>CM065907.1:33692500-43692500 GCA_033439115.1 Firmiana major | reverse complement strand
TGCAAACCGTATAAAAATCCGGTGCGAGCGAAGCTCTAATACCCTGTCTCAAAATCATATAAAAATATGGTGCGAGTTAGACTCTAGCACCCTGTCACGAAAATCATATATATATAAGAATCTGGTGCGAGTTGGACTCCAGCACCTATGCATGTAAAACTCTAGTGCGAGCTCTCGCTCTAGCACTAATGCATGCATCACACAAATCAAAATATCGTGCGAGCTGAGCTCTAGCACGTCACATGTAAATAAAAACACGTAGGCGGCTCTGTTTCCTCAAAACAGTTTTCAAAACAATTTCACGTTGAAAGTATGCAATGCTGTGCATTTTCTTTCAAGGTTAGCCAGCCTACTAATGCATGCATCAAAACACCTCCAGAATGAGCAAGAACCTCTTGTTCTTGCTCCTCCCAACTTTTCCTAAATTTGTAAATTTTACCTTTAACAAGGGTATTTTGGTAATTTGCCCATCCAGGGCCCTAAAATTATTAATTGACCTCTAGACGCTTCAGGTAATTTTTAAAGACTGCAAATGAACGTAAAATTGCGTAAAGTTACCTCTAGCAGTCCGCAGAATTCCCTTACCTTATTTTCCTGTCGAGTCTGACCCTTTTCTTTTCCAACGCTGACTCGTCGCGCAGTCCGATAAGCTCCCAATCAAATGCCCGGAACTGCGTATGAATATTCCTCGGGTCAGATAACATATAATTTAATTGTATTTCTTATTTTCTGGGCTTAATTTAAATCATTGGGCCCGTTTACCCCTATTGGGCCCGATTGCACCTTAATGGGCCTTAATCGGCCTTAAGCCCGTTTTCCACTTAATTTTCACTTTATCGAGGCCTATTGGGCTCATTGGGCCCACTAATAATTTATTAAGCCTCGTTCTAATTCTTGAATAACTAAATCGATTATTTACGACAATTTGTCTAAATTTTCATAATTTAATTCAATTTATGTGGAATTTAAATCTGAAACACGCATAACGATATAAATTGTCGTAAATAAGGGTCACTTACCCGAGATTCCATGCTAATCCGCAAATCGAGGCTATCTCGAGCTCTCGGTGGATGCCAATCGTCGAGCTACATAATTCCACAATTTTTTCGGGTAAGTTTTCAGCCCAAAATTAATTAAATTAAATACTCCAAAATTTAAATCGGGTCAATTTCGACCACTACTGACTTACCCGAAGCTCGATTGCATCACAGAAATTTTCTCCAATTTTTTTCTCTTTTTCTTTTTCCCCCTTTTCTCCTTTTTTCCACTCTTTTTGGCTGAACCGGTTCAGTCCGGTTCGGACCGGTTCAGACCGTCGGTTCTCTCCAGTTCAGCCAGTTCATCGCCGGTTCACCGCCTTGCCGGTCGGTTCTCCACCGGTTCTCGCCACCAGTCGCTCCGCTGGGTCATCCGCATCACGAATCTGGGCTTGGTTTGCCTCAAGCTCGCCGAAAAATGGCCGGTCCGGCCTGTTCTCCTCCGACCGTCGAACCCATTTTCTTCCCTTGGCCGTCGCCGGCGATTCCCGCCGTTTCGTCGGCTGCCAATGGGCTCAAAAGAACCGCCTCGGTCCGGTGATCATTTGGCTAGGTCGAATCCGAGCTATGGCGCCGCCGTTCGCCGGAAATCGGGCCGTTTCTCCTCGGTTCTTTCCCTCCTCCGATCGGCTTCCTTCGGCCACTGCACGGCGCGTCTCCGGTACCATCTTGCTCGCCGGTCTCTCCTCTGCCTCCTCGTGGCCTCGTCGGGGGTCGTCGGTCGCCGGTGCGTCCTCAGCTTCCTCGATTTTTCGGCTCCGTTTTCCTTTCCGTTTCGTTTCTCTCTCCCTGACCCGTTTCTCTCTTTTTTTTTTCAGATTTTATTATTATTATTATTATTATTATTATTTATTTAATTATTTCACTATTCATTAAAATACTCCATAAAATCCAAAATATCTACACTTATATTATTTTTATTCTAATTTAATTTATTTAATTTAAGTTTAATTTATTAAATATATTTTTCTTCAAATTTTCGATATTATTCCTTCGCGCTTTTCGAGATATCGTTCCGGTAATTTTTCGGTATTTTTAAAATTTTCGAATCTTGATCAATTGACCCAAATTGTATAATTTCCTCATTATCGATCAAGATATCTTACATCCTTATTTTAAATTAAAATTTTCTTATCGCCTTAATACCGGGTTTTGGTATTTTTACCATTTTACCCCTGCTCTTGTTTCGAAAATCAATTTTACCTGACCTTCCTTCATACATCCCCCATCTTTTCTTATTTAATTTTCGTATTTTAATTAAATTCGGGTCTTACAAGAACTGACTTACTAAGCAACCCGAGAGCAAAGAAACATAAAAGTTGCAAACCAAGAGCATGAAATGATACAGGTTTGTCAAATAAAATAAAATAAAATAAAATAAAAACATAAGCAAATTTATTTGATGGAAACCGAGAACTACACTATGAGCATCATACTAAAAAAAATAAAACTTGAAGAATAAAAGAGCTCTTTATAACCAAACCGAGAAGAGCAAATGAAAATGATGCATTGTTTGCTATGAAATAGAAAATATCCTAGAAGATGAAGAGCATAAACATGGAATGAAAGGGAAGCAAACGGAAATTACAAAGTAAAACAAATGGGAAAATACAAATAAACTAGAAACGAAATAATTCTAAAAACTACTCTAAACTATATTACATTACACTACTCCTACTCCTAAAATTACATTTCTTCTACTCCTAAAATTACAAACTCTTTCAATTGCCATCCTTTCCTATTTATAAACACACAAGGGGTAAAATTGTAATTTTTCCATCCTAGATGAGTTGACATTTTTTTGATTGGTTCCTTGAAAATATATTTCCATGTCATCGGTCTTCTTGTCCAATTGGATGTGCTAGGTGGCATGACTCATGTTGTCCGCGTGGCTCAATATCGATTTTAGCCCAATTTCAGTCCATTTTCTACCGAAATATTCAAAATTCATCCGGATTTAATTTTTCTGCAAACATGAGAATTTTAATTAAATAAAGGGCATAATTAACAAAATAAATTGGGGATTTAAATAATTAATTAGGAAATTAAGCACAAATAATTCTAAAAATATGAATTATCAACATGCACAGTACAACGTACTCCGTGGATCCTACATCACAGTCGGGGTGTCTGCCATAGGTCTAAGCCCTCAAAACCACGGAATATCATACCACGTCTCTAAATCCTCATGTGAACCTCTCACAGTGTGACTCTCAGTCTACATGAGAAAATCAAGCACGGTTTTCAACATGTATTATATATCACATACAGTGCACGCCTTTGAGTGCGACTCACAGTCGACACTCCGCTCAAACACTGTTTCACATCACAAACTCAACTCTAGTGCGAGTAAACCTCCAACAACTAGGTCAATGCATAGTTCATGTTTCAAATCAAGTACGAGCAATAGCTCCAGTACCATGCTATGCACAAAATTCATCAAATCAAGTACGAGCTATAGCTCCAGTACTATGTCATGTATAAATCATGAAGATTCAAGTACGAGCAACGCTCCAGTACTCTGTCATGCATCTCATGTAAAATTCGAGTACGAGCTAATCGCTCTAGCACTCTTTCATGCATAAATCACATAAAACTGAGTACGAGTAATAACTCCAGCACTCTATCATGCATGTCATGGAAATCTAGTGCGAATCATAATCCTGCACTAATATATGTGGAAAATATATGAAATCCAGTGCGAGCTGTGCTCCAGCACGATTTATTCTCACATAATATGATAGATGGCTCTTTAAAAAGGGATGATTTTTAAAATATCAAAATCAGCACTATAAAGTGTACTTAATTCACACCAACCTTAAAATCATTAGCCAATCTACCTACTCTGTTGCTAAACAATAGCAAAAACACTCAAAATGGTGGTTTCCATGCATTTTAAAACTTTTCACCACAAGTTGACTTTTTTCCTAAATAATGGTAAAATCGTAATTTGCCACTATCGGGTCACAATAATTATTATTCACTTTCTCTGACCCTCAGAGTTGTTAATGGAATGTAAAAGTAGATGAAAATATGTGTAGGTATCTCTAACTACTCACAAAAGTCCCTTATCTCAGATTACGTTAAGTGACCTCACTTCCTCGGTGCTGCTCAATCTCGCAGTCCGATCAGCTCTCAATGTAAACTCCAGAGCTGTAAATAACCATTCATCAGGTTAATTATACTCTTCCTACTGTATTACACATTTAATACAGTTTATTTCACTTAATGGGCTTTAATAAACCTTAATGAGCCTAACTATGCCTTAAGCCCATTTCCATTTTACTATTCATTTTCGTTGGGCCTATTGGGCTTATAGGGCCCACCAACTCTTATTGGGCTTGTCCTAGACCCATTACATCACATTAGGTCAAAAATATTTGGGCTTGGCCCATTGGACCTCTCGGCTACATGCCATGGCCGAGAGCTCTCCATGCCGTCGGTCATACCATGGCATGCCGTCCATGTCCATTTGTTTAGCCAAATTCACTTAAGCATTTTCACAAACACTTGGTTGGCATGTCTTAAGCCTTTCCTATAGTTCATGTTGGCATTTTATCAAATACCTTATGTGCCATATCATACAACCATCCATATGAACAAATTGTTTATAACTAACCATGTCATAATCATGTATACATGCATATCAACCTATACATGTCATAAAATCACATGGGTATTTATCAAAACTCATATACCAACTTTCAGCCATCACATGTTCATAGTGTTTTCATGTGTTTCAATCCATAAATCATATACCAATATACTTAAAATCATTCATATATTAACATATATGAATTTGAAAGCTTGAAAATATACCTAGTATTTGTGTTCACACTTGGCCAAAACTTTAAAGCCTCACGGTTTGTACACTATGGCTCCTTGATAGCCAATTCCAACATATGTCACTCTCCTCTAAATTTGGAACAACTTTCATGAAGATTGCAAGTTCCAAATATGCCTTTTTCCTAGTGATTTCTAGTTAGAGAAAGCTTGGAAAACTTTTCGGTTATGGTTTCTTCACTTTGCCGAAAATGAAAAGATGAAGATGATTATGTGTTGGCTGGTATTTATAAGTCCATTACTTAGTCATTAAGCTAAAATCTAGCCACCTTAATTGACTTCCAAAAAAGTTTAGGTAATGGTTATCATTTTAGACTTTGTTACCTTTCATTAATGGCTTTTAACTTATTCAAATGGGCTTTCAATTGGGCTTCTCGTTTTGGGCTTTTCCTTTGGGCCTTTGGGCTGAAATGTTTACTACCTATTGGGCCTTCAATTGTCTCAATATTGGGCCCATAAATTGGCCCAATAATTTGGCCCATTGGGCTTTCCAAATTCGTCCCACACTTATGATACCTTAATGGGCTTTAAAATTTCCAACTTTGGCCCATTGCGTTTTTATCCAATAAATTAAATCCAGAATCCTTCTTAATAAACTTTCCTTACTTCTAGGGATGATTATCTTGTATTCCAACCAAGAATATTTTTCCCCAATTTTTTCTCTATACTTAGGTTAATTTTTAACCATGGTTAGTCAACTATGGTAAAATTCTACTTTTCTTAACTATAGTTGACTTTTTCCTTAATCATTGACCAACTTTACTTTTTCTCAAAATTTTGAAAGTGTCATATCTTATGTCTTACACTC
Source organism: Firmiana major (assembly GCA_033439115.1). Classification (NCBI taxonomy): domain Eukaryota; kingdom Viridiplantae; phylum Streptophyta; class Magnoliopsida; order Malvales; family Malvaceae; genus Firmiana; species Firmiana major. The sequence goes on along the minus strand of CM065907.1, from coordinate 43,686,812 downwards.
TCTTCTTTACGTTTCAACCGTTCCCGGTAGATAATTATACCCGAAATACCTTAACTTGCTAAAAAGGTCCATTGTAACCTTTTTAGCTTTTACTCTTGTTCTCTGTGTTCGAACGAAATCAAACTGACTTTCCTTCATGAGCTCTCTATATTTTCTCATTTTAAGTTCTTCTCTTCAGTAAGAATGATTCAGATCCACTTGGTTTAACCTAAGACTCTTATAGCTCACATTAGGCTTTTTATGTAGCTTTTAAGTGTTAAAGTATTTCACTAACACTTAAATCTAGTAAATACTCTTCTTATGATTTAAATAACTAAATACATGTCTGTACATGTATAAATCATAAGAGAACAAGCTACATAAAAATATGGGTCACACAATCCTCCCCTCTGAACAAGCTTCTCTCACATCAGACTTTCCAACTCCCAAGTAGCCTCCTCTGAAGTATGATGCTGCCAGAGAACCTTCACTAATCCAATAGTCTTTGATCTTAATACCTTCTCCTTCCTATCCAATATCCGAATCGGTCGCTCAACATATGACATGTCCTCTCGGAGCTCCAAAGGCTCATAACTAATCACATGTGCCGGATCCGGATGATACTTCCAAAGCATCTATATGTGGAAGACGTTATGGACACCCTATAAGTCCGGTGGCAATGCCAACCTATAAGCCTCATCTCCCACTCGTCAAGTATCTCAAAGGGTCCAATATAGTGAGGATTTAGCTTCCCTCTCTTCCTAAATCTCGCTATGCCCTTGGAAGGAGAAACTTTCAAAAACACAGATTCACCAACTGCAAACTCTAGTGGCCTACGTCTCCTGTCAGCGTAACTCTTTTGTCTACTCTAAGCTGTCTTCAGTCTCTCTACAATCAAGTGGACGTCCTCAGATGCTTGCGTAACCATGTGAGGAGTGAAAATCTTACGGTCACCCACTTCTTCCCATCCAATAGGGGAATGACATCTACGACCATATAAAGCCTCATACGGTGCTATCCCGATACTCGAATGATAGCTGTTGTTGTAGGCGAACTCGGCTAGTGGCAAGTGGTCATCCCAGGAGCCTCTAAGATCTAGTACACATGCTCTCAACATATCTTTCAGGGTCTGTATAGTCTTCTCTGACTGACCATCTGTCTGAGGATGAAAAGCGGTGCTCAAACTCAACTGGGTTCCCATGGCTTCCTGAAATTGTCCCCAAAAGTGGGAAGTGAAGCGGGAATCCCTATCAGAGACTATGCTTACTGGTACACCGTGTAACCTCACTACCTCGCGTACATACAGCTCTGCTAATGAAATTAGAGTATCGGTCGCTCTCATAGCTAGGGAGTGGGCTGACTTCGTCAGTCTGTCGATGATCACCCATATAGCATCGTGATTCTTGCGGGTTCTTGGTAAACCCATCACGAAATCCATGGTGATATGCTCTCATTGCCATGTCGGTATAGGTAGAGGCTGCAATAACCCTGCAGGTTTCTAATGCTCTACCTTCACCTGCTGACATATGAGACACTTTGCCACAAAGTCTGCTACATCTCTCTTCATACCCGACCACCAGTATACCTTCCGGAGGTTCTGATACATTTTGTTACTCCCCGGATGTAACGTATACCTTGATGAATGAGCTTCCGCCAATATCAGTCTCCTGATTCCTGGATCCTCGGGAACACACAATCTGCCTCTAAACCTTAATAGTCCATTAGAACTCAACTAAAAATCAGTCACTGTGCCCTTCTGTATCTGACCACTCACATCAATACAAAACAGATCAGTCTACTGAGCCACTCTGATCCTGTCCAACAGATCCGGCTCCAAGCGTAGACTAGCTATCACATAGCCTGTGTCCATGTCAGAAGGTACAACTCCCAAACTGAGGTTAGCAAACTGCTCTAGCAAATCATACTCCCTAACTGTCATATACGATACCATCCTTAGGCTCTTCCAACTCAAAGCATCAGCTACCACTTTAGCCTTACCCAGATGATAAAGTATCTCACAATCGTAGTCCTTCAGAAGCTCTAGCTATCTTCTCTGTCTGGTGGTAATCCTGGTAACTCATCCGAAAAACATCTGGGTACTCACTGACCACAAGAATATCTAACAACTCCGAATGTGCCTTATCTATATCTACCACGTACGCCATAAAACCTTGATATGTTGAAGGTTTTCTAAGTCAGTAAATCATATCATAATCATAACTTCTCCTTTCATTGATTCTCATTAAACTTTACAACATATCTAGTAAGGTTAGGAAACATAACTGTCTTAGCATAACAATCTAAAACAGCATGGTTGCAGATAACCAATCTATTGCTAAGATTATATCAAAGTCACTCATACTTAGTAATATTAGATTGGCTTCATATCCTTATTCTCCAATCTCAACTTGCTTCCCTTTTTCATCTACCATCATTCTACCTCTCTGAGCAGACGTACCAGTTAGAGCTCTATCAAGCTCCCTGCCCTTCAGTGGGGCAGTATCAACCATCTCTGGGCAAACTCTAGCAATATGTCCTGGTTTCCCACATCGGAAACACATTATAGGAGTCAACGGACACGATCTACCTCTCTGTGGCCTACCGCATCTTCTGCACTGATCGGTAGTAGGTCTCTCTCGTGCCTCCTCAATCCGTGGTCTCTTACCGAGGAGTCTCCTTCCTCCTTGATAATTGAAACCTCTATCTCTAGTCGGCCTCTTCCTCTGTATATCTCAGCTCCGACTAAATTTCCCAAACTCGGAAGCATTCCTCTCATAATCTTGCTCGCACAGTAGTGCCATGCGCACTGCTTCCTCATAGGTGGTTATATCTAATGGGATCAACCTGGACCGCAGAACCGGTCCCAATCCATCGATGAACCCCTCACTATACATGGTATCTAGGTCATATCTCCTTAGGGATAGGAATCAAGTCTCATACTCGTCCACTGACAAACTCCCCTGGTTCAGTCCCAAAAACTCAACCTGTAATTTCCACTGTGCGGTATCGGGAACAAACTGCCTCCTAAAGGCCTCTCGAAATATCTCCCAACTAATATCTGTATATCAGGCTCTCAATATGGGTCTGGTGGACTTCCACCAATCTTTGCAGCTCCCTTTCGTAGGAACGCAGCAAATGCAACCCTCTCCGACGTTGTACACTCGAAGAATCCATAAAGCTTCTCCATCTCAGCGACCCACTCCTCAGCAGCTACAGGGTCCTTGACCCCACTAAAAGATGGAGGTCTAAACTTCTGGAATTCTCAAAACCGATGCAGATCACATCCGTACCTGAATGTACTACTACATAAAATTGGTGGGGGTGTAGGAGTATCTACAGTCCTCGGTGCATGAGCAAGCTGTGAAGGTGTATCAAGGGCAACTGCCTCTCCTATCGCAGCTCTTGCCTCCTGTCCCTGTGTACCTGGCATCATTTGTGCCAATATCTCTACTATCATCTCTAGACTACGATCTAATCTTTTAAAGCGCGTCTCAGCACACTATGGTGCCTCAATAGCACCTGGAGTCTCATGAGTAGGTAATGGTTCGGTAGCAGCTTGTCTCTCAGGCCTACCTCTACGACCTCGAGCCCTACCTCTCATACCTCTACCACTACGAGTATTTGCCATATAGGCAAAGTTCCTCTATTCACAATCATGAATTAGTCCGTCTCCCATCCAGTATACACAGTTGTATCTAAACACAGCATAGTACTATGGGGATGTACACTTTCCTATTTTCTAATACTGACTCACATCAGACCAACCTCTGCTCAGATACTATTCTATCACGACCTCAATCCGTGACTTAACCAAAACCACTACAAAATTTTTGCATTTTTAACTTACCTTTCCTCTCATCAATGGTTGGACTCTGATTCGATGTCAGAATCCTCGCTTACCATATCATTCTTCCATTTCCATACATACAAGTCAATACATTATCTACTGACTGTAATTTCTTTTCTAATATATGTGAGCTCATATAAAAGCTAACACAAATACATTCCCCATAATATATATCGTATACATCACTGTGCTGTTTCTATGTTTAGACACATAACCGTACAAAATATGTATACCTGTCGATCGATAGGAAATAGCAGTGGACAACAGGAATACTATCCCTCAAATGCTCTCACTCTACGGCTGATGCTCTGTAGAGAGATGTAAGAGAAAGGGGGTAAGCATACAACGCGCTCAGTAAGGAAATCAGGCAAGCAAGTAGATATCTACACTATCTACTCAAAATAATGATATGCCTCAAAACGTTATTTCCTTAACTCATTTTCAAAGCATGTCTTTAAATATATATATATATATATACATGTACAGATTAAATCCTATGTACAGAAATCATGCTTTCTTTCTCAAATATAGGCATGTAGTGCAAAATAATGCATCTTTATAATATCACAATGCCTTTAGATAAATCATGCCATTTATATTTAAATCACAGTAAATATGGCATTTAAATCATTCACAACATGAAATTGGAGTTCGACCCATCCCTCAGGTCTATCCGCAATTAAATCAGTCAATCAGGTGATATATCATGTGAGACTTTGTGGTGAAACGCAAAAATGCAATAGTATCCTGGACTATGATCATATCCGACAATAGTGATCCTAGGTAACATAGTACTCGGTGTGCGGGGCATCACTGCTGCAACGGGAGGGGGGTCAGTCCATCACAACCGCCAGCTATATCCTCCTCAACTCCACAACACCACACGGTACAGTGTACACCATGCCACATGCACGGTACAACGTACTCCGTGGACCCTACATCACAGTCGAGGTGTCTATCATAGGTCTTAGCCCTCAAAACCATGGAATATCATACCATGTCTCTAAATCCTCATGCGAACCTCTCACAGTGTGACTCTCAGTCTACACGAGGAAATCAAGCATGGTTTTCAACATGTATTATATATCACATACAGTGCGCGCCTTTGAGCGCGACTCACAGTCGACACTCCTTTCAAACACTGTTTCACATCACAAACTCAACTCTAGTACGAGTAAACCTCTAGCAACTAGGTCAATGCATAGTTCATATTTCAAATCAAGTACGAGCAATAGCTCCAGTACCATGTTATGCACAAAATTCATCAAATAAAGTACAAGCAATAGCTCCAGTACTATGTCATGTATAAATCATGAAGAATCGAGTACGAGCAACGCTCCAGTACTCTGTCATGCATCTCATGTAAAATTCGAGTGCGAGCTAATCACTCCAGCACTCTCTCATGCATAAATCACAAAAAACTGAGTACGAGTAATAACTCCAGCACTTGATCATGCATGTCATGGAAATCTAGTGCGAATCAAATCCCGCACTAATATATGTGGAAAATATATGAAATCCAGTGCGAGCTGTGCTCTAGCACGATTTATTCTCACATAATATGATAGATGGCTATTTAAAAAGGGATGATTTTCAAAATATCAAAATTAGCATTATAAAGTGTGCTTAATTCACATCAACCTTAAAATCATTAGCCAATCTACCTACTCTGTTGCTAAACAATAGCAAAAACACTCAAAATGGTGGTTTCCATGCATTTTAAAACTTTTCACCAAAAGTTGACTTTTTTCCTAACTAAGGGTAAAATCGTAATTTGCCACTATCAAGTCACAATAATTATTATTCACTTTCTATAACCCTCAGAGTTGTTAATTGAATGTAAAAGTAGATGAAAATACATGCAGGTATCTCTAACTACTCATAAAAGTCCCTTACCTCGGATCACGTCAAGTGACCTCACTTCTTCGGTGCTGCTCAATCTCGCAGTCCGATCAGCTCTCAATGTAAACTCCAGAGCTGTAAATAATCATTCATCAGGTTAATTATACTTTTCCTACTGTATTACACATTTAATAAAGTTTATTTCACTTAATGGGCTTTAATAAACCTTAATGGGCCTAACTATGCCTTAAGCCCATTTTTATTTTACTATTCATTTTTGTTGGACCTATTGGGCTTGTAGGGCCCACCAACTCTTATTGGGCTTGTCCTAGACCCATTACATCACATTAGGCCAAAAATATTTGGGCTTGGCCCATTGGACCTCTCGGCTACATGCCATGGTCGAGAGCTCTCCATGCCGTCGGTTATACCATGGCATGCTGTCCATGTCCATTTGTTTAGCCAAATTCACTTAAGCATTTTCACAAACACTTGGTTGGCATGTCTTAAGCCTTTCCTATAGTTCATGTTGGCATTTTATCAAATACCTTATGGGCCATATCATACAACCATCCATATGAACAAATTGATTATAACTAACCATGTCATAATCATGCATACGTGCATATCAACCTATACATGTCTTAAAATCACATGGGTATTTATCAAAACTCATGTACCAACTTTCAGCCATCACATGTTCATAGTGTTTTCATGTGTTTCAATCCATAAAACATATACCAATATACTTAAAATCATTCATATATTAACATATATGAATTTGAAAGCTTGAAAATATACCTAATATTTGTGTTCACACTTGGACAAAACTTTGAAGCCTCACGGTTTGCACACTATGGCTCCTTGATAGCCAATTCCAACATATGTCACTCTCCTCTCAATTTCAAATAACTTTCATGCAGATTACAAGTTCCAAATATGCCCTTTTCCTAGTGATTTCTAGTGAGAGAAAGCTTGGAAAACTTTTCGGTTATGGTTTCTTCACTTTGCCGAAAATGAAAGGATGAAGATGATTATGTGTTGGCTGGTATTTATAAGTCCATTACTTAGTCATTAAGCTAAAATCCAGCCACCTTAATTGACTTCCAAAAACGTTTAGGTAATGGTTATCATTTTAGACTTTGTTACCTTTCATTAATGGCTTTTAACTTATTCAAATGGGCTTTCAATTGGGCTTCTCGGTTTGGGCTTTTCCTTTTGGATTTTGGGCTGAAATTTTTACTACCTATTGGGCCTTCAATTGTCTCAATATTGGGCCCACAAATTGGCCTAACAATTGACCCATTGGGCTTTCCAAATTCAGCCCACACTTATGATACCTTAATGGGCTTTAAAATTTCCAACTTTGGCCCATTACGTTTTTATACATTAAATTAAATCCGGAATCCTTCCGAATAAATTTTCATTACTTTTGGAGATGATTATCTTGTATTTCAGCCAAGAATATTTTTTCCCAATTATTTCTCCATACTTAGGTTAATTTTTAACCATGGTTAGTCAACAATGGTAAAAGTCCAATTTTCTTAACTATAGTTGACTTTTTCCTTAATCTTTGACTAAGTTGACTTTTTCTCAAAATTTTGAAAGTGTCATATCTTATGTCTTACACTCTCGCCTTTACGTTTCAACCGTTCCCGGTAATAATTATACCCGAAACACCTTAACTTGCTAAAAAGGTCCATTTTACCCTTTTTAGCTTTTACTCTCGTTCTCTGTGTTCGGAACTAAATCAAATTGACTTTCCTTCATGAGCTCTCTATATTTTCTCATTTTAAGTTCTTCTCTTCAGTCAGAATGATTCAGATCCACTTGGTTTAACCTGTGACTTTTATAGCTCACATTAGGCTTTTTATGTAGCTTTTAAGTGTTAAAGCATTTCACTAACACTTAAATCTAGTAAATACTCTTCTTATGATTTAAATAACTCAATACATGTCTGTACATGTATAAATCATAAGCAACAAGCTACATAAAAATATGGGTCTGACAATAACACTACGTAAGTGTTATTTAGATTTAAATGAAATTTCTTTGGAAAATGGGCCAACTATCAAGTTTATATGGAAACAGATAGTGCTGGCGCATAGCTCGCACTATATCTGAGTTTGTGAGTGTGCATAAAAATGTGCTAGAGCGGTTGGTCGCACTGATTTTTATTATTGTGAGATGTATGAGAAGTGCTAGAGCTTAGCTCGCACTCTGTTTTGACTGTTTTGACTTGATATGCATAAAAAGGTGCTGGAGCGATTGCTCGCACTAGTTTTAATGATTTGACATGCATGAGAGGTGCTGGAGCTTAGCTTGCATCCTATTTTGATATGATAATTGCATAAAAGCCATGCAGGAGTGTAACTCGCACGAGATTTGATTTATTTGTGCATAAAGCCATGCTGGAGTGTAACTCGCTCGCACGAGATTTAATTTATTTGTGCATAAAGCCATGCTGGAGTGTAACTCGCACGAGATTTGATTTATTGATGCAGAACACCGTGCTGGAGCTTGGTCCAATGAAGTTTTATATGGATTTATAACTCATTTTAAAGACGTACTGGAGTACTACTCGTACGCAGATTTTACTGATTTTTATGAAACCATGCTAGAGTTTTGCTCCACGAGGTTTTCTGATATCATGAATATGGATGGAGCCGTGCTAGAGCTTCGGTCACACAGGGATTTATATGACATGCATATAGCCGTGTTGGAGTCTCCTGTAAACCGTGTGTCACAGTGAGATGATATGCCCATACGTGCATACTGAGACAGAGATGATATGGGTGGATAAGACCTATTGCAAGCACCCCTATCTGAGCTTGGGTTCGCGGAGTACGTTGTACCGTGTATGACATGCGGAGTACGCTGTATCATGGGGATTGTTAGAGTAGAGTGGCATTAGCCACGAGGCAGCAAGCCTTGCCCTCGCAATCCTGATGTTATGCTGTTCTGGCAGGTAGGACCGACCCACCTCCCGTTTCAGGTGTTGTACCCCGCACACTAGGTACCGTGTTGCTAGGGATCACTAGGTTATGACCATAGTCCTCGATGTTACTGATATAGTCACCTACTTGTCTCACATGATATAACTATTAGTCGATAGACCAGGGTAGACCCGAGGGAGGGGTCAAGCCCCCGAATTTGTGAATTATACTGAGATGTGATTTTTAACAGAATTTTATAACAAATTATTTTAATGAATTTTTATGAGATGCTTAACTCCTTCGGGTTATTTTGTACTACAATTTTAATGAAGCGATTTAAATGTAGTAGCATGATGAGTTTTCCATGCGTTAATCATAAATTCATGAAAAGAATTGTTTCTCATAATTTGTTTTACATGGCATGATCTTGATTTAACTTATGCTAAGTATGATTTAATGATGTCACATAAAATGCCTTTGATGCATGAATTACATGATTTCTATATGCACAAATAGTTTTGATAAACTATGTCATTGATGTATGCATGGTTTTGTGCTTGAGATTTTAATGAAAAGAAATGGATTTTAAGGGCATGGCATTATGAGCATGTAGATAGTGGAGCAATCTACTTACTTGCATAATTGCCTTACTGAGCGTGTGGTTTGTTCACCCCCCTTATTTTCCTATCTTTTCAGAGCGCTCGCAATAGTTATTGAGCAGCTGAGGACTTGCATTCTTGGTATCCGCTGCTTCCCATCGAGAGATAGGTATACACATTTGTATAGTTTTGTATCTAAATATGTAATGCACAGTACTATAAATGGATATGATGTCGGGGATGTAAGATTATGTAAATACCATTGTGTATGTATTTAGTTAAATTCAAAAGATAGTAAACTCTGATATGTGAATGTGATTATGGAAATGGAATGGTAAATAGGTGAGAGATGACTAACACCGAATCATAGCCCAACTGTGTTGTAGGATGGTCACGATAAGAGAAAGGTAAGAATTAAATAATAAATGAAAAAACGAAAAGTTTACTCTGATTTTTAGGTAATTTGGGTCGTGACATGCTTCTCGTACGTAGATTTTACTGATTGTTATGAAAACATGTTGGAGCTTCGTTCGCACGAGGTTTTCAGATATCATGAATATGCATGGAGTCGTGCTGGAGCTTTGCTCGCACAGGGATTTATATGACATGCATATAGCAGTGTTGGAGCCTCCTGTAGACTGTGTGTCACAGTGAGATGATATGGCCACACGTGTATACTGAGACATAGGTTAAGTGGATAAGACCTACGGTAGACACCCCTTGACTATGATTTGGGTTCATGGAGTATGATGTACCGTGTATGTCACGTGGAGTACGCTGTACCTTGGGGATAGTTAGAGTGAAGTGGCACTAGCCACGAGGCTGTAAGCCTTGCCCTCACAATCCTGGTATTTATATTGTCCTGGCGGTAAGACTGACCCACCTCCCATTTCAGGTGTGATACCCCGCACACTAGGTGCCGTGTAGCCAGGGATCACTAGGATATGGCCATAGTCCTCGATGTTACTGATATAGTAACCTAAATGTCTCACGTGATATAACTTTTGGTCTCGATAGACCATGGTAGACCCGAAGGAGGGGTCAGGCCCCCGATTTTGTGATTTCCACTGAGATGTGATTTTCTACTATGTTACTAGATTTTTCAGAGGATTTTATAACATGTGACCCTAAAAGAAGGGTGATTTTATAACAGAATTTTATAATGAATTTTTAATGAGTTTGAGATTGATTTATGAAATGATTAACCCGGAGGGGTTATTTTATACTGAGCTTTAATGAAGTGATTTAAATACATTAGCATGAGGAGTTTTCCATGCTTTAATTCCAAATTCATAATAAGAATTATCTCTCATGATTTGTTTTACATGGCATGAAATAATGCATGATCTTGATTTACTTCATACGAATTTTGATTTTCCATAAAATGCCATTAATGCATGAGTTACATGATTTCTATATGCACATATAGTTTTTATAAACTATGGCATTGATGTATGCATGATTTCGTGCGTGAGATTTAAATGAAAAGAAATGGATTTAAAGACATGACATTATGAGCATGTAGATAGTGGAGCTATCTACTTGCTTGCATGATTACCTTACTGAGTGCGTGGTTTGCTCACCCCCCTTATTGTCCCTCTTTTTCAGAGCACTCATAGTAGTTAGTGAGCGGCTGAGGACTTTCATTCTTGGTATTCGTTGCGTCCCATCGAGAGTCAGGTATACACATTTGTATAGTTCTGTATCTAAATATGTAAATGCACAGTACTGTAAACGTATATGATGTCGGGGATGTAAGGTTAAGTAAATCCAATTGTGAATGTATTTGTTAAAGTCAAAGGATAGAAAAATCCTAATGTGTAAATGTAACATGGAAATGGAATGGTAAGTAGTGTGAGGGGACTAACACCGAATCATAGCGCAACTGTTGGTAGGATGGTCACGATGAGAGGAAGGTAAGAATTAAATATGAAAGAAAAACGAAAAAATTTGTAGCGATTTTCAGGTAATTTGGGTCGTGACATTGAGGTTGGTTGGCTGTTAAAGTGAGAAGAGAAGGAAGAAATTTTTTTGTTTTTATTAAGAAAAAAAGGGTAAAATGATAATTTCTAGCAAAGGCATTTTTGTAATAAAAAAATCATTAAAATATGGTAGCCAAGCAATTGATAGGTTGTATTTAAAGCTCTTTCTTTTTCTTCTTCTGCTGTCTCTTTTTTCAATCTAATTAATTCCAAAACTTTCTTATGTAAACATAAAAATAAGAAATCAATAAAAAATGAAAAGATTTGAAACCATTAATCCTATTTCAAACATTTTCTGTGAATCCCATTTAAGATAAAAAAAAAATCATTAATCCTTGTTTAAATTCCCAAAATTAATACAAATCTTTCTTTTGTTCTTCATTCTCTTTCAATTTTCCTTTACCAAACAAATATTCACACATACATAATGTATAATAAACAATACAACTCATAATTTTATTACCATTCGATTTGTTTTTATTCAAATACAATATTAAAATTCATATCATTACTACAACTATTTATTAAGGAGATTAATTGTAAACATGGATTTACCAAAATCTTACAATTTATATTTCAATTTAAAGGGGTTGTCTCGCATAGGTAAGTTAAAAAATTTTAAAACGCTTGTTAAATTTCATTAAATATACTTCAAACTAAATAAAAATCAACCAAAGGAAATTTTAGAGATTTTTAGGCTTATAAAGTTAGGGGTTATATTTGGGTATTTTAAAGAAGAAACCAAGGAGGAGGAAAAGGAGGAGGAGAAGGAAGAGAGAAGTAGAATGTTCAACGAAGGGAGAGAAGAGTTTTATTTTATTTAGTTGAAGTATAGGTTAGTCATTTTGTTTGGTGAGAAGAGTATTTTCTTTTTAAAATTGTAGTGCTTTTAGTATGGAGGTTTAAATATTAAAATTTGCAGTGTACTTAAAATTTTAATTTTTTTCTGTTAGTATTAAATATTTTAAAATATGTAGTAAATTTTATTTAAATTAAATATTTCATAAATATATATTTTTTTTGGAGTCAACTAACTTCAACCTAAATTTTTATGTCCAAATCACATTTTAATTGAACTAGCTCAGCCTAGGACTTAAGTGAGTAACTTAGTATATGGACATCTCTAATTAATTTATATAATACCAAGAAATATTAAAAAAAAAAACTTCAATTAGACTTGATAGCTTTTCAAGCCAAGTACTAATATACTCGACTTTGACTCAATATCAAACTGAGTCATACTTTAATATTCACTTAATTGAACTCAAATAACATGAACGTGCTTTCACTCACCACTATAGCTAGTCATTAGTATTAGAATTTATATATGATGCATTAATAGAATATAACCTCGATACATTATCACTGCACTAGATATTGACAACTCATTAAGGAGCAAACAGAAAATATGTCAAGTCCTTATAAATAAATACAAATAAGTTTTTTTTTTAATTTGTTAATAAAGACTGCATATTTTCAATTTGCTCATTAATAAAATGTCAACCTCTAGTGTAGTGATAGTGTATAAGGTTATACACTCAATGCATGATATATATATATATATATATATATATTAATAGTAAAACAATGCATTATAGACATACAAGGTATCCATGCCAAAACAATTTGTTTATGTGTTATATGTTTGTGAATTATGTAAGATAAACTTATGATGTGTGGCTCTGATTAAATCTAATGAAAGTTAATGTTATGTCACTATCCAATATCCCTAAAATTTAGGAGTCACTATTCCTAAAATTAAGGAACCACATCCACCCACATGATGGACATGGTTGTGAGTGGTAGTTATCCACTTAAATTAAAATAGGTCTTCTCTCTAAAAAATATATATGGTAATTCCATCTGCTCCGTATATGTAAGAAAAATCAGAGCAAGAGAGAGAAAATAGTTTTCAGAAAAAAAATTATTTGCTTTCACAAGAGCTTCTACATTGGTTTCTTCATTGACACTCACCACAAATAGAGGTATGCAAATTTTTTTTTATCTTAAAAACATGAGACATCTAGTTTAAGAAGATCCTGTGATGTATGTATAAGTGATAAATACATATACAATTTTTGTTTACATGTGGTATCCAAGCAAGGTTATTCTAAACTAGATATATTCTGCGAAAGATTTATGTCCACTTTACGATTTTAAGGAGATATTCTAAGAAATCGAATAGAAAATTAAGAATTAAAAGTGTATAATTCTTTGTCAAATACCCATATAGATTAGACTCTCATGAAAATTATATTTGTCATGCCCTCCCGTGACTTACCAAAAACCACTACAAATTTTTCACATTTTACTTACCTTTCCTTCCGTTATAACTCAACACCAAACAGTTGGGCTGTGATTCGATATTTTTCACCTCACATTCATTTCATAGCATGCATACACGTCAATACAATTATATATTGACTATAAATACTCTTTTCTTAAAAGTAAACTCATATATATTAATTACAATTATTTGTACATATACATCCCCGACCGTACATTCGTTTACATAACTGTGCTTTTACATTGTTCAATACAAAACGTTTCAAATGTTTATCCCTCTCGTATGATGGGTATGCAATGGATCAAGGAATACCAGTCCTCAGCCGTGCTCAACTACTGTGAACACTTTGTAGAGAGGAAAATAAAAAGGGGGTTAGCTCACAGCTCAGTAAGGAAATAAGGCAAGCAAGTAGATAACTACACTATCTACAAGATACAATACTCATGCCACTAAATCATTTCCTTTTCGATTCATATCTAAAGCATGTATTGTTTCTTGAAACATTTATGCAATACATATATAGATATAAAACATCAGTTATGAACTGAAATCATGCTGGTTCAAAATCCTCAGCAGTTTATGCAAAACATTGCATTTCTCATGTAATTCATGTAAATCACATTTATCATGCCATTTCAATTAAATCAAAATAAAGACGGCATATCATCATGTAAAAACATGAAAATTCGGGCCTCACCCATCCCTCGGGTTATCCTTTTCACACACAGTCACATGTTCAGATTATAAAATCATGTGATAATTTATTCAAGAAATCTCAAGTGAATAAAATGAGATAGGTGACTACATGTTCCGAAATTATGATCATAACTCATTTTTCGTGATCCCAGGCTACACAGTACTCAATGTGCGGGGTCTCACATTTACTGTAATGGGAGGTGGGTCAAATCTCTACTGTCAGCTCACAACTCAACAACAACGTGTACTCACGGTACATCGTACTCCATGTGATATACATGGTACAAAGTACTCTATGAACCTAATCCACATGGTCGGGGCGCTTGCTATAAGTCTTAGCCCTCATACCATGGATATACCTCATAGTCGGGGTGCTTGCCATAAGTCTTAGCCCTCATACTGTGGATAATATTTTTGATAGCCCTCGACCATATCTCAAAATATTGCACGTATGAGCATATAATCAGTGCGACGCATAGTCAGCACAGGCTCCCAACATGGTTGTTTTATGCTCTTTCTTTCAAAACCCGGTATGTACGAGTAAACTCCCAACACGACCTCATATGCAATAGTCATATAAATCTAGTGCGAGCAATGCTCCCAGCACTATGTCATGTAAAATTGAGTATGAGCAATACTCCCAGCACTATGTCATGTAAAATTGAGTATGAGCAATGCTCCCAATACTCTATCATGCATCAATCAATAAAACTGAGTACGAGCAATGCTCCAATACTCTGTCATGCATAAATCGCCTTAAAATCAAGTACGAGAATATACTTAAGTACTATGTGATGCATATCTTATAAAATCTCGTGCAAGCTATGCTCTAACACAGTTGGTTTTCATACAAACCGATAGATGACTTATTTCAAATCATAATTCACCCAAGTAAATCAATTTCGCACTAAAATGTGTTGGTTTTGTATATAAGATGAAAGCATTAGCCATTCTATCTATGTAACTATCAAACTAGTCACACACACATGCTTCCTAAGTTTTTTATCCTTAAATTGGATAAAATCACAATTTGCTTTATCGGTTCATATCATGATTTTCCTATACAAAAAGTTTCATATATCATATAATAATAGTAATTTTATTCGAAATAAGTGTAGCCATATCTAGCTACTCACAAAATTCCCTTACCTCGAATTGTCACGACCCAAACTACCCAAAAATCAGAGTGAATTTTTCGCATTTTATTATTTACTTAAGTTCAAATCTTACCTGTCCTCGAATCATGACCAACACTCCACTAATAATTGGGCTGTGCGTCAATGCCAGTCCCACCATACATCTACCCTAGTACTTATTTCTTCTCCAGTCATTTATAATTGTTATATTATTTATACATCCCCTAAAGTTACTTACAAACATGTTACTGTGCTATGCTTATGTAGATACAATATGTACAAGTGTATATATATACCTTATGTTGATGGGCAGCAGCGGATATCCAGAATGCAGTACTGAGTCGTCGCAACTTCAACTGGAGATCATCTGTGGGAGAAAATGAAAGGGGTGAGCACATCAAGCTCAGTAAGGCAATCCTACGAACAAGTAGGTAACCATACTACCTACATGAACGTAGTGCCATGCATAAACCACCCTTTCTCCACACATTTTAAAACAATGCTATGCATTATGATGATATGTAAAACACATTTGCACGGAAAATCAACATGCAATTATTATAAATTATTTCTTTCTCAATTAAGATTTTCACAATAAAGTCAGGACTCGACCCCTCCAGCGGGTGATCCTGACTCACACAAAACCATGAAAACGGTTTACATCACACGTGGATTTGAAAAGCATGAAAATACCATCATGCAAATTTAGTTTAAAAACCCAGTTTAAATCATCGAAATCGTCGACATGCGAGACGAGGCAATATCTGTATAACGGTAATAACTAGGACTATGGCCATATCTGTCCTCGGGAGTTCCTCAGCTACACGGATCCTAGTGTGCGGGTTCTCACCATGATCGGGAACCGCCAGGGAGGTGGGTCAGTCCATCCCGTCAGTCTTATCCGATCCCCGGCATCCGAAGATGCTGCATCTGGAGATGCCGTATCCGAAGATACCACACGGTACATCGTACTCCATGCTACTACCCATATAATATCTCTAGGTACTCCAGCCCAATTGGCCTGCTTCCCACAGAGGTTTTGTTTCTCAATACTCATGCCATGTCTCAAAATGCACGTGCGAGCCTATTTAATCGGTGACACACAGTCTACCCGATGCTCCAAGCACGGCTCATCGCATGTTCTCATAAAATCAGTGCGAGCAATGCTCAGCACTCTCATCAAATCACGTAAATCTAGTGCGAGCTAAGCTCTAGCACTCTGTATGCAAATCGTATAAAAATCTGGTGCGAGCGAAGCTCTAACACCCTGTCTCAAAATCATATAAAAATATGGTGCGAGTTAGACTCTAGCACCCTGTCACGAAAATCATATATATATGTATACAAATCTGGTGCGAGTTGGACTCCAGCACCTATGCACGTAAAACTCTAGTGCGAGCTCTCGCTCTAGCACTAATGCATGCATCACACAAATCAAACATCGTGCGAGCTAAGCTCTAGAACGTCACATGTAAATAAAAACACGTAGGCGGCTCTGTTTCCTCAAAACAGTTTTCAAAACAATTTCACGTTGAACGTATGCAATGCTGTGCATTTTCTTTCAAGGTGAGCCAGCCTACTCATGCATGCATCAAAACACCTCCAGAATGAGCAAAAACCTTTTGTTCTTGCTCCTCCCAATTTTTCCTAAATTTTTAGATTTTACCCTTAACAAGGGTATTTTAGTAATTTGCCCATTCGGGGCACTAAAATTATTATTCGACCTCTAGACCCTTCAGATAAATTTTAAAGGACTGCATATGAATTTAAAATTGCGTAAAGTTACCTCTAGCAGTCCGCAGAATTCCCTTACCTTATTTTCCTGTCGAGTCTGACCTTTTCTTTTCCAATGTAGTCCCGTCGCGCAGTCCGTTATGCTCCCAATCAAATGCCCGGAACTGCGTATTAATATTCCTCAGGTCAGATATTATGCAATTTAATCGTATTTAATCTTTTTTGGGCTTAATTTAAATCGTTGGGCCCATTTACTCCTATTGGGCCCGATTGTACCTTAATGGGCCTTAATCGGCCTTAAGCCCGTTTACCACTTAATTTTTACTTTATCGAGGCCTATTGGGCTCAATGGGCCCACCAATAATTTATTGGGCCTCGTTCTAATTCTCGAATAGCTAAATTTAATATTTACGACAATTAATCTAAATTTTCATAATTTAATTCAATTTATGCGGAAATTAAATCAATATCACGCATAACGAAAAAATTGTCGTAAATAGGGGTCACTTACCCGAGATTCCATGCTAGTCCGCAAATCGAGACTGTCTCGAGCCCTCGGTGGATGCCAATCGTCGAGCTACACAATTAATTACATTTTCGGGTAAACTTTTCGGTCGAAATTTAATTAAATAAAATATTTCAAATTTAAATCGGGTCAATTTGACCGCTTATCGACTTACCCGAAGCTCGATTGCATCACCGGAATTTTTCTCAATTTTTTTCTCTTTTTCCTTTTCCCTTTTCTCCCCTTTTTCTCCTCTTTTTAGCTGAACCGGTTCAGTCCGGTTCGGACCGGTTCAGACCGCCGGTTCACCCCGGTTCGATCGGTTCACCGTCGGTTCACCCCTTTTCCGGCCGGTTCTCCACCGGCTTCCACTGCCAGTAGCTCCGCTGGGTCGTCCGCACCTCGAATCTGGCCTCGGTTCGCCTCAACGTCGCCGGAATGCCGCCGGTCCGGCTGTTCTCCTCTTCGCCGTCGGACCCGTTTCCCTCTTTTGGCCGTCGCCGGTGATTTCGGCCATTTCGCCGGCTGCTACCGGTGCAGAAAGGACCGCCGTCGCCTGGGCTTTCGAAATAGGGCCTTGGTTTCGCCTGGATCGCCGCCGTTCGCCGCCGGTGGCCTTCTCTTTCCCGCGGCCTTCTCCTCCGTTTTCCGTCGGATTTCGGCGCTCCCACGGCGCGTCGTCACCGCTGATAGGTTGCCTGAGGTCGGGCCGTCTTCGCCGGCCCTCGCCTGGGGTCCCTGGCTGCCGGACAGCCCGCCGGTGGTTCCTCGGTTTCGGGCTTCGTTTTTCTTCCGTTTCTGTTTCTGTTTCTTTCTTTCTCTCTCCCCGACCCCTTTTTTTTTTTCCTTTCATTAATTTATTTTTATACTAATCATTAAAATATATTAAAATACCCAAAATATCACTTAAAATTATAATTTTATTCTAATTTAATTAATTTTATTTTATTTAATTTATTTATTATATTTTAACCTCTTTTTTGGGTATAATTTCTCCGTATTTTCGGGATATTGTCCCGGGTGACTTTTCGGTATATTTTTCGATTATTTTCGGGATTATTCTGCCGAACTAAAAATCCCGATTAATCCCGATTAATTCCAATAAATTAATATCTTGATCAATTTAATCCGAAATAATTTTATTTCACTTTTATTGACCAAGATTTCTTATATCCATATTTTTAATTAAATTTCCTTATCGAAATTATACCGACCTTTGGTCTTTTGACCGTTTTGCCCTTACACGTGTTGGGGATTAAGTTAACCCAACTTCCTTCATACTTCCTCCATCTTTTCTTATTTAATTTTCGTATTTTAATTAAATTCGGGTCTTACAACTCTCCCCCACTTAAGGAATTTGGTCCTCCAAATTAGAACCAAGTCATATGAGTCCATATACAACTCCGGGTACATCGATCGTATCATACTCTTAAATTCTTACGTGACCTTCTCCGGAGTGTATTACTACCAGAGGACTTTAATTAGGGAGATCATCTTAAACCTCAATACTTTCTCTTTCCTGTTTAATGCCCGAATCAACTTCTTCAATATACTTATATTTTCATTAAATTGAACTTTTGGAGTTCATATCCTGTCATCTCTGCTGGATCTGGATAGTATTGCCGAAGCATCAAAAGTGGGACACATTGTGGGTGCCTGCTTATTCAAGTGGAAATGTCACCTACAGGTCTTATCTCCCACTTGTCCAATCTCTTAAAATATTCAATCCAGCGTATCTCAATTTACCTTCTTCCAAAAGCTCGCTATGTCCTTATTCTCTTAGGACAAGAATTATTTCAACCATATTAATTCACCAATGGTGAATTCCAATACTTATCTATCTGCTCTGAGGTGTTCTTAATCTCTCAACCTTAACTAAACATCCTCAGAGACTTATGTAAGACCCGATATTTTCGAGTGCATTTAAAAATGCAAAAGGACTTAAATGGCATTCTCGAATACGTGCAAGGGCAAAATGGTCAAAAGACCAAAATTCGGTATTAATCGGGACAAGAAAATATAATTAAAAATATGAAAATGAGAAATCTTGATCAATGATGAAGAAATAATTAAATTTCGGGTTAAATTGATCAAGATATGAATTTATTGAAATAAACTGAGATTTTTGTATTGAAAAATAATCCCGAAAATAATCGAAAAATATACCGAAAAGGTAAAATCGGACTGAGAAAATTATTTACAGATTAAATGAATTAAATATAATTTTTAAGGATATTTATGCATTTTAATATTATTTTTTGAATAAAATAATATTAAAAGTTAATTATAAAAAAAAAATAAATAAAAAAAAAAACAAAACAAAAAAAAACAAAACAGAAACGAAATCTGAAGAAACAGAGAAAACGCGAAGCAAATGGGGCGAAAGACGAACCCGAAGAGGAATCCACCGGCGAGCCACCACCGGCGGGATCTAGGGGCCGGTGAGGACCGGCGAGCGCAGCCCAGCACCGGGCGAACCTCCAGCAGCCCAGACGCGCGGCGAGGTGGCCGGAAAACGTCGGAAACGGAGGAGAAGACCGCGGGGGAGAGAACCCCGATTCGCCGGCGATGGGGCTGATTCGACCCCAGCTGAGGCCCGATTTAGGGAGCCCAGACGATTGCGCGCCGATTGGCACCGGAATCATGCCGGGAACCGGCCGGACGGCGTCGGCACGACCAATTGTTCCCTGAACCGGCCGAACCGGACTGAACCGGCCAAGTTGAACCGAACCGGACCCGAGCTGAACCGGCGGTCCGAACCAGGTTGAACCGGACCGGACCGGTTCAGCCAAAAAGAAAGGGAAAAAAGGAAGAAAAAGGGAAAAAGAAAAAGAGAAAAAATTGGGAAAAATTTCTGTGATGCAATCGAGCTTCGGGTAAGTCGGTAAGCGATCAAATTGACCGATTTAATTTTTAGAATATTTAATTTGATAAATAATCGACTGAAAGTTTACCCGAAAATATATTTAATTGTGTAGCTCGACAATTGGCATCCACTGAGAGCTCGAGACAGCCTCGATTTGTGTACGATCATGGAATAACGGGTATGTGACCCTTATTTACGACAATTTTATATCGTTATGCGTGATTGATATTTAACGCATGAATTACGGATTTAATTTTCGTATAAATGAATTAAATTCTAGAAATTGGGATAAATTGTCGTAAATAATTCATAAGCTATCTGAGAATTTAGAACGAGGCTAAATAAATATTGATGGGTCCAATGAGCCCAATAGGCCTCGATAAAGTGTGGTAAACGGGCTTAAGGCCGATTATGGCCCATTATGGTATAATCGGGCCCAATATGGGTAAACGGGCCCAATGATTTAAATTAAGCCCAGAAAATTAAGAAATACAATTAATTGTATTGTATTTGACCTGATGAACATTTATCCGCAGTGCCGGAGATTTGATTTGGATTCGGAGCAAATCGGACTGCGTGACGAGACATCGATGTAAAGGTCAGACTGTACAGATAAATGAGGTAAGGGAATTGTGTGAGTAGCTAGAGGTAGCTACGCATATTTTAATAGATTTTGTATACACTGATTATGTATGTATACACGATTATTGTAAAATGATCCTAAAAGTGGTTTAAATAATTTTTAAGGATCGAAATAGGTGAAATGTCTATTTTACCCCTATTGAGGGAAGTTCACCTAAGGATGGTGAAAGCATGACATGCATGGAATGCATGATTTAAGGATTTTTATGATTAAGGAATTTTCTTGATTTTAATCAAAGTAAAACGATAGATTGGCCAGTAAATGCATGAATTTCACAAAATAACACTACGTAGGTGTTATTAATATTTAAATGAAATTTCTTTGGAAAAGAGGTCAACTATCAAGTTTATATGGAAACGGATAGTGCCGACACGTAGTTCGCACTATATCTGCGTTTGTGAATGTGCATAAATGTGCTTGAGCAGTTGCTCGCACCGACTTGTGACATCATATGCATGAAATGTGCTAGAGCATGGTGCTCGCACTGATTTTTAATATTGTGAAATGAGAGCTGCTGGAGCCTAGCTCGCACTCTGTTTTGACATGTTTTGACATGTTTTGATTTGTTTTGACGTGGTATGCATAAAATAGTGCTGGAGCGATTACTCGCACTACTTTTAATGATTTGACATGCATGAGAGATGCTGGAGCTTAGCTCGCATCCTGTTTTGATTTAATTATGCATAAAAGCCGTGCTGGAGTGAAACTCGCACGAGATTTGATTTAGTTATGCATAAAGCCGTGCTAGAGTATAACTCGCACGAGATTTGATTTACTTGAGCATTCATTTGTGCTGGAGCGTTGCTCGCACAAAGTTTTATATGGTTTTCATAATTCATTTGAATGTCGTACTGGAGTTTTTCTCGTACGAGGTTTTCACTGAATTTATATACATATCCGTACTAGAGCGTTGCTCGTACGTGGAATTTACATGAAATTATAATCAGTTTAAGTCGTACTGGAGCGCTGCTCGTACCCAGATTTCACTGATTTTTATGAAACCGTGCTAGAGCTTCCCTCGCACGAGATTTTCAGATATCATGAATATGCATGGAGCCGTGCTTGAGCTTCGCTCGCACAGGGATTTATATTACATGCATATAGCCGTGTTGGAGCCTCCTGTAGACTGTGTGTCACAGTGAGATGATATGCTCACACGTGCATTCTGAGACAGAGATGATATGGGTGGATAAGACCTATTACAGGCACCCCTGACTGAGCTTGGGTTCACGGAGTACTTTGTACCGTGTATGTCACGCGGAGTACGCTGTACCGTGGGGATTGTTGGAGTGGAGTGGCATTAGCCACGAGGCAGCAAGCCTTGCCCTCGCAATCCTGGTGTTATGCTGTTCTGGCGGGTAGGACGACCCACCTCCCGTTTCAGGTGTGATACCCCGCACACTAGGTACCGTGTTGCCAGGGATCACTAGGATATGGCCATAGTCCTCGATGTTACTGTTAATTACCTGATTGTCTCACATGATATAACTTGTGGTCTGTTAGACCAGGGTAGACCCGAAGGAGGGGTCAGGCCCCCGATTTGATGAATTTATGATTTCATATGATTTTATGATATGTGACCCTGAAAGAAGGGTGGTTTTATAACCGGACTTTTATAATGAATTTTATTGAATTGTTTTATGAGATGGACCTGGAAGGGTTAGTTTTAACTGCAGTTTTAATGTTTTAATTTAAATGCAGTAGCATGTGAAGTTTTCCATGCTTTCATTTGAAATCCATGTTTTGTATTACATGGCATAAAAGACTGCATGATCTTGATCTAATTCATGCTTAATATGATTTAATGATGTCACATAAAATGCTTTGAATGCATGAGTTACATGATTTATATATGCACAAATAGTTTTGGATAAACTATGGCATTGAATATGCATGACTTTGTGCGTGTAATTTTAAATGAAAAGAAATGGATTTAAGGGCATGGCATTATGAGCATGTAGATAGTGGAGCTATCTACTTACTTGCATAATTGCCTTACTGAGCGTGTGGTTTGCTCACCCCCCTTATTTTCCCATCTTTTCAGAGCACTTGTAATAATTATTGAGCGGCTGAGGACTTGCATGCTTAATATCCGCTGCTTGCTGCTTCCCATCGAGAGACAGGTATACACATTTGTATGGTTTTGTATCTAAATATGTAATGCACAGTACTGTAAACGGATATTATGTCGGGGATGTAGAGTCATGTAAATACCATTGGGTATGTGTTTATTTAAAGTCAAAAGGATAGTAGACTCTGATATATGATTATGGGAATGAAATGTTAAATAGTGTGAGGTGACTAACACCGAATCATAGCCCAACTGTGTTGTAGGATGGTCACGACGAGAGAAAGGTAAGAATTAAATAATAAATGAAAAAGCAAAAAAATTTACTCTGATTTTTAAGGTAATTCGGGTCGTGACAGGTTTAATGGTATCAGAGCTTGAGTTGGCCTGATATGAGTCGGTGTTAGTGGTTAAGGAAGTTTACATCCCCATGTACTGTGCATTATTTAGATACAATTGTGTATATCAAGATGGAAGTGCAGCTAAGAATTTGGTTTTAAATGCAAGAATAGACTCATTGACTGATAGCCGCTATGGTTGAGAGGCGAGTACACGAGCTCGAGGCCGTAGTGGTAGGCCCAAGAGTTGTACTGAGTCGCCACATAAAACTCGTGATGAGATTGACGTGGAGGCTAGTTGATCATGCCCTACAGAGTCCGATAGAGAGATCGGATAGAGTCTGACAGAGAGATCAGACAGTATTGAGACACGCTTCGTGAGGTTGGAGCGGAGTGTGGGGAATATTTTGCGAGCTAATTGCTCAGAATAAGTATGGTATTTGAGGGCGAGTCGGAACATTAATTGAAGTTCGCTCGACCCATTTGAAGAATTAGACGTCCAGAATGGACATGGAAAAAAAAATTCTATATGTATTCCGGTGACAGAATATCCCGGATATTGTTTTAAAGGAAAATTACAGATGATATTATTTACTCTGACCCAGAGGAACATGTTGATTAACGAGTATGATACTCAGTTTATATTCCTGGGCAGATGTGACTCGAACATGATGAACAGTGAGAGTCGAGATTTTTGAAAGTTCATAGAAGGACTCAGATTATCAATTAGAGTCCGATTGGCCTGTTAGACATCACTACCTATGCCGAGGCAGTGCGCAGACAACAGTTGTGTGAATAAGATCATGAGTTGCACGCCTCTGAGATTGAGAAAGGTAGTGAGGGCCGAAATTGAGACAAAAGAGAATAGAGGATGACAAGAATGTCAGAACGGGAAAAAGGTAGTTTGGTAAAGGCTTTGAGCTGATAAATCATGGGGTAAGTTGATTGATAAACCCCAGTGTATCCAATTTCAATACTTTTGAGGGGTATTGTGATTTGAGGACCCCGACCTGCTACGTAACAGTATGACAGAGTAGCAGTGTGAACAGTGTAAGATGTGTGGTAGTTACCACGAAAATAAGATGTTGGACGAGGGCGAGTGTATGCCTTGGACCAGGACACTATTGATGTTTCATAGGATGTGGTGGAAGATACCACACTGGTTAAGAATAATGAAATAATTATTTTAATTGATCCTGGTGCCACGCATTTAATTATACCGCCTTCAGTTGCTTATAAGTTAGTGAAAAATGTGAAGCCTGTACCCTTAGGCATGATGATGATAGTTAGTTGATTTTCACTAACTGAATATGGGTATAAGGATTGTAAGTTTTCACACGTAATGAAAGAGTTAGTTATAAGTGATATATTAAAGGAGATATATTGGAATAAGATATGTATGCAAGGTAAGGATATCTTCGATATGCAAAGTAAATTGGATTAAGCAATATGTAGTGTATATGGATTGCGACCAAGATAAGGGGTAGATATATCTACACCCAGTCGATGTGGTCAAATCTGAGGGTTAATAAAGGTATTTC
Organism: Firmiana major; assembly: GCA_033439115.1. Classification (NCBI taxonomy): domain Eukaryota; kingdom Viridiplantae; phylum Streptophyta; class Magnoliopsida; order Malvales; family Malvaceae; genus Firmiana; species Firmiana major. The sequence continues at coordinate 43,661,813 of CM065907.1, read as the reverse complement.
AAAATACTTCCCTGCCTGAAGATTTGACAGCGTCTGGAAGCGCACGCATAATCTATAGATTGAATTCGACGGTCATAATATATACAATTAAAATTTGGGTACCTTTATTGGTATGATAAAAAGATATAGAAATTCATTAATCATGAAAGTTTAAAAATTAAAATTTTATAAAAGCCGTTAATATAAGAAGAAGGAAACGACGTGGGTTAGTAGCTTGACCATAAACGATTTCGAAATGACATTGGGCGTTTATACGTACATAGGTCAAGGACAAGAGTGATTGAATTATTAAGTGGAACTCAACTACGTTAAGGTATTTAAACCTTACCTGGACCAATTGGTTGTCATCTTTAGTGATGATATTATGATGTATTCGAAGTCCAGGGAAGAGAATGAGTAGCAACAGAAAACTGTCTTACAGACGAGGTGTTGAGAGTTTCTCAAAATGGGCTACTCAGTTGACACGTCTCGTTTGGAAAAAAGATTTCATACGAGTAGTATGATAAGTATGAAAATGGCTTCAATGAGTTTTGGTATATTGGAGTAATGAACTGACCACCGTAAGTATTCTTACTATAACTAACAGCTCAAGAGGTTTCAGTGTGTATGGATACCTCCAAATAAGGATTGAGCTATGTATTGATGTAAAATGGGAAGATAGTCGTTTATGGATCCAGATATGTTCAAGGATCATGACAGAAACTATCCGACCCATGATTTAGAGTTGGCAGCCATAGCGTTTACACTGAAAGTATGGCGCCGCCACATATATGGTAAGAAATTTCGGGTATGCACTGATCGTAAAAGCCCCGAGTATCTGTTTTCACAGAAAGAGTAGAAAATGAGATAACCATGAGGGTTAGAGCTTCTAAGGATTATGATTGTGAATATTGTACCACCCAAGAAAGACTAATGTAAAGGCTGATGCTTTAAACAGAAAGAGCCTCGGGATGGTATTACATGTGATGGTCAGGGAGCGTGAGCTGCTAGAGCAGTTGTGAACCTCAGTAGTGATGTGATCCCTTCTGATGATGACAGTGATTTTATGACAGTTAGCCTGAGGATAGAACCGGATTTGTGTGACCGGATTTGCCAGGCTTAGCGTGATAATCGGCATGGTGTCGATAGTGTGGGTTAGATTCAGAAGGGTGTAGTGACAGAGTTCACAGTGTATGATGATGACTTACAGAGGTTCAGAGAAAGTATAAGTGCTCCCCATGACCACAGTTGATGAGATAGTAGTATTGTCAGAAGCTCACTCTTCGGGATATACAGTGCATCCGAGAAATAATAAATATATCAGAACCTCTGAAAAGGGTATTGGTGGTCAGATATGAAAAGAGATATTGTAGAGAATTGCGGAAAAGTGTCTCGTATGTCAGCAGAGTAAGGTAGAGTAAAAGAAGTTGCAGGGTTATTGCAGCCTCTACCTATAGTGACACAAAAAAAAATGGGAACAAGTTACCATGAATTGCGTGATGGGTTACAGAGGACCCTAATGAATCACGAGGCTATCTAGGTGATAGTTGATAGATTGATTTAGTTACCCACCTTCTGGTTATGAAAATCCCTAGATACTCTAAGTGTATAGGCGGATTTATGTGTGTGGAATATTGTGAAACATTGTGTAGCGTTCCAGTGAGCATGGTATCAGATAGGGATTCCCGCTTCACTTTCCACTTCTGGGAATATGTTTTTGGAAGCTATGGGACCCTGATTGTGTGTTAGCACAGCTTCCACCCTCAGACAGATAGTCAGTCAGAGAGGACTGTACAGGTTCTGGAGGATGTGATGAGAGCGTGTGCAATTGATTTTATGAGCTCCTGGGATGATCAGTTGCTACTAATCAAATTCGCCAGTGATGACAGTTGTCACTTGAGTATTGGGATGAGATTATATGTGGCATTGTATGACAGTAGGGAGTTGTTCCCTGACTTGGATAAGAAAAGTGGGTGACAAATAGAGAATTGTTCCCGAATTGGTAAGACAAACCTCTGAGGATATTCAGTTGATTTGTGAGAGATTAAGAACACCTCAGAGCAGATAGGAAACTATGCTGACAAGAGACAGAAACTATTGGAATTCACCGAGGGTGAATTAGTATTATTGGCAGTTACTTGTCTTAAGGACATGACGACATTCGGATAGAGATTGGACAAGTGGAAGTAAGACCTGTAGGTTGGCATTACCACTTGAATAAACAGGCATCCACTATGTGTCCTATCTTTTGATGCTTAAGAAATAATATCCGGATCCGATATATGTGATCGGATATGAACTCCAACGGTTTAGCTCAATGAAAGTGTAACGTATGTTGGAAAATTGATTCGGGTATTATATGGAAGGAGAAAGTGTTGAGGTTTAAGATGATCTCCATAGTTAAGTATGATGATAGTATTACACTCCGGAGAAAGTCACTTGAAGATGACAGTATATGATGCGATAGACATACCCGGAGTTGTTATGGACTCATATTACTTGGTTCTAATTTGGAGGACCAAATTTCTTAAGTGGGGGAGATTGTAAGACCCGATATTTTCGAGTGCATTTAAAAATGCAAAAGGACTTAAATGGCATTCTCGAATACGTGCAAGGGCAAAATGGTCAAAAGACCAAAATTCGGTATTAATCGGGACAAGAAAATATAATTAAAAATATGAAAATGAGAAATCTTGATCAATGATGAAGAAATAATTAAATTTCGGGTTAAATTGATCAAGATATGAATTTATTGAAATAAACTGAGATTTTTGTATTGAAAAATAATCCCGAAAATAATCGAAAAATATACCGAAAAGGTAAAATCGGACTGAGAAAATTATTTACAGATTAAATGAATTAAATATAATTTTTAAGGATATTTATGCATTTTAATATTATTTTTTGAATAAAATAATATTAAAAGTTAATTATAAAAAAAAATAAATAAAAAAAAAACAAAACAAAAAAAAACAAAACAGAAACGAAATCTGAAGAAACAGAGAAAACGCGAAGCAAATGGGGCGAAAGGCGAACCCGAAGAGGAATCCACCGGCGAGCCACCACCGGCGGGATCTAGGGGCCGGTGAGGACCGGCGAGCGCAGCCCAGCACCGGGCGAACCTCCAGCAGCCCAGACGCGCGGCGAGGTGGCCGGAAAACGTCGGAAACGGAGGAGAAGACCGCGGGGGAGAGAACCCCGATTCGCCGGCGATGGGGCTGATTCGACCCCAGCTGAGGCCCGATTTAGGGAGCCCAGACGATTGCGCGCCGATTGGCACCGGAATCATGCCGGGAACCGGCCGGACGGCGCCGGCACGACCAATTGTTCCCTGAACCGGCCGAACCGGACTGAACCGGCCAAGTTGAACCGAACCGGACCCGAGCTGAACCGGCGGTCCGAACCAGGTTGAACCGGACCGGACCGGTTCAGCCAAAAAGAAAGGGAAAAAAGGAAGAAAAAGGGAAAAAGAAAAAGAGAAAAAATTGGGAAAAATTTCTGTGATGCAATCGAGCTTCGGGTAAGTCGGTAAGCGATCAAATTGACCGATTTAATTTTTAGAATATTTAATTTGATAAATAATCGACTGAAAGTTTACCCGAAAATATATTTAATTGTGTAGCTCGACAATTGGCATCCACTGAGAGCTCGAGACAGCCTCGATTTGTGTACGATCATGGAATAACGGGTATGTGACCCTTATTTACGACAATTTTATATCGTTATGCGTGATTGATATTTAACGCATGAATTACGGATTTAATTTTCGTATAAATGAATTAAATTCTAGAAATTGGGATAAATTGTCGTAAATAATTCATAAGCTATCTGAGAATTTAGAACGAGGCTAAATAAATATTGATGGGTCCAATGAGCCCAATAGGCCTCGATAAAGTGTGGTAAACGGGCTTAAGGCCGATTATGGCCCATTATGGTACAATCGGGCCCAATATGGGTAAACGGGCCCAATGATTTAAATTAAGCCCAGAAAATTAAGAAATACAATTAATTGTATTGTATTTGACCTGATGAACATTTATCCGCAGTGCCGGAGATTTGATTTGGATTCGGAGCAAATCGGACTGCGTGACGAGACATCGATGTAAAGGTCAGACTGTACAGATAAATGAGGTAAGGGAATTGTGTGAGTAGCTAGAGGTAGCTACGCATATTTTAATAGATTTTGTATACACTGATTATGTATGTATACACGATTATTGTAAAATGATCCTAAAAGTGGTTTAAATAATTTTTAAGGATCGAAATAGGTGAAATGTCTATTTTACCCCTATTGAGGGAAGTTCACCTAAGGATGGTGAAAGCATGACATGCATGGAATGCATGATTTAAGGATTTTTATGATTAAGGAATTTTCTTGATTTTAATCAAAGTAAAACGATAGATTGGCCAGTAAATGCATGAATTTCACAAAATAACACTACGTAGGTGTTATTAATATTTAAATGAAATTTCTTTGGAAAAGAGGTCAACTATCAAGTTTATATGGAAACAGATAGTGCCGACACGTAGTTCGCACTATATCTGCGTTTGTGAATGTGCATAAATGTGCTTGAGCAGTTGCTCGCACCGACTTGTGACATCATATGCATGAAATGTGCTAGAGCATGGTGCTCGCACTGATTTTTAATATTGTGAAATGAGAGCTGCTGGAGCCTAGCTCGCACTCTGTTTTGACATGTTTTGACATGTTTTGATTTGTTTTGACGTGGTATGCATAAAATAGTGCTGGAGCGATTACTCGCACTACTTTTAATGATTTGACATGCATGAGAGATGCTGGAGCTTAGCTCGCATCCTGTTTTGATTTAATTATGCATAAAAGCCGTGCTGGAGTGAAACTCGCACGAGATTTGATTTAGTTATGCATAAAGCCGTGCTGGAGTATAACTCGCACGAGATTTGATTTACTTGAGCATTCATTTGTGCTGGAGCGTTGCTCGCACAAAGTTTTATATGGTTTTCATAATTCATTTGAATGTCGTACTGGAGTTTTTCTCGTACGAGGTTTTCACTGAATTTATATACATATCCGTACTAGAGCGTTGCTCGTACGTGGAATTTACATGAAATTATAATCAGTTTAAGTCGTACTGGAGCGCTGCTCGTACGCAGATTTCACTGATTTTTATGAAACCGTGCTAGAGCTTCCCTCGCACGAGATTTTCAGATATCATGAATATGCATGGAGCCGTGCTTGAGCTTCGCTCGCACAGGGATTTATATTACATGCATATAGCCGTGTTGGAGCCTCCTGTAGACTGTGTGTCACAGTGAGATGATATGCTCACACGTGCATTCTGAGACAGAGATGATATGGGTGGATAAGACCTATTACAGGCACCCCTGACTGAGCTTGGGTTCACGGAGTACTTTGTACCGTGTATGTCACGCGGAGTACGCTGTACCGTGGGGATTGTTGGAGTGGAGTGGCATTAGCCACGAGGCAGCAAGCCTTGCCCTCGCAATCCTGGTGTTATGCTGTTCTGGCGGGTAGGACGACCCACCTCCCGTTTCAGGTGTGATACCCCGCACACTAGGTACCGTGTTGCCAGGGATCACTAGGATATGGCCATAGTCCTCGATGTTACTGTTAATTACCTGATTGTCTCACATGATATAACTTGTGGTCTGTTAGACCAGGGTAGACCCGAAGGAGGGGTCAGGCCCCCGATTTGATGAATTTATGATTTCATATGATTTTATGATATGTGACCCTGAAAGAAGGGTGGTTTTATAACCGGACTTTTATAATGAATTTTATTGAATTGTTTTATGAGATGGACCTGGAAGGGTTAGTTTTAACTGCAGTTTTAATGTTTTAATTTAAATGCAGTAGCATGTGAAGTTTTCCATGCTTTCATTTGAAATCCATGTTTTGTATTACATGGCATAAAAGACTGCATGATCTTGATCTAATTCATGCTTAATATGATTTAATGATGTCACATAAAATGCTTTGAATGCATGAGTTACATGATTTATATATGCACAAATAGTTTTGGATAAACTATGGCATTGAATATGCATGACTTTGTGCGTGTAATTTTAAATGAAAAGAAATGGATTTAAGGGCATGGCATTATGAGCATGTAGATAGTGGAGCTATCTACTTGCTTGCATAATTGCCTTACTGAGCGTGTGGTTTGCTCACCCCCCTTATTTTCCCATCTTTTCAGAGCACTTGTAATAATTATTGAGCGGCTGAGGACTTGCATGCTTAATATCCGCTGCTTGCTGCTTCCCATCGAGAGACAGGTATACACATTTGTATGGTTTTGTATCTAAATATGTAATGCACAGTACTGTAAACGGATATTATGTCGGGGATGTAGAGTCATGTAAATACCATTGGGTATGTGTTTATTTAAAGTCAAAAGGATAGTAGACTCTGATATATGATTATGGGAATGAAATGTTAAATAGTGTGAGGTGACTAACACCGAATCATAGCCCAACTGTGTTGTAGGATGGTCACGACGAGAGAAAGGTAAGAATTAAATAATAAATGAAAAAGCAAAAAAATTTACTCTGATTTTTAAGGTAATTCGGGTCGTGACAACTTATCATCCAAAGTCGAAATTAATTCTGTTCTGTCACCCACTTTTTCTTATCCAATTTGGGGAACAACCCCTACAGCCATACACTGCCTCATATCTTGTTATCCCGATACTCAATTGCCAATTGTCGCTATTGGCGAATTCAATTAGAAATCAACTGATCATTCCAGGAGCTTATAAAATCAATGGCACACGCTTTCGTCGGATCCTCCAGAACTTGTACAGTCCTCTCTGACTGACCATTTGTCTGAGGACGAAAAGCTGTGCTTAATACTCAGTCGGGTTCCCATAGCTTCCTTAAATATCCACAGAGGTAGGTAGTGAAGCCGGAATCCCTATATGATACCATGCTCACTGAAACGCTACTTAATGTTCCACAGTCTTCCTTACACCTGAATCCTCATACACACTCTGAGTATCTAGGGAGTTCATAACTAGAAGGTGGGTGGACTTAGTCATTCTGTCGGCTATCATCCAAATAGCCTCGTAATTCACCTAGGTTCTCTGTAACCCATCATAAAATTCATGGAGACTTATTCTCATTTTCCGTGCCGTGTCGATATAGGTAGGTGCTGTAATAACTCTGCAGACTTTTAATACTCTACCTTATTCTGCTGACATACTAGGCACTTTTCCACAATTTCCACAAATATCTCTTTCCACATCTGACCACCCATACCCTTTTTGAGATTTTAATATATTATTATTACCTTCCGTATGCACTGTATATCCCGAAGAGTGAGCTTCTGACAATATCACTATTTCATCAACTGTGGTCTTGGGGAGTACTTATACTGTCTCTGAACCTCTCTGTAAATCATTAACATACTCAGTGAACTCTATCACTGTACCCTTCTGAATCTGACCCAAACTATCGACATCCTGTCGATCATCACGCTAAGCCTGGTAAATCCGGGCACTCTCATCCGGTTTTAATCATCAGGCTAGCTGTCACACAATCACTGTCATCATCAGAAGGGATCACATCAATACTGAGGTCCACAACTGCTCTAGCAGCTCACGCTCCCTGACCATCATATGCAATACCATCCCGAGGCTCTTTCTACTCAAAGCATCAGCCTTTCCTGGGTGGTACAATTTTCACAAATCAACTCTCTCAGAAGCTCTAACCCACTATGTATTCTCATATTCGTCTCTTTCTGTGAAAACAGATACTCGGGCTTTATGATCAGTGCATATCCACAGTTTCTTACCATGTACATAATAGTACCATATCCTCGGTACAAACACTTTCGCTGTCAACTTTAAATCATGGGTCAGATAGTTTATTTCGTGATCAAGGAGTTGTCTGACTCCAAAATTGACTATCTTCCCATTATACATCAATACACAGCTCCATCATAATTTTGAGGTATCTATACTCACTGGGAACCTCTTGAGCTGTTGGGTATGACGAAATTAATAACGGTGGTCAGTTCATACTTCACTACACCGAAATCCATATCACATCTATCGTCTTAGTTATCATCTCATTCCAAGACCACGTTTCTTAGTTAAACGTGTCAACAAGGTATATCCTTTTAGAACTCGCAGCAACCCATTTGTAAAAGCCATTTCTGATTGTTGCTTATAAATCGCCCTAGACTTTAACTACACCCAATACATCATCGATAATGATGATTACAACTCGATCTAATCCTTGACTTATTTACGCATAAGCGTATAAGATCCTTCTCAACCGCTTACGTTTTCAGGTACTAACCTGCGCCATTTTCTTTTCTTATCTTAACGGCTCTTATTAAATTTTTACTATGTTAACCTTTATGATTTGTCGAATTTTAATATTCTTATCGTCTTAGTAAAGGTATCCTAATGCTAAAGGTAGTTATTACGACGATCGATTCACGCTATAAGTTATATATATATATGTAGACGCTGTCAAGTCTTCAGGCGGGGAGGTATTTTGAAATACCTTTATTAACCTTCAGACTTAATCACAACTACGTTATATCTCAGTCTCTGTGGTCACAATTTATATTCGCTACTAATTGCTCTAATCCTAATGACTTCGCATACGCACTCTTACTCCAATACATCTTGTATTTAGAATCTATCTTATCTCAAAGATTATCTCCTTCATATATCAATCACGACAAAACTCTTTCATTATTGATTCCGTGAGTACAATCCTTTACTCCTGTAATTTTCAACTGTTGCACCCCTGTTTTCAACTTAAAATCTCTATAGCCATATTCCGTTAATTAATCCTCCTCTATTGGGGTACTCATTTATCAGTATTGCCCAATGATGTAGGCATTCATGCCTTTTACTCACTTATATTCGAATGAAGGCAGTATGATTAAATATGTGGCACCAGGATCAATAAACATATGTACTTTATTATTCATAATAAGTGTGGTATCTTACACCACATCCATGAAACATCAATAGTGTCCTGGTCCAAGACATCCTCTCACCTTCGTCCAACAGTCTACTTTCCTTTTTCTCTTCGGCTATGTCCTCCCTTCTCGTTGTAGCTATACCAACGAAATTTTTCTCTATCTCTTTACTTTTCTGTGGGGCGATCTCGCTCAACTCTGAGCAATCAAAATTAATGGTCCGTCTTACCACACTTAACGGCCATTTTCATCAATACCATGTAGGTATAGACCCTCCTTCCGTGGTATCTACCACACATCTCACACTGCTTACAGTGCTTACACTGCTACACTGCTTCGTAGCAAGTTGGGGTCCTCCAATCACAATGCTCCTCAAGAGTGCCAAAATTAGATGCATTGGGGCCTTACCAATTATCTTACTCCATAACTCGTCAAATCAGATCTTTTTACCAATTACCATTTTTTCCATTTTAACATCTCTGTTATTCTCAATTTTCTTTTCTATCTCTATTTCAGCCCTCATTACCTTTCTCAATCTCAGAGGCGTGCAATTCATGTTCTTATTTACCAAACTGTAAATCTGCGCACCGCCTCGGTATAGGTAATATCTCACGGGCCAATCAGACTCTAACTGACAATCTGAGCCCTTCCATAAACTTTTAGACCTCTCGACTGTCACTTGTTCATTTGTCGAGGTAATATCTGCCCAGAATATAATCGAGTCTCCATGCTCGTCAATAAATCAAATCCTCTGGGTCAAAGCAAGGACTTTTATCCTTAATTTCCTTTAAATCATGTCCGGGATATCCTGTCACCGGAATATATCCAAGATATTTCTCATATCAGCTCTTAAGATGGGTTGAGCGGGTTTCCACCAATGCTCCGCTGCGCCCTCTGATCTCATACATAATCTGAGCAATTTGCTCCTCAAAATAATCTCCACACTCCGCTCCATTCTCGCGAAGCGTGTCTCAATACTGTCCGATCTCTCTGTCGGACTCTGTGAGGCATGCTCAACATTAGCCTCTATTTTAATTTCATACCGATTCTCATAGTCAAACTCAGCACGACTTAGCAGACTCAGGTCTACCTCTACGACCTCTGCCTCGTGCACTATCTCATCTAACGCGACTCATATTAAGCATTCCTGCATTCTCAACCATTTCTTAGTCAAGCCCATCTCGATATACACTATTGTATCTAACTAAGCACAGTAACACGGGGATGTAATTTCCTAATTACTAACACTGACACACATCAGACCAATTGTGCTCTGATACCACCTTTATATGTCACGACCCAAACTACCCAAAAATCAGAGTGAATTTTTCGCATTTTATTATTTACTTAAGTTCAAATCTTACCTGTCCTCGAATCGCGACCAACACTCCACTAATAATTGGGCTGTGCGTCAATGCCAGTCCCACCATACATCTACCCTAGTACTTATTTCTTCTCCAGTCATTTATAATTGTTATATTATTTATACATCCCCTAAAGTTACTTACAAACATGTTACTGTGCTATGCTTATGTAGATACAATATGTACAAGTGTATATATATACCTTATGTTGATGGGCAGCAGCGGATATCCAGAATGCAGTACTGAGTCGTCGCAACTTCAACTGGAGATCATCTGTGGGAGAAATTGAAAGGGGTGAGCACATCAAGCTCAGTAAGGCAATCCTACGAACAAGTAGGTAACCATACTACCTACATGAACGTAGTGCCATGCATAAACCACCCTTTCTCCACACATTTTAAAACAATGCTATGCGTTATGATGATATGTAAAACACATTTGCACGGAAAATCAACATGCAATTATTATAAATTATTTCTTTCTCAATTAAGATTTTCACAATAAAGTCAGGACTCGACCCCTCCAGCGGGTGATCCTGACTCACACAAAACCATGAAAACGGTTTACATCACACGTGGATTTGAAAAGCATGGAAATACCATCATGCAAATTTAGTTTAAAAACCCAGTTTAAATCATCGAAATCGTCGACATGCGAGACGAGGCAATATCTGTATAACGGTAATAACTAGGACTATGGCCATATCTGTCCTCGGGAGTTCCTCAGCTACACGGATCCTAGTGTGCGGGTTCTCACCATGATCGGGAACCGCCCGGGAGGTGGGTCAGTCCATCCTGTCAGTCTTATCCGATCCCCGGCACCCGAAGATGCTGCATCTGGAGATGCCGTATCCGAAGATACCACACGGTACATCGTACTCCATGCTACTTGCACGGTACATCGTACTCCGTGAACCCATATAATATCTCTAGGTACTCCAGCCCAATTGGCCTGCTTCCCACAGAGGTTTTGTTTCTCAATACTCATGCCATGTCTCAAAACGCACGTGCGAGCCTATTTAATCGGTGACACACAGTCTACCCGATGCTCCAAGCACGGCTCATCGCATGTTCTCATAAAATCAGTGCGAGCAATGCTCAGCACTCTCATCAAATCACGTAAATCTAGTGCGAGCTAAGCTCTAGCACTCTGTATGCAAATCGTATAAAAATCTGGTGCGAGCGAAGCTCTAACACCCTGTCTCAAAATCATATAAAAATATGGTGCGAGTTAGACTCTAGCACCCTGTCACGAAAATCATATATATATGTATACAAATCTGGTGCGAGTTGGACTCCAGCACCTATGCACGTAAAACTCTAGTGCGAGCTCTCGCTCTAGCACTAATGCATGCATCACACAAATCAAACATCGTGCGAGCTAAGCTCTAGCGCGTCACATGTAAATAAAAACACGTAGGCGGCTCTGTTTCCTCAAAACAGTTTTCAAAACAATTTCACGTTGAAAGTATGCAATGCTGTGCATTTTCTTTCAAGGTGAGCCAGCCTACTCATGCATGCATCAAAACACCTCCAGAATGTGCAGAAACCTTTTGTTCTTGCTCCTCCCAATTTTTCCTAAATTTTTAGATTTTACCCTTAACAAGGGTATTTTAGTAATTTGCCCATTCAGGGCACTAAAATTATTATTCGACCTCTAGACCCTTCAGATAAATTTTAAAGGACTGCATATGAATTTAAAATTGCGTAAAGTTACCTCTAGCAGTCCGCAGAATTCCCTTACCTTATTTTCCTGTCGAGTCTGACCTTTTCTTTTCCAATGTAGTCCCGTCGCGCAGTCCGTTATGCTCCGAATCAAATGCCCGAAACTGCGTATTAATATTCCTCAGGTCAGATATTATGCAATTTAATCGTATTTAATCTTTTCTGGGCTTAATTTAAATCGTTGGGCCCATTTACTCCTATTGGGCCCGATTGTACCTTAATGGGCCTTAATCGGCCTTAAGCCCGTTTACCACTTAATTTTTACTTTATCGAGGCCTATTGGGCTCAATGGGCCCACCAATAATTTATCGGGCCTCGTTCTAATTCTCGAATAGCTAAATTTAATATTTACGATAATTAATCTAAATTTTCATAATTTAATTCAATTTATGCGGAAATTAAATCAATATCACGCATAACGAGAAAATTATCGTAAATAGGGGTCACTTACCCGAGATTCCATGCTAGTCCGCAAATCGAGACTGTCTCGAGCCCTCGGTGGATGCCAATCGTCGAGCTACACAATTAATTACATTTTCGGGTAAACTTTTTGGTCGAAATTTAATTAAATAAAATATTTTAAATTTAAATCGGGTCAATTTGACCGCTTATCGACTTACCCGAAACTCGATTGCATTACCGGAATTTTTCTCAATTTTTTTCTCTTTTTCCTTTTCCCTTTTCTCCCCTTTTTCTCCTCTTTTTGGCTGAACCGGTTCAGTCCGGTTCAGACCGCCGGTTCACCCCGGTTCGACCGGTTCACCGCCGGTTCACCCCTTTTTCGGTCGGTTCTCCGCCGGCTTCCACCGCCAGCAGCTCCGCTGGGTCGTCCGTACCTCGAATCTGGCCTCGGTTCGCCTCAACGTCGCCGGAATGCCGCCGGTCCGGCTGTTCTCCTCTTCGCCGTCGGACCCGTTTCCCTCTTTTGGCCGTCGCCGGCTATTCCGGCCATTTCGCCGGCTGCTACCGGTGCAGAAAGGACCGCCGTCGCCTGGGCTTTCGAAATCGGGCCTTGGTTTCGCCTGGATCGCCGCCGTTCGCCGCCGGTGGCCTTCTCTTTCCCGCGGCCTTCTCCTCCGTTTTCCGCCGGATTCCGGCGTTCCCACTGCGCGTCGTCACCGCTGATAGGTTGCCTGAGGTCGGGCCGTCTTCGTCTGCCCTCGCCTGGGGTCCCTGGCTGCCGGACAGCCCGCCGATGGTTCCTCGATTTCGGGCTTCGTTTTTCTTCCGTTTCTGTTTTTGTTTCTTTCTTTCTCTCTCCCCGACCCTTTTTTTTTTTCCTTTCATTAATTTATTTTTATACTAATCATTAAAATATATTAAAATACCCAAAATATCACTTAAAATTATAATTTTATTCTAATTTAATTAATTTAATTTTATTTAATTTATTTATTATATTTTAACCTCTTTTTCGGGTATAATTTCTCCGTATTTTCGGGATATTGTCCCGGGTGACTTTTCGGTATATTTTTCGATTATTTTCGGAATTATTCTTCCGAACTAAAAATCCCGATTAATCCCGATTAATTCCAATAAATTAATATCTTGATCAATTTAATCCGAAATAATTTTATTTCACTTTTATTGACCAAGATTTCTTAAATCCATATTTTTAATTAAATTTCCTTATCGAAATTATACCGACCTTTAGTCTTTTGACCATTTTGCCCTTACACGTGTTCGGGATTAAGTTAACCCAACTTCCTTCATACTTCCTCCATCTTTTCTTATTTAATTTTCGTATTTTAATTAAATTCGGGTCTTACACGAATCACGTCATGTGACCTCACTTCCTCGGTGCTGCTCACTCTCCCAAATCGATCAGCTTCCAATATCAACTTCCAAAGCTGTTAATAATTGTCACGACCTCATTCCGTGACTTGCCAAAAACCACTACAAATTTTTCGCTTTTTACCTTACTTACCTTTCTCTCCTCGACAGTTGGGCTGTGATTCGATATTAGTCACCCACTCACATTCATTCACAATATATATATATATAGAATTTAGTATTCTTTTTGATAACATAAACTATTTTACAGTATTTGTACATATATATCCCGACCGTACAATTGTTTACATAACTATGCTTTTACATTGTTCAGTACAAAATGTTCGAGTGTGTATACCTCTTGTAAGATGGATAGGTAGCGGATAAAATGAATGCTATACCTCAGTCAGACTCAATCTACTGCGGATGATCTGTAGAGAGAGAAAAATAAAGGGGATGAGCAAACAACATGCTCAATAAGGAAATCAGGCAAGCAAGTAGACAACCGCACTATCTACTGAAAATAAGGCTTTGCCTTTCCTTCTCTCATCTCAAAACATGTATCAAAATGATATAATAATAGTACAGAATAATTTCCATGTACTTAAAACCATGCTGAGTTATCAAATGTAGGCATTCATGCAAAACAGTGCATATTTATAATTTCGAAATGCCTTTATAGAAATCATTGCCATTTACACATAAATCATAGTAAATATGGCAGTTCACAACACAACACAAATCGGTTTCTGACCTATCTCTCTAAAGTCTAACCGTATCATAAAAACAATTGATATGTCATGCGAGACTCAGTGGCTAAATGCAATACTCTCCTGGACTATGGCCATATCTTATAATGTGAAATCCCAAGCAACACAAATCTCGGTGTGCAGGTATCACTGTTGTAACAGGAGGGGGTCAGTCCATCACAATCGCTAGCTATAAACTCCTCAACTCCATAACTCCACCACACGGTACAGTGTACTTCATGCCACTCGCATGGTACAACGTACACCCATGGACCCTCTCCTCATGGTCGAGATGCCTGCCATAGGTCTTAGTGCTCACACCATGAAAATACATCATAGTCGGAGTGCTTGACATAAGTCTTAGCCCTCATACTATGGAAATAATGCCACGTCTCTAAATCCACGTGTGAACATGTTAGACCCATATTTTATGTAGCATGTTCCTTATGATTCCTATGTGTATGAACACTCTATTATTATAGTTGAATCATAAGAAGAGTATTTACTAGATTTAAAGAGTATGTGAAATGATTTAACACGCATAAGCTACATAAAAGCCTAATGTGAGCTATAAGAGTCACAAGCTAAACCGAGTGGATCTGAAACATTCTGACTGAAAATAAGAACTTAAAATGAGAAAATATAAAGAGCTTATGAAGGAAAGTCAGTTTGATTTAGTTTCGAACACAAAGAACGAGAGTAAAAGCTAAAAAGGGTAAAATGGATCTTTTTAGCGAGTTAAAGTATTTAAGGTGTTTCGGGTGTATTTACCTACCGAAAACGGCTGAAACGTAAAGACGAGAGTGTAATACATAAGATATGACACTTTCAAAATTTTAAGAAAAAGTCAACTTGGTCAAAGATTAAGGAAAAAGTCAACTATAGTTAAGAAAAGTGGACTTTTACCATAGTTGACTAACCATGGTTAAAAATTAACCTAAGTATGGAGAAAAAATTGGGAAAAAATATTCTTGGTCAGAATACAAGATAATCATCCTCGAAAGTAAGAAAAATTTATTCGGAAGGGTTCCGAATTTAATTTATTGGTTAAAAATGTATTGGGCCTAAAGTGAAGATTTTAAAGCCAATTAAGGTATACTAAACGTAGATCGAAATTTCTAGGTCCCTTAGACTGAATTGTTGGACCGATTGATAGGCCAAATATTGAGACAATAAAAGGCCCGGGGTATAGTAAAAATTTCAGCCCGAAAGCCCATTAAGAAAGCCCAAATCGAGATGCCCAATTGAAAAGCCCATTTAGTAAATATCTAACCATAGTTAAAGCTAACTATGACTCATTCGATGACTCATTAGGTGACTCATAACTAAACCTTAGAAAGTCAATTATAATGGCTGAAAAGTAAGGCTTAATAACTAAGTAAATGGCTTATAAATCAGCCACACCATTGTCATCTTCACCATACCATTCTCGGCCAGATGAAGGAAACCATTGAAATACATTATCCAAGCTTTCTCTCACTAGAAATCACTAGGAATTAGGCATATTTGGAACTTGCATTCTTCATGAAAGTTGTTCCAAATTGAGAGGAGAGTGACATATGTTGGAATTGGCTATCAAGAAGCCATAGTGTGCAAACCGTGAGACTCCAAAGTTTCGACCAAGTGTGAACACAAATACTAGGTATATTTTCAAGCTTTCAAATTCATTTATGTTAATGTATGAATGATTTTAAGTGTATTGGTATATATTTTAAGCATTGAAACATATGAAATCACTATGATCATGGTTAGGTTAAGAGTGAGTAGTGAAATATTGATGAATGCCCATATGATATTAAGGCATAAATGAGTTAATGTACATGTGTTAATGATTATGGTATAGTTAGAATTAATCAATTTGATTAATTAATACATGTATTAAGTTGGCAATAAAGGTGTTTGATAAAATGCCTAAATGAACTATGTGATGTTTAAAAACATTACCAACCAAGTGTTTGTCAAAATGCCTAAGTGAATTGGCTAAGGAAATGGACATGGATAGCATGCCATGGTGTGACCGACGGCATGGAGTGCTCTGGGCCAAGGCATGTGGTCGAGAGGTCCAATGGGCCAAGCCCAATTATTTTAGACCCAATGTGATGTAATGGCTCTAGGACAAGCCCAATAAGAGTTGTTGGGCCCCATAAGCCAATAGGCCCAACGAAAATGAATAGTAAAATGGAAATGGGCTTAAGGCATAGTTTGGCCCATTAAGGTTTATTAAAGCCCATTAAGGGAAATAGACTGTATTTAATGTGAAATACAGTAGGAAAAATATAATTAACCTGATAAATGGTTATATACAGCTCCAGAGATTATTGGAGGAGCAAATCGGACTGCTAGATCGAGTAGCGTTAAGAAAGTAAAATTTCTCAAGTGATTGCAGGTAAGGGACTTTTATGAGTAGTTAGAGATACTTGCACGTATTTTCGTCTGCTTTTACATTCACTTAAAAACTTTGAGGGTCAGAAAAAGTGAATAATAATTATTGTGACCCGATAGTGGCAAATTTCGATTTTACCCTTAGTTAGGAAAAAAGTCAACTTTTGTGAAAAGTTGTAAAAAGCATGGAAATCACCATTTTGATTGTTTTACTGCTGTTTAGCATAAGAATAAATAGATGGGCTAATGATTTTAAAGTTTATGTGAATTAAGCACACTTTATAATGCTGATTTTGATGTCTTGAACAACATCCCTTTTTAAAGAGCCATCTATCGTATTATGTGAGAATAAATCATGCTAGAGCACAGCTCGCACTTGATTTCATATATTTTCCATATATATTAGTGCTGGATTGCAATTCGCACTAGATTTCCATGACATGCATGATAGAGTGCTGGAGTTATTACTCGTACTCAGTTTTATGTGATTTATGTATCTCAGAGTGCTAGACTTGCTCGTACTCTATTCTTCATGATTTATGCATGACATAATACTTGAGCTACTGCTCGTACTTGATTTGATGAGTTTTGTGCATAGCATGGTACTGGAGCTATTGCTCATACTTTATTTGAAATATGAACTATACATTGACCTAATTGCTGGAGGTTTACTCGCACTAGAGTTGAGTTTGTGATGTGAAACAAAGTTTGAGCGGAGTGTCGACTATGAGTCGCGCTCAAAGGTGCGCACTATAATTTATGTGATATATGATACATGTTGAAAACCATGCTTGATTTCCTCATGTCGACTGAGTGTCACACTATGAGAGGTTCGCATGTGGATTTAGAGACGTGGTATGATATTCCATGGCTTGAGGGCTAAGACCTATGGCAGGCACCCCGACTGTGATATAGGGTCCATGGAGTACGTTGTACCATGCGAGTGGCATGGAGTACACTGTACCATGTGGTGTTGTGGAGTTGAGGAGGATATAGCTGGCGGTTGTGATAGACTGACCCCCTCCCGTTGCAGTAGTGATGCCCCGCACACTGAGATCTGTGATGCTTGGGATCACCATTATCGGATATGGCCATAGTCCATGATACTATTTGCATTTCACCACAGAGTCTCACATAATATATCACCTAATTGACTAATTTATTTACAGATAGACCTGAGGGATGGGTCGGAATCCGATTGTTGTGATTTGAATGATTTAAATGCCATATTTACTGTGATTTAAATATACATGGCATGATTTATCTAAAGGCATTGTGATATTATAAAGATGCATTATTTTGCACTACATGCCTACATTTGAGAAAGCAAGTATGATTTCTATACATGATATCTAATCTGTACAAGTATATATATATATATATATATATTAAAGACATGCTTTTAAAGTGAGTTAAGGAAATGATGTTTTCGAGGCATAGCATTATTTTGAGTAGATATTGTAGATGTCTACTTGCTTGCCTGATTTCCTTACTGAGCGCGTTGTATGCTCACCCCCCTTTCTTTTACATCTCTCTACAGAGCATCAGTAGTAGAGTGAGAGCAAATTGAGGGATAGTATTCCTGTTGTCCGCTGCTATTTCCTATCGATCGACAGGTATACATATTTTGTACGGTTATGTATTTAAACATAGAAACAACACAGTGATGTATACGATATATATTATGGGGAATGTATTTGTATTAGCTTTTATATGATCTCATATGTATTATAAAAAGAAGTTACAGTCAGTAACAGTATATTGACATGTATGTATGAAAATGGATGATATGGTATGCAAGGAAACTAACATCAAATCACAGCCCAACCATTGAAGAGAGGAAAGGTAAGTTAAAAATGCGAAAAATTTGTAGTGGTTTTGGTTAAGTTAGGATGGGTCTTGACAGAACATCTCAACAGTGTGACACTCAGTCTACACGGAGGAAATCATCACAATTTTGCTAAGTTTGGAATGCCTTTATAGAAATCATTGCCATTTACACATAAATCACAATAAATATGATAGTTCACAACACAACACAAACCGGTTTTCGACCTATCTCTCTCAAGTCTAGTCGTATCATGAAAACAAGTGATATGTCATGCGAGACTTAGTGGCTAAATGCAATACTCTCCTGGACTATGACCATATCCTATAATATGAAATCCTAGGAAACACAGATCTCGGTGTGCGTGTATCACTGCTGTAACGGGAGGGGGTCAGTCCATCACAACTGCCAGCTATAAACACCTCAACTCCACAACCCCACCGCACGGTACAGTGAACTCCATGCCACTCGCACAATACAACGTACACCCATGGACCCTCTCCTCATGGTCGGGATGCCTGCCATAGGTTTTAGTCTTCACACCATGGAAATACATCATAGTCGGGGTGCTTGCCATAAGTCTTAGCCCTCATACTATGGAAATAATGCCACGTCTCTAAATCCACGTGTGAACATCTCAACAGTGTGACACTCAATCTACACGGAGGAAATCATCACGGTTTTTCTAACATGTCTTATATATCACGTAAAAACTACAGTGCGCGTCTTGAGTGTGACTCACAATCAACACTCCGACTCTTAAACACTGTGTATGGATTTCAAAATATCAAACACTAGTGCAAGTAACCTCTAGCACTAGGTTAATGCATAATTCTCTTTTCAAATCAAGTACGAGTTATTACTTAAGTACTCTATCATGTATAAATCATGAAAACTGAGTACGAGCAATGCTCCAAGTACTCTATCATATAAAACTGAGTATGAGCAAAGCTCCCAATACTCTATATGCATCAATCACAAACTGAGTACGAGCAATGATCCCAGTACTCTAACATGCATAAAATAGCATTAAAATATAGTACGAGTATATCCTCCAGTACTATGTGATGCATATCTCAAAATATAGTGCGAGTATTCTCTAGCACTTATGGTTTTCCCAAAAAACCAGATAGAAGGCTTATTCAAATCACATTTCACATAAGTAGATCAAATAAGCACTCAAATGTGCTGTTTTCGTATATACATGAAAAATTAGCCATTCTATCATGCAACTCATGAATAAAGGGTTACAACATGCTTCTCAGGCTTTTTATCCTATTTTGGGATAAAATTACACTTTATCTCATTAATCTCTATCACACACATTAGGCCTATTCATGGGCATACATATAAGAGATAGTATCGAAATACTACTCAAAATACGTGTAGCCATCTCTAGCTACTTACGAAATTCCCTTACCTTGGATCACGTCAAGTGACATCTCTTCCTCGGTTCTACTCACTCTTGCAGTCCGATCAGCTTCAAAGGTAATTTTCGAAGCTGTTATAATTATTGGAATTAGTATATCACTATATACTCATTTCATTTGGCAAATCTCAATTTAATACTTAAATCTCATTATGTTCTCCAAATATGGTATAATTCCACATTTTCGCATAACTATCTTTATTTCTCCTTATTTCCAATTTATGCATTTCATAAGATTACCTCATAATCTTCCATACATGCATATTTCATCATTAAATCAATGTTAATACCATTTCCTCATCACTTTCTCATTTTCTCACCAATATCTAGGTCATGGTGATTTTTCATTCTCCTTTCATTTCCAACAAATCATATATACACCAATATTCTCATTAACACATCTAGTTTAACATATATCAACTTGGTGCATTAAATCTTACCTAGCTGAGATTTCCTTCCTTTGTCACCAAAATGGTAAAATCCTCCTTACTCCTTGAACTCTTGATTTCAATCCTTTGTTTCCAAGTATGTTGCTCTCTTCTTGCTAAGAACAACTTTGCTCATCTATATCTCACTCAAAACTGATGAAAAACTAAAGTTTTCTAGTGTTTCTTGGCTAGGTTACACTTTGGTTATTGAATGAAATAGTGAATCTCAGGAAAATGAATTGCAGAAGTCCAGTATTTATAGAATTGTCTCTTTGAGATCGATCTGCTACCCTAGGAGATTGATCTGCTCTGCATTTTTCCTCTTGAAACTGACCTTCCAAACTTAATGAGATCGATCTACTCCTAACATGAGATCGATCTGTTGCAACACAGAAACTTAAGGAGATCGATCTGTTGCATGATACCATAGTCATTTTCTCATCCATCCACCTTTAAGGCTTGAAAATGATATCCATTTATACTTTATACACATTAAAACTTGGGTGCATTCATTGTATAGCCAAAGGTATACAATATATCACCAAATGGAAGTACAAAGCTTTATGCAACTTCATTCCATTTGCTCCACTACTCAAAACTCAATATAGTCACATTCCACTCATGGAAATATCCCTCTTACACTTGATATACACTTTAAAGCTTGCATGTATTCATTCCATACACATTTACAAACTTCAAATATCAATTCCTCATAATTTACATTGAATGTGACTTGCTCATACATCACAAGTCATAAAGGTTACATTACAAAATTTTGGGTCTTACAATAATTATCCACATCAGTATACCTTAATATACTTATTTCTCACTTGCATAAATCTAAATCAATGCATTTAACTCGTCTCAATACCTCAATCTCATCACTTTCTCCCATTATGGTATTTTACCATATATCTCATATACGTATCTTCATTTCTCATCTATTCCAATTTATGTATTTCACAAAAGTATATTACAATCTTACATACATGCTTATTTCATCCTTAAATCCATGTTTACTCAATTTCCTCATCATTTTCTCATATTCATGCCAATATCTAGGTCATTGATATTTTTCATGATCAAATTGTTTTCAGCTAATCAAATATAATCAACTCACCAAGGCACCTATATCAACATATATGAAGTTGGTGTATTGAATCTTACCAAGTTTGGTTTTGCCTCTTTTTGCCAAATTTAGGAAAATCCACCTTGCTCCTTCAATCTTTGATTCCAACTTCTAGTTTCCAACTATGTTGTTCTACTCTTGACTAAGAAGAACTTTGTTGAAATGAATTTCACTCAAAACTACTTGAAAGATGAAGATTTTTAGTGTAGAAAGGTTAGGTTACACTTTGTTTCATAAAGGGTTTGGTTGCTCTCGGGAAAAATAAAGTGCAGAGTCATGTATATATAGAATTGGCTCTTAGAGATCGATCTCCTAATAGTGAGAGATCGATCTTCCCTGTGTTTTTCTTTCTAGAAATTCGATTCTGAGAAGGTGAGATTGATATGCTCCTTAGTGTGAGATCGATCTGCCCTGCATTATTCTCTTCAGATAACAACTTTTTAAGCTTAAGGGATCGATATGCTCTTATCATGAGATCGATCTGCTTTATACAGAACCTTAAGGGGATCGATCTTACCTTGCTATGGGATCGATCTGTTCTATCCAGAATCCTTGGGAAATCGATCTGCTTCAGCCAGAACTTGCTCAATATCGATTTGCATTACTAAG
The DNA here is from genome assembly GCA_033439115.1 of Firmiana major. Classification (NCBI taxonomy): domain Eukaryota; kingdom Viridiplantae; phylum Streptophyta; class Magnoliopsida; order Malvales; family Malvaceae; genus Firmiana; species Firmiana major. Next base: position 43,639,481 of record CM065907.1, on the reverse strand, counting down.
TGATCGATCTACTCTTATTGGGGGATCGATCTGCCTCTTGCAGATGCTGTGAGATTACATTTTTAAGCCAAGAGATCGATCTTCCTTGCTAATGAGATCGATCTGCTTCTCTTCTATTGGGGGTGTCTCTCTCGCATTAGACTCTCTAGCTCCTAAATAGCTTCCTCTGAAGCGTGATGCTGCTAAAGAATCTTAACTAACCCGATGGTCTTGTTCCTCAAGACTTTCTCCTTTTATCCAGTATCCGGATCAGTTTCTCTACATATGTCAAATCATCATTGAGCTCCAATGGCTCATACCGGATCACATGAGTTGGAGCTGGATGATACTTTTGTAGGATCAAAATGTGGAAGAAATTATGCACACTTGATAAGTCTAGTGGTAATGCCAACCTATAGGCTTTATCTCCCACTCGATCAAGTATTTCAAAAGGTCCAATGTACCGGGGACTTAACTTACCTCTCTTCCCAAATCTCGCTATACCCTTGGAAGGAGAAACCTTTGGAAACACCGACTCACCAACTACAAACTCAAGTGGTCTCCGTCTCCTATCAACATAACTCTTTTGTCTACTCTAAGCTGTCCTCAATCTCGTAACAATCAACTGGACATCCTCAAAGGCATGCGTAACCAAGTCAGGAGCAAAAATCTTTTAGTCACCCACATCTTCCTAACCAATAGGGGAACGACATCTGGCTATATAAAGCCTCATACAATGCCATCCCGATACTCGAATAATAACTGTTATTGTAAGTGAATTTGGCTAGTGGCAAATGATCATCCCAGGAGCCTTTAAAATCTAGCACACATGCTCTCAACATATCCTCTAGAGTCTGTATAGTCCTCTCTGACTGACCATCTGTCTAAGGATGGAAAGCAGTGCTCAAACTCAACTAGGTTCCCATGGCTTCCTGAAAATGTTCCCAAAAGTAGGAAGTGAAGCGGGAATCCTTATCCGACATAATGCTCACTGGAACACCATGCAACCTCACTACCTCGCGTACATATAGTTTTGCCAATGAACTTAAAGTATTGGTAGCTCTCATAGCTAAAAAGTGGGATGACTTTGTCAATCTATCAACAGTCACCCATATCGCATCGTGATTCTTTCGGGTCCTCGGTAAACCCATCACGAAATCATATGCTCCTATTTCCATGTCGGTATAGGTAGAGGCTGTAATAACCCTGTAGGTTTCTAATACTCTACCTTCACTTGCTAACATACGAGACATCTCGCCACAAAATATGCCATGTCCTTCTTCATACTAGACCACCGGTACACCTGCCGGAGGTTCTGGTATATCTTGTTACTCCTCGGATGCAACGTGTACCTCGAAGAATGAGCTTCCAACAAAATCAATTTCATGATCTTAGGGTCCTCGGGAACAAATAATCTACCTCTGAACCTCAGTAATCCATTTGAACTTATCTCATAATCAGTCAATGTTCCCCTATGTATCTGACTACTCACATCATTGCAATACAGATCAGTCTGCTGAGCCTGTCTGATCCTGTCCAACAGATCTGGCTCCAAGTGTAAACTAGCAATCATACAGTCTGTATCCAGGTCAGAAGGTACAATTTTCAAACTGAGGCTAGCAAACTACTCTAGCAACTCATGTTCCCTAACCATCATATACGATATCATCCCAAGGTTCCTCCCACTTAAAGCATAAGCTACAACATTAGCCTTACCCGGATGATAAAGTATTTCACAATCATAGTCCTTCAGAAGCTCTAGCCATCTTCTCTGTCTTATGTTCAACTCTTTCTATGAGAACAGATACTTGAGGCTCCTGTGGTCGGTAAAAATTTGAAACTTCTCACCATACAAGTAGTGACGCCATGCCTTCAATGCAAACACTACTGCTGCTAACTCCAAATCGTGGGTCGGATAGTTCTTCTCATAGTCCTTCAGCTGTCTAGATCCATAAGCAACTACCCTCTCATCCTGCATCAATACACAGCCCAGTCCTTGATACGAAGTATCTGTATACACTGAAAAATTCTCCTGAGCTGGTAAGTATAGTGAGAATCGGAGCGATGGTCAATCGACGTTTCAACTCTTGAAAAATCCTCTCACAATCATCATCACATACAAATCCTACACTCTTCCGAGTGAGACGTGTCAATGGAGCAGCTAACCTCTAAAATCCCTCAACGAATCTTAGATAATATCCTGCTAAACCTAAGAAACTCTTGATCTTAGTGACTGTCTATGGCTGTTCCCACTGAACTACAACCTCAATCTTGTATGGATCTACTGATACACCATCCCTCGACACAACATGCCCTAAAAATGAGATATGTGATAACCAAAAATTACACTTGCTGAGTTTAGCATATAGCTTCTGCTCTTGTAACGTCTACAACATAATCTTGACGTGCTCCTCATGCTTCTCCTCGAATTTCGTGTATACCAATATGTCATTGATGAAGATGATAACAAATTGGTCTAAATATGGCTTGAACACATCATTCATCAAAACCATAAAAGCTGCGGGAGCATTCGTCAATCCAAATGGCATAATCAAAAACTCATAATGGCCATATCGGGTTCTAAATGCAGTATTGGGCACATCTCCGCTCCGAACTCGCAACTGATGATACCCAGACCTCATATCAATCTTAGAAAAGACCTACGCTCCCTGAAGCTGATCCAAAAAATCATCAATGCGTGGAAGGGGATACCTATTCTTGATGGTAGCCTTACTCAACAATCTATAATCTATACATAATCAGAGGCTTCCATCCTTCTTCTTCACAAATAAAATCGGTGCTCCCCAAGGTGAAACACTCGGTCAAATGAACCCCTTATCCAATAGCTCTTGTAACTGTCTCTTGAGCTCCTCTAGTTCTACTAAGGCCATGCAATACTATGGTTTCGAAATAGGTTCCATACCAGGCACCAAATCTATATACAACTCCATCTCCCTGTCTGGTGGTAACCCTGGTAATTCATCCGGAAAGACATCTGGGAACTCATTGACAATAGAAATATTCGCCAACTCCGAATATGTCTTATCCGTATCAACCACGTACGCAATGAAACCTTCAAAATTTTCATTTCGCAGTTAGCATAGTACATTATTCATTGTAACTAAAACTACTACTTTCATTTCTTCTCATCAAGCTTTGCAACATATTTTTCAGGGTTAGGAAACATAACTATCTTACTATAAGAATCTAAAACAGTATGGTTTACAGATAACCAATCCATTCCTAAGATTACATCAAAATCACTCATTCTTAACAATATTAGATAGGCTGTCATATCCTTTTCTCCTACTTTTAACTTACAGTCATTTAACACATATTCAACTAGTTGACTGTTATCCATAGGCGTACTGATTAACATCATTCTACTTAAAGGTATACGCTCTACATGCTTTTCTAACTTACAGGCAAATGAAGGTGATACAAATGAATGCGTGGCACCAGGATCAATTAAAACATGTGCTTCTAAATCATACATCAGGATGTTACCTCTAATCACATCCGATGAAGCATCGGTTGTACCCTAGTCCAAGGCATGTACTCGCTCTCGTCCAATGACCTGCTTCCCTTTCTCCTTTTCTGTGGCTCTCTTCCTCAACGCAAACATCTCAGCTGGAGCTCTCTCAGGCTCCTTGCCCTTCTGTGGGGCAATCTCAAAAACCTCTGGGAAAACTCTCCCCATATGCCTTAGCTTTTCGCATCTGTAGCATAATCCACTAGAAACAGGACAAGGTCTACCTCCATGGAATCTACCACATCTACTACACTGCTCAGTGGTAGGCCTCGGTCCTCCAATCACAATACTTTAGTTGGAGCTATAGCCGGGTATGAAGGATATCTAACAGTCTTCTCTTATACTTTCTTAATCCGTGGTCTCTTACCGAAGAGCCTCCGCCCTTCTCGATATCCGAAACCTCTAGCACTATCACTCACCGGCCTCTTCCTATCTCTGTCTCTACCCATGCTAACTGTCCTGAACTCAAAGGTATTCCTCTCATAGTCTTGCTCATAGAGTTGAGCCTTACACACTACCTCATCATAGGTAGAGAGATCAAATAGAACCAGTTTAGACCATAGTACTGGTTTTAGTCCATCAATGAATCTACGGACCTTCCTGGTCTCACTACTCATAGCGTTGGGGTCATACCTACCCAGGGATATAAATCGTGTCTCGTACTCATCTATGTCTGGGACATATTGTCTCCTGAAGGCATCCATAAAGATATCCCAGGTGATCTTTGAGTGTCTTTCTCTCAATATAACCATAGTAGACTTCCACCAATGCTCTGCCGATCCCTTCTGTAGGAACGCAGCAACCGTGACCATCTTGATCGTCGTACACTCAAAGAATCCATAAAGCTTCTCTATCTCTCCTAACCAATCCTCTGCGACTACCGGATCCTTCACTCCCCTAAATGATGGTGGTCCAAGCTTCTGGAATTGTAGCAGTCTATCCAGTTTACAACTATAACCCAAAGTACTACCGCCCTGTCTCAGAGCAACATGAGACGGCGTATCCTGAACTGGTGGGGGTGTAGGTGTATCTGTAGGTTATGGCATCTGAGTTGGTTGTGCAGGTGTACCAGGTGCAGCTGTCTCTCCAGGCGTAGTCTCTGCATCTTGCCCCTATCTATCTGGTAAGGTCTATGCCGGTAACTCTACAATGATATCAAGGCGACATTATAATCTCGTGAAACGTGCCTCAATACTCTTTGGTACCTCAATCGGACCTGTCATCTCATCTCAGCTCTCAGGCCTACCTCTACGGCCTCGAGTCCTACCTCTAGCCCCTCTACCACGACTGGTATTAGCCATAATGGTTCAATTCCTACATTCATAACCATTAATTAGGCTGACTCCCTTCTAGTATACATAATTGTAACTGAATAAAGCACAATCATGTGGGGATGTACATTTTCCTAATAACTAATACAGACTCACATCAGACCAACTCGGCTCTAATACCATTCTGTCACGCCCTCCCGTGACTTATCAAAAACTACTACAAATCTTTCACATTTTATTTACCTTTCCTTCCGTTATAACTCAACACCGAAAAGTTGGGCTGTGATTCGATATTAGTCACCTCACCCACATTCATTTTATAGCATGCATACACGTCAATACAATTATCTATTGACTGTAAATACTCTTTTCTTAAAAGTAAACTCATAATATTAATTACAATTACTTGTACTTATACATCCCCGACCGTACATTCGTTTACATAATTATGCTTCTACATTGTTCAGTACAAAACGTTTCTAATGTGTATACCTCTCGTATGATGGGTATGCAGTGGATCAAGGAATACCAGTCCTCAGTCGTGCTCAACTACTGCGAATGCTCTGTAGAGAGGAAAATAAAAAGGGGGTGAGCTCATAGCTCAGTAAGGAAATAAGGCAAGGAAGTAGATAACTACACTATCTACAAGATACAATGCTCATGCCACTAAATCATTTCCTTTTCAATTCATATCTAAAGCATGTATTGTTTCTTGTAACATTTATGCACTATATATATAGATATAAAACATCAGTTATGAACTGAAAACCATACTGGTTTAAAATCCTCAGCAGTTTATGCAAAACACTGTATTTTTCATGTAATTCATGTAAATCACATTTATCATGCCATTTCAATTAAATCAAAACAAAGATGGCATATCATCATGTAAAAACATGGAAATCCGAGTCTCACCCATCCCTCGGGTTACCCTTTTCACACAAAAAGTCACATGTTCAGATTATAAAATCATGTGATAATTCATTCAAGAAATCTCAATTGAATGAAACGAGATAGGCGACTACATGTTCCGAGATTATGATCATAACTCATTTTTCGTGATCCCAGGTTACACAGTACTCGGTGTGCGGGGTCTCACATTTGTTGTAACGGGAGGTGGGTCAAATCTCTACCGTCAGCTCACAACTCAACAACAACGTGTACTCACAGTACATTGTACTCCATGTGATATACATGGTACAATGTACTCCATGGACCCAATCCTCATGGTCGGGGTGCTTGCCATAAGCCTTAGCCCTTATACCATGGATATACCTCATAGTCAGGGTGCTTGCCATAAGTCTTAGCCCTCATACTGTCGGACTCTGTGGGGCATGCTCAACATTAGCCTCCACTTTAACCTCATCTTGAGTCTCATGTGGTGACTCAATACGACTCTCAAGCCTACCTCTACGGCCTTGAACTCGTGTACTGGCCTCTCTGTCATAACGGCTATCAGTTAATGAGTCTATTCTTGCATTTAAAACCAAATTCTTCGCTGCAATTCCATCTCGATATACACAATTGTATCTAAACAATGAACAGTACATAGGGATGTAAACTTCCTTAACCACTAACACCGACTCATATAACTTAGCTTTAATACCAAAAACTGTCATGACCCAAATTACCTAAAATCACTACAAATTTTTTACTTTTAGATTATTATTTAATTCTTACCTTTCTCTCATCGTAACCATCTTACCAAACAGTTGGGCTATGATTCGGTGTTAGTCACCTCCCACCTATTTACCATTCCATTTTCGTAATCATAATCACATATCAGAGTTTACTATCTTTTGACTTTAACTAATACATATACAATGGTATTACATCACCTTACATCCCCGACATCATATCCATTTACAGTACTGTGCATTACATATTTAGATACAAAATTATACAAATGTGTATACCTGTCTCTCGATGAGAAGCAGCGGATACCAAGATTGCAAGTCCTTAGCTGCTCAATAACTATTGTGAGTGCTCTGAAAAGATGAGAAAATAAGGGGGTGAGCAAACCACACGCTTAGTAAGACAATTATGCAATTAAGTAGATAGCTCCACTATCTACATGCTTATAATGCCATGCCCTTAAAATCCATTTCTTTTCATTAAAATCTCAAGCACAAAACCATGCATATATCAATGACTTAGTTTATAAAACTGTTCGTTTATATATCATTCATACTACTTATGCATCAATAGCATTTTATGTGACATCCTTAAAACATAATTAGCATGAAGTAAATCAAGATCATGCATTCTTTCATGTCATGTAAGACAAATCATGAATTAGAAATGAAAGCATGGAAAACATCATCATGCTACTGCATTCAAATCATTTCATTAAAACTACAGTATAAACTAACCCTTCTGGGTCAATTATCTCATAAAACAATTCATTAAAATTCATTATAAAACTTTGGTTATAAAACCACCCTTCTTTTAGGGTCACATATCTTAAAATCCTCTAAAACATATATTAGCATAGTAGAAAATCATAAAATCAGGGGCCTGACCCCTCCCTCGGTTCTACCCTGGTCTAACGAGACCACAAGTTATATCATGTGAGATATGTATGTGACTATATTGGTAAAAACAAGGACTATGGCCATAACCTAGAGATCCCTGGCAACACGGTACCTAGTGTGCGAGGTATCACACCTAAAACGGGAGGTGGGTCGGTCCTACCCGCCAAAACAGCATAACATCAGGATTACGAGGGCAAGGCTTGCTGCCTCGTGGCTAATGCCACTCCACTCCAACAATCCCCATGGTACAGCGTACTCCGTGTGACATACATGGTACAACGTACTCTGTGAACCCAAGCTAAGTCAGGGCTGTCTGTAATAGGTCTTATCCACCCATACCATCTCTGTCTCAGTATGCACGTGTGGACATATCATCTCACTGTGACACACAGTCTACAGGAGGTTCCAACATGGCTATATGCATGTCATATAAATCCCTGTGCGAACGAAGCTCTAGCACGGCTCCATGCATATTCATGATATCAGAAAATCTCGTGCAAGCGAAGCTCTAGCACGGTTTCATAAAAATTAATAAAATCTTCTTACGAGTAACACTCCAGTATGACTTTAAAATGAGTTATAAATACATATAAAACTTCGTGCGAGCAAGCTCCAGCACGGTGTTATGCATCAATAAATCAAATCTCGTGCGAGTTACACTCCAGCAAGGCTTTTATGCAATTATCATATCAAAACTGGATGCGAGCTAAGCTCTAGCATCTCTCATGCATGTCAAATCATTAAAACTAGTGCGAGTAATCGCTCCAGCACCTTTTTATGCATTTCAGTCAAAACAGTCAAAACCGTCAAAAGCGTCAAAACAGTCAAAACAGAGTGCGAGCTAAGCTCTAGCACCTCTCATGCATTTCACAATAATAAAAATCAGTGCAAGCAATCGCTCTAGCACATTTCATGCATATGATGTCACACAAATCGGTTCGAGCAACCGCTCAAGCATGTTTTATACACACTCACAAACTCAGATATAGTGCGAGCTATGTGCCAGCTCTATCTATTTCCATTTAAACTTGATAGTGGGCCCATTTTCCAAAGAATTTTCATTTAAATCTTAATAACACTTAAGTAGTGTTATATTTTGAAATTTATGCAAATATTGGCCAATCTATTGATTTGCTTTGCTTAAAAACCAAGAAAATTCCTTAAATAAGAAATTACTCAAATCATGCATTTCATCCATGTCATGCTTTCACCATCCTTAGGTGAAATTCCCTCAATAGGGGTAAAATAACCTTTTTTACCTATTTCGAGTCCTTAAAATCTTTAAACCATTTTTAGGACCTTTGTACAATATAAATGTATACATACATATTCAGTGTATACAAAAGCTATTTAAAATATGCGTAGCTACCTCTAGCTAGTCAAACAATTCCCTTACCTCATTTTTCTGTACAGTCTGACCTTTTCAATGATGACTCGTCACGCAGTCCGATTTGCTCCGAATCCAATCTCTGAAATTGCGGATAAATATTTATCAGATCAAATACAATACAATTCATCATATTTCATATTTTTTACGCTTAATTTAAATCATTGGGTCTGATTGCACCATAATGGGCCTTAATCGGCCTTAAGCCCGTTTTCCACTTACTATTCACAACATCGAGGCCTATTGGGCTCATTGGGCCCATCAATATTTATTGAGCCTCATTCTAAATTCCCGGATAGCTTAATGAATTATTTACGGCAATATATCTCTAATTCCAGAATTTAATTCATTTAATGCGAAAATTAAATCCGTAATTTATGCGGTAAATTTCTAACACGCATAACGATGTAATATATCGTAAATAAGGGTTACTTACTCAAGATTCAGTGATAATACGTAAATCGAGGTTGACTCGAGTCCTCGTTTGACGTCAATTGTTGAGCTACACAATTAAATATTTTTTCGGGTAAATTTTCAGTCGGATATTAATCAAATTAAATATTTTGAAATTTAAATTGGTTAATTTCGACCGCTTATCGACTTACCCATAGCTCAATTGAATCACTGGAATTTTTCCCAATTTTTCCTCTTTTTTCTTCCTTTTTTTTCTTTTTTTCCTTCTTTTCTGGCTGAACCGGTTCGGTCCGGTTCAACCCGGTTCAGACCGGTTTGGTCCAGCTGGTTCAGTCCGGTTCGGTCGATTTAGGGCTTCGTTGGTCAGTTCTCCATCGGTTTCCATTGCCAACAGCTCCGCGGGGTCGCCCGAAGCTTGGATCTAAGGTCGGTTTCATTCGAGGTGGTCGGAAAGTGGCTGGTCCGGCTCTTCTCCCTTCCGCTGTCAGTGCTGGTTCTTTTCTTACTGTTTTTGGGCGCTAGCCACCGTCCCATTGGCCGATTCAGCCGCTGATCGACCGGTCTTGGCGTGGAGCACCTTCGGCTGGCAATGACCGGGCCTAGATCGACTCCGATGACCGTCGAATCTTTTTCCTCTCTCAATTCTCTCTTTCCTGTTTCTCTCGCCGCCGTTCACCGCCTCTTTCGGGTTGCTGGTGGCTCGACTTCCTTTCCCCCCTCGCCCGTTACGTCCGCCGCTGGCCACTTCGTCCGGTATAGGTAAGGGGCTCGGCTTCGTCGGGCTTTTCCAGAAATCGCGTTTCACGATTTCTACTTTTTATTTTTTTTAGTTTTATTTTATTTTATAATTTATTTTTTTATTTTTTATTTTTAATATTATTTTAATCAATTAAATATTATTATTTTTGCCAAAATATCTAAAAAATTATTATTTTATTCATTTATTCAATAAATGAATTTATCGATCTTACTTCGTCTTTTCGGCATATTTTTTCAAATATTTTCGGGATAATTTTTCGATGTGAAATTTTCGATTAATTCCAATAAATTCATATCTTGATCAATTTAACCCGAAATTTAATTATTTCTTTGTTATTGATCAAGATTTCTCAATCCTCTATTTTTAATTAAATTTTCTTGTCACGATAAATACCGAATTTCAATCTTTTGATCATTTTACCCTTCACGTGTGCGGGACTACCATTTCAATCCTTCATTTGATCTTTTCTCATTTCGTGTTTTGAATAAAATCGAGTCTTACATAAGGTGTAGGGCCTACTTCCATGGTATCTACCACACATCCTACACTACTTCATAGCAGGTCGGGGTCCTCCAATCACAATACCCCTCAAAAGTACTGCAATTAGATACACTGTGGCCTTACCAATCATCTTTCCCCGTGATTCATCAACTCTAATCTTTTACCAAACTACCTTTTTCCCATTCTGACATCTCTGTCATCCTCTATTCTCTTTCTGTCTCTATTTCGGCCCTTACTACCGTTATCAATCTCAGAGGCGTGCAACTCATGATCTTATTCACACAACTGTAGTCTGCGAACTGCCTTGGCATAGAGAGTAATATCTAATGGGGCCAATCGGACTCTAATTAATGGTCTGAGCCCTTCCATGAACTTTCGAACATTTTGTTAGACCCGAATTTTTGTAGCTTGTACCTTATGATTCCTATGTGTATGAACACTATGTTATTATAGTTGAATCATAAGAAGAGTATTTACTAAACTTAAAGTGTTAGTAAAATGATTTAACACGCAAAAGTTACATAAAATGCCTAATGTGAACTATAAGTGTCATAGGCTAAACCGAGTAAATCTAAATCATTCTGACTGAAAATAAGAACTTAAAATGAGAGAGCATAGAGAGTTCATGAAGGAAAGTCAACTTGATTTAGTCCCGAACATAGAAAATGATAATAAAAGCTAAAAAGGGTAAAATGGACCTTTTTGGCGAGATAAGGTGTTTCGGGTATAATTATCCACCGGGAACGGTTGAAACATAAAGACGAGAGTGTAGGACATAAGATATGACACTTTCGAAATTTTGAGAAAAAGTCAACTTGGTCAATGGTTAAGGAAAAAGTCAACTATAGTTAAGAAAGTGGACTTTTTACCATAGTTGACTAATCATGGTTAAAAATTAACCTAAGTGTGGAGAAAAAATTGAGAAAAAATATTCTTGGCCAGAATACAAGATAATCATCCCCGGAAGTAAGGAAAATTTATTCAGAAGGATTCCATATTAAATTTAATGGTTAAAAAGGTAATGGGCCTAAGGTGAAAATTTTAAAGCCCATTAAGGTATACTAAACGTATATCGAAATCTTAGGTCCTTTAGACCGAATTGTTGGACCAATTGATTGGCCAAATTTTGAGACAATTAAAGGCCTGAGACATAGTAAGAATTTCAGCCCGAAACCCATTAAGAAAGCCCAAGCCGAGAAGCCCAAATGGAAAGTCCATGAGATAAATATCTAACCATAGTTAAAGCTAACCATGACTCATAAGGTGACTCATTAGGTGACTCATGGCTAAGGCTTGGAAAGTCAAGTATAATGGCTGAAAAGTAAGGCTTAATGGCTAAGTAAGTGGCTTATAAAATCAGCCACACCATTGTCATCTTCATCACACCAAATTCGGCTAGAAGAAGAAACCATTGAAACATATTATCCAAGCTTTCTCTCACTAGAAATCACTAGGAATTAGGCATAATTGGAACTTGCATCCTTCATGGAAGTTGTTCCAAATTGAAAGGAGAGTGACATATGTTGGAATTGGCTATCAAAGAGCCATAGAGTGCAAACCGTGAGCTTTCAAAGATTCGGCCAAAGGGTGAACACAACAATTGGTATATTTTCTAATTTTCAATTTCATATATGTTAATGTATGAATGATTTTAAGTCTGTTGATATATGTTTTAAGCATTGAAACATATTAAATCACCATGAAGATGGTTAGGCCGAGAGTGAGTAATGGGATATTGATTTATGTCCATATGATTTTAAGGCATAAATGGATAAATGTACATGTGTTAATGATTATGGTGTAATTAGAATTAATCGATTTGATTAATTAATACATGTAATTAGTTGGCAATCAAGGTGTTTGATAAAATGCCTAAATGAACTATATGATGTTTAGGAATGTTGCCAACCAAGTGTTTGTGAAAATGCCTAAGTGAATTGGCTAAGAAAGAGACATGGCCGGCATGCCATGGTGAAACCGACGGCATGGATAGCTCTCAGCCATGGCATGTGGCCGAGAGGCCCAATGGGCCAAGCCCAAATATTTTAGGCCCAATATGATGTAATGGGTCTAGGACAAGCCCAATAAGAGTTGGTGGGCCCCACAAGCCCAATAGGCCCAACGAAAATGAATAGTAAAATAAAAATGGGCTTAAGGCATAGTTAGGCCCATTAAGGATTTCTAAAGCCCATTAAGGGAAATAGACTGTATTTAATATGAAATACAATAGGAAAAGTGTAATTAACTTGATAAATGGTTATATACAGCTCCAAAGAGTATTGGAGGAGCAAATCGGACTGTTGAAATGAGCAGCGTAGAGAAAGTGAAATTTCTCGAGTGATTGCAGGTAAGGGACTTTTGTGAGTAGTTAGAGATACCTGCACGTATTTTTGTCTACTTTTACATTCGTTTACAAACTATGAGGGTCAGAGAAAGTGAATAATAATTATTGCGACTCGATAGTGGCAAATTACAATTTTACCCCTAGTTAGTCAAAAAGTCAACTTTTGTAAAAAGTTGTAAAAAGCATGGAAGTGTTTAACTGCTATTTAGCAGGAGAATAAATAGATGGGCTAATGATTTTAAGGTTGATGTGAAATAAGCACACTTTATAGTGCTGATTTGATGTTTTGTAAATCATCCCTTTCTAAAGAGCCATCTATCATATTTTATGAGAATGAATCGTGCTGGAGCACAGCTCGCACTGGATTTCATATATTTTCCACATACATTAGTGCCGGATTTTGATTCACACTAGATTTCCATGACATGCATGATAGAGTACTAGAGTTCTTACTCGTACTCAGTTTTATATGATATATGCATGACAGAGTGCTGGAGCGATTAGCTCGTACTCAAGTTTTACATGAGATACATGACAGAGTACTGGAGCATTGCTCGGACTCGATTCTTCATGGTTTATACATGACATAGTACTGGAGCTATTGCTCGTACTTGATTTGATGATATTATGCATAGCATGGTACTGGAGCTATTGCTCGTACATGATTTAATACATGAACTATGCATTGACCTAGTTGCTGGAGGTTTACTCGCACTAGAGTTGAGTTTGTGATGTGAAACAGTGTTTGAGCGGAGTGTCGACTGTGAGTCGCACTCAAAGGCGTGCACTGTATGTGATATATAATACATGTTACAAACCCATGCCCGCATCCTTGTGTGACTGAGTGTCACATTATGTGAGAGGATAGCCGCATGAGGGTATTAGAGATGTGGTATGATATTCCATGGTTTGAGGGCTAAGACCTATGGCAGGCACCCCAACTATGATGTAGGGTCTACGGAGTACGTTGTACCGTGCGAGTGGCATGCAGTACCTTGTCGTACCGTGCATTCGGCATGGGAGTACACTGTACCGTGTGGTGTTGTGGAGTTGATGAGGATATAGCTGGCGGTTGTGATGGACTGACCCCCCTCCCGTTACAGTAGTGATGCCCTGCACACCGAGATTTGTGTTGCGTGGGATCACATGTCGGATATGATCATAGTCCAGGATACTAATTGCATTTCACCATAGAGTCTCACATGATATATCACATTGATTGACTGATTTAAATTGTGGACAGACCTGAGGGATGGGTCGGACTCCGATTTTGTGTTGTGAATGATTTGAATGCCATATTTATTGTGATTTAAATATACATGGCATGATTTATCTAAAGGCGTGATTTATATAAAGATGCATTGTTTTGCACTACATGCCTACATTTGAGAAATAGCATGATTTCTATACATGGGATTTAATCTGTACAAGTATACACATATATATATTTAAAGACATGATTTTAAAGTGAGTTAAGGAAATAATGTTTTCAAGGCATAGCATTATTTTGAGTAGATAGTGTAGATATCTACTTGCTTGCCTGATTTCCTTACTGAGCGCGTTGTATGCTCACCCCCCTTTCTTTACATCTCTCTACAGAGCATCAGCAGTAGAGCGAGAGCTATTGAGGGATAGTATTCCTGAGTCCACTGCTAGTTCCTATCGACCGCCAGGTATACAGATTTAGTACAGTTATGCATCTAAACATAGAAACAGCACAGTGATGTATACGATATATATTATGGGGAATGTATTTGTGTTAGATTTTATATAATCTCACATGTATTATAAAAGCAGTTACAGTCAGTAATAGTATATTGACATGTATGTATGATAATGGATAATGGGGTAAGCGAGGATTCTGACATCGAATCACGGCCCAACCATTGAAGAGAGGAAAGGTAAGTTAAAAATGCAAAAAATTTGTAGTGATTTTGGTTAAAGTCAAGGATTGAGGACGGGTCCTGACACATTTCGACTCCCAGTATTCATAGTGTCGGGGTCATACCTACCTAAGAATATAAACTGAGTTTCATACTCGTCAATCAGCCAGTTCCTCTGGGTCAGAGTAAAGAATTTTATCTGTAATTTCCTTTAAGTAGGGTCCGGGATATTGTGTCATCGGAATACATCTAGAATTATTTTCCATGTCCATTTTGGATGTTTAACTCTTAAGATGGGTCGAGCGGACTTCCACTAATGCTCCAACTCACCCTCAAATCCCATGCATACTCTGTCGGACTCTGTGGGGCATACTCAACATTAGCCTCCACTTTAATCTCATCTTGAGTCTCATGTGGCGACTCAATACGACTCTCAGGCCTACCTCTACGGCCTCGAGCTCGTGTACTCGCCCCTCTACCATAGCAGCTATCAGTTAATGACTATATTCTTGCATTTGAAATCATATTCTTAGCTGCAATCTCATCTAGATACAAACAATTGTATCTAAATAATGCACAGTACATGGAGATGTAAACTTTCTTAAGCACTAACACCGACTCATATCAGGCCAACTTACCTAAAAATCACTACAAATTTTTCGTTTGTTATTTAATTCTTACATTTCTCTGATCGTGACCATCCTATCAACAGTTGGGCTATGATTCAGTGTTAGTCCCCTTTCACCTATTTACCATCCCATTTCCATATTCACATTCACATATCAGGATTTACTATCATTTGACTTTAACTAAATACATTCACAATGGTATATACAATTCACAATGGTATTTACATAACCTTACATCCCCGACATCATATTCGTTTACAGTACTATGCATTTACATGTTCAGATACAAAACTTATAAATGTGTATACCTGACTCTCGATGGGACGCAGTGGATACCAAGAATGTAAGTCCTCAGCCGCTCACTAACTACTGCGACTGCTTTGAAAAAAAAAAAGGATAATAAGGGGGTGAACAAACCACGTACTCAGTAAGGCAATCATGCAAGTAAGTAGATAGCTCCACTATCTACATGCTCATAATGCCATGTCCTTAAATCCATTTCTTTTCGTTTAAATCTCATGCATGAAATCACGCACACATCAATGCCATAGTTTATAAAAACTATTCGAGCATATAGAAATCATGCAACTCATGCATCAATGGCATTTTATGTAAAATCATAATTCGCATGAAGTAAATCAAGATCATGCATTATTACATGTCATGTAAAACAAATCATGAAAGACAATTCTTTTTATGAATTTGTAATTAAAGCATGGAAAACTCCTCATGCTACTGCATTTAAATCACTTCATTAAAGCTTAGTATAAAATAACCCCTCTGGGTCAATCATTTCAAAAATAAATCTCAAACTCATTAAAAATTCATTATAAAATTATGTTATAAAATCACCGTTCTTTTAGGGTCACATGTCATAAAATCCTCTGAAAAATCTAGCATCATAGTAGAAAATCACATCTCAGTGAAAATCATGAGATCGGGGTCCTGACCCCTCCCTCGGGTCTACCCTGGTCTA
The DNA here is from genome assembly GCA_033439115.1 of Firmiana major. Classification (NCBI taxonomy): domain Eukaryota; kingdom Viridiplantae; phylum Streptophyta; class Magnoliopsida; order Malvales; family Malvaceae; genus Firmiana; species Firmiana major. The sequence continues at coordinate 43,623,271 of CM065907.1, read as the reverse complement.
TCGAGACCAAAAGTTATATCATGTGAGACATGTAGGTGACTATATCAGTAACATCGAGGACTATGGCCATATCCTAGTGATCCCTGGCTACACGGTACCTAGTGTGTGAGGCATCACACCTGAAGCGGGAGGTAGGTCAGTCCTGCCTCTAGAACAACATAAATACCAGGATTGTGAGGGCAAGGCTTACAACCTTGTGGCTAATGCCACTCCACTCCAACAATCCCCACGGTATAACATACTTCGTGTGACATACACGGTACAACGTACTCCGTGAACCAAAATCATAGTCAAGGGGTGCCTGCCGTAGGTCTTATCCACCCAACCTATGTCTCAGTATGCACGTGTGGGCATATAATCTCACTGTTACACACAGTCTACAGGAGGCTCTAGCACGACTATATGCATGTCACATAAATCCCTGTACGAGGCTCCATGCATATTCATGATATCTGAAAACCTCATGCGAGCGAAGCTCTAACACGTTTTATAAAGATCAGTAAAATCTGCATACGAGTAGCACTCCAGTATGACTTTAAGAGAGTTATAAATCCATATAAAATCACGTGCGAGCAAGCTCCAGCACGATTTATGCATAAAATCCATCAAAACATCGTGCGAGCAATGCTCCAGCACGACATCATGCATAAATCATTCAAAACTTCGTGCGAGCAATGCTCCAGCTTGAATGAATGCTTAAGTAAATCAAAACTTCGTGCGAGCAATGCTCCAGCATGGTTTCATGCATAAAGAAATCAAATCTCGTGTGAGTTACACTCCCGCACGACTTTTATGCAATTATCATATCAAAACAAGATGCGAGCTAAGCTCCAGCACCTCTCATGCATGTCAAATCATTAAAACTAGTACGAGTAATCGCTCTAGCACCTTTTTATGCATATCAAGTCAAAACATGGTGCGAGCTAGGCTCCAGCACCTGTCATGCATTTCACTATAATAAAATTCAGTGCGAGCAACCGTTGTAGCACATTTCATGCATATGATGTCACATAAATCGGCACGAGCACTCCAGTACCCTGTTATGCACACTCATAAACTCAGATATAGTGCGAGGAAATGCTCCAGCACCATCTGTTTCCATATAAACTTGATAGTTGGCCCATTTTCCTAAGAAATTTCATTTAAATGCAAATAACACTTATGTAGTGTTATCTTATGAAATTTATGCAAATACTGGCCAATCTACCTGTAAGACCCAAATTTTTATCATATTTCCATATGATTCACTTGATGTAAACATGGATATATGTAAATTGAATCATAAGAAGAGTTTTACGTGAATGTAAAATGCAAATGGAATGAATAAAAATTCCCAAATGCATTTAGAAATCAAATGGAGACTGAAATGACCACATATTAAACGATTGGGATTCGGATCATTCGGAGTGAAGATAAGAATTTAAAACACGAAATGAGGAAGCGTTCGTGAAGGGAAGTTGTGTCGATTTGGTCTCGAACACGTTAAAGGGTAAAATGGTCAAAAGACCCAAAATTCGGTGCCAATTCGATAAGAAATTTATACTGTAAAGATGGATTCAAAAAATCTTGATCAATAAAAGAGAAATAATTAAATGTCAGGTTAAATTGATCAAGATATGAATTTATAGGAATAAACCGAAATTTCACATCGGGAAATTATCTCGAAAATATTTGAAGAATACCCTAAAAAATAAATAAGATAATATATATATATATATATTTAATTGATTTAAATATATATATTTAAATATTTGGGTATATAAGATATTATATTATATTTTAATAAAATATAATATAATAAAATATTTTAAAAATATTTTAAAAAAAAGTCAAAGTCAATACTCAAAAAAAAAGTCGCGAAATCGTGACTATAAAATGCAAAGAAAGATAGAAGGAAAGAAGCAGAAGACTCGACGGAGCCGAGCTCCCATCTGCCTCATCGACGGAGCCTGGCGGACGGACCGGACGAGGCAACTGAGCCTCGCCGATGCTGGTAGAGGGAGAAGAAGACGCGACCAGTGAGGGAGAAAGAGGAAGTGAGAGAAACCAAGAGAAAAGAGAGAAAAGGGAGGAGAGAGAGGTGATCGGTAGCTAGAGGTAGCTACACGTATTTTTGGGTAGAGTTCGAATAATTAAATTGTATATGAAAAATATCGGTAGAGACCCGACAAAGTAAAAATTACCGTTTTGCCCCTACTAAGGGAAATTTTGGAAAAGTTAGGATTGGATGGACATATGCATAAATATCATATTTTGAGTGTTTTCACAATGAAATATTGCTTTTTAGCACATGATATATTATTCATTTTGACCCGAGAGGGTAAATGACGATTTTTCCCCTGTGAAGGGTAAATATTTTCACTTTTAGAAAAAGTCATGAAAAGTAAGAACTGAGTGTTCTTGATGTATTTTAATGCTTTTCAACAAGAAATTGGGTAGGCTGGCTGAAGTTTTATCAATTGACATGAAATGGCACGTGGCAGGTGCTGATTTTGGTTTTGAAAACCATTCTTTGAAAACTAAGCCACCTACATGATTTATGTGGAAACAAAATGTGCTGAGAGCATTACTCGCACGAGATTGACATGATTTATGCATGTGACAGAGTGCTTGAAGCTTGGCTTGCACTCGATTTTACATGATTTTATACATGACATAGTTTTGGGAGCATTGCTCGCACTAGATTTTTATATGACATGCATAAGGTCGTGCTGGGAGCTTCGGGTAGGCTGTGTGCCACACCGATTAAATAGGCTCACACGTGCATTTCGAGACATGGTGTTGGATATTGAGATGAGTGGGCATGGGGTGTACGTTGTACCGTGCTTACAGTATGGAGTACGTTGTACCGTGCCGTGATCTATGATGTGTAGTCTTCGGACTAGGGATCTAATTGGTTAGCGGGATGGTTTGGTACCCACCTCCTGGGGCAGCCTCAGATGTGATGTGGTACCCCGCACACCTGATCAGTGCAACCTGGGATCACAGGATATGGCCATAGTCCTAGAGTTATTGCCCTAATTCTTGCCTAGTCTCAGATGTCACTTGCTTTATGAAATTACATGTCACTTACTTGCGAAATCGCATATTATTTGCTTTGCGAAATCACATATTACTTATTTTCTTGATTTTGTAATTTCATGATTATATATTGCGGGATTGAGTCCGGATGATTTTGGGGTGGATGTGGATTTAAAATAAATGGCATGTTTTGATATAATATGTATTATTTAAATAGTATGACGCATAATTCCATGCTTTATCTGCCATTTCACGTAATGAATTGCCAATTTGAAAAAAATGGCATGTTTTGACATAATGTGCATTATTTAAACAGCATGAAGTATGATTCCATGCTTTATCTACCATTTCATGAAATAAATTGTTTTATACGAATTATTTTACCTGGCATAAAAGTATGCATGAAATTCGTATTTAAGAACAATTGCGAAAGAGAATGATTTAATGCATGGCATCATGATCATGTAAAGTGTGGTTATCTACTTGCTTGCATGATTGCCTTACTGAGCGCGTGGTTTGCTCATTCCCCTTATTTTCCCCTCTTTTCAGAGCACTTGTAGTAATTAGTGAGCAGTTGAGGACTTACATTCTTGGTATCTGCTGCTTTCCATCATCGAGAGGTATACACTTGGTATGATTTTATATCTAAACATGTAATAGCATAGTAATCAATTTGGAATGTAATATGGGGGATGTAATTATTAGTAAACACGTACAAGTATAGAGTCTCAATTATAAAGTATACGTGTTTGAATTTAAATAAATTAAAAGATAGATGTCATGGTAAATGGTAAAGGCTGATTAATACTGACTCATAGCCCAACTGTTTTGTGGTGAGAATGTTCACGATCGGGAAAAGAAGGAAAAAATGAAAAAAATTTAGCGATTTTTAGTATAAATGGGTTGTGACAGAGGTGGTATCAGAGCTGAGTTGGCCTGATATGAGTCGTTATTAGTAAGTAAGAAAGTTACATCCTCATATTACTGTGTTTTGTTTAGATATAACTGTGTACACCGAGATGGGATCAGATTAATAAATGGTTATGAATACAAGAATATAATCATTATAAGTGATAGCCGCTACGGTAGAAGGGCGAGTACATGTACTTGAGGTCGTAAAGGTAGGCTTGAGAGTAATATTGAGTTATTACATGAGACTCAGGATGAGATTGAGGTGGAGCTTGATGTTGAGCATACTTCACAAGGTCCCCTACTGAGACAGGACGAAATTGAGACATGCTTCACGAGGTTAAAGCGGAGTGTGGAGAATATTTTAGAGTTGTTTACTCAGTATATGCAGGGAGCTAAGGGCTGACAAGACCTAGCTGCATAGCCTGCAAAGATGTCTCAGACTATAGAAATTTCAACAACTCACTGGTTAAGGATACGTCTTGGCCTACAACTCTACAACAGAGTGGTAGTGATTTGAAATAAGATTATGAGCTGGATAGGTTAAGGTAATTTTAAAAGTTCATACCATCGATAATTAGTGAGGTAAAGAACCCAATAGCTATTGAGTACTAAATGAATGAGATAGCAAAGTTATACGGGTTCTATCGATATATGTTAACCGAGAAAGTGACTTTTGATGCGTTTATGTTAGAGGGCGAGACGAGACATGGATGGAAGTCCTCTCGACCCATCTTAAGAGTTAGACATCCATAACTGACATGAGAGATAATTCTGGATGTACAAAGATACTATATTCCGGACACTGACCCAGAGGAACAAATCAATTGACGAGTATGAATCTTGATTTACATCCTTGGGCAGGTATGATCCGACATTATGAATAGTGAGAATCGAAAGGTCCGAAAGTCATGGAAAGACTCAAATCGTTTATCAGAGTCTGGTTGGCCCTGTTAGATATCATTACATACGATGAGGCAGTGCGCACACCACAGTGGTACTAATAAGATTATGAATTACACTCCTCAGAGTTTGGGAAAGATAATAAGGGCCGAAATAGAGATGGAAAAGAATAGTGGATGACAAAGGTGTCAGAGTGGGAAGGATGCCATTTGGCAAGAGATTTAGAGTTAATAAGACATGGGGTAAGATGATTAGTAAGCCCCAGTGTATCTAGTTTCAGTGTTTACGAGGGGTATTGTGATTGGAGGACCCCGACCTACTACTGAACAATGTAAGATGTGTGGTAGATACCACAAAAATAGGCCCCACATCTTGTTGACTAAAACATGTGTTAAGAGTGGTAATATGAGCCATTTATTTAAGGATTGCCTAGAGCTGGGTGAGATAGCCCCACAGAAAGGCAAAGAGCTTGAGAAAGCCTTATTGATACCTCTGTACCAGAAAAGAATGTCATAGTCGAAGAGAAAGGGGAAATAGGTTATTAGTCGAGGGCGAGTGTATGCCTTGGACTAGGACACTATTGATGCTTCATTTGATGTGGTGGAAAGTACCACCTTAATTGTGGATATTAAAGCAATTGTTTTAATTGATCTTGGTGCCACGCATTATTCAAATCACCTTCGTCAGCATATAAGTTAGTGAAAGATGTGAAGCCTATACCTTTAGGCAAAATGTTGATAGTTAGTACCCGAATGAATAATAATCAGCTAACTGAATGTGTATGTAAAGATTGTAAGTTGAAAGTGAGGGAAAAGGATATGTTAGCCGATCTTATTCAATTGAATATGAATGATTTTGAGGTAAACCAATCCATTCCCAAATTGGTCGGTTGCAGACTATGCTGTTTAGATTGCTATTCTAAGATAGCGATATTTTCACTTGGAAAAGTGTATAGTATGTTCTGAAAAGTGATGAAAGAATGTAATGGTTGTAATTAAAGGAGTAAATGATTGTACTAACAGAATGATTAATGATGAGAAGATTTCATTGCTTTTGTGGTTGATATGGATAACGCATATCCGGAGTTGACAGATATCCTAGTGGTTAGGAAGTTGCCTGATGTATTTTCGGATGATCTACCAGGGTTACCACCAGATAAAAAGATGGAATTTTGTATTGATTTGGTAACTGGTGCTGAGCCGATAACCAAACCACTGTATAAAATGGCTTCAGTGGAACTAAAGGAACTAAAGAATTAATTACAGGAGTTATTGGATAAGGATTTATCAGACTGAGTGTCTCACCACGAGGAGCACTGGTCTTGTATGTGAAAAAGAAAGATGGAAGCCTCCGACAAGGAAATTATTATTGATTGTCGAATGAGGCTATTATCAAGAATGAGTGTTCCCTTCCATGTATTGATGAGCTATTGTATTAGCTTTGGAGAGCACAGATCTTTGTGAGATCTGGGTATCATTTGTTGAGGATTTAGGATGTGGATGTACCCAAGACAATTTTTCGTACCCATTATGATATTAATTAATGTGATATTTAAACTTTACCTGGACCGAATTGTTATCATCTTTATCGATTATATGTTGGTACATTCGAAGTCCAGGGAAGATTATGAGCAGCAATTGAAAACTGTTGTACAGGTGATTTGTTGAGGATTTCTTGAATTGGGCTGCTCCATTGACACGTCTTATTTGGAAGAAAGTTGTATTTGAGTGGGATGATAAGTGTGAAAGTAGCTTCTATGAGTTTTGGTATGTTGAAACATAAACTGACTACCACATTTATTCTCACCATACCTAATAACCTATGAGGTTTCTCAGTATGTATGGATGCCTCAAAACAAGAATTAGGCTGTATACTGATGTAAAATGGGAATATAGTCACTTATGAATCTAGACAGCTTAAGGACCATGAGAGAAACTATTCGACCCATGGTTTAAAGTTGGTAGCCGTAGTGGTTGCACTGAGAGTATGGCGCCACTATTTATACAGTGAAAAATTTCATGTATGCACTGATCATAAACGCCCTAAGCATTTGTTTGCATAGAAAGAGCTGCATATGAGATAACAAAAAGTGTTAGAGCTTCTGAAGGATTATGCTTGTGAAATATTGTACCACCCGGGTAAGGCTAATGTTGTGACTAATGCCTTGAGCAGAAAAAACCTCGGGATCGTATCACATATGATGGTCAGGAAGCGTGAGCTGTTAGAGCAGTTTGTGAGCCTCAGTAGTGATGTGATCCCTTCTGATGCTGACAGTGATTATGTGACAGCTAGCCTGAGATTAGAACCGGATAGGATTGACCGGATTTGATAGGCTTAGCGTGATGATCGACATGATGTCGATAGTGTGAGTCAGATTCATATGGGTACAGTGATAGAGTTCACAGTGAGTGATGATGGCTTACTGAGGTTCAGAGGCAAAGTAAATACTCCCAAGGACCCACAGTTGATAAGATTTTTATTGTCATAAGCTCATTCTTCAAGATATACAATGCATAAGATGAGTAATAAAATGTATTAGAATCTCAAAAACGGTATTGGTGGTCAGATATGAGAAGAGATATTGTAGAGATTGTGGAGAAGTGTCTCGTATGTCAGCAGATTAAGGTAGAGCAACAGAAGTCTGCAGGGTTACTGCAGCCTCTACCTATATCGACACAGAGATGGGAGCATGTTACTATGAAATTCGTGATGGGATACAGAGGACCCGTAAGAATCATGAGTCTATTTGAGTGATAATCAATAGATTGACTAAGTCTACCACTTACTAGCTATGGATGCTACTGATACTTTGAGTGTGTGGGCAGATTTATGTGTTAGGGAGATTGTGGAATACCATGTAATTTTCCAGTGAGCATCGTATTAGATAGGGATTCCCGCTTCATCTCCTACTTCTAGAAACATTTTTCAGGGAGTCATGGGAACCCAGTTGAGCGTTAGCACAGCTTTCTATCCTCAGACAGATGGTCAGTCAGAGAGGACTGTACAGGTTTTGGAGGGTATGTAGAGAGTGTGTGTGATTGATGTTCGAAGCTCCTGGAATGATCACTTGTCATTTGCTAAATTACCTACAACGATAGTTATCACTCGAGTATCGAGATGACATTATATGAGGCATTGCCGACCGTAAGGATTTTTCCCCGATTTGGATGGGAAGAAGTGGGTGAGTGACTGATAATTACTCCCGATTTAGTAAGACAATCCTCTGAGGATGTTCAGTTAATGTGTGAGAGATTAAGAACACCTCAGAGCAGACAGAAAAGTTATGCTGAAAAGAGACGGAGACCATTGAAACTCAAAGAGAGTAGGTCGTATATTGAAAAGTCGATTCGGGTATTAGATGGAAGGAGAAAGTATTGAGGTCTACAGATGATTTCCCTAGTCAAAGTCCTTTGGAAGTATTACACTCGGAAAAAAAAAAAGAAAAGAAGTCACATGGGAATTAAAGAGTATGATGCGATAGATTTACTCGGAGTTGTTTATGGAAACATTTAACTTGGTTCTAATTTGGAGGACCAAATTTCTTAAGTGGGGGAGATTATGGAAGACCCAAATTTTTATCATATTTCCTTATGATTCACTTGTTGTAAACATGGATATATGTAAATTGAATCATAAGAAGAGTTTTACGTGAATGTAAAATGCAAATGGAATGAATAAAAATTCCCGAATGCATTTAGAAATAAAATGGAGACTGAAATGACCACATATTAAACGAATGGGATTCAGACCATTCGGAATGAAGATAAGAATTTAAAACACGAAATGAGGAAGCGTTCGTGAAGGGAAGTTGTGTCGATTTGGTCCCGAACATGTTAAAGGGTAAAACGGTCAAAAGACCCAAAATTCGGTGTCAATTCGGTAAGAAATTTATACTGTAAAGATGGATTCAGGAAATCTTGATCAATAAAGGAGAAATAATTAAATTTCTGGTTAAATTGATCAAGATATGAATTTATAGGAATAAACCGAAATTTCACATCAGGAAATTATCCCGAAAATATTTGAAGAATGCCCCAAAAAATAAATAAGATAAAATATATATTTAATTGATTTAAATATATATATTTAAATATTTGGGTATATAAGATATTATATTATATTTTAATAAAATATAATATAATAAAATATAATAAAAATATAAAAAAAGTCAATAGTCAATAGTAAAAAAAAAAGTCGCGAAATCGCGACTGTAAAATGCAAAGAAAGACAGAAGGAAAGAAGCAAAAGACTCGAGGGAGCCGAGCTCCCATCTGCCTTACCGACGGAGCCCGACGGACGGACCAGACGAGGCAACCAAGCCTCGCCGGCGCTGGTAGAGGGAGAAGAAGACGCAACCGATGAGAGAGAAAGAGGAAGTGAGAGAAATCGAGAGAAAAGAGAGAAAAGGGAGGAGAGAGAGGTGATCGGCGGCCGAAGGAAGGAGGAGCACCTCACCACCGGCCAGAGAGGGATGACAGCGACGTCGATCTAGGCGCAGATCGGCCAGAAACGCCGCTGAACGATGTGGAAAAAAAAAGTGTACCGATGCCGAGGATAGAAGAGGTCGGACCGTCCACTTTTTGATGAGCTTTGGCAAAACCAACCCCAGATCCATGCACCGAACTACCCCGCGGACAAGCTGGAGAAGGATGCCGACGAAGAACCGGTTAGCGAAGCCCTGAACGGCGAGGGAGAATGTTGGACCGGACTGAACCGAGCTGAATCGGACCGGTCTGAACCTGGTTGAACCGGTTCAGCCAGAAAAAGAAGAAAAAAAATGAAAAAGGAAAAATGGGAAAAATTTGGTGACTCAATTAAGCTCCGGGTAAGCCGGTAAGTGGTCAAATAGACCAATTTAATTTTTGAAATAATTATTTAAATATATATTTAATCGGATTTAACCCAAAAAATATAAATGTGTAGCTCGATAATCAGCCACAAACGAGAGCTCGAGTCAGCCTCGATTTGCATACTATCATGAAATCTCGGATAATTAACCCTTATTTACGACAAATTACATCATTATGCGTGTTAGAAATTCATCGCATAAATTACGGATTTAATTTTCACATTAAATGAAATATATTCTGGAATTTGAGATAAAATGTCGTAAATAATTATTGGAGTTATCCAAGAGTTTAGAGCGAGGCCCAATAAATTATTGGTGGGCCCAATGAGCCAAACAGGCCTTGATGATGTGATTAGTAAATGAAAAATGGGATTAAGGCCCATTAAGGCCCATTAAGGTGCAATCGGGCCCAATAAGAGTAAACGGGCCCAATGTTGTAAATTAAGCTCATTAAAAGTGGGATACAAGTAAATTGTATTGTATTTAACCCGATAAATGATTATTTGCAGCTCTAGAGAACATATTAGGAGTTAAACAGATCGGGTGATCGGTAACGACAAAAAAGGTAGAATGATCAGAGAAATTGAGGTAAGGGAATTGTGTGAGTAGCTAGAGGTAGCTACACGTATTTTCGGGTAGAGTTTCGAATAATTAAATTGTATATGAAAAATATCGGTAGAGACCCGACAAAGTAAAAATTATCGTTTTGCCCCTATTAAGGGAAATTTTAGAAAAGTTAGGATTGGATGGACATATGCATAAATATCATATTTTGAGTGTTTTCACAATGAAATATTACTTTTTAGCACATGATATGATATTCATTTCGACCCGAGAGGGTAAATGATGATTTTGCCCCTATGAAGGTTAAATATTTTCGCTTTTAGAAAAAGTCATGAAAAGCAAGAACTGAGTGTTCCTGATGTATTTTAATACTTTTCAACAAGAAATTGGGTAGGTTGGCTGAAGTTTTATCAATTGACATGAAATGGCACGTGGCAGGTGCTGATTTTGGTTTTGAAAACCATTATTTGAAAAATGAGCCACCTACATGATTTATGTGGAAACAAAACGTGCTGAGAGCATTACTCGCACCAGATAAACATGATTTTTACATGTGACAGAGTGCTGGAAGCTTGGCTTGCATTCGATTTTACATGATTTTATACATGACATAGTGTTGGGAGCGTTGCTCGCACTAGATTTTTATATGACATGCATAAGGTCGTGCTGGGAGCTTCGGGTAGGCTGTGTGCCACACCGATTAAATAGGTTCGCATGTGCATTTTGAGACATGGCGTTGGATATTGAGATGATGTGGGCATGGGGTGTACGTTGTGCCGTGCTTACAGCATGGAGTACGTTGTACCGTGCCGTGATATATGATATGTAGTCTTCGGACTAGGGATCTGATTGGCTGGCGGGATGGTTTGGTACCCACCTCCTGGGGTAGCCTTAGATGTGATGTGATACCCGACACACCTGATCAGTGTAGCCTAGAATCACAGGTATGGCCATAGTCCTAGAGTTATTACCCTGATTCTTGCCTAGTCTCACATGTCACTTACTTTATGAAATTGCATGTCACTTACTTGCGAAATCGCATATTATTTGCTTTGCGAAATCACATATTACTTATTTTCTTGATTTTGTGTTTTCATGATTATATATTGTGGGACTGAGTCCTGATGATTTTGGGGTGGATGTGGATTTGAAATAAATGGCATGTTTTGATATAATGTGCATTATTTAAATAGCATGATGCATAATTCCATGCTGCCATTTCACGCAATGAATTTCCAATTTGAAATAAATGGTATGTTTTGACATAATGTGCATTATTTAAACAGCATGAAGTATGATTCCATGCTTTATCTACCATTTCACGAAATAAATTGTTTTATACGAATTATTTTACCTGGCGTAAAAGTATACATGAAATTCGTATTTAAGAATGATTTCGAAAGAGAATGATTTAATGCATAGCATCATGATCATGTAGATAGCGTGGTTATCTACTTGCTTGCATGATTGCCTTACTGAGCGCGTGGTTTGCTCATTCCCCTTATTTTCCCCTCTTTTCAGAGCACTTGCAGTAATTAGTGAACGGCTGAGGACTTGCATTCTTGGTATCCGCTGCTTTCCATCATCGAGAGGTATACACTTGGTATGACTTTATATCTAAACATGTAATAGCACAGTAATCAATTTGGAATGTAATATGGGGGATGTAATTATTAGTAAACACGTACAAGTATAGAGTCTCAATTATAAAGTATACGTGTTTGAATTTAAATAAATTAAAAGATAGATGTCATGGTAAATAGTAAAGGCTGATTAATACTGACTCATAGCCCAACTGTTTTGTGGTGAGAATGTTCACGATCGGGAAAAGAAAGGAAAAAGTGAAAATTTTGTAGCGATTTTTAGTAAAAATGGGTTGTGACACTACCAATTTGCTTTACTAAAAGTTCACAAAAATCATCCAAATCGTGCATTTCATGCATGTCATGCTTTCACCATCCTAAGGTGAATTTTCCCTCAGTAGGGGTAAAATAGTGTTTTACCCATCACGGGTCTTTAAAATTTTAATCTATTTCTAGGATCTTTATACAATTTCAATGTATGTAAAAGCTATTAAAAATACACATAGCTACCTCTAGCTACTCGCAAAATTCCCTTACCTCATTTTTCTGTACAGTCTGACCTTTCCTCTGATGTCTCGTCATGCAGTCCGATTTGCTCCCAGTCCAATCTCCGAAACTGAGATTCCATGATAGTATACAAATCGAGGCTGACCCGAGCTCTCGTTTGATGCCAATTATCGAGCCATAGCTCGATTACATCACCAAAATTTTTCCCCAATTTTTCCTCTTTTTCTTTTTTCCTTTTCCTTTTTCTTTTCTTTTCATTCTTTTTTTTTTCTCTGAATCGATTCGATCCGGTTAAGCATACTGGACTGCACTGAACCGGTCCGTACTGTGTCAGGCTCATCTTCGCCATTTCGACGCCGTCCGGCCTATTCTCTGGCAGTTTTCAGCACCAATCGACACGCCATCGCGAGGGGAACCTTCGACTGACCTTGGCATGGGACGAACCAGCACCGATGGCCGTCGATCCCATCTTCTCTCCCACGGTCTCTTCCTCTCGATCCGTGGTTCTCCGACAACGTCGGTACGCGTCGCGACTGCTAGTGGTTCGTACGATGATGGTCGCCCTTCGCCGGCCCTCGCCTGGGGTTCTTGGTCGCCGATGCTTCGTCGGCTTCTCCCTCGGTTCGCCTGTTTCGTTTTCTTTCCAAAAATCGCGTTTTGCGATTTCCAGTTTCTTTTTTTATTATTTTATTCATTAGAATATTATAAAAATCCCAAAATATCTAAAAAATTCTTATTTAATTCATTTAATCAATAAATGAATTTATCTGTCTTATTTCGTCTTTTCGGTATATTTTTCCAATATTTTTGGGATAATTTCTCAAAGTGAAAATTTTGGTTTATTCCAATAAATTCATATCTTGATCAATTGGACTCGGAATTTAATATTTTCCTCGTTATTGATTAAGATTTCTCGATTCCATATTTTTAATGATAATTTCATATCGAATTAATGTTGAATTTCAGTCTTTTGATCGTTTTACCCTTCAACGTGTTCGGGACTAAACCAATCCAACTTCCCTTCATGAACACTCACTCATTTCGTGTTTTAAATCCTTATCTCCAGTCCGAATCCCATTCGTTTAATATGTGGCCATTTTAATCTCCATTTGATCTTTAAATGCATTCAGGAATTTTTATTCATTCCATTTGCATTTTTCATTTACGTAAAACTCTTCTTATGATTCAATTTACATAAAACCATGTTTACATCATTTGAATCAAAAAGAATTTCGATAAAAATCGAGTATTACATAAATCATAAGGAACAAGCTACATAAAAATATGGGTCTGACACGTTTAACTTGAGATTTCCTACTTGAGTGCATGTTTTGCCGGTTCGAGCTCGATTTCGTGATTTGAATGTTTTGCGAACAAATATACTTTATAATTTAATGAGATTTATAAAGCAAAACTATTATGAGCTTTACGTGAAGACGAAACTATTTTCAGCATAATAATGGCATGTTTTTTATGCTAAGGACTCGTCATGATATCTGCACATCAATACCTCCATTTTGGTAATGCGAGATACCTCCGTTTTGGTAACGTGAGATGCCTCCATTTTGGTAACACGAGATGCCTCCGTTTTGGTAACGCAAGATGCCTCTGTTTTGATAACGAGAGATGCCTCCACTTTGGTAACGTGAGATGCCTTCGTTTTGGTAACATGAGATGCCTCTATTTTGGTAATGTGAGATACCTTCGCTTCGGTAGCGTGTAATGCCTCCATTTTGGTAACATATGATTCCCTCGTTTGAGGATGCCCTCGTTGAGGATGATGTGGTGTGATGATTGCTTTCATGACACTTATATGATGCCTAGTCTCTATAACTGTTTTGAGAAAGGACGTATTGTGAAATTGAGATAATGATGTTTTGATGAATTGTGATTTTAATCACGTGTTTACTATTATGTGAAATTATGTCATTATTACACTTATGCTTTGATGATGATTTCAAAATCTCATACGCACTCCTTACTGAGCTAGTTGAAATCTCACCCCCCCTTTCTTTCCTCCCCCACAAATTATTTACAGTAAGCGTAAGTACCTGCTGCGTACATGACATAGGCTGGTGGACGCGACTATCCCCAGGCTATTGCTTGTACACGCGTGAGGTAGAATTCAATTCATTTTGTATCCAGACAATTATGTAATGCAGACACTTATTTTTAAGTAACGTTGGGATGTAATCAGAATGGTATATGTATATGAATTAGAAAAGTGAGTTTATTTTAATACCATGTTATTTGATCAAGTAGATGTTGATGTCGAGAGATCCTTGGATTATTTGTTGATGAAATAGGTATGCGATTAACTGACACGGTACAGGAATGCACCTCGAGTAGGTAGTTTAATTTTAAGAAAAAATTTAAATTAGCCCTATTTTCCACGCTTCCGGGCTGTTACATATTTGTTGGTATCAAAGCGAAGGGTGCCTAGTACTGTCAGTGTCGATTAATTGAAAATAGATTATACCTCGAGTGTCTGTACTTGTCTTGTTATAAATTGAATGTAACAGTTAAACTTATAACCAAGTTTAATGTATACGCGCAGGTACGTAAGAGTTAAGATATGAGGGGGAAACGAGGTTGTCCCCGGAAGTAAGCACAGCCACCTCCACCACCTGCCCCACAGCCTGAGAGTCATAACTCTTGAATAAATCGGTTGGAGCAGGATGTACGACAAGGGTTTGAGCAGATGGCAGCACTATTTGCTCAACATTTTGGTGCTAATGCGTCGGTACCACACCTAACCCGACTCCTACATCTACACCACCACATGATCTGCCCCCACCTCCTATACAGACTGACCCAGTGCCACCCGCCACTCAGCCTCTGGTACAAACCAGACCCGATGATAGAGATATGGGCCGGTTAAAGGACTTTCTTAAGATAAATTGATCGACATTTAAATGGGTGAAGGGTCCAACAGAGGCGAAGGAGTGATTGAGAGAGATGAGGATAATCTTTGATTTTCTAGGGTGCACCGATGCAGAGAGGGTTAGTATGAGTACCTACATACTTAAGGAACAAGCACGATATTGGTGGAGTACCACCTAGAGTATATTGATTGTCATCCATCCAATGATCAGCTGGGAAAATTTTCAATCAGACCTCAGGTGCCAGTATATCCCTTGCGCTGCCTAGAGGAAAATGTAAGCAAATTTTTTGAATTTAGTGCAGGGCAACATGACAGTCGACGAATATGAGAATTGGTTCACCACTTTCTTAAGATATGATCCAGAGACTGTCAAGGACGAGGAGCGTCGTATAGAGCGGTTTGTATATGGGCTGAGACCAGCCATTTGAGATAGATTGATGGGACTCTGCATTACTAAGTTTAAGGATGCTCTGAGACGGGTATAGGAATTGGAGAGGGGAGTAAAGTTCATACAGTCCTAGTCTGAATCTCGAGTGATAATCAGGGATAAGGGTAAGTGACCTGCAGCTTCCCACATTGACTTCAGGAGGGGTTCTTTTAAGAGATGAATGATCGAGGGACCTAAAGGGAGAGTTGATAGACCCATGGTTCCTCTCATTACTATAGAGACCCCTTGAGGTGCCAGACCCGACACTAAGATCTGCAGAGACTGTTGCCCGCATGAGGGTACTTATTTTTAGATACTACAAGGATGTTTTAGATGTGGGGATATGAGTCATAAGGTGAAGGACTACCCCCAACCACAGAGACCACATCCTCAAGAGCCTCATCGACAATAGCCTCATAGAGTGGTCCCCTAGAGATGAGCCACAGTTGCTGATAAGGGAAAGAAGCCTGTCACAGAGAGGTGTGCATTTGCTTTGGATAAAGAGACTGCAAACACTTCGTTTGAGGCTATACGAGGTACACTTCTTGTCTATAATCATGAGGCTCATGTGTTGTTTGACCCAGGGTCCACGTATTCTTTTATTTCAGTACACTTTACATGTAAGTTGAATTTAGAGCTTGAACCCTAGTTCATATTTTACAATTAAGTACACCTATGCGTGAGTCGTAGAGGACTGATATGATATGTAGGAAGTGTGAGATTAAAGTGGGAGATAAAGTAATGTTAGCAAATCTAGTTTTATTAAACATGTGTGGTTTTGATGTGATTCAAGGGATGGATTGGTTAGCGACCAATCGCGTGAGTCTAGACTGCTACACTAAGACTGTAACTTTCACCCTACCTGAAAAATTTAGTGTACGTTTAAGTGTTAAAGAATAAAAATGTGTGAAGTTTATTGTGAGAAATCTTAAGGTATAATTATGATATTCGGAAAACACTGATTAAATTATTGATGTGAAGGTTATATCTTTCACGACCTTTTTTAACTGAAAATCGCTATAAATTTTTTGCATTTCTCCTTTTCGTACCCGGTCGTGAACAAACTTAGTACTACACAGTTGGGCTGTGAGGCAGTAATATTCATTCTTTACCATTCATTTTCTAAATAAATCAAAAGTATTGTCATACATCCAAATATTAAGTGGTATGTTCATACATACTAAGTGTTATAACATTTACATCCCCCATGTTACAAATTCAAATGATCACTGTGCTTTTACATTGTTTAGATACAAAAAGAAACTCTGTGTATATACCTCTTGATGATGGAGATGCAGCGAATGTCTCAACAAAATGCCTCAGTCCTCACTGGGCCACTATTTACGCTCTGTAGGAGGGGAAAATAGAGAGGGATGAGCAACCACACGCTCGGTAAGGCAATAATGCAAGCATGGTAGATAACTACTCTATTTACATGTTGATAATGTTATGCATAAATCAATTTATAATCAGAGCATGAGGAAATAAATCTATGTCGTATGCATATACATATATCATGTACAAAAAACATGGAAAACAAGCATATAGAACATGGAAATCATCATCATGTAATACCTCTCATGCTCATATTTATCAAATCTCTTCATAGAAGGGAAATTCAATAAGAAACATCCTTTAAAGTTCATCTCTTTCTCAAACACATAAAAATTCTCATCACAATCATTTTTCCATTCCAATTATAATCATCATTTCTCAAATAAAATCCCACAAGGCTCGACCCCTCCCTCGGGTCTACCCTGGACAACACGAGTCACACTCAGTGTATAAAAACTGTGTGGTACTATGTCAGACCCGGATTTTTTGTAGCTTATTTCCTTATGATTCCTATGTGTATGAACATTATGTAATTATGGTTGAATCATAAGAAGAGTATTTATTAGACTTAAAGTGTTATTGAAATGAATTAACACGCAAAAGCTACATAAAATGCCTAATGTGAGCAATGAGTATCACAGGCTAAACCGAGTCATTCTAAATCATTCTGACTGAAAATAAGAACTTAAAATAAGAGAGCGTAGAGAGCTCATGAAGGAAAGTTAGCTTGATTTAGACCCGAACATACAAAACGAGTGTAAAAGCTAAAAAGGGTAAAATGGACCTTTTCGACGAGAAAAGGAGTTTCGGGTGAAATTATCCACCGGGAACGGTTGGAATATAAAGAAGAGAGTGTAAGACATGATATAAAACACTTTCGAAAATTTAAGAAAAAGTCAACTTAGTCAATGGTTAAGGAAAAAGTCAACTATAGTTAAAAAAGTGGACTTTTACCATAGTTGACTAATCAAGGTTAGAAATTAACCTAAGTGTGGAGAAAAATTTGGGGAAAAATATTCTTGGCCAGAATACAAGATAATCATCCCCGGAAGTAAGGAAAATTTATTCGGAAGGATTCCGGAATAAATTTAATGGTTAAAAACGTAATGGGCCTAAGGTGAAAATTTTAAAGCCCATTAAGGTATACTAAATGTATATCGAAAATGTTAGGTCCTTTAGACGGAATTGTTGGACCAATTGATCCACCAAATTTTGAGACAAAAAAAGGCCCGAGGTATAGTAAAAATTTCAGCCCGAAAGCCCATTAGGAAAGCCCAAACCGAGAAGCCCAATTGGAAAAGCCCATGAGATAAATATCTAACTATAGTTAAAGTTAACTATGACTCATAAGGTGACTCATAAGGTGACTCATGGTTCAGAATTGGAAAGTCAAGCATAGTGGCTGAAAAGTAAGGCTTAATGGCTAAGTAAGTGGCTTATAAATGCAGCCACACCATTGTCTTCTTCATCACACATTTCCGGCTAGAGAAGAACACCATTGAAACATAACCATTCAAGCTTTCGCTCACTAGAAATCACTAGGAATTAGTCATATTTGGAACTTGCATTCTTCATGGAAGTTGTTCCAAATTGAAAGGAGATTAACATATGTTGGAATTGGCTATCAAGGAGCCATAGAGTGCAAACCGAGAGCCTCCAAAGATTCGGCCAAAAGGAGAACACTACAATTGGTATATTTTCTAATTTCCAATTTCATATATGTTAATGTATGAATGATTTCAAGTATGTTGATATATGTTTTAAGCATTGAAACATATTAAATCACCATTAAGAGGGTTAGGCCGAGAGTGATCAATGGGATATTGAAATATGTCAATTTGATTTTAAGACATAAATGGATTAGTACACATGTATTAATGTTAATGGTATAATTAGAATTAATCAAATTGATTAATTAATACATGTAAATTATTGGCAACCAAGGTGTTTGATAAAATGCCTAAATGAACTATAGGATGATTGGTAATGTTGCCTACCAAGTGTATGTGAAAATGCCTAAGTGGAAATGGCTAGGAAATAGGCATGTATGGCATGCCATGGTGGAAACCGAGAATGGCTAAGCTCTCGGCCAAGGCATGTGGCCGAGAGGCCCAATGGGCCAAGCCCAATATTTTTAGGCCCAATAGGGTGTAATGGGCCTAAGACAAGCCCAATAAGAGTTGGTGGGCCCCACAAGCCCAATAGGCCCAACAAAAGTGAATAGTAAAATGAAAATGGACTTAAGGCCTAGTTAAGGCCCATTAAGGATTTTAAGGCCCATTATGGGAAAATTAAACTGTATTAATGTGTAATACAGTAGGAAAATGATAATTAACCTGAGGAATGGTTATTTACAGCTCCGGAGTTTGCATTGAGAGCTGATCGGACTGCGGGAATTAGCAGCACCGAGGAAGTGAGGTCACGAGACGTGATCCGAGGTAAGGGACTTTTGCGAGTAGTTAGAGATACCTGCACGTATTTTCAACTGCTTCTGCATTTACTTAAAAACTCTGAGGGTCAGAGAAAGTGAATAATAATTATTGCGACCCGATAGTGGCAAATTACGATTTTGCCCCTAGTTAGTCAAAAAGTCAACTTTTGTGAGAAGTTGCAAAAAGCATAGAAAATGCTATTGTGAGTGTTTAATTGTTATTAGCATGAAAATAAATAGATGGGCTAATGATTTTAAGGTTGATATGACTTAAGCACACTTTGAGTGCTGATTTTGATGTTTTATAAACAATCCCTTTTTAAATAGCCATCTATCATATTATGTGAGAATGAATCGTGCTAGAGCACAGCTCGCACTGGGATTCATGTGTTTTTCCACATAATATTAGTGCTGGATTTGATACGCACTAGATTTTCATGACATGCATGATAGAGTACTGGAGTTTTACTCGTACTCAGCTTTGAATAATATATGCATGACAGAGTGCTAGAGCGTGGCTCGTACTCGATTCTTCATGGTTTATACATGACATAGTACTGGGAGCTATTGCTCGTACTTGATTTTGATATTGTGCATAGCATAGTACTGGGAGCTATTGCTCGTACTTGATTTAATACATAAACTATGCATTGACCTAGTTGCTAGAGAGTGCTCGCACTAGAGTCGAATTTTATGATGTGAAACAGTGTTGAGCGGAGTGACGACTGTGAGTCGCACTCAAGACGCACACTGTATGTGATATGTAATACATGTTGAAACCCATGCTTGAGACCTTGCGTGACTGTGTGTCATAGCTAGAGAGGATATCCGCATGAGGTTGGTATAGACGTGGTATGATATTTCCACAGGCACGAGGGCTAAGACCTATGTTAGGCACCCTGACTGTGATGTTGATGAGTTCCACGGGAGTGAGAGCTAAGTCCTATGGTAGGCACTCTGGCCGTGAGAACGGGTCCACGGGGGTACTTTGTATCGTGTCTGAGTGGCACGAGGTACGCTGTACCGTGTGTTACGTAGCTGGCGGTTGACATTGGACTGACCATCCTCCAGTTACAGCAGTGAGGCCCCGCACATCTAGATCTATGTGGCTTGGGATCACTTTCTTTTCGGATATGATCATAATCCAGGATACTATTTGCATAAACCACAGAGTCTCACATGTTATATCACATTGATTAACTTCTTTAAACTGCGGACAGACCTGAGGGATGGGTCGGACTCCGATTTGTGTTGTGAATCATTTGATGCCATATTTATATGTGATTTAAATATACATGGCATGATTTACATAAAGGCATGATTTATATATAAATGCATTGTGTTGCACTACATGCCTACTTTTGAGAAATAAAGCATGATTTCTGTACATGGGATTTATTCTGTACAAGTACATATATATTATATTTCAAGGCATGCTTTTAAAGTGAGTTAAGGAAATAATATTTTCAAGGCATAGCACTATTTTGAGTAGATAGTGTGGATATCTACTTGCTTGCCTGATTTCCTTACTGAGCGCGTTATGCTCACCCCTTTTCTTTACATCTCTCTACAGAGCGTCAGTAGAGCGAGAGTTATCGTGGGAGAGTGTCCTAGAGTCCACTGCTAGTTCCTATCGATTCATCAGGTATACTTATTATGTACAGTTGTGTATCTAAACATAGAAACAGCACAGTGATGTATACGTTATATATTATGGGGAATGTAATCGTATTAGATTTTATAAAATCTTACATGTATAATAAAAGCAACTACAGTCAGAATTAATATATTGACATGTATGTATGAGAATGGATATTATGGTAAGTGAAGACTCTGACATCGAATCACAGCCCAACCAATGAAGAGAGGAAAGGTAAGTTAAAAATGCGAAAAATTTATTGTGGTTTTTGGTTAAAGTCAAGGATTGAAACTGGGGTCCTGACATACTATGTAATACAATATGGGACAGGTCACTATATCTCAATAGACTATGTTGGCCAACTATGTCTAAAATCATCCCAGACTACCCAGATCCCAGTGTGCGAGGTATCATGCTGGAACGAAGGTGGGTTAGTTCTCCGCCAGACTTTCTCACCAGTATCTCAACCACGGTGTATAGCGTACTCCATGTGATATACACGGTACAACGTACTCCGTGGACCCATAACATGGTTGGGGGTGCCTGCTGTAGGTCTTATCTACCCCAACACCATATGTAACCGATATAGTCTCAAGTGCACGTGGGAGTATTCCTTAATGACAGGTCCTTGCCCCTCATGGCCTTGCTCGCCTCTTTTGGGTTGCCTGCATTCAGTGTCAGGTCCTAGCCCCTCATGGCCTTGCTCGCCCTTTTTGGGTTCCCTGCATTCAGTGTCAGGTCCTAGCCTCTCATGGCCTTATTCGGCCCTTTTGGGTTCCCAGACTGGATTAGTGCCAGGTCCTAGCCCCTTATCCTCACCCCGCTCAAGAGGTCTGTTAGGCCTATTGGGTTCCCTGAACACCAATCTGTATTACCCTCACCACGACATCAAACATACCATAGTGTGAAAACCTATGCGAGCTAAGTTCTAACACGATTCATGTATTATAATTAAATCACCTCGTACGAGTAGTGCTCTAGTACAACATTTATGCATAAAAATATGAAGAAAACCACGTACGAGCACAGCTCTAGTACGGCTTTATGTAGAAGAAAACTATTCGAAATCCACGTACGAGCAAAAACTCCAGTACAGTTTATAAAACATTATCATGGATCAAAACCAAGGTACGAGCTAAGCTCCAACACGTTTCATACAAGTAAAAGCATCAAAATCCAATGTGAGCTAGGCCCCAGCTCGATTTAATTCACATAAACTCGATAGGCGACTCATATACATTCAAAACAAATCTCAAAACATGTTTAGCACCTCACATGTGCTATTCCACCACATCAATAAATCACTAGCTAACCTATCCCTTTTTATTTGTCCATAACAAAGTATTGTGTTTTGTGAAAACATTCAAAACACATGATTTATGCAATTACACGAGTTCTAAATACGAGCAGCTATCTCTATATACTCACAAAATTCCCTTACCTGGAATCGCGTCGCGTGATTCCACTTCTGAAACTGCACGAAATTGTATATCACATCAATTTAGTCCAAATAACTCAACATGGTGTTTGCTATAGTCGATTCAACCTATAGCCTCCATTAATACCTATAGGATCTCGTTTCGATTCCCTATTCATATATCGAGTTTATGGTTCCCTTTAGGCCCATGGGTTCATACTAAACCGATATCAAATCGATATTAAGCCCATAGTGTTCATATTTCATAATTTCTTCACTATGGCATATCATCAAACACTACATGTGCTCATTTCTCATAACTTCCCTCAACCCACAATGTAGCTTCATTTACCCTTTTCTAATCATCCACATTACTCAAATGACAACTTAGCAAGTCCCACAAATCACTAACTCATCCAAATTACACTTCTCACACTAGACTCATTCCATTTTCTAGGTCACATTAGTTCTAATACTTTCTAGGTGATTTCGATCATCAATACACATACAAATCAACTCCAACATAATAAAATAGACCAATGTATTTGTGCTGGAGTATTAGAAACATACCAATCTAGTTTCTCTTTTTCCTCTAAATGAGAATGCCCCTTGCTCCTTTAATCCAATATGTGAGGCTTTGGTTCCAAACTATGTTGTTCTCTTCTTTAAGATGAACAACTTTGTATCTAATAGCTTCCTCTCAAATCTTAATGGAAATGTGGTGATTTTAGAGAGATAAATCTAGGTTTTAGGTTGAAATGGAAGAAAAAAGGGGTTTGTTTCCGTGAATTGCAGATTTCACTACTCCTATTTATAGAAATTGCTCAATGAGATCGATATGTCGAAGCTTGCGATCAATCTGGTCCTCTTAAATCCCTCATTTTCACTCCAATTTGAATGCATGAGATCGATCTGTCGAAAGCTTGAGATCGATCTATCTCAGGCAGTAGCTTAAGGAGATCGATCTACTTTCAGGGGAGATAGATCTGCTCCAACCCGAGAGCTAAGGAAATTGATCTGTTTGCCTTAAGAATCGATCCTCATTTTATAGAATGTTTAGCAGATTGATCTGTCTCCATTGGAGATCGATTGCACTATTCTTATTGCTCGAATAAGATCAATTTTGGATTTTCCAGATCGATCTCTCATCCTATGAGATCGATCTGGCCTTCATATTTTCCAGATTTTCTATAGCTTTTCTGCAGTAACTCACACAGAAGATCCTCAATTTGCTGCCATAGTCATTTTCTCATCCAACCACCTTTAAGACTTGAAAATGGCATCCATTCATACTTTATACACATTAAAACTTACGTGCATTTATTGTGCAACCAAAGGTATCCCATACCAAACTAATGGAAGTAAAACTTCATTCCATTTCACCACACTACTCATTTTGAGTTCCAGTCACATTCATCACTTATAAAAGCTCATTTCTTCATATTCATAAATAATGAAACTTATATGTACATCATAAACTCTTACTACAAGTATGTACATTGAATTTATGGACTTTACATCAATTATACTTCACATTACAAGTACATTACCATACTTATGAATCCATAAAGTTACACATGAAATACGGGTCTTACAATATCACACTCATCTCCGATATCAGTCAGGAACATTCCAAGATAGAGGAATACCTGTAGTATGTGAGTTTTTGGATGTTTTCCCAGATGAGTTGTCGAGTTTACCACCAAAGAGAAAGCTAGAGTTCACTATCGATTTAGTGCCAGATACCCAGCCGATCTCTAAACCTCTCAATAGGATGACATTGGTTGAATTTGAGGAGTTAAGGAAACAGTTGCAAGAGCTGCTTGACCAGGGTTTTATTTGTAGGGCCTATAAATTTACATGTATTCTTTATGATATCCTGATGTACGGACAAGTCACAATTGATATAAACCATAAGGAATGATTGTTTTTAAGTGCCAAATGTGTAAGAAATGCAAAACGGGTAGTGAAGCTGTCACGACCTCCTCCCACACGTGACCTACCAAAATCACCAACAAATTTTTTGCGTTTTCACTTTCTTTTCACCTTACCGACTGTTGGGCTGTGATTCGATATTAGTCAGACATTCACATTCACATTCATTCACAACATGTGTAGACCTTATCATTCTTTTCTATAACATAAACTTGTATACATTACTACAATTTGTACATATACATCCCGATCGTACTATCGTCTACATAGTTGTGCTTTTACATTGTTTAGTACAAAATGTCAAGTGTGTATACCTCTCACAAGATGGATAAGTAGCGGATCAAGGTCTACAAATCTCCAACCGTGTCCACCTATTGTGGATGCTCTGAAAAGAGGGAAATAATAAGAGGGTGATGAAATCAGGCAAGCAAGTAGATAACCGCAGTATCTAAAAAATACTATGCTCATGCCCTGCAATCATTTCCTTATCCATTGGTATCTAAAGCATGCATCTCTCTCAAAGCTTTATGCAATATATATGTAAAGATACAAAACATCAGTTATAAAACTGGAATTATGCTGGTTTAATAACCTCAGCATTTTATGTATAACACTGCATTTCTCATGTATTTCATAAATCGTATGTAATTTCACACAAATCTCATTTAACATGCCATTTAGTCAAATCAAATAATATGGCATTCAACATGTTTAAAAACTTGAAAATATGGGCCTCACCCATCCCTCGGGTTACCCTTTTCACAACTCACAAATTCACATGTTCAATCATAAAAACCATGTGATAGTTCATTCAAGAAATCTCAATTTACATTGCATGAAAGGAGATTATAGGCGACTATATGTTTCGACTGTATGATCATAACTCATTTCTCTGTGATCAGTGATCCTAGGCTACACAGTACTCGATGTGCGGGGACTCACATATGCTGCAACGGGAGGTGGGTCAGATCTCTACCATCAGCCACTACATCGGACCTGATCCCAGAGCACACCGAATCCCACTGGATCCCGCTCCCACTGCTAACCAGTCCTCTCAAAGTACATCAAGTACTCATGGTACAACATACCCCATGTGTCATACATGGTACACAGTACTCCATGGACCCTATCTCAAGGTGGAATGCTTGCCATGAGTCTTAGTCCTCATACCTTGGATATACCTCATAGTCGGGATGCTTGTCATAAGTCTTAGTCCGCATACTATGGTTTCGATAGCCCTCGACCATATCTCAAAATAATTACACGTGTGAGCATATATCAGTGCGACACACAGTCTGCACAAGCTCCCAACACGGTTGTTTCATGCTTTTTCTTTTAAAACGGGTACATGCAAGTACACTCCCAACACGACCATATCACAATAACACAGATCTAGTGCGAGCAATTCTCCTAGCACTATGTTATGTAAGAACTCGAGTATGAGAAAAGCCCCTAATACTCTATAATGCATCAATAACAAATCTAAGTACGAGCAATGCTCCTAGTACTCTAACATGCATAAA
Organism: Firmiana major; assembly: GCA_033439115.1. Taxonomy (NCBI): domain Eukaryota; kingdom Viridiplantae; phylum Streptophyta; class Magnoliopsida; order Malvales; family Malvaceae; genus Firmiana; species Firmiana major. The sequence goes on along the minus strand of CM065907.1, from coordinate 43,597,344 downwards.
AAGGCATTAAGATGTAGTACGAGTATACACTCAAGTACTATGTGTCACGACCCAAATTACCTAAAAATCCCTACAAATTTTTCGCATTTTCATTTCCTCACCCGTCGTGAACAGTTACACTTCTAAACAGTTGGGCTATGATTCGGTGTTAGTAACCTCTCACCTATTTACCATTCCATTTTCATATTCACATTCACATATCAATTTATTTAAACAAAATACATCCCCAATATTAAATCCTTATACAGTACTGTGCATCTATTTGTTCAGATACAAAAATTATATAAATGTGTATACCTGATCTTAATAAGAAGCAGCGGATAACCGAGATGCGAGACTATTGTCGCTCTCTTCTACTGAATATACCCTGTGGGGTGGAAAATGAAAGGTGAGCGAAACGTGCTCAGTAAGGCAATAATGTAAGCAGGTAGATAACTATACTATCTACGTGCTGATAATGTCATGATGTAAAAATCGTTTACTTTCGGAGCATGAGGTAAGATTAAAACAATGCCACATGTATGTATATATCATATACAAGAAATCATGAAATCGACATATCAAGCACACATGGAAAATCATCATGTATGACATCTCATGCTCGTCACATTAAAACTCATTTATTTCATCATAAACTCTTCCCTTTAAAACTCATTTGTTTAATCACAAAACTCATCACTTTGAAACTTATTTGTTTCATCATAAATTCATCACATTTAAAACTCATTTGTTTCATTATAAAACAACTTCATCAAGGTCAAACCCATCTCTCGGGAATACCTTGATTCATCAAATCACATCTCTTTTAAAAACACAAATCGGGACTACCCCTCCATCGGGTTTGTCCTGGTCTATCCAGACCGTATGATATCATGTGAGGCATGTAGGTTACTGTATGAAAAATCGAGGACTATGGCCATACTATGTCCCTGTGATCCCATGCTACACGGATCCCGGTGTGCGGGGTATCACAACTGCAACGGGAGGTGGGGTCAAGTCCTACCCACTAGAATATCAAGTAACATCATAGAGTCATCATGACTGCACGGTACAGCGTACTCCGTGTGACATACACGGTACATCGTACTCCGTGGACCCATATCATAGTCTGGGGGTGCCTACCGTAGGTCTTATCCAGCCCAATACTATGTCGATAACCAACCCATGTCTCAAAGTATATGTGCAAGCATCTCAACTCTCTGTGACACACAGTCTACAGGAGGCTTCCGCACGACTATATGCATGTCAACTCGCGTCTAGTGCGTTTATGTGAGCATCCTGCTGCCCGCCCCACACCAGGTCACAGGCTTACGGAGCTCCAGCACCACGCTATGCATATCATGATATCTAAAATCTCGTGCGAGCGAAGCTTCAGCACGGTTTTGTGCACACACAAATTTCTCGTACGAGCAATGCTCCAGTACAGCTTTTCATGAGAAATAATTCAGTAAACTTGAGTGCGAGAAAGACTCTAGCACTCATTTAGTCACGTAAATACGATAGGTGGTTCACTTTTAATAAAACATCTTTTAAAATAGTAACCGGTACAAACCGGTACCCTTTCGTAAAATTCACGAAATCAACAGCCCACCTATGTGTATATTTGCTTAAATCAAAGCAATATAATCATATAGAACATTAAAATCATGAAATTCATGCAATTTCATAGCCTTACTACCCTTTTTGAAATTTTCCTAACTGGGGGCAAAATAGTCATTTTCCTTTATTTATCTAAGCCCCGGTTTTTGTAAAAATTATTACTTTATTTCTAGATGTTTTAATAAATTTCTAAGCCCTATAAATCCCCTCTCAAAATACGCATAATTATCTCTATGCACCTACAAAATTCCCTTACCTCGATTCTCGTCGAGTCTAACCTTTCCTTTTCCACTGTTGTCACGTCGCGCAGTCCGATCTGCTCCCAATCAAACCTCCGGAACTGCGTAATAATATTCCTCAGGTCAAATATTATACAACTTAATTGTATTTAATACTTTCTGGGCTTAATTTAAATCATTGGGCCCATTTATCCCTATTGGGCCCGATTGCACTTTAATGGGCCTCGACCCATTTTCAGCCTGTTTATACTGTTTAAATCCCTTCTTCGGGTTTACTGGGCTCATTCAGCTTACCAATAATTATCGGGCTTTGTTCCAAACTCATTGGATAGCCCGTATACCATTTACGGTAATTACGTTGTAATTCCGATTAATATTTCTTTTATACAGAATTAATCCGTAAATTCTGCAAAATAATTGAAACTCTGTATTAAAGGACTCTAATTGTCGAAATTAAACTGTACTTACCCAATATGATGCGGGATACGAAAATCGAAGCTCAATCGGCTCTCGTTCGGGCTTTATCGTTGAACCGAAGTCCGGTGTATCCCCGAAAATCCTTTCCCTTTTTCCTTTTCCTCTTTTTCTCCTTTTTTCCTCTCTTTTTGGCTGAACCGGTTCAGTCCGGTTCAGACCGGTTCAGACCGTCGGTTCAGCTCGGTCCGGTTCGGTTTAGTTTTGGCCGGTTCAGGCCGGTTCAACCGGTTAAATCCCTATTTGCTCATTCCGGCGCCGTCCGGCCAGTTCCCGGTGCGATTCCGGTGCCGTTCGGCTCGACTACACCTGGGCATTCAGAATCGGGCCTCTGTTGGGGTCGAAATGCGACCATCGTCGGCGAATTCCTCCTTCTCCCCCGCGGCTGTCTCCTCCCGATCCGACGGATTCCGGCGGTTTCGCCGGCCGGTACTGGTCTCAAAAGGACCGGCTCCTCCTCCTGATCACGCTGGTACCCACCGTTCGCCCCCAGCTGCCGTGGATCGCCGGTACCGACTCCGTTTTCCCCGCGATCTTCTCCTCCTCCATTCGGCGATCTCCGGCCTCCTGACGGCGCGTCACTGGTGCCATTGGCTTCGTCGGCCTCTCCTCTTGCTGCTCGGCCCTTCGTCGGAGGCCGTCGGTGCCCGGTGGCCGTCGGTCGGACGAGCCACGCGCGTCTCCCTCTCCGTTTTCCCTCACTTCTTCTCTCTCCCCGATACATTTTCAGATTTCCTCTTTTTTTTTCAATTATTTTTTTATTTAACAATTTATTTTATTATTAAAATATTCATTAATATAGTCTAAAAAAATCTGAAAATATCTACAAAATTAATATTTTATTCCAAACAATTTAACTTAATTTAATTTATTTTATTTATTATATTTTTAACCATTTTTTGGGTATAATTTCTCCGTATTTTAGGGACATTGTCCCGGGTGACTTTTCGGTATTTCTAAAAATTTCGGATCTTGATCAATTGGACTCATAATTGTATAATTCCTCATTATAGATCAAGATATTCTAAATCCTTATTTTTAATTAAATTTCTTATCGAATTTATCCCGACTTTCGATCTTTTGACCGTTTTACCCTTGCGCGTGTTCGGGATTAATTTAACCCGACTTCCCTTCACGAATATTCATTCATTTTATGATTTGAATCCTTATTTTCAGTCCGAATCCCATTCCTTTAAATTTGTGAACATTTTTCTACCTCATAAAATTTACGATTTAATTTCGGGTCTCACAAATCTCCCCCACTTAAGGAATTTGGTCCTCCAAATTAGAACCAAGTCATCAGAATCCATATACAACTCCGGATACCTCGATCGAATCATATACTGTCATCCTCAAGTGACTTCTCCGGAGTGTATTACTACCAAAGGGCTTTAATTAGGGAGATCATCTTAAACCTCAATACTTTCTCTTTCCTGTTTAATGCCCGAATCAACTTCTTCAATATACTTATATTTTCATTAAACTGAACTTTTGGAATTCATATTCGATCACCTATGCTGGATCCGGATAGTATTGCCGAAGCATCAAAAGCTGAGACATATTGTGGGTGCCTGTTAATTCAGGTGATAACACCAACTTACAGGTCTTATCTTCCACTTGTCCAATCTCTCAAAATATTCAATCCAGCGAAACTCAACTTACCTTCTTCCAAAAGTTCGCTATGTCCTTATTCTCTTAGAATAAGAAACATTTCAACCATACTAATTCACACTTGGTGAATTCCAATACTTGTCTATCTGCTCTGAGGTGTTCTTAATCTCTCATCCTTAACTAAACATCCTCAAAGACTTATTATCCAAGGTTGAATATAATTCTATCTGTCACCCACTTTTTCTTATCCAATTTGGGGAACAACCCCTACAGCCATATACTGCCTCATATCTTGTTATCCCGATACTCAACTGCCAATTGTCGTTATTGGCGAATTCAATTTGTAATAACTGATCATCCCATGAGCATAAAAATCAAGGGCACAAGCTTTCATCGGATCCTCCAGAACCTGTACAGTCCTCTCTGACTGACCATTTGTCTGAGGACGAAAAGCTGTGCTAATACTCAATCGGGTTCCCATAGCTTCCTAAAATATCCTCAAAGGTGGTAAGTGAAGCGGGAATCCCTATATGATACCATGCTCCCTGGAACGCTACTTAATGTTCCACAATCTTCCTTACACAAAAATCCACATATACACTCTGAGTATTTGGGGGATTTCATAACCAAAAAGTGGGTAGACTTAATCACTCTATCGACTATCATCTAAATAGTCTCGAAATTCACCTGGGTTCTCTGTAACCCATCACGACATTCATGGAAACTTGCTCCCCATTTCCGTGCCGTGTCGATATAGGTAGGTGCTGCAATAACTCTGCAGACTTTTAATACTCTACCTTATTCTGCTGACACACTAGGCACTATTCCACAATCCCTACCATATCTCTTTTCACATCTGACCACCAATACCCTTTTCGAGATTTCATATATATATATTCGTTACTTTCCATATGCACCGTATATCCCGAAGAGTGAGCTTCTGATAATATTACTATCTCATCAACTGTGGTCCTGGGGAGCACTTATACTGTCTCGGAATCTCTGTAAATCATTATCATACTCTGTGAACTGTGTCACTGTACCCTTCTGAATCTGACCCACACTATCGACACCATGTCGATCATCACGCTAAGCCTGTCAAATCCGGGCACACTCATCCGGTTTTAGTCTCAGGCTAGCTGTCATACAATCACTGTCATCATCAGAAGGGATCACATCAATACTGAGGTCCATAACTGCTCAAGCAGCTCACGCTCCCTGACCATCATATGTGGTACCATCCCGAGGCTCTTTCTACTCAAAGCATCAGTCATCACATTAGCCTTTCCTGGGTGGTACAATTTTCACAATCAAAATCTCTCAGAAGCTCTAACCCATTATGTATTTTCATATTCGCCTCTTTCTGTGAAAACAGATACTCGGGTTTTATGATCAGTGCATATCCAAAATTTCTCATCGTGTACCTAATAGTACAATATCCTCGGTACAAATACTGTTGCCAACTTTAAATCATGGGTCAGATAGTTTATTTCATGATCAAGGAGTTGTCTGACTCCATACTTGACTATCATCCCATTATACATCAATACACAGCTCCATCATAATTTTGAGATATCCATACTCACTGAGAACCTCTTGAGCTGTTGGGTATGGTGAAATTAATCACGGTGGTCAATTCATACTTCATTACACCAAAATTTATGTCACATCTATCATCTTATTTATCATCTCATTCAAAGACCACTTTTCTCTAGTTAAACGTGTCAACCAAGTAGACCATTTGAGAACTCGCAACAACCCATTTGTAAAAGCCATCTTCCAATTGTTGCTTATAAATTGCCCTAGACTTTAACTACACCCGGCATATCACCGATACTGCTGATTACAATTCCAATCCTTGACTTATTTACGCATAAGCGTATAAGATCCTTCTCAAGCGCTTACGTTTTCAGGTACTAACCTGCGCCATTTTCTATTCTTATCTTAACGGCTCTTATTAAATTTTACTATGTTAACCTTTATGATTTGCCGAATTTTAATATTCTTATCGTCTTAGTAAAAGTATCCTAATGCTAAAGTTATCTATTACGACGATCGATTTCACGTTATAGGTTATATATATATATATATACTTTTAGACGCTGTCAAGTCTTCAGGCGGGGAGGTATTTTGAAATACCTTTATTAACCTTCAGACTTAACCACAACTACGTTATATCTCAGTTTATGTGGTCACAATTTATATTCGATACTAATTGCTTAACCTCAATTACTTTGCATATTAAGGGTATTCCTTACCTAGCATATATCTCTTACTCCAATACATCTTGTATTTAGGATCAAAACACATCTCCAAGATCATCTCCTTCGTATATCAATCATGACAAATCTCTTGTCATTATTCATTCCGTGGTTACAATCCTTTACTCCTTTAATTTCAATCACTGCACCCCTTTTTTTATCACTTATCAACACTTACAGTATACTTTTCAGTGATGTTTTCACCCCTGTTTTCAACTTAAAATCTCTATATCCATATTTCGTTAATTAATCCTCCTCTATTGGGGTACTCATTCATCAGTATTGTGCCCAATAATGTAGGCATTCATGCCTTTTACTCACTTATATGCGAATGAAGGCGGTATGACTAAATGTGTGGCACCAGGATCAATGAATATATGTATTTCATTATTCACAACAAGTGTGGTATCTTACACCACATCCATGAAACATCAATAGTGTCCTGGTCCAAGACATCCTTTCGCCTTCGTCCAACAGCCTACTTTCCTTTTTTTTTTTCGGCTATTGCCTCCCTTCTCGTTGCAGCTATACCAATGAAGTTTTTCTTTGTCTCTTTACCTTTCTGTGGGGCGATCTCGCCCAACTCTGTGTAATCAAAATCAATGGTCCGTCTTACCACACTTAACGGCCATTTTTATCAATACAATGTAGGTATAGACCCTCCTTCTGTGGTATCCACCACACATCTCACACTGCTTACACTGCTACACTGCTTCGTAGCAGGTCGAGGTCTTCTAGTCACAATGTCTCTCAAGAGTGCCAAAATTGGATGCACTGGGGCTTTACCAATTATCTTACCCCGTAGCTCATCAGCTATAATCTCTTACCAACTGGTCTCTTTTCCGCTCTGACATCTCTGTCATTCTCTATTCTCTTCTGTTTCTATTTCGGCCTTTATTACCTTTCCCAATCTCAGAGGCGTGCAACACTCGATCTTATTCACGCAACTGTATTCTGCGCACTGCCGCGATAAAGGTAATATCTCATGGGCCAATCGGACTCAAATTGAAAAGTTGAGCCATTTCATGAACTTTTAGACATCTCGACTGTCACCTGTTCATAGTGTCGAGGTAATATCTACCCAAGAATATAACTGAGTTTCATGCTCATAAATCATACTCATCAATAAATCAGATCCTCTGGGTCAGAGTAAGGACTTTTATCCATAATTTCCTTTAAATCATGTCCAGGATATCCTATCACCGGAATACATCCAAAAATATTTCTCATCTTAGCTATGGATGTTTAACACTTAAGATGGGTCGAGCGGGTTTCCACCAATGCTCCGCTACGCCCTCTGATCTCATTCATAATCTGAGCAATTAGCTCCTCAAAATAATCTCCACACTCCGCTCCAATTTCGCGAAGCGTGTCTCAATAATGTCCGATCACTCTGTCGGACTCTGAGAGGTATGCTCAACATTAGCCTCTATTTCAATCTCATCCCGATTCTCATGGGTCAACTCAGCATGACTTAGCAGACTCAGGTCTACCTCTACGACCTCTGCCTCGTGCACTATCTCATCTTGAGTCTCATATCATGACTCATTTGATTCTCAGACCGATCTCTAAGGTCTCGAGCATGTGCATTCGCCACTCTACCATAGCGGCTATCAGTTATAAAAACTATATTCTTGCATTCGAAACAAAATTCTTAGCTGCAATTCCATCTTGATATACACAATTGTATCTAAACAATGCACAGTACATGGGGATGTAAATTTACTTAACCACTAACACCGACTCATATCAGGCCAACTCTGCTCTGATACCATTAAATTTGTCACGACCCAAATTACCTAAAAATCCCTACAAATTTTTCGCATTTTCATTTCCTCACCCGTCGTGAACAGTTAAACTTCTAAACAGTTGGGCTATGATTCGGTGTTAGTAACCTCTCACCTATTTACCATTCCATTTTCATATTCACATTCACATATCAATTTATTTAAATAAAATACATCCCCAATATTAAATCCTTATACAGTACTGTGCATCTATTTGTTCAGATACAAAAATTATATAAATGTGTATACCTGATCTTAATAAGAAGCAGCGGATAACCGAGATGCGAGACTATTGTCGCTCTCTTCTACTGAATATACCCTGTGGGGTGGAAAATGAAAGGTGAGCGAAACGTGCTCAGTAAGGCAATAATGTAAGCAGGTAGATAACTATACTATCTACGTGCTGATAATGTCATGATGTAAAAATCGTTTACTTTCGGAGCATGAGGTAAGATTAAAACAATGCCACATGTATGTATATATCATACACAAGAAATCATGAAATCGACATATCAAGCACACATGGAAAATCATCATGTATGACATCTCATGCTCGTCACATTAAAACTCATTTATTTCATCATAAACTCTTCCCTTTAAAACTCATTTGTTTAATCACAAAACTCATCACTTTGAAACTTATTTGTTTCATCATAAATTCATCACATTTAAAACTCATTTGTTTCATTATAAAACAACTTCATCAAGGTCAAACCCATCTCTCGGGAATACCTTGATTCATCAAATCACATCTCTTTTAAAAACACAAATCGGGACTACCCCTCCATCGGGTTTGTCCTGGTCTATCCAGACCGTATGATATCATGTGAGGCATGTAGGTTACTGTATGAAAAATCGAGGACTATGGCCATACTATGTCCCTGTGATCCCATGCTACACGGATCTCGGTGTGCGGGGTATCACAACTGCAACGGGAGGTGGGGTCAAGTCCTACCCGCCAGAATATCAAGTAACATCATAGAGTCATCATGACTGCACGGTACAGCATACTCCGTGTGACATACACGGTACATCGTACTCCGTGGACCCATATCATAGTCTGGGGGTGCCTGCCGTAGGTCTTATCCAGCCCAATACTATGTCGATAACCAACCCATGTCTCAAAGTATATGTGCGAGCATCTCAACTCTCTGTGACACACAGTCTACAGGAGGCTTCCGCACGACTATATGCATGTCAACTCGCGTCTAGTGCGTTTATGTGAGCATCCTGCTACCCGCCCCACACCAGGTCACAGGCTTATGGAGCTCCAGCACCACGCTATGCATATCATGATATCTAAAATCTCGTGCGAGCGAAGCTTCAGCACGGTTTTGTGCACACACAAATTTCTCGTACGAGCAATGCTCCAGTACGGCTTTTCATGAGAAATAATTCAGTAAACTTGAGTGCGAGAAAGACTCTAGCACTCATTTAGTCACGTAAATACGATAGGTGGTTCACTTTTAATAAAACATCTTTTAAAATAGTAACCGGTACAAACCGGTACCCTTTCGTAAAATTCACGAAATCAACAGCCCACCTATGTGTATATTTGCTTAAATCAAAGCAATATAATCATATAGAACATTAAAATCATGAAATTCATGCAATTTCATAGCCTTACTACCCTTTTTGAAATTTTCCTAACTGGGGGCAAAATAGTCATTTTCCTTTATTTATCTAAGCCCCGGTTTTTGTAAAAATTATTACTTTATTTCTAGATGTTTTAATAAATTTCTAAGCCCTGTAAATCCCCTCTCAAAATACGCATAATTATCTCTATGCACCTACAAAATTCCCTTACCTCGATTCTCGTCGAGTCTAACCTTTCCTTTTCCACTGTTGTCACGTCGAGCAGTCCGATCTGCTCCCAATCAAACCTCCGGAACTGCGTAATAATATTCCTCAGGTCAAATATTATACAACTTAATTGTATTTAATACTTTCTGGGCTTAATTTAAATCATTGGGCCCATTTATCCCTATTGGGCCCGATTGCACTTTAATGGGCCTCGACCCATTTTCAGCCTGTTTATACTGTTTAAATCCCTTCTTCGAGTTTACTGGGCTCATTCAGCTTACCAATAATTATCGGGCTTCGTTCCAAACTCATTGGATAGCCCGTATACCATTTACGGTAATTACGTTGTAATTCCGATTAATATTTCTTTTATACAGAATTAATCCGTAAATTCTGCAAAATAATTGAAACTCTGTATTAAAGGACTCTAATTGCCGAAATTAAACTGTACTTACCCAATATGATGCGAGATACGAAAATCGAAGCTCAATCGGCTCTCGTTTGGGCTTTATCGTTGAACCGAAGTCCGGTGTATCCCCGAAAATCCTTTCCCTTTTTCCTTTTCCTCTTTTTCTCCTTTTTTCCTCTCTTTTTGGCTGAACCGGTTCAGTCCGGTTCAGACCGGTTCAGACCGCCGGTTCAGCTCGGTCCGGTTCGGTTCAGTTTTGGCCGGTTCAGGTCGGTTCAACCGGTTAAATCCCTATTTGCTCATTCCGACGCCGTCCGGCCAGTTCCCGGTGCGATTTCGGTGCCGTTCGGCTCGGCTACACCTGGGCATTCAGAATCGGGCCTCGGTTGGGGTCGAAATGCGACCATCGTCGGCGAATTCCTCCTTCTCCCCCGCGGCTGTCTCCTCCCGATCCGACGGATTCCGGCGGTTTCGCCGGCCGGTACTGGTCTCAAAAGGACCGGCTCCTCCTCCTGATCACGCTGGTACCCACCGTTCGCCCCCAGCTGCCGTGGATCGCCGGTACCGACTCCGTTTTCCCCGCGGTCTTCTCCTCCTCCGTTCGGCGATCTCCGGCCTCCTGACGGCGCGTCACCGGTGCCATTGGCTTCGTCGGCCTCTCCTCTTGCTGCTCGGCCCTTCGTCGGAGGCCGTCGGTGCCCGGTGGCCGTCGGTCGGACGAGCCACGCGCGTCTCCCTCTCCGTTTTCCCTCACTTCTTCTCTCTCCCCGATACATTTTCAGATTTCCTCTTTTTTTTTTTCAATTATTTTTTTATTTAACAATTTATTTTATTATTAAAATATTCATTAATATAGTCTAAAAAAATCTGAAAATATCTACAAAATTAATATTTTATTCCAAACAATTTAACTTAATTTAATTTATTTTATTTATTATATTTTTAACCATTTTTTGGGTATAATTTCTCCGTATTTTCGGGACATTGTCCCGGGTGACTTTTCGGTATTTCTAAAAATTTCGGATCTTGATCAATTAGACTCGAAATTGTATAATTCCTCATTATAGATCAAGATATTCTAAATCCTTATTTTTAATTAAATTTCTTATCGAATTTATCTCGACTTTCGATCTTTTGACCGTTTTGCCCTTGCGCGTGTTCGGGATTAATTTAACCCGACTTCCCTTCACGAATATTCATTCATTTTATGATTTGAATCCTTATTTTCAGTCCGAATCCCATTCCTTTAAATTTGTGAACATTTTTCTACCTCATAAAATTTACGATTTAATTTCGGGTCTCACACTATGAGATGCATATCTCAAAATATAGTGCGAGTAATCTCTAGCACTTATGGTTTTCACACAAAACCAAATAGATGGCTTATTTAAATCACAATTCACTAAAATAACTCAAATCTGCACTAAAATGTGCTGTTTTCGCATATACAAAAAACATTAGCCAATCTATCATGCAACTCGTGAAATTTAGTCACAACATGCTTCTAAGGCTTTTTACCTATTTTTAGGATAAAATCACACTTTATCTCATTAGTCTTTATCACAACAACATGCTTATTCATGAGAATTCATATAGAGTATAATATCAAAACTCTATTTAAAATACGTGTAGCCATCTCTAGCTACTCACAAAATTTCCTTACCTCAGATCACGTCAAGTGACCTCACTTCCTTGGTGCTACTCAATCTCGCAGTCCGATCAGCTCACAATATAACTCCGAAGCTGCATATAACCATTTATCAGGTTAATATCATTTTTCCTACTGTATTACGCATTTAATACAGTTAATATCTCTTAATGGGCCTGTTTACAATTATTGGGCCTTAAACACTTTAATTGAGCCTAACTCTGTCTTAAGCCCGTTTTCGTTTTACCATTTTTTTCCATTTTATCTATTGGGCTTGTAGGGCCCACCAACTCTTATTGGGCCCATCCAAGGCCCATTACCTCTTATTTACGACGATCGATTTTCAATTCCAAATATAAGGTAATTTATACGGAATTAATCCGTAATTTTTGTGATTTATTGAACCAGTATAATCATACGAATGTAGTAAGTGAGATTCACTTACCTGAGTTTCTGTGATGGCACGTAAATCGATGCTCGATCAAACTCACGTTCGTCGCCTATTGTCGTGCTACAAATTTATATATTTAACCGGGTCAATTTCGATCAAATACAATTTCAATTAAATATTTCGAAACTTAAATCAGTAAATTTTGACCGCTTATTGGCTTATTCGTAATCCCGGGGTATCACCGAATTATTTTCCAATTTTTTTTCTCTCTCCTACTGAACCGGTTCAGACCGATTCAGTCCCTCTTTTCACTGAACCAGTCCGACCCGGTTCAGTGCCCTTTTTGTCGTTTTCGACGCTATCGATCGGTTCTCGGACCGATTCCATCGCCAATTAGCTCGGCTTCGCCTCTAGAGGCTTCTTTTGGCCTGGGCTGGGGTCGATCGATGTAGGATTCCGCCGAATCTCCCCTTCTCTCACGCGGCTTCAACCTCTTCGATCTTCCTTTTTTCAGCGACTTCAGGCGTGTGACTGTGATCAGGCACTCCACTTGTGTCGATCGTCCATTTGCCTAGCAGCTCGTGCCCATGGTCCTCACTGTTCGCTGTCGTCGGTGAGAAACCAAAAGGAGTCGGGTTTCGCGTCCTGTTCTGTGGGTTGTGTTTTTAGTTTTCAGATTTTCCTTTCCTTTTTTTTTCTTTCAATTCGTTTGCTTTCTCTTTTTTATTTTATTTTATTTTATTATATATATATATAAATTATTTCTAATATAATATATTATATATTGAAATATCTTCTAATAAAATAATCTTATATATAAGAAAATATCTTATATTTTATAATATTATTGTAATAATATTAATACTAAAACAAAGTATTTTATACCTTAATTTCCACATACATATAAATATAAAATTATTTAATTTATCTCGACAATTATATATGTACATCGTATTTTATTTTTATTTCTCCGAAAATATTATTATTATTTTTCGAAAATGTTTTTCTTTATTTTCGAGACATATTCTCGATGTGAAAATTTTTAATCTTTACAATAAATTCGTATCTTGATCGATTTGACCTAAAATTCTATTATTTTTTCTTTATTGATCAAGATTTCATGAATCCATATTTATAATAATAACTTCTTAAAAATTGACACCGAATTTTGAGTCTTACAATCCTCCCCACCTTAAGAAATTTGGTCTTTCAAATTAGAACCAAGTCAATCTCTAAACAATTAGGGATATCTCTCTCTCATTAGACTCTCTAGCTCCCAAGTAGCTTCCTCTGAAGTGTGATGCTGCCAGAGAATCGTCACTAACCCAATAGTCTTATTCCTCAAGACTTTCTCCTTTCTATCCAGTATCCAGATCGGTTTCGCTATATAAGTCAGATCATCTTCGAGCTCCAATGGCTCATACAGAATCACATGATTTGGATTTGGATGATACTTCCTCAGTATCGAAATGTCAAAGACATTATGTACTCCGGATAAATCGGGTGGCAAAGCCAACCTGTATGCCTTATCTCCCACCCTGTCCAGTATTTCAAAGGGTCCAATGTAGCGAGGCCTCAATTTACCTCTCTTTCTAAATCTTGCAATACCTTTGGAAGGAGAAACCTTCAGAAATACTGTCTCACCAACTGCGAATTCAAGTGGTCTTCGTCTCTTGTCAGCATAACTCTTTTGTCCACTCTGAGCTGTCCTCAATCTCTCAACTATCAACCGGACATCCTCGAAGGCCTGTGTAACCAAATTAAGAGAAAAAATCTTATGGTCACCCACTTCTTCCCATCCGATAGGGGATCAACATCTATGACCATATGAAGCTTCATACGGTGCCATCCCGATACTCGCGTGATAACTATTGTTGTAGGCGAACTCGGCTAGTGGAAAATGATCATCCCAGGAGCCTCTAAAATCTAGTACACACGCTCTCAACATATCCTTTAGAGTCTGTATAGTCCTCTGTGACTGCCCATCTGTCTGAGGATGATAACGGTGCTCAAACTCAACTAGGTTCCCATGGCTTCCTGAAAATGTTCCCAAAAGTGGGAAGTGAATCGGGAATCCCTATCAGAGACAATACTCATTGGAATACCATGTAACCTTACTACCTCGCATACATACAGTTCTGCCAATGTACTCAGAGTATCGGTAGCTCTCATAGCTAGAAAGTGGGCTGACTTCGTCAGTCTATCAACTATCACCCATATCGCATCGTGATTCCTTTGGGTCCTCGACAAACCCATCACGAAATCCATGGTGATATGCTCCTATTTCCATGTCGGTATAGGTAGAGGGTGCAATAACCCTGCAGGCTTCTGATGTTGTACCTTCACTTGCAGACATACAAGACATTTTGCCACAAAATTCGTAACATTCTTTTTCATACCTAACCACCAGTACACCTTCCGGAAGTTTTGATACATCTTATTACTCCCCGGATGTAGCATGTATCTCGACGAATGAGCTTCACTCAAAATCAGTCTCCTGAGCTCTGGGTCCTTGGGAACACACAATCTGCCTCTAAACCTCAGGAGTCTATCTGAACTGATCTCAAAGTCAGTCACTGTGCCTTTCTATATCTGACCAATCATACCAATGCAATACAGATCAGTTTGCTGAGCCTGTTTAATCCTCTCCAATAGATTCGGCTCCAAGCATAGACTAGTAATCACACCATCCGTATCCATGTCAGAAGGCTCAACTCCCAAACTGAGGCTATCAAATTGCTCTAGCAACTCATGTTCCTCGACCATCATGTACGATACCATCCCAAGGCTCTTCTTACTTAACGCATCAGCTACAACATTAGCCTTACCCGGATGATAAAGTATTTCACAATCATCATCCTTCAGAAGCTCTAGCCATCTTCTCTGTCTCATGTTCAATTCCTTCTGTGAGAAGAGATATTTGAGGCTCTTGTGGTCGGTAAAAATCTGAAATTTCTCTCAATACAAGTAGTGGCGCCATACCTTCAACGCAAACACTACTGTCGCTAACTCCAAATCATGGGTCAGATAGTTCTTCTCATGATCCTTCAGCTGTTTGGATCCATAAGCAATTACCCTCCCATGCTGCATCAATACATAGCCCAGTCCCTGATGCGAAGCATCTGTATACATTGAAAATCCTAATGAGCTGATAGGGATAGTGAGAATCGGAGTGGTGGTCAATCGACTCTTCAACTCCTGAAAACTCTTCTCACAATCCTCATCCCATACAAAAGCTACACTTTTCTGAGTGAGACGTGTCAACGGAGCAGCTAACTTCAAAAATCCCTCAACGAATCTCTGATAGTATGTCAGGACCCGTTCTCAATCCGTGACTTTAACTAAAAACACTACAAATTTTTCGCATTTTTAAATTACCTTTCCGCTCTTCAATGGTTGGGCTGTGATTCGATGTCAGAGTCCTCACTTACCACATCATCCATTTCATACATACATGTCAATATATTATTACTGACTGTAATTGCTTTTATTATACATGTAAGATTATATAAAATCTAATACAAATACATTCCCCATAATATATATCGTATACATCACTGTGTTGTTTCTATGTTTAGATACACAACTGTACATAATAGGTATACCTGGCGATCAATAGGAACTAGCAGTGGACTCTGGGACACTATCCCTCGATTGCTCTCGCTCTACTGACACTCTGTAGAGAGATGTAAAGAAAGGGGGTGAGCATACAACGCGCTCAGTAAGGAAATCAGGCAAGTAAGTAGATATCAACACTATCTACTCAAAATAATGCTATGCCTTGAAAACATTATTTCCTTAACTCGTTTAAAAAGCATGTCTTGAAATATAATATATATACTTGTACAGAATAAATCCCATGTACAGAAAATCATGCTTTCTTTCTCAAATGTAGGCATGTAGTGCAAAACAATGCATTGTATATAAATCATGCCTTTATGTAAATCATGCCATGTATAATTAAATCACAATAAATATGGCATTAAATAATTCACATCACAAAATCGGAGTCCGACCCATCCCTCAGGTCTGTCCGCAGTTTAAATCAGTCAATCAATGTGATATATCATGTGAGACTCTATGGTTAAGTGTAAATAGTATCCTGGACTATGATCATATCCGAAATGTGATCCCAAGCAACACAGATCTCGTTATGCGGGGCATCACTGCTGCAACGGGAGGGGGGTCAGTCCATCACAACCGCCAGCTATATCCTCCTCAACTCCATAACAACACACGGTACAGCGTACACCTCGCGCCACTCAGACATGGTACAAAGTACACCCGTGGACCCTTCCTCACGGCCAGAGTGCCTCCTATAGGTCTTAGCTCTCGCACCCGTGGAATATCAACATCACAGTCAGGGTGCCTACTATAGGTCTTAGCCCTCGCGCCTGTGGAAATATCATACCACATCTCTAATACCCTCATGCTGGCTATCCTCTCAAAATGTGACACTCAGTCCCACAATAATGCGGCATGAATAGGTAACATGTAAATAATATCACAGTGTGCGTCCTCGAGTGCGACACACAGTCGACACTACGCTCGAACACTGTTTCACATCAGAAACTCAACTCTAGTGCGAGTAAACCTCCAGCAACTAGGTCAATGCATAGTTCATGGATTAAATCAAGTACGAGTAATAGCTCCAGTACTATGCTATGCACAATATCAAATCAAGTACGAGCAATAGCTCCAGTACTATGTCATGTATAAACCATGAAGAATCGAGTACGAGCAACGCTCCAGTACTCTGTCATGTATCTCATGTAAAACTCGAGTATGAGCTAATCGCTCCAGCACTCTGTCATGCATTTATCATATAAAACTGAGTACGAGTAAAACTCCAGTACTCTATCATGCATGACATGGAAATCTAGTGCGTATAAAAATCCAGCACTAATGTATGTGGAAAACATATGAAATCCAGTGTGAGCTATGCTCTAGCACGATTCATTCTCACATAATATGATAGATGGCTCTTTAAAAGGGATTGTTTACAAAACATTAAAATCAGCACTATAAAGTGTGCTTAAGTCACATCAACCTTAAAATCATTAGCCCATCTATTTACTTTCATGCTAAACAGCAGTTAAACACTCACAATAATAGTTTCCATGCTTTTCGTAACTTTTCACAAAAGTTGACTTTTTGACTAACTCCGGGCAAAATCATAATTTGCCACTATCGGGTCTCAATAATTATTATTCACTTTCTCTGACCCTCAGAGTTTTTAAGTGAATGTAAAAGCAGACGAAAATACATGCAGGTATCTCTAACTACTCACAAAAGTCTCTTACCTCGAATCACGTCACGTGACCTCACTTCCTCGGTGCTGCTAAATCCCGCAGTCCGATCAGCTCTCAATGTAAACTCCAGAGCTGTAAATAACCATTCTTCAAGTTAATTATAATTTTCCTACTGTATTACACATTAATACAGTCTATTTTCCCTTAATGGGCCTTAAAAATCCTTAATGGGCCTAACTAGGCCTTAAGTCCATTTTCATTTTACTATTCACTTTCGTTGGGCCTATTAGGCTGTGGGGCCCACCAACTCTTATTGGGCTTGTCCTAAGCCCATTACACCCTATTGGGCCTAAAATAATTGGGCTTGGCCCATTGGGCCTCTCGGCCACATGCCATGGCCGAGAGCTACCCATGTCTCGGTTTTACCATGGCATGCCATCCATGCCTATTATTTAGCCATTTTCACTTAGGCATTTTCACAAACACTTGGTTGGCAACATTACCAATCATCACATAGTTCATTTAGGCATTTTATCAAACACCTTGATTGCCAACAAATTACATGTATTAATTAATCAAATTGATTAATTCTAATTACACCATTAACATTAATACATGTACACTAATCCATTTATGTCTTAAAATCATATCGACATAATTCAATATCCCATTAATCACTCACGGCCTAACCCATTTCATGGTGATTTAATATGTTTCAATGCTTAAAACAAATATCAACATACTTGAAATCATTCATACATTAACATATATGAAATTGGAAATTAGAAAATATACCAATTGTTGTGTTCACCCTTTGGCCGAAACTTTAGAGGCTCTCGGTTTGCACTCTATGGCTCCTTGATAGCCAATTCCAACATATGTCAATCTCCTTTCAATTTGGAACAACTTCCATGAAGAATGCAAGTTCCAAATATGCCTAATTCCTAGTGATTTCTAGTGAGAGAAAGCTTGGAAAATATGTTTCAATGGTTTCTTCTTCTAGCCGGATTTGGTGTGATGAAGATGACAATGGTGTGGCTGAATTTATAAGCCATATACTTAGTCATTAAGCTTTACTTTCCAGCCATTATACTTGACTTTCCAAGCCTTAGCCACGAGTCACCTTATGAGTCACCTTATGAGTCATAGTTAACTTTAACTATGGTTAGATATTTATCTCATGGGCTTTTCCATTTGGGCTTCTCGGTTTGGGCTTTCCTAATGGGCTTTCGGGCTGAAATTTTTACTATGTCTCGGGCCTTTAATTGTCTCAAAATTTGGCCAATCAATTAGTCCAACAATTCGGTCTTAAGGACCTAAGAATTTCGATATACGTTTAGTATACCTTAATGGGCTTTAAAATTTTCACCTTAGGCCCATTACGTTTTTAACCATTTAATTTAATCCGAAATCCTTCCAAATAAATTTTCCTTACTTCCGGGGATGATTATCTTGTATTCTAGCCAAGAATATTTTTCTCCAAATTTTCCTCCACACTTAGGTTAATTTTTAACCATGATTAGTCAACTATGGTAAAAATCCACTTTCTTAACTATAGTTGACTTTTTCCTTAACCATTGACTATGTTGACTTTTTCTTAAAATTTCGAGAGCGTCATATCTTATGTCTTACACTCTCGTCTTTATATTCCAATCGCTCCCGGTGGATAATTTCACCCGAAACTCCTTTTCTCGCCAAAAAGGTCAATTTTACCCTTTTTAGCTTTTACTCTCATTTTGTGTGTTCGGGTCTAAATCAAGCTGACTTCTCTTCATGAGCTCTCTACACTCTCTTATTTTAAGTTCTTATTTTTAGTCAGAATGATTTAGAATAACTCGGTTTAGCCTGTGATACTCATCGCTCACATTAGGCATTTTATGTAGCTTTTGGGTGTTAAATCATTTCACTAACACTTTAAGTCTAGTAAATACTCTTCTTATGATTCAACTATAATTACATAGTGTTCATACACATAGGAATCATAAGGTACAAGCTACAAAAATCTGGGTCTGACATAGTATCCTGCTAAACCCAGGAAACTCTTTATCTCAGTAACTGTCCTCAGCTGTTCCCATTGAACTAAAACCTCAATCTTGGATGGATCCACTAATACACCATCCCTCGACACAACATGTCCCAAAAATGAGATCTGTGACAACCAGAAATCACACTTTTTGAGTTTAGCATATAACTTCTGCTCTCGTAAAGTTTGCAATACAATCCTGAGGTGCCTCTCATGCTCCTCCTCGGATCTCGAGTATACCAAAATATCATCGATGAAAATGATAACAAACTGATCCAAATATGGCTTGAACACATCATTCATCAAAGCCATGAAACCTGCGGGAGCATTCGTTAATCCGAATGGCATAACCAAAAACTCATAATGGCCATATCGGGTTCTAAATGTTGTTTTGGGCACATCTCCACTCCAAACTCTCAGCTGATGATACCCAGACCTTAGATCAATCTTAGAAAAGACCTGCGCTCCTCGAAGCTGATCCAATAAATCATCAATTCGTGGAAGAGGGTACCTATTCTTGATGGTTGCCTTATTCAACAATCTGTAATCAATACACAATCGGAGGCTTCCATCCTTCTTTCTTACAAACAAAATCGTGCTCCCTAAGGTGAAACACTCAGTCTAATGAACCCTCTATCCAACAACTGCTGTAACTGTCTCTTGAGCTCCTCCAGCTAAACTAAGGCCATACGATATGGTGGTTTCGAAATAGGTTCAGTACCAGACACCAAATCTATACAGAACTCTATCTCTCTGTTTGGTGATAACCCTGGCAATTCATCCGTAAAGACGTCTGGGAACTCACTAACTACAGGAATATTTGCCAACTCCAGATGTGCCTTATCCGTATCAACCACGTATGCAATAAAACCTTCAACACATTCATTTCTCAGTCAGCATAGTACATTATCAATTACAATACTAACTACAACTTTCATTTGTTTCCATCAAACTTTAGAACATATTTTTCAGGGTTAGGAAACATAACTTTCTTAGCATAACAATCTAAAACAGCATGGTTTGATGATAACCAATCCATTCCTAAGATTACATCAAAATCACTCATACTTAACAATATTAGATTGGCTGTCATATACTTTTCCCCTACTCTTAGCTTACAATTATTTAATACATATTCCACTAGCTGACTATTATCCATAGGCGTACTAATCAACATCATCATATTCAGAGGTGTACGCTCTACATGTTTTGCTAATTTACATGCAAATGAAGGCGATACTAATGAATGCATGGCACCAGGATCAATTAAAACATGTGCTTCCAAATCATAAATCAGGATGTTACCTCGTATCACATTCGATGAAGCTTCAGCTGTGCCCTGGTCCAAAGCATGTACTCGCCCTCGTCCCATAACCTGCTTCCCTTTCTCTTCTGTTGTTACTCTCCTCCTCGAAGCAGAAAGATCAACTGGAGCTCTCTCTGGCTCCCTACCCTTCAGTGGAGCAGTCTCAACCATCTCCGGGCAAGCTCTAGCAATATGCCCTGGTTTCCCGCATCGAAAACACACTATAGGAGTCAACGAACAAGGTTTACCTCCATGTTGTCTACTGCATCTACTGCACTAATCGGTAGTAGGTCTTTGTCCTCCAATGACAATACCCTTCACTGGAGCTATGGCTTGATAAGCAATAGGTCTAGGAGGTTTCTCTCGTGCCTCATCAATCCGTGGTCTCTTACCGAAGAGTCTCCTCCCTTCTCGATATCTGAAACCTCGAGCACTATCACTCATCGCCTCTTTCTATCTCTATCTCTACCCCTGCTAATCATCCTAAACTCAGAGGCATTCCTCTCATAATCTTGCTCACAGAGTTGCACCATGCGCACTGCCTCATCATAGGTAGAGATGTCAAATGGAACCAATTTAGACCGTAATACTGGTCTCAGTCCATCTATGAATCTGCGGACCTTCCTAGTCTCGTTACTCATGGTGTCAGGGTCATACCTTCCCATAGATAAAAATCGGGTCTCATACTCATATACTGAATGACTCCCCTGACTCAATCCCAAAAATTCAGCCTGCAGCCATCGCTGAGCCGTATCTGGAATAAACCACCTCTTGAAGGCATCCAAAAATATCTCCCAACTGATCTCTATATGTCGGGATCTCAATATGGGTTGGGTGGACGTCCACTAATGCTCTGTCGTCCCCTTCAGTAGGAATGCAACAAATGCGACCATCTCTGAAGTCGTACACTCAAAGAATCCGTACAACTTCTCCATCTCTCCAATCCATTCCTCTGCCAAAATTGGTTCCTTAATCCCACGAAAAGTTGGAGGTCAAAGTTTCTGAAATTGTCGGAGTCTATCAAGATCACAACCATACCCCAATCCACTACCAACCGAAACTGGTAGGGGTGTAGGAGTCTCAAGTGCAACTGCCTCTCTAGGTGTAGTCTCTGCATCCTGTTCCTATCTTCCTAGCATAGTCTATGCCAGTATCTCCACTATGGTCTCTAGGCGATGCTCTAATCCCTCGAAACATGCCTCGGTACTGTTAGGTACCTCAATCTGACCAACAGGCTCATCTCGGGTCTCTGGCCTACCTCTGCCGACTCGAGCCCTACCTCTAGCCCCTCTACCACGGCTACTATTAACCATAATGGTCAAATCCCTCCATTTATAATCATTAATTATTCTGATTTTCAATCTCTTATACACAATTGTAACTGAATAAAGCACAGTACTATGAGGATGTATATTTTCCTAATTACTAATATCGACTCACATCAGACCAACTACGCTCTGATACTATTCTTTCACGACCTCCTCCCTCACGTGACCTACTAAAATCACCAACAAATGTTTCATATTTTCACTTACCTTTCACCTTACCGACTGTTGGGTTGTGATTCAATATTAGTCACACATTCACATTCATTCACAACATGAATAGACCTTATCATTCTTTTCTATAACATAAACTTGTATACATTACTACAATTTGTACATATACATCCCAACAGTACTATCATCTAAATAGCTGTGCTTTTACATTGTTCAGTACAAAAAGTCAAGTGTGTATACCTCTCACAATATGGATAAGCAGCGGATCAAGGTCTACAAATATCCAGCCGTGTCCACCTACTGTGGATGCTCTGAAAAGAGGAAAATAATTAGGGGGTGAGCAAACAACGCGCTCAGTAATGAAATCAGGCAAGCAAGTAGATAACCGCACTATCTATAAAATACTATGCTCATGCCTTGCAATCATTTCCTTATCCATTCGTATCTAGAGCATGCATCTCTCTCAAAGCTTTATGCAATATATATGTATAGATATAAAACATCAATTATAAAACTGGAATTATGCTGGTTTAATAACCTCAGCATTTTATGCATAACATTGCATTTCTCATGTATTTCATAAATCGTATGTAATTTCACACAAATCACATTTAACACGCCATTTAGTCAAATCAAATAATATGGCATTCAACATGTTTAAAAACATCAAAATTTGGGCCTCACCCATCCCTCGGGTTACCCTTTTCACAACTCACAAATTCACATGTTCAATCATAAAAACCATGTGATAGTTCATTCAAGAAATCCCAATTTACATTGCATGAAAGGAGATTATAGGCGACTATATGTTTCGAGTGTATGATCATAACTCATTTCTCTGTGATCAGTGATCCCAGGCTACACAGTACTCGATGAGCGGGGACTCATATATGCTGCAACGGGAGGTGGGTCAGATCTCTACCGTCAGCCACTACATCGAACCTGATCCCGGAGCACATCGGATCCCACTGGATCCCGCTCCCACTGCTAACTAGTCCTCTCAAAGTACATCAAGTGCTCACAGTACAACGTACCCCATGTGTCATACACGGTACACAGTACTCCATAGACCCTATCTCAAGGTGGGATGCTTGCCATGAGTCTTAGTCCTCATACCTTGGATATACCTCATAGTCGGGATGCTTACCGTAAGTCTTATTCCACATACTATGGTTTCGATAGCCCTCGACCATATCTCAAAATAATTGCACGTGTAAGCATATATCAGTGCGACACATAGTCTGCACAGGGTCCCAACACGGCTGTTTCATGCTCTTTCTTTTAAAATAGGTACGTGCGAGTAAACTCCCAACATGACCATATCACAATAACACAAATCTAGTGCGAGCAATGTTCCCAGCACTATGTTATGTAAAAACTCGAGTATGAGCAATGCTCCCAATACTCTACAATGCATCAATCACAAATCTAAGTACGAGCAATGCTCTCAGTACTCTAACATGCATAAAAAGGCATTAAGATGTAGTACGAGTATACACTCAAGTACTATGTGATGCATATCTCAAAATATAGTGCGAGTAATCTCTACACTTATGGTTTTCACACAAAACCAAGTAGATGGCTTATTTAAATCACAATTCACTCAAATAACTCAAATCTGCACTAAAATGTCCTGTTTTCGCATATACAAGAAAACATTAGCAAATCTATCATGCAACTCATGAAATTTAGTCATAACATGCTTCTAAGGCTTTTTATCCTATTTTTGGGAAAAATCACACGTTATCTCATTAGTCCTTATCACAACAACATGCTTATTCATGGGAATTCATATAGAGTATAATATCGAAACTCTATTTAAAATACGTGTAGCCATCTCTAGCTACTCACGAAATTTCCTTACCTCGGATCACGTCAAGTGACCTCACTTCCTCGGTGCTACTCAATCTCCCAGTCCGATTAGCTCACAATATAACTCTGAAGCTTCATATAACCATTTATCAGGTTAATATCACTTTTCCTATTGTATTACGCATTTAATACAGTTAATATCTCTTAATGGGCCCATTTACAGTTATTGGGCCTTAAACACTTTAATTGGGCCTAACTCTGTCTTAAGCCCGTTTTCGTTTTACTATTTATTTCCATTGGATCTATTAGGCCTGTAGGGCCCACCAACTCTTATTGGGCTCATCCGAGGCCCATTACCTCTTATTTACGACAATCGATTTTCAATTCCAAATGTAAGACTTATACGGAATTAATCCGTAATTTTTACCATTAATTTAACCAGTATAATCATACGAATGTAGTAAGTGAGATTCACTTACCTGAGTTTCTGTGATGGCACGAAAATCGATGCTCGATCAAACTCATGTTCGTCGCCTATTGTCGCGCTACACATTTATATATTTAACCCGGGTCAATTTCGGTCAAATATAATTTCAATGACCATCATAGTAAATACAATATTAGAACTCTTCTGGTAAAGCTACTAGCAGACTAGTTCAGGTTGGTTCTAGACCGGTTCCAACCGGTCTTGGCTTGCTAGCAGCTGGAATCGGCTCAGACCGATTTCGAAAGCGGACTAATCCCCAGCCTATCCACCGGTTCACAGGCCGAACTAGTCCAGCTTAATTTCTTTTTTAATTTTTTTAAATGAATGTTTAATAAAAATTTAGTAAATTTATCTATTAAAGTATTTTTATTTTATAAATTTATTAATTAATAAAAATAAATATTGACTTAGTTATTTAATATATTATATATAATAAAGTTATTAACTAAAACTTTATAACTTATTTAATAAAATTATTGTAATAAACATAAAGTTATTTCTAATTTTGTAAAGTTATCATTAAAATGAATATAAATAATGTTGTTATAAAGAAGTTTTTATAACTTATTTAATAAAGTTATTAGTTTAAAAAAGTTATAATAGTTTTAAAATTTTGTAGTTTCTTTTGATAAAATTAAACTTATTATTACTTTTGAAATATAATTTCATTTATCATTTATTATTTGAAAATTGAAATATAAGTAAACCTAAAACTTGTCATTTTACATGAAAAATATTAATTTATCATTTACTTTTAAGAAAACATATTTATTTAGTATGTTTTTCAAATGTTTATTCATTTTATAGTTTATATGTTTATTCATTTTCTAAACTAAACTTATAGTTATAACATTAATTTAATATATATTTAACAATTAACTGTCACGACCCAAATTACGTAAAAATCAGAGTAAATTTTACGCTTTTTCATTTATTATTTAATTCTTACCTTTCCCTCATTGTGACCATCCTACAAACAGTTGGGCTATGATTCGATATTAGTCACCTCTCACCTATTTTCCATTCCATTTCCATAATCACATTCACATTTCAGAGTTTACTATCTTTTGACTTTAACTGAATACATACACAATGGTATTTATAACTCTACATTCCCGACATCATAATCGTTTACAGTATTGTGCATTACATATTTAGATACAAAACTATACAAATGTGTATACCTGTCTCTCGATAGGAAGCAGCAGATACCAATGCATGCAAGTCCTAGCCGCTTACTAATTACTGTGAGTGCTCTGAAAAGATGGGAAAATAAAGGGGTGAGCAAACCACACGCTCAATAAGGCAATTATGCAAGTAGGTAGATAGCTCCACTATCTACGTACTCATAATGCCATGCCCTTAAAATCCATTTCTTTTCAATAAAATCTCAAGCACAAAATCATGTATTCATCATGACTTAGTTTATAAAACTATTCGTGCTTATATAAATCATACTACTTATGCATCAATAGCATTTTATGTGACATCATTAAATCATACTTAGCATGAATTAAATCAAAATCATGCATTATTTCATGCGATATAAAACAAATCGTGAGATACAATAATTTCATGAATTTATCATTAAAGCATGGAAAACTCATCATGCTACTGCATTTAAATCATTTCATTTAAAACCCAGTATAAAATAACCCAAAGGGGTTAAGCATCTAATAAATCAATTTGTTATAAAATTCTCTAAAAACTCTAGCATGATTGTAGTAAAACACAATTCAGTGAAAATCACAAAATCAGGGGTCTGACCCCTCCCTTGGGTCTACCTTGGTCTATCGAGACCACAAGTTATATCATGTGAGACATGTAGGTGACTATCAGTAACAACATAGGACTATGGCCATAACCTTGTGATCCCTGGCAATACGGTACCTAGTGTGCGGGGTATCACACTTGAAACGGAAGGTGGGTCGGTTCTACCTGCCAGAACAACATAACATCAAGATTGCGAGGGCAAGATTTGTTGTCTCGTGGCTAATGCCACTCTACTCCAACAATCCCCACGATACAGCGTACTCCGTATGACACACACGGTACAATGTACTCTGTGAACCCAAGCTCAGTTAGGGGTGCCTGCAATAGATCTTATCCACCCATATCATCTCTGTCTCAGTATGCACGTGTGAGCATATCATCTCACTGTG
Organism: Firmiana major; assembly: GCA_033439115.1. Classification (NCBI taxonomy): domain Eukaryota; kingdom Viridiplantae; phylum Streptophyta; class Magnoliopsida; order Malvales; family Malvaceae; genus Firmiana; species Firmiana major. The sequence continues at coordinate 43,570,581 of CM065907.1, read as the reverse complement.
ACACACACTGTACAGGAGGCTCCAACACGACTATATGCATGTCATATAAATCCCTGTGTGAGCGAAGCTCTAGCAACTCTCCATGTATATTCATGATATCTAAAAACCTCGTGCGAGCGAAGCTCTAGCACGGTTTCATAAAAATCAGTAAAACCTATGTACGAGTAGCACTCCAGTACAACTTTAAAATGAGTTATAAATTCATATAAAACTTCGTACGAGTAAGCTCCAGCACGGTGTTATGCATCAATAAATAAAATCTCGTGCGAGTTACACTCTAGCACGACTTTATGCATAAATAAATCAAATCTCGTGCGAGTTACACTTCAGCACGGCTTTTATGCAATATCATATCAAAACTGGATGCGAGCTAGGCTCCAGCACCTCTCATGCATGTCAAATCATTAAAACTAGTGTGAGCAATCGCTCCAGCACCTTTTTATGTATATCAAGTCAAAACATGTCAAAACAAAGTGCGAGCTGGGCTCCAGCACTTCTCATGCATTTCACAAGAATAAAAATCAGTGCGAGCAACTACTCTAGCACATTTAATGCATATGATGTCACACTGTCGGTGCGAGCAACCGCTCTAGCACATTTCATGCAATGATGTCACACATGTCGGTGCGAGCAACCGCTCAAGCACATTTATGCACAATCACAAACGCAGTTATAGTGTGAGCTTTATGCCAACACATCTGTTTCTATATAAATTTGATAGTTGGTCCAAAGAAATTTCATTTAAATATAAATAACACCTATGTAGTGTTGAAATTTATACAATTACTGGCCAATCTACCGATTTGCTTTGATTAAAACTGATAAAATTCCTTAATTCAGAAAATTCCTTAAATCATGCATTTCACGCATGTCATGCTTTCACCATCCTTAGGTGAACTTCCCTCAATAGGGGTAAAATAGACTTTTACCTATTCCGAGTCCTTAAAATCTTTAAACCATTTTTAGGACCTTTATACATAATCAGGGTATACATACATATTCAGTGTACAAGAAAGCTATTAAAATACGCGTAGCTACCTCTAGCTACTCACACAATTCCTTTACCTCATTTTTCTGTACAGTTTGACCTTTCCACTGATGACTCGTCACGCAGTCCGATTTGCTCCCAATCCAATCTTCGAAACTGCGGATAAATATTCATCAGGTCAATTACAATACAATTAATTGTATTTCATATTTTCTGGGCTTAATTTTAAATCATTGCGCCCGTTTACCCATATTGGGCCCGATTGTACCATAATGGGCCTTAATCGACCTTAAGCCTGTTTTCCACTTACTATTCATGTTATCAAGGTCTGTTGGGCTCATTGGGCCCATAAGTATTTATTGAGCCATGTTCTACACTTTCGAATAGCTTAATGAATTATTTACGACAATTTATTTCAATTTCTAGAATATAATTCATTTCATGCGAAAATTAAATCCGTAATTTATGCGGTAAATTTTAACACGCATAACGATACAAAATTATCGTAAATAAGGGTTACTTACACGTGATTCCATGATAATACATAAATCGAGGCGATCTCAAGCTCTCGGTTGACGCCCATTGTCGAGCTACACAATTTAATATTTTTCCGGGTAAATTTTCAGTCGAATATTAATGAAATTAAATATTCTGAAATTTAAATCGGTCAATTCGATCACTTACCAACTTACCCGTAGCTCGATTGCATCATTGGAATTTTCTCCAATTTTTTCTCTTTTTCTTTCTTTTTTTCTTTTTTTTCTTTTCTTTTTGGCTGAACCGGTCCGGTCCGGTTCAGCATACTCTCACTGCGCTGAACTGACCGTACAGATTTAGACATCATTTTGTCGTTCCGGTGCCGTCCGGCCGATTCCCGACATGATTTCGGTGCCGTTCGACGCGCCATCGTCTGGGCTTCCATCATCAGGCCTCGGGGTGGCTCGAATCGACGCCATCGTCGGTGAATCCAGGCTTCTCTCCCGCGACACTCCCTCTGTCGATCTGGCGATCTCCGACGTTTTCAGGTGCATCGCGGCCGCTGATGGTTCGCCCGAGGTCGGGCTGCCTTCGCCGACCCTCGTCGACCCCTCAGTCCCTCTGGTGGTCGTCAGATAGGAGGGATTTGGTTCCCTCGGTTCGCCACCCACGTTTTCGCCATTTGCTTTTCTTTCTTTTTTCTTTTTCATTCTTTCGCGATTTCCAATTACGTTTTTTTTTTCAGATTTCTATTATTATTATTATTTTTTTTTCTTTTTATTTATAATAGATTTTTATTATTATTTTATTCATTAAAATAATAATAAAATCCTAAAAATATCCCAAAAATTCAAATTAAATTCATTTAATCTGTAAATGAATTTATCAGTCCGATTTTACCTTTTCGGTATATTTTTCTAATATTTTCGGGATAGTTTCCCGAGGTGAAAATTTTGATTAATTTCAATAAATTTATATCTTGATCAATTTAATCCAGAAATATAATTATTTCTTCGTTTTTGATCAAGATTTCTCATTCTTATATTTTTAATTAAATTTTCTTGTCACGATTAATATCGAATTTTGATCTTTTGACCGTTTTACCCTTGCACGCGTTCGGGAATACCATTTCAATCCTTTTGCATTTTTCAATGCATTCAAAAACTTTTCATTCCATTTGCTCTTACAATAAAAATCAGGTCTTACAATCTCCCCCACTTAAGAAATTTGGTCCTCCAAATTAGAACCAAGTCAAATGGGTCCATACACAACTCCGGGTATGTCTATCGCATCATACTTTCTTAATTCTCATGTGCCTTTTTTCAGAGTGTAATACTACCATCATACTTAACTAGGGAGATCGTCTTAAACCTCGACATTTTCTCCTTCCTGTTTAGTACCCGAATCGATTTTCCAATCATACGTTATACTTTCATTGAGCTAAGCTGTTGGAGCTCATATCCGATCACATATGCTGGGTTTGGATAGTATTTTCGAAGCATCAAAAGATGGGACACATTGTGGATGCCTATTAATTCAGGTGGTAACGCCAACCTACAGGTCTTAGTTCCCACTTTGTCCAATATCTCTTTTCGAATCTCGTTATGCTCTTAGGACAAGTAACTGCCAACAATACTAATTCACCCTCGGTGAATTCCAATGATTTTTTGTCTCTTGTCAGCATAGCTTTTCTGTCTGCTCTGAGGTGTTCTTAATCTCTCACAAATCAACTAATCGTCCTCAGAGGTTTGTCTTACCAATTAGGAAGCAATTCTCTATCTGTCACTCACTTCTTCTTATCTAAGTCAGGGAACAACTCCCTACGGCCATACAATGTGTCACGACCCGAAATACCTAAAAATCAGAGTAAATTTTTCGCTTTTTCATTTATTATTTAATTCTTACCTTTCTCTCGTCGTGACCATCCTACAACACAGTTGGGCTATGATTCGGTGTTAGTCACCTCACACTATTTAACATTTCATTCCCATAATCATATATCAGAGTCTACTATCCTTTTGACTTTAAATAAACACATACCCAGTGATATTTACATGACTCAATATCCCCGACATCATATCCGTTTACAGTACTGTGCATTACATATTTAGATACAAAACCATACAAATGTGTATACCTGTCTCTCGATGGGAAGCAGCAAGCAGCGGATATTAAGCATGCAAGTCCTCAGCCGCTCAATAATTATTACAAGTGCTCTGAAAAGATGGGAAAATAAGGGGGGTGAGCAAACCACACGCTCAGTAAGGCAATTATGCAAGTAAGTAGATAGCTCCACTATCTACATGCTCATAATGCCATGCCCTTAAATCCATTTCTTTTCATTTAAAATTACACGCACAAAGTCATGCATATTCAATGCCATAGTTTATCCAAAACTATTTGTGCATATATAAATCATGTAACTCATGCATTCAAAGCATTTTATGTGACATCATTAAATCATATTAAGCATGAATTTAATCAAGATCATGCAGTCTTTTATGCCATGTAAGACAAAACATGGATTTCAAATGAAAGCATGGAAAACTTCACATGCTACTGCATTTAAATCAAAACATTAAAACTGCAGTTAAAACTAACCCTTCCGGGTCCATCTCATAAAACAATTCAATAAAATTCATTATAAAACTCCGGTTATAAAACCACCCTTCTTTTAGGGTCACATATCATAAAATCATATGAAATCATAAATTCATCAAATCGGGGGCCTGACCCCTCCTTCGGGTCTACCCTGGTCTAACAGACCACAAGTTATATCATGTGAGACAATTAGGTAAGTATCAGTAACATCGAGGACTATGGCCATATCCTAGTGATCCCTGGCAACACGGTACCTAGTGTGCGGGGTATCACACCTGAAACGGGAGGTGGGTCGTCCTACCCGCCAGAACAGCATAACACCAGGATTGCGAGGGCAAGGCTTGCTGCCTCGTGGCTAATGCCACTCCACTCCAACAATCCCCACGGTACAGCGTACTCCGCGTGACATACACGGTACAAAGTACTCCGTGAACCCAAGCTCAGTCAGGGGTGCCTGTAATAGGTCTTATCCACCCATATCATCTGTCTCAGAATGCACGTGTGAGCATATCATCTCACTGTGACACACAGTCTACAGGAGGCTCCAACACGGCTATATGCATGTAATATAAATCCCTGTGCGAGCGAAGCTCAAGCACGGCTCCATGCATATTCATGATATCTGAAAATCTCGTGCGAGCGAAGCTCTAGCACGGTTTCATAAAAATCAGTGAAATCTGCGTACGAGCAGCGCTCCAGTACGACTTAAACTGATTATAATTTCAATTAAAATCCACGTACGAGCAACGCTCTAGTACGGATATGTATAAAAACTCACTGAAAACCTCGTACGAGAAAAACTCCAGTACGATATTCAAATGAATTATGAAAACTACGTAAAACTTTGTGCGAGCAACGCTCCAGCACAAATGAATGCTCAAATAAATCAAATCTCGTGCGAGTTACACTCCAGCACGACTTTATGCATAATTAAATCAAATCTCGTGCGAGTTAGACTCCAGCACGGCTTCATGCATAATTAAATCAAAACAGGATACGAGCTAAGCTCCAGCATCTCTCATGCATGTCAAATCATTAAAAGTAGTGCGAGTAATCGCTCCAGCACTATTCTATGCATACCACGTCAAAACAAATCAAAACATGTCAAAACATGTCAAAACAGAGTGCGAGCTAGGCTCCAGCAGCTCTCATTTCACAATATTAAAAATCAGTGCGAGCACCATGCTCTAGCACATTTCATGCATATGATGTCACAAGTCGGTGCGAGCAACTGCTCAAGCACATTTATGCACATTCACAAACGCAGATATAGTGCGAACTACGTGTCGGCACTATCTGTTTCCATATAAACTTGATAGTTGGCCTCTTTTCCAAAGAAATTTCATTTAAATATTAATAACACCTACGTAGTGTTATTTTGTGAAATTCATGCATTTACTGGCCAATCTATCGCTTTACTTTGATTAAAATCAAGAAAATTCCTTAATCATAAAAATCCTTAAATCATGCATTCCATGCATGTCATACTTTCACCATCCTTAGGTGAACTTCCCTCAATAGGGGTAAAATAGACATTTCACCTATTTCGATCATTAAAATCATTCAAACCATTTTTAGGATCATTATACAATATCCATGTATACATACATACTCAGTGTACAGAAAAACTATTAAAATATGCGTAGCTACCTCTAGCTACTCACACAATTCCCTTACCTCATTTATCTGTACAGTCTGACCTTTCCCACTGATGTCTTGTCACGCAGTCCGATTTGCTCCGAATCCAAATCAAATCTTCGGCACTGCGGATACACATTCATCAGGTCAAATACAATACAATTAATTGTATTTCACAATTTTCTGGGCTTAATTTAAATCATTGGGCCCGTTTACCCATATTGGGCCCGATTGCACCATAATGGGCCTTAATCGGCCTTAAGCCCGTTTACCACACTTTATCGAGGCCTATTGGGCTCATTGGACCCATCAATATTTATTTAGCCTCGTTCTAAATTCTCTGATATCTCAATTTAATATTTACGACAATTTATCTAATTTTCCAGAATTTAATTCATTTATGCGGAAATTAAATCCGTAATTTATGCGTTAAATATCAATCACGCATAACGATATAAAATTGTCGTAAATAAGGGTCACTTACCCGTTATTCCATGATAATACAAAAATTGAGGCTATCTCGAGCTCTCGGTTGATGCCAATTGTCGAGCTACACAATTAAATATATTTTCGGGTAAACTTTCAGTCGATTATTTATCAAATTAAATATTCCAAAAATTAAATCGGTCAATTCGACCGCTTACCGACTTACCCGAAGCTCGATTGCATCACAGAAATTTTTCCCCAATTTTTTCTCTTTTTCTTTTTCCCTTTTTCTCCCTTTTTTCCCCCTCTTTTTGGCTGAACCGGTCCGGTCCGGTTCAACCCGGTTCGGACCGCCGGTTCGGTCTGGTCCGGTTCGGCCGGTTCTGTCCGGTTCGGCCGGTCCAGGCTCCCTTTGGTCGTGCCGGCGCCGTCGGGCCGGTTCCCGGCGCGATTCCGGTGCCAATCGGCGCGCAATCGTCTGGGCTCCCTAAATCGGGCCTCGGCTGGGGTCGAATCAGCCCCATCGCCGGCGAATCGGGGTTCTCTCCCCCGCGGTCTTCTCCTCCGTTTTCGACGTTTTCCGGCCACCTCGCCGCGCGTCTGGCCGCCTGTGGGTTCGCCTGAGGTCGGTCGACCTTCGCCGACCCTCACCGGCCCCTCAGCCTCGCCGGTGGTGGCTCATCCGGCGTCTCTTCCTCGGTTTCGCCTTTCGCGTTTCTTCTTCTCTGTTTCTGTTTCTTTTCTTTCTGTTTCACGTTTCAGACTTTCGTTTCTTTTTTTTTTTTTCTTTTCTTTCTTTTTTTTTTTTTCAATTTCATTTTATTTATTTATAATTTATTTTTAATATTATTTTAATCAATAAAATAATATTAAAATACACAAATATCTTTTAAAAAATATATTTTATTCATCTAATCTGTAAATAATTTTCTCAGTCCGATTTTACCTTTCCGGTATATTTTTCTATTATTTTCGGGATTATTTTTCAATACAAAAATTTTGATTTATCCCAATAAATTCATATCTTGATCAATTTAACCCGAAATTTAATTATTTCTTCGTCATTGATCAAGATTTCTCAATCTCATATTTTTAATTAAATTTTCTTGTCCCGATTAATATCGAATTTTGGTCTTTCGACCATTTTGCCCTTGCACGTATTCGGGAATGTCATTTAAGTCCTTTTGCATTTTTTAAATGCACTCGAAAATATCGGGTCTTACAATCTCCCCCACTTAAAAAAATTTGGTCCTCCAAATTAGAACCAAGTAATATGAGTCCAGAAATAACTCCGGTTACATCTATTGTATCATATACTGTCATCCTCAAGTGACTTTCTCCGGAGTGTAATACTACCATCATACTTAACTAGGGAGATCGTCTCAAATCTCAACACTTTCTCTTTCCATTTTTAATAACCAACTCGATTTCATACATTACTCTTTCATTGAGCTAAACTGTTGGAGTTCATATCCGATCACATATACTGGATCCGGATATTATTTTCGAAACATCTTAAGATAGGACACATTGTGGATGCCTGTTTATTCAAGTGGTAATGCCAACCTACAGGTCTTACTTTCCACTTTGTCCAATATCTCTATCCAAATCTCGTTACGTCCTTATGCTCTTAGGACAAGTAACTATCAACAATACTAATTCACCCTCGGTGAATTCCAATGATTTCCTGTCTCTTGTCAGCATAGTCTTTTCTATCTGCTCTGAGGTGTTCTTAATCTCTCACAAATCAACTGAACATCCTCAGAGGTTTGTCTTACCAATTCGGGAACAATTTTCTATCTGTCACCCACTTCTCTTATCCAAGTCAGGGAACAACTCCCTACTGTCATACAATGCCACATATAATCTCATCCCGATACTCAAGTGACAACTGTCATCACTGGCGAATTTGATTAGTAGCAACTGATCATCCCAGGAGCTCATAAAATCAATTACACACGCTCTCATCACATCCTCCAGAACCTGTACAGTCCTCTCTGACTGACTATCTGTCTGAGGGTGGAAGCTGTGCTAACACGCAATCAGGGTCCCATAGCTTCCAAGAACATATTCCCAGAAGTGGAAAGTGAAGCGGGAATCCCTATCTGATACCATGCTCACTGGAACGCTACACAATGTTTCACAATATTCCACACACATAAATCCGCCTATACACTTAGAGTATCTAGGGATTTTCATAACCAGAAGGTGGGTAACTAAATCAATCTATCAACTATCACCTAGATAGCCTCGAGATTCATTCGGGTCCTCTGTAACCCATCACGAAATCCATGGTAACTTGTTCCCATTTCCGTGTCAATATAGGTAGAGGCTGCAATAACCCTGCAACTTCTTTTACTCTACCTTACTCTGCTGACATACGAGACACTTTTCCGCAATTCTCTACAATATCTCTTTTCATATCTGACCACCAATACCCTTTTCAGAGATTCTGATATATTTATTACTTCTCGGATGCACTGTATATCCCGAAGAGTGAGCTTCTGCCAATAATATTATCTCATCAACTGTGGTCCTGGGGAGTACTTATACTATCTCTGAACCTCTGTAAGTCATCATCATATACTGTGAACTCTGTCACTATACCCTTCTGAATTTGACCCATACCATCGACACCATGCCGATCATCATGCTAAGCCTGGCAAATCCGGTCACACAAATCCGGTTCTAACCTCAGGCTAGCTGTCACACAATCACCGTCATCATCAGAAGGGATCACATCACTACTGAGGTTCACAACTGCTTTAGCAGCTCTCGCTCCCTGACCATCTTATGTGATACCATCCCGAGGCTCTTTCTGCTCAAGGCATCAACCATTACATTAGCCTTTCCTGGGTGGTACAAAGTTCACAATCATAATCCTTAGAAGCTCTAACCCTCATGGTTATCTCATCCGACTCTTTCTGTGAAAACAGATACTCGGGGGTTTTTACGATTAGTGCATACCCAAAATTTCTTACAGTATAAGTGGTGGCGCCATACTTTCAGTGTAATCGCTATGACTGCCAACTCTAAATCATGGGTCGGATAGTTTCTCTTATGGTCCTTGAACATATCTGGATCCATAAACGACTATCTTCCCATTTTACATCAATACATAGCTCAATCCTTATTTGGAGGTATCCATACACACTGAAACCTCTTGAGCTGTTAGTTATAGTAAGAATACTTACGGTGGTCAGTTCATTACTCCAATATACCAAAACTCATTGAAGCCATTTTCATACTTATCATACTACTCGTATGAAATCTTTTTCCAAACGAGACATCTCAACTGAGCAGCCCATTTCAAGAAACTCTCAACACCTCGTCTGTAAGACAGTTTCCTGTTGCTACTCATACTCATCCCTGGACTTCGAATACATCATAATATCATCGCTGTAGATGACAACCAATCGGTCCAGGTAAGGTTCAAATACCTTAACGTAGTTGAGTTCCACTCAATATTTCAATTTTTCATATACTTGACCTATGTACGCATAAACGTACAATGTCATTTCGAAATAGCTTTCGTTCAAGATACTAGCTCACGTCATTTCTTTCCTCTTATATTGACGGCTTTTTTTTTTTTTATAAAATTTTAATTTTTAAACTTTCATGATTAATCAAGTTCTATATTTCTTTATCGTACCAGCAAAGGTACCCAAATTTTAATGTATATATTATGACCGTCGAATTCAATCTATAGATTATGCGTGCGCTTCCAGACGCTGTCAAATCTTCAGGCAGGGAAGTATTTTAAAATACCTTTATTATCCCTCAGACTTGACTACATACCGCTTAATCCAATTTACTTTGCATATCAAGGATATCCTTACCTTGCATACGTCTCTTATTCCAATATATCTCCTTTTATATATCACTTGTAACAAACTCTTTCCTTACTTGTCAAGTTACAATACACTTTTCAGTGATATTTTCACCCCTATTTTCAACTTACAATCCCTATACCCATATTCAGTTAGTGAAAATCAACTAACTATCATCCTCTTCATGCTTAAAGGTATAGGCTTCACATTTTTCACTAACTTATAAGCAACTGAAGGCGGTATAATTAAATGCGTGGCACCAGGATCAATTAAATTAATTATTTCATTATTCTTAACCAGTGTGGTATCTTCCACCACATCCTATGAAACATCAATAGTGTCCTGGTCCAAGGCATACACTCGCCCTCGTCCAACATCTTATTTTCGTGATAACTACCACACATCTTACACTGTTCACACTGCTACTCTGTTATACTGTTACGTAGCAGGTCGGGGTCCTCGAATCACAATACCCCTCAATAGTGTTGAAATTAAATACACTGGGGCCTCCAATCATCTTACCCCGTGACTCATCAACTCTAAGCTTTTACCAAACTATTTTTTTTTCCGTTCTGACATTCTTGTCATCCTCTATTCTCTTTTTGTCTCAATTTCAGCCTTTACTACCTTTCTCAATCTCAGAGGCGCGCAATTTATAATCTTATTTACACAACTGTAGTCTGCGCACTGCCTCGGCATAGGTAGTGATGTCTAACAGACAAATCGGACTCTAATTGATAATCTGAGTCCTTCCATGAACTTTCAGACATCTCGACTCTCACTGTTTATCGTGTCCGAGTCACATCTGCCCAGGAATATAAACTGAGTATTATACTCGTCAATCAACATGTTCCTCTGGGTCAGAGTAAATAATGTTATTTGTAATTTTCTTTTAAACACTGTCCGGGATATTCTGTCACCGGAATACATCTGAAATTATTTCTCATGTCCAATCTGGATGTCGAAATCTTCAAATGGGTCGAGCGAACTTTCATCAATGTTCCGACTCGCCCTCATATATACCCTGAGCAATTAGCTCATAATATTCCCCACACTCCGCTCCAACCTCGTGAAGCGTATCTCAATACTGTCTGATCTCTTTGTCAGACTCTATCCGATCTCTCTATCGGACTCTGTGGGGCATGATCAACCAGCCTCCACGTCAATCTCATCTCAAGTCTCATGTGGCGACTCAGTACAACTCATGGGCCTACCTCAACGGCCTTGAGCTCGTGTACTCGCCTCCCAACCATAGCGGCTATCAGTCAATGAGTCTATTCTTGCATTTAAAACCAAATTCTTAGCTGCACTTCCATCTCGATATACACAATTGTATCTAAATAATGCACAGTACATGGGGATGTAAACTTTCTTAACCACTAACACCGACTCATATCAGGCCAACTCAAGCTCTGATACCATTAAACCTGTCACGACCCGAAATACCTAAAAATCAGAGTAAATTTTTCGCTTTTTCATTTATTATTTAATTCTTACCTTTCTCTCGTCGTGACCATCCTACAACACAGTTGGGCTATGATTCGGTGTTAGTCACCTCACACTATTTAACATTTCATTCCCATAATCATATATCAGAGTCTACTATCCTTTTGACTTTAAATAAACACATACCCAATGATATTTACATGACTCAATATCCCCGACATCATATCCGTTTACAGTACTGTGCATTACATATTTAGATACAAAACCATACAAATGTGTATACCTGTCTCTCGATGGGAAGCAGCAAGCAGCGGATATTAAGCATGCAAGTCCTCAGCCGCTCAATAATTATTACAAGTGCTCTGAAAAGATGGGAAAATAAGGGGGGTGAGCAAACCACACGCTCAGTAAGGCAATTATGCAAGTAAGTAGATAGCTCCACTATCTACATGCTCATAATGCCATGCCCTTAAATCCATTTCTTTTCATTTAAAATTACACGCACAAAGTCATGCATATTCAATGCCATAGTTTATCCAAAACTATTTGTGCATATATAAATCATGTAACTCATGCATTCAAAGCATTTTATGTGACATCATTAAATCATATTAAGCATGAATTTAATCAAGATCATGCAGTCTTTTATGCCATGTAAGACAAAACATGGATTTCAAATGAAAGCATGGAAAACTTCACATGCTACTGCATTTAAATCAAAACATTAAAACTGCAGTTAAAACTAACCCTTCCGGGTCCATCTCATAAAACAATTCAATAAAATTCATTATAAAACTCCGGTTATAAAACCACCCTTCTTTTAGGGTCACATATCATAAAATCATATGAAATCATAAATTCATCAAATCGGGGGCCTGACCCCTCCTTCGGGTCTACCCTGGTCTAACAGACCACAAGTTATATCATGTGAGACAATTAGGTAAGTATCAGTAACATCGAGGACTATGGCCATATCCTAGTGATCCCTGGCAACACGGTACCTAGTGTGCGGGGTATCACACCTGAAACGGGAGGTGGGTCGTCCTACCCGCCAGAACAGCATAACACCAGGATTGCGAGGGCAAGGCTTGCTGCCTCGTGGCTAATGCCACTCCACTCCAACAATCCCCACGGTACAGCGTACTCCGCGTGACATACACGGTACAAAGTACTCCGTGAACCCAAGCTCAGTCAGGGGTGCCTGTAATAGGTCTTATCCACCCATATCATCTGTCTCAGAATGCACGTGTGAGCATATCATCTCACTGTGACACACAGTCTACAGGAGGCTCCAACACGGCTATATGCATGTAATATAAATCCCTGTGCGAGCGAAGCTCAAGCACGGCTCCATGCATATTCATGATATCTGAAAATCTCGTGCGAGCGAAGCTCTAGCACGGTTTCATAAAAATCAGTGAAATCTGCGTACGAGCAGCGCTCCAGTACGACTTAAACTGATTATAATTTCAATTAAAATCCACGTACGAGCAACGCTCTAGTACGGATATGTATAAAAACTCACTGAAAACCTCGTACGAGAAAAACTCCAGTACGATATTCAAATGAATTATGAAAACTACGTAAAACTTTGTGCGAGCAACGCTCCAGCACAAATGAATGCTCAAATAAATCAAATCTCGTGCGAGTTACACTCCAGCACGACTTTATGCATAATTAAATCAAATCTCGTGCGAGTTAGACTCCAGCACGGCTTCATGCATAATTAAATCAAAACAGGATGCGAGCTAAGCTCCAGCATCTCTCATGCATGTCAAATCATTAAAAGTAGTGCGAGTAATCGCTCCAGCACTATTCTATGCATACCACGTCAAAACAAATCAAAACATGTCAAAACATGTCAAAACAGAGTGCGAGCTAGGCTCCAGCAGCTCTCATTTCACAATATTAAAAATCAGTGCGAGCACCATGCTCTAGCACATTTCATGCATATGATGTCACAAGTCGGTGCGAGCAACTGCTCAAGCACATTTATGCACATTCACAAACGCAGATATAGTGCGAACTACGTGTCGGCACTATCTGTTTCCATATAAACTTGATAGTTGGCCTCTTTTCCAAAGAAATTTCATTTAAATATTAATAACACCTACGTAGTGTTATTTTGTGAAATTCATGCATTTACTGGCCAATCTATCGCTTTACTTTGATTAAAATCAAGAAAATTCCTTAATCATAAAAATCCTTAAATCATGCATTCCATGCATGTCATACTTTCACCATCCTTAGGTGAACTTCCCTCAATAGGGGTAAAATAGACATTTCACCTATTTCGATCCTTAAAATCATTCAAACCATTTTTAGGATCATTATACAATATCCATGTATACATACATACTCAGTGTACAGAAAAACTATTAAAATATGCGTAGCTACCTCTAGCTACTCACACAATTCCCTTACCTCATTTATCTGTACAGTCTGACCTTTCCCACTGATGTCTTGTCACGCAGTCCGATTTGCTCCGAATCCAAATCAAATCTTCGGCACTGCGGATACACATTCATCAGGTCAAATACAATACAATTAATTGTATTTCACAATTTTCTGGGCTTAATTTAAATCATTGGGCCCGTTTACCCATATTGGGCCCGATTGCACCATAATGGGCCTTAATCGGCCTTAAGCCCGTTTACCACACTTTATCGAGGCCTATTGGGCTCATTGGACCCATCAATATTTATTTAGCCTCGTTCTAAATTCTCTGATATCTCAATTTAATATTTACGACAATTTATCTAATTTTCCAGAATTTAATTCATTTATGCGGAAATTAAATCCGTAATTTATGCGTTAAATATCAATCACGCATAACGATATAAAATTGTCGTAAATAAGGGTCACTTACCCGTTATTCCATGATAATACAAAAATTGAGGCTATCTCGAGCTCTCGGTTGATGCCAATTGTCGAGCTACACAATTAAATATATTTTCGGGTAAACTTTCAGTCGATTATTTATCAAATTAAATATTCCAAAAATTAAATCGGTCAATTCGACCGCTTACCGACTTACCCGAAGCTCGATTGCATCACAGGAATTTTTCCCCAATTTTTTCTCTTTTTCTTTTTCCCTTTTTCTCCCTTTTTTCCCCCTCTTTTTGGCTGAACCGGTCCGGTCCGGTTCAACCCGGTTCGGACCGCCGGTTCGGTCTGGTCCGGTTCGGCCGGTTCTGTCCGGTTCGGTCGGTCCAGGCTCCCTTTGGTCGTGCCGGCGCCGTCGGGCCGGTTCCCGGCGCGATTCCGGTGCCAATCGGCGCGCAATCGTCTGGGCTCCCTAAATCGGGCCTCGGCTGGGGTCGAATCAGCCCCATCGCCGGCGAATCGGGGTTCTCTCCCCCGCGGTCTTCTCCTCCGTTTCCGACGTTTTCCGGCCACCTCGCCGCGCGTCTGGCCGCCTGTGGGTTCGCCTGAGGTCGGTCGACCTTCGCCGACCCTCACCGGCCCCTCAGCCTCGCCGGTGGTGGCTCATCCGGCGTCTCTTCCTCGGTTTCGCCTTTCGCGTTTCTTCTTCTCTGTTTCTGTTTCTTTTCTTTCTGTTTCACGTTTCAGACTTTCGTTTCTTTTTTTTTTTTTTCTTTTCTTTCTTTTTTTTTTTTTCAATTTCATTTTATTTATTTATAATTTATTTTTAATATTATTTTAATCAATAAAATAATATTAAAATACACAAATATCTTTTAAAAAATATATTTTATTCATCTAATCTGTAAATAATTTTCTCAGTCCGATTTTACCTTTCCAGTATATTTTTCTATTATTTTCGGGATTATTTTTCAATACAAAAATTTTGATTTATCCCAATAAATTCATATCTTGATCAATTTAACCCGAAATTTAATTATTTCTTCGTCATTGATCAAGATTTCTCAATCTCATATTTTTAATTAAATTTTCTTGTCCCGATTAATATCGAATTTTGGTCTTTCGACCATTTTCCCCTTGCACGTATTCGGGAATGTCATTTAAGTCCTTTTGCATTTTTTAAATGCACTCGAAAATATCGGGTCTTACACAATGCCTCATAAAATGTCACCCCGATACTCAAGTGACAACTGCCATTATTGGCGAATTCGATTAGTAACAAATGATCATCCCAAGAGCTTATAAAATCAATGGCACACACTATCATCATATCCTTCAGAACCTGTACAATCCTCTCTGACTGACCATCTGTCCGAGGACGAAAAGCAGTGCTAACATACAATCGGGTTCCCATAGCTTTCAAAAACAATATTCCCAGAAGTGGGAAGTGAAGCGGGAATCCCTATATGATACCATGCTCACTGGAATGCTACATAATGTTTCACAATTTTTCTTAAATATAACTTCGCCTATACACTCAGAGTATCTGTGGATTTCCATAGCCAGAAGGTGGGTAAACTAAATCAATCTATCGACTATCACCCAGATAGCCTCGTGATTCATCCGGGTCCTATGTAACTCATCACGATATCCATGGTAACTTGTTCCCATTTTCTTGTCAATATAGGTAGAGGCTTCAATAACCCTGCAACTTCTTTTGCTCTACCTTAGTCTGCTGACATATGAGACGCTTTGCTACAACTCTACAATATTTCTTTCCATATCTGACCACTAGTACCCTTTTCAAAAGTTTTGATATATTTATTATGTCTCGGATGCACTGTATATCCCAAAGAGTGAGCTTCTGTCAACAGCACTATCTCATCAACTGTGGTCCTGGGAGCATTTATATTGTCTCTAAACCTCTGTAAGTCATCATCACTCACTGTGAACTCTGTCACTATACCTATCTGAATCTAACCACACTATCGACATCATGTCGATTATCACACTAAGCCTGGAAAATTCGATCACTCAAATCTGGTTCTAACCTCAGGCTAGCTGTCACACAATCATGATCATCATCAGAAGGAATCACAACACTACTGAGGCTCACAACTGCTCTAGCAGCTCACGCTCCCTGACCATCATATGTGATACCATCCCAAGGCTCTTTCTGCTCAAGGCATCAACCATAACATTAGCCTTTCCTGGGTGGTACAATGTTCACAATCATAATCCCTTGGAAGCTCTAACCCTCTTTGTTAACATATTCTACTCTTTCTGTGAAAACAGATACTCGGTGCTTTTACGATCATGCATATCTGAAATTTCTTATCATTTAAGTGGCGGCGCCATACTTTTAGTGTAAACGCTACGGTTACCAACTCTAAATCATGGGTCGGATAGTTTCTCTCGTGGTCCTTGAACTATCTAGATCCATAAACGACTATCTTCCCATTTTACATCAATGCACAGCCCAATCCTTATTTTGTGGTATCCATACACACTGAAACCTCTTGAGCTGTTGGTTATGGTGAGAATAATTACGGTGGTTAGTTTATTACTTCAATATACTAAAACTCACTAAAGCCATTTTCATACTTATCATCCACTGACATACAATCTTTTTCGAACAAGATGTGTCAACTGAGCAGCTCATTTTGAGAAACTCTCAACATCTTGTCTGTAAGACAATTTTTTGTTGCTACTCATGCTCTTCCCTGGGCTTCGAATACATCGAAATGTCATCGCTAAAAATGACACCCAATCGGTCCAGGTAAGGTTTAATTACCTCATCGTAGTTGAGTTCCACTAAATATTTCAATCACCCATATCCTTGACCTATGTACGCATAAACGTATAATGTCATTTCGAAATCGCTTCCGTTCAAGATACTAACCCGCGTCATTTCCTTTTTCTTATATTAACGACTTTTATAAAATTTTAATTTTTTAAACCTTCATGATTAATCGAAATCTATATTTCTTTATCGTACCAGTAAAGGTACCCAAATTTTAAATGTATATATACGACTGTCGATTTTAATTTATAGGTTATGTGTGCGCTTCTAGACGCTGTCAAGTCTTCAGGTGGGGAAGTATTTTGAAATACCTTTATTAACCCTCAAACTTGACCACATGGACTGGGTGTAGATATATCCACCCCTTATACTTGGTCATAATCCATATTCACTACATATCGCTCAATCCAAATTACTTTACATATCAAATATATTCTTACCTTGCATACGCCTCTTATTCCAATATATCTCGTATTCAGGATCTATCACATCTCAAAGCTTATCTCCTTTCATATATCACTTATAACAAACTCTTTCATTTCGTGTTAAACTTACAGTATACTTTTCAGGGTTGAAAATATCACTATCTTAGGATAGCAATCTAAACATCATAGCTTGCAGCCGAATCAATCTATTCTCAAATATTACTTCCAAATTATTCATATTCCATTGAATAAAATCGGCTGACATATCCTTTTTCCCCCTGTTTTCAACTTATAATCCCAATACCCATATTCAGTTAGTGATAATCAACTAACCATCATCATCTTTCCTAAGGGTACAAGCTTCACATCTTTCACTCACTTATAAGCAACTGAAAGCGGTATGAATAAATGCGTGGCACTAGGATTACTTAAAATAATTACTTCATTATTCACAACCAGTGTGGTATCTTCCACCACATCCAATGAAACATCAATGGTGTCCTAGTCTAAGGCATACACTCGCCCTCGCCCTCGTCCAACATCGGTCTCCACTTCAATCTCATCTTGAGTCTCATGTGGCAACTCAGTACGAGTATCAGGCCTACCTCTATGGCCTCGAGCTCATGTACTCGCCCTTCTATCATAACTGCTATCAGTTAACGAGCCGATATTCTTACATTCAAAACCAAATTCTTAGCTACACTTCCATATCGATATACACAATTGTATCTAAATAATGCACAGTACATGGGGATGTAAACTTCCTTAATCACTAACACCGACTCAGATTAGGCCAACTCAGCTCTGATACCATTTAAACTGTCATGACCCAAATTACCTAAAAATCAAAGTAATTTTTTTGCTTTTTTCATTTATTATTTAATTCTTACATTTCTCTCATTGTGACCATCCAACAAACAATTGGGCCATGATTCGGTGTTAGTCACCTCTCACCTATTTACCATTCCATTTCCATAATCACATTCACATATCAGAATTTACTATCTTTTGACTTTAACTGAATACATACACAATGGTATTTATAACTCTACATCCCCGACATCATAATCGTTTACAGTACTGTGGATTACATATTTAGATACAAAACTATACAAATGTGTATAC
Organism: Firmiana major; assembly: GCA_033439115.1. Classification (NCBI taxonomy): domain Eukaryota; kingdom Viridiplantae; phylum Streptophyta; class Magnoliopsida; order Malvales; family Malvaceae; genus Firmiana; species Firmiana major. The sequence continues at coordinate 43,551,996 of CM065907.1, read as the reverse complement.
CTGTCTCTCGATGAGAAGCAGTGGATACCAATGCATGCAAGTCCTCAGCCGCTTACTAATTACTGTGAGTGCTCTGAAAAGATGGGAAAATAAGGGGGGTGAGCAAACCACACGCTCAGTAAGAAAATTATGCAAGTAGGTAGATAACTCCACTATCTACATGCTTATAATGCCATGCCCTTAAAATCCATTTCTTTTCATTAAAATGTCAAGCATAAAATCATGTATTTCATTATGACTTAGTTTATAAAACTGTTCGTGCTTATGTAAATCATACTACTTATGCATCAATACCATTTTATGTGACATCATTAAATCATACTTAGTATGAATTAAATCAAAATCATGCATTATTTCATGCGATATAAAACAAATCGTGAGATACAATCATTTCATGAATTTATCATTAAAGCATGGAAACCTCATCATGCTACTGCATTTAAATCATTTCATTTAAGACGCAGTATAAAATAACCCAAAGGGGTTAAGCATCTCATAAATCAATTTGTTATAAAATTCTCTGAAAACTCTAGCATGATAGTAGTAAAACACAATTCAGTGAAAATCACAAAATCAGGGGCCTGACCCCTCCCTCGGGTCTACTCTGGTCTATCGAGACCACAAGTTATATCATGTGAGACATGTAGGTGACTATCAGTAACAACATAGGACTATGGCCATAACCTCGTGATCCCTGGTAACACTGTACCTAGTGTGCAGGGTATCACACCTGAAACGGGAGGTGGGTCGGTCCTACCTGCCATAACAGCATAACATCAGGATTGCGATGGCAAAACTTGCTATCTCGTGACTAATACAACTCTACTCTAACAATCCCCATGGTATAGCATACTCCATGTGACATACATCGTACAATGTACTCCGTGAACCCAAGCTTAGTCAGGGGTGCCTGCAATAGGTTTTATCCACCTATATCTTCTCTGTCTCAGTATGCACGTGTGAGCATATCATCTCACTGTGACACATAGTCTACAGGAGGCTCTAACACAGCTATATGCATGTCATATAAATCCCTATGCGAGCGAAGCTCTTGCACGGCTCCATGCATTTTCATGATATCTAAAAACCTTGTGCGAGCGAAACTCTAGCATGGTTTCATAAAAATCAGTAAAACCTGCGTATGAGTAGCACTCTAGTACGACTTTAAAATAAGTTATAAATTCATATAAAACTTCGTGCGAGCAAGCTCCAGCACGGTGTTACGCATCAATAAATGAAATCTCACGCGAGTTATACTCTAACACGGCTTTATGCATAAATAAATCAAATCTCGTGCGAGTCACACTCCAGCATGGCTTTTATGCAATATCATGACAAAATTGGATGCGAGCTAGGCTCCAGAACCTCTCATGCATGTCAAATCATTAAAACTAGTGCAAGCAATCGCTCCAGCACCTTTTTATGCATATCAGGTCAAAACAAGTTAAAACATGTCAAAACATGTCAAAATAGAGTGCGAGCTAGGCTCCAGCACTTCTCATGCATTTCACAAGAATAAAAATCAGTGCAAGCAACCGCTCTAGCACATTTCATGCATATGATGTCACATAAGTCGGTGCGAGCAACCGATCAAGCACATTTATGCACACTCACAAACACAGATATAATGCGAGCTTCATGCCAACACTATCTGTGTCACGCCCTGGAAGTGCGAAAAAATGTACAATTTTAAAATTTTTATCCCTTAGTTAAGTTATTTTCCTATCCCATGTCTAGATTTAAAACCTCTTTTATTTTAAAAATTTCAGTAGCATAACGGCTGCGTTATGACTTAACCCAACCTGCATAGTTTGAAACGCAGTTTATATTATTCAACCCACATCCTCAATACTTTTGATTCATATATTAGAATCATATAACAACTAAATATATTCATTCATTTATACTGCGTAACTAAGACTATGTATACAATCATTTACATCTATTACATCCCAAAAGTTATATACAATAGTGTCCATGCATTGCATCATGACTAGAATACAAAGTAAGACAATACCTATTAGCTACAAAATGTACTGTGGAAGGGTCAGACTTCTCCGTCTACGACCTCAATAGCTCGCGTGTAGTAGTATTACTGTAAATAATCTGGGAGATGGAGAGGAGGGGGGTGAGTTTTTTTGACTCAGTCAGAGATACATTTAAAATAGCTTTAAATACTCAAAACATGGTAAAACGCATGGTTTTACAAATCAGCATACACATGTACTGGAGTAGAGATGCTTACATTTCGTAAAAGCAGTAAAAAACATGCTTAAATCATAAGCTTACACATCATGCATCTTTTTGGTAAAACTCATATTGAGTATGCATATCACGTCGTGTAAACAAGTAAAAAGTATCTCAAAACTTAATCATGCATATCATAACATGCTTATCACTTTGAAAATGAAATCTTATTGTCATATGTACAATTCGTAAAACATACGCATGACTACCTTTAAAATCTCATCATAGAAAATTTGTACTCAATAAAATCATAAAACAGGTAGCATGAAATATGCGAAAACATATATATATATATATATATATATCATTCCGTCAATTCATCGTGTAGGGTCAGGCAATCGTCTCATATACTAGTCCCGAAGGACAACATACATCTAGTCCCATAGGACGTCATCATTGGTACATATGGCCATTGTACAGGGGAGTCATAGGATTGGATCAGGGTCGTACGTTGCCTTATCTCTCGTGCACCACTAAATAGGAATTATACGCACGAACTCACGTGCATCACCAAGTGTGGACTATGCGCACGTTTCTCGTATCAAGTTAGAGCCTGCCTGTTCTCTGGCCGTCGGCTAGGTAGATCCTCGATCGTCTCCATACGAGATCGACCCCAGATCCTCTGACTATCGTCATCTCATGCCTTTTTACCCCACAAAAATTCATTTTGGGCCTTTTACCCAATTTATCAAAATCATTTCGGGCCTCATACCCGTGTATTAAAAATCATTACGGGACTTTAACCCGATTTTCATAAACCATTACGGGACTCTAGCCCTTTTCTCATAGAAAACATAGTTTTCATAAATCATTGCGGGACTCTAGCCCCTGTAAATATGGAAAGCATAGTTATCAAAGTCAATTCTTGGGACTTATACCCGTACCGTGAAAATATAGCTTAAAAGTTGTTTTTGGGCTTTAACCCGTATCATGAAAACATGGTTTCATAAAACATATCGGGACTATAACCCGTAATCTCACATGAAAATACTATGCTTTCGTTTCATAAGTGAAAATCACTTTTACAAACATAAACATAAATACTAAAATGTATCTAATGAAATAAAAGTCATTTTGAAAGGTTAGGATAAGTTTGTTCCGGTTTTGAGTGAATAGTATTCTTTCCAATTTTCGAGAAAGCCCTTTTTCATGGAAAATAAACTAGTTATCCACATAAACATTTGGTAAGGTTGAGGAGTACTAATGCTACTTTAAATTATATCCCTTACCTCTTAGCGACTGATGTATAGCATTTTCCTCGATGCTTGAATTAACCTCGTAAAACATGTCGATAGACCAAGCTGTTGCAAAACAAGTTCAACTTATCACATATGGCTTAAATTCGTTTCAACATATCCAAGTATGTGATTATATCGAAGCTTTGACCAAAAGTTGACTTTTATCAATTTTACTCTTTTTGCTCGATTTTATCGGTTTAATCCTCGGTTTAAGCTTTCTTCCCATGTTCGACACCTTTAAATTCATTTTCAATGCCTTTACATCATGTCTTACATTCCAGCAACTCATTCCACTTCAAACAAGACCTTAAATTATTGATTCTTGCATTATTTTGATAATTCACCTAGTTAAACACTAAACCGAACCTTTGCAATATAATTTCTACTGTAAATTCATTTTAATTACCTCTAACTTCATTATTCCAGTAGCTAAATCATGCTGGCAGCAATTGGATTCAATCATCTAAATTAATTCATCACTTTCCTTCAACAAAAATTTCATTAAAAATCACTAATTAACAACCTATCTCATCATCATCACCATACCTCAACTTCTTCAATCCTTTGACCAAGTTTGACTTCGGTTTAAGGTCTCCAAATTGCCACTCAGCTGTAACACAACATGTATAGAGCTTAGAAGTGTTCAGAATCATCCAAGAACCTCATCAAATTCATCCAAAAATTGAATTTTTTGCTTACCTCGTAACAGGGCAGTTTTCTGTCCTATTCGTCTCTCTAACTTTTCAAGGGTAAATGACTTCGTTTAGATCGAAATTTTTTATATGTGGTATAGGGGAGGAAGAGAAAGATTTCATATGAAGGCACCGTAGCCTGAAAATGGCCGGAAGGTGGTCGGACAATTCACGCCAGTCAGGAGCAGAGGTAACATCTGTGGCGGAATGGGTGAGGGATAACTCTTGGGTTTTGCAACATTTCGGGATGGTTATTACCTTTTTAGAAAGCTTATCTAGTTGAATTTCAATCTGGAAAATATCAGAGGCAAATAAAATCTAGAGGGTCATCAAATGGGATTGTTTTTATTGGCTGACAGTTTACTAAATGCAGGGGAAATGACTGTTCTGTTTAATAAAATTTACCAAAATAAGTCCTTATCAGATTTCTTCAAAATTACACTTCTCAATTGTTATAATATGTCTATAGTATGTCCCATAAAAATTTATGGATCACTTATTTAAGAAACATTTCACGAACGAGCTCATTTTGCGCGATTTGGCCAATATCGAGCAAAATGGAAATAAGCTTTCGGTTAGCTTTAAAAATTTATTTGAACCCTTAAATCTCCATATTTCTTCATGATTTTTTCTTTCCCATGTCAATTTCACCTTATAATAATTTCCCATGTCCTCGGAATAACTTTCATGAATTTTTAGAATTTTATTTGGATTTATTTCCCTTATTAGGTCTGTTTTCTCGATTTAATTTAAAACCCGAGTTTAACTAACTTTTGCATTTCCAATCAGTTAGTTTTCCCTTTTACACATCATTTCATGCATGAACATGGAATTTCTAAGTAATTCTCGAGTCTAGGACCTTACCTCGATTTGCGTGCCATCGACCCCACGCTAGAACCTAGTGCTTTAGTCATCTACGGGCCTGGAAAACGTCACATTGAGCTATAATTTACTTCTCATAAGCATCACAATATGGAAAAATATCAGGTTTCACATTTCCCCCCACCTTTTAGGAATTCAGTCCTCTGAATTCAAGCTGGTCTATCAATCGGGTGAGGGTACTTCTCCCTCATTTGGCTCTCTAGTTCCCAAGTGACTTCTTCTGTCTCGTGGTGTTACCAGAGAACCTTTACTAGTAGAATAGTCTTAAATCGTAGCACTTCCTCTTTTTTCGAAGAGTACTATACCCTTCATCGGTGACACCTTAATAAATATGGAGTCCCCAACCTGAAATTCAAGAGGACGTCTGCGCACCTCGGCATAACTTTTCTGTGCGGTCCTCAATCTGTCACAGAGGAGCTGAACACCCTTAGCTACCTATTCCACTAAATCGGAAGCAAATTGAATCTAGAATAATGAGACTCCTTTAGAATGCTTTGTCTCAAGGTGTCATCATGTGGCACACAGATACGGCTTTGGTACCTCAGTTATCCATCATCACTGACCATAAACTCAGACTGCGATCTCTCCTCTGCCTGGCTAACCATATCCAGTAACCTCTGATCGTTTCCTAGTCTGGTCTAGTATACTGGGTTCAATCTTTAGGCTAGCCATGTATCTATGCTCAATCTCATCCATACTGATCCTGAGTTCGACGAATTGTTCCTATAAGTCCCACTCTTTAATCATTATGTAGGACACCATACCCTTTCTGCTCAGGGCATCGGCTGCCACATTCGCCTTACCAAGATGGTATAAAATCTCGTAGTCATAAACCTTGAGGAGCTCTATCCATCTCCGCTGTCTCATATTCAGCTCCTTCTGATCAAACAATCCTTAAGATTCTTGTGGTCAGTGAAGGTCTGAAATCTCTCTCCATACAATTAATGCTGCCATATCTTGAGTACAAACACTACTACAGCTAACTCCAAGTCGTGAGTGGAATAATTATGCTCGTGATCCTTTAGCTGACGAGATCCATAAGCTACCACTCTACCATGTTGTATAAGCACACAGCTGAGACCTTGGTGGGAAGCATCTTTGTATACCACAAATCCCCCAGACCACTCGGAATGGTCAAGACTAATGCCGTAGTCAACCGACGTTTGAGCTCTTGAAAGCTCTGCTCACACTACTCAAACCATATAAACTGAACCTCTTTACGGGTCAGTCTAGTTAATGGAGCTACTATCTGTGAAAGCCCTTCGACAATCCATCAGTAATACCATGCTAATCCCAATAAGCTTCTGAACTCCGTGACTGTCCTCGGTCTTTCCCATCTCAATACTGCATCTACCATGGACAGATCTACTGACACCCCGTCCTTAGATACCACATGTCCGAGGAATACAATCTGATCTAGCCAGAAAGCACAATTACTAAATTTACCATATAGCTTCTTCTCACAGAGAGTCTGGAGCACAATCCTCAATTGCTGCTCGTGCTCTTCTCGGGATCTATAATAGATCAAGATGTCATCGATGAATACTATCACAAATCTATCCAGGTATTCTCGAAAGACATCATTCATAAGGCTCATAAATGCAGCTGGGGCATTAGTCAGTCCAAAAGGCATCACCAAAAACTCGTAGTGCCCATATCGGGTCCTAAAAGCTATTTTTGATATATCAGCCTCCTTAATCCTTAACTGATGGTAACCAGATCTCAAGTCTATCTTCAAAACACAGAAGCCCCTCTCAACTAATCAAATAAGTCATCTATCCTTGGCAGGGGATACTTATTCTCAACTGTTTCTTTATTCAAAAGTCTATAGTCTATACATAGACAGAAACTACCATCCTTCTTTCTGGCAAATAGTACTGTGCACCGCATGGTGACACACTAGGCCTTATAAACCTTTTATCGAGTAATCCTTGCAACTGCTTCTTTAATTCTTCCAACTCCACCAATGCCATTTGGTAAGGTGGCTTGGAGATGGGTTGAGTATCTGGTACTAGCTCAATGGCAAACTCAACTTCTCTCTCTGGTGGTAACCCCGGTAAGTCCTTTGGGAATACTTCGGGAAACTCACATACCACCGAAACATCCTATGTACTTCGTAGTTCCCGACTCTCATAAGAAATGAAGGCAATGTATCCTTCACACAATCAAACATCATACTTCAATCTCATACATAAACATCATATCATTTCATTACTCTAACACTATGCACTTTCATTACTTTCTAATAAACATACACTGAACTTTTCTGGTAAGGAGAAAGTTAAGGTCTTAGTGCAGCAGTCTAGACTTACACAATTGGTAGCTAACCAATTGTCAGGACCCCAGTTTCAATCCTTGACTTTAACCAAAAACCACAATAAATTTTTCGCATTTTTAACTTACCTTTCCTCTCTTCACTGGTTGGGCTGTGATTCGATGTCAGAGTCCTCACTTACCACATCATCCATTTCATACATACATGTCAATATATTGTTACTGACTGTAACTGCTTTTATTATACATGTAAGATTTTATAAAATCTAATACAAATACATTCCCCATAATATATAACGTATACATCACTGTGCTGTTTCTATGTTTAGATACACAACTGTACATAATAAGTATACCTGATGAATCGATAGGAACTAGCAGTGGACTCTGGGACACTCTCCCACGATAACTCTCGCTCTACTGACGCTCTGTAGAGAGATGTAAAGAAAAAGGGGGGTGAGCATAACGCGCTCAGTAAGGAAATCAGGCAAGCAAGTAGATAACCACACTATCTACTCAAAATAGTGCTATGCCTTGGAAACATTATTTCCTTAACTCACTTTAAAAGCATGTCTTGAAATATAATATATATACTTGTACAGAATAAATCCCATGTACAGAAATCATGCTTTATTTCTCAAAAGTAGGCATGTAGTGCAACACAATGCATTTATATATAAATCATGCCTTTATGTAAATCATGCCATGTATATTTAAATCACATATAAATATGGCATCAAATGATTCACAACACAAATCGGAGTCCGACCCATCCCTCAGGTCTGTCCGCAGTTTAAATCAGTCAATCAATGTGATATATCATGTGAGACTCTGTGGTAAATACAAATAGTATCCTGGATTATGATCATATCCGAAAAGTGATCCCATGCGACACAGTACTCGGTGTGCGGCAATCACTGCTGTAACGGGAGGATGGTTAGTCCAATGTCAACCGCCAGCTACGTAACACACGGTACAGCGTACACCTCGTGCCCCGGGCACGGTACAAAGTACACCCGTGGACCCTCACAGCCAGGGTCTTTAGCCCTCGAAACCATGGAAATCCTCATAGCCAGGGTCTTTAGCCCTCGAAACCATGGAAATAAGTATACCACGTCTATATCAACCTCATGCGGATATCCTCTCTAGCTATGACACACAGTCACACCAGGAATCAGGCATGGGTTTCAACATGTATTACATATCACATACAGTGTGCGTCTTGAGTGCGACTCACAGTTGTCACTCCGCTCAACACTGTTTCACATCATAAAACTCAACTCTAGTGCGAGTAAACCTCCAACAACTAGGTCAATGCATAGTTTATGTATCAAATCAAGTACGAGCAATAGCTCCCAGTACTATGCTATGCACAATATCAAAATCAAGTACGAGCAATCGCTCCCAGTACTATGTCATGTATAAACCATGAAGAATCGAGTACGAGCCACGCTCTAGCACTCTGTCATGCATATATCATTCAAAGCTGAGTACGAGTAAAACTCCAGTACTCTATCATGCATGTCATGAAAATCTAGTGCGTATCAAATCCAGCACTATGTATGTGGAAAACATATGAATCCCAGTGCGAGCTGTGCTCTAGCACGATTCATTCTCACATAATATGATAGATGGCTATTTAAAGGGGATTGTTTACAAAATAGTAAAATCAGCACTAAAAGTGTGCTTAAGTCATATCAACCTTAAAATCATTAGCCCATCTATTTATTTTCATGCTAATAGCATTTAAACACTCACAATAGTATTTTCCATGCTTTTTGCAACTTCTCACAAAAGTTGACTTTTTGACTAACTAGGGGCAAAATCGTAATTTGCCACTATCGGGTCGCAATATTTATTATTCACTTTCTCTGACCCTCAGAGTTTTTAAGTGAATGCAGAAGCAGTTGAAAATACGTGCAGGTATCTCTAACTACTCGCAAAAGTCCCTTACCTCGGATCACGTCTCGTGACCTCACTTCCTCGGTGCTGCTAAATCCCGCAGTCTGATAAGCTCTCGATGTAAACTCCGGAGCTGTAAATAACCATTCCTCAGGTTAATTATCATTTTCCTACTGTATTACACATTAATACAGTTTAATTTCCCTTAATGGGCCTTAAAAATCCTTAATGGGCTTAACTAGGCCTTAAGTCCATTTTCATTTTACTATTCACTTTTGTTGGGCCTATTGGGCTTGTGGGGCCCACCAACTCTTATTGGGCTTGTCTTAGGCCCATTACACCCTATTGGGCCTAAAATATTGGGCTTGGCCCATTGGGCCTCTCGGCCACATGCCTTGGCCGAGAGCTAGCCATTCTCGGTTTCCACCATGGCATGCCATACATGCCTATTTCCTAGCCATTTTCACTTAGGCATTTTCACAAACACTTGGTAGGCAACATTACCAATCATCCTATAGTTCATTTAGGCATTTTATCAAACACCTTGGTTGCCAACAATTTACATGTATTAATTAATCAATTTGATTAATTCTAATTATACCATTTACATTAATACATGTGTACTAATCCATTTATGTCTTAAAATCAAATTGACATATTTCAATATCCCATTGATCACTCTCGGCCTAACCCTCTTCATGGTGATTTAATATGTTTCAATGCTTAAAACATATATCAACATACTTGAAATCATTCATACATTAACATATATGAAATTGGAAATTAGAAAATATACCAATTGTAGTGTTTTCCTTTTGGCCGAATCTTTGGAGGCTCTCGGTTTGCACTCTATGGCTCCTTGATAGCCAATTCCAACATATGTTAATCTCCTTTCAATTTGGAACAACTTCCATGAAGAATGCAAGTTCCAAATATGACTAATTCCTAGTGCTTTCTAGTGAGAGAAAGCTTGAATGGTTATGGTTTCAATGGTGTTCTTCTCTAGCCGGAATTGTGTGATGAAGATGACCAAGGTGTGGCTGCATTTATAAGCCACTTACTTAGCCATTAAGCCTTACTTTTCAGCCACTATGCTTGACTTTTCAAATCTGAACCATGAGTCACCTTATGAGTCACCTTATGAGTCATAGTTAACTTTAACTATAGTTAGATATTTATCTCATGGGCTTTTCCAATTGGGCTTCTCGGTTTGTGCTTTCCTAATGGGCTTTCGGGCTGAAATTTTCACTATACCTCGGGCCTTTTATTGTCTCAAAATTTGGCCGATCAATTGGTTCAACAATTCCGTCTAAAGGACCTAACATTTTCGATATACATTTAGTATACCTTAATGGGCTTTAAAATTTTCACCTTAGGCCCATTACGTTTTTAACCATTAAATTTTTTCCGGAATCCTTCCGAATAAATTTTCCTTACTTCCGGGGATGATTATCTTGTATTCTGGCCAAGAATATTTTTCCCCAAATTTTTCTCCACACTTGGGTTAATTTCTAACCTTGATTAGTCAACTATGGTAAAAGTCCACTTTTTTAACTATAGTTGACTTTTTCCTTAACCATTGACTAAGTTGACTTTTTCTTAAATTTTCGAAAGTGTTTTATATCATGTCTTACACTCTCTTCTTTATATTCCAACCGCTCTCGGTGGATAATTTCACCCGAAACTCCTTTTCTCGCCGAAAAGGTCCATTTTACCCTTTTTAGCTTTTACACTCGTTTTGTATGTTCGGGTCTAAATCAAGCTGACTTTCCTTCATGAGTTCTCTACGCTCTCTTATTTTAAGTTCTTATTTTCAGTCAGAATGATTTAGAATGACTCGGTTTAGCCTGTGATACTCATCATCCACATTAGGCATTTTATGTAGCTTTTGCTTGTTAATTCATTTCATTAACACTTTAAATCTAGTAAATACTCTTCTTATGATTCAACCATAATTACATAGTGTTCATACACATAGGAATCATAAGGAAATAAGCTACAAAAAATTCGGGTCTGACACCAATTCATGCCAAATATTACATCAAAGTCTTGCATATTCGACCATACTAGATCTGCTAACAACTTCTTATCTCCTACCATCATATCACAAGCTTTACATATCATATATGTTTTATGTATCGCGTGCATAGGTATACTTATGTGCAACATGTTATCTAATAACTCCAGGTTTCCTATGAAACTCACATGCAAATCGTTGTGACACAAACGAGTCTGTGGAACCTGGGTCAAACAGTACATGTTCTTTATGATTACAGACAAGAAGAGTACCTCAGATAGCATCGGAGGATGTATCTACTGTCTCCTGGTCAATAGCAAACACTCAGTCCTAAGAGACAGGCTTCTTACCCTTGTCTGCGGCTGTGGCTCTCCTCTGTAGAGCCTGAGCCAGTCTCTCTATCTGTCTAGGTGCCTCACGAGGCTCATGAGATCTCATAAGTGGACATTCCTTCATCAGGTGTCCTGCTTCACCGTATCTGCAGCAAGTAAATGTACCTGCACAACAAGGTCCAGTGTGAATATTGCCACATATCCTACATCGTGGCACTCTTATCTCAGGGCCTCTAATCATACCTATGGTACCAACCAGAGTCTTGGGCTTACCAGCCCCTATCTGAGGTCTTTCCACCCTCTATCTCTTGGGTTGACCCCCTCTCAAATCATGTCGAGAAGCAACTGCTCTCAGAATGCGACTAAGAAAGCATTCCATGTGATCTCTAAGGGATCCTCGGCTAATGTCGTCCGTGTCGATCTCCACCAGAACTTAGCCTGTCCCTTTATCATTTAACCCGCCATAGTCACTCTCTCCCTATCAGTACAACCCAAAACTGAAATATCGCCTCAATATCAACGATTCACTCCTTAACCTTAACCGGGTCCTTAAACCCTGTGAACTCCGGAGGATGCATACTCAAGAAATCTTGCACCCTCTAAGTCTCTCTGTCATCCCTATGCTGGGGAACTGCTGACTGAGGGCTGGGGCTACTGGAAGAACTGGTGGGGGAGGAGGATTAGGCGTAAGAGTAACTGTCTCCGTACCAAGTGTACGTACCCCAAATTGCTGGGTAAACATAGTGGTAAAGGTTGTAAGTCTTTCCCTCATGCCATGTACTGTCTCCTCGAGCCTCTTTATTCTATCAGTAGGGCTCTCGGGTTGAGGGGGAGATGGTGGAGCGGGTTGAGCTCGTCTTTGTGAACGGCCCTGTCTACCACTCATGATTAGCGATCTACTATTTGCACATAATCCATAAATTATGTCATACTTTGACAGGTAAGCTTACCTTATTACCAGACATGCATAGACACATTGGGATGTAATACACTCTTATTACTAGACACGACAGTACTACACAACATTTGCTCTGATACTAAGCAAAGCTGTCACGCCCTGGAAGCGCAGAAAAATGGGCAATTTTAAACTTTTTATCCCTTAATTAAGTTCTTTTCCTGTCCCATGTCTAGATTTAAAACCTCTTTTATTTTAAAAATTTCGGCAGTATAACGGCTGCGTTATGACTTAACACCCTGCAGAGTTTGAAACGCAGTTTATATTATTCAACCCACATCCTCAATACTTTTCATTCATATCTTAGAATCATATAACAACTAAATATATTCATTCATTTATACTGCGTAACTAAGACTCTGTATACAATCATTTACATCTATTACATCCCAAAAGTTATATACAATAGTGTCCATACATTGCATCATGTCTGGAATACAAAGTAAGACAGTACCTATTAGCTACAAAATGTACTGTGGAAGGGTCAGACTTCTCCGTCTACGACCTCAATAGCTCGCGTGCAGTAGTATCACTGTAAATAATCAGGGAGATGGAGAGGAGGAGGTGAGTATTTTTTACTCAGTAAGAGATACATTTAAAATAGCTTTAAATACTCAAAACATGGTAAATCTCATGGTTTTACAAATCAGCATAAACATGTACTGGAGTAGAGATGATTACATTTCGTGAAAGCAATAAAAAACATGCTTAAATCATAAGTTTACACATCATGCATCTTTTTCGTAAAACTCATATAGAGTATGCATATCACGTCGTGTAAACAAGTAAAAAGCATCTCAAAACTTAATCATGCATATCATAACATGCTTATCACTTTGAAAATGAAATCTTATTGTCATATGTACAATTCGTAAAACATACATATGACTACCTTTAAAATCCCATCATAGAAAATCTGAACTCAATAAAATCATAAAACAGGTAGCATGAAATATGCGAAAACATATATATATATATATATCATTCTATCAATTCATCGTGTAAGGTCAGGCAATCGTCTGATATACTAGTCCTGAAGGACATCATAAATCTGGTCCCGTAGGACGTTCATCATAGGTACATATAGCCATTGTACAAGGGAGTCGTAGGACTGGATCAGGGTCGTACGCTGCCATATCTCTCGTGCACCACTAAATGGAGACTATACGCACGAACTCACATGCGTCACCAAGTGTGGACTATGCGCACATTTCTCATATCAAGTCAGAGCCTGCCTGTTCTCTGGCCGTCGGCTAGGTAGATCCTCGATCGTCTCCATACGAGATCGACCCCAGATCCTCTGACTATCATCATATCATGCCTTTTTACCCCACAAAAATTCTTTTTAGGCCTCTTACCCAATTTATCAAAATCATTTCGGGCCTCATACCCTTGTATTAAAAATCATTATGGGACTCTAACCCAATTTTCATAAATCATTACGGGACTCTAGCCCGTTTCTCATAGAAAACATAGTTTCATAAATCATTGCGGGACTCTAGCCCGTGTAAATATGGAAAGCATAGTTATCAAAGTCAATTCTTGGGACTCATACCCGTACCATGAAAATATAGCTTAAAAGTTGTTTCGGGGCTTTAACCCGTATCATAAAAAAACATTGTTTCATAAAACATATCGGGACTTTAACCCGTAATCTCACATGAAAACACTATGCTTTCATTTCATAAGTGAAAATCACTTTTACATACATAAACATAAATACTAAAATGTATCTCATGAAATAAAAGTCATTTTGAAAGGTTAGGATAAGTTTATTCTGGTTTTGAGTGAATAGTATTCTTTCCAATTTTCGAGAAAGCCCTTTTTCATGGAAAATAAACTAATTATCCACATAAACATTTGGTAAGGTTGAGGAGTACTAATGCTACTCTAAATTATATCCCTTACCTCTTAGCGACTGATGTAGAGCATTTTCCTCGATGCTCGAATTAACCTCGTAAAACATGTCGATAGACCGAGCTGATGCAAAACAAGTTCAACTTATCACATATGACTTAAATTCGTTTCAACAGATCCAAGTATGTGATTATATTGAAGCTTTGACCAAAAGTTGACTTTTATCAATTTTACTCTTTTTGCTCGATTTTATCGGTCTAAGCCTTGGTTTAAGCTTTCTTAACATGTTCGACACCTTTAAATTCATTTTCAATGCCTCTACATCATGTCTTACATTCCAGCAACTCATTCCACTTCAAACAAGACCTTAAATTATCGATTCTTGCATTATTTCGATAATTCACCTAGTTAAACACTAAACTGAACCTTTGCAGCATAGTTTCTACTGTAAATTTATTATTCCAGCAGCTAAATAATGCTGGCAGCAACTGAATTCAATCATCTAAATTAATTCATCACTTTCCTTTAACAAAAATTCCATTAAAAATCACAAATTAACAACCTATCTCATCATCATCACCATACCTCAACTTCTTCACTCCTTTGACCAAGTTTGACTTCGGTTTTAGGTCCCCAAATTGCCACTCAGCTGTAATACAACATGTATAGAGCTTAGAAGTGTTCAGAATCATCCAAGAACCTCAACAAATTCATCCAAAAATTGAATTTTTTGCTTACCTCGAAACAGGGCAGTTTTCTGTCCTGTTGTCTCTCTAACTTTTCAGGGGGTAAATGACTTCGTTTAGATCTGAATTGTTTTTATGAAGTAGAGGGGAGTAAGAGAAAGATTTCATATGAAGGGACCGTCGCCTGAAAATGGCCGAAAAATTAACGCCAGTCAGGAGCAGAGGTAACGTTTGTGGCAGAATGGGTGAGGGATAACTCTTGGGTTTTGCAACATTTCGGGATGGTTCTTACCTTTTTAGAAAGCTTATCCAGTTCAATTTCAATATGGAAAATATCAGAGGCAAATAAAATCTATAAGGTCATCAAATGGGATTATTTTTATTGGCTGACAGTTTACTAAATGCAGGGGAAATGACTGTTCTGTTTAATAAAATTTACCAAAATAAATCCTGATCAGATTTCTTCAAAATTCCACTTCTCAATTGTTATAATATGTCTATAGTATGTCCCATAAAAATTTAGGGATCACTTATTTATGAAACATTTCACGAACGAGCTCATTTTGCGCGATTTGGTCCCTTAAATCTCCATATTTCTTCATGATTTTTTATTTCCCATGTCAATTTCACCTTATAATAATTTCCCATGTCCTCAGAATAATTTTCATGAATTTTTAGAATTTTATTCGAATTTATTTCCCTTATTAGGTCCGTTTTCTCAATTTAATTTAAAACTCGAGTTTAACTAACTTTTGCATTTCCAATCACTTAGTTTTCCCTTCTACACATCATTTCATGCATGAACATGGAATTTCTAAGTAATTCTCGAGTCTACGACCTTACCTCGATTTACGTGCCATCGGCCCCACACTAGAACCAAGTGCTTTAGTCGTCTAGGGGCTTGGAAAACGTCACATTGAGCTATAATTTACTTCTCATAAGCATCATAATATGGAAAAATATCGGGTTTCACAATCTGTTTCCATATAAACTTGATTGTTAGCCGTTTTCCAAAGAAATTTCATTTAAATATAAATAACACCTACGTAGTGTTATCTTGTGAAATTTATGCAATTACTGGCCAATTGTCACGCCCCGAAAGCGCGGAAAAATTGGGCTAATTTAAAATTTTTATCCATTAACTATGTTGTTTTCCTGTCCATGTCTAGATTTAAATTCTTTTTCATTTTCCAGGATCTCATTACATTACATACATTCTGTATATATAAAATCATTTACAACTATTACATCCCGACTATTATATACAATAGTGTCTATTATGTATCACATGTCTGGAATATAAGTAAGACTGTACCTCAAGGTTACTAAAGTATCCGATGGAAGGTCGGACTACCTTGTCAACGACCACAGTCTCATATGTGCAGTAGACTTGCTATAGATAATCTGGGAGATGGAGAGGAGGGGTGAGTTTTTCAGACACCATGCATCTTTTCAGTAAAACTCATATATAGTATGCATATCACGTCGTGTAAACAAGTAAAAAGCATCTCAAAACTTAATCATGCATATCATAACATGCTTATCACTTTGAAAGTGAAATCGTTCTATCATATGCACATTTCATAAAACATAACTCATAAGCTACCTTTAAATTCTCATCATAAAAATATGTACTCAATAGCAAATCATAAAATAGGTAGCATGAAATGTGCGAAAACATATATATATCATTCCGTCAATTCATCATGTAGGGTCAGGCAATCGTCTCATATACTAGTCCCGAAGGACATTATACATCTGGTCCCGTAGGACAAAATCATGGGTACTCATGGCCATAGTACAGGGGAGCCGTAGGACTGGATCAGGGTCGTACGCTGCCCTATCTCTCGTGCACCACTAAATGGGGACTATACGCACGAACTCACGTGCATCACCAAGTGTGGTCTATACGCACGTTTCTCATATCAAGTCAGAGCCTGCCCGTTCTCTGGCCGTCGGCTAGGTAGATCCTCGATCGTCTCCATACGAGATCGACCCTAGATCCTCTGACTTTCTTCATATCATGCCTTTTTACCCCATAAAAATCATTTTGGGCCTCTTACCCAATTTATCAAAATCATTTCGGGCCTCATACCCGTGTATTAAAATTGTTACGGGACTCTAACCTGTTTTTCATAAATCATTACAGGACTCTAGCCCGTTTCTCATAGAAAACATAGTTTTCATAAATCATTGCGGGACTCTAGCCCGTGTAAATATGGAAAGCATAGTTATAATAGCTATTTATTGGGACTAATACCCGTACTGTGAAAATATAGCTTAAAAGCTATCTCGGGACTTTAACTTGTATCATGAAAACATGATTTCATAAAACATATCGGGACTTTAACTCGTAATCTCACATAAAAATACTATACTTTCGTTTCAGAAGTGAAAAATCACTTTTATAAACATGTATGCTGTAAAAATGTATCTCATATATATAAAACATGCTGAAAACTCGAGAAATGGTTTTGGCTTCGGTTTAAATACCGTTGAAAATCCATTTCGTAAAATCTCATCCAATTCTCATACATAAACAGTTGGTAAGGATGAAGGAGTACTAACGCTACTCTAAATTATATCCCTTACCTCTTAGCGACTGATGTAGAGCACTTTTCTCGATGCTCGAATTTACCTCGTAAAACGTGTCGATAGACCGAGCTGCTGCAAAACAAGTTCAACTTATCACATACGGCTTAAATTCATTTCAACATATCCAAATATGTGATTATATCGAAGCTTTGACCAAAAGTTGACTTTTATCGATTTTACTCTTTTTGCTCGATTTTATCGGTATAAACCTCGTTTTAATCGTATTCAATTCCATAAATAATTTTTCTCATATTCATTACGGTCGATTTAGCTAATTGGACCAATTTCTCTCTTATTGGGTCCGATTGCACCTTAATGGGCCTTAATCCGTTTTAAGCCCGTTTCCCTTATTAATTCTTTCATCGAGGCCTATTGGGCTCACTGGGCCCATCAGTACTTATTGGGCCTTTTTCTAAACTCTTTGAATAGTCTGTATATCATTTACGACAATTTAATTAAAAATCTCGATTTAATCCACTAAATGCGCAATTTAATCCGTAACTCGTAAAATAAACTTTTAATGCGCAATAATTACATAGATGGTGTCGTAAATGAGCTTTACTTACCCGAGATTTTACGATAGTGTGCAAATCGAAGTTCGATCGGGCTCACGTACGTGATTTATCGTCGAACTGCACAATTTATATATTTAATTTCTGGTGAATTTTCGATCAAATATAATTTAAATAAATTTCTCAAAAATTAAATCGGTCACTTTTGACCTCTTACCGACTTACCCGAAGTCCGGTGTATCCCCAAAAATTTTTCCTTTTTCCTTTTCCTCTTTTTCTTCCCTTTTTCTCCTTTTTCCCTCTCTTTCTTGGCTGAACCGGTTCGGTCCGGTTCAGACCGGTTCAGTCCATCGGTTTACCCCGGTTCGGCTGGTTCAAGGCCTCGTCGGCTGGTTCTGCACCGGCTTCCATCGCCAGCAGCTCCGCTGGGTCATCCGATGCATGGATCTGGGGTTGGTTTCGTCCAAGGCCGCCGGAAAGTGGCCGGTTCGGCTCTTCTCCCCGGGCCGTCGGTGCCGTTTTCCTCTTTCCGCCGTTCACGGTGTTTCCGGCCATTTTGATGGCCGTGGTTACCCCGATCTAGCTCACCAGCTTCTGGGCTTTAGAAATCTGGCCTCAGTTCCGCCCGAATCGGCGTCGATGGCCATTTCTTCCTCTCGGCTCAGTTTCGTATTCCTTTCGCCACCGTTGCCGCCGTTCGTCAGCTCCCATGTCGCCGGTGGGGCGTGCTGCATTGCCCGGCCTCCCTCTGTGCCGCGCCTGGGCCGCCGGTGCCGTCGGTGAGGTCGTCGGCATTCGTTTTGGTTTTGGCAGAATCGCGATTTCGCGATTCTGCTTTTTCCTTTCTTTTTTAACTTTATTATTATTTTATTATATTTTATTATATTATTCAATAAAATATTATATACTACCACAAATATCTTTCAAAAGCCATATTTTATTTTATTAATTAATTTATTTAATTAATTTAATTTATTTTAATTATTTCGGTGTATTTTTCGCATATTTTCGGGATAATGTCCCGAGCGAAAATTACGAAAATTCGTAATATCTTCGTATCTTAATCAATTGAACTCGAAATTTCAAAATTTCTTCTTTATTGATCAAGATTTCCTAAATCCATATTTTTAATGAAATTTCTTCATCGAATTTACACCGAAATTAGGATCTTTTGACCAATTTTACCCTTCCACGCGTTCGGGATTAATTTAGACCGATTTTCCTTCTCAGACTCACTATCTTTTCTCATTTAAATTTCGCATTTTTTGTCCAACGATTTAAATCCCTTTAAAAAAATTCGGGTTTCACATTTCTCCCCACCTTTTAAGAATTCAGTCCTCTGAATTCAAGCTGGTTCATCAACCACGTGAGGGTACTTCTCCCTTATTTGGCTCTCTAATTCCCAAGTGGTTTCTTCTGTCTTGTGGTGTTACTAGAGAACCTTTACTAGTGGAATAATCTTAAATCGTAGCACCTCCACTTTTTTTTTTGAAGTGTACTATACTCTTCATCAGTGACACCTTTACAATTACAGAGTCCCTAACCTGAAATTCAAGAGGATGTCTGCGCACATTAGCATAACTTTTCTGTGCGGTCCTCGATCTGTCACGGATGAACTGAACACCCTTAGCTTCCTGTTCCACTAAATCGGAAGCAAGGTGAATCTAGGACAATGGGCCTCCTTCACAATGCTCTGTCTCAAGGTGTTATGATGTGGCATACAGATACGACCTTGGTACCTCAGTAATCCATCATCACTGACTGTAAACTCAGACTGCGATCTCTCCTCTGTTGGCTAACCATATCCAGTAACTTCTGATCGTTTCGCTATCCAGCTCTAATCTGGTCTAGTATACTTGTTCCGATCTATAGGCTAGCCATATATCCATGCTTAATCTCATCTACACTAATCCTGAGTTTGGCGAATTGTTCCAATAAGTCCCATTCTTTAATCATCATGTAGGACATCATACCCTTTTAGCTCAGGGCGTCGACTACCACGTTCCCCTTATCAGGATGATATAAAATCTCGCAGTCATAGTCTTTTAGGAGCTCTATCTATCTCCGTTGTCTCATATTAAGCTCCCTTTAATTAAACAAGTACTTAAGATCTTATGGTCAGTGAAAATCTGAAATCTTTCTCCAACAATTAATGTCGCTATATCTTGAGTGCAGATACTGTCACGACCCGAATTACCTTAAAAATCAGAGTAAAGTTTTCGCTTTTTCATTTATTATTTAATTCTTACCTTTCTCTCGTCGTGACCATCCTACAACACAGTTTGGCTATGATTCGGTGTTAGTCACCTCTCACTATTACCAATCCATTTCCATAATTTCATTCAATATCAGAGTTTACTATCTTGTGACTTTAACTGAATACATACATAATGGTATTTACATGACTCTACATCCCCGACATCATATCCATTTACAGTACTGTGCATTACATATTTAGATACAAAACCATACAAATGTGTATACCTGTCTCTCGATGGGAAGCAGCAAGCAGCGGATATCAATACATGCAAGTTCTCAGCCGCTCAAAAACTATTTCAAGTGCTCTGAAAAGATGGGAAAATAAGGGGGTGAGCAAACCACACGCTCAGTAAGGCAATTATGCAAGTAAGTAGATAGCTCCACTATCTACATGCTCATAATGCCATGCCCTTAAATCCATTTCTTTTCATTAAAATCATCAAGCACAAAGTCATGCATATTCAATGCCATAGTTCATCCAAAACTATTTGTGCATATATAAATCATGTAACTCATGCATTCAAAGCATTTTATGTGACATCATTAAATCATATTAAGCATGAATTAGATCAAGATCATGCAGTCTTTTATGCCATGTAAGACAAAACATGGATTTCAAATGAAAGCATGGAAAACTTCACATGCTACTGCATTTAAATCAAAACATTAAAACTGCAGTTAAAACTAACCCTTCCGGGTCCATCTCATAAGACAATTCAATAAAATTCATTATAAAACTCCGGTTATAAAACCACCCTTCTTTCAGGGTCACATATCATAAAATCATATGAAATCATAAATTCATCAAATCGGGGGCCTGACCCCTCCTTCGGGTCTACCCTGGTCTAACAGACCACAAGTTATATCATGTGAGACAATCAGGTAATTAACAGTAACATCGAGGACTATGGCCATATCCTAGTGATCCCTGGCAACACGGTACCTAGTGTGCGGGGTATCACACCTGAAACGGGAGGTGGGTCGTCCTACCCGCCAGAACAGCATCACACCAGGATTGCGAGGGCAAGGCTTGCTGCCTCGTGGCTAATGCCACTCCACTCCAACAATCCCCACGGTACAGCGTACTCCGCGTGACATACACGGTACAACGTACTCCGTGAACCCAAGCTCAGTCAGGGGTGCCTGTAATAGGTCTTATCCACCCATATCATCTGTCTCAGAATGCACGTGTGAGCATATTATCTCACTATGACACACAGTCTACAGGAGGCTCCAACACGGCTATATGCATGTAATATAAATCCCTGTGCGAGCGAAGCTCAAGCACAACTCCATGCATATTCATGATATCTGAAAACCTCGTGCGAGCTAAGCTCTAGCACGGTGTCATGAAAATCAGTAAAATCTGCGTACGAGCAGCGCTCCAGTACAACTTAAACCGATTATAATTTCAAATAAAATCCACATACGAGAAATGCTCTAGTACGGATATGTATAGAAATTCAGTGAAAACCTCGTACGAGAAAAACTCCAGTACGACATTCAAATGAATTGTGGAAACCATATAAAACTTTGTGCGAGCAACGCTCCAGCACAAATGAATGCTCAAGTAAATCAAATCTCGTGCGAGTTACACTCCAGCACGGCTTTATGCATAATTAAATCAAATCTCGTGCGAGTTACACTCCAGCACGGCTTTATGCAATATCAAATCAAAACAGGATGCGAGCTAAGCTCCAGCATCTCTCATGCATGTCAAATCATAAAAACTAGTGCGAGCAATCACTCCAGTACCATTTTATGCATATCACGTCAAAACAAATCAGAACATGTCAAAACATGTCAAAACAGAGTGCGAGCTAGGCTCCAGCAGCTCTCATTTCACAATAATAAAAATCAGTGCGAGCACTATGCTCTAGCACATTTCATGCATATGATGTCACACAAGTCGGTGCGAGCAAGCGCTCAAGCACATTTATACACATTCACAAACGCAGATATAGTGCGAACTACGTGTCAGCACTATCTGTTTCCATATAAACTTGATAGTTGGCCGTTTTCCAAAGAAATTTCCATTTAAATATTAATAACACCTACATAGTGTTATTTTGTGAAATTCATGCATTTACTGGCCAATCTATCGCTTTACTTTGATTAAAATCAAGAAAATTCCTTAATCATAAAAATCCTTAAATCATGCATTTCATGCATGTCATGCTTTCACCATCCTTAGGTGAACTTCCCTCAATAGGGGTAAAATAGACATTTCACCTATTTCGATCCTTAAAAATTATTTAAACCACTTTTAAGATCATTATACAATATCCTTGTATACATACATATCCAGTGTACAGAAAAGCTATTAAAATATGCGTAGCTACCTCTAGCTACTCACATAATTTCCTTACCTCATTTTCTGTACAGTCTGACCTTTCCCACTGATGTCTCGTCACGCAGTCCGATTTGCTCCGAATCCAAATCAAATCTCCGGCACTGCGGATACACATTCATCAGGTCAAATACAATACAATTAATTGTATTTCACAATTTTCTGGGCTTAATTTAAATCATTGGGCCCGTTTACCCATATTGGGCCCGATTGCACCATAATGGGCCTTAATCGGCCTTAAGCCCGTTTACCACACTTTATCGAGGCCTATTGGGCTCATTGGACCCATCAATATTTATTTAGCCTCTTTCTAAATTCTCAGATAGCTTATGAATTATTTACGACAATTTATCACAATTTCTAGAATTTAATTCATTTATGCGGAAATTAAATCCGTAATTCATGCGTTAAATATCAATCACGCATAACGGTATAAAATTGTCGTAAATAAGGGTCACTTACCCGTTATTCTATGATCGTACACAAATCGAGGCTGTCTTGAGCTCTCAGTGGATGCCAATTGTCGAGCTACACAATTAAATATATTTTCGGGTAAACTTTCAGTCGATTATTTATCAAATTAAATATTCTAAAAATTAAATCGGTCAATTTGACCGCTTACCGACTTACCCGAAGCTCGATTGCATCACAGGAATTTTCCCCAATTTTTTCACTTTTTCTTTTTCCCTTTTTCTTCCTTTTTCCTCCTTTTTCCCTCTCTTTTTGGCTGAACCGGTCCGGTCCGGTTCAACCCGGTTCGGACCGTCGGTTCAACTCAGTCCGGTTCGGTTCAACTTGGACGGTTCAGTCCGGTTCGGCCGGTTCAGGGAACAATTGGTCATGCCGGCGCCGTCCGGCCGGTTCTCCGACCGATTCCACCGCCGTTCGGCGCGCCATCGCATGGGCTCCCTAGATCGGGCCTCGGTGTGGCTCGAATCGACGCCATCGCCGGCGAATCGAAGCTTTTCTCCCGCGGCATCTCCTTCGTTTTTCGGCGTTTTCCGGCCACCTGGCCGCGCGTCGATGCCACCGGTGGGTTCGCCTGAGGTCGGTCGACCTTCGCCGACCCTCGCCTGGGGCCCTTGGCCGCCGGTGACCGTCGGACGGAGGGATCTCCCTCGGTTCGCTTTTCGACTTCCGTTTCTTCTCTGCTTCTGTTTCAGACTTTCGTTTCCTCTCTGTTTCAATTCGCGTTTTTTTTTTAATTATTTAATTTTATTATTATTTTAATCAATAAAATAATAATATTTTGTCAAAAATATCTTCAAAAATTAATATTTAATTCAGTTAATCAATAAATGAATTTCTCGGTATTATTTTGACTTTTTGGTATATTTTTTTGATTATTTTCGGGATTATTTTTCGATACGAAAATTTCGATTTATTCCAATAAATTCATATCTTGATCAATTTAACCCGAAATTTAATTATTTCTTCATCATTGATCAAGATTTCTCATTCTCATATTTTTAATTAAATTTTCTTGTCCCGATTAATACCGAATATTAGTCTTTCGACCATTTTGCCCTTGTAAATTTTCGGGAATACCATTTTAAGTCCTTTTGCATTTTTAAATGCACTCGAAAATATCGGGTCTTACAGATACTACTGCAGCTAATTCCAAGTCGTGAGTGGAATGATTACGCTCGTGATCCCTTAGCTGACGGGATCCATAAGCTACCACTCTACTATGCTGCATAAGCACACAACCGAGACCTTGGTGGGAAGCATCATTGTATACCACAAATCCCTCAGACCACTCGGAATGGTCAAGACTAGTGCTATAGTCAACCGACATTTGAGCTCTTGAAAGCTCTGCTTACACTACTCAGGCCATATAAACTGAACCTATTTACGGGTCAGTCAGGTTAATAGAGCTGTTATCCATGAAAACCATTCGACAATCCGTCTGTAATACCATGTTAATCCCAATAAGCTTCTGACCTCCGTGACTGTCCTCAGTCTTTCCCATCTCAATATTGCATCTACCTTGGACAGATCTATTGGCGCCTCGTCCTTAGATACCACATGTTCGAGGAATGTAGTCTGATCTAGCCAGAAGGCATAATTACTAAATTTACCATATAGCTTCTTCTCACGGAGAGTCTGGAGCACAGTCCTCAAATGTTATTCGTGCTCTTCCCGGGATCCAGAATAAATCAAGATGTCATCGATGAATACTATCATCAATCTATCTAAGTATTCTCGGAAGACATCATTCATAAGACTTATGAATGTAGCTGGGGCATTAGTCAATCCAAAAGGCATAACTAAGAACTCGTAGTGCCCATATCGGGTATGAAATGCTGTCTTCGGTATATCAGCCTCCTTAATCCTTAGCTGATGATAACCCGATCTCAAATCTATCCTTGAAAACACTAAAGCCCCTCTCAGCTGATCAAATAAGTCATCAGTCCTTGACAGGGGGTACTTATTCTCAACTGTTGCTTTATTCAAAAGCCTGTAGTCTATACATAGACAGAAACTACCATCTTTCTTTCTGGTAAATAGTACTGGTGCACCGCATGGTGACACATTAGGCCTTATAAACCCCTTATCGAGTAATCCTTACAACTGCTTCTTTAATTCTTTCAACTCTACCAATGTCATTTGGTAAGGTGGCTTGGAGATGAGTTGAGTATCTGATATTAGTTCAATGGCAAACTCAACTTCTCTCTCTATGGTAATCCCATTAAGTCCTCTAGGAATACTTCAGGAAACTTACATGTAAATTGTGGTGACACAAACGAGTGTGTGGAACTTGGGTCACACAATACATGTGCTTCTTGATTACAGACAAGGAGAGTACCTCGGATAACATCGAAGGATGTATCTACTGTCTCCTGGTCATGGGCGTACACTCGGCCTTGGGAGACAGGCTTCTTGCCCTTATCTACGGCTGTGGCTCTCCT
This sequence comes from Firmiana major, assembly GCA_033439115.1. NCBI lineage: Eukaryota > Viridiplantae > Streptophyta > Magnoliopsida > Malvales > Malvaceae > Firmiana > Firmiana major. The sequence goes on along the minus strand of CM065907.1, from coordinate 43,526,286 downwards.
CTGTGGAGCCTGAGTCGGTCTCTCTGTCTGTCTAGGTGCCTCATGAGGTTCCTGAGATCTCATAAATGGACACTCTCTCATCAGGTGTTCTGTTTCACCACATCTGTAGTAAATAAAGGTACCTACGTGACAAGGTCAAGTGTGAATATTGCCACATATCCTACATTGTGGCACTCTTATCTCAGGGCCTCTAATCATCCCTACGGCACCAATAGGAGTCTTGGGCTTACCAGCCCCTATCTGAGGTCCTTCCACCCTTTATCTCTTGGGTTGACCCCCTTTCAACTCATGTCGAGAAGCAACTGCTCTCTGGATTATATCTCATTAGGGTTGTAAATCTATTCTCATACTCATCTACTGTAGAACTTCCCTGTCTCAAATCTAAAAACTCTGTTTGCATCTTCTTTCAAGCTGCAAGCGGTACATATTTCTCTCGAAATGCAACTAAGAAAGCATTCCCTGTGATCTCTGAGGGATCCTCGACTAATATCGTCTGTGTGGATCTCCTCCAAACTTAGCCTGTCCCTTTATCATTTAACCTACCATAGTCTCTCTCTCCCTATCAGTACACCCCAAAACTGAAATATCGTCTCAATATCAACGATTCACTCCTCAGCCTTAATCGGGTCCTTAAGCCCTGTGAACTCCGAAGGATGCATACTCAAGAAATCTCGCACCCTTTTGAGTCTCTCTGTCATCCCTATGCTGGGGAACTGCTGGCTGAGGGCTGGGGCTACTGGAGAAACTGGTGAGGGAGGAGGATTAGGCATAAGAGTAGCTGTCTTCGTACCAGGTCTACGTACCCCAAACTGCTGGGTAAACATAGTGGTAAAGGTTGTAAGTCTTTCCCTCATACCATGTACTGTCTCTTCGAGCCTCCTTATTCTATCAGTAGGGCTCTCGAGTTAAGGGGAAGATGGTAGAGTGGGTTCAACTCGTCTCTGTCAACGGTCCCATCTACCACTCATGATTAGCGATCTACTATTTACACATAATCCATAAATCAAATCATACTTTAACAAGTAAGCTTACTTTATTACCAGACATGCATAGACATATTGGGATGTAATACACTCTTATTACTAGACACGACAGTACTATACAACATTTGCTCTGATACCAAGAAAACTGTCACGCCCCGAAAGCGCGAAAAAATTGGGCTAATTTAAAATTTTTATCCATTAAGTATGTTGTTTTACTGTCCATGTCTAGATTTAAATTCTTTTTCATTTTCCAGGATCTCATTACATTACATACATTCTGTATATAAAAAATCATTTACAACTATTACATCCCGACTATTATATACAATAGTGTCTATTATGTATCACATGTCTGGAATATATGTAAGACTGTACCTCAAGGTTACTAAAGTATCCGATGGAAGGTCGGACTACCTTGTCAACGACCACAGTCTCATATGTGCAGTAGACTCGCTATAGATAATCTGGGAGATAGAGAGGAGGGGGGTGAGTTTTTCAGACTCAGTAAGAGATACATTTAAAATAGCTTTAAATGCTCAAAGCATGGTAAAACGCATGGTTTTACAAATCAGCATAAACATGTACTTGAGTAGAGATGCTTACATTTCATAAAAGCAGTAAAAACATGCTTAAATCATAAGTTTACTCACCATGCATCTTTTTAGTAAAACTCATATATAGTATGCATATCACGTCGTGTAAACAAGTAAAAAGCATCTCAAAACTTAATCATGCATATCATAACATGCTTATCACTTTGAAAGTGAAATCGTTCTATCATATGCACATTTCATAAAACATAACTCATAAGCTACCTTTAAAATCTCATCATAAAAATATGTGCTCAATAGCAAATCATAAAATAGGTAGCATGAAATGTGCGAAAGCATATATATATCATTCCGTCAATTCATCATGTAGGGTCAGGCAATCGTCTCATATACTAGTCCCGAAGGACATCATACATCTGGTCCCGTAGGACAAAATCATGGGTACTCATGGCCATAGTACAGGGGAGCCGTAGGACTGGATCAAGGTCGTACGCTGCCCTATCTCTCGTGCCCCACTAAATGGGGACTATACGCACGAACTCACGTGCATCACCAAGTGTGGTCTATTCGCACGTTTCTCATATCAAGTTAGAGCCTGCCCGTTCTCTGGCCGTCGGCTAGGTAGATCCTCGATCATCTCCATACGAGATCGACCCCAGATCCTCTGACTTTCTTCATATCATGCCTTTTTACCCCATAAAAATCATTTTGGGCCTCTTACCCAATTTATCAAAATCATTTCGGGCCTCATACCCGTGTATTAAAATCGTTACGGGACTCTAACCTGTTTTTCATAAATCATTACGGGACTCTAGCCCGTTTCTCATAGAAAACATAGTTTTCATAAATCATTGCGGGACTCTAGCCCGTGTAAATATGGAAAGCATAGTTATAATAGCTATTTATTGGGACTAATACCCGTACTGTGAAAATATAGCTTAAAAGCTATCTCAGGACTTTAACTTGTATCATGAAAACATGATTTCATAAAACATATCGGGACTTTAACTCGTAATCTCACATAAAAATACTATACTTTCGTTTCAGAAGTGAAAAATCACTTTTATAAACATGTATGCTGTAAAAATGTATCTCATATATATAAAACATGCTGAAAACTCGAGAAATGGTTTTGGCTTCGGTTTAAATACCGTTGAAAATCCATTTCGTAAAATCTCATCCAATTCTCATACATAAACAGTTGGTAAGGATGAAGGAGTACTAACGCTACTCTAAATTATATCCCTTACCTCTTAGCGACTGATGTAGAGCACTTTCCTCGATGCTCGAATTTACCTCGTAAAACGTGTCGATAGACCGAGCTGCTGCAAAACAAGTTCAACTTATCACATACGGCTTAAATTCATTTCAACATATCCAAATATGTGATTATATCGAAGCTTTGACCAAAAGTTGACTTTTATCGATTTTACTCTTTTTGCTCGGTTTTATCGGTATAAACCTCGTTTAATCGTATTCAATTCCATAAATAATTTTTCTCATATTCATTACGGTCGATTTAGCTAATTGGACCAATTTCTCTCTTATTAGGCCCGATTGCACCTTAATGGGCCTTAATCCGTTTTAAGCCCGTTTCCCTTATTAATTCTTTCATCGAGGTCTATTGGGCTCACTGGGCCCATCAATACTTATTGGGCCTTTTTCTAAACTCTTTGAATAGTCTGTATATCATTTACGACAATTTAATTAAAAATCTCGATTTAATCCACTAAATGCGCAATTTAATCCGTAACTCGTAAAATAAACTTTTAATGCGCAATAATTACATAGATGGTGTCGTAAATGAGCTTTACTTACCTGAGATTTTACGATATTGTGCAAATTGAAGTTCGATCGGGCTCACGAACGTGATTTATCGTCGAACTGCACAATTTATATATTTAATTTCGGGTGAATTTTCGATCAAATATAATTTAAATAAATTTTTTGAAAATTAAATCAGTCACTTTTGACCTCTTACCGACTTACCCGAAGTCCGGTGTATCCCCGAAAATTTTTCCTTTTTCCTTTTCCTCTTTTTCTTCCCTTTTTCTCCTTTTTTCCCTCTCTTTCTTGGCTGAATCGGTTCGGTCCGGTTCAGACTGGTTCAGTCCGTCGGTTTACCCCGGTTCGGCCGGTTCAGAGCCTCGTCGGCCAGTTCTTCACCGGCTTCCATCGCCAGCAGCTCCGCTGGGTCGTCCGATGCACGGATCTGGGGTTGGTTTCATCCAAGGCCGCCAGAAAGTGGCCGGTTCGGCTCTTCTCTCCGGGCCGTCGGTGCCGTTTTCCTCTTTCCGCTGTTCACGGTGTTTCGAGCCTTTTTGATTGCCGTGGTTACCCCGATCTAGCTCGCCAGCTTCTGGGCTTTCGAAATCTGGCCTCGGTTCCGCCCGAATCGGTTCCGATGGCCATTTCTTCCTCTCGGCTCAGTTTCGTTTTCATTTCGCCACCTTGTCGCCGTTCGTCAGCTCCCATGTCGCGGGTGGGGTGTGCTGCATTGCCCGGCCTCCCTCTGTGCCGCGCCTGGGCCGTCGGTGCCGTCGGTGAGGTCGTCGGCTTTCGTTTTGGTTTTGGCAGAATCGCGATTTCGCTATTCTGCTTTTTCCTTTTTTTTTAACTTTATTATTATTTTATTATATTTTATTATATTATTCAATAATATATTATATACTACCACAAATATCTTTCAAAAGCCATATTTTATTTTATTAATTAATTAATTTAATTAATTTAATTTATTTTAATTATTTCGATGTATTTTTAGCATATTTTCGGGATAATGTCCCGAGCGAAAATTACAAAAATTCGTAATATCTTCGTATCTTGATCAATTGAACTCGAAATTTCAAAATTTCTTCTTTATTGATCAAGATTTCTTAAATCCATATTTTTAATGAAATTTCTTCATCGAATTTACACCGAAATTAGGATCTTTTCACCAATTTTACCCTTCCACGTGTTCGGGATTAATTTAGATCGATTTTCCTTCTCGGACTCACTATCTTTTCTCATTTAAATTTCGCATTTTTTGTCCAACGATTTAAATCCCTTTAAAAAAATCCGGGTTTCACATTTCTCCCCACCTTTTAAGAATTCAGTCCTCTGAATTCAAGCTAGTTCATCAACCACGTGAGGGTACTTCTCCCTTATTTGGCTCTCTAATTCCCAAGTGGTTTCTTCTGTCTTATGGTGTTACCAGAGAACCTTTACTAGTGGAATAATCTTAAATCGTAGCACCTCCTTTTTTTTTTTTTTAAGTTTACTATACTCTTCATCAGTGACACCTTTACAATTACAGAGTCCCTAACCTGAAATTCAAGAGGATGTCTGCGCACATTGGCATAACTTTTCTGTGCCGTCCTCGATCTGTCACGGATGAACTTGTCACGCCCCGAAAATGCGGAAAATAGGGCTAATTTAAAACTTTTTACTCGTTAATTCACAAATAAAGAGTGCATTCCTGTGCAGTGTCATACATCATCATAATTATCATGCCTCAGGATCTCATCATGATATAATGAATATTGTATTATACCCATTACTCGATTACAAGTCAATTAATCCTAATACATCCCATTTAATGTCATACATCAAGTGTCTGCAAATACATTAATAGTCTGGGTACATGAAAAGATAAATATACCTCAAAGTACAAAATATACAGCCTGGAGCTCGGATCCTCCACTAGCCACTACTCCGTACGTCGCAGGGAAGTCCTTATTCACTTGAAGAACTCTGGGGGGAAAGAAAAACAGGGTAAGCTTCTAAATCGCTCAGTAAGGGGGGTAGGGGACTCATTTCATAAACCAAAATGCACATCACAAAGCATTTATTTGTATGTGAAACTCATTTGAAAACCATAGCATGAAAATATGCAAAACGACACTCTCATATGTCAAGTCATGTGAAAACATGAAGTAAAAGGCTCACTCTAGAGCAAAACTAAGCATGTGGAAATACGCGTTAAACGCTTTCTCAAATAACGTGGCATAGCCACTGGTTTAAAATCACACGTGGCGTAGCCACAATACACACGTGGCAAAGCCACTGAATTATTTTCTCACGTGGCATAGCCACAATACACACGTGGCAAAGCCACTGATTTAATTCTCACGTGGCATAGCCACAGAATAGGGTTTCTCAACGTGGCACTGCCACCAATGGGGTTTCTCAACGTGGCACAGCCACCAATGGGGTTTTCTCAACGTGGCACAGCCACCAATGGGGTTTTCTCAACGTGGCACAGCCACCAATGGGGTATAACGTGGCACAGCCACCAATGGGGTATACGTGGCACAGCCACCAATAGGGTTTTCTCAACGTGGCACAGCCACAGAATAGGTTATTCTCACGTTACCAGAACGGAGAAGAAATCGGGCTTACATGCTACCAGAGCAATGCCCGGTGTGTACTCACAACTACACACCCAAGTCTTATCACATAAGACAGGTTTGCCTTCACGTAGAACTCGTAATGGTTTTCTCTCATAAAACTCATTTGAAATCGTTTTGTACTCAACACAAAACGTAGTAAAACCGAGTTCCAACCGGTAAAGCACACGCACACATTTCTCAAATCACAATATTGCCTTAACGTAGAGCCCAGTTATAAACTCATAAAACATTGGGCTCCAACCGGCTATAAAATCGTGTACAGTTCAAATCTCAACACAACACTCTCAACATGCTTGTTTATAAATCATAAATCATGCTATAACAGTTTACAAATCACATACACAAATGGTTTAGATTTCCCTTACCTCTTTGCACCTCGCATAGTGCAATCGTTCCCCCGTATCACGGACTAGTCTCGCATTCCACTCTGGAACTCCCGAGCTGTCCAAACGATGTTAAAACATCAATATTCCACATCACATAAGCCTCAATTCTCAAAATCGAGCATAATTGCTCATAACACCTCAATTCTCTTGATTTCTCGTAACTCAACCCTAAACTACAACTCTATTCACAATATCCCAATGTTCGATATCTCTAATACCAATTATCTACGCTAATTCTCCACATTGTCCAATTTTCCATTTATAGCTCACAATTTCCTAAATTCACCAAAATTCTCAATATGCATATCACTCCTACCACATTGAAATTTAATCAATCCCTAGTCATCTTTCAGCCATTTCAACACAAATTCAACCACCAATAACATCAAAATAAACTCAAATATCAAGATCGAGGTTTAGAAATTACCCAAAGCTTGTGAGACGCACAACTCACGCCTCGATCCGATTCGTCCTTCGATTTCCAAGTATGTTGTTCTCCCTTTGATGAGGAACAACTTTCCTTCTTACCACAATAGCTGATTCGGTCGAAAATGGGGGATTTGGAGGAGTGAGAAACTAGGTTTTCGAAAAAATAGAGGTTTTGGGGGAGAGAGAAAGTAAGATTTCAGGAGAAGACATGGGTTCCTTATATAGACTGGAGGTAGGAGATCGATCTGGCTCTTGATGAGATCGATCTGTGTTTGAATTTTGGGGACGATCTGGGCAATTTTATGCCTAGGAGATCGATCTGTCGAAGGGTGAGATCGATCTCTTTATGGCTTTATGAGATCGATCTGTGCCTTGAGGAGATCGATCTTCTTCCAAACAGAAGCATTTGGAGATCGATCTCTTCCTCATGAGATCGATCTGCCTTCAAACAGATTCATTTGGAGATCGATCTCTTCCTCATGAGATCGATCCCTTCTCAAACAGATTCATAAGGAGATCGATCTCTTCCATTGGAGATCGATCTGCTTCTCAAATTTCCTCCTTCCTTGTCAGTTTTAACTCACCAGATCGATCTCTCCTTCTCCCAGATCGATCTGTCCTCATGCTTCATGCCCATTTTACACACTTAACACATAAGTCTCCAATTATAATTCCCACAATTTACTTAGTTCCATAAATTACACTTCAAATTATTATTACATCAATAAATATGTCTGAAATTCTCAGATCTCACAGAACTGAACACCATTAGCTTCCTGTTCCACTAAATCGGAAGCAAGGTGAATCTAGGACAATGGGCCTCCTTCACAATGCTCTGTCTCAAGGTGTTATGATGTGGCATACAGATACGGCCTTGGTACCTCAGTAATCCATCATCATTGACTGTAAACTCAGACTGCGATCTCTCCTCTGTTGGCTAACCATATCCAGTAACTTCTGATCGTTTCGCTATCCAGCTCTAATTTGGTCTAGTATACTTGGTTCGATCTGTAGGCTAGCCATATATCCATGCTTAATCTCATCTACACTAATCCTGAGTTTGGCGAATTGTTCCAATAAGTCCCATTCTTTAATCATCATGTAGGACATCATACCCTTTTAGCTCAGGGCGTCGACTACCACGTTCGCCTTATCAGGATGATATAAAATCTCGCAGTCATAGTCTTTTAGGAGCTCTATCTATCTCCGTTGTCTCATATTAAGCTCCCTTTAATTAAACAAGTACTTAAGATCTTATGGTCAGTGAAAATCTGAAATCTTTCTCCAACAATTAATGTCGCTATATCTTGAGTGCAGATACTACTGCAGCTAATTCCAAGTCGTGAGTGGAATGATTACACTCGTGATCGCTTAGCTGACGGGATCCATAAGCTACCACTCTACTATGCTGCATAAGCACACAACCGAGACCTTGGTGGGAAGCATCATTGTATACCACAAATCCCTCAGACCACTCGAAATGGTCAAGACTAGTGCTGTAGTCTACCGATGGAAGGTCGGACTACCTTATCAACGACCACAGTCTCATATGTACAGTAGACTCGCTATAGATAATCTGGGAGATGGAGAGGATGGGGGTGAGTTTTTCAGACTCAGTAAGAGATACATTTAAAATAGCTTTAAATACTCAAAACATGGTAAAACGCATGGTTTTACAAATCAGCATAAACATGTACTGGAGTAGAGATGCTTACATTTCATAAAAGCAGTAAAAACATGCTTAAATCATAAGTTTACACACCATGCATCTTTTTAGTAAAACTCATATATAGTATGCATATCACGTCGTGTAAACAAGTAAAAAGCATCTCAAAACTTAATCATGCATATCATAACATGCTTATCACTTTGAAAGTGAAATCATTCTATCATATGCACATTTCATAAAACATAACTCATAAGCTACCTTTAAAATCTCATCATAAAAATATGTGCTCAATAGCAAATCATAAAATAGGTAGCATGAAATGTGCGAAAGCATATATATATCATTCCGTCAATTCATCATGTAGGGTCAGGCAATCGTCTCATATACTAGTCCCGAAGGACATCATACATCTGGTGCCGTAGGACAAAATCATGGGTACTCATGGCCATAGTACAGGGGAGCCGTAGGACTGGATCAGGGTCGTACGCTGCCCTATCTCTCGTGCACCACTAAATGGGGACTATACGCATGAACTCACGCGCATCACCAAGTGTGGTCTATACGCACGTTTCTCATATCAAGTCAGAGCCTGCCTGTTCTCTAGCCGTCGGCTAGGTGGATCCTCGATCGTCTCCATACGAGATCGACCCCAGATCCTCTGACTTTCTTCATATCATGCCTTTTTACCCCATAAAAATCATTTTGGGCCTCTTACCCAATTTATCAAAATCATTTTGGGCCTCATACCCGTGTATTAAAATCGTTACGGGACTCTAACCCATTTTTCATAAATCATTACAGGACTCTAGCCCGTTTCTCATAGAAAACATAGTTTTCATAAATCATTGCGGGACTCTAGCCCGTGTAAATATGGAAAGCATAGTTATAATAGCTATTTATTTGGACTAATACCCGTACTGTGAAAGTATAGCTTAAAAGCTGTCTCGGGACTTTAACCCGTATCATGAAAACATGATTTCGTAAAACATATCGCGACTTTAACCCGTAATCTCACATAAAAATACTATACTTTCATTTCAGAAGTGAAAAATCACTTTTATAAACATGTATGCTGTAAAAATGTATCTCATATATATAAAACATGCTGAAAACTCGAGAAATGGTTTTGGCTTCGGTTTAAATATCGTTGAAAATCCATTTCGTAAAATCTCATCCAATTCTCATGCATAAACAGTTGGTAAGGATGAAGGAGTACTAACGCTACTCTAAATTATATCCCTTACCTCTTAGCGACTGATGTAGAGCACTTTCCTCGATGCTCGAATTTACCTCGTAAAATGTGTCGATAGACCGAGCTGCTGCAAAACAAGTTCAACTTATCACATAGGGCTTAAATTCATTTCAACATATCCAAATATGTGATTATATCGAAGCTTTGACCAAAAGTTGACTTTTATCGATTTTACTCTTTTTGCTCGATTTTATCGGTATAAACCTCGTTTTAATCGTATTCAATTCCATAAATAATTTTTCTCATATTCATTACGGTCGATTTAGCTAATTGGACCAATTTCTCTCTTATTGGGCCCGATTGCACCTTAATGGGCCTTAATCCGTTTTAAGCCCGTTTCCCTTATTAATTCTTTCATCGAGGCCTATTGGGCTCACTGGGCCCATCAGTACTTATTGGGCCTTTTTCTAAACTCTTTGAATAGTCTGTATATCATTTACGACAATTTAATTAAAAATCTCGATTTAATCCACTAAATGCTCAATTTAATCCGTAACTCGTAAAATAAACTTTTAATGCACAATAATTACATAGATGGTGTCGTAAATGAGCTTTACTTACCCGAGATTTTACGATAGTGTGCAAATCGAAGTTCGATCGGGCTCACGTACGTGATTTATCGTCGAACTGCACAATTTATATATTTAATTTCGGGTGAATATTTGATCAAATATAATTTAAATAAATTTTTTGAAAATTAACTCGGTCACTTTTGACCTCTTACCGACTTACCCGATGCCCGGTGTATCCCCAAAAATTTTTCCTTTTTCCTTTTCCTCTTTTTCTTCCCTTTTTCTCCTTTTTCCCTCTCTTTCTTGGCTGAATCGGTTCGGTCCGGTTCAGACCGGTTCAGTCCACCGGTTTACCCCGGTTCGGTCGGTTCAGGGCCTCGTCGACCAGTTCTTCATCGGTTTCCATCCCCAACAGCTCCGCTGGGTCGTCCGATGCACGGATCTGGGGTTGGTTTCGTCCAAGGCCGCCAGAAAGTGGCCGGTTTGGCTCTTCTCTCCGGGCCGTCGGTGCCGTTTTCCTCTTTCCGTCTTTCACGGTGTTTCCGACGGTTTTGATGGCCGTGGTTACCCCGATCTAACTCACCAGCTTCTGGGCTTTCGAAATCTGGCCTCGGTTCTGCCCGAATCGGCCCCGATGGCCATTTCTTCCTCTCGGCTCAGTTTCGTTTTCCTTTCGCCACCGTTGCCGCCGTTCGTCAGCTCCCATGTCGTCGGTGGGGCGTCCTTCATTGCCCGGCCTCCCTCAGTGCGGCGCCTGGGCCGCCGGTGCCGTCGGTGAGGTCGTCGGCTTTCGTTTTGGTTTTGGCAGAATCGCGATTTCGCGATTCTGCTTTTTCCTTTTTTTTAACTTTATTATTATTTTATTATATTTTATTATATTATTCAATAAAATATTATATACTACCACAAATATCTTTCAAAAGCCATATTTTATTTTATTAATTAATTTATTTAATTAATTTAATTTATTTTAATTATTTCGGTGTATTTTTCGTATATTTCCGGGATAATGTCCCGAGCGAAAATTACGAAAATTCGTAATATCTTCGTATCTTGATTAATTGAACTCGAAATTTCAAAATTTCTTCTTTATTGATCAAGATTTCCTAAATCCATATTTTTATTGAAATTTCTTCATCGAATTTACACCGAAATTAGGATCTTTTCTCCCCACCTTTTAAGAATTCAGTCCTCTGAATTCAAGCTGGTTCATCAACCACGTGAGGGTACTTCTCCCTTATTTGGCTCTCTAATTCCCAAGTGGTTTCTTCTGTCTTGTGGTGTTACCAGAGAACCTTTACTAGTGGAATAATCTTAAATCGTAGCACCTCCTCTTTTTTTTTTGAAGTGTACTATACTCTTCATCAGTGACACCTTTACAATTACAGAGTCCCTAACCTGAAATTCAAGAGGATGTCTGCGCACATTGGCATAACTTTTCTGTGCGGTCCTCGATCTGTCACGGATGAACTGAACACCCTTAGCTTCCTGTTCCACTAAATCGGAAGCAAGGTGAATCTAGGACAATGGGCCTCCTTCACAATGCTCTGTCTCAAGGTGTTATGATGTGGCATACAGATACGGCCTTGGTACCTCAGTAATCCATCATCACTGACTGTAAACTCAGACTGCGATCTCTCCTCTGTTGGCTAACCATATCCAGTAACTTCTGATCGTTTCGCTATCCAGCTCTAATCTGGTCTAGTATACTTGGTTCGATCTGTAGGCTAGCCATATATCCATGCTTAATCTCATCTACACTAATCTTGAGTTTGGCGAATTGTTCCAATAAGTCCCATTCTTTAATCACCATGTAGGACATCATACCCTTTTAGCTCAGGGCGTCGACTACCACGTTCGCATTATCAGGATGATATAAAATCTCGCAGTCATAGTCTTTTAGGAGCTCTATCTATCTCCGTTGTCTCATATTAAGCTCCCTTTAATTAAACAAGTACTTAAGATCTTATGGTCAGTGAAAATCTGAAATCTTTCTCCAACAATTAATGTCGCTATATCTTGTGTGTAGATACTACTGCAGCTAATTCCAAGTCGTGCGTGGAATGATTACGCTCGTGATCCCTTAGCTGACGGGATCCATAAGCTACCACTCTACTATGCTGCATAAGCACACAACCGAGACCTTGGTGGGAAGCATCATTGTATACCACAAATCCCTCAGACCACTCGGAATGGTCCAGACTAGTGCTGTAGTCAACCGACATTTGAGCTCTTGAAAGCTCTGCTTACACTACTCAGGCCATATAAACTGAACCTATTTACGGGTCAGTCAGGTTAATAGAGCTGTTATCCGTGAAAACCCTTCGACAATCCGTCGGTAATACCATGTTAATCCCAATAAGTTTCTGACCTCCGTGACTGTCCTCAGTCTTTCCCATCTCAATATTGCATCTACCTTGGACAGACCTATTGGCACCTCGTCCTTAGATACCACATGTCCGAGGAATGTAATCTGATCTAGCCAGAAGGCATAATTACTAAATTTACCATATAGCTTCTTCTCACAGAGAGTCTGGAGCACAGTCCTCAAATGTTATTCGTGCTCTTCCCGGGATCCAGAATAAATCAAGATGTCATCGATGAATACTATCATCAATCTATCTAAGTATTCTTGGAAGACATCATTCATAAGACTTATGAATGTAGCTGGGGCATTAGTCAATCCAAAAGGCATAACTAAGAACTCGTAGTGCCCATATCGGGTACGAAATGCTGTTTTCGGTATATCAGCCTCCTTAATCCTTAGCTGATGATAACCCGATCTCAAATCTATCCTTGAAAACACTAAAGCCCCTCTCAGCTGATCAAATAAGTCGTCAGTCCTTGACAGGGGGTACTTATTCTCAACTGTTGCTTTATTCAAAAGCTTGTAGTCTATACATAGACAGAAACTACCATCTTTCTTTCTGGTAAATAGTACTGGTGCACCGCATGGTGACACATTAGGCCTTATAAACCCCTTATCGAGTAATCCTTACAACTGCTTCTTTAATTCTTTCAACTCTACCAATGCCATTTGGTAAGGTGGCTTGGAGATGAGTTGAGTATCTGATATTAGTTCAATGGCAAACTCAACTTCTCTCTCTATGGTAATCCCATTAACTCCTTTAGGAATACTTCGGGAAACTTACATGTAAATTGTGGTGACACAAACGAGTGTGTGGAACTTGGGTCACACAGTACATGTGCTTCTTGATTACAGACAAGGAGAGTACCTCGGATAACATCGAAGGATGTATCTACTGTCTCTTGGTCATGGGCGTACACTCGGCCTTGGGAGACAGGCTTCTTGCCCTTATCTGCGGCTGTGGCTCTCCTCTGTGGAGCCTGAGTCGGTCTCTCTGTCTGTCTAGGTGCCTCATGAGGTTCCTGAGATCTCATAAATGGACACTCTCTCATCAGGTATTCTGTTTCACCACATCTGTAGTAACTAAAGGTACCTACGTGACAAGGTCAAGTGTGAATATTGCCACATATCCTACATTGTGGCACTCTTATCTCAGGGCCTCTAATCATTCCTACGGCGCCAATAGGAGTCTTGGGCTTACCAGCCCCTATCGAGGTCCTTCCACCCTCTATCTCTTGGGTTGACCCCCTTTCAACTCATGTCGAGAAGCAACTGCTCTCTGGATTGTATCTCATTAGGGTTGTAAATCTATTCTCATACTCATCTACTGTAGAACTTCCCTGTCTCAAATCTAAAAACTCTATTTGCATCTTCTTTCAAGCTGCAAGCGGTACATATTTCTCTCGAAATGTAACTAAGAAAGCATTCCCTGTGATCTCTGAGGGATCCTCGGCTAATATCCTCTGTGTGGATCTCCTCCAAACTTAGCCTGTCCCTTTATCATTTAACCTGCCATAGTCTCTCTCTCCCTATCAGTACACCCAAAAACTGAAATATCATCTCAATATCAACGATTCACTCCTCAGCCTTAATCGGGTCCTTAAGCCCTGTGAACTCTGAAGGATGCATACTCAAGAAATCTCGCACCCTTTTGAGTCTCTCTGTCGTCCCTATGCTGGGGAACTGCTGGCTGAGGGCTAGGGCTACTGGAGAAACTGGTGAGGGAGGAGGATTAGGCATAAGAGTAGCTATCTTCGTACCAGGTGTACGTACCCCAAACTGCTGGGTAAACATAGTGGTAAAGGTTGTAAGTCTTTCCCTCATACCATGTACCGTCTCTTCGAGCCTCCTTATTATATCAGTAGGGCTCTCGAGTTAAGGGGAAGATGGTAGAGTGGGTTCAACTCATCTCTGTCAACGGTCCCATCTACCACTCATGATTAGCGATCTACTATTTACACATAATCCATAAATCAAGTCATACTTTGACAAGTAAGCTTACTTTATTACCAGACATGCATAGACACATTGGGATGTAATACACTCTTATTACTAGACACGACAGTACTACACAACATTTGCTCTGATACCAAGAAAACTGTCACACCCCAAAAGCGCGAAAAAATTGGGCTAATTTAAAATTTTTATCCATTAACTATGTTGTTTTCCTGTCCATGTCTAGGTTTAAATTCTTTTTCATTTTCCAGGATCTCATTACATTACATACATTCTGTATATATAAAATCATTTACAACTATTACATCCCGACTATTATATACAATAGTGTCTATTATGTATCACATGTCTGGAATATAAGTAAGACTGTACCTCAAGGTTACTAAAGTATCCGATGGAAGGTCGGACTACCTTGTCAACGACCACAGTCTCATATGTGCAGTAGACTCGCTATAGATAATCTGGGAGATGGAGAGGAGGGGGTGAGTTTTTCAGACTCGGTAAGAGATACATTTAAAATAGCTTTAAATACTCAAAACATGGTAAAACGCATGGTTTTACAAATCAGCATAAACATGTACTGGAGTAGAGATGCTTACATTTCATAAAAGCAGTAAAAACATGCTTAAATCATAAGTTTACACATCATGCATCTTTTTAGTAAATCTCATATATAGTATGCATATCACGTCGTGTAAACAAGTAAAAAGCATCTCAAAACTTAATCATGCATATCATAACATGCTTATCACTTTGAAAGTGAAATCGTTCTATCATATGCACATTTCATAAAACATAACTCATAAGCTACCTTTAAAATCTCATCATAAAAATATGTGCTCAATAGCAAATCATAAAATAGGTAGCATGAAATGTGCGAAAACATATATATATCATTCCGTCAATTCATCATGTAGGGTCAGACAATCGTCTCATATACTAGTCCCGAAGGACATCATACATCTGGTCCCGTAGGACAAAATCATGGGTACTCATGGCCATAGTACAGGGGAGCCGTAGGACTGGATCAGGGTCGTACGCTGCCCTATCTCTCGTGCACCACTAAATGGGGACTATACGCACGAACTCACGTGCATCACCAAGTGTGGTCTATACGCACGTTTCTCATACCAAGTCAGAGCCTGCCCGTTCTCTGGCCGTCGGCTAGGTAGATCCTCAATCGTCTCCATACGAGATCGACCCCAAATCCTCTGAATTTCTTCATATCATACCTTTTTACCCCATAAAAATCATTTTGGGCCTCTTACCCAATTTATCAAAATCATTTCGGGCCTCATACCCGTGTATTAAAATCGTTACGGGACTCTAACCCGTTTTTCATAAATCGTTACGGGACTCTAGCCCGTTTCTCATAGAAAACATAGTTTTCATAAATCATTGCGGGACTCTAGCCCGTGTAAATATGGAAAGCATAGTTATAATAGCTATTTATTGGGACTAATACCCGTACTGTGAAAATATAGCTTAAAAGCTGTCTCGAGACTTTAACCCGTATCATGAAAACATGATTTCATAAAACATATCGGGACTTTAACCCGTAATCTCACATAAAAATACTATACTTTCGTTTCAGAAGTGAAAAATCACTTTTATAAACATGTATGCTGTAAAAATGTATCTCATATATATAAAACATGCTGAAAACTCGAGAAATGGTTTTGGCTTCGGTTTAAATACAGTTGAAAATCCATTTCTTAAAATCTCATCCAATTCTCATACATAAACAGTTGGTAAGGATGAAGGAGTACTAACGCTACTCTAAATTATATCCCTTACCTCTTAGCGACTGATATAGAGCACTTTCCTCGATGCTCGAATTTACCTCGTAAAATGTGTCGATAGACCGAGCTGCTGCAAAACAAGTTCAACTTATGTCACGCCCCGAAAGTGCGGAAAATAGGGCTAATTTAAAACTTTTTACTCGTTAATTCACAATTAAAGGTGCATTCCTGTGCTGTGTCATACATCATCATAATTATCATGCCTCAGGATCTCATCATAATATAGTGTATATTGAATCATATACATTACTCAATTCCAAGTTAATTAATCCTAATACATCCCATATAATGTTATACATCAAGTGTCTGCAATTACAATAATAGTCTGGGTATATGAAAAGATAAATTATACCTCAAGATACAATATATATGGCCTGGAGCTCGAATCCTCCACTAGCCACTACTCCGTACGTCGCAGGGAAGTCCTTATTCACTTGAAGAACTCTGGGGGGGGGGGGGGAAGGAAAACAGGGTGAGCTTCTAAATCGCTCAGTAAAGGGGGTAAGGAACTCAGTTCATAAACCAAAATGCACAGCACAAAAGGTTTATTTGTATGTGAAACTCATTTGAAAACCATAGCATGAAAATACTCAAAACGACACTCTCATGTGTCAAGTCATGTGAAAACATGAGGTAAAAGGCTCACTCTAGAGCATTAACAAAGCATGTGAAAATAACACGTTAAAACGCTTTCTCAAATAACGTGATAAAATCACAGTAAATATAATGCACGTGGCACAGCCACAAAACACACGTGGCATAGCCACTGATTTAATTTCTCACGTGGCATAGCCACAAAACACACGTGGCAAAGCCACTGAATTAATTTCTCATGTGGCATAGCCACAAAACACACGTGGCAAAGCCACTGGTTTAATTTCTCACGTGGCATAGCCACAAAACACACGTGGCAAAGCCACTGAATTAATTTCTCGCGTGGCATAGCCACAAAACACACGTGGCAAAGCCACTGAATTAATTTCTCGCGTGGCATAGCCACAGAATAGGGTTTAACGTGGCACAGCCACCAATGGGGTTTCTCAACGTGGCACAGCCACCAATGGGGTTTCTCAATGTGGCACAGCCACCAATGGGGTATAACGTGGCACAGCCACCAATGGGGTTTCTCAATGTGGCACAGCCACCAATGGGGTTTCTCAACGTGGCACAGCCACCAATGGGGTATAACGTGGCACAGCCACCAATGGGGTATAACGTGGCACAGCCACCAATGGGGTTTTCTCAACGTGGCACAGCCACAGAATAGGTTATTCTCACGTTACCAGAACGGAGAAGAAATTCGGGCTTACATGCTACCAGAGCAATGCCCGGTGTGTACTCACAACTACACACCTAAGTCTTATCACATAAGACTGGTTTGCCTTCACGTAGAACTCATAATGGTTTTCTCTTATAAAACTCATTTGAAATCATTTTGTACTCAACACAAAACGTAATAAAATCGAGTTCCAACCGGCAAAGCACACGCACACATTTCTCAAATCTCAATATTGCCTTAACGTAGAGCCCAGTTATAAACTCATAAAACATTGGGCTCTAACCGGCTATAAAATCGTGTGCAATTTAATCTCAACACAAAACACTCAACATGCTTGTTTTATAAACCACAAATCATGCTAAAACAGTTTGCAATTCACATACACAAATGGTTTAGATTTCCCTTACCTCTTTGCATCTCGTATAGTGCAATCGTTTCCCCCGTATCACGGACTAGCCTAGCATTCCACTCTGGAACTCCCGAGCTGTCCAAACGATGTTAAAACATCAATACTCAACATCACATAAACCTCAATTCTCAAAATCGAGCATAATTGCTCATAACACCTCAAATCCCTTGATTCTCGTAACTCAACCCTAAACTACAACCTCATTCTCAATATCTCAACATCCTACATTCCTCATGCCAATTATCTAGGCTAATTCTCCACATTGTCTATATTTCCATTTATAGCTCAAAATTCCTAGAATTACCAAAATCGCTAAATATCATTATCACCCTATCCACATTGAAATTCATCAATCCCTAATCATTTCTCAACTATTTCAACACAATTACAACCACCAATAACATCAAAATCAGCTCAAATATCAAGATCGAGGTTTAGAAATTACCCAAAGCTTGTGAGACGCACAACTCACGCCTCGATCCGATTCGTCCTTTGATTTCCAAGTATGTTGTTCTCCTTTTGATGAGGAACAACTTTCCTTCTTACCACAACAGCTGATTCGGCCGGAAATGGGTGATTTAGAGGAGTGAGAAACTAGGTTTTCAAAAAAATGGGGGTTTGGAAGAGAGAGAAAGTGAAATTGCAGAGAAAACACGGGTTCCTTATATAGACTGGAGGTAGGAGATCGATCTGCCTCTTGATGAGATCGATCTGTGTTTGAAATATGGGGACGATCTGGGTAATTTTATGCCTAGGAGATCGATCTTTCGAGGGGTGAGATCGATCTCTTTATGGCTTTATGAGATCGATCTGCTCCTGAGGAGATCGATCTTCTCCCCAAACAGAATCATTTGGAGATCGATCTCTTCCTCATGAGATCGATCTTCTCTCAAACAAATTCATAAGGAGATCGATCTTCTTCCATTGGAGATCGATCTGCTCCTTAAATTCCTCCTTCCTTGTCATTTTTAACTCACCAGATCGATCTCTCATCCTTCCAGATCGATCTGCTCTTTAAATTCCTCTTTCCTTGTCATTTTTAACTCACCAGATCGATCTCTCATTCTCCCAGATCGATCTGTCCTCATAGTTCATGCTTATTTTACACACTTAACATATAAATCTCCAATTTTAATTCCCAAAATTCACTTAGCTCAATAAATTACACTTCAATTTATTATTACATCACTAAATATGTCTGAAATTCTCAGATCTCACAACTTATCACATACGACTTAAATTCATTTCAACATATCCAAATATGTGATTATATCGAAGCTTTGACCAAAAGTTAACTTTTATCGATTTTACTCTTTTTGCTCGATTTTATCGGTATAAACCTCATTTTAATCGTATTCAATTCCATAAATAATTTTTCTCATATTCATTACGGTCGATTTAGCTAATTGGACCAATTTCTCTCTTATTGGGTCTGATTGCACCTTAATGGGCCTTAATCCGTTTTAAGTCCGTTTCCCTTATTAATTCTTTCATCGAGGCCTATTGGGCTCACTGGGCCCATCAGTACTTATTGGGCCTTTTTCTAAACTCTTTGAATAGTCTGTATATCATTTACGACAATTTAATTAAAAATCTCGATTTAATCCACTAAATGCGCAATTTAATCCGTAACTCGTAAAATAAACTTTTAATGCGCAATAATTACATAGATGGTGTCGTAAATGAGCTTTACTTACCCGAGATTTTACGATAGTGTGCAAATCGAAGTTCGATCGGGCTCACGTACGTGATTTATCGTCGAACTGCACAATTTATATATTTAATTTCGAGTGAATTTTCGATCAAATATAATTTAAATAAATTTCCCGAAAATTAAATCGGTCACTTTTGACCTCTTACCGACTTACCCGAAGTCCGGTGTATCCCCAAAAATTTTTCCTTTTTCCTTTTCCTCTTTTTCTTCCCTTTTTCTCCTTTTTCCCTCTCTTTCTTGGCTGAACCGGTTCGGTCTGGTTCAGACCGGTTCAGTCCGTCGGTTTACCCCGGTTCGGCCGGTTCAGGGCCTCATCGGCCGGTTCTTCGTCGGCTTCCGTCGCCAGCAGCTCCGCTGGGTCGTCCGATGCACGGATCTGGGGTTTGTTTCGTCCAAGGCCGCCGAAAAGTGGCCGGTTCGGCTCTTCTCTCCGGGCCGTCGGTGCCGTTTTCCTCATTCCGCCATTCATGGTGTTTTCGACCGTTTTGATGGCCGTGGTTACCCCGATCTAGCTCGCCAGCTTCTGGGCTTTCGAAATCTGGCCTCGGTTCTGCCCGAATCGGCGCCGATGGCCATTTCTTCCTCTCGGCTCAGTTTCGTTTTCCTTTCGCCACCGTTGCCGCCGTTCGTCAGCTCCCATATCACCGGTGGGGCGTGCTGCATCGCCCGGCCTCCCTCGGTGCCGCGCCTGGGCCGCCGGTGCCGTCGGTGAGGTCGTCGGCTTTCGTTTTGGTTTTGGCAGAATCGCGATTTCGCGATTCTGCTTTTTCCTTTCTTTTTTTTTAACTTTATTATTATTTTATTATATTTTATTATATTATTCAATAAAATATTATATACTACCACAAATATCTTTCAAAAGCCATATTTTATTTTATTAATTAATTAATTTAATTTATTTTAATTATTTCGGTGTATTTTTCGCATATTTTCGGGATAATGTCCCGAGCGAAAATTACGAAAATTCGTAATATCTTCGTATCTTGATCAAAATTTCTTCTTTATTGATCAAGATTTCCTAAATCCATATTTTTAATGAAATTTCTTCAACGAATTTACACCGAAATTAGGATCTTTTGACCAATTTTACCCTTCCACGCGTTCGGGATCAATTTAGACCGATTTTCCTTCTCAGACTCACTATCTTTTCTCATTTAAATTTTGCATTTTTTGTCAAACGATTTAAATCCCTTTAAAAAAATTCGGGTTTCACACCAATCTACCGATTTGCTTTGATTAAAACCAATAAAATTCCTTAATTCAAAAAATTCCTTAAATCATGGTATACATAATCAGGGTATACATACATATTCAGTGTACAGAAAAGCTATTAAAATATGCGTAGCTACCTCTAGCTACTCACACAATTCCCTTACCTCATTTTTCTGTACAATTTGACCTTTCCACTGATGACTCGTACGCAGTCCGATTTACTCCCAATCCAATCTCCGGAACTGCGGATAAATATTCATCAGGTCAATTACAATACAATTAATTGTATTTCATATTTTTTGGGCTTAATTTTAAATCATTGGGCCCGTTTACCCATGTTGGGCCCGATTGTACCATAATTGGCCTTAAACGACCTTAAGCCCGTTTTCCACTTACTATTCACGTTATCGAGGCCTATTGGGCTCATTTAGCCCATCAGTATTTATCGAGCATTGTTCTACACTTTCAATAGCTTAATGAATTATTTACAACAATTTATTTCAATTTCCAGAATATAATTCATTTCATGCGAAAATGAAATCTGTAATTTATGCGGTAAATTCTAACACGCATAACGATGCAAAATTCTCATAAATAAGGGTTACTTACCCATGATTCCATGATAGTATGTAATTCGAGGTGATCTCGAGCTCTCGATTGACGCCCATTGTCGAGCTACACAATTTAATATTTTTTCGGGTAAACTTTCAGTCGAATATTAATCAAATTAAATATGCCAAAATTTAAATCGGTCAATTCAACCGCTTACCGACTTACCCGTAGCTCGATTGCATCACTAGAATTTTTTCCAAATTTTCCTCTTTTTCTTTTCTTTTTTTTTCTTTTTTTTCCTTTTCTTTTTGGCTAAACCGGTCCGGTCCGGTTCAGCATACTCTCACTGCGCTGAACTGACCGTACCGATTTAAGCATCATTTTGTCGTTTCGGCGCAGTCTGGTCAGTTCTCGGCATGATTCCGGTGCCGTTTGGCGCTCCATCGTCTGGGCTTCCATCATCGGGCCTCGGGGTGGCTCGAATCGGCGCCATTGTAGGTGAATCCAGGCTTCTCTCCCGCGACACTCCCTCCATCGATCTGGCGTTCATCGGCGTTTCAATGGCGAGTCAAGACCGCTAATGGTTCGCCCGAGGTCGAGCTGCCTTCGCCGACCCTCGTCGACCCCTCAGTCCCGCCGGTGGTCGTTAGATCGGAGGGATTTGGTTCCCTCGATTCACCACCTATGTTTTCGCCATTTGCTTTTCTGTTTCCTTTTTTTTCATTCTTTTGCGATTTCCAATTTCGTTTTTTTTTTAGATTTTGATTATTATTATTATTATTTTTTCCTTTTACTTATAATAGATTTTTATTATTATTTTATTCATTAAAACAATAATAAAATCCTAAAAATATCCTAAAAATTCAAATTAAATTCATTTAATCCATAAAATGAATTTATCAGTCTGATTTTACCTTTTTCGGTATATTTTTCTAATATTTTCGGATAGTTTCCCGAGGTGAAAATTTCGATTAATTCCAATAAATTCATATCTTAATCAATTTAATCCGAAAATTTAATTATTTCTTCGTTATTGATCAAGATTTCTCATTCTCATATTTTTAATTAAATTTTCTTGTCACGATTAATACTGAATTTTGATCTTTTGACCGTTTTACCCTTGCATGCATTCGGGAATACCATTTCAATCCTTTTACATTTTTCAATGCACTCGAAAATTTCTATTCATTCCATTTGCTCTTATGATAAAAATTGGGTCTTACATTAACAATAATAATAAATGAAAATAAAAAAGGAGAAGAAGGAGACTAAGATTTTTTACTTGGAAAACCCCTTTAAAATTTAGAAGGGTAAAAACCACGGGACTGAAGTCTATAAAAACTACGGGACCGTAGTCCATAAAAATATTTACTTTGATTGAACTTATTTATAATTTTACATACAATTTACAACTAAAGAAAAATAAAACTATTTCCTATGGCTTATCATTTATAAGAATTGACTTGAAAATTCTTCGTCTTCCTCCGGCATACTATTGGCAAGCTTATTGGCCATTCCAAGTTCTTTATTATGAGATTCCGCTTCAAACTAGTCTTTCATACATGTTAGCATGCATAATAAATCTGGTTGAAAATTGGTTTGAAGGTCTCCAATTATTTTTTCACATGTCAAGAATGTAGATATCGAAGCAACGGATGATATTTGCACCACAAAAACATCTCGGGCCATGGAAAGCTAAAATTGAAAATTTTCTTTGGTTTTCTTTCCGCCATTAGAGAAGATCAAAGTTATCTATACAAAAATTTTGACTTGAGAAAAGTCCTATCTCATTGGAGCCTCCACCACTCCGTAGAGTTGTTGAGCCGTCAGATCCGCTGCTATTGGCTTTTCCTTTTAGCTTCAGTCTCCTTTTTGTTGCTGCCTTAATTGTATCAAAAATACCTCTTCGATGCTTGCCACTACCACCACTTTTGGTTTCACCATTTGGTTCTTCTCCTTGGTTGAGCTGCTTCCTCTCACCTTCATAAAAACTAAACAAATCTCGAAAATATGTGTGAACTGAGGACTTTTGGCCCTTAATATAATCAAGATTAAGAAACTCTTTATAATAATAAAAAAAATCTATATTATCCCTACATTGACTAGGATCTAATAAAGTTGCAATATAATAAATAGGAGGAATTACTTCCCAATATTTTTTAAATTTTTCCTCCATATAAAAAATAAAAGAATATAAAGTTCCATCATTCTAAATTTTAAAAATTGATCAAACATTGTAAAAATTATAGGAATAAATGTAGTTGGATAATATTAAACTGAAAATTGTTTGGTTGCTTCTTTAAAAGTAGATAAAAAACAACACAATTTTCAATAAGATTTCAATCAAAATAAAAAATTTGTAAGGATTCGTCATTTACAAAATTGTTATAAAAAGGAGTAACAATATCTTTATAAGGTAAAATAAAAGAAAGTAATAGACAAAAAGAGTTCCATCTTGTTTCCACGGGAAGTGGAAACACTAGTATTTAAGTTATTTGCTTCTGAAATTCGCCTCCATTCTCGTTTGTGAGTTGGAGTGCGAATGCACTTTGCTAAAAAAATTTTTTTTCTATTGAAATTATGCCACCTAAATTAAAACCATTTTGTGCACATAAATTCATAATATGACATGCACATTCAACATACCATGCATAATTGGGTTTAAACTTTTAATTAACAGAGGAATGACTGCAATATTACTAGAAGCATTATCTAAAGTAATAGAGAAAACTTTATTTTCAATCCCATACATTTCACACAATTAGAAATATAATGAGTAATAGTATATGCAGTATCTGATTGGTCTAATAAATCTAAAGATAAAATGCGTTTTTGCGTGCACCATTTTTCATCTATTCAATGTAGGTTATAACAAGATAACTTCAATATTACTAAGGTGTTAAGGCCCAGCCCGTTCATAGGCCGTCGACTGGCATCCCCTTGGGATTCCCCCCAGGTTTACCTTAACTCAACTGTACTGTACTCTTTAGTAGCCTACAGGCCCCTCAAGTTTTTATCCTGGCGTTGGCCAGAATTTGGGTCCGAGAGGCTCGAACTCAGGACATAGTCCTAGTCGACGCACTCCTGTTACCACTGAGCTAATGGTACCAGGAGTGTGTCGACTAGGACTATATCCTGAGTTCGAGCCTCTAGGGACGCGAATTCTGGCCAAGGCCAGGACAAAACTGAGAGGGACCTGTGGGCTTCCAAAGTAGACAGTACGGATGAGTCAAGGTAACCTGGGGGGAAGCCCAAGCGGATGCCAGCCGATGACCTATGAACGAGTTGGGCCTTGACAATAAAATGCGCGTTTTATTGTCAAGGCCTAGCCCGTTCATAGGCCATCAACTGGCATCCCCTTGGGTTTCCCCCCAGGTTTACCTTGACTCAATCGTACTGTCCTCTTTGGCAGGCCACAGGCCCCTCAAGGTTTTGTCCTGGCCTTTGCCAGAATTCGCATTCCTAGAGGCTTGAACCCAGGACATATCCTAGTCGACGCGCTCCTAGTACCATTGAGCCCTCAATGGTACCAAGAGCGCGTCGACTAGGACTATGTCCTGACTTCGAGCCTCTAGGGACACGAATTCTGGCAAAGGCCAGGACAAAACCTTGAGGGGCCTGTGGCCTGCCAAAGAGGACAGTACGGTTGAGTCAAGGTAAACCTGAGGGGGAGCCCAAAGGGATGTCAGCCGACGGCCTATGAACGGGCTGGGCCTTGACATAAGTTTATGCTGTGATGACTTAAAATTTCTCTACTTTTGGGAATAAATTTCAAGTATATGAAATAATATTTAGAAAATGTTTTAGATATATATTTAATTGAATATATAAATATTTAATTAAGTATAAATAATTATATATATATATATTATATACAAATATAAATATATATTTAAGTATATATATGTATATATATAGATGAATGTGTAAATATATTTTTATATTTAATTTAAATGTATATATATATAAATGAAAATGAGTCAGAGGAAACTATCCCACAGACACAAAACTTCCTCTGTTAAACAGAGGAAGAGATGAGAGAATGAAAGGGGAGAGAGAGAGCACCGTAAGGAAAGAGATAGGGAATGATGAATGAGAAGAGGTCGGGCTAGCGTCATCAGTGAGAGAGGAATGGGAGGCAAGCCTCGTTGCCTTGGATAGGGGCAAATGGTGTAAAAAATAAGAACATCAGGGAGGAAGAAGCGAAAAAGAGAAGAGGCTGAACCGGCCTTTTGACAACTGATGTGACTACGCCCACTCTAAATTACCCAGACGTGTTAACCGCAAGTGCACGGGTCGTACATGTAATAATGGGATTTGAGTCTCGAATTATCGTCCCACAGAGAATCTAATTAGCCTAATTAAGTACCGATTAATCTTACCCTAAGTATATCCTAGCAAATTATGAGAATCTAATGGGTGATCTACTAAGTTTAAAATTTAAATTACTAGAAAACAATAAAAACAATGAAAACTAAAAATAAAAAAATAAAACAGAGCTAAAATTACTTACAAAGCTCCAAGCAATTAAAAGTAATAACCTACCAAAGATAATTAACACGGTTAAAATTAATTAATGCAAATAGACTAGAATTAGAATATGAAAATAAAGAAAGAAAATTAACTCAAATAAAAGTAAAAATAAAATGTGCATGCAATTAATCTAATTATCAAAAATAAGAATGCAAATTAAAATATCCTAAAATCTAATGAAATAAAATTCTAAAAATTTAGGACAATTTCTAAATCTAAATGTCTAAAATAGGGATCCTAAATTAATCCTAACTATAGCTAATTACTAAGTTAATAAAATGCCTAAGTGATAATAAAATCTAAATGATGATTGAGAATTAAATATTTTTTTTTTTTTTGGATTTTAAGAGTTTAAAATGAAAGCTAACTTAAAAATGCATAAAATAATTTTACTCCTAATTTAATTATAAATGCAACACTTAAACACTAGAATTAATTCTTAAATTCTCTTGCATAAAATTAATTATTAACATAATTAAAACTAAGTTGTAAACTATCAAGTAAAGAAAATATAACTAACATGCAAATTAATTCAAGATTCTAAATTTTGCCTAAGCTAACAAATAATATTAAAAGGAATAATAACAATAAAATAAAATAATAGACATGCATGAAAAATGGATTTGTGACAATAATGTGATGCCAAACATGGCCTTAAACAATTTCCAGATAGCCTAGTCTAGTGCACTGTACTGTACACGCTTCAGCCTTCATTGCTGCAGGCGTTGTCTTGCACTTCCATATACTACTGTTGTACATACTGCCAATGTGACGCCCCGGAAACGCGAAAAAAAATGGGCTATTTTTTTTTTTTTTATATCCTTTACTTAAGTTGTATTCCTATCAGTGCCAATTTCTTAATCTTTCGTTAATGTACCGAGACGCAGTTTATAATCGTAACCAGTCGAATTCAATATCTTTTCCTCTACTTGTCAGTACGTCTATTCTCATTCCCACACTTTATATATCTAGAATATATAGTAAGGTTTAAACTGCGTTACTACTACTTTAGTTACATTCATATTTCTTACTTTACATCCCAAAACATTATTACAACATTGTCTATGCTTTACAGGAAGTCTGGTAGGTAAAGTAAAATATACCTTACTAGTACTGAGGATAGCCTGGAAGGGCTGAGTCCGCCTATCCACGACTATTGTACGGCAGGTAAGGATGACAATTTACTTAAGCAAATCTGTGAGGTAAAAATAAAGGGGTGAGCTCTTCAAGCCCAGTAAGACATGCATTTAAGGCAGTCTTAGCATTAAAACATGTAAATGTAAAATGTTGTGATATAACTTTATAAAATATCATGCACGTGAATATTAACCGAAACATATTTAGTTTCGAAAGACAAGTCAAAGTACTTGTGATATCATAACTGGTAGCATGTAATTTATAAATCATGCATCTTATAAAACACGTAGCATGTAAATCATGTAACAAATATCCCGTAGGAAATCATTCACATAGCATATATCACGTAGCTCGTTTAAAGAGCAAATCAAGTCAGAGTACATAATATTTAAATCATAAAATTTAGTACTCTTTTCTTTCAAATAATACTAATTCTTTTGATGGAGACTAGGTAGCATTTTCATTACGACAAGAGTCGTATTCATGTATGCATTTCACATAGGAAATTTGCATAGATGCTTCACTTATACTTAATACCGATGGCCATGGTAAGGGACTGTAGACTGGATTAGGGTCTTACAGAGCCCCTCGCCACTATACATATATTTCCTTTAACGGAGAGTGGCATAAACATCACACCGAGTGGTACAAATACCCGACGTAGTTCAACATGCACCACAAGGGACTAAACGTACACCAAGTGGTATGAGGCATGTTCCACGACGGTCCAGACCCCACACGGCAATTTAAGATAGCTCTCATAGCTTACATATAGCCTTAGTCTCAAAACATTTCTTTGAAATTATTTCTCGGGTCCGTTCACCCATAAACTTTTAAATCATTTCTCGGGTCCGTACACCGGTAAATTTATAGAAATCATATTTTTAATCATATTTCGGGTCCGTTCACCCGTAAATTCATAGAAATCATATTTTTAATCATATTTCGGGTCCGTTCACCCGTAAACTTGTAGAAATCATATTTTTAATCATAATTCGGGTCCGTTCACCCGTAAATTCATAGAAATCATATTTTTAATCATATTTCGGGTCCGTTCACCCGTAAACTTGTAGAAATCATATTTTTAATCATAATTCGGGTCCTTTCACCCGTAACTTGTAGAAATAATGAATTTTCATTTTCACATAACAAATTTCATTTAAAAACATTTCACAGATATCAAAAGTATATTTTGAAGAGCTCGAAAAATAGGGTTTTTCTTTCGATTTTCTCGATTTTCAAGTGCATAGTAATTTTTCCAAGTTCGGAGTTATTATTCGTAAAAACTAACATGTTCAACACATTTTTAAGCTGAAGTAAGGTATTTGAATACCAATACTACTTTAAATCACATCCCTTACCTCGTAGATCGTAGGGCAGCGCAAACTTGTCGGGTCTCGAGATTGCCTCGATTTGCGTGCCAAATTCCCAAACTGCCCAAAACGATATCCATTCATCATATATTGATCAATTTCATCTTAACATACTCAATTTTAATTTATCTTCTCGAAGTTTGACCAATTTTGACTTTTCGGTCAACTTTTTCGGTTTTCTCGGTTTTACCGATTTAGTGCCGTTTTTCACAAATCTCGTTATTCAAATTTCTCATTTCATTACTTCATTAACCTTATGACTCATTCAAGTTCATAAATCAAGCTAGTCATTTTGTAAGATTTTCAATTCTTTCGTTTTTCGGTTTTACAATGAGTCAAACTATAAATCGGGCTTTCTCGGTATAAATTTAACTGTTAATAACCTTAGATCCATCAAATTTTTCACATAAACACATCAACACCTTGCTGTCCAGATCTCAAATCATTCTTAGAAGTTAAATCATCCAAGTCCACTTAACTAAAAATCTTTCAACAACACCAAATAACAACATATATGAACTTCATCATCATCCATCAACTTTACCTCGAGTTTGACCAAGGTTGACCACGTTTTTGATTCTTAAAATTGATCCTCAACTGTTATTTAACATGTATAGATCTTAGAATCATCAAAAACTACAAGAAAACTCAGCCAAAGAATCCAAAAATTCCAAGTTCTTCACTTACCAAAAACAGGGCAGATTCATCGACCGTTTTTGTTTTGCGTTTTTCACCTAGTAAATGATCTTATTTGTGGCTGAATTTTTTATATGTTATATAGGGATGGATGAGGAAGATTTTATCCTTCTTGGACGAGACCTGAATCTGACCGGAAGGTGGCCGGAAAAATCACGTACTGAGGGCAAACAGAGGACGCCTGCGGGAAGAAAGGGAGGGGGATATCTCTCGTACTAGAAGTCCTTTGGGGTTTATTTTTATGCCCACTGAAAGATCATTAAGTCTACTTTCAGACTTGAAAAACTTGGCTCGAATTGAATACCGCAAGGTCTTCAAATTTGACAAACATGTTGGCTGGGTCGGCAGGCTGAAGGGGACAGATTTCTGTCCTCTTCTAGAAGAATTTAAGAAAAATTATTCTAGTCCAATTTTCTCCAAATTTCCACTTTTCAAGTGTTATACTATGTCTCTAGTATGTTTCATAAGGATTTTAGGGTCACTTGTTTAAGAAAAATTACCCGATTGAACCCATTTTGCGCGATTTGGTCAATACCGAGCAAAATGACTTAAAGTTTTCAATTTACCTTAAAAATTAATTCGATCCCCAAAACCTCCATATTTCCACTTGATTTTGATTTCTCAAGTAAATTTCATCTTATATTAATTTTCTATACCCTCGAAATAATTTTCGAGAATTTTTTTAGAATTTATTCCGGATTTATTCTCTTTTTCGAGCCCATTTGCTCGATTTAGTGCAAAGCCCGAACCTTACTAACTTTTTCACTTTCAATTCCTTAGTTTACCTTTCTAAACATCAATTCATACTCAAACATGTAATTCTTAATAAATTCTCGAGCTTAGAGCCTTACCTCAGTTTACGTGCCAGTGGGCCCCACGTAACTAACCCGAGTGTTTTGGTGGTTTCAGGCCTGCATAATATTATTCTGAGTTCTCAATTACTTCTTAGTTTACCAAATAAGAACTAAAGTGAGAAATATTTGGGTTTCACAGCCAATATTCCTTTAATCTGCCAACAGCTTGTAACGACCCTTGACCCTTGAAAATCAGGATAATTTTTTTTTTTTGAATTTAATTTACCCACTTATTCCCTTATTCATTTAGGTTGTATTCCTGTGCAGTGTCAAAACACTTTTCCTAATACTTTACTCGTAATTATAATTTAATTTCTATATTTTAACTTATGTGGCCGATAACAATTTCGGCAGCACAACGGCTTATATGTGAGCCTATCCACCTGCAAGTCATTTATTTTTGGCAATCCTAGATATCCATAACTACCAAGCATACTTTCCAATTCATCCTTACCAGTTCAGACATCTATTTCAATTTAAAACCAGTCATCTCAAATATTATCCTAAAATAATAATGTTTACATCATCCTTACAAAATTACATCCCAACAGATAACTTCGACACGTGTCTGTGCATACGATTATGTCTGGTACAGGAATGTAAATGTATACCTCTTGTGTGTACAAAATGTAGCCTAGGGTAGCTCTTCCCACCAGCCTACGTCGTGTACGTGACAGGTAGCGCTTATAGATTCACTGCAAAAGATCTGAAGGTAGAGGGGTGAGCTTTTGGGGAAAAGCCCAGTAAGATAGTACCTTTAAATTAATCCTGATATATATTTATGAAAAGCATGTAAAAATTATTTGTAAGACCATACTTTAAGTAAAAGGAAAACTTAAATCATCACTTCATGCAATTCATCGTAAAAGTCATAACGCATGAAAGTTCAAAGCAAGAATCATGCTCAACCATGCTATAAATTCTTTCATAAGCTTTTCGCATACATTGCATAATCATCTCGTTTTACTTTCGTAAACATGCCATAAACATTTTGTGAAGCTTTCATGAAACATTTCATAATTACTTTGTAAACATTACATAAACGGGTTGGTTCATAACCAATCATTGAAATTCATAAGGCATATATTCGTTGCCACATTTATCATTCATAACTAATTCATGGAGACCAGGCTATAACTAAGTCATGCGATACGTGTCATTCTCCGTAGACAGCTAAACATGTTACCTATGGCCATGGTAAGTGGCTGTAGACTGGATCAAGGTCGTACAGCTCTTTCGTAAAACATGGGTAGTATCCATCTTACATACTTTCACTAGCACATAGCTAGGACAGGGGCACCAATGGCACTCTCCGTGTGGGCAACATAATTGCGTGCTGCGCGGGCACGAGATACTACCAAAACATCATCATCATAAACCACAAGTAGCGTGACATCTACCACACAGGTAGCGTCAAATGCTACAGGGGCCTACGTACCGGCACCTTAAGTGGTAGTGCCGGAACACCACGAGAAGTAGCCAAGCTTGAAGCCTAAGTCTCAAAACATATTTTCTTTTTCCCCCTTTTCTTTGAAATTGTCAAAAGTTAACTTTAGCGATATGGATATAAAAATCATGAGTAAATATAAAATATCCATACGCTTCATACCCTTGGAAAAATTTATTTCATGTCATGTAAAGTATTCGGGGGACATTTAACATATTTAAAACGTGTTACATAATCATTGTACAAGTATAAAAGCATCTATAAATCATTTCAAAATCACATGCTCTTTTCATAAAGTCATTCATCGGTAAAAACAATATGCATTATCAGGACATAGTTAAATAGTACCCCTTACCTCGATGTATCAGATATCTCACGTTCGCGAAATGACGCCTTCCAACACCTCCGTCAATTCGTCTACGTTTTACCTACATCGAAGGTAGTTTACTTAGCTTCCTATTCATACGAGATACTCGAAATACATTAAAACCGTAACCTATTTGTTCTTCCTCGTGTGTACGTTTAATCGTGCGTACCTAGGCTATTCATGTACGTATATATATATATATATATATATATATATATATTTTCTTCCCCTATATTATTTTTGTGCGTACACACCTCGGTATACCTATTATTATATACAACTACATGTATATACTGGCGAGTATATATGTATATATATTCCTATATATGCATCATTATTTGTTTTCATTTCTTTCCTCATCACATGTATCCATCCCATGTATGTACATATATTAAAACACATTCTTACCTTATACCTTCATTTGTATATACCTCCTAGTATATACACATCTCTCATACATTCCTTTATATGTACACCTAAGTAAATACTCAATATATGTATATGTATACTCATACATACCCACATGGATATATGTATATATATATATATATATATCATTTTTACTTGTTTCCATTTACGCACCCTCACATAAATATACATATATACATATATACATACATGCATCTACCTCTCCCTTGATCCATCATTCATCACTACCCCTTTTTCTTACACCATTTAAATTTATACTAATCATGCTTATAATTCAATCTATATATATACATGTAAATTAAATATGCATGTATATACTTAAATCTTACCTTCCTTTCTTTTTCTCTTTTCTTTTTTTTTGCCTTCTTTTTTTCTCGACTAATGTTCACTGTCCTGTTTTCTTTTTCTTTAGCTGCCGTTACTGCCTCTCATCACACCAATCTGCCACTCTGTTTTGTGGCACAAATCGCCCTTCACAGCCACTGATCACCCCCTTAAAACAACTCTCCACAGCACCCAAAACTCCCTTCTTATCCACTGTACACGCCTCCCGATCAGCCTTCACTGTACTGCTTCAGTTCGGTTAATTCCCTTCCCTCTCGGTTCTGTTTCAAGCTCCCCTTCAGCCTCGGTTCCTCGCCTCAATCTCCTTCCTTCTCGGTGCTGCTTCAATCAGAGGCTCTCAGTCTTTGCTTCGGTTCCCAACTTCAGCTCCCCTGTTTCGTTTCTGTCTAGCTCAATCTCAGTGTTGCCCGATTCCAGCTTCCCTTCTCTCCTTTCCCTGCCCAGTTTCCAGCCCACACACCGGCTTCCTTTAGTTTTCTGCTCCCCCTCTCCTCCGATCTTCCTTTTCTCTTTTTGCTCACTCTTCTCCCTCCTTTCCAATCCTCTCTCTCTCGGTCAGTCCCCCTTTCTTCTCTTCCTCTCTTCTCCTTTCCAGCCGACCGATTCCCTCTCTCTTTTCTTCTTCCTCTTTCCTACCTTGCTCCTCTTCTTCCTTTCTTCCCCGACCAGCTCCTTTCTTCCCCGACCAGCTTTCCCCCTTTCGGTTTTCCTCTTCCCT
Organism: Firmiana major; assembly: GCA_033439115.1. NCBI lineage: Eukaryota > Viridiplantae > Streptophyta > Magnoliopsida > Malvales > Malvaceae > Firmiana > Firmiana major. The sequence goes on along the minus strand of CM065907.1, from coordinate 43,492,919 downwards.
TTTCTTTCTTTCCTTTCCTTCTTCTTCTTCCCCGGCACCCCTCTCTTCCTTTCCTCCTTCTTTTCTTCTCCTCCTCTTCTCCTCTTTCTCTCTTCTTTTTTTTTCCCGCTCGAGCCTCCTCTGTTTTGTTTGATTTTCCTTTCCAATTGCAACAGTGGCCGACGGAATTGGCTTTTCTAAGCCAATTCCGTACATGCCATAATATATTTATATATATATATATATTAGTTTAATATATATATATATATATATATATTATATTAGTATGTAGGTATTAATTGTTATGTATTTGTGTGGTTATTATATTTTTATACCCATTCCTATATAATGTATCAATGTATATTTATACATTATATTAGTATAAATATATTGTTTGTGTATTGTCATTGTTATTTATTTATTATTATTATTAATATTATTATTATTATTACATTAAGTGTCTTATACATTATACTTTACAATATATATATATATATATATTTGTCATATATATATGTATATCATCATTTTTCCATTTTAAATTGTCTAGTATATATATATACATATATTATACCTATGTATATATATATATACATATACCTTTCCTTTTATTTAAATGTTAGTACATATGTATATATATATATATACATACATATTCACCTATGTACATATCTATATATATACATTTTCTTATATAATTTATCCAAAGACATAATATCATGCCTTCCATGAGATTTTCCTTATTCCGAAATTAAAATAATATCGGGATTCCATCATTCTTCATGAGTTCTCGATACAAGTGTTTACATCGACACTTTTCGAATAACAAATTAAAATTTTCTAATCCATCCATACTTGCATTCGCCTTATTACTTCTTGTATCTTCGGGTTCCTAGTCATCCCACGGGCTTCTCGGTTCCTATAGTCCTCGAGCCCTACAACGAATATTTATGCTTCTGTTAATATATATTATTTCTATTTTTATATAATTAAATTAACGTAAGAAATTTGTGGGGTTTACACAGCTGCTGCCAAGGCTTCAAGCATGGTACCAGCCAGTCACGCACAGCTTTGCAATTTACACCCAACAGACACACTTCCATGCGCTGTACATCATCAATCACGCTACCATTCTCCTGAACATGCTGCCAACAGCTAGCTTACTCTACCTGGGATCAGTTTCTGTCCCAGTTCTTGCCACCTCACTACATAGCAACAATCGTGTCCTACAAACCGAGCAACCAGAAAAAGTCAAGTGACCAGTGATAAAAATTCAAAACAGAGTAGAGCAGAGAGTGCTAGTTGGTCTTGTCCATTGCCACAATACAACCCAGCTTCAACGATGGCTTGGCACTGAACGATAGCCACACACCAGCCAGCAAACAAAGCAAGGCAAGCAAAGAAAAATAGGCAATATTGAAATGAGCAATTACAAAGCAAGTTAAATACAAACTAAAGGCTAGAATGTAAAAATCAAAAACTATTACTATAAATGCAGAAAAGAGAGATCCTAATATACTGCTGCAAATGAAAATAAATCATGCAAAAGAAATGACAGTGCAATAATATGTAATCAACTTAAAGCAGATAAGGACTATGCCGAATCAGTAACTGAAAATTAAATTGAAAATAGAGAAAGTCGTAAGGCAGAACAATATAAGTCTAGTGGCCACGCCTTGCTTCATTTTCTGCTTCTACCACAGTGATTCCACCATGCCACTAACGCGGAAACAATGTGTAAAACCTGATTTTATTTAAAACATGAAATGAGAAAAGATCAAATGAAGGATTGAAATGGTATTTTCGAACACGTTGAAGGGTAAAACGATCAAAAGACAGAAATTCGGTATTAATCATGACAAGAAAATTTCATTAAAAATATGGGATTGAGAAATCTTGATCAATAACGAAGAAATAATTAAATTTCAGGTTAAATTGATCAAGATATGAATTTATTGAAAATAATCAAAATTTTCACTTCGAAAAATAATCCCGAAAGTATTCAAAAAATTATCCCGAAAGAGAAATAATACCGATAAATTCATTTATTGATTAAATGAATTAAATATAAATTTTTTAAGATATTTTGGCAAAAATAATAATATTTAATTGATTAAAATAATAATAAAAAATAAATTATAAATAAATAAATAAAGTAAATGAAAAAAAAGAAGAATCGAATCACGATTCTAAAAGAGAATAAACGTCGAAAGAAAAGGGCGAGAGTCGGTTTCCCTCCAGCCGATGGCCACCGGCGACCAGGGATCCCAGGCGAGGGCCGACAAAGGGCGATGAGCCTCGTGGGAACCACCAGGCGCCAGCACGCTCGTCGACAACGTCGGAGAACATAAAAAATGAGGGGAGATGCCGCGGGAGAGAAGGCTTGATCGGCGACCATCGGCGTCGATTCGACCAGCCCCGAGGCCCGATGATGGAAGCCCAGGCGATGGCTAGCCGAACGGCATTGGAATTGGCCCAGGAACAAGTCGAACGACGTCGAAATGACAAAATGAGGCCTGAACTGGTACGGCCTGTTCAACGCAGTAATGGTATGCTGAACCAGACAGGACCAGTTCAGCCAAAAAGAAAAGGAAAAAAAAAGGAAAGAAAAAGAGAAAAAATTGGGAAAAATTCCAGTGATGCAATCGAGCTACGGGTAAGTTGGTAAGCGGTCGAAATTGATCGATTTAAATTTTGGAATATTTAATTCGATTAATATTCGACTAAAAGTTTACCCGAAAAAATATTTAATTGTATAGCTCAACAATTGGCGTCAAACGAGGACTCGAGTCAGCCTCGATTTACGTACTATCATGGAATCTCAGGTAAGTAACTCTTATTTACGACAATATTGCATCGTTATGCGTGTTAGAAATTTACCGCATAAATTACAGCTTTAAATTCCACATGAAATGAATTAAATTATGCAATTAGAGATAAATTATCGTAAATAATTAATTGAGCTATCCGAAAATTTAGAATAAGGCTCAATAAATACTAATGGGCCCAATGAGCCCAATAGGCCTCGATAATGTGAATAGTAAGTGGAAAACGGGCTTAAGGGCCCATTATGGCACAATCAGGCCCAATATGGGTAAACAGGCCCAATGATTTAAATTAGGCCCCAGAAAATATGAAATACAATTAATTGTATTGTATTTGACCTGATATATATTTATACGCAGTTTCAGAGATTTGATTGTGAGCAAATTGGATTGCATGACGAGACATCAGTGAAAGGTCAGGCTGTACAGAAAAATGAGGTAAGGGAATTATGTAAGTAGCTAGAGGTAGCTACGCGTATTTTAATAGCTTTTGTATACACTGAATATGTATGTATACACTGAATATGTATAAAGGTCCTAGAAATAAATTAATGATTTGAAGGACTCGAAATAGGAAAAGGCTATTTTACCCCTATTGAGGGAAATTCACCTAAGGATGGTGAAAGCATGACATGCATGAAATGCATGATTTAAGTAATTTCTGATTTAAGGAATTTTCTTAGTTTTTAAGCAAGGCAAATTGGTAGATTAGCCAGTAATTGCATAAATTTCACAATATAACACTACGTAAGTGTTATTAAGATTTAAATGAAAATTATTTGGAAAATGGGCCAACTATCAAGTTTAAATGGAAACAGATAGTGCTGGCGCATAGCTCGTACTATATCTGCGTTTGTGAGTGTGCATAAAATATGCTAGAGCGGTTGCTCGCACTGACTTGTGTGACATCATATGCATGAAATGTGCTAGAGCTGTTACTCGCACTGATTTTTATTATTGAGAAATGCATGAGAAGTGTTGGAGCCTAGCTCGCACACTGTTTTGACTGTTTTGACAGTTTTGACCTGTTTTGACTTGATATGCATAAAAAGGTGCTTGCGTGATTGCTCGTACTAGTTTTAATGATTTTACATGCATAAGAGATGCTGGAGCTTAGCTCGCATCCAGTTTTGTTATGATAATGTCATAAAAGCTGTGCTGGAGTGTAACTAGCACGAGATTTGATTTATTTATGCATAAAGCCGTGTTGGAGTGTAACTCGCGTGAGATTTGATTTATTGATGCATAACACCATGCTGGAGCTTGCTCGCACGTGATTTTATATGGATTTATAACTCATTTTAAAGTAGTACTGCAGTGCTACTCGTACGCAGATTTTTTTTATTTTTATGAAACCGTGCTAGAGCTTCGCTCGCACGAGGTTTTAGATATCATGAATATGCATGGAGCCGTGCTGGAGCTTCGCTCGCACAGGGATTTCTATGACATGCATATAGCCGTGTTGGAGCCTCTTGAAGACTGTGTGTCATAGTGAGATGATATGCCCACACATACATACTGAGACAGAGATAGTATGGGTGGATAAGACCTATTACAGGCACCCCTAACTGAGCTTGGGCTCACGAAGTACGTTGTACCGTGGGGCTCATTGGAGTTGAGTGGCTTTAGCCACGAGGCAACAAGCCTTGCCCTCACATCCTAATGTTATGCTATTTTGGAGGGTAAGACCGACCCACCTCCCGTTTCAGGTGTGATACCCCGCACACTAGGTACCGTGTTGCCAGGGATCACTAGGTTATGGCCATAGTCCTTATTGTTACTGATATAGTCACCTACTTGTCTCACATGATATAACTTGTGGTCTCGATAGACCAGGGTAGACCTGAGGGAGGGGTCAGGCCCCCGATTTTATGATTTTCTACTGTGATGCTAGATTTCAGATGATTTTATGACATGTGACCCTAAAAGAAGGGTGATTTTATGACAGAACTTTATAATGAGATTGATTTATGAGAAGCTTAAACCCTTCCGATTATTTTATATTGCAGTTTTAATAAAGTGATTTAAATGCAGTAGCATGATGAGTTTTCCATACATTAATGATAAATTCATGAAAAGAATTGTTTCTCATGATTTGTTTTACATGGCATGATCTTGATTTACCTCATGCTAAGTATGATTTAATGATGTCACATAAAATGCCTTTGATGCATAAATTACATGAATTCTATATGCACAAATAGTTTTGATAAACTATGTCATTGATGTATGCATGGTTTTGTGCTTGAGATTTTAATGAAAAGAAATGGATTTTAAGGGCATGGCATTATGAGCATGTAGATAGTGGAGCTATCTACTTACTTGCATAATTGCCTTACTGAGCGTGTGGTTTGCTCACCCCTCTTATTTTTCCATCTTTTCAGAGCACTCACAATAGTTAGTGAGCGGCTGAGGACTTACATTCTTGGTATCCGCTGCTTCCCATTGAGAGACAGGTATACACATTTGTATAGTTTTGTATCTGAACATGTAATGCACAGTACTGTAAACGGACACGATGTCGGGGATGTAAGGTTATGTAAATACCATTGTGTATGTATTTAGTTAAAATCAAAAGATAGTAAACTCTGATATGTGAATGTGATTATGGAAATGGAATGGTAAATAGGTGAGAGGTGACTAACACCGAATCATAGCCCAACTATTTGGTAAGATGGTCATGATGAGAGAAAGGTAAGAATTAAATAATAATCGAAAAGCGAACAATTTGTAGTGATTTTAGGTAATTTGGGTCGTGACACAATGCCCAGCATGAAATCCGCATCAAAGCACCAGAACAAGTCATTAGCAATAGTGATTGAAGCTTAACAAATTGTTTCAAGCAATACCCGAATGACCAGTCGAAAAAACAAAGAAAGAAAATCAAATAGTAAGCAACCCGAGAACTGGACATAAATAATGAGTAAAAAAAAAATCAATGAAAAGAAACCTTGCATAAGAAAAGAAAATAAAAATTTAATTGTGCAATAGAAAGAAAATACAAACCGAGAGCAACAATGGAAAAATGAAAGCTTTTCATTAAAACTTAAATGTGTCGATCAACAATAAAGAAATGAACTTGCAAAACGGAGAATCCATGGTGGCTGTTATCACCAGCCAACATGAGAAACTAAGAGAACCTAGAAAATTATAAAAAGTACTCTAAACAAATAGACCTAGCCGAGACCTAAAAAGATAAAGAAAACTTTTAACATAAAAATTATAAAAACTATTCTAAAACTACTTCTGTAAGATCTGATTTTTTTTAAAACACGAAATGAGAAAGGGTTCGTGAAGGGAAGTTGTGTTGATTTGGTTCTGAACACGTTAAAGGGTAAAACGGTCAAAAGACCTGAAATTCGATGTCAATTCGGTAAGAAATTTACACTGCAAACATGGATTCAAGAAATCTTGATCAATAAAGGAAAAATAATTAAATTTCAGGTTAAATTGATCAAGATATGAATTTATAAGGATAAACCGAAATTTCACATCGGGAAATTATCCTGAAAATATTGGAAAAATACCCCGAAAAATAAATAAGATAAAAAATATATATTTAATTGATTTAAATATATATTTAAATATTTTGGGCATATAATATATTATATTATATTATATTATATTGTCATAAAATATAATATAATATAATTAAAAAAAAGTCAAAGTCAAAGTCAATTAAAAAAAAAGAATAGAAACAAAATCGCGAGTTACGATTCTGTTTGAGAAGAAACAGAAGGAAGACCCGAGGGAGTCGCGCCCCTTCTGCCTACATTGATCGGAGGGTACCGACGAGGAACCCAGGCGACCGACTGAAGGAAAACGTAGTAGAAGCCATCGCCGGCACCGGTAGAGAGAGGAAAACGCCCGACAACTGAGAGAGAGAGGGAAACCGAGAGAAAGAGAGAGAAAATGGAAGAGAGGGAGCGATTGGCGACCAAGGAAGGGAGGAACGACCCACCACTGGCCAGAGAGGGACGATGGCGGCACCGATCCAGGCGCAGATCGGTCGAAAACGCCGTCGAACGGTGTGGGAAGAAAGGGGTACCGACGCCGGAGGAGAGAAGAGGCCGGACCGACCACTTTTCGATGAGCTTTGGCGAAGCCGACCCTAGATCCATGCACCGGACTACCCCGCGGACAAGCTGGAGGTGAAAGCCGGTGGAGAACTGACCGACGAAGCCTCAAACGGCGAGGGAGAAAGTTGGACCGGACTGAACCGAGGTGAACCAGACGGGTCTGAATTGGGTTGAACCAGACTGAACCGGTTCAACTAGAAAAAGAAAAAAACAAAAAGACAAAACAAAAAGAAAAAGGAAAAATGGAAAAAAAAATTCGGTGATGCAATCGAGCTCCGGGTAAGCCGATAAGTGGTCAAATGGACCAATTTAATTTTTGAAATAATTATTTAAATATATATTTCATCGGATTTAACCCAAAAAATATAAATGTGTAGCTCGATAATCGACGACAAACGAGAGCTCGAGTCAGCCTCGATTTGCTTACTATCATGGAATCTCGGGTAATTAATCCTTATTTATGACAAATTTCATTGTTATGCGTGTTAGAAATTTACCGCATAAAATACGGATTTAATTTCCACATTAAATGAAATATATTATGGAATTTGAGATAAAATGTCGTAAATAATTATTGGAGTTATCCAAGAGTTTAGAACGAGGCCCAATAAATCGTTGGTGGGCCCAATGAGCCCAACAGGCCTCGATGATGTGTTTAGTAAATGAAAAAATGAGATTAAGGCCCATTAAGGTGCAATCGGGACCAATAAAGGTAAACGGGCCCAATGCCGTAAATTAAGCTCATTAAAAATGAAATAAAAATGAAATAAAAATAAATTGTATTGTATTTAATCCGATAAATGATTTTCTGCAGCTCTAGAGAAGATATTGGGAGTAAACAGATCGGGTGATCGATAACGACAAAAAAGGTAGAATGATCAGAGAAATTGAGATAAGGGAATTTTGTGAGTAGCTAGAGGTATCTACACATATTTTCGGGTAGAGTTTTGAATAATTAATTTGTATATGGAAAATATCGATAGAGACCCTACATAGAAAAATTACCGTTTTGCCCTTACTAAGGGAAATTTTGAAAAAGTTAGGATTAGATGGACATATGCATAAATATCATGTTTTGCGTGTTTTCACAATGAAATATTGCTTTTTATCACATGATATAACCTTTATTTTGACCTGAGAGGGTAAATGACGATTTTACCCCTGTGAAGGGTAAATAATTTCACTTTTAGAAAAAGTCATGAAAAGTAAGAACTGAGTGTTCTTGATGTATTTTAATGCTTTTCAATAAGAAGTTGGGTAGGTTGGCTCAAGTTTTATCAATTGATATAAAATGGCACGTGGCAGGTGCTGATTTTGGTTTTGAAAACCATTCTTTGAAAACTGAGTCACCTACATGATTTATGTGGAAACAAAACGTGCTCAGAGCATTACTCGCACGAGATTGACATGATTTGTGCATGTGACAGAGTGCTGGAAGCTTGGCTTGCACTCGATTTTTACATGATTTTGTACATGAAATTGTGTTGGAGCTTAGATCACACTAGTTTTCATACGAGTTTTGACATGGTGCTAGAGCATAGCTCGCACTAGATGTCCACTATACTTGTTGTTGTGCTTGAGACTACTCGTACGTGATTTTTGACATGCATAGGGCCGTGCTGGGAGCTTTGGGTAGGTTGTGTGCCACACCGATTAAATAGGCTTGCACATGCTTATTGAGATGTGGCGTTATATGATATGTTGATATGGGTCCACGGAGTACGTTGTACCGTGCAGGTCACATGGAGTACGTTGTACCGTGTTGAGATTGTGATATGCCGTCTTCAGATGATGTTCAGATCTGCTATGGACCGACGAGTTGGACTTGACCCACCTCCCATGGGGAAGCAGATGAGGTGATACCCTGCACACCTGATCAGTGTAGCCTGGGATCACAGGATATGGCCATAATCCTAGAGTAATGTCACGCCCCGGAAACGCGGAAAAATGGGGCTAATTTAAACTTTTTATCCATTAACTATGTTGTTTTCCTGTCCATGTCTAAATTTAAAATCTTTTCATTTTCCAGGATCTCATTACATCACATACATTCTATATATATAAAATCATTTACAACTATTACATCCCGACTATGATATACAATAGTGTATATTCTGTATCACATGTCTGGAATATAAGTAAGACTGTACCTCAAGGTTACGAAAGTATCTGATGAAAGGTCGGACTACCTTGTCAACGACCACAGTCTCATATGTGCAGTAGACTCGCTATAGATAATCTGGAAGATGGAGAGGAGAGGGGTGAGTTTTTCAGACTCAGTAAGAGATACATTTAAAATAGGTTTAAATACTCAAAACATGGTAAAACTCATGGTTTTACAAATCAGCATACTTATGCAGTGGAGTAGAGATGCTTACATTTCATAAAAGCAGTAAAAACATGCTTAAATCATAAGTTTACACATTATGCATCTTTTTAGTAAAACTCATACATAATATGCATATCACGTCGTGTAAACAAGTAAAAAGCATCTTAAAACTTAGTCATGCATATCATAACATGCTTATCACTTTAAAATGAAATCGTATTGTCATATGCACATTTCGTAAAACGTACTCATGGCTACCTTTAAAATCTCATCATAAAAATATGTGCTTAATAGCAAATCATAAAATAGGTAGCATGAAATGTGCGAAAACATATATATATCATTCCGTTAATTCATCATGTAGGGTCAGGCAATCGTCTCATATACTAGTCCCGAAGGACATCATACATCTGGTCCCGTAGGACAAAATCATAGAACTTATGGCCATAGTACAGGGGAGCCGTAGGACTGGATCAGGGTCGTACGCTGCCCTATCTCTCGTGCACCACTAAATGGGGACTATACGCACGAACTCACGTGCATCACCAAGTGTGGTCTATACGCACGTTTCTCATATCAAGTCAGAGCCTGCCCGTTCCCTGGCCGTCGGCTAGGTAGATCCTCGATCGTCTCCATACGAGATCGATCCCAAATCCTCTGACTTTCTTCATATCATGCCTTTTTACCCCACAAAAATCATTTTGGGCCTCTTACCCAATTTATCAAAATCATTTCGGGCCTCATACCTGTGTATTAAAAATCATTACGGGACTCTAACCCGATTTTCATAAATCATTACGGAACTCTAGCCCGTGTCTCATAGAAAATATAGTTTTCATAAATCGTTACGGGACTCTAGCCCGTGTAAATATGAAAAGCATAGTTATCAAAGTCAATTCTTGGGACTCATACCCGTATCGTGAAAATATAGCTTAGAAGCTGTTTTGGGACTTTAACCCGTATCATGAAAACATGATTTCATAAAACATATCGGGACTTTAACCCGTAATCTCACATGAAAATACTATGCTTTCGTTTCAGAAGTGAAAAATCACTTTTATAAACAAATATGCTGTAAAATGTATCTCAATTATATAAAACATGCTGAAAACTCGGGAAATGGTTTTGGTTTCAGTTTGAATACAGTTGAAAATCCATTTCGTCCAATTCTCATACATAAACAGCTGGTAAGGATAAAGGAGTACTAACGCTACTCTAAATTATATCCCTTACCTCTTAGCGATTGATGTAGAGCACTTTCCTCGATGCTCGAATTTACCTCGTAAAATGTGTCGATAGACCGAGCTGTTGCAAAACAAGTTCAACTTATCACATATGGCTTAAATTCATTTCAATATATCCAAATATGTGATTATATCGAAGCTTGACCAAAAGTTGACTTTTATCGATTTTACTCTTTTTGCTCGGTTTTATCGATGTAAACCTCGTTTTAATCGTGTTTAACTCAATAAATATTTTCCTCATATTTATTATTGTCGATTTCGCTAATTGGGCAAATTTCTCTCTTATTGGGCCAAATTACACCTTAATGGGCCTTAATCCGTTTTAAGCTCGTTTCCACTTATTAATTCTTTCATCGAGGCCTATTGGGCTCACTGGGCCCATTAGTACTTATTGGGTCTTTTTCTAGATTCTTTGAATAGTCTGTATATCATTTACGACAATTTAATTAAAAATCTTGATTTAATCCACTAAATGCGCAATTTAATCCGTGACTCGTAAAATAAACTCTTAATGCGCAATAATTACATAGATTGTCGTAAATGAGCTTTACTTACCCGAGATTTTACGATAATGCACAATTCGAAGTTCGACCGGGCTCACATACGTGATTTATCGTCGAACTGCACAATTTATATATTTAATTTCGGGTGAATTTTTGATCAAATATAATTTAAATAAATTTCCCGAAAATTAAATCGGTCACTTTTGACCTCTTACCGACTTACCCGAAGTCCGGTGTATCCCCGAAAATTTTTCCTTTTTCCTTTTCCTCTTTTTCTTTCCTTTTTCTCCTTTTTCCCTCTCTTTTTCGGCTGAACCGGTTCGGTCCGGTTTAGAACGGTTCAGTCAGCCGGTTTACCCAGGTTCGGTCGGTTCAGGGCCTCGCCGGCCGGTTCTCTGCCGGCTTCCGTCGCCAGCAGCTCCACTGGGTCGTCCGATGCACGGATCTAGGGTTGGTTTCGTCCAAGGCCGCCGAAAAGTGGCCGGTTCGGCTCTTCTCTCCGGGCTGTCGGTGTCGTTTTCCTCTTTCCGCCGTTTTCGGCGTTTGTCGACAGTTTCGCCGGTCGTGGCAGCCACCAACAAGCTCGCCTGTGCCTGGGGAACGTTCGGCTGTGGTCGGTCGGGCCTGAATCGGCGCTGATCGCCGGCGATTCCTCTTCTCTCCCCGTCGGTTTCTCTCCCTCGATCCGCCGAATTTCGACGTCGGTGGGCTGCACCGCCGGTACCAGGGAGGTCGCCGGCCTCTCCTCTTCCATTTTCGGCCCTTCGCCCGGTCGTTGGTCGCCGGACGGCTCGCCGGTGGTCATCCTCAGTTTGCTTCGTTTTTCGTTTTCGTTCTCTGTTTCCTTCTCTGTCTCAATTCCCGATTGTTTCAATTTCATTTTTTTTTAACTTTATTATTATTTTATTATTAATTTATTATATTTTATTATATTATATTTATTTAATATTTTATTTTAATCAAATAAAATATAATAAATTGTACAAAATATCTCAAAATCATATTATATTTTATTAATTTATTTATTTAATTAATTTAATTTATTTTAACTATTTCGATGTATTTTTCGCATATTTTTGGGATAATGTCCCCGGCGAAAATTACGAAAATTCGTAATATTTTCGTATCTTAACCAATTGGACTCGAAATTTCATAATTTCTTCTTTATCGATCAAGATTTCTTAAATCCATATTTTTAATGAAATTTCTTCATCGAATTTACACCGAAATTAGGATCTTTTGACCAATTTTACCCTTCTACACGTTCGGGATTAATTTAGACCGATTTTCCTTCTCGGACTCACTATCTTTTCTCATTTAAATTTTGCATTTTTTGTCCAACGATTTAAATCCCTTTTATTTAAAGTATGGTCCCAAATAATGAACATAGTGGGAAAAATCCGGGTTTCACATTTCTCCCCACCTTTTAAGAATTCAGTCCTCTGAATTCAAGCTGGTCCATCAATCAGGTGAGGGTACTTCTCCCTTATTTAGCTCTCTAATTCCCAAGTGGTTTCTTCTGTCTTGTGGTGTTGCCAGAGAATCTTTACTAGTAGAATAGTCTTAAATCGTAGCACTTCCTCCTTTTTGAAGCGTACTATACTCTTCATCAGTGACACCTTTACAATTACAGAGTCCCTAACCTGAAATTCAAGAGGATGTCTGCGCACATTGGCATAACTTTTTTGTGCGGTCCTCGATCTATCACGGATGAACTGAACACCCTTAGCTTCCTGTTCCACTAAATCGGAAGCAAGGTGAATCTAGGACAATGGGACTCCTTTACAATGCTCTGTCTCAAGGTGTCATCATGTGGCATACAGATACGGCCTTGGTACCTCAGTAATCCATCATCACTGACTGTAAACTCAGACTGCGATCTCTCCTCTGCCTGGCTAACCATATCTAGTAATCTTTGATCGTTTCGCTTTCCAGCTCTAATCTGGTCTAGCATACTTAGTTCAATCTGTAAGATAGCCATATATCCATGCTCAATCTCATCTACACTAATCCTAAGTTCGATGACTTGTTTCAATAAGTCCCACTCTCTAATCATCATGTAGGACATCATACCCTTTTAGCTCAGGGCGTCGGCTACCACGTTCACCTTATCAGGATGATATAAAATCTTACAGTCATAGTCTTTTAGGAGCTCTATCCATCTCTGTTGTCTCATATTAAGCTCCCTCTGATTAAACAAGTACTTAAGATCTTATGGTCAGTGAAAATCTGAAATCTTTCTCCATATAATTAATGTTGTCGTATCTTGAGTGCAATCACTACTGCAGCTAACTCCAAATCGTGAGTGGAATGATTATGCTCGTGATCCTTTAGCTGACGGGATCCATAAGCTACCACTCTACCATCCTGCATAAGCACAAAGTTGAGACCTTGGTGGGAACCATCATTGAATTCCACAAATTCCCCAGACCACTTGGAATGGTCAAGACTGGTAACGTATTCAACCGACGTTTGAGCTCTTAAAAGCTCTGCTCACACTACTCAGACCATATAAACTGAACCTCTTTATGAGTTAGTCTGGCTAATGGAACTGTTATTCGTGAAAACCCTTCGACAACCCATTAGGAATACCATACTAATCCCAATAAGCTTCTGACCTCCGTGACTGTACTCAGTCTTTCCCATCTCAATATTGCATCTACCTTGGACAGATCTATTGGCACCCCGTCCTTAGATACCACGTGTCCGAGGAATGCAATCTGATCTAGCCAGAAGGTACAATTACTAAAATTACCATATAGCTTCTTTTCACGGAGAGTTTGGAGCACAGTCATCAAATATTGTTCGTGCTCTTCTCGGGATCTAGAATAAATCAAGATGTCATCGATGAATACTATCATCAATCTATCCAAGTATTCTCGAAAGACATCGTTCATAAGACTTATGAATACAGCTGAGGCATTAGTCAATTCAAAGGGCATAACTAAGAACTCGTAGTGCCCATATCGAGTCCAAAATGCTATCTTCGGTATATCAGCCTCCTTAATCCTTAGCTGATGATAACCCGATCTCAAATCTATCCTTGAAACACTGAAGCCCCTCTCAGCTGATCAAATAAGTCGTCAGTCCTTGACAGGGGATATTTATTCTCAACTGTTGCTTTATTCAAAAGCTTGTAGTCTATACATAGACAGAAACTACCATCCTTCTTTCTGGCAAATAATATTGGTGTACCGCATGGTGACACACTAGGCCTTATAAACCCCTTATTGAGTAATCCTTACAACTGCTTCTTTAATTCTTTCAACTCTACCAATGCCATTTGGAAAAATGGCTTGGAGATGGGTTGAGTATCCGATACTAGCTCAATGGCAAACTCAACTTCTTTCTCTATGGTAATCCCTTTATGTCCTCTAGGAATACTTCGGGAAACTTACATGTAAATTATGGTGACGCAAATAAGTGTATAGAACTTGGGTCACCAGTACATGTGCTTCATGATTACAGACAAGGAGAGTACCTCGAATAACATCGAAGGATGTATCTGCTGTCTCCTGATCATGGGCGTACACTCGGCCCCGGGAGACAGGCTTCTTGCCTTTGTCCGCGGTTATGGCTCTCCTCTGTAGAGCCTGAGTCGATCTCTCTGTCTGTCTAAGTGCCTCATAAGGTTCCTGAGATCTCATAAGTGGACACTCTCTCATTATGTACCCTACTTCACCGCATCTGTAGCAAGTAAATATACCTGCGCGGCAAGTTTGGTGTAAATATTGCTACATGTCCTGCACCATGGCACTCTTATCTCAGGGCCTCTAATCATAAAAGTGGCACCAACTGGGGTCTTGGGCTTACCAAACCCTATCTGAGGTCCTTACACCCTCTGTCTCTTGGGCTGATCCCTTCTCAAATCATGTCAAGAAGTAACTGCTCTCTTCCCTTAACTCTGACTGATCTCTTGAGACCATGCTCTGCTTGAGTAATATCCAAGCCCCTCTCTATCTCTTGGGCTCACCTCAGAGCATAACGGGCTAATTTAAACTTTTTATCCATTAACTATGTTGTTTTCCTGTCCATGTCTAAAATTAAAATCTTTTCATAGAAAATATGTGCTCAATAAAATCATAAAATAGGTAGCATGAAATGTGCGAAAACATATATATATCATTCCGTCAATTCATCATGTAGGGTCAGGCAATCGTCTCATATACTAGTCCCGAAGGACATCATACATCTGGTCCCGTAGGACAAAATCATAGTACTCATGGCCATAGTACAGGGGAGCCGTAGGACTGGATCAGGGTCGAACGCTGCCCTATCTCTCGTGCACCACTAAATGGGGACTATACGCACGAACTCACGTGCATCACCAAGTGTGGTCTATACGCACGTTTCTCATATCAAGTCAGAGCCTGCCCGTTCCCTGGCCGTCGGCTAGGTAGATCCTCGATCGTCTCCATACGAGATCGATCCCAAATCCTCTGACTTTCTTCATATCATGCCTTTTTACCCCACAAAAATCATTTTGGGCCTCTTACCCAATTTATCAAAATCATTTCGGGCCTCATACCTGTGTATTAAAAATCATTACGGGACTCTAACCCGATTTTCATAAATCATTACGGAACTCTAGCCCGTGTCTCATAGAAAATATAGTTTTCATAAATCGTTGCGGGACTCTAGCCCGTGTAAATATGAAAAGCATAGTTATCAAAGTCAATTCTTGGGACTCATACCCGTATCGTGAAAATATAGCTTAGAAGCTGTTTTGGAACTTTAACCCGTATCATGAAAACATGATTTCATAAAACATATCGGGATTTTAACCCGTAATCTCACATGAAAATACTATGCTTTCGTTTCAGAAGTGAAAAATCACTTTTATAAACAAATATGCTGTAAAATGTATCTCAATTATATAAAACATGCTGAAAACTCGGGAAATGGTTTTGGTTTCAGTTTGAATACAGTTGAAAATCCATTTCGTCCAATTCTCATACATAAACAGCTGGTAAGGATAAAGGAGTACTAACGCTACTCTAAATTATATCCCTTACCTCTTAGCGATTGATGTAGAGCACTTTCCTCGATGCTCGAATTTACCTCGTAAAACGTGTCGATAGATCGAGCTGTTGCAAAACAAGTTCAACTTATCACATATGGCTTAAATTCATTTCAATATATCCAAATATGTGATTATATCGAAGCTTTGACCAAAAGTTGACTTTTATCGATTTTACTCTTTTTGCTCGGTTTTATCGATGTAAACCTCGTTTTAATCGTGTTTAACTCAATAAATATTTTCCTCATATTTATTATTGTCGATTTTGCTAATTGGGCCAATTTCTCTCTTATTGGGCCAAATTACACCTTAATGGGCCTTAATCCGTTTTAAGCTCGTTTCCACTTATTAATTCTTTCATCGAGGCCTATTGGGCTCACTGGGCCCATTAGTACTTATTGGGCCTTTTTCTAGATTCTTTGAATAGTCTCTATATCATTTACGACAATTTAATTAAAAATCTTGATTTAATCCACTAAATGCGCAATTTAATCCGTGACTCGTAAAATAAACTCTTAATGCGCAATAATTACATAGATTGTTGTAAATGAGCTTTACTTACCCGAGATTTGGCGATAGTGCACAATTCGAAGTTCGATCGAGCTCACGTACGTGATTTATCGTCGAACTGCACAATTTATATATTTAATTTCGGGTGAATTTTTGATCAAATATAATTTAAATAAATTTCTCGAAAATTAAATCGGTCACTTTTGACCTCTTACCGACTTACCCGAAGTCCGGTGTATCCCCGAAAATTTTTCCTTTTTCCTTTTCCTCTTTTTCTTCCATTTTTCTCCTTTTTCCCTCTCTTTTTCGGCTGAACCGGTTCGGTCCGGTTCAGACCGGTTCAGTCCACTGGTTTACCCCAGTTCGACCGGTTCAGGGCCTCGCCGGCCGGTTCTCTGCCGGCTTTCGTCGCCAGCAGCTCCACTGGGTCGTCCGATGCACGGATCTGGGGTTGGTTTCATCCAAGGCCGCCGGAAAGTGGCCGGTTCGGCTCTTCTCTCCGGGCCGTCGGTGTCGTTTTCCTCTTTCCGCCGTTTTCGGCGTTTGTCGACAGTTTCACCGGTCGTGGCCGCCACCAAAAAGCTCGCCTGTGCCAGGGGAACGTTCGACTGTGGTCGGTCGGGCCTGAATCGGCGCCGATCGCCGGCGATTCCTCTTCTCTCCCCGTCGGTTTCTCTCCCTCGATCCGCAGGATTCCGGCGTCGGTGGGCTGCACCGCCGGTACCAGGGAGGTCGCCGGCCTCTCCTCTTCCATTTTCGGCCCTTCGCCCGGCCGTTGGTCGCCGGACGGCTCGCCGGTGGTCATCCTCAGTTTGCTTCGTTTTCCGTTTTCGTTCTCTGTTTCCTTCTCTGTCTCAATTCCCGATTGTTTCAATTTCATTTTTTTTTACTTTATTATTATTTTATTATTAATTTATTATATTTTATTATATTATATTTATTTAATATTTTATTTTAATCAAATAAAATATAATAAATTGTACAAAATATCTCAAAATCATATTATATTTTATTAATTTATTTATTTCATTAATTTAATTTATTTTAATTATTTCGGTGTATTTTTCGCATATTTTTGGGATAATGTCCCCGGCGAAAATTACGAAAATTCGTAATATTTTCGTATCTTGACCAATTGGACTCGAAATTTCATAATTTCTTCTTTATCGATCAAGATTTCTTAAATCCATATTTTTAATGAAATTTCTTCATCGAATTTACACCGAAATTAGGATCTTTTGACCAATTTTACCCTTCTACACGTTCGGGATTAATTTATACCGATTTTCCTTCTTGGACTCACTATCTTTTCTCATTTAAATTTCGCATTTTTTGTCCAACGATTTAAATCCCTTTTATTTAAATTATGGTCCCAAATAATGAACATAGTGGGAAAAATCCGGGTTTCACAAGTTATTACCCTTATTCTTTCCTAATCTCACATGTCACTTACTTTATGAAATTGCATGTCACTTACTTGCGAAATCGCATATTATTTGCTTTATGAAATCACATATTACTCGTTACTTGATTTTGTGATTTCATGATTTTATATTGTGGGATTGAGTCCTGATGATTTTGGGGTGGATGTGGATTTGAAATAAATGGCATGTTTTGATATAATGTGCATTATTTAAATAACATGACACATAATTCCATGCTTTATCTGCCATTTCACGCAATAAATTGCCAATTTGAAATTAATGGCATGTTTTGACAGAATGTGCATTATTTAAACAGCATGAAGTATAATTCCATGCTTTATCTGTCATTTCACGAAATAAATTATTTTATACGAATTATTTTACCTGGCATAAAAGTATGCATGAAATTCGTATTTAAGAACGATTTCGAAAGAGAATGATTTAATGCATGGCATATGAGCATGTAGATAGTGTGGTTATCTACTTGGTTGCATGATTGCCTTACTGAGCGCGTGGTTTTCTCATTCCCCTTATTTTCCCATCTTTTCAGAGCACTTGCAGTGATTAGTGAGCGGCTGAGGACTTGCATTCTTGGTATCCGCTGCTTTTCCGTCATTGAAAGGTATATACACTTGGTATGATTTTATATCTAAACATGTAATAGCACAGTAATCAATTTGGAATGTAATATTGTCACGCCCCGGAAGCGCGGAAAAATTGGGCTAATTTAAAATTTTTATCTATTAACTATGTTTTTTCCTGTCCATGTCTAAATTTAAAATCTTTTTCATTTTCCAGGATCTCGTTACATTACATACATTCTATATATATAAAATCATTTACAACTATTACATCCCGACTATTATATACAATAGTGTCTATTATGTATCACATGTCTGGAATATAAGTAAGACTGTACCTCAATGTTACGAAAATATCCTATGAAAGATCGGACTACCTTGTCAATGACCACAGTCTCGTATGTGCAGTAGACTTGCTATAGATAATCTGGGAGATGGAGAGGAGGGGGGTGAGCTTTTCAGACTCAGTAAGAGATACATTTAAAATAGCTTTAAATACTCAAAACATGGTAAAACGCATGGTTTTACAAATCAGCATAAACATGTACTGGAGTAGAGATGCTTACATTTCATAAAAGCAGTAAAAACATGCTTAAATCATAAGTTTTCCTTTTAGTAAAACTCATATATAGCATGCATATCACGTCGTGTAAACAAGTAAAAGCATCTCAAAACTTAATCATGCATATCATAACATGCTTATTACTTTAAAATGAAATTGTATTGTCATTTGCACATTTCGTAAAACATACTCATGGCTACCTTTAAAATCTCATCATAAAATACGTGCTCAATAGCAAATCATAAAATAGGTAGCATGAAATGTGCGAAAACATATATATATATATATATATATATCGTTCCGTCAATTCATCGTGTAGGGTCAGGCAATCGTCTCATATACTAGTCCCGAAGGACATCGTACGTCTGGTCCCGTAGGACAAAATCAGGGGTACTCATGGCCATAGTACAGGGGAGCCATAAGACTGGATCAGGGTCGTACGCTGCCCTATCTCTCGTGCACCACTAAATGGGGACTATACGCACGAACTCACGTGCATCACCAAGTGTGGACTATGCGCACGTTTCTCATATCAAGTCAGAGCCTGCCCGTTCTCTGGCCGTCGGCTAGGTAGATCCTCGATCGTCTCCATACGAGATCGACCCCAGATCCTCTGACTATCGTCATATCATGCCTTTTTACCCGACAAAATCATTTTGGGCCTCTTACCCAATTTATCAAAATCATTTCGGGCCTCATACCCGTGTATTAAAAATCATTACGAGACTCTAACCCGATTTTCATAGAAAACATGATTTTCATAAATCATTGCGGGACTCTAGCCCGTGTAAATATGGAAAGCATAGTTATCAAAGTCAATTCTTGGGACTCATACCCGTACCGTGAAAATATAGCTTAAAAGCTGTCTCAGGACTTTAACCCGTATAATGAAAACATGGTTTCAAAAAACATATCGGGACTTTAACCCGTAATCTCACATGAAAACACTATGCTTTCGTTTCAGAAGTGAAAAATCACTTTTATAAACATGTATGCTGTAAAAATGTATCTCATATATATAAAACATGCTGAAAACTCGGGAAATGGTTTTGGCTTCGATTTAAATATAGCTGGAAATCCATTTCTTAAAATCTGATCCAATTCTCATAGATAAACAGTTGGTAAGGATAAAGGAGTACTAACGCTACTCTAAATTATATCCCTTACCTCTTAGCAACTGATGTAGAGCACTTTCCTCGATGCTCGAATTTACCTCGTAAAACATGTCGATAGACTGAGCTGCTGTAAAACAAGTTCAACTTATCACATATGGCTTAAATTCATTTCAACATATCCAAATATGTGATTATATCGAAACTTTGACCAAAAGTTGACTTTTAATCGATTTTACTCTTTTTGCTCAGTTTTATCGATGTATACCTCGTTTTAAATCATATTTAATTCAAAAAATATTTTCCTCATATTTATTATGGTCGATTTAGCTAATTGGACCAATTTCTCTCTTATTGGGCCAAATTACACCTTAATGGGCCTTAATCCGTTTTAAGCCTGTTTCCACTTATTAATTCTTTCATCGAGGCCTATTGGGCTCACTGGGCCCATTAGTACTTATTGAGCCTTTTTCTAGACTCTTTGAATAGCTCGTATATCATTTACGACAATTTAATTAAAAATCTTGATTTAATCCACTAAATGCGCAATTTAATCCATAACTCGTAAAATAAACTTTTAATGCGCAATAATTACATAGATTGTCGTAAATGAGCTGTACTTACCTGAGATTTTGTAATAGTGATCAAATCGAAGTTCGATCGAGCTCACGTACGTGATTTATCGTCGAACTGCATAATTATATATATTTAATTTCGGGTAAATTTTCGATCAAATATAATTTAAATAAATTTCCTGAAAATTAAATCGGTCACTTTTGACCTCTTACCGACTTACCCGAAGTCCGGTGTATCCCCAAAAATTTTTCCTTTTTCCTTTTTCTCTTTTCCTTCCCTTTTTCTCCTTTTTCCCTCTCTTTCTTGGCTAAACCGGTTCGGACTGGTTCAGACCAATCCGGTTCAGTCCAGTTCAGTTCCGTTTCAACTTCTCCCTCGTCGTTCAAGGCTTTTTCGGCCGGTTCTCCGCCGGCTTTCGCCTCCAGCTTGTTCGCGGGGTAGTCTGGTGCATGGATCTAGGGTCGGCTTCGCCAAAGCTCGTCGAAAAGTGGCCGGTCTGGCCTCTTCTCTCCTCCGGCGACCGCACCCAATTTTTTTCTTTCGATCTGCGCCGTTTGGCGGCATTTCAGGCCGATCTGCGCCTGGATTGGCGTCGCAGAGGTCTCCTCTGGCCGGTGCTGGGTCGCTCCTCCCCTCCTCGGCCACCGATCTCTCTCTCTCGTCTCTTTTGTCTCGGTTTCTCCCTTTCTCTCTCTTTCTCTCGCCGGTCACCGTTTCTCCCTCCACTATCGGTGCCGGCGAGCTCGGGCGATCTACTGGGTCACTTCTCCGGTGATGGCTCGCGGCTGAGGCAGACGGGGCGGTGCGGTTTGTCTTCTGTTTCCTTCTGTTTTCTTCTCTGTCGCGCGACAGAGTTTCTATTTTTTTTTTTAACTTTATTATTATTTTTTTATTATTAATTTATTATATTTTATTTTAATCAAATAAAATATAATAAATTGCACAAAATATCTCAAAAATTATATTATATTTTATTAATTAATTAATTTAATTAATTTAATTTATTTTAACTTTTTCGGTGTATTTTTCGCATATTTTCGGGATAATGTCCCGGGCGAAAATTACGAAAATTCGTAATATCTTTGTATCTTAACCAATTGAACTCAGAATTCCATAATTTCTTCTTTATCGATCAAGATTTCCTAAATCCATATTTTTAATGAAATTTCTTCATCGAATTTACATCGAAATTAGGATCTTTTGACCATTTTACCTTTCTACACGTTCGGGATTAATTTAGACCGATTTTCCTTCTCGGACTCACTATCTTTTCTCATTTAAATTCCGTATCTTTCGTCCAACGATTTAAATCCCTTTTATTTAAATTATGGTCCCAAATAATGAACATAGTGGGAAAAATTCGGGTTTCACAAATATGGGGTTGTAAATATTAGTAAACGCGTATAATTATAGAGTCTCAATTATAAAGTATACGTGTTTGAATTTAAATAAATTAAAAGATATATGTCATGGTAAATGGTAAAGGGTGATTAATACTGACTTATAGCCCAACTGTTTTGTGGTGAGAATGTTCACGATCGGGAAAAGAAAGGAAAAAGCAAAAAATTTGTAGCGATTTTTGGTAAAAAAAAAGGTCGTGACAGAGGTGGTATCAAAGCTGAGTTGGCCTGATATGAGTCGGTATTAGTAAGTAAGAAAGTTACATCCCCATATTACTGTGCTTTGTTTAGATATAATTGTGTATACCGAGATGGGATTAGATTAATGAATGGTTATGAATGCAAGAACATAATCATTATAAGTGATAGCCGCTATGGTAGAGGGGCGAGTACATGTACTTGAGGCCGTAAAGGTAGGCTTGAGAGATAGTATATTTAGGACTCTGACCCAGAGGAACAGATCAATTGATGAGTATGAATCTCGATTACATCCTTGGGCAGGTATGATCTGACATTATGAATAGTGAGAATCAGAAGGTCTAAAAATCATGGAAAGACTTAGATCGTCTATCAGAGTTTGATTGGCCCCGTTAGATATTAGTACATACAACGAGGCAGTGCGCAGACCACAGTGGTACTAATAAGATTATGAATTGCACCCTTCAGAGTTTGGGAAAAATAATAAGGGCCGAAATAGAGATAGAAAAGAATAGTGGATGACCAAGGTGTCAGAGTGGGAATAAAGCCATTTGGCAAGATATTTAGAGTTAATAAGACATAGGGTAAGATGATTAATAAGCCCCTAGTGTATCTAGTTTCAGCGTTTACGAGGGGTATTGTGATTGGAGGACCCCTACCTACTACTGAGCAATGTAAGATGTGTGGTAGATACCATGAAAATAGGCCCTGCATCTTATTGGCTAAAACATGCATTAAGATTGGTAATACAGGCCATTTATTTAAAGATTGCCTAGAGCTGGGTGAGATTGCCCCACAGAAAGGCAAAGAGCTTGAGAAAGCCTTGCTGATACCTCTGTACCATAAAAGAATGTCACAGCCGAAGAGAAAGGGAAATATGCTGTTAGTTGAGGGCGAGTGTATACCTTGGACCAGGACACTATTAATGCTTCATCTGATGTGATGGGAGGTACCATCTTGATTGTGAATATTGAAGCAATTGTTTTAACTGATCCTAGTACCACGCATCATTAAAATCACCTTCATTAGCATATAAGTTAGCGAAAGATGTGAAGCCTATACCTTTAGGCAAAATGCTGATAGTTAGAACCCCAATGAATAATAATCAGCTAATTGAATGTGTATGTAAAGATTGTAAGTTGAAAGTGAAGGAAAAAGGATATGTCAGCCGATCTTGTTCAATTGAAAATGAATGATTTCGAGGTGCAGACTACGCTGTTTAGATTGCTATCCTAAGATAGTGTTGTTTCCATCTTTGAAAAGTGTATAGTATGTTTTGACAAGTGATGAAAGGTGTAATGGTTGTAATTAAAGAAGTAAATGATTGTACTAACATAATGATTAATGATGAGAAGATTTCATTGCTTATGTGGTTGATATGGCTAAGATATATCCGGAGTTGACAGATATCCTAGTGGTCAGGAAGTTGCCTGATGTATTTCTGGATGATCTACCAGGGTTGTTACTAGTTAGAGGAATGGAATTTTGTATTGATTTGGTAAATAGTGCTGAGCCGATAACCAAACCACTGTATAAAATGGCTTCAGTGGAATTGAAGGAACTAAAGAATCAATTACAGGAGTTATTGGATAAGGATTTATCAGACTGAGTGTCTCACCACGAGGAGGACTAGTCCTGTTTGTGAAAAAGAAATATGGAAGCCTCCGACAAGGAAATTATTATTGATTATCGAATGAGGCTATTGTCAAGAATGAGTGTTCCCTTCCCCATATTGGTGAGCTATTAGATCAGCTTTGGGGAGCACAGATCTTTTTGAGATGATCTGAAGTTTGGGTGTCATCCGTTGAGGATTAGGTATATGGATGTACCTAAGAAAATTTTTAGTACCCATTATAATATTAATGAATGTGATATTTAAACTTTACCTGGACTGAATTGTTATCATCTTTATCGATGATATGTGGTACATTCGAAGTCCAGGGAAGATTATGAGCAGCAATTGAAAATTGTTTTACCGATGATTTGTTGAGGATTTCTCGAAATTGGCTGCTCTATTGATACGTCTCATTCGGAAGAAAGTTGTATTTGAGTGGGATGATAAGAGTGAAAGTAGCTTCTGTGAGAGTTGGTAAATTGAAACATAAACTGACCACCTCATTTATTGTCACCATATCTAATATTTATGAGATTTCTCAGTATATATGGATGCCTCAAAATAAGATTAGGTTGTATACTGATGTAAAATGGGAAGATAGTCGCTTATAGATCCAGACAGTTTAAGGACCATGAGAGAAACTATACGACCCATGGTTTAAATTTGATAGCTGTAGTGGTTGCACTGAGGATATGGCGCCACTACTTATACGGTGAGAAATTTGTATGCACTGATCATAATGCCTTAAGCATTTGTTTGCACAGAAAGAGTTGAATATGAGATAGCAAAAAGGGTTAGAGCTTCTGAAGGATTATGCTTGTGAAATATTGTACCACCCGAGTAAGGCTAATGTAGTGTGAAACCCGGATTTTTCCCACTATGTTCATTATTTGGGACCATAATTTAAATTAAAGGGATTTAAATCGTTGGACGAAAGATACAAAATTTAAATGAGAAAAGATAGTGAGTCCGAGAAGAAAATCGGTCTAAATTAATCCCAAACGTGTAGAAGGGTAAAATGGTCAAAAGATCCTAATTTCGGTGTAAATTCGATAAGAAAATTTCGTTAAAAATATGGATTTAGGAAATCTTGATCGATAAAGAAGAAATTTTGAAATTTCGAGTCCAATTGGTCAAGGTACGAAGATATTACGAATTTTCGTAATTTTCACCCGGAACATTATCCCGAAAATATGCGAAAAATACATCGAAATAATTAAAATAAATTAAATTAATTAAATTAATTAATTAATAAAATATAATATGATTTTTGAGATATTTTGTATAATTTATTATATTTTATTTGATTAAAATATAATATAATATAATATAATAAATAATAATAAAGTTTAAAAAAAAAAACTGAAATCGTGAAATCGGGAATTGAGACAGAGAAGGAAACAGAGAACGAAAACGGAAAACGAAGCAAATTGAGGATGACCACCGGCGAGCCGTCCGGCGACCAACGGCCGGGCGAAGGGCCGGAAATGGAAGAGGAGAGGCCGACGACCTCCCTGGTACGGCGGTGCAGCCCACAGACGCCGAAATCCGGCGGATCGAGGGAGAGAAACCGACGGGGAGAGAAGAGGAATCGCCGGCGATCGGCGCCGATTCAAGCCCGACCGACCACAGTCGAACGTTCCCCAGGCACAGGCGAGCTTGTTGGTGGCGGCCACGACCGGCGAAACTGTCGGCAAACGCCGGAAACGGCGAAAAAAGAAATGGGTACCGACGGCGAAGAGGAGAACAGCCGGACTGGTCACTTTTCGGCGGCCTTGGACGAAGCCGAGGCCAGATTCGAGCTGCGGACGACCCAACGGAGCTGCTGGCGGTGGAAGCTGGTGGAGAACCGGTCGGCAAGGTGGTGAACCGGAGCGAACCGGGGTGAACCGGCGGTCTGAACCGGTCTGAACCGGACCGAACCGGTTCAGCCAAAAAAGAGAGGGAAAAAGGAGAAAAAGGAAAGAAAAAGAGAAAAAGGAAAAAGGAAAAATTTTCCGGGATACACCGGACTTCGGGTAAGTCGGTAAGAGGTCAAAAGTGACCGATTTAATTTTCGGGAAATTTATTTAAATTATATTTGATCGAAAATTCACTCGAAATTAAATATATAAATTGTGCAGTTCGATGATAAATCACGCACGTGAGCCCGATCGAACTTCGAATTGCGCACAATCGCAAAATCTCGGGTAAGTAAAGCTCATTTACGACAATCTATGTAATTATTGCGCATTAAAAGTTTATTTTACTAGTTACGAATTAAATTGCGCATTTAGTGGATTAAATTGAGATTTTAATTAAATTGTCGTAAATGATATACAGACTATTCAAAGAGTCTAGAAAAAGGTCCAATAAGTACTAATGGGCCCAGTGAGCCCAATAGGCCTTGATGAAAGAATTAATAAGTGGAAACGGGCTTAAAACGAATTAAGGCCCATTAAGGTGCAATTGGGCCCAATAAGATAGAAATTAGCCCAATTACCTAAATCGACAGTAATAAATATGAGGAAAATATTTATTGAGTTAAATACGATTTAAAGCGAGGTTTATATCGATAAAACCGAGCAAAAAGAGTAAAATCGATAAAAGTCAACTTTTGGCTAAAGCTTCGATATAATCACATATTTGGATATGTTGAAATGAATTTAAGCCATATGTGATAAGTTGAACTTGTTTTGCAGCAGCTCGGTCTATCGACACGTTTTACGAGGTAAATTCGAGCATCGAGGAAAGTGCTCTACATCAGTTGCTAAGAGGTAAGGGATATAATTTAGAGTAGTGTTAGTACTCCTTTATCCTTACCAACTGTTTATCTATGAGAATTGGATCAGATTTTAAGAAATGGATTTTCAACTGTATTCAAACCGAAGCCAAAACCATTTCCAGAGTTTTCAGCATGTTTTATATATTTGAGATACATTTTTACAGCATATATGTTTATAAAAGTGATTTTTCACTTCTGAAATGAAAAGCATAGTGTTTTCATGTGAGATTACGGGTTAAAGTCCCGATATGTTTTATGAAACCATGTTTTCATGATACGGGTTAAAGTCCCGAAATAGCTTTTAAGCTATATTTTCACAGTACGGGTATGAGTCCCAAGAATTGACTTTGATAACTATGCTTTCCATATTTACACGAGCTAGAGTCCCGTAATAATTTATGAAAATCATGTTTTCTATGAAAAACGGGTTAGAGTCCAGTAACGATTTTAATACACGGGTTTGAGGCCCAAAATGATTTTGATAAATTGGGTAAGAGGCCCAAAATGATTTTTGTTGGGTAAAAAGGCATGACATGAAGAAAGTCAGAGGATCTGGGATCGATCTCGTATGGAGACGATCGAGGATCTACCTAGCCGACGGCCAGGGAACGGGCAGGCTCTGACTTGATATGAGAAACGTGCGTATAGACCACACTTGGTGATGCACGTGAGTTCGTGCGTATAGTCCCCATTTAGTGGTGCACGAGAGATAGGGCAGCGTACGACCCTGATCCAGTCCTACGGCTCCCTGTACTATGGCCATGAGTACCCATGATTTTGTCCTACGGGACCAGATGTATGATGTCCTTCGGGACTAGTATATGAGACGATTGCCTGACCCTACACGATGAATTGACGAAATGATATATATATGTTTTCGCACATTTCATGCTACCTATTTTATGATTTGCTATTGAGCACATATTTTAATGATGAGATTTTAAAGGTAGCCATGAGTATGTTTTACGAGATGTGCATATGACAATACGATTTCATTTCCAAAGTAATAAGCATGTTATGATATGCATGATTAAGTTTTGAGATGCTTTTTACTTGTTTACACGACGTTATATGCATATTATATATGAGTTTTACTAAAAGGATGCATGATGTGTAAACTTATGAATTAAGTATGTTTTTACTGCTTTTATGAAATGTAAGCATCTCTACTCCAGTACATATTTATGTTGATTTGTAAAACCATAAGTTTTACCATGTTTTGAGTATTTAAAGCTATTTTAAATGTATCTCTTACTGAGTGTGAAAAACTCACCCCCTCCTTTCCATCTCCCAGATTATCTATAGCAAGTCTACTGCACATACGAGACTGTGGTCGTCGACAAGGTAGTCCGACCTTTAATCGGATACTTTTGTAACCTTGAGGTACTGTCTTACTTATATTCCAGACATGTGATACAAAATAGACACTATTGTATATAATAGTCGGGATGTAATAGTTGTAAATGATTTTATATATACAGAATGTATGTAATGTAATGAGATCCTGGAAAATGAAAAAGATTTTAAATTTAGACATGGACAGGAAAACAACATAGTTAATGGATAAAAAAAAGTTTAAATTAGCCCCATTTTTCGCGCTTTCGGGGCGTGACATGTAGTGACTGATGCCTTAAGCAGAAAAAGCCTCGAGATGGTATCACATATGATGGTTAGGGAGCGTGAGCTGTTAGAGCAGTTTGTGAGCCTCAGTAGTGATGTGATCCCTTCTGATACTGACAGTGATTATGTGACAGCTAGCCTGATATTAGAACCAGATTGGATTGACCGGATTCGACAGGCTTAGTGTGATGATCGGCAGGATGACGATAGTGTGAGTCAGATTCAGATGGGTACAGTGACAGAGTTCACAGAGAGTGATAATGGCTTACTGAGGTTCAGAGGCAAAATAAATGCTCCCAAAGACCCACAGTTGATGAGATTTTTATTGTCAGAAGCTCATTCTTCGAGATATACAGTGCATCAGGTGAGTAATAAAAATATATTAGAATTTCAAAAAGGGTATTGGTGGTCAGACATGAAAAAAAAGAGACATTGTAGAATTGTAGCAAAGTATCTCGTATGTCAGCAGAGTAAGGTAGAGTATCATAAGTCTGCAGGGTTATTGCAACCTCTACCTATATCGATACAGAGATGGGAGCATGTTACCATGAAATTCGTTATGGGATACAGAAGACCCGCGAGAATCACGAGGCTATTTGAGTGATAGTCAATAGATTGACTAAGTCTACCACTTACTAGCTATAAAAGCTACTGATACTCTGAGTGTGTGGGCGGATTTATATGTAAGAGAGATTGTGGAATACCATGTATTTTTCCAGTGAGCATTGTATCAAATGGGGATTCCCGCTTCATTTCTCGCTTCTGGGAACATTTTTCAGGGAGTCATGGGAACCCAGTTGAGTGTTAGCATAGCTTTCTGTCCTCAGACAGATGGTCAGTCAGAGAGGATTGTACAAGTTCTGGAGGATATGTAGAGAGCGTGTACGATTGATGTTCGAAGCTCCTGGAATGATCACTTTTCATTTGCTAAATTGCCTACAACGATAATTATGACTCGAGTATCGGGATGACATTATATAAGGCATTGTTTGGCCGTAATGATTTTTCCCCAATTTGGATGGGAAGAAGTGGGTGACTGACTGATAATTACTCCCGATTTGGTAAGAAAATCCTCTGATGGATGTTCAATTAATGTGTGAGAGATTAAGAACACCTCAGAGCAGACAGAAAAGTTATGCTGACAAGAAACAGAGACCGTTGAAACTCAAACAGAGTAGGTCATATGATGAAAAGTCGATTCGGTTATTATACGAAAGGAGAAAGTGTTGAGGTCTAAGATGATCTCCTTAGTTAAAGTCCTTTGGAAGTATTACACTCCGAAAAAAAGTCACATGAGAATTAAAGAGTATGATGCGATAAATGTACCCGGAGTTACTTATGGACCCATTTGACTTGGTTCTAATTTGGAGGACCAAATTTCTTAAGTGGGGGATATTGTAAGACCCGATTTTTTTTTAAAACACGAAATGAGAAAGGGTTCGTGAAGGGAAGTTGTGTTGATTTGGTTTTGAACACGTTAAAGGGTAAAACGGTCAAAAGACCCGAAATTCGATGTCAATTCGGTAAGAAATTTACACTGTAAACATGGATTCAAGAAATCCTTATCAATAAAGGAAAAATAATTAAATTTCGAGTTAAATTGATCAAGATATGAATTTATAAGAATAAACCGAAATTTCACATCGGGAAATTATCTCGAAAATATTGAAAAAATACCCCGAAAAATAAATAAGATAAAATATATATATATATTTAATTGATTTAAATATATATATATATATTTAAATATTTTGGGTATATAATATATTATATTATATTGTAACAAAATATAATATAATATAATTTTTGAAAAAAAGTCAAAGTCAATTAAAAAAAAAGAAAGAATAGAAACAGAATCGCGAGTTACGATTTTGTTTGAGAAGAAATAGAAGGAAGACCTGAGGGAGCCGAGCCCCTTCTACCTCCACCGATTGGAGGGCACCGGTGTCACGCCCCGGAAGCGCGGAAAAATGGGGCTAATTTAAACTTTTTATCCATTAACTATGTTGTTTTCCTGTCCATGTCTAGATTTAAAATCTTTTCATTTTCCAGGATCTCGTTACATTACATACATTCTGTATATATAAAATCATTTACAACTATTACATCCCTACTATTATATACAATAGTGTCTATTATGTATCACATGTCTGGAATATAAGTAAGACTGTACCTCAATGTTATGAAAATATCCGATGAAAGGTCAAACTACCTTGTCAACGACACAGTCTCGTATGTGCAGTAGACTCGCTATAGATAATCTGGGAGATGAAGAGGAGGGGGGTGAGTTTTTCAGACTCAGTAAGAGATACATTTAAAATAGCTTTAAATACTCAAAACATAGTAAAACTCGTGGTTTTACAAATCAGCATAAACATGTACTGGATTAGAGATGCTTACATTTCATAAAAGTAGTAAAAACATGCTTAAATCATAAGTTTACACATCATGCATCCTTTTAGTAAAACTCATATATAATATGCATATCACGTCGTGTAAACAAGTAAAAAGCATCTCAAAACTTAATCATGCATATCATAACATGCTTATCACTTTGAAAATGAAGTCGTACTATCATATGCACATTTCATAAAACATAATTCATGGCTACCTTTAACATCTCATCATAGAAAATATGTGCTCAATAGGAAATCATAAAATAGGCAGCATGAAATGTGTGAAAACATATATATATATATATATCATTTCGTCAATTCATCATGTAGGGTCAGGCAAACGTCTCATATACTAGTCCCGAAGGACATCATACATCTGGTCCCGTAGGACAAAATCATGGGTACTCATGGCCATAGTACAGGGAGCCGTAGGACTGGATCAGGGTCGTACGCTACCCTATCTCTCGTGCACCACTAAATGGGGACTATACGCACGAACTCACGTGCATCACCAAGTGTGGACTATACGCACGTTTCTCATATCAAGTCAGAGCCTGCCCGTTCTCTGGCCGTCGGCTAGGTAGATCCTCGATCGTCTCCATACGAGATTGACCCCAGATCCTCTGACTATCATCATATCATGCCTTTTTACCCCACAAAAATAATTTTGGGCCTCTTACCCAATTTATCAAAATCATTTCGGGCCTCATACCCGTGTATTAAAAGTAAGACCTGAAATTTACGAGTGCATTTAAAAAATGCAAAAGGATTGAAATGGCATTCCCGAATAAGTGCAAGGGTAAAATGGTCAAAAGACCAAAATTCGGTATTAATCGGGACAAGAAAATTTAATTAAAAATATGAGAATGAGAAATCTTGATCAATGATGAAGAAATAATTAAATTTCGGATTAAATTGATCAAGATATGAATTTATTGGAATAAATCGAAATTTTCGTATCAAAAAATAATCCCGAAAATAATCGAAAAATATACCGAAAAGTCGAAATAATACCGAGAAATTCATTTATTGATTAACTGAATTAAATATTAATTTTTGAAGATATTTTTGACAAAATATTATTATTTTATTGATTAAAATAATAATAAAATTAAATAATAAAAAAGAAGAAGGAAAAAGCAGAATCGCGAAATTGTGATTCTGCCAAAACGAAACAACGGAAGACCGAGGCTCACCGACGGTACCGACGACGGCCAGGGGGAAGGCCCAGCAACGCACCACCGGCACCTGGAGCGGCTGAACGGCGACGAACGGCAGCGAGGGGGAGAGAAACGAGAAACCGAAGGGAGAAAAGGAGATTCCCGACGATTGGCGTCGATTCAGGCCCGACCACCCCTAGCCGAACGTCCCCGAGGCCAAGGCGAGTTGATCGGTGGTAGCCATAGCCGTCGAAACGGCTGGCAACGCCGAAAACGGCGGAAGAAAGAAAATGGGTTCCGACGCCAAGAGAAAACTGGCCGAACCGACGACATTCCGACGACTTCGAACGAAACCAACCCCAGATCCGTGCATCGGACGACCCAGCGGGCTGCTGGTGACGAAAGCCGACGGAGAACCGGTCGGCGAGGCCTTGAACCGGCCGAACCGGCGGTCCGAACCGGGTTGAACCGGACCGGACGGGTTCAGCCAAAAAGAGAAGGAAAAAAGGAAGAAAAAAGGGAAAAAGAAAAAGAGAAAAAATTAGAGAAAATTCCAGGGATGCAATCAAGCTTCGGCTCGACGATTGGCATCAACCGAGAGCTCGAGACAACCTCTATTTGTGTACGATCATGGAATAACGGTGCCGAAGATTTGATTTGGATTCGGAGCAAATCGGACTGCGTGACGAGTCATCAGTGGAAAGGTCAGACTGTACAGAAAAATGAGGTAAGGGAATTGTGTGAGTAGCTAGAGGTAGCTGCGCATATTTTAATAGATTTTGTATACACTGATTATGTATGTATACGCGATTATTGTATAATGATCCTAAAAGTGGTTTAAATGATTTTTAAGGATCGAAATAGGTGAAATGACTATTTTACCCCTATTGAGGGAAGTTCACCTAAGGATGGTGAAAGCATGACATGCATGAAATGCATGATTTAAGGATTTTTATGATTAAGGAATTTTCTTGGTTTTAATCAAAGTAAATCGATAGATTGGCCAGTAATTGCATAAGTTTCCCAAAATAACACTACATAGGTGTTATTAATATTTAAATGGAAATTTCTTTGGAAAACGGCCAACTATCAAGTTTATATGGAAACAGATAGTGCCGACACGTAGTTCGCACTATATTTGTGTTTGTGAATGTGCATAAATGTGCTTGAGCAGTTGCTCACACCGACTTATGTGACATCATATGCATGAAATGTGCTAGAGCATGGTGCTCGCACTGATTTTTAATATTGTGAAATGAGAGCTGCTGGAGCCTAGCTCGCACTCTATTTTGACATGTTTTGACATGTTTTGATTTGTTTTGACGTGGTATGCATAAAATGGTGCTGGAGCGATTGCTCGCACTAGTTTTACAGATTTGATATGCATGAGAGGTGCTAGAGCTTAGCTCGCATCCTGTTTGGATTTGATATTGGATAAAGCCGTGCTGGAGTGTAACTCGCACGAGATTTGATTTAATTATGCATAAAGCCGTGCTGGAGTATAACTCGCACGAGATTTGATTTACTTAAGCATTTATTTGTGCTGGAGCTCGCTCGCACAAAGTTTTAAATGGTTTTCATAATTCATTTGATTATCGTATTGGAGTTTTTCTCGTACGAGGTTTTCACTGAGTTTTTATGCATATCCGTACTAGAGCATTACTCGTACGTGGATTTTACTTGAAATTATAATTAGTTTAAGTCGTACTAGAGCGCTGCTCGTACGCAGATTTTACTGATTTTTATGAAACGGTGCTAGAGCTTCGCTCGCACGAGGTTTTCTGATATCATGAATATGCATGGAGCCATGCTTGAGCTTCGCTCGCACGGGGAATTGTATTACATGCATATAGCCATGTTGGAGCCTCCTGTAGACTGTGTGTCACAGTGAGATGATATGCTCACACGTGCATTCTGAGACAGAGATGATTTGGGTGGATAAGACCTATTACAGGCACCCCTGACTTAGCTTGGGTTCACAGAGTACATTGTACTGTGTATGTCATGCGGAGTACGCTGTACCGTGGGGATTGTTGGAGTGGAGTGGCATTAGCCACGAGGCAGGAAGCCTTGCCCTCGTAATCCTGGTGTTATGCTGTTCTGGCGGGTAGGACGACCCACCTCCCATTTCAGGTGTGATACCCCGTACACTAGGTACCGTGTTGCCAGGGATCACTAGGATATGGCCATAGTCCTCGATGTTACTGATAATTACCTTATTGTCTCACATGATATAACTTGTGGTCTGTTAGACCAGGGTAGACCCGAAGGAGGGGTCAGGCCCCCGATTTGATGATTTGATGATTTCAGATGATTTTATGATATGTGACCCTGAAAGAAGGGTGGTTTTATAACTCAAGTTTTATAATGAAATATAACAAATTGTTTTATAAGTTTTGAGATGATTGACCCAGAGGGGTTATTTTATACTGCGTTTTAAATGAATAGATTTAAATGCAGTGGCATGATGTGTTTTCCATGCTTTCATTTGAAAACCTTGAATTGTCTAACATGACATGAAAGACTGCATGATCTTGATTAAATTCATGCTCAGTATGATTTAATGATGTCACATAAAATGCTTTGAATGCATGAATTACATGATTTATATATGCACAAATAGTTTTGGATAAACTATGGCATTGAATATGCATGACTTTGTGCGTGAAATTTTAAATGAAAAGAAATGGATTTAAGGGCATGGCATTATGAGCATGTAGATAGTGGAGCTATCTACTTACTTGCATAATTGCCTTACTGAGCGTGTGGTTTGCTCACCCCCCTTATTTTCCCATTTTTTCAGAGCACTTGAAATAGTTATTGAGCGGCTAAGGACTTGCATGCTTGGTATCCGCTGCTGCCCATCGAGAGACAGGTATACACATTGGTATGATTTTGTATCTAAATATGTAATGCACAGTACTATAAACGGACATTGATGTCGGGGATGTAGAGTTATAATTACCATTGAGTATGTATTTATTTAAAGTCAAAGAATAGTAAACTCTGATATGTGAATATGATTATGGAAATGGATTGGTAATAGTGAGAGGTGACTAACACCGAATCATAGCCCAACTATGTTGTAGGATGGTCACGACGAGAGAAAGGTAAGAATTAAATAATAAATGAAAAAGCGAAAAATTTACTCTGATTTTTTTGGTAATTTGGGTCGTGACATTAAAAATCATTACGGGACTCTAACCCGATTTTCATAGAAAACATGATTTTCATAAATCATTGCGGGACTCTAGCCCGTGTAAATATGTAAAGCATAGTTATAATAGTTATTTCTTGGGACTCATACCCGTACCGTGAAAATATAGCTTAAAAGCTGTTTCGGGACTTTAACCCGTATCATGAAAACATGATTTCATAAAACATACCGGGACTTTATCCCGTAATCTCACATGAAAACACTATACTTTCATTTCAGAAGTGAAAAATCACTTTTATAAACATATATGCTGTAAAAATGTATCTCATATATATAAAACATGCTGAAAACTCGGGAAATGGTTTTGGCTTCGGTTTAAATACAGTTGGAAATCCATTTCGTAAAATCTCATCCAATTCTCATACATAAACAGTTGGTAAGGATGAAGGAGTACTAACGCTACTCTAAATTATATCCCTTACCTCTTAGCGACTGATGTAGAGCACTTTCCTCGATGCTTGAATTTACCTCGTAAAATGTGTCGATAGACTGAGCTACTGCAAAACAAGTTCAATTGATCACATATGGCTTAAATTCATTTCAATATATCCAAATATGTGATTATATCGAAGCTTTGACCTAAAGTTGACTTTTAATCGATTTTACTCTTTTTGCTCGGTTTTATCGATGTAAACCTCGTTTTAAATCGTATTTAATTCAACAAATATTTTCCTCATATTTATTATGGTCGATTTAGCTAATTGGACCAATTTCTCTCTTATTGGGCCAAATTACACCTTAATGGTCCTTAATCCGTTTTAAGCCCGTTTCCACTTATTAATTCTTTCATCGAGGCTTATTGGGCTCACTGGGCCCATTAGTACTTATTGGGCCTTTTTCTAGACTCTTTGAATAGCCGTATATCATTTACGACAATTTAATTAAAAATCTTGATTTAATCCACTAAATGCGCAATTTAATCCGTAACTCGTAAAATAAACTTTTAATACGCGATAATTATATAGATTGTCGTAAATGAGCTTTACTTACCCAAGATTTTGGGATAGTGCGCAATTCGAAATTCGATCGGGCTCACGTACGTGATTTATCGTCGAACTGCACAATTTATATATTTAATTTCGGGTGAATTTTCGATCAAATATAATTTAAATAAATTTCTTGAAAATTAAATCGGTCACTTTTGACCTCTTACCGACTTACCCGAAGTCCGGTGTATCCTCGAAAATTTTTCCTTTTTCTCTTTTTCTTTCCTTTTTCTCCTTTTTCCCTCTCTTTCTTGGCTGAACCGCTTCAGTCCGGTTCAGACCGGTTCAGACCGGTCCGGTTCAGTCCGGTTCAGTTCCGGTTCAACTTCTCCCTTGCCGTTCGGGGCTTTTTCGGCCGGTTCTCCGCCCGCTTCCGCCTCCAGCTTGTTCGCGGGGTAGTCTGGTGCATGGATCTAGGGTCGGCTTTGCCAAAGCTCGTCGAAAAGTGGCCGGTCCGGCCTCTTCTCTCCTCCGACGGCGGCACCCAATTTTTTTTCTTCTGATCGGCGCCGTTTGGAGGCGTTTCAGGCTGATCTGCGCCTGGATCGGCGTCGCAGAGGTCCCCTCTGGCCGGTGGTGGGTCGCTCCTCCCCTCCTCGGCCACCGATCTCTCTCTCTCCTCTCTTTTCTCTCGATTTCACTATTTCTCTCTCCTTCTCTCTTTTCCCTCGCCGGTCGCGTCTTCTTCTCCCTCTTCCGACGCCGGCGAGGCTCGGTCGGTTCGACTCTCTCCTTTGGTCGGTTCTCCGGTGGTGGCTCGCGGCTGAGGCAGACGGGGCGGGGCGAGTCTTCTGTTTCCTTCTGTTTTCTTCTCTGTCGCGCGAAGACAGAGTTTCTTTTTTTTTTTAAACTTTATTATTATTTTATTATATTTTATTATATTATATTTATTATATTTTATTTTAATCAAATAAAATATAATAAATTGTACAAAATATCTCAAAAATCATATTATATTTTATTAATTAATTAATTTAATTTATTTTAATTATTTCGGTGTATTTTTCGCATATTTTTGGGATAATGTCCCGGGCGAAAATTACGAAAATTTGTAATATTTTCGTATCTTGACCAATTGGACTCGAAATTCCAAAATTTCTTCCTTATCGATCAAGATTTCCTAAATCCATATTTTTAATGAAATTTCTTCATCGAATTTACACCGAAATTAGGATCTTTTGACCATTTTAACCTTCTACACGTTCGGGATTGATTTAGACCGATTTTCCTTCTCGGACTCACTATCTTTTCTCATTTAAATTCTGTATCTTTCGTCCAACGATTTAAATCCCTTAAATTTAAATTATGGTCCCAAATAATGAACATAGTGGGAAAATCCGGGTTTCACAATCGACGAGGAACCCAGGCGACCGACTGAAGGAAAACGCAACAGAAGCCATCGCCGGGGCCGGTAGTGTGAGATCTGAGAATTTCAGACATATTTTATTGATGTAATAAAAATTTGAGTATAATTTGTTGAGTTAAGTAAATTGTGGGAATTATAATTGGAGACTTATGGGTTAAGTGTGTAAAATGGGCATGAACCATGAGGACAGATCGATCTGGGAGAAGGAGAGATCGATCTGGTGAGTTAAAACTGACAAGGAAGGAGGAAATTTGAGAAGCAGATCGATCTCCAATGGAAGAGATCGATCCCCTTATGAATCTGTTTGAGGGCAGATCGATCTCATGAGGAAGAGATCGATCTCCAAATGCTTCTGTTTGGGAGAAGATCGATCTCCTCAAGGCACAGATCGATCTCATAAAGCCATAAAGAGATCGATCTCACCCCTCGACAGATCGATCTCCTAGGCATAAAATTTCCCAGATCGCCCCCAAAAATTCAAACGCAGATCGATCTCCCCATGAGACAGATCGATCTCCTACCTCCAGTCTATATAAGGAACCCGTGTCTTCTCCTGAAATCACTTTCTCTCTCTTCCAAAACCTCCATTTTTTCGAAAACCTAGTTTCTCACTCCTCCAAATCCCCCATTTCTGACCGAATCAGCTATTGTGGTAAGAAGAAAAGTTGTTCCTCATCAAAGGGAGAACAACATACTTGGAAATCGAAGGACGAATCGGATCGAGGCGAGAGTTGTGCGTCTCACAAGCTTTGGGTAATTTCTAAATCTTGATCTTGATATTTGAGTTGATTTCGATGTTATTGGTGGTTGAATGGGTGTTGAAATGGTTGAAAGATGACTAGGGAGTGATTAAATTTCAATGTGGTAGGGGTGATATGTATATTGAGAGTTTTGGTGAATTTAGGAAATTGTGAGTTATAAATGGAAATTGGACAATGTAGAGAATTGCCTAGATAATTGGCATGAGGAATATCGAACATTGAGATATTGAGAATGAGGTTGTAGTTTAGGGTGGAGTTGCGAGAACCAAGAGAATTGAGGTGTTATGAGCAATTATGCTCGATTTTGAGAATTGTGGCTTATGAGAATTAAGTATTGATGTTTTAACATCGTTTGGACAGCTCGGGAGTTCCAGAGTGGGATGCGAGACTAGTCCGTGATACGGGGGAAACGATTGCACTATACGAGGTGCAAAGAGGTAAGGGAAATCTAAACCATTTGTGTATGTGATTTGTAAACTGTTATAGCATGATTTATGATTTATAAACAAGCATGTTGAGAGTTTTGTGTTGAGATTTGAACTGCACACGATTTTATAGCCGGTTGGGGCCCAATGTTTTATGAGTTTATAACTGGGCTCTACGTTAAGGCAACATTGAGATTTGAGAAATGTGTGCGTGTGCTTTGCCGGTTAGAACTCGGTTTTATTACGTTTTGTGTTGAGTACAAAACGATTTCAAATGAGTTTTATGAGAGAAAAACCATTACGAGTTCTACGTGAAGGCAAATCTGTCTTATGTGATAAGACTTGGGTGTGTAGTTGTGAGTACACACCGGGCATTGCTCT
Source organism: Firmiana major (assembly GCA_033439115.1). Taxonomy (NCBI): domain Eukaryota; kingdom Viridiplantae; phylum Streptophyta; class Magnoliopsida; order Malvales; family Malvaceae; genus Firmiana; species Firmiana major. The sequence goes on along the minus strand of CM065907.1, from coordinate 43,453,886 downwards.
GGTAGCATGTAAGCCCGATTTCTTCTCCGTTCTGGTAACGTGAGAATGACCTATTCTGTGGCAGTGCCACGTTGAGAAAACCCCTTGGTGGCTGTGCCACGTATACCCCATTGGTGGCTGTGCCACGTTGAGATACCCCCTTGGTGGCTGTGCCACGTATACCCCATTAGTGACTGTGCCACGTATACCCCATTGGTGGCTGTGCCACGTTGAGATACCCCCTTGGTGGCTGTGCCACGTATACCCCCTTGGTGGTTGTGCCACGTATACCCCATTGGTGGCTGTGCCACGTTGAGATACCCCCTTGGTGGCTGTGCCACGTATACCCCCTTGGTGGCTGTGCCACGTATACCCCATTGGTGGCTGTGCCACGTTGAGAAAACCCATTGGTGGCTGTGCCACGTATACCCCATTGGTGGCTGTGCCACGTTGAGAAACCCCATTGGTGGCTGTGCCACGTTGAGAAACCCTATTCTGTGGCTATGCCACGTGAGAAAATAATTCAGTGGCTTTGCCACGTGTGTATTGTGGCTATGCCACGTGTGATTTTTAAACCAGTGGCTATGCCACGTTATTTGAGAAAGCGTTTAACGCGTATTTTCACATGCTTTGTTTTGCTCTAGAGTGAGCCTTTTTACTTCATGTTTTCACATGACTTGACACATGAGAGTGTCGTTTTGAGTATTTTCATGCTATGGTTTTCAAATGAGTGTCACATACAAATAAATGCTTTGTGATGTGCATTTTGGTTTATGAAATGAGTCCCCTACCCCCCTTACTGAGCGATTTAGAAGCTCACCCTGTTTTTCTTTCCCCCCAGAGTTCTTCAAGTGAATAAGGACTTCCCTGCGACGTACGGAGTAGTGGCTAGTGGAGGATCCGAGCTCCAGGCTATATATTTTGTACTTTGAGGTATGTTTATCTTTTCATGTACCCAGACTATTATTGTAACTACAGACACTTGATGTATGACATTATACGGGATGTATTAGGATTAATTGACTGTAATCGAGTAATGGGTATAATACAATATTTATTATATCATGATGAGATCCTGAGGCATGATAATTATGATGATGTATGACACTGCACAGGAATACACTCTTTAATTGTGAATTAACGAGTAAAAAGTTTTAAATTTAACCTATTTTCCGCATTTTCGGGGCGTGACAGGTAGAGAGAGGAAAATGCCCTGCAATCGAGAGAGAGAGGGAAACCAAGAGTAAAAGAGAGAAAATGGAAGAGAAGGAGCGATCGACGGCCGAGGAAGGGAGGAACGACCCACCACTATCTAGAGAGGGACGACAGCGGCGCCGATCCAGTTGCAGTCGGCCAAAAACGCTGCCGAACGGCGCGGGAAGAAAGGGGTACCGACGCCGGAGGAGAGAAGAGGCCAGACCGGCCACTTTTCGACGAGCTTTGGTGAAGCCGACCTCAGATCCATGCACCGGACTACCCCGCGGACAAGCTAGTGGTGAAAACCAGCGGAGAACTGACCGGCGAAGCCCCGAACGGTGAGGGAGAAAGTTGAACCGGACTGAACCGGGGTGAACCGGGTTGAACCGGACTGAACAGGTTCAACCAAAAAATGAAAAAGAAAAAAAAAAGAAAATGGAAAAAAAGTTCTGTGATGCAATCGAGCTCCGGGTAAGCCGGTAAGTGGTCAAATGGACCAATTTAATTTTTGAAATAATTATTTAAATATATATATTTGATCGAATTTAACCCGAAAAATATAAATATGTAGCTCGATAATCGACAACAAACTAGAGCTCGAGTCAACCTCAATTTGCGTACTATCATGGAATCTCGGGTAATTAACCCTTATTTACGATAAATTTCATCGTTATGCGTGTTAAAAATTTATCGCATAAATTACGGATTTAATTTCCGTATTAAATGAAATATATTCTGGAATTTGAGGTAAAATGTCGTAAATAATTATTGAAGTTATCCAAGAGTTTAGAACGAGGCCCATTAAATTGTTGGTGGGCCCAATGAGCCCAACAGGCCTCGATGATGTGTTTAGTAAATGAAAAAATGAGATTAAGGCCCATTAAGGCCTAATAAGGTGCAATCGCGCCCAATAAGGGTAAACGGGCCCAATGCTGTAAATTAAGCTCATTAAAAGTGAAATAAAAATAAAATGTATTGTATTTAACCCGATAAATGATTTTCTGCAGCTCTAGAGAATATATTGGGAGTTAAACAAATCGGGTGATCGATAACGACGAAAAGGGTAGAATGATCAGAGAAATTGAGGTAAGGGAATTGTGTGAGTAGCTAGATGTAGCTACACGTATTTTTGGGTAGATTTTTGAATAATTAAATTGTATATGAAAAATATCGATAGAGACCCTACATAGAAAAATTATTGTTTTGCCCTTACTAAGGGAAATTTTGAAAAAGTTAGGATTGGATGGACATATGCATAAATATCATGTTTTGAGTGTTTTCACAATGAAATATTGCTTTTTAGGACATAATATAATATTTATTTTGACCCGAGAGGGTAAACGACGATTTTGCCCCTATGAAGGGTCACTTTTAGAAAAAGTCATGAAAAGCAAGAACTGAGTGTTCTTGATGTATTTTAATGCTTTTTAATAAGAAATTGGTTAGGTTGGCTAAAGTTTTATCAATTGACATGAAATGGCACGTGGCAAGTGCTGATTTTGGTTTTGAAAACCATTCTTTGAAAACTGAGCCACCTATATGATTTATTTGGAAACAAAACGTGCTGAGAGCATTACTCGCACGAGATTGACATGATTTGTGCATGTGACAGAGTGACATTATGCTGGAGCTTAGCTCGCACTAGTTTTCATACGAGTTTTGACATGGTACTAGAGTATAGATGTCCACTATACTTGTTTCCGTGCTTGAGACTACTCGCACATGATTTTTGACATGCATATGGCCGTGCTGGGAGCTTCGAGTAGGCTGTGTGCCACACCGATTAAATAGGCTCGCACGTGCTTATTGAGACGTGGCGTGATATGATATGCTGATATGGGTCCACGGAGTACGTTGTACCGTGTAGGTAGCATGGAGTATGTTGTACCGTGTTAAGATTGTGATATGCCATCTTCAGACGATGTTCAGATCTGCTATGGACCGATGGGTTGGACTTGACCCACCTCCCGTGTGGAAGCAGATGAGGTGATACCCCGCACACCTGATCAGTGTAGCATGGGATCACAGGATATGGCCATAATCCTAGAGTTATTACCCTTATTCTTGCCTAGTCTCACATGTCACTTACTTTATGAAATTGCATGTCACTTACTTACGAAATCGCATATTATTTGCTTTGCGAAATCACATATTACTCATTACTTGATTTTGTGATTTCATGATTTTTTATTGTGGGATTGAGTCCTAATGATTTTGGGGTGGATGTGGATTTGAAATAAATGGCATGTTTTGATATAATGTGCATTATTTAAATAGCATGACGCATAATTCCATGCTTTATCTGCCATTTCACGCAATGAATTTCCAATTTGAAATAAATGACATGTTTTGACATAATGTGCATTATTTAAACAGCATGGAGTATAATTCCATGCTTTATCTGTCATTTCACGAAATAAATTATTTTATACGAATTATTTTACCTGGCATAAAAGTATGCATGAAATTCGTATTTAAGAACGATTTCGAAAGAGAATGATTTAATGCATGGCATCATGAGCATGTAGATAGTGTGGTTATCTAATTGCTTGCATGATTGCCTTATTGAGTGCGTGGTTTGCTCATTCCCCTTATTTTCCCCTCTTTTCAGAGCACTTGCAGTAATTAGTGAGCGGCTGAGGACTTGCATTCTTGGTATCCGCTGCTTTTCCATCATTGAAAGGTATATACACTTGGTATGATTTTATATCTAAACATACAATAGCACAGTAATTAATTTGGAATGTAATATGGGGGATGTAAATATTAGTAAACACGTACAATTATAGAGTCTCAATTATAAAGTATACGTGTTTGAATTTAAATAAATTAAAAGATAGATGTCATGGTAAATGGTAAAGGGTGATTAATACTGACTCATAGCCCAATTGTTTTGTGGTGAGAATGTTCACGATCGGGAAAAGAAAGGAAAAAGCGAAAAATTTGTAGCGATTTTTGGTAAAAAAAATGGGTCGTGACAACTTCTACCCTAAAATTCTACTTAGTTTCCAATTGCTCATCATATTCTATTTATACACAAAATTGGGGGTACAAATGTAATTTTCAATCCTAGATGAGTTTGCATTGTTTGGCCACTTGTCTTCTATTCCACTTGGATGTGCGATGTGGCCCGGCGTGTGTCTTCCATGAGGTTGGCAAGGTATTCATCAATCTTATTCTTTCGAGGTGAATAAAATACAAATACCCGGCATCACATGTGTCCAGACGAATGGTGAGTCAGACTGCGAAATGGTAGTAGTCCAGTCTCTTTTAGCCCATATTTAGCCCATTTTCTACCGAAACGACTGAAATTCATCTGGATTTAATTTACTTGCACACAAGAGAATTTTATTTAAATTAAAGGGATAATTAATAAAATAATATGGGCATTAAAATAATTAATTAAGAAATTAAGCACAAATAATTCTATTTTAATAGAATTATCACACCCCCAAACTTGAGTTTTTGCTTGTCCTAAAGCAAAACAAAGTAATTGTAAGAAATGACAAGTACTAAACATATTGATTTCCCCAATATTATCCTCAAAGAAAAAGTACAAACTTTGATATCAAAGATTCAGAATTATAAGTCCAACACTCAGAATCATTCAATCATAAGTCCTAAGCTAAATGGGACTCCTCATGAGTGTGTGAAAATGTCAACGCCATTTGACAATACATTACCCGGATCAGATTATGCAAACACAGTGAATGCAAAGTCAATGACAAGTGATCATTCCCATAAGTTTGCTTTTCACTTATCTCTCCACTAATGTAGTCACACTTAATCAAAGATCAATAGAACTTTATTAAGCTTGTAATGTAAGGCTGAGGCTAAGGTATGATAAAGTTAATTTAGGTTTAATTACCCCTTAACATGCATTACTTCTAGGATCTTTAATGTAAGAGCTCATAATTGCTTCCCCCAAACTTATTTCTTTTGCTTAACCCTTTTATTCTATTTTTGTATTTTTCTTTTTCTTTCTTCTTTTTTTTTTGTAATATCGCTATCACCTATACCCATATGTACAAAGCTCAAGATATATCTTAATGAATTTTCATGCTTTTGGGGTAAGGGATAGGAACAAAGTATTTAAGCTAAGGAAAAATAAGCAGGTTTATTTACAGAGAAAAGCTTATTTGGCCCAGATGGGTGACTAGGGGTAGAACATGTACAAGGATGGCTAGAAAGGCTCAAATGATCCAAAGATGGCCTAAATCATTTCCTTATTTAAGTGTGATCTAATATTTCGCCTCAAGATAAGATCAAACAAATTCTATAATATGATGCACAAAATCACTTGAAAAAATGCAATCTTATGTCCACATAAGCTTTCTCTAAATAAATATACAGATTCATGACATGACATGTGCATAAGATGAAGAAATCACAATCAGAATCAAGACAAAATCAAGAATTTGACTTCATGCTTTTCCTATAATCATGCTTCTTATTCAAACAAAGTCAGACTAAATCAAAGGGTTATATCATCGAAATATAGGAAAACTATATGCTAAGTAATAAATCAATCTAAAATCAAACAACGTAAGCTCATATTTTTGAAAAAAATTTCAATTTTACCCAAAAATGCTCAAGTGATATCCTCATCCCCAAACTTAAAGTGCACAGTGTCCTCAATGTGCTGATAATATAAGAATTGAAGCTCAAGAATAGAATACTCCCCTATCTGATGATGATGAACAATTGATGTCACGACCCATTTTTACTAAAAATCGCTACAAATTTTTCATTTTTTTCTTTTCCTTTCCCTGTCGTGAACATTTTCACCACCAAATAGTTGGGCTATGAGTCAGTATTAATCATCCTTTACCATTTACCATAACATCTATCTTTAATTTATTTAAATTCAGACACATATACTTTATAATTGAGACTCTATAATTATACGTGTTTACTAATATTTACATCCCCCATATTACATTCCAAATTGATTACTGTGCTATTACATGTTTAGATATAAAATCATACCAAGTATATACCTTTAGATGATGGGAAAGCAGCGGATACCAAGAATGCAAGTCCTCAGCCGCTCACTAATTACTGCAAGTGCTCTGAAAAGAGGGGAAAATAAGGGGAATGAGCAAACCACGCACTCAGTAGGGCAATCATGCAAGCAAGTAGATAACCACACTATCTACATGCTCATGATGCCATGCATTAAATCATTCTCTTTCGAAATCATGCTTAAATACGAATTTCATGCATACTTTTATGCCAGGTAAAATAATTCGTATAAAATAATTTATTTCATGAAATGGCAGATAAAGCATGAAATTATACTTCATGCTGTTTAAATAATGCACATTATGTCAAAACATGCCATTTATTTCAAATTGGCAATTCATTGAGTGAAATGGCAGGTAAAGCATGGAATTATGCGTCATGCTATTTAAATAATGCACATTATATCAAAACATGCCATTTATTTCAAATCCACATCCACCCCAAAATCATCAGGACTCAGTCCCACAATATAAAATCATGAAATCACAAAATCAAGTAATGAGTAATATGTGATTTCGTAAAAAAAAAAGCGATTTCGTAAGTAAGTGACATGCAATTTCATAAAGTAAGTGACATGTGAGACTAGGCAAGAATAAGGGTAATAACTCTAGGACTATGGCCATATCCTGTGATCCCAAGCTACACTGATTAGGTGTGCGGGGTATCACCTCATCTGCTTCCACATGGGAGGTGGGTCAAGACCAACCCGTCGGTCCATAGCAGGTCTGAACATCGTCCGAAGACTGCATATCACAATCTCAACACGGTACAACATACTCCATGCTACCTACAAGGTACAACGTACTCCGTGGACCCATATCAACATATCACATCATGCCATGTCTCAATAAGCACGTGCGAGCCTATTTAATCAGTGTGGCACACAGCCTACCCGAAGCTCCCAGCACGGCCTTATGCATGTCATATAAAAATCTAGTGCGAGCAAAGCTCCCAACACTATGTCATGTATAAAATCATGTAAAATCGAGTGCAAGTCAAGCTTCCAGCACTCTGTCACATGCACAAATCATGTCAATCTCATGCGAGTAATGCTCTCAGCATGTTTTGTTTTTGCATAAATCATGTTGGTGGCTTAGTTTTCAAAGAATGGTTTTCAAAACCAAAATCGGCACCTACCATGTGCTATTTCATGCAATTGATAAAACCTCAGCCAGCCTATCCAATTTCTTATTGAAAAGCATTAAAATACATCAAGAACACTTAGTTTTTACTTTTCATGACTTTTTTCTAAAAGTAAAAATATTTACCCTTCATAGGGGCAAAATCGTCATTTAACCTCTCGGGTCAAAATAAATAATATATCATGTGCTAAAAAGTAATATTTCATTGTGAAAATACTCAAAGCATGATATTTATGCATATTTCAATCCAATCCTAACTTTTCCAAAATTTCCCTTAATAGGGGCAAAATGGTAATTTTTGCTTTGTCGGGTTTTCTACCCATAATTTCCATATACAATTTAATTATTCGAAACTCTACCCAAAAATACGTGTAGCTACCTCTAGCTACTCACACAATTCCCTTACCTCAATTTCTTTGATCATTCTACCTTTTTCGTCGTTACTGATCACCTGATCTGTTTAACTCCCAATATATTCTCTAGAGCTGCAGAAAATCATTTATCAGGTTAAATACAATACATTTGATTTGTATTTCACTTTTACTGGACTTAATTTACAGTATTGGGCCCGTTTACTCTTAATGGGCCCGATTGCACCTTAATGGGCCTTAATCGGCCTTAATCCTATATTTCATTTACTAATCACATCATCGAGGTCTGTTGGGCTCATTGGGCCTACCAACAATTTATTGGGCCTTGCTTTACACTCTTGGATAACTCCAATAATTATTTACGACATTTTATCTCAAATTCCAGAATATATTTCATTTAACTGTAATTTATGCGATAAATTTTTAACACGCATAACGATGAAATTTGTCGTAAATAAGGGTTAATTACCCGATATTCCATGATAGTACGCAAATCGAGGCTGACTCGAGCTCTCATTTGTCGCCAATTATCGAGCTACACATTTAAATTTTTTGGGTTAAATCCGATTAAATATATATTTAAATAATTATTTCGAAAATTAAATTGGTCCATTTGATCACTTACCGACTTACCCAGAGATCGATTGCATCATCGAATTTTTTCCATTTTTCTTTTTTTTTCCTTCTTTTTTTGGCTGAATCGGTTCGGTCCAGTTTAACCCGGTTCAGACCGATCCGGTTCAGCCCGGTTCAGTCCGGGTTTAACTTTCTCTCTGGCCGTTCGGGGCTTTTTCGATCAGTTCTCCGTCGGCTTCCACCTCTAGCTTGTCCGCGGGGTAGTTCGGTGCATGGATCTGGGGTCGGCTTCGCCAAAGCTCGCCCGAAAGTGGCCGGTCCGGCCTCTTCTCTCCTCCGGCGTTGGTACCCAATTTTTCTTCTTCCGATCGGCACCGTTTCTGGCCGATCTGCGCCTAAATCGACGCCTCCGTCGTCCCCCTCTGGCCAGTGGTGGGTCGCTCCTCCTTCCCTCGGCCACCGATCTCTCTCTCTCCTCTCTTTTCTCTCTTTTTCCCTCAGTTTCCCTCACTCTCTCGGTTTTCGACGTTTCCTCTCTCCACCGATGCCGACGATGGCTTCTGCAGCTTCCTCTCCTCGGCTTCTCCTCGGTGGTGGCTCCGATCAACAAGGCAGAAGGGGGAGGCTCCCTCGATCTCCTGCTTCTTGCCTTCTGTCTCCTTTGCCAGTTTTACAGTCGCAATTCGTGACTTTTCTTTTTTTTTTTTTTTTTACTATTGACTTTTGACTTTTTTTATTTTTATTATACTATAATTTATCAAAATATAATATAATATTTTATATACCCAAATATTTAAATATATATATATATATATTTAAATCAATTAAATATATATATATTTTATCTTATTTATTTTTCGGGGTATTTTTTCGAGGTGAAAATTTTGGTTTATTCCTATAAATTCATATCTTGATCAATTTAACCTGAAATTTAATTATTTCTCCTTTATTGATCAAGATTTCCTGAATCCATCTTTACACTGTAAATTTCTTACCGAATTAACACCGAATTTTGGGTCTTTTGATCGTTTTACCCTTTAACGTGTTCGGGACCAAATCGACACAACTTCCCTTCACGAACACTTCCTCATTTCGTGTTTTAAATTCTTGTCTTCAATTCGAATGGTCCAAATCTCATTCGTTTAATATGTGACCATTTAAATCTCCATTTGATCTCTAAATGCATTCGGGAATTTTTATTCTTTCCATTTGCATTTTTCATTCACGTAAAACTCTTCTTATGATTCAATTTGCATATATCCATGTTTACAACAAGTGAATCATAAGGAAATATGATAAAAATCCGGGTCTTACAATCTCCCCCACTTAAGAAATTTGGTCCTCCAAATTAGAACCAAATCAAAATGTTTCCATAAACAACTCCGGTTACATTTATCGCATCATACTCCTTAATTCCCATGTGACTTTTTCCAAAGTATAATATTTCCAAAGGACTTTAACTAGGGAGATCATCTTAGACTTCAATACTTACTCCTTTCGTAGAACAACCAAATCGACTTTTCAACATACGACCTACTCTCTTTGAACTTGAACGGTCTCTGTCTCTTATCAGCATAACTTTTCTGTTTGCTTTGAGGTGTTCTTAATCTCTCACACTTTAACTGAACATCCATCAGAGGATTTTCTTACCAAATTGGGAGCAATTATTAGTCAATCACCCACTTCTTCCCATCCAAATCGGGAAAAAATCTTTACGGCCAAACAATGTCTCATATAATGTCATCCCGATACTCAAGTGATAACTATTGTTGTAGGCAATTTAGCAAAAGACAAATGATCATTCCAGGAGCTTCGAACATCAATTGCACACGCTCTCATCATATCCTCCAGAACCTGTATAGTCCTCTCTAATTAATTATCTGTTTGAGGACGGAAAGTTGTGCTAACACTCAACTAGGTTCCCATGACTCCCTCAGAAATGTTCCCTGAAGTTGGAAATGAAGCGGGGATCCCCATCTGATACAATGCTCCCAGGAAAATTATATGGTATCCCACAATCTCTCTTACATATAAATTAGCCTACGCACTCAGAGTATCAGTAGCTTTCATAGCTAGTAAGTATCAGACTCAGTCAATCTATTGACTATCACCGAAATAGTCTTGTGATTTTCGTGGGTTCTCTGTATCCCATCACGAATTTCATGGTAACATACTTCCATCTCTGTGTCGATATAGGTAGAGGCTGCAATAACCCTGCAGACTTATGATACTCTACCTTACTCTGCTGACATACGAGACACTTTTCTACAATCTCTACAATGTCTATTTCCATATCTGACCACCGATACCCTTTTTGAAATTCGAACATATTTTTATTATTCGTCTGATGCATTGTATATCTTGAAGAATGAGCTTCTGACAATAAAGATCTCATCAACTGTGGGTCCTTGGGAGCATTTATTTTTCCTTTAAACCTCAGTAAGCCATCATCACTCACTGTGAACTCTGTCACTGTACCCATCTGAATCTGACTCACACTATCGACATCCTGCCGATCATCACGCTAAGCCTGTCAAATCTGATCAATCCAATCTGGTTCTAATCTTAGGCTAGCTGTCACATAATCACTGTCAGCATCAGAAGGGATCACATCACTACTGAGGCTCACAAACGGCTCTAACAGTTCACGCTCCTTGACCATCATGTGTAATACCATCCCGAGGCTCTTTTGCTCAAGGCATTAGTCATAACATTAGCCTTACCCGGGTGGTACAATATCTCACAATCATAGTCTTTCAGAAGCTCTAACCCTTTTTGTTATCTCATATTCAACTCTTTTTGTGCAAACAAATGCTTAGGGCATTTATGATCAGTGCATATAAGAAATTTCTCACCGTATAAGTAGTGGCACCATATCCTCAATGCAACCACTATGGCTACCAACTTTAAACCATAGGTCAGATAGTTTCTCTCATGGTCCTTAAACTGTCCGGATCCATAAGCTACTATCTTCCTGTTTTACATCAATATACCGCCTAAGTCATATTTTGAGGCATCCATATATTCTGAGAAATCTCATAAGCTATTAGGTATGGTAAGAATACATGTGGTGGTCAGTTTATGTTTCAATTTACCAACTCTCACAGAAGCTACTTTCACACTTATCATCCCACTCAAATACAACTTTCTTCCAAATGAGACGTGTCAATGAGCAGCCCAATTCAAGAAATTCCTCAACAAATCACCTGTATAACAGTTTTCAATTGCTACTCATAATCTTCTCTGGACTTCGAATGTACCAACATATCATCGATAAAGATGATGACAATTCGGTCCAGGTAAAGTTTAAATATCACATTCATTAATGTCATAATGGATACAAAAAAATTGTCTTGGGTACATCCACATCCCAAATCCTCAACAAATGATACTTAAACTTCAGATCATCTCAAAAAGATCTATGCTCCCCAAAGCTAATCCAATAGCTCATCAATACATGGGAGGGAACACTCATTCTTGATAATAGCTTCATTCGACAATCAATAATAAATTCCTTGTCGGGGGCTTCCATCTTCCTTTTTCACAAACAAGACCAGTGCTCCTTGTGGTGAGACACTTAGTCTAATAAATCCTTATCTAATAACTCCTGTAATTACTTCTTTAGTCCCTTCAGTTCCACTGAAGCCATTTTATACAGTGGTTTGGTTATTGGCTCAATACCAAGTACCAAATAAATACAAAATTCCATCTTTCTAACTGGTGACAACCCTGGTAGATCATCAAGAAATACATCAGGCAACTTCCTGACTACTAGGATAGCTGTCAACTCCGGATATATCTTAGCCATATCAACCACATAAGCGATGAAATCTTCTCATCATTAATCATTCTGTTAGTACAATCATTTATTCTTTTAGTTACAACCATTATACCTTTCATCACTTGTCAAAACATACTATACACTTTTCCAAGTGAAAATATCACTATCTTAGAATAGCAATCTCAACAGCGTAGTCTGCAGTCGACCAATTTGGGAATGGATTGGTTTACCTCATAATCATTCATATTCAATTGAATAAGATCGACTGACATATCCTTTTCCTTCACTTTCAACTTACAATCTTTATTTCGGCCCTTATTACTTTTTCCAAACTCTGAGGAGTGCAATTCATAATCTTATTAGTACCACTATGGTCTGCGCACTGCCTCATCGTATGTAATGATATCTAACCGGGCCAATCAGACTCTAATAAACGATCTGAGTCTTTCCATGACTTTTAGACCTTTCGATTCTCACTGTCCATAATGTTGAGTTATACCTGCCCAGGGATGTAAATCGAGATTCATACTTGTCAATTGACCTGTTCCTCTGGGTCAGAGTCCGAAATATACAATCTCTGTGCATTCAGAATTATCTCTCATGTCAGCTCCAGATGTCTAACTCTTAAGATAGGTCGAGCGGACTTCCATCCATGTTCCGTTTCGCCCTCCAACATAAACACATCAAAAGTCACTTTCTCGGTCAACCTATACCGATAGAACCCGTATAACGTTGTTATCTCATTCATTTAGTCCTCAATAGCTCTTGGGTCCTTTACCTCATTAATTATCAGTGGTATAAACTTTTAAAATTGCCTTAACCTGTTCAGCTCATAATCTTATTCCAAATCATTACCACTTTGTTATACAGCTGTAGGCAAAGACGTATCCTTAACCAGTGAGTTGTTGAAATTTCTATAGTCTGAGACATCTGTGCAGGCTGTGCAGCTAGGTCTTATCAGGCCTTAGCTCCCTGCATATACTGAGTAAAGAACTTTAATATATTCTCCACACTCTGCTTCAACCTCGTGAAGCATGTCTCAATATCTTCTGGTCTCACTCTGAGACCTTGTGGAGTATGCTTAACATCAACCTCTACCTCAATCTCATCCTGAGTCTTATGTGATAACTCAATACCACTCTCAGGCCTACCTTTATGGCCTCAAGTACATGCACTCGCCCCTCTACTATATCGGCTATCACTTATAATGATTATATTCTTGCATTCATAACCTTTCATTAATCTAATCCCATCTCGGTATACACAATTATATCTAAACAAAGCACAGTAATATGGGGATGTAACTTTCTTACTTACTAATACCGACTCATATCAGGCCAACTCAGCTCTGATATCACCTCTGTCATGACCCATTTTTACTAAAAATCGCTACAAATTTTTCATTTTTTTTCTTTTCCTTTCCTTGTCGTGAACATTTTCACCACTAAACAGTTGGGCTATGAGTCAGTATTAATCATCCTTTACCATTTACCATGACATCTATCTTTGATTTATTTAAATTTAGACACGTATACTTTATAATTGAGACTCTATAATTGTACGTGTTTGTTTACTAATATTTACATCCCCCATATTACATTCCAAATTGATTACTGTGCTATTATATGTTTAGATATAAAATCATACCAAGTATATACCTTTCGATGATGGGAAAGCAGCAGATACCAAGAATGCAAGTCCTCAGCCGCTCACTAATTATTGCAAGTGCTCTGAAAAGAGGGGAAAATAAGGGGAATGAGCAAACCACGCACTCAGTAAGGCAATCATGCAAGCAAGTAGATAACCACACTATCTACATGCTCATGATGCCATGCATTAAATCATTCTCTTTCGAAATCATGCTTAAATAAGAATTTCATGCATACTTTTATGCCATGTAAAATAATTCGTATAAAACAATTTATTTCATGAAATGGCAGATAAAGCATTGAATTATACTTCATGCTGTTTAAATAATGCACATTATGTCAAAACATGCCATTTATTTCAAATTGGCAATTCATTGCGTGAAATGGCAGATAAAGCATGGAATTATGCGTCATGCTATTTAAATAATGCACATTATGTCAAAACATGCCATTTATTTCAAATCCACATCCACCCCAAAATCATCAGGACTCAGTCCCACAATATAAAATCATGAAATCACAAAATAAAGTAATGAGTAATATGTGATTTCGCAAAACAAATAATATGCGATTTCGCAAGTAAGTGACATGCAATTTCATAAAGTAAGTGACATGTGAGACTAGGTAAGAATAAGGGTAATAACTCTAGGACATGGCCATATCATGTGATCCCAGGCTACACTGATCAGGTGTGTGGGGTATTACCTTATCTACTTCCACACGGGAGGTGGGTCAAGTCCAACCCGTCGGTCCATAGCAGATCTGAACATCGTCCGAAGACGGCATATCACAATCTTAACACGGTACAATGTACTCCATGCTACCTGCACGGTACAACGTACTCCGTGGACCCATATCAACATATCACATCATGCCATGTCTCAATAAGCACGTGCGAGCCTATTTAATCGGTGTGGTACACAGCCTACCCGAAGCTCCCAGCACGACCTTATGCATGTCATATAAAAATCTAGTGCGAGCAAAGCTCCCAGCACTATGTCATGTATAAAATCATGTAAAATCGAGTGCAAGTCAAGCTTCTAGCACTCTGTCAAATGCACAAATCATGTCAATCTCATGCGAGTAATGCTCTTAGCACCTTTTGTTTCTACATAAATCATGTAGGTGGCTTAGTTTTCAAAGAATGGTTTTCAAAACCAAAATCAGCACCTACCATATGCTATTTCATGCAATTGATAAAACTCCAGCCAGCCTATCCAATTTCTTATTGAAAAGCATTAAAATACATCAAGAACACTCAGTTTTTACTTTTCATGACTTTTTTCTAAAAGTAGAAATATTTACCTTTCATAGGGGTAAAATCGTCATTTACCCTCTCGGGTTAAAATAAATATTATATCATGTGCTAAAAAGCAATATTTCATTGTGAAAATACTCAAAGCATGATATTTATGCATATTTCAATCCAATCCTAACTTTTCCAAAATTTCCCTTAATAGGGGTAAAACGGTAATTTTTGCTTTGTCGGGTTTTCTACCCATAATTTCCATATACAATTTAATTATTTGAAACTCTACCTGAAAATACATGTAGGTACCTCTAGCTACTCACACAATTCCCTTACCTCAATTTCTTTGATCATTCTACCTTTTTCGTCGTTACTGATCACCCGATCTGTTTAACTCCCAATATATTCTTTGGAGCTGCAGAAAATCATTTATCGGGTTAAATATAATACATTTGATTTGTATTTCACTTTTACTGGACTTAATTTACAGCATTGGGCCCGTTTACTCTTAATGGGTCTGATTGCACCTTAATGGGCCTTAATCGGCCTTAATCTTATTTTTCATTTACTAATCACATCATCGAGGTCTGTTGGGC
The DNA here is from genome assembly GCA_033439115.1 of Firmiana major. Taxonomy (NCBI): domain Eukaryota; kingdom Viridiplantae; phylum Streptophyta; class Magnoliopsida; order Malvales; family Malvaceae; genus Firmiana; species Firmiana major. Next base: position 43,438,321 of record CM065907.1, on the reverse strand, counting down.
TCATTGGGCCCAACAACAATTTATTGGGCCTCGTTTTGCACTCTTGGATAACTCCAATAATTATTTACGACATTTTATCTCAAATTCCAGAACATATTTCATTTAATGCGGAAATAAAATCCGTAATTTATGCGATAATTTTTTAACACGCATAACGATGAAATTTGTCGTAAATAAGGGTTAATTACTCGATATTCCATGATAATAGATAAATCGAGGCTAACTCGAGCTCTCATTTGTCGCCAATTATTGAGCTACACATTTAAATTTTCTGGGTTAAATCCGATTAAATATATATTTAAATAATTATTACGAAAATTAAATTGGTCCATTTGACCACTTACCAGCTTACCCGGAGCTCGATTGCATCACCAAATTTTTTTCATTTTTCTTTTGTTTTCTTCTTTTTCTGGCTGAACCGGTTCGGTCCAGTTTAACCCGGTTCAGACCAGTCCGGACCCTGTTCAGTCTCGGTTTAACTTTCTCCCTCACCGTTCGGGGCTTTTTCAATCGGTTCTCCGCCAGCTTCCGCCTACAGCTTGTCCGCGGGGTAGTTCGGTGCATGGATATGGGGTCAGCTTCGCCAAAGCTCACCGAAAAGTGGCCGATCCGGCCTCTTCTCTGCTCCGGTGTCGGTACCCAATTTTTCTTCTTTCGATCGACACCGTTTTTGGCTGATCTGCGCCTAAATCGGCGCCTCCGTCGTCCCTCTCTGGCCGGTGGTGGGTCGCTCCTCCTTCCCCCGGTCATCGATCTCTCTCTCTCCTCTCTTTTCTCTCTTTTCCCTCAGTTTCCCTCTCTCTCTCGGTTTCTGACATTTCCTCTCTCCATCGACGCCGACGATGGCTTCTGCAGCTTCCTCTCCTCGGCTTCTCCTCGGTGGTGGCTCCGATCAACAAGGCAGAAGGGGGAGGCTCCCTCGGTCTCCTGCTTCTTGCCTTCTGTCTCCTTTGCCAGTTTTACAGTCGCAATTCGTGACTTTTATTTTTTATTTTTACTAATGACTTTTGACTTTTTTTATTTTTATTATATTATAATTTATCAAAATATAATATAATATTTTATATACCCAAATATTTAAATATATATATCTAAATCAATTAAATATATATATATATATTTTATCTTATTTATTTTTCGGGGTATTTTTTTGAGGTGAAAATTTTGGTTTATTCCTATGAATTCATATCTTGATCAATTTAACCCAAAATTTAATTATTTCTCCTTTATTGATCAAAATTTCCTGAATCCATCTCTACGCTGTAAATTTCTTACCAAATTAACACCGAATTTTGGGTCTTTTGATCGTTTTACCGTTTAACGTGTTCGGGACCAAATCGACACAACTTCCCTTCACGAACACTTCCTCATTTCGTGTTTTAAATTCTTATCTTCAAATCGAATGGTCCGAATCTCATTCGTTTAATATGTGACCATTTAAATCTCCATTTGATCTCTAAATGCATTTGGGAATTTTTATTCATTCCATTTGCATTTTTCATTCACGTAAAACTCTTCTTATGATTCAATTTACATATATCCATGTTTACATCAAGTGAATCATAAGGAAATATGATAAAAATCTGGGTCTTACAATTGAAGTTTTATTGGATACTGGAAAAGCAATCTGTAAAAGAAGCAAAGAAAGAAACAGCAGAAAAGAAAGAAAGAAAAAAAAGAATTGTACAAAAAGTAAAAAGAGAGATAAAGCATATCAAATGCAGCTGAAGAAAAGGACACTCAGCAGCAGGGCTAGAAGTAGGAGGGTCAGCCAAAATAGTGATAGAATGTTGACAATTAAATCCTCCTGAGCTCTATCTACTTCCATCCTTCTCTCAGATATCTTGTGCTTAAGCATTATATCTTCCTTAACCTCCATCCTAAAAGAATCTTGAGAGTCATCAGGGAACCTCAAAGGTTTAAAAACATTAAATGTCACCTCATGATTTAGGACTCTCATTTTCAATTCCCCCTTTTGCATGTTAATCAATGTCCTACCAGTAGCTAAGAACGGTTTGCCTAGAATGATGGGGACTTCCCTGTCTTCTTCCATATCAGACATAATAAAGTCTGTAGGGAAAATGAACTTGTCCACGTTAACTAACACATCCTCAATGACTCCCTTTGGATATTTAATGGATTTGTCAGCTAACTGAAGGGTCACTGTAGTAGGCTTTGCATCTCCTACTCTTAGCTTTTGGTATATGGACTAAGGCATAAGGTTTATACTAGCTCCTAGATCACATAGGGCTCTACTAAAGAATTGCTCTCCTATAGTGTAAGGTATGGTAAAACTCCTTGGATCTTTGAGCTTGGGGGTAATTTCCTTTGAATAATTGCACTACACTCCTCAGTCAAGGCCACCGTCTCATAATCTTCTAATCTTCTCTTCCTCGAGAGGATATCCTTCATAAACTTCACATAACTAGGCATTTGTTCTAAAGCATTAGCAAAAGGGATGTTAATGTGAAGCTTCTTAAAAACCTTAAGAAATTTAGCAAATTTCTGGTCAAGCTTCTAGTTTTGGAACTCTGAGGAAAAAGGCACTGGTGGTCTAACTGGGAGAATTGTAGTGGTAACATATGTAGCATTAGATGAAGGGGAAGGTTGTGTAGAAGAAGGTAAAGATGAAGAAGCGCATGACTTTGATTCCTTTACAGCCTGATCCTGATGTTCCTGCTCTTTCTGAGCTGCCTCTTTAGATCTTATGGTCTCTACCAATGTTGGCTTTACAGGACTGGACTCAACTTGTGGATCATCTAGCTCTCTACTGCTCCTAAGAGTTATGGCTTTCACATGTTCCTTACCTTCCCTCTGCCTAACAGGGTTAGCTTCAGTGTTACTAGGAAAGGTCCTTTGTGGATGTTGGCTAAGAGCACTAGCTATTTGTCCAACCTGAACTTCCAAATTCCTAATTGAGGCAGCTTGATTTTGTAGGATAGTCGTGAACATTTCCTCAAGTGAGGGCTTTTTCTCAGTTGTAGCTGCTGGTGCATGTAAGTACTGGGGTTGCATAAGTGGTGGTGGATGGGGATGATTAGAATGATGATATGAAAACTGTTAAGTTGGTGGTACATGAACAGGTGGAACATGATAACCAGGGGGTCCCATAGGTCTGGAATTAGAAGATTGCCCTTGATTTTGGCTCCAAGAAAATTTAGGATTATTCTTCCACCCTCGATTGTAGGTGCTCGAAAAAGGATTGTTTTGTTGCTTTTGAGGTGTCGAAACATTCTTAACAGACTCTAAGTTAAGCGGGCACCTATCTACAGAGTGTGTACCACCACACAAATTGTAATAAATGAAAGGACTTTGGACAACTAAAACAGGATTAGGACTGGTGACAGTATTATGCTGGATACTGAGTGACTCTACCTTCTTTGTAAGATTAGCAATTTGAGAGGTTAAGGTAGACAATGTGTCTAACTCATAGATACCCATAGCTTTCTTAGGTAGCTGCCTCTCCGAAGACCATAGATAATTATTAACTGCCATCTTATCTAATAGACCATAAGCTTCCTCCTCCGTCTTACACATTAAAGCTCCTCTTGCCTCAGCATCAACTATGGTCCTATTTTGGCTAGTGAGTCCATTATAGAAGGTTTGGACTTGAAGCCATAAGGGTAGGCCATGATGGGGACACTTCCTAAGAAGGTTTTTATATCGTTCCCATGCTTCATAAAGGGATTCAGAATCGAATTGGGTAAAGGAAGATATGTCACTATGGAGTTTAGCTATTTTGGAGGGAGGGAAAAACTTAGCTAGAAATTAATGAGCTAAATCGTCCCGGTGGTGATGGAACCAGGAGGTCAAGAGGTTAACTAGTGTCTTGCTCTATCCCAAAGAGAAAAAGGAAATAGCCTAAGCCTAAGTGCATCATCGGAGAGTCCATTATGCTTGAAAGTCTTGCACATATCTAAAAATTGCCCTAAGTGAGCATGTGGGTCATTATGGGGAAGCCCACTGAACTGTAGCGAAGTTTGGATCATCTGGAGGATCTAAGGCTTAATTTAAAGATTGTTTGCTTGAACAGCTGGTGGCCTAATGCCAGTATAATAACCTCCTATAGTCGGGACAACATAATCACCTACATTCCTAATTTCACTATTTTCAGCTATCGTGTTTTGCAGCGGAGCTACTATTTTCCTAGAATCCTTCCTGATTTTTCTAAGTGTTCTTTCAATTTCAGGATCTAAAGGAAAGCAATCAAAGCTCTTGGCTCTATGCATGCAAACATTTAAAAGTCCTTAGGAAATTTTTTAAAATTTTTTAATTTTTAAATTTTTTTTATATTAGAGAGAGAAAAATTAACTGGTCTAAATTAAGGCTCTAAATATTTACAACCTAAATATGTACAAACTAGAATTATACATAAGCATAATTTCACCGATATTAATTAATGGCTAATTGTCATCCCCGGCAACAGCGCCAAAAACCTAATGTGACTACGCCCACTCTAAATTACCCAAACGTGTTAACCGCAAGTGCACGGGTCGTACAAGTAATAATGGGATTTGAGTCCCGGATTATCGTCCCACAGAGAATCTAATTAGCCTAATTAAGTACCAATTAATCTTACCCTAAGTATATCCCAGCAAATTATGAGAATTTAGTGGGTGATCTACTAAGTTTAAAATTAAAATTACTGGAAAATAATAAAAACAATGAAAACTAAAAATAAATAAATAAAATAGAGCTAAAATTACTTACAGAGCTCCAAGCAATTAAAAGCAATAACCTACCAAAGATAATTAACACAGTTAAAATTAATTAATGCAAATATACTAGAATGCAAAATATAATTAACACAGTTAAAATTAATTAATGCAAATATACTAGAATGCGAATATGAAAATAAAGAAACAAAATTAACTCAAATAAAAGTAAAAATAAAATGTGCATGCAATTAATCTAATTATCCAAAATAAGAATGTAAATTAAATTATCCTAAAATCTAATGAAAAAAAATTCTAAAAATTTAAGACAATTTCTAAATCTAAATGCCTAAAATAGGGATCCTAAATTAATCCTAACTATAGCTAATTACTAACTTAATAAAATGCCTAAGTGATAATAAAATCTAAATGATGCTTGAGAATTAAATTTTTTTTTTTTTTGGATTTTAAGAGTTTAAAATGAAAGCTAACTTAAAAATGCATAAAATAATTTTACTCCTAATTTAATTCTAAATGCAACACCTAAACACTAGAATTAATTCTTAAATTCTCTTGTATAAAATTAACTATTAACATAATTAAAACTGAGTTGTAAACTATCAAGCAAAGAAAATATAACTAACATGCAAATTAATTCAAGATTCTAACTTTTACCTAAGCTAACAAATAAAATTAAAAGGAATAATAACAATAAAATAAAATAATGGACATGCACGAAAAATGGATTTGTGACAATAATGTGATGCCAAACATGGCCTTAAACAATTTCTAGCCAGCCTAGTCCCGAGCACTGTACTATACACGCTTCAGCCGTCATTGCTCCAAGCGCTGTCCTTCACTTCCATATACTGCTGCTGTACATACCGCCAACATTCCTTCAATCTGCTAACAGCTGTTGCCAAGCCTTCAAGCACAGTACCAACCAGTCGCACGCAGCATCAGCCATGCGTCTGCTATTGCTGCCAGCTCCTGCTCTGCAATTTACACCTAGCAGACACACTTCCATGCGCTATACATCATCAATCATGCTACCATTCTCCTGAACATGTTGCCAATAGCTAGCTTACTCTACCTGGGATCAGTTTCGGTCCTAGTTCTCGCCACCTCACTGCACAGCAACAATCGTGTCCTACAAATTGAGCAACCAAAAAAAGTCAAGTGAACAGTGATAAAAACTCAAAACAGAGTAGATCAGCGAGTGCTAGTTGGTCTTGTCCATTGCCACAATACAACCTAGCTTCAGCAATGGGTTGGCATTGAACGACAGCAACAACCAGCCAGCAAACAAAGCAAAGCAATCAAAGAAAAATAGAGAATATTGAAATGAGAAATTACAACGTAAGTTAAATACAAACTAAAGGCTAGAATGTAAAAACCGAAAACTATTACTATAAATGCAGAAAAGAGAGATCCTAATAAATAGAGAAAGCCGTAAGGCAGAACAATGTAAGTCTAGTGGCCACGCCTTGCTTCATTTTTTGCTCCTACCACCGTGGTTCCACTGTGCCATTAACGCGGAAACAATGCCCAACATCAAATCTACATCAAAGCACCAGAACAAGTCACTGGCAGTAGTGATTGAAGCTTAACAGATTGTTTCAAGCAATACCCGAATGAGCAGTGGAAAAAACAAAGAAAGAAAACCAAGTAGTAAGCAACCCGAGAACTGGACAGAAATAATGAGTAAAAAAGAAAACAAAATAATCAATGAAAAGAAACCTTGCATAAGAAAATAAAATAAAATAAAAGTTTAACTGTGTAATAGAAAGAAAATGCAAACCGAGAGCAATAATGAAAAAATTAAAGCTTTTCATTAAAGCTTAAATGTGCCGATCAATAATAAAGAAATAAACTTGCAAAACGGAGAAGCAATGGTGGCTGCTGTCACCAGCCAATGTGAGAAACTAAGAGAAACCTAGAAAATTATAAAAACTACTCTAAAAAAATAAACCTAGCCGAGACCTAAAAAGATAAAGAAAACTTTTAACCTAAAAATTCTAAAAACTATTCTAAAACTGTAAGACTCGAATTTTTGGTGTAGCTTATCCCTTATGATTCCTATATGTACAAACATTTTATTATGTTGGTGAAATCATAAGAAGAGTATTTACTACAAAGAAATTGTAAGTAAAGTGATTAAACACACATAAGCTACATAAAGGCCGATTAAGGGCTATATGAGCCACAAGCTAAACCGAATGGATCTAAATCACTCTGACTGAAGAGAAGAACTTATGATGTGGAAATATAAAGAGTTCATGAAGGAAATTCAGTTTGATTTGGTCCCGAACACATAGAGGTAGAGTAAATGCCAAAAAGGGGCAAAACAGACCTTTTAAGCCGTTCGAGGTGTTTTAGGTATATTCACTTCCCAAAAACGGCCAAAACATAAAGACGAGAGTGTGAATCATAAGTTATGACACTTTCAAAATTTTGAGAAAAAAGTCAAACGTGGTCAATGGTCAAGAAAAGTCAAAGGTAGTTAAGAAAAGTTACTTTGATCATAGTTGACTAACCATGTTTAGAAATTAACCTAAGTATGGAGGAAATTTTGGGGAAAAAAATTTTGGCTAGAATACAAGATATTCATCTCCCGAAGTAAGAAAAAATTATTTGGATGAATTTTGGATTTAATTTAATGGTTAAAAACGTAATGGGCCAAAGTTGGAAATTTTAAAGCCCATTAAGGTATCATAAGTGTGGGCCAAATTTGGAAAGCCCAATGGGCTGAATTGTTGGGCCAATTTGTGGGGCCAATATTGAGACAATTGAAGGCCCAATAGATATAAAAAATTTCAGCCCAAAAGCCGAAATAAAAAGCCCAAACCGAGAAGCCAATTGAAAGCCCATTTGAATAAGTTAAAAGCTATTAATGAAATGTAGCAACGTCCAAAATGATAACCATTACCTAAACTTTTTGAAAGTCAATTAAGGTAGCTGGATTTTAGACTTAATGGCTAAGTTTGTGGCTTATAAATACCAGCCAACACATAGTCATCTTCATCCTTTCATTTTCGGCAAAGTGAAGAAACCATAACCAAATAGTTTTTAAGCTTTCTCTCACTAGAAATCACTAGGTTAGAGACATATTTGGAACAAGTGATTTTCATGAAAGTTGTTCCATATTGAGAGAGGAATAACATATGTTGGAATCAGCTATAAAGGATCCATATTGAGAGAGACAAAAATTAAGGAAGTTTCGACCAAAGTGGGAAGTATAAGCTAGGTGAGTTTTCAAGCTTCCAACTTCATATATGTTAGTCTATGAGTTATATGGAGTTGATTGGTATAGTTTTATGGATTGAAACACATGAAAACACCATGAACATTTGATGGCCAAAAAGGGTTATATGAGTTTTGATGAATACCCATGTGATTTTAAGACATGTATAAGTTGATATGCATGTATACATGATTATGGCATGGTTAGTTATAATCAATTTGTTCATATGGATAGTTGTATGATGTTGGCATATAAGGTGTTTGATAAATTACCAACATGAACTATAGGAAAGGCTTAAGACATGCCAACCAAGTGTTTGTGGAAATGCCTAAGTGAATTGGCTAGCAAATGGCCATAAGTGGCGTGATGTGGCATGACCGGCGGCATGATGGCTCTTGGCCACATGTCATGGCCGAGAGGTCCAATGGGTCAAGCCCAATTGGTTTCGACCTAATGTGATGTAATGGGCCTCGGATAAGCCAAATAAGAGTTGGTGGGCCTTACAAGCCCAATAGACCGGATAAAAATGAATAGTAAAATGGAAATGGGCTTAAGACAATGTTAGGCCCATTAAGAGTGAACGAGTCCATTAAGTGAAATAGACTGTGTTAAATGTGTAATATAGTAGAAAAAGTATAATTAACCTGATGAATGGTTATTTACAGCTCCGAAGTTTACATTCAGAGCTGATCGGACTGCGAGATTGAGCAGCACCGAGGAAATGAGGTCACTTGACGTAATCCGAGGTAATGGACTTTTGTGAGTAGTTAGAGATACCTGCATGTATGTTCGTCTGCTTTTACATTCACTTAAAAACTCTGAAGGTCAGAGAAAGTGAATAATAATTATTGTAACCCGATAGTGGCAAATTTCAATTTTACCCCTAGTTAGGAAAAAAGTCAACTTTTAGGAAAAGTTGTAAAAAGCATGGAAACTATGTTTTTGAGTGTTTTTACTACTGTATAGCAGAAGAGTTGATAGATGGGCTAATGTTTTTAAGCTTGATGTGAATTAAGCACACTTTATAGTACTGATTCTGATGTTTTGAAAATCATCCCTTTTCAAAGAGCCATCTATCTTATTATGTGAGAATAAATTGTGCTATAGCACAACTCGCACTTGATTTCAGATGTTTTTTACATACATTAGTGCTAGAGTGAGACTCGCACTAGATTTTCATGACATGCATGATAGAGTACTGGAGTTATTACTCGTACTCAGTTTTATACGATTTATGCATGATAGAGTGCTGGAGTTATTACTCGTACTCAGTTTTATATGATATGCATGAAAAAGTGCTGGAGCGAATCGCTCGTACTCAAATTTTACATGAGATGCATGACAAAGTGCTAGAGCGCTGCTCGTACTCGATTCTTCATGATTTATACATGACATAGTACTTAAGCGATTGCTCGTACTTGATTTGATAAGTTTTATGCATAACATAGTACTGGAGTGATAGCTCGTACTTGTTTTGAAATGAGAACTATGCATGACCTAGTGCTAGAGGTTTACTCGCACTAGTGTTTGATATTTGAGATGCAGAAACAGTGTTTGAGGGGAGTGTGGACTATGAGTCGCGCTCAAAGGCGCGCACTGTAGTTTTACTGTGATATATAAGACATGTTGAAAACCATGCTGATTTCCTCGTGTAGACTGAGTGTCACACTGTAGAGATATTCACATGTGGATTTAGAGACGTGGTATTTATTTTTCATGGTTTGAGAGCTAAGACCTATGGCAGGTACCCTGACCGTGAGGAGAGGGTCCACGGGTGTATGTTGTACCGTGCGAGTAGCATGGAGTACACTGTACCGTGTGTTGTTGTGGAGTTATGGAGTTGAGGAGTTTATAGCTGGCGGTTGTGATGGATTGACCCCCCTCCCGTTACAGCAGTGACAACCCGCACACCGAGATCTGTGTTGCCTGGGATTTCACCATTATAGGATATGGCCATAGTCGAGAAGAGTATTGCATTTAGCCACTGAGTCTCGCATGATATATCACTTGTTTTCATGATACGGTTAGACTTGAGGGATGGGCAGAAACCGGTTAATATGTTGTGAATAATTGAAATGCCATATTTACTGTAATTTGAATATAAATGGCATGATTTATCTAAAGGCATTAAGAAATTATAAAGATGGATTGTTTTGCACGAAATGCCTATATTTTGAGAACTCAGCATGATTTTGTACATGGGATTTAAATCTGTACAATTATATATATATATATTTTAAATTCATGCTTTTGTAGTGAGTTAAGGAAATAATATTTTCAAGGCAGAGCATTATTTTTAATAGATAGTGTGGATATCTACTTGTTTGCCTGATTTCCTTACTGAGCTCTGAGCTCACCCCTTTTTTCCCCCTCTCTACAGAGCCTACGTAGTAGATAGAGTATGGCTGAGGATTTGCATTCTTTATGTCCGCTGCACTCCCATCGAGTGAAAGGTATACATACACGCGTACGATTTTGGATCTGAACATATAAATAGCACAGTGATGTAAACGTATATAATATGGGGGATGTATTTGTATTTAAAATATGTGTGCTTACTATAAGACAAAAGTAGTTACAGTCAATAGATAGTTATATTGGCATGTATGAATGATAAGATAATATGGAAGAGGTGACTAATACCAAATTACAGCCCAATTGTTGGTGAAGATAAAGGTAAGTAAAAAGCGAAAATATTTCTAGTGGTTTTTTTATAGAAGTCAGGGATGGAGGTTGTGACAAAAACTACTTCTGCCCTAAAATTCTACTTAGTTTCCAATTGCTCATCATATTATATTTATACACAAAATTAGGGGTACAAATGTAATTTTGAATCCTAGATGAGTTGGCATTGTTTGGCCACTTATCTTCATTCCATTCGCTGTAGAGAAGATATTTTCATGTCACTTGTCTTCTGTTCCACTTGGATGTGCGATGTGGCCCGGCGTGTGTCTTCCATGAGGTAGGCACGGTATCCGTCGATCTTATTCTTTCGAGGCGAATAAAATACAAACACCCGGCATCACACGTGTCCAGACGAATGGTGACTCAAACTGCGAAATGGTAGTAGTCCAGTCTCTTTTAGCCCATTTTCAGCCCATTTTCTACCGAAATGACTAATATTCAATCGGATTTAATTTACCTGCACATAAGAGAATTTTAATTAAATTGAGGGGATAATTAATTAAATAATATGGGGATTAAAATAATTAATTAAGAAATTAAGCACAAATAATTCTATTTTAATAGAATTTCAACCACTTTAAACATGCCGGCGCTAGCCGTCGACGTCGCGATGTAGCTTGACGCTGTAAGAGAAAGATTAGCTGGAGAACCGGCTCAAGGACCCCAAAATCAGTGACACCACAACTAAACCGATTTAACTGATAATGTAATGGTTGAACTGGCCAGAAAGAAAAAAAAAAGGAAAAGAAAAGGAAAGGAAAGAAAAGAAAGGAAAAGAGGAAATTCGGTATCTCGGTTTAAGGATAAACAATTAAGAAAGGACGTACAAGCTGTTTTAAATTTTCAAAAATTAAATTAGAATTTTATTAGACCAAAATTAACCTGATTTTGATAGGTATACGTGTAGCGCTATGATAGACGATGAACATGAGTTCGACCAAGCTCTATGTTTATATGCGCTATGCTTAGAACTTGTACACTGGGTAAGTGACCTTCACTCGATATAGAATTGTATCATACAATATGAATTGCTTAATGCTTGTCTATGTAGCTATTGCCTGCCATGTAATTAATCTGCATAAGCTACTACGTAAATTCATAAATAATGAATTTAAATATGAAATTCAAAATTTGCTAATTAAATTCATAAATAATGAATTTAATTATGAAAGTTGAAATTAGAAATGTTTAAGGATTTGTGCATAATCCAATCGAGTGAATTATCGTTAAACTATAGATTGATAAGGAATAATTAAAGACAAAGATATCAGGTTAGTATTTCTTCTTTAGGATACAAAGAAGCATCATATTGGATTATTTTGTAAGACCCGATTTTATTTAAAACATGAAATGAGAAAAGATCAAATGAAGGATTGAAATGATAGTCCCGAACACGTACAAAGGGTAAAACGATCAAAAGACTAAAACTCGGTATTAATTGGAAAAGAAAATTTCATTAAAAATATGAGATTGAGAAATCTTGATCAATAACGAAGAAATAATTAAATTTCGGGTTAAATTGATCAAGATATGAATTTATAGGAATTAATCAAAATTTTTACATCGAGAAATTATCCCGAAAATAATCGAAAAATATACCGAAAATACGAAATAATACTGATAAATTTATTTATTGATTAAAAGAATAAAATAAGAATTTTTTAGATATTTTTGGATTTTTAATAATATTTTAATGAATAAAATAATAATAAAAATTAATTATAAATAAATAAATAAAAGAAATCTGAATTTTCGTGAAATAGAAGAGAGCAAACGAATAAAATGGCGAAACGAAGACCGACGGAACCGAGAGAGTCGATTTCCCCTCCTCCGACGGCCACCGGTGAGGCTGAGGGGCCGACGAGGGCTGACGAAGGCAGCTCGACACGGGATGACCCACCAGCGGCGACGGTGCATCGTGGAGAAGCCAAAATCGGGAGATCGATGGAGGGGAGACCGAAAAGGGAGAGAGGAGATTGGCGACCATCGGCGCCGTTTCGACTCCAGCCGAGGCCCGATGATGAAAACCCAGGTCGTGGCGCGTCGATTGGCACCGAAATCACATCAGGAACCGACCGGACGGTACCGAAACGGAGAAATGAAGCCTGAACTGGTACGACTGGTTCAGCGCAGTGACGGTATGCTGAACCAGACCGGATCGGTTCGGCTAAAAAGAAAAGAAAAAAGAAGAAAAAAAAGGAAAGAAAAAGATAAAAAATTGGAAAAATTTTCAATGATGCAATCGAGTTACAGGTAAGTTGGTAAGCGGTCGAAATTGACCGATTTAAATTTCAAAATATTTAATTTGATTAATATCCGACTGAAAATTGACCCGAAAAATATATAATTGTGTAGCTCGACAATTAACGTCAAATGAGGACTCGAGTCAACTTCGATTTGCGTACTATCATGGAATCTCATGTAAGTAACCCTTATTTACGACAATATTACATCGTTATACATGTTAAAAATTTACCGCATAAATTACAGATTTAAATTTCACATGAAATGAATTATATCGTGGAATTAGAGATATATTGTCGTAAATAATTCATTAAGCTATCCGGGAATATAGAATGAGGCTCAATAAATACTGATGGGCCCAATGAGCCCAATAGGCCTCGATGATGTGAATAGTAAGTGGAAAATGGGCTTAAGGCCGATTAAGGCCCATTATCGTGCAATCGGGCCCAATATGGGTAAACAGGCCCAATGATTTAAATTAAACCCAAAAAATATGAAATAAAATTAAATATATTGTATTTGACCTCATGAAAATTTATCCACAGTTCCGAAGATTGAATTGGGACCAAATCAGACTGCATGACGAGACATCAGTGGAAAAGGTCAGACTGTATAGAAAAATGAGGTAAGGGAATTGTGTGATTAGCTAAAGGTAGCTACATGTATTTTAATAGCTTTTGTATACACTGAATATGTATGTATACATAGAATATGTATAAAGGTCCTAGAAATAAATTAATGATTTTAAGGACTCGAAATAGGAAAAGGCTATTTTACCCCTATTGAGGGAAATTCACCAAGGATGGTGAAAACATGACATGCATGAAATGCATGATTTAAGTAATTTCTGATTTAAGGAATTTTCTTGGTTTTTAAGCAAAAACAATCGATAGATTGGCTAGAAATTGCATAAATTTCACAATATAACACTACGTAAGTGTTATTAAGATTTGAATGAAAATTATTTGGAAAATGGGCCAACTATCAAGTTTATATGGAAACAGATAGTGCTGGCGCATAGCTCCCACTATATCTGCGTTTGTGAGTGTGCATAAAATGTGTTTGAGCGGTTGCTCGCATTGATTGGTGTGACATCATATGCATGAAATGTGCTAGAGCGGTTACTCGCACTGATTTTTATTATTGTGAAATGCATGAGAGGTGCTGGAGCTTAGCTCGCACTCTGTTTTGATTTGTTTTGACTTGATTTGCATAAAACGGTGCTAGAGCGATTGCTCGCACTAGTTTTTATGACTTGATATACATAAAAAGGTGCTGGAGCACTTGCTCGCACTAGTTTTAATGATTTGACATGCATGAGAGGTGCTGGAGCTTAGCTAGCATCCTGTTTTGATATGTTAATTGAATAAAAGCTGTGTTGGAGTGTAACTCGCACGAGATTTGATTTATTTATGCATAAAGCCACGATGGAGTGTAACTCGCACGAGATTTGATTTATTGATGCATAACACCGTGCTGGAGCTTGCTCGCACGAAGTTTTATATGGATTTATAACTCATTTTAAAGACGTACTGGAGTACTACTTGTACACAAATTTTACCGATTTTTATGAAACCGTGCTAGAGCTTCGCTCGCACAAGATTTTTAGATATGATGAATATGCATGGAGCCGTGCTAGAGCTTTGCTCGCACAAGGATTTATATGACATGCATATAGCCGTGTTGGAGCCTCCTGTAGACTATGTGTCACAGTGAGATGATATGCCCACACGTGCATACTGAGACAGAGATGGTATGGGTGGATAAGACTTATTGCAGGCACCCTTGGCTTAGCTTGGGTTCACGGAGTACATTGTACCGTATATGTCACGCGGTGTACATTGTACCGCAGAGATTTATATGACATGCATATAGCCGTGCTGGAGCCTCCTGTAGACTATGTGTCACAGTGAGATGATATGCCCACACGTGCATACTAAGACAGAGATGGTATGGGTGGATAAGACCTATTGCAGGCACCCTTGACTTAGCTTGGGTTCACGGAGTACGTTGTACCATATATGTCACGCGGAGTATATTGTACCGTATGGATTGTTGGAGTGGAGTGGCATTAGCCACGAGGCAGCAAGCCTTGCCCTCGCAATCCTGATGTTATGCTATTCTGGCAGGTAGGACCAACCCACCTCCCGTTTTCGGTGTGATACCCCGCACACTAGGTACCGTGTAGCCGGGGATCACTAGGTTATGGTCATAGTCCTCGATGTTAGTGATATAGTCACCTACGTGTCTCACATGATATAACTTATGGTCTCGATAGACCAGGGTAGACCCGATGGAGGGGTCACGCCCTCGATTTTATGATTTTCTACTGTGATGCTGGATTTCAGATGATTTTATGACTTGTGACCCTAAAAGAAGGGTGATTTTATGACAAAATTTTATAACGAGTTGTTTTATGAGTTTTGAGAAGTATTTATGAGATGATTGACCCAGAGGGGTTATTTTATACTGTAGTTTTAATAAAATGATTTAAATGCAGTAGCATGATGAGTTTTCCATGCGTTAATGATAAGATTCTTGAAAAGAATTGTTTCTCATGATTTGTTTTACATGGCATGAAATGATGCATGATCTTGATTTACCTCATGCTAAGTATGATTTAATGATGTCACATAAAATGCCTTTGATGCATGAATTACATAATTTCTATATGCACAAATAGTTTTGATAAACTATGTCATTGATGTATGTAAGGTTTTGTGCTTGAGATTTTAATGAAAAGAAATCGATTTTAAGGGCACGATATTATGAGCATGTAGATAATGGAGCTATCTACTTACTTGCATAATTGCCTTACTGAGCGTATGGTTTGCTCACCCTCCTTATTTTCCCATATTTTCAGAGCACTTGCAATAGTTAGTGAGTGGCTGAGGACTTGGATTCTTGGTTTCTTCTACTTCCCATTGAGAAACAGGTATACACATTTGTACGGTTTTGTATCTAAATATGTAATGCACAGTACTGTAAATGGATATGATGTCGGGGATATAAGGTGATGTAATACCATTGTATATGTATTTAGTTAAAGTCAAAGGATAGTAAATCCTGATATATGAATGTGATTATGGAAATGGAATGATAAATAGGTGAGAGGTGACTAACACCGAATCATAGCCCAACTGTTTGGTAAGATGGTCACGATGAGAGAAAGGTAAGAATAAATAATAATCGAAAAGCAAAAAATTTGTAGTGATTTCAGGTAATTTGGATCGTGACAGTTTTTGGTATCAGAGCTAAGTTGGCTTGATATGAGTCGATGTTAGTGGTTAAGGAAGTTTACATCCCTATGTACTGTGCATTGTTTAGATACAATTGTGTATATCGAGATGGAATTGCAGCTAATAATTTGGTTTTTAAATCCAAACATAGACTCATTAACTGATAGCCTCTATGGTAGAAGGGTGAGTACACGAGCTCGAGGCCGTAGAGGTAGGCCTGAGAGTTGTACTAAGTCGCCACATGAGACTCAAGATAAGATTGACGTGGAGGCTGGTATTGAGTATGCCCCATAGAGTCCGACAGAGAGATCGGACAAGGTCCGATAGAGAGATCGAATAGTATTGAGACACGCTTCGTAAGGTTGGAGCAGAGTGTGGAGAATATTTTGAAAGCTAATTGCTCAGAGTATGTATGAGATTTGAGGGCGAGTCGGAGCATTGGTGGAAGTTTGCTCAACCCATCTTAAGAGTTAGACATCCAGAATGGACTTGAAAAATAATTCTAGATGTATTCCGGTGACAGAATTTCCCGGACACTGCTTAAAGGAAATTACAGATAAAATTCTTTACTCTGACCCAGAGGAATTGGTTGATTGACAAGTATGAAACTCAGTTTATATCCCTAGGCAGATATGACTCCGACACTATGAACAGTGAGAGTCGAGATGTCTAAAAGTTCATGGAAGGGCTCAGATTATCAATTAGAGTTCGATTGGCCCTGTTAGATATCACTACCTATGCTGAGGCAGTGCGCAGACTACAATTGTGTGAATAAGATCATGAGTTGCATGCCTCTGAGATTGGGAAAGGTAGTAAGGGTCGAAATAAAGACAGAAAGAGAATAGAGAATGACAAAGATGTCAGAACGGGAAAAAGGTAGTTTGGTGAAAGCTTAGAGCTGTTGAGTCACGGGGTAAGATGATTAGTAAGGCCCTAGTGTATCCAAATATAGTACTTTTGAGGGGTATTGTGATTGGAGGACCCCGACCTGCTATGGAACAGTGTAGGATATGTGGTAGATACCAAAAAAATAAGATGTTAGACGAAGGCGAGTGTTTGCCTTGGACCAGGACACTACGATGTTTCATCTGATGTGGTGGAAGATACCACACTGGTTGTGAATAATGAAGTAATTATTTTAATTGATCCTGGTGCCACGCATTTATTCATACCGCCTTCAGTTGCTTATAAGCTAGTGAAATATGTGAAGCCTGTACCCTTAGGCAAGATGATGATATGTCAGCCGATTTTATTCAATGGAATATGAATAATTTGAAGTAATATTTCATAATAGATTGATTCGGCTGCAAACTATGCTGTTCAGATTTCTATCCTCAGATAGTGATATGGTCACCCTTGAAAAAGTATACTGTAAGTTTTAACAAGTAATGAAAGAGTTTGTTATAAGTGATATATGAAAGGAGATAAGCTTTGAGATGTGATAGATCCTGAATACAAGACATATTGGAATAAGAGGCGTATGCAATGTAAGAATATCTTTGATATGTGAAGTGAATTGGATTAGGCGATATGTAGTGAATATGAATTACGACCAAGGACAAGAGGAGGATATATCCATAACCAGTCTATGTGGTCAAGTCTGAGGGCAATAAAGGTATTTCAAAATACCTCCTTGCCTGAAGACTTTACAGCGTCTAGAAGTACACATAACCTATAAATTGAAATTGTCAGTCGTAATATATACATTTAAAATTTAGGTACCTTTACTGGTATGATAAAGAAATATTGAATTTGATTAATCATGAAGGTTTAAAAAAATTAAAATTTTATAAAAGTCATTAATATAAGAAAAAGGAAATGACGTGGGTTAGTATCTTGAACGGAAGCGATTTCGAAATGACATTATACATTTATGCGTACATAGGTCAAGGACCATGAGAGAAACTATTCAAACCATGATTTAGAGTTAGCAGTGGTAGTGTTTGTACTGAGTATATGTCACCACTTATGCGGTGTGAATTTTTAGATATGCACTGATCATAAAAGCCCTCAGTATCTATTTTCACAGAAAGAGTAGAGTATGAGATAACCAAGAGGGTTAGAGCTTCTAAGGATTAAGATTGTGAACATTGTACCACCCAGGAAAGGCTAATGTAATGGCTGATGCCTTGAATAGAAAGAGCCTTGGGATGGTATTACATATGATGGTCAGGGAGCGTGAGCTGCTAAAGCAGTTGTGAGCCTCAGTAGTGATGTGATCCCTTCTGATGATGACGGTGATTTTGTGACAGCTAGCTTGAGGTTAGAACCAAATGTAAGTGATCGAATTTACCAGGCTTAGTATGATGATCAACATGGTGTCGATAGTGTGGGTCAGATTCAGAAGGGTATAGTGACTGAGTTCACAGTGAGTGATGATGACTTAAGAGGTTCAGAGACAGTATAAGTGCTCCCCAGGACCATAGTTGCTGAGATAGTGTTATTGTCAGAAGCTCACTCTTCAGGATATACAGTGCATCCAGGAAATAATAAATATATCGGAATCTCTGAAAAGGGTATTGGTGGTCAGATATGAAAAGAGATATTTTAGAGTTGTGGAGAAGTGTCTCGTATGTCAGCAGAGTAAGGTAGAGTACGAGAAGTCTGCAGGATTATTGCAACCTCTACCTATATCAACACGAAAATGGGAGCAAGTTACCATGAATATTGTGATGGGTTATAGAGGACTCGAATGAATCACGAGGCTATCTGGGTGATAGTCGATAGATTGACTAAGTCTACCCACCTTTTGGCTATGGAAATCCCCAGATACTCAAGTGTGTAGGCGAAACTATGTGTATGGAAAATTGTGGAACATTATGTAGTGTTCCAGTGAGCATAGTATTAGATAGGGATTCTCCCTTCACTTCCCATTTCTGGGAATATTTTTCAGGAAGCTATGGGAACCCGATTGAGTGTTAGCACAACTTTTCATCCTCAGACAGATGGTCAGTCAGAGAGGACTATACAGGTTTTGGAGGATATGATGAGAGTGTGTGCCATTGATTTTATAAGCTCTTTGGATGATCAGTTGTTACTAATCGAATTCGCCAATAATGACAGTTATCACTTGAGTATCGAGATAGCCTTATATGAGGTGTTGTATGGTCGTAGGGATTATTCCTCGACTTAGGTAAGAAGAAGTGGGTGACAGATAGAGAATTGCTCCCGAATTTGTAAGACAAACCTCTAAGAATGTTCAGTGAAATTGTGAAAGATTAAGAACACCTCAGAGCAGACAGACAGACTATGCTGACAAGAGACAGAAACCATTGGAATTCACCGATGGTGAATCAGTATTATCGAAAGTTATTTCTTCTAAGGGCATAAGGACATAACGAGATTCAGAAAGAAGGCAAATTGAGTTTCGTTAGACAGAATCCTTTGAGAGATTGGAAAAAGTGGGAGATAAGGCCTGTAGGTTGACGTTACCACTTGAATAAGCACGCATCCACAATGTGTCCCATCTTTTGATGCTTCGAAAATACTATCCGGACCTAGCATATGTGATCAGATATGAGCTCCAACAATTTAGCTCAATGGAAGTATAACGTATGAAATTGATTCAGGTATTAGACGGAAGGAGAAAGTGTTGAGGTTTAAGATGATCTCCCTAGTCAAAGTCCTTTGGTAGTAGTACACTCTGGAAAAAATTACATGAGAATTAAAGAGTATGATGCGATAGACGTACCCGGAGTTGTTTATGAACCCGTTTGACTTGGTTCTAATTTGGAGGACCAAATTTCTTCAGTGGTGGAGATTGTAAGACCCGATTTTATTTAAAACACGAAATGAGAAAAGATCAAATGAAGGATTGAAATGGTAGTCCCGAACACGTACAAAGGGTAAAACGGTTAAAAGACTAAAACTCGATATTAATTGGATAAGAAAATTTCATTAAAAATATGGGATTGAGAAATCTTGATCAATAACGAAGAAATAATTAAATTTCAGGTTATATTGATCAAGATATGAATTTATAGGAATTAATCGGAATTTTTACATCGGAAAATTATCCTGAAAATAATCGAAAAATATACTGAAAATACGAAATAATACTGATAAATTCATTTATTGATTAAATGAATAAAATAAGAATTTTTTAGATATTTTTGGATTTTTAAGAATATTTTAATGAATAAAATAATAATAATAAAAATAAATTATAAATAAATAAATAAATAAAACAAAATTAAATTAAAAAAAAGAAATATGAATTTTCGCGAAACAGAAGAGAGGAAACGAAGAAAATGGCGAAACGAAGACCAACGGAACCGAGGGAGTCGGTTTCCCCTCTTCCGACGGCCACCGACGAGGTTGAGGGGCCGACAAAGGTAGCCCGACACAGGACGACCCACCAGCGATGGCGACACGTTGTGGAGAAGCCGAAATCGGGAGATCGACGGAGGGGAGGACGAAAAGGGAGAGAGGAGATTGGTGGCCATCGGCGCCGTTTCGACTCCAGCCGAGGCCCGATGATGAAAGCCCAGGCCGTGGCACGCTGATTGCCACCGGAATCACGTCGAAAATAGATCGGACGGCGTCGGAACGGAGAAATGAAGCCTGAACCGGTACGGTCGATTCAACGCAGTGACGGTATGCTGAACAGGACCGGAGCGGTTCAGCCAAAAAGAAAAGGAAAAGGAAGAAAAAAAGGAAAGAAAAAGAGGAAAAATTGGGAAAAATTTCAGTGATGCAATCGAGTTACAGGTAAGTAGGTAAGCGGTCGAAATTGACTGATTTAAATTTTGGAATATTTAATTTGATTAATATCTGACTAAAAATTTACCCGGAAAAATATATAATTGTGTAGCTCGACAATTGACGTCAAACGAGGACTCAAGTCAGCCTCGATTTACGTACTATCATGGAATCTCGGGTTAGTAACCCTTATTTACGACAATATTACATCGTTATGCGTGTTAAAAATTTACCGCATAAATTACGAATTTAAATTTCGTATGAAATGAATTATATCATGGAATTAGAGATAGATTGTCGTTAATAATTCATTAAGCTATCCGGGAATTTAGAATGAGGCTCAATAAATACTTATGGGCTCAATGAGCCCAATAGGCCTCGATGATGTGAATAGTAAGTGGAAAATGATCTTAAGGCCGATTAAGGCCCATTATGGTGCAATCGGGCCCAATATGGGTAAACGGGCCCAATGATTTAAATTAAGCCGAAAAAATATCAAATATAATTAAATATATTGTATTTGACCTGATGAACATTTATCCGTAGTTCAGGAGATTGGATTGGGAGCAAATCAGACTGCATGACAAGACATCAGTGGAAAAGGTCAGACTGTACAGAAAAATGAGGTAAGGGAATTGTGTGAGTAGCTAGAGGTAGCTACGCATATTTTAATAGCTTTTGTATACACAAAATATGTATGTATACACAGAATATGTATAAAGGTCTTAGAAATAAATTAATGATTTTAAGGACTCGAAATAGGAAAAGGCTATTTTACCCCTATTGAGGGAAATTCACCTAAGGATGGTGAAAGCATGACATGCATGAAATGCATTATTTAAGTAATTTCTTATTCAAGGAATATTCTTGATTTTTAAGCAAAGAAAATGGATAGATTGGCCAGTAATTGCATAAATTTCACAATATAACACTACGTAAGTGTTATTAAGATTTAAATGAAAATTATTTGAAAAATAGGCCAACTATCAAGTTTATATGGAAACAGATAGTGCTAGCGCATAGCTCGCACTATATCTTCGTTTGTGAGTGTGCATAAAATGTGCTTGAGCGGTTGCTCACACTGACTGGTGTGACATCATATGCATGAAATGTGCTAGAGTGGTTGCTCGCACTGATTTTTATTATTGTGAAATGCATGAGAGGTGCTAGAGCTTAGCTCACACTCTGTTTTGAATGTTTTGATTTGTTTTGACTTGATTTGCATAAAAAGGTGCTGGAGCGATTGCTCGCACTAGTTTTTATGACTTGATATGCATAAAAAGGTGCTGGAGCACTTGCTCGCACTAGTTTTAATGATTTGACATGCATGAGAGGTGCTGGAGCTTAGATCGCATCCTATTTTGATATGATAATTGCATAAAAGCCATGTTGGAGTGTAACTCGCACGATATTTGATTTATTTATGCATAAAGCCGTGCTGGAGTGTAACTCGCACGAGATTTGATTTATTGATGCATAACACCGTGTTGGAGCTTGCTCGCACGAAGTTTTATATGGATTTATAACTCATTTTAAAGACGTACTGGAGTGTTACTCGTACGCAGATTTTACTGATTTTTATGAAACCATGCTAAAGCTTCGCTCGCACAAGATTTTTAGATATCATGAATATGCATGGAGCCATGCTAGAGCTTCGTTTGCACAGGGATTTATATGACATGCATATAGCCCTGTTGGAGCCTCCTGTAGACTGTGTGTCATAGTGAGATGATATGCCCACACGTGCGTACTGAGACAGAGATCGTATGGGTGGATAAGACCTATTGTAAGCACCCCTGACTGAGCTTGGGTTCACAGAGTACGTTGTACCGTGTATGTCACGTGGAGTACGCTGTACCGTAAGGATTGTCGGAGTGGAGTGGCATTAGTCACGAGGCAGCAAGCCTTGCCCTCGCAATCCTGATGTTATGCTGTTCTGGCGGGTAGGACCGACCCACCTCCTGTTTCAGGTGTGATACCCCGCATGCTAGGTACCGTGTAGCCAAAGATCACTAGGTTACGGCCATAGTCCTCGATGTTACTGATATAGTCACTTACGTGTCTCACATGATATAACTTGTGGTCTCAATAGACCAGGGTAGACCTGAGGGAGGGGTCAGGCCCCCGATTTATGATTTTCTACTGTGATGCTAGATTTCAGATGATTTTATGACTTGTGACCCTAAAAAAAGGGTGATTTTATGACAAAATTTTATAACGAGTTGTTTTATGAGTTTTGAGAAGTATTTATGAGATGATTGACCCGGAGGGGTTATTTTATACTGCAGTTTTAATGAAATAATTTAAATACAGTAGCATGATGAGTTTTCCATGCATTAATGATAAGATTTGTGAAAAGAATTGTTTCTCATTATTTGTTTTACATGGCATGAAATGATGCATGATCTTGATTTACCTCATGCTAAGTATGATTTAATGATGTCACATAAAATGCCTTTGATGCATGAATTACATGATTTCTATATGCACAAATATTTTTGATAAACTATGTCATTGATGTATGCATGGTTTTGTGCTTGAGATTTTAATGAAAAGAAATGGATTTTAAGGGCATGGCATTATGAACATGTAGATAGTGGAGCTATCTACTTACTTACATAATTGCCTTACTGAGTGTGTGGTTTGCTCACCCCCTTATTTTTCCACCTTTTCAGAGCACTCGCAATAGTTAGTGAGCGGCTAAGGACTTGCATTCTTGGTATGCGCTGCTTCCCATTGAGAAATAGGAATACACATTTGTATGGTTTTGTATCTAAATATGTAATGCATAGTACTGTAAATGGATATGATGTCGGGGATGTAAGGTGATGTAATACCATTGTATATGTATTTAGTTAAAGTCAAAGGATAGTAAATCTTGATATATGAATGTGATTATGGAAATGGAATGGTAAATAGGTGAGAGGTGACTAACACCGAATCATAGCCCAACTGTTTGGTAAGATGGTCACGATAAGAGAAAGGTAAGAATTAAATAATAATCGAAAAGTGAAAAATTTGTAGTGATTTTAGGTAATTTGGGTTGTGACATATTTTGAGCTTAAAAAATTTTGAGTTTAATCCATAGATGCAAGGTAGCATCATATGGTGTAAATTTGGGTCCTCGAACAAAAAACAGATAATTTTTTAGGATTATAAGTGCGATAAGAACATGTGATTGGATTATTGATAAGGATATAAAATTGCCAAGTGATCATTGAGGTGCGAAGTAGCAACATGAGGTATAAATTAATTCCACATATGCGAAGTAGCATCTTATGGAATAAAACGAGTCCTTGAACATAATCGAAGAATGTTTAAGGCCTATATATGTTGTAAGCACAAGTGATTGATGGAATGATTGAAATTTTTATTGATGAAAAGATTAACTGTTTGTATGGTCGACTGAAAGATTGATTCATTGAATTGATCGAATGATTGAGAGACAAAATTGGTTGAACAAATATGTGATTGATTTATCAACTGATAGAGCAAATTGATAGATTTGAATAAGAATATTGAATGGATAAGTGATCCGTATGATGCAGGGCAATATCTTAAGGTATAAGTTATTTTTCTTGATGCGACGTAGTATTGTAAAGAGTAAATCGAGTCCTTAAACAAGAATTGAACAACGTTTAGAGACCATAAGTTTTAGGTGTGAACGGTGAAAGGTTGTGAATTAAGAAAAATGTTATGAAAATGTGTGATGAGGACCGATCCCTTCCTTCAGTATAGGATCGATCTCCACATGGATATTGACTTATTTTTATGGATTTTGGATGAAAGGAATCGATCCCCAAGAAGCATAGGATCGATCCTCTGCTGTTAGGAAGCCTTTGAAGGCTATGATTATAGTTCAAAGATGTAAGCTAAAATCAATTCTTCACTAACCTCCAAAGTATGAATATACCTATGTTATCGATATTAATAAGAATCGTGTATAAGTGATAGCGATAGGAAAACATGTTGTACATTTCTCATGTTTTCTATTAATACAAGTGATTTTTGAACCATGCTTGATGATATATTGCAGACTGTGAGTTGCATGGTATATGTGAGATTTTCTGATATTGCATTGATTCATAATTGCATAAAAGAAAGCTTTAAATCTCACTTCTAGCATGTTTTGAAAGAGTATGCATTTATGCTTATTTTGTATATCCTTATTGTTTTGGATTTAAGCTAACTCTGCTTTTATCCATATTGTGATTTGAATTAATTTTAAAACATGCATACAGATAGCTTTTACAGCTTTATTGTTACACCTGACAGACAATATGTGAGACCCCATGTATGTATGACTTTATTACATGTTAATGGAATCATAAGGCAGATGATTTTGATCATATAAATGTGAATGAAATTGTAAAGAGACTACATGAATACTCATGAATCCATGTAATGGCTGAATAAGGACTAAAACATGAAATGAGAAGAGTTTGTGAAAAGAAGTTGATTCAGTTTGATCCTGAACATAGTGAAGTAGTGAAAATGACAAAAAAGGGCATGAACGAGCTCAACAAGTATCGTTTGAGTTTTTTTAGCAAATTCACCTCTAGAAAACGACTTAAAGGCAAAGACGCATAAGGCACGAGAATTCTATGTATTATGTAAGACCCGTATTTTTTGGTAGCTTGTTCCTTATGATTTCTATGTGTACGAACACTTTATTTCGTTAGTGGAATCATAAGAAGAGTATTTACTTGATTTAAGTGTTAGTGAAATGATTTAACACTTATAAGCTACATATAAGTCAAAAAAGGGCAATAAGAGCCACATGGCTAAACCAAGTCGATCTAAATCTGACGAAAAAGAATAACTTAAAATGAGAAAATATAGGGAGCTCATGAAGGAAAGTCTGTTTGATTTGGTCTCGAACATAAAGAATAAGAGTAAAAGCCAAAAAAGGCTAAACGAGTCCGAAATGGTCCGTTTAAGGTATTTAAGGTATATTCATCTCCCGAAAATGGCCAAAACATAAAGATGAGAGTGTAAACCATAAAATATGACACTTTCAAATTTTTGAGAAAAAGTCAAATGTGGTCAATGGTCAAGAAAAGTCAACTATAGTTAAGAAAAGTGGACTTTGACCATAGTTGACTAACCATGGTTAAAAATTAACCTAACTATGGAGCAAAAAATTGGAAAAAAAATATTTTTAGTTAGAATACAAGATAATCATCCCCTGAAGTAGGGAAAATTTATTTAATCGAAATCTAAATTTAATTTAACGGGTAAAAACGTAATGGGCCAAAGTGAAAATTTTAAAGCCCATTAAGGTATAACAAGCGTGGACTGAATTTCTTAGGTCCATTAGACCAAATTGTTGGACCGATTTGTAGGCCTAATATTTAGACAATTGAATGCCCATTATATAGTAAAAATTTCAGCCCAAAAGCCCATTAGGAAGGCCCAAACCGAGAGGCCCAAATGCTAGGCCAAAATTGGTAAATTTCAAGCCCATTAGTAAAAGGTAACCGTAGCCAAATTGGTAACTATTACTTAAACCAATTCAATTCAAACTTGTTAGCTGAAAATTTAGGCTTAATGACTAAGTAATTGACTTATAAAATCAGCCAATGTATCATCTTCTTCAACCCATCATTCTCAGCTACACAAAGAAACCATTAACAAACACATAGTCAAGCTTTCTCTCACTAGAAATCACTAGGAAAAATACATATTTGGAACTTGCAATCTTCATGAAAGTTGTTCCAAATTGAGAGAGGATTAACATATGTTGGAATTGGCTATCAAGGAGCTAAAGTGGGCAACCCGAGAAGCTTCAAAGTTTCGACCTAGTGTGAAAGTGCAAGCTAGGTATAATTTCAAGCTTTCAAATTCATATATGTTAATGTATGAATTATTCTAAGTTGATTGGTATATGTTTTAAGCATTGAAACACATGAAATCACTATGAACATGGATTATCTGAGAGTGGGTAATGATAAACTGAAGAATACCCATTTGATTTTAAGGCATGAATAAGTTAATATACATGTGTTTATGATTATGGTATAGTTAGAATAAATCAATTTGATCAATTGGTGGATAAATTAAGTTGGCAATCAAGGTGTTTGATAAAATGCCTAAATGAACTAAGTTAAGCTTAAGACCATTGCCAACCAAGTGTTTGTGAAAATGCCTAAGTGAATGGCTAGTGAAATGGTCGATGGTGACGTGGTGCTCGGTATGGCTAGGCATGCGTGGTTCTCGGCCATGGCATAGGGTCGAGAGGTCCAATGGGCCAAGCCCAATTTGTGAGATCTCGTATATGTATAATTCTAATATGTACATAGAAATGTAAATGGAGTTACACTATGAATTCATAAGTGAAGTGTATGTAATGTAAGTCCATCAGTTTAAAAGAGCCGTGATTGTACATACAAGTTTCATTATGTATGAATATGAAGAAATGGACTTAAATATAAGTAGTGTGGTAAAATGGAAGGAAGATTTACATAAGTGTGCACTTCCATTTGGTTTATATCATGGACCATTGGCTATACAAAGATTCTACATAAGTTTTAATGTGTATGAAGTATCAACGGATGCCATCTTCAAGTCTCAAAGATGATTGGATGAGAAAATGACTATGGCACCAAATTAATGATGTTTTGGTATAAGTTTACTGCAGAAAAACTACAAAAAATCTGGAAAATATGAATGACAGATTGATCTCATAGGATGAGAGATCGATCTGGGTCAGCCAAAATACTTGTATTTGAGCAAAGGAATATGGTAGATTGATCTCCAATGGGGCAACATCGATCTCCTAAACATTCTATAATGAAAAGATCGATCCTCAAGCCTACAGATCGATCTCTTTAGCTCTTTGTTTGGAGCAGATCGATCTCAAGCTTCGACAGATCGATCTCATGCTTAAAATGCCGTGAAAAAGAGGGATTTAAGTGGACCAGCAGATCGATCTCCTCCTAGTGCAGATCGATCTCCTTAAGCTATTTCTATAAAAGGAGTGTTGAAAATCTAAAAATTTTGGAAAAAAAACATCACTTCCATTTTCAACCCAAAAACCTAACTTTATCTCTCTAAAATTAGCCATTTCCAGTAAGATTTGAAGAGAGACCATTAGAAGCAAAGTTGTTCATCGTGAGAAAGAGAACTACATAGTTTGAAGGTATTTACCCATTTGTTGGATTGAAGGAACAAGGGGCATTTCTAATTGGAGCAAAGAGGTAAGTTTCTAGTGTACAAATCCAAGTACATTTGTCTAGTTGATGATTAGGAAGTTGATTTGGGTGTGCACATTGTGGGTAGAAACTATCTAAAAAGCATGGGAATGATTATGACCTAGAAATGGTCTAGTGTGAGAAAGTGGAATGTATGGAGATTAATGATGAATGAGATATGTGGAAGTTAATAATAGTGTTGTGGTATGATTTTAAGATGTTATTAGTGGATAAATTGTGAGATTTACCTAAAAAGGGTAAAATGTGGATTAAGGCATTTGTAAATGCAAAGATAAGTTATATTGACTAATGAGGTCAAATGTGAGTTAACAACTTTAACTCAAGTGGTTTGGATGATCGAATTGCAGCTTCCGAGGATACGCCGGAGCGAGTTGAGCTAAGAGCGTGAGAAGCTATGAGGAAAAGAGTCACACCAAGTAAATCAAGGTAAGGGAATTATGTGGACTCTTAGAGATATCTATGCGCAATTTGGGCTCATTAAATGCTTTGCTAGAATGCATGAGATATTAAGAAATGATGTTGGGTGATTGAAGGGCAAAAGTTGGGTGTTTGAGAAATGTGCATGAAAACAAAAGCATATTGCTTTGAAAATCATGTTTTATTGCTTTTTTGCAAGTGATTGGTAGGTTGGCTAGCATTTGAAATGAATTGCAAAAGAAATGAGTTTTTTTGGTTTGTTAACCACACTTTGCAAAGAAATGAGCCACCTATATTGTTTTCGTGAGAATGAAAGCGTGCTAGAGTATGACTCGCACGAGATTTGACATGTTTTATACACATGAGTGCTAGAGCTTAGCTCGCACTAGTTTTCACATGGATTTCATACTAGTTTTGGCATGGTGCTTGGAGTTTAGCTCGCACTAGATGCCCACCTTATTTGTTACTGTGCTTGGAGCTTCGAGTAGACTGGGTGCCACATCGATTAAATAGGCTCGCACGTGAATTATTTTGACATGATTGATTAGCCGTGTTAGGAGCTTCGGGTAGACAAGAGGTCGTATCGATTAAATAGGCTCACACGTGCGTTTTGAGATGTGGCGTGATATGATGTGTTGATTGGGTCCATGGAGTACGTTGTACCGTGCATGT
Source organism: Firmiana major (assembly GCA_033439115.1). Taxonomy (NCBI): domain Eukaryota; kingdom Viridiplantae; phylum Streptophyta; class Magnoliopsida; order Malvales; family Malvaceae; genus Firmiana; species Firmiana major. The sequence continues at coordinate 43,409,250 of CM065907.1, read as the reverse complement.
AGCATGGAGTAAGTTGTACCATGTTGAGATGTGATGTGCCATCTTCTGACGAGATCTGCTATGGACCGGCGGGTAGGATTTGACCCACCTCCCTTGTGGAAGTAGATAGTGGTGATATCCCGCACACCTGATCCGTGTAGTCAGTATCACAGGTTATGGTCATAGACCTTGAGGTTATTACCTATTATTGAATTCTCTATCTCACATGTCTAATGCTTTGTGAATAAATCCATGTTTGAAATGATTTGTGGGTCAGGACAGTCCGAGCGAGGGGCTGAGACCTGACTAGTGTGGACTTGTTTTGAGATATCAATGTTAATGGTTTTTAAAGTGCACAGATGCATGATGTTTAATGCCATCCTTATTTGAGAAAACGCATGATGGGTAATGCCATGCTTTATTGTGAAAAATGCATGATGGTTAATGCCATACTTATTTGAGAAAAATGCATGATGGGTAATGCCATGCTTTATTGTGAATTATGCATGATGATTTATACCATGCTTTGAATTGAACTGTGCACTGGATTTTAATAGCATGAATGCCTTACATACCATTAGCACAATCATACACTCATGTTTTGAGATAAGATGATGAACTAAATGCTTTTGAGCATGGCATCACGATCACGTAGATAGTGCAGTATCTACCTGTTCGCATGATTGCCTTACTGAGCGTGTGGTTTGCTCACCCCCTTATTTTCCCCCTCTCTACAGAGTGTTGAGTATAGATTGAGCATGACTGGAAATGTTTCCTTTTGGTAATCCGCTGCATCCCATCGCGTAAGGTATTCACATTGTTGAAATTTTGTATCTAAACTTACGATAGCACAGTAGCATTTTGTATGTAACTATTGGGGATGTAAAACAATGTAAACACATGTAACAACTCTGATATATACATTTATACAAGTGTTTACTCATAAATAATATACAAATTGAATTGGTATGGTGGAGTGAGTTAGACGTTGTCACATAGCCTAACTATTGAGGAGAGTTGCTGTTCACGATTGAGGTAAAGACGAATAATAAAGTATGCATGAAAATGCAAAAAATTTGTACTTATTTTGGTAAGTTGAGGGTCGTGACAAAAGTTGGTATCAGAGCTCGAGTTGGTCTAACGTGTGTCATGTCTAAAATACTTAATAAGTTGGAAAATTACATCCCCATGTTACTGTGCTTGTTTAGATACAATTGTGTGTGTGTCGATGGGTTGACTAAGTAATTGATTGTGAATGTAGGGAATTGAGTAAAGATGCCTAATACCAGTCGCGGTAGAGGGATGAGAGCATAGGCTCGAGGCCGTAGAGGTAGACCTAGGGGTAATGTTGAGCAGAAATACACGAGGTTCAGGATGATATTGAGGTGGAGGCTGAGGTTGAGCACGCTCCATTGGGTCCAGAGGAGAGACCCGAGAGTATTGAGGCTTGCTTCGCGAGGATTGAGTGGAGCATTGAGATGATATTGGAGTTGGTCACCCAATCTTTACCTAGAGTTGGAGGTGGACGGAGTCCCGCTGCACAGGGTGATGTCGAGCAGGCGGCAGCTCCTGAGACACGGGCAAGGGAAGCCCAGAGACCTCAGACGAAAAATACCCCACCTGTATAGGATATGCCTACACCTGTTGCTACACCACAAGCTAGTAGAGGTTGAGGATACGGTTGTGATTTGGACAGATTGCGGTAATTCCAAAAGTTTGGACCGCCATCTTTCAGCGGAATTAAGGACCCAGTGGCAGCTGAGGATTAGATTAGTGAAATCGAGAAGTTATATGGGTTCTTCGAGTGCACTACCACCGAGATGCTAGCGTTTTCCGCTTTTATGCTGAAGGGATTAGCAGAACATTGGTGGAAGTCCACCAGGCCTATTTTGAGAGCCCGACATATTGAGATCAGCTGGGATATATTTTTGGAGACATTTCGGAGACAGTACGTTCCGAATACCACACAGCGAAAGATAAAAATGGCATTTTTGGGACTGACCCAAAGGAGCAAAACTGTGGATGAGTATGAGACGATTTTTATCTCCCTGGGCAAGTATGATCCCAATACGATGAGTAATGAGGTTGAGAAAATCAAGAAGTTTGTGGATGGATTGAGACCGATCATAAGGTCCAGATTGGTTCCTCTGGACATACCAACCTATGAGGAGGCAGTGCGCAGAGCGCAATTATGTGAACAAGACGTTGATAGAATTGCCTCAGAGTTTGGAAAGGTTGGTAAGATGAGGGATAGAGATAAGAAGAGACCAATGATGGATAGAGGCTTCAGTAATAAAGGAAGCAAGAGATTCTCTAGAAAGAGGCCGAGGATTGATGAGATCTGAGAGAGGATAATTAATACTCCTATGTATTCGGCCATTGCTCCAGCTAAGGGAATTATGATTAGAGGGTCACGGCCTACGACAGAACAATGTGGCAAGTGTGGCAGGTACCATGGTACTCGACCATGTTATGGACCTCAAGTAGTATGCTTCAGATGTGGGAAACCAGGGCACATAATCAAAGATTTCCCAGAGATGACAGAGAGAGCCCTACAGAAGGGCAAGGAGCCAAAGAGAGCTCCAGTTGGGACAGCTACTCCGAGGAGGAGGGCTACAGCTGAGGAAAAAGGGAAGTAAGTAGTGGGTGTAAGTAGAGGGCGAGTGCACGCGCTGGACCAGGACACTGCAGATCAGTATTCGAATATGGTAAAAGGTACCATCCAAATCTTTGATTTAGAAGCATTTATGTTGTTTGATCCTGGTGCCACGCATTCCTTTATTTCGCCATCCTTTGCATGTAAATTGTTTAAGCATGTAAAACCCACACTGCTTAGTAAGATGTTGTTGATATCTACCACTATGAATGATAGTCAGTTGACTGAGCATGTATATAGAGATTGTAAGATGAGGATAGGAGGTAAAGAAATGGCAGCCGATTTGATCTTATTAAATATGGGTGATTTTGATGTAATCCTAGGGATGGATTGGCTAGCTGTAAATCATGTTGTTATGGATTGTGATGCAAAAACTTTGATGTTTCAAAAGATAGACAACCTTGTAGTAAATTTTGTGAAATAAAATTAAAGAACATGATTATTATAAGTGTGATGAGTACAATCTTGATACATGATGTATGAAAGATAAATTTGTTTATCAATCTTGTGTGTGAATATGATGATTTATGATTACTAATGGTGGAAAGAATAATGTGAAGGGTTCATCGCTTATGTGATTGACATGGATAAGGCACGTCCGGAATTATGAGACATACCAGTGGTTAAAGAATTTCGAGATGTCTTTTCGGATGAGTTACTAGGGTTACCTCCAGATAGGGAGATGGAGTTTAGTATAGATTTGGCACCTGGTATAGAGCCGATATCCAAGCTACCATACAGAATGGCTCAAGTTGAGTTGGAAGAACTAAAGAAACAATTACAGGAGTTACTCGAGAAGGGGTTCATCAGGTCGAGCCTCTCACCTTGGAGAGCACCGGTTCTGTTTGTAAGGAAGTAGGATGGAAGCCTCCGACTGTGTATAGATTACCGGTTGTTGAATAAGGCCACCATTAAGAATAAGTATCCCCTTCTACGCATCGATGACTTGTTGGATCAGCTTAAAGGAGCGCAGGTCTTTTCCAAGATAGATCTGAGACCGGGGTACCATCAGTTGAAGATACGAGGTGAAAATGTACCCAAGACCGCTTTTTGCACCCGGTATGGACATTAAGAGTTTATGGTTATGCCATTCGGGTTGACGAATGCTCCCGTAGCTTTTATGTCGTTGATGAATGAGGTATTCCACCAGGATTTGGATCGATTTGTGATCGTGTTTATTGATGATATACTGGTGTACTCAAGGTCTAGAGAGGAGCATGAACGGTACCTAAGGATAGTGCTACAAACCTTTTGAGAGAAGAAGTTGTACGCTAAACTCAGTAAGTGCGACTTTTGGTTGGAATAGATCTCTTTTCTGGGTCATATAGTATCAAAAGATGGAGTGTCGGTGGATCTGTCTAAGATTGAGGCCGTAGTTCAGTGGAAGAGACCCCAGACAGTGACAGAGATTAGGAGTTTCCTTGGTTTAGCTGGGTACTATTGACGGTTTGTGGAGGGATTCTCAAGGTTAGCTGCTCCTTTGACACGTTTCACGAGGAAAAATGTGGAGTTTGTGTGGGATGATAAGTGTGAGGAAAGTTTTGAGGAGTTGAAGAGGAGGTTGACTACAGCTCCGATACTCACAATTCCTACCAGCTTAGGAGGTTTCTCGGTGTATACGGATGCTTCACACTAAGGATTAGGCTATGTATTGATGCAGGATGGGACATATGGGTCTAGACAGTTAAAGGATCATGAGAGGAACTACTCGACCCATGACTTGGAGTTGGTGACTGTAGTGTTTGCATTGAAAATATGGCACCACAATCTTTATGGTGAGAGATTTCAGATCTACACAGATCATAAGAGCCTTAAGTACCTATTCTCGCAAAAAAGAGTTGAACATGAGACAGAGAGATGGCTCAAGCTGTTAAAGGATTATGATTGTGAGATCTTGTACCACTCGGGTAAAGTAAATGTCTTTGCTCATACATTGATTAGGAAGCATCTCGGGTTAGTATCATTCATGATGGTTAGGGAACACGAGTTGTTGGAACAGTTCACAAACCTCAGTTTGGATATGACCCCGACTGACGCTGATAGTGGATTTATGATAGCTAGCCTGTAGTTAGAACCGAATATGGTAGATCGAATCTGACAGGCTAAGTGAGTTGATCAGTAGTGCAGTGATATTGTTGGCCAGATACAGAGGGGTACAGATATGGACTTTGAGTTGAGTTAAGATGGATTGTTGAGGTTCAAAGGTAGGATATGTGTTCCTGATGATGCAGAGATCAAAAGATTGATCTTGACAGAGGCTCACTCATTGAAGTATACGATACATCCAAGGAGTAGTAAGATGTATCAAAACCTTCGAAAGGTTTATTGGTGGTCTGGGATGAAAAAGCACATTGCTGAATATATTGCTAAGTATCTCGTTTGTTAGCAGGTGAAGGTAGAGCATCAAAAGCCTACAGGGTTATTGCAGCCTCTACCGATACTAACATGGAAGTGGGAGCATGTCACCATAGATTTTGTGATGGGATTGCCGAGGACCCACAGAGGTCATGATGCCATATGGGTGATTATGGATCGGTTGACGAAATCAGCCCATTTTCTAGCTATGAGAGCTACCGATACTTTGAGCCAGTTAGCGAACCTATATGTGCATAAGATATTGAGGCTACATAGAATTCTAGTGAGCGTTGTTTCTAATAGGGATGCCCGCTTCACTTCCCACTTTTGGGAACATTTTCAGGAAGCGATTGGGACCCAGTTGAGTTTTAGCACCGCGTTTCATCCTCAGACAGATGGTCAATTAGAGAGGACTATACAGACCCTGGAGGATATGTTGAGAGCGTGTGCATTGGATTTTGGAGGCTCTTAGGATGACCATTTGCCATTCGCAGAGTTCACATATAATAACAATTTTCATGCGAGTATCGGGATGGCACCATATGAGGCATTGTATGAGCGTAGATGCCTTTCCCCTATTGGATGGGAAGAGGTTGGTGATAGACAGATCTTTACTCTCGACTTGGTTAGACAAGCCTCTGAGGACGTCCAATTGATATGTGAGAGGTTACAGACAGCTCAGAGCAGGCAAAAGAGTTACGCTGGCAAGAGACGGAGACCACTAGAGTTTAATGTGGGTGAGTCAGTATTTCTGAAAGTTTCTCCTTCGAAGGGAATCATGAGATTTGGTAAGAAGGGTAAGTTGAGCTCTAGATATATCGGACCCTTCGAGATTTTGGAGAGAGTGGGAGACAAGGCTTATAGGTTGGCATTGCCACCAGAGTTGGCAAGCGTGCATAACATCTTCCACGTATCCATGTTGAGGAAGTATCACCCGGACCCGACCCATGTGATAAGGTATGAGCTATTGGAGCTCAACAAAGGTATGACATACGTTAAGAAGCCAGTTCGGATACTGGATAGAAAAGATAAAGTATTGTGGACAAAGACAATTCCCTTGGTGAAGGTTCTTTGGCAACATCACACTATGGAAGAGGCCACATGGGAATTGGAAAGTTTGATGCGGGAGAAGTATCCTGAGTTGTACATAGAATGATTGGTTCCAATATGGAGGACCAAATTTTCTAAGTGGGGGAGAATGTGAGACCCCGTATATGTATAATTGTAATATGTACATAGAAATGTAAATAGAGTTACACTATGAATTCATAAGTGAAGTGTATGTAATGTAAGTCCATCAGTTTAAAAGAGCTATGATTGTACATACAAGTTTCATTATGTATGAATGTGAAGAAATGGACTTAAATATGTGAAGAATATGAGTAGTGTGGTAAAATGGTAGGAAGATTTGCATAAGTGCGCACTTCCATTTGGTTTATATCATGGACTATTGGCTAGACAAAGATTCTACACAAGTTTTAATGTGTATGAAGTATTAACGGATGCCATCTTCAAGTCTCAAAGATGATTGGATGAGAAAATGACTATGGTACCAAATTAAGGATGTTTTGGTATAAGTTTACTACAAAAAAACTGTAGAAAATCTAAAAAATATGAATGACAGATCGATCTAATAGGATAAGAGATCGATCTGGGTCAGCCAAAATGCTTGTGTTTGAGCAAAGGAATATGGCAGATCGATCTCCAATGGGGCAAGATCGATCTCAAAACATTCTGTAATGAAAAGATCGATCCTCATATCGATCTCCTTAGCTCTCTATTTGGGGCAGATCGATCTCATGCTTAAAATGCCGTGAAAAAGAGGGATTTAAGGGGACCAGATAGATCTCCTCCTAGTGCAGATCGATCTCCTCAAGCTATTTCTATAAAAGGAGTGTTGAAAATCTAAAAATTTCGAAAAAAAACATCACCCTTCCATTTTTAACCAAAAACCTAACTTTCTCTCTCTAAAATTAGCCATTTCCAGTAAGATTTGAATAGAGACCATTAGAAGAAAAGTTGTTCATCTTGAGGAAGAAAACAACATAGTTTGGAGGCATTTACCCATTTGTTGGATTGAAGGAACAAAGGGCATTTCTAATTGTAGCAAAGAGGAAATCCAAAAAGGTAAGTTTCTAGTGCACAAATCCCAGTACATTTGTCTAGTTGATGATTATGAAGTTGATTTGGGTGTGCACATTATGGGTAGAAACTATCTAAAATGCATGGGAATGATTATGACCTAGAAATGCTCTAGTGTGAGAAAGTGGAATGTATGGAGATTAATGATGAATGAGATATGTAGAAGTTAATAATAGTGTTGTGGTATGATTTTAAGATGTTGTTAGTGGATAAATTGTGAGATTTACCTAAAAGGGGTAAAATGTGGATTAAGGCATTGGTAAATGCAAAGATGAGTTATATAGACTAATGAGGTCAAATGTGAGTTAACAGCTTTAACTCAAGTGGTTTGGATGATTGAATTGCAGCTTCCGAGGATACCCCGGAGCGAGTTGAGCCAAGAACGTGAGAAGCTAAGAGGAAAATAGTCACACCAAGTAAATCGAGGTAAGGGAATTGTGTGGACTCTTAGAGATATCTGTGCGCAATTTGGGCTAATTAAATGCTTTGCTAGAATGCATGAGATATTGAGAAATGATGTTGGGTGATTGAAGGGCAAAAGTTGGGTGTTTGAGAAATGAGCATGAAAATAAAAGCATATTACTTTGAAAACCATGTTTTATTGCTTTTTAGCAAGTGATTGGTAGGTTGGCTAACATTTGAAATGAATTGCAAAAGAAATGAGTTGTTTTGGTTTGTTAACCACTCTTTGCAAAGAAATGAGCCACCTACATTGTTTTCGTGAGAATGAAAGCATGCTAGAGTATGACTCGCATGAGATTCGACATGTTTTATACACATGAGTACTAGAGCTTAGCTCGTACTGGTTTTCACATGGATTTCATACTGGTTTTGGCATTGTGCTTGGAGTTTAGCTCGCACTAGATGCCCACCTTATTTGTTGCCGTGCTTGGAGCTTCGATTAGACTGGGTGTTACATCGATTAAAGAGACTCGCACGTGCATTGTTTTGACATGATTGATTAGCCTTGTTAGGAGCTTAGGGTAGACAAGAGGTCGTACCGATTAAATAGGCTCACACGTGCGTTTTAAGATGTGGCGTGATATGATGTGTTGATTGGGTCCATGGAGTACGTTGTACCGTGCATGTAGCATGGAGTACGTTGTACCGTGCATGTAGCATGGAGTACATTGTACCATGTTGAGATGTGATGTGCCATCTTCGGATGAGATCTGCTATGGACCGACGGGTAGGATTTGACCCACCTCCCGTGTGGAAGCAGATAGTGGTGATATCCCGCACACTTGATCCGTGTAGTCGGTATCACAGGTTATGGCCATAGACCTTGAGGTTATTACCTATTATTGAATTGCCTATCTCACATGTCTAATGCTTTGTGAATAAATCCATGTTTGAAATGATTTGTGGGTCAAGACAGTCCGAGAGAGGGGCTGAGACCTGACTAGTGTGGACTTGTTTTGAGATATCGATGTTAATGGTTTTTAAAGTGCACGGATGCATGATGTTTAATACCATGCTTTATTGTGAAAATGCATGATGGTTAATGCCATGCTTATTTGATAAAGCGCATGATGGTTAATGCCATGCTTTATTGTGAAAAATGCATGATGGTTAATGCCATGCTTATTCGGGAAAAATGCATGATGGGTAATGCCATGCTTTATTGTGAATTATGCATGATGATTTATACCATGCTTTGAATTGAACTGTGCACTGGATTTTAATAGCATGAATGCTTTACATACCATTAACACAATCATACACTCATGTTTTGAGATAAGATGATGAACTAAATGCTTTTGAGCATGGCATCACGATCACGTAGATAGTGCAGTATCTACCTGTTCGCATGATTACCTTATTGAGCGTGTGGTTTGCTCACCCCCTTATTTTCCCCTCTCTAAGAATGTTGAGTATAGATTGAGCGTGACTGGAAGCGTTCCCTTTTGGTAATCCACTACATCCCATCGCGTAAGGTATACACACTGTTGAAATTTTGTATCTAAACTTACGATAGCACAGTAGCATTTTGTATGTAACTATTGGGGATGTAAAACAATGTAAACACATGTAACAACTCTGATATATACATTTATACAAGTGTTTACTCATAAATAATATACAAATTGAATTGGTATGGTGGAGTGAGTTAGACGTCGACACATAGCCCAACTATTGAGGAGAGTTGCTATTCACAATTGAGGTAAGGGCGAATAATAAATGATGCACGAAAATGCAAAAGATTTGTACGTATTTTGGTAAGTTGAGGGTCGTGACACAATTGGTTTCGGCCCAATGTGATGTAATGGTTCTCGGACAAGCCCAATAAGAGTTGGTGGGCCCCACAAACCCAATAGACCCAACAAAAATGAATATTAAAAAAGAAATGGGCTTAAGGCAGAGTTGGCCCATTAAGGTTTATTAAGGCCCATTAAGTGTAATAGACTGTATTAAATGTGAAATACAGTAGGAAAAGTAAAATTTACTTAATGAATGGTTATATGCAGCTCCAGAGATTGTTGGAGGAACTAAACAGACTGCTGGATCGTGCAACGTTGAGAAAATAAAATTTCTCGAGTGATTTCAGGTAAGGGACTTTTGCGAGTTCTTAAAGATACCTGCACATATTTTTGTCTGCTTTTGCATTCACTTAAAAACTCTAAGGGTCATAGAAAGTGAATAATAATTATAACGACCCGATAATGGTAAATTACGATTTTGCCCCTAGTTAGGAAAAAAGTCAACTTTTGGGAAAACTTTTAAAAAGCATGGAAACCAAAATTATGAGTGTTTTTACTGCTGTTTAGTAAAAGAGTAGGTAAATGGGCTAATGTTTTCTTAGTTGATGAGAAATAGCATAATTTATAATGCTGATTTTTATGTTTTGAAAACCATCCTTTTTAAAAGAGCCATTTATCGAATCATGTGAGAATAAATCATGCTAGAGCATAGCTCACACTTTATTTCAAATGTTTTCCACATATATTAGTGCTGAAGTATGATTTGTACTAGATTTCCATGACATGCATGATAGAGTGCTAGAGCATTGCTTGTACTCAGTTTTATACGATTTATGCATGATAGAGTACTGAAGCTATTACTCGTACTCAGTTTTATATGTTTTGTGCATAGCATGGTACTAGAGCGATTTCTCGTATTTGATTTGAAACATGAACTATGCATGACCTAGTGTTGGAGTGTTACTCGCACTAGAGTTCGAGTTTGTGATGTGTGAAACAGTGTTTGAGCGGAGTGTCGACTGTGAGTCGCACTTAGAGGCGCACACTGTAGTTTTACTGTGATATATAAGACATGTTGAAAACCGTGACGATTTCCTCGTGTAGACTGAGTGTCACACTGTTGAGATGTTCACACGTGGATTTAGAGACGTGGTATTAATTATCCATTGAGATAAGGTCCACGGGTGTACGTTGTATCATGTGTATGTCATGGAGTACAATGTACCATGTGTTGTTGTGATGTGTATGAGGAGTAAAGGAGTTGATAGCTGGCGGTTGTGATGGACTGACCCCCCTCCCATTGCAGCAGTGATTGCCCCGCATACTAGGATCCGTGTAGCCTGGGATCACATTATAGAATATGGCCATAATTCAGGATATTATTGCATTTAGCACTGAGTCTCACAAGATATATCACTTGATTTTATGATACGGATAGACCTGAGGGATGGGTCGAAATCCGATTGTTGTGTTGTGAATAATTCAAATGCCATAATTACTGTTATTTGAATATAAATGGCATGATTTATCTAAAGGCATTATGAAATTATAAAGATGCATTGTTTTACACGAAATGCCTACATTTGAGAACTAAGCATGATTTCTGTACATGGGATTTAATCTGTATAAGTATATATTTATTGTAAATACATGCTTTTAAAGTGAGTTAAGGAAATAATATTTTCGAGGCATAGCATTATTTTGAGTAGATAATGTAGATGTCTACTCGCTTGCCTGATTTTCTTACTGAGCTGTGAGCTCACCCCTTTCTTTACACCTCTTTACAGAGCATCCGCAGTAGAGCGAGTATGATTGAGGGATAGTATTCTTGTTGTCTGTTGCTATTTCATATCGATCGACAGGTATACACATTTTGTACAGTTCTGTATCTAAACATATAAATAGTACAGTGATATAAACGACGTAAATTATGGGGGATGTATTTGTATTAGATTTTATATGAGCTCACTTATATTATAAAAAAAATTACGGCCAGTAGATAGTATATTGACATGTATGTATGATAATGGAGGAATAGTATGGTAAACGAGGATACTAACATCGAATCACAGCCCAATTGTTGATAAGGAGAAAGGTAAGTAAAAAGCGAAAAATTTGTAGTGGTTTTGGTTAAGTCACAGGCGGTCGTGACAGAATGGCATCAGAGCAGAGTTGGTCTGATGTGAGTCGATGTTAGTAATTAGGAAAGTGTACATCCCCATATTATTGTGCTGTGTTTAGATACAATTATGTATAAAAGATGGGAAACAGACTTATTAATGATTGTGAATGCAGGAATTGAGCCTATATGGCAAATACCCGTAGTGGTAGAGGGACTAGTGGTAGGACTCGAGGTCGTAACAATAGGCCTGAGAGCTGAGATGATTCTGAGTCCTTACCTGCCCATGAGACTCAAGGTCCTACTGAGGTACCAGAGAGTGCTGAGGCGCGCTTCATGAGGTAGAGCGTAGCCTAGAGACGATAGTGGAGATGTTGGCACAGACTATGCCAAGTAGACAGGGAGAGGATGTAGGGACTACGATTGGACAGGCAGCTGCACCTAACACACCTGCACAACATACACATATTCCACAACCTACGGATACTCCTACACCCCCACCAGTTCAGGATACACCTTCTCCTGTTGCTCCGCGATAAAGTAGTAGCGGTTTGGGGTACGTATGTGAGCTGGATCGGTTATGACAGTTCCAGAAGTTTAGACCTCCATCTTTTAGTGGGGTCAAGGACCCAATTATTGTTAAGGAGTGGATCGGAGAGATGGAGAAGCTATATGGATTCTTCGAGTGTACGACGTCGGTGATGGTCGCTTTTGCTGCGTTCCTATTGAAGGGATCGACAACGCATTGGTGGAAGTCCACCAGACCCATATTGAGAGCTCGACATACATATATGATTTGGAAGATATTTCTGGATGCCTTTAAGAGGCAATTTGTTCCAGACACACCGCAACGGAGACTACAGGCTGCATTTTTGGGGCTGAACCATGGGAGTTATTCGGCGGATGAGTATGAGACTAGATTCCTATCACTGGGAAGGTATGACCCCGGCACCATGTATAGTGAGACCAGAAAGGTCCACAGATTTGTCGATGGACTGAGACCGGTTCTACGGTCCAGATTGGTCCCATTGAATATAGCTACATATGAGGAGGCAGTGCGTAGGGTGCAACTGTGCCAGCAGGACTATGAGAGGAATGCCTCCTAGTTCGGGAAGTTTAGTCAAAGTCGAGATAGAGAGAGGAAGAGGCCGACTAGAGATAGAGGTTTTAGTTATCGAGGAGGAAGGAGACTCTTTGGGAAGAAACCATGGATTAAGGAGGTACGAGAGAGACCTGCTAGACCTCCTGCTTATCCGGCCATAGCTCCAGCAAAAGGTATTGTCATTGGAGGATAGAGGCCTACTACTGAGCAGTGCAGTAGATGCGGTAGACATCATGGCGGTGGACCTTATTCGATGACTCCTATAGTGTATTTCTAATGCGGGAAACCAGGGCATATTGCTAGAGCTTGCTCGGAGATGGTTAAGACTACCCTACAGAAGGGCAGGGAGGTAAAGAGAGCTCCAATTGATACGTCTGCTTCGAGGAAGAGAGCGACAACAGAGGAAAAGGGGAAGTAGGTGATTGGTCGAGGGCGCGTACATGCTTTAGACCAGGGCACAGTTGATGCTTCATCGGATGTGATTCAAGGTAAAATCCTCATTTATGATATTGAAGCATATGTTTTATTTGACCCTGGTGCCACGCATTCATCTGTATTGCCTTCATTTGCATGTAAGATAGCAAGGCATGTAGAGCGTACGCCTTTAAGTATGATAATGTTGATTAGTACTGTGAGATTTGCATCTTTGTATGATATTCCTTATGATTTCCATATTGTAAGACATTATTATATGTTAATGGATTCATAAGATGGTTGATTCGGATTTGATAAATGTGGATGAAACGAAATAATGTACGTAAAATTGAATATGGATAAATCGAGAAAGCAGGGACCCAATAAGTTCGTTTAAGGAATTTAATTGAGTTGACTAAAAATAAGAAATTGAAAATAGGGAAAAGATTGTGGATTTATGAAAGAAAGTCAATTTAATTTGGTCCCGAACACGTGCAAGGGTAAAATGGTCAAAAGACCAAAATCCGGTATAAATTGGATAAGTAATTTTCATTAAAATATGGAATTTATGAAATCTGAATCAATAACAAGAAAAATAGTTTATTTTGAGTCCAATTGATCTATATATAAATTTATTGGAATTTATGAAAATTAGTCGGAATTAATTCGAAATTAATCAGGATTTTTAATTCGAAAAATTATCCCAAAAATAATCGAAAAATATACCGAAAAGATGGAAATAGACCGATAAATCCATTTATTGATTTAATTGGATAAAATAATATTTTTTTAGGATATTTTAGAGATATTTTGGGTATTTTTAATATATTTAATTGATTAAAATAATAATAATAAATAAATAAATAATAATAATAATAAAATCAAAAAAACTGAAATCGGGGAGAGAGAAACCTGAAAAACCAACCCACTGAACCCAATTTTGCAACCAAACCCTCGACGAGCCACCGACGGCCGACGAGCCCAACTGACGTTCGGAGAAGGTAAAGGAGAGTCCGACGAGTCCATTGGTACCGGTAACGCGCGCTGACGACACCGATTTCAGGCGAATCGACAGATGAAAGATCCGAGGAGAAATTGCATCAGTCCCGGTGAACCACGGTGTCCCAGCATCGATTTGACCTAGCCGAGCACTCCCCTAGCCGAGGCGGTTCTTTTGAGCCCAGTGGCGGCCGACAAAATGGTCGGGATCGCCGGTGAAGTTGTAAGGCTCAAAACGGCACCGTAGCCGAGAAGGAGGAAAAGGAAAAAGAAAAAGAAAAAGAAAAAGAAAAGGAAAAAGAAAAGAAAGAAAGGGGAAAAAGGAAATAAAAGTACCCGGAGACGATTCGAAATTCGGGTAAGTGACCGAGAGTCGGGATTGACCGCAGATAAATCCCGAGAATTCAATTTAATATTATTTTAGTGGAAAATGACCTAGGTTTATATAATTGTGCAGTGTTACTACAAAGCCCGAACGAGAGCCGATTTAGCTCCAATTTTTGTACCCCGCATCATATTGGGTAAGTACATTTTAATTACGATAATATGAGTCCTTAAGTGCAGAGTTAAGATTATTTTACGAAATTTACAGATTAATTCTGCATAAAAGGAATTTTATTGAAATTTCAAAGTAATTATCGTAAATAGTATTCGGGCTATCCAATGAGTTTGGAACGAAGCCCGATGATTATTGATAAACCAAATGAGCCCAGTAAACCCGAAGAAGGGATTTAAAAGTGGAAACGAGCTGAAAAGGGGTCGAGGCCCATTAAAGTGCAATCGGGCCCAATAGAGTAAAACAGGCCCAGTGTTTTAAATTCGATAAGTAAGAGTGAAAATACTGATCAGTATATTTGAACTGAAAACCACATGTGGTTATATGCAGCTCCGTAGATGAGCGAATTGGACTGAAAGACCTGGTACAATCGAGTCGGGATAAGCTCGCGCGTGATTCCAAGTAAGGAAATTTTACGAACTGCTAGAGGTAGCTTTGCACAATTTCAAATTCATTTGCAGTCTCTTAAATTGTCTAAAGGATCTAGATTTCAGATAAAACTTTTAGTGCCCCGGATGGGCAAATTACCAAAATACCCTTATGAAGGGTAAAATTTCCAAATTTAGGAAAAATTGGGAGGAGCAGGAATAAGAGGTTCCTGCTTGTTCTTGAGGTGTTTTGACACGTGCATGAGTAGGCTGGCTAACTTTTAAATAAAAATGCACAACATTGCATATTTTCAACAATGTGATTCTGTTGGAAATTGTTTTAAGATAACAGAGTCGCCTACGTGATTTTATAGACATATGACGTGCTAGAGCTCAGCTCGCGCAGGTTTTGATTTGTGTGATGCATGCATTAGTGCTGGAGCGAGAGCTCGCATTAGAGTTTTACATGCATTGGTGCTGGAGTCTAACTCGCACAAGATGTTTTTACGATTTTCGTGACACGGTGCTGGAGTCTAACTCGTACCAGATTTTCATATGATTTTCGTGATAGGGTGCTGGAGTTTAACTCACACCAGATTTTCACTTGAATTGTTATGACAGTATGCTAGAGTCTAGCTCACACTAGTTTTACATGATTTTGACAGAGTGCTGGAGCTTAGCTCGCACTAATCTTATGAGATTTTATGAAACGCGTGCTGGAGCTTAGCTCGCACGAGATTTTCCTTGATTTTATGAGAGTGCTGGAGCATCGCTCGCACTGATTTTATGAGACATGTGATGAGCCGTGCTTGGAGCATCAGGTAGATTGTGTCACGCAGATTAAATAAGCTCGCATGTAAGTTTTGAGACAGGCACAATTGTAGATATGAGATATGGGTCCACGGAGTACGTTGTACCGTGCAACTAGCATGGAGTACGCTGTATCATGCTGGGATTGATTATGTGGTATCTTCGGATGTGTGGCATCTTCGGATGCGAGTGATCGGATAGGGCCGACAGGATGGATTGACCCACCTCCCGAGGCGATCCCCGATCGTGGTGAGACCCCGCACACTAGGATCCGTGTAGCAGTGGGATCACAAGGACATATGGCCATCGTCCTAGTTATTTGCCTAAGATATACATATATTTCCTAGTCTCGCATGTTGATGATTTTGAGAAACACATTTTGTGGATTTTTGTGTGAGTTTGGATCACACAAGGGAGGGGTTGGATCCTGACTGAGACATGATTTTGATAAGAATGAAACTGGGTTTTAAATGGAAACTTGCATGACGTTATTTTCCATGCTATTTAAACTCATGCGTGATATAAACTCTCGCATGTTACTATCGCTTTGAAAAGCATTTGATTTCATGTTTTTGTGTGAGTCAGGAACACCCGAGGGAGGGGTTGAGTCCTGGCTGTGTTGTGAAATTTTAACGAGAATGAAATTATTTAAATGGATTTGCATGATGAGTTTCCATGCTCTTTGAAATCCATATGTGCACTTGTTTTACATGACATCATGAATTATAGCATCTGTTTTGAAATGTTTGGAGAAGGGGTGGTTTATGCATGGCACTACGTTCATGTAGGTTTTATGGTTATTTACTTGTTCGTATGATTGCCTTACTGAGCTTGATGTGCTCACCCCTTTCATTTTCTTACACAGATTTCTTTCAGTAGACCTTGAGGAGACTGAGTACTGCATTCCAGACATCCGTTGCTACCCATCTTTTGAGGTATATACACGTTTTATAAATATTGTACCTAAATAACATAAGCACAATATTATATTTTGTATTGACACTGGGATGTATAGACTGGGTACATATTGTAAAGAAATGAAAAGAAATTAGTGCATAACGTATGAGTTAATATTTTAATTTAAATTTTTGCACTATCTGTAAAATGTATGGTGATGATATGGGCACTGACACACAGCCCAATTATTGGTTGTGGTTGGTCACTATCAGAGGTTAAGTAAGTATAAAAGAAAAACGAAAAATTTACTTTGATTTTTGGGTAGTTTTGGGTCATGACAAAAGGTGGTATCAGAGCGAAATTGGTCTGATGTGTGTCAGTGTCAGTATTAAGAAATTACATCCTCGTGTTACTGTGCTTGTTAGATACAATCATGTATATTGAGATAGGTTTTAACTAAGAAATGGTTGTGAATGCAGGAATATAGGCATTATGCTAGTTACCCGTAGCGGTAGAGAAGGTCGGGCATGAGGCAGAGGCTGTAAAGGTAGGCTGCACCTGTTGGACGTGCCGAGTTACCTCATGAGACTCAAGAAGAGGTTGAGGTTGAGACCGGGGTTGAGCATACCCCACAAGGTCCTGCAGAGAGACCTGCTGAGACGACCGAGGCGTGTTTCGCTAGGATAGAGCAAAGCCTTGAGATTATTATGGAGTTATTTGTGCAGTCAGTGCAGGGAGTTAGAGGTGGACAGGGTGATGCTGGATAGGGAACTGCTCCTGATGCGCCTACTCAGCCAGTTCAGGATACGGATATTCCTACACCCCCACTAGTCCAAGACACGGATTCTCCTGTTGCCCCACAGCAGAGTACTAGAGATTGGGGTTATAGTTGTGACATGGACAGACTGCGATAGTTTCAGAAGTTCAGACCGTTGACATTTAGCGGGGAGAAAGACCCAGTAGTAGCTGAGGATTGGTTGAGTGAGATGGAGAAGCTATACGGGTTCTTTGAGTGTACCCCTACTAAGATGGTAGCATTTGCTGCATTTATGTTTAGGGGATCGGCAGAACATTGGTGGAAGTCCACCAGGAAGATTCTTATAGCCAGACATACAAAGATTAGCTGGGAGGTATTTCTGGAGGCCTTTCAGAGGCAATCCATCCCGGATACAGCGTAGTGGAAGCTGCAAACTGAGTTTTTGAGTTTGACCTAGGGGAGTAGATCGATAGATGAGTATGAGACGAGATTCATCTCCCTAGGCAGATATGATTCGGACACTATAGGTAGTGAGGTTAAGAAGGTCCAGAGATTTATTGATGGATTGAGGCCAGTGATCATATCTAGATTGATTCCTTTGGTTGTCCCGACTTACGAGGAGGCAGTGAGCAGGGCGCAGTTGATAGAGCAGGATGTTGAGAGGACTGCCTCAGAGTTTGGGAAGGCTGGCAGAGTTAGAGAGAGGAAGAGACCAGTAGGAGACAGAGGGTCTAGTTATAGAGGGGCCAGACGGTTGACTGGGAAGAGGCCGAGGATAGAGGAGATTCGAGAGAGGCCACCTCTAATTTATCTGGCCATTACTTCTGTTCCACAGAAAGGTATTGTGATAGGAGGGCCACGACCTATGATTGAGAGATGTAGTAGGTGTGGTAGATATCATGGTGATAGACCCTGTTTTGGTACTGCAGTGGTATATTTCAGATGCGGGAAGCCCGGACATGTGATTAGAGAATGTCCAGAGATAGTTGAGAGTGCCCCTCTGAAGGGCAAGGGTTCAGAGAGGGCTCCCGGTGAGACTTCTGTACAGCGAAGGAAAGCGACAGCAACCGAGAAGGGGAAGCAGGTGATTGGTACAGGGCAAGTGCATGCTCTAGACCAGGATACAATAGATCAGTCGTCAGATGTGGTGAAAGGTACTATTCTGATCTATGATTTTGAAGCATATGTGTTAATAGATCCTGGTTCTACGCATTCATTTGTATCGCCTTTGTTTGCATGTAAATTGTGTAATTATGTAAAACCTACCCCTCTGAGTAGTAAGCTGTTGATAATTACACCCATGACCACTAGTCAATTAGTGGAGTATGTATTGAGGACTTATGAGCTGAAATTAGGTGGCAGAGTGATGACAGCCGATCTACTCTTAATGCACATGAGAGACTTTGATGTAATCCTAGGAATGGATTGGTTGGCTGCTAATCAAGCTGTTTTAGATTGTTTTGCTATGACAATCACATTTCATACTCCAGAAAAATATATTGTGCAATTTCCTTGAAGTTAATGAGAATGAGAATTTTGTAAGAGTATGAATGAATGATGTACTAATTGAATGAATAATGTTTTGAAGGTTATATTGCGTACGTGGTAGATACGGCTAAGGCATGTCCGGAATTGACAGACATTTCAGTAGTCAGAGAATTTCCAGATGTCTTTTTGGATGAGTTACCAGAGTTACCGCCAGTGAGGGAGACAGAATTCAGTATTGATTTGACACCTAGTACAGAGCTGATATCTAGACCATCGTACAGGATGGCTCCGATTGAGTTGGAGGAGCTGAGGAAACAGTTACAGGAATTATTAGAGAAGGGGTTCATCAGAGCAAGTGTATCGTCATGGGGAGCACTGGTTCTGTTTATGAGGAAGAAGGATGGGAGCCTTAGATTGTGTATCGATTATCGATTGTTGAATAAGGCTACCATCAAGAACAAGTATCCCCTTCCGAGGATTGATGATTTACTAGATCAGCTACGGGGAGTACAGGTCGTTTCTAAGATTGATCTGAGATCTGGGTACCATTAGTTGAGAGTTTGGGATGGAGACGTACCCAAGGCAGCTTTTCACACACGTTATGGTCACTTTGAGTTTATGGTTATGCCATTTGGGTTGATGAACGCTCCCGCAGCTTTTATGTCATTGATGAATGAGGTGTTTCGGCCTTATTTGGATCGATTCGTGATAGTGTTCATCGATGACATCCTGGTTTATTCGAGATCCAGAGAGCAGCATGAGCAGCACCTAAGGATTTTATTGCAGACCCTCTATGAGAAGCAGTTGCATGCCAAACTCAGTAAGTGTGACTTTTGGCTTGAGTAGATCTCCTTTTTAGGACATATTGTGTCGAGGGATGGTGTGTCAGTGGACCCATCCAAGATTAAGGCAGTAGTTCAATGGTAGAGGCCTCAGACCGTTACGGAGATTAAGAGCTTTCTGGGTTTAACTGGATATTATAGACGGTTTGTGGAGGGGTTTTTGAGGTTGGCTGCTCCGTTGACACGTCTCACTCAGAAGAGTGTAGCATTTAAGTGGAACGACAGATGTGAGGAGAGTTTTCGGGAGCTGAAGCGTCGATTGACCACTGCTTCGATTCTCAACATTCCTACCAGCTCAGGAGGTTTTTTTGTTTACACAGATGCTTCTTACCAAGGATTGGGTTGTGTATTGATGCAGGACTGGAAGGTAGTCGCTTATAGATCCAGGCAGCTGAAGGATCATGAGAGGAACTATCCGACCCATGACTTAGAGTTGGCGACCGTAGTGTTTGCATTGAAGATATGGCGCCACTATCTGTATGGTGAGAAATTTTAGATATTTACCGATCACAAAAGCCTCAAGTATCTGTTCTCGCAGAAGGAATTGAACATGAGACAGAGAAGGTGGCTTGAAATTCTGAAAGATTACGATTGTGAGATTCTATACCACTCGGGTAAGGTGAATGTAGTGATTGATGCGTTGAGCAGGAAGCATCTCGGGTTGGTTTCGTATATGATGGTACTGGAACACGAGTTGTTAGAGCAGTTTGTGAGCCTTAGTTTGGATGTGACCCCGCCTGATGCTGATAGTGGGTATATAATTGCTAGCTTACAGTTAGAGCCGAATTTGACGGATCGGATCCGACAGGCTCAGCATGATGATCAGCAGATTATTGAGATAGTCAAGCAGATGCAAGGGGTATTGAGACTGAGTTTGAGTTGAATTCAGATAGATTACTAAGGTTTCGAGACAGGATATGTGTTCCCCATGATCCTGAGATCAGGAGGTTGATCTTGACAGAGGCTCATTCGTCGAGGTATACCTTGCATCCGGGTAGTACAAAGATGTATCAGAATCTCCGGAAGGTATACTGGTGGTCGGGGATGAAGAGAGACATAGCAGAGTTTGTTGCGAGATGTCTCGTCTGTCAGCAGGTGGAGGTAGAGCATTAGAAGCCTGTAGGGTTATTGCAGCCTCTACCTATACCAACTTGGAAGTGGGAGCATGTCATCATGGACTTTGTGATAGGTCTATCGAGGACTCGTAGAAGGAATGATGCCATATGGGTGATAGTTGGCAGATTGACGAAATGAGAGTCACTGATACTCTGAGTAGATTGGCGGAGCTATATGTGCGCGAGATTGTGAGACTGCATGGTGTCCCAGTGAGTATTGTATCGGACAGGGATTCTCGCTTCACTTCCCATTTCTGGGAACACTTTCAGGAAGCTATGGTGTCAGGACCCGTTCTCAATCCATGACTTTACCAAAAACCACTACAAATTTTTCGCATTTTTAACTTACCTTTCCTCTCTTTAATAGTTGGGCTGTGATTCGATGTTAGAATCCTCGCTTACCATATCATTCTTCCATTTCCATACATACAAGCCAATACATTATCTACTGACTGTAATTTCTTTTATAATATATGTGAGCTCATATAAAAGCTAACACAAATACATTCCCCATAATATATATCGTATACATCACTGTGCTGTTTCTATGTTTAGATATATAACCATACAAAATCTGTATACCTGGCGATCGATAGGAACTAGCAGTGGACTCAGGAATACTATCCCTCAATAGCTCTCGCTCTACTACTGATGCTCTGTAGAGAGATGTAAAGAAAGGGGGGTGAGCATACAACGCGCTCAGTAAGGAAATCAGGCAAGCAAGTAGATATCTACACTATCTACTCAAAATAATGCTATGCCTTGAAAACATTATTTCCTTAACTCACTTTAAAAGCATGTCTTTAAATATATATATATATATATATATATATATATATATATCTATACTTGCACAGATTAAATCCCATGTACAGAAATCATGATTTCTTTCTCAAATGTAGGCATGTAGTGCAAAACAACGCATCTTTATATAAATCATGCCTTTAGATAAATCATGCCATGTATATTTAAATCACAATAAATATGGCATTTAAATCATTGACAACACAAAATCGGAGTTTGACCCATCCCTTAGGTCTGTCCGCAATTTAAATTAGTCAATCAAGTGATATATCATGTGAGACTCTGTGGTGAAAAGTAAATAGTATCCTAGACTATGGTCATATACGACATGTGATCCCAAGTAGCACAGATCTCGGTATCCGGGGCATCATTGCTGCAAAGGGAGGGGGGTCAGTCCATCACAACCGCTAGCTATATCCTCCTCAACTCCACAACACCACACAGTACAGTGTACTCCCATGCCAAATGCACGGTACAACAAGGTACTCCATGTCACTCGCACGGTACAACGTACTCCGTGGACCCTACATCACAGCGGGGTGCCTACTATAGGTCTTAGCCCTCAAACCATGGAATATCATACCACGTCTCTAGTACCCTCATGCGAATATCCTCTCACATAATGTGACACTCAGTCACACAAGGACTCGGGCATGGGTGTTAACATGTATTATATATCACATACAGTGCGCGCCTTTGAGCGCAACTCACAATCGACGCTCCGCTCAAACACTGTTTCACATCATAAACTCAAACTCTAGTGCAAGTAAACCTTTAGCAACTAGGTCAATGCATAGTTCATGTATTAAATCAAGTACGAGCAATAGCTCCAGTACCATGCTATTCACAATATCATCAAATCAAGTACGAGTAATAGCTCCAGTACTATGTCAAGCATAAATCATGAAGAATCGAGTACGAGCAACGCTCTAGCACTCTATCATGCATCTCATGTAAAACTCGAGTACGAGCTAATCGCTCCAGCACTCTCTCATGCATATATCATATAAAACTGAGTACGAGTAAGAACTCCAGTACTCTATCATGCATGTCATAGAAATTTAGTGCGAATCAAAATCCAGTGCTAATGTATGTGGAAAATATATGAAATCTAGTGCGAGCTGTGCTCCAGCACGATTCATTCTCACATAATATGACAGATGGCTCTTTAAAAAGGGATGTTTTACAAAATATCAAAATCAGCACTATAAAGTGTGCTTAATTCACATCAACCTTAAAATCATTAGCCCATCTATTTATTCTCCTGCTAAATAGTAGTTAAACACTAAAAATAGTGGTTTCCATGCTTTTTACAACTTTTCACAAAAGTTGACTTTTTGACTAACTAGGGGCAAAATCGTAATTTACCACTATCGGGTCACAATAATTATTATTCACTTTCTCTAACCCTCAGAGTTTTTAAGTGAATGTAAAAGCAGATGAAAATACGTGCAGGTATCTCTAACTACTCACAAAAGTCCCTTACCTGCAATCACTCGAGAAATTTCACTTTCTCTGCACTGCTCGTTTCAGCAGTTTGATTTGCTCCTCCAATACTCTCTGGAGTTGCATATAACCATTTATCAGGTTAATTACACTTTTCCTACTGTATTTCACATTAAATACAGTCTATTTCCCTTAGTGGGCTTTAATAATCCTTAATGGGCCTAACTATGCCATAAGCCCATTTTCATTTTACTATTCATTTTTGTTGGGGCTATTGGTCTTGTGGGGCCCACCAAATCTTATTTGGCTTGTCCTAGACCCATTACATCATATTGGGCCTAAAATATTTGGGCTTGGCCCATTAGGCCTTTCGGCCACGTGCCATGGCCGAAAGCTACCCATGCCATCGGTTACACCATGGCATGCCATCCATGTCTCTTTCTTAGCCAATTCACTTAGGCATTTCCACAAACACTTGGTTGGCAACATTCCTAACATCATATAGTTCATTTGGGCATTTTATCAAACACATGATTGCCAACTAATTACATGTATTAATTAATCAAATTGATTAATTCTAATTACACCATAATCATTAACACATGTACATTAATCCATTTATGCCTTAAAATCATATGGACATAAATCAATATCTCACTTCTCACTCTCGGCCTAACCAACATCATAGTGATTTAATATGTTTCAATGCTTAAAACATATATCAATATACTTAAAATCATTCATACATTAACATATATGAAATTGAAAACTTGAAAATATACCAATTGTTGTGTTCACCCTTGGCCGAAACTTTGGAGGCTCACGGTTTGCACTCTATGGCTCCTTAATAGCCAATTCCAACATATGTCACTCTCCTTTCAAATTGGAACAACTTCTATGAAGGATGCAAGTTCCAATTATGCCTAATTCCTAGTGATTTCTAGTGAGAGAAAGCTTGGATAATTTGTTTCAATGGTTTCTTCTTCTAGCCGAATTTGGTGTGATGAAGATGACAATGGTGTGGCTGATTTTATAAGCCACTTACTTAGCCATTAAGCTTTACTTTCCAGCCATTAAGCTTGACTTTCTAAGCCTTAGCCATGAGTCACCTAATGAGTCACCTTATGAGTCATGGTTAGCTTTAACTATGGTTAGATATTTATCTCATGGGCTTTCCAATTGGGCTTCTCGGTTTGGGCTTTCTTAATGGGCTTTCGGGCTGAAATTTTTACTATGTATCGGGCCTTTAATTGTCTAAATATTTGGCCAATCAATTGGTCCAACCATTTGGTCTAAAGGACCTAAGAATTTCGATATACGTTTAGTATACCTTAATGGGCTTTAAAATTTTCACCTTAGGCCCATTACGTTTTTAACCATTAAATTAAATCTGGAATCCTTCATAATAAATTTTCCTTACTTCTGGGGATGATTATCTTGTATTCTGGCCAAGAATATTTTTCCCCAATTTTTTCTCCTCACTTAGGTTAATTTTTAACCATGATTAGTCAACTACGGTAAAAGTCCACTTTCTTAACTATAGTTGTCTTTTTCCTTAACCATTAACCTAGTTGACTTTTTCTCAAAATTTTGAAAGTGTCATATCTTATGTCTTACACTCTCGTCTTTATGTTTCAACCGTTCCCGGTGGATAATTTCACCCGAAACACCTTAAATACCCTAACTCGCCAAAAAGGTCAATTTTACCCTTTTTAGCTTTTACTCTCGTTTTCTATGTTCGAGACTAAATCAAGCTGACTTTCCTTCATGAGCTCTCTATGCTTTCTCATTTTAAGTTCTTATTTCCAGTCAGAATGATTTAGATTCACTTGGTTTAGCCTGTGATAGTTATAGCTCACATTAGGCTTTTTATGTAGCTTTTGCGTGTTAAATCATTTCACTAACACTTTAAGTCTAGTAAATACTCTTCTTATGATTCAACTATAATAACAGAGTGTTCATACACATAGGAATCATAAGGTATAAGCTACCTAAAATCCGAGTCTGACAATCCTCCCCCACTCAAAAAATTTGGTCCTCCAAATTAGAACCAAGTCAGTCATCGAATAGGTGAGGGTACTTCTCTCGCATCAGACTCTCTAGCTCCCAAGTAGCTTCCTCTGAAGTATGATGCTGCCAAAGAATCTTCACTAACCCGATGGTCTTCGATCTCAATACCTTCTCCTTCCTATCCAATATCTGAATCGGTCGCTCAACATATGACATGTCCTCTCGGAGCTCCAAAGGCTCATAACTAATCACATGTGTCGGATCCGGATGATACTTCCGAAGCATCGATATGTGGAAGATGTTATGGAGACCTGATAAGTCTGGTAGCAATTCCAACCTATATGCCTTATCTCCCACTCGATCAAGTATCTCAAAGGGTCCAATATAGCGAGGATTTAGTTTCCCTCTCTTCCCAAATCTCGCTATGCCCTTGGAAGGAGAAACTCTCAAAAACACGGATTCACCAACTGCAAACTCTAGTGGCCTACGTCTCTTGTCAGCGTAACTCTTCTGTCTACTCTGAGCCGTCCTCAGTCTCTATACTATTAAGTGGATGTCCTCAGATGCTTGCGTAACCATGTCAAGAGCAAAAATCTTATGGTCACCCACTTCTTCCCATCCAATAGGGGAACGACATCTACGGCCATATAAAGCCTCATACGGTGCCATCCCGATACTTGAATGATGACTGTTATTATAGGCGAACTCGGCAAGTGGCAGGTGGTCATCCCAAGAGCCTCTAAAATCTAGCACACATGCTCTCAACATATCCTCTAGAGTATGTATAGTCCTCTCTTACTGACCATCTGTCTAAGGATGGAAAGTGATGCTCAAACTCAACTGGGTTCCCATGGCTTCCTGAAAATGTCCCCAAAAGTGGGAAGTGAAGCGGGAATCCCTATCAGAGACTATACTCACTGGTACACCATGTAACCTCACTACCTCACGTACATACAGTTCTGCTAATGAACTCAGAGTATCAGTCGCTCTCATAGCTAGGAAGTGGGCTGACTTCGTCAGTCTGTCGACGATCACCCATATAGCATCGTGATTCCTACGGGTTCTTGGTAAACCCATCATGAAATCCATGGTGATATGCTCCCATTTCCATGTCGGTATAGGTAGAGGCTGTAATAACCCTGCAGGTTTCTAATGCTCTACCTTCACCTGCTGACATACGGGACACTTTGCCACAAAGTTTGCTACATCTCTCTTCATACCCGACCACCAGTATACCTTCCAGAGGTTCTGATACATTTTGTTACTCCCCGGATGTAACGTATATCTTGATGAATGAGCTTCCGCCAATATCAATCTCCTTAGTCCTGGATCCTCGGGAACACATAATCTGCCTCTGAAACTCAGTAGTCCGTCAGAACTCAACTCAAAATCAGTCACTGTGCCCTTCTGTATCTGACTACTCACATCCATATAAAATGGATCAGTCTGCTAAGCCACTCTGATCCTGTCCAACAGATCCAGCTCCAAGCGTAAACTAGCTATCACATAGTCTGTATCCATGTCAGAAGGCACGACTCCCAAACTGAGGCTAGCAAACTGCTCTAGCAAATCATGTTCCCTAACCATCATATACGATACCATCCCTAGGCTCTTCCTGCTCAAGGCATCAGCTACAACGTTAGCCTTACCCGGATGATAAAGTATCTCACAATCATAGTCCTTCAAAAGCTCTAGCCATCTTCTCTGTCTCATGTTCAGCTCTTTTTGTGAGGACAGATACTTGAGGCTCTTGTGGTCGGTAAATATCTGGAACTTCTCGCCATACAAGTAGTGGCGCCATACCTTCAACGCAAACAGTACTGCTGCTAGCTCCAAATCATGGGTCGGATAGTTCTTCTCATGATCCTTCAGTTGTCTGGATCCATAAGCAACTACCTTCCCATCCTGCATCAATACACAGCCCAGTCCCTGATGCGAAGCATCGGTATACACTGTAAATCCTCCTGAGCTGGTAGGGATAGTGAGAATCGGAACGGTGGTCAATCGACGCTTCAACTCCTCAAAACTCTTCTCACAATCCTCGTTCCATACAAACGGTACACTCTTTCGACTAAGACGTGTTAACTGAGCAGCCAACTTCGAAAATCCCTCAACGAATCTACGATAGTATCCAGCTAAACCGAGAAAACTCTTGATCTCGGTGACTATCCTCGACTGTTCCCACTGAACTACAGCCTCTATCTTAGATGGATCAACTGATACACCATCTCTCGATACAACATGTCCCAAAAACGAGATCTGTGACAACCAAAAGTCACACTTACTGAGCTTAGCATATAACTCATGCTCTCGTAGAGTCTGCAATACGATCCTGAGGTGCTCCTCATGCTCCTCCTTGGATCTCAAATATTTCAATATGTCATCGATAAAGATGATAACAAACTGGTCCAAACATGGCTTGAACACATCGTTCATCAAAACCATGAAAGCAGCTGGAGCATTCGTCAATCCGAATGGCATGACCAAGAACTCATAATGGCCATATCGGGTACGAAATGCTGTCTTGGGTACATCTCCACTCCGAACCTTCAGCTGATGATACCCGACCTCAGGTCAATCTTGGAAAAGACCTGTGCTCCCTTTAGCTAATCTAACAAGTCGTCAATGCGTGGAAGGGGATACCTATTCTTGATGGCGGCCTTATTCAACAATCGGTAATCTATACACAATCGGAGGATCCCATCCTTCTTCCTCACAAACAAAATCGGTACTCACCAAGATGAAACACTCAGTTGAACAAAACCCCTATCCAATAGCTCCTGTAACTGTCTCTTGAGCTCCTCCAGCTCAACCAAGGCCATGCGATATGGTGGTCTGGAAATAGGCTCCGTACTAGGCACCAAATCTACACAGAACACCATCTCTCTGTCTGGTGGTAACCCTGGCAATTCATCCAAAAAAACATCTGGGTACTCACTGACCACAGTAATATCTGACAACTCCGGATGCGCCTTATCCATATCTACCACGTACGCAATGAAACCTTGATATGTTGAAGGTTTTCTAAATCAGTAATCATGTAATAATCATAACTACTCCTTTCATTTATTCTTATTAAACTTTACAACATATCTAGTAGGGTTAGGAAACATAACTGTCTTAGCATAATAATCTAAAATAGCATGGTTTACAGATAGCCAATCCATTCCTAATATTATATTAAAGTCACTCATACTTAGTAATATTAGATTGGTTGTCATCTCCTTATCCCCTACTCTCAACTTGCAGTCATTAAATACATATTCTACAACTTGACTACTATTTATAGGCGTACTAATCAACATCATCATACATAATGGTGTATGCTCTACATGTCTTGCTAATTTACATGCAAATGAAGGCGATACAAAAGAATGCGTGGCCCCAGGATCAATTAAAACATATGCTTCAATATCATAAATCAAGATGTTACCTCGTATCACATCCGATAAAGCATCAGCTGTCCCCTGGTCCAAAGCATGCACTCGCCCTCGACCCATCACTTGTTTCCCCTTTTCTTCTGCCGTCGCTCTACCTCTCTGAGTAGACATACCAGCTAGAGTTCTATTAGGCTCCTTGCCCCTCAGTGGTGTAGTACTATCCATCTCTGGGCAAGCTCTAATTATATGCCCCTGTTTCCCACATCGAAAAGACACCATAGGAGTCAGCGGACATGGTCTACTTCCATGTTGTTTACCGCATCTTCTGCATTGATCAACAGCAAGTCTCTATCCTCCTATGACAATGCCTTTTACTGGGACTACAGTTGGATAAGCAGGAGGTCTAGCATATCTCTCTCGTGCCTCCTCAACCTGTGATCTCTTACCGAAGAGTTTCCTCCCTCCTCGATAACCGAAATCTCTAGCTGGTCTCTTCTTTTCTATATCTCGGCTACGGTTAAACTTTCCGAACTCAGAAGCATTCCTCTTGTAATCTTGCTCACACAGTTGCGCTCTGCGCACTGCTTCCTCATAGGTCACTATGTCTAATGGAACCAACCTGGACTGCAGAACAAATCTCAACCCATCGATAAACCTGTGGACCTTCCTGGCCTCACAATACATGGTATCTGGGTCATATCTTCCTAGGGATAGGAATCGAGTCTCATACTCGTCCACTGACAAACTCTCCTGGTTCAGTCCCAAAAACTCTACCTGTAGTTTTCACTGTGCGGTATCAGGAACAAACTGCCTCCTAAAGGCCTCCTGAAATATCTCCCAACTAATGTTTATGTGTCAGGCTCTCAATATAGGTCGGGTGGACTTCCACCAATGCTTTGCAGCTCCCTTCAGTATGAACGCAACAAATACAACCATCTCCGATGTCGTGCACTCGAAGTATCCATAAAGCTTCTCCATCTCTGCCACCCACCCCTCGGCAGCTACAGGGTCCTTGACCCCACTAAAAGATGGAGGTCTAAACTTCTGGAATTCTCACAACTGATGTAGATCACATCCGTACCCTAATCCACTACCACCCAAAACCGATGGGGGTGTAGGAGTATCTACAGTCCTCGCTGCATCAGCTGTCTGCGTAGGTGTATCAGGGGCAACTGCCTCTCTTGTCGCACCTCCTGCCTCCTGTCCTTGCCTACCTGGCATTGTCTGTGCCAACATCTCTACAATCATCTCAAGACTACGCTCTAATCTCGTAAAGCGCATCTCATCACACTAGGGTGCCTCAGTAGCACCTGGAGTCTCATGCGTAGGTAATGGTTCGGCAGTAGCTCGTCCCTCGGGTCTATCTCCCCGGCCTTGAGCCCTACCTCTCGTAACTCTACCACTACGCGTATTTGCCATATAGGCAAAGTTCCTGCATTTATAATAATGAATTAGTCCGTCTCCTATCTGGTATACACAGTTATATCTAAACACAGCACAATACTATGGGGATGTACACTTTCTTATTTTCTAACACTGACTCACATCAGACCAACCTTTTCTCTGATACCATTCTGTCAGGACCCGTTCTCCATCCATGACTTTACCAAAAACCACTACAAATTTTTCGCATTTTTAACTTACCTTTCCTCTCTTTAATGGTTGGGCTGTGATTCGATGTCAGAATCCTCGCTTACCATATTATTCTTCCATTTCCTTACATACAAGTCAATACATTGTCTATTGACTGTAATTTCTTTTATAATATATGTGAGCTCATATAAAAGCTAACACAAATACATTCCCCATAATATATATCGTATACATCACTGTGCTGTTTCTATGTTTAGATATATAACCGTACAAAATCTATATACCTGGCGGTTGATAGGAACTAGCAGTGGACTCAGGAATACTATCCCTCAATAGCTCTCGCTCTACTGCTGATGCTCTGTAGAGAGATGTAAAGAAAGGGGGTGAGCATACAACGCGCTCAGTAAGAAAATTAGGCAAGCAAGTAGATATCTACACTATCTACTCAAAATAATGCTATACCTTAAAAACATTATTTCCTTAACTCACTTTAAAAGCATGTCTTTAAATATATATATATATATATGTATACTTGTACAGATTAAATCCCATGTACAGAAATCATGCTTTCTTTCTCAAATGTAGGCATGTAGTGCAAAACAATGCATCTTTATATAAATCATGCCATGTATATTTAAATCACAATAAATATGGCATTTAAATCATTCACAACACAAAATCGGAGTCCGACCTATCCCTCAGGTCTGTCCGCAATTTAAATCAGTCAATCAAGTGATATATCATGTGAGACTCTGTGGTGAAATATAAATAGTATCCTGGACTATGATCATATCCGACATGTGATCCCAAGAAACACAGATCTCGGTGTACGGGGCATCACTGCTGCAACAGGAGGGGGGTCAGTCCATCACAACCGCCAGCTATATCCTCCTCAACTCCACAACACCACACGGTACAATGTACTCCCATGCCAAATGCACGGTACAACAGGGTACTCTATGTCACTCGCATGGTACAACGTACTCCGTGGACCCTACATCAAAGTCGGGGTGCCTGCCATAGGTCTTAGCCCTCAAACCATGGAATATCATACCACATCTCTAGTACCCTCATGCGAATATCCTCTCACAAAATGTAACACTCAATCACACAAGGACTCGGGCATGGGTTTTAACATGTATTATATATCACATACAGTGCGCGCCTTTGAGCGCGACTCACAGTCGACACTCCGCTCAAACACTGTTTCACATCACAAACTCAAACTCTAGTGCGAGTAAACCTCTAGCAACTAGGTCAATGCATAGTTCATGTATTAAATCAAGTACGAGCAATAGCTCCAGTACCACGCTATGCACAATATCATCAAATTAAGTACGAGCAATAGCTCCAGTACTATGTCATGCATAAATCATGAAGAATCGAGTACGAGCAATGCTCCAGCACTCTGTCATCTATCTCATGTAAAACTCGAGTACGAGCTAATCGATCCAGCACTCTCTCATGCATATATCATATAAAACTGAGTACGAGTAAGAACTCCAGTACTCTATCATGCATGTAATGGAAATCTAGTGCAAATCAAAATCCAACACTAATGTATGTGGAAAATATATGAAATCCAGTGCGAGCTGTGCTCCAGCACGATTCATTCCCACATAATATGATAGATGGCTCTTTAAAAATGGATGTTTTACAAAATATCAAAATCAGCACTATAAAGTGTGCTTAAGTCACATCAACCTTAAAATCATTAGCCATCTATTTATTCTCCTGCTAAACAGCAGTTAAACACTCAAAATAGTGGTTTCCATGCCTTTTACAACTTTTCACAAAAGTTGACTTTTTGACTAACTAGGGGTAAAATCGTAATTTGCCACTATCGGGTCACAATAATTATTATTCACTTTCTCTAACCCTCAGAGTTTTTAAGTGAATGTAAAAGCAGATGAAAATACGTGCAGGTATCTCTAACTACTCACAAAAGTCTCTTACCTGCAATCACTCGAGAAATTTCACTTTCTCTGCGCTGCTCGTTTCAGCAGTCCGATTTGCTCCTCCAATACTCTCTGGAGCTGCATATAACCATTTACCAGGTTAATTACACTTTTCCTACTGTATTTCACATTAAATACATTCTATTTCCCTTAATGGGCTTTAATAATCCTTAATGGGCCTAACTATGCCTTAAGCCCATTTTCATTTTAATATTCATTTTCGTTGGGCCTATTGGGCTTGTGAGGCCCACCAACTCTTATTGGGCTTGTCCTAGACCCATTACATCATATTGGGCCTAAAATATTTGGGCTTGGCCCATTGGGCCTTTCGGCCACATGCCATGGCCGAGAGCTACCCATGCCATCGGTTACACCATGGCATGCCATCCATGTCTCTTTCTTAGCCAATTCACTTAGGCATTTCCACAAACACTTGGTTGGAAACATTCCTAAAATCATATAGTTCATTTGGGCATTTTATCAAACACCTTGATTGCCAACTAATTACATGTATTAATTAATCAAATTGATTAATTCTAATTACACCATAATCATTAATACATGTACATTAATCCATTTATGCCTTAAAATCATATGGACATAAATCAATATCTCACTACTCACTCTCGGCCTAACCAACATCATAGTGATTTAATATGTTTCAATGCTTAAAACATATATCAATAAACTTAAAATCATTCATACATTAACATATATGAAATTGAAAACTTAAAAATATACCAATTGTTGTGTTCACCCTTGGCCGAAACTTTGGAGGCTCACGGTTTGCACTCTATGGCTCTTTGATAGCCAATTCCAGCATATGTCACTCTCCTTTCAAATTAGGACAACTTCTATGAAGGATGCAAGTTCCAATTATGCCTAATTCCTAATGATTTCTAGTGAGAGAAAGCTTGGATAATTTGTTTCAATGGTTTCTTCTTCTAGCCGAATTTGGTGTGATGAAGATGACAATGGTGTGGCTGATTTTATAAGCCACTTACTTAGCCATTAAGCTTTACTTTCCAGCCATTAAGCTTGACTTTCTAAGCCTTAGCCATGAGTCACCTAATGAGTCACCTTATGAGTCATGGTTAGCTTTAACTATGGTTAGATATTTATCTCATAGGCTTTCCATTTGGGCTTCTCGGTTTGGGCTTTCTTAATGGGCTTTCGGGCTGAAATTTTTACTATGTCTCAGGCTTTTAATTGTCTAAATATATCAATTGGTCCAACCATTCGGTCTAAAGGACCTAAGAATTTCGATATACGTTTAGTATACCTTAATGGGCTTTAAAATTTTCACCCTAGGCCCATTACGTTTTTAACCATTAAATTAAATCCGAAATCCTTTTGAATAAATTTTCCTTACTTCTGGGGATGATTATCTTGTATTCTGGCCAAGAATATTTTCCCCAATTGTTTGTCCACACTTAGGTTAATTTTTAACCATGATTAGTCAACTATGGTAAAAGTCCACTTTCTTAACTATAGTTGACTTTTTCTCAAAATTTCGAAAGTGTCATATCTTATGTCTTACACTCTCGTCTTTATGTTTCAACCGTTCCCGGTGGATAATTTCTCCCGAAACACCTTAAATACCCTAACTAGCCAAAAAGGTCCATTTTACCCTTTTTAGCTTTTGCTCTCGTTTTCTATGTTCGGGACTAAATCAAGCTAACTTTCCTTCATGAGCTCTCTATGCTTTCTCATTTTAAGTTCTTATTTCCAGTCAGAATGATTTAGATTCACTCGGTTTAGCCTGTGACAGTTATAGCTCACATTAGGCTTTTTATGTAGCTTTTGCATGTTAAATCATTTCACTAACACTTTAAGTCTGTAAATACTTTTCTTATGATTCAACTATAATAACGGAGTGTTCATACACATAGGAACCATAAGGTACAAGCAACATAAAATTTGGGTCTCACTTATGGGGACCCAGTTAAGATTTAGTACAGCTTTCCATCCTCAAACAGATGGGTAGTGAGAGAGGACTATACAGACCCTTGAGGATAAGTTGAGAGCTTGTGTACTTGATTTTAGAGGCTCCTGGAATGATCACCTACCACTCGCGGAGTTCGCCTACAATAACAGTTATCATTCGAGTATCAAGATGGCACCATATGAGGCCTTGTATGGCCGTAGATGTCGTTCTCCTGAGGATGGGAAGAGGTTGGTGACATGCAGATATTCGCTCCTGATTTGATACGTCAAGCCTCTGAGGATGTCCAGTTGATTTGTGAGAGATTACGGACAGCTTAAAGTCGACAAAAGAGTTGCACTGACAGGAGACGTAGACCACTAGAGTTTGCAAAGGGTGAGTCGGTGTTTTTGAGAGTTTCTCCTTCCAAGGATATCATGAGGTTTGGTAAGAACGGTAAACTGAGCCCTCGTTTTATTGGACCCTTTGAGATTCTGGAGCGAGTGGGATATAACGCCTATAGATTGGCATTAACACCAAAGTTGGTAGGTGTACACAGTGTCTTCCACATTTCTATGCTTCGAAAGTACCATCCGGATCCGTCACATGTGATTCACTACGAGCCGTTGGAGCTCAGTGACAGTATGACATATGTTGAGAGACCGGTTCAGATTTTGGATAGGAAGGAGAAGGTATAACGATCCAAGATGATCTCCCTGGTGAACGTTCAGTGGCAGTATCACACTCCGGAGGAAGCTAACTGGGAGCTAGAGAGCATGATACATGAGAAGTACCCAGAGTTGTTTACCGACTGGTTTGGTTCTAATTTGGAGGACCAAATTTTTTTAGCGGGGGAGATTGTGAGATATGCATCTTTGTATGATATTCTTTATGATTTCCATATTGTAAGACATTATTATATGTTAATGGATTCATAAGATGGTTGATTCGGATTTGATAAATGTGGATGAAACGAAATAACGTACGTAAAATCGAATAAGGATAAATCGGGAAAGCAGAGACCCAATAAGTTTGTTTAAGGAATTTAATCGAGTTGACTGAAAATAAGGAATTGAAAATAGAGCAAAGATTATGGATTTATGAAAGAAAGTCGATTTAATTTTGTCCCGAACACGTGCAAGGGTAAAATGGTCAAAAGACCAAAATCCGGTATAAATTCGATAAGTACTTTTCACTAAAATATGCAATTTGCGAAATCTGGATCAATAATAAGAAAAATAGTTAATTTCGAGTCCAATTAATCTAGAACGCCCTAAGGGTACTGTCCGTAAGTGCACGGGTCGTATAAGT
The DNA here is from genome assembly GCA_033439115.1 of Firmiana major. NCBI lineage: Eukaryota > Viridiplantae > Streptophyta > Magnoliopsida > Malvales > Malvaceae > Firmiana > Firmiana major. The sequence continues at coordinate 43,374,024 of CM065907.1, read as the reverse complement.
AATAATGGGATTTGAGTCCAGAGTTATCGTCCCACAGAGAAGTTAATCAGCCTAATTAACTACTGATTAATCTTACCTTAAGTATATTCTAGCAAATTATAAAATTTAAGTTGGTGATCTACTAAGGCTAATTAAAAGTACTGAAAATAATAAAACTATAAGATAAACTAAATAAAACCAAGCAAAATTACTTACAGTACTCCATGCAATTAAAATCAAAAGCCTACAAAAGAAATTAAAACAGTTAAAACTAATTAACGCAAATAAAATGCAAATATGAAAATAACAAAGCAATAAAATTAATTAAACTAAAATCAAACTATCCTATAATAAAAGATGCACGTAATTAAACTAATTAATAAAAAAGGTAATTTAATTAAGAAACTAACTACAAATCTAAAAGACTGAAATATTAAATCTAAATTAATCCTAATTATCACTAATTACTAACTTAACAATAAAAATTAACTAATGCATGAAAAACAATTTTTGGATTTTTTTTATTTTAAATTGGAAAATTTAATATGCACAACATGATACTCCACTAATTTAACTCTAAATGCAAAATCCAATTCTTAAATCCTAATCTAGGCACCAATTAATTATTAATGAAATTAAACTAAAACTTAAAACAACAACTAAGATAATTGAACTATTTTATCTAACTAAGCTAGAAAGTAATAAATAAGCAAAAAAATAACAAACTTAGATAAAACTACGTAATTGCATGGAATATTAACTATGAAAAAATGCAACCATCAAATTGTAAAAAGGAAATGGCCAAACGTGGCCTTAAACACAATTGTCAGTCAAGTGGTCCCTCCATGGTGGTACTATGCTCGTTTCTTCAACAATCTTCATTTACAGGTACTGCTCTCGGGTTGTACAAGCTTGCTTGACTGCCAACGGTTCTGTCCATCACCTACACGTCCGCAACCTCTGCACTGGCTACTGTCAGTCTGTTTTCAGGTTGCCCAGCATGTCCTTACCGAGCATCACCCATATCCAGTGCCTGTTTTGGATGTTTCAGGTTGCTATTGTTCTTGTCCTCTGCTCCAGGTAACGTTCCTTGGCCTGTCCTGCCAGTGAACGCCTCCCTTTGCTCGCTTCAGGTGCGCACGGTACTGTCTTCTGCTCCAAATGTTGTTGGGTTATCCTTATCCGCTGTTGATCTTCCTCAATCAGTTCTGTCCAGCCCAGGTGATGCTCTGCAATCTCAACTACTGTCGGTACTGATGTGAACCCGAGAACATCACTATACATACATTCATTCCCTTAGCTACCATCTTGCTTCAAGCACTACCATGAGCCTCCTCAACATCCCAGTAATGACAGCAAACAATATGATTGATAGAGAATAAAAACCAAAACACAGATGAACAGTACAAACGTAGAAAAACAGAGCTGAACAGAGACAACCAATGGAAGCTACAAAAAAAAGAAAACTAATCTAAACCACAGCAATGTTAAAGGGAAATGCATGTCTAATGGACTAAGACAGTAAATGAAAATGCAAGAATCATCAAGACTAAAACCGAGAACACAAACCACGGTTCCCATCACCTCACGTTACTCGGAAATTTACAGCAAACAATATAAACATAATGAAATTGGAAACGACGGAAATGAATGATCAAACAGTTAGGAACGCAGCTGAGCAAGGAAAGGGATGTTTAACTGCTGTCACCAGTCACGCCCCTGACTATACCCGAAAACACAGTGAAGAATGTAAAAACATAACAGAATCGAAACTAGGAAGGAAACCGAGAGAAACAAAATAAAAATAATACTTTAAATTAAAACTTAAAAAGTAAGATAACAATAAATGGAAACTGAATAAATCCTAGAAGAAAATAGACAATGGTGGCTGCTGTCACCAGCTGAAAAACATAAAAGAAAGCCTAATGAAAATAAAACCTAAAATAAATGTTTAACCTAAAAAAAACCTAAAAGCTCCCTCTTCAATTGTCATCATATTCTATTTATACACACACTTAGGGGTACAATTGTAATTATTATTATTATTATTTTTTCATCCTAGATGAGTTGGCATTGTTTGGCCACTTGTCTTCACACCATTGGCTCCTTGAAAAATAATATTTCCATGTCATCTGCCTTTTTGTCCAATTGGATGTGCTAGGCTCATGTTGTCAACGTGGTCCAATCTCGATTTTAGCCTAATTTCGGTCCATTTTCTACCGAAATATTCAAAATTCATCCGGATTTAATTTATCTGCAAACATGAGAATTTTAATTAAATAAAGGGGATAATTAACAAAATAAATTGGGGATTTAAATAATTAATTAGGAAATTAAGCACAAATAATTATAAAAATATAGAATTATCACACTCCCAAACTTGAGCTTTTGCTTGTCCTCAAGCAAAACAAAATGATTGTAGGAATGACAAGTATAAAACATAACAATTTCCCCAATATTATACTCAAAGAAAAAGTATCGACTATGATCTTAAAGATTCACAATTACAAGTCCAACATTCAAAATTATTCAATCATAAGTCCTAACCCAAATTGGACTCCTCGTGAGTGTGTGAAAATGTCAAAGTCACTTCATAGTACTTTATTCGGATTAGATTATGGGGCTAAGGTATGATAAAGTCAATTTAGGTCTAATTACCCCTTAACATGCATTACTTCTGGATTTTAATGTAAGAGCTTAAATTTATTTCCCCCAAACTTATTTCTTTTGCTAAACATTTTTTTTTATATATTTTTCTTCTTTCTTCTTTTCTTTTTCTTTTTCTTTTTTTTATACATACTCTTTCACTATCACTTAATACCCATATAGCTCACAATATATACCAATGACTTTTCATGCTTTTAGGGTAAGGGATAGGAAAAAAAATATTTAAGCTAAGGAAAATAACGCAGGTATATTTACAGAGAAAAGTTTATTTGGTCCAGATGGGTGACTAGGGGTAAAATATGTACAAGGAAGGCTAGAAAGGCTCAAACGATCCAAAGATGGCCTAAATCATCTCCCTAATAAAGTGTAATCTAATATTTAGCCTCGAGATTAGATCAAACAAATTCTAGAATATGATGCACAAAATCAATTGAACAAATGCAATCTTATGTTCACATAAGCTTTCTCTAAATAGATATACAGATTCAAGACATGACATGTGCATAAGATAAGGCAATCACAATCAGAATCAAGAGAAATTCAAGAACTCAATTTCATGCTTTTCCTATAATCATGCTTCTTAGTCAATCAAAATCAGACTTAATCATGGGGTCATATCATCGAAATATGGGAAAACTACATGCTAAGTACTAAATCATCCCAAAATAAAACACTTTAAGCTCAGATTTTCGAAAAAAATTTGAAATTTTTTTCAATTTTGCCCAAATTTTCAAAAAATACTCAAGTAATATCCCCTCCCCCAAACTTAAAGTACACAGTATCCTCAGTGTGCAAATAATATAAGAATTGAAGTTCAGGAACAAAGTACTCCTCTTTCTGATGATGATGAACAACTGAAGCTTTATTGAAAGCATAAAACTAGAAAATACCTGCAAAATAAACAAAGAAAGAAACAACAGAAAAGAAAAAGAAAAAGAACTATATACAAGGTGAAAAGAAAAATTAAGCCACTTCAAATGCAGCTAAAGAACACAACACTCAGCAGCAGGGCGAAGAGTAGGAGGATTAGCCAGAATGGTGATAGAATGTTAACAGTTAAATCCTCCTTAGCTCTATCTACTTCCTTCATTCTTTCAGATTTCATGTGCTTAAGCCTTATATCCTCATTAATCTCTATCTTAAAACACTATTGAGAGTCATCAGAGAGCTTCAAAGGTTTGAAAACATTAAATTTCACTTCCTGATCTAGGACTCTCATAGTTAGCTCCCCTTCTGTACATCAATTAAGGTTCTACCACTCGCTCGGAAAGGTCTACCTAGTATAATGGGGACTGCCCTGTCTTCCTCCATATCCAAAACAATAAAATCTGCAGGGAAAATAAATTTGTCCACCTTTACTAGGTCCTCAATGACCCATTTTGGATATTTAATGGATCGATCAGCTAGCTGAATGGTCACTGTGGTAGGCTTGATATCCCCTATTCCTAGCTTCTGGTATATGGACCAAGGCATAAGGTTTATACTAGCTCCTAGATCACAAAGGGCTCTACCAAAGAACTGATCTCGTATGGTGCAAGGTATGGTAAAACTACCTGGATCTTTGAGCTTGGGGGGTAATTTCCTCTGAATAATGGCACTACACTCCTCAGTCAAGGCCACTGTCTCATAATCCTCTAATCTTCTCTTCTTCAAGAGGATATCCTTCATAAACTTCGCATAACTAGGCATTTGCTCTAAAGCATCCGCGAAAGGAATGTTAATGTGAAGCTTCTTAAAAACCTCAGGAAATTTAGCAAACTGTTGATCAAGCTTTTGGTTTTTGAACCTCTAAGGAAATGGTAATGGGGGTCTAACTAGAGGAAGTGTAGTGGTAACAAGTGTAACATCAGATGAAGAGGAAAGATTTGAAGAAGAAGAAGGTAAAGATGAAGAAGCGCCTGACTTAGATTCCTTTGCAGCTTGATCCTGATGTTCCTGCTCTTTCTGAGCTGCTTCTTTGGGACTTATGAGTTCTTCAACTATGGGTTCAACAGGATTGGACTTAACTTGTGGCTCCTCTAGCTCTTTGCCGCTCCTAAGGGTGATGGATTTAACATGTTCCTTACCCTCCCTTTGCCTAACAGGATTAGCTTCAGTGTTACTGGGGAGGGTCCCTTGAGGACGTTGACTAAGAGCGTTTGCTATTTGTCCTACATGAACCTTTAAGTTCTTAATTGAAGCAGCTTGATTTTGTAGGATAGTCGTGAACATTTCCTCAAGCGAGGGCTTCTTCTCAGCTGCTGGTGCTAGTGCAAGTATATGTTGTGGCTGGATAGGTGGTGGTGGTGGTGATGGATGATATGGGTATGGGTGATGAGAAGGCGGATGAAATGGAAATTATGGCTGTGGTGGTACCTGAACCGATGGAGCTTGAAAACCAAGGAGTCCTATAGGTCTAGAGCTAGAAGTTTGCCCTTGGTTTTGGCTCCAAGAGAAGTTAGGATGGTTCCTCCACCCTGGATTATAGGTGTTTGAAAAAGGGTTGTTCTGTTGCGTTTGAGAAGGGGCAACATACTGAACCGATTCTAAGTTGAGCGGACACCTATCTACATAATGGGTACCACTACACAGCTCGCAAGAGACAAAAGGACTTTGGACCGAATAAACATGATTAGGATTGGAGGAAGGATTATGCTGGGTATTGAGCTACTTTACCTTCTTCGTAAGATTAGCGATTTGAGAGGTCAAGGTAGACAGTGTGTTTAGCTTATAAATACCCACCAACTTCTTTGGCAATTGCCTCTACGAGGACCATAAATAGTTGTTAGCCTCCATCTTCTCTAAAAGCTCGTAAGCTTCCTTCTCGGTTTTGCACATCAGGGCTCCACCTGCAGCAGCGTCAACAATGGTCCTATTTTGGCTTGTAAGTCCGTTGTAGAAGGTCTGGACTTGCAACCACAAAGGTAGGCTATGGTGAGGGCACTTCCTAAGAAGCTCCTTATATTGTTCCCATGCTTCATAAAGAGATTCAGTGTCATAATGGGCAAAGGAAGATATATTACTATGGAGTTGGGCCATTTTAGAGGGAGGAGAAAACTTAGATAGAAATTGATGGGCTAACTCATCCCATGTAGAAATGGATCCTAGAGGCAGGGAAGTGAACCAGTGTCTCGCCCTATCCCTAAGTGAGAAGGGGAATAATCTAAGCCTAAGCGCATCATCAGATAATCCATTATGTTTGAACGTGTTGCACAAGTCCAGGAATTGCCCAAGGTGAGCATGTGGGTCATCGTGTGGAAGCCCACTGAACTGTAAAGAAGTCTGAATCATCTGGAGGATTGTGGGCTTAATTTCAAAGTTATTTGTAGGGACAATAGGTGGCCTAATGCCGGAATAATATCCTCCAATCGTCGGCATTGCATAATCTCCAACTGTTCTAATTTCCCTATTTTATGTCATTGTGTTTTGCAGCGGAGCTATAAATTTTCTAGAGTCCTTCCGAATTTTTCTAAGAGTACGTTCAATTTCAGGATCTAGAGGAAAGCAATCAAAACTCTTGGCTCTACGCATGCAAACATCAGAAAGTCCTTAGAATTTTTTTTTGAATTTTTAAATTTTTGATTTTTTTTTTTTCAATTAACTAATCTAGATTAAATATTTACAACCTAAATATTTACAAGCTAGAATTACACCTAAGCATAATTTCACCGATATTAATTAACGACTAATTAAAACTTCCCCGGCAACGGCGCTAAAAACTTAGTACGCCCTAAGGGTACTGTCCGCAAGTGCACGGGTCGTATAAGTAATAATGGGAATTGAGTCCTGAGTTATCGTCCCACAGAGAATTTAATCAGCCTAATTAACTACTGGTTAATCTTACCCTAAGTATATTCTAGCAAATTATAAAATTTAAGTTGGTGATCTACTAAGGCTAATTAAAAGTACTGAAAATAATAAAACTATAAGATAAACTAAATAAAATCGAGCAAAATTACTTACAGTGCTCCACGCAATTAAAATCAAAAACCTACAAAAGAAATTAAAATAGTTAAAACTAATTAACGCAAATAAAATGCAAATATGAAAATAACAAAGCAATAAAATTAATTAAACTAAAATCAAACTATCCTAGAATAAAAGATTCATGTAATTAAACTAATTAATAAAAAATGCAATTTAATTAAGAAACTAACTACAAATCTAAAAGGCTGAAATATTAAATCTAAATTAATCCTAATTATCACTAATTACTAACTTAACAATAAAAATTAACTAATGCATGAAAAACAATTTTTGGATTTTTTTTATTTTAAATTGGAAAATTTAATATGCACAACATGATACTCCTCTAATTTAACTCTAAATGCAAAATCCAATTCTTAAATCCTAATCTAGGCACCAATTAATTATTAATGAAATTAAACTAAAACCTAAAACAACAACCAAGATAATTAAACTATTTTATCTAACTAAGCTAGAAAGTAATAAATAAGCAAAAAAATAACAAACTTAGATAAAACTACGTAATTGCATGGAATATTAACTATGAAAAAATGCAACCATCAAATTGTAAAAAGGAAATGGCCAAACGTGGCCTTAAACACAATTGCCAGTCAAGTGGTCCCCCATGGTGGTACTGTGCTCGTTTCTTCAAAAATCTTCATTTACAGGTACTGCTCTCGGGTTGTACAAGCTTGCTTGACTGCCAACGGTTCTGTCCATCACCTACACGTCCGCTACCTCTGCACTGGCTACTGTCAGTCTATTCTCAGGTTGCCCAACATGTCCTTACTGAGCATCACTCATATCCAGTACCTGCTTTGGATGCTCCAGGTTGCTATTGTTCTTGTCCTCTGCTCCAGGTAACGTTCCTTGGCCTGTCCTGCTAGGGAACGCCTCCCTATGCTTGTTTCAGGTGCGCACGGTCCTGTCTTCTGCTCCAAATGCTGTTGGGTTATCCTTATCCACTGTTGATCTTCCTCAATCAGTTCTGTCCAGCCCAGGTGATGCTCTGTATATCTTAACTACTGCCGGTACTGATGTGAACCCGAGAACATCACTATACATACATTCATTCCCTTAGCTACCATCTTACTTCTAGCACTACCATGAGCCTCCTCAACATCCCAACAATGACTGCAAACAATATGATTAATAGAGAATAAAAACCAAAACACATATGAACAGTACAAACGTAGAAAAACAGAGCTGAACAGAGACAACCAATGGAAGCTACAAAAAAAAGAAAACTAATCTATACCACAACAATGTTAAAGGGAAATGCATGTCTAATGGACTAAGACAGTAAATGAAAATGCAAGAATCATTAAGACTAAAACCGGGAACACAAACCACGGTTCCCATCACCTCACGTTACTCAAAAATTTACAGCAAACAATATAAACATAATGAAATTGGAAACGACGAAAATGAATGATCAAACAGTTAGGAACGCAGCTGAGCAAGGAAAGGGATGTTTAACTGCTGTCACCAGTCACGCCCCTGACTATACCTGAAAACACAGTGAAGAATGTAAAAAAATAACAGAACCGAAACTAGGAAGGAAACCGAGAGAAACAAAATAAAAATAATACTTTAAATTAAAACTGAAACTGTAAGATAACAATGAATGGAAACTGAATAAATCCTAGAAGAAAATAGCCAATGGTGGCTGCTGTCACCAGCCGAAAAACATAAAAGAAAGCCTAAGGAAAATAAAACCTAAAATAAATGTTTAACCTAAAAAAACTAAAAGCTCCCTCTTCAATTGTCATCATATTCTATTTATACACACACTTAGGGGTACAATTGTAATTATTATTACTATTATTTGTCATCCTAGATGAGTTGGCATTGTTTGGCCACTTGTCTTCACACCATTGGCTCCTTGAAAAATAAAATTTCCATGTCATCTGTCTTTTTGTCCAATTGGATGTGCTAGGCTCGTGTTGTCCGCGTGGTCCAATCTCGATTTTAGCCCAATTTTGGTCCATTTTCTACCAAAATATTCAAAATTCATCTAGATTTAATTTATCTACAAACATGAGAATTTTAATTAAATAAAGGGGATAATTAACAAAATAAATTGGGGATTTAAATAATTAATTAGAAAATTAAGCACAAATAATTCTAAAAATATAGAATTATCAATGGTTCAGTGGCAGTATCACACTCCGGAGGAAGCTACCTGGGAGCTAGAGAGCATGATACATAAGAAGTACCTGGAGTTGTTTACCGACTGATTTGGTTCTAATTTGGAGGACCAAATTTTTTTAGTGGGGGAGATTGTGAGATACGCATCTTTGTATGATATTCCTTATGATTTCCATATTGTAAGACATTATTATATGTTAATGGATTCATAAGATGGTTGATTCGGATTTGATAAATGTGGATGAAACAAAATAATGTATGTAAAATCGAATAAGGATAAATCGGAAAAGCAGAGACCCAATAAGTTCATTTAAGGAATTTAATTAAGTTGACTAAAAATAAGGAATTGAAAATAGAGAAAAGATTGTGGATTTATGAAAGAAAGTCGATTTAATTTGGTCCTAAACACGTGCAAGGGTAAAATGGTCAAAAGACCAAAATCCGGTATAAATTCGATAAGTACTTTTCACTAAAATATGCAATTTACGAAATCTGAATCAATAATAAGAAAAATTGTTAATTTCGAGTCCAATTGATCTAGATATAAATTTATTGAAATTTATGGGAATTAATCGAAATTAATTCGTAATTAATCGAGATTTTTAATTCAAAAAATTATCCCAAAAATAATCGAAAAATATACCGAAAAGACAAAAATTGACCGATAAATCCATTTATTGATTTAATTGGATAAAATAATATTTTTTTAATCCAGGGAGTGAGAAACACAAAAAACCAACCCACCAAACCCGATTTTGCAACCCAACCCCCGACGAGCCACCGGCGGCCGACGAGCCCAGCTGATGGTCGATGAGGGTAGAGGAGAGTCCGACGAGTCCATTGGTACCAGTAACGTGCGCCGACGACGTAGATTTTGGACAAATCGACGGACGAAAGATCCGAGGAGAAATCGCGTCGGTCCTGGCGAACCATGGTGTCCCAGCACCGATTCGACCCAGTCGAGCACTCCCCTGGCCAAAGCGGTTCTTTTGAGCCTAGTGGAGGCTAACGAAACGGCCGGGAACGCCGGCCAAGTTGAACTGCTCAAAACGGCACCGTAGCCGAGAAGGAGGAAAAGGAAAAGGAAAAAGAAAAAGAAAAAGAAAAAGAAAAGGAAAAAGAAAAGAAAGAAGGGGGGAAAAGGAAAGAAAAATACCCGGGGACGACTGAAAATTCGGGTAAGTGACCAAGAGTCGGGATTGACTTGCGGATAAATCACGAGAATTCAATTTAATATTATTTTAGTGGAAAATGACTTGGATTTATATAATTGTGCAATGTTACTACAGAACCCGAACGAGAGCCGATTTAGCTTCGATTTTTGTACCCCGCATCATATTGGGTAAGTACATTTTAATTACGATATTATGAGTCCTTAAATGCAGAGTTAAGATTATTTTACGAAATTTACAGATTAATTCTACATAAAAGGAATTTTATTGAAATTTCAAAATAATTATCGTAAATAGTATCCGGGCTATCCAATGAGTTTGGAACGAAGCCCGATGATTATTGATAAACCAAATGAGCCCAGTAAACCCAAAGAAGGGATTTAAAAAGTGGAAACGGGCTGAAAAGGGGTCGAGGCCCATTAAAGTGCAATCGGGCCCAATAGAGTAAAACGGGCCCAGTGCTTTAGATTCGATCAGTAAGAGTGAAATACTGATCAGCATATTTGAACTGAAAACCATTTGTGGTTATATGCAGCTCCGTAGACGAGCGAATTGGACTGAGAGACCTGGTACGATTGAGTCGGGATAAGCTCGCACGTGATTCCAAGTAAGGGAATTTTACGAACTGCTAGAGGTAGCTTTACACAATTTCAAATTCATTTGTAGTCTCTCAAATTATCTGAAGGGTCTAGATTTCAGATAAAACTTTTAGTGCCCCGAATGGGTAAATTACCAAAATACCCTTGTCAAGGATAAAATTTCCAAATTTAGGAAAAATTGGGAGGAGCAAGAACAAGAGGTTCCTGCTTGTTCATGAGGTATTTTGGCACGTGCATGAATTGACTGGCTAACTTTTAAATAAAAATGCACAGCATTGCATATTTTCAACAATGTGATTCTGTTGGAAATTGTTTTGAGATAACAGAGCCGCCTACGTGATTTTATAGACATGTGACATGCTAGAGCTCAGCTCGCACGGGTTTTGATTTGTGTGATGCATGCATTGGTGCTGGAGCGAGAGCTCGCACTAGAGTTTTACATGCATTGGTGCTGGAGTCTAACTCCACAAGAGTTTTATATGATTTTCGTGACACGGTGCTGGAGTCTAACTCGCACCAGATTTTCATATCATTTTCGTGACAGGGTGCTAGAGTTTAACGCGCACCAGATTTTCACTTGAATTGTTATGACAGAGTGCTGGAGCCTAGCTCGCACTAGTTTTACATGATTTTGATAGAGTGCTGGAGCTTAGCTCGCACTAATCTTATGAGATTTTATGAAACGCGTGCTGGATCTTGGCTCGCACGAGATTTTCCTTGATTTTATGAGAGTGCTGGAGCATCGCTCGCACTGATTTTATGAGACATGCGATGAGCCGTGCTTGGAGCGTCAGGTAGATTGTGTGTCAAGCTGATTAATATGCTCACACGTGCGTTTTGAGACATGCACGATTGTGGATATGAGATATGGGTCCACGGAGTACGTTGTACCGTGCAAGTAGCATGAAGTACGCTATACTGTGCTGGGATTGATTATGTGACATCTTCCGATACGTGGCATCTTCGGATGCAAGTGATCGGACAAGGCCGACGGGATGGACTGACCTACCTTCCGAGGTGGTCCCCGATCATGGTGAGACCCCACACAGTAGGATTTGTGTAGCAGTGGGATCATAAGGACATATGGCCATCGTCCTAGTTATTTGCTTGAGATATACATATATTGCCTAGTCTCGCATGTTGATGATTTTGAGAAACACATTTTGTAGATTTTTGTGTGAGTCTGGATCACCCGAGGGAGGAGTTGGATCCTGACCGTGACATGATTTTGATGAGAATGAAACTGGGTTTTAAACAGAAACTTGCATGACGTTATTTTCCATGCTATTTAAACCCATGCGTGATATAAACTCTCGCATGTTACTATCGCTTTGAAAAGCATTTGATTTCATGTTTTTGTGTGAGTCAGGAACACCCGAGGGAGGGGTTGAGTCCTGACTTTGTTGTGAAATGTTAACGAGAATGAAATTATTTAAATAGATTTGCATGCTGAGTTTCCATGCTCTTTGAAATCCATATGTGCACTTGTTTTTCATGACATCATGAATCATAGCATCCGTTTTGAAATGTGTGGAGAAGGGGTGGTTTATGCATGGCACTATGTTCATGTAGGTTGTATGGTTATCTACTTGTTTGTAGGATTGTCTTACTGAGCTTGATGTGCTCAACCCTTTCATTTTCTCACATAGATTTCTTTCATTAGACCTTGAGGAGACTGAGTACTGCATTCCAGACATCCGCTGCTACTCATCTTTTGAGGTATATACACGTTGTATAAATATTGTATCTAAATAACATAAGCAAAATATTATATTTTGTATTGACACTGGGATGTATAGACTGGGTACATATTGTAAAGAAATGAAAAGAAATTAGTGCATAACGTATGAGTTAATATTTTAATTTAAATTGTGCACTATCTGTAAAATGTATGGTGATGATATGGCCATTGACACATAGCCCAATTATTGGTTGTGGTTGGTCACAATCAGAGGTCAGGTAAGTATAAAAGAAAAATAAAAAATTTACTCTGATTTTTAGGTAGTTTTGGGTCGTGACAAGTACGCCTATGAATAATAGTCAGCTTGTAGAGTATGTATTTAATGATTGCAAGTTGAGACTAGGGGGAAAGGATATGACAACCAATCTAATATTGCTAACTATGAGTGAATTTGATGTAATTTAAGGAATGGATTGGTTATCTGCAAACCATGCTGTGTTAGATTGCTATGCTAAGACAATTATGTTTCCTAACCCTGAAAAGTATGTTGTAAAGTTTGCTGAAAAGAAATGAAAACAATAGTTCCTATTAAAATAAACAATATGTTATGCTGAATGAGAAAAATCAAAATGTTGAAGGTTTTATTGCGTACGTGGTTGATACAGATATGACACATCTAGAGTTGGCAGATATTCCTATGGTTTTTGAGTTCCCAGATTTCTTTTCGGATGAACTGCCAGGGTTACCACCAGATAGAGAGATGGAGTTCTGTATAGATTTGGTGTCTGGTACTGAGCCTATATCGAAACCATCATACCGCATGGCCTTAGTTGAGCTTGAGGAGCTCAAGAGACAGTTGCAGGAGCTATTAGATAAAGGGTTCATCAGACCGAGTGTTTCACCTTAGGGAGCACCGATCTTGTTTGTAAAGAAGAAGGATGAAGCCTCCGATTGTGTATTGACTACAGATTGTTGAATAAGGCTACCATCAATAGGTATCCCCTTCCATGCATTGATGACTTTTTGGATCAGCTTCAGGGAGCACAGGACTTTTCGAAGATTGATCTGAGGTCTGGGTATCATCAGTTGTGAGTTCAGTATAAATATGTACCCAAGACAATGTTTCAGACCCGATATGGCCATTATGAGTTCTTAGTTATGCCATTCGGATTGACGAATGCTCCCTCGACTTTTATGGTTTTGATGAATGATGTGTTCAAGCCATACTTGGATTAGTTTGTTATCGTCTTTATCAATGACATTTTAGTGTATTCAAAAGTCTCAGGAGGAGCATGAGCAGCACCTGAGGATCGTATTACAGACTCTCCGAGAGAAGGAGTTGTACGCTAAACTCAGTAAGTGTGACTTCTGGTTGGTGGAGATCTCATTTTTGGGACACGTTGTGTCGAGGGATGGTGTATCAGTAGATCCATCCAAGATAGAGGCTGTAGTTCAGTGGGAACAACCGAGGATAGTTACCGAGATCAGAAGTTTCCTAGGGTTTGTAGGATACTATCGGAGATTCGTTGAGGGATTTTTTAAGTTAGCTGCTCCGTTGACATGTCTCACTTAGAAGAGTGTACCGTTCGTGTGGAACAAGGATTGTGGGAAGAGTTTTCAGGAGTTGAAACATTGATTGACCACCGCTCCGATTCTCACTATCCCTACCAGCTCAGGAGGATTTACAGTGTATATCGATGCTTCGCATCAGGGACTGGGCTGTGTATTGATGTAGGATGGGAGGGTAGTTGCTTATGGATCTAGACAGCTGAAGGACCATGAGAAGAACTATCCGACCCATGTTTTGGAGTTAGCGGCAGTAGTGTTTGCGTTGAAGGTATGGAACCACTACTTTTATGGTGAGAAGTTTCAGATATTCACCGACCATAAGAGCCTCAAGTATCTGTTCTCGTAGAAGGAGCTGAAAATGAGACAGAGAAGATGGCTAGATCTTCTAAAGGACTATGATTGTGAAATACTTTATCATTTGGGTAAGGCTAACTTTGTGACTGATGCTTTGAGTAGGAAGAGCCTAGGGATGGTATCGTATATGATGATCAGGGAACACGAGCTGTTGGAGCCGTTTACTAGCCTCAGTTTAGGTGTTGTGCCTTCTGACATGGATGCAGACTATGTGATCGCTAGTCTATGCTTGGAGCCGGATCTGTTGGACAGGATCAGATGGGCTCAGCAGATTGATCCGTATTGTGTTAAGATGACTAGTCAGATACAGAAGGGCACAATGATTGATTTTGAGTTGAGTCCTGATGGACTACTGAGATTCAAAGGTAGACTATGCGTTCCCGAAGACCCAGAGCTCAAGAGATTGATATTGGTGGAAGCTCATTCGTCGAGGTAAACGTTACATCCGGGGAGTAACAAGATGTATCAGAACCTTCGGAAGGTGTAATGGTGGTCGAATATGAAGAAAGACGTGGCAGAGTTTGTGGCAAGATGTCTCGTAAGGTAAAGCATTAGAAGCCTTCAAGGTTTTTACAGCCTCTACCCATACCAACATGGAAATGAGAGCATATCACCATGGATTTCGTGATGGGTTTACCGAGGACCCATAGGAATCACGATGCTATATGGGTGATCGTTGATAGACTGACAAAGTCAGCCCACTTTCTAGCTATGAGAGCTACCGATACTCTGAGTTCATTGACAGAGTTGTATGTATGTAAGGTAGTGAGGTTACATGGTGTTCCAGTGAGTATAGTATTTGATAGGGATTCACGCTTTACTTCCGTCTTTTGGGAACATTTTCAGGAAGCCATGGGAACCCAATTGGGTTTGAGCACCGCTTTCCATCCTCAGATAGATGGTCAGTCATAGAGACTATATAGACTCTGGAGGACATGTTGAGAGTGTGTGTGCTAGATTTTAGAGGTGTAAGACCCAATTTTATTCAAAACACGAAATTAAAAATGCAAAAGGACTAAAATGGAATTTTCGAACACGTGAAGGGTAAAACGGTCAAAAGACCGAAAATCGGTATAAATTCTACAAGAAAATTTAATTAAAAATATGGGATTGAGAAATCTTGATCAATAACGAAGAAATAATTAAATTTCGGGTTAAATTGATCAAGATATGAATTTATTGGAATAAACAGAAATTTTCACTTGGAAAAATAATCCCGAAAATAATCGAAAAATATACCAAAAATATGAAATAATACTGAGAAATTCATTTATTGATTAAATGAATTAAATATAATTTTTTTAGATATTTTGGCAATAATAATAATATTTAATTGATTAAAATAATAATAAAAATAATTAATTAAAAAAATTTCACAAAACGCGAAAACTGACGAAGCAGAAAATCGAAAAACGAAAGAGGAGCTGAGCCCCTTTACCGACGACCGACAACCAACAGAGGCCAAGGAAGGAAAGCCTGATGAGAACCGAGCCACCAGCGGCCTAAAGGATCGAAGAACGGCGACGATCGGCGGTGAGAGAGGAGAAAGAGAGCCGAGAGAGGAAAGGAGAAATTCTCGGCGACCAGCGTCGATTTGACCCCGACCACCACCAGCCGAGCGTTCCCCAGGCGTAGGTGACACGATTGGTGGCATCACCAGCCAGTAGATCGGCCAGCAACGCCGTCAACGGCGAAGGAAAAGAAACGTTACCGACGACGGAATGGAGAAGAGCCGGACCGGCCACTTTCTGGCCACCTCGGACGAAACCGACCCCAGATCTGTGCATCGGACGATTCCATGGAGCTGCTGGCGGTGAAAATCGGCGGAGAATCTGTCGACGAGGCCTTGAACCGACCGAATCAGATTGAACCGGCTAGATCAAACTGGTCTGAACCGGGTTGAACCAGACCGAACCGGTTCAGCCAGAAAAGAAGGAAAAGAAAGAGAAAAAGGGAAGAAAAAAAGAGGAAAATTGGGGAAACATCCCAGTGATGCGATCGAGCTACGGGTAAGTCAGTAAGTGGTCGAAATTGATCGATTTAAATTTCAGAATATTTTATTGGATTAATATTCAATTGAAAGTTTACCCGGAAAAATATTTAATTACGTAGCTCAACAATTAACGTCAAACGAGAGCTCGAGATAGCCTCGATTTGCATATTAACATGGAATCTCGAGTAAGTAACCCTTATTTATGGTAATATTGCATCGTTATGCGTGTTTAAAATTTACCGCATAAATTACGGATTTAAATTCCGCATGAAATGAACTATATTCTTGAACTAGAGATAAATTTTCGTAAATAATTAATTGAGCTATCCGAAAATTTAGAATAAGGCTCAATAAATACCGATGGGCCCAATGAGTTGAATAGGTCTCGATAATGTGAATAGTAA
Source organism: Firmiana major (assembly GCA_033439115.1). Taxonomy (NCBI): domain Eukaryota; kingdom Viridiplantae; phylum Streptophyta; class Magnoliopsida; order Malvales; family Malvaceae; genus Firmiana; species Firmiana major. The sequence continues at coordinate 43,357,510 of CM065907.1, read as the reverse complement.
GTGAAAAACGGGCTTAAGGTCGATTAAGACCATTATGGTATAATCGGGCCCAATATGGGTAAACAGGCCTAATGAGTTAAATTAAGCCCAAAAAAATGAAATACAATTAATTATATTGTATTTGACCTGATGTATATTTATCCGCAGTTTCGGAGATTGGATTCGGTGCAAATCGGACTGCATGACGAAACATGAGTGGAAAAAAGGTCATACTATACAGAAAAATGAGGTAAGGGAATCTTGTAAGCACTTAGAGATATCTGCATGTATTTTGGGGGTTATTTACATTATGTAGAATTTCATAAGGTATCTAGAAATAGAATAATAAATTTTACGAAAATCGTGGTATATGTGAAAATTACGATTTTGCCCCTAGTTAGGAAAATTTCAAAAAGGGTAGTAAGGCTATGAAATTACATAATTTTCATGTTTTTCATATTCCTATGATTATATTGCCTTAATTTAAGCAAATTATGGACAGACTGGCTGTTTATTTCATGTTTTTACATAAAAGGGCACGAATTAGGTGCCAGTTGTGATTTTTGATTTGTTTTAGTGAAATTGAGCAGCCTATCATGTTTTTATGAGTTTTAAATCATACGTGGATTTTACTTGGTTTTATGCATCTGTACTAGAGCATTTCTTGTACGTGAATTTAAATTGGATTTATAATTAATTTTAAGTCATACTGGAGTGCTGCTCGTACGTAGATTTCATTGATTTTTATGAAACCGTGCTGGAGCTTCGCTCGCACGAGGGTTTTTCTGATATCATGAATATGCATGGCGCCATGTTGGAGCTTCGCTCGCACAGGAATTTTATGACATGCATATGACCGTACTGGAGCCTCTTGTAGAATGTGTGTCACAGTGAGAAGATATGCTAGCACATGTAGATTGAGACATGGGTTGGTTATCGACATGGTTTGGAGTGGGATAAGACCTATGACAGGCATCCCCAGATTGTGATATTGGGTTCATGGAGTACGTTGTACCGTGTATCTCACACGGAGTACGCTGTACCATGTAGTCATGACTATTGTATTCACGTGATGTGATATTCTGGCGGGTAGGGTGACCTACCTCCTGTTACAGTTGTGATACCCCGCACACCGGGATCCGTGTAGCCTGGGATCACAGGGACATAGCCTCGATTGTTTCCATACAGTAACCTGCATGTCTCACATGATATATATTTGATTGGTCTTGTTGGACCAGGGTAGACCCGAGGGAGGGGTCGAGCCCCGATTTGTGACGATTTTCATGAAATGTGGTATTAAATGAGAAATTGATGGGTTTTATGAGGATATTAACGATTTTAAAGATGTGTTGGATCCCTCTGGGATTGTTTTGATGAGTTTTATTGTATCGAGCATGAGAGGTTTTACATGAGATGTTTTTCATGTTTTACATGCCGATTCATGTTTTACGATATATGATATACTCATACATGGCATGGTTTTAATTGCCTCATGCTCGAGATATAAATGTTTTAAATGACATGCCAGCAGGTTGATACCATGTAGATAGTGTAGTTATCTACCTGCTTGCATTATTGCCTTCTGAGCAAGTTGCGCTCACCCTTTCATTTTCCACCCTACAGGGTACATTTAGTAGAAGAGAGTGACACTAGTCTAGCATTTCGGTTATCCGCTGCTTCCTATCAAGACCAGGTATACACATTCGTATAATTTTTGTATCTGAACATATAGAGGCACAATATTGTACACGGATGTAATATTGGGGATGTATTTAGTTAAAATAAATTGATATGTAAATGAAATATGGAAAATAGATGTTAAGGTAAGTAACATGACAAGAGGGACTAACATCGACTCATAGCCCAACTGTTAGTAGTAAAACTGTTCACAACAGGTAAGGAAATGAAAAAAATGAAAAATTTGTAGGGATTTTTAGGAAAAATGGGTCATGACAAAAGGCTCCTGGGATAATCACTTGCCACTAGCCGAATTCGCCTACAATAACAATTATCATTCGAGTATCGAGATGGCACCGTATGAGGCTTTATATGACCGTAGATGACGTTTCCCTATTGGATGGGAAGAACTGGGTGACCGAAAGATTTTTGCTCCTGATTTGGTTACACAAGCCTCTAAGGATGTCCATTCGATTATAGAGAGACTGAGGATAGCTCGGAGTAGACAAAAGAGTTACGCTGACAGGAGACGGAGGCCACTAGAGTTTGCAGTTGGTGAGTCAGTGTTTCTGAAGGTTTCTCCTTCCAAGGTATAGCGAGATTCGGAAAGAGAGGAAAGCTGAGTCCTTGCTACATTAGACCCTTTGAGATACTGGATCGAGTGGGAGATAAGGCCTATAGGTTGGCATTGCCACCGAACTTATTAGGTGTACACAACGTCTTCCACATTTTGATGCTTCAGAAGTATCACCTGGATCCGGCACACGTGATTAGTTATGAGCTATTGGAACTCAGAGAGGACATGTCATATGTTGAGAGATCGATTCGGATATTGGATAGGAAGGAGAAAGTCTTGAGATCAAAGACTATCAGATTAGTGAAGGTTCTCTGTCAGCATCACACTTCAAAGGAGGCTACTTAGGAGCTAGAGAGTCTGATGCGAGAAAAGCACCCCCAGCTGTTTGATGATTGACTTGCTTCTAATTTGGAGGACCAAATTTTCTTAGTTGGGGAGGATTGTAAGACCCGTATTTTTTTTGTAGCTTGTTCCTTATGATTTCTATGTGGACGAACACTTTATTTCGTTAGTGGAATCATAAGAAGAGTATTTACTTGATTTAAGTGTTAGTGAAATGATTTAACACTTATAAGCTACATATAAGTGAAAAAATGGCTATAAGAGCCACATGGCTAATGTCACGACCCTCAACTTACCAAAATACGTACAAATTTTTCGCATTTTCATGCATCAATCCTTAATCATCCTTCCTCGATCGTGAACAACCATACACTTAACAGTTGGGCTGTGTGTCGACGTCTAACTCACTCCACCATACCAATTCAATTTGAAATATTATTTATGAGTAAACACTTGTATAAATGTATATATATCAGAGTTGTTACATGTGTTTACATTGTTTTACATCCCCAGTGGTTACATACAAAATGCTACTGTGCCATGTCTAGTTTAGATACAAAAAAATCAAGGTGTGTATACCTTTAGCGATGGGATGTAGCGGAATTACCAAAAAGGGAACGCCTCCAGTCACGTCCAATCTATACTCAAATCTCTGTAGAAAGGGGGAAATAAGGGGGGTGAGCAAACCACACGCTCAGTAAGGCAATCATGCGAACAGGTAGATACTGCACTATCTACGTGATCGTGATGCCATGCTCAAAAGCATTTAATTCATTGTTTATCTCAAAACATGAGTGTATGATTGTGTTAATGGTATGTAAAGCATTCATGCTATTAAAATTCAGTGCACATTTCAACTCAAAGCATGGTATATATCATCATGCATAATTCACAATAAAAGCATGGCATTACCCATCATGCATTTTCACAATAAAGCATGTCATTAAACATCATGCATCCGTGCACTTTAAAAACCATTAACAAGTCAATTTCAACATTGGTTAGGTCTCGGCCCATCCCTCGGACTTTCCTGACCCACAAATCATTTCAAACATGGATTTACTCTCAAATAGCAGTAGACATGTGAGATAGGCAGTTCAACAACAGGTAATAACCTCAAGGCCTATGTACATAACCTGTGATACCGGCTACACGGATCAGGTGTGCGGGATATCACCACCATCTACTTCCACACGGGAGGTGGGTCAAATCCTACCCGCCGGTCCATAGCAAATCTCGTCCGAAGACGGCACATCACAACTCAACACGGTACAATGTACTCCATGCTACATGCACGGTACGACGTACTCCGTGGACCCAATCAACACATCATATCACGCCACATCTCAAACGCACGTGTGAGCCTATTTAATCGGGCGACCTCTTGTCTATCCGAAGCTCCTAACACGACTAATTAATCATGTGAAAACAATGCACGTGTGAGCCTATTTAATCGATGTGACACCCAGTCTACTCGAAGCTCCAAACACGGCAACATGCAAGGTGGGCATCCAGTGCGAGACAAACTCGAGCACAATGCCAAAACAATCATGAAATCCATGTGAAAACTAGTGCCTCTTGCACTCTTTCATACTCACGAAATCATGTAGGTGGCTCAAAACTTGCAAAATGTGGTTAACAAAACCAAAACACACTCATTTCTTTTGCAAATCATTTCAATGTTAGCCAACCTACCAATCATTTGCTAAAAAGCAATAAAACATGATTTTCAAAGCAATATGCTTTTGTTTTCATGCACATTTCTCAAACTCCCAACTTTTACCCTTCAATCACCCAACAACATTTCCTAATCTCATGCATTCTAGCAAAACATTTAAGCTCCCAAATTGCGCACAGATATCTCTAAGAGTCCACACAATTCCCTTACATCGATTTACTTGGTGTGACTCCTTTCCTTTTAGCTTCTCATGCTCTTGGCTCAACTCGCCTCGGTGTGTCCTCGGAAGCTGCGATTCATTCATTAAATCGATTGAGTTAATGTATTTAACCCATAATTGACCTCACTAGTCAATATTATTCACTTATGCATTTTACAAATGCCTTAATCCACATTTTACCTCTTTTAGGTAAATCTCACAATTTATCCACTAACCACATCTTAAAATCATACCACAACACTATAAATAACTTTTACATATCTCATTCATCATTAAGCTCCATACATTCCACTTTCTCACACTAAACCATTTCTAGGTCAAAATCATTCCAATGCATTCTAGATAGTTTCTAACCATCCATACTCATGCCAAACAACTCCAAAATCACTTAAATAAATAATGCACCATAGTTGGAGTGTTAGAATCTTACCCAATTTGATTTCTCCTCTTGCTCCAAATGGCAATGCCCTTAACTTCTTCAATATCAACAATGGGAAAATGCCTTCCAACTATGTTGTTCTTCTCTTTGATAGGAACAACTTTGTCTCTAATGGTCTCTCTTCAAACCTCACTGAAAATGGCTGATTTTTGAGAGAGAATGTTAGGTTTTTGGGTTGAAAGTGGAAGGTTTGGGTTTTTCCCGAAATTTTCTGATTTCCAGCACTCCTTATATAGAATTAGCTTGAGGAGATCGATCTGGTCCAAGAGGAGATCGATCTGGTCCCTTAAAATCCCTCTTTTCCACGGCATTTTTAAGCCTGAGATCGATCTGTCGAAGCATAAGATCGATCTGTCGAGGCATGAGATCGATCTGTCGAAGCATGAGATCGATCTGCTCCCAAACAGAGAGCTAAGGAGATCGATCTGGCTCCATTGGAGATCGATCTGCTCTATTCTTTTGCCCAAATAAGAGCATTCTGGCTCTTCCAGATCGATCTCTCATCCCATGAGATCGATCTGCCCTTCACAATTTCCAGATTTTCTGCAGTTCCTCTTCAACAACACTTACCAAACATCCTTAATTTGCTACCATGATCATTTCCTCATTCATTCATCTTTGAGACTTGAAAATGGCATCCATCCTCACTTCATACACATTGAAACTTGTGTAGGATCTTTGTATGACCAATGGTACTTAATATAAACAAAAATGGAAGTGCACATCTTATGCAATTCTACTCCCATTTTACCAAACTATTCAAAATCCATTCTACACACATTCTCCACATGTTTAAGTCCATTTCTACACATTCATACATAATGAAACTTGTATGTACGATTACCACTTTCATTACAAGTGTTTACATTACTTATGGACTTACATCACATATACTTCACTCATGAATTCATAGTACAACTCTATTTACACTTCTATGTACATATATACCCTTATACATATACGGGGCCTCACAGCTAACCCAAGTGGATCTAAATCATTCTGACCGAAAAGAAAAATTTAAAATGAGAAAATATAGGGAGCTCATGAAGGAAAGTCGGTTTGATTTGGTCTCGAACATAAAGAATAAGAGTAAAAGCCAAAAAGGGCTAAACAAGTCCGAAAAGGTCCGTTTAAGGTATTTAAGGTATATTCATCTCCCAAAAAGGGCCAAAACGTAAAGACAAGAGTGTAGACCATAAAATATGACACTTTCAAATTTTTGAGAAAAAGTCAATGGTCAAGAAAACTCAACAATAGTTAAGAAAAGTGGACTTTGACCATAGTTGACTAACCATGGTTAAAAATTAACCTATGTATGGAGAAAAAAATTGGGGAAAAATATTTTTAATCAGAATACAAGATAATCATCCCCTAAAGTAGGGAAAATTTATTTAATCGAAATCTGGATTTAATTTAACGGGTAAAAACATAATGGGCCAAAGTGGAAATTTTAAAGCCCATTAAGGTATAACAAGTGTGGACCGAATTTCTTAGGTCCATTAGACTGAATTTTTGGACCAATTTGTGGGCCCAATATTTAGAAAATTGAAGGCCCAATGTATAGTAAAAATGTTAGACCAAAAGCCCATTAGGAAAGCCTAAACCAAGAGACCCAAATGCTGGGCCCAAATTGGTAAATTTTAAGCCCATTAGTAAAAGGTAACCGTAGCCAAATTGGTAACTATTACTTAAACCAATTCAATTCAAACTTGTTAGCTGAAAAGTTAGGCTTAATGACTAAGTAATTGACTTATAAAAGCAGCCAATGTAATTATCTTCTTCAACCCATCATTCTCGACTACACAAAGAAACCATTAACAAACACATAGTCAAGCTTTCTCTCACTAGAAATCACTAGGAAAAAGGCATATTTGGAACTTGTAATCTTCATGAAAGTTATTCCAAATTGAGAGAGAATTAACATATGTTGGAATTGGCTATCAAGGAGCCAAAGTGAGCAACCTGAGAAGCTTCAAAGTTTCAGCCAAGTGTGAAACTGCAACCTAGGTATAATTTCAAGCTTTCAAATTCATATATGTTAATATATGAATTATTCTAAGTTGATTGGTATATATTTTAAGCATTGAAACACATAAAATCACTATGAACATGGATTGGCCGAGAGTGGGTAATGATAAATTGATGAATACCCATATGATTTTAAGGCATGAATAAGTTAATAGACATGTGTTTATGATTATGGTATAGTTAGAATAAATCAATTTGATCAATTGGTGGATAAATTAAGTTGGAAATCAAGGTGTTTGATAAAATGCCTAAATGAACTAAGTTAATCTTAAGACCATTGCCAACCAATTGTTTGTGAAAATGCCTAAGTGAATGGCTAGTTAAATGGTCGATGGTGGCGTGGTGCTCGGCATGGCTAGGCATGCGTGGTTCTTTGCCATGGCATGTGGTATCTTGTAATGGATCTCGAACAAGCCCAATAAGAGTTGGTGGGCCCCACAAGCCAAATAGGCATAACGAAAATGAATAGTAAAAAGGAAATGGGCTTAAGGTAGAGTTAGGCCCATTAAGGTTTATTAAGGCTCATTAAGTGAAATAGACTGTATTAAATGTGAAATATAGTATGAAAAGTAAAATTTACCTGATGAATGGTTATATGCAGCTCCAGAGATTGTTGGAGGAGCTAATCGGATTGCTGGATCGAGCTGCGTTGAGAAAGTAAAATTTCTCGAGTGATTTCAGGTAAGGGGCTTTTGCGAGTAGTTAGAGATACCTACATGTATTTTCATCTGCTTTTGCATTCACTTAAGAACTCTAAGGGTCAAAGAAAGTGAATAATAATTAAAGCGACCCGATAGTGGTAAATTACGATTTTACCCCTAGTTAGGAAAAAAGTCAACTTTTAGGAAAAATTGTAAAAAGCATGGAAACCACAATTATGAGTGTTTTTACTTCTGTTTAGCAGAAGAGTAGGTACATGGGCTAATGTTTTCTTGGTTGATGAGAAATAACACAATTTATAGTGCTGATTTTTATGTTTTTAAAATTATCCCTTTTAAAAGAGCCATCTATCGAATCATGTGAGAATAAATTGTGCTAGAGCACAACTCGCACTTGATTTCATATGTTTTTCACATAAATTAGTGCTGAAGTATGATTTGCACTGGATTTCCATGACATGCATGATAGAGTGCTAGAGCATTGCTCGTACTCAGTTTTATACGATTTATGCATGATAGAGTGCTGAAGCTATTGCTCGTACTCAATTTTATATGTTTTGTGCATAGCATGGTACTGGAGCGATTGCTCGTACTTGATTTGAAACATGAACTATGCATGACCTTGTGCTGGAGTGTTACTCACGCTAGAGTTCGAGTTTGTGATGTGTGAAATAGTGTTTGAGCGAAGTGTCGACTATGAGTCACACTTAAAGGCGCGCACTGTAGTTTTACTGTGATATATAAGACATGTTGAAAATCGTGACAATTTCGTCATGTAGACTGAGTGTCACATTGTTGAGATGTTCGCACATGGATTTAGAGACGTGGTATTGATTATCCATTGAGATAGGGTCCACAAGTGTATGTTGTACCGTGTGTATGTTACGGAGTACGCTGTACCGTGTGTTGTTGTGTTGTGTATGAGGAGTTGAGGAGTTGATAGCTGGTGGTTGTGATGGACTGACCCCCCTCCCATTGCAATAGTGATTGTCCCGCACACTATGATCCGTGTAGCTTGGGATCACATTATAGGATATGGCCATAGTCCAGGATATTATTGCATTTAGCCACTGAGTCACACATGATATATCACTTGATTTTATGAGACGGATAGACCTGAAGGATGGGTCAGAATCCGATTGTTGTGTTGTGAATAATTTAAATGCCATAATTACTGTTATTTGAATATAAATGGCAGGATTTATCTAAAGGCATTATGAAATTATAAAGATGCATTGTTTTGCACGAAATGCCTACATTTGATAACTAAGCATGATTTATGTACATGGGATTTAATTTGTACAAGTATATATATATATATTTTAAATACATGCTTTTAATGTGACTTAAGGAAATAATATTTTTGAGGCATAGCATTATTTTGAGTAGATAGTGTAGATGTCTACTTGCTTGCCTGATTTTCTTACTGAGTTGTGAGCTCACCCTTTTTTTACACCTCTCTACAGAGCATCCACAATAGAGCGAGTATGATTGAGGGATAGTATTCCTGTTGTCCGCTGCCATTTTCTATCGATCGACAGGTATACATATTTTGTATGGTTCTGTATCTAAACATATAAACAACACAGTGATGTAAACGATGTAAATTATGGGGGATGTATTTGTTTTAGATTTTATATGAGCTCACTTATATTATAAAAGAAATTACACTAAGTAGATAGTATATTGACATGTATGTATGATAATGGATGAATGGTATGGTAAGCGAGGATACTAACATCGAATCACAGCCCAACTGTTGATAAGGAGAAAGGTAAGTAAAAAGCAAAAAAATTGTAGTGGCTTTGGTTAAGTCATGGGTGGTCGTGACATATTCTTTATGATTCCATGATGTACAGACAAGTTACATTATATATGAATCATAAGGATTGGATATTTTTAAGCTCTAAGTATGGATGAAAAGCAAGATGAGTAGTGAAGCAAGTGAATGCAAAGTTACCCTTAAAACTCTGGAAACAATTGCAGTTGGAATGCTGCGAGCAAGGGGAGATCGATCTCATTGTGCTCGAAATGTAGAACCAAAGCATTCTGTAAAAGGGAGATCGATCCCTCATTTAAGCAGATCAATCTCGGTATGCTTGTACCTAACAAGGATCGATCTCATCCCCAAAGACAGATTGATCTCTAAAGGATTTTGGATAGCAAAGATTGATCTCTTCCCAAAGCCAGATCGATCTCTAAAGCCTTCTTCCAGACAAGGATCGATCCCTTCCATAAGCAGATTGATCCCATCCCATGAATAGATTGATCTTACAACCTGCAAACTGAATATCGAGAGAGTTCAAACAAGGGGAGATCGATCTCTCACCCTTGGAGATCGATCTCATAAGGCCAATTCTATAAAAAGGGCCTGACATTGAAGTGTTCTTCCCTGAAACATCAAACATCCCTCTATTGTCACAAAGTAACCTAGTTTTCTCACTCTAGAATATCATCACCTCCCTACCAGATTTGAAGAAAAGTTGTTTGAGCAAAGTTGTTCGTTGTGATGAGGAGAACAGCATAGTTTGGAATCAACATTCAAGTTGTTGGATTGAAGGAGAAAAGTCTTCCCTTAAGATTTGGCCAAATGAGGAAGTATAAGCTAAGTAAGTTTTCAATACACCAACTTCAAGTATGTTTATCTATGCATTGTTATGGGTTATTTGGTATATGTATTATTGGTTGAAACTACTTAGAGTGTGATGAATCCTTTATGACCTAAAAATGGGTTAGTGTGAGAAAGTGAGCTATAGTTGATTTATTGATGAAATGATTATACTGTGGTGATAGTGATGTTAAATACATGATTTTTAGATGATTTTGGGGAATTAATTAACAGGATTTGATGGAGTTATGGAATGTGCGTAAGAGGTGTATGATGAAATACCTTAGTGAAGGAAAATGATGAACTTAAGGCATTGTGAGCTTAATGTTGGCTTAATATGTCAGGACCCATTCTCAATCCATGACTTAACCAAAAACCACTACAAATTTTTCGCATTTTTAACTTACCTTTCCTCTCTTCAATGGTTGGGCTGTGATTCGATGTTAGCTTCCTCGCATACCATATCATCCATTATCATACATATATGTCAATATACTGTTATTGACTATGGCTTCTATTATAATACATGTTAGATTATATAAAATCTAATACAAATACATTCCCCATAATATATATCGTATACATCACTGTGCTGTTTCTATGTTTAGATACATAACCGTACAAAATATGTATACCTGTCGATCGATAGGAAATAGTAGTGGACTAAGGAATACTATCCCTCAATAGCTCTCACTCTACTGCTGATGCTCTGTAGAGAGATGTAAAGAAAGGGGGTGAGCATACAACGCGCTCAGTAAGAAAATCAGGCAAGCAAGTAGATATCTACACTATCTTCTCAAAATAATGCTATGCCTTGAAAACATTATTTCCTTCACTCACTTTAAATGCATGTCTTTAAATATATATGTATACTTGTACAGATTAAATCCCATGTACAAAAATCATGCTTTCTTTCACAAATGTAGGCATGTAGTGCAAAACAATGCATCTTTATAATATCACAATGCCTTTAGATAAATCATGCCATGTACGTTTAAATCATAGTAAAGATGACATTTAAATCATTCACAACACAAAATCGGAGTCCGACCTATCCCTCAGGTCTGTCAGCAATTAAATCAGTTAATCAGGTGATATATCATGTGAGACACTGTGGTGAAAATGTAAATAGTATCCTGGACTATGATCATATCCGACATGTGATCCCAAGCAACACAGATCTCGGTGTGCGGGGCATCACTGCTGCAAAGGGATGGGGCTCAGTCCATCACAACCGCCAGCTATATCCTATTCAACTCCACAACAACAGATGGTACAGTGTACTCCATGCCACATGCACGGTACAACGTACACCCGTGGACCCTACATCACAGTCGGGGTGCCTACCATAGGTCTTAGCCCTCAAAACCATGGAATATCATACCACGTCTCTAGTATCCTTATGCGAATTCCTCTCACAGTGTGACACTCAGTCTACACAAGGAAATCAAGCATGGCTTTCAACATGTCTTATATATCACACTACAGTGCGCGCCTTTGAGCGGGACTCACAGTCAACAATCCGCTCAATCACTGTTTCACATCACAAACTCAACTCTAGTGCGAGTAAACCTCCAGCAACTAGGTCAATGCATAGTTCATGTATTGAATCAAGTACGATCAATAGCTCCAGTACCATGCTATGCATAATATCATCAAATCAAGTACGAGCAATAGCTCTAGTACTATGTCATGTATAAATCATGGAGAATCGAGTATGAGCAATGCTCCAACACTCTATCTTACATCTCATGAAAAACTCGAGTACGAGCTAATCGCTCCAGCACTCTCTCATGCATATATCATATAAAACTGAGTACGAGTAAGAACTCCAGTACTCTGTCATGCATGTCATGGAAATCTAGTATGAATCAAAATCCAGCACTAATATATGTGGAAAATATATGAAATCCAGTGCAAGCTGTGCTCCAGCACGATTCGTTCTCACATAATATGATAGATGGCTCTTTAAAAAGGGATGATTTACAAAACATCAAAATCAGCACTATAAAGTGTGCTTAATTCATATCAACCTCAAAATCATTACCCCATCTATTTATTTTCCTGCTAAACAACAGTTGAACATTCACAATGGTGGTTTCCATGCTTTTTACAACTTTTCACAAAAGTTGACTTTTTGACTAATTAGGGGCAAAATTGTAATTTGCCACTACTGGGTCACAATAATTATTATTCACTTTCTCTGACCCTCAGAGTTTTTAAGTGAATGTAAAAGCCGACGAAAATACGTGCAAGTATCTCTAACTACTCATAAAAGTCCCTTACATGTAATCACTCGAGAAATTTCACTTTCTCTGCGCTGCTCGTTTCAGTAGTCCGATTTGCTCCTCCAATAATCTCTGGAGCTGTATATAACCATTTATCAGGTTAATTACACTTTTCCTACTATATTTCACATTAAATACAGTCTATTTCCCTTAATGGGCTTTAGTAATCCTTAATGGGCCTAACTATGCCTTAATCCTATTTCTATTTTACTATTCATTTTCGTTGGGCCTATTAGGCTTGTGGGGCCCACCAACTCTTATTGGGCTTGTCCTAGACCCATTACATCACATTGGGCCTAAAATATTTGGGCTTGGCCCATTGGGCCTCTCGGCCACATGCCATGGCCGAGAGCTATCCATGCCGTCGGTCAAGCCATGGCATGCCGGCCATGTCCCTTTCCTTAGCCAATTCACTTAGGCATTTTCATGAACACTTGGTTGGCAACATTCTTAAACATCATATAGTTCATTTAGGCATTTTATCAAAGACCTTGATTGCCAACTAATTACATGTATTAATTAATCAAATTGATTAATTCTAATTACACCATAATAATTAACACATGTACATTAATCCATTTATGCCTTAAAATCATATGGACATTAATCAATATCTCACTACTCACTCTCGGCCTATCCAATATCATAGTGATTTCATATGTTTCAATGCTTAAAACATATACCAATATACTTAAAATCATTCATACATTAACATATATGAAATTGAAAACTTGAAAATATACCAATTGTTGTGTTCACACTTGGCCGAATACTTTGGAGGCTCACGGTTTGCACTATATGGCTCCTTGATAGCCAATTCCAACATATGCCACTCCTCTTTCAATTTGGAACAACTTCTATGAAGGATGCAAGTTTCAAATTGCCTAATTCCTAGTGATTTCTAGTGAGAGAAAGTTTGGATAATTGTATTTCAATGGTTTCCTTGTGTAGCCGAGAATGGTGTGATGAAGATGACAATGGTGTGGCTGATTTTATAAGCCACTTACTTAGCCATTATACCTTACTTTCCAGCCATTATACTTGACTTCCTAAGCCTTAGTCATAAGTCACCTTATGAGTCATGTTTAGCTTTAACTATGGTTAGATATTTATCTCATGGGCTTTCCATTTGGGCTTCTCGGTTTGGGCTTTCTTAATAGGCTTTCGGGCTGAAATTTTCACCATACCTCGGGCCTTTAATTGTCTCAATATTTGGCCAATCAATTGGTCCAACAATTCGGTCTAAGGGACCTAAGAATTTCGATATACTAGTATACCTTAATGGGCTTTAAAATTTTCACCTTAGGCCCATTACGTTTTTAACCATTAAATTTAATCTGAAATCCTTCCAAATAAATTTTCCTTACTTCCGGGGATGATTATCTTGTATTTTGACCAAGAATATTTTTCCCCAATTTTTTTCTCCATACTTAGGTTAATTTTTAATCATGTTAGTCAACTATGGTAAAAGTCCACTTTCTTAACTATAGTTGACCTTTTTCCTTAACCATTGACTAAGTTGACTATTTCTCAAAATTCCGAAAGTGTCATATCTTATATCTTACACTCTCGTCTTTACGTTTCAATCGTTCCCAGTAGGTAATTATACCCGAAACACCTTAAATACCTTAACTCGCAAAAAAGGTCCATTTTATCCTTTTTAGCTTTTTCTCTCGTTCTTTGTGTTTGGAACCAAATCAAGCTGACTTTCCTTCATGAGCTTTCTCTCTTTTCTCATTTTAAGTTCTTATTTTAGTCAGGATGATTCAGATCCACTTGGTTTAGCCTGTGACTTTTATAGCTCACATTAGGCTTTTTATGTAGCTTTTGCGTGTTAAATCATTTTACCAACACTTTAAATCTAGAATTTACTCTTCTTATGATTCAACTATAATACTAGAGTGTTCATACACATAGGAATCATAAGGTACAAGCTACATAAAATACGGGTCTGACAATCCTCCCCTACTCAAAAAATTTGGTCCTCCAAATTAGAACTAAATCAGTCATCAAATAGGTGAGGGTACTTCTCTCGCATCAGACTCTCCAGCTCCCAAGTAGCCTCCTCTGAAGTATGATGCTGCCAGAGAATCTTCACTAACCCGATGGTCTTTGATCTCAATACCTTCTCCTTCCTATCAAATATCCGAATCGGTCGCTCAACATATGACATGTCCTCTCGGAGCTCCAAAGGCTCATAACTAATCACATGTGCCGGATCCGGGTGATACTTTCGAAGAATCGATAAGTGGAAGACGTTATGGACACCCGATAAGTTTGGTGGCAATGCCAACCTATAAGCCTTATCTCTCACTCGATCAAGTATCTCAAAGGGTCTAATATAGCGAGGATTTAGTTTCCCTCTCTTCCCTAATCTCGCTATGCCCTTGGAAGGAGAAACTCTCAAAAACACGGATTCACCAACTGCAAACTCTAGTGGCCTACGTCTCTTGTCAGCGTAACTCTTCTGTCTACTCTGAGCTGTCCTTAGTCACTCTACTATCAAGTGGACGTCCTCAGATGCTTGTGTAACCATGTCAGGAGCGAAAATCTTACGGTCACCCACTTCTTCCCATCTAATAGGGGAACAACATCTACGGCCATATAAAGCCTCATACGGTGCCATCTCGATACTCGAAGAATAATTATTGTTGTAGGCGAACTCGTCTAGTGGCAAGTGGTGATCCCAGGAGCCTCTAAAATCTAACACACATGCTCTCAACATATCCTCCAGAGTCTGTATAGTCCTCTCTGACTGACTATCTGTCTGTGGATGGAAAACGGTGCTCAAACTCAACTGGGTTCCCATGGCTTCCTGAAAATGTCTCCAAAAGTGGGAAGTGAAGCGGGAATCCCTATCAGAGACTATGCTCATTGGTACACCGTGTAACCTTACTACCTCGCGTACATACTGATAATTTTATATTTTTAGAATTATTTGTGCTTAATTTCCTAATTAATTATTTAAATCCCCAATTTATTTTGTTAATTATCCCTTTTATTTAATTAAAATTCTCATGTTTGCAGATAAATTAAATCTGGATGAATTTTAAATATTTCGATAGAAAATAGACCAAAATTGGGCTAAAATCGAGATTGGACCACGTGGACAACACGAGCCTAGCACATCCAATTGGACAAAAAGACAAATGACATGAAAATATTTATTTCAAGGAGCCAATGGTGTGAAGACAAGTGGCCAAACAATGCCAACTCATCTAGGATGAAAAAATTACCATTATACCCCTAAGTGTGTGTATAAATAGAATATGATGGCAATTGAAAAGAGGTAGCCTAGGTTAGAATAGGAGTAATTTAGGGTAGAAAGTTTTAGAGAGTTTTTTTTAGCTTCTTTTTCTTTAACCTTTCGGTGATCAAAACATTGTATTCAATTTTTAGATACTGTTCATGTTAATTTCCAATTTTATAAGCTTAATTTCCTTTTCCTTTTTCGGTTTATTTTAGCTGTTTGATTTCCATGGTTTTTATTTTTTATTTGGGTGTGAGGGGCTGGTGACAGCAGCCTTGATGTTCAACCCGTTGCATTGTTTCACTTTCGTTTCCTGCAAATTTACATTGCGTTGATTTTACAATTATCAGATGGTGGGTTTAAACGTTCTGTCCGAGGTTGCTCTAAGACTTATTCGGGATGGTGAATGGAGGCCGAGTGACTAGTAGCAATCTCTTTTCTGTTTTCAGTGTTCTATATCCTATTTTTGCATTTTAGCCTCTTCTTTAACTTATGGTTTCATTCACTGTTCGGGTTCAATTTTTGCCATTATAATTCCTGCAGTTTCATTTTATGTTTTTTCTATTTTATTTCTGCACCTTGTCGCTACTTGTTCTCACAATCAGTTTCTGATGCATTCGATTTGTAAGTCCTTTTAAGTGGTGACAAGATACGTTATGGCAAGGTTGTTGAGGAGACTGAATTGTACTGCTGATGCAGGACGTGGTTTGCTGGCGGTTGTCCTTTAGTTTGTGTAGAGCAGGAAGATCAGGAACGAAGCAGTTAAGCAGAGCAGTAGAACTGAAGCTGTTGGCATGATGAGTTGAACGAGGCAGGACTGCTGCTGGTTCCATTGACAGGAACGACGTTGGTGGCAAGGGGACCGAGCCCATCTGATTTTCTTTCTGTTGTTGTTTCCTGCTTCATGTTTTTTTTTTTTTTGCTTTTATCTCCTTTAGCATTTTATAGTTATCCATGATGTTAATAATTCTTAAATTCATGTCTCTGTTCGGCTCTGTTTCTTGTTTATGTTACAGTTCATTATTGTAATTCATTATCTTTTGTTGTTTTTAATTAAAGCAAGGGCATGACAGGGGGCTTCCCTACTACCTCGATGTGCTGCGTGGTTGCTGGTGCTTGGAAACGAGCAGTTCAACGTTACTGAAGCAAACAACGCAAGAAAGTTCACTAAGTGCAGCAGCAACTGGTGACATTTTGTTTGTTGTGTGAGCAGGACAAAGGTCTGGTTGTGCTGGATGTTCGTGTAGGTGGTTGTTGTTCTCGGCTGCTGGTGATTCTCTGGCGCACCCCAGTCTGCTTCATGATCACAAGTGAACCCCCGATGCCCTGATGCAGCTGCGTGCATGTTCTGTTACCGGTACCTGTATAAAGCTGTGGCTGAAGGCACAGTACGGGGAATGTGTGCTGATGGGGGCTTTAGCATGAATAGCAGAAGAATGAAGCAAGCACCTGGAACCGAAGCACCTGGAAAAGAAATGCAAATTGAAGCATGAACAATATTTGGAGGGACATAGGGCTGGTTTAAATTGTTAAGGCCATGTTTGGCCATAGTTCAATTTAGTCATGTTTTAGTTTAATGCATCATTAGTGTTTTCATGCATTTGTTAGTTGTTAGTTAGTTAGTTTAGTCAATTATAATGGTAGATTAGTTTTATCATTTTTGCATGTTAAATTGTAGTGTTAATTTTAGTTAGTAGTTAATTTTATATTAAATGTTTTAAGATTTTAGTTTAGTTGCATTTAGAGTTAATTTAGATCAATTATGTTTCATGCATTTTAGGATTAGTTTAATTTGTAATTTTCATTAGTTTAAATTCATGCATTTTTTATTTTAAGTTTGTTTAAAGATTAGTTTAATTAATTTTATTGCTTTGTTATTTTCATATTTGCATTTTATTTGTGTTAATTAGTTTTAACTGTTTTAATTTCTTTTGTAGGTTTAAGCTCCAGCATCTCTCATGCATATCAAATCATAAAAACTAGTGCGAGCAATTGCTCCAGCACCTTTTTATGCATATTCAGTCAAAACAAATTAGAACAGTCAAAACATGTCAAAACAGAGTGCGAGCTAAGCTCCAGCACTTCTCACGCATTTCACAATATAAAAATCAGTGCGAGCAACCGCTCTAACACATTTCATGCATATGATGTCACACAAGTCAGTGCGAGCAACCACTCTAGCACATTTCTGAAAATTCACAAATGCAGATATAGTGCGAACTACGTGTTGGCACTATCTGTTTCCATTTAAACTTGATAGTTGGCCTATTTCCAAATAAATTCCATTTAAATACAAATAACACTTACGTAGTGTTATCATGTGAAATTCATGCAATTACTGGCCAATCTATCGATTTACTTTGATTAAAACCAATAAAATCCTTAAACCATAAATTTACTTAAATCATGATTTCATGCATGTCATGCTTTCACCATCCTTAGGTGAACTTCC
The DNA here is from genome assembly GCA_033439115.1 of Firmiana major. Classification (NCBI taxonomy): domain Eukaryota; kingdom Viridiplantae; phylum Streptophyta; class Magnoliopsida; order Malvales; family Malvaceae; genus Firmiana; species Firmiana major. The sequence goes on along the minus strand of CM065907.1, from coordinate 43,339,313 downwards.
CTCAATAGAGGTAAATTAGTCTTTTCACCTATTTCGATCCTTAAAATCATTCAAACCATTTTTAGGGTCATTATACAATATCAATGTATACATGCATATTCAGTGTACAGAAAAGCTATTAAAATACGCGTAGCTACCTCTAGCTACTCACATAATTCCCTTACCTCATTTTCTCTGTACAGTCTGACCTTTCCACTGATTACTCGTCACGCAGTCCGATTTGCTTCGAATCCAATCTCCGAAACTGCGGATACATTTTCATCAGGTAAAATACAATACAATTAATTGTATTTCATAATTTTTTTGGGCTTAATTTAAATCATTGGGCCCGTTTACTCATATTGGGCCCGATTGCACCTTAATGGGCCTTAAGCCCTTTTACCACACTTTATTGAGGCCTATTGGGCTCATTGGGCCCATCAGTATTTATTGAGCCTCATTCTAAACTCTTAGAATATCTCAATTTATTATTTACGACAATTTATCCAATTTTCCAGAATTTAATTCATTTATGCGGAAATTAAATCCGTAATTTATGCGATAAATATCAATCACGCATAACGATGTAAATTGTCGTAAATAAGGGTCACTTACCCGAGATTTCATGATAGTACGTAAATCGAGGCTGTCTCGAGCTCTCGGTTGATACCAATCGTCGAGCTACACAATTTAATATTTTTTCGGGTAAATTTCCAGTCGGAAATTAATCAAATTAAATATTTCGAAATTTAAATCGTCAATTCGACCGCTTACCGACTTACCCGAAGCTCGATTGCATCACTGAAATTTTTCCCAATTTTTTCTTTTTTTCTTTTTCCCTTTTTCTTCCTTTTTTCCTTATCTTTTTGGCTGAACCGGTCCGGTCCGGTTCAACCCGGTTCAGACCGCCGGTTCGGTCCAGTTCGGTTCGGTCGGTTCAATCCGGTTCGGCCAGTTCAGTCATCCTCTAGTGGTTTCGACACCGTCTGACCGGTTCCCGGCGTTATTCCACCGCCGTTCGATGCGCCATCGCATAGGCTTCCTAAATCAGGCCTCGGTGTCGCTCGAATCGGCGCCGATGGCCGCCAATCGACGTTTCTTCCCCGCGGCCTCTCCTTCATTTTTCGACGTTTTTCGACGACTTCGGGGCATGTCACGGTCGCTGGTGGCTCGCCCAGGGTCGAGCTACCTTCGCCGACCCCTCGGTCCCGTCGGTGGTGGCTCGTCCGACGATTCTCCTCCTCGGTCGGCCTTCGCGTTTTTTCTTCTTTCTTTTCTGTTTCGTTTGCTCTCTGTTTCACAATTTCAATTCAGTTTCTTTTTTTTACTTTATTTATTTATTTTTATTATTATTTTATTTTTTAATAATATTTTAATCAATTAAATATTATTAAATATCAAAATATCCCAAAAAAATCATATTAAATTCATTTAATCCGTAAATGAATTTCTCAGTCCGGTTTTGCCTTTTCGGTATATTTTTCAATTATTTTCGGGATTATTTTTCGATGCGAAAATTTCAGCATTATTCCAATAAATTCATATCTTGATCAATTTAATCCGAAATTTAATTATTTCTTCGTTATTGATCAAGATTTCTCTAGCCATATTTTTAATTAAATTTTCTTGTCCCGATTAATATCGAATTTTGATCTTTTGACCGTTTTACCCTTGCACGTATTCGGGAATGCCATTTCAATCCTTTTGCATTTTTTAAATGCACTCAAAATTTCTAGTCATTCCCTTTTTGTTCTTACAATAAAACTCGGGTCTTACAGAACACTTTTCATAATCTTAATGATACTTCAAGCATTTTTATATTTTTAAAAGCAAGGTAACAAGATACCATTATGGTTTTAAATTACATCTTTTACCTACAAATCTCAGGGCAGCACAAAATCATTAGGTATTGGTCTTACCTCGATTTACGTGTCAGCACCTCGCGTTGCCCAAGATAATTTCAAAACCATAAAAATGTTTAAATTCATCTTACTATACTTGAACATACACCAACTTACATAAACTTCATTAAACTTGGTCATTTTTTACCAACTTTTTTATCTACTAGATTTTATCGATAAGTGTGCCGATTTAAGTTATTTCGACAATTTCTTTTCTTTTAACCTTAAACTTATCAACTCAATGGCTTAAACATTTATTCAAGTCTCTAGTCAACATAGTACAACTTATAAAATTGCCAATTTCCACACTTTTATAATTTTCCACTATAATGAGCTATACACTGAACTTTTTTGTATTAAACGAACATTCCATGACACATAACACAATCAAATTTCATCTTCTCCATAACAACCAATGGCTGGCCGAATTCTAAACATATCCTAGAAATTATTTATTCAATTTCTACTTTAGTAAAAATCTTCTAAAACTATTAAACAACAACATATATCACAATCATCATCTTCCATCAACTTTCTCACCTTGTTGACCAACTTTGACCACTCTTTCTTTCTCCAAAAGTGTTCATCATTTGTAGATAAACATGTATAAAACTTAGAATCATCTTAAACAAGCTTAAAAACTAGCCAAGAAATAAAAAACTTAAGGTTTCTCTTACCTCTGAAAAAAGGCAGATTCTGCCCCTGTTCTTCTCTCTAGCTTTTCACCCACCAAATCAACTTATTTGTGGCTAATTTTTTAATATATGTTAGATGAATTAATAAGAAAGATTTTATTCTTTTGTTCGACTTCCAAAAACGGCTAGAAGGTGGCCGAAAAATTTCCACAAGAAGACTCTGTGATAGACGCCTACGGCAAGAAGAGAATGAGAGAGCTTTTTGGTTTTCAATCGGTTCTGGATGGTTTTTAGCTTTCTAGAAAGGCCTTTAAATGCAATTTAATATGGAAAACAAATCAGGCTAGAAACCCTTCTAGAACCACTTCGAATTGGGCTTTCTTGTTAGGCCTGCAGTGTGTTGTGCCTGGGCTGACAACAGCCATGTTTTCATAAAATCTCTAAAAATTATTTCCAGCCAATTTTCTTCCAAATTCCCACTTCCCAAGTGTTATACTAAGTCCATAGTATGTTTCATAAAAATTTTGCATCTACTTATTTAAGAAACATTTCATGTTTGGGTCTATTTTACCCGATTTAGTCATTACTGATAAAAATTCTTTAAAAGTTTTCAGTTTACTTTAAAAATTAATTTAACCACTGAAACCTCAATATTTCCACTCAATTCTAATTCTACAAGTCAAATATACCTTAATTTAATTTCCTATGGCCTCAAAATAATTTTTACGAATTTATGGAAGTTATTCCGAATTTATTTCAATACTAGGCCCAATTTCTCGGTTTAGTGCTAATTAATGTTTTTACTAGCTTTTTCACTTTTGATGCTTTAGTGTTACCTACTAATCACCAAAACATACTTATAAATATAATCTCTTAAGAAATACTTTAATTTAAAATTTTACCTCGATTTTTGTGCCCTGAACTTCGTGCCACTAATCTTGGTGTTTCGGTTATTTCGGGCCCTACATAATATTATTTCAAGTCTCTTAATTGCTTTTTAGTTTCCAAATAACCAATAAAACAAAATTTTGGGTTTCACACGGCTAATAGAGGCTAAAAATAGTCATGGCTAACTATTATTGTGTCACGACCCATTTTTACCTACAATCACTACATATTTTTCGCTTTTTCATTTCCTTTCCCGGTCATGAACATTCTCACCAATAACAGTTAGGCTATGAGTCAGTATTAGTCCAACTCTGTCACTTTTACCATCTACTATGCCATATCTCTTTAATTTATTCGTAAGTAAGCACATATACTTTATAATTGAAATTCGATACTTGTACGTGTCTATTAATATTTACATCTCCCATATTACATTTCAAAATGATTACTGTGCTATTACACGTTTAGATACAGAAAGATACTGGTGTGTATACCTCTTGATGATGGAGAGCAGCGGATACCAGGATGCAAGTCCTTAACCACTCACTAACTACTGTGTACGCTCTGTAGAGGGGGAAAATGAATGGGATGAGCTCACTAGCTCAGTAAGGCAATAATGCACGTAGGTAGATAACTACACTATCTACATGCTTATAATGTCATGATATAAAACTTATTTATATCCTGAGCATGAGGTAATATTAAAACTATGCCACATGTATATACATATATCACGTATTGAAAACATGAAAATAGGCATGATAACACATGGAAAATCATCATGTAAAACTTTTCATGCTAATCATAATAAACTCATCAGTTTCATCTCAAATCATAGATTTCATTCTCATCATATTAAAGAAAACTCATCGTAAAACCATCTCTCAGAGTTTAACACCTTCTCAAAACTTAGTAAAACTCATCACAAACAACATATCTTTCTTTAAAAACATCCCACAAGGTTCGACCCCTCCCTCAGGTCTACCTTCGATAACACAAAGCATGATCAGTGTATATAAAACCATGTGATATCATGTGAGACAGGTGGTCACTGCATATAATCGAGGACTTTGTTGGCCAACTATGTCACTATCATCCCAGACCACATAGATCCCGGTGTGCAGGGCATCATGCTGTAACGGGAGGTGGGTTAATCCTACCCGCCAGACTTTAAATCAATGTCATCACCACACGGTACAGCGTACTTCATGTGACATACACGGTACAACGTACTTCGTGGACCCATATCACGACTGGGGGTGCTTGTCGTAGGTCTTATTTACCTCATACCATGTATAACTGACTCAGTCTCAAGTGCACGTGCGAGCATCTCATCCATGTGACTAATAGTCTACACGAGGCATCCAGCATAGCTTGTGCGAGCATCTCATCCGTGTGACACATAGTCTACACGAGGCATCCAGCATGACTCATTACATATCATAGTGTGAAAAGTCGAGTGTGAGCAAAGCTCTAGCATGATTTCATGAATAATCAGTCAAAATCCTCATACGAGCAGTGCTCCAGTACGGTTATATGTATAAGAAACAAATGAAAACCCACGTACAAACAAAGCTCTAGTACAACTTGCATGTATCTCAACTCAAAATATGGTGCGAGCTAGGCTTCAACACATTTCATGGATGTAAAAATATTGAAATCCAATGCGAGCAAAGCTCCAGCATGATTAAATTCATATAAATCTGATAGGCAGCTCTATTTCAACAAAACACGCTCAAAACAAAAGTTAGCACCTAACTCGTGCTATTTCATGAAGTTATGAAATCAAATAGCCAGCCTATCCGTTAATTTTGCTTAAATCGAACCAATACATTTCATAAAAATATCAAACTATGAAATTCATGCAATTTATTAGCCTTACTACTATTTTTGTAAGATTTACTTCCAAGATAAAATCATCTTTTTCATCTATATCCGAAATCGTTCGTACAAATTATTATTTGTTTTCTAGATAACCAAGCAATTATAATGCCTTGTAAATACCCTCAAAATACATGTAGCTACCTCTAGATGCTCATAAAATTCCCTTACCTGGAAATTGCATCGAGTAATTCCACTTCTTTAGAGCTGCTCGATCGCACAGTCCAATTTGCTCCCAATGAAATCTCTGGAGCTGCATGAAATTACTTATCACATCAATTTAACCCAATATAATACAATTCTTTCGTTTACTATAGTCGATTTGACTTATTGGGTTCGTTAACACTTATTGGGCCTTATTTTCTCTTAAGTCCTTTTCGATTGTACTATTAATTTCTAAAGAATCTATTGGACTCATCAAGTCTAATGATTCATATTATGTCAGACCCGTATTTTATGTAGCTTGTACCTTATGATTCCTATGTGTATGAATACTCTAGTATTATAGTTGAATCATAAGAAGAGTAAATTCTAGATTTAAAGTGTTAGTAAAATGATTTAACACGCAAAAGCTACATAAAAAGCCTAATGTGAGCTATAAGAGTCACAGGCTAAACCAAGTGGATCTGAATCATCCTGACTGAAAATAAGAACTTAAATGAGAAAAGAGAGAAAGCTCATGAAGGAAAATCAACTTGATTTAGTTCCAAACACAAGAACGAGAGAAAAAGCTAAAAAGGGTAAAATGGACCTTTTTGGCGAGTTAAGGTATTTAAGGTGTTTCGGGTATAATTACCAAACGAGAATGGTTGAAACGTAAAGATGAGAGTGTAAGACATAAGATATGACACTTTTGAAATTTTAAGAAAAAGTCAACTTAGTCAATGTTAAGGAAAAAGGTCAACTATAGTTAAGAAAGTGGACTTTTACCATAGTTGACTAAACATGGTTAAAAATTAACCTAAGTATGGAGAAAAAACTTAGGGAAAAATATTCTTGGTCAGAATACAAGATAATCATCCCCAGAAGTAAGGAAAATTTATTCGGAAGGATTCCAGATTAAATTTAATGGTTAAAAACGTAATGGGCCTAAGGTGAAAATTTTAAAGCCCATTAAGGTATACTAAACGTATATCGAAATTCTTAGGTCCCTTAGACCGAATTGTTGGACCAATTGATTGGCCAAATATTGAGACAATTAAAGGCCCGAGTTATGGTGAAACTTTCAGCCCGAAAGCCCATTAAAAAAGCCCAAACCGAGAAGCCCAAATGGAAAGCCCATGAGATAAATATCTAACCATAGTTAAAGCTAAACATGACTCATAAGGTGACTCATGACTAAGGCTTAGGAAGTCAAGTATAATGGCTGGAAAGTAAGGCTTAATGGCTAAGTAAGTGGCTTATAAAATCAGCCACACCATTGTCATCTTCATCACACCAGTCTCGGCTACACAAGGAAACTATTGAAATACAATTATCCAAGCTTTCTCTCACTAGAAATCACTAGGAATTAGGCATATTTGGAACTTGCATCCATTATAGAAGTTGTTCCAAATTGAAAGGAGAGTGACATATGTTGGAATTGGCTATCAAGGAACCATAGAGTGCAAACCGTGAGCCTCCAAAGTATTCAGCCAAGTGTGAACACAACAATTGGTATATTTTCAAGTTTTCAATTTCATATATCTTAATGTATGAATGATTTTAAGTTTATTGGTATATGTTTTAAGCATTGAAACATATGAAATCACTATGATATTGGTTAGGCCGAGAGTGAGCAATGAGATATTGATTAATGTCCATATGATTTTAAGGCATAAATGGATTAATGTACATGTGTTAATGATTATGGTGTAATTAGAATTAATCAATTTGATTAATTAATACATGTAATTAGTTGGCAATCAAGGTGTTTGATAAAATGCCTAAATGAACTATATGATGTTTAAGAATGTTGCCAACCAAGTGTTTGTGAAAATGCCTAAGTGAATTGGCTAAGGAAAGGGACATGGCCAGCATGCCATGGCATGACCGACGGCATGGATAGCTCTTGGCCATGGCATGTGGCTGAGAGGCCCAATGGGTCAAGCCCAAATATTTTAGGCCCAACGAAAATGAATAGTAAAATAGAAATAGGCTTAAGGCATAGTTAGGCCCATTAAGGATTATTAAAGCCTATTAAGGGAAATAGACTGTATTTAATGTGAAATATAGTAGGAAAAGTGTAATTAACCTGATAAATGGTTATATACAGCTTTAGAGATTATTGGAGGAGCAAATCGGACTGCTGAAACGAGCAGCGCAGAGAAAGTGAAATTTCTCGAGTGATTGCAGTTAAAGGACATTTATGAGTAGTTAGAGATACCTGCACGTATTTTCGCCTGCTTTTACATTCACTTAAAAACTCTAAGGGTTAGAGAAAGTGAATAATAATTATTGTGACCCGATAGTGGTAAATTACGATTTTACCCCTAGTTAGTCAAAAGTCAACTTTTGTGAAAAGTTGTAAAAAGCATGGAAACCACCATTGTGAGTGTTTAACTGCTATTTAGCAGGAAAATAAATAGATAGGCTAATGATTTTAAGGTTGATGTGAATTAAGCACACTTTATAGTGCTGATTTTGATGTTTTGTAAATCATCCTTTTTTAAAGAGCCATCTATCATATTATGTGAGAACAAATCATGCTGGAGCACAGCTCGCACTGGATTTCATATATTTTCCACATATATTAGTGCTGGATTTTGATTCGCACTAGATTTCCATGACATGCATGATAGAGTACTGAAGTTCTTACTCGTAATCAGTTTTATATGATATATGCATGGGAGAGTGCTAGAGCGATTAGCTTGTACTCGAGTTTTTCATGAGATGCATGACAGAGTGCTGGAGCATTGCTCGTACTCGATTCTTCATGATTTATACATGACAAGTACTGGAGCTATTGCTCGTACTTGATTTGATACATGAACTATGCATTGACCTAGTTGCTGGAGGTTTACTCGCGCTAGAGTTGAGTTTGTGATGTGAAACAGTGTTTGAGCGGAGTATCGACTGTGAGTCGTGCTCAAAGGCGCGCACTGTAGTGTGATATATAAGACATGTTGAAAGCCATGCTTGATTTCCTTATATAGACTGAGTGTCACACTGTGAGAGGAATTCGCATGAGGATACTAGAGACGTGGTATGATATTCCATGGTTTTGAGGGCTAAGACCTATGGTAGGTACCCCGACTGTGATGTAGGGTCCACGGGTGTACGTTGTACCGTGCATGTGGCATGGAGTACACTGTACCATGTGTTGTTATAGAGTTAAGGAGGATATAGCTGGCGGTTGTGATGGACTGACCCCTCTCCCGTTGCAGCAGTGATGCCTCGTACACCGAGATCTGTGTTGCTTGGGATCACATGTCGGATATGATCATAGTCCAGGATACTATTTACATTTTCACCACATAGTCTCACATGATATATCACCTGATTGACTGATTTAACTACGGATATACCTGAGGGATGGGTTGGACTCCGATTTTGTTTTGTGAATGATTTAAATGCCATATTTACTATGATTTAAACATTCATGGCATGATTTATCTAAAGGTATTGTGATATTATAAAGATGCATTGTTTTGCACTACATGCGTACATTTGTGAAAGAAAGCATGACTTTTGTACATGGGATTTAATCTGTACAAGTATACATATATATTTAAAGACATGCATTTAAAGTGAGTAAAGGAAATAATGTTTTCAAGGCATAACATTATTTTGAGTAGATAGTGTAGATATCTACTTGCTTGCCTGATTTCCTTACTGAGAGTATTGTATGCTCACTCCCTTTCTTTACATCTCTCTACAGACCATCTGCAGTAGAGTGAGAGCTATTGAGGGATAGTATTCCTGAGTCCACTACTATTTCCTATCGATCGACAGGTATACATATTTTGTACAGTTATGTATCTAGACATAGAAACAACACAGTGATGTATACGATATATATTATGGGGAATGTATTTCTATTAGATTTTATATAATCTAACATGTATTATAATAGAAGCTACAGTCAATGACAGTATATTGACATGTATGTATGATAATGGATGATATGGTATGCGAGGAAGCTAACATCGAATCACAGCCCAACCATTGAAGAGAGGAAAGGTAAGTTAAAAATGCGAAACATTTATAGTGGTTTTTGGTTAAGTCATGGATTGAGAATGGGTCCTGACAGAATGGAATCAGAGCCTGAGGTTTGGTCTGATGTGAGTCGGTGTTAGGCAATAGGAAAGTGTACATCCCCATAGTACTGTGCTGTGTTTAGATATAATTATGTATACCAGATAGGAGACGGACTAATTCATGATTATGAATGCAGGAACTTTGCATATATGGCAAATACGCGTAGTGGTAAAGTTACGAGAGGTAGGGCTCGAGGTCGTGGAGATAAGCCTGAGAGACGAGCTGCTGCCGAACCATTACCTATGCATCAGACTCTAGGTGCTACGGAGGCACTCGAGTGTGCTAAGATGCGCTTTACGAGATTAGAGCATAGTCTTGAGACGATTGTAGAGATGTTGGCATAAACAATGCCAGGTAGGCAAGGATAGGAGGCAGGAGCTGTGACAGGAGAGGCAGTTGCCCCTGATACACCTACACAGACAGCTCATGCACTGAGGACTGTAGATACTCCTACACCCCCACCAGTTTCGGGTAGTAGTGGATTAGGGTATAGATGTGATCTGCATCGGTTGCGAGAGTTCCAGAAGTATAGACCTCCATCTTTTAGTGCGATCAAGGACCCTGTAGATGCTGAGGAGTGGGTGGCGGAGATGGAGAAGCTTTATGGATTCTTCGAGTGTACGACATCGGAGATGGTCGCATTTGCTATATTCCTACTGAAGAGAGCTGCAGAGCATTGGTGGAAGTCCACCCGACCCATATTGAGAGCCCGACACACAGATATTAGTTGGGAGATATTTCGGGAGGCTTTTAGGGGGCAGTTTGTTCCTGATACCGCACAGCGAAAACTACAGGTAGAGTTTTTGGGACTGAACCAGGGGAGTTTGTCAGTGGACGAGTATGAGACTCGATTCCTATCCCTAGGGAGATATGACCCAGATACCTTGTATAGTGAGGCCAGGAAGGTCCACAGGTTTATCGATGGGTTGAGACCGGTTCTGTGGTCCAGGTTGGTTCCATTAGACATAGCTACCTATGAGAAAGCAGTGCGCAGTGCGTAACTGTGTGAGCAAGATTACGAGAGGAATACTTTGAGTTTGGGAAGTTTAGCCGTAGTCGAGATATACAGAAGAAGAGGCCGGCTAGAGATTTCAGTTATCGAGGAGGGAGGAAACTCTTCGGTAAGAGATCACAGGTTGAGGAAGCACGAGAGAGATTTGCTAGACCTCCTGCTTATCCGACCGTAGCTCCAGCAAAGGGCATTGTCATAGGAGGACAGAGACCTGTTGCCGATCAGTGCAGAAGATGCTGTAAACAACATGGAGGTAGACCGTGTCTGCTGACTCCGATAGTGTATTTTCGATGCGGGAAACAGGGGCATATAGCTAAAGCTTGCCCAGAGATGGTTGATACTACGCCACTGAGGGGCAGGGAGCCCGATAGAGCTCCAGCCGATACGTCTGCTCAGAGAGGTAGAGCGATGGCAGAAGAAAATGGGAAACAAGTGATGGGTCGAGGGCGAGTACATGCTTTGGACCAGAGGACAGCTGATGCTTCATCGGATGTGATACGAGGTAACATCCTGATTTATGATATTGAAGCATATGTTTTAATAGATCCTGGTGTCATGCATTCTTTTGTATCGCCTTCATTTGCATGTAAATTAGCAAGACATGTAGAGCGTACACCGTTATGTATGATGATGTTGATTAATACGCCTATGACTAGTAGATAAGTTGTAGAGTATGTATTTAATAACTGCAAGTTGAGAGTAGGGGATAAGGAGCTGACAGCTAATCTGATATTACTAAGTATGAGTGACTTTGATATAATATTAGGAATGGATTGGTTATCTACAAACCATGTTGTTTTAGATTGTTATGCTAAGACAGTGATGGCTCTACCGAGAGTGGGGGTGAATCGATTTTCTAACGTTAATAGCAAATTTTAATTTAATCCTATTTTAATTTGCAAATGAAAATAAGCAATATAATAAAATTAAACAATTTAATGCAAGATAGGGAAGAGAGAAACAAACACAATCGTTTATAGAGGTTCGACCAAACTTTTGCCTACGTCCTCTCTCCTTGACCTTCTTGTCAAGTGCTTTCTTACTCTCCTTCAACAGAAGTTTACAATGTTCCTTTTACAGGTTAAGGAATAACCTCTCTACCCTTTGCAATATGAAAATGTATTCACCCTCTTACAATTTATCTCACTGAGGAACAATCCTCTTCTCTCTCAAGATAAGGATGAATACAAAATGAAGTTTTTAATGTAGGTAGGACAAATACAGCTTTTGCACTTAAGCTTATACAATAAATCTCAATAAATGAGGAATGAAGACACAAGGAATGAAAGTGTTGAAAGCTTGAGAATGTAGAAAATTTGCAGCAATGATGTCTCTATTCTCTTTATCTTCAATGCTTGGTTAAATACTGAAGGATTGGTAGTTGGAGGATTAAATGATGTTTTTCCCGTTGAGATTTTGCAGAAACTAGCCGTTGGGTACCTCCAGTAGTGTGCCAGATCGATCTTCCTTCTTGGCCAGATCGATCTCTTAGTTATAAGTCCTGCAAGATCAAAGCACAATAACACAAGGAGATCGATCTCATAGGTTAGCAGATCGATCTGTTAATTTGAAAATGATAGGGGAGATCGATCTGTCGAATAGGCAGATCGATCTCATGATCTCTCTGTTTGAGGCAAGATCGATCTTCTGATCGATCTGCCATGCAATCTCGTAGTGGGGAGATCGATCTCTCAATACCTCAGATCGATCTCCTTAGCTCTCTGACTTTGAGGAGATCGATCTCTTCCTTACCAGATCGATCTCATAAGTTCTCTGTTTGAGTGTGGATCGATCTTTCAGATCGATCTACAGTCTATGCTTTTAAGGGAGATCGATCTCTTCCTAGATCAGATCGATCCCTCAATTCTAGTTTTAGGCAGATCGATCTCTTAACTCTTGCAGATCGATCTCACTCTTCCTTAATACCTTTGTATAGGTTCAAAGCTTGGCAGATCGATCTCATTTCTTCATGAGATCGATCTCTCATCAAGTACAGACCCAGGAGATCGATCTCTCATAAGCCAGATCGATCTCTCATCAACAGAACTCTAAGTTCTGGTACTGATAACCTCTAAACATGTTTTTATATCATCTTAATATTAATGAATTTACTTGTTTTGTCATTTCAAAATATATTAACTCAACAGACAGTTATGTTTCCTAACCCTACTAGATATGTTGTAAAGTTTAATAAAAATAAATGGAAGGAGTAGTTATGATTATTATATGATTACTGATTTAGAAAACCTTCAACATATCAAGGTTTCATTGCATACGTGGTAGATATGGATAAGGCACATCCGAAGTTGTTAGATATTACTGTGGTCAATGAGTACCCAGATGTTTTCCCGGATGAGTTGCCAGAGTTACCACCAGACAGAGAGATGGAGTTCTGTACAGATTTGGTGCCTGGTACGGAGCCTATTTCGAGACCACCATATCGCATGGCCTTAGTTGAGCTGGAGGAGCTCAAGAGGCAGTTACAGGAGTTGTTAGATAAAGGTTTTGTGCGATCGAGTGTTTCACCTTGGGGTGCACCGATTTTGTTTGTGAGGAAGAAGGATGGGAGCCTCTGATTGTGTATAGATTACCGATTGTTGAATAAGGCTACCATCAAGAATAGGTATCCACTTCCACGCATTGACGATTTGTTAGATCTGCTTCAGGAAGCACATGTCTTTTCCAAGATTGACTTGAGGTCTGGGTATCATCAGCTGAAGGTTCGGAGTGAAGATGTACCCAAGACAGCATTTCGTACCAGATATGACCATTATGAGTTCTTGGTCATGCCATTCGGATTGACGAATGCTCCGACTACTTTCATGGCTTTGATGAACAATGTATTCAAGCCATATTTGGACCAGTTTGTTATCATCTTTATCGATGACATATTAGTGTATTCGAGATCTAAGGAGGAGCATGAGAAGCACCTCAGGATCGTGTTGCAGACTCTACGAGAGCAGGAGTTATATGCTAAGCTCAATAAGTGTAACTTTTGGTTGTCACAGATCTCGTTTTTGGGACATATTGTATCAAGGGATGGTGTATCAGTTGATCCATCTAAGATAGAGGCTGCAGTTCAGTGGGAACAGCCGAGGACAATCATCTAGATCAGGAGTTTTCTGAGTTTAGCTGGATACTATCGGAGATTCATTGAGGGATTTTTTAAGTTGGCTACTCTGTTGACACGTCTTACTCGAAAGAGTGTACCGTTCGTATGGAACGAGGATTGTGAGAAGAGTTTTCATGAGCTAAAGCGTCGATTGACCACCGCTCCAATTCTCACTATCCCTACCAGCTCAGGAGGATTTACAGTGTATACAAATGCTTCGCATCAGGGACTGGGTTGTATATTGATGCAGGATGGGAGGGTAGTTGCTTATGGATCCAGACAGCTGAAGGATCATGAAAAGAACTATCCGACCTATGATTTGGAGCTAGCAGCAGTAGTTTTTGCGTTGAAGGTATGGCGCCACTACTTGTATGGCAAGAAGTTCCAGATATTTACCGACTACAAAAGCCTCAAGTATCTGTTCTCACAGAAAGAGCTGAACATGAGACAGAGAAGATGGCTAGAGCTTCTGAAGGACTACGATTACGAGATATTTTATCATCTGGGTAAGGCTAACGTTGTAGCCGATGCCTTAAGTAGGAAGAGCCTAGGGATGGTATCGTACATCATGGTTAGGGAACCTGAGTTGCTAGGACAGTTTACTAGCCTTAGTTTAGGAGTCGTGCCTTCTGACAAGGATACAGACTATGTGATAGCTAGTCTACGCTTAGAGCCGGATCTATTAGACAGGATCATAGTGGCTCAGCAGACTGATCCATTTTGTATGGATGTGAGTAGTTATATGCAGAAGGGCACAGTGACTGACTTTAAGTTGAGTTCTGATGGACTACTGAGGTTCAGAGGTAGATTGTGTGTTCCCGAGGATCCAGGACTCAGGAGATTGGTATTGGCGGAAGCTCATTCATCGAGGTACACGTTACATCCGAGGAGTAACAAGATGTATCAGAACCTCCGTAAGGTATACTGGTGGTCAGGTATGAAGAGAGATGTAGCAGACTTTATGGCAAAGTGTCTCGTATGTCAGTAGGTGAAGGTAGAGCATCAGAAACCTGCAGGGTTATTGCAGCCTCTACCTATACCGACATGAAAATGAGAGCATATCACCATGGATTTCATGATGTGTTTACCGAGAACCCACAGGAATCACGATGCTATATGGGTGATTGTCGACAGACTGACAAAGTCAGCCCACTTCCTAGCTACGAGAGCGATCGATACTCTGAGTTCATTAGCAAAAATGTATGTGACATGCCCAAAGGGTATTGTCCGCAAGTGCATGGGTCGTACAAGTAATAATGGGATTTGAGTCCCAAGTTATCGTCCCTTAGAGAAGTTGGTTAGCCTAATTAACTACCAGTTAATTTTACCCTAAGTATATCTAGCAAATTATGAAATTTAAGTTGGTAATCTACTAAAGCTAATTAAACGTACTGAAAACAATAAACATTAAGAAATAAGAAAATAAAACTGAACTAAAATTTGCTTACCGAACTCCGAGCAATAAAAAAAACCTACAAAAGAAATTAAAATAGTTAAAACTAATTAACGCAAATAAAATGCAAATATGAAAATAACAAAGGAATAAAATTAATTAAACTAATCTTTAAACAAACTTAAAATAAAAAATGCATGAATTTAAACTAATGAAAATTGCAAATTAAACTAATCCTAAAATGCATGAAACATAATTGATCTAAATTAACTCTAAATGCAACTAAACTAAAATCCTAAAACATTTAATATAAAATTAACTACTAACTAAAATTAACACTACAATTTAACATGCAAAAATGATAAAACTAATCTACCATTATAATTGACTAAACTAACTAACTAACAACTAACAAATGCATGAAAACACTAATGATGCATTAAACTAAAACATAACTAAATTGAACTATGGCCAAACATGGCCTTAACAATTTAAACCAGCCCCATGTCCCTCCAAATACTGTTCATGCTTCAATTTGCATTTCTTTTCCAGGTGCTTCGGTTCCAGGTGCTTGCTTCATTCTTCTGCTATTCATGCTAAAGCCCCCATCAGCACACATTCCCCGTACCGTGCCTTCAGCCACAGCTTTATACAGGTACCGACAATAGAACATGCACGCAGCTGCATCAGGGCATTGGGGGTTCACTTGTGATCATGAAGCAGACTGGGGTGCACCAGAGAATCACCAGTAGCCGAGAACAGCAACCACCTACATGAACATCCAGCACAACCAAACCTCTATCTTGCTCACACAGCAAACAAAATGTCACCAGTTGCTGCTGCACTTAGTGAACTTTCTTGCGTTGTTTGCTTTAGTAATGCTGAACTGCTTGTTTCCAAGCACTAGCAACCACGCAGCACATCGAGGTAGTCGGGAAGCCCCCTATCATGCCTTTGCTTTAATTAAAAACAACAAAAGATAATGAATTGCAGTAATAAATAGTAACATAAAAAAGAAACAGAGCCGAACAGAGACTGGAGTTTAAGAATTATTAACACCATGGATAACTATAAAATGCTAAAGGAGATAAAAGCAAAAAAAAAAAAAACATGAAGCAGGAAACAACAACAGAAAGAAAATCAGATGGGCTCGGTCCCCTTGCCATCAGTGTCCTTCTTGTCAATGGAACCAGCAGCAGTCCTACCTCGTTCAACTCATCACGCCAACAGCTTCAGTTCTACTGCTCTGCTTAACTGCTTCGTTCTCGATCTTCCTGCTCCACACGAACCAAAGGACGATCACCAGCAAACCACGTCCTGTATCAGCAGTACAATTCAGTCTCCTCAACAACCTTGCCTTAACGCATCTTGTCACCACTTAAAAGGACTTGGAAATCGAATGCATCAGAAACTGATCGTGAGATCAAGTAGCGACAAGGTGCAGAAATAAAATAGAAAAAACATAAAATGAAAATGCAGGAATTATAATGGAAAAAATTGAACCCGTTCAATGAAGGAAACCATAAGTTAAAGAAGAGGCTAAAATGCAAAAACAGGATATAGAACACTGAAAACAGAAAAGAGATTGCTACTGGTCACTCGGCCTCCATTCACCATCCCGAATAAGTCTTGGAGCAACCTTGGACAGAACGTTTAAGCCCACCATCTGATAAATGTAAAATCAATGCAATATAAATTTGCAGGAAACGAAAGTGAAACAATGCAACGGGTTGAACATCAAGGCTGCTGTCACCAGCCCCTTACACCCAAATAAAAAATAAAAACCATGGAAATCAAACAGCTAAAATAAACCAAAAAAGGAAAATGAAATAAAGCTTATAAAATTGGAAATTAACATGAATAGTATCTAAAAATTGAAAACAATGTTTTGATCACCGAAAGGTTAAAGAAAAAGAAGCTAAAAAAAACTATCTAAAACTTTCTACCCTAAATTACTCCAATTCTAACCTAGGCTACCTCTTTTCAATTGCCATCATATTCTATTTATACACACACTTAGGGGTACAATGGTAATTTTTTCATCCTAGATGAGTTGGCATTGTTTGGCCACTTGTCATCACACCATTGGCTCCTTGAAATAAATATTTTCATGTCATTTGTCTTTTTGTCCAATTGGATGTGCTAGGCTCATGTTGTCGGCGTGGTCTAATCTCGATTTTAGCCCAATTTCGATCCATTTTCTACCGAAATATTCAAAATTCATCCGGATTTAATTTATCTGCAAACATGAGAATTTTAATTAAATAAAGGGGATAATTAACAAAATAAATTAGGGATTTAAATAATTAATTAGGAAATTAAGCACAAATAATTCTAAAAATATAAAATTATCACACCCCCTAACTTGAGATTTTGCTTGTCCTCAAGCAAAACAAAATAATTGTAGGAATGACAAGTACTAAACACAATAATTTCCCCAATATTATCCTCAAAGAAAAAGTACAGACTATGAATTCAAAGACTCACAATTACAAGTCCAGCACTTAGAATTATACAATCATAAGCCTTAACTCAAATTGGACTCCTCGTGAGTGTGTGAAAAATGTCAAAGTCACTTCACAGTATATTATCCAGATTAGATTATGCAAACATAGTGAATGCAAAGTCAAAGACATGCGATCATTCCCATAAGTTTGCTTTTCACTTCTCTCTCCACTAATGTAGTCACACTTAACTAAAGATCAATAGGACTTCATTAAGCTTGTAATGTAAGGCTAGGGTTAAGGTATGATAAAGTCGATTTAGGTTTAATTACCCCTTAACATGCATTACTTTCAGGATCTTAATGTAAGAGCTCAAATTTATTCCCCCAAACTTATTTATTTCACTAAACATTTTTTTCTATTTTTGTATTTTTCTTCTTTCTTCTTTTTCTTTTTCTTTCATTTTCTTTTCATTATTTTTTTTTTCATTTTTTTTTGAACATTCACTATCACCAGATACCCATATGTACAAAGCTCAAAATATATCCCAATGACTTTCATGCTTTCGGGGTAAGGGATAGGAACAAAGTATTTAAGCTAAGGAAAATTATAAGCAGGTGTATTTACAGAGAAAGACTTGTTTGGCCCAGATGGGTGACTAGGGATAAAGTATGTACAAGGATGGCTCGAAAGGCTCAAACGATCCAAAGATGGCCTAAATCATCTCCCTAATTAAGTGTGATCTAATATTTCACCTCAAGATTAGATCAAACAAATTCTAGAATATGATACACAAAATCAACTAAACACATGCAATCCTAGGTCCACATAAGCTTTCTCTAAATAAGTATACCGATTCATGACATGACATGTGCATAAGATGAGGAAATCATAATCAGAATTAAGACAAATTCAAGAGTTCAACTTCATGCTTTTCCTATAATTATGCTTCTCAGTCAATCAAAATCAAACTAAATCATGGGGTCATATCACCGGAATATGGGAAAACTACATGCTAAGCACTAAATCATCCTAAAATCAAGCAATTTAAGCTCATATTATCGAAAAAAGTTTGAAAATTCTTTTTAATTTTGCCCAAATTTTCAAAAAATGCTTAAGTGATATCCCCTCCCCCAAACTTAAAGTGCACAGTGTCCTCAGTGTGCAGATAATATGAACAATTAAGCTCAAGAACATAGTACTCCCCTATCTGATGTTGATGAACAACTGAAGCTTTTATTGAAAGCGTAAAACTTAGAAAATAAACCTGCAAAATAAACAAAGAAAGAAACAATAGAAAAGAAAAAGAAAAATAACTATATACAAGGTGAAAAGAAAAATACAACCACTTCAAATGCAGCTGAAGAACACAACACTCAGCAGCAGTGCGAAGAGTAGGAGGATTAGCCATAGTGGTGACTGAATGTCGACAATTAACTCCTCTTGAGCTCTAGCTACTTCCCTCATTCTTTGAGAATTCTTGTGCTCAAGCCTTATATCCTTAATAATCTCTATCTTAAAACACTCTTGAGAGTCATCAAGGAGCTTCAAAGGTTTGAAAACATTAAATGTCACCTCCTGATCTAAGACTCTTATAGCTAATTCCCCTTTTTGTACGTCAATTAATGTCCTACCAGTAACTAGGAAAGGTCTGCCTAGAATAATGGGGACTTCCCTGTCTTCCTCCATATCTAACACGATAAAATCTGCATGGAAAATAAACTTGTCCACCTTAACTAGCACGTCCTCAATGATCCCCTTCGGATATTTAAAGGATCTATCAGCTAATTGAAAGGTCACTATGGTGGGTTTTGCATCTCCTATTCCTAGCTTCTGGTATATGAACCAAGGCATAAGGTTTATACTAGCACCTAGATCACAAAGGGCTCTACCAAAGAACTGATCTCCTATGGTGCAAGGTATGGTAAAACTACCTGGATCTTTGAGCTTGGGGGGTAATTTCCTCTGAATAATGGCACTACATTCCTCAGTCAAGGCCACTGTCTCATAATCCTCTAATCTTCTCTTCCTCAAGAGGATATCCTTCATAAACTTCACATAACTAGGCATTTGCTCTAAAGCATTCGCGAAAGGAATGTTAATGTGAAGCTTCTTAAAAACCTTAAGAAATTTAGCAAACTGCTGATCAAGCTTCTGGTTTTTGAACCTCTGAGGAAATGGTAATGGGGGTCTAACTAGAGGAAGTGTAGTGGTAACAAGTGTAACATCAGATGAAGAGGAAGGTTGTGAAGAAGAAGAAGGTAAAGATGAAGAAGCGCCTGACTTAGATTCCTTTGCAGCTTGATCCTGATGTTCTTGCTCTTTCTGAGCTGCTTCTTTAGGACTTATGAGTTCTTCAACTATAGGCTCAACAGGATTGGACTTAACTTGTGGCTCCTCTAGCTCTTTGCCGCTCCTAAGGGTGATAGATTTAACATGTTCCTTACCCTTCATTTGCCTAACAGGATTAGCTTCAGTGTTACTGGGGAAAGTCCCTTGAGGACGTTGACTAAGAGCGTTTGCTATTTCTCCTACATGAACCTCTAAGTTCTTAATTGAAGCAGCTTGATTTTGCAGGATAGTCGTGAACATTTCCTCAAGCGAGGGCTTCTTCTCAGCTGCTGGTGTTGGTGCAAGTATATGTTATGGCTGGATAGGTGGCGGTGGTGGTGATGGATGATGTGCGTATGTGTGATGAGAAGGCGGATGAAATGGAAATTGCGGCTGTGGTGGTACCTGAACCGGTGGAGCTTGAAAACTAAGGAGTCCTATAGGTCTAGAACTAGAAGTTTACCCTTGGTTTTGGCTCCACGAGAAGTTAGGATGGTTCTTCCACCCTGGATTATAGGTGTTTGAAAAAGGGTTGTTCTGTTGCGTTTGAGAAGGGGCAACATACTGAACTGATTCTAAGTTGAGCGGACACCTATCTAAAGAGTGGGTACCACTACACAGCTCGCAGGAAAGAAAAGGACTTTGGATAGAATAAATCGAATTAGGACTGGTGGTAGGATTATGTTGGGTATTGAGCGACTCTACCTTCTTCGTAAGATTAGCAATTTGAGAGGTCAAGGTAGATAGTGTGTCGAGCTCATAAATACCCGCAGGCTTTTTTGGCATTTGCCTCTCCGAGGACCATAGATAGTTGTTAGCCGCCATCTTTTCTAACAGCTTGTAAGCTTCCTCATCTGTTTTGCACATAAGGGCTCCACCCGCAGCAGTGTCAACAATGGTCCTATTTTTGCTTGTATGTCCGTTGTAGAAGGTCTGGACTTGGAGCCACAAAGGTAGGCCATGGTGAGGGCACTTCCTATGAAGCTCCTTATATCGTTCCCATGCTTCATAAAGAGATTCAGAGTCGTACTGGGCAAAGGAAGATATATTACTACGGAGTTGGGCCATTTTAGAGGGACGGAAAAACTTAGATAGAAATTGATGGGCTAACTCATCCATGTAGAAATGGATCCTGGAGGCAAGGAGATCAACCAATGTCTGGCCCTATCCCTAAGTGAGAAGGGGAATAATCTAAGCCTAAGCGCATCATCAGATAATCCATTATGTTTGAACGTGTTGCACAAGTCTAGGAATTGCCCAAGGTGAGCATGTGGGTCATCATGTGGAATCCCACTGAACTGTAAAGAAGTCTGAATCATCTAGAGGATTGCGGGCTTAATTTCAAAGTTATTTGTAGGGACAGCTGGTGGCCTAATGCCGGAATAATATCCTCCAATCGTCGGCATTGTATAATCTCCAACGGTTATAATTTCCCTATTTTATGTCATTGTGTTTTGCAGCGGAGCTATAAATTTCCTAGAGTCCTTTCGAATTTTTCCAAGAGTTCTTTCAATTTCAGGATCTAAGGGAAAGCTATCATAACTCCCAGCTCTACGCATGCAAACATCAGAAAGTCCTTAGAATTTTTTTTTGAATTTTGAATTTTTTTATTTAAATGGAGAAAATTAACTAAATTAAGGACCTAAATATTTACAAGCTAGAATTAGACCTAAGCATAATTTCACTGATATTAATTAACAACTAATTAAAACTTCCCCAGCAACGACACCA
The DNA here is from genome assembly GCA_033439115.1 of Firmiana major. Lineage (NCBI taxonomy): Eukaryota > Viridiplantae > Streptophyta > Magnoliopsida > Malvales > Malvaceae > Firmiana > Firmiana major. The sequence continues at coordinate 43,317,767 of CM065907.1, read as the reverse complement.
AAAACTTGACACACCCAAAGGGTATTGTCCGCAAGTGCACGGGTCGTACAAGTAATAATGGGATTTGAGTCCCAAGTTATCGTCCCTCAGAGAAGTTGGTTAGCCTAATTAACTACCAGTTAATTTTACCCTAAGTATATTCTAGCAAATTATGAAATTTAAGTTGGTAATCTACTAAAGCTAATTAAACGTACTGAAAACAATAAACATTAAGAAATAAGAAAATAAAACTGAACTAAAATTTGCTTACCGAACTCCGAGCAATAAAAAAAAAACTCGTATCCTATTTTGATATGATATTGCATAAAGCCGTGCTGGAGTGTAACTCGCACGAGATTTGATTTAATTATGCATAAAAGCCATGCTGAAGTGTAACTCGCACGAGATTTGATTTAATTATGCATAAAGTCGTGCTGGAGTGTAACTCGCACGAGATTTGATTTACTTGAGCATTCATTTGTGCTGGAGCGTTGCTCGCACAAAGTTTTATATGGTTTTATAATTCATTTGAATGTCGTATTGGAGTTTTTCTTGTACGAGGTTTTTACTGAGTTTTTATACATATCCGTACTAGAGCATTGCTCGTATGTGGAATTTACTTGAATTTATAATCAGTTTAAGTCATATTGAAGCGTTGCTCCTACGCAGATTTCATTGATTTCTATGACACCGTGCTAGAGCTTCGCTCGCACAGGGATTTATATGACATGCATATAGCCATGTTGGAGCCTCCTGTAGACTATGTGTCACAGTGAGATGATATGCTCACACGTGCATACTGAGACAGAGATGATATGGGTGGATAAGACCTATTGCAGGCACCCCTAATTGAGCTTGGGTTCACGGAGTACGTTGTACCGTGTATAACACGCGGAGTACGTTGTAGCGTGGGGATTGTTGGAGTGGAGTGGCATTAGCCACGAGGCAGCAAGCCTTGCCCTCGTAATCCTGGTGTTATGCTGTTCTGGCAGGTAGGACTACCCACCTCCCGTTTCAGGTGTGATACCCCGCACACTAGGTACCATGTTGCCAGGGATGACTAGGATATGGCCATAGTCCTCGATGTTACTGATATAATCAATTACATGTCTCACATGATATAATTATTAGTCGATAGACCAGGGTAGACCCGAGGGAGGGGTCAGGCCCCCGATTTTATGATTTTCTACTGTGATACTAGATTTCAGATGATTTTATGATTTGTGACCTTGAAAGAAGTGTGGTTTTATAACTGAAGTTTTTATAATGAAATTTATTGAATTGTTTTATGAAATGATTGACCCGGAAGGGTCAGTTTATACTACTGTTTTAATGAAATGATTTGAATGTAGTAGCATGATGATGTTATCCATGCTTTAATTTTGAATTCATGAATTGTCTTACATGACATGAAAGAATGAATGATTTTGATTTAATTCATGCTAAGTATGATTTAATGATGTCACATAGAATGCTATTGATGCATGAATTGTACGATTTATATATGCACGAACAATTTTGATAAACTAAGTCATTGATGAAATATATGATTTGTGCTTGAGATTTTAATGAAATGAAATGGATTTTTAGGGGCATGGCACTATGAGCATGTAGCTAGTGGAGCTATCTACTTACTTGCATAATTGCCTTACCGAGCGTGTGGTTTGCTCACCCCCTTATTTTCCCATCTTTTCAGAGCACTTGCAATAGTTATTGAGAGGATGAGGACTTGCATGCTAGGTATCCGCTACTTCCCATCGAGAGACAGGTATACACATTTGTATGGTTTTGTATCTAAATATGAAATGCATAGTACTGTATACGGATATGATGTCGAGGATGTAGAGTTATAAATACCAATGCGTATGTATTTATTTAAAGTCAAAAGATAGTAAACTCTGATATATGAATGTGATTATTGAAATGAAATGGTAAATAGCATAAGGTGACTAACACCGAATCATAGCCCAACTGTGTTGTAGGATGGTCACGATGAGAGAAAGGTAAGAATTAAATAATAAATGAAAAAGCGAAAAATTTACTCTGATTTTTAGGTAATTTGGGTCGTGATAAGTTATGGTATCAGAGCTTGAGTTGGCCTGATATGAGTCGGTGTTAGTGGTTAAAGATTACATCCCTATGTACTGTGTATTGTTTAGATACAATTGTGTATATCGAGACGAAAGTGCAGTTAAGAATTTGGTTTTTGAATGCAAGAATAGACTCATTAATTGATAGCTGCTATGACAGAGAGGTGAGTACACGAGCTCGAGGCCGTAGAGGTAGGTCCGAGAGTTGTATTGAGTCGCCACATGAGACTCGAGATGAGATTGAAATGGAGGCTGATATTGAGTATGCCCCACAGAGTCCGAGAGAGAGATCGTATAGAGTCCGACAGAGAGATCGGATAGTATTAAGACACCCTTTGCGAGATTGGAACGGAGTGTGGAGAATATTTTGAGAGCTAATTGCTCAGGGTATGTATGATATTTGAGGGTGAGTTGGAGCATTAGTGGAAGTCTGCTCGACCCATCTTAAGAGTTAGACATCTAGATCTGATATGAGAAATAATTCTAGATGTATTTCGGTGATAGAATATCCCGGACACTATTTAAAGAAACTTATAGATGGAATCTTTTACTCTGACCCAAAGGAACTGGTTGATTAACGAGAATGAAACTCAGTTTATATTCCTGGGTAGATTTGACTCGGACACGATGAACAGTGAGAGTCAAGATGTTTGAAAGTTCATGGAAGGGCTCAGATTGTCGATTAGAGTCCGATTAGCCCATTAGATATCACTACCTATGTCGAGGCAGTGCGCAGACTACAGTTGTGTGAATAAGATTATGAGTTGCATGCCTCTGAGACTGGGAAAGGTAGTAAGGGTCGAAATAGAGACAGAAAGAGAATAGAGAATGACAGAGATGTTAGAATGGGAAAAAGGTAGTTTGGTAAAAGATTAGAGCTGATAAGTCACGGGGTAAGATGATTGGTAAAGCCCCAGTGTATCCAAATACAACACTTTTGAGGGTATTGTGATTTGAGAACCCCGACCTGCTACGTAGCAGTGTGAATAGTGTAAGATGTGTGGTAGTTACCATGGAAATAAGATGTTGGACGAGGGCGAGTGTATGCCTTAGACCAGGACATTACTGATGTTTAATCTGATGTGGTGGAAGATACCACACTGGTTGTGAATAATAAAGTATTTATTTTAATTGATCCTGGTGCCACACATTTATTCATACTGCCTAAGCTAGTGAAAGATGTGAAGCCTGTACCCTTATGCAAGATGATAATGGTTAGATGATTTTCACTAACTGAATATGGGTATAGAGATTGTAAGTTGAAAAGAGGAGTAGCAATATGTAAAGTAAATTGGATTAAGCGATATGTAGTAGATATGAGTTGTGACCACATGGACTGATATGTAAAGTAAATGTAGTCAAGTCTGAGGGTTAATAAAGGCATTTTAAAATATCTCACTGCCTGAAGACTTGACAGCGTCTAGAAGTGCACACATAAGCTATAAATTGAAATCGACAGACGAATATATACATTTAAAATTAGGGTACCTTTGCTGGTACGATAAAGAAATATAGAATTTGATTAATCATGAAGGTTTAAAAGTTAAAATTTTATAAAAGCCGTCAATATAAGAAAAAAAGGAAATGACATGGGTAGTATCTTGAACGGAAACGATTTCGAAATGACATTATACGTTTATGTGTACATAGGTCAAGGATTTGAGTGATTGAAAAATTTAGTGGAACTTAACTACAAAAAGGTATTTAAACCTTAGCTGGACCGATTGGTTGTCATCTTTAGCGATGATACTCTGATGTATTCGTAGTCCAGGGAAGAGCATGAGTAGCAACAAGAAACTGTCTTACGGACGAGTTGTTGAGAGTTTCTCAAAATTGGCTGCTCAGCTGACATGTATCGTTTGGGAAAAAGATTTCATACGAGTGGTATGATAAGTATGAAAGTAGCTTCGGTGAGTTTTGGTATATGGAAGTAATAAACTGACCACCGTAAGTATTCTCACCATGACTAACAGCTCAAGAGGTTTCAGTGTTCATGGATACCTCAAAATAATGATTGGGCTGTGTATTGATGTAAAATGGGAAGATAGTCATTTATGGATCCAGATATTTCAAGGACCATAAGAGAAACTATCCGACCTATGATTTAGAGTTGGCAACCGTAGCATTTACACTAAAAGTATGGTGCCACCACTTAAACGGTGAGACATTTCGGGTATGCACTGATTATAAAAAGCCCCGAGTATCTGTTTTCACAAAAAGAGTCGAATATGAGATAACCAAGAGGGTTAGAGCTTTTAAGGATTATGATTGTGAACATTGTACCACCTAGGAAAGGCTAATATAATGGTTGATGCCTTGAGCAGAAAGAGCCTCGAGATGGTATCAAATATGATAGTCAGGGAGCGTGAACTGCTAGAGCAGTTGTGAGCCTCAGTAGTGATGTGATCCCTTCTGATGATGACGGTGATTTTGTGACAGGTAGCCTGAGGTTAGAATCGGATTTGAGTGACTGGATTTTCCAAGCTTAGCGTGATGATCGGCATGGTGTCGATAGTTTGGGTCAGATTCAGAAGGGTATAGTGACAGAGTTCACAGACAGTGATGATGACTTACAGAGGTTCAGAGATAGTATAAGTGCTCCCTAGGACCACAGTTGCTGAGATAGTGATATTGACAGAAGCTCACTCTTTGGGTTATACAGTGCATCCGGGAAGTAATAAATATATCGAAATCTCTGAAAAGGGTATTGGTTGTCAGGTTTGAAAAGAAATATTGTAGAATTGTAGTAAAGTGTCTCGTATGTCAGCAGATTAAGGTAGAGCAAATGAAGTCTGCAGGGTTATTGCAGCCTCTACCTATATTGACACGAAAATGGGAATAAGTTACCATGAATTTCGTGATGGGTTACAGAGGACCTGGATGAATCACGAGGCTATCGGGTGATATTCGGTAGATTGATTAAGTCTACCCACCATCTGGCTAAGGAAATCCCCAGATACTCTGAGTGTGTAGGCGGAGTTATGTGAATGGAAAATTGTGATACATTATGTAGCGTTCCAGTGAGCATGGTATCAGATAGGGATTCCAACTTCACTTCCCATGTCTGGGAACATTTTTCAGGAAGCTATGGGAACCCGATTGAGTGTTAGCATAGCTTCCATCCTCATACAGATGGTCAGTCAGAGAGGACTGTACAGGTTCTGGAGGATGTGATGAGAGCGTGTGCCATTGATTTTATAAGCTCATGGGATGATCAGTTGTTAATAATAGAATTCGCCAATAATTACAGTTGTCACTCGAGTATCGGGATGAGATTATATGAGGCATTGTATGGCCGTAGGGAGTTGTTTCCCGACTTGGATAGGAAGAAGTGGGTGACAAATAGAGAATTGTTCCCAAATTGGTAAGACAAACCTCTGAGGATGTTCAGTTGATTATAAGAGATTAAGAACACCTCAGAGCAGAAAGAAAAGCTATGCTGACAAGAGACGGGAAACCATTGGAAATTCACCGAGGGTGAATTAGTATTGTTGGCAGTTACTTGTCTTAAGGACGTAACGAGATTCGGATAGAGATATTGGACGAAGTGGAAGGTAAGACCTGTAAGTTGGCGTTACCTCTTAAATTAACAGGCATCCAGAATGTGTCCTATCTTTTGATGCTTCAGAAATACTATCCGGACCCAACATATGTGATTGGATATGAGCTCCAACAGTTTAGCTCAATGAAAGTGTAACGTATGTTGGAAAAAAATTGATTCAGGTATTAGACGGAAGGAGAAAGTGTTGATGGGTTAAGATAATCTCCCTAGTTAAGTATGATGGTAGTATTACACTTCGAGAAAAAGTCACTTAAGGATGACAGTATATGATGCGATAGATGTACCCGGAGTTATTTATGGACTCATTTGCCTTGGTTCTAATTTGGAGGACCAAATTTCTTAAGTGGGGGAGATTGTAAGACCCGAGTTTTATTGTAAGAGCAAAAAGGGAATGACTAGAAATTTTGAGTGCATTTAAAAAATGCAAAAGGATTGAAATGGTATTCCCGAATACGTGCAAGGGCAAAACGGTCAAAAGACTGAAATTCGATATTAATCGGGATAAGAAAATTTAATTAAAAATATGGCTTGAGAAATCTTGATCAATAACGAAGAAATAATTAAATTTCAGATTAAATTGATCAAGATATGAATTTATTGGAATAATGTCAAAATTTTCGCATTGAAAAATAATCCCGAAAATAATCGAAAAATATATCGAAAAGGCAAAACCGGACTGAGAAATTCATTTACGGATTAAATGGATTTAATATGATTTTTTGGGATATTTTGATATTTAATAATATTTAATTGATTAAAATATTATTAAAAAAAATAATAATAAAAATAAATAAAGTAAAAAAAAAAGAAACTGAATTGAAATCGTGAAACAGAGAGCAAACGAAACAGAAAAGAAAGAAGAAAAAACGCGAATGCCGACCAAGGAGGAGAATCATCAGACGAGCCACCACCGACAGGACCGAGGGGCCGACGAGGGTCGACGAAGGTAACTCGACCCCGGTCGAGCCACCAGCGGCCGTGACGAGCCTCGAAGTCGCTGAAAAACGTAAAAAAATGAAGGAGAGGCCGCAGGGAAGAAACGTCGATCGGCGGCCATCGGCGCCGATTCGAGCGACACCAAAGCCTGATTTAGGAAGCCCATGCGATGGCGCGTCGAACGGCGGTGGAATCACGCCGGGAACCGATCGGACGACGCCGGAACGACCAGAGGATGACTGAACCGACCGAACCGAACCTGACCAAACCGGCGGTCTGAACCGGGTTGAACCGGACCGGACTGGTTCAGCCAAAAAGAGAAGGAAAAAAGGAAGAAAAAGGGAAAAAGAAAAAGAGGAAAAATTGGGAAAAATTTCAGTGATGCAATTGAGTTTCGGGTAAGTCGGTAAGCGGTCGAATTGACCGATTTAAATTTCGAAATATTTAATTTGATTAATTTCCGACTGGAAATTTACCCGAAAAAATATTAAATTGTATAGCTCGACGATTGGCATCAACCGAGAGCTCAAGACAGCCTCGATTTACGTACTATCAAGAAATCTCGAGTAAGTGACCCTTATTTATGACAATTTGCATCGTTATGCGTGATTGATATTTATCGCATAAATTACGGATTTAATTTTCGCATAAATGAATTAAATTCTGGAAAATTGGATAAATTGTCGTAAATAAAAAATTGAGATATCCTAGAGTTTAGAATAAGGCTCAATAAATACTGATGGGCCTAATGAGCCCAATAGGCCTCGATAAAGTGTGGTAAAAGGGCTTAAGGCCGATTAAGGCCCATCAAGGTTCAATCAGGCCCAATATGAGTAAACGGGCCTAATGATTTAAATTAAGCCCATAAAAATTATGAAATTCAATTAATTGTATTCTACTTGACCTGATGAAAATGTATCTGCAGTTTCGGAGATTGGATTCGAAGCAAATCGGACTGCGTGACAAGTAATCAGTGGAAAGGTCAGACTGTACAGAGAAAATGAGGTAAGGGAATTATGTGAGTAGCTAGAGGTAGCTACGCGTATTTTAATAGCTTTTCTGTACACTGGATATGTATGTATACATTGATATTGTATAATGACCCTAAAAATGGTTTGAATGATTTTAAAGATAGAAATAGGTGAAAAGACTAATTTACCCCTATTGAGGGAAGTTCACCTAAGGATGGTGAAAGCATGACATGCATGAAATGCATGATTTAAGGAAATTTATGGTTTAAGGATTTTATTGGTTTTAATCAAAGCAAATCGGTAGATTGGCCAGTAATTGCATGAATTTCACATGATAACACTACGTAAGTGTTATTTGTATTTAAATGGAATTTCTTTGGAAATAGGCCAACTATCAAGTTTAAATGGAAACAGATAGTGCCAACACGTAGTTCGCACTATATCTGCATTTGTGAATGTGCATAAATGTGCTGGAGCGGTTGCTCGCACTGACTTGTGTGACATCATATGCATGAAATGTGCTACAGTGGTTGCTCGCACTGATTTTTATATTGTGAAATGCATGAGAAGTGCTGGAGCTTAGCTCGTACTTTGTTTTGACATGTTTTGACTGTTCTGATTTGTTTTGACTGAATATGCATAAAAAGGTGCTGGAGCGATTGCTGGCACTAGTTTTTATGATTTGATATGCATGAGAGATGCTGGAGCTTAGCACGTATCCTATTTTGATATGATATTGCATAAAGCCGTGCTGGAGTGTAACTCGCACGAGATTTGATTTAATTATGCATAAAAGCCGAGCTGAAGTGTAACTCGCACTAGATTTGATTTAATTATGCATAAAGCCGTGCTGGAGTGTAACTCGCACGAGATTTGATTTACTTAAGCATTCATTTGTGCTGGAGCGTTGCTCGCACAAAGTTTTATATGGTTTTATAATTCATTTGAATGTCGTACTGTAGTTTTTCTCGTACGAGGTTTTTATTGAGTTTCTATACATATCCGTACTAGAGCATTGCTCGTACGTGGAATTTACTTGAATTTATAATCAGTTTAAGTCGTACTGTAGCGTTGCTCGTACGCAGATTTCATTGATTTCTATGACACTGTGTTAGAGCTTCGCTCGCACGAGGTTTTCTGATATCATGAATATGCATGGAGCCGTGCTTAAGCTTCGCTCGCACAGGGATTTATATGACATGCATATAGCCATGTTGGAGCCTCCTGTAGACTCTGTGTCACAGTGAGATGATATGTTCACACGTGCATACTGAGACAGAGATGATATGGATGGATAAGAGCTGTTGCAGGCACCCCTGATTGAGCTTGGGTTCACGGAGTACGTTGTACCATGTATATCATGCGGAGTACGCTGTACCGTGGGGATTGTTAGAGTGGAGTGACATTAGCCACGAGGCAGCAAGCCTTGCCCTCGCAATCCTGGTGTTATGCTTTCTGGCGGGTAGGACGACCTACCTCCCATTTCAGGTGTGATACCCCGCACACTAGGTACCGTGTTGCTAGGGATCACTAGGATATAGCCATAGTCCTCGATGTTACTAATATAATCAATTACATCTCTCACATGATATAATTATTAGTCGATAGACCAAGGTAGACCCGAGGGAGGGGTTAGGCCCCCGATTTTATGATTTTCTACTGTGATACTAGATTTCAGATGATTTTATGATTTGTGACCCTGAAAGAAGGGTGGTTTTATAACCGAAGTTTTTATAATAAAATTTATTGAATTGTTTTATGAAATGATTGACCCGGAAGGGTCAGTTTATACTACTGTTTTAATGAAATGATTTGAATGTAGTAGCATGATGATGTTTTCCATGCTTTCATTTCGAATTCATGAATTGTCTTACATGACATGAATGAATGAATGATTTTTATTTAATTCATGCTAAGTATGATTTAATGATGTCACATAGAATGCTATTGATACATGAATTACACGATATATATGCACGAACAGTTTTGATAAACTAAGTCATTGATGAAATATATGATTTGTGCTTGAGATTTTAATGAAAAGAAATGGATTTTTAGGGGCATGGCATTATGAACATGTAGATAGTGGAGCTATCTACTTACTTGCATAATTGCCTTACTGAGCGTGTGGTTTGCTCACCCCCCTTATTTTCTCATCTTTTCAGAGCACTTACAATAGTTATTGAGCGGATGAGGACTTGCATGCTAGGTATCCGTTGCTTCCCATCGAGAGATAGGTATACACATTTGTATGGTTTTGTAACTAAATATGCAATGCAGAGTACTATATACGGATATGATGTCAGGGATGTAGAGTTATAAATACCAATGCGTATGTATTTATTTAAAGTCAAAAGATAGTAAACTCTGATATATGAATGTGATTATTGAAATGAAATGGTAAATAGCGTAAGGTGACTAACACCGAATCATAGCCCAACTGTGTTGTAGGATGGTCATGATGAGAGAAAGGTAAGAATTAAATAATAAATGAAAAAGCGAAAAATTTACTCTGATTTTTAGGTAATTCGGGTCGTGACATGTTCAACCTTCAAAAATTACTATTTACGTATAAAACGAAACCCAGATAAAAACCAATGTTACCAAAACCTCAGAGTGTACTTTCTTTGCATCTGTAAAATGTTTTGGAAAAGTAAGTTTTGATGTGAAAATGTATTTTTATGAATATGCTTCAGAAATATGGAAATTTGACGTAAGCTTGACTTTATTAGTTTGTGGGTTAATAAGCCCAAAAAGGAATTTGTGAGCTTCGATTTGAGACAAAAGGCATCCAGCAGTCTATGATATTTGTCATGCATGGCCCGTGTAACAACTTAAATTTTCACGTAATTTGGTTGGGCTACAAGTCGATGTTAGATCAAACAATGAAATCTAACAGTCTCAATTAAATTTCTTCTACAAATAGTCATGTTCACATTCCCCCAAGCACATCTCATCTACATTACTGTACTAACAAAAATTTTAGATACAAAAGAATTTCTTAAAACTGGGTATACCTTTGATGTAAAAATATACTCTGCGAAATCACAGCTGTGCAAAATGCCCTAATAACAGAAGCGGTCCAAGTTACTAAGGGGCTCTGTAGAGTAAATTAAGAGGTGAGCTTAACGTGCTCAGTAAGAAAAATCAAGCGACAGGTAGATAAATACACTATCTATCTATACGACTTGAAATAAATGATACACAGTTGACTATAAAAAATACAGTAAAATTTACCATCGTTCATACTATCGGCATCAGAGAAATTGTACTGCAAAATATCACTTAAATTAAATGCAGTAGATAAAACAAATTTCACACAGTATATTATTTCATCCAAATCAGTTCAGAAATTTAAACAAGTGAGACAAGGTAGAATATTCATCATTAATAATCAATCAGTAGGAAAATTGGGCCAATGTTAGTGACTCCGGGCAATCACTGGTTAGGTGTGTCGGGATGTTAGGTGCCGTGGGAGTGGTCAACTACCGAAACGGCTCACAGAGTACACTATTTCCAAAACACGGTACATCGTACTCACATGCTTACAGCACGGTACATCGTACTCCATGGACCTCGGCATCATTCACAATTCAGTATAATTCACCGTTGCCCTTTTTGCCTCAAACCACGTGCGAGCAGGTCGGTGCAAGATCACACAAAATTACACGACAGCTAGCACAGTTTTGTTCAAAGCCAATTCATAAACAGTTTTGTTCAAATAATTTCTAAAACCTCGATTCAATAAATCAAACAAACTGGAAGGGCTGGTCTTACCCTCTTTCAGCTAAAAATGACAAGACACAGTCCCTGGGTAAAAATCTAAAATTTTAGACTTTATACAATAATTAAAACCTACTTGAATATTTATTTAAATAGGCTAATTAATACTTTACCGAAAATCAGGCCGTTTTACAGAGTTTTAAAACTCTTCCTAAATTCCAGAGCGGTAAATTCGACCTAGGGTTTTTTATTTTTATTTTTGTTTCCGGTGACTAAGAATTTTATCCTAAAGTTCATAATCACAAACACCCAAAAAATATACGCAATTATTTTTAGCAGCTTACGAAAATTTTTATACAGTAAAAATATTGCCCAAATTTTATATCTACAATTCGATAGAAAATACGTGCAATTTATCTTCAGCAGCACACAAGATTTTCCTTACCTCAATGTCTGCTCGCAGTCCTAATTGCCTTAGCGTTTGGAGTCAGTGGACTCGACCCACTCGGTTAATTTTCTCCCCAGAGCTCTTTTTTTTTTTTGGACTTTCCAATTTTTCCTTGTGCCTCTTTCTATATATATATATATATATATATATATATATATATTTGTAAATATAAAAATATCTCTTTTTTTTTTTTGCGCTTTCGCGCCAAATTTCTTTTCTTCTTTACTTCTTTTTCTTTTTCTTCTTCTTCTTCTTCTTCTTCTTCTTCTTCTTCTTCTTCTTCTTCTTCTTCTTCTTCTTCTTCTTCTTCTTCTTCTTCTTCTTCTTCTTCTTCTTCTTCTTCTTCTTCTTCTTCTTCTTCTTCTTCTTCTTCTTCTTCTTCTTCTTCTTCTTCTTCTTCTTCTTCTTCTTCTTCTTCTCCCTCTTCCTCTCGATTTCTTCCCATTCCACTGGTCACTCGAGGAGGCTGCTCACCACCTGTCACGACCCTTAATCCACCGAAAATCCACTACAAATTTTTCGTTTTTCATTTATCAATTATTAGTTAATCAAATTATTATTGTTTGTTCTTTACCTTTACCTTACCTGATCGTGAACAACTACACCTCCAACAGTTGGGCTGTGTATCGATGTCAATCTCATCCAATCATATCATTTCAAATTTCAATTCATTTAAATGTAAACACTTGTATTTCTAAATTAGAGTTACTATTCACTTGTGTTTACAATCTTTTACATCCCCAAAATTACATTTAAAGATATTATTGTGCTTTGGCATGTCTAGATACAAAAACTATATAAATGTATATACCTCGTGTGGTGGGATGCAGCAGACACCAAAATCCAATCCCTATTCGCCCACTATCTACTATAAGTGCTCTGCAGAGGGGGAAAATGTCACGACCCAAATTACCTAAAAATCAAAGTAAAATTTTCGCTTCTTCATTTATTATTTAATTCTTACCTTTCTCTCATTGTGACCATCCTACAACACAGTTGGGCTATGATTCGATATTAGTCACTTCTCACCTATTTACCATTCCATTTCCATAATCACATTCACGTATCAGAGTTTACTATCTTTTGACTTTAATTAAATACATACACAATGGTATTTATAACTCTACATCCCCGACATCATATCCGTTTACAGTACTGTGCATTACATATTTAGATACAAAACTATACAAATGTGTATACCTGTCTCTCGATGGGAAGTAGTGAATACCAAGCATGCAAGTCCTCAGCCGCTCAATAACTATTGCGAGTGCTCAAAAAAGATGGGAAAATAAGGGGGTGAGCAAACCACACGCTCAGTAAGGCAATTATGCAAGTAAGTAGATAGCTCCACTATCTACATGCTCATAATGCCATGCCTTTAAATCCATTTCTTTTCATTTAAAATTTCACGCACAAAATCATGCATATTTCAATGCCATAGTTTATCAAAACTATTTGTGCATATAGAAATCATATAATTCATGCATCAAAGGCATTTTATGTGACATCAGTAAATCATACTTAGCATGAATTTAATCAAAATCATGTATTCTTTCATGTCATGTAAGACAAATCATAAATTTGAAATGAAAGCATGGAAAACATCATCATGCTACTGTATTTAAATCATTTCATTAAAACTGCAGTATAAACTAACCCTTCTGGGTCAATCATCTCAAAACTCATAAAACAATTTGTTATGAAATTCTGTCATAAAATCACCCTTCTTTTAGGGTCACATGTCATAAAATCATCTGAAATCTAGTATCACAGTAGAAAATCATAAAATCGAGGGCCTGACCCCTCCCTCGGGTCTACCCTGGTCTATCAACCAATAGTTATATCATGTGAGACAAGTAGCTGATTATATCAGTAACATCGAGGACTATGGCCATATCCTAGTGATCCGTGGCAACACGGTACATAGTGTGCGGGGTATCACACCTAAAACGGGAGGTGGGTCGTCCTACCTGCCAGAACAGCATAACATTAGGATTGCGAGGGTAAGGTTTGCTGCCTCGTGGCTAATGCCACTCCACTCCAACAATCCCTACGGTACAGCGTACTCCGCTTGACATACACGGTACAACGTACTCCGTGAACCCAAGCTCAGTCAGGGGTGCCTGCAATAGGTCTTATCCACCCATATCATCTCTGTCTCAGTATGCACGTGTGAGCATATCATCTCACTGTGATACACAGTCTACAAGAGGCTCCAACACGGCTATATGCATGTAATATAAATCCCTGTGTGAGCAAAGCTCAAGCACAACTCCATGCATATTCATTATATCAAAAAACCTCGTGCGAGCAAAGCTCTAGCACGATTTCATAAAAATCAATGAAATCTACGTACGAGCAGTGCTCCAGTACGACTTAAAATAATTATAAATTCAAGTAAAATCCACGTACGAGCAATACTCTAGTACGAATATGCATAAAAACTCAATGAAAATCTCGTACGAGAAAAACTCCAGTACGACATTCAAATGAATTATAAAACCATATAAAACTTCATGCGAGCAACGCTCCAGCACAAATGAATGCTCAAGTAAATCAAATCTCGTGCGAGTTACACTCCAGCATGACATTATGCATAATTAAATCAAATCTCATGTGAATTACACTCCAGCATGACTTTTATGCAATATCATATCAAAACAGGATGTGAGCTAAGCTCCAGCATCTCTCATGCATGTCAAATCATAAAAACTAGTGCGAGCAATCGCTCCAGCACCTTTTTATGCATATCCAGACAAAACAAGATAAAACAGTCAAAACATGTCAAAACAGAGTGCGAGCTAGGCTCCAGCACTTCTCATGCATTTCACAAGAATAAAAATCAGTGCGAGCAACCGCTCTAGCACATTTCATGCATATGATGTCACACAAGTCGGTGCGAGCAACCGCTCAAGCACATTTACGCATATTCACAAACGCATATATAGTGCGAACTATGTGCCAGCACTATCTGTTTCCATATAAACTTGATAGTTGGCCGTTTTCCAAAGAAATTTCATTTAAATATAAATAACACCTACGTAGTGTTATCTTGTGACATTTAAGTAATTACTGGCCAATCTATTGATTTGCTTTGATTAAAACCAATAAAATTCCTTAATCATAAAAGTTCTTAAATCATTCATTTCATGCATGTCATGCTTTTACCTTCCTTAGGTGAACTTCCCTCAATAGGGGTAAAATAGTCTTTTCACCTATTTTGATCCTTAAAATCATTTAAACCACTTTTAGGATCATTATACAATAACAATGTATACATATAAAATCAATGTATACAAAAACTATTAAAATACGCGTAGCTACCTCTAGCTACTCACATAATTCCCTTACCTCATTTTTCTGTACAGTCTGACCTTTTACTGATGTCTCGTCATGCAGTCCGATTTGCTCCGAATTCAATCTCCGAAACTGCGGATACACATTCATCAGGTCAAATGTAATACAATTAAATTGTATTTCATATTTTTTGGGCTTAATTTAAATCATTAGGCCCGTTTACCTATATTGGGCCCGATTATACCATAATGGGCCTTAATCGGCCTTAAGCCCGTTTTCTCACTTACTATTCACATTATCGAGGCCTATTGGGCTCATTGGGCCTTTCAATATTTATTTAGTCTCGTTCTAAATTCTCGAATAACTTAATTTAGTATTTACGACAATTTATCCAATTTTCCAAAATTTAATTCATTTATACAAAAATTAAATCCGTAACTCATCAACACGTATTGCGATACAAATTGTCATAAATAAGGTTACTTACCTGAGATTCCATGATGATACGTAAATCGAGGCTGTCTCGAGCTCTCGTCTGACGTCAATTGTCGAGCTACACAATTAAATATTTTTCCAGGTAAATTTCCAGTCGAATATTTATCAAATTAAATATTCTAAAATTTAAATCGATCAATTCGACCGCTTACTGACTTACCCGTAGCTCGGTTGCATCACTGGAATTTTCTCCAATTTTTCCTCTTTTTTTCTTTTTCCCTTTATTTTTTTGGCTGAACCGGTCCGGTCCAGTTCAACCTGGTTCAGACCGTCGATTCAGACCGGTTCGACCGGTTCAATGGCTCGCCGATCGGTTCTCCATCGGTTTCCACCGCAAGCAGCTCCGTAGGTCGTTCGCAGCACGGATTTGGTCTCGATTTCGTCCGAGGTCGCCAGAAAGTGGCCGGTCCGGCCCTTCTCCTTTCCGCCGTCGATAACTTCTCTCTTTCTCACCGTTTTCGGTGCTGGCCACCGTCTTACCCGCCGGTGTTGCCACGAATCGCGTCGCCTATGCCTGGGGGACGCTCGGCTGGTGGTGGCCGGGCCCAGATTGGTGCCGGTCGCCGTGAATCTTCCTTTCCTCTTTCGGCTTCTCTTTCTTCCAGTTCACCGGCCGCCGTTCGCCATTCCTTCGGGTCACTGGTGTCGTTGGGTGACCGCCTCTCACCTGGCTTCCTTCGCCGGCCTCTAAGTCACTGGTGGCTTCGACCGTTGAGGTAGACGGCATCGACTTCTGCTTGTTTTCTTCTGTTTCGCGATTTCACGAAATTTTGTTTTTTTTTTCAATTATTTTATTTTTTTATTTATTATTTATTTTTATTTTTATTTATTTTATTTTTAATAATATTTTAATCAATTAAAATATTATTAAAATCCAAAATTATCTAAAAAAATACTATTTTATTCATTTAATCCGTAAATAAATTTCTCAGTCCGATTTTACCTTTTCGGTATATTTTTTGATTATTTTCGGGATTATTTTTCGAGGTGGAAATTTCGGTTTATTCTAATAAATTCATATCTTGATCAGTTTAAACCGAAATTTAATTATTTTTTCGTTATTGATCAAGATTTCTCAAGCCATTATTTTTAATTAAATTTTCTTATCAAAATTATACTGGGTTTCGATCTTTTGACCGTTTTACCCTTCCACGTGTTCGGGAATCCCATTTCAATCCTTTTGCATTTTTAAATGCACTCAAAAATTTCTATTCATTCCTTTTTGTTCTTACTATAAAAATCGGGTCTTACAGAAAATAAGAGGGGTAAGTAAACCACGCACTCAGTAAGGCAATCATGCGAGCAGGTAGATAACTGTACTATCTACGTGATCGTGATGCTATGCTTAAATCACACATTTATTTTCCATACTCCAAAACGTATGCTCATACTTGTGTTCATGACATGTAAAGCAATTCATGCTATTTAAATCAGTGCACAGTTCTCAAAACATAGCATGGAAATCATTATGCGTAAATCAAAATCAAGGTATGGTAAATCATCATGCAAAATGCACATATCAAGCATTTCAAATCTCAACACAAACTGATACAAAATCATCACTTGTCAGGACTCAGCCCCTCCCATGGACTATCCTGACCCACAAACACATTTTAAGACTTGGATTTCTCATTCAACAAAGACATGTGAGATAGGCATATAATATAATAAGTGTAATAACTAGGACTATGGTCATATCCTCTGTGATCCCAGGCTACACTGATCTTAGTGTCCAGGGTATCACCTCTATCTGCTTTCGCATGGGAGGTAGGTCACATCTAACCCGTCGGTCCATAGTAGAATCCATCGTCCGAAGACGGCATATATATAATATCATACACGGTACAACGTTCTCCATGCTACTTGCATGGTACAACGTACTCCATGGACCCATATCATCACAATATATCCTACCATTTCTCAATACGCACGGCGAGCCTATTTAATTGGTGTGGCACACAGCCTACCCGAAGCTCCCAGCACATCTCCCAACATGTCATAAAACCACGTGTGAGTAGTCTCAAGCATGACAACAAGTATAGTGGACATCTAGTGCGAGCTATGCTCCAGCAGCATGTCAAAACTCGTATGAAAACTAGCGCGAGCTAGGCTCCAACACAATGTCATAAAAATCCATGTGAAAACTAGTGCGAGCTAAGCTCCAGCACTCATGCATGTAAAACTCTAGTACGAGCTTCGCTCCAGCACTAATGCACGTATAAAACACATCAAATCTCATGCGAGCAGCGCTCTAGCATGTTTCATTTCCACAAAACTCATGTAGGTGGCTCATTCTTTGCAACGCATGGTTATGAAACCAAAGCAAGTTATTTTTGTGTAAATCATTTCAAATGCTAGCCAACCTACCAATCACATGCTAAAAAGCAATAAAAAAAGATTTCAAAGCATCATGCTCTTGCTTTTAATGCATATTTCTCAAAAACCCAATTCTTTACCCTTCCAATAAACATTTCATCCTAAGACCCTTAGCTACGTTAAAAATTACACATGCGCGCGAAAGGCGTACAAATATCCTTAGGGCTAACATAATTCCCTTACCTTGATTCTCTTGGAAGCAACTCTTCTTTCCTGTCTCGTTTTTCACGATTTGGCTCAACTTGCTCCAGGTTTATCATCGGTAGCTGCACACATTCATAAATCATATGAGTCATTACCGATAACTCATATTCAGACTTTAACTAATCGATGTATCTCATCGAGCCTATTTCATTAAGTTTGACCCATTATCACATTTAGCCATCATTATGCCATTTCTAGTCAATTTAACTAGCAACATACTTGGTTACTTATCAAACCCTTGGCATAAATGTCTATCCATAATCTTCCATCATTTATGCATTCTCTACATGTCACGACCCTTCGTGACTTAACCAGAAATCACTACAAATTTTCGCTTTTTACTTACCTTTGTCCTTATCAATAGTTGGGCTGTAATTCAATGTTATCATCCTTGCTTACCATAACATTCATTCATTATCATACATACATGTCAATATACTATCTACTGACTGCAATTTCTTTTATAACATAAGTGATCTCGTATAAAATCTAATACAAATACATCCCTCATAATTTACATCGTTTACATCACTGTGCTGTTTATTTATTTAGATACAGAACCGTACAAAATATGTATACCTGTCGATCAATAGGAAATGGCAGTGGACAACAAGAACACTATCCCTCTCTCGTAATCGCTCTACTGTGGATACTCTGTAAAGAGGTGTAAGAAAAAAAAAGGTGAGCTCGCAGCTCAGTACGAAAATCAGGCAAGCAAGTAGACATTTACACTATCTACTCAAAATAATGTTATGCCTCAAAAATATAATTTCCTTGACTCACTTTAAAAGCATGTATTTAAAATATATACATATACTTCTACAGATTAAATCCCATGTACAAAAATCATACTTAGTTCTCAAATGTAGGCATTTAGTGCAAAACAATACATCTTTATAATTTCACAATGCCTTTAGAGAAATCATGCCATTTATATTCAAATCACATTAAATATGACATTTAAATCAATCATAACACAACAATCGGATTTCGACCCATCCCTCGGTCTATCCGTATAATAAAATCAGTCAAGTGATATATCATGTGAGACTCTATGGTGAAATGCAATAATATCCTGGACTATAGCCATATCCTATAATGGTGATCCTAGGCTACACAGATCTCAGTGTGCGGGGCATCACTGCTGCAACGGGAGGGGGGTCAATCTATCACAACCGCCAGCTATAAACTCCTAAACTCCACAACAACACAACAACACATGGTACAGTGTACACCATGCCACTCGCACAGTACAACGTACACCAATGGACCCTATCTCAATGGATAATCTATACCACGTCTCTAAATCCACATGCGAACATCTCTACAGTGTGACACTCAGTCTACACGAGGAAATCAACATGGTTTTTTAACATGTCTATAAATCACATAAAACTACAGTGCGCGCCTTTGAGCACGACTCTCAGTCGATACTCCGCTCAAACACTGTTTCACATATCACAAACTCAAACTCTAGTACGAGTAAACCTCCAGTACTAGGTCATGCATAGTTCATGTTTCAAATCAAGTACGAGCAATCACTCCAGTACCATGCTATGCATAAAACTCATCAAATCAAGTACGAGCAAATCGCTCAAGTACTATGTCATGTATAAATCATGAAGAATCGAGTATGAGCAACGCTTTAGCACTCTGTCATGCATCTCATGTAAAATTTGAGTACGAGCTAAGCACTCTATCATGCATAAATCACATAAAACTGAGTACGAGTAATAACTCTAGCACTCTATCATGAATGTCATGGAAATCTTGTACGAATCATACATCAACACTAATATATGTGGAAAATATATGAAATCAAGTGTGAGCTGTGCTTTAGCACGATTTATTCTCACATAATTCGATAGATGGCTCTTTAAAAAGAGATAATTTTCAAACCATCAAAATGAGCACTATAAATTGTGCTAGTTTTCATCAATCAAGAAAACATTAGCCCATCTGCCTATTCTTCTGCTAAACAGCAGTAAAAACACTCATAATCATGGTTTCCATGCTTTTTATAACTTTTTTCAAAAGTTGACTTTTTTCTAAAGGTAAAATCGTAATTTGTCACTATCGGGTCACTATAATTATTATTCAATTTCTCTGACCCTTAGAGTTTTTAAGTGAATGTAAAAGCAGACGAAAATACGTGCAGATATCTCTAACTACTCACAAAAGTCCCTTACCTGCAATCACTCGAGAAATTTTACTTTCTCAATGCTGCTCGATCTAGTAGTCCGATTAGCTCCTCTAATAATCTCTAAAGCTGCATATAACCATTAATGAGGTTAATTTTACTTTTCCTATTGTATTTCACATTTAATACAGTCTATTTCACTTAATGGGCTTTACTAAGCCTTAATGGTCCTTAATGAGCCTAACTCTGCCTTAAGCCCATTTTCATTTTACTATTCATTTTCGTTGGGCCTATTGGGCTTGTAGGGCCCACCAACTCTTATTGGGCTTATCCAAGACCCATTACATCACATTGGGTCGAAACCAATTGGGCTTGGCCCATTGGACCTCTCGGCCACATGCCATGGCCGAGACCACGCATGCATAGCCATGTCGAGCACCACACCACCGTCGGCCATTTGCTAGCCAATTCTCTTAGGCATTTTCACAAACACTTGGTTCGCAATGTTCTTAAGCCTCTCATAGTTCATTTAGGCATTTTATCAAACACCTTGAGTGCCAACTAAATTCATCCATCAATTTATCAAATTGAATAATTCTAACTATACCATAATCATGAACACATGTATATTAACTCATTCATCCCTTAAAAAATCATATGGGCATTCATCAATTTATCACTACTCACTCTCGGCCAACTCATGTTCATAGTGATTTCATGTGTTTCAATGCTTAAAACATATACCAATATACTTAGAATAATTCATACATTAATATATATGAATTTGAAATCTTGAATTTATACCTAGTATATGAGTTCACACTTGGCCGAAACTTTAAAGTGTAAGACCTGATATTTTCAAGTGCATTTAAAAATGCAAAAGGATTAAAATGGTATCCCCGAACACGTGTAAGGGCAAAATGGTCAAAAGACCAAAATTCGGTATTAATCGGGACAAGAAAAATTTAATTAAAAATATGAGAATGAGAAATCTTGATCAATAACGAAGAAATAATTAAATTTCGGGTTAAATTGATCAAGATATGAATTTATTGGGATAAACTGGAATTTTCGTATTGGAAAAATAATCCCAAAAATAATCGAAAAATATATCGAAAAGGTAAAATCGGACTGATAAATTCATTTACGGATTAAATGAATAAAATATAATTTTTTAAAGATATTTGTGTATTTTAATATTATTTTAATGAATCAAATAATATAAAAAATAAATTATAAATAAATAAATAAAATCTGAAAAAGAGAATGAAAAAAAAAAAGAAAAGTCTGAAAACGAGAAACAGAGAAAAAAATGGAGAAACGAAGCAGCCGAAACCGAGGGAAGGTTTCCCTCTCGCCGGCGAGCCTCCGGCGGGGCTGAGGGGACGACGAGGACCGGCGAAGGTAGCCCCACACTAGGCGAACCACCAGCGGCCAGGACGCGCCCCGATGTCACCGAAAAACGCCAGAAACGGACGAGGAACTCGCGGAAGAGAAGTCTCGATCGACGGCCATCGGCGCCGATTCGAGCAACACCAAGGGCCGATTTTGGATGCCCAGGTGCAGCCGAGCCGAACGGCACCGAAATCACATCGGGAACCGGCGGACGGCGTCGAAACGACAAAATGATGGGTGAACCGGACTGAACCGACGGTCTGAACCGGACCGGACCGGTTTAGCAAAAAAGAGGGGAAAAAAAGGAAGAAAAAGGGAAAAAAAATTGGAGAAAATTTCAGTGATGCAATGAGCTTCGGGTAAGTCGGTAAGCGGTCGAATTGACCGATTTAATTTTTGGAATATTTAATTTTTTAAATAATCAACTGAAAGTTTACCCGAAAAAATATTTAATTGTATAGCTCGACGATTGGCATCAACCGAGAGCTCGAGACAGCCTCGATTCACATACTATCATGGAATCTCGGGTAAGTAACCCTTATTTATGACAATTTTGCATCGTTATGCGTGATTGATATTTAACGCATAAATTACGGATTTAATTTCCGCATAAATGAATTAAATTCTGGAAATTTGATAAATTGTCGTAAATACTAAATTTGAGATATCTGAGAATTTAGAACGAGGCTAAATAAATTACTGATGGGCCCAATAAGCCCAATAGGCCTCGATAAAGTGTAGTAAATGGGCTTAAGGTCGATTCAGATTAAGGCCCATTAAGGTGCAATCGGGCCCAATATGGGTAAACGGGCCCAATGATTTAAATTAAGCCCAGAAAATTATGAAATACATTAAATTGTATTGTATTTGACCTGATGAATGTGTATCCGCAGTTCTGGAGATTTGATTTGGATTGAGAGCAAATCGGACTGCGTGACGAGTCATCAGAAGAAAGGTCAGACTGTACAGATAAATGAGGTAAGGGAATTGTGTGAGTAGCTAGACGTAGCTACGCATATTTTAATAGATTTTGTATACGCGATTATTGTATAATGATCCTAAAAGTGGTTTAAATGATTTTTAAGGATCGAAATAGGTGAAATGTCTATTTTACCCCTATTGAGGGAAGTTCACCTAAGGATGGTGAAAGCATGACATGCATGAAATGCATGATTTAAGGACTTTTACGATTAAAGAATTTTATTGGTTTTAATCAAAGCAAATCGGTAGATTGGCCAGAAATTGTTTAATTTCACAAGATAACACTACGTAGGTGTTATTATATTTAAATGGAAATTTCCTTGAAAAACGGGCCAACTATCAAGTTTATATGGAAACAGATACTGCCGACACGTAGTTCGCACTATATCTGCGTTTGTGAATGTGCATAAATGTGCTAGAGCGGTTGCTCGCACCGATTTGTGTGACATCATATGCATAAAATGTGTTGGAGCGGTTGCTCGCACTGATTTTATGATTTGATATGCATGAGAGTTGCTGGAGCCTAGCTCGCACTCTATTTTGACATGTTTTGACTGTTCTGATTTGTTTTGACTGAATATGCATAAAAAGGTGCTAGAGCGATTGCTCGCACTAGTTTTACTGATTGAATATGCATATGAGGTGCTGGAGCTTAGCTCGCATCTAGTTTTGATATGATATTGCATGAAAGCCATGCTGGAGGGTAACTCGCACGAGATTTGATTTACTTGAGCATTCATTTGTGCTGAAGCATTGCTCGTACAAAGTTTTATATGGTTTTTATAATTCATTTGAATGTCGTACTGGAGTTTTTCTTGTACGAAGTTTTCACTTAGTTTTTATTCATATCCGTACTAGAGCATTGCTCATACGAGGATTTTACTTGAAATTATAATCAGTTTAAGTCGTACTGGAGCGCTGCTCGTACGCAGATTTTACTGATTTTTATGAAACCGTGCTAGAGCTTCGCTCGCACGAGGTTTTCTGATATCATGAATATGCATGGAGCCGTGCTAGAGCGTCGTTCGCACAGGGATTTATATTACATGCATATAGCCGTGTTGGAGCCTCCTGTAGACTGTGTGTCACAGTGAGATGATATGCTCACACGTGCATTCTGAGACAAAGATGATATGGGTGGATAAGACCTATTGCAGGTACCCCTGATTGAGATTGGGTCCACGGAGTACGTTGTACCGTGTATGTCACGCGGAGTACGCTGTACCGTGGGGATTGTTGGAGTGGAGTGGCATTAGCCACGAGGCAGCAAGCCTTGCCCTCGCAATCCTGGCGTTATACTGTTCTGGCGGGTAGGACGACCCACCTCCCGTTTCAGGTGTGATACCCCGTACACTAGGTACCGTGTTGCCTAGGATCACTAGGATATGGCCATAGTCCTCGATGTTACTGATAATTACCTGATTGTCTCACATGATATAACTTGTGGTCTTATAGACCCAGGTAGACCCGAGGGAGGGGTCAAGCCCCCGATTTTACGATTTAATGATTTTATGATATGTGACCCTGAAAAAGGGTGGTTTTATAACCGAAGTTTTTATAATGAAATTTATTGAATTGTGTTATGAGATGATTGACCCGGGAGGGTTAGTTTATATTGAAATTTTAAAGAAATGATTTGAATACACTAGCATGATGTTGTGTTCCATGCTTTTATTTTGAGTTCATGAATTGTCTTACATGACATGAAAGAATGCATGATTTTGATTTAATTCATGCGAAATATTGATTTAATGATGTCACATAAAATGTTATGAATGCATGAATTACATGATTTAAATATGCACAAATAGTTTTGGATAAACTATGGCATTGAATATGCATCACTTTGTGCGTGAAATTTTAAATGAAAGAAATGGATTTAAGGGCATGGCATTATGAGCATGTAGATAGTGGAGCTATCTACTTACTTGCATAATTGCCTTACTGAGCATGTGGTTTGCTCACCCCCCTTAATTTCCCATTTTTTCAGAGCACTTGCAATAGTTATTGAGCGGCTGAGGACTTGCATGTTTGGTATTTGCTGCTTCCCATCAAGAGTCAGGTATACACACTTTTATGGTTTTGTATCTAAATATGTAATGCACAGTACTGTAAACGTATATTATGTCGGGGATGTAGAGTCATGTAAATACCATTGAGTATGTATTTATTTAAAGTCAAAAGGATAGTAAACTCTGATATATGATTATGACAATGGAATGGTAAATGGTGTGAGTTGACTAATACCGAATCATAGCCCAACTGTTTGTAGGATGGTCACGATGAGAGAAAGGTGAGAATTAAATAATAAATGAAAAAGTGAAAAATTTACTCTGATTTTTAGGTAATTTGGGTCGTGACAATTAATGGTATCAGAGCTTGAGTTGGCCTGATATGAGTCGGTGTTAGTGGTTAAGAAATTACATCCCCATGTACTTTGTATTATTTAGATACAGTTGTGTATAATGAGATGGAAGTGCAGCTAAGAATTTGGTTTTTAAATGCAAGAATAGACTCATTAACCGATAGCCGCTATGGTTAAGAGGCGAGTACACGAGCTCGAGGTCGTTGAGGTAGGCCCGAGAGTTGTACTGAGTCACCACATGAGACTCGAGATGAGATTGACATGGAGGCTGATGTTGAGCTTGCCCCACAGAGTCCGATAGAGAGATCGGACAGAGTTTGACAGAGAGATCAGACAGTATTGAGACACGCTTCGCGAGGTTGGAGCGGAGTGTGGAGAATATATTGAGATCTAATTGCTCAGAGTATGTATGAGATTTGTGGGAGAGTCGGAATATTGGTGGAAGTTTGCTCGACCCATTTGAAGAATTAAACATCCAAAATGGACATGAGAACATAATTCTATATGTATTCCGGTGACAGAATATCCCGAACATTGTTAAAGGAAATTATAGATGATAGTATTTACTCTGACCGAGAGGAAATGGTTGATTAATGAGTATGATACTCAGTTTATATTCCTGGGTAGATATGACTCGGACACGACGAACAGTGAGAGTCGAGATGTCTGAAAGTTCATGGAAGGGCTCAGATTGTCAATTAGAGTCCGATTAGCCCGTTAGATATCACTACCTGTGTCGAGGCAGTGCGCACACTACAGTTGTGTGAATAAGATTATGAGTTACACGCCTCTGAGATTGAGAAAGGTAGTGAGGGCCGAAATAGAGATAAAAAGAGAATAAAGAATGACAAAGATGTCAGAACAAAAAAAAAGGTAGTTTGGTAAAAGATTAGATTTGATGAGTAGGGGGTAAGATAATTGATAAAAGCCCCAGTGTATCTAATTTCAGTACTTACGAGGAGTATTGTGATTTGAGAACCCCGACATGCTACGAAACAGTGTAGAAGTGTGAACAGTGTAAGATGTGTGGTAGTTACCACGAAAATAAGATGTTGGACGAGGGCGAGTGTATGCCTTGGACCAGGACACTATTGATGTTTTATCTGATGTGGTGGAAGATACCACACTTGATGTGAATAATGAAATAATTATTTTAATTAATCCTGGTGCCACGCATTTATTCATATCGCCTTCAGTTGCTTATAAGTTAGTGAAAAAATGTGAAGCTTGTATCCATAGACAAGAGGATGATAGTTAGCTGATTTTCACTAACTGAATATGGGTATAAAGATTGTAAGTTTGACAAATAATGAAAGAGTTTGTTATAAGTGATATATTAAAGGAGATATATTGGAATAAGAGACGTAGGCAAGGTAAGGATGTCCTTGATATGCAAAATAATTTGGATTAAGCGGTATGTAGTCAAGTCTGAGGGTTAATAAAGGTATTTTAAAATATTCCCTGCCTGAAGACTTGACAGCGTCGAGAAGCGCACGCATAAGCTATAAATTGAAATCGACAGTCGTAATATATGCATTTAAAATTTGGGTACCTTTACTGGTACGATAAAGAAAAATATAGAATTTGATTAATCATGAAGGTTTAAAAATTAAAATTTTATAAAAGCCGTCAATAAAAAAAAAAAGAGAAACGACGTGGGTTAGTAGCTTGACCAGAAACGATTTCGAAATGACATTGTACGTTTATGCGAACATAGGTCAAGAATATGAGAATTTGAAATATGAGTGGAGCTCAACTACGATGAGGTATTTAAAGCTTAACTGAACCAATTGGTTATCATCTTTAGAGATGATATTTTGATGCATTCGAAGTCCAGGGAAGAGCATGAGTAGCAATAAGAAACTGTCTTAAAGATGAGTTGTTGAGAGTTTCTTGAAATGGGCTGCTCAGTTGACACAATTGTTCGAAAAAGGATTGAATACGAGTGTTATGATAAGTATGAAAATAGCTTTGGTGAGTTTCGGTATATTGAAGGAAAAAACTGACCACTGTAAGTATTCTCACCATAACCAACAGCTCAAGAGGTTTCAGTGTGTATATACCTCTAAATAAGGATTGAGCTATGTATTGATGTAAAATGGGAAGATAGTCATTTATGGATCCGGTTAATTCAAGGACAAAAAGAGAAACTATCCGACCCATGATTTAAAGTTGGCAGCCGTAGCGTTTATACTGAAAGTATGGCGCCACCACTTATACGGTAAGACATTTCGGGTATGCACTGATCGTAAAAGCGTCGAGTATCTGTTTTAACAGAAAGAATAGAATATGAGATAACTAAGAGAGTTAGAGCTTCTAAGGATTATGAGTGTGAACATTGTACCACCCAGGAAAGGCTAATGTAATGGCTGATGCCTTGAGCAGAAAGAGCCTCAAGATGGTATCACATAAGATGGTCAGGGAGCGTGAGCTGCTAAAGCAGTTGTGAACCTCAGTAATGATGTGATCCCTTCAGATGATGACGGTGATTTTGTGACAGCTAGCCTGAGGTTAGAACCGAATTTGAGTGATCGGATTTGCCAGGCTTAGCGTGATGATCGGCATGGTGTCGATAGTATGGGTCAGATTCAGAAGGGTATAGTGACAGAGTTCACAGTGAGTGATGATGACTTACAGAGGTTGAGAGACAATATAAGTGCTCCCCAGGATCATAGTTGATAAGAAAGTGCCATTGTCAGAAGCTCACTCTTCGGGATATACAGTGCATCCGAGAAGTAATAAATATGTTGAAATCTCTGAAAAAAAAAAGTATTGGTGGTCAGATTTGAAAAGAGGCATTGTAAAGTTGTAGCAAAGTGTCTCGTATGTTAGCAGATTAAGGTAGAGCAAAAGAAGTTGCAGAGTCATTGCAGCCTCTACTTATATATTGACACGGAAATGGGAACAAGTTACCATGAATTTTGTGATGGATGATAGAGGACCCGGATAAATCACGAGGCTATCTGGGTGATAGTCGATGGATTGATTAAGTTTACCCACTTTCTGATTATGAAAATCCTCAGATACTCTAAGTGTGTAGGCAGATTCATGTGTATGGAAAATTATGAAACATTATGTAACGTTCCAGTGAGCATAATATCAGATAGGGATTCCCGCTTCACTTCCCACTTCTGGGAACGTTTTTCAGGAAGCGATGGGAACCTGATTGAGAGTTAGCACAGCTTCCGTCCTCAGACAGATGGTCAGTCAAAGAGGACTGTACAGGTTCTGGAGGATGTGATGAGAGCGTGTGCCATTGATTTTATAAGCTCCTGGGATGATCATTTGTTACTAATTGAATTCCCCAATGATGACAGTTGTCACTTGAGTATCAGGATAATATGTTATATGAGGCATTGTATGGCCGTAAGGATTGTTCCCTGATTTTGGATAAGAAGAAGTGGGTGACAGATAGAGAATTGTTCCCGGATTGGTAAGATTAACCTCTGAGGATGTTCAGTTGATTTATGAGAGATTAAGAACACCTCAGAGTAGACAGAAAAATTATGCTGACAAGAGACAGAAATCATTGGAAATTCATCGAGGGTGAATCAGTATTGTTGGCAGTTACTTGTCCTAAGAGCATAAGGACATAATGAGATTCAGATAGAGATATTGGACAAGTGGGAGATAAGACCTGTAAGTTGGCTTTACCTCTTGAATAAACAGGCATCCACTATGTGTCCTATCTTATGATGTTTCGAAAAAAATATCCGGACCCGACATATATGATCGGATATGAGCTCCAACAGCTTAGCTCAATGAAAGTGTAACATAAGATTGGAAATTGATTCGGGTATTAGACGGAAAGAGAAAGTGTTGAGGTTTGAAATGATCTCCCTAGTTAAGTATGATGGTAGTATTACACTCCGGAGAAAGTCACTTGAGGATGACAGTATATGATACGATAGACATACCCGTAGTTGTTATGGACTCATTAGACTTGGTTCTAATTTGGAGAACCAAATTTCTTAAGTGGGGGAGATTGTAAGACCTGATATTTTCAAGTGCATTTAAAAGTGCAAAAGCATTAAAATGGTATCCCCGAACACGTGTAAGGGCAAAATGGTCAAAAGACCAAAATTCGGTATTAATCGGGACAAGAAAAATTTAATTAAAAATATGAGAATGAGAAATCTTGATCAATAACGAAGAAATAATTAAATTTCGGGTTAAATTGATCAAGAGATGAATTTATTGGGATAAATCAAAATTTTCGTTTTGGAAAAATAATCTCGAAAATAATCGAAAAATATACCGAAAAGGTAAAATCGGACTGATAAATTCATTTACGGATTAAATGAATAAAATATAATTTTTTAAAGATATTTTTGTATTTTAATATTATTTTAATGAATAAAATAATATTAAAAATAAATTGTAAATAAATAAATAAAATCTAAAAAAGAGAATGAAAAAAAAAAGAAAAAAAAGAAAAGTCTGAAAACGCGAAACAGAGAAAAAAATGGAGAAACGAAGCAGCCGGAGAGCCACCGGCGGGGCTGAGGGGCTGACGAGGACCGGCGAAGGTAGCCCCACACCAGGCGAACCAACACCGGCCAGGACGCGCCCCGATGTCACCGAAAAACGCCAGAAACGGAGGAGGAACCCGCGGAAGAGAAGTCTCGATCGACGGCCATCGGCGCCGATTCGAGCAACACCAAGGGCCGATTTTGGATGCCCAGGTGCAGCCGAGCCGAACGGCACCGGAATCACGTCGGGAACCGGCGGACGGCGCCGGAACGAAAAAATGATGGGTGAACCGGATTGAACCGACGGTCTGAACCGGACCGGACCGGTTCAGCAAAAAAGAGGGGAAAAAAAGGAAGAAAAAGGGAAAAAAAATTGGAGAAAATTCTAGTGATGCAATGAGTTTCGGGTAAGTCGGTAAGCGGTCGAATTGACCGATTTAATTTTTGGAATATTTAATTTTTTAAATAATCGACTGAAAGTTTACCCGGAAATTATATTTAATTGTATAGCTCGACGATTGGCATCAACCGAGAGCTCGAGACAGCCTCGATTCACATACTATCATGGAATCTCGGGTAAGTAACCCTTATTTACGACAATTTTGCATCGTTATGCGTGATTGATATTTAATGCATAAATTACGGATTTAATTTCCGCATAAATGAATTAAATTCAGGAAATTGGATAAATTGTCGTAAATACTAAATTTGAGATATCCGAGAATTTAGAACGAGGCTAAATAAATTACTGATGGGCCCAATAAGCCCAATAGGCCTCGATAAAGTGTAGTAAATGGGCTTAAGGCCGATTAAGATTAAGGCCCATTAAGGTGCAATCGGGCCCAATATGGGTAAACGGCCCCAATGATTTAAATTAAGCCCAGAAAATTATGAAATACATTAAATTGTATTGTATTTGACCTGATGAATGTGTATCCGCAGTTCTGGAGATTTGATTTGGATTGAGAGCAAATCGGACTGCGTGACGAGTCATCAGAAGAAAGGTCAGACTGTACAGATAAATGAGGTAAGGGAATTGTGTGAGTAGCTAGAGGTAGCTACGCATATTTTAATAGATTTTGTATACGCGATTATTGTATAATGATCCTAAAAGTGGTTTAAATGATTTTTAAGGATCGAAATAGGTGAAATGTCTATTTTACCCCTATTGAGGGAAGTTCACCTAAGGATGGTGAAAGCATGACGTGCATGAAATGCATGATTTAAGGACTTTTATGATTAAAGAATTTTATTGGTTTTAATCAAAGCAAATCGGTAGATTGGCCAGAAATTGTTTAATTTCACAAGATAACACTACGTAGGTGTTATTTATATTTAAATGGAAATTTCCTTGAAAAACGGGCCAGCTATCAAGTTTATATGGAAACAGATACTGCCGACACGTAGTTCGCACTATATCTGCGTTTGTGAATGTGCATAAATGTGCTAGAGCGGTTGCTCGCACCGATTTGTGTGACATCATATGCATAAAATGTGTTGGAGCGGTTGCTCGCACTGATTTTATGATTTGATATAAATGAGAGCTGCTGGAGCCTAGCTCGCACTCTATTTTGACATGTTTTGACTGTTCTGATTTGTTTTGACTGAATATGCATAAAAAGGTGCTAGAGCGATTGCTCGCACTAGTTTTACTGATTGAATATGCATATGAGGTGCTGGAGCTTAGCTCGCATCTAGTTTTGATATGATATTGCATGAAAGCCGTGCTGGAGGGTAACTCGCACGAGATTTGATTTAATTATGCATAAAGTCGTGCTGGAGTGTAACTCGCACGAGATTTGATTTACTTGAGCATTCATTTGTGCTGAAGCGTTGCTCGCACAAAGTTTTATATCGTTTTTATAATTCATTTGAATGTCGTACTGGAGTCTTTCTCGTACGAAGTTTTCACAGAGTTTTTATTCATATCCGTACTAGAGCATTGCTCATACAAGGATTTTACTTGAAATTATAATCAGTTTAAGTCGTACTGGAGCGCTGCTCGTACGCAGATTTTACTGATTTTTATGAAACCGTGCTAGAGCTTCGCTCGCACGAGGTTTTTTGATATCATGAATATGCATGGAGCCGTGCTAGAGCTCGTTCGCACAGGGATTTATATTACATGCATATAGCCGTGTTGGAGCCTCCTGTAGACTGTGTGTCACAGTGAGATGATATGCTCACACGTGCATTCTGAGACAGAGATGATATGGGTGGATAAGACCTATTGCAGGTACCCCTGATTGAGCTTGGGTCCACGGAGTACGTTGTACCGTGTATGTCACGCGGAGTACGCTGTACCGTGGGGATTGTTGGAGTGGAGTGGCATTAGCCACGAGGCAGCAAGCCTTGCCCTCACAATCCTGGCGTTATGCTGTTCTTGCGGGTAGGATGACCCACCTCCCGTTTCAGGTGTGATACCCCGCACACTAGGTACCGTGTTGCCAAGGATCACTAGGATATGGCCATAGTCCTCGATGTTACTGATAATTACCTGATTGTCTCACATGATATAACTTGTGGTCTTATAGACCCAGGTAGACCCGAGGGAGGGGTCAAGCCCCCGATTTTATGATTTAATGATTTTATGATATGTGACCCTGAAAAAGGGTGGTTTTATAACCGAAGTTTTTATAATGAAATTTATTGAATTGTTTTATGAGATGATTGACCCGGGAGGGTTAGTTTATATTGAAATTTTAAAGAAATGATTTGAATACACGAGCATGATGTTGTGTTCCATGCTTTTATTTCGAGTTCATGAATTGTCTTACATGACATGAAAGAATGCATGATTTTGATTTAATTCATGCGGAATATTGATTTAATGATGTCACATAAAATGTTATGAATGCATGAATTACATGATTTAAATATGCACAAATAGTTTTGGATAAACTATGGCATTGAATATGCATGACTTTGTGCGTGAAATTTTAAATGAAAGAAATGGATTTAAGGGCATGGCATTATGAGCATGTAGATAGTGGAGCTATCTACTTACTTGCATAATTGCCTTACTGAGCGTGTGGTTTGCTCACCCCCCTTAATTTCCCATTTTTTCAGAGCACTTGCAATAGTTATTGAGCGGCTGAGGACTTGCATGTTTGGTATTTGCTGCTTCCCATCGAGAGTCAGGTATACACACTTTTATGGTTTTGTATCTAAATATGTAATGCACAGTACTGTAAACGTATATTATGTCGGGGATGTAGAGTCATGTAAATACCATTGAGTATGTATTTATTTAAAGTCAAAAGGATAGTAAACTCTGATATATGATTATGAAAATGGAATGGTAAATGGTGTGAGTTGACTAACACCGAATCATAGCCCAACTGTTTGTAGGATGGTCACGATGAGAGAAAGGTGAGAATTAAATAATAAATGAAAAAGTAAAAAATTTACTCTGATTTTTAGGTAATTTGGGTCGTGACAATTAATGGTATCAGAGCTTGAGTTGGCCTGATATGAGTCGGTGTTAGTGGTTAAGAAATTACATCCCCATGTACTGTGCATTATTTAGATACAGTTGTGTATAACGAGATGGAAGTGCAGCTAAGAATTTGGTTTTTAAATGCAATAATAGACTCATTAACTGATAGCCGCTATGGTTAAGAGGCGAGTACACGAGCTCGAGGTCATTGAGGTAGGCCCGAGAGTTGTACTGAGTCACCACATGAGACTCGAGATGAGATTGACGTGGAGATCGGACAGAGTTTGACAGAGAGATCAGACAGTATTGAGACACGCTTCACGAGGTTGGAGCAGAGTGTGGAGAATATATTGAGATCTAATTGCTCAGAGTATGTATGAGATTTGTGGGCGAGTCGAAATATTGGTGGAAGTTCGCTCGACCCATTTGAAGAATTAGACATCCAAAATGGACATGAGAACATAATTCTATATGTATTCCGGTGACAGAATATCCCGGACACTGTTAAAGGAAATTACAGATGATAGTATTTACTCTGACCGAGAGGAAATGGTTGATTAATGAGTATGATACTCAGTTTATATTCCTGGGCAGATATGACTCGGACACGACGAACAATGAGAGTTGAGATGTCTGAAAGTTCATGGAAGGGCTCAGATTGTCAATTAGAGTCTGATTAGCCCGTTAGATATCACTACCTGTGTCGAGGCAGTGCGCACACTACAGTTGTGTGAATAAGATTATGAGTTGCACGCCTCTGAGATTGAGAAAGGTAGTGAGGGCCGAAATAGAGATAAAAAGAGAATAAAGAATGACAAAGATGTCAGAACAAAAAAAAAGGTAGTTTGGTAAAAGATTAGATTTGATGAGTCAGGGGGTAAGATAATTGATAAAAGCCCCAGTGTATCTAATTTCAGTACTTATGAGGAGTATTGTGATTTGAGAACCCCGACATGCTAGAAACAGTGTAGCAGTGTGAACAGTGTAAGATGTGTGGTAGTTACCACGAAAATAAGATGTTGGACGAGGGCGAGTGTATGCCTTGGACCAGGACACTATTGATGTTTTATCTGATGTGGTGGAAGATACCACACTTGATGTGAATAATGAAATAATTATTTTAATTAATCTTGGTGCCACGCATTTATTCATATCGCCTTCAGTTGCTTATAAGTTTGTGAAAAAATGTGAAGCCTGTATCCATAGACAAGAGGATGATAGTTAGCTGATTTTCACTAACTGAATATGGGTATAAAGATTGTAAGTTTGACAAATAATGAAAGAGTTTGTTATAAGTGATATATTAAAGGAGATATATTGGAATAAGAGACGTAGGCAAGGTAAGGATGTCCTTGATATGCAAAGTAATTTGGATTAAGCGGTATGTAGTCAAGTCTGAGGGTTAATAAAGGTATTTTAAAATATTCCCTGCCTGAAGACTTGACAGCGTCGAGAAGCGCACGCATAAGCTATAAATTGAAATCGACAGTCGTAATATATGCATTTAAAATTTGGGTACCTTTACTGGTACGATAAAGAAAAATATAGAATTTGATTAATCATGAAGGTTTAAAAATTAAAATTTTATAAAAGCCGTCAATAAAAAAAAAAAAAGAGAAACGACGTGGGTTAGTAGCTTGACCAGAAACGATTTCGAAATGACATTGTACGTTTATGCGAACATAGGTCAAGAATATGAGAATTTGAAATATGAGTGGAACTCAACTACGATGAGGTATTTAAAGCTTAACTGAACCAATTGGTTATCATCTTTAGGGATGATATTTTGATGCATTCGAAGTCCAGGGAAGAGCATGAGTAGCAATAAGAAACTGTCTTAAAGATGAGTTGTTGAGAGTTTCTTGAAATGGGCTGCTCAGTTGACACAATTGTTCGAAAAAGGATTGAATACGAGTGTTATGATAAGTATGAAAATAGCTTTGGTGAGTTTCGGTATATTAAAGGAATAAACTGACCACTGTAAGTATTCTCACCATAACCAACAGCTCAAGAGGTTTCAGTGTGTATATACCTCTAAATAAGGATTGAGCTATGTATTGATGTAAAATGGGAAGATAGTCATTTATGGATCCAGTTAATTCAAGGACAAAAAGAGAAACTATCCGACCCATGATTTAAAGTTGGCAGCCGTAGCGTTTATACTGAAAGTATGGCGCCACCACTTATACGGTAAGACATTTCGGGTATGCACTGATCGTAAAAGCGTCTAGTATCTGTTTTAACAGAAAGAATAGAATATGAGATAACTAAGAGAGTTAGAGCTTCTAAGGATTATGAGTGTGAACATTGTACCACCCAGGAAAGGCTAATGTAATTGCTGATGCCTTGAGCAGAAAGAGCCTCGGGATGGTATCACATAAGATGGTTAGGGAGCGTGAGCTGCTAAAGCAGTTGTGAACCTCAGTAATGATGTGATCCCTTCTGATGATGACGGTGATTTTGTGACAGCTAGCCTGAGGTTAGAACCGGATTTGAGTGACCAGATTTGCCAGGCTTAGCGTGATGATCGGCATGGTGTCGATAGTATGGGTCAGATTCAGAAGGGTATAGTGACAGAGTTCACAGTAAGTGATGATGACTTACAGAGGTTGAGAGACAATATAAGTGCTCCCCAGGATCATAGTTGATAAGAAAGTGCTATTGTCAGAAGCTCACTCTTCGGGATATACAGTGCATCCGAGAAGTAATAAATATGTTGAAATCTCTGAAAAAAAGTATTGGTGGTCAGATTTGAAAAGAGGCATTGTAAAGTTGTAGCAAAGTGTCTCGTATGTTAGCAGATTAAGGTAGAGCAAAAGAAGTTGCAGAGTCATTGCAGCCTCTACTTATATATTGACACGGAAATGGGAACAAGTTACCATGAATTTTGTGATGGATGATAGAGGACCCGGATAAATCACGAGGCTATCTGAGTGATTGTCGATGGATTGATTAAGTTTACCCACTTTCTGATTATGAAAATCCTCAGATACTCTAAGTGTGTAGGCGGATTCATGTGTATGGAAAATTATGAAACATTATGTAACGTTCCAGTGAGCATGATATCAGATAGGGATTCCCGCTTCACTTCCCACTTCTGGGAACATTTTTTCAGGAAGCGATGGGAACCTGATTGAGAGTTAGCACAGCTTCCATCCTCAGACAGATGGTCAGTCAGAGATGACTGTACAGGTTCTGGAGGATGTGATGAGAGCGTGTGCCATTGATTTTATAAGCTCCTGGGATGATCATTTGTTACTAATTGAATTCCCCAATGATGACAGTTGTCACTTGAGTATCGGGATAATATGTTATATGAGGCATTGTATGGCCGTAGGGATTGTTCCCTGATTTTGGATAAGAAGAAGTGGGTGACAAATAGAGAATTGTTCCCGGATTGGTAAGATTAACCTCTGAGGATGTTCAGTTGATTTATGAGAGATTAAGAACACTTCAGAGTAGACAGAAAAATTATGCTGACAAGAGACAGAAATCATTGGAAATTCATTGAGGGTGAATCAGTATTGTTGGCAGTTACTTGTCCTAAGAGCATAAGGACATAATGAGATTCAGATAGAGATATTGGACAAGTGGGAGATAAGACCTGTAAGTTGGCGTTACCTCTTGAATAAACAGGCATCCACTATGTGTCCTATCTTATGATGTTTCGAAAATAATATCCGGACCCGACATATATGATCGGATATGAGCTCCAACAGCTTAGCTCAATGAAAGTGTAACATAAGATTGGAAATTGATTCGGGTATTAGACGGAAAGAGAAAGTGTTGAGGTTTGAAATGATGTCCCTAGTTAAGTATGATGGTAGTATTACACTCCGGAGAAAGTCACTTGAGGATGACAGTATATGATACGATAGACATACCCGGAGTTGTTATGGACTCATTAGACTTGGTTCTAATTTGAAGGACCGAATTTCTTAAGTGGGGGAGATTGTAAGACCTGATATTTTCAAGTGCATTTAAAACTGCAAAAGCATTAAAATGGTATCCCCGAACACGTGTAAGGGCAAAATGGTCAAAAGACCAAAATTCGGTATCAATCGAGACAAGAAAAATTTAATTAAAAATATGAGAATGAGAAATCTTGATCAATAACGAAGAAATAATTAAATTTCGGGTTAAATTGATCAAGAGATGAATTTATTGGGATAAACCGAAATTTTCGTTTTGGAAAAATAATCGAAAAATATACCGAAAAGGTAAAATCGGACTGATAAATTCATTTACGGATTAAATGAATAAAATATAATTTTTTAAAGATATTTGTGTATTTTAATATTATTTTAATGAATAAAATAATATTAAAAATAAATTATAAATAAATAAATAAAATCTAAAAAAGAGAATGAAAAAAAAAAAGAAAAAAAAGAAAAGTCTGAGAAAGCGAAACAGAGAAAAAAAATGGAGAAACGAAGCAGCCGAAACCAAGGAAAGGTTTCCCTCTCACCTGAGAGCCACCGGTGGGGCTGAGGGGCTGACGAGGACCGACGAAGGTAGCCCCACACCAGGCGAAACACCAGCGGCCAGGACGCGCCCCGATGTCACCGAAAAACGCCAGAAACGGAGGAGGAACCCGCGGAAGAGAAGTCTCGATCGACGGCTATCGGCGTCGATTCGAGCAACCCCAAGGGTCGATTTTGGATGCCCAGGTACAGCCGAGCCGAACGGCACCGAAATTACGTCGGGAACCGGTCGGATGGCGTCGGAACGGCAAAATGATGGGTGAACCGGACTGAACCGGCGGTCTGAACCGGACCGGACCGGTTCAGCAAAAAAGAGAGGGAAAAAAAGGAAGAAAAAGGGAAAAAAAATTGGGGAAACTTCCAGTGATGCAATCGAGCTTCGGGTAAGTCGGTAAGCGGTCGAATTGACCGATTTATTTTTTGGAATATTTAATTTTTTAAATAATCGAATGAAAGTTTACCCGAAAAATATATTTAATTGTGTAGCTCGACGATTGGCATCAACCGAGAGCTCGAGACAGCCTCGATTCACATACTATCATGGAATCTCGGGTAAGTAACCCTTATTTATGACAATTTTGCATCGTTATGCGTGATTGATATTTAACGCATAAATTACGGATTTAATTTCCGCATAAATGAATTAAATTCTGGAAATTGGATAAATTGTCGTCAATACTAAATTTGAGATATCCGAGAATTTAGAACGAGGCTAAATAAATTACAGATAGGCCCAATGAGCCCAATAGGCCTCGATAAAGTGTAGTAAATGGGCTTAAGGTGGATTAAGATTAAGGCCCATTAAGGTGCAATCGGGCCCAATATGGGTAAACGGGCCCAATGATTTATATTAAGCCCAGAAAATTATGAAATACATTAAATTGTATTGTATTTGACCTGATGAATGTGTATCCGCAGTTTCAGAGATTTGATTTGGATTGAGAGCAAATCGGACTGCGTGACGAGTCATCAGAGGAAAGGTCAGACTGTACAGATAAATGAGGTAAGGGAATTGTGTGAGTAGCTAGAGGTAGCTACACATATTTTAATAGATTTTGTATACGTGGTTATTGTATAATGATCCTAAAAGTGGTTTAAATGATTTTTAAGGATCGAAATAGGTGAAATGTCTATTTTACCCCTATTGAGGGAAGTTCACCTAAGGATGGTGAAAGCATGACATGCATGAAATGCATGATTTAAGGACTTTTATGATTAAAGAATTTTATTGGTTTTAATCAAAGCAAATCGGTAGATTGGTCAGAAATTGTTTAATTTCACAAGATAACACTACGTAGGTGTTATTTATATTTAAATGGAAATTTCCCTGAAAAACGGGCCAACTATCAAGTTTATATGGAAACAGATAGTGCCGACACGTAGTTCGCATTATATCTGCATTTGTGAATGTGCATAAATGTGCTAGAGCAGTTGCTCGCACCGATTTGTGTGACATCATATGCATAAAATGTGTTGGAGCGGTTGCTCGCACTGATTTTATGATTTGATATAAATGAGAGCTGCTGGAGCCTAGCTCACACTCTATTTTGACATGTTTTGACTGTTCTGATTTGTTTTGACTGAATATGCATAAAAAGGTGCTAGAGCGATTGCTCGCACTAGTTTTACTGATTTAATATGCATATGAGGTGCTGGAGCTTAGCTCGCATCTAGTTTTGATATGATATTGCATGAAAGCCGTGCTGGAGGGTAACTCGCACGAGATTTGATTTAATTATGCATAAAGTCATGCTGGAGTGTAACTCGCACGAGATTTGATTTACTTGAGCATTCATTTGTGCTGAAGCGTTGCTCGCACAAAGTTTTATATGGTTTTTATAATTCATTTGAATGTCGTACTGGAGTTTTTCTCGTATGAAGTTTTCACTGAGTTTTTATTCATATCCGTACTAGAGCATTGCTCATACGAGGATTTTACTTGAAATTATAATCAGTTTAAGTCGTACTGGAGCGCTGCTCGTACGCAGATTTTACTGATTTTTATGAAACCGTGCTAGAGCTTCGCTCGCACGAGGTTTTTTGATATCATGACTATGCATGGAGCCGTGCTAGAGCGTCGTTCGCACAGGGATTTATATTACATGCATATAGCCGTGTTGGAGCCTCCTGTAGACTGTGTGTCACAGTGAGATGATATGCTCACACGTGTATTCTGAGACAGAGATGATATGGGTGGATAAGACCTATTGCAGGTACCCCTGATTGAGCTTGGGTCCACGGAGTACGTTGTACCGTGTATGTCACGGGGAGTACGTTGTACCGTGGGGATTGTTGGAGTGGAGTGGCATTAGCCACGAGGTAGCAAGCCTTGCCCTCGCAATCCTGGCGTTATGCTGTTCTGGCGGGTAGGACGACCCACCTCCCGTTTCAGGTGTGATACCCCGCACACTAGGTACCGTGTTGCCAAGGATCACTAGGATATGGCCATAGTCCTCGATGTTACTGATAATTACCTGATTGTCTCACATGATATAACTTGTGGTCTGATAGACCAGGGTAGACCCGAGGGAGGGGTCAGGCCCCCGATTTTACGATTTAATGATTTTATGATATGTGACCCTGAAAAAGGGTGGTTTTATAACCGAAGTTTTTATAATGAAATTTATTGAATTGTTTTATGAGATGATTGACCCGGGAGGGTTAGTTTATATTGAAATTTTAAAGAAATGATTTGAATACACTAGCATGATGTTGTGTTCCATGATTTTATTTCGAGTTCATGAATTGTCTTACATGACATGAAAGAATGCATGATTTTGATTTAATTCATGCGGAATATTGATTTAATGATGTCACATAAAATGTTATGAATGCATGAATTACATGATTTAAATATGCACAAATAGTTTTAGATAAACTATGGCATTGAATATGCTTGACTTTGTGCGTGAAATTTTAAATGAAAAGAAATGGATTTAAGGGCATGGCATTATGGGCATATAGATAGTGGAGCTATCTACTTACTTGCATAGTTGCCTTACTGAGCGTGTGGTTTGCTCACCCCCCTTAATTTCCCATTTTTTCAGAGCACTTGCAATAGTTATTGAGCGGCTGAGGACTTGCATGTTTGGTATTTGCTGCTTCCCATCGAGAGTCAGGTATACACACTTTTATGGTTTTGTATCTAAATATGTAATGCACAGTACTGTAAACGTATATTATGTCGGGGATGTAGAGTCATGTAAATACCATTGAGTATGTATTTATTTAAAGTCAAAAGGATAGTAAACTCTGATATATGATTATGAAAATGGAATGGTAAATGGTGTGAGGTGACTAACACCGAATCATAGCCCAACTGTTTGTAGGATGGTCACGATGAGAGAAAGGTGAGAATTAAATAATAAATGAAAAAGTGAAAAATTTACTCTGATTTTTAGGTAATTTGGGTCGTGACATAAAGCGTCTCGGTTTGCACACTATGGCTCTTTGATAGCGAATTTATGTTAATCCTCTCTCAATTTGGAACAACTTTCATGAAGAATGCAAGTTCCAAATATGCCTTTTTCCTAGTGATTTCTAGTGAGAAAAAGATTGAATATATGTGTTTTAATTGTTTCTTCACTTAGCCGAGAATGATGGGTTGAAGAAGATGAAGAATTGGCTGAATTTATAAGTCCATTACTTAGTCATTAAGCCTTATGTTTCAGCCAACAAGTTTGAATTGAATTGGTTTAAGTAATGGTTACCAATTTGGTTATGGTTACCTTTTACTAATGGGCTTGGTTTTAACCAATTTAGGCCTAGCATTTGGGCTTCTCAGTTTGGGCTTTTCTAATAGGCTTTCGGGCTGAAATTTTTACTGTACATCAGGCCTTCAATTGTCTAAATATTTGGCCTACCAATTGGTCCAACAGTTTGGTCTAATGGACATAAGAAATTCGATCTACACTTACTATACCTTAATGGGCTTTAAAATCTTCACTTTGGCCCATTACGTTTTTACCCATTAAATTTAATCTGAAATTCATCCAAATAAATTTTTCTTACTTCCGGGGATGATTATCTTGTATTCTGATAAAAAATATTTTTCCCGATTTTTTTTCATACATAGGTAAATTTTTAACCATGGTTACTCAACTATGGTAAAAATTCACTTTTCTTAACTATAGTTGACTCTTTTCTTAATCATTGATCACGTTGACTTTTTCTCAAAAATCCAAAAGTGTCCTATTTTATGGGTTACACTCTCGGCTTTTACGTTTTAGCCATTTCCGGTAGGCAAATATACCTTATATTACCTTAAACGGTTGAAAAGGTCCGTTTTACCCCTTTTTAGCTTTTACTCTTGTTCTCTATGTTCGGGACTAAATCAAATCGACTTTCCTTCATGAGCTCTCTATATTTTCACATTATAAGTTCTTCTCTTCAGTCAGAATGATTTAGATCCACTCGGTTTAGCCATGTGGCTCTTATAGCCCTTTTTCATCTTTTATGTAGCTTATAAGTTTTAAAGCATTTCACTAACACTTAAATCAAGTAAAAACTCTTCTTATGATTTGAATAACTTAATACAATGTTTGTACATGTATAAATAATAAGCAATGTAACGCCCCAGAAGCGCGAAAAATAGGGCAAATTAAAATTTTTCTAGCTCGATACACATATCTAAGTGCATTCCTATACAGTGTCATTCATCATCATATATAAATTAGAAAGTTACACCTCAGGATCTCATCACCTCATATTTATATATCATACTAATTACAATTCCCCAATTCAAAGTTAAATACTCCTAATACATCCCATACGTCATTGTTTATCAAGTGTCTGTAAATACAACTTTGGTCTGGGTACATGAATTGTTAAAATATACCTCAAGCATAATATGTGGCCTAGAGTTCAAGTCCTCCACTAGCCACTACTCCGTACATTGCAGTAAAACTCTCTTCACTTGAAGAAATCTGGGGGGAATAAAACAGGGTGAGCTTCTAAATCGCTCAGTAAGGGGTAAGGGATTCATTAACAAAATAATGATTTGCACAACATAATCATTTTATCTTGTAGTTGAAACTCAATAAAAGTGTAGCATGAGAATAGTAAAACATCATTATCATCTCATTTCTCTAAAATCATGTAAAAACATGAGAGTACATGACTCATGTACAAATCACAGTCACAAGCATTTGGAAATCAGGGTGCGATAATGGCTTTTCTTATGAAAACGTGATAAAAATCACCTTAATAGTAATGCACGTGGCGTAGCCACCAAACACAATCTCATGTGTAAAACGAGACTAGGTAAATAAAACTCAAATAAAATATTCGTCATGGCACATCAATATAATTCCCCTTTAGGTACGCATCCTAGGCATTCTCAAAGAGGGAACGTCGACAATATGGTCGTGTACATGGTATATTGGACTTACGCGTTACCAGAACAAGGCTCGGTCCTACATGCTATTAGAGCAAAGCCTCTCCTCATGCACACTATTGGTCTTACATGCTACCAAAGCAAGGCCCGGACTTACATGCTACCAAAGCAAGGCCTCCCAGCGCTATTAGAGCGGGGGAAAATATCGAACTTACATGCCACCAGAGCAATGCTCGGACTTACATGGTACCAGAGCAATGCCCGATGTGTATTCAACATGACACGCCTAAGTCTCAGTAATAGCCATTATCATATAAAACCGTTTTGCCTTCATGTAGCGCTCATAATGGTTTTTTTCTCATAAAACTCTTCTCAAAACCATTTTGTACTCAACACAAAACATGTCAAAACCGAGCTCAAACTGACAAAACCATGCGCACATTTTTCAAATCTCAGTACGCCTTAACATAGAGCCCAAATCACTTTTCAATTTTTAAACTCAAAATGGTTGTAAAACAATTTCACCTTTAGTTTACAACTCATAAAAATTGGGCCCCAACTGGCTATAAAACCGTGTGCAATAACTCATTCACAACTCATAAAAACATGCTTGTTTTCTCAAATCACAATTCATGCTACAATATCATCATAAAATCGCATGCACAAATGAGTTTAAGTTTCCCTTACATCGTTGCACCTCATTTTGCCGTTTCGGCGCCGTCCGGTCGGTTCCCGGCGTGCCACTGCCACCGTTTGGGTTCGTCTCGAGCCGAGCAACCTTTGGCTAGCCTCGATCGGGGCCAAATCACACCGGTGGCGGCCGAACTCCTTTCTCCCTTTTCGGCCTTCACCTCCGTCGATCTCCTCCTGTCGGCGCCGGTGGAGCGCGTTGTCGGTGGCGGAAGGATCGCGGGGCTTTCCTCTTCCTTTTTGTGACGCCTCGGAAATGCGAAAAATGGGGCAATTTTAAAACTTTTTATTCATTCATTCACAATTAAGAGTGCATTCCTGTGCAGTGTCATACATCATCACCTATATTATACCACAGGATCTCGTCATTGAATAGTATATATTATATCATATACATTACTTGATCTCAAGTTAATTAATCCTAATACATCCCATATAATGTTATACATCAAGTGTCTGCAATTATGATAATTGTCTAGGTACA
Organism: Firmiana major; assembly: GCA_033439115.1. Classification (NCBI taxonomy): domain Eukaryota; kingdom Viridiplantae; phylum Streptophyta; class Magnoliopsida; order Malvales; family Malvaceae; genus Firmiana; species Firmiana major. The sequence goes on along the minus strand of CM065907.1, from coordinate 43,273,901 downwards.
TGAAAAGATAAAAGATACCTCAAAATACAATATATGGCCTGGAGCTCAAGTCCTCCACTAGCCACTACTCCATACATCGCAGGGAGATCCTTTTTCACTTGAAGAAATCTGGGGGGAAAGAAAACAGGGTGAGCTTCTAAATCGCTCAGTAAAGGGGGTAAGGGACTCATTTCATAAACCAAAATGCACACCACAAAATATTTATTTGTATGTGAAACTCATTAATCTCATTTGAAAACCATAGCATGAAAGTACTCAAAACAGCATTCTCATGTCTCAAATCATGTGAAAACATGAAGTAAAAAGGCTCAGTCTAGAGCAATAACAAAGCATGTGAAAATAATGCGATAAACGCTTTCTCAAATACGTGATAAAATCACTATAATAATAATGCACGTGGCACAGCCACTAAACACACGTGGCATAGCCACTGATTTAAGTTCACACGTGGCATAGCCAGTAAACACATGTGGCATAGCCACTGAGTTAAATTCGCACGTGGCACAGCCACTAAACACACGTGGCATAGCCACTGAGCTAAATTTACACGTGGCACAGCCACAGGATAGGGTTTCATGTGGCAACGGCCACCAATTAGGATTCTCACGTGGCAACGGCCACCAAATAGGGTTTCTCACGTGGCAACGGCCACCAAATAGGGGTTTCTCACGTAGCAACGGCCACCAAATAGGGTTTCTCACGTGGAAAAGGCCACCAAGTATACGTGGCATAGCCACAGAATGGGTTATTCTCACGTTACCAGAACGGAGAAGAATCGGGCTTACATGCTACCAGAGCAATGCCCGGTGTGTACTCAAAATTACACACCTAAGTCTTATCACACAAGACTGGTTTGCCTTCACGTAGAACTCATAATGGTTTTTCTCTCATAAAACTCATTTGAAAACCGTTTTGTACTCAACACAAAATATAATAAAACCGAGTTCCAACCGGCAAAGCACACACACATTTCTCAAATCTCGATATTGCCTTAACGTAGAGCCCAATTCATTACTCACACAAATTCGACGGTTTATAAAGCAATTTCACACTCAACTTATAAACGCATAAAATAATGGGCTCCAACCGGCTATAAAAACCGTGTGCAATTATAACTCAACACAACACTCAACATGCTTGGTTTATAAACCACAAATCATGCTATAATAGTTTACAAATCACATACACAAATGGTTTAGATTTCCCTTACCTCTTTGCACCTCGTATAGTGCAATCGTTTCCCCCGTATCACGGACTAGCCTCGCATTCCACTCTGGAACTCCCGAGCTGTCCAAACGATGTTAAAACATCAATACTCAATTATCTCATAAACCTCAATTCTAAAAAATCGAGCATAATTGCTCATAACACCTCAAATCTCTTGATTCTCTTAATTCTACCCCAAACTACACTCTCATTCACAACATCTCGACGTTCTACGTTTCTCATGCCAATCATCTACGCTAACTCACCACATTGTCTAAATTTCTATTTATAGCTCAAATTCTCAAAATTGCTAAATATCATTATCACTCCAACCACATTGCAATTTCATCAATCCTTAATCATTTTTCAGCTATTTCAACACAATGCCAACAACCATTATCATCACAATCATCTTAAATATCAAGATAGGGGTTAGAAATTACCCAAAGCTTGTGAGGTGCACAACCCACGCCTCGATTCGATCCGTCTTTCGATTTCCAAGTATGTTGTTCTCCCTTTGATGAGGAACAACTTTCCTTCTTGCCACAACTTCTGATTTGGCCAAAAATGGGTGCTTTGGATGAGTGAGAAAGCTAGGTTTTGGTAAAAATGGGGGTTGGAAGAGAGAGAAAGTGAAATTACAGGAGAAAAATAGGGGTTCCTTATATAGGTTGAGGGTAGGAGATCGATCTGGCTCTTGATGAGATCGATCTGCATTTGAATTTTTGGGACGATTTGGGGCAATTTATGCCTAGGAGATCGATCTGTCGAGGGGTGAGATCGATCTCTTTATGGCTTTATGAGATCGATCTGCTCCTTGAGGAGATCGATCTTCTCCCAAACAGAATCATTTGGAGATCGATCTCTTCCTCATGAGATCAATCTTCTCTCAAACAGAATCATAAGGAGATCGATCCTCTTCCATTGGAGATCGATCTGCTCCTCAAATTCCTCCTTCCTTGTCATTTTTAACTCACCAGATCGATCTCTCCTTCTCCCAGATCGATCTGTCCTCATAACTTCACACTTATTTTAACACTTAACATATAAATCTCCAATTATCATTCCCCAATTCACTTAGCTCAATAAATTACACTTCAAATTCTTATTACATAATTAAAATATGTCTGAAATTCTCATATCTCACATCCTCCCCACCTTAAATAGAATTTGGTCCTCCAAATTCAACTCAACTATTCGAATATATGGGGGTATTTCTCCTTCATGAGACTCTCTAGTTCCCACGTTGCCTCTTCCATTGAGTGATGTTTCCACAAAACTTTCACTAATGGGATGCTCTTAGTTCTCAGTACCTTCTCTCTTCTATCGAGAATCTGGACGGGTTCCTCAGTGTAGCTCATATCCTCTTGAATGTTCATCTCGTCATACTCTATGACATGAGAAGAGTCCGAGTGGTACTTCCTCAACATAGACACATGAAAAACATTGTGTATTCCAGACATTTTTGGGGGTAATGCTAATCTGTAAGCTACCTCTCCCACTCTCTCAAGAATCTCGAATGGTCCTACGTATCGAGGACTCAATTTTCCTTTCTTCCCAAATCGCATAATACCCTTACTCGGTGATATTTTCAGAAATACTGCATCACCAACCTCAAACTCGAGTGGCCATCTACGCAAATCTGCGTAGCTTTTCTGTCTACTTTGTGCAGCCCGTAACCTCTCACATATGAGTTTCACACACTGTACGGCTTGCTCAACAAGCTCGGGAGCATTTATCTTTCTGTCACTGACTTCTTCCCAAGCTACAGGGGATCTACACCTCCTACCATATAGAGCCTCAAAAGGTGCCATACCAATACTCGCATGATAGCTTTTATTGTATGCAAACTCTGCTAGGGGCAGGTGATCATCCCATGATCCCTTAAAATCCATCGTACACGCCCTCAACATATCCTCCAGGGTTTGAATAGTCCTCTCTGACTGACCATCTGTCTGAGGATGATAGGCGGTACTGAAACTCAATCGAGATCCCATGGACTCCTGAAACTGGGTCCAAAATCTGGAAGTAAACCGAGAATCTCTATCAGAAGTAATACTCACTGGAGCCCCATGTAATCTAGCTATCTTGCTGACATACAGCTCAGCTAAGGCATCCACAGTATCTGTGCTCTTGATGGCTAGGAAGTGGGCACTGTTGGTCAGTCTATCCACTATAACCCATATAGCGTCACGACCTCTTCGGGTCCTCGGTAAACCCATAATAAAGTCCATAGTGACATGCTCCCATTTCCATGTAGGTACAGGTAAAGGCTGTAGTAGTCCTCTGGGCTTCCGATGCTCAGCTTTCACTTACTGGCATACTAAACACCTGGCAACATACTCTGCCACGTCTCGTTTCATACCACTCCACCAATACACCTTTCTCAAGTCTCGGTACATCTTAGTACTCCTTGGGTGCATGGTGTGTCGCGAGCAGTGAGATTCTCTCAGTATCTGTCTCTTCAGTTTATCATCGTCCGGTACACAAATTTGTCCTCTGAATCTCAACAATCCATCCTCACTGACTGTGAGATCCGACTGCGAACTCTGTTCAGCTTGGCTAATCATATCTATCAATCTCTGATCACTGCGCTGCCCAGTTCTAATCTGATCCATGATCCTGGGCTCTATTCGCAAGCTAGCCACAAATCCAGTCTCTATCTCTTTAACTCTGATCCGAAGTTCGACAAACTGCTCCAGTAAATCCCATTCCCTGATCATCATAGCAGATATCATACTCTTCCTGCTCAGGGCATCAGCAACCATATTCACCTTGCCCGGATGATATAGAATCTCGCAGTCATAATCCTTAAGGAGTTTCATCCATCTCCTCTGTCTCATGTTTAACTCTTTCTGATCAAAGAGATATCTCAAACTCTTGTGATCAGTGAAGATCTGGAATCTTTCCCCATATAAGTAGTGTCGCCAGATCTTCAAAGCAAATACCACAGCGGTTAACTCCAAATCATGCTTGGGGTAATTCCGCTCATGGTCTTTCAGCTGTCGCGATCCATATGCGACCACTCTTCTGTGCTGCATAAGCACACACCCCAATCCTTGATGGGATGCATCACTATACACCGAGAATCCTCCTGATCCCTCAGGAATAGTTAACACAGGTGCCGCTGTCAACCTCCTCTTTAATTCCTAAAAACTGAGCTCACATTGATCAGTCCATATAAATGGAGTCTCTTTACACGTGAGCTTAGTCAAAGGGGCGGCAATCCGGGAAAATCCTTCCACAAATATTCTGTAATACCCTGCCAAACAAAGGAAGCTTCGTACCTCAGTAACTGTCCTCGGTCTCTCCCAATTAAGCACAGCCTCCACCTTGCTTGAGTCCACTGATACTCCTTCCTCTGAGACTATATGACCAAGGAAAGCTATCCGATCCAGCCAAAACTCACACTTACTAAGCTTCCCATATAATTGCTTATCTCGGAGTATCTGAAGTACTAACCACAAATGTTGTGCATGCTCCTCATACGACTGAGAGTATACCAGGATATCATCAATAAAGACTATCACAAATTTATCCAGATAGTCTCTGAACACCTCGTTCATCAATCTCATAAATGCTGCAGGGGCGTTCGTCAATCCAAAGGACATCACCAGAAATTCATAATGGCCATACCTCGTCCTGAAGGCCGTTTTTGGAATATCTTCTTCCTTGATCCTCAATTGGTGATAGCCCGATCTCAAATCAATCTTAGAAAAGATCGATGCCCCTCTTAGTTGATCGAGTAGATCATCAACCCTGGGCAATGGGTATTTATTCTTCACCGTGGCTTTATTCAACAACCGATAGTCTACGCATAATCTGAGACTACCATCCTTCTTCTTGACAAATAAAACCGGTGCTCCCCACGGTGAAACGCTGGGCCTAATGAACCCTTGATCCAATAACTCCTGTAGTTGTTTCTTCAATTCCTCAAGTTCCACTAATGCCATCTTGTAGGGAGGTTTAGAGATCGGTTGAGTATCTGGTACCAAATCAATGGTAAACTCTAGCTCTCTCTCTGGTGGTAAACCTGGCAATTCATCTGGAAAAACATCCAAAAATTCACAAACCACAGGTATATCCTCAATCCTCGGATGTTCCCGCTCATCGTCTGAGATGAGTGTCTCATAACCTTCACATGAATAATCATATTTAATATTCTCCAAAATAATATCAAAATTCTCAAATTACTTACTAGAATTCCACATATTCATTTCCTCAATATCTCAATCGTACACTCTAAGGTTCAGGTAGGGAGAAAGTTACAATCTTAGTGTAGCAATCTAAGCTCACTCGAGTGGCTGCCAACCAATCCATTCCCAAAATTACATCAAATCCATGTATGTTCAACATGATTAGATCTGCTAACATCCCTCTATCTCCCACCTTTATCTCACATCCTCTACAGATTAACTCAGTTCTCTGGGATTCACGCATAGGGGTATTTACATGTAGTATATATTCTAGAGGTTCAAACTTCAAGTTTAATCTACATGCAAAATGCTCAGAAATAAACGAATGCATGGATCCTGAATCAATCAACACATGAGCCTTATGATTAGAGACAGAGATTGTACCTCTTATAGTTTCTGCAGAAGTGTCAGTGGTCTCCTTATCTAGGGCAAACACACGTCCCTAGGTAACAGGTCTCTTTCCTTTCTCTGCAGCAGTGGCCCGTCTCGGGGGATTCACTCTCTGAGGCTGTTGTCTAGTGGGCTCCAAAGCATGTGGTTTCTGAGGTTGAGGGTAATCCTTCACCATGTGACCCATGTCTCCACATCTAAAAAATCCATGGATCGACCCAGTACAACTTCCCTCATGCATTCGGCCATAATTTTTGCAAAACCTTGTCTCAGGCCTGACATCTTGAGGGGTCTCTCTAACGTTAGGGTAACCTCTGGGTCTCTCTAATCTGCCCTTCTGTACGTCAATCCTTCCTCTTCTGAAGGAACCTCTCCGAGCCTCTGTTTGGACAATCACTGGCCTCTTGCCCTTATCTCTATTCACCGCTCTGAGCTCATTCTGGGATTGTACCATTTCAATTCCTCTTTCAATCTCTTGTGCTCGTCTCAGAGCATCTCCAAACTCAGTAATACATAGCCCTATCAATCTATCTCTGATGATGGGCTTCAATCCATACACAAATTTCTCTGTGCGAAGCTCTTCATTCTTAAAGGTCTCTGGGTCATATCTCAATAGCGCTGTGAATTGGCTCTCATAGTCATCCACAGACATGTCACCCTGTACCAAACTCAAAAACTCGGCTTGTTTCTTTCTCTGGGTGGCTCGTGGTACATATTGGGTCCTAAAGGCTGTCTGGAACTCTTCCCAACCAATCACATCCTGGCGGGACATCAGAATACCCTGGGTAGTACCCCACCAATCTCGAGCTCTCCCCTTCAACATATAGATACTCATACTGACCCTCTCAGCATCGGTGCACCCCAGATAATCAAATATAATTCTCAGCTCCGTCAGCCACTCCTCAGCCTCTGTAGGATCCTTCTTTCCCCTAAACACGGGTGGATTCATCTTCAGAAAATCCTTCAGTCGAACCATACTTCTATCATCAGGCTGAGTGATGGGAGGTATTGGGGGTATGGGAGGTCCTTATGGTGGTGTAGGAGTAGTACCCGAGGCATTAACTCCAAAGTGTTGCGCGAATAACGCTGCCATCTGCTCAAAACCTTGCCTCACATCGATCTTAATCCGATTAAATCGAGAGTTAGGACTCTCTGGTTGTGGGACAGGTGGCGGAGGGGACTCTGCCTGCCTCCTCGAACGACCTCGTTGTCCACTCATTCTCTACCTTAACTCGTCTCCTGCGCGTACATATCAGAATCGATTGAAATCTCAATCCTCAATTTCAGTTCATGACCAGACTATTACAGACACTTGGGATGTATTCTATTTCACTTAACCAACACTGACATTACTAGACACCCTAAGCACTTATACCAAGAAAACTCTGTGATGCCCCGGAAACGCGAAACATAGGGTAATTTTAAAACTTTTTATTAATTCATTCACAATTAAGAGTGCATTCCTGTGCAGTCTCATACATCATCACCTATATTATACCTCAGGATCTCGTCATTGAATAGTATATATTTTATCATATACATTACTTGATCTCAAGTTAATTAATCCTAATACATCCCATACAATTTTATACATCAAGTGTCTACAATTATGATAATTGTCTGGGTACATGAAAAGATAAAAGATACCTCAAAATACAATATATGGCCTGGAGCTCAAGTCCTCCACTAGCCACTACTCCGTACGTCGCAGGGAGATCCTTTTTCACTTGAAGAAATCTGGGGGGAAAGAAAACAGGGTGAGCTTCTAAATCACTCAGTAAAGGGGGTAAGGGACTCATTTCATAAACCAAAATGCACACCACAAAATATTTATTTGTATTTGAAACTCATTAATCTCATTTGAAAACCATAGCATGAAAGTACTCAAAACGACATTCTCATGTCTCAAATCATGTGAAAACATGAAGTAAAAAGGCTCAGTCTAGAGCAATAACAAAGCATGTGAAAATAATGCGATAAACGCTTTTTCAAATACGTGATAAAATCACTATAATAATAATGCACGTGGCACAGCCACTAAACACACGTGGCATAGCCACTGATTTAAGTTCACACGTGACATAGCCACTAAACACACGTGGCATAGCCATTGAGTTAAATTCGCATGTGGCACAGCCACTAAACACACGTGGCATAGCCACTGAGTTAAATTTACACGTGGCACAACCACAGGATAGGGTTTCACGTGGCAACGGCCACCAATTAAGATTTCACGTGGCAACGGCCACCAAATAGGGTTTCTCACGTGGCAACGGCCACCAAATGGGGTTTCACACGTGGCAACGGCCACCAAGTATACGTGGCATAGCCACAGAATGCGTTATTCTCACGTTGCCAGAACGGAGAAGAATCGGGCTTACATGCTACCAGAGCAATGCCCGGTGTGTACTCAAAATTACACACCTAAGTCTTATCACACAAGACTGGTTTGCCTTCACGTAGAACTCATAATGGTTTTTCTCTCATAAAACTCATTTGAAAACCGTTTTGTACTCAACACAAAACATAATAAAATCGAGTTCCAACCGGCAAAGCGCACACACATTTCTCAAATCTCGATATTGCCTTAACGTAGAGCCCAATTCATCACTCACACAAATTCGATGGTTTATAAAGCAATTTCACACTCAGCTTATAAACACATAAAATAATGGGCTCCAACCGGCTATAAAATCCGTGTGCAATTATAACTCAACACAACACTCAACATGCTTGTTTATAAACCACAAATCATGCTATAATAGTTTACACATCACATACACAAATGGTTTAGATTTCCCTTACCTCTTTGCACCTCGTATAGTGCAATCGTTTCCCCCATATCATGGACTAGCCTCGTATTCCACTCTGGAATTCCCGAGCTGTCCAAACGATGTTAAAACATCAATACTCAATTATCTCATAAACCTCAATTCTCAAAAATCGAGCATAATTGCTCATAACACCTCAAATCTCTTGATTCTCGTAACTCTACCCCAAACTACACTCTCATTCACAACATCTCGACGTTCTACGTCTCTCATGCCAATCATCTATGCTAACTCACCACATTGTCTAAATTTCTATTTATAGCTCAAATTCTCAAAATTACTAAATATCATTCTCACTCCAACCACATTGCAATTTCATCAATCCTTAATCATTTTTCAGCTATTTCAACACAATGCCAACAACCATTATCATCAAAATCATCTCAAATATCAAGATCGGGGTTTAGAAATTACCCAAAGCTTGTGAGGTGCACAACCCACGCCTCGATTTGATCCGTCTTTCGATTTCCAAGTATGTTGTTCTCCCTTTGATGAGGAACAACTTTCCTTCTTGCCACAACTTCTGATTTGGCTGGAAATGGGTGCTTTGGATGAGTGAGAAAGCTAGGTTTCGGTAAAAATGGGGGTTGGAAGAGAGAGAAAGTGAAATTGCTGGAGAAAAACAGGGGTTCCTTATATAGGCTGAGGGTAGGAGATCGATCTGGCTCTTGGTGAGATCGATCTGCATTTGAATTTTTGGGACGATTTGGGGCAATTTATGCCTAGGAGATCGATTTGTCGAGGGGTGAGATCGATCTCTTTATGGCTTTATGAGATCGATCTGCTCCTTGAGGAGATCGATCTTCTCCCAAACAGAATCATTTGGAGATCGATCTCTTCCTCATGAGATCAATCTTCTCTCAAACAGAATCATAAGGAGATCGATCCTCTTCCATTGGAGATCGATCTGCTCCTCAAATTCCTCCTTCCTTGTCATTTTTAACTCACCAGATCGATCTCTCCTTCTCCCAGATCAATCTGTCCTCATAACTTCACACTTATTTTAACACTTAACATATAAATCTCCAATTATCATTCCCCAATTCACTTAGCTCAATAAATTACACTTCAAATTCTTATTACATAATTAAAATATGTCTGAAATTCTCAGATCTCACACTTTTCCAGTAGTTGGCTTCGCTGTGGGGTCGCCGATGGTGGCCGTTCGGCGACTTCTCTTCCTCGGGTTCGGCATTTCGCGTTTTCCTTCTTTCTTTTCTATTTCGTTTCCTCTCTGTTTTCGTAAAATTTCAGATTCCCTTTTTTTTTACATTTTATTTATTTATTTATAATTTATTTTTAATATTATTTTATTCAATAAAATATATTAAAATTACCAAAATTTCTTAAAAAATACTATTTTATTCATTTAATCTGTAAATGAATTTCTCAGTCCGATTTTACCTTTCCGGTATATTTTTCGATTATTTTTGGGATTATTTTCCAATACGAAAATTCTGATTTATTCAAATAAATTCATATCTTGATCAATTTAACCCGAAATTTAATTATTTCTTCGTTATTGATCAAGATTTCTCAATCTTATATTTTTAATTAAATTTTCTTGTCCCGATTACTACCGAATTTTTGGTCTTTTGACCGTTTTACCCTTACACGTGTTCGGGGATACCATTTAAGTCTTTTTGCATTTTTAAATGCACTCGAAAATATCAGGTCTTACAGTTTATGCATGGCATAGTATTGGAGCATTACTCGTACTTGATTTTAATGAGTTTTGTGCATAGCATAGTACTGGAGCAATTGCTCGTACTTGTTTTGAAATATGAACTATGCATGACCTAGTGCTAGATTGTTACTCGCACTAGCAGTTGATTTTGTGATATGCATAAGACAATGTTTAAGCAGAGTGCTGACTGTGTGTCGTACTCAAAACGCGCACTGTATTTTTATTGTGATATACATGACATGATTTAAAACCATGCTATTTCCTCATGTAGACTGAGTGTCACACGGATGAGATGCTCGCACATGGATTTCGAGACATGGGTTGGTTACCGGCATGGTATAGGGTGGCTAAGACCTATTACAGGCACCCTTGAACCATGATGTGGGCTAAGTCCTATGGCAGGCACCCCAGACAGTTATGTGGGCTAAGTCCTATGGTAGACACCCCTGGACCGTGATGTGGGATCAGACTATGGTAGCCACCCCAGACCATGTGGGTCCACGGAGTTGTGACTCCCCGTACACTAGGTACTGTGTAGCCAGGGATCACAGTATAGGATATGGCCATAGTCCAAGTTATTATTGCATTTATCCACCGAGTCTCACATGATTATATCACATGTTTTTATGATTTTTGGTAGACCCGAGGGATTGGTCGGAACCTGATTGACATGTTTTAATTGTTGAATGCTATATTTTACATGTTTGGATTTAAATGGCATGATTTACCTTAAAGGCATTATGAGTTTAAAAAGACGCAGTGTTTTGCATGAAATTCCTATATTTACGAACTCAGAATGATTTCAGTACACGAGATTAAATATGTACGTATTATATCAGTTTTCAAACTCATGCTTATAATGTGAAATTAAGGAAATAGCATTTTAAGGCATGTCATTATGTTCATGTAGATACTGTAGTTATCTACTTGCTTGTATAATTGCCTTACTAAGCGTGTGGTTGCTCACCCTTTCATTACCCCCCTCTACAGAGTACTTTTAGTAGAACAAGAGTGGCAGTGGTCTTGCATTCCCATTGTCCGCTGCTTCCCATCTAGGAAAAGGTATACACGCTTGTATAGTTTTTGTAGGGGATGTAAAGTTATGTAAATACATTTATGAATGTATTTAGTTAAAGTCAAAGAATAGTAAATCCTGACATGTCAATGTGATATGGAAATGGAATGGTAAATAGTGTAAGGGGACTAACACCGAATCATAGCCCAACTGTTGGTAGGATGGTCATGAGGAGAGGGAAGTAAGAATTAAATAATAAATGAAAAATGAAAAATTTGTAGTGGTTTTTAGTGAAAAGTGGGTTGTGACATTTAACCACGTCATGCATATTATGCCCACTCGATGCCTGATTTTCGCCACTTCGTGCATTGTTCGTTTTGGTCCTTAGTGGCGCTTGGCGCTGTACGACCCTGATCTAGTCCATAGTTCCCTTACCATGGCCATTAGTACTCTGTTTGTTCGTTTACTTCCCTTTTAGGAGGTTGAGTTCGTACGATCATGACCTATGCTAACTATATGGATTTTGCCTAGTCTCCATGATATTTTGTATGATTTTAAAAAATAATATGATAAGTTTTGTGATGTCTGATATATGTTATCCGAATGTGTTTGATTTTCCTTTCTGAAGCTAAGCATATTTCGATATATGTTTGCTCTCATGGAACTTTGTACAAAAGTATCCGAAAGTGATTTTAAAAGTATGAAATGCATTTTAAAAGCATCTTGTTTTTCGTATGTTTTAATACCAAGACTGTTTTAAACACATTTCTTATTGGGCTTTCCAAAAGCTTACCTCCTTCTCTACTCTTACAGATTATTTGCAGTGATCTTTCTACTCCTGTCGTGTAATTGATGTAGGCTGGTGGATACGACACTCTTCCCAGGCTACCTTCTGTTCAGGTTAAGGTATACTCCTAATATTACTACCAGACATCTTGTATCGCATAGACACTTTTCTGTAAAAGATATTTTGGGATGTAATCTAGATCTATGTGTACAATTTATGTAATAAAAATGTCTTTCTAAGGTATTAAGGGAATGGAATGAAATTTAACGTTACAAAAATCACTATTGATTATGAAAAGTGGTTAAAGCAATTGCTATGGGATTATAAAATGTATTTGAAATATTACAGGGAGGTAAGTTCATGAATAAGCTGTCATGTTGACAAATATTCGTTAAAATGAAAGGTTAAGTAAATAGCACCGAACAATAATACAACTTGGATAAGAGATTAAGTTAAAATTGGCCCAAAGTCTAACGTTTTTGGGGCGTCACAAGCGGGGTATGTGATAGTTAGTAATGATGTAGCATATTATTGGCAATATAAATAGGAATGATGTAGCCTGCTATTGGCGATATAAACAGCAATGTTTAGACCCCAACTAACGAGGTACATAATAGTTAGCAATGTTTGAGCCCTTGCTAACAGGGTATATAATAGTTAGCGTTGATTTGGCTCTTACCAATAGGGTATATAATAGTTAGCAATGGTCATATATTTTGAGATTCTATTATTTCCCTAATCATGGGTTAAAGTAGTGATAATACGAAATGTGTTTCAGATTTTGAAATATGCTTTGAAATGTGTTTTGAAATATGAAATATGTATTGAAGTGTGAAATATATTTTTGGAAATGTTTTACAAACATGAGCATGGCTCGCAGAACATATCCTATCGAGATGACATAAATATAATGTGATACTTGCTACTGAGGATTATCTTAGTGATGTGGTCCCAGCTGACGAGATACACTAGTCAGTGGGGTCCCTGCTAACGAGTTAGAATAGTTAGCAACAATCATATCTGTCACGACTCCCATGACTTACCAAAATCCATTACAAATTTTTCGCATTTTTCTTACCTTTCCTTTTGCCATAACTAAATCACCAAACCGTTGGGCTGTGATTCGATATTAGTCACCTCAACCACATTCATTTCATAACATGAATACAAGTAAATACAATTATCAATTGACTGTAAGTATTCTTTCTCATAATTAATTTACATATATTAAATACAATTACTTGTACATATACATCCTCGATCGTACATTCATTTATATAGTTGTGTTTTTACATTGTTCAATACAAAACATTTCAAATGTGTATACCTTTTGTGCGATGGGTGTGCAACGGATAAAGGAATACCAGTCCTCAGCCGTGTCCAACTACTGCGAACACTCTGTAGAGAGGGGAAATAAAAAGGGGGTGAGCTCACATCTCAGTAAGGAAATAAGGTAAGCAAGTAGATAAATACACTATCTATAAAATACAATGCTCATGCCTTGAAATCATTTCCTTTTCGATTCGCATCTAAAGCAATTGTCTTTCTTGAAGCATTTATGCAATATATATATATAGATACAAATCGTCAGTATAAACTAAAAACATGCTGGTTTAATAATCTCAGCAATTTATGTAAAACGTTGCATTTCTCATGTAATTAATATAAATCACATTTTATCATGCCATTTCAATTAAATCAAAACAATATGGCATTTCATCATGCAAAAACATGGAAATCCGAGCGTCATCCATCCCTCGGGTTACCCATACCACACATAAGGTCACATGTCGAGGCTCAACCCATCCCATGGGTCTACCCAATTTATAAAAACTCATGTGACAATTCAAACAAGAAATATTAGTAAGGTGAGATAGGCGACTACTTTGTTCTGAGATTATGATCATATCCCATTTTTCGTGATCCCAGACTACACAGTACTCGGTGTCCGGGGCCTCACGTTTGCTGTAATGGGAGGTGGGTCAAATCCTCAATCGTCAGCCAATAACTCTATATCATCGTGTACTCACGGTACATCGTACTCCATGTGATATACACAGTACAAAGTACTCCATGAACCCAATCCTCACAGTCGGGGTGCTTGTAATAGGTCTTAGCCCTCATACCATGGATAATAGTTTTGATAGCCCTCAGCCATATCTAAAAAATTTGCACGTGTGAGCATATAATCGGTGCGACACAGTCTGCACAGGCTCCCATCACAGCTGTTTCATGTTATCTCTTTCAAAACTGGTACGTGTGAGTAAACTCCAGCACGAACTCATGTATATTGTCATATAAATCTAGAATGAGCAATGCTCCCAGCACTATGTCATGTAAAACTGAGTATGAGCAATGCTCCAATACTCTATCATGCATTAATCAATAAAACTGAGTACAAGTAACGCTCCAGTACTCTATCATGCATAATTCGCATTAAAATCAAGTATGAGAAATACTCAAGTACTATGTGATGCATATCTCATACAATCTAGTGCAAGTATTACTCTAGCACTAATAGTTTTCACACAAACAGATAGATGGATTATTTTAAATGAATTCACTCAATTAAATCAAATTGGTACTATAACGTGTTGTTTTCGCATATATCATGAAAACATTAACCAATCTATTTATGCAACAGCCAAACAATGTCAAAACTAGTCATAAACATGCTTCCTAAGCTTTTTACCCTTAATTGGGTAAAATCACAATTTTACCTTATCGGTTAACTTTTCTATACTCGAAAATCCATATACAATATAAATACTCGAAATTCTATTCGAAATATGTGTACCTACCTCTAGTTATTCACAAAATTCTCTTACCTCTGATCATGTCACGTGACCTTACTTCCTCGGTGCTGCTAAACCTCGCAATCCGATCAGCTTCCAATATAGACTCCGAAGCTGTAGATAACCATTCACATCAGTATACCTTAATATACTTAATTTTCTCTTACATAAATGTCAAATCAATGCATTTAGCCCTTTTTACACTCATTTGGCCTTATTACATCTCATTGGACTTTACTCTCTCTTAAGTCCATTTCGATTTTACCATTTATTTCTCGAGAACCTATTAGACTCAGCAAGTCTGTTGACTAAATTTTAACCGGTATAAATCTTACAATGCCTCAAGTTCATCATTTTCTCCCACTATGGTATTTCACCATACATCTCATATACCTACTTTTATTCCTCATCTATTCCAATACATGTATTTCACAAAACTATCTTACAATCATATATACATGCTTAATAACATCACTACATGTCAGACCCGTGTTTTCGATTTACGTATGTAGCTTGTACCTTATGATTCCTATGTGTACGAACACTATATTATTATAGTTGAATCATAAGAAGAGTATTTACTATCATGCAATCGACTATTAAAGAATAACAATGCATGTAAGCTACATAACAGCCAGAAATTTGGGTTAAAATTGATTTCGAACAAGTGCAGGGGTAAAACGATCAAATGATTGAAATTCGGTATAATTTCGATAAGACAATTTCATTAAAAATATGAAATTGAGGAATCTTGATCAAAATCGAGGAAAATATTGAATTTCGAGTCCAATTGATCAAGATATAAATTTATTAGAATTTATCAGAATTTTCACCTCGAAAAATGAGCCCAAAAATATTAGAAAAATATACCGAAAAAAGTAAAATCGGACTAATAAATTCATTTACAGACTAAATGAATTTAAAATGAATTTTTGAGATATTTTTGGGAATTTTAAGATTTTTATTATTATTTTAATAAAAAAATAATAAAAAAAATATATTATAAATAAAAGAAAAAAATGAAATTAGAAAGTTAGAAACGCGGGGAGAGAGACCCACGCGAGGAAATCGAAGCAAAACCGATGGAAAGGAGAAGACCACCGGACAGCGAGCACCAACGACCCCACGGCCAGGCCAGCGGTCGAAAAAGAGAGATGAAGTCGGCGCGATCCTTCTGCCACCGATCACACCCTCCACCGACGCCGGCAAATTGAAGAGGGGAAGGTCACAGAAGGAAAGGAGGAATCCAGCGGCCACCGACGGTGCTAGGGTCCGATCGAGCCCAGTCGAATGATCCCCAGGCTGTGGCGTACCGAATGACGGTGGTGAGACGTCGAGAACCGGTCGGAAGACGCCGACACGACCAAAGGATGCCTGAACCGGTCGGCGGTTCAGTGAAGAAGGTTCTGCTCTGAACCGGACTGGATCGGTTCAACCAAAGAGAAAATGGTAAAAAGAAGAAAAAAGAAAGAAAAAGGAAAAAGAAAATTTTTGGGATTTCACCGAACTTCGGGTAAGTCGATACGAGGTCAAAAGTGACCGATTTGATTTTCGATAAATTTATTTAAATTATATTTAATCGAAAATTGACCCGAAGTTAAATATACAAAATTATGCAGTTCGACGATAAATTTCGAACGGAAGCTCGATCGAACTTCGATTTATGTACCATCGCATAATCTCGGGTAAGTAAAGCTCATTTACGACAATTTATGTGATTATTGTGTATTTAAGATTTATTTTACACATTTTGGATTAAATTCTGCATTTAGTAAATTATATTTGGAATTTCGAATTAACTATCGTAAATGATATACGGGCCATCCAAAGAGCTTGGAATAAGGCCCAATGAGTCGATAGACCCTGATGAAGGGAAATAATACGTGGAAAATGAGCTTAATATGGATTAAGGCTCAATTAAAGTATTTAGGTCCATTTAGAGTAAACGGGCACAAATAAGGGAAATAGACTGTATTTAATGTGAAATACAGTAGGAAAAGTGTAATTAATCTGATAAATGGTTATATGCAGCTCCAGAGAGTATTGGAGAAGCAAATCGGACTGCTGAATCGAGCAGCGCAAAGAAAATGAAATTTCTCGAGTGATTGCAGGTAAGGGACTTTTGTGAGTAGTTAGAGATACCTGCATGTATTTTCGTCTGCTTTTACATTCACTTAAAAACTCTGAGGGTCAGAGAAAGTGAATAATAATTATTGTGACCCGATAGTGGCAAATTATGATTTTACCCTTAGTTAGGAAAAAAGTCAACTTTTGTGAAAAGTTGTAAAAAGCATGGAAACCACCATTTTGAGTGTTTTACTGCTGTTTAGTAGAAAAATAAATAGATGGGCTAATAATTTTAAGGTTGATGTAAATTAAGCACACTTTATAGTGCTGATTTTGATGTTTTGTAAATCATCCCTTTTTAAAGAGCCATTTATCATATTATGTGAGAATGAATCGTGCTGGAGTATAGCTCGCACTAGATTTCATATATTTTTCCCCATATATTAGTGCTGAATTTTGATTCACACTAGATTTCCATGACATACATGATAGAGTGCTGGAGTTATTTCTCGTACTCAGTTTTATATGATATATGCATGAGAGAGTGCTGAAGCGATTAGCTCGTACTCGAGTTTTTCATGAGATGCATGACAGAGTGCTGGAGCGTTGCTCGTACTCGAATCTTCATGATTTATACATGACATAAGACTAGAGCTATTGCTCGTACTTGATTTGATTTGATTGTGCATAGCATGGTACTGGAGCTATTGCTCGTACTTGATTTAATACATGAACTATGTATTGACCTAGTTGCTGGAGGTTTACTCGCACTAGAGTCTGAGTTTGTGATGTGAAATAGTGTTTGAGCGGAGTGTCGACTGTGAGTCGTGCTCAAAGGCGCGCATTGTATGTGATATATAATACATGTTGAAAGCCATGCTTGATTTCCTTGTGTAGACTGAGTGTCACACTATGAGAGGAATCCGCATGAGGATACTAGAGACGTGGTATGATATTCCATGGTTTTGAGGGCTAAGACCTATGGCAGGCACCCCGACTGTGATGTAGGGTCCACGGAGTACGTTGTACCGTGCATGTGGCATGGAGTACATTGTACCGTGTGGTGTTATGGAGTTGAGGAGGATATAGCTGGCGGTTGTGATGGACTGACCCCTCTCCCGTTGCAGTAGTGATACCCCGTACACCGAGATCTATGTAGCTTGGGATCACATGTCGGATATGATCATAGTCTAGGATACTATTTACATTTTTCACCACAGAGTCTCACATGATATATCTCCTGATTGACTGATTTAATTGCGGACAGACCTGAGGGATGGGTCGGACTCCAATTTTGTGTTGTGAATGATTTAAATGCCATATTTACTGTGATTTAAATATACATGGCATAATTTATCTAAAGGCATTGTGATATTATAAAGATGCATTGTTTTGCACTACATGCCTACATTTGAGAAAGAAAGCATGATTTCTGTACATGGGATTTAATCTGTACAAGCATATATATATATATTTAAAGACATGCTTTTAAACTGAGTTAAGGAAATAATGTTTTCAAGGCATAGCATTATTTTGAGTAGATAGTGTAGATATCTACTTGCTTGCCTGATTTCCTTACTGAGCGCGTTGTATGCTCACCCCCTTTCTTTACATCTCTCTATAGAGCATCAGCAGTAGAGTGAGAGCTATTGAGGATAGTATTCCTGAGTCCATGGCTATTTCCTATCGATCGACAGGAATACATATTTTGTACGGTTATGTACCTAAACATAGAAACAACACAGTGATGTATACGATATATATTATGGGGAATGTATTTGTATTAGATTTTATATAATCTTACATGTATTATAAAAGAAGTTACAGTCAGTAACAGTATATTGACATGTATATATATGATAATGGATGATGTGGTAAGCGAGGATTCTGACATCGAATCACAACCTAACCAATGAAGAGAGGAAAGGTAAGTTAAAAAATGCGAAAAATTTGTAGTGGTTTTTGGTTAAGTCATGGATTGAGAGCGAGTCCTGACACTACATGCTTAAATCATCATTAATTCCATGCCTACTCAACTTTCTCTCATTTTTCTCAAATTTTAGGTTATGGAGATTTAACATGTTCAAGGTGTTTTCAGCCAGCAAAACATACACCAATCAACTCATCAAGACACTTATATTAACATACGTGAAGTTGGTGTATTAAATCTTACCTAGCTTGATTTTTTCCTTTTTTTGCCAAATTAGGGGAAAATCACTTTGCTCCTTCAATCCTTGATTTCAACTTCTAGTTTCCAACTATGTTGTTCTCCTCTTCACTAGGAACAACTTTGCTGAAACAAATCTTTCTCAAAACTGATTGAAAGGTGAAGATTTTTGGAGTTGGAAGGTTAGGTTTCACTTTGTTTCAAAGGAATATTTGGTTGTTTCTCGGGGAAGGAAGGTGCAGCAGTCCAGTTTTTATAGACTTACCTCAGGAGATCGATCTACTAACCATGAGAGATCGGTCTGATCTGTATTGAAACTTTTCCAGAATTTGGTATTTAGGCTAGGGGATCGATCTGTCTCTTGGTATGAGATCGATCTGGGCCAAGCAGAATCACTTAGAGATCGATCTGGCTTGAGAAGAGATCGATTTGTGCTATCCAGAACCCTTTAGACATTGATCTGCTTTAAAAGAGGGATCGATCTGCTTAAATGAGGGATCGATCTCCCTCTTGCATAATGCTTTGGCATTGTAATTTTAAGCAATGAGATCGATCTCCCCTTGCAATGAGATCGATCTACCCTTCATCTGCAGCATTTCTACTGCAATTTTCCCAGAAAATCAAGGTTAACTTCATATTCATTTGCTTAACTACTCAATTTGCATTTCATTCACATTTGAAACTTAAAAACATTCGTTTCTTATGATTTATATGGAATGTAACTTGTCTGTACATCACGAAACCATAAATAATACATATGAATTTACGGGCCTTACATTCCTCCTCTCCTTTAAGAAATTTGGTCCTCCAAATTAGAACTAAGTAAATCATCAAACAACTGCGGGTGTCTCTCTCGCATCAAACTCTCTAGCTCCCAAATAGCTTCCTCTAAAGTGTGGTGCTACTAGAGAACCTTCACTAACCCAATGGTCTTCGATCTCGAGACTTTCTCCCTCCTATCCAATATCCGGATCAGTTTCTCTACATATGTCAAATCATCCTTGAGCTCCAATGGCTCATATCGAATCACATGAGTTGAATTTGGATGATACTTCCGAAGCATCAAAATGTGGAAGACATTATGCATGTCTGATAAGTCCGGTGGCAACGCCAACCTATAGGCCTTATCTCCCACTCGATCAAGTATCTCAAAGGGTCTAATGTAGCGAGGACTTAGCTTACCCCTCTTTCTAAATCTCGCTATACCCTTGGAAGGAGAAACCTTTAGAAATACTAACTCACCAACTGCAAATTCATGTGGTCTCTGTCTCCTATCAACATAACTTTTCTATCTACTCTGAGCTGTCCTCAATCTCTCAACAATCAACCGGACATCCTCAGAGGTCTGTGTAACCAAATCAGGAGCAAAAATCTTTTGGTCACCTACTTCTTCCTAACCGATAGGGGAACGACATCTTCGACCATATAAAGCCTCATACGGTGCCATCCCAATACTGGAATGATAACTATTGTTGTAGGTGAATTCGGCTAGTGGTAAGTGATCATCCCAATAACCTCTAAAATCTGGCACACACGCTCTCAACATATCCTCTAGAGTTTATATAGTCCTCTCTGACTGACCATCTGTCTGAGGATGAAAAGCGGTGCTCAAACTCAACTGGGTTCCCATAACTTCCTGAAAATGTTCCCAAAAGTGAGAAGTGAAGCGGGAATCCCTATCCGAGACAATGCTCACTAGAACACCATGTAATCTCACTACCTCGCGTACATACAATTCTACTAATAAACTTAAAGTATCGGTATCTCTCATAGCCAAGAAGTGGACTAACTTCGTCAGTCTATCAATGATCACCCATATTGCATCGTGATTCCTATGGGTCCTCGGAAAACCCATCATGAAATCCATAGTGATATGATTCCATTTCCATATCGATATAGGTAGAGGTTGCAATAATCCTACAGGTTTCTGATACTCTACCTTCACTTGCTGACATAAGAGACATCGTGGTAAGAAATGTCTGCCACATCTCTCTTCATAGCCGGCCACCAGTACACCTTCCGGAGGTTCTGATATATCTTGCTACTCCTCGGATGCAATGTGTACCTCGAAGAATGAGCTTCCAACAAAATCAACTTCCTGAACTCTGGGTCCTCGGGAACACACTCTCTACTTCGAAACCTCAGCAGTCTATCTGAACTTTTCTCAAAATCAGTTAGTGTGCCTTTCTGTATCTGACCACTCACATCGATGTAATACGGATCAGTTTGTTGAGCATGTCTGATCTTGTCCAACAGATCCGGCTCCAAGTGTAGACTAGTAGTCATACAGTCCGTATCTATGTCAGAAGGCACACCTCCCAAATTGAAGCTAGCAAACTGCTCTAGCAACTCATGTTCCTTGACCATCATATATGATACCATCCCAATGCTCTTCTTACTCAAAGCATCAGCTACAACGTTAGCCTTACCCGGATGATAAAGCATATCATAGTCATAGTCCTTCAGAAGCTCTAACCATCTTCTTTGTCTCATGTTTAACTCTTTCTGAGTGAACAGATTCTTGAGGCTCTTGTAGTTGGTAAAAATCTGAAACTTCTCACCATACAAGTAGTGGCGTCATACCTTCAACACAAACACTAGTGCCGCTAACTCCAAATCGTGGTTCAGATAGTTCTTCGTATGGTCCTTCAGCTATTTGGATCCATAAGCAACTACCTTCCAAGCATCGGTATACATTGAAAATCAACCTGAGCTGGTAGGGATAGTGAGAATCGGAGGAGTGGTCAATTGATGCTTCCACTCCTGAAAACTCCTCTCACAATCATCATCCCACACGAATGCTACACCCTTCCGAGTGAGACATGTCAACGGAGTAGCCAACTTCAAAAATCCCTCAATAAATCTTCGATAATAACCTGCTAAACCCATAAAACTCTTGATCTCGGTAACTATCTTTGATTGTTGACACTGAACTACAGCCTCAATCTTGGATGGATCTACCGATACTCCATCCCTCGACACAACATGTCCAAAAAACAAGATCTGTGCCAACCAAAAGTCACACTTACTAAGTTTAGTATACAACTTCTGCTCTCGTAGGATATGCAATACAATCCTAAGGTGCTTCTCATATTACTCCTCGGATCTCGAGTATACCAATATGTCATCGATGAAGACGATAAAAAACTGATCTAGATATGGCTTGAACATATCGTTCATCAAAGCTATGAAAGCTGCGGGAGCATTTGTCAATCTGAATGGCATAACCAAAAACTTATAGTGGCCATATTGGGTCCTAAATGTTGTCTTAGGTACATCTCCACTCCGAACTCTCAACTGTTGATACCCTGACCTCAGATCAATCTTAGAAAGGACCTGTGCTCCCCGGAGCTGATCTAACAAATCATCAATGCATGGAAGGGGATACCTATTCTTGATGGTAGCCTTATTCAACAATCTATAATCTAAATCGAAGGCTTCCATTCTTCTTCTTCACAAACAAAATCGGTGCTACCCAAGGTGAAACACTTGGTCTGATGAATCCCATATCCAACAACTCTTATAACTGTCTTTTAAGCTCTTCCAACTCGACTAAGGTCATGCGATACGGTGGTTTCGATATAGGTTTAGTACCAGGCACCAAATCTATACAGAACTCCATCTCTCTGTCTGGTGGTAATTCTGGCAATTCATCCGGAAAGACATTTGGGAACTTACTAACCAAAGAAATATCTGCCAACTCCAGATGTGCCTTATTCGTATCGACCACGTACGTAATAAAACCTTCAGTATTTTCATTTCGCAGTTAGCATAGTATATTATTTATTGTAACCATAACTACTACTTTCATTTCTTTTCATCAAATTTTACAACGTAATTCAAAAGGGTAGGAAACATAACTGTCTTAGCATAATAATCTAACATAGCATGGTTTGTAGATAACCAATCCATTCTCAAGATTACATCAAAATCACTCATACTTAACAATATTATATTGGCTATCGTATCATTTTCTCCTAATCTTAGTTTACAGTCAGTTAACACATATTCAACTAGCTGACTGTTATCCATAGGCTTACTAATCAACATCATCCAATTTAATGGTGTATGCTCTACATGTTTTGCTAACTTACATGCAAATGAAGGCGATACAAATGAATGCGTGACACCAGGATCAATTAAAACATATGCTTCTAAATCATACATCAGGATGTTACCTCTAATCACATCCAATGAAACATCAACCATGACCTAGTCCAGGCATGTACTCGCCCTTGTCCAATGACCTGCTTCCCTTTCTCCTCTATCGTCGCTCTCCTCCTCGGAGTAAACATATCAGCTGGAGCTCTCTCTGGCTCCTTGCCCTTCTGTGGGACAATATCAATAATCTCTGGGCAAACTCTCGTCATATGCCTTGGCTTCCCACATCTAAAGCACAATCCACTAGAAATAGGACAAGGTCCACCTCCATGGAATCTACCAAATCTACTACACTACTTAGTGGTAGGCCTCAGTCCTCCAATAACAACACCTCTAGTTGGAGCTATAGTCGGATATGCAAGAGATCTAACAATCTTCTCCTGTACTTCCTCGATCTGTGGTCTCTTACCGAAGAGTCTCCTCCCTCCTCGATATCCGAAACCTCTGGCACTATCACTCTCCCACCTCTTTCTATCTCGGTCTCTACCTTTGCCAACTGTCCTAAACTCAGAGACATTCCTCTCATAGTCCTGTTCACAGAGTTGCGCCCGATGCACTACCTCATCATAGGTACAGATAACAAATGGAACCAGTCTAGACAATAATATTAGTCTCAGTCCATCAATAACTATGTGGACCTTCTTGGTCTCACTACTTATAGTATCGGGGTCATACCTACCCAAGGATATAAATCTTGTCTCGTACTCATCCACAGACTGAGTCCCCCAGCTCAACCCTAAGAATTCCATTTGTAACTTTTGTTGCACTGTGTCTGGGACATACTGCCTCTTGAAGGCATCCAAAAAGATATCCCAAGTGATCTCTGAGTGTCGTGTTCTCAATATAACCCTGGTGGACTTTCACCAATGTTCTGTCGATCCCTTCAGCAGGAAGGCAACAAACGCGACCATCTCGATCTTCTTATACTCAAAGAATCCATAAAGCTTCTCCATCTCTCCCAATCAATCCTCTGCAACTATGGGGTCCTTCACCCCACTAAACGACGGTGGTCTAAACTTCTGGAATTTTCGTAATCTATCAAGCTCACAACCATACCCCAATGTACTACCGCCCTATCGTGGAGTAACATGAGAAGGTGTATCCTGAACTGGTGGGGGTGTAGGAGTATCCGTAGGCTGTGGCATTTGAGCTGGTTGTACAAGTGTACCAAGTGCAACTGCCTCTCTAGGTACAGTCCCTGCATCCGACCCCTGTCCTCCTGGCAATGTCTGTGCGAGTAACTCTACTATAGTCTCAAGGCAATGCTCTAATCTCGTGAAGTGTACCTCGATACTCTTTGGTACCTGAGTGGGACATGTCATCTCATCTCGGGTCTCAAGCCTACCTCTATGGCCTCGAGCCCTACCTCTAACCCCTCTACCATAGCTGGTATTAACCATAATGGCTCAATTCCTGCATTCATAATCATTTTCTAGTTTGACTCCCATCTCGTATACACAATTTTAATTGAACAAAGCACAGTAATATGAGGATGTACACTTTCCTAAATGCTAATACCGTCTCACATTAGACCAACTTTGCTTTGATACCATTATGTCACGACCTCCCATGACTTACCAAAATCCACTACAAATTTTTCACATTTTTCTTACCTTTCCTTCTGTCAAAACTCAATCACCAAAATGTTGGGCTGTGATTCGATATTAGTCACCTCAACCATATTCATTTCATAACATGCATGCAAGTCAATATAATTATCCATTGACCATAAGTATTCTTTCTCATAATTAATTTACATATATTAAATACAATTACTTGTACATATACATCCCTGACCATACATTCATTTATATAACTGTGCTTTTACATTGTTCAGTACAAAACATTTTAAATGTGCATACCTTTCGTACGATGGGTGTGCAGCGGATAAAGGAATACCAGTCCTCAGCCATGTCCAACTACTACGGACACTCTGTAGAGAGGGGAAATAAAAAAAGGGTGAGCTCACAGCTCAGTAAGGAAATAAGGCAAGCAAGTAGATAACTACACAATCTACAAAATACAATGCTCATGCCTTGAAATCATTTCCTCTTCGATTCGTATCTACAACATGTGTCTTTCTTGAAACATTTATGCAATATATATAGATACAAATGGTCAGTATGAACTAAAAACAAGCTGGTTTAATAATCTCAGTAATTTATGAAAAACGTTGCATTTCTCATGTAATTAATATAAATCACATTTTATCATGCCATTTCAATTAAATCAAAACAATATAGCATCTCATCATGTAAAAACATAAAAATCCGAGCCTCACCCATCCCTCGGGTTACCCATATCACACACAAGGTCACATGTCGAGGCTTAACCCATCCCTCGGGTCTACCCAATTTATAAAAACTTATGTGACAATTCAAACAAGAAATATTAGTAAGGTGAGATAGGTGACTACTTGTTCCGAGATTATGATCATATCCCATTTTTTGTGATCCCAGGCTACATAGTCCTAGATGTGCAGGGCCTCACATTTGCTGTAACGGGAGGTGGGTCAAATCCTCAACCGTCAGCCAACAACTCTATATCATCGTGTTCTCACGGTACATCGTACTCCATGAGACATACACGGTACAAAGTACTCTATGGACCCAATCCTCACAGTCGGGGTTCTTGCCATAAGTCTTAGCCCTCATACCATGGAAATAGTTTCGATAGCCCTCGGCCATATCTCAAAAATTTGCACATATGAGCATATAATCGGTGCCACACAGTTTACACAAGCTCCCAACATGGCTGTTTCATGCTATCTCTTTCAAAACTGGTACGTGTGAGTAAACTCTAGCACAGACTCATGCATATGGGCATATAAATCTAGTGCGAGCAATGCTCCCAGCACTATGTCATGTAAAACTGAGTATGAGCAATGCTCTAAAACTCTATCATGCATCAATCAATAAAACTGAGTACGAGCAACACTCTAGTACTCTATCATGCACAATTCGCATTAAAATCAAGTACGAGAAATACTCAAGTACTATGTGATGCATATCTCATAAAATCTAGTGCGAGTATTACTCTAGCACAAATGGTTTTCACACAAACCGATAAATGGCTTATTTCAAATGAATTCACTCAATTAAATCAAATTGGCACTATAACGTGTTGTTTTGTATATATCATGAAAACATTAGCCAATCTATCTATGCAACTGTCAAACAATGTCAAAACTAGTCACAAACATGCTTCCTAAGCTTTCTACCCTTAATTGGTTAAAATCATAATTTTACCTTATCGGTTCCTACCGAAACTTTTCTATACTCAAAAATCCATATACAATATAAATACTTGAAATTCTATTCGAAATACATGTAGCTACCTCTAGCTACTCACAAAATTCCCTTACCTCTGATCACGTCGTGTGACTTCACTTCCTCGGCACTGCTAAACCTCGCAAGCCGATCAGCTTCCAATATCAACTCCGAAGCTGTAGATAACCATTCACATCAGTATACCTTAATATACTTAATTTTCTATTGTATAAATATCAAATCAATGCATTTAGCCTTTTTTACACTCATTTGGCCTTATTACATCTCATTGGACTTTACTCTCTCTTAAGTCCATTTTGATTTTACCATTTATTTCTCGAGAACCTATTAGACTCAATAAGTCTATTAACTAAATTGGAACCAACATAAATCTTCCAATGCCTCAAGTTCATCATTTTCTCCAACTATGGTATTTCACCATGCATCTCATATACCTACTTTCATTCGTCATCTATTCCAATACATGTATTTCACAAAACTATCTTACAATCATATATACATGCTTAATAACATCACTACAGGCTTAAATCATCATCAAATCCATTCCTACTTAACTTTCTCTCATTTTTTTCAAATTTTAGGTCATGGAGATTTAGCATGTTCAAGGTGTTTTCAACCAACCAAACTTATACCAATCAACTCACCATGACACCTATATTAACATATGTGAATTTGGTGCATTAAATCTTACCTAGCTTGATTTTTTCCTATTTTTTCCAAATTAGGGGAA
Source organism: Firmiana major (assembly GCA_033439115.1). NCBI lineage: Eukaryota > Viridiplantae > Streptophyta > Magnoliopsida > Malvales > Malvaceae > Firmiana > Firmiana major. The sequence goes on along the minus strand of CM065907.1, from coordinate 43,246,579 downwards.
AATCACTTTGCTCATTCAATCCTTGATTTCAACTTCTAGTTTCTAACTATGTTGTTCTCTTCTTCACTAAAAACAACTTTGCTGAAACAAATCTCTCTCAAAACTGATTGAAAGGTGAAGATTTTTGGAATAGGAAGGTTAGGTTTCATTTTGTTTCAATGGAGGATTTGGTTTTTTTCTAGGGGAGGAAGGTGCAATAGTCCAATTTATATAAACTTGCCTCAGGACATCAATTTACTAACCATGAGAGATCGATCTGGTCTGTATTGAAACTCTTCCAGAATTTGGTATTTAGGCTAGGGGATCGATCAGTCTCTTGGTATGAGATCGATCTGGGCCAAGCAGAATCACTTAGAGATCGATCTGGCTTGAGAAGAGATCGATTTGTGCTATCTAGAACCCTTTAGAGATTAATCTGCTTTGAATGAGGGATCGATCTGCTCAAATGAGGGGTCGATCTCCCTCTTGCAGAATGCTTTGGCATTGCAATTTTAAGCAATGAGATCGATCTCCCCTTTCAATGAGATTGATATGCCCTTCATCTGTTGCATTTCTGTTGCAATTTTCCTAGAAAATCAAGGTTAACTTCATATTTATTTGCTTAACTACTCAATTTGCATTTCATTCACATTTGGAACTTAGAAATATTCATTTCTTATGTTTTATATGAAATGTAACTTGTCTTTACATCACGAAACCATAAAGAATACATATGAATTTACGAGCCTTACAATATCGATATGTTTCAAAATATCAATAAGTTTCGAATATAAGATATGTTTCGAATATGAAATATGTTTCGAATTTATGAATATATTTCGATGTGATATATTTCGGATAAAAAATATGCTTCGAGCATGAAATGTGTTCCGGATAAAGAATATGTTATGTATAAGAAATATGTTTCAGATATGAATATGTTTTGAATAAAGAATATGTTTCGATATGGGTTATGTTTCGAAATAAGATATGTTTTGATATGTGATAAGTTTCAAATATAAAGCTATGTTTCAAATAAGAGATGTTTTTGATATATGAATATATTTTTATATGTGATAAGTTTCGGATTATGCGATGTGATTTAGAAAAATGGTTGTGTTTTGAGGATGAATGTGGATGTAAGCAATTCTAAGATGAAAGAGTTTACATACTTGGATTGCATTAAACTTCAATTTTTTGCCTTCAACTATATTTTGAATTTTGAACTCTTATGGGTATATTCAGTTTTAAGTGGTCAGGTTTGATGGCCAGTTGAGGTAATTCCAAATACCTCTCTGCTTGAAAGACTAGACAGCTTTTAGATAATATTCTAGTCTAAAAACCCAGGAAAAGTATAACTTTCGATAAGTTTCGAAATGTAAATTTAGTAAGCGAAAAGTATAACTCACCAAGACACTTATATTCCAAATACCTCTCTTTAACCGAAAATCACTGAAAATTTTTCGCGTTTTACTGTTACCTTACCCGGTCGTGAACTAAACTCACCACACACTGTTGGGCTGTGAGTCAATAATAAACACCACATCTCATTCATTCTCAATTAATTAAAACGATGCCATACATTTGCATTTAATTGTGTACTTATACGAATACATGTTTTACTGACATCTACATCCCCCATAATTACAACTCAAAAGAATACTGTGTTTTTACATTGTTTAGATACAAAAAGAATCACTGAGTATATACCTCTTAGCAATGGAGATGCAGCGGAGTCCAAAATACCACGCCTCAGTCCTTACTGGGCTACTATGCACGCTCTGTAGGGGGAAAATAGAGTGGGATGAGCAACCACACGCTCAGTAAGGCAAGAATGCAAGCATGGTAGATAACTACTCTATCTACATGCTGATAGTGTTATGCATAAATCATTTATGGTAGGAGCATGAGGAATAAAACTATGCCATGTGAATATACATATATATCATGTATCAAAATCATGTGCATTGGCATATCAAACATGGTAGAAACATCATGTATAAATCATCTCATGCTCAATCTCGTTTAAATTCATAAAAAGGGCAATTCATTAAGAAACCTCCTTTTTAAACCAACATCATAAACCTCTTTCTTAACACATAATTACCAGCAAATCAACTCACAATCACAACCACATTTTCATTTCACAATTCACGCATGTGTATAAAAACTAGGTCACTATATCAAAAGTGCCTATGTGGACCATTACATCATAAATCATCCCAGACCACACCCATCCAGGTGTGCGGGGTATCACGCTGGCACGAAGATGGATTATCCCTCGCCAGACTTTCTCACCACATAACCATCATGCGGTACATCGTACTCCATGTGATATAAACGGTACAGCATACTCCGCAGACTCATATCGTGACTGGGGGTGCCATTCCTAGGTCTTACCTATCCCATACCAAGAGTTTTCCATATCCGTGAAGGAGAGCCTCCTTGCCGAACAGAGCCTCCGCGCCTAACAGAGCCTCCCTGCCTCCTCGGGCTTAAGGATGTTAGCTTAAGGATGTAGGGCTTAAGGATCCTTCCGTAAGAGAGCCTCCCCACCGAACAGAGCCTCCCCGCCGCTTTGGGCTTAAGGATGTTGGCTTAAGGATGTAGGGCTTAAGGATCTTACCGTACCCATGTAGGAGAGCCTCCCTGCCTAACAGAGCCTCCCCGCCCCTCCAGGGCTTAAGGATGTTGGCTTAAGGATCCCACCGTAAGAGAGCCTCCCCACCGAACAGAGCTTCCCCGCCTAACAGAGCCTCCCCGCCTCTTTGGGCTTAAGGATGTTGGCTTAAGGATGTAAGGCTTAAGGATCTTACTAACTTTCACAACCTTATACGTATCTCAATGTGCAAACTTGTGCGAGCAAAGCTCTAGCACGACTCATGCATCTTCTCATAAAGAGACGCGTACGAGCATAGCTCTAGTACGGTTATACTCATAAGACAACCACTCAAAATCCACGTACGAGCAGAAGCTCCAGTACAGTTTATAAATATCATCATAGTTTCAAAATCAAGGTGTGAGCTAAGCTCTAGCACGTTTCATACAAATGAAAACATAGAAATCCAGCACGAGCGAGGCTCTAGCGCGATTTATGTCATACAAATACGATAGGCGGCTCATACAAAATCAAACAATCCCGGCAATCAGGTTTAGCACTCACAAATGCTTTTCCACAACAACCATACAATACTAGCCGACCCATCTACAAGCTTGCTTAAAACCAAGCAATTTCATTTTGAAAAGCATCAAAACATTAGATTTATGCAATTATTAGCCTTACTATCCCATTTCATAAAATCCACTTCAAATCCAAAACCACGCATATACTCCTCATCATTCACGAATACCATCAATCAATTTTTTGAGCAACCATGCATTTCATAAAACACCCAATAATCACCCACAACTTCAAAGTACGAGCAGCTACCTCTATATACTCACAAAATTCCCTTACCTGGAATCGCGATGCGTGATTCCACTTCCTTAAGCTGCTTACTCGTACGGTTCAATTCACCTTCAACGAACTCTTCAGGACTGCACAAAATCGTATCCCGCATTATATTCGATCCATATAATATGACATCGTGCGTTCACTATAGTCAATTCGACCTATAGTTTTCTATTAATGCTTGTGAGGCCTCGTTCCATTACTTTATCCATAACTCGAGTCTATGGATCTTCTTAGGCCTATTAACTTATTCAAAATCGATATTAAATCGACATTAAGCTCATAGTGTTCATATTCCATGAATTCCCTCACTATGGCATTTATCAAGCATATACACACCCATTTCACAATTCCTCCAAACTCACAATGTAATCTCATTTAACCATCTAAAATCATAAACATTACCTCAATAACAACTTTAGCAATGCCCATAAATCATAAACTCATTCAACCCATATATTCTCACATCATACCCATTCTAGGTTACACCAATTCCACCACATCCCTAGATAATTTATCCATCAATAGTCATGCCAAACAACTCCAAAAATCAATTAAATAGACAATGTATTTGGATTGGAGTGTTAGAATCTTACCAAATATGATTTTTCTTCTTGCTCCAAATGGCAATGCCCTTAACTCCTTCAATACCACCAACGGAAAAATGCCTTCACACTATGTTGTTCTTCTCTTTGATAGGAACAACTTTGCCTCTAATGGTCTCTCTTCAAATCTCACTGAAAATGGTTGATTTTAGAGAGGGAAAGTTAGGTTTTTGGGTTGAAAGTGGAAGGTTAGTCTTTTTCTCGAGATTTCCTGATTTTCAGCCCTCCTTATATAGGAATAGCTTAAGGAGATCGATCTGGTCCCTTAAAATCCCTCTTTTTCACAGCATTTTTAAGCCTAAGATTGATCTGTCGAAGCATGAGATCGATCTGTCGAGGCATGAGATCGATCTGTCGAGGCATGAGATTGATCTGCTCCTAAACAGAGAGCTAAGGAGATCGATCTGGGTGCTTGGGGATCGATCTTTTCACTACAAAATGCTTGGGAGATCGATCTGGCTCCATTGGAGATCGATTTGCTCTATTCTTTTGGCCAAATAAGAGCATTCTAGCTCTTCCAGATCGATCTCTCATCCTATGAGATCGATCTGGCCCTCATGTTTTCCAGATTTCCTACAGTTTCCTTGCTGCAACTCATACCAACACATCCTTAATCTATTGCCATGGCCATTTTCTCATCCATCCACCTTTATAACTTGAAAATAGCATCCATTCATACCTTATGCACATTGAAACTTGTGTGCATTCATTGTATGTCCAAAGGTATGCTATATAAAACCAAATGGAAGCATAACTCCATTCCATTTTACCACACTACTCATCTTGAGTTTCAATCACATCCATCACTTGCCAGAACTCATTTCTTCATATTCGTACTCAATGAAACTTGTATGTACGTTACAATTCATATTACACATACATACATTGAATCCATGGACTTACATTAATCACACTTTACATCACAAGTCCAATCATATTCATTACACATTACAACATTACATATACGGGGTCTCACATTCTCCCCTCCTTCAAGGAATTTGGTCCTCCAAATTAGAATCAAGTCACTCTTCAAAAAGTTGGGGGTACTTCTCCCGTATTAAGTTCTTCAATTCCCATGTGGCCTCTTCCGCCGTGTGATGTTGCCAAAGAACTTTCACCAAGGGAATTGTCTTATTCCGCAACACTTTCTCTTTTCTGTCCAATATCCGAACCGGCTTCTCAACATATGTCATACTCTCATGGAGCTCCAACGGCTCATATCTTATCACGTGTGCCGGGTCCGGGTGATACTTCCGAAGCATCGAGACGTGGAAGACGTTGTGGACATTTGCCAAGTCCGGTGGTAATGCCAACCTATACGCCTTATCTCCCACTCTCTCCAAAATCTCGAAGGGTCCGATATATCTAGGGCTCAGCTTGCCCTTCTTACCAAATCTCATAATACCATTCGATGGTGATACCCACAGAAACACCGACTCACCCTTATCAAACTCCAGTGGTCTTCGTCTCTTGTCAGCATAACTCTTTTGCCGGCTCTGAGCTATCCTTAATCTCTCACATATCAATTGGACATCCTCAGATGCCTGCTGCACTAAGTCCGGAGCAAAAATCTGTCTGTCACCAACCTCTTCCCATCCAATGGGGGAACGACATCTACGCCCGTACAATGCCTCATAGGGTGCCATCCCGATACTCGCATGATAGCTATTATTATAAGCGAACTCGGCTAACTGCAGGTGTTCATCCCAGGAGACTCTAAAATCCAGCACACACGCTCTCAACATATCCTCGAGGGTCTGTATAGTCCTCTCTGACTGCCCATCTGTCTGAGGATGAAAAGCGGTGCTAAAACTCAGTCGGGTCCCCAGCGCTTCCTAAAAATGTTCCCAGAAATGGGAAGTGAAGCGGGCATCCCTATCAGAAACAACGCTCACTGGTACACCATGTAGCCGTACTATCTCTCGAACATACAGGTTCGCCAACTGGCTCAGTGTATCGGTAACTCTCATAGCCAAGAAATGGGCGGACTTAGTCAATCGGTCCACAATAACCCATATGGCATCATGACCTCTGCGGGTCCTCGGTAACCCCATCACAAAATCCATGGTGACATGCTCCCACTTCCAGGTCGGTATCGGTAGAGGCTGCAATAATCCTGCAGGCTTCTGATGCTCTACCTTCACTTACTGACAAACGAGACACTTAGCGACATATTCAGCAATGTCTCTCGTCATTCCAGACCACCAATAAACCTTCCGAAGGTTTTGATACATCTTGGTACTTCCTGGATGTATCGTATACTTTGATGAGTGAGCCTCTGATAAAATCATTCTCCTGATCTCAGAATCCCTGGGAACGCATACTCTGCCTCTGAACCTTAATAAGCCATCAGCACTATGCTCAAATCAATACCCACACCTGTCTGTATCTGCCTCAGCCAATCGATACACCGTCGATCGCTCTGCTGGGCTTGCCGAATACGGCCAATCAACTCTGGCTCTAGTCTCAAACTAGCCATGATCTCAAGTCTCTCAGATCCAGGTGGGGTTACATCCAAACTAAGGTTCGCAAAGTGTTCTAACAATTCATGTTCCCGTACAATCATATAAGACACCAACCCAAGGTTCTTTCTACTCAAAGCATCGGCAACTACATTTGCCTTACCCGGGTGGTACATGATTTCACAATCATAGTCCTTCAGGAGTTCGAGCCATCTCCTTTGTCTCATATTCAGTTCTTTCTGCGAGAACAGGTACTTAAGGCTCTTATGATCTGTGAACACCTGAAATTTCTCACCATAGAGATAGTGGCGCCATATTTTCAAAGCAAATACTACAGCCGCCAATTCCAAATCATGTGTCGGGTAGTTCCTCTCATGATCTTTCAACTGTCTAGATCCATAGGCAACTACCTTCCCATCCTGCATAAGCACACAGCCCAGTCCCTGGTGTGATGCATCCGTATACACCGAGAATCCTCCTGAGCTGGTAGGAATGGTGAGAACTGGAGCAGTCGTCAATCGACGCTTAAGCCCCTCAAAACTCCTCTCACATGCCTCATCCCATACAAACTTAATATCTTTTCGCGTGAGGCGTGTCAATGGAGCATCTAGTCTGGAGAAACCCTCTACAAATCTCCGATAATATCCTGCCAATCCCAGAAAACTTCTGATCTCAGTTACTGTCTTGGGCTGTTCCCACTGTACAACTGCCTCTATCTTGGATGGATCCACCGATACCCCATCCTTTGACACAACATGCCCCAGAAATGAGATCTGTTCCAACCAAAAGTTACACTTGCTGAGTTTGGCATACAATTCTCTCTCTCGGAGGGTCTGCAGAACTATCCTCAAGTGCCCCTCATGATCTTCCCTGGACTTGGAATACACCAAAATGTCATTAATGAACACTATCACAAACTTGTCCAGGTATGGCTTGAATATATCATTCATCAATGCCATAAATGCCGCGGGAGCATTCGTCAATCCGAATGGCATCACCAAAAACTCGTAGTGGCCATAACGGGTACGAAATGCTGTCTTGGGTTCATCTCCACTCCTGATCCTCAACTGATGATACCCTGACCGCAGATCTATCTTAAAAAATACTTCGGCTCCCTGGAGCTGATCCAACAAATCATCGATTCTTGGAAGGGGGTACTTGTTCTTAATGGTGGCCTTATTCAACAACCGATAATCTATACACAGTCGGAGGCTTCCATCCTTCTTCCTTACAAATAGAACCGGTGCTCCCCAAGGTGAGACACTCGGTCTAATAAACCCCTTCTCCAGCAACTCTTGCAACTGTTTCTGCAGCTCTTCCAACTCTATCGGAGCCATTCTATAGGGTGGTTTCGATATCGGCTCTGTACCAGGCACTAGCTCAATGCAAAATTCCATTTTCCCTTTCAGGTGGTAGTCCTGGTAATTCATCCGGAAAGACATCAGGGTAATCCGTAATTACGGCTATGTCCTTCAATTTCGGGTGTGCCTCATCTATATCGACCACATAGGCAATGAACCCTTCACATTATCCTCTCCATCGTTAGTAACATAAACCATCACTCCACATTCAATATTTATCAAAACAAATAATTTATCTCTCAAGCAATATGCATTTAAAATTATACTCTTTTATTTACACAATTATACAAGTTTCATATCATTTCTTTTCATCAAAATTTACAATAAGATTGTCTAATCCTGAAAACATCAATGTCTTGGCATGACAATCCATAACAACCCGATTGGTAGCCAACCAATCCATTCCCAATATTACATCAAAATCATTCATATTCAATAAAATCAGATTGGCTATCATTTCCTTCCCCTTTATCTTTAACTTACAATCTCTACATACATGCTCAGTCAATTGACTATCATTCATGGGTGTGGAAATCATCAACATTTTATCCAACAATGTTGGTTTCACATATTTCAACAATTTATGTGCAAAGGAAGGTGATATGAAAGAATGCGTGGCACCAGGATCAAATAATACCAATGCTTCTAAATCAAAGATTCGGATGGTACCTTTAATCACATCCGTCGATGCATCTGCAGTGTCCTGGTCCAGTGCATGTACTCTTCCTCTGCTCACACCCGCAGCCTGTTTCCCTTTTTCCTCAGCTGTAGCCCTCCTCCTCGGGGCTGCTGTCTCAACTGGAGCTCCCTCAGGCTTCTTGCACTTCTGTGGGGTAATCTCCATCTTCTCGGGACAATACTTAGCCATATGTCCTGGTCTCTCTCATCTAAAACACACCATAGGGGTCACCAGACAGGGCCTATTCCCATGAAATCTCCTACATCTCCTACACTGATTAGTAGTAGGCCGTGGTCCTCCAATAGTCATGCCCCTCGGCGCAGTCAAGGCTGGGTATACGGGAGGTCTAGCAGCTCTCTCCCGCACCTCCACAATCTTTGGCCTCTTCTCGAAAAATCTTTGGCCATCTCTCTTGGCTACTCTTCCAAACCCGGATCTCTTTCGGTCCCTGTCCTTTCTAACACTGACTCTCCCAAGCTCGGAGGCATTTCGCTCAAAGTCTTGCTCACATAACTGAGCCTTATGTATAGCCTCCTCATAAGTCACAATGTCGAAGGGAGCTAGCTTAGTCCGGATGGCCAATCTCAATCCATCCGTGAACTTCTGTATCTTTCGGGTCTCACTACCCATCGTGTCAGGGTCATATCTCCCCAATGACATAAACTTGGACTCATACTCATCCACAGTCCGGTTCCCTTGAACCAAATTCATAAATTCCATCCGTAATTTTCTCTGTGCGGTAGCTGGAATATACTGTCTCCTGAAGGCCTCTTGAAATATCTCCCACGAGATCTCAGAGTGTCTGGCCCTCAAAATAACCTCGGTGGACCTCCACCAATGCTCGGCCTCGCCTTTCAACATAAACACGGCAAAGGCTACCTTTTCAGCTGAAGTGCATAGGAAAAACCTATATAGTTTCTCCATCTCATACACCCAATCCTCTGTAATCACTGGGTCCTTCACCCCTCTAAACACTGGGGGTTTTAGCGCTTGAAACTCTCGCAACCTGCTCAAGTCGCAGTCATAACCCAAATCGCTACCGCTCTGCTGTGGAGCGATAGGAGAAGCTATATCCTGGGCTGGAGGTGGTGTAACTGTAGTTGTCTCAGCAGTCTGAGGTCTCTCCGCCTCCGCAGCTGCCTGTTCAGTAGTAGGCTGTGCCGCGGGACCTCGTCTATCACCGGCACCCAATGCCTGCATGACTATCACCACCAAATTCTCAATACTCCGCTCTAACCTAGCGAAGCGAGCCTCAGTATCCTCTGCTCTCCTAGTAGGGTTCTGTGGAGCCTGCTCAGTCTGTGGCTCCGCACGGCTCTCAGGCCTACCTCTACGGCCTCTAGCACGTGCTCTCGCCCCTCTACCTTGGCGTGGAACTGGCATAGTGCCTAACTTTCTATATTATAATAATTTATTAAGCTCAATCTATCACGGTATACACAGTTATATCTAAACAAAAGCACAGTACTATGGGGATGTACTTTCCTACGTTATATTAATGACTCACATCAGGCCAACATAGCTCTGATACCAATCTCTGTCACGACCCAATTCCATTCTCTTTAATCGAAAATCACTGAAAATTTTTCGCGTTTTACTGTTACCTTACCCGGTCGTGAACTAAACTCACCACACACTGTTGGGCTGTGAGTCAATAATAAACACCACATCTCATTCATTCTCAATTAATTAAAACGATGTCATACATTTGCATTTAATCGTGTACTTATACGAATACATGTTTTACTGACATCTACATCCCCCATAATTACAACTCAAAAGAATACTGTGCTTTTACATTGTTTAGATACAAAAAGAATCACTGTGTATATACCTCTTAGCAATGGAGATGCAGCAGAGTCCAAAATACCACGCCTCAGTCCTTACTGGGCTACTATGCACGCTCTGTAGGGGGGAAAATAGAGTGGGATGAGCAACCACACGCTCAGTAAGGCAATAATGCAAGCATGGTAGATAACTACTCTATCTACATGCTGATAGTGTTATGCATAAATCATTTATGGTAGGAGCATGAGGAATAAAACTATGCCATGTGAATAAACATATATATCATGTATCAAAATCATGTGCATTGGCATATCAAACATGGTAGAAACATCATGTATAAATCATCTCATGCTCAATCTCGTTTAAATTCATAAAAAGGGCAATTCATTAAGAAACCTCCTTTTTAAACCAACATCATAAACCTCTTTCTCAACACATAATTACCACCAAATCAACTCACAATCACAACCACATTTTCATTTCACAATTCACGCATGTGTATAAAAACTAGGTCACTATATCAAAAGTGCCTATGTGGACCATTACATCATAAATCATCCCAGACCACACGCATCCAGGTGTGCGGGGTATCACGCTGGCACGAAGATGGATTATCCCTCGCCAAACTTTCTCACCACATAACCATCATGCGGTACATCGTACTCCATGGGATATACACGGTACAGCGTACTCCGCAGACTCATATCGTGACTGGGGGTGCCATTCCTAGGTCTTACCTATCCCATACCAAGAGTTTTCCATATCCGTGAAGGAGAGCCTCCCTGCCGAACAGAGCCTCCGTGCCTAACATAGCCTCCCTGCCTCCTCGGGCTTAAGGATGTTAGCTTAAGGATGTAGGGCTTCAGGATCCTTCCGTAAGAGAGCCTCCCCACCGAACAAAGCCTCCCCGCCGCTTTGGGCTTAAGGATATTGGCTTAAGGATGTAGGGCTTAAGGATCTTACCGTACCCATGTAGGAGAGCCTCCCTGCCTAACAGAGCCTCCCCGCCCCTCCAGGGCTTAAGGATGTTGGCTTAAGGATCCCACCATAAGAGAGCCTCCCCATCGAACAGAGCTTCCCCGCCTAACAGAGCCTCCCCGCCTTACGGATCTTACCAACTTTCACAACCTTATATGTATCTCAATGTGCAAACTTGTGCGAGCAAAGCTCTAGCACGACTCATGCATCTTCTCATAAAGAGACGCGTACGAGCATAGCTCTAGTACGGTTATACTCATAAGACAACCACTCAAAATCCATGTACGAGCAGAAGCTCCAGTACGGTTTATAAATATCATCATAGTTTCCAAATCAAGGTGCGAGCTAAGCTCTAACACGTTTCATACAAATGAAAACATAGAAATCCAGCGCGAGCGAGGCTCTAGCGCGATTTATGTCATACAAATACGATAGGTGGCTCATACAGAATCAAACAATCCCGGCAATCGGGTTTAGCACTCACAAATGCTTTTCCACAACAACCATACAATACTAGCCGACCCATCTACAAGCTTGCTTAAAACCAAGCAATTTCATTTTGAAAAGCATCAAAACATTAGATTTATGCAATTATTAGCCTTACTATCCCATTTCATAAAATCCACTTCAAATCCAAAACCACGCATATACTCCTCATCATTCACGAATACCATCAATCATTTTTTTAAGCAACCATGCATTTCATAAAACACCCAATAATCACCCACAACTTCAAAGTACGAGCAGCTACCTCTATATACTCACAAAATTCCTGGAATCGCGATGCGTGATTCCACTTCCTTAAGATGCTTACTCGTATGGTTCGATTCGCCTTCAACGAACTCTTCGGGACTGCACAAAATCGTATCCCGCATTATATTCGATCCATATAATATGACATCGTGCGTTCACTATAGTCAATTCGACCTATAGTTTTCTATTAATGCTTGTGAGGCCTCGTTCCATTACTTTATCCATAACTCGAGTCTATGGATCTTCTTAGGCCTATTAACTTATTCAAAATCGATATTAAATCGACATTAAGCTCATAGTGTTCATATTCCATGAATTCCCTCACTATGGCATTTATCAAGCATATACACACCCATTTCACAATTCCTCCAAACTCACAATGTAATCTCATTTAACCATCTAAAATAATAAACATTACCTCAATAACAACTTTAGCAATGCCCATAAATCATAAACTCATTCAACCCATATATTCTCACATCATACCCATTCTAGGTTACACCAATTCCACCACATCCCTAGATAATTTATCCATCAATAGTCATGCCAAACAACTCCAAAATCAATTAAATAGACAATGTATTTGGATTGGAGTGTTAGAATCTTACCAAATATGATTTTTCTTCTTGCTCCAAATGGCAATGCCCTTAACTCCTTTAATACCACCAATGAAAAAATGCCTTCACACTATGTTGTTCTTCTCTTTGATAGGAACAACTTTGCCTCTAATGGTCTCTCTTCAAATCTCACTGAAAATGGTTGATTTTAGAGAGGGAAAGTTAGGTTTTTGGGTTGAAAGTGGAAGGTTAGTGTTTTTCCCAAGATTTCCTGATTTTCAGCCCTCCTTATATAGGAATAGCTTGAGGAGATCGATCTGGTCCAAGAGGAGATCGATCTGGTCCCTTAAAATCCCTCTTTTTCACGGCATTTTTAAGCCTAAGATCGATCTGTCGAGGCATGAGATCGATCTGCTCCCAAACAGAGAGCTAAAGAGATCGATCTGGGTGCTTGGGGATCGATCTTTTCACTACAAAATGCTTGGGAGATCGATCTGGCTCCATTAGAGATCTATCTGCTCTATTCTTTTGCCCAAATAAGAGCATTCTGGCTCTTCCAGATCGATCTCTCATCCTATGAGATCGATCTGGCCCTCATGTTTTCCAGATTTCCTGCAGTTTCCTTGCTGCAACTCATACCAACACATCCTTAATCTATTGCCATGGCCATTTTCTCATCCATCCACCTTTATAACTTAAAAATGGCATCCATTCATACCTTATGCACATTGAAACTTGTGTGCATTCATTGTATGTCCAAAGGTATGCTATATAAAACCAAATGGAAGCATAACTCCATTCCATTTTACCACACTACTCATCTTGAGTTTCAATCACATCCATCACTTGCCAGAACTCATTTCTTCATATTCGTACTCAATGAAACTTGTATGTACGTTACAATTCATATTACACATACATACATTGAATCCATGGACTTACATTAATCACACTTTACATCACAAGTCCAATCATATTCATTACACATTACAACATTACATATACGGGGTCTCACACCTCTCTACTTATGTGGTTTGCTTACTGAGCTTCCCAAGCTCACCACCTTATTATTCCACACAGGTTCAAACTAGAGGTACATTGGTATCGACATCAGTGTTGGATCTGAAGTTAGTGCTTCAGAGATCTCACAGCTTATATCGGTATATGTTTATACTATTTAATTGTGTTTAGTTTTATATTGTTGCCTTTCAATAGATGAGTCGAGATTTGTATTGAGTTAAAACATAATTAGGAAAGATAACTATCGTATAATGGGATGTAAATGAAGTAATATAGACAATAAGATCATTTGTTATGATTGAGAAAGTAAACATAAAATCAACTGTCTTGTGGATATAAATTGTTATACTTCGTACCTTGCAGGTTGGGTATGACCGAATATAAGCCATTATGCTACTGAAATTTATCAAAATTGATAGTTGCATCTCGGCTTAATATTTGAGACCCCGTATATGTATAGCTATGTATATAGGAACATGGGAATGTAAATAAAATCATAAGTATGATGATACATTGTAATGTGAAGTATATGCAATGTAAGTTCATAAGATTATGTACGCACTTGTAATAAGAATTGTAATTATAAGTACAAGCTGCACTATGAATGAGTAGGAAGAAATAAACTTGAACATGAGAAGAATGTGATCGAAATGGAATATGAGTAGTATAGTAAAATGGAAGGAAAGATCTACATAAGTGTATATTTCCATTCGAGTAATATCGTATATATTTGGTTATACAAAGATTTCCCATAAGTTTTAATATATACTAAGTGTGATGGGATGACATTTTTAAGTCTCAAGGAGCGATGAATGAGGAAAGGACTATGAAGGTAAATTGAGGAAGTTTAGAAGGGAGTTGTTACAGAAAAACTGCAGGAAATCTAGAATTTGTGAAGGCCAGATCGATCTCATAGGATGAGAGATCGATCTGGGAGAGCCAGAATGCTCTTATGTGAGTAATGGAAGGGAACAGATCGATCTCCAAAAGAAGCAGATCGATCTCTTTAGCTCTCGGGTTAGAAGCAGATCGATCTCCCCTAAGACCAGATCGATCTTCTTAAGCTTCTGTTCGACAGTAGATCGATCTCCAGTCTCGACATATCGATCTCCTACCTTTAAAATACCTTAGAAAAGAGGAATTTTCAGAGGACCAGATCGATCTCCACCCAAGGAAGATCGATCTCATCAAGTCAAAACTATAAATAGGAGCAGTTGGATCTGCAGAATTTTGGGATAAACCATTTCCTCTCACTTCAACTCAAAGAAAACTAGCTTTCTCACTCCTAAATCCAGCCATTTTCAGTGAGATTTAAGGAGAGTCAATTAGAGACAAAGTTGTTCACGACAAAGAGAAGAACAACATAGTCTAGAGGCATTTCCCCATTTGATGGATTGAAGAAATAAAGGGCAATCCTAATTGGAGCAAGAGGAAATCCAATGAGGTAAGTTCTAATGCACAAATCCAAGTACATTGGTTTAGTTAATGATTATAAAGATATTTGGGTGTGCATATTGTGGATAGAACTACCTAGAATGGTATGAAATGAATATAACTTAGAAATAGTCAAGTGTGAGAAAGTGGAGTGTGGAAGTGTTTATGACGAATGAGATATCTTGAGTGGAGGAACATGTTGTGGGAATGATTTGGGCATATTAATATTGGGATAAAATTGTGAGATTTACCACAAGGGGTAAAATGTGTATTTAAGGCATTGGATAAATGCTTAGTTGAATAAGAGTTAGAAACATTAACTCAAGTGTTGATGGATGAATTTCAGTCTCGGATGATACGCCGGAGCAAGTCGAGATGAGAACGTGAGAAGCCCAAAGGCGGATAGTTGCACACAAGTAAAGCGAGGTAAGGGACTGTGTGTTAGCTATAGAGATGTTCGTGCGTATTTTACAGCAATTTTGTAGATATATTGCTAGAACTAGTACGATATTATAATTCTATGAAATGATATGGAAGTATGAAAAGTACTATGATGTATATATGTATTGAGAAATGGGATAGGGTAAGAAAATAGCATGATATGCATGTTTTCAATGATATTCTCAATTTTATATTGTTATTGATGATTGAGAAATGTTGATGATAGGTTGGCTAATTTTACATGTTTTAGCATGAAGAGGCATACTGTATGAATAAACGTGTTTTGAGTTTTAAAAGAGAAAATAGCCATCTATCAGCTTTGAGATGAGATTTGGTGTTGAAGCGCTAGCTCACACCTGTTTTTAATGCCTTGATGTACCGTGTTGGAGTTTGACTCGCACGATGGTTTTGAGAAAGTGCGAAAACTTTGCTCGCACCTGTTTTGGTTGAGTTGAGGTAAACCTGGGGGTTTGGGACCCAAGGGGATACCAGCCGACGGCCATTTGAACGGGCTGGGCCTTGACGATAGATCGTACCGCGCTGGAGCTTTACGTTGACTGTGTGTCACGCTGCTTGCTCGCCTTGTATATGAGACATGGTTTAGGATGAAAAGTCCATCGGAGTTGGAGTATGGACTTGGGTCCGCGGTTGTACGTAGAATAGTGTAGTCACCCGTTGGTATACTATGTACCGTGCTGGGTGCACGTGAGTACGAGTATCGCGTAGATGACACACGACGTATCTTTACCGTGAGTATACGAGGAGATGAGGTGGATTGAGATGAGCCGGAGGGCAAGACTGACCCATCCCCCTTCAGGCGAAGTGATACCCTATGCACACCTGATCAGTGAGGCCTGGGATCACTGACTATGGCCATAAGTCGTGGATATTTGATTGCCGAAAATTCCATGCCTGTCTCAGAGATTTGAGAAACAGAGATAATCTGAGAAAAGAAAGAGAATTGCGGAAAGAATGATTTGAGAAATGAAAGAGATTTTGTGTTTTTGATAAATCTCTAATTTCACATTCGTGCCGTGAGGGCACTATTTATGAGCATGTTTTAAATGGAAGCTTGATATTCATTTTACACGAAAATGCTATTGAGAAATATATGTTTAAATGCATTTTTCGTATGATATTTCCATTTATAACGAAAACATGGTTTTGGTTTATGCATGCATGGGCTATGTAGGTAGTACGATATCTACCTGCTAGCATACATTTCCTTACTGAGCTGTGGTTTGCTCATCCCACTATTTTCCCCCTCCAGGTACTGAGAAGTAAGAGAGCGGTGGTCTCCAAGTCTTTTGTGTTGAACAGCTCCCACGATTCGGTAAAAAGGTATAAGAGTTGTATACACGAATATTTTGTATCTAATTTATCGTATCGCACAGTTATATCTTGGAATTGTAAACAGTATTATGGGGATGATATGTAAGCACATGGTATTTATACAATTGATTTTGTATATCTACACACACACCTGAGAGTGTGAATTAAAGATTTAAATATTCCGCTGTAAATGAATGAATTTTAGTAATTGTATCTTCTCACAGCCCAACCGTAGTAGAGAATGTATGTATAGAATGGTCCCCGGAAGTGGGGTGTGACAGGTTTGGTATCAGAGCCTGGTTGGTCTGATGTGAGTTGATATTTAGGACTAAGAAAACATACATCCCCAAGTTACTGTGCGATATTTAGATACAAATGTGTGTACGGAGCTGGTAGTAAATTAAATGTTTGTTATAACGCAGGAAAGTTATCAGGCTAGTGAGTTATGCCTGAGAGACACCGCAAGAGGGGAGAGAGCTCGAGAGCTCAAGGGCGAAATGACAGGACTGAGAGGCACAGTAGATCGTCCTCTAGTCATGAGCCCTAGGAACAGATAGAGGCTTCTGATCCTCGAATAACCTGATTGGAGGAAGACATGCGCACGATGATGACCATGATGGGTCAGATCATGGCTAGGTTTGAGGGTACACCTGGTACAGCGGGACAGGCTGCACCGAATCCCCCAGCAGCTGCACCTGAACTTGAGAATGTTGCACCTGCGCAAGCTGAACCGACAAGGCCACGGGAACCTCATATTCGACTGGTACCTCCTCCGGTAGACCCACATCAGTATGATGATGATTTGGGGTATGGATATGATTGTGATATGGAAAGATTGAGGCATTTTATGGACTTTAAGCCTCCTTCGTTTAGCGGGGTAAAGGATCCGATAGTGGCTGAGGACTGGATCAGTCAAATAGAGAAGTTATTCGACTTCTGTAGATGTTCAGCTACGGAGAGAGTAGCGCTTGCGGCCTTTGTATTGAGAGGCGAAGCAGAGCACTGGTGGAAGTCCACTAGGCCGATGTTAAGAGCTCAAGGAATGGTTATCACTTGGGATATGTTCTTGGACGTTTTTAGAGAGCAATACATTCCAGATACTGCTCGACGGAGACTACAGATGGAATTTCTGAATCTGACTCAAGGGAATCGAACAGTTGATGAGTACGAGTCACGATTCACTTCACTGGGTAGATATGATCCGGACTCGATCAGGAGTGAGACTATCAGAGTCCGTAGATTCGTAGATGGACTGAGGCCTTCGATCCGAGCGAAGTTGGCCCCATTTGATGTCGCTACATATAGAGAGGCCGTGCGACGGGCCCAGTTATGTGAGCAAGATTATGACTTGTAGATTTTTGAGTTTAGTTGGGGTAAGGACAAGGGTCCGAGGAAGTTGGGAGATGGCAAGAGTGGCAAATTTGGTCGAAAATTCATGAGTAAGCGTCGGAGAGAGGTAGATGAGTTCTAGAAAAAGGTTGCCAGACCTTTTATGCCTCCGACTCAGACACCAGCCAGAGGTATAGTGATTGATGGACCCCGACCGACTACAGATCAGTGTAGACTATGCGGTCGATACCATGGTGGTAGGCCATGTCATCTTCAGGGTACCCGATGTTTCAGATGTGGTAAATTGGGACATTATGCCAGAGAGTGCCCGGAGATAGTTGAGGCAGTTCCACAGAGGGGTAAAGAGCCAGAGAGGGTTCCTATAGTTGCACCTCCTGCAAGAAAGAAAGCCTCGGCTGAAGAAAAAGGAAAACAAGTTGTGGGTCAAGGCAGGGTGTATGTGATAGACCAGGCATCGACTGATACCTCTTCTGAAGTGATAAAAGGTACAATCTTGATTTTCAATCTGGAGGTTATAGCTTTGTTTGATTCTGGTGCTACGCATTCCTTCATATCACCTGCATGTGCATCTAAGTTAAAAGGTTTTGTAGAACCCACATACTTGAGTAGGACTTTACTAATAAGTACTCCGATGAGAGTTAGCCAATTAGTTGAGCAAGTGTATAAAGATTGTAAAGTGAGGGTGGGAGATAAGTACATGACAGCTAACTTGATTTTGTTGAATATGTATGACATTGATGTAATTTTGGGAATGGATTGGTTAGCCGCCAATCATGCTGTCATAGACTGTCGTTCTAAGTCCATTAAGTTTTCTCTACCGGAAGAATGTGTTGTAAGATTTTAAGAGAACAAATGAAATCTTAAATTTTGTGTTAAGTAAAGTACTTTGGTATAAATGACTTGAGTGTTGTTTTGAAGGTTTTGTTGCTTATGTGGTGGATTTGAACAAAGTACATCCGAATATGGAGGACATCTCCGTGGTCAGAGAATTCCCTGATGTCTTTCCAGACGATCTACCAAGATTGCCACCCGATAGAGAAACAGAATTCGGTATAGACTTAACGCCTGGAACCGAACCAATATCGAAGTCACCATATAGGATGGCTCCAGTTGAGTTAGAGGAATTGAGGAAACAGCTGCAAGAGTTGTTAGAGAAGGGGTTCATAAGACCGAGTGTCTCACCATGGGGAGCCCCGGTATTGTTTGTGAAGAAGAGAGATAGGAGCCTCAGGTTGTGCATCGACTATCGGATGTTGAACAAGGCTACCATCAAGAATAAGTACCCCTTGCCACGCATTGACGATTTATTGGATCAGCTTCGGGGAGCACAGATCTTTTCCAAGATAGATCTGAGGTCTGGGTATCATCAATTGAAGATTCGGAAGGAGGATGTGCCCAAGACAGCATTTCGTACCCGCTATGGCCATTACGAATTCTTAGTGATGCCTTTTGGGTTGACCAATGCACCGACAGCTTTTATGGCTCTAATGAACGAAGTATTTAGGCCATACTTGGACCAGTTCGTAATAGTTTTCATTGATGATATATTTGTGTATTCAAGGTCCAGAGAAGAGCATGAGCAGCACTTAAGGATTATTTTGCAGACCCTCCGAGAGAAAAGGTTATATGCCAAACTTAACAAATGTGACTTTTGGCTAGAACAGGTTTCTTTTCTAGGCCATGTTATATCGAAGGATGGGGTGTCAGTAGATCCATCCAAGATTGAGGCAGTTGTTCAGTAGGAACAACCTAGGACAGTCACAGAGATCAAAAGTTTTCTGGGTTTGGCTGGTTACTACAGGAGATTTGTAGAAGGTTTCTCTAGGTTAGTTGCTCCATTGACATGTCTTACGAGGAAGAGTGTGGAGTTTTCATGGGATGAAGCTTGTGAGAGGAGTTTTCAGGAACTTAAGGGCAGATTAACTACCGCGCCAGTTCTTGTCATCCCTAACAGTTCAGGGAATTACTCGGTGTATACAGATGCTTCGCATCAAGGACTAGGCTGTGTTTTGATGCAAGATGGAAGGGTAGTAGCTTATGGATCTAGACAGCTGAAAGATCATGAGAAGAACTACCCCACTCACAATTTGGAGTTAGCGGCCGTAGTGTTTGCATTGAAGATATGGCGCCACTACTTATATGGTGAGAGATTTCAGATCTTTACGGATCATAAGAGTCTAAAATATCTATTCTCACAAAAGGAGTTAAACATGAGACAGAGGAGGTGGTTGGAACTCCTCAAGGACTATGATTGTGAGATCTTATACCACCCGGGAAAGGCAAATGTGGTCGCCGATTTATTGAGTCGGAAGAGTCTCGGGTTGGTATCACATATGATGGTTAGAGAGCACGAGTTGTTTGAACAATTCACGAACCTTAGTCTGGATATGACCCTACCTGAGATTGGCAGCTATGGGATCATTGCTAGCTTGAGATTAGAACCGGAGTTGATTGAGAGAATCCGACAAGCTCAGCAAATTGATCAATGGTGTATTGAGATGATTAGCCAACTTCGGAAAGGGAAGGGTGCCGATTTTATATTGAGTCCAGATGGAATACTAAGGTTTGGAGATAGAATATGTGTTCCTAAGGATTTAGAGCTGAGAAAGCTGATCTTATCAGAGGCACACTCGTTGAGATACACGATACACCCGGGGAGTAGTAAGATGTATCAAAATCTCCGGAAGGCATATTGGTGGTCTGGAATGAAGAGAGACATAGCTGAGTATGTCGCTAGATGTCTCATTTGTCAGCAAGTAAAAGTCGAACATCAGAAACCAGGAGGATTATTACAACCTCTATCGATACCATTATGGAAGTGGGAGCATGTCACCATGGATTTTGTGATGGGATTACCGAGAACCCGTAAGAACCATGATGCGATATGGGTGATAGTAGATCGGTTAACGAAATCGGCACATTTCTTAGCCATGAGATCTACAGATACATTGAGTGCACTGGCGAACCTGTATGTGCGAGAAATAGTGAGATTGCATGGAGTCCCAGTGAGTGTTGTTTCTGATAGGGATGCCCGCTTCACTTCCCACTTTTGGGGACATTTTCAGGAAGCGATGGGGACCCAATTGAGTTTTAGCACCGCTTTTCATCCTCAGACAGATGGTCAGTCAGAGAGGACTATACAGACCCTGGAGGATATGTTGAGAGCGTGTGTGCTGGATTTTAGAGGCTCATGGGACGATCACTTGCCATTGATTGAGTTCGCCTACAATAACAGTCATCACTCAAGTATCGGTATGGCCCCTTATTAGGCACTATACGGTCGTAGATGCCGATCGCCCATTGGTTGGGAAGAAGTTGGTGACAGACAATTGCTCGCTCCCGATTTGGTTAAGCAAGCCTCCGAGGATGTTCAGATAATATGCGAGAGGCTGCGAACAGCTCAAAGTCGACAAAAGAGCTACGCTGACAAGAGACGGAGACCACTTGAGTTTAATGTTGGTGAGTCTGTATTTTTTAAAGTATCTCCTTCTAAGGGAATAATGAGGTTTGGGAAGAAAGGAAAATTAAGTCCTCGTTACATTGGTCCCTTCGAGATTTTGGATAGAGTGGGAGAAGGAGCATATAGGCTAGCCTTACCACCTGAGCTAGCAGAAGTCCACAATGTCTTCCACGTTTCTATGCTTCGGAAGTACTACTCGGATCCGACGCATGTAATTAGCTATGAGCCGTTGGAGCTCAAAGAGGATATGTCGTATGTCGAGAGACCGATCAGGGTGTTGGACAGAAAAGAGAGGGTGTTGCGGAACAAGACGATTGCATTGGTTAAGGTTTTGTGGCAACATCACACTGTGGAAGAGGCCACATGGGAACTGGAAAGTTTGATGCGGGAAAAGTATCCCGAGTTATTCACAAGATTAAATTGGTTCTAATTTGGAGGACCAAATTCTCTAAGTGGGGGAGAATGTGAGACCCCGTATATGTATAGCTATGTATATAGGAACATGGGAATGTAAATAAAATCATAAGTATGATGATACATTGTAATGTGAAGTATATGCAATGTAAGTTCATAAGATTATGTACGCACTTGTAATAAGAATTGTAATTATAAGTACAAGCTGCACTATGAATGAGTAGGAAGAAATAAACTTGAACACGAGAAGAATGTGATCGAAATGGAATATGAGTAGTATAGTAAAATGGAAGGAAAGATCTACATAAGTGTATATTTCCATTCGAGTAATATCATATATATTTGGTTATACAAAGATTTCCCACAAGTTTTAATATATACTAAGTGTGATGGGATGACATTTTTAAGTCTCAAAGAGCGATGAATGAGGAAAGGACTATGAAGGTAAATTGAGGAAGTTTAGAAGGGAGTTGTTGCAGAAAAACTACAGGAAATCTGGAATTTGTGAAGGCCAGATCGATCTCATAGGATGAGAGATCGATCTGGGAGAGCCAGAATGCTCTTATGTGAGTAATGGAAGGAAACAGATCGATCTCCAAAAGAAGCAGATCGATCTCTTTAGCTCTCGGGTTGGAAGCAGATCGATCTCCCCTAAGACCAGATCGATCTTCTTAAGCTTCTGTTCGACAGCAGATCGATCTCCAGTCTCGACAGATCGATCTCCTGCCTTTAAAATGCCTTAGAAAAGAGGAATTTTCAGAGGACCAGATCGATCTCCACCCAAGGAAGATCGATCTCATCAAGTTAAAACTATAAATAGGAGCAGTTGGATCTGCAGAATTTGGGGATAAACCATTTCCTCTCACTTCAACTCAAAGAAAACTAGCTTTCTCACTCCTAAATCTAGCCATTTTCAGTGAGATTTAAGGAGAGTCTATTAGAGATAAAGTTGTTCACGACAAAGAGAAGAACAACATAGTCTAAAGGCATTTCCCCATTTGATGGATTGAAGAAATAAAGGGCAATCCTAATTGGAGCAAGAGGAAATCCAATGAGGTAAGTTCTAATGCACAAATCCAAGTACATTGGTTTAGTTAATGATTATAAAGATATTTGGGTGTGCATATTGTGGATAGAACTACCTAGAATGGTATGAAATGAATATAACTTAGAAATAGTCAAGTGTGAGAAAGTGGAGTGTGGAAGTGTTTATGATGAATGAGATATCTTGAGTGGAGGAACATGTTGTGAGAATGATTTGGGCATATTAATATTGGGATAAAATTGTGAGATTTACCACAACGGGTAAAATGTGTATTTAAGGCATTGGATAAATGCTTAGTTGAATAAGAGTTAGAAACATTAACTCAAGTGTTGATGGATGAATTTCAGTCTTGGATGATACGCCAGAGCAAGTCGAGATGAGAACGTGAGAAGCCCAAAGACGGATAGTTGCACACAAGTAAAGCGAGGTAAGGGACTGTGTGTTAGCTATAGAGATGTTCGTGCGTATTTTACAGCAATTTCATAGATATATTGCTAGAACTAGTACGATATTATAATTCTATGAAATGATATGGAAGTATGAAAAGTACTATGATGTATATATGTATTAAGAAATGGGATAGGGTAAGGAAATAGCATGATATGCATGTTTTCAATGATATTCTCAATTTTATATTGTTATTGATGATTGAGAAATGTTGATGATAGGTTGGCTAATTTTACATGTTTTAGCATGAAGAGGCATACTGTATGAATAAACGTGTTTTGAGTTTTAAAAGAGAAAATAGCCATCTATCAGCTTTGAGATGAGATTTGGTGTTGAAGCGCTAGCTCACACCTGTTTTTAATGCCTTGATGTACCGTGTTGGAGTTTAACTCGCACGATGGTTTTGAGAAAGTGCGAGAACTTTGCTCGCACCTGTTTTGGTTGAGTTGAGGTAAACCTGGGGGTCTGGGACCCAAGGGGATACCAGCCGACGGCCATTTGAACGAACTGGGCCTTGACGATAGATCGTACTGCGCTGGAGCTTTGCGTTGACTGTGTCACACTGCTTGCTCGCCTGGTATATGAGACATGGTTTAGGATGAAAAGTCCATCGGAGTTGGAGTATGGACTTGGGTCCGCGGTTGTACGTAGAATAGTGTAGTCACCCGTTGGTATACTATGTACCGTGCTGGGTGCACGTGAGTACGAGTATCGCGTAGATGACACACGACCTATCTTTACCGTGAGTATACGAGGAGATGAGGTGGATTGAGATGAGCCGGAGGGCAGGACTGACCCATCCCCCTTCAGGCAAAGTGATACCCTATGCACACCTGATCAGTGAGGCCTGGGATCACTGACTATGGCCATAAGTCGTGGATATTTGATTGCCGAAAATTCCATGCCTGTCTCAGAGATTTGAGAAACAGAGATAATCTCATAAAAGAAAGAGAATTGCGGAAAGAATGATTTGAGAAATGAAAGAGATTTCATGTTTTTGATAAATCTCTAATTTCACATTCGTGCCGTGAGGGCACTATTTATGAGCATGTTTTAAATGGAAGCTTGATATTCATTTTACACGAAAATGCTATTGAGAAATATATGTTTAAATGCATTTTTCGTATGATATTTCCATTTATAACGAAAACATGGTTTTGGTTTATGCATGCATGGGCTATGTAGGTAGTACGATATCTACCTGCTAGCATACATTTCCTTACTGAGCTGTGGTTTGCTCATCCCACTATTTTCCCCCTCCAGGTACTGAGAAGTAAGAGAGCGGTGGTCTCTAAGTCTTTTATGTTGAACAGCTCCCACGATTCGGTAAAAAGGTATTAGAGTTGTATACACGAATATTTTGTATCTAATTTATCGTATCGCACAATTATATCTTGGAATTGTAAACAGTATTATGGGGATGATATGTAAGCACATGGTATTTATACAATTGATTTTGTATATCTACACACACACCTGGGAGTGTGAATTAAAGATTTAAATATTCCGCTGTAAATGAATGAATTTTAGTAATTGTATCTTCTCACAGCCCAACCGTAGTAGAGAATGTATGTATAGAATGGTCCCCGGAAGTGGGGTGTGACATAATATACGAAAGTTAATAAGAAATCAGACTGAGACTTAGGTTCAAAACCTTAAACCAAGCTAAGTAGTTTGAGACCTAGAAACACTGTAAGACTTACTCACATGACAAATAAGTGTGAAGAAAAATGAAAAATCCAGCCCAAATTTTCATACTTTCGCAATAAGTTACTGCAAAATCACGTCCTTCGGATCGTGTACCTTAAAGTTTCTCTATATTCATGAAACATGTTAATGCAATCATTTTTTAATGTGAAGGGTTGTTCAGTTCTAATTACATATCTAATTAAACCATGTCTAATTTTTTCAATGTCAGAAACAAATTTTCCCACTTTCATGTAAAGAAATTTGAGATTGTTTATCTTGCCTAATTTCGTCTTTTTCTTCTCTATCTGGATCAATTTTATGTCTATTAATAATGTACGCACCAGTACCCCCACCACCTCCACCAGGGGTATAAGCATAGTCCGCTTTACAGAATTTATAAAGAGCTTAGGTTTTGCTCATAGCTTTTTTTTTTTTGGATAATTTCGAAATACTTCAATACCTTACTCTTCTTAGGGTAACTTGTCGTGACCCGATTTTTTTTCCTAAAACTACTTTCACGACGTTATACATTTTTTAAACAGTTCGGCTATGAGTCAATATTAGTCTTGTCATGTTATCTATCTTACCATCCATTTCTATATCACATTTACATATCAATATTCACTATCGATTAGCTGTAAATAATTTCATCTCATAATTGTATTTTCATATGTTTACATTCGCACTATTACATCCATTTACATCACTGTGCTGTTACATATTCATAGACAAAACTATACAAGTGTGTAAACCTTTACTCGCGATGAGAAGTAGCAGACAACAGGAATGCAAGATCACTGCTGCTCTCTAACTCTATAAGTGCCTTGTAGAGGGGGAAAATGAAAGGGTGAGCTCAACAAGCTTGTAAGGCAATTATGCTAGCAAGTAGATAACTACACTATCTACATGTTCATAATGCCATGCCTTGAAACACTCTTTCTCATTTCAAGTATGAAACATGAGCTTATGCATAAAACCTATGCAATGTATATATATATATATATATATATATCATTTATATAGAAACCATACTCTGTTCAACACTACTGACATTTCATGTAAATTATTTAAACTTCATTTCATGTCCTTTTGATGTAAAACATGTAAAACATGTCATGCTATTTCATTTCAATCAGATAAAGCATGTTAATTTGTTTTCATGATGAATAACGTAGATCAAGGTTCAGCCCATCCCTAAAGTTCACTCTAATTAATATACATCATAAAACCATATAAACATATATCAAGGCTCGACCCCTCCCTCGAGTAGCTTGATCCATACAAAAATGTGTGAGAGTAGGTAGGAAATTGTGGTAACCTCTAGGACTATGGCCATACACTGTGATCCTAGGCTACATGGTACCTATGTACGGTGCATCACACTGCCACGGGAGGTGGGTCAAATTCTCCCCGTCGACTTATCACATTATGTCATCTAGTCCAAAGACTCATATAGTTCAAAGACTGCACGGTACAACGTACCCCGTGTTACGTACACGGTACAACGTACTGCATGGACCCTATTTCATATCAATAACCAATACCATGTCTCAAAATGCACGTGCGAGCATATCATATCTGTGTGACGCAGTCTACACAAGGCTCCTAGCACGGCTTTAAGCATATCACGATATCAAACCCAGTACGAGCAAGGCTCCAGCACGATTTTATGCATAAATCATATAAAATCCAGTGCGAGCATGGCTCCAACACCATTTCATTTGTAAATCATATTAAAATCGAGTGCGAGCAATGCTCCAGCACTATGCCATGCACAAACCATGTAAAATCTAGTGCGAACAAGGCTCCGACACTAATTCATGTAGAAATCATATAAAATCCAGTGAGAGCATGTCTGTGTAACTCACAGGTATCACAATAGCTCCAGCATGGTTTGTTTCCACATAATTCTGATAGGAGGCTCACTTTCATTGAAAACAGTTTCAACAATCAAAGCTCAGCACATGAACGTGCTATTTATGTAAACTTATATAAACACTAGCCAACCTATCCACATACTCACTAAAAGCAGTAATTTCATAGTAAAAACATCAAAAACATGAAGTTCATGCATTTTCCAACCTTTCCATAACTTTTCTCAATTTACCCTTAGTAGGGGTAAAATGGTAATTTTTCCATACCAAGTTTCTATCGAAATTTTTCCATTTCTGGAATCCTTAGAAAATTTAAGTGCCTGGAAATTTACTCGAAAGTACATATAGCTACCTCTAGCTACTCACCGAATCCCCTTACTTGAATTCTTGTTGATTGCACTTTTCTCTTTTTCCACTTTTTGTAAATCGATCTGTCCGACTCTAAAAATATCTCCTGGAGCTACAGATAATTATTTATCGAATTAGTTTAACCCAATAAATATAATTCTTGCATTTACTACAGTCGATTTAATTTATTGGGCCCGTTTACTCTTATTGGGCCTTAGTACACCTTAATAGGCTTAACCATGTCTTAAGCCCATTTTCACTTCACTATTTATTCAATTAAAGCCCATTGGGCTCACTAGGCCCATTAACACTTATTAGGCAATCCATTTGGCCCATTAGCCTATTTGGGCCGATTGTATAGTAAGCCAAGCCCATGAACTATTTCGGCCATGGCACGGCAGCCGAACCCCACCTAGCCATCCTTGGACGAATGGTCATGCCAATCACGCCACCCTTGGCTAATGCTCACCTAGGCATTTCATCAAACACTTGGTTAGCATGTCTTAAGCTATTTCCATGGTTTATTAAGGCATTTCAACAAACACCTTATATGCCAACTACATATAATCATCCAATTCAATGAATTGATCGCACTTAATCATACCATCATCATCCATGCATCCTAACCAATCCATACATGCATTTAAACAACATGGATATTCATCAAAAGTTACCATACCCATTTCGGCCAATCCTTGTTCCTAGTGTTTTAGGTTGTTTTGCTATACAATTCACACACCAATCAACTCCATATAATTCATAGATCGACATATATGAGATTTATGGATTGAAAACATACCTAGCTTATAGTTCTCACTTTGGCTGAAACTTTGAATGATTTTCACCCCCTTAAATATGGCTTCTCTACGGTTGGTATTGAAGTATGTTATTGTAAGACCCATATTTTTGCTATGTACCATATGATTCCTATGTGTTAACATTTGATATGCTAATTGAATCATAAGAAGAGCATTTACTGAATTGAAAATATTAGTGAAAGTCTTAAATGAATATAAGTCAAGTAAAGGGCAAATAAGGTGCGAGATAGCCATACGCTAAACTGAAGGGATTCAAATCCTTTTGACTGAAGAGAAGAACTTAAAATGTAAAAACATAGAGGGTTCATGAAGGAAAGTTTGTTCGATTTGATCCCAAAAATGTCAAAGTAGAGGAAAAGCAAAAAATAGGCTAAACGAACTAGAAATGGTTCGTTTGAGGTGTTTTTGACACATTCACCTCCCAGAAGCGGCCAAAACGCAGAGATGAGAGTGTAAACCATGGAAATTGACACTTTTGGATTTTTGAAAAAAGTCAAACGTGGTCAATGGTTAAGAAAAGTCAAGGTTAGTTAAGAAATGTTGACTTTGACCATAATGAACTAACAATGGTTAAATTTTAACCTGTGAGATTTGAGAATTTCAGACATATTTTAATGATGTAATAAGAATTTGAAGTGTAATTTATTGAGCTAAGTGAATTGTGGGAATTATAATTGGAGATTTATATGTTAAGTGTGTAAAATAAGCATGAAGTATGAGGACAGATCGATCTGGGAGAAGGAGAGATCGATCTGGTGAGTTAAAAATGACGAGGAAGGAGGAATTTGAGGAGCAGATCGATCTCCAATGGAAGAGATCGATCTCCAAATGATTCTGTTTGAGAAAGGATCGATCTCATGAGGAAGAGATCGATCTCCAAATGATTCTGTTTGGGAGAAGATCGATCTCCTTAGGAGCAGATCGATCTCATAAAGCCATAAAGAGATCGATCTCACCCCTCGACAGATCGATCTCCTAGGCATAAAATTGCCCAGATCGTCCCCAAATTTCAAACGCAGATCGATCTCATCAAGAGGCAGATCGATCTCCTACCTCCAGCCTATATAAGGAACCCGTGTTTTCTCCTGCAATTTCACTTTCTCTCTCTTCCAAACCCATTTCCACCGAAAACCTAGCTTTCTCACTCATCCAAATCACCCATTTCCGGTCGAATCAGCTGTTATGGTAAGAAGGAAAGTTGTTCCTCATCAAAGGGTGAACAACATACTTGGAAATCGAAGGACGAATCGGATCGAGGCGTGAGTTGTGCGTCTCACAAGCTTTAGGTAATTTCTAAACCTCGATCTTGATATTTGAGCTGATTGTGATGATATTGGTGGTTGTCCTTGTGTTGAAATAGCTGAGAAATGATTAGGGATTGATGAAATTTCAATGTGGTTTGAGTGATATGATATTTAGCGATTTTGGTAATTTTAGGAATTTTGAGCTATAAATGGAAATATAGACAATGTGGAGAATTAGCCTAGATAATTGGCATGAGGAATGTAGGACGCTGAGATATTGTGAATGAGGTCGTAGTTTGGGGTTGAGTTACGAGAAATCAAGAGATTTGAGGAGTTATGAACAATTATGCTCGATTTTTAGAATTGAGGTTTATGAGATAATTGAGTATTGATGTTTTAACATCGTTTGGACAGCTCGGGAGTTCCAGAGTGGAATGCGAGACTAGTCCGTGATACGGGGGAAACGATTGCACTATACGAGGTGCAAAGAGGTAAGGGAAATCTAAACCATTTGTGTATGTGATTTGTGAACTGTTATAGCATGATTTGTGGTTTATAAAACAAGCATGTTGAGTGTTTTGTGTTGAGATTAAATTGCACACGATTTTATAGCCGGTTGGAGCCCAACGTTTTTATGAGTTTATAACTGGGCTCTACGTTAAGGCAATATTGAGATTTGAGAAATGTGTGCGTGTGCTTTGCCGGTTGGAACTCGATTTTATTACGTTTTGTGTTGAGTACAAAACGATTTTCAAATGAGTTTTATGAGAGAAAAACCATCATGAGTTCTACGTGAAGGCAAACCAATCTTATGTGATAAGACTTAGGTGTGTAGTTGTGAGTACACACCGGGCATTGCTCTGGTAGCATGTAAGCCCGATTTCTTCTCCGTTCTGGTAACGTGAGAATAACCTATTCTGTGGCTATGCCACGTATACTTGGTGGCTGTGCCACGTTATACCCCATTGGTGGCTGCGCCACGTTATACCCCATTGGTGGCTGTGCCACGTTGAGAAACCCCATTGGTGGCTGTGCCACGTTGAGAAACCCCATTGGTGGCTGTGCCACGTTATACCCCATTGGTGGCTGTGCCACGTTGAGAAACCCTATTCTGTGGCTATGCCACGCGAGAAATTAAATCAGTGGCTTTGCCACGTGTGTTTTGTGGCTATGCCACGTGAGAATTTAAATCAGTGGCTTTGCCACGTGTGTTTAGTGGCTGTGCCACGTGCATTATTTTTACTGTGATTTTATCACGTATTTGAGAAAGTGTTTATCGCGTTGTTTTCACATGCTTTGTTATTGCTTTAGAGTGAGCCTTTTACTTCATGTTTTCACATGACTTGACACATGAGAGTGTATTTTGAGTACTTTCATGCTATGGTTTTCAAATGAGTTTCACATACAAATAAACCTTTTGTGATGTGCATTTTGGTTTATGAAATGAGTTCCTTACCCCCTTTACTGAGTGATTTAGAAGCTCACCCTGTTTTTCTTTCCCCCCAGAGTTCTTCAAGTGAATAAGGACTTCCCTGCGACGTACGGAGTAGTGGCTAGTGGAGGACTTGAGCTCCAGGCCATATATATATTGTATTTGAGGTATATTTTATCTTTTCATGTACCCAGACTATTATTGTAATTGCAGACACTTGATGTATAACATTATATGGGATGTATTAGGATTAATTAACTTGAGATGGATTAATGTATTTGATATGATATATAAATCCTAGTGATGAGATCCTGAGGCATAATAATTATGATGATGTATGACACTGCACAGGAATGCACTCTTAATTGTGAATTAATGAGTAAAAAGTTTTAAATTCGCCCTATTTTTCGCACTTTCGGGGCGTGACATAACCCAAGGTTAAAAAGTGGGGAAGAAATATTTTTGGTTAAAACACTCAATATTCATCTCCTTAAGTATGAAAAATTATTTAATCGAAATCCAGATTAAATTAAATGGGTAAAACTCAATGGGCCAACGATGGAAATTTAAAGCCCATTAAGGTACAACAAGTGTGGGGCGAATTTTGTAGGCCCATTGGGATGAATTTTGTAGGCCCATTAGGCCTAATTGTTGGGCTATTTGGTGGGCCCAATATTAAACCAATTGAAAGCCCAATTGATAGGAAAATTTTCAGCCCAAAAAGCTCAAATCGAGAAGCCCAAACCCTAGCACATTAGTTAATTTCCAAGCCCATTTTACAAGACCAAAAATAACCTAAGTTCAAACCAATTGCTAAGCCAAATTAAAGGGCTACAAATTAGACTTAATGACTAAACGAAGTTGTCTTCATCTTTTCCATAGCTCTTGGCTAGGCAAAAAGAAACCATTAAAACATTAACTTTCAAGCTTTCTCACACTAGAAAACTCTAACTTCAAGGCATATTTGGAACAAGCAACCTTCATAAAAGTTGTTCCAAATTGAGAGAGGAATAACATACCCAAAAATCAGCAAACAAGGAGTTGAATTGGATGACCCAAAATCCTCCCTAAGTTTCGACCAAGAAGAGAAAAGGTAGCTAGGTATAATTTCAAGCATTCAAACTCTAGTATGTTTATCTAGGGATTAATTCAAGTTGATTGATATTTGTTTTACGGATTTAAACACATGAAATCACCATGAACAAGCTTAGGTCAAAAATGGGTATTTAGGTTTTCATGAAGATACATGTGATTTTAATAAATGGTTAGGTTGGTAAACATGTTGTACATGATTATGACATGCTTAGTTTTAATCAATTTGGTAAATTGGTGGATGAATTGAAGATGGAATACAAGGTGTTTGATAAAATGCCTTAATGAAGAAAAACTAAAGCCTAAAACATGCATGCCATATGTTTTTTGAAATGCCTAAGTGAATGGCTAGTGAGGCCAAGGGTAGCAAGATGGTGGCGTGACCGATGGCATAGGCGGTATGCTTGGCTCTCTACCACATGCCATGGTCGAGAGGCCAAATGGGCCAAACCCAATTGGTTTCGACCCAATAAGGGATTATGGACCACGAACCAAGCCCAATAAGTGTTAGTGGGCCCCACAAGCCTAATAGGCCCAGATGAAATGAATAGTAAAGTGAAATAGGCTTAAGATAGTGTTAGGCCCATTAAGATGCAATTAGGCCCAATAAGAGTAAATGGGTCCATTAAGTGAAATAGATTGTATTATAAGTGAAATACAGTTGAAAAAGTGTAATTAACCTAATAAATGGTTATATAAAGCTCTAGAGATTATATTGGGAGCGAATCGGACTGCGCGATCGAGCAGCTTTGAGAAAGTGGAATTACTCTACGCGATTCTAGGTAAGGGAGTTTTGTGAGTAGTTAGAGATATCTGCACATAGTTTTATACGCTTTAGATATTCACTTAAAAAGTATGAGGGCCAGAGAAAATGAATAAAATTTATAGAGACCCAATATGGGTAAATTATGATTTTACCCCTATTAAGGGTAAAAAGTCAAAAGTTAGAAAAAGTTCTAAAAAGCATGGAAAGCATGTTTTTAGGTGTTTTTACTACTGTTTAGTAGATGCATTGATAGACTGGCCAATGTTTTCATGTTATATGCGAAAACAACACAATATAGTGTCGATTTGATTTAATTGAGTGAATCTCTTTTAAATGAGTCATCTATCGAGTTGTGTGAAAACAAACCATGCTAGAGCACTGCTCGCACTAGATTTTATATGTTTTCTCCATATATTAGTGCTGGAGTGTTACTCGTACTAGATTTTTTTATAATGCATAACATAGTATTGGAGCATTGCTCGTACTTGATTTTAATGTGATTTATGCATGATAGAGTACTAGAGTGATACTCGTACTCAGTTTGACATGATTTATACATGACATAGTGCTAGAGTATCGGTCGCACACGATTTTACATGATTGTACATGATTTAATGCTGAAACATTGCTCGCACTAGATTTTAAATGATTTGTGCATGAGGTTTTTATCTTGAAGCATATGTATTATTTGATCCTGGTGCCACGTATTTATTTGTATCGCCTTCATTTGCATGTAAGTTATCGAAGTATGTGAAGCGTACATCGTTAAGTAGAATGATGTTGATTAGTACGCCTATGAATAATAATCAACTAGTCGAGTATGTGTATAGAGATTGCAAGCTAAGAGTAAGGGAAAAGGATATGTCAGCCAATCTAGTCTTGTTAAGTATGAGTGATTTTGATGTAATCTTAGGAATGGATTAGTTAGCTGTAGATCGTGCTATTTTACATTGCTATTCTAAGATGGTTATGTTTCCTATCCCTACAAAATATATCGTAAAGTTTACTGAAAAGAAATGAAAGAAGTAGTTGCAGTATTTAGTAAGATAATTCATTATACTAACTAAGAAATCCATATGTTGAAGGTTTCATTGCGTACGTGGTCGATACGGATAAGGCGCATCCAGAGTTGGCAGATATCCCTATGGTGAGGGAGTTCCCAGATGTGTTTTCAGATGAGTTGTCAAGGTTACCACCAGATAGGGAGATGAAGTTCTATATAGATTTGGTGCCTGGTACCGAGCCGATATCCAAACCACCGTACCGAATGGCCTTAGTTGATTTGAAAGAACTCAAGAAGCAGTTACAGGAACTATTGGATAAGGGGTTCATCAGACCGAGTTTTTCACCTTGAGGAGCACCGATTTTGTTTGTGAAGAAGAATGATGGAAGCCTCTGATTGTGTATTGATTACAGATTGTTGAATAAAGCTACCATCAAGAATAAGTATACCCTTTCACGTATAAATGACTTGTTGGATCAGCTTCGAGGAGCACAGGTCTTTTCTAAGATTGATCTGAGGTCTTGGTATCATCAGTTGAGATTTCAGAGTCGAGATGTACCCAAGACAGCGTTTCAGACCCGATATAGCCATTATGAGTTCTTGGTTATGCCATTCGAATTGATGAATGCTCCCACAGCTTTTATGGCTTTGATGAATGATATGTTCAAGCCATACTTAGATCAACTTGTTATCATCTTTATCGATGACATCTTGGTGTATTCGAAGTTCCATGAAGAACATGAGTAGCACCTGAGGATTGTATTACAAACTCTCAGAGAAAAGGAGTTGTATGCTAAACTCAGTAAATGTGACTTTTGGCTAGAGCAAATTTCATTTCTAGGCCATGTTGTATCGAGGGATGGAGTGACAGTAGACCCATCCAAGATAGAGGTTGTAGTTCAGTGGGAACAACTAAGGACAGTCACAAAGATCAGGAGTTTTTTGGGTTTAACTGGTTATTACCAAAGGTTTGTTAAGGGATTTTTGAAGTTAGCTGCTCCGTTGACTCGTCTCACTCGGAAGAATGTTGCATTCATATGGGATGATGATTGTGAGAGGAATTTTTCGGAGTTGAAGTGTCGATTGACCACCACTCCGATTCTCACTATTCCTACTAGCTCAGGAGATTTTTCTGTGTATACAGATGCTTCACACCAAGGACTGGGCTGCATATTGATGCAGGATGGGAAAGTAGTTGCTTATGGATCCAGACAGCTGAAGGACCATGAGAAGAACTATCCAACCCATGATTTAGAGTTAGCTGCAGTAGTGTTTGCATTGAAGATATTGCGCCACTACTTATACAGTGGGATGTTCCAGATTTTTACTGATCATAAGAGCCTCAAGTATCTGTTCTCGCAGAATGAGCTGAATATGAGACAGAGAAGATGGTTAGAGCTTCTGAAGGACTACGATTGTGAGATACTTTATCATCCAAGTAAGGCTAATGTTGTAGCTGATGCTTTGAGTAGGAAGAGCCTTTAGATGGTATCATATATGATGGTCAGGGAACACGAGTTCCTAGAGCAACTTACTAGCCTCAGTTTTAGTGTTGTGCCTTTTGAAATGGATACAGACTGTGTGATACGAGCTTGAGGTTGGATCCAGATCTATTGGACAGGATCAGACAGGCTCAGCAGAGTGATCCGTATTGCATTGATATGACTAGTCAAATGCAAAAGTGCATAGTAGTCGAGTATGAGTTGAGTTCTGATGGATTACTGAGGTTCAGAGGTAGTGTGTGTGTTCTCGATGATCCAGAGCTCAAGAGACTGATTTTGTCAGAAGCTCATTCTTTGAGGTGCTCGTTACATCCGGGGAGTAACAGGATGTATCAAAATCTCCAAAAGGTGTATTAGTGGTCAGGGATGAAGAAGGATGTGGCAGAGTACATGGCGAGGTGTCTCATTTGTCAACAAGTGAAGGTAGAGCATCCGAAGCCTTCAAGGTTATTGCAGCCTCTACCTATACCAACATGGAAATCGGAGCATATCACCATGGATTTCATGATGGGTTTACCGAGGACCCGCAGGAATCACGATGCTATATGGGTGATAGTTGATAGATTTACGAAGTCAACCCAATTCCTAGCTTTGAGAGCCACCGATACTCTGAGTTCATTGGCAGAGTTATATGTACGCAAGGTAGCGAGGTTACATGGTGTTCCAGTGAACATTGTTTTGGATAGGGATTCCCTCTTTACTTTCCACTTTTAGGAACATTCTCATGAAGCCATGGGAAACCAGTTGAGTTTGAGCACAGCTTTCCATCCTCAGATAGATGGTCAGTCAAAGAGGACTATACAGACTCTAGAGGATATGTTGAGAGCATGTCTGCTAGCTTTTAGAGGCTCTTGGGATGATCATTTGTCACTAGTTGATTTCGCCTACGACAACAGTTATCATTTGAGTATCGGGATGGCACCTTCTAAGGTTTTATATGGCCGTAGATGTCGTTCCCCTATTAGATGGGAAGAAGTGGGTGACAGAAAGATATTTGCTCCTGATTTAGTCATGAAAGCCTCTAAGGATGTTCAGCTGATATGTGAGAGATTAAGAACAGCTCAGAGAAGACAGAAGAGTTATGCTGACAAGAGACGGAGGTCACTAAAGTTTACAGTTGATGAGTCGGTATTTCTGAAAGTTTCTCCTTCCAAGGGTATAGCGAGTTTCGGGAAGAGAGGTAAAATGAGTCCTCGCTACATTGGACCCTTTGAGATACTAGAGCAAATGGGAGATAAGGCCTATAGGTTGGTGTTGCCACTAGATTTATCAGGTGTACATAACGTCTTCCACATTTAGATGCTTCGGAAGTATCACCCGGATCTGGCACATGTGATTAGATATGAGCCGCTGGAGCTCAGAAAGGATATGTCATATGTAGAGAAGCCGATTTAGATATTGGATAGGAAGGAGAAAGTACTGAGATTGAAGATGATTGGGTTAGTTAAAGTTCTTTGGCAACACCACACTTCGGAGGAAGCTACGTGGGAGTTAGAGAGCTTGATGCGCGAGAAGCACCGCCAGTTGTTTCAGGATTGACTTGGTTCTAATTTGGAGGACAGAATTTCCTAAGGTGGGGAGGATTGTAAGACCTGTATTTTTGCTATGTACCTTATGATTCCTATGTGTAAACATTTGATATGTTAATTGAATCATAAGAAGAGCTTTTACTGAATTGAAAATATTAGTGAAAGGCTTAAATGCATAAAAGTCAAGTAAAGGGCAAATAAGGGGCGAGATAGCCACAGGCTAAACCAAAGGGATTCAAATCCTTCTAACTGAAGAGAAGAACTTAAAAGGTAAAAACATAGAGGGTTCATGAAGGAAAGTTGGTTCGGTTTGATCCCGAAAATGTCAAACTAGAGGAAAAGCCAAAAAAGGGCTAAACGAACTCGAAATGGTCTGTTTGAGGTGTTTTTGACACATTCACCTCCCAGAAGCGGCCAAAACGAAAAGATGAGAGTGTAAACCATGGAAATTGACACTTTTGGATTTGTGAGAAAAAGTCAAACGTGATCAATGGTCAAGAAAAGTCAAGGTTAGTTAAGAAATGTTGACTTTGACCATAAAAAACTAACCATGGTTAAATTTTAACCCAAGGTTAAAAAGTGGGGAAGAAATATTTTTGGTTAAAACACTCAATCTTCATCTCTTTAAGCATGTAAAATTTATTTAATCAAAATCCGGATTAAATTAAATGGGTAAAACTCAATGGGCCAACGATGGAAATTTAAAGCCCATTAAGGTGCAACAAGTGTGGGCCGAATTTTGTAGGCCCATTGGGCCCAATTGTTAGGCCATTTGGTCAGCCCAATATTAAGCCAATTGAAGGCTCAATTAATAGGAAAATTTTCAGCCCAAAAGCCCAAGGAAAAAGCCCAAATCGAGAAGCCCAAATACAAGCCCAAACCATAGCCCATTAGTTAATTTCCAAGCCCATTTTACAAGCCCAAAAATAACCTGTCCAAACCAATTGCTTAGCCCAATTTAAGGGCTGAAAATTAGATTTAATGACTAAGTATGACTAAGTAAAAATCACCCGAGTTGTCTTCATCTTTTCCATAGCTCTCAGCCAAGCAAAAGGAAACCATTAAAACATTAACTTCTAAGCTTTCTCTCACTAGAAAACTCTAACTTCAACGCATATTTGGAACAACCAACCTTTATGAATCTTGCTCCAAATTTAGAGAGGAATAACATACCCAAAAATTAGCAACCAATGAGCTGAATTGTACCACCCCAAATCCTCCCTAAGTTTCGACCAATAAGAGAAAAAGTAGCTAGGTATAATTTCAAGCTTTCAAACTCTAGTATGTTTATCTAGAGATTAATTCAAGTTGATTGGTATATGTTTTAGGGATTGAAACACATGAAATCACCATGAACAAGCATAGGCTGAAAATGGGTATTTAGGTTTTCATGAAGCTACATGTGATTTTAATGCATGGTTAGGTTGGTAAACATGTGTACATGATTATGGAATCCTTAGTTTTAATCAATTTGGTAAATTGGTGGATGAATTGAAGATGGAATACAAGGTGTTTGATAAAATGGGCTTAAGACAATGTTAGGCCCATTAAGATGTAATTAGACCCAATAAGAGTAAATGGGTCCATTAAGTGAAATAGATTGTATTATAAGTGAAATACAATTGAGAAAGTGTAATTAACCTAATAAATGGTTATATACAGCTCCAGAGATTATATTGGGAGTGAATCAGACTGCGTGATCGAGCAGCTCTAAGAAAGTGGAATTACTCATTGCGATTCTCGGTAAGGGAGTTTTACATCTAGTTAGAGATATCTGTGCATAGTTTCATCTGCTTTTACATTTGCTTAAAAAAGTCTAAGGGTCAGAGAAAGTAAATAAAATTTATAGAGACCCAATATGGGTAAATTATGATTTTACCCCTATTAAGGGCAAAAAGTCAAAAGTTAGGAAAAGTTCTAAAAAGCATGGAAAGCATTTTTTAGGTGCTTTTACTGCTGTTTAGCAGATGCATTGATAGATTGGCCAATGTTTTCATGTTATATGGGAAAACAACACAATATAGTGCCGGTTTGATTTAATTGAGTAAATCTCTTTTAAATAAGCCATTTATCGAGCTGTGTGAAAACAAATCATGTTAGAGAACTGCTTACACTGGATTTTATATGCTTTCTTCATAAATTAGTGCTAGAGTGTTAGTCGCATTAGATTTTTGTGTAATGCATAACATAGTACTGGAGCGTTGCTCGTACTTGATTTTAATGTGATTTATGCATGAGAGAGTACTAGAGTGATACTCGTACTCAGTCTTACATGATTTATACATGGCATAATGTTGGAGCATCGCTCGCACTCGATTTTACATGATTGTACATGATATAGTGCTAGAGCATTGCTCGCACTAGATTTTGAATGATTTGTGCATGAGGTTGTGCTGGAGTTTACTCGCACGTAGCAATTTTGAAAGAGATGACATGAAATAGTCGTTCTAGAGACCCCGTGTAGATTGTGTGTCACACGTATGAGATACTCGCACGTGTATTTTGAGACATGGCAATGACTATTGAAATTGAAATAGGGTCTATGGAGTACTTTATACCATGTACAGAACACGAAGTACGTTGTACCGTGAGTATTTGTGGAGTTATTAGATGGCGAGGAGGATTTGACCCACCTACCGTTACAGCAGCGATACCCGGTACACTAGGTACCGTGTAGCTTGGGATCACCGAAATTGGGATATGATCATAGTCCTCGAAATTATACCAGTAGTCGCCAGTCTCACATGATATTTATTACTTGATATGTCACATGATTTTACATAAATTGGGTTGATCCGAGGGATGGGTCGAGCCTCGACATGCTACTTTGTGATTTTTTATAACTGTAAATGTTTATGAAACAAGGTAAACCCGAGGGATGGGTTGAGACCCGATTTACATGTTTTTACATGATGAAATGCCATATTTTTATGATTGAAATGAAATGGCATGATATGATTTATACGCTTCATATGAGAATGAAACATTTTGCATGAATTACCAGTGTTTATAAACGAGCATGATTTCAGTATACGCGGATAAATGTGTACATACTTTACATAAGTTTTACAGAGAAAGATACATGCTTTAGATGTGAAATGAAAAAGGAATATTTTAAGGTATAACATTATATTCATGTAGGTAGTGTGGTTATCTACTTGCTTGCCTGATATCCTTACTGAGCTAGTGAGCTCACCTCTTTCATTTTCCCCCTCTCTATAGAGCATCCATAATAACTAGAGTATGACTGAGGACTTGCATTCCTTTTTGTCCGCTGCATTCCCATCGAGTGAAAGGTATAAGCACACATACGATTTTGTATCTGAACATATAACAACACAATGATGTAAACGAATGTAATATTGGGGATGTATTTGTATATAAACATACGTGATCTCACTTATGGCATAAAAGTATTTACAGTCAATAGATAGTTTATATTGACATGTATGCATGATATAGAATGGATGATATGATAAGTAAAGGGGATGATACTTATATCGAATCACAGCCCAACAGATGTTTGGAATTGTCACAGAAGGAAAGGTAAAAAAAAAAAAAAGCTAAAATTTTGTAGTGATTTTAGAAAAAAAAAAAGAGAGGTCATGACAGAAAAAGAGGTCATGATAGTTATTTCTTTCTCAATATGGAACAACTTTCATGAAGATCACTTGTTCCAAATATGTCTCTAGGTAGGTGATTTTTAGAGTGAGAAAGCTTGAAAGCTTATGTTTTAATGGTTGCTAAGACTTTGCTTAATGAAGAATATAATTTCCACTTAGAAAATTCTGATTTTTCCTCTTCAATTTCAGCCATTATATCCTAAAAAATCAGCCCATGGATTGGGCTTGTCAATTGGTTTGGGCTTGGCATAGTTTTGGGCTTGACTTTAATGGAATTGGGTTTTAGTCTTTTTAACTACTAAGATTTCGGTTTGGGCTTTCCTATTCATATTATTGGGCTGGATTTTCAATGTCATTTGGGCCTTCAATTAGTCTTGATTTCAGCCCATTTAATTGGCCCAAAGATTTGGCCCAACAAGCTTATACACTTGGCCTACTAGTTTTTGGCTTAATGGGCTTCATCTATTTAACCACTTGGCCCAATTGCTTTTCTTCAATTTCAGCCCACTTTTATTCAACCCAATAGCATTTTAGGTCCATTTCCTTATGGTTGGTCGAATTTCCAAGTATTGGTAGCCTAAAATAATTTTTCTCTTTCATTTACCATGGTTTAGTTAAGTTTTAACCATGGTTAGTTCAATAGCCAAAGTCTGCATTCCAAATCTGACTTTTGTTGAATTTTTGTCATTGATCACGTTTAACTAAAGTAAACTATCCCAAGTTTATGTATTTCAATTCTTGGTTAGTCTATCTCCACGTTTTGGATATCATTAGTAGGTGAATGTGTTAACAACACTTCAAACAATCCATTTCGGGCTCGTTTAGACCCTTTTTGTCATTTTCACTACTTCAACATTATCAGGACCAAACCAAACCAACTTCCCTTCTTGAACTATCTATATTTTGATGTTTTAAGTTCTTATCTTCAGTTAGAATGGTTGTCATCCCTTCAGTTTAGTCTACGGTCACTATGGCTCATGTTTAGCCTTTATGTGCGTTCATGAGTATTTCTT
This sequence comes from Firmiana major, assembly GCA_033439115.1. Lineage (NCBI taxonomy): Eukaryota > Viridiplantae > Streptophyta > Magnoliopsida > Malvales > Malvaceae > Firmiana > Firmiana major. The sequence goes on along the minus strand of CM065907.1, from coordinate 43,205,090 downwards.
ACTTCATTTGCTGTTATACTTCTATAAACACTCTTCTTATGATTCCATTAACATAATTTAATGTCTACAGCACATGAATCATGAGGAGTGAAATACAAAGTTACGGGTCTTACATAACTTTTCTTTGAATTTGACTATGTGGCTACCGTAGTAGGGGCAGTGGTGACAGCTACTGAGGATTGTGTTTGACCAGCAACAGTCGTTGGTGGTGCTAGAGAAAGCTCTTGTTCTAGATGAATATCTAGTTCAAATTTATTAAAAGATTCATCGTCCAAATTAGGGATTTTTGTAGAATATAAAGGGTGAGAAATGAAGCATGAACGACGACGATGTAGATCTAACATCTTAAATTTTTTAAATAAATATAGTTAAAAGTTTGGAAGAAATAATTGGAGAAATATATTTAAAGTAGGAGGAATTTTTTAAATTCTATAAAATTGGAAAAAAAAAAAGGAGTTTGAGAAAACTAAATTAGATTTATGTTTAGAAATTAAAAAAGAATACAATAAATAGATTTTCAATTTACTGAAAGGAGAATTTGATTTTAAGTAACATAATTAGAATAATAATAGGAATTTTATTGATTTTAGTAGAATGAGAGAATTGCTTAGAGTTGAAGAATGAAAAGAATTGAAGTTATAGAGAATTAGAGAGAAAATATAAAGAAAAAATGAAATATGGTTAGGTATTTATAGAAAAAAAGTTTAAAAAAAAAATATAAAAATTACAAAAAGGGGTAGAGGTGCCAAAAACCAGTAGAATCTGCAGCCTTTGCAGCAGATTAGGCTAGTGCAGATTGGGCTAGACCAGTTCAAGGCCCTAAACTGATAAGGTCTTGATCCCAAAAACTTGTCATTAGGCCGAATTGGGCCGAGTCCAGTGATCAAGTTACCTGAGTCATTTTCGGGCTAGATCCAGGTTAACCTGCCCCGTTTGATAGGTCTATCTTCCAGCTCGAAGCATCTGCTACCATATTTGCTTTCCCTGATTGGTAGAGAAGCTCACAGTTATAGTCGTTTAATAGCTCCACCGAACAACACTGCCAGATATTCAACTCTTTCTGTGAGAAGAGGTATTTCAGACTTTTATGGTCGATGAAAATGTAAGACCCGGTTTTATCGTAAGGGCAAAAAAGGAATAAACAGAAATTTTTGAGTGCATTTAAAAATGTAAAAGAATTGAAATGGAATTCCCGAACATGTGCAAGGGCAAAATGGTTAAAAGACCAAAATTTGATATTAATCGGGACAAGAAAATTTAATTAAAAATAAGGGATTGAGAAATCTTGATCAATAACGAAGAAATAATTAAATTTCGGGTTAAATTGATCAAGATATGAATTTATTAGAATAAACCAGAATTTTCATATCAAAAAAATAATCGAAAAAAATAATCGAAAAATATACCGAAAAGGCAAAACCAGACTGAGAAATTCAATTACGGAATAAATGAATAAAATAATAATTTTTCTTAGATATTTTTTGGATTTTAATAATATTTTAATTGATTAAAATATTATTAAAAATAAAATAATAATAAATAAATAAAAAGTAAAAAACAAAAAAGCCAGAAATCGCAAAACGCGATTTCTGGAAATGAGAAAGCAAGAGAGAAACCGAAGGAACGGTTTCCTCTGCTCCGACGGCCACCGGCAAAACTGAGGGGCCGGCGAGGGTCGGAGAAGGCAGCCCAACACCGGGCGACCCAGTAACGGCCGTGAAGCGCTGTGGATCCGTCAGAATCGACAGATCGGAAGAGGAGAGGCCAAAAAGAGGGGAAAGGCCATCGGCGGCCACCGGCTCCGTTTCGAGCCACCCCGAGGGCCGAAGAAGGACGCCCAGGCGCAGTCGAGCCGAACGGCACCGAAATCGTGCCCGAAACCGGTCGGACGGCACTGGAACGAGGAAAGGTTGCCTGAACCGGTACGGCCAGTTCAGCGCAGTGACGTTATGCTGAACTGGACCGGACCGATTCAGCCAAAAAGAGAAGGAAAAAAGGAAGAAAAATGGAAAAAGAAAAAGAGGAAAAATTGGAGAAAATTCCAGTGATGCAATCGAGCTTCGGGTAAGTCGGTAAGTGGTCGAATTGACCGATTTAATTTTTGGAATATTTAATTTGATAAATAATCGACTGAAAGTTTACCCGAAAATATATTTAATTGTGTAGCTCGACAATTGGCATCAACTGAGAGCTCGAGACAGCCTCGATTTATGTACGATCATGGAATAACGGGTAAGTAACCCTTATTTACGACAATTTTATATCGTTATGTGTGATTGATAGTTAACGCATAAATTACGGATTTAATTTTCGCATAAATGAATTAAATTTTGGAAAATTGGATAAATTGTCATAAATACTAAATTGAGATATCCGAGAATTTAGAACGGGGCTAAATAAATATTGATGGGCCCAATGAGCCCAATAGGCCTCGATAAAGTGTGGTAAATGGGCTTAAGGCCGATTAAGGCTCATTAAGGTGCAATCGGGCCCAATATGGGTAAACGGGCCCAATGATTTAAATTAAGCCCAGAAAAATATGAAATACATTAAATTGTATTGTATTTGACCTGATGAATGTATATCCGCAGTTTCGGCGATTGGATTCGGAGTAAATCGGACTGCGTGACGAGTCATCAATGGAAAGGTCAGACTGTACAAAAAAATGAGGTAAGGGAATTATGTGAGTAGCTAGAGGTAGCTACGCGAATTTTAATAGCTTTTCTATACACTGAATATGTATGTATACCTTGATAATGTATAATGATCCTAAAAATAGTTTAAATGATTTTAAGGATCGAAATAGGTGAAATGACTATTTTACCCCTATTGAGGGAAGTTCACCTAAGGATGGTGAAAGCATGACATGCATGAAATGCATGATTTAAGGAATTTTTCGAGTTAAAGAATTTTATTGGTTTTAATCAAAGCAAAGCGATAGATTGGCCAGTAATTGCATGAATTTCACATGATAACACTACGTAAGTGTTATTTGTATTTAAATGGAAATTTCTTTGGAAAATGGGCCAACTATCAAGTTTATATGGAAATAGATAGTGCTGACACATAGTTCGCACTATATCTCCGTTTATGAATGTGCATAAATGTGCTTGAGCGGTTGCTCGCACCGACTTGTGTGACATCATATGCATGAAATATGCTAGAGCATGGGGCTCGCACTAATTTTTATTATTGTGAAATGAGAGCTGCTGGAGCCTAGCTCGCACTCTGTTTTGACGTGTTTTGATTTGTTTTGACGTGGTATGCATAAAATGGTGCTGGAGTGATTGCTCGCACTAGTTTTAATGATTTGACATGCATGACATATGTTGGAGCTTAGCTCGCATCCTGTTTTAATTTAATTATGCATGAAGTCGTGCTGGAGTGTAACTCGCACGAGATTTGATTTAATTATGCATAAAGCCATGCTAGAGTGTAGCTCGCACGAGATTTGATTTACTTAAGCATTCATTAGTGCTAGAGCGTTGCTCGCACAAAGTTTTATATGGTTTTCATAATTCATTTGAATGCCGTACTGGAGTTTTTCTCGTACGAGGTTTTCATTGAGTTTTTATACATATCTGTACTAGAGCATTGCTCATACGTGGATTTTACTTGAATTTATAATCAGTTTAAGTCGTACTAGAGCGCTGCTCGTACGTAGATTTCATTGATTTCTATGACACTGTGCTAGAGCTTCGCTCGCACGAGGTTTTCTGATATCATGAATATGCATGGAGCCGTGCTTAAGCTTCGCTTGCACAGGGAATTGTATTACATGCATATAGCCGTGTTGGAGCCTCCTGTAGACAGTGTGTCACAGTGAGATGATATGCTCACACGTGCATTTTGAGAGAGAGATGATATGGGTGGATAAGACCTATTACAGGCACCCCTGATTGAGCTCGGGTTCACGGAGTACGTTGTACCGTGTATATCACGCGGAGCACGCTGTACCGTGGGGATTGTTGGAGTGGAGTGGCATTAGCCACGAGGCAGCAAGCCTTACCCTCGCAATCCTGGTGTTATGCGGTTCTGGCGAGTAGGACGACCCACCTCCCGTTTCAGGTGTGATACCCCGCACACTAGGTATCGTGTTGCCAGGGATCACTAGGATATGGCCATAGTCCTCGATGTTACTGATATAATCAGCTGTTTGTCTCACATGATATAACTTGTGGTCTGTTAGACCAAGGTAGACCCGAAGGAGGGGTCAGGCCCCCGATTTGATGATTTATGATTTGTGACCCTGAAAAAAGGGTGGTTTTATAACCGAAGTTTTATAATGAACTTTACTGAATTATTTTATGAAATGATTAACCTGGAAGGGTTAGTTTATACTGCAGTTTTAAAGAAATGATTTGAATGCAGTAGCATGATGATGTTTTTCATGCTTTTATTTCAAATTCATGGTTTGTCTTACATGACATGAACGAATGCATGATCTTGTTTTACTTCATGCTTATTATGATTTAATGATGTCACATAAAATGCTTTGATGCATAAGTAGTATGATTTATATATGCACGAACAGTTTTGATAAACTAAGTCATTGATATTTGCATGACTTTGTGCTTGATGATTTTAATGAAAAGAAATGGATTTAAGGGCATGGAATTATGAGCATGTAGATAGTGGAGCTATCTACTTACTTGCATAATTGCCTTACTGAGCGTGTGGTTTGCTCACCCCCCTTATTTTCCCATCTTTTCAGAGCACTCACAGAAATTAGTAAGCGGCTGAGGACTTGCATGCTTGATATCCGCTGCTTCCCATCGAGAGACAGGTATACACATTTGTATGGTTTTGTATCTAAATATGTAATGCACAGTACCGAAAATAGATATAATGTCGGGGATGTAGAGTTATAAATACTAATGAGTATGTATTTATTTAAAGTAAAAGGATAGTAAACTCTGATATATGATTATGGAAATGGAATGGTAAATGGTGTGAGGTGACTAACACCGAATCATAGCCCAACTGGTTGTAGGATGGTCACGACGAGAGAAAGGTAAGAATTAAATAATAAATAAAAAAGCAAAAAATTTACTCTGATTTTTAGGTAATTTGGGTCGTGACAGGTTTAATGGTATCAGAGTTTGAGTTGGCCTGATATGAGTCGGTGTTAGCGGTTAAGGAAGTTTACATCCACATGTACTGTGCATTGTTTAGATACAATTGTGTATATCAAGATGGAAATGCAGCTAAGAATTTGATTTTTAAATGCAAGTATAGACTCATGAACTGTTAGCGGCTATGGTTAAGAGGCGAATACACGAGCTCGAGGCCGTAGAGGTAAGCCTGAGAGTTGTACTGAGTCACCACATGAGACTCGAGATGAGATTGACGTGGAGGCTGATGTTGAGCATGCCCCGCAGAGTCCGACAGAGAGATCGGACAGAGTCTGACAGAGAGATCGGACGGTATTGAGACACGCTTCGCGAGGTTAGAGCGGAGTGTGGAGAATATATTGAGATCTAATTGCTCAGAGTATGTATGGTATTTGAGGGCGAGTTGGAGCATTAATGGAAGTCCGCTCGACCCATCTCAAGAATTAGACATTCAGAATGGACATGAAAAATAATTCGAGATGTATTCCGGTGACAGAATATCCGGGACACTGTTTAAAGAAAATTACAGATGACATTCTTTACTCTGACCCAGAGGAACTGTTAATTAACGAGTATGAAGCTCAGTTTATATTCCTGGGCAGATGTGACTCGGACACGATGAACAATGAGAGTCGAGATGTTTGAAAGTTCATGGAATGACTCAGATTGTCAATTAGAGTCCGATTAGCCCATTAGATATCACTACCTATACCGAGGTAGTGCGCATACTACAGTTGTGTGAATAAGATCATGAGTTGCACACCTCTGAGATTGGGAAAGGTAGTAAGGGCTGAAATAGAGATAAAAGAGAATAGAGAATGACAGAGATGTCAGAATGGGGAAAAGGTAGTTTGGTAAAAGATTTGAGTTGAGGAGTCATGGGGTAACATGATTGGTAAAGCCCCAATGTATCTAATTTCAATACTTTTGAGGGGTATTGTGATTTGAGGACCCTGACCTGCTACGAAGTAGTGTAACAGTGTAGTAAGTGTAAACAGTGTAAGATGTGTGGTATATACCACAGAAATAAGATGTTAGACGAGGGCGAGTGTATGCCTTGGACCAGGACACTATGATGTTTCATATGATGTGGTGGAAAATACCACACTGGTTGTAAATAAAGAAATAATTATTTTAATTGATCCTAGTGCCACTCATTTATTCATACTACCTTCAGTTGCTTATAAGTTAGTGAAAAAGTGAAGACTGTACCCTTAAGCAAGATGATGATAGTTAGTTGATTTTCACTAACTGAATAAGGGTATAGGGAATGTAAGTTTGACAAATAATGAAAGAGTTTTGTTATAAGTGATATATTAAAGGAGATATATTGGAATAAGAGACGTATGCAAGGTAAGGATATCATTGATATGCAAAATTTGGATTAAGCAATATGTAGTGTATATGGATTGCGACCAAGATAAGGGGTAGATATATCTACACCCAGTCGATGTGGTCAATTCTGAGAGTTAATAAAGGTATTTCAAAATACCTCATGCCTGAAAATTTGACAGCGTCTGGAAGCGCACGCATAACCTATAAACTGAAATCGACAGTCGTAATATATACATTTAAAAATTTGGGTACCTTTACTGGTATGATAAAAAGATATAGAAATTCATTAAGCATGAAAGTTTAAAAAATAAAATTTTATAAAAAACCGTTAATATAAGAGCAACGAAATGACGTGGGTTAATATCTTGAACGGAAGAGATTTCGAAATGACATTGTACGTTTATACGTACATAGGTCAAGGACAAGAGTGATTGAATTATTTCGTGGAACTCAACTACGATGAGGTATTTAAAGCTTACCTGGACCGATTGGTTGTCATCTATAGCGATGATATTTCGATGTATTCGAAGTCCAGGGAAGAGAATGAGTAGCAACAGGAAACTATCTTACAGACGAGTGTTATGAGTTTCTTGAAATGGGCTACTTAGTTGACACATCTCATTCGGGAAAAGATTTCATACGAGTGGTATGATAAGTATGTAAATGGCTTCGGTGAGTTTTGGTATATTGAAGCAATGAACTGACCACCGTAAGTATTCTTACTATAACCAACAGCTCGAGAGGTTTTAGTATGTATGGATACCTCAAAATAAGGATTGGGCTGTGTATTGATGTAAAATGGGAAGATAGTCGTTTATGGATCCAAATAGTTCATGGAACTTGAGGGAAACTATCTGACCCATGATTTCGAGTTGGCAGCTATAGCGTTTATACTGAAAGTATGGCGCCACCACTTATAAGGTAAGAAATTTCGGGTATGCACTGATCGTAAAAGCCTTGAGTATTTGTTTTCACAGAAGAGTCGAATATGAGATAACAAAGAGGGTTTGAGCTTCTAAGAATTTTGAGTGTGAAAATTGTACCACCCAGGATAGGCTAATGTAATGGCAAATGCCTTGAGCAGAAAGAGCCTTGGGATGGTATTACATATGATGGTCAGGGAGCGTGAGCTGCTAGAGCAGTTGTGAACCTCAGTAGTGATGTGATCCCTTCTGATGATGACGGTGAATGTGTGACAGCTAGCCTGAGGTTAGAACCGGATTGAGTGACCGGATTTTCTAGGCTTAGCGTGATGATCGGCATGGTGTCGATGGTATGGGTCAGATTCAGAAGGGTATAGTGACAGAGTTCACAGTATATGATGATGACTTACAGAGGTTCAGAGATAGTATAAGTGCTCCCCAGGACCATAGTTGATGATATAGTATTATTGTCAGAAGCTCACTCTTCGGGATATACAGTGCATCCAGAAAATAATAAATATATTTGAATATCTGAAAAAGGGTATTGGTGGTCAGATAGAAAAAGAAATATTGTAGAGATTGTAGCAAAGTGTCTCATATGTCAGCAGATTAAGGTAGAGCAAAAGAAGTTGCAGGGTTATTGCAGCCTCTACCTATATTGAAACGGAAATGGGAACAAGTTACCATGAATTTCGTGATGGGTTACGGAGGACTCGGATGAATCACGAGACTATCTGGGTGATAGTCGATAGATTGATTAAGTCTACCCACCTTCTAGCTAAGGAAATCCCCAGATACTCTGAGTGTGTAGGCGGATTTATGTGTATGGAAAATTGTGGAACAATATGTAGCATTCCAGGGAGCATGATATCAGATAGGGATTCCCGCTTCACTTCCCACTTCTGGGAATGTTTTTCAGGAAGCTATGGGAACCCGATTGAGTGTTAGCACAACTTCCACCCTCAGACAGATAGTCAATCAGAGAGGACTGTACAGGTTCTGGAGGATGTGATGAGAGCGTGTGCCATTGATTTTATGAGCTCCTGGGATGATCAGTTGCTACTAATCAAATTCGCCAGTGATGACAGTTGTCACTTGAGTATCGGGATGATATTATATTCGGCATTATATGGCCGTAGGGAGTTGTTCCCTAACTTGGATAAGAAGAAGTGGGTGACAGATAGAAAATTGTTCCCGAATTGGTAAGACAAACCTCTGAAAATGTTCAGTTGATTTATGAGAGATTAAGAACACCTTAGAGCAGATAGAAAAGCTATGCTGACAAGAGACAGAAATCATTGGAAATTCACCGAGGGTGAATCATTATTGTTGGCAGTTACTTGTCTTAAGGACGTAACGAGATTCAAATAGAGATATAGGACGAAGTGGAAGGTAAGACCTGTAAGTTGACGTTACCACTTGAATTAACAGGCATCCACAATGTGTCCTATCTTTTGATGTTTCAGAAATAATATCCGGACCCAGTATATGTGATCAGATATGAGCTTCAACGGCTTAGCTCAATGAAAGTATAACATATGATTGGAAATCGATTCGGGCATTAGACGGAAAGAGAAAGTGTTGAGGGTTAAGATGATCTCCCTAGTTAAGTATGTTGGTAGTATTACACTCCGGAGAAAGTCACTTGAGGATGACAGTATATGATACGATAGATGTACCCGGAGTTATTTATGGACTCATTTACTTGGTTCTAATTTGGAGGACCAAATTTCTTAAGTGGGGGAGATTGTAAGACCCGGTTTTATCGTAAGGGCAAAAAAGGAATAAATAAAAATTTTCGAGTGCATTTAAAAATGTAAAAGAATTGAAATGGAATTCCCGAACATGTGCAAGGGCAAAATGGTCAAAAGACCAAAATTTGGTATTAATCGGGACAAGAAAATTTAATTAAAAATATGGGATTGAGAAATCTTGATCAATAACGAAGAAATAATTAAATTTCGGGTTAAATTGATCAAGATATGAATTTATTGGAATAAACCAAAATTTTCGTATCGAAAAATAATCCCGAAAATAATCGAAAAATATACCGAAAAGGTAAAACCGGACTGAGAAATTCAATTACGTAATAAATGAATAAAATAATAATTTTTCTTAGATATTTTTGGATTTTAATAATATTTTAATTGATTAAACTATTATTAAAAATAAAATAATAATAAAAATAATAATAAATAAAAAAATAAGTAAAAAAAAAAGCCAGAAATCGCAAAATGCGATTTCTGGAAACGAGAAAGCAAGAGAGAAACCGAGGGAACGGTTTCCTCTGCTCCGACGGTCACCGGCGAGACTGAGGGGCCGGCGAGGGTCGGCGAAGGTAGCCCAACATCGGGCGACCCAGCAATGGCCGTGACGCCCCGTGGATCCGTCAAAATCGGCAGATCGGAAGAGGAGAGGCCGAAAAGAGGGGAAAGGCCATCGGCGGCCATCTGCTCCGTTTCGAGCCACCCCAAGGGCCGAAGAAGGACTCCCAGGCGCAGCCGAGCCGAAAGGCACTGGAATCGTGGCCAGAACTGGCCGGACGGCACCGCAACGAGGAAAGGTTACTTGAACCGGTACGGCCGGTTCAGCGCAGTGACGTTATGCTGAACTGGACCGGACTGGTTCAGCCAAAAAGAGAAGGAAAAAAGGAAGAAAAAGGGAAAAAGAAAAAGAGGAAAAATTGAGGAAAATTCCAGTGATGCAATCCAGCTTCGGGTAAGTCGGTAAGCGGTCGAATTGACCGATTTAATTTTTGGAATATTTAATTTGATAAATAATCGACTAAAAGTTTACACGAAAATATATTTAATTGTGTAGCTCGACAATTGGCATCAACCGAGAGCTTGAGACAGTCTCGATTTGTGTACGATCATGGAATAACGGGTAAGTAACCCTTATTTATGATAATTTTATATCGTTATGCGTGATTGATATTTAACGCATAAATTACGGATTTAATTTTCGCATAAATGAATTAAATTTTGGAAAATTGGATAAATTGTCATAAATACTAAATTGAGATATCCGAGAATTTAGAACGGGGCTAAATAAATATTGATGGGCCCAATGAGCCCAATAGGCCTCGATAAAGTGTGGTAAATGGGCTTAAGGCCGATTAAGGCCCATTAAGGTGCAATCGGGCCCAATATGGGTAAACGGGCCCAATGATTTAAATTAAGCCCAGAAAAATATGAAATACATTAAATTGTATTGTATTTGACCTGATGAATGTGTATCCGCAGTTTCGGAGATTGGATTCGGAGTAAATCGGACTGCGTGATGAGTCATCAGTGGAAAGGTCAGACTGTACAGAAAAATGAGGTAAGGGAATTATGTGAGTAGCTAGAGGTAACTACGCGTATTTTAATAGCCTTTCTGTACACTGAATATGTATGTATACCATGATAATGTATAATGATCCTAAAAATAGTTTAAATGATTTTAAGGATCAAAATAGGTGAAATGACTATTTTACCCCTATTGAGGGAAGTTCACCTAAGGATGGTAAAAGCATGACATGCATGAAATGCATGATTTAAGGAATTTTTCGATTTAAAGAATTTTATTGGTTTTAATCAAAGCAAAGCGATAGATTGGCCAGTAATTGCATGAATTTCACATGATAACACTACGTAAGTGTTATTTGTATTTAAATGGAAATTTCTTTGGAAAATGGGCCAACTATCAAGTTTATATGGAAATAGATAGTGCTGACACGTAGTTCGCACTATATCTACGTTTGTGAATGTGCATAAATGTGCTCGAGCGGTTGCTCGTACCGACTTGTGTGACATCATATGCATGAAATGTGCTAGAGCATGGTGCTCGCACTGATTTTTATTATTGTGTAATGAGAGCTGCTGGAGCCTAGCTCACACTCTGTTTTGACATGTTTTGATTTGTTTTGACGTTGTATGCATAAAATGGTGCTGGAGCGATTACTCGCACTAGTTTTAATGATTTGACATGCATGAGAGATGCTGGAGCTTAGCTCGCATCCTGTTTTGATTTAATTATGCATGAAGCCGTGCTGGAGTGTAACTCGCACGAGATTTGATTTAATTATGCATAAAGCCGTGCTGGAGTGTAGCTCGCACGAGATTTGATTTACTTGAGCATTCATTTGTGCTGGAGCGTTGCTCGCACAAAGTTTTATATGGTTTTCATAATTCATTTGAATGTCGTACTGGAGTTTTTCTCGTACGAGGTTTTCATTGAGTTTTTATACATATTCGTACTAGAGCATTGCTCGTACGTGGATTTTACTTGAATTTATAATCAGTTTAAGTCGTACTAGAGCGCTGCTCGTACGTAGATTTCATTGATTTCTATGACACCGTGCTAGAGCTTCGTTCGCACGAGGTTTTCTGATATCATGAATATGCATGGAGCCGTGCTTGAGCTTCGCTCGCACAGGGAATTGTATTACATGCATATAGCCGTGTTGGAGCCTCCTGTAGACTGTGTGTCACAGTGAGATGATATGCTCACACGTGAATTCTGAGATAGAGATGATATGGGTGGATAAGACCTATTACAGGCACCCCTGATTGAGCTTGGGTTCACGAAGTACGTTGTACCGTGTATATCACACGGAGTACGCTGTACCGTGGGGATTGTTGGAGTGGAGTGGCATTAGCCACGAGGCAGCAAGCCTTGCCCTCACAATCCTGGTGTTATGCTGTTCTGGCGGGTGGGACAACCCACCTCCCGTTTCAGGTGTGATACCCCGCACACTAGGTACCGTGTTGCCAGGGATCACTAGGATATGGCCATAGTCCTCGATGTTGCTGATATAATCAGCTGTTTGTCTCACATGATATAACTTGTGGTCTGTTAGACCAGGGTAGACCCAAAGGAGGGGTCAGGCCCCCGATTTGATGATTTTATGATTTGTGACCCTGAAAAAAGGGTGGTTTTATAATCGAAGTTTTATAATGAACTTTACTGAATTGTTTTATGAAATGATTGACCCGGAAGGGTTAGTTTATATTGCAGTTTTAAAGAAATGATTTGAATGCAGTAGCATGATGATGTTTTTCATGCTTTTATTTCAAAATCATGATTTGTCTTACATGACATGAACGAATGCATGATCTTGTTTTACTTCATGCTTATTATGATTTAATGATGTCACATAAAATGCTTTGATGCATAAGTAGTATGATTTATATATGCACGAACAGTTTTGATAAACTAAGTCATTGATATTTGCATGACTTTGTGCTTGATGATTTTAATGAAAAGAAATGGATTTAAGGGCATGGCATTATGAGCATGTAGATAGTGGAGCTATCTACTTACTTGCATAATTGCCTTACTGAGTATGTGGTTTGCTCGCCCCCTTATTTTCCCATCTTTTCAGAGCACTCACAGAAATTAGTAAGCGGCTGAGGACTTGCATGCTTGATATCCACTGCTTCCCATCGAGAGACAGATATACACATTTATATGGTTTTGTATCTAAATATGTAATGCACAATTCTGTAAATGGATATAATGTCGGGGATGTAGAGTTATAAATACTAATGAGTATGTATTTATTTAAAGTAAAAGGATAGTAAACTCTGATATATGATTATGGAAATGGAATGGTAAATGGTGTGAGGTGACTAACACCGAATCATAGCCCAACTGGTTGTAGGATGGTCACGACGAGAGAAAGGTAAGAATTAAATAATAAATGAAAAAGCGAAAAATTTACTCTGATTTTTAGGTAATTTGGGTCGTGAAAGAAAATCTGAAACGTCTCTCCATATAGATAATGAACTCAGAGTATCGGTCGCTCTCATAGCTAGGAAGTGGGCTGACTTCGTCAGTCTGTCGACGATCACCCATATAGCATCGTGATTCCTACGGGTTCTCGGTAAACCCATCACAAAATCTATGGTGATATGCTCCCATTTCCATGTCGGTATAGGTAGAGGCTGCAATAACCCTGCAGGTTTCTGATACTCTACCTTCACCTGCTGACATACGAGACACTTTGCCACAAAGTTTGCTACATCTCTCTTTATACCCAACCACTAGTATACCTTACGGAGGTTCTGATACATTTTGTTACTCCCTGAATGTAACGTATACCTCGATGAATGAGCTTCCACCAATATCAATCTCCTTAGTCCTGGATCCTCGGGAACACATAATCTGCCTCTAAACCTCAGTAGTCCATCAGAACTCAACTCAAAATCAGTCACGGTGCCCTTCTGCATATGACTACTCACATCCATAAAAAATGGATCAGTCTGTTGAGCCACTCTGATCCTGTCCAACAGATCCGGCTCCAAGCGTAGACTAGCTATCACATAGCCTGTATCCATGTCAGAAGGCATGACTCCCAAACTGAGGCTAGCAAAATGCTCTAGCAAATCATGTTCCCTAACCATCATGTACGATACCATCCCTAGGCTCTTCCTGCTCAAGGCATCGGCTACAACTTTAGCCTTACCCGGATGATAAAGTATCTCACAATCGTAGTCCTTCAGAAGCTCTAGCCATCTTCTTTGTCTCATGTTCAGCTCTTTCTGTGAGAACAGATACTTGAGGCTCTTGTGGTCAGTCAATATCTAGAACTTCTTGCCATACAAGTAGTGGCGCCATACCTTCAACGCAAACACTACCGCTGCTAGCTCCAAATCATGGGTCGGATAGTTCTTCTCACGATCCTTCAGCTGTCTGGATCCATAAGCAACTACCTTCCCATCCTGCATCAATACACAGCCCAGTCCCTGATGCGAAGCATCGGTATACACTGCAAATCCTCCTGAGCTGGTAGGGATAGTAAGAATCGGAGCAGTGGTCAATCGACGCTTCAACTCCTCAAAACTCTTCTCATAATCCTCGTTCCATACGAACGGTACACTCTTTCGAGTAAGACGTGCCAACGGAGCAGCCAACTACGAAAATCCCTCAACGAATCTCCGATAGTATCCTGCTAAACCCAAAAAAATCCTGATCTCGGTGACTGTCCTTGGTTGTTCCCACTGAACTACAGCCTCTATCTTAGATGGATCAACTGATACACCATCTTTCGATACAACATGTCCCAAAAACAAAATCTAGGACAACCAAAAGTCACACTTACTGAGCTTAGCATATAACGCCTGCTCTCGTAGAGTCTGCAACACGATCCTAAGGTGCTCCTCATGCTCCTCCTTGGATCTCGAATACACCAATATGTAATCGATAAAGACGATAAGAAACTGGTCCAAATATGGCTTGAACACATCATTCATCAAAGCCATGAAAGCAGCTGGAGCATTCGTCAATCTGAATGGCATGACCAAGAACTCATAATGGCCATATCGAGTACGAAATGCTGTCTTGGGTACATCTCCACTCCGAACTTTCAGTTGATGATACCCAGACCTCAGGTCAATCTTGGAAAAGACTTGTGCTCCCTGAAGCTGATCTAACAAGTCGTCAATGCGTGGAAGGGGGTATCTATTCTTAATGGTGGCCTTATTCAACAATCGGTAATCTATACACAATCGGAGGCTCCCATCCTTCTTCTTTACAAATAAAATCGGTGCTCCCCAGGGTGAAACACTCGGTCGCACAAAACCCCTATCCAACAGCTCCTGTAACTGTCTCTTGAGCTCCTCCAGCTCAACCAAGGCCATGTGATATGGTGGTCTCAAAATAGGCTCCGTACCAGGCACCAAATCTATACAGAACTCCATCTCTCTGTCTGGTGGTAACCCTGGCAATTCATTCGGAAAAACATCCGGGCACTCACTGACCATAGTAATATCTGACAACTCCGGATGTGCCTTATCCATATCTACCACGTACGCAATGAAACCTTGTATCACATCTGATGAAGCATCAGCTGTCCCCTGGTCCAAAGCATGCACTCGCCCTCAACCCATCACTTGTTTCCCCTTTTCTTTTGCCATCACTCTACCTCTCTGAGTAGATGTACCAGCTGGAGCTCTATTAGGCTCCATGCCCCTCAGTGGTGCAGTACTATCCATCTCTGGGCAAGCTCTAGCAATATCCCCCTATTTCCCACATCGAAAGCATATGATAGGAGTCAGCGGACACGGTCTACCTCTATGATGGTTACCGCATCTTCTGCACTGATCGGCAGCAGATCTCTATCCTCCTATGACAATGCCCTTTGCTAGGGCTACAGTCGGATAAGCAGGAGGTCTAGCATATCTCTCTCGTGCCTCCTCACCCGTGATTTCTTATCGAAGAGTTTCCTCCCTTCTCGATAACTGAAATCTCTAGCCAGCCTCTTCTTCTGTAGATCTCGACTACAGATAAACTTCCCAAACTCGAAAGCATTCTGATCGAACCCTAGGGGTATCTATCCGCAAGTGCACGGGTCGTCCAAGTAATAATGGGATTTGAGTCCCGTAATTATCGTCCCACAGAGAAGTTGTAAGCCTAATTAACTACCGGTTACTTTTACCCTAAGTATATCCTAGCAAATTATGAAATTAAAGTGAGTGATCAACTAAGCTAAAATTAAAGTACTGAAAATAATAACAACTATAAAACAAAGAAAATAAAACCAAGCTCGAAGTACTTACAATACTCCAAGCAATTAAAAACAACCTACAAAAGAAAATTAAAACAATTAGAATTAATAATGCAATTAAAATAAAATGCAATTAAACAATAAAACTAATTAAACTAAAATTAAATAAGCTTAAAATAAAATGCAACTAAATTAAATCTAAGTTAAACTATGTAAACAAAGCAACTAAACCTAACAAATTAAATAGAAAACAAATTAAACTAACAATGCATGAACACAATTAATCTAGATTGCAACTAAACTAAAATAAAGTCCTAACATATAAATATAAAATTAACTATTAAATATAAAAAAAAAAAACTAAGACTAAAAATGAAATTAACAAACTAAAGCACTAGAATTAACTAACCTAATTAACAACTAATAAAAACAAAAAATGTAAATGCATTAACTAATTAAATAAAAGGGAAGGATGAGACCAAACATGGCCTTAGGCCATAAAAGAGCAAGTGGTCCCGAAAATATTTCCAAGTGTACTGTGCACTGTGCACTGTGCACTGTACACGTTTCTTCCTCCTGGAAATGCTCTGCCATTTTCGCCTCTGCTCCTGCTGTACTGTCTTCCTCGTGGACTGCTCTGCCGCCAGGTGCTCTCGGGTTGTTCTGCTCTTTCGATTTGCTGTTGCTCCACGGTCCAGGAATTGTAGCAAACGTCCAGGCCTGCTCGGGTGGCTGTCTCCAGCTTTTGCAGCGCACCATATCCTCGCAATTGCTTCTGCATACCACCCACGTTTACAGCCGGTTCTGCCACACTACACCAAATACTGTCCAGCTGAGGGAAACGGTAGGAGACCAACTTCATCTACTAAATCCAACCCTCCATACCATCATTCTTGTACACAACAGTAAAGGCAAAACAGCATGTTACAGCAGCACTTTAAATGATCAATACAAACCAGAATTAAATCAGAACAAAAAACATAAGTTGCTACTTAAAGGTTTAAAGCAGTAACAGCAAACAAAGAGTGTAAAATGTAATGAAAACAGAAGTTAATGACAAAGAAGATGATGAACAGTAGGCACTCCTAGAACAGGGGAGAACAGAGAGGGAGAACTGGTCCTGGTCTGCTGCAACCGCGCAGCCCAGCTTGGTTCTGTACCGACGCCAGCTGACCCACCTGCTTCAGCAACAACATCTTCACCAGTCACCAGCAAACATCACCTCTCGGCACCACCAGTTCAAGCTCCCCTGAAGATACCCGAATAACCACTGGAGAAAGGAAACAATAACACTAAACACGAAAGCAAATCGAGAGCTACAAACAGAGTTGAAAACTCTAGTGCCGAATCAACAAAACAAAGAAAAAGCTAAACTTGCCAAACAGAAAATAAAAAATAAAAAATAAAAAAAAAATTGCCTTAAAATGGAAAGGAAACCGAAGGCATGAAATGGGAAGGAAACCGAGATCATGAAAACTTAATGGAAGAAAATCAATGAACAGTAATGAAGAAAACCGAGAGCTCGGATTGAAAGCTTGCATTAACATAAAATTTAACAAATATAAAAAAAAAACAATCACATGAACAGTAAATAACAAGTAGCTAAAAAAAACTAATCGGAAATAACAAGTAGCTAAAATAAAAACTAAAAGTACTCCTAAATTAATCTACACTACTCCTACTCCTATTCCACTCCTACACTACTCCTAAAACTACTCTAAAACTACTTGATTTTTCAATTGTCACCATGCTCTATTTATACACAAATCATAGGGGTACAATGGTAAATTGTCATCCTAGATGAGTTGGCATTGTTTGGCCACTTGTCTTCCTTTGATTTGCTGCAGAGTAGATATTTCCACGTCATCAGTTTTTTTGTCCAATTAGCTGTGCGATGTGGCCCGACGTGTACTTTCCAGAATATTCGCTTGGTGTCTGTTGATCTTATCGTTTCAGAGCAAATAAAATATCGACACCTGGCATTACGCATGTCCAAACGACTGGTGACTCGGTCTGCAAATTGGAAGTGGTCCAGTCTCTTTTAGCCCGTTTTCAGCCCAATTTCATCTGAAATGACTGAATTTCATCTGGATTTAATTTATCTGCACAAATAGGAATTTTAATTAAATACAGGGGATTATTAAGGAATTAATATGGGGATTAAGTAAATAATTAGGAATTTAAGCACAAATAATTCTATAAAAAATAGAATTATCACATTCCTCTCGTAATCTTGCTCACACAGCTGCTCCTTGCGCACTACTTCCTCATAGGTAACTATGTCTAATGGAACCAACATGGACCGCAGAACCGGTCTCAACCCATCGATATACCTGTGGACCTTTCTGGCCTCACTATGCATGGTATCTGGGTCATATCTTCCTAATGATAGGAATCGAGTCTCATACTCGTCCACTGACAAACTCCCTTGGTTCAGTCCTAAAAACTCTGCCTGTAGTTTTCGCTGTGCGGTATCGGGAACAAACTGCCTCCTAAAGGCCTCCCGAAATATCTCCCAACTAATATCTGTGTGTCGGGCTCTCAATATGGGTCGGGTGGACTTCCACCAATGCTCTGCAGCTCCCTTCAGTAGGAACGCAGCAAATGCGACCATCTCCGATGTCGTGCAGTCGAAGAATCCATAAAGCTTCTCCATCTCTGCCACCCACTCCTCAGCAGCTACAGGGTCCTTAACCCCACTGAAAGATGGAGGTCTAAACTTCAGGAATTCTCGTAACCGATGCAGATCACATCCGTACCCTAATCCACTACCACTCGAAACTGGTGGGGGCGTAGGAGTCCCTACTATCCTCGGTGCATGAGCTGTCTGTGTAAGTGTATCAGGGGCAACTGCCTCTCCTGTCGTAGCTCCTACCTCCTGTCCATGCCTACTTGGCATCGTATGTGCCAACATCTCTATAATCTTCTTAAGACTATGCTCTAATCTCGTAAAGCGCGTCTCAGCACACTCAAGTGCCTCAGTAGCACCTAGAGTCTCATGCGCAGGTAATGGTTCGGCAGCAGCTCATCCCTCGGGTCTATCTGCCCGGCCTCAAGCCCTACCTCTCTTACCTCTACCACAACGCGTATTTGCCATATAGGCAAAGTTCCTGCATTCATAATCATGAATTTGTTCGTCTCCTATCTGGTATACACAGTTATATCTAAACACAGCACAGTACTATGGGGATGTACACTTTCCTATTTTCTAACACTGACTCACATCAGACCAACCTCTGCTCTGATACCATTTTGTCAGGACCCGTTCTCAATCTATGACTTTAACCAAAATCACTACAAATTTTTGCATTTTTAACTTACCTTTCCTCTCTTCAATGGTTGGGCTGTGATTCGATGTCAGAATCCTCGCTTACCACATTATCCATTATCATGCATACATGTCAATATACTGTTACTGACTGTAACTGCTTTTATAATACATGTGAGATTATATAAAAGCTAATACAAATACATTCCCCATAATATATATCGTATACATCACTGTGCTGTTTCTATGTTTAGATATTAACCGTACAAAATCTATATACCTGGCGGTCGATAGGAACTAGCAATGGACTCAGGAATACTATCCCTCAATAGCTCTCACTCTACTGCTGATGCTCTGTAGAGAGATGTAAAGAAAGGGGGGTGAGTATACAACGCGCTCAGTAAGGAAATCAGGAAAGCAAGTAGATATCTACACTATCTACTCAAAATAATGTTATGCCTTGAAAACATTATTTCCTTAACTCACTTTAAAAGTATGTCTTTAAATATATATATATATACTTGTACAGATTAAATCCCATGTACAAAAAACATGCTTTCTTTCTCAAATGTAGGCATGTAGTGCAAAATAATGCATCTTTATATAAATCATGCCTTTAGGTAAATCATGCCATGTATATTTAAATCACAATAAATATGGCATTTAAATCATTCACAACACAAAATCGGAGTCCGACCCATCCCTCAGGTCTGTCCGCAATTTAAATCAGTCAATCAAGTGATATATCATGTGAGACTCTGTGGTGAAATGTAAATAGTATCCTGGACTATGATCATATCCGACATGTGATCCCAAGCAACACAGTACTCGGTGTGCGGGGCATCACTGCTGCAACGGGAGGGGGTCAGCCCATCACAACCGCCAGCTATATCCTCCTCAACTCCATAACACCATACGGTACAGTGTACCCCATGCCACTCGCACGGTACAACGTACTCCGTGGACCCTACATCACAGTCGGGGTGCCTGCCATAGGTCTTAGCCCGCAAACCATGGAATATCATACCATGTCTCTAGTAACCTCATGCAGATATCCTCTCACATAATGTGACACTCAGTCACATAAGGACTCGGGCATGGGTTTTAACATGTATTATATATCACATACAGTGCGCGCCTTTGAGCGCGACTCACAGTCGACACTCCACTCAAACACTGTTTCACATCACAAACTCAACTCTAGAGCGAGTAAACCTCCAGCAACTAGGTCAATGCATAGTTCATGTTTTAAATCAAGTACAAGCAATAGCTCCAGTACCATGCTATGCACATATCATCAAATCAAGTACAAGCAATAGCTCCAGTACTATGTCATGTATAAATCATGAAGAATCAAGTACGAACAATGCTCCAGCACTCTGTCATGCATCTCATGAAAAACTCGAGTACGAGCTAATCGCTCCAGCACTCTCTCATGCATATATCATATAAAACTGAGTACGAGTAAGAACTCCAGTACTCTATCATGCATGTCATGGAAATCTAGTGCGAATCAAAATCCAGCACTAATGTATGTGGAAAATATATGAAATCCAGTGCGAGCTGTGCTCCAGCACGTTTCATTCTCACATAATATGATAGATGGCTCTTTTAAAAAGGGATGTTTTACAAAATATCAAAATCAGCACTATAAAATGTGTGTAATTCACATCAACCTTAAAATCATTAGCCCATCTATTTATTCTTCTGCTAAACAGCAGTAAAGCACTCAAAATGATGGTTTCCATGCTTTTTAAAACTTTTCACAAAAGTTGACTTTTTGACTAACTAGAGGTAAAATCGTAATTTGCCACTATCGAGTCATAATAATTATTATTCACTTTCTCTGACCCTCAAAGTTTTTAAGTGAATGTAAAAGCAGATGAAAATACGTACAGGTATCTCTAACTACTCACAAAAGTCCCTTACCTGCAATCACTAGAGAAATTTCACTTTCTCTGCGCTGCTCGTTTCAGCAGTCCGATTTGCTCCTCCAATAATCTCTGGAGCTGCATATAACCATTTATCAAGTTAATTACACTTTTCCTATTGTATTTCACATTAAATACAGTCTATTTCCCTTAATGGGCTTTAATAATCCTTAATGGGCCTAACTATGCCTTAAGTCCATTTTCATTTTACTATTCATTTTAGTTAAGCCTATTGGGCTTGTGGGGCCCACCAACTCTTATTGGGCTTGTCCTAGACCCATTACATCACATTGGGCCTAAAATATTTGGGCTTGGCCCATTGGGCCTCTCAGCCACATTCCATGGCCGAGAGCTATCCATGCCATCGATTACACCATGGCATGCCGGCCATGTCTCTTTTCTTAGCTAATTCACTTAGGCATTTTCAGAAACACTTGGTTGGTAACATTCCTAAACATCATATAGTTCATTTAGGCATTTCATCAAACACCTTGATTGCCAACTAATTACATGTATTAATTAATCAAATTGATTAATTCTAATTACACCATAATCATTAACACATGTACATTAATCCATTATGCCTTAAAATCATATGGACATAAATCAATATCTCACTACTCACTCTCGGCCTAACTAACATCATAGTGATTTAATATGTTTCAATGCTTAAAACATATACCAACATACTTAAAATCATTCATACATTAACATATATGAAATTGAAAACTTGAAAATATACAATTGTTGTGTTCACACTTGGCTGAAACTTTGGAGGCTCACGGTTTGCACTCTATGGCTCCTTGATAGCCAATTCCAACATATGTCACTCTCCTTTCAATTTGGAACAACTTCTATGAAGGATGCAAGTTCCAAATATGCCTAATTCCTAGTGATTTCTAGTGAGAGAAAGCTTGGATAATTTGTTTCAATGGTTTCTTCTTCTAGCCGAATTTGGTGTGATGAAGATGACAATGGTGTGGCTGATTTTATAAGCCACTTACTTAGCCATTAAGCTTTACTTTTCAGCCATTAAGGTTGACTTTCTAAGCCTTAGCCATGAGTCACCTAATGAGTCACCTTATGAGTCATGGTTAGCTTTAACTATGGTTAGATATTTATCTCATGGGATTTCCATTTGGGCTTCTCGGTTTGGGCTTTCTTAATGGTCTTTCGGGCTGAAATTTTTACTATATCTCGGGCCTTTAATTGTCTAAATATTTGGCCAATTAATTGGTCCAACAATTCGGTCTAAGGGACCTAAGAATTTCGATATACTTTTAGTATACCTTAATGGGCTTTAAAATTTTCACCTTAGGCCCCTTAAGTTTTTAACCATTAAATTTAATCCGAAATCCTTCCGAATAAATTTTCCTTACTTCCGGGGATGATTATCTTGTATTTTGGCCAAGAATATTTTTCCCCAATTTTTTCTCCATACTTAGGTTAATTTTTAACCATGATTAGTCAACTATGGTAAAAGTCCATTTTCTTAACTATAGTTGACTTTTTCCTTAACCATTGACCAAGTTGACTTTTTCTCAAAATTTCAAAAGTGTCATATTTTATGTCTTACACTCTCGTCTTTATGTTTCAACCGTTCCCGGTGGATAATTACACCCGAAACACCTTAAATACCTTAACTCGCCAAAAAGGTCCATTTTACCCTATTTAGCTTTTACTCTTGTTTTCTATGTTCGGGACTAAATCAAGCTGACTTTCCTTTATGAGCTCTCTATACTTTCTCATTTTAAGTTCTTATTTTCAGTTAGGATGATTCAGATCCACTCGGTTTAGCCTGTGACTCTTATAGTTCACATTAGGCTTTTTATATAGCTTTTGCGTGTTAAATCATTTTACTAACACTTTAAGTCTAGTAAATACTCTTCTTACGATTCAACTATAATAACAGAGTGTTCATACACATAGGAATCATAAGGTACAAGCTACATAAAATCCGGGTCTGACAAATCTAGCTTATGCTTAAGAATGATCAAATTTTATACACCCTTTCCCTTACAACATATAAAGAATCCAAATTTTCCTAATGTCTTTAAAGTGGTGAGAAGCTTGCTAGAAACCTAGGGAAAAAATCTATCCTGAAGTGAAGGTAAGACAAGCTTGTAGTTCTTGGTTCTTTGGTTGATTTCTAAGGTTGATTTAAGTATTTTAAGACCATGGACATTGCGATATGCAACCAAGGAAGTCTTTAAGTTTTTTTGGAGCTTGTTCAAAGTTAGTCAAAGGAGGTAAAGATTTTTAGAAAAATCTAGATTTAATATATGGTGAAAAGCATGTTAGAAACTTAAGGAAAAAATCTATCTTGGAGTAAAGGTAAGACAAACTTGTAGTTCTTGGTTCTTTTGTTGATTTTTAAGGTTGATTTAAGTATTTTAAGACCATGGAGATTGTGATATCAATCCAAGGAAGATTTCAAGTGGTTTTGGAGCTTGGTCAAAGTTTGTCAAAGGAGGTAAAGATTTATAAAAAAATCTAAATTTAATATATGTTTAATTTGGTGAAGTTTGGATGATATTTGCTAAAGCAAAAATTTAAAATAAATTATGTATGATAAACTTTGAAATTCAACCACCTAGGGTATTGGTCTTGAATGATGAAATGTGGTGGTCTGATGGTTGCTATGGTGTTGTTTAAATTTAGGAGAGTTAGTATTTGTGATTAAATTGAAAAGAAAACTAAGCAGTTAGTGGAAGGAGTGTTCGGGCAAGATATGTAATTTAATGTGATTGGCTTAATTGTGTAAGCTATTATTCAAGGATAATTAATGTGTAAAAAAGATAAGTTAAAAACCTAGGTGAATCAATTTGGCAAAGTTGCTTTAAGGTCACATTAATGGAAATATTTGGCTATATGAAGTATTTAGAGTAATGCGCTTGATTCAATAGAAATCATGGCTATTTGTAGTAAACGAAGGTAATTTAAACTAAGTTCAATATTAATTGGAAATATTTGGAATATTTTTGTCAACAAGGTGGTGTGATTCGTTAAATTCAAAGTAAGCTTGGTGCTTGAGAGATTTACTTATTGTCCTCAGTGCGAGAGGTAAAGGATGTAATTTAAGACCGTAATGGTAGTCCCTACCGTGCTTTTGATAGTTAAATATCCTAAAGTATGATTTGTTTTCCTCGAAATTAGTTTATTATGATTATCGAACTAGAAATTATGAAAATATTACTTTATTGGAGAAAACCCTATTTTTAGCTCGTTTTAAAGGTTTTTAAGAAAATTAGCTTATTCGAACTTAGAAACTTTACTTTTAAGACTCCAATAGCCTAAATTCATTTTTTTATCTATGCATAATATTTTGAGAACAAAATCATGTGATTTAAACTTATGTAAAACTTATGTGAATTTGAATTCTATTTTTAAATTTATTTTCGAAAATCATGACTTTTGAGAATAAAATCAATTGCGATTCGATGTGAAATGTTTCATAGATTTAGGTCACCTATAGTGTATGCCATGACCATATCATGCACCACCTCTGTGGCGACTGATTGTGAGATTCATGCCTACGAGGCATGCTTACATGTGTTATGCCCGTACCCTAGCTATGTGTTAGTTATATGTGATTGTGCTTACTGTTGTACAACCATGATTCTGTCTACAGTTACCATGGCTATAAGTACTATATTCCCTCTGTTGAGGATGACTTATTATGTGAGTTGCATGATAGATACATAATTTACGCCTAGTCTCCATAGAAAACTATATTGTCTGAGTTTTCAGAATAGGTTTAAACTATTTGTGTATTGTTGTGAATCTAATCTTGGAAACCATATGTGATTTGATTAATTAGTTTTCATACCTTGTTGACTTTGGGGATCGATCTCTTCCAGGCCGAGAGTTAAGGAGATCGATCTGCCTTTGTGACAAGATCGATCCTTGCTAGGCAGAGGCATTAGGAGATCGATCTTCTTCCTTATGAGATCGATCTGCCTGTTTGCTTTTGCACGTTTTTTGCATTCTGGAGCTATGGGATCGATCTCTCATCCTTGGAGATCGATCTGGCCTTCACAGATTCTACTACTGCTGCATCAATTGTAGGAAACTCAATGCAAAACTCACCATAATCTACTCCACATGCCATATTTCAATCCATACACATTTAAGGCTTAAAAACTTCATCTCCTTATACTTCATTAAATTTAAAACTTGTGTGTACATCAACATATCATAATTACATTCACCAAATTACAATTCTCACTTAGCAAGTCTCATAAAATTTACAGTTCTCACATAAACAAATACATCACGAAATCTTACAAAACTCTTTAGCTGAGATACAACAACTACACTGAGCTCAACGAGCCTAGGGCCTCTATCATCGCAACTATCGAAAAGACGAGTTGATTACAGCTTCTGAAAAAAAGGTGATTGAAAATCTAAGAAGAGAGATGGATTTCTATTGTAGCTTCACTCTACACATGGGCAAGAAATGCAGAGAGCTTATAAACCTACTAGAAAAGCTCACCAGGGATAGAAAAAATGATAAGTATATATGAAGAAGTGAGAGAGCCTGTTATCCTACTTGCAACAACTAATCACGGGATAGGCATAATGAAACAGGAGAAATGGGGAAGGAAACAGAGAAATGAGGAATGATAAGGGAGTTAGAGCTAATCAGAGGGAATAGTAGTAAGGTAATGAATCAACTATGTACATCATCAACGTCATTTCAAAAGGGGCTTTGATGGCTAGAAGTTCCTCCTCGTCTCAAAAGGTGTAGGCCCGACAAGCTTATCAAGTTTATTTAATGATGGAGGAAACAAAGGATGAGGAGTCAATTGTATTTACCTAGGTGATAAAGGGGTTATAGTGACTCTACATGATGATCTGATGGTGATATTAACGGTGGTGGCTAATGATCATGTTGGTCGAATTCTAGTAGATAATGGGACTTTAGTGAATCTTAGATATTGAAATTGGTTTTAAAAGATGAACATCATCGAAGAGAGGTTGAAACTAGTGATGACACCCTTTTATGGTTTTCAAGGGGAGAAAGTGAAGGTTATCATATCCATATAATTGCCAATCACACTAGGAGAATCTTAAGAGTGTGACTTGATAAGTGTCATTCATGGTGGTGAAGTCTAACTCAGCCTACAATATGATGTTAGGGCAGCCGCTATTGAACCATATGAGGGCAATGGTATCTTCATGCTATCTGTTGATGAAACTCCCAACTCCTAATGGTGATGGTCAGGTGAGGGGAGATCATAAAAAGGCAAGAATGTGCTACATTTCATCGGCTATGTGTAAAAAGATTCAGAGAAAAGAGATCCTTACCATATCTGATCCCCCTAATCCTCAACCAATCGAAGAGGTGGAGGCCATTGAGTTGATGAAAGGTGATAATAGGAGGAAAGTTTACATCGGGCGTCAACTGTTAGGTGTTGTAAATGAGAAGATAATACAGTATCTTTAGGAAAATTCAGACGTTTTTACCTGAACTCCTGCTGTTATGCTTGGGATTAATCCTAATGTCATCTGTCATATGCTGAACATTCTACCTAAAGCCAAGTCGGACAAGAAAAAGAAGAGGAATTTTACTCTCGAAAGGCAGTAATTTATTGATTAGGTGTAACGGCCCAGCCAAGCTAGCCATGGCCACCCATTTTAGGCCCACAACATCGACTATTGTGACATCGTTACTCATCTGTACTATCCGCTTTGGATCCATCGACCCGCATGATTTTATCATGGGCGAGCCAAAGTCAAGTTAGTTGGGGTTTGCCTCTCCACAATTCCCGTCCCCATGGAGTTTCGAACCCAGGACCCTTAAGTCCATAGATTCTACACTCATGGTACCATTTGATCCATTAAAGCAAATGGTACCATGAGTTTAGAATCTATGGACTTAAGGGTCCTAGGTTCGAAACTCCATGGGGACACGAATTGTGGAGAGGCAAACCCCAGGCTAACTTAACCCTGGCTCGCCCATGATAAAATCGTACGGGTCAGTGGATCCAAAGAGACAGTACGGATGAGTAACGATGTCACAGCAGTCGATGTGGTGGGCCCAAAATGGGTGGCCATGGCCGACTGGGCTAGGCCATTATATTAGGAGGTTCAGAAGTTGCTAAAGGCTGAGCTTATTCGAGAAATTTGTTATCCCGATCGGCTTGCGAATGTGCTAAAGGTAAAAAAAAAGCCAATAGGAGATGGAAAATGTGCGTGGAGTTCACCTATCTCAGCAAAGCATATCTAAAAGACTTTCATCCCCTACCATGTATTGAAAAACTATTAGATGAGGCATTATGATATAAGCTCCTCAACTTTTTGGATGCATTCTTTGGCTAGCATTAAATCATAATGCATCGTGAGGATGAAGAAAAAACCTCATTTTTCATTGATAACGAGACCTATTACCATCGAGTGATGCCTTTCAGTTTAAAGAATGTTGGGGCTACTTACCAATGGATGGTAAATAAGTTTTTTAAGGACCTGCTAGGTAATACCATGGAAGCCTATAGCGATGATGTGATCGTGAAAAATAAGGAATAAGAACCTCATGAAAAATAGTTGGAAAAAGGTTTCCAAGGTGTTAAGAATGAAACCTCCAACCAATGTAAAAGAGATGAAAATGTTATCAGAGAGGATTCTACACCTAAATTGCTTTCTATCTAAGTCTGTTAAAAGAAGCTAACCATTCTTTAGAACCCTACTGGGTGGAAAAAACTTCAAATGGACTAATGAGTGTCAAAAAGCCTTCATGTACCTTAGGGTTAGAATTAAGGTAAATAGTGTTGTCTGGCTAAAGAATGCTATGAATAGGGATTATCAAATTAACTATGTAAGTGAGATGCTACTTGATGTTGAGACATGATACCTTGGTGGCATTAGCACTTGTGATGGCTTCCCATAAGTTACACCCTTACTTCCAAGTGCATTCAATCACAATTATAACTGATTAGCCATTAAGGCAGATCCTTCTTAGAATACTCATTGTGATTCAGCTTCTAGAGTTCTAATAATGTAGCTGAATGCATTGCTCTAATAACATGTATAAAGTTAGCTAAAAAGCTGTAAGTTCACAACCTGATAGCTCACAATGATTTTCAATTGATAGATAATCAATTCCATGGCCAATATGAGATTGAGGGCCAACATTAGTACCCTATCTCTAGAAGGTTCAGTTGTTGTACAGTCCTTTAATTGCTTTCAGCTAATTCAAATCAATCGATCTGAAAGCACTTATGTCGATGCCCTGTCCAAGCTAACCTCGTTGAAAGAAACTGATAGATGAACAGTAAAAGTTAAAAGGCCAGAGAAACCAAGTGTAATTAAGGATGAAGTCTATGACATTAAAATCGGTAATGATTTGAAGATGTCTGTTGGCTCTACCGAGAGGGGGGTGCATCGGTATTCTAGCAATAATGGTAAATTTAAACTTAATTGAATCTAATTGCAAGTAATAAAAGAATAATCAATAAACTGTAGTGCAATAAATTAAAGGAGATAAGGGAAGGAAACAGCAAACTCAGTAGTTTATAGAGGTTCGGCCAATCTCTTGCCTACGTCCTCTCTTCTTGACCTCCTTGTCAAAAGCTTTCTTTCACTATATCAATAGCTGATACAAACTCCCTTTTTCAGGTTAAGGAATAACCTCTCTACCCTTTTTACACAGGCAAATATTCACCCTTTACAAAGTTATCTCACAGACGAACTCTCCTCTTCTCTCTTGAATTAAGGATGAATACAAAGTGAAGCTTTCTTTTGAGGGTAGGAGAAAATAGCTTCTACACAAGGATTTTTACAACAATGTCAATAAATGAAGTTTGAAGACAAAGAGAATATTGGAAAAGATTTCTTGAGAATATACAGAATTTACAGCAATAGTGTCTTCTTTTCCAGTGCCTTCAATGCTTGATTTTATACAATAGGATTGGTAGTTGGAGCATTTAATGCTATTTTTCCCGTTGAAGATTTTACAGAAAGAACCGTTGGGAACCTCTAGTAGAGCACCAGATCGATCTCCCATCATGACCAGATTGATCTCTTAATTTAAATTATTGCAATTACAAAGCAACTTGAAGCATGGAGATCGATCTCATAATTGTAGAGATCGATCTTATAATTTGAAAATGTTAGTGAAGATCGATTTGTCGAACCAGCAGATCGATCTTCTAATCTCTCTGTTTGAGGCAAGATCGATCTCCAGATCGATCTAGCAAATACTCTCGTAGAGAGGAGATCGATCTCTAATCACCCTAGATCGATCTCCTTAACTTTCTAACTTTGAGGAGATCAATCTCTATCCACAAGAGATCAATCTCATAAACTCTCTGTTTGAACATAGATCAATCTACAGATCGATCTAATACCTTTAGCCTTTGTCTTAGAGGAGATCGATCTCTTCCTAAACCAGATCGATCTCTCAGACATTCTGTAATTTACAAATCGATCTCATAACCCCTACAAATCGATCTTTGCTTCATCAACATCTTATACAGTCTCTTTGAGTTTTCAATCTTTTAGCAGATCTATCTCATATTCTCATGAGATCGATCTCTCATACTAGAAAACCCAGAAGATCGATCTCTCATCTCATGAGATCGATCTCTCAACCTTAAATACTTAGTTTCTGGTACTGATATGTATTTAAATAAACTCTAAACATGTTTAAAGCATTTCTATATTTTATATCCCTTATTGAATTTATTGTTTTGTCATTTCAAAATAAATTAACTCAACAATGTCGATAAAACAATACTTATTGGAGAATGTGCTTCTTGACGATAAAGAGGAAGCTAGAAAATTGAAGATTCAGAGTGCTAAATTTACCTTGCTAAACGGAGAATTATCTAAGAGAGGGTTTACCCTGCCATTGTTGAAATATTTGAGGCCAAAACAGGCTAGTTACGCCTTAGCTGAAGTACACGAGGGATATGCAGAGAACATTTACGTGCTTAAGCACTTGCTGCTAAGATGCTCCGAGTCAGGTTTAATTGGCCCAAAGTAAGATTTGGCTAATAAAGCCCATAAATGTGATAAATGCCAAAGGTTTGCTCTCATCACAATGGATCCAGCGACTGCTATCCAGAGCACCTTTTAACCAACTGCCTTTACATAATGGGGACTTGATTTTTTGGGACCTTCTTCTTCTATTAACAAGTAGAGAAAGTACTTACTGGTGGCCATTGATTACTTTATTAAGCGGATTGAGGCTAAACCATTAGCCACTATCACTGAGAGGAAAGTTGAGGTTATGGCATGAAAGGACATTATTTATTAATTTGGGATCCTAAGAAAGATAAATGTGGATCATGGAAAACAATTCGATTGTGATGTTTTCAAAAACTTTGTGCAACAAATTGAATATTTATTTACAGATCTCTTCGGTATCATACCCGCAAGCTAATGGGCAAGTAGAGGTTAGCAATTGAACTATACTTCATGGGCTAAAAACATGGATAGACAAGGTTAAAAGGGCTTGCGTTAATGAGTTGCCTAGTATTTTATGGGCTTATGGGATAACAAGTTGGGAATCAACAGGAGAAACAACCTTTAGCTTGGTTTATAGAACTTAGGCTTTAATACCCGTAGAAAATTTAGATTTGATTGATGAACAAAAGGATTTAGCGACAGCATACTTAGCAACTTATTAGCAAAGGGTTGTTGGCTATTACAACGCTAAAGTCAAAGATAGATCCTCACAAGAGGGAGATCTGGTGCTAAGAAAGTCTACAGTCACCAATGCATATGGCAAGTTTCGATCTAATTGGGAAGGACCATATTGAGTAAGAAAAATGATCAAGCCAAATACATGCACTCTAGAAACTATATAAGGGAAAAAGATAACAAAAACTTGGAATACCAATCATTTGAAACTATATTTGTAATAGATGCTTTTTTTTTATCACATAGTTATTGCATGTTCATGTTTGATCTATTTTATCCTGTGGGGTTTATTATACAACAATTTTTTATTCAATAAAGAAATCAAGAAATTCCCTACCTATAACCATTTGATTATTGTATTTATCACGTATGGTTGAAAAGTCTTGTAACAAGAATATGGGAATTCGTTTATCTCAAACAATAAAGGTGCGAAGAAAGATTAACATAAAAGGCTTGAAGCGAAAAGTGAGAGAAGTAAGCCACAAAGACAAAGTGTAAAACCTTGAAACGAAAAATACGCAAAATAAGTAATGCACTCAAAGAAAAAGACTTGAAATGAAAAATGTGCGAAGTAGGTTATGTATGTACTTGAAGCGAAAAATACGTGAAGTAAGTCATGCTAAAAGAAAAGAAAAAGGCCTCAAGTGAAAAGTGCGAGAAGTACCCCATGCATTGACTTAAAGCGAAAAGTGTATTAAGAAGGCCATGTTGACTTAAAGCGAAAAAATGCGCAAAGTAGGTCATACATTGACTTGAAGCGGAAACTGCATAAAATAAGTCATAAGATAAAAAGTAAGGGACTTTGAGCCGAAAAAATGCAAGGTAAGCCAAACAATTACCATTTCAAGTTCTTTATGAAAAACATGACTATTTTAAGAAGAACTGGGGAGCACAGTTATATACATATACACGTCTTACACATATACCTTACATATATATGTTATTTAAGGCATGAAAAATCAATAAAGAGGCAATAATGAAAAAGTAAAATTTTAAAACTTTCAGTCATTCCAAAAATAATAACAAGTGCATTAGAAAAAGAAAAAGATGAGTAAAAAAAATAAAAAACTATGGAGCAGTTGATGGAGGATCTTGAATTAAAACAACTTTAAAAGAGAAAAGAGCATCTTGCACATCAGTGGGTATCTAGGCTCTCCCAGATCGATAATGGTATCGAAGTCATCCTGATCGATGCCATCCAAATCACCAAGGGCGTCAATCACCCCAAATGGTTTTCGAGGAGATAAAGGGTCAGTAAGGTATCCAGATCATCATGTATGCCCTCTTCGAGGTAAACCTAAAAAACTGTCACCATCTATCTCTTAGGTAGTCCAATCAAGCGACTTGTAAGTCTCTAGCTCTTCCATGAATTATAACTCAATAAAGGATTCATTGCGCCATTTTTTATTCTCTAACCAAGAACATACCTTATAGAAACCATACTTGACGAAGATGTTGTATACACCGGCTTTCTATTATAGTCTTAGGGCACCGGCTTTCTATCATGAAAGTCTTGGGGAAGGCAATACTCCTTCACTACCTCAACTTGAATCTTATCACGTTTCTCTTAACTGATGGAGGAAGCTTGCGGTTGGCAGTGAAGTTGGGTGATTTCTTCTTCTAGTTCTTAATTTCTCTCGCATAGCAGTTTATGTTATGACATAAGTTCGTCATATTCAGATTGCAGTGCTTAGAGCTTGGGTTGAGTAAAATCATGCCCTGACTAAAGAGCTTGACGTTGAGGTAGTAAGGAGTTCAGCTAGTTGAAAGTGGAAGTATATGCTTCCTTGTACTATTTCAAGGACTCAGTCTTACTCTTTTCACTTGATAGTTGCAACTCAAGGCTAGACACCTTTGCTTGCAATTCCTTGTTACTCGTTTTTTGCTCTTCCACTCAGATAGGAAGATGACCCCATTGTCTTTTGGCATTAAGCCACTCTACCTTCTCCAACTGTAGTTAATTAGTTCTCGTTTGGCTTGTATTCTAAAAGCTCAAAGCTCTAATTTGAGCATTACACACTATGACTCACAAGCAACCTGCAAATAATAGAAGCAGAAAATTACTAAACTTAAGGAAGAAAAATATGAAAGCCAAATATGTGCTTGGAAGAATACCTTCATCACCGATAGGTCAAATTAAATTTTATTTTCAAAAAAAGCTTGAAATAACCCTGCCTCATTTCTCGAAAGGATAACAGACTAACCTAAATGAGAAGCAACTCCAGGATCATTTATAGAGTTATTATCATTGACTCTTAGATAAATCCTAAAATCCTTCTGTAAGACCCGATTTTTATCGTAAGAGCAAAAAGGGAATGAATAGAAATTTTTGAGTGCATTTAAAAATGCAAAAGGATTGAAATGGTATACCCGAATACGTGTAAGGGCAAAATGATCAAAAGTCGGTATAAATTCGAGAAGAAAATTTAATTAAAAATAAGGGATTAAGAAATCTTGATCAATAACGAAGAAATAATTAATTTCAGGTTAAATTGATCAAGATATGAATTTATTAGAATTTATCAGAATTTTCACCTCGGGAAATTATCCCGAAAATAATTGAAAAATATACCGAAAAAGCAAAATCGGACTGATAAATTCATTTACGGAATAAATGAATAAAATAATAATTTTTTAGATATTTTGGGAAAATAATAATAATAAAATGATTAAAATAATAATAAAAATAAATAATAAATAAATAACAGAACAGAAAATCGCGAAACGCGATTTTCTGAAGAAATAAGCAGAACAAAACGAGGCCTCTGCCCACCGACGATCGGAGATCGACGGCGAACCCAGAGGAAGCCATCGCCAGCCGAGCCATCGTCGACGTTGGTGGAGGCCGAAGGAGGCAGCGATCAGCGGTGAAAGAGAGAGGAACGGCGAGAAAACGGGGAACCGAGAGAGGAAAATAATTTGGCGATCACCGGCGCCGATTTAGGCTCGGCCACCACCAGCCGAGCGTCCCTCAGGTGCAGGCGGCTCGATTTGTGGTAGTACCGATGGGTAGAACGGCGGCCAGCGCCGAAAACGGCAGCCAAACCGAAACGATACCGACGGCGAGGAGAGAACAGGCCGGACCTGCCACTTTTCGACGACCTCAAACGAAACCAACCCCAGATCCGTGCATCGGACGGCCCAGTGGAGCCACTGGTGGTGGAAACCGATGGAGAACCGATCGGTAAGGCATTGAACCTGTCAAACCGGATTGAACCGGCGATCTGAACCGGGTTGAACCGGACCGAACCGGTTTACCCAAAAAGAAAAAAAGGAAGAAAAATGGGAAAAAAAAAAGAAAAAGAGAAAAAATTAAGGAAAATCCTGGTGATGCAATTGAGCTACGGGTAAGTCGGTAAGCGGTCGAATTGACCGGTTTAAATTTTAGAATATTTAATTTGATTAATATTCGATGAAAGTTTACCCGAAAAAATATTAAATTGTGTAGCTCGACAATTGGCGTCAAACGAGAGCTTGAGATAGTCTCGATTTGCGTATTATCATGGAATCTCAGGTAAGTAACCCTTATCTACGACAATTTGCATCGTTATGCATGTTAGATAAATTTCGGATTTTATTTTCGTATTAAATGAATTAAATTCTGGAAATTGGAATAAATTGTTGTAAATACTAAATTAAGTTATCCAAGAGTTGAGAATAGGCTCAATAAATACTGATGGGCCCAATGAGCCCAGTAGGCCTCGATAATATGAATAGTAAGAGGAAAACGGGCTTAAGGCCGATTAAGGCCCATTATGGTACAATCAGGCCCAATATGGGTAAACGGGCCCAATAATTTAAATTAAGCCCCAGAAAAATATGAAATACAATAAATTGTATTGTATTTGACCTGATGAACATTTATCCGCAGTTTCAGAGATTGGATTCGGAGCAAATCAGACTGCGTGACGAGTCATCAGTGGAAAGGTCAGACTGTACAGAAAAATGAGGTAAGAGAATTGTGTGAGTAGCTAGAGGTAGCTACGCGTATTTAATAGTTTTTGTATACACTGAATATGTATGTATACATTGATATTGTACAAAGGTCCTAAAAATAGTTTAAAGATTTTAAGGACTCGAAATAGGTAAAGTCTATTTTACCCCTTTTAAGGGAAGCCACCTAGGGATGGTGAAAGCATGATATGCATGAAATGCATGATTTAAGGAATTTTATTAGTTTTAATCAAAGCAAATCGGTAGATTGGCCAGTAATTGTATAGATTTCAAAAGATAACACTACGTAGGTGTTATTTATATTTAAATGAAATTTCTTTGGAAAACGAGCCTACTATAAAGTTTATATAGAAACAGATAGTGCTGGCATATAGTTCGCACTATATCTGCGTTTGTGAGTGTGCATAAATGTGCTTGAGCGGTTGCTCGCACTGATTTTTATTATTGAGAAATGCATGAGAGGTGCTGGAGCCTAGCTCTCACCCTGTTTTGACTGTTTTAACGGTTTTGACTATTTTGACGTGATATGCATAAAATGGTGC
Organism: Firmiana major; assembly: GCA_033439115.1. Lineage (NCBI taxonomy): Eukaryota > Viridiplantae > Streptophyta > Magnoliopsida > Malvales > Malvaceae > Firmiana > Firmiana major. Next base: position 43,169,887 of record CM065907.1, on the reverse strand, counting down.
TGGAGCGATTGCTCGCACTAGTTTTTATGATTTGACGTGCATGAGTGATGCCGGAGCTTAGCTCGCATCCTATTTTGATATGATATTGCATAAAAGTCATGCTAGAGTGTAACTCGCACGAGATTTGATGTATTTATGCATAAGTCGTACTGAAGCATTGCTCGTACGAAGTTTTGATTTACTTGAGCATTCACTCGTGCTGGAGCGTTGCTCGCACGAAGTTTTATATGGTTTTATAACTCATTTTAAAGCCGTACTGGAGTTTTTCTCGTACGAGGTTTTCACTGAGTTTTTATACATATCCGTATTAGAGCATTGCTCGTACGTGGATTTTACTTGAATTTATAATTATTTTAAGTCGTACTGGAGCGCTGCTCGTACGCAGATTTCATTGATTTCTATGAAACCGTGCTAGAGCTTCGTTCACACGAGATTTTCTGATATCATGAATATGCATAGAGCTGTGCTAGACCTTCGCTCGCACAGGGATTTATATTACATGCATATAGCCGTGTTGGAGCCTCCTGTAGACTGTGTGTCACACTGAGATGATATGCTTACACGTACATACTGAGACAGAGATGATATGGGTGGATAAGACCTATTGCAGGCATCCCTGATTGAGCTTGTGTTCACGGAGTACGTTATACCGTGTATGTCACGCGGAGTACGCTGTACCATGGGGATTGTTGGAGTGGAGTGGAATTAGTCACGAGGCAGCAAGCCTTGCCCTCGCAATCCTGGTGTTATGCTGTTCTGGCTGGTAGGACGACCCACCTCCCGTTTCAGGTGTGATACCCCGCACACTAGGTACCGTGTTGCCAGGGATCACGAGGTTATGGCCATAGTCCTATGTTGTTACTGATAATCACCTACATGTCTCACATGATATAACTATTGGTCAATAGACCAGGGTAGACCCGAGGGAGGGGTCAGGCCCTTGATTTGATGATTTTATGATTTGTGACCCTGAAAGAAGGGTGATTTTATAACCAAAGTTTTATAATGAATTTTAATGAATTGTTTTACGAGTTTGGAATTGAATTATGAAATGTTTAACCCCTTTGGGTTATTTTATACTACATTTTAAATGAAATGATTTAAATGCAATAGCATGATGTGTTTTCCATGCTTTAATGATAAATTCATGAAAGGATTGTATCTCATTATTTGTTTTATATCGCATGAAATAATGCATGATTTTAATTTAATTCATGCTAAGTATGATTTAATGATGTCACATAAAATACTATTGATACATGATTTTGATATGCACGAATAGTTTTATAAACTAAGTCATTGATGAAATTCATGATTTGTGCTTGAGATTTTAATGAAAAGAAATGGATTTTAAGGGCATGGCATTATGAGCATGTAGATAGTGGAGCTATCTACTTACTTGCATAATTGCCTTACTGAGCGTGTGGTTTGCTCACCCCCTTATTTTCCCATCGTTTCAAAGCACTCGCAATAGTTAGTGAGTGGGTGAAGACTTGCATTCTGGGTATCTGCTGCTTCCCATCGAGATACAAGTATACACATTTGTATAGTTTTGTATCTAAATATGTAATGCACAGTACTGTAAATGGATATGATGTCGGGGATGTAAGGTTATGTAAATACCATTGTGTATGTACTTAATTAAAGTCAAAGGATAGCAAACTCTGATATGTGAATATGATTATGGAAATGGAATGGTAAATAGGTGAGAGGTGACTAACACCAAATCATAGCCCAACTATTTGTAGGATGGTCACGATAAGAGAAAGGTAAGAATTAAATAATAAATGAAAAAGCAAAAAATTTACTCTGATTTTTAGGAAATTTGGGTCGTGACACCTTCCCCTTTACGATGCTTCCAACATCCACCACTTGACTATTATTGCTTCTTGGAACGATCATGGGAAGCACTGGCCTCTTCTTTATCATTACCTCTACATTCAAGAACATTTGATCTTTCCTTTGAGGCTAGAAGATGTTAGATTCAGCTTGGCTCTTCTTACCCCTTCTTTGATCCTCGAGATTTGCAGGAGGAAGATGATAAGCAGTCAATTTCCCTTTATCTCTACTAGTCATTTGAGATGAGCTGGAGCCATCAGCTTATTTAAGGGATGGAAGGAAGTACAAATGGAACCTGCCTTGCTTGGACGATTAGGAGGAGGAGTGCGATCATGAGAACCTTTGTAAGCCACCACTTTTGAGTGAGGTTATTTTTGCGCATGAGGGTTGGAAGGCTTTTTAGCATCTTTCCTCTTTTGAAAGCCTCTGGCAACAATGTCTATTCCAGCAAAAAAACCAAAGGAGCATGTCAAATTCAACATACCAAGCCAAAATAATTTCACACACAAGTATGTTGGCTCTACCGAGAGGGGGGTGAATCGGTTTTCTAAGGTTAATGGCAAATTTAGAGGTTCGGCTAATCTCTTGCCTACGTCCTCTCTTCTTGACCTCCTTGTCAAGAGCTTTCTTTCACTCTTTCAATGAATGTTACACACTCCCTTTTACAGGTTAAGGAATAACCTCTCTACCCTTTTTACACAAAGATATATTCACCCTTTACAAAGTTGACACACAGAGGAAGTCTCCTCTTCTCTCTTAATTTGAGGATGAATATGAAGTAAAGCTTTAGTAGGATAAAAATAGCTTTTACACAAAGGATTATACAACAATATCAATAAATAAAGATTGAAGACAAATGGAATGTTGGAATGAAATTCTTGAGAATATACAGAATTTACAGCAATAGTCACTCTGATCCCAGTGTCTTCAATGCTTGATTTTATACTAGAGGATTAGTAGTTGGAGCATTAAATGCTATTTTTCTCGTTGAAGGTTTTGCAGAAAGAGCCGTTGGGAACCTTCAGTAGAGTACCAGATCGATCTCTAATTTTGACCAGATCGATCTCTTAGTTTGATTTCCTGCGAAAACAAAGCAACTTGAAGCATGGAGATCGATCTCATACTTGTAGAGATCGATCTTGTAATTTGAAAATGTTAGTGAAGATCGATCTGTCGAACCAGAAGATCGATCTTCCAATCTCTCTGTTTGAGGCAAGATCGATCTCCAGATCGATCTAGCAAGTATTCTCGTAGAGAGGAGATTGATCTCTAATCAACCCAGATCGATCTCCTTAGCTCTCTGACTTTGAGGAGATCGATCTCTTCCTATACCAGATCGATCTCATGAACTCTCTGTTTGAGCATAGATCGATCTACAGATCGATCTACTGCCTTTTCCCTTTGTTTTAGAAGAGATTGATCTCTTCCTAGACCAAATCGATCTCATAAACATCCTGTAATAGACAGATCGATCTTATAACCCTTATAGATCGATCTCTGCTTCCTCAATACCTTGTACAGATCCTTTGAGAATTCAATCCTTTAGCAGATCGATCTCATATCCTCATGAGATTGATCTCTCATACTAGAAAACCCAGGAGATCGATCTCTCATCTCACCAGATCGATCTCTCATCCTTAAAGACTTAGTTTCTGGTACTGATAACCTCTAAACATGTTTTTAAATCATTTCTATATTATTGAATTTACTTGTTTTGTCATTTCAAAATATATTAACTCAACAATCTCCCCCTTTTTGATATGACAAAACTTATTTAATAAACATGTTTAGTTACCCATTTGCATTATGCACAAATTATGTTTTGCTTTTCACAAACTTCCCTTTACTGTAAGCTCCCCCTTACTTTTATCCCCTTAACTCCCCCTAAATTTAAGCTTTCCTTTAAGACATTTAAACATGTTTTCTTAACGGATTCTTCTCCCCCTTTTTGTCATATCAATGGCAATAAAGGTAAAAAGGCAATTAACTTTCAAAAGACATGTCATTTCAAAATAGTAACTCATTATAACACATTTCAAAGGAACTATCATGTCATTTCATAAAGTAAGTATTCAAGCAAATGATATGTTAAACAATAGACAATAAATGGATAAAACTATCTAAAACATCCCTAACGATCATGTCCTAAGGCTGAGGAGGGAAGCGTTCCATAAGTTCCTCGACTCGAGTGCGAGTAACCTGCAGCTCATCGAACATAGCCTGCTGGGTGGCATGAAGGTTTGCAAAACCTTCATCCATTTTTCGGTTAAGTTCCATAATCATCGTCACAATCGATTCCATCCCATCGGATGATGTTGCAGGTGCAGTGGGCTGAGCAGTCGATGAAGATGGACCCTCAGTATGTGTAGCAGGTGGATCAGTAGGCTCTGCTGATGGGTCTTCTTCCATGGCTGCTTCAGACTGCTGTTCTCGCTTCTTCCTCCATTGCCCTTGAAAATCTTTAAAGTATCCCATATGGTGAAGTGTGCCAATGTTTTATACGCTCTTAGGGGAAGGCACTTCACTGGTTTCACACGAGCAATCGATCCCAACTCGTTGAAGCAAGTACGCAAGCGATTGTGGAAAGATTATCGTGGAGGCTTGGCCACGTACGATCTTCAGCCAGTCTTCATAAATGAAGTGGACCAGATTGGGTTTTTGACTTGAGGAGTGGAGGTGGTGGAGCCAAAATAGATCTAATCTCCTAACCGTGGAGTGATGGGTACCAAATGGTCTAAGATTCCACGAGATGATAAGGTGGAGTAACCTCGGGTGCATCGGTAGGTCACTCGCCTTATCCCCGGGAAGGTCAAATTCTAAAGGGACTTCTTCCTCTTCATCGATCAACCCCTCATCTTGTATGTCAAATACTCAGGCTAGTATGGATGTGTCTATAGATAGTGTTTTAGACATGGCAAATGTTTTAAACCCTAGTATTTTGCAGGTATCATCAGGGTCGTAATGAGTTCAGCATTAGAAAAGAATGCCCTAACAATATTTGGAGGTACCGGGGTGTTAATTTTAAGAAATGGAAACCAACCGAATGCTTCCAGTTTTTACAGATACGAAAAATCAATACGATTTAAGAAAGAAAAGTCAATTGTTCACCAATGTTTAATTGGCATAGTGGAGAAATACTCTTCATATCTTTTCCTTTTTACAGGTGTTTGAAAACACCTATTAAAGGTAGTGACAGAAGAGGGAGGAGCTGTTTGGGAAGATGACCCTCTATCAACATTTGGTCTAGGGCGTTTTTGGCCAACTCTCTTAAGTCGAGGCATGATTAAGATTTCAGCTAGACACACTCTAAATAGATTTATAGTTCCTAGCTAACAGTTCTCTAGAAACTTAGGCAATGGAACAGTTCTAGAATTGCCCTAATAGTGATTTTGAGCACAAACAAAGAAATTTTTTAAAGAAAATTTAACAATGTAGGTTTCTAGAACACAAAATGATGAAAAGATTTGATAAAAACCTTACCGAGATCGATCTGGAGTTGAGAATCGAGGGTTGAGGCGCGATAGAGTTTAGGGATTTTGAAAATTTGGATGTTTGAAATTTGGGGATTTTGAAGCAGATTTTATAGTCCAGGGTTAAGGAGATCGATCTGTCACTGCGACAGATCGATCTGTTATTTCCAGAGACTTGAAGAGATCGATCTGTTGAATCAAAGGATCGATCTTCAAAAAACAGAAGCTCAAGGAGATCGATCTGTCAAATGCATAGATCGATCTGCTGTTATACAGGGGCTTAACGAGATCGATCTGCCACATTCAGAGATCGATCTGCTATTTTACAGGGACTTAATGAGATCGATCTGCCAAATGCAAAGATCGATTTGTGAAATACAGAAGCTTAAGGAGATCGATCTTATTGGATAGAAGATCGATCTTCTTAGCTGAACCTTACTGCTTTAGGCCAATTTGTAGCATGAAGATCAATCTATGGTGATAGGAGACCGATCTCTCATACTTTTTATCCAGAAAAATCATTGAAAAATTCGTTGAAAATTACTTTGAAATAAAGGTTTTGAAGTAGATAAATCTTAAGGAACATTCATGAGTCCTAATTCACCTCTAAGAACACAAAACCTATATCTATCAAAAGGTTTGGAGAAGATATCAGCTATTTGATGTAAAGTATCAATATACTCTAGAATTATATCTCCTTTTTATACATGGTCTCCAAGAAAATGGTGCCTAATCTCAATATGCTTAGTTCTAGAGTGTTGAATAGGATTCTTAGATAGATTAATGGCACTAGTATTATCACATTTGATTGAGACTTGCTTCATGTCAATACCATAGTCTTTCATTTGTTGTTTAATCCATAACACTTGAGTACTACAACTACCTGCTGCTATATATTCAGCCTCTGTTGTGGATTGTGCTACACTATTTTGTTTCTTAGAGAACCATGAGATTAATCTATTCCCTAAAAATTGACATGTACCTGAAGTGCTCTTCCTATCTATTTTACAGCCCCCAAAATCTGCATCAGAAAATGCATGAAGAGCAAAAGTGGAGTCCTTGGGGTACCAAAGTCCTAGAGAGGGAGTGTCCTTAAGATATCTAAAGATTCTTTTAGTTGCTAATAAGTGTGATTCCCTAGGAGAGGATTGAAATCTAGCACAAAGGCATACACTAAACAGAATATCTGGTCTACTTGCAGTTAGATAAAGCAATGAACCAATCATAGACCTATATAGTTTAGTGTCTACACACTTACCACTTTCATCTTTATCAAGCTTGATGTTGGTGCCCATTGGAGTTGCTTGAGGTTTGCAATTATCCATTCCAAATCTTTTGAGCAAATCATTGGTATATTTTTCTTGATTGATGAAGGTTTCATCTTTAGTTTGCTTTACTTGAAGTCCCAAGAAGTAGGTGAGCTCTCCCATCATGCTCATTTCAAATTCACCTTGCATGATCTTAGCAAACTCTTGGCATAAAGATTCATTAGTTGATCCAAAAATAATGTCATCTACATACACTTGAACAACTAGTAAATCTTTATTTTTATTTTTGATAAACAAGGTAGTGTCTACTTTTCCTCTTGAAAATCCTTTTTCTATTAAGAATTTTGACAGCCTTTCATACCATGCCTTAAGAGCTTGTTTCAAACCATAAAGTGCCTTAGAGAGTTTGAATACATGTTCAGGAAATTCATGACTTTCAAAACCGGGAGGTTGCTCAACATAAACTTCTTCATTAATGAAACCATTTAAGAATGCACTCTTCACATCCATTTGATATATAATTTGAAGTTTTTATAACATGCAAAGGCAAGTAGCATTCTTATTGCTTCTAGTCTAGCTACAGGTGCATAAGTTTCATCATAGTCTATTCCTTCTTCTTGCCTATATCCTTGTGCAACTAGCCTAGCTTTGTTTCTTATGATCACACTATTTTCATCCATCTTGTTCTTGAAGATCCATTTAGTTCCAATTATAGAGTGATCACTAAGTCTAGGAACTAGTTTCCATACTTTGCTTCTCTCAAATTGATTTAATTCTTCTTGCATGGCTAAAAACCAATTATTGTCATCTAAGGCTTCATTGACATTTCTAGGTTCAATTTGAGATACAAAGGCTATCTATTGACACACATTCCTTAGAGATGATCTAGTTCTAACTCCAAGAGTTGGATCTCCTACTATTTCACAATCTTTTACATATCCTAATTCTCTTGGTGCTCTAGACTCTCTTTCTAATATTTCTATTTCTTCTTCATCTTCTTTATTAATATCAAGTTTCTCTAATCGATCATTTTCTAAGTTTGAGATTTCGTTCAAGTTTTCATCAAATATTTCAATATCCTCATCATTGGTTGAATTTTTAGATAAATCATTTGACTCATCAAATATTACATGAATTGATTCTTCAACCATCAATGTTCTTTTGTTATATACTCTATATGCCTTTGAATTCAAAGAATACCCTAAAAAGATTCCCTCATCACTCTTGGCATCAAATTTTCCTAAATTGTCTTTTCCATTATTTAAGACAAAACATTTACAACCAAATGGGTGAAAATAACTAATATTAGGCTTCTTACCCTTGTAAAGCTCATAAAGGGGTTTTCTTTAAAATTGGTCTAATCATAGCTCTATTAATAATATAACAAGATGTATTTATAGCTTCAGCCTAAAAATATTTAGGTAAATTATTTTCACACAACATGGTTCTAGCCATTTCTTCCAATGTTATATTTCTTCTCTTAACTACCCCATTTTGTTGTGGTGTCCTAGGGGCTAAAAAATTATGACTAATTCCTTGAACATTGCAATATTCATCAAATCCAATATTTTCAAATGCCTTGCCATGATCACTTCTAATACTAGTTATAGTGTAACCTTTTTTATTTTGAGTCACTTTTGTATAGGCAATGAATTTTTCTAAAGCTTCATTTTTCACTCTAAAAAAGAACACCCAAGTGAACCTAGTGTAATCATCAACAATTACAAACCCATAATGTTTCCCACCTAGGCTTGTTGTTCTAGTTGATCTAAATAGATCTAGGTGAAGTAATTGAAGAGGCCTAGTGGTAGATACACTATGTTTAGGCTTAAATGTTGTCCTTTTATGTTTTCCTTTAACACAAGCTTCACATATTTTGTCATAGTCAAAGGACAACTTAGGTAATCCTATAACAAGGTCTTTTCTAGCTAACTTAGATAACACATGCATGCTTGCATGACCTAATCTTTTATGCCACAACCAAGGTTCTTTTTCCTTGTCTACCATTAGGCATATGTTTTCCTTTTTAAGTTCATTTAGATAGACAATATATATATTACCTTACCTATGACCTAGGAAAATAACTTTATTAGATTTAGGATCTATAACACGACATTTCAAGCAATCAAAAATTACTTTGTAACCTTTGTCACAAAGTTGACTAATACTTAGTAAATTATGTTTTAGACCCCTAACAAGTAACACCTTTTCTAATGAAAAGTAGTCATTACCTATTGAGCCACTTCCTTCAACTTGGCCTTTGGAGTTGTCCACAAATGTGACTTCTCCACTAACTTTTGACTTAAATGAGTTGAAGTGGCTTCTATCACTGGTCATGTGTCTTGAGCATCCACTGTCCAAGTACCAAGCTTCCGTTGTTTTAGCTTTGTGGCAATGCTCAATCACCTATAATAAAAATTCAAACTCATGTCTTAGGTACCCAAATTCTCTTGGGTCCTTTGGAGTTAGTGAATTTACTATAGTATGAATATCTTTTGAATTGACTACCTCTTTTGGAACCCAAATTCTTTTTACTATTTTTCCACTAAATGTTGTCATCTTCATATTGCAATTATATGATGCATGCCCCTTCTTATTATAATGTGAACAAATAGATGAGGGTTTATGCATGTTTTTTCTAGCTATGAAACTTTTGAGATGGGTCTCTCTACTTTTTCCATCATATCCTAATCCATTCTTATCAAAGAAGGCCCTTTGAGTTTCTAGCATGTTATCTAACTTTTGTTGACCCATATAGAATCTAGTAAAAGAATTATGCAAGTTATTATTTTTTTCTTTTAGGTCACAAATTTCAAGATTTGTAATTTCTAGTTTCTTTTCACATTCTATCTTATCCTTTAGTATTAACTCATTTTCTTTCTTCAATTTAGATATCAATTTTTTGTACTTCATACTCATGCATTCATATTCCATTGCAAGATCATCAAAAGCATCTTGCAATTCATCAAAAGAATATTCATTGAGGTCTGAAGTTACCTTTTCATCCTCAATAGCCATGAAGCATAAGTTGGCATTATCCTCATTCGAATCATCATCGGAGCTATCACTGTCGCTCCATGTTGTCATCATTGCCTTCTTTTTGTGGAACCTATCATTGGATCTTTTAAGAAGAGGGCAGTTAAATTTAATATGTCTAGGTTTTTTACATTCATAGCACACAATGGTATCTTTTCTACCTAACTCTTCTTGATCTTTCTTATAGTTTCTCCTACCACTACCACTTACTCTCATTCTCATGAATTTGTTAAATCTCTTGGCAAACATTGCCATCTCAAGATCTTCTTCACTACCACTCTCATTTTTACTCTCCTCTTGAGTTGTGGATTTCAGAGCTACACCCACTTTCTTGGGTGGCTCATCATTTCTTCTTAACTTCATCTCATATGTGAGTAGTGTTCCTATTAGTTCATCTAGTGACAGTGTGTGGGGATCTTTAGACTCCTCTATTGCAGTTACTTTAGCTTCCCATGATTTTGGTAGGCTATTCAATATTTTCTTAACTATTTCTATATTTGAATAAATTTTTCCTAAGAACTTTAACCCATTTATTACATCAGTGAATCTAGTGAACATGTCACTAATTGACTCTCCTTCTTTCATCCTAAACATCTCATAATCATGTGTGAGCATTCCTACCTTAGTCTCCTTTACTTGAGTTGTCCCTTCATGAGTTATTGCCAATTTATCCCATATTTGTTTGGCATTGTCACAACCAGAGACTCTATTATATTCATTTGGCCTTAAAGCATAAAATAGGGTGTGCATGGCCTTAGCATTTAGCTGAGCACATTTTACATCATTTGAATCTCACTCATCTTCTTCTTTAGGGATGTCTCTTCCCTCTATTCTTTTAGTTGGGATTTGAGGTCCTTTAGTTATAATCTGTGAGACCCCGTATATGTAAAGTTGTAATGTGTAATGAATATGATGGGACTTGTAATGCAAAGTGTGATTAATGTAAGTCCATGGATTCAATGTACGTATGTGTAATATGAATTGTAACGTACATACAAGTTTCATTGAGTACGAATATGAAGAAATGAGTTCTGGCAAGTGATGGATGTGATTGAAACTCAAGATGAGTAGTGTGGTAAAATGGAATGGAGTTATGCTTCTTTTTGGTTTTATGTAGCATACCTTTGAACATACAATGAATGCACACAAGTTTCAATGTGCATAAGGTATAAATGGATGCCATTTTCAAGTTATAAAGGTGGATGGATGAGAAAATGGCCATGGCAATAGATTAAGGATGTGTTGGTATGAGTTGCAGCAAGGAAACTGCAGGAAATCTAGAAAAACATGAGGGCCAGATCGATCTCATAGGATGAGAGATCGATCTGGAAGAGCCAGAATGCTCTTATTTGGGCGAAAGAATAGAGCAGATCGATCTCCAATGGAGCCAGATCGATCTCCCAAGCATTCTGTAGTGAAAAGATCGATCCCCAAGCACCCAGATCGATCTCCTTAGCTCTCTGTTTGGGAGCAGATCGATCTCATGCCTCGACAGATTGATCTCATGCTTCGACAGATCGATCTCAGGCTTAAAAATGTCGTGAAAAAGAGGGATTTTAAGGGACCAGATCAATCTCCTCTTGGACCAGATCGATCTCCTCAAGCCATTTCTATATAAGGAGAGCTGAAAATCAGGAAATCTCGGGAAAAACACTAACTTTTCACTTTCAACCTAAAAAACCTAACTTTCCCTCTCTAAAATCAACCATTTTCAGTGAGATTTGAAGAGAGACAATTAGAGGCAAAGTTGTTCCTATCAAAGAGAAGAACAATATAGTGTGAAGGCATTTTTCCATTTATTGGTATTGAAGGAGTTAAGGGCATTGCCATTTGGAGCAAGAAGAAAGATCATATTTGGTAAGATTCTAACACTCCAATCCAAATACATTGTCTATTTAATTGATTTTGGAGTTGTTTGGCATGACTATTGATGGATAAATTATCTAGGGATGTGGTGGAATTGGTGTAACCTAGAAAACTTAGAATGGGTATGATGTGAGAATATATGGGTTGAATGAGTTTATGATTTATGGCCATTGCTAAAGTTGTTGTTGAGGTAATGTTTATGATTTTAGATGGTTAAATGAGATTACATTGTGAGTTTGGAGGAATTGTGAAAATGGGTATGTATATGCTTGGTAAATGCCATAGTGAGGGAATTCATGGAATATGAACACTATGAGCTTAATGTCGATTTAATATCGATTTTGAATAAGTTAATAGGCCTAAGAAGATCCATAGACTCGAGTTATGGATAAAGTAATGAAACGAGGCCTCACAAGCATTAATAGAAAACTATAGGTCGAATTGACTATAGTGAACGCACGATGTCATATTATATGGATCAAATATAAAGCGGGATACGATTTTGTGCAGTCCCGAAGAGTTCGTTGAAGGCGAGTCGAACCGTATGAGTAAGCAGCTTAAGGAAGTGGAATCACGCATCGCGATTCCAGGTAATGGAATTTTGTGAGTATATAGAGGTAGCTGCTCGTACTTTGAACTTGTGGGTGAATATTGGGTGTTTTATGAAATGCATGGATGCTTAAATAAATGATTGATGGTATTCGTGAATGATGAGGAGTATATGCGTGGTTTTGGATTTGAAGTGGATTTTATGAAATGGGATAGTAAGGCTAATAAATGCATAAATCTAATGTTTTGATGCTTTTCAAAACGAAATTGCTTGGTTTTAAGCAAGCTTGTAGATGGGTCGGCTAGTATTGTATGGTTGTTGTGGAAAAGCATTTGTGAGTGCTAAACCCGATTGCCGGGATTGTTGATTGTGTATGAGCCACCTATCGTATTTGTATAACATAAATCGCGCTAGAGCCTCACTCGCGCTGGATTTCTATGTTTTCATTTGTATGAAAGGTGCTGGAGCTTAGCTCGCACCTTGATTTGGAAACTATGATGATATTTATAAACCGTACTGGAGCTTCTGCTCGTACGTGGATTTTGAGTGGTTGTCTTATGAGTATAACCGTACTAGAGCTATGCTCGTACGCGTCTCTTTATGAGAAGATGCATGAGTCGTACTAGAGCTTTGCTCGCACAAGTTTGTACATTGAGATACGTATAAGGTTGTGAAAGTTGGTAAGATCCTTAAGCCTTACATCCTTAAGCCAACATCCTTAAGCCCAAAGAGGCGGGGAGGCTCTGTTAGGCGGGGAGGCTCTGTTCGGTGGGGAGGCTCTCTTACGGTGGGATCCTTAAGCCAACATCCTTAAGCCCTGGAGGGGCGGGGAGGCTCTGTTAGGCAGGGAGGCTCTCCTACATGGGTACGGTAAGATCCTTAAGCCAACATCCTTAAGTCCAAAGCGGCAGGGAGGCTCTGTTAGGCGGGGAGGCTCTGTTCGGTGGGGAGGCTCTCTTATGGAAGGATCCTTAAGCCCTACATCCTTAAGCTAACATCCTTAAGCCCGAGGAGGCAGGGAGGCTCTGTTAGGCGAGGAGGCTCTGTTCGGCAGGGAGGCTCTCCTTCACGGATATGGAAAACTCTTGGTATGGGGTAGGTAAGACCTAGGAATGGCACCCCCAGTCACGATATGAGTCTGCGGAGTACGCTGTACCGTGTATATCACATGGAGTACGATGTACCGCATGATGGTTATGTGGTGAGAAAGTCTAGCGAGGGATAATCCATCTTCGTGCCAGCGTGATACCCCGCACACCTGGATGCGTGTGGTCTGGGATGATTTATGATGTAATGGTCCACATAGGCACTTTTGATATAGTGACCTAGTTTTTATACACATGCGTGAATTGTGAAATGAAAATGTGGGTGTGATTAGAGTTGATTTGGTGGTAATTATGTGTTGAGAAAGAGGTTTATGATGTTGGTTTAAAAAGGAGGTTTCTTAATGAATTGCCCTTTTTATGAATTTAAACGAGATTGAGCATGAGATGATTTATACATGATGTTTCTACCATGTTTGATATGCCAATACACATGATTTTGATACATGATATATATGTATATTCACATGGCATAGTTTTATTCCTCATGCTCCTACCATAAATGATTTATGCATAACACTATCAGCATGTAGATAGAGTAGTTATCTACCATGCTTGCATTATTGCCTTATTGAGCGTGTGGTTGCTCATCCCACTCTATTTTCCCCCCTACAGAGCGTGCATAGTAGCCCAGTAAGGACTGAGGCGTGGTATTTTGGACTCCGCTGCATCTCCATTGCTAAAAGGTATATACACAGTGATTCTTTTTGTATCTAAACAATGTAAAAGCACAGTATTCTTTTGAGTTGTAATTATGGGGGATGTAGATATCAGTAAAACATGTATTCGTATAAGTACACGATTAAATGCAAATGTATGACATCGTTTTAATTAATTGAGAATGAATGAGATGTGGTGTTTATTATTGACTCACAGCCCAACAGTGTGTGGTGAGTTTAGTTCACGACCGGGTAAGGTAACAGTAAAACGCGAAAAATTTTCAGTGATTTTCGGTTAAAGAGAATGGAATTGGGTCATGACAGAGATTGGTATCAGAGCTGTGTTGGCCTGATGTGAGTCATTAATAAAACATAGGAAAGTACATCCCCATAGTACTGTGCTTTTGTTTAGATATAACTGTGTATACCGTGATGGATTGAGCTTAATGAATTATTATAATACAGGAAGTTAGGCACAATGCCAGTTACACGCCAAGGTAGAGGGGCGAGAGCACGTGCTAGAGGCCGTAGAGGTAGGCCTGAGAGCCGTGCGAAGCCACAGACTGAGCAGGCTCCACAGAACCCTGCTGGGAGAGCAGAGGATACTGAGGCTCGCTTCGCTAGATTAGAGCGGAGCATTGAGAATTTGGTGGAGATAGTCACGCAGGCATTGGGTGCCGGTGATAGACGAGGTCCCGCGGCACAGCCTACTACTGAACAGGCAGCTGCGGAGGCGGAGAGACCTCAGACTGCTGAGACAGCTATAGTTACACCACCTCCAGCCCAGGATATAGCTTCTCCTATCGCTCCACAGCAGAGCGGTAGCGATTTGGGTTATGACTGCGACTTGAGCAGGTTACGAGAGTTTCAAGGGGCTGAAACCCCCAGTGTTTAGAGGGGTGAAGGACCCAGTGATTACGGAGGATTGGGTGTATGAGATGGAGAAAGTATATAGGTTTTTTCGATGCACTTCAGCTGAAAATGTAGCCTTTGTCGTGTTTATGTTGAAAGGCGAGGCCGAGCATTGGTGGAGGTCCACCGAGATTATTTTGAGGGCCAGACACTCTGAGATCTCATGGGAGATATTTCTAGAGGCCTTCAGGAGACAATATGTCCCAGCTACCGCACAGAGGAAATTACGGATGGAATTTATGAATTTGGTTCAGGGGAACCGGACTGTGGACGAGTATGAGTCCAAGTTTATGTCATTGGGGAGATATGACCCTGACACGATGGGTAGTGAGACCCGAAAGATACAGAAGTTCACGGATGGATTGAGATTGGCCATCCGGACTAAGCTAGCTCCCTTCGACATTGTGACTTATGAGGAGGCTGTACATAAGGCTCAGTTATGTGAGCAAGACTTTGAGCGAAATGCCTCCGAGCTTGGGAGAGTCAGTGTTAGAAAGGACAGGGACCGGAAGAGATCCGGGTTTGGAAGAGTGGCCAAGAGAGATGGCCAAAGATTTTTCGAGAAGAGGCCAAAGATTGAGGAGGTGCAGGAGAGAGCTGCTAGACCTCCCGTATACCCAGCCTTGACTGCGCCGAGGGGCATGACTATTGGAGGACCACGGCCTACTATTGATCAGTGTAGGAGATGTGGGAGATTTCATGGGAATAGGCCCTATCTGATGACCCCTATGGTGTGTTTTAGATGCGAGAGACCAGGACATATAGCTAAGTATTGTCCCGAGAAGACGGAGATTGCCCCACAGAAGGGCAAGGAGCCTGAGGGAGCTCCAGTTGAGACAGCAGCCCCGAGGAGAAGGGCTACAGCTGAGGAAAAAGGGAAACAGGCTGCGGGTGTGAGCAGAGGAAGAGTACATGCACTGGACCAGGACACTGCAGATGCATCGACGGATGTGATTAAAGGTACCATCCGAATCTTTGATTTATAAGCATTGGTATTATTTGATCCTGGTGCCACGCATTCTTTCATATCACCTTCCTTTGCACATAAATTGTTGAAATATGTGAAACCAACATTGTTGGATAAAATGTTGATGATTTCCACACCCATGAATGATAGTCAATTGACTGAGCATGTATGTAGAGATTGTAAGTTAAAGATAAAGGGGAAGGAAATGATAGCCAATCTGATTTTATTGAATATGAATGATTTTGATGTAATATTGGGAATGGATTGGTTGGCTACCAATCGGGTTGTTATGGATTGTCATGCCAAGACATTGATGTTTTCAGGATTAGACAATCTTATTGTAAATTTTGATGAAAAGAAATGATATGAAACTTGTATAATTGTGGTAAATAAAAGTGTATGATTTTTAAATACATAATACTTGAGAGATAAATTTATTGTTTATGATAAATGTTGAATGTGGAGTGATGGTTTATGTTACTAACGATGGAGAGGATAATGTGAAGGGTTCATTGCCTATGTGGTCGATATAGATGAGGCACACCCGGAATTGAAGGACATACCCGTAATTACGGACTACCCTGATGTCTTTCCGGATGAATTGCCAGGACTACCACCTGAAAGGGAAATGGAATTTTGCATTGAGCTAGTGCCTGGTACAGAGCCGATACCGAAACCACCCTATAGAATGGCTCCGATAGAATTGGAAGAGCTGAAGAAACAGCTGCAAGAATTGCTGGAGAAGGGGTTTATTAGACCGAGTGTCTCACCTTGGGGAGCACCGGTTCTATTTGTAAGGAAGAAGGATGGAAGCCTCCGACTGTGTATAGATTACTGGTTGTTGAATAAGGCCACCATTAAGAACAAGTACCCCCTTCCAAGAATCGATGATTTGTTGGATCAGCTCCAGGGAGCCGAAGTATTTTCTAAGATAGATTTGCGGTCAGGGTATCATCAGTTGAGGATCAAGAGTGGAGATGTACCCAAGACAGCATTTCGTACCCGTCATGGCCACTACGAGTTTTTGGTGATGCCATTCGGATTGACGAATGCTCCCGCAGCATTTATGGCATTGATGAATAATATATTCAAGCCATACCTGGACAAGTTTGTGATAGTGTTCATTGATGACATTTTGGTGTATTCCAAGTCCAGGGAAGATCATGAGGAGCACTTGAGGATAGTTCTGCAGACCCTCCGAGAGAAAGAGTTGTATGCCAAACTCAGCAAGTGTAACTTTTGGTTGGAACAGATCTCATTTCTGGGGCATGTTGTGTCAAAGGATGGGGTATCAGTGGATCCATCCAAGATAGAGGCAGTTATACAGTGGGAACAGCCCAAGACAGTTACTGAGATCAGAAGTTTTCTGGGATTGGCGGATATTATCGGAGATTTGTAGAGGGTTTCTCCAGACTAGCTGCTCCATTGACACGCCTCACGCGAAAAGATATTAAGTTTGTATGGGATGAGGCATGTGAGAGGAGTTTTGAGGAGCTTAAGCGTCGATTGACGACTGCTCCAGTTCTCACCATTCCTACCAGCTCAGGAGGATTCTCGGTGTATACGGATGTATCACACCAGGGACTGGGCTGTGTGCTTATGCAGGATAGGAAGGTAGTTGCCTATGGATCTAGACAGTTGAAAGATCATGAGAGGAACTACCCGACACATGATTTGGAGTTGGTGGCTGTAGTATTTGCTTTGAAAATATGGCGCCACTATCTCTATGGTGAGAAATTTCAGGTGTTCACAGATCATAAGAGCCTTAAGTACCTGTTCTCGCAGAAAGAGCTGAATATGAGACAGAGGAGATGGCTCGAACTCCTGAAGGACTCTGATTGTGAAATCATGTACCACCTGGGTAAGGCAAATGTAGTTGCCGATGCTTTAAGTAGAAAGAACCTTGGGTTGGTGTCTTATATGATGGTACGGGAACATGAATTGTTAGAACACTTTGCGAACCTCAGTTTGGATGTAACCCCACCTGGATCTGAGAGACTTGAGATCATGGCTAGTTTGAGACTAGAGCCAAAATTGATTGGCCATATTCGGCAAGCCCAGCAGAGCGATCGACGGTGTATCGATTGGCTGAGGCAGATACAGACAGGTGTGGGTATTGATTTTGAGCAGAGTGCTGATGGCTTATTGAGGTTCAGAGGCAGAGTATGCGTTCCCAGGGATCCTGAGATCAGGAGAACGATTTTATCAGAGGCTCACTCATCGAAGTATACGATACATCCAGGAAGTACCAAGATGTATCAAAACCTTCGAAAGGTTTATTGGTGGTCTGGAATGAAAAGAGACATTGCTGAATATGTCGCTAAGTGTCTCGTTTGTCAGCAAGTGAAGGTAGAGCATCAGAAGCCTGCAGGATTATTGCAGCCTCTACCGATACCGACATGGAAGTGGGAGCATGTCACCATGGATTTTGTGATGGGGTTGCCGAGGACCCGTAGAGGTCATGATGCCATATGGGTTATTGTGGACCGGTTGACTAAGTCCGCCCATTTCTTGGCTATGAGAGTTACCGATACACTGAGCCAGTTGACGAACATGTATGTTCGAGAGATAGTACGGCTACATGGTGTACCAGTGAGCGTTGTTTCTGATAGGGATGCCCGCTTCACTTCCCATTTCTGGGAACATTTTCAGGAAGCGCTGGG
Organism: Firmiana major; assembly: GCA_033439115.1. Lineage (NCBI taxonomy): Eukaryota > Viridiplantae > Streptophyta > Magnoliopsida > Malvales > Malvaceae > Firmiana > Firmiana major. The sequence continues at coordinate 43,151,554 of CM065907.1, read as the reverse complement.
GATCCGACTGAGTTTTAGCACCGCTTTTCATCCTCAGACAGATGGGCAGTCAGAGAGGACTATACAAACCCTCAAGGATATGTTGAGAGCGTGTGTGCTGGATTTTAGAGGCTCCTGGGATGACCACCTGCAGTTAGCCGAGTTCGCTTATAATAATAGCTATCATGCGAGTATCGGGATGGCACCCTATGAGGCATTGTACGGGCGTAGATGTCGTTCCCCCATTTGATGGGAAGAGGTTGGTGACAGATAGATTTTTGCTCCGGACTTAGTGCAGCAGGCATCTGAGGACGTCCAGTTGATATGTGAGAGATTACGGACAGCTCAGATCCGGCAAAAGAGTTATGCTGACAAGAGACGAAGACCACTGGAGTTTGATGAGGGTGAGTCGGTGTTTCTGAGGGTATCACCATCGAAGGGTATTATGAGATTTGGTAAGAAGGGCAAGCTGAGCCCTAGATATATCGGACCCTTAGAGATTTTGGAGAGAGGGGAGATAAGGCGTACAGGTTGGCATTGCCACCGGACTTGGCAAATGTCCACAACGTCTTCCATGTCTCGATGCTTCGGAAGTATCACCCGGACCCGGCACACGTGATAAGATATGAGCCGTTGGAGCTCCATGAGAGTATGACGTATGTTGAGAAGTCGGTTCGGATATTGGACAGAAAAGAGAAAGTGTTGCGAAATAAGACAATTCCCTTGGTGAAAGTTCTTTGGCAACATCACACGGCGGAAGAGGCCACATGGGAATTGGAGAACTTAATACGGGATAAGTACCCCCAACTTTTTGAAGAGTGACTTGGTTCTAATTTGGAGGACCAAATTCCTTGAAGGAGGGGAGAATGTGAGACCCCGTATATGTAAAGTTGTAATGTGTAATGAATATGATGGGACTTGTAATGCAAAGTGTAATTAATGTAAGTCCATGGATTCAATGTACGTATGTGTAATATGAATTGTAACGTACATACAAGTTTCATTGAGTACGAATATGAAGAAATGAGTTCTGGCAAGTGATGGATGTGATTGAAACTCAAGATGAGTAGTGTGGTAAAATAGAATGGAGTTATGCTTCCTTTTGGTTTTATGTAGCATACCTTTGAACATACAATGAATGCACACAAGTTTCAATGTGCATAAGGTATGAATGGATGGCATTTTCAAGTTATAAAGGTGGATGGATGAGAAAATGGCCATGGCAATAGATTAAGGATGTGTTGGTATAAGTTGCAGCAAGGAAACTGCAGGAAATCTGAAAAAACATGAGGGCCAGATCGATCTCATAGGATGAGAGATCGATCTGGAAGAGCCAGAATGCTCTTATTTGGGCGAAAGAATAGAGCAGATCGATCTCCAATGGAGCCAGATCGATCTCCCAAGCATTCTGTAGTGAAAAGATCGATCCCCAAGCACCCAGATCGATCTCCTTAGCTCTCTGTTTGGGAGCAGATCGATCTCATGCCTCGACAGATCGATCTCATGCTTCGACAGATCGATCTCAGGCTTAAAAATGCCGTGAAAAAGAGGGATTTTAAGGGACCAGATCGATCTCCTCTTGGACCAGATCGATCTCCTCAAGCCATTTCTATATAAGGAGAGCTGAAAATCAGGAAATCTCGGGAAAAACACTAACTTTTCACTTTCAACCCAAAAAACCTAACTTTACCTCTCTAAAATCAACCATTTTCAGTGAGATTTGAAGAGAGACAATTAGAGGCAAAGTTGTTCCTATCAAAGAGAAGAACAACATAGTGTGAAGGCATTTTTCCATTTATTGGTATTGAAGGAGTTAAGGGCATTGCCATTTGGAGCAAGAAGAAAGATCATATTTGGTAAGATTCTAACACTCCAATCCAAATACATTGTCTATTTAATTGATTTTGGAGTTGTTTGGCATGACTATTGATGGATAAATTATCTAGGGATGTGGTGGAATTGGTGTAACCTAGAAAACTTAGAATGGGTATGATGTGAGAATATATGGGTTGAATGAGTTTATGATTTATGGGCATTGCTAAAGTTGTTGTTGAGGTAATGTTTATGATTTTAGATGGTTAAATGAGATTACATTGTGAGTTTGGAGGAATTGTGAAAATGGGTATGTATATGCTTGGTAAATGCCATAGTGAGGGAATTCATGGAATATGAACACTATGAGCTTAATGTCGATTTAATATCGATTTTGAATAAGTTAATAGGCCTAAGAAGATCCATAGACTCGAGTTATGGATAAAGTAATGAAACGAGGCCTCACAAGCATTAATAGAAAACTATAGGTCGAATTGACTATAGTGAACGCACGATGTCATATTATATGGATCGAATATAATGCGTGATACGATTTTGTGCAGTCCCGAAGAGTTCGTTGAAGGCGAATCGAACCGTACGAGTAAGCAGCTTAAGGAAGTGGAATCACGCATCGCGATTCCAAGTAAGGGAATTTTGTGAGTATATAGAGGTAGCTGCTCGTACTTTGAACTTGTGGGTGAATATTGGGTGTTTTATGAAATGCATGGATGCTTAAATAAATGATTGATGGTATTCGTGAATGATGAGGAGTATATGCGTGGTTTTGGATTTGAAGTGGATTTTATGAAATGGGATAGTAAGGCTAATAAATGCATAAATCTAATGTTTTGATGCTTTTCAAAACGAAATTGCTTGGTTTTAAGCAAGCTTTTAGATGGGTCGGCTAGTATTGTATGGTTGTTGTGGAAAAGCATTTGTGAGTGTTAAACCCGATTGCCGGGATTGTTGATTGTGTATGAGCCGCCTATCGTATTTGTATAACATAAATCGCGCTAGAGCCTCGCTCGCGCTGGATTTCTATGTTTTCATTTGTATGAAACGTGCTGGAGCTTAGATCGCACCTTGATTTGGAAACTATGATGATATTTATAAACCGTACTGGAGCTTCTGCTCGTACATGGATTTTGAGTGGTTGTCTTATGAGTATAACCGTACTAGAGCTATGCTCGTACGCGTCTCTTTATGAGAAGATGCATGAGTCGTGCTAGAGCTTTGCTCGTACAAGTTTGCACATTGAGATACGTATAAGGTTGTGAAAGTTGGTAAGATCCTTAAGCCTTACATCCTTAAGCCAACATCCTTAAGCCCAAAGAGGCGGGGAGGCTCTGTTAGGCGGGGAGGCTCTGTTCGGTGGCGAGGCTCTCTTACGGTGGGATCCTTAAGCCAACATCCTTAAGCCCTGGAGGGGCGGGGAGGCTCTGTTAGGCAGGGAGGCTCTCCTACATGGGTACGGTAAGATCCTTAAGCCCTACATCCTTAAGCCAACATCCTTAAGCCCAAAGCGGCGGGGAGGCTCTGTTAGGCGGGGAGGCTCTGTTCGGTGGGGAGGCTCTCTTACGGAAGGATCCTTAAGCCCTACATCCTTATGCTAACATCCTTAAGCCCGAGGAGGCAGGGAGGCTCTGTTAGGCGGGGAGGCTCTGTTCGGCAGGGAGGCTCTCCTTCACGGATATGGAAAACTCTTGGTATGGGGTAGGTAAGACCTAGGAATGGCACCCCCAGTCACGATATGAGTCTGCGGAGTACGCTGTACCGTGTATATCACATGGAGTACGATGTACCGCATGATGGTTATGTGGTGAGAAAGTCTGGCGAGGGATAATCCATCTTCGTGCCAGCGTGATACCCCGCACACCTGGATGCGTGTGGTCTGGGATGATTTATGATGTAATGGTCCACATAGGCACTTTTGATATAGTGACCTAGTTTTTATACACATGCGTGAATTGTGAAATGAAAATGTGGGTGTGATTAGAGTTGATTTGGTGGTAATTATGTGTTGAGAAAGAGGTTTATGATGTTGGTTTAAAAAGGAGGTTTCTTAATGAATTGCCCTTTTTATGAATTTAAACGAGATTGAGCATGAGATGATTTATACATGATGTTTCTACCATGTTTGATATGCCAATGCACATGATTTTGATACATGATATATATGTATATTCACATGGCATAGTTTTATTCCTCATGCTCCTACCATAAATGATTTATGCATAACACTATCAGCATGTAGATAGAGTAGTTATCTACCATGCTTGCATTATTGCCTTATTGAGCGTGTGGTTGCTCATCCCACTCTATTTTCCCCCCTACAGAGCGTGCATATTAGCCCAGTAAGGACTGAGGCGTGGTATTTTGGACTCCGCTGCATCTCCATTGCTAAAAGGTATATACACAGTGATTCTTTTTGTATCTAAACAATGTAAAAGCACAGTATTCTTTTGAGTTGTAATTATGGGGGATGTAGATGTCAGTAAAACATGTATTCGTATAAGTACACGATTAAATGCAAATGTATGACATCGTTTTAATTAATTGAGAATGAATGAGATGTGGTGTTTATTATTGACTCACAGCCTAACAGTGTGTGGTGAGTTTAGTTCACGACTGGGTAAGGTAACAGTAAAACGCGAAAAATTTTCAGTGATTTTCGGTTAAAGAGAATGGAATTGGGTCGTGACATAATCCTCCATACCTCATAATCATTTGCTTGAATGAAAAGCATCATCCTAGTTTTCCAATAAGCATAATGTTCACCATTGAACATAGGAGGCCTAACTGTAGAATGCCCCTCTCCTACTAGATTGGTTGCTACATTATTGTGAGCCATTATATCATTTTTAACTCTTAGAAAGTTATTCCTTTATGATCAAAGAGTCCTTGCTCTGATTCCAATTGTTGGCTCTACCGAGAGGGGGGTGAATCAGTTTTCTAGGTTAATGGCAAATTTAAACTAAATTAAGTCTAATTGCAAATAATGAATAATCAATAAAATGTAATACAATGAATTGAAAGAAGATAAGGGAAGGAAATAACAAACTCAGTAGTTTATAGAGGTTCGGCCAATCTCTTGCCTACGTCCTCTCTTCTTGACCTCCTTGTCAAGAGCTTTCTTTCACTCTTTCAATGAATGTTATACACTCCCTTTTACAGGTTAAGGAATAACCTCTCTACCCTTTTTACACAAAGATATATTCACCCTTTACAAAGTTGACACACAGAGGAAGTCTCCTCTTCTCTCTTAATTTGAGGATGAATATGAAGTGAAGCTTTGGTATGATAAAAATAGCTTTTACACAAAGGTTTATACAACAATATCAATAAATGAAGATTGAAGACAAATGGAATGTTGGAATGAAATTCTTGAGAATATACAGAATTTACAGCAATAGTCACTCTGATCCCAGTGTCTTCAATGCTTGATTTTATACTGGAGAATTAGTAGTTGGAGCATTAAATGTTGTTTTTCCCGTTGAAGGTTTTGCAGAAAGAGCCGTTGGAAACCTCCAATAGAGTGCCAGATCGATCTTCAATTTTGACCAAATCGATCTCTTAGTTTGATTTCCTGCGAAAACAAAGCAACTTGAAGCATGGAGATCGATCTCATACTTGTAGAGATCGATCTTGTAATTTGAAAATGTTAGTGAAGATCGATCTGTCGAACCAGAAGATCGATCTTCCAATCTCTCTATTTGAGGCAAGATCGATCTCCAGATCGATCTAGCAAGTATTCTCGTAGAGAGGAGATCGATCTCTAATCAACCCAGATCGATCTCCTTAGCTCTCTGACTTTGAGGAGATCGATCTCTTCCTATACTAGATCGATCTCATAAACATCCTGTAATAGACAGATCGATCTTATAACCCTCATAGATCGATCTCTGCTTCCTCAATACCTTGTACAGATCCTTTGAGAATTCAATCCTTTAGCAGATCGATCTCATATCCTCATGAGATCGATCTCTCATACTAGAAAACCCAGGAGATCGATCTCTCATCTCACCAGATCGATCTCTCATCCTTAAAGACTTAGTTTCTGGTACTGATAACTTCTAAACATGCTTTTAAATCATTTCTATATTATTGAATTTACTTGCTTTGTCATTTCAAAATATATTAACTCAACAAAGTAAAAACATTACCGCCGACAGACTCTAACAATTAATCAGGTGACTCGAAGTTGGCTAAAAATTCATTTGAAAGAAGGACGAAAAGGATTCCAAACCTCTCACCTTGGCCCCAATCATCACATTTCTTAGAAGACTTGTCACCTCCTTCTCTAGTTGGTTGATCACTATTACTTTAAGATCTTTAGTTACTAAGAGAAGGATTATTTATAGAAGGGTTTCCTTGTTCTATGGTTGAACCTACTGGAATTAAGGGATTTTTCTTATCTTGGAACTAGATTTATGGGAGCAGGGGTAAGATTTAAACGAGGAGCAAAGATTGAAGGGGTATTTAAGACACACCAGCCTGCAGCTAGAAGATTTTTAGGGGTGTAAGCGAAGATAACTCCTTCTCTCCCGTACATAGTAGATCAATCTGCTATTTGTACAATTTTCTTAAAGCTGACAGACTTGAGTCCTTCGTATTGGTCACTCTCTGAGTAGAATAGGGGATGACCCTTGAGAACCGACAGACTTTTAAAAAAGCTCCTAAAAGGTGAGGTGAAGGTATGATGCCTCGATTGATGAGCCCTAAGGGTATATATCCGCAAGTGCACGGGTCGTACAAGTAATAATGGGATTTGAGTCCCGAGTTATCGTCCCACAGAGAAGTTGACTAGCCTAATTAAGTACCGGTTAATCTTACCCTAAGTATATCCTAGCAAATTATGAATTTCTGATGGGTGGTCTACATGGCTAGAATTCAAAATACCGAAAGCAATAAAATAATAAAAACTAAAGGAAATAAAGAAAATAAAACCGAGCTCAAAGTACTTACAATACTCCAAGCAACTGAAAACAACAAACCTACAAAAGAAAATTAAAATCGTTAAAATTAACTAACGCAATTAAAATAAAATGCAATCATGAAAATAAAGCAATAAAGTTAAACTACAATTAAACTAACCTAAAAATGCAATTAAACTACTTAATTAAAATGCATGAGTTTATCTAAATTAATTTTAAGCACTACTCCTAATACTAGATTAAAAATTACTTAGTACCCAAATTAAATCTAAGTTAAACTAATGCATTGAAATTAATCTAACTAAGCTAACTAAAAAACATTGAAATTAATCTAACTAAAATGCATGCAAAAATGAATTAGTGCCATAATGCAAAAACCAAACAAGGCCTTAACAATTTAAATCCTTCCAACAACTCCCTCCAACTATTGTTCATGCATCATTTTTCTTTTCCATTTCCAGTATGGCTCGGTTTGGTAAGGTGCTGTGTCCAATTTGCTTGCTCACGGGTCTGTCCTAGTCTGCTGTCCACCAACTCTGCCTCAATTTCTGGCTGCCACTGTCCCAGCACGTTACCACCCATCAGCAACCAAGCTTCAACACGCCAGCCTCCCCAGACCTGCACTACACGTCCAGCTCCTGCTCTGTCCTGCACTGCTACGTTAGGTGCAACTGCAACGTGCTCCAGGTGCTGCTTCAGCCTCTCGGGTTTGTAGATGGCACACTGCTGGCTGTACTGCAGCATGTCTTCTTCACAATCCATTTCCAGTGGTCTCGATTTTGGCAAGGCATATTCACGGGTGAGGCTTATCCGTGCCTCTCGGTTCCAGCAACTGGTGTCTGCTGCTCCAGGTGCCGTTCGATTGCTATTTGTCCTCTGGTCCAGGCATTTGCCTCACTACTGCAAGCTCATATGTTGCACACTGGACACAGCAGCATACACATCCTGTGCATCTTCAATCCAAGCGGCACTCCGTAATCGATTCTGCCGGCCAGCTCTTAAACAGAGCATAACAGAGTATCTACTGGACACTCCCTACTGCACTCGTAGAAATCGGTCCTCAACTAGCTGGCTAGTCTAATGGATCAAGGAAGAGTTTTTGGAAAACACTACAGCAACTGGCATGGCCTACGCAACTTAGAAAAACAAAAACAGTAAGAAGAAAATGTCTCTTGAAAGCTATCACTGAAATACAAACACAAAAACAAACGGGATAACTAACAGCCTCGGGTTGCATCACATGTAGCCTCTAATGCTGTGATTCCACATTGCCATTGATGTGGATAAATGCTAAGCATCAATCCACATCAAAGCATCAAAACCACAAAGCATAGATGAAGGAGACATTATGCCACCCGAATGCACAAAGAGAGCTCAAACCGAGAGCTAAAAAAAAATATAAAAAAGATTGCTTCAAACAATAACAAAGTATGAAACCGAGAATGCATTTGCTAGACAATAAACTATGAAAATAAAACTAAGGAGACATAACAATGCTTAAGGAAAACAAACGAGATCATGAAAATGAGAATGAGCTTTCATTGAAAAATAAATTTAACAAGTTGTAAATTGAAGAACATGAAAAATGATTAGTAAAAACAATTTAGGAAAATGCTAACGGAAAAAAAGAAAAGAACAAGGAAAGTTTAATTCTAAAAAACTATTCTACCTTAACCTACATTATTCCTACTCCTAAAAATTACATTAACCTCTACTCCAAAAAATTACATAACACTTTCAATTGTCATCCTTTCCTATTTATAAACACACTAGGGGTAAAATGGTAATTTTCACATCCTTGATGAGTTGGCATTTTTTTTTGGCCACTTGTCTTCACACCATTGGCTCCTCGAAAAGATATGTCCATGTCATCGGTCTTCTTGTCCAATTGGATGTGCTCGGTGGCATGACTCGTGTTGTCCGCGTGGCTCAATCTCGATTTTAGCCCAATTTCGGTCCATTTTCTACCGAAATATTCAAAATTCATCCGGATTTGATTTATCTGCAAACATGAGAATTTTAATTAAATAAAGGGGATAATTAACAAAATAAATTGGGGATTTAAATAAATAATTAGGAAATTAAGCACAAATAATTCTAAAAATATAGAATTATCACACCCCCAAACTTGAGTTTTTGCTTGTCCTCAAGCAAAACAAAATGATTGTAGGAATGACAAGTACAAAAACATAATAATTTCCCCAATATCATCCTCAAAGAAAAAGTACAGACTATGAAATCAAAGACTCACAATTACAAGTCCAACACTTAGAATTATTCAATCATAAGTCCTAACCCAAATTGGACTCCTCGTGAGTGTGTGAAAGATGTCTAAGTCACTTCACAGTACATTATCCGGATCAGATTATGCAACATAGTGAATGCAAAGTCAATGACATGTGATCATTCTCATAAGTTTGCTTTTCACTTCTCTCTCCACTAATGTAGTCACACTTAACCAAAGATTAATAAGACTTCATTAAGCTTGTAATGTAAGGCTGGGGCTAAGGTATGATAAAGTCGATTTAGGTTTAATTACCCCTTAACATGCATTACTTCTAGGATCTTAATGTAAGAGCTCTAATCATTTCCCCCAAACTTATTTATTTCACTAAGCATTTTTTTTTTCTTTTCTTGTTCTTTTTCTCTCTTTTTTTTTTCGTCATTCTTTCTTTCTTTTTTTTTATTTTTATTTTTATTTTTTTTTACACACTCCTTCACAATCACTTAATACCCATACAGCTCACAATATATCCAATGACTTTTCATGCTTTCGGGGTAAGGGATAGGAAAAAGTATTTAAGCTAAGAAAAATTAAGCAGGTGTATTTACAGAGAAAAGCTTATTTGGCCCAAATGGGTGACTAGGGGTAGAATATGTACAAGGATAGCTAGAAAGGCTCAAACGATCCAAAGATGGCCTAAATCATCTCCCTAATCAAGTGTGATCTAATATTTCACCTCGAGATTAGATCAAACAAATTCTAGAATATGATGCACAAAATCAACTGAACAAATGCAATACTATGTACACATAAGCTTTCTCTAAATAAATATACCGATTTATGACATGACATGTGCATAAGATGAGGAAATCACAATCCGAATTAAGACAAATTCAAGAACTCAACTTCATGCTTTTCCTATAATCATGCTTCTCATTCAATCAAAGTCAGACTAAATCATGGGGTCATATCATTGGAATATGGGAAAACTACATGCTAAGCACTAAATCATCCCAAAATCAAGCAATTTAAGCTCATATTATCGAAAAAATTTTGAAAATTCCTTCTCAGATTTTCGAAAAAATTTTGAAAATTTTTTCAATTTTTCACAAAATTGCTCAAATAATATCCCCTCCCCCAAACTTAAAGTGCACAGTGTCCTCAGTGTGTAGATAATATAAGAATTGAAGCTCAGGACAGAGTACTCCCCTTTCTGATGATGATGATGACAACTGAAGCTTTGATTGAAAGCATAAAAATAGAAAATAAACCTGCAACACAAACAAAGAAAGAAACAACAGAAAAGAAAAATAAAAAGAACTATTTACAATGTGAAAGTGAAAATACAACCACTTCAAATGCAGCTGAAAAACACTACACTCAGCAGCAAGGCAAAGAGCAGGAGGATTAGCCAAAATGGTGACAGAATGTTAACAGTTAAATCCTCCTGAGCTCTCGTTACTTCCCTCCTTCTTTGAGAATTCCTGTGCTCCAGCCTTATATTCTCCTCAATCCCTATCTTAAAACACTCTTGAGAGTCATCAGGGAGCTTTAAAGGTTTGAAGACATTAAACTTCACTTCCTGATCTTGGACTCTCATCGTCAACTTTGTAGAATCAGAGGGCGAGGAAGGCAATGAATAAGAAGGTATAGATGAAGAAGCACTTATCTTTATTTCCTTGGCAGCCCGATCCTGATATTCCTGCTCTTTCTGAGCTGCTTCGTTAGAACTTATGAATTCTTCAACTATGTGCTGTTCAGGTTGGGACTTAACTTGTGGCTCCTCTAGCTCGCTGCCACTCCTCAGGGTGATAGATCTAACATGTTCCTTACCCTCCCCTTGCTTAATAGGATTGACTTCAGTATCACTAGGAAGGGTCCCTTGAGGATGTTGGCTAAGAGCACTAGCTATTTGTCCCACTTGAACCTCTAAGTTCTTAAGTGAAGCAGCTTGATCTTGCAGGATAGTCGTGAACATCTCCTCCAATGTAGGCTTCTTCTCAGCTGCTGGTGTGTGGTAGAATTGGGGCTGCATGAGTGGTGGTGGTGGTGGTGGTGGTGGTGGTGGTGATGGGTGAAATTGAGGTGGGGATGGATGATGTGGAAATTGCGGCTGTGGTGGTACCTGAACCTGTGGAGCTTGAAAACTAGGGGGTTCTACAGATATGGGATTAGAAGTTTGCCTTTGGTTTTGGCTCCAGGAGAAGTTAGGATGGTTCCTCCACCCTGAATTATAGGTGTTTGAAAAAGGGTTGTTCTGTTGCGTAGGGGGAGCAACATACTGAACCGATTCTAAGTTGAGCAGACACCTATCTACAGAGTGGGTACCACTACACAGCTCGCAGGAAAGGAAAGGACTTTGGACAGAATAAATCGGATTAGGACTGGTGGGAGGATTATGCTGGGTACTGAGCGACTCTACCTTCTTCGTAAGATTAGCGATTTGAGAGGTCAAGGTATACAGTGTGTCGAGCTCATAAATACCCGCTAGCTTCTTTAGCATTTGCCTCTCCGAGGACCACAAATAGTTGTTAGCCGCCATCTTGTCTAAAAGCTCGTAAGCTTCCTCCTCTGTCTTGCACATCAGGGCTCCACCTGCCGCAGTGTCAACAATGGTCCTATTTGGGCTTGTAAGTCCGTGGTAGAAGGTCTGGACTTGCAACCACAAAGGTAGGCCATGGTGAGGGCACTTCTTAAGAAGCTCCTTATATCGTTCCCATGCTTCGTAAAGAGATTCAGAGTCGTACTGAGCAAAGGAAAATATTTTACTACGGAGTTGGGCCATTCTAGAAGGAGGGAAAAACTTAGATAGAAATTGATGGGCTAACTCATCCCATGTAGAAATTGATCCTGGAGGCAGAGAGGTTAACCAGTGTCTCGCCCTATCCCTTAATGAGAAGGGGAATAATCTAAGCCTAACAGCATCGTCAGATAATCCATTATATTTAAATGTGTTGCACAAGTCCAAGAATTGCCTAAGGTGAGCATGTGGGTCATCGTGAGGAAGCCCACTGAACTGCAAAGATGTTTGGATCATCTGGATGATTGCGGGCTTAATTTCAAAATTGTTTGCATGGACAGTTGGTAGCCTAATGCCGGAATGATACCCCCCCATCGTCGGCATTGCATAATCTCCGACTGTCCTAATTTTCCTATTTTTTGTCATGATGTTTTGCAGCGGAGCTACGAATTTCCTAGAGTCCTTTTGAATTTTTTTTCGTTCGATTTTAGAATCTAGAGAAAAGCAATCAAAATTTCTGGCTCTACGCTTGCAATCATCGAAAAGTCCTTAAAAAATTTTTTTGAATTTTTTGAATTTTTCATTTTTTTTATTTTAATTAAGAGAAAATTTAACTAACCTAAGCTAAGGCTCTCAATATTTACAACCTAAATATTTACAAGCTAGAATTACACCTAAGCATAATTTCACCGATATTAATTAAGGACTAATTAAAACTTCCCCGGCAACGGCGCCAAAAACTTGATGAGCCCCAAGGGTATATATCCGCAAGTGCACGGGTCGTACAAGTAATAATGGGATTTGAGTCCCGAGTTATCGTCCCACAGAGAAGTTGACTAGCCTAATTAAGTACCGGTTAATCTTACCCTAAGTATATCCTAGCAAATTATGAATTTCTGATGGGTGGTCTACATGGCTAGAATTCAAAATACCGAAAGCAATAAAATAATAAAAACTAAAGGAAATAAAGAAAATAAAACCGAGCTCAAAGTACTTACAATACTCCAAGCAACTGAAAACAACAAACCTACAAAAGAAAATTAAAATCGTTAAAATTAACTAACGCAATTAAAATAAAATGCAATCATGAAAATAAAGCAATAAAGTTAAACTACAATTAAACTAACCTAAAAATGTAATTAAACTACTTAATTAAAATGCATGAGTTTATCTAAATTAATTTTAAGCACTACTCCTAATACTAGATTAAAAATTACTTAGTACCCAAATTAAATCTAAGTTAAACTAATGCATTGAAATTAATCTAACTAAGCTAACTAAAAAACATTGAAATTAATCTAACTAAAATGCATGCAAAAATGAATTAGTGCCACAATGCAAAAACCAAACAAGGCCTTAACAATTTAAATCCTTCCAACAACTCCCTCCAACTACTGTTCATGCATCATTTTTCTTTTCCATTTCCAGTATGGCTCGGTTTGGTAAGGTGCTGTGTCCAATTTGCTTGCTCACGGGTCTGTCCTAGTCTGCTGTCCACCAACTCTGCCTCAATTTCTGGCTGCCACTGTCCCAGCACGTTACCACCCATCAGCAACCAAGCTTCAACACGCCAGCCTCCCCAGACCTGCACTACACGTCCAGCTCCTGCTCTGTCCTGCACTGCTACGTTAGGTGCAACTGCAACGTGCTCCAGGTGCTGCTTCAGCCTCTCGGGTTTGTAGATGGCACACTGCTGGCTGTACTGCAGCATGTCTTCTTCACAATCCATTTCCAGTGGTCTCGATTTTGGCAAGGCATATTCACGGGTGAGGCTTATCCGTGCCTCTCGGTTCCAGCAACTGGTGTCTGCTGCTCCAGGTGCCGTTCGATTGCTATTTGTCCTCTGGTCCAGGCATTTGCCTCACTACTGCAAGCTCATATGTTGCACACTGGACACAGCAGCATACACATCCTGTGCATCTTCAATCCAAGCGGCACTCCGTAATCGATTCTGCCGGCCAGCTCTTAAACAGAGCATAACAGAGTATCTACTGGACACTCCCTACTGCACTCGTAGAAATCGGTCCTCAACTAGCTGGCTAGTCTAATGGATCAAGGAAGAGTTTTTGGAAAACACTACAGCAACTGGCATGGCCTACGCAACTTAGAAAAACAAAAACAGTAAGAAGAAAATGTCTCTTGAAAGCTATCACTGAAATACAAACACAAAAACAAACGGGATAACTAACAGCCTCGGGTTGCATCACATGTAGCCTCTAATGCTGTGATTCCACATTGCCATTGATGTGGATAAATGCTAAGCATCAATCCACATCAAAGCATCAAAACCACAAAGCATAGATGAAGGAGACATTATGCCACCCGAATGCACAAAGAGAGCTCAAACCGAGAGCTAAAAAAAAATATAAAAAAGATTGCTTCAAACAATAACAAAGTATGAAACCGAGAATGCATTTGCTAGACAATAAACTATGAAAATAATACTAAGGAAACATAACAATGCTTAAGGAAAACAAACGAGATCATGAAAATGAGAATGAGCTTTCATTGAAAAATAAATTTAACAAGTTGTAAATTGAAGAACATGAAAAATGATTAGTAAAAACAATTTAGGAAAATGCTAACGGAAAAAAAGAAAAGAACAAGGAAAGTTTAATTCTAAAAAACTATTCTACCTTAACCTACATTACTCCTACTCCTAAAAATTACATTAACCTCTACTCCTAAAAATTACATAACACTTTCAATTGTCATCCTTTCCTATTTATAAACACACTAGGGGTAAAATGGTAATTTTCACATCCTTGATGAGTTGGCATTTTTTTTTGGCCACTTGTCTTCACACCATTGGCTCCTCGAAAAGATATGTCCATGTCATCGGTCTTCTTGTCCAATTGGATGTGCTCGGTGGCATGACTCGTGTTGTTCGCGTGGCTCAATCTCGATTTTAGCCCAATTTCGGTCCATTTTCTACCGAAATATTCAAAATTCATCCGGATTTGATTTATCTGCAAACATGAGAATTTTAATTAAATAAAGGGGATAATTAACAAAATAAATTGAGGATTTAAATAAATAATTAGGAAATTAAGCACAAATAATTCTAAAAATATAGAATTATCATCGATCATGGCATGATATTGAGAAGCCCACTACTTTGGCCTACTGGATGAAGTTATGAGGGAGCAAGTCCCTAATCTCTAAGGAACTTAACTCCAAAGCTGGAAAGGGGAAAACTAAACCCAAGTTTTAGAGAAAACCTATGGAAAACAATCTCGTTAATAATTCGAGAAAGGGTCTTCTTGTCAGAATTGGGAAGCTTATATGAGTAACCCTCAATTAAAAGGTATTTATCCATAATAGCCTCTAAGTCTGACACATTAAGGCCGAAAATGACACCTAAGTTGAGTTGTTTATTGCTAATGAGAAAAGCCATATAAAAATATTCTAAGACTTAGAAAACCTAAGGAAAAACCAAAGGCAGCTATGGAAAGACTACCTAAGCAAGTGAGGGTGGCGACTGGGTAGCGATTGAGTGTGGTGACTGGGTAGTAATTGAGTGCAGCGACTAAGTCGCGGCTAAGTATGTGGGTGACTAAGCAGATGGAATTTGCAGCTGAGTCTAATGGCTAGGTTTGGCAGATGACTATAAAGGCTGAGAATGGTTGATATGTGGATGAGTTATTTTAAGGAAAAGCTCACACCCTCTCACCTTATATAGCAGTGGCTGAAAATTTGAAGAGTCCCTTACTAAGTCCAATTGTTAGTCTCTCGCACTAAAACTCAAAGTAAAGACTTAAGAATGGCTATGAATATTGTAAGACCCTCTATATATACTCTTTCATGTAGTACACCCAATGAAAGAGTGGGTAGCAATTGATATGAGTCATACTAGGTATTTTTTACTTATAAACAGACTGAGCCCTACTCAAAGAAAAGTCCAGGATTGATAGGTATAGCAAGATACGTGGCCCAACCCGAGGGTTCCATGTGTACCTTATCTAAGACCCACGAGGGTGCCATGTGGCGCACCACATGCCATGTGGCTCTTACCTAACAGGTGTATTACCCACTGGGTCATATGCGCCCAGTAGTTGATCCACTCGCTAAGTCACTCACACTTAGTGGGCTTGCGCACATAAAGACCTGGGCCCATGAATAGGTCCATTACACCAAAAATGCTCATATTATGAATGCAACCACGTGTGGCCAATGTGGCATAGTGAAGTCATAGTTACAAGGGTAATTAAGCTTTAATTAGTCTCTACAAGTAGCAGGCAAATACATTCTAAACTCAATTAAGATGTCCATTTTGTTCACTGAGACTTTTCTAAATTTTATTCTAACTTAAGTATCGGAGTCGTATGCAGAGAACAACCTTGCGTCTCTCTGACTTCTCTTTTCTTGCAAAGTTCTTAATAAGACGTGGACACGAAAATCAAGATTACGTCAGGATTACTTCATTGTTGTTTTAAACAATAACAGAAATAATGTCAATCGCACGAGAAACGAAATTATTTAAGTATATTTTATTAAAAAAAATTAGCTTTGTGTTTAGTAGGATTTATTTTAATTTTATTTTTTAAAATTTAGTAAATAATAGGGAAATAAAATTTTTATAAAGTAAATAGAAAATAGAAAATAAATTTAGAGAATGGATTGAGATTTATTACTCTTTACTATCATACATAAATATATTTATTAGAAGAAATTTTTTCTTGATTTTAATTTGAATTTTTAATATGAAGCAAAAATGATATTTTTGTTTCTTTTTAAAAGAACTAAAAATGTTATTTGTTTTTAACAAATATATTTTGGTATGATAATAATAAATAATTTTATAATTTTATTTTTATGCTGGAAGACAATAACAACACCCTTTTAAAAAGGATTTGAACTTTCACAAAACAACTTAAAAATTAGAAACTAAAATGCATTTTACCCAGCAGAAGTGAAATGAAGAATCCACGTATAAGAAAATGTTACTCTTTTTTTTTTTCCTATTTCATTTTCATGCTAGAGCTGTAATACATGTAGTTTAGCGACTTCGACCCTCACTAACACTACTTTAAACAACTATCAGACCCTCCAAATATTCTCAAAATGAAAATAGAAAAGTAGAAATCTTTAGGTACAAAAAATTAAATAATTAAAAGTAGAATCAACATTTTGAACTAGTACAATTATAATGTAATTCCCAACGGTTCATGTGTATCTTTCTGTCTGTCTTTCTCTCTCAAATGTTTCATTTCTAATCCCAGGAACTCTGCCATTTTGCAAATATCCTCGGACTGTGGATGGGACTTGTCACCCGATGAGAACCCATGCAAAGACAATGAACTGTTGATCTCACCAACTCCAACATCCACCCAACTAAACCCCACTTCCTTCCTCACTCCCCTCTCTCTCATTATTTTCCTCAGTTTCGCTACCTTTTCCCAATTTCCCTTCTCAGCATACAAGTTTGACATCAATACATATGGCCCTGACTCATTGGGCTCCATCTCCATCAAAGCATCAGCTACCCTCTCACCCATCTCTATATTTCCATGTATCGTGCAAGCCCCCAGCAAGCTTTGCAACATAGACAATGCTGGCCCTCCTGGACTGCGACCCATCAGCTTCTCTGCCTCATTCAATCTACCTGCACGGCCCAACATATCCACCATACAAGAATAATGCTCCGAGGACGGTTCAATCTGATATTCTGCCAGCATTGAGTCAAAGAGCCATTGACCCATATCAACTATTCCATTTCTGCCACAAGCTGTTAGTAAGGAAAGAAAGGTGATTGAGTCAGGTTTCACTCCTCCTCTTTTCATCTCTTCGAATGAAGTCATCACTGAATTATAGTCTCCATGCCTTGCCTGGGCGGATATAATTGATGTCCAAGCAAATAGGCTTTTTTGAGAAATCTCACTGAAAACCTTTTGCGACTCGGAAATGCTCCCACGCTTTGCATACATATCAAGGAGAGCATTGGACACTATTGGATCAGTATTGAAACCAACCTTTATTAATTGCGAGTGGCAGTGCTGACCATGCTTTAGAGATATATCTTCACCAGAACCAATTGCATTCAAGACACTACCAAATGTGTATTGATTTGGCTTACATTCCATAACTGCTGATAAAAATGTCCTCAAAGCTTCCAGGCACATTCCATTTTGAGCATAGCCAGAAATTAATGCATTCCATGAGACAACATCTTGACATTCAAGTTCCTCAAAAACCTTAAAAGAGTCTTGTACCAATTCAAACTTAGCATACATGGTAATAAGACTGTTGCAAACATTTGATTCCGACAAAAAGTTACTCTTTATGCAACATGCATGAACCATTCGACCTTGTTCCACTAATTTCCCAATGGTTATGGCATGGATTAATCCAACAAATGTAACATCATTTGGATAAACATCATCTAATCTCATTTCATTAAAGAGGTGAACAGCATCCCTTTCATCAACAGAAATCATCGTGGTCCATGAGACAACGTTTCGCTCATTCATTCTTTCAAATACCAACTTTGCATCTTCAACAATCTCACACTTTGCGTACATGGACATCAAAACATTACAAACAGATACATGTGTATCACAGCCCCTTTTTATACACAACCCATGAATCTGTCTTCCAATGTCTAAGTTCTTCTGATGACCACATGCTGAAACTGCACCAGTAAATGATATATTATCAAGCTTCATCCCCTGTTTCACCATTTCAATAAATACCCAAATTGCTTCTAACCAAAAACTATTCTCTTGGCTGTACCCTGAAAGCATTGCATTCCACGAAACCAAATCTCTATTCGGCATCTCATCAAGCACCCTTCGAGCTTCTTCTAAACGCTTCCACCTTGAATACAAAGTTATGAGAGCATTTCCCACAAAGATCTCATGATTCAATCCAGACTTTATTACACGAGCATGCAGCTGCCACTTGAAAAAAAAACCTTCGAGGTCCAAACAGAAAGAAAAGGCTGTGGTATAAGTTACTGCATCAAAAACAACCCCATTGGAATTCATCCTCAAAACAAAATTAAAAGCTTCTTCACTTTTTTTAAACCCCGAAAGCAAAGTATTCCACGAAACAATATCAGGATAATTTAAGCTTTCAAAGATGGACAAAGCCTTATCAAACTGACCAGATTTAGAGTACATATTCATTAAAGTATTTTGAACCATAATAAAAGACATGTATCCAGAAGTAATAGCAAATTTATGAACCTGGGTTCCCTGTTTTGAATCTCCACAAGAATCCTTGAGAGCTAGAACCACTGTAACTTCATCAATGATACTATTTTTGCCTAATCGAAGGAGTTCCCTGAGCTTTCTGAAGGCATTCAATGGGAAATTAATATGTAAAAAAGTGGATAGAGAGTGATTAGCAGCGTAAAGGGAAGTCGGATTCGGGTAAGGATTTTTGTCAAGTAACTGGTGAACATGTTTAGACGAGTGCAAGCTTCTTAAGACTGTTGACCTTTGCCTGGTGATTTTATGGAGTTGACGAGTCATCTCGAGAGTTTCATAATAGACAGTGACTGCAATGAAAATACAATAAATAAATAAATATTAAACCCTTCTTAAATCCTCGTGTTTTTCATAATGAAACTTGAAATGATTATTAGTTAGGCTATCTAATTTACGAGCAGAACATTCAAATAATTAGATACTAAATAGAAAATCACAATCATATATCATCTAGAATATTTTATACCTTAAACCGACCAAGAAAAATAACCCAAGTCAATTGCACTGAGTCATCATGTCACAAACCCCCCAACGCCAATTCCAAAGAGCCAATCCATAGAAGAAGCAGAAAGTATTATAATCACTCAAGTTAAAAGCAATTTCAAGCATAATCCAATGCTGGAGATTTTGCTAGGTATCCATAAGATACAATAAAACTTATGTCATTGTCCAGGCAGATGGATAAGCAAGAAAAAAAAAAACACTAAATTACCTAAAAAAACCATCCGTATGCAAGCTCATAACTTAGATATACATTCATATACGCTCAAATGGAGGGATGGAAGAAAACATTGTGAATAGTGCATACCTCTTAAACCTAGTGCTTGTGATGTTTACGTCGATGACTCTTGGCCCCTTTATTTTTCCTTCAACTAAAAGGCAAAATGGTAATAGTGAGACACTACATTATAATAAGTGAAGCACGCTAGCTCGACGGCACGTCAAGTGGCGGCAGCAGGGCGTCTCCGAAACCTTCCGAGTTTGGTTGAAATTGAAGGAGAAGAGGACGAAGGGGCTGAAGGCGCACCGGCGGACGGTGGTCGAAGCAACACCGGATCTCGGGCTTGGCTTGGCTTGGCTTGGCTTGAAGGTTTGACTGAAGAAAGGGAGCAAGGAGGTCAGGCTGAAGGTGGCGTTGAAGACATCGGACGGGACTGCTCTGAAGTAAAAGAAGGCAAGAAAAGAGAGCGAGAGAAAAAGGAGATGAAGAAGGGGACAGCGTTTTTGGACCTACCAGACCCGAGGCTGTCACTAAATCCGACCCGCTTGGTTAAGCCTTCTGGGCCAACCCAACAGCAGCTCAAGTCCATTTGCTTTGGGCTTTGACATCGAAGTTTGGGTATATCCTTACATTTGTTTGTTTATTTATTAGCATTTAATTTGATTTATTTTTTTTATTTTAGTAAAATTTGTTTTATTTTTATAAATTTAGTAAAATTTGTTAATTAGCTAGTTCACTATTTTATTAGTTTATTTTTTATGTTCCATTTTTGTAATTAGGATATTTGACATTTAAAACAAGAAAAAATTAAAAATTAATTATATATCTTGTAAATTAAAACGAAGTGTAAATAAAATTTCAAAACATAAAAAGTCAATCAAATAAATGGAAATTCAACCAATGATAGAATTTTTAGATGTTGCGATTGTGCAATATTAAAGAGTTTTTTAGATAAGGAATGATTGTCCTAAATCCAATTAGAGTATTGGGGATTTCAGGAAATGATTCCAATATAACAGAATTTTCCTTTATATCTAAAAATTATAAATTCAATAAAAATAATAAATATAATAAATAAAGTTCTTTGAATTAAATGGGATCATTCTCGGTGTTGGAATTTTTCGGGTGCTGTGAGTGTGTAATAATTTTCCTTTTTGTAATCTAATTGTCAAGGGATTTAGGAAAATAGCTTCGACATTAAAAGATTTTCCATTTACTCACACATATGTTAATATTAAATAATAAAAAAGATAAAAGTTTCTTAAAAAAAAGTATGGGAACAAAGAAAACTAATAAACGATAATAATAAATAAAATTGACAATAAATGCAGATTTTACCAATGATGAAATTCTTGAATTTTGTGAGTATGCAATTTTTCGAAATTTTCTAGGTGAGAAAAAACTTTTTTGAATACAATGAGAGTGTCGGAGGATTTGGAAAATAATTTCAATATCATGAAATTTCTATTATTTTCAAAAACAAAGATAAAAAGTAAATCTTATAAAATTGAGATTTAAAATATAAAATAAAATAAAATGAAATTTAAAAAAATTTAAAACCGGACGATGCAACTCCCTCATTAGAATGAGTGTGTTCTTATGAATACTACTAAGATGAGGATGTTAATAATATATTTTAGGAATATAATTAATAGTATATTACTATAATTCAGAACTGCACTATTAATGCATATTTTATAGCTTATTCTTATTATTACTTTCTATTTATAAGAGTGTTTCCTATTATAGAATTCTTGTACATGCAATCAATATTTTAACACATATAATAAGAAATACAAAATTTTGTTTTTTGACTAACATGGCATCAGAGTAAGTTCATCCTAACCCTAGTCGCTCTTATTATATATTTTTTTCTCGAGGCTGCTGTTTTAGTGAGTGTTTTTTTTTCTTGCCTAGTTTGTTTATTGTGAACGTAGATCGATCCTCTCTTATGTGATTGATCACTTGTGTCTTTGTGTTTAAGATTTTGTGTTCTTAGGTATTCTCCATTTTTTTTTTTTGTGATTAAAGATGGAAGATAACATGTGTACTTTTGATCTTTATGTCTCTGTTGGCACAACTGTGAAGTTTAATCGAAAAATTATGCACTTTGGTCCTAAACTTTTTGTATTTTCTTAGGTTCCCAAGGTCAGGAACATGATCTCTTTAATAACATGCCTGATTTTAAGATTCCAAATACACAACGTGGACCTAGTCTGATTGTGCAGTTAAGACATGGATATTGAATCCCTTGGAGCTTGAGATATCTGCCTCTGTTGGTCTAGCATCAGCAGCTAAGGAGATTTGGGATTCCATCAAAGAGATGTTTTCTAATGATGGTAACAAATCTAGTATCTTCACTTTGTTTCAATAACTTGTTGGTAACAATTAAGGGGAAAGTCTTCACCAAAATTTTTTGTTGCATATTAGGGAATCATCAATGAATTTTGTCAACTTCAACCTCTCTCGACAAATTTAATGTCACGACCCAAATTACCTAAAAATCAGAGTAAATTTTTTTCTTTTTCAATTATTATTTAATTCTTACCTTTCCCTCATCGTGACCATCCTATAACACAGTTGGGCTATGATTCGGTGTTAGTCACCTCACACTATTTCCAATTCCATTTCCATAATCACATTTATACATCAGAGTTCACTATCCTTTGACTTTAAATAAATACATACCCAATGGTATTTATAACACTACATCCCCGACATCATATCCGTTCACAGTACTGTGCATTACATATTTAGATACAAAACTATACAAATGTGTATACCTGTCTCTCGATGGGAAGCAGCGGATACCAATGCATGCAAGTCCTCAGCCGCTCAATAACTATTACAAGTGCTCTGAAAAGATGGGAAAATAAGGGGGGTGAGCAAACCATACGCTCAGTAAGGCAATTATGCAAGTAAGTAGATAGCTCCATTATCTACATGCTCATAATGCCATGCCCTTAAAATCCATTTCTTTTCATTAAAATCATCAAGCACAAAGTCATGCAAACATCAATGACTTAGTTTATAAAACTGTGCGTGCATATATAAATCATATAACTTATGCTTCCATGGCATTTTATGTGACATCAGTAAATCATACTCAGCATGAATTAAATCAAAGTCATGCATTCTTTCATGCGATATAAAACAAATCATGAGATATAATCCTTTCATGAATTTATCATTAAAGCATGGAAAAACTCATCATGCTACTGCATTCAAATCATTTCATTAAAACTGCAGTATAAACTAACCCTTCAGGTCAATCATCTCATAAAACAATTCATTAAAATTCATATAAAACTCGGTTATAAAACCACCCTTCTTTCAGGGTCACATGCCATAAAATCTAAAAATCGGGGGCCTGACCCCTCCATCGGGTCTACCCTGGTCTATCAGACCATAAGTTATATCATGTGAGACATGTAAGTGATTATATCAGTAACATCGAGGACTATGGCCATATCCTAGTGATCCCTAGCAACACGGTACTTAGTGTGCGGGGTATCACACCTGAAACGGGAGGTGGGTCGTCCTACCCGTCAGAACAGTATAATACCAGGATTGAGGGGGGCAAGGCTTGCTACCTTGTGGCTCATGCCACTCCACTCCAACAATCCCCACGGTACAGCGTACTCCGCGTGATATACACGGTACAACGTACTCCGTGAACCCAAGCTCAATCAGGGGTGCCTGTAATAGGTCTTATCCACCCATATCATCTCTGTCTCAGAATGCACGTGTGAGCATATCATCTCACTGTGACACACAGTCTACAGGAGGCTCCAACACGGCTATATGCATGTAATACAATTCCCTGTACGAGGGAAGCTCAAGCACGGCTCCATACATATTCATGATATCAGAAAACCTCGTGCGAGCGAAGCTTTAGCACTGTGTCATAGAAATCAATGAAATCTGCGTACGAGCAGCGCTCTAATACGACTTAAACTGATTATAAATTCAAGTAAAATCCATGTACGAGCAATGCTCTAGTACGAATATGTATAAAAACTCAATGAAAACCTCGTACGAGAAAAACTCCAGTACGACATTCAAATGAATTATGAAAACCATATAAAACTTTGTGCGAGCAACGCTCCAGCACAAATGAATGCTCAAGTAAATCAAATCTCGTGCGAGTTACACTCCAGCACGGCTTTATGCATAATTAAATCAAATCTCGTGCGAGTTACACTCCAGCACAGCTTCATGCATAATTAAATCAAAACAGGATGCGAGCTAAGCTCCAGCATCTCTCATGCATGTCAATCATAAAAACTAGTGCGAGCAATCGCTCTAGCACCATTTTATGCATACCACGTCAAAACAAGTCAAAACATGTCAAAACAGAGTGCGAGCTAGGCTCCAGCAGATCTCATTTCACAATAATAAAAATCAGTGCGAGCACCATACTCTAGCACATTTCATGCATATGATGTCACAGAAGTTAGTGCGAGCAACCGCTCAAGCACATTTATGCACATTCACAAACGCAAATATAGTGCGAACTACGTGTCGGCACTATCTATTTCCATATAAACTTGATAGTTGGCCTATTTTCCAAAGAAATTTCATTTAAATATAAATAACACTTACGTAGTGTTATCTTGTGAAATTTATACAATTTCTGGCCAATCTACCGATTTGCTTTGATTAAAACCAATCAAATCTTTAATTCAGAAAATTCCTTAAATCATGCATTTCAAGCATGTCATGCTTTCACCATCCTTAGGTGAAATTCCCTCAATAGGGGTAAAATAGTCTTTTCACCTATTTCGATCCTTAAAATCATCTAAAAATACTTTTAAGATCATTATACAATAACCGTGTATACATACATAATCAGTGTACAGAAAAGCTATTAAAATACATGTAGCTACCTCTAGCTACTCACATAATTCCCTTACCTCATTTTTTGTACAGTCTGACCTTTCCCACTGATGACTCGTCACGCAGTCCGATTTGCTCCGAATCCAATCTCCGGAACTGCGGATACACATTCATCAGGTCAATTACAATACAGTTTAATGTATTTCTTAATTTTCTGGGCTTAATTTAAATCATTGGGCCTGATTACCCATATTGGGCCCGATTACACCTTAATGGGCCTTAATCGGCCTTAAGCCCGTTTACCACAATTTATCGAGGCCTATTGGGCTCATTGGCCCAGCAGTATTTATTTAGCCTCGTTCTAAACTCTCAGACAACTTATGAATTATTTACGACAATTTATCCCAATTTTCCAGAATTTAATTCATTTATGCGGAAATTAAATCTGTAATTCATCAACACGCATAACGATGCAAAATTGTCGTAAATAAGGGATACTTACCCGTTATTCCATGATCGTACACAAATCGAGGTTGTCTCAAGCTCTCGGTGGATGCCAATTGTCGAGCTACATAATTAAATATATTTTCGGGTAAACTTTCAGTCGATTAATAATAAAATTAAATATTTCAAAAATTAAATCGGTCAATTCGACCGCTTACCGACTTACCCGAAACTCGATTGCATCACTGAAATTTCCCCAATTTTCCCTCTTTTTCTTTTTCCCTTTTTCTTCCTTTTTTCCTTCTCTTTTTGGCTGAACCGGTTCGGTCCGGTTCAACCTGGTTCAGACCGCCGGTTCGGTCCGGTTCGGTTTGGTCGATTCAGTCCGGTTCGACCGGTTCAGTCACCATTTGGTCATTCCGGCGCCGTCTGACCTGTTCCCTGCGTGATTCCGTCGCCGTTCGGTGCGCCATCGCATGGGCTCCCTAAATCGGGCCTCGGTGTGGCTTGAATCGGCGCCATCGCCGACGAATCGATGTTTCTTCCCCGCGGCTTCCTCCTCCATTTTCGGCATTTTTTCGCGACTTCGGGGAGCGTCCTGGCCGCTGGTGGTTCGCCTGGTGTAGGGCCACCTTCGCCGGTCCTCGCCGGAACCTCAGCCCCGCCGGTGGCTCGCCGGCGAGAGGGAAACCTTCTCTCGGTTTCTGCTGCTTCGTTTCTCTTTTGTTTTCTGTTTCATTTCCTTTTTCGCGATTCTAGATTTTTTTTTTACTTATTTTGTTTTATTATTTATAATTAACTTTTATTATTATTTTAATCAATTAAAATATATTAAAATTGCCAAAATATCTTCAAAAATTATTATTTAATTCATTTAATCTATAAATGAATTTATTAGTCCGATTTTACCTTTTCGATATATTTTTTGATTATTTCTGGGATTATTTTTCGATACGAAAATTTTGATTTATTCCAATAAATTCATATCTTGATCAATTTAACCCGAAATGTAATTATTTCTTCGTTATTGATCAAGATTTCTCAATCCCATATTTTTAATTAAATTTTCTTGTCTCGATTAATACCGAATTTTGGTCTTTTGATCGTTTTGCCCTTGCACATTTTCGGGAATACCATTTAAATCCTTTTTGCATTTTTTAAATGCACTAAAAAATTTCTATTTATTCACTTTTTGCCCTTACGATAAAACTCGGGTCTTACATTTAAAGACTCAAAATAAGCAATTGGAAAACCTATTTGTATGTGGTTTTTTTGTGAATCTGAATGAGTAGTATAATACTCTTAAAAGTCAATTTCTTGGGGAAAGTACCATGCGTACGCTTCAGTCTACGTTCTCTAATCCATAGTTGTTAGCACTGAAATTTACATATGTTTAGAACCCTTTTTACTTAGTTATTTGATTTGTTCCTTGCTATATTAGATATGTTTTATGTGTTTTGTGCATTTGTGCAGGAAAAAGAACAATATGGAGAAGTTAAAGCTTTTAGGAGCTGATTCTGATGATTCTGTGAAGAAGTGAAATTGCAGGATGCTGATCTGGGGAATCAATATCATTTTCGCAGCATAGCAGTCTGATTAGGGCAACACTGTTTTTCCACGTGGCATTCCGCGTTTTAGTGCCTGGGAACCTTATAAATAGTCTCTTTATCAGAATATCGAGGAGGCTGCGGTAGAAGGCTTCATGATTGATTTAGCTCCATAGAAACTCCATCTTTTTCATCTTTTTGAATCAATGTTTATTCTTGGGATGATACTTTGGAATTTGGGATGTTTATTATGATCTCTAGGAACTAAACTCCTTTTTCCTAGAATCGATGTAGCCAACTTTGGGCAGATTGCAATTATTTTGTGATATTGTTTGGATGATCTCAATTATGTTTATTTAATCTACTTGTTCTTAATGCTCTAGTTGATTGGCCACCAATTGGATGAATTAGTATAGGAATCCGACACTCGGGAGAGGAGATTTTTTTTATATGCACAAGGGTAGACTAACATAGGACATTGTTGAATCGGGAGGTTGACAATTCTTATAAGTCATAGAGAAACGGATTACCATCACTTAATGAACTCTATTATTTATTTCTGAATCGGGAGGTTAGGATTAGGTAATTTGGGTATTACTGTTTAAAACTCGGGAGAGATAAACAGGAAATAGTTTCGGCTATAAACAATTTGAAATAAAAAAGAACAATTGATCAAAGGAATTG
Organism: Firmiana major; assembly: GCA_033439115.1. Classification (NCBI taxonomy): domain Eukaryota; kingdom Viridiplantae; phylum Streptophyta; class Magnoliopsida; order Malvales; family Malvaceae; genus Firmiana; species Firmiana major. The sequence continues at coordinate 43,124,419 of CM065907.1, read as the reverse complement.
TATGAACCCTAGTTAGGTGAAATCGAGTTCTAGGAATATTTTGCCATTGATATTTTCATTCGTAATAACTGTGATTTGTTTTAATTAATTTGTTTCGTAATTAATAGTTAGAATAGTAAATAGGATATTAACCAATATAAATTACTTTTTCTAAATAAAGTTCAAGGTTGTTGATTACAGTGATTTGCGGTAGACACAATTCCCTGTGGGACGATACTTATATTTACTCTATACTCGAAAACTGACCTGTTGTCACTCCCCGAAAACGCGAAAAATAGGCTAATTTAAAACTTTTTATTCATTTATTCACAATTAAGAGTGCATTCCTGTGCAGTGTCATACATCATCACCTATATTATACCTCAGGATCTCGTCATTAAATAGTATATATTATATCATATACATTACTTGACCTCAAGTTAATTAATCCTAGTACATCCCATACAATGTTATACATCAAGTGTCTGCAATTACAGTAATTGTCTGGGTACATGAAAAGATAAAATATACCTCAAAATACAATATATGGCCTGGAGCTCAAGTCCTCCACTAGCCACTACTCCGTACGTCGCAGGAAAACCCTTTTCACTTGAAGAAATCTGGGGGGAAAGAAAATAGGGTGAGCTTCTAAATCGCTCAGTAAATGGGGTAAGGGACTCATTTCATAAACCAAAATGCACATCACAAAATATTTATTTGTATGTGAAACTCATTTGAAAACCATAGCATGAAAGTACTCAAAACGATATTCTCATGTCTCAAATCATGTGAAAACATGAAGTAAAAAGGCTCAGTCTAGAGCAATAACAAAGCATGTGAAAATAACGCGATAAACGCTTTCTCAAATACGTGATAAAATCACTGAAATAGTAATGCACGTGGCGCAGCCACTAAACACACGTGGCATAGGCACTGATTTAAATTCACATGTGGCACAGCCACAAAATAGGGTTTCACGTGGCAACGGCCACTAATTAGGGGTTCTCACGTGGCAACGGCCACCAAATAGGGTTTCTCACGTGGTAACGGCCACCAAATGGGGTATCACGTGGCAACGGCCACCAATGGGGTTTCTCACGTGGCAACGGCCACCAAATAGGGTTTCTCACGTGGCAACGGCCACCAAGTATACGTGGCATAGCCACAGAATGGGTTATTCTCAGGTTACCAGAACGGAGAAGAATCAGACTTACATGCTACCAGAGCAATGCCCAGTGTGTACTCAAAATTACACACCTAAGTCTTATCACACAAGACTGGTTTGCCTTCACGTAGAACTCATAATGGTTTTTCTCTCATAAAAGTCATTTGAAAACCGTTTTGTACTCAACACAAAACATAATAAAACCGAGTTCCAACCGGCAAAGCACGCACACATTTCTCAAATCTCAATATTGCCTTAACGTAGAGCCCAATTCATTACTTACACAAATTCGACGGTTTATAAAGCAATTTCACACTCAGCTTCTAAACGCATAAAACAATGGGCTCCAACCGGCTATAAAAACCGTGTGCAATTATAACTCAACACAACACTCAACATGCTTGTTTTATAAACCACAAATCATGCTATAATAGTTTACAAATCACATACACAAATGGTTTAGATTTCCCTTACCTCTTTGCACCTCGTATAGTGCAATCATTTCCCCCGTATCACGGACTAGCCTCGCATTCCACTCTGGAACTCCCGAGCTGTCCAAACGATGTTAAAACATCAATACTCAATTATCTCATCAACCTCAATTCTCAAAATCGAGCATAAGTGCTCATAACACCACAAATCTCTTGATTCTCGTAACTCTACCCCAAACTACACTTTCATTCACAACATCTCAACGTTCTACATTTCTCATGCCAATTATCTATGCTAATTCACCACATTGTCTAAATTTTTATTTATAGCTCAAATTCCCAAAATTGCTAAATATCATTATCACTCCAACCACATTGCAATTTCATAAATCCCTAATCATTTTTCAGCTATTTCAACACAATGCCAACAACCATTATCATCAAAATCATCTCAGATATAAGGATCGAAGTTTAGAAATTACCCAAAACTTGTGGAGAGCTTATCTCTTGTCTCGATTCGATCCGTCTTATGATTTCCAAGTATGTTGTTCTCCCTTTGATGAGGAACAACTTTCCTTCTTGCCACAGCTTCTGATTTGGTCTGAAATGGGTGCTTTGGATGAGTGAGAAAGCTAGGTTTCGGTGAAAATGGGGGTTGGAAGAGAGAGAAAGTGAGATTGCAGGAGAAAAATAGGGGTTCCTTATATAGGCTGAGGGTAGGAGATCGATCTGGCTCTTGATGAGATCGATCTGCGTTTGAATTTTGGGGACGATTTGGGCAATTTTATGCCTAGGAGATCGATCTGTCGAGGGGTGAGATCGATCTCTTTATGGCTTTATGAGATCGATCTGCTCCTTGAGGAGATCGATCTTCTCCCAAACAGAATCATTTGGAGATCAATCTCTTCCTCATGAGATCGATCTTCTCTCAAACAGAATCATAAGGAGATCGATCCTCTTCCATTGGAGATCGATCTGCTCCTTAAATTCCTCCTTCCTCGTCATTTTTAACTCACCAGATCGATCTCTCCTTCTCCCAGATCGATCTGTCCTCATAACTTCAGACTTATTTTAAACACTTAACATATAAATCTCCAATTATCATTCCCAATTCACTTAGCTCAATAAATTACACTTCAAGTTCATATTACATCACTCAAATATATCTAAAATTCTCAGATCTCACATCCTCCCCACCTTAAATAGAATTTGGTCCTCCAAATTCAACTCAACTAGTCGAATAGATGGGGGTATTTCTCCTTCATGAGACTCTCTAGTTCCCACGTTGCCTTTTCCATTGAGTGATGTCTCCACAAAACTTTCACTAATGGGATGCTCTTAGTTCTCAGTACCTTCTCTCTTCTATCGAGAATCTGGACGGGTTCCTCAGTGTAGCTTATATCCTCTTGAATGTCCATCTCGTCATACTCTATGACATGAGAAGGGTCCGGGTGGTACTTCCTCAACATAGACACATGGAAAACATTGTGTATTTCAGACATCTGTGGGGGTAATGCCAATCTGTAGGCTACCTCTCCCACTCTCTCAAGAATCTCGAATGGTCCCACGTATCGAGGACTCAATTTCCCTTTCTTCCCAAATCGCATGATACCCTTACTCGGTGATATTTTCAGAAATACTGCATCACCAACGTCAAACTCGAGTGGCCGTCTACGCACATCCGCGTAACTTTTCTGTCTACTTTGTGCAGCCCGTAACCTCTCACATATGAGTTTCACACTCTGTACGGCTTGCTCAACAAGCTCGGGAGCATTTATCTTTCTGTCATCGACTTCTTCCCAAGCTACAGGGGATCTACACCTCCTACCATATAGAGCCTCAAAAGGTGCCATTCCAATACTCGCATGATAGCTGTTATTGTATGCAAACTCTGCTAGGGGCAGGTGATCATCCCATGATCCCTTAAAATCCATTGTACACGCCCTCAACATATCCTCCAGGGTCTGAATAGTCCTCTCTGACTGACCATCTGTCTGAGGATGATAGGCGGTACTGAAACTCAATCGAGATCCCATGGACTCCTGAAATTGGGTCCAAAATCTGGAAGTAAACCGGGAGTCTCTATCAGAAGTAATACTCACTGGAGCCCCATGTAATCTAGCTATCTCGCTGACATACAGCTCAGCTAAGGCATCCACAGTATCTGTGCTCTTGATGGCAAGGAAGTGGGCACTCTTGGTCAATCTATCCACAATGACCCATATCGCGTCACGACCTCTTCGGGTCCTCGGTAAACCCATAATAAAGTCCATAGTGACATGCTCCCATTTCCATGTAGGTACAAGTAAGGGCTGTAGTAGTCCTCCGGGCTTCCTATGCTCAGCTTTCACTTGCTGGCATACTAAGCACCTGGCCACATACTCTGCCACGTCTCGCTTCATACCACTCCACCAATACACCTTTCTTAAGTCTCGGTACATCTTAGTACTCCCTGGGTGCATGGTGTATCGCGAGCAGTGGGATTCTCTCAATATCTGTCTCTTCAGGGTATCATCGTCTGGTACACAAATCCATCCTCTGAATCTCAACAATCCATCCTCACTGACTGTGAGATCCGACTACGAACTCTGTTCAGCTTGGCTAACCATATCTATCAATCTCTGATCACTGCGCTGCCCAGTTCTAATCTGATCCATGATCCTGGGCTCTATTCGCAAGCTAGCCAAAAATCCAGTCTCTATCTATTTAACTCTGATCCGAAGTTCGGTAAACTGCTCCAGTAAATTCCATTCCCTGATCATTATAGCAGATATCATACTCTTCCTGCTCAGGGCATCAACAACCACATTTGCCTTGCCCGGATGATATAGAATCTCGCAGTCATAATCCTTAAGCAGTTCCATCCATCTCCTTTGTCTCATGTTTAACTCTTTCTGATCAAAGAGATATCTCAAGCTCTTGTGATCAGTGAAGATCTGGAATCTTTCCCCATATAAGTAGTGTCGCCAGATCTTCAAAGCAAATACCACAGCGGCTAACTCCAAATCATACGTGGTGTAATTCAACTCATGGTCTTTCAGCTGTCGCGATCCATATGTGACCACTCTTCCGTGTTGCATAAGCACACACCTCAATCCTTGATGAGATGCATCACTATACACCGAGAATCCTCCTGATCCCCCAGGAATAGTTAACATAGGTGCCGCTGTCAACCTCCTCTTTAATTCCTGAAAACTGAGCTCACATTGATCAGTCCATATAAATGGAGTCTCTTTGCGCGTGAGCTTAGTCAAAGGGACGGCAATCCTTGAAAATCCTTCCACAAATCTTCTGTAATACCCTGCCAAGCCAAGGAAGCTTCGCACCTCGGTAACTGTCCTCGGTCTCTCCCAATTAAGCACAGCCTCCACCTTGCTTGGGTCCACTGATACTCCTTTCTCTGAGACTATATGACCAAGGAAAGCTATCCGATCCAGCCAAAACTCACACTTACTAAGCTTTCCATAAAATTGCTTATCTCGGAGTACCTGTAGTACTAACCACAGATGCTGTGCATGCTCCTCATACGACTGAGAGTATACTAGGATATCATCAATAAAGACTATCACAAATTTATCCAGATAGTCTCTGAACACCTCGTTCATCAATCTCATAAATGCTGCAGGGGCGTTCGTCAATCCAAAGGACATCACTAGAAATTCATAATGGCCATACCTCGTCCTGAAGGCCGTCTTTGGAATATCTTCTTCCTTGATCCTTAATTAGTGATAGCCCGATCTTAGATCAATCTTAGAAAAGACTGATGCCCCTCTCAGCTGATCAAGTAGATCATCAATCCTGGGCAATGGGTATTTATTCTTCACCGTGGCTTTATTCAACAACCGGTAGTCTACACATAATCTGAGACTACCATCCTTCTTCTTAACAAATAGTATTGGCTCTCCCCACGGCGAAACACTGGGTCTAATAAACCCTTGATCCAATAACTCCTGCAGTTGTTTCTTCAATTCCTCAAGTTCCACTAATGCCATCCTATAGGGAGGTTTAGAGATCGGCTGAGTATCTGGTACCAAATCAATGGTAAACTCCAGCTCTCTCTCTGGTGGTAAACCTGGCAATTCATCTGGGAAAACATCCAAAAATTCGCAAACCACAGGTATATCCTCAATCCTCGGATATTCCCGCTCATCGTCTGAGATGAGTGTCTCATAACCTTCACATGAACAATCATATTTAATATTCTCCAAAATAATATTAAAATTCTCAAATTACTTACTAGAATTCCACATATTCATTTCCTCAATATCTCAATCGTACACTGTAAGGTTCAGGTAGGGAGAAAGTTACAATCTTAGTGTAGCAATCTAAACTCACTCGATTGGTTGCCAACCAATGCATTCCCAAAATTACATCAAATCCATGTATATTCAACATGATTAGATCTGCTAACATCACTCTATCTCCCACCTTTATCTCACATCCTCTATAGATTAATTCAATTCTCTGGGATTCACGCATAGGGGTATTTACATGTAGTATGTATTCTAGAGGTTCAAACTTCAAGTTTAATCTACATGCAAAATGCTCAGAAATAATCGAATGCGTGGATCCTAAATCAATCAACACATGAGCCTCATAATTACAGACAGAGAGTGTACCTCTTATAGTTTCTGTCGAAGTGTCTGCGGTCTCCTTATCTAGGGCAAATACACGTCCCTATGTAACAGGTCTCTTTCCTTTCTCTGCTGCAGTGGCTCGTCTCCGGGGATCCACTCTTTGAGGCTGTTGTCTAGTGGGCTCCAAGACATGTGGTTTCTGAGGTTGAGGGCAATCCTTCACCATGTGACCCATGTCTCCACATCTAAAACATCCATGGATCGATCCAGTACAACTTCCCTCATGCGTTCGGCCACAATTTCTGCAAAACCTTGTCTCAGGCCTGACATCTCGAGGGGTCTCTCTAATGTTAGGGTACCCTCTGGGTCTCTCTAATCTGCCCTTCTGTACCTCAATCCTTCCTCTTCTGAAGGAACCTCTCCGAGCCTCTGTTTGGAAAATCGCTGGCCTCTTGCCCTTATCTCTATTCACCGCTCTGAGCTCATTCTGGGATTGTACCATTTCAATTCCTCTTTCAATCTCTTACGCTCGTCTCAGAGCATCTCCAAACTCAGTAATACATAGCCCTATCAATCTATCTCTGATGATGGGCTTCAATCCATACACAAATTTCTTTGCGCGGAGCTCTTCATTCTTAAAGGTCTCTGGGTCATATCTCAATAGCGCTGTGAATTGGCTCTCATAGTCATCCACAGACATGTCACCCTGTACCAAACTCAAAAACTCGGCCTGTTTCTTTCTCTGGGCGACTCGTGGTACATATTGGGTCCTAAAGGCTGTCTGAAACTCTTCCCAACCAATCACATCATGGTGGGACATCAAAATACCCTGGGTAGTACCCCACCAATCTCGAGCTCTCCCCTTCAGCATATAGGCACTCATACTGACCCTCTCAGCATCGGTGCACCCCAGAAAATCAAATATAATTCTCAATTCCGTCAACCACTCCTCAGCCTCTGTAGGATCCTTCTTTCCCCTAAACGCGGGTGGATTCATCTTAAAAAAATCCTTCAGTCGGACCATACTTCTATCATCAGGCTGAGTGACGGGAGGTATTGGGGGTATGAGAGGTCCTTGTGGTGGTGTAGGAGTAGTACCCGAGGCATTAACTCCAAAGTGTTGCGCGAATAACGCTGCCATCTGCTCAAAACCTTGCCCCACATCGGTCTCAATCCGATTAAATCGAGAGTTAGGACTCTCTGGTTGTGGGACAGGTGGCGGAGGGGACTCTGCCTGCCTCCTCGAACGACCTCGTCGTCTACTCATTCTCTATCTCAACTCGTCTCCTGTGCGTACATATTAGAATCGATTGAAATCTCAATCCTCAATTTCAGTTCATGACCAGACTATTACAGACACTTGGGATGTATTCTATTTCACTTAACCGACACTGACAGTACTAGACACCCTAAGCTCTGATACCAAGAAAACTCTGTCACGCCCCGAAAACGCGGAAAATAGGGCTAATTTAAAATTTTTTATTCATTTATTCACAATTAAGAGTGCATTCCTGTGCAGTGTCATACATCATCACCTATATTATACCTCAGGATCTCGTCATTGAATAATATATATTATATCATATACATTACTTGACCTCAAGTTAATTAATCCTAGTACATCCCATACAATGTTATACATCAAGTGTCTGCAATTACAGTAATTGTCTGGGTACATGAAAAGATAAAAGATACCTCAAAATACAATATATGGCCTGGAGCTCAAGTCCTCCACTAGCCACTACTCCGTACGTCGCAGGAAAACCCTTTTCACTTGAAGAAATCTGGGGGGAAAGAAAACAGGGTGAGCTTCTAAATCGCTCAGTAAAGGGGGTAAGGGACTCATTTCATAAACCAAAATGCACATCACAAAATATTTATTTGTATGTGAAACTCATTTGAAAACCATAGCATGAAAGTACTCAAAACGACATTCTCATGTCTCAAATCATGTGAAAACATGAAGTAAAAAGGCTCAGTCTAGAGCAATAACAAAGCATGTGAAAATAACGCGATAAACGCTTTCTCAAATACGTGATAAAATCACTGAAATAGTAATGCACGTGGCGCAGCCACTAAACACACGTGGCATAGGCACTGATTTAAATTCACATGTGGCACAGCCACAGAATAGGGTTTCACGTGGCAACGACCACTAATTAGGGGTTCTCACATGGCAACGGCCACCAAATAGGGTTTCTCACGTGGTAACGTCCACCAAATGGGGTATCACGTGGCAACAGCCACCAATGGGGTTTCTCACGTGGCAACGGCCACCAAATAGGGTTTTTCACGTGGCAACGGCCACCAAGTATACGTGGCATAGCCACAGAATGGGTTATTCTCACGTTACCAGAACGGAGAAGAATCGGGCTTACATGCTACCAGAGAAATGCCCGGTGTGTACTCAAAATTACACACCTAAGTCTTATCACACAAGACTGGTTTGCCTTCACGTAGAACTCATAATGGTTTTTCTCTCATAAAAGTCATTTGAAAACCCTTTTGTACTCAACACAAAACATAATAAAACCGAGTTCCAACCGGCAAAGCATGCACACATTTCTCAAATCTCAATATTACCTTAACGTAGAGCTCAATTCATTACTCACACAAATTCGACGGTTTATAAAGCAATTTCACACTCAGCTTATAAACGCATAAAACAATGGGCTCCAATCGGCTATAAAAACCGTGTGCAATTATAACTTAACACAACACTCAACATGCTTGTTTTATAAACCACAAATCATGCTATAATAGTTTACAAATCACATACACAAATGGTTTAGATTTCCCTTACCTCTTTGCACCTCGTATAGTGCAATCGTTTCCCCCGTATCACGGACTAGCCTCGCATTCCACTCTGGAACTCCCGAGCTGTCCAAACGATGTTAAAACATCAATACTCAATTATCTCATCAACCTCAATTCTCAAAATCGAGCATAAGTGCTCATAACACCACAAATCTCTTGATTCTCGTAACTCTACCCCAAACTACACTCTCATTCAAAACATCTCAACGTTCTACATTTCTCATGCCAATTATCTATGTTAATTCACCACATTGTCTAAATTTCCATTTATAGCTCAGATTCCCAAAATTGCTAAATATCATTATCACTCAAACCACATTGCAATTTCATCAATCCCTAATCGTTTCTCAGCTATTTCAACACAATGACAACCACCATTATCATCAAAATCATCTCAAATGTCAAGATCGAGGTTTAGAAATTACCCAAAGCTTGTGAGACGCACAACCCATGCCTCGATTCGATTCGTCCTTCGATTTCCAAGTATGTTGTTCTCCCTTTGATGAGGAACAACTTTCCTTCTTACCACAGCTTCTGATTTGGCCAAAAATGGGTGCTTTGGATGAGTGAGAAAGCTAGGTTTCGGTGAAAATGGGGGTTGAAAGAGAGAGAAAGTGAGATTGCAGGAGAAAAACAGGGGTTCCTTATATAGGCTGAGGGTAGGAGCTCGATCTGGCTCTTGATGAGATCGATCTGCGTTTGAATTTTTGGGACGATTTGGGTAATTTTATGCCTAGGAGATCGATCTGTCGAGGGGTGAGATCGATCTCTTGATGGCTTTATGAGATCGATCTGCTCCTTGAGGAGATCGATCTTCTCCCAAACAGAATCATTTGGAGATCGATCTCTTCCTCATGAGATCGATCTTCTCTCAAACAGAATCATAAGGAGATCGATCCTCTTCCATTGGAGATCGATCTGCTCCTTAAATTCCTCCTTCCTCGTCATTTTTAACTCACCAGATCGATCTCTCCTTCTCCCAGATCGATCTGTCCTCATAACTTCACACTTATTTTAAACACTTAACATATAAATCTCCAATTATCATTCCCCAATTCACTTAGCTCAATAAATTACACTTCAAGTTCATATTACATCATTCAAATATATCTAAAATTCTCAGATCTCACACCTGTGCACTTGCAGTAGTGTTCCATTTGAGCATGACAAGTTTTCTGGCGCCGTTGCCGGGGAATTGTTGTTTCGTTTTTCGTTAACACTGTTTCCCAATAGCCTTTACTTTAGTTTAGATTTTTATTTTAATTTACTATTTACAAATTTTTATTTTAGGTGAATGGTAAAAACCCGCAGAAGTGGAAATACAAACATAAAAGAAGAGTTAGATCCAGAGATTGAGAGAACCATCAGGCAAATTCAACAGAACAGATTTGAAGAGAAAGACCGAAATTTGATCATGGCAGATGAAAATCAGCAGTAGCGAGCTATACGCAATTATTTTACCCCAGTTGTGAATCAGAATTTTGCTGCTATAAGAGAGGTTCCTGTAAACTGTAATAACTTTGAGTTGAAGCAGGCATTGATCAATATGGTTATGCAAAATCAATTTGGAGGTTCAGCCTTAGAGGATCCTAACACACATTTGACAAGTTTCTGCAGATTTGCAGCACCATTAAGATTAATGGAGCCCCTGATGATGCTATTCGACTGAGATTGTTTCCATTTTCTCTTGGGGATAAAGCCTTGAGCTGGTATCAAAATCTGCCAGCAGGAAGCATTCCGACATGGGCAGTGATGGCACAAAAATTCTTAGCAAAGTACTTCCCACCAGGAAAGACAATGTAGATGAGATTAGAAATTGCCCAGTTCACACAGTTGGATCAAGAACCATTACATGAGGCATGAGAGCGATTTAAAGAGTTATTACGTAGATGCCCTTAGCATGGATATGATGAAGGAAACCAAATGCAAGTTTTCTACTGAGGCATGACTCCGCAGACACGAGCTACTGTGGATGCTTCAGCAGGAGGTTCACTGTGGTCTAAGACACCTGATCAAGCTATGCAGTTAATTGAAGAGATGGCTATAAACAGCAGCCAATGGCCAGGTGAAAGAGCTAATGTCAGAAGAGTAGCAGGTATGCATGAGTTAGATACTCAGACAGCTATCCTAGCAAGACTTGAGCAGATTTCAACACAAATTTCTTCCATGGGTATGCAAGGGTCGCAGGCTATGATTCATCATGACAGCACAAATCCCAACTTGATGGGGACAGATTTGGAGCAAGTGAATTATGTTAATAATCGTAACTTTGGGTTTCAAGGAAATCGAGTTCCTAACTACTACCAGCCAGGATTCAGAAACAATGAGAACCTATCTTATGGTAACTCTAAAAACGTTCTAAACCCTCCAGCAGTAAGTAACAGTAATACAGGATTCAATAACCAAGGGAATTCCCAAGGTTATGGTGGAGTTAAAAGGAACAAATTTGAGGAGTTCATGGTTGAAACTAGAACAAGATTTAGTAAAACTGATGCGCGATTAGAGAACGTGGAAGCTAAAATGTCAGAGATGAATACAAGTCTTGGTGCACAGATGAAGTCTATTGAGACCACTTTGGGACAATTAGCTGCAGCTGTCAGTTCTTTAAATGAAAGAGGCAAGTTTCCAAGTGACACAGTGCTCAATCCGAAAGAACACTGCAATGCTATATCTTTGAGAAGTGGGAACACATATGAGCCACCGAAGGTAGCAGAGAAAGAAGAAACTGCACCAATAACTGAGGTGCAGAAGAAATAGACTGAATCTGTAATGACAAAGGATGCAGAATCAGAAACAGTAAAACAAGGAGTTAATTCTAAACCTTTTAGTAAACTTTTTCCTGATAATCCTCCTTTGTTAAAACCATCTATTCCTTATCCTCAAGATTTGTATAAAAGGAAGATTGAATCTGAGTTTAATAAATTTCTTGATATATTTAAGAAATTACATATTAACATTCCGTTAGTTGATGCTCTGCAGCAGATGCCACATTATGCAAAGTTCATGAAAGAAGTGCTGTCAAAGAAACGAAAACTTGAAGATTATGAAACTATCAACTTGACAGAAGAATGCAGTGCAATTTTGCAGCAGAAGTTACCACAAAAATTGAAAGACCCTGGAAGCTTTACTATTCCATGCGAGATTGGAGGATCGAAAGTGGGTAAGGCATTGTGTGATTTAGGTGCTAGCATAAATTTAATGCCTTTATCTATTTTCAGGAGCCTAGGTCTTGGAGAGGTAAAGCCGACTACCATAACACTGCAACTAGCGGATAGATCGATTACTTATCCCAGAGGTATAATAGAAGATGTACTTGTTAAGGTTGATAAGTTAATGTTTCCTGCCAATTTTCTAGTCTTAGATTATGAAGAGGACAGAGAAATTCCACTTATACTTGGGAGACCATTTCTTGCTACTGGGAGAGCACTAATCGATGTTTAGAGAGGCAATTAACCCTGAGGATGAATGATGAATCAGTTATGTTCAACATCTATAAGGCGATGAAATTTGCTGATGAGCCAAAAACATGTAAGTTGATTGAAGTAGTGCAGAGTTGTGTAAGAGAAGTTGAAACAAAGGAAGCACCAACCGATCCTATGGCTCAATGTCTGGTAAATTCAGTTTCTAATTTAGATGATGAATTACTAACTGATGAAATTAAAAGTTGTGTTGTTACTTTGGAAGCCAATCCATTAGAAAGTACGACTACAACAACTAAGGAGAAGATTGACAAGTCACAGGTAAGTGAAAAACAAGAAGGCAAAACTGAATTGAAAGAATTACCAAGCCATTTGAGGTATGCCTTTTTAGGTGATGATAGTACTTTTCGTGTAATTATTTCATCATTTTTATCAGTTGCAGAGGAAGACAAGTTGCTTAGAATTTTAAGAGAGCACAAACCAGTAATTGGATGGTCTATTGCCGACATCAAAGGAATTAGTCCCTCTGTTGTGATGCACAAAATTCGATTAGAGGAAAATCATAAACCCTCTATTGAACCACAAAGAAGACTAAATCCAGCAATGAAAGAAGTTGTTAGAGCTGAGATCTTAAAATTATTAAATGCTAGTATTATATATGCTATATCTGATAGTTCTTGGGTGAGTCCTGTGCAGGTTGTACCTAAAAAGGGTGAAATGACAGTAGTTCAAGACACAAACGATGAAATCATATCTACCAGAATTGTAACGGGATGGAGAGTTTGCATCGATTATAGGAAGCTGAATAACGCTACTAGGAAAGACCACTTCCCGCTTCCTTTCATCGACCAAATGCTAGACAGACTAGCCGGACACAGTTATTATTGCTTTTTAGATGGCTACTCGGGCTATAACCAGATTGCAATAGCCCCAGAAGATCAAGAGAAAACAACATTTACTTGCCCATATGGAACTTTCGCATATAGAAGGATGCCTTCGGGTTGTGTAAAGCCCCAGCAACCTTTCAGAGATGCATGATGTCAATTTTCACTGACATGGTTGAAGAGATAATGGAAGTCTTCATAGATGACTTCTCGGTATTTGGTAGGACTTTTGACCAATGTTTATCTAATTTAGCACTTGTTTTGCAGAGATGTGAAGAGACAAATCTTGTCTTAAATTGGGAGAAGTGTCATTTTATGGTGCAAGAAGGAATCGTCCTTGGACACAGAATGTCAGCTCACGGCATTGAGGTGGATAGAGCTAAAGTCGCTGCTATTGAAAAGCTTCCTCCTCCAAAATCAGTTAAAGCCGTGAGGAGCTTTTTGGGACATGAAGGCTTCTATCGTAGATTTATCAGGGATTTTTCAAAAATCTCAAAACCTTTATGTCACTTATTGGAAAAAGATGCTAATTTTGTCTTTGATGATTTTTGCTTGCAGGCATTTGAAAAGATCAAGAAGGAGCTTATTTCTGCACCTATTATGATCACACCGGATTGGACAGAGCCATTTGAACTGATGTACGACGCGAGTGATTTTACAATTGGAGCTATCCTTGGACAGAAGAGAGACAAGATTTTTCGGGCTATTTATTATTCAAGCAGGACCTTAGATGATGCTCAGAAAAATTATACAACAACAGAGAAGGAGATGCTTGCAGTTGTACATGCATTTGACAAGTTCAGACCATATTTGATTGGGAGCAAACTCATTGTCTATACAGATCATGCAGCTATTCGTTATCTATTTGCAAAAAAGGATGCCAAACCCAGACTTATTAGATGGATCTTGCTTTTGCAAGAATTTGATTTTGAAATCAGGGACAAAAAAAGATCTGATAATGTTATAGCTGATCATTTATCTAGATTGGAGCAATCTGAAATTCAGCAAGAACAACCTATTCAAGAGGAATTTTCAGATGAGACAATTATGAAGATTGATGAAAATCTAGCTTGATTCGCAGACATAGTGAATTACTTAGCAGGAGGATTAATGCCAAGTGGGTTAACGTACCAACAGAGCAAGAAATTCTTCCATAATGTCAACTCGTATTTTTGGGATGATCCTCTGCTATTTAAGAAGTGTCCGGACCAGATTATAAGACGATGTGTGTCGAAAGATGAAGCTCAGAAAATCCTGCACCACTGCCATGCTGCAGCATAGGAGGACATTTTGGTGCAGAATGTACAGCAGCAAAGGTGCTGCAATCAGGTTTCTATTGGCCTAGTGTGTTCAAAGATAGTTATATATTTGTAAAAACATGTGACAGATGTCAAAGGATTGGAAACATCTCAAGAAGGCATGAATTACCTTTGACAAATATTCTAGAAGTGGAAATTTTTTATGTGTGGGGTATCGATTTTATGGGACCGTTTCCTCCATCTTTTGGGAAGCTGTACATTCTCCTTGTTGTTGATTATGTCTCTAAATGGGTTGAGGCAATAGCAACACCAGCAAATGATGCAAAAGTGGTAATTCGGTTTCTGCACAAGAATATATTGACAAGATTCGGTACCCCAAGAGCCATTTTGAGTGATGAAGGCATTCATTTCTGTAACAAAATCTTCAATAGTTTGATGTCAAAATATGAAATTCGACATAAAGTAGCTTTCGATTATCATCCGCAGACAAATGGCCAAGCTGAAATTTCAAACCAAGAAGTGAAGTTGATATTGGAGAAGATTGTCCACCTGAATAGAAAAGACTGGGGTAACAAGTTAGATGACGCACTTTGGGCATACAGGACAGCCTATAAGACTCCAATTGGAATGTCTCCCTATAGGTTGGTATTTGGTAAGGCATGTCATCTACCTGTAGAGCTTGAGCACCGAGCTTACTGGGCCATTAAGAAGCTAAATTTTGACTATAACAAGGCTGGATAAAATCGGTCACTCCAATTGAATGAGTTTGATGAGCTGAGCAATGAGTCCTATAACAATGCAAGAATTTACAAGGACAGGACCAAAAGATGGCATGACAAGATGATAATGAGAAGGGAATTCAGTCCTGGATAGCAAGTTCTATTGTATAATTCAAGGCTTAAATTATTTCCTGGCAAATTGAAGTCAAGGTGGTCAGGACCATTTGAAATAAACCAAGTTTTCCCATATGGAGCAATTGAATTGAAAAAAATCAGATAGAAGCTTGTTCAAGGTCAATGGGTAGCGTATAAATCATTATTATGGAGAGGGAGTGTATAAATTAGATAGCATTCCCCTTGGTGAACCGAATTAAGGAGACTGGAAGCAGTCTGGTTGAGGACTTAAAATTTAGCGCTTTTGGGAGGCAACCCAATTGATTTTTTTTAGATTCTTAGTTTTTCATCTCATTTTATTTTCTTTGATTTTAGTAGTTTGCTTTTCTTTTTTATTTTATTAGTTTGAATTTTACTTTTAATTTTCAGGCATATCAGAAGAGCACAGTTTGGAAGAATAATTATCATGATCCTGCCAGCAAGAATGCATAAGTGCGTGATCAGGTGAAAGAACAAGAAATATTTTGCAAAGGCTTAGTAGCTTCAATGTAGACAAACAGAACAACAAAGAAACGAAAATGGTTTTCAAGAACAAAAGTGAAGAAGTATGTGAACAGCACCTAAGCTGGAAAACTAAATTCTTCAATTGAAGAAGTGAGGGCCGAATAATGTTTGCATAAGAAAAGAAAGTCAGCAAGAGGGAGAGAAGAAATTCTGTGAAATTAAGGAACAAATGTTTACAATAGTGAGGTGAATGGGATCCACATGTTCGTGTCTTATTGGAAGACGGAAGCCCACTCACTATTCAATAAAGCCAAAGAACCCTACCAAATTTATTTGAAAAAGGCGGCCGAAACATTTTCTTACTCAGACTCTCTTTTTCTAATTCTGTACTTTTACCTTGTTCCCTTGGAAGTACACCGATTACCCCACACCCATTATTTTTCTTTCTTCTGATCCTGTTGTTCTCTGCTGATTTGGTAGTCTGGCCAACAAAATTTTGTGGGTTCGAAATCTTGGTGGTCCCGAAACCCTCGGGGGAAACAGAAAGCATTTTCTTGTCCGATTGTGATAAAGACACAGAGTGGTCCAACTTGAGCTTACGTGATTTTCATTCCAGGAATTCTCCTGCTTTCTTTAATCGTTTTTGATTTTCAACGGATTTCCTTTTGGTTTCTGCAACCTAGATTTTGAAGCTCTTCTCGGTTTGGTCGATTGTTGTTTGAGAAATTCTGGTTGTGATGTAAATTTTTGGGATTAGTTTGTATGCTTGTCTGATTGGGGCCAGCTGAACACTATTCTTGTTAACATTAAGCTTCCATTAGCAATGGCACCCAAAACCCGAGCAAAACGAAACCTGGAGAGTTCGAGTCAAGCGACTGAAAGTACAGCCCCATCTCCCTAGAGGGAAGAGCCGATCATAACTACTTATGATTCCTCTAGATTTGTTAACAGCCAAGCCGCAGAAAATTTCAAGAAAATTATGGGCAAAAATATGATTATCGAAAGGAGTTTCCGGCCTGATATTGGTGGTTGGGACATGTATCATGAGTTTTTGAGAGATTTTAGGTTACTGAAATTAGCAGGACAACCTGAAGATGCCATTCTTGATGTAGTCCAAGAATTTTATGCCAATGCAATGGAGAGTACCCATTCGATATCTGAAGTCAGGGGTATTCTTGTTCCTTACAACGCTAACGCCATTAATCTGTACCTGGACCTTCCGCAAGGGGTGCAGGATGAATATCACCGTTATGTTGCAGCTCTCCACACTAATGCTGATGAGCTGTACCGGGTTATTAACGAACTTACAGTACCTCACACCCATTGGCAGAAGAGGCCAGAGACTGAATCTATGGCATTCCCTTCCAATCGACTTCAATATGGTCTACACGAATGGTATGATTTCATTTACTCACGAATAATGCCTACAACTCATAAAAGTAGTGTTGATGTCGATAGAGCTGCTCTCCTTTACTGTATTCTGACTGGCAAGATTGTTGATTTTGGAGCCATTATCTTTCGATCCATGCAAGAATTTATACGTAGGGAAAATAGAAGGGGTTTACCTCACCCTTCATTAGTTTGTGGACTTTGCAAGAAATACGGCGTATATTGGATTGAGCTTGAACCACGACTGGCTAGAAAATCTGCAATCACTTTCAGAAATCCTCGGGTACCTCTGACTCAGAGAGAAGTTGCTCCTCTTACTGCCCCACCACAAACTTCTGCTGGTCCATCTGTTGCACCTTCCGCCACTTCCGACTCCATTGCAGCTGTGCTAAACGAGATTAAGGAGTTGTGGATGGAGATGCGCAATAATGACCGAGACTATCGAACTTTTTGTGCATATGTTGCCTCCTACCATAAATCATTAGTCGACTACCTAAATATGAAGGGTCGTGCGGGAGAGGTGATATTCCCCATGCAGCCACAATGGTGTCCTTCTGCTGATGATGACATGGAAGCAGATGCCCAGGAGGAAGCTGATGCTGAAGATGGCTCAGAGGAGGATTCAGACAGTTAAGACTACCCCAGGGAAGTCTTCTTTACTACTTTTTCCAATTCATTGAGGACAATGAATATCTTAAGTTTGGGGGAGTTATTGGTTGTGCTCTGTGTCATACTGCTATGTTTTTCATGCCTGCTGTTATGTTATGTTTTTCATGCTTTGTTTTTCATGCTTTGTTATGTTTTATGTGCCTGTTTCAAATTTTTTTTATGTGTGCAATTATACTCGGTCTTACAGATTAGTTTTCTAGATTGTGGCCAAAGATGGATTTTGCAAGGAATTGATCAAATTTTCTTTAAATGGATGATTTTTATTGTTTGAGTATTGGAATGTGGATAGAAAGCTTCACTTGAATCTTTTCACTCAAACTATGCACCAATCATATTCAGTTTATGCACTTACTGTGTTGATATGTGAAACTAAAAAGACTCTAGAACTTGATTAGTTATTACTTGAGGCGAAATTGATAGACCATGCATGATTAGGAAAATGATCTAGGCAATTTTTTTTTGTTTTGAGATTGAGCCTTTCAAGCCTACCCAATTATATTAATCCCTTGAAAAACCCTTTGAGCCAAAATTTTCCATTTTATTGTTATATAACCATATTACAAGCCATAGCCTAATTGTTTGATTATCCTATTCTTTTGGTCCTTTACTTAAAGCACTATCAATCAAAATTTTTGGATTAAGGGAGGAGCTCAAAAGAAAACAAGGTGGTTTGTAAATTATTGGTTTGAGAACTTGAATGTTACAAACAAGGGTTTGTTCTCGGGTCTTGCTGAAAATCTAGTGTCATATGTAGTTTCAAGTAGTGGAAAATAAAATTCTGGAGTGTGACACTGCAAAAAAAAAAAATCATAAAATCAAACTCGAGAATGAGTAAGGTTGGGTAGTGATTCATGAGCTCAAAACAAATTAAATCCAAAGGTGATTACAGTGCTTTAGGTGGATTAAACTTCATATTATATCCTTTATCCCACCTAAAACCCGAGCCTTACATTACAACCTTTGAAAAGTCCTTTTGATTCTTGGTTATGCATGAGTCTTTATTAGTGGAGAGTAGTAGTTAATTCAAGCATATGAAGTCTTGTGTTTAATTTCCATTTAGGTTTCGCATTAACATTTGAGTGCTTAAATTTGAATAAATGATTGTACACACACACACAAGTGGAAAGTGAAGAGTGAAGGGGGATTGGTTTGCTTTGATTGACTTGAACAATATAAATCTGAAATTTATCTTAAGCTGAGAACCTTGTGAATTCTTGAGGAAAATCCCAATTTAGTATGATAAGTATGTGAGCTGAGTATGGTTGAGAGTCTTTAATTGTTTTGTTTCTAGTATGTGTTTGCTTGAGGACAAGCAAATTTCTAAGTTTGGGGGTATTTGTTAGCACTGAAATTTACATATGTTTAGAACCCTTTTTACTTAGTTATTTGATTTGTTCCTTGCTATATTAGGTATGTTTTATGTGTTTTGTGCATTTGTGCAGGAAAAAGAACAATATGGAGAAGTTAAAGCTTTTAGGAGCTGATTCTGATGATTCTGTGAAGAAGTGAAATTGCAGGATGCTGATCGTGACTTATGCTGCAGCAATAGAAGAAACTGGACAGTGCAGAGCAGATCTGGGGAATCAATATCATTATCGCAACATAGCAGTCTGATTAGGGCAACACTGTTTTTCCACGTGGCATTCCGCGTTTTAGTGCTTGGGAACCTTATAAATAGTTTTTTTATCAGAATATCGAGGAGGCTGCGACAGAAAGCTTCAGGATTGATTTAGCTCTATAGAAACTCCATCTTTTTCATCTTTTTGAATCAATGTTTATTCTTGGGATGATACTTTGGAATTATGGGATGTTTATTATGATCTCTAGGAACTAAACTCCTTTTTCCTAGAATCGAAGTAGCCAACTTTGGGCAGATTGCAATTATTTTGTGATATTGTTTGGATGATCTCAATTATGTTTATTTAATCTACTTGTTCTTAATGCTCTAGTTGATTGGCCACCAATTGGATGAATTAGTATAGGAATCCGACACTCGGGAGAGGGGATTTTTTTTATATGCACAAGGGTAGACTAACATAGGACATTGTTGAATCGGGAGGTTGACAATTCTTATGAGTCATAGAGAAACGGATTACCATCGCTTAATGAACTCTATTATTTAATTCTGAATCGGGAGGTTAGGATTAGGTAATTTGGGTATGACTGTTTAAAACTCGGGAGAGATAAACAGGAAATAGTTTTGGCTATAAACAATTTGAAATCAAAAAGAACAATTGATCAAAGGAATTGTATGAACCCTAGTTAGGTGAAATCGAGTTCTAGGAATATTTTTCCATTGATATTTTCATTCGTAATAATTGTGATTTGTTTTAATTAATTTGTTTCGTAATTAATAGTTAGAATAGTAAATAGGATATTAAACAATATAAATTACTTTTTCTAAATAAAGTTCAAGGTTGTTGATTACAGTGATTTGCGGTAGACACAATTCCCTGTGGGACGATACTTATATTTACTCTATACTCGAAAACTGACCTGTGCACTTGCAGTAGTGTTCCATTTGAGCATGACAATAGTCTACTTCTTTAACCTTGTCTTCTCCTAGTGTGAAATTTTAAGCATTCCGTTATGGTTACCCATGGCAGTGGATGTAACAATGGCAAAGGTAGAGACCATTATCGGTTATATGATTTTTGTGGTAAAAGAGGGTACTCTGTGGATCGATGTTAGGATAAGAATGGCAAGCTTAATTGAGCTACCAAAGGTTCTAAGTCATCAATGTCCCTGAGGTTGTGGCTATTACTCTTTCTTCTTGTGAACCTAATTTTGAGACTATTAAGCCTCATCATAAGGATGTTATTTAAATCTTTAAGGAAGAGTATAATGGACCACTTCACTCTTAATAAAAACCTACTGCTTTTCTTGTCTTTTAATCAGGTATAAGGTGCTTGTTGCAACTCTTAAAGCTCTCTCTATAGCAAGTGTGTGGGTCTAATAAGTAATACAGATGTGAGTTCAGAATATCGTCATACTGAGATTAGTTAGTTTAATTGATTACCAGATAAAATAATAAATTGAAAAGAAAATGAAAATAAAAATACTTACAAAGTCCAAAGAGGAAATATAAACCAGCTGCGAAAGAAAAATAATAAAATCAAAATTAATAGAGTAAATGGCCCAAAATGCAAATAATAGAAAATATGGGCCTAAAAAGTAATTAATGAAAACAAATCTAGAAACTCCTAATATGAAATAAAAAATGCATGTATTTAATTTTAACTAAATGAAATAAAAATGCAAAATAATCTAAACTTGCCTGCTGAAATAAAATGCTAATAAAAAACCTTGAAAATATCTAAATGTAATCCTAACCCTAAAATGCAAACCTTAAAACTATGCCTAACCTTAAATGACTTTTAAACTAGTGAAATGCATAAATAATTACTGAGGCTAACTAAATTGATGCATGATAATTAAATTTTTTTTTTGGAATTTTTGAAATTTCAATGAAAACTAACCAAAAAAACCATGAAATGGACTCTAACTCTAAACTAAACCTAAATGCATGTTGTAAGACCTAAAAACTAATACCAACTCAAAACTCAAAACATTTATTAAAAGCATACTAAAACAGTAAATAAAAATCCTATAATGCTAATGTAAATATCTCTAAATTAATGGATGAAAAAACAAAGAAATTGAGTAAACTATAATCTAACCTTATCCTAACTTAACCCTTAATGCAACTTACTTAAGACATTATTAATAACTCCAAAACAGCCCCTAAAATGCTTGAAACAATAATGGAAATGATGGATGAATAGAATTGAATTTTCGTGAAAAACCTAACCTAATATGCAATGTAAAATAACCCAAATGCATCTTAACTACTAATCTCTAATTATATAACTCTAATATGAATTAACAATTATCTAAATGCATCTAAAGTCACCGTAAAATATGCCAAATAGTACTGAAATTATAAACATTGATAGAACACCACTAATGACACCTAAATACTAAAAAGCTAAGAAAAATGCACTCAAAATGCAATGTAAATTTTACCCATCTATTCCTAAATTTTATTTAACATATGCATGAGCTAATTAACATTCAAAACTACCTAAAAGACAATATAAATAACCCCAAATAGAAAATAGAAACATCCCTGAATACTGCATCTAAATCTAATGAATTTTAAGATGATAATTCAACGTAAAAGCTATAACACTAAGCTAAACATGCATAAAAATTTATTTAATAATAATATGAACTTATTATGATTTTGAGCTACATAAATGACCCTAAAATTAGCATGCAAACAGAAAACTAAAAACGTCCTATGGTGACGCTAAATTTTGCCTCATCAGTAAAAAATTATATGATGGACTAAACAAAAAAAAAGGCATAAAAGCTATTCTTATACAACCTTAAAAATTGCTTAAAATAAAATATGAATCTAAAGTGACAGCTTAGCACCTATGTGGGAAAAAATGACACCTAAGAGAATACTCTACTCAACCCTTAAACGATGCCAAAACCAGAACAGATTCAGCCAAGCTTAACGTGACACCAACTTAAAATGAACTAATTTACTAAATGAAAATTATGGTATGTAAACTTGTAAAACTAATTAAGCACTTGAAGAAACAACTTTAATCTATGGAAATAAACTTAAAAGACACTTAAAACAAAGCCAAAAACAGTAGCTAACAAATAAAAAAATGGATGAAAATCAAAAGTAAACTATGTGGATCAAGCTTATTCAGGGAAAGCTATGAAGGGAATTTTTCAACATCTCAAGTTTTCATGAACTTAAAGCTCAATCTAAAATAAAAATGGGAGATAGAAAAATAGTAGAATAAGAGATTAAGAACTGAAAATTAAAGAACATAATTGAAATTGCAAGATTAAAGTAAAGATTGAACTTGAAAAGTAAGGAAAATAAGTAAATTAACAAAAGAAAGGTAAAAGATTTAAAGCAAATAAATTGGTAGCTACTTTAAACAATTAAAGAACATGGAAAAATATTAAAGAAATTAAAAAATATGCTAAGGTAGTCGACCCCTCAAAATCCCCTCTTCATTTTGCTTATATACATAGGTAAATTAGGGGTAAGGAAGAAAAATGACAATTTAGGTGATTTGGCAATTAATGCCACTAGTCCTAATTCTAATGGGTCTTCAAGGAAAATATTTTCACATCATCCAAGGTTCACAACCACCTTTTGTCTTCTTATCTAAGTTCCATCTTATTTGGCTAACCCATGTGAGGTCCCTGTGTGGCATGCTAGGTGGCAATGAGTGAGTTATACTGAAAGACAAATTTTGTTGTTATGGAAGTTGTCTTCTAGTATACTCATTCTCATTTTACATGGGGTGAGCTCAAATGCTATCATATTAACCTAATTTTTTTTAAAATTTATTTATTTACACAATTAGAGAAAATTATTCAAATTATGAGGGAAATTAAACATTTTTACAAAAGAATTAAGCAATAGTCAAGGAAAATAAGCACATAAATAACTCTATGAAATAGAGTTACCAGTCCTTGCCACTTTCTTTGATAATTCATGGTTAATTGATTATAGTGCGTCAATTCATATCACCCTAAACCCACGTCAATCTAAAAGTTTTACACCTTTTTAGTATCTATCCCCTATTGTTGTTGCCAATCGTCATGTTTTTAGTGTATTTGGGTTCTATACCGTTAATGCTGTAATGACCCTTGACCCTTGAAAATCGGGGGAAATTTTTTTGAATTTAATTTACCCACTTATTCCCTTATTCACTTAGGTTGTATTCCTGCGTAGTGTCAAAACACTTTTCCTAATTCTTTACTCGTAATTATAATTAATTTTCATATTTTAACTTATATGGCTGATAGAAATTTCGACAGCATAACGACTTATATATAAGCTTACCCACCTGCAGCTCAGTTATTTTTGACAATCCTAGATATCCACAACTACCAAGCATGCTTTCCAACAATCCTAGATATCCACAACTACCAAGCATACTTTCCAAATTCATCTTTACTACTCAATACATCTATTTCGATTTAATACTAGTCATCTCAAAATATTATCTCAAAACGTTATCCCAAAATAATAATGTTTACATCGTTTCCTTACAAAATTACATTCCAACTGATATTTCCAATATGTGTGTCTGTGCATACAATTATGTCTGGTACGGGAATGTAAATGTATACCTTTTGTGTGTACAAAAAGTAGCCTAGGGTAGCTCTTCCCACCAGCCTATGTCGTGTACGCAGCAGGTAGCGTCTATAGATTCACTGCAAATGATCTGAAGGTAGAGGGGTGAGCTTTTGGGGAAAAGCCCAGTAAGATAATACTATTAAAATAGTTCTGACATATAAAAACATTTGAAGTTGTTCATGGAACGAAACTTGATGCAATACATAAATTTCCATTTCATGCATAATCGTCATAAAGCATGCGTGTCATTAAAACCAATAACATGCTTAACCATTTTACAACTTTTCATAAACATTTCATAAATCATTTCGTAAACATTTCATGAATATTTCATAATCATTTTGTAAACATCTCATGAATATTTCATAATCATTTCGTAAACATTTCATGTATATTTCATAATCATTTCGTAAACATTTCATGCATATTTCATAGTCATTTCATAAAACATATTGGTCGTAACCAATTATCGTATATATCATGAAAACACATATTCATTCATCATAGTCGATTTTCATAATTAAATCGAGGAGACTAGGCTATAACTAAGTCATGCGATACGTGTCATTCTCCATAGAGAGTCATCATACCTATGGCCATGGTAAGTGGGCTGTAGACTGGATCAGGGTCGTACAACCCTTTCGTAAAGTATGTGTAGTATCTATCTTACTTACATTCACTAGCACTTAGTAAGGACATGGGCACCAGTGGCACTCTCCGTGTAGGAAACATAATTGCGTGCTGTACGGGCACGAGATACTACCGAAAATATCATCATAAACCACCAGTAGCACGACATCTTCCACACAGGTTGAGTCAAGTGCTAAAGGGGCCTACATACCGGCACCCAAGTGGTGGAGTCGGAACACCACAAGAAGTAACCATGCATGAAGCCTATAGTCTCAAAACATCTTTTATTTTTCTTAAATACTTTTGAAAATGTCAAAAGTTCCATTTCAAAGCATAAATATAGGTTTTCAAGCCATCATAAAACTTCCATGCATTTTCATAATTCGAAAGTTTATTTCATAAACATAGATGTTCTAGCGAACATTTTGTAAAATGAAACCATGTTTCGTAAACAGTTTCATAAGTATGGAAGCATTGATAAATCATTTCAAATCATATGCTCTTTCATAAAATCATTTATCAGTGAAACAAGGATGCATTATCAGAACTAAGTTAAATTGTATCCCTTACTTCGATTTATCGGATATTTCAAATTCGAACGGTGACGCCTCCTAGTACCTCCTTTAATTTCTTCTACAATCACCTACACCGAAATTGTATACTTAGCACCTTATTCATGCGAATTGTCCGAATTGCGTTAAAAATCGTAACCTATCGTCACTACTGCGTGTGTACGTATTATTGTATATACCTAGGCCAACACGCACATTTATATATTTGTACCTACAAGTATTAACATATACCTTTATTATATACATCCACATGTATATACGCATAATTATATATATATATACACTCCTATATGTATATGTATATATATATATATATATACTTTTATTGTTTTCATGCTTCCCTATCTCATATATATACATTCTTTGTATAGACATATATATACTTTTATTTGTTTTCATGTTCCCTATCTCATATATATACATTCTTTGTATATACATATACTATCACACATTCATCTTACATACCCCCACATGTATATGCACCTAAATAAATATATATATATATACACTCCTTTATATATATATATATTATCATTGTTTTCCATTTTTCCTTATCACATATGCATACATATTTTTTGTACAAATACTAGCATACCCAATTCATTATATACACCTATATGTATATGCACATAAATAAATATATATATATATATATATATACACTCCTATATATGTGTATATATATTAATATTGTTTTCCCATTTTTTTTCCTTATCACATATACACACATATTTGCCTACTCCTCATCATTCCCATTTTTGCCAAATTAAATCTACA
Source organism: Firmiana major (assembly GCA_033439115.1). Taxonomy (NCBI): domain Eukaryota; kingdom Viridiplantae; phylum Streptophyta; class Magnoliopsida; order Malvales; family Malvaceae; genus Firmiana; species Firmiana major. Next base: position 43,098,333 of record CM065907.1, on the reverse strand, counting down.
CTAAACATGTTTGTATTTCAATCTAAATGTACATGTATATTAAATATACATATATACATAAAAATACCATTTACCTTTTCTATTTTCTTTTTCTTGTTTCTTTTTTTTTTTCTTTTCTCCTTTTCTTTTCTTCTCTCTCGGATTTGTCTCAATTTCCAGCCTTCTTCTTCCCGGGGGTCTCCCCTGCCTCTCGGTTCCAGCTGCTGTTTCTCCTCATCCCTCTCGGTTCCAATGCTTCAATCTCTGTTTCGTCTCCTCTCAGCCTCACCTCCTTCTTCTACCGTTTCCAGCACCAAACTCCCACTGTTCTGCTATCTCTTCAGCCTCTGTTTTGGTTTCATATTCCCCTCTCTCGGTGCTGCCTTCGGTCTCCCTCAATTCTCAATTCCCAGCTTCAGTTTTTTACTGGTCCTCTTCCTCGATTTGTCCTTCCCCTTCTCCCGGTCTCACCTCCAGCAGCACTTGGATTTCCAGCAGCAGCTCCCCTGCACACTATCTCGGTTTCAGCTCTCCCGATCAGCCCTTAAGCCTCGGTCTGCTCCCTTCTAGCTTCTCTCAGTTCCCTTCCTCTATCCAGCTTCGTTTTTCTTCACTACCAGAGCCCCCTATTTCGATTAGCTTCCAAATGCCCTCCAACAGCCACAAAAAAATCAGCTCTTACAAACAGCGACTATGGTCGCTGCACACAACTGCGAATGGCCACACCAGCAGCTCCTTGATGTCGCGTCTCCTCTTCTTTTTCCTTCTCTTCTTTCTCCCTTCTTCCCTTCTTCTCCAGCCGACCGAGCCTCTCTTCCTTTCTCTTCCTTCCTTTCCTCTTCTCCCCAGCCGATCAGCTCCTTTTCTTTCTCCTTTCTCTTCTCTCCTTTCCTCTTCTGTTTCCCACCCACTCTCCTCTGTTTTGTTTCTTCTCTTCTTTTAATTTGAAACCATGGCAGACGAAATTGGCTTTTCTAAGCCAATTTCGTACATGTTAATTATATATATATTGTATTAATATATATATGTATATATATTATATTAATATATATATTATATTAATATATATATATATATATATACATTACTTGTTTATTGTATATTTTTGTATCATTATTTTGTATGTTTTGTATAGTTCCCATTTCATTTTTTTAAATTGTCTATGCTTTATTTATTTATTTGTTTAATACTAGATATTAAATTCTATACACCAAATAATATATATATGCTATATATATTATTATTCTTTTATTTAAATGTCTAGTACATATGTATATATATATATATATATATATATATATGTATACATATTCACCTATGTATATATCTACATATATACATTTCTTGTATAATTTATCCAAAGACATAATATCATGCCTTCCATGAAATTTTCCTTATTCCGAAAATGAAATAGTATCGAGATTTCATCATTCTTCATAAATTCTCGATACAAGTGTTTACATCGACAATTTTCAACTAACAATTTAAAATTTTCCAAGTCCCTCCGTGCTTGCATTTGCTTTATCACTTCTTGTATCTTCAGGTTCCCGATCATTCACGGGCTTCTTGGTTCCTATAGTCCTCGAGCCCTACAACGAATATTCACACTTCCATTAATATATATTATTTCCATTTTTATATAATTTAATTAAACGTAATGTAAGACCCCGTATATGTATAATGGTAATGTGAATAATTGGATCAAATAATATGAATGGACTTGTAATGTAAAGTATGATTGATGTAAGTCCATGGATTCAATGTATGTATGTGTAATATAAATTGTAACGTACATACAAGTTTCATTGAGTATGAATACGAAGAAATGAGTTCTAGCAAGTGATGGATGTGATTGAGACTCAAGATGAGTAGTGTGGTAAAATGGAATGGAGTTATGCTTCCATTTGGTTTTATGTAGCATGCCTTTGAACATACAATGAATGCACACAAGTTTCAATGTGCATAAGGTATGAATGGATGCCATTTTCAAGTTATAAAGGTGGATGGATGAGAAAATGGCCATGGCAATAGATTGAGGGTGTGTTGGTATGAGTTGCAGCAATGAAACTGCAGGAAATCTGGAAAACATGAGGTCCAGATCAATCTCCTAGGATGAGAGATCGATCTGGAAGAGCCAGAATGCTCTGATTTGGGCGAAAGAATAGAGCAGATCGATCTCCAATGGAGCCAGATCGATCTGCCAAGCATTCTGTAAGTGAAAAGATCGATCCTCAAGCACCCAGATCGATCTCCTTAGCTCTCTATTTGGGACCAGATCGATCTCATGCTTCGACAGATCGATCTCATGCTTCAACAGATCGATCTCATTGCTTCGACAGATCGATCTCAGGCTTAAAAATGCCGTGAAAAAGAGGGATTTTAAGGGACCAGATCGATCTCCTCTTGGACCAGATCGATCTCCTCAAGCTATTTCTATATAAGGAGGGCTGAAAATTTGGAAATCTCGGAAAACACCAAACTTTACAATTTCAACCCCAAAAACCTAACTTTCCCTCTCTAAAATCAACCATTTTCAGTGAGATTTGGAGAGAGATCATTAGAAGCAAAGTTGTTCCTATCAAGGAGAAGAACAACATAGTGAGAGGGCATTGTCCCATTCTTAGAATTGAAGGAGATAAGGGCATTACCAATTGGAGCAAGAAGAGAAATCATATTGGTAAGATTCTAACACTCCAATCCAAATGCATTAGCTATTTAATTGATTTTGGAGTTGATTGATAGGAGTATTGATGGATAAACTACTTAGGAATGTTGTGAAATTGGTGTGACCTAGAAATCTAAAATGGGTATAATGTGAGGATATGTGGGATTGAATGAACTTATGGTTTATGGCATGCTAAAGTTGTCATTGGGGTAATGTTATGATTTTAGATGGTTAGATGGAATTACATGGTGGGTTGGAAGAATTGTGAAAATGGATATGTATGTGATGGGTAAATGCCATAGTGAGGGAATTCATGGAACATGAACACTATGAGCTTAATGTCGATTTAACATCGATTTTAAATAAGTTAATAGGCCTAAGAAAATCCATAGACTCGAGTTATGGGTAAAGTAATGAAACGAGGCCATATAAGCGTTAATAGAGGCTATAGGTTAAATTGACTATAGCAAGCGCAAGGGTTGCATTGTATGGATCGAATATAATGCGGGATATGATTTTGTGCAGTCCCCGAAGAGTTCGTTGAAGGCGAATCGAACCGTACGAGTAAGCAGCTTAAGAAAGTGGAATCACGCATCGCGATTCCAGGTAAGGGAATTTTGTGAGTATATAGAGATAGCTGCTCGTATTTTGAACTGGGTGAATATTGGGTGTTGTATGAAATGCATGAATTGCTCAAATAAATGATGGATGGTATTCGTGAATGATGACGAGTATATGCGTGGTTTTGGATTTGAAGTGGATTTTATGAAATGGGATAGTAAGGCTAATAATTGCATAAATCTAATGTTTTGATGTTTTTCCAAAACGAATTGCTTGGTTTTAAGCAAGCTCGTAGATAGGACGGCTAGTATTGTATGGTTGTTGTGGAAAAGCATTTGTGAGTGCTAAACCCGAATTGCCGGGATTGATGAATTGTATATGAGCCGCCTATCACACTTGTATGACATAAATCGCGCTAGAGCCTCGCTCGCGCTGGATTTCTATGTTTTCATTTGTATGAAACGTGCTGGAGCCTAGCTCGTACCTTGATTTGGAAACTATAATGATATTTATAAACCGTAGTGGAGCTTTTGCTCGTACGTGGATTTTGAGTGGTTGTCTTATGAGTATAACCGTACTAGAGCTATGCTCGTACGCGCCTCTTTATGAGAAGATGCATGATGCATGAATCGTGCTAGAGCTTTGCTCGCACAAGTTTGCACGAGGGGATACGTATAAGGTTGTGAAAGTGGGTAAGATCCTTAAGCCTTACATCCTTAAGCCTTACATCCTTAAGCCCAGAGAGGCGGGGAGGCTCTGTTAGGCGGGGAGGCTCTGTTAGGCGGGGAGGCTCTGTTTGGTGGGGAGGCTCTCTTACGGTGGGATCCTTAAGCCAACATCCTTAAGCCCAAAGAGGCGGGGAGGCTCTGTTAGGCAGGGAGGCTCTCCTACATGGGTACGGTAAAGGTAAGATCCTTAAGCCTTACATCCTTAAGCTAACATCCTTAAGCCCAAAGAGGCGGGGAGGCTCTGTTCGGTGGGGAGGCTCTCTTACGGAAAGGATCCTTAAGCCCTACATCCTTAAGCTAACATCCTTAAGCCCGAGGAGGCAGGGAGGCTCTGTTAGGCGGGGAGGCTCTGTTCGGCGGGGAGGCTCTCCTTCACGAAATATGGAATACTCTTGGTATGGGGTAGATAAGACCTAGGAATGGCATCCCCGATCACGATATGAGTTGCGGAGTACGCTGTACCGTGTATATCACATGGAGTACGATGTACCGCATGATGGTTATGTGATGAGAAAGTCTGGCGAGGGATAATCCATCTTCGTGCCAGCATGATACCCCGCACACCTGGATGCGTGTGGTCTGGGACGATTTATGATGTAATGGTTCACATAGGCACTTTTGATATAGTGACCTAGATTTATACACATGCGTGAATTGTGGAATGTAAATGTGGTTGTGATTGTGAGTTGATTTGGTGGTGTTATGTTGTTGGTTCAAAAAGGAGGTTTCTAAATGAATTGCCCTTTTATGAATTTAAATGAGATTGAGCATGAGATGTTTTATACATGATGTCTCTACCATGTTTTATATGCCAATGCACATGATTTGATACATGATATATATGTATATTCACATGGCATAGTTTTATTCCTCATGCTCCTACTATAAACGATTTATGCATAACACTGTCAGCATGTAGATAGAGTAGTTATCTACCATGCTTGCATTATTGCCTTACTGAGCGTGTGGTTGCTCATCCCACTCTATTTTTCCCCCCTACAGAGCGTGCATAGTAGCCCAGTGAGGACTGAGGCGTATTATTTTGGACTCCGCTGCATCTCCATCGCTAAGAGGTATATATACAGTGATTCTTTTTGTATCTAAACAATGTAAAAGCACAGTATTCTTTTGAGTTGTACTTATGGGGGATGTAGATGTCAGTAAAACATGTATTCGTATAAGTACACGATTAAATGCACATGTATGACATCGTTTTAATTAATTGAGAATGAATGAGATGTGGTGTTTATTATTGACTCACAGCCCAACAGTGTGTGGTGAGCTTAGTTCACGACCGGGTAAGGTAACAGTAAAACATGAAAAATTTTCAGTGATTTCGGTTAAAGAGAATGGAATTGGGTCGTGACACGTAAGAAATTTGTGGGGTTTACAAATGCCTCTTCTCTTATACTTGATCGAATTTTACATGTTTCAAAATTTTCATTTAACTCCTTTCTGTCAATCAATTTACTAAATCCTTAAATTGCTCTGTGATTTTCTTCCCTACTCATTCTGTTTTTCAGGATCTTTAGACGAATACGATGATTGGATGTGGCTCTGAGTCAAGGGGAGTTTATTACCTTAATCCCAATTCTATGCTTCCTATTGCTGCTATTGGCAATGTGTCTCCATATAATTAGCATTGTTGTTTGGGTTCCCCTCTTTCTAGTTTAAAAAAGGTTGTGTCTATTAGCGAGTGTTTCTGTAACAAACTGTGAAGTGTGTCAATTAGGAAAACACCATAGAACGTCTTTTCCTTTTAGAGAAAGTTGATGTTTGCCTCATTTTGATTTAGTACATTCAAATGTGTGGGTCCTTATCGTCATCCTACTATGTTAGGTTTTAGGTATTTTATGACCTTCGTGGTTGATTTTTCTAGAATGACTTGGATTTATTTATTAAAAGATAGGTCATCCATTTTTTATGTATTTTAAACCTTTTATAGTGAAATAAAGACTAACTTTCTTCTAACATTCGTATATTCAAGACTGACAATACCTAAGAATATATGAAGTCTAATTTCTCTAATTTTTGTTCTTCAAAGGTTATTACTCATTAGACATCCTACACTCACACCCTATAGCAGAATGGCATGGCTGAAAGAAACCAAAACCTTTCTAAGGTTTCTTGCACTGCTATACTTAAAATGAATGTACCTAAATATTTTTGGAGTGATGTTGCATTTACTGCAAGGTTTCTTATCAATAGAATGCCCTCTAATGCTTTTGCAAATACAATTCCTTTCAAATGTCTTTTTCATTATTTGCCTTTGTTTTCGATTACTCCTCGTATTTTTAGGTGCATATACTTTGTTCATTTGTTTGAAATTGGTATGAATAAGCTTTCTTCTAGAGTTATTCGTTGTATTTTCTTAGGATATTCTTGAATTGAAAAAGGGTATAAATGTTATGATCTTGTGACTAAAAAGAAGTTTGTTTCTGCAGTTATGGCTTTTTTTGATCCGTAGTCATTTTTTAAAGTTGCAAGTGATAAACAACCTATTTCTCTTCCTACACTATGTATATATCAATTCCGCATTCCAAACCCTTGCAAGTTTATAATTGGCAACAACCTTTGAAAACTCTCAGTGCTCTAGAGCCGTCTCTTGCACCATTGTATTCAGCTAGTTATACTCCTAATCTGTCTATTGCTCTTTACAAAGGTATACGTTCTTGTACTTAGCTCCCATTGCAAATGTTGTCTCCTTTGATCACCTTGGTCCTTCGATTCGCTATTTTGTTTTGTCATTATCATCGGTATCTATTCTTAGAAATTATCAAGAAGCTATGCAGAGTCTTGATTGAAAGAAGACAATGGAAGAGGAGGTGTCTGCACGTCTTATACGAAATACGTAGGATTTGGTATCATTACCTGGAGGAATTCATCCAGTTGCGTGCAAGTGGGTTTTTACTATTAAGTATCACCCTGATAGTTCCATTGAAAGGTATAAAACATGGTTGGTTGCTAAAGGATACATTCAAACACTGGTATTGACTTTTTTGAAACACTCTCCCATTGCTTGGCTTAGCTCTGTTTATGTACTTGTATTTATAGCGATCAATAAAGATTGGTCGGTGTATCAGCTAGATGTCAAGAATGTGTTTTTTATGGGGATCTAACTAAAGATGTGACAACCACCAATTTTCATAACCTGAACATGTACCCAATGTGAAAATTTTAAATGTACTAACCAAGAAGATGTGATTTTCAAGATTTTTGATCTATGAACATTGTCCAAATATTATAAAAATGAAACATGGGTAATAAAAGTCATGAAGGTATTAAATATGAATGATGAATGAATATTTGGAATACAAATGAAATTAATGTATATGTATGCCACATATATATATAAATTAATTAAACAAAGAAAAAAGTTTATATATTCATGTACCAAACCTAATGTATGTGTATGGGTGTGTGTGTGTGTATATATATATATGACTAAACCAATAAAGGAATATAAAGATATAAATATGCGTTTGTGTAAAATAAAAGTAAATTAAGTGCACATGTATGTATATAAATATAGTTATATACATATGTATAGGTATAAAGAGTACATATGTATATATATGTAGTATGTAAAAGGAAAATGGAAATAAATATATATTATATATTAAAATATAATTCAAATATAAACAATGGAAATTAGAGTGTGGGGTTTGGCGGGAAATGTCACGACCCAAATTACCTAAAAATCAGAGTAAATTTTTCGCTTTTTCATTTATTATTTAATTCTTATCTTTCACTCATCGTGATCATCTTACAAATAGTTGGGCTATGATTCGGTGTTAGTCACCTCTCACCTATATTTATCATTCCATTTCCATATTCAATTTCACATATCAGAGTTTATTATCTTTTGACTTTAATTACATACATACACAGTGGTATTTATAACTCTACATCCCCGACATCATATCCGTTTACAGTACTGTGCATTACATATTTAGATACAAAACTATACAAATGTGTATACCTATCTCACGATGGGAAGCAGCGAATATGTCAGACCCATATTTTTTGTAGCTTGTACCTTATGATTCCTATGTGTATGTGTAAACCCCACAAATTTCCTATGTTTAATTAAATTATATTTTAATGGAAGTGTGGATGTTCGTTGTAGAGCTCGAGAATATAGGAGCCGAGAAGCCCATGAATGACCGGGAACTCGAAGATACAAGAAGTGATAAAGCGAATGCAAGTACAGAGGGCTTAGAGAATTTTAATTTGTTAAATGAAAAATTGTGGATGTAAACACTTGTATCGAGAATTTATGAAGAATGATGGAATCCCGATACTATTTTAATTTCGGAATAAGGAAAGTTTCATGGAAGGCATGATATTATGTCTTTGGATAGATTATACGAGAAAATGTATATATGTAGATATATACATAGGTGAATATGTATATATATATATACACATATATACTAGACATTTAAATAAAAGAATAACAATATATATATATAACATATATATATTGTTTAGTGTGTAGAATTTAATATATAGTAATAAACAAAAAAACAAAAAAATGTAATAAACAATTAAGGTATATATATATATATATTAATATAATCTAGATATTAATATAAAATATGTATATATTAATACAATATTATATATAAAATGACATGTACGGAATTGGCTTAGAAAAGCCAATTCCGTCTGCCACTATTTGGAATTGAAGAGGAAAAACAAATCAAACAGAGGTGTTGGGCGGGAAACCGAAGGGGAGAAAAGAGAAGAGGAAGAAGAAGAGAAGGGAAGAAGGGTGGCTCGGCTGGGGAAAGAAGAAAAGAAAAGGAAGGGAGAAGGAAAGGGCTGGCCGGGAGAAGAAAAGAAAAGAAAGAAAGGAAGAGGAGGGAAGAGGAGAAAAAGGGAACTAGGAAAACAAATCAGGAGCAGGAGAGTTGATCGGGGAAGGGGGGAAGGAAGAAAGAAAAGAGGAAAAGAAAGAAGAGGGAGATCGATTGGAGGAGCAGCAAATGGGGCTTGAAATTTAATCAGTGAAGCCGTGGAGCAGGAGGGCCACAAAGCTGGAAACAGAGGCGTGAAGTGGCTCCTCCTCCTGATGTTTTGAGCTGGGTGAGGACTATCCTTTCGGGTGGTTTGGAGCTGATATAGAGTGGACCAAGAACTGGGAAAAGTTGCAGCAAACCGAGACTGAAGGAAGCAGACCGAAGCAGGAGAGGCTGAGTGAAAAGAGCAGGACCCGAGGAAGAAGAAGCAAATGAGAGGCAAGCTGGAAAACCGAGATTGATGAAGGAGGAACCGAGAGTCAGGGCTGGAAACCGAGACTGAAGAAGGGATGAGGCTGGAACCGAGACTCCATTAAAGCAGGACTTGGGAAACAGAGAACAAAATCGAAACAGGGGCTGGAAATGGAGGGAAACCGAGAGGCTTGAGGGAAGAAGAAGACTGAACAGTGAAGATTGAAACCGAGGAAGGGGAATTGAGGGGAGAGAAGCAGAACCGTGAGGAAGAAGGGAGAAAATAGGAAGGAGGCAGGGGCTGGAAATTGAAACAATTGAGGAAGAAAGGAGAAAACCGTGAGAGAAGAAAAGCAAGCTGGAAAAAAAAAGAGGAAGAGAAAAGAGGTAAGATACATACATGTATATATGTGTATTAATGTACATGAATATATATTTTTGGTACATGTATAAGCATGCTAGTATAGTTTGAATTAGACAAAAATGGAATGATGAGAAGTAGGCAAAGAAATATATATTTGTGATATTGAATAATGGAGACAAGTGATAATATATATATATATATATATATATGTATTTATGTGAATAAATATATATATATATATATATATATATATATTTGGGTATGCACATATAGGTATGTATAATGAAAGGGTATGTTAGTATATGTACATATATTTGATAATGAATAAGGAAAGCCAATGATAAAATAAATATGAGTATATACTTAGGTGTATATACATATAGGAGTATATGAAAAATGTGTATATACTTGGGTGTATATACAAATGATTGTATAAAATAAATGTGTTTTAGTATATGTACAAACAAGGACATATATATATATGTGATAAGAAAAAAATAGAAGACAATAATATATATATATATATATATATATATATATATATAGGAGTGTATATATATATATATATATATATGTATATATATATTAGATGCATAAACATATGGGTGTATATAGGATGAATTTGTGCTAGTATATATATACAAAGAATGTATATATGAGATAGGAAAAGAGTGAAAACATATATATATATATATATATATATACGTATGGGAGTGTATATATATATGTATTTATGTGTACATACATGTAGAGGTATATAATAAGGTGTATGTCAATAATTGTACATACAAAATAATATGTGGTAAGGGAAAATATATAAACGTGCGTGTTGACTTAGGTACGTACAATAATACGTACACACGCAGTAGTAACGAATAGGTTACGATTTTAACGCAATTCGAGCAATTCGCACGAATAGGGTGCTAAGTGTACGATTTCGTTGTAGGTGATCGTAGAAGGAATTAAGAGAGGTACTAAGAGACGTCACCACTCGAGCACGGAGATTTCGATAGATTGAGGTAAGGGGATATAATTTAAAATGGTAATAGTTACTTACCGAAACTTGATAAAGAAAGCTTGTAAAGACATGAAGTATGATTTTCATGCATGTTTCTAAATTATATTTCTGATCAAGACTACGCTCTCTGTGTTTATGTTTTTGAATAATTGTATATAACTGAATTTGATTTCAGAATATGAGCATGTCTTTTAAAATGATCTTTCGAATAAGATGAATTTATTTCGATATTTTCGTATATGAAAACTATAGTTGTTTTGAGACTAAGGGCCATGTACGTTGTATGCTTACGCTTGTCAACTTCGCCTGTGTGGCGTTTGAACTCGCCTTCGTGGCACCTGTATTTTGCTTGTGTGGTGCCTGTATTTTTCCTGTGTGGCGCCTGTAATTCGCCTTTGTGGCGCCTGTAATTCGCCTTCGTGGCGCCTGTATTTCACCTTCGTGGCGCCTGTATTTCGCCTTCGTGGCGCCTGTATTTCGCCTGTGTGGCGCCTGTATTTCGCCTTCGTGGCGCCTGTATTTCGCCTGTGTGGCGCCTGTATTTCACCCTCGTGGCGCCTGTATTTCGCCTGTGTGGCGCCTGTAATTCGCCTTCGTGGCGCCTGTATTTCGCCTTCGTGGCGCCTATATTTTGCCTTCGTGGCGCCTGTATTTCGCCTGTGTGGCGCATGTAATTCGCCTTCGTGGCGCCTGTATTTCGCCTGTGTGGCGCCTGTAATTCGCCTTCGTGGCGCCTGTATTTCGCCTGTGTGGCGCCTGTAATTCGCCCTGGTGGCGCCTGTAATTCGCCTTCGTGGCGCCTGTATTTCGCCTGTGTGGCGCCTGTATTTCGCCTTCGTGGCGCCTGTATTTCGCCTTAGTGGCGCCTGTATTTCTCCTGTGTGGCGCCTGTATTTCGCCTTCGTGGCGCCTGTACCCCGCCTTTGTGGTGTCTGAAATTACCCTTAGGTCCTGAATTCCCTCTACGAAGGATGATCGGGTTATTTTGCCGCATGATAAATTGGTTATTGTCGCGTGATAAATTCGTTATTGTCACATGATAATTATATGGTCGATATAGTCTCAATGTGAAAATTTAAACTCTATTTTCAGAACCGGATTTGTAGTATGTGATTTGATATGTATTCCTGTTTGGAATTCTGAATGTACGACCAGTTTTACGTAATATCTGTTAAGTTCAAATACCTAAGGAATTACATTTTGAATCTCGATGTTTCTAATTTTCCTTAATCTTTGAATGTTATTATTAGTAGTTTCAGAAAGTATCATTATACGCATTATCATGTTTTATACATATATAAATTGCTAGAATCGTTTTAAATACATCTTCTTACTGGGCTTTTTCCCGAAAGCTCACCCCTCTACCTCTCAGATTACTTGCAGTGATTCATAGACGCTACCTGCCGCGTACATGACGTAGGCTGGTGGGGAGAGCTCCCTAGGCTACTTTTTGTACACGCAGAAAGGTATACATTTACATTCCTATACCAGACATAATTGTATGCACAGACATATATTGGAAATATCAGTTGGGATGTAATTTTGTAAGGAACGATATAAACATTACTACTATTGTATAATGTTTTGAGATGACTAGTATTAAATTGAAATGGATGTGTTGAGTGGAAAAGATGAACTTGGAAAGTATGCTTGGTAGTGGTGGATATCTAGGATTGCCAAAAAAAAAAACAACTGATTTGCAGGTGGGTAGTCTCATATATAAGCCGTTGTGCTGCCGAAATTTTTATCGGTCACATAAGCTAAAATATAGAAATTAATTATAATCACGAGTAAAGTATTAGGAAAAGTGTTTTGACACTGCACAGGAATACAACATAAGTAATAAGGGAATAAGTGGGTAAAGTAAATTCAAAAAAAAAAATTTCCTCGATTTTCAAGGGTCAAGGGTCGTTACAGTATGAACACTATGTAATTATAGTTGAATCATAAGAAGAGTATTTACTAGACTTAAAGTGTTAGTGAAATGATTTAACACGCAAAAGCTACATAAAGAGCTTAATGTGAACTATAAGTGTCACAGGCTAAACTGAGTTAATCTAAATCTTTCTGACTGAAAATAAGAACTTAAAATGAGAGAGCATAGAGAGCTCATGAAGGCATGTCAGCTTGATTTAGTCCCGAACATACAAAATGAGAGTAAAAGCTAAAAAAGGTAAAATGGACCTTTTTGGCAAAATAAGGGTTTCGGGTAAAATTATCCACCGGGAGCGGTTGGAATATAAAGACGAGAGTGTAAGACATAAGAAATGACACATTCGAAATTTTAAGAAAAAGTCAACTTAGACAATGGTTAAGGAAAAAGTCAACTATAGTTAAGAAAGTGGACTTTTACCATAGTTGACTCATCATGGTTAAAAATTAACCAAAGTGTGGAGAAAATTTTGGGGAAAAATATTCTTGGCCAGAATACAAGATAATCATCCCCGGAAGTAAGGAAAATTTATTCGGAAGGATTCTGGAATAAATTTAATAGTTAAAAACGCAATGGGCCTAAGGTGAAAGTTTTAAAGCCCATTAAGGTATACTAAAAGTATATCGAGATTCTTAGGTCCTTTAGACCGAATTGTTGGACCAATTGATCGGCCAAATTTTGAGACAATTAAAGGCCCGAGACATAGTAAAAATTTCAGCCCGAAAGCCCATTAAGAAAGCCCAAACCGAGAAGCCCAATTGGAAAAAGCCCATAAGATAAATATCTAACCATAGTTAAAGTTAACTATGACTCATAAGGTGACTCATGGCTAAGGTTTGGAAAGTCAAGCATAATGGCTGAAAAGTAAAGCTTAATGGCTAAGTATGTGGCTTATAAATTCAGCCACACCATTGTCATCTTCATCACACCAAATCCAGCTAGAAGAAGAAACCATTAAAACATATTTTTCCAAGCTTTCTCTCACTAGAAATCACTAGGAATTAGGCATATTTGGAACTTGCATTCTTCATAGAAGTTGTTCCAAATTGAAAGGAGATTGACATATGTTGGAATTGGCTATCAAGGAGCCATAGAGTGCAAACCGAGAGCCTCTAAAGTTTCGGCCAAAGGGTGAACACAACAATTGGTATATTTTCTAATTTCCAATTTCATATATGTTAATGTATGAATGATTTCAAGTATGTTGATATATGTTTTAAGCATTGAAACATATTAAATCACCATGAAGTGGGTTAGGCCGAGAGTGAGTAATGGGATATTGAATTATGTCAATATGATTTTAAGACATAAATGGATTAGTGTACATGTATTAATGTTAATGGTATAATTAGAATTAATCAAATTGATTAATTAATACATGTAATTTGTTGGCAATCAAGGTGTTTGATAAAATGCCTAAATGAACTATAGGATGATTGGTAATGTTGCCTACCAAGTGTTTGTGAAAATGCCTAAGTGAAATTGGCTAAATAATAGGCATGGATGGCATGCCATGGTGAAACCGAGGCATGGGTAGCTCTCGGCCATGGCATGTGATCGAGAGGCCTAATGGGCCAAGCCCAAATATTTTAGGCCCAATAGAGTGTAATGGGCCTAGAACAAGCCCAATAAGAGTTGGTGGGCCCCACAAGCCCAATAGGCCCAACAAAAATGAATAGTAAAATGAAAATGGGCTTAAGGTATAGTTAGGCCCATTAAGGATTTTTAAGGCCCATTAAGGGAAAATAGACTGAATTAATGTGTAATACAGTAGGAAAATTATAATTAACCTGAGGAATGGTTATTTACAGGTCCTGAGTTTACATTGAGAGCTGATCGGACTGCGAGATTGAGCAGCACCGAGGAAGTGAGGTCACTTGACGTGATCCGAGGTAGGGACTTTTGCGAGTAGTTAGAGATACCTGCACGTATTTTCATCTACTTTTACATTCACTTAAAAACTCTGAGGGTCAGAGAAAGTGAATAATAATTATTGCGACCCGATAGTGGCAAATTACGATTTTGCCCCTAGTTAGTCAAAAAGTCAACTTTTGTGAAAAGTTGTAAAAAGCAAGGAAACTATTATTGTGAATGTTTAACTGCTGTTTAGCATGAAAATAAATAGATGGGCTAATGATTTAAGGTTGATGTGACTTAAGCACATTTTATAGTGCTGATTTTAATATTTTGTAAACAATCCCTTTTTAAAGAGCCATCTATCATATTATGTGAGAATGAATCGTGCTAGAGCACAGCTGGCACTGGATTTCATATGTTTTCCACATACATTAGTGCTAGATTTTGATACGCACTAGATTTCCATGACATGCATGATAGAGTACTGGAGTTCTTACTCGTACTCAGTTTTATATGATATATGCATGACAGAGTGCTAGAGCGATTAGCCGTACTCGAGTTTTACATGAGATACATGACAGAGTACTGGAGCGTTGCTCGTACTCGATTCTTCATGGTTTATACATGACATAGTACTGGAACTATTGCTCGTACTTGATTTGATGATATGTTCATAGCATAGTACTGGAGCTATTGCTCGTACTTGATTTAATACATGAACTATGCATTGACCTAGTTGCTAGAGGTTTACTCGCACTAGAGTTGAGTTTGTGATGTGAAACAGTGTTTGAGCGGAGTGTCGACTGTGAGTCACACTCAAAGGCGCGCACTGTATGTGATATATAATACATGTTACAAACCCATGCCCGCATCCTTGTGTGACTGAGTGTCACATTATGTGAGAGGATAGCCGCATGAGGGTATTAGAGATGTGGTATGATATTCCACAGGTGCGAGGGCTAAGGCCTATGGCAGGCACCCTGACTGTGAGGTAGGGTCCACGGGTGTACTTTGTACCATGCATGTGGCACGAGGTGTACTTTGTACCGTGTGTTGTTATGGAGTTGAGGAGGATATAGCTGGCGGTTGTGATGGACTGACCCCCCTCCCGTTGCAGCAGTGATACCCCGCACACCGAGTACTGTGTTGCTTGGGATCACATTTCGGATATGATCATAGTCCAGGATACTATTTGCATTTAACCACAGAGTCTCACATGATATATCACATTTATTGATTGACTGATTTAAATTGCGGACAGACCTGAGGGATGGGTCGGACTCCGATTTTGTGATGTGAATTATTTAATGCCATATTTATTGTGATTTAAATATACATGGCATGATTTACATAAAGGCATGATTTATATACGATGCATTGTTTTGCACTACATGCCTACTTTGAGAAAGAAAGCATGATTTTTCTGTACATGGGATTTAATCTGTACAAGTATATATATTATATTTCAAGACATGCTTTTAAAGTGAGTTAAGGAAATAATGTTTTCAAGGCATAGCATTATTTTGAGTAGATAGTGTAGATATCTACTTGCTTGCCTGATTTCCTTACTGAGCGCGTTGTATGCTCACCCCCCTTTTTCTTTACATCTCTTTACAGAGAGTCAGTAGGGCGAGAGCTATCGAGGGATAGTATTCCTGAGTCCACTGCTAGTTCCTATCGATCGCCAGGTATACCTATTATGTATAGTTGTGTATCTAAACATAGAAACAACACAGTGATGTATACGCTATATATTATGGGGAATGTATTTGTATTAGATTTTATATAATCTTACATGTATGATAAAAGCAAGTACAATCAGTAATAGTATGTTGACATGTATGTATGATATTGGATGATGTGGTAAGTGAGGACTCTGACATCGAATCACAGCCTAACCATTGAAGAGAGGAAAGGTAAGTTAAAATGCAAAAAAATTGTAGTAATTTTGGTTAAAGTCATGGATTGAGAACGGGACCTGACAGAATGGTATCAGAGCCAAGGTTGGTCTAATGTGAGTCGGTGTTAGAAAAATAGGAAAGTGTACATCCCCATAGTACTGTGCTGTGTTTAGATATAGCTGTGTATACCAGATAGGAGACGGACTAATTCATTATTATGAATGCAGGAACTTTGCCTATATGGCAAATACGCGTAGTGGTAGAGGTATGACAGGTAGGGCTCGAGGCTGGGGAGATAGACCCGAGGGACGAGCTGCTGTCGGACCATTACCTACGCATGAGACCCCAGGTGCTACTGAGGCACCCGAGTGTGCAGAGACGCGCTTCACGAGATTAGAGTGTGGTCTCAAGACTATTATTGAGATACTAGCACAGACAATGCCAGGTAGGCAGAGACAGGAGGCAGGAGCTGCGACAGGAGAGGCAGTTGCCCCTGATACACCTACGCAGACAGCTGATGCACAGAGGACTGTAGATACTCCTACACCCCCACCGGTTTCGGGTGGTAGTGGATTAGGATATGGATGTGATCTGCATCGGTTGCGAGAATTCCAGAAGTTTAGACCGCCATCCTTTAGTGGGGTCAAAGGCCCAGTGGCTGCTGAGGAGTGGTTAGTGGAGCTGGAGAAGCTTTACGGATTCTTCGAGTGTACAACCTCGGAGATGGTCGCGTTTGCTGCGTTCCTACTGAAGGGAGCTGCAGAGCATTAGTGGAAGTCCACCCAACCTATATTGAGATCCCGACACACAGACATTCGTTGGGATATATTTTGGGAGGCCTTTAGGAGGCAGTTTGTTCCCGACACCGCATAGCGAAAACTACAGGCAGAGTTTTTGGGACTAAACCAGGGGAGTCTATCTATGGACGAGTATGAGACTCGATTCCTATCCCTAGGAAGATATGACCCGGATACCATGTACAGTGAGACCAGGAAGGTCCACAGGTTTATTGACGGGTTGAGGCCGGTGCTACGGTCCAAGTTAGTCCCATTAGACATAGTGACCTATGAGGAAGCAGTGCGCAGGGCGCAATTATGTGAGCAAGATTACGACAGGAATGCTTCTGAGTTTGGGAAGTTTAGCCGTAGCTGAGATATACAGAGGAAGAGGCCGGCTAGAGATTTCAGTTATCGAGGAGGGAGGAGACTCTTCGGTAAGAGATCACGGGTAGAGGAGGCACGGGAGAGATATGCTAGACCTCCTACTTATCCGACTGTAGCCCCAGCAAAGGGCATTGTCATAGGAGGACAGAGACCTGCTGTTGATCAGTGCAAAAGGTGTGGTAAACAACATGGAAGTAGACCGTGTCCGCTAACTCCTGTTGTGTGTTTTCGATGTGGGAAACAAGGGCACATTGCTAGAGAGTGCCCAGAGACATTTGTTACTGCACCACTGAGGGGCAGGGAGCCTGATAGAACCCCAGCTGGTACGTCTGCTCAGAGAGGTAGAGCGATAGCAGAGGAGAAGGGGAAACAAGTGATGGGTCAAGGGCGAGTACATGCTTTGGACCAGGGGACAGCTGATGCTTCGTCGGATGTGATTCGAGGTAACATCCTGATTTATGATATTAAAGCATATGTTTTAATTGATCCTGGTGCCACTCATTCTTTTGTATCGCCTTCATTTGCATGTAAATTGGCAAGACATGTAGAGCGTACACCTTTATGTATGATGATGTTGATTAGTACGCCTATGAATAGTAGTCAAGTTGTAGAATATGTATTTAATGACTGCAAGTTGAGAGTAGGGGATAAGGAGATGACAGCCAATCTAATATTACTAAGTATGAGTGACTTTGATATAATATTAGGAATGGATTGGCTATCTGCAAACCATGCTATTTTAGATTGTTATGCTAAGACAGTTATGTTCCCTAACCCTACTAGATATGTTGTAAAGTTTAATAAGAATAAATGAAAGGAGTAGTTATGATTATTACGTGATTACTGATTTAGAAAACCTTCAACATATCAAGGTTTCATTGCGTACGTGGTAGATATGGATAAGGCACATCCGGAGTTATTAGATATTACAGTGGTCAATGAGTACCCAGATGTTTTCCCGGATGAATTGCCAGGGTTACCACCAGACAGAGAGATGGAGTTCTGTATAGATCTGGTACCTGGTACGGAGCCTATTTCGAGACCACCATATCACATGGCCTTAGTTGAGCTGGAGGAGCTCAAAAGACAGTTACAGGAGTTGTTGGATAGGGGTTTTGTTCGACCGAGTGTTTCATCTTGGGGAGCACCGGTTCTGTTTATGAGGAAGAAGGATGGGAGCCTCCGATTGTGTATAGACTATCGATTGTTGAATAAGGCCACCATCAAGAATAGATACCCCCTTCCACGCATTGACGACTTGTTAGATCAGCTTCAGGGAGCACAGGTCTTTTCCAAGATTGACGTGAGGTCTGGGTACCATCAGCTGAAGGTTTGGAGTGGAGATGTACCCAAGACAGCATTTCGTACCCGATATGGCCACTATCAGTTCTTGGTCATGCCATTCGGATTGACGAATGCTCCAGCTGCTTTCATGGCTTTGATGAACGATGTGTTCAAGCCATATTTGGACCAGTTTGTTATCGTCTTTATCGATGACATATTGGTGTATTCGAGATCCAAGGAGGAGTATGAGGAGCATCTCAGGATCGTGTTACAGACGTTACGAGAGCATGAGTTATATGCTAAGCTCAGTAAGTGTGACTTTTGGTTGTCACAGATCTCATTTTTGGGACATGTTGTATCGAGAGATGGTGTATCAGTTGATCCATCTAAGATAGAGGCTGTAGCTCAATGGGAACAGTCGAGGACAGTCACCGAGATCAGGAGTTTTCTGGGTTTAGCTAGATACTATCGGAGATTCGTTGAGGGATTTTTGAAGTTGGCTGCTCCGTTGACACGTCTTACTCGAAAGAGTGCACCGTTCATATGGAACGAGGATTGTGAGAAGAGTTTTGAGGAGTTGAAGCGTCGATTGACCACCGCTGCAATTCTCACTATCCCTACCAGCTCAAGAGGATTTGCAGTGTATACCGATGCTTCGCATCAGGGATTGGGCTGCGTATTGATGCAGGATGGGAAGGTAGTTGCTTATGGATCCAGACAACTGAAGGATCATGAGAAGAACTATCCGACCCATGATTTGGAGCTAGCAGCAGTAGTGTTTGCGTTGAAGGTATGGCGCCACTACTTATATGGCGAGAAGTTCTAGATATTTACCGACCACAAGAGCCTTAAGTATCTGTTCTCACAGAAAGAGCTGAACATGAGACAGAGAAGATGGCTAGAGCTTCTGAAGGACTACGATTACGAGATACTTTATCATCCTGGTAAAGCTAACGTTGTAGCTGATGCCTTGAGCAGGAAGAGCCTGGGGATGGTATCGTATATGATGGTTAGGGAACATGATTTGCTAGAGCAGTTTGCTAGCCTCAGTTTGGGAGTCGTGCCTTCTGACATGGATACAGGCTATGTGATAGCTAGTCTACGCTTGGAGTCGGACCTGTTGGACAGGATCAGAGTGGCTCAACAGACTGATCCATTTTGTATGGATGTGAGTAGTCAGATGCAGAAGGGCACCGTGACTGACTTTGAGTTGAGTTCTGATGGACTACTGAGGTTTAGAGGTAGATTGTGTGTTCTCGAGGATCCAGGACTCAGGAGATTGATATTGGTGGAAGCTTATTCGTCGAGGTATACGTTACATCCGGGGAATAACAAGATGTATCAGAACCTTCGAAAGGTATACTGGTGGTCGGGTATGAAGAGAGATGTAGCAGACTTCGTGGCAAAGTGTCACATATGTCAGCAGGTGAAGGTAGAGCATCAGAGACCTGCAGGATTATTGCAGCCTCTACCTATACTGACATGGAAATGGGAGCATATCACCATGGATTTCGTGATGGGTTTACCGAGAACCCGCAGGAATCACGATGCTATATGGGTGATCGTCGACAGACTGACGAAGTCAGCCCACTTCCTAGCTATGAGAGCGACCGATACTCTGAGTTCATTAGCAGAACTGTACGTACGCGAGGTAGTGAGATTACATGGTGTACCAGTGAGCATAGTCTCTTATAGGGATTCCTGCTTCACTTCCCACTTTTGGGGACATTTTCAGGAAGCCATGGGAAACCAGTTGAGTTTGAGCACCGCTTTCCATCCTCAAACAGATGGTCAGTCAGAGAGGACTATACAGACTTTGGAGGATATGTTGAGAGCATGTGTGCTAGATTATCGAGGCTCCTGGGATGACCACCTGCCACTAGCCGAGTTCGCCTACAACAACAGTTATCATTCGAGTATCGGGATGGCACCATATGAGGCTTTGTATGGCCGTAGATGTCGTTCCCCTATTGGATGGGAAGAAGTGGGTGACTGTAAGATTTTCGCTCCTGACATGGTTACGCAAGTATCTGAGGACGTCCGCCTGATAGTAGAGAGACTGAGGACAGCTCAGAGCAGACAGAAGAGTTACGCTGACAGAGACGTAAGCCACTAGAGTTTGCAGTTGGTGAATCCTTGTTTTTGAGAGTTTCTCCTTCCAAGGGCATAGCGAGATTTGGGAAGAGAGGGAAACTAAATCCTTGCTATATTGGACCCTTTGAGATACTTGATCGAGTGGGAGATAAGGCGTATAGGTTGGCATTGCCACCGGACTTATCAGGTGTCCATAACGTCTTCCACATATCGATGCTTCGGAAGTATCACCCGGATCCGACACATGTGATTAGTTACGAGTTTGGAGCTCCGAGAGGACATATCATATGTTGAGAAATCGATTCAGATATTGGATAGGAAGGAGACAGTATTGAGATTGAAGACCATCGGATTAGTGAAGATTCTCTGGCAGCATCATACTTCAGAGGAAGCTACTTGGGAGCTAGAGAGTCTGATGCGAGAGAAGTACCCTCACCTATTTGATGACTGGCTTGGTTCTAATTTGGAGGATCAAATTTTCTGAGTGGGGGAGGATTGTCAGACCCAGATTTTCTGTAGCTTGTACCTTATGATTCCTATGTGTATGAACACTATGTAATTATAGTTGAATCATAAGAAGAGTATTTACTAGACTTAAAGTGTTAGTGAAATGATTTAACATGCAAAAGCTACATAAAGAGCTTAATGTGAACTATAAGTGTCACAGGCTAAACCGAGTTCATCTAAATCTTTCTGACTGAAAATAAGAACTTAAAATGAGAGAGCATAGAGAGCTCATAAAGGCAAGTCAGCTTGATTTAGTCCCGAACATACAAAATGAGAGTAAAAGCTAAAAAGGGTAAAATGGATCTTTTTGGCAAAATAAGGGTTTCGGGTAAAATTATCCACCAGGAGCGGTTGGAATATAAAGACGAGAGTGTAAGACATAAGAAATGACACTTTCAAAATTTTAAGAAAAAGTCAACTTAGACAATGGTTAAGGAAAAAGTCAACTATAGTTAATAAAGTGGACTTTTACCATTGTTGACTAATCATGGTTAAAAATTAACCTAAGTGTGGAGAAAAATTTGGGGAAAAATATTCTTGGCCAGAATACAAGATAATCATCCCCGGAAGTAAGGAAAATTTATTCGGAAGGATTCCGGAATAAATTTAATGGTTAAAAACGCAATGGGCCTAAGGTGAAAGTTTTAAAGCCCATTAAGGTATACTAAAAGTATATCGAGATTCTTAGGTCCTTTAGACCGAATTGTTGGACCAATTGATCGGCCAAATTTTGAGACAATTAAAGGCTCGAGACATAGTAAAAATTTCAGCTTGAAAGCCCATTAATAAAGCCTAAACCGAGTAGCCCAATTGGAAAAAGCCCATGAGATAAAATCTAACCATAGTTAAGGTTAACTATGACTCATAAGGTGACTCATAAGGTGACTCATAAGGTGACTCATGGCTAAAGTTTGGAAAGTCAAGTATAATGGCTGAAAAGTAAAGCTTAATGGCTAAGTATGTGGCTTATAAATTCAGCCACACCATTGTTATCTTCATCACACCAAATCCGGCTAGAAGAAGAAACCATTAAAACATATTTTTCCAAGCTTTCTCTCACTAGAAATCACTAGGAATTAGGCATATTTGGAACTTGCATTCTTCATAGAAGTTGTTCCAAATTGAAAGGAGATTGACATATGTTGGAATTGGCTATCAAGGAGCCATAGAGTGCAAACTGAGAGCCTCCAAAGTTTCAGCCAAAGGGTGAACACAACAATTGGTATATTTTCTAATTTACAATTTCATATATGTTAATGTATGAATGATTTCAAGTATGTTGATATATGTTTTAAGCATTGAAACATATTAAATCACCATGAAGTGGGTTAGGCCGAGAGTGAGTAATGGGATTTTGAATTATGTCAATATGATTTTAAGACATAAATGGATTAGTGTACATGTATTAATGTTAATGGTGTAATTAGAATTAATCAAATTGATTAATTAATACATGTAATTTGTTGGCAATCAAGGTGTTTGATAAAAAGCCTAAATGAACTATAGGATGATTGGTAATGTTACCTACCAAGTGTTTGTGAAAATGCCTAAGTGAAATTGGCTAAATAAAAGGCATGGATGGCATGCCATGGTGAAACCGAGGCATGGGTAGCTCTCGGCCATGGCATGTGACCGAGAGGCCCATGGGCCAAGCCCAAATATTTTAGGCCCAATAGAGTGTAATGGGCCTAGAACAAGCCCAATAAGAGTTGGTGGGCCCCTCAAGCCCAATAGGCCCAACAAAAATGAATAGTAAAATGAAAATGGGCTTAAGGTATAGTTAGGCCCATTAAGGATTTTTAAGGCCCATTAAGGGAAAATAGACTGTATTAATGTGTAATACAGTAGGAAAATTATAATTAACCTGAGGAATGGTTATTTACAGGTCCGGAGTTTACATTGAGAGCTGATCGGACTGCGAGATTGAGCAACACCGAGGAAGTGAGGTCACTTGACGTGATCCGAGGTAAGGAACTTTTACGAGTAGTTAGAGATACCTGCACGTATTTTCGTCTGCTTTTACATTCACTTAAAAACTCTGAGGGTTAGAGAAAGTGAATAATAATTATTGCGACCCGATAGTGGTAAATTACGATTTTGCCCCTAGTTAGTCAAAAAGTCAACTTTTGTGAAAAGTTGTAAAAAGCATGGAAACTATTATTGTGAATGTTTAACTGCTGTTTAGCATGAAAATAAATAGATGGGCTAATGATTTAAGGTGGATGTGACTTAAGCACATTTTATAGTGCTGATTTTAATATTTTGTAAACAATCCCTTTTTAAAGAGCTATCTATCATATTATGTGAGAATGAATCGTGCTAGAGCACAACTCGCACTGGATTTCATATGTTTTCCACATACATTAGTGCTGGATTTTGATACGCACTAGATTTCCATGACATGCATGATAGAGTACTGGAGTTCTTACTCGTACTCAGTTTTATATGATATATGCATGACAGAGTGCTAGAGCGATTAGCTCGTACTTGAGTTTTACATGAGATACATGACAAAGTACTGGAGTGTTGCTCGTACTTGATTCTTCATGGTTTATACATGACATAGTACTGGAGCTATTGCTCGTACTTGATTTGATGATATGATTTCATAAAACCTCGTACGAGAAAAACTCCAGTACGACATTAGTGCTAGAGCACAGCTCATATGTGAGAATGAATCGTGCTAGAGCACAGCTCGCACTGGATTTCATATGTTTTCCACATACATTAGTGCTGGATTTTTATACGCACTAGATTTCCATGACATGCATGATAGAGTACTATTCAGTTTTATATGATATATGCATGACAGAGTGCTGGAGCGATTAGCTCGTACTCGAGTTTTACATGAGATATGTGATATAGTACTGGAGCTATTGCTCGTACTTGATTTGATATTGTGCATAGCATAGTACTGGAGCTATTGCTCGTACTTGATTTGATATTGTGCATAGCATAGTACTGGAGCTATTGCTCGTACTTGATTTAATACATGAACTATGCATTGACCTAGTTGCTAGAGGTTGCTCGCACTAGAATTGAGTTTGTGATGTGAAACAGTGTTCGAGCGTAGTGTCGACTGTGTGTCGCACTCGAGGGCGCACACTGTATGTGATATTATTTACATGTTACCTATTCATGCCGCATTCTTGTGTGACTGAGTGTCACATTTTGAGAGGATGGCCAGCATGAGGGTATTAGAGATGTGGTATGATATTTCCACAGGCGCGAGGGCTAAGACCTATAGTAGGCACCATGACTGTGATGTTGATATTCCACGGGTGCGAGAGCTAAGACCTATGGTAGGCACTCTGGCCGTGATGTAGGGTCCACGGGTGTACTTTGTACCTTGCCTGAGTGGCGCGAGGTGTACGCTGTACCGTGTGTTGTTGTGGAGTTGAGGAGGATATAGCTGACGGTTGTGATGGACTGACCCCCCTCCCATTGCAGCAGTGATGCCCTGCACACTAGGATTCCGTGTAGCTTGGGATCACATTTCGGATATGATCATAGTCCAGGATACTATTTGCACTTAACCACAGAGTCTCACATGATATATCACATTGATTGACTGATTTAAATTTCGGACAGACCTGAGGGATGGGTCGGACTCCGATTTTGTGATGTGAATTATATAATGCCATATTTATTGTGATTTAAATATACATGGCATGATTTACATAAAGACATGATTTATATACGATGCATTGTTTTGCACTACATGCCTACATTTGAGAAAGAAAGCATGATTTTTCTGTACATGGGATTTATTCTGTACAAGTATATATATTATATTTCAAGACATGCTTTTAAAGCGAGTAAAGGAAATAATGTTTTCAAGGCATAGCATTATTTTGAGTAGATAGTGTAGCTATCTACTTGCTTGCCTGATTTCCTTACTGAGTGCGTTGTATGCTCACCCCCTTTCTTTACATCTCTCTACAGAGCGTCAGCAGTAGAGCGAGAGCTATCGAGGGATAGTATCCCAGAGTCCACTGCTAGTTCCTATCGATCGCCAGGTATACCTATTATGTACAGTTGTGTATCTAAACATAGAAACAGCACAGTGATGTATACGTTATATATTATGGGGAATGTATTTGTATTAGATTTTATATAATCTTACATGTATAATAAAAGCAGTTACAATCAGTAATAATATATTGACATGTATGTATGAAATGGATGATGTGGTAAGTGAGGACTCTGACATCGAATCACAGCCCAACCATTGAAGAGCGGAAAGGTAAGTTAAGAATATGAAAAATTTGTAGTGTTTTTGGTTAAAGTCATGGATTAAGAATGGGGTCCTGACAAGCCACGAGGCAGCAAGCCTTGCCCTCGCAATCCTGGTGTTATGCTGTTCTGGCGGGTAGGACGACCCACCGCCTGTTTCAGGTGTGATACCCCGCACACTAGGTACCGTGTTGCGAGGGATCACTAGGATATGGCCATAGTCCTCGATGTTACTGATAATTACCTGATTGTCTCACATGATATAACTTGTGGTCTGTTAGACCAGGGTAGACCCGAAGGAGGGGTCAGGCCCCCGATTTGACGATTTTATGATTTCATGATTTTATGATTTTCTACTATGCTCAAATATGTTTTAGATGATTTTATGATCTGTGACCCTGAAAGAAGGGTGGGTTTATAACCGGAGTTTTATACTGAACTTTACTGAATTGTTTTATGAGATGATTGACCCGGAAGGGTTAGTTTTTACTGCAGTTTTAATGAATTGATTTAAATACAGTAGCACGACGATGTTTTTCATGCTTTCATTTGAAATCCATGTTTTGTCTTACATGGCATAAAAGACTGCATGATCTTGATCAAATTCATGCTTAATATGATTTAATGATGTCACATAAAATGCTTTGATGCGTAAGTAGTACGATTTATATATGCACGAACAGTTTTGATAAACTAAGTAATTGATGTTTGCATGAATTTGTGTTTGATGATTTTAATGAAAAGAAATGGATTTAAAGGCATGGCATTATGAGCATGTAGATAGTGGAGCTATCTACTTACTTGCATAATTGCCTTACTGAGCGTGTGGTTTGCTCACCCCCCTTATTTTCCCATCTTTTCAGAGCACTCACAAAAATTAGTAAGTGGCTGAGGACTTGCATGCTTGGTATCCGCTGCTTCCCATCGAGAGACAGGTATACACACTTGTATAGTTTTGTATCTAAGTATGTAATGCACAGTACTGTAAACGGACATTGATGTCGAGGATGTAGATGTGAGACCCCGTATATGTATAGCTGTATATAGGAACACGGGAGTGTAAATAAAATCATAAGTATAATGATACATTTGTAATGTGAAGTATATGCAGTGTAAGTTCATAAGATTATGTACGCACTTGTAATAAGAATCATGATTATACGTACAAGTTGCATTATGAATGATTAGGAAGAAATGAACTTAAACACGAGAAGAATGTGATTGAAATGGTATATGAGTAGTGTAGTAAAATGGAAGGAAAGATTTTTATAAGTTGTATACTTCCATTCGGGAAATATCGTGAAAATTTGGTTGTACAAAGTTTTCCCACAAGTTTTAATATATACTAAGAGTGATTGGATGACATTTTTAAGTCTCAAGGAGCGATGAATGAGGAAAGGACTATGGAGGTAAATTGAGGAAGTTTTGAAGGGAGTTGTTGCAGAAAAACTGCAGAAAATCTGGAAATATGGAGGCCAGATCGATCTCATAGGATGAGAGATCGATCTTGGAGAGCCAGAATGCTCTTATGTGAGTAATGGAAGGGAACAGATCGATCTCCAAAGGGATCAGATCGATCTCCTTAGCTCTCGGGTTGGAAGAAGATCGATCTCCCCTAAGACCAGATCGATCTCCTTAAGCTTCTGTTCGACAGCAGATCGATCTCCCCTAAGACCAGATCGATCTCCTTAAGCTTTTGTTCGACAGCAGATCGATCTCAAGCCTCGACAGATCGATCTCCTGCCTTTAAAACGTCTTGGAAAAAAGGGATTTTTAGAGGACCAGATCGATCTCCACCTAAGGAAGATCGATCTCATCAAGTCAAAACTATAAATAGGAGCAGTTGGATCTGCTGATTTTCGGGATAAACCATTTCTTTCCACTTTAACTCAAGAACCTAGCTTTCTCACTCCTAAATCCAGCCATTTTCAGTAAGATTTGAGGAAAAGCTATTAGAGACAAAGTTGTTCACATCAAAGAGAAGAACAACATAGTTGGGAGGTATTTTCTCCATTTGTTGGATTTAAGCAACAAGGTGTATTTCCATTGGAGCAATGAGGAAATTAAGCTAGGTGAGTTCTAATGCAAATACCCAAGTACATTTGTTGGATATTGATATGGGAAATGACTAGTATGCATAGATATGATAGAAACTACCTAGAAAGTAAAGAATCCACCATAACTTAGGAATGGTCTAGTGTGAGAAAGTGGAATGTAGAAGTGTTAATGATGAATGAGATATCTTGAGAGGATGATTATGTTGTGGGCCTGGTTTGGGCAGGTTGATATTGGGATAAAATTGTGAGATTTACCACAAGGGGTAAAATGTATATTTAAGGCATTGGATAAATGCTTAATTGAACAAGAGTTAGAAACGTTAACTCGAGTGTTTGATGGATGAATTTCAGTTTCGGATGATACGCCGGAGTAAGTCGAGAGGAGAACGCGAGAAGCATAAAGGCGGATAGTTGCACACAAGTAAAGCGAGGTAAGGGACTGTGTGTTAGCTATAGAGATGTTCGTGCGTATTTTATAGCAATTTCGTAGATATATTGCTAGAACTAGTACGATATTATAATTCTATGAAATGATATGGAAGCATGAAAAGTACTATGATATATATATATGTATTGAGAAATGGGATAGGGTAAGGAAATAGCATGATATACATGTTTTCAATGTTTTTTCTTTAATTTACATTGATCTTGATGATTGAGAAATGTTGATGGTAGGTTGGCTAATTTTACATGTTTTAGCATGAAGAGGCATGCTGTATGAATAAACATGTTTTGAGTTTTAAAAAGAGAAAATAGCCATCTATCAGTTTTGAGATGAGATTTGGTGTTGAAGCGCTAGCTCACACCCGTTTTAATACCTTGATGTACCGTGCGGGAGTTTTAACTCGCGCGAGGGTTTTGAGAAACTGGGGGAACTTTGCTCGCAACTGTTTTGTTGAGTTGAGGTAAACCTGGGGGTCTGGGACCCAAGGGGATACCAGCCGACGGCCATTTGAACGGGCTGGGCCTTAACGATAGATCGTACCGCGCTGGAGCTTTGCGTTGACTGTGTGTCATGCTGCTTGCTCGCCTGGTATATGAGACATGGCTTAGGATGAAAAGTCCATCGGAGTTGGAGTATGGACTTGGGTCCACGGTCGTACGTAGAACAGTGTAGTTATCCGTTGGTATGCTATGTATCGTGCTGGGTGCACGTGAGTACGAGTATCGCGTAGATGACACACGACGTATCTTCACCGTGAGTATACGAGGAGATGAGGTGGATTGAGATAAGCCGGAGGGCAGGACTGACCCATTCCCCTTCAGGCGAAGTGATGCCCTGTGCACACCTGATCAGTGAGGCCTAGGATCACTGACTATGGCCATATGTCGTGGATATTTGATTGTCGAAAATTCCATGCCTGTCTCAGAGATTCGAGAAACAGAGATAATCTCAGAAAAGAAAGAGATTTGCGAAAAAAGTGAATTAAGAAAAGAAAGAGATTTTGTGTTTTGATAAATCTCTAATTTCCCATTCGTGCCGTGAGGGCACTATTTATGAGCATGTTTTAAATGGAAGCTTGATATTTGATTTACACGAAAATGCGATTGAGAAATATATGTTTAAATGCATTTTTCGTATGATATTTCCATTTATAACGAAAACATGGTTTTGGTTTCTGCATGCATGGGCTATGTAGGTAGTACGATATCTACCTGCTAGCATACATTTCCTTACTGAGTTGTGGTTTGCTCATCCCACTATTTTCCCCCTCCAGGTACTGAGAAGTAAGAGAGCGGTGGTCTCTAGGTCTTTTTTGTTGAACAGCTCCCACAATTCCATAAAGGTATAAGATTTGTATACAAGAGTATTTTGTATCTAATTTATCGTATCGCACAGTTATATCTTGGAATTGTAAACAGTATTATGGGGATGATATGTAAGCACATGGTATTTATACAATTGATTTTGTATATCTACACACACACTTGGGAGTTTGAATTAAGATTTAAATCTTCCGCTGTAAATGAATGAAATTTTAGTAATTGCATCTTCTCATAGCCTAACCGTAGTAGAGAATGTATGGATAGAAGGGTTTCCAGGAGTGGGGTGTGACAGGTTTGGTATCAGAGCATGGTTGGTCTGATGTGAGTTGATGTTTAGGACTAAGAAAACATACATCCCCAAGTTACTGTGCGATATTTAGATACAAATGTGTGTACGGAGCTGATAGTGAATTAAATGTTTGTTATAACGCAGGAAATTTATCAGGCTAGTGAGTTATGCCTGAGAGACACCGCAAGAGGGGAGAGAGCTCGAGAGCTTTAGGGCGAAATGACAGGACTGAGAGGCACAGTAGATCATCCTCTAGTCATGAGCCCTAGGAACAGATAGAGGCTTCTGATCCTCGAATAACTCGATTGGAGGAAGACATGCGCACGATGATGACCATGATGGGTCAGATCATGGCTAGGTTTGAGGGTACACCTGGTACAGCGGGACAGGCTGCACCGAATCCCCCAGCAGCTGCACCTGAACCTGAGAATGTTGCACCTTCGTAAGCTGAACCGGTTAGGCCACGAGAACCTCATATTCGACCCGTACCTACTCCAGTTGCCCCACAGCAGTATGATGATGATTTGGGATATGGATATGATTGTGATATGGAGAGATTGAGGCATTTTATAGACTTTAAGCCTCCTTCGTTTAGCGGGGTAAAGGATCCGACAGTGGTTGAGGACTGGATCAGTCAGATGGAGAAGTTATTCGACTTCTGTAGATGTTTAGCTACGGAGAGAGTAGCGCTTGCGGCCTTTGTATTGAGAGGTGAAGCAGAGCACTGGTGGAAGTCCACCAGGCCGATGTTGAGAGCTCAAGGTATGACTATCACTTGGGATATGTTCTTTGGGTGTTTTCAGAGAGCAATACATCCCAGATACTGCTCGACGTAGGCTACAGATGGAATTTCTGAATCTGACTCAAGGGAATCGAACAGTTGATGAGTACGAGTCACGATTCACTTCACTGGGTAGATATGATCCGGACTCGATCAGGAGTGAAGCTATCAGAGTCCGTAGATTTGTAGATGGACTGAGGCCTTCAATCCGAGCGAAGTTGGCCCCATTTGATGTCGCTACATATAGAGAGGCTGTGCGACGGGCCCAGTTATGTGAGCAAGATTATGACTTGCAGACTTCTGAGTTTAGTTGGGGTAAAGACAAGGGTCCGAGGAAGCTGGGAGATGGCAATAGTGCCAAATTTGGTCAAAAATTCATGAGTAAGCATCGGAGAGAGGTAGATGAGTTCCAGAAAAATGTTGCTAGACCTTTTATGCCTCCGACTCAGACACCAGCCAGGGGTATAGTGATTGGTGGACCCCGACCGACTACAGATCAGTGTAGATTATACGGTCGATACCATGGTGGTAGGCCATGTCATCTTCAGGGTACTCGATGCTTCGGATGTGGTAAATTTGGACATTATGCCAGAGAGTGCCTGGAGATAGTTGAGGCAATTCCACAGAGGGGTAAAGAGCCAGAGAGGGTTCCTACAGTTGCACCTCCTGCAAGAAAGAAAGCCTCGGCTGAAGAAAAAGGAAAACAAGTTGTGGGTCAAGGCAGGGTGTATGCGATAGACCAGGCATCGGCTGATACCTCTTCTGAAGTGATAAAAGGTACAATCTTGATTTTCAATCTAGAGGTTATAGCTTTGTTTGATTCTGGTGCTACGCATTCCTTCATATCACCTGCATGTGCATCTAAGTTAAAAGGTTTTGTAGAACCCACATACTTGAGTAGGACTTTACTAATAAGTACTCCAATGAGAGTTAGCCAATTAGTTGAGCAAGTGTATAATGATTGTAAAGTGAGGGTGGGAGATAAGTGCATGATAGCCAACTTGATTTTGTTGAATATGTATGACATTGATGTAATTTTGGGAATGGATTGGTTAGCCGCCAATCATGCTATCATAGACTGTCATTCTAAATCCATTAAGTTTTCTCTACCTGAAGAATGTGTTGTAAGATTTTAAGAGAGGAAATGAAATCTTAAATTTTGTGTTAAGTACTTTGGTATAAATGACTGGAGTGTTGTTTTGAAGGTTTTGTTACTTATGTGGTGGATTTGAACAAAGTACATCCGGATATGGAGGACATCCCAGTGGTCAGAGAATTCCCTGATGTCTTTCTAGACGATCTACCAGGATTGCCACCTGATAGAGAAACGGAATTCGATATAGACTTAACGCCTGGAACCGAACCAATATCCAAGTCACCATATAGGATGGCTCCAGTTGAGTTAGAGGAATTAAGGAAACAGCTGCAAGAGTTGCTAGAGAAGGGGTTCATAAGACCGAGTGTCTCACCATGGGGAGCCCTGGTATTATTTGTGAAGAAGAGAGATGGGAGCCTCAGGTTGTGCATCGACTATCGGATGTTGAACAAGGCTACCATCAAGAATAAGTACCCCTTGCCACGCATTGACGATTTATTGGATCAGCTTCGGGGAGTACAGATCTTTTCCAAGATAGATTTGAGGTCTGGGTATCATCAATTGAAGATTCGAAAGGAGGATGTGCCCAAGACAACATTTCGTACCCGTTATGGCCATTACGAATTCTTAGTGATGCCTTTTGGGTTGACCAATAAGCCGGCAGCTTTTATGGCTCTAATGAACGAAGTATTCAAGCCATACCTGGACCAGTTCGTAATTGTTTTCATTGATGATATATTGGTGTATTCAAGGTCTAGAGAAGAGCATGAGCGGCACTTAAGGATTGTTTTGCAGACCCTCCGAGAGAGAAGGTTATATGCCAAACTTAACAAATGTGACTTTTGGCTAGAACAGATTTCTTTTCTAGGCCATGTTATATCGAAGGATGGGGTATCAGTAGATCCGTCCAAGATTGAGGCCATTGTTCAGTGGGAACAACCTAGGACAGTCACAGAGATCAGAAGTTTTTTGGGTTTGGCTGGTTACTACAGGAGATTTGTAGAGGGTTTCTCTAGATTAGCTGCTCCATTGACACGTCTTACAAGGAAGAGTGTGGAGTTTTCATGGGATGAAGCTTGTGAGAGAAGTTTTCAGGAACTTAAGCGCATATTAACCACCGCGCCAGTTCTTATCATCCCTAATAGTTCAGGGAATTACTCGGTGTATACAGATGCTTCGCATCAAGGACTAGGCTGTGTTTTGATGCAAGATGGAAGGGTGGTAGCTTCTGGATCTAGACAGCTGAAAGATCATGAGAGGAACTACCCCACTCACGATTTGGAGTTAGCGGCAGTAGTGTTTGCGTTGAAGATATGGCGCCACTACTTATATGGTGAGAGATTTCAGATCTTTACGGATCATAAGAGTCTAAAATATCTATTCTCACAGAAGGAGTTAAACATGAGACAGAGGAGGTGGTTGGAACTCCTCAAGGACTATGATTGTGAGATTTTATACCACCCGGGGAAGGCAAATGTGGTTGCCGATGCATTGAGTCAGAAGAGTCTCGGGTTGGTATCACATATGATGGTTAGAGAGCACGAGTTGTTGGAACAATTCACGAACCTTAGTCTGGATATGACCCTACCTGAGATTGACAACTATGGGATTATTGCTAGCTTGAGATTAGAACCGGAGTTGATTGAGAAAATCCGACAAGCTCAACAAATTGATCAATGGTGTATTGACATGATTAGCCAAATCCGGAAAGGGAAGGGTGCCGATTTTATATTGAGTTCAGATGGAATACTAAGGTTTGGAGATAGACTATGTGTTCCTAAGGATTTAGAGCTGAGGAAGCTGATCTTATCAGAGGCTCACTCGTCGAGATATACGATACACCCGGGGAGTAGTAAGATGTATCAAAATCTCCGAAAGGCATATTGGTGGTCTGGAATGAAGAGAGACATAGCTGAGTATGTCGCTAGATGTCTCATTTGTCAGCAAGTAAAAGTCGAACATCAGAAACTAGGAGGATTATTACAACCTCTACCGATACCAACATGGAAGTGGGAGCATGCACCATGGATTTTGTGATGGGGTTACCGAGAACCCGTAAGAACCATGATGCGATATGGGTGATAGTAGATCGGTTAACGAAATCGGCACATTTCTTAGCCATGAGATCTATAGATACATTGAGTGCACTGGCGAACCTGTATGTGCGGGAAATAGTGAGATTGCATGGAGTCCCAGTGAGTGTTGTTTCTGATCGGGATGCCCGCTTCACTTCCCACTTTTAGGGACATTTTCAGGAAGCGATGGGGACCCAATTGAGTTTTAGCACCGCTTTTCATCCTCAAACAGATGGTCAGTCAGAGAGGACTATACAGACCCTGGAGGATATGTTGAGAGCGTGTGTGCTGGATTTTAGAGGCTCATGGGAGGATCACTTACCATTGATTGAGTTCGCTTACAATAACAGTTATCACTCAAGTATTGGTATGGCCCCTTATGAGGCACTATACGGCCGTAGATGCCGATCGCCCATTGGTTGGGAAGAAGTTGGTGACAAACAGTTGCTCGCTCCCGATTTGGTTAAGCAAGCCTTCGAGGATGTTCAGATAATATGCGAGAGGCTGCGAACAGCTCAAAGTCAACAAAAGAGGAGACGGAGACCACTTGAGTTTGATGTTGGCGAGTCTGTATTTTTGAAAGTATCTCCTTCTAAGGGAATAACGAGGTTTGGGAAGAAAGGAAAATTAAGTCCTCGTTGCATTGGTCCCTTCGAGATTTTGGATAGAGTGGGAGATGGAGCATATAGGCTAGCCTTGCCACCTGAGCTAGCAGAAGTCCACAATGTCTTCCACGTTTCTATGCTTCGGAAGTACTACCCGGATCCGACACATGTAATTAGCTATGAGCCGTTGGAGCTCAAGGAGGACATGTCGTATGTCGAGAGACCGATCAGGGTGTTGGACAGAAAAGAGAAGGTGCTGCGGAACAAGACGATTTCATTGGTTAAGGTTTTGTGGCAACATCACACTGTGGAAGAGGCCACATGGGAACTGGAAAGTTTGATACGGGAAAAGTATCCCGAGTTATTCACAGATTGAATTGGTTCAAATTTGGAGGACCAAATTCTCTAAGTGGGGGAGAATGTGAGACCCCGTATATGTATAGCTGTATATAGGAACACGGGAGTGTAAATAAAATCATAAGTATAATGATACATTTGTAATGTGAAGTATATGCAGTGTAAGTTCATAAGATTATGTACGCACTTGTAATAAGAATCGTGATTATACGTACAAGTTGCATTATGAATGAGTATAAAGAAATGAACTTAAACACGAGAAGAATGTGATTGAAATGGTATATGAGTAGTGTAGTAAAATGGAAGGAAAGATTTTTATAAGTTGTATACTTCCATTCGGGAAATATCGTGAAAATTTGGTTGTACAAAGATTTCCCACAAGTTTTAATATATACTAAGTGTGATTGGATGACATTTTTAAGTCTTAAGGAGCGATGAATGAGGAAAGGACTATGGAGGTAAATTGAGGAAGTTTTGAAGGGAGTTGTTGCAGAAAAACTGCAGAAAATCTGGAAATATGGAGGCTAGATCGATCTCATAGGATGAGAGATCGATCTGGGAGAGCCAGAATGCTCTTATGTGAGTAATGGAAGGGAACAGATCGATCTCCAAAGGGATCAGATCGATCTCCTTAGCTCTCGGGTTGGAAGCATATCGATCTCCCCTAAGACCAGATCGATCTCCTTAAGCTTCTGTTCGACAGCAGATCGATCTCCCCTAAGACCAGATCGATCTCCTTAAGCTTTTATTCGACAGCAGATCGATCTCAAGCCTCGACAGATCGATCTCCTACCTTTAAAACGTTTTAGAAAAGAGGGATTTTTAGAGGACCAGGTCGATCTCCACCCAAGGAAGATCGATCTTATCAAGTCAAAACTATAAATAGGAGCAGTTGGATCTGCTGATTTTCGGGATAAACCATTTCTTTCCACTTCAACTCAAGAACCTAGCTTTCTCACTCCTAAATCCAGCCATTTTCAGTAAGATTTGAGGAAAAGCTATTAGAGATAAAGTTGTTCACATCAAAGAGAAGAACAACATAGTTGGGAGGCATTTTCTCCATTTGTTGGATTTAAGCAACAAGGTGTATTTCCATTGGAGCAATGAGGAAATCAAGCTAGGTGAGTTCTAATGCAAATACCCAAGTACATTTGTTGGATATTGATATGGGAAATGATTAGTATGCATAGATATGATAGAAACTACCTAGAAAGTAAAGAATCCACCATAACCTAGGAATGGTCTAGTGTGAGAAAGTGGAATGTAGAAGTGTTAATGATGAATGAGATATCTTGAGAGGATGATTATGTTGTGGGCCTGGTTTGGGCAGGTTGATATTGGGATAAAATTGTGAGATTTACCACAAGGGGTAAAATGTATATTTAAGGCATTGGATAAATGCTTAATTGAACAAGAGTTAGAAACGTTAACTCGAGTGTTTGATGGATGAATTTCAGTTTCAGATGATACGCCGGAGTAAGTCGAGAGGAGAACGCGAGAAGCATAAAGGCGGATAGTTGCACATAAGTAAAGCGAGGTAAGGGACTGTGTGTTAGCTATAGAGATGTTCGTGCGTATTTTACAGCAATTTCGTAGATATATTGCTAGAACTAGTACGATATTATAATTCTATGAAATGATATGGAAGCATGAAAAGTACTATGATGTATATATGTATTGAGAAATGGGATAGGGTAAGGAAATAGCATGATATGCATGTTTTCAATGTTTTTTCTTTAATTTACATTGATCTTGATGATTGAGAAATGTTGATGGTAGGTTGGCTAATTTTACATGTTTTAGCATGAAAAGGCATGCTGTATGAATAAACATGTCTTGAGTTTTAAAAAGAGAAAATAGCCATCTATCAGTTTTGAGATGAGATTTGGTGTTAAAGCGCTAGCTCACACCCGTTTTAATGCCTTGATGTACCGTGCGGGAGTTTTAACTCACACGAGGGTTTTGAGAAAGTGGGGGAACTTTGCTCGCACCTGTTTTGTTGAGTTGAGGTAAACCTGGGGGTCTGGGACCCAAGGGGATACCAGCCGACGGCCATTTGAACGGGCTGGGCCTTAACGATAGATCGTACCGCGCTGGAGCTTTGCGTTAACTGTGTGTCACGCTGCTTGCTCGCCTGGTATATGAGACATGGTTTAGGATGAAAAGTCCATCGGAGTTGGAGTATGGACTTGGGTCCACGGTCGTACGTAGAACAGTGTAGTTATCCGTTGGTATACTATGTACTGTACTGGGTGCATGTGAGTACGAGTATTGCGTAGATGACACACGACGTATCTTCACCATGAGTATACGAGGAGATGAGGTGGATTGAGATGAGCCGAAGGGCAGGACTGACCCATTCCCCTTCAGGCGAAGTGATGCCCTGTGCACACCTGATCAGTGAGGCCTGGGATCACTGACTATGGCCATATGTCGTGGATATTTGATTGTCGAAAATTCCATGCCTGTCTCAGAGATTGGAGAAACAGAGATAATCTCAGAAAAGAAAGAGATTTGCGGAAAAAATGAATTAAGAAAAGAAAGAGATTTTGTGTTTTGATAAATCTCTAATTTCCCATTCGTGCCGTGAGGGCACTATTTATGAGCATGTTTTAAATGGAAGCTTGATATTTGATTTATACGAAAATGCGATTGAGAAATATATATTTAAATGCATTTTTCGTATGATATTTCCATTTATAACGAAAACATGGTTTTGATTTCTGCATGCATGGGCTATGTAGGTAGTACGATATCTACCTGCTAGCATACATTTCCTTACTGAGCTGTGGTTTGCTCATCCCACTATTTTCCCCCTCCAGGTACTGAGAAGTAAGAGAGCGGTGGTCTCTAGGCCTTTTGTGTTGAACAGCTCCCACAATTCCATAAAGGTATAAGATTTGTATACAAGAGTATTTTGTATCTAATTTATCGTATCGCACAGTTATATCTTGGAATTGTAAACAGTATTATGGGGATGATATGTAAGCACATGGTATTTATACAATTGATTTTGTATATCTACACACACACCTGGGAGTGTGAATTATGATTTAAATCTTCCGCTGTAAATGAATGAAATTTTAGTAATTGCATCTTCTCACAGCCCAACCGTAGTAGAGAATGTATGGATAGAAGGGTTTCCAGAAGTGGGGTGTGACAGTAGAGTTATAAATACTAATGAGTATGTATTTAATCAAAGTCAAAAGATAGTAAACTCTGATGTATAATGTGATTATGGAAATGGAATTGGTAATAGTGTGAGGTGACTAACACCGAATCATAACCCAACTGTTTGTAGGATGGTCACGATGAGAGAAAGGTAAGAATTAAATAATAAATGAAAAAGTGAAAAATTTACTCTGATTTTTGGTAATTTGGGTCGTGATAGGTTTAATGGTATCAGAGCTTGAGTTGGCCTGATATGAGTCGGTGTTAGTGGTTAAGAAATTACATCCCCATGTACTGTGCATTGTTTAGATACAATTGTGTATATCGAGATGGAAGTGCAGCTAAGAATTTGGTTTTGAATGCAAGAACACACTCATTAACTGATAGCCGCTATGAGAGAGGCGAGTACACAAGCTCGAGGTCGAAGAGGTAGGCCCGGGAGTTGTACTGAGTCGCCACATGAGACTTGAGATGAGATTGACGTGGAGGCTAATGTTTAGCATGCCCCACAGAGTCCGACAAAGAGATCGGACAGAGTCTGACAGAGAGATCAGACAGTATTGAGACACGCTTCGCGAGGTTGGAGCGAAGTGTGGAGAATATTTTGAAAGCTAATTGCTCAGAGTATGCATGGTATTTGAGGGCGAGTCGGAGCATTGGTGGAAGTTCGCTGACCCATCTTAAGAGTTAGACATCCAGATTGGACTTGAGAAAATAATTTTAGATGTTTTTCGGTGACAAAATATCCCTGACATTACTTAAAGGAAATTGCTGATAAAATTATTTACTCTGCCCCAGAGGAACATGTTGATTAACGAGTATGAAACTCAGTTTCTATTCCTGGGCAGATGTGACTCGGACACTATGAACAGTGAGAGTTGGGATGTTTTAAAGTTCATGGAAGGGCTCAGATTGTCAATTAGAGTCCAATTGGGCCTTTAGATATCACTACCTATGCCGAGGCAGTGCGCAGACTACAGTTGTGTGAATAAGATTATGAGTTGCACGCCTTTGAGATTGGGAAAGGTAGTGAGGACCGAAATAGAGACAAAAAGAGAATAAAGAATGACAAAGATGTAGAATGGGAAAAGTTAATTAGGTAAAAGATTAGAGCTGATGAGTCACAGGGTAAGTTGATTGATAAGCCCCAATATATCTAATTTCAATACTTTTGAGGGGTATTATGATTTGAGGACCCCGACCTGCTACGTAACAGTATAACAGAGTAGCAGTGTGAACAGTATAGAATATGTGGTAGTTACCACATATATAAGATGTTGGACGAGGGCGAGTGTATGCCTTGGACCAAGACACTATTGATGTTTCATCGGATGTGGTGGAAGATACCATACTGGTTGTGAATAATGAAGTGATTATTTTAATTGATCCTGGTGCCACGCATTTATTCATATCGCCTTCAGTTGCTTATAAGTGAGTGAAAGATGTGAAGCCCGTACCCTTAAGCAAAACGATGCTAGTTAACTGATTTTTACTAACTGAATATGGGTATAGGTATTGTAAGTTTTGACAATTAATGAAAGAGTTTGTTATAAGTGATATATGAAAGGAGATAAACTTTGAGATGTGATAGATCCTATATACAAGACATATTGGAATAAGAGGCATATGCAAGCTAAGGATATCATTGATATGCAAAGTAAGGATTAAGTAATATGTAGTGTATATGGATTGCGAACAAGATAAGGGGTAGATATATCTACACCCAGTAATTGTGGTCATGTCTGAGGGTTAATAAAGGTATTTTAAAATATTCCCTGCCTGAAGATTTGACAGCGTCTAGAAGCGCACATATCACCTATAAATTGAAATTGATAGTTGTAATATATGCATTTAAAATTTGAGTACCTTTGCTGGTACGATAAAGAAATATAGAATTTGATTAATCATGAAGTTTTAAAATTTAAAATTTTATAAAAACCGTCAATATAAGAAAAAGGAAACGACGCGAATTAGTATCCTGAATGGAAGCGATTTCAAAACGACTTTATACATTTATGCGTACATAGGTCAAGGATATTGGTGATTGAATATTGAGTGGAACTCAACTACGATGAGGTATTTAAAGCTTACCTGGACCGATTGGTTGTCATCTTTAGCGATGATATTTTGATGTATTCGAAGTCCAGGGAAGAGAATGAGTAGCAACAGGAAACTGTCTTACAGACGAGGTGTTGAGAGTTTCTTGAAATGAGCTGCTCAATCGACACATCTCATTAGATTTCATACGAGTGGTATGATAAGTATGTAAATGGCTTCGGTGAGTTTTGGTATATTGAAGCAATGAACTGACCACAGTAAGTATTCTCATTATAACCAACAGCTCAAGAGGTTTCAGTGTGTATGGATACCTCCAAATAAGGATTGAGCTGTGTATTGATGTAAAATGGGAAGATAGTCGTTTATGGATCCAGATATGTTCAAGGACCATGAGAGAAACTATCCGACCCATGATTTAGAGTTGGCAGCCGTAACGTTTATACTGAAAGTATGGCGCCACCACTTATACGGTGAGACATTTCGGGTATGCACTGATTATAAAAAGCATCGAGTATCTGTTTTAACAGAAAGAATAGAATATGAGATAACCAAGAGGGTTAGAGCTTCTAAAGATTATGATTGTGAACATTTTACCACCCAGGAAAGGCTAATGTAATGGCTGATGCCTTGAACAGAAAGAGCCTCGGGATGGTATCACATATGATGGTCAGGGAGCGTGAGCTGCTAGAGCAATTGTGAACCTCAGTAGTGATGTGATCCCTTCTAATGATGACAGTGATTTTGTGACAGCTAGCCTGAGGTTAGAACCGGATTTGTGTGACCGGATTTGCCAGGCTTAGCATGATGATCGGCATGGTGTGATAGTGTGGATCAGATTCAGAAGGGTATAGTGACAGAGTTCACAGTGAGTGAAGATGCTTACAGAGGTTCAGAGAAAGTATAAGTGCTCCCCAGGACCACAGTTGATGAGATAATATTATTGTCAGAAGCTCACTCTTCGGGATATACATGCATCTGAGAAATAATAAATATATTTGAATCTCTGAAAAAGGTATTGGTGGTCAGGTATGAAAAGTGATATTGTAGAGATTGTGGAAGAAGTGTCTCCTATGTCAGCAGAGTAAGGTAGAGCAATAGATGTATGCAGAGTCATTGCAGTCTCTACCTATAGTGACACAAAATAGGAACAAGTTACCATGAATATTGTGATGGGTTACAGAGGACTCGAAATCAATCACGAGGCTATCTGGGTGATAGTCGATAGATTGATTTAGTCTACCCACTTTCTAGTTGTAAAATCCCCAGATACTCTGAGTGTGTAGGCGAATTTATGTGTATGGAAATTGTGATACATGATGTAGCGTTCCAGGGAGCATGATATCAGATAGGGATTCCTGCTTCACTTCCCACTTCTGGGAATGTTTTTCAGGAAGCTATGGGAACCCGATTGAGTGTTAGCACAGCTTCCACCCTCAGACAGATAGTCAGTCAGAGAGGACTGTACAGGTTCTGGAGGATGTGATGAGAGAGTGTGCCATTGATTTTATGAGCTCTTGGGATGATCAGTTGCTACTAATCAAATTCGCCAGTGATGACAGTTGTCACTTGAGTATCGGGATGACTTTATATGAGGCATTGTATGGTCGTAGGGAGTTGTTCCCTAACTTGGATAAAAAGTGGGTGACAGATAGAGAGTTGTTCCCGAATTGGTAAGACTACCCTCTAAGGATGTTAAGTTGATTTATGAGAGATTTATAACACCTCAGAGTAGACAAAAAGCTATGTTGACAAGAGACAGAAATCATTGGAAATTCACCGAGGGTGAATCATTATTGTTGACAGTTACTTGTCTTAAAGACGTAACGAGATTCAGAAAGAGATTGGACAAGTGGGAGATAAGACCTGTAGGTTGGCGTTGCCACTTGAATAAACAGGCATCCACAATGTGTCCCATCTTTTGATGTTTTGAAAATATTATCCGGACCCAATATATGTGATTGGATATGAGCTCCAACAGTTTAGCTCAATGAAAGTGTAACGTATGTTGGAAAATTGATTCGGGTATTAGACGGAAGGAGAAAGTGTTAAGGTTTAAGATGATCTCCCTAGTTAAGTATGATGATAGTATTACACTCCGGAGAAAGTTACTTGAGGATGACAGTATATGATACGATAGATGTATCCGGAGTTGTTATGGACTTATTTGACTTGGTTCTAATTTGAAGGACCAAATTTCTTAAGTGTGGGAGATTGTAAGACCCGATTTTATCATAAGGGCAAAAAGGGAATAAATAGAAATTTTTGAGTGCATTTAAAAATGCAAAAGGATTGAAATGGCATTTTCGAACACGTGCAAGGGCAAAACGGTCAAAAGATGAAAATTCGGTATTAATCGGGACAAGAAAATTTAATTAAAAATATGAGAATGAGAAATCTTGATCAATAACGAAGAAATAATTAAATTTCGGGTTAAAATGATCAAGATATGAATTTATTGGAATAAACCGAAATTTTCGTAATGAAAAATAATCCCAAAAATAATAGAAAAATATACCGAAAATGCAAAATCGGACTGATAAATTCATTTACAGATCAAATGAATAAAATAGTATTTTTTAAGATATTTTGGCAATTTTAATATATTTTAATGAATAAAATAATAATAAAAATATATTATAAATAAATAAATTAATTGTAAAAAAAAACGAAATTGGAAATCTGGAGAAATATCAGGAGAGAGAAAATGAAGAGGAAAGAAACGCGAAACGGTAGCCAAGGAAGAAGAGAGGCCGGACGGCCACCACCGGTGACCAACGACCAGTCAAGCGGCCAGAAAGTGAAGAGGGACTCCGTGCGCACTCATTGGCACCGGTCTCGCCCTCCACTGACGCCGGAATCCGACGAATCGAAGGGAGGAAGCCGCGGAGGAAAAGAGGGCATTCGGCGGCCACCGGCGAGATTTGGCTCCGATCTAGGCCAGCCGAGAGGTCCCCAGGCTAAGGCACGCCGAACGGCGGCAGCGGCACGCCGGGAATCGGCCGGATGACGCCGACCCAACCAAAAAGGTACTGAACCGATCGGCGGTTCAGTGAGAAAGTGACTATGCTGAACTGGACCGGACCGGTTCAGCCAAAAAGAGAGGGAAAAAAGGAAGAAAAAGGGAAAAAGAAAAAGAGGAAAAATTGGGAAAAATTCCAGTGATGCAATCGAGCTCGGGTAAGTCGGTAAGCGGTCGAATTGATCGATTTAATTTTCGAAATATTTAATTTGATAAATAATCGACTGAAAGTTTACCCGAAAATATATTTAATTGTGTAGCTCGACAATTGGCATCTACCGAGAGCTCGAGACAGCCTTGATTTGTGTACGATAATGGAATAACGGGTAAGTAACCCTTATTTACGACAATTTTATATCATTATGCGTGATTGATATTTAACGCATAAATTATGGATTTAATTCCCGCATAAATGAAATTATATTCTGAAAATTGAGATAAATTGTCGTAAATAATTCATAAGCTGTCTGAGAGTTTTGAACGAGGCTAAATAAATACTGCTGGGCCCAATGAGCCCAATAGGCCTCGATAAAGTGTGATAAACGGGCTTAAGGCCGATTAAGGCCTATTATGGTACAATCGAGCCCAATATGGGTAAACGGGCCCAATGATTTAAATTAAGCCCATAAAATATGAAATACAATTAATTGTATTGTAATTGACCTGATGAATATGTATCCGCAGTTCCGGAGATTTGATTTGGATTAAGAGCAAATCGGACTGCGTGACGAGACATCAGTGGGAAAGGTCAGACTGTACAGAAAATGAGGTAAGGGAATTATGTGAGTAGTTAGAGGTAGCTACGCATATTTTAATAGATTTTGTATACACTGATTATGCATGTATACACGATTATTGTATAATGATCCTAAAAGTGGTTTAAATGATTTTTAAGGATCGAAATAGGTGAAATGTCTATTTTACCCCTATTGAGGGAAGTTCACCTAAGGATGGTGAAAGCATGACATGCATGAAATGCATGATTTAAGGATTTTTATGATTAAGGAATTTTCTTGGTTTTAATCAAAGTAAATCGATAGATTGGCCAATAATTGCATAAGTTTCCCAAAATAACACTACGTAGGTGTTATT
Organism: Firmiana major; assembly: GCA_033439115.1. NCBI lineage: Eukaryota > Viridiplantae > Streptophyta > Magnoliopsida > Malvales > Malvaceae > Firmiana > Firmiana major. Next base: position 43,054,460 of record CM065907.1, on the reverse strand, counting down.
AATATTTAAATGGAAATTTCTTTGGAAAACGGCCAACTATCAAGTTTATATGGAAACAGATAGTGCCGGCACGTAGTTCGCACTATATCTGCGTTTGTGAATGTGCATAAATGTGCTTGAGCGGTTGCTCGCACCGACTTGTGTGACATCAAATGCATGAAACGTGCTAAAGCATGGTGCTCGCACTGCTTTTTTATTATTGTGAAATGAGAGCTGCTGGAGCCTAGCTCGCACTCTGTTTTGACATATTTTGATTTGTTTTGACGTGGTATGCATAAAATGGTGTTGGAGCGATTGCTCGCACTAGTTTTTATGATTGACGTGCATGAGAGGTGCTGGAGCCTAGCTCGCATCCATTTTTGATATAATAACTGCATAAAACCCGTGCTGGAGTGTAACTCGCACGAGATTTGATTTAATTATGCATAAAGCCGTGCTGGAGTATAACTCGCACGAGATTTGATTTACTTAAGCATTCATTTGTGCTGGAGCGTTGCTCGCACAAAGTTTTATATGGTTTTCATAATGCATTCGAATGCCGTATTGGAATTTTTCTCGTACGAGGTTTTCATTGAGTTTTTATACATATCCTGTCACGCCCCGAAAGTGCGGAAAATAGGGCTAATTTAAAACATTTTACTCATTAATTCACAATTAAAGGTGCATTCCTGTGCAGTGTCATACATCATCATAATTATCATTCATCAGGATCTCATCACTAGAATTTATATATCATATCAAATACATTAATCCGTCTCCTTTTAATTAATCCTAATACATCCCATATAATGTTATACATCAAGTGTCTGTAATTACAATAATAGTCTGGGTACATGAAAAGATAAGATATACCTCAAGTACAATATATATATGGCCTGGAGCTCAAGTCCTCCACTAGCCACTACTCCGTACGTCGCAGGGAGATCCTTCTTCACTTGAAGAACTCTGGGGGGGGAAAGAAAACAGGGTGAGCTTCTAAATCGCTCAGTAAAGGGGGTAAGGAACTCAGTTCATAAACCAAAATGCACATCACAAAATGTTTATTTGTATGTGAAACTCATTTGAAAACCATAGCATGAAAGTACTCAAAACGACACTCTCATGTGTCAAGTCATGTGAAAACATGAAGTAAAAGGCTCACTCTAGAGCATTAACAAAGCATGTGAAAATAACGCGTTAAAACGCTTTCTCAAATAACGTGATAAAATCACAGTAAATATAATGCACGTGGCACAACCACAAAACACACGTGGCATAACCACTGATTTAATTTCTCACGTGGTATAGCCACAAAACACACGTGGCAAAGCCACTGAATTAATTTCTCGCGTGGCATAGCCACAAAACACACGTGGCAAAGCCACTGGTTTAATTTCTCACGTGGCATAGCCACAAAACACACGTGGCAAAGCCACAGAATTAATTTCTCGTGTGGCATAGCCACAGAATAGGGTTTAACGTGGCATAGCCACCAATGGGGTTTCTCAACGTGGCACAGCCACCAATGGGGTATAACGTGGCACAGCCACTAATGGGGTTTCTCAACGTGGCACAGCCACCAATGGGGTTTCTCAACGTGGCACAGCCACCAATGGGGTATAACGTGGCACAGCCACTAATGGGGTTTCTCAACGTGGCACAGCCACCAATGGGGTATAACGTGGCACAGCCACCAATGGGGTTTCTCAACGTGGCACAGCCACCAATGGGGTATAACGTGGCACAGCCACCAATGGGGTTTCTCAACGTGGCACAGCCACCAATGGGGTATAACGTGGCACAGCCACCAATGGGGTTTCTCAACGTGGCACAGCCACAGAATAGGTTATTCTCACGTTACCAGAACGGAGAAGAAATCGGGCTTACATGCTACCAGAGCAATGCCCGGTGTGTACTCACAACTACACACCTAAGTCTTATCACATAAGACGGGTTTGCCTTCACGTAGAACTCGTAATGGTTTTTCTCTCATAAAACTCATTTGAAACCGTTTTGTACTCAACACAAAACGTAATAAAACCGAGTTCCAACCGGCAAAGCACACGCACACATTTCTCAAATCTCAATATTGCCTTAACGTAGAGCCCAGTTATAAACTCATAAAAACGTTAGGCTCCAACCGGCTATAAAATCGTGTGCAATATAATCTCAACACAAAACACTCAACATGCTTGTTTTATAAACCACAAATCATGCTATAACAGTTCACAAATCACATACACAAATGGTTTAGATTTCCCTTACCTCTTTGTACCTCGTATAGTGCAATTGTTTCCCCCGTATCACGGACTAGCCTCGTATTCCACTCTGGAACTCCCGAGCTGTCCAAACGATGTTACAACATCAATACTCAATATCACATAACCCTCAATTCTCAAAATCGAGCATAATTGCTCATAACACCTCAAATCTCTTGATTTCTCGTAACTCAACCCTAAACTACAACCTCATTCACAATATCTCAATGTCCTACATTCCTCATGCCAATTATCTAGGCTAATTCTCCACATTGTCTATATTTCCATTTATAGCTCAAAATTCCTAAAATTACCAAAATCGCTAAATATCATATCACTCTAACCACATTGAAATTTCATCAATTCCTAATCATTTCTCAACTATTTCAACACAATGACAACCACCAACAACATCAAAATCAGCTCAAATATCAAGATCGAGGTTTAGAAATTACCCAAAGTTTGTGAGACGCACAACTCACGCCTCGATCCGATTCGTCCCTCGATTTCCAAGTTTGTTGTTCTCCCTTTGATGAGGAACAACTTTCCTTCTTACCACAACAGCTGATTCGGCCGGAAATGGGTGATTTGGAGGAGTGAGAAATTAGGTTTTCGGTGGAAATGGGTTTTGGAAGAGAGAGAAAGTGAAATTGCAGAGAAAACACGGGTTCCTTATATAGACTGGAGGTAGGAGATCGATCTTCCTCTTGATGAGATCGATCTGTGTTTGAATTTTAGGGACGATCTGGGCAATTTTATGCCTAGGAGATCGATCTGTTGAGGGGTGAGATCGATCTCTTTATGGCTTTATGAGATCGATCTGCTCCTGAAGAGATCGATCTTCTCCCCAAACAGAATCATTTAGAGATCGATCTCTTCCTCATGAGATCGATCCCTTCTCAAACAGATTCATAAGGAGATCGATCTCTTCCATTGGAGATCGATCTGCTCCTCAAATTTCTCATTCCTTGTCATTTTTAACTCACCAGATCGATCTCTCATTCTCCCAGATCGATCTGTCCTCATACTTCATGCTCATTTTACACATTTAACATATAAATCTCCAATTATAATTCCCACAATTCACTTAGCTCAATAAATTACACTTCAAATTCTTGTTACATCAATAAAATATGTCTGAAATTCTCAGATCTCACATCCTCCCCACCTTAAAAAGAATTTGGTCCTCCAAATTCGACTCAACTAGTCAAAATAGATGGGGGTATTTCTCCTTCATGAGGCTCTCTAGTTCCCACGTTGCCTCTTCCCTTGAGTGATGTTTCCACAAAACTTTCACTAATGGGATGCTCTTGGTTCTCAGTACCTTCTCCTTTCTATCGAGAATCCAGGCGGGTTCCTCAGTGTAGCTCATGTCCTCTTGTATGTCCATCTCGTCATACTCTATGACATGAGAAGGGTCCAGGTGGTACTTCCTCAACATAGACACATGAAAAACATTATGTATTCTGGACATCTGTGGGGGTAATGCTAATCTGTAAGCTACCTCTCCCACTCTCTCAAGAATCTCGAATGGTCCCACGTATCGAGGACTCAATTTCCCTTTCTTCCCAAATCGCATGATACCCTTGCTCGGTGATACTCTCAGAAATACTGCATCACCAACGTCGAACTCGAGTGGCTGTCTACGCACATCCGCGTAGCTTTTCTGTCTACTTTGTGCAGCCCGTAACCTCTCACATATGAGTTTCACACTCTGTACGGCTTGCTCAACAAGCTCGGGAGCATTTATCTTTCTGTCACCGACTTCTTCCCAAGCTACAGGGGATCTACACCTCCTACCATATAGAGCCTCAAAAGGTGTCATTCCAATACTCGCATGATAGCTGTTATTGTATGCAAACTCTGCTAGGGGCAGGTGATCATCCCATGATCCCTTAAAATCCATCGTACACGCCCTCAACATATCCTCCAGGGTCTGAATAGTCCTCTCTGACTGACCATCTGTCTGAGGATGATAGGCGGTTCTAAAACTCAATCGAGATCCCATGGACTCCTGAAACTGGGTCCAGAATCTAGAAGTAAATCGGGAATCTCTATCAGAAGTAATACTCACTGGAGCCCCATGTAATCTAGCTATCTCGCTGACGTATAGCTCAGCTAAGGCATCCACAGTATCTGTGCTCTTGATGGCAAGGAAGTGGGCACTCTTGGTCAATCTATCCACAATGACCCATATCGCGTCACGACCTCTCCGGGTCCTCGGTAAACCCATAATAAAGTCCATAGTGACATGCTCCCATTTCCATGTAGGTACAGGTAAGGGCTGTAGTAGTCCTCCGGGCTTCCGATGCTCAGCTTTCACTTGCTGGCATACTAAACACCTGGCCACATACTCTGCCACATCTCGCTTCATACCACTCCACCAATACACCTTTCTCAAGTCTCGGTACATCTTAGTACTCCCTGGGTGCATGGTGTATCGCGAGCAGTGGGATTCTCTCAGTATCTGTCTCTTCAGGGTATCATCGTCCGGTACACAAATCCGTCCTCTGAACCTCAACAATCCATCCTCACTGATGGTGAGATCCGACTGCGAACTCTGCTCAGCTTGGCTAACCATGTCTATCAATCTCTGATCACTGCGCTGCCCAGTTCTAATCTGATCCATGATCCTGGGCTCTATCCGCAGGCTAGCCAAAAATCCAGTCTCTACCTCTTTAACTCTGATCCGAAGTTCGGCGAACTGCTCTAACAAATCCCATTCCCTGATCATCATAGCAGATATGATACTCTTCCTGCTCAGGGCATCAGCAACCACATTCGCCTTACCCGGATGATAAAGAATCTCGCAGTCATAATCCTTAAGGAGTTCCATCCATCTCCTTTGTCTCATGTTTAACTCTTTCTGATCAAAGAGATATCTCAAACTCTTGTGATCAGTGAAGATCTGGAATCCTTCCCCATATAAGTAATGTCGCCAGATCTTCAAAGCAAATACCACAGCGGCTAACTCCAAATCATGCATGGGATAATTCCGCTCATGGTCTTTCAGCTGTCGCGATCCATATGCGACCACTCTTCCGTGCTGCATAAGCACACACCCCAATCCTTGGTGAGATGCATCACTATACACCGAAAATCCTCCTGATCCCTCAGGGATAGTTAACACAGGTGCCGCTGTTAATCTCCTCTTTAACTCTTGAAAACTGAGCTCACATTGATCAGTCCATATAAATGGAGTCTCTTTGCGCGTGAGCTTAGTCAAAGGGGCGGCAATCCTGGAAAATCCTTCCACAAATCTTCTGTAATACCCTGCCAAACCAAGGAAGCTTCGTACCTCAGTAACTGTCCTCGGTCTCTCCCAATTAAGCACAGCTGCTATTTTACTTGGATCTACTGATACTCCTTCCTCTGAGACTATATGTCCAAGGAAAGCTATCCGGTTCAGCCAAAACTCACACTTACTAAGCTTTCCGTACAATTGCTTATCTCGAAGTATCTGAAGTACTAACCACAAATGCTGTGCATGCTCCTCATACGACCGAGAGTACACCAGGATATCATCAATAAAGACTATCACAAATTTATCTAGATAGTCTCTAAACACCTCGTTCATCAATCTCATAAATGCTGCAGGGGCGTTCGTCAATCCAAAGGACATCACCAGAAATTCGTAATGGCCATACCTTGTCCTGAAGGCCGTCTTTGGAATATCTTCTTCCTTGATCCTCAATTGGTGATAGCCCGATCTCAAATCAATCTTAGAAAAGACTGATGCCCCTCTCAGCTGATCAAGTAGATCATCAATCCTGGGTAGTGGGTATTTATTCTTCACCGTGGCTTTATTCAACAGCCGGTAGTCTACACATAATCTGAGACTACCATCCTTCTTCTTAACAAATAGTACTGGCGCTCCCCACGGCGAAACACTGGGTCTAATAAACCCTTGATCCAATAACTCCTGTAGTTGTCTCTTCAATTCCTCAAGTTCCACTAATGCCATCCTGTAAGGAGGTTTAGAGATCGGCTTACCAAATCAATGGTAAACTCCAGCTCTCTCTCTGGTGGTAAACCTGGCAATTCATCTGGGAAAACATCCAGAAATTCACAAACCACAGGTATATCCTCAACCCTCGGATATTCCCGCTCATCGTCTGAGATGAGTGTCTCGTAACCTTCACATGAATAATCATATTTAATATTCTCTAAAATAATATTAAAATTCTCAAATTACTTACTAGAATTCCACATATACATTTCCTCAACATCTCAACCGTACACTGTAAGGTTTAGGTAGGGAGAAAGTTACAATCTTAGTGTAGCAGTCTAAACTCACTCGATTGGTCGCCAACCAATCCATCCCCAGAATTACATCAAACCCATGTATATTCAACATGATTAGATCTGCTAACATCACTCTATCTCCCACCTTTATCTCACATCCTCTACAGATTAACTCAGTTCTCTGGGATTCACGCATAGGGGTATTTACATGTAGTATATATTCTAGAGGTTCAAACTTCAAGTTTAATCTACATGCAAAATGCTCAGAAATAAACGAATGGGTGGATCCTGAATCAATCAACACATGAGCCTCATAATTACAAACAAAGAGTGTACCTCTTATAGTTTCTGCCGAAGCGTCTGCGGTCTCCTTATCCAGGGCAAACACTCATCCCTGTGCCACAGGTTTTTTCCCTTTCTCTGCCGCAGTGGCCCGTCTCCGGGGATCCAATCTCTGAGGCTGTTGTCTAGTGGGCTCCGGAGCATGTGGTATCTGAGGTTGGGGACAGTCCTTCACTCTGTGACCCATGTCACCACATCTAAAACATCCATGGATCGACCCAGTACAACTTCCCTCATGCGATCGGCCACAGTCCCTACAAACCCTTATCTCCGGCCTGACATATCGAGGGGTCTCCTTGATAATAGGATAGGCTCTGGGTCTCTCCAATCTGTCCTTCTGTACCTCAATCCTTCCTCTCCTGAAGGAACCTCTCCGAGCCTCTGTCTGGAAAAGTGCTGGCCTCTTGCCCTTATCTCTATTCACCGCTCTGAGCTCATTCTGGGATTGTACCATCTCAATCCCTCTCTCAATCTCTTGTGCTCGTCTCAGAGCATCTCCAAACTCAGTAATACATAGCCCTATCAATCTATCTCTGATGACGGGCTTCAACCCATACACAAACTTCTCTGTGCGGAGCTCTTCACTCTTGAAGGTCTCTGGGTCATATCTCAATAGCGCTGTGAAGTGGCTCTCATAGTCATCCACAGACATGTCACCCTGTACCAGACTCAAAAACTCGGCCTGTTTCTTTCTCTGGGCGGCCCGTGGTACATATTGGGTCCTAAAAGCTGTCTGAAACTCTTCCCAACCAATCACACCATGGTGGGACATCAAAATACCCTGGGTAGTACCCCACCAATCTCGAGCTCTCCCCTTCAGCATATAGGCACTCATACTGACCCTCTCAGCATCGGTGCACCCCAGGATATCAAATATAATTCTTAATTCCGTCAACCACTCCTCAGCCTCTGTAGGATCCTTCTTTCCCTTAAATGCGGGTGGATTCATCTTCAGAAAATCCCTTAGTCGGACCATACTTCTATCCTCAGGCTGGGCGACGGGAGGCACTGGGGGCATGGGAGGTCCTTGTGGTGGTGTAGGGGTAGTATCCGAGGCATTAACTCCAAAGTGTTGCGCGAATAACGCTGCCATCTGCTCAAAACCTTGCCTCACATCGGTCTCAATCTGATTAAATCGAGAGTTAGGACTCTCTGGTTGTGGGACAGGTGGCGGAGGGGACTCTGCCTGCCTCCTCGAACGACCTTGTCGTTTACTCATTCTCTATCTCAACTCGTCTCCTGCGCGTACATATCAAAATTGATTGAAATCTCAATCCTCAATTTCAGTTCATGACCAGACTATTACAGACACTTGGGATGTATTCTATTCCACTTAACTGACACTGACAGTACTAGACACCCTAAGCTCTGATACCAAGAAAACTCTGTCACTCCCCGAAAGTGCGAAAAATAGGGCTAATTTAAAACTTTTTACTCATTAATTCACAATTAAAGGTGCATTCCTGTGCAGTGTCATACATCATCATAATTATCATTCATCAGGATCTCATCACTAGAATTTATATATCATATCAAATACATTAATCTGTCTCCTTTTAATTAATCCTAATACATCCCATATAATGTTATACATCAAGTGTCTGTAATTACAATAATAAGATATACCTCAAGTACAATATATATATATGGCCTGGAGCTCAAGTCCTCCACTAGCCACTACTCCGTACGTCGCAGGGAGATCCTTCTTCACTTGAAGAACTATGGGGGGGGAAAGAAAACAGGGTGAGCTTCTAAATCGCTCAGTAAAGGGGGTAAGGAACTCAGTTCATAAACCAAAATGCACATCACAAAATGTTTATTTGTATGTGAAACTCATTTGAAAACCATAGCATGAAAGTACTCAAAACGACACTCTCATGTGTCAAGTCATGTGAAAACATGAAGTAAAAGGCTCACTCTAGAGCATTAACAAAGCATGTGAAAATAACGCGTTAAAACGCTTTCTCAAATAACTTGATAAAATCACAGTAAATATAATGCACGTGGCACAGCCACAAAACACACGTGGCATAACCACTGATTTAATTTCTCACGTGGCATAGCCACAAAACACACGTGGCAAAGCCACTGAATTAATTTCTCGCGTGGCATAGCCACAAAACACACGTGGCAAAGCCACTGGTTTAATTTCTCACGTGGCATAGCCACAAAACACACGTGGCAAAGCCACTGAATTAATTTCTCGTGTGGCATAGCCACAGAATAGGGTTTAACGTGGCACAGCCACCAATGGGGTTTCTCAACGTGGCACAGCCACCAATGGGGTATAACGTGGCACAGCCACCAATGGGGTTTCTCAACGTGGCACAGCCACCAATGGGGTATAACGTGGCACAGCCACCAATAGGGTTTCTCAACGTGGCACAGCCACCAATGGGGTATAACGTGGCACAGCCACCAATGGGGTTTCTCAACGTGGCACAGCCACAGAATAGGTTATTCTCACGTTACCAGAACGGAGAAGAAATCGGGCTTACATGCTACCAGAGCAATGCCCGGTGTGTACTCACAACTACACACCTAAGTCTTATCACATAAGACGGGTTTGCCTTCACGTAGGACTCGTAATGGTTTTTCTCTCATAAAACTCATTTGAAACCCTTTTGTACTCAACATAAAACATAATAAAACCGAGTTCCAACCGACAAAGCACACGCACACATTTCTCAAATCTCAATATTGCCTTAACGTAGAGCCCAGTTATAAACTCATAAAAATGTTGGGCTCCAACCGGCTATAAAATCTTGTGCAATATAATCTCAACACAAAACACTCAACATGCTTGTTTTATAAACCACAAATCATGCTATAACAGTTCACAAATCACATACACAAATGGTTTAGATTTCCCTTACCTCTTTGTACCTCGTATAGTGCAATTGTTTCCCCCGTATCACGGACTAGCCTCGCATTCCACTCTGGAACTCCCGAGCTGTCCAAACGATGTTACAACATCAATACTCAATATCACATAACCCTCAATTCTCAAAATCGAGCATAATTGCTCATAACACCTCAAATCCCTTGATTTCTCGTAACTCAACCCTAAACTACAACCTCATTCACAATATCTCAATGTCCCACATTCCTCATGCCAATTATCTAGGCTAATTCTCCACATTGTCTATATTTCCATTTATAGCTCAAAATTCCTAAAATTACCAAAATCGCTAAATATCATATCACTCTAACCACATTGAAATTTCATCAATTCCTAATCATTTCTCAACTATTTCAACACAATGATAACCACCAACAACATCAAAATCAGCTCAAATATCAAGATCGAGGTTTAGAAATTACCCAAAGTTTGTGAGACGCACAACTCACGCCTCGATCCGATTCGTCCCTCGATTTCCAAGTATGTTGTTCTCCCTTTGATGAGGAACAACTTTCCTTCTTACCACAACAGCTGATTCGGCCGGAAATGGGTGATTTGGAGGAGTGAGAAACTAGGTTTTTGGTGGAAATGGGTTTTGGAAGAGAGAGAAAGTGAAATTGCAGAGAAAACACGGGTTCCTTATATAGACTGGAGGTAGGAGATCGATCTTCCTCTTGATGAGATCGATCTGTGTTTGAATTTTGGGGACGATCTGGGCAATTTTATGCCTAGGAGATCGATCTGTCGAGGGGTGAGATCGATCTCTTTATGGCTTTATGAGATCGATCTGCTCCTGAAGAGATCGATCTTCTCCCCAAATAGAATCATTTGGAGATCGATCTCTTCCTCTTGAGATCGATCCCTTCTCAAACAGATTCATAAGGAGATCGATCTCTTCCATTGGAGATCGATCTGCTCCTCAAATTTCTCATTTCTTGTCATTTTTAACTCACCAGATCGATCTCTCATTCTCCCAGATCGATCTGTCCTCATACTTCATGCTCATTTTACACATTTAACATATAAATCTCCAATTATAATTCCCACAATTCACTTAGCTCAATAAATTACACTTCAAATTCTTATTACATCAATAAAATATGTCTGAAATTCTCAGATCTCACATATCCGTACTAGTGCATTGCTCGTACGTGGATTTTACTTGAATTTATAATCAGTTTAAGTCGTACTAGAGCGCTGCTCGTACGCAGATTTTACTGATTTTATGAAACCGTGCTAGAGCTTCACTCGCACGAGGTTTTCTGATATCATGAATATGCATGGAGCCGTGCTTGAGCTCCGCTCGCACAGGGATTTATATTACATGCATATAGCCGTGTTGGAGCCTCCTGTAGGCTGTGTGTCACAAAGAGATGATATGCTCACACGTGCGTACTGAGACAGAGATGATATGGTTGGATAAGACCTATTACAGGCACCCCTGATTGAGCTTGGGTTCACGGAGTACGTTGTAACGTGTATATCACGCGGAGTACGTTGTACCATGGGGATTGTTGGAGTGGAGTGGCATTAGCCACGAGGCAGCAAGCCTTACCCTCGCAATCCTGGTGTTATGCTGTTCTAGTGGGTAGGCGACCCACCTCCCGTTTCAGGTGTGATACCCCACACACTAGGTACCGTGTTGCCAGGGATCACTAGGATATGGCCATAGTCCTCGATGTTACTGATAATTACCTGATTGTCTCACATGATATAACTTGTGGTCTGTTAGACCAGGGTAGACCCGAAGGAGGGGTTAGGCCCCCGATTTGACGATTTTATGATTTCATGATTTTATGATTTTCTACTATGCTCTAATATGTTTTAGATGATTTTATGATCTGTGACCCTGAAAGAAGGGTGGGTTTATAACCGGAGTTTTATAATGAACTTTACTGAATTGTTTTATGAGATGATTGACCCGGAAGGGTTAGTTTTTACTGCAGTTTTAATGAATTGATTTAAATGCAGTAGCATGACGATGTTTTTCATGCTTTCATTTGAAATCCATGTTTTGTCTTACATGGCATAAAAGATTGCATGATCTTGATCAAATTCATGCTTAATATGATTTAATGATGTCACATAAAATGCTTTGATACATAAGTAGTACGATTTATATATGCACGAACAGTTTTGATAAACTAAGTCATTGATGTTTGCATGACTTTGTGTTTGATGATTTTAATGAAAAGAAATGGATTTAAGGGCATGGCATTATGAGCATGTAGATAGTGGAGCTATCTACTTACTTGCATAATTGCCTTACTGAGCATGTGGTTTGATCACCCCCCTTATTTTCCCATCTTTTCAGAGCACTCACAGAAATTAGTAAGCGGCTGAGGACTTGCATGCTTGGTATCCGCTGCTTCCCATTGAGAGACAGGTATACACACTTGTATAGTTTTGTATCTAAGTATGTAATGCACAGTACTGTAAACGGACATTGATGTCGAGGATGTAGAGTTATAAATACTATTGAGTATGTATTTAATTAAAGTCAAAGGATAGTAAACTCTGATGTATAAATGTGATTATGGAAATGGAATTGGTAATAGTGTGAGGTGACTAACACCGAATCATAACCCAACTGTTTGTAGGATGGTCACGATGAGAGAAAGGTAAGAATTAAATAATAAATGAAAAAGCGAAAAATTTACTCTGATTTTAGGTAATTTGGGTCGTGACATGCACCTTAATGGGCCTTAATCGACCTTAAGCCCATTTTCCACTTACTATTCACATTATTGAGGCCTATTGGGCTCATTAGGCCCATCAGTATTTATTGGGCCTCATTCTAAACTCTCGGATAGCTCAATTAATTATTTACGACAATTTATCTCCAATTCCAGAATATAATTAATTTTATGCGAAATTAAATTCGTAATTTATGCGGTAAATTTTTAACACGCATAACTCTGCAAATTATTGTAAATAAGGGTTACTTACCTGAGATTCCATGATGGTACGTAAATCGAGGCTAACTCAAGCTCTCGTTTGTCGCCAATTATCTAGCTACACATTTATATATTTTTTGGATCAAATTCGGTCAAATATATATTTAAATAATTATTTCAAAAATTAAATCAGCCCATTTGACCACTTCTGGCGTACCCGTAGCTCGACTGCATCGTCGAATTATTTCCCCATTTTTTCCTCTTTTTCTTTTTCCTTTTTTTTTCTTTTTCTCTTTTTCCTTTCTTTCTTAGCTGAACTGGTCCGGTCCGGTTCAATGTGAATGGGAGACAACTGAGCAAGAGTGAAGGAATCAGAAGGAAAGAATGAAAATCGAAGGAGAGTCGCGAGTAGAAAAAGAATGAAGAGGAGGAACCAAAGTTAGAATGAAATAGGGTAAACTTTAAAGGGGCTCTCGATAAAGACTTTTTTATTGTAAAATAAAATAGGGTAGACTTTAGAAGGGCTCTCGATAGAGACTTTTTACTATAAGTAGACCATCGAAGCATGGTGCTACTAGTGCTAGAAATGTTATTGTTAAGGGGTTTGAAAACATGGCTTTTCTAGGGGAAAACAGAGGCAAGGTAAGGGCTAAAGGAAGCAGAGGTTTAGATTGGAGCAGGGACAGTTCATGGTGGCGGTTGGCTGAGGTTAGGGCTACTATAACAAGGGGCTATAACATGGCTAAGGTGTGCTATTAAATAAGGTTTGAATCATAGGTTTGAGAGGGAAGAAAGTAAGATGGAAAACAGGGGAAGTACAGAGGTTTTCAAGGCTGTTTCGGTTGGTGACTGGTGGCCCGAAACAAAGGCTAGACAAGGATTTTTGGGGTGTTGAAGCCGTGGCTACGGGAAGAGCTTTGAATGTTGTCGAACAAGGTTTAAGGTGGCTTTTAACTGCTAGAAATAAATTAGTTGAGTGGTTAAAGTTTGGAGGTTTTAAGCTAAAATAGAGGGTGGACAAGGGAGGTTGGCCCAAGAAGTTAAGTCGAAAGAAAGGAAAAGAAAGAAAAAAAAATACAAGTACCTTGGTTAAGAAATTTAGTGTGAAATTGGTAAGAAAAAGTATGGAATTTGTCTTGTATTTTTTTTTTTATAAAATTATATACAATCTTTTGTTAAATTATACTAAGTCAATTGTGATGTATGAAAGCGAGTTTGGTGAAGCTCGGTGTTGGTAAGACCTTTATACAAGCCTACAGTAGTATTATATTGTATACACCAAATAAAAATGATAAATTGAATGATTATACGATTGTGGATGAAATGCGTTATCGAGTCAATATTATGGTTGAGCATCGATATTTTGGATTATTAATGGATTTGGATAAATGGATATTAATCTTATGAATATATAATATTTATTATGACTTTGGAATAGGTCTTAAATGATGATATCGATATTTGCTTGATTTCAGTATTTTGATGATTACTCGGTAATTTAATATTTAAATATTCATGAGATACCAAGAGGACACACACTAATATGGGGTATTATTATTAATATTGTGGTGTGAAAATGATGAACTTGATATCATGATATTGTGAAATTAGATGAAATGTGAATGGACATTGAGTTGAAGTTGAGGTCAATATGATGATGATAGACTATACGAGGTTGCATGGTTTTGTTATTTAAGAGATATGAGGTTGCATGTAGTAGGATTGTATCTACATAATGCTTGCTCATATCATAGTATTTGGACTCAAGTTTTACTTATAGCTTTAAGCATGCATGCCACATAACCTGAGTTTTATCAGGATGCATTGGTTTGAAATGCATAGGTGGACATTATTCATATAATAAAAATTAAGCACAAAGTAAGAAAATATGATGTATACATACATGTGTTCAAAATGGTTTCATTAATGAAATTCAGGTGGTTTTCATGTTTTCTCAAACAATTAAACTATTGAGATTTGTTGAACATTTTTTTCAGGATTATGGCATGTTTTATTGTAATAAATAAAGCATAAATGGAAATGCCTATGTGAGTGATGCTACTAGGCCTACATCTTGCCTCACCAGACAAATGGTTTGACGAGGTTATTGAACTTGCCAAACAAGGATTTTGGCAGGTTACATGCGAACTTATTAGATGAGGTTTTAATAAGTTTATTGGACGTTTTGGATGTGTTTTGGCAGAAGTCTAGATCATCACCTAATCAACAAGACTGAAGTTTTTATCGTGGCCATAGGTATAACCTATCTTCTATTGGGGTCCTTATCGTGTGAGACCTATGTATGTATGACTTTATTATATGTTAATAGAATCATAAGACGGATGATTTTGATCATATAAATGTGAATAAAATTGCAAAAAGAATGAATGAATATTCATGGATCCATGTAATGGCTAAATAAGGGTTGAAGTGACCACAGACTAAACAAATGGAACTCAAAACCTTTCGACTGAATATAAGGACTCAAACGCGAATTCTAAGTATCTTTTATGATTCCAAGCAGTACAAACAAGTCACATTGTATGTGAATCATAAAAAATGGATCCTTTCATACGCTAAGTGTGAATAAAATGCAAAATGGATAGTGAAGCAATTGAGTGCAAGTTATTCTTTGAAATTTTGGAAAAAATGCAGTAGGAATGCTCCAAATGAAGGCCATATCGATCTCTTATTCAAAGCAGATCGATCTCTTACTCAAGACTGATCGATCCCCCTGTGATTCTGCAAAGAGCATATCGATCTCCTTTATGAGCAGATCGATCTCCATTTGCTTCTGCCTAGCAAAGATCGATCCCTTCCCTAGTGCAGATCGATCCCCATTTGATTCTGCCAAGAGCAAATCGATCCTTTCACTAGAGCAGATTGATCTCACAGCCTCTTTACTGAACAATTGTGTAGTTTAACCCGAGGGAAGATCGATTTCTCACCATGGAGATCGATCTCACCATGCCAATTACTATAAAAAGGCCCGACAGCTGAGTTTTCATCCCTAAAAATCCCAAAACCCCTCCATCCTAGTTTCTCACTCTAGAATACCATCCCCTTCCAAAAAGAGTTAAAAAAAGTTGCTTTGAGCAAGGTTGTTCATTGTGATGAGGAGATGTAAGACCAGAAATTCGGTGTCATTTTTAAGAAGTTATTATTATAAACATGGATTTATGAAATATTGATCAATAAAGAAGAAATAATTGAATTCTAAGTCCGATTGATCAAGATATGAATTTATTGTGAAGATCGAAATTTTTCCACATTGGGAATTTATCTCAGAAATAAAGAAAAATATTTTCGCAAAATAATAATAATAAAATTTCTGCAAAATAATAATAATAAATAATAATATTTTTGGAGAAATAAAAATAAAATATGATCAACATATATAATTGTTGAGATAAATTAAATAAATTTATATGTACATGTATGTGGATATTAAGGTATAAAATACTTTTGTTTTAGTATTAATATTATTATAATAATATTATAAAATGTTAGATTTTTTCCTATATATATGTGTATTTTATTATAGGATATTTCTAAATATATATTATATTATATTAGAATAAAATATATATATATATATCTATAAAATAAAAAAGAGGAAATCAGAAAAAACTAAAACTCAGCTCCGGAGTTTATATTTGGAGCTGATCGGATTGCGAGATTGAGCAGCACCGAGGAAGTGAGGTCACGTGGTGTGATTCGAAGTAAGAAAATTTCGTCAGTAGCTAGAGGTAGTTACACGTATTTCGAATAGAATTTCGATTATTATATCGTTTATGAAATTTCGTGTATAGAAAAGTTTCGATAGGAATCGATAATGGTCAAATTGTGGATTTATCCAAATTAAGGATAAAAAGCTTAGGAAGAATGTTTGTGACTAGTTTTGATAGTTGCATTGATATGATTGCTAATGTTTTCATGTCTATGTAAAAACAACACATTTGAGTGCCAATTTGATTTGATTGAGTGAAATTTCAATTGAAATAAGCCATCTATCGGTTTGTGTGAAAACCATTGGTGCTAGAGTGATACTCGCACTAGATTTTATAAGATATGCATCATATAGTACTTGATTATATTCTCGTACTGATTTTAATGCAATTTATGCATGATAGAGTACTGGAGCGTTGCTTGTACTCAGTTTTATTGATTGATGCATAATAGAGTATTGGAGCATTTCTCATACTCCGTTTTACATGACATAGTGTTTGGAGCACTGCTCGCACTAGATTTATATGACTTGTGCATGAGTTCGTGTTAGGAGTTTACTCACACGTACCTGATTTTGAAAGAGAGAGCATGAAATAGCCGTGCTGGGAGCTTGTGCAGACTGTGTATCGCACTGATTATATGCTCGTAAGTGCAACATTTTGAGACATGGCTGAGGGCTATCGAAAAAATATTAACCATAGTATGAGGGTTAAGACTTATGGCAAGCACCCCGACTATGAGGATTAGGTCTATGGAGTACTTTGTACCGTGTATGTCACATGGAGTACAATGTACCGTGACTACACGATGTTATTGAGTTATGAGTTGACGGTAGAGGATTTGACCCACCTCCCGTTGCAGCAAATGTGAGACCCCGCACACCGAGTACTGTGTATCCTTGGATAACGAAAAATGAGTTATGATCATAATCTCGGAACATGTAGTCACCTATCTCGTTTCATTCACTTGAGGTTTCTTGATTGAATTATCACATGATTTTACAATCTGAACATGTGACTTTATGTGTGATAAGGGTAACCCAAGGGATGGGTGAGGCCCGGATTTCCATGTTTTTACATGACGATATGCCATATTGTTTTGATTTAATTGAAATGGCATGATAAAATGTGATTTACATCAGTTACTTGAGAAATACAATGTTTTGCATAAACTATTGAGATTATTAAACCATCATGTTTTCAGTTTCATAACTGATGATTTATATCTATATGTATATATTACATAAATGTTTCAAGAAAGACACATGCTTTAGATATGAGTCGAAAAGGAAATGATTTAGTGGCATGAGCATTGTATTTTGTAGATTGTGTGGTTATCTACTTGCTTGCCTTATTTCCTTACTGAGCTGTGAGCTCACCCCCTTTTTATTTCCTCATCTCTACAGAGCGCCCACAGTAGTTGAACACGGTTGAGGACTGGTATTCCTTGATCCATTGCATACCCATCGCACGAAAGGTATACACATTTGCAACGTTTTGTACTGAACATTGTAAAAGCACAATTATGTAAACGAATGTACGATTGGGGATCTATATGTACAAGTATTTGTATTAATGTATATGAGTTTCTATTTAAGAAAATAGTACTTACAATCAATAGACGATTTTATTGACATGTATCTACAAAATGAATGTGGGTGAGGTGACTAATATTGAATCATAGCCCAACGGTTTGGTGTTGAGTTATGACAGTAGGAAAGGTAAGTAAAATGAGATGCGAAAAATTTGTGGTGGTTTTGGTAGGTCACGGGAAGGAAGGTCATGACAGAATGGTATCAGAGTTAAGTTGGTCTGATGTAAGTCGGTATTAGTAATTTGGAAAGTGTACATCCCCATATTACTGTGCTTTGTTCAGTTACAATTGTGTATACGAGATGGGAATCAGACTAATTAATGGTTATAAATGCAGGAATTAAGCCATTATGGCAAATACCAGCCGTGGTAGAGGGGCTAGAGGTAAGGCTCGAGGTCGTAGAGGTTGGCCTGAGACCTGAGATGAGACAACATATCCCACTTAGGTACCGAAGAGTATCGAGGCACGTTTCACTAGATTAGAGCATCGCCTTGAGACTATTATGGAGTTACTGGCACAGACTTTTCCAGAAGGACAGGGGTAGGATGTAGGGACTACGCCTGGAGAGGCAGCTGCACTTGGTATGCCTGTACAACCAGCTCAGACGCCGCAGCCTATAGATAATCCTACACCCCCACCAGTTCAAGATATGCCTTCTCATGTTGCTCTATGATAGGCCGGTAGTGCTTTGGGGTATGGTTGTGAGCTTGATAGATTGCGACAATTCCATAAGCTTGGACCACCGTTGTTTAGTGGAGTGAAGGACCCTATGGTTGCCTAGGATTGGCTGAGAGAGATGGAGAAGCTTTATGGATTCTTTGAGTGTATGACGATCGAGATGGTCGCGTTTGCAGCGTTCCTACTGAAGGGATCAGCAGAGCATTGGTGGAAGTCCACCGGGGTTATATTGAAAGCAAGACACTCAGAGATCACTTGAGATATCTTTTTGGATGCCTTCAGGAGGCAGTATATCCCGAACACAACGCAGCGAAAGTTGCAGATGGAATTCTTGGGGTTAAGCCAGGGGACTCATTCTGTGGATGAGTACGAGACACGATTTATATCCCTCGGTATGTATGACCCCGACATCATGAGTAGTGAGACTAGAAAGGTCCGTAGATTCATTGATGGACTAAGACCAGTATTACAGTCTAGACTGGTTTCATTTGATATCTCTACCTATGATGAGGCAGTGTGCAGGGCACAACTCTACGAGCAAGACTATGAGAGGAGTGTCTCTTAGTTCAGGACAGTTGGCAAGGGTAGAGACAGAGATAGGAAGAGGCCGGTGAGTGACAGTTCCAGAGGTTTCGGATATCGAGGAAGGAGGAGACTCTTCGGTAAGAGACCACGGATCGAGAAAGTACATGAGAAGACTGTTCGACCTCCTACATACCCAGTTATAGCTCTAGCTAAAGGTGTTGTTATTGGAGGATCGAGGCCTACCACTGAGCAGTGTAGCAAATGTGGTAGATTCTATGGTGGTAGACCTTGTCCTTTTGCTAGTGGATTGTCTTTCAGATGTGGGAAGCCAAGGCATATGGTGAGAGTTTGCCCAGAAATTATTGATATTGCCCTACAGAAGGGCAAGGAGCCGGAGAGAGCTCCACGAGATATGTCTGCATCGAGGAGGAGAGCAACGGCAGAGGAGAAAAGGAAACAGGTCATTGGACGAGGGCGAGTACATGCCTTGGACCAGGGTACAGTGATGCTTCGTCGGATGTGATTAGAGGTAACATCCTGATGTATGATTTAGAAGCACATGTTTTAATTGATCCCGGTGCCATGCATTCATTTGTATCGCATTCATTTGCATGTAAGTTAGAAAAACATGTAGAGCGTACACTTTTAAGTAGGGTGATTTTAATCAGTACGCCTATGGATAACAACCAACTAGTTGAGTACGTGTTAAAGTGTAAGACCCACTTTGTATGTATTGTTGATATATTCCTTATGATTCACGCGATGTACACATATATATATTCATCGAATCATAAGAAGAGCGTTGACTAATTAAATTTGTGAAGCAAAATAAAATGGAATATCGATGGATGTCGGAAGTAACTAAATACGAGCCGAAATCACCACTGATCAAACGAAAATGATCAGAATGAAGTTAACCGAAAATACGAAAATTAAATAAGAAAATATGGGGGATGTATGAAGGAAGGTCAGGTTAAATTGATTCCGAAACAAGAGCAGGGGTAAAATGGTAAAAATACCAAAACCCGGTATTAGGGAAATAAGGAAATTTTTAATTAAAAATAAGGATGTAAGATATCTTGATCGATAATGAGGAAATTATACAATTTTGGGCCAATTGATCAAGATTCGGAAATTTTAAAAATACCGAAAAAATTACCGGAACAATATCTCGAAAAACGCGAAGAAATAATACCGAAATTTAGAGAAAAATATATTTAATAAATTAAATTTAAATTAAATAAATTAAATTAGAATAAAAATAATATAAGAGTAGATATTTTGGAGTTTATGAAGTATTTTAAGGAATAGTGAAATAATTAAATAAATAAATAATAATAATAAAAAAAATCGGAAACAAAAAAAAGAGAGGAGAGAGAAAAACTCGAAAAACCCGAGAAAGAGAATTCGAAACAGTGACCCGTGACCTTTACCGCCGATTCTCGCGCACCGGCGACCGACGGGCTTCGACGAAGCTACCAGGAGGAAGAGGGGAGTCCGGCGAGCACGTGGGTACCAGTATCACGCCGCCAGGTGGCCGGAGCAGGCCGATCGGAGCCGAGGAAGACAGACGGAGAAACCAGCCGATTCCCGGTGAACCGTCGCGTCTGGGCTGAAACGGAGGGCACCGATGCACTCAGGGGAAAAAGCCGATTCTTTTGAGACCGGTCTCGGCCGGTGAGACCGCCGGCGAATGCAATAGGCAGTGAAACGGTGCCGTTTGGCCGAAAGGAAAGGGAAGGAAAAGGAGGGAAAAGAAAGGAAAGGGGAAAAGAAAGGAAAGGAAAAGGAAGGAAAAGGAAAGAAAGGAAAGGAAAAAGGGAAAAAAAAGGAAAGAAATTTACCGGGGACGACTCGAGGTTCGGGTAAGTTGACCGAGGGTCGAAATTGACCTACGGGTAAATTTCAGAAATTTAATTTAATATTATTTTAATGGAAAATAATCCGGATTTACCTAATTGTGCAGCTTCACGACGGAGACTGAACGAGAACCGATCGAGCTCTGATTTTCGTACCCCGCATCGTATCGGGTAAGTACAATTTAATTTCGGCAATCAGAGTTCTTTAAATACCGAGTTTTAATTATTTTACGGAATTATGGATTAAATTCGCGTAGGAAGGAATATTATTCGGAGTCGTAATATAATTGCCGTAAATGGTATACGGGCTATCCAATGAATTTGGAATGAAGCCCGATAATTATTAGAAAGATGTATAAGCTCGGTATACCCGAAGAAGGGAATTAATGAATATAAAAAGGGCTAAAATGGGCCGAGGCCCAATAAGGTAGATAAGGCCCAATACCTTAAGTTGATCAATAAATGCAATATACTGATCAGGATAATTGAATTAACCTCGACTATGTGGCTATATGCAGTTACGTACATTGGTTGGCGCGCACTTGGGCCGAAAGGTTCGGTATCATCGAGACAGGTTTAGTCTGCGCGCGATTCCAGGTAAGGGAATTTTACGAACTGCTAGAGATAGCTTTACGAATTTTCGACGTCATTTACATTCCTTTAAATTGTCCGAAGGGTCTAGATTTGAGATAAAATTTTTAGGGCCCCCGATGGGCAAATTACCAAAATACCCTCGTCAAGGGTAAAATTTTAAATTTTAGGAAAAAGTGTGAGGAGCAAGAACAAAGGGTTCCTGCTCGTTTTTGAAGTATTTTGGTACATGCATGAGTAGGTCGGCTAACTTTTAAATGAAATTGCACAACATTTCATAATTTCAACAAACGTTGATTTTCGTTGAAAACGATTTGAGAAATGTAGCCGCCTACGTGATCTTTCATAAATGTGACGTGCTAGAGCCCAGCTCGCACGAGTTTTGATTGTGCAATGATTTCATTAGTGCTGGAGAGAGAGCTCGCACTAGAGTTTTACATGATTTTCATGATACGGTGCCGGAGTCTAACTCGCACCATATTTTTATATACGATTTTTCGTGACAAAGTGCTTGAGCTTAGCTCGCACTAGTTTTACTTGATTTACTGACAGTGTTAGAGCATCGCTCGCACTACTTTTCAGAGATCATACGATAAGCCGTGCTTGGAGCAGCGTGTAGACTGTGTGTCACCGATTAAATAGGCTCGCACGTGCGCTTGAGACATGGCATGAGTATAGAGACATGATATGGGTTCACGGAGTACGATGTACCGTGCAAGTAGCATGGAGTACGATGTACCCTGTTGTATCTTCGGATACGGCATCTCCGGATGCAGCATCTTCGGATGCCTGGGATCGGATAAGACTGACGGGATGGACTGACCCACCTCCCGGGCGGTTCCCGATCATGGTGAGAACCCGCACACTAGGATCCGTGTAGCTGAGGAACTCCCGAGGACACATATGGCCATAGTCCTAGTTATTACCGATATACCGATGTTGCCTAGTCTCGTATCTCGTAGATTTATGTTTTCAGATATTGTTGTTTTCGAAAAACACGATTTTACAGATTTTTGTGTGAGTCAGGGCGACCTGAGGGAAGGGTCGAGCCCTGACCTTATATGAAATTTTAACGAGAAATAAATGATTTAAAATCTATGCATGTTAAGTGTTCATGTTCTTTTTTTGGGATTTTATATGAGTTATTTTACATGACATCATAACATAGCATCTGTTTTGGAAATGTGTGGAGAAGGGGCGGTTTATGCATGGCACTACATTCATGTAGGTTGTATTGTTATCTATTTGTTCGTAGAATTGCCTTACTGAGCTTGATGTGCTCACCCCTTTCACTTTCTCACACAGATTTCTTCCAGTAGATTGGGAGGCGACTGGGTACGGCATTCTAGTTGTCCGCTGCTGCCTATCTTTTGAGGTATATACATGCTACATATATGGTTCTTGTATCTAAATAACATGAGCACAGTATTATATTTTGTATGACACTGGGATGTATAGAGTGGGTATAATTATGTAATTAAATCAAAGGAATGTAGTGCAGAACATATGAATGTATATTTAAATTAAATTATGCACTAATTGTAAATGCATGGAGAAGACGTGGGCACTGACATACAGCCCAATTATTGGTTATGGTTGGTCACGATCAGAGGTAAGTATAAAATAATAAAAACACGAAAAATTTACTCTGATTTTTGGGTAGTTCGGGTCGTGACAATTAAGGTGGTATCAGAGCAGAATTGGTCTGATGTATGTCAGTGTCAATAACTAGGAATTACATCCCTGTGTTACTGTGCTTGGTTAGATACAATCGTGTATATTAGATGAGTTTTAATTAAGAAATGGTTGTGAATGCAGGACTATAGGCAGGATGCCTATTACTCATCGCGGTAGAGGAGGTCGGGCACGAGGCAGAGGCCGTAGAGGTAGGCCTGCGACTGATAGACGTGCCGAGTTACCTCATGAGACTCAGGAGGAGGCTGAGGTAGAGACCGGGGTGGAGCATGCCCCACAGGGTCCTACTGAGAGAGAGACTACAGAGCAGGGTACTGCAGAGAGAGATACTGCAGAGAGATCTGCTGAGGCGATTGAGGCACGTTTCGCTAGGATAGAGCGGAGCCTCGAGGTGCTTATGGAGTTGGTTTCGCAGTCAGTACAGGGAGTTAGAGGGGGGCAAGGTGATGCTGGACAGGCAGCTACTCCTGATGCGCCTGCTCAGCCAGTCCAGGATACAGAGACTCCTACACCCCCACAGGTTCAGGACGTGGATTCTCCTGTCACCCCACATCAGAGTACCAGAGATTGGGGTTACGGTTGTGATATGGATAGATTGCGGCAGTTCCAGAAGTTTAGACCGCCGGCATATAGCGGGGCGAAGGACCCAGTTGTAGCTGAGGATTGGTTGAGCGAGATGGAGAAGCTATACGGGTTCTTCGAGTGTACCCCTACGGAGATGGTGGCATTCGCAGTTTTTATGTTTAGGGGATCCGCGGAGCATTGGTGGAAGTCCACCAGACAGATTCTCAGGGCTAGACATACTGTGATCAGCTGGGAGATATTTTTGGAGGCCTTTCGGAGGCAGTATGTCCCAGATACAGCGCAGCGGAAGCTGCAGTCTGAGTTTTTGCACTTGACCCAGGGGAGTCGATTGGTAGACGAGTACGAGACGAGGTTTATCTCCTTGGGCAGGTATGACCCGGATACCATGTGTAGTGAGACTAAGAAGGTCCAGAGATTTATAGATGGATTGAGGCCAGCGATCAGATCTAGATTGGTCCCTTTGGCTATCCCGACTTATGAGGAGGCAGTGAGTAGAGCACAGCTAATTGAGCAGGATTTCGAGAGGACTACCTCAGAGTTTGGGAAGACAGGTAGCAGATATAGAGAGAGGAAGAGATCAGTGGGAGATAGAGGGTCTGGATATAAGGGGGGCAGACAGTTGATTGGGAAGAGACCGAGGATAGAGGAGATCCGAGAGAGGCCAGCTAGACCTCCAATTTATCCGGCCATTTCATCTGCTCCTCAGAAGGGCATTGTGATAGGTGGGCCACGACCTACGACTGAGAAATACGGTAGGTGTGGTAGATACCATGGTGACAGACCCTGCTTTATTCATACAGTAGTATGCTACAGATGCGGGAAGCCCGGGCATATGAGCAGAGATTGTCCTGAGATAGTGGAGAGTGCCCCTCAGAAGGGCAAGCCTTCAGAGAGGGCTTCTGGTGATACATCTACGCCGCGGAGGAAAGCGACAGCGGCAGAGAAGGGAAAGCAAGCGGTTGGTACAGGGCGAGTGCACGCTCTTGACCAGGATACAGCGGATCAGTCAGCAGAGGTGGTGAAAGGTACTATTCTGATCCATGATTTAGAAGCATATGTGTTAATAGATCCTGGTTCTATGCATTCATTTGTATCACCATTGTTTGCATTTAAATTGTGTAATTATGTGAAACCTACCTCTCTGAGTAGAAAGTTATCTATAATGACACCTATGAATACTAGCCAATTAGTGGAGTATGTATTGAGGGATTGTGAGCTGAAATTAGGTGGTAGAGTGATGACAGCCAATCTAATCTTGATGCATATGAGAGATTTTGATGTAATCTTAGGAATGGATTGGTTGGCTGCTCATCGAGCTGTTTTAGATTGTTTTGCCAGGACAGTCACATTTCATACTCCAGAAAAATGTATTGTGCAATTTCCTTGAAGTAAATGAGAATGAGAATTTTATAAGAGTATGAATGAATGACGTACTAATTTGGTGGATAATGTTGTGAAGGTTATATTGCGTACGTGGTAGATACGGCTGTGGCACGTCCGGAATTGACAGACATTCCAGTAGTCAGAGAATTTCCAGATGTCTTTTCGGATGAGTTACCAGGGTTACCGCCAGTGAGGGAGACAGAGTTCAGTATTGATATGACACCCGGTACAGAGCCGATATCTAGACCACCGTACAGGATGGCTCCAGTTGAGTTAGAGGAACTGAGGAAACAGTTACAAGAACTGTTAGAGAAGGGGTTTATCAGACCGAGTGTGTCACCGTGGGGAGCACCGGTCCTGTTTGTTAGGAAGAAGGATGGGAGCCTTCGGTTGTGTATCGACTATCGACTATTGAACAAGGCTACCATCAAGAATAAGTACCCCCTTCCGAGGATTGATGATTTACTGGATCAGCTACGGGGAGCACAGGTCTTTTCCAAGATTGATCTGAGATCTGGGTACCATCAGTTGAGAGTTCGGGATGGAGATGTACCCAAGACAGCTTTTCGCACCCGTTATGGTCACTTTGAGTTTACAGTTATGCCATTCGGGTTGACGAACGCTCCCGCAGCTTTTATGTCATTGATGAACGAGGTGTTTCGGCCTTATTTGGATCAGTTTGTGATTATCTTCATCGATGACATCCTGGTTTATTCGAGATCCAGAGAGGAGCATGAGCAGCATCTGAGGATTGTATTGCAGACCCTCCGTGAGAAGCAGTTGTATGCTAAACTCAGTAAGTGTGACTTTTGGCTTGAGCAGATCTCCTTCTTAGGACATATTGTGTCGAGGGATGGTGTGTCAGTAGACCCATCCAAGATTGAGGCAGTAGTACAGTGGCAGAGGCCTCAGACAGTCACGGAGATCAGGAGTTTTCTGGGTTTAGCTGGATATTATAGACGGTTTGTGGAGGGGTTTTCGAGATTAGCTGCTCCGTTGACACGTCTCACTCGGAAGAGTGTTGCGTTTGAGTGGGACGACAGATGTGAGGAAAGTTTTCAGGAGCTGAAGCGTCGACTGACCTCTGCTCCGATTCTCACCATTCCTACCAGCTCAGGAGGTTTTTCTGTTTACACAGATGCTTCTTACCAAGGACTGGGCTGTGTATTGATGCTGGACGGAAAGGTAGTCGCTTATGGATCCAGACAGCTGAAGGATCATGAGAGGAACTACCCGACCCACGACTTAGAGTTGGCGGCCGTAGTGTTTGCATTGAAGATATGGCGCCACTATCTGTATGGTGAGAAATTTCAGGTATTTACCGATCACAAAAGCCTCAAGTATCTGTTTTCGCAAAAGGAATTGAACATGAGACAGAGAAGGTGGCTTGAGCTTCTGAAGGATTACGACTGTGAGATCTTATACCACCCGGGTAAGGCGAATGTTGTGGCTGACGCGTTGAGTAGGAAGCATCTCGGGTTGGTTGCTTATATGATGGTGCGGGAGCACGAGTTATTGGAGCAGTTTGCAAGCCTCAGTTTAGATGTGACCCCGCCTGATGCTAATAGTGGTTATATGATTGCTAGCCTGCGATTGGAGCCGGATTTGATGGATCGGATTCGGCAGGTTCAGCGTAAGGATCAGCAGTGTATTGAGATAGTCAGGCAGATGCAAAGGGGTATTGAGACTGAGTTTGAGTTGAGTTCAGATGGATTACTGAGGTTCAGAGACAGGATATGTGTTCCCGAGGATCCTGAGATCAGGAGGTTGATCTTGACAGAGGCTCATTCATCGAGGTATACCTTGCACCCGGGTAGTACGAAGATGTATCAGAATCTCCGGAAGGTATACTGGTGGTCGGGGATGAAGAGAGATATAGCAGAGTTTGTTGCGAGATGTCTCGTCTGTCAGCAGGTGAAGGTAGAGCATCAGAAACCTGCAGCGTTATTGCAGCCTCTACCTATACCGACTTGGAAATGAGAGCATGTCACCATGGACTTTGTGATGGGCTTACCGAGGACTCGTAAAGGGAATGATGCCATATGGGTGATAGTCGACAGATTGACGAAGTCGGCACATTTCCTAGCGATGAGAGTCACCGATACTCTGAGTAGATTGGCGGAGCTATATGTGCGCGAAATTGTGAGACTACATGGTGTCCCAGTGAGTATAGTGTCGGATAGGGATTCCCGCTTCACTTCCCATTTCTGGGAACACTTTCAGGAAGCTATGGGGACCCAGTTGAGATTCAGTACAGCTTTCCATCCTCAGACAGATGGGCAGTCAGAGAGGACTATACAGACCCTCGAGGATATGTTGAGAGCTTGTGTACTTGATTTTAGAGGCTCCTGGGATGATCACCTACCACTCGCGGAGTTCGCCTACAATAACAGTTATCATTCGAGTATCGGGATGGCACCATATGAGGCCTTGTATGGCCGTAGATGTCGATCTCCTATAGGATGGGAGGAGGTTGGTGACAGGCAGATATTCGCTCCCGATTTGATACGTCAGGCCTCTGAGGACGTCCAGTTGATTTGTGAGAGGTTGAGGACAGCTCAGAGTCGACAGAAGAGTTATGCTGACAGGAGACGTAGACCGTTGGAGTTTACAGCAGGGGAGTCAGTATTTTTGAAAGTTTTTCCTTCCAAGGGTATTACGAGATTCGGGAAGAGAGGGAAGCTGAGCCCTCGCTTCATAGGACCTTTTGAGATACTCGAGAGAGTGAGAGATCGAGCTTACAGGCTAGCGTTGCCACCAGAGCTAGCAAATGTCCATAATGTCTTCCACGTCTCCATGCTTCGGAAGTATCAGCCGGATCCGTCGCATGTGATCAGATATGAGCCACTGGAGCTCAGTGAGAGTATGTCCTATGTTGAGAGACCGATTCGGATTGTGGATAGGAAGGAGAAGGTATTGAGGTCGAAGACGATTCCTCTGGTGAAAGTACTGTGGCAGCATCACACTCCGGAGGAGGCGACTCGGGAGTTAGAGAGTCAGATGAAAGAGAATTACATGGAGTTGTTCAGAGACTGATTTGGTTCCAATTTGGAGGACCAAATTCTTTTAGTGGGGGAGATTATGTAAGACCCACTTTGTATGTATTGTTGATATATTCCTTATGATTCACGCGATGTACACATATATATATATTCATCGAATCATAAGAAGAGCGTTGACTAATTAAATTTGTGAAGCAAAATAAAATGGAATATCGATGGATGTCGAAAGTAACTAAATACGAGCCGAAATGACCACTGATCAAACGAAAATGATCAGAATGAAGTTAACCAAAAATACGAAAATTAAATAAGAAAATATGGGGATGTATGAAGGAATGTCAGGTTAAATTGATTTCGAAACAAGAGCAGGGGTAAAATGGTAAAAATACCAAAACCCGGTATTAGGGCAATAAGGAAATTTTTAATTAAAAATAAGGATGTAAGATATCTTGATCGATAATGAGGAAATTATAAAATTTTGGGCCAATTGATCAAGATTCAAAAATTTTAAAAATATCGAAAAAATTACCGGAACAATATCTCGATAAACGTGAAGAAATAATATCGAAATTTAGAGAAAATATATTTAATAAATTAAATTTAAATTAAATAAATTAAATTAGAATAAAAATAATATAAGAGTAGATATTTTGGAGTTTATGGAGTATTTTAAGGAATAGTGAAATAATTAAATAAATAAATAATAATAATAAAAATAATAATAAAAAAAAAGATCTGAAACAAAAAAAAGAGAGGAGAGAGAAAAACTCGAAAAACCCGAGAAAGAGAAACCGAAACAGTGACCCGTGACCTTCACCGTCGATTCTCACGCACCGGCGACCGACGAGCTTCGATGAAGCTACCAGGAGGAAGAGGGGAGTCCGGCGAGCACGTGGGTACCGGTATCACGTCGCCAGGTGGCCGGAGCAGGCCGATCGGAGCCGAGGAAGACAGACGGAGAAACCAGCCGATTCCCGATGAACCGCCGCGTCTGGGCTGAAACGGAGGGCACCGACGCACTCAGGGGAAGAAGCCGGTTCTTTTGAGACCGGTCTCGGCCGGTGAGACCGCCGGAACCGCCGGCGAAGGCAATAGGCAGTGAAACGGTGCCGTTTGGCCGAAAGGAAAGGGAAGGAAAAGGAGGGAAAAGAAAGGAAAGGGGAAAAGAAAAGAAAGGAAAAGGAAGGAAAAAGGAAAGAAAGGAAAGGAAAAAGGGAAAAAAAAAGGAAAGAAATTTACCGGGGACGACTCGAGGTTCGGGTAAGTTGACCGAGGGTCGAAATTGACCTACGGGTAAATTCAGGAAATTTAATTTAATATTATTTTAATGGAAAATAATCCGGATTTACCTAATTGTGCAGCTTCACGACGGAGACCGAACGAGAGCCGATCGAGCTTTGATTTTCGTACCCCGCATCGTATCGGGTAAGTACAATTTAATTTTGGCAATCAGAGTTCTTTAAATACCGAGTTTTAATTATTTTACGGAATTATGGATTAAATTCGCGTAGGAAGGAATATTATTCGGAGTCGTAATATAATTGCCGTAAATGGTATACGGGCTATCCAATGAATTTGGAATGAAGCCCGATAATTATTAGAAAGCTGTATAAGCTCGGTATACCCGAAGAAGGGAATTAATGAATATAAAAAGGGCTAAAATGGGCCGAGGCCCAATAAGGTAGATAAGGCCCAATACCTTAAGTTGATCAATAAATGCAATATACTGATCAGGATAATTGAATTAACCTCGACTATGTGGCTATATGCAGTTACGTACATTGGTTGGCGCGCACTTGGGCCGAGAGGTTCGGTATCATCGAGACAGGTTTAGTTAGAAAGCTGTATAAGCTCGGTATACCCGAAGAAGGGAATTAATGAATATAAAAAGGGCTAAAATGGGTCGAGGCCCAATAAGGTAGATAAGGCCCAATACCTTAAGTTGATCAATAAATGCAATATACTGATCAGGATAATTGAATTAACCTCGACTATGTGGCTATATGCAGTTACGTACATTGGTTGGCGCGCACTTGGGCCGAGAGGTTCGGTATCATCGAGACAGGCTTAGTCTGCGCGCGATTCCAGGTACGGGAATTTTACGAACTGCTAGAGATAGCTTTACGAATTTTCGACGTCATTTACATTCCTTTAAATTGTCCGAAGGGTCTAGATTTGAGATAAAATTTTTAGGGCCCCCGATGGGCAAATTACCAAAATACCCTCGTCAAGGGTAAAATTTTAAATTTTAGGAAAAAGTGTGAGGAGCAAGAACAAAGGGTTCCTGCTCGTTTTTGAAGTATTTTGGTACATGCATGAGTAGGTCGGCTAACTTTTAAATGAAATTGTACAACATTTCATAATTTCAACAAACGTTGATTTTCGTTGAAAACGATTTGAGAAATGTAGCCGCCTACGTGATCTTTCATAAATGTGACGTGCTAGAGCCCAGCTCGCACGAGTTTTGATTGTGCAATGATTTCATTAGTGCTGGAGCGAGAGCTCGCACTAGAGTTTTACATGATTTTCATGATACGGTGCCGGAGTCTAACTCGCACCATATTTTTATATACGATTTTTCGTGACAAAGTGCTTGAGCTTAGCTCGCACTAGTTTTACTTGATTTACTGACAGTGTTAGAGCATCGCTTGCACTACTTTTCAGAGATCATACGATAAGCCGTGCTTGGAGCAGTGGGTAGACTGTGTGTCACCGATTAAATAGGCTCGCACGTGCGCTTGAGACATGGCATGAGTATAGAGACATGATATGGGTTCACGGAGTACGATGTACCGTGCAAGTAGCATGGAGTACGATGTACCGTGTTGTATCTTCAGATACGGCATCTCCGGATGCAGCATCTTCGGATGCCTGGGATCGGATAAGACTGACGGGATGGACTGACCCACCTCCCGGGCGGTTCCCGATCATGGTGAGAACCCGCACACTAGGATCCGTGTAGCTGAGGAACTCCCGAGGACACATATGGCCATAGTCCTAGTTATTACCGATATACCGATGTTGCCTAGTCTCGTATCTCATAGATTTATGTTTTCAGATATTGTTGTTTTCGAAAAACACGATTTTACGGATTTTTGTGTGAGTCAGGGCGACCCGAGGGAAGGGTCGAGCCCTGACCTTATTTGAAATTTTAACGAGAAATAAATGATTTAAAATCTATGCATGTTAAGTGTTCATGTTCTTTTTTTGGGATTTTATATGAGTTATTTTACATGACATCATAACATAGCATCTGTTTTGGAAATGTGTGGAGAAGGGGCGGTTTATGCATGGCACTACGTTCATGTAGGTTGTATTGTTATCTACTTGCTCGTAGAATTGCCTTACTGAGCTTGATGTGCTCACCCCTTTCACTTTCTCACACAGATTTCTTCCAGTAGATTGGGAGGCGACTGGGTACGGCATTCTAGTTGTCCGCTGCTGCCTATCTTTTGAGGTATATACACGCTACATATATGGTTCTTGTATCTAAATAACATGAGCACAATATTATATTTTGTATGACACTGGGATGTATAGAGTGGGTATAATTATGTAATTAAATCAAAGGAATGTAGTGCAGAACATATGAAGGTATATTTAAATTAAATTATGCACTAATTGTAAATGCATGGAGAAGACGTGGGCACCGACATACAGCCCAATTATTGGTTATGGTTGGTCACGATCAGAGGTAAGTATAAAATAATAAAAACACGAAAAATTTACTCTGATTTTTGGGTAGTTCGGGTCGTGACATAAAGACTGTAAGCTAAGAGTAGGGAAAAAGGATATGACAGCCAATCTAATATTGTTAAGCATGAGTGATTTTGGTGTAATCTTAGGAATGGATTGGTTATCTGTAAACCATGCTATTTTGGATTGTCATGCTAAGATAGTTATGTTTCCTACCCTTATGAATTATGTTGTAAAGTTTGATGAAAAGAAATGAAACTAGTAGTTATGGTTACAATAAATGATGCACTATGCTGACTGAGAAATGAATATATTGAAGGTTTCATTACGTACGTGGTTGATATGGATAAGGCACATCCGGAGTTGGTAGATATTCCTGTGGTCAGTGAGTTCCCAAATGTCTTTCCGGATGAATTGCCAAGGTTACCACCGGATAGAGAGATGGAGTTCTGTATAGATTTGGTTCCTGGTACTGAACCTATATCGAAACCACCATATCGCATGGCCTTAGTTGAGCTGGAGGAGCTTAAAAGACAGTTGCAGGAGCTGTTGGATAGGGGGTTCATCAGACCGAGTGTTTCGCCTTGAGGAGCATTGGTTTTGTTTGTGAAGAAGAATGATGGAAGCCTTCGATTGTGTATAGATTATAGATTATTGAATAAGGCTACCATCAAGAATAGGTATCCCCTTCATCGCATTGATGACTTATTGGATTAGCTCCGAGGAGCGCAGGTCTTTTCTAAGATTGATCTAAGGTTTGGGTTTCATCAGTTGAAAGTGCAGAGTGAAGATGTACCCAAGACAACATTTAGGACCCGATATGGCCACTATGAGTTTTTAGTTATGCCATTCAGATTGACGAATGCTCCCGCAGCTTTCATGGCTTTGATAAACGATATGTTCAATACATATTTGGATCAGTTTGTTATCGTCTTCATTGATGACATATTAGTATACTCGAAATCTAAGGAAGAGCATGAGAAGCACTCAGGATTGTATTATAGACCCTATAAGAGCAGAAGCTGTATGCTAAACTCAGTAAGTGTGACTTTTGTTTGGCACAGATCTCATTTTTAGGATACGTTGTGTCGAGGGGCGGAGTATCAGTATATCCATCAAATATTGAGGCTGTAGTTCAGTGGGAATAGTCGAGGACGGTTACTGAGATCAGGAGTTTTCTGGGTTTAGCAGGGTATTATCAGAGATTCTGTCACGACCCAAATTACCTAAAAATCACTACAAATTTTTCGTTTGTTATTTAATTCTTACCTTTCTCTGATCGTGACCATCCTACCAACAGTTGGGCTATGATTCGGTGTTAGTCCCCTCACACTACTTACCATTCCATTTCCATGTTACATTTACACATTAGGATTTTTCTATCCTTTAACTTAAACTAATACATTCACAATTGGATTTACATAACCTTACATCCCCGACATCATATCCGTTTACAGTACTGTGCATTTACATGTTCAGATACATAACTATACAAATGTGTATACCTGTCTCTCGATGGGATGCAGCGGATACCAAGAATGCAAGTCCTCAGCCGCTCACTAACTACTATGAGTGCTCTTAAAAAAGGCGATAATAAGGGGGTGAACAAACCACGCTCTCAGTAAGGCAATCATGCAAGTAAGTAGATAGCTCCACTATCTACATGCTCAGAATTCCATGTCCTTAAATCCACTTCTTTTCGTTTAAATCTCAAGCACGAAATCATGCACACACCAATGCCATAGTTTATAAAAACTATTCGTGCATATAGAAATCACGCAACTCATGCATCAATGGCATTTTATGAAAAATCATAATTCGCATGAAGTAAATCAAGATCATGCATTATTTCATGTCATGTAAAACAAATCATGAGAGACAATTCTTTTCATGAATTTGTAATTAAAGCATGGAAAACTCCTCATGCTACTGCATTTAAATCACTTCATTAAAACTCAGTATAAAATAACCCCTCCGGGTCAATCATCTCATAAATCAATCTCAAACTCGTTAAAATTTCATTATAAAATTCTGTTATAAAATCACGCTTCTTTTAGGGTCACATGTCATCGAATCCTCTTAAAAATCTAGCATCATAGTAGAAAATCACATCTCAGTGAAAATCACAAAATCGGGGGCTTGACCCCTCCCTCGGGTCTACCCTGGCTTATCGAGACCAAAAGTTATATCATGTGAGAGATGTAGGTGACTATATCAGTAACATCGAGGACTATGGCCATATCTTAGTGGTCCCTAGCTCCACGGTACCTAGTGTACGGGGTATCACAACTGAAATGGGAGGTGGGTCAGTCCTGCCGCTAGAACAACATAAATACCAGGATTGTGAGGGCAAGGCTTACAACCTCGTGGCTAATGCCACTCCACTCCAACAATCCCTATGGTACAGCATACTCTGCGTGACATACATGGTTCAACGTACTCCGTGAACCCAAATCATAGTCAAGGGGTGCTTGCCGTAGATCTTATCCACCCAACCTATGTCTCAGTATGCATGTGTGGGCATATCATCTCACTGTGACACACAGTCTACATGAGGCTCCAACACGGCTATATGCATGTCATATAAATCCCTGTGCGAGCAAAGCTCTAACACGGCTCCATGCATATTCATGATATCTGAAAACCTCATGCGAGCGAAGCTCCAACATGTTTTCATAAAAATCAAAAAAATCTGCGCACGAGCAGCACTCCAGTACGACTTTAAAATAGTTATAAATCTATTTAAAATCACGTGTGAGCAAGCTCCAACACGATTTTATGCATAAAATCCATCAAAGCCTCGTGTGAGCAATGCTCTAGCACAGTATCATGCATAAATCATTCAAAACTTCGTGTGAGTAATGCTCCAGTATGGTTTCATGCATAAAGAAATCAAATCTCATGCGAGTTACACTCTAGCACGACTTTTATGCAATTAAATCGGTTAAATCACGTACGAGCAAGGCTCCAGTACGGTTTTTATGCAATTATCATATCAAAACAAGAGGCGAGCTAAGCTCCAGCACCTCTCATGCATCTCAAATCATTAAAACTAGTGCGAGCAATCACTCTAGTACCTTTTTATGCATATCAAGTCAAAACAGGGTGCGAGCTAGGCTCCAGCACCTCTCATGCATTTCACAATAATAAAAATCAGTGCGAATAACCACTCTGGCACATTTCATGCATATGATGTCACACAAATCGGTACGAGTAACCACTCCAGCACCATTATGCACACTCACAAACTCAAATATAGTGCAAGGAAATGCTTCAGCACCATCTGTTTCCATATAAACTTGATAGTTGGCCCATTTTCCAAAGA
The DNA here is from genome assembly GCA_033439115.1 of Firmiana major. NCBI lineage: Eukaryota > Viridiplantae > Streptophyta > Magnoliopsida > Malvales > Malvaceae > Firmiana > Firmiana major. The sequence goes on along the minus strand of CM065907.1, from coordinate 43,019,176 downwards.
ATTTCATTTAAATTCTAAATAACACTTACGTAGTGTTATCTTGTGAAATTTATGCAAATACTGGCCAATCTACCAATTTTCTTTGCTAAAAAGTCACGAAAATTTCTCAAATCATGCATTTCATGCATGTCATGCATTCACTATCCTTAGGTGAATTTCCCTCAGTAGAGGTAAAATAGTCTTTTACCTATCCCGGGTCCTTAAAATTTTTAATCCATTTTTATGATCTTTATACAGTTTCAGTGCATGTAAAAGCTGTTAAAAATACGCGTAGCTACCTCTAGCTACTCGCAAAATTCCCTTACCTCATTTTTTTGTACAGTCTGACCTTTCCACTGATGTCTCGTCATGCAGTCCGATTTGCTCCCAATCCAATATCCAGAACTGCGTATAAATATTCATCAGGTCAAATACAATAAAATTAATTATAGTTCATATTTTCTGGGCTTAATTTAAATCATTGAGCCCGTTTACCCATATTGGGCCCGATTGTACCATAATGGGCCTTAATCGAACTTAAGCCCATTTTCCACTTGCTATTCACCTCATTGAGGCCTATTGGGCTCATTAGGCCCATCAGTATTTATTGGATCTCGTTCTAAACTCTCGGATAGCTCAATTAATTATTTACGATAATTTGTCTCAAATTCCAAAATTTAATTCATTTTATACGGAATTAATCTATAATTTATGCGGTAAAGTTCTAACACGCATAACTCAGCAAATTGTCGTAAATAAGGGTTACTTACCCGAGATTCCATAGTAGTACACAAATCGAGGCTGACTCGAGCTCTCGTTTGACGTCAATTGTCGAGCTACACAATTACATATTTTTTTGGGTAAATTTCCAGTCGAATATTAATCAAATCAAATATTCCGAAATTTAAATCGATCAATTTTTGATCACTTACTGACTTACCTGTAGCTCGATTACATCACCGAAATTTTTCCAAAATTTTCCTCTTTTTTCTTTTTCCTTTTTTTCTCTTTCTTTTCTTTTCTTTTTGGTTGAACCGGTCCGGTCCGGTTCAGCATACCTGCATTGCACTGAACCGGTCCATATCGGTTCAGGCTAATCTTTATCGTTCCGGCGCCATCCGACTGGTTCTCGGTGCGATTTTGGTGCTATTCGGAGTGCCATCGCCTGGGCGTTCATCGTCAGGCCTCAGGGGGAGTCGAATCGGCGCCGATGGCCATCGATTCCCTCTTCTCTCCCGCGACACTCTCCTCCTCCAATCTGTCGATTTCGACGTCGTCGACGCTCGTCGCGGCTGCTGGTAGGTCTCCCGGTGTCGGGCTCCTCTCCCGGTCGCTGCCTGCCCCTCTGCCTCGCCAGTGGCTTGCCGGATGGAGGGAAACCGATTCCCTCGGTTTTGGCTTCCTTCTCCCTTTCCAGAAATCGCGATTTCTGCTTTCTTTCTTTTTTTTTAATTACTTTTTTTATTTATAATTTATAATTTATTTATTTATTATTTTATTATTTTATTGAATAAAAAATGATTTTATTTACAAAATATCAACAAAAAGTATATTTTATTATTTAATCCATTAAATGAATTTATCTGTCTTATTTCGTCTTTCCGGTATATTTTTCCAATATTTTCGAGATAATTTCTCGAAGTGAAAGTTTTGGTTTATTCCAATAAATTCATATCTTGATCAATTGGACTCGAAATTCAATATTTTCCTCGTTATTGATCAAGATTTCTCGATTCCATATTTTTAATGATAATTTCTTATCGAATTTAATACTGAATTTCAGTCATTTGACTGTTTTACCCTTCCACGTGTTCGGGACCAAACCAATTCAACTTCCCTTCATGAACCCTTTCTAATTTCATGTTTTAAATCCTTATCTGCAATCTGAGTGGTCCGAATCCTATTCGTTTAATTTTTGACCATTTCAATCCTTCATTTGATCTTTAAATGCATTCGAGAATTTTTATTCATTCCATTTGCATTTTCATTCACATACAACTCTTCTCATGATTCAATTTACATAATACCATGTTTACATCATTTGAATCATAAGAAATTACGATAAAAATCGGGTCTTACATAATCTCCCCCACTTAAGAAATTTGGTCCTCCAAATTAGAACCAAGTCAAATGGGTCCATAAACAACTCTGGGTACGTCTATCACATCATACTCTTTAATTCTCATAGGACTTTTTTAGGAGTGTAATACTACCAACAAACTTGACTAGGGAGATCATCTTAAACCTCAACACCTTCTCCTTTCGTCTAATACTCGAATCGATTTTTTCAACATATGACCTACTCTCTTTGAGCTTCAACGGTCTCCGTCTCTTGTCAGCATAGCTTTTCTGTCTACTCTGAGGTGTTCTTAATCTCTCACAATCAACAGAACACCCTCAAAGACTTATTATATCAAATTTGGAGCAATTTTCTATCTGTCACCCACTTCTTCCAATCCAAGTCGGGGAACAACCCCTAAAGCCATACCATGTCTCATAAAATGTTATCCCGCTACTCAAGTGACAACTGTCATTATTGGCGAATTTGATTAGTAACAACTGATCATCCCAAGAGCTTATAAAATCAATGGCACATGCTCTCATCATATCCTCCAGCATCTGTACAGTCCCCTCTGACTGACTATCTCTCTGAGGATGGAACGCTGTGCTAATACTTAATCGAGTTCCCATAGCTTCCTGAAAATATTCTCAGAAGTGGGAAGTGAAGAGAGAATCCCTATTTGATATCATGCTCCCTGGGACGCTACATAATGTTTCACAATTTTTCGTACACATAAATCCACCTGCACACTCAGAGTATCTGGGGATTTCATAACCAGAAGGTGAGTAGACTTAGTCAATCTAGCGACTATCACCCAGATAGCCTTGTGATTCTTGCGGTCCTCTATAACCCACCACAATATCCATGGTAACTTGTTCCCATTTTCGTGTCGATATAGGTAGAGGCTGCAATAACCCTGTAAACGTCTATTGCTCTACCTTAATCTGCTGACATACGAGACACTTCTCCACAATCTTTACAATGTCTCTTTTCATATCTGACCACCAATACCCTTTTCAGAGATTCCGATATATTTATTACTTCCCGGATGCACTGTATATCCTGAAGAGTGAGCTTCTGACAATAACACTATCTGATTAACTGTGGTCCTGGAGAGCACTTATACTGTCTCTGAACCTCAGTAAGCCATCATCACTCTCTGTGAACTTTGTCACTGTACCCATCTGAATCTGACCCATACTATCGACACCTTGCCGATCATCATGCTAAGCTTGTTGAATCCGGTCACTCAAATCCGATTCTAATCTTAGGCTAGCTGTCACAAATCACTGTCATCATCAGAAGGGATCACATCACTACTGAGGCTCATAATTGCTCTAGTAGCTCACGCTCCTTGACCATCATATGCGATACCATCCCGAGGCTCTTTCTGCTCAAGGCATCAGCCATTACATTAGCCTTTCCTGGGTGGTACAATTTTTCACAATCATAATCCTTTAGAATCTCTAACCCTCTATGTTATCTCATATTCTACGTTTTTTATGAAAACAGATACTCAAGGCTTTTATGATCAGTGCATACCCAACATTTCTCACCGTATAAGTGGTGGCGCCATACCTTCAATGTAAATGCTACGGCTGCCAACTCTAAATCATGGGTCAGATAGTTTCTCTCATGGTCCTTGAACTATTTAGATCCATAAACGACTATCTTCCCATTTTACATCAATACACAACCCAATCATTATTTTGAGGTATCCATACACACTGAAACCTCTTGAGCTAATGGGTATGGTGAAATTAATTAGGGTGGTCAGTTCATACCTCAATACACCAAAACTCACCAAAGCTACTTTCATACTTATCATCCCACTCGTATGCAATCTTTTTCTGAATGAGATGTGTCAACTGAGTAGCCAATTTTGAGAAACTCATAACCCCTCGTCTGTAAGATAGTTTCCAGTTGCTACTCATGCTCTTCCCTGGACTTCGAATACATCAAAATATCATCGCTAAGGATGACCACAAATCAGTCTAGGTACAGTTTAAATACCTTGTTCATCAATGCCCTAATGGTTACGAAAATCATTTTGGGCACATTCACATTCCGAATTCTTAACGGATGCTACACGGACTTCAAATCGATCTCTAAAAAGATATGCGCTTTTCACAGTTAATCCAATAAATCATCTATAGTGGGAGGAAACACTTATTCTTGATGTTAGCCTCGTTCGACAACAACGAAAAATCAATGCTTAATCGGAGGCTCTCATCTTTCTTTTCACAAACAGAATTGGTGTTCCTCAAGGTGAAACATTCGATCTGATGAACTTTTATCCAATAACTCCTATAATTGCTTCTTTAGTCCTTCCAATTCCACTAATTCCATTTGATACCGTGGTTAGGATATCAGCTCCGTACCAGGTACCAACTTAATATAAAATTCTATCTCTTTATCTGATGGTAGCCTTGGTAGATTATCCAGGAAGATATTAGGAAACTCCCTAACCACTAGGATATCTGTTAATTTCGGATGTACCTTATCCATACCAACCACACAAGCGATGAAACATTCCCATCATTACTCATCTTGTCCGTACAATCATTCACTCTTTTAATTACAATCGCTACACCTCTTTCATTTTTTGTCAAAACTTATAGTACACTTTTCAGGGGTGAAAACATCACTATCTTAGGATAGTAATCTAAACAGCATAGTTTGTAGCCGAATCAATCTATTCTCAAATATTACTTCAAAATTATTCATATTACATTGAATAAAATCGGCTGACTTATACTTCTTCCCCCGTTTTTGACTTATAATCTCTTCGTAATTATTCCGTTAGTGAACCCTCCTTCATTGGGGGTGCTAACTATCATCATCGTGCCTACGGGTGTAGGCATTCACTTCTTTCACTAACTTATATGCAAATGAGAGCAGTATAAATAAATGCATGGCACCAGGATCAATTAAGATAGTTGCTTCATTATTCACAAGCAAGGTGGTACCCTCCACCACATCAGATGAAACATCAGTAGTGTCCTGGTCCAAGGCTTAACTCACCCTCGTCCAACATCTTATTTTCGTGGTAACTACCACATATCCAACCCTTCTCAGTAGTAGGTCGGGGTCCTCCAATCACAATACCCCTCGTAAGTGTTGAAACTGAATACACTAGGGGTTACCAATCATCTTACCCCATGACTCGACAGCTCTAAATCTCTTACCAAATGGTCTCTTTCTCGCTCTGACATCTCTGTCATCCACTATTCTCTTTCAGTCTTTATTTCGACCCTTACTACCTTTCCCAATCTCAGAGGCATGCAACTCATGATCTTATTCACACAACTGTAGTCTACGCACTGCCTCGGCATAGGTAGTGATATCTAACGGGACCAATCAGACTCTAATTGACGATCTGAGCCCTTCCATAAATTTTTGGGCTTTCCGATTCTCACTGCCCATAGTGTCGGGGTCATACCTACCCAGGAATATAAACTGAGTTTCATACTTATCAATCAACCAGTTCCTTTGGGTCAGAGTAAAGAATTTTATCTGTAATTTCCTTTAAGCAGTGTCCGGGATATTTTGTCACCGGAATACATCTAGAATTATTTTCCATGTCCATTCTAGATGTCTAACTCTTAAGATGGGTCGAGCGGACTTCCACCAATGCTCCGACTCGCCCTCAAATCCCATGCATACTCTGAGCAATTAGCTCCCAAAATATTCTCTACACTCCGCTCTAACCTCGCGAAGTGTGTCTCAATACTGTCCGGTCTCTCTGTCGGACTCTGTGGGGCATACTCAACATCAGCCTCCACATCAATCTCATCTTGAGTCTCATGTGGTAACTCAGTACAACTCTCAGGCCTACCTCTACAGCCTCGAGCTCGTGTACTCGCCCCTCTACCATAGCGGCTATCAGTTAATAACTATATTCTTGCATTTGAAATCAAATTCTTAGCTGCAATCTCATCGTGATATACACAATTGTATCTAAACAATGCACAGTACATGGGGATGTAAACTTCCTTAACCACTAACACCGACTCATATCAGGCCAACTTAGCTCTAATACCAAAAACTGTCATGACCCAAATTACCTAAAAATCACTACAAATTTTTCGTTTGTTATTTAATTCTTCCCTTTCTCTGATCGTGACCATCCTACCAACAGTTGGACTATGATTCGGTGTTAGTCCCCTCACACTACTTACCATTCCATTTCCATTTTACATTTACACATTAGGATTTTTCTATCCTTTGACTTAAACTAATACGTTCACAATTAGATTTACATAACCTTACATCCCCGACATCATATCCATTTACAGTACTGTGCATTTACATGTTTAAATACATAACTATACAAATGTGTATACCTATCTCTCGATGGGATGCAGCGGATACAAAGAATGCAAGTCCACAGCCGCTCACTAACTACTCTTCTTATGATTCAATTTACATAATACAATGTTTACGTCATTTGAATCATAAGAAATTACAATAAAAATTGGATCTTACAGATTCGTTGAGGGATTTTTGAAGTTGGCTGCTCCGTTGACACGTCTCACTCGGAAGAGTGTAGCATTTATGTGGGATGAGGATTGTGAGAGGAGTTTTTAGGAGTTGAAGCGTCGATTGACCATCGCTCCGATTCTCACTATCCCTACCAGCTCAGGAGGATTTTCAGTGTTTACAGATGCTTCACATCAGGGACTGGGCTGTGTATTGATGCAGAACAGGAAAGTAGTTGCTTATGGATCCAAACAGTTGAAGGACCATAAGAAGAACTATCCGACCCACGATTTGGAGTTAGCAGTAGTAGTGTTTGCGTTGAAGGTATGGCGCTACTACTTATATGGTGAGAAATTCAAGATTTTTCCCAACCACAAGAGCCTTAAGTATCTATTCTCGCAGAAGGAGATGAACATGAGACAAAGAAGATGGCTAGAGCTTTTGAAGGACTATGATTGTGAGATACTTTATCATTCGGGTAAGGCTAACGTTGTAGCTGATGCTTTGAGCAAAAAGAGCCTTGGGATGGTATCGTATATAATGGTCAGGGAACATAAGTTGCTAGAGCAGTTTGCTAGCCTCAGTTTGAGAGTTGCGTCTTTTGACATGGATATGGACTGTATGGTTGCTAGTCTACGCTTGGAGACAGATATGTTGGACAGGATCAGACAGGCTCAGCAGACTGATCTGTATTGCTTTTATATGACTGATTAGATACAGAAGGGCATAATGACTGATTTGGAGTTGAGTTCTTATAGACTACTAAGGTTTAGAGGTAGATTGAGTGTTCCTGAGGACCTAGACCTCAGGAAACTAATTTTATCGAAAGCTCATTCGTCGAAGTACACGTTGCATCCGGGGAATAACAAGATGTATCAAAACCTCTGGAAGGTGTACTGGTGGTCGGGTATGAAGAGAGAGGTGGCAAATTTTGTGGCAAGATGTCTCGTATGTTAGCAGGTGAAGGTAGAGTATCTGAAACCTGTAGGGTTATTGCAGCCTCTACCTATACCGACATGGAAATGAGAGCATATCACTATGGATTTCGTGATGGGTTTATCGAGGACCCATAGGAATCACAATGCGATATGGATGATCGTTCATAGACTAATGGAATCCGTCCACTTCTTAGCTATGAGAGCTACCGATACTCTGAGTTCATTGGCAGAGTTGTATGTATGCGAGGTAGTGAAGTTACATGGTGTTCTCGTGAGCATTGTCTCAGATAGGGATTCCCGCTTCACTTCCTATTTCTGGGAACATTTTCAGGAAGCCATGGGAACCCAGTTGAGTTTAAGCACCGCTTTTCATCCTCAGAATGATGGTCAGTTAGAGAAGACTATATAAACTCTGGAGGATATGTTGAGAGCGTGTGTGCTAGATTTTAGAGGCTCATGAGATGATCATTTACCACTAGACGAATTCGCCCACAACAACAGTTATCACGAGAGTATCGGGATGGCACCGTATGAGGCTTTATATGGTTGTAGATGTCGTTCCCCTATCGGTTGGGAAGAAGTGGGTGACCGAAAGATTTTTGCTCCTAACTTGGTTACATAGGCATCTGAGGATGTCCAGTTGATTGTTGAGAGATTGATTACAGCTCAAAGTAGATAGAAGAGTTATGCTGACAGGTGACAGAGACCACTTGAGTTCGCAATTGGTGAATCAGTGTTTTTGAAGGTTTCTCCTTCCAAGGGTATAGCGAGATTCGAGAAAAGAGGTAAGCTAAGTCCTTGCTATATTGGACCCTTTGAGATACTTGATCGAGTGGGAGATAAGGCCTATAGGTTGGCATTGCCACCGGACTTATCAGGAGTGCATATCATCTTCTACATTTTGATGCTTTGGAAGTATCACCCGGATCTGACACATGTGATCAGTTATGAGCCATTGGAGCTCAGAGAGGACATGTCATATGTTGAGAGGACGATTTAGATATTGGATAGAAAGGAGAAAGTCTTGAGATCGAAGACCATCGGGTTAGTTAAGATTCTCTGGCAGCATCACACTTCCGAGAAAGCTACTTGGGAGTTAGAGAGTTTGATACGAGAGAAGCACCCCCCAGTTATTTAAGGATTGACTTGGTTCTAATTTGGAGGACCAAATTTCTTAAAGTGGGGATGATTGTAAGACCCGAAATCCGATGTCATTTTTAAGAAGTTATTATTATAAACATGGATTCATGAAATCATGATCAATAAAGAAAAAAAAAATTGAATTCTAAGTCCGATTGATCAAGATACGAATTTATTGTGAAGATCAAAATTTCCCCCCACATTGGAAATTTATCTCGAAAAGAAAGAAAAATATTTTCGTAAAATAATAATAATAAATAATAATATTTTTGGAGAAATAAAAATAAAATATGATGCACATATATAATTGTCGAGATAAATTAAATAATTTTATAAGTACATGTATGTGGATATTAAGGTATCAAATACTTTGTTTTAGTATTAATATTATTATAATAATATTATAAAATGCTAGATATTTTCCTATATATATGTGTATTTTATTATAGGATATTTCTAAATATATATTATATTATATTAGAATAGAATATATATATATATATAATAAAAAAGAGGAAATCAGAAAAAACGGAATTGGAACCCGCGCGAACAGGAGGAAACCGACCCTCCTCTGATTTTCTTCACCGGCGGCAACGGGCGGTGAAGGAAGGTGAAAGGTGTTGGGCGAAGGGACCACCGGCACCGGGAGAACGTCTGATCCCCAACACACACCTGGGATCGCTGCCGACGAGGAGATCAAAGAAGGGAGAGGTCGCGGGAGAAAAGGGTAAATCGGGCAAAATTCAGCGTTGATCTACCCCAGCCTAGGCCAAAAGAAGGCTCTAGAGGCGAAACTGAGCCGATTGGTGGTGGAATCGATCAGAGAACCGACCGACAGCGTCGGTAAGGACAAATATGGTACTGAACCGGGTCGGACCGGTTTAGTGAAAAGAGGGACTGAATCGGTCCGAACCTGTTCAGCCAAAAAAGAAAGAAAAAAAGAGAAAAAAAAGGAAAAAGAGGGAGAAAAAAATTTGGTGATGTCCCGGGATTAAGGATAAGCTGGTAAGCAGTCAGAATTGATCGATTTAATTTTAATAAAATTTATTTGAAATTATATTTGACCGAAATTAACCCGGGTTAAATATATAACTGTGTAGCGCGACAATAGGCGATAAACGTGGGTTCAATTGAGCCTCGATTTGCATGTCATCACGGAAACTCAGCTTCAAAGTTTATATTGGGAGCTGATCAGACTGCGAGATTGAGCAGCACCAAGGAAGTAAGGTTCGTGACGTGATCTGAAGTAAGGGAATTTCGTGAGTAACTGGAGGTAGTTACACGTATTTCGAATAGAATTTCAATTATTATATCGTTTATGAAATTTCGTGTATAGAAAAGTTTCGATAGGAATCAATAATGGTCAAATTGTGGATTTATCCAAATTAAGGATAAAAAGCTTAAGAAGCATGTTTGTGACTAGTTTTGATAGTTGCATTGATAGAATGGCTAATGCTTTCATGTATATGCAAAAACAACACATTTGAGTGCCAATTTGATTTGATTGAGTGAAATTTCAATTGAAATAAGCCATCTATCTGTTTGTGTGAAAACCATTGGTGCTAGAGTGATACTCACACTAGATTTTATAAGATATGCATCACATAGTAATTAAGTATATTCTCGTACTGATTTTAATGCGATTTATGCATGATAGAGTACTGAAGCATTTCTCGTACTCAGTTTTATTGATTGATGCATGATAGAGTATTTGAGCATTTCTCATACTCAGTTTTACATGACATAGTGCTGGGAGCATTGCTCGCACTAGATTTATATGACTTGTGCATGAGTTCGTGTTCGGAGTTTACTCACATGTACTTGATTTTGAATGAGAGAGCATGAAATAGTCGTGCTGGGAACCTGTGCAGACTGTGTGTCGTACCGATTATATGCTCACACGTGCAACATTTTGAGATATGGCTGAGGGCTATCAAAAAAATATTAACCATAGTATGAGGGCTAAGACTTATGGCAAACACCCCGACTATGAGGATTGGTCCATGGAGTACTTTGTACCGTGTATGTCACATAGAGTACGATGTGCTGTGAGTACACGATGTTATTGAGTTGTGAGCTGACAGTAGAGGATTTGACCCACCTCTCGTTACAGCAAATGTCAGACCCAGCACACCGAGTACTGTGTACCCTAAGATCACGAAAAATGAGTTATGATCATAATCTCGAAACACGGAGTCGCCTATCTCGTTTCATTCACTTGAGGTTTCTTGATTGAATTATCACATAATTTTATAATCTGAACATGTGACTTTGTGTGTGATAAGGGTAACCCGAGGGATGGGTGAGGCTCGAATTTCCATGCTTTTACATGACGATATGCCATATTGTTTTAATTTAATTGAAATAGCATGATAAAATATGATTTACATTAATTACTTGAGAAATGCAATGTTTTGCATAAACTGCTGAGATTATTAAACTGGCATGTTTTCAGTTTCATAACTGATGATTTATATCTATATGTATATATTGCATAAATGTTTCAAGAAAGACACATGCTTTAGATATGAGTCGAAAAGGAAATGATTTAGTGGCATGAGCGTTGTATTTTGTAGATAATGTGGTTATCTACTTGCTTACCTTATTTCCTTACTGAGCTGTGAGCTCACCCCCTTTTTATTTCCTCCTTTCTACAGAGCGCCCATAGTAGTTGAGCGCGGCTAAGGACTGGTATTCCTTGATCCGCTGCATACCCATCGCACGAAAGGTATGCACATTTGCAACGTTTTGTACTAAACATTGTAAAAGCACAGTTATGTAAATGAATGTACGGTCGTGGATGTCTATGTACGAGTATTTGTATTAATGTATATGAGTTTACATTTAAGAAAATAGTACTTACAGTTAATAGACGATTTTGTTGAGATGTATGCATGCTATGAAATGAATGTGGGTGAGGTGACTAATATCGAATCACAGCCCAACAGTTTGGTGTTGAGTTATGACAGAAGGAAAGGTAAGTAAAATGAGATGCGAAAAATTTGTGGTGGTTTTGGTAGGTAACGGGAGGGGAGGTCGTGACAGAAGAACAACATAGTTAGGAATCAGCATTCAACTTGTTGGATTGAATGAGCAAAAGGGTCACCTAATTTCGAATAAGAGAAAAGACAAGCTAGTTGAGTTTTCAATGCACCAACTCCAAGTATGTTTATCTAGACATTGTTATGAGTTGATTGGTGTATGTATTGTTGGTTGAAACTACCTAGAACATGATGAATCAATCATGACCTAGTAATGGGTTAGTGTGAGAAAATGATATATGGTAGATTTAATGATAAATTGATTATATTATGGTGTTGAAGATGTTATATGGATGATTTTGAGGTGGTTTTCTGAAATCAATTTATGGAATTGGAGGAAGTTATGAAATTTGCATATAAGGTGTTTATGAAAAATGCATGAATAAATGGAAAACTAAGGTTTAAGCATTTCATGTCAAGTGCTTGACAAATAACTAAGTTAATTGCTAGCCAAGATGACTAGGAGTGGCATGATGGGTGTCTGGCAACCATGCCATGGCCGAATGTAATCATGGGCCAAGCTTGATGCAATAAGGTCCAATAAGATATATCGATTATGATGGAGTCATAAAATGAGTTATCAGTGTTGACTGAAGTGATTGGTGAATGTTTGCAGCTCCAGAGATTGGATTAAGGGCAAATTGGACTGGACGAGCTTCCAGTGGTGAAACTTGTACTACGCTCAACGTGATTTGAGGTAAGGGGGTTTTGTAAGTGCCTAAAGGTAGCTATACGTATTTTGAACGGATTTATAGGCTGTGAATTTCGCTAGCTATCTAGTAATACAATAAGAATTTTGAGAAAGGTTCCGAAAATAAGGAAAGAAAAGATGAATTTATCTTGGTAGAGAATTTTATGAAAAATGTAGTAAGGATCCTAAAAGTGCATGGATTTTCATGACTTTGATGTTTTCATGATGAAATACTTTGATATGAACGAAATGAGGATAGGTTGGCCATTGTTTTATGTGGTTGCATGAAATAGCACAGGTTATGTGCTAAGTTGTATTTTCGAAAATACTTTATTTAAACTGGAGCCACCTATCATATTTGTGTGAGTACAAATAGTGCTGGAGCCTAGCTCGCACTAGATTTCGATGTTTTGACTCATGCTGAGAGTGCTGGAGCCTTGCTCGTACGTGATTTTATATTGATTTACTATGCATGAAAGCCGTACTGGAGCGTTGCTTGTACGAGAATTTTATGTGTTTTACAGAAAACCGTGCTGATGCTTTGCTCGCACAAGATGTTGGATATCATGACATGCATAAACCGTGCTGAAGCATCCTATAGACTGTGTGTTACAATGAGATGATATATCGCACACGCATTTTGAGACATGAGATGGTTACCAACATGGTATAGGACGGCTAAGACCTATGGCAGGCACCCCTAAACCATGATGTGGGCTAAGTCCTACGGCAGGCGCCCCAAAACAGTTATGTAGGCTAAGTCCTATGGCAAACACCCCAGACAATGATGTGGGCTATGACCTATGGCAGGCACCCTCAGACTATGTGGGTCCACAGAGTACGTTGTACCGTGTATGTCACACGGAGTACGCTGTACCTTGTAGTCTTGATGACTAGTTGGTTGAGTTATTTCACAAGTAGGGTTGACCTCACCTCTCGTTGTAATTGTGATAATCCGCACGCCGAGATCCGTGTAGCCTGTGATCACAAGGATTTATATATGGCCATTATTCCCAATTTGTTTTCGAAATGTAACCTATATGCCTCACGTGATATCATAATTTAGTGTTAGACCTGGGTAGACCCGAAGGAGGGGTGACACCCGTGATTGTGTTTTTATAAGAAATGTTATTTTTGCACAAGATGTTCTTGATGGGTGGGATTAGTTTTGATTTAAAAGATTTATAATGAGTTTTGTTATGATGAGCATGAGATGTTTTTACATGATGATTTTTCATGTGTTATCAGGCCTGATTTTATGAGTTTTCATATATTCTATACATATCCATGTGGCATGGTTTATTTCAACTCATGCTGCGAATGTAAATGATTTTATATCATGTCATTATTAGCACGTATATAGTGTAGCTGTCTACCTACTTGCATTATTTCCTTACTGAGCAAGTTGTGCTCACCCTTTCACTTTCTATCTCTACAGAGCATCATAGTGGTTGAGAACGAGTAGAGACTTGCACTCCCAGTGTCCGCTGCTGCCCATCCCTGAGAGGTATACACTTTAACATCGTTTTGTATCTAAACAAGTACAACACAGTAATACTTTTGGAATGTAAACTTGGGGGATGTAAATATTTGTAGACACGTACGAATTAATAAAGTTCAATGTAAGCAATTTAAGTGTTTACAGTTATTGTATATAAATGTTAAGTGATATGATTTATGGTAAGAGGTAACTAACTTCGAATCATAGCTCAACTATTTGGTGTTGGAAACTGTTCATGACAGGGAAAGTGTCACGACCTCCCATGACTTACCAAAAACCACTAACTTACCTTTACTTTTGTCATAATTCAATTACCAATCCGTTGGGCTGTGATTCGATATTAGTCACTTCAACCACGCTCATTCCATAGCATGCATACATGTCAACACAATTATCTATTGACTGTAAGTACTCTTTCTCATATTTAATTTACATATATTAAATACAAATACTTATACATATACATCCCCGACCGTACATTCATTTATATAACTGTGCTCTTACATTATTCAGTACAAATGTTCGAATGTGTATACCTTTCGTAAGATGGGTATGCAACGGATAAAGGAATACCAGTCCTTAGCCATGTCTAACTACTGTGAACGCTCTGTAGAGAGGGGGGAAAAAGGGGGTGAGCTTACAACTCAGTAAGGAAATAAGGCAAGCAAGTAGATAACTACACTATCTACAAAATGCAATGCTCATGTCTTGAAATCATTTCCTTTTCGATTCACATGCAAGGCATGTATCTTTCTTGAAACATTTGTGCAAGTATATATATATATAGATACAAATCGTTAGTATGAACTGAAAACATACTAGTTTAATAATCTCAGCAATTTATTCAAAACATTGCCTTTCTCATGTAATTAATATAAATCACATTTTATCATGCCATTTCAATTAAATCAAAACAATATGGCATTTCATCATGTAAAAACATGGAAATCCGTGCCTCACCCATCCCTCGGGTTACCCATATCACACACAAGGTCACATTTCGAGGCTCAACCCATCCTTCGGGTCTACCCAATTTATAAAAACTCGTGTGACAATTCAAACAAGAAATATTAGTAAGGTGAGATAGGAAACTACTTGTTCTGTGATTATAATCATATCCCATTTTTCATAATCCCAAGCTACACAGTACTCGCTGTGCGGGGCCTCACACTTGCTGTAACGGGAGGTGGGTCTGTAAGACCCGATTTTTTATCAAAATTACTTATGATTCATATGATGTAAACATGGTTTTATGCAAATTGAATCATAAGAAGAGTTTTACGTGAATGAAAAATGCAAAAGGAATGAATAAAACTTCCCAAATGCATTTAAAGATCAAGTGAAGGATTGAAATGGCCACAAGTTAAATGAATGGGATTCGGACCATTCAGATTGGAGATAAGGATTTAAGACATGAAATGAGAAAGGGCTTGTGAAAGGAAGTTAGATTGGTTTGGTCCTGAACACGTTGAAGGGTAAAATGGTCAAAAGACCCAAAATTCGGTATCAATTTGGTAAGAAATTATCATTTTAAATAAGGATTCAAAGAATCTTGATCAATAAAGGAGAAATAATTAAATTTAAGGTTATATTGATCAAGATATGAATTTATCAAAATTAACCGCAATTTTCACCTTGGGAAATTATCCCGAAAATATTGGAAAAGTATACCGAAAAGATAAAATCAGACAAATAAATACATTAATTGATTAAATGAATAAAATATAATATTTTTGGGATTTTTTGGCAAAAATATTATATTTTATTCAATTAAAATAATAGTAAAAAATAAATAATAAATAAATAAGAAATAGGAAATTGAAAAAAAAAAAGAAACGCAGAATCGCGAAATCACGATTCTGCAGAAGGGCAAAAGGGAGAAGACACCTGAGGGAGTCGATTCCCTCCATTCGGCTAACCACCGACGAGATAAACGGCAAGCGACAACCGGCAAGAGAAGCCCGACCACGTGGGAGCCACCGACAGACCCCATGCACGCCGGTGATGCTTGACGGAGGAGTCAAATGAGGGGAGACCGAAAGAGAGAAGAGGAAATCAACGGCCATCGGCGTCGATTCGACTCCACTCGAGGCTCGACGAAGAACCCCAGGTGATGGCGCGCTGAACAACACCGAAAACTGTCGGAGAACCGACCGGACAGTGCCGGAACGACGAAGATGAGCTTGAACCGGTACGGACCGGTTCGATACAGTAAGGATATGCTGAACCGGACCGGTTCAGCCAAAAAGGGAAAAAGAGAAAAAAAGGGAAAAAGAAATTAAGAAAAAATTCGACGATGCAGTCGAGCTAGGGTAAGCCGGTAAGTGGTCAAATGGATCGATTTACTTTTCGGAATAATTATTGAAATATATATTTGATCGAATTTGACCCGAAAAATATATAATTGTGTAGCTCGACAATTGACGTCAAACGAGAGCTTGAGTCAGCCTCGATTTACGTACTATCATGGAATCTCGAGTAAGTAACCCTTATTTATGACAATTTGCATAGTTATGTGTGTTAGAATTTACCGCATAAATTACAGATTAATTTCGTATAAAATGAATTAAATTTTGGAATTTAAGATAAATTATCGAAATAATTAATTGAGCTATCCAAGAGTTTAGAACGAGGCCCAATAAATACTAATGGGCCCAATGAGCCCAATAGGCCTCGATAATGTGAATAGTAAGTGAAAAATGGGCTTAAGACCGATTGAGACCCATTAAGGTGCAATCGGGCCAAAAATTGTAAACGGGCCCTACACTTTGAATTGAGCTAAAAAATGATCAAATATAGTTAATTGAATGATTTCTGACTCGATAAATAATTATCTGCAGTTCCAGAGATTTGATTGGGAGCAAATCGGACTGCGTGATGAGACATCAGTGAAAAGGTCAAACTGTACAGAAAAATGAGGTAAGAGAATTTTGCGAGTAGCTAGAGGTAGCTACACGTATTTTTAATAGCTTTTGTAACCACTGAAAATGTATAAAGGTCCTAGAAATGGATTAAAAATTTTAAAGACTCGGGATAGGTAAAAGACTATTTTACCCCTATTGAGGGAAATTCACCTAAGGATGGTGAAAGCATGACATGCATGAAATACATGATTTGAGGAATTTTTGTAACTTTTAGCAAAGTAAATTGGTAGATTGGCCAGTATTTGCATAAATTTCACAAGATAACACTACGTAAGTGTTATTTAGATTTAAATGAAATTTCTTTGGAAAAAAAGGGCAACTATCAAGTTTATATGGAAACAGATGGTACTAGAGCTTTGCTCGCACTATATCTGAGTTTGTGAGTGTGCATAATGGTGCTGGAGCAGTTGCTCGCACCGATTTGTGTGACATGATATGCATAAAAAGGTGCTGGAGCGATTGCTCGCACTAGTTTTAATGATTTGACATGCATGAGAGGTGCTAGAGCTTAGCTAGCACGAGTTTTGAACTGTATGACGCATGTATTAGTGCCGGAGCAGGGGCACGCACTAGAGTTTTACATGCATAGGTGCTGGAGCCTAGCTCCCACCAGATTTTCACATACTTTTCGTGACAGGGTGCTGGAGCCTAGCTTGCACTAGATTTTCACATGATTTTCGTGACAGGGTGCTGGAGTCTAACTCCCACCAGATTTTCACTTGATTTTTATGACAAAGTGCTGGAGCCTAGCTCGCACTAGTTTTACATGATTTTGACAGAGTGCTGGAGCTTAGCTCGCACTAGATCTTATGAGATTTTATGAAACGCATGCTGGACCTTTGCTCGCACGAGATTTTCCTTGATTTTATGAGAGTGCTGGAGTATCGCTTGCACTAATTTTATGAGACATGCGATGATCCGTGCTTGGAGCGTCGGGTAGATTGTGCATCACACCGATTATATATGCTCCCACGTGCATTTTGAGACAGGCACGATTATTGATATGAGATGTAGGTCCATAGAGTACGTTGTACTGTCCAAGTAGTATGGAGTACGCTATACCGTGTTGGGATTGATTATGTGGCATCTTCGGATGCGAGTGGCATCTTCGGATGCAAGTGATCGGGCAGGACCGATGGGATGGACTGACCCACCTCCTGAGGCAGTTCCCGATAGCGGTGAGACCCCGCACATAGGATCCGTGTAGCAGAGGGATCACGAGGATATGGCCATAGTCGTAGTTATTTGCCTAAGATATATATATATATATATTGCCTAGTCTCACATGTTACTATCTAATGTTTTGAAAGTTTGAGAATTCGTGGATTTGGTGTGAGTCTGGACCACCCGAGGGAGGGGTTGGATCCTAATTGATGTTATTGGTTTTGTTGTGAATAAATGAAATTTTCAATGTTTTCAGAAATGCTTGGAAATAAATGATTTTATATGGATTAGGATCACCCGATGTCACGCCCCGAAAGCGCGAAAAAATGGGGCTAATTTAAACTTTTTATCCATTAACTATGTTGTTTTCCTGTCCATGTCTAGATTTAAAATCTTTTTCATTTTCCAGGATCTCATTACATTACATACATTCTGTATATATATAAAATCATTTACAACTATTACATCCCAACTATTTTATATAATAGTGTCTATTATATATCACATGTCTGGAATACGAGTAAGACTGTACCTCAAGGTTACGAAAGTATCCGATGAAAGGTCGGACTACCTTATCAACGACACAGTCTCGTATGTGCAGTAGACTCGCTATAGATAATCTGAGAGATGGAGAGGGGGTGAGTTTTTCAGACTCAGTAAGAGATACGTTTAAAATAACTTTAAATACTCAAAACATGGTAAAACTCACGGTTTTACAAATCAACATAAACATGTACTGGAGTAGAGATGCTTACATTCCATAAAAGTAGTAAAAACATGCTTAAATCATAAGTTTACACATCATGCATCTTTTTGGTAAAACTCATATATAACATGCATATCACGTCGTGTAAACAAGTAAAAAGCATCTCAAAACTTGATCATGCATAGCACTTTGAAAATGAAATCGTATTGTCATATGCACATTTCGTAAAACATACTCATGGCTACCTTTAAAAATCTCATCATAGAAAATATGTGCTCAATAAAATCATAAAACAGGTAGCATGAAATGTACGAAAACATATATCTATCATTCCGTCAATTCATCGTGTAGGGTCAGGCAATCGTCTCATATACTAGTCCCGAAGGACATCATACATCTGGTCCTGTAGGATGTTCATCATAGGTACATATGGCCATCGTACAGGGGAGCCATAGGCCTGGATCAGCGTCGTACGGTGCCCTATCTCTCGTGCATCACTAAATGGGGACTATACGCACGAACTCACGTGCATCACCAAGTGTGGACTATGCGCACATTTCTCATATCAAGTCAGAGCCTGCCCGTTCTCTGGCCGTCGGCTAGGTAGATCCTCGATCGTCTCCATACGAGATCGACCCCAGATCCTCTGACTATCGTCATATCATGCCTTTTTACCCCACAAAATCATTTTGGGCCTCTCTCGTGCACCACTAAATGGGGACTATACGCACGAACTCACGTGCATCACCATGTGGACTATGCGCACGTTTCTCATATCAAGTCAGAGCCTACCCGTTCTCTGGCCGTCGGCTAGGTAGATCCTCGATCGTCTCCATACGAGATCGACCCCAGATCCTCTGACTATCATCATATCATGCCTTTTTATCCCACAAAATCATTTTGGGCCTCTTACCCAATTTATCAAAATCATTTCGGGCCTCATACCCGTGTATTAAAATCGTTACGGGACTCTAACCCATTTTTCATAGAAAACATAATTTTCATAAATCATTGCGGGACTCTAGCCCGTGTAAATATGGAAAGCATAGTTATAATAGCTATTTCTTGGGACTCATACCCGTACTGTGAAAATATAGCTTAAAAGCTGTCTTGGGACTTTAACCCGTATCATGAAAACATGGTTTCGTAAAACATATCGGGACTTTAACCCGTAATCTCACATGAAAACACTATGCTTTCATTTCATAAGTGAAAATCACTTTTATATGCATAAACATAAATACTAAAATGTATCTCATGAAATAAAAGTCATTTTCAAGGGTTAGGATAAGTTTATTTCGGTTTTGAGTGAATAGTATTCTTTCCAATTTTCGAGAAAGCCATTTTTTTTCATGGAAAATAAACTAACTATCCATATAAACATTTGGTAAGGACATAGGAGTACTAACGCTACTCTAAATCATATCCCTTACCTCTTAGCGATTGAGGTAGAGCACTTTCCTCGATGCTCGAATTTACCTTGTAAAACGTGTCGATAGACCGAGATGCTACAAAACAAGTTCAACTTATCACATATGGCTTAAATTCATTTCAACATATCCAAATATGTGATTATATCGAAGCTTTGACCAAAAGTTGACTTTTATCGATTTTACTCTTTTTGCTCGGTTTTACCAGTATAAACCTCATTTTAAATCGCATTTAACTCAATAAATAATTTTCTCATATTCATTACGGTCGATTTAGCTAATTGGACCAAGTTCTCTCTTAATGGGCCTGATTGCCCTTAATGGACCTTAATCCGTTTTAAGCCCGTTTCCACTTATTAATTCTTTCATCGAGGCCTATTGGGCTCACTGGGCCCATTAGTACTTATTGAGCCTTTTTCTAGATTCTTTGAATAGCCGTATATCATTTACGACAATTTAATTAAAAATCTCGATTTAATCCACTAAATGCGCAATTTAATCCGTAACTCGTAAAATAAACTTTTAATGCGCAATAATTACATAGATTGTCGTAAATGAGCTTTACTTACCCGAGATTTTACGATAATGCATAATTCGAAGTTCGATCGGGCTCACGTACGCGATTTATCGTCGAACTGCATAATTATATATATTTAATTTTGGGTAAATTTTTGATCAAATACAATTTAAATAAATTTCTCAAAAATTAAATCGGTCACTTTTGACCTCTTACTGACTTAGTCGAAGTCCGGTGTATCCCCAAAAATTTTTCCTTTTTCCTTTTTCTCTTTTTCTTTCCTTTTTCTCCTTTTTTTTCCCTTCTTTCTTGGCTGAATCGGTTGGTCCGGTTCAGACCAATTCAGACCGGTCCGGTTCAGTTCGATTCAGTTTGATTCGATCGGTTCGGTGCTTCGTCGGTCGGTTCCTCGCCGGCTTCCATTGCCAGCAGCTCCG
Organism: Firmiana major; assembly: GCA_033439115.1. NCBI lineage: Eukaryota > Viridiplantae > Streptophyta > Magnoliopsida > Malvales > Malvaceae > Firmiana > Firmiana major. The sequence goes on along the minus strand of CM065907.1, from coordinate 42,998,164 downwards.
CGGGACCTCGCGAAGCTCGGATCTGGCCTCGGTTTCGCCGTGGCTGGCCGAAAAGTGGTCAGTCCGGCCTCTTCTCCCTCGGCGTCGGTGGTGTCTTCCGTTACCGCTGTTTTCGACGCCAATGGTGGCAGATTGGACCTCCTCCTGGCTGGTGGTGAGGTCCTCTCTCTTCCTCCAGCCTCCGTCCGCCGTCGTTCTCTCTCTTTCTCCCTCTTTCTATCGGTTTCTCCCTTTCTCACTCTTCCTCTCGCCGGTCACCATTTCTTCCTCCTCTGCCGGTGCCGACGGGATCGGGTTGTTCTGCTGGACTCGTCAGGTCACTCCTCCGGTGGCGTGCTCGCCAGAGGGGGAAGAATTTTGGTAGGATCGGGTTGTTCCCGATCCCCCATTTCCATATCTGTCGCGACTCTGTTTCGCGCGACAGAGTTTCATTCCTTTTTTTTTTTACTTTTACTTTATTATTATTTTATTATATTTTATTATATTTTATTTTATTTAATAAAATATTATATACTACCACAAATATCTTTCAAAAGCCATATTTTATTTTATTAATTAATTAATTTAATTTATTTTAATTATTTCGGTGTATTTTTCGCATATTTTCGGGATAATGTCCCGGGCGAAAATTACCAAAATTCGTAATATCTTCATGTCTTGACCAATTAGACTCGAAATTCTAAAATTTCTTCTTTATCGATCAAGATTTCCTAAATCCATATTTTTAATGAAATTTCTTCATCGAATTTACACCGAAATTAGGATCTTTTGATCATTTTACCCTTCTACACGTTCGGGACTAATTTAGACCGATTTTCCTTCTCGGACTCACTATCTTTTCTCATTTAAATTTCGTATTTTTCATCCAACGATTTAAATCCCTTTAAAAATCTGGGTTTCACACCCGAGGGAGGGGTTGAGTCCTTATGAGTGTGATTGAGATGTGATTTGATGAGAATGAGATTGGGATTTAAATCGAAACTTGCATGACATTATTTTCATGCTATTTAAACTCATGCGTGATGTAAACTGGTTTTACATGACATTCATGGTGTGACATATTGGTGGAATCAGAGCTGAGTTGGCCTGCTATAAGTCGGTGTTAGCAGTTAAGGAAGTTTACATCCCCATGTACTGTGCTTTGCTTAGATACAATTGTGTATATCGAGATGGAATTGCAGCTAAGAATTTGGTTTTAAATGCAAGAATCTAATTATTATAACTGATAGCCGCTATGGTAGAGGGGCGAGAGTACATGTGCTCGAGACTTAGGATGAGATTTAAGTGAAGGCTGGTATTGAGTATGCCCCACAGAGTCCGACAGAGAGACCAGACAGTATTGAGACACGCTTAGCGAGGTTGGAGCGGAGTGTGGAGAATATTTTGGGACTTATTTGCTCAGAGTATGCATGGGATTTGAGGGCGAGTTGGAGCATTAGTGGAAGTCCGCTCGACCTATTTTAAGAGTTAAACATGCAAAGCTGACATGAGAGATAATTCTGGATGTATTTCGGTGACAGCATATCCCGGGCACTCCTTAAAGGAAATTACAGATAAAATTCTTTACTCTGACCTAGAAGAAACTGATTGACTGACGAGTATGAATCTCAGTTTATATCTCTGGGCATGTATGACCCCGACACTATGAACAATGAGAGTCGAAATGTTAAAAAATTCATGGAAGGGCTCAGACCGTTAAATAGAATCCGATTGGCCCCGTTAGATATCACTACCTAGGCCGAGGCAGTGCGTAGACTACAATTGTGTGAATAAGATTTTGAGTAGCGTGCCTCTAAGATTGGGAAAGGTAATAAGGGTCGAAATAGAGACAGAAAGAGAATAGTGGATGATAGAGATGTCAGAGCGGGAAAGAGACCATTTGGTAAGAGATTTAGAGCTGTCGAGTCATGGGGTAAGATGATTGGTAACCCCTAGTGTATTCAGTTTCAACACTTACGAGTGATATTGTGATTGGAGGACCCCGACCTGCTATTAAGCAGGGTTGGATATATGGTAGTTACCACAGAAATAAGATGTTAGACGAGGGTGAGTGTAAGCCTTGGACCAGGACACTATTGATGTTTCATTTGATGTGGTGGAGGGTACCACCTTGATTGTGAATAATGAAGCAACTATCTTAATTGATCCTGGTGCCATGCATTTATTCATATAGTCCTCATTTGCATATAAGTTAGTGAAAGACATGAATGCCTATACCCTTGGGCACAATGCTGATAGTTAGCACCCTAATGAAGAAGGGTTAACTAACGGAATAATTATGAATAAATTATAAGTTGAAAATGGTGGAAGAAGTATAAGTTAGCCGATTTTATTTAATAAAATATGAATAATTTTAAAGTAATATTTGAGAATAAATTGGTTGGCTGCAAACTATGTTGTTCAGATTTCTATCCTATGATAGTGATATGGTTACCCCTGGAACGTATACTGTAAGTTTTGACAAGTAATGAAAAGGGGTGTAGTGATTGAAATTAAAGGAATAAATGATTGTACTCACAGAATGAGTAATGATGGGAATGTTTTCTCATTTGTGTGGTTGGTATGAATAAGGCACATCCAGAGTTAACAGATATCCTTATGGTTAGTAAGTTTCCTGATATCTTCCCGGATAATCTACCAGGGTTGCCACCCATTAAAGGAATGGAGTTTTGTATTGATATGGTACCTGGTACGAAGCCGATATCCTAACCACGGTATAAAATGGTATTAGTGGAACTGGAAGGACTAAAGAAGCAATTATAGGAGTGATTGGATAAAAGTTCATCAAATCTTTTTAGAGATCAATTTGAAGTCTGGGTAACATCCGTTAAGAATTCGGAATGTGAATGTGCCCAAAATGATTTTCGTAACCGTTAAGGCATTGATGAATGAGGTATTTATACCTTACCTGGACTGATTTGTGGTCATCCTTAGCGATGATATTTTGATGTATTCGAAGTCCAGGGAAGAGTATGAGTAGCAACTGAAAACTATTTTACAGATGAATTGTTAAGAGTTTCTCATAATGGGCTACTCAGTTGACACATCTCTTCGAAAAAAGATTGCATACGAGTGGGATGATAAGTATGAAAATAGCTTCAATGAGTTTTGGTGTATTGAGGTATGAACTGACCACTGTAATTATTTTCACCATACCCAATAACTCAAGAGGTTTCTCAGTGTATATGGATACCTCAAAATAATGAGTGGGCTGTGTATTGATACAAAATGGGAGGATAGTCGATTATGGATCTAGACAACTCAAGGATCATGAAAGAAACTATCTGACCCATGATTTAAAGTTGGCAGCGGTAGTATTTGTACTAACTATATGGCACTACTATGTACACAGTGAGAAATTTTGGGTATGCACTGACCATAAAAACCCCGAGTATCTGTTTTCACAGAAAGAGTAGAATATGAGATAACATAGAGGGTTAGAGCTTCTAAAAGATTATGATTGTGGAAATTGTATCACCTAGGAAAGGCTAATGTAATGGCTGATGCCTTGAGTAGAAAGAGCCTCGGGATGGTATCACATATGATGATTAGGGAGCGTGAGATGTTCGAGCAATTGTGAGCCTCAGTAGTGATGTGATCTCTTCTGATGATGACAGTGATTGTGTAACAGCTAGCCTGAGATTAGAACCAGATTTGAGTGACCAAATTTGACAGGCTTAGCGTGATGATCGGCAGAGTGTCGATAGTGTGGGTTAGATTCAGATGGGTACAGTGACAGAGTTTACAGTGAATAATGATGGCTTACTGAGGTTCAGAGATAATATAAGTGCTCCCCATGACCACAGTTGATGAATAGTGTTATTGTCAGAAGCTCACTCTTCGGGATATGAAGTGCATCCGAGAAGTAATAAATATATCGAAATCTCTAAAAAGGGTATGGGTGGTCAGATATGAAAAGAGACATTATAGAGATTGTGGTGAAGTGTCTCATATGTCAGCAGATTAAGGTAGAGTAATAGAAGTTTGCAGGGTTATTGCAGCCTCTACCTATATCGACACGGAAATGGGAGCAAGTTACCACGGATATCGTGATGGGTTATAAAAGACCGTAGGAATCACGAGGCTGTTTGGGTGATAGTCGATAGATTGACTAAGTCTACCCACCTTCTGGCTATGGAAATCCCCAAATACTCTGAGTGCGTAGGCGGATTTATTTGTAAGGGAGATTGTGGAACACCATGTAGCGTCTCAAGGAGCATGATATCAAATAAGGATTTTCGCTTCACTTCCCACTTCTGGGAATGTTTTTCAGGAAGCTATGGGAACCCAATTGAGTGTTAGCGAGCCTTCCATCCTCAGACAGATGGTCAGCCAAAGAGGACTGTACAGGTTTTGGAGGATATGATGAGAGCGTGTGCTCTTGATTTTATAAGCTCCTGGGATGATCAGCTGCTACTAATTGAATTCGCCAATAGCGACAGTTATCACTTGAGTATCGGGATAACATTATATGAGACATTGTATGGCCGTAGGAGTTGTTCCCCGACTTGGATAGGAAGAAGTGGGTGACAGATAGAGAATTGCTCCCGAATTGGTATAATAAGTCTTTGAAGGTGTTCAGTTAATTATGAGTGATGGAGAATACCTCAAAGCAGACGAAAAAGTTATGCTGACAAGAGATGGAGACTGTTGAAGCTCAAAGAGAGTAGGTCGTATGTTGAAAAGTCGATTCGAGTATTAGACGGAATGAGAAAGTATTGAGGTTTAAGACGATCCCCCTAGTCAAAGTCCTTTGGTAGTATTACACTTCGGGAAAAGTCACATGGGAATTAAAGAGTATGATGCGATAGACCTACCCAGAGTTGTTTATGAACCCATTTGACTTGGTTCTAATTTGGAGGACCAAATTTTTTAAGTGGGGGAGATTATGTAAGACCCGATTTTTTATCGAAATTACTTATGATTCATATGATGTAAACATGGTTTTATGCAAATTGAATCATAAGAAGAGTTTTACGTGAATGAAAAATGCAAAAGGAATGAATAAAACTTCCTGAATGCATTTAAAGATCAAGTGAAGGACTGAAATGGCCACAGATTAAATGAATGAGATTCAGACTATTCGGATTGGAGATAAGGATTTAAAACATGAAATGAGAAAGGGTTTGTGAAGGGAAGTTGGATTGGTTTGGTCCCGAACACGTTGAAGGGTAAAACGATCAAAAGACCCGAAATTTAGTATCAATTTGGTAAGAAATTATTATTTTAAATAAGGATTCAAAGAATCTTGATCAATAAAGGAGAAATAATTAAATTTTAGGTTATATTGATCAAGATATGAATTTATCGGAATTAACCGCAATTTTCACCTTGGGAAATTATCCCGAAAATATTGGAAAAGTATACCGAAAAAGATAAAATCAGACAAATAAATACATTAATTGATTAAATGAATAAAATATAATATTTTTGGGATATTTTGGCAAAAATATTATGTTTTATTTAATTAAAATAATAATAATAAATAAATAAATAAATAAATAATAAATAAATAAGAAATAGGAAATTGAAAAAAAAAGAAACGCAAAATCGCGAAATCGGGATTCTGCAGAAGGGCGAAAGGGAGAAGACACTCGAGGGAGTTGGTTCCCTCCATCTGGCGAGCCACCGGTAAGATAAATGGCAAGCGACGACCGGCAATAGAAGCCCGACCACGTGGGAGCCACCGACAGACCCCACGCGCACCGGTGACGCTTGACGGAGGAGATTGAAGGAGGGGAGACCGAATGAGAGAAGAGGAAATCGAAGGCCATCGGTGCCGATTCGACTCCACCCGAGGCTCGACGAAGAACACCCAAGCGATGGCGCCCCGAATAACATCAAAAACTGCTGGAGAACCGGCCGGATGGCGCTGAAATGGCGAAGATGAGCTTTAACCGGTACGGACCGGTTCGGTACAGTAAGGATATGATGAACTGGACCGGTTCAGCCAAAAAGGGAAAAAGAAATTGGAAAAAACTCTGGCGATGCAGTTGAGTTACGAGTAAGCCGGTAAGTGGTCAAATAGACTAATTTAATTTTCGAAATAATTATTGATATATATATTTGATCGAATTTGACCCGAAAAATATATAATTGTGTAGCTTGACAGTTGACGTCAAACGAGAGCTCGAGTCAGCCTCGATTTACGTACTATCATGGAATCTCGGGTAAGTAACCCTTATTTACGACAATTTGCATAGTTATGCGTGTTAAAAATTTACCGTATAAATTACGGATTAATTTCTTATAAAATGAATTAAATTTTGAAATTTAAGATAAATTTTTGTAAATAATTAATTGAGCTATCCAAGAGTTTAGAACGAGGAATAATAAATACTGATGGGCCCAATGAGCCCAATAGGCCTCGATAATGTGAATAGTAATTGAAAATGGGCTTAAGGCCCATTAATATGCAATCGGGCCCAAAATTGTAAATGGGCCCAATACTTTGAATTAAGTTCAAAAATGATGAAATACATTTAATTGAAAGATTTTTGACCCGATAAATAATTATCCACAGTTTCGGAGATTTGATTGGGAGCAAATCGGACTGCGTGACGAGACATCAGTGAAAAGGTCAGACTGTACAAAAAAATGAGGTAAGAGAATTTTGTGAGTAGCTAGAGGTAGCTACGCATATTTTTAATAGCTTTTGTATACACTTAAAATGTATAAAGGTCCTAGAAATGGATTAAAAATTTTAAGAACTCGAGATAGGTAAAAGACTATTTTACCCTTACTGAGGGAAATTCACCTAAGGATGGTGAAAGCATGACATGCATGAAATGCATGATTTGAGGAATTTTATTGACTTTTTAGCAAAGTAAATTAGTAGATAGGCCAATATTTGCATAAATTTCATAAGATAACACTACGTAAGTGTTATTTAGATTTAAATGAAATTTCTTTGGAAAAAGGGCCAACTATCAAGTTTATATGGAAACAAATGGTGTTGGAGCCTTGCTCGCACTATATCTGAGTTTGTTAGTGTGCATAATGGTGCAGGAGTGGTTGCTCATACCGATTTGTGTGGCATGATATGCATAAAAAGGTGCTGGAGCGATTGCTCGCAATAGTTTTAATGATTTGACATGCATGAGAGGTGCTAGAGCTTAGCTTGCATGAGTTTTGAACTGTGTGACGCATGCATTAGTGCCGAAGCAGGGGCTCGCACTAGAGTTTTACATGCATGGGTGCTGGAGCCTAGCTCGCACCAGATTTTCACATGATTTTCGTGATAGGGTGCTGGAGCCTAGCTCGCACCAAATTTTCACATGATTTTCGTGACAGAGTGCTGGAATCTAACTCGCACCAGATTTTCGCTTGATTCTTATGACAGAGTGCTGGAGCCTAGCTCGTACTAGTTTTACATGATTTTGACAGGGTGCTGGAGCTTGGCTCGCACTAGATCTTATGAGATTTTATGAAACGCGTGCTGGAGCTTTGCTCGCATGAGATTTTCCTTGATTTTATGAGAGTGCTTGAGCATCGCTCGCACTGATTTTATGAGACATATGATGAGCCGTGCTTGGAGCATCGGGTAGATTGTGTGTCATGCTGATTGAATATGCTCGAACGTACGTTTTGAGATAGGCATGATTATTGATATGAGATGTGGGTCCACGGAGTACGTTGTACCGTGCAAGTAGCATGGAGTACGATGTACCATGATGGGATTGATTATGTGGCATCTTCGGATATGAGTGATCGGGCAGGACTGACAGGATGGACTGACCCACCTCCCAAGGCGGTTCCTAATAGTGGTGAGACCCCGCACACAGGATCCGTGTAGCCGAGGGATCACAAGGATATGGCCATAGTCCTAGTTATTTGCCTAAGATATATATATATATATTGCCTAGTCTCGCATGTTACTATCTGATGTTTTGAAAGTTTGAGAATGCATGGATTTTGTGTGAGTCTGGACCACCCGAGGGAGGGGTTAGATCCTGACTGATGATATTGGTTTTGTTGTGAATAGATGAAATTTTCAATGTTTTCGAAAATGCTTAGAAATAAATGATTTTATGTGGATCAGGATCACCCGAGGGAGGGGTTGAGTCCTGATGAGTGTGACTGAGATGTGATTTGATGAGAACGAAACTGGGATTTAAACTGAAACTTACATGACATTATTTCCATGCTATTTAAACCCATACGTGAGGTAAACTGGTTTTACATGACATTCATGGTGTGGCATATGGGTATGCGTGAAGGTTTTGTGGAAACTCAGCATGATGTATTTTTCATAATTGTTTATAATTCATGCAATGAAAGGTTTGAGCATAAGGAGGTGATCCATGCTTTAATTGCAAATGCATGATTTTGATTTAATTCATGCGTTTTATTATTTTACATGAGATGCCATAGAGGCATGAGTTGCATGATTTTTATAAGATGAACAACTTTTATAAACTATGGCATTGATGTGTGCATGATTCGTGCATGAGCTTTAAACGAAAAGAAATGGATTTAAGGGCATGGCATTATAAGCATGTAGATAGTGGAGCTATCTACTTACTTGCATAATTGCCTTACTGAGCGTGTGGTTGCTCACCTCCCTTATTTCCCTCTTTTCAGAGTACTCGCAGTAGATAGTGAGCGGCTCATGACTTGCATTCTTGGTATCCTCTGTTTCCCATCATCGAGAAAAGGTATACACACATGTATGGTTTTTGTATCTAAATATGTAAATGCACAGTACTGTAAACGTATAGGACGTCGAGGATGTAAGGTTATGTAAATGAAATTGTGAATGTAACATGGAAATGGAATGGTAAGTAGTGTGAGGGGACTAACACCGAATCATAGCCCTACTGTTGGTAGGATGATCACGATGAGAGGAATGTAAGAATTAAATATGAAAGAAAAACGAAAAATTTACACTGATTTTTGGGTCGTGACAGGGTCAAATCCTCAACCGTCAGCCAACAACTCTATATCATCGTGTACACACGGTACAACGTACTCCATATGACATACACGATACAAAGTACTCCATGGACCCAGTCCTCATAGTCGAGGTACTTGCCATTGGTCTTAGCCCTCATACCATGGATAATAGTTTCGATAGTGTAAGACCTGAAATTTACGAGTGCATTTAAAAAATGCAAAAGGATTGAAATGGCATTCCCGAATAAGTGCAAGGGCAAAATGGTCAAAAGACCAAAATTCGGTATTAATCGGGACAAGAAAATTTAATTAAAAATATGAGAATGAGAAATCTTGATCAATGATGAAGAAATAATTAAATTTCGGATTAAATTGATCAAGATATGAATTTATTAGAATAAATCAAAATTTTCGTATCGAAAAATAATCCCGAAAATAATAGAAAAATATACCGAAAAGTCGAAATAATACCGAGAAATTCATTTATTGATTAACTGAATTAAATATTAATTTTTGAAGATATTTTTGACAAAATATTATTATTTTATTGATTAAAATAATAATAAAATTAAATAATAAAAAAAAGAAAAAAAAGAAGGAAAAAGCAGAATCGCAAAATCGCGATTCTACCAAAACGAAACAACCGAAGACCGAGGCTCACCGACGGCACCGGCGACGGCCAGGCATGCGACCGGCGAGGGGGAAGGCCCAGCAACGCACCACCGGCACCTGGAGCGGCTGAACGGCGACGAACGGCAGCGAGGGGGAGAGAAACGAGAAACCGAAGGGAGAAAAGGAGATTCCCGGCGATCGGCGTCGATTCAGGCTTGACCACCCCTAGCCGAACGTCCCCGAGGCCAAGGCGAGTTGATCGGTGGTAGCCACAGCCGTCAAAACGGCCGGCAATGCCGAAAACGGCGGAAGAAAGAAAATTGGTTCTGACGCCGAGAGAAAACAGGCCGAACCGGCGACATTTCGGCGACATCGAACGAAACCAACCCCAGATACGTGCATCGGACGACCCAGCGGAGCTGCTGGCGACGAAAGCAGGCGGAGAACCGGTCGGTGAGGCCTTGAACCGACCGAACCGGGGTGAACCGGCGGTCCGACCGGGTTGAACTGGACCGGACCGGTTCAGCCAAAAAGAGAGGGAAAAAAGGAAGAAAAAGGGAAAAAGAAAAAGAGGAAAAATTGGGAAAAATTCCAGTGATGCAATCGAGCTTCGGGTAAGTAGGTAAGGGGTCGAATTGACCGATTTAATTTTTGAAATATTTAATTTGATAAATAATCGACTGAAAGTTTACCTGAAAATATATTTAATTGTGTAACTCGACAATTGGCATCAACCGAGAGCTCGAGACAGCCTCGATTTGTGTACGATCATGGAATAACGGGTAAGTAACCCTTATTTATGACAATTTTATATCGTTATGCGTGATTGATATTTAACGCATAAATTACGGATTTAATTTCCGCATAAATGAATTAAATTCTGGAAATTGGGATAAATTGTCGTAAATAATTCATAACCTGTCTGAAAATTTAGAACGAGGCTAAATAAATTACTGCTGGGCCCAATGAGCCCAATAGGCCTCGATAAATTGTGGTAAACGGGCTTAAGGCCGATTAAGGCCCATTATGGTGCAATCGGGCCCAATATGGGTAAACAGGCCCAATGATTTAAATTAAGCCCAGAAAATCAAGAAATACAATTAAATTGTATTGTATTTGACCTGATGAATGTGTATCCGCAGTTCCAGAGATTTGATTTGGATTAAGAGCAAATCGGACTGCGTGACGAGTCATCAGTGGAAAGGTCAGATTGTACAGAAAAATGAGGTAAGGGAATTTTGTGAGTAGCTAGAGGTAGCTACGCATATTTTAATAGATTTTGTATACACTGATTATGTATGTATACACTGTTATTGTATAATGATCCTAAAAGTGGTTTAAATAATTTTTAAGGATCGAAATAGGTGAAATGTCTATTTTACCCCTATTGAGGGAAGTTCACCTAAGGATGGTGAAAGCATGACATGCATGAAATGCATGATTTAAAGATTTATATGATTAAGGAATTTTCTTGGTTTTAATCAAAGTAAATCGATAGATTGGCCAATAATTGCATAAGTTTCCCAAAATAACACTACGTAGGTGTTATTAATATTTAATGGAAATTTCTTTGGAAAACGGCCAACTATCAAGTTTCTATGGAAACAGATAGTGCCGACACGTAGTTCGCACTATATCTGTGTTTGTGAATGTGCATAAATGTGCTTGAGCAGTTGCTCACACCGACTTATGTGACATCATATGCATGAAATGTGCTAGAGCATGGTGCTCGCACTGATTTTTAATATTGTGAAATGATAGCTGCTGGAGCCTAGCTCGCACTCTGTTTTGACATGTTTTGATTTGTTTTGACGTGGTATGCATAAAATGGTGCTGGAGCGATTGCTCGCACTAGTTTTACAGATTTGATATGCATGAGAGGTGCTAGAGCTTAGCTCGCATCCTGTTTGGATTTGATATTGCATAAAGCCGTGCTGGAGTGTAACTCGCACGAGATTTGATTTAATTATGCATAAAGCCGTGCTGGAGTATAACTCGCACGAGATTTGATTTACTTAAGCATTTATTTGTGTTGGAGCTCGCTCGCACAAAGTTTTATATGGTTTTCATAATTCATTTGATTATCGTATTGGAGTTTTTCTCGTAGAGGTTTTCACTGAGTTTTTATGCATATCCGTACTAGAGCATTGCTCGTACGTGGATTTTACTTGAAATTATAATCAGTTTAAGTCGTACTAGAGCGCTGCTCGTATGCAGATTTTACTGATTTTTATGAAACCGTGCTAGAGCTTCGCTCGCACGAGGTTTTCTGATATCATTAATATGCATGGAGCCGTGCTTGAGTTTCGCTCGCACAGGGAATTGTATTACATGCATATAGCCGTGTTGGAGCCTCCTGTAGACTGTGTGTCACAGTGAGATGATATGCTCACACGTGCATTTTGAGACAGAGATGATTTGGGTGGATAAGACCTATTACAGGCACCCCTGACTTACCTTGGGTTCACGGAGTACGTTGTACCGTGTATGTCACGCGGAGTATGCTGTACCGTGGGGATTGTTGGAGTGGAGTGGCATTAGCCACGAGGCAGCAAGCCTTGTCCTCATAATCCTGGTGTTATGCTGTTCTGGCGGGTAGGACGACCCACCTCCCGTTTCAGGTGTGATACCCCGCACACTAGGTACCGTGTTACCAGGGATCACTAGGATATGGCCATAGTCCTCGATGTTACTGATAATTACCTTATTGTCTCACATGATATAACTTGTGGTCTGTTAGACCAGGGTAGACCCGACGGAGGGGTCAGGCCCCCGATTTGATGATTTGATGATTTCAGATGATTTTATGATATGTGACCCTGAAAGAAGGGTGGTTTTATAACTGAAGTTTTATAATGAAATATAACAAATTGTTTTATAAGTTTTGAGATGATTGACCCAGAGGGGTTATTTTATACTGCGTTTTAAATGAATTGATTTAAATGCAGTGGCATGATGTGTTTTCCATGCTTTCATTTGAAAACCTTGAATTGTCTTACATGACATGAAAGACTGCATGATCTTGATTAAATTCATGCTCAGTATGATTTAATGATGTCACATAAAATGCTTTGAATGCATGAATTACATGATTTATATATGCATAAATAGTTTTGGATAAACTATGGCATTGAATATGCATGACTTTGTGCGTGAAATTTTAAATGAAAAGAAATGGATTTAAGGGCATGGCATTATGAGCATGTAGATAGTGTCTACTTACTTGCATAATTGCCTTACTGAGCGTGTGGTTTGCTCACCCCCCTTATTTTCCCATCTTTTCAGAGCACTTGAAATAGTTATTGAGCGGCTAAGGACTTGCATGCTTAGTATCCGCTGCTGCCCATCGAGAGACAGGTATACACATTGGTATGATTTTGTATCTAAATATGTAATGCACAGTACTGTAAACGGACATTGATGTCGGGGATGTAGAGTTATAATTACCATTGAGTATGTATTTATTTAAAGTCAAAGAATAGTAAACTCTGATATGTGAATATGATTATGGAAATGGATTGGTAATAGTGAGAGGTGACTAACACCGAATCATAGCCCAACTGTGTTGTAGGATGGTCACGACGAGAGAAAGTTAAGAATTAAATAATAAATGAAAAAGCGAAAAATTTACTCTGATTTTTTTGGTAATTTGGGTCGTGACAGGTTTAATGGTATCAGAGCTTGAGTTGGCCTGATATGAGTCGGTGTTAGTGGTTAAGAAATTACATCCCCATGTACTGTGCATTGTTTAGATACAATTGTGTATATCAAGATGGAAGTGCAGCTAAGAATTTGGTTTTAAATGCAAGAATAGACTCATTAACTGATAGCCGCTATGGTAAAAGTGCGAGTACACGAACTCGAGGTCATTGAGGTAGGCCTGAGAGTTGTATTGAGTCGCCACATGAGACTCGAGATGAGATTGACGTGGAGGCTGATATTGAGCATGCCCCACAGAGTCCGACAAAGAGATCTGACAGAGTTTGATAGAGAGATCAGACAGAGTCTGACAGAGAGATCAGACAGTATTGAGATACGCTTCGCGAGGTTGGAGCGGAGTGTGGAGAATATTTTGTGAGCTAATTGCTCAGAGTATGCATGATATTTGAACGCGAGTCGGAGCATTGGTGGAAGTCCGCTCGACCCATCTTAAGATTTCGACATCTAGAATGGACTTAAGAAAATAATTCTAGATGTTTTTCGGTGACAGAATATCCCGGATATTGTTTAAAGAAATTTACTGATGATATTCTTTACTCTGACCCAGAGGAACTAGTTGATTAACGAGTATGAAACTCAGTTTATATTCCTTGGCAGATGTGACTCGGACACGATGAACAGTGAGAGTCGAGATGTTTGAAAGTTCATGGAAGGACTCAGATTGACAATTAGAGTCCGATTGGCTATGTTAAATATCACTACCTATGCCGAGGCAGTGCGTAGACTAAAGTTGTGTGAATAAGATCATGAGTTGCACGCCTCTGAAATTGAGAAAGGTAGTTAGGGTCGAAATTGAGACAAAAAGAGAATAAAGAATGACAGAGATGTCAGAATGGAAAAAGATAGTTTGGAAAAAGCTTAGAGCTGATAAATCATGGGGTACGATGATTCGTAAGGCCCCAATGTATCCAAATACAACACTTATAAGGGGTATTGTGATTTAAGGACCCCGACCTGCTACGTAACAGTATAACAGAGTAGCAGTGTGAACAGTGTAAGATGTGTGGTAGTTACCACGGAAATAAGATGTTGGACGAGGGCGAGTGTATGCCTTGGACCAGGACACTATGGATGTTTCATATGATGTGGTGGAAGATACCACACTTGTTGTTAATAATGAAGTAATTATTTTAATTAATCCTGGTGCCACGCATTTATTCATACCGCCTTCAGTTGCTTAAGTTAGTGAAAAAATGTGAAGCCTGTACCCATAGACAAGAGGATGATAGTTAGCTGATTTTCACTAACTGAATAAGGGTATAGGGATTGTAAGTTTGACAAATAATGAAAGAGTTTGTTATAAGTGATATATTAAAGGAAATATATTGGAATAAGAGACGTATGCAAGGTAAGGATATCATTGATATGCAAAGTAAGGATTAAGCAATTTATAGTGTATATGGATTGCGACCAAGATAAGGGGTAGATATATCTACACCCAGTCGATGTGGTCAAATATAAGGGTTAATAAAGGTATTTTAAAATATTCCCTTCCTGAAGACTTGACAGTGTCGTTAAGCGCAGACGTAACCTATAAATTGAAAAATCGACAGTCATGAAATATATACATTAAATTTGGGTACCTTTATTTGTACGATAAAGAGATATAGAAATTCATTAATCATGAAGTTTTAAAATTTAAAATTTTATAAAAGCCGTCAATATAAGAAAAAGGATATGACGTGAGTTAGTATCCCGAACAGAAGCGATTTCAAAATGACATTAAACGTTTATGTGTATAAAGGTCAAGGATATTGGTGATTGAATATTGAGTGGAACTCTACTACGAAAAGGTATTTAAACCTTACCTGGACCGATTGGTTGTCATCTTTAGTGATGATATTTTGATGTATTCGAAGTCCAGGGAAAAGCATGAGTAGCAATTAGAAACTGTTTTACAGACGAGTTGTTGAGAGTTTCTCAAAATGAGCTGCTCAGTTGACACACCCCGTTTGGAAAAAGATTTCATACGAGTGGTATGATAAGTATGAAAATGACTTTCGTGAGTTTTGGTATAAGGAAGTAATAACCTGACCACCGTAAGTATTCTCACCATAACCAACAGCTCAAGAGGTTTCAGTGTGTATGGATACCTCAAAATAAGGATTGGGCTGTGTATTGATGTAAAATGGGAAGATAGTCGTTTATGGATCCAGTTAGTTCAAGGATCATGAGAGAAACTATCTGACCCATGATTTAGAGTTGGCAGCCGTAGTGTTTACACTAGAAGTATGGCGCCACCACCTAAACGGTGAGACATTTCGGATATGCACTGATCGTAAAAGCCCTGAGTATCTGTTTTCACAGATTGAGGAGAATATGAAATAACCAAGAGGGTTAGAGCTTCTAAGGATTATGATTGTGAATATTTTACCACCCAGGAAAGGCTAATGTAATGGCTGATGCCTTGAACAGAAAGAGCCTCGGGATGGTATCACATATAATGGTCAGGGAACGAGAGCTGCTAGAGCAGTTGTGAACCTCGGTAGTAATGTGATCCCTTCTGATGATGACGGTGATTGTGTGACAGCTAGCCTGAGGTTAGAACCGGATTGTGTGACCGAATTTGCCAGGCTTAGCATGATGATCGGCATGGTGTCGATGGTATGGGTCAGATTCAGAAGGGTATAGTGACAGAGTTCACAGAGAGATGATGACTTACAGAGGTTCAGAGATAGTATAAGTGCTCCCCAGGACCACAGTTGATGAGATAATATTATTGTCAGAAGCTCACAACTCGGGATATACAGTGCATCCGAGAAATAATAAATATATTTGAATCTTTGAAAAAGGTATTGGTGGTCAGGTATGAAAAGTGATATTGTAGAGATTGTGGAGAAGTGTTTCGTATGTCAGCAGATTAAGGTAGAGTAAAAGAAGTTGCAGGATTATTGCAGCCTCTACCTATATTAACATGAAAATGGGAACAAGTTACCATGAATATTGTGATGGGTTATAGAGGACCCGAATGAATCACGAGGCTATCTGGGTGATAGTCGATAGATTGATTTAGTCTACCCACCTTCTGGTTATGAAAATCCCCAGATACTCTGAGTGTGTAGGCAGATTTTTATGTATGGAAAATTGTGGAATAATATGGAGCATTCCAGGGAGCATGATATCAGATAGGGATTCCCGCTTCACTTCCCACTTTTGGGAATATGTTTTTGAAAGCTATGGGAACCCGATTGTGTGTTAGCACAGCTTCCATCCTCAGACAGATAGTTAGTCAGAGAGGACTGTACAGGTTCTGGAGGATGTGATGAGAGCGTGTGCCATTGATTTTATGAGCTCTTGGGATGATCAGTTGCTACTAATCAAATTTGCCAGTGATGACAGTTGTCACTTGAGTATCGAGATAACATTTTATATGAGGCATTGTATGGCCATAGGGAGTTGTTCCCTAACTTGGATAAAATGTAAGACCCGATATTTTCGAGTGCATTTAAAAATGCAAAAGGACTTAAATGGCATTCTCGAATACGTGCAAGGGCAGAATGGTCAAAAGACCAAAATTCGGTATTAATCGGGACAAGAAAATATAATTAAAAATATGAAAATGAGAAATCTTGATCAATGATGAAGAAATAATTAAATTTCGGGTTAAATTGATCAAGATATGAATTTATTGAAATGAACCGAGATTTTCGCATCGAAAAATAATCCCGAAAATAATCGAAAAAATATACCGGAAAGGTAAAATCGGACTGAGAAAATTATTTACAGATTAAATGAATTAAATATAAATTTTTAAAAGATATTTGTGTATTTTAATATTATTTTATTGATTAAAATAATATTAAAAAAAAAATTAATTATAAATAAATAAATAAAATCTGAAAAAAAAAAAAAAAAAAAAAAAAAAGAAAATTCGCGAAAACGCGAAGAGAAACAGGAAACGGAAGCTGAAACAGAGGGAGCCCCCTCTGCCTCACCGATCACCGGCGATCGGCGGAGGCCCAAACTCGAGGCGAGGCCAGCCGAGCCACCAGCAACCCGAACAGGCTGACGAACGGCGACAAACGGCGGCCGAATGGGGAAGAAAGGAAGCCGAGATCGAGAAAGAGGAGAACGTCCGATTCGACGCAACCACCGGCGGACGACGCGAGGAGGCGACTGGCGAAGGTCGATCGGCACCCGAGGAAGCCGACCCGCACACCCACGCGCCCTGAAGTCGCCGGAAAAAGCCAGATCGACGGAGGAGAGCCGCGGGGAAGAAAACCCCGATTCGCCGGCGATGGCGTCGATTCGAGACAAACCGAGGCCAGATTTGAGAAGCCCAGGCCGTGGCGCGTCGATTGGTGGCGGAATCACGCCGGGAACCGGCCGGACGGCGCCGGCACGACCAATTGTTCCCTGAACCGGCCGAACCGGACTGAACCGGCCAAGTTGAACCGAACCGGACCCGAGCTGAACCGGCGGTCCGAACCGGGTTGAACCGGACCGGACCGGTTCAGCCAAAAAGAGAGAAAAAAAAAGGAAGAAAAAGGGAAAAAGAAAAAGAGAAAAAAATTGGGGAAAATTCCAGTGATGCAATCGAGCTTCGGGTAAGTCGGTAAGCGGTCAAATTGACCGATTTAATTTTCTGAATATTTAATTTAATTAATTCCGACTGGAAATTTACCCGGAAAAATATATTTAATTGTGTAGCTCGACAATTGGCATCCACTGAGAGCTCGAGACAGCCTCGATTTGTATACGATCAGGGAATAACGGGTAAGTGACCCTTATTTACGACAATTTTATATCGTTATGCGTGATTGATATTTAACGCATAAATTACGGATTTAATTTCCGCATAAATGAATTAAATTCTGGAAAATTAGATAAATTGTCGTAAATATTAAATTGAGATATCAGAGAATTTAGAACGAGGCTAAATAAATTACTGATGGGCCCAGTGAGCCCAATAGGCCTCGATAAAGTGTGGTAAACAGGCTTAAGGCCGATTAAGGCCCATTATGGTGCATCGGGCCCAATATGGGTAAACGGGCCCAATGATTTAAATAAAGCCTAGAAAATTGTGAAATACAATAAATTGTATTGTATTTGACCTGATGAATGTGTATCCGCAGTTCCGGAGATTTGATTTGGATTCGGAGCAAATCGGACTGCGTGACAAGACATCAGTGGGAAAGGTCAGACTGTACAGAAAAATGAGGTAAGGGAATTGTGTGAGTAGCTAGAGGTAGCTACGCGTATTTTAATAGTGTTCTGTACACTGAATATGTATGTATGCCTTGATGATGTATAAAGATCCTAAAAGTGGTTTAAATAATTTTGAGGATCGAAATAGGTGAAAAGACTATTTTACCCCTATTGAGGGAAGTTCACCTAAGGATGGTGAAAGCATGACATGCATGAAATGCATGATTTAAGGAATTTTCCGAATTAAAGATTTGATTGGTTTTAATCAAAGTAAATCGATAGATTGGCCAATAATTGCATAAGTTTTTCAAAATAACACTACGTAGGTGTTATTAATATTTAAATGAAATTTCTTTGGAAAAGAGGCCAACTATCAAGTTTATATGGAAACAGATAGTGCCGACACGTAGTTCGCACTATATCTGCGTTTGTGAATGTGCATAAATGTGCTTGAGCAGTTGCTCGCACCGACTTGTGACATCATATGCATGAAATGTGCTAGAGCATGGTGCTCGCACTGATTTTTAATATTGTGAAATGAGAGCTGCTGGAGCCTAGCTCGCACTCTGTTTTGACATGTTTTGACATGTTTTGATTTGTTTTGACGTGGTATGCATAAAATAGTGCTGGAGCGATTACTCGCACTACTTTTAATGATTTGACATGCATGAGAGATGCTGGAGCTTAGCTCGCATCCTGTTTTGATTTAATTATGCATAAAAGCCGTGCTGGAGTGTAACTCGCACGAGATTTGATTTAGTTATGCATAAAGCCGTGCTGGAGTATAACTCGCACGAGATTTGATTTACTTGAGCATTCATTTGTGCTGGAGCGTTGCTCGCACTAAGTTTTATATGGTTTTCATAATTCATTTGAATGCCGTACTGGAGTTTTTCTCGTACGAGGTTTTCACTGAATTTATATACATATCCGTACTAGAGCATTGCTCGTACGTGGAATTTACATGAAATTATAATCAGTTTAAGTCGTACTGGAGCGCTGCTCGTACGCAGATTTCACTGATTTTTATGAAACCGTGCTAGAGCTTCCCTCGCACGAGATTTTCAGATATCATGAATATGCATGGAGCCGTGCTTGAGTTTCGCTCGCACAGGGATTTATATTACATGCATATAGCCGTGTTGGAGCCTCCTGTAGACTGTGTGTCACAGTGAGATGATATGCTCACACGTGCATTCTGAGACAGATGATATGGGTGGATAAGACCTATTACAGGCACCCCTGACTGAGCTTGGGTCCACGGAGTACGTTGTACCGTGTATGTCACGCGGAGTACGCTGTACCGTGGGGATTGTTGGAGTGGAGTGGCATTAGCCACGAGGCAGCAAGCCTTGCCCTCGCAATCCTGGTGTTATGCTGTTCTGGCGGGTAGGACGACCCACCTCCCGTTTCAGGTGTGATACCCCGCACACTAGGTACCGTGTTGCCAGGGATCACTAGGATATGGCCATAGTCCTCGATGTTACTGTTAATTACCTGATTGTCTCACATGATATAACTTGTGGTCTGTTAGACCAGGGTAGACCCGAAGGAGGGGTCAGGCCCCCGATTTGATGATTTGATGATTTCAGATGATTTTATGATATGCGACCCTGAAAGAAGGGTGGTTTTATAACTCAAGTTTTATAATGAAATATAACAAATTGTTTTATGAGTTTTGAGATGATTGACCCAGAGGGGTTATTTTATACTGCGTTTTCAATGAATTGATTTAAATGCAGTGGCATGATGTGTTTTCCATGCTTTCATTTGAAAACCTTGAATTGTCTTACATGACATGAAAGACTGCATGATCTTGATTAAATTCATGCTTAATATGATTTAATGATGTCACATAAAATGCTTTGAATGCATGAGTTACATGATTTATATATGCACAAATAGTTTTGGATAAACTATGGCATTGAATATGCATGACTTTGTGCGTGAAATTTTAAATGAAAAGAAATGGATTTAAGGGCATGGCATTATGAGCATGTAGATAGTGGAGCTATCTACTTACTTGCATAATTGCCTTACTGAGCGTGTGGTTTGCTCACCCCCCTTATTTTTCCATCTTTTCAGAGCACTTGCAATAGATATTGAGCGGCTGAGGACTTGCATGGTTGATATTTGCTGCTTCCCATCGAGAGACAGGTATACACATTTGTATGGTTTTGTATCTAAATATGTAATGCACAGTACTGTAAACGGATATTATGTCGGGGATGTAGAGTCATGTAAATACCATTGGGTATGTATTTATTTAAAGTCAAAAGGATAGTAGACTCTGATATATGATTATGGGAATGAAATGTTAAATAGTGTGAGGTGACTAACACCGAATCATAGCCCAACTGTGTTGTAGGATGGTCACGACGAGAGAAAGTTAAGAATTAAATAATAAATGAAAAAAAAACGAAAAATTTACTCTGATTTTTAGGTAATTCGGGTCGTGACAGGTATAAATGGTATCAGAGCTTGAGTTGGCCTGATATGAGTCGGTGTTAGTGGTTAAGAAAGTTTACATCCCCATGTACTGTGCATTGCTTAGATACAGTTGTGTATATCGAGATGGATGTGCAGCTAAGAATTTGGTTTTAAATGCAAGAATAGACTCATTAAATGATAGCCGCTATGGTTGAGAGGCGAGTACACGAGCTCGAGGCCGTAGAGGTAGGCCCGGGAGTTGTACTGAGTCGCCACATGAGACTTGAGATGAGATTGACGTGGCGGCTAATGTTGAGCATGCCCCACAGAGTCCGACAGAAAGATCGGATAGAGTCTGACAGAGAGATCAGACAGTATTGAGATACGCTTCGCGAGGTTGGAGCGGAGTGTAGGGAATATTTTGTGAGCTATTTGCTCAAGGTATATATGAGATTAGAGGGCGAGTCGAAACATTAATTGAAGTTCGCTCGACCCATTTGAAGAGTTAGACGTCCAGAATGGACATGGAAAAAATTTTATATGTATTCCGGTGACAGAATATCCCGGATATTGTTTTAAAGGAAATTACAGATGACATTATTTACTCTGACCCAGAGGAACATGTTGATTGACGAGTATGATACTCAGTTGATATTCCTGGGCAGATGTGACTCGGACACGATAAACAGTGAGAGTCGAGATGTCTGAAAGTTCATGGAAGGACTCAGATTATCAATTAGAGTCCGATTTGTCTGTTAGACATCACTACCTATGCCGAGGCAGTGCGCAGACTACAGTTGTGTAAATAAGATTATAAATTGCGCGCCTCTGAGATTGAGAAAGGTAGTAAAGGCTGAAATTGAGACAAAAAGAGAATAGAGGATGACAAGAATGTCAGAACGGGAAAAAGGTAGTTTGGTAAAAGCTTAGAGTTGATGAGTCACGGGGTAAGATGATTGGAGGCCCCAGTGTATTTAATTTCAACACTATTGAGGGGTATTGTGATTCGAGGACCCCGACCTGCTACGTAACAGTATAACAGAGTAGCAGTGTGAACAGTGTAAGATGTGTGGTAGTTATCACGAAAATCAGATGTTGGATGAAGGCGAGTGTATGCCTTGGACCAGGACACTATTGATGTTTCATAGGATGTGGTGGAAGATACCACACTGGTTAAGAATAATGAAATAATCATTTTAATTGATCCTGGTGCCACGCATTTAATTATACCGCCTTCAGTTGCTTATAAGCGAGTGAAAAATGTGAAGCCTATACCTTTAAGCATGAAGAGGATGATGGTTAGATGATTACCACTAACTGAATATGGGTATAGGGATTGTAAGTTGAAAATAGGGGTGAAAATATCACTGAAAAGTGTATTGTAACTTGACAAGTAAGGAAAGAGTTTGCCATAAGTGATATATGAAAGGAGATAAGATTGGAGATGTGATAGATCCTGCATACGAGATATATTGGAATAAAAGGCATATGCAAGGTAAGGATATCATTGATATGCAAAGTAATTTGGATTAAGCAATATGTAGTGTATATGGATTGCGACCAAGATAAGGGGTAGATATATCTACACCCAGTCGATGTGGTTAAATCTGAGGGTTAATAAAGGTATTTCAAAATACTTCCCTGCCTGAAGATTTGACAGCGTCTGGAAGCGCACGCATAATCTATAGATTGAATTCGACGGTCATAAAATATACATTAAAATTTGGGTACCTTTGCTGGTACGATAAAGAGATATAGAAATTCATTAATCATGAAAGTTTAAAAATTAAAATTTTATAAAAGCCGTCAATATAAGAGGAAAGAAATGACGTGAGCTAGTATCTTGAACGAAAGCTATTTCGAAATGACATTGTACGTTTATGCGTGCATAGGTCAAGTATATGGAAAATTGAAATATTGAGTGGAACTCAACTACGTTAAGGTATTTAAACCTTACCTGGACCGATTGGTTGTCATCTACAGCGATGATATTATGATGTATTCGAAGTCCAGGGATGAGTATGAGTCGCAACAGGAAACTGTCTTACAGACGAGGTGTTGAGAGTTTCTTGAAGTGGGCTGCTCAGTTGAGATGTCTCGTTTGGAAAAAGATTTCATACGAGTAGTATGATAAGTATGAAAATGGCTTCAATGAGTTTTGGTATATTGGAGTAATGAACTGACCACCGTAAGTATTCTTACTATAACTAACAGCTCAAGAGGTTTCAGTGTGTATGGATACCTCCAAATAAGGATTGGGCTGTGTATTGATGTAAAATGGGAAGATAGTCGTTTATAGATCCAAATAGTTCAAGGATCATGAGAGAAACTATCTGACCCATGATTTAGAGTTGGCAGCCGTAGCGTTTACACTAAAGGTATGGCGCCACCACTTATATGGTAAGAAATTTCGGGTATGCACTGATCGTAAAAACCCCGAGTATCTGTTTTCACAGAAAGAGTAGAATATGAGATAACCAAGAGGGTTAGAGCTTCTAAGGATTATGATTGTGAACATTGTACCACCCAGGAAAGGCTAATATTATGGCTGATGCTTTGAGCAGAAAGAGCCTCGGGATGGTATTACATGTGATGGTCAGGGAGCGTGAGCTGCTAGAGCAGTTGTGAACCTCAGTAGTGATGTGATCCCTTCTGATGATGACGGTGATTTTATGACAGCTAGCCTGAGGTTAGAACCGGATTTGTGTGACCGGATTTGCCAGGCTTAGCATGATGATTTCGACATGGTGTCGATAGTGTGGGTCAGATTCAGAAGGGTATAGTGACAGAGTTCACAGTGAGTGATGATGACTGACAGAGGTTCAGAGATAGTATAAGTGCTCTCCAGGACCACAGTTGATGAGATAATGTTATTGACAGAAGCTCACTCTTCGGGATATACAGTGCATCCGAGAAATAATAAATTTATTTGAATCTCTGAGAAAGGTATTGGTGGTCAGGTATGAAAAGTGATATTGTAGAGATTGTTTACAAGTGTCTTCTATGTCAGCAGATTAAGGTAGAGTAAAAGAAGATGCAGAGTCATTGCATTCTCTACCTATATTGACACGGAAATGGGAACAAGTTACCATGAATTTCGTGATGGGTTACAGAGGACCCGAATAATCATGAGGCTATCTGGGTGATAGTCAATGGATCGATTAAATCTACCCACATTCTGTTTATGAAAATCCCTAGATACTCTAAGTGTATAGGCGGATTTATGTGTGTGGAATATTGTGAAACATTGTGTAGCGTTCCAGTGAGCATGGTATCAGATAGGGATTCCCGCTTCACTTTCCACTTCTGGGAATATGTTTTTGGAAGCTATGGGACCCTGATTGTGTGTTAGCACAGCTTCCACCCTCAGACAGATAGTCAGTCAGAGAGGACTGTACAGGTTCTGGAGGATGTGATGAGAGCGTGTGCAATTGATTTTATGAGCTCCTGGGATGATCAGTTGCTACTAATCAAATTCGCCAGTGATGACAGTTGTCACTTGAGTATCGGGATGAGATTATATGTGGCATTGTATGACAGTAGGGAGTTGTTCCCTGACTTGGATAAGAAAAGTGGGTGACAAATAGAGAATTGTTCCCGAATTGGTAAGACAAACCTCTGAGGATATTCAATTGATTTGTGAGAGATTAAGAACACCTCAGAGCAGATAGGAAACTATGCTGACAAGAGACAGAAACTATTGGAATTCACCGAGGGTGAATTAGTATTATTGGCAGTTACTTGTCTTAAGGACATGACGACATTCGGATAGAGATTGGACAAAGTGGAAGGTAAGACCTGTAGGTTGGTATTACCACTTGAATAAACAGGCATCCACAATGTGTCCTATCTTTTGATGCTTAAGAAATAATATCCGGATCCGATATATGTGATCGGATATGAACTCCAACGGTTTAGCTCAATGAAAGTGTAACGTATGTTGGAAAATTGATTTGGGTATTATATGGAAGGAGAAAGTGTTGAGGTTTAAGATGATCTCCATAGTTAAGTATGATGATAGTATTACACTCCGGAGAAAGTCACTTGAAGATGACAGTATATGATGCGATAGACATACCCGGAGTTGTTATGGACTCATATTACTTGGTTCTAATTTGGAGGACCAAATTTCTTAAGTGGGGGAGATTGTAAGACCCGATATTTTCGAGTGCATTTAAAAATGCAAAAGGACTTAAATGGCATTCTCGAATACGTGCAAGGGCAGAATGGTCAAAAGACCAAAATTCGGTATTAATCGGGACAAGAAAATATAATTAAAAATATGAAAATGAGAAATCTTGATCAATGATGAAGAAATAATTAAATTTCGGGTTAAATTGATCAAGATATGAATTTATTGAAATGAACCGAGATTTTCGCATCGAAAAATAATCCCGAAAATAATCGAAAAAATATACCGGAAAGGTAAAATCGGACTGAGAAAATTATTTACAGATTAAATGAATTAAATATAAATTTTTAAAAGATATTTGTGTATTTTAATATTATTTTATTGATTAAAATAATATTAAAAAAAAAATTAATTATAAATAAATAAATAAAATCTGAAAAAAAAAAAAAAAAAAAAAAAAAAGAAAATTCGCGAAAACGCGAAGAGAAACAGGAAACGGAAGCTGAAACAGAGGGAGCCCCCTCTGCCTCACCGATCACCGGCGATCGGCGGAGGCCCAAACTCGAGGCGAGGCCAGCCGAGCCACCAGCAACCCGAACAGGCTGACGAACGGCGACAAACGGCGGCCGAATGGGGAAGAAAGGAAGCCGAGATCGAGAAAGAGGAGAACGTCCGATTCGACGCAACCACCGGCGGACGACGCGAGGAGGCGACTGGCGAAGGTCGATCGGCACCCGAGGAAGCCGACCCGCACACCCACGCGCCCTGAAGTCGCCGGAAAAAGCCAGATCGACGGAGGAGAGCCGCGGGGAAGAAAACCCCGATTCGCCGGCGATGGCGTCGATTCGAGACAAACCGAGGCCAGATTTGAGAAGCCCAGGCCGTGGCGCGTCGATTGGTGGCGGAATCACGCCGGGAACCGGCCGGACGGCGCCGGCACGACCAATTGTTCCCTGAACCGGCCGAACCGGACTGAACCGGCCAAGTTGAACCGAACCGGACCCGAGCTGAACCGGCGGTCCGAACCGGGTTGAACCGGACCGGACCGGTTCAGCCAAAAAGAGAGAAAAAAAAAGGAAGAAAAAGGGAAAAAGAAAAAGAGAAAAAAATTGGGGAAAATTCCAGTGATGCAATCGAGCTTCGGGTAAGTCGGTAAGCGGTCAAATTGACCGATTTAATTTTCTGAATATTTAATTTAATTAATTCCGACTGGAAATTTACCCGGAAAAATATATTTAATTGTGTAGCTCGACAATTGGCATCCACTGAGAGCTCGAGACAGCCTCGATTTGTATACGATCAGGGAATAACGGGTAAGTGACCCTTATTTACGACAATTTTATATCGTTATGCGTGATTGATATTTAACGCATAAATTACGGATTTAATTTCCGCATAAATGAATTAAATTCTGGAAAATTAGATAAATTGTCGTAAATATTAAATTGAGATATCAGAGAATTTAGAACGAGGCTAAATAAATTACTGATGGGCCCAGTGAGCCCAATAGGCCTCGATAAAGTGTGGTAAACAGGCTTAAGGCCGATTAAGGCCCATTATGGTGCATCGGGCCCAATATGGGTAAACGGGCCCAATGATTTAAATAAAGCCTAGAAAATTGTGAAATACAATAAATTGTATTGTATTTGACCTGATGAATGTGTATCCGCAGTTCCGGAGATTTGATTTGGATTCGGAGCAAATCGGACTGCGTGACAAGACATCAGTGGGAAAGGTCAGACTGTACAGAAAAATGAGGTAAGGGAATTGTGTGAGTAGCTAGAGGTAGCTACGCGTATTTTAATAGTGTTCTGTACACTGAATATGTATGTATGCCTTGATGATGTATAAAGATCCTAAAAGTGGTTTAAATAATTTTGAGGATCGAAATAGGTGAAAAGACTATTTTACCCCTATTGAGGGAAGTTCACCTAAGGATGGTGAAAGCATGACATGCATGAAATGCATGATTTAAGGAATTTTCCGAATTAAAGATTTGATTGGTTTTAATCAAAGTAAATCGATAGATTGGCCAATAATTGCATAAGTTTTCCAAAATAACACTACGTAGGTGTTATTAATATTTAAATGAAATTTCTTTGGAAAAGAGGCCAACTATCAAGTTTATATGGAAACAGATAGTGCCGACACGTAGTTCGCACTATATCTGCGTTTGTGAATGTGCATAAATGTGCTTGAGCAGTTGCTCGCACCGACTTGTGACATCATATGCATGAAATGTGCTAGAGCATGGTGCTCGCACTGATTTTTAATATTGTGAAATGAGAGCTGCTGGAGCCTAGCTCGCACTCTGTTTTGACATGTTTTGACATGTTTTGATTTGTTTTGACGTGGTATGCATAAAATAGTGCTGGAGCGATTACTCGCACTACTTTTAATGATTTGACATGCATGAGAGATGCTGGAGCTTAGCTCGCATCCTGTTTTGATTTAATTATGCATAAAAGCCGTGCTGGAGTGTAACTCGCACGAGATTTGATTTAGTTATGCATAAAGCCGTGCTGGAGTATAACTCGCACGAGATTTGATTTACTTGAGCATTCATTTGTGCTGGAGCGTTGCTCGCACTAAGTTTTATATGGTTTTCATAATTCATTTGAATGCCGTACTGGAGTTTTTCTCGTACGAGGTTTTCACTGAATTTATATACATATCCGTACTAGAGCATTGCTCGTACGTGGAATTTACATGAAATTATAATCAGTTTAAGTCGTACTGGAGCGCTGCTCGTACGCAGATTTCACTGATTTTTATGAAACCGTGCTAGAGCTTCCCTCGCACGAGATTTTCAGATATCATGAATATGCATGGAGCCGTGCTTGAGTTTCGCTCGCACAGGGATTTATATTACATGCATATAGCCGTGTTGGAGCCTCCTGTAGACTGTGTGTCACAGTGAGATGATATGCTCACACGTGCATTCTGAGACAGATGATATGGGTGGATAAGACCTATTACAGGCACCCCTGACTGAGCTTGGGTCCACGGAGTACGTTGTACCGTGTATGTCACGCGGAGTACGCTGTACCGTGGGGATTGTTGGAGTGGAGTGGCATTAGCCACGAGGCAGCAAGCCTTGCCCTCGCAATCCTGGTGTTATGCTGTTCTGGCGGGTAGGACGACCCACCTCCCGTTTCAGGTGTGATACCCCGCACACTAGGTACCGTGTTGCCAGGGATCACTAGGATATGGCCATAGTCCTCGATGTTACTGTTAATTACCTGATTGTCTCACATGATATAACTTGTGGTCTGTTAGACCAGGGTAGACCCGAAGGAGGGGTCAGGCCCCCGATTTGATGATTTGATGATTTCAGATGATTTTATGATATGCGACCCTGAAAGAAGGGTGGTTTTATAACTCAAGTTTTATAATGAAATATAACAAATTGTTTTATGAGTTTTGAGATGATTGACCCAGAGGGGTTATTTTATACTGCGTTTTCAATGAATTGATTTAAATGCAGTGGCATGATGTGTTTTCCATGCTTTCATTTGAAAACCTTGAATTGTCTTACATGACATGAAAGACTGCATGATCTTGATTAAATTCATGCTTAATATGATTTAATGATGTCACATAAAATGCTTTGAATGCATGAGTTACATGATTTATATATGCACAAATAGTTTTGGATAAACTATGGCATTGAATATGCATGACTTTGTGCGTGAAATTTTAAATGAAAAGAAATGGATTTAAGGGCATGGCATTATGAGCATGTAGATAGTGGAGCTATCTACTTACTTGCATAATTGCCTTACTGAGCGTGTGGTTTGCTCACCCCCCTTATTTTTCCATCTTTTCAGAGCACTTGCAATAGATATTGAGCGGCTGAGGACTTGCATGGTTGATATTTGCTGCTTCCCATCGAGAGACAGGTATACACATTTGTATGGTTTTGTATCTAAATATGTAATGCACAGTACTGTAAACGGATATTATGTCGGGGATGTAGAGTCATGTAAATACCATTGGGTATGTATTTATTTAAAGTCAAAAGGATAGTAGACTCTGATATATGATTATGGGAATGAAATGTTAAATAGTGTGAGGTGACTAACACCGAATCATAGCCCAACTGTGTTGTAGGATGGTCACGACGAGAGAAAGTTAAGAATTAAATAATAAATGAAAAAAAAACGAAAAATTTACTCTGATTTTTAGGTAATTCGGGTCGTGACATAAAAAGTGGGTGACAGATAGAGAGTTGTTCCTAAAATTGTAAGACAAACCTCTGAGGATGTTCAGTTGAATTATGAGAGATTAAGAACACCTCAGAGCAGATAGAATAGCTATGCTGACAAGAGACAGAAACCATTGGAATTCACCGAGAGTGAATCCGTATTGTTGATAGTTACTTGTCCTAAGAGCGTAAGGACGTAATGAGATTCATATAGAGATAGTGGACAAGTGGGAGATAAGACCTGTAGGTTGGCGTTACCACTTGAATAAACAGGCATCCACAATGTGTCCTATCTTATGATACTTCGAAAATACTATCCGGACTCAGCATATGTGATTGGATTTGAGCTCCAACAGTTTAGCTCAATGAAAGTGTAACGTATGTTGGAAAATTGATTCGGGTATTAGACGGAAGGAGAAAGTGTTGAGGTTTAAGATGATCTCCCTAGTTAAGTATGATGGTAGTATTACACTCCGGAGAAAGTCACTTAAGGATGACAATATATGATATGGTAGATGTACTCGGAGGTATTTATGGACTCATTAGACTTGGTTCTAATTTGGAGGACCAAATTTCTTAAGTGGGGGAGATTGTAAGACCTGAAATTTATGAGTGCATTTAAAAAATGCAAAAGGATTGAAATGGCATTCCCGAATAAGTGCAAGGGCAAAATGGTCAAAAGACCAAAATTCGGTATTAATCGGGACAAGAAAATTTAATTAAAAATATGAGAATGAGAAATCTTGATCAATGATGAAGAAATAATTAAATTTCGGATTAAATTGATCAAGATATGAATTTATTGGAATAAATCAAAATTTTCGTATCGAAAAATAATCCCGAAAATAATCGAAAAATATACCGAAAAGTCGAAATAATACCGAGAAATTCATTTATTGATTAACTGAATTAAATATTAATTTTTGAAGATATTTTTGACAAAATATTATTATTTTATTGATTAAAATAATAATAAAATTAAATAATAAAAAAAAAGAAGGAAAAAGCAGAATCGCGAAATCGCGATTCTGCCAAAACGAAACAACGGAAGACCGAGGCTCACCGATGGCACCGGCGATAGCCAGGCGTGCGACCGGCGAGGGGGAAGGCCTAGCAACGCACCACCGGCACCTGGAGCGGCTGAACGGCGACGAATGGCAGCGAGGGGGAGAGAAACGAGAAACCGTAGGGAGAAAAGGAGATTCCCGGCGATCGGTGTCGATTCAGGCCCGACCACCCCTAGCCGAACGTCCCTGAGGCCAAGGCGAGTTGATTGGTGGTAGCCACAGCCGTCGAAACGGCCGGCAACGCCGAAAATGGCGGAAGAAAGAAAATGGGTTCCGACGCCGAGAGAAAACAGGCCGAACCGGCGACATTCCGGCGACTTCGAACGAAACCAACCCCAGATCCGTGCATCGGACAACCCAGCGGAGCTGCTGGCGACGAAAGCCGGCGGAGAACCGATCGGCGAGGCCTTGAACCGGCAGAACCGAGGTGAACCGACGGTCCGACCGGGTTGAACCGGACCGGACCGGTTCAGCCAAAAAGAGAGGGAAAAAAGGAAGAAAAAGGGAAAAAGAAAAAGAGGAAAAATTGGGAAAAATTCTAGTGATGCAATCGAGCTTCGGGTAAGTGGGTAAGCGGTCGAATTGACCGATTTAATTTTTGGAATATGTAATTTGATAAATAATCGACTGAAAGTTTACCCGAAAATATATTTAATTGTGTAGCTCGACAATTGGCATCAACCGAGAGCTCGAGACAGCCTTGATTTGTGTACGATCATGGAATAATGGGTAAGTAACCCTTATTTACGACAATTTTATATCGTTATGCGTGATTGATATTTAACGCATAAATTACGGATTTAATTTCCGCATAAATGAATTAAATTCTGGAAATTGGGATAAATTGTCGTAAATAATTCATAAGCTGTCTGAAAATTTAGAACGAGGCTAAATAAATTACTGCTGGGCCCAATGAGCCCAATAGGCCTCGATAAATTGTGGTAAACGGGCTTAAGGCCGATTAAGGCCCATTATGGTGCAATCGGGCCCAATATGGGTAAACAGGCCCAATGATTTAAATTAAGCCCAGAAAATCAAGAAATACAATTAAATTGTATTGTATTTGACCTGATGAATGTGTATCCGCAGTTCCAGAGATTTGATTTGGATTAAGAGCAAATCGGACTGCGTGACGAGTCATCAGTGGAAAGGTCAGACTGTACAGAAAAATGAGGTAAGGGAATTTTGTGAGTAGCTAGAGGTAGCTACACATATTTTAATAGATTTTGTATACACTGATTATGTAAGTATACACTGTTATTGTATAATGATCCTAAAAGTGGTTTAAATAATTTTTAAGGATCGAAATAGGTGAAATGTCTATTTTACCCCTATTGAGGGAAGTTCACCTAAGGATGGTGAAAGCATGACATGCATGAAATGCATGATTTAAAGATTTATATGATTAAGGAATTTTCTTGGTTTTAATCAAAGTAAATCGATAGATTGGCCAATAATTGCATAAGTTTCCCAAAATAACACTACGTAGGTGTTATTAATATTTAATGGAAATTTCTTTGGAAAACGGCCAACTATCAAGTTTATATGGAAACAGATAGTGCCGACACGTAGTTCGCACTATATCTGTGTTTGTGAATGTGCATAAATGTGCTTGAGGAGTTGCTCGCACCGACATATGTGACATCATATGCATGAAATGTGCTAGAGCATGGTGCTCGCACTGATTTTTAATATTATGAAATAAGAGCTGCTGGAGCCTAGCTCGCACTCTGTTTTGACATGTTTTGACATGTTTTGATTTGTTTTGACGTGGTATGCATAAAATGGTGCTGGAGCGATTGCTCGCACTAGTTTTACAGATTTGATATGCATGAGAGGTGCTAGAGCTTAGCTCGCATCCTGTTTGGATTTGATATTGCATAAAGCCGTGCTGGAGTGTAACTCGCACGAGATTTGATTTAATTATGCATAAAGCCGTGCTGGAGTATAACTCGCACGAGATTTGATTTACTTAAGCATTTATTTGTGCTGGAGCTCGCTCGCACAAAGTTTTATATGGTTTTCATAATTCATTTGATTATCGTATTGGAGTTTTTCTCATACGAGGTTTTCACTGAGTTTTTATGCATATCCGTACTAGAGCATTGCTCGTACGTGGATTTTACTTGAAATTATAATCAGTTTAAGTCGTACTAGAGCGCTGCTCGTACGCAGATTTTACTGATTTTTATGAAACCGTGCTAGAGCTTCGCTCGCACGAGGTTTTCTTATATCATGAATATGCATGGAGCTGTGCTTGAGCTTCGCTCGCATAAGGAATTGTATTACATGCATATAGTCGTGTTGGAGCCTCCTGTAGACTGTGTGTCATAGTGAGATGATATGCTCACACGTGCATTCTGAGACAGAGATGATTTGGGTGGATAAGACCTATTACAGGCACCCCTGACTTAGCTTGGGTTCACGGAGTACGTTGTACCGTGTATGTCACGCGGAGTACGCTGTACCGTGGGGATTGTTGGAGTGGAGTGGCATTAGCCACGAGGCAGCAAGCCTTGCCCTCGCAATCCTGGTGTTATGCTGTTCTGGCGGGTAGGACGACCCACCTCCCGTTTCAGGTGTGATACCCCGCACACTAGGTACCGTGTTGCCAGGGATCACTAGGATATGGCCATAGTCCTCGATGTTACTGATAATTACCTTATTGTCTCACATGATATAACTTGTGGTCTGTTAGACCAGGGTAGACCCGAAGGAGGGGTCAAGCCCCCGATTTGATGATTTGATGATTTTAGATGATTTTATGATATGTGACCCTGAAAGAAGGGTGGTTTTATAACTCAAGTTTTATAATGAAATATAACAAATTGTTTTATAAGTTTTGAGATGATTGACCCAGAGGGGTTATTTTATACTGCGTTTTAAATGAATTGATTTAAATGCAGTGGCATGATGTGTTTTCCATGCTTTCATTTGAAAACCTTGAATTGTCTTACATGACATGAAAGACTGCATGATCTTGATTAAATTCATGCTCAGTATGATTTAATGATGTCACATAAAATGCTTTGAATGCATGAATTACATGATTTATATATGCACAAATAGTTTTGGATAAACTATGGCATTGAATATGCATGACTTTGTGCGTGAAATTTTAAATGAAAAGAAATGGATTTAAGGGCATGGTATTATGAGCATGTAGATAGTGGAGCTATCTACTTACTTGCATAATTGCCTTACTGAGCGTGTGGTTTGCTCACCCCCTTATTTTTCCATCTTTTCAGAGCACTTGAAATAATTATTGAGCGGCTAAGGACTTGCATGCTTGGTATCCGCTGCTACCCATCGAGAGATAGGTATACACATTGGTATGATTTTGTATCTAAATATGTAATGCACAGTACTGTAAACGGACGTTGATGTCAGGGATGTAGAGTTATAATTACCATTGAGTATGTATTTATTTAAAGTCAAAGAATAGTAAACTCTGATATGTGAATATGATTATGGAAATGGATTGGTAATAGTGAGAGGTGACTAACACCGAATCATAGCCCAATTGTGTTGTAGGATGGTCACGACGAGAGAAAGGTAAGAATTAAATAATAAATGAAAAAGTGAAAAATTTACTCTGATTTTTTGGTAATTTGGGTCGTGACAGATAGCCCTCGGCCATATCTCAATTTTACACGCGCGAGCATATAATCGGTGCGACAGACAGTTTACATAGGCTCCCAACACGACTGTTTCAAGCTATCTCTTTCAAAACCGGTAAGTGCAGTAAACTCCAGCACAAACTCATGCATATGGTCATATAAATCTAGTGTGAGCAATGCTCCCAGCACTATGTTATGTAAAACTGAGTACGAGTAATGCTCTAGCACTCTATCATGCATCAATAAATAAAACTGACTAGGAGCAACGCTTTAGTACTCTATCATGCACAAATCACATTAAAATCAAGTACGAGAAATACTCAAGTACTATGTGATGCATATCTGGTAAAATCATTGGTGCTAGTTCTGTCACGACCTCCCGTGACTTACCAAAAACTACTACAAAATTTTTGCATTTTACTTACCTTTACTTCTGTCATATATTCAATCACCAAACCGTTGGGTTGTGATTCGATATTAGTCACCTCAACAACATTCATTCCATAGCATGCATACCAATCAACAAAATTATCTATTGACTGTAAGTACTCTTTCTCATATTTAATTTACATATATTAAATACAAATACTTGTACATATACATCCCCAACCGTACATTCATTTATATAACTGTGCTTATACATTGTTCAGTACAAAACGTTCGAATATGTATAGCTTTCGTAAGATAGGTATGCAGCGTATAAAGGAATACCAATCCTCAGCCGTGGCCAACTAGTGTGAACGCTTTGTAGAGAGGGGAAATGAAAAGGGGGTGAGCTCACAGCTCAGTAAGGAAATAAGGCAAGCAAGTAGATAACTACACTATCTACAAAATACAATGCTCATACATTGAAATCATTTCCTTTTCGATTCGCATCTAAAACATGTGTCTTTCTTGAAACATTTGTGCAAGTATATATATATATATATATATATATATATATATATATAAATATAGATACAAATCGTTAGTATGAACTGAAAACAAAATGGTTTAATAATCTCAGCAATTTATGTAAAACGTTGCATTTCTCATGTAATTAATATAAATCACATTTTATCATGCCAGTTCAATTAAATCAAAAAAATATGGCATTTCATCATGTAAAAACTTGGAAATCCTGGCCTCACCCATCTCTCGGGTTACCATATCACACAGAAGGTCAAATGTCGAGGCTCAACCCATCCCTCGGGTCTACCTAATTTATAAAAAATCATGTGACAATTAAAACAAGAAATATTAGTAAGGTGAGATAGGCGACTACTTGTTCCAAGATTATGATCATATTCCATTTTTCGTGATCCCAGGCTACACAGTACTCGGTGTACCGGGCCTGACATTTGCTGTAATGCGAGGTGGGTCAAATCCTCAACATTCAGCCAACAACTCTATATCATCGTGTCCTCACGGTATAGCGTACTCCATGTGACATACACGGTACAAAGTACTCCATGGATCCAATCCTCATAGTCGGGGTGCCTGTCATTGGTCTTAGACCTCAGACCATGGATAATAGTTTCGATAGCCCTCGGCCATATCTCAAAATTTTACATGCGAGAGAATATAATCATTGTGACACACAGTCTGCACAGACTCCCAGCACGGCTGTTTTATGCTATCTCTTTCGAAATCGAAATGTGCGAGTAAACTCCAGCATGAACTCATGCATATGGTCATATAAATCTAGTACGAGCAATGCTCCCAGCACTATGTCATGTAAAACTGAGTACGAGCAATGCTCCAGCACTCTATCATGCATCAATCAAAAAACTGAGTACGAGCAACGCTTCACTCTATCATGCACAAATCACATAAAAATTAAGTACGAGAAATACTCAAGTACTATGTGATGCTTATCTGGTAAAATCATTGGTGTTAGTTCTATCACGACCTCCCGTGACTTACCAAAAAACAAAACAAAATTTTCTCATTTTACTTACCTTTACTTCTGTCATAATTCAATCACCAAACCGTTGGGCTGTGATTCGATATTAGTCACCTCAACCACATTCATTCCATAGCATGCATACATCTCAACACAATTATCATTGACTGTAAGTACTCTTTCTCATATTTAATTTACATATATTAAATACAAATACTTGTACATATACATCCCCGACCGTACATTCGTTTATATAACTGTGCTTGTACATTGTTCAATACAAACGTTCGAATATGTATACCTTTCTAAGATAGGTATGCAGCGCATAAAGGAATACCAATCCTCAGCCGTGTCCAACTACTGTGAACCCTTTTTAGAGAGGGGAAATGAAAAGGGGGTGAGCTCACAGGTTAATAAGAAAATAAGCCAAGCAAGTAGATAACTATACTATCTACAAAATACAATGCTCATACCTTGAAATCATTTCCATTTCGATTCACATCTAAAACATGAATCTTTCTTGAAACATTTGTGCAAGTATATATATATATATACAAATCGTCAGTATGAACTGAAAACATGCTGGTTTAATAATCTCAGCAATTTAAGCAAAACGTTGCATTTCTCATGTAATTAATATAAATCACATTTTATCATGCCATTTCAATTAAATAAAAAAAATATGGCATTTCATCATGTAAAAACATGGAAATCCAGGCCTCACCCATCCCTCGGGTTACCATATCACACACAAGCTCACATGTCGAGGCTCCATCCTTCGGGTCTACCTAATTTATAAAAAATCATGTGACAATTAAAATAAGAAATATTAGTAAGGTGAGATAGGCGACTACTTGTTCCAAGATTATGATCATATCTCATTTTTAGTGATCCCAGGCTACACAGTACTCGGTGTATGGGGCCTCACATTTGCTGTAACGTGAGGTGGGTCAAATTCTCAACCGTCAGCCAACAACTGTATATCATCGTTTCCTCACGGTATAGCGTACTTTATGTGACATACACGATACAAAGTACTCCATGGACCCAATCCTCATAGTCGGGGTGTCTGCCATTGGTCTTAGTCCTCATACCACGGATAATAGTTTCAATAGCCCTCGACCATATCTCAAAATTTCACATGCGCGAGCATATAATCGTTGTGACACACAGTCTGCACAGGCTTCCAGCACGGCTGTTTTATGCTATCTCTTTCAAAACCGATACGTGCGAGTAAACTCCAGCACGAACTCATGGATATGGTCATATAAATCTAGTGCGAGCAATGCTCCCAGCACTATGTCATGTAAAACTGAGTACGAGTAATGCTCCAGCACTCTATCATGCATCAATCAATAGAACTGAGTATGAGCAACGCTTTAGTACTCTATCATGCACAAATCGCATTAAAATCAGGTACGAGAAATACTCAAGTACTATGTGATGCATATCTGGTAAAATCATCGGTGTTAGTTCTGTCACGACCTCCCGTGACTTACCAAAAACCACTACAAAATTTTTGCATTTTACTTACCTTTACTTTTGTCATAATTCAATCACCAAACCGTTAGGCTGTGATTCGATATTAGTCACCTCAACCACTTTCATTCCATAGCATGCATACATGTCAACACAATTATCTATTGAATGTAAGTACTCTTTCTCATATTTAATTTACATATATTAAATACAAATACTTGTACACATACATCGCCGGCCGTACATTCATTTATATAACTGTGCTTGTACATTGTTCAGTTCAAAATGTTCGAATATGTATACCTTTCGTAAGATAGGTATGCAGCGGATATAGGAATACTAGTCCTCAGTCGTGTCCAACTACTGTGAACGTTTTGTAGAGAGGGGAAATAAAAAGGGGGTGAGCTCACAGCTCAGTAAGAAAATAAGGCAAGTAAGTAGATAACTACACTATCTACAAAATACAATGCTCATGCCTTGAAATCATTTCCTTTTCGATTCACATCTAAAACATGTATCTTCCTTGAAACATTTGTGCAAGTATATATTTATATATATATATATACAAATCGTCAGTATGAACTAAAAACATGTTGGTTTAATAATCTCAGCAATTTATGAAAAACGTTGCATTTCTCATGTAATTAATATAAATCACATTTTATCTTGGCATTTTAATTAAATAAAAAAATATGGCATTTCATCATGTAAAAGCATGGAAATCTGGGCCTCACCCATCCCTCGGGTTACCATATCAGACACAAGGTCACATGTCGAGGCTCAACCCATCCCTCGGGCCTACCTAATTTATAAAAAATCATGTGACAATTAAAACAAGAAATATTAGTAAGGTGAGATAGGCGACTGCTTGTTCCAAGATTATGATCATATCCCATTTTTCGTGATCCCAGGCTACACAGTACTCGATGTACGGGACCTCATATTTGTTGTAATGGGAGGTGGGTCAAATCCTCAACTCGCAGCCAACAACTTTATATCATCGTGTCCTCACGGTATAGCATACTCCATGTGACATACATGGTACAAAGTACTCCATGGACCCAATCCTCATAGTCGGGGTGCCTGTCATTGGTCTTAGCCCTCATACCGTGGATAATAGTTTCGATAGCCCTCGGCCATATCTTAAAATTTTACATGCATGGGCATATGATCATTGCGACACACAATCTGCACAGGCTCCCAGCATGGCTGTTTTATGCTATCTCTTTCAAAACCGGTACGTGCGAGTAAACTCCAGCACGAACTCATGCATATGGTCATATAAATCTAGTACGAGCAATGCTCCCAGCACTATGTCATGTAAAACTGAGTACGAGCAATGCTCCAGCACTCTATCATGCATCAATCAATAAAACTGAGTACGAGCAACGCTCCAGTACTCTATCATTCATAAATCGCATTAAAATCAAGTACAAGAAATACTCAAGTACTATGTGATGCATATCTGGTAAAATCATTGGTGCTAGTTCTGTCACGACCTCCCATGACTTACCAAAAACCACTACAAATTTTTTCACATTTTACTCACCTTTACTTTTGTCATAATTCAATCACCAAACTGTTGGGCTGTGATTCGATATTAGTCACCTCAACCACATTCATTCCATAGCATGCATATATGTCAACACAATTATTTACTGATTGTAAGTACTCTTTCTCATATTTAATTTACATATATTAAATTCAAATACTTGTACATTTACATCCCCGACCGTACATTCGTTTATGTAAGTGTGCTTTTACATTGTTCAGTACAAAACATTCGAATGTGTATACCTTTTGTAAGATGAGTACACAGCGGATAAAGGAGTACCAGTCCTCAGCTGTGTCCAACTACTCTGAACGCTCTGTAGAGTGGGGAAATAAAAAGGGGTTGAGCTCACAGCACAATAAGGAAATAAGCAAGCAAGTAGATAACTACATTATCTACAAAATACAATGCTCATGCCTTGAAATCATTTCCTTTTCGATTCACATCTAAAGCATGTATCTTTCTTGAAACATTTATACAAGTATATATATATATATATATAGATACAAATCGTTAGTATGAACTGAAAACTTGCTGGTTTAATAATCTCAGCAATTTATGTAAAACGTTGCATTTCTCATGTAATTAATAGAAATCACATTTCATCATGCCATTTCAATTAAATCAAAACAATATGGCATTTCATCATGTAAAAACGTGGAAATCCGGGCCTCACCCATCCCTCGAGTTACCCATATCACACACAAGGTCACATGTCGAGGCTCAACCTATCCCTCGGGTCTACCCAATTTATAAAAAATCATGTGATAATTAAAACAAGAAATATTAGTAAGGTGAGATAGGCGACTACTTGTTCCGAGATTATGATCATATCCCATTTTTCGTGATCCCAGGCTACACAATACTCGGTGTGCGGAGCCTCACATTTGCTGTAACGGGAGGTGGGTCAAATCCTCAACCGTCAGCCAACAACTTTATATCATTGTGTGCTCACGGTACATCCATAGACCCAATCCTCATAGTCGGGGTGCCTGTCATTGGTCTTAGACCTCATACCATGGATAATAGTTTTGATAGCCCTCGGCCATATCTCAAAATTTTGCATGCGAGAGAATATAATCGTTGTTACACACAGTCTGCACAGACTCCCAACACGGCTGTTTTATGCTATCTCTTTCAAAACTAGAATGTGCCAGTAATCTCCAGTACGAACTCATGCATATGGTCATATAAATCTAGTGCGAGCAATGCTCCCAGCACTATGTCATGTAAAATTGAGTACGAGCAATGCTCCAGCACTCTATCATGCATCAATCAATAAAACTGAGTACGAGCAACGCTTCAGTACTCTATCATGCACAAATCACATTAAATTCAAGTACGAGAAATACTCATGTACTATGTGATGCTTATCTGGTAAAATCATTGGAGTTAGTTCTATCACGACCTCCCGTGACTTACCAAAAACCAAAACAAAATTTTCTCATTTTACTTACCTTTACTTCTGTCATAATTCAATCATCAAACCGTAGGGCTGTGATTCGATATTAGTCACCTCAACCACATTCATTCCATAGCATGCATACATCTCAACACAATTATCTATTGACGGTTTCTCTCTCTATAAGGTAAGCTTTTCTAAAATTATGAAATAAATATATGTTTTGATTTTTGGTGTTTTATGTTGAGTTGCTTAAGTAGAATTTCAAAATAAAATTTATAGAGTTATGACTTAGGGTTTGAAGTGATGAATTTAGGGGTTTTTATGCATGGATGTTGGTATTGATGAATTGATGATGGTATGATATTGAGGATGAATGTAAGATATGTATGGTATGATTTGTAAAATAAATGACTTGGATTCGCATATGAGAACTTGTAAGATAAGGTCTCTGAGTTTAAGACTTAAGAGAAACTAAGAGAAATGTTGAGTTAGGAAAAGGTATGAATGTATGTAAGTTTAAGTAAGCTAAAGAGTAAGGATCTAAGTGGTATGAATTATGTTGATGAATGGTTAGAATAGTCTATAAGAGTATGTAAGTTGGGATTTCTAAGCTAAAATTTAAAAGGGAATTAAGAGAAATGATAAATATAAGGAATGTTTAAGATATGGAAGGCTAAGTAAGCTTAAGGGTATGAAAACTAAGTGTTTTATAATTGGCTTACAACTAAGAGTTCGATTAAGGAAGTTAGGCAATATAAATGCATTGCCTAGCCTAAGTTGGTGCTAAAGAAAAGTAAAAGTTAAGTGCTGCAATTGCTTAGAGGTAAGGAATTGCGTGTAGAGTCACGATGTCTATTTGTTTTTAATGCATGCATACAAGTTTGATTATGTTTAAAGTATGTTTGTAACTTAGAAACTTTGTTAAAAGCTACAATTTTCACTGAAGGATCAATCACATGAGGCAGGGGATCGATCCTTTATTTCAGTTTTCGAAAAATATTGCATTCGAGTGTTGATGGACTGATCCCCTGAAAGATAGGATCGATCCCCTTCCCCTGTTTTATGATTGAAAGTGCATTTTTTCATGCAAATTAACCCATTTTGGTTTAAAGTCAATAAATGCATGATTCATTAAGTTTATGGTTTTATGATTTAAGTAAGAAGGTCTCACTAAATGCATAAAAAAACTATTTTGAGAAAACTGCATAATAAAAATGATTTCCTGAAAATGTATTTAGCATGTTTGAAGGTAAGATCATTATGTTTAAGCTTAGGATTTTATAATTTAAGTATAAACATCCTACAAAATGCATTAAAGAACTTCATTTTGAAAACTTGCATGCATTAAAACGATTTCTTTAAAATGTGTTTGGCATGTTTTGAAGTGAGATCACTATGGTTAAGATTTTGAAAAGGATGATTCCATAGGGATGACCATCCTACCCACCTATGTATTATGCTTTGAAAGAAATGCTTATGTTTCTTACGTTATAGAATCATGGTATGTATGTTTTATGAATTGTTTTAAGGCACTATAAGGCTACCATTAGTAACGTGCTTAAGAGGCGTACAACATCTATTTAAGTTATCTAGGCGATTTTGCCTTACACTTTTATGTTCAGTTAAGCTAAGTTAAGGCTGTTAGACCTAGATAAGTTAACAACATTCCCAATACTTATCGGTCTAGTAAGGCTAAGGAAATCCTAACCATAGCCATAAGTTAACCTTTCTCTTTTAAAGGGCTCCATTTTTTATATGTAAGTATGGGCACAACACACTCAGAATAGATGCCTAGTCTCTAACTTATGATTAAGGTTTTATTAAGCACATGATTTTGAGAATGATTTGTAAACCTATGATCTTAAGCTTTGGATTATAAGCATATGATTTTAAGCCATAATATGAGGGCATATGGATTTAAATTACAATTTGTATGCATATGATTTTAAGCTACCATATGTAAGCATATGGTTTTAAGCTGTAATTTACGAGCATCTGTTTGTAAGTTATGTATTGTAAGAATGCACCTTTTGCATGTTTCATCCACATGCCTATGCTTTGCAGAGTACTTATGCTATGTTTTATGACTCATGCCTTGTGAAATAAGTAAGATCTTAAACTAAGTATGCTTGAAAGTAATTTGCTTTAATATGTTTTAAATGAAGTATGCATGTACGTTTTGCTTTCCCCTTCTTTAAGACTCACTTTTGGTTATGTATTCCTTATGATTCATATGATGTACACACTTTTATATGTTAATTGAGTCATAAGAAGAGCTTTTGCTTAAATGAAATTGCAAAGAGAATGAATGAATATCCATGAATTCATGTAATTTGCTAAATAAGGGCTGAAGTGGCCACTGACTAAACAAATGGAACCCAAAACCTTCAGACTGAATATAAGGACTCAAACATGAATTCTAAGTATCTTTTATGATTCCAAGCAGTACACACAAGTCACATTGTATGTGAATCATAAGAAATGAACCTTTCCATGCTCTAAGCGAGAATAAAATGCAAAATTACTAGTGAAGCAATCAAAGGTAAGTTTTCCTTTGGAATTAAGGAAAAATTTGCAGTAGGAATGCTCTAAATGAAGGCTAGATTGATCCCCTAATCAAAGCAGATCGTTCTCTTGTTCAAGCAAATCGATCTCAATTGGATTTTGCCTAGAAAGGATCGATCTTTTCACAAGCAGATCAATCTCCACTTGATTTTCCCAAAGAGTAGATCGATCTCTCCCCATGAGCAGATCGATCTCAATTTGCTTCTGCCTAGCAAGGATCGATCCCTTCCCACAAGCAGATCGATCCCCTCCTCAAAACAGATCGATCTTCACTTAATTCTGCCAAGAAAGGATCGATCTCTTTCCAATGAGCATATCGATCCCACACTTACATACCTGAATATTTCGATAGTTCAAACCAAAGGAAGATGGATCTCTTACCCTAGGAGATTGATCTCACCACCCTTATTCTATAAAAACTCGATGGCAAAACCTTCTTTCTCAAGAAAACAAAACACCTACTCCATTTTTACCCAAAAGAACAAGCTTTCTCACCTAGAATACCACCCCTTCCAAAAAGATTTGAGAAAAGTTGCTTGAAGCAAAATTATTCATTGTGAGAAGGAGAACAACATAGTTAGGAATCAGCATTCAACTTGTTGGATTGAATGAGCAAAAGGGTCTTCCAATTTTAGACAAGAGAAAAGACAAGATAGGTGAGACACTTATGCTTTGATGATGATTTCTAAATCTCATATGGACTCATTACTGAGCTAGTTGAAGCTCATCCCCCTTCTTTCATTCCCCATG
This sequence comes from Firmiana major, assembly GCA_033439115.1. Classification (NCBI taxonomy): domain Eukaryota; kingdom Viridiplantae; phylum Streptophyta; class Magnoliopsida; order Malvales; family Malvaceae; genus Firmiana; species Firmiana major. The sequence continues at coordinate 42,954,697 of CM065907.1, read as the reverse complement.
ATTATTTATAGTGAGTGCAAGTACCTGCTGCGTACGTGACATAGGCTAGTGGACGAGACTCTCCCCAGGCTATTTCTTGTACACGCATGAGGTATAATTCAATTCATTTTGTATCCAGACAATTATGTAATGTAGACCCTTATATTTAAGTAATGTTGGGATGTAATCAGGATGGTATTTGTATATAAATTAGAAAAGTGGGTTTATTTTAATACCATGTTATTTGGATAAGTAAATGTTGATGTTGAGAGATCATTGGGATGTTGGTTGATGAAATAGAAATAAAATCAACTGGATTGTGGATATTGAATTGCTTCTTAAATCTGCAGGAGGATAATGATAATGTAAGACCCGATTTTATCGTAAGAGCCAAAGGGAATGAATAGAAATTTTCGAGTGCATTTAAAAATGCAAAAGGACTGAAATTATATTCCCGAAAACATGCAAGGGCAAAACGATCAAAAGACCGAAAGTCGGTATAAATTTGACAAGAAAATTTAATTAAAAATATGGGATTGAGAAATCTTGATCAATAACGAAGAAATAATTAAATTTCGAGTTAAATTGATCAAGATATAAATTTATTTAATATTTTTAGAATTTTTGCCTCGAAAAACGATCTCGAAAATAATCGAAAAATATATCGAAAAGCCAAAATAATACCGAGAAATTCATTTATTGAATAAATGAATTAAATATAAATTTTTTAAGATATTTTGGCAAAATAATAATATAATATTGATTAAAATAACATTAAAATAAATTATTAAAAAAAACGAAATTGAAAATCTGGAAAGGAATATCGGGGAGAGAGAAGAGAAACAAAGCAGGAAACCGAGGGAATGGTTTCCCTCTTACCGACGAGTAACAGGCGAGGCTGAGGGGCCGACGAGGGCCGACGAAGACGGCCCGACCTCGGGCAACAACACAGCGGTGGTGACGCGCAGTGGAAACGCCGGAGCAAACCGAAAACGGAGGAGCTTACCGCGGGAGAGAAGCCTCGATCGGCGGCCATCGGCGCCTATTTGAGCCACACCAAGGCCCGATTTTGGAAGCCCAGGCGATGGCGCGCCGAACGGCACCAGAAACGGCCCGAGAACCAACCGGACGACGTCGAAACGCAGAAATGATACCTGAACCGGTCGAACTGGACTGAACGAACCGAATCGAACCGGACTAAACCGATGGTCTGAACCGGGTTGAACCAGACCGAACCGGTTCAGCCAAAAAGAAAAGAAAAGAAAGAGATAAAGGGGAAAAAGAAAAGAGGAAAAAGTGGAAAAAATTTCAGTGATGCAATCGAGCTACGGGTAAGTCGGTAAGTGGTCGAATTGACTGATTTAAATTTTGAAATATTTAATTTGATTAATATTCGACTGAAAATTTACCCGAAAAAATATTAAATTGTGTAGCTTGACAATTGGCATCAAACTAGAGCTCGAGACAACCTCGATTTATGTACGATTATGGAATATTGAGTAAGTAATCCTTATTTACGATAATTTTGCATCGTTATGCGTGTTAAAAATTATCGCATAAAAACGGATTTAATTTTCGCATTTAATGAATTATATTCTAGAAATTGAGATAAATTGTCGTAAATAATTTATTAAGCTATTCGAGAGTTTAGAACGAGACTCAATAAATACTGATGGGCCCAGTGAGCCCAAAGGCCTCGATAATGTGAATAGTAAGTGAAAACGGGCTTAGGGTCGATTAAGGCCCATTAAGGTGCAATCGGGCTCAATATTGGTAAATGGGCCCAATGATTTAAATTAAGCCCAAAAAATATGAAATACAATTAATTGTATTGTATATTGACCTAACGAATATTTATCCGCAGTTTCGGAGATTGGATTCGGAGCAAATCGGACTGCGTGACGAGTCATCAGTGGAAAGGTCAAACTGTACAGAAAAATGAGATAAGGGAATTGTGTGAGTAGCTAGGGGTAGCTACGCGTACTTTAAATAGCTTTTGTATACACTGAATATGTATGTATACACTGATATTGTATTAAGGTCCTAAAGTGGTTTAAATGATTTTAAGGATCGAATAGGTAAAAAGACTATTTTACCCCTATTGAGGGAAGTTCCCTTAAGGATGGTGAAAGCATGACATGCATGATTTAAGGAATTTTTTGAATTAAAGAATTTGATTGGTTTTAATCAAAGCAAATCGATAGATTGGCCAGTAATTGCATAAATTTCACAAGATAACACTACGTAAGTGTTATTTATATTTAAATGAAAATTATTTGGAAAATGCGTCAACTATCAAGTTTATATGGAAACAGATAGTGCCGGCACATAGCTCACACTATATATGCATTTGTGAGTGTGCATAAAACGTGCTTGAGCGGTTGCTCACACCGACTTGTGTGACATCATATGCATGAAATGTGCTAGAGTAGGGTGTTCGCATTGATTTTTATTATTATGAAATGAGAGGTGCTGGAGCCTAGCTCGCATTCTGTTTTGACATGTTTTGACTTGCTTTAAGTTGGTATGCATAAAAGGTGCTGGAATGATTGCTCGCACTAGTTTTTATGATTTCATATGCATGAGAGATGCTGGAGCTTAGCTCGCATCCAATTTTGATATTTAATTGCATAAAGCCGTACTGGAGCCTTGCTCGTACGTGATTTAATCGATTTAATTTCATAAAGCCGTGCTGGAGTGTAACTCGCACGAGATTTGTTGTATTTATGCATAAAGTCGTATTGGAGCGTTGCTCGTACGAAGTTTTGATTTACTTGAGCATTCATTCGTGCTGGAGCATTGCTCGCACATGATTTTATATAGATTTATAACTCATTTTAAAGTCGTACTGGAGGGTTACTTGTACGCAGATTTTATTGATTTCTATGAAACTGTGCTAGAGTTTCGCTCGCACGAGATTTTTTGATATCATGAATATGCATGGAGTCGTGCTTGAGCTTTGCTCGCACAGGGATTTATATGACATGCATATAGCGATGTCAGAGCCTCCTGTAGACTGTGTGTCATAGTGAGATGATATGCTCACACGCGCATATTGAGACAGAGATGATATGGGTGGATAAGACCTATTGCAGGCACCCTTTATTGAGCTTGGGTTCACAGAGTACGTTGTACCGTGTATGTCACGCGGAGTACGTTGTACTGTGGGGATTATTGGAGTGGAGTGGCATTAGCCATGAGGCAGCAAGCCTTGCCCTCACAATCCTGGTGTTATGCTGTTCTGGCGGGTAGGACGACCCCCTCCCGTTTCAGGTGTGATACCCCGCACACTAGGTACCATGTTGCCAGGGATCACGAGGTTATGTCCATAGTCCTATGTTGTTACTGATAGTTACCTTCTTGTCTCACATGATATAACTTGTGGTCTGATAGACCAGGGTAGACCCAAGGGAGGGGTCAGGCCCTCGATTTTACGATTTTATGATTTTATGATATGTGACCCTGAAAGAAGGGTGGTTTTATAACTGAAGCTTTATAATGAATTTTAATGACTTGTTTTATGAATTTGAGATTTACTTATGAGATAATTGACCCGGATGGGGTTATTTTATTCTACATTTTAATAAAATGATTTGAATGCAGTAGCATGATGATGTTTTCCATTCTTTCATTTCAAATTCATGATTTGTCTTACATGACATGAAAGAATGCATGATTTTGATTAAATTCATGCTAAGTATGATTTACTGATGTCACATAAAATGTCATTGATGCATAAGTAGTATGAATGATATATGCACGAATAGTTTTATAAACTAAGTCATTGATGACATACATGAATTTTTGCTTGAGATTTTAATGAAAAGAAATGGATTTTAAGGGCACGGCATTATGAGCATGTAGATAGTGGAGCTATCTACTTACTTGCATAATTGCCTTACTGAGCATGTGGTTTGCTCACCCCCTTATTTTTCCATCTTTTTAGAGCACTCGCAATAGTTAGTGAGCGGCTGAGGACTTACATGCTTGGTATCCGCTGCTTCCCATCGGGAGATAGGTATACACATTTGTCGAGTTTTGTATCTAAATATGTAATGCACAGTACTGTAAACATATATGATGTCGGGATGTAAAGTTATGTAAGTACCATTGTATATGAATTTAGTAAAGTCAAAAGATAGTAAACTCTGATATGTGAATGTGATTATGGAAATGGAATGGTAAATATGTGAGAGGTGACTAACACTGAATCATAGCCCAATTGTTTGTAGGATGGTAACGATGAGAGAAAGGTAAGAATTAAATAATAAATGAAAAAGTGAAAAATTTACTCTGATTTTTAGGTAATTTGGGTCGTGACAGATAAATATATGGGGAGATGCTGCCGAATTTTCGTTAGAAAATGACATGAGTATAATTAAGTATAAGCAGTTTAATAACGAATAGACATGAGATAACTGACACTGTATAGGAATGCACCTCGAGTAGGAAGTTTAATTTAAGATTTTTTTTAAATTAGCACTATTTTTCTCACTTCCGGGCTGTCACAGATTATGTAGTATCAGAGTGAAGGGTGTCTAGTACTGTCAGTGTTGATCAATTGGAAATAGATTACATCCTAAGTGTCTGTACTTGTCTGGTTATGAATTTAATGTAACGGTTTAAATTATAACCAAGTTTAATGTATACGCGTAGGTACGTAAGAATTAAGATATGAGGCGGAAACGAGGTTGTCCTCAGAGGCAGGCACAACCACCTCCACCACCTGCCCCACAGCTTAAGAATCCTAACTCTCGAATTTATCATTTGGAGTAGGATGTACGACAGGGGTTTGAGCAGATAGCAGCACTATTTGCGCAGCATTTCAGGGCTAATGCTTTAGGTACCACACCTACCCCGACTCCTACACCTACACCACCATAGGATCCTCCCCCACCTCCTCTATAGATTGACCTAGTGCCACCCATCTCTCAGCCTCCGGCATAGACCAGACCCCATGACAGAGGTATGGGTCGATTACGAGACTTTCTTAAGATGAATCATCCGACATTTAAGGGGGGTGAAGGACCTCGTAGCGGCAGAGGAGTGGTTGATAGAGATGAGGATAATTTTTTATTTCCTGGGGTGTACTGATGTAGAGAGAGTCAGCATGAGTGCTTATATGCTTAAGGAACAATCACGATATTGATGGAGTACCACCCAGAGTATATTAACTGCCAGTCATCCAGTGATTAGTTGAGAAACTTTTCAGTCAGCCCAAAGGATCCAGTATATCCCTCGTGCTGCCCAAAGGAAAATACAAGCATATTTTCTGAATTTAGTTCAGGGCAATATCACAGTCGACGAATATGAGAACAAGTTCACCACCTCGTTGAGATATGACCCGGAGATTGTCAAAGACAAAGAGCGCCGTATAAAACGATTTGTATATAGGCTGAAACCAGCCATTTGAGATAGATTGATGGGGTTTTGCATTACTGAGTGTACGGATGCTTTGAGACAGGCACAGGAAGTCGAGAGGGGACTATATTTAGTATAGTCCCAGTCTAAATCCCAGGTAGTGGTCAGAGTTAAGGGTAAGAGACCTAAAGCTTAACGAATAGACCTTAGGAGGGGTTTATTTAAGAGATGGAAGATCGATGGGCCTACGGTGAGAGTTGATAGACCCTGTGTTCTTCTAATTGCTATAGAGACTCCTCAAGGTGTCAGACCGAACTTTAAGATCTGTAGAGACTGTGGTCGGCCACATGAGGGAATTGTTTTCGTATGATACGAGGATGTTTTAGATGCGGGGACATGGGTTATAGGGTGAAAGACTGCCTGCAGCCTCAGAGACCGCATCCCCAAGAGCCTCCTCAATCGTAGCCTCAGAGAGTGATTCCCCAAAGACGGGCCACGGCTATTGATGAGGGTAAGAAGCTTGTCACAGAGGGGCATGTAGTTGCTATGGATAAGGAGGCTGCAGACACTTCGTCTGAGGCTATACGAGGTACACTTCTTATCTGTAATCATGAGGCTCATGTGTTGTTTGACCTAGGGTCTACATATTCTTTTATTTCAGTACACTTTACATGTAAATTGAATTTAGAGCCTGAACCCCTAGCTCATATTTTACATGTAAGTACACCTATGCGTGAGTCACAGAGGACTATATGGTATTTTGAAAGTGTGAGATTAAGGTGGGAGATAACGTTATGTTAGCAGATCTAGTTTTATTAAACATGTGTGGTTTTAATGTGATTCTAGGGATGGATTAGTTAGCGGCCAATCGTGTGAGTCTAGACTGCTAAGCTAAGAGTGTAACTTTCTCCCTACCTGAAAAATTTAGTGTACATTTAAATGTTAAGGAATGAAAATGAGTGAAGTTTATTGTGAGAAATCTTAAGATATAATTATGATTTCCTGAAAACACTAATTAAATTATTGATGTGAAGGTTACATCGCACTCATCTCTGATATCAGTCAGGAACATTCCAAGATAGATGACATACTGGTAGTATGTGAGTTTCCAGATGTTTTCCCAGATGAGTTGCCAGGTTTACCATCGGAGAGAGAGCTAGAGTTCACTATCGATTTGGTTGAATTGGAAGAGTTAAAGAAATAGTTGCAAGAGCTGCTTGACCAGGGTTTTATTAGACCTAGTGTGTCACCATGGGGAGTTCTGGTTTTGTTCGTGAGGAAAAAGGATGTAGTCTCAGATTGTGCATAGATTACAAACTACTGAACAAGACTAAAGTGAAGAAGAAATACCCTCTGCCAAGAATAGACGACTTGTTTGATCAATTGAGAGGGGCTTCTGTCTTTTCTAAAATTGACTTAAGATCAAGCTATCACTAGTTAAGAATCAGGAAACGGGATATTCCAAAAACGGCCTTTAGAACTAGATATGGCCACTATGAATTCTTAATGATGCCCTTTGGTTTGACGAATGTCCCTGTTGCTTTCATGAGTCTAATGAATAAGGTATTTCGGGACTATCTAGATTAGTTTGTGATAGTCTTCATTGATGATATCCTTATATATTCTCGATCCCAAGAAGAGCATGCATAACATTTGAGGATCGCGTTACAGATACTATAAGATAAGCAGCTTTATGGAAAGATTAACAAATGTGAGTTTTGGCTGGATCTGATAGCTTTCCTAGGTCATATTGTATCTAAGGATGGGGTGTCAATTGATCCGTCCAAGGTTGGGAGAGACCGAGGACAGTTACAGAGATTCAGAGTTTCTAGGACTTGCAAGGTATTATAGGAGGTTTGTTAAGAGATTCTCCAAAATTGCAGCTCCTCTGACTAAACTTACACGCAAAGATGCTCCATTAGTATGGTCTGAGCAGTATGAACAGAGTTTCCTAGAGCTTAAATGACGATTGACTATAGCACCTGTTTTGGTTATCCTGAGTGGATCTGGAGGCTTCGCAATGTATAGTGATGCTTTCCATCAGGGTTTGGGGTGCGTACTCATGCAACACAAAAGAGTAGTCACTTATGGGTCACGCCAGCTGAAGGACCATGAGCGAAACTATCTCACGCATGATTTAGAGTTAGCTGCAGTGGTGTTTGCCTTGAAGATATGGCGGCATTATCTATATGGGGAAAGGTTTCAGATCTTCACTGACCATAAGAGTCTGAAGTATATATTCGACTAGAAGGAGCTTAATATGAGACAAAGACGATGGATGAAGCTCCTTAAGGACTACGACTGTGAGATTTTATATCATCCAGGGAAGGCGAACGTAGTTGCTGATACCCTGAGTAGGAAGAGTATGGTTTCTGTTATGATGATAAGAGAATGGGATTTATTGGAACAGTTCGTCGGACTCAAGATCAGAGTTGAGGAAGCAGAGGTCAGATTTATGGCTAGCCTACGGATAGAGCCCAATATTATGGATCAGATTAGAATCAGACAAAGAGGTGATCAGAAGCTATTAGATATGGTTAGCCAAGTTGAAAAGACCTTGCAGTTAGATTTTACGGTCAATAATGATGGATTGTTAAGGTTTAAGGGTCGTATTTGTGTTCCAAGCAATGATACCTTGAAGCAACAAATTTTGAAGGAGTCTCATTGTTCCCGTTACACCATGCACCCAGGTAGTACTAAGATGTACCAAGACCTACGTAAGGTGTATTTATGGAGTGGTATGAGACGGGAAGTGGCGGAATTTGTGGCCAAGTGTTTTGTGTGTCTACAAGCAAATGCTAAGCATCAGAAGCCCAGAGGATTACTTAAGTCCTTGCCAGTGCCTAAGTGAAAATGAGAGTATATCACCATGGACTTTATCATGGGATTACCGGGGACCCGGAGAGGTCATGATACAATCTGGGTGATAGTAGACAGATTAACTAAGAGTACCCACTTCCTTGCCATCAAGAGCACAAATACTTTAAGTGCCTTACCAGAGTTATATGTCAGAGAGATAGCTCGACTGCATGGGGCGCCAGTGAGTATTATATCTGATAGCGATTCCAGGTTTACCTCCAAATTTTGGACTCATTTCAAGGAAGCCATGAGATCTCGATTAAATTTTAGTACCGCCTATCATCCTCAGACTGATGGTCAGTCCGATTGGACTATAGAAACCTTGAAGGATATGTTAAGGGTGTGTACGATGAACTTTAAGGGATCATGGGATGATCACCTGCCCCTTGCTGAGTTTGCTTACAACAATAGCTATCATGAGAGTATTGGTATGGCACCTTATGAGGCTTTGTATGGTAAGAGGTGTAGATCCCCTATAACTTGGGAAGAAATGGGTGACAGGAAAGTAATTGCTCTCGATCTCATTGAACAGGCAGTTCAAAATGTAAAGATTATTTGTGATAGATTATGGCATGCTCAGAGTTAACAGAAGAGTTACGCAGATGTGTTTAGACGGCCACTCGAGTTTTAGGCTGGAGATTCTGTATTTCTCAAGGTATCTCTACGTAAGGGTATCATGCGCTCCAGAAAAAAGAAGAGAAGTTGATTCCTTGATATATAGGACCGTTTGAGATATTAGAGAGAGTAGGAGATGTTGCCTACCAGTTAGCTTTGCCTCCACAGCTTTTCGGAATACATAATGTCTTCCACGTTTACATGTTGAGGAAGTATAATCTTGATCCCTCTCATGTCATCGAGTATGAAGCATTAGACATCCAGGGAGACATGAGCTATGTAGAAGAACCTGTTCGGATCCTTAACAGGAAAGAAAAGGTACTTTAGACAAAGAGAATTACGTTGGTAAAGGTTCTTTGGAAGTACCACTCAATAGAAGAGGCAACTTGGGAACTAAAGAGCCTGATGAAAGAGAAGTACCCTCGTCTATTTGATGGACCCGATTAAATTTGGAGGACCAAATTTCTTTCAAGGGGGAGATTATGTAAGACCCAATTTCGATGATGTATTCCTTATGATTCATATGATGTACACACTTCCATATGTTAATTGAGTCATAAGAAGAGCTTTTGCTTAAATGAAATTGCAAAGAGAATGAATGAATATCCATGAATTCATGTAATGGCTAAATAAGGGCTGAAGTGGCCACTAACTAAACAAATGGAACCCAAAACCTTCAGACTGAATATAAGGACTCAAACATGATTTCTAGTTATCTTTTATGATTCCAAGCAGTACACACAAGTCACATTGTATGTGAATCATAAGAAATAAACCTTTCCATGCTCTAAGTGAGAATAGAATGCAAAATGACTAGTGAAGAAATCAAAGGCAAGTTTTCCTTTGGAATTCGGGAAACATTTACAGCAGGAATGCTTTAAATGAAGGCCAGATCGATCCCCTATTCAAAGCAGATCGATCTCTAGTTCAAGCAAATCGATCTCAATTGGATTCTGCCTAGAAAGGATCGATCTCTTCCCACAAGCAGATCTATCTCCACTTGATTTTCCCAAAGAGCAGATCAATCTCTCCCCATGAGCAGATCGATCTCCATTTACTTCTACCGAGTAAGGATCAATCCCTTCCCATAAGCAGATCGATCCACTCCTCAAAACAGATCGACCTCCACTTAATTCTGCCAAGAAAGGATCGATCTCTTCCCAATGAGCATATCGATCCCACACTTACATACCTGATTATTTTGATAGTTTAAACTAAAGGAAGATTGATCTCTTACCCTAGGAGATCGATCTCACCACCTTTATTCTATAAAAACTAGACGATAAAGCCTTCTTTCTCAGAAAAACAAAACACCTACTCCATTTTTACTTGAAAAGAACAAGCTTTCTCACTCTAGAATACCACCCCCTTCCAAAAAGATTTGAGAAAAGTTACTTTGAGCAAAGTTGTTCATTGTGAGAAGGAGAACAACATAGTTAGGAATTAGCATTCAACTTGTTAGATTGAAACAGCAAAAGGGTTTTCCAATTTCGGACAAGAGAAAAGATAAGCTAGGAGAGTTTTCAATACACCAACTCCAAGTATGTTTGTATAGACATTGTTATGAGTTGATTGGTGTATGTATTGTTGGTTGAAACTACCTAGAACATAATGAATCAACGATGACCTAAAAATGAGTTTAGTGTGAGAAAGTGAACTATGGTTGATTTAATGATGAAGTGATTATACTATGGTGAAAGTGATGTTATATGCATGATTATGAGACAGCTTTGTGAAACTAGTAAATGGAATTGGATGAAGTTATGAAATGTACACATAAGGTGTTTGTGAAAATGCATGAATGAATAGAAGTGTGAAGTAGAGGTATAATGAGTATCTGTTGATGGTTTGACGTTATTTTAAACAGCTCAGGAATCTAACATGTGAATCGAGGCTAGTCCAAGACCCAGGTATATTTCACCGCCTAAGGTGCAAGAGGTAAGGGATGCAACCATTTTGTGCATATGTGTTCTTTACCGATGAAAATGCTTTGGTAGCATAAAATAATCTTATAAATGAGCATATTTTGTGAGAAAAGTGTTTAACTTGAGATTTATTACTTGAGTGCATGTTTTGCCAATTTAAGCTCAGTTTTGTGATTTGAATGTTTTCTGAACAAATATATTTTTACTTTTAAATGAGATTTACAAGCAAAACTATTATGAGCTCTACGTGAAAGTGAAACTATTTTCAGCATAATAATGACATGCTTTTGAGACTAAGGACTCGTCATGATATCTACACATCTTAATTTTTTATTTAGAAGCATTTGTATTATTTGATCCTGGTGCCATGCATTCCTTTATATCGCCTTCCTTTGCTCATAAGTTATTAAAGCATGTAAAGCCCACATTGTTAGATAGAATGTTGTTGATTTCTACACCTATGAGTGATAGTCACTTGACTGAGTATCTATATAGGAATTATAAGTTGAAGATAGGGGAAAAGATATGGCAGCCGATTTAATTCTATTGAGTATGAGCGACTTTGATGTAATTTTAGGAATGGATTGGTTGGTTGCAAATCGTGTTATTTTGGATTGTTATGCTAATACAGTAAAGTTTTCAGGGATAGATAACCTTATTATAAGTTTTGTTGAAAAGAAATGAAGAAACGTGATTTTTGTAAATGGGAAGAGTATAATTTTAATCCATCATATTAAAGAGATGAATTTGCTTGTTAATCATGAATGTTAATGTGATGACCTATGTTACTAACGGTGGAAAAGGATAATGTGAATGGTTTATTACATACGTGGTTGACACAGATAAGGCACACCTGAAATTGAGAGTCATTCCAGTGGTTGTAGAGTTTCCTGATGTCTTTTCGGACCATTTACCAGGGCTACCACCCGATAGGGAAATGGAGTTTTGTATGGAGTTGGTACCTAGTACAGAGCCGATATCTAAGCCACCGTATAGAATGGCTCCAATTGAGATGAAGGAGCTAAAGAAGCAGCTGTAAGAGTTGCTAGAGAAGGGGTTTATTAGACCGAGCATCTCACTCTGGGGAGCTCCGATTTTGTTTGTGAGGAAGAAGGATGGGAGCCTCCAATTGTGTATAGATTATCGATTGTTGAATAAGGCCACCATTAAGAACAAGTACCCCCTTCCATGTATTGATGATTTGTTGGATCAGCTCCGAGGATCATAGGTTTTTCTAAAATAGATCTGTGATATGGGTACCATCAGTTGAGGATACGAAGTGGAGATGTACCCAAGATAGCATTTCGTACCCGTTATGGTCACTACAAGTTCTTGGTTATGCCATTCGAATTGATGAATGTCCTCACAACATTTATAGCTTTGATGAATGATGTATTTAAGGCATACCTAGACCAGTTTGTGATAGTGTTCATCGATGACATATTGGTTTATTCCAAGTCTAGGGAAGATCGTGAGCAGCACTTGAGGATAGTTCTGCAGACCCTCTGAAAGAATGAATTATATGCCAAACTCAGTAAATGTAATTTTTGGTTGGAGCAGATCTCATTTCTGGGCCATGTTGTATCGAGGGATGGGGTATTAGTGGATCCATCCAAGATTGAGGTAGTTGTATAGTGGGACGACCCAAGACAGTAACTGAGATTAGAAGTTTTTTAGGATTGGCAAGTTATTATTGGAGATTTGTTGAGGGTTTCTCCAGACTAGCTGCTCCGTTGACACGTCTCACGTGGAAGGATGTTAAGATTGTGTGGGACAAGACATGTGAGAGGAGTTTTCAGGAGCTTAAGCGGCGATTGACCACTGCTCCGATTCTCACCATTCCTACTCGCTTAGGAGGTTTTTCTATGTATACGAATGCATCACACCAGAAACTAGGTTGTATACTTATGCAAGATGGGAAGGTGGTTGCCCATGGATCCAGACAGTTGAAGGATCACGAGTGAAACTATCAAACTCATAATTTAGAGTTGGCGGTCGTAGTGTTTGCATTGAAGATATGGCGCCACTATCTCTATGGTGAAACATTTCAGGTATATACGGATCATAAGAGCCTTAAGTATCTGTTTTTGCAGAAAGAGTGAATATGAGACAGAGAAGATGGCTCGAACTCCCGAAGGACTAAGATTGTGAAATCATGTACCACCCGGGTAAGGTAAATGTAGTTACCGATGCCTTGAGCAGGAAGAACCTCGGGTTGGTGTCTTATATGTCACGCCCCGAAAATGCGGAAAATAGGGCAAATTTAAAACTTTTTACTCATTAACTCACAGTTAAAGGTGCATTCCTGTGCAGTGTCATACATCATCATAATTATCATTCCTCAGGATCTCATCACTAGAATTTATATATCATATCAAATACATTAATCCATCTCAAGTTAATTAATCCTAATACATCCCATATAATGTTATACATCAAGTGTCTGCAATTACAATAATAGTCTGGGTACATGAAAAGATAAAAGGTACCTCAAAATACAATATATATGGCCTGGAGCTCAAGTCCTCCACTAGCCACTACTCCGTACGTCGCAGGGAGATTCTTTTTCACTTGAAGAACTCTGGGGGGAAAAGAAAACAGGGTGAGCTTCTAAATCGCTCAGTAAGGGGGGTAAGGTACTCATTTCATAAACCAAAATGCACATCACAAAGTATTTATTTGTATGTGAAACTCATTTGAAAACCATAGCATGAAAGTACTCAAAACGACATTCTCATGTCTCAAGTCATGTGAAAACATGAAGTAAAAGGCTCACTCTAGAGCAATAACAAAGCATGTGAAAACAATGCGATAAACGCTTTCTCAAATACGGGATAAAATCACCGAAATAGTAATGCACGTGGCACAGCCACTAAACACACGTGGCATAGCCACTGATTTAAATTCTCACGTGGCATAGCCACAAAACACACGTGGCAAAGCCGCTGATTTAAATTCTCGCGTGGCATAGCCACAAAACACACGTGGCAAAGCCACTGATTTAATTTCTCGCGTGGCATAGCCACAGAATAGGGTTTCTCAAGGTGGCAACGACCACCAATGGGGTATAACGTGGCACAGCCACCAATGGGGTTTCTCAACGTGGCAACGGCCACCAATGGGGTATAACGTGGCACAGCCACCGATGGGGTTTAACGTGGCACAGCCACCAATGGGGTATGACGTGGCACAGCCACCAATGGGGTTTAACGTGGCATAGCCACCAATGGGGTATAACGTGGCACAGCCACCAATGGGGTTTCTCAACGTGGCAACGGCCACCAAGTATACGTGGCATAGCCACAGAATAGGTTATTCTCACGTTACCAGAACGGAGAAGAAATCGAGCTTACATGCTACCAGAGCAATGCCCGGTGTGTACTCACAACTACACACCTAAGTCTTATCACATAAGACGAGTTTGCCTTCACGTAGAACTCATAATGGTTTTTCTCTCATAAAACTCATTTGAAAATCATTTTGTACTCAACACAAAACGTAATAAAACCGAGTTCCAACCGGCAAAGCACACGCACACATTTCTCAAATCTCAATATTGCCTTAACGTAGAGCCCAGTTATAAACTCATAAAAACATTGGGCTCCAACCGGCTATAAAATCGTGTGCAATTTAATCTCAACACAAAACCCAACATGCTTGTTTTATAAACCACAATTCATGCTAAAATAGTTTACAATTCACATACACAAATGGTTTAGATTTCCCTTGCCTCTTTGCACCTCGTATAGTGCAATCGTTTCCCCCGTATCACGGACTAGTCTCGCATTCCACTCTGGAACTCCCGAGCTGTCCAAACGATGTAAAAACATCAATACTCAATTATCTCATAAACCTCAATTCTCAAAATCGAGCATAATTGCTCATAACACCTCAAATCTCTCGATTCTCGTAACTCTACCCTAAACTACAACCTCATTCACAATATCTCAACGTCCTACATTTCTCATGCCAATTATCTAGGCTAATTCACCACATTGTCTAAATTTCCATTTATAGCACAAATTCTCAAAATTACCAAATATCTACATTACTCCAACCACATTGCAATTTCATCAATCCCTAATCATTTCTCAACTATTTCAACACAATGACAACCACCAATATCATCAAAATCAGCTCAAATATCAAGATCGAGGTTTAGAAATTACCCAAAGCTTGTGAGACGCACAACCTACGCCTCGATCCGATTCGTCCTTTGATTTCCAAGTATGTTGTTCTCCCTTTGATGAGGAACAACTTTCCTTCTTGCCACAACCTCTGATTCGGCTAAAAATGGGTGATTTGGATGAGTGAGAAAGCTAGGTTTTCGGTAAAATGTGGGTTGGAAGAGAGGGAAATTGAAATTGCAGGAGAAAAACATGGGTTCCTTATATAGACTGGAGGTAGGAGATCGATCTGCCTCTTGATGAGATCGATCTGTGTTTGAATTTTAGGGACGATCTGGGCAATTTTATGCCTAGGAGATCGATCTGTCGAGGGGTGAGATCGATCTCTTTATGGCTTTATTGGATCGATCTGCTCCTAAGGAGATCGATCTTCTCCCAAACAGAATCATTTGGAGATCGATCTCTTCCTCATGAGATCGATCTTCTCTCAAACAGATTCATAAGGAGATCGATCCTCTTCCATTGGAGATCGATCTGCCCCTTAAATTCCTCATTCCTCGTCATTTTTACCTCACCAGATCGATCTCTCATTCTCCCAGATCGATCTGTCCTCATAGTTACACACTTATTTTAACACTTAACATATAAATCTCCAATTATCATTCCCACAGTTCACTTAGCTCAATAAATTACACTTCAAATTATTATTACATCAATAAAATATGTCTGAAATTCTCAGATCTCACATTATATGGTGGTTCGAGAACACGAGTTGTGGAGCAGTTCATGAACCTCAGTTTGGATGTAGCCCTGCCTGATATAAAGAGATTTGATGTTGTGGCTAGTTTGAGATTGGAGCCAGAGTTGATTTGTCGTATTCGACAGGCTCAGCAGGGTGATCGACAGTGTACCGATTGGTTGAGCCAGGAACAGATAGGTGTGGGTACTGATTTTGAGCTGAGTACAGGTGGATTGCTGAGGTTCAGGGGCAGGATATGTATTCCCAAGGATTCAGAGATCAGGAGATTGATTTTATCAGAGGCTCACTCATCGAGGTATACGATACATCCGGGGAGTACCAAGATGTATCAGAACCTTCAGAGAGTTTATTGGTGGTCTAAAATGAAGAGAGATATTGTTGAGTATGTCGCGAGATGTCTCGTCTGTTAGTAGGTAAAGGTAGAGCATCAGAAGCCTACAGAGTTATTGCAGCCTCTACTGATACTGACATGGAAATGAGAGCACATCACCATGGATTTTATGATGGGTTTACCGAGGACCTGCAGAGGTCATGATACCATTTGGGTGATTGTGGATCGGTTGACGAAGTTAGCCCATTTCTTAGCTATGAGAGCTACCGATACTCTGAGTCAGTTGGCGAACTTGTATGTTTGAGAGATAGTTCGGTTACATGGTGTTCCAGTGAACATTATTTTTGATCGGGATGCCCGCTTCACTTCCCATTTCTGGGAACACTTTCAAGAAGCGATGAGGACCCAATTGAGTTTTAGCACCGCTTTTCATCTTCAGATAGATGGTCAGTCAGAGAGGACTATACAGACTCTGGAGGATATGTTGAGAGCATGTGTGCTGGATTTTAGAGGATCCTGGGATGATCACCTACCATTAGCCGAGTTCGCCTATAATAATAGCTATCATGCAAGTATCGGGATGGCACCATATGAGGCACTATATAGACGCAGATGTCGATCCCATATAGGATAGGAGGAGGTTAGTGATAGACAGATTTTTGCTCTTGATTTAGTACAACAAGCCTCTGAAGACGTCCAGTTGATATGTGAGAGGTTACGGACAGCTCAGAGCCGGCAAAAGAGTTATGCTGACAGGAAACGGAGACTACTGGAGTTTACTATGGGTGAGTCAGTATTCTTGAGAGTTTCTCCCTCTGTCACGACCCACTATCTCTGTCCGTGACCTTTACCTTACCATTTACAGTTGGGCTGTGAGTCAACATCCAATCCATATCTCATCCATTTTAATTTAATAAATTCATACAAATGAAGTTTAATGGAAACTAGACTTTTATATATAAGTGCGGAAGCGTTTACATCAGTTTCTATTATATACATCCCCCAAAATACAAGATACATGCTTTACTGTGCATTAATTTACAGGATACAAAATTTTTTTCATCTCAAGTGTATACCTCTCTATACTGCTGGATGACCGGAGTAATATGATAGCAGGGACGACTATAGTATACTCACTACTGCATAGAATCTGTGGATGAGAAATAAAAGGGTGAGCTAACACGCTCAGTAAGGAAAATATGAAAGCAGGTAGACAACTACTCTATCTACATGCTAAAAATATATATATTCATTTTCCTTATAAACATATGCATTCTTTTCAAAACAACTTCCATCAATGCGTAACCCTTAATTCGCTAGATGAGTATATGCATATTCACCCAGAATCATACAGCTTCACACAGCATAATCTATTCACATAGCTAATCTTTAAATTCATTGAGTACACATTTAAAAATCATTTTGCACACAGCAAATCAATATACATGAGACGTAATTATGGGTTATCATATTCCCAGACACGCAGCAGGGGGACATATGTCACCTCACATAGTAGTGGTAATGCCTTATCACACAGATATAAAAGACTTATGGCCATAATCGGATTCCAGGCAACACGGATCAGGTGTGCGGGAACCCTACGCTCAGGGAGGCGGATCAACCATCCCTTCAACTCATACTCAAATCACGACACATCGTACTCTATGGCTAACGCTCACGGTACATTGTGCTCCCGTGGATCCTTATCACTGATTTTCGTTATCTCAAAATCTCGTGCGAGTAGGTCTGTGCAAGAAACACATCAGTACACGACGGCTCTAGCACGGTTTTGTACCCATAACATCACATTCATAACCCACGTGCAAGCAGGTCAATGCAAGATACACAATAATACATGACGACTCTAGCACGGTTTTACTCAACACACAACATAATCATAAAAACCTCATGCGAGTAACTCAGCGTAAGACACACAACATACCTGAGGCATCAAGCACGGTATTACTAGGAAATTACATGCGAGCATGTTAAATCAAGACACACAGCAATACTTGAAGGCTCCAGCATGGTTCCCAAAAATCTAGTGAGAGCATCTCAAGTGGAACACATAGCATCACCCGAGGTATCGAGCACTCTTTTGTTTTTCTTAAAAAAATCCCTTTGAAAATAACGTGCGAGCAGGACTGGTCGATCTATCGTTGCCACTCAAGCTCTAACATGATTTCACACAAAAAAGAAATAGAAGGGGCTCCATGTACTATCATGAGTGAGAGGGCAAATCTCCCTTCAATCACTGGTTAGAAGCATTTCATGCAAATGGCTAAACTGGGAGCCCGTCTATTATTATTCTTTCTTAAAACGTTTGCAAAACCTCTTTTCACAACAATAACATAGAAGTCATGCAACTCATACTTATAGACTTATTCTCCTACGTAGGTTTCTACCTAGATATACCAATATCTATATACTCATCGCATACATTCGCACACAGCAGGTAAGAAAATATACGTATAGCTATCTCTAATAGCTCGCATCAGTCCCTTACCTCGAATCACACTTGAATCACTTTTCTTCAATTCCCAATGCTCGTGACCCGATCTTATCGACTCCGACTTTATCTTTTGGAGCTGAAATCGTATACTACACACATCAGTATACTTCATTCCACTTGTTTGATATTCAAATCAATGTATTAGGCCATTTATATCTCATTTGGCCTCGTTACACCATTATCAGACCTTACTCTTTCATAAGTCCATTTTGAGTATATAACTCATTTTCTAGAATCTCTCAGACTCCTCGAGCCTATTGATTCGTATTAAATTAGTATTAAGATTACAATACCTCAAGTTCATTATTTCATTTCATTTTGGCATTTCATCGAATACCTCATATACTTACTTTCAACCATTACTGTTTCTAGCACATGGATTTCACCAAACTATTATAAAAGCATATATACATTCTCAATAACATCAATGCATACTTAATTCATCATTAAATCCTTGCCTACTAATCTTTCTCTCATTTTGACACATCAAACCATTTATAGGTCTTGGAGGATTAGGCATGAACTAAGATGTTTCAACCATAAATCTATATACCAATAAACTCATACAAGTGTAGAGATCAACATACATGAGATTGTTGCATTGAAATCTTACCAATCTCAACTTTTCTCCTTTTTCACCAAAAATTGGGGGAAAACTCTTTTCCTCTTCCAATCCAAAGATTCAACCTCTTGTTTTCGACTATGTCGTTCTCTTCCTCTCTAGGAGTAACTTTGCTGAAATGAACTTCTCTCAAATCTCTAAGGAAAGTGTTGAGAGTTTAGGGAGAAAAGTTAGGTTATGATGTTTTTCTCGTGAAATGCAGTTCAGCTGCCCAGTTTATATAGAAATGGCTTAATGAGATCGATCTCCATAAGTGAGGGATCGATCTTCTCCTGCTTTAAGTCTCTCGGCATTCAGTTTTTAAGCATGAGGGATCGATCTGTCGAAGAGCATGAGATCGATCTTAGCTTGACAGAGAGCTTCAGAGATCGATCTACCAGGGGAATGAGATCGATCTGCTTCTGGCTGAGACATAAGGAGATTAGTCTGCTTAAGGATGAGATTGATCCTTGCTTGGCAGAAGCTTACGAAGATCGATCTGGCTTGTAGGAGAGATCGATCTCCTCTTGCTCTGCAGCATACTTAGCTGAATTTCATCCCTAATTCTCAAAGCTAACTTCATATCGATTTACTTCACTACTCATTTTGCATTCAATCCACATTTATCACTTAGAAAGGTCCAATTCTTATAATTCATACTCAATGAAACTTGTGTGTACATCACGAATTCACATAACCAGTGTGTACATTAAATTTACAGACCTTACAACTCTTATGATTCATATTACATTAACAAGTGTATACTCAGGGAATCATAAGGATTACATACGAAAATACGGGCCTTACATTCCTCCCCTCCTTTAAGAAATTTGGTCCTCCAAATTAGAACCAAGTTACTCCTCAAAAAGTCAGGGGTACTTTTCCAGTATAGAATTCTCCAAATCCCAAGTAGCTTCCTTTGAAGCATGGTGCTGCCGGAGAACCATAATAAACGGAATC
The DNA here is from genome assembly GCA_033439115.1 of Firmiana major. NCBI lineage: Eukaryota > Viridiplantae > Streptophyta > Magnoliopsida > Malvales > Malvaceae > Firmiana > Firmiana major. The sequence continues at coordinate 42,934,667 of CM065907.1, read as the reverse complement.
GTCTTGTTTCGTAGCACCTTTTCTTTCCTACTAAGTATATGGATCAGTTTCACTACATATGACAAATCATTCTTGTGCTCCAATGGCTCATAACGAATCACATGAGTTGGATCTGGATGGTACTTCCGAAGCATTGACACATGGAAGACATTATGTATGCCTGCTAGCTCCAGTGGCAATGCTAGCTTGTAGGCCTTATCTCCCACACGCTCCGGTATCTCAAATGGTCCGATATACCGAGGGCTCAACTTACCCTCATAATTCCTTTCGAATGAGAGACTTTCAAGAAAACTGAGTCACCCATAGTGAACTCTAGTGGCCTCCGTCTCATGTCAGTGTAACTTTTCTGTTTGCTCTGAACTGTTCTCAATCTCTCACATATTAGCTAAACAACCTCAGAGGCTTGTTGTACTAAATCAGAAGCAAAGATTTTCCATTCACCCACTTCTTCCTAACCAATAGAGGAACGACACCTTCTACCATACAAGGCTTCATATGGTGTCATCCCAATACTCAAGTGATAACTATTATTGTATGAAAACTTGGCTAGCGGTAGGTGATCATCCCAGGAGCCCTTAAAATCCATAACACTTGCTCTCAACATGTCCTCTAACGCTTGGATGGTTCTCTTTGATTGACCATCGGTCTGAGGATTGAAAGCAGTATTGAAACTCAATCGGGTTTCGATAGATTCCTAAAATTATTCCTAAAAGCAAGAAGTGAAGCGGGAATCCCTATTCGATATGATGCTCGCTGGAACACCATGTAGCCTCACTATCTCCCTTACATACAACTTTGCCAAACTACTCAAAGTATCAGTAGATTTCATAGCTAGGAAGTGAGTGAATTTCGTCAGTCTATCAACCACTACCCAGATAGCATCATGGTTCCTTTTAGTCCTAGGTAATCCCATGATGAAATCCATGGTAACATACTCCTATTAACAAGTTAGTACTAGTAGAGGCTGCAATAACCCTGCAGACTTTTGATGCTATACCATACCAGACATCTTGCCACAAACTCTATGTTATCCTTTTTCATTCCTGACCACCAATACACTTTTCAGAGGTTCTGATACATGTTATTACTCCCCGGATGCAATGTATACCTCGATGAATGATATTCTGTCAAAATCAACCTCTTTAACTTTAGGTCATCGGGAACGCAAGTCCTGCCTCTAAACCTCAGTAGGCCATCATCACTCACTAAGAAATCGGCCACATCACCCCTCTGAATCTGACTCGCACGATCCTCACATAGTAGAACGACATGCTGAGCCTGGCGTATCCGGTCAATCAAATCTGATTCCACTCGCAGGCTAGCTATCACACAGTCTCTATCAATATTAAGAGGGTCTATATCCAACCTGAGGTGAGCAAACTGCTGAAGCAGCTCATATTCCCTGACCATCATGTGCGATACCATTCCAAGGCTCTTTCTACTTAGGGCATAAGCCACAATATTAGCCTTTCTTGGATGCTATAATATCTCACACTCATAATCCTTTAGAAGCTCTATCCATTGTCTCTGCCTCATAGTCAACTCTTTTTTTGAAAACAGATATCTGAGGCTCTTATGATCTGTATACACATGAAATTTCTCACGTACAAGTAGTGGCACCATATTTTCAGTGCAAATACCACGGCTGCCAACTCTAAATCATGGGTTGGGTAGTTTCTCTCATGGTCCTTAAGTTGTCTGGATCCATAGGCTACTACCTTCCCGTCCTGCATCAACACACAGCACAGTCCCTGTCTTAAGGTATTTGTATACACTGAATAAACTCCTGAGCTGGTGGATATGGTGAGAATAGGTGCGGTGGTCAGTCTGTGCTTTAGCTCACAGAAACTACTTTCACATTTTTCATCCCACTCGAATGTCATATTCCTTCGAGTGAGACGTGTCAACGGAGCAGCTAGCTTAGAGAATCCCTCAACAAATCGTCGGTAATAACCTGTTAAACCCAAAAAACTACAGATTTTTGCAATCGTCTTGGGACTTTCCCATTGTATCACAGCCTTTATCTTGGATGGATCCACTGATACCCCATCTCTTAAGACTACATAACCCAAAAACGATATCTCACTCAGCCAGAAATCACACTTGTTGAGTTTAGCATACAACTCCTGATCTCGGAGGGTCTGTAACACTATTCTCAATTGCCGCTCATGTTCTTCCCTGGACTTCGAGTACATCAATATGTCATCTATAAAGACAATCACGAAGCCATCCAGGTATGGCTTGAATACATCATTCATTAAGGCCATAAACGCTGCAGGAGCATTCGTCAACCCAAATGGCATAACCAAAAACTCATAATGGCTATAACGGGTCCGAAACGCTATCTTGGGTACATCTCCACTCCGAATCCTCAACTTATGATACCCGAACCTCAGATCAATCCTTGAAAAGATCTGTGCTCCCTGCAACTGATCCAATAGATCGTCTATCCGTGGAAGGAGATATTTATTCTTGATGGTAGCCTTATTCAACAACCGATAGTCTATACACAGTCGGAGACTCCCATCTTTCTTTCTTACAAACATAATCAATGCTTCCTAAGGCGATACACTCGGTCTGATGAACCCCTTGTCCAACAACTCTTGCAATTGCTTCTTTAGCTCCTCCAATTCAATCAGAGTCATTCTATATGGTAGCTTGGATATCGGTTCAGTTCCAGGCACCAAATTAATACAGAATTCCATTTCTCTATCTCGTGGCAACCCTGGTAATTCTTTCGAAAAGACATCGAGAAATTCTCTAACCACTGAGAGGTCAGCTATATCCGGGTACACCTTATCCAAGTTAACCACATAGGCGATAAAACCTTCAACACATTATTATTACATTCGTTAGTAACAGCATTCATCCTTAGAAATAATTTACTACTTCTTTCATTACTTTTCAAACCTTACAAAATACTTTACCGGGGTTAAAAACATTACTGTCTTAGCATAACAGTATAAAACAACATGGTTTGCAACCTACCAATCCATTCTTAATATTACATCAAAATCCTTCATATTTAATAGAATGAGATCGACCGACATGTCCTTTTCCCCTACTTTTAACTTACAACTCTTACATACATACTCCGTCATTACATTGTATCTCACTGGAGTGCTTATAAGTAAAACTCTACCTAAGGGTACAGGTTTCACATGTTTAAGCAATTTACATGCAATTGTAGGCGATATAAATAAATGCGTGGCACCATGATCAATCAATGTTAATGCTTCAAAATTGAAGATAAGGATGGTACCTTTAATCACATCCGAGGAAGCCTCTGCAGATGCCTGGTCCAACGCAAACACTCGCCCTCGACCAATAACTTGCTTCCTTTTTTCTTCAATTGTGGCCTTCCTCTTAGCTGTAGGTGTGAAACTTGATATTTTTCCATATTATGATGCTTATGAGAAGTAAATTATAGCTAAATGTGACATTTTGCAGGCCCGTAGATGACTAAAGCACTCGATTCTAGCGTGAGGCCCGATGGCATGAAAATCGAGGTAAGGTCCTAGAATCAAGAATTACTTAGAAATTCCATGTTCATGCATGAAATGATGTGTTGAAGGAAAAACTAAGTGATTGGAGATGAAAAAGTGAGTTAAACTCGGGTTTTCAATTAGATCGAGAAAACATACTTAATAAGGGAAATAAATTCAAATAAAATTCTAGAAATTCGTAAAAATTATTCCAAGGCCATAGAAAATTAATATGAGGTGAAATTGACATGGGAAATAAAAATCATGAAGAAATATAGAGATTTAGGGGTCCAAATCAATTTTTGAAGTGAATCGAAACCTTAATTCCATTTTGCTCGGTATTGGCTAAATCACGCAAAATGAGCTCGTTCGTGAAATGTTTCTTAAACAAGTGGTCGCCAAATTTTTATGGGACACACTATAGACATATTATAACAATTGAGAAGTGAAATTTTGAAGAAATCTGATCAGGATTAATTTTGGATTCTAAAACAGAATAATCATCTCCCTTGCTTTTAGCAAGCTGTCAGCCAATGAAAATCACACGATTTGATGGCTTTATAGATGTTTTTTGTTTCTGATATTTTCCAGCCTGAAATTCAATTGGATAAGCTTCATAAAAAGGTAAAATTCACCCTGCAATAAGCTGAAACTTGAGAGATATCCCTTACCCATCCTTGCCGTAGGCGTTACCTCTGCTTCTGACTGGCGTGAATGTTTTGGCGACCCTCGAGCCAGTTTCAAGCGACGGTCCCTTCACATGAAATCTTCCTCTTTCTCCCTCTACCCCATATAAAAAGTTCAGACCTAATTGAAGTCGTTTACCCCCTGAAACGTTAGAGAGAAGAACAAGATAGAAAACTACCCTGTTCCGAGGTAAGTAAAAATGGAATTTTTGGATGAATTTGATGAGTTCTTTAGAAGATTCTAAACATTTCTAAGCTCTATACATGTTTCATTACAGTTGAGTGGAAATTTGGAAGCTTGAAATCAAAGTCAAAGTTGGTCAAAGGAGTGAAGAATTTGAGGTATGATGATGTTAATGAGATAGGTTGTTAAATTACGATTTTTGGATGAATTTTTGTTAAAGGAAATTTGATGGAATGATTTATATGATGGAGTTCAACTTCTGCCAGCATGATTTAGTTGCTAGAATGATGATATGGGATGTAATTAAAATGAATTTATAGTTAAAATTATGCTGCAAAGGTTCGGTTTAGTGTTTAACTAGGTGAATTATCGAAATAATGCAAGAATCGATAATTTAAGGTCTTGTATGAAGTGGAATGAATTGATGGAATGTAAGACACAATCTGGAGGTATTGAAAATGAATTTAACGGTGTCGAACATGTTAAGAAAGCTTAAACCGAGGCTTAAACCGATAAAACCGAGCAAAACGAGTAAAGTAGCGAAAAGTCAACTTTTGGTCAACATTTTAGATGTAATCACATATTGAATATATTAACATGCATTTGAGCTATATGTGATGAGAGAACTTGGTATGTGACAGCTCAGGTTATCGACATGCATTTCGAGGCGAGCTCGAAAATTGTGAAACGTGCACTACCTCCAACGTTAAGAGGTAAGGGATATAATTTAGAGTAGCATTAGTACCTTTCCACCTTACCAAATGTTTATGTGGATAATAAATTGAGTTTCTATGGACAAGGGCTTTTCTTGAAATGTGAAATGAGCACCATTCACTCAAAACCCGAGATAAACTTATCCAAACCTTTCAAAATAATTTTCATTGTATGAGATACATTTTAGTATCCATGTTTATGGTATTTAAAAGTGATTTTCATGTATGGAATGAAACCATAGTATGTTTTCTGTGTGTTACGGGTTAAAGTCTTGGGAATGTTTTACGAAATAATGATTTCATTATATGGGATATATATATATATATATATATAAATACTCGAGATATATGTGTTTATGAAAAACATGCTTAATGTTTTGAGACTATGGCACGAAGTATTGATGCTATGAGGTCAGAGTGATTTGGGGTCGATTTTGTATACTGGGAAAAGGGTACAAGAACGATCAAGGATCTTCTTAGCCGACGGCCAAGGAACGGGCAGTGTCAGACCTAGATTTTTTATAGCTTGTTCCTTATGATTCCTATGTGTATGAACATTCTATTATTATAGTTGAATCATAAGAAGAGTATTTACTAGATTTAAAGTGTTAGCAAAATGATTTAACACGCAAAAGCTACATAAAAAACCTAATGTGAGCTATAAGAGTCACAGGCTAAACCAAGTAGATCTAAATCATTCTGACTGAAAATAAGAACTTAAAATGAGGAAGTATAGAGAGCTCATGAAGGAAAGTCGAGAGTGTTTCGGGTATAATTACCTACCGGAACGGTTGAAACATAAAGACGAGAGTGTAAGACATAAGATATGACACTTTCAGATTGAAAAAAAAGTCAACTTGGTCAATGGTTAAGGAAAAAGTCAACTATAGTTAAGAAAGTGGACTTTTACCATAATTGACTAATCATGGTTAAAAATTAACCTAAGTATGGAGAAAAAATTGGGGAAAAATATTCTTGGTCAGAATACAAGATAATCATCCCCGAAAGTAAGGAAAATTTATTCGGAAGGATTCCGGATTAAATTTAATGGTTAAAAACGTAATGGGTCTAAGGTGAAAATTTTAAAGCCCATTAAGGTATACTAAACGTATATCGAAATTCTTAGGTCCCTTAGACCAAATTGTTGGACCAATTGATGGGCTCAATATTGAGATAATTAAAGGCCCGAGGAATAGCAAAAATTTCAGCCCGAAAGCCCATTAAGAAAGCCCAAACCTAGAAGCCCAAATGGAAAGCCCATGAGATAAATATCTAACTATAGTTAAAGCTAACCATGACTCATAAGGTGACTCATTAGGTGACTCATGGTTAAGGCTTAGAAAGTCAAGCTTAATGGCTGGAAAGTAAAGCTTAATGGCTAAGTAAGTGGCTTATAAAATCAGCCACACCATTGTCATCTTCATCACACCAAATTCGGCTAGAAGAAGAAACCATTGAAACAAATTATCCAAGCTTTCTCTCACTATAAATCACTAGGAATTAGGCATGTTTGGAACTTGCATTCTTCATGGAAGTTGTTCCAAATTGAAAGGAGACTGACATATGTTGGAATTGGCTATCAAGGAGCCATAGAGTGCAAACCGTGAGCCTCCAAAGTATTCGGCCAAGTGTGAACACAACAATTGGTATATTTTCAAGTTTTCAATTTCATATATGTTAATGTATTAATGATTTTAAGTATATTGGTATATGTTTTAAGCATTGAAACATATGAAATCACTATGATGTTGGTTAGGCCGAGAGTGAGTAGTGAGATATTGATTTATGTCCATATGATCTTAAGGCATAAATGTATTAATGTACATGTGTTAATGATTATGGTGTAATTAGAATTAATCAATTTGATTAGTTAATACTTGTAATTAGTTGGCAATCAAGGTGTTTGATAAAATGCCTAAATGAACAATATGATGTTTAAGAATGTTGCCAACCAAGTGTTTGTGAAAATGCCTAAGTGACTTGGATAAACAAATAGGCATGGATGGCGTGCCATGGTGTAACCGATGGCATGGATAGCTCTCGGCCATGGCATGTGGCCGAGAGGCCCAATGGGCCAAGCCCAAATATTTTAGACCCAATATGATGTAATGGGTCTAGGACAAACCCAATAAGAGTTGGTGGGCCCCACAAGCCCAATAGGCCCAACGAAAATGAATAGTAAAATGAAAATGGCTTAAGGCATAGTTAGGCCCATTAAGGATTATTAAAGCCCATTAAGGGAAATAGACTATATTTAATGTGAAATATAGTAGAAAAAGTGTAATTAACCTGATAAATGGTTATATGCAGCTCCAGAGATTATTGGAGGAGCAAATCGGACTGCTGAAACGAGCAGCGTAGAGAAAGTGAAATTTCTCGAGTGATTGCAGGTAAGGGACTTTTGTGAGTAGTTAGAGATGCCTGCACATATTTTCGTCTACTTTTACATTCGGTTAAAAACTCTGAGGGTCAGAGAAAGTGAATAATAATTATTATGACCCGATAGTGATAAATTACGATTTTGCCTATAGTTAGTCAAAAAGTTAACTTTTGCGAAAAGTTGTAAAAAGCATGGAAACCACCATTTTGAGTGTTTAACTGCTGTTTAGCGGAAAAATAAATAGATGGGCTAATGATTTTAAGGTTGATGTGAATTAAGCACACTTACAGTGCTGATTTTGATATTTTGTAAATCATCCCTTTTTAAAGAGCCATCTATCATATTATGTGAGAATGAATCGTGCTAGAACACAGCTCGCACTGGATTTCATATATTTTCCACACACATTAGTGTTGGATTATGATTCGCACTAGATTTCCATGACATGCATGATAGAGTACTGGAGTTCTTACTCATACTCAGTTTTATATGATATATGCATGAGATAGTGCTGGAGCGATTAGCTCGTACTCGATTCTTTATGATTTATACATGACATAGTACTGGAGCTATTGCTCATACTTGATTTGATGATATTGTGCATAGCATGGTACTAGAGCTATTGCTCGAACTTGATTTAATACATGAACTATGCATTGACCTAGTTGTTGGAGGTTTGCTCACACTAGAGTTGAGTTTGTGATGTGAAACAGTGTTTGAGCAGAGTGTCGACTGTGAGTCGCGCTCAAAGGCGCGCACTGTATGTGATATATAATACATGTTGAAATCCATTCTTGATTCCTTGTGTAGACTGAGTGTCACACTATGTGAGAGGATATCCGTATGAGGATACTAGAGACGTGGTATGATATTCCATGGTTTGAGGGCTAAGACCTATGGCAGGCACGCCGACTGTGATGTAGGGTCCACGGAGTACGTTGTACCATGCGAGTGGCATGGAGTACACTGTACCGTGTGGTGTTGTGGAGTTAAGGAGCATATAGCTGACGGTTGTGATGGACTGACCCCCCTCTCGTTACAACAGTGATGCCCCGCACATCGAGGTCTGTATTGCTTGGGATCACATGTCGGATATGATCATAGTCCAGGATACTATTTACATTTTCACCACAGAGTCTCACATGATATATCACTTGATTGACTGATTTAAATTACGGACAGACCTGAGGGATGGGTTGGACTCCGATTTTGTGATGTGAATGATTTAAATGCCATATTTATTGTGATTTAAATATACATGGCATGATTTATCTAAAGGCATGATTTATATAAAGATGCATTGTTTTGAACTACATGCTTACATTTGAGAAAGAAAGCATGATTTCTGTACTTGGGATTTAATCTGTACAAGTATACATATATACATATATATATTTCTTTTAAAGACATGTTTTTAAATTGAGTTAAGGAAATAATGTTTTCAAGGCATAGTATTATTTTGAGTAGATAGTGTAGATATCTACTTGCTTGCCTAATTTCCTTACTGAGCTCGTTGTATGCTCACCTCCCTTTCTTTACATCTCTCTACAAAGCATCAGCAGTAGAGTGAGAGTTATTGAGGGATAGTGTTCCTGAGTCCACCACTATTTCCTATCGATCGCCAGGTATACATATTTTGTACGGTTATGTATCTAAACATAAAAATAGCACAGTGATGTATATGATATATATATATATATATATATTATAGGGAATGTATTTGTATTTGCTTTTATATAATCTCACATGTATTATAAAAGCAGTTACAGTCAGTAACAGTATAATTGACATATATGTATGATAATGGATAATGTGATAAGCAAGGATTCTGACATCGAATCACAACCCAACCATTAAAGAGAGGAAAGGTAAGTTAAAAATGCGAAAAATTTGTAGTTATTTTTGGTTAAGTCATGGATTGAGAACGGGTCCTGACAGAATGGTATCAGAGCCGAGGTTGGTCTGATGTGAGTCGGTGTTAGGAAATAGGAAAGTATATATCCCCATAGTACTGTGCCGTGTTTAGATATAACTGTGTATACCAGATAGGAGACGGACTAATTCATGATTATGAATGCAGGAACTTTGCCTATATGGAAAATACGCGTAGTGGTAGAGGTACGAGAGGTAGGGCTCGAGGTCGAGGAGATAAGCCCGAGAGACAAGCTGTTGCCGAACCATTACCTACGCATGAGACTCCAGGTGCTACTAAAGCACCCAAGTGTGCTGAGACGTGCTTTACGAGATTAGAGCGTAGTCTTGAGATGATTATAGAGATGTTGGCACAGACGATGCCAAGTAGGCAGGGACAGGAGGCAGGAGCTGCGACAGGAGAGGCAGTTGCCCCTGATACACCTACACAGACAGCTCATGCACCGAGGACAGTAGAGACTCCTACACCCCCACCAGTTTCAGGTGGTAGTCGATTAGGGTACGGATGTGATCTACATCGGTTGCAAGAATTATAGAAGTTTAGACCTCCATCTTTCAGTGGGGTCAAAGACCCTGTAGCTGCCGAGGAGTGGGTGGTAGAGATGGAGAAGCTTTATGGATTCTTCTAGTGCACGACATCGGAGATGTTCGCATTTGCTGAGTTCCTACTAAAGGGAGTTGTAGAGCATTGGTGGAAGTCCACCCGACCTATATTGAGAGCCCGACACACAGACATTAGTTCGAAGATATTTTGGGAGGCCTTTAGGAGGCAATTTGTACCCGATACCGCACAGCGGAAGCTACAAGCAAAGTTTTTGGGACTGAACCAGGGGAGTTTGTCAGTGGACGAGTATGAGACTCGATTCCTATCCCTAGGAAGATATGACCCAGATACCATGTATAGTGAGGCCAGAAAGGTCCACAAGTTTATCGATGGGTTGAGACTGGTTCTGCGGTCCAGGTTGGTTCCATTAGACATAGCTACCTATGAGGAAGCAGTGCGTAGGGCGCAACTGTGTGAGAAAAATTATGAGAGGAATGCTTTCAAGTTTGGGAAGTTTAGCTGTAGCCGAGATAAGAGGTCGGCTAGAGAATTCGGTTATCAAGGAGGGAGGAAACTCTTCGGTAAGAGAGCACGGGTTAAGGATGCACGAGAGAGATTTGCTAGACCTCCTGCTTATCCAACCGTAGCTCCAGCAAAGGGCATTGTCATAGGAGGACAGAGACCTAATGCCGATCAGTGCAGAAGATGCAGTAGACAACATGGAGGTAGACCGTGTCCGCTGACTCCTATTGTGTGTTTTCGATGTAGGAAACACAGGCATATAGCTATAGCTTGCCCAGAGATGGTTGATACTGCACCACTGAAGGGCAAGGAGCCGGATAGAGCTCCAGCTGGTACGTCTGCTCAGAGAGGTAGAGCGACGGCAGAAGAAAAGGGGAAACAAGTGATTGGTCGAGGGCGAGTACATGCTTTGGACTAGGGGATAGCTGATGCTTCATCGGATGTGATACAAGGTAACATCTTGATTTATGATATTGAAGTATATGTTTTAATTGATCCTGGTGTCACGCATTCTTTTGTATCGCCTTCATTTGCATATAAATTAGCAAGACATGTAGAGCGTACACCATTATGTATGATGATGTTGATTAGTACGTCTATGAATAGTAGTCAAGTTGTAGAACATGTATTTAATTACTGTAAGTTGAGAGTAGGGGATAAGGAGATGATAGCCAATCTAATATTACTAAGTATGGGTGACTTTGATATAATATTAGGAATGGATTGGCTATCTGCAAACCATGCTATTTTAGATTGTTATGCTAAGACAGTTATGTTTCCTAGCCCTACTAGATATGTTGTAAAGTTTAATAAGAATAAATGAAAAGAGTAGTTATGATTATTACATGATTACAGATTTAAAAAAAACTTCAACATATCAAGGTTTCATTGCGTACGTAGTAGATATGGATAAGGCACATCCGGAGTTGTCAGATATTACTGTGGTCAGTGAGTACCCAAATGTTTTTCCAGATGAATTGCCAGGGTTACCACTAGACAGAGAGATGGAGTTCTGTATAGATTTGGTGCCTGGTACGGAGCCTATTTCGAGACCACCATATCGCATGGCCTTGGTTGAGCTGGAGGAGCTCAAGAGACAGTTATAGGAGCTGTTGGATAGGGGTTTTATCCGACCAAGTGTTTCACCTTTGGGAGCACCGATTTTGTTTGTGAGGAAGAAGGATGGGAGCCTCCGATTGTGTATAGATTACCGATTGTTGAATAAGGCTACCATCAAGAATGGATACCCCCTTCCACGCATTGACGACTTGCTAGATCAGCTTCAGGGAGCACAGGTCTTTTCTAAGATTGACCTGAGGTATGGGTATCATCAGCTGAAGGTTCGGAGTGGAGATGTACCTAAGACAGCATTTCGTACCCGATATGGCCATTATGAGTTCTTGGTCATGCCATTCGGATTGACGAATGCTCCAGCTGCTTTCATGGCTTTGATGAACGATGTGTTCAAGCCATATTTGGATCAATTTGTTATCATCTTTATCGATGACATATTGGTGTATTCGAGATCCAAGGAGGAGCATGAGGAGCACCTCAGGATCGTGTTGCAGACTCTAAGAGAGCAGGAGTTATATGCTAAGCTCAGTAAGTGTGACTTTTGGTTGTCACAGATCTCGTTTTTGGGACATGTTGTATCGAGAGATGGTGTATCAGTTGATCCATCTAAGATAGAGGCTGTAGTTCAGTGGGAATAGCCAAGGACAGTCATCGAGATCAGGAGTTTTTTGGGTTTAGCAGGATATTATCGGAGATTCGTTGAGGGATTTTTAAAATTGGCTGCTCCGTTGACACGTCTTACTTGAAAGAGTGTACCATTCGTATGGAACGAGGATTGTGAGAAGAGTTTTCAGGACTTGAAGCGTCGATTGACCACCGCTCCGATTCTTACTATCCCTACCAGCTCAGGAGGATTTACAATGTATACCGATGCTTTGCATCAGGGATTGGGCTGTGTATTGATGCAGGATGGGAAAGTAGTTGCTTATGGATCCAGACAGTTGAAGGATCATGAGAAGAACTATCCGACCCACTATTTGGAGCTACAAGCAATAGTGTTTGCGTTGAAGGTATGGCGCCACTACTTATATGGCGAGATGTTCCAGATATTTACCAACCACAAGAGCCTCAAGTTTCTTTTATCACAGAAAGAGCTGAACATGAGACAGAGAAGATGGCTAGAGCTTCTAAAGGACTACGATTATGAGATACTTTATCACCCGGGTAAGGCTAATGTTGTAGCCGATGCCTTGAGCAGGAAGAGCCTAGGGATGGTATCGTACATGATGGTTAGGGAAAATGATTTGCTAGAGCAGTTTGCTAGCCTCAGTTTGGGAGTCGTGCCTTCTGACATGGATACAGGCTATGTGATAGCTAGTCTGCGCTTGGATCCAGATCTGTTGGATATGATCAGAGTGGCTCAGCGAACGGATCCATTTTGTATGGATGTGAGTAGTCAGATGCAGAAAGGGCACAGTGACTGACTTTGAGTTGAGTTCTAATGGACTACTGAGGTTCAGAGGTAGATTATCTATTCCCGAGGATCCAGGACTCAGGAGATTGATATTAGCGGAAGCTCATTCGTCGAGGTATACGTTCCATCCGGGGAGTAACAAAATGTATCAGAACCTCCGTAAGGTATACTGGTGGTTGGGTATGAAGAGAGATGTAGCAGACTTTATGGCAAAGTGTCTCTTATGTCAGCAGGTAAAGGTAGAGCATCAGAAACCTGCAGGGTTATTGCAGCCTCTACCTATATCGACAAGGAAATGGGAGCTTATCACCATGGATTTCGTGATGGGTTTACCAAGAACCCGCAGGAATCACGATGCTATATGGGTGATCATCAACAGACTGACGAAGTCAGCCCATTTCCTAGTTATGAGAGCGACCGATACTCTGAGTTCATTAGCAGAACTGCATGTACGCAAGGTAGTGAGGTTACACGGTGTACCAGTGAGCATAGCCTCTGATAGGGATTCCCACTTCACTTCCCACTTTTGGGGACATTTTCAGGAAGCCATGGGAACCCAGTTGAGTTTGAGCACCGCTTTTCATCCTCAGACAAATGGTCAGTCAGAGAGGACTATACAGACTCTGGAGGATATGTCGAGAGCATGTGAGCTAGATTTTAAAGGCTCCTGGGATGATCACTTGCCACTAGCTGAGTTCGCCTACAACAACAGTTATCATTCGAGTATCAGGATGGCACCGTATGTGGCTTTATATGGCCGTAGTGTTGTTTCCCTATTGGATGGGAAGAAGTGGGTGACCGTGAGATTTTCTCTCCTGACATGGTTACGCGAGCATCTGAGGACGTCCACTTGATTGTAGAGAGACTAAGGACAGCTTAGAGCAGACAGAAGAGTTATGCTGACAGGAGACGTAGGCCACTAGAGTTTGCAGTTGGTGAATCCGTGTTTTTGAAAGTTTCTCCTTCCAAGGGCATAGCGAGATTTGGGAAGAGAGGGAAACTAAATCCTCGCTATATTGGACCCTTTGAGATACTTGATCGAGTGGGAGATAAGGCGTATAGGTTGGCATTGCCACTAGACTTATCAGGTGTCCATAACGTCTTCCACATATCGATGCTTCGGAAGTATCATCCGGATCCGGCACATGTGTTAGTTATGAGCTTTTGAAGCTCCGAGAGGACATGTCATATGTTGAGCGACCGATTCGAATATTGGATAGGAAGGAGAAGGTATTGAGATCGAAGACCATCGGGTTAGTGAAGATTCTCTGGCAGCATCATACTTCAGAGGAGGCTACTTAGGAGCTAGAGAGTCTGATGCGAGAGAAGTACCCTCACCTATTTGATGATTGACTTGGTTCTAATTTGGAGGACCAAATTTTCTGAGTAGGGGAGGATTGTCAGACCCAAATTTTTTGTAGCTTGTTCCTTATGATTCCTATGTGTATGAACACTCTATTATTATAGTTGAATCATAAGAAGAGTATTTACTAGATTTAAAGTGTTAGTAAAATGATTTAACACGCAAAAGCTACATAAAAAGCCTAATGTGAGCTATAAGAGTCACAAGCTAAACCCAGTAGATCTAAATCATTCTGACTGAAAATAAGAACTTAAAATGAGGAAGTATAGAGAGCTCATGAAGGAAAGTCAGTTTGATTTACTCCCGAACATAGAAAACGAGAATAAAAGCTAAAATGGGTAAAATGGACCTTTTTGGAAAGTTAAGGTATTTAAGGTGTTTCGGGTATAATTACCTACCAGGAACAGTTGAAACATAAAGACGAGAGTGTAAGAAATAAGATATGACACTTTCGAAATTTTGAGAAAAAGTCAACTTGGTGAATGGTTAAGGAAAAAGTCAACTATAGTTAAGAAAGTGGACTTTTACCATAGTTGACTAATCATGGTTAAAAATTAACCTAAGTACGGAGAAAAAATTGGGGAAAAATATTCTTGGTCAGAATACAAGATAATCATCCCCGAAAGTAAGGAGAATTTATTCTGAAGGATTACAGATTAAATTTAATGGTTAAAAACGTAATGGGCCTAAGGTGAAAATTTTAAAGCCCATTAAGGTATACTAAACATATATCGAAATTCTTAGGTCCCTTAGACCGAATTGTTGGACCAATTGATTGGCCAAATATTGAGACAATTAAAGGCCCGAGGAATAGTAAAAATTTTAGCCCGAAAACCCATTAAGAAAGCCCAAACCGAGAAACCCAAATGGAAAGCCCATGAGATAAATATCTAACCATAGTTAAAGCTAACCATGATTCATAAGGTGACTCATTAGGTGACTCATGGCTAAGGCTTAGAAAGTCAAGCTTAATGGCTGGAAAGTAAAGCTTAATGGCTAAGTAAGTGGCTTATAAGATCAGCCACACCATTGTCATCTTCATCACACTAAATTCGGCTAGAAGAAGAAACCATTGAAACAAATTATCCAAGCTTTCTCTCACTAGAAATCACTAGGAATTAGTCATATTTGGAACTTGCATTCTTCATGGAAGTTGTTCCAAATTGAAAGGAGACTGACATATGTTGGAATTGGCTATCAAGGAGCCATAGAGTACAAACCGTGAGCCTCCAAAGTATTCGGCCAAGTGTGAACACAACAATTGGTATATTTTCAAGTTTTCAATTTCATATATGTTAATGTATGAATGATTTTAAGTATATTGGTATATGTTTTAAGCATTGAAACATATGAAATCACTATGATGTTGATTAGGCCGAGAGTGAGTAGTGAGATATTGATTTATGTCTATATGATCTTAAGGCATAAATGTATTAATGTACATGTGTTAATGATTATGGTGTAATTAGAATTAATCAATTTGATTAGTTAATACATGTAATTAGTTGGCAATCAAGGTGTTTGATAAAATGCCTAAATGAACTATATGATGTTTAAGAATGTTGCAACCAAGTGTTTGTGAAAATGCCTAAGTGAATTGGCGAAACAAATAGGCAAGGATGGCATGCCATGGTGTAACCGATGGCATGGATAGCTCTTGGCCATGGCATGTGGCCGAGAGGCCCAATGGGCCAAGCCCAAATATTTTAGGCCCAATACGATGTAATGGGTCTAGGACAAACCCAATAAGAGTTGGTGGGCCCCATAAGCCTAATAGGCCCAACGAAAATAAATAGTAAAATGAAAATGGGCTTAAGGCATAGTTAGGCCCATTAAGGGAAATAGACTGTATTTAATGTGAAATATAGTAGAAAAAGTGTAATTAACCTGATAAATGGTTATATGCGGCTCCAGAGATTATTGGAGGAGCAAATCGGACTGCTGAAACGAGCAGCGCAGGGAAAGTGAAATTTCTCGAGTGATTGCAGGTAAGGGACTTTTGTGAGTAGTTAGAGATGCCTGCACGTATTTTCGTCTACTTTTACAATCACTTAAAAACTCTGAGGGTTAGAGAAAGTGAATAATAATTATTGTGATCCGATAGTGGCAAATTACGATTTTGCCCCTAGTTAGTCAAAAAGTCAACTTTTTTGAAAAGTTATAAAAAGCATGGAAACCACCATTTTGAGTGATTAACTCCTGTTTAGCAGAAAAATAAATAGATGGGCTAATGATTTTAAGGTTGATGTGAATTCAGCACATTTATAGTGCTGATTTTGATATTTTGTAAATCATCCATTTTTAAAGAGCCATCTATCATATTATGTGAGAATGAATCGTGCTGGAGCATAACTCGCACTGGATTTCATATATTTTCCACATACATTAGTGCTGGATTATGATTCGCACTAGATTTCCATGACATGCATGATAGAGTACTGGAGTTCTTACTCATACTCAGTTTTATATGATATATGCATGAGAGAGTGCTGGAGCGATTAGCTCGTACTCAATTCTTTATGATTTATACATGACATAGTACTGGAGCTATTGTTCGAACTTGATTTGATGATATTGTGCGTAGCATGGTACTGGAGCTATTGCTCGTACTTGATTTAATACATGAACTATGCATTGACCTAGTTGCTGGAGGTTTACTCGCACTAGAGTTGAGTTTGTGATGTGAAACAGTGTTTGAGCGGAGTGTCGACTGTGAGTCGAGCTTAAAGGCGCGCACTGTATGTGATATATAATACATGTTGAAATCCATGGTTGATTCCTTGTGTAGACTGAGCGTCACACTATGTGAGAGGATATCCGCATGAGGATACTAGAGACGTGGTATGATATACCATGGTTTGAGGGCTAAGACCTACGGCAGGCACCCCGACTGTGATGTAAGGTCCACAGAGTACGTTGTACCGTGCGAGTGGCATGGAGTACACTGCACCGTGTGGTGTTGTGGAGTTGAGGAGGATATAACTGGCAGTTGTGATGGACTGACCCCCCCTCCCGTTGCAACAGTGATGCCCCGCACATCGAGATCTGTGTTGCTTGGGATCACATGTCGGATATGATCATAGTCCAGGATACTATTTACATTTTCACCACAGAGTCTCACATGATATATCACTTGATTGACTGATTTAAATTGCGGACAGACCTGAGGGATGGGTCGGACTCCGATTTTGTGATGTGAATGATTTAAATGCCATATTTATTGTGATTTAAATATACATGGCATGATTTATCTAAAGGCATTATTTATATAAAGATGCATTGTTTTGCACTACATGCCTACATTTGAGAAAGAAAGCATGATTTCTGTACATGGGATTTAATCTGTACTAGTATACATATATATATATTTAAATACATGCTTTTAAATTGAGTTAAGGAAATAATGTTTTCAAGGCATAGCATTATTTTGAGTAGATAGTGTAGATATCTACTTGCTTGCCTAATTTCCTTACTGAGCGCGTTGTATGCTCACCCCCCTTTCTTTACATCTCTCTACAGAGCATCAGCAGTAGAGCGAGAGCTATTGAGGGATAGTGTTTCTGAGTCCACCGCTATTTCCTATCGATCGCCAGGTATACATATTTTGTACGGTTATGTATCTAAACATAAAAACAGCACAGTGATGTCTACGATATAGATATATATATTATGGGGAATATATTTGTATTTGCTTTTATATAATCTCACATGTATTATAAAAGTAGTTACAGTCAGTAACAATATAATTGACATATGTGTATGATAATGGATAATGTGGTAAGCAAGGATTCTAACATCGAATCAAAACCCAACCATTGAAGAGAGGAAAGGTAAGTTAAAAATGCGAAAAATTTGTAGTGGTTTTTGGTTAAGTCATGGATTGAGAACGGGTTCTGACAGGCAGGGCTCTAACGTGATGAGATGACTTGTGGTACCATGTAACCATTTAAAGTTCGTGCGTTGAGACTGCGAGTCCTTTGCAGGCACGTAATGAGTCACCCCACTATAGCCCTGTACCACACAGTCAAGTAGGGCATTGTACGACCCTAATCCAGTCTTACAATGGATAGTAATATGGCCATATGTACCAGTTATGTTGACGATGTCCTTCCGGACCAGTTATGATGAAGCCATGTCTCCACGAGAAAGAAATATGTTTTAGAACATTTTATATTACCTTATATGTTATTTGCTAGTTAGCACATGTTTTTCTATAATGTGATTTTTAAGGTAGCCCATGAGTTAGATTTTTATGAAATGTGCATATGAAAGTTATGTTTCCACTTTTAAAGTGAACAATATGATATACTTGATTTGAGACCTATGAGATGCTTTATGACTGTTTACACTAATGATATTGTTAGGTTAATATATTTTGAAATGACAAAACAGTAATTCAATAATGGATATTATAAATCAAGAAATGTTTAAAACACGTTAAGAGATTAATTAGAACATATTAAGATACAAGTCATTGCCAGAAACTGGGTGTTAAAGGTTGAGAGATCGATCTCATGAGATGAGAGATCGATCTCCTGGGTTTTCAAGTATGAGAGATCGATCTCATAAGAATATGAGAGTGATCTGATTAAGGGTTGAAGACTTAAAGAACATGTATGGGATGTTAAGGAAGAAGAGATCGATCTCTAAGGGTTATGTGATCGATCTTTGACTTACAGAATGCCTATGAGATCGATCTGGTCTAGGAAGAGATCGATCTCCTCTAAGGCAAAGGTTAAAGGTCTTAGATCGATCTGTAGATCAATCTATGTTCAAACAGAGAGTTTATGAGATCGATCTCATATGGATAGAGATCGATCTCCTCAAAGACAGAGAGTTTATAAGATCGATCTTATATGGATAGAGATCGATCTCCTCAAAGACAGAGAGTTTATAAGATCGATCTAGGATGATTAGAGATCGATCTCCTCTCTATGGGAATGCTTGCTAGATCAATCTGGAGATCGATCTTACTTCAAACAGAGAGTTTATGAGATCGATCTGACGGTTCGACAGATCGATCTTCACTAACATTTTACAAATTATAAAATCGATCTCTATAAATATGAGATCGATCTCCTTGCTTTGAGTTGCTTTGTAATTGTAGGAATTTAAATTAAAAGATCGATCTGGTCATGATGGAAGATCGATCTGGTACTCTACTGGAGGTTCCCAACGGCTCTCTCTGCAAAGTCTTCAACGGGAAAAACTGCATTAAATGCTTCACCTACCATCCTGCTGTATAAAACCAAGCATTGAAGACACTGGGGAGAACAAGAGATTGAGCTAAAAATTCTGAATATTCTCAGGAGATCATTCCTCAATATTCCCTTTGGCATCAACATCATATTTATTGTATTGTCTTTAATAGCTTGAGTTAAATTTATTCTTCCTACCCACAAAAGAGAGTTTTTATTTGTATTCACTCTTAATCCAAAAGAAAAGAGGAGAGTTTCTCTATGAGAGAATTGTGTAAGAGGTAAATATATATATTTGTAAAAAGGGGTAGAGAGGTTATTCCTTAACCTTAAAGAGAAGGTTGTATCAACTATTGTGATAGTGAAAGAAAACTCTTGATAAGAAGGTTAAGAAGAGAGGACGTAGGCAAGCGATTGACCGAACCTCTATAAATTGCTGCGTTTGCTGCTTCTCTCTCTTATCTCATTTACTTTGCTGCACTATAGTCTATTGCTTATTATTTGATTACTTGCAATTAAATTTAAAAGAGTTTAAATTTAGCATTTAGACTAGAAAATCGATTCACCCCCCTCTCGGTTGAGCCAACAATTGGTATCAGAGCTAGGACTCTTTGATCATTAAGGAATAATTTCCTAAGAGTTAAAACGATCTAATGGCTCATAGCAATGTAGCAACAAGTCTAGTAGGAGAAGGGCACTCTACAGTTAGGCCTTCCATGTTCAATGGTGAACATTATGCATATTGGAAAACTAGAATGATGCTTTTCATTCAAGCTAATAATTATGAGGTATGGAGGATTATTACTAAAGGTCTTGAAATCCCAACTAAGAAGTAGAGGGAAGAGATATCCTAAAAGAAGAAGATGAGTGGGATTCTAATGATATAAATTGTGCTCAGTTAAATACAAAGGCCATGTACAGCTTATTTTATGCATTAGAGCCCAATGAGTATAATAGAGTCACCGGTTGTGATAATGCCAAACAAATTTGGCATAAATTGGCAATTACATATGAAGGCACAACTCAAGTCAAAGAGACTAAGATGGGAATGCTCACTCATGACTATGAGTTATTTAGGATGAAAGAAGGAGAGTCAATTGTGACATGTTCACTAGATTTACTGATGTAATAAATGGACTAAAGTCTTTAGGCAAAATCTACTCCAATATAGAAATGGTTAAGAAAATCCTGAATAGCTTACTAAATGTGAGACCCCGTACATGTATAGCTGTATATAGGAACATGGGAATGTAAATAGAATCATAAGTAAGATGACGTATTGTAATGTGAAGTGTATGCAATGTAAGTTCATAAGATTATGTATGCACTTGTAGTAAGAATTGTGATTATACGTACAAGTTGCATTATGAGTGAGTAGGAAGAAATGAACTTAAAACGGGAAGAATGTGATCGAAATGGAATATGAGAAGTATAGTAAAATGGAAGGAAAGATTTACATAAGTGTATTTTTCCATTCGAGTAATATCGTATATATTTGGTCATACAAAGATTCTACACAAGTTTTAATGTGTATGTAGTGAGGATGGATCCCATTTTCAAGTCTCAAAGATGAATGAATGAGAAAATGATCATGGAAGCAAATTAAGGGTGCTTGGTAAGAGTTGTTGCAGAAAAACTGCAGGAAATCTGGAATTTGTGAAGGCCAGATCGATCTCATAGGATGAGAGATCGATCTGGGAGAGCCAGAATGCTCTAATGTGAGAAATGGAAGGGAACAGATCGATCTCCAAAGGAAGCAGATCGATCTCCTTAGCTCTTGGGTTGGGAGCAGATCGATCTCCCCTAAGACCAGATCGATCTCCTTAAGCTTCTGTTTGACAGCAGATCGATCTCCAGTCTCGACAGATCGATCTCATACCTTTAAAACGTCTCAGAAAAGAGGGATTTTTGAGGAACAGATCGATCTCCACCCAAGGAAGATTGATCTCATCAAGTCAAAACTATAAATGGGAGCAGTTGGATCATCAGAATTTCGGGGAAAACATTTCCATTTCACTTCAACTCAAAGAAATCTAGTTTCTCACTCCTAAATCCAGCCATTTTCAGTGAGATTTAAGGAGAGGCTATTAGAGACAAAGTTGTTCACATCAAAGAGAAGAACAACATAGTCTAGAGGCATTTTCCCATTTGAAGGATTGAAGAAATAGAGGGCAATCCTAATTGGAGCAAGAGGAAATCCAATGAGGTAAGTTTCTAATGCAAATACCCAAGTACATTGGTTGGGATATTGATATGGGAAATGGTTAGTATGCATAGACATGATAGAACTACCTAGGATGGTATGAAATGCATATAGCTTAGAAATAGTCAAGTGTGAGAAAGTGGAATGTGGGAGTATTTTTGATGAATGGGATATCTTGAGTGGATGAATTTCAGTTTCGGATGATACGCCGGAGCAAGTCGAGATGAGAACGCAAGAAGCATAAAGGCGGATAGTTGCACACAAGTAAAACGAGGTAAGGGACTGTGTGTTAGCTATAGAGATGTTCGTACGTAATTACAGCAATTTCATAGATATATTGCTAGGACTAGTACGATATTATAAGTTTATGAAATGATGTGGAAGTATGAAAAGTACTATGATGTATATATATGTATTGAGAAATGGGATAGGGTAAGGAAATAGCATGATATGCATGTTTTCAATGATGTTCTCAATTTTATATTGTTATTGATGATTGAGAAATGTTGATGATAGGTTGGCTAATTTTACATGTTTTAGCATGATGAGGCATGCTGTATGAATAAACGTGTTTTGAGTTTTAAAAAGAGAAAATAGCCATCTATCAGTTTTGAGATGAGATTTGGTGTTGAAGCGTTAGCTCACACCCGGTTTAAAGCCTTGATGTACCGTGCGGGAGTTTAACTCGCACGGAGGTTTTGAGAAAGTGCGAGAACTATGCTCGTACCTGTTTTGTTGAGTTAAGGTAAACATGAGGGTCTGGGACCCAAGGGGATACCAGCCGACGGCCAATTGAACGGGCTGGGCCTTAACGATGGATCGTACCGCGCTGGAGCTTTGCGTTGACTGTGTGTCACGCTGCTTGCTCGCCTGGTATATGAGACATGGTTTAAGGATAAAAAGTCCATCGGAGTTGGAGTATAGACTTGGGTCCACGGTTGTACGTAGAATAGTGTAGTCACCCGTTGGTATACTATGTACCGTGCTGGGTGCACGTGAGTACGAGTATCGCGTAGATGACACACGACGTATCTTCACCATGAGTATACGAGGAGATGAGGTGGATTGAAATGAGCCGGAGGGTAGGACTGACCCATCCCCCTTCAGGCGAAGTGATACCCTGTGCACACCCGATCAGTGAGGCCTGGGATCACTGACTGTGGCCATAAGTCGTGGATATTTGATTGCCTAAAATTCCATGCCTATCTCAGAGAATCGAGAAACAGAGACAATCTCAGAAAAGAAAGAGATTTGCGAGAAAGAATGATTTGAGAAGTGAAAGAGATTTCGTGTTTTAATAAATCTCCGATTTCACATTCGTACCATGAGGGCACTATTTATGAGCATGTTTTAAATGGAAGTTTGACATTTGATTTACACGAAAATGCTCTTGAGAAATATGTATTTAAATGCATTGTTCGTATGATATTTCCATTTATAACGAAAACATGGTTTTGGTTTATGCATGCATGGGCTATGTAGGTAGTACGATATCTACCTGCTAGCATACATTTCCTTACTGAGCCGTGGTTTGCTCATCCCACTATTTTTCCCCCTCCAGGTACTGAGAAGTAAGAGAGCGGTGGTCTCTAAGTCTTTTGTGTTGAACAGCTCCCACAATCCGCAAAAGTATGAGATTTGTATACACGAGTATTTTGTATTTAATATATTGTATCGCACAGTTATATCTTGGAATTGTAATCAGTATCATGGGGATGATATGTAAACACTTGGTATTTATACAATTAATTTTGTGTATTTACACACACACCTGGGAGTGTGAATTAAAGTTTTAAATATTCCGCTGTAAATAAATAAATTTTTAGTAATTGCATCTTCTCACAGCCCAACCGTAGTAGAGAATGTATGGATAGAAGGGTTCCCGAAAACGGGGCATGACAGGCTTGGTATCAGAGCATGGTTGGTTTGATGTGAGATGATGCTTAGGACTAAGAAAACATACATCCCTAAGTTACTGTGCGATATTTAGATACAAATGTGTATACGGAGCTGGTAGTGAATTAAATGTTTGTTATAACGCAGGAAAGTTATCAGGCTAGTGAGTTATGCCTGAGAGACACCGCAAGAGGGGAGAGAGCTCGAGGGCTCGAGGGCAAAATGACAGGACTGAGAGGCACAGTAGATCATCCTCTAGTCATGAGCCCCAGGAACAGATAGAGGCTTCTGATCCTCGAATCACTCGATTGGAGGAAGACATGCGCACGATGATGACCATGATGGGTCAGATCATGGCTAGGTTTGAGGGTACACCTGGTACAGCGGGACAGGCTGCACCGAATCCCCCAGCAGTTGCACCTGAGCCTGAGAATGTTGCACCTGCGCAAGCTGAACCGGCTAGGCCACGGGAACCTCATATTCGATCGGTACCTCCTCCAGTAGCCCCACAGCAGTATGATGATGATTTGGGGTATGGATATGACTGTGATATGGAGAGATTGAGGCACTTTATGGACTTTAAGCCTCCTTCGTTTAGCAGGGTAAAGGATCCGACGGTGGCTGAGGACTGGATCAGTCAAATGGAGAAGTTATTCGACTTCTGCAGATGTTCAGCTACGGAGAGAGTAGCGCTTGCGGCCTTTGTATTGAGAGGCGAAGCAGAGCACTGGTGGAAGTCCGTCAGGCCGATGTTAAGAGCTCAAGGAATGGTTATCACGTGGGATATGTTCTTGGACGTTTTCAAAGAGCAATACATCCCAGATACTGCTCGACGGAGACTACAGATGGAATTTCTGAATCTGACCCAAGGGAATCGAACAGTTGATGAGTACGAGTCACGATTCACTTCACTGGGTAGATACGATCCGGACTCGATCAGGAGCGAGGCTATTAGAGTCCGTAGATTTGTAGATGGACTGAGGCCTTCGATCCGAGCGAAGTTGGCCCCATTTGATGTCGCTACATATAGAGAGGCTGTGCGACGGGCCCAATTATGTGAGTAGGATCATGACTTGCAGATTTCTGAGTTTAGTTGGGGTAAGGACAAGGGTCCGAGGAAGCTGGGAGATGGCAAGAGTGCCAAATTTGGTCGAAAATTCATGAGTAAACGTCGGAGAGAAGTAGATGAGTTCCAGAAGAAGGTTGTTAGACCTTTTATGCCTCCGACTCAGACACCAGCCAGGGGTATAGTGATTGGTGGACCCCGACCGACTACAGATCAGTGTAGGTTATGCGGTCGATACCATGGTGGTAGGCCATGTCATCTTCAGGGTACCCGATGTTTCAGATGTGGTAAATTTGGACATTATGCCAGAGAGTGCCCGAAAATAGTTGAGGCAATTCCACAGAGGGTTAAAGAGCCAGAGAGGGTTCCTCCAGTTGCACCTCCTGCAAGAAAGAAAGCCTCGGCTGAAAAAAGGGAAAACAAGTTGTGGGTCAAGGCAGGGTGTATGCGATAGACCAGGCATCGGCTGATACCTCTTCTGAAGTGATAAAAGGTACAATCTTGATTTTCAATCTAGAGGTTATAGCTTTGTTTGATTCTGGTGCTACGCATTCCTTCATATCACCTGCATGTGCATCTAAGTTAAAAGGTTTTGTTGCTTATGTGGTGGATTTGAACAAAGTACATCCGGATATGGAGGACATCTCAGTGGTCAGAGAATTCCCTGATGTCTTTCCAGTCGATCTACCAGGATTGCCATCTGATAGAGAAACAGAATTCGGTATAGACTTGACGCCTGGAACCGAACCAATATCGAAGTCACCATATAGGATGGCCCCAGTTGAGTTAGAGGAATTAAGGAAACAGCTGCAAGAGTTGTTAGAGAAGGGGTTCATAAGACCGAGCGTCTCACCATGGGGAACCCCGGTATTATTTGTGAAGAAGAGAGATGGGAGCCTCAGGTTGTGCATTGACTATCGGATGTTAAACAAGGCTACCATCAAGAACAAGTACCCCTTGCCACGCATTGACGATTTATTGGATCAACTTCGGGGAGCGCAGATCTTCTCCAAGATAGATCTGAGGTCTGGGTATCATCAATTGAAGATTCGGAAGGAGGATGTGCCCAAGACAGCATTTCGTACTCGCTATGGCCATTACGAATTTTTAGTGATGCCTTTTGGGTTGACCAATGCGCCGGCAGCTTTTATGGCTCTAATGAATGAAGTATTCAGGCCATACCTGGACCAATTCGTAATTATTTTCATTGATGACATATTGGTGTATTCAAGGTCCAGAGAAGAGCATGAGCAGCACTTAAGGATTATTTTGCAAACCCTCCGAGAGAAAAGGTTATATGCCAAGCTTAACAAATGTGACTTTTGGCTAGAACAGATTTCTTTTCTAGGCTATGTTATATCGAAGGATGGGGTGTCAGTAGATCCATCCAAGATTGAGGCAGTCGTTCAATGGGAACAACCTAGGACAGTCACGGAGATCAGGAGTTTTCTGGGATTGGCTGGTTACTACAGAAGATTTGTAGAGGGTTTCTCTAGATTAGCTGCTCCATTGACACGTCTTACGAGGAAAAGTGTGGAGTTTTTATGGGATGAAGCTTGTGAGAGGAGTTTTCAGGAACTTAAGCGCAGATTAACTACCGCGCCAGTTCTTGTCATCCCTAACAGTTCAGGGAATTACTCGGTGTATACAGATGCTTCGCATCAAGGACTAGGCTGTGTTCTAATGCAAGATGGAAGGGTAGTAGCTTATGGATCTAGACAGCTGAAGGATCATGAGAAGAACTACCCCACTCACGATTTGGAGTTAGCGGCCGTAGTGTTTGCGCTGAAGATATGGCGCCACTACTTATATGGTGAGAGATTTCAGATCTTTACGGATCATAAGAGTCTGAAATATCTATTCTCACAAAAGGAGTTAAACATGAGACAGAGGAGGTGGTTGGAACTCCTCAAGGACTATGATTGTGAGATCTTGTACCACCCGGGGAAGGCAAATGTGGTTGCCGATGCATTGAGTCGGAAGAGTCTCGGGTTGGTATCACATATGATGGTTAGAGAGCACGAGTTGTTGGAACAATTCACGAACCTTAGTCTGGATATGACCCTACCTGAGATTGGCAGCTATGGGATCATTGCTAGCTTGAGATTAGAACCGGAGTTGATTGAGAGAATCCGACAAGCTCAGCAAATCGATCAATGGTGTATTGTCATGATTAGCCAAATCCGGAAAGGGAAGGGTGCTGATTTTATATTGAGTCCAGATGGAATACTAAGGTTTGGAGATAGAATATGTGTTCCTAAGGATTTAGAGCTGAGAAAGCTGATCTTATCAGAGGCACACTCGTCGAGATACACGATACACCCGGGGAGTGGTAAGATGTATCAAAACCTCCGAAAAGTATATTGGTGGTCTGGAATGAAGAGAGACATAGCTGAGTATGTCGCTAGATGTCTCACTTGTCAGCAAGTAAAAGTCGAACATTAGAAACCAGGAGGATTATTACAACCTCTATCGATACCAACATGGAAGTGGGAGCATGTCACCATGGATTTTGTGATGGGGTTACCGAGAACCCGTAAGAACCATGATACGATATGGGTGATAGTAGATCGGTTAACGAAATCGGCACATTTCTTAGCCATGAGATCTACAGATACATTGAGTGCACTGGCGAATCTGTATGTGCGAGAAATAGTGAGATTGCATGGAGTCCCAGTGAGTGTTGTTTCGAATAGGGATGCCCGCTTCACTTCCCACTTTTGGGGATATTTCCAGGAAGCGATGGGGACCCAGTTGAGTTTTAGCACCGCTTTTCATCCTCAGACAGATGGTCAGTCAGAGAGGACTATACAGACCCTGGAGGATATGTTGAGAGCGTGTGTGCTGGATTTTAGAGGCTCATGGGACGATCACTTGCCATTGATTGAGTTCGCCTACAATAACAGTCATCACTCAAGTATTGGTATGGCCCCTTATGAGGCACTATACGGTCGTAGATGCCGATCGCCCATTGGTTGGGAAGAAGTTGGTGACAGACAATTGCTCGCCCCCGATTTGGTTAAGCAAGCCTCCGAGGATGTTCAGATAATATGCAAGAGGTTGCGAACAGCTCAAAGTCGACAAAAGAGCTACACTGACAAGAGACAGAGACCACTTGAGTTTGATGTTGGCGAGTCCGTATTTTTGAAAGTATCTCCTTCTAATGGAATAATGAGGTTTGGGAAGAAAGGAAAATTAAGTCCTCGTTACATTGGTCCCTTCGAGATTTTGGATAGAGTGGGAGAAGGAGCATATAGGCTAGCCTTACCACCTGAGCTAGCAGAAGTCCACAATGTCTTCCACGTTTCTATGCTTCGGAAGTACTACCCGGATCCGACACATGTAATTAGTTATGAGCCGTTAGAGCTCAAGAAAGATATGTCGTATGTCGAGAGACCGATCAGGGTGTTGGACAGGAAAGAGAAGGTGTTGCGGAACAAGACGATTTCATTGGTTAAGGTTTTGTGGCAACATCACACTGGGGAAGAGGCCACATGGGAACTGGAAAGTTTGATGCGGGAAAAGTATCCCGAGCTATTCACAGATTGAATTGGATCTAATTTGGAGGACCAAATTCTTTAAGTGGGGGAGAATGTGAGACCCCGTACATGTATAGCTGTATATAGGAACATGGGAATGTAAATAGAATCATAAGTAAGATGACGTATTGTAATGTGAAGTGTATGCAATGTAAGTTCATAAGATTATGTATGCACTTGTAGTAAGAATTGTGATTATACGTACAAGTTGCATTATGAGTGAGTAGGAAGAAATGAACTTAAAACGGGAAGAATGTGATCGAAATGGAATATGAGAAGTATAGTAAAATGGAAGGAAAGATTTACATAAGTGTATATTTCCATTCGAGTAATATCGTATATATTTGGTCATACAAAGATTCTACACAAGTTTTAATGTGTATGTAGTGAGGATGGATCCCATTTTCAAGTCTCAAAGATGAATGAATGAGAAAATGATCATGGAAGCAAATTAAGGGTGCTTGGTAAGAGTTGTTGCAGAAAAACTGCAGGAAATCTGGAATTTGTGAAGGCCAGATCGATCTCATAGGATGAGAGATCGATCTGGGAGAGCCAAAATGCTCTAATGTGAGAAATGGAAGGGAACAGATCGATCTCCAAAGGAAGCAGATCGATCTCCTTAGCTCTTGGGTTGGGAGCAGATCGATCTCCCCTAAGACCAGATCGATCTCCTTAAGCTTCTGTTTGACAGCAGATCGATCTCCAGTCTCGACAGATCGATCTCATACCTTTAAAACGTCTCAGAAAAGAGGGATTTTTGAGGAACAGATCGATCTCCACCCAAGGAAGATCGATCTCATCAAGTCAAAACTATAAATTGGAGCAGTTGGATCATCAGAATTTCCGGGAAAACATTTCCATTTCACTTCAACTCAAAGAAATCTAGTTTCTCACTCCTAAATCCAGCCATTTTCAGTGAGATTTAAGGAGAGGCTATTAGAGACAAAGTTGTTCACATCAAAGAGAAGAACAACATAGTCTAGAGGCATTTTCCCATTTGAAGGATTGAAGAAATAGAGGGCAATCCTAATTGGAGCAAGAGGAAATCCAATGAGGTAAGTTTCTAATGCAAATACCCAAGTACATTGGTTGGGATATTGATATGGGAAATGGTTAGTATGCATAGACATGATAGAACTACCTAGGATGGTATGAAATGCATATAGCTTAGAAATAGTCAAGTGTGAGAAAGTGGAATGTGGGAGTATTTTTGATGAATAGGATATCTTGAGTGGATGAATTTCAGTTTCGGATGATACGCCGGAGCAAGTCGAGATGAGAACGCAAGAAGCATAAAGGCGGATAGTTGCACACAAGTAAAACGAGGTAAGGGACTGTGTGTTAGCTATAGAGATGTTCGTACGTAATTACAGCAATTTCATAGATATATTGCTAGGACTAGTATGATATTATAAGTTTATGAAATGATGTGGAAGTATGAAAAGTACTATGATGTATATATATGTATTGAGAAATGGGATAGGGTAAGGAAATAGCATGATATGCATGTTTTCAATGATGTTCTCAATTTTATATTGTTATTGATGATTGAGAAATGTTGATGATAGGTTGGCTAATTTTACATGTTTTAGCATGATGAGGCATGCTGTATGAATAAACGTGTTTTGAGTTTTAAAAAGAGAAAATAGCCATCTATCAGTTTTGAGATGAGATTTGGTGTTGAAGCGTTAGCTCACACTCGGTTTAAAGCCTTGATGTACCGTGCGGGAGTTTAACTCGAACGGAGGTTTTGAGAAAGTGCGAGAACTATGCTCGTACCTGTTTTGTTGAGTTAAGGTAAACCTGGGGGTCTGGGGCCCAAGGGGATACCAGCCGACGGCCAATTGAACGGGCTGGGCCTTAACGATAGATCGTACCGCGCTGGAGCTTTGCGTTGACTGTGTGTCACGCTGCTTGCTCGCCTGGTATATGAGACATGGTTTAAGGATAAAAAGTCCATCGGAGTTGGAGTATGGACTTGGGTCCACGGTTGTACGTAGAATAGTGTAGTCACCCGTTGGTATACTATGTACCGTGCTGGGTGCAAGTGAGTACGAGTATCGCGTAGATGACACACGACGTATCTTCACCGTGAGTATACGAGGAGATGAGGTGGATTGAAATGAGCCGGAGGGTAGGACTGACCCATCCCCCTTCAGGCGAAGTGATACCCTGTGCACACCCGATCAGTGAGGACTGGGATCACTGACTGTGGCCATAAGTCGTGGATATTTGATTGCCTAAAATTCCATGCCTGTCTCAGAGAATCGAGAAACAGAGACAATCTCAGAAAAGAAAGAGATTTGCGAGAAAGAATGATTTGAGAAGTGAAAGAGATTTCGTGTTTTAATAAATCTCCGATTTCACATTCGTGCCATGAGGGCACTATTTATGAGCATGTTTTAAATGGAAGTTTGACATTTGATTTACACGAAAATGCTCTTGAGAAATATGTATTTAAATGCATTGTTCGTATGATATTTCCATTTATAACGAAAACATGGTTTTGGTTTATGCATGCATGGACTATGTAGCTAGTACGATATCTACCTGCTAGCATACATTTCCTTACTGAGCCGTGGTTTGCTCATCCCACTATTTTTCCCCCTCCAGGTACTGAGAAGTAAGAGAGCGGTGGTCTCTAAGTCTTTTGTGTTGAACAGCTCCCACAATCCGCAAAGGTATAAGATTTGTATACACGAGTATTTTGTATCTAATATATTGTATCGCACAGTTATATCTTGGAATTGTAATCAGTATCATGGGGATGATATGTAAACACTTGGTATTTATACAATTAATTTTGTGTATTTACACACACACCTGGGAGTGTGAATTAAAGTTTTAAATATTCCGCTGTAAATAAATAAATTTTTAGTAATTGCATCTTCTCACAGCCCAACCGTAGTAGAGAATGTATGGATAGAAGGGTTCCCGAAAACGGGGCATGACACTAAAATCTTGGGAAGCTGAGGTAACAGCTATTGAAGAGTCTAAGGACCCTCACACACTATCGTTAGATGAATTGATAAGGTCATTGCTCACATATGAAATGAAATTGAGGAGAAATGAAGAGCAACCCAAGAAAGTAGGAGTAGCTCTAAAGTCCACCACTCAAGAGGATTTGAAAGAAGATAAAAATGAGAGTGGTAATGAAGAAGATTTTGAAATGGAAATGTTTGCCAAGAGATTTAATAAATTTATGAGAATGAGAGCAAATGGTGGTGGTAGGAGAAACTACAAGAAAGAACAAGAAGAATTAGGTAGAAAAGATAGAGATACTATTGTTTGCTATGAATACAAAAAACTGGACACATTAAATTTAATTGTCCTCTTCTAAAAAGTTTAAGTGATAGGAATCACAAAAAGAAGGCGATGATGGCAACATGGAGCGACAATGACAGCTCCGATGATGATTCAAATGAAGATATTACCAATCTATGCTTCATGGCATTTGAAGATAAGAAGGTAACTTCTAATCCCAATGAGTATTCTTTTGACGAATTACAAGATGCATTTGATGATCTTGCAATAGAATACGAGTGCATGAATTTGAAGTACAAAAAATTGATTTCTAAACTAAAGAAAGAAAATGAATTAATCCTAAATGATAAAATAGAATGTGAAAAGAAATTAGAAAGTACAAATCTATAAATCCATGACCTAAAGGAAAAGAATAATAACTTACATAATTCCTTTACTAGATTTTACATGGGTCAACAAAAACTAGATCACATGCTAGAGACTCAAAGGGCTTTCTTTGATAGAAATGGGTTAGGATATGATGGCAAAAGTAGAGAAACTCATCTAAAAAATTTCTTAGCTAGAAAGAATATGCATAAATCCTCTACTACTTGCTCACATTGTAATAAAAAATGACATACATCATATAGATGCAATGTGAAAATGACCACACTTAGAGGAAGGATAGTTAGAAGAGTATGGGTCCCAAAAGATGTGGTTAATTTAAAAGATATTGATGTAATATTAAAATGGATCCCAAAAAGATCAAAAATCCTACTTACTAACTCCAAAGGACCCAAGAAAATTTGGGTACCTAAAACAAAAGTTTGAATGTTAATTGCAGGAGGTTGAGCATTGCTACAAGGCAAAAAAAGAAGAAAGCTTGGTACTTGGATAGTCGATGCTCAAGACACATGACCGGTGATAGAAGCCACTTCAACTCATTCAAATCAAAGGTTGGTGGAGAAGTCACATTTAGGGATAACTCCAAAGGCCAAGTTGAAGGAAGTGGAACTATTGGTAATAATTCCTTCTCCATAGAAAAGGTTTTACTTATTAGAGGATTAAAACATAATTTACTTAGCATTAGTCAACTTTGTGACAAAGGTTACAAAGTAATTTTTGATTGCTTGAATTGTCATATAATAGATTCCAAATCAAATAAAGTTCTCTTTCTAGGGCATAGACAATGTAACATATACATTGTATATCTAAATGAACTTAGAAATGAAAATGTATGCCTTATGGTAGATAAAGAAAAAGAACCTTGGTTGTGGTATAGGAGACTAGGTCATGCTAGCATGCATGTATTATCTAAGCTAGCTAGAAAAGACCTTGTTGTAGGATTACCTAAGTTGTCTTTTGACTATGACAAAATTTGTGAAGCTTATGTCAAGGGAAAACATAAAAGGACATCATTTAAACCTAAAAATAGTGTGTCAACCACTAGACCTCTCCAACTACTTCACTTAGATCTATTTGGGCTAACTAGAACTACAAGCCTAGGTGGAAAGCATTATGGGTTTGTGATTGTAGATGATTTTACTAGATTTGCTTGGGTATTTTTCTTAAGAGTAAAGCATGAAGCCTTAGAAAAATTCATTGTCTATTCAAAAGTAGCCCAAAATGAAAAAGGTTACACTATAACTAGTATTAGAAGTGATTACACTGAGTTAAGCTATAAATCAGGCTTTCTCGGTTAACCTTAAACCGTTAATAACCTTAGATCCATGAAATTTTCACCACAAAAAAATCAACATCTTGCTGTCCAAACCTCAAATCATCCATAGAAATTAAATCATCCAATTCCACTTAACTAAAAACCTTCCAAAAACACCAAAAAACAACATATATGAACTTCATCATCATCCATCAACCTTACCTCGGGTTTGACCAAGGTTGACCTCATTTTTCTTCTTCAAAACTGATCCTCAACTAATTTAACATGTATAGAACTTAGAATCATCAAAAACTACAAGAAAACTCTGCCAAAGAATAAAAAATTCCAAGTTCTTCACTTACCAAAATAGGGCAGATCTGTCCACTGTTTTTCTTTTACGTTTTTCACCTAGCAAATGAACTTCTTTGTGGCTGCATTTTTTATATACTATAGAGGACTGGATGTGGAAGATTTTATCCTTCTTTGCCAACACTTGAATCGGGTCGAAAGGTCGTTGAACAAATCGTGTACTGAGGGGAAAGGGAGGACGCCTACTGGAATGAAGGGGAGGGGATTGCTCTCTGTTGGAAAGTCCAATTGGGTTGATTTTTATGCCTCCTGAAAGCTTAAGAAGTAAAATTTTAGACTTGAAAAAATTGGTTCAAATTGATTACCCTAAAGTCTCCAAATTTGACAAAAATGGAGGCTTGGTCGGCAGATTGAAGGGGACAGATTTCTGTCCTGGTTTTAGAAAATTCAAAAACAATCATTCTAGTCCAATTTTCTCCAAATTTCCACTTCTCAAGTGTTATACTATGTCTCTAGTATTGTCCATAAAAATTTGGAGGTCACTTGTTTAAGAAAAATTCCCCCATTGAGTCCATTTTGCACGATTTGGTCAATACCGAGAAAAATGGCTTGAAGTTTACAATTTACCTTAAAATTTAATTTGATCCTCGAAACCTCCATATTTTCACTTGATTTTGATTTCTCAAGTAAATTTCATTAATCCTAATATATGCGGTAAATTTCTAACACGCACAATTATGCAAATTGTCATAAATAAGGGTTACTTACCCGAGATTTCATGATAGTACACAAATCGAGGCTGACTCGAGCTCTCGTTTGACGTCAATTGTCGAGCTACACATTTACATATTTTTTCGGTCAATTTTCAATCGAGTATTAATTAACTTAAATATTCCAAAATTTAACTCGGTTAATTTCGACCGCTTACCGGTTTACCCTTAGCTCGATTACATCACTGAAATTTTCTCCAATTTTTCCTCTTTTTCTTTTTCCCTTTTTCTATTTCTTTTTCTTCTTTTCTGGCTGAACCGGTTCGGTCCGATTCAACCCGGTTCAATCCGGTCCGATTTTCTTCTTCGTCATTTGGAGCTTCGTCGGTTGATTCTTCACCGGCTTCCGTCTCCAGCAGGTCTGCAGGACTGTCCGATGCATGGATCTTTCCTCAGTTTCGCCAAGACTGGCCGAAAAGTGGTCGCTCCGGCCTCTTCTCCCTCCGGCGTCGCTACCTATTTCTTTCTCTCCCGATCGACGTCATTTCTTATCGATTTGTGACTGGATCGGCGCTGTTGGTCGTCCCTTCTGGTCGGTGGCAAGGCGTTCCCCCTTCTTCGGCCTCCGTTCGCCTCTCTCTCCTCTATTTTCTCTCCTCTCTCTCGCCGTTCGCCGCTTCCTTCACCCTCCACCACCACCGGCGATGGCTCGACCGCCTCGTTTGGGTCTCCTCGGCGTCTTCGATCGATGAGGCAGAAGGGAGAGGCCCTCAGCTTGCTTCCTCGTTTGCCTTCTGTTTCAAAATCGCGATTTTGCGATTCTTTCTTTTTTTTTTTACTTTTTTTATTATTTTTTTATTATTTTAATTGAATAAAATATAATATTTTTGCCAAAATATCCCAAAAATATTATATTTTATTCATTAATCAATTAATGTATTTATCTGTCTGATTTTATCTTTCCTGTGTATTTTTTCAATATTTTCGGGATAATTTCCCGAGGTGAAAGTTTCGATTAATTCCGATAAATTTATATCTTGATCAATTGGAGTCAAAATTTAATATTTTCCTCGTTATTGATCAAGATTTCTCAATTCCATATTTTTAATGAAATTTTTCTTATCGAATTTATACTGGATTTTGGTCTTTTGACTGTTTTGCCCTTCTACTCGTTCAGGACCAAACCAATCCAACTTCCCTTCACGAACACTCACTCATTTCATGTTTTGAATCCTTATCTCCAATCTGAATGGTCTGAATCCCATTCGTTTAATCTGTGGCCATTTCAATCCTTCATTTGATCTTTAAATGCATTCAGAAATTTTTATTCATTCCATTTGCATTTTTCATTCACATACAACTCTTCTGATGATTCAATTTACATATAACCATGTTTACATCATATGAATCATAAGGAATTTCGATAAAAATTGGGTCTGAGGAAATCAAGCTTGGTTTTTCAACATGTCTTATTTATCACATAAAATACAGTGCGCGCCTTTGAGCGTGACTCACAGGTGACACTCCGCTCA
Source organism: Firmiana major (assembly GCA_033439115.1). NCBI lineage: Eukaryota > Viridiplantae > Streptophyta > Magnoliopsida > Malvales > Malvaceae > Firmiana > Firmiana major. Next base: position 42,899,014 of record CM065907.1, on the reverse strand, counting down.
GATATTGTTTCACACCACAAACTCAACTCTAGTGCGAGTAAACCTCCAGCAACTAAGTCATGCTTAGTTCATGTTTCAAATCAAGTACAAGCACTCGCTCTAGTACCAAGTTATGCATAAAACTCCTTAAATCAAGTACGAGCAATAGCTCAAGTACTATGTCATGTATAAATCATAAGGAATCGAGTACGAGCAATAACTCTAGCACTCTATCATGCATCTCATGTAAAATTCGAGTATGAGTAATAACTCCAGCACTCACTCATGCATAAATCATATAAAACTGAGTACGAGTAATAACTCCAGCACTCTATTATGCATGTCATGAAAATCCAGTGCAAATCATACACCAACACTAATACATGTGGAAAAATATATGAAATCAAGTGCGAGCTGTGCTCTAGCACGATTTATTCTCACATAATTTGATAGATGGCTCTTTAAAAAGGGATGATTTTCAAAATATCAAAATTAGCACTATAAAGTATGCTTAATTCACATCAACCTTAAAAACATTAGCCCATCTATTTACTCTTCTGCTAAACAACAGTAAAAACATTCAATATAGTGGTTTCCATGCTTTTTACAACTTTTCTCAAAAGTTGACTTTTTTCCTAACTAGGGGCAAAATCGTAATTTGCCACTATCGGGTCACAATAATTATTATTCACTTTCTTTGACCCTCAGAGTTTTTATGTGAATGTAAAAGCAGATGAAAATACATGCAGGTATCTCTAACTACTCACAAAAGTCCCTTACCTGTAATCACTCGAGAAATTTTACTTTCTCAACGCTGCTTGATCCAGCAATCCAATTTACTCCTCCACTAATCTCTGGAGCTGCATATAACCATTTATCAAGTTAATTATACTTTTCCTACTGTATTTAACCATTAAATACAGTCTATTTCACTTAATGGGCTTTAATAAACCTTAATGGGCCTAACTATGCCTTAAGCCCATTTCCATTTTACTATTCATTTTCGTTGGGCCTATTTGGCTTGTGGGATCCACCAACTCTTATTGGGCTTATCCGAGACACATTACATCACATTGGGCCAAAACAAATTGGGCTTGGCCCATTGGACCTCTCGGCCACATGCCATGGCCGAGAGCATCCCATGTCGTCGGTCACACCATGGCATGCCGTCCATGTCCATTTATTTAGCCAATTCACTTTGGCATTTTCACAAACACTTGGTTGGCAATGTTCTTAAGCTTCACTTAGTTCATTTAGTCATTTTATCAAACACCTTGATTGCCAACTAAATTCATGTATTAATTAATCAAATTGATTAATTCTAACTATACCATAATCATGAACACATGTACATCAACTCATTTAAGCCTTAAAATCATATGGGCATTCATCAATATATCACTACTCACTCTCGGTCAAACCATGTTCATAGTGATTTCATATGTTTTAATGCTTAAAACATATACCAATATGCATAAAATCATTCATACATTAACTTATATGAATTTGAAAGCTTGAAATTATACCTAGTATTTGTGTTCACACTTGGCCGAAACTTTGAAGCCTCACGGTTTGCACACTATAGCTCCTTGATAGCCAATTCCAACATATGTTGATCTCCTCTCAATTTGGAACAACTTTCATGAAGAATGTAAGTTCCAAATATGCCTAAATCCTAGTGATTTCTAGTGAGAGAAAGCTTGGATAAATGTATTTCAATGGTTTCCTTGTGTAGCCGAGAATGATATGGTGAAGAAGACAATGTGGTGGCTAATTTTATAAGCCATTTACTTAGCCATTAAGCCTTACTTTCCAGCCATTTTAATTGACTTCATAAAGTTTAGTTAATAGTCATCTAATGAGTCATAGTTACCTTTAACTAATGGGCTAGATATTTAATCCATTTGGGCCTTACAATTGGGCCTCTCGGTTTGGGCCTTCCTAATGGGCTTTCGGGCTGAAATTTTTACTATACCTCGGGCCTTTAATTCTCTAAATATTTGGCCTACCAATCGATCCAACAATTTGGTCTAAAGGACCTAAGAAATTCGATCTACACTTAGTATACCTTAATGGGCTTTTAAGATCTCCATTTTGGCGCATTACGTTTTTATCCATTAAATTTAATCTGGAATCCATCCGAATAAATTTTCCTTACATCTGGGGATTATTATCTTGTATTTTGACAAAAAATATTTTTTCCCAAATTTTTCTCCATACTTAGGTTATTTTTTAACCATGGTTAGCCAACAATGGTAAAAGTCCACTTTTCCTAACTATAGTTGACTTTTTCCTTGATCATTGACCAAGTTGATTTTTTTTCAAAATTTTGAAAGTGTCATATCTTATGTTTTACACTCTCATCTTTACGTTTTAGCCATTTTCGGTAGGTAGATATGCCTTAAATACCTTAAATACCTTAAATACCTTAAACCGTTAAAAATGTCTGTTTTACCATTTTTAGCGTTTACTCTTGTTGTTTGTGTTCGAGACTAAATCAAACTGACTTCCCTTCATTAGCTCTCTATATTTTCTCATTTTAAGTTCTTCTCTTCAGCCAGAATGATTCAAATCCACTCGGTTTAACCCGTGGCTCTCATAGCTCACATTAGGCCTTTATGTAGCTTTTAAGTGTTAAAGCATTTCACTAATACTTAAATCTAGTAAATACTCTTCTTTTGATTTAAATAACTTAATACATGTCTGTACATATATAAATTATAAGGAACAAGCTACATAAAAATACGGGTCTGACATATATATTATACAGATACTAGATTGTACATAAGCACTTTTGGGATGTAATCAGTTGTTTTATGGATTAGTATGTAAATGATTTGGGAAGTGAATGAAATGTTGGTGATACTAAGTATAGAGATGGATGTTGTAATTGTAAAAATGTAGTGTTGGAAAATAATAAATTTAAGAAAATAAAATCAACTGCATTGTAAGTATAAACTGTGTTTTATTGCAAAGAGGTAGGCTAAAATATCAATGGTTATACTGTCAATATTTTTGGCAGAACTAAATGATTAAAATAATAAGTAAAGGAAGAAAGTAAGTATTCTACACTGTACAGGAATACAACCTAGGTAGGAAACTAAGATTTAAAGGAAAAAGTTAGCCCTTATTTTTGTGTTGCTAGGGCGTTACAGTTAGCGTGGTATCAGAGCAAGGGTTATCTAATACCGTCACTGTCGGTATTTAACGAGTGATTACATCCCAAGTATCTGTACTTTTTTGGTTATAAATTTTATATACCTGTTATAGCTGTTGCTAAAAATTATTGTTATTGGTGCAGATAATACATATCAGTCACCATGAGTGGTAGAAGTGGTCGCCCACAGAGGCAAGATGAACCACCTTCACCCCTTCCCCTTCAGTTAGAAAGCCCTGATACCTGGATGAGGAGACTAGAGCAAGGTATGCAGAGCATGAGAGAGGGGCTCAATGCCCTCATGACTATGTTTGCCTAGACGTTTAGGGCATAAGCTTCAGATTTCGGTGCTACTACTCTCGCACCTCCTCCTCCACAGTCCATTCAGGCACCTCCGATAGTTTAGCCTCAGTATAGATTAGGGTAGATGACTGGGATAAGGTCAGAATGAAAGACGTTTTTAAGATGCACCCTCCAGAGTTTAAGGGTGTGAAGGAACCAGTAAGGGCTGAGGCATGACTGACAAATGTGGAACGAATATTTAAGTATTTGAAGTGCACAGATGTAGATAGAGTCAGAATGGTAACATATATGTTGACTGGATAGGCTAGTATATGGTGGAGAACCACCAGAACAAATGTAAGGTCTCGACATCCAAGATTTTCTTAGTTGCTTTTAAGGCTAATTATGTACCGCTTACTGCCCAGCAGAGAATGTGGATAGAGTTTCTGAAGTTAGCATAAGGCAGTATGACTGTTGATCAATATGAGAACATATTCTCTACTCTTATGTGGTATGACCTAGAGACAATTAGAAATGAGCAATGTCGCACGTAAAGGTTTCTGTCCGAGTTGAGACCCGTCATTTGGGATAGACCACTTGGTCTCCATATTACAGAATTCAGTGATGCACTAGAGTGTGCTCAAGATGTTGAGAGAGGCCTCAATATTACTCAGGCTTAGTATGAATTTCGAGGGAAGTCAAAGGGTAAGGGTAAGAGAGTAGAGACATCTAAAGTAGAACCGAGGAAGGGACAGCAAAAAAGACTGAGGTTGGGTGAGTCTCCTACGAGGGTTGACAGACCTACGGTTCCTGCTACTACCCCTATGTCCACCTAAGGCCACTAGACGATCAGGAGGAGTTGCCAAAAGTGTGGCAAGACACACAGTGGTCATTGCCTCTGACGATTGGGTGAGTGTTATAGATGTGGAGAAAGAGGACATTTGATGAGGGATTATTCGTTATTGCGAATTTCATATCCCCGGGATCAGCCACCCTCACCTCCTGAGAGACAGATATAGGCTGTACAAAGGCAAGTACCCCATAGACAGGCTACAGCAGAATAGAAGGGTAAGAAGTCTGTCACTCGAGGGTGAGTCTTCGCATTTGATCAAGGGACAACGAATACCTCGTCAAATGTTGTTAGAGGTAATCTTCTTGTCTGTAATCATACAACTAATGTTTTGTTTGACCTAGATCCACACACTCATTCATTCCACCTTAGTTTACAAGATGCCTGCATGTAAAATCTAAAACCCTAGATTTTATATGTCATATTAGTACTCCCATGCATGAGAGATAAATAACTGATAGAGTGTGTAGGAACTATGAAATCAAGCTGGGAGATAGGGTAATAATAGTAGATTTAATCTTACTAAATATGTATGGCTTTGATGTAATATTAGGAATGGATTGGTTAGCCACCAATAGAGTAAGTTTAGACTGTTATACCAAGACTATAACCTTCTTCCTACCTGATAAATTTGAAGTGTGTTTTGCAGTTAAGAAATGAAATGAAATATATGATGCTTTGAAATATGAAATTTCATAAACTCTTTTGATGTTTTGTTGTTGATAAAGGTTATATAGCTTCTGTTTTGGATACAAATCGGGAACATCCAAGTATATAAGATATACAAGTTGTTTGTGAGTTTTCAGATGTATTTTCTGATGAGTTACTGGGGTTACCACCGAAGAGAGAGCTAGAGTTTACTATCAACTTAGTACCAGATACCCAGCCAATCTCTAAGACTCCTTATAGAATGACACCAATCAAATTAGAGGAGTTAAAGAATTAATTACAGGAATTGCTAGATAATGGTTTTATTAGACTCAGTGTGTCACCTTGGGGAGCTTTGATTTTGTTTGTCTTAAAGAATAACGGTAGCCTTTGGTTATGTATAGATTACAGATTGTTGAATAAGGCTATGGTAAAGAACAAGTACCCCTTGCCCAAAATCAATGGCGTATTTGATCAGTTGAGAGGGGCTTCAGTATTTTCAAAGATTGATCTGAGGTCCAGCTATCACCAGTTAAGAATCAGAAATAAAGATGTGGCTAAAACAGCATTCAGGACAATATATGGTCACTCTGAGTTTTTGGTGATGCCTTTGGGCTTGACCAATGCCCTTTTCGCTTTCATGAGTCTGATGAATGAAGTATTCTAAGATTATTTGGATCGATTTGTATTTATCTTTATTGATGACATATTGGTTTACTCTAAGTCCCGGAAGGAACATGAGCATCATTTGAGGGTAGTGCTCCAAACTCTTCAAAAGAAACAGTTGTATGGAAAACTGAGTAAATATGAATTCTGACTGGAGTAGATAGCTTTTTTCGGTCACATTATATCCAAGGATGGGGTGTCAGTTAATCTATCCAAGGTTGAGGTAGTACTCAAATGGGAACGGTCGAGGACTATAACTGATATTCTAAGTTTTTTAGGACTGGTGGGGTACTACCAGAGATTTGTAGAGGGATTTTCCAAAATAGTAGCTCCACTAGCTAAGCTTATGCTAAAGGAGTTCATTTTGATTGGTCAGAAGCATGTGAGCAGAGTTTTCAGGAGCTCAAACAGAGATTAACTACTGCACCTGTCCTAACTATTCTGAATGGTTTGAGAGGATCTGCAGTATACTGTGATGCTTCTCACTAGGGTTTGAGATGTGTACTTATACAGAATGCCTGAGTTGTAGCTTATGGTTCCAGAAAATTGAAGGACCATGAGCGAAACTATCTCACCCATGATCTGGAATTAGCCGCTGTGATATTTGCTTTGAAAATTTGGCGACACTACCTGTATGGTGAGAAATTTCAGATCTTCACTGACTACAAGAGCTTGAAGTATATATTTGATCAGAAGGAGCTTAACACGAGACAGAGACGGTGGTTAGAGCACCTTAAAGATTATGATTGCGAGATTTTGTATCATCCAGGTAAAGCGAACATGGTGGCATATGCTCTCAACAGGAAGGGTATAGTATCGTATATGTTGAGTTAATATATTTTGAAATGACAAAACAAGTAAATTCAATAATATAAAAATGATATAAAGACATGTTTAGAGGTTATCAGTACCAGAACTTAGAGTTCTGTTGATGAGAGATCCATCTGGCTGATGAGAGATCGATCTCCTGGGTTTTTACTTGATGATAGATCGATCTCATGAAGAAATGAGATCGATCTGCCAAGCCTTCAACCTTTACAAAGGTTTTAAGGAAGAGTGAGATCGATCTGCAAGGGTTAAGAGATCGATCTGGCTAAAGCTAGAGTTGAGAGATCGATCTGGTCTAGGAAGAGATCGATCTCCCTTAAAAGCATAAGACTGTAGATCGATCTGAAAGATCGATCCACACTCAAAAAGAGAACTTATGAGATCGATCTGGTAAGAAAGAGATCGATCTCCTCAAAGTCAGAGAGCTAAGGAGATCGATATGAGGTATTGAGAGATCGATCTCCCCACTACGAAACTGCATGGCAGATCGATCTGTAGATCGATCTTGCCTTAAACAGAGAGATCATGAGATCGATCTGCCTATTCGACAGATCGATCTCCCCTATTATTTTCAAACTAACAGATCGATCTGTTAACCTATGAGATCGATCTCCTTGTGCTATTGTGCTTTGATCTTGCAGGATTTATAACTAAGAGATCGATCTGGCCAAGAAGGCAGATCGATCTGGCACACTACTGGAGGTACCCAACGGCTAGTTCTGCAAAATCTCAACGGGAAAAACAGCATTTAATGCTTCAACTACCAATCCTTCAGTATTTAACCAAGCATTGAAGACAAAGAGAAGAGAGACATTATTGCTGCACATTCCTAACATTCTCAAGCTTTGAATACTTTCATTCCTTGTGTCTTCATCATTCATTTATTGAGATTTATTGTGTAAGCTTAAGTGCAGAAGCTGTATTTGTCCTACCCACTTTAAAGCTTCATTTTGTATTCAACCTTGCCTTAAAAGAGAAGAGGATTGTTCCTCAGTGAGAGAGAATTGTAAGAGGGTGAATACATTTATACATTGTAAAGGGTAGAGAGGTTATTCCTTAACCTGTAAAAGGGACATTGTAAACTTCTGTTGAAGGAGAGTAAGAAAGCACTTGACAAGAAGGTCAAGGAGAGAGGACGTAGGCAAGAGTTTGGCCGAACCTCTATAAACGATTGTGTTTGTTTCTCTCTTCCCTATCTTGCATTATATTGTTTAATCTTATTATACTACTTACTTTCATTTGCAAATTAAAATATGATTAAGTTAAAATTTGCTATTAACGTTAGAAAACCGATTCACCCCCCCTCTCGGTAGAGCCAACAATTGGTATCAGAGCTAGGACTCTTTAATCACACAGGAACAACTTCCTAAGAGTTAGAAACGATCAAATGGCTCATAACAATGTAGCTACTAGTTTGGTAGGAGAGGGGCACTCTACGGTTAGACCTCCAATGTTTAATGGAGAGCATTATGATTATTGGAAGACTAGGATGATGTTATTCATTCAAGCAAATGATTATGAAGTATGGAGAATTATAATTAAAGGACCTCAAATCCCTATAAAGATAATAGAGGGAAGAGATATTCTTAAGGAAGAAGATGAATGGGATTCAGCTGATATTAAATGTGCTCAACTAAATGCTAAAGCTATGCACACATTATTTTGTGCCTTAGGTCCTAATGAATATAATAGAGTCTCCGGGTGTGATAATGCCAAACAAATATGGGACAAATTGGCAATAACTCATGAGGGTACAACCCAAGTGAAGGAGACAAAGGTAGGTATGCTCACACATGACTATGAGCTTTTTAGGATGAAGGAAGGAGAATCAATTAGTGATATGTTCACTAGATTCACAGATGTAATTAATGGATTAAAGTCTTTAGGAAAAATATATTCTAATATTGAAATGGTAAAGAAAATTTTAAATAGCTTACCTAAATCATGGGAAGCTAAAGTGACTGCAATTGAGGAATCTAAGGATCCTCACACATTGTCTTTAGATGAATTAATAGGATCTCTACTCACTTATGAGATGAAATTAAAAAGAAATGAAGAGCCACCCAAGAAAGTGGGAGTTGCTCTAAAATCCACTGCTCAAGAGGAGATTAAAAATGAGAGTGGTAGTGAAGAGGATCTTGAGATGGCAATGTTTGCCAAAAGATTTAACAAGTTCATGAGGATGAGAGCTAGTGGTAGTAATAGGAGAAACAATAAGAGAGATCAAGAAGAAGTAGGTAGAAAAGACTCTATTGTGTGTTATGAATGTAAAAAACCGGGACACATAAAATTTAACTGCCCTCTTCTTAAAAGGTCCAATGATAGGTTCCATAAAAAGAAGGCAATGGTGGCAACATGGAGCGACAGTGACTGCTCCGATGATGAATCAAATGAGGACATTGCCAACTTGTGCTTCATGGCTATTGAGGATGAAAAGGTAACTTCAAGCCTCAATGAATATTCTTTTGATGAATTGCAAGATGCATTTGATGATCTTGCATTAGAGTATGAATCTATGAGTATGAAATATAAAAAGATAATATCCAAATTGAGAAAAGAAAATGAGATATTGCAATTGGATAAATTAGAATGTGAAAAGAAACTAGAGATTTCAAATCTAGAAATTTGTGACCTTAAAGAGAAAAATAGCAATCTACATAATTCATTTAATAGGTTCCACATGGGTCAACAAAAGTTAGATAGCATGCTAGAGACCCAAAGGGCATTCTTTGACAAAAATGGCTTAGGATATAATGCTAAGAGTAGGGAGACCCATCTTAAAAGTTTTATTGCTAGGAAGAGCATGAATAAACCTGCAATTACTTGTTCATATTGCAATAGAAAGGGACATGCATCACATAACTGTAATATAAAAATGAGAACTCTAAAAGGAAAAATAGTAAAAAGGATATGGATTCCAAAAGAAGTAATTCACTCCAAGGATTGTAATGCATTAGCAAAATGGATCCCAAAGGGATCAAGAATTGCATTCACTAACCTCAAAGGACCCAAGAAAATTTGGGTACCTAAGACTTGAGTTTGATTTCTTGTAGGTGATTGAGCATAGCCATAAAGCTAAAACAAAAGAAGCATGGTACTTAGATAGTGGATGCTCAAGGCACATGACGGGTGATAGAAGCCACTTCAATTCTTTCAAATCAAAAGTTGGTGGAGAAGTCACTTTTGGGGACAACTCCAAAGGCCAAGTTGAAGGAAGTGGCTCAATAGGTAATGATCATTTCTCTTTAGAAAAAGTATTACTTGTTAGGGGTTTAAAGCACAACTTACTAAGCATAAGTCAACTTTGTGACAAAGGTTACAAAGTAATTTTTGATTGCATGAAATGTAATGTTATAGATCCTAAGTCAAATAAAGTTCTTTTTCTAGGTCATAGACAAGGAAATATATATATTGTCTATCTTAATGAACTCAAAAATGAAAATATATGCTTAATGGTAGACAATAAAAAGGAATCTTGGTTATGGCATAGAAGACTAGGTCATGCTAGCATGAGTGTGCTATCTAAGTTAGCTAGAAAGGATCTAGTTATAGGTTTACCCAAGATATCCTTTGATCATGAAGAAGTATGTGAAGCTTGTGTTAAAGGAAAACATAAAAGGACAACATTTAAGCCTAAGAATATTGTATCCACCACTAGGCCTCTCCAATTACTTCACTTAGATTTATTTGGACCAACTAGAACAACTAGCCTAGGTGGGAAACACTATGGATTTGTAATAGTTGATGATTACACTAGGTACACATGGGTGTTCTTCTTAAGAGTAAAAAATGAAGCCTTAGAAAAATTCATAGCCTATACAAAAATTACTCAAAATGAAAAAGGATACACAATAACTAGTATTAGAAGTGATCATGGCAAAGAATTTGAAAATATAGGATTTGATGAGTATTGCAATGATCAAGGAATTAGCCATAATTTTTCAGCCCCTAGGACACCACAACAAAATGGTGTAGTTGAGAGAAGAAATAGAACATTGGAAGAAATGGCTAGAACCATGTTATGTGAGAATAACTTACCAAAGTATTTTTGGGCTGAAGCTATAAACACATCATGTTATATAATTAATAGAGCTATGATTAGACCCATACTAAAGAAAACTCCTTATGAGCTCTACAAAGGTAAAAAGCCTAACATTAGTTACTTCCACCCTTTTGGCTGCAAATGTTTTGTTCTAAATAATGGGAAAGATAATTTAGGAAAATTTGATGCCAAGAGTGATGAGGGAATATTCCTAGGATACTCATTGAATTCAAAGGCTTATAGAATTTACAACAAAAGAACATTAATGGTTGAAGAATCTATTCATGTTATATTTGACGAATCAAATAATGTATCTAAAGATTCAACCAATGATTGGAATGAGGGAATATTTGACGAAAACTTGGAGGATATCCCAAACCTAGAAGATGACTTATTAGAAAAACTAGACTTGAATAAAGAAGATGAAGAAGAGATAGAGATAATAGAGAGAGAATCTAGAGCACCAAGAGAGTTAGGATATGTAAAGGACTGTGAAATAGTAGGAGATCCAACTCTTGGAGTTAGAACTAGATCTTCTCTAAGGAATATGTGCCAATATATAGCCTTTGTATCTCAAATAGAGCCTAGGAATGTCAATGAAGCCTTAGATGACAATAATTGGTTCCTCGCAATGCAAGAAGAATTAAATCAATTTGAGAGAAGCAAAGTATGGAAACTAGTTCCTAGGCCTAGTGATCATTCTATAATTGGAACTAAATGGATATTCAAGAACAAGATGGATGAAAATAGTGTGATCATAAGGAATAAGGCTAGGCTAGTTACACAAGGATATAGACAAGAGGAAGGCATAGACTATGATGAAACATATGCACCGGTAGCTAGATTAGAGGCAATAAGAATGTTACTTGCCTTTGCATGTTATAAAAACTTCAAGTTGTATCAAATGGATGTGAAGAGTGCATTTCTAAATGGTTTCATTAATGAAGAAGTCTATGTTGAGCAACCTCCCGGATTTGAAAATCATGAATTTCCTGAACATGTTTTTAAATTATCTAAGGCACTCTATGGATTGAAACAAGCTCCTAGAGCTTGGTATGAAAGGTTGTCAAAATTCTTAATAGAAAAGGGATTTTCAAGAGGAAAAGTGGATACCACCTTGTTCATTAAGAATAAAAATAAGGATTTACTAGTTGTACAAGTGTATGTAGATGATATTATTTTTGGTTCAACTAATGAGTCTTTATGCCAAGAGTTTGCTAAGATCATGCAAGGAGAATTTGAGATGAGCATGATGGGAGAACTCATATTCTTCTTGGGACTTCAAGTGAAGCAAACAAAGGATGGAACCTTCATCAATCAAGCAAAGTATACTAAGGACTTGCTCAAGCGATTTGGAATGGACAACTGCAAACCTCAAGCCACTCCAATGGGCACCAACATCAAGCTTGATAAAGATGAAAGTGGTAAGTGTGTAGACACTAAACTCTATAGGTCTATGATAGGTTCATTGCTTTATTTAACTACAAGTAGACCAGATATTTTGTTTAGTGTATGCCTTTGTGCTAGATTTCAATCCTCTCCTAGGGAATCACATCTATTAGCAACTAAGAGGATCTTTAGATACCTCAAAGACACTCCCTCACTAGGACTTTGGTACCCCAAAGACTCAACTTTTACCCTTCATGCATTTTCAGATGCAGATTTTGGAGGATGTAAAATAGATAGGAAAAGTACTTCAGATACTTGCAAATTCTTAGGAAATAGATTAATTTCTTGGTTCTCTAAGAAACAAAACAGTGTGGCTCAGTCCACCACTGAAGCTGAATACATAGCAGCTGGTAGTTGTAGTGCTCAAGTGTTGTGGATTAAACAACAAATGAAAGATTATGGTATTGACATGAAGCAAGTATCTATTAAATGTGATAATACCAGTGCCATTAATCTGTCTAAAAATCCTATCCAACACTCCAGAACCAAGCACATAGAGATTAGACATCATTTCCTTAGAGACCATGTACAAAAAGGGGATATAATTTTAGAGTACATTGACACTTTACATCAAATAGCTGATATATTCACCAACCCTCTTGATAGAGATAGGTTTTGTATCCTTAGAGGTGAATTAGGACTCATGAATATCCCTTAGGACTTTATGTTTCAAAAATCTTGGTTTCAAGTTGATTTTAAAAGAGTTTTTGCAAAGTTTTTCTGGCAACAAGGATGAGAGATCGATCTCCTTGTAATATAGATCGATCTCCATACTTCCCACAAGCCTAAATCATTAAGGTTAAGCTAAGAAGATCGATCTTCTAACCATAAGATCGATCTTCTTACGTCTCTGTTAAAGAGCAGATCTATCTGTCCATACGACAGATCGATCTCTCAAGCTTCTGTATTTTGAAGATCGATCTATGCATTTGGCAGATCGATCTCTCTAAGCCTCTGTTAAACTGCAGATCGATCTCCTTAAGCCTCTGTTTGCTAACAGATCGATATGTCGTCCCGATAGATCGATCTCCTATGCCCTGGACTATAAAAACTGGCCAGAAATCCCCAAATTTGAAAATCTAAACTTCAAAATCCCTAACTTCTCTCGCACCACCTCTCTCGATTCCTCCTCAGATCGATCTCGGTACGGCCTTCATTGCGTCTCCGTGTCATTTCCTGGTATAGTAACCAACATTCCTCATTATTTTCTCAACAATTTCTTAAGTTTTGTGCTCAATTTCTCACTAGGTCAAATCCAGTTACTGTTTCATTGGTTAGTTGTTTAGAGAACTAGTTTTAAGGGTGTCTTGTGTTTAGAAAAATGCCTCGTATTAAAAGAACAGCCAATAGAGAATCTGGACCAACCTCCTCCCAACCACCTTCTACCTCTTCAGTCACTACCTTTAACAGGTGTTTTAAAACACCTGCCAAAAGGAAGCGATATGAAGAATACTTTTCAACCATGCCAATTAAACATTGGCGCACAATCGATTTTTCTTTCCTCAACCGAATTGATTTTCCCTACTTGTCAAAATTTGAGGAGTTTGGTTGGATGTCCTTTCTGAAAATAAATACTCCCGTACCTCCAAATATCGTTCGTGCATTCTTTTCCAATACCGAACTCAATTACGATCCTATCGATTCCTGTCAAATTCTTGGTTTCACAACGTATGTCATGGGAAGGTCAATTGTCGTAACCACTGAAATTTTAGCCCAAGCCTTTGACATACGCGATGAAGGTTTAACAAACGAAGATGAGGAGGTTCCCTTAGAGTTTGACATTCCCGGGGATAAGGCGAGTGAACTCCCAATGCATCCCCAGCTACTCCACCTCCTCATCTCATGGAACCTTCGTCCGTTTGGTACCTGACATTCGACTGTTCGGAGGTTAGATAGATTCTGGATTCACCATATCCATTCCACCAGTCAAAAACCCAACCTAGTTCACTTTATCTTCCAAGACTGGTTAAAAATTGTCCGAGGCCAAGCGACGACGATCGTGTTTCCTCAACAGGTGGCATACTTTCTTCAACGGCTCAAAATCGACTGCAGCTGCGAAACCGGTGAACTGCCCTCTCCCAAGAGTGTCCTCAACATCGGGACACTCCATCACATGGGATACTACAAAGATTTCCGGGGCGACTGGAAGAAGAAGAGGGAACAGCAGCCTGCTGAAGCTATGGAGGAAGTCCCTTCCGCTGAGCCTATGGACCCACCTGCTGCACCGGCTACGGGTCCATCATCCTCGACTCCTCAGACCACTGCACATGTATCCTCACCTGCTGGCATGGAGATCATTCTGCAGATGATAAGTGAACTCAACAGAAAAATCGATGAAGGTTTTGCATCTCAGCAGCGAATGTTCGAGGATTTGAACCGAAGAGTGAATGTGGTTCACGAGGCTCAGGAGGCGATGTTTGATGAGCTTCAAGTCACGCGCACTCATGTTGAGGATCTCATGGATCGCGTTCCTCCTCCACCTTAGGATCTAGTTGCTTGATTTAGTTTAGTTATATGTTTTGTTTCTGCTACTTGTTGCTATTTTGATAAGCATTTGCTTGAAATGAACTGCCATTTGTCTATTGACTAAGTTTTAATGAAAATGTTCATTTTGAAATGACATGAATTTTCTTTCTTGCTTATTGATATGACAAAAAGGGGGAGAAGAAAAGAAAACATGTGATTGTGGTCAAAATGCATAAAACGTTTTAAGAAGGTTTTTAAAACGAATGGTTAAAATAAGGCGGAGTTAAGATAGTAACAAAGTTAAAATCTAAAAGAAAGGGGGAGCTCACAAAAAGGGGGAGCTTTTGTAAAATAACTAAACATGTTGATTGAATAAGTTTTGTCATATCAAAAAGGGGGAGATTGTTGAGTTAATATATTTTGAAATGACAAAACAAGTAAATTCAATAATATAAAAATGATATAAAGACATGTTTAGAGGTTATCAGTACCAGAACTTAGAGTTCTGTTGATGAGATATCGATCTGGCTGATGAGAGATCGATCTCCTGGGTTTTTACTTGATGAGAGATCGATCTCATGAAGAAATGAGATCGATCTGCCAAGCCTTCAACCTTTACAAAGGTTTTAAGGAAGAGTGAGATCGATCTGCAAGGGTTAAGAGATCGATCTGGCTAAAGCTAGAGTTGAGAGATCGATCTGATCTAGGAAGAGATCGATCTCCCTTACAAGCATAAGACTGTAGATCGATCTGAAAGATCGATCCACACTCAAACAGAGAACTTATGAGATCGATCTGGTAAGAAAGAGATCGATCTCCTCAAAGTCAGAGAGCTAAGGAGATCGATCTGAGGTATTGAGAGATCGATCTCCCCACTACGAAACTGCATGGCAGATCGATCTGTAGATTGATCTTACCTTAAACAGAGAGATCATGAGATCGATCTGCCTATTCGACAGATCGATCTCCCCTATTATTTTCAAACTAACAGATCGATCTGCTAACTTATGAGATCGATCTCCTTGTGCTATTGTGCTTTGATCTTGCAGGATTTATAACTAAGAGATCGATCTAGCCAAGAAGGCAGATCGATCTGGCACACTACTGGAGGTACCCAACGGCTAGTTCTGCAAAATCTCAACGGGAAAAACAGCATTTAATGCTTCAACTACCAATCCTTCAGTATTTAACCAAGCATTGAAGACAAAGAGAAGAGAGACATTATTGCTGCACATTCCTAACATTCTCAAGCTTTGAATACTTCCATTCCTTGTGTCTTCATCATTCATTTATTGAGATTTATTGTGTAAGCTTAAGTGCAGAAGCTGTATTTGTCCTACCCACTTTAAAGCTTCATTTTGTATTCAACCTTGCCTTAAAAGAGAAGAGGATTGTTCCTCAGTGAGAGAGAATTGTAAGAGGGTGAATACATTTTTACATTGTAAAGGGTAGAGAGGTTATTCCTTAACCTGTAAAAGGGACATTGTAAACTTCTGTTGACTGAGAGTAAGAAAGCACTTGACAAGAAGGTCAAGGAGAGAGGACGTAGGCAAGAGTTTGGCCGAACCTCTATAAACGATTGTGTTTGTTTCTCTCTTCCCTATCTTGCATTATATTGTTTAATTTTATTATATTGCTTACTTTCATTTGCAAATTAAAATAGGATTAAGTTAAAATTTGCTATTAACGTTAGAAAACCGATTCACCCCCCCTCTCGGTAGAGCCAACAGTATATGATGGTCATTGAATGGGAGCTATTAGAACAGTTTGTTGGACTCAGGATTAATGTGGAAGAAGTAGAGTTTGGATTTATGGCTAGCCTACAGATTGAGCCCAGCATCTTAGATCAGATCAGAATGGGGCAAAGAAATGATTAGAGGTTATTAGATATGGTTAGCCAAGCAGAGTAAGCTTTGCAGTCAAATTTTATGGTCAGTGATGATGGACTGTTGAGGTTCAAAGGCCAAATCTGTGTTTCGAGCGATGATACCTTGAGACAACAGATTTGAGAAAGTCTCATTGCTCCCGTTACACCATGCACCCAGGTAGTATAAAGATGTATCATGATCTGTGGAAGGTGTATTGGTGGACTGGTATGAATCAGGATGTAGCGAAATTCGTGGCCAGATGCTTGGTATGTCAGCAGCTTAAGATTAAGAATCAGAAGCCTACAAGATTTCTTAAGCCCTTGCCAGCGCCTATGTGGAAATTGGAGCACCTAACGATGGATTTCATTATGGGGTTACCACGGCCCCGAAGAGGTCATGACGCAATATGGGTAATAGTTGACAGACTGACTAAGAGTGCCCACTTCCTCGCCATTAAGAGTACAGATTCTTTGAGTGCCTTGGCAGAATTGTATGTGTAACGACCCATTTTACTTGAACTTTTACTGGTTGGGCTACGAGTCGATAATAGATCAGAAACAGTAAACACGAGTACTCGATTTCATTTTTTTTGTGACAAGTTTAAACAAAATTAATCATCATAATTGTTCCTTCATGTTCACATTTCCCCAAACACATTTATCTATACATTACTGTACTTGTAAAATTTAGATACAATACAAATGTCTATGCTGGATATACCTTTAATACCGAAGAATCCTTCACTGACATATGGCTATGCAAATTTATTTGACTTACAAACACTCCTAGCTATAGATGAGGCTCTGTGGAGTAAAGTAAGGGGTGAGCTCAACATGCTCAGTAGGAAAAATCAAGTGGCAGGTAGATAAATACACTATCTACAAAATACGGGCTTGAAGTAATACCATACAGTTTAGTGTAGTATAGTGAAAATTACCATTTTCTCACAGTGTCAGTATCACAGAAAACATTACTGCAAAATATCAATTAAATAAAATGCAGTAAAATAAAACTCATTTCATATTAGAAATGCATTTCATCAAACTCAGTTTCAAATAAATCAAATAAGTGAGGCATGGCAGAATATTCATCATCAATAATCAATCAATAAGACAATTGGCCAATGTTAATGACTCCAGGCAATCACTGATCAAGTGTGCCGAGATGTCAAGTGCCATGAGAGTGGTCAGCTACCCAATCGGCTTACTCATTTTACTATTTCTCAATAACTCGGTACAACATACTCACGTGCATAGAGCACGGTACAACGTACTCACGTGCACGGAGCACAGTACATCGTACTCCATGGAGCTCGGCATCATTCACATTTCCATATAATTTCATCATTCACTTTTCCATGTAATTCATCATTACCCTCTTTGCCTCTAATCACATGCGAGTAGATACGTGCAATATCACATAGTAATACACGTCTGTCAGGCACGATTTTATCAAATCATTTAAAATGATGTGCGAACAGGTTCGTGTAAGATCACAGAGCAATACACGATCGACTGGCACGGTTTTATCAAATCACTTAAAAATCACGTGCGAGCGGGTCTGTGCAAGATCACACAACAATACACGACCGGCTAGCACGGTTTTATCAAATCACTTAAAAATCACGTGCGAGCCGGTCCGTGCAAGATTACACAGTAATACACGTTCGGCTGGCATAGTTTTTTCCTTAAAACATCTCAAAATCTCGTGCAAATATCTCCATGCAAAATCATACATCAATACACGTCGGACTGTAGCGAGTTTTTATTTTTAAAATACTTAAATTTTGTTTTTACATGATAAAACAGATTAAAAGGGGCGGGTCTTGCATTTTTCAACTAAAAATCCATAAAACATAGTCTCGGGTGCAAATATGAAATTTTAGGTTTTTCCGCGATAATTTTAAAAATACTCTAATATTTATTTAAATACACTAAATAGGGCTATTTTGGAAAAATCGGGGTAAATTTTGAGGTTCCTTAAAACTTCTTTCTAAATTTCGGGCAATAAAATTTGCCTAGGGATTTTCTACGTTCAGGTGTATCAAATTTTTGTCCTAAGGTTCGCAGTTTCCAAATACACAGCAAATATACGTAATATAATTTTGACAATTCACAGGTAATTTTCTACAGCATAAATAAATATATTTCCTAAAATTCATATCTACAAAATACCGGTCGAAAATACATGTAATTTATCTTTATAACACACTTTAATTTTCCTTACGGTAAAATATTTCCAAAATTTATATCTACAAAATTCATCAGAAAATATGTGCATTCATCTCTAATAGCACAACCCGATTTTCCTACAGCAAAAATATTTCCTTAAATGTCATATCTAAAAATCATTAAAAACATACGTGTAATTTATCTCTATAGCACTGTAATCTTCCTTACAGTAAAATATTTCCTAAATTCATATCTACAAAAATCATCAGAAAATACGTGTATTTATCACTAATAGCACGTCTCAATTTTCCTTACGGTAAAAATATTTCCTAAAATTTCATATCTAAAAATCATCAGAAAATACATGTAATTTATCTCTAGTAGCACACAGGATTTTCCTTACCTTGGTATCTGCACATAGTCCTAGATGCTTTACGTCTGGGGTCGATGAGTTTGGCCTTCTCGGTAAATTTTCCCCCCCCAAACTCTTTTCCCAGATTTCCCAATTTTTTCCTTGTGCCTCTTTCTCCATTTCCAAATATATATATATACATATATATAATATTATATATATTTATAAATATTCAAACCTTCCTCCTCTTTTTTTCGGTTCAGTTTGAACCATCTCGCCATTTCCTTTTTCTTTTCTTTCCTACTTTTTCTTCTTTCTCGCAGGTACTATTACTGTCCCTTCTCGACGTGGTTATTCCTTCCTCTTCTCTCAGTTTTTCCCTCACCTCCTCGACACCTTCATCTTCTTTATCTTTCGGGCACCATCATCTCCAGCCTTGGTCTTGGTATCATCACCATCGCCATCATCTTCACCATCAACCCGAACACCTCCCTAGTTTCTTCCCCTTCTCTGTTCACCTCTGTTTCCTTTACTCCTTTGTTGTTTCTCTCTTTCAGGAACCCTATCCTCCTTCGTTCATGGTGGTCATGCATATATATATATATATACAAGGGGCGGTGGTGCGCTGGGCAGGCGCGTAGGGGGTGCAGAGCCGGTACAACAGGGGTACGGGATTGGGCAGAGCCCTGTGTGCAGGGTGTGCAGAGTAGGGCAGAAGGCTGTTGCAGGTGCACATGGGGTCTGGTAGGGGTGCGCTGGGGTGCAGGAGGGTATAGGGGCGTTACCGCGACTCAGTGCTGTCCTGGGTGCAGGTTGCAGGCGTGAAGCAGATCTGGGCATTATGCAGGCTGGTTGGCATGGAGCATACAAGGGTCCAGGCTGGGCATGACTGGGCGCGCAGACTAGTGCATGGGGCTGCAGGTGTGGTGCAGGGCTGGGGTGTACAGAAGACAGGTGCAGGTGCAGGGGTCCTCAGGCACATGCCGGTGCACACCTTATGCAGGCGTCCGGCCCTGAAGCGGGTCGCGCTGGCGCAGGGCACAATGCCTGTGACAAATGCTTAAATCTTTTTTTAACCTTAATTTAAATTTTTAATTTTAATCAACTTTAATTAAATATGTTTATATCTATACACATTGTTCGATCTTGTTATTTTTATTATTTAAATTTTATTTATTATTGATTTATTTTATCTAATTTAAATTTTATTTTCTTATTATCAATTTATTTTCATAAATCAAATTTTTAACAAAAGTACCGACCTAACCTAATCTCACCTTTCTGAAAAAAATTAATTTAATTATTCGCAAGTAAATTCTGAATTAATTTAAATCGGATAACGTTCGAGCCGAATTCGAGAAAATTCGGGGGTTTACGGTATGTCAGAGAGGTAGCTCGATTACATGGGGCTCCCATGAGCATTACATTTGATAGGGATTTCAGGGTTACCTCTAGATTGTGGACACATTTTCAAGAAGCCATGGGATCTCAGTTGAATTTCAGCATCGGCTATCATCCTCAGACTAACGGTCAGTCCGAACGGACTATTCAGACCTTGGAGGATATGTTAGGAGCATGTGTAATGGATTTTAAGGGTTCATGAGATGACCATTTGCCCTTTGTAGAGTTCGCTTATAATAACAGGTACCATACTGGTATCAGGATGGCACCTTATGAAGCTTTATATAACAGGAGATGTAGGTCCCCAGTTGCTTGGGAAGAAGTGGGTGATTGAAAGATTATGGCTCCTAATTTAGTGGAAAAGGCAGCGAAGGGCATTCAGATTATTTGTGACAAACTCCGGGTAGCTCAGAGTTGGCAGAAGAGTTACGTCGATGTGCATAGACGGCCGCTAGAGTTTCAGGTTGGGGACTCCGTGTTTTTTAAGGTATCTCCGAGCAAGGGCATCATGTGTTTTAGAAAGAAAGGGAAGTTGAGTCCTCGCTTTATCGGTCCGTTTAGGAAACTATAGAGAATAGGAGATGTTGCTTACCGGTTAGCTTTACCTCCACAGCTTTTTGGGATACATAATGTCTTGCACATCTCAATGTTGAGGAAATATAATCCGGATCCCTCCCAAGTTATTGAATATGAAACCTTGGATACTCAGGGAGATATGACCTATGTAGAAGAACCTATCCGGATACTCGACAGGGAGGAAAAGGAACTTTGGATGAAGAAGATCCCATTGGTAAAGGTTCTCTGGCAGTACCACTCAATGGAAGAAGCAACGTGGGAATTAGAGAGCCTTATGAGGGAAACGTACCCTCAATTGTTTGACGGACCGAGCTGAATTCGGATGATCAAATTCTTAAAAAGGTGAGGAGGAATGTGAGACCTGAATTTTCATGTTATTGTTCATTTTAAGATAAACTGAGAAGTTTAAGACTCATGTAAATGTTTATGCAGGGCCCAAAAAGATTAAGACGCTTGGGTTAGTGGCATGAAGCCTGAGGCACGCATTTCGAGGTAAGATCTCAAATTGAAGTAATTTTCCAAAAAGTATGATTTTAAGTATGTTATGACAATTAGAAAGTGAAACTAAGACATTCGAAGTGAAAAAGCTAGTAAAACTCGGGTTTACACTAAACAGAGCAAATGGGCCCATAATAGAAATAAATTCAATAAACTCATAGAAATTATTCTGAGGCTATAGGAAATTAGTATAAGACATAATTTACATGAGGAATGAAAATTGAGTGTAAATATGGAGGTTTCAGTGATCGACTGAATTTTTAAAGTAAACCGAAAACCTAAAGTCATTTTACTCGGTAATGACCAAATTGCGCGAAATGAGCTCAATTGGGGAACGTTTCTTAAACAATAGCGCTTGGGAAGTGAGAATTTGGAGGAAATTGGACTAGAAATAATTTTTATGAATTTTTCAAAACAGAATAGAAAATTCCCCTGCTTCAGGAAACTGACTAGCCAGTAGAAATCTTTAAATTTGGAGACCTTCTAGAAATTTTTTAACCCTAATATTTTCTAGATCAAAATTTGACTTATTAAGCTTTCCAAAATGCTAAAGAACACCATGAAAGCTCCTAAAACAAGAGAGAAACCCTCCCCTGAAGTTGTTGTACACATAATTGCTATGGGCAAAATTACATAAAATGTTTGGCCACCTTTCGACTACTTTCAGGCAATGGTTAAGAAAGATAAAATCTTTCCCTTCAAGTCCTCTACAACATATAAAACTCCAGCCATAAAGGAGTCCATTTGCTAGGTGAAAAACTAGAAAGAAGAATAGGGGTAAAATCTGCCATGTTCCAAGGTGAGAGAAAGTTCCATTTTTGAAAGTTTTTGGTTAGATTTTTGGGTAGTTTTTCTTATGATTCTAAGCTATATATATGTTGAATTATAGTTGAGGATCAATTTGGAGGATTAAAAACGTGGTCAACCTTGGTCAGAGTTGAGGTAAACTTGATGAATGATGATAAACATGAGATATGTTCTTATTTGATGTTTTTGAATGATTTTTGGTTAAGTAGAATTGAAAGAAATAATTTGTAAGAGAATGTAAAGGTCCAACCAGCCTAGGGTTCATGCATTTGTGATGAAGTTTGGATGAATTCAAGGTTGTTAAGAGTTAAATTTATACCGAAAAATTTCGGTTTATAGTTTAGTTTAGTGAAAAAACCGAAAGTGTGAGAATAGGTAAAATTGGACTGATGACAAGTATGAATTATGGATGTGAATGAATATTTAGATTATCAAGATGGTGAATGTGAAGTTAGAATAATAAAATTGGCTAAAATAGCTTAAATCGGCATTTAAATCGGTAAAATTGAGACAATAGGAAAAGTTGACATAAATGTCAAAATTGGTGCAAGACCCGATTCACACATTGTATGGATATTGTTATATGTTAATGGAATCATAAGACGGATGATTTTGATCATATAAATATGAATGAAGTAGTCGAACGTACGAAAAATTCGAAAACGGATAGTTAAGGGATTTCAAATTAAATTTATGAGATTTGAATTGTCCGGACAGAGATACAAATTTTAAATGAGAAATTATAGTGGGTCCAAGAAGGAAAGTCGGCTTAAATTGGTCCCTAACGTGTAGAAGGGTAAAACGATCAAAAGTCCAAAATCCAGTATAAATTCGATAAGAAAATTTCATTAAAATATGGATTTAGGAAATCTTGATCAATAAAAGAAAAATTATTGAATTCTGAGTCTAATTGACCAAGATACAAATTTATTAAGATTTACTGAAATTTGGCCGGGACAATATTTTGAAAATACGGAGAAAAATACACCAAAAAAGGGTTAAAATTAAATAAATTAATTAATCTAAATAAAATATGTTTTTTTTTTATATTTTGGGATTTTTTATAATATTTTAATGATTAAAATAATAATAAAATATATTATCAATAAAAAAAATCTAAAAACGCGAAGGCAACCTGCGACGATAGCCGAACCCGAGGAAGACCCGAGAAGTCGACGATGATCCGACGACCGACGAGGCCAGACGAAGGTCGGAGAAGATGGAGGAGCTTCAAGCGATTTGTGCGAGTACCGGCGACACCCCATATCAATGTCGGAGTCTCGCAAACGGAGGAGGAAAAGCCGACGGGAAAAAGGGGCTCGATTCCGACGATCCACGTTAGCTAGGTGTGATCGGGAGGACGAGCCGGTTCTGTTAGTACCTAATTCGTCCGTGGAAACGACCGAAAATAATCGGCGACGATGAGGAGAGCAAAACGGCACTGTAGCCGGAAAGGGAAGAAAAAGGAAAAAAAGAAAAGAAAAAGGAAAAAGAAAAGAAAAAGGAAAAAGACAAAGGAAAAAGGAGAGGAAAATTCTCGGGAATACCTCATATTCGGGTAAGTTGACCGATGGCCGAGATTGACCTACGGGTAAATTCTAAAAATTAATTTAATATTATATTTAATGGAAAATAACCCGAATTGATCTAATTGTGCAGTTCTACGATAAGCCCGAACGAGAGCCGATTGAGCTGTCACGACCCAAATTACATAAAATCAGAGTAAATTTTTCGCTTTTTCATTTATTATTTAATTCTTACCTTTCTCTCATCGTGACCATCCTATAAACAGTTGGGCTATGATTCGATGTTAGTCACCTCTTACCTATCTACCATTCCATTTCCATAATTACATTCACATATCAGAGTTTACTATCTTTTGACTTTAATTAAATGCATACACAATGGTATTTATAACTCTACATCCCCAACATCATATCTGTTTACAGTGCTGTGCATTACATATTTAGATACAAAACTATACAAATGTGTATACCTGTCTCTCGATGGGAAGCAGCAGATACCAAGCATACAAGTCCTCAGCCGCTTACTAACTATTGCAAGTGCTCTGAAAAGATGGGAAAATAAGGGGGTGAGCAAACCACACGCTCAGTAAGGCAATTATGCAAGTAAGTAGATAGCTCCACTATCTACATGCTCATAATGCCATGCCCTTAAAATCCATTTCTTTTCATTAAAATCTCAAGCACAAAATCATGTATTTCATCATGACTTAGTTTATAAAAATGTTCATGCATATATCATTCATACTACTTATGCATCAATGGCATTTTATGTGTCATCCTTAAAACATAATTAGCATGAAGTAAATCAAGATCATGCGTTCTTTCATGTCATGTAAGACAAATCATGAATTTGAAATGAAAGCATGGAAAACATCATCGTGCTACTGCATTCAAATCATTTCATTAAAACTGCGGTATAAACTAACCCTTCCGGGTCAATCATTTCATAAAACAATTCATTAACATTCATTATAAAACTTCGGTTATAAAACCACCCTTCTTTCATGGTCACATATCATAAAATCATAAAATCGGGGGCCTGACCCCTCCCTCGGGTCTACCCTGGTCTATCGACCAATAGTTATATCATGTGAGACATGTTGATGACTATATCAGTAACAACAAGGACTATGGCCATAACCTAGTGATCCCTGGCAACACGGTACCTAGTGTGCGGGGTATCACACCTGAAATAGGAGGTAGGTCGTCTTACCCGCCAGAACAGCATAACATCAGGATTGCGAGGGCAAGGCTTGCTACCTTGTGGCTAATGCCACTCCACTCCAACAATCCCCACGGTACTGTGTACTCCGCGTGACATACACGATACAACGTACTCCATGAACCCAAGCTCAATCAGGGGTGCCTGCAATAGGTCTTATCCACCCATATCATCTCTGTCTCATTATGCACGTGTGAGCATATCATCTCACTGTGACACACAGTCTACAGGAGGTTCCAACACGGCTATATACATGTCATATAAATCCCTGTGCGAGCGAAGCTTTAGCACGGCTCCATGCATATTCATGATATCAAAAAATCTCGTGCGAACGAAGCTCTAGCACGGTTTCATAGAAATCAATGAAATTTACGTACAAGCAGCGCTCTAGTACGACTTAAAATAATTATAAAAAATTTAAGTAAAATCCACGTACAAGCAATGCTCTAGTATGGATATTTATAAAACTTAGTGAAAACCTCGTACGAGAAAAAACTACAGCACGACTTTAAAATGAGTTATAAAACCATATAAAATCACGTGCGAGCGAGCTCTAATACGGTGTTATGTATCAATAAATCAAATCTCGTGCGAGTTACACTCCAGCACGGCTTATATGCAATATCATTTCAAAACAGGATGCGAGTTAAGCTCCAGCACCTCTCATGCATGTCAAATCATTAAAACTAGTGCGAGCAATCGCTCCAGCACCTTTTTATGTATATCAGGTCAAAACAAGTCAAAACATGTCAAAACATGTCCAAACAGAGTGCAAGTTAGGCTCCAGCACTTCTCATGCATTTCACAATAATAAAAATCAGTGCGACCAACCGCTCTAGCACATTTCATGCATATGATGTCACACAAGTCAGTGCGAGCAACCGCTTAAGCACATTTATGCACACTCACAAACGTAGATATAGTGCGAGCATACGTGTCGGCACTATCTATTTCCATATAAAATTGATAGTTGGCCCATTTTCCAAAGAATTTCATTTAAATACCAATAACACTTATGTAGTTTTATTTTGGGAAACTTATGCAATTATTGGCCAATCTACCGATTTGCTTTGTTTAAAACCAATAAAATTCCTTAAACCAGAAATTTCCTTAAATCATGTTTTTCATGCATGTCAATGTCATGCTTTCACCATCCTTAGGTGAACTTCCCTCAATAGGGGTAAAATAGTCTTTTCCTATTTCGAGTCCTTAAAATCTTTAAACCAGTTTTTGGACCTTTATGCATAATCAGGGTATACATACATATTCAGTGTATAGAAAAGCTATTAAAATACGCATAGCTACCTCTAGCTACTCACACAATTCCCTTACCTCATTTTTCTGTACAGTCTGACCTTTCCACTGATGACTCGTCACGTAGTCCGATTTGCTCCCAATCCAAATCAAATCTCTGGCACTGCAGATAAATATTCATCAGCTCAAATACAATATATGTAATTGTATTTCATATCTTCTGGGCTTAATTTTAAATCATTAGGCCCATTTACCCATATTGGGCCCGATTGTACCATAATGGGCCTTAATCGGCCTTAAGCCCGTTTTCCACTCACTATTCACATTATCGAGGCCTATTGGGCTCATTGGGCCCATCAATATATATTGAGCCTCGTTCTAAACTCTCGAATAGATTAATTTAGTATTTACGACAATTTATCCAATTTCCAAAATTTAATCCATTTAATGCGAAAATTAAATTCATAATTTATCTAACATGCATAACGATGCAAATTGTCGTAAATAAGGGTTACTTACCCGAGATTCCATGATAGTACGCCAATCGAGGCTATCTCGAGCTCTCGGTTGATGTCAATTGTCGAGCTACATAATTTAATATTTTTTCGGGTAAATTTACAGTCGGATATTAATCAAATTAAATATTTCAAAATTTAAATCGATCAATTCGACCGCTTACCGACTTACCCGTAGCTCGATTGCATCACTGAAATTTTTCCCAATTTTTCCTCTTTTTCTTTTTCCCTTTTTCTTCCTTTTTCCTTTTCATTTTGGCTGAACCGGTTAGGTCCAGTTCAACCCAGTTCAGACGGTCGATTCAGCCCGGTTCGAATGGTTCAGTGCCTTACCGGCTGGTTCTCCACCGATTTTCACCTCCAGCAGCTCCGCTGGGTTGTCCGCAGCTCAGATCTGGTCTCAGTTTTCCCCGAGGTCGCCGAAAAGTGGCCGATCCGGCCTCTTCTCTCCTCGCCGTCGGTGGCTTCTCTCTTTCTCCCATTTTTCGACGCTAGCCGCTGCCCCACAGGTCGATCCAGCCGCTGGTCCACCGGTCTTGGTGTGGGTTACCATCAGCTGTTGGTGGCTGGCCCTAGATTGGCGACAACATCGACGAAAACGTCTTTCCTTCCTCGTAGCTTTCATCTGCCGATTTTGGGTTTTTCGGTGGCTGAGGGCCGGCGTCGCGGCTACCGGTGGTCACGCGGGTGACGGGCTTCCTTGGTCGACCCTCGCCGGCCTCTTAGTCCCGTCGGTGGTGCGCCGATGAGCTACCTCGGTTCCCTTAATGGTTTTCTACCCAGAAATCACGAAACGTGATTTTTCAATTTTCGTTTTCTTTTTTTATTATTTATTATTTATTTTTATTATTATTTTAATCAATTAAATATTATTATTTTGCCAAAATATCTAAAAAAATTTATATTTAATTCATTTAATCAATAAATGAATTTATCGGTATTATTTCAGCTTTTCGGTATATTTTTCGAATACTTTCGGGATTATTTCCCGAGGTGAAAATTTCGATTTATCCCAATAAATTCATATCTTAATCAATTTAATCCGAAATTTAATTATTTCTTCGTTATTGATCAAGATTTCTCAAATCCATATTTTTAATTAATTTTTTTTGAATTTATACTAACTTTCGGTCTTTTGATCACGTGTTTTGCCCTTCATGTGTTTGGGAATTCCATTTCAATCCTTTTTCTCTTACGATAAAATCGGGTCTTACAATCTCCTCCACTTAAGAAATTTGGTCCTCCAAATTAGAACCAAGTCAAATGAGTCCATAAACAACTCCGGTTACGACTATCATATTACATACTATCATTCTCAAGTGACTTTTTCCTGAGTGTAATACTACCAACATACTTAACTAGGGAGTTCGTCTCAAACCTCAACACTTTCTCCTTTCGTCTAATACCCGAATCAATTTTTCAATCATACATTATACTTTCATTGAGCTAAACTGTTGGAGCTCATATCTGATCACATATGCTGGGTCAGGATATTATTTCTGAAACATCATAAGATAGGACACATTGTGGATGCCTGCTTATTCAAGTGGTAACGCCAACCTACAGGACTTATCTCCCACTTAGTCCAATATCTCAAAGGATTAACTCTAACGAAACTTAATTTGCCTTCTTTCCGAATCTCGTTATGTCCTTATGACAAATAACTTCCAACATAATTATTCACCCTCGGTGAATTCCAATGATTTTATGTCTCTTGTCAGCATAGCTTTTCTGTCTGTTTTGAGATGTTCCTAATCTCTCACAAATCAACTGAATATCCTCAGAGGTTTGTTTCACCAATTTGGGAACAATTCTCTATCTGTCACCCACTTTTTATCCAAGTCAGGAACAACTCCTACGGCCATACAATGCCTTATAAAAAGTCATCCCGATACTTAAGTGACAACTGTCATTATTGGCGAATTCGATTTGTAACAACTGATCATCCCAGGAGCTTATAACATCAATGACACACACTCTCGTCACATCCTCCACAACCTGTACAGTCCTCTCAGACTGACCATCTGTCTAAGGATGGAAAGATGTGCTAAAACTAAATCGGGTTCCCATAGCTTAAAAAAATATTCCTAGAAGTGGGAAGTGAAGCGGGAATCCTTATTTGATACCATGCTCACCGGAACAGTACATAATGTTTCACAATCTTGCTTACATATAAATTCGTATACACACTCAGAGTATCTCGAGATTTCCATAGCCAGAAGGTGGGTAGACGAAATCAATCTATCGACTATCACTCAAATAGCCTCTTGATCCATCCGGGTCCTCTGTAACCCATCACAAAATTTATGGTAACTTGTTCCCATTTTCGTGTCAATATAGGTAGAGGCTGCAATAACCTGCAGACTTATAGTACTCTACCTTAATCTGCTGACATACGAGACATTTTTCCACAACTATACAATGTCTCTTTTCATATCTGACCACCAATACCCATTTTCAGAGATTTCGATATATTTATTACTTCACGGATGGACTGTATATCCCGAAGAGTAAGCTTCTGTCAATAGCACTATCTCATCAACTGTGGTCCTAGGAGCACTTATAATATCTCTAAACCTCTGTAAGTCATCATCACTCATTGTGAACTCTGTCATTATACCCTTCTGAATCTGACCCACACCATCGACACCATGCCGATCATCACGCTAAGCCTAGCAACTCCGGTCACACAAATCTGATTCTAATCTCGGGCTAGCTGTCACAAAATCACCATCATCATCAGAAGGGATCACATCACTACTGAGGCTCACAACTGCTCTAGCAGCTCACGCTCCCTGACCATCATACATGATACCATCCTGAAGCTCTTTCTGCTTAAGGCATCAGCCATTACATTAGCCTTTCCTGGGTGGTACAATTTTCACAATCAAAATCCTTAGAAGCTCTAACCCTCTTGGTTATCATATCCGACTCTTTCTGTGAAAACAAATACTCGGGGCTTTTACGATCAGTGCATACCCGAAATTTCTCATCGTATAAGTGGTGGCATATACTTAGTACAAACATTACCGCTGCCAACTCTAAATCATGGGTCAGCTAGTTTCTCTCATGGTCCTTGAATTATCTAGATCCATAAATGACAATCTTGTGAAACCCAAATTTTTCACACTATGTTCATCATTTGGAATCATAAGATGGATAATTTAGAACATATGAATGTGAATGATGTAGTGGAGGTATGAAAATACAAAATTTAAATGAGAAAAGATAGTGAGTCCGAGAAAGAAAATCGGTCTAAATTAATCCCGAACGCGTAGAAGGGTAAAATAGTCAAAAGATCCTAATTTCGGTGTAAATTTGATAAGAAAATTTCATTAAAAAAATGGATTTAGGAAATCTTGATCGATAAAGAAGAAATTATGGAATTTCGAGTCCAATTGGTCAAGATACGGAGATATTACGAATTTTCGTAATTTTCGCCTGGGACATTATCCTAAAAATATGCAAAAAATACACCGAAATAGTTAAAATAAATTAAATTAATTAAATTAATTAATTAATAAAATAAATTATGATTTTTTAAATATTTTAGGTATTTTATTATATTTTATTTGATTAAAATAAAATATAATAAAATATAATAAAATAATAATAAAGCAAAAGTAAAAAAGAAAAGGAATGAAACTCTATCGCGCGAAACAGAGTCGCGCGATAGAGATGGAAATGGGGGATCAGGAAAACCCGATCCTCCCAATTTCTTTCCCCCTCCAGCGAGGACGCCACCGGAGGAGTGTCCCGACAAGTCTAGCAGAGCAACCCGATCCCGTCGGCACCGGCAGAGGAGGAAGAAATGGTGACCGGCGAGAGGAAGAGAGAGAAAGGGAGAAATCGAGAGAAAGAGGGAGAAAGATAGAGAACGGCGGCGGACGGAGGCTGGAGGAAGAGAGAGGACCTCGCCACCGGTATGAGTCCGTCCGATCTGCCACCATTGGCACCGGAAACAGTCGAAAAGGCCATCGACGCCGAGGGAGAAGAGGCCGGACCGACCACTTTTCGGCCAGCCACGGCGAAACCAAGGCCAGATCCGAGCTTCGCGAGGTCCCGCGGAGCTGCTGGCGACGGAAGTCGGTGAAGAACCGACCAGCGAAGCATCGAATCGGCCGAACCAAACTAAACCGGACTGAACCGGACCGGTCTGAACCGGTCTGAACTGGATCGAATCGGTTCAGCCAAGAAAGAAGGGAAAAAAAGAGAAAAAGGGAAGAAAAAGAGGAAAAAGGAAAAAGGGAAAAATTTTCGGGGATACACCGGACTTCAGGTAAGTCGGTAAGAGGTCAAAAGTGACCGATTTAATTTTTTGAGAAATTTATTTAAATTATATTTGATCAAAAATTTACCCGAAATTAAATATATAAAATTGTGCAGTTCGATGATAAATCGCGTACGTGAGCCCGATAGAACTTCGAATTACGCACTATCGTAAAATCTCGGGTAAGTAAAGCTCATTTACGACAATCTATGTAATTATCGCGCATTAAAAGTTTATTTTATGAGTTACGGATTTAATTGCGCATTTAGTGGATTAAATTGAGATTTTAATTAAATTGTTGTAAATGATATACGGGCTATTCAAAGAGTCTAGAAAAAGGCCCAATAAGTACTAATGGGCCCAGTGAGACCAATAGGCCCCGATGAAAGAATTAATAAGTGAAAACGGGCTTAAAATGGATTAAGGTCCATTAAGGTGCAATCGGGCCCAATAAGAGAGAAATTGGCCCAATTAGCTAAATCGACCATAATAAATATGAGTAAAATATTTGTTGAGTTAAATACGATTTAAAATGAGGTTTATACCGATAAAACCGAGCAAATAGAGTAAAATCGATAAAAGTCAACTTTTGGTCAAAGCTTTGATATAATCACATATTTGGATCTGTTGAAATGAATTTAAGCCATATGTGATAAGTTGAACTTGTTTTGCAGCAGCTCGGTCTATCAACATGTTTTACGAGGTAAATTCGAGCATCGAGAAAACTACTCTACATCAGTCGCTAAGAGGTAAGGGATATGATTTAGAGTAGCGTTAGTACTCCTATGTCCTTACCAAATGTTTATGTGGATATTTAGTTTATTTTCCATGAAAAAAATGGCTTTCTCGAAAATTGAAAAGAATACTATTCACTCAAAACCGGAATAAACTTATCCTAACCCTTGAAAATGACTTTTATTTCATGAGATACATTTTAGTATTTATGTTTATGCATATAAAAGTGATTTTCACTTATGAAATGAAAGCATAGTGTTTTCATGTGAGATTACGGGTTAAAGTCCCGATATGTTTTACGAAACCATGTTTTCATGATACGGGTTAAAGTCCCGAGACAACTTTTAAGCTATATTTTCACAGTACGGGTATAAGTCCCAAGAAATAGCTATTATAACTATGCTTTCCATATTTACACGGGCTAGAGTCCTGCAATGATTTATGAAAATCATGTTTTCTATGAAAAACGGGTTAGAGTCCCGTAACGATTTTAATACACGGGTATGAGGCTCGAAATGATTTTGATAAATTGGGTAAGAGGCCTAAAATGATTTTGTGGGGTAAAAAGGCATGATATGAGATAGTCAGAGGATCTGGGGTCGATCTCGTATGGAGACGATCGAGGATCTACCTAGCCGACGGCCAGAGAACGGGCAGGCTCTGACTTGATATGAGAAACATGCGCATAGTCCACACTTGGTGATGCACGTGAGTTCGTGCGTATAGTCCCCATTTATTGGTGCACGAGAGATAGGGCAACGTACGACCCTGATCCAGTCCTACTGCTCCCCTGTACAATGGCCATATGTACTTATGATGAACGTCCTACGGGACCAGATGTATGATGTCCTTCGGGACTAGTATATGAGACGATTGCCTAACCCTGCACGATGAATTGACGGAATGATATATATACGTTTTTGCACATTTCATGCTACCTATTTTATGATTTGCTATTGACCACATATTTTTTATGATGAGATTTTAAAGGTAGCCATGAGTATGTTTTACGAAATGTGCATATGACAATACGATTTCATTTTCAAAGTGCTATACATGATTAAGTTTTGAGATGCTTTTTACTTGTTTACACGACGTGATCTGCATACTATATATGAGTTTTACTAAAAAGATGCATGATGTGTAAACTTATGATTTAAGCATGTTTTTACTGCTTTTATGAAATGTAAGCATCTCTACTCCAGTACATGTTTATGTTGATTTGTAAAACCATGAGTTTTACCATGTTTTGAGTATTTAAATCTATTTTAAATGTATCTCTTACTGAGTTTGAAAAACTCACCCCCTCCTCTCCATCTCCCAGATTATCTATAGCGAGTCTACTGCATATACGAGACTGTGGTCGTTGACAAGGTAGTCCGACCTTTCATCAGATACTTCCGTAACCTTGAGGTACAGTCTTACTTATATTCTAGACATGTGATACAGAATAAACACTATTGTATATCATCGTCGGGATGTAATAGTTGTAAATGATTACAAATATATACAGAATGTATGTAATGTAATGAGATCTTGGAAAATGAAAAAGATTTTAAATCTAGACATGGACAGGAAAACAACATAGTTAATGGATAAAAAGTTTAAATTAGCCCCATTTTTCGCGCTTCCGAGGCGTGACAGTTTTCTTGGTATCAGAGCAAATGTTGTGTAGTACTGTCATGTCTAGTAATAAGAGTGTATTACATCCCAATGTGTCTATGCATGTCTGGTAATAAGGTAAGCTTACTTGTCAAAGTATGACTTAATTTTTGAATTATGTGCAAATAGTAGATCGCTAATCATGAGTGGTAGATGGGACCGTTCACAGAGATGAGTTGAACCCGCTCCACCATCTTCCCCTTAACCCGAGAGCCCTACTGATAATATAAGGAGGCTTGAAGAGATAGTACGTGGTATGAGGGAAAGACTTATAACCTTTACCACTATGTTTACCTAGCAGTTCGGGGTACGTACACCTGGTTCGAAGACAGCTACTATTATGCCTAATCCTCCTCCCCCACCAGTTTCTCCAGTAGCCCCAGCCCTCAGCCAGCAGTTCCCTAGCATAGGGATGACAGAGAGACTCAGAGGGTGCAAGATTTCTTGAGTATGCATCCTTCGGAGTTCATAGGGCTTAAGGACCCGGTTAAGGCTGAGGAGTGAATCATTGATATTGAAGCGATATTTCAGTTTTTGGGTGTACTGATAGAGAGAGAGTGACTATGGCAGGTTAAATGATGAAGGGACAGGCTAAGTTCTAGTGGAGATCGACACAGACGACATTAGCCGAGGATCCTTTAGAGATTACATGGAATGCTTTCTTAGTCGCATTTCGAGAGCAGTATGTATCGTTTGTAGCTTGAAAGAAGATGCATGTAGAGTTTTTGGATTTGTAACAGGGAAGTTCTACAGTAGACAAGTATGAGAATAGATTTACAACCCTGATGAGATACGATCCAGAGACAGTTAGAGATCCCGAGCACCAGACATAAAGATTTCTGGTGGGACTGAGATCTGGGATCGAAGATAAGCTATTGGGTCAGAATATCGTAGATTTCAGAGATGCTCTGAGGCGAGCCCAGAAGATAGAAAGGGGCTTAGACATTCCTCAAGCAGAGCATGGTCTCAGGAGATCAGTTAGAGTTAAGGGAAAGAGAGCAGTTGCTTCTCGATATGATTTGAAAATGGGGTCAACCCAAGAGACAAAGGGTGGAAGGACCTCAAATAGGGGCTAGTAAGCCCAAGACTCTGGTTGGTGTCGCAGGTATGATTAGAGGCCCTGAGATAAGAGTGCCATGGTACAGGACATGTAGCAATATTTACACCAAACTTGTCGCTCAGGTACATTTGCTTGCTACAGATGTAGTGAAGCAGAACACCTGATGAGAGAGTGTCCACTTATGAGATCTCAGGAACCTCGTGAGGCACCTAGGCAGATAGAGAGATCAGCTCAGGCTCCATAGAGGAGAGCTACAACCGCAGACAAGGGCAAGAAGCCTTTCTCTCAAGACCGAGTGTACGCCCATGACCAAGAGACAGCAGATACATCCTCCGATGCTATCCGAGGTACACTCATTGTCTGTAATCATGAAGCTCATGTACTGTTTAACCTAGGTTTCACACACTCATTTATGTCACAACGATTTGCATGTAAGTTTCATGGGAAACTTGGAGTCACTAGATTACATGTTGCACATAAGTACACCTATGCACGAGATACAAAAAACAAATATGATATGTAAAGCATGTGATATCATGGAAGGAGATAAGAAGCTGTTAGCAAATCTAATATGGTTGAATATGCAAGACATTGACGTAATATTAGGCATGGATTGATTAGCTATCAATCGTGTAAGTCTAGACTGCTACACTAAGACCTTAACTTTCTCCTTACCAGAAAAGTTCAGTGTATGTTTGGTTAGAAAGAAATAAAAGTACATAGTGTTAAAGTTATGAAATGATATGATGTGTATGTATGAGATTGATGTATGATGTTTGATGGTGTGAAGGGTACATTGCCTTCATTTATGATGAGAGTCGAAACCACTAAGTATATAGGATGTTTCGGTGGTATGTGAGTTACCCGAAGTATTCCCAGAGGACTTATCGGGACTACCACCAGAGAGAGAAGTTGAGTTTGTTATTGAACTAATACCAAATACTCAACCCATCTCCAAGCCACCTTATCGAATGGCATTGGTAGAGTTAGAAGAATTAAAGAAGCAATTGCAAGGATTACTCGATACGGGGTTCATAAGGCCTAGTGTGTCACCATGCGGTGCACCAGTACTATTTACCAGAAAGAAGGATGGTAGTTTCTGTCTATGTATAGACTACAAGCTTTTGAATAAAGCAACAGTTGAGAATAAATACCCCCTGTCAAGGATTGACGACTTATTTGATCAGCTGAAAGGGGCTTCAGTGTTTCCAATGATAGATTTGAGATCGGGTTATCATCAGCTAAGGATTAAAGAGGCTGATGTACCGAAGACAGCATTTCGGACCCGATATGGGCACTACGAGTTCCTAGTTATGCCCTTTTGGATTGACTAATACCCCAGCTGCATTCATAAGTCTTATGAACAATGTCTTTCGAGAATACTTGGATAGATTTATAATAGTATTCATCAATGACATCTTGAATTATTCTAGATCTCGGGAAGAGTACGAACAACATTTGAGGAATGTGCTTCAGACTCTCCGTGAGAAGAAGCTATATGGTAAATTTAGTAATTGTGCTTTCTGGCTAGATCAGATTACATTCCTCAAACATGTGGTATATAAGGACGGGGTGTCAGTAGATCCGTCCAAGGTAGATGAAGTATTAAGATGGGTAAGATCGAGGACAGTCACTGAGGTCAGAAGCTTATTAGGATTAGCATAGTATTACTGACGGATTGTCGAAGGGTTTTCACCGATAACAGCTCCATTAAACAGACTGACCTGTAAAGAGGTTCAGTTTATATGGTCTAAATAGTGTGAGCAGAGCTTACAAGAGCTCAAATGTCGGTTGACTACGGCACCAGTCTTGACCATTCCGAGTGGTCTGGGGGATTTGTGGTATACAATGATGCTTTCCACCAGGGTCTCGGCTGTGTGCTTATGCAGCATGGTAGAGT
Organism: Firmiana major; assembly: GCA_033439115.1. Lineage (NCBI taxonomy): Eukaryota > Viridiplantae > Streptophyta > Magnoliopsida > Malvales > Malvaceae > Firmiana > Firmiana major. Next base: position 42,862,830 of record CM065907.1, on the reverse strand, counting down.
GGTAGCTTATAGATCCCGTCAACTAAAGGATCACGAGCATAATTACCCCACTCATGACTTTGAGTTAGCTGCAGTAGTGTTTGCACTCAAGATATAGCGACATTAATTGTTGGAGAAAGATTTCAGATTTTCACTGACCACAATATCTTAAGTACTTGTTTAATCAGAAGGAGCTGAATATGAGACAACAGAGATGGATAGAGCTCCTCAAGGTTTATGACTGTGAGATTTTATACCATCCTGGTAAGGCGAACGTGGTAGTCGACACCCTGAGCTAAAAGGGTATGATGTCCTACATAATGATTAAAGAGTGGGACTTATTGAAACAATTCACCGAACTCAGGATTAGTATGGATGAGATTGAGTATGGATACATGGCTAGCCTACGGATTGAACCCAGTATACTAGACCAGATTAGAGCTGGATAGCGAAACGATCAGAGGTTACTGGATATGGTTAGCCAGGCAGAGGAGAGATCGTAGTCTGAGTTTATGGTCAGTGATGATGGATTACTGAGGTACCGATGCCGTATCTGTGTGCCACATGATGACACCTTGAGACAGAGAATTCTGAAGGAGTCCCATTATCCTAAATGCACCTTACTTTCGATTTAGTGGAATAGGCAGCTAAGGGTGTTCAGCTTATATGTAACAGATTGAGGACCGCACAGAAAAGTTATGCCAATGTGCGTAGACATCCTCTTGAATTTCAGGTTGGGGACTCCGTATTCGTTAAGGTGTCACTGATAAAGGGTATAATACGCTTCAAAAAAGAGGAAGTGCTACGATTTAAGATTATTCCACTAGTAAAGGTTCTCTGGCAACACCACAAGACAGAAGAAACCACTTGGGAACTAGAGAGCCAAATAAGGGAGAAGTACCCTCACCGGGTTGATGGACCAGCTTGAATTCAGAGGACTGAATTCTTAAAAGGTGGGGAGAAATGTGAAACCCAGATTTTTCATACTTTGTTCATCATTTGGAATCATAAGACGGATAATTTAGAACATATGAATGTGAATGATGTAGTGGAGGTATGAAAATACGGAATTTAAATGAGAAAAGATAGTAAGTCCGAGAAAGAAAATCGGTCTAAATTAGTCCCGAACGTGTAAAAGGGTAAAATGGTCAAAAGATCCTAATTTCGGTGTAAATTCGATAAGAAAATTTCATTAAAAATATGGATTTAGGAAATCTTGATCGATAAAGAAGAAATTATGGAATTCCGAGTCCAATTGGTCAAGATACGGAGATATTACGAATTTTCATAATTTTCGCTTGGGAAATTATCCCGAAAATATGTAAAAAATACACCGAAATAGTTAAAATAAATTAAATTAATTAAATAATAAAATAAAATATGATTTTTTAGATATTTTGGGTATTTTATTATATTTTATTTGATTAAAATAAAATATAATAAAATAATAATAAAGCAAAAGTAAAAAAAAAAAAGGAATGAAACTCTATCGGACGAAACAGAGTCGCGCGACAGAGATGGAAATGGGGGATCAGGAAAACCCGATCCTCCCAATTTCTTTCCCCCCCCCCCCCCGGCGAGGACGCCACCGGAGGAGTGACTCGACGAGTCCAGCAGAGCAACCCGATCCGTCGGCACCGGCAGAGGAGGAAGAAATGGTGACCGGTGAGAGGAAGAGAGAGAAAGGGAGAAATCGAGAGAAAGAGAGAGAACGGCGACGGACGGAGGCTAGAGGAAGAGAGAGGACCTCGCCACCGGTATGAGTCCGTCCGATCTGCCACCGTCGGCGCCAAAAATAGTCAAAAACGGAGGAAACGGAAGACACCACCGACGCCGAGGGAGAAGAGGTCGGACCGGCCACTTTCCGGCCAGCCACGGTGAAACCGAGGCCAGATCCGAGCTTCGCGAGGTCCCGCGGAGCTGCTGGTGACGGAAGCCAGTGAAGAACCTATCGGTGAAGCACCGAACCGATCGAACCGGACTAAATCAAACTGAACCGGACCGGTTTGAATTGGTCTAAACCAGACCAAACCGGTTCAACCAAGAAAGAAGGGAAAAAAGGAGAAAAAGGGAAGAAAAAGAGGAAAAAGGAAAAAGGTAAAAATTTTCGGGGATATACCGGACTCCGAGTAAGTCGGTAAGAGGTCAAAAGTGATCGATTTAATTTTCGAGAAATTTATTTAAATTATATTTGATCGAAAATTTACCCGAAATTAAATATATAAAATTATGCAGTTCGACGATAAATCGCATACGTGAGCCCGATCGAACTTCGAATTGTGCACTATCACAAAATCTCAGGTAAGTAAAGCTCATTTACGACAATCTATGTAATTATCGCGCATTAAAAGTTTATTTTACGAGTTACGGATTTAATTGCGCATTTAGTGGATTAAATTGAGATTTTAATTAAATTGTCGTAAATGATATACGGGCTATTCAAAGAGTCTAGAAAAAGGCCCAATAAGAACTAATGTGCCCAGTGAGCCCAATAGGCCTCGATGAAAGAATTAATAAATGGAAACGGGCTTAAAACGGATTAAGGCCCATTAAGGTGCAATCGGGCCCAATAAGACAGAAATTGGCCCAATTAGCTAAATCGACCGTAATAAATATATGGAAAATATTTGTTGAGTTAAATACGATTTAAAATGAGGTTTATACCGATAAAACCGAGCAAAAAGAGTAAAATCGATAAAAGTCAACTTTTGGTCAAAGCTTCGATATAATCACATATTTGGATATGTTGAAATGAATTTAAGCCATATGTGATAAGTTGAACTTGTTTTGCATCAGCTCGGTCTATCGACATGTTTTACGAGGTAAATTCGAGCATCGAGGAAACTACTCTACATCAGTCGCTAAGAGGTAACGGATATGATTTAGAGTAGCGTTAGTACTCCTATGTCCTTACCAAATGTTTATGTGGATATTTAGTTTATTTTCCATAAAAAAAATGGCTTTCTCGAAAATTGGAAAGAATACTGTTCACTCAAAACCGAAATAAACTTATCCCAACCCTTGAAAATGACTTTTATTTCATGAGATACATTTTAGTATTTATGTTTATGCATATAAAAGCGATTTTCACTTATGAAATGAAAGCATAGTGTTTTCTTATGAGATTACAGGTTAAAGTCCCGATATGTTTTACGAAACCATGTTTTCATGATACGTGTTAAAGTCCCGAGATCGCTTTTAAGCTATATTTTCACAGTACGGGAATGAGTCCCAAGAAATAGCTATTATAACTATGCTTTCCATATTTACAGGGGCTAGAGTCCAGCAATGATTTATGAAAATCATGTTTTCTATGAAAAACGGGTTAGAGTGTCAGAGGATCTGGGGTCGATCTCGTATGGAGACGATCGAGGATCTACCTAGCCGACGGCCAGAGAACGGGCAGGCTCTGACTTGATATGAGAAACGTGCGCATAGTCCACACTTGGTGATGCACGTGAGTTCGTGTGTATAGTCCCCATTTAGTGGTGCACGAGAGATAGGGCAGCGTACGACCTTGATCCAGTCCTACGGCTCCCCTGTACAGTGGCCATATGTACCTATGATGAACGTCCTACGGGACCAGATGTATGATGTCCTTTGGGATTAGTATATGAGACGATTGCCTAACCCTGCACGATGAATTGATGGAATGATATATATACGTTTTCGCACATTTCATGCTACCTATTTTATGATTTGCTATTGAGCACATATTTTTTATGATGAGATTTTAAAGGTAGCCATGAGTATGTTTTACGAAATGTGCATATGACAATACGATTTCATTTTCAAAGTGCTATACATGATTAAGTTTTAAGATGCTTTTTACTTGTTTACACGATGTGATCTGCATACTATATATGAGTTTTACTAAAAAGATGCATGATGTGTAAACTTATGATTTAAGCATGTTTTTACTGCTTTTATGAAATGTAAGCATCTCTACTCCAGTACATGTTTATGCTGATTTGTAAAACCATGAGTTTTACCATGTTTTGAGTATTTAAAGCTATTTTAAATGTATCTCTTACTGAGTTTGAAAAACTCACCCCCTCCTCTCCATCTCCCAGATTATCTATAGCGAGTCTACTGCACATACGAGACTGTGGTCGTTGACAAGGTAGTCCGACCTTTCATCAGATACTTTCATAACCTTGAGGTACATTCTTACTTATATTCCAGACATGTGATACAGAATAGACACTATTGTATATCATAGTTGGGTGTAATAGTTGTAAATGATTATAAATATATACAGAATGTATGTAATGTAATGAGATGCTAGAAAATGAAAAAGATTTTAAATCTAGACATGGACAAGAAGACAACATAGTTAATGGATAAAAAGTTTAAATTAACCCCATTTTTCGCGCTTCCGGGGCGTGACAAATCTTCCCATTTTACATCAATAAACAACTCAATCCTTATTTTGAGGTATCCATACACACTGAAACCTCTTGAGCTGTTGGTTATGGTGAGAATAATTGCAGTGGTCAGTTTATTATTTCAATATACCAAAACTCACTGAAGCCATTTTCATACTTATCATCCCACTGACATACAATCTTTTTCCAAATGAGATGTGTCAACTGAGCAGCCTATTTCGAGATAACAACCAATCGATCCAAGTAAGGTTTAAATACCTCATCGTAGTTGAGTTCCACTAAATATTTCAATCATCCATATCCTTGACCTATGTACGCATAAACGTATAATGTCATTTCCTTTTTTTATATTAACAGCTTTTATAAAATTTTAATTTTTAAACCTTCATGATTAATGAAATTCTATATTTCTTTATCGTACCAGCAAAGGTACCCAAATTTTAAATGTATATATACGACTGTCGATTTCAATTTATAGGTTATGTGTGCGCTTCTAGACGCTATCAAATCTTCTGGCAGGGAGGTATTTTGAAATACCTTTATTAACCCTCAGACTCGATCTACTCTTAGCATGAGGTCGATCTGTTTTACACATAACCTTAAGGAGATCGATCTGGTTTTGCTATGAGATCGATATGTTCTATCCAGAACCCTTTACAAATCGATCTGCTTTTGCCAGAACTTGTTCAAGATCAATCTGCATTAAGTGAGGGATCGACCTGCTCTTGTTGAGGGATCGATCTGCCTCTTACAGACATTGTGGCATTGTATTTCCAAGTCATAAGATCGATCTTCCTTTCTAATGAGATCGATCTGTGCCTCTTCTAAAGCAGTTCTATTGCAAATTCTCCCAAAAATCACTATTACATTCATATTCGATTTGCTTAACTACCCATTTTGCATTTCATACTCATTTGCAACTTAAAAACATTCATTCCTTATGATTCATATAAAATGTGACTTGTTCGTACATCACAAAATCATAAAGAATACATATTAAATTTACAGGTCTTATAACTTTAAAGTGTCATCTCCCCTTGAGAAACCTTGACAGCGTCAACGAATCCTAGCATCGAAAATTATATGAAAAGCTATTGATTATTGAAAGTGAAATGATTTCATGAAAAGTGATATAAACATTGTTATAGAAAACCATATCGAATTGTTATACGTGTTTAGTATCGTTATAAGCATGCATTAAAATTTAGTATCTTGCATGTTATTACCTTTGTACTTGTGTGGTTTTCATACTAAGCTCCCTAATTTACTTACTTTCCCTCTATTTTCTATTATAGGTTAAGTTCAAAGGCATGATATTATCGACTTCAGTATCCGGCTTCGATGTTTTTGGCTTTGGAGATCTCACAGCTCATTTTTTTATACCTTTATACTATATAAATGTGTTTACTTTCAAACGATTTTCAGTCAATACATGAGTCAGGAAGTGTTTGAGGTCATTGTATATTTTCATACTTAAATTATGCTATACCGAGATATAAATGAATTGATTTTGATAAAGAGTCAAAAATCCTATAAATAAGGAGTCACTTCAGTATGTATATATTTTGGAGACTAAGATTGACTCCAAAAATTTTCAAAATATTATGAAAAGTAGATATATATATATATAAGTTTTATAGATAATTGTTTATTGAGTTTTGGAATTGGACTGCTGTGGAATTTTTTTTGTCTGTTTGATGGTATTGGTGCTGACAGCGGGATGTACGCAGTTATGCGAAAACTCTACCTGATTTAAATCGAATTTGATTTAATTTGATAACGACTGGGACCATAGCTTTAAAGACTTAAAATGAACTAGGTAACATGTGACCTAGAATAGTGTAAGACTAAATTGCATGACAACCCAGTGTCTAAGAAAAAGTAAAAAAAAAAAAACAATTAGCATCGATTTCTTTACTTTTGAGATAAGTTATTGAAAAGTCAAGTCCTTCAGGATTTGACACTATCTCATAAATCATCTATGCTGTCACATGTTTCAAAAAAATATACCGAGGCTTGAGTTATGCTTAAGCTTAGGGTTCATGATAAAATTTCATCAAATTCAACTCACTAAGGCTTACACTGTGCTCAGGCTAAAGGTCCGATATGTATAAATCATTTGTCAATCACAATTTCAAATCAAGACACAATTAGAAATCACATCATGTTAATACAATAGAGATATGGCATCATCAATCACAATATCAATTCTTATACGTCCAAATAAGCATCTCATACCGAATACTTCTAATCAATTAATCAATAAAGTTTTAATTCCATTGTAGCTATCAATGGGTCGATATGTCACGACCCCCTTTCATCTAAAATCACTATAAAGTTTTCACTTTTTTCGTTGACTTTCTGTAAAGGCCGTAAGTTCATATGTACTCTTACGATTTCGTGATGTACAGCAAGTTACATTTGATATGAATCATAAGAAATGAATGTTTTTAAGTCCCAAAGGTGAATGAAATTCAAATTGAGTAGTTAAGCAAATGAATATGAACTTAACCTTAATTTTTTGGGAAAATTCCAGCAGGAATGCTGTAGATGAAGGGCATATCGATCTCATTAGCAAGGGGAGATCGATCTCATGCTTGAAATACAATGCCAAAGCACTCTGCAAGAGGGAGATTGATCCCTCATTCAAAGCAGATCGATCTTAGATAAGTTCTGGTTGAGGCAGATCGATCTCTAAAGGGTTCTGGATAGCACAGATCGATCTCTTCTCAAAGGCTAGATCGATCTCATACAAAAGAGCAGATCGATCCTACCTTCTCAAGGTTAAATTCTAGAACAGTAATAACACAAAGCAAATCGATCTCTCATGGTTAGGAGATCGATCTCCTAAGGCAAGTCTATATAAACCTGACTACTGCACCTTCATTCCCGGAGAAATAACTAAATCCTCCATTGAAATAAAGTGAAACCTGACCTTTGTACTCCAAAAATCATCACCTTTCAATCAGTTTTGAGAGAGATTTGTTTCAACAAAGTTGTTCCTAGTGAAAAGGAGAACAACATAGTTGGAAACTAGAAGTTGAAATCCAGGATTGAAGGAGCAAAGTGATTTTCCCCCAATTTGGCAAAAAGAGGAAAAATGAAGCTAGGTAAGATTCAATACACCAACTTCAAATATGTTAATATAGGTATCTTGGTGAGTTGATTGGTGTATGTTTTGTTGGCTGAAAACACCTTGAACATGTTAAATCTCCATGACCTAGAAATTGGATTGGATGTGAGAAAATGAGAGAAAGTTGAATAGGAATGGATGCAATGATGATTGAAGCATGTAATGATGTTATTAAGCATGTATATATGATTGTAAGATAGTTTTGTGAAATACATGTGTTGGAATGGATTTAAGAAAGAGTAAGGTCCAATGAGATGTAATAAAGCCAAATGGATGTGAAAAAGGGCTAAATACATTGATTTGAGATTCATGCAAGTGAAAATTAAGTATATTAAGGTGTACAGATGTGAATGGTTATCTACAGCTTCGGAGTTTATATTAGAAGCTGATCGGACTGCGAGGTTTAGCAGTACCGAGGAAGTGAGATCACGTGATGTGATCAGAGGTAATAGAATTTTGTGAGTAGCTAGAGGTAGCTATACATAATTCGAATAGAATTTTAAGTATTTAAATCATATATGGATTTTTGAATATGGAAAATTTTGGTAGGAATCGACATGGTAGAATTATGATTTTACCCCAATTAAGGGTAAAAAGCTTAGAAAGCATGTTTGTGACTAGTTTTAACATGTTTGACAATTGCATGGATAGACTAGCTAATGCTTTCATGCTATATGCTAAAACAGCACGTTATAGTGACGATTTGATTTACTTGAGTGAATTTCAATTGAAATAAGTCATTTATCAGTTTGTGTGAAAATCGTTGGTGCTAGAGTAATACTCGCACTAGATTTTATCATATATGCATCACATAGTACTTGAGTATTTCTCGTACTTGATTTTAATGCGATTTGTTCATGATAGAGTACCGGAGCGTTGGTCATACTCAGTTTTATTGATCGATGCATGATAGTGTTGGAGCATTACTCGTACTCAGTTTTACATGACATAGTGTTGGGAGCATTGCTCACACTAGATTTATATGACCATATGCATGAGTTCGTGCTGGAGTTTACTCGTACGTATTGATTTTGAAAGAGATAGCATGAAACAGCCATGCTGGGAGCCTTTGTAGACTGTGTGTCACATCGATTATATGCTCGCGCGTGCAAAATTTTGAGATATGGCCGAGGGCTATCGAAACTATTATCCATGGTATGAGGGCTAAGACCTATGCTAGGCACCTCGACTATGAGGATTAGGTCCATAGAGTATTTTGTACCGTGTATGTCAGATAGAGTACGCTGTACCGTGAATACACGATGATATAGAGTTGTTGGCTTACAGTTGAGGATTTGACCCACCTTCCATTACAGCAAATGTGAGGCCTCGCACACCGAGTATTGTGTAGCCTGGGATCACAGAAAATGGGATATGATCATAATCTCGGAACAAGTAGTCGCCTATCTCACCTTACTAATATTTCTTGTTTGAATTGTCACATGATTTTTTATAAATTGGGTAGACCCGAGGGATGGGTTAAGCCTCGATAGGTGACCTTGTGTGTGAAATGGGTAACCCGAGGGATGGGTGAGATTTCCATGTTTTTACATGATGAAATGCCATATTGTTTTGATTTAATTGAAATGGCATGATAAAATGTGATTTATATTAATTACATGATAAATACAACATTTTGCATAAATTGTTAAGATTGTTAAACCAGCATGTTTTCAGTTCATACTGACGATTTGTATCTATATATATACTTACACAAATGTTTCAAGAATGATACATGCTTTAGATACGAATCAAAAAGGAAATGATTTCAAGGCATGAACATTGTATTTTGTAGATAGTGTAGTTATCTACTTGCTTGCCTTATTACCTTACTGAACTGTGAGCTCACCCCCTTTTTATTTCCCTTCTCTACAGAGCGTTCACAGTAGTTAGACACGGCTGAGGACTGGTATTCCTTTATCTGCTGCATACCCATCTTACAAAAGGTATACACATTCGAACATTTTGTACTGAACAATGTAAAAGCACAGTTATATAAACGAATGTATGGTCGGGGATGTATATGTACAAGTATTTGTATTTAATATATGTAAATTAAATATGAGAAAAAGTACTTACAGTCAATAGATAATTGTGTTGACATGTATGCATGCTATGGAATGAATGTGGTTGAGGTGACTAATATCGAATCATAGCCCAACGGTTTGGTGACTGAATTATGACAAAAGTAAAGGTAAGTAAAATGCGAAAAATTTGTAGTGGTTTTGGTAAGTCACGGGAGGTCGTGACAGAATGGTATCAGAGCAAAAGTTAGTCTGATGTGAGTCGATATTAGTAATTAGGAAAGTGTACATCCCCATATTACTGTGCTTTGTTAAGTTACAATTGTGTATATGAGATGGGAATCAAACTAATTAATGGTTATGAATGCAGAATTATGTCATTATGGCTAATACCAGTCGTGGTAGAGGGGCTGGAGGTAGGGCTCGAGGCCGTAGAGGTAGGCCTGAGACTCGAGATGAGACGACATGTCCCACTCAGGTACCAGAGAGTATCGAGGCACATTTCTCGAGATTAGAGCATTGCTTTGAGACTATAGTGGAGTTACTGGCACAAACATTGCTAGGTGGATAGGGGCAGGATACAGGGACTACACCTGGAGAGGCAACTGCACCTGGTACGCCTGTACAACCAGCTCAGACGCCACAGCCTACAGATACTCCTACACCCCCACCAGCTCAAGATACGCCTTCTCATGTTGCTCCACGATAGGGCGGTAGTACATAGTGGTATGGTTGTGAGCTTGATAGATTGCGACAATTCCTGAAGTTTTGACCACCGTCATTTAGTGGGGTGAAAGACCCTGTGGTTGCAAAGGATTGGCTAGGAAAGATGGAGAAGCTTTATGGATTCTTTTATGGTACAACGATCGAGATGGTCGCGTTTGCTGCCTTCCTACTGAAGGGATCAACAGAACAATAGTGAAAGTCCACCAGAATTATATTGAGAGCACGACACTCAAAGATCACTTAGGATATCTTTTTGGGTGCCTTCATGAGGCAGTATATCCCGGACATAGCACAGCGAAAGTTGCAGATGAAATTCTTGGGGTTGAGCCAGGGGACTCAGTCTGTGAATGAGTACGAGACACGATTTATATCCCTGGGGTGGTATGATTGTCGTCCTAAATAGAACACTACTGCAAGTGCACAAGTCAGTTTTCGAGTATAGAGTAAATATGAGTATCGTCCCACAGAGAACTGTGTCTACCGCCAATCACTGTAATCAACAACCTTGGGCTTTATTTAGAAAATTAATGAATGTTGGTTAAAATCCTATTTACTATTCAAACTGTTAACTACGGAACAAATTAATTAAAGCAAATCACAATAATTACGAATGAAAATATCAATAGCAAAATATTCTTAAAAACCGATTTCACCTACCTAGGGTTCATGCAACTCCTTTAATCAATTTTTCTTTTGATTTCAAATTGTTTATAGTCGAAACTATTTCTTGTTTATCTCTCCCGAGTTTTAAACTGTCAAGACCCGTTCTCAATCCATGACTTTAACCAAAATCACTACAAATTTTTCGCATTTTAACTTACCTTTTCTCTCTTCAATGGTTGGGCTGTGATTCGATGTCAGAGTCCTCGCTTACCACATTTTCCATTATCATACATACATGTCAATTTGCTATTACTGATTGCAACTGCTTTTATAATACATGTGAGATTATATAAAATCTAACACAAATACAATCCCCATAATATATATCGTATACATCACTGTGCTGTTTCTATGTTTAGATATATAACCGTGCAAAGTCTGTATACCTGGTGATCAATAGGAACAAGCAGTGGACTCAGGAACACTATCCCTCGATAACTCTCGCTCTACTACTGATGCTCTGTAGAGAGATGTAAAGAAAGGGGGTGAGCATACAACGCGCTCAGTAAGGAAATCAGACAAGCAAGTAGATATCTACACTATCTACTCAAAATAATGCTATGCCTTGAAAATATTATTTCCTTAACTCACTTTAAAAGCATGTCTTTAAAATATATATATGTATACTTGTACAGATTAAATCCCATGTACAGAAATCATGCTTTCTTTCTCAAATGTAGGCATGTAGTGCAAAACAATGCATCTTTATATAAATCATGCCTTCAGGTAAATCATGCCATGTATATTTAAATCACAATAAATATCGCATTAAATAATTCACATCACAAAATCGTAGTCCGACCCAACCCTCAGGTCTGTCCGCAATTTAAATCAGTCAATCAATGTGATATATCATGTGAGACTCTGTGGTGAAATGCAAATAGTATCCTGGACTATGATCATATCCGACATGTGATCCCAAGCAACACAGTACTCGGTGTTCGGGGCATCACTGCTGCAATGGGAGGATGGTCAGTCCATTACAACCGTCAGCTATATAACAACACATGGTACAGCATACTCCCATGCCCCGGGCACGGTACAAAGTACACTCGTGGACCCTACATCACAGTCGGGGTGCCTGGCATAGGTCTTAGCCCTCAAACCATGGAATATCATGCCACGTCTATATTACCCTCATGCGGATATCCTCTCTAGCTGTAACACACAGTCACACAAGGACTCTGGCATGGGTTTTAACATGTATTATATATCACATACAGTGTGCGCCTTGAGTGCGACTCACAGTCGACACTCCGCTCAACACTGTTTCACATCACAAACTCAACTCTAGTGCGAGTAAACCTCCAGCAACTAGGTCAATACATAGTTCATGTATTAAATCAAGTACGAGCAATAGCTCCAGTACCATGCTATGCATAATATCATCAAATCAAGTACGAGCAATAGCTCCAGTACTATGTCATGTATAAATCATGAAGAATCAAGTACGAGCAACGCTCCAGCACTCTATCATGTATCTCATGTAAAACTCGAGCACGAGCTAATCGCTCCAGCACTCTGTCATGCATATATCATATAAAACTAAGTACGAGTAATAACTCCAGTACTCTATCATGCATCTTATGGAAATCTAGTGCGAATCAAAATCCGGCACTAATGTATGTGGAAAATATATGAAATCCAGTGCGAGCTATGCTCCAGCATGATTCATTCTCACATAATATGATAGATGGCTCTCTAAAAAGGGATGATTTACAAAATATCAAAATCAGCACTATAAAGTGTGCTTAAGTCACATCAACCTTAAAATCATTAGCCCATCTATTTATTTTCACGCTAAACAACAGTTAAACACTCATAATGGTAGTTTCCATGCTTTTTACAACTTTTCACAAAAGTTAACTTTTTGACTAACTAGGGGCAAAATCATAATTTGCCACTATCGGGTCGTAATAATTATTATTCACTTTCTCTGACCGTCAGTGTTTTAAGTGAATGTAAAAGCAGATGAAAATACATGCAGGTATCTCTAACTACTCATAAAAGTCCCTTACCTGCAATCACTCGAGAAATTTCACTTTCTCTACGCTGCTCGTTTCAGTAGTCCGATTTGCTCCTCCAATACTCTCTGGAGCTGCATATAACCATTTATCAGGTTAATTACACTTTTTCTACTATATTTCACATTAAATACAGTCTATTTCCCTTAATGGGCTTTTATAATCCTTAATGGGCCTAACTATGCCTTAAGCCCATTTTCATTTTTCTATTCATTTTCATTGGGCCTATTGGGTTTGTGGGGCCCACCAACTCTTATTGGGCTTGTCCTAGACCCGTTACATCAGATTGGGCCTAAAATATTTGGGCTTGGCCCATTGGGCCTCTCGGTCACATGCCATGGCCGAGAGCTATCCATGCCATTGGTTATGCCATGGCATGCCATCCATGCCTATTTCTTAGCCAATTCACTTAGGCATTTTCACAAACACTTGGTTGACAATATTCCTAAACATCATATAGTTCATTTAGGCATTTTATCAAACACCTTGATTGCCAACTAATTACATGTATTAATTAATCAAATTGATTAATTCTAATTACACCATAATTATTAACACATGTACATTAATCCATTTATGCCTTAAAATCATATGGACGTAAATCAATATCCCATTACTCACTCTCGGCCTAACCAACTTCATGGGGATTTAATATGTTTCAATACTTAAAACATATATCAACATACTTAAAATCATTCATACATTAACATATATGAAATTGAAAATTAGAAAATATACCAATTGTTGTGTTCACCCTTTGGCCGAATCTTTGAAGGCTCACGGTTTGCACTCTATGGATCCTTGATAGCCAATTCCAACATATGTCACTCTTCTTTCAATTTGGAACAACTTTCATGAAGGATGCAAGTTCCAAATATGCCTAATTCCTAGTGATTTCTAGTGAGAGAAAGCTTGGATAATATGTTTCAATGGTTTCTTCTTCTAGCCGAATTTGGTGTGATGAAGATGACAATGGTGTGGCTGAATTTATAAGCCACATACTTAGCCATTAAGCTTTACTTTTCAGCCATTAAGCTTGACTTTCCAAGCCTTAGCCATGAGTCACCTTATGAGTCATGGTTAGCTTTAACTATGGTTAGATATTTATCTCATGGGCTTTCCATTTGGGCTTCTCGGTTTGGGCTTTCTAAATGGGCTTTTGGACTGAAATTTTTACTATACCTCGAGCCTTTAATTGTCTCAAAATTTGGCCAATCAATTGGTCCAACAATTCGGTCTAAAGGACCTAAGAATTTTGATATACGTTTAGTATACCTTAATGGGCTTTAAAATTTTCACCTTAGGCCCATTACGTTTTTAACCATTAAATTTAATCCAGAATCCTTCCGAATAAATTTTCCTTACTTCCGGGGATGATTATCTTGTATTCTGGCCAAGAATATTTTTCCCCAAATTTTTCTCCACACTTAGGATAATTTTTAACCATGATTAGTCAACTATGGTAAAAGTCCACTTTCTTAACTATAGTTGACTTTTTCCTTAACCATTGACCAAGTTGACTTTTTCTCAAAATTCCGAAAGTGTCATATCTTATGTCTTGCACTCTCGTCTTTATGTTTCAACCATTCCCGGTGGATAATTTCACCTGAAACACCTTATCTTGCCAAAAAGGTCCATTTTACCCTTTTTAGCTTTTACTCTCGTTTTCTATGTTCGGGACTAAATCAAGCTGACTTTCCTTCATGAGCTCACTATGCTCTCTCATTTTAAGTTCTTATTTTCAGTCAGAATGATTTAGATTTACTCGGTTTAGCCTGTGACTCTTATAGCTCACATTAGGCTTTCTATGTAGCTTTGCGTGTTAAATCATTTCACTAACACTTTATGTCTATTAAATACTCTTCTTATGATTCAACTATATTTACATAGTGTTCATACACATAGGAATCATAAGGAATAAGCTACAAAAAATCTGGGTCTGACATAAACAGTCATACCCAGTTTACCTAATCCTAACCTCTCGATTCAAAATCAAATAATAGGGTTCATTAAGCAATAATAATCTGTTTCTCTATAGCTCATAAGAATTGTCAACCTCTGGATCTTACAATATCCTATGTTAATCTACCCTTGTGCATATAAACAATCCCCTCACTCGAGTGTCGGATTCTTGTACTAATTCATCTAATTAGTGGCCAATCAACTAGAGCATTAAGAACAAGTAGATTAAAGAAACATAATTGAAATCATCCAAACAACATCACAAAGTAATTACAATATGCCCAAAGTTGGTTACATCGATTCTAAGAAAAAGGAGTTTAGTTCCTAGGCATCATAATAAACATTCAAGAAATCCAATTTAACATCCCAAGAACAAAATTGGTGAAAAAGATAAAAAAGATAGAGTTTCAATGGAGCTAAATTAATCTTGAAGTTTTCTGCCGCTACCTCCCTTGAAATTCTGATAAAAAGACTATTTATAAGGTTTCCAAATACTAAAACGTGGAAGGCCATGTGGCAAAACAATGTTGCCCTAATCAGACTGCTATGCTGCGACAATGGTATTAATTCCTCAAATTTGCTCTGCAGTGTCCAGTTTCTTCTATTGCTGCAGCATAAGTCACGATCCGTACCCTGTAACTTCAATTCTTCACGGAATCATCAGAACCAGCTCCAAAAGCCTTAACTTCTCCAAATTGTTCTTTTTCCTGCACAAGTGCACAAAACACATAAAACATACCTAATATTGCAAAGAACAAATCAAATAACTAAGTAAAAAGGGTCCTAAACATATATAAAATTCAGTGCTAACAAATACCCCAAAACTTAGAAATTTGCTTGTCCTCAAGCAAAGACATATTAGACACAAAACAAATAAAGACTCTCAACCATACTCAGCTCACATGCTTGTTATAATAAATTGGGATTTTCCTTAAGAATTCACAAAGTTCTCAACTTAAGACAAATTTCAGATTTACATTGTTCAAGCCAACCAAAACAAACCAATCCCCCTTCACTCTTCACTTTCCACTTATGTGTGTGTACAATCATTTACTCAAATTCATGCACTCAAGTGTTAATGCAAAACCTAAATAAGAATTGAACACAAGACTTCATATGCTTGAATTAACTACTGCTCTCCACTAATAAAGACTCATGCATAACCAAGAATTAAAAGGACTTTTCAAGGGTTGCAACGTAAGGCTCGGGTTTAGGTGGGATAAAGGATATAACATGAAGTTCAATCCATCTAAAGCATTATAATCACCCTTGGACTAAATTTGTTTTGAGCTCATGAATCACTACCCGATTTCATTCATTCTCGAGTTTGATCCTTTTTTTTTTTGTAGTGTCATACCCCTAAACTTAAGATTTTTCACTACTTGTAACTTGAATATGACACTCAATTTACATCAAAACCTGAGAATAAATTAGACACAAAACACAAACCACCCCTATTTTCTTTTGAGCTCATCCCCCAATCAAAAAAATGATTAATATCACTTCAAGTCAGGGACCAAAAGAATAGGATAATCAAACATTTAGGCTATGGCTTGTAATATGATTAGATAACAATAAAATGGAAAAATTAGGCTCAAAGGGTTTTCCAAAGGATTAATATAATTAGGTAGGCTTGAAAGGCTCAATCTTAAAACAAAAATGGCCTAGATCATTTTCCTAATTATGCATGGTCTATCAATTTCGCCTCAAGTAGTAAATAATCAAGTTCTATAGTCTTTTTGGTTTCACAAATCAACACAATGAGTATATAAACTGAATATGATTGGTGCATAAATTTAAGCGAAAAGATTCAAGTGAAGCTTTCTATCCACATGCCAATACTCAAACAATAAAATCATCCATTTAATCAAAAGTTGATACTTCCTTGCAATATCCATCTTCAGCCACAATCTAGAAAACTAACCTTTAAAGTCAAGTATAATTGTCACACAAACATATAAACATGAAACAAATAACAACTACCAAAATATTTAAATAGGCACACAAAGCACAGCCAGCACAGCCACACAAAGCACAAACATAACTCCCCCAAACTTAAAACTTTCATTGTCCTCAATGAAAAGATAGGAAAAAGTGTCAAAAAGGACTTCCCTGGGGGTAGTCTAGCTGTCATCATCCTCTTCGGAGCCGACCTCAGCATCAGCGTCCTCTGGTACATCTTCTTCCATCTCATCATCATCAGTTGCATCTCCCTACTGTGGCATACACCATTCTGGTGGTAAGGGAAATTCCACCTCTCCTTGACGACCCCTCAGATTGAGGTAATGTACCAATGACCGATTGTAATTGGCAACATAAGCAAAGAAAGTCTGATAATCTCGGTCATTATTTCGTACCTCCATCCTCAATTCTTTAATCTCATGAAGCAAAGTCTCAATGGAACCTGGAGTGGTGGAAGGTGCAGCTGATGGGCCAGCAAAAGTGCCAACAGAAGGTGGCGGTGGTGGTGCAACAAGAGTAGTAATTTCTCGC
This sequence comes from Firmiana major, assembly GCA_033439115.1. Taxonomy (NCBI): domain Eukaryota; kingdom Viridiplantae; phylum Streptophyta; class Magnoliopsida; order Malvales; family Malvaceae; genus Firmiana; species Firmiana major. Next base: position 42,845,438 of record CM065907.1, on the reverse strand, counting down.
TGAATCAAAGGTGCTCTTGGATTTTTGAAGGTGATAGCAGATTTCCTTACCAATTTTGATTCAAGTTCAGTCCAATACACTCCATACTTCTTATAAAGTCCACAAATCAAAGAAGGGTGAGGTAAACCCCTTCTATTCTCTCTACGTATGAACTCTTGCATGGACCGAAAAATAATAGCTCCAAAATCAACAATCTTTCCTGTCATAATACAATAAAGTAGAGCTGCTCTGCCACATCGACACTACTTTTATGGGTGGTAGGCATGATTCTAGAACAGATAAAATCATACCATTCATGAAGACCGTACTGAAGTAGGTTGGACATGAACGCCATGGATTCAGCTTCCAGCCTCTTTTGCCAATGGGTGTATGGGACTGTCAATTCGTCAATGATACGGACCAGCTCATCATAATCAGTGTGTAGTGTTGTGACATAACTGGCGTACTCATCTTGCACCATTTGCGGAAGGTCCAGATACAAATTAATGGGATTCGCATTGTAAGGAACAAGAACACCCCTAACTTCTGAAGTAGAATGAGTGCTCTCCATGGCATTTGCATAAAATTCATGGACCACATCAAGGATAACATCTTCTGGTTACCCTGCTAATTTCAACAAACCAAGATATTCAAAATACATATTCCAGCCACCAATGTCAGGCCTAAAGCTCCTCTCAATAATCATGTTTTTATCCATGATTTTCTTAAAATTTTCTATTGCCCGACTATTCAAAAATCGAGAGGGATCATAATCAGTTATTATGGGGTCTTCCCTTTGTGGAGATGGGGCTGAACTATAAGTGGCTTGACTAGAACTCCAGGGTTTGTCTGGCTCAGGTTTTAGGTGCCATTATCCAGCAATTGGTTCATAAATCAACAAGTACAATTTTTCAGTAAGATCAAATTGGACGAACGCTTAAAACAAACCCAAAAATCTCTTCATAACCCAAATTACTCCAACAAAGATCAAACAGACCGAAAGGGCTTCAAAATTTGGAAACAGACCGAAAGGGCTTCAAAATCCAAATTGTAAGAGCCAAAAAAATGGCCTCTAGAGGATCGAAAACTCCTATAGAAAGAAGAAAAATACTCGAAATTGAAGCCACGTAGGATTGATTTGGACCACTTTACATCTTTATCACCTAAAAAATTCGACAATAAAACACTTTCTTCCTTCTCCCAAAGCTTTTGGGTCCACTAAGAGATTTAACCACCAAAATTCATTAGAGAAACTACCAAATCAGCACAAAACAACAATATCGGAAGAGAGAAAAATAATGGTTGTGGGGTTTGTCTGTGTACTTTCAATAGAACAAAGAAAGATGAAATAACCAGAAAAAGAGAGAGTCTTAGTGTGTGACAGATTCGACTGCCCCTTTCTAATTGTGTGGGTAGGGTTATTTCCTTAGCCGAATAGCAAGTGGGGTTGAAAAGATAAGGTAATCCATCCTCCAATAAAACCTTGTCATGTGTATTCCACTCACCCCATCCTTTGAATATTGTAAACATCTGTTTCTTTCTTTGACAGAATTTCTTCTCATACTTTTTCTGACTCTTGACTTTCTTTCTCTTACCATAACTTACATCATTCGGCCCCCACTTCTTCAATTTTAAATTTTTGTCTTCCAACTTAGTTGCTAGAAAATCATTTTCTTTTCTTTCCTTGACTTGACCGTCCACCCTTAAGTTACTAAAGTCCTTGCAAAAATTTGTTTTCTTTTCTGTTCATTATTCACGCACCCATGCATTCTTTCTTGAAAAATCAGGACAATTAAACTTCCAAACAGTGCTCTTCTTATGCATATGCCTGCAAAATAAAACACAACCTAATCAATTAAATTAAAAATAAAAATAAAAACACACTACTAAAATCAAATAAAAATAAAAAGAAATTAAAAACTAAAAATCCTAAAAACAAAAATTAGGTTGCCTCCCAAAAGCACTAAATTTTAAGTCTTCAGCCAGACTTCTTCCAGTTTCCTCAATTCGGTTCACCAAGGGGAATGCTTTCTAATTTATGCACCCCCTCTCCATAATAATGCTTTAAACGCTGCCCATTGACCTTGAACAAGCTCCCATCCGATTTCTTCAGCTCAATTGCTCCATATGGGAAAACTTGGTGTATCACAAACGGTCCTAACCACCTTGACTTCAACTTGCCAGGAAATAATTTGAGCCATGAATTATACAATAGAACTTGTTGTCCAGGACTGAATTCTCGTCTCATTATCATCTTGTCATGGCATCTCTTGGTCCTATCCTTATAAATCCTTGCATTGTTATAGGACTCATTCCTCAGCTCATCAAGCTCATTCAATTGGAGTAATCGATTTGTTCCAGCCTTGTCATAGTCAAAATTGAGCTTCTTAATGGCCCAGTAAGCTCGATGCTCAAGCTCTACAGGTAGATGACATGCCTTACCAAAGACCAACCTATAAGGAGACATCCCAATTGGAGTCTTATAGGTTGTTCTGTATGCCCACAGCGCGTCATCTAACTTGTTAACCCAATCTTTTCTATTCAGATTTACAGTTTTCTCCAAGATCAACTTCACTTCTCGGTTTGAAATTTCAGCTTGACCATTTGTCTACGGATGATAATCGAGAGCTACTTTATGTCAAATTCCATACTTTGACATCAAACCATTGAAGACTTTGTTACATAAATAAGTGCCTTCATCACTCAAGATGGCCCTTGGAGTACCGAACCTTGTCAAAATATTCTTGTGTAGAAATTGAATCACCACTTTTGCATCATTTGTTGGTGTTGCTATTGCCTCCACCCACTTAGAGACATAATTAACAGCAAGAAGAATGTATAGCTTCCCAAAAGATGGAGGAAGCGGTCCCACAAAATCGATACCCCATACATCAAAGATTTCCAGTTCTAGAATATTTGTCAAAGGTAATTCATGCCTTCTTGAAATGTTTCCAACCCTTTGACATTTGTCACATGTTTTTACAAACATATAGCTATCTTTAAACACACTAGGCCAATAAAAACCTGATTGCAGCACCTTTGCTGCTATGCGTTCTACACCAAAATGGCCTCCATATGCTGCAGCATGACAGCAACGCAGAATTTCTTGAACTTCGACTTTTGGCACACATCTTCTTATAATCTGGTCTGGATACTTCTTAAACAGCAGAGGGTCATCCCAAAAATACGAGTTGACATCATGGAAGAATTTTTTCCTCTGTTGATAAGTTAAACCATTTAGCATTAATCCTCCTGCTAAGTAATTCACTATGTCTGCGAACCAGGGCAGATTAGCATCAATCTTCATTAATGTTTCATCTGGAAACTCCTCTTAAATAGGCTGTTCTTACTGAATTTCAGATTGCTCCAACCTAGACAAATGATCAACTACAACATTTTTGGATCCCTTTTTGTCCCTGATCTCAAAATTAAATTCTTACAAAAGCAAGATCCAACCAATAAGTCTGGGTTTGGCATCCTTCTTCGTAAATAGATACCGAATGGCGGCATGGTCTGTATAGACAATGACCTTACCCCCAATAAGGTATGGTCTGAACTTGTCAAATGCATGTACAACTGCAAGCATCTCATTCTCTGTTGTTGTGTAATTTTTTTGAGCTTCATTGAGTAATAGATAGCCCAAAAAATCTTGTCTCTTTTTTGTCCAAGGATTACTCCAATTGTAAAATCACTCGCGTCGTACATCAGTTCAAACGGTTCTACATAATCAGGTGCGATCATAATAGGTGCAGAAATAAGCTCATTCTTGATCTTTTCGAACGTCTGCAAGCAAAAATCATCAAAGAAAAAATCAGCATCTTTTTCTAATAAATTACATAGAGGTTTCGAGATTTTTGAAAAGTCCTTGTTAAATCTGCGATAAAAGCCTGCATGTCCCAAAAAGCTCCTCACGACTTTAACTAATTTTGGAGGGGGAAGCTTTTTAATAGCAGCGACTTTAGCTCTATCCACCTCAATACCGTGAGCTAAAATTTTGTGTCCAATGACGATACCTTCTTGCACCATAAAATGACACTTCTCCCAATTTAAGACGAGATTCGTCTGTTCACATCTCTACAAAACAAGTGCCAAATTAGATAAACATTAGTCAAAAGTCTTACCAAATACCGAGAAGTCATCCATGAAGGCTTCCATTATCTCTTAAACCATGTCAGTGAAGATCGACATCATGCATCTCTGGAAGGTTGCTAGGGCATTACACAAACTGAAAGGCATCCTCCTATATGCGAAAGTACCATATGGGCAAGTGAAGGTTGTTTTCTCTTGATCTTTTGGGGCTATCGCAATCTGGTTATAGCCCGAGTAGCCATCTAAAAAGTAATAATAATTGTGCCCGACTAGTCTATCTAACATTTGGTCAATGAACAGAAGCAGGAAGTGGTCTTTTCTAGTAGCTTTGTTTAGCTTCCTATAATCGATGCAGACTCTCCAACTTGTTACCATTCTGGTGGATATGATTTCATCGTTGGTGTCAGGAACTACTATCATTCCACCCTTTTTAGGCACAACCTGCGCAGGACTCACCCAAGAACTATCAGATATCACATATATAATACCAGTATTTAATAATTTTAAAATCTCAGCTCTAACAACTTCTTTCATTGCTGGATTTAGTCTTCTCTATGGTTCAATAGAGGGTTTATGATTTTCCTTCTACCGAATTTTGTGCATCACAATGGAGGGACTAATTCCTTTGATGTCAGCAATGGACCATCCAATTGCTGATTTGTGCTCTCTTAAGATTCTAAGCAACTTGTCTTCCTCTGCAGCAGATAAAAATGATGAAATAATCACAGGAAAAGTACTATCATCACCTAAGAAAGCATACCTCAAATGGCTTGGTAATTCTTTCAATTCAGTTTTGCCTTCTTTTTTCTCACTTACCTGCGACTTGTCAATCTTTTCCTTAGTCGTTGTAGTCGCACTTTCTAATGGGTTAGCTTCCAAATTAACAACACAACTTTTAATTTCATCAGTTAATAATTCATCATCTAAATTGGAAACTGAATTTACTAGACACTGAGCCATAGGATCGATTGGTGCTTCCTTTGTTTCAACTTCCCGTACACAACTCTGCACCACTTCAATCAACTTACAGGTCTCTGGCTCATCAGTGAATTTCATCGCCTTATAGATGTTGAACATAATCGATTCATCATTCATCCTTAAGGTTAATGGCCTTATCTGAACATTGATTAGTACTCTCCCAGTGGCAAGGAATGGTCTCCCAAGTATAAGCGAAATTTCTCTATCCTCTTCATAATCTAAGACTACAAAATCGACAGGAAAAATTAGCTTATCAACTTTAACAAGTACATCTTCTACTATACCTCTCAGATAAGTAATCGATCTATCTGCTAGTTGCAGTGTTATGGTGGTCGGCTTCACATCTCCAAGACCTAGGCTCTTGAAAATAGATAAAGGCATTAAATTTATGCTAGCACCTAAATCACACAATGCTTTACCCACTTTCGATCCTCCAATCTCGCATGGAATACTAAAGCTTCCAAGGTCTTTCAATTTTTATGGTAACTTCTGTTGCAAAATCACACTGCATTCCTCTGTCAAATTGATAGTTTCATAATCCTCAAGTCTCTGTTTCTTTGATAGCACCTCTTTCATGAATTTTGCATAATGTGGCATCTGCTGCAAGGCATCAACAAATGGAATGTTAATATGTAATTTCTTAAATATATTTAGAAATTTCTTAAACTCAGATTCAATTTTCCTTTTATACAAAGCTTGAGGATAAGGAATGGATGGTTTCAACAAAGGATGATTATCAGGAAAAACGTTTACTAAAAGGTTTAGAATTAACTCCTTTTTTAACCGTTTCTGATTCTGCATCCTTTAACACAACTGGTTCTGCATGCTTCTTCTGCACCTCAGTGATTAGCGTAGTTTCTTCTTTCTCTGCTACCTTTGGTGGCTCATAGGTTTTTTGACTTCTCAAAGATATAGCATTGCAGTGTTCTTTCGAATTTAGCACTGTATCACTAGGGAACTTACCTCTTTCATTCAAAGAACTGACAGCTGCAGCTAACTGTCCCAAAGTAGTCTCAACAGATTTCATCTGCGCACCAAGACTAGTATTCATCTCTGACATTTTAGCTTCCATAGTATCTAACCGCGCATCAGTTTTGCTAAATCGTGTTCTAATTTCAACCATGAACTCCTCAAATTCGTTCCTTCTAACTCCACCATAACCTTAGGAATTCCCTTGGTTATTGAATCTTGTATTGCTGTTACTTGCTGCTGGTGGGTTTAGAACATTCTTAGAATTACCATAAGATAGATTCTCATGGTTTCTGAATCCTAGCTGGTAATAGTTTGGAACCCGATTTCCCTGAAAACCAAAGTTACGATTATTAACATAATTCGCCTTCTCCAAATCCGTCCCCATCAAGTTAGGATTTGCGTTGTCAGGATGAATCATAGCTTGCGGCCCTTGTATACCCATTGAAGCAATTTGTGTTGAAATCTGCTCAAGTCTTGCTAGAATGGCTGTCTCCGTATCTAACTCATGCATACCTGCTACTCTTTTGACATTAGCTCTTTCACCTAGCCATTGGCTGCTGTTTATAGCCATCTCCTCAAGTAACTGCATAGCCTGATCAAGTGTCTTAGACCATAGTAAACCTCCTGCTGAGGCATCCACAGTAGCTCTTGTCTGTGGAGTCATGCCTCTGTAGAAAACATGTATCTGGTTTCCTTCATCATATCCATGCTAAGGGTATCTACGTAATAACTCTTTAAATCGTTCCCATGCCTCATGTAATGGCTCTTGGTCTAACTATGTGAATTGGGCAATCTCTAATCTCATCTGCATAGTCTTTCCTGGTGGGAAATACTTTGCCAAGAATTTTTGTGCCATCACTACCCATGTCGGAATGCTTCTTGCTGGTAGATTTTGATACCAACTCAAGGCTTTATCCCGACAAGAAAAAGGAAATAACCTTAGCCGAATAGCATAATCAGATGCTCCATTAATCTTAATGGTGCTATGAATCTATAGAAAACTTGTTAAATGTGTATTAGGATCCTTCAAGGTCGAACCTCTAAATTGGTTTTGCATAACCATGTTGATCAATGCCGGCTTCAATTCAAATTTGTTGCAGTTCACAGGAATCTCTCTTATAGCAGTGAACTTCTGATTCACAACTGGGGTAAAATAATCACGTATAGCTCGTTGCTGCTGATTATCATCTGCCATGATCAAATTTCGATCTTTCTCTTCAAATCTGTTCTGGCGAATTTGTCTGATGGTTCTCTCAAGCTCTGGATCTAACTCTTCTTTTATATCTGCACTTCCATTGTTGCGAGTTTTTACCATTCACCTAAAAAAAATTGTAGATAATAAATGAAAACAAAAATAAAAATAAAAAATCTAAATTAAAGTAAAGGCTACTGGGAAACGGTGTCAACAAGAAACTAGACAACAGTTCCCCCGCAACGGCGCTAGAAAACTTTTCATCCTAAATAGAACACTACTGCAAGTGCACAGGTCAGTTTTTGAGTATAGAGTAAATATGAGTATTGTCCCACAGAGAACTGTGTCTACCACTAATCACTGTAATCAATAACCTTGGACTTTATTTAGAAAATTAATGAATGTTGGTTAAAATCCTATTTACTATTCTAACTGTTAACTACAGAACAAATTAATTAAAGCAAATCACAATAATTACGAATGAAAATATCAATAGCAAAATATTCCTAGAAACTGATTTCACCTAACTAGGGTTCATGCAACTCCTTTGATCAATTGTTCTTTTGATTTCAAATTGTTTATAGCTGAAACTATTTCCTGTTGATCTCTCCCGAGTTTTAAACAGTCATACCCAGTTTACCTAATCCTAACCTCTCGATTCAGAATCAAATAATAGGGTTCATTAAGCAATAATAATCTGTTTCTCTATGGCTCAAAAGAATTGTCAACCTCTCGATCTAACAATGTCATATGTTAATCTACCCTTGTGCATATAAACAATCCCCTCTCTCGAGTGCTGGATTCTTATACTAATTCATCTAATTGGTGGCCAATCAACTAGAGCATTAAGAATAAGTAGATTAAATAAACATAATTGAAATCATCCAAACAACATCACAAAGTAATTGCAATATGCCCAAAGTTGGTTACATCGATTCTAGAAAAAAGGAGTTTAGTTCCTAGACATCATAATAAACATCCACGAAATCCAATTTAACATCCCAAGAACAAAATTGGAGAAAAAGATAAAAAAAGATAGAGTTTCAATTGAGCTAAATTAATCTTGAAGTTTTTTGCCGCAGCCTCCCTCGAAATTCTGAGAAAAAGACTATCTATAAGGTTTCCAAATACTAAAACGTGGAAGGCCACATGGCAAAACAATGTTGCCCTAATCATACTGCTATGCTACGACAACGGTATTAATTCCTCAAATCTGCTATGCACTGTCCAGTTTCTTCTATTGTTGTAGCATAAGTCACGATCAGCACTTGTAACTTTAATTCTTCACGGAATCATCAGAACCAGCTCCAAAAACCTTAACTTCTCCAAATTGTTCTTTTTCCTGCACAAGTGCACAAAACACATAAAACATACCTAATATTGCAAAGTACAAATCAAATAACTAAGTAAAATGGGTCCTAAACATATATAAAATTTAGTGCTAACAATGACCCCGATTCTATGAGTAGTGAGACCAGGAAGGTTCACAGATTTATTGATGGACTGAGACCAGTATTACGGTCTAGACTGGTTCCATTTGATATCTCTACCTATGACGAGGCAGTGCACAGGGTGTAACTCTGTGAGTAGGACTATGAGAGGAATGCCTTCGAGTTGAGGATAGTTGGCAGGGGTAAAGATAGAGATAGGAAGAGGTCGGTGGGTGACAAGGCCAGAGGTTTCAGATATCGAGGAGGGAGGAGACTCTTCGGTAAGAGACCATGGATCGAAGAGGTATAGGAGAAGAATGTTAGATCTCCTGTATATCCAGTAATAGCTTCAGCTAGAGGTGTTGTTATTAGAGGACCAAGGCCTACCACTGAGCATTGTAGTAGATGTGGTAGATTCCATGGCGGTAGACCTTATCCTATTTCTAGTGGATTGTGCTTCAGATGTGGGAAGCCAGGGCATATGGCGAGAGCATGCCCAAAGATTATTGATATTACCATACGAAATGGCAAGAAGTCGGAGAAAGCTCTAGCTGATACGTCTGTTTCGAGGAGAAGAGCGACGACGAAAGAGAAGGGGAAGCAGGTCATTGGACGAGGGCAAGTACATGCCTTGGACCAGGTCATGGCTGATGCTTCGTCGGATGTGATTAGAGGTAACATCTAGATGTATGATTTAGAAGCATATGTTTTAATTGATCCTGGTGCCACGTATTCATTTGTATCGCCTTCATTTGCATGTAAGCTAGCAAAACATGCAGAGCGTGCACCTTTAAGTAGGATGCTGTTAATTAGTATGCCTATGGATAACAGTCAGCTAGTTGAGTATGTGTTAAACGACTGCAAACTAAGAGTAGGGGAAAAGGATATGACAGCCAATCTAATATTGTTAAGTATGAGTGATTTTGATGAAATCTTAGGAATGGATTGGTTATCGTCAAACCTTGCTGTGTTAGATTGTTATGCTAAGACAGTTATGTTTCCTACCCTTATGAATTACGTTGTAAAGTTTAATGAAAAGAAATGAAAGTCGTAGTTATGGTTACAATAAATAATGTACTATGTTAACTGTGGAATGAAAATATTGAAGGTTTTATTACATACGTGGTTGATATGGATAAGGCACATCCGGAGTTGGCAGATATTCCTATGGTTAGTGAGTTCCCAGATGTCTTTTCGGATAAATTGCTAGGATTACCACCAGCCATAGAGATGGAGTTCTGTATAGATTTGGTGCCTGGTATTAAACCTATATCGAAACCACCATCTCGCATGGCCTTAGTTGGAGGAGCTCAAGAGATAGTTACAAGAGTTGTTGGATAAGGGGTTCATTAAACCGAGTGTTTCACTTTGGGGAGCACCGATTTTGTTTGCGAAGAAGAAGGATGGAAGCCTCCGATTGTGTATAGATTACAGATTATTCAATAAGGCTACCATTAAGAATAGGTATCCCCTTCCACGCATTGATGATTTGTTGGATCAGCTCCAGGGAGCACAGGTCTTTTCTAGGATTGATATGAGGTCAGGGTATCATCAGTTGAGAGTTCAGAGTGGAGATGTACCCAAGACAGCATTTAGGACCGATATGGCCACTATGAGTTTTATGCCATTCGGATTGACGAATGCCCCCGTAGCTTTCATGCCTTTGTGAATGATGTGTTCAAGCCATATTTGGATCAGTTTGTTATTGTCTTCATCGATGACATATTGGTATACTCGAGATCCAAGAAGAGCTTGAGAAATACCTCAAGATTGTATTGCAGACCCTACGAGAGCAGAAGCTGTATGTTAAACTCAGTAAGTGTGACTTTTGGTTGGCATAGATCTTGTTTTTTAGGACACATTGTGTCGAGGGATGGAGTATCAATAGATCCATCCAAGATTGAGGCTGTAGTTTAGTGGGAACAGTCGAAGATAGTCACCGAGATCAGGAGTTTTTTGGGTTTAGCAAGATATTATCGGAGATTCATTGAAGAATTTTTGAAGTTGGCTGCTCCGTTGACATGTCTCACTCAAAAAGGTGTAGTACTCGTATGGGACGATGATTGTTAGAGGAGTTTTCAGGAGTTGAAGCATCAATTGACTACCGCTCTGATTCTGACTATCCCTACCAGTTTAGGAGGATTTTTAGTGTATACCAATGTTTCACATCAGGGACTGGGCTGTGTTTTGATGCAGGATGGGAGAGTAGTTGCTTATGGATCCAGACAGCTGAAGAATCATGAGAAGAACTATCCTACCTACGATTTGGAGTTAGCAACAGTAGTGTTTCTATTGAAGGTATGGGGCCATTACTTGTATGGTGAGAAGTTTCAGATTTTTACCGACCACAAGAACCTCAAGTATCTGTTCTCGCAAAAGGAGTTGAACATGAGACAGAGAAGATGGCTAGAGCTTTTGAAGGACTATGACTGTGAGATACTTTATCATCTAGGTAAGGCTAACGTTGTACCTAATACTTTGAGCAGGAAGAGCCTTGGGATGGTATCAGATATAATGGTCAGGGAACATGAGCTGCTAGAACAGTTTGCTAGCCTCAATTTGAGAGTTATGCCTTTTGACATGGATACAGTGTGAGACCCCGTTTATGTATAATTGTAATATGTACATAGAAATGTAAATGGAGTTATACTATGAATTCGTAAGTGAAGTATATGTGATGTAAGTCCATAAGTTAATGTACACACTTGCAATAAGAGTTGTGATTGTACATATAAGTTACATTATGTATGAATGTGAAGAAATGGACTTAAATATGTGAAGAATGTGAGTAAAATGGACAGTGAGTAGAGTGGTAAAATGAAAGGAGGATTATATAAGTTGTGCACTTTCATTTGGTTTATATTAAGTACCTTTGGTCATACAAAGATTCTACACAAGTTTTAATGTGTATAAAGTATTAATGGATGCCATTTTCAAGTCTCAAAGATGATTGGATGAGAAAATGACCATGGCAGCAAATTAAGGATATTTTGGTAAAGTTTCTGTAGGAAACTACAGCAAAATCTAGAAATTATGCAGGCCAGATCGATCTCATAGGATGAGAGATCGATCTGGATGAGCCAAAGATGCTTGTATTAGAGCAAAGGAATAGGGCAGATCGATCTCGAACGGGGCCAGATCGATCTCCTAAACATTTTGTAATGAAAAGATCGATCCTTAAGCATACAGATCGATCTCCTTAGCTCTCTGTTTGGAGCAGATTGATCTTAAACTTCGACAGATCGATCTCATGCTTAAAATGTTGTGGAAAAGAGGAATTTAAGGGGACCAGATCGATCTCCTCCTTATGCAGATCGATCTATTCAAGCTATTTCTATATAAAAAAAAGGGCTTTGAAAATCTGCAGATTTCGAGACAAAACCATTTCCTTCCCTTTCCAACCCAAAACCTAGCTTTCTCTCTCTAAATCTAACTATTTTCAAGGAGATTTGAGGGAATACTATTAGAGGCAAAGTTGTTCACATCAAAGAGAAGAACAACATAGTTTGGAGGCATTTACCCAATTGTTAGATTGAAGTGACAAGGGGCATTTCTATTTGGAGCAAAGAGAAAATCCAAAAAGGTGAGTTTCTAAAGCACCAACTTAAGTACATTGTTAAGCTATTGATGTTTGGGGTTGATTGGGGTGCTTAGTATTGTCAGAAACTATCTAAAATGCTTTGGAATGATTATGACCTAGAATTGGTCTAGTGTGAGAAAGTGGAATGTATTGAGGTTAATGAGGAATGGGATATCTAGAGGTGAAAATAGTGTTATGGGTATGATTTTAAGTTGTTGTTAGTGAATAGATTGTGATATTTACCACAAGAGGTAAAATGTGTATTTAAGGCATTGGATAAATGCATAGTTGAATAAGAGTTAAAAGCGTTAACTCAAGTGTTTGATGAATGAATCACAACTCCAGAGGATACACCGGAGTAAGGTGAACCATGAGCGCAAGAGGCTAAGTGGAAGAGAGAGTCACACTCAAGTAAATTGAGGTAAGAAAATTGTGTGGACTCTTAGAGATATCTGTACGCAATTTGGGTGCTTAAATACTTTGCTAGAATGCATGAGATGTTAGGAAATGAAATTGAGTGATTAAAGGGCAAAAGTTGGGTGTTTGAGAAATGTGCATGAAAATAAAAGCATAATGCTTTGGAAAATCATGTTTTATTGCTTTTTAGGAAGTGATTGGTAGGTTGGCTAGCATTTGAAATGAATTGCAAAACAAATGAGTTATTTTGGTTTGTTAACCACACTTTGCAAAGAAATGAGCCACCTACATTGTTTTCGTGAGAATGAAAGCGTGCTAGAGTATGGCTCACATGAGATTTGACGTGTTTTATACACATGAGTGCTAGAGCTTAGCTTGCACTAGTTTTCACATGGATTTCATACCGATTTTGGCATGGTGCTTAGAGCTTAGCTCATACTAGATGCCCACCTTATTTGTCACCGTGCTTGGAGCTTCGGGCAGACTTGGTGTCGCACCGATTAAATAGGCTCGCACATGCAGTTTGTGTTTTTGACATGTTGATAGCCGTGTTAGGAGCTTCAGGTAGACAAGAAGTCGTACCGATTAAATAGGCTCACATGTACGTTTTGAGATGTGGCGTGATATGATGTGTTGATTGGGTCTACAGAGTACGTTGTACCGTGCATGTAGCATGGAGTACATTGTACTGTGTTGAGATTGTGATATGCCATCTTCGGATGAGATTTGCTATTGACCGGCGGGCTGGATTTGACCCACCTCCCGTGTGGAAGCAGATAGTGGTGATATCCCGCACACCTGATCCGTGTAGCTGGTATCACAGGTTATGGCCATAGACCTAGAGGTTATTACCTTTTATTGAATTGCCTATCTCACATGTCTAATGCTTTGTGAATAAATCCATGTTTGAAATGATTTGTGGGTCAGGACAGTTCGAGGGATGGGCTGAGACCTGACAAGTGTTGGATTGATTTGTTAATGGTTTTAAAGTGCACCGAAGCATGATGATTAATGCCATGATTTATTGTGAAAAATGCATGATGATTAATGCCATGCTTTATTGTGAAAAATGCATGATGATTAATGCCATGCTTTATTCTGAAAAATGCATGATGGCTAATGTCGTGCTTTATTGTGAAATATGCATGATTATTTATGTTGGCTCTACTGAGAGGGGGGGTGAATCGGTTTTCTAACGTTAATAGCAAATTTTAATTTAATCCTATTTTAATTTGCAAATGAAAATAAGCAATATAATAAAATTAAACAATTTAATGCAAGATAGGGAAGAGAGAAACAAACACAATCGTTTATAGAGGTTCGGCCAAACTCTTGCCTACGTCCTCTCTCCTTGACCTTCTTGTCAAGTGCTTTCTTACTCTCCTTCAACAGAAGTTACAATGTTCCTTTTACAGGTTAAGGAATAACCTCTCTACCCTTTGCAATATGAAAATGTATTCACCCTCTTACAATTTATCTCACTGAGGAACAATCCTCTTCTCTCTCAAGATAAGGATGAATACAAAATGAAGCTTTAATGTAGGTAGGACAAATACAGCTTTTGCACTTAAGCTTATACAATAAATCTCAATAAATGAGGAATGAATACACAAGAAATGAAAGTGTTGAAAGCTTGAGAATGTAGAAAATGTGCAGCAATAATGTCTCTGTTCTCATTGTCTTCAATGCTTGGTTAAATACGGAAGGATTGGTAGTTGGAGCATTAAATGCTGTTTTTCCCGTTGAGATTTTGCAGAAACTAGCTGTTGGGTACCTCCAGTAGAGTGCCAGATCGATCTTCCTTTTTGGCCAGATCGATCTCTTAGTTATAAATCCTGCAAGATTAAAGCACAATAACACAAGGAGATCGATCTCATAGGTTAGCAGATCGATCTGTTAATTTGAAAATGATAGGGGAGATCGATCTGTCGAATAGGCAGATCGATCTTCCAATCTCTCTGTTTGAGGTAAGATCGATCTACAGATCGATCTGCCATGCAGTCTTGTAGTGGGGAGATCGATCTCTCAATACCACAGATCGATCTCCTTAGCTCTCTGATTTTGAGGAGATCGATCTCTTCCTTACCAGATCGATCTCATAAGTTCTCTGTTTGAGTGTGGATCGATCTTTCAGATCGATCTACAGTCTATGCTCTTAACGGAGATCTATCTCTTCCTAGATCAGATCGATCCCTCAACTCTAGTATTGGCAGATCGATCTATTAACCCTTACAGATCGATCTCACTCTTCCTTAATCCCTCTGTACAGGTTCAAAACTTGGCAGATCGATCTCATGTCTTCCTGAGATCGATCTCTCATCCAAGATACACCCAGGAGATCGATCTCTCATAAGCCAGATCGATCTCTCATCTATAGAAAACCCAGGAGATCGATCTCTCATAAGCCAGATCGATCTCTCATCAACAGAACTCTAAGTTTTGGTACTGATAACCTCTAAACATGTTTTTATATCATCTTTATATTATTGAATTCACTTGTTTTGTCATTTCAAAATACATTAACTCAACAATTTATACCATGCTTTAAAATGAATTATGCACTGGATTTTAATAGCATGAAAGCTTTACATACCATTAACACAAACATGAACTCATATTTTGAGAAACGATGAAAAGTATGATTTGAGCATGGCATCACGATCACATAGATAGTGCAGTATCTACTTGTTCGCATGATTGTCTTACTAAGCGTGTGGTTTGCTCACCCCCTATTTTCCCCTCTCTACAGAGATTTGAGTATAAAGTGAGCGTGACTAGAGGCGTTCCCTTTTGGTAATCCGCTGCATCCCATCGCATAAGGTATACACACTGTTGAAATTTTGTATCTAAACATATGATAGCACAATAGCATTTTGTATGTAACTATTGGGAATGTAAAACAATGTAAATACATGTATGTATATATTTATACAAGTTTTTACTCATAAATAAGATACAAATTTAATTGGTATGGTGGAGTGAGTTAGACGTCGACACACAGCCCAACTATTGAGAAGAGTTGCTGTTCACGATTGAGGTAAGGACGAATAATAAATTATGCATGAAAATGCAAAAAATTTACGCTGAATTTAGTAAGTTGAGGGTCGTGACAAAAGTTGGTATCAGAGCTTCAGTTGGTCTGACATGTATCGTGTCTAAAATACTTAATAAGTTGGAAAATTACATCCCCATGTTACTATGCTTGTTTAGATACAAATTGTGTGTGTGTGTCGATTGGTTGACTAACAATTTGATGTGAATGTAGAGAATTGAGTAATTATACCTAATCCCAGTCGCGGTAGAGGGACGAGGGCGCAAGTTAGAGGCCGTAGAGGTAGGCTTGGGGGTCGTGTTAAGCCAAAAACACATGAGGCTCAAGAAGAGGTTGAGGTGGAGGCGGAGATTAAGCACGCTCCACAGGGTCCAGAGGAGAGACCCGATAGTACTAAGGCTCGCTTCGTGAGGATTGAGCGGAGCATTGAGATGATATTGGAGTTGGTCACCCAATCTCTACCTGGTGTTGGCGGTAGACAGAGTCCCGCTACACAGGGTGTCGTCGAGCAGGCAACAGTTCTTGAAGCACGGGCCCGACCAGCCCAGAGACCTCAGACGACAGATACCCCACCTACACAAGATATGCCTACTCCTTTTACTACACCAGGCAGTGGAGGCTGGGGTTACGGTTGTGATTTGAATAGATTGCAGCAGTTTTAGAAGTTTGGACCGCCGTCTTTTCAAAATTAACATTTTCATTAAATCATTCATGTCATTTCAAAATTAACATTTTCATTAAAACTTTAGTCAATCAACAAGACAAATGGTAGTTCATTCAAGCAAATGCATTTCAAAACAACAAGCAGTAATGAAAAACATATAACTAAACTGGATCTAGCAACTAAGTCCTATGATGGAGGAGGAACGCGATCCTGGAGATCCTCAATGTGTGTGCGAGCGACCTGAAGCTCATCATACATCGCCTCCTGAGTCTCATGAAGATTCGCAAAGCCCTCATCCACTTTGCGGTTTAGCTCCTCGAACATCCGCTGCTGAGATGCATGAAGGTTTGCAAAACCTTCATCGATCTTCTGGTTGAGCTCACCCATCATCGTCATAATGAACTCCATACCAGCAGGGGAGGGTGCAGGTGCTGAGGGCTGAGCAGGTGGAGATGGTGGACGCGCAGTCGATGCAGCTGGTGGAGCCACAGGCTCATCGAGGGGATCTTCCTCCATAGCTGCTACAGAAGGCTATTCCCACTTCTTCTTCCACTCGCCCCGGAAGTCTTTGTAGTAGCCCATGTGATGGAGTGTCCCAATGTTGAGGACGCTCTTCTGAGAGGGCATTTCGCAGGTTTTGCAACTACTGTCTATTCCGAGTCGTTGGAGGAAGTACGCCAGTGGTTGCGAAAACACGATCGTTGTGGCTTGACCTCAGACGATCTTCAACCAGTCTTGATAAATAAAGTGAATGAGGTTGGGTTTTTGACTGGTGGAATGAATGTGGTGAAGCCAGAACCTATCTAACCGTCTAACAGTGGAGTGACGGGTACCAAACGGACGAAGGTTCCAAGAGATGATGAGGTGGAGTAACCGGGGATGCATTGGAAGGTCACTCGCCTTATCCCTGGGAATATCAAACTCCAAAGGGACTTCCTCATCTTCGTTTGTCAAGCCTTCATCGCGTATGTCAAACGCTTTGGCAAGAACTTCAGTGTCGACGACAATGGATTTACCCATGACAAACGTAGTAAATCCTAGAATGTTACAAGTGTCGTTGGGATCATAGTTAAGTTCGACATTGGAAAAGAATGCGCGAACGATATTTGGAGGGACTGGGGTATTGATTCTTAGAAAGGGCATCCAACCAAACTCTTCAAATTTAGACAAATATGGAAAATCAATTCGGTTGAGGAAAGAGAAATCGATTGTATGCCAATGTTTAATTGGCATGGTTGAAAAGTATTCTTTGTATTGCTTTCTCTTCGCAGGTGTTTTAAAACACCGGTTGAAGGTAGCGATGGAAGAGGGTGGAATGGATTGGGAAGATGACCCGGTTTCTACATTGGCTCGGGGAGGTTTTTGTCCTACTTTCTTAAGCCTAGGCATGGTTCTAGACACGAGAATTATGCTAATACAGATTCACAAGCGAAAAAATCAATGGAATAGTAACTAGATTTGCCCGAGAATGAAAGTGAACACAAATCGTAGGAAATTTTTGAGAAAACAATGAGGAATGTTGGTTACTATACCAGGGAATGACACGGAGACGCAATGGAGGCCGTACCGAGATCGATCTGAGGAGGAATCGAGAGAGGTGGTGCGAGGGAAGTTAGGGATTTTGAAGTTTAAGTTTTTGAAATTTAGGGATTTCTGGCCAATTTTTATAGTCCAGGGCACAGGAGATCGATCTGTCGAGACGACAGATCGATCTGTCATTTCCAGAAGCCAAGAGAGATCGATCTGTAGCATGAACAGATCGATCTGTTAGCAAACAGAGGCTTAAGGAGATCGATCTGCCAAATGCATAGATCGATCTTCAGAATACAGAAGCTTGAAGAGATCGATCTGTCGTATGGACAGATCGATCTGCTTTTTAACAGAGACGTAAGAAGATCGATCTTATGGTTAGAAGATCGATCTGCTTAGCTTAACCTTAATGATTTAGGCTTGTTGGAAGTATGGAGATCGATCTATATTACAAGGAGATCGATCTCTCATCCTTGTTGCCAGAAAATCTTTGCGAAAACTCTTTTAAAATCAACTTGAAACCAAGATTTTTGAAACACAAGCAACTTAGGGAGCATTCATAAGTCCTAATTCACCTCTAAAAATGCAAAACCTATCTCTATCAAGGGGTTTGGTGAATATATCAGCTATTTGATGTAGAGTGTCAATATACTCTAGAATTATATCCCCCTTTTGCACATGATCTCTAAGGAAATGATGCCTAATTTCAATGCTTGGTTCTAGAGTGTTGAATAGGATTTTTAGGTAGATTAATGGCACTGGTATTATCACATTTAATAGAAACTTGTTTCATGTCAATACCATAATCTTTCATTTGTTGTTTAATCCACAACACTTGAACACTACAACTATCAGCTGCTATGTATTCAGCTTCAGTTGGGGACTGAGCCACACTGTTTTGTTTCTTGGAGAACCAAGAAATTAATCTATTTCCTAAGAATTGGCAAGTACCTGAAGTACTTTTCCTATCTATTTTACATCCTCCAAAATCTGCATCTGAAAATGCATGAAGGGTAAAATTTGAGTCTTTGGGGTACCAAAGTCCTAGTGAGGGAGTGTCTTTGAGGTATCTAAAGATCCTCTTAGTTGCTAATAGATGTGATTCCCTAGGAGAGGATTGAAATCTAGCACAAAGGCATACACTAAACAAAATATCTGGTCTACTTGCAGTTAAATAAAGCAATGAACCTATCATAGACCTATAGAGTTTAGTGTCTACACACTTACCACTTTCATCTTTATCAAGCTTGATGTTGGTGCCCATTGGAGTGGCTTGAGGTTTGCAGTTGTCCATTCCAAATCGCTTGAGTAAGTCCTTAGTATACTTTGCTTGATTGATGAAGGTTCCATCCTTTGTTTGCTTCACTTGAAGTCCCAAGAAGAATATGAGTTCTCCCATCATGCTCATCTCAAATTCTCCTTGCATGATCTTAGCAAACTCTTGGCATAAAGACTCATTAGTTGAACCAAAAATAATATCATCTACATACACTTGTACAACTAGTAAATCCTTATTTTTATTCTTAATGAACAAGGTGGTATCCACTTTTCCTCTTGAAAATCCCTTTTCTATTAAGAATTTTGACAACCTTTCATACCAAGCTCTAGGAGCTTGTTTCAATCCATAGAGTGCCTTAGATAATTTAAAAACATGTTCAGGAAATTCATGATTTTCAAAACCAGGAGGTTGCTCAACATAGACTTCTTCATTAATGAAACCATTTAGGAATGCACTTTTTACATCCATTTGATATAATTTGAAGTTTTTATAACATGCAAAGGCAAGTAACATTCTTATTACCTCTAGTCTAGCTACCGGTGCATAGGTTTCATCATAATCTATACCTACTTCTTGTCTATAGCCTTGTGCAACTAACCTAGCCTTATTCCTTATGATCACACTATTTTCATCCATTTTGTTCTTGAATATCCATTTAGTTCCAATTATAGAGTGATCACTAGGCCTAGGAACTAATTTCCATACTTTGCTTCTCTCAAATTGATTTAATTCTTCTTGCATGGCTAGGAACCAATTATTGTCATCTAAGGCTTCAATGACATTCCTAGGCTCTATTTGAGATACAAAGGCTATATATTGACACATATTCCTTAGAGATGATCTAGTTCTAACTCCTAGAGTTGGATCTCCCACTATTTCACAATCTTTTACATATCCTAACTCTCTTGGTGCTCTAGATTCTCTCTCCAATATTTCTATTTCATCTTTATCTTCTTTATTCAAGTCAAGTTTTTCTAATAAATCATCTTCTAATTTTGAGTTTTCCTCCAAGTTTTCATCAAATATTCCAACGTCCTCATTATTTGTTGAATCTTTAGATAAATTATTTGACTCATCAAATATCACATGAATTGATTCTTCAACCATCAATGTTCTTTTGTTGTATACTCTATAAGCCTTTGAATTCAAGGCATATCCTAGAAAGATTCCCTCATCACTTTTGGCATCAAATTTTCCTAAATTATCTTTCCCATTATTTAAGACAAAACATTTGCAGCCAAAGGGATGGAAGTAACTAATGTTAGGCTTTTTACCCTTGTAGAGCTCATAAGGAGTTTTCTTAAGCATGGGTCTAATCATAGCTCTATTAATTATATAGCAAGATGTGTTTATAGCTTCAGCCCAAAAATACTTTGGCAAATTATTCTCACACAACATGGTTCTAGCCATTTCTTCCAAAGTTCTATTTCTTCTTTCTACTACTCCATTTTGTTGTGGTGTCCTAGGGGCTGAGAAGTTATGACTAATTCCTTGATCATTACAATACTCATCAAATCCTATGATTTCAAATTCCTTGCCATGATCACTTCTAATGCTAGTTATTGTGTAACCTTTTTCATTTTGAGTAATTTTTTGTATAGGCTATGAATTTTTCTAAGGCTTCATTTTTTACTCTTAAAAAGAACACCCATGTGAACCTAGTGTAATCATCAACTATTACAAAACCATAGTGTTTCCCACCTAGGCTAGTTGTTCTAGTTGGTCCAAATAAATCTAAGTGAAGTAATTGAAGAGGCCTAGTGGTGGATACAATATTCTTAGGCTTAAATGTTGTCCTTTTGTGTTTTCCTTTAACACAAGCTTCACATATTTCTTCATGATCAAAGGATAGCTTGGGTAAACCTATGACTAGATCCTTTCTAGCTAACTTAGATAGCACATGCATACTAGCATGACCTAGTCTTCTATGCCATAACCAAGATTCCTTTTTATTGTCTACCAGTAGGCATATATTTTCATTTTTGAGTTCATTAAGATATACAATATATATATTGCCTTGCCTATGACCTAGAAAAAGAACTTTGTTAGACTTAGGATCTACCACATTACATTTCATGCAATCAAAAATTACTTTGTAACCTTTGTCACAAAGTTGACTTATGCTTAGTAAGTCATGCTTTAGACCCCTAACAAGTAATACTTTTTCTAAGGAGAAGTAATCATTACCTATTGAGCCACTTCCTTCTACTTGGCCTTTGGAGTTGTCCCCAAAAGTGACCTCTCCACCAACCTTTGATTTAAAAGAGTTGAAGTGGCTTCTATCTCCCGTCATGTGCCTTAAGCATCCACTATCCAAGTACCATGCTTCCTTTGCTTTAGCTGTGTGGCCATGCTCAATCACCTACAAGAAGATTTAAACTCAAGTCTTAGGTACCCAAATTTTCTTGGGTCCTTTGAGGTTAGTGAATGCAATTCTTGATCCCTTTGGGATCCATTTTGCTAATGCATTACAATCCTTGGAGTGAATTACTTCTTTTGGAATCCATATCCTTTTTACTATTTTTCCTTTTAGAGTTCTCATCTTTATATTGCAATTATGTGATGCATGTCCCTTTCTATTGCAATATGAACAAGTAATTGCAGGTTTATTCATGCTCTTCCTTGCAATAAAACTTTTAAGATGGGTCTCCCTACTCTTTGCATTATATCCTAAGCCATTTTTGTCAAAGAATGCCCTTTGGGTCTCTAGCATGCTATCTAACTTTTGTTGACCCATGTGGAACCTATTAAAGGAATTATGTAGATTGCTATTTTTCTCTTTAAGGTCACAAATTTCTAGATTTGAAATCTCTAGTTTCTTTTCACATAATAATTTATCCAATTGCATTATCTCATTTTCTTTTCTCAATTTGGATATTATCTTTTTATATTTCATACTCATAGATTCATACTCTAATGCAAGGTCATCAAAGGCATCTTGCAATTCATCAAAAGAATATTCATTGAGGCTTGAAGTTACCTTTTCATCCTCAATAGCCATGAAGCACAAGTTGGCAATGTCCTCATTTGATTCATCATCGGAGCAGTCACTGTCGCTCCATGTTACCACCATTGCCTTCTTTTTATGGAACCTATCATTGGACCTTTTAAGAAGAGGGCAGTTAAATTTTATGTGTCCTGGTTTTTTTCATTCATAACACACAATTGAGTCTTTTCTACCTACTTCTTCTTGATCTCTCTTATTGTTTCTCCTATTACTACCACTAGCTCTCATCCTCATGAACTTGTTAAATCTTTTGGCAAACATTGCCATCTCAAGGTCCTCTTCACTACCACTCTCATTCTTAATCTCCTCTTGAGCAGTGGATTTTAGAGCAACTCCCACTTTCTTGGGTGGCTCTTCATTTCTTTTTAATTTCATCTCATAAGTGAGTAGAGATCCTATTAATTCATCTAAAGACAATGTGTGAGGATCCTTAGATTCCTCAATTGCAGTCACTTTAGCTTCTCATGATTTAGGTAAGCTATTTAAAATTTTCTTTATCATTTCAATATTAGAATATATTTTTCCTAAGGACTTTAGTCCATTAATTACATCTGTGAATCTAGTGAACATATCACTAATTGATTCTCCTTCCTTCATCCTAAAAAGCTCATAGTCATGTGTGAGCATTCCTACCTTTGTCTCCTTCACTTGGGTTGTACCCTCATGAGTTATTGCCAATTTGTCCCATATTTGTTTGGCATTATCACACCCGGAGACTCTATTATATTCATTTGGACCTAAGGCACAAAATAATGTGTGCATAGCTTTAGCATTTAGCTGAGCACATTTAATATCATTTGAATCCCATTCATCTTCTTCCTTAGGAATATCTCTTCCCTCTATTCTCTTTGTAGGGATTTGAGGTCTTTTAATTATAATTCTCCATACTTCATAATCATTTGCTTGAATGAATAACATCATCCTAGTCTTCCAATATGCATAATGCTCTCCATTGAACATTGGAGGTCTAACCGTAGAGTGCCCCTCTCCTACCAAACTAGTAGCTACATTGTTATGAGCCATTTGATCGTTTCTAACTCTTAGGAAGTTGATCCTATGTGATTAAAGAGTCCTTGCTCTGATACCAATTGTTGGCTCTACCGAGAGGGGGGTGAATCGGTTTTCTAACGTTAATAGCAAATTTTAATTTAATCCTATTTTAATTTGCAAATGAAAATAAGCAATATAATAAAATTAAACAATTTAATGCAAGATAGGGAAGAGAGAAACAAACACAATCGTTTATAGAGGTTCGGCCAAACTCTTGCCTACGTCCTCTCTCCTTGACCTTCTTGTCAAGTGCTTTCTTACTCTCCTTCAACAGAAGTTACAATGTTCCTTTTACAGGTTAAGGAATAACCTCTCTACCCTTTGCAATATGAAAATGTATTCACCCTCTTACAATTTATCTCACTGAGGAACAATCCTCTTCTCTCTCAAGATAAGGATGAATACAAAATGAAGCTTTAATGTAGGTAGGACAAATACAGCTTTTGCACTTAAGCTTATACAATAAATCTCAATAAATGAGGAATGAATACACAAGAAATGAAAGTGTTGAAAGCTTGAGAATGTAGAAAATGTGCAGCAATAATGTCTCTGTTCTCATTTTCTTCAATGCTTGGTTAAATACTGAAGGATTGGTAGTTGGAGCATTAAATGCTGTTTTTCCCGTTGAGATTTTGCAGAAACTAGCCGTTGGGTACCTCCAGTAGAGTGCCAGATCGATCTTCCTTCTTGGCCAGATCGATCTCTTAGTTATAAATCCTGCAAGATCAAAGCACAATAACACAAGGAGATCGATCTCATAGGTTAGCAGATCGATCTGTTAATTTGAAAATGATAGGGGAGATCGATCTGTCGAATAGGCAGATCGATCTTCCAATCTCTCTGTTTGAGGCAAGATCGATTTACAGATCGATCTGCCATGCAGTCTCGTAGTGGGGAGATCGATCTCTCAATACCACAGATCGATCTCCTTAGCTCTCTGACTTTGAGGAGATCGATCTCTTCCTTACCAGATCGATCTCATAAGTTATCTATTTGAGTGTGGATCGATCTTTCAGATCGATCTACAGTCTATGCTCTTAAGGGAGATCGATCTCTTCCTAGATCAGATCGATCCCTCAACTCTAGTATTAGGCAGATCGATCTCTTAACCCTTACAGATCGATCTCACTCTTCCTTAATCCCTCTGTACAGGTTCAAAACTTGGCAGATCGATCTCATGTCTTCCTGAGATCGATCTCTCATCTAAGATACACCTAGGAGATCGATCTCTCATAAGCCAGATCGATCTCTCATCTATAGAAAACCCAGGAGATCGATCTCTCATAAGCCAGATCGATCTCTCATCAACAGAACTCTAAGTTTTGGTACTGATAACCTCTAAACATGTTTTTATATCATCTTTATATTATTGAATTTACTTGTTTTGTCATTTCAAAATACATTAACTCAACAATTTATACCATGCTTTAAAATGAATTGTGCACTGGATTTTAATAGCATGAAAGCTTTACATACCATTTTGAGAAACGATGAAAAGTATGATTTGAGCATGGCATCACGATCACATAGATAGTGCAGTATCTACTTGTTCGCATGATTGTCTTACTAAGCGTGTGGTTTGCTCACCCCCTATTTTCCCCCTCCCTACAGAGATTTGAGTATAAAGTGAGCGTGACTAGAGGCGTTCCCTTTTGGTAATCCGCTGCATCCCATCGCGTAAGGTATACACACTGTTGAAATTTTGTATCTAAACATATGATAGCACAATAGCATTTTGTATGTAACTATTGGGAATGTAAAACAATGTAAATACATGTATGTATATATTTATACAAGTGTTTACTCATAAATAAGATACAAATTTAATTGGTATGGTGGAGTGAGTTAGACGTCAACACACAGCCCAACTATTGAGAAGAGTTGCTGTTCACGATTGAGGTAAGGACGAATAATAAATTATGCATGAAAATGCAAAAAATTTACGCTGAATTTAGTAAGTTGAGGGTCGTGACAAAAGTTGGTATCAGAGCTTCAATTGGTCTGACATGTATCGTGTCTAAAATACTTAATAAGTTGGAAAATTAAATCCCCATGTTACTATGCTTGTTTAGATACAAATTGTGTGTGTGTCGATTGGTTGACTAAGAATTTGATGTGAATGTAGAGAATTGAGTAATTATACCTAATCCCAGTCGCGGTAGAGGGACGAGGGCGCAAGTTAGAGGCCGTAGAGGTAGGCTTGGGGGTCGTGTTAAGCCAAAAACACATGAGGCTCAAGAAGAGGTTGAGGTGGAGGCGGAGATTAAGCACGCTCCACAGGGTCCAGAGGAGAGACCCGATAGTACTAAGGCTCACTTCGTGAGGATTGAGCGGAGCATTGAGATGATATTGGAGTTGGTCACCCAATCTCTACCTAGTGTTGGTGGTAGACAGAGTCCCGCTACACAGGGTGACGTCGAGCAGGCAACAGTTCCTGAAGCACGGGCCCGACCAGCCCAGAGACCTCAGACGACAGATACCCCACCTACACAAGATATGCCTACTCTTTTTACTACACCAGGCAGTAGAGGCTGGGGTTACGGTTATGATTTGGATAGATTGCAGCAGTCTTAGAAGTTTGGACCGTCGTCTTTTAGTGGAGTTAAAGACCCAGTGGCAGTTGAGGATTGGATTAGTGAAATCGAGAAGTTGTATGGGTTCTTTGAGTGCACTACTATCGAGATGGTAGCGTTTACCGCGTTTATACTAAAGGGATCAGCAGAACATTGGTGGAAATCCACCAGGCCTATTTTGAGAGCCCGCATACTAAGATCAGTTGGGATGCATTTTTAGAGGCATTCCGGAGATAGTACGTTCCGGATACGGCGCAAAGAAAGATGAGAATGGTATTTTTGGGACTGACCCAAGGAAGTAGGACTGTGGATGAGTATGAAACGACCTTTATCTCCCTGGGTAGATATGATCCAAACACAATGAGTAATGAGGCTGAGAAAATCCAAAAATTTGTGGATGGATTATGACTGACCATCAGGTCTAGACTGGTTCCCCTGGATATACTAACCTATAAGGAGGCAGTGCGTAGGGCGCAATTATGTGAACAAGATGTTGATAGAATCGCCTCAAAGTTTAGAAAGGTTGGTAAGGTGAGGGACGGAGATAAGAAGAGAATAATGATGGATAGAAGCTTCAGCTATAAGGGAAGCAAGAGGTTTGCTGGAAAGAGGCCGAGGATCGAAGAGGTTCGGGAGAGGATAGTTAATACTCCCATATATCCGGCCGTTGCTCCAGCTAAGGGAATTGTGATTGGAGGGCCACCGCCTACAACGGAACAGTGTGGCAGGTACCATGGTACTCGACCCTACTATGGGCAGCTTGCAGTATGTTTTAGATATGGGAAATCAGGGCACATGATCAGAGATTGCCCAGAGATGACAGAGAGAGCCCCACAGAAGGGCAGAGAGCCAGAGAGAGTGTCAGGACCCGTTCTCAATCCATGACTTAACCAAAAACCACTACCAATTTTTCGCATTTTTAACTTACCTTACCTCTCTTCAATGGTTGGGCTGTGATTCGATGTCAGAATCCTTGCTTACCACATTATCCATTATCATACATACGTGTCAATACACTGTTACTGACTGTAACTGCTTTTATAATACATGTGAGATTATATAAAAGCTAATACAAATACATTCCTCATAATATATATCGTATACATCACTGTGTTGTTTCTATGTTTAGATACATAACTAAACTAAATCTATATACTTGGTGGTCGATAGGAAATAGCAGTGGACTCAGGAACACTATCCCTCAATAGCTCTCGCTCTACTGCTGATGCTCTGTAGAGAGATGTAAAGAAAGGGAGGTGAGCATACAACGCGCTTAGTAAGGAAATCAGGCAAGCAAGTAGATATCTACACTATCTACTCAAAATAATGCTATGCCTTGAAAACATTATTTCCTTAACT
This sequence comes from Firmiana major, assembly GCA_033439115.1. Classification (NCBI taxonomy): domain Eukaryota; kingdom Viridiplantae; phylum Streptophyta; class Magnoliopsida; order Malvales; family Malvaceae; genus Firmiana; species Firmiana major. Next base: position 42,818,287 of record CM065907.1, on the reverse strand, counting down.
CACTTTAAAAGCATGTCTTTAAATATATATATGTATACTTGTACAGATTAAATCCCATGTACAGAAATCATGCTTTCTTTCTCAAATGTAGGCATGTAGTGCAAAACAATGCATCTTTATATAAATCATGCCTTTAGATAAATCATGCCATGTATATTTAAATCACAATAAATATGGCATTTAAATAATTCACATCACAAAATTAGAGTCCGACCCAACCCTCAGGTCTGTCCGCAATTTAAATCAGTTAATCAAGTGATATATCATGTGAGACTCTGTGGTGAAAGGTAAATAGTATCCTGGACTATGATCATATCCGACATGTGATCCCAAGCTACACGGAATCCTAGTGTGCGGGGCATCACTGCTGCAACGGGAGGGGGGTCAGTCCATCACAACCGCCAGTTATATCCTCCTCAACTACATAACACCACACGGTACAGTGTACTCCATGCCACATGCACGGTACAACGTACTCCGTGGACCCTACATCACAGTCAGGGTGCCTGCCATAGGTCTTAGCCCTCAAACCATGGAATATCATACCACGTCTCTAGTACCCTCATGCGGATATCCTCTCACATAATGTGACACTAAGTCACACAAGGACTCGGGCATGGGTTTTAACATGTATTATATATCACATACAGTGCGCGCCATTAAGCGCGACTCACAGTCGACACTCCGCTCAAACACTGTTTCACATCACAAACTCAACTCTAGTGCGAGTAAACCTCCAGCAACTAGGTCAATGCGTAGTTCATGTATTAAATCAAGTACGAGCAATAGCTCCTGTAACATGCTATGCACAATATCATCAAATCAAGTACGAGCAATAGCTCCAGTACTATGTCATGTATAAGTCACGAAGAATCGAGTACGAGCAACGCTCCAGTACTCTGTCATGCATCTCATGAATAACTTGAGTACGAGTAAATCGCTCCAGCACTCTCTTATGCATATATCATAAAAACTGAGTACGAGTAAGAACTCCAGTACTCTATCATGCATGTCATGAAAATCTAGTGCGAATCAAAATCCAGCACTAATATATGTGGAAAATATATGAAATCAAGTGTGAGCTGTGCTCCAGCACGATTCATTCTCACAGAATATGATAGATGGCTCTTTAAAAAGGGATGATTTATAAAACATCAAAATCAGCGCTATAAAGTGTGCTTAATTCACATCAACCTTAAAATCATTAGCCCATCTATTTATTCTCCTGCTAAACAGCAGTTAAACACTCAAAATAGTGGTTTCCATGCTTTTTACAACTTTTCACAAAAGTTGACTTTTTGACTAACTAGGGGTAAAATCGTAATTTGCCACTATCAGGTCGCAATAATTATTATTCACTTTCTCTGACCCTCAGAGTTTTTAAGTGAATGTAAAAGCAGATGAAAATACGTGCAGGTATCTCTAACTACTCACAAAAGTCCCTTACCTGCAATCACTCGAGAAATTTCACTTTCTCTGCGCTGCTCGTTTCAGCAGTCCGATTTGCTTCTCCAATAATCTCTGGAGCTGCATATAACCATTTATCAGGTTAATTACACTTTCCTACTGTATTTCACATTAAATACAGTCTATTTCCCTTATTGGGCTTTAATAGTCCTTAATGGGCCTAACTATGCCTTAAGCCCATTTTCATTTTACTATTCATTTTCGTTGGGCCTATTGGGCTTGTGGGGCCCACCAACTCTTATTGGGCTTGTCCTAGACCCATTACATTACATTGGGCCTAAAATATTTGGGCTTGGCCCATTGGGCCTCTCGGCCACATGCCATAGCCGAGAGCTACCCATGTCCTCGGTTACACCATGGCATACCATCCATGCCTATTTGTCTAGCCAATTCACTTAGGCATTTCCACAAACACTTGGTTGGCAACATTCCTAAACATCATATAGTTCATTTAGGCATTTTATCAAACACCTTGATTGCCAACTAATTACATGTATTAATTAATCAAATTGATTAAGTCTAATTACACCATAATCATTAACACATGTACATTAATCCATTTATGCCTTAAAATCATATGGACATAAATCAATATCTCACTACTCACTCTCGGTCTAACCAACATCATAGTGATTTAATATTTTTCAATGCTTAAAACATATATCAATATACTTAAAATCATTCATACATTAACATATATGAAATTGAAAACTAGAAAATATACCAATTGTTGTGTTCACCCTTTGCCGAATACTTTGGAGGCTCACGGTTTGCACTCTATGGCTCCTTGATAGCCAATTCCAACATATGTCACTCTCCTTTCAATTTGGAACAACTTCTATGAAGGATGCAAGTTCCAATTATGCCTAATTCCTAGTGGTTTCTAGTGAGAGAAAGCTTGGATAATTTGTTTCAATGGTTTCTTCTTCTAGCCGGATTTGGTGTGATGAAGATGACAATGGTGTGGCTAAATTTATAAGCCACTTACTTAGCCATTAAGCCTTACTTTTCAGTCAGAATGATTTAGAATGACTCGGTTTAGCCTATGATACTCATCGCTCACATTAGGCATTTCATGTAGCTTTTGCGTGTTAAATCATTTCACTAACACTTTAAGTCTAGTAAATACTCTTCTTATGATTCAACTATAATAACATAGTGTTCATACACATAGGAATCATAAGGAATAAGCTACAAAAAATTAGGTCTGACAATCCTCCCCCACTCAGAAAATTTGGTCATCTAAATTAGAACCAAGTCAGTCATCAAATAGGTGAGGGTACTTCTCTCGCATCAAACTCTCTAGCTCCCAAGTAGCTTCCTCTGAAGTATGATGCTGCCAGAGAATCTTCACTAATCCGATGGTCTTCGATCTCAATACCTTCTCCTTCCTATCCAATATTCGAATCGGTCTCTCAACATATGACAAGTCCTCTCGGAGCTCTAAAGGCTCGTAACTAATCACATGTGCCGGATCCGGATGATACTTCCGAAGCATCGATATGTGGAAGACATTATGGACACCTGATAGGTCCGGTGGCAATGTCAACCTATACGCCTTATCTCCCACTCGATCGAGTATCTCAAAGGGTCCAATATAGCGAGGATTTAGTTTCCTTCTCTTCCCAAATCTCGCTATGCCCTTGGAAGGAGAAACTCTCAAAAACACGGATTCACCAACTGTAAACTCTAGTGGCCTACGTCTCCTGTCAGCGTAACTCTTCTGTCTGCTCTGAGCTGTCCTCAGTCTCTCTACAATCAAGCGGACGACCTCAGATGCTTGCGTAACCATGTCAGGTGCAAAAATCTTACGGTCACCCACTTCTTCCCATCCAATAGGGGAACGACATCTACGGCCATACAAAGCCTCATACGGTGCCATACCGATACTCGAATGATAACTGTTGTTGTAGGCAAACTTGGCTAGTGGCAGGTGGTCATCCCAGGAGCCTCGATAATCTAGCACACATGCTCTCAACATAACCTCCAGAGTCTGTATAGTCCTCTCTGACTGACCATCTATCTGAGGATGGAAAGCGGTGCTCAAACTCAACTGGGTTCCCATGGCTTCCTGAAAATGTCCCCAAAAATGGGAAGTGAAGCGAGAATCCCTATCCGAGACTATGCTCACTGGTACACCGTGTAATCTCACTACCTCGCGTACGTACAGTTCTGCTAATGAACTCAGAGTATCGGTCGCTCTCATAGCTAGGAAGTGGGCTGACTTCGTCAGTTTGTCGACGATTACCCATATAGCATCGTGATTCCTGCAGGTTCTCGGTAACCCCATCACGAAATCCATGGTGATATGCTCCCATTTCCATGTCGGTATAGGTAGAGGCTGCAATAATCCTGCAGGTCTCTGATGCTTTACCTTCACCTGCTGACATATAAGACACTTTGCCACGAAGTCTGCTACATCTCTCTTCATACCCGACCACCAGTATACCTACCGAAGGTTCTGATACATCTTATTACTCCTCGGATGTAACGTATACCTCGACGAATGAGCTTCCGCCAATATCAATCTCCTGAGTCCTAGATCCTCGGGAACACACAATCTGCCTCTGAACCTCAGTAGTCCATCAGAACTCAACTCAAAGTCAGTCACGGTGCCCTTCTGCATCTGACTACTCACATCTATACAAAATGGGTCAGTCTGCTGAGCCACTCTGATCCTGTCCAACAGATCCGGCTCCAAGCGTATACTAGCTATCACAGAGCCTGTATCCATGTCAGAAGGCACGACTCCCAAACTGAGGCTAGCAAACTGCTCTTGCAAATCATGTTCCCTAAGCATCATGTACGATACCATCCCTAGGCTCTTCCTACTCAAGGCATCGGCTACAACATTAGCCTTACCCAGATGATAAAGTATCTCGCAATCGTAGTCCTTCAGAAGCTCTAGCCATCTTCTCTGTATCATGTTCAGCTCTTTTTGCGAGAACAGATACTTGAGGCTCTTATGGTCGGTAAATATCTGGAACTTCTCGTCATATAAGTAGTGGCGCCATACCTTCAACGCAAACACTACTGTTGCTACCTCCAAATCATGGGTCGGATAGTTCTTCTCATGATCCTTCAGCTGTCTGGATCCATAAGCAACTACCTTCCCATCCTGCATCAATACGCAGCCCAGTCCCTGATGCGAAGCATCGGTATACACTGCAAATCCTCCTGAGCTGGTAGGGATAGTGAGAATTGGAGCGGTGGTCAATCGACGCTTCAACTCCTCAAAACTCTTCTCACAATCCTTATTCCATATGAACGGTGCACTCTTTCGAGTAAGACGTGTCAACGGAGCAGCCAACTTCGAAAATCCCTCAACGAATCTCCTATAGTATCCAGCTAAACCCAGAAAACTCCTGATCTCGGTGACTATCCTCTGCTGTTCCCACTGAACTACAGCCTCTATCTTAGATGGATCAACTGATACACCATCTCTCGATACAACATATCCCAAAAACGAGATCTGTGACAACCAAAAGTCACACTTACTGAGCTTAGCATATAACTCATGCTCTCGTAACGTCTGCAACACGATCCTGAGGTGCTACTCATGCTCCTTCTTGGATCTCGAATACACCAATATGTCATCAATAAAGATGATAACAAACTAGTCCAAATATGGCTTGAACACATCGTTCATCAAAGCCATGAAAGCAGCTGGAGCATTCGTCAATCCGAATGGCATGACCAAGAACTCATAGTGGCCATATCGGGTACGAAATGCTGTCTTGGGTACATATCCACTCCGAACCTTCAGCTGATGGTACCCAGACCTCAGGTCAATCTTGAAAAAGACCTGTGCTCCCTGAAGTTGATCTCACAAGTCGTCAATAAGTGGAAGGGGGTATCTATTCTTGATGGTGGCCTTATTCAACAATCGGTAGTCTATACACAATCGGAGGCTCCCATCCTTCTTCCTCACAAGTAGAATCGGTGCTCCCCAAGGTGTAACACTCGGTCGAACAAAACCCCTATCCAACAGCTCCTGTAACTGTCTCTTGAGCTCCTCCAGCTCAACTAAGGCCATGCGATATGGTGGTCTCGAAATAGGCTCCGTACCGGGTACCAGATCTATACAGAACTCCATCTCTCTGTTTGGTGGTAATCCTGGCAATTCATCCGAAAAAACATCTGGGTACTCACTGACCACAGTAATATCCGACAACTCCGGATGTGCCTTATCCATATCTACAACGTACGCAATGAAACCTTGATATGTTGAAGGTTTTCTAAATCAATAATCATGTAATAATCATAACTACTCCTTTCATTTATTCTTATTAAACTTTACAACATATCTAGTAGGGTTAGGAAACATAACTGTCTTATCATAACAATCTAAAACAGCATGGTTTGCAGATAGCCAATCCATTCCTAATATTATATCAAAGTCACTCATACTTAGTAATATTAGATTGGCTGTCATCTCCTTATCCCCTACTCTCAACTTGCAGTCATTAAATACATATTCTACTACTTGACTACTATTCATAGGCGTACTAATCAACATCATCATACATAAAGGTGTACGCTCTACATGTCTTGTTAATTTACATGCAAATGAAAGCGATACAAAATAATGCGTGGCACCAGGATCAATTAAAACATATACTTCAATATCATAAATCAGGATGTTACCTCGAATCACATCCGATGAAGCATCAGCTGTCCCCTGGTCCAAAGCATGTACTCGCCCTTGACCCATCACTTGTTTCCCCTTCTCTTCTGCCATCGCTCTACCTCTTTGAGCAGACGTACCAGCTGGGGTTCTATCAGGTTCCCTGCCCCTCAGAGGTGTAGTCACAAATGTCTCTGGGCACTCTCTAGCAGTGTGCCCTTGTTTCCCACATCGAAAACACACAACAGGAGTTAGCGGACACAGTCTACTTCCATGTTGTTTACCACACCTTCTGCATTGATCAACAGCAGGTCTCTGTCCTCCTATGACAATGCCTTTTGCTGGGGCTACAGTCGGATAAGTAGGAGGTCTAGCATATCTCTCTCGTGCCTCCTCTACCTGTGATCTCTTACCGAAGAGTCTCCTCCCTCCTCGATAACTGAAATCTCTAGCCGGCCTCTTCTTCTGTATATCTCTGCTACGGCTAAACTTCCCAAACTCAGAAGCATTCCTGTCGTAATCCTGCTCACACAGTTGCGGCTTGCGCACTGCTTCCTCACAGGTCACTATGTCTAATGGGACCAACTTGGACAGTAGCACCGGCCTCAACCCGTCAATAAACCTGTGGACCTTCCTGGTCTCACTGTACATGGTATCCGGGTCATATCTTCCTAGGGATAGGAATCGAGTCTCATACTCGTACACAGATAGACTCCCCTGGTTTAGTCCCAAAAACTCTGCCTGTAGTTTTCGCTGTGCGGTGTCTGGAATAAACTGCCTCCTGAAGGCCTCTCGAAATATATCCCAACTAATGTCTGTGTGTCGGGATCTCAATATAGGTCGGGTGGACTTCCACCAATGCTCTGCAGCTCCCTTCAGTAGGAACGCAGCAAACGCGACCATCTCCGAGGTCGTACACTCGAAGAATCCGTAAAGCTTCTCCAGCTCTGCTAACCACTCCTCAGCAGCCACTGGGTCTTTGACCCCACTAAAGGATGGTGGTCTAAACTTCTGAAATTCTCGTAACCGAAATACAATGCTAAAGCATTCTGCAAGAGGGAGATCGATCCCTCATTCAATGCAGATTGATCTTGGATAAGTTCTGATTGAGGCAGATCGATCTCTAAAGGGTTCTAGATAGCACAGATCAATCTCTTCTCAAGGGCCAGATCGATATCTAAGTAATTCTATTTGAAGCAGATCGATCTCATACTAAAGAGCAGATCGACTCTACCTTCTCAAGGTCAAATTCTGGAAGAGTAATAACACAGAGCAGCTCGATCTCTCATGGTTAGGAGATCGATTTCCTAAGGCAAGTCTATATAAACCTGAGTGCTGCACCTTCATTCCCCGAGAAATAACCAAATCCTCCATTGAAACAAAGTGAAACCTAACCTTTGTACTAAAAAAATCATCACCTTTCAATCAATTTTGAGAGAGATTTGTTTCAACAAAGTTGTTCCTAGTGAAGAGGAGAGCAACATAGTTGAAAACTAGAAGTTGAAATCAAGGATTGAAGGAGCAAAGTGATTTTCCCCCAATTTGGCAAAAAGAGGAAAAATGAAGCTAGGTAAGATTCAATACACCAACTTCAAATATGTTAATATAGGTATCTTAGTGAGTTGATTGGTGTATGTTTTGTTGGTTGAAAACACCTTGAACATGTTAAATCTCCATGACCTAGAAATTGGCTTGGATATGAGAAAATGAGAGAAAGATGATTAGGAAGGGATTCAATGATGATTGAAGCATGCAGTGATGTTATTAAGCATGTATATATGATTGTAAGATAGTTTTGTGAAATACATGTATTGGAATGGACTTAAGAAAGAGTAAGGTCCAATGAGATGTGATAAAGCCAAATGGATGTGAAAAAGGGCTAAATGCATTGATTCGAGATTCATGCAAGTGAAAATTAAGTATGTTAAGGTATACTGATGTGAATGGTTATCTACAGCTTTAGAGTTTATATTTGAAGCTGATCGAACTGCGAGGTTTAGCAGCACCGAGAAAGTGAGGTCACATGACGTGGTCATAGGTAAGGGAATTTTGTGAGTAGCTAGAGGTAGCTATACATAATTCCAATAGAATTTTGAGTATTTAAATTGTATATGGATTTTTGAATATGAAAAATTTTGGTAGGAACCGACATGGTAGAATTTGATTTTACCCCAATTAAGGGTAAAAAGCTTAGAAAGCATGTTTGTGACTAGTTTTAACATGTTTGACAGTTGCATGGATAGACTGGCTAATATTTTCATATTATAAGCGAAAATAGCACGTTATAGTGCCGATTTGATTTGCTTGAGTGAATTTTAATTGAAATAAGCCATCTATCGGTTTGTGTGAAAATCATTGGTGCCAGAGTAATACTCGTACTATATTTTACCAGATATGCATCACATAGTACTTGAGTATTTCTCGTACTTGATTTTAATGTGATTTGTGCATGATAGAGTATTGGAGCGTTGTTCGTACTCAATTTTATTGATTGATGCATGATAGAGTGTTGGAGCATTGCTCGTACTCAATTTTACATGACATAGTGTTGGGAGCATTGCTCGCACTAGATTTATATGACCATATGCATGAGTTCATGCTGGAGTTTACTCGCACGTACCGATTTTGAAAGAGATAGCATGAAACAGCCGTGCTGGGAGCTTGTGCAGACTATGTGTCACCCCGATTATATGCTCGCGCGTGCAAGATTTTGAGATATAGCCGAGGGCTATCGAAACTATTATCCATGGTATGAGGGCTAAGACAAATGGCAGGCACCCCGACTATGAAGATTGGGTCCATGGAGTACTTTGTACGTGTATGTCACATGGAGTACGAGTACCGTGAGCACACGATGATATAGAGTTGTTGGCTGACGGTTGAGGATTTGACCCACATTCCATTACAGCAAATGTGAGGCCTCACACATCGAGTATTGTGTAGCCTGGGATCACGAAAAATGGGATATGATCATAATCTCGGAACAAGTAGTCGCCTATCTCATCTTACTAATATTTCTTATTTTAATTATCACATGATTTTTTATAAATTGGGTAGACCCGAGGGATAGGTTGAGCCTCGACATGTGACCTTGTGTGTGATATGGGTAACCCGAGGGATGGGTGAGGCCCGGATTTCCACATTTTTACATGATGAAATGCCATATTGTTTTGATTTAATTGAAATGGCATGATGAAATGTGATTTCTATTAATTACATGAGAAATGCAACGTTTTACATAAATTGCTGAGATTATTAAACCAGCAAGTTTTCAGTTCATACTGACGATTTGTATCTATCTATATATATATATATACTTGCACAAAGGTTTCAAGAAAGATACATGCTTTAGATGTGAATCGAAAAGGAAATAATTTCAAGGCATGAGCATTTGTAGATAGTGTAGTTATCTACTTGCTTACTTATTTCCTTACTGTGCTGTGAGCTCAACCCCTTTTTATTTCCCCACTCTACAGAGCGTTCAGAGTAGTTGGACACAGTTGAGGACTGGTATTCCTTTATCCGCTGTGTACCCATCTTACAAAAGGTATACACATTCGAATGTTTTGTACTGAACAATGTAAAAGTACACTTACATAAACGAATGTACGGTCGGGGATGTAAATGTACAAGTATTTGTATTTAATATATGTAAATTAAATATGAGAAAGAGTACTTACAATCAGTAAATAATTGTGTTGACATATATGCATGCTATAGAATGAATGTGGTTGAGGTGACTAATATCGAATCACAGCCCAACAGTTTGGTGATTGAATTATGACAGAAGTAAAGGTGAGTAAAATGCGAAAAATTTGTAATGGTTTTTGGTAAGTCACGAGAAGTCGTGACAGAACTAGCACCAATGATTTTACCATATATGCATCACATAGTACTTGAGTATTTCTTGTACTTGATTTTAATGCGATTTATGAATGATAGAGTACTGGAGCGTTGCTCGTACTCATTTTTATTGATTGATGCATGATAGAGTGCTGGAGCATTGCTCGTACTCAGTTTTACATGACATAGTGCTGGGAGCATTGCTCGCACTAGATTTATATGACCATATGCATGAGTTCGTGCTGGAGTTTACTCGCACGTACCGGTTTTGAAAGAGATAGCATAAAACAGCCATGCTGGGAGCCTATGCAGACTGTGTGTCGCAATGATCATATGCCCATGCATGTAAAATTTTAAGATATGGCCGAGGGCTATCGAAACTATTATCCATGGTATGAGGGCTATGACCAATGACAGGCACCCCGACTATGAGGATTAGGTCCATAGAGTACTTTGTACCGTGTATGTCACATGGAGTATGCTATACCGTGAGGACACGATGATATAGAGTTGTTGGCTGAGAGTTATGGATTTGACCCACCTCCCATTACAGCAAATATGAGGTCCCGTACACCGAGTACTGTGTAGCCTGGGATCACGAAAAATGGGATATGATCATAAACTTGGAACAAGTAGTCGCCTATCTCACCTTACTAATATTTCTTGTTTTAATTGTCACATGATTTTTTATAAATTAGGTAGGCCTGAGGGATGGGTTGAGCCTCGACATGGACCTTGTGTGTGATATGGTAACCCGAGGGATAGGTGAGTCCCAGATTTTCATGTTTTTACATGATGAAGTGCCATATTTTTTTGATTTAATTGAAATGCCATGATAAAATGTGGTTTATATTAATTACATGAGAAATGCAACGTTTTTCATAAATTGCTGAGATTATTAAACCAGCATGTTTTTAGTTCATACTGACGATTTGTATATATATATATATATATACTTGCACAAATGTTTCAAGGAAGATACATGTTTTAGATGTGAATCAAAAAGGAAATGATTTCAAGGTATGAGCATTGTATTTTGTAGATAGTGTAGTTATCTACTTACTTGCCTTATTTTCTTACTGAGCTGTGAGCTCACCCCCTTTTTATTTCCCCTCTCTACAAAGCGTTCACAGTAGCTGGACACAGCTGAGGACTAGTATTCCTATATCCGCTGCATACCTATCTTACGAAAGGTATACATATTCGAACATTTTGAACTGAACAATGTACAAGCACAGTTATATAAACGAATGTACGGTCGGGGATGTATGTGTACAAGTATTTTTATTTAATATATGTAAATTAAATATGAGAAAGAGTACTTACATTCAATAGATAATTGTGTTGACATGTATGCATGCTATGGAATGAATGTGGTTGAGGTGACTAATATCGAATCACAGCCTAACGGTTTGGTGATTGAATTATGACAAAAGTAAAGGTAAGTAAAATGCAAAAATTTTGTAGTAATTTTTGGTAAGTCACGGGAGGTCGTGACAGAACTAACACCGATGATTTTACTAGATATGCATCACATAGTACTTGAGTTTTTCTCGTACCTGATTTTAATGCGATTTGTGCATGATATAGTACTAAAGCGTTGCTCGTACTCAGTTCTATTAATTGATGCATGATAGAGTGCTAGAGCATTGCTCGTACTCAGTTTTACATGACATAGTGCTGGGAGCATTGCTCGCACTAGATTTATATAACCATATCCATGAGTTCGTGCTGGAGTTTACTCGCATGTACCAGTTTTGAAAGAGATAGCATAAAACAGCCATGCTGGGAGCCTGTGCAGACTGTGTGTCACAACGATTATATGCTCGCGCGTGTAAAATTTTGAGATATGGTCGAGGGCTATTGAAACTATTCTCCGTGGTATGAGGGCTAAGACCAATGACAGACACCCCGACTATGAGGATTGGGTCCATGGAGTACTTTGTACCGTATATGTCACATAAAGTACGCTATACCGTGAGGAAACGATGATATACAGTTGTTGGCTGACGGTTGAGGATTTGACCCACCTCACGTTACAGCAAATGTGAGGCCCCATACACCGAGTACTGTGTAGCCTGGGATCACTAAAAATGAGATATGATCATAATCTTGGAACAAGTAGTCGCCTATCTCACCTTACTAATATTTCTTGTTTTAATTGTCACATGATTTTTTATAAATTAGGTAGACCCGAGGGATGGAGCCTCGACATGTGACCTTGTGTGTGATATGGTAACCCGAAGGATGGGTGAGGCCCGGATTTCCATGTTTTTACATGATGAAATGCCAAATTTTTTTATTTAATTGAAATGGCATGATAAAATGTGATTTATATTAATTACATGAGAAATGCAACGTTTTGCTTAAATTGCTAATATTATTAAACCAGCATGTTTTCAGTTCATACTGACGATTTGTATATATATATATATACTTGCACAAATGTTTCAAGAGAGATTCATGTTTTAGATGTGAATCGAAATGGAAATGATTTCAAGGTATGAGCATTGTATTTTGTAGATAGTATAGTTATCTACTTGCTTGGCTTATTTTCTTATTAACCTGTGAGCTCACCCCCTTTTCATTTCCCCTCTTTACAAAGCGTTCACAGTAGTTGGACACGGCTGAGGATTGGTATTCCTTTATGCGCTGCATACCTATCTTAGAAAGGTATACATATTCGAACGTTTGTATTGAACAATGTACAAGCACAGTTATATAAACGAATGTACGGTCGGGGATGTATATGTACAAGTATTTGTATTTAATATATGTAAATTAAATATGAGAAAGAGTACTTACAATCTCTCTAAGCTTCCACACCGACAATCACCTTCAAACCACAAATACTCAATCAGTAAACACTTAATAATCTTAAATAAACCATACCCATCAATTCAAAATCAACATTAAGGCTTTTTACCTTGATCCACCCTTTTGGAACAAAAAACTAATTCTTCCCCTTCATTTTCTTTCTTCTCTCACTCAAATCTCTCTCTAGATTTAGTGTTTTTGAAGCAATGGATGTTGGGAATGGGAATGGGTAGAGTTTCCTTAGTTTTCCTCTTCCTTTTCCCTTTTTTTCTCTTTTCATTTTCTTTTTCCTTTTTTTCTTTTCCTTTCTCGAGTTCTCTTTTGTAAATCCCCAAAATTTCCCTGTAAATTGGTTCGTAAAAACATACAAGTGGAAATAAAATTGTAAGTCTGATATAAAATAAATAAAATAATAAAATACCCGAGAAATAAATAAGATAAATATATATATATTTAATTGATTTAAATATATATATTTAAATATTTTGGGTATATTATATATTATATTATATTTTAATAAAATATAATATAATATTAAAAAAATAAAAAAAATAAAAAATAAATATAAATAAATAACTAAATAATATATAATATATAATATATAATAATAATAATAATAATAAGAGAAAAAAAAGAAATAGAAGGCAGAATCGCGAATTGCGATTCTGCCAAAGGAACAAAGAGGAGAAGACCCGAGGAAGCCAGCCCCTACCTGCCTCACTGACGGAGCCCGGCGGAAGGACCGGACAAGGCAGCCAGCCTCGTCAGTGCTGGTAGGAGGAGAAGAGGAGCCGTCGACAAGGGAAAAGAGAGAGAGAGAGAGACTGAGAGAGAAAGAGAGAAAAAAAGGAAAAAAGAGGTGACTGACGGCCGGGGGAAGGAGGAACGACCCACCACCGGCCAGAAAGGGACATCTGCGACCCCGATCCAGGTACAGATCGGCCTGAAACGCCGCCGAACAGCGCAGAAAAAATTGGGTACCGACGCCGGAGTAGAGAAGAGGCCGGACCGGCCACTTTTCGACAAGTTTTGGCAAAACCGACCCCAGATCCATGCACCGGACTACCCCGCGGACAAGCTGGAGGTGGAAGCCGACGGAGAATCGGCCGAAAAAGCTCCGAACAGCGAGGGAGAAAGTTGGAACGGATTGAACCGGGCTGAACCGGACTGGTCTGAACCGGGTTAAACCAGACCGAACCGGTTTAGCCAGAAAAAAAAAAGAAAAAAAAGAAAAAGAAAAAAAAAAGAAAAAGGAAAATGAGAAAAATTTGGTGATGTAATCGAGCTCCGGGTAAGTCGGTAAGTGGTCAAATGAACCAATTTAATGTTTGGAATAATTAATTAAATATATATGTATATTTATTTATTTAGGTACATGTACAAATAGGTGTATATAATGAATTGGATATGTTAGTATTTGTACAAAAAAAAATATATGTATGCATAGGTGATAAGGAAAAATGGAAAACAATGATAATATATATATATAAAGGAGTGTATATATATATATATATTTATATATATATTTATTTATTTATTTAGGTGCATATACATGTGGGGGGTATGAAAGGTGAATGGGTGCAGGTATATGTATATACAAAGAATGTATATATATGAGATAGGAAAACATGAAAACAATAAAAGTTAATATATACATATAGGAGTGTATATATATATATAAATATATATTTATGCGTGTATACATGTGGATGTATATAATAAAGGTATGTGTTAATACTTGTAAGAGCAAATATATAAATAGTGAAAAAATATATAAACGTGCGTGTCGGCCTAAGGATATACAATAATACGTACACACTCAGTCGCAACGATAAATTACGATTTTAACGCAATTCGCATGAATAGGGTGCTAAGTCTACAATTTCGGTGTAGGTGATTGTAGAAGGGATTAAAGGAGGTACTAGGAGACGTCACCGTTCGAATTCAAGATACCTGATAAATCGAGGTAAGGGGTATTACTTAACTTAGTTCTGATATTGCATTCTTGTTTCACTGAGAAATGATTTTATGAAAGAGCGTATGATTTGAAATGATTTATCAATGCTTCCATACTTGCGAAACTGTTTACAAAATATGATTTCGTTTTACAAAATGTTCGCTAGAACATCTATGTTATGAAATAAACTTTCGAATTATGAAAATGCATAAGAGTTTTATGATGGCTTGAAAACCCATATTTATGCTTTGAAATGAAACATTTGACGTTTTCAAAAGTATTTACGAAAAGAGAAAAGATGTTTTGAGACTATAGGCTTCATGCATGGTTACTTCTTATGGTGTTCCGGCTCCACCACTTGGGCGCCGGTACATAGGCCCCTTTAGCACTTGATTCGACCTGTGTGGAAGATGTCGTGCTACTGGTGGTTTATGATGTGTTTTGATAGTATCTCGTGCCCGCGCAGCACGCAATTATGTTGCCCACACAGAGAGTGCCTTTGGTGCCCGTGTCCTAGCTAGGTGCTAGTGAAAGTAAGTAAGATGGATACTACCCATATTTTACGAAAGGACTGTACGACCCTGATCCAGTCTACAGCCCATTTACCATGGCCATAGGTATGATGACTCTCTACGGAGAATGACACGTATCGCATGACTTAGTTATAGCCTAGTCTCCTCGATTTTAATTGTAAAATCGACTATGATGAGAGTTTATGAAATGTTTATGAAACATGCATGAGATGTTTAGGAAATGAATATGAAATATGCATGAGATGTTTACTAAATGATTATGAAATATGTCACGACCCGAATTACCTAAAAATCAGAGTAAATTTTTCGTTTTTTTCATTTATTATTTAATTCTTAACTTTCTCTCGTCGTGACCATCCTACAACACAGTTGGGCTATGATTCGGTGTTAGTCACCTCACACTATTTAACATTTCATTCCCATAATCATATATCAGAGTCTACTATCCTTTTGACTTTAAATAAACACATACCCAATGGTATTTACATGACTCTACATCCCCGACATCATATCCAGTTATAGTACTGTGCATTACATATTTAGATACAAAATCATACAAATGTGTATACCTGTCTCTCGATGGGAAGCAGCAAATATCAACCATGCAAGTCCTCAGCCGCTCAATATCTATTGCAAGTGCTCTGAAAAGATGGAAAAATAAGGGGGGTGAGCAAACCACACGCTCAGTAAGGCAATTATGCAAGTAAGTAGATAGCTCCACTATCTACATGCTCATAATGCCATGCCCTTAAATCCATTTCTTTTCATTTAAAATTACACGCACAAAGTCATGCATATTCAATGCCATAGTTTATCCAAAACTATTTGTGCATATATAAATCATGTAACTCATGCATTCAAAGCATTTTATGTGACATCATTAAATCATATTAAGCATGAATTTAATCAAGATCATGCAATCTTTCATGCCATGTAAGACAAAACATGGATTTCAAATGAAAGCATGGAAAAACACATCATGCCACTGCATTTAAATCAATTCATTTAAAACGCAGTATAAAATAACCCCTCTGGGTCAATCATCTCAAAACTCATAAAACAATTTGTTATATTTCATTATAAAACTTGAGTTATAAAACCACCCTTCTTTCAGGGTCGCATATCATAAAATCATCTGAAATCATCAAATCATCAAATCGGGGGCCTGACCCCTCCTTCGGGTCTACCCTGGTCTAACAGACCACAAGTTATATCATGTGAGACAATAAGGTAATTATCAGTAACATCGAGGACTATGGCCATATCCTAGTGATCCCTGGCAACACGGTACCTAGTGTGCGGGGTATCACACCTGAAACGGGAGGTGGGTCGTCCTACCCGCCAGAACAGCATAACACCAGGATTGCGAGGGCAAGGCTTGCTGCCTCGTGGCTAATGCCACTCCACTCCAACAATCCCCACGGTACAGCGTACTCCGCGTGACATACACGGTACAAAGTACTCCGTGAACCCAAGCTCAGTCAGGGGTGCCTGTAATAGGTCTTATCCACCCATATCATCTGTCTCAGAATGCACGTGTGAGCATATCATCTCACTGTGACACACAGTCTACAGGAGGCTCCAACACGGCTATATGCATGTAATATAAATCCCTGTGCGAGCGAAGCTCAAGCACGGCTCCATGCATATTCATGATATCTGAAAATCTCGTGCGAGCGAAGCTCTAGCACGGTTTCATAAAAATCAGTGAAATCTGCGTACGAGCAGCGCTCCAGTACGACTTAAACTGATTATAATTTCTTGTAAATTCCACGTACGAGCAACGCTCTAGTACGGATATGTATATAAATTCAGTGAAAACCTCGTACGAGAAAAACTCCAGTACGGCATTCAAATGAATTATGAAAACCATATAAAACTTTGTGCGAGCAACGCTCCAGCACAAATGAATGCTCAAGTAAATCAAATCGCGTGCGAGTTATACTCCAGCACGGCTTTATGCATAACTAAATCAAATCTCGTGCGAGTTACACTCCAGCACGGCTTTATGCAATATTAAATCAAAACAGGATGCGAGCTAAGCTCCAGCATCTCTCATGCATGTCAAATCATTAAAAGTAGTGCGAGTAATCGCTCCAGCACTATTTTATGCATACCACGTCAAAACAAATCAAAACATGTCAAAACATGTCAAAACAGAGTGCGAGCTAGGCTCCAGCAGCTCTCATTTCACAATATTAAAAATCAGTGCGAGCACCATGCTCTAGCACATTTCATGCATATGATGTCACAAGTCGGTGCGAGCAATTGCTCAAGCACATTTATGCACATTCACAAACGCAGATATAGTGCGAACTACGTGTCGGCACTATCTGTTTCCATATAAACTTGATAGTTGGCCGTTTTCCAAAGAAATTTCCATTTAATTATTAATAACACCTACGTAGTGTTATTTTGTGAAATTAAATAATTTCTGGCCAATCTATCGCTTTGCTTTGATTAAAACCAATAAAATTCCTTAATCATCAAAAATCCTTAAATCATGCATTTCATGCATGTCATGCTTTCACCATCCTTAGGTGAACTTCCCTCAATAGGGGTAAAATAGTCTTTTCACCTATTTCGATCCTCAAAATTATTTAAACCACTTTTAGGATCATTTTACAATAATCGTGTATACATACATAATCAGTGTATACAAAATCTATTAAAATATGCGTAGCTACCTCTAGCTACTCACACAATTCCCTTACCTCATTTATCTGTACAGTCTGACCTTTCCTCTGATGACTCGTCACGCAGTCCGATTTGCTCTGAATCCAATTCAAATCTCCGGCACTGCGGATACATATTCATCAGGTCAATTACAATACAATTAATTGTATTCACAATTTTCTGGGCTTAATTTAAATCATTGGGCCTGTTTTCCCATATTGGGCCCGATTGCACCTTAATGGGCCTTAATCGGCCTTAAGCCCGTTTACCACACTTTATCGAGGCCTATTGGGCTCATTGGACCCATCAGTAATTTATTTAGCCTCGTTCTAAATTTTCAGACAGCTTATGAATTATTTACGACAATTTATCCAATTTCCAGAATTTAATTCATTTATACGGAAATTAAATCCGTAATTCATGCGTTAAATATCAATCACGCATAACGATATAAAATTGTCGTAAATAAGGGTCACATACCCGTTATTCCCTGATCGTATACAAATCGAGGCTGTCTCGAGCTCTCAGTGGATGCCAATTGTCGAGCTACACAATTAAATATATTTTTCCGGGTAAATTTCCAGTCGGAATTAATTAAATTAAATATTCAGAAAATTAAATCGGTCAATTTGACCGCTTACCGACTTACCCGAAGCTCGATTGCATCACTGGAATTTTCCCCAATTTTTTTCTCTTTTTCTTTTTCCCTTTTTCTTCCTTTTTTCCCTCTCTTTTTGGCTGAACCGGTCCGGTCCGGTTCAACCCGGTTCGGACCGCCGGTCCGGTCTGGTCCGGTTCGGCCGGTTCTGTCCGGTTCGGCCGGTCCAGGCTCCCTTTGGTCGTGCCGGCGCCGTCCGGCCGGTTCTCTGGCCGATTCCGGTGCCATTCAACGCGCCATGGACTGGGCTTCTCAAATCGGGCCTCGACCTGGGTCGAATCGGCCCCATCGCCGGCGAATCGGGCTTCTCTCCCCCGCGGCTTCTCCTCCGTTTCCGACGATTTTCGCCGTTCTCGGCGCGCGTCTGGGTTGCTGGAGGTTCGCCCGAGTTCGGGCTTCCTTTTCCGGTGGGTATCGAACCTCCTCGGTCGCCGGTGGTGGCTCTGCCGGCGATCTCTCTTCCTCGGGTCTTCCTTCGCGTTTTGCTTCTGTTTCGTTTTCTGACTTTCGTTTCGTTTTCCAGATTCGTTTCTGCTTTTTTTTTTTTTTTTTTTTTTTTTTTTTTTTTTTTTACAATTTCATTTATTTATTTATAATTTATTTTTAATAATATTTTATTCATTAAAATATTATTAAAATTACAAAATATCCCAAAATATTATAAAAAATTTCTATTTAATTCATAAATTAATTTCTCAGTCCGGTTTTACCTTTCCGGTATATTTTTCGATTATTTTCGGGATTATTTTTCGATGCGAAAATCCCGATTTATTCCAATAAATTCATATCTTGATCAATTTAACCCGAAATTTAATTATTTCTTCGTTATTGATCAAGATTTCTAAATCTCATATTTTTAATTAAATTTCTTGTCCCGATTAATACCGAATTTTGGTCTTTTGACCATTTTGCCCTTGCACGTATTCGGGAATACCATTTAAGTCCTTTTGCATTTTTAAATGCACTCGAAAATATCGGGTCTTACAATCTCCCCCACTTAAGAAATTTGGTCCTCCAAATTAGAACCAAGTAATATGAGTCCATAACAACTCCGGGTATGTCTATCGCATCATATACTGTCATCCTCAAGTGACTTTCTCCGGAGTGTAATATTACCATCATACTTAACTAGGGAGATCATCTTAACCCTCAACACTTTCTCTTTCCATTTAGTGCCCGAATCGATTTCTCCAATCATACGTTATATTTTCATTGAGCTAAACCGTTGAAGCTCATATCCGATTACATATATCGGGTTCGGATAATATTTTCGAAACATCATAAGATAGGACACATAGTGGATGCCTGTTTACCCAAGTGGTAACGCCAATCTACAGGTCTTATCTCCCACTTGTCCAATATCTCTATCCGAATGTCGTTACGTCCTTATGCTCTTAGGACAAGTAACTATCAACAATAATGATTCACCCTCGGTGAATTCCAATGATTTTCTGTCTCTTGTCAGCATGAATTTTCTGTCTGCTCTGAGGTGTTCTTAATCTCTCACAAATCAACTGAACATCCTCAGAGGTTTGTCTTACCAATTAGGGAACAATTCTCTATCTGTCACCCACTTCTTCTCTAAGTCAGGGATCAACTCCCTACGGCCATACTAAGCCTCATATAACTTGTTATCCCGATACTCGAGTGACAACTGTCATCCTTGGCGAATTTGATTAGTAGCAACTGATCATCCAGGAGCTCATAAAATCAATGGCACACGCTCTCATCACAGCCTCCAGAACCTGTACAGTCCTCTCTGACTGACCATCTGTCTGAGGGTGGAAGCTGTGCTAACACATAATCAGGGTCCCATAGCTTCCTGAAAAACATTTCCCCAAGTGGGAACTGAAGCGGGAATCCCTATCTGATACCATGCTCACTGGAACGCTACCTCATGTATCACAATTTTCCATACACATAAATCCGCCTACGCACTCAGAGTATCTCGGGATTTCATAACCAGAAGGTGGGTAACTGAATCAATCTATCAACTATCACCTAGATAGCCTCGAGATTCATTCGGGTCCTCTGTAACCCATACGAAATCCATGGTAACTTGTTCCCATTTCCATGTCAATATAGGTAGAGGTTGCAATAACTCTGCAGACATCTATTGCTCTACCTTACTCTGCTGATATACGAGACACTTGTCCATAATTCTACAATGTCACTTTTCATACCTGACCACCAATACCATTTTCAAATATCTCGATATATTTATTATTTCTCGGATGCACTGTATATCCCGAAAAGTGAGCTTCTGACAATAACACTATATCATCAACTGTGGTCCTGGGGAGCACTTATACTGTCTCTGAACCTCTGCAAGTTATCATCACTCACTGTGACCTCTGTCACTGTCCCCTTCTGAATCTGACCCATACTATCGACACCAAGCCGATCATCACGCTAAGCCTGGCAAATCCGGTCACACAAATCCGGTTCTAACCTCAGGCTAGCTGTCACAAAACCACCGTCATCATCAGAAGGATCACATCACTACTGAGGTTCACAACTGCTCTAGCAGCTCACGCTCCCTGACCATCACATGTAATACCATCCCGAGGCTCTTTCTGCTCAAAGCATCAGCCATTACATTAGCCTTTCCTGGGTGGTACAATGTTCACAATCATAATCCTTAAAAGCTCTAACCCTCTTGGTTATCTCACATTCTACTCTTTCTGTGAAAACAGATACTTGGGGCTTTTACGATCAGTGCATACCCGAAATTTCTTACAGTATAAGTGGTGGCGCCATACTTTCAGTGTAATCGCTATGACTGCCAACTCTAAATCATGGGTCGGATAGTTTCTCTTATGGTCCTTGAACATATCTGGATCCATAAACGACTATCTTCCCATTTTACATCAATACACAACTCACTCATAATTTTGAGGTATCCTTACACACTGAAACCTCTTGAGCTGTTAGTTATAGTAAGAATACTTACGGTGGTCAGTTCATTACTCCAATATACCAAAACTCATTGAAGCCATTTTCATACTTATCATACTACTCGTATGAAATCTTTTCCCGAAATGAAATGTGTCAACTGAGTAGCCAATTTTGAGAAACTCTCAACACCTCGTCTGTAAGACAGTTTCCTGTTGCTACTCAAGCTCTTCCCTGGACTTCGAATACATCAAAATATCATCACTAAAGAGGACAACCAATCGGTCCAGGTAAGCTTTAAATACCTCATCGTAATTGAGTTCCACTCAATACTTCATTCACTCATATCCTTGACCTATGCACGTATAAACGTACAATGTCATTTCGAAATAGCTTTCGTTCAAGATACTAGCTCACGTCATTTCTTTCCTCTTATATTGACGGCTTTTATAAAATTTTAATTTTTAAACTTTCATGATTAATGAATTTCTATATTTCTTTATCGTACCAGCAAAGGTACCCAAATTTTAAATGTATATATTTCACAATTGTCGATTTCAATTTATAGATTATGCGTGCGCTTCCAGACGCTGTCAAATCTTCAGGCAAGGAGATATTTTAAAATACCTTTATTATCCCTCAGACTTGACTACATACCGCTTAATCCAATTTACTTTGCATATCAAGGATATCCTTACCTTGCATACGTCTCTTATTCCAATATATCTCCTTTTATATATCACTTGTGACAAACTCTTTCCTTACTTGTCAAGTTACAATACACTTTTCAGTGATATTTTCACCCATATTTTCAACTTACAATCCCTATACCCATATTCAGTTAGTGAAAATCAACTAACTATCATCCTCTTGCCTAAGGGTACAGGCTTCACATCTTTCACTCGCTTATAAGTAATTGAAGGCGATATGAATAAATACGTGGCACCAGGATCAATTAACATAATTATTTCATTATTCTTAACCAGTGTGGTATCTTTCACCACATCATATTAATCATCAATGGTATCCTGGTCCAAGGCATACACTCGCCCTCGTCCAACATCTTATTTTCGTGGTAACTACCACATATCCTACACTGTTCACACTGCTACTCTGTTATACTGTTACGTAACAGGTCGGGGTCCTTGAATCACAATACCCCTCAATAGTGTTGAAATTAAATACACTGGGGCCTCCAATCATCTTACCCCGTGACTCATCAACTCTAAGCTTTTACCAAACTACCTTTTTCCCGTTCTGACATTCTTGTCATCCTCTATTCTCTTTTGTCTCAATTTCGGCCCTCACTACCTTTCTCAATCTCAGAGGCGTGCAACTCATGATCTTATTCACACAACTGTAGTCTGCGCACTGCCTCGGCATAGGTAGTGATATCTAACGGGCTAATCGGACTCTAATTGTTAATCTGAGTCCTTCCATGAACTTTCAAACATCTCGACTCTCACTGTTCATCGTGTCCGAGTCACATCTGCCCAGGAATATCAACTGAGTATCATACTCGTCAATCAACATGTTCCTCTGGGTCAGAGTAAAGAATGTCATCTGTAATTTTCTTTAAAACAATATCCGGGATATTCTGTCATCGGAATACATTTCGAATTATTTTTCATATCCAATCTGGATGTCGAAATCTTCAAATGGGTCGAGCGAACTTTCATCAATGTTCCGACTCGCCCTCAAATACCATACATACCCTGAGCAATTAGCTCGTAAAATATTCCCTACACTCCGCTCCAACCTCGCGAAGCGTATCTCAATACTGTCTGATCTCTCTGTCAGACTCCATCCGATCTCTCTATCAGACTCTGTGGAGCATGCTCTATATCAGCCTCCACGTCATTCTCATCTCGAGTCTCATGTGGCGACTCAGTACAACTCTCGGGCCTACCTCTACGGCCTCGAGCTCGTGTACTCGCCTCTCAACCATAGCGGCTATCAGTCAATGAGTCTATTCTTGCATTTAAAACCAAATTCTTAGCTGCACTTCCATCTCGATATACACAATTGTATCTAAATAATGCACAGTACATGGGGATGTAAACTTCATTAACCACTAACACCGACTCATATCAGGCCAACTCAAGCTCTGATACCATTAAACCTGTCACGACCCGAATTACCTAAAAATCAGAGTAAATTTTTCGTTTTTTTCATTTATTATTTAATTCTTAACTTTCTCTCGTCGTGACCATCCTACAACACAGTTGGGCTATGATTCGGTGTTAGTCACCTCACACTATTTAACATTTCATTCCCATAATCATATATCAGAGTCTACTATCCTTTTGACTTTAAATAAACACATACCCAATGGTATTTACATGACTCTACATCCCCGACATCATATCCAGTTATAGTACTGTGCATTACATATTTAGATACAAAATCATACAAATGTGTATACCTGTCTCTCGATGGGAAGCAGCAAATATCAACCATGCAAGTCCTCAGCCGCTCAATATCTATTGCAAGTGCTCTGAAAAGATGGAAAAATAAGGGGGGTGAGCAAACCACACGCTCAGTAAGGCAATTATGCAAGTAAGTAGATAGCTCCACTATCTACATGCTCATAATGCCATGCCCTTAAATCCATTTCTTTTCATTTAAAATTACACGCACAAAGTCATGCATATTCAATGCCATAGTTTATCCAAAACTATTTGTGCATATATAAATCATGTAACTCATGCATTCAAAGCATTTTATGTGACATCATTAAATCATATTAAGCATGAATTTAATCAAGATCATGCAATCTTTCATGCCATGTAAGACAAAACATGGATTTCAAATGAAAGCATGGAAAAACACATCATGCCACTGCATTTAAATCAATTCATTTAAAACGCAGTATAAAATAACCCCTCTGGGTCAATCATCTCAAAACTCATAAAACAATTTGTTATATTTCATTATAAAACTTGAGTTATAAAACCACCCTTCTTTCAGGGTCGCATATCATAAAATCATCTGAAATCATCAAATCATCAAATCGGGGGCCTGACCCCTCCTTCGGGTCTACCCTGGTCTAACAGACCACAAGTTATATCATGTGAGACAATAAGGTAATTATCAGTAACATCGAGGACTATGGCCATATCCTAGTGATCCCTGGCAACACGGTACCTAGTGTGCGGGGTATCACACCTGAAACGGGAGGTGGGTCGTCCTACCCGCCAGAACAGCATAACACCAGGATTGCGAGGGCAAGGCTTGCTGCCTCGTGGCTAATGCCACTCCACTCCAACAATCCCCACGGTACAGCGTACTCCGCGTGACATACACGGTACAAAGTACTCCGTGAACCCAAGCTCAGTCAGGGGTGCCTGTAATAGGTCTTATCCACCCATATCATCTGTCTCAGAATGCACGTGTGAGCATATCATCTCACTGTGACACACAGTCTACAGGAGGCTCCAACACGGCTATATGCATGTAATATAAATCCCTGTGCGAGCGAAGCTCAAGCACGGCTCCATGCATATTCATGATATCTGAAAATCTCGTGCGAGCGAAGCTCTAGCACGGTTTCATAAAAATCAGTGAAATCTGCGTACGAGCAGCGCTCCAGTACGACTTAAACTGATTATAATTTCTTGTAAATTCCACGTACGAGCAACGCTCTAGTACGGATATGTATATAAATTCAGTGAAAACCTCGTACGAGAAAAACTCCAGTACGGCATTCAAATGAATTATGAAAACCATATAAAACTTTGTGCGAGCAACGCTCCAGCACAAATGAATGCTCAAGTAAATCAAATCGCGTGCGAGTTATACTCCAGCACGGCTTTATGCATAACTAAATCAAATCTCGTGCGAGTTACACTCCAGCACGGCTTTATGCAATATTAAATCAAAACAGGATGCGAGCTAAGCTCCAGCATCTCTCATGCATGTCAAATCATTAAAAGTAGTGCGAGTAATCGCTCCAGCACTATTTTATGCATACCACGTCAAAACAAATCAAAACATGTCAAAACATGTCAAAACAGAGTGCGAGCTAGGCTCCAGCAGCTCTCATTTCACAATATTAAAAATCAGTGCGAGCACCATGCTCTAGCACATTTCATGCATATGATGTCACAAGTCGGTGCGAGCAATTGCTCAAGCACATTTATGCACATTCACAAACGCAGATATAGTGCGAACTACGTGTCGGCACTATCTGTTTCCATATAAACTTGATAGTTGGCCGTTTTCCAAAGAAATTTCCATTTAATTATTAATAACACCTACGTAGTGTTATTTTGTGAAATTAAATAATTTCTGGCCAATCTATCGCTTTGCTTTGATTAAAACCAATAAAATTCCTTAATCATCAAAAATCCTTAAATCATGCATTTCATGCATGTCATGCTTTCACCATCCTTAGGTGAACTTCCCTCAATAGGGGTAAAATAGTCTTTTCACCTATTTCGATCCTCAAAATTATTTAAACCACTTTTAGGATCATTTTACAATAATCGTGTATACATACATAATCAGTGTATACAAAATCTATTAAAATATGCGTAGCTACCTCTAGCTACTCACACAATTCCCTTACCTCATTTATCTGTACAGTCTGACCTTTCCTCTGATGACTCGTCACGCAGTCCGATTTGCTCTGAATCCAATTCAAATCTCCGGCACTGCGGATACATATTCATCAGGTCAATTACAATACAATTAATTGTATTCACAATTTTCTGGGCTTAATTTAAATCATTGGGCCTGTTTTCCCATATTGGGCCCGATTGCACCTTAATGGGCCTTAATCGGCCTTAAGCCCGTTTACCACACTTTATCGAGGCCTATTGGGCTCATTGGACCCATCAGTAATTTATTTAGCCTCGTTCTAAATTTTCAGACAGCTTATGAATTATTTACGACAATTTATCCAATTTCCAGAATTTAATTCATTTATACGGAAATTAAATCCGTAATTCATGCGTTAAATATCAATCACGCATAACGATATAAAATTGTCGTAAATAAGGGTCACATACCCGTTATTCCCTGATCGTATACAAATCGAGGCTGTCTCGAGCTCTCAGTGGATGCCAATTGTCGAGCTACACAATTAAATATATTTTTCCGGGTAAATTTCCAGTCGGAATTAATTAAATTAAATATTCAGAAAATTAAATCGGTCAATTTGACCGCTTACCGACTTACCCGAAGCTCGATTGCATCACTGGAATTTTCCCCAATTTTTTTCTCTTTTTCTTTTTCCCTTTTTCTTCCTTTTTTCCCTCTCTTTTTGGCTGAACCGGTCCGGTCCGGTTCAACCCGGTTCGGACCGCCGGTCCGGTCTGGTCCGGTTCGGCCGGTTCTGTCCGGTTCGGCCGGTCCAGGCTCCCTTTGGTCGTGCCGGCGCCGTCCGGCCGGTTCTCTGGCCGATTCCGGTGCCATTCAACGCGCCATGGACTGGGCTTCTCAAATCGGGCCTCGACCTGGGTCGAATCGGCCCCATCGCCGGCGAATCGGGCTTCTCTCCCCCGCGGCTTCTCCTCCGTTTCCGACGATTTTCGCCGTTCTCGGCGCGCGTCTGGGTTGCTGGAGGTTCGCCCGAGTTCGGGCTTCCTTTTCCGGTGGGTATCGAACCTCCTCGGTCGCCGGTGGTGGCTCTGCCGGCGATCTCTCTTCCTCGGGTCTTCCTTCGCGTTTTGCTTCTGTTTCGTTTTCTGACTTTCGTTTCGTTTTCCAGATTCGTTTCTTTTTTTTTTTTTTTTTTTTTTTTTTTTTTTTTTTTTACAATTTCATTTATTTATTTATAATTTATTTTTAATAATATTTTATTCATTAAAATATTATTAAAATTACAAAATATCCCAAAATATTATAAAAAATTTCTATTTAATTCATAAATTAATTTCTCAGTCCGGTTTTACCTTTCCGGTATATTTTTCGATTATTTTCGGGATTATTTTTCGATGCGAAAATCCCGATTTATTCCAATAAATTCATATCTTGATCAATTTAACCCGAAATTTAATTATTTCTTCGTTATTGATCAAGATTTCTAAATCTCATATTTTTAATTAAATTTCTTGTCCCGATTAATACCGAATTTTGGTCTTTTGACCATTTTGCCCTTGCACGTATTCGGGAATACCATTTAAGTCCTTTTGCATTTTTAAATGCACTCGAAAATATCGGGTCTTACAAAATATGCATGATATGTTTACGAAATGATTATGAAATATGCATGATATGTTTACGAAATGATTTATGAAATGTTCATGAAAGGTTTATGAAAAGTTGTAAAATGGTTAAGCATGTGATTTGTTTTAAAGACACCATGCTTTATGGCGATTATGCATGAAACGAAAATTTATGTATTGCATTAAGTTTCATTCTATGAACAACTTCAAATGTTTTTATATATCAGAACTACTTTAAGAGCATTACCTTACTGGGCTTTTCCCCAAAAGCTCACCCCTCTACCTCTTAGATTTTTGCAGTGAATTATAGTTAATAAATGCTGCGTAGACGACGTAGGCTGGTGGATATGAGCTTCCCCATACTACCTTTTGTACATGCGTGAGGTATACACTCTTATCTCTTTACCAGACTATTTTTATGCACAGACATCTATTGAAAATAATGTGTTGGGATGAAATCTGTATAAGGGTAAATTAAATGAGATATTTTTAAGGATTGACACTGAACAGGAATACAGCCTAAGTGAATAAGGGAATAAGTGGGTAAATTAAATTCAAAAAAAAAATTTCCTGATTTTCAAGGGTCAAAGGTCAAGGGTCGTTACAGTTTTAAGTGGTATCAGAGCCAAGGCTGTCTAGTACTGTCAGTGTCAATAATAAGGATATGATTACATCCCAAATGTCTGTGCTTGTTTGGTTATAGAGTAAGTATACCTAATTAAGTTAAGACTTAATGTTGGGTTTACGTGATGAATTAGATCACGAGCTAGAGGCTGTAGAGATAGGCCTGAGAATCATGCAGAGTCATCATATGAGACTCATAACTAATACCGAGATTGAAACTGATGTTGAGCGTGCTCCATCAAGTCCTATGGAAAGGACATATGGTATTGAGATACACTGCTAAGGTTGAGTGGAGTATTGAACATATTATGGAAAATTCGGACACATGCTATGTTAGGTGATGGTGTAGACGGATGAATAGACAGGCAGATTACGTTCGTTACGCTCGCACAGCCTGTAGAGATGTGTCAGAACTACAAATATGCCTACTCCTGTAGCTCCACAACGGAATGATGATAACTTGGGTTAGGAGTAGGAGTTACATGAGATGAGGCATTTTCAGAAGTGCAGGGCACCATTATTAAATTGGATATAGGACCCAGTAGTTATAGAGAACTGAATGAATGATATTAAGGAAACTACGAATGGAAGTTAGGGGTCTAGCACAAGGAAATCTATCTGTCAATGAGTACGAATTATGATTTATATCCCTGGAAAGGTGCGACCCAACGTTAAAAGCAATGAAGTTAAGAAATGTCTGTAAGTTCACTAACGGATGGAGACCGAGCTGACTTCGGAGGATAGTATGCTATTACATACTGGAGTCAAGAATCTAATTGTAATGAAAAATTGGAAAACTTGCATGGATTCTTAGAGTATGACAGTAAGTTTAATAGACTGGGGGCAGTTTCAAGAGTTTAAGCCTCCGTTTTTCAACAAAGTTAAGAATTCAGCGATTCAGAGCGTTGAATGAATAAGACAGGCTTGATGATTTTAGAAGCAACTCTACCGAGAAAGTTGCTTTTGTAACTTTTGTGTTAAAGGATTGAAGAAGCTACACGAATTTTCAGGGCGTACTACTATAAAGAAAGTAGCCCTTGTAGCATCAATATCGAGATGGAAAGTCAAACTCGGAGAGAAGTTCCCCGATTTAATTTGAGAGCCGACATCAGAAAATTACATGGAATATATTCCGAAGGCCCTTAGGCGGCAGCACATTCCGGATGAAATAAAGTGGCAATTATGAATGAAATGATTGCAATCGAACATGAAGTAACAAGTCTACGGATGACTATGAAATTAAATTTATAGCTTTGGAAAGAGAATGATCTGGATAAGTAGAGATGTGAAACGAAGAAAATCCAGGAAACTCATAGGAGGTACTGAGATCCTCAATCGAGCTAAGTTAGCTCAACTTGATGTTATTTTGAGAGATCAGTGCGTAAGGCGCAACTATGAGAATATGAGATATATACTCTCGAGATTACTAAGAAAATGACAAGGTATAGTGAATGATCGGAAAGTGATGTACTAAGGAAGCAGTGAGAGTGATAGAGTAAAGTCCTTGTAACTGAAAAGATGAATCACATAACTCAAAGTATGCTTACAGGATTGAATTAAAATGCTGAGAAAACAATTATAATGATTACCTAAAAATGAGATTATCGGACTAGGTGATTCACTTTGATGTGTACGAGTATTAATTGTTAAGGGACCCGGAGTCTTCTTGGTCACGATTAGTTAAGAACGGGTGTTAATTGGATTCCCAAGACAAGGATTATAAATCAGTGGGAAAAAGACCCAAAACTGTTAAGATGATTCGGGGTTTGGGTTATAAAGAGACTTTGGAGTATGAGGTACGTATCGAATCTAAGGATTGTAAATCGTATATGCTTACGTTCGGATACGAGACTCAATTTGAGTAAAGAAATGATTTCCCTATAACTGATGTACGAAATGAGACAAGTTTAGAAGTGTGATAAATTTTGGATATAGGATTGTAATTGGAATGAGAGGCTTATACAAGTTAAGAATATCTCTAATATGTGAAGTAATTCGGATCGAGTGATATGAACTGAAAATGAATTGCGACCAAGGATATATGAGAATATTGATAAATTCTGGTATTCTACTTTCTATTGGGACTAAATCTTGAACCCGTATATCCATAACCAGTTTATGTGGTCAAGTCTGATGGCTAATAAAAATATTTCAAAATACCTCCCTGCCTGAGAGACTTGGCAACATCTAGAAATACCCTAATCCATAACCTATAAATTGAAATTGACAGTCGTCATATTCGTGTTAGAAGTCAGGATACCATTACTTGTAAAGATGAAGAAATGAATTTCATTTTAACGAAATCGTATGAACTATGGAATATGGATTAATGGTTCAATATCGAGTGCAAAGAAATGCTGTGGGAACGTAGGTTTGAGACAATAATTGAAAACCATTAGCACAAAATTTATCATTGTATATTGTAAGATTTTCTGTTGGCTGGAATCAATCTTACATTTAATGAGGATAATTGCATAAATCAAAGTGATTTTGGTTTAGTAAAAGGAAGAGAAAAGTATCTTAACTTGAGGATATGAATTGATAAATTATTCAAGTCGTTGCAGGACAATCTCTAAATTTCTACATGGAGTGCTATTAATTAGTTAATGATAAAAGTGATTAAATTGTGATAACGGTTCCAAAGATTGAGGAATCAATGAGATTATGTGATGTATATGATTGGTGTTTGGAGTTGTGATCTTAATATGGATTTTATTATTTGGAGTTATAATGATTGAAATTATCGATTGATTTTTCCTATTGTTCCTATGCTCTAACTTTTAGTTGGAGTTAATAGTGTATTTGGCTGTATAGAAAATTTTAGATTATGATATTATAAGCTCTACGAAGAGTTTCATCGTCATCCATAATTGATTTATGAGACTTGAAAGCTATTAATGTTTGAGATTAGAGATGAGTTGGATACTCATAGATTTATGTTTGAAATTGTTTGGGGTGAAAAAAACTTATGTCTATTACAAATTTCAGTTATATTGATTTCATCTTTATTGTAGTGTGTGATGGTCAACTGATGATAAATATTCTGATACAGTGAAAAAGAAAAGAAAATCAATATCCAATAGTTTATAAGTGACTGGAAAATTTGTCGATATGATTATTCAGATTTAAAGTTTTATGAGGATATAATTACTTAACATGATTTGAAAATTTTGTTCTAAGAAATTTGATGAACAAGAAATTATGTTGATCCCAGACAATGTTATGAACAATAACTTTGAGGTTTTCATGATTATATTCGAATGACATATTAGAGGGAACAGTCGAAGTGTGATTGGATTTAAGTTACAACTTTGGGATCATTGTTAATTTGACAAGTGGTTGATCTTTCATATGGAAGTTAATTTTGACTGAAGCTCATAATAGTAAGTACATTCTACACCTTGGTAGTACCAAAATGTAAAAAAAAAAATTCGACGAATGGTGTTTTGATGGCCTGAAATGAAACGGGATTTTGCAGAGTTTGCTTATAACAATAGCTAATATGCTAGCATCGGAATGGCACCATATGAGACCTTGTATGATAGAAGATGTAGGTCTCCAGTGGCATTGGAAGAAGTGGGTGACAAAGAGAGTTTGGCTTCTGATTTGGTCAAATAGGCAGCAGAAGGTGTTCGGATAATCCGTGATAGACGTAAGGCTGCACATAGTAAGCAGAAGAGTTATGCGGATAAGCATAAGCGGCCACTTGAGTTTCAGATTGGGGATTCCGTGTTTCTGAATGTATACCGAGCAAGGGTATCATGAGCTATGGAAAGAAAGGGAAACTGAGTCCTCGCTTCATTTGGTCCATTGGAGATTCTAGAGAGAGTGAGAGACGTAGCCTATGGACTTGTCTTACCACCGCAGCTTTTGGGGTACATAATGTTTTCCACGTCTCGATGCTAAGGAAGTATAATCCGGATCCCTCACATATCATTGAGTATGAACCTTTGAGCATTCAAAGGGATATGAGCTACATTAAGCAACCTATCCGGATTTTGGACAGAAAGGAAAAAGGTACTTCGATTGAAAACTATTCGTCTGGTAAGGGTTCTTTGGCAACACCACTCGGTTGAAGAAGTTACAGGGTAGCTAGAGAGCCTTATGAAGGAGAAGTACCCTCATCTATTCTAAAGGACCAAGATGAATTTGGAGGACCAAATTCTTTAAAGGTGGGGAGAATGTAAATCCTCAAAATTTCCCTGTAAATTGGTTCGTAAAAACGTACAAGTGGAAATAAAATTGTAAGTCTGATATAAAATAAATAAAATAATAAAATAACCGGGAAATGAATAAGATAAATATATATATTTAATTGATTTAAATATATATATTTAAATATTTTGAGTATATTATATATTATATTATATTTTAATAAAATATAATATAATATTAAAAAAATAAAATAAATAAAATAACTAATAAATAAATATAAATAAATAACTAAATAATATAATATATATATAATAATAATAATAATAATAATAGAAAAAAAAAAAGAAATAGAAGGCAGTATCGCGAATTGCGATTCTGCCATGGGAACAAAGAGGAGAAGACCTGAGGAAGCTAGCCCCTACCTGCCTCACTGACAGAGCCCGGCAGAAGGACCGGACAAGGCAGCGAGCCTCGTCGGTGCTGGTAAGCGGAGAAGAGGAGCCGTCGACAAGGGAAAAGAGAGGGAGAGAGAGACCGAGAGAGAAAGAGAGAAAAAAAAGGAAAAAAGAGGTGATCGACGGCCGGGGGAAGGAGGAACGACCCACCACCGGCCAGAAAGGGACATCTGCGACCTCGATCCAGGCGCAGATCTGCCTGAAACACCACCGAACGACGCAGAAAAAATTGGGTACCGACGCCGGAGGAGAGAATAGGCCAGACCGACCACTTTTCGGCGAGTTTTGGCAAAATCAACCCCAGATCCATGCATCGGACTACCCCGCGGACAAGCTGGAGGCGGAAGCCGACGGAGAACCGGCCGGAAAAGCTCCAAACGGTTAGGGAGAAAGTTGGACCAGACTGAACCGGGTTGAACTAGACCGGTCTGAACCGGGTTGAACCGGACCGAACCGGTTCAGCCAGAAAAAGAAGAAAAAAAGAAAAAGAAAAAAGAAGAAAAAAAAGAAAAAGGAAAAATGAGAAAAATTCAGTGATGCAATCGAGCTCCAAGTAAGTCGGTAAATGGTCAAATGAACCAATTTAATTTTTAGAATAATTATTTAAATATATATATATGTATATTTATTTATTTAGGTACATGTACAAATAGGTGTATATAATGAATTGGGTATGTTAGTATTTGTACAAAAAAAATATATGTATGCATAGGTGGTAAGGAAAAATGGAAAACAATGATAATATATATATATATATATTTATTTATTTATTTATTTATTTATTTATTTAGGTGCATACACATGTGGGGGGTATGAAAGGTGAATGTGTGCAAGTATATGTATATACAAAGAATGTATATGTATGAGATAGGAAAACATGAAAACAATAAAAGTTAATATATACATATAGGAGTGTATTTATATATATATATATATTTATGCGTGTATACATGTGGATGTATCTAATAAAGGTATGTGTTAATACTTGTAGGAGCAAATATATAAATAGTGAAGAAATATATAAACGTGCGTGTCAGCCTAAGGATATACAATAATGCGTACACACGCAGTAGCAACGATAAATTACGATTTTAACGCAATTCGCATGAATAGGGTGCTAAGTCTACAATTTCGGTGTAGGTGATTGTAGAAGGGATTAAAGGAGGTACTAGGAGACGTCACCGTTCGAATTCGAGATACCCGATAAATCGAGGTAAGGGGTATTACTTATATTAGTTCTGATATTACATTCTTGTTTCACTGAGAAATGATTTTATGAAAGAGCATATGATTTGAAATGATTTATCAATGCTTCCATACTTTCGAAACTATTTACAAAACATGATTTCGTTTTACAAAATGTTCGCTAGAACATCTATGTTATGAAATAAACTTTCGAATTATGAAAATGCATGAGAGTTTTATGATGGCTTGAAAACCCATATTTATGCTTTGAAATGAAACTTTTGACATTTTCAAAAGTATTTACGAAAAGAGAAAAGATGTTTTGAGACTATAGGCTTCATGCATGGTTATTTCTTGTGGTGTTCTGGCTCCACCACTTGGGCGCCGGTACGTAGGCCCCTTTAGCACTTCACTCGACCTGTGTGGAAGATGTCGTGCTACTGGTGGTTTATGATGATGTTTCGATAGTATCTCGTGCCCGCGCAGCACACAATTATGTTGCCCACACGGAGAGTGCCTTTGGTGCCCGTGTCCTAGCTAGGTGCTAGTGAAAGTAAGTAAGATGGATACTACCCATATTTTACGAAAGGACTGTACGGCCCTGATCCAGTCTACAGCCCACTTACCATGGCCATAGGTATGATGACTCTCTACGGAGAATGACACGTATCGCATGACTTAGTTATAGCCTAGTCTCCTCGATTTTAATTGTAAAATCAACTATGATGAGAGTTTATGAAATGTTTATGAAACATGCATGAGATGTTTATGAAATGATTATGAAACATGCATGAGATGTTTAGGAAATGAATATGAAATATGCATGAGATGTTTACGAAATGATTATGAAATATGCATGAGATGTTTACGAAATGATTATGAAATATGCATGATATGTTTACGAAATGACTTATGAAATGTTCATGAAAGGTTTATGAAAAGTTGTAAAATGGTTAAGCATGTGATTTGTTTTAAAGACACACATGCTTTATGACGATTATGCATGAAATGAAAATTTATGTATTGCATTAAGTTTCATTCTATGAACAACTTCAAATGTTTTTATATATCAGAACTACTTTAAGAGCATTACCTTACTGGGCTTTTCCCCAAAAGCTCACCCCTCTACCTCTTAGATTTTTGCAGTGAATTATAGTTAATAAATGCTGCGTAGACGACGTAGGCTGGTGGATATGAGCTTCCCCAGACTACCTTTTGTATGTGCGTGAGGTATAGACTCTTATCTCTTTACCAGACTATTTGTATGCACAGACATCTATTGAAAATAATGTGTTGGGATGAAATCTGTATAAGGATAAATTAAATGAGATATTTTTAAGGATTGACACTAAACAGGAATACAGCCTAAGTGAATAAGGGAATAAGTGGGTAAATTAAATTCAAAAAAAAAAATTTTCCCGATTTTCAAGGGTCAAGGGTCAAGGCTTTTCCTCTAATTTTCTCGAGTCTTTAAAACACTTTTTAAAGTTTAAGACACTAGGGGATCAATCCCTTTAGGGAGGGCATCAATCCTTTGCCTTTAAACTGCCTAATTTCATGATTCTGGGTTTAAGGGATAAATCCCTTTAGGGAGGGGATAGATCCCTCTGTGTCATTTTGCAAAACTTTGACATTCTGCCTTCAAGAGATCGATCTCTTGCTTTAAAAGATCAATCCCTTAGTCCTTTACTATTCATTTTTAACTTCTGCCAATAGAGAACCGATCCTTTTAAGGTAGGGGATCGATCCTTTAGCCTGAAACATCATTCCTTTAATGTCTAAACCCAAAAAATGCCCAAGTTTCATCTCCTTAACTTCTAACAACCTTTCAACAACTCAAAATCATTCCTCAATACAACCATAAACATATTGAAACCAATAATAACCCATCCATAACATCACATATGGTCTAAATCCTTAACTTACACTTAATACCTCAAACATTCATAAAATTACTAAACACAATTTATCTCAACTTCAGTTATCATAAACATCAATTCATAAAGCATCCATGTCTCTTACAAATATGTCCAATAATCCATAACATTCATATATTACAAAATTGACTTATTTAATATAGAATTAAGCTTATATAATGGAAAAAATCAAGGTTTTACACCATGTATACGGATACATGTAATATTAATTTACTATATAAAAATAAAATTTTCTATATTGTATTAAATTAATGAAATTATTCTAACATTTTTAAATAAAAAATTAAAATGAAAATAAAAAACTAAATATAAAATTATTTTTATCTAATAGTATAATGTTAATTTAAAAAAGTATGATAAAATTGTAAAAATTTCACTATGGTGGGAAAAAAATTTTCCACAAGACCCTATTAGGTCCAATGAAAATAATGTTATGGCACAACGAAAATAACTCCATCATGCCATAGTAGTTAAATCTAAACGCATCGAATGGTGAGTTTGTGTTAAAAAAAATGAATTCAATTGCACCCTAATGATGTTGCAATTGATTCCAAATATAGCCAAGGCCAGCATTTGGATTAACTACATGTGGGGGAGGGTGTAATTGCTCCCAAGTGCACTAGGCTCAGCATGCAAAACTTAGAGGTCAGTTTGGATGGGCGATAAGATTTGTTTCGGTGAAACTAAAAAGATTAAAATAACAATTATATATATATTTATTTATTTAATAAAATAATAAAAAATTAAAACTAAAGGTGAAAATATAATTTTACTTTCACCCTATTTTCTCTTTTAGCTTCCCCAC
This sequence comes from Firmiana major, assembly GCA_033439115.1. Classification (NCBI taxonomy): domain Eukaryota; kingdom Viridiplantae; phylum Streptophyta; class Magnoliopsida; order Malvales; family Malvaceae; genus Firmiana; species Firmiana major. Next base: position 42,781,483 of record CM065907.1, on the reverse strand, counting down.
CTCACTGCACCGTGACTAACCACAGTGCCAAAGTAAGCCTTAGAAAATTTTTATGTAGCTTTAAAGGTCTAATGGGAAAACAATAATTGTAGTTTAATGATGCTTTATAATTTTGTCATTACGTTTTTAACTTTAAATTAATAAATAAATATTTAAAATAATTTATGTATAAATAAATAATTTTATTATTAAATAAATCACAAGTAAATGAACAAAAGTAAACATTTTTATAAATACGTAATTAATTAAAATAAATAATTACATAAATAATAAAATAAACAAATATTAATAACTTTTATTTTGAGATAGTTATTATTTTAAATAAAATTTAGATATTTATTAACAAAAATATTATTTTTCTAAAAGTATATCGAGTAATTTTAATTTTATTACTTTTACAAATATCAAATATTTATTATAGATTTGACTTTCATAAATTTTAATCTAATATTCTTATTAGTCATTTTTTTTCTCCTCATTACAATTCTGTAATGCCCTGGAAGCGCAAAAATTGGGGCTAATGTTTTTTTCGTACTTAATTTCTTACTTAGGTTGCGTTCCTGTACAGTGCTGGATACTTCGTTTCTTTCTTTGCTTAATCTTTTAATCGTTTAAAGTTCGTTTTAAATTTGACAACATAACCTCTTATACTTTAACCTACCTCTCAGTAAATTGACAAGATCACAATTTATAACCTCAAGCAGTTGTTTTTATTTTTCTTAAACTTATTATCTCCCGATTTACCATACTTCTCAACTAACCAAGTTGTTACCATACTTAATATTATCAAAATATTTCATTTGCTTCCAAAACCATTTATATACAAATCCATGATAATAGATTACATCCCAAAAGTGTTTACAAACCAGTATCTATACAATACAATAACTAGAAATAAACATCGGACGATATACCTTAATGTGTACCAAAGGTAGCCTAGGGAGGCTCAAAATCCACCAGTTTAACTCAAGTACTCCACGAATAGATGAAACGATATCACTGCAGGTAATCTGGAATGGAGAAAGAGGGGGATGAGCTTCTGAAAAAGTCCAGTAAGGAAAGCATTTAAAATAATCCTGACAACCCCAAAACATATTGAAAATCATGATTATCATGCGTTCAAAAGTTTTCATACTTACTTTATCCAAATCATATATGCTTACTCACTTACTTTAGCAAAATCAATACTTACTTACTTTGAAATAAAACATACATACTTACTTTAACAAAGTATACATACTTACTTACTTACTCACTTTAACAAAGGTTACTTACTTATTTATTTTTCATAATTCAAAACATTCATAATGAAAAACGTGGAGACTGGGCTGGGTATGTATAGCTATCATGCAAAACAGAGATATCATCCTTCATAGAGGGAATAAAACATCGATGGCCATGGTAGGGGCTATAGACTGGATCAGTGTCATACAGCAAAACAGGCATGGTATCTGAATAAACTAGCACACGCTAGGGCATGGACACCTGTGGCACTCACTTTGCGTGTAACATAAGATACATGCGTGCTGCGCGGGCATGAGATACTATGCAACAGGCACCACGTATAGTGGAGACAGGTGCCATAAAGGCAGAGACGAGCACTACACGGGCGAAACGGGCATTACAAGTGGTGGAGACAAGCTCCACAAGTAGCGGGCATGACATGCTGTGAGATCCGCATCTTTGTATTATATTCCTTATGATTTCCATATTGTATGACATTATTATATGTTAATGGATTCATAAGATGGTTGTGGATAAAACGAAATAACGTACGTAAAATCGCATAAGGATAAATCGGGAAAGCAGGGACCCAACAAGTTCGTTTAAGGAATTTAATCGAGTTAACTGAAAATACGAAATTTAAAATAGGGAAAAGATTGTGGATTTATGAAAGAAAGTCAATTTAATTTGGTCTCGAACACATGCAAGGGTAAAATGGTCAAAAGACTAAAATTCGGTATAAATTCAATAAGTAATTTTCATTAAAATATGGAATTTACGAAATCTGGATCAATACTGAGGAAAATATTTAAATTCGAGTCCGGTTGATCTAGATATTAATTTATGGGAATTAATCAGAATTAATTCGAAATTAATCAAAAATTTTAATTCGAAAAATTATCCCAAAAATAATCGAAAAATATACCCGAAAGACGAAAATAGATCGATAAATTCATTTATTGATTAAATGAATAAAATAATAATTTTAAAGATATTTTTAGGGATATTTTGATTATTTTAATATATTTTAATGTATTAAAATAATAATAAATAAATTAATAAAAAAAAGAAAACGAAAATCAGAATCAGGGAGAGAGAAAGTGGAAACCCGAAAACCAACCCACCGAAACCTGATAGAAACCCGTGACCCCCGACAAGTCACCGGCGATCGACAGACCCAGCTAACGGTCGGAGATGATAGAGTGAAGTCCGACGAACCTAACAGTACCGATAACGCGTGCCGATGGCACCAATTTTTGACGAATCGGAGGACGAAAGATCCGAGGAAGAAATGCATCGGTTCCGGCGAACCACGGTGTCCCAGCTCCGGTTTAACCCAGTCGAGCACTCCCCTGGCCGAGGTGGCCCTTTTGAGCCTAGTGCCGGTCGACGAGACGGTCGGGAACGCCGACGACGGTAAACGGGCCAAAACGGCACCGTAGCCGAGAAGGAGAAAAAAGGAAAAAGAAAAAGAAAAAGAAAAAGAAAAAGAAAAGAAAGAAAGGGGAAAAAGGAAAGAAAAGTACCCGGGGACGACTCGAGATTCGAGTAAGTGACCGAGGGTCGAGATTGACCTGTGGATTAATCCCGAGAATTCAATTTAATATTTTATTGATGGAAAATGACCCGGATTTGTATAATTGTGCAGTGTTACGGCAGAGCCCGAACGAGAGCCGATTTAACTCCAATTTTCGTACCCCACATCATATTAGGTAAGTACATTTTAATTACGATAATATGAGTCCTTTAATGCAGAGTTCAGATTATTTTACGGATTTACGGATTAATTATGCATAAAAGAAATTTTATTCAAAATGTCAACATAATTATCGTAAATAGTATCCGGGCTATCCAATGAGGTTGGAACGAAGCCCGATGATTATTGATAAGCCAAATGACCCCAATAAACCCGAAGAGGGGATTTAAAAAGTGGAAACGGGCTGAAAAAGGGGTCGAGGCCCATTAAAGTGCAATCGGGCCCAATAGAGTAAAACAAGCCCAGTGCTTTAGATTCGATCAGTAACAGTGAAATACTTATTAGTATATTTGAACTGAAAACCATATGTGGTTATATGCAGCTCCGTAGATGAGCGAATTGGACTGAGAGACCTGGTACGATCGAGTCGAGATAAGCTCGCGCGTAATTCCAGGTAAGGGAATTTTATGAGCACTTAGAGGTAGCTATACGTAGTTTCGAGGGGATTTACATTACGTTAAATTCATTAGGCTACCCGAAAATAGAATAATATTTTTTACGAAAAAATATGGAAATAGTGACAAATGACTATTTTGCCCCCAGTTAGGAAAATTTCAAAAAGGGTAGTAAGGCTATGAAATTGCATGAAATTCATGATTTTAATGTTTTCATGACGATATTGCTTTAATTCAAGCAATTTATGGATAGGTTGGATATTATTTTCATTTTTTTAAGTTAAAAGGCACAGGTTAGGTGCCAATCGATATTTATTTAACATGTTTTGATAAAATTGAGCAACATATCAGTGTTATATGAGTTTTAATCGTGCTTAAGCACTGCTCACACTAGATTTTATAATTTAACTCATAAAAAGAGTGCTGGAGCCTTACTCGTACTATTTTACAGGTTTATTTCACATGACTGTCGTACTGGAGTTTTTCTCGTACGAGGTTTTCACTAAGTTTTTATACATACCCGTACTAGAGCATTGCTCGTACGTGAACTATGATTGAATTTATAATCAGTTTAAGTCGTACTGGAGCGCTGCTCGTACGCAGATTTCATTGATTTCTATGAAACCGTACAGGAGCTTTGCTCGCACAAGGTTTTTAGATATCATGTATATGTATGTAGTCGTGTTAGAGTTTTCTCCTGTAGACTGTGTGTCACAGTGAGGTGATATGCTCACACGTGCATACTAAGACATAATTGACATGTGTGGATAAGACCTATTACAGGCACCCCTGATTGAGCTTGGGTTCATGGAGCACCTTGTACGATGTATATCACATGGAGTACGCTATACCGTGGGGATTGTTGGAGTGGAGTGGCATTAGCCACGAGACAGCAAGTCTTACCTTCGCAATCCTGATATTATGTTGTTCTAGTGGGTAGGACCGACCCACCTCCCGTTTCAGGTGTGACACCCCGCACACTAGGATCCGTATGCCAGGGATCACAAGGTTATGGCCATAGTCCTAAATGTTACCGATATAGTCGCTTACGTGTCTCGCTTGATAAACTCACATGATAAATCATTTGGTTTTGATATATCAGGGTAGACCCTAGGGAGGGGCCAGGCCTCGATTTTCTTATGAATCTGATTTAGATTTGATTTCCCACAGAGGAATTTTGATGAAACTTTCATGATTTGTAAGCCTGTGAGAATGGTGATTTTATAACGAAAATTTTAAGATAAATTATTTTATTGAAATGGATTTGAATTCCTTGAGTGTATCATATTTAACCCAGATGGGGTGTTTTAAAACGTATCGATCCATTTGAGCATGAGATGTTTTCACATGAGAATCATTCCATGTTTTATATGCTGATTTCCTATTTTAGAACATATGATATTATATATATGGCATATCATTGTTTTTACCTCATGCTCACATTGTAAGACCTGATATTTTCGAGTGCATTTAAAAATGCAAAAGGATTAAAATGGTTTTCCCGAACATGTGCAAGGACAAAACGGTCAAAAGATCAAAATTCGGTATTAATCGGGACAAGAAAATTTAATTTAAAATATAAGAATGAGAAATCTTGATCAATAACGAAGAAATAATTAAATTTCGGATTAAATTGATCAAGATATGAATTTATGGGGATAAATCGAAATTTTTGCCTCGAAAAATAATCCCGAAAATAATCGAAAAATATACCGAAAAGTCGAAATAAGACTGAGAAAATTATTTACAGATTAAATGAATAAAATAAAATTTTTCTAGATATTTTGGGAATTTTATTATTATTTTATTGAATAAAATAATAATAAAATTTAATTATATAAAAAAAAAGAAAAAAAAAGAAAACTCGCGAAACGTGAGCTGGAAAACGAAAACAGAAGCAAAAACGCGAAACGGTAGCCGAGGAAGAAGAGAGGCCGGACAGCCACCACCGGCGAGGATGAGGGGCCGGCGAGGGTCGGCGAAGGTCGGCCGACCTCGGGCAAACCACCAGCGGCCAGGACACGTCGTGGATCACGCCGGAAAACGTTGAAAACGGAGGAGATGCCGCGGGGAATAAACGTCGATCGGCGGTGATCGGCGCCGATTCGAGACAAAACGAGGCCCGATTCTGGATGCCCAGGTGTAGCCGAGCCGAACGGCACAGGAATCACGCCGGGAACCGGCCGGACGGCATCGGAACGACAAAATGATGGGTGAATCGGACTGAACCGGGTTGAACCGGACCGGACCGGTTCAGCCAAAAAGAGAGGGAAAAAAAAGGAAGAAAAAGGGGAAAAAGAAAAAGAAAAAAAATTGGAGAAAATTTCAGTGATGCAATCGAGCTTCGGGTAAGTCGGTAAGCAGTCGAATTGACCGATTTAATTTTTGGAATATTTAATTTGATAAATAATCGACTGAAAGTTTACCCGAAAATATATTTAATTGTGTAGCTCGACCATTGGCATCAACCGAGAGCTCGAGACAGCCTCGATTCACATACTATCATGGAATCTCGGGTAAGTAACCCTTATTTACGACAATTTTACATCGTTATGCGTGATTGATATTTAACGCATAAATTACAAATTTAATTTCCGCATAAATGAATTAAATTCTAGAAATTGAGATATAAATCGTAAATACTAAATTGAGATATCCGAAAATTTAGAACGAGGCTAAATAAATTACTGATGGGCCCAATGAGCCCAATAGGCCTCGATAAATTGTGGTAAACGGGCTTAAGGCCGATTATGGCCCATTATGGTGCAATCGGGCCCAATATGGGTAAACGGGCCCAATGATTTAAATTAAGCAAAAAAAAAATTATGAAATACATTAAATTGTATTGTATTTGACCTGATGAATGTGTATCCGCAGTTCCGGAGATTTGATTTGGATTGAGAGCAAATCGGACTGCGCGACGAGTCATCAGTGGAAAGGTCAGACTGTACAGATAAATGAGGTAAGGGAATTATGTGAGTAGCTAGAGGTAGCTACGCGTATTTTAAATAGTTTTTCTGTACATTGATTATGTATGTATACACGGTTATAGTATAATGATCCTAAAAGTGGTTTAAATGATTTTAAGGATCGAAATAGATGAAATGTCTATTTTACCCCTATTGAGGGAAGTTCACCTAAGGATGGTGAAAGCATGACATGCATGAAATGCATGATTTAAGGAACTTTTCGAATTAAGGGATTTTATTGGTTTTTAATCAAAGCAAATCGATAGATTGGCCAGTAATTGTTTAAATTTCACAAGATAACACTACGTATGTGTTATTTATATTTAAATGGAATTCTTTGGAAAATGGGCCAACTATCATGTTTATATGGAAACAGATAGTGCTGACACGTAGTTCGCACTATATCTACGTTTGTGAATGTGCATAAATGTGCTTGAGCGGTTGCTCGTACCAACTTGTGTGACATCATATGCATGAAATGTGCTAGAGCATGGTGCTCGCACTGATTTTTATTATTGTGAAATGAGATCTGCTGGAGCCTAGCTCGCACTCTGTTTTGACATGTTTTGATTTGTTTTGACGTGGTATGCATAAAATAGTGCTGGAGCGATTGCTCGTACTACTTTAAATGATTTGACATGCATGAGAGATGCTGGAGCTTAGCTCGCATCCTGTTTTGATTTGATATTGCATAAAGCCGTGCTAGAGTGTAACTCGCACGAGATTTGATTTACTTGAGCATTCATTTGTGCTGGAGCGTTGCTCGCACAAAGTTTTACGTAGTTTTCATAATTCATTTGAATGTCGTACTGGAGTTTTTCTCGTACGAGGTTTTCACTGAGTTGTTTTACATATCCGTACTAGAGCATTGCTCGTATGAGGATTTAGCTTGAATTTATAATCAGTTTAAGTCATACTGGAGCGCTGCTCGTACGCAAATTTTACTGATTTTTATGAAACCGTGCTAGAGCTTCGCTCGCACGAGGTTTTCAGATATCATGAATATGCATGGAGCCGTGCTTGAGCTTTGCTCACACAGGGATTTATATTACATGCATATATCCGTGTTGGAGCCTCCTGTAGACTCTGTGTCACAGTGAGATGATATGCTCACACGTGCATTCTGAGACAGAGATGATATGGGTGGATAAGACCTATTACAGGTACCCCTGACTGAGCTTGGGTTCACGGAGTACGTTGTACCGTGTATGTCATGCGGAGTACACTGTACCATGGGGATTGTTGGAGTGGAGTGGCATTAGCCACGAGGCAGCAAGCCTTCCCCTCGCAATCCTGGTGTTATGCTGTTCTGGCGGGTAGGACGACCCACCTCCCGTTTCAGGTGTGATACCCCGCACACTAGGTACCGTGTTGCCAGGGATCACTAGGATATGGCCATAGTCCTCGATGTTACTGATGATTACCTGATTGTCTCACATGATATAACTTGTGGTCTGTTAGACCAGGGTAGACCCGAAGGAGGGGTCAGGCCCCCGATTTGACGATTTTATGATTTCAGATGGTTTTATGATATGTGACCCTGAAAGAAGGGTGGTTTTATAACTGAAGTTTTATAATGAAATATAACGAATTGTTTTATGAGTTTTGAGATGATTGACCCAGAGGGGTTATTTTATACTGCGTTTTAAATGAATTGATTTAAATGCAGTGGCAGGATGTGTTTTTCCATGCTTTCAATTGAAATCCATGATTTATCTTACATGACATGAAAGACTGCATGATCTTGATTAAATTCATGCTTAATATGATTTAATGATGTCACATAAAATACTTTGAATGCATGAATTACATGATTTATATATGCACAAATAGTTTTGGATAAACTATGACATTGAATATGCATGACTTTGTGCGTGAAATTTTAAATGAAAAGAAATGGATTTAAGGGCATGGCATTATGAGCATGTAGATAGTGGAGCTATCTACTTACTTGCATAATTGCCTTACTGAGCATGTGGTTTGTTCACCCCCCTTATTTTTCCATCTTTTCAGAGCACTTGTAATAGTTATTGAGCGGCTGAGGACTTGCATGCTTGGTATCTACTGCTTCCCATCGAGAGACAGGTATACACATTTGTATAGTTTTGTATCTAAATATGTAATGCACAGTACTGTAAACGTATATTATGTCGGGGATGTAGAGTCATGTAAATACCATTGAGTATGTATTTATTTAAAGTCAAAAGGATAGTAAACTCTGATTTATGATTATGGGAATGAAATGGTAAATAATGTGAGGTGACTAACACCGAATCATAGCCCAACTGTTTGTAGGATGGTCACGACGAGAGAAAGGTAAGAATTAAATAATAAATGAAAAAGTGAAAAATTTACTCTGATTTTTAGGTAATTTGGGTCGTGACACACATATATCCTAATTTCTTATCAGTATGTAGATAGTATAGCTATCTACCCATTTGTATTATTGCCTTACTGAGCATGCAGAGCTCACCCTTTCAATTTCCACCCACTTTCAGTGTTTCCACCATAGGATAGCGGGTGTAGAGAGTAGATGGCATAGCTGATTTCTGTGATTCCCATCGACTTTCAAGTATACAAATAAAATTTTGTATTAGTATGCTTACAGCATAGTATTGTATATGAAGGAATATTTAGGGATGTAAATATAGAATCATGTGATGTATAAACATACTGACCACTCTATTATAATATGATTGATGTCAGTATATATATATATATATATTTATATATATATATATATATATGTACGTGTACGTGTGATATTTTAATGGTTAAAAAGGGTATATCGATATTGATTCACAGCCTGACCTGTTTAGAGGGATTTTTCACGAGGAGGTAAGAAGGATTTTTCAAAAGCGAAAAATTTATAATGATTTTGGTAGTATTGAGTCGTGACACATGCACACAGTATACACTATCGGGATATCCTTTAGTCTCAAAAAAAAATTTCCTTTCTTACTTGCTTGCATACTTACTTAAAAATCATATGGAAAACTTTAATCATTAAATCATACATTTCAATTATAAAATATTAATATTTCAAAGACTTATGCTTCATAATAAAAATATGAGCTTCGGTAAAGTTTTAGGTTTGGGGTTAAATCGAGGTTTCATTTATTTCGAAAACTTATGTTGAAAGGTTCGGGTTTCATGTAAATTCTTCATGCATACATCAAATCATTTCAAGAAATATAAATAGGTAAATGTAGCCATTATTACTTTAAATTCAATCCCTTACTTATCGAATCTCAAGACAACACAAAATTGTCAGATATAGGGCTTGCCTCGATTTACGTGTCAGCACCTCGCGCTGCCTAAGATAATTCTAAAACCATCAAATAATACTCATTTTTATCTTAATATATTTAAACATGCACCAACCTGCATAAACTTCATTAAACTTGGCCATTTTTACCAACTTTGTTATTTACTCGGTTTTATCGATATACGTGTCATTTAGCTATTTCGATAATTTTTCATGTGAGACCCGAATTTTCATACTATTGTTCATTTTAAGATAAATCAAGAAGTTTAAGACTTGTGTAAATGTTTATACAAGGCCTAGAAAGATCGAGATACACGGGATAGTGGTACGAAGCTCGAGGTACGTGTTTCGAGGTAAGATCTTGAATTTAAGTATTTTTCAATAAAGTATGATTTTAAGTATGTTATGATGATTAGAAAGTGAAACTAATACATTAGAAGTTGAAAAATTAGTAAAACTCGGGTTTACACTAAACCGAGCAAATGAGCCTAGAAATAGAAATAAATTCGAAATAAATTCTAGAAATTCATGAAAATTATTCTGAGGCTATAGGAAAATATTATAAGGTATAATTTACATGAGGAATGAAAATTGAGTGGAGATATGGAGGTTTCGGTGATCAAATGAATTTTTAAAGTAAACCGAAAACCTTAAATTACATTGTCGAGTAATGACCAAGTTATGTAAAATGGGCCTAATCGGGAAAATTTTTAAACAAGTGGTCCCCAAATTTTTATAAGAGATACTGGAGACATGTTAGAACACTTAAGAAGTGGAAATTTGGAAGAAAATGGGCCAAAACTATTTTTCATGGATTTTCTAAACTGACCAGTGGGCTGCCCCAACCCAGTGAACTGGATACCCATAAGTAAAAGCCCAATTTTGACCCATCTACAGATCTTATTTAAACCCAAACTTTTAAGACATAAACCTAGACTTATTTAGCCATTATAGGGCTCTGAAAACACCCAGACATAAGCTACCACGCGCTCTCACCTCCCTCCCAAAAGTTCCGCAGGCGTTACTGTACCTCTCCCCTTCTTGAATTTTTTCGACCCTTTTACAAGCCGAATTGGACTCTGCCCAAGAAGGATGAAATATTCCCATTTCAATCCTTTATAACATATAAAAACTCCAGACATAAATGAGTTCATTTACTAGGTGAAGAAGAACAGGGGCATAATCTGCCCTGTTCTGAGGTGAGAGAAAATTTGATTTTTGAAAATTTTTAGTTAGTTTTTCTTGTAGTTTTTGATGATTCTAAGCTATATAAATGTTGAATTACAGCTGAGGATTTGTTTGGAAGATCAAAAACTTGGTCAACTTTGGTCAAAGGTGAGAGAAACTTGATGGATGATGAAGATGATGAGATATGTTTATGTTTGATGATTTTTAAGGATTTTTAGTTAAGTAGAATTTAAAGAAATAATTTATATGGAAGTGTGTAGTTCTGATCAGCATGCTTAATTTGTGGAAATGATGCATTTTGGATGAATTCAAGGATGTTAACAGTTAAATTTATACCGAAAAAGTTCAGTTTATAGCTTAGTTTAGTGAAAAATCGAAATGTGTGAGAATTTGTAAGAATTTGATTGATAAAGTGTGTATTATGGATGTGAATGGGTATGTAGGTTATTAAGATAGTGAATGTGAAGTTAGAATAATTAAATTGGATAAAATAGTTTAAATCGGCACTTAAATCGGTAAAACCGGAAAAATAGGAAAAGTTGACAAAAAGGTCAAATTTGGTCAACTCTTAAGAAGATAAATACATATTTGGATATGTTGAGATGAAATCAAACAATATTTGATAATTAGGTATCATTTTGGCCAGCTCAGGAATTCGGCACGCAAAACAAGGCAAACTCGAACCCCGACAAAGTAACGTTGTTTTAGCTACGTTGAGATAATGGATGCAATTTAAAATAGTACTAACCTCCTATATCTATTTATTGTTCATAAATGACTTGAAAATCATAGAAAGAAATCTGTTTGAAAACCATACTTTCTCAGTTTAAGTCCGAAAGGAATAATAAACCGTTTTTAGATACTGAAATCATGGTTTTCACTTATTTTGCATAAATAAAATATATATACATATTTTGTATGAATTATGACATGACTTGACGATTAAAGTTTTCATATGAAAGTAAGTAAGTAAGGATTTTGAGACTACAGGCTACTATTAATATATGCTAAGTGCATAATCATGCCTGCTACTTGTGGTGTACTGGCTCCGCCACACATAGTATTAGTTTAGATTCACCAGTGTAGTGTCTATTTTGCCTTAGTGGTGTTGTTTTCCACTACACGTGGTGTCTATTTCCGAAGTATCTTGTGACTGCATGGTGTGTGCCACTGGTGCCCGTGCCTTAGTTGTGTGCTAGTGTGATTGAGATACTATATTAGAACCACTGTACGACCCTGATCCAGTCTACAGCCCTTACCATGGCCATAGGTATTATTACCTCTACGGAGGATATGATATGCTGCATGATAACTATATTGAAATAGCCTAGTCTCCATGATTTGATGTATAATGTTTTAATGAAGAAAGTATGTATGATGTTTTAGTATATGAAAGTACGTACAACGTTTTGATGAAGTATGGTGTATTTTAAAGTAAGCATGTAAAATGGTTTTCTAAGTAAGTATGTACGGAAGTATGTTTATTCTGATTTTCTAATTGTTTTTAAATGGTTAGAATTGTTTTAAATGCATACCTTACTGAGCTTTTTCCCAGAAGCTCACCCCTTCTCTTCTCCCATTTCAGAGTACCTGCAGTGAGATTATTCAGCCAGTTACAAGTACGTGAGTAGCTGGTGGATTCAATGACTCCCAGACTACTTTCAGTACTCGCTCAGGTATATCATCGGATATTTATTCCCAGACATGTATATTATACAGATACTGGATTGTATATAAATACTTTTGGGCTGTAATAAGTTGTTTTATGGATTATTATGTAAACGTTTTGGGAAGTGAATGAAATGTCATTGATACTGAGTATGGATATGGAAGTTGTAGTAGTAAAAAAGGTAGAGTTGAAAGTAATAAGTTTAAGAAATAAAATCAATTGCCTTGCGAATATAAACTGCGTTTACTTGCAGGGGGATAGGATATATTGTAAAAGGCTATGCTACCGAAATGTTTGGTAAAATTAAATGGTTAAAAGAATAAGTAAAGAAAGAAATGAAGTAACCTACACTGTACAGGAATGCAACCTAAGTAGAAAAATAATATTTAAAGGAAAAAGTTAGCCCCTATTTTCGCGCTTTCGGGGCGTTACAGTTAACGTGGTATCAAAGTAAGGGTTGTCTAGTACTGTTAGTGTCGGTATTTAATGTGTGATGACATCCCAAGTATCTATACTTATCTGGTTATAAATTGTATATACCTGTTATAGCTATAGCTAAAAATTATTGGTATCGGTGCAGGTAATACGTAATCAGTTACCATGAGTGGTAGAAGAGGTCGCCCACGGAGGCAAGACTGACCCCCTTCACTTTCTCCCCCTCAACCAGAGAGTCTCGATTCCCGGATGAGGAGATTGGAGCAAAGTGTTCAGGGCATGAGAGAGGGGTTTAATGCCCTCACAGCTATGCTTGCCTAACAGTTTGGGGCACATGCTTCAGATACCTGTGCTACTATGCCCGCACCTCCGCCTCCTCCTCCACAAGCCCCTCAGGCACCTTTGGTAGTTTAGCCTCAGGTAAAAATTGGGGTAAATAACAAAGATAAGGTTGGAATGAAAGACTTTCTGAAGATGCATCCTCCAAAGTTTAAGGGTGTGAAGGAACCAGTACGGGCTAAAGAATGGCTGGCAGACTTGAAAAGGATATTTGAGTGTTTAGAGTGTACAAATGCAGATAGAGTTAGAATGGCAACCTATATGTTGACTGGATAGGCTGGTATTTGGTGGAGAACTACCAGAACATATTTGAGGTCCCGACACCTAGAGATTACCTGAGAAACTTTCCTAGCTGCTTTCAGGGGTCAGTATGTACCGCCTGCTGCCTAGCAGAGAATGCAGGAAGAGTTTTTGGAGTTATCACAAGGCAGCATGACTGTGGATGAATATGAGAATAGATTTACTACTCTTATGCATTATGACCCTGAGACAGTCAAAGATGAGCAATGTCGCACACGGAGGTTTCTGTCTGGGTTGCAACTAGCTATTTGGGACAGACTGTAAGACCCCGTATATGTATAATGGTAATGTGTGTAATTGGATCAAATAATGTGAATGGACTTGTAATGTAAAGTATGATTGATGTAAGTCCATGGATTCAAAGTATGTATGTGTAATATAAATTGTAACGTACATACAAGTTTCATTGAGTATGAATGCGAAGAAATGAGTTCTAGCAAGTGATGGATGTGATTGAGACTCAAGATGAGTAGTGTGGTAAAATGGAATGGAGTTATGCTTCCATTTGGTTTTATGTAGCATACCTTTGAACATACAATGAATGTACACAAGTTTCAATGTGCATAAGGTATAAATGGATGCCGTTTTCAAGTTATAAAGGTGGATGGATGAGAAAATGACCATGGCAATAGATTAAGGATGTGTTGGTATGAGTTGCAGCAAGGAAACTGCAGGAAATCTGGAAAACATGAGGCCCAGATCGATCTCATAGGATGAGAGATCGATCTGGAAGAGCCAGAATGCTGTTATTTGGGCGAAAGAATAGAGCAGATCGATCTCCAATGGAGCCAGATCGATCTCCTTAGCTCTCTATTTGGGACCAGATCGATCTCATGCTTAGACAGATCGATCTCATGCTTCAACAGATCGATCTGATGCTTCGACAGATCGATCTCAGGCTGAAAAATGCCGTGAAAAAGAGGGATTTTAAGGGACCAGATCGATCTCCTCTTGGACCAGATCGATCTCCTCAAGCCATTTCTATATAAGGAAAGCTGAAAATCTGAAAATCTCAAAAAAACACTTAACCTTACAATCTCAACCCCAAAAACCTAATTTTCCCTCTAAAAAATCAGCCATTTTCAGTGAGATTTGGAGAGAGATCATTAGAGGCAAAGTTGTTCCTATCAAAGAGAAGAACAACATAGTGAGAGGGCATTTTCCCATTTTTGGAATTGAAGGAGTTAAGGGAATTACCATTGGAGCAAGAAGAGAAATCATATTGGTAAGATTCTAACACTCCAATCCAAATGCATTAGCTATTTAATTGATTTTGGAGTTGATTGGTATGAGTATTGATGGATAAACTACTTAGGAATGTAGTGGAATTGGTGTGACCTAGAAATCTAAAATGGGTATAATGTGAGAGTATGTGGGATTGAATGAGCTTATGGTTTATGGCATGCTAAAGTTGTTATTGGGGTAATGTTTATGATTTTAGATGGTTAGATGGAATTACATGGTGAGTTGTGAAAATGGATATGTATATGATTGATAAATGCCATAGTGAGGGAATTCATGGAATATGAACACTATGAGCTTAATGTCGATTTAACATCGATTTTGAATAAGTTAATAGGCCTAAGAAGATCCATAGACTCGAGCTATGGGTAAAGTAATGAAACGAGGCCCAATAAGCTTTAATAGAGGCTATAGATTAAATTGGATATAGCAAGCATAAGGGTTGCATTGTATGGATCGAATATAATGCGGGATACGATTTTTGTGCAGTCCCGAAGAGTTCGTTGAAGACGAATCGAACCGTACGAGTAAGCAGCTTAAGGAAGTGGAATCACGCATCGCGATTCCAGGTAAGGGAATTTTGTGAGTATATAGAGGTAGCTGCTCGTACTTTGAACTTGTGGGTGAATATTGGGTGTTGTATGAAATGCATGAATTGCTCAAATAAATGATTGATGGTATTCGTGAATGATGATGAGTATATGCGTGGTTTTGGATTTGAAGTGGATTTTATGAAATGGGATTGTAAGGCTAATAATTGCATAAATCTAATGTTTTGATGTTTTTCCCAAAGCGAATTGCTTGGTTTTAAGCAAGCTTGTAGATAGGTCGGCTAGTATTGTATTGTTGTTGTGGAAAAGCATTTGTGAGTGCTAAACCCGATTTTCGGGATTGTTGATTTGGTATGAGCCGCCTATCGTAATTGTATGACATAAATCGCGCTAGAGCCTCGCTCGCGCTGGATTTCTATGTTTTCATTTGTATGAAACGTGCTGGAGCCTAGCTCGCACCTTGATTTGGAAACTATAATGATATTTATAAACCGTACTGGAGCTTCTGCTCGTACGTGGGTTTTGAGTGGTTGTCTTATGAGTATAACCGTACTAGAGCTATGCTCGTACGCGCCTCTTTATGAGAAGATGCATGAGTCGTGCTAGAGCTTTGCTCGCACAAGTTTGCACAATGGGATACGTATAAGGTTGTGAA
Source organism: Firmiana major (assembly GCA_033439115.1). Taxonomy (NCBI): domain Eukaryota; kingdom Viridiplantae; phylum Streptophyta; class Magnoliopsida; order Malvales; family Malvaceae; genus Firmiana; species Firmiana major. Next base: position 42,765,492 of record CM065907.1, on the reverse strand, counting down.
AGTGGGTAAGATCCTTAAGCCTTACATCCTTAAGCTAACATCCTTAAGCCCAAAGAGGCGGGGAGGCTCTGTTAGGCGGGGAGGCTCTGTTTGGTGGGGAGGCTCTCTTACGGTGGGATCCTTAAGCCAACATCCTTAAGCCCAAAGAGGCGGGGAGGCTCTGTTAGGCGGGGAGGCTCTCCTACATGGTTATAGTAAGATCCTTAAGCCCTACATCCTTAAGCCAACATCCTTAAGCCCAAAGAGGCGGGGAGGCTCTGTTAGGCGGGGAGGCTCTGTTCGGTGGGGAGGCTCTCTTACGAAAGGATCCTTAAGCCCTACATCCTTAAGCTAACATCCTTAAACCCGAGGAGGCAGGGAGGCTCTGTTAAGCGGGGAGGCTCTGTTCGGCAGGGAGGCTCTCCTTCACGGATATGGGAAACTCTTGGTATGGGGTAGATAAGACCTAGGAATGGCACCCCCAATCGCGATATGAGTTGCGGAGTACGCTGTACTGTGTATATCACATGGAGTACGATGTACCGCATGATGGTTATGTGGTGAGAAAGTCTAGCGAGGGATAATCTATCTTCGTGCCAGCGTGATACCCCGCACACCTAGATGCGTGTGGTCTGGGATGATTTATGATGTAATGGTTCACATAGGCACTTTTGATATAGTGACCTAGATTTATACACATGCGTGAATTGTGGAATGTAAATGTGGTTGTGATTGTGAGTTGATTTTGTGGTGTTATGGTGTTGGTTTAAAAAGGAAGTTTCTTAAAGAATTGCCCTTTTATGAATTTAAATGAGATTGAGCATGAGATGATTTATACATGATGTCTCTACCATGTTTTATATGCCAATGCACATGATTTTGATACATGATATATATGTATATTCACATGGCATAGTTTTATTCCTCATGCTCCTACTATAAATGATTTATGCATAACACTATCAGCATGTAGATAGAGTAGTTATCTACCATGCTTGCATTATTGCCTTACTGAGCGTGTGGTTGCTCATCCCACTCTATTTTCCCCCCTACAGAGCGTGCATAGTAGCCCAGTGAGGACTGAGGCGTATTATTTTGGACTCCGCTGCATCTCCATTGCTAAAAGGTATATAAACAATGATTCTTTTTGTATCTAAACAATGTAAAAGCACAGTATTCTTTTGAGTCGTACTTATGGGGGATGTAGATGTCAGTAAAACATATATTCGTATAAGTACACGATTAAATGCAAATGTATGACATCGTTTTAATTAATTGAGAATGAATGAGATGTGGTGTTTATTATTGACTCACAGCTCAACAGTGTGTGGTGAGTTTAGTTCACGACCGGGTAAGGTAACAGTAAAACGCGAAAAATTTTCAGTGATTTTCGGTTAAAGAGAATGGAATTGGGTCATGACAGAGATTGGTATCAGAGCCGTGTTGGCCTGATGTGAGTCATTAATAAAACGTAGGAAAGTACATCCCCATAGTACTGTGTTTTTGTTTAGATATAACTGTGTATACCGTGATGGATTGAGCTTAATGAATTATTATAATACAGGAAGTTAGGCACTATGCCAGTTACACGCCAAGGTAGAGGGGCGAGAGCACGTGCTAGAGGCCGTAGAGGTAGGCCTGAGAGCCGTGCGGAGCCACAGATTGAGCAGGCTCCACAGAACCCTGCTGGGAGAGTAGAGGATACTGAGGCTCGCTTCGCTAGATTAGAGCAGAGTATTGAGAGTTTGGTGGAGATAGTCACGCAGGCCTTGGGCGCCGGTGACAGACGAGGTCCCGCGGCACAGCCTACTACGGAACAGGCAGCTGCAGAGGCGGAGAGACCTCAGACTGCTGAGACAGCTACAGTTACACCACCTCCAGCTCAGGATATAGCTTCTCCTATCGCTCCACAGCAGAGCGGTAGTGATTTGGGTTATGACTGCGACTTGAGCAGGCTGCGAGAGTTTCAAGCGCTGAAACCCCTAGTGTTTAGAGGGGTGAAGGACCCAGTGATTACGGAGGATTGGGTGTATGAGATGGAGAAACTGTATAGGTTTTTCTGATGTACTTCAAGTGAAAAGGTTGCCTTTGCCGTGTTTATGCTGAAAGGCGAGGCCGAACATTGGTGGAGGTCCACCGAGGTTATTTTGAGGGCCAGACACTCTGAGATCTCGTGGGAGATATTTCTAGAGGCCTTCAGGAGACAGTATATTCCAGCTACCGCACAGAGGAAATTGCGGATGGAATTTATTAATTTGGTTCAGGGGAACCGGACTGTGGACGAGTATGAGTCCAAGTTCATGTCATTGGGGAGATATGACCCTGACACGATGGGTAGTGAGACCCGAAAGATACAGAAGTTCATGGATGGATTGAGATTGGCCATCCGGACTAAGCTAGCTCCCTTTGACATCTCGACCTATGAGGAGGCTGTACATAAGGCTCAGTTATGTGAGCAAGACTTTGAGCGAAATGCCTCCGAGCTTGGGAGAGTCAGTGTTAGGAAGGACAGAGACCGGAAGAGATCCGGGTTTGGAAGAGTGGCCAAGAGAGATAGCCAAAGATTTTTCGAGAAGAGGCCAAAGATTGAGGAGGTGCGGGAGAGAGCTACTAGACCTCCCGTATACCCAGCCTTGACTGCGCCGAGGGGCATGACTATTGGAGGACCACGGCCTACTACTGATCAGTGTAGGAGATGTGGGAGATTTCATGGGAATAGACTCTGTCTGATGACCCCTATGGTGTGTTTTAGATGCGAGAGACCCGGACATATAGCTAAGCATTGTCCCGAGAGGATGGAGATTGCCCCACAGAAGGCAAGGAGCCTGAGGGAGCTCCAGTTGAGACAGCAGCCCCGAGGAGGAGGGCTACAGCTGAGGAAAAAGGGAAACAGGCTGCGGGTATGAGCAGAGGAAGAGTACATGCACTGGATCAGGACACCGCGGATGCTTCCACGGATGTGATTAAAGGTACCATCCGAATCTTTGACTTAGAAGCATTGGTATTATTTAATCCTGGTGCCACGCATTCTTTCATATCACCTTCCTTTGCACATAAATTGTTGAAATATGTGAAACCAACATTGTTGGATAAAATGTTAATGATTTCCACACCCATGAATGATAGTCAATTGACTGAGCATGTATGTAGGGATTGTAAGTTAAAGATAGAGGGGAAGGAAATGATAGCCAATCTGATTTTATTGAATATGAATGATTTTGATGTAATTTTGGGAATGGATTGGTTGGCTACCAATCGTGTTGTGATGGATTGTCATGCCAAAACATTGATGTTTTCAGGATTAGACAATCTTATTGTAAACTTTGATGAAAAGAAATGATATGAAACTAGCATGTTTGTTGTAAATAAAGGAGCATAATTGTGGTAAATAAAAGAGTATAATTTTAAATGCATATTGCTTGAGAGATAAATTATTTGTTTTTGATAAATATTGAATGTGGAGTGATGGTTTATGTTACTAACGATGAGAGGATAATGTGAAGGGTTCATTGCCTATGTGATCGATATAGATGAGGCACACCCGGAATTGAAGGACATACCCGTAATTACGGACTACCCTGATGTCTTTCCGGATGAATTACCAGGACTACCACCTGAAAGGGAAATGGAACTTTGCATTGAGTTAGTGCCTGGTACAGAGCCGATATCGAAACCACCCTATAGAATGGCTCCGATAGAATTGGAAAAGCTGAAGAAACAGCTGCAAGAGCTGCTGGAGAAGGGGTTTATTAGACCGAGTGTCTCACCTTGGGGAGCACCAGTTCTATTTGTAAGGAAGAAGGATGGAAGCCTCCGACTGTGTATAGATTACCGGTTGTTGAATAAGGCCACCATTAAGAACAAGTACCCCCTTCCGAGAATCGATGATTTGTTGGATTAGCTCCAGGGAGCCGAAGTATTTTCTAAGATAGATCTGCGGTCAGGGTACCATCAGTTGAGGATCAGGAGTGGAGATGTACCCAAGACAGCATTTCGTGCCCGTTATGGCCACTACGAGTTTTTGATGATGCCATTCGGACTGACGAATGCTCCCGCAGCATTTATGGCATTGATGAATGATATATTCAAGCAATACCTGGACAAGTTTGTAATAGTGTTCATTGATGACATTTTGGTCTATTCCAAGTCCAGGGAAGATCATGAGGAGCACTTGAGGATAGTTCTGCAGACCCTCCGAGAGAGAGAATTATATGCCAAACTCAGCAAGTGTAACTTTTGGTTGGAACAGATCTCATTTCTGGGGCATGTTGTGTCAAAGGATGGGGTATCGGTGGATCCATCCAAGATAGAGGCAGTTGTACAGTGGGAACAGCCCAAGACAGTAACTGAGATCAGGAGTTTTCTGGGATTGGCAGGATATTATCGGAGATTTGTAGAGGGTTTCTCCAGACTAGCTGCTCCGTTGACATGCCTTATGCGTAAAGATGTTAAGTTTACATGGGATGAGGCATGTGAGAGGAGTTTTGAGGAGCTCAAGCGTTGATTGACGACTGCTCCGGTTCTCACCATTCCTACCAGCTCAGGAGGATTCTCGGTGTATACGGATGCATCAACACCAAGGACTGGGCTGTGTACTTATGCAGGATGGGAAGGTAGTTGCCTATGGATCTAGACAGTTGAAAGATCATGAGAGGAACTACCCGACACATGATTTGGAGTTGGCGGCTGTAGTATTTGCTTTGAAAATATGGCACCACTATCTCTATGGTGAGAAATTTCAGGTGTTCACAGATCATAAGAGCCTTAAGTACCTGTTCTCGCAGAAAGAGCTGAATATGAGACAGAAAAGATGGCTCGAACTCCTGAAAGACTATGATTGTGAAATCATGTACCACCCGGGTAAGGCAAATGTAGTTGCCGATGCTTTGAGTAGAAAGAACCTTGGGTTGGTGTCTTATATGATGGTACGGGAACATGAATTGTTTGAACACTTTGTGAACCTCAGTTTAGATGTAACCCCACCTGGATCTGAGAGACTTGAGATCATGGCTAGTTTGAGACTAGAGCCAGAGTTGATTGGCTGTATTCTGCAAGCCCAGCAGAGCGATCGACGGTGTATCGATTGGCTGAGGCAGGTACAGACAGGTGTGGGTATTGATTTTGAGCAGAGTGCTGATGGCTTATTGAGGTTCAGAGGCAGAGTATGCGTTCCCAGGGATCCTGAGATCAGGAGAATGATTTTATCAGAGGCTCACTCATCGAAGTATACGATACATCCGGGATGTACCAAGATGTATCAAAACCTTCGAAAGGTTTATTGGTGGTCTGGAATGAAGAGAGACATTGCTGAATATGTCGCTAAGTGTCTCGTTTGTCAGCAAGTGAAGGTAGAGCATCAGAAGCCTGCAGGATTATTGCAGCCTCTACCGATACCGATATGGAAGTGGGAGCATGTCACCATGGATTTTGTGATGGGGTTGCCGAGGACCCGCAGAGGTCATGATGTCATATGGGTTATTGTGGACCGGTTGACTAAGTCCGCCCATTTCTTAGCTATGAGAGCTGCTGATACACTGAGTCAGTTGGCGAACCTGTATATTCGAGAGATAGTACGGCTACATGGTGTACCAGTGAGCGTTGTTTCTGATAGGGATGCCCGCTTCACTTCCTATTTCTGGGAACATTTTCAGGAAGCGCTGGGGACCCGATTGAGTTTTAGCACCGCTTTTCATCCTCAGACAGATGGGCAGTCAGAGAGGACTATACAGACCCTCGAGGATATGTTGAGAGAGTGTGTGCTGGATTATAGAGGCTCCTGGGATGACCACCTGCAGTTAGCCGAGTTCGCTTATAATAATAGCTATCATGCTAGTATCGGGATGGCACCCTATGAGGCATTATACGGGCGTAGATGCCGTTCCCCTATTGGATGGGAAGAGGTTGGTGACAGACAGATTTTTGCTCCGAACTTAGTGCAGCAGGCATCTGAGGACGTCCAGTTGATATGTGAGAGATTACGGACAGCTCAGAGCCGACAAAAGAGTTATGCTGACAAGAGACGAAGACCACTGGAGTTTGATGAGGGTGAGTCGGTGTTTCTGAGGGTATCACCATCGAAGGGTATTATGAGATTTGGTAAGAAGGGCAAGCTGAGCCCTAGATATATCGGACCCTTCGAGATTTTGGAGAGAGTGGGAGATAAGGCGTATAGGTTGGCATTGCCACCAGACTTGGCAAATGTCCACAACGTCTTCCACGTCTCGATGCTTCGGAAGTATCACCCGGACCCGGCACACCTGATAAGATATGAGCCGTTGGAGCTCCATGAGAGTATGACGTATGTTGAGAAGCCGGTTCGGATATTAGATAGAAAAGAGAAAGTGTTACGGAATAAGATAATTCCCTTGGTGAAAGTTCTTTGGCAACATCACACGGCGGAAGAGGCCAGTGGGAATTGGAGAACTTGATACGGGAGAAGTACCCCCAACTTTTTGAAGAGTGACTTGGTTCTAATTTGGAGGACCAAATTCCTTGAAGGAGGGGAGAATGTAAGACCCCGTATATGTATAATGGTAATGTGTGTAATTGGATCAAATAATGTGAATGGACTTGTAATGTAAAGTATGATTGATGTAAGTCCATGGATTCAAAGTATGTATGTGTAATATAAATTATAACGTACATACAAGTTTCATTGAGTATGAATGCGAAGAAATGAGTTCTAGCAAGTGATGGATGTGATTGAGACTCAAGATGAGTAGTGTGGTAAAATGGAATGGAGTTATGCTTCCATTTGGTTTTATGTAGCATACCTTTGAACATACAATGAATGCACACAAGTTTCAATGTGCATAAGGTATGAATGGATGCCATTTTCAAGTTATAAAGGTGGATGGATGAGAAAATGACCATGGCAATAGATTAAGGATGTGTTGGTATGAGTTGCAGCAAGGAAACTGCAGGAAATCTGGAAAACATGAGGCCCAGATCGATCTCATAGGATGAGAGATCGATCTGGAAGAGCCAGAATGCTCTTATTTGGGCGAAAGAATAGAGCAGATCGATCTCCAATGGAGCCAAATTGATCTCCTTAGCTCTCTGTTTGGGACCAGATCGATCTCATGCTTAGACAGATCGATCTCATGCTTCAACAGATCGATCTGATGCTTCGACAGATCGATCTCATGCTTAAAAATACCGTGAAAAAGAGGGATTTTAAGGGACCAGATCGATCTCCTCTTGGACCAGATCGATCTCCTCAAGCCATTTCTATATAAGGAAAGCTGAAAATCTGAAAATCTCGGAAAAACACTTAACCTTACAATCTCAACCCCAAAAACCTAATTTTCCCTCTCAAAAATCAGCCATTTTCAGTGAGATTTGGAGAGAGATCATTAGAGGCAAAGTTGTTCCTATCAAAGAGAAGAACAACATAGTGAGAGGGCATTTTCCCATTTTTGGAATTGAAGGAGTTAAGGGCATTACCATTGGAAAAAGAAGAGAAATCATATTGGTAAGATTCTAACACTCCAATCCAAATGCATTAGCTATTTAATTGATTTTGGAGTTGATTGGTATGAGTATTGATGGATAAACTACTTAGGAATGTAGTGGAATTGGTGTGACCTAGAAATCTAAAATTGGTATAATGTGAGAGTATGTGGGATTGAATGAGCTTATGGTTTATGGCATGCTAAAGTTGTTATTGGGGTAATGTTTATGATTTTAGATGGTTAGATGGAATTACATGGTGAGTTGTGAAAATGGATATGTATATGATTGATAAATGCCATAGTGAGGGAATTCATGGAATATGAACACTATGAGCTTAATGTCGATTTAACATCGATTTTGAATAAGTTAATAGGCCTAAGAAGATCCATAGACTCGAGCTATGGGTAAAGTAATGAAACGAGGCCCAATAAGCTTTAATAGAGGCTATAGATTAAATTGGATATAGCAAGCACAAGGGTTGCATTGTATGGATCGAATATAATGCGGGATACGATTTTTGTGCAGTCCCGAAGAGTTCGTTGAAGACGAATCGAACCGTACGAGTAAGCAGCTTAAGGAAGTGGAATCACGCATCGCGATTCCAGGTAAGGGAATTTTGTGAGTATATAGAGGTAGCTGCTCGTACTTTGAACTTGTGGGTGAATATTGGGTGTTGTATGAAATGCATGAATTGCTCAAATAAATGATTGATGGTATTCGTGAATGATGATGAGTATATGCGTGGTTTTGGATTTGAAGTGGATTTTATGAAATGGGATTGTAAGGCTAATAATTGCATAAATCTAATGTTTTGATGTTTTTCCCAAAGCGAATTGCTTGGTTTTAAGCAAGCTTGTAGATAGGTCGGCTAGTATTGTATTGTTGTTGTGGAAAAGCATTTGTGAGTGCTAAACCCGATTTTCGGGATTGTTGATTTGGTATGAGCCGTCTATCATAATTGTATGACATAAATCGCGCTAGAGCCTCGCTCGCGCTGGATTTCTATGTTTTCATTTGTATGAAACGTGCTGGAGCCTAGGTCACACCTTGATTTGGAAACTATAATGATATTTATAAACCGTACTGGAGCTTCTGCTCGTACGTGGGTTTTGAGTGGTTGTCTTATGAGTATAACCGTACTAGAGCTATGCTCGTATGCGCCTCTTTATGAGAAGATGCATGAGTCGTGCTAGAGCTTTGCTCGCACAAGTTTGCACAATGGGATACGTATAAGGTTGTGAAAGTGGGTAAGATCCTTAAGCCTTACATCCTTAAGCTAACATCCTTAAGCCCAAAGAGGCGGGGAGGCTCTGTTAGGCGGGGAGGCTCTGTTTGGTGGGGAGGCTCTCTTACGGTGGGATCCTTAAGCCAACATCCTTAAGCCCAAAGAGGCGGGGAGGCTCTGTTAGGCGGGGAGGCTCTCCTACATGGTTATAGTAAGCCCTACATCCTTAAGCCAACATCCTTAAGCCCACAGAGGCGAGGAGGCTCTGTTAGGCGGGGAGGCTCTGTTCGGTGGGGAGGCTCTCTTACGGAAGGATCCTTAAGCCCTACATCCTTAAGCTAACATCCTTAAGCCCGAGGAGGCAGGGAGGCTCTGTTAAGCGGGGAGGCTCTGTTCAGCAGGGAGGCTCTCCTTCACGGATATGGGAAACTCTTGGTATGGGGTAGATAAGACCTAAGAATGGCACCCCCAATCGTGATATGAGTTGCGGAGTACGCTGTACCGTGTATATCACATGGAGTACGATGTACCGCATGATGGTTATGTGGTGAGAAAGTCTGGCGAGGGATAATCTATCTTCGTGCCAGCGTGATACCCCGCACACCTGGATGCGTGTGGTCTGGGATGATTTATGATGTAATGGTTCACATAGGCACTTTTGATATAGTGACCTAGATTTATACACATGCGTGAATTGTGGAATGTAAATGTGGTTGTGATTGTGAGTTGATTTGGTGGTGTTATGGTGTTGGTTTAAAAAGGAAGTTTCTTAAAGAATTGCCCTTTTATGAATTTAAATGAGATTGAGCATGAGATGATTTATACATGATGTCTCTACCATGTTTTATATGCCAATGCACATGATTTTGATACATGATATATATGTATATTCACATGGCATAGTTTTATTCCTCATGCTCCTACTATAAATGATTTATGCATAACACTATCAGCATGTAGATAGAGCAGTTATCTACCATGCTTGCATTATTGCCTTACTGAGCGTGTGGTTGCTCATCCCACTCTATTTTCCCCCCTACAGAGTGTGCATAGTAGCCCAGTGAGGACTGAGGCGTATTATTTTGGACTCCGCTGCATCTCCATTGCTAAAAGGTATATACACAGTGATTCTTTTTGTATCTAAACAATGTAAAAGCACAGTATTCTTTTGAGTCGTACTTATGGGGGATGTAGATGTCAGTAAAACATATATTCGTATAAGTACACGATTAAATGCAAATGTATGACATCGTTTTAATTAATTGAGAATGAATGAGATGTGGTGTTTATTATTGACTCACAGCCCAACAGTGTGTGGTGAGTTTAGTTCACGACCGGGTAAGGTAACAGTAAAACGCGAAAAATTTTCAGTGATTTTCGGTTAAAGAGAATGGAATTGGGTCGTGACACAGACTCCTTGGTTTGCGTATTACAGAATTTAGTGATGCACTAGAGAGTGTTCAGGATATTGAGAGAGGCCTCAATGTTACTCAGGCTCAGTACGAATTTTGGGGGAAGTCAAAGGGTAAAGGTAAAAGAGTAAAGATCTCTAGATCAGAACCGATTAAGGGTCAGCCGAAGAGACTGGAGCTTGGTGAGGCTCCTGCGAAGGCTGATAGGCCTGGGACTACTACTGTTACCCTTGAAACCACTTAGAGTCATTTGTTACCTATGAGAAGTTGTAAAGATTGTGTTATGATGCACAGTGGGCCATGTTACTAGCGAGTGGGTGCCTGTTTTGGTTACGGACAGAGGGGACATCGGATTAAGGATTGTCCATCATTATCGACCCCATAGCCCCGAGATCAGTCAACCCCACCTCCTGAGAGATAGATACAGGCTACGCAGAGGCAAGCCCTCTAGAGACAGGCAACAGTGAAAGAGAAGGGGAAGAAGCCTGTCACCCGAGGGCGAGTCTTCGTACTTGATCAGGAGACAGTGGATACCTCATCCGATGTTATCAGAGGTAATCTTCTTGTCTGTAATCATCGAGCTAAAGTTTTGTTTGATCCTGGATCCACACGCTCGTTCATTACACCTCAGTTTGTAAAATGTCTAAATGTAAAATCTGAACCCCTAGATTTTATATGTCATATTAGTACTCCCATGCATGAGACACAAATAGCTGATAGAGTGTGTAGGAACTGTGAAATCAAGGTGGGAGACGTGGTAATGAATGCAGATCTAATATTACTAAATATGTTTGGTTTTGATGTAATATTAGGAATGGACTGGTTAGCCGCTAATAGAGTAAGTTTAGACTGTTATACTAAGACTGTAACCTTCTCCCTACCTGATAAATTTGAAGTATATTTTGCAGTTAAGAAATGAAACATATGATGCTTTTAAATATGAAATTCCATGAACTTTTTTGATGTTTTATTGTTAATGAAGGTTATATTGCCTCTATTTTGGATACGAGCCGGGAACATCCAAGTATACAGGATATACCAGTTGTTTGTGAGTTTCTGGATGTATTTCCTGATGAGCTATCGGGGTTACCACCGGAGAGAGAGCTGGAGTTTTCTATTGACTTAGTACCAGATACCCAACCAATCTCTAAGACTCCCTATAGAATGGCACCAGTCGAATTAGAGGAGCTGAAGAAGCAGTTGCAGGAATTGCTGGACAAGGGTTTTATTAGACCCAGTGTGTCACCTTGGGGAGCTCCGATTTTGTTTGTGAGAAAGAAGGATGGTAGCCTCCGGCTATGCATAGATTACCGATTGCTGAATAAGGCTATGGTAAAGAACAAGTGCCCTTTGCCCAGAATCGATGATTTATTTGATCAGTTGAGAAGGGCTTCAGTATTCTCAAAGATTGATCTGAGGTCCAGCTATCACCAGTTGAGAATCAGAAAAGAAGATGTGGCCAAAACAGCATTCAGAACCAGATATGGTCACTATGAGTTTTTAGTGATGTCGTTTGGCCTGACCAATGCCCCTGCTACTTTCATGAGTCTGATGAATGAAGTATTTTGGGATTATCTAGACCGATTTGTGATTGTCCTCATTGATGATATACTGGTTTACTCTAAGTCCCGAGAGGAACATGAGCAGCATTTGAGGACAGTGCTCCAGACTCTTCGAGAGAAACAGTTGTATGGGAAATTGAGTAAATGTGAATTTTGGCTGGAGCAGATAGCTTTCCTCGGTCACATTGTATCAAAGGACGGGGTGTCAGTTGATCCGTCTAAGGTTGAGGCAGTACTCAAATGGGAACAACCGAGGACTATATTAAAGATTCGAAGTTTTTTGGGGCTAGCGGGGTACTACCGGAGATTTGTAGAGGGATTCTCCAGAGTAGCAGCTCCACTGACTAAGCTCACGCGTAAAGGTGTTCCTTTTGTCTGGTCAGAAACATGTGAGCATAGTTTTCAGGAGCTCAAACGGAGATTAACTACCATGCCCATCCTGACTATTCCGAGTGGTTTGGGAGGATTCACGATATACTGTGATGCATCTCACCAGGGTTTGGGATGTGTACTGATGCAGAATGGTCGAGTTATAGCTTATGGTTCTAGACAATTAAAGGACCATGAGCGAAACTATCCCACCCATGATCTGGAGTTAGCTGTTGTGGTATTTGCTTTGAAGATTTGGCGGCACTACCTGTATGGTGAGAAATTTCAGATCTTCACTGACCATAAGAGCTTGAAGTATATATTTGATCAGAAGAAGCTTAACATGAGACAGAGACAGTGGTTAGAGCTTTTTAAGGATTATGACTGTGAGATTGTGTATCATCCGGGTAAGGTGAACGTGGTGGTAGATGCTCTCAGCAGGAAGGGTATAGTGTCACATATGATGGTTAGAGAATGGGAGCTTTTGGAACAGTTCGCCAGACTCCAGATTAATGTTGAAGAAGAAGATGTTGGATTTATGGCTAGCTTACGGATTGAGCCCAGCATCTTAGATCAGATCAGAATGGGGCAAATAAATGATCAGAGGTTACTTGATATGGTTAGCCAAGCAGAGCAAGCTTCGCAGTCAAATTTTATGGTCAGTGATGATGGGCTGTTGAGGTTCAAGGGTCGAATCTATGTGTCGAGCGATGATGCCCTGAGACAGCAGATTTTGAGAGAGTCTCACTGCTTTCGCTACACCATGCACCCAAGCAGTACCAAGATGTATCATGATTTGCGGAAGGTGTATTGGTGGGTTGGTATGAAGCGGGATGTAGCAGAATTTGTGGCCAGATGCTTGGTATGTCAGCAGGTTAAGATTGAAGATCAGAAGCCTATAGGATTTCTTAAGCCCTTGCCAGTGCCTACGTGGAAATGAGAGCACATTACGATGGATTTTATTATGGGGTTACCCCGGACCCGAAGAGGTCATGACGCAATCTGGGTAATAGTTGACAGATTGACTAAGAGTGCCCACTTCCTCGCCATTAAGAGTACAGATTCTGTGAGTGCCTTGGCAGAACTGTATGTCAGAGAGGTAGCTCGTTTACATGGGGCTCCCGTGAGCATTACATCTGATAAAGATTCTAGGTTTACCTCTAGATTTTGGACACATTTTCAGGAAGCTATGGGATTTGAGTTGAATCTCAGCACTGCTTATCATCCTCAGACTGGCGGTCAGTCTGAGCGGACTATTCAGACCCTGGAGGATATGTTGAGGGCGTGTGTAATGGATTTTAAGGGTTCATGGGACAACCATTTGCCCCTCACAGAGTTCGCATATAATAACAGCTACCATACTAGTATCGGGATGGCACCTTATGAAGCTCTTTATGGCAGGAGATGTAGGTCCCCAGTTGCTTGGGAAGAAGTGGGTGATCGGAAGATTATGGCTCCTGATTTAGTGGAACAGGCAGTGAAGGGTGTTCAGATTATTTGTGATAGACTTCGGGTAGCTCAGAGTCGGCAGAAGAGTTACATAGATGTGCAAAGATGGCCACTGGTGTTTCAGGTTGGGGACCCTGTGTTTTTTATGGTCTCTCCGAGCAAGGGCATCATGCGTTTTGGAAAGAAAGGGAAGTTGAGTCCTCGTTTCATCGGTCCGTTTGAGATACTTGAGAGAGTGGGATATGTTGCTTACCGATTAGCTTTACCTCTACAGCTTTCTGGGATACATAATGTCTTCCACGTCTCAATGTTGAGGAGATACAATTCGGATCCCTCCCATGTCATTGAATATGAAGCTTTAGACATCCAGGGAGATATGAGTTATGTAGAAGAACCTATCCGGATACTCGACATGAAGGAAAGGGTACTTCGAACGAAGAAGATCCCATTGGTAAAGATTCTCTGGCAGCACCACTCCATGGAAGAGGCAACGCGGGAACTAGAGAGTCTTATGAGGGAGAAGTACCCTTTGTTGTTTGACGGACCGAGCTGAATTTGGAGGACCAAATTCTTAAAAAGGTGGGGAGGAATGTGAGACCCAAATTTTCATGCTATTGTTCATTTTAAAATAAATCGAGAAGTTTAAGACTTGTGTAAATGTTTATACAAGGCCTAGAAAGATCGAGATGCCCGAGATAGTGGTACGAAACTCGAGGCATGTGTTTCGAGGTAAGATCTTGAATTTAAGTATTTTTCAATAAAGTATGATTTTAAGTATGTTATGATGATTAGAAAGTGAAACTAATACATTAGAAGTTGAAAAATTAGTAAACCTCGGGTTTACACTAAACCAAGCAAATGAGCCTAGAAATAGAAATAAATTCAAAATAAATTCTCGAAATTCACAAAAATTATTCCGAAGCTATAGGAAATTATTATAAGGCATAATTTACATGAGGAATGAAAATTGAGTGGAGATATGGAGGTTTCGGTCAAATGAATTTTTAAAGCAAAACGAAAACCTTAAGTTACATTGTCCGGTAATGACCAAGTTATGTAAAATGGGCCCAATCGGGAAACTTTTCTTAAACAAGTGGTCCTCAAATTTTTATGAGAGATACTGGAGACATATTAGAACACTTGAGAAGTGGAAATTTGGAAGAAAATGGGCCAGAACTATTTTTCATGGATTTTCTAAACTGACCAGTGGGCTACCCCAACCTAGTGAACTGGATACCCATTAGGAAAAGCCCAATTTTGACCCATCTACAGATCTGATTTAAACCCGTACTTTTAGGACATATAACTAGACTTATTTATATTTTATAGGGATCTGAAAACACCCAGAAAGAAGCTCCCACGCGCTTTCACCTCCCCCCCCCCGAAAGTTCCAAGGTGAGAGAAAATTTGATTTTTGAAAGTTTTTAGTTGGTTTTTCTTGTAGTTTTTGATGATTCTAAGCTATATACATGTTGAATTACAGATGAGGATTTGTTTGGAAGATAAAAAACTTGGTCAACTTTGGTCAAAGGTGAGATATGTTTATGTTTAATGATTTTTAAGGATTTTTAGTTAAGTAGAATTTAAAGAAATAATTTATATGGAAGTGTGTAGTTCTGATCCGCATGATTAAGTTGTGGAAATGATGAATTTTGGATGAATTGAAGGTTGTTAATAGTTAAATTTATACCGAAAAAGTTCGGTTTATAGCTTAGTTTAGTGAAAAATCGAAAGGTGTGAGAATTTGTAAGAATTTGATTGATAAAGTGTGTATTATGGATGTGAATGGGTATGTAGGTTATTAAGATAGTGAATGTGAAGTTAGAATAATTAAATTTGATAAAATAGCTTAAATCAGCACTTAAATCGGTAAAACCGAAAAAATAGGAAAAGTTGACAAAAAGGTCAAATTTGGTCAACTCTTAAGAAGATAAATACATATTTGGATATGTTGAGATGAAATCAAACAATATTTGATAATTTGGTATCATTTTGGGCAGCTCAGGAATTCGACACGCAAAACAAGTAAACCCAGACCCCGACAGAGTAACGCTGTTTTAGCTCCGTTGAGGTCAGGGATGCAATTTAAAATAGTACTAGCCTCCTATATTTATTTATTGTTCATAAATGACTTGAAAATCATAGAAAGAAATCTGTTTGAAAACCATACTTTCTCTGTTTAAATCCGAAAGGAATAATAAACCATTTTTAGATACTGAAATCATGGTTTTCACTTATTTTGCATAAATAAAATAGATATACATATTTTGAATGAATTATGACATGACTTGATGATTAAAGTTTTCATATAAAACTAAGTAAGTATGAAAGTAAGGATTTTAAGACGACAGACTACTGTTAATATATGCTGAGTGCATAATCATGCTTGCTACTTATGGTGTCTTGGCTCCACCACATGTAGTATTAGTTTAGATTCACCAGTGTAGTGTCTATTTTGCCTTAGTGGTGTTGTTTTCCACTACACGTGGTGTCTATTTTCGAAGTATCTTGTGACTGCACGGTGTGTGCCACTAGTGCCCGTGCCCTAACTGTGTGCTAGTGTGATTGAGATACTATATTAGAACCTCTGTACGACCTTGATCCAGTCTACAACCCTTACCATGGCCATAGGTATTTTTACCTCTACGGAGGATATGATATGTTGCATGATAACTATATTGAAATAGCCTAGTCTCCATAATTTGATGTATAATGTTTTAATAAAGAAAGTATGTATGATGTTTTAGTATATGAAAGTACGTACAACGTTTTGATGAAGTATGGTGTATTTTAAAGTAAGCATGTAAAATGGTTTTCTAAGTAAGTATGTACGGAAGTATGTTTATTCTGATTTTCTAATTGTTTTTAAATGGTTAGAATTGTTTTAAATGCATACCTTACTGAGCTTTTTCCCAGAAGCTCACCCCTTCTCTTCTCCCATTTCAGAGTACCTGAAGTGAGATTATTCAGCCATTTACAAGTACGTGAGTAGCTAGTGGATTCAATGACTCCCAGACTACTTTCAGTACTCGCTCAGGTATATCATCGGATATTTATTCCCAGACATGATATTATACAGATACTGGATTGTATATAAATACTTTTGGGCAGTAATAAGTTGTTTTATGGATTATTATGTAAATGTTTTGGGAAGTGAATGAAATGTCATTGATACTGAGTATGGATATGGAAGTTGTAGTAGTAAAAAAGGTAGAGTTGAAAGTAATAAGTTTAAGAAATAAAATCAACTGCCTTGCGAATATAAACTGCGTTTACTTGCAGGGGGATAGGATATATTGTAAAAGGCTATGCTGCCGAAATGTTTGGTAAAATTAAATGGTTAAAAGAATAAGTAAAGAAAGAAATGAAGTAACCTACACTGTACAGGAATGCAACCTAAGTAGAAAAATAATATTCAGAGGAAAACGTTAGCCCCTATTTCCGCGCTTCCGAGGCGTTACATTTCATTTCTTAAACTTAGACTTATCAAAATAACACTTCATTCATTCATTTCATCCCATAACTTATGTTTTACAACTTACTTGTATGTCACTTTTCCTCATTTCATATTATTTAGTTAAACCGAGGCATATACCGAGCCTTTTCGGTTTTTCTCATTCACTTCAATTTAAAATTACTCAATTCTTATACATGTTAAACAACATTTATTTTAAGCCTTTCCATAAGAATCCATAATATGCCAAAGTATCTTTTTATCATTTTTATCGTTTTTAACTTAACCGAGCTTTTTCGGTATTAAACTAACACCATACAAACATCAAATTCAACCAAATTTGAACATTTCCATGCAAACCCTAGGCTGGTTACAACATAGCATTATCTTAGAAAACTTAATTCAAAATTCCACTTTAGCCAAAATCACACAAATCCAACATATATCAACATATATCAAGTTCATCTTCCTCCAACAGCTTTACCTTAGGGTTGACCAATGTTGACCCGAGATTTATCTACCAACAATCTTTCTCAAATGTATAACCACAAGTATACAACTTATAAATACCATAAACAAACTTAAAAATCCATCAAAGAAGGAAGAAAATCACTTTCTCTCACCTTGGTGAATAGGGCAATTTTGTCCAGATTCTTCTCACTAACGTTTGACTAGGAAAATGACCTTGGTTTTAGCTGAAATTTTAATATGTTGTATGGGACTTCCAAGGATAAAATCGGTCCTTCTTGGCCAAACTCTAATTCTGTTTGGAAGATGGACGAAAAAATATTACAAGTTGAAATAGGGGAAGGACACTTTAGGATGTTCCAAGAGCAACATCTCTCTGGTTTCTTCAATTTTTAGGGCATATGATACCTTTTTAAATAATTAATTGGGTCTACTTTCTTAGGTTAAAAGACCATATACAAAGCTTGTGAAACCCAGATTTTTCCCACTATGTTCATTAATTGTAATCATAAGATGGATGATTTAGAACATATGAATGTGAATGATGTAGTGGAGGTATGAAAATACAGAATTTAAATGAGAAAAGATAGTGAGTTCGAGAAGAAAAATCGGTCTAAATTAGTCCCAAACGTGTAGAACGGTAAAATGGTCAAAAGATCCTAATTTCAGTGTAAATTCGATAAGGAAATTTCATTAAAAAAAATATGGATTTAGGAAATCTTGATCGATAAAGAAGAAATTATGGAATTCCGAGTCCAATTGGTCAAGATAAGAAGATATTACGAATTTTCGTAATTTTCGCCCTGGACATTATCCCGAAAATATGTGAAAAATACACCGAAAAAGTTAAAATAAATTAAATTATTTAAATTAATTAATTAATAAAATAAAATATGATTTTTTAGATATTTTGGGTATTTTATTATATTTTATTTGATTAAAATAAAATAAAATATAATATAATATAATAAGATATAATAAAATAATAATAAAGTATATTATTTATATATATATATATATATAAACAAACTGAAAATTGAAAACGTTAAGTGTGAATTGAGAAGGGAAAACAGAAGAAACAAAAACGTGAGACAAACGAAACCAAGGGACCGACTGCCGGCGAGCCACCACCGGCGCTAGCCAAGGCCAGCCGACCATCGGAAACGAAGCCTAACAACCACCCGACCCTCCTGCCATCGGCGGCGTGCACCGAAACCACTGGAATCCGACGGATCGAGGGAGAGAAGGTCGAAAGAGGAGGAGACAATTCTAGCGGCTCCACCGGCGATTGATCCCAACCGACCCCAGCCAAACGTTACCCTGCTCTAGGCACACCGAATCACGCTAGAAACGGCCCGAGAATCAACCGAAAAAGTTCTGAACGGCGACGGAAAAGCCTGAACCGGTACGGACCGGTTCAACAAGAAGTGAACCGGACTGAACCGAACCGGTTTGAACTGATCTGAATCGGTTTAAACCGGTTTGAACCGGTTCAGCCAAGAAAGAAGGGAAAAAAGGAGAAAAAGGAAAGAAAAAGAGAAAAAGAGAAAAAGGAAAAATTTTCGGGGATACACCGGACTACGGGTAAGTCAGTAAGAGGTCAAAAGTGACCGATTTAATTTTCGAGAAATTTATTTAAATTATATTTGATCAAAAATTTACCCAAAATTAAAATATATAAAATTGTGCAGTTCGACGATAAATGGCATACGTGAGCCCGATTGAACTTTGATTTGTGCACTATCATAAAATCTCGGGTAAGTAAAGCTCATTTATGACAATCTATGTAATTATCGAGCATTAAAAGTTTATTTTACGAGTTACAAATTAAATTGCGCATTTAGTGGATTAAATTGAGATTTTTAATTAAATTGTCGTAAATGATATACGGACTATTCAAAGACTCTAGAAAAAGGCCCAATAAGTACTAATGGGCCCAGTGAGCCCAATAAGCCTTGATGAAAGAATTAATAAGTGGAAACGAGCTTAAAATGGATTAAGGCCCATTAAGGTGCAATCGGGCTCAATAAGAGAGAAATTGGCCCAATTAACTAAATCGACAGTAGTAAATATGAGAAAATATTTATTGAGTTGAATACGACTAAAACGAGATTTATACTGATAAAATCGAGCAAAAAGAGTAAAATCGATTAAAGTCAACTTTTGGTCAAAGCTTCGATATAATCACATATGTGGATATGTTGAAATGAATTTAAGCCATATGTGATAAGTTGAACTTGTTTTGCAGTAACTCGGTCTATCGACACGTTTTACGAAGTAAATTCGAGCATCAAGGAAAGTGCTCTACATCAGTCACTAAGAGGTAAGGGATATAATTTAGAGTAGCATTAGTACTCCTCAACCTTACCAAATGTTTATGTGGATAGTTAGTTGAGTTTTCATGAAAAAGAGCTTTCTCGAAAGTTGAAAAGAGTACTATTCACTCAAACCGAAATAAACTTATCCAAGCTTTTCAAAATGACTTTTATTGCATGAGATACATTTTAGTATGTATGTTCATGTATATAAATGTGATTTTCACTTATGAAATGAAAGCGTAGTATTTTCATGTGAGATTACGGGTTAAAGTCCCGATATGTTTTATGAAACCATGTCTTCATAATACGGGTTAAAGTCCCGAGATAGCTCTTAAGCTATATTTTCACAGTACGGGTATGAGTCCCAAGAAATAGCTATTATAACTAGGCTTTCCATATTTACACGGGCTAGAGTCCCGCAATGATTTATGAAAATCATGTTTTCTATAAAAAACGGGTTAGAGTCCCATAATGATTTTAATACACGGGTATGAGGCCCAAAATGATTTTGATAAATTGGGTAAGAGTTCCAAAATGCTTTTTGTGGGGTAAAAAGGCATGATATGACGATAGTCAGAGGATCTGGGGTCGATCTCGTATAGAGACGATCGAGGATCTACCTAGCCGACGGCCAGAGAACGGGCAGGCTCTGACTTGATATGAGAAACGTGCGCATAGTCCACACTTGGTGATGCACGTGAGTTCGTGCGTATAGTCTCCATTTAGTGGTGTACGAGAGATAGGGCAGCGTACGACCCTGATCCAGTCCTACGGTTCCCCTGTACAATGGCCATATGTACCTATGATGAACGTCCTACAGGACCAGATGTACGATGTCCTTCGGGACTAGTATATGAGACGATTGCCTGACCCTACACGATGAATTGACGAAATTATATATATATGTTTTCACACATTTCATGCTACCTGTTTTATGATTTTATTGAGCACAGATTTCTATGATGAGATTTTAAAGGTAGCTATGAGTATGTCCTACGAAATGTGCATATGACAATACGATTTCATTTCCAAAGTGATAAGCATGTTATGATATGCATGATTAAGTTTTGAGATGCTTTTTACTTGTTTACACGACGTGATATGCATACTATAAATGAGTTTTACCAAAAAGATGCATGATGTGTAAACTTATGATTTAAGCATGTTTTTACTGCTTTTATGAAATGTAAGCATCTCTACTCCAGTATATATTTATGCTGATTTGTAAAACCATGAGTTTTACCATGTTTTGAGTATTTAAAGCTATTTTAAATGTATATCTTACTGAGTCTGAAAAACTCACCCCCTCCTCTCCATCTCCCAAATTATCTATAGCGAGTCTACTGCACATACGAGACTGTGGTCGTTGACAAGGTAGTCTGACCTTTCATCAGATACTTTCGTAACCTTGAGGTACAGTCTTACTTATATTCCAGACATGTGATACAGAACAGTCACTATTGTATATCATAGTCGTGATGTAATAATTGTAAATGATTATTTATATACAGAATGTATGTGATGTAATGAGATCTTGGAAAATGAAAAGATTTTAAATCTAGACATGGACAGGAAAACAACATAGTTAATGGATAAAAAGTTTAAATTAGCCTAATTTTTTCACGCTTCTGGGGCGTGACATTTTTCTTGGTATCAGAGCAAATGTTGTGTAGTACTGTCGTGTCTAGTAATAAGAGTGTATTACATCCCAATGTGTCTATGCATGTCTGTTAATAAGGTAAGCTTACTTGTCAAAGTATGACTTAATTTATGGATTTTATGCAAATAGTAGATCGCTAATCATGAGTGGTAGATGGGGCCGTTCACAGAGACGAGCTCAATCCACTTTACCATCTTCCCCTAAACTCGAGAGCCTTACTGATAGAATAAGGAGGCTTGATGAGACAGTACATGGTACGAGGGAAAGACTTACAACCTTTACCACTATGTTTACCCAGCAGTTTGGGGTACGTACATCTGATACGGAGACAGCTACTCTTACGCCTAATCTTCCTCCCCCACTAGTTCCTCCAGTAGCCCCAACCCTCAGCCAGCAGTTCCCCAGCATAGGGATGATAGAGAGACTCAGAGGGTGCGAGATTTCTTGAGTATGCATCCTTCAGAGTTCACAGGGCTTAAGGACCCGATTAAGGCTGAGGAGTGAATCGTTGATATTGAGGTGATATTTCAGTTTGGGGTGTACTGATAGGGAGAGAGAGACTATGGCAGGTTAAATGATAAAGGGACAAGCTAAGTTCTGGAGAAGATCCACACAGACGATATTAGCCGAGGATCCCTCAGAGATCACATGGAATGCTTTCTTAGTTGTATTCCGAGAGCAATATGTACCGATTGCAGCTTGAAAGAAGATGCATGCAGAGTTTTTGGATTTGTAACAGGGAAGTTCTATAGTAGACAAGTATGAGAACAAA
The DNA here is from genome assembly GCA_033439115.1 of Firmiana major. NCBI lineage: Eukaryota > Viridiplantae > Streptophyta > Magnoliopsida > Malvales > Malvaceae > Firmiana > Firmiana major. Next base: position 42,743,369 of record CM065907.1, on the reverse strand, counting down.
TTTATAACCCTGATGAGATACGATCCAGAGACAGTTAGAGATCCCGAACGCCAGACAGAGAGATTTCTAGCAGGACTAAGATCTGGGATCGGAGATAAACTATTGGGTCAGAATATCATAGATTTCAGAGATGCTCTGAGACGGGCCCAGAAGATAGAAAGGGGCTTAGACGTTCCTCAAGCAGAGCATGGTTTCAGGAGATCAATCAGAGTTAAGAGGAAGAGAGCAGTTACTTTTCGACATGATTTGAGAAAGGGTCAGCCCAAGAGATAGAGGGTGGAAGGACCTTAGATAGGGGCTGGTAAGCCCAAGACTCTGGTTGGTGTCGCAGGTATGATCAGAGGCCCTGAGATAAGAGTGCCATAGTGCAGGATATGTAGCAATATTTACACCAAACTTATCGCGCAGGTACATTTACTTGCTACAGATGCGATGAAGCAGGACACATAATAAGAGAGTGTCTACTTATGAGATCTCAGAAACCTCGTGAGGCACCTAGACAAATAAAGATGATCGGCTCAGGCTCCACAGAGGAGAGCTACAACCGCGGACAAGGGCAAGAAACCTGTCTCCTAGGGTCGAGTGTACGCCCATGACCAGGAGACAGTAGATACATCCTCCGATGCTATCTGAGGTACTCTTCTTGTCTGTAATCATGAAGCACATGTACTGTTTGACCCAGGTTTCACACACTCGTTGGTGTCACCATAATTTGTATGTAAGTTTCATAAGAAACCTGGAGTCACTATATTACCTGTTGCACATAAGTACACCTAAGCACAAGATACAGAAAACAGATACGATATGTAAAGCTGGTGATATGATGGTATGAGATAAGAAGTTGTTAGCAGATCTAGTATGGTTGAATATGCAAGACTTTGATGTAATATTAGGCATGGATTGGTTAGCTACCAATTGTGTAAGTCTAGACTACTACACTAAGACCTTAACTTTCTCCTTACCAGTAAAGTTTAGTGTATGTTTATTAGAAAGTAATAAAAGTGCATAGTGTTAAAGTTATGAAATGATATAATGTTTATGCATGAGATTGACGTATGATGTTTGATGGTGTGAAGGATACATTGCATTCATTTTTTATGAGAGTCGAAACCACTAAGTATATAGGATGGTGGTATGTGAGTTTCCCGAAGTATTCTCAAAAGACTTACTGGGGCTACCACCAGAGAGAGAAGTTGAGTTTGCCATTGAGCTAGTACCAGATACTCAACCCATCTCCAAGCCACCATACCAAATGGCATTAGTAGAGTTTGGAAGAATTAAAGAAGGCGTTGCAAGGATTACTCGATAAGGGGTTTATAAGGCCTAGTGTGTCACCATGCGGTGCACCAGTACTATTTGTCAGAAAGAAGGATGGTAGTTTTCTTCTATGTATAGACTACATGCTTTTGAATAAAACAACAGTTGAGAATAAGTATCCCCTGCCAAGGATAGATGACTTATTTGATCAACTGAGAGGGGCTTCAGTGTTTCAAGGATAGATTTGTGATCGGGTTATCATCAGCTAAGGATTAATGAGGCTGATATACAAAAGACAACATTTCAGACCCGATATGGGCACTACGAGTTCCTAGTTATGCCCTTTTGGATTGACTAATGCCCCAGTTGCATTTATGAGCCTTATGAATGATGTCTTTCGAGAATACCTAGATAGATTTGTGATAATATTCATCAATGACATCTTGAATTATTCTAGATCTCGAGAAAAGCACGAATAACATTTGAGGACTGTACTCCAGACTCTCCGTGAGAAGAAGCTATATGGTAAATTTAGTAATTATGCTTTCTGGCTAGAACAGATTGCATTCCTTGGACATGTAGTATCTAAGGACAAGGTGTCAGTAGATCCGTCCAAGGTAGATGCAATACTGAGATGGAAAAGACCGAGGACAGTCACGAAGGTCAGAAGCTTATTGGTATTAGCATGGTAATACCGACGGATTGTCGAAGGGTTTTCACAGATAACAGTTCCATTAACCAGACTGACTCGTAAAGAGGTTCAGTTTATATGGTCTGAATAGTGTGAGCAGAGCTTTCAAGAGCCCAAACGTTGGTTGAATACGACACCAGTCTTGACCATGTAGAGTGGTTCTGGGGGGATATGTGGTATTCAGTGATACTTCCCACCAGGGTCTCGGCCGTGTGCTTATACATCATGGTAGAGTGGTAGCTTATGGATCCCGTCAACTAAAGGATCACGAGCGTAATCATTCCACTCACAACTTTGAGTTAGCTGCAATAGTATTTGCACTCAAGATATGGCGGCATTAATTATATGAAGAAAGATTTCAGATCTTCACTGACCACTAGAGTCTTAAGTACTTGTTTGATTAGAAGGAGCTGAATATGAGATAGTGGAGATGGATAGAGCTCCTCAAGGTTTATGGCTGCGAGATTTTATACCATCTTGGTAAGGTGAACATGGTAGCTAACGCCCTGAGCTGAAAGGGTATGATATCCTATATGATGATTAGAGAGTGGGACTTATTGGGATAATTCGCCAAACTCAGGATCAGTATGGATGAGATTGAGCATCGATACATGGCTAGCCTACAGATTGATCCCAGTATACTAGATCAGATTAGAGTTGGATAGCAAAACGATCAGAAGTTACTGGATATGGTTAGCCAGGCAGAGGAGAGATCGAGTTTACGGTCAGTGATGATGGATTACTGAGGTACCGAGGTCATATCTGTGTGCCACATGATGACACCTTGAGTCAGAGCATTCTAAAGGAGTCTCATTGTCCTAGATTCACCTTGCTTCCGATTTAGTGGAACAGGCAGCTAAAGATGTTCAGCTCATATGCGACAGATTGAGGACCGCATAGAAAAGTTATGCCGATGTGCGCAGACATCCTCTTGAATTTCAGGTTGGGGACTCCGTATTTGTTAAGGTGTCACCGATGAAGGGTATAGTACACTTCAAAAAAAAAAGAGGAAGTGCTACGATTTGAGATTATTCCACTAGTAAAGGTTCTCTGGTAACACCACAAGACAGAAGAAGTCACTTGGAAACTAGAGAGCCAAATGAAGGAGAAGTACTCTCACGTAGTTGATGGACCAGCTTGAATTCAAATGACTGAATTCTTAAAAGGTGGGGAGAAATGTGAAACCCAAATTTTCCCACTATGTTCATTAATTGAAATCATAAGATGGATGATTTAGAACATATGGATGTGAATGATGTAGTGGAGGTATGAAAATACAGAATTTAAATGAGAAAAGATAGTGAGTCCGAGAAGGAAAATCGGTCTAAATTAGTCCCAAACGTGTAGAAGGGTAAAATGATCAAAAGATCCTAATTTCAGTATAAATTCGATGAGGAAATTTCATTAAAAAAAATATGGATTTAGGAAATCTTGATCGATAAAGAAGAAATTATGGAATTTCGAGTCCAATTGGTCAAGATACGAAGATATTACAAATTTTCGTAATTTTCGCCCGGTACATTATCTCGAAAATATGCAAAAAAATACACCGAAAAAGTTAAAATAAATTAAATTAATTAAATTAATTAATTAATAAAATAAAATATGATTTTTTAGATATTTTGGGTATTTTATTATATTTTATTTGATTAAAATAAAATATAATAAAATATAATATAATAAGATATAATAAAATAATAATAAAGTATATTATATATATATATAAAACAAACAGAAAATTGAAAACGTTAAGTGTGAATTGAGAAAGGAAAACAAAAGAAACAAAAACGCGAGACAAATGAAATCGAGGGACCGACTGCCAGCGAGCCACCACCGGCGCCAGCCAAGGCCAACCGACCACCGAAAACGAAGCTCGACAACCACTCGACCCTCCTGCCACCGGCGGCGTGAATTGAAACCACCGAAATCCGACGGATCGAGGGAGAGAAGGCCGAAAGAGGAGGAGACGATTCCGGCGGCTCCACCGGTGATTGATCCCAACCGACCCCAGCCGAACGTTACCCTGCTCCAAGCACACCGAATCACGCTAGAAACGGCCCAAGAACCGGCTGAAAAAGTGCTGAACGGCAACGGGAAAGCCTGAATCGGTATGGACCGATTCAGCAAGAAGTGAACCTGATTGAACCGGACCGGTCTGAAACAAGAAAGAAGGGAAAAAAGGAGAAAAAGGAAAGAAAAAGAGAAAAAGGAAAAAAGAAAAAATTTTCGGGGATACACCAGACTTCGGGTAAGTCGATAAGAGGTCAAAAGTGACCGATTTAATTTTCGAGAAATTTATTTAAATTATATTTGATCAAAAATTTACCCAAAATTAAATATATAAAATTATGCAGTTCGACGATAAATTGTGTACGTGAGCCCGATTGAACTTCGATTTGCGCACTATCATAAAATCTCGGGTAAGTAAAGCTCATTTACGACAATCTATGTAATTATCGCGCATTAAAAGTTTATTTTACGAGTTACGGATTAAATTGCGCATTTAGTGGATTAAATTGAGATTTTTAATTAAATTGTCGTAAATGATATACGAACTATTCAAAGAGTCTAAAAAAAGGCCCAATAAGTACTAATGGGCCCAGTGAGCCCAATAAGCCTTGATGAAAGAATTAATAAGTGGAAACGAGCTTAAAATGGATTAAGGCCCATTAAGGTGCAATCGGGCCCAATAAGAGAGAAATTGGCCCAATTAACTAAATCGGCAGTAGTAAATATGAGAAAATATTTATTGAGTTGAATACGACTAAAACGAGGTTTATACCGATAAAACCGAGCAAAAAGAGTAAAATCGATTAAAAGTCAACTTTTGGTCAAAGCTTCGATATAATCACATATTTGGATATGTTGAAATGAATTTAAGCCATATGTGATAAGTTGAACTTGTTTTACAGCAGCTCGATCTATCGACACGTTTTATGAGGTAAATTCGAGCATCGAGGAAAGTGCTCTACATCAGTCGCTAAGAGGTGAGGGATATAATTTAGAGTAGCATTAGTACTCCTCAACCTTACCAAATGTTTATGTGGATAGTTAGTTGAGTTTCCATGAAAAAGAGCTTTCTCGAAAGTTGAAAAGAGTACTATTCACTCAAAACCGAAATAAACTTATCCAAGCTTTTCAAAATGACTTTTATTGCATGAGATACATTTTAGTAGGTATGTTTATGTATATAAATGTGATTTTCACTTATGAAATGAAAGCATAGTATTTTCATGTGAGATTACGGGTTAAAGTCCCGATATGTTTTACGAAACCATGTCTTCATAATATGGGTTAAAGTCCTGAGACAACTTTTAAGCTATATTTTCACAGTACGGGTATGAGTCCCAAGAAATAGCTATTATAACTAGGCTTTCCATATTTACATGGGCTAGAGTCCCGCAATGATTTATGAAAATCATGTTTTCTATAAAAAAAATAGGTTAGAGTCCCATAACGATTTTAATACACGGGTATGAGGCCCGAAATGATTTTGATAAATTGGGTAAGAGGCCTAAAATGCTTTTTGTGGGGTAAAAAGGCATGATATGACGATGTCAAAGGATCTGGGGTCGATCTCTATTGAGAGAATCGAGGATCTACCTAGCCGACGGCCAGAGAACGGGCAGGCTCTGACTTGATATGAGAAACGTGCGCATAGTCCACACTTGGTGATGCACGTGAGTTCGTGCGTATAGTCCTCATTTAGTGGTGCACGAGAGATAGGGCAGCGTATGACCCTCATCCAGTCCTACGGCACCCCTGTACAATGGCCATATGTACCTATGATGAACGTCCTACGGGACCAGATGTATGATGTCCTTCGGGACTAGTATATGAGACGATTGCCTGACCCTACACGATGAATTGACGAAATTATATATATATATATATATATGTTTTCGTACATTTCATGCTATCTGTTTTATGATTTTATTGAGCACAGATTTCTATGATGAGATTTTAAGGGTAGTTATGAGTATGTCTTACGAAATGTGCATATGACAATACCATTTCATTTCCAAAGTGATAAGCATGTTATGATATGCATGATTAAGTTTTGAGATGCTTTTTACTTGTTTACACGACGTGATATGCATACTATATATGAGTTTTACCAGAAAGATGTATCATGTGTAAACTTATGATTTAAGCATGTTTTTACTGCTTTTATGAAATGTAAGCATCTCTACTCCAGTACATATTTATGCTGATTTGTAAAACCATGATTTTTACCTTGTTTTGAGTATTTAAAGCTATTTTAAATGTATCTCTTATTGAGTCTGAAAAACTCACCCCTCTCCTCTCCATCTCCCAGATTATCTATAGCAAGTCTACTGCATATACGAGACTGTGGTCGTTGACAAGGTAGTCCGACCTTTCATCAGATACTTTCGTAACCTTGAGGTACAGTCTTACTTATATTCCAGACATGTGATACAGAATAGACAATATTGTATATCATAGTCGGGATGTAATAATTGTAAATGATTATATATATACAGAATGTATGTGATGTAATGAGATCCTGAAAAATGAAAAGATTTTAAATCTAGACATGGACAGGAAAACAACATAGTTAATGGATAAAAAGTTTAAATTAGCCCAATTTTTTCGTGCTTCCGGGGCGTGACAAAGCTTATCTCTAACCCATCCAAATTGCGCCATTTCTTCAGCCCAGCAGAAACTGTGCAGGTTTCCCTGCATTCAAAAAATTTCTAAAAATTATTTTTAGCTTATTTTTTAAAATTTCCATTCTACGATGTTCTACTATGTCTCTAGTTATTGTCCAAGAAATTTGGGGTCCACTTGTTTTGGAAAATTTTTTCGTTTTACACAATTTAACCTTTCCTGATACTAAAAAGTTAAAATTTTCAGTTTGCTTTAAAACTTTATTTAAGGGTTTTAACCTCACTTTTTCCACTTCAATTTCATTCTCCAACTTAAATATACACCATATTGATTTCCTATGGGTTCAGAATAATTTTCTCAAATTTACATAATTTATTTTGAATTTATTTCCAGTTCTTGGGAAATTTCTCGATTTAATGGTAACCCGAGTTTTCACTAATTTTCTCATTTCCAAAGCTTGAGTTCTACTTTCTAATCATCAAATCATACTTATATACATATAACTCTTAAGAATTATTTAAATTTAGAATCTCACCTCGGGTTCGTGCCCCGGGCTTCTTGCCACTAATTTGGCCCTTCAATTGCTCTGGGCACTGTACCAACATCAAAACGAGTCTCTTAGTTTCTTTATGATTTTTCAAATAAATAATAATAATGATATTTCGAGTTTTACAGGTTCACCTCACCTTCACAATTGGGTTTGCATCGAAACACATATTTTATCACTGATTTAATCCCACCACATTGATTACAATAATTAATTTCGTCATCACTGCTGTTTTTAATCTTACTAGAGCTATTTTTATTGTCCATCTAAATATAAACTCTTACCATATCACATCAGAAGTGATCCAAACATACTCGTGCAGTATAGCTGGGTCAAAAAGTACCTCAATCGAACTATACCAAGGCCTCATTTAAATCTAAATGAAGCTTAAGAGCTTATTTAAATTTCATTGGATTGATGCACATATGTGATTATGCATTACTTTGGTGAGATTAAATCATGCATTACTTTGGTGCGATTAAATCTAAAACTTTTCATATATGTGTTAAGTTTTGACATGAGATAAAGAAGTGTGAGATTTTTCATTCCCATCGCAGGTTTTTTTTTTTCAAAAATGTCCTTTAAGTTTTTATCCATAGAGTTAAAGTGCACGAATGAAATTGTCCCTACAACTTAAAATTTTTATCATTCTCTTAATTTTTAAATTTATTTTAAATAGAAATAATTATTATTTTGATATAAAAATTATTATTATCTTTTAGATTATACATAAAATATCAAGTAACACTAAAATATATATAAATTTTTTTTTACACTTTTTTATTTAAAAAATATTATTTTTTATATGATCAAACATTTTATTATGTTTTCATAATTTTGATATAAAATTAATCATATAAATAAATACAAAAAATTGAACATTACTTTGTTGAGTTTCAATTTGTGTAAATATATTATCTTCAATTTTTTTTAAAAAAAAATCATTTGATATATTACTATTATTTTTATTAATTTTAAATTATTATTAACAAAATTATTATTTGGCATAAAAGATTTTTTTAGTAATTTTTAATTATTTATTAATTTTAGAATGTTAAACAATATAAAATTTCCATTTTATACAAATTTTAGTGTACATTTCTTTTCACTCTTATCCATATTTACGTCTAGCCACATATCTAGCTATTGAATTAAAAGTATGGGCATTACAACATTTCCTTTCTTTGTGCAATGATAGTGTGCGAATGTTTAACCCGAAATGAGAAAATTATTTTTTTTTAAAAGAAGTAGAAGTGGGATTGATGTCATTCAATTCATCCAAATCCAACTAGCGTAGCATAGTGGCAAATGAAGAACTTTAGAAAGTTCTCCATTTTCCAAGCTAAGGACCTACATTGTGTAATAACTAAAAAAAAAATCTCTGAATCGAAAGTGTCCTGAGTTGGCTCTACCGAGGGGGGGTGAATCGGTTTTCTAATGTTAATGGTAAATTTAAACTTAACTGAATCTAATTGCAAGTAAAGAATAATCAATGTAATGTAATAAAATAAATTGAAAGAAGATAAGGGAAGGAAAAAGCAAACTCAGTAGTTTATAGAGGTTCGGCCAATCTCTTGCCTACGTCCTCTCTTCTTGACCTCCTTGTCAAGAGCTTTCTTTCACTTTATCAATGGCTGTTACAGACTCCCTTTTACAGGTTAAGGAATAACCTCTCTACCCTTTTTACACAAACAAATATTCACCCATTTACAAAATTATCTCACAGAGGAACTCTCCTCTTCTCTATTGAATTATGGATGAATACAAGGTAAAGCTTTCTTTTGAGGGTAGGATAGAATAGCTTCTACACAAAGATTTTTACAACAATATCAATAAATGATGTTTGAAGACAAAGAGAATGTTGGAAAAGATTTCTTAAGGATATATAGAATTTACAGCAATAGTGTCTTATTTCCAGTGTCTTCAATGCTTGATTTTATACAGCAGGATTGGTAGTTGGAGCATTTAATGTTGTTTTTTCCGTTGAAGATTTTGCAGAAAGAGCCGTTGGGAACCTCCAGTAGAGTGCCAGATCGATCTCCCATTATGACCAGATCGATCTCTTAGTTTAATTTCCTGCGATTACAAAGCAACTTGAAGCATGGAGATTGATCTCATATTTGTAGAGATCGATCTTACAATTTGAAAATGTTAGTGAAGATCAATCTGTCGAACCAGCAGATCGATCTTCCAATCTCTCTGTTTGAGGCAAGATCGATCTCCAGATCGATCTAGCAAGTATTCTCGTAGAGAGGAGATCGATCTTTAAACACCCTAGATCGATCTCCTTAACTCTCTGACTTTGAGGAGATCAATCTTTATCCACAGGAGATCGATCTCATAAATTCTCTGTTTGAGCATAGATCGATCTACAGATCGATCTACTACCTTTAGCCTTTATTTTAGAGGAGATCGATCTCTTCCTAGACCAGATCGATCTCTCAAACATTCTATAATTTACAGATCGATCTCATAACCCCCTACAGATCGATCTTTGCTTCCTCAACATCTTATACAATTTCTTTGTGTTTTCAATCTTTTAGCAGATCGATCTCATATTATCATGAGATCGATCTCTCATACTAAAAAACCTAGGAGATCAATCTCTCATCTCACCAGATCGATCTCTCAACCTTAAATACTTAGTTTCTGGTACTGATAACCTCTAAACATGTTTAAATCATTTCTATATTATTGAATTTGCTTGTTTTTTCATTTCAAAATATATTAACTCAACAATCTCCACCTTTTTGATACGACAAACCTTATTCAATAAACATGTTTAGTTACCCCATTTGCATTATGCACAAAATTTGTTTTGCTTTCAAAAAAAAAAAACTCCCCCTTAATGTAAGCTCCCTTTAACTCCCCCTTAAATTAAGCTTCCTTTAAAACATTAAACATGTTTTCTTAGCATACTCTTCTCCCCCTTTTTGTCATATCAATGGCAATAAAGGCATAAAGTCAGTTAACTTCCAAGAGATATGTCATTTCAAAATGATAACTAAGCATAAGACAAGTGCTCAATTGAGTAACCATATCATTTCACAAAATAATCATTCAAGCAAATTATGTTTTAAACTGTAAACACTGGAAGATAAACTTAGTAATCATCTATAACATTCTTAACAATCATGTCCTAAGGCTGAGGAGGAAATCACTCTATAAGTTCCTCGGTTTACAAATCCTTCATCCATCTTTCAGTTAAGCAACATAATCATCACCACAATCGATTCCAGCCCGTCGGATGATGATGCAGGTGCAGTGGGCTGAGCAGTCAACGAAGAAGGAACCTCAGTAGGTTCAGCTGATGGGTCTTCTTCCATTGCTACCTCAGACTGGTGTTCTTACTTCTTCCTCTATTGTCCTTGAAAGTCCTTGTAGTACCCCATGTGGTGAAGTGTGCCAATGTTTAATACGCTCTTTGGAGAAGGCACTTCACCAGTCTCACAGGAACAATCGACCCCGAGTCGTTGAAGTAAGTACGCAAGCAGTTGTGGAAAGACTATCATGGAGGCTTGGTCGCGTACGATTTTCAGCCAGTCTTCATAAATAAAGTGGACTAGATTGGGTTTTTGATTTTATGAGGAGTGAAGGTGGTGGAGCTAAAAATGATCTAGTCTCTTGATCGTGGAGTAGCGGGTGCCGAAGGGTCTAAGATTCTACGAGATGATAAGGTGGAGTAACCTCGAGTGCATCGGTAGGTCACTCGCCTTATCCCCGAGAAGGTCAAATTCTAGAGGTACTTCCTCCTCTTCATCGGTCAACCCAGCATTTTCTATGCCAAACACTCGGGCTAGTACGGTTGTGTCTATAGGGATTGTTTTAGACATGACAAACGTTTTGAACCCTAGTATCTTGCAGGTATCATCAGGGTCGTAGATGAGTTCAGCGTTAGAAAAGAAGGACCTGATGATGTTTGGAGGTGCTGGGGTGTTAATTTTAAGAAATGGAAGCCAACCAAATTCTTCCATTTTTGATAGATAAGGAAAGTCAATACGATTTAAAAAAGAGAAGTCAATTGTTCGCCAATGTTTAATTGGCATAGTGGAGAAATACTCTTCATATCGTTTCCTTTTTGCAGGTGTTTGAAAACACCTGTTAAAGGTAGTGACAGAAGAGGCAGTGGGTGGTTATGAGGAAGAGGGTCTAGGCTCTCTGTTGGCCGCTCTCTTAAGACGAAGCATAATTGTATACTAAGAAATGATCTAGACACACTCAAGGATTGTTATAAACACACCTAACACTAGTTTGAAGAGTTCTCTAAAAACCTAGGTAATGAAACAGTGCTAGAATTGCCCTAATGAAGATTTCAGCAAAAAACAAAGAAATTTTTGAAGAAAAATCAACAATGTAGGTTACTAGAACACTAATTGATGAAAAGATTTGGCAAGAACCTTACCGAGACCAATCTGGGAGTGAGAATCGAAGTTTGAGGTGCGATAGAGGGTTAGGGATTTGAAGATTTGGGTTTTTGAAATTTGGGGATTTTGAAGCAGTTTTTGTAGTCCAAGGCTAAGGAGATCGATCTGTTGAGGTACCAGATCGATCTGATATTTCCAGAAACTTGAAGAGATCGATCTGATGTTTCAAAGGATCGATCTTCAAAATGCAGAAGCTCAAGGAGATCGATCTGTCAAATGCAGAGATCGATCTGCTATGTTACAGAGGCTTAAGGAAATCAATCTGCCAAATGAATAGATCGATATGCTATTTTACAGAGGCTTAAGGAGATCGATCTGTCAAATGCATAGATCGATCTATGAAATACAGAAGCTTAAGGAGATCGATCTTATGGTAAAGAAGATCGATCTGCTTAGCTGAACCTTTCTGCTTTAGGCCAATTTGGAGCATGAAGATCGATCTATAGTGATTGAAGATCGATCTCTCATACTTTTTGCCCAGAAAAAAAACATTGAAAAATCAGTTGAAAATCACTTTGAAATCAAGGTTTTGAAGGGGATAAATCTCAAGGAACATTCATGAGTCCTAATTCATCTCTAAGAACAAAAACCTATCTTTATCAAGAGGTTTGGTAAAGATATCAGCTATTTGATGTAAAGTATCAATATACTCTAGAATTATATCTACTTTTTGTACATGATCTCTAAGAAAATGATGCCTAATCTCAATATGCTTAGTTCTAGAATGTTGAATTGGATTCTTATAGAGATTAATAGCACTGGTATTATCACATTCGATTGAGACTTGCTTCATGTCAATACCATAGTCTTTCATTTGTTGTTTAATCCACAACACTTAGCACTACAACTACCAGCTGCTATATATTCTGCTTCTATTGTGGATTGTGCGACACTATTTTGTTTCTTAGAGAACCATGAGATTAATCTATTTCCTAAGAATTGGCATGTTCTTGAAGTCCTCTTTCTATCTATTTTACAACCCCCAAAATCTGCATCAGAAAAAGCATGAAGAGCAAAGGTGGAATCCTTAGGGTACCAAAGTCCTAGAGAGGGAGTGTCTTTAAGATATCTAAAGATTCTCTTAGTGGCTAGTAAGTGTGACTCCCTAGGAGAGGATTGAAATCTAGCACATAGGCATACACTAAACAGAATATCTGGTCTACTTGCAGTAAGATAAAGCAATGAATCAATCATAGACCTATATAGTTTAGTGTCTACACACTTACCACTTTCATCTTTATCAAGCTTGATGTTGGTGCCCATTGGAGTTGCTTGAGGTTTGCAGTTATCCATTCCAAATCGTTTGAGCAAATTCTTAGTATATTTCGCTTGATTGATGAAGGTTCCATCTTTAGTTTGCTTCACTTGAAGTCCCAAGAAGTAGGTAAGCTCTCCCATCATGCTCATTTCAAATTCACCTTACATGATCTTAGCAAACTCTTGGCATAGAGATTCATTAGTTAATCTAAAAATAATGTCATCTACATACACTTGAACAACTAGTAAATCTTTATTTTTATTTTTGATAAACAAAGTAATATCTACTTTTCCTCTTGAAAATCCTTTTTCTATTAAGAATTTTGACAGGCTTTCATACCATGCTCTAAGAGCTTGTTTCAAACCATAAAGTGCCTTAGATAGTTTGAATACATGTTCAGGAAATTCATGACTTTCAAAACCGGGAGGTTGCCCAACATAAACTTCTTCATTGATGAAGCCATTTAAAAATGCACTCTTTACATCCATTTGATATAATTTGAAGTTTTTATAGCATGCAAAGGCAAGTAGCATTCTTATTGCTTCTAATCTAGCTACTGGTGCATAAGTTTCATCATAGTCTATTCCTTCTTCTTGCCTATAGCCTTGTGCAACTAGCCTAGCCTTGTTTCTTATGATCACACTATTTTCATCCATCTTGTTCTTGAAGATCCATTTAGTTCTAATTATAGAGTGATCACTAGGTCTAGGAACTAGTTTCCATACTTTGCCTCTTTCAAATTGATTTAGTTCTTCTTACATGGCTAAAAACCAATTATTATCATCTAAAGCTTCATTGACATATCTAGGTTCAATTTAAGATACAAAGGCTATATATTGACACACATTTCTTAGAGATGATCTAGTTCTAACTCTAAGAGTTGGATCTCCTACTATTTCACAATCTTTGACATATCCTAATTCTCTTGGTGCTCTATGTCACGACCCAAATTACCTAAAAATCAGAGTAAATTTTTCGCTTTTTCATTTATTATTTAATTCTTACCTTTCTCTCGTCGTGACCATCCTACAACACAGTTGGGCTATGATTCGGTGTTAGTCATCTCACACTATTTACCATTCCATTTCCACAATCACATATCAGAGTTTTACTATTCTTTGACTTTAAATAAATACATACCCAATGGTATTTATAACACTACATCCCCGACATCATATCTGTTAACAGTACTGTGCATTACATATTTAGATACAAAACTAAACAAATGTGTATACCTGTCTCTCGATGGGAAGCAGCGGATACCAAGCATGCAAGTCCTCAGCCGCTCATTAATTACTGTGAGTACTCTGAAAAGATGGGAAAATAAGGGGGGTGAGCAAACCACAGGCTCAGTAAGGCAATTATGCAAGTAAGTAGATAGCTCCACTATCTACATGCTCATAATGCCATGCCCTTAAATCCATTTCTTTTCATTTAAAATTTCACGCACAAAGTCATGCAAACATCGATGACTTAGTTTATAAAACTGTTCGTGCATATATAATTCATACTACTTATGCATCAAAGCATTTTATGTGACATCATTAAATCATAATAAGCAGGAATTTAATTAAGATCATGAAGTCTTTCATGTCATGTAAGACAAATCATGGATTTCAAATGAAAGCATGGAAAACATCATCATACTACTGCATTTAAATCAATTCATTAAAACTGCAATAAAACTAACCCTTCTGGGTCAATCATCTCATAAAACAATTCATTTAAAATTCATTATAAAACTTCGGTTATAAAACCACCCTTCTTTTAGGGTCACAAATCATAAAATCATGAAATCATAAAATCGTCAAATCGGGGGCCTGACCCCTCCTTCGGGTCTACCCTGGTCTAACAGACCAGAATTTATATCATGTGAGACAAACAGCTGATTATATCAGTAACATCGAGGACTATGGCCATATCCTAATGATCCCTAGCAACACGGTACCTAGTGTGTGGGGTATCACACCTGAAACGGGAGGTGGGTCGGTCCTACTCGCCAGAACAGCATAACATCAGGATTGCGAGGGCAAGGCTTGCTGTCTCATGGCTAATGCCACTCCATTCCAACAATCCCCATGGTACAGCGTACTCCGCGTGACATACACGGTACAACGTACTCCGTGAACCCAAGCTCAGCCAGGGGTACCTGCAATAGGTCTTATCCACCCATACCATCTTTGTCTGAGTATGTACGTGTAAGCATACCATCTCATTGTGACACACAGTCTACAGGAGGCTCCAACATGGCTATATGCATGTAATATAAATCCCTGTGCGAGCGAAGCTCTAGCACGGCTCCATGCATATTCATGATATCAGAAAACCTCGTGCGAGCGAAGCTCTAGCACGGTTTCATAACAATCAGTAAAATCTGCGTACGAGCAGCGCTCCAGTACGACTTAAACTGATTATAATTTCAACTAAAATCCACGTACGAGCAATGCTCTAGTACGGATATGTATATAAAACTCAGTGAAAACGTCATACGAGAAAAACTCTAGTACGACATTCAAATGAATTATGAAAACCATGTAAAACTTTGTGCGAGCAACGCTCCAGCACAAATGAATGCTTAAGTAAATCAAATCTCGTGCGAGTTACACTCCAGCACGGCTTTATGCATAATTAAATCAAATCTCGTGCGAGTTACACTCCAGCACGGCTTTTATGCAATTATTATATCAAAAATGGATGCGAGCTAGGCTCCAGCACCTCTCATGCACGTCAATCATAAAAACTAGTGCGAGCAATCGCTCCAGCACCATTTTATGCATACCACATCAAAACATGTCAAAACAGAGTGCGAGCTAGGCTCCAGCAGCTCTCATTTCACAATAATAAAAATCAGTGTGAGCACCATGCTCTAGCACATTTCATGCATATGATGTCACACAAGTCGGTGCGAGCAACCGCTCAAGCACATTTATGCACACTCACAAACACAGATATAGTGCAAACTATATGCCAGCACTATCTGTTTCCATATAAACTTGATAGTTGGCCGTTTTCCAAAGAAATTTCATTTAAATATTAATAATACCTACGTAGTGTTATCTTGTGAAATTTATGCAATTACTGGCCAATCTATCGATTTACTTTGCTTAAAAACCAATAAAATCCTTAATTTAGAAATTTCCTTAAATCATACATTTCATGCATGTCATGCTTTCACCATCCTTAGGTAAACTTCCCTCAATAAGGGTAAAATAGTCTTTTCACCTATTTCGATCCTTAAAATCATTTAAACCACTTTTAGGATCATGATACAATAACCGTGTATACATACATAATCAGTGTATAGAAAAACTATTTAAAATACGCGTAGCTACCTCTAGCTACTCACACAATTCCCTTACCACATTTTCTGTACAGTCTGACCTTTCCACTGATGTCGTCACGCAGTCCGATTTGCTCCGAATCCAATCTCTGAAACTGCGGATACACATTCATCAGGTCAAATACAATACAATTAATTGTATTTCACAATTTTCTGGGCTTAATTTAAATAATTGGGTCCGTTTACTCATATTGGGCCCGATTGCACCTTAATAGGCCTTAATCGGCCTTAAGCCCGTTTACCACACTTTATCGAGGCCTATTAGGCTCATTGGGCCCATCAGTATTTATTTAGCCTCGTTCTAAACTCTCAGACAACTTATGAATTATTTACGACAATTTATCCTAAAAATATTCATATTAAATTCATTTAATCCAAAAATGAATTTCTCAGTCCGATTTTACCTTTTCGGTATATTTTTTGATTATTTTCTGGAATTATTTTCTGATACAAAAATTTCGGTTTATTCCAATAAATTCATGTCTTGATCAATTTAACCCGAAATTTAATTATTTCCTCGTTATTGATTAAGATTTCTCAATCCCATATTTTTAATTAAATTTTCTTGTCCCGATTAATACCAAATTTTGATCTTTTGACCGTTTTATCCTTCACTTGTTCGGGAATACCATTTCAACCCTTTTGCATTCTTAATGCACTCGAAAATATCAGGTCTTACACTCTAGACTCTCTTTCTAATATTTCTAGTTCTTCTTTATCCTCTTTATTAATGTCAAGTTTTTCTAATAGATCATTCTCTATGTTTGAGGTTTCTTTTAAGTTCTCATCAAATATTTCAATACCCTCATCATTGGTTGAACTTTTAGATATATCATTTGACTCATCAAATATTACATGTATTGATTCTTCAACCATTAATGTTCTTTTGTTATATACTCTATATGCCTTTGAATTCAAAGAATAGCCAAAAAAGATTCCCTCATCACTCTTGGCATCAAATTTTCCTAAATTGTCTTTTCCATTATTTAAGACAAAATATTTAGAACCAAAGGGGTGAAAATAGCTAATATTAGGTTTCTTTCCCTTGTAAAGCTCATAAGGCGTTTTCTTTAAAATTGGTCTAATCATAGCTCTATTAATGATATAGCAAGATGTATTTATAGCTTCAGCCTAAAAATATTAAGGTAAGTTATTTTCACATAACATGGTTCTAGCCATTTCTTCCAATGTTCTATTTCTTCTCTCAACTACCCCATTTTGTTATGGTGTCCTAGGGGCTGAAAAATTATGACTAATTCCTTGATCATTGTAATATTCATCAAATCCAATATTTTTAAACTCCTTGCCATGATCACTTCTAATACTAGTTATAGTGTAACATTTTTCATTTTGGACCACTTTTGTATAGACAATGAATTTTTCTGAGGCTTCATTTTTTACTCTCAAGAAGAACACCCAAATGAACCTAGTGTAATCATCTACAATTACAAACCCGTAATGTTTCCCACCTAGGCTTGTTGTTCTAGTTGGTCTAAATAGATTTAGGTGAAGTAATTGGAGAGGCCTAGTGGTTGATACACTATGTTTAGGTTTAAATGTTGTCCTTTTATGTTTTCCTTTAACACAAGCTTCACATATTTTGTCATAGTCAAAGGACAACTTAGGTAATCCTATAACAAGGTCTTTTTTATGCCACAACCAAGGTTCTTTTTCTTTGTCTACCATAAGGCATAAGTTTTCATTTTTAAGTTCATTTAGATAAGCAATGTATATGTTACCTGTCTATGACCTAGAAAAAGAACTTTATTAGATTTAGGATCTATAACATGACATTTCAAGCAGTCAAAAATTACTTTGTAACCTTTGTCACAAAGTTGACTAATACTTAGTAAATTATGTTTTAAACCCCTAACAAGCAACACCTTTCTAATGAAAAGTAGTCATTACCTATTAAACCACTTCTTTCAACTTGGCCTTTGGAGTTGTCCCTAAATGTGACTTCTCCACCAACATTTGATTTAAATGAGTTGAAGTGGCTTCTATCACCGGTCATGTGTCTTGAGCATCCACTGTCCAAGTACCAAGCTTATTTTGTTTTTGCTTTGTGGCAATGCTCAATCACCTATAATCAACATTCAAACTTTTTTCTTAGGTACCCAAATTTTCTTGGGTCCTTTGGAGTTAGTAAATTGAATTCTTGATCCCTTTAGGATCCATTTTACTATAGCATTAATGTTTTTTGAATTAACTACCTTTTTTGGAACCCAAATTCTTTTCACTATTTTTCCTCTAAATGTGGTCATCTTCACATTACAACTATATGATGCATGCCCTTTTTTATTACAATGTGAACAAATAGTTGAGGGTTTATGCATGTTCTTTCTAGCTATGAAACTTTTGAGGTGAGTCTCTCCACTTTTTCCATCATATCCTAATCCATTCTTATCAAAGAAGGCCCTTTGAGTTTCTAGCATGTTATCTAATTTTTGTTGACCCATGTAAAATCTAGTAAAAGAATTATGTAAGTTACTATTTTTTTCTTTTAGGTCACAAATTTCAACATTTGTATTCTCTAATTTCTTTTCACATTCTATCTTATCCTTTAGTAATAACTCATTTTCTTTCTTTAGTGTAGATATTAATTTTTTTTACTTCATACTCATGCATTCATATTCTAATGCAAGATCATCAAATGCATCTTGCAGTTCATCAAAGGAATATTCATTGAGATTTGAAGTTACTTTTTCATCTTTAATTGCCATGAAACATAGATTGGCAGTTCCTCATTTGAATCATCATCGGAGCTATCACTGTCGCTCAATGTTGCCATCATTGCCTTCTTTTTGTGAAACCTATCATTTGATCTTTTAAGAAGAGGGCAGTTAAATTTAATATGTCCAGGTTTTTTACATTCATAACATACAATAGTATCTTTTCTACCTAACTCTTCTTGATCTTTCTTGTGGTTTCTCCTACCACTACCACTTGCTCTCATTCTCATAAATTTGTTAAATCTTTTGGCAAACATTGCCATTTCAAGATCTTCTTCACTACTGTCACGACCCGAATTACCTAAAAATCAGAGTAAATTTTTTTTCGCTTTTTCATTTATTATTTAATTCTTACCTTTCTCTCGTCGTGATCATCCTACAACACAGTTGGGCTATGATTCGGTGTTAGTCACCTCACACTATTTAACATTTCATTCCCATAATCATATATCAGAGTCTACTATCCTTTTGACTTTAAATAAACACATACCCACTGGTATTTACATGACTCTACATCCCCGACATCATATCCATTTACAGTACTGTGCATTACATATTTAGATACAAAACCATACAAATGTGTATACCTGTCTCTCGATGGGAAGCAGCAAGCAGCGGATATTAAGCATGCAAGTCCTCAGCCGCTCAATAATTATTACAAGTGCTCTGAAAAGATGGGAAAATAAGGGGGGGTGAGCAAACCACACGCTCAGTAAGGCAATTATGCAAGTAAGTAGATAACTCCACTATCTACATGCTCATAATGCCATGCCCTTAAATCCATTTCTTTTCATTTAAAATTACACGCACAAAGTCATGCATATTCAATGCCATAGTTTATCCAAAACTATTTGTGCATATATAAATCATGTAACTCATGCATTCAAAGCATTTTATGTGACATCATTAAATCATATTAAGCATGAATTTAATCAAGATCATGCAGTCTTTCATGTCATGTAAGACAATTCAAGATTTTCAAATAAAAGCATGGAAAACACATCATGCCACTGCATTTAAATCAATTCATTTAAAACGCAGTATAAAATAACCCCTCTGGGTCAATCATCTCAAAACTCATAAAACAGTTTGTTATATTTCATTATAAATCTTGATTTATAAAACCACCCTTCTTTCAGGGTCACATATCATAAAATCATCTGAAATCATCAAATCATCAAATCGGGGGCCTGACCCCTCCTTCGGGTCTACCCTGGTCTAACAGACCATAAGTTATATCATGTGAGACAATAAGGTAATTAACAGTAACATCGAGGACTATGGCCATATCCTAGTGATCCCTGGCAACACGGTACCTAGTGTGCGGGGTATCACACCTGAAACGGGAGGTGGGTCGTCCTACCCGCCAGAACAGCATAACACCAGGATTGCGAGGGCAAGGCTTGCTGCCTCGTGGCTAATGCCACTCCACTCCAACAATCCCCACGGTACAGCGTACTCCGCGTGACATACACGGTACAAAGTACTCCGTGAACCCAAGCTCAGTCAGGGGTGCCTGTAATAGGTCTTATCCACCCATATCATCTGTCTCAGAATGCACGTGTGAGCATATCATCTCACTGTGACACACAGTCTACAGGAGGCTCCAACACGGCAATATGCATGTAATATAAATCCCTGTGCGAGCGAAGCTCAAGCACGGCTCCATGCATATTCATGATATCTGAAAATCTCGTGCGAGCGAAGCTCTAGCACGATTTCATAAAAATCAGTGAAATCTGCGTACGAGCAGCGCTCCAGTACGACTTAAACTGATTATAATTTCATGTAAATTCCACGTACGAGCAACGCTCTAGTACGGATATGTATATAAATTCAGTGAAAACCTCGTACGAGAAAAACTCCAGTACGACATTCAAATGAATTATGAAAACCATGTAAAACTTTGTGCGAGCAATGCTCCAGCACAAATGAATGCTCAAGTAATTCAAATCTCGTGCGAGTTACACTCCAGCACGGCTTTATGCATAATTAAATCAAATCTCGTGCGAGATTCACTCCAGCACGGCTTTATGCAATATCAAATCAAAACAGGATGCGAGCTAAGCTCCAGCATCTCTCATGCATGTCAAATCATTAAAACTAGTGCGAGCAATCGCTCCAGCACTATTTTATGCATACCACGTTAAAACAAATCAAGACATGTCAAAACAGAGTGCGAGCTAGGCTCCAGCAGCTCTCATTTCACAATAATAAAAATCAGTGCGAGCACCATGCTCTAGCACATTTCATGCATATGATGTCACACAAGTCGGTGCGAGCAACTGCTCAAGCACATTTATGCACATTCACAAACGCAGATATAGTGCGAACTACGTGTCGGCACTACCTGTTTCCATATAAACTTGATAGTTGGCCGTTTTCCAAAGAAATTTCCATTTAATTATTAATAACACCTACGTAGTGTTATTTTGTGAAATTAAACAATTTCTGGCCAATCTATTGCTTTGCTTTGATTAAAACCAATAAAATTCCTTAATCATCAAAAATCCTTAAATCATGCATTTCATGCATGTCATGCTTTCACCATCCTTAGGTGAACTTCCCTCAATAGGGGTAAAATAGACATTTCACCTATTTCGATCCTTAAAATCATTCAAACCATTTTTTGGATCATTATACAATATCCATGTATACATACATACTCAGTGTACAGAAAAACTATTAAAATATGCGTAGCTACCTCTAGCTACTCACACAATTCCCTTACCTCATTTTTCTGTACAGTCTGACCTTTACATCGATGTCTCGTCACGCAGTCCGATTTGCTCCAAATCCGAATCAAATCTCCGGAACTGCGGATACACATTCATCAGGTCAAATACAATACAATTAATTGTATCTCATATGTTCTGGGCTTAATTTAAATCATTGGGCCCGTTTACCCATATTGGGCCCGATTGTACCAATGGGTCTTAATCGGCCTTAAGCCTGTTTACCACACTTTATCGAGGCCTATTGGGCTCACTGGGCCCATCAGTAATTTATTTAGCCTCGTTCTAAATTCTCTGATATCTCAATTTAATATTTACGACAATTTATCTAATTTTCCAGAATTTAATTCATTTATGCGGAAATTAAATCCGTAATTTATGCGTTAAATATCAATCACGCATAACGATATAAAATTGTCGTAAATAAGGGTCACTTACCCGTTATTCCCTGATCGTATACAAATCGAGGCTGTCTCGAGCTCTCAGTGGATGCCAATTGTCGAGCTACACAATTAAATATATTTTTCCGGGTAAATTTCCAGTCGGAATTAATTAAATTAAATATTCTAAAAATTAAATCGGTCAATTTGACCGCTTACCGACTTACCCGAAGCTCGATTGCATCACAGGAATTTTCCCCAATTTTTTTTCTTTTTCTTTTTCCCTTTTTCTTCCTTTTTTTTTTTTTCTTTTTGGCTGAACCGGTCCGGTCCGGTTCAGACCGCCGGTTCAGTCCGGTTCACCCATCATTTTGCCGTTCCGGCGCCGTCCGGCCGGTTCCCGGTGCGATTTTGGTGCCGTTCGACGCGCCATGGACTGGGCTTCTCAAATCGGGCCTCCGCTGGAGTCGAATCGGCCCCATCGCCGGCGAATCGAAGCCTTTTCTCCCGCGGGTTCCACCTCCGTTTTCGGCAATTTCCGGCCACCTCGCCGCGCGTCGTGGCCGCCTGTGAGCTCGCCTGAGGTCGGCCGACCTTCGCCGACCCTCGTCTGGGGCCCTTGGCCGCCGGTGG
The DNA here is from genome assembly GCA_033439115.1 of Firmiana major. Classification (NCBI taxonomy): domain Eukaryota; kingdom Viridiplantae; phylum Streptophyta; class Magnoliopsida; order Malvales; family Malvaceae; genus Firmiana; species Firmiana major. The sequence goes on along the minus strand of CM065907.1, from coordinate 42,720,740 downwards.
TTGCTCGCCGGTGAGTCTCTCCCTCGGGTTCGGCTTCGCGTTTTGCCTCTGTTTCGTTTCTCTTTTCTCTTCTGTTTCAGAAATCGCATTTGCGATTTTTTTTTTTTTTTTACATTTTATTTTGTTTATTTTATAATTTATTTTTAATAATATTTTATTCATTAAAATATTATTAAAAATACAAAATATCCCAAAATATTCTAAAAAAAATTGTATTTTATTCATAAATTAATTTCTCAGTCCAGTTTTACCTTTCCGGTATATTTTTCAATTATTTTCGGGATTATTTTTCGATACAAAAATCCCGATTTATTCCAATAAATTCATATCTTGATCAATTTAACCCGGAATTTAATTATTTCTTCGTCATTGATCAAGATTTCTCATTCTCATATTTTTAATTAAATTTTCTTGTCCCGATTAATACCGAATTTTGGTCTTTTGACCATTTTGCCCTTGCACGTATTCGAGAATGTCATTTAAGTCCTTTTGCATTTTTAAATGCACTCGAAAATATCGGGTCTTACAATCTCCCCCACTTAAAAAAATTTGGTCCTCCAAATTAGAACCAAGTAATATGAGTCCATAACAACTCCGGGTATGTCTATCGCATCATATACTGTCATCCTCAAGTGACCTTCTCCGGAGTGTAATACTACCATCATACTTAACTAGGGAGATTATCTTAAACCTCAATACTTTCTCCTTCCGTTTAGTGCCCGAATCAATTTCTCCAATAATACGTTATATTTTCATTGAGCTAAACTGTTGGAGCTTAAATCCAATCACATATGCTGAGTCCGGATAGTATTTCTGAAACATCAAAAGATAGGACACATAGTGGATGCCTGCTAATTCAAGTGGTAATGTCAACCTACAGGTCTTATCTCCCACTTGTCCAATATCTCTATCCGAATCTTGTTACGTCTTTATGACAAATAATGTCAACTATACTGATTCACCCTCGGTGAATTTCCAATGATTTCCTGTCTCTTGTCAGCATAGTTTTTCTGTCTGCTCTGAGGTGTTCTTAATTTCTCATAAATCAACTGAACATGCTCAGAGGTTAATCTTACAAATTAGGGAACAATTCTCTATCTGTCACCCACTTCTTCTCTAAGTCAGGGATCAACTCCCTACGGCCATACTAAGCCTCATATAACTTGTTATCCCGATACTCGAGTGACAACTGTCATCCTTGGCGAATTTGATTAGTAGCAACTGATCATCCAGGAGCTCATAAAATCAATTGCACACGCTCTCATCACAGCCTCCAGAACCTGTACAGTCCTCTCTGACTGACCATCTGTCTGAGGGTGGAAGCTGTGCTAACACATAATCAGGGTCCCATAGCTTCCTGAAAAACATTTCCCCAAGTGGGAACTGAAGCGGGAATCCCTATCTGATACCATGCTCACTGGAACGCTACCTCATGTATCACAATTTTCCATACACATAAATCCGCCTACGCACTCAGAGTATCTCGGGATTTCATAACCAGAAGGTGGGTAAACTTAATCAATCTATCGACTATCACCCAGATAGCCTCGTGATTCTTCCGGGTCCTCTATAACCCATCACAACTTCATGGTCACTTGTTCCCATTTTCATGTCAATATAGGTAGAGGCTGCAATAACTCTGCAGACTTCTAGTACTCTACCTTACTCTGCTGACATACGAGACACTTGCTATACAATCTCTACAATATCACTTTTCAAACCTGACCACCAATACCATTTTCAGAGATCTCGATATATTTATTATTTCTCGGATACACTGTATATCTCGAAGAGTGAGCTTCTGACAATAACACTATATCATCAACTGTGGTCCTGGGGAGCACTTATACTGTCTCTGAACCTCTGCAAGTTATCATCACTCACTGTGACCTCTGTCACTGTCCCCTTCTGAATCTGACCCATACTATCGACACCAAGCCGATCATCACGCTAAGCCTGGCAAATCCGGTCACACAAATCCGGTTCTAACCTCAGGCTAGCTGTCACAAAACCACCGTCATCATCAGAAGGATCACATCACTACTGAGGTTTACAACTGTTCTTGCAGCTCACGCTCCCTGACCATCATATGTGATACCATCTCGAGGCTCTTTCTGTTCAAGGCATTAGCCATAATATTAGCCTTTCCTGGGTGGTACAATGTTCACAATCATAATCCTTAGAAGCTCTAACCCTCATGGTTATCTCATCCGACTCTTTCTGTGAAAACAGATACTTGGGGCTTTTACGATCAGTGCATACCCGAAATTTCTTACCATATAAGTGGTGGCGCCATACTTTCAGTGTAATCGCTATGACTGCCAACTCTAAATCATGGGTCGGATAGTTTCTCTTATGGTCCTTGAACATATCTGGATCCATAAACGACTATCTTCCCATTTTACATCAATACACAACTCACTCATAATTTTGAGGTATCCTTACACACTGAAACCTCTTGAGCTGTTAGTTATAGTGAGAATACTTACGGTGGTCAGTTCATTACTCCAATATACCAAAACTCATTGAAGCTATTTTCATACTTATCATAACACTCGTATGAAATCTTTTTCCAAACGAGACATCTCAACTGAGCAGCCCATTTCAAGAAACTCTCAACACCTCGTCTGTAAGACAGTTTCCCGTTGCTACTCATACTCATCCCTGGACTTCGAATACATCATAATATCATCACTAAAGATGACAATCAATCGGTCCAGGTAAGGTTTAAATACCTTAACGTAGTTGAGTTCCACTCAATATTTCAATTTTCCATATACTTGACCTATGTACGCATAAACGTACAATGTCATTTCGAAATAGCTTTTGTTCAAGATACTAGCTCACGTCATTTCCTTTTTCTTATATTAACGGCTTTTATAAAATTTTAAATTTTAAACCTTCTTGATTAATCAAATTCTATATTTCTTTATCGTACCAGCAAAGGTACCCAAATTTTAATGTATATATTATGACCGTCGAATTCAATCTATAGATTATGCGTGCGCTTCCAGACGCTGTCAAATCTTCAGGCAGGGAAGTATTTTAAAATACCTTTATTATCCCTCAGACTTGACTACATACCGCTTAATCCAATTTACTTTGCATATCAAGGATATCCTTACCTTGCATACGCCTCTTATTCCAATATATTTCGTATGCAGGATCTATCATATCTCCAAGCTCATCTCCTTTCATATATCTTATAACAAACTCTTTCCTTACTTGTCAAACTTACATTACACCTTTCAGTGATGTTTTCACCCATATTTTCAACTTACAATCTCTATACCCATATTCAGTCAGTGAAAATCAACTAACTATTATCCTCTTGTCTATGGGTACAGGCTTCACATTTTTCACTAACTTATAAGCAACTGAAGGCGGTATGAATAAATGCGTGGCACCAGGATCCATTAACATAATTATTTCATTATTCACAGCCAGTGTGGTATCTTCCACCACATCATATGAAACATCCATAGTGTCCTGGTCCAAGGCATACATTCGCCCTCGTCCAACATCTGATTTTCGTGATAACTACCACACATCTTACACTGTTCACACTGCTACTCTGTTATACTGTTACGTAGCAGGTCGGGGTCCTCGAATCACAATACCCCTCAAAAGTATTGAAATTGGATACACTGGGGTTTATCAATCAACTTACCCCGTGATTTATCAACTCTAAGCTTTTACCAAACTATCTTTTCTTGTTCTGACATCTTTGTCATTCTTTATTCTCTTTTTGTCTCCATTTTGGCCCTTACTACCTTTCTCAATCTCAGAGGCGCGCAATTTATAATCTTATTTAACACAACTGTAGTCTGCGCACTGCCTCGGCATAGGTAGTGATATCTAACAGACAAATCGGACTCTAATTGATAATCTGAGTCCTTCCATGAACTTTCAGACATCTCGACTCTCACTGTTTATCGTGTCCGAGTCACATCTGCCCAGGAATATAATCTGAGTTTCATACTCATTAATTAACCAATTCCTCTGGGTCAGAGTAAATAATATCATCTGTAATTTCCTTTAAACAGTGTCCGGGATATTTTGTCACCGGAATACATTTCGAATTATTTTTCATGTCCAATCTGGATGTCGAAATCTTCAAATGGGTTGAGCGAACTTTCATCAATGTTCCGACTCGCCCTCAAATATCATACATATTCTGAGTAATTAGCTCTCAAAATATTCTCCCCCTTCGCTCCAACCTTGCGAAGCGTATCTCAATACTGTCCGATCTCTCTGTCAGACTCTATCCGATCTCTCTATCGGACTCTGTGGGGCATGATCAACCAGCTTCCACGTCAATCTCATCTCAAGTCTCAAGTGGCGACTCAGTACAACTCCCGGGCCTACCTCAACGGCCTCAAGCTCGTGTACTCGCCTCTCAACCATAGCGGCTATCATTTAATGAGTCTATTCTTGCATTTAAAACCAAATTCTTAGCTGCACTTCCATCTCGATATACACAATTGTATCTAAATAATGCACAGTACATGGGGATGTAAACTTCATTAACCACTAACACCGACTCATATCAGGCCAACTTAAGCTCTGATACCATTAAACCTGTCACGACCCGAATTACCTAAAAATCAGAGTAAATTTTTTTTCGCTTTTTCATTTATTATTTAATTCTTACCTTTCTCTCGTCGTGATCATCCTACAACACAGTTGGGCTATGATTCGGTGTTAGTCACCTCACACTATTTAACATTTCATTCCCATAATCATATATCAGAGTCTACTATCCTTTTGACTTTAAATAAACACATACCCACTGGTATTTACATGACTCTACATCCCCGACATCATATCCATTTACAGTACTGTGCATTACATATTTAGATACAAAACCATACAAATGTGTATACCTGTCTCTCGATGGGAAGCAGCAAGCAGCGGATATTAAGCATGCAAGTCCTCAGCCGCTCAATAATTATTACAAGTGCTCTGAAAAGATGGGAAAATAAGGGGGGGTGAGCAAACCACACGCTCAGTAAGGCAATTATGCAAGTAAGTAGATAACTCCACTATCTACATGCTCATAATGCCATGCCCTTAAATCCATTTCTTTTCATTTAAAATTACACGCACAAAGTCATGCATATTCAATGCCATAGTTTATCCAAAACTATTTGTGCATATATAAATCATGTAACTCATGCATTCAAAGCATTTTATGTGACATCATTAAATCATATTAAGCATGAATTTAATCAAGATCATGCAGTCTTTCATGTCATGTAAGACAATTCAAGATTTTCAAATAAAAGCATGGAAAACACATCATGCCACTGCATTTAAATCAATTCATTTAAAACGCAGTATAAAATAACCCCTCTGGGTCAATCATCTCAAAACTCATAAAACAGTTTGTTATATTTCATTATAAATCTTGATTTATAAAACCACCCTTCTTTCAGGGTCACATATCATAAAATCATCTGAAATCATCAAATCATCAAATCGGGGGCCTGACCCCTCCTTCGGGTCTACCCTGGTCTAACAGACCATAAGTTATATCATGTGAGACAATAAGGTAATTAACAGTAACATCGAGGACTATGGCCATATCCTAGTGATCCCTGGCAACACGGTACCTAGTGTGCGGGGTATCACACCTGAAACGGGAGGTGGGTCGTCCTACCCGCCAGAACAGCATAACACCAGGATTGCGAGGGCAAGGCTTGCTGCCTCGTGGCTAATGCCACTCCACTCCAACAATCCCCACGGTACAGCGTACTCCGCGTGACATACACGGTACAAAGTACTCCGTGAACCCAAGCTCAGTCAGGGGTGCCTGTAATAGGTCTTATCCACCCATATCATCTGTCTCAGAATGCACGTGTGAGCATATCATCTCACTGTGACACACAGTCTACAGGAGGCTCCAACACGGCAATATGCATGTAATATAAATCCCTGTGCGAGCGAAGCTCAAGCACGGCTCCATGCATATTCATGATATCTGAAAATCTCGTGCGAGCGAAGCTCTAGCACGATTTCATAAAAATCAGTGAAATCTGCGTACGAGCAGCGCTCCAGTACGACTTAAACTGATTATAATTTCATGTAAATTCCACGTACGAGCAACGCTCTAGTACGGATATGTATATAAATTCAGTGAAAACCTCGTACGAGAAAAACTCCAGTACGACATTCAAATGAATTATGAAAACCATGTAAAACTTTGTGCGAGCAATGCTCCAGCACAAATGAATGCTCAAGTAATTCAAATCTCGTGCGAGTTACACTCCAGCACGGCTTTATGCATAATTAAATCAAATCTCGTGCGAGATTCACTCCAGCACGGCTTTATGCAATATCAAATCAAAACAGGATGCGAGCTAAGCTCCAGCATCTCTCATGCATGTCAAATCATTAAAACTAGTGCGAGCAATCGCTCCAGCACTATTTTATGCATACCACGTTAAAACAAATCAAGACATGTCAAAACAGAGTGCGAGCTAGGCTCCAGCAGCTCTCATTTCACAATAATAAAAATCAGTGCGAGCACCATGCTCTAGCACATTTCATGCATATGATGTCACACAAGTCGGTGCGAGCAACTGCTCAAGCACATTTATGCACATTCACAAACGCAGATATAGTGCGAACTACGTGTCGGCACTACCTGTTTCCATATAAACTTGATAGTTGGCCGTTTTCCAAAGAAATTTCCATTTAATTATTAATAACACCTACGTAGTGTTATTTTGTGAAATTAAACAATTTCTGGCCAATCTATTGCTTTGCTTTGATTAAAACCAATAAAATTCCTTAATCATCAAAAATCCTTAAATCATGCATTTCATGCATGTCATGCTTTCACCATCCTTAGGTGAACTTCCCTCAATAGGGGTAAAATAGACATTTCACCTATTTCGATCCTTAAAATCATTCAAACCATTTTTTGGATCATTATACAATATCCATGTATACATACATACTCAGTGTACAGAAAAACTATTAAAATATGCGTAGCTACCTCTAGCTACTCACACAATTCCCTTACCTCATTTTTCTGTACAGTCTGACCTTTACATCGATGTCTCGTCACGCAGTCCGATTTGCTCCAAATCCGAATCAAATCTCCGGAACTGCGGATACACATTCATCAGGTCAAATACAATACAATTAATTGTATCTCATATGTTCTGGGCTTAATTTAAATCATTGGGCCCGTTTACCCATATTGGGCCCGATTGTACCAATGGGTCTTAATCGGCCTTAAGCCTGTTTACCACACTTTATCGAGGCCTATTGGGCTCACTGGGCCCATCAGTAATTTATTTAGCCTCGTTCTAAATTCTCTGATATCTCAATTTAATATTTACGACAATTTATCTAATTTTCCAGAATTTAATTCATTTATGCGGAAATTAAATCCGTAATTTATGCGTTAAATATCAATCACGCATAACGATATAAAATTGTCGTAAATAAGGGTCACTTACCCGTTATTCCCTGATCGTATACAAATCGAGGCTGTCTCGAGCTCTCAGTGGATGCCAATTGTCGAGCTACACAATTAAATATATTTTTCCGGGTAAATTTCCAGTCGGAATTAATTAAATTAAATATTCTAAAAATTAAATCGGTCAATTTGACCGCTTACCGACTTACCCGAAGCTCGATTGCATCACAGGAATTTTCCCCAATTTTTTTTCTTTTTCTTTTTCCCTTTTTCTTCTTTTTTTTTTTTTCTTTTTGGCTGAACCGGTCCGGTCCGGTTCAGACCGCCGGTTCAGTCCGGTTCACCCATCATTTTGCCGTTCCGGCGCCGTCCGGCCGGTTCCCGGTGCGATTTCGGTGCCGTTCGACGCGCCATGGACTGGGCTTCTCAAATCGGGCCTCCGCTGGAGTCGAATCGGCCCCATCGCCGGCGAATCGAAGCCTTTTCTCCCGCGGGTTCCACCTCCGTTTTCGGCAATTTCCGGCCACCTCGCCGCGCGTCGTGGCCGCCTGTGAGCTCGCCTGAGGTCGGCCGACCTTCGCCGACCCTCGTCTGGGGCCCTTGGCCGCCGGTGGTTGCTCGCCGGTGAGTCTCTCCCTCGGGTTCGGCTTCGCGTTTTGCCTCTGTTTCGTTTCTCTTTTCTCTTCTGTTTCAGAAATCGCATTTGCGATTTTTTTTTTTTTTTACATTTTATTTTGTTTATTTTATAATTTATTTTTAATAATATTTTATTCATTAAAATATTATTAAAAATACAAAATATCCCAAAATATTCTAAAAAAAATTGTATTTTATTCATAAATTAATTTCTCAGTCCAGTTTTACCTTTCCGGTATATTTTTCAATTATTTTCGGGATTATTTTTCGATACAAAAATCCCGGTTTATTCCAATAAATTCATATCTTGATCAATTTAACCCGGAATTTAATTATTTCTTCGTCATTGATCAAGATTTCTCATTCTCATATTTTTAATTAAATTTTCTTGTCCCGATTAATACCGAATTTTGGTCTTTTGACCATTTTGCCCTTGCACGTATTCGAGAATGTCATTTAAGTCCTTTTGCATTTTTAAATGCACTCGAAAATATCGGGTCTTACAACTACCACTCTCATTTTTATTCTCTTCTTGAGTAGTGGATTTCAGAGCTACTCTCACTTTCTTGGGTGGCTCTTCATTTCTTCTTAACTTCATTTCATATGTGAGTAGTGACCCTATTAATTCATCTAGTGATAGTGTGTGGGGATCTTTGGACTCCTCAATTGCAGTTACTTTAGCTTCCCATGATTTTGGTAGGCTATTCAATATTTCTTAACCATTTCTATATTTGAATAGATTTTTCCTAAGGACTTCGGCCCATTTATTACATCAGTAAATCTAGTGAACATGTCACTAATTGACTCTCCTTCTTTCATCCTAAATAGCTCATAATCATGTGTGAGCATTCCTACCTTAGTCTCCTTTACTTGAGTTGTGCCTTCATGAGTAATTATCAATTTGTCCCAAATTTGTTTGGCATTGTCACAATCGAAGACTCTATTATATTCATTTGGCCTTAAAGCATAAAATAGGGTGTGCATGGCCTTTGCATTTAGCTGAGCACATTTTACATCATTTAAATCCCACTCATCTTCTTCTTTAGAGATATCTCTTCCCTCTATTCTTTTAGTTGGGATTTGAGGACCTTTAGTTATAATCCTTCATACCTCATAATCATTTGCTTGAATGAAAAGCATCATCCTAGTTTTTCAATAAGCATAATGTTCACCATTGAACATAGGAGGCCTAACTGTAGAATGCCCCTCTCCTACTAGATTGGTTACTACATTGTTGTGAGCCATTATATCGTTTTTAACTCTTAGGAAGTTATTCCTTTATAATCAAAGAGTTCTAGCTCTGATACCAATTGTTGGCTCTACCGAGAGGGAGGGTGAATCGATTTTCTAAAGTTAATGGTAAATTTAAACTTAATTGAATCTAATTACGAGTAAAGAATAATCAATATAATGTAATACAATAAATTGAAAGAAGATAAGGGAAGGAAACAACAAACTCAGTAGTTTATAGAGGTTCGGCCAATCTCTTGCCTACGTCCTCTCTTTTTGACCTCCTTGTCAAGAGCTTTCTTTCACTTTATCAATGGCTGTTACAGACTCCCTTTTACAGGTTAAGGAATAACCTCTCTACCCTTTTTACACAGACAAATATTCACCCATTTACAAAATTATCTCACAAAGGAACTCTCTTCCTCTCTCTTGAATTAAGGATGAATACAAGGTAAAGCTTTCTGTTGAGGGTAGGATAGAATAGCTTCTACAAAAAGATTTTTACAACAATATCAATAAATGATGTTTGAAGACAAAGAGAATGTTGGAAAAGATTTCTTGAGGATATACAGAATTTACAGCAATAGTGTCTTATTTTCAGTGTCTTCAATGCTTGATTTTATACAGCAGGATTGGTAGTTGGAGCATTTAATGCTATTTTTCCCGTTGAAGATTTTGCAGAAAGAGCCGTTGGGAACCTCCAGTAGAGTGGCAGATCGATCTCCCATTATGATCATATCGATCTCTTAGTTTAATTTCCTGCAATTACAAAGCAACTTGATGCATGGAGATCGATCTCATATTTGTAGAGATCGATCTTACAATTTGAAAATGTTAGTGAAGATCGATCTGTCGAACCAGCAGATCGATCTTCCAATCTCTCTGTTTGAGGCAAGATCGATCTCCAGATCGATCTAGCAAGTATTCTCGTAGAGAGGAGATCGATCTCTAAACACCCTAGATCGATCTTCTTAACTCTCTGACTTTGAGGAGATCGATCTCTATCCACAGGAGATCGATCTCATAAACTCTCTGTTTGAGCATAGATCGATCTACAGATCAATCTACTACCTTTAGCCTTTATTTTAGAGGAGATCGATCTCTTCCTAGACCAGATCGATCTCTTAAATATTCTGTAATTTACAGATTGATCTCATAACCCCCTACAGATCGATCTCTGCTTTCTTAACATCTTATACAGTTTCTTTGTGTTTTCAATCTTTTAGTAGATCGATCTCATATTCTCATGAGATCGATCTCTCATACTAGAAAACCCAAGAGATCGATCTCTCATCTCACCAGATCGATCTCTCAACCTTAAATACTTAGTTTCTGGTACTGATAACCTCTAAACATGTTTAAATCATTTATATATTATTGAATTTGCTTGTTTTGTCATTTCAAAATATATTAACTCAACATCCTGCATTACGACATTTGTAATATGTTTAATCGATGCTTTTGAAAATATATTGTATAAAAAATTGTAAATACACAATTCTAAACTAAGAATTTAATATTTTTTTATTACCAAAGAATAAGAATCGAATTTTGCTGGCTCTACCGAGAGGGGGGGTGAATCGGTTTACTAACAATAATGGCAAATTTTAATTTAATCTTATATCAATCAGAAAATAATATTGTGCAATAATGAAATTAAACAATTTAATGCAAAGTAGGGAAGAGAGAAACAAACACAATCGTTTATAGAGGTTCGGCCAAACTCTTGCCTACGTCCTCTCTCCTTGACCTTCTTGTCAAGTGCTTTCTTTCTCTCTTTCAATAGAGCTTACAATGTTCCTTTTACAGGTTAAGGAATAACCTCTCTACCCTTAGCAATACAGAAGTGTATTCACCCTTTTTACAATTTTCTCTCACTGAGGAACAATCCTCTTCTCTTTTAAGGTAAGGTTGAATACAGAATGAAGCTTTAAAGTGGGTAGGACAAAATACAGTTTCTGCACTTAAGCTTATACAATGAATCTCAATAAATGAGCTATGAAGACACAAGGAATGATAGAATTAAAAGCTTGAGAGTGTTAGGAATGTGCAGCAATAGTCTCTCTTTTCTCTTTGTCTTCAATGCTTAGTTAAATACTGAAGGATTGGCAGTTTGAGCATTAAATGCTGTTTTTCCCGTTGAGATTTTGCAGAAACTAGCCGTTGGGTACCTCCAGTAAAGTGCCAGATCGATCTGCCTTCTTGGCCAGATCGATCTCTTAGTTATAAATCCTGCAAGATCAAAGCACAATAGCACAAGGAGATCGATCTCATAGGTTAGCAGATCGATCTGTTAGTTTGAAAATAATGGGGGAGATCGATCTGTCGAATAGGCAGATCGATCTCCTAATCTCTCTGTTTGAGGCAAGATCGATCTACAGATCGATCTGCCATGCAGTCTCGTAGTGGGGAGATCGATCTCTCAACAACACAGATCGATCTCCTTAGCTCTCTGACTTTGAGGAGATCGATCTCTTCCTTACCAGATCGATCTCTTAAGTTCTCTGTTTGAGTGTGGATCGATCTTCCAGATCGATCTACAGTCTTATGCTCTTAAGGGAGATCGATCTCTTCCTAGACCAGATCGATCTCTCAACTCTAGCTTTAGCCAGATCGATCTCTTAACCCTTGCAGATCGATCTCACTCTACCTAAATCCCTTTGTAAAGGTTTAAGGCTTGGCAGATCGATCTCATACCTTCATGAGATCGATCTCTCATCAAGTAAAAACCCAAGAGATCGATCTCTCATAAGCCAGATCGATCTCTTATCAGCAGAACTCTAAGTTCTGGTACTGATAACCTCTAAACATGTTTTTATATCATCTTAATACTATTGAATTAACTTGTTTTGTCATTTCAAAATACATTAACTCAACAATCTCCCCTTTTTTGATATGACAAAACTTATTCAAACAAACATGTTTAGTGAATTTGCAAAAACTCCCCCTTTTTGTGAGCTCCCATTTTTTGTGAGCTTTTGACTTTGTTACTGACTTAACTCCCCCTCAATTTAATCATTCTTTTAAACGTTTACCACAACCACACACACATGTTTTCTTCTCCCCCTTTTTGTCATATCAATAACACGAAAGGAGAATACTCATGGCATTTCAAAATGAACTTTTTCATTAACACAACCAATAACAAGTCAAACGACATTTCATTCAAGCAAATTCATCACAAATAACATCAAGTATCTTAAAATGATATAACTACACTAAATCAAAACACCTAAGGCCTATGGTGAGGGAGGAACACGATCCGAAAGATTCTCAACATGTGTGCGTGTGACTTGCAGCTCATCAAACATCGCCTCTTGAGTCTCCTGAACCTTATCCACTCTTTGGTTTAATTCCTCGAACATTCGCTGCTGAGATGCAAAGCCTTCATCGATTTTTCTGTTGAGTTCACTGATCATTGTCATAATGATCTCCATGCCAGCAGGTGAGGATGTTGGTGCAGTGGGTGGAGCAGTTGAGAACGATGGTTCCGGAGCTGGTGCGGCAGGTGGGTTCACATGCGCAGTGGAGGGATCTTCCTCCATAGCTTCAGCAGGCTGCTGTTCCCTCTTTTTCTTCCAGTCGCCCCGAAAATCTTTGTAATATCCCATATGATGGAGGGTCCCGATGTTGAGGACGCTCTTGGGAGAGGGCAGTTCTCCGGTTTCGCAGCTGCAGTCAACGCCAACTCGTTGGAGAAGATAGGCTAATGGTTGTGGAAAAACGATTGTGGTAGCTTGCCCACGCACGATCTTTAGCCAATCTTCATATATGAAATGAATGAGGTTGGGTTTTTGGTTTGTGGTGTGAATGTGATGGAGCCAGAAACGATCTAACCTCCTAACGGTTGAATGGCGGGTACCGAAAGGACGGAGATTCCAAGAAATTATGAGGTGGAGTAACCGAAGGTGCATCGGTAGGTCACTCGCCTTGTCCCCAGGGAGATCAAACTCTAAGGAGACTTCCTCATCCTCATTAGTCAAACCTTCATTTTTCATGTGAAAGGCTTGAGCTAAGATATCGGTGTCTATTGGTATGGTCTTACCCATGACATAGGTTTTGAACTCGTGAATTTTGCAAGTGTCATCAGGGTCAAAGATGAGTTCGGCATTGGAAAAGAATGCCCGAACGAGATTTGAAGGGACGGGAGTGTTGATTTTCAAAAATGACATCCAACCAAATTCCTCAAGTTTTGACAAATAAGGAAAATCGATGCGATTGAGGAAAGAAAAATCTATAGTCTGCCAATGCTTAATTGGCATAGTTGAGAAGTATTCTTCGTATCGCTTTCTCTTCGCAGGTGTTTTAAAACACCGATTGAAGGTAGCGATGGAAGCGGAAGGAGTGGGTTGGGAAGATGACCCGGTTGCTACATTGGTTCGGGGAGGTTTTTGTCCTATTATCTTAAGCCTAGGCATGATTCTAGACTCGAGAGATGTGCTAACTAGATTCACAAACAAAAGAAATCAATGGAACAGTAACTAGTTTTGCCCTAGAAAGACAATGAACACAAATCTAAGAAAATTTTTGAGAAAAACAGTAAGAAATGTTTGTTACAATATCGGAAAATGACACGGAGATGCAAGAAGGACCGTACGGAGATCGATCTGAGGAGGAATCGAAGGAGGTGGTGCGAGGGAATTTCAGAATTTGAAGATTGGGGTTTTTGAAATTTGGGGATTTTTCGCGTGAATTTATAGTCCAGGGCACAGGAGATCGATCTGTCGAGGCGACAGATCGATCTGTCATTTCCAGAAGCCAAGGGAGATCGATCTGTCGCATGAACAGATCGATCTGTTAGCAAACAGAGGCTTAAGGAGATCGATCTGTTACATGCACAGATCGATCTGCAGTTTAACCGAGGCTTAGAGAGATCGATCTGCCAAATGCATGGATCGATCTTCAGAATGCAGAAGCTTTGAAGAGATCGATCTGTCGTGTGGACAGATCGATCTGCCTTTTAACAGAGACATAAGGAGATCGATCTTATGGTTAGAAGATCGATCTGCTTAGCTTAACCTTGATGATTTAGGCTTGTTGGAAGTATGGAGATCGATCTATATTACAAGGAGATCGATCTCTCATCCTTGTTGCCAGAAAATCTTTGCAGAAATTTTTTAAAATCAACTTGAAACCAAGGTTTTTGAAACATAAAAGTCTTAAGGGATATTCATGAGTCCTAATTCACCTCTAAGGATACAAAACCTATCTCTATCAAGGGGTTTGGTGAATATATCAGCTATTTGATGTAAAGTATCAATGTACTCTAAGATTATATCCCCTTTTTGTACATGGTCTCTAAGGAAGTGATGTCTAATTTCTATGTGCTTGGTTCTGGAGTGTTGGATAGGATTTTTAGATAGATTAATGGCACTGGTATTATCACATTTAATTGAGACTTGCTTCATGTAAATACCATAATCTCTCATTTGTTGTTTAATCCACAACACTTGAGCACTACAACTACCAGCTGCTATATATTCAGCTTCAGTGGTGGACTGAGCCACACTATTTTGTTTCTTAGAGAACCAAGAAATTAACCTATTTCCTAAGAATTGGCAAGTACCTGAAGTACTTTTCCTATCTATTTTGCATCCTCCAAAATCAGCATCTGAAAATGCATGAAGGGCAAAAGTGGAGTCCTTAGGGTACCAAAGTCCTAGTGAGGGAGTGTCTTTTAGGTATCTAAAGATCCTCTTCGTTGCCAATAGATGTGATTCCCTAGGAGAGGATTGAAATCTAGCACAAAGGCATACACTAAACAAAATATCTGGTCTACTTGCAGTTAAATAAAGCAATGAGCCTATCATAGACCTATAGAGTTTAGTGTCTACACACTTACCACTTTCATCTTTATCAAGCTTGATGTTGGTGCCCATTGGAGTGGCTTGAGGTTTGCAGTTGTCCATTCCAAATCGCTTGAGCAAGTCCTTAGTATACTTTGCTTGATTGATGAAGGTTCCATCCTTTGTTTGCTTCACTTGAAGTCCCAAGAAGAATGTGAGTTCACCCATCCTGCTCATCTCAAATTCTCCTTGCATGATTTTAGCAAACTCTTGGCATAAAGACTCATTAGTTGAACCAAAAATAATATCATCTACATACACTTGTACAACTAGTAAATCCTTATTTTTATTCTTAATGAACAAGGTGGTATCCACTTTTCCTCTTAAGAATCCTTTTTCTATTAAGAACTTTGATAACCTTTCATACCAAGCTCTAGGAGCTTGTTTTAACCCATAAAGTGCCTTAGATAATTTAAAAACATGTTCAGGAAATTCATGATTTTCAAATCCGGGAGGTTGCTCAACATATACTTCTTCATTAATGAAACCATTTAAGAATGCACTCTTTACATCCATTTGATATAACTTGAAGTTTTTATAACATGCAAAGGCAAGTAACATTCTTATTGCCTCTAATCTAGCTACCGGTGCATATGTTTCATCATAGTCTATGCCTTCCTCTTGTCTATAACCTTGAGCAACTAGCCTAGCCTTATTCCTTATGATCACACTATTTTCATCCATCTTGTTCTTGAATATCCATTTAGTTCCAATTATTGAGTGATCACTAGGCCTAGGAACTAGTTTCCATACTTTGCTTCTCTCAAATTGATTTAATTCTTCTTGCATTGCTAGAAACCAATTATTGTCATCTAAGGCTTCATTGACATTCCTAGGCTCTATTTGAGATACAAAGGCTATATATTGGCACATATTCCTTAGGGATGATCTAGTTCTAACTCCAAGAGTTGGATCTCCTACTATTTCACAATCTTTTACATATCCTAACTCTCTTGGTGCTCTAGGTTCTCTTTCTAAAACCTCTATTTCTTCTTCATCTTCTTTATTCAAGTCAAGCTTTTCTAGAAAGTCATCTTCTAAGCCTTCATCAAATATTCCAACATTTTCATCATTGGTTGAATCTTAAGATATATTATTTGACTCATCAAATATAACATGAATAGACTCTTCAACCACTAATGTTCTTTTGTTATATATTCTAAAAGCCTTTGAATTCAATGAATATCCTAGAAATATTCCCTCATCACTCTTGGCATCAAATTTTCCTAAATTATCTTTTCCATTATTTAGAACAAAGCATTTGCAGCCAAAAGGATGGAAGTAACTAATGTTAGGCTTCTTACCTTTGTAGAGCTCATAAGGAGTTTTCTTTAACATGGGTCTAATCATAGCTCTATTAATTATATAACATGATGTGTTTATAGCTTCAGCCCAAAAATACTTTGGTAAGTTATTCTCACATAGCATGGTTCTAGCCATTTCTTCCAATGTTCTATTTCTTCTCTCAACTACACCATTTTGTTGTGGTGTCCTAGGGGCTGAAAAATTATGGCTAATTCCTTGATCATTGCAATACTCATCAAATCCTATATTTTCAAATTCTTTGCCATGATCACTTCTGATACTTGTTATTGTATATCCTTTTTCATTTTGAGTCACCTTTGAGTAAGCTATGAATTTCTCTAAGGCTTCATTTTTTACTCTCAAAAAGAACACCCAAGTGAACCTAGTGTAATCATCAACTATTACAAATCCATAGTGTTTCCCACCTAGGCTAGTGGTTCTAGTTGGTCCAAATAAGTCTAAATGCAGTAATTGAAGAGGCCTAGTGGTGGATACACTATTCTTAGGCTTAAAAGTTGTCCTCTTGTATTTTCCTTTAACACAAGCTTCACATATTTCTTCATGATCAAAGGGTAGTTTGGGTAAGCCTAAGACTAGATCCTTTCTAGCTAACTTAGATAGCACATGCATGCTAGCATGACCTAGTCTTCTATGCCATAACCAATATTCCTTTTTATTGTCTACCATTAAGCATATATTTTCATTTTTGAGTTCATTAAGATAGACAATATATATATTGCCTTGCCTATGACCTAGAAAAAGAACTTTATTTGACTTAGGATCTATAACATTACATTTCATGCAATCAAAAATTACTTTGTAACCTTTGTCACAAAGCTGACTTATGCTTAGTAAGTTGTGCTTTAGACCCCTAACAAGTAATACTTTTTCTAAAGAAAAGTGATCATTACCTATTAAGCCACTTCCTTCAACTTGGCCTTTGGAGTTGTCCCCAAAAGTGACTTCTCCACCAACTTTTGATTTGAAAGAATTGAAGTGGCTTCTATCACCCGTCATGTGCCTTGAGCATCCACTATCTAAGTACCATGCTTCTTTTGTTAGCTTTGTGGCTATGCTCAATCACCTACAAAAAATCAAACTCAAGTCTTAGGTACCCAAATTTTCTTGGGTCCTTTGAGGTTAGTGAATGCAATTCTTGATCCCATTGGGATCCATTTTGCTAATGCATTAACATCCTTTGAGTGAATTACTTCTTTTGGAATCCATATCCTTTTTACTATTTTTCCTTTAAGATTCCTCATTTTTATATTACAGTTATGTGATGCATGTCCCTTTCTATTACAATATGAACAAGTAATTGCAGGTTTATTCATGCTCTTCCTAGCAATAAAACTTTTAAGATGGGTCTCCCTACTTTGTGCATTATATCCTAAGCCATTTTTGTCAAAAAAATGCCCTTTGGGTCTCTAGCATGCTATCTAACTTTTGTTGACCCATGTGGAACCTATTAAATGAATTATGTAGGTTGCTATTTTTCTCTTTAAGGTCACAAATTTCTAGATTTGAAATCTCTAGTTTCTTTTCACATTCTAATTTATCCAATTGTATTATCTCATTTTCTTTTCTCAATTTGGATATTATCTTTTTATATTTCATACTCATAGATTCATACTCTAATGCAAGATCATCAAATGCATCTTGCAATTCATCAAAAGAATATTCATTGAGGCTTGAAGTTACCTTTTCATCCTCAATAGTCATGAAGCACAAGTTGGCAATGTCCTCATTTGATTCATCATCGGAGCAGTCACTGTCGCTCCATGTTGCCACCATTACCTTCTTTTTATGGAACCTATCATTGGACCTTTTAAGAAGAGGGCAGTTAAATTTTATGTTTCCTGGTTTTTTACATTCATAACACACAATAGAATCTTTTCTACCTACTTCTTCTTGGTCTCTCTTAATGTTTCTCCTATTGCTACTACTAGCTCTCATTCTCATGAACTTGTTAAATCTTTTGGCAAACATTGCCATCTCAATATCCTCCTCACTGCCACTCTCATTTTTAATCTCCTCTTGAGCAGTGGATTTTAGAGCAACTCCCACTTTCTTGGGTGGCTCTTCATTTCTTTTAAGTTTCATCTCATAAGTTAGCAAAGATCCTATCAATTCATCTAAGGACAATGTGTGAGGATCCTTAGATTCCTCAACTGCTGTCACTTTAGCTTCCCATGATTTAGGTAGGCTATTTAAGATCTTCTTGACCATTTCAATATTTGAGTATATTTTTCCTAACGACTTTAGTCCATTAATTACATCTGTAAATCTAGTGAACATATCACTAATTGATTCTCCTTCCTTCATCCTAAAAAGCTCATAGTCATGTGTGAGCATTCCTACCTTAGTCTCCTTCACTTGGGTTGTACCCTCATGTGTTATTGCCAATTTGTCCCAAATTTGTTTGGCATTATCACATCCGGAGACTCTATTATATTCATTTGGACCTAAGGCACAAAATAATGTATGCATAGCTTTAGCATTTAGCTGAGCACATTTAATGTCATTTGAATCCCATTCATCTTCTTCTTTGGGGATATCTCTTCCCTCTATTCTCTTTGTAGCGATTTGAGGTCCTTTAATTATAATTCTCCATACTTCATAGTCATTTGCTTGAATGAATAACATCATCCTAGTCTTCCAATATGCATAATGCTCTCCATTAAACATTGGAGGTCTAACCGTAGAGTGCCCCTCTCCTACCAAACTAGTAGCTACATTGTTATGAGCCATTTGATCGTTTCTAACTCTTAGGAAGTTGTTCCTATGTGATTAAAGAGTCCTAGCTCTGATACCAATTGTTGGCTCTACCGAGAGGGGGGGTGAATCGGTTTACTAACAATAATGGCAAATTTTAATTTAATCTTATATCAATCAGAAAATAATATTGTGCAATAATGAAATTAAACAATTTAATGCAAAGTAGGGAAGAGAGAAACAAACACAATCGTTTATAGAGGTTCGGCCAAACTCTTGCCTACGTCCTCTCTCCTTGACCTTCTTGTCAAGTGCTTTCTTTCTCTCTTTCAATAGAGCTTACAATGTTCCTTTTACAGGTTAAGGAATAACCTCTCTACCCTTAGCAATACAGAAGTGTATTCACCCTTTTTACAATTTTCTCTCACTGAGGAACAATCCTCTTCTCTTTTAAGGTAAGGTTGAATACAGAATGAAGCTTTAAAGTAGGTAGGACAAAATACAGTTTCTGCACTTAAGCTTATACAATGAATCTCAATAAATGAGCTATGAAGACACAAGGAATGAAAGAACTAAAAGCTTGAGAGTGTTAGGAATGTGCAGCAATAGTCTCTCTTTTCTCTTTGTCTTCAATGCTTGGTTAAATACTGAAGGATTGGTAGTTGGAGCATTAAATGCTGTTTTTCCCGTTGAGATTTTGCAGAAACTAGCCGTTGGGTACCTCCAGTAGAGTGCCAGATCGATCTGCCTTCTTGGCCAGATCGATCTCTTAGTTATAAATCCTGCAAGATCAAAGCACAATAGCACAAGGAGATCGATCTCATAGGTTAGCAGATCGATCTGTTAGTTTGAAAATAATGGGGGAGATCGATCTGTCGAATAGGCAGATCAATCTCCTAATCTCTCTGTTTGAGGCAAGATCGATCTACAGATCGATCTGCCATGCAGTCTCGTAGTGGGGAGATCGATCTTCAACAACACAGATCGATCTCCTTAGCTCTCTAACTTTGAGGAGATCGATCTCTTCCTTACCAGATCGATCTCTTAAGTTCTCTGTTTGAGTGTGGATCGATCTTCCAGATCGATCTACAGTCTTATGCTCTTAAGGGAGATCGATCTCTTCCTAGACCAGATCGATCTCTCAACTCTAGCTTTAGCCAGATCGATCTCTTAACCCTTGCAGATCGATCTCACTCTACCTAAATCCCTTTGTAAAGGTTTAAGGTTTGGCAGATCGATCTCATACCTTCATGAGATCGATCTCTCATCAAGTAAAAACCCAGGAGATCGATCTCTCATAAGCCAGATCGATCTCTTATCAGTAGAACTCTAAGTTCTGGTACTGATAACCTCTAAACATGTTTTTATATCATCTTAATACTATTGAATTAACTTGTTTTGTCATTTCAAAATACATTAACTCAACAAATTTAATTGATGACATAATTAAACCAATATTTTTTTTTCTTCTAAACAAAGGATTTGTATATTTCTTTTAAATTTTTTACTTGGTTTGCAGGCGTTATATTATATGTGACTGGAAGGAGAGGGGAATGGACAATTGAGAGGTAGGCCTTGCAATTGATTAATGTTCTAAATTGGGTCTATGTCACAACCGTGACTTACCAAAATCTACTACAAATTTTTCGCTTTTTATTTACCTTTCTCCTTACCAACATTTGGGTTGTGATTCAGTATTAGTCATCTCATCCACATTTAACTTACCATTCATTTCATATTATGCATACATGTCAACATAAACATTTATTTACTGTGAGTGCTCTTTTCTTATACGCTACTCACATATATATATATATCAAATATAAATACATCCCCCATATTAAATATGTTTACATCACTGTGCTTTTGCATCGTTCAGATACAAAATATTGCAAATGTGTATACCTTTCGCTCGATGGAAGTGCAGGGACAAAAAGAATGCTAACCCTCAGTCGTACTTGCTCTACTGGGGATGCTCTGTAGAGAGGTGGAAAATGAAAGGGGTGAGCTTACTAGCTCAGTAAGGAAATCAAGCAAGCAAGTAGACATTCATACTATCTACTGAAAATAATGTTATGCATTGTAAATAGTATTTCCTTAACTCACTTCAAAAGCATGACTTTTAAAACGTATATATATATATATATAGTTATACAAATTAAATCCCATGTACAGAAATCATGCCGAGTTCTCAAAAACATAAGCATTTTGTGCAAAATACTGCAACTTTATAAATTCGCAATGCCTCTATATGAATCATGCCATTTAAATCAAAATATAGCAAATATTGGTAATTCAATCATTCACAACAGAAAAATCGGGTTTCGATCCATCCCTCAGGTCTACCCGTATCATAAAATCATGTGATATATCATGTGAGACTCAGTGGCTATATGCAATAATATCCTAGACTATAGCCATATCCTATAAGGTGATCCCATGCTACACAATACTCGGTGTGCGAGGCAATCACTACAGCAACAGGAGGTGGGTCAAATCCTCACAACCGCCAGCTATCAACTCCTCCACTCCTCATACACATCACAATAACACATGGTACAGCGTACTCCGTGAAACATACATGATACAACGTACACTCGTGGACCTTATCTCAATGGATAATCAATGCCACGTATGAGACCCCGTATTTGTATAATTGTATATAGGTGCATAGAAATGTAAATGAGATCATAAGTATGGTGATATACTTGTAAAGTGAAGTATATGTGGTGTAAGTCCATAAGTTTAATGTACACACTTGTAATAAGAGTGATGATTGTACGTACAAGTTACATTATATATGACTATGAAGAAATGGACTTAAACATGTGAAGAATATGAGTGAAATGGAATATGAGTAGTGTGGTAAATGGAATGAAGATTCGCATGAGTATGCACTTCCATTTGGTTTATATTATACTCCTTTAGGTATACAAAGATTCTACACAAGTTTTAAAGTGTATGAAGTATGAATGGATGCCATTTTCAAGTCTTAAAGGTAATCGAATGAGAAAATGACCATGGCAGCAAATTAAGGATGTTTGGGAGTGAGTTGCTGCAGAAAACCTACAGAAAATTTGAAAATTAGGCAGGTCAGATCGATCTCATAGGATGATATCTGGAGAGCCAGAATGCTCTTATTTGAGCAATGGAATCGAGGAGATCAATTTTCCATGGGGCCAGATCGATCTCCTAAACATTCTGTAATGAAAAGATCGATCCTCAAGCATACAGATCGATCTCCTTAGCTCTCTGTTTGGAGCAGATCGATCTCAAGATTCAACAGATCGATCTCATGCTTAAAATGTCATGAAAAAGAGGGATTTAAAGGGACCAAATCGATCTCATCCTAGAGCAGATCGATCTCATCAAGCTATTTCTATAAAAGGAGCAGTGAAAATCTGCATTTTTCTGAGACTGGACTTTCCTTTCCATTTCAACTAAAAAACCTAGCTTTCTCTCTCTAAATCTAACCATTTTCAAGGAGATTTGAGGGAAGACTATTAGAAACAAAGTTTTTCACATCAAAGAGAAGAACAACATAGCTTAGAGGCATTTCCCCATTTGTTGGATTAAAGGATAAAAGGTGCATTTCCATTTGGAGCAAAGAAGAAATCAAGCTAAGTGAGTTTTCTAATTAAATAACTCAAGTACATTGTTTGGATATTGATTTTAGAGTTGTTTAATGTACATATGAATGATAGGAACAACCTAGAAAGTAAAGAATCCACCATAACCTAGAAATTGTCTAGTGTGAGAAAGTGGAAATGTAGAGGTATTAATGATGAATGAGTTATCTTAAGATGATGGTTGTGTTATGGGTATGATTTGGAAGTGTTGATCTTGGGATAAATTGTGAGATTTACCACAAGGGGTAAAAATGTGTATTTAAGGCATTGGATAAATGCGTAGTTGATTAAAAGTTAAAAGCATTAACTCAAGTGTTTGATGGATGAATTACAGCTCCCGAGGATACATCAGAGCAAGTCGAGATAAGAACGTGAGAAGCGTAAGAGGAAGAGAGAGTCGCACTCACGTAAATTGAGATAAGAGAATTGTGTGGACTCATGGAGATATCTGTGCGCAATTTGGGTGCTTAAATGCTTTGCTAGAATGCATGAGATATTAGGAAATGAAAATGGGTGATTGAAGGGTAAAAGTTGGGTGATTGAGAAATGTACGTGAAAATAAAAGCATAATGCTTTGGAAAATCATGTTTTATTGCTTTTTAGCAAGTGATTGGTAGGTTGGCAATATTTGAAAAGATTTGCAAAAGAAATGATGTGATTTGGTTGATAACCATGTTTTGCAAAGATCAAGCCACCTACGTGATTTTGTGAGAATGAAAGCGTGCTAGAGTTTGACTCGCACGAGATTCGATGTGTTTTATACGCATATGTGCTGGAGCTTAGCTTGCACTAGTTTTCACATGGATTTCATACTGGTTTTGGCATGATGCTTGGAGCATAGCTCACATTAGATGTCCACCTTATTGTTATCATGCTTGGAGCTTTGGGTAGACTGGGTGTCACACCGATTAAATAGGCTCGCACGTGCATTTGTGATATTTTGACATGTTGATAGCCGTGTTAGGAGCTTCGGGTAGACAAGAGATTGTGCCGATTAAATAGGCTCACACGTGCTGTCACGACCCAAATTATCTAAAAATCAGAGTAAATTTTTCACTTTTCCGTTTATTATTTAATTCTTACCTTTCTCTCATCGTGACCATCCTACAAATAGTTGGGCTATGATTCAGTGTTAGTCACCTCTCACCTGTTTACCATTCCATTTCCATAATCACATTCACATATCAGAGTTTACTATCTTTTGGCTTTAACTAAATACATACACAATGGTATTTACATAATCTTACATCCCCGACATCATATCCATTTATAGTACTGTGCATTTACATATTTAGATACAAAACCATACAAATGTGTATACCTGTCTCTCGATGGGAAGCAGCGGATACCAAGAATGTAGGTCCTCAGTTGCTCACTAACTATTTCGAGTGCTCTGAAAAGATGTGAAAATAAGGGGGTGAGCAAACCACACGCTCAGTAAGGCAATTATGCAAGTAAATAGATAGCTCCACTATCTACTTGCTCATAATGCCATGCCCTTAAAATCCATTTCTTTTCATTAAAATCTCAAACATAAAATCATGTATGTCATCAATGACTTAGTTTATAAAACTATTCGTGCATATATAAATCATACTACTTATGCATCAATGGCATTTTATGTGACATTATTAAATCATACTTAGCATGAGGTAAATCAAGATCAAGCCATGTAAACCAAATTATGAGAAACAATTCTTTTCATGAATTTATGATTAAAGCATGAAAAACTCATCATGCTACTGCATTTAAATCATTTCATTAAAACTGCAGTGTAAACTAACCCGAAGGGTTAACCATCTCATGATTCAATTTCAAACTCATAAAAAAAATTCGTTATAAAATTCTGTTAAAAAAAATCACATCTCAATAAAAATCACAAAATCGGGGGCCTGACCCCTCCCTCGAGTCTACCCTGGTCTATCGAGACCACAAGTTATATCATGTAAGACATGTAGGTGACTATATCGGTAACAACGAGGACTATGGCCATAACCTAGTGATCCCTGGCAACACGGTACCTAGTGTGCGGGGTATCACACCTGAAACGGGAGGTGGGTCGGTCCTATCCGCCAGAACAGCATAACATCAGGATTGCGAGGGCAAGGCTTGCTGTCTCGTGGCTAATGCCACTCCACTCTAACAATCCCCATGGTACAGCGTACTCCGCGTGACATACACAGTACAACGTACTCCATGAACCCAAGCTCAGCCAGGGGTACCTGCAATAGGTCTTATCCACATATACCATCTTTGTCTGAGTATGTACGTGAAAGCATATCATCTCACTGTGACACACAGTCGACAAGAGGCTCCAACACGGCTATATGCATGTCATGTAATTCCCTGTGTGAGTGAAGCTCTAGCACGGCTCCATGCATATTCATGATATCTGAAAACCTCGTGCGAGTGAAGCTCTAGCACAGTTTCATAAAAATCAGTAAAATATGCGTACGAGTAATACTCCAGTACGACTTTAAAATAAGTTATAAATCCATACAAAACTTCGTGCGAGTAAGCTCCAGTACTGTGTTATGCATCAATAAATCAAATCTCGTGTAAGTTACACTCCAGCACGACTTTATGCATAAATAAATCAAATCTCATGCGAGTTACACTCCAGCACGGCTTTTATGCAATTATCATATCAAAACTGGATGCGAGCTAAGCTCCAGTATCTCTCAGCATGTCAAATCATTAAAACTAGTGCGAGCAATCGCTCCAGCACCTTCTTATGTATATTCAGTTAAAACAGTCAAAACCGTCAAAACAGGATGCGAGCTAGGCTCCAACACATCTCATGCATTTCACAATAATAAAATCAGTGCGAGCAACCGCTCTAGCACATTTTATGCACACTCACAAACGCAGATATAGTGTGAGCTATGCGCCAGCACTATCTGTTTCCATTTAAAACTTGATAGTTAGCCCATTTTCCAAATAATTTTCATTTAAATCTTAATAACACTTACGTAGTGTTATATTGTGAAATTTATACAATTACTGGCCAATCTATCGATTTGCTTTGATTAAAACGAAGAAAATTCCTTAAATTAGAAAATCCTTAAATCATGCATTTCATGCATGTCATGCTTTCACCATCCTTAGGTGAACTTCCCTCAATAGGGGTAAAATAGACTTTTAACTATTTCGAGTCCTTAAAATCTTTAAATTTATTTCTAGGACTTTTATATATATATTCATTGTATACATACATATTCAGTGTATACAAAAACTATTAAAATACGCGCAGCTACCTCTAGCTACTCACACAATTCCCTTACCTCATTTTTCTGTACAGTCTGACATTTCCACTGATGACTCGTCACGCAGTCCAATTTGCTCCGAATCCAATCTTCAAAACTGCGGATAAATATTCATCAGGTCAAATACAATACAATTAATTGTATTTCGTATTTTTTGGGCTTAATTTAAATCATTGGGCCTGTTTAACCATATTGGGCCCGATTGTACCATAATGGGCCTTAATCGGCCTTAAGCCCATTTTTCCACTTACTATTCACATTATCGAGGCCTATTGGGCTCATTGGGCCCATCAGTATTTATTGAGCCTCATTCTAAATTTCCGAATAGCTTAATGACTTATTTACGACAATATATCTCTAATTCCCTAATATAATTCATTAAATGCGAAAATTAAATCCGTAATTTATGCGGTAAATTTTTAACACGTATAACGATGCAAATTGTCATACATAAGGGTTACTTACCTGTGATTCCATGATAGTACACAAATCGAGGCTGTCTTGAGCTCTCGGTTGAAGCCAATTGTCGAGCTATACAATTACATAATTTTTCCAGTAAGTTTCCAGTCGAATAGTAATCAAATTAAATATTCTGAAATTTAAATCGGTCAATTTCGACCGCTTACCGATTTACCCGTAGCTCGATTGCATCACTGGGATTTTTCTCCAATTTTTCCTTTTTTTCTTTTTCCTTTTTCTTCCTTTTTTCTTATTTTCTTTTCTTTTTGGCTAAACCGGTCTGATCCGGTTTAGCATATCATCATTGCACTGAACTGGTCTGTACCGGTTCAAGCCTCAACTTTGCCATTCCGACGCCGTCCGATCGGTTCTCGACGTGATTCCGGTGCCAATCGACTCGTTATAGCCTAGGTGAACTCCTTCGGGCCTCGGGTTGGACCGATCGGCGCTAGTGGCTGCTGGATTTCATTTTTTCTCCCGCGAAAATCCCTCCGTCGATTTGGCGTTCTTCGACGACATCGAAGCGCGTGCCGGTGCCTAGTGGGTCGTCAGTGTCGGGCTTGCTTCGTCGACTCTTCGCTTGACCGCTGGGTCGTCGGATGCTCGCCGGTGATTCTCCCTCGGTTCGGCTTTGTTTTTCTTCTGCATAATCACGATTTCGCGATTCTGCGTTTTCGTTTTCTTTTTTTTTCATTTTCTTTATTTATTTATAATTTATTTTATTATTATTTAAATCATTATTTTATTATTAAAAATCCCAAAAATATCTAAAAAAATTCTATTTTATTCATTTAATCTTTAAATGAATTTATCGGTATTACTTCGTCTTTTCGGTATATTTTTTGATTATTTTCGGGATAATTTCCCGAGGTGAAAATTTCGGTTTATTCCAATAAATTCATATCTTGATCAATTTAACTCGAAATTTAATTATTTCTTCGTTATTGATCAATATTTCTCAATCCCATATTTTTAATTAAATTTTCTTGTCACGATAAATACCAAATTTCGATCTTTGGACCGTTTACCCTTGCACGTGTTCGGGAATTCCATTTCAATCCTTCATTTGATCTTTTCTCATTTCGTGTTTTGAATAAAATCGGGTCTTACAATCTCCCCCACTTAAGAAATTTGGTCCTCCAAATTAGAACCTAGTCAAATGGGTCCATAAACAACTCCGGGTACGTCTATCGCATCATACTCATTAATTCTCATGTAACTTTTTTCGGAGTGTAATACTACCAACATATTTAACTAGGGAAATCATCTTAAACCTCAACACTTTCTCCTTCCGTTTAATACCTGAATCGATTTTTTAACATACGCTGCTTTCATTGAGCTAAGCTGTTGAAGCTCATATCCGATCATATATGCTGGGTCCGAATAGTATTTTTGAAGCATCAAAAGATGGGACACATTGTGGATGCCTACTTATTCAAGTGGTAACGCCAACCTATAGGCCTTATCTCCCACTTTGTCCAATATCTCAAAGGATTCTATCTAACGAAACTCAAATTGCCTTCTTTCCGAATCTAGTTATGTCCTTATGTTATGTCCTAAGGGCATGTAACTACCAACAATACTGATTCACCCTCGGTGAATTCCAATGGTTTTCTATCTCTTGTCAGCATAGCTTTTCTGTCTGCTCTGAGGTGTTCTTAACCTCTCACAAATCAATTGAACATCCTCAGAGGTTTGTCTTACCAATTCGGGAACAATTCTCTATCTGTCACCCACTTCTTCTTATCCAACTCGGGAAACAACTCCCTACGGTCATACAATGCCTCATATAACATGTTATTCCGATACTCAAGTGACAACTGTCATTATTGGTGAATTCGATTAGTAACAAGTGATCATCTCGGGAGTTTATCAAATCAATGGCACAGGCTCTCATCATATACTCCAGAACCTGTACAGTTCTCTCTGACTGACCATCTGTCTGAGGATAGAAGCTGTGCTAACTCTCTGTCGGGTTCCCATAGCTTCCTGAAAAATATTCCCAGAAGTGGGAAGTGAAGTGGGAATCCCTATCTAATACCATGCTCACTGGAACGCTACATAATGTTCCACAATTTTTCGTACACATAAATCCGCCTACACACTCAGAGTATCTGGGGATTTCCATGGCCAGAAGGCGGGTAGACTTAGTCAATCTATCGACTATCACCCAGATAGCCTCGTGATTTATCTGGGTCCTCTGTAACCCATCACGAAATTCATGGTAACTTGTTCTCTTTTCCATGTCAATATAGGTAGAGGCTGTAATAACTCTGCAGACTTCTAGTACTCTACCTTAATCTGCTGACATACGAGATACTTTTCCACAATCTCTTCAATGTCTCTTTTCATATCTGACCTCCAATACCCTTTTTAGAGATTTTGATATATTTATTACTTCCTGGATGCACTGTATATCCCAAAGAGTGAGCTTCTGACAATAGCACTATCTCAGCAACTATGGTCCTGGGGAGCACTTATACTATCTCTGAACATCTGTAAGTCATCATCACTCACTGTGAACTCTGTCACTATACCCTTCTGAATCTGACCCACACTATCGACACCATGCCGATCATCACGCTAAGCCTGGAAAATTCGGTTACTCAAATTCGGTTCTAACCTCAGGCTAGCTGTCACAAAATCACCGTCATCATCAGAAGGGATCACATCACTACTGAGGCTCACATCTGCTCTAGCAGCTCACGCTCCCTGACCATCATATGTGATACCATCCTGAGGCTCTTTCTGCTCAAGGCATCAGCCTTTCCTGGGTGGTACGATTTTCACAATCATACTTCCTTTAGAAGCTTTAACCCTCTATGTTATCTCATATTCGACTCTTTCTATGAAAATAGATACTCGGGGCTTTTTATGATCAGTGCATACCCAAAATTTCTTACCATTTAAGTGGTGGCGCCATACTTTAAGTGTAAATGCTACAGTTGCTAACTCTAAATCATGGGTCGGATAGTTTCTCTCATGGTCCTTGAACTAACTGGATCCATAAATGACTATCTTCCCATTTTACATCAATATACAGTCCAATTCTTATTTTGAGGTATCCATACACACTAAAACCTCTTGAGCTGTTGGTTATGGTGAGAATAATTATGGTAGTCAGTTTATTACTTCAATATACCAAAACTCACCGAAGCCATTTTCATACTTATCATCCCACTGGCATGCAATCTTTTTCCAAATGAGACGTATCAACTGAGTAGCCCATTTCAAGAAACTCACAACACCTTCTCTGTAAGACAGTTTCCTATTGCTACTCATGCTCTTCCCTGGACTTCGAATACATCGAAATATCATCGCTAAAGATGACAACCAATCGGTCCAGGTAAGGTTTAAATACCTCATCGTAGTTGAGTTCTACTAAATATTTCAATCACCTATATCCTTGACCTATGTATGCATAAACGTATAATGTCATTTCGAAATCGCTTCCGTTCAAGATACTAACCCGTGTCATTTCCTTTTTCTTATATTATCGACTTTTATAAAATTTTAATTTTTAAACCTTCATGATTAATCGAATTCTACTAGTATAGGTACCCAAATTTTAAATATATATTACGACTATCGATTTCAATTTATAGGTTATGTGTGCGCTTCTAGACGCTGTCAAGTCTTCAGGCAGGGAGGTATTTTGAAATACCTTTATTAACCCGCAGACTTGACCACATAGACTGGTTATGGATATATCCTCCTCTTATCCTTAGCCGCAATTCATATTCACTACATATCGTTTAATATAAATTACTTTACATATCAAAGATATTCTTACCTTGCATACGCCTCTTATTCCAATATATCTCGTATTCAGGATCTATCACATCTCAAAACTTATCTCCTTTCATATATCACTTATAACAAACTCTTTCATTACTTGTTAAAACTTACAGTATACTTTTTCAGGGATGAAAACATCACTATCTTAGGATAGCAATCTAAACAGCATAGTTTGTAACCAAATCAATCTATTCTCAAATATTACTTCAAAATTATTCATATTTCATTGAATAAAATCGGCTGACATATCCTTTTCCCCTGTTTTCAACTAACAATCACTATACCCATATTCAGTTAGTGATAATCAGCTAACTATCATCATCTTGCCTAAGGGTACAAGCTTCACATCTTTCACTAGCTTATAAGTAACTGAAGGCGGTATGAATAAATGCGTGGCACCCAGATCAATTAAAATAATTATTTCATTATTCTTAACCAATGTGGTATCTTCCACCACATCAAATGAAACATCAATAGTGTACTGGTCCAAGGCATACACTCGCCCTCGTCCAGCATCTTATTTTCGTGGTAACTACCACATATTCTACTCTTTCTGTCTCTATTTCAGCCCTTACTACCTTTCCCAGTCTCAGAGGTGTGCAACTCATGATCTTATTCACACAACTGTAGTCTGCGCACTGCCTCGGCATAGGTAGTGATATCTAATGGTCTAATCGGACTCTAATCGACAATCTGAGCCCTTCCATGAACTTTCAGACATCCCGACTCTCACTGTTCATAGTGTCGGAGTCATATCTGGGCAGGTATATAAACTGAGATTCATACTCGTTAATCAACCAGTTTCTCTAGGTCAGAGTAAAGAATTTTATCTGTAATTTCTTTAAGCAGTGTTAGGGATATTCTATCACCGGAATACATCTAAAATTATTTCCCATGTCCATTATGGATGTCTAATTCTTAAGATGGGTCGAGCGAATTTTCACCAATGCTCTGACTCGCCCTCAAATCCCATGCATACTTTGAGCAATTAGCTCTATAATATTCTCCACACTTCGCTTCAACTTCGTGAAGCGGGTCTCAATACTGTCCGAGCTCTCTGTTAGACTCTGTCCGATCTCTCTCTCGGACTCTGTGGGGATCACCTAGAAATGGAGAACAAAGCAAATTTGTTGATGAAGACATGAACAGTACTATTTATCGGGACCACATGGCAGGCTTGTTGGTTAAGGCCTTGTTTGGCCACTTATCTTCTTTTGATTTGCTGCAGAGTAGATATTTCTACGTCATCAGTCTTTTTGTCCAGTTGGTTATGTGATGTGGCTCGACGTGTGTCTTCCAAAAGGTTGGCACAGTGTCCTTCGATCTTATCGTTTCAGAGCAAATAAAATACGGACACCTGGCATCACGCGTGTCCAGATGACTGGTGACTCGGTCTGCAAATTGGAAGTGGTCCAGTCTACTTTAGTCCGTTTTCAGCCCAATTTCGACTGAAACGACTGAGTTTGATCAGGATTTAATTTATCTACACATTAAAGAATTTTAATTAAATAAGGGCATAATTAATAAAATAAATTGGGGATTTAATAAATAATTAGGAAATTAAGCACAAATAATTCTATTAAAAATAGAATTATCACACCCCCAAACTTGAGCTTTTGCTTGCCCTCAAGCAAAACAAAATAGATGTAGGAATGACAAGTACAAAACATAATAATTTTCCCAATATTATCCTCAAAGAAAAAAGTACAGACTATCAAAATCAAAGACTCACAATTACAAGTTCAACATTCAGAATCATTCAATCATAAGTCCTAACCCAAATTGGATCCCTCGTGTGTGTGTGAAAGATGTCAAAGCCACTTCACAGTACATTATCCAGATCAGATTATGCAAACACAGTGAATGCAAAGTCAATGACATGTGATCATTCTCATAAGTTTGCTTTTCACTTCTCTCTCCACTAATGTAGTTACACTTAATCAAAGATCAATAGGACTTCATTAAGCTTGTAATGTAAGGCTGCGGTTAAGGTATGATAAAGTCGATTTAGGTTTAATTACCCCTTAACATGCATTACTTCTAGGATCTTTAATGTAAGAGCTCAATTTATTTCCCCCAAACTTATTTATTTCACTAGGCATTTTATTCTATTTTTGTATTTTTCTTCTTCTTCTTTTCCTTTTCTTTTTCTTTCATTTGCATTTTTTTTTTCACTATCACCAGATACCCATATGTACAAAGCACACAATATATCCCAATGACTTTCATGCGTTCGGGGTAAGGGATAGGAATAAAGTATTTAAGGTAAGGAAAATTATGCAGGTGTATTTATAGAGAAAAGCTTATGTCACGACCCAAATTACTAAAAATCAAAGTAAATTTTTCGCTTTTTCGTTTATAATTTAATTCTTACCTTTCTCTCATCGTGACCATCCTACAAACAGTTGGGCTATGATTCGGTGTTAGTCACCTCACAATATTACCAATCCATTTCCATAATCACATTCATATATCAAAGTTTACTATCATTTGACTTTAATTAAATACATACACAATAGTATTTATAACTCTACATCCCTGACATCATATCCGTTTACAGTACTGTGCATTACATATTTAGATACAAAACTATACAAATGTGTATACTGTCTCTCGATGGGAAGCATCAAATGCCAAGCATGCAAGTCCTCAGCCGCTCAATAACTATTATGAGTGCTCTGAAAAGATGGGAAAATAAGGGGGTGAGCAAACCACACGCTCAGTAAGGCAATTATGCAAGTAAGTAAATAGCTCCACTATCTACATGCTCATAATGCCATGCCCTTAAATCCATTTCTTTTCATTAAAATCATCAAGCACAAAGTCATGCAACCATCAATGACTTAGTTTATAAAACTGTTCGTGCATATATAAATCATACTACTTATGCATCATAGCATTTTATGTGACATCATTAAATCATAATAAGCATGAATTAAATCAAGATCATGCAATCTTTCATGTCATGTAAGACAAATTATGGATTTCAAATGAAAGCATGGAAAACTTCACATGCTACTGCATTTAAATCAATTCATTAAAACTACAGTAAAAACTAACCCTTCTGGGTCAATCAACTCATAAAACAATCTCATACTTCCATTTCAAACTCATAAAACAATTCGTTAAAACTCATTATAAAACTTCAGTTATAAAACCACCCTTCTTTCAGGGTCACATATCATAAAATCATCTGAAATCTAGCAATCACAGTATAAAATCATAAAATTGGGGGCCTGACCCCTCCTTCGGGTCTACCCTGGTCTATCGACCAATATTTAAATCATGTGAGACAATCAGCTGATTATATCAGTAACATCGAGGACTATGGCCATATCCTAGTGATCCCTGGCAACACGATACCTAGTGTGCGGGGTATCACACTTGAAACGGGAGGTGGGTCGTCCTACCCGCCAGAACAGCATAACACCAAGATTGCGAGGGCAAGGCTTGCTGCCTCGTGGCTAATGCCACTCCACTCCAACAATCCCCACGGTACAGCGTACTCCGTGTGACATACACGGTACAACGTACTCCGTGAACCCAAGCTCAATCAGGGGTGCCTGTAATAGGTCTTATCCACCCATATCATCTCTGTCTCAGTATGCACGTGTGAGCATATCATCACATTGTGACACACAGTCTACAGGAGGCTCCAACACGGCTATATGCATGTAATATAAATCCCTGTGCGAGCGAAACTCTAGCACGGCTCCATACATATTCATGATATCTTAAAACCTCGTGCGAGCGAAGATCTAGCACGGTTTCATAGAAATTAATAAAATCTGCGTACGAGCAGTGCTCCAGTACGACTTAAAATAATCATAATTTCAAGTAAAATCCACGTACGAGCAATGCTCTAGTACGGATATGTATAAAAACTCAATGAAAACCTCGTACGAGAAAAACTCCAGTACGGCTTTAAAATGAATATAAAACCATATAAAACTTTGTGCGAGCAATGCTCCAGCACAAATGAATGCTCAAATAAATCAAATCTCGTGCGAGTTACACTCCAGCACGGCTTTATGCATAATTAAATCAAATCTCGTGCGAGTTACACTCCAGCACGACTTTTATGCATAATCCATATCAAAACAGGATGCGAGCTAAGCTCCAACATCTCTCATGCATGTCAAATCATTAAAAACTAGTGCGAGCAATCGCTCCAACACCATTTTATGCATACCACGTCAAAACAAGTCAAAACATGTCAAAACAGAGTGCGAGCTAGGCTCCAGCACTTCTCATGCATTTCAAATCATAAAATCAGTGCGATCAATCGCTCCAGCACATTTCATGCATATGATGTCACACAAATCGGTGCGAGCAACCGCTCAAGTACATTTATGCACATTCACAAAAGCAGATATAGTGCGAACTACGTGTCGGCACTATCTGTTTCCATATAAACTTGATAGTTGGCCTATTTTCCAAAGAGATTTCCATTTAAATATAAATAACACCTACGTAGTGTTATCTTGTGAAATTCATACAATTTCTGGCCAATCTACCGATTTGCTTTGATTAAAACCAATCAAATCTTTAATTCAGAAAATTCCTTAAATCATGCATTTCATGCATGTCTTGTTTTCACCATCCTTAGGTGAACTTCCCCCAATAGGGGTAAAATAGACTTTTACCTATTCCGAGTCCTTAAAATCTTAAAACCATTTTTTAGGACCTTTATACATAATTAGGGTATACATACATATTCAGTGTACAGAAAAACTATTAAAATACGCGTAGCTACCTCTAGCTACTCACACAATTCCCTTACCTCATTTTTCTGTACAGTCTGACCTTTCCATTGATGACTCGTCAGGCAGTCCGATTTGCTTCCAATCACATCTCCGAAACTGCTGATACACATTCACCAGGTCAAATACAATACAATTTAATTGTATTTCATCTTTTCTGGGCTTAATTTAAATTATTGGGCCCGTTTACCCATATTGGGCCCGATTGTACCATAATGGGCTTTAATCGGTCTTAAGCCCGTTTACCACACTTTATCAAGGCCTATTGGGCTCACTGGGCCCATAAGTATTTATTGGACCTCGTTCTAAATTCTCGGATATCTCAATTTAGTATTTACGACAATTTATCCAATTTTCCAGAATTTAATTCATTTATGCAGAAATTAAATCCATAATTCATCAACACGCATAACGATGTAAATTGTCGTAAATAAGGGTTACTTACCCGTGATTCCATGATAGTACACAAATCGATGCTATCTCGAGCTCTCGGTGGATGCCAATTGTTGAGCTACACAATTTACATAATTTTTCAGGTAAATTTTCAGTCGGATATTAATCAAATTAAATATTTCAAAATTTAAATCGATCAATTCAACCGCTTAGTAACTTACCCGTAGCTCGATTGCATCGTTGGAATTTTCTCCAATTTTTTCTCTTTTTTATTTTTTCCCTTTTTCTTCCTTTTTTCCTTTTCTTTTTGGCTGAACCGGTCCGGTCCGGTTCAACCCGGTTCAGACCGGTTTGGTCCAGCGGTTCGGTGCGGTTCGGTCCAGCGGTTCAGTAAGGTTCGACATCATTTCCTCATTCCGGCGCCGTCCGGCCGGTTCCCTACGTGATTCCGGTGCCGTTCGGCTCGGCTGCACCTGGGCATCCAAAATCGGGCCTCGGTTGGAGTCAAAACGGCGCAGACGGCCGCCAATCAGGGCTTCTCCCCCGCGAGACTTTCCTCCGTTTTCGATGTTTTCCGGCGATCTCCACGGCGCGTCACGGCCTCTAGTTGTTCGCCTGGTGTGGGGCTACCTTCGCTGACCCCTCAGCCCCATCGATGGTCGTCGGACGGAGGGATTTGGTTCCCTCGATTTCCTGCTTCGCGTTTCGCCAATTCCCTTTCATGTTTCACGATTTTCCAATTCCCTTTTATTTTTTTTTTACTTTATTATTTTTTTATAATTAAATTTTATTATTATTTTATTTGATTAAAATATATTAAAAATCCACAAATATCTTCAAAAATTATTATTTAATTCATTTAATCTATAAATGAATTTATCGGTATTATTGCGTCTTTTCAGTAAAATTTTCGATTATTTTTGGGATTATTTTTCGAAGTGAAAATCCTGGTTTATTCCAATAAATTCATATCTTGATCAATTTAATCCGAAATTTAATTATTTCTTCGTTATTGATTAAGATTTCTCAAGCTATTATTTTTAATTAAATTTTCTTGTCCAGATAAATATCAAATTTTGATCTTTTGACCGTTTTACCCTTGCACATGTTCGGGAATACCATTTCAATCCTTTTGCATTTTTTAATGCACTCGGAAATTTCTATTCATTCCCTTTTTGCTCTTACGATAAAATCGGGTCTTACAATCTCCCCTACTTAAGAAATTTGGTCCTCCAAATTAGAACCAAGTAAAATGAGTCCATAAATAACTTCGGGTACATCTATTGTATCATATACTGTCATCCTCAAGTGACTTTCTCCGGAGTGTAATACTACCATCATACTTAACTAGGGAGATCATCTTAAACCTTAAAACGTTTTCCTTCCTGTTTAATACCCGAATCAATTTTATACATTATACTTTCATTGAGCTAAGCTATTGGAGCTCATATCCGATCACATATATCGGGTCCGGGTAGTATTTCCAAAACATCAAGAGATAGGACACATTGTGGATGCCTATTTATTCAAGTGGTAACGCCAACCTACAGGCCTTATCTCCCACTTGTCCAATATCTCTATCTGAATCTCTTTACGTCCTTAGGATAAGTAACTGCCAACAATAATGATTCACCCTCGGTGGATTTCCAATGGTTTCTGTCTCTTGTTAGCATAGCTTTTCTATCTACTTTGAGGTGTTCTTAATCTCTCATAAAGTAACTGAACATCCTCAGAAGTTTATCTTACCAAATTCGGGAACAATTCTCTATCTGTCACCCACTTCTTCTTATCCAAGTCAGGGAACAATCCCTACGGCCATGCAATGCCTCATATAAAGTCATCCCGATACTCAAGTGACAACTGTCATTATTGGCGAATTCGATTAGTAACAACTGATCATCCCAGGAGCTTATCAAATCAATGGCACCTGCTCTCATCACATCCTCCAAAACCTATACAGCCCTCTCTGACTGACCATCTGTATAAGGATGGAAGCTGTGCTAACACTCAATTAGGGTCCCATAGCTTCCAA
This sequence comes from Firmiana major, assembly GCA_033439115.1. NCBI lineage: Eukaryota > Viridiplantae > Streptophyta > Magnoliopsida > Malvales > Malvaceae > Firmiana > Firmiana major. Next base: position 42,683,236 of record CM065907.1, on the reverse strand, counting down.
AAACAATATTCCCAGAAGTGAGAAGTGAAGCGAGAATCCCTATCTGATATCCTGCTCCCTGGAACGCTACATAATATTCCATAATTTTTCATACACATAAATCCGCCTACATACTCAGAGTATCTGAGGACTTCCATAACTAGAAGGTGGGTAGACTTAATCAATCTATCGACTATCATCCAGATAGTCTCGTGATTCATCCGGGTCCTCTGTAACCCATCACAAAATTTATGGTAACTTGTTCCCATTTTCGTGTCACTATAAGTAGAGGCTGCAATAATCCTGCAGACTTCTATTGCTCTACCTTACTCTGCTGACATATGAAACACTTCTCCATAATCTCTACAATGCCTCTTTTCATATCTGACCACCAATACCCTTTTCAAAGATTTCGATATATTTACTACTTTTCGGATGCACTGTATATCCCGAAGAGTGAGCTTCTATGGTCCTAGGGAGCACTTATACTATCTCTGAACCTCTGTAAGTCATCATCACTCTCTGTGAACTCTGTCACTATACCCTTCTGAATCTGACCCACACCATCAACAACATGCCGATCATCACGCTAAGCCTGGCAAATTCGGTCACTCAAATCCGTTTGTAACCTCAGGCTAGCTATCACACAATCACCGTCATCATCAGAAGGGATCACATCTCTACTGAGGCTCATAACTGCTCTAGCAGGTCACGCTCCCTGACCATCATATGTGATAACATCCCGAGGCTCTTTCTGTTCAAGGCATCAGCCATTACATTAGCCTTTCCTGGGTGGTACAATGTTCATAATCATAATCCTTAGAAGCTCTAACCCTTTTGCTTATCACATATTCTACTCTTTCTGTGAAAACAGATACTCGAAACTTTTACGATCAGTGCATACCCGAAATTTCTTACCATATAAGTGGTGGCGCCATACTTTCAGTGTACATGCTACGGCTGCCAACTCTAAATAATGGGTCGGATAGTTTCTTTCATGGTCCTTGAACTATCTGGATCCATAAACAACTATCTTCCCATTTTACATCGATACACAGCCCAATCCTTATTGTGAGGTATCCATCCCAATCCTTATTGTGAGGTATCCATACTCACTGAAACCTCTTGAGCTGTTGGTTATGGTGAGAATACTTACGGTGGTCAGTTCATTAATTAAATATACCAAAACTCACAAAAGCCATTTTCATACTTATTATCCCACTAACATACAATCTCTTCCGAACAAGATGTGTCAACTGAGCAGCCCATTTCGGGAAATTCTCAATAACTTGTCTGTAAGACAGTTTCCTGTTGCTACTCATGCTCTTCCCTAGACTTCGAATACATCAAAATATCATTGCTCGAGATGACAACCACTCGGTCTAGGCAAGGTTTAAATACCTCATCGTAGTTGAGTTCTACTCAATATTTCAATCATCCATATCCTTAACCTATGTACGCATAAACGTATAAAGTCATTTCGAAATCGTTTCTATTCAAGATACTAACCTGCGTCATTTCATTTTTCTTATATTAACGGCTTTTTATAAAATTTTAATTTTTAAACCTTCATGATTAATCGACTTCTATATTTCTTTATCGTACCAGTAAAGGAACCCAAATTTTAAATGTATGTGTTACGACTGTCGATTTCAATTTCTAGGTTATGTGTGCGCTTCTCGACGCTATCAAGTCTTCAGGCGGGGAAGTATTTTGAAATACCTTTATTAACCCTCAGACTTGACCACATAGACGGGGTGTGGATATATATCCTCCTTTTATACTTGGTCGCAATTCACATTCCCTACATATCGTTTAATCCAAATTACTTTACATATCAAAGATATCCTTACCTTGCATACGCCTCTTATTCCAATATATCTCGTATGCAGGATCTATCACATCTCAAAGCTTATCTCCTTTCATATTTCATTTATAACAAACTCTTTCATTACTTGTTATTACTTACAATACACTTTTCAGTGATGTTTTCACCCCTATTTTCAACTTACAATCCCTATACCCATATTCAGTTAGTGAAAATCAGCTAATCATCTTCATCTTGCTTAAGGGTACAGGCTTTACATCTTTCACTAGCTTATAAGCAATTGAAGGTGGTATGAATGAATGCGTGGCACCAGGATCCATTAAAATAATTACTTCATTATTCACAACCAGTGTGATATCTTCCACCACATCCGAAGAAACATTAGTAGTGTCCTGGTCCAAGGCATACACTCGCCCTCGTCCAACATCTTATTTTCGTGGTAACTACCACACATCCTACACTGTTCACACTGTTACGGAACAGGTCGGGGTCTTCCAATGACAATACCCCTCGTAACTTCTGAAATTGGATACACTGGGGCCTTACCAATCATCTTACCCCATGACTCATTAAATCTAATCTTTTACCGAACTATCTTTTTTTTTTCCGTTCTGACATCTCTGTCATTCTCTATTCTCTTATAGTCTTTATTTCGGCCCTTACTACCTTTCCCAATCTCAGAGCCGTGCAACTCATGATCTTATTCACACAACTATAGTCTGCGGACTGCCTCGACATAGGTAGTGATATCTAATGGGCTAATCAGACTCTAATTGACAATCTGAGCCCTTTCATGAACTTTCAGACATCTCGACCCTCACTGTTCATAGTGTCCGAGTCATACTCGTTAATCAACCAGTTCCTCTGGGTCAGAGTAAATAATATCATCTGTAATTTCCTTTAAACAATATCCGGGATATTCTGTCACCGGAATACCTCTAGAATTACTTTCCATGTCCATTCTGGATGTCTAACTCTTAAGATGGGTCGAGCGGACTTCCACCAATGCTCCGACTCGCCCTCAAATACCTCATACATACTCTGAGCAATTAGCTCTATAATATTCTCCACACTCTGCTCCAACCTCGCGAAGAGTGTTTCAATATTGTCCGATCTCTCGTCAGACTCTGTCCGATCTCTCTCTCGGACTCTGTGGGGCATACTCAATATCAGCCTCCACTTCAATCTCATCTTGAGTCTCATGTGGCGACTCAGTATGACTCTCAGACCTACCTCTACGGCCTCGAGCTTGTGTACTCGCCCCTTTATCATAGCGGCTATCAGTTAATGAGTCTATTCTTGCATTTAAAACAAATTCTTAGCTGCACTTCCATCTCGATATACACAATTGTATCTAAACAACGCACAGTACACGAGGATATAAACTTCCTTAACCACTAACACCGACTCATATCAGGCCAGTTCAGCTCTGATACCATTAAACCTGTCACGAGCTAAATTACTAAAAATCAGAGTAAATTTTTCACTTTTTCATTTATTATTTAATTCTTACCTTTCGCTCATCGTGACCATCCTACAAACAGTTGGACTATGATTCGGTGTTAGTCACCTCACACTATTACCAATCCATTTCCATAATCACATTCATATATCAAAGTTTACTATCATTTGACTTTAATTAAATACATACACAATGGTATTTATAACTCTACATCCCCGACATCATATCCGTTTACAGTACTGTGCATTACATATTTAGATACAAAACTATACAAATGTGTATACCTGTCTCTCGATGGGAAGCAGCGGATGCCAAGCATGCAAGTCCTCAGCCGCTCAATAACTATTATGAGTGCTCTGAAAAGATGGAAAAATAAGGGGGTGAGCAAACCACACGCTCAGTAAGGCAATTATGCAAGTAAGTAGTTAGCTCCACTATCTACATGCTCATAATGCCATGCCCTCAAATCCATTTCTTTTCATTAAAATCATCAAGCACAAAGTCATGCAACCATCAATGACTTAGTTTATAAAACTGTTCGTGCATATATAAATCATACTACTTATGCATCATAGCATTTTATGTGACATCATTAAATCATAATAAGTATGAATTAAATCAAGATCATGCAATCTTTCATGTCATGTAAGACAAATTATGGATTTCAAATGAAAGAATGGAAAACTTCACATGCTACTGCATTTAAATCAATTCATTAAAACTATAGTAAAAATTAACCCTTTCGGGTCAATCAACTCATAAAACAATCTCATAATTCCATTTCAAACTCATAAAACAATTTGTTAAAATTCATTATAAAACTTCAGTTATAAAACCACCCTTCTTTCAGGGTCACATATCATAAAATCATCTGAAATCTAGCAATCACAGTATAAAATCATAAAATCGGGGGCCTGACCCCTCCTTCGGGTCTACCCTGGTCTATCGACCAATATTTATATCATGTGAGACAATCAGCTGATTATATCAGTAACATCGAGGACTATGGCCATATTCTAGTGATCCCTGGCAACACGGTACCTAGTGTGTGGGGTATCACACCTGAAACGGGAGGTGGGTCATCCTATCCACCAGAACAGCATAACACCAGGATTGCGAGGGCAAAGCTTGCTGCTTCGTGGCCAATGCCACTCCACTCCAATAATCCTCACGGTACAGCGTACTCCACGTGACATACAAGGTACAACGTACTCCGTGAACCCAAGCTCAATCAGGGGTGCCTGCAATAGGTCTTATCCACCCATATAATCTCTGTCTCAGTATGCACGTGTGAGCATATCATCTCACTGTGACACACAGTCTACAGGAGGCTCCAACATGACTATATGCATATAATATGAATCCCTGTGCAAGCGAAGCTCTAGCACGGCTCCATACATATTCATGATATCTGAAAACCTCGTGCGAGCGAAGCTCTAGTACGGTTTCATAGAAATCAATAAAATTTGCGTACGAGCAGTGCTCCAGTACGACTTAAAATAATCATAATTTCAAGTAAAATCCATGTACGAGCAATGCTCTAGTACGGATATGTATAAAAACTCAATGAAAACCTCGTACGAGAAAAACTCCAGTACGGCTTTAAAATGAATATAAAACCATATAAAACTTTGTGCGAGCAATGCTCCAGCACAAATGAATGCTCAAGTAAATCAAATCTCGTGCGAGTTACACTCCAGCACGGCTTTATGCATAATTAAATCAAATCCCGTGGGAGTTACACTCCAGCACGGCTTTTATGCATAATCCATATCAAAATAGGATGCGAGCTAAGCTCCAACATCTCATGTATGTCAAATCATTAAAAACTAGTACGAGCAATCGCTCCAGCACCATTTTATGCATACCACGTCAAAACAAGTCAAAACATGTCAAAATAAAGTGCGAGCTAGGCTCCAGCACTTCTCATGCATTTCAAATCATAAAATCAGTGCAAGCAATCGCTCCAGCACATTTCATGCATATGATGTCACACAAATCGGTGCGAGCAACCGCTCAAGCACATTTATGCACATTCACAAACACAGATATAGTGTGAACTATGTGTCGGCACTATCTATTTCCATATAAACTTGATAGTTGGCCTATTTTCCAAAGAGATTTCCATTTAAATATAAATAACACCTACGTAGTGTTATCTTGTGAAATTTATACAATTTCTAGCCAATCTACTGATTTGCTTTGATTAAAACCAATCAAATCTTTAATTCAGAAAATTCCTTAAATCATGCATTTCATGCATGTCATGCTTTCACCATCCTTAGGTGAACTTCCCTCAATAGGGGTAAAATAGACTTTTACCTATTCAGCGTCCTTAAAATCTTAAAACCATTTTTTAGGACCTTTATACATAATCATGGTATACATACATATTCAGTGTACATAAAAACTATTAAAATACACGTAGCTACCTCTAGCTACTCACACAATTCCCTTACCTCATTTTTCTGTACAGTCTGACCTTTCCATTGATGACTCGTCAGGCAATCCGATTTGCTTCCAATCACATCTCCGAAACTGCGGATACACATTCACCAGGTAAAATACAATACAATTTAATTGTATTTAATCTTTTCTAGGCTTAATTTAAATCATTGGGCCCGTTTACCCATATTGGGCCCGATTGTACCATAATGGGCCTTAATCGGCCTTAAGCCCGTTTACCACACTTTATCGAGGCCTATTGGGCTCACTAGGCCCATCAGTATTTATAGGAACTCGTTCTAAATTCTCGGATATCTCAATTTAGTATTTACGACAATTTATCCAATTTTTGAGAATTTAATTCATTTATGCGAAAATTAAATCCGTAATTCATCAACACGCATAACAATGTAAATTATCGTAAATAAGGGTTACTTACCCGTGATTCCATGATAGTACACAAATCGAGGTTATCTCGAGCTCGCGGTGGATGCCAATTGTCGAGCTACACAATTTACATAATTTTTCGGGTAAATTTTCAGTCGGATATTAATCAAATTAAATATTTCAAAATTTAAATCGGTCAATTCGACCGCTTACTGACTTACCCGTAGCTCGATTGCATCACTGAAATTTTCTCCAATTTTTTCTCTTTTTTCTCTTTTTCTCTTTTTTCTTTTTTCCCTTTTTCTTCCTTTTTTCCTTTTCTTTTTGGCTGAACCGGTCCGGTCCGGTTTAACCCGGTTCGGTCTGATTCGGTCCAGCGGTTCGGTCTGATTCGGTCCAGCGGTTCGGTCCGATTCGGTCCAGCGGTTCAGTCCAGTTCGACATCATTTCCTCATTTCGGCACCGTTCGACCAGTTCCTGACGTGATTCCGGTGCCGTTCAGCTCAGCTGCACCTGGGCCTCCAAAATCGGGCCTCGGCTGGAGTCAAAACGACGTCGATGGCCGCCAATCGGGGCTTCTCCCCCGTGACACTTTCTTCCATTTTTGGTGTTTTCCGTCGATCTCCACGACGCGTCATGGCCTCTGGTGGTTCGCCTGGTGTGGGGCTACCTTCGCCAGCCCTCGCCGGCCCCTCAGCCCCGCTGGTGGTCGTCGAACGGAGGGATCTGGTTCCCTCGGTTTCCTACTTCGCGTTTTGCTAATTCCCTTTCCTGTTTCACGATTTTCCAATTCTTTTTTTTTACTTTATTATTTTTTTATAATTAAATTTTATTATTATTTTATTTGATTAAAATATATTAAAAATCCACAAATATCTTCAAAAATTATTATTTAATTCATTTAATCTATAAAATGAATTATCGGTATTATTTCGTCTTTTCGGTAAAATTTTTGATTATTTTCGGGATTATTTTTTGAAGTGAAAATCCCGGTTTATTCCAATAAATTCATATCTTGATCAATTTAATCCGAAATTTAATTATTTCTTCGTTATTGATCAAGATTTCTCAAGCTATTATTTTTAATTATATTTTCTTATCCCGATTAATATCGAATTTTGATCTTTTGACCGTTTTACCCCTGCACATGTTCGAAAATACTATTTCAATCCTTTTGCATTTTTTAATGCACTCGAAAATTTCTATTCATTCCATTTTTGCTCTTACGATAAAATCGGGTCTTACAGCTTATTTGGCTTAAATGGGTGACTAGGGGTAAAATATGTACAGGGATGGCTAGAAAGGCTCAAACGATCCAAAGATGGCCTAAATCATCTCCCTAATTAAGTGTAATCTAATATTTTACCTCGAGATAAAATTAAGGAAATTATAGAATATGATGCACAAAATCAACTGAACAAATGCAATCCTATGTCCATTTAAGCTTTCTCTAAATAAATATACCGATTCATGACATGACATGTGCATAAAATGAGGAAATCACAATCAGAATCAAGATAAATTCAAAAATTCAACTTCATGCTTTTCCCATAATCATGCTTCTCAGTCAATCAAAATCAGACTTAATCATGGGGTCATATCATCGGAATATGGGAAAACTACATGTTCAGCACTAACTCATCCCAAAATCAAAAAATTTAAGCTTAGATTTTCGAAAACTTTTAAAAAAATTTTTAATTTTGATCAAATTTTTGAAAAATGCTCAAATGATATTGTAAGACTCGATTTTAACGTAACAGCAAAAAGGGAATGAATAAAAATTTTTGAGTGCATTTAAAAATGCAAAAAGGGCTAAAATGGTATTCCCGAAAACGTGCAATAGAAAAACGGTCAAAAGATCGAAATTCGGTATTAATCGAGATAAGAAAATTTAATTAAAAATATAAGAATGAGAAATCTTGATCAATGACGAAGAAATAATTAAATTTCGGGTTAAATTGATCAAGATATGAATTTATTTAATATTTTTAGAATTTTCGCCTCGAAAAATAATCTCGAAAATAATAGAAAAATATACCGAAAAGGTAAAATCAGACTGATAAATTCATTTATGGAATAAATGAATAAAATAGTACTTTTTTTAGATATTTTGACAAAAAAATAATAAAATAATGATTTAAATAATAATAAAATTTAATAATAAATAAATAAATTTAAAAAAAAAACTAGAAAATTCGCAAAACGCGAAATGAGGAGAAAACGAGGAAGGTCGACCTCTACCTCACCAACAGCCATCGTGAGGAGAAGCCGAGGAAGCCAGGCGAGGCAGCCGAGCCATCCACCGGCATCAGTGGCCAAGACGCGTCGTTGAGAAGCCAAAATCACGCCGAAAATGGAAGAGCTTGCCGCGGGAGAGAAGCTTCGATCGGTGCCCATCGAGGCCGATATGGCCCAACCCGAGGCCCGATTGGTGTAGCCCAGGCCGTGGCGCTCCGATTGGTGTCGAAATCACGCCGGAAACCGGTTGGACGGCGCCAAAAAGACCAAATGATGCCTAAACCGATCGAACCGGACTGAACTGATCGAATCGAACTAGACTGAACCGGCGATCTGAACCGGGTTGAACCGGACCGAACCGGTTCAGCTAAAAAGAAATGGAAAAAAAAGAAGAAAAGGGGAAAAAGAAAAAGAGAAAAAGGGGAAAAAGAAAAAGAGAAAAATTGGGGAAACTTTCAGTGATGCAATCGAGCTACAGGTAAGTCGGTAAGCGGTCGAATTAACCGATTTAAATTTTGAAATATTTAATTTGATTAATATCCGACTGAAAATTTACCCGAAAAAATATTTAATTGTGTAGCTCGACAATTGGTATCAACCGAGAGCTCGAGACAGCCTCGATTTATGTACTATCATGGAATCTCGAGTAAGTAACATTTATTTACGACAATTTGCATCGTTATACGTGTTGATGAATTACGGATTTAATTTTTGCATAAATGAATTAAATTTTAGAAATTTGAATAAATTGTCGTAAATACTAAATTGAGATATCTGAGAATTTAGAATGAGGCTAAATAAATACTGATGGGCCCAATGAGTCCAATAGGCCTCGATAAAGTGTGGTAAATGGGCTTAAGGCCGATTAAGGCCCATTATGGTATAATCGGGCCCAATATGGGTAAATGGGCCCAATGATTTAAATTAAGCCCAAAAAATTATGAAATACAATTAATTGTATTGTATATTGACCTGATGAATATGTATCTGCAGTTTCAGAGATTTGATACGAAGCAAATCGGACTGCGTGACGAGTCATCTGTGGAAAGGTCAGACTGTACAGAAAAATGAGGTAAGGGAATTGTGTGAGTAGCTAGAGGTAGCTACGCGTATTTTAATAGCTTTTCTGTACACTGATAATGTATGTATACCCTGATTATGTATAAAGGTCCTAAAAATAGTTTAAAGATTTTAAGGACTCAAAATTAGTAAAAAGACTATTTTACCCCTATTGAGGGAAGTTCACCTAAGGATGGTGAAAGCATGACATGCATGAAATGCATGATTTAAGGAATTTTCCGAATTAAGGAATTTTATTGGTTTTAATCAAAGCAAATTGGTAGATTGGCCAGTAATTGTATAAATTTCACAAGATAACACTACGTAGGAATTATCTGTATTTAAATGAAATTTCTTTGAAAAATAGGCCAACTATCAAATTTATATGAAAACAGATAGTGCTGGCGCATAGCTCGCACTATATCTGCGTTTGTGAGTGTGCATAAAATGTGCTAGAGCAGTTGCTCGCACTGATTTGTGTGACATCATATGCATGAAATGTGCTAGAGCGGTTGCTCGCACTAATTTCTATTATTGTGCAATGCATGAGAGGTGCTGGAGCCTAGCTCGCACCATGTTTTGACTATTTTGACAGTTTTGACTGTTTTGACTGATATGCATAAAAAAAAGGTGCTGGAGCAATTGCTCGCACTAGTTTTAATGATTTGACATGCATGAGAGATGCTGGAGCTTAGCTCGCATCCAGTTTTGATATGATAATTGCATAAAGCCGTGATGGAGTGTAACTTGCACGAGATTTGATTTAATTATGCATAAAGCTGTACTGGGTGTAACTCACATGAGATTTGATTTGCTTGAGCATTTATTCGTGTTGGAGCGTTACTCGCATGAAGTTTTATATGGTTTTATAACTCATTTTAAACTCATACTGGAGTTTTCTCGTACGAGGTTTTCACTAAGTTTTTATACATATCTGTAATAGAGCATTGCTCGTACGTGGATTTTACTTGAATTTATAATCAGTTTAAGTCATACTGGAGCGCTGCTCGTACGCAAATTTCATTGATTTCTATGAAACCGCGCTAGAGCTTTGCTCGCACGAGATTTTCTGATATCATGAATATGCATGAAGCCGTGCTAAAGCTTTGCTCACACAAGGACTTCTATTACATGCATATAGCCATGTTGGAGCCTCCTGTAGACAGTGTGTCACAGTGAGATGATATGCTCACACGTACATACTGAGACACAGATGATATGGGTGGATAAGACCTATTGCAGGCACCCCTCATTGAGCTTGGGTTCATGGAGTACGTTGTACCGTGTATGTCACGCAGAGTACGCTGTACCGTGGGGATTGTTGGAGTGGTGTGGCATTAGCCACGAGGCAGCAAGCCTTGCCCTCGGAATCTTGGTGTTATGCTGTTCTAGCGGGTAGGACGACCCACCTCTCGTTTTAGGTGTGATACCCCGCACACTAGGTACCGTGTTGCCAGGGATCAATAGGTTATGGCCATAGTCCTCGATGTTACTGATATAATTACCTACATGTCTCACATGATATAACTATTGGTCGATAGACCAGGGTAGACTCGAAGGAGGGTCAGGCCCCCGATTTTATGATTTTCTACTATGCTAATATATGTTTTAGAGGATTTTATGATTTGTGACCATGAAAGAAGGGTGGTTTTATAACTGAAGTTTTATAATGAATTTTAATGAATTGTTTTATGAGATGATTGACCTAGAAGGGTTAGTTTATACTGCAGTTTTAATGAAATGATTTCAATGCAGTAGCATGATGATGTTTTCCATGCTTTCATTTCAAATTCATGATTTGTCTTACATGACATGAAAGAATGCATGATTTTGATTAAATTCATGCTAAGTATGATTTAATGATGTCACATAAAATGCTATTGATGCATGAATTACATGATTTATATATGCACAAAAAGTTTTGATAAACTATGTCATTGATATATGCATGATTTTGTGCTTGAGATTTTAATGAAAAGCAATGGATTTTAAGGGCATGGCATTATGAGCATGTAGATAGTGGAGCTATCTACTTACTTGCATAATTGCCTTACTGAGCGTGTGGTTTGCTCACCTCCCTTATTTTCCCATCTTTTCAGAGCACTCACAGTAATTAGTAAGCGGCTGAGGACTTGCATGCATTGGTATCCGCTGCTTCCCATCGAGAGACAGGTATACACATTTGTATAGTTTTGTATCTAAATATGTAATGCACAGTACTGTAAACGAATATGATGTCGGGGATGTAGAGTTATAAATACCATTGTGTATGTAATTAGTTAAAGTCAAAAGATAGTAAACTCTGATATATGAATGTGATTATGGAAATGGAATGGTAAATAGTGTGAGGTGACTAACACCGAATCATAGCTCAATTGTTTGTAGGATGGTCACGATGAGAGAAAGGTAAGAATTAAATAATAAATGAAAAAGCGAAAAATTTACTCTGATTTTTAGGTAATTCGGGTCGTGACAGATATCCCCTCCCCCAAACTTAAAGTGCACAGTGTCCTCATGTGCAGATAATATAAGAATTGAAGTTCAGGAACAGAGTACTCCCCTTTCTGATCATGATGATGAACAACTGAAGCTTGATTGAAAAGGTAAAATTAGAAAAGCAATCTGCAAAATAAACAAAGAAAGAAATAACGGAAAAGAAAAAGAACTATACACAAAGTGAAAAGAAAAATTAAGCCACTTCAAATGCAGCTAAAGAACACAACACTCAGCAGCAGGGCGAAGAGTAGGAGGATCAGCCAAAGTGGTGATAGAATGTTAACAGTTAAATCCTCCTGAGCTCTAGCTACTTCCCTCCTTCTTTCATATTTCTTATGCTCAAGCCTTATATCCTCCTCAATCTCCATCTTAAAACACTCTTGAGAGTCATCAGGGAGCTTCAAAGGTTTGAAAACATTAAACTTCACTTCTTGATCTAGGACTCTCACAGTCAACTCCCCCTTTTGTACATCAATTAAAGTTCTACCCGTCGCTAGGAAAGGTCTGCCTAGTATAATGGGGACTTCCCTGTCTTCCTCCATGTCTAAAACAATAAAATCCACAGGGAAAACAAATTTATCCACCTTTACTAACACATCCTCAATGACCCCCTTTGGATATTTAATGGATCGATCTGCTAGCTGAAGGGTCACTGTGGTACGCTTGACATCCTTTATTCCTAACTTTTGGTAGATAGACAAAGGCATCAAATTGATACTGGCTCCTAAATCACACAGGACTCTACCAAAGAACATATTTCCAATAGTGCAGGGTGTGGTAAAACTCTCAGGATCCTTGAGCTTGGGGGGTAATTTCCTCTGGATAATTGCACTACATTCCCCAGTTAAAGCCACCGTCTCATAATCTTCCAATCTCTTTTTCCTAGAGAGGATATTCTTCAGAAACTTCACATAACTTGGCATTTGCTCTAAGACATCTGCGAAAGGAATGTTGATGTGAAGTCTCTTAAAAACCTCAAGAAATTTAGCGAATTGTTGATCGAGTTTTTTTATTTTGGAACCTCTGAGGAAAAGGTACTAGTGGTCTAACTGGAAGGGATGTAGTGGTAACATGTGTAGCATGAGAGGATGAGGAAGGCTGTGAAGTAGAAGAAGGTATAGATGAAGAAGCGCCTATCTTTGTTTCCTTGGCAGCCCGATCTTGATGTTCCTGCTCTTTCTGAGCTGCCTCTTTAGACCCTAAAGGCTCTACCGCTGTGGGCTTAACAAGTTTGGACTTAACTTGTGGATCATCTAGCTCTCTGCCACTCCTAAGGGTGATAGATTTAACATGTTCCTTACCCTCCCTTTGCTTAACAGAATTAACTTCAGTGTTACTAGGAAGGGTCCCTTGTGGACGTTGGCTAAGAGCATTGGCTATTTGTCCAACCTGAACTTCTAAATTCTTGACTGAGGCAGCTTGATTTTGCAGGATCATTGAGAACATCTCCTTTAATGTAGGCTTCTTCTTAGCTGCTGGTGCATGGTAGAATTGGGCTGCATAAGTGGTGGTGGTGGTGGTGGTGGTGGATGATGTTGAAATTATTGTGGGGATGGTTGATGAGGCGGATGATATGAAAATTGCGGCTGTGGTGGTACCTGAACCGATGGAGCTTGAAAACCAGGGAGTCCTACAGGTCTAGAGCTAGAAGTTTGCCCTTGGTTTTGGCTCCAAGAGAAGTTAGGATGGTTCCTCCACCCTGGATTATAGGTGTTTGAAAAATGGTTGTTCTGTTGCTTAAGGGGAGCAACATACTGAACCGATTCTAAGTTGAGCGGGCACCTATCTACAGAGTGGGTACCACTACACAGCTCGCAGGAAAGAAAAGGACTTTAGACAGAATAAACATGATTAGGACTGGAGGAAGGATTATGCTGGGTACTGAGCGACTCTACCTTCTTCGTAAGATTAGCTATTTGAGAGGTCAAGGTAGACAGCGTGTCGAGCTCATAAATACCCGCCGACTTCTTTGGCAATTGCCTCTGCGAGGACCATAATTATTTGTTAGCCACCGTCTTATCTAACAACTCGTAAGCTTCCTCCTCTGTTTTACATATTAGCGCTCCACCCGCAGCAGTGTCAACAATGGTCCTATTTTGGCTTGTAAGTCCATTGTAGAAGGTTTGGACTTGCAACCACAAAGGTAGGCTATGGTGAGGGCACTTCATAAGAAGCTCCTTATATCGTTCCCATGCTTCGTAAAGAGATTCAGAGTCGAACTGGGCAAATGAAGATATATCACTACGGAGTCTGGCCATTTTAGAGGGAGGGAAAAACTTATATAGAAATTGATGGGCTAACTCGTCCTATGTTGAAATGGATCCTCAAGGTAAGGAGGTTAACCAGTGTTGCGCCCTATCCTTAAGCGAGAAGGGGAATAATCTAAGCCTAAGCGCATCATCAGATAATCCATTGTGCTTGAATGTGTTGCACAGGTCCAGGAATTGCCTAAGGTGAGCATGTGGGTCGTCATGCGAAAGCCCACTGAACTGCAGAGAAATCTAGATCATCTGGAGGATGGAAGGCTTAATTTCAAAATTGTTTACATGGATAGCTGGTGGGCTAATGCCAGAATAATACCCTCCGATAGTCGGCATTACATAATCTCCAACGGTTCTAATTTCCCTATTTTCTGCCATGATGTTTTGCAGCGGAGCTAATAATTTCCTAGAATCCTTTCAAAATTTCCTAAGAGTGCGTTCAATTTCAGGATCTACAGGAAAGCAATCAAAACTTTTGGCTCTACGCATACAAATATCAAAAAGTCCTTAGAAAATTTTTTTTAAGTTTTTTAATTTTTCAAATTTTTTTTAATTAATTGGAGAAAATTTAACTAACCTAAACTAAGGCTCTAAATATTTACAACCTAAATATTTACAAGCTAGAATTACACCTAAGCATAATTTCATTGATATTAATTAAGGACTAACTAAAACTTCCCCGGCAACGGCGCCAAAAACTTGATACGCCCTGAAGGCATTTTTCGCAAGTGCATGGTACAAGTAATAATGGGATTTGACTCCCGGATTATCGTCCCACAGAGAAGTTGATTAGCCTAATTAACTACCGGTTAATCTTACCCTAAGTATATCCTAGAAAATTATGAATTGAGGGGTGATGTACAAGGCTAACAGTACTGAAAATAATACTACTATAAAATAAAGAAAATAAAACTGAGCTAAGATCTGCTTAGCGAAGTCCGAGCAATTAAAAGCAAATAACTACGAAAATAATTAAAACAGTTAAAATTAATTAACGCAATAAAAAGCAAAAAATGAAAATAAAGAAACAAGATTAATTAAACTAAAATTAAACAAGCCTAAAATAACATATGCATGTAATCAAACTAATAAAAATTGCAAATTAAACTAAACTAAAATTTAATGAAGATAAACACTAAATTAAAAATGCATGAATCAAATTCTAAATGCAACTAAACTAAAATAAAATCCTAAAACATATAATATAAAATTAACTACTAACTAAAAAAATTAAAACTAAAAATTAAATTGACATGCAAAGATATTAAACTAACCTACCATTAATTGATTGAAGTACCTAACTAACAACTAACAAGAATCAACAATTAAACTCATTAAGGTAAAACCATAAAATAACAAATGAACAGTGCACAATCGGCCAAACAAGGCCTTAACCAACAAGCCAGCCATGTGGTCCCAATAAATAGTACTGTTCATGTCTTCATCAACAAATTTGCTTTGTTCTCCATTTCCAGGTGATGCCAACGGTACTACTCTCGGGTTCTATTCCAGGTCACTGCTCTCGTCTTGCCGAGCGCATGATCTGCTTCTGTTGTGTCTAAGTGTTGCCTCAACTGTTAGACCATGCACTGTACTGACTATTGTGCCCGACTCCTCCATGCAGCAGATTACAGCTATCGTTCTCTGCTGTACAAATGTCGTGCACTGCCTTCAGTTGGGATCTACTGCACCTACCAACCTATTCAAGCAACAACACACAGTAAACAGCCAGCTTCCTTTATGCTTCAGCACCGATAATCAATGCCTCAACTTTGCTTTTGCTACATAGCAGCATTGATGCCTTAGTTAAAACAATGAATGGTGAACAAAACAGGGCTGAACAGAGGATGATTTGTGGTTCTCGGTTCCCTGCAACCTCATAATAACAATGCTATAAACCAGAAAACATGCTTATAATAAAAGCTTAGGACAGCAAACAACAATGAAATAGGCTACTTAAAATGAAACCGAGAGGTAAGACTGTGATGCTCTGCTCTTCGAAAACCACGAGGCTATCTACCAGCTACTGCAAGGCCTCAGGTAGCTGCTGTTTAGACCAGCAACCAGCAACACTTTCGCTTCTACCTAGCCTTCACAACACCACAAAATAAAGAGGCCGAGACATACACAAACAACACAAGAAAGACTCTACACAGCAAATAAAAAAGAACATAAGGAAACACACAGTAAATGTAAAGTGAGTGATTCGGAAACAACCAACTAAATGACTCATAAGCAAATGGAAGCAATGGAGCAAGAAGAGAATGCTTAGCCACTCTCACCAACTATATAGTTTCTCTCATACCCCATTGAAATCATAAGTCTGAATCAAAATGGAAGAATGAAATCAACATACTAAGCAACCCGCGGATAACAACTATGAAAAAAAAATAAAACCTTTCATGAAAACCGAGAATAAAAATAAAGGATTGGAATTTTAACAAAACCAAGAATAAGAGAAATAGAAATGGTAACTATTCATTAATGTAAAAAAAAAAAAAGATAAATCAAAGCACTAGAAATGAACACAAAATTTTGACATGAATAGTAACCTAACTATGGTGGCTCACGAAAATTGCAAAGTAAAACAAACGGTAAAGTAAAAAATACTAGAAAGGAAATAACTCTAAAAACTACTCTACCTACACTACTCCTACTCCTAAATTACTTCTATTCTAACCTAGGCTACATTCAATTCCTAATTGATTTTTTTCAATTGCCATCATGTTCTACTTATACACACACTTAGGGGTACAATAGTAAATTTTCCATCCTAGATGAGTTGACATTGTTTGGCCACTTGTCTTCATTTGATTTGCTGCAGAGTAGATATTTCCAAGTCATCAGTCTTTTTGTCCAGTTGGTTGTGCGATGTGGCCCGGCGTGTTTTTTCTAAAAGGTTGGTACAGTGTCCTTCGATCTTATCATTTCGGAGCAAATAAAATACGGACACCTAGCATCACGAGTGTCCAGACGACTGGTGACTCGATCTACAAATTGGAAGTGGTCCAATCTACTTTAGTCCGTTTTTAGTCCAATTTCGACTGAAACGACTGAGTTTGATCAGGATTTAATTTATCTGCACATTAAAGAATTTTAATTAAATAAGGGGATAATTAATAAAATAAATTGGGCATTTAATAAATAATTAGGAAATTAAGCACAAATAATTCTATTAAAAATAGAATTATCAGTGGGGCATGCTCAACACCAGCCTCTACTTCAACCTCATCTTGAGTTTCATGTGGCGACTCAATATGACTCTCAGGCCCACCTCTACGGCCTCGAGCTCGTGTACTCGCCCTTTTACCATAGCGACTATCAGTTAATGAGTCTATTCTTGCATTTAAAAATCAAATTCTTAGCTGCAATTCCATCTCGATATACACAATTGTATCTAAACAATGCACAATACATGGGGATGTAAACTTCCTTAACCACTAACACCGACTCATATCAGGCCAACTTAAGCTCTGATACTAAAAATTATCACGACCCAAATTATCTAAAAATTAGAGTAAATTTTTCATTTTTTCGTTTATTATTTAATTCTTACCTTTCTCTCATCGTGACCATCCTACAAACAGTTGGGCTATGATTCGGTGTTAGTCACCTCTCACCTATTTACCATTCCATTTCCATAATCACATTCACATATCAGAGTTTACTATCTTTTGGCTTTAACTAAATACATACACAATGGTATTTACATAACCTTACATCCCCGACATCATATCCATTTACAGTACTGTGCATTTACATATTTATATACAAAACCATACAAATGTGTATACCTGTCTCTCGATGGGAAGCAGTGGATACCAAGAATATAGGTCCTCAGCCGCTCACTAACTATTTCGAGTGCTCTGAAAAGATGGAAAAATAAGGGGGTGAGCAAACTACACGCTCAGTAAGGCAATTATGCAAGTAAGTAGATAGCTCCACTATCTACATGCTCATAATGCCATGCCCTTAAAATCCATTTATTTTCATTAAAATCTCAAGCACAAAATCATGTATGTCATCAATGACTTAGTTTATAAAACTGTTCGTGCATATATAAATCATACTACTTATGCATCAATGGCATTTTATGTAACATCATTAAATCATACTTTTCATGAGGTAAATCAAGATCATGCCATGTAAAACAAATTATGAGAAACAATTCTTTTCATGAATTTATGATTAAAGCATGGAAAACTCATCATGCTACTGCATTTAAATCATTTCATTAAAACTGCAGTGTAAACTAACCCGAAGGGTTAACCATCTCATGATTCAATTTCAAACTCATAAAACAATTCGTTATAAAATTCTATTAAAAAAATCACATCTAAGTACAAATCACAAAATTGGGGGCCTGACCCCCCCTCGGGTCTACCCTGGTCTATCGAGACCACAAGTTATATCATGTGAGACATGTAGGTGACTATATCGGTAACAACGAGGATATGGCCATAACCTAGTGGTCCCTAGGAACATGGTACCTAGTGTGCGAGGTATCACACCCGAAACGGGAGGTGGGTCAGTCCTACCCTCCAGAACAGCATAACATTAGGATTGTGAGGGCAAGGCTTGCTGCCTCGTGGCTAATGCCACTCCACTCTAACAATCTCCACGGTACAGTGTACTCCATGTGACATACACGGTACAACGTACTCCATGAACCCAAGCTCAGTCAGAGGTACCTGCAATAGGTCTTATCCACCCATACCATCTCTGTCTGAGTATGCATGTGTGAGCATATCATCTCACTGTGACACACAGTCTACAAGAGGCTCCAACACGGCTATATGCATGTCATATAATTCCTTATGCGAGCGAAGCTCCAGAACGGCTCCATGCATATTCATGATATCTGAAAACCTCGTGCGAGTGAAGTTCTAGCACGATTTCATAAAAATCAGTAAAATCTGCATACGAGTAACACTCCAGTACGACTTTAAAATGAGTTATAAATCCATATAAAACTTCGTGCGAGCAAGCTCTAGCCTGGTGTTATGCATCAATAAATCAAATCTCGTGCGAGTTACACTCCAGCACGGCTTTATGCATAAATAAAGCAAATCTCGTGCGAGTTACACTCCAGCACGACTTTTATGCAATAAATAAATCAAATCTCGTGCGAGTTACACTCCAGCACGGCTTTTATGCAATTATCATATCAAAACTAGATACGAGCTAAGCTCCAGCATCTCTCATGCATGTCAAATCATTAAAACTAGTGCGAGCAATCGCTCCAGCACCTTTTTATGCATATTCAGTTAAAACAGTTAAAACCGTCAAAATAGTCAAACAAGGTGCGAGCTAGGCTCCAACACCTCTCATGCATTTCACAATAATAAAATCAGTGCGAGCAACCGCTCTAGCACATTTCATGCATATGATGTCACACAAATCAGTGCGAGCAACTACTCTAGCACATTTTATGCACACTCACAAACGCAGATATAGTGCGAGCTATGTGCCAGCACTATCTGTTTCCATTTAAAACTTGATAGCAGGCCCATTTTCCAAATAATTTTCATTGAAATCTTAATAACACTTACGTAGTATTATATTGTGAAATTTATGCAATTACTGGTCAATCTACCGATTTGCTTTGATTAAAACCAAGAAAATTCCTTAAATCAGAAAATCCTTAAATCATGCATTTCATGCATGTCATGCTTTCACCATCCTTAGTTAAACTTCCCTCAATAGGGGTAAAATAGACTTTTACCTATTTCGAGTCCTTAAAATCTTTAAATTTATTTCTAGGACCTTTATACATATATATATATATATATTCATTGCATACATACATATTTAGTGTATATAAAAACTATTAAAATACGCGTAGCTACCTCTAGCTACTCACACAATTCCCTTACCTCATTTTTTCTGTACAGTCTAACCTTTCCACTGATGACTCGTCACGCAATCCGATTTGCACCGAATCCAATCTCTGAAACTGCGGATAAATATTCATCAGGTCAAATACAATACAATTAATTGTATTTCATATTTTCTGGGCTTAATTTCAATCATTGGGCCCGTTTACCCATATAGGGCCCAATTGTACCATAATGGGCCTTAATCGGCCTTAAGCCCATTTTTTCACTTACTATTCACATTATCGACGCCTATTGGGCTTATTGGGCCCATCAATATTTATTGAGCCTCATTCTAAGTTCTCGGATACTTTAATGACTTATTTACGACAACATATCTCTAATTCCATAATATAATTCATTAAATGCGAAAATTAAATCTGTAATTTATGCGGTAAATTTTTAACATGCATAACGATGTAAATTGTCGTAAATAAGGGTTACTTACCCGTGATTCCATGATAGTACACAAATCGAGGTTGTCTCGAGCTCTCGGTTGACGCCAATTGTCATGCTACACAATTACATAATTTTTCGGGTAAATTTCCAGTCGAATATTAATCAAATTAAATATTCTGAAATTTAAATCGAAAAATTTCGACCGCTTACCGACTTATCCGTAGCTCGATTGCATCACTGGGATTTTTCTCCAATTTTTCCTTTTTATCTTTTTCGTTTTTCTTCCTTTTTTCTTCTTTTCTTTTCTTTTTGGCTAAACCGGTCCAATCCGGTTCAGCATACCATCACTGCACTGAACTGGTCCGTACCGGTTCAAGCCTCAACTTTGCCGTTTCGCGTCGTCCGATCGATTTTCGACGCGATTCCAGTGCCAATCGACTCGCCATCACCTAGGTGAACTCCTTCGGGCCTCGGGTTGGACCGATCGGCGCTGGTGGCTGTCGGATTCCATTTTTTCTCCCGCGGCAATCCCTCCGTCGATCTGGCATTCTCCGACTACGTCGGCGCGCGTGCCAGTGCCTGATGGGTCGCCCAGTGTCGGGCTTCCTTCGTCGACTCTTCGCCTGGCCGCTAGGTCGCTGGATGCTCGCCAGTGATTCTCCCTCGGTTCGGCTTCATTTTTCTTCTGCAGAATCACGATTTCGCAATTCTGCGCTTTCGTTTTCTTTTTTTTTCATTTTCTTTATTTATTTATAATTTATTTTATTATTATTTAAATCATTATTTTATTATTAAAATCCAAAAAATATCTAAAAAAATCTATTTTATTCATTTAATCTTTAAATGAATTTATCGATATTACTTCGTCTTTTCGATATATTTTTCGATTATTTTCGAGATAATTTCCCGAGGTGAAAATTTCGATTTATTCCAATAAATTCATATATTGATAAATTTAACCCGAAATTTAATTATTTCTTCATTATTGATCAAGATTTCTCAATCCCATATTTTTAATTAAATTTTCTTGTCAAGATAAATACCAAATTTTAGTCTTTTGACCATTTTACCCTTGCACGTGTTCAGGAATTCCATTTCAATCCTTCTTTGATCTTTTCTCATTTCGTGTTTTGAATAAAATCAGGTCTTACACTTGCGTTTTGAGATGTGGCGTGATATGATGTGTTGATGTGGGTCCACGGAGTACGGTGTACCGTGCAGGTAGCATGGAGTACGTTATACCGTGTTGAGATGTGATATGTCATCGTCGGACGATATCTGCTATGGACCGACGAGCAGGATTTGGCCCACCTCCCGTATGGAAGCAGATAGTGGTGATATCCCGCACACCTGATCCGTGTAGTCGGTATCACAGGATATAGCCATAATGCTAGAGGTTATTTCCCTTATTGAATTGCCTATCTCATATTTCTATTGCTTTGAGAATAAATCCATGTTTGAAATGATTCGTGGGTCAGGACAGTCCGAGGGAGGGGCTGAGTTCTAACAAGTGTTGGACTGTTTTGTGGTAACGGTTTGTTAATGGTTTTAAAGTGCACGTACGCATGATGTTTAATGCCATGCTTTACTTATGAAATATGCATGATGATTAATGTCATGCCTTACATATAAAATATGCAAGATGGTTAATGCCATGCTTTGAATTGAATTGTGCATTGGATTTTAATAGCATGAATGCTTTACATACCATTAACACCAGCTTGAACTCATATTTTGAGAAAATGATGAAATGTATGCTTTTGAGCATGGCATCACGATCACGTAGATAGTGCAGTATCTACCTGTTCGCATGATTGCCTTACCGAGCGTGTGGTTTGTGAGATCTACATTTTTGTATGATATTCCATACGATTTTCATATTGTATGACATTATTATATGTTAATGGATTCATAAGATGGTTGATTCGGATTTGATAAATGTAGATGAAACAAAATAACGTACGTAAAATCGAATAAGGATAAATTGGGAAAGCAGGGACCCAATAAGTTCATTTAAGGAATTTAATCGAGTTGACTGAAAATAAGGAATTGAAAATAGGGAAAAGGTTGTGGATTTATGAAAGAAAATCGATTTAATTTGGTCCCGAACACGTGCAAGGGTAAAATGGTCAAAAGACCAAAATTCGATATAAATTCGACAAGTAATTTTCATTAAAATATGGAATTCACGAAATCTGGATTAATACCGAGGAAAATATATAATTTCGAGTCCAATTGATCTAGATATAAATTTATGGAATTTATGGGAATTAATCGGAATTAATTCGAAATTAATCGAGATTTTTAATTTGAAAAATTATCCAGAAAATAATCGAAAAATATACCGAAAAGACGAAAATAGACTGAGAAATCCATTTATTGATTTAATGGATAAAATAATAATTTTTAAGATATTTTTAGAGATATTTGGGTATTTTTAATATATTTAATTGATTAAAATAATAATAAATAAATAAATAAATAAATCGAAAATCAGAATCGGGGAGAGAAAGACCCGCGAAAACCAACTTAGAAACCTGATAGCAACCCGTGACCCCCGACGAGCCACCGGAAGCCGACGGACCCAGCTAACGGTAGGAGACGATAGAGCGAAGCTTGGCGAACCTAACGGTACCGGTAACGTGTGCCGACGGCCCCTATTTCCGGCAAATCGGCGGACGAAAAGCTGTGGGAGAAAATGCGTCGGTCCCGGTGAACAACGGTGTCCCAGCGTCGATTCGACCTGGCCGAGCACTCCCCTGGCCGAGGTAGTTCTTTTGAGCCAAGTGGCGGCCAATGAGATGGCCGAAATTACCGGCAACGGCAAACGAGCCAAAACGGCACCGTAGCCGAGAAGGAAGAAAAAGAAAAAGAAAAAGAAAAAGAAAAAAAAGAAAGAAAAGGGAAAAAAAGGGGAAGAAAGTGTACCGGGGGATGACTCGAAATTTGGGTAAGTGACCGAGGGTCGAGATTGACCTACAGATAAATCCCAGGAATTCAATTTAATATTATTTTAGTGGAAAATGACCTGGATTTATATAATTGTGCAGTGTTACTATAGAGCTCGAACGAGAGCCGATTTAGCTTCGATTTTTATACCCCGAATCATATTGGGTAAGTACATTTTAATTACGATAATATGAGTCCTTAAATGCAGAGTTAAAATTATTTTACGGAATTTACGGATTTATTCTGCATAAAAGGAATTTTATTCGAAATTTCAAAGTAATATCGTAAATAGTATCCAGGCTATCCAATGAGTTTGGAACGAAGCCTGATGATTATTGATAAGCCAAATGAGCCCAGTAAACTCGAAGACGGGATTTAAAAAGTGGAAACGGGCTGAAAAGGGGTTGAGGCCCATTAAAGTGCAATCGGGCCCAATGGAGTAAAACGGGCCTAGAGCTTTAGATTCGATCAGTAAGAGTGAAATACTGATTAGTATATTTGAACTGAACCCATATAAGGTTATATGTAACTCCGTAGACGAGCAAATTGGAATGAGAGACCTGGTACGGCCGAGTCAGGATAAGCTCGTGCGTGATTCCATGTAAGGGAATTTTATTAGCACTTAGAGGTAGCTGTACGTAGTTTCAAGGGGATTTACATTACGTTAAATTCATTAGGCTACCCGAAAACAGAATAATAATTTTTCGAAAAAATATGGAAATAGTGACAAATAACTATTTTGCCCCCAGTTAGAAAATTTTCAAAAAAGGGTAGTAAGGCTATGAAATTGCATGAAATTCATGATTTTAATGTTTTCAAGATGATATTGCTTTAATTCAAGCAATTTATTGATAGATTGGCTATTATTTTCATGTTTTAAGTGAAAAGGCACAGGTTAGGTGCCAATTGATATTTATTTAACATGTTTTGATAAAATTGAGCCACCTATCAGTGTTATATGAGTTGAAACCATGCTTGAGCACTGCTCGCACTGGATTTTATATTTTAACTCATACACAGAGTGCTGGAGCCTTGCTAGCACTATTTTACAGATTTATTTCATATGACTACCGTACTGGAGTTTTTCTCGTACGAGGTTTTCATTGAGTTTTTATACATATTCGTACTAGAGCAATGCTCGTACGTGGATTTGAATTGAATTTATAATCAGTTTAAGTCGTACTGGAGCGCTGCTCGTACGAGAATTTCATTGATTTCTATGAAACCGTGCTAAAGCTTCGCTCGCACGAGGTTTTCAGATATCATGAATATGTATAAAGCCGTGCTAGAGCTTCGCTCGTACAGGGATTTATATGACATGCATATAGCCGTGTTAGAGCCCCCTGTAGACTGTGTGTCACAATGAGATGATATGCTCACACGTGCATATTGAGACATACTTGACATGGGTGGATAAGACCTATTACATGCACCCCTGATTGAGCTTGGGTTCACAGAGTACGTTATACCGTGTATGTCATGCAGAGTATGTTGTACCGTGGGGATTGTGGGAGTGGAGTGGCATTAGCCACAAGACAGCAAGTCTTGCCCTCGTAATCCTGATATTATACTGTTCTAGCGGGTAGGATCGACCCACCTCCTGTTTCAGGTGTGACACCCCGCACACTAGGATCCGTGTGCCAGGGATCATGAGGTTATGGCCATAGTCCTGGATATTACTGATATAGTCACCTACATGTCTCACATGATATAACTTTTGGTCCTAATAGACCAGGGTAAACTCGAGGGAGGGCTTAGGCCCTGATTTTCTTATGATTTCAATTGAGTTTTGATTGTTCCCATGAAGGGATTTTATGAAACTTTCATTGATTTGTAACCCTGTGAGAAGGGTGATTTTATAACGAAAATTTGAAAATAAAGAATTTTATTGGAATGGATTTTGATTTGTTGAGTGTATCATATTTTGACCCAAATGGGGTGTTTTAAAACATATCGATCCATTTAAGCATGAGATGTTTTCACATGAGAATTATTCCATGTTTTATATGCCGATTTCCTGTTTTAGAACAGATGATATTATATATATGGCATATCATTGTTTTTACCTCATGCTCACATATATCCTGATTTCTTATCAGCATATAGATAGTATAGCTATCTACCCGTTTGTATTATTGCCTTACTGAGCATGTAGAGCTCACCCTTTCATTTTTCACCCACTTTCAGTGTTTCCACCATAAAGATAGCGGGTGTAGAGAGTAGACGGCATAACTGATTATCTGTGATTCCCATCGACTGTCAGGTATACACCACGTACAGAATTTTGTATTAGTATGCTTACATCATAATATTGTATATGAAGGGAATATTTAGGGATGTAAATATAGAATCATGTGATGTATAAAACATACCGACCACTCTATTATAATATGAATGATATCAATATATATATATGTATGCCTGATAATTTAATGGTTAAAAATGGTATATCGATACTGATTCACAGCCCGACCTGTTCAGAGGGATTTGTCACGAGGAGATAAGAAAGATTTTTTAAAAGCGAAAAATTTGTATTGATTTTGATAGTATTGGGTGGTGACAGTAAAAGTGGTATCAGAGCCAAGGTTGGCCAGATGTGAATTAGTATCAATAAGTAAGCAAATAAGAGTTGGTAGTGGTCGTTAAGGAAAATTACATCCCTCTTAGTACTGTGTTGTATGAGATGTCAAAGTGTATACTAGATGGGAACTAAATTAACAAATGAAATTTGATTACGAGATTTACACTATGTCAGTCACCCACAGTGGTAGAGGGGCTAGTAGACGTGCTAAAGGCTGTAGGGGCAGGACTAGAGGCCGTGGTGATGGTATACATACTGGTCAGGTACCCAAGGGTACTGCTGTGAGACCAGATGAGAGTGAGGCACGCTTCACTAAACTTGAGCAAAGTATTCAGAGCCTGGCTGAGATTGTAGTGCAGTAGGCATCACTCGGGGCTAGAGATAGGTGAGATCCGATGGGACAGGCAGTAGCTGATCCCAAGATGCCGGCAAAGTCGCAGAGTTACCTGAGGTTCAGGCTCAGGCTACAGAGGCAGTGAGACCCCAGCTAGCTCAGGATGTTGGATATGAGTGTGACCTTGATAGATTTAGACATTTTTAGAAGTTTAGACCCCCAGTCTTCCATAGGAGGAAGGACCCAGTAGTAACAGAGGATTGGGTGTATCAGATGGAGAAGCTACATAGGCTTTTCAGGTGCACTACTACTGAGAGGGATGCTTTTGCCATATTTGTATTTCAGGGAGCGGCAGAGCATTGGTGGAGATTTACCGAGCCGATTTTGAGAGCTCGACATACTGAGGTCACATGGGAGATATTTTTGGATGCCTTTAGGAGGTAGTATATTCCTGCTACTGCACAGTGAAAGTTGAGGATGGAGTTTATGAGTTTAGTTCAGGGGAACCAGTCTATTGATGAGTATGAAACTCGATTCATCTCTTTAGGGAGATATGATTTAGAGACGATGAGCAGTGAGGATCGGAAGATTCAGAAGTTTATAGATGGACTGAGACCAGCCATCGGATCTCGGTTGTCTCCTTTTGATGTTTCAACTTATGAGGAGGCAGTACATAGAGCTCAGCTGTGTGAGCAGGATTATGAGCGGAACATCTTCGAGTTAGGAAAGTTTAGTAGGAGTCGAGACAGAGATCGAAAGAGACCCAGGAGACACAGATTTGTCAGAAAAAGTGTACGACTCTCTGATAAGAGGCCGAAGATTGAGGAGGTTCAGGAGAGGATAGATGGACCCCCTTTTCATCCGGCTTTACCACCAGCTAGAGGCATTGTCATTGGAGAACCACGCCCTACTACTGATCGATGTAGGTGATGTGACAGATACCATGGTACCAGACCTTGTCCAGTGCCTACAGCTACTACAGTAGTATGTTATAGTTATGGGAGGCCAAGGCATGTGGTGAGAGATTACCCAGAGAGACAGGATACTGCCTCATAGAAGGGTAAAGAGCCAGAGAGAGCTCCAGTTCAGGTTCCTGCTCAGAGGAGGAGAGCTACTGCCGAAGAGAAAGGGAAGCAAGTGATGGGTACAGGACGAGTTCATGCTTTAGACCAGAATACAGCAGATTAGTCGTCGGATGTGGTGAAAGGTACCATCCTGATCTTTGATTTAGAAGCATATGTTTTGATTGATCCTGGTGCCACGCATTCATTTGTATCACCTTCATTTGAATATAAATTGTCTAAGTATGTAACGCATACTCCTCTGAGAAATAAATTGTTAATACTTACCCCCATAAACACTAGTCAGCTAGTAGAGTATGTAGTTAGGGACTGTAAATTGAAAGTCGGGGAAAAAGAAAGGTCAGTCGACCTTATTTTGATGTATATGAGAGACTTCGATGTCATACTAGGAATGGATTGGTTGGCTGCCAATCGTGTTATGCTAGATTGCTTTTCTAAGACATTAACATTCAATATCCCCGAAAGATGTGTTGTAAAATTTCCCTAAAAAGTAATGCAATCAGTGGTTGTTCTAAAAGGAGCAATGAATTTTTGCTGATTTTATGATTTATATTTTGAAGGATTCATCTCATATGTGGTTGATACGGACCAGGTACGATCAAATTTGAGAGACATTCTAGTGGTTAGGGAGTTTCCTGATGTCTTTTCAGACGATTTACCAGGATTACCACCAGCCAGAGAGATGGAGTTTGGGATAGATTTAGTACCTGGTACAAAATCGATTTCGAGACCACCGTATAGGATGGCTCCGATTGAGTTGGAGGAGCTGAGGAAGCAGTTTCAGGATCTGTTTGAGAAGGGGTTTGTTAGACCTACCGTATCACCTTGGAGAGCTCCGATCTTGTTTGTGAGAAAGAAAGATGGCAGCCTCCGATTGTGTATGGATTACAGATTTTGAATAAGGCTACCATTAAGAATAAGTATCCCCTTCCACGCATTGATGATTTGTTAGATCAGCTTCGGGGAGCACAGGTCTTTTCTAAGATTGATATGAGCTCTGGGTATCATCAGCTGAGGATACGGAGGGAGGATGTGCCCAAGACAGCATTTAAGACCCGTTATGGTCATTATGAGTTTTTGGTTATGCCATTCGGGTTGACTAATGCCCCCGCAGCATTCTTGGCTTTGATGAACGATGTGTTCAAGTCATACCTGGATCGGTTTGTGATTGTGTTTATCGATGATATTTTGGTATACTCCAGATCCAGGAAGGACCACAAGCAGCACTTGAGGATAGTGCTACAGACCCTCAGAGAGAGACAGTTGTATGCCAAACTCTGTAAGTGTGACTTCTGGTTGGAACATATTTCTTTTCTAGGACTTGTGGCATCGAAGGATGGGGTGTCAGTGGACTCATCCAAGATTGAGGCAGTTGTTCAGTGGGAGCGGCCTAAGTCAGTCACAGAGATTTGGAGTTTTCTGGGTTTGGCTGGATACTACAGGAGATTTGTTTACTGTTTCTCCAGATTATCTACTCCGTTGACACGTCTCACGCGGAAGGATGTTGAGTTTGTGTGGGATGATGCCTGTGAGAGGAGTTTCAGGAGCTAAAGCGTCGGTTGACCACTGCTCCAGTTCTCACCATACCTACCAACTCAGGAGGTTTCTTGGTATATAAAGATGCATCACATCAGGGACTGGGCTGTGTATTGATGCAGGATGGGAGGGTAGTTACCTATGGATCTAGACAACTGAAAGATCACGAGAGGAACTATCCGACCCATGATTTGGAGTTGGCGACCATAGTGTTTGGACTAAAGATATGGCGTCATTACCTATATGGTGAGCATTTTCAGATCTTTAAAGACCATAAGAGTCTGAAGTATTTATTCTCGTAGAAGGAGCTGAATATGAGACAGAGGAGATGGCTCGAGCTCCTGAAGGATTATGATTGCGAGATATTATACCACCCGGGTAAGGCTAATTTAGTTGCTGATGCTTTGAGCAGGAAGAGCCTAGGGTTGGTATCATTTATGATGGTTCGGGAATATGACCTGTTAGAGTAGTTCGCGAGCCTCAATTTGGACATAGCACCCCCTGAGATTGACAGAGTTGAGATCATTACGAGCCTAAGATTGGAGCCGAAGTTGATTGATCGTATCCGGCAGGCTCAGCAGAGTGATTAGGGATGTATACAGTTGATGAGTCAGGTACAGGCAGGTGCAGATACCGATTTTGCATTCTGTACTGATGGTTTACTGAGGTTCCGCGATAGGATATGTGTTCCCGAGGATCCTGAGATCCAGAGGATGATTTTATTAGAGGCTCACTCAGCGAGGTATACAGTACATCCGAGAAGTACGAAGATGTATCAGAATCTCAGGAGAGTTTATTGGTGGTCTAGGATGAAGAGAGACATAGCAGAGTATGTCGCGAGATGTCTCGTTTGTCAGCAGGTAAAGGTAGAGTATCAGAACCCTGCAGGATTATTGCAGCCTCTACCAATACCGACATGGAAGTGGGAGCATGTCACCATGGATTTTATGACGGGATTATCGATGACCCACAGAGGTCACGATGCCATCTGGGTAATTGTGGATAGACTAATAAAGTCCACCCATTTCTTAGCTATGAGAGCTACAAATGTTCTGAGTACGTTAGTGAACTTATATGTTTGAATGATTGTCAGGCTACATGGCGTTCCAGTGAGCATTGTTTCTGATAGGGATGCCTGCTTCACTACCCATTTTTGGGAACACTTTCAGGAAGCGTTGGGGACCCAGTTGAGATTTAGCACCACTTTCCATCCTCAGACAGATGGACAGTCAGAGAGGACTATACAGACTCTTCAGGATATGTTGAGAGTGTGTGTGCTGGATTTTAGAGGCTCCTAGGATGATCATTTACCATTAACCGAGTTCGCCTACAATAACAGTTATCACTCGAGTATCGGGATGGCACCGTATGAGGCACTGTATGGTCGCAGATGCCGTTCCCCTATTGGATGGGAAGAGATTGGTGACAGACTGTTAGTTGCTCCTGACTTGGTGCAGCAAGCCTCTGAGAATATCAGATTGATATGCGATAGATTACGGACAGCTCAGAGCCGACAGAAGAGTTATACTGACAGGAGAAGCAGACCACTAGAGTTTGTAGAGAGTGAGTCGGTGTTTTTCAGAGTTTCTCCTTCTAAGGGTATCATGAGGTTCGATAAGAAAGGTAAACTGAGCCCTCGTTTTATTGGACCCTTTGAGATTATGGAGCGAGTGGGAGATAAGGCCTATAGATTGGCATTGCCACCAGAGTTGGCAGGTGTACACAGTGTCTTCCATGTTTCTATCCTTTAGAAGTACCATCTGGATCCGTCACATGTGATTCACTACGAGTCGTTAGAGCTCAGTGACAGTATGACCTATGTTGAGATACCGGTTTGAATTTTGGATAGGAAGGAGAAGGTATTACGATCCAAGACGATCTCCCTGGTGAAAGTTCAGTGGCAGTATCACACTCCGGAGGAAGCTACCTGGGAGCTAGAGAGCATGATATAGGAGAAGTACCCGGAGTTGTTTACCGATTGATTTTGTTCTAATTTGGAGGACCAAATTCTTTTAGTGGGGGAGATTGTGAGATTCACATTTTTGTATGATATTCCCTACGATTTCCATATTGTATGACACTATTATATGTTAATGAATTCATAAGATGGTTGATTTGAATTTGATTAATGTAGATGAAACGAAATAACATACGTAAAATCGAATAAGGATAAATCGGGAAAGCAGGGACCCAACAAGTTCATTTAAGGAATTTAATCGAGTTAACTGAAAATAAGGAATTGAAAATAGGGAAAAGATTGTGGATTTATGAAAGAAAGTCGATTTAATTTGGTCTTGAACACGTGCAAGGGTAAAATGGTCAAAAGACCAAAATTTGATATAAATTCGACAAGTAATTTTCATTAAAATATGGAATTCGCGAAATCTGGATCAATACCGAAGAAAATATTTAATTTCGAGTCCAATTGATCTAGATATAAATTTATGGAATTTATGGGAATTAATCAAAATTAATTCGAAATTAATCCAAATTTTTAATTCAAAAAATTATCCCAAAAATAATCGAAAAATATATCGAAAAGATGAAAATAGACTGAGAAATCCATTTTTTGATTTAATGGATAAAATAATAATTTTAAAGATATTTTTAAGGATATTTGGGTATTTTTAATATATTTAATTGATTAAAATATTAATTAATTAATTAATTAATAAAAGAAATTGAAAATCAGAATCGGGGAGAGGGAAAGACCCGCGAAAACCAACCTAGAAACCCGATAGCAACCCGTGACCCCCGACGAGCCATCGGCAGCTGACAGACCCACCTAACGGTCAGAGACGATAGAGCGAAGCCCAGCGAACCTAACGGTATCGGTAACGCGCGCCGACGTCCCCTATTTCAGGGAATCGGCGGACGAAAAGCTATGGGAGAAAATGCATCGGTCCCAGCGAACGGCGGTGTCCCAACGTCGATTCGACCTAGCCGAGCACTCCCCTACCCGAGGCGGTTCTTTTGAGCCAAGTGGCGGCCGACGAGACGGTCGAAACTGCTGACGACGGCAAATGGGCCAAAACGGCACCGTAGCCGAGAAGGAAGAAAAAGAAAAAGAAAAAGAAAAAGAAAAAGAAAGAAAAGGGAAGAAAGTGTACCGGGGGATGACTCAAAATTCGAGTAAGTGACCGAGGGTCGGGATTGACCTGCGGATAAATCCCAGGAATTCAATTTAATATTATTTTAGTGGAAAATGACCCGAAATTATATAATTATGCAGTGTTACTACAGAGCCCGAACGAGAGCCGATTTAGCTTCGATTTTCGTACCCCGAATCATATTGGGTAAGTACATTTTAATTACGATAATATGAGTCCTTAAATGCAGAGTTAAAATTATTTTACGAAATTTACGGATTAATTCTGCATAAAAGGAATTTTATTCAAAATTTCAGAGTTAAAATTATTTTACGAAAGTTCGATGATTATTGATAAGCCAAATGAGCCCGGTAAACCCGAAGAAGGGATTTAAAAAGTGGAAACGGGCTAAAAAATGGGTCGAGGCCCATTAAAGTGCAATCGAGCCCATAGAGTAAAACGGGCCCAGAGCTTTAGATTCGATCAGTAAGAGTGAAATACTGATCAGTATATTTGAACTGAACCCATATGTGGTTATATGCAGCTCCGTAGACAAACGAATTAGACTGAGAGACCTGGTACGGCCGAGTCGGGATAAGCTCGTGCGTGATTCCAGGTAAGGGAATTTTATGAGCATTTAGAGGTAGCTGTACGTAGTTTCAAGGGGATTTACATTACGTTAAATTCATTAGGCTACCCGAAAACAGAATAATATTTTTTGCGAAAAAATATAGAAATAGTGACAAATGACTATTTTGCCTCCAATTAGAAAATTTTCAAAAAAGGGTAGTAAGGCTATGAAATTGCATGAAATTCATGATTTTAATGTTTTCATGATGATATTGCTTTAATTCAAGCAATTTATGGATAGGTTGGCTATTATTTTCATGTTTTAAGTGAAAAGGCACAGGTTAGGTGCCAATTTATATTTATTTAACATGTTTTGATAAAATTGAGCCACCTATCAGTGTTATATGTGTTGAAACCGTGCTTGAGCACTGCTCGTACTGGATTTTATATTTTAACTCATACACAGAGTGTTGGAGCCTTGCTAGCACTATTTTATGGATTTATTTCATATGACTACCTACTGGAGTTTTTCTCGTACGAGGTTTTCATTGAGTTTTTATACATATCCGTACTAGAGTAATGCTCGTACGTGGATTTGAATTGAATTTATAATCAGTTTAAGTCGTACTGGAGTGTTGCTCGTACGCAAATTTCATTGATTTCTATGAAACCGTGCTAGAGCTTCGCTCGCACGAGGTTTTCAGATATCATGAATATGCATGAAGTCGTGCTAGAGCTTCGCTCGCACAAGGATTTATATGACATGCATATAGCCGTGTTGGAGCCCCCTGCAGACTGTGTGTCACAATGAGATGATATGCTCACACGTGCATAATGAGACATACTTGACATGGGTGGATAAGACCTATTACAGGCACCCCTGATTGAACTTGGGTTCACGGAGTACGTTGTACCGTGTATGTCACGCGGAGTACGTTGTACCGTGGGGATTGTTGGAGTGGAGTGGCATTAGCCACAAGACAGCAAGTTTTACCCTCGCAATCCTGATATTATGCTGTTCTGGCGGGTATGATTGACCCACCTCCCGTTTCAGGTGTGACACCCCGCACACTAGGATCCGTGTGCCAGGGATCACGAGCTTATGGCCATAGTCCTGGATGTTACCGATATAGTCACCTACATGTCTCACATGATATAACTTTTGGTCTTGATAGACCAGGGTAGACCTGAGGGAGGGGTTAGGCCCCGATTTTCTTATGATTTCAATTCAGTTTTGATTGTTCCCATGAAGGGATTTTATGAAACTTTCATTGATTTGTAACCCTGTGAGAAGGGTGATTTTATAACAAAAATTTGAATATAAAGAATTTTGTTAGAATGGATTTTGATTTGTTGAGTGTATCATATTTTGACCCAAATGGGGTGAGATGTTTTCACATGAGAATTATTCCATGTTTTATATGCCGATTTCCTGTTTTAGAACAAATGATATTATATATATATATATATATGGCATATCATTGTTTTTACCTCATGCTCACATATATCCTGATTTCTTATTAGCATGCGGATAGTATAGCTATCTACCCGTTTGTATTATTGCCTTACGGAGCATGTGGAGCTCACCCTTTAATTTTACACCCACTTTCAGTGTTTCCACCATAGAGATAGCGGGTGTAGAGAGTAGACAACATAGCTGATTATCTGTGATTCCCATCGACTGTCAGGTATACACCACATACAGAATTTTGTATTAGTATACTTACAGCACAGTATTATATATGAATGGAATATTTGGGGATGTAAATATAGAATCATGTGATGTATAAAACATTTCGACCACTCTATTATAATATGAATGATATCAGTAAATATATCTATGTACGCGTGATAATTTAATGGTTAAAAATGGTATATCGATATTGATTCATAGCCTGACCTGTTCGGAGGGATTTGTCACGAGGAGGTAAGAAAGATTTTTTAAAAGCGAAAAATTTGTACTGATTTTGATAGTATTGGGTTGTGACAATAAAAGTGGTATCAGAGCGGAGGTTGGCCCGACGTGAATTAGTATCAATAAGTAAGCAAATAAGAGTCAGTAGTGGTCGTTAAGGAAAATTACATCCCCTTAGTATTGTGTTGTATGAGATTTCAAAGTGCATACTAGATGGGAACTAAATTAACAAATGAAATTTGATTACAAGATTTACACTATGCCGAGCACCCGCAGTGGTAGAGGGGCTAATACACGTGCTAGAGGCCGTAGGGGCAGGCCTAGAGGCCGTGGTGATGGTATACAGATTGGTCAGGTACCCGAAGGTACTACTGTGAGACCAGATGAGACCGAGGCATGCTTCGCTAGACTTGAACGGAGTATTACGAGCCTGGCTGAGATTGTAGCGCAACAGGCATCACTCGGGCTAGAGATAGGTGAGATTCGACAGGACAGGCTGTAGCAGATCCCGAGATACCGACACAGGCCATAGAGTTACGCGAGGTTCAAGCTCAGGCTGTAGAGGAAGTGAGACCCCAGCTAACTCAGGATGCTGGATATGAGAGTGACATTGATAGATTTAGATATTTTCAAAAGTTTAGACCTCCAATCTTCCATGGGAGGAAGGACCCAGTAGTAACAGAGGATTGGGTGTATCAGATGGAGAAGCTATATAGGCTTTTCAGGTTCACTACTACTGAGAGGGTTGCTTTTGCTGTATTTGTATTTCACGGAGCGGCAGAGCATTGGTGGAGATCTACCGAGCCAATTTTGAGAGCACGACATGCTCAGGTCACATGGAAGATATTTTTGGATGCCTTTAAGAGGCAGTATGTTCCCGCTACTGCACAGCGAAAGTTGAGGATGGAGTTTATGAGTTTGTTTCAAGGGAACCAGTCTATTGATGAGTATGAGACTCGATTCATCTCTTTGAGGAGATATGATTTAGAGACGATGAGCAGTGAGGATCGAAAGGTCCAGAAGTTTATAGATGGATTGAGACCAGCCATCAAATCTCGGTTGTCTCCCTTTGATGTTTCGACTTATGACGAGGAAGTACATAGAGCTCAGCTGTGTGAGCAGGATTATGAGCGAAACGTCTCCAAGTCAGGAAAGTTTAGTAGGAGTCGAGACAGAGACCAAAAGAGACCCGAGAGAGACAGATTTGTCAGGAGAGGTGTACGACTCTCTGATAAGAGGCCGAAGATTAAGGAGGTTTAGGAGAGGATAGATAGACCCCCTGTTCATCTGGCTTTACCACCAGCTAGAGGCATTATCATTGGAGGACCACACCCTACTACTGATCGATGTAGGCGATATGGCAGATATTATGGTACCAGACCTTGTCCAGTGCCTATAGCTACTACAGTAGTATGTTATAGTTGTGGGAGGCCAGGACATATGGTGAGAGATTACCTAGAGACATAGGACACTGCCCCACAGAAGGGTAAGGAGCCGGAGAGAGCTCTAGTTCATGTTCCTGCTCAGAGGAGGAGAGCTACTGCCGAAAAGAAAGGGAAGCAAGTGATGGGTACAGGGCGAGTTCATGCTTTGGACCAAGATACAGCAGATCAGTCGTCAGATGTGGTGAAAGGTACCATCCTGATCTTTGAGTTAGAAGGATATGTTTTGATTGATACTGGTGCCACGCATTCATTCGTATCACCTTTATTTGCATATAAATTATCTAAGTATGTAACGCATACTCCTCTGAGTAATAAATTGTTAATACTTACCCTCATAAACACTAGTCAGCCAGAAGAGTATGTAGTCAAGAACTGTAAGTTGAAAGTCGGGGAAAAAGAAATGTCAGCCGACCTTATTTTGATGTATATGAGAGACTTCGATGTCATACTAGGAATGGATTGGTTGGCTGCCAATCATGTTGTGTTAGATTGCTTTTCTAAGACATTAACGTTCAATATCCCCGAAAGATGTGTTGTAAAATTTCCCTGAAAAGTAATGCAATCAGTGGTTGTTCTAAAAGGAGCAATAAATTTTTGCTGATTTTATGATTTGTATTTTGAAGGATTCATCGCATATGTGGTTGATACGGACCAGGTACGATCGAATTTTAGAGACATTCCAGTGGTTAGGGAGTTTCTTGATGTCTTTTCAGATGATTTACCAGGATTACCACCAACCAGAGAGATGAAGTTTGGGATAGATTTAGTACCTGGTACAGAATCGATTTTGAGACCACCGTATAGGATAGCTCCGGTTGAGTTGGGGGACCTAAGGAAGCAGTTACAAGATCTGCTTGAGAAAGGGTTTGTTAGACCGAGAGTATCACCTTTGGGAGCTCCGATTTCATTTGTGAGAAAGAAATATGGCAACCTCCGATTGTGTATGGATTACAGATTGTTGAATAAGGCTACCATTAAGAATAAGTATCCCCTTCCACGCATTGACGATTTGTTGGATCAGCTTCGAGGAGTACAGGTCTTTTCTATGATTGATATGAGGTATGGGTATCATCGGCTGAGGATATAGAGGGAGGATATGCCCAAGATAGTATTTAGGACCCGTTATGATCATTATGAGTTTTTGGTTATGCCATTCGGGTTGACTAATGCCCCTACAGCATTCATGACTTTGATGAACGATGTGTTCAAGCCATACCTGGATCCGTTTGTGATTGTGTTTATCGATGATATTTTGGTACACTCCAGATCCAGGAAGGACCACGAGCAGCACTTGAGGATAGTGCTACAGACCCTCAGAGAGAGACAGTTGTATGCCAAACTCCGTAACTGTGACTTCTGGTTGGAATATATTTCTTTTCTAGGCCATGTGGTAATGAGGGTTGGGGTGTCAGTGGACCTATCCAAGATTGAGGCAGTTGTTCAGTGGGAGCGGCCCAGAACAGTCACAGAGATTCGAAGTTTTCTGGGTTTGGCTAGATGCTACAGGATATTTGTTAAGGGTTTCTCCAAATTATCTGCTATGTTGACATGTCTCACATGGAAGGATGTTGAGTTTGTGTGGGATGATGCCTGTGAGAGGAGTTTTCAGGAGCTGAAGTGTCGGTTGACCACTGCTCTAGTTCTCACCATACCTACCAGCTCTGGAGGTTTCTTGGTATATACAGATGCATCGCATCAGGGACTGGGCTGTGTATTGATGCAGGATGGGAGGGTAGTTGCCTATGGATCTAGACAGCTAAAAGATCACGAGAGGAACTATCCGACCCATAATTTGGAGTTGGCGGCCATAGTGTTTGGACTAAAGATATGGCGCCATTACCTATATGGTGAGCAGTTTCAGATCTTTACAGACCATAAGAGTTTGAAGTATTTATTCTCGCGGAAGGAGCAGAACCTGAGACAGAGGAGATGGCTCGAGCTCCTGAAGGAATATGATTGCGAGATATTATACCACCCGAGTAAGGCTAATGTAGTTGCTGATGCTTTGAGCAGGAAGAGCCTAGGATTGGTATCATTTATGATGGTTCGGGAATATGACCTGAAAGAGCAGTTCACGAGCCTCAGTTTGGACATAGCACCCCCTGAGATTGACAGAGTTGAGATCATTGTGAGCCTGAGATTGGAGCCGGAGTTGATTGATCGTATCCGGCAGGCTCAGCAGAGTGATCAGGGATGTATACAGTTGATGAATCAGGAACAGGCAGGTACAGATATCGATTTTGCATTGAGTACTAATGGTTTACTGATGTTTTACGGTAAGATATGTGTTCCCGAGGATCTTGAGATCAGGAGGATGATTTTATCAAAGGCTCACTCAGCGAGGTATACAGTACATCCGTGAAGTACGAAGATGTATTAGAATCTTCGGGGAGTTTATTGGTGGTCTGGGATGAAGAGAGACATAGCAAAGTATGTCGCGAGACGTCTCGTCTGTCAGTAGGTAAAGGTAGAGCATTAGAACCCTGCAGGATTATTGCAGCCTCTACTGATACCGATATGGAAGTGGGAGCATGTCACCATGGATTTTGTGACGGGATTACCGAGGACCCGCAGAGGTCACGATGCCATCTGGATGATTGTGGATAGACTGACGAAGTCTACCCATTTCTTAGCTATGAGAGCTACAGACGCTCTGAGTACGTTGGTGAACTTATCTGTTCGAGAGATTGTCAGGCTACATGGCGTTCCAGTAAGCATTGTTTCTGATAGGGATGCTCGCTTCACTTCCCATTTTTAGGAATACTTTCAGGAAGCGTTGGTGACCCAGTTGACATTTAGCACCACTTTCCATCCTCAGACAGATGGTTTGTCAGAGAGGACTATACAAACTCTGGAGGATATGTTGAGAGAGTGTGTGTTGGATTTTGGAGGCTCTTGGGATGATCATTTGCCATTAACCGAGTTCGCCTACAATAACAGTTATCACTCGAGTATCGGGATGGCACCGTATGAGGCACTGTATGGTCGCAGATGCCGTTCCCCTATTGGATGGGAAGAGATTGGTGACAAACTGTTATTTGCTCCTGACTTGGTGCAGCAGGCCTCTCAGGATATCAGATTGATATGCGATATATTACGGATAGCTCAGAGCTGACAGAAGAGTTATGCTGACAGGAGACGCAAACTACTACAGTTTGTAGAGGGTGAGTCGATGTTTTCGAGAGTTTCTCCTTCCAAGGGTATCATGAGGTTCAGTAAGAAAGGTAAACTGAGCCCTCATTTTATTGGACCTTTGAGATTCTGGAGCGAGTGGGAGATAAGGCCTATAGATTGGCATTGCCACCAGAGTTGGCAGGTGTACACAGTGTCTTCCACATTTCTATGCTTCGGAAGTACCATCCGGATCTGTCACATGTGATTCACTATGAGCCGTTTGAGCTCAGTGATAGTATGACCTATGTTGAGAGACCGGTTCAAATTTTGGATAGAAAAGAGAAGGTATTACGATCCAAAACGATCTCCCTGGTGAAAGTTCAATGGCAGTATCACACTCCGGAGGAAGCTACCTAGAAGCTAAAGAGCATGATACAGGAGAAGTACTCGGAGTTGTTTACCGATTGATTTGGTTCTATTTTGGAGGACCAACTTCTTTTAGTGGGGGAGATTGTGAGATCTGCATTTTTGTATGATATTCCTTACGATTTCCATATTGTATGACATTATTATATGTTAATGGATTCATAAGATGGTTAATTCAAATTTGATAAACGTAGATGAAACGTAATAACGTACGTAAAATCAATTAAGGATAAATCGAGAAAGCAGGGACCCAAGAAGTTCGTTTAAGGAATTTAATTGAGTTGACTGAAAATAAGGAATTGAAATTAGGGAAAAGATTGTGGATTTATGAAAGAAAGTCGATTTAATTTGGTCCCGAACACGTGTAAGGGTAAAATGGTCAAAAGACCAAAATTCGATATAAATTCGACAAGTAATTTTCATTAAAATATGGAATTCGTGAAATCTGGATCAATACCGAAGAAAATATTAATTTCGAGTCCAATTGATCTAGATATAAATTTATGGAATTTTTGGGAATTAATCAGAATTAATTCGAAATTAATCGGGATTTTTAATTCAAAAATTTATCCCGAAAATAATCGAAAAATATACTGAAAAGATAAAAATAGACTGAGAAATCCATTTATTGATTTATTGAATAAAATAATAATTTTTAAGATATTTTTAGAGATATTTGGGTATTTTTAATATATTTAATTGATTAAAATAATAATATATTAATTAATTAATAACTAAATAAATAAAAGAAATCGAAAATCAGAATCGAGGAGAGAGAAAGACCCGCGAAAATCAACCCAAAAAGCCGATAGCAACCCGTAACCCCCGGTGAGCCACCGGCAGCCTATGAACCCAGCTAACGGTCGGAGACGATAAAGCGAAGCCCGACGAACCTAACTGTACCGGTAGCGCGCGCCGACGGCCCCTATTTTCGACGAATCGGCGGACGAAATGTTGTGGGAGAAAATGCGTCGGTCCCGGTGAACGGCGAGCACTCCCCTGGTCGAGGTGGTTCTTTTGAGCCAAGTGACGGTCGACGGGCAAACGGGCCAAAACTGCACCGTAGCCGAGAAAGAAGAAAAAGAAAAAGAAAAAAAATAAAGAAAATTTAAAAAAAAGGGGAAGAAAGTGTACCGGGGGATGACTCGAAATTCGAGTAAGTGACCGAGGGTCGGGATTGACCTACGGATAAATCCCGAGAATTAAATTTAATATTATTTAGTGGAAAATGATCCGAATTTATATAATTGTGCAGTGTTACTACAGAGCCCAAACAAGAGCCGATTTATCTTCGATTTTCGTACCCCGAATCATATTGGGTAAGTACATTTTAATTACGATAATTTGAGTCCTTAAATGCAGAGATAATATGAGTCCTTAAAATTATTTTATGAAATATACGGATTAATTCTGCATAAAAGGAATTTTATTCGAAATTTCAAGGTAATTATCGTAAATAGTATCTGGGCTATCCAATGAGTTTGGAACGAAGCCCGATGATTATTGATAAGCCTAATGAGCCCAGTAAACCTAAAGAAGGGATTTAAAAAGTGGAAACGGGCTGAAAAAGGGATCGAGGCCCATTAAAGTGTAATCAGGCCCAATAGAGTAAAACGGGCCCAGTGCTTTAGATTCGATCAGTGAGAATGAAATACTGATCAGTATATTTGAACTGAACCCATATATGGTTATATACAGCTCTGTAGACGAGCGAATTGGACTGAGAGACCTCGTACAGCCGAGTCGGGATAAGTTCGTGCGTGATTCCAGGTAAGGAAATTTTATGAGCACTTATAGGTAGTTGTACGTAGTTTCGAGGGGATTTATGTTACGCTAAATTCATTAGGCTACCCGAAAACAGAATAATAATTTTTGAGGAAAAATATGGAAATAGTGACAAATGACTATTTTGCCCCCAGTTAGAAAATTTTCAAACAATGGTAGTAAGGCTATGATTGCATGAAATTCATGATTTTAATGTTTTCATGATGATATTGCTTTAATTCAAGCAATTTATGGATAGGTTAGCTATTATTTTCATGTTTTAAGTGAAAAGGCATAGGTTAGGTGCCAATTGATATTTATTTAACATGTTTTGATAAAATTGAGCCACCTATCAGTGTTATATGAGTTGAAACCGTGCTTGAGCACTGCTCACACTGAATTTTATATTTTAACTCATACAAAGAGTGCTGGAGCCTTGCTCGCAGTATTTTACAGATTTATTTCATATGACTACCGTACTGGAGTTTTTCTCGTACGAGGTTTTCTTTGAGTTTTTATAGATATCCGTACTAGAGCAATGCTCGTATGTGGATTTGAATTGAATTTATAATCATTTTAAGTCGTACTGGAGCACTGTTCATACGCAGATTTCATTGATTTCTATGAAACCGTGCTAGAGCTTCGCTCACACGAGGTTCTCAGATATCATGAATATTCATGGAGCCATGCTAGAGCTTCGCTCGCACAGGGATTTATATGACATGCATATAGCCGTGTTGGAGCCTCCTGTAGACTGTGTGTCACAGTGAGATGATATGCTCACACGTGCATACTGAGACATACTTGACATGGGTGGATAAGACCTATTACAAGCACCCCTAATTGAACTTGGGTTCACGGAGTACGTTGTACCGTGTATGTCACGCGGAGTACGCTGTACCATGGGGATTGTTGGAGTGGAGTGGCATTAGCCACGAGACAGCAAATCTTGCCCTCGTAATCCTGATATTATACTGTTCTGGTGGGTAGGATCGACCCACCTCCCGTTTCAGGTGTGACACCCCGCACACTAGGATCTGTGTGCCAGGGATCACGAGGTTATGGCCACAGTCCTGGATATTATCGATATAGCCACCTACATGTCTCACATGATATAACTTTTGGTCTTGATAGACCAGGGTAGACCCGAGGGAAGGGTCGGCCCTGATTTTCTTATGATTTCAATTGAGTTTTGATTATTCCCATGAAGGGATTTTATGAAACTTTCATTGATTTGTAACCCTGTGAGAAGGGTGACTTTATAACGAAAATTTGAAAATAAAGAATTTTGTTGGAATGGATTTTGATTTGTTGAGTGTATCATATTTTGACCCAGATGGGGTGTTTTAAAATGTATTGATCCATTTGAGCATGAGATGTTTTCACATGAGAATAATTCCATGTTTTATATGCCGATTTCCTGTTTTAGAACAGATGATATTATATATGTGGCATATCATTGTTTTTACCTTATGCTCACATATATCCTGATTTTTTCTCAGCATGTAGATAGTATAGCTATCTACCCGTTTGTATTATTTCCTTACTGAGCATGTAGAGCTCACCTTTTCATTTTCCACCCACTGTCAGTGTTTCCACCATAGAGATAGCGGGTGTAGAGAGTAGACAGCATAGCTGATTATCTGTGATTCTCATCGACTGTCAGGTATACCCCACATACAGAATTTTGTATTAGTATGCTTACAGCACAGTATTGTATATGAAGGGAATATTTGGGGATGTAGATATAGAATCATGTGATGTATAAAACATATCGATCACTCTATTATAATATGAATGATATCAGTATATATATATATATATGTACACGTGATAATTTAATGGTTAACAATGGTATATCGATATTGATTCACAGCCCGACCTGTTCAGAGGGATTTATCACAAAGAGGTAAGAAAGATTTTTTAAAAGCAAAAAATTTGTACTGATTTTGGTAGTATTGGGTCGTGACATGGTTTGCTCACCCTCATTATTTTCCCCCTCTCTACAGAGATTTGAGTATAGATTGAGCGTGAATGGAGGCGTTCCCTTTTTGGTATCTGTTGCATCCCATCACATAAGGTATACACACTTGGACTATTTTGTATCTAAACTGGATGTTGGCTCTATCGAGAGGGGGGTGAATCGGTTTCTAAGGTTTATGACAAATTTAAACTATATTAAGTCAAATTGCAAATAATGAATAATCAATTTAATGTAATGGAATAAATTGAAAGAAGATAAGGGTAAGAAAAAGCAAACTCAGTAGTTTATAGAGGTTCGGCCAATCTCTTGCCTACGTCCTCTCTTCTTGACCTCCTTGTCAAGAGCTTCCTTTCACTCTATCAATGAATGTTACACACTCCTTTTTCAGGTTAAGGAATAACCTCTCTACCCTTTTTACATAAATAAATATTCACCCTTTTACAAAGTTTATCTCACAGAGGAATACTCCTCTTCTCTATTGAAATAAGGATGAATACAAGATCAAGCTTTTCTTATGTGGGTAGGATAGATATAGCTTTTACACCAAGAGTTTTACAACACTATCAATAAATGAAGATTGAAGACAAAGAGAATGTTGAAATGAAGTTCTTGAGAATATACAGAGTTTTCAGTAATTGTCTCTCTAATCCCAGTGTCTTCAATGCTTGATTTTATACTGGAGAATTGGTAGTTGGAGTATTAAATGCTATTTTTCCCATTGAAGGTTTTGCAGAAAGAGCCGTTGGGAACCTCCAATAGAGTGCCAGATCGATCTCTCATTTTGACTAGATCGATCTCTTAGTTTGATTTACTGCGAAAACAAAGCAACTTGAAGCATGGAGATCGATCTCATACTTGTAGAGATTGATCTTGTAATTTGAAAATGTTAGTGAAGATCGATCTGTCGAACCAGAAGATCGATCTTCCAATCTCTCTGTTTGAGGCAAGATCGATCTCCAGATCGATCTAGCAAGTATTCTCATAGAGAGGAGATCGATCTCTAATCAACCCAGATCGATCTCCTTAGCTCTCTGACTTTGAGGAGATCGATCTCTTCCTATACCAGATCGATCTCATGAACTCTCTGTTTGAGTATAGATCGATCTACAGATCGATCTACTGCCTTTACCCTTTGTTTTAGAGGAGATCGATCTCTTCCTAGACCAGATCGACCTCATAAACATCCTGTATTAGACAGATCGATCTTATAACCCATATAGATCGATCTCTGCTTCCTCAATACCTTGTACAGATCCTTTGAGGATTCAATCCTTTAGCAGATCGATCTCATATCCTCATGAGATCGATCTCTCATACTAGAAAACCCAGGAGATCGATCTCTCATCTCACCAGATCGATCTCTCATCCTTAAAGACTTAGTTTCTGGTACTGATAACCTCTAAACATGTTTTAAATCAT
The DNA here is from genome assembly GCA_033439115.1 of Firmiana major. NCBI lineage: Eukaryota > Viridiplantae > Streptophyta > Magnoliopsida > Malvales > Malvaceae > Firmiana > Firmiana major. Next base: position 42,638,598 of record CM065907.1, on the reverse strand, counting down.
TTCTATATTATTGAATTTACTTGTTTTATCATTTCAAAATATATTAACTCAACAATCTCTCCCTTTTTGATATGACAAAACTTATTCAATAAACATGTTTAGTTACCCATTTGCATTATGCACAAACTATGTTTTACTTTCACAAAACTCCCCCTTTTTGTAAGCTCCCCCTTGCTAAACCTTTTAGCCCCTTAACCCCCCTTAATTTAATCATTCCTTTAAACCATTAAAACATGTTTTCTTATTCTTCTCCCTTTTTTGTCATAGCAATGGCAATAAAGATATAAAGGCAATTAACTTTCACAAGAAATGTCATTGTCATTTCAAAATGGTAACTCATTAGAACACATTTCACAAAGAACTATCATGTCATTTCATAACGTAAGCATTCAAGCAAATGATGTTTTAATCAGTAAATAGTAAACATGAAAAACTATCTAAACATTCCTAACATTCAGGTCCTACGGCTGAGGAGGAAATTACTCTAGAAGTTCTTCTACCCGAGTGCGAGTAACCTGCAGATCATCGAACATCGCCTGTTGTGTGGCATGAAGGTTTGCAAATCCTTCATCCATCTTTTGGTTAAGTTCCATAATCATCCCCATAATCGATTCCAGCCCGTCGAATGATGGTGCAGGTGCAGTGGACTGAGCAGTCGACGAAGATGGACCCTCAGTAGGTGCAGCAAGTGGATCAGTAGGCTCTGCTGATGGGTCTTCTTCCATGGCTGCCTCAGACTGCTGTTCTCTCTTCTTCCTCCATTCCCCTCGAAAGTCCTTATAGTACCCCATGTAGTGAAGTGTGCCAATGTTTAGTACGCTCTTTGGGGAAGGTACTTCACCAGTCTCACAGGTACAATCAATCCCGAGTCGTTGTAGTAAGTACGCCAGCGGTTATGGAAAAACTATCGTGGAGGCTTGGCCGCGTACGATCTTCTGCCAGTCTTCATAAATGAAGTGGACAAGATTGGGTTTTTATCTTAAGGAGTGGAGGTGGTGGAGCCAAAATCGATCTAATCTCCTAACCATGGAGTGACGGGTACCAAATGGTCTAAGATTCCATGAGATGATAAGGTGGAGTAACCTCGGGTGCATCGGTAGGTCACTCGCCTCCCCGGGAAGGTCAAATTCTAAAGGACTTCTTCCTCTTCATCGGTCAACCCCTCATCTTGTATGCAAATACTCGGGCTAGTAAGGATGTGTCTATAGATAGTGTTTTAGACATGAAAAACGTTTTAAACCCTAGTATTTTGCAGGTATCATCAAGGTCGTAAATGAGTTCAGCATTAGAAAAGAATGCCCTAACAATATTTGGAGGTACTGGGGTGTTAATTTTAAGAAATGGAAGCCAATCGAATGCTTCCATTTTGGATAGATATGGAAAATCAATATGATTTAAAAACGAGAAATAAATTTTTCGCGAATGTTTAATTAGCATAGTGGAGAAATACGCTTCATATCTTTTCCTTTTTGCAGGTGTTTGAAAACACCTGTTAAAGGTAGTGACAGAAGAGGCAATGGGTTGTTGTGAGGAAGATGGTCTAGATTCTCTATTGGCTGCTCTCTTAATATGAGGCATGGTTGTATACTTAAAAGTAATCTAGACACACACAAGGATTGTTCTAAAAACACCTAAGCACTAGTTTGAGGAGTTCTCTAAACTTTAGCCAATGAAACAGTGCTAGAATTGCCCTAATGAAGATTTCAACACAAAAATAAGAAATTTTTGAAGAAAATTCAGTAATGTAGGTTACTAGAACACTAAACGATGAAGAGATTTGACAAAAACCTTACTGAGATCAATATGGGAGGGAGAATCGAAGGTTGAGGCGCGACAGGGGGTTAGGGATTTAAAAATTTGGGTTTTTGAGATTTGGGGATTTTGAAGCAGTTTTTATAGTCCAGGGCTAAGGAGATCGATCTGTCGCGGAACCAGATCGATCTGTTATTTCCAGAGACTTGAAGAGATCGATCTGTTGAATTAAAGGATCGATCCTCAAAATACAGAAGCTCAAGGAGATCGATCTGCCAAATGCATAGATCGATCTGCCAAATGCATAGATCGATCTGCTATGTTACAGAGGCTTAAGGAGATCGATCTGCCAAATGCATAGATCAATCTACTGTTTTACAGAGGCTTAAGGAGATCGATCTTATAGTAAAGAAGATCGATCTGCCTAGCTTAACCTTTCTGCTTTAGGCCAATTTGGTGCATGAAGATCGATCTATGGTGATAGGAAATCGATCTCTCATACTTTTTGCCCAGAAAAATCATTGAAAAATTCGTTTAAAATCATTTTGAAATCTAGGTTTTGAAGCAGATAAATCTTAAGGAACATTCATGAGTCCTAATTCACCTCTAAGAACACAAAACCTATCTCTATCAAGAGGTTTGCTGAAGATATCAGCTATTTGATGTAAAGTATCAATATACTCTAGAATTATATCTCCTTTTTGTATATGGTCTCTAAGAAAATGGTGCCTAATCTCAATATACTTAGTTCTAGAGTGTTGAATAGGATTCTTAGATAGATTAATGGCACTGGTATTATCACATTTGATTGAGACTTACTTTATGCCAATACCATAGTCTTTCATTTATTGTTTAATCCACAACACTTGAGCACTACAAATACCTGCTTCTATATATTCAGCTTCAGTTGTGGATTGAGCAACACTATTTTGTTTCTTACAGAACCATGAGATTGATCTATTCCCTAAGAATTGACATGCACCTGAAGTGCTCTTCCTATCTATTTTACAGCCCCCAAAATCTGCATCAGAAAATGCATGAAGAGAAAAAGTGGAATCCTTGGGGTACCAAAGTCCTAGAGAGGGAGTGTCCTTAAGATATCTAAAGATTCTTTTAGTTGCTAATAAGTGTGATTCCCTAGGAGAGATTGAAATCTAGCACAGAGGCATACACTAAACAGAATATCTAGTCTACTTGCAGTAAGGTAAAGCAATGAACCAATCATAGACCTATAAAGTTGAGTGTCTACACACTTACCACTTTCATCTTTATCAAGCTTAATGTTGGTGCCCATTGGAGTTGCTTGAGGTTTGCAATTATCCATTCCAAATCGTTTGAGCAATTCCTTAGTATATTTTGTTTGATTGATGAAGGTTCCATCCTTAGTTTGCTTCACTTGAAGTCCCACGAAGAAAGTGAGCTCTCCCATCATGCTCATTTCAAATTCACCTTGCATGATCTTAGCAAACTCTTGGCATAAAGATTCATTAGTTGATCCAAAAATAATGTCACTACATACACTTGAACAACTAGTAAATCTTTATTTTTATTTTTGATAAACAAAGTAGTATCTATTTTTCCTCTTTAAAATCCTTTTTCTATTAAGAATTTTGACAATCTTTCATACCATGCTCTAGGAACTTGTTTCAAACCATAAAGTGCCTTAGATAGTTTGAAGACATGTTCAGGAAATTCATGACTTTCAAAACCGGGAGGTTGCTCAACATAAACTTCTTCATTAATGAAACCATTTAAAAATGCACTCTTTACATCCATTTGATATAATTTGAAGTTTTTATAACATGCAAAGGCAAGTAGCATTCTTATTGCTTCTAATCTAGCTACCGGTGTATAAGTTTCATCATAGTCTATTCCTTCTTCTTGTCTATAGCCTTGTGCAACTAGCCTAGCTTTGTTTCTTGTGATCACACTATTTTCATCCATCTTGTTCTTGAAGATCCATTTAGTTCCAATTATAGAGTGATCACTAGGTCTAGGAACTAGTTTCCATACTTTGCTTCTTTCAAATTGATTTAATTCTTTTTGCATGGATAAAAACCAATTATTGTCATCTAAGGCTTCATTGACATTTCTAGGTTCAATTTGAGATACAAAGGCTATTTATTGACACACATTCCTTAGAGATGATCTAGTTCTAACTCCAAGAGTTGGATCTCCTACTATTTCACAATCTTTTACATATCCTAATTCTCTTGGTGCTCTAGACTCTCTTTCTAATATTTCTAGTTCTTCATCATATTCTTTATTAATGTCAAGTTTCTCTAATAGATCATTTTCTAAGTTTGAGATTTCTTTCAAGTTTTCATCAAATATTTCAATATCCTCATCATTGGTTGAATTTTTAGATAAATCATTTGACTCATCAAATATTACATGAATTGATTCTTCAACCATCAATGTTCTTTTGTTATATACTCTATATGCCTTTGAATTCAAAGAATACCCTAAAAAGATTCCCTCATCACTCTTGGCATCAAATTTTCCTAAATTGTCTTTTCCATTATTTAAGACAAAGCATTTACAACCAAAGGGGTGAAAATAGCTAATATTAGGCTTCTTACCCTTATAAAGCTCATAAGGGGTTTTCTTTAAAATTGGTCAATCATAGCTCTATTAATGATATAGCAAGATGTATTTATAGCTTCAGCCCAAAAATATTTAGGTAAATTATTTTCACACAACATGGTTCTAGCCATTTCTTCCAATGTTCTATTTCTTCTCTCAACTACCCCATTTTGTTGTAGTGTCCTAGGGGCTGAAAAATTATGACTAATTCCTTGATCATTGCAATATTCATCAAATCTAATATTTTCAAACTCCTTGCCATGATCACTTCTAATACTAGTTATAGTGTAACCTTTTTCATTTTGAGTCACTTTTGTATAAGCAATGAATTTTTCTAAAGCTTCATTTTTCACTCTCAAAAAGAACACCCAAGTGAACCTAGTGTAATCATCAACAATTACAAACCCATAATGTTTCCCACCTAGGCTTGTTGTTCTAGTTGGTCCAAATAGATCTAGGTGGAGTAATTGAAGAGGCCTAGTGGTAGATACACTATGTTTAGGCTTAAATGTTGTCCTTTTATGTTTTCCTTTAACACAAGCTTCACATATTTTGTCATAGTCAAAGGACAACTTAGGTAATCCTATAACAAGGTCTTTTCTAGCTAACTTAGATAACACATGCATGCTAGCATGACCTAGTCTTCTATGCCACAACCAAGGTTCTTTTTCCATGTCTACCATTAGGCATATGTTTTCATTTTTAAGTTCATTTAGATAGACAATGTATATATTACCTTGCCTATGACCTAGGAAAATAACTTTATTAGATTTAGGATCTATAACATGACATTTCAAGCAATTAAAAATTACTTTGTAACCTTTGTCACAAAGTTGACTAATACTTAGTAAGTTATGTTTTAGACCCCTAACAAGCAACACTTTTTCTAATGAAAAGTAGTCATTACCTATTGAACCACTTCCTTCAACTTGGCCTTTGGAGTTGTCCCCAAATGTGACTTCTCCACTAACTTTCGATTTAAATGAGTTGAAGAGGCTTCTATCACCGATCATGTGTTTTGAGCATCCACTGTCCAAGTACCAAGCTTCCTTTGTTTTAGCTTTGTGGCAATGCTCAATCACCTATAATCAAAATTCAAACTCATGTCTTAGGTACCCAAATTCTCTTGGGTCCTTTGGGGTTAGTGAATGCAATTCTTGATCCTTTTGGGATCCATTTGACTAAAGCATTAATATCTTTTGAATTAACTATTTCTTTTGGAACCCAAATTCTTTTTACTATTTTTCCTCTAAGAGTGGTCATCTTCATATTGCAATTATATGATGCATGCCCCTTCTTATAACAATGTGAACAAATAGTTGAGGGTTTATGCATGTTCTTTCTAGCTAAGAAACTTTTGAGATGGGTCTCTCTACTTTTTCCATCATATCCTAATCCATTTTTATCAAAGAAGGCCCTTTAAGTTTCTAGCATGTTATCTAACTTTTGTTGACCCATATAAAATCTATTAAAAGAATTATGTAAGTTACTATTTTTTTTCTTTTAGGTCACAAATTTCAAGATTTGTAATTTCTAGTTTCTTTTCACATTCTAACTTATTCTTTAGTATTAACTCATTTTCTTTCTTCAATTTAGATATTAATTTTTAGTACTTCATACTCATGCATTCATATTCCAGTGCAAGATCATTAAAAGCATCTTGCGATTCATCAAACGAATATTCATTGAGGTCTGAAGTTACCTTTTCATCTTCAATAGCCATGAAGCATATGTTGGCAATGTCCTCATATGAATCATCATCGGAGCTATCACTGTCGCTCCAAGTTGCCATCATTGCCTTCTTCTTGTGATACCTATCATTTTATCTTTTAAGAAGAAGGCATTTAAATTTAATATGTCCTGGTTTTTTACATTCATAACATACAATGGTATCTTTTCTACCTAGCTCTTCTTGATCTTTCTTGAGGTTTATCCTACCACTACCACTTGCTCTCATCCTCATAAATTTGTTAAATCTTTTGGCAAACATTGCCATTTCAAGATCTTCTTCGCTACCACTCTCATTTTTATTCTCCTCTTGAGTAGTAGATTTCAGAGCTACTCCCACTTTCTTGGGTGGCTCTTCATTTCTTCTTAACTTCATTTCATAAGTGAGTAGTGATCCTATTCATTCATCTAGTGACAATATGTGAGGGTCTTTAGATTCCTCAATTGCAGTCACTTTAGCTTCCCATGATTTTGGTAGACTATTTAATATTTTCTTGACCATTTCTATATTAGAGTAGATTTTTCCTAAGGAATTTAACCCATTTATTATATCAGTGAATCTAGTGAACATATCACTAATTGACTCTCCTTCTTTCATCCTAAATAGCTCATAGTCATGTGTGAGCATTCTTACCTTAGTCTCCTTTACTTGGGTTGTACCTTCATGAGTTATTACCAATTTGTCCTAAATGTGTTTGGCATTGTCACAACCGAAGACTCTATTGTATTCATTTGGCCCTAAAGCACAAAATAGGGTGTGCATGGCCTTAGCATTTAGCTGAGCACATTTTACATCATTTGAATCTCACTCATCTTCATCTTTAGGGATATCTCTTCCCTCTATTCTTTTAGTTGGGATTTGAGGTCCTTTAGTTATAATCCTCCATACCTCATAATCATTTGCTTGAATGAAGAGCATCATCCAAGTTTTCCAATAAGCATAATGTTCACCATTGAACATAGGAGGCCTAACTGTAGAATGCCCCTCTCCTACTAGATTGGTTGCTACATTGTTGTGAGCCATTAGATCGTTTCTAACTCTTAGGACGTTATTCCTCTATGATCAAAGAGTCCTAGCTTCGATACCAATTGTTGGCTCTACCGAGAGGGGGGCAGAATCGGTTTTCTAAGATTTGTGACAAATTTAAACTATATTAAGTCAAATTGCAAATAATGAATAATCAATATAATGTAATGGAATAAATTGAAAGAAGATAAGGGTAAGAAAAAGCAAACTCAGTAGTTTATAGAGGTTCGGCCAATCTCTTGCCTACGTCCTCTCTTCTTGACCTCCTTGTCAAGAGCTTCCTTTCACTCTATCAATGAATGTTACACACTCCCTTTTTCAGGTTAAGGAATAACCTCTCTACCCTTTTTACACAAATAAATATTCACCCTTTTACAAAGTTTATCTCACTGAGGAACACTCCTCTTCTCTTTTGAAATAAGGATGAATACAAGATCAAGCTTTTCTTATGTGGGTAGGATAGATATAGCTTTTACACCAAGAGTTTTACAACACTATCAATAAATGAAGATTGAAGACAAAGAGAATGTTGAAATGAAGTTCTTGAGAATATACAGAGTTTTCAGTAATTGTCTCTCTAATCCCAGTGTCTTTAATGCTTGATTTTATACTGGAGGATTGGTAGTTGGAGCATTAAATGTTGTTTTTCCCGTTGAAGGTTTTGCAGAAAGAGCCGTTGGGAACCTCCAGTAGAATGCTAGATCGATCTCCCATTTTGACCAGATTGATCTCTTAGTTTGATTTCCTGCGAAAACAAAGCAACTTGAAGCATGGAGATCGATCTCATACTTGTAGAGATCGATCTTGTAATTTGAAAATGTTAGTGAAGATCGATCTGTCGAACCAGAAGATCGATCTTCCAATCTCTCTGTTTGAGGCAAGATCGATCTCCAGATCGATCTAGCAAGTATTCTCGTAAAGAGGAGATCGATCTCTAATCAACCCAGATCGATCTCCTTAGCTCTCTGACTTTGAGGAGATTGATCTCTTCCTATACCAGATCGATCTCATGAACTCTCTGTTTGAGTATAGATCGATCTACAGATCGATCTACTGCCTTTACAGATCGATCTACTTCCTTTACCCTTTGTTTTAGAGGAGATCGACCTCTTCCTAGACCAGATCGACCTCATAAACATCTTGTATTAGACAGATTGATCTTATAACCCATATAGATCAATCTCTGCTTCCTCAATACCTTGTACAGATCCTTTGAGGATTCAATCCTTTAGCAGATCGATCTCATATCCTCATGAGATCAATCTCTCATACTAGAAAACCCAGGAGATCGATCTCTCATCTCACCAAATCGATCTCTCATCCTTAAAGACTTAGTTTTTGGTACTGATAACCTCTAAACATGTTTTAAATCATTTCTATATTATTGAATTTACTTGTTTTGTCATTTCAAAATATATTAACTCAACACTGGACATAGCACATTAGCATTTTGTATATAAACATTGGGGATGTAAAGCGATGTAAACACTTATAACCAGTAACTCTGATGTATTTATAAAAGGGCTTACTTCTAAAATTATATTTCAAATTAAATTTTTATGGATGGATGAGGTAGACATTGATACACAGCCCAACTGTTGAGGAGAGTAACTGTTCACGATCGAGTAAGGACGAATAATAAATAATGCATGAAAATGCGAAAAATTTGTACATATTTTGGTAAGTTGAGGGTCATGACACCAGGTCTCTAAATCCATGTGTGAACATCTCAACAGTGTGACACTCAGTCTACGCGAGGAAACCATCACAGTTTTTAAACATGTCTTATATATCACAGTAAAACTACAGTGCGCGCCTTGAGTGTAACTCACAGTCAACATGTCACGACCTAAATCGCCTAAAAACCACTATAATTTTTTTTCATTTTTCGTTTATTCTTTAATTCTTACCTTTCTCTCATCGTGACCATCCTACCAACAGTTAGGCTATGATTCGATGTTAGTTCCCTCACACTATTTACCATTCCATTTCCATATTCAAATTCACATATCAAGATTTACTATCCATTGACTTTAACTAAATACATATACAATGATATTTACATAACTCTACATCCCTAACATCATATCCGTTTATAGTACTGTGCATTTACATGTTCAGATACAAAACTATACAAATGTGTATACCTGACTCTCGATGGGACGCAACGGATACCAAAGATGCAAGTCCTCAACCTCCCTCAAACTATTGAAAATACTTTGTAGAGGGGGAAAATAAGGGGGTGAGCAACCACACGCTCAGTAAGGCAATTATGCAAGCAAGTAGATACCTACGCTATCTACATGATCATAATGCCATGCCCTTAAATCCATTTCTTTTCATTAAAATCTCACGCACAAAATCAAGCATACATCGATGCCATAATTTATAAGAACTATTCGTGCTTATAGAAATCATGCAACTCATGCATCAATGGCATTTCATATAAAATCATAATTTGCATGAAGTAAATCAAGATCATACATTATTTCATGCCATGTAAAATAAATTATGAGAGATAATTCTTTTCATGAATTTGTAATTAAAGCATGGAAAACCACTCATGCTACTGCATTTAAATCACATCATTAAAGCTCAGTATAAAATAACCCCTCAAGGTCAATCATCTCATAAATCTATCTCAAACTCATTATAAAATTCGTTATAAAATTATGTTATAAAATCACCCTTCTTTCAGGTTCACATGTCATAAAATCCTCTGAAAAATCTATCATCATAGTAGAAAATCACATCTCATTTAAAAACACAAATCGGGACATTACCCCTCCTTCGGTTCTGCCCTGATCTATTCAGACTGTATGATATCATGTGAGGCATGTAGGTTACTGTATAAAAAATTGAGGACTATGGCCATACTATGTCCCTGTGATCCTAGGCTACACGGATCCCGATATGCGGGGCATCACAACTGCAACGGGAGGTGGGGTCAAATCTTACCTGCCAGAATATCAAGTCACATCAACTAGTCGTCAAGACTACAGGTACAGTGTACTCCGTGTGACATACATGGTACAACGTACTCCGTGGACCCATATCACAGTTTAGAGGTGCCTGCCGTAGGTCTTATCCACCCTATACTATGTCGATAACCAACCCATGTCTCAAGGTACACGTGCGACCATATCATCTCTCTGTGACACACAGTCTACAGGAGGCTCCAACATGGCTCTATGCATATTCATGATATCTGAAAACCTCATGCGAGCGAAGCTCCAACACGGTTTCATTAAAAATCAGTAAAATCTGCGTACGAGCAGCACTCCAGTACGACTTTAAAAGAGTTATAAATCCATATAAAATCACGTGTGAGCAAGCTTCAGCACGGTTTATGCATAAAATCCTTCAAAGCCTCATGCGAGCAATGCTCCAGCACGGCATCATGCATAAATCATTCAAAACTTCGTGCAAGCAATGCTCCAGCACGAATGAATGCTCAAGTAAATCAAAACTTCGTGCGAGCAACGCTCCAGCAGGTTTCATGCATAAATAAATCAAATCTCGTGCGAGTTAACTCCAGCATGGTTTTTATGCAATTATCATATCAAAACAGGATGCGAGCTAAGCTCCAGCACCTCTCATGCATGTCAAATCATTAAAACTAGTGCGAGCAATCGCTCCAGCACCTTTTTTTTGCATATCAAGTCAAAACAGGGTGCGAGCTAGGCTCCAGCACCTCTCATGCATTTCACAATAATAAAAATCAGTGCGAGCAACCGCTCTAGCACATTTCATGCATATGATGTCACACAAATCGGTGCGAGCAACCACTCTAGCACATTTCATTCATATGATGTCACACAAATCGGTGCGAGCAAGGCTCCAGCACCATCTGTTTTCATATAAACTTGATAGTTTGTCCATTTTCTAAAGAAATTTCATTTAAATCTAAATAACACTTACATAGTGTTATCTTGAGAAATTTATGCAAATACTGGCCAATCTACCGATTTGCTTTGCTCAAAAGTCACGAAAATTCCACAAATCATGCATTTCATGCATGTCATGCTTTCACCATCCTTGGGTGAATTTCCCTCAGTAGGGGTAAAATAGTCTTTTACCTATTTCGATTCCTTAAAATTTGTTATCCATTTCTAGGACCTTTATACATTTTAAGTGTATACAAAAGCTATTAAAAATACACATAGCTACCTCTAGCTACTCGTAAAATTCCCTTACCTCACTTTACTCTGTACAATCTGATTTTTTTTCCAACAAAGTCGTGTCACGCAGTCCGATCTGCTCCCAATCAAATCTCCAGAGCTGCGTATAATTATTTATCGGGTCAGAAATCATACAATTAACTGTATTTCATAATTTCTGAGCTTAATTCAAAGTATTGGGCCCGTTTACAATTTTGGGTCCGATTGCACCTTAATGGGCTTTAATCGGTCTTAAGCCCATTTTCCACTTACTATTCATATCATCGAGGCAGATTGGGCTCATTGAGCCCACCAACAATTTATTGGGCCTCGTTCTAAACTCTTGGATAGCTCAAATAATTATTTACGACAATTTATCTCCAATTCTAGAATATAATTCATTTTATACGGAATTAAATCCGTAATTTATGCGGTAAATTTCTAACACGCATAACGATATAAATTATCATAAATAAGGGTTATTTACTCGAGATTCCGTGATAGTACATAAATCGAGGCTGACTCGAGCTCTCGTTTGTCGCCAATTATCAAACTACACATTTATATATTTCTCAGGTCAAATTCGATCAAATATATATTTAAATAATTATTTCAAAAATTAAATCGGTCCATTTGACCACTTACCGACTTACTTGTAGCTCGATTGCATCACCGGATTTTTCCCCAATTTTTCCTCTTTTTTTTTCTTCTCTTTTTTTTCTCTTTTTCCTTTCTTTCTTGGCTGAACCGGTCCGGTCCGGTTCAGCACAGTTCCCTTTTCATTGAACCGGCCGTACCTGTTTAGTCCTCACTTCGCCATACACGGTGTCTTCGACCGAATCCTGGGGCGTTTCTGCCACCAATTGGCGCGCCTCGGCCTTGAGAGGCTTCGGTTAGCTTGGCTGGGGACAAATCCCTGCCGGTGTCGTCCGATTCCTCTTCTCCCCTTTCGGTCTCTTCCCTTCCGATCTGCCGATTCCGAAGTCATCGGCGCGCGTGGGGTAAGCTGGACGTTCTCTCGGTGTCGGGTTCCTCTTGACGGTCGTCACTTGCCATCTCTCTCGCCGGTGGCTCATCAGAGTAGGGTGTCTCCCTCGGCTTCCTCTTCCTTTCTCCTCTCGCGATTTCGCGATTCAGCTTTTGTCTTTTTTTTTTCTTTTTTTCAATTTCTTCTCTTTTTTATTATTATTATTTTATTATTATTATTATTTTAATTGAATAAAATATAATATTTTTGCCAAAATGTCCCAAAAATATTATATTTTATTCATTTAATCAATTAATGTATTTATTTGTTTGATTTTATCTTTCAGGTGTATTTTTTCCAATATTTTCGGGATAATTTTTTGAGGTGAAAATTTCGGTTTATTCCAATAAATCCATATCTTGATCAATTTAACATGAAATTTAATTATTTCTCCTTTATTGATCAAGATTCCCTGAATCCATGTTTACAGTGTCAATTTCTTATTGAATTAACATCGAATTTTGGGTCTTTTGATCGTTTTACCCCTCAACGTGTTCGAGACCAAATCAACATAACTTCCCTTCATGAACCCTTTCTTATTTCGTGTTTTAAATTCTTATCTCTAATCTGAATGGTCCGAATCCCATTCGTTTAATATGTAGCCATTTCAATCTCCATTTGATCTTTAAATGCATTCAGAAATTTTTATTCATTCCATTTGCATTTTTCATTCACGTAAAACTCTTCTTATGATTCAATTTACATATAACAATGTTTACATCACGTAAATCATAAGGAAATATGATGAAAATTCAGGTCTTACATAATCTCCCCCACTTAAGAAATCTGGTCCTCCAAATTAGAACCAAGTCAAATGGGTCCATAAATAACTCCGGCTACGTCTATCGCATCATACTCTTTAATTCTCGTGTGCCTTTTTTCGGAGTGTAATACTACCAAAGGACTTTGAGTAGGGAGATCATCTTAAACCTCAACACTTTCTCCTTCCGTCAAATACCCGAATCGACTTTTCAACATACGACCTACTCTCTTTGAGCTTCAACGGTCTTTGTCTCTTGTCAGCATAGCTTTTATGTCTACTCTGAGGTGTTCTTAATCTCTCACACATCAACTGAACATCCTCAGAGGATTGTCTTACCAAATCAAGAGCAATTATCTGTCAGTCACCCACTTCTTCCCATCCAATCGGGGAATAACCCCTACGAAATGCCTCATATAATGTCATCCCGATACTCGAGTGATAACTATCGTTATAGGCAATTTAGCAAATGACAAGTGATCATTCCAAGAGCTTTTAACATCAATTACACACGCTCTCTATATATCCTCTAGAACCTGTACAGTCCTCTCAAACTGACCATCTGTCTGAGGACGGAAAGCTGTGCTAACACTCAATTGGGTTCCCATAGTTCCTGAAATTTTTTTTTCCAAAAGTGGGAAGTGAAGAGGGAATCCCTAACTAGTACCATGCTCCCTGGAATGCTACATAATGTTCCACAATCTTCCTTACCCATAAATCTACCCACGCACTCAGAGTATCTGGGGATTTCATAACCAGAAGGTGGGTAGACTTAGTCAATCTATCGACCATCACCCAAATAGTCCTGTGATTTCTACGGGTCCTCTGTAACCCATTACGGAATCCATAGTAACTTGCTCTCTTTTCCATGTCGATATAGGTAGAGGCTGCAATAACCCTGTAGACTTCTGATACTCTACCTTACGCTGCTGACATATGAGATATTTCGCTACAACTCTACAATGTCTCTATCATGCCTCACCACTAATACTCTTTTCGAAGATTCTTATATATATTATTACTCCTCGGATGCACTGTATACCCCGAAGAGTGAGCTTCTGGCAATAACAATCTCAGTAATTTTGGTCCTTGGGAGCCCTTATTATGCTTCTAAACCTCAGTATGTCATCATTACTCACTATGAACCCTAACATTGTACCTATCTGAATCTGACTCACACTATCGACACCCTGCTGATCATCACGCTAAGCCTGTCAAATCCGATCACTCAAATCCGATTCTAATCTCAAGCTAACTGTCATAAAATCACTGTCATCATCAGATTGGATCACATCAGTACTGAGGCTCACAACTACTCTAGCAGCTCATGCTCTATGATCATCAGATGTGATACCATCCCGAGGCTCTTTCTGCTCAAGTCATCAACCATTACATTAGCCTTATCTGAGTGGTACAATATATCACAATCATAATCCCTTAGAACCTCTAACCCTCTTTGTTATCACATATTCTACTCTTTCTGTGAAAACAGATACTTAGGACTTTTATGATCAGTGCATACCGAAAATTTCTCACCGTATAAGTGGTGACACCATACCTTTAGTGCAAACACTACGGCTCCCAACTCTAAATCATGGGTTAAATAGCTCCTCTTATGGTCTGCAAGTTGTCTAGATCCATAACCGACTATATTCCCTTTTGCCATCAATACACAGCTTAATCCTTGTTTTTTTTTTTAGGCATCCATATTTAATTAGTGATAATCAGCCTTTGGCCGAAGGGTACAGGCTTCCATATTTCACTAACTTACATGCAAATGAAGGTGACATGAACAAATGGTGGCACCAAGATCAATTAAAATAATTGCTTCTTTATTCATAATCAGGGTGGTACCTTCCACCACATCGGATGAAACATCAGTAGTGTCTTGGTCTAAGGGATACACTCGCCCTCGTCCAATGGCCTATTTTTCGTGGTAACTACCACATATCCAACACAGCTCAGTAACAGGTCGGGGTTCTCTATTTACAATACCCCTCTAATTGCTGAAACTGGATACACTGGGGCTTATCAATCATCTTACGTCATGACTCATCAACTCTAATCTCTTACAAAACTGCCTCTTTCCCGTTCTGACATCTCTATCATGCACTATTCTCTTTCTGTCTCTATTACGGCCCATACTACCTTTCCCAATCTCATAGGCGTGCAACGCATAATTTTTATTCACAGAACTGTAGTCTGCGCACTGCTTCATTGTAGGTAGTGATATCTAATCTGAGCAATCGTGACGCCTCGGAAGCGTGAAAAATAGGGCAAATTTAAAATTTATTTACATCCTTTCATGATTCTAGGTGCATTCCTGTGTAGTGTCATGCATCATCATATATATATATATATATATATGTTATAAACTTTAACCTCGGGATCTCATCATCCAATTTACATGTCACACTATATATTACATCATATAAATTCTTCAATTAAGAATTAATTAATCCTAATACATCCCATACATCACTGTTCATCAAGTGTCTGTAAATACAATATTAGTTTGGGTACATGAAATATTAAAATATACCTCAGAGTACAATAAATGGATTGGAGCTCAAGTCTCCACTAGCCACTACTCCATACGTCGCAGGGAAACTCTCTTCACTTGAAGAAATCTGGGGGGAAGATAAAACAGGGTGAGCTTCTAAATCGCTTAGTAAGGGGGTAAGGGACTCATTGATAAAATATGATTTGCACAATACAATCATTTTGTTATGTGGGTGGAAACCCAATAAACTCAGTAGAAAAGTGTAGCATGAATAATTAAAACATCATCTCAACTCATTTTTTATAGCTCATGTAGAAACATGATAATAAATGGCTCAATACAAACCATGGTTACAAGCATGTAGAAAACACGATGCGATAATGGCTTTTCTCATAAAACGTGATGAAAATCACTGCAATAGTAATGCACGTGTCGCAACCACCAAATACAATCTCATTTGTAAAATGAGACTAGGCAAATAAAACTCATATAAAAATTCGTCATGGCACATCAAAACAATTGAACTCGACCCCTAGGTGGACATCCCCAATCGAGGGATTTCATCGACAGTAATACACCCATGGTCATGGTTCGCTGTAGACTTTATCAGAGTCATACAGCCGTCAGTCTTACATGCTATCAAAGCATGGCCCTACCTTACATGCTATCAAAGCAATGCCACCCATCACTATCGCGGAGCGGGGTCATCTTGCGTTACTGGAACAGAGGAATCGGTCTTACGTGCTACTAAAGCATAGCCCGGCCTTACATGCTATAAGAGCAAAGCCCGATGTGTATTCAATATGACACACCTAATTCTCAGTAATAGCCATTATTATATAAAACCGTTTTGCCTTCATGTAGCACTCATAATGGTTTTTCTCATAAAATTCATCTCAAAACCGTTTTGTACTCAACACAAAACATGTCAAAACCGAGCTCAAACCGGTAAAACCACGCACACATTTTTCAAATCACAGTATGCCTTAACGTAGAGCCCAAATCACTTTTCAAACTCAAAACGGTTGTAAAACAATTTCACATTTAGTTTATAACTCATAAAAATTGGGCCCCAACCGGCTATAAAATCGTGTGCAATAACTCATTCACAACTCATAAAAACATGCTTGTTTTCTCAAATCACATTTCATGCTACAATATCATCACAAAATCGCATACACAAATGAGTTTAAGTTTCCCTTACCTTGTTACACCTCGTATAGTGCAATCGTTCCCCCAAACGACGAACTAGCCTCGCATTCCTCTCTGGAACTCCCGGGCTGTCCAAACGATGCTAAAACATCAATAATTCATCTCAATCACATCATCGAGCACATATTTGCTCATATTCTCGTTAAATACTACAAACCTCATTTTTCTCATATTCCTATCATAATCCACATTCTCATCTACTACATTTCAAATCCTAGATTTTTCATGCATAATATCCATGCCAAAATCACCTCATTGCCTCGATTCCAATTTCTAGCTAAAATCCCAAAATTACCACAAATTGTATAATATCATCATCACTTCAACCAAATCACAATTTCATCAACTCTAATCATTTCCTAGCTATTTTATCACAACACCCATAGTCACAATCAACAAAATCACCTCAATATCAAAGATTAAAGTTTAAAAATTTAACCAAAACTTATAGAGTGCTCTATTCACACCTCGAATCGATTCGTCCTTCGATTTCCAAGTATGTTGTTATCCTTTAGATGAGGAACAACTTTCCTTCTTGCCTCTGCCTGAGATTTAGACAAAAATGGGGGTTTTGGAGGAGAGAGAAAGCTAGGGTTGCGAAAATAGCAATTTGAAGAGAGAGAGATCAATTTCCAGAAAAATAAAGGAGTCTTTATATAGGTCGAAGGTAGAAGATCGATCTGCTCCTATAGGAGATCGATCTGCTTTTAAATTTGGGAACGTTTTGGGGTAATTTTATGCCTAGGAGATCGATCTGTCGTGGGGTGAGATCGATCTCATAATTGCTTCTTGAGATCGATCTGATCCTTGAGGAGATCGATCTTCTGTTTACATAATACTTCATGAGATTGATCTGCTCCTTGAGGAGATCGATCTTCTCTTTACAGAAACATTTGGAGATCGATCTGCTTGCCTATGAGATCGATTTACCTATCAGTTCTTGCACATTTCCTGCATTCTGGAGCCATGAGATCGATCTCTCATCCTTGGAGATCGATTTGGCCTTCACAGATTGTACTGTTGCTGCAACAATTTACAGAAAACTCAATGTAAAACTTTCCAAAATCTACCCCATAGTCCATATTTCAATCCACACACATTCAAGACTTAAACCTCATCTTCTTATACTTCATCATATTTAAAACTTGTGTGTACATTAACATATCATAATTACATACACCAAATTACAACTCTCATAACTGGGGTCTACAGAATTCTCAGTTCTCACATCCTCCCCACCTTTAAAGAATTTGGCCCTCCAAATTCAACTCGACTCATCAAACAGATGGGGGTACTTCTCCTTCATGAGGCTTTCTAATTCCCAAGTTACCTCTTTCATTGAGTGATGTTTCCATAAAACTTTCACTAATGGGATGCTTTTGGTTCTAAGTACCTTCACTTTTCTATCGAGAATCCGGACGGGTTCCTCAATATAGCTCATGTCCTCTTATATGTCCATCTCTTCATACTCTATGACATGAGAAGGGTTCGGGTGGTACTTCCTCAACATAGATACATGAAAGATGTTGTGTATTTTAGACATCTGTGGGCGTAATGTCAACCTGTAGGCCACCTCACCCACTCTCTCAAGAATCTCGAATGGTCCAATGTATCGAGGACTCAATTTCCCTTTCTTTTCAAACCTCTTGATACCTTTACTCGGTGATATCTTCAAAAATACTGCATCACCAACATCAAACTCGAGTGGCCGTCTACGCACATCCGCGTAGCTTATCTGTCTGCTCTGTGCAGCCCGTAATCTCTCACATATGAGTTTCACACTCTGTACGGCATGTTCAACAAGTTCGAGAGTATTTATCTTTCTATCACCCACTTCTTCCCACGCTACAGGGGATCTACACCTCCTACCATATAAAGCCTCAAAAGGTGCCATTCCAATATGTCACGCCCCGAAAACGTGAAAAATAGGGCAAATTCAAAACTTTTTCTATATCATTACACATATCTAGGTGCATTCCTGTATAGTGTCATGCATCAATATTTGTATATATATCATAAAACCACACCTCAGGATCTAATCATCACATAATTAAATATATCAAATCAGATACATTCCTCAACTCAGATTGAATTATCCTAATACATCCCATACATTATAGTACATCAAGTGTCTGTAAATACAATTATAGTCTGGTTACATGAAATAATAAAATGTACCTCAAGTACAATATGTGGCCTGGAGCTCGAGTCCTCCACTGGCCACTAACCCGTACGTCGCAGGAAAATTTTCTTCACTTGAAGAAATTTGGGGGAAAGATAAAACAGGGTGAGCTTCTAAATCGCTCAGTAAGAGGATAAGGGTTTCGTTAATAAGAAAATGATTTGCACAGCACAGTCATTTTGTTTTACATGATAAATTCAATAAACTCAGTGGAAAATGTAGCATGAATAGTTAAAACATCATCTCAAAGCTCATGTAAAAACATGATAATAAATGGCTCAATTCAAGGTTACAAGTATGTAGAAATCAAGATGCAATAATGGTTTTTCTCTTTAAAACGTGATAAAAATCACTGCAATAGTAATGCACGTGGCACGGCCACTAAATAAAATAAACACGTGGCACAGCCACTAATTAAAATCCGCACGTGGTACAGCCACTGATTAGGATTCACACATGGCACAGCCACCAAATACACGTGGCACAGCCACTGATTAGGATTCACACGTGGTATAACCACCAAATACACGTGGCACAGCCACTGATTAGGATTCACACATGGCACAGCCACCAAATACATATGGCACAGCCACTGATTAGGATTCACACGTGGTAGGTAACCAATGCTACCAGAGTAGGGGTCATCTCACGTTACCAAAATGGAGGAATATCGGACTTACTTGCTACTAGAGCAATGCCTGGTGTGTATTCAAAATGACACACCTAAGTCTCAATTAATAGCCATTATCATAAAAATCGTTTAGCCTTCACGTAAAGCTCATTATGGTTTTCTCTCATAAAACTCATTTCAAATCGTTTTGTACTTAACACAAAACATGTTAAAACCAAGCTTCAACCGACAAAATCACGTACACATTTCTCAAATCTCAATACGCCTTAACGTAGGGCCCAAAACACTTTTCACATTTTAAACACAAAATGGTTATAAAACGTTTTCACATATAGTTTACAACTCATAAAAGTTGGGCCCCAACAGGCTATAAAATCATGTGCAATTCTCATTCACAACACATAAAACATGCTTGTTTTCTCAATCAAAAATCATGCTACAATATTATCACAAAATACATACACAAATGAGTTTTGTTTTCCCTTACCTCTTTGCACCTCGTTTAGTGAAATTGTTCCCCCGTATTACAGACTATCCTCGCATTCCACTCTAGAACCCCCGAGCTATCCAAACGATGTTAAAAACATCAATATCCTCAATTTCATTATCGAGCATACATTTGCTCATATTTCTCACTAACACCTAAATCTCTCAATTCTCATAACTCTATCACCATTCATAATCCCATTTACTACATTTCCAATCCTACATTTATTGTTCTCAAAAATCTATGCTGTTATTCATCTCATTCCCTCAATTTCAATTTATAGCCCAAAACTCCTAAAAATTACCAAAATTACCTAATCTCACCATCACTCTAATAAAATCACAATTTTTGTAAACTCTAATCCTTTCCTAACTATTTCACAATGCCCATATTCACAATCACCGAAAATCACTTAAAAATCAAAGATCAAGGTTTATAAAATTACCTAAAACTTGTGGAGTGCTTAACTCACACCTCGATTCGATTCGTCCTTCGATTTCCAAGTATGTTGTTCTCCTTTTGATAAGGAACAACTTTCCTTCTTGCCACAACCCTTGATTTGGACAAAAATGGGTGTTTTGGAAGGGAGAGAAAGCTAGGGTTCAAAAATGGTGATTTGGGAGAGAGAGAGAGATTGATTTCCAGGAAAACAAAGGGGTCTTTAATTCGACCGAGGGTAGGAGATCGATCTGGCTCTTGATGAGATTGATCTGCATTTGAATTTGAGGACGATTTATGGTAATTTTATGCCTAGGAGATCGATCTGTCGTGGGGTGAGATCGATCTCTTAATGGCTTTATGAGATCAATCTGCTCCAATTATGAGATCGATCTCTAGTTTACAGAATGCTTCATGAGATTGATCTGTTCCTTGAGGAGATCGATCTTCTCCTTAACAGAAACATTTTGAGATCGATTCCTTCCTCATGAGATCGATCTCTTCATTACAGAATCATAGGGAGATCAATCATCTTCCATTGGAGATCGATCTACTAACTTAAATTCCTTTTTCCTTGTCATTTTTTGACCTACCAGATCAATCCTCTCTTCTCCAAGATCGATCTGGCCCTATAGTTTCGCACTTTAACATAAAATCTCATTTATAACTCATTCATCACTTAAAATTTCATTTCATACCACCTCAATATATGAGTACATCATATTTAGTTCCATCAATTACACTTCATGTTCTCATTACATAAGTTGATATGTGTAAAATTCTCAAATCTCACATCCTCCCCACCTTAAAAAGAATTTGGTCCTCCAAATTCAACTCAACCCGTCAAATAGATGGGGGTACTTCTCCTTCATGAGACTCTCCAATGCCCACGTTGCCTCTTCCATTGAGTGATGTTTCCATAAAACTTTCACTAATGGGATGCTCTTGGTTCTAAGTACCTTCTCATTTCTATCGAGAATTCGGACGGGTTCTTCAGCGTAGCTCTTGTCCTTGTATGTCCATCTCTTCGTACTCTATAACATGAGAAGGGTCCGGATGGTACTTTCTCAACATAGACACATGGAAGACATTGTGTATTCTGGACATCTGTAGGGGTAACGCTAATCTGTAGGCTACTTCTCCCACTCTCTCTATAATCTCGAAGGGTCCTATGTATCGAGGACTTAATTTCCCTTTCTTCCCAAACCTCATGATACCCTTACTCGGTGATATCTTCAGAAATATTGTATCACCAACATCAAACTCGAGTGGACGTCTATGCACATCGGCGTAGCTTTTCTATCTACTATGTGCAGCATGTAATCTCTCACATATGAGCTTCACACTCTATACAGCCTGTTCAACAAATTCGGGAGCATTTATCTTTCTATCACCCACTTCTTCCCAAGCTACAGGGGATTTACACCTCTTATCATATAGAGCCTCAAAAGGTGTCATTCCAATACTCGCATGACAGCTGTTATTGTACGAAAATTCTACTAGGAGAAGGTGATCATCCCATTATCCCATAAAATCCATCGTACATGCCCTCAACATATCCACCAGGGTCTGAATAGTCTCTCTGACTGACCATCTGTCTAAGGATGATAGGCGGTACTGAAACTCAATCGAGATCCCATGGACTCCTAAAACTGGGTCCAAAATCTGGAAGTAAATCGAGAATCTTTGTCAGAACTAATACTCACTGGAGCCCTATGTAATCTAGCTATCTCGCTGACATATAACTCAGCTAAGGCATCCACAGTATTTGTGCTCTTGATGGTAAGGAAGTGGGCACTCTTGGTCAGTCTATCCACTATGACCCATATCGCATCACGACCCCTTCGGGTCCTCGGTAAACCCATAATAAAGTTCATGGTGACATACTCCCATTTTCATGTAGGTACAGGTAAAGGCTATAGTAGTCCTCCGAGGTTCCGATGCTCAGCTTTCACTTGTTAGCATACTAAACATCTAGCCACATACTCTGCCATGTCTCATTTCATACCACTCCACCAGTATACCTTTCTCAAATCTCGATCCATCTTAGTACTCCCTGGGTGCTTGGTGTATCGCGAGCAGTGGGATTCTCTCAGTATCTGTCTCTTCAGAGTATCATCGTCCGGTACACAAATCCATCCTCTGAATCTCAATAATCCATCCTCACTGATTATGAGATCCGACTGCGAAGTCTGTTTAGCTTGGCTAACCATATCTATCAACCTCTGATCATTGCGCTGCCCAGTTCTAATCTGATCCATGATCCTGGGCTCTATTTGCAGGCTAGCCAAAAATCCAGTCTCTACCTCGTTAACTCTGATCCGGAGTTAAGCGAACTGCTCCAGTAAATCCCATTCCCTGATCATCATAGCAGATATCATACTCCTTCTGCTCAGGGCATCAGCAACTACGTTCGCCTTACCCAGATGGTATAGAATCTCGCAGTCATAATCCTTAAGGAGTTCCATCCATCTCCTTTGTCTCATATTTAACTCTTTATGATCAAAGAGATATCTCAAACTCTTGTGATCAGTGAAGATCTGGAATCTTTCCCCATATAAGTAGTGTCACCAGATCTTCAAGGCAAATACAACAGCGGCTAACTCCAAATCATGTGTGCGGTAATTCCGCTCATGATCTTTCAACTGCTGTGATCCATATGCGACCACTCTTCCATGCTGCATAAGTACACACCCCAATCCTTGATGGGATGCATCACTATAAATTGAAAATCCTCCTGATCCCTCAGGAGTAGTCAACACAAGTACCGCTGTCAATCTCCTCTTCAATTCCTGAAAATTGAGCTCACACTGATCAGTCAATATGAACGGAGTCTCATTGCGCATGAGCTTAGTCAAGGAGCGACAATCCTGAAAAATCCTTCCATAAATCTTCTGTAATACCCTGCCAAACCAAGGAAGCTTTGTACTTCTGTAACTATCCTCGGTCTTTCCCAATTAAGCACAACCTCTACTTTACTTGGATCCATTGATACTCCTTCCTCTGAGATTATATGACTAAGGAAAGCTATCTGATCCAGGAAAAACTCACACTTACTAAGCTTTCCATATAATTGTTTATCTCAGAGTATCTGAAGTACTAACCATAAATGTTGTGCATGTTCCTCATATGACTGAGAGTATACCAGGATATCATCAATAAAGACTATCACAAATTTATCCAGTCAGTCTCTGAACACCTCGTTCATTAATCTCATAAAGGCTGCAGGGGCGTTCGTCGATCAAAAGGACATCACTAGAAATTCATAATGGCCATACCTTATCCTGAAGGCCGTCTTCGGAATATCTTCTTCCTTAATCCTCAATTGGTGGTAGCCCAATCTCAAAGCAATCTTAGAAAAGACTTAGGCCTCTCTCAACTGATCAAGTAGATCATCAATCCTGGGCAATGGGTATTTATTCTTCACGGTGGCTTTATTTAATAATCAGTAGTCTACGCATAATCTGAGACTATCATCCTTCTTTTTAACAAATAAAATGGGTGCTCCCCACGGTGAAACACTAGGTCTAATAAACCCTTGATCCAATAACTCCTGTAGTTGTTTCTTCAATTCCTCAAGTTCCACTAATGCCATCTTGTATAGAGGTCTAGAGATCGGCTGAGTATCTGGTACCAAATCAATAGTAAACTTCAGCTCTCTCTAGTGGTAAACCTGGTAACTCATCTGGGAAAACATCCAAAAATTCACACACCACATGTATATCCTCAATCCTTGGATGTTCCCGATCATCATCTGAGATGAGTGTTTCATAACCTTCATATAAACAATCATATTTAGTACTCTCAAGAGCAACATCAAAATTTCAATTTGCTTACAAAATTCCATAAGTTTATTTACTCAATATTTCAAACGTACACTGTAAGGTTTAGGTAGGGAGAAAGTTACAACCTTAGTGTAGCAGTCTAAACTCACTCAATTGATTACCAGCCAATCCATTCCCAAAATTACATCAAACTCATGCATATTTAATATTATTAGATCTGCTAACATTACTCTTGTTGGCTCTACCGAGAGGGGGGTGAATCGATTTTCTAAGGTTTATGACAAATTTAAACTATATTAAGTCAACTTGCAAATAATGAATAATCAATATAATGTAATGGAATAAATTGAAAGAAGATAAGGGTAAGAAAAAGCAAACTCAGTAGTTTATAGAGGTTCGGCCAATCTCTTGCCTACGTCCTCTCTTCTTGACCTCCTTGTCAAGAGCTTACTTTCACTTTATCAATGAATGTTACACACTCCCTTTTTCAAGTTAAGGAATAACCTCTCTACCCTTTTTACACAAATAAATATTCACCCTTTTACAAAGTTTATCTCACTGAGGAACATTCCTCTTCTCTATTGAAATAAGGGTGAATACAAGATCAAGTTTTTTATGTGGGTAGGATAAATATAGCTTTTGCACCAAGAGTTATACAACAATATCAATAAATGAAGATTGAAGACAAAGAGAATATCGAAACGAAGTTCTTGAGAATATACAGAGTTTGCAGTAATTGTCTCTCTAACCCCAGTGTCTTCAATGCTTGATTTTATACTGGAGGATTGGTAGTTGGAGCATTTAATGCTATTTTTTCCATTGAAGATTTTGCAGAAAGAGCCGTCGGGAACCTCTAGTAGAGTGCCAGATTGATCTCCAATTTTAACCAGATCGATCTCTTAGTTTAATTTCCTGCGATGACAAAGCAAATTGAAGCAAGGAGATCGATCTCATATATGTAGAGATCGATCTTATAATTTGAAAATGTTGGTGCAGATCAATCTGTCGTACAAGAAGATCGATCTTCCAATCTCTCTGTTTGAGGCAAGATCGATCTACCAAGTATTCTCGTAGCGAGGAGATTGATCTCTAATTAACCCAGAACGATCTCCTTAGCTCTCTGACTTTGAGGAGATCGATCTTTTCATATACCAGATCGATCTCATGAACTCTCTGTTTGAGCATAGATTGATCTACAGATCGATCTACTACATTTACCCTTTGTTTTAGAGGAGATCGATTTCCTAGACCAGATCGATCTCATAAACATCCTGTATTAGACAGATCAATCTTATAACCCTTATAGATCGATCTTTGCTTTCTCAATACCTTGTACAGATCCTTTGAGGATTCAATCCTTTAGCAGATCGATCTCATATCCTCATGAGATCGATCTCTCATACTAGAAAACCCAGGAAATCGATCTCTCATCTTACCAAATCGATCTCTCATCCTTAAAGACTTAGTTTCTGGTACTGATAACCTTTAAACATGTTTTTAAATCATTTCTATATTATTGAATTTACTTGTTTTGTCATTTCAAAATATATTAACTCAACAATCTCCCCCTTTTTGATATGACAAAACTTATTTAATAAACATGTTTGGTTACCCATTTGCATTATGCACAGATTATGTTTTGCTTGCACAAAACTCCCCCTTTTTGTAAGCTCCCCCTTACTTTTAGCCCCTTAACTCCCCCTTAATTTAATCATTCCTTTAAACCAACTCCCCCTTAATTTAATCATTCTTTTAAACCATTTAAACATGTTTTCTTATTCTTCTCCCCCTTTTTATCATAGCAATGGCAATAAAGATATAAAGGCAATTAACTTGCACAAGAAATGTCATTGTCATTTCAAAATGGTAACTCATTAGAACACATTGCACAAAGAACTATCATGTCATTTCATAACATAAGCATTCAAGTAAATGATGTGTTAAACAACAGACAGTAACCATGAAAAACTATTGACAATATTCCTAACACTCATGTCCTAAGGCTGAGGAGGGAAGCGCTCCATGAGTTCCTCGACTCGAGTGCGAGTAACCTGCAGCTTATTGAACATAGCCTGTTTTGTGGCATGAAGGTTTACAAAACCTTCATCCATCTTTCGGTTAAGCTCCATGATCATCGTCACAATCGATTCCATCCCATCGGATGAGGGTGCAGGTGCAGTGGGCTGAGCAGTCGATGAAAATGGACCCTCAGTAAGTGCAGCAAGTGGATCAGTAGGCTCTGCTGATGAGTCTTCTTCCATGGCAGCCTCAGACTGCAGTTCTCACTTCTTCCTCCATTCCCCTCGGAAGCCCTTATAATACCCCATGTGGTGAAGTGTGCCAATGTTTAAGATGCTCTTTGGGGAAGGCACTTCACCAGTCTCACAAGTACAATCGATCCCGAGTCGTTGTAGTAAGTATGCCAGCGGTTGTGGAAAAACTATCATAGAGGCTCGGCCACGTACGATCTTCAGCCAGTCTTCATAAATGAAGTGGACCAGATTGGGTTTTTGGAGTAGAGGTGGTGGAGCCAGAATTGATCTAATCTCCTAACCGTGGAGTGACGGGTACCAAATGGTCTAAGATTCCACGAGATGATAAGGTGGAGTAACCTCGAGTGCATCGGTAGGTCACTCACCTTATCCCCAGGAAGGTCAAATTCTAAAGGGACTTCTTCCTCTTCATCGGTCAACCCCTCATCTTGTATGTCAAATACTCAGGCTAGTATGGATGTGTCTATAGATAGAGTTTTAGACATGACAAACATTTTAAACCCTAGTATTTTACAGGTATCATCAGTGTCGTAGATGAGTTCTGCACTAGAAAAGAAGCCCTAACGATGTTTGGAGGTACAGGGGTATTGATTTTAAGAAATGGAAGCCAACCAAAGTCTTCCATTTTTGACAGATATGGAAAGTCAATGCGATTTAAAGATGAGAAATCAATTGTTCGCCAATGTTTAATTGGCATAGTCGAGAAATATTCTTCATATCGTTTCCTTTTTGCAGGTGTTTGAAAACACCTATTAAAGGTAGTGACTAAAGAGGCAAAGGGTGGTTGTGAGGCAGAGGGTCTAGATTCTCTGTTGGCTGCTCTCTTAATACGAGGCATGGTTGTATA
The DNA here is from genome assembly GCA_033439115.1 of Firmiana major. Lineage (NCBI taxonomy): Eukaryota > Viridiplantae > Streptophyta > Magnoliopsida > Malvales > Malvaceae > Firmiana > Firmiana major. Next base: position 42,611,200 of record CM065907.1, on the reverse strand, counting down.
CTTAGAAGTAACCTAGACACACATAAGGATTGTTCTAAAAACCCCTAATCACTAGTTTGAAGAGTTCTCTAAAACCTAGGCAATGAAACAGTGCTAGAATTGCCTTAATGAAGATCTCAGCACAAAAATAAGAAATTTTTAAAGAAAATTCAGTAATGTAGGTTACTAGAACATTAAACGTTGAAGAGATTTGACAAAAACCTTACCGAGATCGATCTGGGAAGGAGAATTGAAAGCTGAGGCGCGATAGGGGGTTAGGGATTTGAAAGTTTGGTTTTTGAGATTTGGGGATTTTGAAGCAGTTTTTATAGTCCAGCGCTAAGGAGATAGATCTGTCACGGCGACAGATCGATCTGTTATTTCTAGAGACTTGAAGAGATCGATCTGCTGAATCGCAGGATCGTTCTTCAAAACACAAAAGCTCAATGAGATCGATCTGCCAAAGGCATAGATCGATCTGCTGTTTTACAGAGGCTTAAGGAGATCGATCTGCCAAATGCATAGATCGATCTGCTATTTTACAGAGGATTATGGAGATCGATCTTATAGTGGAGAAGATCGATCTGCCTTGCTTAACCTTTCTGCTTTAGGCCAATTTGGAGTATGGTGATCGATCTATAGTGATTGAAGAATGATCTCTCATACTTTTTGCCCAGAAAAATCGTTGAAAAATTCATTTAAAATCATTTTGAAATCAAGGTTTTGAAGCAGATAAATCTTAAGGAACATTCATGAGTCCTAATTCACCTCTAAGAATACAAAACCTATCTCTATCAAGAGGTTTGGTGAAGATATCAGCTATTTGATGTAAAGTATCAATATACTCTAGAATTATATCTCCTTTTTGAACATGGTCTCTAAGAAAATGGTGGTTAAACTCAATATGCTTAGTTCTAGAGTGTTGAATAGGATTCTTAGATAGATTAATGGCACTGGTATTATCGCATTTGATTGAGACTTGCTTCATGTCAATACCATAGTCTTTCATTTGTTATTTAATCCACAACACTTGAGCACTATAACTACCTGCTGCTATATATTCAGCTTCAGTTGTGGATTAAGCTACACTATTTTGTTTCTTAGAGAACCATGAGATTATTCTATTCCCTAAGAATTGACATGTACCTGAAGTGCTCTTCCTATCTATTTTACAGCCCCCAAAATCTGCATCAGAAAATGCATGAAGAGCAAAAGTGGAGTCCTTGGGGTACCAAAGTCCTAGAGAGTGAGTGTCCTTAAGATATCTAAAAATTCTTTTAGTTGCTAATAAGTGTGATTCCCTAGGAGAGGATTGAAATCTAGCACAAAGGCATACACTAAACAGAATATCTAGTCTACTTGCAGTTAGATAAAGCAATGAACCAATCATAGACCTATAGTGTTTAGTGTCTACACACTTACCATCTTCATCTTTATCAAGCTTGATATTGGTGCCCATTGGAGTTGCTTGAGGTTTGCAATTATCCATTCCAAATAGTTTGAGCAATTCCTTAGTATATTTTGCTTGATTGATGAAGGTTCCATCCTTAGTTTGCTTCACTTGAAGTCCCAAGAAGAAAGTGAGCTCTCCCATTGCTCATTTCAAATTCACCTTGCATGATCTTAGCAAACTCTTAGCATAAAGATTCATTATTTGATCCAAATATAATGTCATCTACATACACTCGAACAACTAGTAAATCTTTATTTTTATTTTTGATAAACAAGGTAGTATCTACTTTTCCTCTTGAAAATCCTTTTCCTATTAAGAATTTTGACAATCTTTCATACCATGCTCTAGGAGCTTGTTTCAAACCATAAAGTGCCTTAGAGAGTTTAAATACATGTTCAGGAAATTCATGACTTTCAAAACCGGGAGGTTGCTCAACATAGACTTCTTCATTAATGAAACCATTTAAGAATGCACTTTTCACATCCATTTGATATAATTTGAAGTTTTTATAACATGCGAAGGCAAGTAGCATTCTTATTGATTCTAGTCTAGCAACAGGTGCATAAGTTTCATCATAGTCTATTCCTTCTTCTTGCCTATATCCTTGTGCAACTAGCCTAGCTTTGTTTCTTATGATCACACTATTTTCATCCATCTTGTTCTTGAATATCCATTTAGTTCCAATTATAGAGTGATCACTAGGTCTAGGAACTAGTTTCCATACTTTGCTTCTCTCAAATTGATTTAATTCTTCTTGCATGGCTAAAAACCAATTATTGTCATCTAAGGCTTCATTGACATTTCTAGGTTCAATTTGAGATACAAAGGCTATATATTGACACACATTCCTTAGAGATGATCTAGTTCTAACTCCAAGAGTTGGATCTCCTACTATTTCACAATCTTTTACATATCCTAATTCTCTTGGTGCTCTAAACTCTCTTTCTAATATTTCTATTTCTTCTTCATCTTCTTGATTAATGTCAAGTTTCTCTAATAGATCATTTTCTAAGTTTGAGATTTCTTTTAAGTTTTCATCAAATATTTCAATATCCTCCTCATTGGTTGAATTTTTAGATAAATCATTTGACTCATCAAATATTACATGAATTGATTCTTCAACCATCAATGTTCTTTTGTTATATACTCTAAATGCCTTTGAATTCAAAGAATACCCTAAAAAGATTCTCTCATCACTCTTGGCATCAAATTTTCCTAAATTGTCTTTTCCATTATTTAAGACAAAGCATTTACAACCAAAGGGGTGAAAATAGCTAATATTAGGCTTCTTACACTTGTAAAGCTCATCAGGGATTTTCTTTAAAATTGGTCTAATCATAGCTCTATTAATGATATAGCAAGATGTATTTATAGCTTCAGTACAAAAATATTTAGGTAAATTATTCTCACACAACATGGTTCTAGCCATTTCTTCCAATGTTCTATTTCTTCTCTCAACTACCCCATTTTGTTGTGGTGTCCTAGGGGCTGCAAAATTATGACTAATTCCTTGATCATTGCAATATTCATCAAATCTAATATTTTCAAACTCCTTGCCATGATCACTTCTAATACTAGTTATAGTGTAACCTTTTTCATTTTGAGTCACTTTTGTAGAAGCAATGAATTTTTCTAAAGCTTCATTTTTCACTCTCAAAAAGAACACCCAAGTGAACCTAGTGTAATCATCAACAATTACAAACCCATAATGTTTCCCACCTAGGCTTGTTGTTCTAGTTGGTCCAAATAAATCTAGGTGAAGTAATTGAAGAGGCCTGGTGGTAGATACACTATGTTTAGGCTTAAATGTTGTCCTTTTATGTTTTCCTTTAACACAAGCTTCACATATTTTGTCATAGTCAAAGTACAACTTAGGTAAACCTATAACAAGGTCTTTTCTAGCTAACTTAGATAACACATGCATGCTAGCATGACCTAGTCTTCTATGCCACAACCAAGGTTCTTTTTCCTTGTCTACCATTAGGCATATGTTTTCATTTTTAAGTTCATTTAAATAGACAATGTATATATTACCTTGCCTATGACCTAGGAAAAGAACTTTATTAGATTTAGGATCTATAACATGACATTTCAAGCAATCAAAAATTACTTTGTAACCTTTGTCACAAAGTTGTCTAATACTTAGTAAGTTATGTTTTAGACCCCTAACAAGCAACGCTTTTTCTAATGAAAAGTAGTCATTACCTATTGAACCACTTCCTTCAACTTGGCCTTTGGAGTTGTCCCCAAATGTGACTTCTCCACCAACTTTCGATTTAAATGAGTTGAAGTGGCTTCTATCACTGGTCATGTGTCTTGAGCATCCACTATCCAAGTACCAAGCTTCCTTTGTTTTAGCTTTGTGGCAATGCTCAATCACCTATAATCAAAATTCAAACTCATGTCTTAGGTACCCAAATTCTCTTGGGTCCTTTGGAGTTAGTGAATGCAATTCTTGATCCCTTTGGGATCCATTTTACTAAAACATTAATAGCTTTTGAATTAACTATTTCTTTTGGAACCCAAATTCTTTTTACTATTTTTCCTCTAATAGTGGTCAACTTCATATTGCAATTATATGATGCATGCCCCTTCTTATTACAATGCGAACAAATAGTTGAGGATTTATGCATGTTCTTTCTAGCTATGAAACTTTTGAGATGGGTCTCTCTACTTTTTCCATAATATCCTAATCCATTTTTATCAAAGAAGGCCCTTTGAGTTTCTAGCATGTTATCTAACTTTTGTTGACCCATATAGAATCTATTAAAAGAATTATGTAAGTTACTATTTTTTTTCTTTTAGGTCACAAATTTCAAGATTTGTAATTTCTAATTTATTTTCACATTCTAACTTAGTATTAGCTCATTTTCTTTCTTCAATTTAGATATTAATTTTTTGTACTTCATACTCACGCATTCATATTCTAATGCAAGATCATCAAAAGCATCTTGCAATTCATCAAACGAATATTCATTGAGGTCTGAAGTTACCTTTTCATCTTCAATAGCCATGAAGCATATGTTGGCAATGTCCTTATGTGAATCATCATCGGAGCTATCACTGTCGCTCCAAGTTGCCATCATTGCCTTCTTCTTGTGATACCTATCATTTGATCTTTTAAGAAGAGGACAGTTAAATTTAATATGTCCTGGTTTTTTACATTCATAACATACAATGGTATCTTTTCTATTTAACTCTTCTTGATCTTTTGTGTGGTTTCTCCTACCACTACCACTTGCTCTCATCCTCATAAATTTGTTAAATCTTTTGGCAAACATTGCCATTTCAAGATCTTCTTCACTACCACTCTCATTTTTATTCTCCTCTTGAGTAGTAGATTTTAGAGCTACTCCCACTTTCTTGGGTGGCTCTTCATTTCTTCTAAGCTTCATTGCATAAGTGAGTAGTGATCCTATTGATTCATCTAGTGACAATGTGTGAGGGTCTTTAGATTCCTCAATTGCAGTCACTTTAGCTTCCCATGATTTTGGTAAACTATTTAATATTTTCTTGACCATTTCTATATTAGAGTAGATTTTTCCCAGGGATTTTAATCCATTTATTACATCAGTGAATCTAGTGAACATATCACTAATTTACTCTCCTTCTTTCATCCTAAATAGCTCATAGTCATGTGTGAGCATTCCTACCTTAGTCTCCTTTACTTGGGTTGTACCTTCATGAGTTATTGCCAATTTGTCCCAAATTTGTTTGGCATTGTCACAACCGGAGACTCTCTTGTATTCATTTGGCCCTAAAGCACAAAATAGGGTGTGCATGGCCTTAACATTTAGCTGAGCACATTTTACATCATTTGAATCCCACTCATCTTCTTCTTTAGGGATATCTCTTCCCTCTATTCTTTTAGTTGGGATTTGAGGTCCTTTAGTTATTATCCTTCATACCTCATAATCATTTGCTTGAATGAAGAGCATCATCCTAGTTTTCCAATAAGCATAATGTTCACCATTGAACATAGGAGGCCTAACTGTAGAATGCCCCTCTCCTACTAGATTGGTTGCTACATTGTTGTGAGCCATTAGATCGTTTCTAACTCTTAGGAAGTTATTCCTCTATGATCAAAGAGTCCCAGCTCTGATACCAATTGTTAGCTCTACCGAGAGGGGGTGAATCGGTTTTCTATGGTTTATGACAAATTTAAACTATATTAAGTCAAATTGCAAATAATGAATAAGCAATATAATGTAATGGAATAAATTGAAAGAAGATAAGGGTAAGAAAAAGCAAACTCAATAGTTTATAGAGGTTCGGCCCATCTCTTGCCTACGTCCTCTCTTCTTGACCTCCTTGTCAAGAGCTTGCTTTCACTTTATCAATGAATGTTACACACTCCCTTTTTCAGGTTAAGGAATAACCTCTCTACCCTTTTTACACAAATAAATATTCACCCTTTTACAAAGTTTATCTCACTGAGGAACACTCCTCTTCTCTCTTGAAATAAGGATGAATACAAGATCAAGCTTTTTATGTGGGTAGGATAAATATAGCTTTTGCACCAAGAGTTTTACAACAATATCAATAAATGAAGATTGAAGACAAAGAGAATGTTCAAACAAAGTTCTTGAGAATATACAGAGTTTGCAGTAATTGTCTCTCTAACCCCAGTGTCTTCAATGCTTGATTTTATACTGGAGGATTGGTAGTTGGAGCATTTAATGCTATTTTTCCCGTTGAAAGTTTTGCAGAAAGAGCCGTTGGGAACCTCCAGTAGAGTGCCAGATCGATCTCCAATTTTGACCAGATCGATCTCTTAGTTTAATTTCCTGCGATGACAAAGTAAATTGAAGCAAGGAGATCGATCTCATATATGTAGAGATCGATCTTATAATTTGAAAATGTTGGTGCAGATCGATCTGTCGTACAAGAAGATCGATCTTTCAATCTCTCTGTTTGAGGCATGATCGATCTTCAGATCGATCTACCCAGTATTCTCGTAGCGAGGAGATCGATCTCTAATTAACCCAGATCGATCTCCTTAGCTCTCTGACTTTGAGGAGATCGATCTCTTCTTATACCAGATCGATCTCATGAACTCTCTGTTTGAGTATAGATCGATCTACAGATCGATCTAGTGCCTTTACCCTTTGTTTTAGAGGAGATCGATCTCTTCCTAGACCAGATCGATCTCATAAACATCCTGTATTAGTCAGATCAATCTTATAACCCTTATAGATCGATCTCTACTTTCTCAATACCTTGTACAGATCTTTTGAGGATTCAATCCTTTAGCAGATCGATCTTATATCCTCATATGATCGATCTCTCATACTAGAAAACCCAGGAGATCGATCTCTCATCTTACCAGATCGATCTCTCATCCTTAAAGACTTAGTTTCTGGTACTGATAACCTTTAAACATGTTCAACAACTCTATCTCCTACCTTTATTTCACATCTTCTACAGATCAAATCAGTTCTCTGGGATTCACGCATATGGGTATTTACATGTAGTATATATTCTAGAGGTTCAAACTTCAAATTTAATCTACATGCAAAATACTCAGAAATAAACGAATGCGTGGACCCTGAATCAATCAACACATGAGCCTTATGATTACAGACAGAGAGTGTACCTCTTATAGTTTCTGCAAAAGTGTCTGCGGTTTCCTTATCTAGGGCAAACACACGTCCCTGTGTAACGGGCTTCTTTCCTTTTTCTGCTGCAGTGGCCCGTCTCTAGGGATTCACTCTCTGAGGTTGTTGTCTAGTAGGCTCCAGAGCATGTGGTCTCTGAGGTTGAGGGCAGTCTTTCACCATATGACCCATGTCTCCACATCTAAAACATCAATGGATCAACCCAGTACAACTTCCCTCATGCATTCGACCACAATTTCTACAAACCCTTATCTCAAGCCTGACATCTCGAGGGGTCTCCCTAATGATGGGATAAGCTCTAGGTCTCTCTAATCTGCCCTTTCGCACCTCAATCCTTCCTCTTCTGAAGGAACCTCTCCGAACATCTGTTTAGGAAATCGTTGGCCTCTTGCGCTTATCCCTATTCACCGCTCTGAGCTCATTCTGGGATTATACCATCTCGATTCCCCTCTCAATCTCTTGTGCTCGTCTCAGAGCATCTCCAAACTCAATAATACATAGCCCTATCAATGATCTCTGATGATGGGCTTCAATCCATACACAAATCTCTTTGTGCGGAGCTTTTCATTCTTGAAGGCCTCTGGATCATATCTCAATAGAGCGGTAAATTGGCTCTCATAATCATCTACAGACATATCGCCCTGTACCAGATTCAAAAACTTTACCTGCTTCTTTCTCTGAGTGGCGCGTGGTACATATTGGGCTTTAAATGTCATCTGAAACTCATCCCAGCTAATCACATCCTGGCTGGACATCAGAATACCCGGGGTAGTACCCCACCAATCTCGAGCTCTCCCTTTCAACATATAGGCACCCATACTAACCCTCTCAGCATCGATGCATCCCAAATAATCAAATATAACTCTAAACTCAGTCAGCCACTCCTCAACCTCAGCAGGATCCTTTTTCCCTCTGAACGCGGGCGGATTCATTTTCAAGAAATCCTTCAGTCGAGCCATACTTCTGTCATCAGGCTGAGTGACGGGAGGTACTGGGTCATCTGTACTGGGGGTACGGGAGGTCCTTGTGGTGGTGCAGAAGTAGTACCCGAGGCATTAACTCCAAAATGTCACGCGAATAGCGCTGCCATTTACTCAAAACCTTACCTCACATCGGTCTCAATCTGATTAAATCGAGAGTTAGGACTCTCTGGTTGTGGGGCAGGTGGTGGAGGTGGCTCTGCCTGCCTCCTCGACCGACCTCGTCGTCCGCTCATTCTCAATCTCAATTTATTTCCTTCGCGTACACATCAAACTTGATTGAAATCTCAATCCTCAAATTCAGTTCATGACCAAACTATTACAGACACTTGGGATGTATCTTAATCGACACTGACAGTACTAGACACCCTAAGCTCTGATACCAAGAAAACTCTGTCACGCCCCGAAAACGCGAAAAATATGGCAAATTGAAAACTTTTCTATATCATTACACATATCTAGGTGCATTCATGTACAGTGTCATGCATCAATATTTGTATATATATCATAAAACCACACCTCAGGATCTAATCATCACATAATTAAATATATAAATCAGATATATTCCTCAACTCAGATTGAATTATCCTAATACATCCCATACAACATAGTACATCAAGTGTCTGTAAATACAATTATAGTCTGGTTACATGAAATAATAAAATGTACCTCAAGTACAATATGTGGCCTAGAACTCAAGTCCTCCACTGACCACTAATCCGTACGTTGCAGGAAAATTCTCTTCACTTGAAGAAATCTGGGGGAAAGATAAAACAGGGTGAGCTTCTAAATCGCTCAGTAAGAGGATAGGGATTCATTAATAAGAAAATGATTTGCACAGCACAATCATTTTCTTTTACATGATAAACTCAATAAACTCAGTGGAAAATGTAGCATGAATAGTTAAAACATCATCTCAAAGCTTATGTAAAAACATGATAATAAATGGCTCAATTCAAGGTTACAAGCATGTAGAAATCAAGATGCGGTAATGGCTTTTCTCTTTAAAACGTGATAAAAATCACTGCAACAGTAATGCACATGGCACGGCTACTAAATAAAATCTACACGTGGCACAGCCACTAATTAAAATCCGCACATGGCACAGCCACCAAACACACATGGCACAGCCACTGATTTAGATTTGCACGTGGCACAGCCACCAAATACATGTGGCACAGCCACTGATTAGGATTCACACGTGGCACAGCCACCAAATACACATGGCACAGCCACTGATTAGGATTCACACGTGGCACAGCCACCAAATACATGTGGCACAGCCACTGATTAGGATTCACACGTGGTAGGTAACCAATGCTACCAGAGTAGGGGTCATCTCACGTTACCAAAACGGAGGAATATCGGACTTACATGCTACTAGAGCAATGCCTGGTGTGTATTCAAAATGACACACCTAAGTCTCAATCAATAGCCATTATCATAAAAATCCTTTTGCCTTCACGTAAAGTTCATAATGGTTTTCTCTCATAAAACTCATTTCAAACTGTTTTGTACTCAACACAAAATATGTTAAAACCAACCTTCAACCGACAAAATCATGCACACATTTCTCAAATCTCAGTACGCCTTAAAGTAGGGCCCAAAACACTTTTCACATTTTAAACACAAAATGGTTATAAAACGTTTTCACATATAGTTTACAACTCATAAAAGTTGGGCCCAACTGGCTATAAAATCGTGTGCAATTCTCATTCACAACACATAAAACATGCTTGTTTTCTCAATCGAAAATCACACTACAATATTATCACAAAACACATACACAAATGAGTTTTGTTTTCCCTTACCTCTTTGCACCTCGTATAGTGCAGTCGTTCCCCCGTAGTACGGACTAGCCTCGCATTCCACTCTGGAACTCCCGAGCTGTCCAAACGATGTTAAAAACATCAATATCTCGACTCAATTTCATTATCGAGCATACATTTGCTCATATTTCTCACTAACACCTAAATCTCTCAATTCTCATAACACTATCACCATTCATAATCCCATTTACTACATTTCCAATCCTACATTTATTGTCTCATTCCCTCAATTTCAATTTATAGCCCAAAACTCCCAAAAATTACCAAAATTACCTAATCTCACCATCACTCCAATAAAATCACAATTTTTGTAAACTCTAATCCTTTCTAACTATTTCATCACAATGCCCATATTCACAATCACCGAAAATCACTTCAAAATCAAAGATCGAGGTTTCAAAAATTACCCAAAATTTGTGGAGTGCTCAACTCACACCTCGATTCGATTCGTCCTTCGATTTTCAAGTATGTTGTTCTCTTTTTGATGAGGACCAACTTTCCTTCTTGCCACAATCCTTGATTTGGACGAAAATGGGTGTTTTGGAGGGGAGAGAAAGCTAGGGTTCAAAAATGATGATTTGGAAGAGAGAGAGATTGATTTCCAGGAAAATAAAAGGGTCTTTATATAGGTTGAGGGTAGGAGATCGATCTGGCTCTTGATGAGATCGATCTGCATTTGAATTTGGGGACCATTTGGGGCAATTTTATGCCTAGAAGATTGATCTATCGTGGGGTGAGATCAATCTCTTAATGGCTTTATAAGATCGATCTGCTCCAATTATGAGATCGATCTCTAGTTTACAGAATGCTTCATGAGATCGATCTGCTCCTTGAGGAGATCGATCTTCTCCTTAACAGAAACATTTTGAGATCGATTCCTTCCTCATGAGATCGATCTCTTTATTACAGAATCATAAGGAGATCGATCCTCTTCCATTGGAGATCGATCTGCTTGCTTAAATTCCTCCTTCCTTGTCATTTTTTGACCTACCAGATCGATCTCTCTTCTCCAAGATCGATCTGGCCCTATAGTTTCGTACTTTAACATAAAATCTCATTTATAACTCATTCATCACTTAAAATTTCATTCCATACCACCTCAATATATGAGTACATCATATTTAGTTCAATCAATTACACTTCATGTTCTCATTACATAAGTTGATATGTGTAAAATTCTCAGATCTCACACAATATCCGTATGATAGCTATTATTGTACGCAAACTCTGCTAGAGGTAGGTGGTCATCCCATGATCCCTTAAAATCCATTGTACATGCCCTCAACATATCCTCCAAGGTCTAAATAGTCCTCTCTGACTGACCATCTTTCTGAGGATGATAGGCAATACTAAAACTCAATCGAGATCCTATGGACTCCTGAAAGTGGGTCCAAAATCTGGAAGTAAATCGAGAATCTCTATCAAAAGTAATACTCACTGGAGCCCCATGTAATCTAGCTATCTCGCTGACATATAACTCAGCTAAGGCATCCACAGTATAAGTGCTCTTGATGGCAAGGAAGTGGGCACTTTTCGTCAATCTATCCACTATGACCCATATCGCATCATGACCCCTTCGGGTCCTCGGTAAACCCATAATAAAGCCCATGGTGACATGCTCTTATTTCCATGTAGGCATAAGTAAAAGCTGCAATAATCCTCTGGGCTTCCGATGCTCAGCTTTCACTTGCTGGCACACTAAACATCTGACCACAAAATCTGCCACGTGTCACTTCATACCACTCTACCAATATACCTTTCTCAAATCTCAGTATATTTTAGTACTCCCTGGGTGCATGGTGTATCGCGAGCAGCGGGATTCTCTCAATATCTGTCTCTTCAGGGCATCATCGTCCGGTACACAAATTCATCCTATGAATCTGAATAACCCATCCTCACTTACTATGATATCTGACTACGAAGTTTACTCAGCTTGGCTAACCATATTAATCAACTTTTGATCATTGCGCTGCTCATTTCTAATCTGATCTATGATCCTGGGCTCTATTCGCAGGCTAGCCAAAAATCCAGTCTCTACCTCTTTAACTCTGACCCGGAGTTCGAAGAACTACTCCAATAAATCTCATTCCTTGATCATCATAGCAGATATCATACTCTTCCTGCTCAAGGCATCAACAACTACGTTCGCCTTTCCTGGATGGTACAGAATCTCGTAGTCATAATCCTTAAGGAGTTTCATCCATCTCCTTTGTTTCATATTTAACTCTTTCTAATCAAACAGATACCTCGAACTCTTATGGTCAGTGAAGATCTAAAATCTTTCCCCATATAAGTAGTGCTGCCAGATCTTCAAGGCAAACACCACAACAGCTAACTCCAAATGATGCGTGGGGTAATTCCGTTCATAATCTTTCAATTGTCGCGATCCATAGGCGACCACTCTTCCATGCTATATGAGCACACACCCCAATCCTTGATGGGAATCATCACTATATACTGAAAATCCTCTTAATCCCTCGGGGATGTCAACATAGGTGCCACTGTTAATCTCCTCTTTAATTCCTAAACATTGAGTTCACATTGATCGGTCCATATAAACGGAGTCTCCTTGCGCGTGAGCTTAGTCAAAAGAGCGGCAATCTTGGAAAATCCCTCAACAAATATTTTGTAATATCCTACTAATCCAAGGAAACTTCGTACCTCTGTAACTATCCTCGGTCTTTCCCAATTAAGCACAGCCTCCACTTTAATTGGATCAATTGATACTCCCTCCGCTGAAACTATATGACCAAGGAAAGCTATCTGATCCAGTAAAAACTCACACTTATTAAGCTTTTCATATAATTGCTTATCTTGGAGTATCTGTAGTACTAACCACAAGTATTGTGTGTGCTCTTCATAAGACCGAGAGTACACTAAGATATCATCAATAAAGACTATCACAAACTTATCTAGATAGTCTCTGAACACCTCATTCATTAACCTCATAAAGGCTGCAGGGGAGTTCGTCAATCCAAAGGGCATCACTAGAAATTCATAATGGTCATACCTTATCCTGAAGGCCATCTTCGAAATAACTTCCTCCTTAATCCTCAATTAGTGATAGCTCGATCTCAAATCAACCTTAAAGAAGACTGAAGCCCCTCTCAGTTGATCAAGTAGGTCATCAGTCCTGGGCAATGGGTATTTATTCTTCACTCTGGCTTTATTCAATAGTCGGTAGTCTATGCATACTCTGAGACTACCATCCTTCTTCCTCACGAATAACACTGATTCTCCCCACGGTGAGACACTGGGTCTAATGAATCCTTGATCCAATAACTCCTGTAGTTGCTTCTTCAATTCCTCAAGTTCCACTAATGCCATCCTATATGGAGGTCTAGAGATAGGCTGAGAATCTGGTACCAAATCAATGGTAAACTTCAGCTCTCTCTCTGGTGGTAAACCTAGCCACTCATCTTGGAAGACATCCGAAAATTCACACTATAGGTATATCCTCAATCCTCGGATGTTCCCAGTTGTCATCTGGGATGAGTGTTTCATCACCTTCACATGAACAATCATATTTAGTACTCTTAAAAGCAACATCAAAAGTTCAATTTGCTTACAAAAATTCCACACATTTACTTCCTCAATATTTCAAACGTACACTGTAAGGTTCAGGTAGGGAGAAAGTTACAATCTTAGTGTAGCAGTCTAAACTCACTCAATTAGTTTCCAGCCAATCTATTCCCAAAATTACATCAAACCCATGTATATCTAACATCATTAGATCTGCTAACATCACTCTATCTCCCACCTTTATTTCACACCCTCTACATATTAAATCAGTTCTCTGGGACTCAAGCATAGGGGTATTTACATGCAGTACATACTCTAGAGGTTCAAACTTCAAATTTAATCTACATGCAAAATGCTCAGAAATGAATGAATGCGTGAACCCTGGATCAACAAAACATGAGCTTTATGATTACAGACAGAGAGTATACCTCTTATAGTTTCTGCTGAAGTGTATGTTGTTTCCTTGTCCAAAGCAAACACACGTCCCACTGTGACGGGCTTCTTTCCTTTCTCTACAGCAGTGGCCCGTCTCGAGGGATTCACTCTCTGAGGCTGCTGTCTGGTAGGCTCCGAAGCATGTGGTCTCTGAGGTTGAGGACATTCTTTTACTCTGTGACCCATGTCTCCACATCTAAAGCATCCATGGATCAACCCAGTACAATTTCCCTCATGCGATCGGCCACAATTTCTGTAAACTCTTATATCAGGCCTGATATCTCGAGGGGTCTCCCTGATGATAGGATAAGCTCTGGGTCTCTCTAATTTGCCCTTCTGTACCTCAATCCTTCCTCTTCTGAAGGAACCTCTCCGAACATCTGCCTGGGAAATTGCTGGCCTCTTGCCCTTATCTCAAGTCACTGCACTGAACTCATTATGGGATTGTGCAATTTCGATTCCCCTCTCAATCTCTTATGCTCGTCTCAGGGCATCTACAAACTCAGTAATACATAGCCCTATCATCCACAGACATATCGCCCTGTACCAGATTCAAAAACTCTGCCTACTTCCTTCTCTAAGCAGCTCGTGGTACATATTGGGCTCTAAATGTCGTCTGAAACTCTTCCCAACCAATCACATCCTAGCTGGACATCAGAATACCCTGGGTAGTACCTCACCAGTCTCGAGCTCTTCCTTTCAACATATAAGCACCCATACTGACCCTCTCAGCATCTGTACATCCCAAATAGTCAAATATGACCCTCAACTCAGTCAGCCACTCCTCAGCCTCAACGAGATCCTTTTTCCCTTTGAATGCAGGTGGATTCATTTTCAAAAAATCTTTCAGTAGGACCATACTTCTGTCATCAGGTTGAGTGACGAGAGGCACCGGGTCTATCTGTACTGGGGGCACGGGAGGTCCTTGTGGTGGTGTAGGAGTAGTACCCGAGGCATTAACTCCAAAGTGTTGCGCGAATAGCACTGCCATTTACTCAAAACCTTACCGCACATCTTGCTCAATCTGGTTAAATCGAGAGTTAGGACTCTAAGTTATGGGGCAGGTGGCGAAGGGGGCTCTGCCTGCCTCCTCAAACGACCTCCCGTCCACTCATTCTAAATCTCAATACGTTTCTTGCGCGTACACATCAAATTCGATTGAAATCTCAATCCTCAGTTTCAGTTCATGACCAGACTTATATAGACACTTGTGATGTATTCTATTTCACTTGATCGACACTGACAGTACTAAACACCCTAAGCTCTAATACCAAGAAAACTCTGTGACGCCCCGGAAGCCCGAAAAACAGGGCAAATTTAAAATTTATTTACATCCTTTCACGATCCTAGGTGCATTCCTGTGCAGTCTCATACATCATCATATATATATATGTTATAAAACTTTAACCTCGGGATCTCATCATCCAATTTACATGTCACACTATCTATTACATCATATATATTCTTCAATTCCGAATTAATTAATCCTAATACATCCCATACATCACTGTTCATCAAGTGTCTGTAAATATAATATTAGTCTGGGTACATGAAATATTAAAATATACCTCAGAGTACAATATATGGCCTGGTGCTCAAGTCCTCCACTAGCCACTACTCCGTACGTCGCAGGGAAACTTTCTTCACTTGAAGAAATCTGAGGGAAGATAAAACAGGGTGAGCTTCTAAATCGCTCAGAAAGAGGGTAAGGGACTTATTGATAAAATAATGATTTACACAGCACAATCATTTTTTTATGTGGGTGGAAACCCAATAAACTCAGTAGAAAAGTGTAGCATGAATAATTAAAACATCATCTCAACTCATTTCTCAAAGCTCATGTAGAAACATGATAATAAATGGCTCAATACAAACCATGGTTACAAGCATGTAGAAAACAGGATGCGATAATGGCTTTTCTCATAAAACGTGATGAAAATACCACAATAGTAATGCACGTGGCGCAGCCACCAAATACAATCTCATGTGTAAAACGAGACTAGGCAAATAAAACTCATATAAAAATTCGTCATGGCACATCAAAACGATTAAACTCGTCCCCTAGGTGGACATCCCCAATCGAGGGATTTCGTCGACAATAATACACCCATAGCCATGGTTCGCTATAGACTTGATCAAAGTCATACAGCCGTCAGTCTTACATGCTATCAAAGCACGGCCTGGCCTTACATGCTATCAAAGCAATGCCACACATTGCTACCACGAAGCGGGGTCATCTCATGTTACTGGAACGGAGGAATCCATCTTACGTGCTACTAGAGCACAGCCCGGCCTTACATGCTACAAGAGCAAAGCCCGATGTGTATTCAACATGACATGCCTAAGTCTCAGTAATAGCCATTATCATATAAAACCGTATTGCCTTCACGTAGCGCTCATAATGGTTTTCCTCATAAAATTCATCTCAAAACCGTTTTGTACTCAACACAAAACATGTCAAAACCGAGCTCAAACCGGCAAAACCACGCACATATTTCTCAAATCTCAGTACGCCTTAACGTAGAGCCTAAATCACTTTTCAAACTCAAAACGGTTGTAAAATAATTTCACTTTTAGTTTACAACTCATAAAAATTAGGCCCAACCGGCTATAAAACCGTGTGCAATAACTCATTCACAACTCATAAAAACATGCTTGTTTTCTCAAATCACATTTCATGCTATAATATCATCACAAAATCGCATATACAAATGAGTTTAAGTTTCCCTTACCTCGTTGCACCTCGTATAGTGCAATCATTCCCCCAAACGATGGGCTAGCCTCGCATTCCTCTCTGGAACTCCCGTGCTGTCCAAACGATGCTAAAACATCAATAATTCATCTCAATCACATCATTGAGCACATATTTGCTCATATTCTCGTTAAATACTACAAACCTCGTTTTTCTCATATTCCTATCATAATCCACATTCTCATCTACTACATTTCAAATCCTAGATTTTTCATGCATAATATCCATGCCAAAATCACCTCATTGCCTCGATTTCAATTTATAGCCAAAATCCCAAAATTACCACAAATTGTATAATATCATCATCACTCCAACAAAATCACAATTTCATCAACTCTAGTCATTTCCTAGCTATTTTATCACAACACCCATAGTCACAATCACCAAAATCGCCTCAATATCAAAGATTAAAGCTTAGAAATTTACCCAAAACTTATGGAGAGCTCTATTCACACCTCGATTCGATTCGTCCTTCGATTTCCAAGTATGTTGTTCTCCTTTGGATGAGGAACACTTTCCTTCTTGCCTCTGCCCGAGATTTGGATGAAAATAGGGGTTTTAGAGGAGAGAGAACTAGGGTTACGAAAATGGCGATTTAAAGAGAGAGAGAGAGATCAATTTCCAGAAAAACAAAGGGCTCTTTATATAGGTCGAAGGTAGGAGATCAATCTGCTCCTATAGGAGATTGATCTGCTTTTGAATTTGGAAACATTTTTGGGCAATTTTATGCCTAGGAGATCAATCTGTCGTGGGGTGAGATTGATCTCATAATTGCTTCATGAGATCGATCTGCTCCTTGAGGAGATCGATCTTCTCTTTACAGAAATATTTGGAGATCGATTTGCTTGCCTATGAGATCGATCTGCCTATCAGTTCTTGCACATTTCTTGCATTCTGGAACCATGAGATCAATCTCTCATCCTTGGAGATCGATTTGGCCTTCACAGATTGTACTGCTGCTGCATCAATTTGCAGAAAACTCAATGTAAAATTTTCCAAAATCTACCTCATAGTCCATATTTCAATCCATGCACATTCAAGACTTAAAAACCTCATCTTCTTATACTTCATCATATTTAAAACTTGTGTGTACATTAACATATCATAATTACATACACCAAATTACAACTCTCATAACTGGGGTATACAGAATTCTCAGTTCTCACAGCCATTCCATGAACTTTTGGGCTTTCTAACTCTCACTGCTCATAGTATCGGGTCGTACCTGTCCAAGGATGTAAACTGAGTTTCATACTCGTCAATCAACCAGTTCCTCTAGGTCAGGGTAAAGAACTTTATCTGTAATTTCCTTTAAACAGTGTCTGGGATATTCTTTCATCGGAATACATCCAGGATTATTTCTCATGTCAGCTCTAGATGTCTAACTCTTAAGATGGGTCGAACGAACTTCCACCAATGCTCCGCCTCACCCTCAAACATGAATACATCAAAAGGCCACTTTCTCAGTGAATCTAACGCATCAATGCAGGTTGTTCCCTACCTATTCTCAACTCTCTGCATAAACTGAGTAAACAACTTTAAAATATTCTCCCCACTCCGCTCCAACCTCACGAAGAGTGTCTCAATACCGTCTGGCCTCTCTGTCGGACTCTGCGGGGCACGCTCAACATTAGCCTCCACCTTAATCTCATCTTGAGTCTCATATGGAGACTAAGTACGACTCTCACGCCTACCTCTACGGCCTCGAGTACGTGTACTCTCGCCCCTCTACCATAGCAGATATCAGTTATAATAATTAGATTCTTGCATTTAAAACCAAATTCTTAGCTGCAATTCCATCTCGTTATACATAATTGTATCTAAACAATACACAGTACATGAGGATGTAAACTTCCTTAACCACTAACACCGACTCATATCAGGCCAACTTAGCTCTGATACCACTTCTGTCAAGACCCAAATCGCCTAAAAACCACTACGAAGTTTTTTCATTTTTTGTTTATTCTTTAATTCTTACCTTTCTCTCATCGTGACCATCCTACCAACAGTTGGGCTATGATTCGGTATTAGTTCTCTCACACTATTTACCATTCCATTTCCATATTCACATTCACATATCAAGATTTACTATCCATTGACTTTAACTAAATACATATACAATGGTATTTACATAACTCTACATCCTCGACATCATATCTGTTTATAATACTGTGCATTTGCATGTTCTGATACAAAACTATACAAATGTGTATACCTGACTCTCGATGGGATGCAGCGGATACCAAAGATGCAAGTCCTCAGCCTCACTCAAACTATTGAAAATACTCTGTAGAGGGGGAAAGTAAGGGGGTGAGCAACCACACGCTCAGTAAGGCAATTATGCAAGCAAGTAGATACCAACGCTATCTACGTTATCATAATGCCATGCCCTTAAATCCATTTCTTTTCATTAAAATCTCACGCACAAAATCATGCATACATCGATACCATAATTTATAAGAACTATTCGTGCTTATAGAAATCATGCAACTCATGCATCAATGGCATTTCATGTAAAATCATAATTTGCATGAAGTAAATCAAGATCATGCATTATTTCATGCCATGTAAAATAAATCATGAGAGACAATCTTTTCATGAATTTGTAATTAAAGCATGGAAAACTACCCATGCTAGTGCATTTAAATCACATCATTAAAGCTCAGTATAAAATAACCCCTCGGGGTCATTCATCTCATAAATCTATCTCAAACTCATTATAAAATTCGTTATAAAATTCTATTCTAAAATCACCCTTCTTTCAAGGTCACATGTCATAAAATCCTCTAAACAAATCTATCCTCATAGTAGAAAATCACATCTCATTTAAAAACATAAATCGGGACATTACCCCTCCTTCGAGTTTGCCCCGATCTATTCAGACTGTATGATATCATGTGAGGCATGTAGGTTACTGTATGAAAAATCAAGGATTATGGCCACCCTATGTCCCTGTGATCCCAGGCTACATGGATCCCGATGTACAAGGCAGCACAACTACAACGGGAGGTGGGGTCAAATCCTACCCGCCAGAATATCAAGTCACATCAGCTAGTCGTCAAGACTACATGGTACAGCATACTCCGTGTGATATACACGGTACAACGTACTCCGTGGACCCATATCACAGTCTGGAGGTGCCTGTCGTAGGTCTTATCCACCCCATACTATGTCGATAACCAACCCATGTCTCAAGGTACACGTGAGAGCATATCATCTCTCTGTGACACACAGTCTACAGGAGGCTCTAGTATGGCTCTATGCATATTCATGATATCTGAAAACCTCATGCGAGCGAAGCTCTAGCACGGTTTCATTAAAAATCAGTAAAATCTGCATACGAGCTGCACTCCAGTACGACTTTAAAAGAGTTATAAATCTATATAAAATCACGTACGAACAAGCTCCAGCACGATTTATGCATAAAATCCTTCAAAGCCTCGTGCGAGCAATGCTCCAACACGACATCATGCATAAATCATTCAAAATTTCGTGCAAGAAATGCTCCAGCACGAATGAATGCTCAAGTAAATCAAAACTTCATGCGAGCAACTCTCCAGCACGGTTTCATGCATAAATAAATCAAATCTAGTGCGAGTTACACTCCAGCATGGTTTTTATGCAATTATCATATCAAAACAAGATGCGAGCTAAGCTCTAGCACCTCTCATGCATGTCAAATCATTAAAACTAGTGCGAGCAATCGCTCCAGCACCTTTTTTTTGCATATCAAGTCAAAACAGGGTGCAAGCTAGGCTCCAGCACCTCTCATGCATTTCACAATAATAAAAATCAGTGCGAGCAACCGCTCTAGCACATTTCATGCATATGATGTCATACAAATCGGTGCGAGAAACCGCTCTAGCACATTTCATTCATATGATGTCACACAAATCGGTGCGAGCAACTGCTCCAGCACATTTTATGCACACTCACAAACTCAGTATACTGCGAGCAAGGCTCCAGCACTATCTGTTTTCATATAAACTTGATAGTTGGCCCATTTTGCAAAGAAATTTCATTTAAATCTAAATAACACTTACGTAGTGTTATCTTGTCAAATTTATGCAAATCTTGGTCAATCTACTGATTTGCTTAGCTAAAAAGTCACGAAAATTCCTCAAATCATGCATTTCATGCATGTCATGCTTTCACCATCCTTAGGTGAATTTCCCTCAATAGGGGTAAAATAGTCTTTTACCTATTTCAGTTCCTTAAAATTTTTAATCCATTTCTAGGACCTTTATGCATTTTCAGTTTATACAAAAGCTATTAAAAATACATGTAGCTACCTCTAGTTACTCGCAAAATTCCCTTACCTCACTTTACTCTGTACAGTCTGATTTTTTTCCAACAATGTCGCGTCACGCAGTCCTATCTGCTCCCAATCAAATCTCCAGAGCTGTGTATAATTATTTATCGGGTCAGAAATCATACAATTAACTGTATTTCATAATTTCTAAGCTTAATTCAAAGTATTGGGCCCGTTTACAATTTTGGGCCCGATTGCACCTTAATGGGCCTTAATCGGCCTTAAGCCCATTTTTCACTTACTATTCACATCATCGAGGCATATTGGGCTCATTGGGCCTACTAACAATTTATTGGGCCTCGTTCTAAACTCTTGGATAGCTCAAATAATTATTTACGACAATTTATCTCCAATTCTAGAATTAATTCATTTTATGCGGAATTAAATTCGTAATTTACACGATAAATTTCTAACACGCATAACGATGCAAATTATCGTAAATAAGGGTTAGTTACTCCAGATTCTGTGATAGTACGTAAATCGAGGCTGGCTCGAGCTCTCGTTTGTCGCCAATTATCGAGCTACACATTTATATATTTTTCGGGTCAAATTCGATCAAATATATATCTAAATAATTATTTCAAAAATTAAATCGGTCCATTTGACCACTTACCGACTTACCCGTAACTCGACTGCATCACCAAATTTTTTTTCAATTTTTTTCTCTTTTTTTTCTTCTCTTTTTTTTCTCTTTTTCCTTTCTTTCTTGGCTGAACCGGACCGGTCCGGTCCGGTTCAGCACAGTTCCCTTTTCACTAAACCGATCATACCGATTCAGTCCTCACTTCGTCGTTCACAGCGTCTCCGGTCAGTTCCCAGGGCGTTTCTGCCACCAATCGGCGCGCCTCGGCCTGGAAAGACTTCAATTAGCTTGGCTGGGGACAAATCACTGTCGGTGTCGTTCGATTCCTCTTCTCCCCTTTCGGTCTCTTCCCTTTCCGATCTGTCGATTTCGGCGTCGTCGGCGTGTGTGGGGTCAGCTGGACGCTCTCCCGGTGTCGGGCTCCTCTCGTTGGTCGTCGCTTGCCGTCTCTCTCGCCGGTGGCTCGTCGAAGCAGGGCGTCTCTCTCAGCTTCCTCTTCCTTTCTCCTTTCACGATTTCGCGATTCAGCTTCTATCTTTTATTTTCTTTTTTTATTCTTTTTTTCAATTTCTTCTCTTTTTTTATTATTATTATTTTATTATTATTATTTTAATTGAATAAAAGATAATATTTTGCCAAAATATCCCAAAAATATTATATTTTATTTATTTAATCAATTAATGTATTTATTTGTCTGATTTTATCTTTTCGGTGTATTTTTTCTAATATTTTCGGGATAATTTCCTGAGGTGAAAATATAAATTCATATCTTGATCAATTTAACCTGAAATTTAATTATTTCTCCTTTATTGATCAAGATTCCCTGAATCCATGTTTACAGTGTCAATTTCTTACCGAATTGACATCGAATTTTGGGTCTTTTGACCGTTTTACCCTTCAACATGTTCGGGACCAAATCAACACAACTTCCTTTCACGAATCCTTTCTCATTTCGTGTTTTAAATTCTTATCTCCAATCCGAATGGTCTGAGTCTCATTCGTTTAATATGTGGTCACTTTAATCTCCATTGGATCTTTAAATGCATTCATGAATTTTTATTCATTCCATTTGCATTTTTCATTCATGTAAAACTCTTCTTATAATTCAATTTACATATAACCATGTTTACATCACGTAAATCATAAGGGAATATGATAAAAATTCAGGTCTTACACAACACCCCGCTCAAACACTGTTTATGCATCTCAAAATATCGAACACTAGTGCGAGTAAACCTCCAGCGCTAGGTCATGCATAGTTCATGTTTCAATTTAAGTACAAGCATTCGCTCCAATATTATGTCATGTGTAAACCATGTAAAACTGAGTACGAGCAACGCTCCAGCACTCTATCATGCATAAAACATATAAAACTGAGTACGAGCAACGCTCTAGCACTCTATCATGCATGTCATGGAAATCTAGTGCGAATCATACTCCAGCACTAATTTATGTGGAAAACATATGAAATCAAGTGCGATCTGTGCTCCAGCACGCTTTGTTCTCACATAATTCGAGAGATGGCTCTTTGAAATGGATGATTTTCAAAACATAAAAATCAGCATTATAAATTGTGCTATTTCTCATCAATTATGAAAACATTAGCTCATCTATCTACTCTTCTGCTAAACAGTAGTAAAAACACTCAAAAATGTGGTTTCCATGCTTTTTACAACTTTTTCAAAAGTTGACTTTTTGCCTAACTAGGGGTAAAATCGTAATTTATCTATATCGGGTCACTATAATTATTATTCACTTTCTCTGACCCTCAAACTTTTTAAGTGAATGCAAAAGCAGATGAAACTATGCGCAGATATCTCTAACTACTCGCAAAAGCCCCTTACCTGAAATCACTCCGAGTTAAATTTCTTTCTCAGCACTGCTCGGTCCTGCAATCCGATCTGCTCCCAATATAAACTCCGAAGCTGTATTTAATCATTTATCAGGTTAATTATATTTTTCCTACTGCATTACACATTTAATACATTTTATTTCACTTAATGGGCCCATTTACACTTATTGGACCTAACTCTATCTTAAGCTCATTTTCATTTTACTATTCATTTCAGTCGGGCCTAGTAGGCTTGTGGGGCCCACCAACTCTTATTGGGCTCGTCTAGGGCCCATAACATCACATTGGGCCGAAACCAATTGGGTTTGGCCCATTGGACCTCTCGGCCATGGCATGTGGCCGAGAGCCATCATGCCACCCATGGCCAAGCACCACGCCACTTCATGGCCATTTGGCTAGTTTCTCACTTAGGCATTTTGTCATACACTTGGTTGGCAATGTTCTTAAACCTTAGCTTAGTCCATTTAGGCATTTTATCAAACACCTTGGTTGTCAACTTCAAATCATCAACCAATACATCAAATTGATTAAAACTAACTATGCCATAATCATAACCACATGTATACCAACCTATTCATGCCTTAAAATCATATGGGTATTCATCAATTTACAAATACCCATTTTCGGCCAACCTTAGATCATGGTGATTTCATTTGTTTCAATTCTTAATTCATATACCAATAAACTTAGAATAATTCGTAGATTAACATATATGAATTTGGAAGCTTAAAATTATACCTAACTTGTTGATTCACTCTTGGCCAAAACTTTAGGGGATCCTTGGGTTGCTCAATATGGCTCCTTGATAGCCAATTCCAACATAGGTCATTCCTCTCTCAATTTGGAACAACTTTCATGAAGATTGCAAGTTCCAAATATGTCTTTATCTTAGTGATTTCTAGTGTGAGAAAGCTTGATTATGTGTTTGTTAATGGTTTCCTCTCTTTAGCCGAGAGCTTAAGGAAGAAGATGATGGTGTGTTGGCTGATTTTATAACCTAAAGACTTAGTTATTAAGTCATGAAATTCAGCCATCTTATTTGACTTGAATGGGTTTAGGTGATAGTTACCAATTTGGATTTTTGTAACCATTTACTAATGGGTTTTTATTTAAACTAATGGGCCTTAACTTTGGACCTCTCAGTTTGGGCATTCCTCATGGACTTTTGGGCTGAAATTTTCACTACCTATTGGGCCTTCAATTGTCTAAATATTGGGTCCACAAATCGGCCCAACAATTCGGCCTAATGGGCCTAAGAAATTCGGCCCACACTTGTTACACCTTAATGAGATTTAAGAAATCTCAACTTTGGCACATTGCGTTTTACCCGTTTAATTTAATCCGGAATTCGATTAAATAAATTTTCCATACTTAAGGGGATAAATACCTTGTATTTTAACCAAAAATATTTCTTCTCCACTTTTTAACCATACTTAGGTTAAACTTTAACCATGGTTAGTCAACTATGGTCAAAGTCCACCTTTCTTAACCACCATTGACTTCTCTTGACCATTGACCACGTTTGACTTTTTTTCAAAATTCTGAAAGTGTCATATTCCATGGTTTATACTTTCATCTTTATGTTTTGGCCGTTTCCGGGAGGTGAATATGCCTAAAACACCTCGAACGGACCATTTCGGACTCGTTTAGCCTTTTTTGAGTTTTACTCTGATTCTCTGTGTTCGGGACCAAATCAAACCGACTTTCCTTCA
The DNA here is from genome assembly GCA_033439115.1 of Firmiana major. Taxonomy (NCBI): domain Eukaryota; kingdom Viridiplantae; phylum Streptophyta; class Magnoliopsida; order Malvales; family Malvaceae; genus Firmiana; species Firmiana major. The sequence continues at coordinate 42,586,173 of CM065907.1, read as the reverse complement.
TGAGCTCTCTATATTTTCTCATTTTAAGTTCTTATCTTCAGTCAGAATGATTCGATCCACTCAGTTTAGCATGTGGCTCTTATAACCCTTATTCGACTTTTATGTAGCTCATACGTGTTAAATCATTTTACTTACACTTTTATTCAAGTAAATACTCTTTTTATGATTCAACTAACGAAATAAAGTGTTCGTACATATAAGAATTATAAGGAACAAACTATATAAAAATACGGGTCTTACAGTCTAGCCCTTTAAAATGGCTAAAATAGACTTTTTTTCTGGACATGTAAGAAGTCGAAGAGCAAGAAGTTAAAATAATTTTTTTTTCAAATTTGGAAAGGTTTTACTCGAATCTATTTTCAATCCGAATAGAATTAGTCTCAAACTGTAAAACAGATGGAATACCGATGATTACATAAAAAAATTCGGCTTTAGTTCCTCAAACAAATATGACTAAGTTAATGTTTAGACCCTAAGTTTGAAGGGTTTTTTATGTTTATTTTATATGTCAGGAAAGGATAAGATAATGCGTTAATTAAATTATTATTAAGAAAAACAGTCTTTATATAACACGTCAGACGGGATAAATTAGGGGACATGTAATGCAAGTAATATTAACGGGATAAATTGTTTCTTGTTTTTATATTTGTGAAGTTGGCAGATTTTGTTTGTTTTAATTAATGGAGGTGCAATCCATGTTAAGAATAAAATGTATGGTAAAAAAAATAGGAAGAAATAAGTAGTTAAAGAGAGAGAAAAGAAACAATGAGATTGCGAAAATACAACTGCAAATTAAAACACCAGGAATTTCAGATTCTACTGCCTACAAAAGAAAGCCTCAATGCTACAAGGAGTACAAGAACAAAACTCAGTTCTACTAACTAATAGAACTACCAAAAACTGAATTCTCTACTATTTACAGGCTTTCCCCTTCTGAATTTCTTCTCAATTGGAACGGTTATGAGCATCAAGACTGAAAACATCCGTTAACAACTCAACCTTAGTCCTTAATTAATCTCCAATTTCTTCACCACTAAACAGATAGCATCTGCAAATATGTTGTCAGTTGGAAGGCACATGGTAGTATTTGCCTTTACACATGCACCTATACACAATTGGGCAGGACTCTGCAATGGAGCATTTGAAGCTCACCATCACCCTCTTGCAGGGAAAGCAGGGGCCACAAGCATGGGAACAGTCAGGCAGGCTCGACCCTGTTGGGTATAACTCCATTCCTACCTCTTCCTTTGCTCCCTGCAAAACCAGCAACTCTTTTATGTTACTGCTCAAGTTGTACAATAAATTAAAGTTTTCTATTCAAGAAATAATGCTAATCTGGTTAGCATTTATTATAAGATCGGGCAAAGGAGATAAGGGCCAGTAGGGGTAAAACAAACCTCAGGGTGCATTTGTCCTCTATCTCCAAATTTGGTAGCTTTCCCATGGCTATTGGCTGCACATACATTAAATAATTTAAGCAGTGATAAAATAGACGAAAATGATATTATATTACTAAAAAATAACATCATACATACACGACGAAGTTATTATTAAGGATTGAATCTTGATCACTGAAATTAAACATCTACCAACGTATGGAAGGATTGTTGGTGGTTAATTTCATTGGAGAAATTGAGACAAAAGACATTTGCAAATGCACTTACCAAGGTGATAAGGGGGCACCCGAAGAGTTTCTGAGAATAGGCAAAACGTGGACAAGATCACAACTAGCATTAGTCCAAGAGAGAAGTTCTTCATGACTGTTGGCGTTTGTATATCAAACCACACAAATTAGAGAAACCTGAAGAGATATAAATAATTGGGGCAGACAGAAGATCTTAGAAGACCATGCAAGAAAAAACAAATGTTTGGGGGAGATTTGGTCGTGGGCGAGGATAGTAATATAAGGGTGAGGGGGACCGGGGATGGTTTTAAATGTAGGAGGGTACACCTGATACACTTCACATGATCCACGGCTGTCTTTTGAAAGGGTTTCACATGATGCGGTAAGTCATCCTCAATTAAACCTCTAATAATATTGGTGCTCGAAAGCACATTAAAACCTTAAAAAGTACAAAACAAAATTTGAAAACATCTATAGTAGAAATTCAAAAATGTCATCAGTACTTGGAAAGAATATATTTTCACAGGAATCTACATTGTTAAGTTGTTGATAGGAAAGGGTTGAATAGGTGATAAGACACTGGTAGAAACAGTTTGTGGTTTTCAGGAATTGGAATTCAGGGCCTTGCTTCTAATAGCATATTAATCAAACTGGTTGACAAATTGATATATCTTGAAAGCTCAATTTATATATCTAATATAAGGGAAATGCGCAACTCAATTACATAAAAAAGGGTAATTCAGTATACAAAATTTTTATATTGCGAGATTTAAAAAAAATCTTTTTACGCAACCTTCTTATTGCATTAAAATAGATATTATTTTCGCTTAAACTTATAAATTTTACATTATAAAAGAGCAACTTTTATCATTACACCTCTTCTCCTAACTCTATTATATATTCTTTTCAAATTGTATCATTACTTTATGCTGCATGTATTTTCGTTTTTAACATAATTTTCATGTATGCTGATGCATAAAACTAATAATTGCGTTTACTTGCCTAATTTTCATTGTAATATTTCACATTATATCAAGGAAAATACTCTATTTTTTGGGTAATTATATCAATTGAGGAAGGCGTTTAAACAAAGACAAATACGCTTACATGGCTATTTATCCGTGGTTTTAATTAGCTCATCAAGTCAAAATTCTTGGCCGTTTTGTTGTTTAGGAGAGTCGAGGTGGCAACTTGGAAAATTGACCCAGGGTTGGTATTGGTATTCTCGATAGAAGAAAATTCGAACAGTTTTGAATTCTAGGTTTTTTTTTTTCTGATTATTTGAGTTTAGAACATTATTCAAGTTTAACATTCAAATGATTTACATTTAAATTATTTTAAGTTCAAATTATTAAATTTTAAATTAATTTTTCTCATCATACCGTTTCAAATCTAACATATATGTCTATGTCAATTCCATTTAAAAATTTACCTGATGTTGCCCGAACGAACAGCAACAGGAATTTACCTTCCACGTATTCTGATTGCACTAACGACAAAAATGTGACGTCCGTGCGATTTGCTCCACGTATTCTTCGTATAATCTGCAAAAACAACAGGAATCAGAGGGGGCAGGGATTTGTCCCTGCACGCGCACTCCGATGATTAAGTAAGTAATCGGGAGTTGTGTAAGTAAGGGGAAGAGAATGTGTTTCTTAATTCAAAGAGTTGAAGTATTTTTCCCTGATTTTTGTTCTTTGGTTTTCCTCTTTTTTTTTTCTGAGAGCTCTTCAGCATATTTATAGGTTTCTTCAAGTCGGTTCGAGCTGAGTCCCAGGCGCGTGTCTGGACCGCGACAGAGTCATAGAGCACTCTGTCACGCTTCGGGTCAAGCAGCTTGCGGGGGAGTCGGCAGGCGGCAGAGTACCCATGGACCTCTGCCGCAGACTGTGCGGGAGACCTATCCCGCAGGCTGTGCGGGAGACCTCTACCGCGGTCTGTGCGGGAGACTATGCTGCAGGCTGTGCGGAAGACCTCTACCGCGGTCTGTGCGGGAGACTATGCCGCGAGGGCAATGCGGGAGACCTATGTCGCAACTCGCAATAGAGGCGATGGAGTCTGTCGCGACTACTGTGCAGCACAGACCTGTGCGGTAGAGTATCTGTCGCCATATTGTGTCGCCTATCACGCTACTCTGTCGCGTGAGGCTCTGGCGCGGTAGGAGCTACGTGGCTTCTCCTGTGTTTGTCATGTGGCGATCTCTGATTCGTTGATCCTGGTACACGTGGACGGTGATAGTAGGACCACCATCATTACCAATAAAATGTGTTTTCAATATATATGAATCTAAGCGAAAACTAAAATAATTAGTAATCTCGAATGGAGATTAGTTTAATATTCAATGTAATGTGAGGACAATTTATAATTTTCACTAAAAAATAAAATAATTACCGGTGTACTGATACTTGGTAAGCATAATGTACTGTTAAGAGAACATTTAAATCAGAAGGAACAACTGAAAAATCTTTTACATATAAACAAAGTCTATATTTGAGAATTTTAAAAAGAAATGCAAGTGTTAAATTTTTAAATTTTGATCCATTGAATCTCATCTCTTAAAAATAATTATAAACATCGATGGAACTAACAAATAGAATTTGAAAATACTAAGAGATAACCTAATAATAAAAATGGTCATGAGAAATTCTCCGATATGCAGAAGCCTTGAAATAAATAGGAGACATGGGGAAGTTCACGAGTACAGTCAAATCGAAGATACGTAGATATGATCTGTCAAAGCATATGTCCCCAAAAAATTCGTGAAGAAGGCCTGTCATAAACGTGAAGTTCAGACCCTTGACTTAAATGAACTATTTCTTCACTGCTTTCACGCATGCCCTCTTTATCTCTCTTTAATGCTCCCATGTTTCCCATTGGCCACAGGGCGCCCCTTATTCGCCACTGAGAAGTGACAAGATTCTGAGGAAGGGTTCTTGCAACTAATTCTTCCCAACAGACTTTGGGAATTTCTGTCACAAAGACTTCAAATATAAGTTTTGTTTCTCTCTTTATGTATATATAAAATAAAGATGAACTTATTAAGATGTAAAATTAATTTAATTTTCTATTTTGTTGATATATGGTACAATGATATTTTTAAAGTGTAAAGAATAATTTGGTATGAGCATTATACGAAAATGTAGTTAGTCTCAAGTCCAGATAAAGGAATAGGAATGATAGTAAATTTCGCTAACCAACATCTCAAAATTCGTTCAATTTTTTTTGAAATAAACTAATATTTGTACTTCATCGAGACGTCCTTACACAACAATGCGCTACATTAAAGTTCGGGTGCTGTGAAAACTATGTAAGATTTTCTAGGCCGTCGCCCAAAAATGACATGCCAAATCGACGTCAGGATGTGATGTCAAATAAATAAAGATTCTCACACCACAATGAACGAGTGTGAATAAAGAAATTAGTTCATAACCATAAACTTATGTTAGGATCTTGGAATATAGATGCGCTTACATAACATTTGGTGCATTGCAATGAAAGTTATTGCAGTGCAAAGTGATTGTAAGTAACTTTGTAATATTTGGTATGCAATATAAAGTTTTGTTTAACTTGCAGAGAAAGTACATTTGTAGTATTTGGTCGACACTCACTTTGTTGGAAAAGTAGTGATAAATTCCAAAAATACATTTAACTATAAAAACAAGTTTGATACAATTAAATTAATTAAAAATTTAATTACCAAATGAAAATATAAATGATATATTATTGATATTGTTCATCATTTGTAATTCCAAATTTTTATGCATTATCATTAATTTAAAATTTAATTAGTATAAGATATAAATAATTAGAAAATGCACCAAACCAATTAACTCTTAAACAAAATCACAATATTTCTATTTTTTAAAAAAAGTCACATTATTATATTAAAACATAAATAATTAAAAAAATTCACTAAATCATTTTTCACTTAAACAAAAATGAAACATTATTTTCATAAAAATCAAACATTATTATATTACAATGTAAATATTTAATTAATACCTCCATTAATAAAGATAATAAAAACAATATAAATAATTAAATATTAGATTCTAAAGTTATAATAATTTATCTACCTCCTAATAAAATATGTTTCATACATGATAATTACTTAAAATATATTTTATTATGTTGTTGCTCCAGACAACAATTAATACATGCTGACATGTGAGTTTGAGTCTTCTTCACTACATATAGCAAAAGCTTTGCAAAAACAATCGAAATCAAAAAGGTGCAAAGATATGTCTCATGTATTTCAATACTTAAATCAAAAAATAATTTGCGTATAATTTCAATAAATAAAATAGAATTTAAGATTTTTTATCATACATATTAAGTGTTTATAGACATAAACAACCTAACAATTATAAATAAGCTCATAGATTAAACATCTAGTGAGCCTCTTGGGCTTTCTCTGAGTTAATCTGTATTTTGGATTATCTGAAGCCTTGAGCCCAGGCGCGCATCTAGGCTACTAAAGGTAGTACACTAGACCCTTTAAGAATGGGTATTGTCCAACGACAGAGTCTTATGGCAGGGTTCTGTTGCAGGAGTTTGCAGTAAAGTTCTATCTCAGGGTTGTGTGGCAAAGATTTACCATAGGGATATGTGGATATGTTTGAAATCATTTTATTTATTTTAATTTTTTTTTTATTTAATTTTGTACATACAGGCATTTATACTTACAAACGCCTCTATGTTTTCAGATTAGCGACGTTTTCGAATGAATGCCGCTAAAAGAGAAATTATTTATTTTCCTTTTCATCTTGAGTAAAGTAACCGCTATGTATGCAATTTATTCGCCGGAAGTATGGGCCGCAAATTAATTGCCACTGAATGTTTATTTTTCTGTAGTGCGTGGTCCCCCTTGGTCCAATCAGGTTAGAAACCCCTCTTCCTTAGGGCTTTCAGGTCAATGGGTTCGGTCATGCATGAGCAAAGAGAAGGAAAGAAGAAAAAAATGTGGACACCACAAGCTGGGCGTCCTTTTTTTTTCTTTAAAAGCCAAATTTTAACCTTCAAGTATCGAGCAATTCTTTAACCAAAGACGAGCAATTGTGAAATGTGTCATGTACACAGTCGATACTAATGACAGATTTTCAATTTTAACATTAGGTTATATGGATTACATTTGTAATTACCATAATTTATTTTAAATTAATTAAACACATTTTACTATTTTATGTAAGATGTTATGTGTTTTATTTTTGTTCACAAACCTAGACAGTAATAGTTAACAAAAACTCTTTTTTGACTTTAATATTTTATTCATTTGCATAACATTAGATTTTTGGATACTATCTTATATATTTAAGTTAAACTATTATTAGATTATATCTATTTTTATCCTCCATTATTGGAATAATTGTAATATGATAATTTTATGTTAATTGGGATATAATTTTATCTAAGAATGTTATGTATTTTTATCATTAATTCTCACCTAATATTGTTAATACTAAAAAAACTATTTTTAATCCTAATATTTAATTCATTTTTGTGAAATTATATTTTATGTTGGCATATTTATTTTAGTTAATGTAACGACCCGAATTTACTGATATTTCGGTTGGGTTACAAGTCCATATTAGATCAGAACAGTGTTCAGTATGATTAAATTTTTTTTTTCAGTAACAAATTTAAATAGAATATGTTCACATTCCCCAGACACATCTTGTATTGCATTACTGTACTTACATAATTTTAGATACAAAAGAATTTCCTGCAACTGGATATACCTTCGATGCAGAAATACCCTTCGCGAAATCTTAACTATGAGGAATGCCTTACTAACGGAAGCGATCCCAGCTACAGAGGAACTATGTGGAGGAAAGTAAGGGGGTGAGCTCAACATACTCAGTAAGAAAAACCTCATAGTAGGTAGATAAATACACTACCTATGAAAAATATATATTTTTATATTTACCAAAATCCTAAATATTTTCACAAAGTATATAGATGATTTGGTAATTTCTCAGATACCAGATTTTAGAATTCGGAAAACAGATTTAGTATCGGCAAAAGCACAAATACCAAGAATAGGTTTCAGAAACAGAACATATATCAGGAATAAATTTAGCTACTGTTATAAATCCAGAAGTTCAAAGTTTTCCAGTAGCAAAACAGACATATTCCCAGATATTTCAATTCAATCAGACAATTTCAAATAAATATTTTCAAATAGACGAGACAAGGCATGCATGCTATATCAAATATCAGAAATGATTATTGGCCAATGTCGGTGACTCCGGGAAAATCACGGGCCAGGTGTGCCAGGATGTCAATCGTTGTGGGAGTGGTCAGCTACCCAAACGGCTCACATATTAGAATGTTCGAAGACCAGAAACAGAATCAGAAGCACGGTACATCGTACTTGTGGACCACAGATACAGAATCAGATACAAAAATGCAGCATGATCTCACCAACGCCTTTGTCTCAAAATTAGTGCGAGACGGACCGTAAAAACACAGTCAGTACGCGCTTAAGCACATTTCATCAGAATAATTTTATAACAGATCATTTTCCTTAAATCACATATAAATTCATTTGTTTTATGAAATCGTTCAAAATAGGCTGACTAGCCCTTTTTCGAAAGAATCTCAGAAAACGGTCTATGAAAATTTAAAATTCAAGATTTTCAATAATTAAAACTGAATTCAAGTCACACTGTAATTTCTGCAAATCATTAAAATTTAGTCCGTAAAATTTGATTGTTCAACTAAGCTAAAATCTCTAATTTTTCAGTCATAAGGCTCAACCTAGTCTTTTCGATAATTTCGGTACTGCAAAATTCAACCTAAATTTTATATATACAAATATACGAAAATTACGCATATTCATCTCTAACAGCGACGAGAATTTTTCTTACCTCGGTGTCTGTCCGTAGTCCTCGATTGTCTCGACGTAGCGAGTTGACGAGTCTGGTCCGCTCAGGTTATTTCGGTCGAAGCCTTTTTTTCCCAGATTTTCAAATTTAGTACACTAATTTTCCTTCTCATATTTTCATCTATTTTCTATAATATATATATATATATATACTCTCTTTTTTCTTCTTTTTTTCTTCTAGGTGTTTGAATCTTTTCCGCTAAAATCAATTTCTCCTTTCTTCATCTTCCTCGCGGGTTACTGTTGTTCACCTAACACCACTGTTCACCTTTCCTTCATTCTTCCCGGTGCTGCCTCTCCTCCATCTTTCTCGGCGTTGCACCACCTGCCTTATCCACAGTCATTGTCTCTCATCCTTTCCACTTTCCCTTATCCCTGTTTTTACTGTCACCACCGCCATCATTCATCTTCATCATTTCGGTTTCGGGTTGCAGAGGACCCATGTCCTCTGTTTCCAATTCATGTTCCTGTTTATAGGTCACAAGTCCGACTCCTCCTCACGGCTCCTGGTCCGCAGCCTCAACCTTGCGTCATCGGTTTGCTAGGAGGCCGAGAAGCTCCAGTTTCCCTCCATCATTTTTTTTGTTTTCGACAGTCTCCACTGTCTTCGGTTTACAGTTGTAGGAGGTTTCTCCACCGTTCCCAGCCTCACACACATATAGGTCTTCCCCTTCTCCCAGTCACATTTCGGTCATCATCGTCCTCACCTTTCTGTCCGGTCATCCCCTTCAACACCGTCGGTTCCTACTTTCCAGTTTTGTTCTCTCCATTTTCGATCTCTGCCAAGCCTTCACTGTCCTCTACATTTTTCTATGTTCTCCAAGCCTTCAACCAATCCTCTCCTCTGTCACCATCTCGCTATGTTTCGGTCTTCACTTCTGCCCTCGGTTTCGGTCCTCGTTTCCTTGCCTGCTGCACAGCTTCAATTTTTCCTCTGTCTTCCAACCCCTTTCAGCTGCGCTTCCTCTGTCTTGGTTATCTTAATCTTCTTCCCCTATCTCTTTTGGACCATGCTCTATAGCCCTCTTGCATGTGTACGGGTAGCTTAAATCTTTATTGCTTTTCACGTTTTCCTCCCCTTTTTCACGTTTTATTTTTTTTTTCTGCCAGAGTAACCACTACTGCAGCTTCCTACCCAAGTACATATGTGTATATTTATTTCTTAATTCTTTTCATAACCCACCGAAAATCATCCCGTCACCAATTTTTCCTTGCTGCCATTTCTCTCTACCTTACGCCTCCTTGTAATATATACATCTTCCTATAACCCATTACCTTCCAACTCCAAGGCTATCTTATCATCTCCTTTCTTTTCTACTGTAGCTTTTGTCTATTTCCATTTCTCTTCACGTCTGCCAGCACCTGCATCCTCCCTTACACAATGTAGTAGGTAGCATTCAGCCTATGATACTTCAATTTCCACTCTTTCCTTCTACCTAATCAGTCCTTCCTATGTACATCTTTCACATGCCTTGTACCGATGGACAATACCTCTCCACATATCTTTGTGATTTTCGGTTGTTTCACCCTATACGTATACATTTCATTTTCTCCTTACAAGCTGCCTTCGTTTCCTCTCCTATTCATTGCCTCCATTTCCTTGAAAACACTTGTTTATACCCATATTTATTTTTCATTCAACAAATGCACCATTCGAGATTGGCTTCATTTTGGAAACCAATCCATAACATATTTATATATATATATATATATATATATATGTATATATATATATATATATGTATTTATTTCACTTAATGATTCATCATGTAGTTATTAAAATGTATTTGATCCAATTATCAATCCTTACCTAACATGGTGTAATATTCATACCTCGGTCTTGCTCGTTAAACTTTATTTTCACTCTACTACATTATGCATTCTTCCACTTAAATATTTTAATCACTAAATTTCTCCTAAACCCCTTGTAAATTAAAATTTTCATTTTAAATCCTTCACCCAGGTAACACATTCTCTAATCCCAATGGTTTAATTGTTATTCCTCGATAAGACTGAATATATGAAAATTCGGGGTGTTTACAGTTAAACTATTATAAAGTTATATTTAATTGTACCATTTATTAAGTTTATCATTATTATAATTTAATTTTAAGTTGATTATAACACTTTGATCTATTTTGTGTTAAATACTATTTATTTTTATCCTTATTATCATATTTTATGTTAAGATTTAAATATACAAATAGCTAGTTTTTATGTTAGTGTTTTATTGATTTTTGTCAAATTACATGTTTTATTTGATAACATTTATTAGTTATTTTAAGAGATACTGGTTATTTTAAATTCTTTAAAAATCAATTATCTTTTTTTCATTTGTAAATAATTTTATAAGCATAACAATAAGATAAAATAAAAGTGTAACGACCCGAATTACACACATTTCGGTTGAGTTACAAGTCGATATTAGGTCAGAACAGTGTTCAGTCTAATTAATTTTTTTCTTAGTAACAAATTTAAAGAAGTATGTTCACATTCCTCATTCACATCTCGTATGCATTACTATACTTATAAAAATTTTAGATACAAAAGAATTTCTTACAACTGGGTATACCTTCAACGCAGAAAAATACTCCGCGGAACCATAGCTGTGCAACGTGCCTTACTAACGGAAGCGTCCAAATTACTGATGAGACTCTATGGAGGAAAGTAGGGAGTGAGCTTAACGCACTCAGTAAGAAACTTATGTAAGTAGTAGACAACCATACTATCTACATGCTTATAATGTATGCCATGATCAGTTATAAAACACTGTAAAACACTTGCATATGAATCTATTCATTAATACTGAAAATGATTCATAATCGATGCAGTAAAACAATTAAATTCGTTTCTTTAAAACGATTCATTCAATCAGTAAAACATTTCAGTTTACTTTTCTTTTTATCAATAAAACAATTCAGTTCGTTGAGACTAGGCTGAGATTCAATCAATAACAGTAGGATCCAATCAATAACAGTACAGTCGACATATGGTCATAGTCAATGACCCCGCGCCTCACGGGCAAGGTGTGCGTGAGTGTCATACGCCTCAGGGGGGACGGGTAAGTCCAGCCCATCGGCCAATCAATACAGTACAGTTCAGTTCAGTTCGGTTCAGTCCGGTTCAGTAGTCCGAAGACTCAATACACGGTGTAACGTACTCCATGTGCGTCCACACGGTACAGTGTACATCTGTTGACCCAAATACAATACAATATGACTGAGGGTACCAAGAAATCATAAGGATTTACCCCTCAGCATCAATCTCCACCATCACCTTAGTCTCAAAATCTAGTACGGTCTTTTCTCATAAATCATATAAAAATCTTGTGCGAGTCGGACCATGCGACATAGTCTGCCCGTGCTCAAGCACGTCTCATCAGTGCGAGTCAGGCCGTGCGACACATAGTTAGCACACGTTCATGCACGTCTCGTCAGTGCGAGTCGGTCCGTGCAATACAGTTAGCATGCGGTCCAGCACCGTTTCATTCAAAAATCGGATAGGTTGTTCAATTCTTTCAAAAATAATATAGAAACTAATGTTCCGTACAAAAACAGTCCATAAATGATATGTGAGTGGAGACTTCCCGGGAGGTCACCCATCATGAAAATTTCTCCCACTCGAGCACACTTAACTTCGTAAAACGTGCTATTGTATGCAGACAGTAAAAACAATAGCCGACCTATCCACATATGTAAGACCTCAAATTTTCTACATCGAAATATATCTCGAAAATATGAAAAAATTATTTTCAAAAAATAATAATAAGGAATAAATATATTCCCGGAGAAATAAAAATACAATATGAGGTACATATATATATTTGGCGAAATGAATTAAATGAAATATATGTACATGGATGTGTGAATATTAATGTATATAATACATTATGATGATAAAATATTATTATAATAATATAAAAATACTTTGGCGTAGTATTTTTATTATTATTATTATAATAATACAAATTTTAGGATATTTCCTAATAAAATAGGTATTTTATCAAGATATTTATATATATAATATTATATTTGAATATAATATATATATATATAGAAAAAAAAAAGAGCGCGATTTCGCGCAGACAGGGGACCGATCCTTCCCTGTTTTCCTTCGCCAACGAGCAACGGAGGGAGCCAGAGCATGGAGGACGTCGACGAGGAGACAAATGACACCAAGGGAGCGTCTGACCACCTTCACGCGCCCTGAGGTTACCAAAAAATGCATATCGGAGAGGAAATAGCCGCGGGAGAAAAAGAGAAAAACGACGAAATCCGACGCCGATTGGCCTAAACCAAGGCCAGTCGAAGGGTACTCTCCACCGTGCGGCGTTGCTGGTCGAAAATAGGGCCGAAAACCGGTCGAAAAGGCGTCAAACGGTGAAAAACAGCCCTTAATCGATCAGACCGGTTCAGTGTGAAAGGATCTGAACCGGTCCGAATCGGTTCAGTCAAAGGAGAGAGAAAAAATTCAGTGTTACCCTAGCACAGCAGTAGACTAGCAAGTGGTTGAAAATTGGTCGATTTATTTGTTGGATAATTAATTTGAATTTATATTAGACCGAAGTTAACCGGTTTAAATATATATTGCTGTGTAGCGAAAAAAAGGTAGGCGACGTGTACGAGTTTAAGCGGATCTCGACTTACGTGCCACCAGGAAAGATTTGGCTTCCGAGAATACATCTGGAGTCAATTAGACTACGTAATCCGAGGAAATCGAGGAAATTGAATTCGGAGTCGACACATTTTTCAGGTGAGGGATTTATGCAAGCTATTAGAGATAGCTATACGTATATTTCTTACCTTCTATATGCAAATAAATACTGTAGAGTATATAGATATTGAAATATCTACAGGAAAACCAAATTAGATTTACAGATGAAGTTATACTGTAAAATTATCGAAAAAGCATAAATGCAAAAAGTGCATACTTTCGATGTCTTTATCGTGAAAAGTTGTTCTGCAAGTATAGAATGATAGATTGGCTCAAGATTTTACTGTTTGCATTAAATTGCACGTTTTTCAAAGTTAAGCGCGCTTGAGTGGGAGAAATTTCATGATGGGTGACCATTAGGAAATTACCCCTTTTATTCTGTTTTGCACCATTTTTCGTGTTGAACTCGATTTTGAGTACCGTTTTCACCAGAAATGAGCCATCTATCGATTTTCTGTGTAAAAAGGTGCTAGAGCCAATGTGGTACTATTGGTTATCCGATTTTCTCGTACTTAGTTTTAAACTGAATTTGAGAATGAAAGCGATGTTAGAGCTATGTGTAAGCTGAGTGAGACACTAAAGAGCTCGCACTGGGTTTTGAATTCTTGCTGGAGTCGTCAGGTATTACTAAGTGTTTTTACTCTGATCGACTCGCTGGTGAATTCCTAAACTTATGATGATTCTGAGTAAAACAGTACTGAAGCCGTCGTGTGATGCTATGTGTTCTTGTATTGATATGCTCGCTCGTGGTATTATGGATTTGATGTAGTGTGAGTACAAAACCGTGCTGCAGCCGTCATGTGATGCTGTGTGTTCTTGCACTGACATGCTTGCACGTGATTTTAAGACATGGTAATGGATGATAGTGATACTGAGAAGGTAGACCTCGAGATTATTCGGTCTTCTCAACTATGTTTCACAATATATAAGGATCCTCAGAGTACGTTGTACCGTGAGGTAAACCACGGAGTACGATGTACCGTGATATCTTAGTGATCTTAGTGAGCTGACGGGATGGTTGATCCGCCTCCCTAAGCATGGGATTCCCGCACACCTGATCCGTGATTGCTTGGAATCCAGTGACTATGGCCATATGTTCCTTGTTATTAATATTACATCCCAACCTAGTCTAATTTATGATTGATTTGCTGAGTGCAAAGTGTTTTCTAAGTGGGTGTTATATGATTTGAAATGAATGTGTGCTATGTGAACTAAGTGAATTGAGTAAGCTTTCTAGCGAATTAATGTTTTCGCATAGATTGCTGTCATTTTCAGTAAATGCATTTGTTTTACAATGAGTTAAAGCATGCATAAAGAATGTGAAACGTGTTCAATGAAAGTGAACACTTGTTTTAATAAATGATTTATCGAACTAAAGTGTTCGAATGAAATGTTTTAAAGAAATGAATGAAAGTGTTTGACTGTAAGACCCGAAAATTCGGTGTCATTTTTAAAAAATTGATATTAAAAATATGGATTAGTGTAATCTTGATCAAAAATCGAAGAAATAATTTAATTTCGAGTCCAATTGATCAAGATATAAATTATCAGAATTTATCAAAATTTTTGTCTCGAAAAACGAGCCCAAAAATAGTGAAAAATATACCGAAAAGGTAAAATCGGACTGATAAATTCATTTACGAACTAAATGAATTTAATATGAATTTTTGAGATATTTTAGGATTTTTATTATTATTTTAAGAATAAAATAATAATAAAAATATAATATAAAAAAAAATCTGTTAAAAAAAAAAAAAAAAAAGAAAACGAATTGGAAAAAAAAAAAAGGGATATCGGGGAGAGAGAAAGAGGAAACCGACGGTTTCGGTTTCCTCTCACCGGCGAGCCACCGGCGAGGCTGAGGGGCCGGCGAGGGCCGACGAAGGCAGCCCATCACCGGGCGAACTCGCCAGCGGCCATGACGCGCGGTGGAACGCCGGCAAACGGCAGATCGGAGGGAGGACAGTCGCGGGAGAGAGGGGAAAATCGGTCGGCCGCCGGTGCCGATTTGGCCCAAGCCAAGCCAACCGAAGCCTCCCCAGCCCGAGCCCAGCCGATTGGCGGTGGAATCGGGCCGGGAACCGACCGGAAACGCCGGCGACGGCAAGGTTTCCACTGAACCGGTTCGGACCGGTTCAGTGTGAAAAGGGACTGAACCGGTCCGAACCGGTTCAGGAGGAGAGAGAAAGAAGAGAGAGAAAAAAAAAATTTTTCATCGGACTTCGGGTAAGTCGATACGAGGTCAAAAGTGGCCGATTTAATTTTCGATAAATTTATTTGAATTATATTTAATCGAAAATTGGCCCGGAAATGAAAAATACGAAATTGTGCAGTTCGACGATTAATTCCGAACGGAAGCCCGATCGAACTTCGATTCGCGCACCATCGCACAATATTGGGTAAGTAAAGCTCATTTACGACAATTTATGTGATTAACGCGTATTTAAGATTTAATTTACGCATTTCGGATTAAATTTCGGATTTAGTGAATTATAGTCGAAAATTTGAATAAACTGTCGTAAATGATATTCGGGCTATCCAAAGAGTTTGGAATGAAGCCCAATGGGTATTGATAGGTCCAATGAGCCGATAGACCCTGATGAAGGGAAATAATACGTGAAAACGGGCTTAATACGGATTAAGGCCCGATTAAAGTATTTAGGCCCATTTAGAGTAAACGGGCCCAATTAAGTGAAATCAACTGTATTAAATGTGTAATACAGTAGAAAACGTGTAATTAATCCAGTGAATGGTTAAATGCAGCTCCAGAGTCATATTGAGAGTTGACCGGACTGCGAGATTTGGACAGCACAGAGGAAGAGAGGTCACATTACGTGATCCGAGGTAAGGGATCTATGGAAGCTATTAGAGATAGCTGTACGTATTTTCATCGTTGTTTACAGTCAATTAAATTTCGTATAGCGTATAGATATGAAATTTTTGGATAATACCCGAATATGGAAAAATTACGAAAATACCCTTAGACTCGGGAATTTTTGTAAATGCATAAAGTGCATGCAATCCATGTTTTCTCTGTGAAAAAGAGATTTTTGTGAAGCTAAAATGATAGACTGGCTTATGATTTGACTGTATGCATTAACTTGCACGTTTTTCTAAAAAGTGATTTGATTGACGAGTGATTTAATGGGATGTTTCCCTCTCACTTTGTTTTGTACCGTTTTGCATATTGCACTCGATTTTGAGTACCACTGTGGTGGGAAATAGAGCCAGCTGTCTATTTTGTGTGTGTGAAATCGTGCTGGAGCATGATGAGATCTGTGGATTTATCCAGATCTGCTCCCACTTGATTTTGGTATTACATCTGTACAGACCGTGCTGGAGCACTGCTCGCACTGGATTCTGTTGTGATTTGTGATTGAGATCGTGCTGGAGCCTTGTGTTGACTGTGTGTCACACTGACTTGCTCGCACTAGATCTGAGACGACAGGCTATGGTTGATAATTTATTTGGTTGGGGTGGTGAGCTGTTGACTCAGGCACCTACAACTATGTGGTAATTGTACCTGGTTCACGGAGTACGCTGTACCGTGTAGACAACATGGAGTACACTGTACCGTGCAACTATGGGGTGTGAGGATTGCGTCTTTGGACTCGGGCATGCTTTGTCATTGCTCTGTTTTGTGATAGTCCTTAGATAGGAGCCGATGGATAGACTAATCCCCTCCTCGGACTCAGAGACACCCTGGCACACCTGATCAGTGATAGCTAGTGGGTCTCGGACTTTGGCCAAATGTTCCATTGGATTTGTGTTGAAATCCCTGCCTAGTCTCACCTGATTTTATTGGTTTCGATGATGAAACTAATTGTGATTTGATTTCTGTGATGAAACCGTGTGAAATGAGAACATGATTTTAAAGTGAGTTTCAATACTGAACACAGAAAGATTTTACTCTGAATGAGTTTTGATATTCGGTTTTGGGCATTAAATTGCTATGTGTTTTACTATGATGGTTTTGTGAATGCCATGAGTTTTTCGGCATAAACCATGCATCATGAGCATTGTGGATAGTTTGATTATCTACTTGCTTTATAAATTAAGGAGAGTGTTTTGAAAAGTAAATGCATTTGTTTTACGAATTGATAAAACATGCATTATGAGCATCGTAGATAGTGTGGTTAGAATGTAAGACCCGAAAATTCGGTGTCATTTTTAAAAAATTGATATTAAAAATATGGATTAGTGTAATCTTGATCAAAAATCGAAGAAATAATTTAATTTCGAGTCCAATTGATCAAGATATAAATTATCAGAATTTATCAAAATTTTTGTCTCGAAAAACGAGCCCAAAAATAGTGAAAAATATACCGAAAAGGTAAAATCGGACTGATAAATTCATTTACGAACTAAATGAATTTAATATGAATTTTTGGGATATTTTAGGATTTTTATTATTATTTTAAGAATAAAATAATAATAAAAATATAATATAAAAAAAAAATCTGTTAAAAAAAAAAAAAAAGAAAACGAATTGGAAAAAAAAAAAAAGGGATATCGGGGAGAGAGAAAGAGGAAACCGACGGTTTCGGTTTCCTCTCACCGGCGAGCCACCGGCGAGGCTGAGGGGCCGGCGAGGGCCGACGAAGGCAGCCCATCACCGGGCGAACTCGCCAGCGGCCATGACGCGCGGTGGAACGCCGGCAAACGGCAGATCGGAGGGAGGACAGTCGCGGGAGAGAGGGGAAAATCGGTCGGTCGCCGGTGCCGATTTGGCCCAAGCCAAGCCAACCGAAGCCTCCCCAGCCCGAGCCCAGCCGATTGGCGGTGGAATCGGGCCGGGAACCGGCCGGAAACGCTGGCGACGGCAAGGTTTCCACTGAACCGGTTCGGACCGGTTCAGTGTGAAAAGGGACTGAACCGGTCCGAACCGGTTCAGGAGGAGAGAGAAAGAAGAGAGAGAAAAAAAAAATTTGTAGTGATTTTTGTAAATTTGGGTCGCGACAGAGGTGGTATCAGAGCAGTGTTGGTCTGATGTGAGTCAGTGTCAGTAATTAGAAAGTATACATCCCCATGTCACTGTACATTATTAGATACAATTGTGTGTACCGAGCTGTGGTTAAACTGAAAAATTGATTTTTGTATGCGGGACGATTGAGATGTCTGACAGACATCGCCGCAGAGGAGAGAGTTCGTGTTCTCGGGGCCATAGAGAGTAGGTCCGAGAGACGCTGTGATAGGTTTGAGAAACCTTGTGAATCGTCATGTGATCATATTCCATCAGGTCCAGCTGAGACTATTGATGCCCGCGTTACGAGGTTAGAGTGGAGTTTGGACACGTTTATGGAGTTGTTCACTCAGGTTAACTTGACTATGGCTAGGTTAGAGAGTAGGCAAGGTCCGGCTGCTCAGATGACTTATACTGAGCCGACAGCTGCTCTTGAGACACTGCGCCTACATAACCTGTACCTATGTCACGTGTTGGTAAGACCCCTATACCACTTGTAGTTCCACGACAAATTGGTGAGGATTCAGGGTTTGATTGTGAGTTTGACCGATTGAGGCAGTTTCGAAGCTCAAGCCTCCATCGTTCAGTGGGATCAAGAACCCTTTAGTAGCAGAGGATTGGATCAACTGGTTGGAGAAGCTATTTGGCTTTCTTCGATGTTCGACCACTAAAAGAGTGGCCTTTGCTACATTCGTGTTAGAGGGCGAAGCAGAGTATTGGTGAAAATTCACGTGACCCATCATGAAAGCTATGTATATCAGTTGATTGACTGAGAGATATTTTTGGATGCCTTCAGGAGGCAGTATGTCCCAGCCACTGCTCAACGAAGATTACATATGGAAATATCTTGGTCTGATTCAGGGGAATAGATCGGTAGACGAGTATGAGTCTCGATTTACATCCTTGGGAAGATATGACCCCGATACCATGAGCAGTGAGATGCGAAAAGTTCGCAAGTTTATGGAAGGATTGAGACCTTCCATCAGAGTCAGATTAACCCTATGTGACATCACGACTTACGAGGAGATCGTGCTTAGAGCTTAGTTGTGTGTGTAAGACTATGATATGCACGTCCTTGAGTTTGGTAAAGTCGTGAAGGGCAAGAATAGAGATCAGAAGAGATCAACATAGGACTGTAATGTCCGAGTGGGAAGAAGTCATTTGTTAGACGACCGATGGTCGATGAGTCACGGGTAGGATGATTAAGCCCCCGGTGTATCAAGTCTCGACTTCAGCTAGGGGTATAGTGATTGGAGGACCCCGATCGATTACAGAACAATGTAGAGCATGTGGTAGATACCACGGTAGTAGGTCATGCCACGTATTGATTGGAACATGTTGTAGATATGGCAAGACGGGGCATATGATAAAGGATTGCCTAGAGTTGGTTGAGATAGCCCACAGAAGGGCAAAGAATCAGAGAAGGATACAACTAGTACTTCTGCCCCGAAGAGGAGTGCTACAGCTGAAAAGAATGATGGAAACCTCTGACTGTGAAGAGATTACCGGTTGTTGAATAAGGCGATCATTAAGAACAAGTACCATATTCCACGTATTGATGATCTATTGGATCAACTTCAGGAAGCACAGATCTTTTTCAAGATCGATCTGAGGTCTGGGTACCATCAGTTGAGAATCCGGAGTGGAGATGTACCTAAGACAGTTTTTCATAACCGTTATGGACATTATGAATTCTTGGTTATGCCTTTCAAGCTAACGAATGCTCATACAGCTTTTATAGTATTGATGAATGGAGTGTTCAATCCATACTTGGATCGATTTGTCATAGTGTTTATAGATGACATTCTGGTGTATTGAAGTCTAGGGAAGAGCATGACTAGCATCTAAGCAGTGTGCTACAAACCCTCAGAGAGAGAAAGCTATATGAGAAGCTAAGTAAGTGTGATTTCTGGTAGGAACAAATATTATTTTTGGGTTTGGCTGGATGTTACCGTCAATTTGTAGAAAGTTTCTCTAAATTGGCTGTTCCATTGACACGTCTTACTCGAAAGAATGTTGCAATTGAGTGAGACAATGCATGTGAAAAGAGTTTTCAGGAACTAAAGTACTGATTGACCACTACGTCGATTTTCACTATTCTGACCAGCTCAGAAGGTTTCTCTGTATATACAGACACCTCGGAACAAGGACTGGGCTGTGTATTGATGCAGAACGGGAAGATAGTTGCTTATGGATCCAGACAACTTAAGGATCATGAGAAGAACTATCTGACCCATGATTTAGAGTTGGCAGTTGTAGTGTTTGCACTGAAGATATGGCACCACTATTTGTACGGTGAGAAATTTCAAGAATTCACTAATCATAAGAGCTTCAAATATCTGTTTTTAACAGAAAGAATTGAATATGAGGCAGAGACGATGAGTAGAGCTTCTGAAAGATGATGATTGTGAGATACTTTATCATCCGGGTAAAGCGAATATAGTCGCTGATGCCTTGAGCAGAAAGAGCCTCAGGATGGTATCGTACATAATGGTCAGGGAACATGAACTGTTAGAGCAGTTTATTAGCCTCAGTCTAGATATAGACCCTTCTGATACTAATGCATATTGTGTGATAGCAAGTCTGAGATTGAAACCGGATTTGATAGACCGGACCAGACAAGCTCAGCGTATTGATCGCTTCTGTGTTGATATGCATAGTCAGAAACAGATGGGTAGAGTGACTGAGTGCACAGTTGTGATGATGGCCTGCTGAGATTCAGAGGTCAAATTTGCGTTCCCGATGACCCACAGCTAAAGAAATTGATTTTGACAGAAGCTCATTCATCAAGGTATGCAATGCATACGGGGAGTAATATATGTATCAGAATCTTCGAAAAAGCATATTGGTGGTCAGACATGAAGAAAGATGCTGCAGAGTTTGTGGCTAAGTGCCTTACATGTCCACAGGTTAAGGTAGAGCATCAGAAACTTGCAGAATTATTACAACCTCTACCTATCGACATGACAATGAGAGCATATCACCATGGATTTCATCATAGGTTTACCGAGGACCCGACGTAACCATGATGTCATTTGAGTGATTGTGGATAGATTGACGAAGTCAGCTCACTTCTTAGCCGTGAAGGCTACGGATACTCGAGTGCGTTGGCGAATCTGTGTGTACGGGAAATTGTGAGGCTACATGGTATTCCAGTGAGTATTGTGTCTAACAGGGATTCCCGCTTCACTTTCCACTTTTGGAAACATTTTCAGGAAGCTATGGGAACCCGATTGAGTGTCAGTACAACTTTCCATTCTCAGTCCGATGGTCAGTGAGAGAACCATCCAGACTTTGGAGGATATGTTGAGAGCTTGTGTGTGGATTTCAGAAACTCCTGGGATGACCATTTTCCATTAGCTGAATTCGCCTATAACAACAGTTATCACTCGAGTATTGAGATGGCACCGTATGAGGTGTTATATGGTCTTAAGTATCGATCTCCGATTTGGATGGGAAGAAGTGAGTGACCGAAAGATGTTTGCTCGTGATTTAGTGAAGCAAGCCTTTGAGGATGTCCAATTGATATGTGAGAAATTGAGGACAGCTCAGAGTAGGCAGAAAAGCTACGTTGAGATGAGGAGAAAGCCTTTAGAATTCACTGTAGGTGAATCAATATTTTGAAAGTTTTTCCCTCGAAAGGGATAATGAGATACTGAAGCGAGTGAGAAATAAGGCCTGTAGGCTAGCCTTGACACCTGAGTTAGCAGGCATTCATAACGTATTCCACATATTGATGCTTCGGAAGTATCATCTGGATCAGACACATTCGATTCAGTATGAGCCGTTGGAGCTCACAGAGGAAATGTTATATGTAGAGAAGTCAATTTGATATTGGATAGGAAAGAGAAAGCGTTACGGACCAGAACGATCACTCTGGTTAAGGTTCTTGGGCAGTACCCCACTTCAGAGGAAGTTATGTGGGAATTAGAGAGCCTTATGCGAGAGAAATATTCGCAGTTATTCGAGAATTGACTTGGTTCTAATTTGGAGGACCAAATTTTTTAAGGTGGGGAGGAATGTAAGACCCGAAAATTCGGTGTCATTTTTAAAAAATTGATATTAAAAATATGGATTAGTGTAATCTTGATCAAAAATCGAAGAAATAATTTAATTTCGAGTCCAATTGATCAAGATATAAATTATCAGAATTTATCAAAATTTTTATCTCGAAAAACGAGCCCAAAAATAGTGAAAAATATACCGAAAAGGTAAAATCGGACTGATAAATTCATTTACGAACTAAATGAATTTAATATGAATTTTTGGGATATTTTAGGATTTTTATTATTATTTTAAGAATAAAATAATAATAAAAATATAATATAAAAAAAAAATCTGTTAAAAAAAAAAAAAAAAAAGAAAACGAATTGGAAAAAAAAAAAAAGGGATATCGGGGAGAGAGAAAGAGGAAACCGACGGTTTCGGTTTCCTCTCACCGGCGAGCCACTGGCGAGGCTGAGGGGCCGGCGAGGGCCGACGAAGGCAGCCCATCACCGGGCGAACTCGCCAGCGGCCATGACGCGCGGTGGAACGCCGGCAAACGGCAGATCGGAGGGAGGACAGTCGCGGGAGAGAGGGGAAAATCGGTCGGCCGCCGGTGCCGATTTGGCCCAAGCCAAGCCAACCGAAGCCTCCCCAGCCCGAGCCCAGCCGATTGGCGGTGGAATCGGGCCGGGAACCGGCCGGAAACGCCGGCGACGGCAAGGTTTCCACTGAACCGGTTCGGACCGGTTCAGTGTGAAAAGGGACTGAACCGGTCCGAACCGGTTCAGGAGGAGAGAGAAAGAAGAGAGAGAAAAAAAAAAAATTTTTCATCGGACTTCGGGTAAGTCGATACGAGGTCAAAAGTGGCCGATTTAATTTTCGATAAATTTATTTGAATTATATTTAATCGAAAATTGGCCCGGAAATGAAAAATACGAAATTGTGCAGTTCGACGATTAATTCCGAACGGAAGCCCGATCGAACTTCGATTCGCGCACCATCGCACAATATTGGGTAAGTAAAGCTCATTTACGACAATTTATGTGATTAACGCGTATTTAAGATTTAATTTACGCATTTCGGATTAAATTTCGGATTTAGTGAATTATAGTCGAAAATTTGAATAAACTGTCGTAAATGATATTCGGGCTATCCAAAGAGTTTGGAATGAAGCCCAATGGGTATTGATAGGTCCAATGAGCCGATAGACCCTGATGAAGGGAAATAATACGTGAAAACGGGCTTAATACGGATTAAGGCCCGATTAAAGTATTTAGGCCCATTTAGAGTAAACGGGCCCAATTAAGTGAAATCAACTGTATTAAATGTGTAATACAGTAGAAAACGTGTAATTAATCCAGTGAATGGTTAAATGCAGCTCCAGAGTCATATTGAGAGTTGACCGGACTGCGAGATTTGGACAGCACAGAGGAAGAGAGGTCACATTACGTGATCCGAGGTAAGGGATCTATGGAAGCTATTAGAGATAGCTGTACGTATTTTCATCGTTGTTTACAGTCAATTAAATTTCGTATAGCGTATAGATATGAAATTTTTGGATAATACCCGAATATGGAAAAATTACGAAAATACCCTTAGACTCGGGAATTTTTGTAAATGCATAAAGTGCATGCAATCCATGTTTTCTCTGTGAAAAAGAGATTTTTGTGAAGCTAAAATGATAGACTGGCTTATGATTTGACTGTATGCATTAACTTGCACGTTTTTCTAAAAAGTGATTTGATTGACGAGTGATTTAATGGGATGTTTCCCTCTCACTTTGTTTTGTACCGTTTTGCATATTGCACTCGATTTTGAGTACCACTGTGGTGGGAAATAGAGCCAGCTGTCTATTTTGTGTGTGTGAAATCGTGCTGGAGCATGATGAGATCTGTGGATTTATCCAGATCTGCTCCCACTTGATTTTGGTATTACATCTGTACAGACCGTGCTGGAGCACTGCTCGCACTGGATTCTGTTGTGATTTGTGATTGAGATCGTGCTGGAGCCTTGTGTTGACTGTGTGTCACACTGACTTGCTCGCACTAGATCTGAGACGACAGGCTATGGTTGATAATTTATTTGGTTGGGGTGGTGAGCTGTTGACTCAGGCACCTACAACTATGTGGTAATTGTACCTGGTTCACGGAGTACGCTGTACCGTGTAGACAACATGGAGTACACTGTACCGTGCAACTATGGGGTGTGAGGATTGCGTCTTTGGACTCGGGCATGCTTTGTCATTGCTCTGTTTTGTGATAGTCCTTAGATAGGAGCCGATGGATAGACTAATCCCCTCCTCGGACTCAGAGACACCCTGGCACACCTGATCAGTGATAGCTAGTGGGTCTCGGACTTTGGCCAAATGTTCCATTGGATTTGTGTTGAAATCCCTGCCTAGTCTCACCTGATTTTATTGGTTTCGATGATGAAACTAATTGTGATTTGATTTCTGTGATGAAACCGTGTGAAATGAGAACATGATTTTAAAGTGAGTTTCAATACTGAACACAGAAAGATTTTACTCTGAATGAGTTTTGATATTCGGTTTTGGGCATTAAATTGCTATGTGTTTTACTATGATGGTTTTGTGAATGCCATGAGTTTTTCGGCATAAACCATGCATCATGAGCATTGTGGATAGTTTGATTATCTACTTGCTTTATAAATTAAGGAGAGTGTTTTGAAAAGTAAATGCATTTGTTTTACGAATTGATAAAACATGCATTATGAGCATCGTAGATAGTGTGGTTATCTACCTGCTTTCATATATTTCTTACTGAGCGCGTTATGCTCATCCCATTATTTTTCCCACCTCTACAGAGCATTTCAGTAGAGTGTTTAAGCTGCGTCCGTCCTGCGATCTTTTACACACAGCTATCCAGTAGCATCGAGGTATGCACACATGTACTTTTGTATCTGAATAATAGTGTACAGTGATGTAGTCATGTTATATGGGGGATGTATATGTTAGGCAATGTAAACGAATTTTAAATTCTAAAATAATAATTTTATAAGCTTCCGCAATATTTGTGCCTGGGACGAAAGCATTGCCTGTTATCCATATATATATAATATATGAAACTGAGTGAGGGATATTGACTCACAGCCCAACAATTAAAATGTGGTAAGTTCGCGAAAAATTTGTAGTGATTTTTATAAATTTGGGTCGCGACATTGACAGTGAATGAAAACATGGTTATTGCAATTATTGCATCGTTTTCAGTGTGTGCACTATTTTTATAAGTGTTAATGTATACACTATCAGCATGTAGATAGTATTGTTATCTACCTGCTTTCATATTTTCCTTATTGAGCGCGTTAGCTCACCCCTTTTTTTCTTCTCCTCTACAGAGTATTTCCAGTAGTGTTTCCGCTGCCATCCTCATGCATTTATTGGTACAGTTACCAGTCGGTATAAGGTATACACTCTAGTGAATTTGTATCTGAACATGTAAATGCACAGCAATGTATTTTATAAACATGGGATGTAAATTATATAAACTCTGATGTACATAGTTACGGTTAAAAAAAAATTTCAGCCTATTGCATTATGACATGAAGTGAATGTTAAAAAGAAAGAATCGAGTGGCTGACATTGACTCACCGCCCAACCAATAGAAGTGTGTAAGTCGCGAAAACGGGTCGTGACAATATACCATGAGAAACAATATTTAACGATGAAAACACTAAAAACATGCAATTTATGCACTTTATGATTTTTCAACACTTTACGGTACGATTCAGTCTATACGTAGGGGTAATATAGGAAATTCTTATCTCTACGGTATCTATTTAGCTCCTCGAAATCATAAAATACGTACAGTTATCTCCAAAACTTGCATAAATTCCTTACCTCGGTGTTTGTCCGTAGTCCTCGATTGCCTCGATGTTGCGAGTCGACGGGTCCGATCCACTCGGGTTATTTTTGTCGGAGCCCCTTTCCCTCGGGTTTGCAAAATTTAGTACACTTGTTTTCCTTCCTCAATTTTCTATAATATATATATATATATATTTCAACAAATAATATATATATATATATTTCTTTTCTTTTCTTTTTTTTCTTTCTTTCTTTCCTTTTCCCGCCATTTTTCTTCTTCCTTTTCTTTTCTTTCTTCTTTAGTTTTCAGTTTGCATAGCTATTATTCATCGTCACCAGCCACGGCTTCTATCTCTTCACCGTCTCTTCCTCGTTGTCATCCAGCCTCCCTCGTCGTCGATCTTCCTTTCCAGCCTCCAGCTCTGTGAAACCCGGATTTTTCCCACTATGTTCATTATTTGGGACCATAATTTAAATAAAAGGGATTTAAATCGTTGGACGAAAGATACGAAATTTAAATGAGAAAAGATAGCGAGTCCGAGAAGGAAAATCGGTCTAAATTAATCCCGAACGTGTAGAAGGGTAAAATGGTCAAAAGATCCTAATTTCGGTGTAAATTC
This sequence comes from Firmiana major, assembly GCA_033439115.1. NCBI lineage: Eukaryota > Viridiplantae > Streptophyta > Magnoliopsida > Malvales > Malvaceae > Firmiana > Firmiana major. The sequence continues at coordinate 42,559,560 of CM065907.1, read as the reverse complement.
GATGAAGAAATTTCATTAAAAAATATGGATTTAGGAAATCTTGATCGATAAAGAAGAAATTTTGAAATTTCGAGTCCAATTGATCAAGATACGAAGATATTACGAATTTTCGTAATTTTCGCCCGGGATATTATCCCGAAAATATGCGAGAAATACACCGAAATAATTAAAATAAATTAAATTAATTAAATTAATTAATTAATAAAATATAATATGAGATATTTTGTACAATTTATTATATTTTATTTGATTAAAATAAAATATAATAAAATATAATAAATTAATAATTAAAAAAAAAGAAAAAGAAAAAAAAAGAAATTGAAACAGGAATCGGGAATTGGACAGAGAACGAAACAGAGAACGAAAACGGAAAACGAAGCAAACTGAGGATGACCACCGGCGAGCCGTCCGGCGACCAACGGCCGGGCGAAGGGCCGGAAATGGAAGAGGAGAGGCCGGCGACCTCCCTGGTACCGGATGTGCAGCCCACCGACGCCGAAATCCGACAGATCGAGGGAGAGAAACCGACGGGGAGAGAAGAGGAATCGTCGGCGATCGGCGCCGATTCAGGCCCGACCGACCACAGCCGAACGTTCCCCAAGCACAGGCGAGCTTGTTGGTGGCAGCCACGATCGGCAAAACTGTCGGCAAACGTTGGAAACGGCGGAAAGAGAAATGGGTACCGACGACGAAGAGGAGAACAGCCGGACCGGCCACTTTCCGGCGGCCTTGGACGAAGCCGAGGCCAGATTCGAGCTGCGGACGACCCAACGGAGCTGCTGGCGGTGGAAGCTGGCGGAGAACCGGCCGGCAAGGCGGTGAACCGGAGCGAACCGGAGTGAACCAGGGTGAACCGGCGGTCTGAACCGGTCTGAACCGGACCGAACCGGTTCAGCCAAGAAAGAGAGGGAAAAAGGAGAAAAAGGAAAGAAAAAGAGAAAAAGGAAAAAGGAAAAATTTTCGAGGATACACCGGACTTTAGGTAAGTCGGTAAGAGGTCAAAAGTGATCGATTTAATTTTCGAAAAATTTATTTAAATTCTATTTGATCGAAAATTTACCCGGAATTAAATATATAAATTGTGTAGTTCGACGATAAATCACGTACGTGAGCCCGATCGAACTTTGAATTGCGCACTATCGCAAAATCTCGGGTAAGTAAAGCTCATTTACGACAATCTATGTAATTATTGCGCATTAAAAGTTTATTTTACGAGTTACGGATTAAATTGCGCATTTAGTGGATTAAATCAAGATTTTTAATTAAATTGTCGTAAATGATATACGGCTATTCAAAGAGTCTAGAAAAGGCCCAATAAGTACTAATGGGCCCAGTGAGCCCAATAGGCCTCGATGAAAGAATTAATAAGGGAAACGAGCTTAAAACGAATTAAGACCCATTAAGGTGCAATTTGGCCCAATAAGAGAGAAATTGGCCCAATTACCTAAATCGACAGTAATAAATATGAGGAAAATATTTATTGAGTTAAACACGATTAAAACGAGGTTTATACCGATAAAACCGAGCAAAAAGAGTAAAATCGATAAAAGTCAACTTTTGGTCAAAGCTTCGATATAATCACATATTTGGATATGTTGAAATGAATTTAAGCCATATGTGATAAGTTGAACTTGTTTTGCAGCAGCTCGATCTATCGACACGTTTTACAAGGTAAATTCGAGCATCGAGGAAAGTGCTCTACATCAGTCGCTAAGAAGTAAGGGATATAATTTAGAGTAGCGTTAGTACTCCTTCATCCTTACCAACTGTTTATGTATGAGAATTGGATGAGATTTTACGAAATGGATTTTCAACTGTATTTAAACCGAAGCCAAAACCATTTCCCGAGTTTTCAGCATGTTTTATATATATGAGATACATTTTTACAGCATATTTGTTTATAAAAGTGATTTTTCACTTCTGAAATGAAAGCATAGTATTTTCACGTGAGATTACGGGTTAGAGTCCCGATATGTTTTACGAAACCATGTTTTCATGATACGGGTTAAAGTCCCGAGACAGCTTTTAAGCTATATTTTCACAGTACGGGTATTAGTCCCAAGAAATAGCTATTATAACTATGCTTTCCATATTTACACAGGCTAGAGTCCCGCAACGATTTATGAAAATTATGTTTTCTTTGAGAAACGGGCTAGAGTCCCGTAATGATTTATGAAAATCGGGTTAGAGTCCCGTAATGATTTTAATACACGGGTATGAGACCCGAAATGATTTTGATAAATTGGGTAAGAGGCCCAAAATGATTTTTGGGGTAAAAAGGCATGATATGAAGAAAGTCAGAGGATTTGGGGTCGATCTCGTATGGAGACGATCGAGGATCTACCTAGCCGACGGCCAGAGAACGGGCAGGCTCTGACTTGATATGAGAAACGTGCGTATAGACCACACTTGGTGATGCACGTGAGTTCGTGCGTATAGTCCCCATTTAGTGGTGCACGAGAGATAGGGCAGCGTACGACCCTGATCCAGTCCTACGGCTCCCTATACTATGGCCATGAGTACCCATGATTTTGTCCTACGGGACCAGATGTATGATGTCCTTCGGGACTAGTATATGAGACAATTGCCTGACCCTACACGATGAATTGACGGAACGATATATATGTTTTCGCACATTTCATGCTATCTGTTTTATGATTTTATTAAGCACATTTTTATGATGAGATTTTAAAGGTAGCCATGAGTATGTTTTACGAAATGTGCACATGATAATACAATTTCATTTTAAAGTGATATGCATGATTAAGCTTTGAGATGCTTTTTACTTGTTTACACGACGTGATATGCATATCATATATGAGTTTTACTAAAAAGATGCATGATGTGTAAACGTATGATTTAAGCATGTTTTTACTGCTTTTATGAAATGTAAGCATCTCTACTCTAGTATATGTTTATGCTGATTTGTAAAACCATGAGTTTAACCATGTTTTGAGTATTAAAGCTATTTTAAATATATCTCTTACTGAGTCTGAAAAACTCACCCCCCTCCTCTCCATCTCCCAGATTATCTATAGCGAGTCTATTGCACATACGAGACTGTGGTCATTGACAAGTTAGTCCGACCTTTCATCGGATATTTTCGTAACATTGAGGTACAGTGTTACTTATAATAGACACTATTGTATATAATAGTCGGGATGTAATAGTTGTAAATAATTTTATATATATACAGAATGTATGTAATGTAATGAGATCCTGGAAAAATGAAAAAGATTTTAAATTTAGACATGGACAGGAAAACAACATAGTTAATGGATAAAAAGTTTTAATTAGCCCCATTTTTCCGTGCTTCCGTGGCGTGACAAGCTCCTACCCGAGGCTCATCCCCTGTTCACGGTCGTCTCCCTCCCCCTCGGTGCTGCCCATCATCATCACCTTTCTCGGTCCTTTGCCTCGGTCCCCTATGTTCTATTTTCAGCCTTCTTCTCGGTTTTCTATTTTTTCCTACCATGCACGCCTTGTTTCAGCTTACTCCCACCACCACCATCATCAATCTTCCCTCTCAGTTTTCACCCTCACCTTCTTCGTTTTCTGCCTCTTCCTATGTTTTCCCAGTTCACCATTTTCCAGTTGAGGACCACCATTTCTATCCCCTGCCGAAAGCCTCCATAGTAGTAGCTCTTTGCCTCTCTTGTCTTCCTCTCTCCTGTTTTTCTCCCTTGTTCCAGCTCCCAGCGATTGTCCTGCTATTTAACACCGCCCGAAATGGTGCGACCACCGCTGCCCTGTTCTGCACAGCCAAATGGGCGCTACTTCACGCCTCACTACTCTCAGCGATCACCTTCAACCACTCATAATCCCCTCTTCTTGCTTCTGTTCTGAGTTCGAGAGGGTCATACTTATCAATTTTCCACCCTTATCCATCAACTAAAAAAAATGCTCCAGCTTTCTCGGTTTTTAAATCCATTTTCACGTTCCTTGTTTTTTTTTTCTCTACTGACTTTCTGCCCTTATCATTCCCTCGATTCAGTCCCCTTCTTATTTCTGCAGCAGGCCATACTTGAATCTTGTTTCCTTCACCACCTAATCAGTGCAGGTTTTGGTCCACTTCTGCAGTTTTCCTTTGTTTCTCTGTCGTGTCTCATTCCATTTTTTTTCTTGCTGCAGTTTATTCTCTCTCGGTTTCTCTGCTTACTAACTCCTTTCGGTGTCAGTTTCAGACCATTACACTCTACCGTTATCACTTCTTCTCGGCTTGCTTCAGTTGCACCATTACTTTTCCATTTCCTTGTCCATTGCTCAACTTCAATTTCGTGTAACATAATATATATATATATGTATGTTATTATTAATATTTTATTTATTTCCTTGTCTCCTTTGCTAAACAACCGGCCTTACTCCCTTGCTCCAAATCTTTTCCAGCTCAGTTTCCCTTTGCCCCATGTATGAACTTATGCAGAAAAGTACCTCAAAATTAATATCCACTACTCATTTTCTCTTCAATTTCCTTCACGTTTTGACTTTCCCAATATCTAACTCATTTCTCCTATGTTGAACGGCATCATCGCACCTTTTCTTTATTGTATTTCCTGTTATAGTTCCACTGCAGCAGACGTAAATTTAGGGTTTGGCTTCATTAGAATCCAACCCATGTGCTGACAGTTTCATTTCCTTTTCTTCTCGTCCCCATGCTTATCAAAATCATCACCATCACTCATTACCGATTTTTCATGGGGTATTTCGAGTTGGCTTGAAATGAAGCCAATTCTTTCTCATAAACCCATTAAAAGTCTAATAATAATAATAATAACACTATTTCATATAATAGATTTTAATATGATTTTACAGTATGCTCCACTTATCATCATGTCATTTCTTGTACTCATTTATACTTCAAGATAAAAATATCTTATTTGCTTAAACTTATCTAAATCTTTCAAGCCAACAATATAATTAAATCTGATCATCCACCAAAGAACACATTTTTAATCCCAATTGTTTAATTTGCTATTCATTGGTAAAACCGAATGCATGAAAATTCGTGGAGTTTACATTCTCCCCACCTTGGGAAATTCAGTCCCTAAATTTAAGAGTACACCATTCCTTAAACATATGTGGGTACTTCCACAGAACCTTAACTAGTGGAATTGTCTTAGACCTAATGCTTTTTCCTTCCCATTCAAGATCTAAATTGACTTTTTCCCACATAGGTCATATCCTCTTTCAACTCCAACGGCCCACACTTAATCACGTGTGTCGGATTTGGATGATACTTGCGAAGCATTAAAGCGTGGAAAATGCTATGGGTACTCGATAATTTTGGCAGCAACGTCAATCTGTTAGCTCATCTCTCACTCGGTTTAAGACCTTGAAAGGTCTAATGTATCGAGGACTCAGTTTTCCTTTCTTTCCAAATCTTGTTACACCTTATCGGGAGGAGAAACTTCCAGAACATCAATTCTCCCACTGAAATTTTCAAGGATCTTCATCTTTGGTCAGCACAACTATTTTGTTTGCTTTGAGCTGTTCCCAATCTTCCATCAATTAATTAAATATCCTCATAACCTTGTTTAACCAAGTCGGGAACAATACTCTTCCTTTCACCTACTACTTCCATATAGTTGGTGAATGACATTTTTGACCATACTATACTTCATACGGTATTATCTTGATACTTGAGTGTTATCTGATATAAATGTAAGACCCGAATTTTTGTATTATTTCTTCCAGAATATGTCATTTAAATATGTAATTATGATATATCGAGCAATAAGGAAGAAATAATACAATTTCGAGTTTATTTGATGTAATTGGAAGTCGGTAAGTTTTAATATACCGAAATAAGATATTGAGTAAAATCGGAATAAACTGAATGAAATTAGGTTAAACCGATTGAAAATATGGACTCTGACACGCCCTAAAGGTATTACCGCAAGTGCACGGGTCGTACAAGTAATAATGGGATTTGAGTCCCGAGTTATCGTCCCTTAGAGAAGTTGGTTAGCCTAATTAATTACCGGTTAATCTTACCCTATGGCATATCCTAGCAAATTATGAGATTAAGGTGGTGATCTACTAAGGCTAATTAAAAGTACTGAAAATAATAAAAATATAAAATAAACTAAATAAAATTGAACAAAATTACTTACAGTGCTCCACGCAATTAAAATCAAAAGCCTACAAAAGAAATTAAAATAGTTAAAACTAATTAACGCAAATAAAATGCAAATATGAGAATAACAAAGCAAAATTAATTAAACTAAAATTAACAATCCTAAAATGCAATAATACTACTTAATCAAAATGCAATTTAAACTAACTTAAGATTTAATTAAATAAATTTACCCCTAATTTAATTCTAAATGAACACTTAATTAACTATCAACCTAATTAAAACTAAGTTCTAAACCATTAAACAAAAATACTAATCATGCAATTTAATCAAAGACTCTAAACTAAGCTAACAAATTAAATAGGAATTAAACTAAACTAACAATGCATGAAAATGAGTTAATTAACCATTATGCACTAGCCAAACAACCCTTAACAATTTAAACCAGCCAAATATCCCTCCCTTTACTGTTCACGTCTTCACAAATTGCATTTCCAGCATTCCTTGCTCGATGCTCTCGGTTTTGTCCTGCTCTTCAAGTGTCCAAGATTCATCCGTGGCTTCTGCTCTAGATGCTGCTACTCCCAGCTGTACACTATACAATGCACATCTCAGCTGCCTACTTCAGGTGCTATGGGTGATGTACTACTCCTGCTCCTGGCACCGTTCCTTAACCTGTCCTTCGTTTTTCGCTTCTGCAAAATGCACCAGCTTACCTTAAGCCGGCACCCATCAATTTACGGCAACCTTTAGTACCTTTCCTCTGCTCGGGACAACCTGCACAGAACTACCGTCTGCTTCATTCTCTGCAAAATAAAACACACAGCAGACGCACAACAGTCGTTTCCTGCAACCAAGAATAACAGAGGAACAAAACAGAATTAAAATGAGCAATTTAGATAGCCCGACAGAGATAATATTGCAAAGGAAGGAACACAAATTAACAAATGCCATCCCAGCAAATACCAAGCTTCGGTACAATGAAGCAATGCAAATATGCAAAAAAAATAAAAAGAACTATGATGAACAGTGGTGAAATCTCGGGACAGAGCAGAACAGAGGATTGATCGGCTGCTGGTTTGTTTCTTTGTTACCCTTCAGCTGTCGAACACCCTCTCTCGGTATTACACATGAGCATCTCCATGAAAGCAGGAATTAAGATGACAATACAGAAAAACAAAACTAAATGCTAAATCAGTAATGCAGAGAAATAAAAGACATGAAAACAGGAGACTCCAAGCTACGGTTTCTTTCACTTTCTTCTCCTACCGTGTTCCACTCTTCCAATATTACCAATCGATACACAGAATTATTCCAACATATTAGATCGACAAAAATGAATCAAAACATCATGATCGGCATTGATGATTAAAGATTTGCAACTGCTTTATACTACAGTCGAAAATGGATTAAAACATATAGCAAAACATGATCTGAATGGTGTGAAGAAAACTGGATTGGTAAATAATAATTCTAAGCAACCGAGATATATGAAATTAAAAAGAAAAGATTTCCATAATCAATTCAATAGAACAGTAGATAAAAAAAGAATTATGAAAGCTAGAAGAAAAAGACTAATTGGCAGAATACTCAAAAGCAAAGAAAGTAAGGCTTTTAAAGTTAACCTAAAAAAAAAAAAAACTATTCTACCCTATTTTTTTCCACACCTTACAATTGTCATCATTTTCTATTTATATACACATTTAGGGGTACAATTGTAATTTTTCCATCCTAGATGAGTTGGCATTGTTTGGCCACTTGTCTTCACACCATTGGCTCCTTGAAAAATAATATTTTCATGTCATCTGTCTTTTTGTCCAATTGGATGTGCTAGGCTCGTGTTGTTCGCGTGGTCCAATCTCGATTTTAGCTCAATTCCGATTCATTTTCTACCGAAATATTCAAAATTCATCCGAATTTAATTTATCTGCAAACATGAGAATTTTAATTAAATAAAGGGGATAATTAACAAAATAAATCAGGGATTTAAATAATTAATTAAAAAATTAAGCACAAATAATTCTAAAAATATAGAATTATCATACTCAGGACGTAAAAATATAGGGAGTTCAAGAAGGGAAGTTAGTCCAAAAATGAGAACTCGAAAATTTTCCCACAATGGGAATTTAACTCCGAAATAAAAGAAAAAAATTATATTTCCGGATAAATAATCAAAATAGAATATGATGTACATATATATCTATTTTTCGAAGCAAAAATTTAATAAAATATATGTACACGGGTTATAGTACTATAATATTATTATAATAATATAAAATAATTATTTAATATTATTATAATAATATTATATTAAAATTATATTATTTAATTGGGTATTATATTATATTATATTATATTATATTATATTATGGTATGGTATAATATAATATAATATATTTATATAAAGAAAAAAAAGAATCAGAAAGCTGAAAAAAAAAAGTGAAAATCAAAAATAAGAAAAAGAAGCAAATCGCGCGAGGAAACAGTGAACCGAAGCCGTTTTCACCGTTTCCCTTTTTTTGACGAGCGACGGTCGACAGGAACTCGCGAGAAGACACCGGCAAAGGGCGATGACCTCCAAGCGACCTCCAGGCAGCCGGCATAAGCCGTGGAACAACTGAAAAAGGCAGATCGGCGAGGAGAAGCCCGCGGGAAAGAAACGAGGATTCGCCGGCACCGGTGACGATCTGGGCCGAGCCAAGCCAGGTGAAGCTTCCCCAGGCCGAGGTGCACCCAAAGATGGTCAACCCAACCCGAGAACCGGTCGGCAGCGCCGAAAACGGCCAATTCCTCACTGAACCAGATCAGACCGATTCAATGTGAAAGGATCTGAACCGGTCCAAACCGGTTCAGTCAAAGGAGAGAGAAAAAAAATTGGAAAAAAATTCAGTGTTATCCCGGCACAGCAGTAGACTGGTAAGTGGTCGAAAATCGATCGAATTATTTTTTGAATAATTAATTTGAATTTATATTAGACCGAAATTAACCGGTTTAAATATATATTGCTGTGTAGCGGAAAAAACGGTAGGCGATGTATACAAGTTCGAGCAGATCTTGACTTACGTGCCACCAAGGAAAGATTCGGCTTTCGAGAATACATCCGTAGCCAATTAGACTACGCAATCCAAGAATATCGAGGAAATTGAATTCGCAGTCAACTCATTTTTCAGGTAAGGGATTTATGGAAGCTATTAGAGGTAGCTATATGTATATTTCTTACCTTCGGTATGCAAATAAATACTGTAGATTATATAGATTTATAGATAAAATTATACTGTAAAATTATCGAAAAAGCATAAATGCATAAAGTGCATGCTTTCGGTGTCGTTATCGTGAAAAGTTGTTTTGCAAGTGTAGAATGATAGACTGGCTTAAGATTTTACTGTCTGCATTAAATTAAACGTTTTTCAAAGTTAAGCGTGCTTGACTGGGAGAAATTTCATGATGGGTGACCATCGGGAAATTACCCCTCTTGTTCTGTTTTGCGCCATTTTCAGTGCTGAACTCGGTTTTGAGCACCGTTTTCACCGGAAGTGAGCCATCTAACAATTTTCTATGTAAAAAGGTGCTAGAGCCAATGTGGTACTATTAGTTATCCGATTTGCTCGCACTTAGTTTTAAACTGAATTTGAGAATGAAATCGGTGTTGGAGCTATGTGTAAGCTGAGTGAGACACTAAATAGCTCGCACTAGATTTTGAATTCATACTGGAGTCGTCAGGTATTATTAAGTATTTGTACTTTGACTGGCTCGCTGGTGAATTCCTAAACTTATGATGATTCTGAGTAAAACCGTGCTGAAGTCATAGTGTGATGTTATGTGTTCTTGCACTGACCTGCTCGCACGTGGTTTTATGGATTTGATGTAGTGTGAGTACAAAATCGTGCTGCAGTCGTCGTGTGATGCTATGTGTTCTTGCACTGACCTGCTCGCATGTGATTTTGAGACATGAAAATGGATGATAGTAATACTGAGATGGTAGACCCCGAGATTACTCGGTCCCCTCAGCTATATCACAATATATAAGGATCCTCGGAGTACGTTGTACCGTGAGGTAAACCACGGAGTACGATGTACCGTGATATCTTAGTGATCTTAGTGAGCTGACGGGATGGTTGATCCCCCTCCCTAAGCATGGGATTCCCGCACACCTGATCCGTGATTGCCTAGAATCCAGTGACTATGGCCATATGTCCCCGTGATTGATATTACATCCCAGCCAAGTCTCATTTATATTGATTTGCTGAGTGCAAAGTGTTTTCTAAGTGGGTGTTATGTGATTTGAAATGAATGTGTGCTATGTGAACTAAGTGAATTGAATAAGCTTTCTAGCGAATTGATGTTTTCGCATAGATCGTTGTCATTTTCAGTAAATGCATTTGTTTTACAATGAGTTAAAGCATGCATAATGAATGTGAAACGTGTTCAATGAAAATGAACATTTGTTTTAATGAATGATTTATCGAACTGAAAATGCTCGAATGAAATGTTTTAAAGAAATGAGTGAAAGTGTTTGACAGTGAATGAAAACGTGGTTATTGCAATTATTGCACTGTTTTCAGTGTGTGTACTGTTTTTATAAGTGTTAAAGTATACACTGTCAGCATATAGATAGTATGGTTATCTACCTGCTTACATATTTTTCTTACTGAGCACGTTAACTCACCTCCTTATTTTTCACCTCCACAGATTCTGAGCATTAAAGTGTGTCCACTGCATTTATTCCTGCTACCGTACTCTCTAGTCCTCCAGTAGTATCGAGGTATACATATATACGAATTTTGTATCTATTTAGTAATGCACAGTAACGTTATCTTTGTATTTGGGGATGTATATAACAGAAACTGATGTAGGGAGGTGGGTCAATCCAACCCATCAGCTCATCTCTACTCTATCATCTGTCCGAAGACGCCAACACAGTACAAGGTACTCCATGTATCGTCTCACGGTACAACGTACTCCGTGAACAATCACACGGTACAACGTACTCCGTGAACAATCACACGGTACAACGTACTCCGTGGACCCTGTCCATACACCCTACGCCATGTACTATATCAATATACTATATGCTCGAGGCTACCTGAGAGTAGGTAGGCTTTTACGACCTTGGCATTAATCATCAACCATAACCTTGTCTCATAAACCAGTGCGAGCAAGTCAGTGTGACACACAGTCGACACGAGGGCTCCAGTACAGTTTTTTTTTTATCATCAATAACATTTAAAATTTCGTGCAAGCATAATCGTGTAACCCGTTAGTTAACACGCAATTTCAGCACGATTTATTTCATTCACAAATCTGATAGATGGCTCTATTTTCATTGAAAATAACTCAAAATCAGAGTTCAATATAAATAGTATGCTGTCATGATGCAATTCATGTAAACAATAGCCAATCTATCCATATACTTGCTAAAAAGCAGAGTTTTATAGTGAAAATATCAAAATATGCAATTCATGAAATTTTTCAAATCTTGCATTCCCGATACTTAACGGTATGCATTTCCTTATAACAAGGGTAATATCGTAATTTATTTATCACTAGGTTCTTTCCTAGATTTTCAGTTTCTATATATTTCATACTATTTATTCTTATACAGGGATTTATTAAAATACGTACAGCTATCTCTATAGCAATCATAAATCCCTTACCTGGAATCTCAGTCGATTCTGCTTTTATCTTTCCAATTTCTATTCACTCGCTCGTTCCCGGCTCCAATATGCCTTCAAGAGTCGAGTTTCTATGATGGCACGCAAATCGAAACTCGATTGAATTCACTTTCGTCGCGCTACACATTTATATATTTAAATCGGTTCAATTTCGGTTAAATATAAATTCAAATAAATTTTTTAAAAATATAATCAATCAATTTTGACTGCTTACCGATTTCGCCTTAAACCCGGGGCATCACCGAAATTTTTTTTTCCTTGGCTGAACCGGTTCAGACTGGTTCAGACCGCTTTTCACTGAACCGGTCCGAACCGGTTCAGTGGCCAAGTCACCGTTCGGACCTTTTCCCGGTCGGTTCCTCGCCGGCTTCCACTCCCAGAAGATCCGTCGGGGCTCGCGATGCGTGGATCTGGTGGTGTCCGACGCAAAGCTCGCTGAAAAGTGGCCGGTCCGGCCCTTTCTTTCTTTGGCTTCGCCGGCGTTTCTTCCTCTTCGCCGATCGGCGTTCCTGGGCTGTCGACGGTGGCGTTTCCGCTTCCCTCTGGCCGGTGGTGACGAGCTCTCCCTTTTTTCGACCTCCGATCGCCTCCTTTCTCTCTTTTCTCTCGCCGTTGAGGATGGTTTCGAGCGCGGGGGGGGGGGGGTTGTTTTTCGTTTCCTTTCCCTTTCTCTTTTCGTTTCAATTCTGTTTCCTTTTTTTTTCAATTCAATTCCGTTTTTTTATATATTATTATATTATATTATATTATATTATAATATAATATAATATATTATATTATAATACATAGATTTAAAATATCTATAATATAATATTATTATAATAATAACACAATAATAATCATCCCATATTATTTATATTATTATTATAAAAATATTATTAACATGCATTATATATACAGTGATTTCCAAATGCACATGTATATATTCAGACACCCAAATTTTTGTTTTTGACATATTTTTCCATATTCCCGAAAAATTTTCGAAATGAAAAATTTCGGGTCTTACATATTTTGTCACCGGAATACATATAGAATTATTTCTCATGTCCATTCTGGATGTCTAACACTTAAAGTGGGTCGAGCAGACTTCCACCAATGCTCCGACTCGCCCTCAAATCCCATGTATACTTTGAGCAATTAACTCTCAAAATATTCTTCACACTCCGCTTCAACCTCGCGAAGCGTGTCTCAATACTATCCGATCTCTCTGTCGGACACTCTGTCCGATCTCTCCGTCAGTGTCACAACCCAAATTTCAAAAAATCAGAGTAAATTTTTCGCTTTTTCATTTATTATTTAATTCTTACCTTTCTCTCGTCGTGACAATCCTACAACACAGTTGGGCTATGATTCGGTGTTAGTCACCTCACACTATTACCAATTTCATTTCCATAATCACATTTATATATCAGAGTTTACTATTCTTTGACTTTAAATAAATACATACCCAATGGTATTTATAACACTACATCCCCGACATCAAAACCGTTTACAGTACTGTGCATTACATATTTAGATACAATATCATACCAATGTGTATACCTGTCTCTCGATGGGCAGCAGCGGATACTAAGCATGCAAGTCCTTAGCCGCTCAATAACTATTTCAAGTGCTCTGAAAAGATGGGAAAATAAGGGGGGTGAGCAAACCACACGCTCAGTAAGGCAATTATGCAAGTAAGTAGATAGCTCCACTATCTACATGCTCATAATGCCATGCCCTTAAATCCATTTCTTTTCATTAAAATCATCAAGCACAAAGTCATGCATATTCAATGCCATAGTTCATCCAAAACTATTTGTGCATATACAAATCATGTAATTCATGCATACAAAGCATTTTATGTGACATCATTAAATCATATTAAGCATGAATTTAATCAAGATCATGCAGTCTTTCATGTCATGTAAGACAAATCATGGATTTCAATTGAAAGCATGGAAAAACACATCCTGCCACTGCATTTAAATCAATTCATTTAAAACGCAGTATAAAATAACCCCTCTGAGTCAATCATCTCAAAACTCATAAAACAATTCGTTATAATTTCATTATAAAACTTCGGTTATAAAACCACCCTTCTTTCATGGTCACATATCATAAAATCATAAGAAATCATAAATTCGTCAAATCGGGGGCCTGACCCCTCCTTCGGATCTACCCTGGTCTAACAGACCACAAGTTATATCATGTGAGACAATCAAGTAATTATCAGTAACATCGAGGACTATGGCCATATCCTAGTGATCCCTGGCAACACGGTACCTAGTGTGTGGGGTATCACACCTGAAACGGGAGGTGGGTCGTCCTACCCGCCAGAACAGCATAACACCAGGATTGCGAGGGCAAGGCTTGCTGCCTCGTGGCTAATGCCACTCCACCCCAACAATCCCCACGGTACAGCGTACTCCGCGTGACATACACGGTACAACGTACTCCGTGAACCCAAGCTTAATCAGGGGTGCCTGTAATAGGTCTTATCCACCCATATCATCTCTGTCTCAGAATGCACGTGTGAGCATATCATCTCACTGTGACACACAGTTTACAGGAGGCTCCAACACTGCTATATGCATGTAATACAATTCCCTGTGCGAGCGAAGCTCAAGCACGGCTCCATGCATATTCATGATATCAGAAAATCTCGTGCGAGTGAAGCTCTAGCACGGTTTCATAAAAATCAGTAAAATCTGCATACGAGCAGTGCTCCAGTACGACTTAAACTGATTATAAATTCAAGTAAAATCCACGTACGAGCAATGCTCTAGTACGGATATGTATATAAAACTCAGTAAAACCTCGTACGAGAAAAACTCCAGTACGGCATTCAAATGAATTATGAAAACCATGTAACACTTTGTGCGAGCAACGCTCCAGCACAAATGAATGCTTAAGTAAATCAAATCTCGTGCGAGTTATACTCCAGCACGGCTTTATGCATAATTAAATCAAATCTCGTGCGAGTTACACTCCAGCACGGCTTCATGCATAATTAAATCAAAACAGGATGCGAGCTAAGCTCCAGCATCTCTCATGCATGTCAAATCGGTAAAACTAGTGCGAGCAATCGCTCCAGCACCATTTTATGCATACCACATCAAAACAAATCAAAACATGTCAAAATATGTCAAAACAGAGTGCGAGCTAGGCTCCAGCAGCTCTCATTTCACAATAATAAAAATCAGTGCGAGCACCATGCTCTAGCACATTTCATGCATATGATGTCACAAGTCGGTGCGAGCAAACGCTCAAGCACATTTATGCACACTCACAAACACGGATATAGTGCGAACTACGTGTCGGCACTATCTGTTTCCATATAAACTTGATAGTTGGCCGTTTTCCAAAGAAATTTCCATTTAAATATTAATAACACTTACGTAGTGTTATCATGTGAAATTCATGCAATTACTGGCCAATCTATCGCTTTGCTTTGATTAAAACCAATAAAATTCCTTAATCATAAAATTCTTTAAATCATGCATTTCATGCATGTCATGCTTTCACCATCCTTAGGTGAACTTCCCTCAATAGGGGTAAAATAGACTTTTCACCTATTTCGATCCTTAAAATTATTTAAACCACTTTTAGGATCATTATACTATAACCGTGTATACATACATAATCAATGTACAGAAAAACTATTTAAAATACGCGTAGCTACCTCTAGCTACTCACATAATTCCCTTACCTCATTTATCTGTACAGTCTGACCTTTCCATTGATGACTCGTCACGCAGTCCGATTTACTCCGAATCCAAATCAAATCTCCGGCCCTGTGGATAAATGTTCATCAGGTCAAATACAATGCAATTAATTGTATTTCTTAATTTTCTGGGCTTAATTTAAATCACTGGGCCCGTTTACCCATATTGGGCCCGATTGCACCATAATGGGCCTTAATCGGCCTTAAACCCGTTTACCACAATTTATCGAGGCCTATTGGGCTCATTGGGCCCATCAGTAATTTATTTAGCCTCGTTCTAAACTCTCAGACAGCTTATGAATTATTTACGACAATTTATCCCAATTTCTAGAATTTAATTCATTTATGTGAAAATTAAATCCGTAATTCATCAACACGCATAACGATGTAAATTGTCGTAAATAAGGGTTACTTACCCGTGATTCCATGATAGTACACAAATCGAGGCTATCTCGAGCTCTCGGTTGATGCCAATTGTCGAGCTACACAATTAAATATATTTCCGGGTAAACTTTCAGTCGATTATTTATCAAATTAAATATTCTAAAAATTAAATCGGCCAATTCGACCGCTTACCGACTTACCCGAAACTCGATTGCATCACTGGAATTTTTTCCAATTTTTTCTCTTTTTCTTTTTCCCTTTTTCTTCCTTTTTTTCCCTCTCTTTTTGGCTGAACCGATCCGGTCTGGTTCAACCCGGTTCAGTCCGGTTCACCTATCATTTTGCCGTTCCGGCGCCGTCCGTCCGGTTCCCGGCGTGATTCCACCGCCGTTCGGTGCGCCGTCGCATGGGCTCCCTAAATCGGGCCTCGACTGGGGTCGAATCGCAGCCATCGCCGGCGAATCGTGATTTCTTCCCCGCGGCTTCTCCTCCGTTTTTCGACGTTTTTCGGTGACATCGGGGCGCATCCTGGCCGCTACTGGTTCGCCTGGCGTAGGGCTACCTTCGGCTGTCGGTGGTCGGGCCTAGATCAACGCCGGCCACCGGATTTTCTTCTCCCTCTCTCGGTTCTGTTTCTCCTCTTTCGCCGGCGTTTTCTCCCACCGTTCGTGCTTCCTTCGGTCGCTGGTGGTCCTCACGGGGTCGGCATCCTTCGCCGGCCCTCGCCTGGGGTCACCGCCGATCGCTCCGTCAGTGGTAGAGGTCGGCTCGGCTTCGTTTCTTTTCCGTTTCTGTTTCCGCGATTTTCCAATTCGCGTTTTTTTTTTCAATTATTTTTTTTATTTATTATTATTTTTATTATTATTTTATTTTTAATAATATTTTAATCAATTAAAATATTATTAAAATCCATAAATATCTAAAAAAAATATTATTTATTCATTTATTCCATAAATGAATTTATCAGTCCGATTTTACCTTTTTGGTATAATTTTCGATTATTTTCGGGATTATTTTTCGAAGTGAAAATCTCGATTTATTCCAATAAATTCATATCTTGACCAATTTAATCCGAAATTTAATTATTTCTTCGTTATTGATCAAGATTTCTCAATCCCTTATTTTTAATTAAATTTTCTTGTCCCGATTAATAACGAATTTTGGTCTTTTGACCATTTTACCCTTGCACGTATTCGGGAATGCCATTTTAATCCTTTTGCATTTTTAAATGCACTCGAAAATATTAGGTCTTACAGTCAGACTCTGTGGGGCATGCTCAACATCAGCCTCCACTTCAATCTCATCTTGAGTCTCATGTGGCGACTCAGTACGACTCTCAGGCTTACCTCTATGGCCTCGAGCTCGTGTACTTGCCCTTCTACCATAGCGGCTATCAGTTAATGAGTCTATTCTTGCATTCAAAACCAAATTCTTAGCTGCACTTCCATCTCGATATACACAATTGTATCTAAACAATGCACAGTACATAGGGATGTAAACTTTCTTAACCACTAACACCGACTCATATCAGGCCAACTTAAGCTCTGATACCAAAAACTGTCACGACCCAATTTACCTAAAATCACTACAAATTTTTCGCTTTTCGATTATTATTTAATTCGTACATTTCTCTCATCGTGACCATCTTGCCAAACAATTGGGCTATGATTCGGTGTTAGTCACCTCTCACCTATTTACCATTCCATTTTCATAATCACATTCACATATCAGAGTTTACTATCTTTTGACTTTAACTAAATACATACACAATTGGATTTACTTAACCTTACATCCCGACATCGTATCCGTTTACAGTACTGTGCATTTACATATATAGGTACAAAACCATACAAATGTGTATACCTATCTCTCGATGGGAAGCAGCGGATACCAAGAATGCAAGTCCTTAGCCGCTCACTAACTACTGCGAGTACTCTGAAAAGATGGAAAAATAAGGGGGTGAGCAAACCACACGCTCAATAAGGCAATTATGCAAGTAAGTAGATAGCTCCACTATCTACATGCTCATAATGCCATGCCCTTAAAATCCATTTCTTTTCATTAAAATCTCAAGCACAAAATCATGCATACATCAATGACATAGTTTATCAAAACTATTTGTATATATAGAAATCATACTACTTATGCATCAATGGCATTTTATGTGACATCATTAAATCATACTTAGCATGAGGTAAATCAAGATCATGCCATGTAAAACAAATCATGAGAAACAATGCTTTTCATGAATCTTATCATTAAAGCATGGAAAACTCATCATCCTACTGCATTTAAATCATTTTATTTAAACTGCAGTATAAAATAACCCAAAGGGGTTAAGCATCTCACAATTCAATTTCAAACTCATAAAGCAATTCGTTATAAAATTATGTTAAAAAGCACATCTCAGTAAAAATCACAAATCGGGGGCCTGACCCTTCCCTCGGGTCTACCCTAGTCTATCGACCAATAGTTATATCATGTGAGACAAGTAGGTGACTATCAGTAACAACAAGGACTATGACCATAACCTAGTGATCCCTGGCAACACAGTACCTAGTGTGCGGGGTATCACACCTGAAACGGGAGGTGGGTCGGTCCTACCCGCCAGAACAACATAACATCAGGATTACGAGGGCAAGGCTTGTTGCCTGGTGGCTAATGCCACTCCACTCCAACAATCCCCACGGTACAGCGTACTCCGCGTGACATACACGGTACAACGTACTCCGTGAACCCAAGCTCAATCAGGGGTGCCTGCAATAAGTCTTATCCACCCATATCATCTATGTCTCAGTATGCACGTGTGAGCATTTCATCTCACTGTGACACACAATCTACAGGAGGCTCCAACACAGCTATATGCATGTCATATAAATCCCTGTGCGAGTGAAGATCTAGCACGACTCCATGCATATTCATGATATCAAAAAATCTCGTACGAGCGAAGCTCTATCACGGTTTCATAAAAATCAGTAAAATCTGCGTACAAGTAACACTCCAGTACGACTTTAAAATGAGTTATAAATCCATATAAAACTTCGTACGAGCAAGCTCCAGCACGGTGTTATGCATCAATAAATCAAATCTCGTGCGAGTTATACTCCAGCACGGTTTTATCCATAAATAAATCAAATCTCGTGCGAGTTACACTCCAACACGGCTTTATGCAATTTCATATCAAAATAGGATGCGAGTTAAGCTCCAGCACCTCTCATGTATGTCAAATCATTAAAACCAGTGCGAGCAATCGCTCCAGCACCTTTTTATGTATATCAGGTCAAAACAAGTCAAAACATGTCAAAACAGAGTGCGAGCTAGGCTCTAACACTTCTCATTCATTTCACAAGATAAAAATCAGTGCGAGCAACCGCTCTAGCACATGTCATGCATATGATGTCGCACAAGTCGATGCGAGCAACCGCTCAAGCACATTTATGTACACTCACAAACGCAGATATAGTGTAAGCTATGTGCCGACACTATCTGTTTTCATATAAACTTGATAGTTAGCCCATTTTTCAAAGAAATTTCATTTAAATCTTAATAACACTTACATAGTGTTATATTGTGAAATTTATGCAATTACTGGCCAATCTATTGATTTGCTTTGCTTAAAAACCAAGAAAATTTCTTAATTCAGAAAATTTCTTAAATCATGCATTTCATGCATGTCATACTTTCACCATCTTTCGGTAAATTCCCTCAATAGGGGTAAAATAACATTTTTACCTATTTAGAGTCCTTAAAATCTTTAATTTATTTCTAAGACCTTTTATACAAATTCTGTGTATTCATACATATTCAGTGTATACAAAAGCTATTAAAATACGCGTAGCTACATCTAGCTACTCACAATTCTCTTACCTCATTTTTCTGTACAGTCTGACCTTTCCACTGATGACTCGTCATGCAGTTCGATTTGCTCTCAATCAAATCTCTGGATCTGCGTATAAATATACATCAGGTCAAATTCAATACAATTAATTATATTTCATATTTTCTGGGCTTAATTTAAATCATTGGGCTCGTTTACCCATATTGGGCCCGATTGTACCATAATGGGCCTTAGTCGGCCTTAAGCCTGTTTTCCACTTATTATTCACATTATCGAGGCCTATTGGGCTCATTGGGCCTATCAGTATTTATTAAGTCTCATTCTAAATTCCCGGATAACTTAATGAATTATTTACAACAATATATCTC
This sequence comes from Firmiana major, assembly GCA_033439115.1. Taxonomy (NCBI): domain Eukaryota; kingdom Viridiplantae; phylum Streptophyta; class Magnoliopsida; order Malvales; family Malvaceae; genus Firmiana; species Firmiana major. Next base: position 42,539,516 of record CM065907.1, on the reverse strand, counting down.
TAATTCCAGAATTTAATTCATTTAATGCGAAAATTAAATCTGTAATTTATGCGATAAATTTTTAACACGCATAACGATGCAAATTATCATAAATAAGGGTTACTTACTCGAGATTTCATGATAGTACGTAAATCGAGATTGACTCGAGCTCTCGTTTGACGTCAATTGTCGAGCTACACAATTAAATATTTTTTCGGGTAAATTTTCAGTCGAATATTAATCAAATTAAATATTTCAAAATTTAAATCGGTCAATTTCGACCGCTTAGTGACTTACCCGTAGCTTGATTGCATCACTGAAATTTTTTTCAAATTTTCCTCTTTTTCTTTCCTTTTTTTTTTCTTTTTCCTTTTCTTTTTTGGCTGAACCGGCCCGGTCCAGTTCAGCATACCATCACTGCGCTGAACCGGTCGTACCGATTCAGGCCTCATTTTGTTGTGCCGACGCCGTCCGACCGGTTCTCGGGCCGTTTTCGATGCCGTTTGGTGCGCCATCGCCTGGGCTTCCATCATTGGGCCTTGGGTTGGATCAAATCGACGCCGATGGCCGTCAATTTCCTTTCTCTCCCGCAACGTTTCCCTCCGTCGATCTGTCGATTCCGACGACCTCACCGTGCGTCGCGGTTGCCTGTGGGTCGCGCCGGTGTCGGGCCTCCTTCGTCGGCCCTCGCCTGGGGTCCCTAGTCGCCAGTGGCCGTCGGCTGGAGGGAAATAGCCTCGGGTCGGCTTCTTTGCTCCTTTCGCGTGGTTTCCTCTTCAGTTTTCAAATTTCGTTTCTTTTTTTTTTATTTTTTTATTTATTTATAATTAAATTTTATTATTATTTTAATCAATATTATATTCAATAATAATCCAAATATCTAAAAAAATTATTATTTTATTCATTTATTCAATAAATGAATTCATCAGTCTTATTTCGCCTTTTCGGTATTTTTTTTATATTTTCAGGATAATTTCCCAAGGTGAAAATTTCAGTTTATTCCAAAAAAATTCATATCTTGATCAATTTAACCCGAAATTTAATTATTTCTTCATTATTGATTAAGATTCTCAAATCCATTATTTTTAATTAAATTTTCTTGTCACGATAAATACCGAATTTTGATTTTTTGACCGTTTTACCCTTGCATGTGTTCGGGACTACCATTTCAATCCTTCATTTAATTTTTTCTCATTTCGTGTTTTAAATAAAATCGGGTCTTACAGAGAAGTTGCGCTTCTATAGCTGGCTGCTTTCCCTTATCCTGATTCCAAGAACTTAACCCCTCAGGACAAGATGGAGGAGGAGCAATAAGAGACCTCGACCTTTCACCTCGAGAAGTTGGAGGAATAGAAGTTTGGCCTTGATCTCGAGAAGATGTCTCCCTAACTTGTTCCCGAGCAGAGTCCCTAAGGCGTCTTCGTTTATGGGGACGAGCAGCCATAGTAGCATTTTTGTTACCTTCCCTTGGTTGAAAGCTCTTCTGAGAGAATGCATTCCTGAAAGAAAAACAGGTAAATAAAAGTCAGAACATCCATTTGGAAAATAAACGGTTATTAACATGATAAAATGCAATGTTAAATCACCTAGATTTAGATAATTATCAAGAAAATTGATATTAACCAAGCTCTCATTCGAAGAAAAATCTAGAAAATGGCTCTCAAAAGCCTCGCCTTAGCCCCAACCCAAGTTTTTCTTAAAGTCCTCTTCAGAGGAATCGTTGGGATTTCCTACACCTTGGCTTCCTTCGAGGAAACTAGAGGGCAAGATAGGCTCAGGCTTAGAAATCAGAGCGACTGAAATGCATCCCTAGCTGACATGCCCTAAAGGTATTGTCCGCAAGTGCACGGGTCGTACAAGTAATAAAGGGATTTGAGTCCCGAGATTATCGTCTCACAGAGAAGTTGACTAGCCTAATTAATTACCGGTTAATTTTACCCTAAGTATATTCTAGCAAATTATGAAATTAAAGTGGGTGATCTAATAAGGCTAATTAAAAATACTGAAAACAATGAACATTAAAATAACGAAAATAAAACCGAGCTAAAAATACTTACAATGCTCCAAGCAATTAAAAGCAAATAACCTACAAAAGAAAATTAAAACAATTAATTATGCAATCAAAATAAAATGCTAAACTAAAGAACAAAATGAATTAAGCTAAAATTAAACAAACCTAAGGTAAAATGTGAATGTAATTAAACTAACTAAGAAAATGCAATTTAAACTAACTTAAAGTCTAATAAGATAAAAATCTACTTACCAAAAAAAATTCTTAAGCTTAACTCTAACTAAATGCTTAATAAAATCAAATTTAACTAATACATGTAAATAAATTTAATCTAAATTAATTCTAAATATAACTCATAAAATAATAAACTAAAAATTAAATCTTAACATGTATAAACTCAAATTAACTATTAACTAAGACTTAAAACTGAAGATTAAATTAATAACTTAATATATTAAATTTATCTATCAATTACCACTATTCTAACTAATACTAATGAAAACAATCAAAATGCAATAAATTGCAATGAAGCCATAACCAAACGTGGCCTTAGACAATTGCAAAATCACCAAAGTGGTCCCAAAAGTCTGGTACTATTCACTTATCTTCTTCCCAATTCATTTCCAGACATTCTCGGTTTTGTTCTTCTGCTCCTGCCGTGCCTCACGACCCTGTATAAGCTTCCTGCTCTGCTTTAGTGCTGACCATTTGTGCTACCAGCAGTTTCTACAACAGTCATGTCGTCCTTCTTCTATGCCAAACTCGTCGCCAGCTCCAGCTCTGCTCATGTGGTTCCCGGTTCTGTCCTGTTGCTCCTACATCCAGGTGCTACTCACCAATCTGGACTACGTTACTGGCACCAGTGCAACGTCTTTCTTCTGCTGTGCTTCTGCTCCAGGCTCTAACTGCATCCCACTCCAGCTGATGCCTGATTTTCTGCTGCATTGGTCCTCGGCATACTCTGCTCAGGTGCTATCCACTGCAGCTTCAGGATTGCATTGCGATTTTGCACCAGCACAACTATGCACTTAGCTTCTGTTTACACCAGAAAAGCCAGCACTGAACCGATGCTCTTCAGCAGCGCATTACTGCTTCAGTCCAAACCAATACCGTTTACAACTGCTGTACTAGAAACAGAAAAGCAGCAAATGCAAGGTGTGAGTGAAGTGGTCGAGCTCCTGCTCCTGGTGCTCACGAACAGCTAAGACTCGGTTCTACACATCATCAACCCACCTAAAATAATGCAGAACAAAAAGAAAACACAAGCAGAAGAAAATATGAAAGTTTCGTAAATGAAGAGTAGCAACTTAATGGATTGAAACTAAAAACTAAGACAAACAAAAAATGATCAGTAATTAAAACATGGAACAGAGGAGAATAGAGGAGGAAGCTTCTGCTATTGTTGCTGCCAGGCAACTCGTCCAGGGCAAGTTTAGGCTATTCGACGTCCTTAATGATTCAAGTTCTGCCTCCAGCCTAGTCTGCCATGTATTCGACCATAAACCAGCAAGCACCCTTCCTTCCCTCAGATCTCGTGCTTATTCATCTACGATTAAGATTAAAGCTGATGTTGCCTTGGTAAAACGACAACGAGGTGATGATTTCCACGGATTCCTCGTGTGTATATTCTGCAAAAACAACAGAAATCAGAGGGCGCAAGGATTGGTCCCTGCACGCGCGCTCCGATGATTAAGTTAGAAAGCTGAGTTTCTGTATATAAGAAGAAGAGAATTATGTTCTTCCAAAATCAAGAGAGTTCTCTTTTGATTTCTTTCTTTTCTTTTTTTTCCCTTTTTTCCTTTCTCTTTCAAGTACTCACCTGGGGTATTTATAGGTTTCTTCCGGGTCGGTTCAGGCTGAGGTCCAGGCGCGTGTCTGAGCCGCGACAGAGTCATTGAGCACTCTGTCGCGTTTCGGGGCTAGTCAACTTGCGGGTGAGTCGGTCAGGCGGCAGAGTACATGTGTGGACCTCTGCTGCGATCTATGCGGTGGAGTTCTGTCGCAGTACAGGAGGCAGAGGTCTGTCGCAGAGTTGGTGGCAGAGGTCTGTCGCAGGACATGCGGTAGAGGTCTATAGCAAAGTATACGGTAGAGTTCTGTAGCGACATACAGCGCCGCACGAGCTACGCGACAGAGTCTCTATCGCCTTGAGACTCTGTCGCCTACCAAGCTACTCTGCCGCATGGGGGACTCTGTCGTTGTAACAGTCACGTGGCTTGTCTTATGTTTGACACGTGTCAATCTCTGATTGGTCGATCTTTGTACACGTGGACTTTGATGATAGGACCACCATCAATTGCTCCCCACTCTTTGGTAGGAATTTTTCCTGCGAAAGAGGATTCTTAATAGAAAGATATATTTTCAGAAAGAATTTTACATACCTTTCTGAGGCCTGACTATCGCTACGCGAGCGCGTCTTTAGTTCTTACGGCCTTTATGTTTCCATTGCCTGGCCACAGTGACGCATAGCGCCTCAGGCTCTTATGGCTAGTTGGATCTTTCACGCCTGGTGTGAAACCCGGATTTTTCCCACTATGTTCACTATTTGGGACCATAATTTAAATAAAAGGGATTTAAATCGTTGGATGAAAAATACGAAATTTAAATGAGAAAAGATAGTGAGTCCGAGAAGGAAAATCGGTCCAAATTAATCCCAAACGTGTAGAAGGGTATAATGGTCCAAAGATCCTAATTTCGGTGTAAATTCGATAAGAAAATTTCATTAAAAATATGGATTTAGGAAATCTTGATCGATAAAGGAGAAATTATGGAATTTCGAGTCCAATTGGTCAAGATACGGAGATATTACAAATTTTTGTAATTTTCGCCCGGGACATTATTTCGAAAATATGCGAGAAATACACCGAAATAATTAAAATAAATTAAATAAATTAAATTAATTAATTAATAAAATATAATATGAGATATTTTGTACAATTTATTATATTTTATTTGATTAAAATAAAATATAATAAATATAATATAATAAAATATTTTGGGTATTTTTATTATTATTTTATTTGATTAAAATATAATAAAAATAATAATAAAGTAAAAAAAAAAAATTGAAATTGGGATCGCGCGACAGTCGCGCGACCCCAAACCACCGAAGGCAACAGCCTTCTCCTCCGACGAACGGAGGAGGCTGCCGGCGAGGGAGAAGGCTCGGATGAGAGGCGACGAGGCAGGCAAACCAACGTCGGCACCGATATGCCTGGAGAAGCCGCGATCGGCGACGAAAAAGAGAAAAGGAAACTGAAAGAAAAAAAGGAGATTCGGCGGCCACCGGCGACGATCAGCCCCGACCACCACAAGCCGAAGGTTCTTGAGGCGAAGACGGACCGATTGGTGGGTGAATCGGCTGGTGAAACGACCGGCAGTGCCGTCAACGGCGAAGGGGAGAAAACGGCAGTGACGGCGAAGAGGAGAACAGCCGGACCGGCCACTTTCCGGCGTCTTTGGAGGAAACCAACCCCAGATCCGTGCATCGGACGACCCAGCGGAGCTGCTGGTGATGGAAGCCGGCGGAGAACCGGTCGGCGAGGCCCTGAACCGGTCGAACCGGGGTAAACCGGCGGTCTGAACCGGTCTGAACCGGACCGAACCGGTTCAGCCGAAAAAGAGAGGGAAAAAGGAGAAAAAGGAAAGAAAAAGAGAAAAAGGAAAAAGGAAAAATTTTCGGGGATACACCGAACTTCGGGTAAGTCGGTAAGAGGTCAAAAGTGACCGATTTAATTTTCGAGAAATATATTTAAATTATATTTGATCAAAAATTCACCTGAAATTAAATATATAAATTGTGCAGTTCGATGATAAATCGCGTACGTGAGCCCGATCGAACTTCGAATTGCGCACTATCGCAAAATCTCGGGTAAGTAAAGCTCATTTACGACAATCTATGTAATTATTGCGCATTAAGAGTTTATTTTACGAGTTACGGATTAAATTGCGCATTTCGTGGATTAAATCAAGATTTTTAATTAAATTGTCGTAAATGATATACAGACTATTCAAAGAGTCTAGAAAAGGTCCAATAAGTACTGATGGGCCCAGTGAGCCCAATAGGCCTTGATGAAAGAATTAATAAGTGGAAACGAGCTTAAAACGGATTAAGGCCCATTAAGGTGCAATTTGGCCCAATAAGAGAGAAATTGGCCCAATTAGCTAACTCGACAGTAATAAATATGAGGAAAATATTTATTGAGTTAAATACGATTAAAACGAGGTTTATATCGATAAAACCGAGCAAAAAGAGTAAAATCGATAAAAGTCAACTTTTGGCTAAAGCTTCGATATAATCACATATTTGGATATATTGAAATGAATTTAAGCCGTATGTGATTAGTTGACCTTGTTTTGCAGCAGCTCGGTCTATCGACACGTTTTACGAGGTAAATACGAGCATCGAGGAAAGTGCTCTACATCAGTCGCTAAGAGGTAAGGGATATAATTTAGAGTAGCGTTAGTGCTCCACCTACCTTACCAATGACTTGATGTATGTTAGTTGAATGAGATTTTATGAAATATGCTGCAATGCCTTAGAAACTGAAACTAAACCATTTCCCGAGTTTTTCAACGTGTTTGCTACATGCATGAGATACATTTTACTTCACATGTTTATGAAAATGTGATTTTTCAATATGAAAAAGAAAACATGGTCTCATTTCATGAAAAGACGGGGAAGAGCCCTGAGAATGCTTTACCAAAGCAATGTTTTCATGATACGGGTTAAAGTCCCGAAACAGCTTTTAAGCTATATTTTCACGGTACGGGTATGAGTCCCAAGAATTGACTTTGATAACTATGCTTTCCATATTTACACGGGCTAGAGTCCCGCAATGATTTATGAAAATCATGTTTTCTATGAAAAACGGGTTAGAGGCCCGTAACGATTTTAATACACGGGTATGAGACCCGAAGTGATTTTGATAAATTGGGTAAGAGGCCCAAAATGATTTTTATGGGGTAAAAAGGCATGACATGAAGAAAGTCAGAGGATCTGGGATCGATCTCGTATGGAGACGATCGAGGATCTACCTAGCCGACGGCCAGGGAACGGGCAGGCTCTGACTTGATATGAGAAACGTGCGTATAGACCACACTTGGTGATGCACGTGAGTTCGTGCGTATAGTCCCCATTTAGTGGTGCACGAGAGATATGGCAGCGTACGACCCTGATCCAGTCCTACGACTCCCTTGTGCTATGGCCATGAGTACTATGATTTTGTCCTACGGGACCAGATGTATGATGTCCTTCGGGACTAGTATATGAGACAATTGCCTGACCCTACACGATGAATTGACGGAACGATATATATATATATGTTTTCGCACATTTCATGCTACCTGTTTTATGATTTTATTGAGCACATATTTTCTATGATGAGATTTTAAAGGTAGCTATGAGTATGTTTTACGAAATGTGCATATGACAATACAGTTTCACTTTAAAGTGATAAGCATGTTATGATATGCATGATTAAGTTTTGAGATGCTTTTTACTTGTTTACACGACGTGATATGCATACTATATATGAGTTTTACTAAAAAGATGCATGGTGTGTAAACTTATAATTTAAGCATGTTTTTACTGCTTTTATGAAATGTAAGCATCTCTACTCCAGTACATATTTATGCTGATTTGTAAAACCATGAGTTTTACCATATTTTGAGTATTTAAAGCTATTTTAAATGTATCTCTTACTGAGTCTGAAAAACTCACCCCCCTCCTCTCCATCTCCCAGATTATCTATAGCGAGTCTACTGCACATATAAGACTGTGGTCGTTGACAAGGTAGTCCGACCTTTCAGCAGATACTCTTGTAACCTTGAGGTACAGTCTTACTTATATTCCAAACATGTGATACATAATAGACACTATTGTATATAATAGTCGGGATGTAATAGTTGTAAATAATTTTATATATACAGAATGTATGTGATGTAATGAGATCCTGGAAAATGAAAAGATTTTAATTTTAGACATGGACAGGAAAACAACATAGTTAATGGATAAAAAGTTTAAATTAGCCCCATTTTTCACGCTTCCGGGGCGTGACACCTGGCCACAGTGACGCATAGCGCCTCAGGCTCTTACGGCTCGTCTGAATATACGTCTGGCCACAATGACGCTATTGTGCCTCAGGCTCTTATGGCTCGTCTGATTTTCACGCCTGGCCACAGTGACGCATAGCGCCTCAGGCTCTTACGGCTCGTCTGAGTATACGCCTGGCCACAGTGACGCATAGCGTCTCAGGCTCTTACGGCTCGTCTGAGTATACGCCTGGCCACAGTGACGCATAGCGTCTCAGGCTCTTACGGCTCGTCTGAGTATACGCCTGGCCACAGTGACGCATAGCGCCTCAGGCTCTTACGGCTCGTTTGAATATACGCCTGGCCACAGTGACGCTATTGTGCCTCAGGCTCTTACGGCTCGTCTGATCTTTCACGCCTGGCCACAGTGACGCATAGCGCCTCAGGCTCTTACGGCTCGTCTGATTTTCACGCCTGGCCACAGTGACGCATAGCGCCTCAGGCTCTTACGGCTCGTCTGATTTTCACGCCTGGCCACAGTGACGCTATTGCACCTCAGGCTCTTACGGCTCGTCTGAGTATATGCCTGGCCACAGTGACGCATAGCGCCTCAGGCTCTTACGGCTCATCTGAGTATACGCCTGGCCACAGTGACGCATAGCGCCTCAGGCTCTTACGGCTCGTCTGAGTATACGCTTGGCCACAGTGACGCTATTGCGCCTCAGGCTCTTACGGCTCGTCTGATTTTCACGCCTGGCCACAGTGACACTATTGCGCCTCAGGCTCTTACGGCTCGTCTGATCTTTCATGCCTGGCCACAGTGACGCATAGCGCCTCAGGCTCTTACGGCTCGTCTGACAGGTCTAAGCTTTTCCTTAGTGCTTGTGAATCTTTTTCTTCTACTAAGGGCACCATCTTGGGTGACAGTGCTCCAATTTCCATGGGAATCAATGCACCACCCTTGCCTCTCGGGGCTGTACCCTCTTCATTACTTCTTCTTGAGCCACATATTTATTGGCTCTAGCAAACAGGTCGAAAAGTGTCGCCGGTTGGTCGAGGGAGAGGGATTCTTGCAACTTTTCAGACCTCGTCCCCTGTAACATTGCAGCCATGGCTACTCCTACCGGTAGATCGTCAACCTCCAAGGTTGCGTCTCGGAAACGATCTACGTAGCTCTTCAAGGATTCTTTATTCCCTTGTTTCAGAGTGAGTAGGTAAGTAGCGTCCTTCTTTCTCTGGCTATTAATCATGAAGACTTGCAAAAATTCATTTCGCAATTGGTCGAAGGATGAGATGGAACCTTCGCTCAACCCATTGAACCACTTCAGAGCATGCCCAGACAATGTGAGCGAAAAAGCCCTGCAAATAATTTCGTCTTCCCATCCATGCAGCAACATGAGGGACTCATAACTTTGTATGTGGTTGTATGGGTCGGCTTTGTCTGTGTAAGTGGCCATAGAAGGCATCTTGAACTTCTTCGGCAAAGGTTTGTTCCTGATTTTCGGACTGAACGGAATCCTCCTTTTTTGACTATCATCTGGAGACACCAGTTTTCTCTTTTCCAAAATCCTTTGGACAACTTTCTCCACGTTTTTCGACCCTTGAACCGAGTATGCTACCCTCCCTTCGGGTCTAGAAGAGTCCGAGTGGTGAGCACTCCTTTCAGCACCTCCCATTCCGGGATTTGATCTTGTACCCTCGAAATAGTCTCGGGGGTTGGGACCCTTCCGTCTTCATCGCTCCCCAGACCTATGATCTGTGGGTGAGCTCTGCCGCTTACGTGCCGCGGGTGAGCTCTGCCGCCTGCGATCTGCGGGTGAGCTCTGCCGCCTACGTGCTGCAGGTGAGCTCTGCCGCCTGTGATCTGCGGGTGAGCTCTGCCGCCTGCGATCTGCGGGTGAGCTCTGCCGCCTACGACCCGCTGGTGAGCTCTGCCGTCTACATGCTGCGGGTGAGCTCAGCCGCCTGTGATCTGCGGGTGAGCTCTGCCTCCTGCGATCTGCGGGTGAGCTCTGCCGCCTACGACCCGCGGGTGAGCTCCGCCGCATGACTGCTACTGGTGGACTCTGCCGCGTCAGGTCTGCGGTAGCGTTCACCTCTCGTAACCCTGCCGCAGGGTAATTTCTTTGAAATGCGGTAGAGTTTGGAATCAATCCAGTGGCAGTATTTTGCGCTCCTTCCCCTTGTCCAGCATTCACCATGGTGGAGGGTTCACCTCTCTCGCAGGTCTGCCTCGGGGTGTTCTCATCCACCATTTGCTGCACTTCTGGGGGTAAGCTAAACTGCGGGAGAGCGTTCTTTAAGAAGTTCACCATAGCTCTCAACGCTGTCATCGTCTCCTCATTCTGACGCTTCAGAGCCTCAAATTCCTCTATAGAAACTGATGCCACTTTGCCACCCTCTTCATTCTGTCTTTGTCCTTGCTCTGAGCTGACAGGGGGACTCACAGAATTCTCTCCCCTTGCATCCTTTGCCGTAGAACGTTTCCTCACCATTTTAATGGGGAATCTGACTTTTTGTCCTGATTCCCACAGTCGGCGCCAATTGATGTTGCCTTGGTAAAACGACAACGAGGTGATGATTTCCACGGATTCCCCGTGTGTATATTCTGCAAAAACAACAGAAATCAGAGGGCGCAGGGATTGGTTCCTGCACCGCGTCCCGATGATTAAGTTAGAAAGCTGAGTTTCTGTATATAAGAAGAAGAGAATTATGTTCTTCCAAAATCAAGAGGGTTCTCTTTTGATTTCTTTCTTTTCTTTTTTTTCCCTTTTTTCCTTTCTCTTTCAAGTACTCACCTAGGGTATTTATAGGTTTCTTTCGGGTCGGTTCAGGCTGAGGTCCAGGCGCGTGTCTGGGCCGCGACAGAGTCATTAAGCACTCTGTCGCGTTTCGGGGCTAGTCAACTTGCGGGTGAGTCGGTCAGGCGGCAGAGTACATGTGTGGACCTCTGCTGCGATCTATGCAGTGGAGTTCTGTCGCAGTACAGGAGGCAGAGGTCTGTCGCAGAGTTGGTGGCAGAGGTCTGTCGCAAGACATGCGGTAGAAGTCTGTAGCAAAGTATGCGGTAGAGTTCTGTAGCGACATACAGCGCCGCACGAGCTACGCGACAGAGTCTCTATCGCCTTGAGACTCTGTCGCCTACCAAGCTACTCTGCCGCATGGGGGACTCTGTCGTTGTAACAGCCACGTGGCTTGTCTTGTGTTTGACACGTGGCAATCTCTGCTTGGTCGATCTTTGTACACGTGGACTTTGATAATAGGACCACCATCAATTGCTCCCCAGTCTTTGGTAGGAATTTTTCCTGCGAAAGAGGATTCTTAATAGAAAGATATATTTTCAGAAAGAATTTTACATACCTTTCTGAGGCCTGACTATCGCGACGCGAGCGCGTCTTTAGTTCTTACGGCCTTTATGTTTCCATTGCCTGGCCACAGTGACGCATAGCGCCTCAGGCTCTTATGGCTAGTTGGATCTTTCACGCCTGGCCACAGTGACGCATAGTGCCTCAGGCTCTTACGGCTCGTCTGAATATACGCCTGGCCACAGTAACGCTATTGCGCCTCAGGCTCTTATGGCTCGTCTGATTTTCACGCCTGGCCACAGTGACTCATAGCGCCTCAGGCTTTTACGGCTCGTCTGAGTATACGCCTGGCCACAATGACGCATAGCGTCTCAGGCTCTTACGGGTCATCTGAGTATACGCCTGGCCACAATGACGCATAGCGTCTCAGGCTCTTACGGCTCGTCTGAGTATACGCCTGGCCACAGTGACGCATAGCGCCTCAGGCTCTTACGGCTCGTCTGAGTATATGCCTGGCCATAGTGACGCTATTGCGCCTCAGGCTCTTACGGCTTGTCTGATCTTTCACGCCTGGCCACAGTGACGCATAGCGCCTCAGGCTCTTACGGCTCGTCCGATTTTCACACCTGGCCACAGTGACGCTATTGCGCCTCAGGCTCTTACGACTCGTCTGAGTATATGCCTGGCCACAGTGACGCATAGCGCCTCAGGCTCTTACGGCTCGTCTGAGTATACGCTTGGCCACAGTGACGCTATTGCGCCTCAGGCTCTTACGGCTCGTCTGATTTTCACGCCTGGCCACAGTGACGCTATTGCGCCTCAGGCTCTTACGGCTCGTCTGATCTTTCACGCCTGGCCACAGTGATGACGCATAGCGCCTCAGGCTCTTACGGCTCGTCTGACAGATCTAAGCTTTTCCTTAGTGCTTGTGAATCCTTTTCTTCTACTAAGGGCACCATCTTGGGTGAAAGTGCTCCAATTTTCATGGGAATCAATGCACCACCCTTGCCTCTCGGGGCTGTACCCTCTTCATTACTTCTTCTTGAGCCACATATTTATTGGCTCTAGCAAACAGGTTGGAAAGTGTCGCCGGTTGGTCGAGGGAGAGGGATTCTTGTAACTTTTTAGACCTCATCCCTTGCAACATTGCAGCCATGGCTACTCCTACCGGTAGATCGTCAACCTCCAAGGTTGCGTCTCAAAAACGATCTACGTAGCTCTTCAAGGATTCTTTATTCCCTTGTTTCAGAGTGAGTAGGTAAGTAGCGTCCTTCTTTCTCTGGCTGTTAATCATGAAGACTTGCAAAAATTCATTTCGCAATTGGTCGAAGGATGAGATGGAACCTTCGCTCAACCCATTGAACCACTTCAGAGCATGCCCAGACAATGTGAGCGAAAAAGCCCTGCAAATAATTTTGTCTTCCCATCCATGCAGCAACATGAGGGACTCATAACTTTGTATGTGGTTGTATGGGTCGGCTTTGCCTGTGTAAGTGGTCATAGAAGGCATCTTGAACTTCTTCGGCAAAGGTTTGTTCCTGATTTTCGGACTGAACGGAATCCTCCTTTTTTGACTATCATCCGGAGACACCAGTTTTCTCTTTTCCAAAATCCTTTGGATAACTTTCTCCACGTTTTTCGACCCTTGAACCGAGTATGCTACCCTCCCTTCGGGTCTAGAAGAGTCCGAGTGGTGAGCACTCCTTTCAGCACCTCCCATTCCGGGATTTGATCTTGTACCCTCGAAATAGTCTCAGGGGTTGGGACCCTTTCGTCTTCGTCGCTCCCCAGACCTATGATCGGTGGGTGAGCTCTGTCGCCTACGTGCCGCGGGTGAGCTCTGCCGCCTGCGATCTGCGGGTGAGCTCTGCCGGCTACATGCTGCGGGTGAGCTCTGCCGCCTGTGATCTGCGGGTGAGCTCTGCCGCCTGCGATCTGCAGGTGAGCTCTGCCGCCTACGACCCGTGGGTGAGCTCTGCCGTCTACGTGCTGCGGGTGAGCTCAGCCGCCTGTGATATGCGGGTGAGCTCTGCCGCCTACGACCCGCGGGTGAGCTCCGCCGCATGACTCTTACTGGTGGACTCTGCCTCGTCAGGTCTGCGGTAGCGTTCACCTCTCGTAGCCCTGCCGCAGGGTAATTTCTTTGAAATGCGGTAGAGTTTGGAATCAGTCTAGTGGCAGTATTTTGCGCTCCTTCCCCTTGTCCAGCATTCACCATGGTGGAGGGTTCACCTCTCTCGCAGGTCTGCCTCGGGGTGTTCTCATCCACGATTTGCTGCACTTCTGGGGGTAAGCTAAACTGCGGGAGAGCGTTCTTGAAGAAGTTCACCATAGCTCTCAACGCTGTCATCGTCTCCTCATTCTGACGCTTCAGAGCCTCAAATTCCTCTATAGAAACTGATGCCACTTTGCCACCCTCTTCATTCTGTCTTTGTCCTTGCTCTGATCTGACAGGGGGACTCACAGAATTCTCTCCCCTTGCATCCTTTGCCGTAGAACGTGTCCTCACCATTTTAATGGGGAATCTGACTTTTTATCCTGATTCCCACAGTCGGCGCCAATTGATGTTGCCTTGGTAAAACGACAACGAGGTGATGATTTCCACGGATTCCTCGTGTGTATATTCTGCAAAAACAACAGAAATCAGAGGGCGCAGGGATTGGTCCCTGTACGCGCGCTCCGATGATTAAGTTAGAAAGCTGAGTTTCTGTATATAAGAAGAAGAGAATTATGTTCTTCCAAAATCAAGAGGGTTCTCTTTTGATTTCTTTCTTTTCTTTTTTTTCCCTTTTTTCCTTTCTCTTTCAAGTACTCACCTGAGATATTTATAGGTTTCTTCCGGGTCGGTTCAGACTGAGGCCCAGGAGCGTGTCTGGGCCGCGACAGAGTCATTGAGCACTCTGTCGCGTTTCGGGGCTAGTCAACTTGCGGGTGAGTCGGTCAGGCGGCAGAGTACATGTGTGGACCTCTGCTGCGATCTATGCGGTGGAGTTCTGTCGCAGTACAGGAGGCAGAGGTCTGTCGCAGAGTTGGTGGCAGAGGTCTGTCGCAGGACATGCGGTAGAGGTCTGTAGCAAAGTATGCGGTAGAGTTCTGTAGCGACATACAGCGCCGCACAAGCTACGCGACAGAGTCTCTATCGCCTTGAGACTCTGTCGCCTACCAAGCTACTCTGCCGCATGGGGGACTCTGTCGTTGTAACAACCACGTGGCTTGTCTTGTGTTTGACACGTGGCAATCTCTGATTGGTCGATCTTTGTACACGTGGACTTTGATGATAGGACCACCATCAAAAGCAAACAAACTAACTACTTTGGGGGGCTGTCACACAACTTTCATTCACCATCGTTGACGAAAGAATGAAAGGGAATAGATTGATGAAGGATAATATCGATACTAGCCATTAACGGAGGAACATACAGAAGCAACCATAAAAAAAAAAAAAAGATCATAAAGTAAAGAAGGGAAAACAACGTTGAAGGAAAGGCCAAATGAAAATTGTTCATATTAATCAAATCTTAATTGTGCCATAAACAGTACCAAGTGAAATCAAGAAAAATGGTGGCTGCCGATAGTCAAAGAAAAAACTAATAATAAAAACAAAGGAAAAATAAACCTAGCAATAATTTTAACCTAAAAAACTAAAAGCTCCCGCCTTTCAATTGCCATCTTTTTCTATTTATATACAAACTTAGGGATATAATTGTAATATATATTTTTTTATCCTAGATGAGTTGGCATTGTTTAGCCACTTGTCTTCACACCATTGGCTCCTTGAAAAATAATATTTTCATGTTATCTGTCTTTTTGTCCAATTGGATGTGCTAGGCTCGTGTTGCCCGCGTGGTCCAATCTAAATTTTAGCTCAATTCTGGTCCATTTTCTACCGAAATATTCAAAATTCATCCGGATTTAATTTATCTGCAAACATGAGAATTTTAATTAAATAAAGGTGATAATTAACAAAATAAATTTGGGATTTAAATAATTAATTAGGAAATTAAGCACAAATAATTCTAAAAATATAGAATTATCACTAGCCAGCAGCAATTACATCTCTGAAGTCAATAAAGATAATAAAGTATTCTCATCGTTTACTTGCAAATTAGTAATAAGAGGACCATATAAATCTCTTAAATTAGACAGTTGACTAATGTTTGAAGGTCCGTGAAGACACCATTGAGTGGGAATATCTAAGGTTGAAGGAATTTCAACGATGAGCCAGTCGGAGACATAATTATATAACTTGGCTGGTGGATTTCCAAAAAAAACTTGTTATTTTAGCCCCTCTCGGATACCTTTTGGATACAGAAACGCGTTGAATTACGAATGCTACGAACTTTAAAGAAAATTAAACAATGGGATAGTAGGCACAACATTAAATTTATGACATATAATTGTGAAGCTGATCACTTGCGTCCATCCATAAGGGTGAAGTTGAGCGAGAATTGTGTCATAGTGTTGAAGAAAATCAACTCCAAAGTCAAGTAACAAAAAACGAAATCCAAATTTCAATGAGGCTTGATAAGCAGGAACACCGCTACTAACAACTTTGGGAACGCGTTCTGTATTAGTTGGGAGCCTATAAGAGTAATCTTCGGGAAGAGGAAAAGTGTTGCGAATAGACTGAAGGTCAGACTCCCCAAGTCTGGAAGAAGGACCTAAATTTATTTGTTTTTCGCTACTTTGTCTGGCTATTAGGGAGCAAATAATGAAATTAGTGACTAGAGAATATGAAAAAATAAGCAGATACCTTCAGCTGTAGAGACTGACGTGAGAGTTTAGCGTCAGAATTTGGCGTGAAGGTTTGACGCGAGGATTTGACTTCAAGGTGTGGCGGGAGAATTTGACCTGAGACTATTGCTAGAACACACGAACGAGTGATGAGTGCAAACTAATAGACCCAACATATATATACATGTGGAAGGGTGTACATACTTCTGTAAAAATAATAGCAACTTAGACCACGGAAGAAAGTTGCGAAAGGATAACAACCGAAAAGAATATATACTTTTCCGCAAGATTATACTTAGCGAAAGAATTGGGAGCAATTTGTTGTGAGTAATGAAACCCGATTAAATTTTAATACGTCAAAACTCTAGAAAGATACGACAAAAAAAATTGACACGTGTAGGAGCACAGTCTAGCATGCCACTGCCGAAAAGAAGAATTGCACTGCGTAGCACCAATTGAGGTGCGCCACATGGCACAATAACAATGTGCCACATGGCACAAATTAATTGTGCCACATGGTGCAAACTAATTGCTCCACATGAAGCAAGCAAGAGGATACCCTCCCCGTGCATAGGCGTGAGGGGTGTCTTGCCTATGTTGTGCGTGCGCCACGTGGTGCACCCACAGTTAAACATAGGCGGAAGAATCCTCCCGCCTATGTGTGCATGGGTGGGAGGATCTCTCGCCCATGATTGTGGGCGTGCCACACAATCAGGTAGTTGTGCATGGGCGGGAGATCCTCTACCCATGATCGTGGGTGCGCCACGTGGAGCTCCCATGTACAAGCCCATACATAGGGCGTTATACACAGAAAAACGATGAGCTTAGTGGCACATGTATTAAAATTTATTCGGATGATTTTATCCTTAAATATTTATTATTACGTAGGATCCGTAAAACAGTAAAAGACACTTAATTAGCGGATAAATAGGCAATTCAAAGTGGAACCAATCCCTATAAATATGAGACATGCATGATTCGTAAGCTTAAGACTCTATTTTTGTTTACAGAAACTCTGTCAAATTTTTTTCTGACTTAAATATCAAAGTTATTACATTAGGAAAATTCATGCGTCTCTCTAATTATTATTTTTCTTATAAAATTTTTAGTAGTACGTGACATAAAAATCAAGACTCGAACGTCAACAATACATCACGGTTACATTTGACAACAATAATAATAATAATAATAATAATAATTATTATTATTATTAATCTCCGCAGCAAATCGTTTGTTCGATTAGAACAATAAATCAGCTTTTCTTTAAAAATAAAATAAAAAAATAAAATAAAAAACCTTAGTCGGTAAGCAATCTGCTTTGCAACAACGAGACGACGTGTCTTATCTTCGTCGTAATCAAAAATTAAAATCAAAATAAAAAATAAACTACTTCATTGTATAATAATAATAAATTAGTAATAACCTATTAGGTAAGCCATGATTAGAAAGCTTAATAGCTAATTAATTTTCTCCTATAAATAACGAACCCTATTTCGCCAAATTTTTTCTTCCTATTTTTTGGGTCTCGATTTTTCTTCTCATCTCTTATTTCCATCATGTCTATGCTCGATTCCTTTTTCAACAAAGGCTTTAAAGCTGCTAAATGGTAATTCTTCATTTTCCTTTCTTGTTATTGATATTTATGTTTAATTTTTCATTTTGTGATTTTTTTTCTTATGCTGCTATATATTCCTGTCTGATCAATCATATCGATTTCTTGTTTATGTAACTATTAGTTTGATCAATTTTGAAGATTTAGATTAATTAATATTAACTTTGATTTTTTTTGGGTGGAAAATTTTGCAGCAAAACTTTATTGAAGTTAACAATTCCGCGGATAAAGTTGTTGAGGAATAGGAGAGAGATTCAGATAAAGCAGATGCGCCGCGACATTGCCAAGCTTCTTGAGACTGGCCAAGAAGCTACTGCTCGAATTCGGGTATATTATTACTTCTTTAGCAAGGAGCTTTATTTTCTTTCATTAGTTAGTGAAATACGCTGACCTACATATGCTTTACTTTTTTTATAATATAAATACGCTGTTCTTACTAGTTAGTTTAGTGCATATGGTTGTTTTATCATCTAAAATTGCTGTTTTGAGAAGGTAATCATATATCTTTAGTGCTTGTTTTACTCAATTTCTAGAACAGGCTTTGGTAGTTTTTAAGAGGCAATGCTTGGACTTATATTTTCAGGTGGAGCATGTAATACGGGAAGAGAATATGATGGCTGCTCAGGAGATTCTTGAGCTGTTTTGTGAGCTTATTGCCGTCCGTCTTCCAATCATTGAGACTCAAAGGTTATTGCTTTAACTTTCTGCATTCTTTTTTTTCCTTAATATTTTAATATTTTGGATTACACTCCCATTGCTTTGCTTTGGTTCTCATAACACTTTGGTAGGATGAATTTTGCAATGTAGCTAGCTGGCGATGACAACCTTGGATCAGATTTAGGTTGAAATGGGGCCAAATATTTGTAAAAGGAGTTTGGAAGTTGAGTGAAAGAGTAGTTTGACCTAATTGTTCAGTTTGAGTATTGTGTCAATAAAAAAAAATAATAAAAAATAAAAAAGTAACCTAATACCAGGGTTCTGTGACAAACAAAAATATCAGATCTAAATTTTGATTTGAAAGTATCAATTTACCTTGAAACGCTTTACTTGTTACCCCATTTTAACCCTTAATGAGCAACTGATGCCTAATTTTCCGCTTGTCTTATATTTCAGTTAGTAGCATTGACCCTAAGGAATGAAAAGGAAAAGAAGTAGGGAAAGAGGGAAAACTGGAGGGGTCGGGGTGGAAAGGGGAGGGGAGAGAAAGCTAGTAAATGAACTGGCATACACATGCGGATTTCTTTGTTATGGTTTCATTGAGAATGTGAATGCCAAAATGTTATCCTTGTTATGGTTTCATTGAATGTTTAATTCTATTAATTCTCTATAATTGTCCCGATACGTTTCGATTATGCATTCCATGCCAATAGTAAAATCTTGGGCTGCTTTTGGAAATTGTGTAGGTGAAGCATTAGCACTGCTGCTTGAGCTCAAATGCTTTTTGGAGGTAGATCAAGCTTGTTCCTAGGTTATTATTAGTGCATGTTACCCTTCACTAGAGCTTTCACAGTGATCAATGCTACAATGTCAATTTTGTCCACACTTGTTGCTGTGACCAACTTTTTTGGATTCATGAATGACATTGTTTGCACAATGCTATGTTTGTTTAATTTTCATCTCAGATTTCTTTTATCATCCTTACATGAGAAGTTGATAAGTTATAGAATTTGTGAAGTTTCTCAAAATTGGAGTTAAAAACACGCTGCATAATTTAGAATTAAAATTTGAAGAATCATCCTTTTTCAGGGAATGTCCTCTAGATTTGAAAGAAGCAGTATCTAGTGTTTATTTTGCTGCACCAAGATGTGCCGATCTACCAGAGTTGCTTCAGGTCCAAATGCTATTTATTTCCAAGTATGGAAAGGAATTTGTATCAGCTGCAACTGAGCTGAGGCCAGATTGTGGTGTTAATCGTCAGGTATTATAAGTTTTAAGTTTTAAGGTTGACCGGATATTGTCATCTTGTATTTTTCTTCTTCCTGTTGACATCCTTCCTATAAACTCTAAATGCAGTTGATAGAATTGTTATCTATACGTGCTCCTTCACCTGAAACAAAGTTGAAGCTTCTGAAAGAAATTGCTGAAGAGCATGAGTTGGATTGGGATCCAACTTCCACTGAGACTGAGTTTCTCAAACCACATGAAGATTTATTGGTAAGTGAACTGTAGACCATGTTTACTCTTGTTCTCTGTTCATGTCTCATTGAATGTCCCTTTTTTTTTTCAGAATGGCCCAACACAGATTGTCGGTGGATCTATGTTGCCCCTTCCTGCAGAGACACATGATGAAATATTGAATTCTGCCGTTGATCATGCCCTAGATGAGCAGCCTGATTCTAATACAGACATTGACCCATTAGATTTTCCTGAAGTTCCTAAGGTGCCATTGCGGCCAAGCACAAGTGCTGCATCAGCACCAGCAATTAGGCCACCCTCACGTGCTGATTCAGACCTGGAAATTAACCATGAATCATCTAGACCTTCTGGAGACTCTGGACATGTGTTACAAATGTCTCCTTTGGAGCCTGATATGTTAATCCAAGAAAACTCAGTCGCAAAAGAAAATGAAATGCCCAATGATCCAGCTGGAGATAAAGAAAATAAACAGTTTCTGCCATTCATTTCTCCTCCATCAATATCTTCTGCCTCAATTACCGCAAGACCAAGTGATCCACCTTATATATCTAGGACAAAAAGTGAGGCCAATGTAGACTTACAGGATGTTTTAGCTGCTGCTCAGGCAGCTGCTGAATCTGCTGAGCGTGCAGCTGCTGCGGCTCGATCGGCAGCCAGTCTTGCACAGGTCAGAATTGCTGAACTTACCCAAAAAAGGACTGATCAGGTCACTGAGATTAGCAGCTCTGAGAACCCTTTTCATACTGATACTCTGCATCAACCAGCTAATACAGAAAAGCCAAATTTTGGTCATCAAAGCTCTTTTAGTGATCTTGGTGATGCTTTATACTCTCCGGACTTGGTGCATCAGGACCAGGAGCACCAAGGATCAGAGGTAGCAAACCTACCTTCAGTTGACAAATTAAAAGTAGGTCTCGATTCACCGGTTTTCAGTGAACATGCTCTTGAACAAGACCACCTTCAACATCAGCCGCAGAGATTGCCTTCAATGGATGATGTATACGTATCATATCCAAACCTTTTTTCAAGACAGAATTCAAACCTTGGATCTGGTGAGTCTTAAAGATAATTCCCATATTAATTATTATTAGTGCAAGCATGCCTCTTCTTATTATATTTAGGTTATTAAATATCCAAAAGATTAAGAATGTACCGTAAAGAAATTTTAGCTGCTCTTGTAAGTTGAGAAGCTTCTGAGATGTCTTTCGTTGGACTGTGTTTGAGTTGAATAAAACCGATGCTTTGGAAATATTAGTGTTTCTCACTATAGCATCAATAGGACCATTAGTTGTTAAAACGTGTTTGTATAGAAATGCTCTAAGGATTAACGTGTTGCCATGTTGTAAATAAAAGCGAATGGAAGGCCAAACCCTTTTGCCGGCGGTAATGATGATTAAAAGCACCACTATTAAACAAGAACAAAGCTATAACCATGTGTTGCCATTCAATAAATTAAAAGAAAAAAGTAGGTCCCGCTAGAAAATTCCATACATGCATGGCATCGGGAAGGCCCAGGACCCTTTCTGCATATCAAAAACCGATAGAAGAAATATAACAGGAGAAGATGATGTGCAAATATGGGTTAGGCTGCCACAGCTGCAACTGTTTGGAAAGTGGAAACATCATGTCTTCAACTGCAGCAAAAGATACACAGCAGACTCTTATGCACAAATGTAATGAATACAATGCCGAATGGGCTTACAGGAGACAAATCAGGATATGGTCATAAAATATAAAAGAAAATATATATATATCTATATATCATAAAAAATAACTAGTAAAAACTTTTCCTTCTATAGTGTAGCTAAGCCATGGTCACCTTGGACCGGATAACTCAACAGCATGCAGATTGTCTGTTGAGTCAACGATCCAATCAGAATTAGGATGGGGTGCAAGTTCCACCTCCTGCCGTAGAACTTCAACCTTTTGCCACTCATCCCACCTCTCGGCCAACCCATCGCCTTCAAGCATTCTCACTACTTCTGACATCTTCGGCCGGTCCATGGGGGATCCTTGCGTGCATAACAAAGCTACCTGGATTAACTGCTCTACTTCAGTTTCTACATAATTGCTCTGGAGATCTGGATCGACTAGCATTTCCAACTTCTTCTCCTTCAGAAGTCCTTTGACCTGAAAAAATATGCTCAACATGAAGCAAGCCATGAGCCTCTAGTTCTAATTACTTAAGCATTAATCTCTAACAAGAATAATTTTAGGTGCCTAAAATAATGCTGCTTCTGTCATCCGTAATTTTTATCAGCACCTTTCCATAGCTGATGCATTGCAGCCAAAACATGTGACTACCATCAGTTGCTCAACTTTTGGACAGATTCATTTCTCTAGGATCCAAATTTACAGGCTCAAGGCTTAGACCAACTAGGCTAACCTAGCTTTGTTTTATCATTACCGAAGGGCACTCGAACTAATATCAACACAACTAGTTTTCACCTATCCCGAAAGTAAAGAGATGAATAATACTGAGAATCAGGCGGGAATTAAAGTAGCAAATTTAACAGTTTCTGAATTAGTATTTAAGCAGATTAGAGAATAGAATTAAGCAAATTGCTTAACAAGAAGACTGAGATAACAAAAGGAAAATTATCTTATGCATACCCAATCAAGCAACATGACATCATCATCATTTGCAAGCCGAGCAAGATCAAAGGCCCGCTGCCCTGTGATAAGCTCCAGAAGCATGATACCATAACCAAAAACATCAGTTTTCTCTGAAGACTTTCCAGTAGAGAGATACTCTGGAGCAATATGTCCAATTGTGCCACGTACAGCAGTAGTTACATGGGTATCCTTGTAGTCCATGAGTTTAGCCAACCCAAAGTCACCAACAACAGCTTCAAACTCCTCATCCAACAAAATATTCGCAGCTTTCACATCACGATGAATAATCTTTGGGTCACAATGATCATGCAAATAAGAGAGACCTCTAGCAGATCCCAATGCAATTCTCTTCCGTGTTGGCCAATCAAGTGGAGGTTGCGAAATAGGGCGTTCTATAAGAATGCATCAAGAAAACATAAAAAATTTACTCAAGATGGAAAGAAAGACTAGATGTTGCAAATATTATAATTATAACAATTTCAACTTTGGCTTCACCTCTTAGACATGACGCAACACTTCCATTAGCCATGTACGGATAAACAAGCAACCGTTCAGTTGGTGTCATACAAAACCCACGCAGTCTGAGGAGATTCCGATGCACGGCCATGCTTATCATCTCTACCTCTGTTTGAAACTGTAACTCCCCACCGGGTGTACGCTCTTCTTTCAATCTTTTCACGGCCACCAGTGAGCCATCAGCTAACCGTCCTTTGTAAACCTTGCCAAATCCACCTCTTCCCAGAATATTTTTGTTGCTAAAACTGTCGGTGGCAACTTGTAGTTCTCGCAGTGAAAACCTCTTAAGCTGCCCCAGATGGACTTCAGGATCTTCCTCCGCTGCAAAGAGATGCGAACTGGTGAATATAACTGTAACACAAGTTTGAACCCTCGAACTCAGGGCAGTAAATTTTCATATATAGCACTAACCAGGTACATCAAAGAAAAATTCTTGAGGTTTCCGCCGACGCCACCACGCAAATGCAATTGCAGGTGCAGCAAACAATAAGGCAGCACCTGCTGCAACTCCTCCAGCTATTGCACCAGTAATACTATTCCCACCTAAAATATGAAATGATGGAGAAATTAGAATATCCAATCATCTCATCAAAATCAAATTTCATAGTGATACAATTTATTTAAACTTTGGAACTAAATAACTGGATGCAAGCTGAGATAAGATTCAGCTAAAAGAAAAGGGGAAGGATATTACTTTCAACTCATTGATGATAAGTACAAGCCACAAAATTACAGAATATAGCAGAGAGGGGAATAAATAGCTGTTAGTAAAAAAATATACTGCAAATAGAAACCATAAAAAGCAGCTCAATAGATTCAAATATGATATGAAGGAAGATTACTAGGTGAAGAAATTGGTGGTGGTGGAACAAAAGGAGGAGGAGGCGAAAAAGGAGGAGATCCTGGGCAAGGGCGTCCAGTAACTGGGCCACACAGATCCAAGTTGTTAGCAAAACTGCATATGGAACAACAAACACCTAAGCAAGGTACCAAATTTGTCAGCCAAGACAAGAAGCATTCAGATCACAAAAGATAACCTGATGGGTGTGAATAGTGAGAAGGAGCCATTATCAGGAACCTCTCCAGATAGACGATTATTCGATAGATCCCTGAATTTCACAGTGCAATTTGAAGATACGTAACTTACGCAATAATGATTATATCTCACAGGAGAAAAAGGGGGCAGAGCAAGAGGTCTTGACAAAAAGCAAAGTTGGAACTCACAGGACTTGAAGTGACGAGATATTAGTTAATGACAGAGGAATAGGACCTGTCAGGCTGTTGTTGTTGAGCCGGCTATACTCGCAAAGATTTCAATAACAAAAGTTAAGATCTAAACAAATCAAGCGATTCTATATTAAGCAAACTTTGACTAACAAAAGCTGTACACAATCACACTTTAACAAGAAAAGCTCTTTGACCAACCAGTATAATCTGTTCAGATGTGAGTAAATGTATGACTTTAAAAATATACCAAAGCAGAACTTTCAGATCAATTTTACCAGTTGGAATTATCCATAAATACTGTTAAACTAGCTTTTAAATGTCAAAGAAGTTTCGGTTACTCCTGGATTTTTGGTAAACTGAAAATTTAAGTAAACATCTTGCGCTGAAAACTTGACCAAAGTCCAGACATTTATAGTTGATGAAGGAATGCAATGCAATGAACCTGTATATACTAACACATTATGAAAATATTATTTCTGAACGAAAGATGGGATGGCCAGTTGGAAGGGGGAATGTAATATCTCATACTTGATTATTTCTTAAATTAATCAAATACTATAAAATAACTTGTTTTTGTTTCTTTTGTTTATAAGTCAAGCAAACTTCTGTTTGGCATTTGGCACCAGATATATAAAAAAGGACTTATATTTCCAGTAATGCGTGCAACTCAACAAGTAATAAACAGATCAGCTGTCAAACCTAAGAGAATGAATTACCAACACTGAAAATAAACTTACAGGAATCGCAATTTTGACAGCCTGCCCAAAGATTCTGGAATAGGACCACTGAAACTATTCAAATAAAGATCCAAGCTCACCAAGCTAGTCAAATTTCCAAGATCACTAGGAATTGGTCCACTTATGTTATTACTGTAAAGTTCCCTGGCATAAAGAAATATGTCTTAACAGGCAGGAAAGTAATGGAATTCTAAGACAAGTAAAATGTACACTAACAACTTAATAGTAGGATTTGGATGTAAATATTGTGTGTAACGTCCAAAAGAAAAGGAAGAGAACTTCTGAAGCCCATCATATCATAAAAAAATGTCGTCATGTTCAAGGGAAAAGAACCACAAATTGGGCAATAAGATGATGTACATAGTTCTACCATCCTCCCACAAAGCCCACCAGACAGACCAGCTCAATAACTAGACAAGAAGGAATGAATCCAAACTAGCTCCGAAATGCGTATAATTCCTTCATGCATCTTCATCCCTAGGTGTATAAGATGGACACATCATTTTGACAAGGGGGGACATACTTCCAGTTAGTAAACATATGTTAAGAACCATCTGATCCTAGTCAATAGCTATTGATTCCCTGCTGATGAAACAAATAGAGGCAAACAATTGTTTAAGAAAGCTAGTGAACTTTTACCATACCATAAACATTAAGATCATCACAACTTGATTCTACAAGACAATTTGTAGTTCATTATAGATGGTGCCTCACTAAGGGCAGCCAATGGGTGGCCAATATGACCACCCATTACAGTTACAGACAGAATAATTTCAGCTGCTAGTATGCCAACAAAATCAACTATTTTAGAATTATTTTATATTCATCATGCACAGAGGACTTACACGTTAGCCTTTTCTCATAAATATGAATTGAATATGTATAATAAGTTTGATAAATGAAGCAGGTGTGACACTAAACTTCCTACTAGCCAAGTAATCAATGAAGCTTATGCAATGCAACAATCCTTGTTGTGAGCCATTTCTTCCCTTTATTACCATAGGAAAGTTAGCAATAGCATATTTTACTCCTAAGAAAGTTCATCAATGCCAAAACAATTACAAGTAGAAAACAGCTATAATTGTCAAGGCAAAGCATGGCTTACAAGTACTGCAAATTCTTAAGCAAGCCAAGCTGTGGAACAAGCTGACCAGACAAAGCTGCATTTCCAAGATCACTGAAAACATGACGCAGAAGTAGACATTGGACGAGTAATCCTTTTCAAAATCAGTAAAACACAGTTTTAAGTTGTAAACAAATGCTCAGAAGACATCAAAGAGCAAAAAACCTTACACTCTAATTACACTATTATCATTGTTACATGTAACATGAAACCATGTGCAGGGGTTGACAAGGGTAGGATCCCAACTTTGCAGTACATTGTTAGGATCAATTAAGTTGGTCCTTAGGCTGTGCAATGCATCACCTGTTTCAAGAAGAAAGTAAAGATGGTAAGAGGATGACATTAATTAACAATGCATACGTTAAAATATATAGCACATCCAAACCAGCTACATTCAGAAAGCATATTTTTCTGCACTCACTAGAAGCAATAGCAGGCCAATTAACAAGCAGAAAGCATAGTTACTTGAAGATGCTTAAACAGTTAAAATCGGTAAAAGACATCAACTTATCATATTTGAATAGTTCCAGAAACAAAATCTTCTAAATTTTACAGTAGAAGTCAAATGTAAATAAACCATGTCCCATAATTATTCATTGACTCAATGTTAGCCAAAAATAGAAAAAAAGAATGACAGAAGATTCCTTCTCATTAAACAGTGTGTTTAATGATTTCTTGAGTATAATAGATCTGCTATCAATCCAGCAAGGCATGTAAAGAATTTATATTGAGTGAAGCTTCCATGATTCCTACAGTATTATCAAGTCAACATTTAATGTCCGCTAAAGTACGCAACTGCTGTGAACAATTAAATGTCATAATCTCAATATTTTTCACAGAGGCATTCAAGAAAAAGCATTTTTATGAGACATGTTCTCATAGCAACAATATACCCATTGTAACAAAAGTCACAAATAGTACTACCATATTATATAGTACTAATATTTGATTTACTACAAGGATCAGAATCCATAGAATCAAATTAAACACTTCTAAAGTAATCATCCAAAAGCAAAACAGAAAAGAAAAGGGAAAAAAGTTCCAATTATCAGGAAACGAGTATATATGCTAATTAAAGCACACTCATTTTCAAACTTAAAACCAAATGATATAACAAAATATCAAAAAACCATGTTGTCCAAACTAACAAATGTCACAAAAAAGCAAGGATCAAACTCCAAAAATAATTGAACACACAAACAACAAAAATGAGTTGCAGCAAGAAAAAGAATAGAAAACCAGAGAAAAAAAAGGGAAATATTTGTCACCTTCCACATTAGCAGAAACAGGCAACAATGGACGCAGAAACACCGAGATCAACCAAACCAAAGCCAAAGACTCGACCTTTTTGCTTTTTTCCATATGCCAAACCAAAGAAAAAATGCTGAAACTTTTTTTTAACCTTTTAAGATTCTCAATCTAAATATCCCTAGATCTAAACAATAGCGAAGACCCCGAGAACACAACATTACAACAAAAACCCAAAAGCCCTAGCTCTCAAATCCCACCATTACCGCCCAAAAATCTCCTCAATCAAATCCTTTCCTTCGATCCCATTCCTCTCTATTAAAAGCATGCCCCAAAAAAGCAACCAACAAAAACATAAATACAAAAAAAATAATAAATACAAGCCAAAAATTGCTTTTATTAAACCTTTTTCCTTTTAGCAAGTTAAAAAATATTAATTTAAAAAAAAAAAAGAACTTTCCTTTTTGTGTTTCTCAAAACTTTCTCTTTCCAAGTTAAGCGCAGAGAGTGAGCTTGAGAGAGAGAAAATAAATTTACTTACGCCTTTTTTTTTTTTTAGAGAAAGAGTGAAGCGTGCAGTAAGAGAGGTGACCAAATGGTGCTGACCGTTGCCCGAACGCAGTCAAAACGGGTTCGCGCTACATCGTGGAAAGTGACGTGACTTAAGGCAGTGAGAGCAATTTGGTAAATTCATTTCCGTTTTTTGGGTCAAAATGTTTGTCCGTGGAGTCCCCCATTCTTGCCATGTCAGATTCGGTCCAAAATAATTATTTCTTCGCATATGTTTTTTTTTTTAATTGAAAATTTTGTGACTAATTATTTGAGCATTTTAATATAAATAGTATAAAAGATTTATTCAAATTAATAATTTTTTAATTGTATGATTAAAAAAGAGTTAAAATGCATTATAAAAATTTACTTCAAATTCAAATAAATTTGATCTTCACCTTTCAGCTATAAAATTTTAGAATAAATTTGACAAAAAAAAATATTTCAATCATAATATTTAAAATACTAAATCTGATTTCATTGTTTGACAAAAAAAAAGTGTGAAGAATTTTTATAAAAAAATTGAGTATTTCGAAGGGAGGATAAATCTAAGCTACCGTCAAAATGGAGAAACCCATTAAGCTGCTTCCCCCACCCTCGCGTACTCAAATCTAGTCTTGAAAATCACCCAAAGAAATAGTTTTTTTTAAGATGTTAAATTTAAGGAAGACGTTAATAAGGAAGACGTCTTTGAGATTTTAAGATGTTAAATTTAAATCTAAAAAAATATAAATTTAAATTTAATATAGTTATTTATTAGTGAATCGGGTTGAATTTAAATAAAATATTAAGATCACATAAAAAAAATAGTTTTTCAATAAAGGTATTAGCTGGGTAACAAGGAACGCGTCTTTGAGATTTTAAAAGGTTAAGTTCAAGCCTCAAAAAATATAAGTTTAAATTTAATTTAGTTATTTATTAGTGAATCGGGTTGAATTTAAATAAGATATTAAGATCACATAAAGAAATAGTTTTTCAATAAAAGTATTGGCTGGGTAACAAGGAACGCCTCTTTGAGATTTTAAAAGGTTAAGTTCAAGTCTCAAAAAATATAAATATAAATTTAATTTAATTATTTATTAGTGAATCGGGTTGAATTTAAATAAGATATTAATAAATTTATAAACCTGGTTTGACTCGACTTTTCAAGCTTAAGTTTTTACCAAGTTCATCCAAGTCTACTCAAATATTATTAATTTTTTAAAAACATTAAAATGTTAAAATACATAATAATTAATAAATATGACACAAATGTAACCAAAAAAAATAATACAATAAGTTATAATAAATTCTTACAAAAAATTACAAGGAACATGAAAGTTTTAAACTAAAGTTTAAAAAAATACAAGTTCGAATTAAATTGCACAATAATAATCAAAAGTAATTATTGGATTGGGCTGGACTAAGCTAGATTTGGATTGGAAATGATGAACCTAAGTTCAACGCAATTTTTATCAGGCCTTAATTTTAAAGCTATGCCCATTAAACAAGCTTAATATTTTTGTCTAGACTTACCCTGTAAGACCCGTAAATTTTTATATAATGTTTATGATTACAGAATGTACAGACAAGTTTCATTACATATGAATTACAAGAAATAGATATTTTTAAGTTCTAAGTGTAAACGGATTTCAAAATGAGTACAGAAGCAATTGAATGAGAGTTTAACTTGGAAAATTAGAGAAAATTGTAGTTAAAATGCTGTGGGATGAATGCCAGATCGATCTTAGTGCAAGAGAGATCGATCTCACTGCCTGGAAATGCAATACAGAGGCATTCTGCAAGAGGGAGATCAATCCCTCACTCAAACAAATCGATCTCAATTTGCCTCGGGTTGGACAAGATCGATCTCCTCCTATAGGCAGATCGATCTCCATTTGTCTCTGGATAGGCTAGATCGATCTCCTTTTAAGGCCAGATCGATCCTTGAAGTCCTCTGCCTGAAACAGATCAATCTCATTCCTTTGAGCAGATCGATCTCATGCACTGGACAAATCGATCTCCTAAATGCATTTTTCAAAAATTTTGAAAGAGTTTAAGCAAGGCTAGATCGATCTCTTAGTGCGTTTTCTATAAAAACTGGGCAGCTGAATCTGCATTTCACGAAAGCAAACCATCTCCTTCCATTTTTAACAATAACCTAGCTTTCTCACTTTAAAAATCACCACTTTCTAATCAGTTTTGAAAGAAGTTTCTTTGAGCAAAATTGTTCTTAATGAGGAAAAGAACAATATAGTCAAAGATTGGAAACACAAACCTTGGATTGAAGGAGAAAAGATGTTTTCCCCCAATTTGGCAAAAAAAGGAAAAAGTCAAGCTAGGTAAGATTTCAATACACCATTTTCTAGTATGTTAATCTAGACATTTTGTCACGCTCAGAAACGCGAAAAATTGGACAGTTTTAAAACTTTTTAATCTATTTAACTGAGTTGTGTTCCTGTCTATGTCAGTTTCTTAACTCTCATTCTTTTATAAAATTCGGCAGTATAACGGCTACATTATGACTTAACCCAACCTCCAGAGTTTAAAACACAGTTTATAATTTTCAACCCACATCCGCAACACAGTTTTACTTCTATTCCAAGATCTCATAACATCCACAACATATATTTATTCTACGTAATAAAAACTCTGTACATAAACATAATCCTTTACAACTATTACATCCCGACTGTCATATACATTAGTGTATATGTGTAAGACCCGAAATTATATCGTAATTTCTTATAAATGATTGAAAATGGTCACAAATTTAAACGAATGAGATTCAGACTGGAGATAAAGATTTAAAATACGAAATGAGTGAGTGTTCGTGAAGGGAAGTTGGATTGGATTGATCCCGAACACATACAGGGGTAAAACGGTCAAAAGATCAAAATTCGGTATAAATTCGATAAGAAAATTTTAATTAAAAATAAGGATTTAGGATATCTTGATCAATAATGAGGAAATTATCAAATTTCGAGTCCAATTGATCAAGATCTGGAATTATTAAAATTTATCGAAAATTTACTCGGGACAATATCTTGAAAATATGGAGAAAATATACGAGAAAGTGAAAAAATAGATTAAATAAATTAAATAAATTAATTATGGTAAAATGTAATATTTTAAGGAATAAAATATGATATTTTAGATATTTTATTATATTTTAATGAATAAAATAATAATAAACTAAATTATTAAAAAAAAAAGAAATCAGAAAACTGAAAACGCGGGGAGAGATGTAAGACCCGAATTTAATTAAAATACGAAAATTAAATAAGAAAAGATGAGGGATGTATGAAGGAAGGTCTGGTTAAATTGATTTCCGAAACAAGAGCAGGGGTAAAATGGTAAAAATACCAAAACCCGGTGTTAGGACGATAAGAAAATTTTAATTAAAAATACGGATGTAAAATGTCTTGATCGATAATAAGGAAATTATAAATTTTGGGTCGATTGATCAAGATTCGAAAATTTTAAAAATACCGAAAAAAAATTACCGGAACGATATCTCGAAAAACGCGAAAAAATAATATCGAAATTTAGAGGAAAATATAATTAATAAATTAAATTTAAATTAAATAAATTAAAGTAGAATAAAAATAATATAAGGTAGATATTTTGGGATTTTATGGAGTATTTTATTGAATAGTAAAATAATTAAAATAAATAATAATAATAATAAAATTAATAAAAATAAAACAAAAAAAAAGAGAAAGAAGAATCAGAAACGCGAAAGGAGAACCCGAAAATGGAGCCGAGAAAATCGAAGAAGACCCGACCACTGTCCGGCGGTCGATGGCCGGGCCAAGGGTCGGAAATGGAAGAGGGGAGGCCGGTGAGCAAGATGGTACCGGCGGTGCAGCCTACTGACGCCGGAATCCGGCGAATCGGGAGGAGAAAGGCCGCGGGAAAGAAGTGGCCACCGGCGGCGAACGGCGGCAATCCAGGCGGAACCAAGGCCCGATTCTGAAAGCCCAGGCGACGACGATCCTTTCTGCACCGGTATCAGCCGGCGAAACGGCGGGAATCGCCGGCGACGGCCAAGAGGAAGAAATGGGTTCGACGGCCGGGGGAGAAGAGGCCGAACCGGCGGCGTTCCGGTGAGCTTGACCCAAGCCGAGGCCAGATTCGAGATGCGGACGACCTTGCGGAGCTGATAGCGGTGGAAGCCGGCAGAGGATCGGCCGGCAAGGTGGTGAACCGGCGGTGAACCGGCCGAACCGAAGAGAACCGGCGGTCTGAACCGGTCCGAACCGGACTGAACCGGTTCAGCCAAAAAGAGGGGAAAAAGGAAGAAAAAAAAGGAAAAAAGAAAAAGAGGAAAAATTAGAGAAAATTCCTGTGATGCAATCGAGCTTCGGGTAAGTCGATAAACGGTCAAATTGACCCGATTTAAATTTGGAATATTTTATTTAATTAAATTTCGACCGAAAAGTTTACTCGAAAATATAATTAATTGTGTAGCTCGACGATTGGCATCCACCGAGAGCTCGAGATAGCCTCGATTTACGGACTAGCATGGAATCTCGGGTAAGTGACCCTTATTTACGACAATTACTTCGTTATGCGTGATATTGATTTAATTTCCGCATAAATTGAATTAAATTATGGAAATTTAGATAAATTGTCGTAAATAATCGATTTAGCTATTCGAGAATTAGAACGAGGCCCAATAAATTATTGGTGGGCCCAATGAGCCCAATAGGCCTCGATAAAGTGAAAATTAAGTGGAAAACGGGCTTAAGGCCGATTAAGGCCCATTAAGGTGCAATCGGGCCCAATAGGGGTAAACGGGCCCAATGATTTAAATTAAGTCCAGATAATATTAAATACAATTAAATTGTATAATATCTGACCTGAGGAATATTAATACGCAGTTCCGGGCATTTGATTGGGAGCATATCGGACTGCGCGACGAGACAACAATGGAAAAGAAAAGGTCAGACTCGACAGGAAAATAAGGTAAGGGAATTATGCGGACTGCTAGAGGTAACTTTACGCAATTTTAAGTTCATTTGCAGTCTTTAAAAATTACCTGAAGGGTCTCGAGGTCAATTAATAATTTTAGTGCCCCGAATGGGCAAATTACTAAAATACCCTTGTTAAGGGTAAAATCTATAAATTTAGAAAAATTTGGGAGGAGCAAGAACAAAAGGTTCCTGCTCATTCTGGAGGTATTTTAACACATGCATGAGTAGGCTGGCTCACTTGGAAAGAAAATGCACAGCATTGCATACTTTCAACAATATAATTATTTTGAAAACTGTTTTGAGGAAACAGAGCCGCCTACGTGTTTTATTGACATATGACGTGCTAGAGCCCAGCTCGCACAATATTTGATTTGGGTGATGCATGCATTAGTGCTGGAGCGAGAGCTCGCACTAGAGTTTTACATGCATAGGTGCTAGAGTATAACTCGCACCAAATTTCATATGCTTTTTCGTGACAGGGTGCTAGAGTCTAACTCGCACCATATTTTTATAAGATTTTCATGTGATTTATATACAGAGTGCTGAGCGTAGCTCGCACTAGTTTTACCGGATTTGTGGAGTAGCGCTGTCTACCCTTGGAGTCAGCCAAAAGGCCCAACAGGCTCAAAATACCTCTTAAGTGGGGTGAGAGTGAGGGATGAGGTTGGCGGCCTTGTGGGGATGTAAAGCGGGCTCTGCCAGTTTTATTTGACTTGATGAGAGTGCTGAGCATCGCTCGCACTGATTTTTATGAGAACATGCGATGAGCCGTGCTTGGAGCATCGGGTAGACTGTGTGTCACCGATTAAATTGGCCCGCACGTGCGTTTTGAGACATGGCATGAGTATAGAGATATTTTATGGGTCCACGGAGTACGATGTACCGTGCAAGTAGCATGGAGTACGATGTACCGTGTGGTATCTTCGTGATACGTTGGATTTGTTGACGTTGTTGCACCACCCGTTGTTAGACCACAAGCGTTGTCGATGGGCCCAAGAGGGGTTGCCATGGCCGTTGGCAGGGGTTGGCTGGGCAGGGGTTGGCCGTCACGATATGATACATTAGCATCTTCGGATGCATGGGATCGGATAAGACCGACGAGATGGAGTGACCCACCTCCCGGGCGGTTCTCGATCATGGTGAGAACCCGCACACTAGGATCCGTGTAGCTGAGGAACTCTCGAGGACAGATATGGCCATAGTCCTAGTTATTGCCGTTATACAGATATTACCCCATCTCGCATGTCGACGATTTCGATGATTTAAACTGGGTTTTTAAACTAAATTTGCATGATGGTATTTCCATGCTTTTCAAACCCACGTGTGATGTAAACCGTTTTCATGGTTTTGTGTGAGTCAGGATCACCCGCAGGAGGGGTCGAGTCCTGACTTTATTGTGAAAATTTTAATTGAGAAAGAAATGATTTGTAATAATTGCATGTTGATTTTCCGTGCAAATGTGTTTTACATAACATCATAACGCATATCATTGTTTTAAAATGTGTGGAGAAAGGGTGGTTTATGCATGGCACCACGTTCATGTAGGTAGTATGGTTACCTACTTGTTCGTAGGATTGCCTTACTGAGCTTGATGTGCTCACCCCTTTCATTTTCTCCCACAGATAATCTCCAGTTGAAGTTGCGACGACTCAGTACTGCATTCCGGATATCCGCTGCTGCCCATCAACATAAGGTATATACACTTGTACATATTGTATCTACATAAGCATAGCACAGTAACATGTTTGTAAGTAACTTTAGGGGATGTATAAATAATGTAAACAATTATAAATGACTGGAGAAGAAATAAGTTAGATGGTAATTGAATGGTGGGACTGGCATTGACGCACAGCCCAATTATTAGTGGAGTGTTGGTCACGATTCGAGGACAGGTAAGAATTTAAGTAAATAATAAAACGCGAAAAATTAACTCTGATTTTTGGGTAGTTTGGGTCGTGACAGATATTATGGTATCAGAGCACAATTGGTCTGATGTGTGTCAGTGTCAGTAATTAGGAAATTACATCCCCGTGTTACTGTGCTTGGTTAGATACAATAGTGTATATCGAGATGGGTTTTGACTAAGAAATGGTTGAGAATGCAGGAATGCTTAATATGAGTCGCGTTAGATGAGATAGTGCACGAGGCAGAGGTCGTAGAGGTAGACCTGAATCTGCTAAGTCGTGCTGAGTTTGACTATGAGAATCATGATGAAATTGAAATGGAGGCTAATGTTGAGTATGCCCCTCAGAGTCCGACAGAGTGATCGGATGGTATTGAGACACACTTCGCGAGATTGGAGCGGAGTGTGGAGATTATTTTGAGGAGCTAATTGCTCAGATTATGTATGAGATCAGAGGGTGCAGCGGAGCATTGGTGGAAACCCGCTCGACCCATCTTAAGAGCTGATATGAGAAATATCTTGGATATATTCCGGTGACAAGATATCCTGGACATGATTTAAAGGAAATTTAAAGGAAAAATTTCTTACACTGCCCAGGAATACTAAATTGATTATGAGTATGAAACTCAGTTATATTCTTTGGCAGATATTACCTCGACATTATGAACAAGTGACAGTTGAGATGTCTAAAAGTTTATGGAAGGGCTCAGATTTTCAATTAGAGTCCGATTGGCCCGTGAGAAATTACAAGGATGTTAATATAAGAAAATGGTAATTGGTAAAAGATTTAATTTGACGAGTCATGGAGTAAGATAATTGGTAAGGCCCCAGTGCATCCAATTTTGGCACTGTTGAGGGGCATTGTGATTGGAGGACCTCGACCTGCTACGAAGCAGTGTAGCAGTGTAAGCACTGTAAGCAGTGTGGAATGTGTGGTAGATACCACGGAAGGAGGGTCTATATCTACACTGTATTGATGAAAATGGCCGTTAAGTGTGGTAAGACGGACCATTGATTTTGATTACACAGAGTTGGGCGAGATCGCTCCACAGAAAAGTAAAGAGACAGAGAAAAACTTCGTTGGTATAGCTGCAATGAAAAGGGAGGTCATAGCCGAAAAGAAAAAAAGGAAAGTAGATTGTTGGACGAAGGCGAGAGGATGTCTTGGACCAGGATACTATCGATGTTTCATGGATGTGGTGTAAGATGCCACACTTGTTATGAATAATGAAGTACATATGTTCATTGATCCTGGTGCCACACATTTATTCATACCGCCTTCATTCGCATATAAGTGAGTAAAAGGCATGAATGCCTACATCATTGGGCATAATACTGATAAATGAGTACCCCAATGGAGGAGGATTAATTAACGGAATATGGTTATCGAGATTTTAATTGACAAAAAGGGGGTGCAATAGTTGAAATTAAATGAGTAAAGGATTGTACTCACGAAATGAATAATGACAAGAGTTTCGTTATGATTGATATACGAAAGGAGATAATCTTTAAGATAAGATAGATTCTAATATACAAGATGTATTGGAGTAAGTAATATATGCTAGGTAAGAACATCCTTACGATATGGAGTCATTAGGATTAAAGCAATTAGTAACGAATATAAATTGTGACCACAGAGACTGAGATATAACGTAGTTGTGGTTAAGTCTAAAGGTTAATAAAGGTATTTCAAAATACCTCCCCGCCTGAAGACTTGACAGCGTCTAAAAGTATATATATATATATATATATAACCTATAACGTGAAATCGATCGTCGTAATAAATACCTTTAGCATTAGGATACCTTTACTAAGACAATAAGAATATTAAAATTCGACAAATCATAAAAGTTAACATAGTAAAATTTAATAGGAGTCGTTAAGATAAGAAAAGGAAATAACGCAGGTTAGTACCTGAAAACGTAAGCGATTTTGAAGGATCTTATACGCTTATGCGTGGATAAGTCAAGGATTAGACCGATTTGTAATCATCATTGTCGATGATATGTTGGATGTAGTTAAAGTCTAGGGCGATTTATAAGCAACAATTAGAAATGGCTTTTACAAATGGGTTGCTGCGAATTCTAAAAGGATATACCTTGATGGCACGTTTAATTATGAAAATGTAGTCTTTGGATGAGATGATAAATAAGATGATAGATGTGACATGAATTTCGGTGCAGTGAAGTATGAACTGACCACCGTGATTAATTTCACCATACCCAACAGCTCAATAGGTTCTCAGTGAGTATGGATACCTCAAAATTATGAATGAGCTGTGTATTGATGTATAATGGGAAGATACCCATGATTTAAAGTTGATAGCAACAGTAATTGTACCGAGGATATGGTACTATTATGTATATGGTGAGAAATTACGGATATGCACTGATTATAAAGTCCCAAGTATCTGTTTTCACAGAAAGAGGCGAATATGAGAATATGCATAGTGGGTTAGAGCTTCTGAGAGATTGTGATTGTGAAAATTGTACCACCCAGGAAAGGCTAATGTGATGACTGATGTCTTGAGTAGAAAGAGCCTCGGGATGGTATTACATATGATGGTCAGGGAGCGCGAGCTGCTAGAGCAGTTGTGAACCTCGGTAGTGATATGATCCCTTCTGATGATGACAGTGATTGGTATGATTATGTGATAGCTAGCCTGAGATTAGAACCGGATGAGAGTGCCCGGATTTGACAGGCTTAGCGTGATGATCGGCACGATGTCGATAGTTTGGGTCAGATTCAGAAGGGTACAGTGACAGAGTTCACAGAATACGATAATGATTTACAGAGGTTCCGAGATAGTATGAGTGCTCCCCAGGACCACAGTTGATGAGATAGTAATGTTGTCAGAAGCTCACTTTTCGGGATATACAGTGCATACGGAAAGTAATGATTATATATTGAAATCTCGAAAAGGGTATTGGTGGTCAGATGAGGAAAGAGATATGATAGAGATTGTGAAAAAAGTGCCTAGTGTGTCAGCAGAGTAAGGTAGAGTATTAAAAGTCTGCAGAGTTATTGCAGTACCTACCTATATCGACACGGCACGGAAAAGGAGAACAAGTCTCCATAAATTTTATGATGGGTTACAGAGAACCCAGGTGAATTACGAGGCTATTTGGATGATAGTCGATAGAGTAACTAAGTCTACCCACCTTCTGGTTATGAACTCCCCAGATACTCAGAGTGTATATGAGGATTTATGTATAAGGAAGATTGTGGAACATTAAGTAACGTTCCAGTGAGCAAGGTATCTTATAGGGATTCCCGCTTCACTTCTTACTTAAGGGAATATTTTTTTAGGAAGCTATGGGAACCCGACTGAGTATTAGCACAGCTTTCCATCCTCAGATAGATGGTCAGTCAAAGAGGACTATACAAGTTCTGGAGGATCCGATGAAAGCGTGTGCCCTTGATTTTATAAGCTCCTGGAATGATCAGTTGATTTCTAATTGAAGTTGCCAATAACGACAGTTGGCAGTTGAGTATCGGGATAACAAGATATGAGTGTATGGTTGTAGGGGTTGTTCCCCAAATTGGATAAGAAAAAGTGGGTGACAGATAGAATCATTTTCGACTTTGGATAATAAGTCTCTGAGGATGTTTAGTTAAGGATGAGAGATTAAGCACACCTCAGAGCAGATAGACAAGCATCGGAATTCACCCTTGGTGAATTAGTATGATTGAAATGTTTACTGTCCTAAGAGAATAAGGACATAGCGAACTTTTGGAATGAAGGTAAATTGAGTTGCGCTGGATTGAATCTTTTGAGAGATTGGACAAGTGGGAGATAAGACCTGTAAGTTGGCGTTATCACCTGAATTAACAGGCACCCACAATGTATTTCAGTTTTTGATGCTTTGGCAATACTATCCAGATCCAGCATAGGTGATAGGATATAAGATCCAACAGTTCAGCTCAGTGCAATATAAGTATATTGATAAGTTGATTCGGGCATTAAACAGGAAAGAGTAAGTATTGAGGTTTAAGACGATCTCCCTAATTAAAGTCCTTTGGTAGTAATACACTCCGGAAAAGGTCACATAAGAATTTAAGAGTATGATACGATCGATGTACCCGGAGTTGTATATGGACTCATATGACTTGGTTCTAATTTGGAGGACCAAATTCTTTAAGTGGGGGAGAGTTGTAAGACCCGAATTTAATTAAAATACGAAAATTAAATAAGAAAAGATGAGGGATGTATGAAGGAAGGTCTGGTTAAATTGATTTCCGAAACAAGAGCAGGGGTAAAATGGTAAAAATACCAAAACCCGGTGTTAGGACGATAAGAAAATTTTAATTAAAAATACGGATGTAAAATGTCTTGATCGATAATAAGGAAATTATAAATTTTGGGTCGATTGATCAAGATTCGAAAATTTTAAAAATACCGAAAAAAAATTACCGGAACGATATCTTGAAAAACGCGAAGAAATAATATCGAAATTTAGAGGAAAATATAATTAATAAATTAAATTTAAATTAAATAAATTAAAGTAGAATAAAAATAATATAAGGTAGATATTTTGGGATTTTATGGAGTATTTTATTGAATAGTAAAATAATTAAAATAAATAATAATAATAATAAAATTAATAAAAATAAAACAAAAAAAAAGAGAAAGAAGAATCAGAAATGCGAAAGGAGAACCCGAAAATGGAGCCGAGAAAATCGAAGAAGACCCGACCACCGTCCGGCGGTCGATGGCCGGGCCAAGGGTCGGAAATGGAAGAGGGGAGGCCGGTGAGCAAGATGGTACCGGCGGTGCAGCCTACCGACGCCGGAATCCGGCGAATCGGGAGGAGAAAGGCCGCGGGAAAGAAGTGGCCACCGGCGGCGAACGGCGGCGATCCAGGCGGAACCAAGGCCCGATTCTGAAAGCCCAGGCGACGACGATCCTTTCTGCACCGGTATCAGCCGGCGAAACGGCGGGAATCGCCGGCGACGGCCAAGAGGAAGAAATGGGTTCGACGGCCGGGGGAGAAGAGGCCGAACCGGCGGCGTTCCGGCGAGCTTGACCCAAGCCGAGGCCAGATTCGAGATGCGGACGACCTTGCGGAGCTGATGGCGGTGGAAGAGGCAGAGGACCGGCCGGCAAGGTGGTGAACCGGCGGTGAACCGAAGATAACCGGCGGTCTGAACCGGACTGAACCGGTTCAGCCAAAAAGAGGGGAAAAAGGAAGAAAAAAAAGGAAAAAAGAAAAAGAGGAAAAATTATGGAAAATTCCTATGATGCAATCGAGCTTCGGGTAAGTCGATAAACGGTCAAATTGACCCGATTTAAATTTGGAATATTTTATTTAATTAAATTTCGACTGAAAAGTTTACCCGAAAATATAATTAATTGTGTAGCTCGACGATTGGCATCCACCGAGAGCTCGAGATAGCCTCGATTTACGGACTAGCATGGAATCTCGGGTAAGTGACCCTTATTTACGACAATTACTTCGTTATGCGTGATATTGATTTAATTTCCGCATAAATTGAATTAAATTATGGAAATTTAGATAAATTGTCGTAAATAATCGATTTAGCTATTCGAGAATTAGAACGAGGCCCAATAAATTATTGGTGGGCCCAATGAGCCCAATAGGCCTCGATAAAGTGAAAATTAAGTGGAAAACGGGCTTAAGGCCGATTAAGGCCCATTAAGGTGCAATCGGGCCCAATAGGGGTAAACGGGCCCAATGATTTAAATTAAGCCCAGAAAATATTAAATACAATTAAATTGTATAATATCTGACCTGAGGAATATTAATACGCAGTTTCGGGCATTTGATTGGGAGCATATCGGACTGCGCGACGAGACAACATTGGAAAAGAAAAGGTTAGACTCGACAGGAAAATAAGGTAAGGGAATTCTGCGGACTGCTAGAGGTAACTTTACGCAATTTTAAGTTCATTTGCAGTCTTTAAAAATTACCTGAAGGGTCTAGAGGTCAATTAATAATTTTAGTGCCCCGAATGGGCAAATTACTAAAATACCCTTGTTAAGGGTAAAATCTATAAATTTAGGAAAATTTGGGAGGAGCAAGAACAAAAGGTTCCTGCTCATTCTGGAGGTATTTTAACACATGCATGAGTAGGCTGGCTCACTTGGAAAGAAAATGCACAGCATTGCATACTTTCAACAATATAATTATTTTGAAAACTGTTTTGAGGAAACAGAGCCGCCTACGTGTTTTATTGACATATGACGTGCTAGAGCCCAGCTCGCACGATATTTGATTTGGATGATGCATGCATTAGTGCTGGAGCGAGAGCTCGCACTAGAGTTTTACATGCATAGGTGCTAGAGTATAACTCGCACCAGATTTCATATGCTTTTTCGTGACAGGGTACTAGAGTCTAACTCGCACTATATTTTTATAAGATTTTCATGTGATTTATATACAGAGTGCTGAGCGTAGCTCGCACTAGTTTTACCGGATTTGTGGAGTAGCGCTGTCTACCCTTGGAGTCAGCCAAAAGGCCCAACAGGCTCAAAATACCTCTTAAGTGGGGTGAGAGTGAGGGATGAGGTTGGCGACCTTGTGGGGATGTAAAGCGGGCTCTGCCAGTTTTATTTGACTTGATGAGAGTGCTGAGCATCGCTCGCATTGATTTTTATGAGAACATCCGATGAGCCGTGCTTGGAGCATCGGGTAGACTGTGTCACCGATTAAATTGGCCCGCACGTGCGTTTTGAGACATGGCATGAGTATAGAGATATTTTATGGGTCCACGGAGTACGATGTACCGTGCAAGTAGCATGGAGTACGATGTACCGTGTGGTATCTTCGTGATACGTTGGATTTGTTAACGTTGTTGCACCACCCGTTGTTAGACCACCAGCGTTGTCGATGGGCCCAAGAGGGGTTGCCATGGCCGTTGGGAGGGGTTGGCCGGGCAGGGGTTGGCCGTCACGATATGATACATTAGCATCTTCGGATGCATGGGATCGGATAAGACCGACGAGATGGAGTGACCCACCTCCCGGGTGATTCCCGATCATGGTGAGAACCCGCACACTAGGATCCGTGTAGCTGAGGAACTCCCGAGGACAGATATGGCCATAGTCCTAGTTATTGCCGTTATACAGATATTGCCCCGTCTCGCATGTTGACGATTTCGATGATTTAAACTGGGTTTTTAAACTAAATTTGCATGATGGTATTTCCATGCTTTTCAAACCCACGTGTGATGTAAACCGTTTTCATGGTTTTGTGTGAGTCAGAATCACCCGCAGGAGGGGTCGAGTCCTGACTTTATTGTGAAAATTTTAATTGAGAAAGAAATGATTTGTAATAATTGCATGTTGATTTTCCGTGCAAATGTGTTTTACATAACATCATAACGCATATCATTGTTTTAAAATGTGTGGAGAAAGGGTGGTTTATGCATGGCACCACGTTCATGTAGGTAGTATGGTTACCTACTTGTTCGTAGGATTGCCTTACTGAGCTTGATGTGCTCACCCCTTTCATTTTCTCCCACAGATAATCTCCAGTTGAAGTTGCGACGACTCAGTACTGCATTCCGGATATCCGCTGCTGCCCATCAACATAAGGTATATACACTTGTACATATTGTATCTACATAAGCATAGCACAGTAACATGTTTGTAAGTAACTTTAGGGGATGTATAAATAATGTAAACAATTATAAATGACTGGAGAAGAAATAAGTTAGATGGTAATTGAATGGTGGGACTGGCATTGACGCACAGCCCAATTATTAGTGGAGTGTTGGTCACGATTCGAGGACAGGTAAGAATTTAAGTAAATAATAAAACACGAAAAATTAACTCTGATTTTTGGGTAGTTTGGGTCGTGACAAGAGAGAACCCCGCGGAAACGAAATCGAAGGGCAACCGAGGAAGACAAGAGCACTGAACGATCACTGGCGACCCAACGGCCAGGCGAAGGGCCGAAAAAGGAAGAGGACGTCGGCGCGACCTCACTGGTACCGGCAACGCGCCCCACCGGCGTCGGAAAGAGCGGATCAGCGAAGGAATAGCCGCGGAGAAGAGAAGAGAAATCCGACGACCATCGGCGTGATTCGGCCAACTCCACCCGCAGCCGAACACTCCCCAAGTGCAAGCGCACCGATTGGCGCCAAAAACGAGCCGGGAATCGGCCAGAAACGTCGTGAACGACGACAGGGGAGCCTGAACTGGTACGAACCGGTTCAGCAAGAAGAGAATCGGATTGAACCAGCTAAACCGGACCTGTCTGAACCGAGTTGAACCGGACCGAACCGGTTCAGCCAAGAAAGAGAGGAAAAAGGGAGAAAAATGAAGAAAAAGAGAAAAAAGAAAAATGGGAAGAATTTTTGGGGATACACCGGACTTCAGGTAAGTCAATAAGAGGTCAAAAGTGACCGATTTGATTTTCAAAAAATTTATTTAAATTATATTTGATCAGAAATTAACCCGAAATTAAATATAAAATTGTGCAGTTCGACGATAAATCGTATACGTGAGCTCGATCGAACTTCGATTTGCGCACCATCGCATAATCTCAGGTAAGTAAAGCTCTTTTATGACAATTTATGTAATTATTCGCGTATTAAAAATTTATTTTACGAATTTCGGATTTAATTCCGCATTTAGTGAATTATATTGGGATTTTTGAATTAATTGTCGTAAATGATATACGGGCTATCCAAAGAGTTTGGAACGAAGCCCAATGGGTATTGAGAGCCCAATAGACCCGAAGAAGAGATTTAATAAGTGGAAACGAGCTGGAAATGGGTCGAGGCCCATTAAGATGCAATTGAGTCTAATAAAGTAAAACGGGCCCAATACTTTAGATTCGATCAGTAAGAGTGGAATACTGATAAATATATTAGAACTGACCCAAATACGTGGTGATATGTAGCTTCGTAGACTTGGTTGGAGCGAATTTGGATTGAGAGACCTGGTATCATCGAGACGGGATAAACTTACGCGTGATTCCAGATAAGGGAATTTTACGGACTGCTAGAGGTAACTTTACGCAATTTCAACTTCATTTGCAATCTCTTAAATTGTCTGAAGGGTCTAGATTTAA
Organism: Firmiana major; assembly: GCA_033439115.1. Lineage (NCBI taxonomy): Eukaryota > Viridiplantae > Streptophyta > Magnoliopsida > Malvales > Malvaceae > Firmiana > Firmiana major. The sequence goes on along the minus strand of CM065907.1, from coordinate 42,495,788 downwards.
GATAAAAATTTTAGTGCCCCGAATGGGCAAATGCCCAAAAATACCCTTGTGAAGGGTGAAATTTCCAAATTTAGAAAAATTTAGGAGAAACAAGAACAAGAGGTTCTTGCTTGTTTTTGAGGTGGTTTGACACATGCATGGGTAGGCTGACTAACTTTTAAATAAAATGCACAGTATTGCATATTTTCAACAATGTTGATTTTCTCTGAAATTGCTTTGAGAAATATAGCCGCCTACGTGATTTTATGAAAATGTGACGTGCTAGAGCTCAGCTCGCACGAGTCTTGATTTGTCTGATGCATGCATTAGTGCTGAAGCAAAAGCTTGCACTAGAGTTTTACATGCATAGGTGCTAGAGTCTAACTTGCACCAGATTTTCACATGATTTGTGTAACAGAGTGCTAGAGCTTAGCTCGCACTAGTTTTACATGATTTTGACAGAGTGCTAAAGCTTAGCTCGCACTAATCTTATGAGATTTTATGAAATGCGTACTGGAGTTTGGCTCGCACGAGATTTTCCTTGATTTTATGAAAGTGCTAGAGCATCGCTCGCACTGATTTTATGAGAACATGCGATGAGCCGTGCTTGGAGCGTCAGATAGACTGTGTGTCATGCCGATTAAATAGGCTCGCACGTACGTTTTGAGACAGGGCATGAGTATGGATATGAGATATGGGTCAACGGAGTACATTGTACCGTGCAAGTAGCATGGAGTACTCTGTACCGTGCTGGGATTGATTATGTGGCATCTTCGGATGCGTGGCATCTTCGGATGCGTGGCATCTTCGAGTGCGAGTGGCATCTTCGGATGCGAGTGATTAGGCAGGACCGACGGGATGGACTGACCCACCTCCCGGGGCAGTTCCCGATAGTGGTGAGACCCGGCACACTAGGATCCTTGTAGCAGTGGGATCACGAGGACATATGGCCATTGTCCTAGTTATTTGCCTGAGATATACATATATTGCCTAGTCTCGCATGTTGATGTTTTTGAGAAACTCATTTTGTGGATTTTTGTATGAGTCTGAATCACCCGAGGGAGGGGTTGGATCTTGACTGAGATATGGTTTTGATGAAAAATTAAATTGGGTTTTAAACGGAAACTTGCATGATGTTATTTCCATGCTATTTAAACTCATGAATGATGTAAACTGGTTTTACATGATATTCATTGTATCGCATGATACTATTGCTTTGAAAAGCATTTGATTTCATGGTTTTGTGTGAGTCAGGAACACCTGAGGGAGGGGTTGAGTCCTGACTGTGTTGTGAAATTTTAACAAGAATGAAATGTTTTAAATGAATTTGCATGTCGAGTTTTCCATGCTTTTGAAATCCATATGTGAACTTGTTTTACATGACATCATGACATCATGAATTGTAGCATCGATTTTGAAATGTGTGGAGAAAGAGTGGTTTATGCACGGTACCACGTTCATGTAGGTAGTATGGTTGCCTACTTGTTCGTAGGATTACCTTACTGAGCTTGATGTGCTCACCCCTTTCTTTTTCCTACACAGATTTTCTCCAGTAGATGTTGAGGTGACTGAGTACTGCATTCCTGATATTCGCTGCTGCCCATCATTTCGAGGTTTATACACTTGTACGTATTGTATCTAAATAAGAATAGCACAGTAACATGTTTGTAAGTAACTATCGGGGATGTATAGATACTGTAAACACTTGTAAATGAATGAGAAAGAATTAGTGAAAAATACATGTCTTTACCTTTCATTTAATAAGAAATTAATTTATATGGTGATTGAATGGTGGGACTGGCATTGATGCACAACCTAATTGTCAGTGGAGTGTGGTCACGATTAGAGAGCATGTAAGTATGAAAGAAAAACGAAAAATTTACTCTGATTTTTTTATAGTTTTGGGTCGTGACAATATGTTATACATCATGTCTGGAACAAAAGTAAAGTTATACCTCGTCGCTACAAATGATTTGACAAAAGGTCGGACTACCTCGTCCACGACCTCTAGCGCGTGAGTGTAGTAGAATCACTGTAAGTAATCTGGAAGATGGAAAGGAAGGGGGTGAGCTTTTCAAGCTCAGTAAGAGATACATTTAAAGTAACCTTAGTACTTAAAACAAGTAAAATACGAGATTTCACAACTCAGCATAAATATGTACAAAAGTAGAGATGCTTGCATTTATAAAAGCAGTAAAAACATGCTTTAAAATCATTAGTTTACACATCATGCATCCTTTTCGTAAAATGTATCATGCTATAAACATATCATTAGTGTAAACAGTCATAAAACATCTCCTAGGTCTCAAATCAAGTATATCATACTGTTCACTTAAAAAGTGAAAACATAACTTTCATATGCACATTTCATAAAAATCTAACTCATGGGCTACCTTAAAAATCACATTATAGAAAAACATGTGCTAACTAGCAAATAACATATAAGGCAGCATGAAATGTGCTAAAACATATTTCTTTCACGTGGAGACATGGCTTCATCATAACTGGTCCTGAAGGACATCGTCAACATAACTGGTACATATGACCATAGTATAGGGAACCGTAAGGCTGGATCAGGGTCATACAGCGCCCTATTGGACTGTGTGGTATGAGGCTATAGTGGGGTGACTCATTATGTGCCTGCAAAGGACTCACAGTCTCTAAGCAGTCTCTACGCACGAACTTTAAATGGTTACATGGTACCACAAGTCACCTCATCTCGTCAGAGCCCTGCCCGTTCCCTAGCTGTCGACTAAGAAGATCCTTGATCGTTCTTGTACCCTTTTCTCAGTATACAAGATCGACCCCAGATCACTCTGACCTCATAACATCAATACTTTGTGCCATAGTCTCAAAACATTAAGCATGTTTTTCATAAACACATATATCTCGAGTATATATATATATATCCCATATAATGAAAACATAGTTTCGTAAAACATTCCCAGGACTTTAACCCGTAACACATAGAAAACATACTATGGTTTCATTCCATACATGAAAATCACTTTTATATACAATAAACATGGATACTAAAATGTATCTCATGAAATGAAAATTATTTTGAAAAGTTTGGATAAGTTTATTTCGAGTTTTGAGCGAATGGTGCTCATTTCACATTTCAAGAAAGCCCTTGTCTGTAGAAACTCAATTTATTATCCACATAAACACTTGGTAAGGTGGAAAAGTACTAATGCTACTCTAAATTATATCCCTTACTTCTTAACGTTGGAGGTAGTGCACGTTCCTCGTTTTTCGAGCTTGCCTCGAAATGCATGCCGATAACCCGAGCTGTCACATACCAAGTTATCTCATCACATATAGCTCAAATTCATGTTAATATATTCAATATGTGATTACATCTAAAATGTTGATCAAAAGTTGACTTTTCCCTACTTTACTTGTTTTGCTCGGTTTTATCGGTTTAAGCCTCGGTTTAAGCTTTCTTAACATGTTCGACACCTTTAAATTCATTTTCAATACCTCCACATTATGTCTTACATTCCAGCAATTCATTCTACTTCATACAAGACCTTAAATTATCGATTCTTGCATTATTTCGATAATTCGCCTAGTTAAACACTAAATCGAACTTTTGCAGTATAATTTTAACTGTAAATTCATTTTAATCACATCCCATATCCTCATTTCAGAAACTAAATCATGCTGGCAGCAGCAGAACTCCATCATATAAATCATTCCATCAAATTTCCTTTAACAAAAATTCATCCAAAAATCACAATTTAACAACCTATCTCATTATCATCATCATACCTCAAACTTCTTCACTCCTTTGGCTAACTTTGACTTCGATTTCAAGCTTCCAAATTGCCACTCAACTGTAATACAACATGTATAGAGATTAGAAGTGTTCAGAATCATCAAAGAACTCATCAAATTCATCCAAAAGTTCCATTTTTACTTACCTCGGAATAGGGCAGTTTCATGTCCTGTTCTTCTCTCTGACGTTTTAGGGGGTAAAAGACTTCAATTAGGTCTGAATTTCTTATATGTGCTAGAGGGGAGGAAGAGGAAGATTTCATGTGAAGGAAATGTCACCTGAAAATGGCCGGAGTGTGGCCAGAAAATTCACGCCAGTTAGAAGAAGAGGTAACGCCTGCGGCAAGGATGTGTAAGGGATATCTCTCGAGTTTCAGCTCATTTTCGGGTGAATTTTACCTTTTTATGAAGCTTATCCAGTTTAATTTCATACTGGAAAATATCAAAAACAAAAACATCTAGAAGGTCATCAAATGGGGTGATTTTCATTGGCTGACAGCTTGCTAAAAGCAGGGGAGATGACTGTTCTGTTTTAGAAAAATCACCAAAATTAATCCTAATTAGATTTCTTCAAACTTTAACTTCTCAATTATTATACTATGTCTATAGTATGTCCAATAAGAATTTGGGGGCCACTTGTTTAAGAAAAATTTCACGAACGAGCTCATTTTGCACGATTTAGCCAATACCGACCAAAATGGAATTAAGGTTTCGATTCACTTCAAAAATTCATTTGGACCCCTAAATCTCCATATTTCTTCATGATTTTTATTTACCATGTCAATTGCACCTTATATTAATTTTCTATAGCCTTATAATAATTGTTACGAATTTCTAGAATTTTATTCGAATTTATTTCCCTTATTAGGTCCGTTTTCTCGATTTAATTTAAAACCCGAGTTTAACTCACTTTTTCATCTCCAATCACTTAGTTTTTCCTTCAACACATCATTTCATGCATGAACATGAAATTTCTAAGTAATTCTCCGATCTAGGACCTTATCTCGTTTTACGTGCCATCGGGCCCCACGCTAGAACCGAGTGCTTTAGTTGTCTACTAGCCTGCACAACGTCATATTTAGCTATAATTTACTTCTCATAAGCATCATAATATGGAAAAATATTGGGTTTCACATTTCTCTCCACCTTTAAGAATTCAGTCCTCTGAATTCAAGCTGGTCCATCAAATAGATGAGGATATTTCTCCCTCATTTGGCTCTCTAGCTCCCAGGTAGTTTCCTCTGTCTCATGATGTCGCTAGAGAACCTTCACTAGTGGGATAGTCTTAGATCTTAGCACTTTCTCCTTCCTGTCGAGAATCCAGATTGGCTATTCAACATAACTCATGTCCTCATGAATCTCTAGTGGCTCGTACTCGATGACATGAGAAAGGTTCGGATGATACTTCCTTAACATTGAAACATGGAAGACATCATGTATACCCGACAACTATGAAGGTAGTGCTAGCCGATATGCTACATCTCCCACTTTACCCAAAATCTTGAATGGACCAATGAAGCGAGAACTCAACTTTCCTCTTTTCCCGAAACATATTATACCTTTCATCGGTGGCACCTTAACAAATACGGAGTCCCCAACCTAAAACTCAAGAGGATGTCTTTGTACATCTGCATAACTCTTCTGTCTACTCTGTGCCGTCCTCAACCTGTCAAAGATCAACTGAACACCTCTAGCAGCCTGTTCAACTAAATCGGGAGCCAATATCTTCCTGTCGCCCACTTCTTCCTAAGCAATAGGAGATCTACATCTCCTGCCATATAGAGCCTCATATGGAGTCATTCCAATGCTAGCTTGATAACTGTTATTATAAGCAAACTCTGCAAGAGGCAAGTGGTCATCCCATGAGCCCTTAAAGTCCAAGGCACACACTTTTAACATGTCCTCTAAGGTCTGTATAGTCCGCTCGGACTGACCATCTGTCTGAGGATGATAAGCGGTGCTTATGTTCAGTCGAGACCCCATAGCTTCCTAAAATCTAGTCCAGAATCTAGAAGTGAAGCGAGAATCTCTATCAGATGTGATGCTCACAGGTGCCCCATGCAACCGTACTATCTCTCAGACATATAAATCAGCTAGCTTATCCAGTGAATTTATGCTCTTGATGGCAAGGAAGTCAATGCTCTTAGTCAGTCTGTCCACAATCACCCAGACTGCATCATGACCTCTGTGGGTCCTTGGTAACCCCATAATGAAATCCATCGTAATATGCTCCCATTTCCATGTAGGAATCGATAATGACTTCAGCAATCCTGCAGGTCTTTGGTGTTCAACCTTAATCTGCTGGTAAACTAAACATCTAGTAACAAAGTCTGCCACATCTCTCTTCATCCCAATCTACCAATACACTTTCCGGAGATCCTGGTACATCTTGGTACTTCTCGGGTGCATGGTGAATCTAGAATAATGGGACTCCTTCAGTATGCTCTATCTCAAGGTGTCATCATGTGACACGCAGATACGACCACTGCATCTAAGTAATCCATCATCACTGACCGTAAACTCAGACTGTGATCTCTCCTCTGCCTGGCTAACCATATCTAGTAATTTCTGATCATTCCTCTATCCAGCTCGAATCTGATAAAGTATATCTACCACTCTACCATGATGCATCAGCACACAGCCGAGACCCTTGTGGGAAGCATCATTATACACCACATATCACCAGAACCACTCGGAATGGTCAAGACTGGCGTCGTAGTTAACCGACGTTTGAGTTCTTGGAAGCTCTGCTCACACTGCTCAGACCATGCAAACTGTACCTCCTTACGGGTCAGTTTGGTCAATGGAGCTGCTATTCGTGAAAACCCCTCGACAAACCGTTAGTAATACCCTACCAATCCCAAGAAGCTTCTAACCTCCGTGACTGTCCTCGGTCTTTCCCATCTCAATACTGCATCTACCTTGGACGGATCTACAGACACCCCGTCCTTAGATACTACATGTCCGAGGAAGGAAATCTGGTCTAGCCAGAATGCACACTTACTGAATTTACCATATAGTTTCTTCTCATAGAGAGTCTGGAGCACAATCCTCAAATGCTGCTTGTGCTCTTCTCGGGATCTAGAATAGATTAAGATGTCATCGATGAACACTATCACAAATCTATCCAAGTATTCTTGAAAGACATCATTCATAAGGCTCATAAATGCAGCTGGGGCATTAGTCAGTCCAAAGGGCATCACCAAAAACTCGTAGTGCCTATATCGGGTCCTAAAAGCTATCTTCGGTATATCAGCCTCTTTAATCCTTAGCTGATGGTAACCCGATCTCAAGTCTATCTTCGAAAACACTGAAGCCCCACTCAGCTGATCAAACATGTCATCTATTCTCGGCAGGGGATACTTATTCTTAACTGTTGCTTTATTTAAAAGCCTGTAGTCTATGCAAAGGCGGAGACTACCATCCTTCTTTCTGATGAACAGTACCGGAGCACCCCATGGTGACACACTAGGTCTTATAAACCCCTTATCGAGTAGTTCTTGCATTTGCTTCTTTAATTCCTCCAATTCTACCAGTGCCATTCGATAAGGTGCCTTGGAGATGGGTTGAGTATCAGGTGCTAGCTTAATGGTAAACTCAACTTCTCTCTCAGGTGGTAACCTCGGTAAGTCCTCTAGGAATACATCGGGAAACTCACATACCACCGAAACATCTTGTATACTTGGTGGTTCCCAACTCTCATCAGAAATAAAGGCAATGTATCCTTCACACAATAATAAAACAATATTATACATTAATCTCGCACATATATATCATATCTTCACATAACACATAACACCAGAACTTTCATCACCATGCACTTTTATTTCTTTCTCGCAAAACATACATTGAACTTTCTGGTAAGGAGAAGGTTAAAGTCTTAGTGTAGCAGTCTAAATTCACGCGATTGATAGCTAATCAATCCATGCTTAATATTACATCAAAATCCTTCATGTTTAATAAAACTAGATATGATAGAAATTTCTTATCTCCTACCATGATTTCACAATCCTTCCATATCATATCAGTCTTTTGCACTACGTGCATAGGTATACTTATATGTAACATGTAATATAATGACTCAGGTTTCCTATTCAACTTACATGCAAATTATGGTGACATAAAAGAGTGTGTGGAACCTGGGTCAAACAATACATGTGCTTCATGGTTATAGACAAGAAGAGCACCTTTCATGATGTCAGAGGATGTATCGGCTATCTCCTTATCAACGGCATAGACTCGACCCTGTGAGATAGGCTTCTTGCCCTTGTTTGCGGCTGTGGCTCTCTTCGGTGGTACTTGCCTCTGTGGAGCCTGAGTCGGTCTCTCAATCGGTCTAAGTTCCTCTTGAGGTTCCTGAGACCACATAAGTGGATAGTCTCTCATTATGTGCCCTGCTTCACCACATCTGTAGCAAGTAAATGTACCTGCTCGGTAAGGTCCAGGGTGCATCTTGCCACATATCCTGCATCGTGGCACTCTCGTCTCAGAACCTTTGATAACATCCGTAGTACCCGCTTTAGTCTTGGGCTTACCAGCCCCTATCTGAGGTCCTTCCATCCTCTTGAGACAGGCTTCTTACCCTTGTTTGCGGCTGTGGCTCTCTTCGGTGGTGCTTGTCTCTGTGGAGCCTGAGTCGGTCTCTCAATCGGTCTAAGTTCCTCTTAAGGTTCCTGAGACCATATAAGTGGATAGTCTCTCATTATGTGCCCTGCTTCACCACATCTGTAGCAAGTAAATGTACCTGCTCGGTAAGGTCCAGGGTGCATCTTGCCACATATCCTGCATCGTGGCACTCTCGTCTCAGAACCTTTGATAACATCCGTAGTACCCACTTTAGTCTTGGGCTTACCAGCCCCTATCTGAGGTCCTTCCATCCTCTGTCTCTTGGGCTGACCCCCTTTCAAATCATGTCAGGAAGTAACTACTCTCTTCCCCTTTATCTTTGACTGATCTCCTAAAACCATGCTCTGCTTGAGTAATATCCAAGCCCCTCTCTATCTCCTGGGCTCGCCTCAGAGCATCTCTGAAATCCATAATGTTCTGACCCAACAGCCTATCTCTGATCCCGGTCTCAATCTTGCCAAAAATCTCTCTGTCCAGTGCTTGAGATCTTTAACTGTCTTTAGATCGTATCTCATCAGGGTCGTAAATCTATTCTCATACTCATCTACTGTAGAACTTCCCTGTCTCAATTCCAAAAACTCTGTCTGCATCCTCTTTCGAGCAGCATGCGGCACACATTACTCTCAGAATGCGACTAAGAAAGCATCTTATGTGATTTTTTAGGGATCCTCAACTAATATCGTCCGTGTAAATCTCCACCAAAACTTAGCCTAGCCCTTCATCATATAACCCGCCATGGTTATTCTCTCCCTATCAGTACACCCCAACAACTAGAAGATCACCTTAATATCCATTATCCACTCCTCAACCTTAACCGGGTCCTTAACCCCTATGAACTCTAGAGGATGCATGCCCAAGAAATCTGCACCCTCTGAGTCTCTCTATCATCCCTATGCAGGGGAACTGCTGGCTGAGGGATTGGGGCTACTGGAGGAACTGGTGGTGGAGGAGGATCAGGCGTAGGAGTAGCTGTATCTGTGCCAGGTATACGTGTCCCAAATTGCTGGGTAAACATGGTGGTAAGAGCTATAAGTCCTTCCCTCATACCTTGTACTGTCTCCTCGAGCCTCCTTATTCTCTCTCTCTCAGTAGGGCTCTCGGCTTGAGGTAGGGATGGGGGAGCGGGTTGAGCCTGTCTCCTTGAACGGCCCTGTCTACCATTCATGGTTAGTGATCTACTATCTACACAAAATCCAAGAATTTGATCATAATTTGATAGATATGCTTACTTTATTACCAGACTAACATAGACACTTTGTGATGTAATCTAATCTTACTTCCAAACACAGATAGTATCACACAACTATTGCTCTGATACCATGTTAACTGTCACGCCCGAAAATGCGAAAAATGAGGTAATTTTAAATTTTTTTTAATTTATTTAACTGAGTTGTGTTCCTGTCTATGTTAGTTTCTTAACTCTTATTCTTTTATAAAATTTGGCAACATAACGGCTACATTATGACTTAACCCAATCTCCAGAGTTTAAAACGCAGTTTATAATTTTCAACCCATATTCGCAACACAGTTTTACTTCTATTTCAGGATCTCATAACATCCACAACATATATTTATTCTACGTAATAAAAACTCTGGACATAAACATAATCCTTTACAACTATTACATCCCTACTGTCATATACATTAGTGTCTATGCTATACATCGTGTTTGGAATAAAAGTAAAGCTATACATCGTCGCTATAAATGATCTAACGAAAGGTCGGACTGCCTCGTCCACGACCTCTAGCGCGTGAGTGCGGTAGAATCACTGTACGTAATCTGGAAGATGGAAAGGAAGGGGGTGAGCTTTTCAGGCTCAGTAAGAGATACATTTAAAGTAACCTTAGTAATTAAAACAAGTAAAATACATGATTTCACAACTCAGCATAAACATGTACGAAAGTAGAGATGCTTACATTTATAAAAGCAGTAAAAAATGCTTTAAAATCATTAGTTTACACATCATGCATCCTTTTCGTAAAACGTATCATGCTATAAACATATCATTAGTGTAAACAGTCATAAAACATCTCATAGGTCTCAAATCAAGTATATCATACTGTTCACTTTAAAAGTGAAAACATAACTTTCATATGCACATTTCATAAAAATCTAACTCATGGGCTACCTTAAAAATCACATTATAGAAAAACAGGTGCTAACTAGCAAATAACATATAGGGTAGCATGAAATGTGCTAAAACATATTTCTTTCTCGTGGAGACATGGCTTCATCATAACTGGTCCCGAAGGACATCGTCAACATAACTGGTACATATGGCCATAGTACAGGGAACCGTAAGACTGGATCAGGGTCATGCAGTGCCCTACTGGACTATGTGGTACGAGGCTATAGTGAGGTGACTCATTACGTGCCTGCAAAGGACTCGCAATCTCTTAGCAGTCTCAATGCACGAACTTTAAATGGTTACATGGTACCACAAGTCATCTCATCTCGCCAGAGCCTTGCCCGTTCCCTAGCCGTCGGCTAAGAAGATCCTTGATCGTTCTTGTACCCTTTTCTTAGTATACAAGATCAACCCCAGATCACTCTGATCTCATAACATCAATACTTCGTGCCATAGTCTCAAAACATTAAGCATGTTTTTCATAAACACATATATCTTGAGTATATATATATATATATATATATATATATATATATATATATATATCCCATATAATGAAAACATAGTTTTGTAAAACATTCTCGGGACTTTAACCCGTAACACATAGAAAACATACTATGGTTTCATTCCAAACATGAAAATCACTTTTATATACCATAAACATGGATACTAAAATGTATCTCGTGAAATGAAAATTATTTTGAAAAGTTTGGATAAGTTTATCTTGGGTTTTGAGTGAATGGTGCTCATTTCACATTTCAAGAAAGCCCTTGTCCGTAGAAACTCAATTTATTATCCACATAAACATTTGGTAAGGTGGAAAAGTACTAATGCTACTCTAAATTATATCCCTTACTTTTTAACGTCGGAGGTAGTGCACGTTCCTCTTTTTTCGAGCTCGCCTCAAAATGCGTGTTGATAACCCGAGCTGTCACATACCAAGTTATCTCATCACATATAGCTCAAATTCATGTTAATATATTCAATATGTGATTACATCTAAAATGTTGACCAAAAGTTGACTTTTTGCTACTTTACTCATTTTGCTCGGTTTTATTGGTTTAAGCCTTGGTTTAAGCTTTCTTAACATGTTCGACAATCTTAAATTCATTTTCAATACCTCCACTTTATGTCTTACATTCCAGTAATTCATTCTACTTCATACAAGACCTTAAATTATCGATTCTTGCATTATTTCGATAATTCGCCTAGTTAAATACTAAACTGAACCTTTGCAGTATAATTTTAACTGTAAATTCATTTTAATTACATCCTATATCATTAATCCTACAACTAAATCATGCTAGCAGCAGCTGAAATCCATCATATAAATCATTCCATCAATTTTCCTTTAACAAAAATTCATCCAAAAATCACAATTTAACAACTTATCTCATTATCATCATTATACCTCAACTTCTTCACTCCTTTGACCAACTTTGACTTCAATTTCAAGCTTCCAAATTGCCACTAAACTGTAATACAACATGTATAGAGCTTAGAAGTGTTCAGAATCATCAAAGAACTCATCAAATTCATCCAAAAATTCCATTTTTACTTACCTTGAAAAAGGGAATTTTCTATCCTGCTCTTCTCTCTAACATTTTAGGGGGTAAACGACTTCTATTAGGTTTGAATTTGTTATATGTGGTAGAGGGGAGGAAGCAAAAGATTTCATGTGAAGGGAACGTCGCCTGAAACTGGCCGGAAGGTGGCCAAAAAATTCACTCCAGTCAGAAGTAGAGGTAACGCCTGCGGCAAGGATGGGTAAGGGTTATCTCTCGGGTTTCAGTTCATTTCGAGGTGAATTTTACCTTTTTATGAAGCTTATCCAGTTGACTTTCAGATTGAAAAATATCAGAAACAATAAACATCTAGAAGGTCATCAAATTGAGTGATTTTCATTAGGTGACAGTTTGCTAAAAGCAGGGGAGATGACTGTTCTGTTTTAGAAAAATCACTAAAATTAATCCTGATCAGATTTCTTCAAATTCACTCTCAATTGTTATAATATGTCTATAGTGTGTCCCATAAAAATTTTGAGGCCTCTTGTTTAAGAATAATTTCACGAACGAGCTCATTTTGTGCGATTTAGCCAATACCGAGCAAAATGGAATTAAGGTTTCGATTCACTTCAAAAATTCATTTTGACCCCTAAATCTCCATATTTCTTCATGATTTTTATTTCCCATGTCAATTGCACCTTATATTAATTTTCTATGACCTCGAAATAATTTTACAAATTTCTAAAATTTTATTCGAATTTATTTCCCTTATTAGGCCAATTTTCTCGATTTAATTTAAAACCCGAGTTTAACTCACTTTTTCATCTTTAATCACTTAGTTTTTCCTTCAACACATCATTTCATGCATGAACATGGAATTTCTAAGTAATTCTCGGGTCTAGGACCTTACCTCGATTTACGTGCCATCGGGCCCCACACTAGAGCCGAGTGCTTTAGTCGTCTATAGGCCTACAAAACGTCACATTTAGCTATAATTTACTTCTTATAAGCATCATAATCTGGAAAAATATCAGGTTTCACACATTTCGATGAGTGATTCAGTGTATATAATGTTGGATGAAATGTTCATTTACATGCTTAAACAACTATATCCTAAAATGGCTTAGTGAGAGAAAGTTGAAATGGCATGGAGTTGATGATGACTTAAGCATGTAGAGATGTTAGTCAGCATGTATAGATGATCTTAAGATAATTTTGTGAAATACATATGTTGGGATAGATTATGATTGAAAATGGGTATAAGAGGTGTTTGATGAAATGCCATAGAGAGAGAGAGAAAATGATGAACTTAAAGCATTGTGAGATTAATGATGGTTCAATAGGTATCAGTAGGCTCGATGAGTCTAAAGGATTCTCGAGAAATGAAAAGAATAATCGAAATGGACTTATGAAAGAGTAAAGTCCAATAAGACGAAATGAGGCCAAATTAGTGTAAAATGGCCCAATGCATTGAATTGAACTTCATGCAAGTGAAAATGAAGCATATTGAAGTATAATGATGTGAATTGTAAATCATTGTAGCTCCTGGAGACAAAGTTGGAGCCCATAAGACCGGATCACGAACATTGGAAACTAAGGAAAGCGATTCGAGCGTGATTCGAGGGAAGGGATTATGTGAGCTATTAGAAATAGCTATACGTATGTTTTCTTACCTACTGTGTGCAAATATATGTGATAAGTATATAGATATTGATATATCTAGGTGCAAACTAAGTATGAGAAGAAGCCTATAAGCATAAGTTGCATGACTTCAATGTTATTATTGTGAAAAGAGGTTTTTGCGAGTGTTTTGAGAAAGTAATAATAGACTGGCTCCCAATTTAGTATTTTACATGAAAAATCTTTTAATGAGTGATTGAAGGGAGATTGCCCTCTCACTCATACTTAGCAAAATGGAGTTATCTATTTCTTTATTGTGTGAACTGTGCTAGAGCTAAAGTGGTAATGGTAGATTTACCAGCCTTGCTCGTACAACCTTTAAAAAGGATCTTTGAGAAAAGCAAAAGGTGCTAGAGCTGAGTGAAGCTGTGTGATCCACTCGAGAGCTCGCACTAGATTTTGGGAACCATGCTAGAACCATCGAGTACTGCTATGTAATCTTACTCTGACCATGCTCACATGTGACCCCCTCAATTTTAAAATTATGCTCGATGCCTCAGGTATGCTGTGTGCTCTTACGCTGAGTTGCTCACACGAAAGTTTATGAGTTTGCTGTGTGATGAGCAAAACTGTGCTCGATGCCTGAAGTATGCTGTGTGCTCTTACGCTGAGTTGCTCACACGAGAGTTTATAAGTTTGTTATGTGATGAGTAAAATCGTGTTGGAGCCGTCGTGTATTGCTTAGTGATCTTGTACAGACCTGTTCGAACGTGACTTTGAGATAATGGAAATGGGTGATAAGGATCCACGGGAGCATGATGTACCGTGAGTATTAGCGATGGAGTACAATGTGTCATGATATCTTAGTGATTCTGTATGGGTTGAAAGGATGGTTGATCCGCCTCCCCAAGCATAGGATTCTCGCACACCTGATCAGTGTTGCTTAGAATCCGGACTATGGCCATAAGTCTTCTTATATCTGTGTGATATGACATTTTTGTCACTACTGTATAAGGTGACATGTGTCCCCCCTGCTGTGTGATACAAGGTGATATGATATCCCATTATATGTCTCATGTAAATTGATTTCTAAGTGATTTGCTAAATATAAAACAATTTCTCAGTGTGTGCTGTGTGGAATGATGAGTAAGCTGTGTGATTTTTAAAGAGTATACTATGTGATTTAAGAATGAAATATGCATGTACCCATCTAGCAAATTAATGATTTTGCAATTGATGGAAGTTATTTTCAAAGAATGCATATGTTTTATAAGGAAAATAAATGTTTTATTTTAAGCATGTAGATAGTGTAGTTATCTACCTGCTTTAATATTTTCCTTACTAAGCGTGTTAGCTCACCCCCTTATTTCCTCCTCCATAGATACTAAGCAGTAGTGAGTTACTGCAGTTGTCCCTGCTACGGTGTTCTCCAGTTCTCCAGCAGTATAGAGGTATACATTTATGAGAGAAAATTTTTATCCTGTAATTTAATGCACAGTATAGTTATCTTTTGTACGAAAGGGATGTATATGATAGAAACTGATGTAAACGTTTCGCATATTTATAAAAGAACAGTTTCTATTTCATTAAATGAATCATAAATTATAAATTGATGAGATGTGGATATGGATGTTGACTCACAGCCCAACTGTAAGTAGTAAGTTAAGTTACGGGAAGAGGGTCGTGACAGAGATTGGTATCAGAGCTTGTGTTGGTCCGATGTGAGTCAGTATCTATAGTTAGAAAATATACATTCCTAGAGCTCTGTGCATTATTTGGATACAATTGTGTATACCAAGCTGGAAATGTAACTAAGACACTTGTTATTGAGTATGCAGGATGTCAGATAGACGACGTACCCGTAGAGGAGAGAGTTCGCGCTCTTAGGGGCATAGAGATGAATCCGAGAGGCGCAGTGGGTCCAGTTCTAGTAGAGATCCACTTGGTCTTAGTGAGGCCGCTGAGGCACGTATTGCGCAATTACAGCGCAGTGTAGATAGAGTTATGGAGATGTTTACACAAGAGATGACTAGATTTGAGGGTAGACAGGAGAACCCTGCTGGTCAGGTTGCTGCACCTGAGAGACATGAGCCAGCACAGCTTGCACCGAGACCTCGGGCTGCAGAGGCAGAGATTCTTGCACCCCCTCCAGTTTAGGATAATCCTCCACCAATTCCGGATCTTGTAGCTCCACAACAGGTTGGTGGCGAAGGAGTTTATGATTGTGACCTGGGCAGGCTGAGACAGTTCAGGAAGTTTGGACCACCTTCATTTAGTGGGGTGAAGGACCCAGTGTTAGTGGAGTATTGAATTCACAGTATGGAGAAACTCTATAGATTCTTCCATTACTATGTCACAGAGAAGGTCACCTTTGCGGCTTTTTACTAGAGGGTGAGGCCGAGCATTGGTGGATGGCCACCCAGCCGATTTTGAGTGCACCTCACCCGGTGGTAACTTGGGACATATTTCTAGATGTCTTTAAGAGGAAGTACATTCCAGCCATTGCTCAGAGGAAGATGCAGATGGAATTTCTGACCTTGACTCCGGGGAATCATACAGTGGATGAGTATGAGTCGGGATTCACATCCCTGGGCAGATATAACA
Source organism: Firmiana major (assembly GCA_033439115.1). Classification (NCBI taxonomy): domain Eukaryota; kingdom Viridiplantae; phylum Streptophyta; class Magnoliopsida; order Malvales; family Malvaceae; genus Firmiana; species Firmiana major. Next base: position 42,479,545 of record CM065907.1, on the reverse strand, counting down.
CAGTGACCATGGGCTGTCATGATAGGAAGGTCCAAAAATTTCTTGAGGGGTTGAGACCTTCGATCAGAGCTTGATTGGCCCCATTTGACATTACCACCTATGACGAGATGGTGCGCAGAGCTCAGCTATGTGAGCAGGACTATGAGTTGCATGCCTCGGAGTTGGGTAAGAGTGGTAAGGGCAGAGATAGAGACCGAAAGAGATCAATTGATGATAGAAGGTTCAGAAAAGGCTGGAGATTATTTGGTAAAGGGCCAAAGATTGAGGAGGTATGAGAGAGGCCTGCGAAGCCTCCAACTTATTCAGCTTACCCACCTTTACCTCCAGCTCCGAGGGGGCATAGTTATTGACGGACCCCAACCTACCACTGAGCAGTGCAGGATGTGTGGTAGATATCATTGGGGTAGGCCATGCCAATTGGTAATGAGATCATGTTATAGATGTGGCAAATCAGGGCACATAGCTTGTGAATGCCCAGAGTTGATTGATATAGCCCCACAGAAGGGCAAAGAGCTATAGAAGGCTATAGTTGAGACACCTACACCTAAGAGGAAGGCTACAACTGAAGAGTGTGAGATCTGATATTTTTGTACATATCTAAATTGTGTAATGAGAACATGAAGTGTAATTGATTTAACTAAATATGATGTGCTCATATATTGAGGTGGTATGGAATGAAATTCTAAGTGATGAATGAGTAATGAATGAGAAATAATCAATAGAGTAAATTATGTCAATTAAATATGCAGATTGTATGTTAAGTGTTCAGCCAAGTGTGAAACTATGAGGCCAGATCGATCTTGGAGAAGAGAGGATCGATCTGATAGACCAAAATGACAAGGAATGAGGAATTTAAGCGAGTAGATCGATCTCTAATGGAAGAGGATCGATCTCCTTATGATTCTGTAATGGAGAGATCGATTTTATGAGGAAGGAATCGATCTCTGGTACGCCCTAAACGTATTATCCGCAAGTGCACGAGTCGTACAAGTAATAATGAGATTTGAGTCCCGAGTTATCGTCCCACAGAGAAGTTGATCAGCCTAATTAACTACCGGTTAATCTTACCCTAAGTATATCCTAGCAAATTATGAAATTGCAATGGGTGATCTACTAAGGCTAATTAAAATTACTGAAAAACAATAAAATAATAAAATAATAAAAACTAAATAAAACTGAGCTAAGATTTACTTACCAAGCTTCACGCAATTAAAAGCAAATACCTATGAAAATAATTAAAACAGTTAAATATAATTAACGCAGTTAAAATAAAAAGCAAAAATGAAAATAAAGAAATACGATTAATTAAACTAAAATTAAATAAGCCTAAAATAACATATGCATGTAATTAAACTAATTAATAAAAATGCAAATTAAACTAAATTAAATTTAATGAAAATGAAGATTAAATTAAAAATGCATGAAAAACATTTAATCTAAATTAATTCTAAATGCAACTCATAAAATACTAAACTAAAACATATAATATAAAATTAACTACTGACTAAAAATTAAAACTGAAAATTAAATTAACATGCAAAAATATTAAAACTAACCTACCATTCTAATTGATTGAATTAACTAACTAACAACTAACAAATGCATGAAAATACTAAAAATGCATTAAACTATAACAAAATGATTAAAAAGACATGGCCAAACATGGCCTTAAGCTACTTAACAACCAAGTGGTCCCGATTTTTGCACTGTTCATTATCTTTCCAAATTCATTTTCATTTCCAGGTGCTCACGGTTTGTCCTCTGCTCCAGGTTTCGGTTGTCTCCAGGTGCTGCATAGGTACTCCAGCTGCAAGTTCGTGCTGTCTCGAGTCTGCCCGTAACCTCTGTATCAGTTGCTGTCCAGATTTGCTGTCCTGCTCTCTCTCCAGCACGGTCCAAGTACTGCTCAAGGCTGTTGTCTGTTCCCTGCGCTGTTCGTTTCTGCCTCCTGGTGATTACGGTTCAATGCTGCTATGCTCGACCTGCCCAGTTAGCAAGAAACGTCATTCTCCACAAAATGGTCCTACACTACCTCCTTCCGTGTCGGCTGCTCCAGTACACTATACTGTGCTGCCATAAACAATTCAGCATGAATACTGCATCCTTGCTCTGCAACTCGTTCTAGCCTTGTGCATATTCTGATTGCTGCACCCAACACTGCCGCGACTTTGTCTACTTCGATCAGCTATTGTCCTTCAACAATCAACAAGGACTGACTAGCAGTTATAGCAGCAGCAACCTATTTCCTCGGTGAAATTCCATTCTGTACAGCGCGGCATTCGTCCTGCACTTGTTCAGTCTACAGCCAGCACCGATCAGCAACTAAGAAAGAAAAAGTTCTAAATGGAAAATGCAACAGGAACCCAAGCTACCATGGAATAATGCTATCTAAGCTAGTATATGAAAGTGAACAGTATTGAGGAATGAAAACAGAGCATAACAGAGACATAAATTTAAGTTGAGGAAGTATGGAGACTATAGATAACTATGAAATGCTAAAAGAAATGGATGCAAAAACACAAGCAGCAGAAAACAAAGCACGGTCCCTTGCCACCAACGCATATCCAGGCTTGCTCCGATCAGCTCACACACTGGAACCTGACAATAGCACATCCAGTTTCAGGAAAAAAAATGAAAACTAAGAAAGCATTGAAAACAAAGAACACGAATGAATAATGAAAAATGAACCCAACCAGAAAATAACCCGAGAGCAACAAAAAGATTATGAGAACTCAAGTGCTAAATAAAAAAATCAAAGAACTAACTTGCCAAACCGAGAGCAACAACGATAAAAAAAAAAAAGCTTTTCAGAATAACCCAAACATGAAATTAAAGAAATGGAAGCTTAACAAAACCGAAAATAAGGAAAGGAAATTGATTGCCATGAACAGTAAAAAAAAATTGTTTGTTGAAGAAACTATTCGGAAATTTAAAACAAGGAAAGCTTAAATTAATCTAAAAGCTACTCTACCCTAAATTAAAACTACTCCTAAATTACTCTACACTACTCCTATTCTACCCTAACTACACTACTCCTACTTCCTAGGTTACCTAATTTTTCAATTGCCATCATATTCTATTTATACACACACTTAGGGGTACAATGGTAATTTTTCCATCCTAGATGAATTGGCATTGTTTGGCCACTTGTCTTCCTTTAATTTGCTGCAGAGTAGATATTTCCACGTCATCAGTCTTTTTGTCCAATTTGCTGTGCGATGTGGCTCGACGTGTGTCTTCCAGAGGGATGGCACGATGTTTGTCGATCTTATCGTTTCAGGGCAAATAAAAATCGGACACTTGGCATCACGCGTGTCCAGACGACTTGATGACTCGGTCTGCAAATTGGAAGTGGTCCAGTCTCCTTTAGCCCATTTTCAGCCCAATTTTGACTGAAACGACTGAGTTTTCATCTGGATTTAATTTATTTGCATATTAAAGAATTTTAATTAAATAAAGGGGATTATTAATAAAATAATATGGGGATTAAATAAATAATTAGAAATTTAAGCACAAATAATTCTATTAACAATAGAATTATCACACCCCCAAACTTGAGCTTTTGCTTGTTCTCAAGTAAAACAAAATAAATGTAGGAATGACAAGTACAAAACATAATAATTTCCCTAATATTATCCTCAAAGATAAAGTACAGACTATGATCTCAAAGACTCACAATTACAAGTCAAACACTCAGAATCTTTCAATCATAAGTCCTAACCCAAATTGGACCCCTCGTGAAAGACTCACAATTACAAGTCAAACACTCAGAATCTTTCAATCATAAGTCCTAACCCAAATTGGACCCCTCGTGCATGTGTGAAAATGTCAAAGTCACTTCACAGTACATTATTTGGATCAGATTATGCAAACATAGTGAATGCAAAGTCAATGACATGTGATCATTCCCATAAGTTTGCTTTTCACTTCTCTCTCCACTAATGTTGTCACACTTAATCAAAGATCAATAGGACTTCATTAAGCTTGTAATGTAAGGCTGGGGTTAAGGTACGATAAAGTCGATTTAGGTTTAATTACCCCTTAACATGCATTACTTTCTAGGATCTTAATGTAAGAGCTCCAATTTATTTCTCCCAAACTTATTTATTTTGCTAGACATTTTATTCTATTTTTGTATTTTTGTATTTTTATTCTTTCTTCTTTTCTTTTTCTTTTTCTTTTTCTTCATTTTTTTTAAAATTTCACTATCACCAGATACCCATATGTACAAAGCTCGCAATATATCCCAGTGACTTTTCATGCTTTCGGGGTAAGGGATAGGAACAAAGTATTTAAGCTAAGAAAAATAACGCAGGTGTATTTACAGAGAAAAGCTTATTTGGCCCAGATGGGTGACTAGGGATAAAGTATGTACATGGATGGCTAGAAAGGCTTAAACGATCCAAAGATGGCCTAAATCATTTCCCTAATTAAGTGTGATTTAATATTTCACATCGAGATAAGATCAAACAAATTCTAGAATATGATGCACAAAATTAATTGAACAAATGCAATCCTTGGTCCACATAAGCTTTCTCTAAATAAATATACAGATTCATGACATGACATGTGCATAAAATGAGGAAATCAGAATCAAGACAAATTCAAGAATTCAACTTCATGCTTTTCCTATAATCATGCTTCTCAGTCAATCAAAATCAGACTTAATCATAGGGTCATATCATCGAAATATGGAAAAACTACATGCTAAGCACTAAATCATCCCAAAATCAAACAATTTAAGCTCAGATTTTCGAAAAAATTTTAATTTTTTTTTCAATTTTGCCCAAATTTTTGAAAAAAATGCTCAAGTGATATCCCCTCCCCCAAACTTAAAATGCACATTATCCTTAGTGTGCAGATAATATAAACATTTAAGCTCAAGAACAGAGTACTCCCCTATCTGATGATGATGAACAATCGAAACTTGATTGAAAACGTAAAACTAGAAAAGAAATCTGCAAAATAAACAAACAAAGAAACAGCAAAAAAGAAAAGAATTGTACAAAAAGTGAAAAAGAAAAATAAATCCACTTCAAATGCAGCTAAAGAACACAACACTCAGCAGTAGGGCGAAGAGTAGGAGGATCAGCCAGATTGGTGATAGAATGTCGACAGTTAAATCCTCCTGAGCTCTATCTACTTCCCTCCTTCTTTCATATTTATTATGCTCAAGCCTTATATCCTCCTCAATCTCCATCTTAAAATACTCTTGAGAGTCATCAGGGAGCTTCAAAGGTTTGAATACATTAAACTTCCCTTCCTAATCTAGGACTGTTATAGTCAACTCCCCCTTTTGTACATCAATTAAAGTTCTACCAGTCGCTAGGAAAGGTCTGCCTAGTATAATGGGGACTTCCCTGTCTTCCTCCATGTCTAAAATAATAAAATCCGCAGGGAGAACAAATTTGTCCACCTTTACTAACACATCCTTAATGACCCCCTTTGGATATTTAATGGATCGATCTACTAGCTGAAGGGTCACTGTAGTGGGCTTGACATCCCATATTCCTAACTTTTGGTAGATAGACAGAGGCATCAGATTGATACTGGCTCCTAAATCACACAGGGCTCTACCAAAGAACATATTTCCAATAGTGCAGGGTATGGTAAAACTCCCGAGACCCTTGAGCTTGGGGGGTAATTTCCTCTGGATAATTGAACCACATTCCCCAGTTAAGGTCACCGTCTCATAATCTTCCAGTCTTCTTTTCCTCGAAAGGATATCCTTCAGGAACTTTACATAACTTGACATTTGCTCTAAGGCATCTGTGAAAGGAATGTTGATGTGAAGTTTCTTAAAAACCTCAAGAAATTTGGCAAATTGTTGATCGAGTTTTTGATTTTGGAACCTCTGAGGAAAAGGTACCGGTGGTCTAACTGGGAGGGATGTAGTGGTAACATGTGTAGCATTAGAGGATGAGGAAGGCTGTGAAGAAGAAGAAGGTATAGATGAAGAAGCGCCTAGCTTGGATTCTTTTGTAGCTTGATCCTGATGTTCTTGTTCTTTCTAAGCTGTTTTGTTACAACCTATGGGTTTTTTCAACTATGGGCTGTTCAGGTCCAGACTTAACTTGTGCCTCATCTAGCTCTCTGCCACTCCTAGGGGTGATATATTTAACATGTTCCTTACCCCCTTTTGCCTAACAGGATTGGCTTCAGTGTTACTAGGAAAGGTCCCTTGAGGACGTTGACTAAGAGCGTTTGCTATTTGTCCCACCTGAACCTCTAGGTTTTTAATTGAAGCAGCTTAATTTTGCAGGATTGTTGAGAACATTTCCTCAAGCGAGGGCTTCTTCTCAGCTGCTGGTGCTGATACAAGTATGTGCTGTGGCTGCATATGTGGTGGTGGTGGTTGATGGAAGTGAGGTGGATGATGATGAAATTAACGTGGATAGGGATGATGAGAAGGCAGATGATGAGGAAATGGATACTGTAGTGGTACCTGAACCGGTGGAGCTTGAAAACCAGGGGGTCCTACAGATATGGAGTTTGAAGATTGCCCTTGATTTTGGGTCCATGAAAAGTTAGGATGGTTCCTCCACCCTGAATTATAGGTGTTTGCAAAAGGGTTGTTCTGTTTCTTAGGGGGGAAACGTACTGAACCGATTCTAAGTTAAGTGGACACCTATCTACAGAGTGGGTACCACTACACAGATCACAGAAAAAAAGGACTTTGGACACAATAAACAAGATTAGGACTGGATGAAGGATTATGCTGGGTATTGAGCGACTCTACCTTCTTCGTAAGATTAGCGATTTGAGAGGTCAAGGTAGACAGCGTGTCGAACTCATAAATATCCATCGACTTCTTTGGAAATTGCCTCTCCAAGGACCATAGATAGTTATTAGCTGCCATCTTGTCCAAGAGCTCGTAAGCTTCCTCCTCTATTTTGCACATCAGGGCTCCACCCGCAGCAGCATCCACGATGGTCCTATTTTGGCTTGTAAGTCCATTGTAGAAAGTTTGTACTTATAGCCATAAAGGTAGGCCATGGTGAGGGCACTTCCTAAGAAGCTCCTTATATCGTTCCCATGCTTCGTAAAAAGATTCAGAGTCGAACTGGGTAAAGGAAGATATATCGCTACAGAGTCTGGCCATTTTAGAGGGAGGCAAAAACTTAGCTAGAAATTGATGGGCTAACTCGTCCCATGTAGAAATGGATCTTGGAGGCAAGGAGGTTAACCAGTGTCACGCCCTATCCCTAAGCGAGAATGAGAATAATCTAAGCCTAAACGCATCATCAGATAATCCATTGTGCTTGAACGTGTTGCACATGTCCAGGAATTGCTCGAGGTGAGCATGTGGGTCATCGTGTGGAAGCCCACTGAACTGCAAAAAGGTCTGGATCATCTGGAGGATGGAAGGCTTAATTTCAAAATTGTTAGCAGGGGCAGCTGGTGGCCTAATGCCGGTATAATATTCTCCAATTGTCGGCACCACATAATCTCCAATGGTCCTAATTTCCCTATTTTCTGCCCTGATGTTTTGTAATGGAGCTAATAATTTCCTAGAATCCTTTCGAATTTTTCTAAGTGTTCGTTCAATTTCAGGATCTAAAGGAAAGCAATCATAACTTCTGGCTCTACGCATGCAAACATCAAAAAGTCCTTAGAATTTGTTTTTTTTTTAATTTTTAATTTTTTTGATTAATTAATGATGAGAAAATTTAACTAACCTAAGTAGGGCTCTAAATATTTACAACCTAAATATTTACAAGCTAGAATTACACCTAAGCATAATTTCACCGATATTAATTAACGACTAATTAAAACTTCCCCGGCAACGGTGCCAAAAACTTAGTACGCCCTAAACGTATTATCCGCAAGTGCATAGGTCGTACAAGTAATAATGAGATTTGAGTCCCGAGTTATCGTCCCACAGAGAAGTTGATCAGCCTAATTAACTGCCGGTTAATCTTACCGTAAGTATATCCTAGCAAATTATGAAATTGCAATGAGTGATCTACTAAGGCTAATTAAAATTACTGAAAAACAATAAAACAATAAAATAATAAAAACTAAATAAAACTGAGCTAAGATTTACTTACAGAGCTCCACGCAATTAAAAGAAAATACCTACGAAAATAATTAAAACATTTAAAATTAATTAACGCAGTTAAAATAAAAAACAAAAATGAAAATAAAGAAACAAGATTAATTAAACTAAAATTAAATAAGCCTAAAATAACATATGCATGTAATTAAACTAATTAATAAAAATGCAAATTAAACTAAACTAAAATTTAATGAAAATGAAGACTAAATTAAAAATGCATGAAAAACATTTAATCTAAATTAATTCTAAATTCAACTCATAAAATACTAAACTAAAACATATAATATAAAATTAACTATTGACTAAAAATTAAACTGAAAATTAAATTAACATGCAAAAATATTAAAACTAACCTACCATTCTAATTGATTGAATTAACTAACTAACAACTAACAAATGCATGAAAATACTAAAAATGCATTAAACTATAACAAAATGATTAAAATGACATGGCCAAACATGGCCTTAAGCTACTCAACAACCAAGTGGTCCCGATTTTTGCACTGTTCATTATCTTTCCAAATTCATTTTCATTTCCAGGTGCTCACGGTTTGTCCTCTGCTCCAGGTTTCGATTGTCTCCAGGTGCTGCACAGGTACTCCAGCTGCAAGTTCGTGCTGTCTCGAGTCTGCCCGCAACCTCTGCATCAGCTGTTGTCCAGGTTTGCTGTCCTGCTCTCTCTCCAGCACGGTCCAGGTACTGCTCAAGCAGTCCGTTCCCTTCGCTGTTCGTTTCTTCCTCCTCGTGATCACGGTTCAATGCTGTTATGCTCGACCTACCCAACTAGTAGGGAACTTCATTCTCCATGAAATGGTTTTGCACTGCCTCCTTCCGTGTCTGCTTCTCCAGTACACTATACTGTGATACCATAAATAATTCAGCATGAATACTGCATCCTTGCTCTGCAACTCGTTCTAGCCTTGTGCATATTCTGATTGCTGCATCCAATACTGCCGCGGCTTTGTCTGCTTCGATCAGCTATTGTCCTTCAACAATCAACAAGGACTGACCAGCAGTTGTACAACAGTAACCTATTTCCTCGGTGAAATTCCATTCTGCACAGCGCAGCATTCATCCTGCACTTCTTCAGCTCACAGCCAGCACCGATCAGCAACAAAGAAAGAAAAAGTTCTAAACGAAAAATGCAACAGGAACCTAAGCTACCATGGAATAATGCTATCTAAGCTAGTATATGAAAGTGAACAGTACTGCGAAATTAAAACAGAGCATAACAGAGACATAAATTTAAGTTGAGGAAGTATGGAGACTATAGATAACTATGAAATGCTAAAAGAAATGGATGCAAAAACACAAGCAGTAGAAAATAGAGCATAGTCCTTTGCCCTATTTTTCGGGCTTTCGGGGCGTCACAAAGAGAAAGGGAAACAAGCTGTTGGTCGAGGGCGAGTGTTTGCATTGCACCAGGCATTTGCAGAAGCTTCTACGAATGTGATTAAAGGTACCATCCTAGTCTTTGATTTTAAAGCATTAGCATTTGTTGATCCTGGTGCCACGCATTCATTCATATCCCCTTCATTTGCATGTAAATTGTTTGAACATGTGAAACCTGTACCTCTAGGTAGGATATTGCTTATAAGCACTCCAATGAGAGATAATATAGTAACGAGTATGTATGTAATGGTTGTAAGTTAAAAGTAGAGGAAAATGATATGTTGGCCAATCTTGTTCTGTTAAACATGAGGGACTTTGAAATAATACTAGGAATGGATTGGTTGGCTGCAAACCATGCTGTTTTAGATTGTTATGCTAAGACAGTAATGTTTTCCACCTTTGAAAAGTATGTTGTAAGACTTGTTAAGAAATGAAAGAAGTAGTAAATTATTCCCAATGATGGATGTTCTTACTAACAAATATGATCATAATATGTTGAAGGTTTTATAGCATATGTGGTTGACTTGGATAAGGCACACCCAAAATTAGTTGACATCCCAGTGGTTAGATAGTTCCCTGATGTCTTTCCAAAAGAATTACCAGGGTTGCCACCAGACAGAGAGATAGAATTCTGTATTGATTTGGTGTCTGAAACGGAACCAATATCTAAGCCACCGTATAGAATGGCTCTAGTGGAATTGGAGGAACTAAAGAAACAGTTGCAAGAGTTGTTGGACAAGGGGTTTATCAGACCGAGTGTATCACCTTGGGGAGCACCGGTACTGTTTGTAAAGAAGAAAGATGAGAGTCTCCGACTATATATAGATTATCGATTGTTAAACAAGGCTACCATCAAGAATAAGTATCCCCTTCCACGGATAGATGATCTATTGGATCAGTTGCAGGGAGCACAGATCTTCTCAAAGATTGATATGAGGTCTGGGTACCATCAGTTGAGGATTCGGAGTGGAGATATGCCTAAGACAGCGTTTCAGACCCGTTATGGCCATTATGAGTTTTTGGTTATGCCATTTGGGTTGACGAATGCCCCTGTAACATTTATGGCATTAGTGAATGATGTATTTAAGCCATACCTAGACAGTTTCGTGATTGTGTTTATAGATGACATATTGGTATACTCGAAGTCTAAGGAATAGCATGAGCAGCACTTAAGAACAATGTTATAGACCCTCCGAGATCAGGAGTTGTATGCTAAACTTGACAAATGTGATTTCTGGCTGAGTGAGATATCATTTTTAGGTCATGTATTCTCTAGAGACAGAGTATCAGTGGATCCGTCCAAGATAGAGGTTGTGATAGAGTGGGAAAGACCCAAGGCGGTTACAGAGATCTGCAGTTTTCTTGGTTTGGCACGCTATTACCGACAATTTGTCGAGGGATTCTCTAAGCTGGCTGCTCCGTTGACACGTCTCACTCGAAAGAATGTGGCATTTGAGTGGGATGATAAATGTGAAAGTAGTTTGTACGAGTTAAAGTACAGACTGACCACCGTATCTATTCTCACCATACCCACCAGCTCAGGAGGTTACTCGGTGTATACAGATGCCTTGAGACAGGGATTGGGCTGCGTGTTGATGTAGGATGAGAAGGTAGTAGCCTATAGATCCAAACAGCTTAAGGACCATGAGAGGAACTACCCGACCCATGATTTGGAGTTGGCAGCCATGTATTTGCATTAAAGATTTGGCGCCATTATTTGTACGATCAGAAATTTCATGTGTATATAGATCATAAAGCCTCAGATATCTGTTTTCACAGAAAGAGTTGAATATGAGGTAGAGACGATGGATAGAGCTTCTGAAGGATTATGATTATGAGATATTGTACCATCCAGGGAAGGCTAATGTTGTGGCAGATGCCCTGAGTAGAAAGAACCTCGGAATGGTATCGTATATAATGGTCAGGGAACATGAGTTGCTCGAGCAGTTTGCTCACCTCAGGTTGGATATAAACTCTCTTGATGTTGACAGTGACTTTGTGATAGCTAGCCTGTAAGTGGAACCAGATTTGATTGACCGGATATGACAGGCTCAACATGCCGATCTACAGTGTGAGGATCGTGCGAGTCTGATTCAGAGGGGTGATGTGGTCAATTTCTTAGTAAGTGATGATGACCTGCTGAGGTTTAGAGGCAAGATTTGCATTCCCGATGACCTAGAGTTAAAGAGATTATTTTTGACAGAAGCTCATACATCGAGATATACATTGCATCTGGGGAGTAATAAGATGTACCAGAACCTCCGAAAAGTGTATTGGTGGTTGGGGATGAAAAAGGATATCGCAGAGTTTGTGGCAAGATGTCTAATATGTCAGCAAGTGAAGGTACAGCATCAGAAGCCTGCAGGATTATTGCAGTCTCTACCTATACTGACTTGAAAATGGGAGCATGTCACCATGGATTTCATCATGGGATTGCCGAGGACTAAGAGGAACCATGATGCTATCTGGGTAGTGGTAGACAAATTGACAAAATCCGCCCACTTTCAAGCTATGAAATCTATAGATACTTTGAGTACTTTGGCAGAGTTGTATGTATGGGAGATAGTGAGGCTACATGGTGTTCCAGTGAGCATTATATCAGATAGGGATTCTCGCTTCACTTCCCACTTTTGGGAACGTTTTCAAAAAGCTATGGGAACCCAGTTAAGTTTCAGCATAGCTTTCCACCCTCAAACCTATGGTCAGTTAGAGAGAACTATCTAAACGTTAGAGGATATGCTGAGAGTGAGTGTCATGGATTTTAAAGGCTCCTGGGATGATCACCTACCATTGGCCGAATTTGCATACAACAATAGTCATCACTCAAGTATCGGGATGACACCGTATGAGGCATTGTATGGAGAAGGTGTCGTTCCCCTATTGGTTGGGAAGAAGTGGGTGATAGGAAAACTTTTGCTCCCGATTTGGTACAGTAAGCCTCTGAGGTTGTTCAGCAATATGGGAGAGATTGAGAACAGCTTAGAGCAGGCAAAAGAGTTATGCTGACATGAGACGGAGGCCACTAGAGTTCATTGTGGGTGACTCTGTATTTTTGAAAGTCTCTCCCTCGAAAGGGATTATGAGATTCGGTAAGAAGGGTAAGTTAAGCCCTCGGTATATCAGACCGTTTGAGATATTGGAGCGAGTGGGAGATAAGGCCTATAGGCTAGCGTTGCCACCAGAGCTAGCAAGCATTCATAACGTCTTCCATGTATCGATGCTTCGAAAGTACCATCTAGATCCAACTCATGTGATTTGGTATGAGCCATTAGAGCTCAAAGATGATTTGACATATATAGAGAGATCGATCCGGATACTAGATAGGAAGGAAAAAGTGTTACGGAATAAGACAATTTCACTTGTTAAGGTTCTCTGGCAGTAACACAATACAGAAGAGGCTACTTGGGAGTTAGAGAGCCTCGTACGGGAAAAGTACCCCTGACTATTTGACGAATGACTTGGTTCTAATTTGGAGGACTAAATTTATTGAAGTAGGGGAGGAATGTAAGACCCGTAAATTTCTATGTAATGTTTATGATTACAGAATGTACAGATAAGTTACATTACATATGGATTACAAGAAATGGATGTTTTTAAGTTCTAAGTGTGAATAAATTTCAAAATGAGTATAGAAGCAATTGAATGAGAGTTTAACTTGGAAAATCTGAGAAAATTGCAGGTAAAATGCTACAGGATGAATGCCAGATCGATCTTAGTGCAAGAGAGATCAATCTCACTACCTGAAAATGCAATACAAAGGCATTTTGCAAGAGGGAGATCGATTCCTCACTCAAACAGATCGATCTCAATTTACCTCGGGTTGGACAAGATCGATCTCCTCCTATAGGCAGATCGATCTCCATTTACCTCTAGATAGGCTAAATCGATCTCCTCTTAAGGCCAGATCGATCTCATTCCTTTGAGTAGATCGATCTCATGCACTGGACAGATCGATCTCCTGCCTGCATTTTTTGAAAATTTTGAAGGAGTTTAAGCAAGGCCAGATCGATCTCCCATCCATGGAGATCGATCTCTTAATGCGTTTTTTATAAAAACTGGGCAGCCGAATCTGCATTTCACGAAAATAAACCATCTCATTCCATTTTTAACAATAACCTAGCTTTCTCACTAAAAAAATCACCACTTTTCAATCAATTTTGAGAGAAGTTCCTTTGATCAAAGTTGTTCCAAGTAAGGAAAAGAACAACATAGTCAGAGATTAAAAACTCAAACCTTGGATTGAAGGAGAAAAGAGGTTTTCCCCCAATTTGGCAAAAGAGGGAAAAAGTCAAGCTAGGTAAGATTTCAATAGACAATTTTCTAGTATGTTAATCTAGACATTTCGATGAGTGATTCGATGTATATAATGTTGGATAAAATGTTCATTTACATGCTTAAACAACCATGACCTAGAATGGGCTTAGTGAGAGAAAGTTGAAATGGCATGGAGTTGATGATGACTTAAGCATGTAGAGATGTTAGTCAGCATGTATAGATGATTTTAAGATAATTTTGTGAAATACATATGTTGGGATAGATGATGATTGGAAATGGGTATAAGAGGTGTTTGATGAAATGCCATAGAGAGAGAAAATGATGAACTTAAGGCATTGTGAGATTAATGTCGGTTCAATATGAATCAGTAGGCTTTATGAGTCTAAAGGATTCTCGAGAAATGAAAAGAACAATCGAAATGGACTTATGAAAGAGTAAAATCCAATAAGATGAAATGAGGCCAAATTGGTGTAAAATGGCCCACTGCATTAAATTGAACTTCATGCAAGTGAAAATGAAGCATATTGAAGTATACTGATGTGAATTGTAAATCATTGTAGCTCTTGAAGATAAAGTTGGAGCTGATAAGATCGGATCACGAACATTGGAAACCAAGAAAAACGATTCAAGCATGATTCGAGGTAAGGGATTATGCGAGCTATTAAAAATAGCTATACATATGTTTTCTTACATGCTGTGTGCAAATATATGCGATAAGTATATAGATATTGATATATCTAGGTGAAAACTAAGTATGAGAAGAAGCCCATAAGCATGAGTTGCATGACTTCAATGTTATTGTTGTGAAAAGAGGTTTTTGCGAGTGTTTTGAGAAAGAGTAATAATAGACTGACTCCCGATTTAGTATTTTGCATGAAAAAGCTTTTAATGAGTGATTGAAGGGAGATTACCCTCTCACTCATACTTAGTAAATGGAGTTATCTATTTCTTTGTTGTGTGAACTGTGCTAGAGCTGAAGTGGTAATGGTAGATTTACCAGCCTTGCTCACACAACCTTTTAAAAAGGATCTTTGAGAAAAGCAAAAGGTGCTAGAGCTAGTGAAGTTGTGTGATCCACTCGAGAGCTCGCACTAGATTTTGGGAACCATGCTAGAGCCATCGAGAAATGCTATGTGATCTTACTCTGACCATGCTCGTATGTGACCCCCACAATTTTAAAACCGTGCTCGATGCCTCAGGTATGCTGTGTGCTCTTACTTTGAGTTGCTTGCATGAGAGTTTATGAGTTTGCTGTGTGATGAGAAAAACCCTGCTCGATGCCTCATGTATGCTGTGTACTCTTACCCTGAGTTGCTCGCACGAGAGTTTATGAGTTTGCTGTGTGATGAGTAAATCCGTGCTGGAGCCGTCATGTATTGCTTAGTGATCTTGCATAGACCTGTTCGCACGTGATTTTGAGACAATGGAAATGGGTGATAAAGATCCACGGGAGCACGATGTACCATGAGCATTAGCCATGAAGTACGATATGCCGTGATAACTTAGTGATTCTGTGTGGGCTGAAGGGATAGTTGATCTGCCTCCCCAAGCATAGGATTCTTGCACACCTAATCAATGTTGCCTGGAATCTGGACTATGGCCATAAGTTTCCTTATATCTGTGTGATATGATATTTTTGTCACTATTGTGTGAGGTGACATGTGTCCCCCCTGCTGTGTGATACATGGTGATATGATATCCCATTATATGTCTCATGTAAATTGATTTATAAGTGATTTGCAAAATATAAAGCAATTTCTCAGTGTGTGCTGTGTGGAATGATGAGTAAGCTGTGTGATTTTTAAAGAGTATACTGTGTGATTTGAGAATGAAATATGCATGTACCCATCTAGCGAATTAATGATTTTGCAATTGATGGAAGCTATTTTCAAAGAATGCATATGTTTTATAAGGAAAATAAATATTTATATTTTAAGCATGAAAATAGTGTAGTTATCTACCTGCTTTTATATTTTCCTTACTGAGCGTGTTAGCTCACCCCCTTATTTCCTCCTCCACAGATACTACGCAATAGTGAGTTACTGCTGTTGTCCCTGCTACGGTGTTCTCCAGTTCTCCAACAGTATATGTGAAACCCGATATTTTTTCATATTATGATGCTTATGAGAAGTAAATTATAGCTTAATATAACGTTTTACAGGCTCGTAGACGATTAAAACACTCGGTTGTAGCGTGGGATCCAATGGCACGCAAACTGAGGTAAGGTCCTAGACCCGAGAATTTCTCAAAAATGTCATGGTCATGCATGAAATGATGTGTAGAAGGGAAAACTAAGTGTTTGGGAATGGAAAAGTGAGTCCAACTCGAGTTCTAAATTAAATCGAGAAAACGGACCTAATAAAGGAAATAAATCCGAATAAAATTTTAGAAATTCGTGAAAATTATTTTGAGGCCACGAGAAATTATTATAAGGTGAAATTGACATGAGAAATAAAAATCATGAAGAAATATGGAGATTTAGGGGTTTAAATGAATTTTTAAAGCTAACGAAAGCTTATTTTCATTTTGCTCGGTATTGGCCAAATCGCGCAAAATGAGCTCGTTCGTGAAATTTTTCTTAAACAAGTGGCCCCTAAATTTTTATGAGACACACTATAAACATATTATAACAATGGAGAAGTGAAAGTTTGAAGAAATCTGATCAGAATTTTATGTGGGGAATTTTCTAAAATGAAGACTACAATCCCATGATTTTACACCACCAAACAACCCCTAACAAATAAATTATTTTAATTTCCTTCTAGAACCTTTTGCTACCCACTTTCAGCCGGCATTGAGCTAACACTTTTAGCTTCCAAAAGAAGCCAAATTTCCCTCTTCATTTAAGCCAATACCCGAAAGCTTCAGTCATGGTCCCTGCTGCAGGCGTTGCTTACACATCTGTCTTGTGGAAACTTTTCAGCTGGCTTACCATCATTTTTAGACTTCTGTCCAGTTAGAGAAAACACTCATATATCTCTCCTATAACACATATAAAAATCCCAGAATTTTTAGAGACCATTTGATAGCTGAAAAACCCAAGCATTCCAGTCTTCTTCACTGTTGCAACGTGACTGGGTCTGGTAACTTGCTGAATTTTTTTAGCTACCTTCCACTCATTTTCAGACCTCAATTTCTTCAGGTAAAACCTTCCTCTACCTCTCCTCTAACATATATAAAAATTTCAGATTTAATGGAGGTCATTTGATAGCTGAATCGGTAGAGAAATGAAAATAGAGCATAACTGTCACGTGATTGGCTCTGCTGACTTTCAGGATTTTTTCAGCAACCTTCCACTCATTTTCAGACCTCAGTCCCATTAGGAAAAATATTCATTTACCTCCCCTCTAACATATATAAAAATTTCAGATTTAATGGAGGTCATTTGTTGCCTGAAACGGTAGAGAGAAAATTGAGGACAAAAGCTGTCTTGTTTTAGAGGTAAGTGAAGAATGAAGTTTAAATTGATGGGATAAATTTTTGGATGATTTTCAATGATTCTAAGTTATAATTATATTGTGTTTCAGCTTAGGAACAATTCTGAAAATTGAGATTGAAGTCAAGGTCAGTCAAAGGTGTGAGAAAGTGGAGGTAAAGTGATGAACATTGATGGATATGGTTGGTTTTGAATATATGTTAGTTGTTGGTGGATTTAGTGGATTTTTTTGTGAAAGGAAAATGGCTGGAATAAATTGTATGATTTAATTTAGTTGTTGTTAGCATGTTTAAGGTCTTTAGAATGATGAAATGTGATGAAATGAGGTTGAAGTTACAGTTAAATTTAGACTATAAAAACTCGATATAGTGTTGACTAGGCGAGATTATTGAAATATGCAAGAATCGATAATGTAAGTGAAGTGTACGAAGTGAAATTAATTGCTGGAAATGTTAAACATGTTGTGAAGGCATTGAAAGTGAATCTAAAAGTGCCAAACAAGTTAAATACGATTAAAACGAGGTTTATACCGACAAAATCGAGCAAAACGAGTAAAATCGATTAAAAGTCAACTTTTGGTCAAAGCTTCGATATAATCACATATTTGGATATGTTGAAATGAATTTAAGCCATATGTGATAAGTTGAACTCGTTTTGCAGCAGCTCGATCTATCAACACATTTTACGAGGTAAACTCGAGTATCGAGGAAAGTGCTCTACATCAATTGCTAAGAGGTAAGGGATATGATTTAGAGTAGCGTTAGTACTCCTACGTCCTTACCAACTGTTTATGTATGAGAATTGAATGAGATTTTACGAAATGGATTTCCAACTGTATTCAAACCGAAGCCAAAAACCAATCCCTGAGTTTTCAGCATGTTTTATATATATGAGATACATTTTACAGCATACATGTTTATAAAAGTGATTTTTCACTTTTGAAATGAAAGCATAGTATTTTCATGTGAGATTACGGGTTAAAGTCTCGATATGTTTTACGAAACCATGTCTTCATGATACGGGTTAAAGTCCCGAGACAGCTTTTAAGCTATATTTTTACAGTACGGGTATGAGTCCCAAGAAATAGCTATTATAACTATGCTTTCCATATTTTCAAGGGCCAGAGTCCCGCAATGATTTATGAAAATCATGTTTTCTATGAAAAACGGGTTAGAGTCCCGTAACGATTTTAATACATGGGTATGAGGCCCGAAATGATTTTGATAAATTGGGTAAGAGGCTCAAAATGATTTTTGTGGGGTAAAAAGGCATGATATGACAATAGTCAGAGGATCTGGGGTCGATCTCGTATGGAGATGATCGAGGATCTACCTAGCCGACGGCCAGTGAACGGACAGGCTCTAACTTGATATGAGAAACGTGCGCATAGTCCACACTTGGTGATGCACGTGAGTTCGTGCGTATAGTCCCCATTTAGTGGTGCACAAGAGATATGGCAGCATACGACCCTGATCCAGTCCTACGGCTCCCCTGTACAATGGCCATATGTACCTACGATGAACGTCCTACGGGACCAGATGTATGATGTCCTTCGGGACTAGTATATGAGACGATTGCCTAACCCTACACGATGAATTGACGGAATGATATATATACATTTTCGCACATTTCATGCTACCTATTTTATGATTTGCTATTGAGCACATATTTTTTTATGATGAGATTTTAAAGGTAGCCATGAGTATGTTTTATGAAATGTGCATATGACAATGCGATTTCATTTTTAAAGTGACATGCATGATTAAGTTTTGAGATGCTTTTTACTTGTTTACACGACGTGATATGCATACTATATATGAGTTTTACCAAAGATGCATGATGTGTAAACTTATTATTTAAGCATGTTTTTACTGCTTTTATGAAATGTAAGCATCTCTACTCCAGTACATGTTTATGCTGATTTGTAAAACCATGAGTTTTACCATGTTTTGAGTATTTAAAGTTATTTTAAATATATCTCTTACTGAGTCTGAAAAACTCACCCCCTCCTCTCCAGCTCCCAGATTATCTATAGCGAGTCTACTGCACCTACGAGACTGTGGTTGTTGGCAAGGTTGTCCGACCTTTCATGGATACTTTCGTAACCTTGAGGTACAGCTTTACTCATATTCCAGACATGATGTAATGCATGGACACTATTATATATAACTTTTGGGATGTAATAGATGTAAATGATTGTATACAGAGTCTTAGTTATGCAGTATAAATGAATGAATATATTTAGTTGTTATATGATTCTAAGATATGAATGAAAAGTATTGAGGATGTGGGTTGAATAATATAAATTTCGTTTCAAACTCTGCAGGTTGGGTTAAGTCATAACGCAGCCGTTATGTTGCCGAAATTTTTAAAATAAAAGAGGTTTTAAATCTAGACATGGATAGGAAAACAACATAGTTAATGGATAAAAAATTTAAATTAGCCCAATTTTTTCGCACTTCCGGGGCGTGACAGTATAGAGGTATACATTTATGAGAGAAAATTTTGTATCATGTAATTTAATGCAAAGTATAGTTATCTTTTGTACGAAAGGGATGTATATGATAGAAACTGATGTAAACGTTTCCGCATATTTATAAAAGAACAGTTTCTATTTCATTAAATGAATCATAAATTATGAATGGATGAGATGTGGATATGGATATTGACTCAACCCAACTGTAAGTAGTAAGTTAAGTCACGGGAAGAGGGTCGTGACATACCCAAAAAATGGGTGGGCCTTCATACTTGGATTAGTATTCTGACTCTATTTACGGATTTAGTTAGTTATAGTTATTTACAAGTTTACCTAATTTGAGCAAGGTGATTTTCATAATTATTAGTTCATAGAATGTAAAATGCTGATTAGAATTTGTAACTTCTATGAATATGTACAACTCAAAAAAGAGAATTTTTCAACATTCTTTTGAACTGCCCTTATTTATTACACATAATCCACCATTAAATATGAAACTTAAGAAAAAAAAGAAACATTATTTTATTTAAATATAATATATATTTTATTATTTTCATATTATGAATAATATTTATACCCATATTGTATATTTATTTTATATTTTTCTTTTTATATTTAATATCATTATTTTAATTTTATAATTATTTTTTATTTCATCAAATTCTAAAGTCAAAATTTCTTTCTAAAAAAATTTATCCAAACAATACAATTACAAATGCTAATATTTTTAATTGATAAATTTTGAAATGCTTTCTTTTTAATTCGTCGAAATTCAAAATTTTTCATCCAAACATTAGCAACTTTTTTCTTTTTTTATCTATTTTGTGATGAGTAAATTGCATCATATATCTAGTATTTTGTGAACTATTTCATTTTTATTGGTAACTTTTAAAATTTAATATTTTCATCCATAACTTAAAAAATATGTTTCAAATTCATTGGTTTTATCAATTATTATTAAAGTTCAAAAAAAATATCATTTCAAAATCACATGTATGTCAATGTAGACGTCTACATGACCCCAAAAAAAAAACTTTTTGACTTTTTGAGCTCTAAAAATGGTTGACAAAAATGAGTGAATTTGAATTATTTTTTTAAAAGAATAGAGAATGAAATAAAATTTTAATTGTGGTTGACGAAAATGATCGCATTTGAATTATTTAAAAAAATAGTGAATTGGATAATTTAGTTTTAAAAATCTTCAACAAAATGAAAAATTACATAAAAATCATGAATGTTTGATGCATTTTACTCGTATGTCGGTCTTTGTTTTTTAAAAAAATAATGCTTTCTAGTTCTATTCAATAACATTTAAAATTTTATTTTACGCTTAGGATCGATAGTTTAATGATTTATTTTTTTTTAAAAAAAGAAGAAAACAGAAATGTTTTAATGGCATGTCAAAGGTCAATTGAGGATGGTGGAACACATGTGCTTTGGTTTAAGTTAAATAAAAATGAAATAATAATTAAGGATTATTATTCAATACAGTAATTACTAAGGTAAAATATAAGAATAATTATTTAATATACTGTTAGTAGAGTTTTTATATTTCACAAACGATATCAAAATTAGTACTGTCAAAATGAGCCAATGTCACGACCCAAATTACCTAAAAATCAGAGTAAATTTTTCGCTTTTCGATTATTATTTAATTCTTACCTTTCTCTCATCGTGACCATCCTACAAACAGTTGGGCTATGATTCGGTGTTAGTCACCTCTGACCTATTTACCATTCCATTTCCATAATTACATTCACATATCAGAGTTTACTATCTTTTGATTTTGACTAAATACATACACATTGGTATTTACATAACCTTACATCCCCGACATCATATACGTTTACAGTACTGTGCATTTACATATTTAGATACAAAACTATACAAATGTGTATACCTGTCTCTCGATGGGAAGCAACGGAAACCAAGCATGCAAGTCCTCAGCCGCTCAATAACTATTGCAAGTGCTCTGAAAAGATGGGAAAATAAGGGGGGTGAGCAAACCACACGCACAGTAAGGCAATTATGCAAGTTAGTAGATAACTCCACTATCTACATGCTCATAATGCCATGCCCTTAAATCCATTTCTTTTCATTTAAAATTTCACGCACAAAATCATGCATATATCCATGACAGAGTTTATCAAAACTATTTGTGCATATATAAATCATGTAATCCATGCATCAATAGCATTTTATGTGACATCCTTAAATCATAATTAGCATGAAGTAAAACAAGATCATGCATTCTTTCATGTCATGTAAGACAAATCATGAATTTGAAATGAAAGCATGGAAAACACCATCATGCTACTACATTCAAATCATTTCATTAAAACTGCAGTATAAACTAACCCTTTCGGGTCAATCATCTCATAAAACAATTCATTATAAAACTTTGGTTATAAAACCACCCTTCTTTCAGGGTCACAAATCATAAAATCATAAAATCGGGGGCCTGACCCCTCCTTCAGGTCTACCCTGGTCTATCGACAAATAATTATATCATGTGAGACATGTAGGTGACTATCAGTAACAACATAGGACTATGACCATAACCTCGTGATCCCTGGCAACACGGTACCTAGTGTGCGGGGTATCACACTTGAAACGGAAGGTGGGTCAGTCCTACCCGCTAGAACAATATAACATCAGAATTGCGAGGGTAATGCTTGCTACCTCGTGGCTAATTCCACTCCATTCCAACAATCCCCATGGTACAGCGTACTCCGCGTGACATACACGGTACAACGTACTCCGTGAACCCAAGCTTAGTCAGGGGTGCCTGCGATAGGTCTTATCCACCCATATCATCTCTGTCTCAGTATGCACGTGTGAGCATATCATCTCACTGTAACACACAGTCTACAGGAGGCTCCAACACGGCTATATGCATGTGATATAAATTCCTGTGCGAGCGAAGCTCTAGCACTGCTCCATGCATATTCATGATATCTGAAAACCTCGTGCGAGCGAAGCTCTAGCACGATTTCATAAAAATCAATAAAATCTGCGTACAAGTAGCACTCCAGTATGACTTTAATATGAGTTGTAAATTCAAATAAAATCACATGCAAGCAATGCTCCAGCAGGAATGAATGCTCAAGTAAATCAAAACTTCGTACAAGCAACGCTTCAGTACGACTTTATGCATAAATACATCAAATCTCATGCGAGTTATACTCCAGCACGACTTTTATGCAATATCATTTCAAAACAGGATGCGAGCTAAGCTCCAGTATCACTCATGCATGTCAAATCATAAAAACTAGTGCGAGCAATCGCTCCAGCACCATTTTATGCATATCACGTCAAAATAGTCAAAACTGTCAAAACCGTTTTATGCATGTCACGTCAAATCTCATGCGAGTTACACTCCAGCACGACTTTTATGCAATATCATTTCAAAACAGGGTGCGAGCTAGGCTCTAGCACCTCTCATGCATTTCTCAATAATAAAAATCAGTGCGAGCAACCGCTCTAGCACATTTCATGCATATGATGTCACACAAGTCGGTGCGAGCAACCGCTCAAGCACATTTTATGCACACTCACAAACGCAGATATAGTGCGAGCTATGCGCCAGCACTATCTGTTTCCATATAAACTTGATAGTTGGCCGTTTTCCAAAGAATTTCATTTAAATACCAATAACACTTACGTAGTGTTATTTTGTGAAACTTATGTAATTATTGGTCAATCTACCGATTTACTTTGCTTAAAAACTAAGAAAATTTATTAATCAAAAAATTCCTTAAATCATGCATTTCATGCATGTCATGCTTTCACCATCCTTAGGTGAACTTCCCAAAATAGGGGTAAAATAGCCTTTTTACCTATTTTGATCCTTAAAATCATATAAACCACTTTTAGGATCATTATACAATAACCGTGTATACATACATAATTAGTGTATACAAAAACTATTAAAATACGCGTAGCTACCTCTAGCTACTCACACAATTCCCTTACCTCATTTTTCTGTACAGTCTGACCTTTCACTGATGTCTCGTCATGCAGTCTGATTTGCTCTCAATCAAATCTCCGGAACTGCGTATAAATATGCATCGGGTCAAATACAATACAATTAATTGTATTTCATAATTTTCTGGTCTTAATTTAAATTATTGGGCCCGTTTACCCATATTGGGCCTGATTGTACCATAATGGGCTTTAATCGGCCTTAAGCCCTTTTTCTACTCACTATTCACATAATCGAGGCCTATTGGGTTCACTGGGCCCATTAGTATTTATTGAGCCTCGTTCTAAACTTCGAATAGCTTAATTTAGTATTTACGACAATTTATCCAATTTTCCAGAATTTAATTCATTAAATGCGGAAATTAAATCCGTAATTTATGCGGTAAATTCTAACACGCATATCGATGCAAAATTGTAATGACCCTTGACCCTTAAAATTCGGGAGAAATTTTTTTTTTTGAATTTAATTTACCCACTTATTCTTTTATTCACTTAGGTTATATTCCTGTGCAGTGTCAAAACACTTTTCCTAATTCTTTACCCGTAATTATAATTAATTTCCATACTTTGACCTATAAGGCCGATAGAAATTTCGGCAGCATAACGACTTATATATGAGCCTACCCACTTGCAATTCAGTTGTTTTAACAATCCTAGATATCCACAACTACCAAGCATACTTTTCAAATCAACATTTACAACTCAATACATCCATATCGATTAATACCAATCATCTTACAACCTAGTCCCAAGAATCATATTCTTTACATCTTTTCCTTACAAATTACATCCCAAAAAAAATATTCCTAATATATGAGTCTGTGCGTACAGATATGTCTGGTACAAGAATGTAAATGTATACCTTTCTACGTGTACAAAAAGTAGCCTAGGGTTGCTCTTTCCCACAGCCTACGTCGTGTACGCGGCAGATAGTATCTATAGATTCACTGCAAATAGTCTGTGAGGTAGAAGGGTGAGCTTTCGGGAAAAAGCCTAGTAAGAAGATGTATTTAAAACGGTCCCAGCAATTCAAATATGTAGAAAACATAATAGTACGTATAATGATTACTTTTTGAAATTAATATAAAGGACATTCAAAGTTAAGAAAAATAGAAAACATCATGATTCAAAACGTAATTCTTTAAGTACGTGAACTTAACAGATATTACGTAAACTTTTCGTATAATCAGAATTTCAAAACAGGAATATATGTCAATTCACATAATATAAAATCATATTCTGAAAGCAAAGTTTAATTCAGATAGAGACTGTATCGGCCTATATAATTATCATGCGGAAATAACCAAATCATCATCCGTAGAGGGAATTCGGAACCTATGGCCACAGCAAGACAGAACCCGAAAGCGAAATTCAGAACCTATGGCCACGACAAGACAAAACCCGAAGGCGAAATTCAGAACCTATGGCCACGATAAGACAGAACCCGAAGGCGAAATTCAGAACCTATGGCCACGACAAGACAGAACCCGAAGGTGAAATTCAGAACCTATGGCCACGGCAAGGCTGTAGATTGGATCAAGGTCATACAGCGTTTCAGAACCACAAGGGTGAAGTTCAGACACCACAAAGGCGAAGTTCAGACGCCACACAAGCGAAGTTTAGACGCCACACAGGCGAAATTGACATGCATTAGCATACAACATAAATGACCCTTAGTCTCAAAACATACTATATTTCTCATATGAGAAAACATCGAATTAAAAATCATCTTGTTTGAAAGATCATTTTAGAAGACATGCCCTTATTTAGAAGTCAAATTCAGAAATATGCAATTATTCAAAAACACAAATACAAAGAGCATATTCTTGATCAGAAATATAAATTTAGAAACATGCATGAAAATCATACTTCATGTCTTTGTAAGCTTTCCTTAATCATGGTTCAGAAAGTAACTATTACCATTTTAAATTATATCCCCTTACCTCGATCTATCGAAATTCACGAATTCGAGTGGTGACGCCTCCTAGTACCTCCTTTAATTCCTTCTACGATCACCTACACCAAAATTGTACACTTAGCACCCTATTCATGCGAATTGTCCGAATTGCGTTAAAATTGTAACTTATTCGTTACTACTTCCTGTGTACGTATTATTGCACATACCTAAGCCAACACGCACGTATATATATTTTCTTTATTGTTTATATATTTTGTACCTACAAATATTAACATATACCTTTATTATATACATCTACATGTATATACACATAAATATATATATATATACACACTCCTATATGTATATATATATATATATATATATATATATATTTTATTTGCTTTCATCTTTTCCTATCTCATATATACATTCTTTGTATGTACATATACTAGCACACATTCATCTTATAGACACCCATATGCATATACACCTAAATATATATATATATATATACATATACATATACACTCATATATATATATTATTATTGTTTTCCATTTTTCCTTATCACATATACATACATATTCTTGTATGAACACAAACTAATATACAACCTTATCATATACACCTATTTGTATATACACCTAAGTATATACACATTTTTATTTTATCATTGGCTTCCCTTATTCATTATCAAATATATATATATATATATATATTGTCTATTTCACAACTTTCCCATTTTTATTTCACATACACCTTAATTCACACTAACATGCTAGTATCTACAAGCCATTTATCTACATGTATATTGAATATACATACATGTATATACATACATGTATATACATACATATACTTTACCTTATCATACTTATACACAATCACATATATATACATGTACAATTAAATATACATATATACATATAGATTTTTACCTCTTTTCTCTTTCTTTTTTTCCAGCTTGCTTTTCTTCTCTTTTTTTTTTTTTTGCGTGTGCAGTCCCCTGCTTCACTGCCTCACGATTTTCTCCTATTTACTCTCAGTTCCTGCCTCCATTTCCAGCCTCGATTCTGCTTCTCTTCACTCTCAATTCTGTTTCAGATTCTCCTTCCTTGCCTCTCGGTTCCAGCTCTCGGCATGCTCTTCTTCTTTCTTTTCCCCTGCCTCGGTTCCAACCTTTCTCTTCAGATTAGCTTCAGCTCCGGCCTATTTCAATTCTGTTCCAAGTTCTTTTCCAGCCTTGGTCTTTTCTTCAAACCTTTCTCCCCTGCCTCGGTCAGCTCTTCCCTTCTCCCCTCCTCTTGGTTCCAGCCCTGTTTCTCAGTTTCTCCTTCTTCCTCAACCTCCCCTGTACATTCTCGGTTCTACTGCACTTCTTCAGCTCTCGGTTTCAGCTCTCCCGATCAGCCCTCAAGCCTCGGTCTGCTCCCTTCTAGCATCTCTCAGTTTTCTTCCTCTTTCCAACTTCATTTTTTTGCTCCCTCGTCGACCCAGCTCTCTCTCTCTTTCTCCTCTTCTTCTTCTTCTTCTTCTTCTTCTTCTTCTTCTTCTTCTTCTTCTTCTTCTTCTTCTTCTTCTTCTTCTCTTCTTTCCTTTCCTTCTTCTTTCTCTTCTTTCCTTTCCTTCTTCTCCAGCCGAGCAACTCCCCTCTTCTTCCCTGCTTTTCCCGCCCAGCTAATGCCTCTGTTTCGAATTGCTCTTTCTAATTTCTTTCCATTTTCCAGGTGTGCGGGATTGGCTTCTTTTTGAAGCCAATTCCGTACACCATTTTGTTTATATATAATAATAATATATTATATATATATATATATATTATATTTTATATTAACACCTATACATTATATTAATATATGTTTATACATTATATTAATATACATATACATTAGTTTTTTGTTTATTGTTAGTGTTGTTATTATTTTTATTTTTATTGTCTCATGCTTTATTTATTTATTAACACTTATATATTAAATACTATACACTAAATAATATATATGCTATATATATTATTATTCATTTATTTAAATGTTTAGTATATATGTATATATATACATATGCACCTATGTATATATCTATATTTATACATTTTCTTGTATAATTTATCCAAGAACATAATATCCATGCCTTCCATGGAATTTTTATTATCTCAAAAATGAAATATTATTGGGATTTCATCATTCCTCATAAATTCTGATATAAGTTTTTACATCAACAATTTTCAACTAATAAATTAAAATTTTCCAATCCCTCCGTACTTGCATTTGCTTTGTCACTCCCTATATTTTCGGGTTCCCCGTCATTCACGGGCTTCTCGGTCCCTATAGTCCTCGAGCCCTACAACGAATATTCACACTTACATTAAAATTTATTATTCCCATTGATATATATAGTCTAACTAAATGTAGGAAATTTGTGGGGTTTACATTCTCCCCACCTTAAAAGAATTTGGTCCTCCAAATTCATTCGGGTCTATCTGTCTACGATCACCCAGATTGTATCATGCCCTTTTCATGTCCTTGGTAATCCTATTATGAAAATCCACAGTAATGTGCTCCCATTTCCAAGTAGGCACTGTAAGAATTTTAAGTAATCCCGCTGGTCTTTGGTGTTCGATCTTAATCTATTGGCAAATCAAATACTTGGCCACAAACTCAGCTACATCTCTTTTCATACCGACCCACCAATACACCTTCTGTAAATCATGGTACATCTTAGTGCTTCCCGGGTGCATGGTGTACCGAGAACAATGAGACTCCTTTAAGATCCTTTGCCGTAGGGCATTATCGTGTGAGACACCAAACTTATCACAATTTCCCATTTATCCTTAATGAAAACTTATTCTTAATTTATATCCCTTGATCCCAATCACTTTACAGACCAGAGATATTCGTACCTTACATACATATCTTATTCCAATATGACTCGTATATTCAAGATTTATCTCATTTCAAAGCTTGTCTCATTTCGTACATCAACTATAGCAATATTCCTTCCTTATTCCAATTAAGTCTCACATTCAAAACATAAAAATATAGAAATTACAATCCTTAGATTCAATATGTAATCCATATTCCAAAGTTTCCTTATATCTCAAACTCTGAATTTTCATAATAGTTCGAATCCTTCCCATTAACATGTAAGCTCTATTTGGGAAATCATACTTACACCCATTCTTAATACACGGTGACCCAAGAGATTCCGAGTCTCCTTAAAATTTAACACCAGTACACTCCAAAGTGGGTCACTCGGTCCGAAAATCTCCCAATATCTCTTATGAGTTTCTGAACTTCTTTTATCTAACAGTTCTTGCAACTCCTTTTTCAATTCCTCAAGATCCACAAAGTCCATTCGATAAGGAGACTTCGAGATTGGCTGAGTCTCTAGCGCCAAATCTATAGTGAATTCCAACTCTCTCTCCAGTGGTAGTTCCGGTAGTTCCTTAGGAAACACATCCGGGAACTCGCATACCACTAGTATGTCCTGAATACTTGGACATTTCCGACTAGTATCGAGGATGAATGCAACATAACCTTCACATTAATATGTTCACCAAAAATTTTCATCATAGACAAAATCATAAAATTTATTCCTTAACTGCAAAGCATACATCAAACTTACTAGGTAAAGAGAAGGTTACAATCTTAGAGTAGCAGTCTAAACTTACACGGTTGGTGGCTAGCCAATCCATACCCAAAATTACATCAAAGCCATACATGCTCAACAAAATTAGATTTGATAATATGATCCTATCTCCTGTCTTGATTTCAAAATTTCTACATACCATATAAGTCCTAGGCAAAGATCCTTCCATGAGTGACAGGTTTCTTGCCTTTCTCTGCCACGGTAGCCCATCTTTGTGGGACTTGTCTCTGGGGAGCTTACCTCTTAGGTTGTCGTGGTGGCTTTGGGGCTGTGGAAACTTATCCAGTGGGCAATCCTTAATCAGGTGTCCCCTCTGTCCACACCTAAAATAGCTCCCTGAGGACCAGTGACACGCACCACTATGGAAATTTCCACATCTAGTGCACAATCTGTCGTACTGCTGGAAGCCTCTCATAGTCTATGGGGTAGCCATAGGAGCCGTGGGCCTATCAACCCTAGCCCAAGACTCATCTGTTCTTTGTCTCTTAGGTTGGCCCCTCCGAAAGTCTTGCCTCACAAACTCCGTTCGCTTGCTCTTATCTTCGTTCTTTCTCTTAAATGCTGGAGGCTTCATCTTCTGAAAATCCCTCATCCCACCGATATCCTTCTCCTCCCTCCGGGCCTGTACAGGAGGCTGAGGCGCCATAGGTACTAGAGGAACTTGTAGAGGAGGAGGTGGTGGTGCTTGTGGAGGAATCGGCACCGGAGTAAGAAATGGTGCCGTGCCAACTGAATCGGAAACATTTGCCCCTAGATGTTGGGCAATCATGGCAGCTATCGACTCCAAACCTCGCTCGAGGCGCTGCTCCAATCGTTGCTCGAACTGAGCCATACGAGTACGAGGACTCTCTAGCTCGAGTGAAGGAGGTGGAGGTGGCCGAGCCTACCTCCGAAGACGTCCACGTCTTCCACTCATCATGCAAGTGATCTAATACCTGCGGGGTAATTCCAAAGATCAAGTCTTAATTCCATTAGGTATAAATTACCTACAACCAGACAAGCACAGACATTTGGGATGTAATTTTTATCCTTATTTTTGACACTGACAGTACTAGACAACCTTCGCTTTGATACCACTTAAACTGTAATGACCCTTGAACCTTAAAATTCGGGGAAATTTTTTTTTGAATTTAATTTACCCACTTATTCCCTTATTCACTTAGGTTATATTCCTGTGCAGTGTCAAAACACTTTTCCTAATTCTTTACCCGTAATTATAATTAATTTCCATACTTTGACCTATAAGGCCGATAGAAATTTCGGCAGCATAACGGCTTATATATGAGCCTACCCACCTGCAATTCAGTTGTTTTAACAATCTTAGATATCCACAACTACCAAGCATACTTTCCATATCAACATTTACAACTCAATAGATCCATATCGATTAATACCAATCATCTTACAACCTAGTCTCAAGAATCATATTCTTTAAATCGTTTCCTTACAAATTACATCCCAACAAAAATATTCCCAATATATGAGTCTGTGCGTAGAGATATGTTTGGTACAGGAATGTAAATGTATAGCTTTCTACGTGTACAAAAAGTAGCCTAGGGTTACTCTTTCCCACAGCCTACGTCGTGTACACAGCAGGTAGCGTCTATAGATTCACTGCAAATAGTCTGTGAGGTAGAGGGGTGAGCTTTCGGGAAAAAGCCCAGTAAGAAGATGTATTTAAAACGGTCCTAGCAATTCAAATATGTAGAAAACATAATAGTACGTATAATGATTACTTTCTGAAATTAATATAAAGGACATTCAAAGTTAAGGAAAATAGAAAACATCATGATTCAAAACGTAATTCTTTAAGTACCTGAACTTAACAGATATTACGTAAACTTTTCGTATAATCAGAATTCCAAAACAGGAATATATGTCAATTCACATAATATAAAATCATATTCTGAAAACAGAGTTTAATTCAGATAGAGACTGTATCGGCCCATATAATTATCATGCGAAAATAACCAAATCATCCTCCGTAGAGGGAATTCAGAACCTATGGTCACGACAAGACAGAATCTGAAGGCGAAATTCAGAACCTATGGCTACGGCAAGACAGAACCCGAAGGTGAAATTCAGAACCTATGGCCACAGCAAGGCTATAGACGGGATCAAGGTCATACAACGTTTCAGAACCACAAGGGCGAAGTTCAGACGCCACACAGGTGAAGTTCAGTCGCCACACAGGCGAAGTTGACATGCGTTAGCATACAACATAAATGGCCCTTAGTCTCAAAACATACTATATTTCTCATATGCGAAAACATCGAATTAAAAATCATCTTGTTCGAAAGATCATTTCAGAAGACATGCTCTTATTTAGAAGTCAAATTCAGAAATATGCAATTATTAAAAAAAAACAAATACAGAGAGCATATTCTTGATCAGAAATATAAATTTAGAAACATGCATGAAAATCATACTTCATGTCTTTGTAAGCTTTCCGTAATCATGGTTCAGAAAGTAACTATTATCATTTTAAATTATATCCCCTTACCTCGATCTATCGAAATTCACGAATTCGAGTGGTGACGCCTCCTAGTACCTCCTTTAATTCCTTCAATGATCACCTATAATGAAATTGTATACTTAGCACCCTATTCATGCGAATTGTCCAAATTGCAATAAAATTGTAACTTATTCGTTACGACTTCCTGTGTACGTATTATTGCACATACCTAAGCCAACACACACGTATATATATTTTCTTTACTATTTATATATTTTGTACCACAAATATTAATATATACCTTTATTATATACATCTACATGTATATACACATAAATATATATATATATACACACTCCTATATGTATATATATATATTTATTTATTTATTTGCTTTCATCTTTTCCTATCCCATATATACATTCTTTGTATTTACATATACTAGCACACATTCTGTCACGACCCAAATTACCTAAAAATCAGAGTAAATTTTTTCGCTTTTTAATTTCCTTACTCGTCGTGAACAGTTACACTACTAAATAGTTGGGCTATGATTCGGTGTTAGTCACCTCTCACCTATTTACCATTCCATTTTCATATTTCATTTACATATCAATTTATTTTAAATAAATACATCCCCAATATTACATCCATGTACAGTACTGTGCCTCTATATGTTCAGATACAAAAATTATACAAATGTGTATACCTGGTCTTGATAAGAAGCAGTGGATATGAATACTGTCATTCTCTTCTACTGAATATACCCTGTGGGGTGGAAAATGAAAGGGTGAGCATAAACAGCTCAGTAAGGCAATAATGTAAGCAGGTAGATAACTATACTATCTACGTGCTGATAATGTCATGATATAAAATCATTTACATTTGGAGCATGAGGTAAGACTAAAACGATGCCACATGTATGTATATATCATATAAGAGAAATCATGAAGTCGACATATAAATCAAACATGGAAAAATCATCATGTATGACATCTCATGCTCGTCACATTTAAAACTTATTTGTTTCATCATAAACTCATCACTTTAAAACTCATTGTTGTATCACAAAACAATCTCATCAAGGTCAAACTCATCTCTCGGGAATACCTTGATTCATTAAATCACATCTCATTTAAAACATAAATCGGGACATTACCCCTCCCTAGGGTTCATCCTGGTCTATTCAGACCGTATGATATCATGTGAGGCATGTAGGTTACTGTATGAAAATCGAGGACTATGGCCATACTTTGTCCCTGTGATCCCAGGCTACACGGATCCCGGTGTGCGGGGTATCACAACTGCAACGGGAGGTGGGGTCAAGTTCTACCCGCCAGAATATCAAGTAACATCATTGAGTCATCATGACTGCACGGTACAGCGTACTCCGTGTGACATACACGGTACATCGTACTCCGTGGACCCATATCATAGTCTGGGGGTGCCTGTCGTAGGTCTTATCCACCCCAATACTATGTCGATAACCAACCCATGTCTCAAAGTATACGTGCGAGCATCTCAACTCTCTGTGACACACAGTCTACAGGAGGCTTCCGCACGACTATATGCATGTCAACTCACATCTAGTGCGAGCGAAGCTCCAACACCACGCTATGCATATCATGATATCTAAAATCTCGTGCGAGCGAAGCTCCAGCACGGTTTTGTGCACACACAAATTTCTCGTACGAGCAATGCTCCAGTACGGCTTTTCATGAGAAATAAATCAGTAAACTTGAGTGCGAGAAAGACTAGCACTCTTTTTATTCATGTAAATACGATAGGTGGCTCAATCTTGATAAAACATCTTTTTAAAATAGTAACCGGTCCAAACCAGTACCCTTTCGTATAATTCACGAAATCAACAGCCAACATATGTGTATATTTGCTTAAATCAAAGCAATACATTTATATAAAACATTAAAACAGGATAATCATGCAATTTATCTGCCTTACTACCCTTTTTGTAAATTTTACTCTCAGGGGCAAAATCATCTTTTTTCCTTTATTCATCTAAGCCCCGATTTTCGTAAAACTTATTATTTCTTTTCTAGATACTTTAAGGAATTCTAAACCTTGTAAATCCCTTCAATAAATACGTATAGAAATCTATATGCACTTATAAAATTCCCTTACCTCGATTTACGCGTAAACTTATCCCGTCTCGATAATATCCGATCTCTCAGTCCAACTGCGCGTCAACTAAGTCTACGGAACTGCATATAAAAACATATTTTGGGTTAATTCACTTATTTTTATCAGTATATCACATTTACTGATCGAATCTAACGTACTGGGCCCGTTTTACTTTATTGGGCCCGA
Source organism: Firmiana major (assembly GCA_033439115.1). NCBI lineage: Eukaryota > Viridiplantae > Streptophyta > Magnoliopsida > Malvales > Malvaceae > Firmiana > Firmiana major. The sequence continues at coordinate 42,445,601 of CM065907.1, read as the reverse complement.
TTGCACTTTAATGGGCCTCGGGCCCGTTTTCAGCCCGTTTCTACTACTTAATCCCTTCTTCGGGCTTACTGGGCTCATTCAGCTTACCAATAATCATCGGGCTTCGTTCCAAACTCATTGGATAGCCCGTATACTAATTACGGTAATTACGTTGCAATTCTGATAAATATTCCTTTTTATATAGAATTAATCCATAAATTTCGTAAAATAATCGAAACTCTGTATTAAAGGACTCTAATTATTGGAATTAAAATGTACTTACCCAATATGATGCGGGATACGAAAATCAGAGCTCAATCGGCTCTCGTTCGGGCTTTGTCGTACAACTGCACAATTATATATTTAATCTCGGGTTACTTTTCGATTAAATATAATTTAAATAAATTTCTCGAAAGTCAAATCGGTCACTTTTGACCTCTTATCGACTTACCCGAAGTCCGGTGTATCCCCAAAAATTCTTTCCTTTTTTCCTTTTTTCTCTTTTTTCTCATTTTTTTCCTTCTTTCTTGGCTGAACCGGTTCAGTCCGGTTCAAACCCGGTTCAGACCGATTCGGTTCAGTCGGTTCAATCCGTTTCGATCGGTTCATCGCCTTGCCGGTCGGTTCTCCATCGACTTGCTTCGCCGCAGCTCCACTGGGTTGTCCGATTCTCGGATCTGGCCTCGTTTTCGTCCAAGGCCACCGAAAAGTGGCCAGTCCGGCTGTTCTCCTTTCATCGTCGGTGGTTCTCCCTCTTTCCGTCGATTCCAGCCCCGTCCGTCGGTTTCACCAGCCGTGACCACCACCGATCGCGTTGTCTGGGCCTGGGGAAGCCTCGGCTGGGGTCGGTTGGGGCTAGATCGGCGTCGGTTGCCGCCGATCTCCTCTTCTCCCTCGGGTTCTCTCTCCTTCGATTTCTCCAGATTTCGGCGTCGGTGGGCTGCACCGCCGGTACCAGGGAGGTCGTCGGCCTCTCCTCTTCCTTTCCGACCCTTACTTGGCCGATTGATCGCCGGACGGCTAGTCGGTGGTCCGGGTCTTCCTCGGTTCCGTTTTTCCGTTCTCTCTTCTTTCTCTCTCCCCGGTAACATTTTCTGATTCTTCTCTTTTTTTTACAATTATTATTATTTTTATTTATAATTTAGTTTATTATTATTATATTCATTATTTTATTATTATTTTGTCAAAAATATCTACCAAAATTATTATTTTATTCAAATTAATTTATTTAATTTATTTATTATATTTTTAACCATTTTTCGGGTATAATTTCTCCGTATTTTCGGGATATTGTCCCGAGTGACTTTTCGATATTTCTAAAAATTCCGGATCTTGATCAATTGGACTCAAAATTTAATTATTTCTTCGTTATTGATCAAGATTCTCAAATCCATTATTTTTAATTAAATTTTCTTATCGAATTTATTTCGACTTTCGGTCTTTTGACCGTTTTGCCCTTGCACGTGTTCGGGATTAATTTAACCCGACTTCCCTTCACGAATACTCATTCATTTTGTGTTTTTACTAAATTCGGGTCTTACACATTCATCTTATATACACCCATATGCATACACACCTAAATATATATATATATTTATATATATATATATATATATATATATATATATATATATATATATATATATATATACACACATATACACTCCTATGTATATATATTATTGTTTTCCATTTTTCCTTATCACATATACATACATATTCTTGTATGAACACAAACTAATATACACCTTTATCATATACACCTATTTGTATATACACCTAAGTATATACACATTTTTATTTTATCATTGGCTTCCCTTATTCATTATCAAATAAATATATATACATATATATATATATATATATATTTTGTCTATTTCACATCTCTCCCATTTTTATTTCACATATACCTTAATTCACACTAACATGCTAGTATCTACAACCCATTTATCTACATGTACATTGAATATACATACATGTATATACATACATATACTTTACCTTATCATACTTACACACAATCACATATATATATATATACATGTACAATTAAATATACATATATACATATAAATTTTTACCTCTTTTCTCTCTTTTTTTTTCCAGCTTGCTTTTTTTTTTTTTTTTGCATGTGCAGTCCCCTGCTTCACTGTCTCACGGTTTTCTCTTGTTTACTCTCGGTTCCAGCCTCCATTTCCAGCCCCGATTCTGCTTCTCTTCACTCTCGGTTCTGTTTCAGATTCTCCTTCCTTGCCTCTCGGTTCCAGCTCTCGGCATGCTCTTCTTTTTTCTTTTCCCCTGCCTCGGTTCCAGCCTTTCTCTTCCGATTAGCTTCAGCTCTGGCCTATTTCAGTTCTGTTCCAAGTTCTTTTCCAGCCTTGGTCTTTTCTTCAAACCTTTCTCCCCTGCCTCGGTCAGCTCTTCCCTTCTCCCCTCCTCTTGGTTCCAGCCCTGCCTCTTGGTTTCTCCTTCTTCCTCAACCTCCCCTGTACATTCTCGGTTCTAATGCACTTCTTCAGCTCTCGATTTCAGCTCTCCCGACCAGCCCTCAAGCCTCGGTCTGCTCCCTTCTACCCTCTCCCGATTTTCTTCCTCTTTCCAGCTTCATTTTTTTGCTCCCTCGCCGACCCAGCTCTCTCTCTCTTTCTCCTCTTTTCTTTCCCTGCTTCCCTTCCCCCTCGGCAGAATCAGCTTCCCTTCCATTCCCTTCTTCTTCTTCTTCTTCTTCTTCTTCTTCTTCTCTTCTTTCCTTCCCTTCTTCTTTCTCTTCTTTCCTTTCCTTCTTTTCCAACTGAGTAACTCCCCTCTTCTTCCCTGCTTTTCCCGCCCAGCTGATGCCTCTGTTTCAAATTGCTCTTTCTAATTTCTTTCCATTTTCCAGGTGTGCGGGATTGGCTTCTTTTTAAAGCCAATTCCGTACACCATTTTGTTTATATATAATAATAATAATGTATTATATATATATATATATTATATTTTATATTAACACCTATACATTATATTAATATATGTTTATACATTATATTAATATACATATACATTAGTTGTTTGTTTATTGTTAGTTTTGTTATTATTTTTATTTTTATTGTCTCATGCTTTATTTATTTATTAACACTTATATATTAAATACTATACACTAAATAATATATATATGCTATATATATATATTATTATTCATTTATTTAAATGTCTAGTATATATGTATATATATATACATTTTCTTGTATAATTTATCCAAGGACCTAATATCCATGCCTTCCATGGAATTTTTATTATCTCAAAAATGAAATATTATCGGGATTTCATCATACCTCATAAATTCCGATATAAGTTTTTACATCAACAATTTTCAACTAATAAATTAAAATTTTCCAATCCCTCCGTACTTGCATTTGCTTTGTCACTCCCTGTATTTTCGGGTTCCCCATCATTCACGGGCTTCCGGTTCCTATAGTCCTCGAGCCCTACAACGAATATTCACACTTCCATTAAAATTTATTATTCCCATTGATATATATATAGTCTAACTAAATGTAAAAAATTTGTGGGATTTACAAAAATTGTCTTAAATAAGGGTTACTTACCCGTGATTCCATGATAGTACGCAAATCGAGGCTGACTCGAGTCCTCGTTTGACATCAATTGTCAAGCTACACAATTTAATATTTTTTCGGGTAAATTTCCAATCGGATATTAAACGAATTAAATATTTTGAAATTTAAATCGGTCAATTTTAACCGCTTATCGATTTACCCGTAACTCGATTGCATCACTAGAATTTTTCTCAATTTTTCCTCTTTTTCTTTCTTCTTCCTTTTTTTTTGGCTAAACCGGTCCGGTCCGGTTCAGCATAACGTCACTGCGCTGAACTGGCCGTACCGATTCAGGCATAATTTCCTCGTTTCGGCGTTGTCCGACCGATTTTCGGTACGATTTCGGCACCAATCGGCGCGCCACGGCCTAGGCGTTAATTATTGGGCCTCGGCTGGAGTCAAAACGGCGCCGATGGCCGCCAATCGGGGCTTCTCTCCCGCGGGACTCTCCCCTCGATTCGTCGTTCTCCGGCGGTCTCCATGGTGCGTCGCCGTCGCTGTGATGTTGCCTGGTGTTGGGCTGCCTTCGTCGGCCCTCGTCGGCCCTTCAGCCTCGCCGGTGGTCGTCGAATGGAGGGAGACCGACTCCCTCGATTTTGCTGCTTCTTTTTTGTTTGTTCCTTCTCTGTTTCGCATTTTTGCGATTTCAGATTTTTCCTTTTTTTTTATTTACTTATGTAAGACCCGGTTTTAGTTAAAACACAAAAATTAAAAATACAAAAGGATTGAAATGGAATTCTCGAACACGTTGAAGGGGTAAAACGGTTAACAGATCGAAAGTCGATATAAATTCAACAAGAAAATTCCACTAAAAATATGGGATTGAGAAATCTTGGTTAATAAAGGTGAAATAAATTTATTTTGGGTTAAATTGATCAAGATATCAATTTATTGAAATTAACCGGAATTTTCAAGTCAAAAAATAATCTCAAAAGTAATTGAAAAATATACCGAAATGACGAAAATAGACTGATAAATTCATTTATTGAATAAAGGAATTAAATAATAATTTTTAGGATATTTTAAGAGAAATTTGGGTATTTTTAATGTATTTTATTGATTAAAATAATATTAAATAAATTAATAAAAGAAAAAAAAAGAGAAACTGAAAAAAAAAAACGCGAAAAGAAGAAACAAAAAACCACCGAGGAAAACCATCACCGGCGAACCACCACCGGCGCCGGATGAGGGGCCACGACTACCAGAAAAGGAAGAGGAGCTTCAGGCGATCTCCCTGGTACCGGCGGCACGACCCACCGACGCCGAAATCCGACGAATCGGGGGAGAGGAAGACCGACGGGAGAGAAGAGCTCGGTCCCGGCGATCCATGGCAGCTTGGCGTGAGCGGGGGCCACCGGGGTGATCGAGAGGAGGAGTCGGTCATTTTGAGACCTGTAGCTGCCGAGGAAATGATCGAAATTGCCGGCGATGGCCAAGCCTAAAAATGGGTACCGACGGTGGAGAGAACAGGCCGGACCAGCCACTTTTCGGTGACCTCGACCGAAGCCAACCCCAAATCTGAGATACGGACGACCCAGAGGAGCCACTGGCGGCGGAAGCAGGCGGAGAATCGGTCGGCAAGGCCCTGAACCGGTCGAACCGGCGGTCCGAACCGGGTCTGAACCGGATCGAACCGGTTCAGCCAAGAAAGAAAGGAAAAAAGGGGAAAAAGGGAAAAAGAAAAAGAGGAAAAATTGAGGAAAAATCCCGACGATGTAATCGAGCTATGGGTAAGTCAGTAGCGGTCGAAATTGACTGATTTAAATTTTGGAATATTTTATTTAATTCATTTTCGACTAGAAATTTACCCGAAAATTTATGAAATTGTGTAGCTCGACAATCGACGTCAAACGAGAGCTTGAGACAGCCTCGATTTACGTACTAGCATGGAATCTCAGGTAAGTAACCTTTATTTACGATAATTTGCATCGTTATGCGTGCTTCGGATTTAATTTTTGCATTAATTAAATTAAATTTTGGAAAGTCGGATAAATTGTCGTAAATAATAAATTAAGCTATTCGAGAGTTAGAACGAGGCCTAATAAATTGTTGGTGGGCCCAATGAGCCCAATAGGCCTCGATAATGTGAAGATTAAGTGGAAAACGACTTAAGGCCGATTAAGGCCCATTAAGGTGTAATCGGGCCCAATAGGGGTAAATGGGCCCAATGATTTAAATTAAGCCCAGAAAATAGGAAATACAATTAAATTGTATGATATCTGACCTGAGGAATAATTATACGCAGTTTCGGACATTGGATTGGGAGTAAATCGGACTGCGTGACGAGACAGCAGTGGAAAAGGAAAGGTCAGACTCTACAGAAAAATAAGGTAAGGAAATTCTACGGACTGCTAGATGTAAACTTTACGAAATTTCAAAGTCATATGCAGTCTTTTAAATTATCTGAAGGGTCTAGAAGTAAGTTAATAATTTTAGTGCCCCGAAAGGGCAAAATACCAAAATACCCTTGTTAAGGGTAAAATTTTCAATTTTAGGAAAAAAATTGGGAGGAGCAACAACAAGAGGTTCCTGCTCGTTCTGGAGATGTTTTGACGCATGCATGAGTAGGCTGGCTAACCTTGAAAGAAAAATGCATAACATTGCATATTTTCAACGAGGAAATGGTTTTGAAAACTGTTTTGAGGAAACAGAGCCGCCTACGTGTTTTTATTGACATGTGACGTGCTAGAGCTTAGCTCGCACGATATTTTGATTTGGGTGATGCATGCATTAGTGCTGGAGTGAGAGCTCGCACTAGAGTTTTACATGCATGGGTGCTGGATCTAACTCGCACCTGATTTTACATTATTTTCGTGATACGGTGCTAGAGTCTAACTCGCACCATATTTTATATGATTTTTGAGACAGGGTGTTGGAGCTTCGCTCGCACCAGATTTATATATATATATATATATGATTTTCGTGATGGTTTGCATATAGAGTGCTAGAGCTTAGCTCGCACTAGTTTTACTTGATTTGATGAGAGTGCTGAGCATCGCTCGCACTGATTTTATGAGAACATGCGATGAGCCGTGCTTGGAGCATCGGGTAGACTGTGTGTCACCGATTAAATAGGCTTGCACGTGCGTTCTGAGACAGGGTATGATATATGGGTCCACGGAGTGCGTTGTACCGTGCAAGTAGCATGGAGTACGCTGTACCGTGAGGCATCTTTGGATGCGTGGTATCTTCGGATACGTGTGGCATCTTCGGATGCATGGTATCTTCGGATACGTGTGGCATCTTCGGATGCGTGGTATCTTTGGATACGTGTGGCATCTACGGATGCGTAGGGTCGGATAAGACCGACGGGATGAAGTGACCCACCTCCCGGGCAGTTCCCGATCATGGTGAGACCTCGCACACTAGGATCCGTGTAGCAGAGGAGCTCACGAGGACACACGGCCATAGTCTTGGTTATTACCGATATAAAGATGTTGCCTAGTCGCGCATGTTGATAATCTTGACGATGATTGAAACTAGGTTTTAAACTAAATTTGCATGATGTTATTTCCATGCTTTTTAAACCCATGTGTGATGTAAACTGATTTTCATGGTTTTGTGTGAGTCAGAACCACCCGAGGGATGGGTTGAGTCCTAGATTTGTTGTGAAATTTTAAATGAGAAAGAAATGTTTTGAAATAGTTGCATGCTGAATTTTCCATGCAAACTTGTTTTACATGACATCATGAATCATAGCATCAGTTTTGAAATGTGTGGAGAAAGGGTGGTTTATGCATGGCACCACGTTCATGTAGGTAGTATGGTTACCTACTTATTAGTAGGATTGCCTTACTGAGCTTGATGTGCTCACCCCTTTCATTTTCTCACACAGATAATCTCCAGTAGATGTTGAGGCGGCTGAGTATTGCATTCCGGATATCCGCTGCTGCCCATCATTTAAGGTATATACACTTGTACATATTGTATCTAAATAAGTATAGCACAGTAACATGTTTGTAAGTGACTTTAGGGGATGTATAAATATTGTAAACACTTATAAATGACTGAGAAAGAATTAAGTTATATGGTAAATAAATGGTGGGACTGGCATTGACGCACAGCCCAATTGTTAGTGGAGTGTGATCACGATCAGAGGACAGGTAAGCGTGAAAGAAAATAACAAACGCAAAAAAAATTTACTCTGATTTTTGGGTAGTTTTGGGTCGTGACAACTTATTTTATTTATAATTTATTTTTATTATTATTTTATTCAATTAAAATATTATTAAATATCCAAAATATCTAAAAAAAATTATATTTAATTCATTTATTCAATAAATGAATTTCTCGGTCTTATTTCGACTTTTCGGTATATTTTTCGATTATTTCGAGATTATTTTTCAATACGAAAATTTTGATTTATTCCAATAAATTCATATCTTGATCAATTGAACCCGAAATTTAATTATTTCTTCGTTATTAATCAAGATTTCTCAATCCCATATTTTTAATTAAATTTTCTTATCGAATTTATACCGGCTTTCGGTCTTTTGATCGTTTTGCCCTTGCTCATTTTCGAAAATACAATTTCAATCCTTTTGCATTTTTAAATGCACTCGAAAATTTCTATTCATTCCCTTTTGCTCTTACGATAAAACTCGGGTCTTACAACCAAGTCTTGTTGGGTCAGCCTAATCCGGCCCATATATTAAGGATTTGGGCTTCACTTTTGTAGCACAATTAAGTAAAAGGACTTCTTAACCTAGTCAGACCTAAATGGAATTGGCTCAACCTATATGGGCCGACCCAATTTTTAAAATATCTTTTAATTTCTAATTATTTTTAAAATTTATCTATACTTTATTTCTTTACATATATTTAATTTCATTTAATTAAATAGACTTTAAAAATAAAATTTTAAAAAATCAAAGTATAAGCCAATTAACCAAGCCAATGTCTGTATGCACTAATGGCTTGATGCACTATATCTTTTAATAAAATAAAAATGATTGGTGAAATTAAATCAAATTTATGTTTGTATGCACTGATGGCTTGATACACAAGCAAAAACCAATTAGGCATTAACCAAGTGCCAAGCCAACGCAAGAAAGCAAAAGAAAAAAATGGCATAGCTAGTAAGTTAGAAACAACACAATAATATACAGTAAGTATTGTTGTAACTTTTAGTGTTGGTTCCCTTGTTTTAAACAAATATCAAAGTTCTTTAAATCATGAGAACGTAAAAACCCTCATTGGCAGTTGAAATTGGATCCTTAGTTTTTGAGGTAATGTTATTAATTTGTTGGCAATTTTTAATCAATTTATAAGTTTAATTCTTGAGAGTTCTTATATTGTTCTTTATTTATGTTTGTAAATGGCAGAGTTAAAAATAAGGTTAATGTTATTAACACTTAATGAGATTGGAGGACATGGACATGAAATCTATTTATTTTGTTTTCTAATATTGTTGATGTCATGCCCCGTTTTCGAGAACCCTTCTATCCATACATTCTCAACTACGGTTGGGCTGTGAGAAGATGCAATTACTAAAAATTTATTTATTTACAGCGGAATATTTAAAACTTTAATTCACACTCCCAGGTGTGTGTGTAAATACACAAAATTAATTGTATAAATACCAAGTGTTTACATATCATCCCCATAATACTGATTACAATTCCAAGATATAACTGTGCGATACAATATATTAGATACAAAATACTCGTGTACACAAATCTTATACCTTTGCGGATTGCGAGAGCTGTTCAACACAAAAGACTTAGAGATCACCGCTCTCTTACTTCTCAGTACCTGGAGGGGGAAAAGTAGTGGGATGAGCAAACCACGGCTCAGTAAGGAAATGTATGCTAGCAGGTAGATATCGTACTACCTACATAGCCCATGCATGCATAAACCAAAACCATGTTTTCGTTACAAATGGAATTATCATACGAACAATGCATTTAAATACATATTTCTCAAGAGCATTTTCGTGTAAATCAAATGTCAAACTTCCATTTAAAACATGCTCATAAATAGTGCCCTCATGGCACGAATGTGAAATCGGAGATTTATTAAAACATGAAATCTCTTTCACTTCTCAAATCATTCTTTCTCGCAAGTCTCTTTCTTTTCTGAGATTGTCTCTGTTTCTCGATTCTCTGAGACAGGCATGGAATTTTAGGCAATCAAATATCCACGACTTATGGCCACAGTCAGTGATCCCAGGCCTCACTGATCGGGTGTGCACAGGGTATCACTTCGCCTGAAGGGGGATGGGTCAATCCTACCTCCGGCTCATCTCAATCCACCTCATCTCCTCGTATACTCACGGTGAAGATACGTCGTGTGTCATCTACGCGATACTCGTACTCACGTGCACCCAGCACGGTACATAGTATACCAACGGGTGACTACACTATTCTACGTACAACCGTGGACCCAAGTCCATACTCCAACTCCGATGGACTTTTTATCCTTAAACCATGTCTCATATACCAGGCGAGCAAGCAGCGTGACACACAGTCAACGCAAAGCTCCAGCACGGTACGATCTATCGTTAAGGCCCAGCCCGTTCAATTGGCCGTCGGCTGGTATCCCCTTGGGTTCCAGACCCCCAGGTTTACCTTAACTCAACAAAACAGGTACGAGCATAGTTCTCGCACTTTCTCAAAACCTCCGTGCGAGTTAAAACTCCCGCACGGTACATCAAGGCTTTAAACCGGGTGTGAGCTAACGCTTCAACACCAAATCTCATCTCAAAACTGATAGATGGCTATTTTCTCTTTTTAAAACTCAAAACACGTTTATTCACATAGCATGCCTTTTCATGCCAAAACATGTAAAATTAGCCAACCTATCATCAACATTTCTCAATCATCCATAACAATGTAAAATTTGAGAATTTCATTGAAAACATGCATATCATGCTATTTCCTTACCCTATCCCATTTCTCAATACATATATATACATCATAGTACTTTTCATACTTCCACATCATTTCATAAACTTATAATATCGTACTAGTCCTAGCAATATATCTACGAAATTGCTGTAATTACGTACGAACATCTCTATAGCTAACACACAGTCCCTTACCTCGTTTTACTTGTGTGCAACTATCCGCCTTTATGCTTCTTGCGTTCTCATCTTGACTTGCTCCGGCGTATCATCCGAAACTGAAATTCATCCATCAACATTTGAGTCAATGACTCTAACTCTTATTCAACTAAGCATTTATCCAATGCCTTAATTACACATTTTTACCCTTTGTGGTAAATCTCCCAATTTATCCTAATATCAACATTTCTCAAACCATTCCCACAACATACTCATCCACTCAAGATATCCCATTCATAAAAAATACTCCCACATTCCACTTTTTCACACTTGACTCTTTTTAAGCTATATGCATTTCATACCATCCTAGGTAGTTCTATCCATAATATGCACACCCAAATATCTTTATAATCATTAACTAAACCAATGTACTTGGATTTGTGCATTAGAACTTACCTCATTGGATTTCCTCTTGCTCCAATTAGGATTGCCCTCTATTTCTTCAATCCTTCAAATGGGAAAATGCCTCTAGACTATGTTGTTCTTCTCTTTGATGTGAACAACTTTGTCTCTAATAGCCTCTCCTTAAATCTCACTGAAAATGGCTGGATTTAGGAGTGAGAAACTAGATTTCTTTGAGTTGAAGTGAAATGGAAATGTTTGTCCCGAATTTCTGATGATCCAACTGCTCCCATTTATAGGTTTGACTTGATGAGATCGATCTCCCTTGGGTGGAGATCGATCTGTTCCTCCAAAATCCCTCTCTTCTGAGACGTTTTAAAGGTAGGAGATCGATCTGTCGAGACTGGAGATCGATCTGCTGTCAAACAGAAGCTTAAGGAGATCGATCTGGTCTTATGGGAGATCGATCTGCTTCCAACCCGAGAGCTAAGGAGATCGATCTGCTTCCTTTGGAGATCGATCTGTCCCCTTCCATTTCTCACCTAAGGGCATTCTGGCTCTCCCAGATCGATCTCTCATCCTATGAGATCGATCTGGCCTTCACAAATTCCAGATTTCCTGCAGTTTTTCTACAATAACTCTTACCAAACACCCTTAATTTACTACCATGATCATTTCCTCATTCATTCATCTTTGAGACTTGAAAATGGGATTTATCCTCACTACATACACATTAAAACTTGTGTAGGATCTTTGTATGACCAAATATATACGATATTACTCGAATGGAATTATACACTTATGTAAATCTTTCCTTCCATTTTACTATACTACTCATATTCCATTTCGACCACATTCTTCTCGTTTTAAGTTCATTTCTTCCTACTCACTCATAATGCAACTTGTACGTATAATCACAATTCTTACTACAAGTGCATACATAATCTTATGAACTTACATTGCATACACTTCACATTACAATACGTCATCTTACTTATGATTCTATTTACATTCCCATGTTCCTTTATACATAGCTATACATGTACGGGGTCTCACAGTTGAGACTTGTTATATTTTTTAGTCTTTAAGTTTATTAAAATAATTTATATCATGATTGTTAGACAATCAATATGCTAAAATGATGTTGAAGACTTGAAGTTATGGATTTAATATGAATTTATGTGATGTTTGGTTAATGTTTATTTCAAAATTTTAATTTATTTATTTACTAAAAAATTAGTGGTTAATATAATATTTAATTTTTTATTTTAAAATATGGGCCCACCCATTTAGGCCTGTTAACCCTTATGGCGGGATTTAGGCTTATGTTTTCAGGCCCATTTTAATTTTAAAAAAAGCTTTTTGGCATGATCCATATTTGGTCTGACCCGTTAGGGCCACAAATGCTTGTCAGAAAAATTAAACATGCCCTTTAAGGAATATTAAAAAATAAATAAATAAAATAATATATTTGTCTTTATTCTATCTCTGTTTGTGAAATTTATAAACTCCACTGATAATGTATTAGATAATTATCCAAAATATAAAACCATATGGAGATTTGGAGTAAATTATGCCCAAAACTTCATAATAGTAGCAGAATAAAACTATTTCATCAAAATTCCAATGAAAACGTGTAAACCCCATGAAAATTTTTCGGTACTTGGTTTTAAGCGATACCGATTGGGAACAAATTGTTCTTTAATGTGGATTAATTAAATTAAATTATAATCTCTATTGTGAGACTAGGAGGGAATAATCAAATAAATCATATTAATGTTAAGAACAAATGACTATAGGAATATATATATATATATATATCTCTCCATGTATATACATATATACATATAAATAAATGTGCACATGCTTCTACTTGGCCGAGAGCTCCATATATATATATATATATATGAGGAAATATAAATAGGATTATATATATTTTTGGGAGTGTAATATTATGTCCATTGTTTAAATTTAGTATGGGTATATGTATGTGTGTAACGCCCCGGAAGCGCGGAAAATAGGACAATTTTTTTTCTATTTAGGTTGTATTCCTGTACAGTGTAGGATACTTCTTTTTTTCATTATTTATTTTCTAGTTTTCGTATATTTCAACCATCTCATGCGTTAAATAGTAAGTAACATCTACATATTAATTATTTCTTGAACGTTTACATACTAATCCATAAAAATAGTGATTACATCCCGTAATAATTTACACCCACATATCTGTACATTATACATGTCTGGAAATAAACATCTATTATTATACCTGAACAAGTACTTCGTAGATAGCTGCGTAACACTTACTGCAGGATATCTGAGATGGAGAAAAAGGGGGTGAGCTTCTGGGGAAAAGCTCTGTAAGGAATATGTTTAGAATAATTCTGACTATAAAAAGCATGTGAAAATCATGCAAGTATACTTTCATACTTTACTTCTGAAAATCAAAGTATAAACTTACTTGAAAAATAATTATTCAATCGTACGTATAAATTCTATTTCGTACGTAAAACATTCATACAGGAAAATATCATAAATGCGTATACTTTCCTTTTTAATACCATGAATGTCTTTTCATCTGAAAACATAAAATATGTTTTCTTTCACTAAATCATCATGTAAATATTTATCTGAAAGCATAAATCATACTTTCTTTCATGAAAACATCATCATGCATAGTTTTCTTTCATGAAATATTCATCATACATAATTCCTTTCGTAAAATCATCATATAGATCTTTTCATATGAAAATGTAAAACTTGTTTTCTTTCATGAAAACATCATCATACTTTCTTTCATAAGAACATCATCATTCTTTCTTTCATAATCATCATCATACTTTCTTTCATAAAGACTCATCATTAAAACATGGAGACTAGGCTATATCCGAGTCATGCAATATACGTCATCCTCCGTAGAGGGTCATAATCATACTGATGGCCATGGTGGGGGCTGTAGACTGGATCAGGGTCGTACAGCAATCATAATCATAAACATGGGTAGTATCTTCTCATTCTTATCATATACTAGTACATAGCTAGGGCACGGGCACCGATGGCACTCGCCGTGCGGGAAACATTCTTGCGTGCTGCGCGGGCACGAGATACTACCAGAAATCATCATCATAGACCACGAGTAGCGAGTCAACCACCACACAGGTGAAGACAAGCGCTATAAGGGTCCTATGTATCGACATCTCAAGTGGCGGAGCCGGAGCGCCACAAGTAGTTGCCATGCATATAAATAGCCTTCTAGTCTCAAAATCTCTTTTTCTTTTCTTAAATACTTTCGGAAAACATCAAAATTTCCGTTAAAACATGAATATAAAGTCATATAGAAAACTATAAAATATTCATGTGTTTCATACTCTATAAATCATTTCATAAAACGAAACATACTTCATCAAATCGTTTCATGAGCATAAATATGCTTTGTAAATCATTCATAAATCTGAATATGCTTCATAAATCATTTCATAAATATAATTATGCTTTATAAATCATTTCATGAACATAATTATATTTTATAAATCATTTCATGAACGTAAATAGGTCAGAATTAAGCTAAATTACACCCCTTACCTCGTAAACCTTAGGGCAGTGCAAAATCGTCGGGTCTCGAGATTACCTCGATTTGCGTGCCAAATTTTTGAGCTGCCCAAAACGATACCAATTCATCATATATTGATCAATTTCATCTTAACATACTCAATTTTAATTTATCTTCTCGAAGTTTAACCAATTTTGACTTTTCGGTCAACTTTTCAGTTTTCTCGGTTTTACCGATTTAAGTCCCGTTTTTGGCCAATTTCATTATTTTAATTTCTCATTTCATTACTTCATTAACCTTATGACTCATTTAAGTCCATAAATCATGTTCGTCACTTTGCCAAATTTTTAATTCTTTCACTTTTCGATTTTACACTGAGATAAGCTATAAATCGGGCTTTCTCAGTATAAATTTAACCGTTAACAACCTTAGATCCATCAAATTTTTCACATAAACACCTCAACACCTTGCTGTCCAGACCTCAAATCATTCTTAGAAGTTAAATCATCCAAATCCACTTAACTAAAAATCTTTCAACAACACCAAATAACAACATATATGAATTTTATCATCATCCATCAATTTTACCTCGGGTTTGACCAAGGTGGACCACGTTTTTCTTCCACAAAATTGATCCTCAACCGAAATTCAACATGTATGTAGCTCAAAACCATGAAAAACTAGCTCAAAAACCGATCAAATAATGAAAAATCTTAAATTCCTCACTTACCAAAAACAGGGCAGATTCGTCGACCGTTTTTCTTTTGAGTTTTTCACCTATCAAATGAACTTATTTGTGGCTTAATTTTTTATATGTTATAGAGACTGGATGAGAAAGATTTCATCGTTCTTTGCCGACACCTGAATCTGGCCGAAAGGTGGCAGAAAAAATCTCACAAGGAGAGTAAATGGAGAACGCCTGCGAGAATGAAGGGAGGGGGATCTCTCTCGGCCTAGAAGTTCTTTGGGGTTGATTTTTATACCCATTTGAAGCTCTATAAGTCTACTTTCAGACTTGAAAAACTTGGATTAAATTGAATACCGAAATGTCTTCAAATTTGACAAAGAATAGGGTTAGGTCGGCAGGCTGAAGGGGACAGATTTCTGTCCTCTTCTAGAAAAATTCAGAAAAAATTATTCTAGTCCAATTTTCTCCAAATTTACACTTCTCAAGTGTTATAATATGTCTCTAGTATGTTTCATAAAAATTTGGGGGTCACTTGTTTAAAAACATTTCCCGATTGAGTCCATTTTGCGCGATTTGGTCAATACCGAGCAAAATGGTTTAAAGTTTTCAATTTACCTTAAAAATTAATTTGATCCTCGAAACCTCCATAGTTCCACTTGATTTTGATTTCTAAAGTAAATTTCACCTTATATTAATTTTATGGCTTCGGAATAATTTTCGTGAATTTTATGAATTTGATCCGAATTTATTCCTAATTCCGAGCTCATTTGCTCAGTTTAGTGCTACATCTCCTGCCATATAAAGCTTCATAATGAGCCATACCAATGCTAGCATGATAACTGTTATTATAGGCAAATTCAGCGAGGGGCAGATGATCATCCCATGAGCCCTTAAAATCTAGCACACACGCCCTTAACATATCCTCTAAGGTCTGAATAGTCCGCTCGGATTGACCATCAGTCTAAGGATGATAGGCGGTGCTTAAATTCAGTCGAGATCCCATGGCTTCCTAAAAACGAGTCCAAAACCTCGAAGTGAACCGGGAATCTCTACCAGAAGTAATGCTCACAGGAGCTCCATGTAATCGTTCCACCTCTCTGACATACAGTTCTGCTAGCTTATCTAGAGAATCAGTGCTCTTAATGGCAAGGAAGTGGGCACTCTTTGTCAGTCTGTCCACAATCACCCAGACTGTATCATGACCTCTCTGGGTCCTGGGTAACCCCATAATAAAATCCATTGTTATGTGCTCCCATTTCCATGTAGGTACTGGTAAGGGCTTAAGAAGTCCTGCGGGCTTCTGATGCTCAATCTTAACCTGTTGACATACCAAGCACCTGGTCACAAATTTTACTATATCCTGCTTCATACCAGTCCACCAGTACACCTTTCGCAGATCATGGTACATCTTGGTACTGCTTGGCTGCATGGTGTAATGGGAACAATGATACTCTTTCAAAATCTGCTGTCTCAGGGCATCATCATTTGGAACACAAATTTGGCCTCTGAACCTTAACAGTTCATCCTCACTGACTGTAAAATCTGACTGCGAAGTTTGGTCTGCCTGGCTAACCATGTCTAGTAACCTCTGATCAATTCTCTGCCATGTTCTGATCTGATCTAAGATACTGGGTTCAATCTGTATGCTAGCCACAAATCCAACCTTGCTTCTTCAACATTAATCTTAAGTCCAGCGAACTGTTCTATTAGCTCCCATTCTCTAATCATCATATACGACACCATACTTTTCCTGCTAAGAGCATTTACCACCATGTTCGCTTTACCGGGATGATGCAAAATCTCGCAGTCATAATCCTTAAGGAGCTCTATCCACCGTCTCTGTCTCATATTAAGCTCCTTTTGATCAAATATATACTTTAAGCTTTTGTGGTCGGTGAAAACTTAAAATTTCTCACCATACAGGTAATGTCGCCAAATCTTCAAGGCAAAAACTACAGCGGCTAACTCCAAGTCATGGGTGGGATAATTTCGCTCATGGTCCTTTAATTGTCTAGAACCGTAAGCTATTACTCGACCATTCTGCATAAGTACGCATCCCAGACCCTGGTGAGAAGCATCACAATATACCGCAAATCCCCCTGAACTACTCGAAATTGTCAGGACGGGTGTGGTAGTTAATCTCTGTTTGAGCTCCTGAAAACTCTGCTCACATGCTTCAGACCATAAAAAGGGAACTCCCTTACGCGTGAGCTTAGTCAATGGAGCTACTATTTTGGAAAATTCTTCTACAAATCTTCGATAGTACCCCACCAGCCCCAAAAAACTCTGAATCTCAGTCACAGTCTTTGGTCTCTCCCATTGGAGTACTGCTTCAACCTTGGACGGATCAACTGAAACTCCGTCTTTGGATATAATGTGACTGAGGAAAGCTATCTGCTCCAGCCAGAATTCACATTTACTTAGTTTCCCATATAATTGTTTCTCCAGAAGGGTCTGAAGCACTGTCCTTAAATGCTGCTCATGTTCTTCTCGAGATTTAGAGTACACCAAGATGTCATCAATAAAAACAATTACAAATTGATCTAAATAATCTCGAAATACTTCATTCATTAAACTCATGAAAGCAGCAGGGGCATTGGTCAGGCTGAAAGGCATCACCAAGAACTCATAGTGGCCATATCTTGTCCTGAATGCTGTCTTGGCCACATCATCCTTCCTAATCCTCAACTGGTGATAGTCAAACCTCAAATCAATCTTCGAAAATATTGAAGCCCTTTTCAACTGATCAAAAAAGTCATCAATTCTGGGCAGAGGGTACTTGTTCTTTACTGTAGCCTTATTCAACAATCTGTAATCTATACACAACCGAAGGCTACCATCCTTCTTCCTGACAAACAAAATCGGAGCTCCCCAAGGTGACACACTGGGTCTGACAAAACCCTTGTCCAGCAATTCTTGCAACTGCTTTTTCAACTCCTCTAATTCTACCGGTGCCATTCTATAGGGAGTCTTAGAGATTGGCTGGGTATCCGGTTCTAAATCAATAGTGAACTCCAGCTCTCTCTCCGGTGGTAACCCCAGTAATTCCTCAGGAAAAACATCCGGGAACTCACATACAATCGGTATGTCCCGAATGCTTATGTGTTCCCGACTCACATCAGAAATGGAGGCTATATAACCTTCAAAACCACAAGAATTACACAATTTCATTCTTCAAATTTCATGTTTTTTTTTTTATTTCTTAATTGCAAAACTTACTTCAAATTTATCAGGTAAGGAGAAGGTTACAATCTTGGTATAGCAGTCTAAACTTACTCTATTGTTGGCTAACCAATCCATCCCTAAAATTACATCAAAGCCATACATGTTTAACAAAATTAGATCTGTTATCATAACCCTATCTCCCACCTTAATTTCACAGTTCCTACACACTCTATCAGTTATTTGTGTCTCATGTAGGGGAGTACTGATGTGACATACATAATCTAGAGATTCAGACTTTACATGCAGGCACTTTACATACTGAGGTGATATGAATGAGTGTGTGGATTCGGAATCAAATAACACATTAGCTCTACGATTACAGACAAGAAGATTACCTCTAATAACCTCTGATGAGGCATCTGCTGTCTCCTGATCAATTGCAAAGACTCGCCCTTGGGTGACAGGCCTTTTACCTTTTTCTTCTGCTGTAGCCCGTCTTTGAGGGATCTGCCTCTGAACCCCTCGTGTTTGTCTCTCAGGGGGTGGGGGAGGCTGATCTCGTGGCTGTGGAGTCTGTTGTTGTGGACAATCTCTCATTACGTGCCCTTTCTCACCATATCTAAAACATACTCCTGCCCTCCAGAGGCAAGGTCCATTATGTGCTCTGCCACATTCGGGATAATTCTATCTGGTCATCAGTTGACCTCGGGTGGCTGTAAGAGTAGTAGTAGGAGTCACAAGCCTGTTAGCCCTCACTGGAGCCTCACCAAATCTCAATCTCTTTGGCTGACTCCTTTTTACTTCAGTTCTAGAGATCTCCACTCTCTTACCTTTACCCTTAAATTTCCCCTGAAATCCATACTGAGCCTGTGTAATATCGAGTCCTGTGTAATATCGAGTCCTCTCTCAATATCCTGAGCATGCTCTAGTGCATCATTGAATTCTATAATACGAAAACCAAGAAGTTTGTCCCGAATGGCTGGTCGCAACCCCGATAGAAACCTCTGCGTGCGACGCTGCTCATCCCTAACACTCTCCGGGTCATACTGCATAAAAGTAGAAAATCTGTTCTCATATTGATCAACAGTCATGCTGCCTTGTAATAACTCAAAAAACTCTGTTTGCATTCTCTGCTGGGCAGCAGGCGGTACATACTGACCCTTGAAAGTAGCTAGAAAAGTCTCCCAGGTAATCACTGGGTGTCGGGACCTCAAATGTGTTCTGGTGGTTCTCCACCAAATACCAGCCTGTCCAGTCAACATATAAGTCGTCATTCTAACTCTATCTGCATCTGTACACTCTAAACACTCAAATATCCTTTCCAAGTCTGCCAACCATTCCTCAGCCTGTATTGGTTCCTTCACACCCCTAAACTCTGGAGGATGCATCTTCAGAAAGTCTTTCATTTCAACTTTATCTTTGTCATTTACCCCAATTTGTACCTGAGGCTGAACTACCGGAGGTGCCTGAGGGGCCTGTGGAGGAGGAGGCGGAGGAGGATGTGCAGGCGCAGGAGCATCGGTGTCTACAGCATTTGCCCCAACCTGTTGGGCAAGTATGGCTGTAATTGTACCAAGCCCTTCTCTTATAGTTTGCATTTCTTGCTCAAGCCTCCTCATCCGAGCATTCAGGCTATCAGGCTGAGGGGGAGGTGGTGGAGGATGATCTTGCCTCCGTGGGCGGCCTCTTCTACCGCTCATTTTCACTGATACGAATTTCCTGCAACGATACTAATAGTTTTAGTTACAGCTATCACAGGTATATAGAATTTATAACCAGACAAGTACAGATACTTGGGATGTAATCACACTTGTCCTAACCGACACTGACAGTACTAGACAACCTTCGCTCTGATACCACTAAATGTAACGCCCCAAAAGTGCAAAAAATAGGGCAACTTTTTTTTCTACTTAGGTTGTATTCCTGTACAGTGTAGGATACTTCTTTCTTTCATTATTTATTTTCTAGTTTTCGTATATTTCAACCACCTCATGCGTTAAATAGTAACATCTGCATATTAATTGTTTCTTGAACGTTTACATACTAATCCATAAAAACAGTGATTACATCCCGTAATAATTTACACCCACATATCTGTACATTATACATGTCTGGAAATAAACATCTGTTATTATACCTGAACAAGTACTTCGTAGATAGCTGCGTAACACTTACTGCAGGATATCTGAGATGGAGAAAAAGGGGGTGAGCTTCTGGGGAAAAGCTCTGTAAGGAATATGTTTAGAATAATTCTGACTATAAAAAGCATGTGAAAATCATGCAAGTATACTTTCATACTTTACTTCTGAAAATCAAATCATAAACTTACTTGAAAAATAATTATTCAATCGTACGTATAAATTCTATTTCGTACGTAAAACATTCATACAGGAAAATATCATAAATGCGTATACTTTCCTTTTTAATACCATGAATGTCTTTTCATCTGAAAACATAAAATATGTTTTCTTTCACTAAATCATCATGTAAATATTTATCTGAAAGCATAAATCATACTTTCTTTCATGAAAACATCATCATGCATAGTTTTCTTTCATGAAATATTCATCATACATAATTCCTTTCGTAAAATCATCATATAGATCTTTTCATATGAAAATGTAAAACTTGTTTTCTTTCATGAAAACATCATCATACTTTCTTTCATAAGAACATCATCATTCTTTCTTTCATAATCATCATCATACTTTCTTTCATAAAGACTCATCATTAAAACATGGAGACTAGGCTATGTCCGAGTCATGCAATATACGTCATCCTCCGTAGAGGGTCATAATCATACTGATGGCCATGGTGGGGGCTGTAGACTGGATCAGGGTCGTACAGCAATCATAATCATAAACATGGGTAGTATCTTCTCATTCTTATCATATACTAGTACATAGCTAGGGCACGAGCACCGATGGCACTCGCCGTGCGGGAAACATTCTTGCGTGCTGCGCGGGCACGAGATACTACCAGAAATCATCATTATAGACCACGAGTAGCGAGTCAACCACCACACAGGTGAAGACAAGCGCTATAAGGGTCCTATGTATCGGCATCTCAAGTGGCGGAGCCGGAGCGCTACAAGTAGTTGCCATGCATATAAATAGCCTTCTAGTCTCAAAATCTCTTTTTCTTTTCTTAAATACTTTCGGAAAACATCAAAATTTCCGTTGAAACATGAATATAAAGTCATATAGAAAACTATAAAATATTCATGTGTTTCATACTCTATAAATCATTTCATAAAACGAAACATACTTCATCAAATCGTTTCATGAGCATAAATATGCTTTGTAAATCATTCATAAATCTGAATATGCTTCATAAATCATTTCATAAATATAATTATGCTTTATAAATCATTTCATGAACATAATTATATTTTATAAATCATTTCATGAACGTAAATAGGTCAGAATTAAGGTAAATTACACCTCTTACCTCGTAAACCTTAGGGCAGTGCAAAATCGTCGGGTCTCGAGATTACCTTGATTTGCGTGCCAAATTCTTGAGCTACCCAAAACGATACCAATTCATCATATATTGATCAATTTCATCTTAACATACTCAATTTTAATTTATCTTCTCGAAGTTTGACCAATTTTGACTTTTTGGTCAACTTTTCAGTTTTCTCGGTTTTACCGATTTAAGTCCCGTTTTTGGCCAATTTCATTATTTTAATTTCTCATTTCATTACTTCATTAACTTTATGACTCATTTAAGTCCATAAATCATGTTCGTCACTTTGCCAAATTTTTAATTCTTTCACTTTTCGGTTTTACACTGAGATAAGCTATAAATCGGGCTTTCTCAGTATAAATTTAATCGTTAACAACCTTAGATCCATCAAATTTTTCACATAAACACCTCAACACCTTGCTGTCCAGACCTCAAATCATTCTTAGAAGTTAAATCATCCAAATCCACTTAACTAAAAATCTTTCAACAACACCAAATAACAACATATATGAATTTTATCATCATCCATCAATTTTACCTCGGGTTTGACCAAGGTTGACCACGTTTTTCTTCCACAAAATTGATCCTCAACTGAAAGTCAACATGTATATAGCTCAAAACCATGAAAAACTAGCTCAAAAACCGATCAAAGAATGAAAAATCTTAAATTCCTCACTTACCAAAAACAGGGTAGATTCGTCGACCGTTTTTCTTTTGAGTTTTTTACCTATCAAATGAACTTATTTGTGGCTTAATTGTTTATATGTTATAGAGTACTGGATGAGGAAGATTTCATCCTTCTTGGCCGACACCTGAATCTAGCCGGAAGGTGGCCGAACAAATCTCACAAGGAGAGTAAATGGAGAACGCCTGCGTGAATGAAGGGAGGGGGATATCTCTCGTCCTAGAATTCCTTTGGGGTTTATTTTTATGCCCATTTGAAGATCTATAAGTATACTTTCAGACTTGAAAAACTTGTCTCAAATTGAATACCGGAAGGTCTTCAAATTTGGCAAAGAATAGGGTTAGGTCGGCAGGCTGAAGGGGACATATTTCTGTCCTCTTCTAGAAAAATTCAGAAAAAATTATTCTAGTCCAATTTTCTCCAAATTTCCACTTCTCAAGTGTTATACTATGTCTCTAGTATGTTTCATAAAAATTTGGGGGTCACTTGTTTAAGAAAAATTTCCCGATTGAGTCCATTTTGCGCGATTTGGTCAATACCGAGCAAAATGGCTTAAAGTTTTCAATTTACCTTAAAAATTAATTTGATCCCCGAAACCTCCATAGTTCCACTTGATTTTGATTTCTAAAGTAAATTTCACCTTATATTAATTTTATATGGCTTCGGAATAATTTTTGTGAATTTTATGAATTTAATCCGAATCTATTCCTAATTTCGAGCTCATTTGCTCGGTTTAGTGCAAAACTCGAACCTTACTAATTTTTTCATTTCCAATACCTTAATTTTCATTTCTAAACATCATTTCATGATCATACATGAAATTCTTTAGAAATTCTCGGGTTTCACAATGTGTGTGTGTGTGTGTGTATATATATACATATGCATATATACACATATACATGCATACAAAAAAAAAAGCACGTGAGTGATGGTGATGATCCTGATTGGACAAGAAACGTGAAAGGGAGAAGTGCTGAAGCTTCAGCAATTTGGTAACCCACCCCCTACACCCCTATACCTCCTGCTGAACCCACTCCTGTTTTCCCCCATCCTCACGTAATCAGGGTACCTGTTATTCCATCTCCTGTGCATGCCTGGAGACTGAAATAAAAGAGAGAAGAAAATTGAAACAAAAATGAGAGACGATTGAAAGAGTAAAATTGAAGCTGTCTAGGTCGGCCATTTTAGGGTGCAGTTCTCGGGTGGAATAGGGTTGTATAAGGGAGAAGAAGTAAGGGATTTAGTGAACTGAAACAGAGACCTTACTAGAGTAGTGTCGTCGAGGCTGAGAAGTTGGCCAAAAACCAAGGTTGTTCGAGCACCTGGAAGACAGAAACTAAGGAAAAGTTGGTGGAGTAGGGAGAGGCCAGAACACAAAGGGGAGAAGAGGAGGTTAGAACGAAGGCAGTTCCACCCTCTGGAAATCGAAAACAGAGGTAGACAGGGGAAGTTGGCGAAGGCTTGTGCGTGGAGGCTGGCAACGGTGGAGAAGTCGATAGGGGTGTTGAGGTTAGAGACTGAAAACTATATGATGCAGGTGTTGATGTGTGACAAAAGGCGTGGTTGAGAGAGTAGAGGAAAACTGTGAGCGTGACGGTGGCCGAAACAGAGGACAACCGAGATAAAGCAGGAGATCGAGAGTGGCAGAGTGAACGGTGGAGGCACTGGTAGACGGTGAGCTAGAAACGGAGAGAGAGAGAGAGAGAGAGAGAGAGAGAGAGAGAGAGAGAGAGAGAGAGAGGAACACCGACGCCAGTGCAGAGGCATTTCGATGATGGAGGTGGCAGTGCCGCAAGCTGGTGAAGAAGTGGTGAACAATATCCTTGGTTAATCAGCAAGGAAGAAGAAAGAAAGAAATAAAGAAAAGAGAAAAGAAGGAAAGGAAAAAGGAAATTCAAAAAAAGAAGAAGTATTTATATATGTATATATATATATATATATATATATAAGATTATACATATATATAAAAATAAAAATATTTGGAGATAGGACAGAAGGCATAGAGAAAGTTGGGAAAAACGAACGAAAGAGCTTGGGGAAAATTAACCGAGTAGACCAGACCCACTAACTCCAGTCACTAAGGCATTGAGGACTGTGGACATATATCGAGGTAAGAAAAACTTCTGTGCTGCTATAGATAGATTCATGTATTTTTATATGGATTTGTAGATATAAAATTCTAGGTCGAATATTATAGTTACTGGAATTCTAGAAAACCCTAGGCCGATTTTATAACTTTTTGAATTAGGGAAGACTTTAACCTCAGTAAATTGGCCCATTTATTTGTAAGACCCAATTTTATTTAAAACACGAAATGAAAAAAAAATCAAATAAAGGATTGAAATGGTATTCCCGAACACGTACAAGGGTAAAACGGTAAAATAACTGAAATTCGGTATTAATCGGGACAAGAAAATTTAAATAAAAAATAGGGATTGAGAAATCTTGATCAATAACAAAGAAATAATTAAATTTCGGGTTAAATTGATCGAAATATGAATTTATAGGAATTCATCGAAATTTTCACATCAGGAAATTATCCTGAAATTAATCAAAAAATATACCGGAAAGACGAAATAAGATTGATAAATTCATTTATAGATTAAATGAATAAAATATAAATTTTTTTAGATATTTTTGGATTTTTAATAATATTTTAATGAATAAAATAATAATAAAAATAAATTATAAATAAATAAATAACTAAAATTTGTGATTTGCGAAAAAAGGAAACAGAAAAGGAAAATGGCAAAAACAAGGGAGACAGAACCGAGGGAGTCGGTTCCCTCCGTCCAGTAAGCCACCGGCAAGGCAGGGGTGTGGGCAATGATCGGGAGAGGAGCCCGACCACCGGGAGAACCACCATCGACCGCAACGCGCCATGGAGACTCCAGAATCGAGAGATCGATGGAGGAGCTTGCCACGGGAGGGAAGGCTTGATCGGTAGCCATCGGCGTCGATTCGACCAGCCCCGAGGACCGATGATAGAAGCCCAGGTGATGGCGCGCCGAATGGCACCGAAAACGGCCCGAGAACCGGCTGGACGGTACCGAAACGGTGAAATGAAGCCTGAACCGGTACGGCCGGTTCAGTGCAGTGACGGTATGCTGAACCGGATCGGATCAGTTCTGCCAAAAAGAAAAGGAAAAAGAAAAAAAAGGGAAAGAAAAAGAGGAAAAATTGAGAAAAATTTCAGTGATGCAATCGAGCTACGGGTAAGTCGGTAAGCAGTCAAAATTGATCAATTTAATTTTTGAAATATTTAATTTGATTAATATCTGAATGAAAATTTACCCGAAAAAATATTAAATTGTGTAGCTCGACAATTGACGTCAACCAAGAGCTCGAGACAGTCTCGATTTACGTACTATCATGGAATCTCGAGTAAGTAACCTTTATTTACGACAATATTGCATCGTTATACGTGTTAGAATTTACCGCATAAATTACGGATTTAATTTTCGTATTAAATGAATTATATTCTAAAAATTAGAGATAATTGTCGTAAATAATTCATAAGTTATTCGAGAGTATAGAACGAGGCTCAATAAAAACTGATGGACCCAATGAGCCTAATAGGCCTTGATGATGTGAGTAGTAAGTGGAAAACGAGCTTAAGGCCGATTAAGGCCCATTATAGTACAATCGGACCCAATACGGGTAAACGGTCCCAATGATTTAAATTAAGCCCAAAAAATATGAAATACAATTAATTGTATTGTATTTCACTTGATGAATATTTATCCGCAGTTCCGGAGATTTAATTCAGAGCAAATCGGAATGTGTGACAAGTCATCAGTGGAAAGGTCAGACTGTACAGAAAAATGAGGTAAGGGAATTGTGTGAGTAGCTAGAGGTAGCTACGCGTATTTTAATAGATTTTGTATACACTGAATATGTATGTATACACTGATTATGTATAGAGGTCCTAGAAAATGGTTTAAAGATTTTAAGGACTCGAAATAGGTAAAGACTATTTTACCCCAATTGAGGGAAATTCACCTAAGGAGGGTGAAAGCATGACATGCATGATTTAAGGAATTTTTTGATTTAAGGAATTTTCTTGGTTTTTAAGCAAAGTAAATTGATAGATTGGCCAGTAATTGCATAAATTTCACAAGATAACACTACGTAAGTGTGATTTATATTTAAATGAAATTTCTTTGAAAAATAGGCCAACTATCAAGTGTAAATGGAAACAGATACTACTGGTGCATAGCTCGCACTATATCTGAGTTTGTGAGTGTGCATAAAACGTGCTTGAGCGGTTGCTCGCACTGACTTGTGTGACATCATATGCATGAAATGTGCTAGAGCGGTTGCTCGCACTGATTTTATTATTGTGAAATGCATAAGAGCTGCTGGAGCTTAGTTCGCATTCTGTTTTGTCATGTTTTGACTTGTTTTGACTTGATATGCATAAAAAGGTGCTGGAGCGATTGCTCGCACTAATTTAATGATTTGACATGCATGAGAGGTGCTGGAGCTTAGCTCGCATCCTATTTTGATATGATAATTGCATAAAAGCCGTGCTGGAGTGTAACTCGAACGAGATTTGATTTATTTATGCATAAAGCCATGTTGAAGTGTAACTCGCACGAGATTTGATTTACTTGAGCATTCATTCGTGCTGGAGAGTTGCTCGCACAAAGTTTTATATGGATTTATAACTCATTTTAAAGACGTACTAGAGTACTACTCGTACGCAGATTTTACTGATTTATATGAAACTGTGCTAGAGCTTCGCTTGCACAAGATTTTTAGATATCATGAATATGCATGGAGTCGTGCTAGAGCTTCGTTCGCACAGGGATTTACATGACGTGCATATAGCAATGTTGGAGCCTCCTGTAGACTGTGTGTCACAGTGAGATGATATGCCCACACGTGCATACTAAGACAGAGATGGTATGGGTGGATAAGACCTATTGCAGATACCCCTGACTGAGCTTGGGTTCACGGAGTACGTTGTACTGTGTATGTCACGCGGAGTATGCTGTACCGTGGGGATTGTTGGAGTGGAGTGGCATTAGCCACGAGGCAGCAAGCCTTGCCCTCGCAATCCTGATGTTATGCTGTTCTGGCGGGTCGGATCAACCCACCTCCCGTTTTAGGTGTGATACCCCGCACACTAGGTACCGTGTTGTCAGGGATCACTAGGTTATGACCATAGTTTTTGTTGTTACTGATAGTCACATACTTGTCTCACATGATATAACTTGTGGTCTCGATAGACCAGGGTAGACCCCAGGGAGGGGTCAGGCCCCCGATTTTAAGATTTTATGATATGTGACCCTGAAAGAAGGGTGGCTTTATAACCGAAGTTTTATATTGAATTTTAATGAATTG
Organism: Firmiana major; assembly: GCA_033439115.1. Classification (NCBI taxonomy): domain Eukaryota; kingdom Viridiplantae; phylum Streptophyta; class Magnoliopsida; order Malvales; family Malvaceae; genus Firmiana; species Firmiana major. The sequence goes on along the minus strand of CM065907.1, from coordinate 42,417,719 downwards.
TTTTATGAGTTTGGAATTGAATTATGAGAGATGCTTAACCCCTTTGGGTTATTTTATATTGCATTTTAAATGAAATGATTTAAATGCAGTAGCATGATGAGTTTTTCATGCTTTAATGATAAATTCATGAAATGATTGTATCTAACAATTTGTTTTATATCACATGAAATAATGCATGATTTTGATTTAATTCATGCTAAGTATGATTTAATGATGTCACATAAAATGCTATTGATGCATAAGTAGTATGAATGATATATGCACGAATAGTTTTATAAACTAAGTCATTGATGAAATACATGATTTTGTGCTTGAGATTTTAATGAAAAGAAATGGATTTTAAGGGCATGGCATTATGAACATGTAGATAGTGGAGCTATCTACTTACTTGCATAATTGCCTTACCGGGCGTGTGGTTTGCTCACCCCCCTTATTTTTCCATCTTTTCAGAGCACTCGCATTAGTTAGTGAGCGGCTGATGACTTGCATTCTTAGTATCCGCTGCTTCCCATCGAGAGACAGGTATACACATTTGTATAGTTTTGTATCTAAATATGTAATGCACAGTACTGTAAACGTATATGATGTCGGAGATGTAAGGTTTTATAAATACCATTGTGTATGTATTTAGTTAAAGTCAAAAGATAGTAAACTCTGATATGTGAATGTGATTATGGAAATGGAATGGTAAATAGGTGAGAGGTGACTAACACCGAATCATAGCCCAACTGTTTGGTAAGATGGTCAGGATGAGAGAAAGGTAAGAATTAAATAATAATCGAAAAGCGAAAAATTTACTCTGATTTTTAGGTAATTTGGGTCGTGACAGTTTAATGGTATCAGCGCTAAGTTGGCTTGTTATGAGTCGGTGTTAGTGGTTAAGAAAGTTTATATCCCTATGTACTGTGCATTGTTTAGATACAATTGTGTATATCGAGATGGAATTGCAGCTAAGAATTTGATTTTCAAATGCAAGAATAGACTCATTAACTGATAGCCGTTATGGTAGAGGGGCAAGTACACGAGCTCGAGGCCATAGAGGTAGGCCTGAGAGTCATACTGAGTCGCCACATGAGACTCAAGATGAGATTGAAGTGGAGGCTGATGTTGAGCATGCCCTACAGAGTCCCATAGAGAGATCAGACAGAGTCCGACAGAGAGATCAGACAGTATTGAGACACGCTTCGCGAGGTTGAAGCGGAGTGTGGAGAATATTATAGAGCTAATTGCTCAGAGTATGTATGAGATTTGAGGGTGAGTCGAAGCATTGGTGGAGTTTCGCTTGACCCATTTAAGAGTTAGACATCCAAAATGAACATGAAAAAAATATTTCTAGATCTATTCCGGTGACAGAATATCCCGGATATTGTTTAAATGAAATTACAGATAACATTCTTTACTCTAACCCAGAGGAACTGGTTGATTAACGAGTATGAATCTCAGTTTATATACCTACCCAGATATGACCCCGACACTATGAACAGTTAGGGTCGAAAAGTCCAAAAGTTCATGGAAGGGCTCAGATTGTCAGTTAGAGTCCGATTGGGCCGTTAGATATCACTACCTATGCCGAGGCAGTGCGCAGACTACAGTTGTGTGAATAAGATCATGAGTTGCATGTCTCTAAGATTGGAAAAGGTAGTAAGGGCCGAAATTGAGACAAGAAGAGAATAGAGGATGACAGTGATGTCAGAACGGGAAAAAAGGTAGTTTCGTAAAAGATTAGAGCTGATGAGTCACAGGGTAAGATGATCAGTAAGGCCCCAGTGTATTTAATTTCAATACTTATGAGGGGTATTGTGATTTGAGGACTCCGACCTGCTCCGTAGCAGTGAAAGCAGTGTAATAGTGTAAGCAGTGTAAGTAGTGTAGGATATGTGGTAGTTACCACGGAAATAAGATGTTGGACGAGGGCGAGTGTATGCCTTGGACCAGGAAACTACGATGTTTCATCTGATGTGGTAGAAGATACCACACTGGTAGTAAATAATGAAGTAATTATTTTAATTGATCCTGGTGCCACATATATATTCATACCGCCTTCAGTTAGTTATAAGTTAGTGAAAGATGTGAAGCCTGTACCCTTAGACAAGATGAGGATGATGGTTAGCTGATTTTCACTAACTGAATATGGGTATAGGGATTGTAAGTTGAAAATGGGGGAAAATGATATGTCAGCCGATTTTATTCAATGGAATATGAATAATATTAAAGTAATAAACTGACTACCATAATTATTCTCACCATAACCAACAGCTCAAGAGGTTTCAGTGTGTATGGATACCTCAAAATAAGGATTGGGCTGTGTATTAATGTAAAATGGAAAGATAGTCGTTTATGGATCCAGAGAGTTCAAGGATCATGAGAGAAACTATTCGACCCATGATTTAGAGTTGGCAGTCGTAGTATTTGCACTAAAAGTATGGCGCCACCACTTAAATGGTAAGAAATTTCAGATATGCACTGATTATAAAAGCCCCGAGTATCTGTGTTCATAGAAAGAGTAGAATATGAGATAACCAAGAGGGTTAGAGCTTCTATGGATTATGATTGTGAACATTGTACCACCCAGGAAAGGCTAATGTAATGGCTGATGCCTTGAACAGAAAGAGCCTCGGGATGGTATCACATATGATGGTCAGGGAGTGTGAGCTGCTAGAGCAGTTGTGAGCCTCAGTAGTGATGTGATCCCTTCTGATGATGACGGTGATTTTATGATAGCTAGCCTGAGGTTAGAACCGGATTTGAGTGACTGGATTTGCCAGGCTTAGCATGATAATCGGCATGGTGTCGATAGTGTTGGTCAGATTCAGATGGGTACAGTGACAGAGTTCACAGTAAGTGATGATGACTTACAGAGGTTCAGAGACAGTATAACTGCTCCCCAAGATCATAGTTGTTGAGATAGTGTTATTGTCAGAAGCTCACTCTTCGGGATATACAGTGCACCCGGGAAGTAATAAATATATCAGAATCTCTGAAAAGGGTATTGGTGGTCAGATATGAAAAGAAACATTGTAGAGATTGTGGAAAAATGTCTCGTATGTCAGCAGATTAAGGTAGAGCAAAAGAAGTTGCAGGGTTATTGCAGCCTCTACCTATAGTGACTCGAAAATGGGAACAAGTTACCATGAATTTTATGATGGGTTACAGAGACCTAGATGAATCACGAGGCTATCTGGGTGATAGTCGATAGGTTGACTAAGTCTAACCACCTTCTAGTTATGAAATCCCCAGATACTCTAGTGCATAGTCGAATTTATATGTAAGGAAGATTGTGAAACAATATGTAACGTTCCAGTGAGCATGATATCAGATAGGGATTCCCGCTTCACTTCCCACTTCTGGGAACATTTTTCAGGAAGCTATAGGAGCCCGATTGAGTGTTAGCACAGCTTCCGTTCTCAGACAGATGGTCAGTCAGAGAGGACTGTACAGGTTTTGGAGGATATGATGAGAGTGTGTTCCATTGATTTGATAAGTTCCTAGGATGATCAGTTATTACTAATCGCATTCACCAATAATGACAGTTGTCACTTGAGTATCGGGATAACATTTTATATGAGGCATTGTATGGCCGTATGAGTTGTTCCCCGACTTGGATAAGAAGAAGTGGGTACCAAATAGGGAATTGTTCCCGAATTGGTAATACAAAACCTCTGAGGATGTTCAGTTGATTTTTGAGAGATTAAAGACACCTCAGAGCAGATAGAAAAGCTATGCTGACAAGAGATAGAAAACCATTGGAATTCACCGATGGTGAATCAATATTGTTGGAAGTTACATGCCCTTAGGACATAGCTTGAGGACATAACGAGATTTGGAAAGAATGCAAATAGAGTTTCGTTAGAGTGAATCCTTTGAGATATTGGACAGAGTGAGAGATAAGGCCCATGGGTTGGCGTTACCATATGAATAAGTAGGCATCCACTATGTGTCCCATCTTTTGATGCTTCGAAAATAATATTCGGACCCAGTATATGTAATCGGATATGAGCTCCAACAGCTTAGCTCAATGAAAGTATAACATATGTTGAAAAAATCGATTCGGGTATTAAACAAGAAGGAGAAAGTGTTGAGGTTTAAAACGATCTCCTTAGTCAAAGTCCTTTGGTAGTAGAACACTCTGGAAAAAGTCTTATGAGAATTAAAAGAGTATGATGCGATAGACGTACTCGGAGTTGTTTATGGACCCATTTGACTTGGTTCTAATTTGGAGGACCAAATTTCTTAAGTGGGGGAGATTGTAAGACCCGATTTTATTTAAAACACGAAACGAAAAAAAATCAAATAAAGGATTGAAATGGTATTCCCGAACACATGCAAGGGTAAAACGGTCAAAAGACCAAAATTCGATATTAATCGGGATAAGAAAATTTAATTAAAAAATAGGGGATTGAGAAATCTTGATCAATAACGAAGAAATAATTAAATTTTGGGTTAAATTGATCAAGATATGAATTTATAAGAATTAATCAGAATTTTTCACCTCGAGAAATTATCCCGAAATTAATCGAAAAATATACCGAAAAGACGAAATAAGACCGATAAATTCATTTATAGATTAAATGAATAAAATATAAATTTTTTTTAGATATTTTTAGATTTTTAATAATATTTTAATGAATAAAATAATAATAAAAATAAATTATAAATAAATAAAAAAAACTGAAATTTGCGATTTGCGAAAAAAGGAAACAGAAAAGGAAAATGGTGAAAACGAGGGAGACAGAACCGAGGGAGTTGGTTCCCTCCGTCCGGCAAGCCACCGGCGAGGCAGAGGTGCGCGTAATGACTGAGAGAGGAGCTCGACCACCGAGAGAACCACCATCGGCCGCAACGCGCCGTGGAGACGCCGAAATCGGGAGATCGATGGAGGAGCTTGCCGAGGGAGAGAAGGCTTGATCGATGGCCATCGACGCTGATTCGACCAGCCCCGAGGCCCAATGATGGAAGCCCAAGCGATGGTGCACCGAACAGCACCGGAAACAGCCCAAGAACCGGTCGGACGATGCCAGAATGACGAAATGAAGCCTGAACCGGTACGGTCGGTTCAGCGTAGTGACGGTATACTGAACCGGACCGGACTGGTTCAGCCAAAAAGAAAAGGTAAAAGAAAAAAAAAAGGAAAGAAAAAGAGAAAAATTGAAAAAAATTTCAGTGATGCAATCAAGCTACGGGTAAGTCGGTAAGCGGTCGAAACTAATCGATTTAATTTTTGGAATATTTAATTTGATTAATATTCGACTGAAAATTTACCCGAAAAAATATTAAATTGTGTAGCTCGACAATTGGCGTCAATCGAGAGCTCGAGACAGTCTCGATTTGCATACTATCATGGAATCTTGGGTAAGTAACCCATATTTACGACAATATTACACCGTTATGCGTGTTAGAATTTACCGCATAAATTACGAATTTAATTTTCGCATTAAATGAATTATATTCTGGAAATTAGAGATAATTGTCGTAAATAATTCATAAGCTATTCGAGAGTTTAGAACGAGGCTCAATAAATACTGATGGACCCAATGAGCCCAATAGGCCTTGATGATGTGAATAGTAAGTGGAAAACGGGCTTAAGGCCGATTAAAGCCCATTATAGTACAATCGGGCCCAATATGGGTAAACGAGTCCAATAATTTAAATTAAGCCTAGAAAATATGAAATACAATTAATTGTATTATATTTGACTTGATGAATATTTATCCGCAGTTTCAAAAATTTAATTCGAAGCAAATCAGACTGCATGACGAGTCATCAGTGGAAAGGTCAGACTGTACAGAAAAATGAGGTAAGGGAATTGTGTGAGTAGCTAGAGGTAGCTACGCGTATTTTAATAGCTTTTGTATACACTAAATATGTATGTATACACTGATTATGTATAAAGGTCCTAGAAAATGGTTTAAAGATTTTAAGGACTCGAAATAGGTAAAGACTATTTTACCCCTAGGGAAATTCACCTAAGGAGGGTGAAAGCATGACATGCATGCAATGCATGATTTAAGGAATTTTCTGATTTAAGGAATTTTCTTGGTTTTTAAGCAAAGTAAATCGATAGATTGGCCAGTAATTGCATAAATTTCACAAGATAACACTACGTAAGTGTTATTTATATTTAAATGAAATTTCTTTGAAAAATAGGCCAACTATCAAGTTTAAATGGAAACAGATACTGATGGCGCATAGCTCGCACTATATCTGAGTTTGTGAGTGTGCATAAAACGTGCTTGAGCAGTTGCTCGCACTGACTTGTGTGACATCATATGCATGAAATGTGCTAGAGCGATTGCTCACACTGATTTTATTATTGTGAAATGCATAAGAGCTGCTGGAGCTTAGCTCGCATTCTGTTTTGTCATGTTTTGACTTGTTTTGACTTGATATGCATAAAAAGGTGTTGGAGCAATTGCTCGCACTAATTTTAATGATTTGACATGCATGAGAGGTGTTGGAGCTTAGCTCGCATCCTGTTTTGATATGATAATTGCATAAAAGCCGTGCAGGCGTGTAACTCGCACGAAATTTGATTTATTTATGCATAAAGCTGTGCTGGAGTGTAACTCGCACGAGATTTGATTTACTTGAGCATTCATTCGTACTGGAGAGTTACTCGCACGAAGTTTTATATGGATTTATAACTCATTTTAAAGACGTACTGGAGTACTACTCGTACGTAGATTTTACTGATTTTTATGAAACTGTGCTAGAGCTTCGCTCGCACAGGGATTTACATGACATGCATATAGCCGTGTTGGAGCCTCCTGTAGGTTGTGTGTCACAGTGAGATGATATGCCCACCTGTGCATACTGAGACAAAGATGGTATGGGTGGATAAGACTTATTGCAGGCACCCCTGACTGAGCTTGGGTTCACAGAGTACGTTGTACCGTGTATATCACGTGCAGTACGCTGTACCGTGGGGATTGTTGGAGTGGAGTGGCATTAGCCACGAGGCAGCAAGCCTTGCCCTTGCAATCCTGATGTTATGCTGTTCTGGCGGGTAGGATCGACCCACTTCCCGTTTCAGGTATGATACCCCGCACACTAGGTACCGTGTTGCCAGGGATCACTAGGTTATGGCCTTAGTCCTTGTTGTTACTGTTAGTCACATACTTGTCTCACATGATATAACTTGTGGTCTCGATAGACTAGGGTAGACCCGAGGGAGGGGTCAGGCCTTCAATTTTAAGATTTTATGATATGTGACCTTGAAAGAAGGGTGGCTTTATAACCGAAGTTTTATAATGAATTTTAATGAATTGTTTTATGAGTTTGGAATTGAATTATGAGAGATGCTTAACCCCTTTGGGTTATTTTATACTGCGTTTTAAATGAAATGATTTAAATGCAGTAGCATGATGAGTTTTTCATGCTTTAATGATAAATTCATGAAATGATTGTATCTCACAATTTGTTTTATATCGTATGAAATAATGCATGATTTTGATTTAATTCATGCTAAGTATGATTTAATGATGTCACAGATGCATAAGTAGTATTAATGATATATGCATGAATAGTTTTATAAACTAAGTCATTGATGAAATACATGAATTTGTGCTTGAGATTTTAATGAAAAGAAATGGATTTTAAGAGCATGGCATTATGAGCATGTAGATAGTGGAGCTATCTACTTACTTGCATAATTGCCTTACTGTGCGTGTGGTTTGCTCACCCCCTTATTTTCCCATCTTTTCATAGCACTCGCAGTAGTTAATGAGCGGCTGATGACTTGTATTCTTGGTATCCGTTGCTTCCAATCGAGAGATAGGTATTCACATTTGTATAGTTTTATATCTAAATATGTAATGTACAACACTGTAAACGTATATGATGTCAGGGATGTAAGGTTTTGTAAATACCATTGTGTATGTATTTAGTTAAAATCAAAAAATAGTAAACTCTGATATGTGAATGTGATTATGGAAATGGAATGGTAAATAGGTGAGAGGTGACTAACACCGAATCATAGCCCAACTGTTTGGTAAGATGGTCATGATAAGAGAAAGGTAACAATTAAATAATAATTGAGAAGCGAAAAATTTACTCTGATTTTTAGGTAATTTGGGTCATGACATTATTGATATAAATTTAGTTAATTTCTTTAGCTAAATATCATTGAAGTTTGTGATTATTGTTTTAAATCAAAAATGCCGAATTAAATTTTCGTAAACGGTTTACTAGAATTTTTAACCGAAAAAGGGTGAATTAGCCTCTTTCTAAATGTGATATTTTTCGAATTGAAATTACTGTTGATTTTAATGAAAAATGATTTGTTATAGGTGATTCTGAGGATATGTGCTTGAGCGCATGTTGACTGTGTGTCGCACGGTCTCACTCGCATTGATTTTGAGACAAAGGCGTTGATTAAATCATGTTGTATTTCTGTCTGTTTCTGTTTCTGTGGTCCATGGAGTACGATGTACTGTGCAACATGCATGTGAGTACGATGTACCATGTATTTTGGTCTTCAGACATTCTGATTTTGTTCTGTGAGCCGTTAGGGTAGCTGACCACTCACACGGTGATTGACATCCCGACACACCTGATCTGTGAGAATTCGGTCTTTTGAATTTGACAATTTATCCATATGTTTTCCATGAGAATTCCTAGTTTGGCAAATATATATAGGTAGTGTATTTATCTACCTATCGCATGTTTTTCTTACTGAGCACGTGGGGCTCACCCCTTACTCTCATCCACAGATCCTCATCAGTAGCGGGACCGTCTTTTGTAAGTTGAAATATTTTGCACAGCCATATGTCAACAAAGTATTCATCTGTGTTAAAAGTATACCCAGTATAGACATTCATTTTGTATATAAATTTTGTAAGTACAGTAATGTATAGGAAAATGTGTATGGGGAATGTGAACACGAATATTTTGTAAAAATAAAATTTCGCTGATTAAATTGGAAAGTATAACCATTATTTTTGTTTGATTTTGTTACTAAGAAATTAAATTGAACAGTCGAATTATTGTTCTGATCTATTATCACGTTGAGCTCACCCCTTACTCTCATCCACAGATCCTCATCAGTAGCGGGACCGTCTTTTGTAAGTTAAAATATTTTGCACAGCCATACGTCAGCAAAGTATTCATCTGTGTTAAAGGTATACCTAGTGTAGACATTCATTTTGTATATAATTTTTGTAAGTACAGTAATGTATAGGGAAATGTGTATGGGGAATGTGAACACAAATATTTTGTAAAAGAAAAATTTCGCTGATTAAATTGGAAAGTATAACCATTGTTTTTATTTAAATTTGTTACTAAGAAATTAAATTGAACAGTCGAATTTATTGTTCTGATCTATTATCGACTCGTAGCCCAATCAAAACGTTCATAAATCGGGTCGTTACAGAAGTTGGTATCAAAGCAAGGGTTGCCTGATATGAGTCAATATTAGGAGTAAGAGAAAATTTGGAAAGTTCACATCCCTAACATTACTATACATTGTTTAGATACAAACGAGTATACTTGGCTATGTTTTGCTAAGAAATTGCTATTGAATGCAGGAAAATGATTAGATATGGCTGGTAGACCGCGAGGTCGACTGAGAGGGTGAGAGGGCAGGTCATCCCGTGGCCATGAGCATAGGCCTGAAAGGCAGGGTGGCCCCTTGGTTGAGCAGCCCACTCGTAACCCTATTGAGAGCTTCGAAGTCCGAATTACTAGTTTGGAATGGTGCATGGAGTCGATACTGAATCTGATTGGGCAAGTGATGGCGAGATTGGATAACACATTGGGCACTGTTGCTTAAATTACACCGACTCCTCTAGTAGTCGTGCCTGATACGTCCACGCCAACCCAGATAACACCTATACCACCAGTGGAAGAACCTTCTACATCTCCACCTACTACATTACCTCAAACCCTACATGTACCTCATTCACCGACGCTTGTGGCCCCACAACAACATAGTAACAAAATGGGGTATGACTGTGAATTGGATAGAATGAGGCAATTTTAGGAGTTTAAGCCTCCGACTTTCAGTGGCGTTAAAAATCCAGTAGTTACAAAAGACTGGATAAATGAGATGGAGAAGCTCTATGGATTCTTCCGATGTACATCTACCAAGAAGGTAGCTTTTGTAGCTTTTGGATTGAAGGGAGAAGCTGAATACTAGTGGAAGTACACTCGACTGATCCTGAGAGCCAAACATGGGGTGATTACATGGGATTTGTTTCTTAATGCTTTTCGGATGAGGTACATCCCAGATACTGCCCAGAGGAGATTACAGATTAAATTTTTGAACTTGACTCAAGGGAGTAAGTCTGTGGACAAGTATGAGTCTAAGTTCACCTCACTTTAGAGATATGATCCAGACACTATGGATAATGAGGTGAAAAAAGTCTAAAAGTTTTTGGAAGGACTGAAGCCTTCGATTCGAGCCCGACTATCTCCGTTGGACCTTAGTACTTATGAGGAATTGGTTCACTAAGCCCAGCTGTGCAAACAGGATTATGAGATGCATACCTTTAAGTTCAGCAAAGTGGGTAGAGGTAAGGATTAGGATCAGAAAAGTTAGTTGGGGATATGAGTGGCAGAGAGGGTAGAAGGCCATTGTTTAAGCGACAGATGAATTTTGAGGAGTCACGGGGTAAGACAGTTAAGCCTCTTATCTTTCCGGCCTTAGCTCCTACTAAGGGGATTGTGATTGGAGGACCTTAGCCTAAATTTAAGGTGTACAGACACTATGAGGGAAATCATGGCAACGAGCCCTGCTATTAGATGATTAGGGCTTGTTTCAGGTGTGGCAAGATGGGGCACTTGATCAGGAATTATCCAGAGAATATCAGCTCAGCCCTGCAGAAGAGTATAGAATAGTTGAGGACACCTGCTATTACCTCTGCACCGAGGAGGAAGGCTAAGCTGAAGAAAAGGGTAAGTAGGTCGTAGGACAGGGGCGAGTGTACGCTCTTGAGTATGAGGCAACAGGAACTGATGCACCGGTAGAAGCGTTTAAAGGTACCTTTATGATTTTTGATATTAAAGCAGTAGTTTTATTTTACTCTGGTGCAACTCATTCATTTATATCACCTATGTTTGCATGTAAATTGACTTTTTATGTACAACCTAAACCGATGGGAATGATGTTAATGATTAAGATATTAATGAAAGATAGTCGAATGATGGAACAAGTATATAAGGATTATAGGCTCAAAATAGGAGACAGGAATATGTTAGCAGACCTGATCCTATTAGACATGTATGATTTTGATGTGATATTGGGCATGGACTGGCTAACAGCAAATCAAGCTGTTCTTGATTGTCGTAATAGGACAATGACTTTTTATTTGCCCGAAAAATATGTTGTAAGTTTTTCTAAAAAGTAATGAAAAAGAATTGGTAGTTTATTGGCAAAGTTTTTACTAACTATATGAAAAATATTTTGAAGGTTACATTGCTTATGTAATCGATACGGACAAGGCAAGTCTGGAGTTGAGTGATATTCCTGTGGTTAGGGAGTTTCCCAACATATTCCCGGACGATCTACCAAGGTTACCTCCAGGTAGAGAGATGGAGTTCTGTATTGACTTAGTGCCTGGTACTGAGCCGATATTGAAACCGCCTTACAGAATGGCTCTAGTTAAGTTGGAAGAGTTGATAAAGCAATTACAGGAATTACGAGATAAGGGGTTTATTAGACCGAGTATTTCACCATGGGGTGTACCGGTATTGTTTGTCAAGAAGAAAGATGGGAGTCTTAGGCTGTGTATTGATTGTAGATTGCTCAACAAGGCAACCATCAAGAACAAATATCCCCTACCCCTTATCGACGATTTACTGGACCAACTGCGATGAGCACAGATCTTTTCCAATATTGATCTGAGGTTAGGGTACCATCAGTTGAAGATCAAGAGTGAGGATATACCCAAGGCAGCTTTCAGAACTCGATACAAACATTATGAGTTTTTAGTTATGCCTTTCGGGTTAATGAATGCTCCTGCAGCTTTCATGGCACTGATGAACAAAGTACTTAAGCCGTATGGATAGATTCGTTATAGTTTTTATTGATGATATTTTGGTATATTAGAAGAAGTTGTATGTCAAGCTCAGCAAGTGTGATTTTTGGCTAGATTAGATAGCTTTTTTGGGTGACATTGTGTCTGAAGATGGACTGTCTGTAGATCTATCTAAGATCAAGGCCGTAGTGCAATAGGGAAGACCCAAGACTGTTATTGAGATTTAGAGTTTTCTGGGTTTGGTTGAATATTACAGAAGGTTTGTCGAGGGTTTCTCTAAACTGGCTACTCCTCTGACACGGCTTACAAGGAAGAATGTTAAGTTTGAATGGAGTGACTCATGTGAGAGGAGTTTTCAGGAGTTGAAGCATAGACTGGCCACCGCACCTATTTTGACTATGCTTGCTAGTTTGAGAGGCTTCTCGGTGCATGCAGATGCATCTAGTCAAGGCTTGGGGTGTGTGATGATGCAATATGAAAAGGTAGTTGCTTATGATTCCTATCAACTAATAGACCATGAGAGGAACTATCCGACCCACGATTTGGAATTGGCAATCGTAGTGTTTGTATTGAAAATATGGCATCATTACCTATATGGAGAGAAGTTCCAGATCTTCACAGATCATAAAAGCCTCAAGTATATATTTTCGCAGAAAGAGTTGAATATAAGGCAGATGAGGTGGATAAAGCTTCTGAAGGATTATGATTGTGAGATCCTGTACCACCTAGGAAAGACAAATGTAGTAGCAAATGCCTTAAGTAGAAAGAATATCATGTTGGTATCTTGTATGATGATTCGAGAATACGAACTGTTGGAACAGTTTGCAAGCCTCAACTTGGACATTAAACCATCGGATACTACCAGTTGTGGTATAATAGTTAGCCTGAGAATATAACCGAATTTGATTGACAGAATTCGATAGGCTCAACGTACTGATCGATATTGTATAGATATGGCTAGTCAAACTCAATTGGGAACTGTGTCAGATTTCGATGTTAGCCCCGATGGTCTACTGAGGTTCAGAGGTAGAGTTTGTGTTCTCGATGATGCACAGTTGAAGAAACTGATATTGACAGAAGCTCATTCGTCGAGGTATACTTTACACTCGGGAAGTAATAAGATGTATCAAAATTTGCGGAAGATGTATTGATGGTCAGGGATGAAGAAAGATGTGGTCGAGCTTGTGGCTCAATGTCTAATGTGTCAGCAAATTAAAGTAGAGCATCAGAAACATGCAAGGTTGTTACAGCCTCTACCGATACCAACATGGAAATGGGAACACATCACCATGGATTTCATTATGGGATTGCCAAGGACTGGGTGTAAATATTGTAAATTTTCAGATACTTGGTTTTATCCATGATTAACAAAATTAATCCTCGAGATTAAAGATTTCGATCCATTAGTCAAGGATTTAAATTAAAAAAATTATAATCCTCCGTAGTGGAAAAAAAATTATATTAGTTCAATGGAGGAATATTGATAGAGATAAAAATAATGATAATAATACAGAGATACATGTATCGATACATATGTATATACGTAGGTGAATAATACCGTATTTATTATGTAATTAAATAACGGGTGCATGGAAAAAATAATAATTAAATATATATATATATATATGGCAAGCATATACATATGTATACATATGTATGTATTATGTCTACACATAAATGTATGTACCACCATTAGTAGACAAAAAAAGAAAGAAAGAAAGAGAAGTCAGATGGCAAAGGAAACACGGGAGAAAACCATAGGTCCAAATCGTGTAGATGCAGGGGATGCCTTTACAAGAAAAAAAAAATTGATGGTAGCAAGTCGGCAAGGAAATGCAGCATGAAATAGCAAAAAATTTACTACCCAAGTCTGCAAAACATCATATCCAAATTAAGTTATGTAGTGGGAGTAAGTAGGTAAGATGAAAACTTAAGTAATATAGGTACATGGCAATGATCTTGGCAGGACATGGGAAACGAGATAGAGAGAAGAAATGAAACAAACGGAAAACAGAGGGGTGCAGTGGCGTGTGATGACAGTAGAAATAAGACATATACCTACTGAAGCATATAGCAAAAGAGTCAGGATATGAAAAATAAAGAAAAGAGAGAAGGCCGAAAGTATAAGTAAATAAGAAGAAAAAGAAAAGTTGGGGTTTAGCCTAGGGAGAGCTAAAGCTCTCGATTTTTCTTGGAAGTAAGGCACTGATGTAGTAGCAACGAAAGATTGGAAAACGAGAGGCTTGGGAACTTCAGAAAAACTGCAAATGAGAGGAGAGAATTGCCGAGCTTCACTGCCACTGCTTCCAGCAACTATCCATGTTTCCTACTGCATGCCAAACCCTGTTTTGGTGTAACCATGCTTCACCAACGCGCTGCCTATTGCCCCATTCGGCCTCCCTTGTGCTGCTACCCTGTTGTCTTGCTTTACTGTTCCTGCTAGGCTGTGTGGTTTCCTTCCCGTTGCTGCACTAACCTTTGTTCCTGTCCAGCCTCATGCCTCCTTGTTTGTGGCAGCCACGTGAAGAGAACAGAACAGAAGACTTGGGAATAAAAATGGCAAGAAAGGAAGGTAAAACTGAGAGAGCTTCAGTGAAGTGGCAAAAAAAAACAAAGGACGAAGCAGGGAGGTAGAGGCCGAACCTCGGAGAGAAAGGAAGTTGGAGGCTAGAAAGGAAGACCGACAACGATGGTGGCAGGAATGTGGATGATGAAGGGTGGCGAAACCATGGACGATGAAAGAGGAGATGGCGGAGCCGGTGATACTGAGAAATGGTGCCAAAAATTTGGAAACAAAGAAGAAAAGAAAATGAACAGTAGCCGTGAAAGAAGAAGAAAAGAAAATGGTTTTGGCGGGAAGATTCCAAAAAAAAAAAAAAGAAAGAAAAATTTATATATTTTTATAAATGAGATTTTATGTAAGACCCAGATTTTTGATGTAGCTTATTCCTTATGATTCCTATATGTATGGACATTTTATTATGTTGGTTAAATCATAAGAAGAGTATTTACTACAAGGAAATTGTAAGTAAAGTGGTTAAACACACATAAGCTACATAAAGGACAAATAAGGGCTATAAAAGCCACATGATAAATCGAGTGAATCTAAATCATTCTCACTAAAGAGAAGAACTTATAATGTGAGAATATAGAGAGCTTACAAAGGAAAGTCGGTTTGATTTGGTCCTGAACACATTAAAGTAGAGTAAAAGCCAAAAAGGGGCTATACGAGTCTGAAATGGTCCGTTCAAGGTATTTTAGGTATATTCACCCCAAAAATGGCCAAAACATAAAGATGGGAGTGTGGACCATGGAATATGACACTTTTGAATTTTTGAAAAAAAGTCAAACGTGGTCAATGGTCAAGAAAGTCAAAGGTAGTTAAGAAAAGTGGACTTTGACCATAGTTGACTATTCAAGGTTAAACTTTAACCTAAGTATGGTTAAAAAGTGGGAAAGAAATATTTTTGGTTAAAATACAAGATATTCATCCCCTTAAGTATGGAAAATCAATTTAATCGAATTTCGGATTAAATTAAGCGGGTAAAACGCAATGGGCCAAAGTTGGAAATTTTAAAGCCCATTAAGGTATCACAAGTGTGGGCCGAATTTATTAGGCCCATTAGGCCGATTTATGGGCCAAATATTGAAACAATTTAAGGCCCAATAAGTAGTAAAAATTTCAGCCCAAAAGCCCAAAGGGAAGGCCCAAACCGAGAGGCCCAAAGAAAAGCCTATTAGTTTAAATTTAAAACCCATTAGTAAAATGTTGTAAAATTCAATTTGGTAACCATCACCTAAACCCTTTTAAAGTCAAATAAGATGACTGAATTTGTGACTTAATGACTAAGTATTTAAGCTTAAATATCAGCCAACACATCATCAACTTCATCCTTTCATTTTCGGCAAGCTTAAGGAAACCATTACAAAACCATATTTCAAGCTTTCTCTCAATAGAAATCACTAAGTTAGAGACATATTTAGAACAAGTGATCTTCATGAAAGTTGTTTCATATTGAGAGAGGAATAACATATCTTGGAGTCAACCATCAAGGAGCCATATTGAGCAACCCAAAAATCAAGGAAGTTTCGGCCAAAGTGGGAAGTATAAGCTATGTGAGTTTTCAAGCTTCCAACTTCATATATGTTGATCTATGAGTTATATGGAGTTGATTTGTATATGCTTTATGGATTGAAACACATGAAATCACCATAAACAAGTGATGGTCGAAAGTTGGTATATGAGTTTTGATGAATACTCATGTGATTTTAAGACATGTATAGGTTGATATGCATGTATACATGATTATGGCATTGTTAGTTTTAATCAATTTGTTAATATGGATGGTTGTATGATGTTGGCATATAAGATGTTTGATAAAATGACAAATGAACTATAGGAAAGGCTAAGTCATGCCAACCAAGTGTTTGATAAAATGCCTAAGTGAATTGGCTAGCAAATGGCCATGAGTGGTGTGGTGTGGCATGACCGGCGGCATGATAGCTCTCAGCCACATTCCATGGCAGAGAAGGCCAATGGGCCAAACTGATTTGGTTTCAGCCTAATGTGATGTTATAGGCCTCGGACAAGCCTAATAAGAGTTGGTGGGCCCAACAAGCCCAATAGGCCCGACAGAAATGAATAGTAAAGTGAAATGGGCTTAAGACAATGTTAGGTTCATTAAGATGTAATTAGGCCCAATAAGTGTAAACAGGCCCATTAAGTGAAATAAACTGTATAGATTGTGAAATACAGTAGGAATAGTGTAATTAACCTGATGAATGGTTATATACAGCTCCGGAGTTTATATTGGAGCTGATCGGACTGCAAGATTGAGCAGTGCTGAGGAAGTGAAATCAGTTGACGTGATTCGAGGTAAGGGACTTTTACTAGTAGTTATAGATATCTGCCCGTAATTTTGTCTGCTTTTACATTCACTTAAAAAGTTTGAGAGTCAAAGAAAGTGAATAAAAGTTATAGCGACCTGATATGGGTAAATTATGATTTTACCCCTACTAAGGGTAAAAAGGTTAAAAATTAGGGAAGTTAGGAAAAGTTACAAAAAGCATGGAAAGTGTGTTTTTGAGTGGTTTTACTGCTATTTAGCAGAAGAGTAGATAAATGGGCTAAAGTTTTCATGATTGATGAGAAATAGCACAATTTATAATGTTGATTTTATGTTTTGAAAATCATCCCCTTCAAAGAGCCATCTATCGAATTTTGTGAGAATAAATCGTGCTGGAGCATAGCTCCACTTGATTTTGTATGTTTTCCACATAAATTAGTGCTGGAGTATGACTCGCACTAGATTTTCATGATATGCATGATAGGGTATTGGAGCATTGCTCGTACTCAGTTTTACATGATTTATGCATGACAGAGTATTGGAGCGATTTCTCATACTTAAATTTAAATGAGAAATATGTATGACCTAGTGCTGGAGTGTTACTCGCACTAAAGTTCGAGTTTGTGATGTGTGAAACAGTGTTTGAGCGGGGTGTCGACTATGAGTTGCACTCAAGACGCGCACTGATGATATGTATAAACAGTGTTTGAGTGGGGTGTTGACTGTGAGTGGCACTCAAGGCGCGCACTGTGGTTTTACTATGATATGTAAGACATGTTAAAAACCATGCCGATTTCCTCGTGTAGACTGAGTGTCACACTGTTGAGATGTTCGCATGTGGATTTAGAGACTTGTCATTGATTATACATGGTATAGGGTAGATAAGACCTATGGCAGGCACCCCTAACCATGAGATAGGGTCCACGAGTGCACGTTGTACCGTGTATGTGTTATGGAGTACGTTGTACCTGTGTTGTTATGATGTGTATGAGGAGTTGATAGCTAGCGGTTGTGAGGATTTGACCCACCTCCCATTGCAACAGTGATTGCCCCGCACATTAGGTACCGTGTAGCCTGGGATCACCATTATAGATATGGCCATAGTCCATGATATTATTGCATATAGCGGCAAGTCTCACATGATATATCACAAGATTTTATGATACCTGAGGGATGGGTCAGAACCCAATTGATGTGTTGTGAATTATTGAAATGCCATATTTACTATAATTTAAATATAAATGGCATGATTTATCTAAAGGCATTATGAAATTATAAAGATGCATTGTTTTGCACAAAATGCCTACTTTTGAAAACTCAGCATGATTTTGTACATGGGATTTAATCTGTACAATTATATATATATATATATGTTTTAAATTCATGCTTTTAAAGTGAGTTAAGGAAATACTATTTACAAGGCAAAGCATTACTTTCAGTAGATAGTGTGGATATCTACTTGCTTGCTTGATTTCCTTACTGAGCTAGTGAGCTCACCCCTTTCATGACAATTGGTATCATGTGTGTAAGAACAAAGACTTTAAGGTCTTGGGTTCGAACCATTTAAAGTCTTGGGTTCGAACCATGTGAGACACGAATTGGGGTATTTACCTCGATAAAACCGTGAAGGGCCTGTGGGGCTTTCAAAGCGAACAATACGGATGAGTAACGATGTCAACAGTAGTCAATGTCACAGCAGTCGATGTTGTGGGCCCAAGAGGGGTGGCCATGGCCGGCTGGGTTGGTCTGATTGGGTTGGGCCATTACAGTACAATTATATATATATGTATGTTTTAAATTCATGCTTTTAAAGTAAGTTAAGGAAATACTATTTACAAGGCAAGGCATTACTATCAGTAGATAGTGTGGATGTTTACTTGCTTACTTGATTTCCTTACTGAGCTAGTGAGCTCACCCCTTTCATTTTCCCCCTCTCTACAGAGCATCCGCAGTAGATAGAGTACGATTGAGGACTTGCATTCCTTGTGTCCGCTGCATTCCCATCGAGCAAAAGGTATACATACACATGTATAATTTTGTATTTGAACAATAGAACAACAAAGTGATGTAAACGTATTGAGGGATGTATTTGTATTTAATATATGTGAGCTCACTTATAGTATACAAGTATTTACAGTCGATATATAATTATGTTGACATGTATGCATCGTGTGGAATGAATGATATGGTAAGTAAGGGTGACTAAGAGCCGTGTTTTTATGTAGTTTGTTCCTTATGATTTATGTATGTACAGACATTGTATTAAGTTAATTAAATCATAAGAAGAGTATTTACTTGATTTAAGTGTTAGTGAAATGCTTTAACACTTATAAGCTACATAAAAGTCAAAAAGGGGCTATAAGAGCCACATGGCTAAACCGAGTGGATTTGAATCATTCTGATTGAAAAGAAGAACTTATAATGAGAAAATATAGAGAGCCCATGAAGGAAAGTCGGTTTGATTTAGTCCCGAACACAAAGAACAAGAGTAAAAGCCAAAAAGGGGCAAAACAAACCTTTTCAACAATTTAAGGTAATATAAGGTATATTTACCTACCGAAAATGACCAAACATAAAGACGAGAGTGTAAACCATAAGATATGACACTTTCGGATTTTTGAAAAAAAGTCAACGTGGTCAATGATTAAGGAAAAAGTCAACTATAGTTAAGAAAAGTAGACTTTTACCATAGTTGACTAACCATAGTTAAAAATTGACCTAAGTATGGATAAAAATTTGGGGAAAAATATTTTTAGTCAGAATACAAGATAATCATCCCCTGAAGTAAGAAAAATTTATTTGGATGAATTTCGGATTAAATTTAATAGGTAAAAACGTAATGAGCCAAAGTGAAGATTTTAAAGCCCGTTAAGGTATAACGAGTTTAGATCGAATTTTTTAGGTCACTTAGACCGAAATGTTTGACAGATTGGTTGGCCAAATATTTAGACAATTGAAGAACCAATGTATAGTAAAAATTTCAGCCCGAAAGCCCATTAGGAAGGCCCAAACCGAGAAGCCCAAATGCTAGGCCCAAATTGGTTAAAACCAAGCCCATTAGTAAAAGGTAACCATAACCAAATTGGTAACCATTACCTAAACCAATTCAATTCAAACTTGTTGGCTGAAAAGTAAGGCTTAATGACTAAGTAATGGACTTATAAATTTAGCCAATTCATCATCTTCTTCAACCCATCATTCTCGGCTAAGTGAAGAAACAATTAAAACACATATATTTAAGTTTTCTCTCACTAGAAATCACTATGAAAAAGGCATATTTGGAACCTACATTCTTCATGAAAGTTGTTCCAAATTGAGAGAGGATTAACATATGTTAGAATTGGCTATCAAGGAGCCATAGTGTGCAAACCAAGAGGCTTCAAAGTTTCGGCCAAGTGTGAACACATATACTAGGTATAATTTCAAGCTTTCAAATTCATATATGTTAATGCATGAATTATTCTAAGTATATTAATATATGTTTTAAGCATTGAAACATTTGAAATCACTATAAACATGAGTTGGTTGAGAGTGAGTAGTGATAAATTGATGAATGCCCATATGATTTTAAGGCATGAATGAGTTAATATACATGTGTTCATGATTATGGTATACTTAGAATTAATCAATTTGATAAATTGATGGATGAATTTAGTTGGCAATCAAGGTGTTTGATAAAATGCCTAAATGAACTGAGAGAGGCTTATGAACATTGCCAACCAAGTTTTTGTGAAAATGCCTAAGAGAATTGGCTAGCAAATGGCCGACGGTGGTGTGGTGCTCGACATGGCTAGGCGTGCGTGGTCTCGGCCATGGCATGTGACCTAGAGGTCCAATGGGTCAAGCCTAATTGGTTTTAGCCCAATATGATGTAATGGGTCTCGGATAAGCCCAATAAGAGTTGGTGGGCCCTACAAGCCTAAGAGGCCCAACGAAAATGAATAGTAAAATAAAAATGGGCTAAAGGTAGAGTTAGGCGCATTAAGGCTTAGTAAAGCCCATTAAGTGAAATAGACTGTATTAAATGTGAAATACAGTAGGAAAAGTAAAATTAACCTGATAAATGGTTATATGTAGCTTCAGAGATTATTGGAGGAGCTAATCGGACTGCTGGATCGAGCAGCGTTTAGAAAGTAAAATTTCTCGAGTGATTGTAGGTAAGGGACTTTTGTTAGTAGTTAGAGATACCTGCACGTATTTTCGTTTGCTTTTACATTCACTTAAAAACTTTGAGGGTCAGAGAAAGTGAATAATAATTATAGTGACCCGATAGTGGCAAATTACGATTTTATCCTTAGTTAGGAAAAAAGTTAACTTTTGGGAAAAGTTGTAAAAAGCATGGAAACCACAATTATGAGTGTTTTTACTGCTGTTTAGTAGAAGAATAGGTAGATGGGCTAATGTTTTCTTGGTTGATGAGAAATAGCATAATTTATATTGTTGATTTTGATATTTTGAAAATCATCCCTTTTTAAAGAGCCATCTATCGAATTATGTGAGAATAAATTGTGCTAGAGCACAACTTGCACTTGATTTCATATATTTTCCACATATATTAGTGCTAATATATGATTCGCACTAGATTTTCATGACATGCATGATAGAGTGCTGGAGTTATTACTCGTACTCAGTTTTATATGATTTATGCATGATAGAGCGCTGGAGTGATTAGCTCATACTCAGATTTTTCATGAGATGCATGACAGGGTGCTAGAGTATTGCTCGTACTCGATTCTTCATGATTTGTACATGACATAGTACTTGAGCGAATTGCTCATACTTGATTTGATGAGTTTTATGCATAGCATGGTACTGGAGTGATTGCTCGTACTTGATTTGAAACATGAACTATGCATGACCTAGTACTAGAGGTTTACTTGTACTAGAGTTTGAGTTTGTGATGTGAAACAGTGTTTGAGCGGAGTGTCGATTGAGAATTGTGCTCAAAGGTGCGCACTGTAGTTTTATGTGATATATAGACATGTTGAAAAATCATGCTGATTTCCTCGTGTAGACTGAGTGTCACACTATAGAGATGTTCGCATTGGATTTAGAGATGTGGTATTGATATGGGTGTACGTTGTACCGTGCGAGTGGCATGGAGTACACTGTACCGTGTGTTGTTGTGTTGTTGTGGAGTTGAGGAGTTTATAGCTGGCGGTTGTGATGGACTGACCCTCCTCCTGTTGCAGCAGTGATTGCCCCGCACACCAAGATCTGTGTAGCCTGGGATCACCATTATAGGATATGGCCATAGTCCAGGATATTTTTGCATTTCACCACAGAGTCTCACATGATATATCACTTGATTGATTTTATTATACGGATAGACCTAAGGGATGGGTCAGAATCCGATTGTTGTGTTGTGAATGATTTAAATGCCATATTTACTATCAATTGAATATAAATGGCATGATTTCTATAAAGGCATTGTGAAATTATAAAGATGCATTATTTTGCACTAAATGCCTACATTTGAGAGAGGGATAGTGTTCCTGTTGTCTGCTGCCATTTCTTATCGATCGACAGGTATACGTATTTTGTACAGTTCTATATCTAAACATATAAATCGAACTGTGATGTAAACGATGTAAATTATGGGGGATGTATTTGTATTAGATTTTATACGAGATCACTTATGTTATAAAAGAAATTACAGTCAATAGATAATATATTGACATGTATGTATGATAATGAATGAATGTTATGGTAAGCGAGGATAATAACATCTCGAATCATAGCCCAACTATTGATAAGGAGAAAGGTAAGTAAAAAGCGAAAAATTTGTAGTGGTTTTTGGTTAAGGCATGGAGGGTCGTGACAGATACTAATATCAAATCACAGTCGAACTGATGGTAAGAGAAAGGTAAGTAAAAAGCGAAAAATTTGTTGAGGTTTTTGGTCAAGTCACGGTCGTGACATTTTATATACATATATATAAATAAATAAAATCTTGGGAGATAAGGAAAAAAGGCACAAAGAAACATTAGGAACCCGAGAAAAAGGGGTTTCGACAGAAATAACCCGAGTGGACTGAACCTGCCGACTCACTACGTTGAGACAATTGAAAACTACGGACAGACACCGAGGTAAAGAATTTATGCAAGTTTTTAGAGATACCTGTACGTATTTTAAGACCCCTGGTAGCTAAATAAATACTGTAGAGAATATAAAAAATGAAAAAAAAAATCTAAGTAAACACCTAGAGATAGAAAACCCGATATTACGTATAGACAAAATTGAACTGAAAAAAGGGTTGAAAAATTCATAATTGCATAAATTGCATGTTTCAGTGTTTTCATCATTGAAAACTGTTTCCAACTGTATATGGATAGGTTGGCTATTGTTTTTACTGTCTGCATAAAATAGCACGTTTTACGAAGTTAAGTGTGCTTGAGTGGGAGAAATTCCATGATGGGTAACTTCTTGGGAAGTCTCCACTCACATATCGTTTATGAACTATTTTTATACTGAACATTGATTTTTATATCATTTTTGAAAGAATTGAACCACCTATCCGATTTTGATATGAAACAGTGCTAGAGACCTCGTGTAGACTATGTCACATTGAATTGCTCGCACTGGATTTTTATATGATTTATGAGAAAAATTGTGCTAGAGCCGTCTTGCATTACTGTGTGATCTTGCACTGACCTGCTCGCACTGGATTTTGAGACTAAGGTGATGGTTGATATTGATGCTGGGGGGAAATCATTGAGACTACTCAGTACCCTCAGTCATATTGTATTGTATTGGGGTCCACGGAGTATGCTATACCGTGTGGATGCACATGCAGTACGTTGCATCGTATATTGAGTCTTCAGACTACTGAATTGAACTAAACTGTATTGTATTGATTGGCCGACGGGCTGGACTGACTTATCCCCCTTGAGGCGTTTGACACTCGCGCACACCTGGCCCGTGAGGCGCGGGGTCACTGACTATGGCTATATGTTGACTGTACTGTTATTGATTGAATCCTACTGTTATTGATTGAATCCCAGCCTAGTCTCAGCCAACTAAATTGTTTATTGATAGAAAGAAAAGTGAATTGAACTGTTTACTGATTGAATGAAACGTTTTAAAGAAACGAACTAAAGTGTTTTACTAGATTGATTGAACAGTAAATGGTTTCATCGTACCGACCATATTGAATGCATATGTTTTACATATGGTAAAGTATTGTATTGGAAATGGAGTGTGATTGAAAGTGTTTTGTATTGGCATGCATGATAAGCATGTAGATAGTATGGTTGTCTACTACTTACATAAGTTTCTTACTGAGCATGTTGAGCTCACTCACTACTTTCCTCCACAGAGTCTCAACAGTAACTTGGACGCTTCCATTAGTAAGGCATGTCGTACAGCTATGGTTCCGCGGAGTACCTTTCTGCGTTGAAGGTATACCTCACTGTAAGAAATTCTTTTGTATCTAAAATTTTTATAAGTACAGTAATACAAATGAGATGTGTATGGGGAATGTGAACATATTTTGTTTAAAATTTATTACTAAGAAAGAAAATTAATCAGACTGGGTATTGCTCTGACCTAATATCGACTTGTAGCCTAACAAAAATGTGTGTAATTCAGGTCGTTACACTCAGAGAAACCATGATGCAATTTGGGTAATAGTTGACAAACTGACAAAGTTCGCCCACTTCTTGGCTATGAAGTCAATTGATACATTGAGTGCCATAGCGAATCTGTATGTGCGGGAGATTGTAAGATTACATGGTGTACCAGTGAGCATTATATCTGACAAGGATTCCCAGTTCACTTCGCACTTATGGGAACATTTCCAAGAAGCCATGAGAACCTAACTGAATTTGAGCACAACTTTTTATCCTCAAATAGATAGGCAATCAAAGAGAACTATTCAGACTTTGGAGGATATGTTGAGAGCATGTGTTCAAGATTTTAAAGGCTCCTGGGATGAATATTTACTGCCAGCGGAGTTTGCATATAATAACAGTTACCACTCAAGTATCGGAATGACACCGTTTGAAGCATTTTATGGTCAAAGGTGTTGTTTGCCAATTGGATGGGAAGAAGTGGGTGAAAGAAAGATATTTGCTCCCGATCTGGTTAAGCAAGCTTCTGAGGATGTACATTTAATTTGTGAGAGGCTAAGAATAGCTCAGAGTAGACAAAAGAGTTATGCTGACCAAAGACGAAGACCGTTGGAATTTTCAGTAGGAGATTCGGTGTTTCTGAAAGTTTCACCTTCCAAAGGCATAATGAGGTTTGGAAAAAAAGGAAAGCTAAGTCCCGTTATATTGGACGTTTCGAGATCTTTAGACCGAGTGGGAGAAAAAACTTACAGATTGGCGTTACCACCAGAATTATTGAGTATCCACAATGTCTTCCACGTTTCGATGCTTCGCAAGTATCATTCGAAACCGACGCATATGATTAAGTATGAACCGCTGGAGCTAAATGAGGATATGACGTATGTGGAGAAACCGATTTGGATAATGGATAGGAAGGAGAAGGTATTGCGGTCTAAGACAATTTCACTAGTTAAAGTTCTGTGGTAGTACCACACATCGAAAGAGGCTATGTGGGAATTGGAAAGCTTAATGCGTGATAGGAGGTACCTGGTACGAACTAAACGTATTACCGCAAGTGCACGGGTCGTACAAGTAATAATGGGATTTGAGTCCTGAGTTATCATCCCACAAAGAAGTTGATTAGCCTAATTAACTACTGGTTAATCTTACCCTAAGTATATCCTAGCCAATTATGAAATTTAAGTGGGTGGTCTACTAAGTTTGAAATTAAAAATACTGAAAATAATAAAAGCTATAAACTAAAGAAAATAAAACTGAGCTAAAAGTACTTACAATGCTCCAAGCAATTAAAAACAATAATCTACAAAAGAAAATTAAAACAGTTAAAATTAATTAACGCAATTAAAATAAAATGCAAATATGAAAATAAATAAAGAGACAAAATTAATTAAACTAAAATTAAACAAACCTAAAATAAAATATGCATGCAAATTAATCTAATTATGAAAATGCAA
Organism: Firmiana major; assembly: GCA_033439115.1. NCBI lineage: Eukaryota > Viridiplantae > Streptophyta > Magnoliopsida > Malvales > Malvaceae > Firmiana > Firmiana major. The sequence goes on along the minus strand of CM065907.1, from coordinate 42,391,875 downwards.
TTTAAACTAACTTAAAATTTAATAAAAATGAAGACTAAATTAAAAATGCATAAAATGAGTTTAATCAAAATTAATTCTAATTGAAAAACCTATAAAAAAATTAAAAATTAACTAATGACATAATTAAATCTAAATTCTAGACTAACTAATCAATTGAACTATAGCTAATCATGCAAATAAAATTAAAATCTTAACTTCGTACGCTAACAAATTAAATTGGAATTAAACTATTCTAAAAGTGCATGAAAATGGATTAAAGATACAATGCAAATTTGTCAAACATGGTCCTAATCAAATGCTAAACCAAGTGGTCCCGATCTGCACTACTGTACACGCTTCTTCAATAAGTTTCATTTCCAGGAGCTGCTCTTGGTTCAGTGCTTCTGCTCCATGTCTCGTCCAAGTCTGCTCCAGCTGCTACTAAAGGCGTCTCCTGCTTCTGCTCCCGATTCCGTGCTACTGCTGGTTCGCGCGACCTCTGGCCAGCTAGCAAGAAATGTCATTCTCCACGAAATGGTCCTGTACTGCCTCCTTTCGTGTCCTACTGCTCTCGGTCCGTCCAGCTCTCTGCTGTATACTGCTCTAGGCTGTTGGTCTGTTTCTGTCCGCCTGCTACATCTAGGCACTAGCTATTGCTTCTTTTTACTGCTGCCTCCAGGTGCTTCACACGCCCTTAAACAGCCTTGGACATTCAGCAAAGCAACCTGCAGCACGATTTCTTTCTCTTCTTTGCAACATGCTCTTGTTGTACCAGACTGCTGCTTCCTTACCTCACGTACAACAATAGGTCATCATAAGTTCACCCTCATGCAGCGGCCTCGTACCGGTAATCTACAACAATTCCTACCAGCAGATGCTCCTTGATAGTCTTCCAGGTGTCGCTCGATACATGCTTCAGCTTCATCGTTGCACATTTCTGCAATTCTCAGCAACGCAAATCTGGAATAAGATAAAACACAAGCATTTAATTGTAATATGTGTAAGCTTAAAGCAGTGAATGAAAGACAACAAACTTAACATGACTAAAATTAAAAGCTAAAACAGGAAAAGGAAAATAAACAGTAAATCAAACATAAAACAGAGGAGAACAGAGGAGGCTTGTGGCTCTCGGTTTTGGCTGTCTCCAGGTGCTGCATCAAGGCTTCTGTCCAGGTGCTACTTCAATCCCCATTCCAGCTTTCCAACAACTCCTCTTAACAGGAACAACACTCTCTAGTCAGTGAAGAAACTCACTCGAATAAACAGAAACTAAAATGTAAGAACAAGTTACTGAAAATAGAGAAGAATACAGAAAAGCATAAAACGAAATGTAGGAATCATAACGGCAACAGTAGCACTTCCATTCACTATTTCTTAAACTGATCAACACTATTAAAGCACAAAAGAACTCGAGAATCCGAATGATGCAAAGGAAAAAATAGTTAACAAGCTAAAATTAAAATAAAGGAGAAATGCAAAGAAAAATAAGAAAACAATTTAAGTGCTGAGCTACTGCTACAATTTGCAGAAGAAAATAGTGATGAAGAAGAATAGCTGCTGTCGCTAGCCTCTCCTCCTCACAACATGAGATAAACAGAAGCAAAACAAGAAAAGAGCTTTAAAAATTAAAGGATCAAACTGAGAATAACTAAAGAAATCTAACTTTTTCATAAAGAAAATAAAATTAACATGAACAGTGACTAAAAAAATTGCTAACGGGAAAGTTTGGAAATTAAACAAAAAAAAAAAAACTTAAAAACTAAAGCTACCCTAGAATTACAACTACTCCTAATTTACTTCTAAAAACTACTCCTAAATTACTCTACACTACTCCTACCCTAGGCTACCTTACTCCTTTTTTTTTTTAATTGCCATCATGTTCTATTTATACACACACTTAGGAGTACAATGGTAATTTTTTCATCCTAGATAAGTTGGCATTGTTTGGCCACTTGTCTTCATTTGATTTGCTGCAGAGTAGATATTTCCATGTCATCAGTCTTTTTGCCCAATTGGCTGTGCGATGTGGCCAGGCGTGTGTCTTCCAGAGGGTTGGCACGGTATCCGTCGATCTTATCATTTCAGAGCGAATAAAATACGGGCACCTAGCATCACACGTGTCCAGACGATTGGTGACTCGGTCTGTAATTTTGACATGGTCCAATCTCCTTTAGCCCGTTTTCAGCCCAATTTCGACTGAAACGACTGAGTTTCATCCGGATTTATTTTATCTGCAGATTAAATAATTTTAATTAAATAAAGGGGATTATTAATAAAATAATATGATGATTAAATAAATAACTAGGAAATTAAGCACAAATAATTCTATTAAAAATAGAATTATCAGTACCCATAGTTATTTGAGGATTGATGTACTTCTAAATTTAGAGACCAAATTTCCTAAGGTGGGGAGAATGTAAACCCCATGAAAATTTTTCAGTACTTATTTTTAAGCGATACCGATTGGGAACAAATTGTGCTTTAATGTGGATTAATTAAATTAAATTAAATTATAATCTCTATTGTGATACTGGGAGGGAATAATCAAATAAATCATATTAATGCTAAGAACAAATGACTATGGGAATATGCATACACATATGTATATATATATATATATATATATATATATATATATATATATATATATATATATATATCTCCATGTATATACATATATACATATAAATAAATGTGCACATGCTTCTACATGGTCGAGAGCTCCATTTATATATATATATATATATGAGGAAATATAAATAGGATTATACATATATATTTTTGGAAGTGTAATATTATGTCCATTGTTTAAATTTAGTATGGGTATATGTATGTATGTATGTATGTATGTATGTATGTATGTATGTATGTATACACACACACACACACATATACATGCATAAAAAAAAAACTGCAGCACGTGAGTGATGGTGATAATCCTGATAGGACAGGAAACGTGAAAGGGAGAAGTGCTTAAGCTTCAGCAATTTGGTAACCCACCCTCTGCACCCCTATACCTCTTGTTGAAACCACTCCCATTTTGCCCCATCCTCACGCCATCAGCGTACCTACTATGCCATATCTTGTGCATGCCTGGAGACTGAAATAAAAGAGAGAAGAAAAGTGAAACAAACATGAGAGACGATTGAAAGAGTAAAATTGAAGCCATCTAGCTCGACCATTTTAGGGTGTAGTTCTCAGGTGGAATAGGGTAGTCCAAGGGAGAAGAAGTAAGGGATTTAGTGAATTAAAGCAGAGACCTTGATAGAACAGTGTCGTCGAGGCTAAGAAGTGGGCCAAAAACCAAGGCTATTCAGGCACCTGAAAGACAGAAACAAGGGAAAAGTTGGTGGAGCAAGGAGAGGCTAGAACACAGAGGGGAGAAGAGGAGGCTGGAATGAAGGTAGTTCCACCCTCTGGAAATCAAAAACAGAAGTAAGGGATTTAGTGAACTGAAGTAGAGACCTTGATAGAATAGTGTCGTCGAGGCTGAGAAGTGGGCCAAAAATCAGGGCTATTCGGGTACCTAGAAGACAGAAACAAGGGAAAAGTTGGTGGAGCAGGGAGAGGCCAGAACACAGAGGGGAGAAGAGGAGGCTGGAACGAAGGTAGTTCCACCCTCTGGAAATTGAAAACAGAGGCAGACAGGGGAGTTTGGCGGAGGCCTATGCATGGAGGCTAGAAATGGTGGAGAAGCCGAGAGGGGTGTTGAGGTTGGAAATTGAAAACTATATGATGCAGGTGTTGATGTGTGACAGAAGGCGTGGCTGAGAGAGTGGAGGAATGCTGTGAGCACGACGGTGGCCGAAACAGAGGACAACTGAGAAAAAGTAGGAGACTGAGAGTGGCAGAGTGAATGGTGGAGGCGCTGGTAAACGGTGAGCTGGAAACGAAGAGAGAGAGAGAGAGAGAGAGGAACACCGACGTGGGTACAAAGGCATTTGGATGATGGAGGTGGCAGCGCCACGAGCTGGTGAAGAAGTAGTGAACAATATCCTTAGGTAATCAGCAAGGAAGAAGAAGAAGGAAAAGAAAGAAAGAACGAAAGAAAGAAAGAAAAGAAAAAGGCGAGAAAGGAAAAAGAGAAGTATATATATATATATATATATATATATATATATATATATATAATAGCTTATATATATATATAAATAAAAATATTTGGAGATAGGAAAGAAGGCACAGAGAAAGTTGGGAAAAACGAAGGAAAGAGCTCCATGAAAATTAACCGAGTAGATCGGACCCACTAACTCCAGTCACTAAGGCATTAAGGACTACGGGCAGACACCTAGGCAAGGAAAACTTTCGTGTGCTGCTAGAGATAGATTCACATATTTTTATATGGATTTGTAGATATAAAATTCTAGGTCGAATTAGGGAAAACTTTAACCTCGGTATAAATCTAGTTAGTTTCTTTAATAAATATCACTGAAGTTTGTGATTATTGTTTTAAATCAAAAATCCCGAATTAAATTTTCGTAAACGGTTTACTGGGATTTTTAACTGAAAAAGGGCGAATTAGCCTCTTTCTGAATGTGAAATTTTTCAAATTGAAATTACTATTGATTTTAATGAAAAATGATTTGCTATAAGTGATTTTGAGGATATGTGCTTGGGTGCGTGCTGACTGTGTGTCACACGGTCCGACTCGCACGTATTTTGAGACAAAGCCGTTGATTAAATCATGCTGCATTTTTGTCTGTTTCTATTTCTGTGGCCCACAGAGTACGATGTACTGTACGACATGCACATGAGTACGATGTACCATGTATTCTAGTCTTCGGACATTTTGATTCTGTTTTTTGAGCCGTTGGGGTAGTTGATCACTCCCACAACGATTGACATCCTGGCACACCTGATCAGTGAGGCCCAAAGTCATCGACATTGGCCAATTCTTATTTCTGAATTTTGATATAACATGTTCAGCCTTGTCTCATCTATTTGATTTTCTGAACTGACTGTATGAACGGTATCGTCTATTTGATTTTATGAACTGACTGTATGAGCGGAATCGTCTATTTAATTTTTTGAAACGAAAGTATGAGCGATCTCATCTGTTTGACATTCTGGATTTGACTGTATGAATTGTGTTATTTGAAAATTGTTTATTGAACTGCTTAAAGTTTTGGAATTTTGTATTTACGACAGTAAATTGATTACAGTATTGCTGTTGATTCTGTTATCAATTTTCAAATCCGGTATTTTGAATTTAACAATTTATCTGTATGCTTTTCATGAGAATTCCTAGTTTGAGCTCACCCCTTACTCTCATGCACAGATCCTCATCAATAGCGGGACCGTCTTTTGTAAGTTGAAATATTTTTCACAGTCATACGTCAACAAAGTATTCATCCGTGTTAAAGGTATACCCAGTATAGACATCCATTTTGGAACTAAATTTTGCAAGTATAGTAATGTATAGGGAAATGTGCTTGGGGAATGTGAACATGAATATTTTGTAAAAGAAAATTTTCACTGATTAAATTGGAAAGTATTACCATTGTTTTTGTTTAAATTTGTTACTAAGAAATTAAATTAAACAGTTGGATTTATTGTTCTGACCTATTATCGACTCATAATCCAACCAAAACGTTCGTAAATTGGATCGTTACAAAACGTATGCCAATCCAAATTCCAAATTATAAAAATTACTTTCATATTTGAGATTTCGGTGTCAATTTCTTAATGAATGTCTATTAGTATTGGTTAAGCTATTACTTATGGAAATGCTTTCTTTTTTAAGTGAAAATTAAGGTAAAAGTTTTTAAAATAGTTTCTTAATCAATGCTTATTATAAGCACTCTATTCATTATCACATCCTCTTTTTTATGGGTAAAGTGCTTGTAATCTCAAATTTTTATTTAATTTTCATTTTATTCCTTAATCTTTAAATTATTTCATGAAAGTTTCAAACATTTTTAAAAGGGCGCCATTATGTCCTTTTGCTTAAAAATAAGAAAAAAATTATAAAATAGAAAAATGAATCTAAAATTTTTACTATTTACTACCATACTAAAATGTAATTACTAAAAAAGAATAAAATTTTTAAAGTTCTAAGAATGAAATAAAAATTTAATTTTTCTTATAACTTTAAAAATTAAACTTAAAATTAGAGGCTAAAATGATATTTTAGTTTTCTTTTGAATAATTTTAAAAAAGTTTATTTTCTTTTTAATAAATACATTTTGCTATAATAGCAAAGAGTAATAATTTCAGCTTCATTATCTTGATTTTATTTTCTATTCTTATTTATCAAATTTTATTTCAAATATATTTATAAATTTTATGAATATAAAATTAAATCCTATTAAAAGCAAAGCCAGAATTAAAGAAAAAAAGAAAATTAAACATAAACGAATAATTTCTACGAGCAAACCAAACATTAGTTAATAATAATTAATAATATAAGAAATTTGCAAGACCCGTAATTTAATATGTACTCGTTATGTATAGACAAGTCACATTTGATATAAATCATAAGGAATGAATCTTTTTAAGTTGCCAATGTGTATGAAATGTAAAACGGGTAGTTAAGCAGAGTTAATATCAATGTAACAATGAATTTTGGGAAGAAATTGCAGTAGAACTGCTTTAGAAGAGGAGCAGATCGATCTCTCACTCAATGTAGATCGATCTTGAAAAGGTTCTGGGTAGAACGAATCGATCTCATAACAAGGCCAGATCGATCTCCTTAAGGTTCTGTGTAAAGCAGATCGATCTCATGCTCAAGAGCATATCGATCCCCTAAGCTCAAAAGGTCGGTTCCTGAAGAGAAAAAGGCAAGACAGATTGATCCCTCATCGGTAGCAGATCGATCCCTTAGAGTAATTCTATAAATATACGGCTCTGCAACCTCTGTTTTACCGAGAAACACCAAAACCCTTCAAGAACCAAAGTTAAACCTAACCTTTCTACTCTAGAAATCTTCAACTTTCAAGTAGTTTTGAGTGAGATTCAGTTCAGCAAAGTTGTTCTTAGTAAAGAGGAGAACAACATACTTGGAAACAAGAAGTTAGAATTAAATATTGAAGGAGCAAGGTGGATTTTACCAATTTTGGTGAAAAAGAGAAAAGTTCAAGCTAAGTAAGATTCAATACACCAAGTTCATATATGTTAATATATGTGTCTTGGTGAGTTGATTGCTATATGTTTAAATTGATGAAAACACCTTGATCATGAGAAATATCCATGACCTAGCTATTGGTATGAAATTGAGAAATGGATGAAGTTGAGTAAACATGGATTAAATGATAAAATGAGTATGTATGAAAGATTGTAAGGTAGTTTTATGAAATACATAATTTGGAATAGATGAGAAATGAAGATAGGTATATGAGATATATGGTATAACACCATAATGAGAGAAAATGAGGAGTTAAATGCATTGATTGAGAGTCATGCAAGTGGAAAAAAGTATATTAAGGTATACTGATGTGGATAATTATTAATAGCTTCAAAGTTGATATTGGAAGCTAATCGGACTGCGAGGTTTAACAGCACCAAGAAAGTGAGGTCACGCGACGTGATCCGAGGTAAGAGAATTTTGTGAGTAGCTAGAGATAGCTGCACGTATTTCGAATAGAATTTCAATACTATATTCTATATGTATCTGAATACTATATCCTTTTGTTGTACAGCTCTCTTTGCTGCGCAAAGGTATATATATATACACGTATTTTGTATCTGAACACTAAATCGCACAGACATGTATTGTATAAATTATTGGGGATTTAAAGTCTGAAAAACGATTATATAAATAGATGTACATAGTTCATGAGATGTACAATTATGTTTAATATTTGATACATATGAATGAATATAAATGATTAACATTGACTCACAGCCCAACCAAATCTTGCGAATGAAAAGGAAAAAGGTCAGCGATAATGCTCGTGACAGGTATGCCTGCACAGCCAGCTCATGTGCCACAGCCTACGGATACACCTACCCCCTACCAGTTCAGGATACGCCGTCTCATGGTACTCCATGATAGGGCGGTACTGTTTTGGGGTATGGTTGTGATCTTGATAGACTGCGACAATTCCAGAAGCTTGGACCTCCATCTTTTCGAGGGGTCAAGGACCCAGTTTTGGCTGAGGAGTGGATAAGAGAGATGTAGAAGTTATACAGATTCTCTGAGTGTACAACTTCAGAGATGGTCACATTTACTGCATTCCTACTGAAGGGGACAACAGAGCTTTGGTGGAAATCCACCCGACCCATATTGAGAGCCCAACATACAGAAATTAGTTGGAAAATATTTTTGGATGCCTTCAGGAGGCAGTTTATTCTAGATACGACCCAACGGAGGCTACAGGCTGAGTTTTTGGGTTGAACCAGGGGAGTCATTCAATAGACGAGTATGAGACCAGATTTCTATCCCTAGCGAGGTATGGCCCCGACACCATGAGTAGCGAGACCAGGAAAGTCTGCAGATTTATTGATGGACTTAAACCAGTATTACGGTCTAAACTGGTTCCGTTTGACATCTCTACCTATGATGAGGCAGTACGTAGGGCGCAACTATGGGAGCAAGATTATGAGAGGAATGCCTCCGAGTTCAGGACAGTTGGCAAGGGTAGAGACAGAGATAGGAAGAGGTCGATGAGTGATAGTGCCGAGGTTTTGGATATCGAAGAGGGAGGAGACTCTTCGGTAAGAGACCAAAGATCGATGAAGTACATGAGAAGACCGTTAGATCTCCTGCATACTCGACCATAGCTCCAACTAGAGGTGTGGTGATTGGAGGACCAAGGCCTAACACTGAGCAGTGTAGTAGATGTGGTACATTCCATCGAGGTAGGCCTTATCCTGTTTTTAGCGGATAGTGCTTCAGATGTGGGAAGCTAGGTCATATGGTTAGAGTTTACCCAGAGGTTATTGATATTGCCCCATAGAAGGATAAGGAGCTAGAGAGAGCTCCAGCTAAGATGTCTTCGTCGAGGAGAAGAGTGACGACAGAAGAGAAATGGAAGCAGGTCATTGTACGAGGGCAAGTACATGCCTTGGACCAGGGTACAGCCAATGCTTCGTCGGATGTGATTAAAGGTAACATCATGATGTATGATTTAGAAGCATATGTTTTAATTGATCCTGGTGCCACACATTCATTTGTATCACCTTCATTATCATGTAAGTTAGCAAAACATGTAGAGCGTACACCTTTAAGTATGATGATGTTGATTAGTACGCCCATGGATAATAGTCAGCTAGTGGAGTATGCGTTAAATGATTGCAAGTTAAGAGTAGGGGAAAGGGATATGATAGCCAATCTAATATTGTTAAGTATGGGTGATTTTGATGTAATCTTAGGAATGAAATGGTTATCTGCAAACCATGCTGTTTTAGATTGTTATGCTAAGGCAGTTATGTTTCCTAACCCTAAAAAATATGTTGTAAAGTTTGATGAAAAGAAATGAAAGTAGTAGTTATGGTTACAAGAAATAATGTACTATGCTGACTAAGAAATGAAAATCTTGAAGGTTTTATTGCGTACGTGGTTGATACAAATAAGGTATATCCGAAGTTGACAGATATCCATGTGGTCAGTGAGTTCCCAGATGTCTTTCCATATAAATTGCCAAGGTTACCACCTGACATAGAGATGGAGTTTTGAATAGACTTGGTTCTTGGTATTGAACCTATATCGAAACCATCATATCGCATGGCCTTAATTGAGCTGGAGGAGCTCAAGAGACAGTTACAGGAGTTGTTGGATATGGTGTTCATTAAACCGAGTGTTTCGCCTTGGGGAGCACCAATTTTGTTTATAAAGAAGAAGGACGGAAGCCTCCGATTGTATATAGATTACAGATTATTGAATAAGGCTACCATCAAGAATATGTATCCCCTTCCACGCGTTGATGATTTATTGGATCAGCTCCGGGGAGCTCAGGTCTTTTCTAAGATTGATCTGAGGTCTGGGTATCATCAGTTGAGAGTGCGGAGTGGTGATGTGCCCAAGACAGCGTTTAGGACCCGCTATGTCCATTATGAGTTTTTGGTTATGCCATTCGAATTGACAAATGCTCCCGCAGCTTTCATGGTTTTGATGAACGATGTGTTCAAGCCATATTTGGATCAGTTTGTTATCGTCTTCATCGATGACATCTTAGTATACTCAAAATCCAATGAGGAGCATGAGAAGCACCTTAGGATTGTATTGCCGACTCTATGAGAGCAGAATTGTATGCTAAACTCAGTAAGTGTGATTTTTGGTTGTCACAGATCTCATTTTTAGGACACGTTGTGTCAAGGGATGGTGTATCAGTGGATCTATCCTAGATTGAGGCTATAGTTCAGGGGAACAGTCGAGGACAGTCACCAAGATCAGGAGTTTCGTGGGTTTAACAGGATATTATCGGAGATTCGTTGAAGGATTTTTGAAGTTAGCTGCTCCATTGACATGTCTCACTCGGAAGAGTGTAGCTTTTATATGGGATGAGGATTGTGAGAAGAGTTTTCAGGAGTTGAAGCGTCGATTGACCACTGCTCCGATTCTCACTATCCTTACCAGCTCAGGAGGATTTTCAGTGTATACCGATGCTTCGCATCAAGGACTAGGCTGTGTATTGATGCAGGATGGGAGGGTAGTTGCTTATGGATCCAGATAGCTGAACGACCATGAGAAGAACTATCAAACACATGATTTGGAGTTAACAGCTGTCAGACCCGAGATTTTTGTAGCTTGTACCTTATGATTCCTATGTGTATGAACACTTTATTACATAGTTAAATCATAAGAAGAGTATTTACTAACATGAAATCAACAATTTGAGAAATTTAAAAATGCATGTAAGCTACATAACAACGAGATAAGGGTTAAGTTAATTCCCAAACAAGTGCAGGGGTAAAACGGTCAAATGACTAGAATTCGGTATAATTTCGATAATACAATTTCATTAAAAATATGAAATTGAGGAATCTTGATCAAAATCGAGGAAAATATTTAATTTCGAGCCCAATTGATCAAGATATAAATTTATTAGAATTTATCAGAATTTTTGCCTCAAAAAATGAGCCCAAAAATAGTTGAAAAATATACCGAAAAGGTAAAATCGGACTGATAAATTCATTTACGGATTAAATGAATTTAATATGATTTTTAGAGATATTTTTAGATATTTTTAGGATTTTTTTGAGATTTTTATTATTATTTTATAATAAAATAATAATAAAAATATATTATTAAAAAAAAGAAGGAAAAAAACGAAATCTGAAGAGAAATCGGGGAGAGAGAACAGAGGAAACGGAAGCAAGCCGACCCGAGGGAGAAGACCACCGGACGGCGAGCACCGGCCACCCCACGGCCAGGCAAGCTGCGAAAAAGGAAGCCCGGCACCGTGCGCACCCATCGGCACCGGTCACAACCTCCACTGACTCCAGACGTCGGCGAATCGAAGAGGAGAAGCCGCGGAGGAAAAGAAGAGATCCGGCGGCCATCGGCGGTGCTTGGTCCCGATCGAGCCCAGCCGAGTGTTGCCCAGGCTTAGGCGCGCCGAACTGCGGTGGTGATGCGTCGGGAACCGGCCGGAATAGGCCGGCACGGCCAAAGGATGCCTGAACCGATCGGCGGTTCAGGGGAGAAGGTTCTGTGCTGAACCAGACCGGACCAGTTCAGCCAAGGAGAAAAGGGGAAAAAGAGGAAAAAGAAAGAAAAAGGAAAAGGAAAATTTTTGAGATTTCACCGGACTTCGGGTAAGTCGATACGAGGTCAAAAGTGACCGATTTGATTTCCGATGAATTTATTTAAATTATATTTAATCGAAAATTGACCCGGAGTTAAATATAATAAATTGTGCAATTCGACGATAAATTCCGAACGAAAGCGCGATCGAACTTCGATTTGCGTACCACCGCATATTCTCGGGTAAGTAAAGCTCATTTACGACAATTTATGTGATTTATGCGTATTTAAGATTTAATTTACGCATTTCGGATTAAATTTCGGATTTAGTAAATTATATTCAGAATTTTGAATTAAATATCGTAAATGATATACGGGCTATCCAAAGAGCTTGGAATAAAGCCCAATGGGTATTGATAGGCTCAATGAGTCGATAGACCCTGATGAAGGGAAATAATAAGTGGAAAACGAGCTTAATACGGATTAAGGCCCATTAAGGATTATTAAGGCCCATTAAGGGAAAATAGACTGTATTAATGTGTAATACAGTAGGAAAATTATGATTAACCTGAGGAATGGTTATTTACAGCTCCAGAGTTTACATTAAGAACTGATCGGACTACGGGATTTAGCAGCACCGAGGAAGTGAGGTCACGTGACATGATCCGAGGTAAGGGACTTTTGCGAGTAGTTAGAGATAACTGCACGTATTTTCGTCTGCTTTTACATTCACTTAAAAACTCTGAGGGTCAGAGAAAGTGAATAATAATTATTGCGACCCGATAGTGGCAAATTACGATTTTACCCCTAGTTAGTCAAAAAGTCAACTTTTGTGAAAAGTTGCGAAAAGCATGGAAACAATTATTGTGAGTGTTTAACTGCTGTTTAGCATAAAAATAAATAGATGGGCTAATGATTTTAAGGTTGATGTGACTTAAGCACACTTTATAGTGCTGATTTTGATGTTTTATAAACAATCCCTTTTAAATAGCCATCTATCATATTATGTGAGAATGAATCGTGCTAGAGCACAGCTCGCACTGGGATTCATATGTTTTCCACATACATTAGTGCTGGATTTTTATACGCACTAGATTTCCATGACATGCATGATAGGGTACTGGAGTTTTACTCGTACTCAGTTTTATATGATATATGCTTGACACAGAGTGCTGGAGCGATTAGCTCGTACTCGAGTTTTTACATGAGATACATGACAGAGTATTGGAGTGTTGCTCGTACTCGATTCTTCATGGTTTATACATGACATAGTACTTACTTGATTTGATATGTGCATAGCATAGTACTGGGAGCTATTGCTCGTACTTGATTTAATACATGAACTATGCATTGACCTAGTTGCTGGAGATTGCTCGCACTAGAGTTGAGTTTGTGATGTGAAACAGTGTTCGAGCGTAGTGTCGACTGTGTGTCGCACTCGAGGACGCATACTGTATGTGATATTATATACATGTTGAGAGGATGGCCAGCATGAGGGTATTTGTGAATGTGGTATAAATATTTCCATAGTTACGAGGGCTAAGTCCTATGGGAGGCACCCTGGCTGTGAGGGTCACGGGTGTACTTTATACCGTGTCTGAGTGGCACGAGGTGTACGCTGTACCGTGTGTTACGCATAGCTGACGGCTGTAGTGGACTGACCATCCTCCCGTTGCAGCAGTGATGCCCCGCACACCGAGATCTGTGTTGCTTGGGATCACATTTCAGATATGATCATAGTCCAGGATACTATTTGCATTAAACCACAGAGTCTTACATGATATATCACATTGACTGACTGATTTAAACTACGGACAGACCTGAGGGATGGGTCGGACTCCGATTTTATGTTGTGAATCATTTGATGCCATATTTATTGTGATTTTAATATACATGGCATGATTTACATAAAGGCATGATTTATATACGATGCATTGTTTTGCACTACATGCCTACATTTGAGAAAAGAAAGCATGATTTTCTGTACATGGGATTTATTCTGTGCAAGTATATATATTATATTTCAAGACATGCTTTTTAAAGCGAGTAAAGGAAATAATATTTTCAAGGCATAGCATTATTTTGAGTAGATAGTGTTGATATCTACTTGCTTGCCTGATTTCCTTACTGAGCGCGTTGTATGCTCACCCCCTTTATTTACATCTCTCTACAGAGCGTCAGTAGAGCGAGAGCTATCGAGGGATAGTGTCCCAGAGTCCACTACTAGTTCCTATCGATCGCCAGGTATACCTTTATGTACAGTTGTGTATCTAAACATAGAAACAACACAGTGATGTATACGTTATATATTATGGGGAATGTATTTGTATTAGATTTTATATAATTTTACATGTATAATAAAAGCAGTTACAGTCAGTAATAATATATTGACATGTATGTATGAAATGGATGATGTGGTAAGTGAGGACTCTAACATCGAATCACAGCCCAACCATTGAAGAGAGGAAAGGTAAGTTAAAAATGCGAAAAATTTATAGTGATTTTTGGATAAAGTCATGGATTGAGAAGAGGGCCCTGACAGCAGCGGTAGTATTTACGCTGAAGGTATGGCGCCGCTACTTGTATGGTGAGAAGTTCCAAATTCTTACCGACCATAAGAGCCTTAAGTATCTATTCTCGCAGAAAGAATTGAACATGAGACAGAGAAGATGGCTAGAGCTTCTGAAGGACTACGATTGTGAGATACTTTATCATCCGGGTAAGGCTAACATAGTAGTTGATGCTTTGAGCAAGAAGAGCCTTGGGATGGTATCATATATGATGGTCAGGGAACATAAGTTGCTAGAGCAGTTTGCTAGCCTCAGTTTAGGAGTCGTGCCTTTTGACATGGATACGAACTGTATGATTGCTAGTCTACGTTTGGAGCTGGATCTGTTGGATAAGATCAGACAAGCTCAGCAGACTGATCCGTATTGTAGTTATGTGAGTAGTCAGATACAGAGGGGCACAGTGACTGATTTTGAGATAAGTTCAGAGGGACTTCTGAGGTTCAGAGGCAGATTATGTGTTTCGAGGACTAAGAGCTCAGGAGATTGATATTGTCAGAAGCTCATTCTTCGACGTACACGTTACATCCGGGGAGTTACAAGATGTATCAAAACCTCCAGAAGGTGTACTAATGGTCGGGTATGAAGAGAGTTGTGGCAGAGTTTGTGGCGAGGTGTCTCGTATGTCAGCAGGTGAAGGTAGAGCATCAGAAGCTCGCAGGGTTGTTGTAGCCTCTATTTATACCGACATGGAAATGGGAGCATATCACCATGGATTTCGTAATGGGTTTACCGAGGACCCGAAGGAATCACGATGCGATATGGGTGATAGTTGATAGACTGACGAAGTCAGCCCACTTCTTAGCTATGAGAGCTATCGATACTCTAAGTTCATTGGCAAAGTTGTATGTACGCGAGGTAGTGAGGTTACATGGTGTTCCAGTGAGCATTGTCTCGGATAGGGATTCCCGCTTCACTTTCCACTTTTGGGAACATTTTCAGGAAGCCATAGGAACCCAGTTGAGTTTGAGCATCAATTTTCATCTTCAGACAGATGGTTAGTCAGAAAGGATTATACAGACTCTGAAGGATATGTTGAGAGCGTGTGTGCTGGATTATAGAGGCTCATAGGATGATCATTTGCCACTAGCCGAATTTGCCTACAACAACAGTTATCATGCGAGTACCGGGATGGCACCGTACGAGGCTTTGTATGGTTGTAGATGTCATTCCCCTATCGGTTAGGAAGATGTGGGTGACAGAAAGATTTTTGCTCCTGACTTGGTTACACAAGCCTTTGAGGATGTCCGGTTGATTGTTGAGAGATTGAGGACAACTCAGAGTAGACAGAAAAGTAACGCTGACAAGAGACGAAGACCACTTGAGTTCGCAGTTGGTGAGTCAGTATTTCTAAAGGTTTCTCCTTCAAGGGTATAGCGAGATTTGGGAAGAGAGGTAAGTTGAGTCCTCGTTACATTGGACCCTTTGAGATACTTGATCGAGTGGGAGATAAGGCATATAGGTTGGCTTTGCCACCAGATTTATCAAGAGTGCATAATGTCTTCCACATTTCGATGCTACGGAAGTATCATCCAGATCCAAACCATGTGACTCGGTATGAGCCATTGGAGCTCAAGGATGATTTGACATATATAGAGAAATCGATATGGATACTGGATAGAAAGGAGAAAGTCTTAAGAAACAAGACCATCGGGTTAGTGAAGATTCTCTGGCAGCATCACACGTCAGAAGAGGCTACTTGGAAGCGAGAGAGTCCGATGCGAGAGAGATACCCCCAGTTGTTTGAAGAGTAACTTGGTTCTAATTTAGAGGATTAAATTTCTTAAAGTGGGGAAGATTGTAAGACCCATAATTTAATATGTACTCTTTATGATTTTGTGATGTATGGATAAGTCACATTTGATATAAATCATAAGGAATGAATGTTTTTAAGTTGCCAATGTGTATGAAATGTAAAACGGGTAGTTAAGCAAAGTTAATATCAATGTAACAGTGAATTGTGGGAAGAAATTGCAGCATAACCACTTCAGAAGAAGAGCAGATCGATCTCTCACTCAATGTAGATTGATCTTGAAAAGGTTCTGCATAGAACAGATCGATCTCATAACAAGGTCAGATCGATCTCCTTAAGGTTCTGTGTAAAGCAGATCGATCTTATGCTTAAGAGCAGATCGATCACCTAAGCTCAAAAGGTTGATTCCTGAAGAGAAAAAGGCAGGACAGATCGATCCCTCACCGGTATCAGATCGATCACCTAGAGAAATTCTATAAATATACGGCTCTGCAACCTCTATTTTCCCGAGAAACACCAAAACCCTTCAAGAACCAAAGTTAAACCTAACATTTCTACTCTAGAAATCTTCAACTTTCAAGTAGTTTTGAGTGAGATTCAGTTCAACAAAGTTGTTCTTAGTAAAGAGGAGAACAACATACTTGGAAGCCAGAAGTTAGAATCAAAGATTGAAGGAGCAAGGTGGATTTTGCCAATTTTGGTGAAAAAGAGAAAAGTTCAAGCTAGGTAAGATTCAATACACCAAGTTCATATATGTTAATATAGGTGTCTTAGTGAGTTGATTGGTATATGTTTAAATTGATGAACACACCTTGATCATGAGAAATATCCATGACCTAGGTATTGGTATGAAATTGAGAAAAAGATGAGGAAGTTGAGTAAACATGGATTAAATGATAAAATGAGTATGTACGAAAGATTGTAAGGTAGTTTTATGAAATACATAATTTGGAATAGATGAGAAATGAAGATAGGTATATGAGATTTATGGTATAACACCATAATGGGAGAAAATGAGGAGTTAAATGCATTGATTGAGAGTCATGCAAGTGGAAATAAGTATATTAAGGTATACTGATGTGGACAATTATTAATAGCTTTGAAGTTGATATTAGAAGTTGATCGGACTGCGAGGTTTAGCAGCACTGAGGAAGTGAGGTCACGCGACGTGATCCGAGGTAAGAGAATTTCGTGATTAGCTAGAGATAGCTACACGTATTTCGAATAGAATTTCAATACTATATTCTATATGAATTCCTGTGAATAGAAATGTGGTGATAGAGACCGATGAGATAAATCGTGGTTTATCCAAAAATAGGGCAAAAAGCCTTAGAAGCATGTTGTGACTAATATTCATAGTTGCATGATAGAATGACTAATGTTTTCATGTATATGCGAAAACAGCACATATGAGTGCCGATTTGATTTGATTGGGTGAAATTCAATTTAATTAAGCTATCTATCGGGTTTGTGTGTACACCATTAGTGCTAGAGAATACTCACACTATATTTTATGAGATATGCATCACATAGTACTTGAGTATATTCTCGTACTTAATTTTAAATGCGATTTATGCATTATAGAGTATTGGGAGCAAAGCTCATACTCAGTTTTACATGATAGAGTACTAGGAGCATTGCTCGTACTCAGTTTTCATTTATTGATGCATTATAGAGTATTGAGAACATTGCTCATACTCGGTTTTTACATGATATAGTGTTGGGAGCATTGCTTGCACTAGATTTATAACACTTGTGTTATGGTCGTGCTAGGAGTTTACTCGCACGTACCAAATTTTGAAAGAGAGCATGAAACAGCCGTGCTGGGAGCCTGTGCTGTGTGTCGCACCGATTTTATGTTCGCACGTGCATATTTTGAGATATGGCCGAGGGCTATTGAAAATATAACCCATAGTATGAGGACTAAGACTTATAGCAAGCATCTCGACTATGAGGTATATCCAAGGTATGATGACTAAGACTTATTACAAGCATCCCGCCCTGAGATTGGGTCCATGGAGTACTTTGTACCGTGTATGTCACATGGAGTACGTTGTACCGTGAGTACACGATATGAGTGAGTTGTTAGCTGATGGTAGAGATTTGACCCACCTCCCGTTACAGCAAATGTGAGACCCCTCACACCGAGTACTGTGTAGCCTAGAAATCATGAAAAATGAGTTATGATCATAATCTCGGAACATGTTGTCGCCTATCTCCTTTCATGTAAATTGAGTTTTCTTGAATGAACTATCACATGACTTTAAAATCTAAACATGTGAATTTGTGTGTGATAATTGGTAACCCGAGGGATGGGTGAGGCCCAGTTTTCCATGTTTTTGAACATGATGATATGCCATATTATTTTGATTTAATTGAGATGGCATGACAAAAATGTGATTTGTATGAAATTACATGAAAAATGCAATGTTTTTCATAAACTGCTGAGGTTGTTAAAACAGCATGTTTTCAGTTTTATAACTGACGATTTGTATCTAATTGTATATATTGCATAAAAGTGTCAAGCAGGATGCATGATTTATATATGAATCGATAAGGAAATGATTTCAAGGCATGAGCATTGTATTTTGTAGATAGTGTGGTTATCTACTTGCTTGCCTGATTTCCTTACTGTGCTGTGAGCTCACCCCCTTTTTATTTCCCCTCTCTACAGAGTGTTCATAGAAGTCGAGCACGGCTGAGGACTGGTATTCCTTAATCCGCTGCATATCTATCTTACGAGAGGTATACACATTTGAAACATTTTGTACTGAACAATGTAAAAGCACAATTATGTAAACGAATGTACGGTTGGGGATGTATAAGTACAAGTATTTGTATTAATGTATAAGAGTTTACATTATAGAAAAGAATATTGACTTATATACATGTTATGAATGAATATGGTTAAGGTGACTAATATCGAAAGTCACAGCCCAACTGTTTGGTGTTGAGTGATGACAGAAGGAGAGGTAAATTGTCACGACCCATTTTTATCTAAAATCACTACAAATTTTTCGCTTTTTCCTTTCTCTGTCGTGAACAGTCTCACCACCAATAGTTGGGCTGTGATTCGGTATTAGCCATACCTTATTGTTTACCATGTCATTCATTCTTTATTTTGTACAAAATTAAACACTTACATTTCACAACTATAATATTATAACTTCGTACATGTTTTTCAATATTTACATCCCCCATATTACATTCTAAAATCATTACTATGCTGTTACATGTTTAGATACAAAATGATACCAGTATGTATACCTTTCGATGATGGAATACAACGGATACTAGGAATGCAAGTTCTCAGCCGCTCACTAACTAGGGCGAATGCTCTGAAAAATGGTGAAAATGAAAGGGTGAGCAACCACACGCTCAGTAAGGCAATCATGCAAGCAAGTAGATAACCACACTATCTACATGATCATGATGCCATGCATAAAAATCATTTTCTTTCGAGATCATACTTAACACAAATCTCATGCATACTTTTATGCCATATAAAATCTTTCGTATAAACAATTCATTTCATGAAATGGCAGATAAAGCATGGAATTGTAAGTCATGCTATTTAAATAATTCACATTATATCAAAATATGTCATTTATTTCAAATCCACATCCACCCCAAAATTATCAGAACTCAGTCCCAAAACATGAAGTCACGAAATCACAAAATGAAATAAAATAATAAATAACATGTGATTTCACAAAGCAAATGACATGTGAGACTAAGCAAAAATCAGGGTAATAACTCTAGGACTATGGCCATATCCTCTGTGATCCCAGGCTACACTGATCAGGTGTCCGGGGTATCACATCTATCTGCTTCCGCACGGGAGGTGGGTCACGTCCAACCCGCCGGTCCATAGCAGAATATCCATCGTCCGCAGACGGCATATATATATATCGCACACATGGTATAGCGTACTCCATGCTACTTGCATGGTACAACATACTCCATGGACCCATATCATCAAATCACATCACGCCGCATCTCAATAAGCACGTGTGAGCTCATTTAATCGGTGTGGCACACAGCCTACCCGAAGCTCTCAGCACGGCCTTATGCATGTCATAAAAATTTTAGTGCGAGCAAAGCTCCTAGCACTATGTACACAAATCATGTCAAATTTTGTGCGATCAATGCTCTCCAGCACGTTTTATTTTCACATATATTATGTAGGTGGCTCAGTTTCAAAGAATGGTTTTTAAAACCAAAATCAGCACCTGCCACGTGCTATTTTATACAAATTGATAAAACTTCAGCCAGCCTACCCATATCATTGTTGAAAAGCGCTAAAATCATTAAGAACACTCAGTTTCTTACTTTTCATGATTTTTTTTAAAGGAAAAATATTTACCCTTCACAGGGGTAAAATCGTCATTTACCATCTCGGGTTAAAATAAATATTATTTAATGTGCTAAAAAGTAGTATTTCACAGTAAAAACACTCAAAACATGTTATTTATGCATATTCCAATCTAATCCTAATTTTTACAAAATTTCCCTTAGTAGGGGCAAAACGATAATTTTTCTATGTCGGATCTCTACCGATATTTTCCATATTCGAAATTGATATACAATTTAATTATTCAAAAATCTACCCAAAATACGTGTAGCTACCTCAAGCTACTTACACAATTCCCTTACCTCGTAGATCTTGGGGCAGCTCAATATTGTCAATTCTCGAGATTACCTTAATTTACGTGCCACATTCTTGAGCTGCCCAAAACAATACCAATTCATCATATATTGATTAATTTCATCTTAACATATTACATTTTGATTTATCTTCTCAAAGCTTGACCAATTTTGACTTTTCAGTCAACTTTTTTAGTTTTCTCAGATTTACCGATTTAATGTCGTTTTTGGCAAATTTCATTATTCTGATTTCTCAATTCATTATTTCATTAAACTTATGACTCATTCAAGTTCATAAATCAAGCTAGTCACTTTGTCAAATTTTTAATTCTTTCACTTTTTCGTTTTTCACTGAGTTAAGCTATAAATCGAGCTTTCTCGGTATAAATTTAACCGTTAACAACCTTAGATCCATCAAATTTTGCACCACAAACACATCATAACCTTGCTATCTAGAACTCAATCATCCATAGAAATTAAATCATCAATTTCACTTAACTAAAAACCTTCCAAAAACACCAAATAACAACATATGTGAACTTTATCATCATCCATCAACTTTACCTCGGGTTTGACTAAGTTTGACCACATTTTTCTTCCTCCAAATTGATCCTCAACTGAAACTTAACATGTATAGAACTTAGAATCATCAAAAACTACAAGAAAATCCAACCAAAGAATCAAAAATTCCAAGTTCTTCACTTACCAATAAACAGGGCAGATCTATGCACTATTTTTCGTTTGAGTTTTTGACATATCAAATAACCTTATCTGAGGCTGAATTTTTTATATATTATATAGGACTGGAAGAGGAAGAGTTTATCCTTCTTGGCCAACACCTGAATCTGGTCGGAAGGATGCCAGAACAATTTCACAAGGAGGGGATGAAGGTACCACCTGCGGCAACTTGGAGAGGTCAGATCTCTCGACTGGAATGTCAAATGGGGTTGAACTTTATGCCTTAAGAAAGATTATCAAGCTGAATTTATAACTGGATAATTTTGTATTTAATTAATTCCATCAAAGTCTTCAAAATTGACAAAGTTAGATGGTAGGTTGGAATCTAGAGTAGGACAGTTTTTTGTCCCTCTCTTAGAAAATTCTAAAAAAATATATTTAGTCTAATTTTCTCCAAATTTACACTTATCAAGTGTTATAATATATCCCTAGTAGGTTTCATAAAAATTTTGGGGTCACTTGTTTGAGAAACATTTCCCGATTGAGCCTATTTTACACGATTTGGTCAATACTGAGCAAAATGGCTTATAGCTTGCAATTTACCTAAAAAATAAATTTGATCCCCGAAACCTCCATATTTCCACTTGATTTTGATACCTCAAGTAAATTTCACCTTATATTAGTTTTTTACGATCTCGGAATAATTTTCAGGAATTTCTAGAATTTATTCTGAATTTATCCCTAATTTCGAGCTCATTTGCTCGGTTTAGTGCAATACCCGAACCTTACCCAGTTTTCCATTTCCAATACCTTAGTTTTCATTTCTAATTATCAATTCATGACCATATATAAAATTCTTAAGAGATTCTCGAGCTTAAAGTCTTACCTCGATTTTTCGTGTCAGCGGGCCTCACGTCGCTAACCCGAGTGCTTCGATGGTTTTCAAGCCTGCACAATATTATTCCGAGTTCTCAATTACTTCTTAATTTTTAAATTAAGAAATAAGTGGAAAAAATTTTGGGTTTTACTTTTCTCCCAACCTTGTAAGAATTCGATCCTCCGAATTCAAGCTGGTCCATCGAATAATTATGGGTACCTCTCTCTCATGTGGCTCTCTAGCTCCCACGTAGCTTCTTCTATTGAGTGGTGTCACCAGAGAACCTTTACCAATGGAATCATCTTAGATCGAAGTACCTTCTCTTTTCTGTCAAGGATCCGGATCGGTTGTTCAATATAACTCATGTCTTCCTGAATCTCCAGTGGTTCATACTCTATGACATGAGAAGGGTCTGGATAATACTTCCTCAACATGGAAACATAAAAGACATTATGTATTCCCGACAACTGTGGGGGTAGTGCAAGTTGGTAAGCAACGTCTCCCACTTTCTCCAATATTTCAAATGGACCAATGAAGCGAGGACTGAGCTTCCCTTTCTTCCCGAAGCGTGTGACACCTTTCATCAGAGACACTTTCACAAATACAGAGTCCCCAACTTGAAATTCCAAAGGACGCCTTCGTACATCTGCATAACTCTTTTGCCTACTCTGTGCTGTCCTCAATTTATCACAGATTAGCTGAACACCTTTAGCTGCCTGTTTGACCGGTTCGAGAGCAAGTATCTTCCTGTCACCCACTTCTTCCCATGCAATCGGGGATCTACATCTCCTGCCATACAAAGCTTCATAAGGAGCCATACCAATGCTAGCATGATAGCTGTTATTATAAGCAAATTCAGCAAGAGGCAAATGATCATCCCAGGAGCCCTTAAAGTCCAAGGCACACGCCCTTAACATATCCTCTAGAGTTTGAATAGTCCGCTCAGATGACCATCTATCTGAGGATGATAGGCGGTGCTCAAATTCAGTCGAGATCCCATGGCTTCTTGAAAACGAGTCCAAAACCTCGAAGTGAACCTAGAATCTCTATCAGAAGTAATACTCACAGGAGCTCCATGTAATCGTATCACCTCTCTAACATATAAATCTGCTAGCTTATCAATTGAATCAGTGCTCTTGATGGCAACGAAGTGGGCACTTTTAGTCAATCTGTCTACAATTACCCATACTGCATCATGACTTTCTGGGTCCTTGGTAACCCCACAATAAAATCCATAGTACTATGCTCCCATTTCCAAGTAGGCACCGGTAATGACTTAAGTAGTCCTACTGGTTTCTGGTGCTCAGCCTTAATTTATTGGCAAACTAAACATCTAGCCACAAAATCTGCTACATCTTTCTTCATTCCTGTCCACCAATACACTTTTCAGAGATCATGGTACATCTTAGTACTATCTGGGTGCATGGTGAATCGAGAACAATGCGACTCTTTTAGAATGCTTTGTCTAAAGGTGTCATCATCGGGTACATAAATACGGCCCTGAAATCTCAATAACCCATCATTACTTACCAAGAAGTCTGACTGCAATCTCTCATCAGCCTAACTAATCATATTCAATAATTTCTGATCATTTCTCTGTCTTGCTCGTATCTGATCCAGTATACTGGGTTCCATTTGTAGGCAAGCCATAAACCCATCTTTAACCTCATTAATACTGATTCTGAGCTCGACGAACTATTTTAACAAGTCTCATTATCTAATCATCACATAGGACATCATACCCTTTCTACTAAGGGCATCTGCTACCACATTCGCCTTGCCTGGATGGTACAAAATCTCGCAACCATAGTCCTTCAAAAGTTCTAGCCATATTCTTTGTCTCATATTCAGCTCCATCTGTGAAAACAGATACTTGAGGCTCTTATGATTAGTGAAAATTTGAAATTTCTCACCATAAAGATAGTGGCGCCATATCTTCAGTGCAAACACTATGACTGCCAACTCTAAGTCATGGGTTGGATAATTCCTCTCATGATCCTTTAACTATCGGGATCCATAAGCGACTACCTTCCCATCCTGTATCAATACACAGCCCAGTCCTTGATGTGAAGCATCTATATATACAGAAAAACCTTCTGAGCTGGTAGGAATAGTGAGAATCGGAGTGATTGTCAATCGGCACTTTAGTTCTATAAAACTCCTTTCACAATCATCGGACTACATAAATGCAACATTCTTCCTAGTGAGACGTGTCAATGGAGCAGCCAACTTATAAAATCCCTCTACAAACTGTCTGTAATATCCAGCCAAACCCACGAAACTCCCGATCTCAATGATTGTCTTTGGCCTCTCCCATTGAACTACTGCCTCAATCTTGGATAGATCCACTGACACGCAATCCTTTGACACCACATGGCCCAAAAATGAAATTTGCTTGTATACACAAATTTTCGCGTCTGTAAAATTAAAACACGAATTAGTGATAAAATTTAATTTTTTGTATTTATGTGTGAGTACAATTCTCTGTTTTGAATTCTTTACAAAAAAGAATGATCCTCTGATTCGGTCTCTTGAAATGCACTTGTCGAGCGCGTGACGCTTGATCCCGATGGAGTGAGAAGAGTGATTGTTAAGAGAAACGGCCAAGGGGGCTTGTTGTTCCTCTTGAACTTGCAGTGGCGTGGCTGATCGTTGAGAGAACGGTCTGTGGTTCCTCGTGGATTTGTAGTGGCGCAGCTGATTGTTGAGAGAACGGTCTATGACTTGTTGTCCTCTTGTAAATTTGTTGACGGCTTTGTTAAAGAAAAGACTTGACTGAAGAGAAGGCTTAATCGGAGAACGGCCGGTATTCTATAGGCTTTCAATTCTCTGAGGAGGCTGAGACTTCTCTTCTCTGTGTGCTATGCTCTTCTTCAGTGCTTTCTGTCTGCTTCTTCTGAGTGTTTTCTGAGTCTTCTTCTATCTGAATTCTTCTGTGTGTTTTCTGAGTGTGGAAGAGCTCTCTATTTATAATGCTTGATGGTAGAGAGTTCTAAAGGGACTCGATCACTCCAGAGCTTATCTCTAATTAATTTAATTTAATTAGAGATAATACAATTGGTTAATAATTTTTATTTATCACCAATTTATTAGAAATTATTAATTAATTAAATATTTAATTTAATTAACTAATAATACTAATTAATTTTTTTTAATGCCTACAAATGCCCCCACTTCAAGATACGGGCGTGCGTATGCTAGGCATGAAGTACGTATGGAACTTGAAGTCCATCAATGTCAAAAGCATGCGTGCTATGACAAAATTCCTTGATTTTTTTTAATAGCACAATATTTTTTTTGTGCTTTATATATATATATATATATATATATATATATATATATATATATATATATATTGAATTTTGTGTTTATTTTCAACACAAATTGAACTAAAGAAATAAATTACAATTACATCTCTTCAGTCAGAGTTGAACTCAAATTCTTCTGTCAAACTATATATATTGACTGATAATCATAAACTCCTCTTCATAAATTTCAAGCAGTTTAGATCTTCTTTCATCAATTCTACAGATCATTAGGTAAGACTTCTTCTTTCTTCTTTTTTATTTTTATTTTTATTTTGTGAATGTATGTTCGTACACTCCATCATAAACCATCTGTATGTCTATGTTTGAATTATTGTTGTGGCCATCTATACTGCTATTTTGCATGCTTGAATTTTGTTATTGTACTGTGCCATCGCTGCGACCATCATCTTCCCCGAGCCCATGCGGTGCCTCACTTCATCGTGCTTCTCTGCTGGCTGCTGCCCACGCCTCTGTTTTGTTTCCGAGGTTATGTTTTCTGTTCTGAAGTTGATGCCTCCACCTTCAACACTGGTCATGGCAGCAGTTCTCTGTTTTGTCATCTTCATCGCGGCGGTTAGCTCTTCAACACAGCAGCTAACTCTCTGTCATAGCAGCTTTCTGTGAGTCATCGCCGCTAGCTCTCTAACACAGCAGCTAGCTCTCTGTCACTGTAACTCTCTGTGAGTCATCATCTCCATCATCAAAGCAGCCTCTGCAGTTTTCTCTCATCATCTTTGTCACAATTGCTAGCTTTCTATCACAGCAGCTAGTTCTCCGCCTTTATCACCATCGTTCCTGATTCCTTCTCTGCAATTGATTCTGCTTCCACCTTCAACACTCTCAAGATTGCTAATTGTCTACCGGCTTCAAGCTTTGATCATCATCCTTGCGAATCTCTAATCTGGGAAAACACTGCCTTAGACAAGAGTCTCTTAGAATCCTTGCTAACAAAACTTTGTTCATCACTGCTTTTTTTTTTTTTTTATGCTGAAAGTACTTGTGCTCTGGGAATTCATAACATGGTCACCGATACTACTGAACACTTCCACACTGTCATCTTTAAATCCATTGTTCTTAAAAAGGGGTCTCCTCATCGATTTCAACTTCAATTGCAACCTCGGCATCAAGCTTAACCCCTTCCTCGCCACTTTCTTGCAATTCCAGTGCGAACTCTAGGCTCCACACGATATCGCCCATCGATGGCCTCTCGATCCCTTCATCATGCAAACAACTCATTGCCACTTCAGTGAATTTCTTCAAACACTTAGGCGTAATCTTGCCTCTCAAAAATGGATCAATGATTTTGTACAAAGTTCCATTTCGATGGCATTGTTGAGCCCACGTTGCTAAGCTCACCTGTGCCTTGTCTTCTCGGTTTCGACACTCCCAAGGCTTTCCCTTCCAAAGCCGTTTTCGCAGCTTTCCATTGACTGAACCTCACCAGCGTCACCGACATCACTTCCTTAACTTCCTTGAACAATATCGACAGATGCATTAGAAATTGGGCCAGTCCAGAGCAACATTAGTGACGACCAGCTACGCAAGGCAGTGTGTAGCTTATTCCCTAAGCTGGCGTACCTCTCTTCATTGTAATCTTCATCTACCAAATCACGTTCAGATGTTTCCAGAACAGAAATTTTACCTGATAGAGTAGCAGATCCAGGCACTAGAGTTCGATCAAGGAGATCCTCAAGTTAGGGACTGACAGAAGCAATACTGCTATCAACAATGTCAGATATATTTTCGTTACCAACATCATTTAAACTAGTACTGCTTTCAGCTGCCAATTCAGATACATTAATTGCTTCTCCACCTTTCTCAGATGTTGGCTCAGAATTTTCTATGCGAAAACCACTTTCTTCAACGTCGTTTATCCCTATGCGAGCGAAGAAGAGTCAGCACAGTGAATTCAGAATCAGTGAGGAGAATGTTTCCTTGGGCATACAACTCCAATATTACATAGTGCGCATTTGTGCATGACCCAAATTGGAAAAGAATTCATCCTATCATAACCGAGCTGTCGGACGTCTTCAAGTCTTCTAGTTCGAATATGCTTTCTTAATTTGAGAGTAAAGCCAGAAGGGGTGTTTGCTCTTATCCCGAACATAAGCAGTGGGCCTGTCCCATATGCATGTTAATTGAGGTAATTCTATCAGCTCCGACGTTGAATTTGAAAGAATAGCGAAGGGACGTTGTCTTCCAGATAGTTATAATGAATTCCATCATTGGATTGCGACTTATCGCAATCTTTAATTCTGAACTGCTTTGCACTTTGTCCGACGACTGGTGGTTCTTTTTTTTTTCACATCGTGATTTAAGTGCAAATCCTTGAATGTATCCAGTGAGACTGTAACTCTCAAGATTCTTGACGTTGGGTTGTGATGGTCATTGAAAGATCCATCTTCCTTAATGGTTATCTCATATGCTTGCAAGTTGGAGGGCAAAGAGCATGATGAAATTATCTCTGATGGGTCAGATGGCTTAGCGTTACTTCATGACGTACCCAAGTTAAAAGATTAGTAGCTGCTTCTTTCTCTGCAAAGTAAAAGGTCTTACATTCATCTATAACTTCTTCCTCCGTTAACCTCTCTCCTTGACCATCCTGGTTATGATAAGAAGACATCAAAAGACCAAGTAGATTCGTGGAGTTTTCTATTGACTTCTTGGTCTGATTATTCTTGCTCAGCATCCGTATTGATTCACATATCTCCTTCTCCAGTCTCTACCTTTCTCTATTTTTTTTTGGTAGGCAGAAAACAGTCGATCAAGAATCTTGAGCGAATACGTTGGATATCGAGGGTTGCTATGATGGCAGCGTTCCTCTTTTTTTTTTGATTTGATTTTTTTTATTTTTTTTACTACATATGCATTACGCATTATTATTTTGAGCATTATCTTTTATTTGAAATTATTTGATCTATCTTTTTTTTTTTTTTTGTAGTCATGGACGAACCTCCTTCGTATCTCTTCCAAGACCATCCATAGTCAAGCATTGCCAAGATGAAGTTAAGGGTAGGCCTTTTTTTCAAAGACTCAAGAGGAGTATAAAGGTCGTCTACGTGATTTTCTACTTATCCGAGACAAGTCTAATGAAGATATAAGGAAAGCTACTAAGTGTTTAATTCACACTCCAGCTATTGGTAGCAATGCAAATAATTGGGATTCCGATGTGGCAACTCTTTACCATTTGGATGTCTGGACTTCTGAAGAGGTTGATGAGGTATTTTCTTTCAATTCTCACACTGCTCAAAAGGGTGCCTTTAAGACGGTGCTGAAGTTGCAAGATAGTCACCATGAAGAGAGCGTCAAGTATACCGCCCTCACCACTTTGGGTCATCGCATCTGTAGACGCGAAGTTTCTTGGCATGGCTTTCAACCACGAGGAGAATTTGTTCCTCCTCCTGGATATTGGGAATGGTCAGAGCTTATTTTGAGTCAGTACAAGCAGATTTTAGAGCAAGCGGGCGTCTATGAATCGATCTTCGCTTCGCTGTTTGTTTATGACCAAGGTCGAAATATGATTCATGCCTTGTGCGAAGCTTGGTGCCCAACCACCAGTACATTTTTATCTTCTTGTGGGGAGATTTCCATTTCACTGTGGGATTTGAAGATTTTAGGAGGCCTTCCTATTGTTGGAGAGTTTTACGACGAGGTTGCCCCCAGCTTAGAAGAAATAACCGGTCTCAATGACTCTTCATGTCCCATTCTTCCAGTCAGTTGTCGATACCTTTTTCTTGCATATCACCTCATCAGGTTGCAGGAGGATCATGGGGCTTCGAAAGCAATGGAGTTTTTGCTTTTGCTTGGGTGAGATTTTGGTTTCGAGGCAAAAGCAAATACAATGATCCTTATGATTCGATCACGATCAAAGGCAAGAAAAATTCTCTATATACTCCTGATGGTCGTTTCAGACATCGCCTTCGTACTAGAAAGGAAAATGAAGTTTTCCTTGACCTAGGCATTCTTGACATTGATAGAGATGAGGTATTCTTAGCCGCATTCTTATCAGTTTGGTTATGCTCTTTTATTCTTCTGAGTACCCGTGGTGATGTCATTCGGCCTGAGACTTTCAAAGTGGCTTCTTTCATAGTAAAAGGTACACGATTTGGTCTTGCTATTCTTGTCTTGGCGAGCATAGACAATGGACTGAATCAAATTGCTACTTGCGTTGATGTTCCCGGTCAATGCAATGTTGCTCTTCCTTGGCATTTTGTGTATACGTGGATGGCGTCTTACTTTGGGACTCATCCTGGCTCAAATAAAGCACCAAGAAGACCTAAAATGTGCAAGTATGGGGGATCTTTTGGTCACAAATCTTACGGTGAGGTCAAAAGTCGAGAAATCATTCAACAATTACTTGGCATAGATTGGCAAGCCACTAACATATTTGACACTTGTAAGACTAAACTCTTGGACACTCTTGGGAACCGACTTAAGCTTGACGATTTTGAATACTTGGTCAGCCTTCGATCTTCATTTTTGACTTTACGAAGAGACAATTTTTACTTGGTAGAATCATATAGTCCTCATCGCTTTGCAAGGTAATTTGGATATGTCAAGATGTTCCGGGATCTTTGACAACTGCTATTAGAACTGCCAGTTTGAGAGGGTTGTTGCGCTATTGGCGATGCAGTGTGTTGAGAGGTCCAAGTTGTGAAGTGACTATCCCTAAATGGAGTAGCACCAATGAACACTTGTTTGTAACAAGAAAATTCTTTGTATGGTGGCAAGGTCAAATAGGAGATTACTATCGTACTCGTATACCCATCTTGAAAGATAGCACAAGTACTAATTTCAGACTTGCTTCTTCTAGATCTTGTAAAGAAAGATTATCGAAGCAAGTGCAGCCTTTGATCGATACTACTGACCTTGAGGCTGAAGATATTGATGATGTTACCATGACGCAATGCCTTGACATGGGGCAATTTGAACAAAGCAAAGGTTCTTTAACCCCTACCGTGGATAGGAGAGAGGCTCTCGTTGTCGGAGATGAACAACCTCGTCAGTGTGATGATTATAGTGATAAACCTGTGGAACCTATCGGAAGTGATCATGATAGTGATAGATGCAATCCTAGAAGGCTTAGGAGAGGTGTGAAATCTTCTTTGAAAAGGAAAGTGATGGTCTCCGAGCAACCAAAGATTTCAAGTCAAGTAACAAGGGTTGATTCCCCTAAGAAATCTTGTCATGGTAGGCTTCGTTGTTCCTTAAAGAGGAGATGTCCTGAAACTGATCGTGGGGAGTCTGAGAAGAGGACTCCAATTGCACAGGAAGAAGTTGCTGATTCGACTGGTGATGATGCGATTCCTCTTACAGAGATGTTAAAGAAAAACACTGTTAACCAGGTTAAAAATATCATGCCCGATGATGAGCCTTCAAAAAATGAGGAATCTGTAAGTGATGCTGGTAAAGTTTGAAACCAAGTGAAACAGTTGTCTGCTAAAATAGGCTCCACATCTTTAGCCAAGGGTAGCTCTAAGTCTATTTCAATCAATTCACTGACTAAGAGAGCTCGAGGAGACGACACAGTTGGGAATAAACCTCCTAATCAGGATCCGCCCCAGTTGCCAATCAATCGCTCTCTGGAACGAGATACTATCTCTATTTCGACTTATCATCCTGGCAAGTATTCTTCCAAGATTTTTGAAAAAGCCATTAAAGGGATCGGACATGATTTCTTACTTCGACTTAGAGATGCCTCTTTTTCTCAAGTTAGCAAGCTTTATGAAGATGCTTCCACTGTTTATTCAAGCATTGAAAGTTTGCATGGTGATTCGACTTCCTTAAAAAAGATTGTTGACTCCTATGTTGGGGAGGTGAAAGCATTATTGTGTCTTGAGAAAGAACTTGATGGTCGTCTTTCTCAAAAAACTTTAGAAAGGAAGAAGGCTGAAGTAACAGAACAGCTGGAATGCGCTAAGTCTTCCTTGACGTCGAAGCAACAACATTATGAAGCACAAGCCACAAAGCTTCAAGCTTTGCAAGATGAACGTGCTGCATTAGAAGAGAAGTTGCGTTTAATTCGAAAAGAGGAATTGAGGGTGAAGACTGAGTTGGATGCTCGAGTTGTTAAAGTAAGCAAGGCCAATGATGAAATTTCTTCCTTTGAAAAGATGATGATTGAATTAGAGACCACGGTTTCCATTGCTGATGAAGACATGGAGAACATTGAAGAGCTTAGGAGAGCATTGCAGACTCATCGACACTCTTTGGTCGACAGTTGGAGCAGCAAGTCCTAGATATTACTTGAGCGTTTTATTTTATTTTATTTGTAATAGATATTTTCAGCATTTCATCTATGTCATATAAGACTTTAATCATTATGATGATTTTTTTTGTTTATTTGGTGTGACTGAACTTAGGATGGAGGGATTTCCTAAGCTGCCTACGTACCTTCTAAGAGAAGGATCAAGTCATTACATAGTTCATTTGTTTTTTTTTTATTTATTATTTTGCCTTAATTTTTGCCTAGACCACCCCAATGGGGTTTTCAATCTAGCAGGCATTTTTTATTTGATGTTGTGCATAGAAATTGGAGTTTTCACGCATAATAGCGTTTCAGAAATTTCCCATTGATAGGGTCGACTCGTAATCCGTCACTGTCGACTATCTTGTAAGCATTGTTTGTATAAACTTCTTGCACAACATAAGGTCCATCCCACTTAGAAGTAAACTTATCACTAGGATGATGATGGAAGTTAATTGGCCTGTGCATGGCGAGCACTAAATCTCCTACTTGAAAGGAACGTGGGCGAACTTTCTTGTTAAAAGCTTTAGAGAGGCGAGCTTGATAACATTCAAGATGTTGTTGTGCTTGCAAATGTCTTTCATCTAACGTTTCAAGCTCTTGAAGGCGCAATTGGGCATTGCTCTCTTGTGTTAAGCCTTCTTGGATGGCAATTCTTAAAGTAGGAATTTGACATTCCAATGGAAGAATGGCTTCGACACCATAAACAAGGGCATATGGAGTAGCTTGTGTAGGTGTTCGATATGTAGTGCGATACGCCTAGAGTGCTTCTCCGATTCTTTCATGCCAATCTCTTTTACTCTTCGCAACAACTTTCTTCAACAAATTACAAAGTGTCTTGTTGAATGCTTCTGCAAGGCCATTTGCTGGGGCATTATACATGGAAGAGTTGTATTGTTTGAAATTGAATTTCTCGCACAATTTATCCATGAGGCTATTGTAGAATTGTTTGCCATTGTCAGTGATGATGTACGGAGGAACTCCATAGTGATAGATGATCTGCACGCGAATGAATTCTACAACTTGTTCTTTCTTGACCTCTCTGAAAGGTAACACTTCTGCCCACTTGGAGAAATAATATGTTGCAGCCAGAATGTATAAGTGTCCTCTTGAAGACTTAGGCAATGGTCCTACAAGATCAAGACCCCATCCATCGAAAGGCCATGGTGCAACTGTGGGATGAAGAGGCTCTGGTGGCTGATGTATGTAATTGGCATGGAATTGGCATGGTTGACATCTCTTTGCAAAATCTATAGCATCTTGCGCCATTGTAGGCCAATAATACCCCATTCTCTTGATCTTGTAATGCATTTTCGGCCCAGATTGATGTGCGCCACAAATTCCAGAATGAACCTCTTGTAACACTTATTTGGCTTCCTCACTTCCTAGACAACGTAAGAATTGCCCATCAAATGACCTACGATACAAGGTATCTTTATAATAGATGAACCGTGTTGCTCTGCGTTGCACTTCAGACTTGTGACGTAAATCATTCGGAAGTTTGCCATGCTGAAGATAATCAATAATAGGCTATCGCCAATCTTCAACATCAATTGTGCATACCGATATCGCACTGACTTCTTCATGAACTATGCCTTGTAGAGGTACTATCCATCTGCAACATATTGGAACATTTAACTTTTCATCCTCATTGATGGCCAAAGTTGTTGCCAAGTTAGCCAAAGCATCTACCTGTCGATTTTCACCTCTTGGGATATGCTTTAACGTTATGAAATCAAACTTATCCATTAACCGTTTAGCATATTTGAAATATGAAATCAAATCTTCTTTCTTGACTTCATATTCTACCAAGAGTTGATGTATTATCAGCTTAGAGTCCCCATACACTTCAATGTCTTTAATCCCCATTTCAAGTGCCATTTCTAAGCCTAAAATAAGTGCTTGATATTCAGCAACATTATTAGAGCATAATTCGCTCAAGATAAAAGAATATGGCAAGACTTGATTGTAAGGGCTAACGACAATTGCCTCCGCTCCTGCTCCACTTTGTCTTGAAGCACCGTCAAAGAATAACCTCTAGCTTGGCTTTAAGACGACAAAAATGACTTCTTCATCGGGTAAATCATCTGACAATTTCCAATCAGACGGGATAGGATGATCTGCTAGAAAATCTGCCAAGGCCTGCCCCTTCACCGCCTTTTGGGAAACATAAACAATGTCATATTGTTGAAGGATTACCACCCACTTTGCCAATCTCTCAGAAAGAATTGGTTTGGATAAAATATATTTCACGGGATCTGCTCGTGCTATTAAATGGACGGTGTATGCTTGCATGTAGTGTCTTAGTTTATCAACGGCGAAGAACAAAGCAAGACACATTTTCTCAATAGGGGAGTAGCTTAATTCTGCCCCTACAAGCGTTCGGCTTAAATAGTATAAAGCCCTTTGTTTCCTTTGCTCATCTTCTTGTGCGAGTAATGCCCCCAAGGACTTGTCCTGTGCCGCAATATAAAGGACTAATGGCTTTCCATGAATTGGTGCTCCCAAATCTTGAGGATTATGTAAGTATCTCTTAATCGCATTAAAAGCATTGCTACAGGATTCATCCCACTCGAATGGTACGTCCTTCTTCATTAGTCGACTGAATGGTTGGCATCTTCCAGCTAGGTTTGAAATAAACCTTCGAATGTATGCCAATTTACCTTGAAGACTTCGAAGCTCTTTTAAGTTCTTAGGCTCTGGCATATTCTGGATAGCGTCTATCTTGGACTGATCTATTTCAATGCCTCGGTGTCTCACGATAAAACCAAGGAACTTCCCAGATGTCACTCCAAAGGCACATTTCAACGGGTTCATCTTCAGTTGGTACTTTCTCAGCCTTTCAAACACTGAACGAAGATTTTCAATATGGTCATTTCTTCTCTTTGACTTGACCACAAGATCATCAACATAACATTCTACTATTTTATGCAGTAAATCATCAAAAGTTCTCTGCATAGCACGTTGATAAGTTGCACCAGCATTTTTCAAACCAAAGGGCATTACTTTATAGCAATAAATCCCCTTAGGTGTTCGAAATGCGGTTAGCTCTTCATCTTTTGGTGCCATTCAAATTTGATTATAACCAGATGATCCATCCATGAATGATAAAGCCTCATGCCCTATAGTAGCATCAACCATTATTTCGGTGATGGGTAGTGGAAAGTCATCTTTTGGGCATGCATTGTTTAGATCGCGAAAGTCGACACAGATACGAAGTTGTCCATTCTTCTTTTTGATTGGCACTATATTAGCTATCCAAGATGGATATTTCACTTCATGTATGAATCCCGCATTGATTAACTTGTTGACTTCAGCTTCTATGAGCGGGATAAGATCAGGTCTATAGCGCCTTTGGGGCTGTTTAATTGGCTTTACTCCCTTTCAAACAACCAATTTATGAACTGCAACTTTCGGATCAAGTCCGGGCATCTCTTTATATGTCCAGGCAAAGACGTCTTTGTATTCTAACAATAGTACGACATATTTTTCTTTTTCTTTTGGGCTAAGGAGTGCACTCAAAAATATAGGGCATGGTGCATCCGAGGTGCCAAGATTTGCCTCTTCCAGCCTGTCGACAGTTGCTTGCCCCCCGTCTTCTAAAGCAGCGGGAGCTTCTTCTTCTTCAATTTCAGATGGCTTTTCAGACTCATCTTCTGATGATTCATCATCTGTACTTTCTTGGGTGGTTACATGATATGTTGAAAAAAACCTTTGTCTCATCTTCTTTGAGATGTACTGATGAACTGGTGTCCACAACAGTATGACGTCGCACTTTCAATGGCCCTTCTGCAGAGATTTCAAGCTCTAAACGCCTCTTCATGCGAGATGGAATCGAGCTTCGGATTTCCTTATCATCCTTCAATTCAGTGCAGTTTTGACTTTCTTCTTGCTGCACTTCACTGCTTGAAGCATTCAATCTATCAAAAACTGAATTGCGTCTTCTGGATGCTTGACGTAACTCAGGGTGAGGGACATTGAGCCTTTCAAACACTGAAATACGAGTTGCTGACGTTCCCAAACGATCGAATACTGACACACGAGTAGTGTTTTGAGGAGGATGAGTTGGAGAAGCTTTTGGCTCATCACATTCTTCAGTAACCTCCACCGAAATGTGTTGAGTACTGACTGATTTATTCTTCCTGCCAACACGAATTCGTATCGGGTTTTGGGATTCACATCCTAATCCATCTTTTGGAAAAGGTTTCCCATCCGACTTGTTTATCAGCTTTTTATGAGTTTCAATGATCCCTTGCAACTTTGCAGTCGTCTTTCCATCATGCAACTCATTCATGGACGATGACTTGGAAAAGTCGAACCCAGCCTTAGCGATCAGTTTATAAGCCTTTGGATCGTAATTTTCAGCAGTACAACCTTGAGGCAAAGTCCCATGTTCTATTGCGCCTTGGGACGGTCGAACGAACCCTTTCAACGACTTCTTGGCTTGACTATGAACCATGTTAGTTAGAGGCAATGTGCAAGCATCCTTCAACAGTTTTATGTCTTCTTTTATCTTATCAGGAGAACACTCTGCTTGATTAAATTCTGAGCATTCCAAGAATGGCGATTGACCTTCCTTGCGACGAGCCTTTGGAATATAGCGAAGAACTGGAGTTTCTTTTACCTCGCTGGGTGAAGATTTGACTGGGTTGTCCTTTACAATATCTTCCATTGTAAGCTTAGGAATACCCTCAAGAGATGCATTTAAAGGCTCTTTCATCACAGTAGTATCTATTTTCTTTTTACCCTTAATTTCAATTTTTCCGGTGCTTGGCATTTGAGTGGGTAAAACTTCTTTTATATCACAGTTCTCTGAGTAGAACTTCGCAATAGCATAGTGAGACTCGACCTCATTGAATGGTTTTAAATCAGCATCAACCTTTCTTGGTCTGTCTCGATAAAACTTTAAGCATTGATGCAGTGTAGAAGGTACAACGCCATTTGCATGAATCCAAGGTCGCTCGAGCAACAACTTATATGTAGTTCTAGCGTCGATGACATGGAAGATTGTACTCGACATTAATTCACCGATCGCGACATCCACTCGTATTATTCCCAAAGCACATTGCTCCATTTGATTGAAACCTTTGATCAAAAGTCGGCTTTTTGACAATTCATTAATTGTTATGCCAAGCTCCTCCATTGTTGCTTTGGGCATGATATTAACTGCAGACCCATTATCGACCAACATGCGATTCACCCTTTGTTCTCGGATGTATCCATAAACATAAAGTGGTCGATTGTGGGGTTTTGATCCTAACAACAGATCTTCATCTGTGAATGCAAGAATTGTCAAGCAGTAATCACAAAAACTATCATCTGAAGCAGGTTTCATGGGAGTTGGAAGATGTGCAGCGTAAATTTTTGAGTTTTCCAAAGCATGCGCAATCGCGTCACGTGTTGCCTTTGGATACTGCAATAACTCGTAGATGGTAAGATGAGAAGAGATCCCTTTCAAGATCTTAAGGCTTTCTTCCCGGACTATTTTCGTCTGGCCATCTCCTCGAGCCTTAATAGCCTTTGAGCTTTCTCTCTCTGACTCATCTTTAAATGAAACCGTATGAACACCAACACTCACTTGTTCTTCCCTAAGAAAACCTTTAGGAAAGAATTCTTCTAGTGTTATTTGTTTTCGAGGCTTTTGCCTTAAAAAAATTTGGAATTGGGGATGCTTCATAGTTTTCTTCTGTCCCCAACGTGGATGCGAGTTATTTATCTGCTAAATTCCCTTTTGAAAAGGAAGGTTTGCGGATTGGACATATCGCTTTCGCGATTTTCGTCGCGTTACCAATGTCCATTGTTCTTCATCATCCGCAGTAGATTCAACATCTTTAAAAGAGCTAGTAATTGAGCTTGTTACCGCAACTAGTAGGGCAACAGGTTCCAAGCAACCAAATTGAATCAGTTGATACGTTAAGCCTTTAGTAGGCAAAGAAGTGAAAGTAGCATGATTTGACTCTACTATGTCGTCCATATCAAGTTCAATCTTGCGCTCATTCACTAGCTTCATTATCAGATCTTTCAGGTCAAAACATTTTTCAGTGGGGTGACCAATGATGCCATGATACTTGCAATACTTTGGATCGATAACTTTTCCCTTTTCTCCTGGCCTTTTGGACTTTGGAAGTTCAATCAGCTTTTGGTTCAGGAGTTGATCCAGCATGTCAGGCACATCTGAATCAGGGAAAGGATATTTCTTTGCTTCTCTTTCTTTAAAGCTCAGGCGTTGTTTACTTCTCATTTGTGGCCGCCTGATATTTTCCTCCGCCTTCTTAGTGCCTTTGGAGGAAAATTTTAAAGGTTTAGTCTCAACGAACAAAGACTCCTTAGCAGTGCTCTTTCAAGGCCTCTCAACCTTCTTGAAATCCTTCTTGTCTCTCCTAGGATCAAGAATCGAAGAACTTTTGTTACCAGAATGAGCAATACTCAATTCCATGTCATGAGCACGGGTGGCCAATTCTTCAAAAGTATGCGGCTTTATCCCTTGGAGAATGTAAAGAAGTTCTCAATGCATACCTTGGATGCACATCTCAACAGTAGAAATTTCAGAGAGCTTATCTTTACAATCAAGACTTAACGCTCTCCATCTATTGATGTAGTCGACGACTGGTTCATCCTTCCTTTGTTTGGTATTAGTTAGCTCTGTCATACTCACTGTGCGGCGAGTACTAAAGAAACGATTGAGAAATCCCCTCTCAAGTTGTTCCCAGCTATCAATAGACTCAGATTCCAAGTCGGTATACCATTCGAAGGCATTTCCTTTCAGCGACCTTACAAACTGTTTCACCAGAAGATCTCTGTATGTTCCTACATTGTTACACGTCTCCACAAAATGTGCCACATGTTGACGTGGATTTCCCTTCCCATCAAACTGCTGGAACTTAGGAGGTTGATAATTTGTCGGCATCCTTAAATCATCAATTCTCCTTGTGTACGGTTTAATGTATGCATAATAGGATTTAGATGACGGTCCACCATACTGAGCCTTGATGGTATTCGCAATCATCTCTTGTAGTTGTTGAACCGACAAAGACCCAAATGATATTGATGATGATCCGTTTACTTAGGGGTTTTCAGCATCATGAACTGCTTTTAGTTTTCTAGCGGCTTCAGTAGTTGGTTTGTTTGGTGCTGGGTTATCGTTGGATTCTTCGTCGTGTTGAGCTTCCAGTTGACTCTTCAACATTACAATTTCAGCATCCTTTTCTTCTACTATCTTGTGCAGAGTTGACATCATCCTCTCTATTTCAGAGATCCTTTCCTCTAGAGTAGTCGCATTAGTAACCATCGCAGACATGGTTTGGAGAGTAGACGCTGATTATTCTGTTGGTACTTGCGAAGCAGATTTTCTTCGTGTCAAAAGATCCATCGAGATGACAGGTTGATGAGCAGCATTGTTGGTTGGCCCCATTAAATCTTGACCTTGTGTTGCAAGATATCGTACTCTAGCACGAGTCGTCGGTCCAGTGTAACCAGGTTGCACGGTCGCAGTAGAATTGAATTTGTGACTTGGTGCAGCAGTCTTTGGAGCCATAGATCTGAGCAATTGGTTGATCTTGATTGATAATGGAGAGCGAGATGAGAGGCAGAGAGGTCCCACTGGGTGTGCCAAAAATTTGTATACACAAATTTTCGCGTCTGTAAAATTAAAACACGAATTAGTGATAAAATTCAATTTTTTATATTTACGTGTGAGTACAATTCTCTGTTTTGAATTCTTTACAAAAAAGAATGATCCTCTGATTCGGTCTCCTGAAATGCACTTGTCGAGGGCGTGACGCTTGATCCCGACGGAGTGAGAAGAGTGATTGTTGAGAGAAACGGCCAAGGGGGCTTGTTGTTCCTCTTGAACTTACAGCGGCGTGGCTGATCGTTGAGAGAACAGTCTGTGGTTCCTCGTGGATTTGTAGCGGCGCGGCTGATTGTTGAGAGTCTATGACTTGTTGTCCTCTTGTAGATTTGCTGACGGCTTTGTTGAAGAAAAGACTTGACTGAAGAGAAGGCTTAATCGGAGAACGACCGATATTCTGCAGGCTTTCAATTCTCTGAGGAGGCTGAGACTTCTCTTCTCTGTGTGCTATGCTATTCTTCAGTGCTTTCTGTCTGCTTCTTCTGAGTGTTTTCTGAGTCTTCTTCTGTCTGAATTCTTCTGTGTGTTTTCTGAGTGTGGAAGAGCTTTCTATCTATAATGCTTGATGGTAGAGAGTTCTAAAGGGACTCGATCACTCCAAAGCTTATCTCTAATTAATTTAATTTAATTAGAGATAATACAATTGGTTAATAATTTTTATTTATCATCAATTTATTAGAAATTATTAATTAATTAAATATTTAATTTAATTAACTAATAATACTAATTAACTATTTTTTAATGCCTACAATGCTCTAACCAGAAGTCACACTTACTGAGTTTAGCATACAATTCCTTTTCTCGGAGTGTCTATAATACAATCCTTAAATACTGCTCATGCTCCTCTCTGGATTTCGAGTACACCAAAATGTCATCGATAAAGACGATAACAAACCGATCCAGGTATGGCTTAAATACATCATTCATTAGTGCCATAAAAGCTGCAGGAGCATTCGTCAATCCGAAAGGCATAATCATAAATTCATAGTGGCCATAACGGGTTCGAAATGCTATCTTTGGTATATCATAATCTCGAATTCTCAACTGATGATACCCAGACCTCAGATCTATCTTAGAAAAGACATGCGCTCCCCGAAGTTGATCTAACAAATCATCAATGCGTGGAAGGGGGTACTTATTCTTGATGGTAGCCTTATTTAACAGCCTGTAATCGATGCACAGTCGAAGGCTTCCATCCTTCTTTTTAACGAACAAGACCGGAGCTCTCCAAGGTGAGACACTCGGTCTAATAAACCCCTTATCCAACAATTCCTGTAACTGCTTCCTTAGCTCCTCTAACTCGGTCGGAGCCATTATGTACGATGGCTTAAATATTGGCTCAGTACCAGGTGTCAAATCTATACAAAACTCCATATCTCTCTCCGGTGGTAACCCTGGTAAATCATCCGGAAAAACATCTACAAATTCCTTAACCACAGGAATATCTCTCAATTCTGGATGTGCCTTATCCATATCAACCACATATGCCAATAGACCTTCAAAATATCAATCATCTAGTCAACATAAATTTTTATCATTTAATTTTAACAACTATTGCTTTCATTTCTTTTCAAAACATGTTACAATACATTTCTGAGGGCTAGAAAACATTACTGTCTTAGAATAGCAATTTAAAACAACATGATTCTTAGCCAACCAATCCATTCCTAGTATTACATCAAAATCTTTCATATCCAACATAATGAGATCAGCTGACATATCCCTTTCTCTTACCTTCAACTTACAATCTCTACACACATACTCTACCAACTGACTCTCATTCATTGGAGTACTAATCAGTAGCTTTCTAGTTAAAGGGGAAAGCTATACATGTTTCAACAATTTAAAAGTAAATGAAGGCAATACAAATGAATGTGTGGAACCAGGATCAATCAAAAATATGCTTTAAGATCAAAGATCAAGATAGTACCTTTCACCACATTTGATGACTGTCATGTAGTATCCTGGTCCAAGGAGTGTACTCGCCCTCTACCAATCACTTGCTTTCCCTTTTCTTTAGTTGTCGCTCTCCGTCTCGGAGTAAGAGTATCAGCTGGAGCTTTCTCTAGCTCCTTGCACTTCTGTGGAGCACTCTCAATAATCTCTGGGTAATCCCGAATCACATGCCCAGGTTTCCCACATCGAAAACATACAGTAAGAGATCCATAACATGGCCGAGTTCTGTGATACCTACCACACTTACTGCACTGTTCTGTAGTAGGTCTGACCCTCCAATCACTATACCCTTTGCTGGAGCTATGACCGGATACACGGGAGGCTTAACTGTCCTCTCCCG
Organism: Firmiana major; assembly: GCA_033439115.1. Classification (NCBI taxonomy): domain Eukaryota; kingdom Viridiplantae; phylum Streptophyta; class Magnoliopsida; order Malvales; family Malvaceae; genus Firmiana; species Firmiana major. The sequence goes on along the minus strand of CM065907.1, from coordinate 42,350,267 downwards.
GGTTTCCTCAATCTTCGACCTCTTTCCAGAAAATTTCTTGCTTCCTCTAAAATTGAAGCCTCTGTCAACCATTGATCTCTTTCTATCTTTATCCCTCACTCTACTAACCTTTCCAAACTCTGAGGCAGCCCGCTCAATGTCTTGTTCACACAACTGTGCCCTGTGCACTGCCTCCTCATAGGTCGGTATGTCAAAGGGAACCAATCGGGACCTGATAGATGGTCTCAGTCCATCCACAAACTTTCAAACCTTCTTGACCTCACTGTTTATCGTGTTAGGATCGTATCTGCCCAAGGAAATAAATTTTGTCTCATACTCATCCACTAATCTACTCTTCTGGGTCAAGTCCAAGAATTCCATTTGTAATTTTCTCTGAGCAGTTTTCGGAACATACTGTCTCTGAAAAGCCTCTAAAAATATATCCCAGTTGATCTCTGTATGCCGAGCTCTCAAAATAGGTCTGGTGGACTTCCACCAATGCTCTGTCGATCCTTTCAGCATGAATATGGCAAACGCTACCATCTCGTAGTAGTGCACTCAAAAAAATCATATAGTTTCTCAATCTCATTCACCCAATCCTCTATAACTACTGGGTCCTTAATTCCACTGAAAAATGGTGGGTTAAATTTTTGAAACTGTCTTAATCTATCTAGATCACATCCATAACCCAAATCTTTTATGCCCTGTGGTGGAGCAATAGTAGAAGGTGTCTCCTGTACTGGTGGGGGTGTGGGAGTATCTGTAGTCTGTCTCTTGAGCTGGCTGTGCAGGCATCTTAGGATCAACCGCCTGTTCACCCTTACCCTGCGCAGTTGTACCTTGTCCGTCCCCACTTCTGGCAATGACTGGGCAATCAACTCAAAAATCGCCTCTAAGCTCCGCTCTATCCTCGCGAAGCGTGCCTCAGTATTTTTTGATCTCTCTATCGGACCCTGTGGAGCATGCTCAACATTAGCCTCTACTTCTACTTCCTCATGAGTCTCATGTGGTATCGGCTCAGCACGGCCCTTAGGCCTACCCCTACGGCCTCTAACTCGTGCTCCCGTCCCTCTACCACTGTGAGTATCAAGCATAATGCCTAAATTCCTACATTCCAAAAATTTCTTAGTCAATTTCCATCTCGGTATGCACAATTATATCTAAACAAAGCACAGTAACATGGGGATGTAAACTTTCTATTTCCTAATATCGACTAAAATCAGACCAACTCAGCTCTGATACCACCTCTGTTACGACCCATTTTTATCTAAAATCACTACAAATTTTTCACTTTTTCCTTTCTCTATTGTGAATAGTCTCACCACCAACAGTTGGGCTGTGATTCGGTATTAGCCATACCTTACCGTTTACCATGTCATTCATTCTTTATTTTGTACAAAATTAAACATTTACATTTCACAACTATAATATTATAACTTCGTACATGTTTTTCAATATTTACATCCCCCATATTACATTCTAAAATCATTACTGTGTTGTTACATGTTTAGATACAAAATGATACCAATATGTATACCTTTCGATGATGGAATACAGCGGATACCACGAATGCAAGTTCTCAACCGCTCACTAACTAGGGCGAATGCTCTGAAAAATGGTAAAAATGAAAGGGTGAGCAATTACACGCTCAGTAAGGCAATCATGCAAGCAAGTAGATAACCACACTATCTACATGATCATGATGCCATGCATAAAAATCATTTTCTTTTGAGATCATACTTAACACAAATCTCATGCATACTTTTATGCCATATAAAATCTTTAGTATAAACAATTCATTTCATGAAATGACAGATAAAGCATGGAATTGTAAGTCATGTTATTTAAATAATTCACATTATATCAAAATATACCATTTATTTCAAATCCACATCCACCCCAAAATTATTAGAACTCAGTCCCAAAACATGAAGTCATGAAATCATAAAATGAAATAAAATAATAAATAACATGTGATTTCACAAAGCAAGTGACATGTGAGACTACGAAAAAATCAGGGTAATAACTCTAGGACTATGGCCATATCCTCTGTGATCCCAGGCTACACTGATCAGGTGTGCGGGGTATCACATCTATCTGTTTCCGCACGGGAGGTGGGTCACGTCCAACTCGCCGGTCCATAGCAGAATATTCATCGTCCGCAGACGGCATATATAAATAACACACACGGTACAGCGTACTCCATTCTACTTGCATGGTACAACGTACTCCGTGGACCCATATCATCAAATCACATCACGCCACGTCTCAATAAGCACGTGTGAGCCTATTTAATCGGTGTGGCACACAGCCTACTCGAAGCTCTCAGCACAGCCTTATGCATGTCATAAAAATTTTAGTGCGAGCAAAGCTCCTAGCACTATGTCATGTACACAAATCATGTCAAATTTCGTGCGAGCAATGCTCCCCAGCACTTTTTATTTTCACATATATTATGTAGGTAACTCAGTTTCAAAGAATGGTTTTTAAAACCGAAATCAGCACCTGCCACGTGCTATTTTATGTAAATTGATAAAACTTCAGCCAACCTATCCATATAATTGTTGAAAAGCATTAAAATCATTAAGAACACTCAGTTTCTTACTTTTCTTACTTTTCATGATTTTTTTTAAAGGGAAAATATTTACTCTTCACAGGGGTAAAATCGTCATTTACCCTCTCGGGTTAAAATAAATATTATTTAATGTGCTAAAAAGCAGTATTTCATAGTGAAAACACTCAAAACATGTTATTTATGCACATTCCAATCCAATCCTAATTTTTACAAAATTTCCCTTAGTAGGGGCAAAACGGTACTTTTTTTATGTCGGGTCTCAACCGATATTTTCCATATTCAAAATTGATATACAATTTAATTATTCAAAAATCTACCCAAAATATGTGTAGCTACATCTAGCTACTTACATAATTCCCTTACCTCGTAGATCTTGGGGCAGCTCAATATTGTCAGTTCTCAAGATTACCTCGATTTGCGTGTTGAATTCCCGAGTTTCCCAAAACAATACGAATTCATCATATATTGATTAATTTCATCTTAACATATTACATTTTGATTTATCATCTCAAAGTTTGACCAATTTTGACTTTTCGGTCAACTTTTTCGGTTTTCTTGGTTTTACCGATTTAGTGTCGTTTTTGGCAAATTTCATTATTCTGATTTCTCAATTCATTATTTCATTAACCTTATGACTCATTCAAGTTCATAAATCAAGCTAGTCACTTTGCCAAATTTTCAATTCTTTCACTTTTCGATTTTTCATTGATTTAAGCTATAAATCGAGCTTTCTCGGTATAAATTTAACCGTTAACAACCTTAGATCCACCAAATTTTGCACCACAAACACATCATAACCTTGCTGTCCAAAACTCAATCATCCATAGAAATTAAATCATCCAATTTCACTTAACTAAAAACCTTCCAAAAACACCAAATAACAACATATATGAACTTTATCATCATCCATCAACTTTACCTCGGGTTTGACCAAGTTTGACCACGTTTTTCTTTCTCCAAATTGATCCTAAACTGAAACTTAACATGTATAGAACTCAGAATCATCAAAAACTACAAGAAAATCCAACCAAAGAATAAAAAATTCCAAGTTCTTCACTTACCAATAAACAGGGCATATCTGTCCACAATTTTTATTTTGAGTTTTTGACCTATCATGAACTTTTCTGAGGTTGAATTTTTTATATGTTATATAGTACGGGAGGAGGAAGATTTTATCCTTCTTGGCCGACACCTGAATCTGGCCAGAAGGATGCCGCACAAATTGCACAAGGAGGGGCTGAAGGTGCCGCCTGTGGCAACTTGGAGAGGTCAGATCTCTCGACTGGAATGTCAAATGGGGTTGAACTTTATGCCTTCAGAAAGGTTATCAAGCTGATTTTATAACTGGAGAAGTTGGGATTTAATGAATTCCATTAAAGTCTTCAAAATTTAAAAAGTTAGAGGGTAGGTCGGAATCTGGAGCAGGACAGTTTTCTGTCCCTGTCTTAGAAAATTCAAAAAAATATATTTAGTCTAATTTTCTCCACATTTCCACTTCTAAAGTGTTATACTATATCCCTAGTATGTTTCATAAAAAGTTTGGGGTAACTTGTTTGAGAAAAATTTTCCGATTGAGCCCATTTTACACGTTTTGGTCAATACCGAGTAAAATGGCTTAAAGTTTGCAATTTACATAAAAAATAAATTCGATCCCCGAAACCTCCATATTTCCACTTCATTTTTATACCTCAAGTAAATTTCACCTTATATTAATTTTCTACAATCTCGAAATAATTTTCAAGAATTTTTAGAATTTATTCCGAATTTATCCCTAATTTCGAGCTCATTTGCTCGATTTAGTGCAATACGCGAACCTTACTCAGTTTTCCATTTCCAATACCTTAGTTTTCATTTCTAATTATCAATTCATGACCATATATAAAATTCTTAAGAGATTCTCGGGCTTAAAGTCTTACCTCGGTTTTTCATGCCAGCAGGCCCCACGTTGCTAACCCGAGTGCTTCGGTGGTTTTCGAGCCTGCACAATATTATTTCGAGTTCTCAATTACTTCTTAGTTTTTAAATTAAGAAATAAGTAGGAAAAATTTTGGATTTTATATAAGTAAAATGCGAAAAATTTGTGGTGATTTTGGTAGGTCACGGGAGGGGAGGAGGTCATGACAAAATTACTTTCTATAAATTATTACTAGCATAATTAAAAACTTTCTAAATTATGCCAACATAATACCACTAACTTAGGATCAATTTGGATAGATGGTGAGACTAGTTCCAGAAAGATTAAAAATAATAATGGATGTGAGATTAGTTACAGTAGCAGTGATTCTTATTGTAGTGGTGAAATTAAAATCAGTAGTGAGATTTGTATTTCAATGCAAACATATTAGTGATAATGAGGTAAAATGTAAAAAAATAAAATGACAATTAAGAAAATTAAATTAAAAGTTTTGATTATAATAAAATTAATAGTATATATTTGATATTTTTAAAATTAATAAACGATTAAAAATTATTTCATACCAAATAGTATTTTTTAAATATATTAAAAAATTCTAAAATCATTTTACATCAAAGAGTAATTTTGTCATTAAATATTTCAAATTTATTCTTATATATATTTTAATATTATTTAACATTTAAATTTCTAAAATTTATTTAATAAATAATAGCATGTTATTTTATATGTTTATTTAAATATATAATTAACTAATATATAATTATATAAATTTATTAAATTAAATGAATAATTAATTTAAAAATAATTTAATATTAAAAGTGTTGTTGCTCGGTTACAACAATTACGAATTGCTTACATCATCGCCTTGATTTTTGTGACACGTGCTACCAAAAGCTCTGCAAGAAAAATAATGATCAGAGGGACGCAGGGGTGTTCCCTGCGTAAGCACTCCGATGCTTAAGTTAGCCAGAGAATTTGATAGAGTTTCTGTAAATAAAATAGAGACTTAGTTTCACGTATCATACCTCTCCCCCTGCTTGTTGATGGTCATTGTGCATTTAAAGATATGAGTTTGTATCTGATTGAAACTCTCTTTCTTTATCTATATATATTCTCATTTTTACCTTGATAATGTTACAACCATGTAGATGAGGTTGAGTTTGAATCTAACGCCAATTACTCTTTTTTTCCACTTTTTATTTATTATTATTAGTCACAACAATTGCTCCTTACTATTTCTCTAGGTATAATCTTGCGGAAGAGTACATCTATTCACATCGTAGCCTCAGGTCAAGTCCTCATGTTAGACTCTGAAGTCGAATTCTCAAGCTAGACTCTGACACCAAATTCTCAAGCCCTTGTTGGAGTGCGTGGCTTATCTCGCGCATCAAACCCTTATTTTGAGTGCATAGCTTACCTCGCACACTTTTCGCTTCAAGCTCTTGCACTTTTTTTTTCGTGGCTTACTTCGCGCATTTTTCGCTTCAAGCCCTTTATTTGGGTGCGTGGCTTACCTCGCGTATTTTTCTCTTCAAGCCCTTGATTAAGTGCTTAGCTTACATCATGCACTTTTTGCTTCAAGCTCTCGCACATTGTTTTCATGGCTTACCTCGCTCATTTTTCGCTTCAAGCCCTTGATTGAGTGCTTAGCTTACATCGCACATTTGTCTTCGTGGCTTACCTCGCGCATTTTTCGCTTCAAGCCCTTGATTGAGTGCTTAGCTTACATCGCGCACTTTTCGCTTCAAGCTCTCGCACATTGTCTTCGTGGCTTACCTCGCGCATTTTTCGCTTCAAGCCCTTGATTGAGTGCTTAGCTTACATCGTGCACTTTTCGCTTCAAGCTCTCACACATTGTCTTCGTGACTTACCTCGCGCATTTTTTGCTTCAAAACCTTGATTGAGTGCTTAGCTTCCATCGCGTACTTTTCGATTCAAGCTCTCGCACATTGTCTTCGTGGCTTACCTCGCGCATTTTTCACTTCAAGCCCTTGATTGAGTGCTTAGCTTACATCGCGCATTTTTCGCTTCAAGCTCTCACACATTTGTCTTCGTGGCTTACCTCGCGCATTTTTCGCTTCAAGCCCTTAATTGAGTGCTTAGCTTATATCGCGCGTTTTTTGCTTCAAGCCCTTGATTGAGTGCTTAGCTTACATCGCGCACTTTTCGCTTCTTGCTCTCGCACATTGTCTTCGTGGCTTACCTCGCACATTTTTCTCTTCAAGCCCTTGATTGAGTACTTAGCTTACATCACGCACTTTTTACTTCAAGCTCTCGTACATTGTCTTCGTGACTTACCTCGCGTATTTTTCGCTTTAAGCCCATGATTGAGTGCTTAGCTTACATCGCGCACTTTTCGCTTCAAGCTCTCGCACATTGTCTTCGTGGTTTACCTCGCGTATTTTCGCTTCAAGCCCTTGATTGAGTGCTTAGCTTACATCACACATTTTGGCTTCAAGCCCTTGATTGAGTGCTTATCTTACATCGCGCATTTTTCGCTTCAAGCCCTTGATTGAGTGCTTAGCTTACATCGCGCATTTTTCGCTTCAAGCCCTTGATTGAGTGCTTAGCTTACATCGCGCACTTTTCGCTTCAAGCACTCGCACATTGTCTTCGTAGCTTACCTCGTGCATTTTTTGCTTCAAACCCTTGATTGAGTGCTTAGCTTACATCGCGCATTTTTCGCTTCAAGCTCTCACACATTGTCTTCGTGGCTTACCTATCGCATTTTTCACTTCAAGCCCTTAATTGAGTGCTTAGCTTTTATCGCGCACTTTTTGCTTCAAGCTCTCGCACATTTGTCTTCGTGGCTTATCTCGCGCATTTTTCACTTCAAGCCCTTGATTGAGTGCTTAGTTTACATCGCGCATTTTTTGCTTCAAGCTCTCGCACATTTGTCTTCGTGGCTTACCTCGCACATTTTTCGCTTTAAGCCCTTTTCTTGGGTGCTTAGCATACATCGCGCACTTTTCGCTTCAAGCTCTTGCACATTTTCTTCATGGCTTACATCGCGCATTTTTCGCTTCAAGCCCTTTGTTTGTTGAGTGCGTGGCTTACCTCGCACATTTTTTGCTTCAAGCCCTTGTACTTTGTCTTCGTGGCTTACCTCGCGCATTTTTCGCTTCAAGCCCTTTTCTTGGGTGCTTAGCTTACATCGCGCACTTTTCGCTGCAAGCTCTTGCACATTTTCTTCATGGCTTACATCGTGCATTTTTCGCTTCAAGCCCTTGCACCTTTTCTTGTTGTAAGTTTCAGTTGAGATCTAGAGTTTGTAACCCACATTCTTGCGAGAATGTATCAGGAATAACACCATCCAGATTGTTTATCCTTAAATTCAGCACCCCAAAGGACAAACTCTGTTGAGTTAGTCATTGAGGAATTGACCCCCTCAGGGAATTATTAGACATTTCAAGTACTTGAAGATATGTACTATTGCATATCGACTTGAGGATGCTCCCTTGAAATGTATTACCCGAGAGAGAGAAGAAATAAGCAAAATTGAGGTAGTCGTCGATGACAACTGGTAAAACAGAGCTAAAATCATTGTTCAAGTAGTCCAGACAGGTGGCATATTGTGAAAGAAATGAGATTTTCCCTTGCAACTGGTTGCTATGAAGGTCAAGAACACTAGGACTTTATATTCTGTAAAGGTCCTTCGAATTCTACGAGGAAAGTTTCGAGAAAGATTTACATGTTGACAAGGTAGAACTCCCAAAGAAGATAGTAGAAATTGCCAATCTAGCGAGCAGGTTTTGAGTTGACACCATTACCCATAACCCAGTCATAGTACTTCTAGCAACCTCTCAGCAAAATCACTTCTTCTTTTGTCCTTGCATGTAGTGATCGTTTCACTAGGAGTTGCAATTGATGTCATTTTTATATAAAATATAGGGAAAATGGTTTTGTCGAACAATGATATACAAAAATGAACATCTGCTCTCTGCAAAAACAGTTAATAATCTGAAAGGAGGTAGGAAACTTTTAATCCTCCCTGAAAAAGAGATGCATCAAACCTCCATTGTATTGACTTCATTTCAGAACAAACTTCCTTGTCTCCAATTAGGACAGGAATAAAATTTGATAATTCAGACTGATTCTCAACCTCAATGAATGCAGGACCAAAGAGATTTGGTTCAGTTTGAGGGACATATATTTTGTATAATTCATGACCACAACTAGGGGAATTCTCTTTACTCTGAACATGTGTGGATGCAAAGGAATAACCATACGGCAGATACCTTCCAGCAAAAGATACTAGGAACCTTCTAGCAACATTTCCAAGTCTCAACCTACTCCCCACACAACAAATCTTAGCCCAAGAGAAGTAGAGAGAATACGTCGATGAGCTGTTGAATGGATCTCTTAGGCTTTTGGATGTGTGCTCCATCGCCAAGGCTACCCTCTAGGAATGCAGCTAAAAAGGCAATCTTAAAGGTCCTAAAAGATTTGAAGCATAAGGAGAATAAACAAAGCACTGTCTGTAATGAGATTGGAGCCACGATTAGCCTTTTAAGGAGGCGCAAGCAGTCACAGTTAGTGTGCTAAACTCCTTGTTGTCCTTCACTTTTGGGCATTGTTATCCCTTGCAACAAGAAACTTTGACATCATGCAAATTGAGAATGTTCAAAATGAACTGCAAAAATCAGTCTTGCATTCAAGACTTCGAAGAAGGACTTGAGGGTCTCTTAAGGCGCCTGATCAAAATCAGAGTCAATATTCTCAACATACGCAACCATTAGATAGCCTCAAATATCATGTGAATTCATCCTGTACAGTAGATGCAACACAAATGTAATATTCTTACGTCAAATAAAAATATACTTTAGAAAATTTTGCCTCTATTGCATATTCCTCCTTTCATATTCCTCTTTTTGTTTCTTGACATGCCCTAAATGTATTACCGTAAGTGCACGGGTCCTACAAGTAATAATGAGATTTGAGTCCCGAGTTATAGTTCCACAGAGAAGTTGATCAGCCTAATTAACTACCAGTTAATCATACCCTAAGTATATCCTAGCAAATTATGAAATTTAAGTTGGTGATCTACTAAGGCTAATTAAACGTACTGAAAACAATAATCATTAAAAAATAAAGAAAATAAAACTGAGCTAAGATCTACTTACCGAACTCCACGCAATTAAAAGCAAATACATACGAAAATAATTAAAACAGTTAAAATTAATTAACGCAATTAAAATAAAATGCAAATATGAAATTGAAGAAATAAAATTAATTAAACTAAAACTTAAAATAAAAATGCATGTAATTAAACTAATGAAAATTGCGAATTAAAATAACCTAAAATCTAATAAAAATGATAGCTAAATTAAAAATGCATGAAACATAATTAATCTAAATTAATTCTAAATGGAAAACCTTAATTCCTATTGTAAAAAGAAAATTAACTATTAATGAAATTAAACTAAGCCTTAAACTAATAAATTAAGAAAATATAACTAATAAGCAAATTGATAAATAACTAAGCTACAAGTAACAAAAGACATAATAGCACTTAAACAAAATAAAAATAATTGCATGAGACTATCATTAAAGACTAACCAAACGTGGCCTTAGACAACATCAAAACCAAGTGGTCCCGATTGTGCATGTGTACATGTACACGTTCTTCTCCAGCAGAAATTGTTTTCTCTCGGTTTTATCCTACTCTTCAGGTGCTGCAACCAGTTCTGCCATTGCACTGGCTCTCGGTTTAGTGATGTTCTGCTCCCGATCTGTCCAGCTAGCAGGGAAATGTCATCCTCCACGAAATGGTCCTGCACTCTCGGTCAGTCCAGGTGCTCTCGGTTGTCTCCAGGTGCTGCTGTCTAATTGTTGCATAGGTCCTCGGCACTTTGCTCAGGTGCTGTCTACTGCTCCAGGCTGTTATGCATGGTCCTGTTGTTCTCAGCTTGTCCAGGTCTGACCAGCATGCCTTCTGCTCTTGGTAATATCCAACTCCCACTCCTCTCGGCTTGGTTGCTGTCCTGCATTGCTTGTCACAGCATTCGGCTGCATCATTGCACATTTCTTCAATTCTCAGCATCACAAATCTGGAAATAGATAAAACTTAAGCATTAAATTGTAATATGTAAGTTCAAGACAGTGAATAAACAACAATAAACTTATCATGACTGAAATTAAAAGCTAAAATAGGAAAAAGGAACATAAACAGTAAATCAAACATAAAACAGAGGAGAACAGAGTAGAAGAAAAACTCTTGTTACTGCTCTCGGCACCTCCCTCAGCTGGTACTTAACTCGAACACAGCACACCACCGTAAACCATAGAGGTGAGAGAACATCAGTGGCCACGCCTTGCTTCAGCAGCCACACACAGGAGCAAGCCTCTCGATATCACACGGAAATGGAAACAACAGCATGCTACTTGAATAAGAAACTGATAAATGATACTGACAGCAAAAACAAAAGAACTGGGTAGTAATAAAACAAGACTGCATCAAGCTTAATCACATTGCCTAATAACCTCTTGCACAAACACACCAATCCAACTACTCGATTGTCTTTCTTAAATCAAATAATAGAACCAAGGAGGCCAGCAATCGAATAATAATAATAATAAAAATAATACTCCAAAATGAAGCCCTTTTAGTTAAAGAACATTAACAGAAAAAGAAAGAAATGCTTTGATTCAGTAAACTGCTACAGAAATCGAAAAGGAAGGAAACTCTTCATAAAATGTCATAAATAAAATTGACATGAACAGTGAATAGAAAATGGTATCTATCGGAAAGAAGAAAAAAAAACTATTCGGAAAAACAAAGAAAGCTTTCAAATTAACCTAAAACTATTCTACCCTAATTTACCTCTATTCTAACCTAGGCTACTCCCCTTTTCAATTGCCATCATATTCTATATATACACAAATTTAGGGGTACAATTGTAATTTTTCCATCCTAGATGAGTTGGCATTGTTTGGCCACTTGTCTTCACACCATTGGCTCCTTGAAAAATAATATTTCCATGTCATCTGTCTTTTTGTCCTATTGGATGTGCTAGGCTCGTGTTGTCCGCGTGGTCCAATCTCGATTTTAGCTCAATTCCGATCCATTTTCTACCGAAATATTCAAAATCCATCCGGATTTAATTTATCTACAAACATGAGAATTTTAATTAAATAAAGGGGATAATTAACAAAATAAATTAGGGATTTAAATAATTAATTAGGAAATTAAGCACAAATAATTCTAAAAATATAGAATTATCATTTCTTTCTTGTATTTAAAATCTCAAACTTTCTCTTTCAAATGCATCGGAAAGAATATCGTGACTCAAGATAACAGAAATTAGCTGATAGGATAACACAAAATTTGCATCAGCAATATGACTGGAGGAATCCAATGTGTCTTTCTTATCAAAATAAAAGCAGTCAAAAACTCATAATTCCCGTTGTCTCAAGGAAAATAATTGAATTCTTACAATTTAAATATATTTATACACATACTTTTACATGACTGGCTCATATCTCACTTGTTCTGAGAAATGACCTATGCCCTGCATATGCAATTGTTAGCCTCATGTTGTTTTATAATATCATGTAAAGATTGCAAAACCAAGTAAAAAGATCTTGCCTGCCTCTTGCATAACAAGCTTATCTTTAGTTAGCATAAATAATGGAGACTACCACAAGCAGGAATCATAAGCATGTGGCTGTTAAGAGCACTTCAGAAGCAGTGTTCATCTTCGCCATGAGGTTATTGTTGCACAAAAAATTAGTCCATCCAAGGGAAAAAACAGAGCATGTAAAATAGAGCATATAAAAATCAAAACAAAATACAGAGTCGAATTCCCACAGACGGCGCCAATTGTTATTGCTCGGTTACAACAATTACGAATTGCTTACGTCATCGCCTTGATTTTTGTGACACGTACTACCGAAAGCTCTGCAAAAAAAATAATGATCAGAGGGACGCAGGGGTTGTTCTCTGCGTAAGCACTCCGATGCTTAAGTTAGCCAGAGAATTTGACAGAGTTTCTGTAAATAAAATAGAGACTTAGTTTCACGTATCATACCTCACCCCCTGCTTGTTGATGGTCATTGTGCTTTTAAAGATATGAGTTTGTATCTGATTGAAACTCTCTTTCTTTATCTATATATATTCTGATTTTTACCTTGATAATGTTACAACCATGTAGATGAGGTTGAGTTTAAATCCAACGTCAATTACTCTTTTTGCCACTTTTTATTTATTATTATTATCAGTCACAACAAAAAGAAAAATAAAGAGATTAAAAATTTTAAGTAAAAATAATAAAATTAAAAAATTTATCAAAATTTACCTAAGAAAAAAGTTAAAATTGTAAAACATAAATACCATCCGACGTGGAATTTTTATTGGATCCTAATGGGTTCAATCCAATTTTTGGATAGCAGCACAATAAGAATTATTTCTCATTGTGTTGCTATACTTTTCAAACAGGTTCTATAGGTTTGATTCGCCGTATTGAATCTCATTTGTATTCTAATGAAACCTTTATTCATTACTAAGATCTCTCGAGAAAATAATTTTTTAGAAGTAATCTACTCAAAAACACTTAACAAATGAGTAATTCTTTTACTTTTAAATTAAAACTATAGTCAGAATATAATTATTATCAATTAAGTCCTTTAATATATATATATATAGATATATATATATATATATCTATATATATAAGCTTTTTATTTTAGGAAACAAATTCAATCGTTTGAGAGTCTTTAATTAGGGTATATTTTATTAAAAAACTAGCTTTATTTTAAATAAGATTTAATATTATTTTATTCTTTTTTTTTACAAATTTTGTAAATATTAGGAAAATATAAAATTTTATAAAATAAAATTAGATAATGGATCAAGAATTATTACTCTTTGCGATCATATAGAAATATATTTATTAGAAAGAAAATAATTTTTTTACAATTTTTAAGAAAAAAATAAAGTATCAATTTTCCTTGATTTTAATTTGAATTTTTAAAATATGAAGAACAAATAATATTGTCATTTACTTTTAAAAAATAAAAATTTTATTTTCTTTCTAATAAATATATTTTGGTATTATAACAATGGATAATAATTCTAAATCTATTATTTTATTTTATAATTTTTTCTTATTTAGTGTAAGAGAACTAAATGCAAATGACACCTTTATAAAAATTGAGAATTTCATGAAATTTTTTTTAAGATTAAGGATCAAAATGAGATTAAGTGTAAAGTTTGGGATTACAAATACAATTTACCCTGTTTTACTAAAAATATTTAATTTACTCCTTTTTTGAACGCTATCGCATATTCATTTTAAGGAATTAACTAGGGATCACTTTAACAAAATTATTTGAGTTTTACTCTCGCTTTTCTAAAGGATTATATTGTAAAAGATAAGAAAAGAATTTGATCATAATTTTTGTATTCACCTCTATTTGTAAAAAGCATATAACTTATTTCTCAAAAAAAAAAAAACCAGTTAACAATAATAGCAAAAAGGAATTAGCTTCTCAGTGAAGGATTGTGATTTTAGAACTTAAAGCCTAGTTTAAATGGTTCATAATAGTCACTTTGACCTATTTGATTAGACCAAATTTTATATAACAGTCCTCTTCGACTAGAGTTGTTTTACAAGTTCTTTCAAGAGAAGTTAATATTAACATTTGGTAACTTTAATATAAAAGTAGTATAAAATATTAAAAAATTATTTAATAATTTTTTTCATATATTTTAATAAGTAAAATAAATTAATAAACTAAATCACAAGTTTTAAGTAAAAAATAAAAAATAAAATTAATATAAAAATTGAACAAAATAAATAAATTAATATGAAATAATATAAGTAACTTTTGAAGAGTAAAGTGAAAATTTAATATATTATTAGAATTAACACTTTTGGAATAAGTTTTAATTTATAAGTTATAACTTCATCAAAACAATTAAGGCTTACTTCGGATCCCCGGTGAAGGGGATCTAGTGTGATTTCCACCTCTAAAGGACAAATTTTTGGAGAGTAAAATTATCCGCCCACCATTCATTTTTTTTATTTTTTATTATTTTATTAAAAAAATATATTCTTAAACATTTTTTAATCGTTTTTAATCTTATTAGAGCCCATTGTACCATCAATTCAAACTAGTCCTAAATTTATTTTTCGAGTAAGCTAAAATTTTTAGAATTTTAAGAGCCAAAACAACTTCTCCATTTACAATAAATAAGCTTAATTTTATATAAACCGAATCAAATATGTACTTAAAATGTAACCTCCAATAAATTTAACATTCAAATTTTTGCACCAATAACCAGATCTTTATCATGGGCTATGACCTCTCTTGAATAAAAAAAAAAAACTGATCTTAATAGAGGAATTATCTAATTATAAAGTGACCTTTTTTATATAAAAAAAATTAAACATTTTATGAAAAAAAATTAAAATTAAGTCTGGTCAAATTAAGTAGACTCGTGCCAACATAGGAAAAAAATAAAGTGGGGGCGTGCTTAGAAATTGATGTTGCCACTAAACGACAACGGGGTGATGCCTTCCACGTATTCAAGTTGCGTGTAACGAAAAAGAGATGATGAGGATGATGTTTCTTCCACGTGTGCCTCGAATCTTCTGCAAAAACAATAAAAATCAGAGAGAGGCAGGGATCTATCCCTGCACGCGCACTCCGATGATTAAGTTAGAAAGCTGAGTTTCTGTATATAGGAGAAAGGAAATTTGTATAAGCAAAATCAGAGAGATTCCAGTTTTTTTTTTAGTCCCCTCCTTTCTGAGTGCTCACCTGGTGTATTTATAGGTTTCTCCCGGGTCGGATCGGGCTTCACACTCTATCCGGGTTCGAGGGTGTTTTGGGTCTGAGGCCCAGGCGCGTGTCTGGGCTGCGACAGAGTCATTTGGTACTCTGTCGCGGTTTGGAACTGGACGACTTGCGGTGAGTTCGACATGCGGCAGAGTATCCGTGAACCTCTGTTGCGGCATATGCGACAGAGCTTTGTCGCAGTACATGCGGTAGAGCTCTGTCGCGATCTGTGCGGTAGAGGTCTATCGCGACATACAGTGTCGCACAGAGACTCTACGCAGAGTCTCTATCGCCTAGAGACTCTGTCGCCTACCAATGCAACTGTGTCGCGTGTAGACTCTATCGCCTAGAGACTCTGTCGCTATAACAGCCACGTGGCTTATATTGTGCTTGATACGTGGCGATCTCTGGTTGGTCGATCCTTGTACACGTGGACTTTGGTGGTAGGACCACTATCAATTGCTCCCCACTCTTTGGTAGGAATATTTCCTACGAAAGAGGATTCTTAATAGAAAGATATATTTCCAAAAAGAATTTTACATACCTTTCTGAGGCCTGACTATCACGACGCGAGCGCGTCTCCAGTTCTTATGGCCTTTATGTTTCCATTGCCTTGCTATAGTAACGCAATTACTCCTCAGGGTCTTACGGCTCGTCTGATCTTTCACGCCTGGCCACAGTGACGCATAACGCCTCAGGCTCTTACGGCTCGTCTGATCTTTCACGCCTGGCCACAGTGACGCATAGCGCCTCAGGCTCTTACGGCTCGTCTGATCTTTCACGCCTGGCCACAGTGACGCATAGCGTCTCAGGCTCTTACGGCTCGTCTGAGTATACGCCTGACCACAGTGACGCATAACGCCTCAGGCTCTTACGGCTCGTCTGAGTATACGCCTGGCCACAGTGACGCATAGCGTCTCAGGCTCTTACGGCTCGTCTGAGTATACGCCTGGCCACAGTGACGCATAGCGCCTCAGGCTCTTACGGCTCGTCTGAGTATACGCCTGGCCACAGTGACGCATAGCGTCTCAGGCTCTTACGGCTCGTCTGATTTTCACGCCTGGCTACAGTGACGCTATTGCGCCTCAGGCTCTTACGGCTCGTCCGAGTATACGCCTGGCCACAGTGACGCATAGCGCCTCAGGCTCTTACGGCTCGTCTGAGTATACGCCTGGCCACAGTGACGCATAGCATCTTAGGCTCTTACGGCTCATCTGATTTTCACGCCTGGCCACAGTGACGCTATTGTGCCTCAGGCTCTTACGGCTCGTCTGATTTTCACGCCCGGCCACAGTGACGCTATTGCGCCTCAGGCTCTTACAGCTCATCTAGCAGATCTAGGCTTTTCCTTAGTGCTTGTGAATTCTCTTCTTCTACTAAGGGCACCATCCTGGGTGACAGTGCTCCAATTTCCATGGGGGTCAATGCTTCAGCACCGTATACGAGGCTGAACGGCGTTTCTCCGGTTGACACCCGACTAGTGGTACGATATGCCCATAAAACACTAGGCAATTCGTCTACCCATGCCCCCTTAGCTTGGTCTAACCTGGTCTTCAGCCCATGAAGAATAGTCCTATTACTGACTTCGGCCTGTCCATTGACTTAAGGATATGACACAGAAGAAATCTTTAGCCGGATGTCGAGGCGCTTACAAAATTCACGGAAGGTGTCACAATCAAATTGCTTTCCGTGGTCAGCATTTAAGATGCGTGGGATTCCGAACCGATAGATAATGTCTTTCCACACCATGGTATCTACTTTCTTCTCTGTGATTGTAGCTAAAGGCTCCGCTTCAATCCACTTTGTAAAGTAATCGGTGGCAACTAACAGGAACTTTCTTTGGCCCGTGGCTAATGGAAAAGGCCCTAGAATGTCCAAGCCCCATTGTGCGAATGAAATTGGCTGTATCGTACCCTGGGAGGGAGTTACTGGGGCTGTACTATCTTCATTACTTCTTCTTGAGCCACATATTTATTGGCTCTAGAAAATAGGTCGAAAAGTGTCGCCGGTTGGTCGAGGGAGAGGGATTCTTGCAACTTTTCAGACCTCGTCCCTTGCAACATTGCAGCCATGGCTACTCCTACCGGTAGATCATCAACCTCCAAAGTTGCATCTCGAAAACGATCTACGTAGCTCTTCAAGGATTCTTTATTCCCTTGTTTCAGAGTGAGTAGGTAAGTAGCGTCCTTCTTTCTCTGGCTGTTAATCATGAAGACTTGCAAAAATTCATTTTGCAATTGGTCGAAGGATGAGATGGAACCTTCGCTCAACCCATTGAACCACTTCAGAGCGTGCCCAGACAATGTGAGCGAAAAAGCCCTGCAAATAATTTCGTCCTCCCATCCATGCAGCAACATGAGGGACTCATAACTCTGTATGTGGTCATAGGGGTCTGCTTTGCCTGTGTAAGTGGCCATAGAAGGCATCTTGAACCTCTTCGGCAAAGATTTGTTCATGATCTCTGGACTGAACGGAATCCTCCTTTTTTGACTATCATCCGGAGATACCAGTTTTCTCTTTTCCAAAATCCTTTGGACAACTTTCTCCACGTTTTCTGACCCTTGAACTGAGTATGCTCCCCTCCCTTCGGGTCTAGAAGAGTCCGACTGGTAAGCATCCCTTCCAGCGCCTCCCATTCTGAGATTTTACCTTGTGCCTTCCACGCACTCTCGGGGGTTGGGACTCTTCTGTCTTCGTCGCTCCCCGGACGTATGACCTTCTAGCTGATACTCCAGCTCCCTTGGAGAAGTACTACACCATTCGAGAGAACTCTGCCGCCTACGATCCGCGGGTGAGCTCTGTCGCATAACTGCTGGGGGAGAACTCTGACGCCTGCGTACTGCGGGAGAACTCTGCCGCCTATCTGCTGCGGGAGAGCTCTGACGCCTGCGTACTACAGGAGAACTCTGACGTCTGCGATCTGCGGGTGGGCTCAGCCGCATAACTGCCGCGGGAGAACTCTGCCGCCTACGATCTGCGGGTGAGCTCTGCCATGTAACTGCTGCGGGAGGACTCTGACGTCTGCGATCTGCGGGTGGGCTCAACCGCATAACTGCTGCGGGAGAACTCTGCCGCCTATGATCTGCGGGTGAGCTCTGCCGCATAACTGCTGCGGGTGAATTCTGTCGCGTCGGGTCTGCGGTAGTATTTACTTCCCGTAACCCTGCCACAGGGTGATTCCTTTGATATGCTGTAGAGTTGGAAATCAGTCCAGTGGCAGTATTTTGCGCTCCTTCCCCTTGCCCAGCATTCACCATGGTGGAGGGTTCATCTCTCTCGTAGGTCTGCCTTGGGATGTTTTCCCCCACCATCTGCTGCACTTCAGGGGGTAAACTAAACTGGGGGAGAACCTCTCTGAAAAAGTTCACCATAGCCTTTAATGCTGTCGTCGTCTCCTCATTCTGACGTTTCAGAGTCTCGAATTCCTCTAAAGAAACAAAGGCTCCTCTGCCATCCCTTTCACTCTGTCTTCGTCCTTGCTCTGACCTGACAGGGGGAGTCACAGAATTCTGCTCTCCTGTCCCCCCAGCTGTAGAACGTGTCCTCACCATTTTAATAAGGAATCTGACTTTTTGTTCTGATTCCCACAGACGGCGCCAATTGATGTTGCCACTAAACGACAACGGGGTGATGCCTTCCACGTATTCAAGTTGCGTGTAACGACAAAGAGATGATGAGGATGATGTTTCCTCCACGTGTGCCTCAAATCTTCTGCAAAAACAATAAAAATCAGAGAGAGGCAGGGATCTGTCCCTGCACGTGCACTTCGATGATTAAGTTAGAAAGCTGAGTTTCTGTATATAGGAGAAAGGAAATTTGTATAAGCAAAATCAGAGAGATTCCAGTTTTTTTTTTTTTTTTAGTCCCCTCCTTTCTGAGTGCTCACCTAGTGTATTTATAGGTTTCTCCCGGGTCGGATCGGGCTTCACACTCTATCCGGGTTCGAGGGTGTTTTGGGTCTGATGCCCAGGCGCGTGTCTGGGCTGCGACAAAGTCATTTGGTACTCTGTCGCGGTTTGGAACTAGACGACTTGCGGGTGAGTTCGACATGCGGCAGAGTATCCGTGAACCTCTGCTGCGGCATATGTGACAGAGCTTTGTCGCAGTACATACGGTAGAGCTCTGTCGCGATCTGTGCGGTAGAGGTCTATCGCGACATACAGTGTCGCACAGAGACTCTACGCAGAGTCTCTATCGCCTAGAGACTCTGTCGCCTACCAATGCAACTGTGTCGCGTGGAGACTCTATCGCCTAGAGACTCTGTCGCTATAACAGCCACGTGGCTTATATTGTGCTTGATATGTGGCGGTCTCTGGTTGGTCGATCCTTGTACACGTGGACTTTGGTGGTAGGACCACTATCAGAAATAATTAATAGTTGTCCTCAATTTGGAGAGAACCACCCGGATTTTACTACTTAATCCATAAAGTTCAAATCAAGAATATTTTGTGGGACTAACAATTACTACCTTTTTATAATTGCACTTTGAATTTATTGACTTTTTATATTAAAATCACACACTCAAAAGTTTATCAAATCAAACCATTTTGGAGACTAAATATTTCTTTATGTAATCCCATATTTATGATCATGCAATTACGATACAGACTGAGTTTTGAATTGTTGACTTCCATGGTGGCTTTTCTTTTTGGAATCTGTACTATTATTTGTTTTATTTTGTTATTACTTTGTATAAATTAGTATATGTATCAAAAACAATTATGCATAAATTAATATGGTTCAATAATAATTAGTTTTCTTACACCAAAAAATAATAATTAGTTTTCTAAAAAAAATATAATTGATGTATTTTCTTATTCGAAAGTGAATATTGATTAGTACATCATATCAATACTAACGCACCTGACCACATTTGGACTTTACAATTAAAAGTGTTTGAGTGAGAGTAGTATTAGGATGAGTAATCTCCTAAATTTTCGTGTTACATCTTTTTTTTTAAATAAAAAAGTGAATATTGATTAGGAAATTAAAATTTATTATGTGTGTGAATTTATGAAATCAAATAAAAATTCACAAACAGAAATAATAGAAAGAGAAGTGCACAATGAGAGCTTAAGCAAGAAAAACGTGAGGTGAATAGTTTCAACTTTCACCATAGAAATATGAAATAAGAAAATCAGATAAAGATAAAAAAAAATGTATTTTATGAAAATAAAAAAAAATTTTAAAAAATCATGTCATAAATAAAGATAAAATATAATTATTATCATTAGTGTTAAGCTTAATACTTGTTGTAAATAATAATTCTGATGCTATTTCGGCCAATCAGAATGTGCCACGTGGCATATCTGCGCATGAGTTTATGCATGAGATAATTAAACAGATAAGAGCCACAGAACAAAATATTAAAGTAAAAGGACAAAAGCGTAATTAAGGAACAAAGAAACTCTCTATAAATAGGGATCAGGTACGACTCATTAAGCTAAGTCTCTATTTCCCCTACAGAAACTCTGTCAAATTCTGGGTCTGACTTAAGCATCGGAGTGCAAACACAGGGAAGAGCCCTACGTCCCTCTGATCTTTCTTTTTCTTGCAGAGATTTAGGTAGCACATGGCACGAAGGACGTCAGCAATTCATCATTGTTGTTTCAGGCAACAACAATTGGCGCCGTTTGTGGGAAATCGAGCAAAAAGTCATTCTGACACGATGGTACAGACCCGTTCGGCAGCAATCAGACACGAGGATAGTGAAGACATGGTCAGTTCTCCCATGACGGAGGGTGGAGGAGCCGCGAGGGTGCAGAGCCAAGCCAATATGATGGCGATTCCTGCCGCGGAATTCGAAGCAATGCGGAAACAAGGAGAAGAGACTGTCCAAGCTCTGCGGATAATGGTGGACCTATTCAAAGGTGTCTTACCACATGTGAATTTGCCATCATCCGTCCAACATTTGGTAGGAGAAAGGCAGAATTCGCTAGATGCTGAGGGCATGCTGCGAAACGTTTATGGAGTGGAGAATGCGGCACCAATGCCACGAAGTTTTCCCGGATTGGAACATGCGGCAAGCATGCCGCGAAACCTTCCCGGATTGGAGCATGCGGCACCCACGCCGCGAAGCCTTCCAGGATTGGAGCATACGACACCCACGCCACGAAGCATTCCCGGATTGGAGCGTGCGGCACCCATGCCGCGATACCTTCCCGGCATGGTGAACTCTGAAGGCATGCCGCGATCCCTACCAGGCATGGCGAACACTGGAGACATACCGCGAACCCTTCCCGGCATGGGAGACCACGACGCCATGCCGCGAAACCTTCATGGCATGGGGGATACTGGCGGCACAGAGCAAGACCCCCTGTTTGCTTCGTGCATCACGTGACGCGTTCTTTGCGCGCCACATGGCGCACTCATAACTCGAGGATGCCAGCTCGGGCGAGACCCTTCTACGCGAGACCCTATATGTGAGACCGAGGAAGACATGAGGCGTAAGGGTATGGGAGACCCTGTGTGTGAGGCCTCGGAAGGCCTACGGCACTAAGCTATGGAAGCCCTATGCGCGAGACTCTAATGAACCGGAGAGACATCAAGGCGTCAGAAAACTGCGGCATCATGGTATAAGGAATTCCACACGGGAAATTATTGGTAGTCGGAGATGCCAAAGTACCAAAAACCTTAAGGGTCCGACTATGGTAGATTCTAGATATTTGGGTGCAAAAGATCCTTGGCCCCAAAACACAAATAGCTTGCCAAACAATGGAATCGAAGGTGTGGGAATGACAGGATCTCATGTTGGGAGAGACTCGAAAATAGATCCAACACAAAACCTTGAAACTGGAATGGCAAACTTTCAACCTTAAACTCGTCAAAATTGAACTCAGGGTAACGGGAGTGATGGCTCTACCGAGAGGGGGGGTGAATCGGTTTTCTAACTCTTAATGGCAATTTAAGCTCTTTTGAACTTAATTAACAAATAATGAATAAACAATATAATGTAATGAAACAAATTAAAACAAGATAAGGAAGAGAATATCAAACACTGTGATTTATAGAGGTTCGGCCAATCTCTTGCCTACGTCCTCTCTCCTTGACCTTCTTGTCAAGAGCTTTCTTTCTCACTTTCAACGAAAGTTACACACTCCCTTTTTCAGGTTAAGGAATAACCTCTCTACCCTTCTTAAACAGAGATGTATTCACCCTTTTACAAAGTTTATCTCACTGAGGAACAATCCTCTTCTCTCTCAAAGATAGGATGAATACAATATCAAGCTTTTAATGTGGGTAGGACAGATACAGCTTTTGCACACAAGCTTATACAACAAACTCAATAAATGAGAATTGAAGACAAAATGAAATGAAAGAATTAAACTCTTGAGAATATACAGAATGTGCAGCAATGGTGTCTCTTCTTCGCTCAGTGTCTTTAATGCTTGTTTTTATATTGAAGGATTGGTAGTTGGAGCATTTAATGTTGTTTTTCCCGTTGAGATTTTTGCAGAAATAACCGTTGGGTACTTCCAGTAGAATGCCAGATCGATCTGCCATCTTGACCAGATCGATCTCTTAGTTATAATTCCTGCAAGATTAAGGAAAAATGAAGCAAGGAGATCAATCTCATATATGAGCAGATCGATCTCATAATTTGAAAATGTTAGAACAGATCGATCTATCGAATGGGCAGATCGATCTTCCAATCTCACTGTTTGAGGCATGATCGATCTATAGATCGATCTGCCAAGTATTCTCGTAGTGATGAGATCGATCTCTTATCAACCCAGATCGATCTCCTTAGCTCTCTGACTTTGGGGAGATCGATCTCTTCCTATACCAGATCGATCTCATGAGCTCTCTGTTTGAGTATAGATCGATCTTATAGATCGATCTACTCCCTTTACCTTTGTTTTAGGGGAGATCAATCTCTTTCTAGACCATATCGATCTCCTCAACATCTTGTATTAGGCAGATCGATCTCATAACCCTTATAGATCGATCTTAGCTTCCTCAATACCTTTGTACAGGTTCAAACCTTAGCAGATCGATCTCATATCCTCATGAGATCGATCTCTCATCCTAGAAAACCCAGGAGATCGATCTCTCATATCACCAGATCAATCTCTCATCTCCAGGAACTTAATTTCTGGTACTGATAGCTTCTAAACATGTTTTTATATCGTCTTTATATTATTGAATTTACTTGTTTTGTCATTTCAAAATTTATTAACTCAACAATCTCCCCCTTTTTGATATGACAAAACTTATTCAATAAACATGTTTAGTTACCTATTTGCATTGTGCACAAACTCCCCCTTTTTGTAAGCTCCCCCTTTCTTTTAGCTTTTGACCTCATAACTTTCTTAACTCCCCCTCATTTTAATCATTCCTTTAAACCTTCCACATGTTCTCTTTTCTTCTCCCCCTTTTTGTCATATCAATGGCACTAAAGGTTAAAAGAACAATTCAACTTTCAACACATTGTTCATTTCAAAATAGTAATTCATTATAGCATATGGCAACAATAACTAACATATCATTCCATTCAAGCAAATGCAGTTCTAAAACAACAACTAGTAATTTCAAAACAGTGGTAAAAATAGTCCTATCAACTAAGTCCTAAGGTGGAGGATGGATTCGATCTATAAGGTCCTCAACGTGAGTGCGAGTGACTTGAAGCTCATCATACATCGCCTGCTGAGTAGCATGAAGATTTGCAAAACCTTCATCTAGCTTTCGGTTCAGCTCCATGATCATCGTTTGCTGGGTGTCATGAATGTTTGCAAAACCTTCATCTATCTTCCGGTTCAGCTCTATGAGCATCGTCACAATCGATTCCATGCCAGCGGGTGATGGGTCAGGTGCAGAGGGCTGAGCAGTCGAAGACGATGGACCCTTAGTTGGTGCAGCAGGTGGAGCAATGGGCTCATCTGAGGGATCTTCCTCCATGGCTCCTGCAGGCTGCTATTCCCGCTTCTTCTTCCAATCCCCTCGGAAGTCCTTGTAGTATCCCATATGGTGAAGTGTTTCGATGTTTAAGACGCTCTTTGGGGAGGGCACTTCACCCGTTTCACAACTGCAGTCCACTCCAAGTCATTGTAGAAGATATGCCAACGGTTGCGAAAAAACTATCATGGTGGCTTGGCCGTGTACGATCTTCAACCAATCTTCATAGAGAAAATGGACAAGGTTGGGTTTTTGACTTGTGGAGTGGATGTGGTGGATCCAAAAATGATCTAACCTCCTAACGGTGGAATTATGGGTACCGAAAGGACGGAGATTCCATGAGATAATGAGGTGGAGTAACCTTGGGTGCATCGGTAGGTCACTCGCCTTATCCCCGGGAAGGTCAAACTCTAAGGGGACTTCCTCATCTTCATTGGTCAAACCTTCATTGCTTATGTGGAAAGCTTGGGCTAAGACATCAGTGTCTATCAATTGACTTACCCATGACATACGATGTAAACCCGAGAATTTTGCAAGTATCATCAGGATCATAGGTGAGTTCGGCATTAGAAAAGAATGCCCTGATGATGTTTGGGGGTACGGGAGTATTGATTTTGAGAAACGGAATCCAACCAAATTCTTCAAATTTGGATAGATAAGGAAAATCAATACGGTTTAAGAAAGAAAAATCGATGGTTCGCCAATGTTTAATTGGCATGGTGGAAAAATACTCTTCATATCTCTTCCTTTTTGCAGGTGTTTTAAAACACCTGTTAAAGGTAGTGACTGAAGGGGCAGAGGGTGGTTGTGAGGAGGTTGGTCTAGATTCTCTATTGGCTGATCTCTTAATACGAGGCATTTTTCTAGACACAAGACACTCTCTAGACACATTTAAAACTAGTTCTCTAAAAATCCTAACCAATGGAACAGTGCTATAATTGACCTAGTGAAAAATTTAGCAAAAAACTAAGTATTTTTGAAAAAAAAATGTAGCAATGTGGGTTACTGGAGCAAGAATCGAAGAAAAGATTTGACGAATACCTTACAGAGATCGATCTGATGGGAAGAATCAGCGGAAGAGGTGCGACAGAATTTAGGGATTTTAAGATTTTGAGATTTTGAAATTTGGGGATTTTTCGACAGTTTTTATAGTCCAGGGCATAGGAGATCGATTTGTCGAGGCAACAGATCGATCTGTCATTTCCAGAAGCTCGAAGAGATCGATCTGTTGTACCATAAGATCGATCCTCAGAATACAAAAGCTTAATGAGATCGATCTGTCAAGGGCCCAGATCGATCTTCTGTTTAACAGAGGCTTAAGGAGATCGATCTGCCAAATGCATAGATCGATCTGCTGTTTAACAGAGGTTTAATGAGATCGATTTGCCAAATGCATAGATCGATCTGCTGTTTAACAGAGGCTTAAGGAGATCGATCTTATGGGTGAGAAGATCGATCTGCTTAGCTTAACCTTTATGCTTTAGGCTCATTTAAAGTATGGAGATCGATCTATATTGATAGAAGATCGATCTCTCATACTTTTTGCCCAGAAAAATCATT
The DNA here is from genome assembly GCA_033439115.1 of Firmiana major. Lineage (NCBI taxonomy): Eukaryota > Viridiplantae > Streptophyta > Magnoliopsida > Malvales > Malvaceae > Firmiana > Firmiana major. The sequence goes on along the minus strand of CM065907.1, from coordinate 42,324,561 downwards.
GAAAAATTCTTTTAAAAACAACTTGAAATCAAGGTTATGAAGCATATACATCTTAGGGAACATTCATGAGTCCTAATTCACCTCTAAGGACACAAAACCTATCTCTATCAAGAGGTTTGGTGAATATATTAGCTATTTGATGTAAAGTGTCAATATACTCTAGAATTATATCTCCCTTTTGAACATGGTCTCTAAGGAAATGGTGCCTAATCTCAATGTGCTTAGTTCTAGAGTGTTGAATAGGATTTTTAGATAGATTGATGGCACTGGTATTATCACATTTAATAGAGACTTGTTTCATGTCAATACCATAGTCTTTCATTTGTTGTTTAATCCACAACACTTGAACACTACAACTACCTGCTGCTATGTATTCAGCTTCAGTTGTGGACTGAGCCACACTATTTTGTTTCTTAGAGAACCAGGAGATTAATCTATTCCCTAAGAATTGACAAGTACCTGAAGTACTTTTCCTATCTATTTTGAATCCCCCAAAGTCTGCATCTAAAAATGCATGAAGTGTAAAAGTGGAGTCCTTGGGGTACCAAAGTCCTAGAGAGGGAGTGTCCTTAAAGTATCTAAAGATCCTTTTGGTTGCTAATAAGTGTGATTCCCTAGGAGAGGATTGAAATCTAGCACAAAGGCATACACTAAATAAAATATCTGGTCTACTTGCAGTTAAATAGAGCAATGAACCAATCATAGACCTATAGAGTTTAGTGTCTACACACTTACCACTTTCATCTTTATCAAGCTTGATGTTGGTGCCCATTGGAGTTGCTTGAGGTTTGCAATTGTCCATTCCAAATCGCTTGAGCAAATCCTTAGTATACTTTGCTTGATTGATGAAGGTTCCTTCCTTTGTTTGCTTCACTTGAAGTCCCAAGAAGAAAGTGAGCTCTCCCATCATGCTCATTTCAAATTCACCTTGCATGATCTTAGCAAACTCTTGGCATAAAGATTCATTAGCTGATCCAAAAATAATATCATCTACATACACTTGAACAACTAGTAAATCTTTATTTTTATTTTTGATAAATAAAGTGGTATCTACTTTTCCTCTTGAAAATCCTTTTTCTAGTAAGAATTTTGACAACCTTTCATACCATGCTCTAGGAGCTTGTTTCAAACCATAGAGTGCCTTAGATAGTTTGAAAACATGTTCAAGAAATTCATGATTTTCAAATCCGGGAGGTTGTTCAACATACACTTCTTCATTAATAAAACCATTCAAAAATGCACTATTTACATCCATTTGATATAACTTGAAGTTTTTATAACATGCAAAGGCAAGTAGCATTCTAATTGCTTCTAATCTAGCTACTGGTGCATAAGTTTCATCATAGTCTATTCCTTCCTCTTGTCTATAACCTTGTGCAACTAATCTAGCCTTGTTTCTTATGATCACACTATTTTCATCCATCTTATTCTTGAATATCCATTTATTTCCAATTATAGAGTGATCACTAGGCCTAGGGACTAGTTTCCACACTTTGCTTCTTTCAAATTGATTTAATTCTTCTTGCATTGCTAAGAACCAATTATTGTCATCTAAGGCTTCATTGACATTTCTAGGTTCTATTTGAGACACAAAGGCTATATATTGACACATATTCCTTAGAGAGGATCTAGTTCTAACTCCAAGAGTTGGATCTCCTACTATTTCACAATCTTTTATATATCCTAATTCTCTTGGTGCTCTAGACTCTCTTTCTAACATCTCTATTTCTTCTTCATCTTCTTTATTTATGTCAAGTTTTTCTAATATATCTTCTTCTAAGTTTGGAATTTCCTCTAAGTTTTCATCAAATATTCCAACATCCTCATCATTGGTTGAATCTTTAGATAAATCATTTGACTCATCAAATATTACATGAATTGATTCTTCAACCATCAATGTTCTTTTGTTATATACCCTATAAGCCTTTGAATTTAAGGAATATCCTAGAAAGATTCCCTCATCACTCTTGGTATCAAATTTTCCTAAATTATCTTTCTCATTATTTAAAACAAAACATTTGCAGCCAAAAGGATGAAAGTAGCTAATGTTAGGCTTTTTACCTTTGTAAAGCTCATAAGGAGTTTTCTTTAGCATGGGTTTAATCATAGCTCTATTAATGATATAGCAAGATGTGTTTATAGCTTCAGCCCAAAAATATTTTGGTAAATTATTCTCACACAACATGGTTCTAGCCATTTCTTCTAATGTTCTATTTCTTCTCTCAACTACTCCATTTTGTTGTGGTGTCCTAGGGGCAGAAACATTATGGCTAATTCCTTGATCATTGCGATACTCATCAAATCCTATATTTTCAAACTCTTTGCCATGATCACTTCTAATACTAGTTATTGTATATCCTTTTTCATTTTGAGTCACTTTTGTACAAGCTATGAACTTTTCTAAAGCTTCATTTTTCACTCTCAAAAAGAACACCTAAGTGAACCTAGTGTAATCATTAACTATTACAAATCCATAGTGTTTCCCACCAAGGCTTGTTGTTCTAGTTGGTCCAAATAAATCTAAGTGGAGTAATTAAAGAGGCCTAGTGGTGGATACACTATTCTTAGGCTTAAATGTTGTCATTTTATATTTTCCTTTAACACAAGCTTCACATATTTTTTCATAGTCAAAGGACAACTTGGGTAATCCTATAACTAGATCCTTTCTAGCTAACTTAGATAACACATGCATGCTAGCATGACCTAGTCTTCTATGCCATAACCAAGATTCTTTTTCTTTGTCTACCATTAGGCATATGTTTTCATTTTTGAGTTCATTAAGATAGACAATGTATATATTACCTTGCCTATGACCTAGAAATAGAACTTTATTTGACTTAGGATCTATAACATGACATTTCATGCAATCAAAAATTACTTTGTAACCTTTATGCTTTAGACCCCTAACAAGCAATACTTTTTCTAATGAAAAATAGTCATTACCTATTGAGCCACTTCCTTCAACTTGGCCTTTGGAGTTGTCCCCAAACGTGACTTCTCCACCAACCTTTGATTTAAATGAGTTGAAGTGGCTCTTCTCACCCGTCATGTGCCTTGAGCATCCACTGTCCAAGTACTAAGCTTCCTTTGTTTGATCCTTATGGCAATGCTCAATCACCTATAATTAAAAATCAAACTCATATCTTAGGTACCCAAATTCTCTTGGGTCCTTTGAGGTTAGTGAATGCAATTCTTGATCCCTTTGGGATCCATTTTACCAATGCATTAAAATCCTTTGAGTTAATTACTTCTTTTGGAACCCACATTTTTTTTACTATTTTTCCTTTAAGAGTGGTCATCTTCATATTGCAATTATGTGATGCATTTCCCTTTCTATTACAATATGAACAAGTAGTTGAAGGTTTATTCATGGTCTTGCTAGTAATAAAGCTTTTGAGATGAGTCTCTCTACTTTTTGCATTATATCATAACCCATTTTTATCAAAGAATGCCCTTTGAGTTTCCAACATGTTATCTAACTTTTGTTGACCCATATAAAATCTATTAAAGGATTTATGTAGATTACTATTTTTTTCTTTTAGGTCACAAATTTCAAGATTCGTAATTCCTAGTTTCTTTTCACATTCTAATTTGTCCTCTAGAATTATCTCATTTTCTTTCTTCAATTTAGATATTATCTTCTTATATTTCATAATCATGCATTCATATTCCAATGCAAGATCATCAAAGGCATCTTGCAATTCATCAAAAGAGTATTCATTGAGGTTTGAAGTTACCTTTTCATCCTCAATAGCCATGAAGCACAAGTTGGCAATGTCCTCATTTGAGTCATCATCGGAGCAGTCACTGTCGCTCCATGTAGCCACCATTGCCTTCTTTTTGTGGAACCTATCATTGGACCTTTTAAGAAGAGGGCAGTTAAACTTAATGTGTCCTGGTTTTTTACATTCATAACACACAATTGTATCTTTTCTTCCTACCTCTTCTTGATCTCTCTTGTGGTTTCTCCTATTACTGCCACTTGCTCTCATTCTCATGAACTTGTTAAATCTTTTGGCAAACGTTGCCATCTCAAGATCTTCTTTACCGCCACTCTCATTTTTATTTTCCTCTTGAGTAGTAGATTTTAGAGCAACTCCCACTTTCTTGGGTGGCTCTTCATTTCTTCTTAATTTCATCTCATAAGTGAGTAGTGAACCTATTAATTCATCTAGTGACAATGTGTGAGGGTCCTTGGATTCCTCAATTGCAGTCACTTTAGCTTCTCATGATTTAGGTAGACTATTTAATATTTTCTTGACCATTTCTATATTAGAATATGTTTTTCCTAATGATTTTAATCCATTAATTACATCAGTGAATCTAGTGAACATATCACTGATTGACTCTCCATCTTTCATCCTAAATAGCTCATAGTCATGTGTGAGCATTCCTACCTTAGTCTCCTTTACTTGGGTTATACCTTCATGAGTTATTGCTAATTTGTCCTAAATTTGTTTGGCATTGTCACAACCGGAGACTATATTGTATTCATTTGGCCCTAAAGCACAAAAAAGGGTGTGCATGGCCTTAGCATTTAGCTGAGCACATTTAACATCATTTAAATCCCATTCATCTTCTTCTTTAGGGATATCTCTTCCCTCTATTCTTTTTGTAGGGATTTGGGGTCCTTTAGTGATAATCCTCCATCCTTCATAATCATTTGCTTGAATGAATAACATCATCCTAGTCTTCCAATAAGTATAATGTTCCCCATTGAACATAGGAGGCCTAACCGTAGAGTGCCCCTCTCCTACTAAGCTAGTTGCTACACTGTTGTGAGCCATTAGATCGTTTCTAACTCTTAGGAAGTTATTCCTATGTGATCAAAGAGTCCTTGCTCTGATACCAATTGATGGTTCTACCGAGAGGGGGGTGAATCGGTTTTTTAACTCTTAATGGCAATTTAAGCTCTTTTGAACTTAATTAACAAATAATGAATAAACAATATAATGTAATGAAACAAATTAAAACAAGATAAGGAAGAGAATATCAAACACAGTGGTTTATAGAAGTTCGGCCAATCTCTTGCCTACGTCCTCTCTCCTTGACCTTCTTGTCAAGAGCTTTCTTTCTGTCACGCCCCGAAAATGCGAAAAATAGGGCTAATTTAAAACTTTTTACTCATTAATTCACAATTAAAGGTGCATTCCTGTGCAGTGTCATACATCATCATAAGTATCATTCCTCAGGATCTCATTACGATATAATAAATATTGTATTATACCCATTACTCGATTACAAGTTAATTAATCCTAATACATCCCATACAATGATATACATCAAGTGTCTGTAATTACAATAATAGTCTGGGTACACGAAAAGATAAAAGGTACCTCAAAATACAATATATATGGCCTGGAGCTCAAGTCCTCCACTAGCCACTACTCCGTACGTCGCAGGGAGATTCTTTTTCACTTGAAGAACTCTGGGGGGGAAAAGAAAACAGGGTGAGCTTCTAAATCGATCAGTAAAGGGGGTAAGGAACTCATTTCATAAACCAAAATGCATATCACAAAAGGTTTTTTTGTATGTGAAACTCATTTGAAAACCATAGCATGAAAGTACTCAAAACGACACTCTCATGTGTCAAGTCATGTGAAAACATGAAGTAAAAGGCTCACTCTAGAGCAATAACAAAGCATGTGAAAACAACGCGTTAAACACTTTCTCAAATAACGTGATAAAATCACAGTAAAAATAATGCACGTGGCACAGCCACAAAACACACGTGGCGTAGCCACTGATTAATTTCTCACGTGGCATAGCCACAAAACACACGTGGCAAAGCCACTGATTTAATTTCTCGCGTGGCATAGCCACAAAACACACGTGGCAAAGCCACTGATTTAATTTCTCGCGTGGCATAGCCACAGAATAGGGTTTCTCAACGTGGCACAGCCACCAATGGGGTATAACGTGGCACAGCCACCAATGGGGTTTCTCAACGTGGCACAGCCACCAATGGGGTATAACGTGGCACAGCCACCAATGGGGTTTCTCAACGTTACCAGAACGGAGAAGAAATCGGGCTTACATGCTACCAGAGCAATGCCCGGTGTGTACTCACAACTACACACCTAAGTCTTATCACATAAGACTGGTTTGCCTTCACGTAGAACTCATAATGGTTTTTCTCTCATAAAACTCATTTGAAAATCGTTTTGTACTCAACACAAAACGTAATAAAACCGAGTTCCAACTGGCAAAGCACACGCACACATTTCTCAAATCTCAATATTGCCTTAACGTAGAGCCCAGTTATAAACTCATAAAAACGTTGGGCTCCAACCGGCTATAAAATCGTGTGCAATTTAATCTCAACACAAAACACTCAACATGCTTGTTTTATAAACCACAAATCATGCTATAACAGTTCACAAATCACATACACAAATGGTTTAGATTTCCTTTACCTCTTTGCACCTCGTATAGTGCAATCGTTTCCCCCGTATCACGGACTAGTCTCGCATTCCACTCTGGAACTCCCGAGCTGTCCAAACGATGTTAAAACATCAATACTCAATTATCTCATAAACCTTAATTCTCAAAATCGAGCATAATTGCTCACAACTCCTCAAATCTCTTGATTCTCGTAACTCAACCCTAAACTACAACCTCATTCACAATATCTCAACGTCCTACATTCCTCATGCCAATTATCTATGCTAATTCATCACATTGTCTATATTTCCATTTATAGCACAAATTCTCAAAATTACCAAAATCACCAAATATCTACATTACTCCAACTACATTGCAATTTCATCAATCACTAATCATTTCTCAACTATTTCAACGCAATGACAACCACCAATATCATCAAAATCATCTCAAATATCAAGATCGAGGTTTAGAAATTACCCAAAGCTTGTGAGACGCACAACCCACGCCTCGATTCGACTCGTCCTTCGATTTCCAAGTATGTTGTTCTCCCTTTGATGAGGAACAACTTTCCTTCTTACCACAACAGCTGATTCGGCCAAAAATGGGTGATTTGGATGAGTGAGAAAGTTAGGTTTTCGGTAAAATGGGGGTTGGAAGAGAGAGAAAGTGAAATTGCAGGAGAAAACATGGGTTCCTTATATAGGCTGGAGGTAGGAGATCGATCTGCCTCTTGATGAGATCGATCTGCGTTTGAAATTTGGGGACGATCTGGGCAATTTTATGCCTAGGAGATCGATCTGTCGAGGGGTGAGATCGATCACTTTATGGCTTTATGAGATCGATCTGTTCCTAAGGAGATCGATCTTCTCCCAAACAGAATCATTTAGAGATCGATCTCTTACTCATGAGATCGATCCTTTCTCAAACAGAATCATTTGGAGATCGATCTCTTCCATTGGAGATCGATCTGCTCCTCAAATTCCTCCTTCCTCGTCATTTTTAACTCACCAGATCGATCTCTCCTTCTCCCAGATCGATCTGTCCTCATACTTCATGCTCATTTTACACACTTAACATATAAATCTCCAATTATAATTCCCACAATTTACTTAGCTCAATAAATTACACTTCAAATTGTTATTACATCAATAAAATATGTCTGAAATTCTCAGATCTCACATCCTCCCCACCTTAAAAAGAATTTGGTCCTCCAAATTCAACTCAACTAGTCGAATAGATGGGGGTATTTCTCTTTCATGAGACTCTCTAGTTCCCACGTTGCCTCTTCCCTTGAGTGATGTTTCCACAAAACTTTCACTAATGGGATGCCTTTGGTTCTCAGTACCTTCTCCTTTCTATCGAGAATCCGGACGGGTTCCTCAGTATAGCTCATGTCCTCTTGTATGTCCATCTCATCATACTCTATAACATGAGAAGGGTCCGGGTGGTACTTCCTCAACATAGACACATGAAAAACATTGTGTATTCCGGACATCTGTGGGGGTAATGCCAATCTGTAAGCTACCTCTCCCACTCTCTCAAGAATCTCGAATGGTACTATGTATCGAGGACTCAATTTCCCTTTCTTCCCAAATCGCATGATACCCTTGCTCGGTGATACTCTCAGAAATACTGCATCACCAACATCAAACTCGAGTGGTCGTCTACGCACATCCGCGTAGCTTTTCTGTCTACTTTGTGCAGCCCGTAACCTCTCACATATGAGTTTCACACTCTGTACGGCTTGCTCAACAAGCTCGGGAGCATTTATCTTTCTGTCATCGACTTCTTCCCAAGCTACAGGGGATCTACACCTCCTACCATATAGAGCCTCAAAAGGTGCCATTCCAATACTCGCATGATAGCTGTTATTGTACGCAAACTCTGCTAGGGGCAGGTGATCATCCCATGATCCCTTAAAATCCATCGTACAGGCCCTCAGCATATCCTCCAGGGTCTGAATAGTCCTCTCTGACTGACCATCTGTCTGAGGATGATAGGCGGTACTGAAACTCAATCGAGATCCCATGGACTCCTGAAACTGGGTCCAAAATCTGGAAGTAAACCGGGAATCTCTATCAGAAGTAATACTCACTGGAGCCCCATGTAATCTAGCTATCTCGCTGACATATAGCTCAGCTAAGGCATCCACAGTATCTGTGCTCTTGATGGCAAGGAAGTGGGCACTCTTGGTCAATCTATCCACAATGACCCATATCGCGTCATGACCTCTCCGGGTCCTCGGTAAACCCATAATAAAGTCCATAGTGACATGCTCCCATTTCCATGTAGGTACAGGTAAGGGCTGTAGTAGTCCTCCAGGCTTCCGATGCTCAGCTTTCACTTGCTGGCATACTAAACACCTGGCCACATACTCTGCCACATCTCGCTTCATACCACTCCACCAATACACCTTTCTCAAGTCTCGGTACATCTTAGTACTCCCTGGGTGCATGGTGTATCGCGAGCAGTGGGATTCTCTCAGTATCTGTCTCTTCAGGGTATCATCATCCGGTACACAGATCCGTCCTCTGAATCTCAACAATCCATCCTCACTGATGGTGAGATCCGACTGCGAACTCTGCTCAGCTTGGCTAACCATATCTATCAATCTTTGATCACTGCGCTGCCCAGTTCTAATCTGATCCATGATCCTGGGCTCTATCCGCAGGCTAGCCAAAAATCCAGTCTCTACCTCTTTAACTCTGATCCGAAGTTCGGTGAACTGCTCTAACAAATCCCATTCCCTGATCATCATAGCAGATATCATACTCTTCCTGCTCAGGGCATCAGCAACTACATTCGCCTTACCTGGATGATATAGAATCTCGCAGTCATAATCCTTAAGGAGTTCCATCCATCTCCTTTGTCTCATGTTTAACTCTTTCTGATCAAAGAGATATCTCAAACTCTTGTGATCAGTGAAGATCTGGAATCTTTCCCCATACAAGTAGTGTCGCCAGATCTTCAAAGCAAATACCACAGCGGCTAACTCCAAATCATGCGTGGGATAATTTCGCTCATGGTCTTTCAGCTGTCGCGATCCATATGCGACCACCCTTCCGTGCTGCATAAGCACACACCCCAATCCTTGGTGAGATGCATCACTATACACTGAGAATCCTCCTGATCCCTCAGGAATAGTTAACAAAGGTGCCGCTGTCAACCTCCTCTTTAATTCTTGAAAACTGAGCTCACATTGATCAGTCCATATAAATGGAGTCTCTTTGCACGTGAGCTTAGTCAAAGGGGCGGCAATCCTGGAAAATCCTTCCACAAATCTTCTGTAATACCCTGCCAAACCAAGGAAGCTTCGTACCTCAGTAACTGTCCTCGGTCTCTCCCAATTAAGCACAGCCTCCACCTTGCTTGGGTCCACTGATACTCCTTCCTCTGAGACTATATGACCAAGGAAAGCTATCCGGTTCAGCCAAAACTCACACTTACTAAGCTTTCCGTATAATTGCTTATCTCGGAGTATCTGAAGTACTAACCACAAATGCTATGCATGCTCCTCATACGACCGAGAGTACACCAGGATATCATCAATAAAGACTATCATAAATTTATCCAGATAGTCTCTGAACACCTCGTTCATCAATCTCATAAATGCTGCAGGGGCGTTCATCAATCCAAAGGACATCACCAGAAATTCGTAATGGCCATACCTTGTCTTGAAGGCCGTCTTTGGAATATCTTCTTCCTTGATCCTCAATTGGTGATAGCCCGATCTCAAATCAATCTTAGAAAAGACTGATGCCCCTCTCAGCTGATCAAGTAGATCATCAATCCTGGGTAGTGGGTATTTATTCTTCACCGTGGCTTTATTCAACAACCGGTAGTCTACACATAATCTGAGACTACCATCCTTCTTCTTAACAAATAGTACTGGCGCTCCCCACGGCGAAACACTGGGTCTAATAAACCCTTGATCCAATAACTCCTGTAGTTGTTTCTTCAATTCCTCAAGTTCCACTAATGCCATCCTGTAAGGAGGTTTAGAGATCGGCTGAGTATCTGGTACCAAATCAATGGTAAACTCCAGCTCTCTCTCTGGTGGTAAACCTGACAATTCATCTGGGAAAACATCCAGAAATTCACAAACCACAGGTATATCCTCAATCCTCGGATGTTCCCGCTCATCATCTGAGATGAGTGTCTCATAACCTTCACATGAATAATCATATTTAATATTCTCCAAAATAATGTTAAAATTCTCAAATTACTTACTAGAATTTCACATATACATTTCCTCAACATCTCAACCGTACACTGTAAGGTTCAGGTAGGGTGAAAGTTACAATCTTAGTGTAGCAGTATAAACTCACTCGATTGGTCGCCAACCAATCCATTCCCAGAATTACATCAAACCCATGTATATTCAACATGATTAGATCTGCTAACATCACTCTATCTCACATCCTCTACAGATTAACTCAGTTCTCTGGGATTCACGCATAGGGGTATTTACATGTAGTATATATTCTAGAGGTTCAAACTTCAAGTTTAATCTACATGCAAAATGCTCAGAAATAAACGAATGCGTGGATCCTGAATCAATCAACACATGAGCCTCATAATTACAGACAGAGAGTGTACCTCTTATAGTTTCTGTCGAAGTGTCTGCGGTCTCCTTATCCAGGGCAAACACACGTCCCTGTGCCATAGGTTTCTTCCCTTTCTCTGCCGCAGTGGCCCGTCTCCGGGGATCCACTCTCTGAGGCTGTTGTCTAGTGGGCTCCGGAGCATGTGGTATCTGAGGTTAGGGACAGTCCTTCACTCTATGACCCATGTCACCACATCTAAAACATCCATGGATCGACCCAGTACAACTTCCCTCATGCATTCGATCACAATCTCTGCAAAACCTTGTCTCAGGCCTAACATCTCGAGGGGTCTCTCTAATGTTAGGGTAACCTCTGGGTCTCTCTAATCTGCCCTTCTGTACCTCAATCCTTCCTTTTCTAAAGGAACCTCTCCGAGCCTCTGTTTGGAAAAGTGCTGGCCTCTTGCCCTTATCTCTATTCACCGCTCTGAGCTCATTCTGGGATTGTACCATCTCAATCCCTCTTTCAATCTCTTGTGCTCGTCTCAGAGCATCTCCAAACTTAGTAATACATAGCCCTATCAATCTATCTATGATGACGGGCTTCAACCCATACACAAACTTCTCTGTGCAGAGCTCTTCACTCTTGAAGGTCTCTGGGTCATATCTCAATAGCGCTGTGAATTGGCTCTCATAGTCATCCACAGACATGTCACCCTGTACCAAACTCAAAAACTCAGCCTGTTTCTTTCTCTGGGCGGCTCGTGGTACATATTGGGTCCTAAAGGCTGTCTGAAACTCTTCCCAACCAATCACACCATGGTGGGACATCAAAATACCCTGGGTAGTACCCCACCAATCTCGAGCTCTCCCCTTCAGCATATAAGCACTCATACTGACCCTCTCAGCATCGGTGCACCCCAGAAAATCAAATATAATTCTTAATTCCGTCAACCACTCCTCAGCCTCTGCAGGATCCTTCTTTCCCTTTAATGCGGGTGGATTCATCTTCAGAAAATCCCTTAGTCGGACCATACTTCTATCCTCGGGCTGAGTGACGGGAGGCACTGGGGGTATGGGAGGTCCTTGTGGTGGTGTAGGGGTAGTATCCGAGGCATTAACTCCAAAGTGTTGCGCGAATAACGCTGCCATCTGCTCAAAACCTTGCCTCACATTGGTCTCAATCCGATTAAATCGAGAGTTAGGACTCTCTGGTTGTGGGACAGGTAGCGGAGGGGACTCTGCCTGCCTCCTCGAACGACCTCGTCGTTTACTCATTCTCTATCTCAACTCGTCTCCTGCGCGTACATATCACAATCGATTGAAATCTCAATCCTCAATTTCAGTTCATGACCAGACTATTACAGACACTTGGGATGTATTCTATTTCACTTAACCGACACTGACAGTACTAGACACCCTAAGCTCTGATACCAAGAAAACTCTGTCACGCCCCGAAAATGCAGAAAATAGGGCTAATTTAAAACTTTTTACTCATTAATTCACAATTAAAGGTGCATTCCTGTGCAGTGTCATACATCATCATAAGTATCATTCCTCAGGATCTCATTACGATATAATAAATATTGTATTATACCCATTACTCGATTACAAGTTAATTAATCCTAATACATCCCATACAATGATATACATCAAGTGTCTGCAATTACAATAATAGTCTGGGTACACGAAAAGATAAAAGGTACCTCAAAATACAATATATATGGCCTGGAGCTCAAGTCCTCCACTAGCCACTACTCCGTACGTCGCAGGGAGATTCTTTTTCACTTGAAGAACTCTGGGGGGGAAAAGAAAACAGGGTGAGCTTCTAAATCGCTCAGTAAAGGGGGTAAGGAACTCATTTCATAAACCAAAATGCACATCACAAAAGGTTTATTTGTATGTGAAACTCATTTGAAAACCATAGCATGAAAGTACTCAAAACGACACTCTCATGTGTCAAGTCATGTGAAAACATGAAGTAAAAGGCTCACTCTAGAGCAATAACAAAGCATGTGAAAACAACGCGTTAAACGCTTTCTCAAATAACGTGATAAAATCACAGTAAAAATAATGCACGTGGCACAGCCACAAAACACACGTGGCATAGCCACTGATTAATTTCTCACGTGGCATAGCCACAAAACACACGTGGCAAAGCCACTGATTTAATTTCTCGCGTGGCATAGCCACAAAACACACGTGGCAAAGCCACTGATTTAATTTCTCGCGTGGCATAGCCACAGAATAGGGTTTCTCAACGTGGCACAGCCACCAATGGGGTATAACGTGGCACAGCCACCAATGGGGTTTCTCAACGTGGCACAGCCACCAATGGGGTATAACGTGGCACAGCCACCAATGGGGTATAACGTGGCACAGCCACCAATGGGGTTTCTCAACGTGGCACAGCCACCAATGGGGTATAACGTGGCACAGCCACCAATGGGGTTTCTCAACGTTACCAGAACGGAGAAGAAATCGGGCTTACATGCTACCAGAGCAATGCCCGGTGTGTACTCACAACTACACACCTAAGTCTTATCACATAAGACTGGTTTGCCTTCACGTAGAACTCATAATGGTTTTTCTCTCATAAAACTCATTTGAAAATCGTTTTGTACTCAACACAAAACGTAATAAAACCGAGTTCCAACCGGCAAAGCACACGCACACATTTCTCAAATCTCAATATTGCCTTAACGTAGAGCCCAGTTATAAACTCATAAAAACGTTGGGCTCCAACCGGCTATAAAATCGTGTGCAATTTAATCTCAACACAAAACACTCAACATGCTTGTTTTATAAACCACAAATCATGCTATAACAGTTCACAAATCACATACACAAATGGTTTAGATTTCCCTTACCTCTTTGCACCTCGTATAGTGCAATCGTTTCCCCCGTATCACGGACTAGTCTCGCATTCCACTCTGGAACTCCCGAGCTGTCCAAACGATGTTAAAACATCAATACTCAATTATCTCATAAACCTTAATTCTCAAAATCGAGCATAATTGCTCACAACTCCTCAAATCTCTTGATTCTCGTAACTCAACCCTAAACTACAACCTCATTCACAATATCTCAACGTCCTACATTCCTCATGCCAATTATCTATGCTAATTCATCACATTGTCTATATTTCCATTTATAACACAAATTCTCAAAATTACCAAAATCACCAAATATCTACATTACTCCAACTACATTGCAATTTCATCAATCCCTAATCATTTCTCAACTATTTCAACGCAATGACAACCACCAATATCATCAAAATCATCTCAAATATCAAGATCGAGGTTTAGAAATTACCCAAAGCTTGTGAGACGCACAACCCACGCCTCGATCCGATTCGTCCTTCGATTTCCAAGTATGTTGTTCTCCCTTTGATGAGGAACAACTTTCCTTCTTACCACAACAGCTAATTCGGCCGAAAATGGGTGATTTGGATGAGTGAGAAAGTTAGGTTTTCGGTAAAATGGGGGTTGGAAGAGAGAGAAAGTGAAATTGCAGGAGAAAACACGGGTTCCTTATATAGGCTGGAGGTAGGAGATCGATCTGCCTCTTGATGAGATCGATCTGCGTTTGAAATTTGGGGACGATCTGGGCAATTTTATGCCTAGGAATCGATCTGTCGAGGGGTGAGATCGATCTCTTTATGGCTTTATGAGATCGATCTGCTCCTAAGGAGATCGATCTTCTCCCAAACAGAATCATTTGGAGATCGATCTCTTCCTCATGAGATCGATCCTTTCTCAAACAGAATCATTTGGAGATCGATCTCTTCCATTGGAGATCGATCTGCTCCTCAAATTCCTCCTTCCTCGTCATTTTTAACTCACCAGATCGATCTCTCCTTCTCCCAGATCGATCTGTCCTCATACTTCATGCTCATTTTACACACTTAACATATAAATCTCCAATTATAATTCCCACAATTTACTTAGCTCAATAAATTACACTTCAAATTCTTATTACATCAATAAAATATGTCTGAAATTCTCAGATCTCACATTTTCTCACTTTCAACAAAAGTTACACACTCCCTTTTTCAGGTTAAGGAATAACCTCTCTACCCTTCTTAAACAGAGATGTATTCACCCTTTTACAAAGTTTATCTCACTGAGGAACAATCCTTTTCTCTCTCAAAGATAGGATGAATACAATATCAAGCTTTTAATGTGGGTAGGACAGATACAGCTTTTGCACACAAGCTTATACAACAAACTCAATAAATGAGAATTGAAGACAAAATGAAATGAAAGAATTAAACTCTTGAGAATATACAGAATGTGCAGCAATGGTGTCTCTTCTTCGCTCAGCGTCTTCAATGCTTGTTTTTATACTGAAGGATTGGTAGTTGGAGCATTTAATGCTGTTTTTCCCGTTGAGATTTTTGCAGAAATAGCCGTTGGGTACCTCCAATAGAATGCCAGATCGATCTGCCATCTTGACCAGATCGATCTCTTAGTTATAATTCTTGCAAGATTAAGGCAAAATGAAGCAAGGAGATTGATCTCATATATGAGCAGATCGATCTCATAATTTGAAAATGTTAGAGCAGATCGATCTGTCAAATAGGCAGATCGATCTTCCAATCTCACTGTTTGAAGCATGATCGATCTATAGATCGATCTGCCAAGTATTCTCGTAGTGATGAGATCGATCTCTTATCAACCCAGATCGATCTCCTTAGCTCTCTGACTTTGGGGAGATCGATCTCTTCCTATACCAGATCGATCTCATGAGCTCTCTGTTTGAGTATAGATCGATCTTATAGATCGATCTACTCCCTTTACCTTTGTTTTAGGGGAGATCGATCTCTTTCTAGACCAGATCGATCTCCTCAACATCTTGTATTAGGCAGATCGATCTCATAACCCTTATAGATCGATCTTAGCTTCCTCAATACCTTTGTACAGGTTCAAACCTTAGCAGATCGATCTCATATCCTCATGAGATCGATCTCTCATCCTAGAAAACCTAGGAGATCGATCTCTCATATCACCAGATCGATCTCTCATCTCTAGGAACTTAATTTCTGGTACTGATAGCTTCTAATCATGTTTTTATATCGTCTTTATATTATTGAATTTACTTGTTTTGTCATTTAAAAATATATTAACTCAACAGGGAGAGAAGCTATGGACTGCGACCAAGTTGATTCATATGATATGTCCAAGGCTCAAGCCGCCACAGATATGAAAAGAATGGTGGAACGAATCTTAGAAGAGAAAAGGTTGGTTCCAGCTGAAGAAAATCAGAGGAGGAGAATCCCATTCAGTACAACGATCATGGGAAAACCGTCGCCCTCAAAATTCAAGATGCCGCAAATGACGGCGTATACGGGAAAGACTGACCCTTATGACCACATTCAGAACTATCAGTCATTAATGCTATTACATGGCTGGGAGGATGAGATTATGTGTAGAGCATTCCCCTTAACTTTAACTGATCACGCACTAAAGTGGTTTAACAGTTTGTCGGAGGGGTCTATTTCGTTTTTCAAACAATTAAGAAACGAATTCTTAAAGGCCTTTGTGATAAAAAGCCAGAAAATGAATGAGGTCACCTATCTGCTTACCTTGAGGTAGGGGAGCAAGAAATCACTCAAGAGCTATGTGGATCGGTTCCGTAATGCTACTCTTGAAGTACATGATCTACAAGCTGGAGTAGCTGTGATAGCTATGCTACAAGGGACAAGGTCTGAAAATTTGCAAGAATCGCTATCTTTAGATCAACCGACGATGATCTTGGACTTGTTCTCTAGAGCAGATAAATATATCACTCAAGAAGAAGTCATGAAAATGATACCAACGTTGAACTACATATAAGGAAGATCAGAGAAAAGAAACTCCTACCATCACCAGGCTACCTAAGCCATCACCAATGCCTTGAAAGAAGATGAAAAGTTCACAAGGCAAGAGGATAGCAAAAACGCGGAATACCAACCACTTGCAACTACACTGGCAGTGAGACTTTATTTCATTTAATGTTATTTTTTATTCAACTATGGGTTGAAATTTAATTTGTTGAACTATGATTTATGCTATATTGATATTTTATTGGCTGTTGAGGTTCTCACATAATTGATAGATGACTGATCGTACCAGCTACACAAGTGCAAGGGCTTGAAGCGAAAAGTGCGCGAGGTAAGCCACGCACTCAACAAACAAAGGGCTTGAAGCGAAAAGTGCGCGAGGAAAGCCACAAAGAAAATGTGCAAGAGATTGAAGCGAAAAATGCGCGAGGTAAGCCACGAAGACAAAGTGCAAGGGCTTGAAGCGAAAAATGCGCGAGGTAAGCCACGCACTCAACAAACAAAGGGCTTGAAGCGAAAAGTGCGCGATGTAAGCCATGAAGAAAATGTGCAAGAGCTTGAAGTGAAAAATGCGCGAGGTAAGCCACGCACCCAAATAAAAGGCTTGATGTGAAAAGTGCGCGATGTAAGCCATGAAGAAAATGTGCAAGAGCTTGAAGCGAAAAATGCGCGAGGTAAGCCACGCACTCAACAAACAAAGGGCTTGAAGCGAAAAGTGCACGATGTAAGTCATGAAGAAAATGTGCAAGAGCTTGAAGCGAAAAATGCGCGAGGTAAGCCACACACCCAAATAAAAGGCTCGATGCGAAAAGTGCGCGATGTAAGCCATGAAGAAAATGTACAAGGGCTTGAAGCGAAAAATGCGCGAGGTAAGCCATGCACTCAAACAAATAAAGGGCTTGAAGCGAAAAATGCGCGAAGTAAGCCACGCACTTAACTGTATAAGGCTTGAAGCGAAAAATGTGCGAGGTAAGCCTCGCACTCCAACAAGAGCTTAAAAATTAGATGGTCAGAGAATTTGATTTCAAAATCTAATGTAAGGACTTGACCTGAGGCTACAGTAAGAACATATGTACTCTTCCACAAGGTTATACCTAGTGAAAGAGTGGGGAGCAATTGTTGTAGATAATAATTCCGATGCTATTTCGGCCAATCAGAATGTGTTATGTGGCATATCTGTGCATGAACTTATGCACGAGATAATTAAACAGATAAGAGCCACAGAACAGAATATTAAAGTAAAAGGACAAAAGCGTAATTAAGGAACAAAGAAACTCCCTATAAATAGGGATCAGGTACGACTCATTAAGCTAAGTCTCTATTTCCCCTACAAAAACTCTGTCAAATTCTGGGTCTGACTTAAGCATCGGAGTGTAAACGCAGGGAAGAGCCCTGCGTCCCTCTGATCTTTTTTTTCTTGCAGAGATTTAGACAGCACGTAGCACGAAAGACGTCAGCAATTCATCATTGTTGTTTCAGGCAACAACAATACTAATCCAAACAAACATAGGATTAAACCTCAAGGGACAATTTTATATTTTTGGGACTAATTAAAATTTTCATTAGACATAAAAATTGTTATTACCAATTAACGTTGCACTCAATAATTATTACTTATTGTTAAAAGAAAATAGGTTCAAAGCTGATTTTTTTTCTTTATATCTCTTATAAAAAAGTATCTGTTACTAAATAGTGAAAAACATGCAATAATTTTCAATTACCTGTATCTTTAATTTGCGGAAAATATTAGGGACTTGAAGAGAAATTACTAAAGCTTTATTGTAAACAAAGTTTAAAAGGTGGTAAAGAAAGTATTAAACATAAACCACAAAGCAATTTTTGGAATAAATTGGCTATTTAGTCGTGCAGTAATAGGATCCCAAATTAATGATGTGGCTTCATTAAGTAATTGTCCTTTTTCTATGTTGGAGGACGGATAAAAGTTACTTTATTTCTTCTTTTTATTTTATAGGATTTCAGTTGGAGAAAAAAAATAGTTTTCCTTTTAATTTAAAATTAATCATACAAAAACATTTTCATTGTCATTTTTTTTTCTTAAAACAGTTACTTTCTTTATTCATTATGTATGCTTGATGTTTTGATTTTAACAAATCAAGTCTCAAGACTCAGTGGACTCTATTGTACAATGTGATTAGTACAATATATTGTCCATAAGATTCTCTTTTTTCTCCACAAGAATGATTCATGATCTGTAGTCTTGTTGGTGGGACTCCGACAATTCTTCTGCCAATGCCCTGGAATAAATAATACTTACAAGTTGAATGCAGCATTGCAATTTTTTATTATTATTTATTGGGGCCAAATGAGCAAAATAGATGCTCCCTCCATTTCAATTATTTAATTCATTTTTAATTTTAACTCGGTAAAATTATGACTTACGTCATTCTGAGAAATTTAATAGTTTTTAATGTAAAAAAAAAGTAAAAATATGAAAGAGTAATATGTAATATAAAATAGTTAAGTATTCAAAAATAAAAAGAAAATATACATTGCATTGGAACTTCCTCAAAGAAAAAGATGTTAATAACTTTTATTATATTTTACGATTCAATTGCTATAAATAGTATGAAAATAAAGAATCTAAATAAGTCTAAACATAAGATAAAAGTTAAAAAAAAAACAGACTTAAAATGTGACGGTTAAGAGGATAATAATTTTTTTTAAACCCCCAAGACCGTGCTTGATATTTTGACCACTAAATTTAGATTTTTTTTGAACAAAAAAATTCAGATATTTTTGGTTGTGCCTTTTCCAAGCAGGGCAAATAGGAGCTTATTTATTTATTTATTTTTTTATTCTTACGATGCATTTCCCATATACCAAAACCCATGTCCAATGGGAAAAACAAAGTTTTATTTTTCAAATTATGAAACACCAAACAGTCACTTTCTTCAAACATTGGTGGAGGGGACCCTTATAGAGAAAAAGGCCAACCTCTTTTTATTTATGTTGTTCAACTCTTTTGTCCTTTAACTCTTCCCTCTTTGTTTGTGATTTTGGCCGTGAGGTTACATTTTTTTTTTCTTGTCCTTTGTCTCTTAGCTTAGGCCATGCCTTTTGCTTCAACAACTTAATTCACAACTATAATAACAACAATAATACCTATAAAATATGAATGCTATGACACTTTAGAGAAAGAAACATCTATTTTTAGTTGTAAAACAAATAATATCTTCGAGGTGTAAGACCACTAACTTGTATATCCGAAATTTTTAGCTAAATACTAGTTAATAAATAGATGCATGCAATTAGATTAAGTTTGGGAAAAATGATTAAATCTAGTATAAAGCATAAGGTATATGAATTTAAATAAAATAGGTCAACCAAAAGCTAAAATAATTTAATCATAGTGATTATAAGACAAAATATAATTAAAAAGGTGAAATATAAATTAAAGAGGGAAAGTTTTATAATTTGGTAATAAAATTTATACAAGTAATAAAATATATGAGGACTTTATAATTTAGTAGCAAAACTTAAATTTATTGCATATATATTGATATATTTATCTAGGTATAAATAAATAAATATATGATACTAATAAATAAATAAAAAAATTAGGTCGCGCGACAGGAATTCTCCCTTTCATGCGATACACCCACAGAACCCCTCCTTTTCTTTTATTTTCTTCTGCTCGCTCGAACCCTTCTCCATTTCGTTGCCGACGACCTGCCGCCTTCCCCCCTTCTATCACCGACGACCGAAGTGTCACACCCCTACTCCGGGTGCCCTTCATCCATACATATACCACTTACGGTTGGGCTGTGAGTCGATGTAGTTTCCAATTTCATACATTCATAGTGGAAATATTTGAAACTTTAATCACACACTCCCAGGTATGTGTGTAGATATACAAAATCTAATGTATAAATAAAATATCTTTACATAACATCCCCATACGATTTTTTTTCTCATTTTCAATGTATGACTGTGCGATACAATATGATAGATACGAAATGCTTTTGTATATATACAATTTTTATACCTTAGCATCTGGTAGGAGCTGACCAACACAAAACTGATCTGGAGATCACCGCACTGTTCTACTTCTCAGTATCTAGAGGGAAAAAATAGTGGGATGAGCAAACCACAGCTCAGTAAGGAAAAGGATGCTAACAAGTAGATACTGTACTATCTACGTAGCCCATGCATGACCAACAAAATCATCTTTCATTATAAATAAAAATATCAATGGAAAATGCATTTAAACATTCTTCTCTCACTGGCATTTTGGTAAAAACCAATGCTCAATATTTCCATTTAGAAATATGTTATAAAACAATGCTATCACAACACAAGTATTTAAATCAAAGTATTTATCAAATCACATTATTTCTTTCCTTTTCGCAAAACATTTCTTTTCATTAATTTCTCTTATCTCTGATATAGGTAGGGAACTTTAGGCAAACAAATATCCACGACATATGACCATAGTCAGACATCCTAGGCCTTACTGATCAGGTGTGCACAGGGCATCACTCGCCTGAAGGGGGATGGGTCAGTCCTACCATTCGTCTCATCTCAATCATCATCATCATTTTCCTCATCATATCTCATATACTCACGGTACAACGTACTCCATGTGTCATCAATGCGATACTCGTACCCGCGTGCACACAGCACGGTACATAGTATTCCCCGGACAACTACACAGTACAAAGTACGCCCGTAGACCCAGTCCATCCACCCTACAATGACAAACTCATCATCCTAACCTATGTCTCATGTACCAGGCGAACAGAATCAGCGTGACACACAGTCTCCGCAGGGCTCCAACGTGGTATCTCTCAGTGCGAGCAACTGCTTCTAGCACTGTATCATCTCAAAAATCATTGTGCGAGTTAGGCTTCAGTACATTATCATCATCATAAAATCACGTGCGAGCTGCGCTCCAGAACGATTTATCAAATCATAAAACATATGCGAGTAAAATCTCCAGCATAGTCAAAACCATAAAGAGCTGGTGTGAGCTATTTTCTCAAAAAGAAAACTCAAATCATGTTTATTGACATAGCATGCCGATTCATGCAAAGAAAGTAAAACTAGCCAACCTATCCTTCATCATCCCTCAGTCACAATAACAACATATAGTTGTAAAAACATTAAAAACATGCATGTCATGTTGTTTTCCTTCTCGCATTTCATTTTCACAATTTATACCATAATACATTTCATATCACTTTATGGCTCAATAGTTAAACATAATATCACTAACGTCACAACTACTAAAATCGCTGCAAAATACGTACGAATATCTCTATCGTTAACATACAATCCCTTACCTCGAATCGCGCTCGTATCTCTTTCATCTCATTTGCTCCGTTCGCGATCCGGGTTAATCATGTTTCAACGTATTCCAATCTACACGTATAAATCATTAAGTCATTTTCCTTTTTCTTTTTCATAACATTCACATTGTCATTTACTTACCTACTCATGCTTCTCAAGCCTTTTATCATATTTTACCTTAATATTTCTTTGTAAATTCATCTAAATCATTCACTCAACACCACCAATATCATAGTACTCCAAGATCATCACAATAGCAAACTCAATCTATCTCCTTTCTAGGTACATTTTAGATTAAGTGAGTTTTACGCTTCTTAGCCATATTCCACTAACACAATATGCATCCATCAACTCCTAAAATCACTTAAAACATCATGCTTGGAGTTGAGGGTTTTGAAGACTTACCAAGCTTGCCCATTTCTCAATACCAAACTTGTGGGGTGCTTAACTCTTTTCCTTGAGCAATCCAATTTTAGATTTTTGAATATGTTATTCTCCTCACTTCAAAGAACAATTTTGCCTTTTTAAGTTTCCTCCAAATCTACTGGGAATGTAGTGTTCTCTAGAGTAAGAAAGCTTGTTTTTGGGTGAAAATGGTGAGTGTTGGAGTGTTTAGGAAAGAGGGAAACGTGTTCCAGTTCCAAAAGTCATGTTTCTTATATTGACAAAGCATAGGAGATCGATCTAGTGCTTGGTGAAGATCGATTTGCTTATGTTTAACTACTCTAACCGCTCAGATTACCTGCTACAAGATCAATCTGTTAGTAAAGGGGAGATCGATCTGTTAGTAAAAAGGGGGATCGATCTGTTTCGACCCGAGACATTTGGAGATCGATCTGTTCCTTGTGAGAGATCGATTTCTTCCAGAGAGAGGCTTAAGGAGATCGATCTGCCTTGTTATGAGATCAATCTACCCTGTTTCAATTGAACTGATACTTGACATTTTGTGAAAGGGGATCGATCTCTCCTTCATGGGAGATCGATTTGCTCTTCCCCTGCATCCTCATTACTGCAGTTTTCTACAGATTTCCAATGTGTAACTCATCCTTGTTTGCCTAATACCTTATTTTACATTTCTTACACAACCAACGTATAATAGTATCCATTCCATATAATTCATAGGCAATAAAACTTGTGCACACAACTAGAAGTCATGGATTGTACATTAAATTTCATAATCCCTACATCCTTTTTTATCTATACACTTGTAACAATGTGCATATACATCATAGCCTCATAAGAAATACGCGTAAAACTACGGGCATTACATTTCTCCCCTTCTTAAAAAACTTTAGTCCTCCAAATTGAATCAAGCTCATTCCTCAAAAAGTTGGGGATATTTCTCCTTCATCAGGTCCTCTAACTCCCAGGTGGCTTCCTCTGAAGTATGATGCTGCCACAGGACCTTAACCAATGAAATCGACTTGCTTCGCAACACCTTCTCTTTTCTATCTAGTATCCAGAACGATTTCTCTATATACGACATATTCTCCTTGAGCTCCAATGGCTCATAGCTAATTACATGTGTTGGATCCGGATGGTACTTCCGGAGCATGGAAACATGGAAGACATTGTGGACCCCTGCTAGCTCAAGTGGTAAGGTTAGTCTATATGCTCTATCCCCCACTCTATCCAAAATCTCAAAGAGACCGATGTAACGAGGATTTAGTTTCCCTTTCTTCCCGAACCTCGTTATTCCTTAGAAGGAGATACTTTCAAAAATATAGACTCACCCACAGCGAACTCAAGTGGCCTCCTTCTCCTGTCAGCATAGCTCTTTTGTCGGCTTTGAGCCGTTTGCAACCTCTCACTTATTATCCGAACATCCTCTGAGGCTTTTCTAACCAAATCGGGAGCGAACAACTTTCTGTCACCAACCTCTTCCTAACTAATAGGTGATCGACATCTACGGCCATATAGTGCCTCATAAGGGGGCATACCAATACTTGAGTGATAGTTATTTTTGTAGACGAACTCAATCAGTGGCAAGTAATTGTCCCACGAGCCTTTAAAATCCAACACACACTCTCAACATATCCTCCAGGGTCTGTATAGTCCTCTTTGACTGACCATCTATCTGAGGATGGAAAGCAGTGCTAAAGCTCAATTGGGTCTCCATCGCTTCTTGAAAATGTTCTCAAAAGTGGGAAGTGAAATGAGCATCCTTATCAGAAACAACACTCACTGGGACTCTATGCAATCTTACTATTTCCCATACATACAAGTTCGTTAATGCACTCAAAGTATCTATAGATATCATGGCTAAAAAATATGTCAATTTCATTAACCGATCTACTATAACCCAAATAGCATCATGGTTTTTACGGGTTCTCAGTAATCCCATAACAAAATCCATGGTGACATGCTCTCCTATTTCCATGTCGGTATTGGTAGGGGTTGCAATAATCCTCCAGGTTTCTGATGCTCTATCTTAACCTGCTGATAGATGAGACATCTAACAACATACTCAACTATATCTCTTTTCATTCCAGACCACCAATATACTTTCTGGAGATTTTGATACATTTTACTGCTCCCTGTGTAATGCCTGTAGTTTTCACATGTACTTCGTATGAAGCTATGATGTATGTGCACATTAATACATGTGCATAAACAATAAATGATGTAGAGATTATGAAATTTAATGTACAATTCATGATTTCAAGTTGTGTGCACAAGTTTTATTACCTATAAATTATATGGAATGGACACTATTATACCTTGGTTGTGTATGGTATCTAAAATGAGGTATTAGGCAATTAAGGATGAATTCCACATTGGAAAATCTGCAGAAAACTACAGCAATAGGGGTGCAGGAGAGGAGCTGATCGATCTACCATGAAGGACAGATCGATCCCCTCTCACGGAATGTCAAGCATTAGTCCATTGGAACAAGGCAGATCGATCTCCTTAAGCTTCTGTCTGGAAGAGATCGATCTCTCACAAGGAACAGATTGATCTCCAAATGTCTCGGGTTGAAGCAGATCGATCTCCCCTTTACTAATAGATCTATCCTCAAGAGAATTCTGCTTGCAACAGATTGATCTCATCATAAAGAGCAGATCGATCTGGTAGTAGTTATGTCAGGAAAAAGGAATACCAAACCATATAGAGATCGATCTGCACAAGGGACCAGAATCGATCTCATGTCTCTGCATCTATAAAAAGAGCACAGGATTAGACTGAAAATTAGACTTTCTTCCTACCAAACCCCCACCTATCCTTTTCTTTCAAACAATCAAGCTTTCTCACTCTGAATATCACTACATTCCAGCCAGATTTGGAAGAAGCTCAATAAGGGAAAGTTGTTCCTTGAAGTAAGGAGAACAACATACCCAAAAATCACATATTGATTTGATCAAGAGAAGGAGAATAGACTACCTCAAGTTTGACCAAGGAGAAAGTTAAGCTAGGTAAGTCCTTCAACTCTCAAGCTTTAAAAATGAGTTTCTAGATATTGTGTGAGTTGGATGGTATGTGAAATCTTGGTAGAAATGATATTAGAAGAGTAATGGATTGAGTTTGCTATTGTGGTGATCTTGGAACACTATGATATTAATGGTGTTGAGTAAATGATTTTAAATGAATTTTACAAAGAGATATTAAGGTGTAATATGGTAAAAGGCTTGGGAAGGCATGAGTAAGTAAGTAAATGACAATGTGGATGTTTAGAAGAAAAATAAGGAAATGACTTAATGATTTATGCATGTAGATTGGAATACGTTGAGGCTCGATTAACTCGGATCGCGAACGGAGCAAACGAGACGAAAGTGTTACGAGTGCAATTCGAGGTAAGGGATTGTATGTTAGCGATAGAGATATTCGTACGTATTTTACAGCCATTTTAGTAGTAATGACGATAGTAACATTATGTATAGCTATTGAGCCATATGTGATATGAAATGTATTATGGTATGAATTGTGAAAATGGGATGTAGGAAGGAAAACAACATGACATGCATGTTTTCAATGTTTTTACAACTTTGCGTTGTTATTGTGACAAAGAAATGATGTTGGATAGGTTGGCTAGTTTTACATGTTTAGCATGGGATGATATGCCACGTTAATAAACATGATTTGAGTTTTAAAAGAGAAAATTAGCCACTTACCAGATTTGAGATGTGAATTGGTGTTGGAGCCTTAGCTCACACCGATTTTGATGATTTTGACTATGCTAGAGATTTTACTTGCATATGTTTTCATGATTTGATAAACTGTATTGGAGCGTAGTTCACACGTGGTTTCATGATGATGATAATGTGCTGAAGCCTAGCTCGCACAATGATTTTTGAGATGATACAGTGCTAGAAGCAGTTGCTCGCACTGAGAGATACCACGCTGGAGCCTTGTGGGGACTGTGTGCCACACTGATTTTGCTCGCTTGGTATATGAGACATGGTTTAGGATGAGAAGTCAATCAGTGTGGGGTGGATGAACTGGGTCCACGGGCATACGCTGTACTGTGTAGTTCTCTGGGGAAACTATGTACCATGCTGTGTGCACGCGGGTACGAGTATCGCGTAGATAACACATGGAGTACGTTGTACTGTGAGTATATATGATGTGATGAGGAAGATGATGATGATGATTGAGATGAGCTGAAGGGTAGGACTGACCCATCCCCCTTCAGGCGAGTGATGCCCTGTGCACACTTGATCAGTGAGGCCTGAGATCATTGACTATGGCCATATGTCGTGGATATTTGTTTGCCTAAATTCCCTACCTATCTCAAAGATAAGAGAAATGTGATGAAATGAAATGGTTTCTGGAAAGAAAAGAGATATTATGATTTGATAAATATCCTGATTTGAATGCTTGTGCTGTAATAGCACTGTTTTATGATATGTTGCTTAAACAGAGATATTGAGCACTGGTCTTATGAAAATGCCTATGAGAGAAAAAGGTTTAAATGCATTTTCTATTGAAAATTTCATTTATAATGTATGATACTTTTTGTTAATCATGCATGGGCTACGTAGATAGTGCAATATCTACTTGTTAGCATCTTTTTCCTTACTGAGCTGTGGTTTTCTCATCCCATTATTTTCCCTTTCCAGATACCGAGAAGTAGAACAGTGTGATGGTCTCTAGATCTTTTTATGTTGGCCAGCTCCTACCAGTTGCTAAGGTATAAGAATTGTATACACAAAAGCATTTTGTATCTATTATATTTTATCACACAGTCATTTATTGAAAATGAACCAATTGTATAGGGATGTTATGTAAAGATATTTCATTTATATAAAAGATTTCGTATACCTGCACACGTGCTTGGGAGTGTGTGTTTTAAAATTTCAAATATTTCCACTATAAATGTATGGAATTAGTAATTGCATCGGCTCACAGCCCAACCGTGAGTGGTATATGTATGGACGAAGAGCACCTGGAGTCGGGGTGTGACACCCTGGATGTACTGTGTATCTCGATGAGTGAGTCTCTGATAAAATCAACTTCCTAAGCTCTGAATCCTTAGGGACACATATTCTATTTTTAAACCTTAGTATTCCATCTAAACTCAATACAAAATCAGTACCTTTACCTTTCTGAATTTGACAAATCACATCAATACACCATTGATCATTCTGCTGAGCTTACCGAATTCTCTTAATCAACTCCGGTTCTAACCTCAAGCTGGCTAAAATCCCATAACTGCCAATCTCAGGTGGGGTTATATCCAAACTAAGGTTCATGAATTGTTCCAATAACTCGTGCTCCCTAACCATCATATATGATACCAATTCGAGACTCTTTCTGCTCAATGCATCGACAACCACATTCGCTTTCCCTGGGTGGTACAAAATCTCACAATCATAATCTTTGAGGAGTTCTAACCACCTTCTCTGTCTCATATTTAACTCTTTCTATGAGAACAAATACTTAAGACTCTTGTGATCCGTAAAGATCTGAAATCTCTCACCATAAAGTAGTGGCGCCATATCTTCAATGCAAATACTACGACCACCAACTCTAAATCATGAGTAGGATGGTTCTTCTCATGATCTTTCAACTGTCTCTATCCATAAGCAACTACCCTTCCATTTTGCATCAAAACACAACCCAGTCCTTGGTGTGAAGCATCTGTGTAAACAGAAAAGTTTCCTGAGCTATTAGGAATGGTGAGAACTGGTGCGGTGGTTAATCTGTGCTTAAGTTCCTAGAAACTCCTCTGACATGCTTCATCCCACGTAAACTCCATATTTTTTCTTGTAAGACGTGTCAATGGAGCAGCCAATCTAGAGAAGCCCTCTACAAATCTCCTGTAGTAACCTGTCAAACCCAGAAAGCTTCTATTCTCTGTGACTGTCCTGGGCTGTTTCACTGAACAATAGCCTTAATCTTGGATGAATCTACTGACACTCCATCCTTCGATACAACATGGCCCAGAAAGGAAATCTGCTCCAGCCAAAAGTCACATTTACCAAGTTTGGCATATAACTTTCTCTCTCGGAGGGTTTGTAAAATAATCCCTCAATGCTGCTCATGATCTTCCTTGGATTTGGAATAAACCAATATATCATCGATGAATATTATCACAAATTGATCCAAGTATGGCTTGAATACATCATTCATTAGATCCATAAAAGTTGCTGGCACATTTGTCAACCCGAAAGGCATCACCAGGAATTCGTAATGACCATAGCGGGTGCGAAAAGTTGTCTTGGGCACATCTTCCTTTCGAATCTTCAATTAATGGTACCCAGACCTCAAATCTATCTTGCAAAAGATCTGTGCTCCTCGAAGTTGATCCAAAAAATCATCAATGCATGACAAGGGGTACTTAATCTTGATGGTAGCCTTGTTTAACATCCGATAATCAATACATAACCTAAGGCTCTCATCTCTCTTCTTTACAAATAATATCGGGGCTCCCCATGGTGAGACGCTCGGTCTTATAAACCCGTTTATCTATCATATCTTGTGACTGCTTCCTTAATTCCTCTAGCTCGATTGGAGCCATCATATATGGTGGTTTGGATATTGGCTCTGTTCCAGGTGTCAAGTCTATACCAAATTCCATTTCTCTATCCAGTGGCAAACCTGGTAGGTCGTCTGGAAAGACATCAGGGAATTCTCTAACTACTGGAATGTCATCTATATTCGGATGTGTTTTGTTTAAATCCACCACATAAGCAATAAAACCTTCAAAATAACATTTACGTCATTTATGTACCAATACACTTTACTTGCTACAAAATCAGGAATTCATTACTTCTTATAAAATTTTACAACAAATTTCTCGGGTAGAGAAAATGTAATAGACTTAGAGTGGCAGTCTAAGACAGTGTGATTGGTAGCTAACCAATCCATTCCCAAGATTACATCAAGGTCATACATATTCAACAAAATCAGATTGGCTATCATACACTCATCTCCTACCCTCACTTTACAATCTTTATATACTTGTTCAGCTAATTGACTAACTCTCATTGGAGTACTTATTTATAAAGTCTCATTTAGGTACGTGGGTTTTACAAAACCTGTTAACTTTTATGCACATGCAGGCGATATAAAGGAATACGTAGCACCAAAATCAAATAAAGCTATAGCTTCCAAATTGAAAATAAAAATTGTACCTTTGATCACCTCAAAAGAGGTATTTGCTGTAACCTGGTCTATCGCATACACCCTACCTTGACCACAACTTGCTTTCATTTTTCTTTAGCCGTGGCTCTTTTCCTTGCAGGAGGTGTAACTATAGGAACTTTCTCTGGCTCCTTGCCCTTCTGCCGGACTACCTCAACTGCTTCTGAATAATCCTTTGCATAGTGCCCAAACCTACCACATCTGAAGCATCGTGTACCCTGAAAATGACAAGGTCTACTACCATGATATTGGCCACATACTCTACACTGATTAGTAGTCGGTCGGGGTCCACCAATCACTATACCCCTAGCTGGTGTTGGAGTTGGATGCATAAAAGGTCTAACAGCCTTCTTCTGTGACTCATTTGCCTCTCTCCGACGCTTACCAACATATTTTCGACCAAATCTGGCACTCTAGCCATCTCCCAATTTTCTCGAACCCTTGTCCTTACACCAACTGAACTCTGAAATATGCAGGTCATAGTTCTGTTCACACAACTGAGCCCGTCGTACAGCTTCTCTATATGTAGCAACATCAAACGGGGTCAGTTTAGCTCTAATCGAAGGCCTTAGTCCATCAACAATTCTGCAGACCCTAATAGCTTCACTCCTGATAGAGTCCGGATCATACCGACCCAATGATGTGAATGGTGACTCGTGCTCATCCACTGTTTGGTTCCTTTGAGTCAGATTCAAAAATTCCATTTATAACCTACGTCGAGCAGTATTTGGGATATATTGATCTCTAAAAGCACCCAAAAACATATCCAATGTGATCGTTGTACCCTGAGTTCTCAACATAGGTTGGGTGGACTTCCACCAGTGCTCTGCTACGCCTCTTAATAGAAAGGCCACAAGCGCTACTCTTTGCGTGGCCGAACATCTACAAAAATTAAACAACTTCTCCATTTGACTTATCCAATCCTCAGCCACTGTTGGATCCTTTACCCCACTAAAAGAAGAAGGCTTAAAGTCCATAAAATGCCTCAACCTCTCGATATCACAGTCATAACCATGCCCCATATCATCACCATCACACTGCGGTGGGGCCACTGGAGGAGGAACTGGCCGAATAGGGGGACCTCGTGGTCTATCTGGTTCGGGTTGTGCAGGTGCAGCATTCTCAGGTTCAGGTGCAGCTGCTGTGGGATTTGGTGTAGTCTGTCCTGCTGTACCGGGTATACCCTACAACCTAGACATGATCTGACCCATCATGGTCATCATCGTATGCATATCTTCCTCTAATCTGGCTACCCGAGGATCGAGAGTCTCTATCTGATCATGGGGTTCATGACTAGAGGACGATCTACTATGCCTCTTAGTCCTGTCATTCCACCCTTGAGCCCGTGAGCTCTCTCCCCTCTTGTGGTGTCTCTCAGGCATAGCTTACAAGCCTGTTGGCTTTCCTGTATTTATAACAAACTCTTAGATCACTACCAGCTCCATATACAAATTTGTATCTAAATATCGCACAGTAACTTGAGGATGTACATTTTCTTAGTCCTAAACATCGACTCACATCAGACCAACCTTGCTCTGATACCAAATTTGTCACACCCCGACTCCGGGTGCCCTTCATCCATACATATACCACTTACGGTTGGACTGTGAGCCGATGTAGTTTCCAATTTCATACATTCATAGTGGAAATATTTGAAACTTTAAATCACACACTCCCAGGTATGTGTGTAGATATACAAAATCTAATGTATAATTACATATCTTTACATAACATCCCCATATGATTTTTTTCTCATTTTGAATGTATGACTGTGCGATACAATATGATAGATACAAAATGCTTTTGTATATATACAATTTTTATACCTTAGCATCTGGTAGGAGCTGACCAACACAAAACTAATCCGGAGACCGCCACACTGTTCTACTTCTCATATCTAAAGGGGAAAAATAATGGGATGAGCAAACCACAACTCAGTAAGGAAAAGGATGCTAACAGGTAGATACTGTACTATCTACGTAGCCCATGCATGACCAACAAAATCATCTTTCATTATAAATAAAAA
The DNA here is from genome assembly GCA_033439115.1 of Firmiana major. Classification (NCBI taxonomy): domain Eukaryota; kingdom Viridiplantae; phylum Streptophyta; class Magnoliopsida; order Malvales; family Malvaceae; genus Firmiana; species Firmiana major. The sequence continues at coordinate 42,292,881 of CM065907.1, read as the reverse complement.
TATCAATGGAAAATGAATTTAAACATTCTTCTCTCACAAGCATTTTGGTAAAAACCAATGCTCAATATTTCCATTTAGAAATATGTCATAAAACAGTGCTATCACAACACAAGCATTTAAATCGAAGTATTTATCAAATCACATTATCTCTTTCATTTTCACAAAACATTTCTTTTCATCAATTTCTCTTATCTCTGAGATAGGTAGGGAACTTTATGCAAACAAATATCCACGACATATGGCCATAGTTAGTGATCTCAGGCCTCACTGATCAGGTGTGCATAGGGCATCACTCGCCTGCAAGGGGATGGGTCAGTCCTACCGTTCAGCTCATCTCAATCATCATTATCATCTTCCTCATCATATCTCATATACTTACGGTACAACGTACTCCATGTGTCATCTACGCGATACTCGTACCCGCGTGTACACAGCACGGTACATAGTATTCCCCAGACAACTACATGGTAGAAAGTACGCCCGTGGACCCAGTCCATCCACCCTAGAATGACAAACTCATCATCCTAACCCATGTCTCATGTACCAAGCGAGCAGAATCAGTGTGACACAGTCTCCGCAGGGCTTCAGCGTGGTATCTCTCAATGCGAGCAACTGCTTCTAGCACTGTATCATCTCAAAAATCATTGTGCGAGCTAGGCTTCAGCACATTATATCATCATAAAACCACGTGCGAGCTGCGTTCCAGCACGATTTATGAAATCATAAAACATATGCGAGTGAAATCTCTAGTATAGTCAAAACCATAAAGAGCAGGTGTGAACTAAGTCTCCAACACCTTTTTATGTTTCAAATCGGATAGATGGCTATTTTCTCAAAAAGAAAACTCAAATCATGTTTATTGACATATCATGTCGATCTATGCAAAACATGTAAAACTAGCCAACCTATCATTCATCATCCCTCAGTCACAATAACAACATATAGTCGTAAAAACATTAAAAACATGCATGTCATGCTGTTTTCCTTCCCGCATCCCATTTTCACAATTTATACCATAATACATTTCATATCACTTCATGGCTCAATAGCTAAACATAATATCACTAACGTCATAACTACTAAAGTCGCTGTAAAATACGTACAAATATCTCTATCATTAACATACAATCCCTTCCCTTGAATCACGCTCGTATCTCCTTTGTCTTGTTTGCTCTGTTCGCGATCCGGGTTAATCGTGTTTCAACGTATTCCAATCTACACGTATAAATCATTAAGTCATTTTACTTTTTCTTCTTCTAAACATTCACATTGTCATTTACTTACCTATTTATGCTTCTCAGGCCTTTTATCATATTTTACCTTAATATTTCTTTGTAAATTCATCAAAAATCATTCACTCAACACCACCAATATCATAGTACTCCCAGATAATCACAATAGCAAACTCAATCTATCTCCTTTCTAGGTACATTTTAGATTAAGTGAGTTCTATGCTTCTTAGCCATATTCTACTAACACAATATGCATCCATCAACTCCTAAAATCACTTAAAACATCATGCTTGGAGTTGAGCTTTTTGAAAACTTACCAAGTTTGCCCCTTTCTCTATACCAAACTTGTGGGGTCCTTAACTCTTTTCCTTGAGCAATCCAATTTTAGATTTTTGGATATGTTATTCTCTTCACTTCAAAGAACAATTTTGCCTCTTTAAGTTTCCTCCAAATTTGTTGGGAGTGTAGTGTTCTCTAGAGTGAGAAAGCTTGTTTTTTGGTGAAAATGGTGAGTGTTGGAGTGTTTAGGAAAGAGGGAAATGCGTTCTAGTTCCAAAAGCCATGTTTCTTATATAGACAAAGCCTAGGAGATCGATCTAGTGCTTGGTGGAGATTGATCGGCTTATGGTTCAACTACTCTAACCACTCATATTACCTGCTACAAGATCGATCTGTTAGTAAAGGGGAGATTGATCTGTTAGTAAAATGGGGGATCGATCTGTTTCGACCCGAGATATTTGAAGATCAATCTGTTCCTTGTGAGAGATCGATTTCTTCTAGACAGAGGCTTAAGGAGATCGATTTGCCTTGTTATGAGATCGATCTGCTCTATTCCAATTGAACTAGTACTTGCCATTTTGTGAAAGGGGATCGATCTCTCCTCCATGAGAGATCGATCTACTCTTCCCCTGTATCCTCATTACTGCAGTTTTCAGCGGATTTCCAATGTGTAACTCATCCTTATTTGCCTAATACCTGATTTTACATTCTGTTCATAACCAACGTATAATAGTATCCATTCTATATAATTCATAGGCATTAAAAATTGTGCACACAACTTGAAGTCATGGATAGTACATTAAATTTCATAATCCCTACATCCTTTATTATCTATACACTTGTAACAATGTGCATTTACATCATAGCCTCATAAGAAATATGCGTAAAACTATGGGCATTACACGAAGCCCCCCTAGCAACCGATAACACCCGAGAGACCCCCTCCCGTCTTTCCTGATTTTCACCTAACCTGAGACCCTCCTCTCTCTTTGTTTCCTCCCTTTGCCGACCACCCTCATCACTGTCGGCAACCAAGACTATGAGATCCGAATTTCCATGCTATTGTTCATTTTAAGATAAATCATGAAGTTTAAAACTTGTGTAAATGTTTATATAATGCCCAGAAAGATCGAGATGCCTGGGATAGTGGCACGAAGTCCAAGACATGTGTTTCGAGGTAAGATCTCAAATTTAAGTACTTTTCAATAAATTATGATTTTAAGTATGTTATGATGATTAGAACGTGGAACTAATACATTAGAAGTGGAAAAGTTAGTAAAACTCGAGTTTACTGTAAATTGAGTAAATAAGCCTAGAAATAGAAATAAATTCAATGTGAGACCCAAATTTTCATGCTATTGTTCATTTTAAGATAAATCGAGAAGTTTAAGACTTGTGCAAATGTTTATACATGGCCCAGAAAGATCGAGATGCTCGGGATAGTGACATGAAGCCCGATGCACGTGTTTCGAGGTAAGATCTTGAATTTAAGTACTTTTAAATAAAGTATGATTTTAAATATGTTACAATGATTAGATAGTGAAACTAATACATTAGAAGTGAAAAAGTTAGTAAAACTCAAGTTTACACTAAATCGAGCAAATGAGTTAGAAATAGAAATAAATTCGAAATAAATTCTAGAAATTCACGAAAATTATTCGAGGTTATAGGAAATTAGTATAAGGCATAATTTACATGAGGAATGAAAATTGAGTGGATATATGGAGGTTTAGGTGATCAAATGAATTTTAAAGTAAATTGAAAACCTTAAGTTACATTGTTCGGTAATGACCAAGTTGTGCAAAATGGGCCCAATCGAGAAACTTTTCTTAAACAAGTGGGCCCCAAATTTGTATGAGAGATACTAGAGACATAGTAGAACACTTGAGAAGTTAAAATTTGAAAGCAAATGGGCCAGAACTATTTTTCATGGATTTGCTAAAACTGACCAGTGGGCTGCCCTAACCTAGTGAACTGGATACCCATAAGGAAAAGCCCAATTTTGACCCATCTACAAATCGGATTTAGACTCGCCCTTTTTGACCATGAAACTAGACTTATATACCTTTCAAAGGACTCTGAAAACACCCTAAAAAGAACCTCCCACGCGCCCTCATCTCCCTCCTGAAATTTTCGCACGCGTTATTGAACCTCTCCCTTTCTTGCATTTTTTTCAAGCCAAATTGGACTCCGGCCAAGAAGGATGAAATCTTCCCCTTTCAGTCCTCTATAACATATAAAAATCTAGCCATAAATAAGTTCATTTACTAGGTGAAAACTTAGAGAGAAGAACAGCGGTAGAATCTGCTCTGTTTCGAAGTGAGAGAAAGTTTGATTTTTGAAAGTTTTTTGTTGATTTTTCTTGTAGTTTTTGATGATTCTAAGCTATATACATGTTTAATTACAGCTGAGGATTTGATTGGAAGATAAAAAATGTGGTCAACTTTGGTCAAAGGTGAGAGAAACTTGATGGATGATGAAGATGATGAAGATGATGAGATGTGTTTATGTTTGATGATTTTTAAGGATTTTTAGTTAAGTAGAATTTAAAGAAATAATTTATATGGAAGTGTATAGTTCTGATCAACATGCTTAAGTTGTGGAAATGATGAATTTTGGATGAATTCAAGGTTGTTAACAGTTAAATTTATACCGAAAAGTCTGGTTTATAGCTTAGTTTAGTGAAAACGGAAAGGCGTGAGAGTTGGTAAGAATTGGATTGATAAAGCGTGGATTATGGATGTGAATGAGTATGTAGGTTATTAAGATAGTGAATGTGAAGTTAGAATAATTAAATTGAATAAAATAGCTTAAACCAGCACTTAAATCGGTAAAACCGAGAAAATAGAAAAAGTTGACAAAAAGGTCAAAATTGGTCAACTCTTAAGAAGATAAATACATATTTGGATATATTGAGATGAAATCAAACAATATTTGATAATTTGGTATCATTTTAGGCAGCTCGGGAATTTGGCACACAAAACGAGTCAAACTTGAACCCCGACAAAGTAATGTTGCTTTAGTTCCATTGAGGTAAGGGATGCAATTTAAAATAGTCATAACCTCCTATATCTATTTATTGCTCGTAAATGACTTGAAAATTGTAGAAAGAAATCTGTTTGAAAACCATACTTTCTCTGTTTAAGTCCGAAAGGAATAATAAACTGTTTTTAGATACTGAAATCATGGTTTTCACTTATTTTGTATAAATAAAATAGATATACATATTTTGTATGAATTATGACATGATTTGATGATTAAAGTTTCCATATGAAAGTAAGTAAGTAAGTAAGTAAGTAAGTAAGTAAGTATGAAAGTAAGGATTTTAAGATGATAGGCTACTATTAGTATATGCTAAGTGCATAATCATGCCTGCTACTTGTGGTGTCCTGGCTCCGCCACATGTAGTATTAGTTTAGATTCACTAGTGTAATGCCTATTCCGCCTTAGTGGTGTTGTTTTCCACTACATGTGGTGTCTATTTTTGGAGTATCTTGTGACCGCACGATGTGTACCACTGGTGCTCGTGCCCTAGCTGGGTACTAGTGTGATTGAGATACTATATTAGAACCGCTGTACGACCCTGATCCAGTCTACAGCCCTTACCATGGCCATAGGTAGTATTCCCTCTACGGAGGATGTGATATGTTGCATGATAACTATGTTGAAATAGCCTAGTCTCTATGTTTGATGTATAATGTTTTAACTAAGAAAGTGTGTATGATGTTTTAGTATATGAAAGTACGTACAACGTTTTGATGAAGTACAATGTATTTTAAAGTAAGCATGTAAAACGGTTTCCTATGTATGTATGTACAGAAGTATGTTTATTTTGATTTTCCAATTGTTTTTAAATGGTTAGAATTGTTTTAAATACATACCTTATTGAGCTTTTCTCATAAGCTCACCCCTTCTTTTCTCCCATTTCAGAGTACCTGCAGTGAGATTACTCAGCTATTTACAGAGTACTTGAGTAGCTGGTGGATTCAATACCTCCCAGACTACCTTCAGTACCCACACAGGTATGTCATTGGATGTTTATTTTTAGACATGTATATTGTACAGATACTGGATTGTATATATATACTTTTGGGATGTAATCAGTTGTTTTACGGATTATTATGTAAACGTTTTGGGAAGTGAATGAAATGCCAGTGATACTGAGTATGGATATGGAAGTTGTAGTTGTAAAAATATAGAGTTGAAAGTAATAAGTTTAAGAAATAAAATCAACTACCTTGGGATTATAAAATGTGTTTACTTGCAAGGGGATAGGATTTATTATAAAAAGTTATGCTGCCAAAATTTCTGGCAAAAAAAAATTAAATGGTTAAAAGAATAGGTAAAGAAAGAAATGAAGCAACCTACACTGTCACACCCCGGAAGCGCGAAAAAATGGGGTTAATTTAAACTTTTTATCCATTAACTATGTTGTTTTCCTGTCCATGTCTAGATTTAAAATCTTTTTCATTTTCCAGGATCTCATTACATTACATACATTCTGTATATATATAAAATCATTTACAACTATTACATCTCGACTGTTTTATACAATAGTGTCTATTATGTATCACATGTCTGGAATATAAGTAAGACTGTACCTCAAGGTTACGAAAGTATCTGATGAAAGGTCGGACTACCTTGTCAACGACCACAGTCTCATATGTGCAGTAGACTCGCTATAGATAATCTGGGAGATGGAGAGGAGGGGGGTGAGTTTTTCAGACTCAGTAAGAGATACATTTAAAATAGCTTTAAATACTCAAAACATGGTAAAACTCATGGTTTTACAAATCAGCATAAATATGTACTGGAGTAGAGATGCTTACATTTCATAAAAGCAATAAAAACATGCTTAAATAATAAGTTTACACGTTATGCATCTTTTTAGTAAAACTCATATATAGTATGCATATCACGTCGTGTAAACAAGTAAAAAGCATCTCAAAACTTAGTCATGCATATCATAACATGCTTATCACTTTAAAATGAAATCGTATTGTCATATGCACATTTCGTAAAATATACTCATGGCTACCTTTAAAATCTCATCATAGAAAATTTATACTCAATAGCAAATCATAAAACAGGTAGCATGAAATGAGCGAAAACATATATATATCATTCCGTCAATTCATCGTGTAGGGTCAGGCAATCGTCTCATATACTAGTCCCGAAGGACATCATACATCTGGACCCGTAGGATGTTCATCATAGGTACATATGGCCATTATACAGGGGAGCCGTAGGACTGGATCAGGGTCTTACGCTGCCCTATCTCTCGTGCACCACTAAATGGAAATTATACGCATGAACTCACGTGCATCACCAAGTGTGGACTATGCGCACGTTTCTCATATCAAGTCAGAGCCTGCCCGTTCTCTGGCCGTCAGCTAGGTAGATCCTCGATCGTCTCCATACGAGATCGATCCCAGATCCTCTGACTATCGTCATATCATGCCTTTTTACCCCACAAAAATCATTTTGGGCCTCTTACCCAATTTATCAAAATCATTTCGGGCCTCATACCCGTGTATTAAAAATCATTAAGGGACTCTAACCTGATTTTTATAAATCATTACGGGACTCTAGCCCGTTTCTCATAGAAAACATAGTTTTCATAAATCGTTGTGGGACTCTAGCCCGTGTAAATATGGAAAGCATAGTTATCAAAGTCAATTCTTGGGACTCATACCCGTACCGTGAAAATATAGCTTAAAAGCATGTTTCGGGACTTTAACCCGTATCATGAAAACATGGTTTCATAAAACATATCGGGACTTTAACCCGTAATCTCACATAAAAATACTATGCTTTCGTTTCAGAAGTGAAAAATCACTTTTATAAACATGTATGCTATAAAAATGTATCTCATATATATAAAACATGTTGAAAACTCGGGAAATGGTTTTGGCTTCGGTTTAAATACCGTTGGAAATCCATTTCGTAAAATCTCATCCAATTCTCATACATAAACAGTTGGTAAGGACGAAGGAGTACTAACGCTACTCTAAATTATATCTCTTACCTCTTAGCGACTGATGTAGAGCACTTTCCTTAGTGCTCAAATTTACCTCGTAAAACATGTCCATAGATCGAGCTGCTGCAAAACAAGTTCAACTTATCACATATGGCTTAAATTCATTTCAACATATCCAAATATGTGATTATATCGAAGCTTGGACCAAAAGTTGACTTTATCGATTTTACTCTTTTTGCTCGGTTTTACCGGTATAAACCTCATTTTAAATCGTATTTAATTCAACAAATATTTTCCTCATATTTATTATGGTCGATTTAGCTAATTGGACCAATTTCTCTCTTATTGGGCCAAATTACACCTTAATGGGCCTTAATCCGTTTTAAGCCCGTTTACACTTATTAATTCTTTCATCGAGGCTTATTGGGCTCACTGGGCCCATTAGTACTTATTGAGCCTTTTTCTAGACTCTTTGAATAGCCGTATATCATTTACGACAATTTAATTAAAAATCTTGATTTAATCCACTAAATGCGCAATTTAATCCGTAACTCGTAAAATAAACTTTTAATGCGTGATAATTACATAGATTGTCGTAAATGAGCTTTATTTACCCACGATTTTGCGATAGTGCACAATTCGAAGTTCAATCGGGCTCACGTACGCGATTTATCGTCGAACTGCATAATAATTATATATATTTAATTTCGGGTGAATTTTCGATCAAATATAATTTAAATAAATTTTTTGAAAATTAAATCGGTCACATTTGACCTCTTACCGACTTACCCGAAGTCCGGTGTATCCCCAAAATTTTTTCCCTTTTTCCTTTTCCTCTTTTTCTTCCCTTTTCTCCTTTTTCCCTCTCTTTCTTAGCTGAACCGGTTTGGTCCGGTTCAGACCGATTCGACCCGTTCGGTGCTTCGTCGGCCGGTTCCTCGCAGGCTTCTGTCGCTAGCAGCTCCGCGGGACCTCGCGAAGCTCGGATCTGGCCTCGATTTTGTCGTGGCTGGCCGAAAAGTGGCCGGTCTGGCCTCTTCTCCCTTTGCGTCGGTGGTATCTTCCGTTACCGCCGTTTTCGGTCGTTTTCGGGGCCGATGGTGGCAGATCGGACCTCCTCCTAGCCGATGGCGAGGTCCTCTCTTTTCCTCCAGCCTCCGTCCGCCTTCGTTCTCTCTCTTTCTCCCTCTTTCTCTCGGTTTCACTCTTTCTCTCTCTTTCTCTCTCCTTCTCTCGCCGGTCACCGTTTCTCCTCACTTATCGGTGCCGGCGAGCTCGTGTGATCTGCTGGGTCACTTCTACGCTGGCGTTCTCGCCGGGAAATGAAGGGTTTGGGAGGATCGGGTTCCCGATCCTCCATCGTTTCCTCTGTTTTCTTCTCTGTTGCGTGAACTTTCGCGCGACAGAGTTTCTATTTTTTTTAACTTTATTATTATTTTATTATATTTTATTATATTATATTTTAATCAAATAAAATATAATAAATTGTACAAAATATCTCAAAAATCATATTATATTTTATTAATTAATTTATTTAATTAATTTAATTTATTTTAATTATTTCGGTGTATTTTTCGTATATTTTCGGGATAATGTCCCGGGCGAAAATTACGAAAATTCGTAATATTTTCGTATCTTGATCAATTGGACTCGAAATTTCATAATTTCTTCTTTACCGATCAAGATTTCCTAAATTTTTAATGAAATTTTCTTATCGAATTTACACCGAAATTAGGATCTTTTGACCATTTTACCCTTCTACACGTTCGGGACTAATTTAGACCGATTTTCCTTCTCGAACTCACTATCTTTTCTCATTTAAATTCCGTATCTTTCGTCCAACGATTTAAATCCCTTTAATTTAAATTATGGTCCCAAATAATGAACATAGTGGGAAAAATTCGAGTTTCACATACACTATGCAGGAATGCAACCTAAGTAGAAAAATAAGATTTAAAGGAAAAAGTTAGCCCTTATTTTTGAGCTTTTGAGGCATTATAGTTAACGTGGTATCAGAGCGATGGTTGTCTAGTACTGTCAGTGTCGATATTTAACGTGTGATTACATCTCAAGTATCTGTATTTGCCTGCTTATAAATTGTATATACCTGTTATAGCTGTAGCTAAAAAAAATTATTAGCATCGGTGCAGGTAATACGTAATCAGTTACCATGAGTGGTAGAAGAGGACGCCCACGGAGGTAAGACCGACCCCCTTCACTTCCTCCTCCTTAGCCAGAGAGTCTCGATTCCCGGATGAGGAGATTGGAGCAGAGTGTTCATGGCATGAGAGAGGAGCTTAATGCTCTCACAGCTATGCTTGCCCAGCAATTGGGGGCACATGCTTTAGATACTGGTGCTACTACGCCCGCATCTCCTCCGCCGTCTCCTCCTCCACAGGCCCCTCAGAGACCTCCGGCAGTTCAACCTCAGGTACAGATTGGGATAGATGAAAAAGATAAGGTTGGAATGAAAGAGTTTCTGAAGATGCACCCTCCAGAGTTTAAGGGTGTGAAGGAACCAGTACGAGTTGAGGAATGGCTGGCAAACTTGGAAAGGATATTTGAGCATTTGGAGTGTACAGATACAAATAGAGTTAGAATGGCCACCTATATGTTAACTGGACAGGTCGGTATTTGGTGGAGAGCTAATAGAACACATTTAAGGTCCCGACACCTAGAGATTACCTGAGAGACTTTCCTAGCTGCTTTTAGGAGTCAGTATATACTGCATGCTGCCCAGTAGAGCATGCAGACAAAGTTTTAGAGTTATCACAGGGCAACATGACTGTTGATGAATATGAGAACAGATTCTCTACTCTTATGTGGTACGACCCGAAGATAATAAGAGATGAGCAGCGTCGCACGCAGAGGTTTTTGTCCAGGTTGCGACCAGCCGTTCGAGACGGACTTCTTGGTTTCCATATTACAAAATTCAGTGATGCACTAGAGTGTGCTCAGGATATTGAGAGAGGCCTCGATGTTACTTAGGCCTAGTACAGATTTTGGGGGAAGTTAAAGGGTAAAGGTAAGAGAGTAGAGATCTCTAGATCAGAATCGAGGAGGGGTCAACTGAAGAGACTAAAGCTTGGCGATGCTCCTGCAAGGGCTGATAGGCCTAGGACTACTACTATTACTCCTGTAACCACTTGGAGTCATCCGTTATCTGTGAGAAGTTGTAAGGATTATGGTAAGATGCACAGTGGGCAATATTACTGACGAGCAGGTGCCTATTTTTGTTGCGGACAGAGGGGACATCTGATTAAGGATTGTCCATCATTGTCAAACCTACAGCCCCGAGATTAGCCACCCCCACCTCCTGAGAGATAGATTCAGGCTATGCAGAGGCAAGCCCCTCAAAGGCAGGCTAAAACGAAAGAGAAGGGTAAGAAGCCTATCACCCGAGGGCGAGTCTTTGCACTTGATCAGGAGACAGCAGATACCTCATCCAATGTTATCAGAGGTAATCTTCTTGTCTGTAATCATTGAGCTAATGCTTTGTTTGATCCTGGATCCACACACTCGTTCATTTCACCTCAGTTTGCAAGATGTCTGCATGTTAAATCTGAACCCCTAGATTTTGTATGTCATATTAGTGCTCCAATGCATGAGACACAAATAACTGATGGAGTGTAAGAATTGTGAAATCAAGGTGGGAGACAGGGTAATGAATGCAGATTTAATCTTATTAAATATGTTTGGTTTTGATGTAATTTTAGGAATGGACTGGTTAACTACTAATAGAGTAAGTTTAAACTGCTATACTAAGACTGTAACCTTCTCCCTACCTGATAAATTTGAAATATGTTTTGCACTTAAGAAATGAAACATATGATGCTTTGAAATATGAAATTCCATGAACTCTTTTGATGTTTTATTATTGACGAAGGTTATATAGCCTCTGTTTTGGATACGAGCTGGGAACATCCAAGTATACAGGATATACCAGTTGTTTGTGAGTTTCTGGATGTATTTCCTGATGAGCTACCGGGGTTACCACTGGAGAGAGAGCTGAAGTTTTCTATTGACTTAGGACTTAGTACCAAATACCAAGCCAATCTCTAAGATTCCCTATAGAATGGCACCAGTCGAATTAGAGGAGCTAAAGAAGTAGTTGCAGGAATTGTTGGACAAGGGTTTTATTAGACCCAATGTGTCACCTTGTGGAGCTCCAGTTTTGTTTGTGCGAAAGAAGAATGGTAGCCTCCGGTTATGTATAGATTATCGATTGCTGAATAAGGCTATGGTAAAGAACAAGTACCCCCTGCCCAGAATCGATGATTTATTTTTTCAGTTGAGAGAGGCTTCAGTATTCTCGAAGATTGATATGAGGTTCGGCTATCACTAGTTGAGAATTAGAAAGGAAGATGTGGCCAAAACAACATTCAAAACTAGATATGGTCACTATGAGTTTTTGGTGATGCCCTTTGGCTTGACCAATGCTCCTGTTGCTTTCATGAGTCTGATGAATGAAGTATTTCGAGATTATCTGGACCGATTTGTGATTGTCTTTATTGATGATATATTGGTTTACTCTAAGTCTCAGGAGGAACATGAGCAGCATTTGAGGACAGTGCTCCAGACCCTCCAAGAGAAACAGTTGTATAGGAAACTGAGTAAATGTGAATTTTGGCTGTAGTAGATAGCTTTCCACAGTCATATTATATCCAAGGATAGGGTGTCAGTTGATCCGTCTAAGGTTGAGGTAGTACTCAAATGGGAACAGTCGAGGACTATAACAGGATTCAAAGTTTTTTAAGACTGGCGGGGTACTATCAAAGATTTGTAGAGGGATTCTCCAGAATAGCAGCTCTACTGACTAATGTCACGCGAAAAGGAGTTCCTTTTGTGTGGTCAGAAGCATGTGAGCAAAGTTTTCAAGAGCTCAAATGGAGATTAACTACTGCGCCTGTCCTGACTATTTCGAGTGGTTCGGGAGGATTCGTGGTATACTGTGATGCTTCTCATCAGGGTTTGTGATGTGTACTGATGCAGAATGACCGAGTTATAGCTTATGGTTCTAGAAAATTGAAGGACAATGAGCGAAACTATCCCACCCATGATTTGGAGTTAGCTGCTGTGGTATTTGCTTTGAAGATTTAGCGGCACTACCTGTATGATGAGAAATTTTAGATCTTCATTGACCAGAAGAGCTTGAAGTATATATTTGATCAAAAAGAGCTTAACATGAGACAAAATGGTGGTTAGAACTCCTTAAGGATTATGACTGCGAGATTGTGTATCATCTGGGTAAGGCGAACGTAGTGGCAGATGCTCTTAGCGGGAAGGGTATAGTGTCGCATATGATGGTCAGAGAATGGGAGCTATTGGAATAGTTCGCCGAACTCTAGATTAATTTTGAAGAAGCGGAGGTTGGATTTATGGCTAGCTTATGGATTGAGCCCATCATCTTAGATCAAATCAGAATGGGGCAAAGAAATGATCAAAGGTCACTTGATATGGTTAGCCAAGCAGACCAAGCTTCGCAGTCAGATTTTATGATCAGTGATGATGGGCTATTGAGGTTTAAGGGCCGAATCTATGTTCCGAGCGATGATGCCCTGAGATAGTAGATTTTGAGAGAGTCTCACTACTCCCGCTACACTATGCACCCAGGCAGTACCAAAATGTATCATGATCTAAGGAAGGTGTATTGGTAGATTGGTATGAAGCGGGATGTAGCAGAATTTATGGCCAGATGCTTGGTATGTCAACAGGTTAAGATTGAGCATCAGAATCCCGTAGGGTTTCTCAAGCCCTTGTCAGTACCTACGTGGAAATAGGAGCACATCACGATGGATTTTATTATGGGATTACCATGGACCCGAAGAGGTCATTACGCAATCTAGGTAATAGTTGACAGATTGACTAAGAGTGCCCACTTCCTCGCCATTAAGAGTACAAATTCTTTGAGTGCCTTGGCAGAATTGTATGTCAGAGAGGTAGCTTGTTTACATGGGGCTCCCGTGAGCATTATGTCTGATAGGGATTCTTGGTTTACCTCCAGATTTTGGACACATTTTTAGGAAGCTATGGGATCTCAGTTGAATCGCAGCACAGCCTATCATCCTTAGACAGACGGTCAATCTGAGTGGACTATTCAGTCCTTGGAGGATATGTTGAGGGCGTGTGTAATGGATTTTAAGGGTTCATGGGACGACCATTTGCCCCTTGTAGAGTTCTCTTATAATAATAGCTACCATACTAGTATCGGGATGACACCTTATGAAGCTCTTTATGGCAGGAGATGTAGGTCCCCAGTTGCTTAGGAAGAAGTAGGTGATCGGAAGATTATGGCTCCCGATTTAGTGGAACAGGCAGTGAAGGGTGTTCAGATTATTTATGACAGACTCCAGGCTGCTTAGAGTCAGTAGAAGAGTTACGCCGATGTGCGTAAAGGGCCACTAAAGTTACAGGTTGGGGACTGTGTTTCTGAAGGTCTCTCCTAGTAAGGGCATCATGTTTTTTGGTAAGAAAGGGAAGTTGAGTCATCGCTTCATCGGTCCGTTTGAGATACTTGAGATAGTGGGAGATGTTGCCTACCAGTTAACTTTACCTTTATAGCTTTCTGGGATACATAACGTCTTCCACGTCTTAATGTTGAGGAGATATAATCCGGATCCCTCCCATGTCATTGAATATGAAGCTTTGGACATCCAGGGAGATATGAGCTATGTAGAAGAACCTATATGAATACTCGACAGGAAGGAAAGGGTACTTCGGATAAAGAAGATCCCATTGGTAAAGGTTCTTTGGCAGCACCACTCCATGGAAGAAGCACTGTGGGAACTAGAGAGTCATATGAGGGAGAAGCACCCTCTGTTGTTTGATGGACCAAGCTGAATTTGGAGGACCAAGTTCCTAAAAAGGTGAGGAGGAATGTGAGACCCGAACTTTCATGCTAGTGTTCATTTTAAGATAAATCGAGAAGTTTAAGACTTGTGTAAATGTTTATACAGGGCCTAGAAAGATCGAGATGCCCGGGATAGTGGCACGAAGCTCGAGGCATGTGTTTCAAGGTAAGATCTCAAATTTAAGTACTTTTTAATAAAGTATGATTTTAAGTATGTTTATGATGATTAGAAAGTGAAACTAATACATTAGAAGTGGAAAAGTTAGTAAAACTCGGGTTTACACTAAACCGAGCAAATGAGCCTAGAAATAGAAATAAATTCGATGTGAGACCTGAATTTTCATGCTATTGTTCATTTTAAGATAAATCAAGAAGTATAAGACTTGTGTAAATGTTTATACAAGGCCCAGAAAGATCGAGATGCCCGAATAGTGGCACGAAGCTCGATGCACGTGTTTCGAGGTAAGATCTCAAATTTAAGTACTTTTCAATAAAGTATGATTTTAAGTATGTTATGATGATTAGAAAGTGAAACTAATACATTAGAAGTGGAAAATTTAGTAAAACTTGGGTTTACACTAAACCGAGCAAATGAACCTAGAAATAGACATAAATTCGAAATAAATTCTAGAAATTCACAAAAATTATTCCGAGGCTATAAGAAATTATTATAAGGCATAATTTACATGAGGAATGAAAATTGAGTGGATATATGGAGGTTTAGGTGATCAAATGAATTTTTAAAGTAAATCGAAAACCTTAAGTTACATTGTTCGATAATGACCAAGTTGTGCAAAATGGGCCCAATCGGAAAAAATTTCTTAAATAAGTGGGCCCCAAATTTTTATGAGAGATACTAGAGACATAGTAGAACACTTGAGAAGTGAAAATTTGGAAGAAAAATGGGCCAAAACTATTGTTCATGGATTTTCTAAAACTGACCAGTGGGCTGCCCCAATCTAGTGAACTGGATACCCATCAGGAAAAGCCTAATTTTGACCTATCTACAAATAAAATTTAGACTCTGGCTTTTGGACCATGAAACTAGACTTATATACCTTTTAGAGGACTCTGAAAACACCCCAAAAGAACCTCCCACGCTCCTTCACCGCCCTTCCCAAATTTCTGCAGGCGTTACTATACCTCTCCCCTTCTTGCATTTTTTTTGAGCCAAATTGGACTCCGGCCAAGAAGGATGAAATCTCTCCCTTTCAGTCCTCTATAACATATAAAAAATCCAGTCATAAATAAGTTCATTTACTAGGTGAAAACTTTGAGAGAAGAATAGGGGCAAAATCTGCCCTGTTTCGAGGTGAGAGAAAGTTTGATTTTTGAAAGTTTTTGGTTGATTTTTCTTACAGTGTTTTATGATTCTAAGCCATATACATGTTGAATTACAGCTGAGGATTCGTTTGGAAGATAAAAAATGCGGTCAACTTTGGTTAAAGTTGAGAGAAACTTGATGAATGATGAGATATGTTCATGTTTGATGATTTTTATGGGTTTTCAGTTAAATAGAATTTAAAGAAATAATTTATATGGAAGTGTATAGTTCTGATCAGCATGCTTAATTTGTGGAAATGATGAATGCTGAGTTAATATATTTTGACATGACAAAACAAGTAAATTCAATAATATAAAGATGATATAAAAACATGTTTAGAAGCTATCAGTACCAGAAATTAAGTTCCTGAAGATGAGAGATCGATCTGGTGATATGAGAGATCGATCTCCTTGGTTTTCTAGGATGAGAGATCGATCTCATGAGGATATGAGATCGATCTGCTAAGGTTTGAACCTGTACAAAGGTATTGAGGAAGCTAAGATCGATCTATAAGGGTTATAAGATCGATCTGCCTACTACAGGATGTTGAGAAGATCGATCTGGTCTAGGAAGAGATCGATCTCCCCTAAAACAAAGGTAAAGGCAGTAGATCGATCTATAAGATCGATCTATACTCAAACAGAGAGCTAAGGAGATCGATCTGGGTTAATGAGAGATCGATCTCCTCACTATGAGATTACCTGGCAGATCGATCTATAGATCGATCATGCCTCAAACAGAGAGATTGGAAGATCGATTTGCCTATTCGACAGATCGATCTGCTATAATATTTTCAAATTATGAGATTGATCTGTTCATATATGAGATCGATCTCCTTGCTTCTATTTTGCCTTGATCTTGCAGGAATTATAACTAAGAGATCGATCTGGTCAAGATGGCAGATCGATCTGGCATTCTACTGGAGGTTCCCAACGGCTCTTTCTGCAAAATCTCAACAGGAAAAGCAACATTAAATGCTCCAACTACCAATCCTTCAGTATATAATCAAGCATTGAAGACACTGAGAGTGAGACACTATTGCTGCACATTCTGTATATTCTCAAGAGTTTAATTCTTTCATTCCAATTGTCTTCAATCCTCATTTATTGAGTTTGTTGTATAAGCTTGTGTGCAAAAACTGTATTTGTCCTACCCACATAAAAAGCTTGATATTGTTTTCATCCTTACTTTAAGAGAGAAGAGGATTGTTCCTCAGTGAGATAATCTTTGTAAAAAGGTGAATACATCTTTGTATAAAAAGGGTAGAGCGGTTATTCCTTAACCTGAAAAAGGGAGTGTGTAACTTTCATTGAAAGTGAGAAAGAAAGCGCTTGACAAGAAGGTCAAGGAGAGAGGACGTAGGCAAGAGATTGGCCGAACCTCTGTAAACGACTGTGTTTGATATTCTCTTCCTTATCTTGCTTTAATTTGGTTCAATACATTATATTGCTTATTCATTATTTGTTAATTAAGTTCAAATTAGTTTAAACTTGCCATTAACATTAGAAAACCAATTCACCCCCCTCTCAGTAGAGCCAACAATTGGTATCAGAGCTAGGACTCTTTGATCACATAGGAATAACTTCCTAAGAGTTAGAAATGATTTAATGGCTCACAACAATATAGCAACTAGCTTAGTAGGAGAGGGGCACTCTACGGTTAGGCCTCCTATGTTCAATGGGGAACATTATGCTTATTGGAAGACTAGGATGATGTTATTCATTCAAGCAAATGATTATGAAGTATGGAGGATTATCACTAAAGGACCTCAAATCCCTACAAAAAGAATAGAGGGAAGAGATATCCCTAAAGAAAAAGATGAATGGGATTCAAATGATGTTAAATGTGCTCAGCTAAATGCTAAGGCCATGCACACCCTTTTTTGTCCTTTAGGGCCAAATGAATACAATAAAGTCTCCGGTTGTGACAATGCCAAACAAATCTGGGACAAATTGGCAATAACTCATGAAGGTACAACCCAAGTAAAGGAGACTAAGGTAGGAATGCTCACACATGACTATGAGCTATTTAGAATGAAGGAAGGAGAATCAATTAGTGATATGTTCACTAGATTCACTGATGTAATTAATGGATTAAAGTCCTTTGGAAAAATATACTCTAATATAGAAATGGTCAAGAAAATATTAAATAGCCTACCTAAATCATGGGAAGCTAAAGTGACTGCAATTGAGGAATCCAAGGACCCTCACACATTGTCACTAGATGAATTAATAGGTTCACTACTCACTTATGAGATGAAATTAAGAAGAAATGAAGAGCCACCCAAGAAAGTGGGAATTGCTCTAAAATCTACTACTCAAGAGGAAAATAAAAATGAGAGTGGTAGTGAAGAAGATCTTGAGATGGCAATGTTTGCCAAAAGATTTAACAAGTTCATGAGAATAAGAGCTAGTGGTAGTAATAGGAGAAACCACAAGAGAGATCAAGAAGAGGTAAGTAGAAAAGATACAATTGTGTGTTATGTATGTAAAAAACTAGGACACATTAAGTTTAACTGCCCCCTTCTTAAAAGGTCCAATGATAGGTTCCACAAAAGAAGGCAATGGTGGCTACATGGAGCGACAGTGACTGCTTCGATGATGATTCAAATGAAGACATTGCCAACTTGTACTTCATGGCTATTGAGGATGAAGAGGTAACTTCAATCCTCAATGAATACTCTTTTGATGAATTATAAGATGCATATGATGATCTTGCACTGGAATATGAATGCATGAGTATGAAATATAAGAAGATAATATGTAAATTGAAGAAAGAAAATGAGTTAATTCTAGAGGACAAATTAGAATGTGAAAAGAAATTAAAAATTACAAATCTTGAAATTTGTGACCTAAAAGAAAAAAATAGCAACTTACATAATTCCTTCAATAGGTTCTATATGGGTCAACAAAAGTTAGATAACATGCTAGAAACTCAAAGAGCATTCTTTGATAAAAATGGGTTAGGATATAATGCAAAAAGTAGAGAGACTCATCTCAAAAGCTTCATTGCTAGAAAGAGCATGAATAAACCTTCAACTACTTGTTCATATTGTAATAGAAAGGGACATGCATCACATAATTGCAATATGAAGATGACCACTCTTAAGGGAAAAATAGTAAAAAGAATTTGGGTTCCAAAAGAAGTAATTAACTCAAAAGATTTTAATGCATTGGTAAAATGGATCCCAAGGGGATCAAGAATTGCATTCACTAACCTCAAAAGACCCAAGAAAATTTGGGTACCTAAGACATGAGTTTGAATTTTGATTGTAGGTAATTGAGCATTGCCACAAAGCTAAAACAAAGGAAGCTTGGTACTTGGACAGTGGATGCTCAAGGTACATGACGGGTGATAGAAGCCACTTCAACTCATTTAAATCAAAGGTTAGTGGAGAAGTCACATTTGGGGACAACTCCAAAGGCCAAGTTGAAGGAAGTGGCTCTATAGGTAATGACTATTTTTCATTAGAAAAAGTATTGCTTGTTAGGGTTCTAAAGCATAACTTACTAAGCATAAGTCAACTTTGTGACAAAGGTTACAAAGTAATTTTTGATTGCATGAAATGTCATGTTATAGATCCTAAGTCAAATAAAGTTCTTTTTCTAGGTTATAGGCAAGGTAATATATACATTGTCTATCTTAATGAACTCAAAAATGAAAACATATGACAATGAAAAAGAATCTTGGTTATGGCATAGAAGACTAGGTCATGCCAGCATGCATGTGTTATCTAAGTTAGCTAGAAAGGATCTAGTTATAGGATTACCCAAGTTGTCATTTGACTATGAAAAAATATGTGAAGCTTGTGTTAAAGGAAAACATAAAAGGACAACATTTAAGCCTAAGAATAGTGTATCCACCACTAGGCCTCTTCAATTACTCCACCTAGATTTATTTGGACCAACTAGAACAACAAGCCTTTGTAGGAAACACTATGGATTTGTAATAGTTGATGACTACACTAGGTTCACTTGGGTGTTCTTTTTGAGAGTGAAAAATGAAGCTTTAGAAAAGTTCATAGCTTATACAAAAGTGACTCAAAATGAAAAAGGATACACAATAACTAGTATTAGAAGTGATCATGGCAATGAGTTTGAAAATATAGGATTTGATGAGTATTGCAATGATCAAGGAATTAGCCATAATTTTTTAGCACCTACGACACCACAACAAAATGGAGTGGTTGAGAGAAGAAATAGAACATTGGAAGAAATGGCTAGAACCATGTTGTGTGAAAATAATTTACCAAAATATTTTTGGGCTGAAGCTATAAATACATCTTGCTATATCATTAATAGAGCCATGATTAGACCCATGCTAAAGAAAACTCCTTATGAGCTTTACAAAGGTAAGAAGCCTAACATTAGCTACTTCAATCCTTTTGGCTGCAAATGTTTTGTCTTAAATAATGGGAAAGATAATTTAGGAAAATTTGATGCCAAGAGTGATGAGGAAATCTTTCTAGGATATTCCTTAAATTCAAAGGCTTATAGGGTATATAACAAAAGAACATTGATGGTTGAAGAATCAATTCATGTAATATTTGATGAGTCAAATGCTTTATCTAAAGATTCAACAAATGATGAGGATGTAGGAATATTCGATGAAAACTTAGAGGAAATTCCAAACTTAGAAGAAGATCTATTAGAAAAACTTGACATAAATAAAGAAGATGAAGAAGAAATAGAGATGTTAGAGAGACAGTCTAGAGCACCAAGAGAATTAGGATATGTAAAAGATTGTGAAATAGTGGGAGATCCAACTCTTGGAGTTAGAACTAGATCATCTCTAAGGAATATGTGTCAATATATAGCCTTTGTGTCTTAAATAGAACCTAGAAATGTCAATGAAGCCTTAGATGACAATAATTGGTTCTTAGCAATGCAAGAAGAATTAAATCAATTTGAAAGAAACAAAGTGTGAAAACTAGTCCCTAGGCCTAGTGATCACTCTATAATTGGAACTAAATGGATATTCAAGTACAAGATGGATGAAAATAGTGTGATCATAAGAAACAAGGCTAGATTAGTTGCACAAGGTTATAGACAAGAGGAAGGAATAGACTATGATGAAACTTATGCACCGGTAGCTAGATTAGAAGCTGATGTTGCCTACCTGACAGCAACAGTGCTTTGCTTTCCACGTGATCGGAGTGTACTGTTGACGGTTAATTCAATCGTCACAGTTTGCTCCACGTGTTCTTCGTATATCCTGCAAAAACAACAGGAATCAGAGGGGGCAGGGATAATTCCCTGCACGCGCACTCCGACGATCAAGTCAGTGATCGGGAGTTGGTGTATGTATGTAAGAAAAGGAGAGTTTATGGCTTAAATCAGAGTGTTTAAGTGTTCTCCCTGTTTTTCTTGGATTTTGGATTGATCTCTAGATCTCCCCATCTCAGAGGGCTCACCTCATATTTATAGGCTTCTGAGTCGGTTCGAGCTGAGGCCCAGGCGCGTGTCTGGGCCGCGACAGAGTTATAGGGCACTCTGTCGCTCCTTGGGCCATGCAACTTGCGGGGAAGTAGTCTGGCGGCAGAGTATGCATGGAACCTCTACCGCTGTTGGTGCGGGAGACCTCTGCCGCTACGCTGGGCGAGGGACCTCTACCGCTGTCTAAGCGGGAGCTGCTCTGCCACTACGCTGGGCGAGGGATATCTACCGCTGTTCGTGCGGGAGACCACTACCGCGATCTGTGCGGGAGACTTCTACCGCGATCGGTGCGGGAGACTATGCCGCATGCTGAGCGGGAGACTTCTACCGCGGTCTGTGCGGGAGACTATGCCGCATGCTGAGCGGGAGACTTCTACAGCGGTCTGTGCGGGAGAGTATGCCGCATGCTAAGCGGGAGACTTCTACCGCGGTCTGTGGGGGAGACTATGCCGCATGCTGAGCGGGAGACTTCTACCGCGGTCTGTGCGGGAGAGTATGCCGCATACTGAGCGGGAGACTTCTACCGCGGTCTGTGCGGGAGACTATGCCGCATGCTGAGCGGGAGACTTCTACCGCGGTCTGTGCGGGAGACTATGTCGCATACTGAGCGGGAGACTTCTACCGCGGTCTGTGCGGGAGACTATGCCGCATGTTGAGCGGGAGACTTCTACCGCGGTCTATGCGGGAGTTCTGTGCCGTGCATGGGCGATGGAGGTCTGCCGCTCACGATGCGCGGCAGACTGTGAGGCGGTAGACTCCTCTCGCATCAAACACTCTGTCGCACCTCCAGGAACGGTGTCGCATAGCAGTTCTGTCGCCAATCTGCCACGTGGCCTGTTGTTGGATCGACACGTGGCAGGCGGATAGTTGCACACGTGGATCTGGTGACACGACCACACCACCATCAATGGCTCCCCACTCTTTGGAGGGAATTTTTCCTGCGAAAGAGTATCTGGGTCCGGCATTTCTCGGGTCGGGTCGGACCTCCGCGTGTGTGTGTACGCAGGTGAGCCGCTATAAATACTGGGCCCCTGACGTCCTTGTCGCTACTGAATTCTCTCGCAAGGACACTCTGTCGCGACTCTCAGGCACTCTGTTGCAAGTCCTTCGCCACACTGTCGCAACTCTGCCGCGAGACTGCTCACTGTGTCGCTAGTCTGCCGCGGATTTTCACACTCTGCCGCGAGTTCTGTTTCCATTACCTTAGGTGATTTTTCGTAGCCCGTAATCCCACTTCTTTGATCTACGAGCTTCTAAGATGGCTGGACATGGTATAGGAAAGCAAATCGATCTAGGCGTTAAGTCGACTTTAAAGGAAGCCGATGTCCAAGACCTAGAATCTCGATTTCCTTTATCCGAGGGATACACTTATAGACTCCCAACCCCTCAGGAGAGCGACATACGTCGTGTGTCTAACGGGGTTGTCGTTTTTAGGGCAGCTTTGGAGTTAGGACTCCGCTTCCCATTGTCCGACTTTGGGGCTTCCTTTCTCAGGACGCACAGGGTATCCCCGGGGCAACTGCATCCTCATGCATGGATGCAATTGGTAGCATTCACTGTGCACTGCCATTTAAGGGGCGTCCCTCCGTCTCTTCCTCTTTTTGAAGTATTTTTTAGGCTTCGAGGGAGTCCCGGCTTAGTGCCTTACTCGCTTCAGCGGGTGTACCAGCCCGGTTTTGAGAACCGATTATTTGAGAAACCTGCTAACAAGCTTCATGGTTTCGAGACAGAATGGCTGGTTGTGGAAGTGCCCGAGGGCCTGGATATCCCCACTCGTTGGGAGAATAGGCATGAAATCCCCAAGGGTCCCCGGGTCGCCACACTTAGGGAGCAGTTGTCTTCTAACATCGAAAAACTGCTAGTCCCTCATCCCCTTAGCCTGGACACCCTTGTATCAAATGAAAATTTGATATTAGCAGGCTGGGGTGTGGGTCCGATCCCTGTTGCCGGACCTTCTGTTCCGTCGTCAGATCCTCTGCCTTCGGCTTCTCCCGAGTTGAATCCTGAAGCCCCTAGGCCACAAGAGGATATAGGGGGCACCAATCTGGATTCCAGCTCTGGTAGCGAACCCTTAGCCGATCTCACTGGTTGGGAAGGGTTTGGCTCCACTTTCATGGTGCTTCCGGACGACGAGGGGATAAATATCGAGTCCCTTCAGGAGCACTTAGACTCTCCTGACGGTAACTTTTATTTTTTCCCTCTGTTTATCATTTTTGATCAATTTATTAACCATTGATCTTCTTTTTCTTATTTGCAGATATGAGTCATTTTCGGCAATCATTAGGTCGCCAGGCTTCTGAGGCTGGTCCTTCCAGCGCTCCTTCCAGGAAGAGGCATCGTTTGGCTGACGATGTCCTAAGTGAGGCACCGGTCCCCTCTCATCCATCTCGTGCTCGGACCCTTCCAGTTTCTAGGCAAGCGATGCCTCCCCCTCCTTCAGAGCAGAGAGATTTCTCTCGAGATGGGGGGAGAGTTGCCTCGTCTTCACGGGGGGCTTCCAGGTCATCCGGGCGATCACGTTCCGAGGAGCGCGCGGAATGCAATATCATTCCGTCTCAGCGGAAGAATAGAAAGCGCCTGTACATCGAGAGTTCGATGAGAAGTAGGCCGATATTGCCGAGGATAGGTCCTGCCGACGAGAGGCCCTATTCCGTGGATGGGGGGAATATCATGAGGGGCCACGAATTCCGAGTCTACCCCGAGGTTCGTGACAACGACATTTTGGACACTCCCGGGGTGGCCTCCCGGTTGAGTTGGTCCACTATCCTTCCTCGAGATGAGGCAAGGATATTCAGAAACTACCCCGAGGGGGAAGACTTAGCCGATATCGAGGCGTTGAGGGTAAGTTTCTAATTTCTTCTCTTTTTGATTGCTTTTTGCAGCATGCTTTGAGTCTAACATTTTTGCATTTTTTCGCAGCTGGCTCAACGAACCGCGGCAAATAATGGCCAACATCAGGCTTATCGTGAGCGAGCCGACAGAGAGATCCGGGAGTTGAGGGACAAAGTCATGGAGCTACAAAACACGGTCAACAACTTGTCCCCTCTTCCGGATTTAGTTCGAAGCCTGGAGGAGCAGCTTGCTAAGGCTCATCAAGACCTCGGTCTTGCAAAGGGGGATCTCACAGTGGAGACGGCCCGGTCTTGTAAACTCCAAGAGGACCTGCAGGAGGCTCATTCTGAGTTAGACCGTATGCAATCCAACTATATGTCTACGCTTACTCGCAATCAAGAGCTCGAGCAGCGTGTTGGTGAGTTGGAAGGCCAAACTGCTCCTGTACTATCCCAGGCCGAAATTAACAGCATACGGGCCGAGGCCGTAAAGGAGTATCGTCTCTCCAAAGACTGCTTGAGGCGGAAGGAAGACTTCTCCAACCCTTATGTTAAGTACGGGTTCTACCTGGCCCGATCTTGGCTAGAAGCACACAGGGAGGGAGAGGAATTTCCTGAGCTCCAATATACCCCTGATGCGATGCTCTTTGAGGCCCCTGATTGGACCAAGTACGAGCCCGAGGCTGAGCCTGCGGACGAGCTGTTCAAGAGGACTGCTCAGGATGATCTCGTCAACCTTGCTGGTCCTTGGGAGCCCGCAGATCTGGACGGTGCTCCTGAGCCTATAGAAGCCCTCATCGATTTAGACGGCGAGGAGGGCGAGCAGTCCCTTGGAAGTGAAGGTTTTACAGCTGATCCCCAGCTTCCTCCCGGAGAGTAGATAGGGATTTTTGCTTTTTTGTTTTTTGTATTTCATTTCAAGTACTTTGTTTTTTGTTTTAACTTTGTACTTTTGTCGAAATGCAATTGTAAAGATCTGTTAAAGATCTGTTTGTACCGACACTTGAATGAAATGAAATTGAGATTTTTGTTCATGCTTTGTCTTGCACTACTTCTCTAATTGTCATTTATCATTCTTTGTCTGATTGTTTCTGTTGCTTTGCTTGTATATACCTTGCTTGTATATAGCTTTGTATTGATATTCGTGTATGCTCCCCAATTCTTGATAGAAAGGTATACTTTCAGGAAGAATTTTTTGTGCAAACGCGCAGTTGTTTAAGGCTTGAGTATTGTGACGTGAAGGCGTCTTTAGTTTTTATAGCCTTAGTATTTTGATTACCTGGCCACGGTGACGCGTAGCGTCTTAGGCCTTTATGGTTAATTGAATGCTTTATGCCTGGCCTTAGTGACGCATTGCGTCTCAGGCTCTTACGGCTCTTTTGAGTATACGCCTGGCCACAGTGACGCATTGCATCTCAGGCTCTTACGGCTTTTATGTGGATGTATATATACCTGTTATACAGTGATACGTATACGCCGGGCCACAGTGACGCAAAGCGCCCCAGGCTCTTACGGCTCGGTGGAACCATGCCTAGCCACAGTGACGCAAAGCGCCTCAGGCTCTTACGGCTCGGTTGAACTACGCCTGGCCACAGTGACGCATAGCGCCTCAGGCTCTTACGGCTCGGTTGAACTACGCCTGGCCACAGTGACGCATAGCGCCTCAGGCTCTTACGGCTCGGTTGAACTACGCCTGGCCACAATGACGCATAGCGCCTCAGGCTCTTACGGCTCGGTTGAACTACGCCTGGCCACAGTGACGCATAGCGCCTCAGGCTCTTACGGCTCGGTTGTCCGCTTTGGGCTTGGCCCATTGGTAGCCTGCGTTCGCAGGGCCCGAACCAAGGGCTCCCCTCACAGTTTTGAATCTTGTCACGAGATTTTGATTTACAACAAAAAGATAATTCATATATCGGTTAGATAATGACATCTGGTGACAGTGTAAGTAAAACAATAGTGCTTGGGGAGGAAGAGGTAGTGGTTAATTCAAATATAGCTTTAAGTGATTTGAATTCCACGTTTTCCCTATCTTCTTCCCTTGTAGAGTTTTCAGAGCGCAAGTGTTAGGTCCGATCTTGCATCTGATTCTGTAGGGACCTTCCCAGTTGGCTCTGAACTTCCCATCCTCCTTCAGGGCATTCGTGATCTGCGACTTTCTGAGCACTAGATCTCCCTCAGACATTGGCCTATCTCTCACCCGACTATTATAGTAGTTGGCCACCCTCTGATGATAGGATGCCAATCGAATAGCCGCGGTTTCTCTATGTTCGTCGAGTAGGTCCAAGCCTTCCCTTAGAGCTTGTGAGTTTTCTTCCTCTACTAAGGGTATCACTCTTGGCGATAATGCTCCAAGTTCCACGGGGATCAATGCTTCTGCGCCGTATACAAGACTGAACGGCGTTTCTTTAGTCGACACACGACTGGTGGTACGATACGCCCATAAAACACTAGGCAATTCGTCCACCCAGGCTCCTTTTGCTTTGTCAAGCCTGGTTTTCAGCCCATAGAGGATGGTCCGATTACTGACCTCGGCTTGTCCATTAGCTTGAGGATATGACACTGAAGAGATCCGTAGCTGAATGTTGAGGTCCTTACAAAAGTCACGGAAGGCGTTGCAATCAAATTGCTTTCCATGGTCGGCATTCAAGATGCGGGGAATTCCAAATCGACAAATAATGTCTTTCCACACCATTGCCTCCACTTTCTTTTCCGTGATTGTGGCCAAAGGCTCTGCTTCGATCCACTTTGTGAAGTAATCGGTAGCCACTAACAGGAACTTTCTTTGACCCGTGGCTAATGGGAAAGGTCCAAGGATGTCCAACCCCCATTGTGCAAAAGGAATTGGTTGTACTGTACCTTGAGAGGGAGTTACTGGGGCTGTGGTGATAGGCGCAAACCTTTGGCATTTGTCACACCTGCGGGTTTGGTCCATTGCATCCTTTGTCAGCGTTGGCCAGTAAAATCCCGATCGCAGTACTTTAGCAGCGAGAGCTCTTGCTCCTAAGTGTTCGCCGCAGATTCCTTCATGCACCTCCGCTAGGGCATATCTAGCTTGTTCCGGTCCCAGACATTTTAGCAGTGGCGATGAGTATCCCCTTTTGTACAGTTCTCCATTGATGAGTGTGAACTTCGCCCCTTGTATTTTCAAGCGACGAGCCTCGTCTTTGTCTTGGGGGAGTGTACCCTCAGTGAGATACTGTTTAAATGGGGATCTCCAATCGTCTCCAACTTCAATGTCACACACTTCGATTTCTTCAATACTTGGTCGTTCGAGCCTCTCCACCTTTACTGTCCTTCCTTGTGTTTCGGTGGAGGAGGCTAGCTTGGACAGTGAATCAGCATGTGTGTTTTCGGACCGGTTGATTTGCATCAGCTGAAAGCTTTTGAAAGTCTTGGCCAAGAGTTGGACTTTCTTTAAGTAGGGAACCAGCATCGGTTCTCGTACCTCGTACTTTCCGCTGAATTGGTTCACCACCAATTGAGAATCACTGTGTGCTACCAAGTGGTGAACCTGCAGTTTTTCCGCTAGTGCCATCCCTGCTATCAAAGCTTCATACTCCGCTATGTTGTTCGAACTAGGGAATCCGAATCGTAGGGAGTATTCCAGGGATTTTCCTTCTGGCGACACCAGGACTATACCCGCTCCACTTCCGTTGGCACTTGATGACCCATCGACATACAGTAACCATGGGTGA
Organism: Firmiana major; assembly: GCA_033439115.1. Taxonomy (NCBI): domain Eukaryota; kingdom Viridiplantae; phylum Streptophyta; class Magnoliopsida; order Malvales; family Malvaceae; genus Firmiana; species Firmiana major. The sequence goes on along the minus strand of CM065907.1, from coordinate 42,265,255 downwards.
GTCTCCCCTTCACTGCTGTCATTCGGGATAGTGCATTCCACGATGAAGTCAGCCAGAGCTTGACCTTTGATAGCCTGTCTCGCTTGGAATGTGATGTCGTATCCCCCAAGCTCCACCGCCCATTTCACTAACCTTCCTGAATGTTCAGGTTTCTGGAGGATCTGTCTTAACGGTTGGTCTGTTAAGACAGTGATGGGATGTGCTTGGAAATACGGACGCAGCTTTCGCGAGGCCATCAAGAGGGCCAATGCTAGCTTTTCGGCCAGTGGATAGCGGGTCTCTGGATCTAATAACACTTTGCTCACATAGTAGATGGGACAGTGTACCATTTCATCTTTCTTCAGTAGCACCGCGCTGACGGCGAAATCACCGACTCCCAAATACATATAGAGCTGTTCTGCTTCCAGGGGCCTTGTTAATAGAGGCAACCGCTTCAAGTATTCCTTGAGGTCTTCAAAGGCTTTCTGACAATCTTCCGTCCACTCGAAGTTCTTCCCCCCCCCGTAGAGTTTTGAAGAAAGGCAAGCTCTTTTCCGCTGATTTTGACAAGAAGCGATTTAGAGCCGCTATTCTGCCTGTCAATCTTTGGACTTCTCTTACGGTGGCTGGGGGTTTCATGTCAATGACAGCCTGTATCTTCTCAGGATTTGCCTCGATACCCCTGTTAGTGATCATGAAGCCTAGGAATTTTCCTGATCTTACCCCGAAAGAGCACTTTTCGGGGTTTGGCTTCATGTTGAATCTCCTCAATACTTCAAATACCCTGGACATTTGATCAGCATGAGATTCTCCTACGCGGCTCTTGACTATCATGTCGTCCACGTAGGCTTCCATGGTATTTCCCAGAAGATCCTTGAACACTTTGCTCACCATTCGTTGGTAGGTGGCACCCGCGTTCTTTAAACCGAACGGCATTACCCGATAGCAATAGGTTCCGTCATCGGTTATAAAGGAGGTCTTTTCTTCATCTTCTGGGTGAAGCATGATTTGGTGATACCCGGAGAATGCATCCAAGAAACTGAGGAGTTCGTAGCCGGATGTATCATCTACGAGTCTGTCTATCCGAGGTAGGGGGTATGAATCTTTGGGGCAGGCTTTGTTCAGGTCTGTGAAATCAACACACATTCGCCATTTCCCGCTAGATTTCTTTACCATCACTACATTGGCTAACCACTCAGGGTAATAGACTTCTCGGATGAATCCGGCGCCTAGGAGTTTAATCACTTCTTCAGTGATTGCTTTTTGTCGCTCCGGAGCGAAACTCCTCTTCTTCTGTTTGACGGGCCTATGTCCGGGTATGATGTTAAGTTCATGGCATATGACTTCGGGACTGATCCCGGGCATGTCCGCCGGGCTCCAGGCAAAGATATCCGAGTTTTTCCTCAGACACTCGACTACCTCCTTTCTCTGTTGTTCGCCCAACTGAGTCTCGATAAATGCCCTTTTTCCGCTATCCCCTTCAGTTAGCGCAATGGCTTCTGTTTCCTCTATAGGTTGGGGTTTAGGCGGATCGTCGATGCATAAGGTTTCTTTCCTCTGTGCTACCTTGTTGGCAGTGGAAGCGAGATAACAAGTACGGGCGCTCTTTTGGTTTCCTCGTACTTGCCCGACTCCGTTGGGAGTGGGAAACTTCATCAACAGATAGCAAGAGGATATTACCGCCCTCATGTCATTCAGCACAGGTCTGCCCAAAATCATGTTATAGGCAGCAGAGGTTGACCTGACCACCATGAACAATACTTGCCGGGTCACATTCTTCGGGTGCTCTCCGAGAGTCACAGGCAACTCTATGGACCCGGTAACTTTCACTCGCTCCCCCGTGAATCCATATAGTGGCGCCATAACGGGCTTTAACCTATCTTCGGATATGCTCATTTTTTCGAAGCAGTTCCAATAGATCAGGTTCACTGAGCTCCCGTTATCGACCAGGACCCTGCTCACCGAGTGTTTGGCCACCACCGTGGATATCACCATGGGGTCGTCATGGGGCATGGCGACATCGCCTCTGTCAGCCGGAGTGAACATGATGGGCTCTTCATCCGCCCGCTCCTCCATTACCACGTTAACCTGATACGCTTGCCTAGCGTAACTTTTGCGGGAAGTAGAGGAGCTTCCTGCACTTGAGTCCCCGCCTGCAATGACATTTATCGCAGGGGCTGTAGGTTCGTTGTTTGGCGGATTAGCACGGGGGATGGGCCTGACCGCTTCGTTTCTAGGCCTATCCCTTCTGACATCATTATTTGTCCCCGTCCGCGGACGATTATTCCTTTGGTCACGCGGAGGATATCGGGGTCTCTCGCTTCGCCACAGGAAGCGGTTGATCTTCCCCTCCCTGGCCAGTCTTTCTAACTGGTCCATCAAGTCTCTACACCTCTCTGTTGGGTGTCCGTGAGCACAATGGAATTCACAGTAGGCTTCAGTGTTTCGGCCTACGTCTCCAATTTTCTTCTTGGGGAATTCCAGTAGTCCCGACCCCTCAATTGCCGCCAGTATCGCCGTACGAGGCTCGCTCAGTTTGGTATAACCTTCATACCTGAGCTTGGGGGCTTTGTCTCCTCTCACGGGTCTTGGGAAGTTTCTCTCGGGTGCATCTCTCTCTCTTTTCTTTCCTTCTTTCGCCTCTCTGGGCTGTATCATTCTCATACTTGTTAGCCCTGGCGAAGAGGTCGGAAATCATCATCGGTTGATCGAGAGAGAGGGATTCTTGTAGCTTCTCGGAGCTCGTCCCTTGCAGCATTGCAGCCAAGGCTACTCCTACCGGTAGATCTTCCACCTCCAAGGTTGCATCTCGGAAGCGGTCCACATAGCTTTTCAAGGATTCTTTATTTCCTTGTTTAAGCGTGAGTAGGTAGGTAGCGTCTTTCTTCCTCTGGCTGTGAATCATGAACACTTTGAGGAATTCATTTCTCAACTCATCAAAAGAGTAGATTGAACCTTCGCTCAGCCCATTAAACCATTTCAGAGCGTGCCCGGACAATGTGAGAGAAAAAGCTCTGCACATGATTTCGTCTTCCCATCCATGAAGCAGCATGAGGGATTCATAACTCTGAATATGGTCGTAGGGATCCGCTTTGCCGGTATAAGTAGCCATAGAAGGCATTTTGAACTTCTTCGACAAGGGTTTGTTCATGATCTCCGGACTGAATGGGATCCTCCTCCTTTGTCCGTCATCTGGAGACACTAGCCTTTTCTTCTCGAGGATCCTTTGGACGACCTTCTCCACGTCCTCCGACCCTCGAGCTGAGTAAGGTCCTATCCCTTCTGGTCTAGAAGAGTCCGATTGGTAAATACCTCTTCCAGTACCTCTGACTACGGGACTTGATATCTCGGGACCTTCTTGTGGGTTAAAATCTCTTTGTCTTCGCTGCTCCCCAGTCCTATATTCTCCTAACTCCTGTACAAACTCCAAAGGAGAAGAGCTGCGGAGTGTAGAGAATGTCTGCCGCATAGGGGCTGCAGGGGAACTCTGTCGCCTGGCCGACAGAGGTGAAGTCTGCCGCGCATCGGGCAAAGGTGAACTCTGCCTCCTAGCGACGGCGGGAGAGTGTTGTCGCCCATCTGACCTGGGATATCTCTGCCGCATGTGGTCGACGGGTGAGCTCTGCCGCCTTTGAGCCGGGGGAGAGCTCTGTCGCCTATTCGGCGAACTCCGTCGCCTATCGGGCAGAGGTGAGCTACGTCGCAGTTGAGCCGCGGGTGATCTCTGTCGCGGGGATGCGGGCGAGCTCTGCCGCCTCGGGACCAGAGGCGACCTTTGTCGTGGTTGAGCTGCGCGTGAGCTCTGTCTTGCTGGGTAGGCAGTAGCATTATCTTGCGTTCCTGCACCTTGTTCAGCACTCGCCAAAGTGGAGGGCTGACCTCTCTCGTAGGTCTGCCTTGGTGTGCTTTCCCCCACTAATAGCTGTACTTCATGGGGTAAGCTGAATTGGGGGAGAGCCTCTCTGAAGAAGCTCACCATGGCTCTCAGGGCTGTCGTAGCCTCTTCATTTTTGCGCTTCAGGGCGTCAAATTCTTCCAGGGAGACTAAGGGTTCTGCTTGAGCCCTTTCACTGTGTCTTTTCCTTCGTTCCGATCGGCAGGGGGACTTACAGAATTCTGCCCTCCTGTCACCTCCGCCGTAGAGCGTGTTCTCACCATTTTGATAGAGAATCTGGCTTTTTGTCAGGTTTCCCATAGACGGCGCCAATTGATGTTGCCTACCTGACAGCAACAGTGCTTTGCTTTCCACGTGATCGGAGTGTACTGTTGACGGTTAATTCAATCGTCACAGTTTGCTCCACGTGTTCTTCGTATATCCTGCAAAAACAACAGGAATCAGAGGGAGCAGGGATGATTCCCTGCACGCGCACTCCGACGATCAAGTCAGTGATCGGGAGTTGGTGTATGTATGTAAGAAAAGGAGAGTTTATGGCTTAAATCAGAGTGTTTAAGTGTTCTCCCTGTTTTTCTTGGATTTTGGATTGATCTCTGGATCTCCCCATCTCAGAGGGCTCACCTCATATTTATAGGCTTCTGAGTCGGTTCGAGCTGAGGCCCAGGCGCGTGTCTGGGCCGCGACAGAGTTATAGGGAACTCTGTCGCGCCTTGGGCCATGCAACTTGCGGGGAAGTAGTCTGGCGGCAGAGTATGCATGGAACCTCTACCGCTGTTGGTGCGAGAGACCTCTGCCGCTACGCTGGGCGAGGGACCTCTACCGCTGTCTAAGCGGGAGCTGCTCTGCCACTACGCTGGGCGAGGGATATCTACCGCTGTTCGTGCGGGAGACCACTACCGCGATCTGTGCGGGAGACTTCTACCGCGATCGGTGCGGGAGACTATGCCGCATGCTGAGCGGGAGACTTCTACCGCGGTCTGTACGGGAGACTATGCCGCATGCTGAGCGGGAGACTTCTACCGCGGTCTGTGCGGGAGAGTATGCCGCATGCTAAGCGGGAGACTTCTACCGCGGTCTGTGCGGGAGACTATGCCGCATGCTGAGCGGGAGACTTCTACCGCGGTCTGTGCGGGAGAGTATGCCGCATACTGAGAGGGAGACTTCTACCGCGGTCTGTGCGGGAGACTATGCCGCATGCTGAGCGGGAGACTTCTACCGCGGTCTGTGCGGGAGACTATGCCGCATACTGAGCGGGAGACTTCTACCGCGGTCTGTACGGGAGACTATGCCGCATGCTGAGCGGGAGACTTCTACCGCGGTCTATGCGGGAGTTCTGTGCCGTGCATGGGCGATGGAGGTCTGCCGCTCACGATGCGCGGCAGACTGTGAGGCGGTAGACTCCTCTCGCATCAAACACTCTGTCGCACCTCCAGGAACGGTGTCGCATAGCGGTTCTGTCGCCAATCTGCCACGTGGCCTGTTGTTGGTTCGACACGTGGCAGGCGGATAGTTGCACACGTGGATCTGGTGACACGACCACACCACCATCAGAAGCAATTAGAATGCTACTTGCCTTTGCATGTTATAAAAACTTTAAGTTATATCAAATGGATGTAAAGAGTGCATTTTTTGAATGGTTTCATTAATGAAGAAGTGTATGTTGAACAACCTCCCGGCTTTGAAAATCATGAATTTCCTAAACATGTTTTCAAACTATCTAAGGCACTCTATGGTTTGAAACAAGCTCCTAGAGCATGGTATGAAAGGTTGTCAAAATTATTAATAGAAAAAGGATTTTCAAGAGGAAAAGTAGATACCACTTTATTTATCAAAAATAAAAATAAAGATTTACTAGTTGTTCAAGTGTATGTAGATGATATTATTTTTGGATCAACTAATGAATCTTTATGTCAAGAGTTTGCTAAGATCATGCAAGGTGAATTTGAAATGAGCATGATGGGAGAGCTCACTTTCTTCTTGGGACTTCAAGTGAAGTAAACAAAAGAAGGAACCTTCATCAATCAAGCAAAGTATACTAAGGATTTGCTCAAGCGATTTGGAATGGACAATTGCAAACCTCAAGCAACTCCAATGGGCACCAACATCAAGCTTGATAAAGATGAAAGTGGTAAGTGTGTAGACACTAAACTCTATAGGTCTATGATTGGTTCATTGCTCTATTTAACAGCAAGTAGACCAGATATTTTATTTAGTGAATGCCTTTGTGCTAGATTTCAATCCTCTCCTAGGGAATCACATTTATTAGCAACCAAAAGGATCTTTAGATATCTTAAGGAGACTCCCTCTCTAGGACTTTGGTACCCCAAGGACTCCACTTTTATACTTCATGCATTTTCAGATGCAGACTTTGGGGGATGCAAAATAGATAGGAAAAGTACTTCAGGTACTTGTCAATTCTTAGGGAATAGATTAATCTCCTGGTTCTCTAAGAAACAAAATAGTGTGGCTCAGTCCACAACTGAAGCTGAATACATAGCTGCAGGTAGTTGTAGTGCTCAAGTGTTGTGGATTAAACAACAAATGAAAGACTATGGTATTACATGAAACAAGTCTTAATTAAATGTGATAATACCAGTGCCATCAATCTGTCTAAAAATCCTATTCAACACTCTAGAACTAAGCACATTGAGATTAGGTATCATTTCCTTAGAGACCATGTTTAAAAGGGAGATATAATTCTAGAGTACATTGACACTTTATGTCAAATAGCTGACATATTCACTAAACCACTTGATAGAGATAGGTTTTGTGTCCTTAGAGGTGAATTAGGACTCATGAATGTTCCCTGAGACTTATCTGCTTCAAAATCTTGATTTCAAGTTGTTTCTAAATGAATTTTTCAATGATTTTTCTGGGCAAAAAGTATGAGAGATCGATCTCCTATCAATATAGATCGATCTCCATACTTCAAATGAGCCTAAAGCATAAAGGTTAAGCTAGGCAGATCGATCTTCTCACCCATAAGATCGATCTCCTTAAGCCTCTGTTAAACAGAAGATCGATCTATGCATTTGGCAGATCGATCTCATTAAGTCTCTGTTAAACAGAAGATCGATCTATGCATTTGGCAGATCGATCTCCTTAAGCCTCGGTCAAACAGAAGATCGATCTATGCATTTGGCAGATCGATCTCCTTAAGCCTCTGTCAAACAGAAGATCGATCTGAGCCTACGATAGATCGATCTCATTAAGCTTCTAGAAATGACAAATTGATCTGTCGCCTCGACAGATCGATCTCCTGTGCCCTGGACTATAAAAACTGCCAAAAAATCTCCAAAATTTCAAAATCCCAAAATCTCAAAATCCCTAAATTCTGTCGCACCTCTTTTGCTGATTCTTCCCATCAGATCGATCTCTGTAAGGTATTCGTCAAATCTTTTCTTCGATTCTTGCTCCAGTAACCCACATTGCTACATTTTTTTTCAAAAATACTTAAATTTGTGCTAAATGTTTTTCACTAGGTCAATTATAGCACTGTTCCATTGGTTAGGATTTTTAGAGAACTAGTTCTAAGTGTATCTAGAGAGTATCTTGTGTCTAGAAAAATGCCTCGTATTAAGAGATCAGCCAATAGAGAATCTAGACCAACCTCCTCACAACCACCCTCTGCCCCTTCAGTCACTACCTTTAACAGGTGTTTTAAAACACCTACAAAAAGAAAGAGATATGAAGAGTATTTTTTCACCATGCCAATTAAACATTGGCAAACCATCGATTTTTCTTTCTTTAACCGTATTGATTTTCCTTATCTACCTAAATTTGAAGAATTTGGTTGGATTTCGTTTCTCAAAATCAATACTCCCATACCCCCAAACATCATCAGGGCATTCTTTTCTAATGCCGAACTCACCTATGATCCTGATGATGCTTGCAAAATTCTCGGGTTTACAACGTATGTCATGGGTAAGTCAATTTTTATAGACACTGATGTCTTAGCCTAAGCTTTCCACATAAGCAATGAAGCCTTGACCAATGAAGATGAGGAAGTCCCCTTAGAGTTTGACCTTCCCGGGGATAAGGCGAGTGACCTACCGATGCACCCAAGGCTACTCCACCTCATTATCTCATGGAATCTCCATCCTTTCGGTACCCGTCATTCCACCGTTAGGAGGTTAGATCATTTTTGGATCCACCACATCCACTCCACAAGTCAAAAACCCAACCTTATCCATTTTCTCTATGAAGATTGGTTGAAGATCGTACGCGGCCAAGCCACCACGATAGTTTTTCCGCAACCGTTGGCGTATCTTCTACAACGACTTGAAGTGGACTGCAGTTGTGAAACGGGTGAAGTGCCCTCCCCAAAGAGCGTCTTAAACATCGAAACACTTCACCACATGGGCTACTACAAGGACTTCCGAGGAGATTGGAAGAAGAAGCGAGAACAGCAGCCTGCAGCAGCCATGGAGGAAGATCCCTCAGATGAGCCCATTGCTCCACCTGCTGCACCTACTGAGGGTCCATCCTCTTCCTTTGCTCAGCCCCCTGCACCGGCCCCATCATCCGCTGGCATGGAGTCCATTGTGACGATGATAATGGAGCTGAACCGGAAGATAGATGAAGGTTTTGCAAACCTTCATGCCACCCAGCAGGCGATGTATGATGAGTTACAGGTCACTCGTACTCATGTCGAGGAACTACTGGATCGCTTCCCTCGTGCACCTTAGGCCTTAGTTGATAGAACTATTTTGGCTAATGTTTTGCTATTATTAGTTGGTGTTTGAAAACCTCATTTGCTCGAATGGAATGACATATTAGCTACTGTGTTGCAATATGCTATAATGAATTGCTATTTTGAAATGAAAAATGTGTTGCACATTAAATTGTTCTGTTTAAACTTTTAATACCATTGATATGACAAAAAGGGGGAGAAGAGAGAAAACATGTCTAATGGTTTAAAGGAATGATTAAAATGAGGGGGAGTTAAGAAAGTAACGAAGTCAAAAGCTAAAAGAAAGGGGGAGCTTACAAAAAGGGGGAGTTTGTGCACAACGCAAATAGGTAACTAAACATGTTTATTGAATAGGTTTTGTCATATCAAAAAGGGGGAGATTGTTGAGTTAATATATTTTGACATGACAAAACAAGTAAATTCAATAATATAAAGATGATATAAAAACATGTTTAGAAGCTATCAGTACCAGAAATTAAGTTCCTGGAGATGAGAGATCGATTTGGTGATATGAGAGATCGATCTCCTTGGTTTTCTAGGATGAGAGATCGATCTCATAAGGATATGAGATCGATCTGCTAAGGTTTGAACCAGTACAAAGGTATTGAGGAAGCTAAGATCGATCTATAAGGGTTATAAGATCGATCTACCTACTACAGGATGTTGAGAAGATCGATCTGGTCTAGGAAGAGATCGATCTCCCCTAAAACAAAGGTAAAGGCAGTAGATCGATCTATAAGATCGATCTATACTCAAACAGAGAGCTCATGAGATCGATCTGGTATAGGAAGAGATCGATCTCCTCAAAGTCAGAGAGCTAAGGAGATCGATCTGGGTTAATGAGAGATCGATCTCCTCACTACGAGATTACCTGGCAGATCGATCTATAGATCGATCATGCCTCAAACAGAGAGATTGGAAGATCGATCTGCCTATTCGATAGATCGATCTGCTCTAATATTTTCAAATTATGAGATCGATCTGCTCATATATGAGATCGATCTCCTTGCTTCTTTTTGCCTTGATCTTGCAGGAATTATAACTAAGAGATCGATCTGGTCAAGATGGCAGATCGATCTGGCATTCTACTGGAGGTTCCCAACAGCTCTTTCTGCAAAATCTTAACGGGAAAAACAACATTAAATGCTCCAACTACCAATCCTTCAGTATATAATCAAGCATTGAAGACACTGAGAGTGAGACACTATTGCTACACATTCTGTATATTCTCAAGAGTTTAATTCTTTCATTCCAATTGTCTTCAATCCTCATTTATTGAGTTTGTTGTATAAACTTGTGTGCAAAAGCTGTATTTGTCCTACCCATATAAAAAGCTTGATATTGTATTCATCCTTACTTTAAGAGAGAAGAGGATTGTTCCTCAGTGAGATAATCTTTGTAAAAAGGTGAATACATCTTTGTATAAAAAGGGTAGAGAGGTTATTCCTTAACCTGAAAAAGGGAGTGTATAACTTTCGCTGAAAGTGAGAAAGAAAGCACTTGACAAGAAGGTCAAGGAGAGAGGACGTAGGCAAGAGATTGGCCGAACCTCTATAAACGACTGTGTTTAATATTCTCTTCCTTATCTTGCTTTAATTTGGTTCAATACATTATATTGCTTATTCATTATTTGTTAATTAAGTTCAAATTAGTTTAAACTTGCCATTAACATTAGAAAACCGATTACCCCCCCTCTCGGTAGAGCCAACAATGAATTTTGGATGAATTCAAGATTGTTATGTAACGACCCTTGACCCTCGAAAATTGAGGGAATTTTTTTTTGAATTTAATTTACCCACTTATTCCCTTATTCTCTTAGGTTGTATTCCTGTGCAGTGTCAAAACATTTCTTTAATTCTTTACTCGTAATTATAATTAACTTCCATACTTTAACTTATATGGCCGATAGAAATTTCGACAGCATAACAGCTTACATATGAGCCTACCCACCTGCATTTCAGTTGTTTTCGACAATCCTAGATATCCACAACTACCAAGCATGCTTTCCAACGATCCTAGATATCTACAACTATCATGCATACTTTCCCAATTCACTTTTACAACTCAATATATCGGTTTCGATTTAATACTAGCCATCTCAAAATATAAACCCAAAATAATATTGTTTACATCGTTTTCCTTACAAATTACATCCTAACAAAATATTCTCAATATATGTCTGTGCGTACAAATATGTCTGGTAAAGGAATGTAATTGTATACCTTGACTGCGTGTACAAAAAGTAGCCTAGGGTAGCTCTTTCCCACCAGCCTACGTTGTGTACGTGGCAAATAGCGTCTATAGATCACTGCAAATAATCTGAAAGGTAGAGGGGTGAGCTTTCGGGAAAAAGCCCAGTAAGAAACGCATTTAAAATGATCATGGTAGTTAAATCACATTTAATGCATGATAAAACTAAGAGATGACGTTTCTTTACAAATAGCACATAACTTCCAAAAAGCGTATATATAAAACATAATTGATAGAAATATAATTTCGAAGAACAAATCTATTCAGTTACATCACAAACTATCGAAACACACAGAACTCCAAATTATTTCAAAACCGATAGAACCTCAAAAGCATAATTGATGCATAAACATATATCGAAGGATAAAAATCATATAGCATAGTTCATATCGGATAGAGAATAGGCTAACTTATAGAATTGTCATGCGGCAATAACAAAATCATCCTCCGTAGAGGGAATTCAGAACCTATGCAGGCGAAGTTCATACGCCACAAAGGCGAGCATGACAAAAATGCATTGACCGTATGGCACTTTACATCTGTATGACTCAAGATGTGGCCCCCACAGTCACACAGACTGTATGGCTCTTTGCTCCCACAGAACTCAAGAGGTGGCCCCCACGATCGTATGTCTTTGTGAACCGCGTGGCACTTTGCTCCCGTCGGACTCAAGAGGTGGCCCCCACGTTCGTTTGTTTTTGTGATCCGTGTGGCACTTTGCTCCCGTCGGACTCAAGAGGTGGCCCCCACGTTCATTTGTTTTTTTTTGTGATCTGTGTGGCACTTTGCTCCCGTCGGACTCAAGAGGTGGCCCCTACATTCGTTTGTTTTTTTGTGATCCGTGTGGCACTTTGCTCCCGTCGGACTCAAGAGGTGGCCCCCACGTTCATTTGTTTTTTTGTGATCCGTGTGGCACTTTGCTCCCTTCGGACTCAAGAGATGGCCCCCACGTTCACATGTCATTGTGGAAATTACGTGGCACTTTGCTTCTGTCAGACTCAAGAGGTAGCCCCCACACTTCCACTATACGTTGCCCTTTCGTCTCAAAACAGAATTTCATTTCTTAAGCATAAGTTCACATACCAACTTTCATTTCATTCAAAAACATGAAATCAATCATACATAAGTCAAAACCATGACATTTATTCAGAAAATCATGCTTGAAACTATGCATTTAATTTCATATAGTATTTCTTTATCTCGAAAACATGATCAAATAAATCTTGGGCTCATTAGGTGTCAGGTTTTATTTTAAAATCAAGGCTTGCACGAGAAGGCATAAAAACACATAGATAAATCGGAGTCTAAAGGTAGGGATACCATTACCATCTTAAATTACACCCTTTACCTCGATCTATCGAAATCTCCGTGCTCAAGTGATGATGCCTCTTAGTACCTCCCTTAATTCCTTCTACGGTCACCTACACCGAAATCGGATATTTAGCACCCTATTCATGCGAATTGCCCGAATTGCGTTAAAATCGTAACCTATTCGTTACTACTGCTTGTGTACGTATTATTGTACGTACCTAAGTCAACACGTACATTTATATATTTTCCCTTACCACATATTATTTTGTATGTACAATTATTGACATACACCTTATTATATACTTCTACATGTATGTACACATAATATATATATATATATATACCCTCCCATGTATATATATATTTTTATTTGTTTTAATTCTTTTCCTATCTCATATATACATTCTTTGCATGTACATAAACTAGCACACATTCATCTTATATACACCCATATGCATATACACCTAAATATATATATATATATATATATATATATATATATATATATATATATATATACACTCCTATACATATATATATATTTTTATTGTTTTCCATTTTCCTTATCACATATACATACATATTTTTGTATGTACATATACTTATCATATCCATTCATTATATACACCTATATGTATATACACTAATATATATATATATATATATATATATTTATTCACTTAAATACACATTTATCTAATTCAAACTATACTAGCATGCTTATATCTACAACCCATTTATCTACATGTACATTGAACATACATACATACATGTATATACATATATACACTTTACCTTATCATACTTATACACAATCACATATATTTATATACATGTACAATTAAATATACATATATACATTTTTCTATTTCTCATTTCTCCCATTTTTCTATTTTTATTTCACATCTAATTTAATTTACCTTATCATACTTATACACAATCACTTATATATACACGTACAATTAAATATACATATATACATAAATACTTTACCTTTTCTTTTCTTTCGCTCTTTTTTTTTTCTTTTCTTTCTTCCTTTTCCTTTCTTTCACCCGTCCCTGCTTATCATCTTCTTCCACCTTCACCGAAAGGCTTTACGCCTCACTCCACTCTCTTCTTCCTTGACTCTCGGTTTGGGTCGCTTCTTCCCCTACCTTTCTCGGTTTCCAGTCGCCTCTTCACGGAAGGAGGCCCTCCTTTTATAACCATGCGACCCCTATTTTTAGCTTCCACATACAGGTCTCTGCTTCAGCTCTTCGTTGTCTGCTCCATTTTCTTCTCTTCCACCACCTCAGCTATTCCAGCTCTCGCTCACGTTTCTCTTTCTCTTTTTTTTTTTGTTCTCGGTTTACAATCTTCACTGTTCCCCACCAATCCCTTCAACTCTCGAGTCTCCTTCCACCATCGTCCCCTGCTGTAACCGGTTGCTTCAATTTCCAGCTGCCTTAATTCGACTCTGCTTCGGCCCACTTTTGCATCAGCTCCAAACCTCAGTCTCCTTCTTCGGTTGTTCTCGATTTTCAGCCTTCACTGCTTCACTGATCACTTCTCTCTTTCACCGGACCCTGTTTCCCCTTCAGCCCTCGGGTCCTACTCCTTTCACTCCGCCTCCCCTACCTTGGTCTGCTTCCTTCAGTCTCGGCTCTGTCCTGTTTTCCTGGCCGAGAGTTCCCATTGCTCTTGGTTGCTTTAGCTCCCGATTTCCCTGTCCTTCACTCTCTCTTTGCTCACCCTTCTCCCTCCTTTCTAATCTCCTCTCTCGGTCAGCCTCCAGTAGCAACTTTCTCTTCTCCCTCTCTTCTCTCCTTTCCTCCCTCGGCTGGACAACTTCTCTTTTTCTTTCTCCCCTTTCTCTTCCGGCCGATAGCCTCCTCTCTTCCCGCTTTCCTTCTTCTTCCCTTTTGCCCTCGGCTGGCCACCCTTCCTTCTCTTCTTTCTCTTCTCTATGTTTTGCTTCCCGCCCAGCAGAGCTAATCTGCCTCTTTCGAAATGAAGAAATGGAATTGGCTTTCTTTGAAAGCCAATTTCGTACCATACATACATATATATATATATTATATTAATATATATGTTATATTTAATATATAATATATTAATATATATATATATGTTATTTTAATATATAGATAGATATATTTGTATTACTATTTTTTTTGGTTTAGTGTTGGTGTTATTTTTTTGTTTATTTGTTTTGTTTCCACTTTATTTTAAATGTCTTATACATTATACTTTACAATATATATATATATATATATATATATATATATATCATCATTTATCCATTTTAAATTTGTCTAGTATATATATATATATATATATATATATATATTATACCTATGTATATATATATATATACATTTTCTTTCCTTCTTTTTATTTTATTTTATAAAATCACATAATGACAATATTCATGCCTTCCACGAAATTTTTATTATTTCGAAAGTGAAATATTATTGGGATCTCATCACTCCTTATAATTTCCGATATAAGTTTTCTCATCAAGATTATTTTCGATCCCTCCATGCTTGTATCTGCTTCATCACATCTTGTATCTTCGGGTTCCCGGTCATTCGCGGGTTTCTCGGTTCCTATAGTCCTCGAGCCTTACAATGAATATTCACACTTCCTTAATATATATTATTTTCCATTTTTTTATATAATCTAACTAAACATAGGAAATTTGTGGGGTTTACATGTTAACAGTTAAATTTATACCGAAAAAGTTCGGTTTATAGCTTAGTTTAGTGAAAAATCGAAAGGTGTGAGAATTGGTAAGAATTGGATTGATAAAGTGTGGATTATGGATGTGAATGAGTATGTAGGTTATTAAGATAGTGAATGTGAAGTTAGAATAATTAAATTGGATAAAATAGCTTAAACCGGCACTTAAATCGATAAAATCGAGAAAATAGGAAAAATTGACAAAAAAGTTAAAATTGGTCAACTCTTAAGAAGATAAATACGTATTTTGATATGTTGAGATGAAATCAAACAATATTTGATAATTTGGTATCATTTTGGGCAACTCGGGAATCGACACGTAAAATGAGGCAAACCCAGACCCCGACAAAGTAACGCTGCTTTAGCTCCGTTGAGGTAAGGGATGCAATTTAAAATAGTACTAGCCTCCTATATCTATTTATTGTTCATAAATGACTTGAAAATCGTAGTAAGAAATATGTTTGAAAACCATACTTTCTCGGTTTAAGTCTGAAAGGAATAATAAACCATTTTTAGATACTGAAATCATGTTTTCGCTTATTTTGTATAAATAAAATAGATATAGATATTTTGTATGAATTATGACATGAGTTGATGATTAAAGGTTCCATATGAAAGTAAGTAAGTAAGTAAGAAAGTAAGAATTTTGAGATGACAGACTACTATTAGTATATGCTGAGTGCATAATCATGCCTGCTACTTGTGGTGTCTTGGCTCTGCCACACGTAGTATTAGTTTAGATTCACCAGTGTAGTGCCTATTTCGCCTTATTGGTGTTTTTTTCCACTACATGTGGTGTCTATTTTCGGAGTATCTTGTGACCGCACGATGTGTGCCACTGGTGCCCATGCCTAGCTATACGCTAGTGTGATTGAGATACTATATTAGAACCATTGTACGACCCTGATCCAGTCTACAGCATTTACCATGGCCATAGGTAGTATTCCCTCTACGGAGGATGTGATATGTTGCATGATAACTATGTTGAAATAGCCTAGTCTGCATGTTTTGATGTATAATGTTTTAACTAAGAAAGTATGTATGATGTTTTAGTATATGAAAGTATGTACAACGTTTTGATGAAGTACAATGTATTTTAAAGTAAGCATGTAAAACAGTTTCCTAAGTATGTATGTACAGAAGTATGTTTATTTTGATTTTTCAATTGTTTTTAAATGGTTAGAATTGTTTTAAATGCATACCTTACTGAGCTTTTTCGAGAAGCACACCATTTCTTTTCTCTCATTTCAGAGTACCTGCAGTGAGATTACTCAGCTATTTACAGAGTACTTGAGTTGCTGGTGGATTCAGTGCCTCAAGGACTACTTTCAATACCCACACAGGTATATCATCAGATGTTTATTTCCAGACATGTGTATTATACAGATACTGGATTTATATAAATACTTTTGGGATGTAATTAGTTGTTTTACGGATTATTATGTAAACGTTTTGGGAAGTGAATGAAATGCCGGTGATACTGAGTATAGATATAGAAGTTGTAGTTGTAAAAGTGTAGAGTTGAAAGTAATAAGTTTAAGAAATAACATCAACTGCCTTGCGATTATAAAATGCGTTTACTTGCAAGGGGATAGGATATATTATAAAAAATTATGCTGCCAAAATTTATGGCAAAGAAAATTAAATGGTTAAAAGAATATGTAAGGAAAGAAATGAAATAACCTACACTGTGTAGGAATGCAACCTAAGTAGAAATATAAGATTTAAAGGAAAACTTTACCCCTTATTTTCGCGCTTTCGGGGCGTTACAAAGACCCCGCTGGAAGACCCATCGACGACGCCTCCTTCCCTCCCCTTCATCGAAAATGCCTTCTTCCCCCTCCCCTACACCTGAGACCTAAAAACCCATTTTTTTACCCTTTTTCTGTTTCTCCATTTTGGTACCAGTAAATTCTAGGTAAAAACCAAAACTTTATATAGTTAAATTTCTATACAAATGGTGTTATAAGAGCATGATTATTGTAGAAATTAATTTAAATTTTGGTTTTGAAGAAATTAGGAAATTAGGGTTTGTAATTGGGGATAAGTTGATTCAATATAAATTGAAGGATTTAATCAACAAATTATAATGTAAATAACATTGTTTTATAGTTGCCAGAACAAATTTGAGCTATATGAATAGAGATGCTAAGTTGTAAGTTTTGGTTAACTAGAAAGAGAGACTTGGAACTTTAGTTTAAACTAAATCAAATAATGTAGGTTATTTTTTGAAAAATAATTAATGTATAAATGAGTTTTTATAAGGTTAAAATGAATATGAAATTTAATATAAAAAAATATCGTGGCGAGCCTAATTAAGCATTCCATTAACTTAGGCTAGTAATGTAAACTAATAGTGATAAATAAATAATTATGTCAAATTTAAGCCGAATTCATATTTAGATAGTAAGCTTAATACAAAAGGATAATAAAATAAGATGGTTTCATTTTAATGGAATTAGTAAAGTATAAAATAGATTCAAATCTTGAATATATAAGGATGATACATTAGGAGATAATCCAACGTTGATAAATGTGCATGAGAAGTTAGTTTCACAATGACATTTAGGAAATTCTTGAATAAACTATGAATTGAAATAAATAAGAAGATTGATAATTGGATGTTCCTGTATGAGAAAATCACAGCTACTACCTCATTGGATGCTGATGAGACATAGGCACATATATGGAGATGGATGGAACTCCTTAAGGATTATGACTGCGATATTTTGTACCATCAGAGTAAGGCGAACGTAGTTGCTGATGCCTTGAGCATAAAGAGTATGATATCTGCTATGATGATCAGGGAGTGGGATTTACTGGAGCAGTTTGTCGAACTTCGGATCAGAGTAAAAGAGGCAGCGATTGGATTTTTCGCTAGCTTGCGAATAGTACCCAGGATCATGGATCAGATTAGAACTGGGCAGTACAGTGATCAGAGGTTACTAGATATGGTTAGCCAAGCTGAGCAGACTTCGCAGTCGGATCTCACAATCAGTGAGGATGGACTATTGAGGTTCAGAGGACGAATCTGTGCACTGGACAATGATACCCTAAAGAGACAGATACTGATAGAATCCCATTACTCGCGATACACCATGCACCCAGGGAGTACTAAGATGTACCGAGATTTGAGAAAGGTGTACTGGTGAAGTGGGATGAAGCGAGACGTGGTAGAGTATGTGGCCAGATGTTTAGTATGCCAGCAAGTGAAAGCTGAGTGCTGAGTGCATAATCATGCCTGCTACTTGTGGTGTCTTGGCTCTGCCACACGTAGTATTAGTTTAGATTCACCAGTGTAGTGCCTATTTCGCCTTATTGGTGTTTTTTTCCACTACATGTGGTGTCTATTTTCGGAGTATCTTGTGACCGCACGATGTGTGCCACTGGTGCCCATGCCTAGCTATGCGTTAGTGTGATTGAGATACTATATTAGAACCATTGTACGACCCTGATCCAGTCTACAGCATTTACCATGGCCATAGGTAGTATTCCCTCTACGGAGGATGTGATATGTTGCATGATAACTATGTTGAAATAGCCTAGTCTGCATGTTTTGATGTATAATGTTTTAACTAAGAAAGTATGTATGATGTTTTAGTATATGAAAGTATGTACAACGTTTTGATGAAGTACAATGTATTTTAAAGTAAGCATGTAAAACAGTTTCCTAAGTATGTATGTACGGAAGTATGTTTATTTTGATTTTTCAATTGTTTTTAAATGGTTAGAATTGTTTTAAATGCATACCTTACTGAGCTTTTTCGAGAAGCACACCATTTCTTTTCTCTCATTTCAGAGTACCTGCAGTGAGATTACTCAGCTATTTACAGAGTACTTGAGTTGCTGGTGGATTCAGTGCCTCAAGGACTACTTTCAATACCCACACAGGTATATCATCAGATGTTTATTTCCAGACATGTGTATTATACAGATACTGGATTTATATAAATACTTTTGGGATGTAATTAGTTGTTTTACGGATTATTATGTAAACGTTTTGGGAAGTGAATGAAATGCCGGTGATACTGAGTATAGATATAGAAGTTGTAGTTGTAAAAGTGTAGAGTTGAAAGTAATAAGTTTAAGAAATAACATCAACTGCCTTGCGATTATAAAATGCGTTTACTTGCAAGGGGATAGGATATATTATAAAAAATTATGCTGCCAAAATTTATGGCAAAGAAAATTAAATGGTTAAAAGAATAGGTAAGGAAAGAAATGAAATAACCTACACTGTGTAGGAATGCAACCTAAGTAGAAATATAAGATTTAAAGGAAAACTTTACCCCTTATTTTCGCTCTTTCGGGGCGTTACAAAGACCCCGCTGGAAGACCCATCGACGACGCCTCCTTCCCTCCCCTTCATCGAAAATGCCTTCTTCCCCCTCCCCTACACCTGAGACCTAAAAACCCATTTTTTTACCCTTTTTCTGTTTCTCCATTTTGGTACCAGTAAATTCTAGGTAAAAACCAAAACTTTATATAGTTAAATTTCTATACAAATGGTGTTATAAAAGCATGATTATTGTAGAAATTAATTTAAATTTTGGTTTTGAAGAAATTAGGAAATTAGGGTTTGTAATTGGGGATAAGTTGATTCAATAGAAATTGAAGGATTTAATCAACAAATTATAATGTAAATAACATTGTTTTATAGTTGCCAGAACAAATTTGAGCTATATGAATAGAGATGCTAAGTTGTAAGTTTTGGTTAACTAGAAAGAGAGACTTGGAACTTTAGTTTAAACTAAATCAAATAATGTAGGTTATTTTTTGAAAAATAATTAATGTATAAATGAGTTTTTATAAGGTTAAAATGAATATGAAATTTAATATAAAAAAATATCGTGGCGAGCCTAATTAAGCATTCCATTAACTTAGGCTAGTAATGTAAACTAATAGTGATAAATAAATAATTATGTCAAATTTAAGCCGAATTCATATTTAGATAGTAAGCTTAATACAAAAGGATAATAAAATAAGACGGTTTCATTTTAATGGAATTAGTAAAGTATAAAATAGATTCAAATCTTGAATATATAAGGATGATACATTAGGAGATAATCCAACGTTGATAAATGTGCATGAGAAGTTAGTTTCACAATGACATTTAGGAAATTCTTGAATAAACTATGAATTGAAATAAATAAGAAGATTGATAATTGGATGTTCCTGTATGAGAAAATCACAGCTACTACCTCATTGGATGCCGATGAGACATAGGCACATATATGGAGATGGATGGAACTCCTTAAGGATTATGACTGCGATATTTTGTACCATCAGAGTAAGGCGAACGTAGTTGCTGATGCCTTGAGCATAAAGAGTATGATATCTGCTATGATGATCAGGGAGTGGGATTTACTGGAGCAGTTTGTCGAACTTCGGATCAGAGTTAAAGAGGCAGCGATTGGATTTTTCGCTAGCTTGCGAATAGAACCCAGGATCATGGATCAGATTAGAACTGGGCAGTACAGTGATCAGAGGTTACTAGATATGGTTAGCCAAGCTGAGCAGACTTCGCAGTCGGATCTCACAATCAGTGAGGATGGACTATTGAGGTTCAGAGGACGAATCTGTGCACTGGACAATGATACCCTAAAGAGACAGATACTGATAGAATCACATTACTCGCGATACACCATGCACCCAGGGAGTACTAAGATGTATCGAGATTTGAGAAAGGTGTACTGGTGAAGTGGGATGAAGCGAGACGTGGTAGAGTATGTGGCCAGATGTTTAGTATGCCAGCAAGTGAAAGCTGAGCATCGAAAGCCCGGAGGACTACTACAGTCTTTACCTGTACCTACATGGAAATGGGAGCATGTCACCATGGACTTTATTATGGGTTTACCGAGGACCCGAAGAGGTCGTGATGCGATATGGATTATAGTGGATAGACTGACCAAGAGTGCCCATTTCCTTGCCATTAAGAGCACAGATACTGTGGATGCCTTAGCTGAGTTATATGTCAGCGAGATAGCTAGATTACATGAGGCTCCAGTGACTATTACTTCTGATAGAGATTCCCTATTTACTTCTAGATTTTGGACCCAATTTCAGGAGTCCATAGGATCTCGATTGAGTTTTAGTACCACCTATCATCCTCAGACAGATGGTCAGTCAAAGAGGACTATTCAGACCCTGGATGATATGTTGAGGGCGTGTACGATGGATTTTAATGGATCATGGGATGATCACCTGCCCCTAGTAGAGTTTGCATACAATAACAGCTATCATGCGAGTATTGGAATGGCACCTTTTGAGGCTCTAAATGGTAGGAGGGGTAGATCCCCTGTAGCTTGGGAAAAAGTTGGTGACAGAAAGATAAATACTCCCGAGCTTGTTGAGCAAGCTGTACAGAGTGTGAAACTCATATGTGAGAGGTTACGGGCTGCACAAAGTAGACAGAAAAGCTACGCGGATGTGCGTAGACAACCACTCGAGTTTGATGTTGGTGATGCGGTATTTCTGAAGATATCACCAAATAAGGGTATCATGTGATTTGGGAAGAAAGGAAAATTGAGTACTCGATACATAGGACCATTCGAGATTCTTGAGAGAGTGGGAGAGGTAGCCTACAGATTGGCATTACCCCCACAGATGTCCAGAATACACAACGTCTTCCATGTGTCTATGTTGAGGAAGTACCACCTGGACCCTTCTCATGTCATAGAGTATAAAGAGATGGACATACAAGAGGACATGATCTACACTGAAGAACCCGTTCGGATTCTCGACAGAAAGGAGAGGGTACTTAGAACTAAGAGTATCTCATTAGTGAAAGTTTTGTGGAAACATCACTCAATGGAAGAGGCAACGTGGGAATTGGAAAGTCTCGTGAAGGAGAAATACCCCCATCTATTTTACGAGTTGAGTTGAATTTGGAGGACTAAATTCTTTTTAAGGTGGGGAGGATGTGAGATCTGAGAATTTTAGATATATTTTAATTATGTAATATGAACTTGAAGTGTAATTTATTGAGCTGAGTGTAATGTATAAGTAATGAATGAGAAATAAACAAAGTAGTGAATTGTGGAAATTATATTTGGAGATTTATGTGTAAGTGCTTAACCAAAGTGGGAAACTATGAGGTCAGATCGATCTTAGAGAAGAAAGATCGATTTGGTGGGCTAAAAATGATAAGGAAAGAGGAATTTAAGTGAACAGATCGATCTCCAATGGAAGAGGATCGATCTCCTTATGATTCTGTATTGAAGAGATCGATCTCATGAGGAAGGAATCGATCTTAAAATGTTTCTGTTTGGGAGAAGATCGATCTCCTCAAGGAGCAGATCGATCTCATGAAGCATTCTTTAAACTAGAGATCGATCTCATAAATGGAGCAGATCGATCTCTTGAAGCCATTAAGAGATCGATCTTACCCCACGACAGATCGATCTCCTAGGCATAAAATTACCCCAAATAATCCCCAAATTCAAATGCAGATCGATCTCATCAAGAGCCAGATCGATCTCCTACCCTCTGTCTATAGGACCCTTGTGTTTTCCTGCATTTCATCTTTTCTCTCTCTTCTAAACCTCCATTTCAGCCGAGCCTTAGCTTTCTCTCTCTTCCAAATCGCCAATTTTCGTCCAAATCAAGAGTTGTGGTAAGAAGGAAAGTTGTTCCTCATCCAAAGGAGAGCAACATACTTGGAAATCGAAAGACGAATCGAATCGAGGTGTGAATTGAGCACTCCACAAGTTTGGGTAATCTGTAAACTTCAATCCTTGATTTTTAAGTAATCTTTGGTGATTGTGAGCATGGGCATTGTGATGAAATAGTTGGGAAATGATTAGGGATTGATGAAATTATGATTTTGTTAGAGTAGAGATGTTTTTATGGAATTATGGTAATTTTGGGAATTGTGGCTATAAATTGGAATTGAGACAATGTGGTGAATTTAGCATGGAATATAGTACGAGAAATGTAGAATTTTGAGATGTAGTGGGTGAGAATGTGAGTTGTGATAGAATTGTGAAGATTTAAGTTAATTGAGGTGTTAATGAGAAAATGAGCAAATGTGTGCTCAATAATGCGATTGAGTTGGGTTATTGATGTTTTTAACATCGTTTGGATAGCTCGAGAGTTCCAAAGTGGAATGCGAGGCTAGTCCGTGATACGATGGAACAATTGCACTATACGAGGTGCAAAGAGGTAAGGGAAACTAAACCATTTGTGTATGTGTTTTGATGAACTGTTTGTAGCATGAACCATGATTTCAGAATACAAGCATGTTTAGTGTTGTGTCGTGATACGATTGCACACGATTTTTATACCCGGTTGGAGCCCATTGTTTTACGAGTTTTATAAGCTAAGTGTGAAATTGCTTTATAAACCGTTGAGTTTACGTGAAAAGTAAATTGGGCTGTACGTTAAGGCAATGTTGAGATTTGAGAAAATGTGTGCGTGTTTTGCCAGTTGAAACTTGGTTTTAATATGTTTTGTGTTGAGCACACAAATGTTGTAAATGAGTTTTTTGAGAGAAAACCATTATGAGTTCTACGTGAAGGCAAAATGTTTTATAAGATAATGGCTAATGATTGAGACTTAGGCGTGTCATGTTGAACACACATCGGGCCTTGCTTGATAGCATGTAAGACTGATATAGTGGGACACCTGGGAACCGACCCAGGGACCACGGGCATTACTCTGGTAGCATGTAAGTCCGATATTCCTCCGTTCTGGTAATGAGAGATGCCTCCATTTTGGTAAGTGAGATGACCCCCGTTCTGGTAATGCTAGGTGGCTTTGCTTTGGTAGCACGTAAGTCCGGGCCTTGTTCTGGTAACATGTAAGTCCGATTATTCCTCCACTTTGGTAACGTTGGGAGGCCTTGCTTTGGTAGCATGTAAGACCGATATAGTGGCCCGCCTGGGAACCGACCCAGGGACCACATGATAGTGTGCATGAGGCGAGGCATTGCTCTGGTAGCTGATAATTCTATATTTTTAGAATTATTTATGCTTAATTTCCTAATTAATTATTTAAATCTCCAATTTATTTTGTTAATTATCCCCCTTATTTAATTAAAATTCTCATGTTTGCAGATAAATTAAATCCCCAAAACCATACAAATGTGTATACCTGTTTCTCGATGGGAAGCAGCGGATACAAAGATGCAAGTTCTCAACCGCTCACTAACTACTGCGAGTACTCTGAAAAGATGGGAAAATAAGGGGGGTGAGCAAACCACACGCTCAGTAAGGCAAGTATGCAAGTAAGTAGATAGCTCCACTATCTACATGCTCATAATGCCATGCCCTTAAAATCCATTTCTTTTCATTAAAATCTCAAGCACAAAATCATGCATACATCAATGACATAGTTTATCAAAACTATTTATGCATATAGAAATATGTAATTCATGCATCAAAGGCATTTTATGTGAGATCATTAAATCATACTTAGCATGAGGTAAATCAAGATCATGCCATGTAAAACAAATCATGAGAAACAATTCTTTTCATGAATTTATCATTAACGCATGGAAAACTCATCATGCTACTGCATTTAAATCATTTCATTAAAGCTGCAGTATAAAATAACCCGAAGGGTTTAAGTTTCTCATAAATCAATCTCATTATAAAATTCTGTTATAAAAATTTCCCTTCATTCAGGGTCCCATATCATAAAATCACAAAATCGGGGGCTTGACCCCACCCTCGGGTCTATTCTGGTCTATCGAGACCATAAGTTATATCATGTGAGACATGTAAGTGACTATATCAGTAACAACAAGGACTATGGCCATAACCTAGTGATCCTTGGCTACACAATACCTAGTGTGCGAGGTATCACACCTGAAACGAGAGGTGGGTCTTTCCTACCCGCCAGAACAGCATAACATCAAGATTGCGAGGGCAAGGCTTGCTGCTTCGTGGCTAATGCCACTCCACTCCAAAAATCCCCACGGTACAGCGTACTCCGCGTGACATACAGGGTACAACGTACTCCGTGAACCCAACCTCAGTCAGGGGTGCCTGCAATAGGTCTTATCCACCCATACCATCTTTGTCACAGTATGCACGTATGGACATATCATCTCACTGTGACACACAATCTACAGGAGGTTCCAACACAGCTATATGCATGTCATATAAATCCCTGTACGAACGAAGCTCTAACACGACTCCATGCATTTTCATGATATAAAAAAATCTCGTGTGAGCGAAGCTCTAGCACGGTTTCATAAAAATAAGTAAAATCTGCGTACGAGTAGCACTCCAGTACGACTTTAAAATGAGTTATAAATTAATATAAAACTTCACGCGAGCAACGCTCCAACACGAATGAATACTCAAGTAAATCAAATCTCATGCGAGTTACACTCCAGTACGTCTTTATGCAATTAAATCGATTAAATCACGTACGAGCAAGGCTCCAGTGCGACGTTTATGCAATTATCATATCAAAACAAGATGCGAGCTAAGCTCCGGCACCTCTCATGCATTTCAAATCATAAATAACTAGTTCGAACAATCGTTCCAGCACCTTTTTATGCATACCAAGTCAAAACAAGTCAAAACAGGGTGTGAGCTAGGCTCCAGCACCTCTCATGCATTTCAAAATAATAAAAATCTGTTCGAGTAACCACTCTAGCACATTTCATGAATATGATGCCACATAAGTCGGTGCGAGCAACCGCTCTAGCACATTTTATGCACACTCACAAACGTAGATGTAGTGCGAGCTATGCGCCAGCACTGTCTGTTTCCATATAATCTTGATAGTTGGCCTATTTTCCAAAGAATTTTCATTTAAATCTTAATAACACTTACGTAGTGTTATATTGTGAAATTTATGCAATTACTGGCCAATCTACCGATTTGCTTTGCTTAAAAACCAAGAAAATTCCTTAAATCAGAAATTACTTAAATCATGCATTTCATGCATGTCATGCTTTCACCATCCTTGGGTGAATTTCCCTCAATAGGGGTAAAATAGCCTTTTCCTATTTCGAGTCCTTAAAACCATTAATTTATTTCTAGGACCTTTATAAATATTCAGTGTATACAAAAACAATTAAAATACGCGTAGCTACCTCTAGCTACTCACACAATTCCCTTACCTCATTTTTTTGTACAGTCTGACCTTTTCACTGATGTCTCGTCACACAGTCCGATTTGCTCTTAATCAAATCTCCAAAATTGCGTATAAATATACATCAGGTCAAATACAATACAATTAATTGTATTTCATATTTTCTGGTATTTATTTAAATCATTGGGCCTGTTTACCCATATTGGGCCCGATTGTACCATAATGGGCCTTAATCGGCCTTAAGCCGGTTTTTCACTTACTATTCACATCATCGAGGCCTATTGGGCTTATTGGGCCCATCAGTATTTATTGAGCCTCATTCTAAATTTCCGGATAGCTTAATGAATTATTTACGACAATATATCTCTAATTCCATGATATAATTCATTTCATACGGAATTTAAATTCGCAATTTATCTAACACACATAACGATGTAAATTATCGTAAATAAGGGTTACTTACCCGAGATTCCATGATAGTACGCAAATCGAGGTTGTCTCGAGCTCTCGTTTGACGTCAATTGTCGAGCTACACAATTACATATTTTTACGGGTAAATTTTCAGTCGAATATTAATCAAATTAAATATTTCAAAATTTAAATCGGTCAATTTCGACCGCTTACCGACTTACCCGTAGCTCTATTGCATCACTGAAATTTTTTCCCAATTTTTCCGCTTTTTCTTTTTCCCTTTTCTCTTTCTTTTTCATTCCTGTTTGGTTGGTTTAGGACTTCGCCGGTCGGTTCTCTGTCGACTTCCGTCGCCAGCAGCTCCGCGGGATCATCCGATGCACGGATCTGGGGTCTGTTTCGTCCGAGATGGCCGAAAAGTGGTCGATCCGGCCTCTTCTCTCCTCGCCATCGGTGACTTTCCTTTCCTTCGCCGTTTGCGGGTTTTTCGGTGGCTGGGGGCACGTGTTCGGATGGCTGGGGGTTCTCACGGGGTCGGGCTTCCCTCGACTATCGGTGGTCGAGCCTGAATCGACACCGGTCACCGGATCCCTCGTTTTTTCCTCTCGGTCCTCTCTCTTTCCCTTTCGCCGGCGTGCCTCCTCGCCGTTCGTCGATTTCCTTCGGGTCGCTGGTGCCGGTGGTGGCCGCCTTTAGCCTAGCTCGCCGCTGGTCGCTCCTCTAGGCTCGTCGATGGTCGCTTCGATTTCCTTTGGCAGAATCGCAATTTCGCGATTTTACGTTTTTCATTTTTTTTAATAATTATTTTATTTTTATTATTATTTTAATCATTATTTTATTATTAAAAGTCCAAAATATCCAAAAATATCTTAAAAAATTATATTTTATCCATTTAACCAATTAAATGAATTTATCGGTCTCATTTCGTCTTTCCGGTAAATTTTTCGATTATTTTCGGGATAATGTTTCGATGTAAAAATTCTGATTCATTTCTATAAATTCATATCTTGATCAATTTAACCCGAAATTTAATTATTTCTTCGTTATTGATCAAGATTTCTCAATCCCATATTTTTAATTAAATTTTCTTATCGACTTTATACAGGGTTTTGGTCTTTTGAGTGTTTTACCTTTGCACGTGTTCAGGAATTCCATTTCAATCCTTCATTTCATCTTTTCTCATTTTGTGTTTTAAATAAAATCGGGTCTTACAATCTCCCCACTTAAGAAATTTGGTCCTTCAAATTAAAACCAAGTCAAATGGGTCCATAAACAACTCTGGGTACGTCTATCGCATCATACTCTTTAATCCTCATGTGACTTTTTCCAGAGTGTACTACTACCAAAGGACTTTGACTAGGGAGATCATATTAAACCTCAACACTTTCTCCTTTCGTCTAATATCCAAATCGATTTTTTCAACATACGTTATACTTTCATTGAGCTAAGCTGTTGGAGCTCATATCAGATCACATATGCTAGGTCCGGATAGTATTTCTGTAGCATCAAAAGATGGGACACATAGTGGATGCCTGCTAATTTTAGTGGTAATGCCAACCTATAGGCCTTATCTCCCACTTTGTCCAATCTCTCAAAGGATACTGTCTAACGAAACTCAATTTACCTTCTTTCCAAACCTTGTTATGTCCTTATACCCTTAGGACAAGTAATTACCAACAATACTAATTCACCCTCGGTGAATTCCAATGGTTTTCTATCTCTTGTCAACATAGTCTTTCTGTCTGCTCTGAGGTGTTCTTAATCTTTCACAATTTAACTGAACATCCTCAGAGGTTTGTCTTACCAATTCGGAAGCAATTCTCTATCTATCACCCACTTCTTCTTATCCAAGGCGGGAACAACCCCTACGGCCATACAATGCGGCATATAAAGTCATCCCGATACTCAGTGATAACAGTCATTATTGGTGAATTCGATGAGTAATAATTGATCATCTTAGGAGCTTAAAAAATCAATGGTACACGCTCTCATCATATCCTCCAGAACCTGTACAATCCTCTCTGACTGACAATCTGTCTGAGGATGGAAAATTGTGCTAACACTCAGTCGGGTTCCTATATCTTCCTAAAAAATATTCCTAGAAGTGGAAAGTGAAGCGGGAATCCCTATCTGATACCATGCTCACTGGAACACTACATAATGTTCCACAATTTTCCTTACATATAACTTCGCCTACGCACTTAGAGTATTTGGGGATTTCCTTAGCCAGAAGGTGGGTAGACTTAGTCAATCTATCGACTATCACTCAGATAGTCTCGTGATTCCTCCGGGCCCTCTGTAACCCATCACGAAATTCATGGTAACTTATTCCCATTTCCGTTTCACTATAGGTAGAGGCTGCAATAACTTTGCAGACTTCTAGTACTCTACCTTACTCTGCTAACATATGAGACACTTTGCTACAACTCTACAATATTTCTTTTCATATTTGACCACCAATAGCATTTTCAAAAATTCTAATATATTTATTACGTCTCGGATGCACTGTATATTCCGAAGAGTGAGCTTCTGACAATAACACTATGTCAGCAACTATGGTCCTAGGGAGCACTTATACTGTCTCTAAACCTCTGTAAGTCATCATCACTCATTGTGAACTCTGTCACTATACCCTTCTGAATCTGACCCACACTATCGACACAATGCCGATCATCACGCTAAGCCTGGCAAATCCGGTCACTCAAATCCGATTCTAACCTCAAGCTAGCTGTCACAAAATCACCGTCATCCTCAGAAGGGATCACATCACTACTGAGGCTCACAACTGCTCTAACAGCTCACGCTCCCTGACCATCATATGTGATACCATCCTGATGCTCTTTCTGTTCAACGCATCAGCCATTACATTAGCCTTTCTTGGGTGGTACAATTTCCACAATCATAATCCTTCAGAAGCTTTAACCCTCTATGTTATCTCATATTTGACTCTTTCTGTGAACATAGATACTCGGTGCTTTTATGATCAGTGCATACCCAAAGTTTCTTACCATTGAAGTGGTGGCGCCATACTTTTAGTGTAAACGCTACGGCTGCCAACTCTAAATCATGGGTCAGATAGTTTCTCTGATGGTCCTTGAACTATCTGGATCCATAATCTACTATCTTCCCATTTTGCATCAATACACAGCCCACTCATTATTTTGAGGTATACTTATACACTGAGAAACCTCTTGAGCTGTTGGGTATGGTGAGAATAATTACGCTGGTCAGTTTATTACTTCAATATACCAAAACTCACCGAAGCTACTTTCATATTTATCATCCTACTGGCATACAATCTTTTTCCAAATGAGACGTATCAACTGAGCAACCCATTTCAAGGAACTCACAACACCTCATCTGTAAGACAGTTTCCTGTTGCTACTCATGCTCTTCCCTGGACTTCGAATACATCAAAATATCATCGCTAAAGATGACAACCAATCGGTCCAAGTAAGGTTTAAATACCTCATCGTAGTTGAGTTCCACTAAATATTTCAATCACCCATATCCTTGACCTATGTACGCATAAACGTATAATGTCTTTTTCGAAATCACTTCCGTTCAAGATACTAACCCGCGTCATTTCTTTTTTCTTATATTAACGGCTTTTATAAAAAAAATAATTTTTTTAAACCTTCATGATTAATTGAATTCTATATTTCTTTATCGTACCAGTAAAGGTACCCAAATTTTAAATGTATATATTACGACTGTCGATTTCAATTTAAAGGTTATGTGTGCGCTTCTAGACGCTGTCAAGTCTTTAGGCGGGGAGCCTTATCCTTGACCTCAATTCATATTAATTACATATCGCTTAATCCAATTTACTTCACATATCAAAGATATCCTTACCTTGCATACGCCTCTTATTCCAATATATCTCGTATTCATGATCTATCACATCTCAAAGCTTATAAAACAACTCCTTCATTACTTGTTAAAACTTACAGTATACTTTTCAGGGGTGAAAACATCACTATCATAGGATAGCAATCTGAACAGCATAGTTTGCAGCCGAATCACTCTATTCTTAAATATTACTTCAAAATTATTCATATTCCATTGAATAAAATCGGCTGCCGTATCCTTTTTCCCCTATTTACAACTTATAATCCCTATACCCATATTCAGTTAGTGCTAATCAGCTAACTATCATCATCTCGCCTAAGGGTACATGCTTCACATCTTTCACTAGCTTATGAGCAACTGAAGGCGGTATGAATAAATGCGTGGCACCAGGATCAATTAAAATAATTATTTCATTATTTACAACCAGTGTAGTATCTTCCACCACATCTGATGAAACATCAGCAGTGTCTTGGTCCAAGGCATACACTCGCCCTCGTCTAACATCTTATTTTCGTGGTAACTATCACACATCCTACACTGTTTCGTAGCATGTCGAGGTCCTCAAATCACAATACCGCTCAAAAGTACTGAAATTGGATACACTGGGGCCTTAACAATCATCTTACCCTGTGACTCATCAGCTCTAAGCTTTTACCAAACTACCTTTTTCCCGTTCTAACATCTCTGTCATTCTCTATTCTCTTTCTGTCTCTATTTTGGCCCTTACTACCTTTCCCAATCTCAGAGGCGTGCAACTCATGATCTTATTCATACAACTGTAGTGTGTGCACTGCCTTGGCATAGGTAGTGATATCTAACGGCCCAATCAGATTCTAATTGATAATCTGAGACCTTCCATGAACTTTCAGACATCCCGACTCTTATTGTTCATAGTGTCAGAGTCATATCTGGGCAGGTATATAAACTGAGATTCATACTCGTTAATCAACCAGTTCCTCTAGGTCAGAGTAAAGAATTTTATCTGTAATTTCCTTTAAGCAGTGTCTGGGATATTCTGTTACCGGAAGACATCTAGAATTAATTTCTCATGTCCAATCTGGATGTCTAACTCTTAAGGTGGGTTGAGCGGACTTCCACTAATGCTCCGACTCGCCCTCAAATACCATGCATACTCTGAGCAATTAGCTCCCAAAATCTTCTCCACACTCCGCTTCAACCTCGCGAAGCGTGTCTCAATACTGTCTGATCCCTCTGTCAGACTCTATCTGATCTCTTTGTCGGACTCTGTGGGGCATGCTCAACATCAGCCTCCACTTCAATCTCATCTTGAGTCTCATGTGGCGACTCAGTATGACTCTCAGGCCTACCTCTACGGCCTCAAGCTCGTGGACTCGCCCTTCTACCATAGCGGCTATTAGTTAATGAGTCTATATTCTTGCATTTAAAACTCAAATTCTTAGCTGCAATTCCGTCTCGATATACACAATTGTATCTAAACAATGCACAGTACATGGGTGTGTAAACTTCCTTAACAACTAACACCGACTCATATCAGGCCAACCTGGCTCAGATACCAAAAACTGTCACGACCCAAATTACTTAAAAATCATAGTAAATTTTTCACTTTTTCATTTATTATTTAATTCTTACATTTCTCTCATTGTGACCATCCTACAAACAGTTGGGCTATGATTCAGTGTTAGTTCCCCTCTCACCTATTTACCATTCCATTTCCATAATCACATTTACATATCAGGATTTACTATCCTTTAACTTTAACCAAATACATTCATAATGGTATACATAACCCTACATCCCCGACATCATATTCGTTTACAGTACTGTGCATTTACATATTTAGATACAAAACCATAAAAATGTGTATACCTGTTTCTCGATGGGAAGCAGCGGATACAAAGATGTAAGTTCTCAATCGCTCACTAACTACTGTGAGTACTTTGAAAAGATGGAAAAATAAGGGGGTGAGCAAACTACACGCTCAGTAAGGCAATTATGCAAGCAAGTAGATAGCTCCACTATCTACATGCTCATAATGCCATACCCTTAAAATCCATTTCTTTTCATTAAAATCTCAAGCACAAAACCATGCATACATCAATGACATAGTTTATCAAAACTATTTGTGCATAAAGAAATCATGTAATTCATGCATCAAAGGCATTTTATGTGACATCATTAAATCATACTTAGCATGAGGTAAATCAAAATCATGCCATGTAAAACAAATCATGAGAAACAATTCTTTTCATGAATTTATCATTAACGCATGGAAAACTCATCATGCTACTGCATTTAAATCATTTCATTAAAGCTGCAGTATAAAATAACCCGAAGGGTTTAAGTTTCTCATAAATCAATCTCATTATAAAATTCTGTTATAAAAATTCCTTTCATTTAGGGTCACATATCATAAAATCACAAAATCGGGGGCCTGACCCCTCCCTCGGGTCTACTCTGGTCTATCGAGACCACAAGTTAAATCATGTGAGACATGTAAGTGACTATATCAGTAACAACAAGGACTATGGCCATAACCTAGTGATCCCTGGCTATACGGTACCTAGTGTACGGGGTATCACACCTGAAACGGGAGGTGGGTCGGTCCTACCCGCAAGAACAGCATAACATCAGGATTGCGAGGGCAAGGCTTGCTGCCTCGTGGCTAATGCCACTCCATTCCAACAATCCCCATGGTACAATGTACTCTGTGTGACATAGACGGTACAGCGTACTCCGTGAACCCAAGCTCAGTCACGGGTGCCTGCAATAGGTCTTATCCACCCATACCATCTCCGTCTCAGCATGCACGTGTGGACATATCATCTCACTGTGACACATAGTCTACAGGAGGTTCCAACACGGCTATATGCATGTCATATAAATCCCTATGCGAGCGAAGCTCTAGCACGGCTCCATGCATATTCATGATATCAGAAAAATGTTGTACGAACGAAGCTCTAGCATGGTTTCATAAAAATCAGTAAAATCTGCTTACTAGTAGCACTCCAGTATGACTTTAAAATGAGTTATAAATTAATATAAAACTTCGTACGAGCAACGCTCTAGCACGAATGAATGCTCAAGTAAATCAAATCTCATGCGAGTTACACTCCAGCACAGCTTTATGCAATTAAATCGATTAAATCACGTACGAGCAAGGCTCCAGTACGACTTTTATGCAATTACCATATCGAAACAGGATTCGAGCTAAGCTCCAGCACCTCTCATGCATTTCAAATCATAAAAACTAGTGCGAGCAATCGCTCCAGCACCTTTTTATGCATATCAAGTCAAAACAAGTCAAAACAGTCAAAACAGGGTGCGAGCTAGGCTCCAGCACCTCTCATGCATTTCCCAATAACAAAAATCAGTGCGAGCAATCGCTCTAGCACATTTCATAAATATGATGTCACATAAGTCGGTGCGAGCAACCGCTCTATCACATTTTATGCACACTCACAAACGTAGATGTAGTACGAGCTATGCGCCAGCACTGTCTGTTTCAATATAAACTTGATAGTTGGCCTATTTTCCAAAGAATTTTCATTTGAATCTTAATAACACTTACGTAGTGTTATATTGTGAAATTTATGCAATTACGGGTCAATCTACCGATTTGCTTTGCTTAAAAGCCAAGAAAATTCCTTAAATTAGAAATTACTTAAATCATGCATTTCATGCATATCATGCTTTCACCATCCTTAGGTGAATTTCCCTCAATAAGGGTAAAATAGCCTTTTCCTATATCGAGTTCTTAAAACCATTAATTTATTTCTAGGACCTTTTATACATATTCAGTGTATACAAAAACTATTAAAATATGCGTAGCTACCTCTAGCTACTCACACAATTCCCTTACCTCATTTTTCTGTACAGTCTGACCTTTCCAGTGATGTCTCGTCACGCAGTCCAATTTGCTCTCAATCAAATCTCCGAAACTGCGTATAAATATACATCAAGTCAAATACAATACAATTAATTGTATTTCATATTTTCTAGGCTTAATTTAAATCATTGGGCCCGATTGTACCATAATGGGCCTTAATCGGCCTTAAGCCAGTTTTCCACTTACTATTCACATCATCGAGGCCTATTGGGCTCATTGGGCCCATCATTATTTATTGAGCCTCATTCTAAATTCTCGGATAGCTTAATGAATTATTTACGACAATATATCTCTAATTCCAGGATATAATTCACTTCATGCGAAATTCAAATCCGTAATTTATGTAACACATATAACGATGTAAATTGTCGTAAATAAGGGTTACGTACCCGAGAGTCCATGATAGTACACAAATTGAGGCTGTCTCCAGCTCTCGTTTGACGTCAATCGTCGAGCTACACAATTACATATTTTTTCGGGTAAATTTTCAGTCGAATATTAATCAAATTAAATATTTCACAATTTAAATAGGTCAATTTCGACCGCTTACCGACTTACTCGTAGCTCTATTGCATCACTGGGATTTTTCCTCAATTTTTCCTCTTTTTCTTTTTCCCTTTTTCTCTTTCTTTTCCTTCTTTTCTAGCTGAACCGGTTCGGTCCGGTTCAGTCCGGTTCAGCCCAATTCAGACCTATTCGATCCAGTCGGTTTAGTCCGGTTCCACCGGTTCAGGGCTTCGCCGATCGCTTCTTCACCTGCTTCCGTCTCCAGCAACTCTGCGAGATCGTCCGATGCAAGGATCTGGGGTCGGTTTCGTTCAAGGTGGTCGGAAAGTGGTCGGTCCGACCTCTTCTCTCCTCGCCGTCGGTGACTTTCCTTTCCTTCGCCGTTTGCAGGTTTTCTGGTAGCTGGGGGAACGTGTTCCGGTGTCTGGGGGTTCTCACGAGGCGGGCTTCACTCGGCTGTCGGTGGTCGGGCCTGAATCGACGTCGGTCACCGGATCCCTCGTTTTTTCCTCTCGGCCCTCTCTCTTTCCCTTTCTCCGGGGTGCCTCCTCGTCGTTCTACGGTTTCCTTCGGGTCGCTGGTGCCAGTGGTAGCCGCCTCTCGTCTGGCTCGCCGCCGGTTGCTCTTCTGGGCTCGTTGGTGGCTGCTTCGATTTCCTTTGGCAGAATCGCGATTTCGCGATTTTTCATTTTTTTAATTATTTTATTTTTATTTATTATTTTATTTTTTATTATTATTTTAATCATTATTTTATTATTAAAAATCCAAAAATATCTTAAAAAATTATATTTTATCCATTTAACTAATTAAATGAATTTATCGGTCTGATTTCGTCTTTTCGATATATTTTTCTATTATTTTCGGGATAATTTTTCGATGTAAAAATTCTGATTCATTCCTATAAATTCATATCTTGATCAATTTAACCTGAAATTTAATTATTTTTTCGTTATTGATCAAGATTTCTCAATCCCATATTTTTAATTAAATTTTCTTATCGACTTTATATCGGGTTTCGATCTTTTGACCGTTTTACCCTTACACGTGTTCGGGAATTCCATTTCAATCCTTCATTTCATATTTTCTCATTTCATGTTTTAAATAAAATCGGGTCTTACACTGCCATAGGTCTTAGCCCTTATACCATGGATAATAGTTTCGATAGCCCTTAGCCATATCTAAAAAATTTGAATGTGCAACCATAAAATCGATGCGACACACAGTCTGCACAGGCTCCCAGCATGGCGATTTCATGCTATCTCTTTCAAAACCGGTACGTGCGAGTAAACTCCAACACGACCGCATGCACAAGTCATATAAATCTAGTGCGAGCAATGCTCCTAGCACTATGTCATGTAAAATTGAGTATGAGCAATGCTCCAATACTCTATCATGCATCAATCAATAAAACTGAGTACGAGTGTGACGCCCCGGAAGCGCGAAAAACATGGCAAATTTAAAACTTAATTACATCAATACATAATTTTGGGTGCATTCCTGTGCAATGTCATACATCATGATATATATATTATAAAACTTTCACCTCAGGATCTCATCTTCTAATATTTATATATCATACCATATACATTCCTTAATTCATACTTTATTAATCCTAATACATCCCATACATCATTGTTCGTCAAGTGTCTGTAAATACAATTTTAGTTTTGTGAGATGTAATAAGAACTTGAAGTGTAATTTATTGAGCTAAGTGAATTGTGAAAATTATATTTGGAGATTTATATGTTAAGTGTTTAAAATATGTGTGAAGCTATGAGGACAAATCGATCTGGGAGAAGGAGAGATCGATCAGGTGAGTTAAAAATGACAAGGAAGGAGGAATTTAAGGAGCAGATCGATCTCCAATGGAAGAGGATCGATCTCCTTATGATTCTCTTTGAAAGAAGATCGATCTCCAAACATTTCTGTTTGGGAGAAGATCGATCTCCTCAAGGAGCAGATCGATCTCATAAAGCCATAAAGAGATCGATCTCACCCCTCGACAGATCGATCTCCTAGGCATAAAATTTCCCCAAATCGTCCCCAAATTCAAATGCAGATCGATCTCATCAAGAGCCAGATCGATCTCCTACCCTCAGTCTATATAAGGAACCCCTGCTTTCTCCTGTAATTTCATTTTTCTCTCTCTTCCAACCCCCATTTTCACCGAGCCCTAGCTTTCTCACTCATCCAGAGCACCCATTTTCGTCCAAATCAGAGGCTGTGGCAAGAAGAAAAGTTGTTCCTCATCAAAGGGGGAACAACATACTTGGAAATCGTAAGACGGATCGAATCGAGGCAAGAGATAAACTCTCCATAAGTTTTGGGTAATTTCTAAACCTTGATCTTGATATTTGAGATGATTTTGGTGATAATGGTTGTTAGCATTGTATTGAAGTACCTGGAAAACGATTAGGGATTGATGAAATTACAATGTAGTTGGAGTGATATTGATATTTAGCAATTTTGGTAATTTTGGGAATTTTGAGCTATAAATGGAAATTTAGACAATGTGGTGAATTAGCATAGATAATTTGACATGAGAAATGTAGGACGTTGAGATGTGGTGAGTGAGATTGTAGTTTAGGGTGGACTTACGAGAATCGAGAGCTTTGAGGTGTTATGAGTAATTATGCTCGATTTTGAAAATTGAGGTTACTGTGATGATGAATATTGATGTTTTAACATCGTTTGGACAGCTCGGGAGTTCCAGAGTGGAATGTGAGACTAGTCTGTGTCAAGGGGAAAACGATTGCACTATACGAGGTGCAAAGAGGTAAGGGAAATTAAACCAATTGTGTATGTGATTTTGAACTATTATAGCATGATTTGTGATTTATAAAACAAGCATGTTTGATGTGTTGTGATATAATTGCACACGGTTTTTATAGCCGATTGGAGCCCATTATTTTATGAGTTTATAAGCTGAGTGTGAAATTGCTTTATAAACCGTTGAATTTGTGTGAGTAATGAATTGGGCTCTACGTTAAGGCGATCTTGAGATTTGAGAAATGTGTGCGTGTTTTGTCGGTTGGGACTCGGTTTCAATATGTTTTGTGTTGAGTACAAAACGGTTTTAAATAAGTTTTACAAGAGAAAAACCACTATGAGTTCTACGTGAAGGCAAACTAGTCTTATGTGGTAAAGACTTAGGTGTGTAATTCTGAGTACACACCGGGCATTGCTCTGTTAGCATGTAAGCCCGATTCTTCTCCATTTTAGTAATGTGAGATCCCCTATTCTGTGGCTATGCCACCTATATTTGGTGGCCGTTGCCACGTGAGAACCCTATTAGGTGGCCGTTGCCACGTGAGAACCCTATTCGGTGGCCGTTGCCACGTGAGAACCCTATTTGGTGGCCGTTGCCACGTGAGAACCCTATTCGGTGGCCGTTGCCATGGGAGAACCCTATTTGGTGGCCGTTGCCACGGGAGAACCCTATTTGGTGGCCGTTGCCACGTGAGAACCCTAATTGGTGGCCGTTGCCACGTGAGAACCCTAATTGGTGGCCGTTGCCACGTGAGATCCCCCATTCAGTGGCCATGCCACGTATATTTGGTGGCCGTTGCCACGTGAAACCCTATCCTGTGGCTGTGCCACGTGTGAATTTAAATCAGTGGCTATGCCACGTGTGTTTAGTGCTGCGCCACGTGCATTACTATTACAGTGATTTTATCACGTTTATTGAGAACGCGATTATCGCATTATTTTCACATGCTTTGTTACTGCTCTATACTGAGCATTTTACTTCATGTTTTCACATGATTTGAGATATGAGAATGTTGTTTTGAGTACCTTCATGCTATGGTTTTTAAATGAGTATAATGAGTTTCACATACAAATAAATATTTTGTGATGTGCGTTTTGGTTTATAAAATGAGTCCCTTACCCCCTTTACTGAGCGATTTAGAAGCTCACCTTGTTTTCTTTCCTCCCCAGGTTTCTTCAAGTGAAAAAGGGTTTCCCTGCGATGTACAGAGTAGTGGCTAGTGGAGGACTTGAGCTCCAGGCCATATATTGTATTTTGAGGTATCTTTTATCTTTTCATGTACCCAGACAATTATTGCAATTGCAGACACTTGATGTATAACATTGTATGGGATGTATTAGGATAAATTAACTTAATATTGAGTAATGTATATGATACGATACATGTTATCTAGTGATGAGATCCTGAGGTATGATAAATGTGATGATACATGACACTGCACAAGAATGCACCCTTAATTGTGAATTGATGAGTAAAAAGTTTTTAAATTTGCCCTATTTTCCCCGGTTCTGGGGAGTGACAGAGCTTTCTTGATATCAAAGCTTAGGGTGTCTAGTACTGTCAGTGTCGGTTAAGTGAAATAGAATACATCCCAAATGTCTGTAATAGTCTGGTCATGAACTGAAATTGAGGATTGAGATTTCAATCGATTCTGATATGTACGCACAGGATACGAGTTGAGATAGAGAATGAGTGGACGACGAGGTCGTTCTAGGAGGCAGGCAGAGTCCCCTCCGCCACCTGTCCCACAACCAGAGAGTCCTAACTCTCGATTTAATCGGATTGAGACCGATGTAAGGCAAGGTTTTGAGCAGATGGCAGCGTTATTCGCGCAACACTTTGGAGTTAATGCCTCGGGTACTACTCCTACACCACCACAAGGACCTCCCATACCCCCAGTGCCTCCCGTCACTCAGCCTGATGATAGAAGTATGGTCCGACTGAAAGATTTTCTGAAGATGAATCCGCCTGCATTTAAGGGAAAGAAGGATCCTACAAAGGCTGAGGAGTGGCTGACGGAGTTGAGAATTATATTTGATTATCTGGGGTGCACCGATGCTGAGAGGGTCAGTATGAGTATCTATATGTTGAAGGGGAGAGCTCGAGATTGGTAGGGTACTACCCAGGGTATTCTAATGTCCCGCCAGGATGTGATTGGTTGGGAGGAGTTTCAGACAGCCTTTAGGACCCAATATGTACCACGAGCCGCCCAAAGAAAGAAATAGGCCGAGTTTTTAAGTTTGGTACAGGGTGACATGTCTGTGGATGACTATGAGAGCCAATTCACCGCACTATTGAGATATGACCCAGAGACCTTTAAGAATGAAGAGCTCCGCACAGAGAAATTCGTATATGGATTGAAGCCCATCATCAGAGATAGATTGATAGGGCTATGTATTACTGAGTTTAGAGATGCTCTGAGACGAGCACAAGAGATTGAAAGAGGAATTTAAATGGTACAATCCCAGAATGAGCTCAGAGCGGTGAATAGAGATAAGGGTAAGAGGCCAGCGATTTTCCAAACAGAGGCTCGGAGAGGTTCCTTCAGAAGAGGGAGGATTAAGGTACAGAAGGGCAGATTAGAGAGACCCAGAGGTTACCCTAACATTAGAGAGACCCCTCGACATGTTAGGCCTGAGACAAGGTTTTGCAGAAATTGTGGCCGAATGCATGAGGGAAGTTGTACTGGGTTGATCCATGGATGTTTTAGATGTGTAGACATGGGTCACATGGTGAAGGATTGCCCTCAACCTCAGAAACTACATGTCTTGGAGCCCACTAGACAACAGCCTCAGAGAGTGAATTCCCAGAGACGGGCCACTGCTGCAGAGAAAGGAAAGAGACCTGTTACACAGGGACGTGTGTTTGCCCTAGATAAGGAGACCACTGACACTTCTGCAGAAACTATAAGAGGTACACTCTCTGTCTGCAATCATAAGGCTCATGTGTTGATAGATCCAGGATCTACGCATTCGTTCATTTCTGAGCATTTTGCATGTAGATTAAACTTGAAGTTTGAACCTCTAGAATATATACTACATGTAAATACCCCTATGCGTGAATCCCAGAGGACTGAGTTAATCTGTAAAGGATGTGAGATAAAGGTGGGAGATAGAGTGATGTTAGCAGATCTAATCATATTGAATATACATGGGTTTGATGTAATCCTGGGGATGGATTGGTTGGTAACCAATCGAGTGAGCTTAGATTGCTACACTAAGATTGTAACTTTCTCCCTACCTGAACCTTACAGTGTACGATTGAGATATTGAGGAAATGAATATGTGGAATTCTAGTAAGTAATTTGAGAATTTTAATATTATTTTGGATAATATTAAATATGATTGTTCATGTGAAGGTTATGAGACACTCATCTCAGACGATGAGCGGAACCATCCGAGGATTGAGGATATACCTGTGGTTTACGAATTTCCGGATGTTTTCCCAGATGAATTACCAGGTTTACCACCAGAGAGAGAGCTGGAGTTTACCATTGATTTTGGTACCAGATACTCAGCCGATCTCTAAACCTCCCTACAGGATGGCATTAGTGGAACTTGAGGAATTGAAGAAATAACTACAGGAGTTATTGGATCAAGGGTTCATTAGGCCCAGTGTTTCACCGTGGGGAGCACCGGTTTTATTTGTCAAGAAGAACGATGGTAGTCTCAGATTATGCGTAGACTACCGGCTGTTTAATAAAGCCACGGTGAAGAATAAATACCCACTACCCAGGATTGATGATCTACTTGATCAGCTGAGAGGGGCATCAGTCTTTTCTAAGATTGATCTGAGATCAGGCTATCACCAATTGAGGATCAAGGAAGAGGATATTCCAAAGACGGCCTTCAGGACGAGGTATGGCCATTATGAATTTCTAGTGATGTCCTTTGGATTGACGAACGCCCCTGCAGCGTTTATGAGATTAATGAACGAGGTGTTCAGAGACTATCTAGCTAAATTTGTGATAGTCTTTATTGATGATATCCTGGTATACTCTCGGTCGTATGAGGAGCATGCACAACATTTGTGGTTAGTACTTCAGATACTCCGAGATAAGCAATTATATGGAAAGCTTAGTAAGTGTGAGTTTTAGCTGAACCGGATAGCTTTCCTTAGTCATATAGTCTCAGAGGAAGGAGTATCAGTGGATCAAAGTAAAGTAGCAGCTGTGCTTAGTTGGGAGAGACCGAGGACAGTCACTGAGGTGCGAAGCTTCCTTGGTTTGGCAGGGTATTACAGAAGATTTGTGGAGGGGTTTTCAAGGATTACCACTCCTTTGACTAAACTCACACGCAAGAAGACTCCGTTCTTATGGACTGATTAATGTGAGCTCAGTTTTCAAGAGTATGTGTTAACTATTCCTGAGGGATCAGGAGGATTTTTGGTGTATAGTGATGTATCTCATCAAGGATTGGGGTGTGTGCTTATGCAGCATGGAAGAGTGCTCGCATATGGATCACGACAATTGAAAGACCATGAACGAAATTACCCCACGCATGATTTGGAGTTAGCCGCTGTGGTATTTGCTTTGAAAATCTGGCGACACTACTTATATGGGGAAAGATTCCAGATCTTCACTGATCACAAGAGTTTAAGATATCTCTTTGATCAGAAAGAGTTAAACATGAGACAAAGGAGATGGATGGAACTCCTTAAGGATTATGACTGCAAGATTCTATATCATCCGGGTAAGGCGAATGTAGTTGCTGATGCCCTGAGCAGGAAGAGTATGATATCTACTATGATGATCAGGGAATGGGATTTGCTAGAGCAGTTCGCCGAACTTCGGATCAGAGTTAAAGAGGTAGAGACTGGATTTTTGGCTAGCTCGCGAATAGAGCCCAGGATCATGCATCAGATGAGAAATGGGCAGCACAGTGATCAGAGATTGATAGATATGGTTAGCCAAGCTGAGCAGAGTTCGCAGTCGGATCTCACCATCAGTGAGGATGGATTATTGAGGTTCAGAGGACGGATTTGTGTACCGGACGATGATACCCTAAAGAGACAGATACTGAGAGAATCCCATTGCTCGCGATACACCATGCATCCTGGGAGTACCAAGATGTACCGAGATTTGAGAAAGGTGTACTGGTGGAGTGGTATGAAGTGAGACGTGGCGGAATATGTAGCCAGATGTTTAGTATGCCAGCAAGTGAAAGCTGAGCATCGGAAGCCTGGAGGGCTACTACAGCCCTTACCTGTACCTACATGGAAATGGGAGCATGTCACTATGGACTTTATTATGGGTTTACCGAGGACCCGAAGAGGTCGTGACGCTATATGGGTTATAGTGGATAGATTGACCAAAAGTGCCCACTTCCTTGCCATCAAGAGCACAAATACTGTGGATGCCTTAGCTGAGCTGTATGTTAGCGAGATAGCTAGATTACATGGGGCTCCAGTGAGTATTACTTCTGATAGAGATTCCTGATTTACTTCTAGATTTTGGACCCAGTTTCAGGAGTCCATGGGATCTCGATTGAGTTTCAGTACCGCCTATCATCCTCAGACAGATGGTCAGTCAGAGAGGACTATTCAAACCCTAGAGGATATGTTGAGGGCATGTACGATGGATTTTAAGGGATCATGGGATGATCACCTGCCCCTAGCAGAGTTTGCATACAATAACAGCTATCATGCGAGTATTGGAATGGCACCTTTTGAGGCTCTATATGGTAGGAGGTGTAGATCCCCTGTAGCTTTGGAAGAAGTCAGTGACAGAAAGATAAATGCTCCCGAGCTTGTTGATCAAGCCGTACAGAGTGTGAAACTCATATGTGAGAGGTTACGGGCTGCACAAAGTAGACAGAAAAGCTACGCGGATGTGCTAGACGGCCACTCGAGTTTGACGTTGGTGATGCAATATTTCTGAAAATATCACCGAGTAAGGGTATCATGCGATTTGGGAAGAAAGGGAAATTGAGTCCTCGATACATAGGACCATTCGAGATTCTTGAGAGAGTGGGAGAGGTAGCTTACAGATTAGCATTACCCCCAAGATGTCCGGAATACATAATGTTTTTCATGTGTCTATGTTGAGGAAGTACCACCCGGACCCTTCCCATGTCATAGAGTATGACGAGATGGACATTCAAGAGGATATGAGCTACACTGAGGAACCCGTCCGGATTCTCGATAGAAGAGAGAAGGTACTGAGAACTAAGAGCATCCCATTAGTGAAAGTTTTGTGGAAACATCACTCAATGGAAGAGGCAACGTGGGAACTAGAGAGTCTCATGAAGGAGAAATACCCACATCTATTTGACTAGTTGAGTTGAATTTGGAGGACCAAATTCTTTTTAAGGTGGGGAGGATGTGAGATCTGTGAATTTTAGATATATTTTAATGATGTAATAAGAACTTGAAGTGTAATTTATTAAGCTAAGTGAATTGTGGAAATTATATTTGGAGATTTATATGTTAAGTGTTTAAAATAAGTGTGAAGCTATGAAGACAGATCGATCTGGGAGAAGGAGAGATCGATCTGGTGAGTTAAAAATGACAAGGAAGGAGGAATTTAAGGAGCAGATCGATCTCCAATGGAAGAGGATCGATCTCCTTAGGATTCTGTTTGAAAGACGATCGATCTCATGAGGAAGGGATCGATCTCCAAACGTTTCTGTTTGGGAGAAGATCGATCTCCTCAAGGAGCAGATCGATCTCATAAAGCAATAAAGAGATCGATCTCACCCCTCGACAGATCGATCTCCTAGGCATAAAATTTCCCCAAATCGTCCCCAAATTCAAATGCAGATCGATCTCATCAAGAGCCAGATTGATCTCCTACCCTCAGTCTATATAAGGAACCCCTGCTTTCTCCTGCAATTTCAATTTTCTCTCTCTTCCAACCCCCATTTTCACCGAGCCCTAGCTTTCTCACTTATCCAGAGCACCCACTTCCGTCCAAATCAGAGGCTGTGGCAAGAAGGAAAGTTGTTCCTCATCAAAGGGGGAACAACAAACTTGGAAATCGTAAGACGGATCGAATCGAGGCAAGAGATAAACTCTCCACAAG
This sequence comes from Firmiana major, assembly GCA_033439115.1. NCBI lineage: Eukaryota > Viridiplantae > Streptophyta > Magnoliopsida > Malvales > Malvaceae > Firmiana > Firmiana major. The sequence goes on along the minus strand of CM065907.1, from coordinate 42,220,928 downwards.
TTTTGGGTAATTTCTAAACCTCGATCTTGATATTTGAGATGATTTTGGTGATAATGGTTGTTGGCATTGTGTTGAAGTAGCTGGAAAACGATTAGGGATTGATGAAATTACAATGTAGTTGGAGTGATGTTGATATTTAGCAATTTTGGTAATTTTGGGAATTTTGAGCTATAAATGGAAATTTAGACAATGTGGTGAATTAGCGTAGATAATTTGACATGAGAAATGTAGGACGTTGAGATGTGGTGAATTAGCGTAGATAATTTGACATGAGAAATGTAGGACGTTGAGATGTGGTGAGTGAGATTGTAGTTTAGGGTGGACTTACGAGAATCGAGAGATTTGAGGTGTTATGAGCAATTATGCTCGATTTTAAGAATTGAGGTTACTGTGATGATGAATATTGATGTTTTAACATTGTTTGGACAGCTCGGGAGTTCCAAAGTGGAATGCGAGAATAGTCCGTGTCAAGGGGGAAACAATTGCACTATACGAGGTGCAAAGAGGTAAGGGGAATTAAACCAATTGTGTATGTGATTTTGAACTATTATATCATGATTTGTGATTTATAAAACAAGCATGTTTGATGTGTTGTGTTGTGATATAATTGCACACGGTTTTTATAGCCGGTTGGAGCCCATTATTTTATGAGTTTATAAGCTGAGTGTGAAATTGCTTTATAAACCATTGAATTTGTGTGAGTAATGAATTGGGCTCTACGTTAAGGCGATCTTGAGATTAGAGAAATGTGTGCGTGTTTTGCCGGTTGGGACTCAGTTTCAATATGTTTTGTGTTGAGTACAAAACAGTTTTAAATAAGTTTTACAAGAGAAAAACCACTATGAGTTCTACGTGAAGGCAAACTAGTCTTATGTGGTAAAGACTTAGGTGTGTAATTCTGAGTACACACCGGGCATTGCTCTAGTAGCATGTAAGCCCGATTCTTCTCCGTTCTGGTAACGTGAGATCCCCCATTCTGTGGCTATGCCACGTATATTTGGTGGCCGTTGCCACGTGAGAACCCTATTTGGTGGCCGTTGCCACGTGAGAACCCTATTCGATGGCCGTTGCCACGTGAGAACCCTATTTGGTGGCCGTTGCCATGTGAGAACCCTATTCGGTGGCCGTTGCCACGGGAGAACCCTATTTGGTGGCCGTTGCCACGTGAGAACCCTAATTGGTGGCCGTTGCCACGTGAGAACCCTAATTGGTGGCCTTTGCCACGTGAGATCCCCTATTCAGTGGCCATGCCACGTATATTTGGTGGCCGTTGCCACGTGAAACCCTATCCTGTGGCTGTGCCACGTGTGAATTCAAATCAGTGGCTATGCCACGTGTGTTTAGTGGCTGTGCCACGTGTGAATTTAAATCAGTGGCTATGCCACGTGTGTTTAGTGGCTGCGCCACGTGCATTACTATTATAGTGATTTTATCACGTTTATTGAGAACGTGATTATCGCATTATTTTCACATGCTTTATTACTGCTCTATACTGAGCATTTTACTTCATGTTTTCACATGATTTGAGATATGAGAATGTCGTTTTGAGTACCTTCATGCTATGGTTTTTAAATGAGTATAATGAGTTTCACATACAAATAAATATTTTGTGATGTGCATTTTGGTTTATAAAATGAGTCCCTTACCCCCTTTACTGAGCGATTTAGAAGCTCACCCTGTTTTCTTTCCTCCCCAGATTTTTTCAAGTGAAAAAGGGTTTCCCTACGACGTACAGAGTAGTGGCTAGTGGAGGACTTGAGCTCCAGGCCATATAATGTATTTTGAGGTATCTTTTATCTTTCATGTACCCAGACAATTATTGCAATTGCAGACACTTGATGTATAACATTGTATGGGATGTATTAGGATAAATTAACTTAATATTAAGTAATGTATATGATACGATACATGTTATCTAGTAATGAGATCCTGAGGTATGATAAATATGATGATGCATGACACTGCACAGGAATGCACCCTTAATTGTGAATTGATGAGTAAAAAGTTTTTAAATTTGCCCTATTTTCCCCGGTTCCGGGGCGTGACAAGTTTGGGTAGATGAAATGTTAAAGTATACCTCAAAATACAATTTTACGGCCTAAAGATCAGGTTCTCCACTAGCCACTACTTTGTACGTCGCAGGAAGCTCTCTTCACTTGAAGAAATCTGGAGGGATATAAGAATAGGGTGACTTTCTAAATCGCTCAGTAAGGGGGGTAAGGGACTCATTAATAAAATTGTCAATTACACAGTACAATCATTTTGATTTATAGGTGAAACTCAATAAGCTCAATAGAAAACATAGCATGAAATCATTAAAACATCATTATCATCTCATTTCTCTAAGATAGTGTAAAAACATGAGAGTAAATGGCTCATTACAAAAACCATAGTTACAAGCATGTGGAAATCAAAGTGCGATAATGGCTTTTCTCGTAAAAACGTGATAGAAATCACCTCAGTAGTAATGCACGGGGCAAAGCCACAAAACACAATCTCATGTATATAAAAAGATGGAGACTAGGCAATTAAAACTCAGATAAAAACATCTGTCATGGCACATCAAAATAATCTCCTCTGGGTGCGCATCCCAAGCATCCTCAAAAGAGGGAATGTTGATAATATGGTCGTGTACATGGTATATTGGTCTTACGTGTTACCAGAACAAGGCCTGAACTTACATGCTACCAGAGCAAGGCCTCTCCTCATGCACACTATCGGTCTTACATGCTACCAAAGCAAGGCCCAGACTTACATGCTACCAAAGCAAGCCACCCAATGCTACCAGAGCGGGGGTCATCTCACGTTACCAAAACGGAGGCATCTCTCGCTACCAAAGCAGAGGAATATCGGACTTACATGCTATCAGAGCAAGGCCTAGACTTATATGCTACCAAAGCAAGGCCCGATGTGCTATTACATGACACGCTTAAGTCTCAATAACAGTTATTATCATATAAAACCGTTTTGCCTTCATGTAGAGCTCATAATAGTTTCTCTCATAAAACTCACCTGAAAACTTTTTTGTACTCATTACAAAACATGCCAAAACCGAACTCAAACCGACAAAACCACGCATACCTTTCTCAAACCTCAGTACGCCTTAACGTAGAGCCCAAATCCATTTTCACTTTTAAACTCAAATAGTTTGTAAAACAATTTCACACTTTTTTTACAACTCATAAGAATTGGGCCCCAACCGGCTATAAAACCGTGTGCAATAAATCAATCATAACGCGTAAAAACATGCTTGAAAACATTTCATGCTACAAATATCATCACAAATCACATACAGAAATGAGTTTAAGTTTTTCCCTTACCTCGTTGCACCTCGTATAGTGCAATTGTTTCCCTCGAACAATGGACTAGCCTCGCATTCCTCTCTGGAACTCCCGGGCTATCCCAACGATGTAAAAACATCATCAACACGTCATCACATTGTCTCAAATCTCAATATCGAGAATAATTGCTCACATTCTCATAATTTCTCAATACCTCAATAATTCTAACAACCTTAACCATTTTCAGCCAATTCATCACAACATCTATAGCCACAATCATATAAATCTACTTCAAAATCAAGGATTAAAGCTTATAAATTTACCCCAAAACTTGTGAAGTGTTCAATTCACACCTCAGCTCAAATCGTCCTTCGATTTCCAAGTATGTTGTTTCCCTTGCGATGAGGAACAACTTTCCCTCTTGCCACTACCACTGATTCGAACGAAAATGGGGGTTTTGGAGGAGAAAGAAAGCTAGGGATTCGGCTAAAATGGGGGTTTTCGATTTTCTGGAGAGAGAGAGAAGATGAATTCCAACAAAAACACAGGGATCCTTATATAGGCAGAGGGTAGGAGATCGATCTGCTCCTGTAAGAGATCGGTATGCCTTTGAATCTGGAACATTTTGGGCAATTTTTATGCTTAACAGATCGACCTGTCGTGTCACGACCCTCAACTTACCAAAAATCAGCGCGAATTTTTCTTTTTTCATACATTATTTATTATTCGTTCTTACCTTACCTCGATCGTGATCAGCTACACTCTCAAACGGTTGGACTGTGTGTCAATGTTTACCTCATCCAACCATAATAATTTAATTTGCAATATAATTTATAAGTAAACACTTGTATAAATAAATTAGAGTGTTGTTTACATGTGTTTACATTGCTTTACATCCCTAATAGTTACATACAAAATGCTATTGTTCCATCGAAAGTTTAGATACAAAATTACATTAGTGTGTATACCTTAAGTGATGGGATGCAGCAGATACCAAAAGGGAAAGCCTCCAGTCACTTTCCTCTAAACTCAAATCTTTGTATAGAGGGGAAAATAAGGGGGTGAGCAAGCCACACACTCAGTAAGGCAATCATGCGAACAGGTAGATACTACACTATCTACGTGATCGTGATGCCATGCTCAAAACCATACAGTTCCTCATTCACAACTCAAAAGCATTAATTCATGCCTGTGTCAATGGCATGTAAAGTAATTCATGCTATTTAAAACTCAGTGCACAATTCAAATTCAAAACATGGCATTAATCATCATGCATATTTAATTCATAAGGCATGAAAAGTCATCATGCATCAGTGCACTTTAAAGCCATTATCATAATTTCTCATCTCAATAAAATCAACATCAACACTTGTTAGGATCCAGCCCCTCCCTCGGACTGTCCTGACCCACAAAGCATTTCAAACATGGATTTATTTATAAATAGTAGACATGTGAGATAGGCAATCTAATAAGGGAAATCTCCTCTAGGACTATGGCCATATCCTGTGATCCCAGGCTACACTGATCAGGTGTGCGGGGTATCACCACTATCTGCTTCCACACGGGAGGTGGGTCATGTCCAGCCAGTCGGTCCATAGCAAATCTCGTCTGAAGACGACATATCATAATCTCAACACTTTACAACGTACTCCATGCTACATGCACGGTACAGCGTACTTCGTCGACCCATATCAACACATCATATCACGCCACTTCTCAAAAATGCACGTGCGAGTCTATTTAACCGGTACGACTTCTTCTTTACCTGAAGCTCCTAGCACGACTATCAACATGTCAATTCTGAAAAATGCATGCGCGAGCCAATTTAATCGGTGTGACACCCAGTCTACCCGAAGCTCCTAGCACGGTAACAAGTGTAAAGTCTGTGCGAGCTCAACTCTAGCACAACATCATAAAAATCCATGAGAAAACTAGTCCGAGCTACGCTCTAGCACTCATGCGTATGAAAACACATCAAATCTTGTGCGAGTCATACTCTAGCACGCTTTCATTCTCACGAAATCCATGTAGGTGGCTCAATTCTTTGCAAAACATGGTTATCAACCAAATCAAATCATTTCTTTTGCAAATCTTTTCAAATGTTAGCCAACCTACTAATCATTCGCTAAAAAGCAAGAAAACAAGGTTTTCAAGCATCATGCTTTTGTTTTTATGCACATTTCTCAAAACCCAACTCTTTGCCCTTCAATCACCCAATTTCATTTCCTAGTGTCACATGCACTCTAGCAAAACATTTAAGCGTCCAAATTACGCACAGATATCTTTAAGAGTCCACACAATTCCCTTACCTTGATTTACTCGGGGTGCGACTCTTTTCCTTTACGCTTATCACGCTCTTGACTCAACTTGCTCTGGTGTATCCTCGGGAGCTACAATTCATTCATCAAATGCTCGAGTCATTGTTGCTAACTCTTATTCAACTATGCATTTTACCCAATGCCTTAACTATTCATTTTACCCTTTTTGGGTAAGTCTCACAATTCATTCCATAACACCATCTTAAATCCATACCCATAATAGCATTTTCATTTTAAGATGTCCTATTCATCATTTATTCCACTACATTTCACTTTCTCACACAAACCCATTTCTAGGTTATAATTATTCCATTATATTCTAGATAGTTTCTACCATTAATATGCACATAAAATCACTTCAAAATCCATGACTACGCAAATGTACTTAGTTTTGTGCACTTAGAGACTCACCTCTTTGGATTTCCTTCTCACTCCAAATGACAATGTTCCTAGCTCCTTCAATACCGCAAATGAGGTAATGCCTTCAAGCTATGTTGGTCTTCTCCTTGATGAGAACAATTTTGCGTCTAATAGCCTTCCCTCAAATCTTCTTGAAAATGGGTGGATTTAGAGAGAGAAAATTAGGTTTTGGGTTGAAAATGGAAGGAAATGGTTTTGTCCCGAAATTTGTAGATCCAACTGCTCCTATTTATAGATTTAGCTTGATGAGATTAATCTGTCGAAACCTTGAGATCGATCAGTCTCAGATAGTAGCTTAAGAAGATCGATCTGGCTAGGGAGGAGATCGATCTACTCCAACCCAAGAGCTAAGGAAATCGATCTGTTTGCTTTAAGAATTAATCCTCATTTTACAGAATGTTTAGGAGATCGATATGGCTCCATTGGAGATCGATCTGCACTATTCCTATTGCTCGAATAAGAGCATTTAGGCTCTTCCTGATCGATCTCTCATCCTATGAGATCAATCTCACCTTCATATTTTTCAGATTTTCTGCAGTTTTTCTGCAGCAACTCACACCCAAACATCCTTAATTTACTGCCATGGTCATTTCCCCATTCAGATACCTTTAAGACTTGAAAATGGCATCCATTCATACTTTATACACATTAAAACTTGTGTGCATTCATTATATACCTAAAGATATACAATACAAAACCAAATGGAAGTGCATAACTCATGCAATCTTCATTCCATTTTACCACACCACTCATATTCCATTCCACTCACACTTATCACATATAAAAGTCCATTTCTCCATATTCATACAAAATAAAACTTGTATGTACATCACAAACTCTTACTACAAGTGTGTACATTTAATTTATGGACTTTACATCACTTATACTTCACCTTACAAGTACATCACCATTTACATATATATACAAAGTTATACTTATATGGGGTCTCACATTCTCCCCCACTTAGAAAATTTGGTCCTCCAAATTGTAACCAATCATTCCGTGAACAATTCGGGATACCTCTCCTGCATCAAACCTTCCAATTCCCATGTGGCCTCTTTCACTGCGAGATGTTGCCAAAGAACTTTCACCAAGGGAATTGTCTTTGTCCTCAATGTTTTCTATTTTTTGTCCAATATTTGAATCGGTTTCTCAACGTACGTCATACTTTCATTGAGCTCCAAAGTCTTATATCTTATTACATGTGTCGGGTCCGGATGATACTTTCGTAACATGGATATGTGGAAGACGTTATGTACGCTTGCCAACTCTGGTTGCAATGCCAACCTATAAGCCTTATCCCCACTTTATCAAGTATCTCAAACGGCCCTATGTATCGAGGGCTTAACTTTCCCTTCTTCCCGAATCTCATTATCCCATTCAAGGGAGAAACCTTCAAAAACACTGACTCACACACATCAAATTCTAGTGGTCTCCGTCTCTTGTCAGAATAATTCTTTTGCCTGCTTTGAGCTGTCCGTAACCTCTCACAAATCAACTGGACATCCTCAGAGGCTTGTTTAACTAAGTTAGGAGCAAATATTTATCTGTCACCAACCTCTTCCCATCCAATAGGGGAACAACATCTACACCCATACAATGCCTCATATGGTGCTATCCCGATACTCGCATGAAAATTATTATTATAGGCAAACTCTGTGAGTGGCAAATGGTCATCCCAAGAGCCTCCAAAATCTAATTTACACGCTCTCAACATATCCTCCAAGGTCTGTATAGTCCTCTCTGACTGACCATCTATCTGAGGGTGAAACGCGATGCTAAAACTCAACTGGGTCTCCATCGCTTCCTGAAAATATTCTCAGAAATAGGAAGTCAAGCGGGCATCCCTATCAGAAACAACGCTTACTGGAATTCCATGTAGCCTCACTATCTCACGTACATACAAGTTTGCTAACTGGCTTAGAGTATCGACAGCTCTCATAGCTAGAAAATAAGCTGACTTCGTCAACCAATCCACAATCACCCATATGGCATCATGACCTCTGTGGGTCCTTGGCAATCCCATCACAAAATCCATGGTGACATGCTTCCATTTCCAAGTCGGTCTCAGTAGAGGCTGCAATAATCCTGCAAGCTTCTGATGCTCTACCTTCACCTGCTGACAAACGAGACACTTAGCAAAATATTTAGCAATGTCTTTCTTCATCCCAGACCACCAATAAACCTTTCGATGGTTTTGATACATCTTAGTACTCCCTAGATGTATTGTATACCTCGATGAGTGAGCCTCTATCAAGATTAACTTCTTGATCTCTAGATCATCGGGAATACATATCCTACCCCTGAACCTTAACAATCCATTGGAACTCAATTCAAAGTCCAACTTTGTACCCCTCTGTATCTGCTTGACAATATCACTGTACTGTTGATCAACTCGCTGAGCCTGTCAGATTTAGTCTACTAGATCCAGTTCCAACTGCATGCTAGCTATCATAGATCCACTATCAACGTCAGGCGGGGTCATATCCAAACTGAGGTTCGTGAACTGTTCCAACAGCTCTTGTTCCCTGACCATCATGAATGACACCAACCCAAAATGCTTTCTACTCAATGCATCAGTAACTACATTTGCCTTCCCTAGATGGTACAGGATCTCACAATCATAATCCTTTAAAAGCTCGAGCTATCTCCTATATCTCATGTTCAACTCTTTCTGCGAGAACGGGTACTTAAGGCTCTTATGATCTGTGTAAACCTCAAATCTCTCACTATAAAGATAGTGGCGCCATATTTTCAATGCAAACACTACGACCGCCAACTCTAAATCGTGGGTCGGGTAGTTCCTCTCATGATCATTCAACCGTCTTGATCCATAGGCTACTACATTTCCATCCTACATCAATACACAGCCCAATCCTTGGTGTGAAGCATCCGTATACACCGAGAAACCTCATGAGCTGGTAGGAATGGTGAGAATCGAAGTTGTGGTTAATCTCCTTTTCAACTCCTGAAAGTTCTCATCACATCTATCGTCCCACACAAACTCCACATTCTTTCTCGTGAGATGTGTCAATGAAGTAGCTAATCTTGAGAATCCCTCCACAAACCTTCGATAATATCCAGCTAAACCCAGGAAACTTCTAATCTCTGTCACTGTCTGGGGTCTCTGCCACTATATCACTGCATCAATCTTTGATGGATCCATTAACACACCATCCTTCGATACTATATGACCCAAAAAAGAGATCTGTTCCAACCAAAAGTCGTACTTGCTGAGTTTATCATGCAACTTCTTCTCTCAGAGGGTCTGTAGCACTATCCTTAGATGATGTTCATGCTCCTCTCTAGATCTTGAGTACATCAGTATATAATCAATAAACACAATAACAAATCGATCCAAATACTGGTGAAATACCTCATTCATCAACAACATAAAAGTTGCGGGAGCATTTGTCAACTCGAATGGCATAACCATAAACCATAATGTCCATACCGAGTATGAAAAGTTATCTTGGGTACATCTCCACTCAGTATCTTTAACTGATGATACCCAGATCTCAGTTCTATCTTGGAGAAGACCTGCACTCCTTTAAGTTGATCCAACAAGTCATCAATGCGTGGAAGGGGATACTTATTCTTGATGGTGGCCTTATTGAACAACCAGTAATCTATACACAGTCGGAGGGTTCCATCCTTCTTCCTTACAAATAAAATCGGTGCTCTCCAAGGTGAGACGCTCAGCCTGATGAACCCCTTCTCCAGTAACTCTTGCAGCTGTTTCCTTAGTTCTTCCAACTCAACTTAAGCCATCATGTACGGTGGCTTGGATATCGGCTCTATACCAGGTGCCAAGTCTATACCGAATTCCATCTCCCTATCTGGAGGTAACCCTGGTAATTCATCGGGAAAGACATCTGGAAATTCCCTGACCACTGGGATATCTATCAACTCCGGACGTGCCTTATCCATTTCAATCACATAAGCAATGAACCCTTCATATTATCCTTTCCACTGTTAGTAACACAAATCATCACATACACATATGTAATTCATAATCAAATTCATCTCTCAAATATTATGAATTTACATCATACTTTTCTCATTTATAAAGATTATGTCATTTCATTTCTTTTCATCAAAGTTTATAATAAGATTGTCTAATCCTGAAAAAGTCAATGTTCTAGCACAACAATCCATAACAACATAGTTCGCAGCTAGCCAATCCATACCTAGGATTACATCAAAATCACTCATATTTAATAAAATTAAATCGGCTGCCATTTCTCTACCTCCTATCCTCATCTTACAATTTTTATATACATGCTCAGTCAATTGACTATCATTCATAAGGGTAGATATCACCAACATCTTATCTAGCAATGTGGGTTTTACATGCTTCAACAATTTACATGCAAAGGATGGCGAGATAAAGAATGCGCGGTACCAGGATCAAACAATACAAATGCTTTTAAATCAAAGAATTGGATGGTACCTTTAACCACATCTGAAGACTGATCCACAGTGTCCTGGTCCAGTGCATGCACTCGTCCTCTACTCACACCCACTGCCTGCTTCCCCTTTTCCTCAGCTGTAGCCCTCCTCCTCGGAGCAGCTGTCTCAATTGGAGCTCTTTCTGGCTCCCTGCCCTTTTGTGGGGCTCTCTCTATCATATCTGGGCAGTCCCTGATTATATGCCCTGGTTTCCCACATCTGAAGCATACTGCTGGAGATCCATAGCATGGTCGAGTACCATGGTATCTGCCACACTTGACGCACTGCTTTGTAGTAGGGTGTAGCCCTCCAATCATAACTCCCTTAGCTGGAACTATGGCCGGATACATGGGAGGATTAACTGTCCTTTCTCGAATCTTCTCGATCCTCGGTCTCTTCCCAGAAAACCTCTTGCTTCCCTTATAACTAAAGCCTCTATCCATCATTGGTCTCTTCTTATCTTTATCCCTCACTTTACCGACTTTCCCAAACTCTGAGGCAATCTTATCAATGTCTTGTTCACACAATTGTGCCATGTACACAGCCTCCTCGTAGGTCGGTATATCCAAGGTGTAATACCCGATTTTTATCATAATTTCTTATAATTCAAATGATGTAAACATGGTTATATGTAAATTGAATCATAAGAAGAGTTGTACGTGAATGAAAATGCAAATGGAATGAATAAAAATTCTCGAATACATTTAAAGATCAAATGGAGATTGAAATAGCCACAGATTAAAGGAATGGGATTCGGACCATTCGGATTGGAGATAAGGATTAAAAACACGAAATGAGTGAGTGTTCGTGAAGGGAAGTTGGATTGGTTTGGTCTTGAACACATTGAAGGGTAAAACAGTCAAAAGACTGAAATTCGGTATTAATTTGACAAGAAAATTTCATTATAAATATGGATTTGAGAAATCTTTATCAATAATGAAGAAATAATTAAATTTCAAGTCTAATTGATCAAGATATGAATTTATTGGAATAAACTGGAATTTTCACCACAGGAAATTATCCTGAAAATATTGAAAAAATATATCGAAAAGATAAAATTAGACAAATAAATACTTTACTTGATTAAATGAATAAAATATAATATTTTTGCAATATTTTGGCAAAAATATTATATTTTATTCAATTAAAATAATAATAATAATAAATAAATAAATAAAAAGAAAAAAAGAAATGAAGAAGAAAAAAAAGGGAAATAGGATCGCGTGACACAGTCGCACGACCTAAACGAAAACAGGGACCGATCCCTAGTTTCCCGATGAACGGCAATACGATGGAGGGCAAGGCGACCGGAGAAGCGAGGTCGACACCGAGGGAGCCTTCCCGGCCAGTACGCGCACCCCCAGCCACCGAAAATCACAAAAACGCCGAGGAGAAACAGAAAAGGGGGAAGAGAAAATCGTTGGCAACGACGTCGATCTGGCCAACCCCGCCCCCAGTCGAATGTTCCGGAGGCAAAGACGAGCAGATTGGTGGTGGACATGGCTAGAGAAATCGACAGACGATGCTGAAAACGGCGAATGGAGAATCAATAGCAAAACCGAGGAGAGAAGAGGCCAGACTGGCCACTTCCCGGCCAGTCCTGGCGAAAACGACACCAGATCTGTGCACCGGACGACCCCGCCGATCTGCTGGAGACGGAAGCCAGTGAAGAATCGATCGGTAAAGCTTCGAACGGGGATGAACCAGACTGAATTAGGCTGAACCGGACTGGGTCAGTTCAGCCAGGGAAGAAAGGAAAGAAAGAAAGGAAAAAGGGAAAAAGAAAAAGAAAAAGAAAAATAGGAAAAATTAGGGAAACATTTTAGTGGTACAATCGAGCTACGGGTAAACCGGTAAGCAGTTGAAATTGATCGATTTAAATTTCAAAAAATTTAATTTGATTAATATTCGACTGAAAATTTACTCAGAAAAATATGTAATTGTGTAGCTTAACAATTGACGTCAAACGAGAGCTCGAGTTAGCTTTGGTTTGCGTACCATCTTGGAATCTTGGGTAAGTAACCTTTATATATGGCAATTTGAATAGTTATGCGTGTTAGAAATTTACCGCATAAATTACAGATTAATTCCGTATAAAATGAATTAAATTCTGGAATTAGAGATAAATTGTCGTAAATAATTAATTGATCTATCCAAGAGTTTAGAACGAGGCCCAATAAATATTGATAGCCCCAATGAGCCCAATAGGCCTCAATGATGTGAATAGTAGGTGAAAAATGGGTTTAAGGCCGATTAAGGCCCATTATGGTACAATCGGGCCCAATATGGGTAAACGGGCTCAATGATTTAAATTAAGCCCAAAAAATATGAAATACAATTAATTATATTGTATTTGACCTGATGAATATTTATACGCAGTTTTGGAGATTGGATTGGGAGCAAATCAGATTGAGTGACGAGACATCAGTGGAAAGGTCAGACTATACAGAAAAATGAGGTAAGGGAATTTTGTGAGTAGCTAGAGGTAGCTACACGTATTTTTAATAGCTTTTGTATACACTGAAAATGCATAAAGGTCTTAGAAATGGATTAAAAATTTTAAGGACTCGGGATAGGTAAAAGACTATTTTACCCTTACTGAGGGAAAATTCACTTAAGAATGGTGAAAGCATGACATGCATGAAATGCATGATTTGGAAGATTTTCGTGAAATTTTAGCAAAGCAAATTGATAGATTGGCCAGTAATTGCATAAATTTCACAAGATAACACTACTTAAGTGTTATTAAGATTTAAATGAAATTTCTTTGGAAAATGGGCCAACTATCAAGTTTATATGGAAACAGATAGTGCTAGAGCATTGCTTGCACTATATCTGAGTTTGTGAGTGTGCATAAAAGGGTACTGGAGTGCTTGTACCGATTTGTGTGATATCATGTGCATAAAATTTGCTAGAGCGGTTGCTCACACTTATTTTTACTATTGTGAAATGCATGAGAGGTGCTGGAGCCTTGCTCGCACCTTGTTTTGACTTGATATGCATAAAAGGTGCTGGAGCGATTACTCGCACTAGTTTTAATGATTTGACATGCATGAGAGGTGCTGGAGCTTAGCTCGCATCCTGCTTTGATATGATAATTGCATAAAAGTCGTATTGGAGCCTTGCTCGTATGTGATTTAATCGATTTAATTGCATAAAAGCCGTGCGGGAGTGTAACTCACACGAGATTTTATTTATTTATGCATGAAACCGAGCTGGAGCGTTGCTCGCATGAAGTTTTGATTTACTTGAGCATTCATTTGTGCTGGAGTATTGTTCGCACGAAGTTTTGAATGATTTATGTATGATATCGTGCTGAAGCATTGCTCACACGAGGCTTTGATGGATTTTATGCATAAACTGTGCTGGAGCTTGCTCGCACGTGATTTTATATGGATTTATAACTCTTTTAAAGTCGTACTGGAGTGCTGCTCATACGCAGATTTTACTGATTTTTTATGAAAACGTGTTGGAGCTTCGTTTGCACGAGATTTTCAGATATCATGAATATGCATGGAGCCGTACTAGAGCTTTGCTCGCACAGAGATTTATATGACATGCATATAGTCGTGTTGGAGCCTCCTGTAGACTGTGTGTCACAGTGAGATTATATGCCTACATGTGCATACTGAGACATAGGTTGGGTGGATAAGACCTACAGCAGGCACCCCCTGACTATGATTTGGGTTCACGGAGTACGTTGTACCTTGTATGTCTCGCGAAGTATGCTGTACCGTGGGGATTGCTGGAGTGGAGTGGCATTAGCCACGAGGCTGTAAGCCTTGCCCTCACAATCCTGATATTCATGTTATTCTAGCGGTAGGACTGACCTACCTCCCGTTTCAGGTGTGATGCCCCACACACTAGGTACCATGTAGCCAGGGATCACTAGGATATGGCCATAGTCCTTGATGTTACTGATATAGTCACCTACATGTCTCACATGATATAACTTTTGGTCTCGATAGACCAGGGTAGACCCGAGGGAGGGGTCAGGCCCCCGATTTTTGTGATTTTCACTGAGATGTGATTTTCTACTATCATGATAGATTTTTCAGAGGATTTTATGACATGTGACCTTAAAAGAAGGATGATTTTATAACAGAATTTTATAACGAAATTTTTATGAGTTTGAGATTGATTTATAAGATGATTGACCCAAAGGGGTTATTTTGTACTGAGCTTTAATGAAGTGATTTAAATGCAGTAGCATGAGGAGTTTTCCATGCTTTAATTACGAATTCATGAAAGAATTGTCTCTCATGATTTGTTTTACATGACATGAAATAATGCATGATCTTGATTTACTTCTTGCGAATTATTATTTTACATAAAATGCCATTGATGCATGAGTTGCATGATTTCTATATGCATGAATAGTTTTTATAAACTATGGCATTGATGTATACATGATTTCGTGCATGAGATTTAAACAAAAAGAAATGGATTTAAGGGCATGGCATTATGAGCATATAGATAGTGGAGCTATCTACTTACTTGCATAATTGCCTTACTGAGCGTGTGGTTACTCACCCCCTTATTTTCCTCCTCTACAGAGTACTTTTAGTAGTTTGAGCGCGGTTAAGGACTTGCATCTTTGGTATCCACTACGTCCCATCGAGAGACAGGCATACACATTTGTATAGTTTTGTATCTGAACATGTAAATGCACAGTACTGTAAACGGATATGATGTCGGGGATGTAAGGTTATGTAAATACCATTGTGAATGTATTTAGTTAAAGTCAAATGATAATAAATCCTGATGTGTGAATGTGAATATGGAAAATGGAATGGTAAATAGGTGAGAGGGGACTAACACCAAATCATAGCCCAACTGTTGGTAGGATGGTCACGATCAGCGAAAGGTAAGACTTAAATAACACACGAAAACATTTGTAGTGATTTTTAGGTAATTTGGGTCATGACACAAGGGAACCAATCTGGATCTGATGGTCGATCTCAATCCATCTACAAACTTCTAGATCTTCTCGACTTCATTACCCATCGTATTGGGATCATATCTACCCAAGCAGATAAAAGTCATCTCATACTCATCCACAGTCCTACTGCCTTGGGTCAGTTCCAAAAATTCCATCTTCATCTTTCGCTATGCAGTATCTGGTACATATTGTCTCCGGAAGGCCTCCAAAAATACCTCACAGCTAATCTCTGTATGTCGGGCTCTCAAAATAGGCCTGGTGGATTTCCAACAATGTTCTGTCGATCCCTTCAGCATGAAAGCGGTAAACGCTACCATCTCGGTAGTAGTGCACTCGAAGAACCCATATAACTTTTCGATTTCCTTTATCCAATCCTCTGTAGCTACTGGGTCCTTAACTCCACTGAAAGACGACGGTCCAAACTTCTGAAACTGCCGCAGTCTATCCAAATCACATCCATAACCCCAGCCTCTACTGCCCTGTGGTATAGCAACATGTGTAGGCATATCCTGTGCAGGTGGGGGTGTAGGTGTATCTGTCGTCTGAGGTCTCTGGGCTAGCCGTGCCCGTGCCTCAGGAGCTGCCGCCTGCTCGGCATCACCCTCTGTTGCGGGACTCTGTCTGCCCTAAGTCCCGGTAATGACTGAGTGTCCAACTCCTAGATCATCTCAATGCTCCACTCAATCCTCGTAAAGTGTGCCTCAATACTCTCGAGTCTCTCCTCTGGACCCTGTGGTGCATGCTCAACCTCAGCCTCCACCTCAATCTCTTCCTGAGCCTCGTGTGTTTCTAGCTCAACACTACCCCCAGACCTACCTCTACAACCTTGAGCTTGTGTTCTCGTCCCTCTACTGCGACTGGTGTTAGGCATATTGGTTCAATTCCCTACATACACATCAATTTCTTAGTCAACCCATCGACACACACAATTGTATCTGAACAGGCACATTAACATGGGGATGTAATTTTCCAACTTATTAAGTATTTTAGACATCAATACACGTCAGACCAACGCAGCTCTAATACTAACTTCTATCAGACACTCAAGTTACCAAAAATCATCGCGAATTTTTCGCTTTTCATACATTATTTATTACTCGTCCTTACCTTACCTCGATCGTGATCAGCTACACTCTCAAACCGTTGGGCTGTGTGTCAATGTCTACCTCATCCAACCATAATAATTTAATTTGCAATATAATTTATAAGTAAACACTTGTATAAATAAATCAGAGTGTTGTTTACATGTGTTTACATTGCTTTACATCCCCAATAGTTACATACAAAATGCTACTGTGCTATTGAAAGTTTAGATACAAAATTACATTAGTGTGTATACCTTAAACGATGGGATGCAACAGATACCAAAAGGGAAAGCCTCTAGTCGCTCTCATTTAAACTCAAATCTCTATAGAGAGGGGAAAATAAGGGGGTGAGCAAACCACATGCTCAGTAAGGCAATCATGCGAACAGGTAGATACTGCACTATCTACGTGATCGTGATGCCATGCTCAAAACCATACAGTTCCTCATTCACAACTCAAAAGCATTAATTCATGCTTGTGTCAATGGCATGTAAAGCAATTCATGCTATTTAAAACTCAGTGCACAATTCAAATTCAAAGCATGACATTAATCATCATGCATATTTAATTCATAAGGCATGGAAAATCATCATGCATCAGTTCACTTTAAAGCCATTATCATGCTTTCTCATCTCAATAAAATCAACATCAACACTTGTCAGGATCCAGCCCCTCCCTCGGACTGTCCTGACCCACAAAGCATTTCAAACATGGATTTATTCATAAATAGTAGACATGTGAGATAGGTAATATAATAAGGGAAATCTCCTCTAGGACTATGGCCATATCCTGTGATCCCAGGCTACACTAATCAGGTGTGCGGGGTATCACCACTATCTGCTTCCACACGAGAGGTAGGTCACGTCTAGCCCGTCGGTCCATAGCTGATCTCGTCCGAAGACGACATATCACAATCTCAACACGGTACAACGTACTCCATGCTACCTGCACGATACAACGTCCTCCGTGGACCCATATCAACACATCATATCACACCACATCTCAAAAATGCACGTGCGAGCCTATTTAATAGGTTCGACTTCTTGTCTACCCGAAGCTCCTAGCATAGCTATCAACATGTCAATTCTAAAAAATGCACGTGCAAGCCTATTAAAATCAGTACAACACCCAGTCTACCTGAAGCTCCTAGCACGGCAACAAGTATGGTGGGCATCCAATGCAAGCTATGCTCCAGCACCATGCCAAAACCAGTGTAAAGTATGTGCGAGCTCAACTCTAGCACAACATAATAAAAATCCATGTGAAAACTAGTGCGAGCTAAGCTCTAGCACTCATGCGTATGAAAACACATCAAATCTTGTGCGAGTCATACTATAGCACACTTTCATTCTCACGAAATCCATGTAGGTGGGTCAATTCTTTGCAAAACATGGTTATCAACCAAATCAAATCATTTCTTTTGCAAATCATTTCAATTGTTAGCCAACCTACCAATCATTTGGTAAAAAGCAACAAAACAAGGTTTTCAAGCATCATGCTTTTGTTTTTATGCACATTTCTCAAAACCTAACTCTTTGCCCTTCAATCACCCAATTTCATTTCCTAGTGTCACATGTACTCTAGCAAAACATTTAAGTGCCCAAATTGCACCCAGATATCTTTATGAGTCCACACAATTTCCTTACCTCGATTTACTCGAGGTGCGACTCTTTTCCTTTACGCTTATCTCATTCTTGACTCAACTTACTTCGATGTATCCTCGGGAGCAATAATTCGTTCATCAAATGCTTGAGTTAGTGTTGCTAACTCTCATTCAACTATGTATTTTACCCAATGCCTTAACTATTCATTTTACCCTTTTTGGGTAAGTCTCATAATTCATTCCATAACACCATCTTAAATCCATACCCATAATACCATTATCATCTTAAGATGTCCTATTCAGCATTTATTCCACTACATTTCACCTTCTCACACTAACCTATTTCTAGGTTATAATCCTTCCATTGTATTCTAGATAGTTTCTACCATTAATATGCACATAAAATCACTTCAAAATCCATAACTACACAAATGTACTTAGTTTTGTGCATTTAGAGACTCACCTCTTTAGATTTCCTTCTCACTCCAAATGACAATGCTTTTAGCTCCTTCAATACCACAAATGAGGTAATGCCTTCAAGCTATGTTATTCTTCTCCTTGATGTGAACAACTTTGCGTCTAATAGCCTTCCCTCAAATCTTCTTGAAAATGGGTGGATTTAGAGAGAGAAAACTAGGTTTTGGGTTGAAAATGGAAGGAAATGGTTTTGTCCCGAAATCTGTAAATCCAACTGCTCCTATTTATAGATTTAGCTTAATGAGATAGATCTATCGAGACTTGAGATCGATCTGGTCCCCTTAAAATCCCTCTTTTCACGACAATTTGAAGGCATGAGATCGATCTGCCGAAACCTTAAGATTGATCTGTCTCAGATAGTAGCTTAAGGAGATCGATCTGGCTAGGGAGGAGATCGATCTGCTCTAACCCGAGAGTTAAGGAAATCAATCTGTTTACCTTAAAAATTGATCCTCATTTTACAGAATGTTTAGGAGATCGATCTGGCTCAATTAGAGATCGATCTGCACTTGTCACTTTGGCCTACCAGACCGATCCCTTCTTCTCCAAGATCGATTTGGCTTCAAAGTTTCACACTATGGTTGTACACTTGGCATAAAATCTCAATATATAATTACCATAGTTTGCTCCATTGATTATTTCTCATTCAATACTCATTCATCACTTAGAAATTTCATTCCTTACCACCTCAATATATGAGTACATTACATTTAGCTCATCTAATTACACTTCATGTTCACATTACATAATTAGATATGTACGAAATATCAGGTCTCAAATCTTCCCCACCTTTAAAGGATTTGGTCCTCCAAATTCAACTCGACTTGTCAAACATATGGGGGTACTTCTCCTACATGAGGCTTTCCAATTCCCAAGTTGCCTCTTCCATTGAGTAATGCTTCCATAAAACTTTCACTAATGGGATGCTTTTAGTCCGAAGCACCTTCTCTTTCCTATCAAGGATTCGGACGGGTTCTTCACTGTAGCTCATGTCCTCTTGTATGTTCATCTCTTCATACTCTATGACATAGGAAGGGTCCGGGTGGTACTTCCTCAACATAGATACATGGAAGACATTGTGTATCCCAGACATCTATGGGGGTAATGCCAACCTATAGGCTACCTCTCCCACTCTTTCAAGAATCTCAAATGGTCCAATGTATCGAGGACTCAATTTCCCTTTCTTTCCAAATCTCATGATACCCTTACTCGATGATATCTTCAGAAATACTGCATCACCAACATCAAACTCGAGTGGCCGTCTACGCACATTCGCGTAGCTTTTTTGTCTACTCTGTACAGCCTGTAATCTTTCACATATAAGTTGCACACTCTGTATAGCCTGTTCAATAAGCTTGGGAGCATTTATCTTTCTGTCACCCACTTCTTCCCACGCTACAGGGGATCTACACCTCCTACCATATAGAGCCTCAAAAGGTGTCATTCCAATACTCACGTGATAGCTATTATTGTACGCAAACTCTGCTAGGGGCAGTAATCATCCCATGATCCCTTAAAATCCATCGTACATGCCCTCAACATATCCTATAGGGTCTGAATAGTCCTCTCTAACTGACCATCTATCTGAGGATGATAGGCGATACTAAAACTCAATTGAGATCCCATGACTCCTGAAAATGGGTCCAAAATCTGGAGGTAAATTGAGAATCTCTGTCAGAAGTAATACTCACTGGAGCCTCATGTAATCTAGCTATCTCGTTGACATATAACTCTGTTAAGGCATCCACAGTATTTGTGCTCTTGATGGTAAGGAAGTGGGCACTTTTTGTCAGTTTATCCATTATAACCCATATAGCGTCACGACCTCTTCGGGTCCTCGGTAAACCCATAATAATGTCCATGGTGACATCCTCTCATTTCCATGTAGGCACAGGTAAAGGCTGCAATAATCCTTCAAGCTTCTGATGCTCAACTTTCACTTGCTGGCACACTAAACATCTGGCCACATAATTTGCCACGTCTCGCTTCATGGCACTCCATCAGTATACTTTTCTCAAATCTCGATACATCTTAGTACTCCCTGGGTGCATGGTGTATCGCGAGCAATGAGATTCTCTCAGTATTTTTCTCCTCAGGGTATCATCGTCTGGTACACAAATTTTTCCTCTAAACCTCAACAACCCATCCTCATTGACTATGAGATCCGACTGCGAAGTTTGCTCGACTTGGCTAACCATATCAATCAACCTCTGATCATCACGCTACCCAGTTCTAATCCGATCCATGATCTTGGGCTCTATTCGTAGGTTAGCCAAAAATCCAATCTCTACCTCTTTAACTCTGATCCGGAGTTCGACGAACTGCTCCAATAAATCCCATTCCCTGACCATCATAGCAGATATCATATTTTTCCTGCTCAGGGTATCAACAACTACGTTCGCCTTCCCCGGATGGTACAGAATCTTGCAGTCATAATCCTTAAGGAGTTTCATCCATCTCCTTTGTCTCATATTTAACTCTTTCTGATCAAACAGATACCTCAAACTCTTATGGTCAGTGAAGATCTGAAATCTTTCCCCATATAAGTAGTGCCACCAGATCTTCAAGGCAAATACCACATCGGTTAACTCCAAATCATGCGTGGGGTAATTTCGCTCATTATCTTTCAACTGTCGTGATCCATAGGCGACCACTCTTCCATGCTGCATGAGCACACACCCCAATCCTTGATGGGAAGCATCGCTATACACTGAAAATCCTCTTGATCCCTCAGGGATAGTCAACACAGTTGTCGCTGTTAATCTCCTCTTTAATTCCTGAAAATTGAGCTCACATTGATCAGTCCATATGAACGGAGTCTCCATGCGCGTGAGCTTGGTCAAAGGAGCAACAATCCTAGAAAATCCCTCCACAAATCTTCTGTAATACCTTGCCGAACCAAGGAAACTTCATACCTCTGTAACTATCTTCGGTCTTTCCCAATTAAGCACAGCCTCTACTTTAATTGGATCAACTGATACTCCTTCTGCTGAAACTATATGACCAAGGAAAGCTATCTGATCCAGCCAAAACTCACATTTACTAAGCTTTCCATATAACCGCTTATCTCGGAGTATCTGAAGTACTAACCACAATTGCTACGCGTGCTCCTCATAAGATCGAGAGTACACCGAGATATCATCAATAAAGACTATCACAAACTTATCTAGATAGTCTCTGAACACCTCATTCATTAACCTCATAAGGGTTGTAGGGCCGTTCGTCAATCCAAAGGGCATCACTAGAAATTCATAATGGCCATACCTTGTCCTGAAGGCCATCTTCAAAATATCTTCCTCCTTAATCCTCAATCGATGATAGCCCAATTTAAATCAATCTTAGAGAAGACTTAGACCCCTCTCAGCTGATCAAGTAGATCTTCAATCCTTGGTAATGGGTATTTATTCTTCACCATGGCTTTATTCAATAGTCGATAGTCTATGAATAATCTGAGACTACCATCCTTCTTCCTTACAAATAACACTGGTGCACCCCTTTGTGAGACACTAGGTCTAATAAATCCCTGATTCAATAACTCCTGTAGTTGTTTCTTCCATTCCTCTAGTTCCACTAATGCCATCATATACGGAGGTCTAGAGATAGGTTGAGTATCTGGTACCAAATTAATGGGAAACTCCAGCCCTCTCTCTGGTGGCAAACCGAGCAACTCATCTAAGAAAACATCGGAAAATTCACACACCATGGGTATATCCTCAATCCTCAGATGTTCCCGATTATCATTCGGGATGAGTGCTTCATAACCTTCACATTAATAATTAAATTTAGTACCCTCAAAAGGTAACATCATGAATTTCAAATTGCTTACAAAAATTCTACACATTTATTTCCTCAATATTTCAAACGTACACTGTAAGGTTCAGGTAGGGAGAAAGTTATTATCATAGTGTAGCAGTCTAAACTCACTTGATTGGTTGCCAGCCAATCCATTCCCTAAATCACATCGAACCCATGTATATTTAACATCATTAGATCTGCTAGCATTACTCTATCTCCCACCTTTATTTCACATCCTTTACATATCATATCCATTCTCTAGGACTCACGCATATCGGTATTTACATGTAGGATATACTCTAGAGGTTCAAACTTCAAATTTAACTTACATGAAAAATGCTCAAAAATAAACGAATGCATGGACCCCGGGTCAATCAACACATGAGCCTTATGATTACAGACAGAGTGTGTACCTCTTATAGTTTCTGCAGAAGTGTCTGATGTTTCCTTATCCAGAGCGAACACACGTCCCACTGTGACGGGCTTCTTTCCTTTCTCTGTAGCAGTGGTCCGTCTCAGGCGATTCACTCTCTTAGGCTGTTGTCTGGTAGGCTCCGGAGCATGTGGTCTCTAAGTTTGAGGACAGTCTTTTACTCTGTAACCCATGTCTCCACATCTAAAACATCCACAGATTAACCCAGTACAACTTCCCTCATGCGTTCGGCCATGGTCTCTACAAACCCTTATCTCAGGCCTAACATCTAGAGGGGTCTCCCTAATGATGGGATAAGCTCTGGGTTTCTCCAATCTTCCCTTCTATACCTCAATCCTTCCTCTTCTGAAGGAACCTCTCTGAACATCTGTCTGGGAAATCGTTGGCCTTTGGCCTTTATCCCTAGTCACTGCTCTGAACTCATTTTGGGATTATACAGTTTCGATTCCCCTATCAATCTCTTGTTCTCGTCACAGAGCATCTCCAAACTCAGTAATACACAGCCCTAACAATCGATCTCTGATGATGGGCTTCAGTCCATATATAAATCTCTCGGTGCGGAGCTCTTCATCTTTAAAGGTCTCTAGATCATATTTCAGTAGAGTGATAAATCGGCTCTCATAATCATCCACAGACATATCGCCCTGTACCAGACTCAAGAACTCAGCCCGCATCCTTCTCTAGGTAGCTCGTGGTACATATTGGGCTCTAAAGGCCTTCTAAACCTCTTTTCAGCTAATCACATCCTGGCGGGACATTAGAATGCCCTGGGTAGTATCCCACCAATCTCGAGCTCCCTTTCAACATATAAGCACCAATACTGACCCTCTCAGCATTAGTGCATCCCAAATAGTCAAATATGACTCTCAACCCAGTCAGCCACTCCTCAGCCTCTACGAGATCTTTTCTCCCCTTGAATGCAGGTGGATTCATTTTCAAAAAGTCCCTCAGTCGGATCATAGTTTTGTCATCGGGCTAAGTGGCAGGAGGCACCGAGTCCATCTGTACTGGGGGCGCGGGAGGTCCTTGTGGCGGTGTAGGAGTAGTACCCGAGGCATTAACTCCAAAATGTTATACGAATAACGCTGCCATCTGATCAAAACCCTATCGCACATCTTGCTCAATTCGGTTAAATCGAGAGTTAGGACTCTCCAGTTGTAGGGCAGGTGGCGAAGGTGGCTTTGCCTGCCTCTTCGAATGAACTCGTCGTGCACTCATTTTCAATCTCAATACGTTCTTGCGCGTACACATCAAAGTTGATTGAAATTTCAATCCTCAATTTCAGTTCATGACTAGACTTATACAGACACTTAGGATGTATCCTATTTCACTTAACCGACAATGACAGTACTAAACACCCTAGGCTCTGATACCAAATAAACTCTGTGACGCCCCGAAAACAAGAAAAACAGGGCAAATTTAAAACTTATTTACATCAATACACAATTCTGGATGCATTCCTGTGCAGTTTCATACATCATGATATATATATATATATTATAAAACTTTCACCTCAGGATCTCATCATCTAATGTTTATATATCATACCATATATATTCCTCAATTCAGAGTTAATTAATCCTAATACATCTCATACATCATTGTTTGTCAAGTGTCTGTAAATACAATTTTAGTCTGGGTACATGAAATGTTAAAGTATACCTCAAAATACAATATACGGCCTGAAGCTCAAGTCCTCCACTAGCCCTTACTCTGTACGTCGCAAGAAACTCTCTTCACTTGAAGAAATCTGGAGGGATATAAAAATAGGGTGAGCTTCTAAATCGCTCAGTAAAGGGGGTAAGGGACTCATTAATAAAATTGTCAATTACACAGCACAATCATTTTGATTTGTAGGTGAAACTCAATAAGCTCAATAGAAAACGTAGCATGAAATCATTAAAACATTATTATCATCTCATTTCTCTAAGATCGTGTAAAAACATGAGAGTAAATGGCTCATTACAAAAACCATAGTTACAAGCATGTGGAAATCAGAGTGCGATAATGGCTTTTCTCATACAAACGTGATAGAAATCACCTCAGTAGTAATGCACGGGGTAAAGCCACAAAACACAATCTCATGTATATAAAAAGATGGAGACTAGGCAATTAAAACTCAGATAAAAACATCTATCATGGCACATCAAAATAATCTCCTTTGGGTGCGTATCCCAGCCATCCTCAAAAGAAGGAAACGTCGACAATATGGTCGTGTACATGGTATATTGGTCTTAAGTGTTACCAGAACAAGGCCCGGACTTACATGATACGAGAGCAAGGCCTCTCCTCATGTACACTATCGGTCTTACATGCTACCAAAGCAAGGCCACCGAGTGCTACCAAAGCAGGGGTCATCTCACATTACCAGAATGGAGGCATCTCTCGCTACCAAAGCGGAGGAATATCGGACTTACATGCTACCAGAGAAAGGCCCAAACTTATATGGGCTATTACATGACACGCCTAAGTCTCAATAACAGCCATTATCATATAAAATCATTTTGCCTCATGTAGAGCTCATAATGGTTTCTCTCATAAAACTCATCTGAAAACTTTTTGTACTCATTACAAAACATGCCAAAACCGAGCTCAAATCGAAAAAACCACGGACACCTTTCTCAAACCTCAATACGCCTTAACGTAGAGCCTAAATCCCTTTTCACTTTTAAACTCAAACAGTTTGTAAAACAATTTCATACTTTGTTTACAACTCATAAGAATTGGGCCCCAACCGACTATAAAACTGTGTGTAATAAATCAATCCTTGACACGCCCTAAAGGTAATGTCCACAAGTGCACGGGTCGTACAAGTAATAATGGGATTTGAGTCCCGAGTTATCATCCCACAGAGAAGTTGACTAGCCTAATTAACTACCGATTAATCTTACCCTAAGTATATTCTAGCAAATTATAAAATTAAGGTGGGTGATCTACATAGTCTAAAGTTAAAAATACTAGAAATAATAAAACTATAAAATAAAGAAAATAGAACCGAGCTAAGATTTACTTACCGAGCTCCACACAATTAAAAGTAAATACCTACGAAAATAATTTAAACAATTAAAATTAATTAATGCAATTAACATAAAATGCAAATATGAAAATAATGAAGCAAGATTAATTAAACTATAATTAAACTAACCTAAAATAAAATATGCATGCAATTAAGCTAATTACTAAAGATGAAAATTAAACTAAAAATCTAATAAAAATGAAGACTAAATTAAAAATGCATGAAAAACATTTAATCTAGATTAATTCTAAATGTATCTAAACTAAAATAAAATCTTAAAACATTTAATATAAAATTAACTATTAACTAAAAATTAAGACTAAAAAATAAATTAACAAATTAAAACACTAGAACTAATCTAAATTGATAACTAACAACTATACTAAACTAGCAACTAATTAAACTATACTAAAGATGCAAGAAAAATGGATTAATGCAAGAGTTGAATGCCAAACAAAGCTTTAACAATTTTAAACCATCAAATTATCCCTCCAAACACTATTCACGTGTCTTCCAAATCATGCTTATTTCCAGACTTTCACATTTTTGGCAACTGTCCCGTTGCACTCTGCTTGCTCTCGGGTCTGACCAGAAACTGCTCCAAGTATTGCTAGGTCCGCTTCTGCTCCCTGATGTACTAGGCATTCTCGGTTCCAGCTACTCTCATTCTACTTCTGCTGTTTCTGGTGTGTCTCGGTTCCAGGTCACGGGTTGGTTGTCTCCAGGCGTGCTGCTGTTTGCTACCAACTCTGCCTCGATTTTTGGCTGCCAACTTCCCTGCTCGGTTTCGTGTTTAACTCCCGTCTCTGCACAATCCAGCACAGCACATTTCCTTCTCTAGGAAAACCAAGCTTCACACGCCAGCCCCGTTTGTCTTCCTGCATACTCTACCAGCTACTGCTCGTGGAACCTAATTCTAGGTGCTCACGGTTTTGTGCCAGCCCATGTCCTGCTTCTGCTGTTTGCTGCAGCTCTGTTTCAGCTAGGAAAAATCAATGGAAATCGGTTTCAGCTACACAGCTCTGTCTCGCTGCTGGTTATACTCAATGACTAGACGTTCTGTTACAAGGAAGGCAATTGATGCAGGATGGAGCAGCAAAAAGATAGACCAACAACTGCAGCAACCGAGTCTTCAATAGCAGCTACTCCACTTCCTACTAACCGAATGAAAATCTGGAAAATGACAATGAACAGTAAATGACAAATGAAACAGGGGAGAGCAAAAAGTGATTAGTAGATCTCGGTTATAGCTACTTTCTGCTGCTCTTGGGTTCCACTTCTGCTACTCTCCATTCGTTTCTTTTCTTGGCTCATTAGATCAAAACTCACCACAACTTTAAGTAACGATGACAACAAACGAAAAGAAAGAAAAAAAATAAAACTACATGGGAAGCAAATCGAGAATCAAAAACAAAATAAAAAACAAAACTTGAAAATGAAGGAAAAACCGAGAGCTACCACTATGAAGAATTATGCATATTGAAACTTGAAAACAAAGGAGTTAAATATAACCAAACCGAGAAGAGCAAATGGAAATGATGTTGATTGCTATCAAATAAAGATTATCCAAGTCTAGAAAAATGAAGAACATAAAAATGGAATGAAAATTTTTAAATGAAGTTGGAAGCTAACGGAAGACTAAAGAAAATAAGAAAGTAAATCTTGAAAATGTAATCTCTAAACTAAACTACTCTAAGCTACCTTACATTACACTACTCCTACTCCTAAAATTACATCCTCTTTCAATTGTCATCATTTCCTATTTATAAACACACTAGGGGTAAAATTGTAATTTCCACATCCTTGATGAGTTGGCATTTTTTTGGCCACTTGTCTTCACACCATTGGCTCCTTGAAAAGATATTTCCATGTCATTGGTCTTCTTGTCCAATTGGATGTGCTAGGTGGCATGACTCGTGTTGTCTGCGTGGCTCAATCTCGATTTTAGCCCAATTTCGGTCCATTTTCTACCAAAATATTCAAAATTCATCCGGATTTAATTTATCTGCATACATGAGAATTTTAATTAAATAAAGGGGATAATTAACAAAATAAATTGGGGATTTAAATAATTAATTAAGAAATTAAGCACAAATAATTCTAAAAATATAGAATTATCAATCCTAACTCGTAAAAACATGCTTGTTTCTCAAAACATTTCATGCTACAAATATCATCACAAATCACATACACAAATGAGTATAAGTTTTTCCCTTACCTCGTTTACCTCGTTGTACCTCGTATAGTGCAATCGTTTCCCCCGAACGACGGACTAGCCTCGCATTCCTCTCTGGAACTCCCGGGCTATACAAACGATGTAAAAACATCATCAACACATCATCACATTGTCTCAAATCTCAACATCGAACATAATTGCTCACATTCTCATAATTTCTCAATACCTCAATAATTCTAACAACCTTAACCATTTTCAGCCAATTCATCACAACATTTATAGCCACAATCGCATAAATCTACTTCAAAATCAAGGATTAAAGCTTAGAAATTTACCCCAAAACTTGTGGAGTGCTCAATTCAGGCCTCAGCTCAAATCGTCCTTTGATTTTCAAGTATGTTGTTTCCCTTGCAATGAGGAACAACTTTCCCTCCTTCCACTACCTCTGATTCAAATAAAAATGGGTATTTTGGAGGAGAGAGAGAAAGCTAAGGATTGGCCAAAATGAGGGTTTTCGATTTTCTAGAGAGAGAGAAGATGAATTCCAGCAAAAACACAGGGGTCCTTATCTAGGCAGAGGGTAGGAGATAGATCTGCTCCTGTAAGAGATCGGTCTGCCTTTGAATTTGGAACGTTTTGGGCAATTTTTATGCCTACCAGATCGATCTGTCGTGGGGGCAAGATCGATCTCATAATCTTGAGGAGATCGATCTACTCCTTGTGAGGAGATCGATCTGATTTTTACAGAAACATTTGGAGATCGATTTGCTCATATAGGAGATCGATCCCTTTAAGGCACAATCATAAGGAGATCGATCTACCTTCATTGGAGATTGATTTACTCATTTAGCTTTTTCATTCCTTGTCACTTTAGCCTACCAGACCGATCCTTTCTTCTCTAAGATCGATCTGGCTTCATAGTTTCACACTATGGTTGTACACTTGGCATAAAATCTCAATATATAATTGCCATAGTTTGCTCCATTTATTATTTCTCTTTCAATATTCATTTATCACTTAGAAATTTCATTCCTTACCACCTCAATATATGAGTACATCACATTTAGCTCATCTAATTACACTTCATGTTCACATTGCATAATTAGATATGTACAAAATTCTCAGGTCTCACAACAAGCAAAGCTCCAGTACTCTATCATGCAAAAATTGTATTAAGATCAAATACGAGAAATACTCAAGTACTATGTGATGCATATCTCATAAAATCTAGTGCGAGTATTACTCTAGCACCAATGGTTTTCACACAAACCGATAGATGGCTTATTTCAATTGAAATTCACTCAATTAAATCAAATCGGCACTATAACGTGTTGTTTTCGCATATATCATGAAAACATTAGCCAATCTATCTATGCAACTGTCAAGCAACTTTAAAACTAGTCACAAACATGCTTCATAAGCTTTCTACCCTTATTTTGGGGTAAAACTGTAATTTTACATTATCGGTTCCTACCGAAATTTTCTATATTCGAAAATCCATATACGATTTAGATACTTGTAAATCTATCCAAAATACGTCTAGCTACCTCTAGCTACTCACGAAATTCCCTTACCTCTGATCACGTTGTGTGATCTCACTTCCTCGGTGCTGCTAAACTTCACAGTCCGATCAGCTTCCAATATTCTCTGAAGCTGTAGATAACCATTCACATCAGTATACCTTAATATACTTAATTTTTACTTGCATAAATCTCAAATCAATGCATTTAGCCCTTTTTCACATCCATTTGGCTTTATTACATCTCATTGGACTTTACTCTTTCTTAAGTCTATTCCAACACATGTATTTCACAAAACTATCTTACAATCCTATACGCATGTTTAATAACATCACTACATGCTTAAATCATCCTTAAATCCATGCCAAGTCAACTTTCTCTCATTTTCTCAAATCCAAGCTAATTTCTAGGTCATGGAGATTTAACATGTTCAAGGTGTTTTCAGCCAACAAAACATACACCAATCAACTCACCAAGATACCTATATTAACATATCTAAAGCTGGTGTATTGAATCTTACCTAACTTGATTTTTCATTTTTTTCCCAATTTGGGGGAAATTCACCTTGCTCCTTCAATCCTTGATTTCAACTTCTAGTTTTCAACTATGTTGTTCTCCTCCTCACAAGGAACAACTTTACTAAAACAAATCTCACTTAAAACTGATTGAAAATGATGATTTTTGGAGTAGAAGAGTTAGGTTTCACTTTGTTCCAATGAAGGATTGGTTGTTCTCGGGGAAATGAAGGTACAGAAGTCCAGTATATATAGAATTGCCCTTGGAGATCAATCTTCTAACCATGAGAGATCGATCTGCCCTGTGTTTATCTCTTCAGAATTCGACTTTGAGAATGTAGGATCGATCTACTATTTAGTTTGAGATCGATTTGGCTCTTGGTATGAGATAGATCTATGCTATCCAGAACCCCTTAGAGATCGATCTGTCTCAACTAGAACCTATCCAAGATCGATTTGCTTTGAATGAGGGATCGATCTCCCTTTTACAGAATGCTTTGGCATTGTATTTCAAGGCATGAGATCGATCTCCCCTTGCTAATGAGATCGATCTGCCTTCATCTGCAGCATTCTTGCCACAATTTTCCTAGAAAATCAAGGTTAACTTCATATTCAATTTGCTTAACTACTCAATTTGCATTTCATTCACATTTGGAACTTAAAAACATTCATTTCTTATGATTCATATCAAATGTAACTTGTCTATACATCCCGAACTCATAAGAATACATATAAATTTACGGGCATTACATTCCTCCCCTCCTTCAAGAAATTTAGTCCTCTAAATTAGAACCAAGTTAATCATCAAACAACTGGGGTTGTCTCTCTCTCTCTCATCAGACTCTCTAGCTCCCAAGTAACCTCCTCTGAAGTGTGATGCTACCAGAGAATCTTAACTAACCCGATGGTCTTCGATCTCAAGACTCTCTCCTTCCTATCTAATACCTGGATCGGTTTCTCAACATATGTCAAATCATCTTTGAGCTCCAATGGCTAATACCGAATCACATGGGTCGGATCTGGATGATACTTCCGAAGCATAGAAATGTAGAAGACATTATGTACGCCTAATAAGTCCAGTGGCAACGCTAACCTATAAGCCTTATCTCCCACTCGATCAAGTATCTCAAAGGGTTCAATGTAGCGAGGACTCAGCTTACCTCTCTTCCCGAATCTTGCTATACCCTTGGAAGGAGAAACCTTTAGAAATACTTACTTACCAACTGTGAACTCAAGTGGTCTTAGCCTATTGTCAACATAGCTTTTCTATCTACTTTGAGCTGTCCTCAAACTTTCACATATCAACCGAACATCCTCAACGGCTTTCGTAACCAAGTCAGGAGAAAAGATCTACCGGTCACCCACTTTTTCCCAACCAATAGGGGAACGACATCTGCGGCCATATAAAGCCTCATACGGTGCCATCCCGATACTCGCATGATAACTGTTGTTGTAGGTGAATTCGGCTAGTGGTAAATTATCATCCCAGTAGCCTCTAAAATCTAGCACACATGCTCTCAACATATCCTTCAGAGTCTGTATAGTCCTCTCTGACTGACCATCTGTTTGAGAATGGAAAGTGGTGCTCAAACTCAACTGGGTTCCCATGGCTTCCTGAAAATGTTCCCAAAAATGGGAAGTGAAGTGGGAATCTCTATCTGAGACAATGCTCACTGGAACACCATGCAACCTTACTACCTCGTTTACATAAAATCCTGCCAATGAACTCAAAGTATCGGTAGCTCTCATAGCTAAGAAGTGGGCTGACTTCGTCAATCTATCAACGATTACCCATATCGCACCGTGATTCCTACGGGTCCTCGGTAAACCCATCACGAAATCCATGGTGATAGGCTCTCATTTTCATGTCAGTATAGGTAGAGGCTGCAATAACCCTGCAGGTTTCTAATGCTCTACTTTCACCTACTGACATACGAGACATCTTGCCACGAAATTTGCCACATCTCTCTTCATACCCGACTACTAGTACACCTTTCAGAGGTTCTGATACATCTTGTTACTCCCTGGATGTAACATGTACTTCGAAGAATGAGCTTTTGACAAAATCAATCTCCTGATCTCTAGATCCTCTGGAACACACAACTGCCTCTGAACCTCAGTAGTCTATTAGAACTTATCTCAAAATCAGTTACTGTGCCCTTCTATATCTAACCAGTTATATCAATACAATGCAGATCACTCTGCTGAGCCTGTCTGATCCTATCCAACAGATCTGGCTCCAAGTGTAGACTAGTAATCATATTGTCCGTATCCATGTCAGAATGCATAACTCTCAAACTGAGGCTAGCAAACTACTATAGCAATTCATGTTCCCTGACCATCATATACGATACCATCCCAAGGCTCTTCCTACTCAAAGCATTAGCTACAACGTTAGCTTTATCCAGATGATAAAGTATCTCACAATCATAGTCCTTTAGATGCTCTAGCCATCTTTTTTGTCTCATGTTTAGCTCCTTCTACGAGAATAGATACTTGAGGCTCTTGTGGTCGGTAAAAATTGAAACTTCTCACCATACAAGTAGTGGCGCCATACTTTCAATGCAAACACTACTGCTGCTAACTCCAAATCGTGGGTCAGATAATTCTTCTAATGGTCCTTCAGCTGTCTAGATCCATAAGTAATTACCCTCCCATCCTGCATCAATACACAGCCCAGTCCCTGATGTTAAGCATAGGTATTCACTGAAAATCCTCCTGAGCTAGTAGAGATAGTGAGAGTCGGAGCGGTGGTCAATCGACATTTCAACTCCTGAAAACTACTCTCACAATCATCATTCCACACGAATGCTACACCCTTCCAAGTGAGACATGTCAACGGAGCAGCTAACTTCGAAAATCCCTCAACAAATCTCTGATAATATCCTACTAAACCCAAAAAACTCCTGAACTCGGTGACTGTCTTTGGCTATTCCCACTGAACTACAGCCTCAATCTTGGATGGATTTGATACTCCATCCCTCGACAAAATGTGTCCCAAAAACGAGATTTGTGCCTACCAAAAGTCACACTTACTGAGTTTAGCATACAGCTTCTGCTCTCGTAGGGTATGTAATACAATCCTAAGGTGCTTCTCATGCTCTTCCTCAAATTTCGAGTATACCAATATGTCATTGATGAACATGATAACAAACTGATGCAAATATGGCTTGAACACATTGTTCATCAAATCCATGAAAGCTGCGAGAGTATTCGTGAATCCGAATGGCATAACTAAAAACTCATAGTGGCCATATCGGGTCCTAAATGCTATCTTAGGTACATCTCCACCCTGAACTCTCAACTGATAATACCCAGACCTCAGATCAATCTTAGAAAAGACTTGTGCTCCACGGAGCTGATCCAACAAACCATCAATGCGTGGAAGGGGATACATATTCTTGATGATAGCCTTGTTCAACAATCTGTAATCTATACACAATCGTAGGCTTCCATCCTTCTTCTTCATAAACAAAACTGGTGCTCCCCAAGGCGAAACACTCGATCTGATGAACCCCCTACCAACAACTCCTGTAACTGTCTCTTGAGCTCCTCCAACTCAACTAAGGCCATGCGATACGATGGTTTTGAAATAGGTTCGGTACCGGGAACTAAATCTATACAGAACTCCATCTCTCTGTCGGGTGGTAATCCTAGCAATTCATCCGGAAAGACATCTATGAACTCACTGACAATAGGAATATTTGCCAACTCCGGATGTACCTTCTCCGTATCAACCACGTACGTAATAAAACCTTCAATATATTCATTTCGTTGTTAGCATAGTACATTATTTATTATAATCATAAATACTACTTTCATTTCTTTTCATTAAACTTTACAACAATATTCGTAAGGGTAGGAAACATAACTATCTAAGCATAACAATCTAAAACAACATGGTTTGCAGATAACCAATCCATTCTTAAGATTACATCAAAATCACTCATACGTAACAATATTAGATTGGCTGTCATATCCTCTTCCCCTACTCTTAACTTGTAGTCATTTAACACATATTCAACTAGCTGACTGTTATCCATACCGTACTGATCAACATCATCCTACTTAAAGGTGTACCCTCTACATGTTTTGCTGACTTACATGCAAATGAAGGCGATACAAATGAATGCATGGCACCAGGATCATTTAAAACATATGCTTCTAAATCATACATCAAGATGTTACCTATAATCACATCCAACAAAGCATCAGCCGTGACCTGGTCCAAGGCATGTACTCGTACTCGTCCAACGACTTGCTTCCCTTTCTCTTCTTTCGTCGCTCTCCTGCTTGGAGCAGACATATTAGCTGGAGCTCTCTCTGGCTCCTTGCCCTTCTGTGGGGCAATATCGATAATCTCTGGACAAACTCTTTCCATATGTTCTGGCTTCCCACATCTGAAGCACAATCCACTAGAAATGGTATAAGGTGTACCTCCATGGAATCTACCACATCTACTACACTGCTTAGTAGTAGGCCTCGGTCCTCTAATAACAACACCTCTAGCTGGAGCATTAATGGGATATGTAGGAGATCTAACAGTCTTTTCTTGTACTTCCTCAATCTGTGGTCTCTTATCGAAGAGTCTCATCCCTCCTCGATATTCGAAACCTCCAGCACTGTCACTCACTGGCATCTTCCTATCTCAATCTTTACCCTTACTAACTATCCTAAACTTAGAGACATTCCTCTCATAGTCCTGCTCATAGAGTTGCACCTTGCGCACTGCCTCATAATTGGTAGAGATGTCAAATGGAACTAGTCTAGACCGTACTAGAGGTCTCAGTCCATCAATAAATCTGCGGACCTTCCTAGTCTCACTACTCATAGTATCGGGGGCATACCTACCCAGAGATATAAATCATGTCTCGTAATCATCCACAGACTGAGTCCCCTGGCTCAACCCCAAGAATTCCATCTGCAGCTTCCGCTGTGTTGTGTCCGAGAGATACTGCCTCCTGAAGGCATCCAAAAAGATATCCCAAGTGATCTCTGAGTGTCGTGCTCTCAATATAACCCTGGTGGACTTCCACCAACGCTCTGCCGATCCCTTCAGTAGGAATACTGGAAACGCGACCATCTCGATCGTTGTACACTCAAAGAATCCATAAAGCTTCCATCTCTCCCAGCTAATCCTCTGCAACCACGGGGTCTTTCACCCCACTAAATGACGTTGGCCCCAACTTCTGGAACTGTCGCAATCTATCACTCTTTCCCATAATTTCATCATATAACTCATTAGTTAGAACAACCTTGAATATCTACCTAGTTCCTATAGAGAGGTATCAACACACTCTTTTTTCATTCCTCAGGTATCTTTTTAGTGTGCTAAATCTTATTAAAAAGATTTGTCAACCATCGAACTTTGACCTTTTTAAGACATTTGCAAACATTAATAGGAATGTCATTAGGCCCAACAGTTTTACTTATCTTCCTCCTATTCAATGCCGCCTTTACATATTCTTTTTTATTCCGCGTATGAAGTATAGGTCCAAATCCTGGGGAGGCACAAAGATATTGTCTACAATTTGACCTTGCCCGTCGTTGAATAACTTATTGAAATAATCATGCCATATTTATTTAATATCATGGTCCTTAACTAGAATTCCTTGGTGCTAATCCTTCATACATTCACCACTCTCAAGTCTTGACTCCTCCCTTCTCTTGCTCGCGCCAATCTATACATCTCTTTATCTCCCTCATTTATGTCTAACTTGTTCTAAATCTCTTTCATAACATTCACCTTAACTTCTGCCACCATCCTCTTTACCTCCTTCCTATCTAACTTGTATTTTGTAAAGCTCTCTTCAATGTTGTTTATTTTCAAAACCCTATAGCAATATCTCTTAATCTTTATAGCTTTTGTAATTGATTCAATCCACTATGTTGCATTTTTTCCAGTTGGTGCTTTTTCGTTTGATACTCCTATCATCTCCTTACCCACCTCCCAAATTTGTTTTGCCATCTTGTTCCACATTGTATTCGGGTTCTCCTTTATTGTTTAGTTTTCTTTTTGGGTCCAACTATTTCTACATGCTTCAGGATAATCTTCTTTTAGCTTCCACCACCAAATCCTTGTAGCTTTTTCTTGTTGGTTCTTATGATGTTGTTTATGAATTTTTAGGTCTAGTAGTAGTAGTTTATGTTGCGCAGTAACACCCTCACCTATGCCCAAAGATCTTGATTCTTACCCCTAGTAATCAATCATGATTAAATACTTACCACGACATGTATCAGGCAAGCGTAAATACCCACTCATAAGATTGAATACTCAGGTAGTTTCCTTAAGTGCCTTATTGTTGTAACATAGTGTTATAGAGTGCCCATTTACTAAAATAATCAAATAACATGGTTAAAAAATTGAGAATGTGATAGATGTAAAGCAAATCATGCTAAATCCCAAAAGCATAGAAATCTCATGCGATATCAAAACATTTTCATACGAGAATATAAAGCTTTTCAATGCATAAATCAGAGTGACTGCAGGCTTATAATGTGAGACCCCGTATATGTATAAGGGTATATATGTACATAGAAGTGTAAATAGAGTTGTACTATGAATTCATGAGTGAAGTATATGTGATGTAAGTTCATAAGTAATGTACACACTTGTAATGAGAGTGGTAATTGTACACACAAGTTACATTATGTATGAATGTGAAGAAATGGACTTAAACATGTGGAGAATGTGTGTAGAATGGATTATGAGTAGTTTGGTAAAATGGAAGTAGAATTGCATAAGATGTGCACTTCCATTCTTGTTTATATTAAGTACCAATGGTCATACAAAGATTCTACACAAGTTTTAATGTGTATGAAGTGAGGATGGATGCCATTTTCAAGACTCAAAGATGAATGAATGAGGAAATGATCATGGTAGCAAATTAAGGATGTTTGGTAAAGGTTGTTGCAGAGGGACTGCAGAAAATCTGGAAATTTTGAAGGGCAGATCGATCTCATGGGATGAGAGATCGATCTGGAAGAGCCAGAATGCTCTTATTTGGGCAAAAGAATAGAGCAGATCGATCTCCAATGGAGCCAGATCGATCTCCTAAGCATTTGGTAGTAAAAAGATTGATCCCCAAGCACCCAGATCGATCTCCTTAGCTCTGTGTTTGGGAGCAGATCGATCTCATGCTTCGACAGATCGATCTCATGCCTTGACAGATCGATCTCATGCTTCAACAGATCGATCTCAGGCTTAAAAATGCCGTGAAAAAGAGGGATTTTAAGGGACCAGATCAATCTCCTCTTGGACCAGATCGATCTCCTCAAGCTATTTCTATATAAGGAGTGCTGGAAATCAGAAAATTTCGGGAAAAACACAAACTTTCCACTTTCAACCCAAAAACCTAACATTCTCTCTCAAAAATCAGCCATTTTCAGTGAGGTTTGAAGAGAGACCATTAGAGACAAAGTTGTTTCTATCAAAGAGAAGAACAACATAGTTGGAAAGCATTTTCCCATTGTTGGTATTGGAGGAGTTAAGGGCATTTGCCATTGGAGCAAGAAGAGAAATCAAATTTGGTAAGATTCTAACACTCCAACTATGGTACATTGTTTATTTAATTGATTTTGGAGTTGTTTGGCATGAGTATGGATGGTTAGAAACTATCTAGAATGCATTGGAATGATTTTGACTTAGAAATGGTTTAGTGTGAGAAAGTGAAATTGATGGAGATTAATGATGAATGAGATATGTAGAAATCATTAATAGTGATTGTGGTATGATTTTAAGATGTGGTTAGTGGATAAATTGTGAGGTTTACCTAAAAGAGGTAACATGAGGGTTAAGGCATTTGTAAAATGCATAAGTAAATAATGTTGACTAGTGAGGTCAATTATAGGTTAAATACGTTAACTCAATCGATTTAATGAAATGAATCGCAGCTTCCGAGGATACGCCGAGGCGAGTTGAGCCAAGAGCGTGAGAAGCTAAAAGGAAAGGAGTCACACCAAGTAAATCGAGGTAAGGGAATTGTGTGGACTCTTAGAGATATTGTGCGCAATTTGGGCGCATAAATGTTTTGCTAGAATGCATGAGATTAGGAAATGTTGTTGTTGGGTGATTGAAGGGTAAAAGTTGGGAGTTTGAGAAATGTGCATGAAAACAAAAGCATATTTCTTTGGAAATCATGTTTTATTGCTTTTTAGCAAATGATTGGTAGGTTGGCTAACATTGAAATGATTTGCAAAAGAAATGAGTATGTTTTGGTTTTGTTAACCATATTTTGCAAGTTTTGAGCCACCTACATGATTTCGTGAGTATGAAAGAGTGCAAGAGGCACTAGTTTTCACATGGATTTCATATTGTTTTGGCATTGTGCTTTGAGTTTGTCTCGCACTGGATGCCCACCTTGCATGTTGCCGTGTTTGGAGCTTCGAGTAGACTTGGTGTCATATCGATTAAATAGGCTCACACGTGCATTGTTTTGAGACATGGCATGTTAAAACAACCTGATGAGCCCGAACGAGGGATAAGGGCTGGAGATCCACCTGATGAGCCCGAACGAGGGATAAGGGTTGGAGGAACAGCTGATGAGTCCGAACGAGGGATAAGGCTGGGGGTCCACGGAGTACGTTGTACCGTGCATGTAGCATGGAGTACATTGTACCGTGTTGTGATGTGATGTGCCGTCTTCGGACGAGATCTGCTATGGACCGGCGGGTAGGATTTGACCTACCTCCCGTGTGGAAGCAGATGGTGGTGATATCCCGCACACCTGATCCGTGTAGCCGGTATCACAGGTTATGTACATAGGCCTTGAGGTTATTACCTATTGTTGAACTGCCTATCTCACATGTCTAATGCTATTTGAGAATAAATCCATGTTTGAAGTGATTGTGGTCAGGAAAGCCCGAGGGATGGGCTGGGACCTGACGTTGAATTGATTTGTTAATGGTTTTTAAAGTGCACGGATGCATGATGTTTAATGCCATGCCTTATTGTGAAAATGCATGATGTTTAATGCCATGCTTTTATTGTGAATTATGCATGATGATTTATACCATGCTTTGAGTTGAAATGTGCACTGAATTTTAATAGCATGAATGCTTTACATACCATTAACACAATCATACACTCATGTTTTGAGATAAACAATGAATAAAATGCTTTTGAGCATGGCATCACGATCACGTAGATAGTACAGTATCTACCTGTTCGCATGATTGCCTTACTGAGCTTGTGGTTTGCTCACCCCCCTTATTTTCCCCCTCTCTACAGAGATTTGAGTATAGATTGAGCGTGACTGGAGGCGTCCCTTTTTGGTAATTCCGCTGCATCCCATCGCTAAAGGTATACACACCTTGATTATTTTGTATCTAAACTAGACATAGCACAGTAGCATTTTGGTATGTAACTACTGGGGATGTAAAACAATGTAAACACATGTAACAACTCTGATATATATACATTTATACAAGTGTTTACTCATAAATAGTGTTTCAAATTGAATTGGTATGGTGGAGTGAGTTAGACGTCGACACACAGCCCAACTGTTAAGCGTGTGGTTGTTCACGATCGAAGAAGGATGATTAAGGATTGATGCATGGAAATGCGAAAAATTTGTACGTATTTTGGTAAGTTGAGGGTCGTGACATATAAATCATAACATGGTTATAAAAACTTTTAAAACAGTCTGAAAACTTATATCGGATATCAGATAATTCTTAACTTTTCAGACTTATAAAATTAATGAAAAATTTACAATATGATCGGGTAACAAGTGATTATTACCTAGCTTGCAAAGTTAAATCAAAGCAGTTTATATACACAAGGTAGTTGATTTTACTTTTACTTATTCTAATAGTTCTTATAACTCACAAATCACATAGTTCTTATAAATCCATCAATCATACTTATCGAAATCATTCTTAAAACATGATTCAATTTTGTACTGGATTAATCATACAGCTTAAGTGATTAACTTACCTACGCTTCGCAGGAATTCAACTTATGACAGCTTCAGTTTACAAGCTTCCACACAACTTGATTCACTCCACAAGCCTGCAATAATGCACAATTTGCCTAGTGAGCCACTCACAGTATCTTAAAGCCACTTAACAGTTACGTTTTAATCTAATTTAACTTATGTCACTTTATGTTCTAATGTGAAAAAAGCTATCAAATTACATTTTCTGATTGTTCTAATTTCACATACTGCTTATATTCATGCTTAACACTGACCTAGGACCAAAATTGTATTGCAAGGGTAAAATTACACAAATAACCTTCATTAGCCAAAAGAACGTACTTGCCCTAGGATCTTTTTTTCATATAATGATTCATTTCATGCTCAATTACATGTTTTTCACCTTACAACATGAATTTTCCATGAAATTCCATCAAAATCACACTTTCTCACACTAAAACCCTAGGTGCCGATCCTATGTACCTATCATACATGCTTCATTTCTTCCATTTCACATCATTTATCATCTCTATAAATCAAATTAACTAGTATATTATCACGACCGCCCGTGACTTACCAAAATCCACTACAAATTTTTCGTATTTTACTTACCTTTCCTTCTGTAACAATTCAATCACCAAACTGTTGGGTTGTGATTCGATATTAGTCACCTCAACCACATTCATTTCATAACATACATACATGTCAATACAATATCTACTGATTGTAAGTAATCTTTTCTTAAAAGTAAACTCATATACATTAATACAAATACTTGAACATATACATCCCCGACCGTACATTTGTTTACATAACTATGCCTTTACATTGTTCAGTACAAAAACTTCGAATGTGTATACCTTTCATAAGATGGGTATAAAGCGGATAAAGGAATATCGATCCTCAGCCATGTCCAACTACTGTGAACGCTTTGTAGAAAGGAGGAAATAAAAAGAGGGTGATCTCATAGCTCAGTAAGGAAATAAGGTAAGCAAGTAGATAACTACACTATCTACAAAATACAATGCTTATGCCTTGAAATAATTTCTTTTTCAATTCACATCTAAAGCATGTGTCTTTCTTGAAACATTTATGTAAAATATACATATAGATACAAATCGTCAGTATGAACTGAAAACATGTCGGTTTAATAATCTTAGCAATTTATGCAAAACATTACATTTCTCATGTAAATAAATATAAATCACATTTTATCATGCCATTTCAATTAAATCAAAACAATGATGGGATATCGTCAAGTTAAAAACATGGAAATTCGGGCCTCACCCATCACTCGGGTTACCCTTTCACACACAAGGTCACATGTCTAGGCTCAACCCATCACTCGGGTCTACCCAATTTATAAAAAACTCATGTGACACTTCAAACAAGAAATATCAATAAGGTGAGATAGGCGACTACGTGTTTCGAGATTATGATCATAACTCATTTTTCGTGATCCCGGGCTACACAGTACTCGGTGTACGGGGCCTCACATTTGCTGTAACGGGAGGTGGGTCAAATCCTCACCCGTCAACCAACAACTCTATATTATCGTGTACTCATGGTACATCGTACTCCATGTGACATACACAGTACAAAGTACTCCATGGACCCAATCCTCATAGACGGGGTACCTGCCACAGGTCTTAGCCCTCATACCATGGATAATAGTTTTGATAACCCTCAGTCATATCTCAAAAATTTACACGTACGAGCATATAATCAGTGTGACACATAGTATGCACAGGCTCCCAGCACGGCGGTTTCATGCAATCGCTTTCAAAACCGATACGTGCGAGTAAACTCCAACACGACCGCATGCACAAGTCATATAAATCTAGTACGAGCAACGCTCCCAGCACTATGTCATGTAAAATTGAGTATGAGCAATGCTCCAATACTCTATCCTGCATCAATCAATAAAACTGAGTACGAGCAAGCTTAAGTACTCTATCATGCACAAATCGCTTTAAAATCAAGTATGAGAAATACTCAAGTACTATGTGCTGCATATCTCATAAAATCTAGTGCGAGTATTACTCTAGCACCAATGGTTTTCACACAAATCGATAGATGGCTTATTTCAATTGAAATTCACTCAATTAAATCAAATCAGCACTATAAATTGTTGTTTTCGCATATATCATGAAAACATTAGCCAATCTATCTATGCAACTGTCAAGTAACTTTAAAACTAGTCACAAACATGCTTCCTAAGCTTTCTACCCTTATTTTTTCTATATTCGAAAATCAATATACGATTTAGATACTTGTAAATCTATCCAAAATACATCTAGCTACCTCTAGCTACTCACAAAATTCCCTTACCTCTAATCACTTCGTGTGACCTTACTTCCTCAGTGCTGCTAAACTTCGCAGTCCGATCAGCTTCCAATATAATCTCTGAAGCTGTAGATAACCATTCACATCAGTATACCTTAATATACTTAATTTTTACTTGCATGAATCTCAAATCAATGCATTTAGCCCTTTTTCGTATCCATTTGGCTTTATTACACCTCATTGGACTTTACTCTTTCTTAAGTCTATTCCAACACATGTATTTCACAAAACTATCTTACAATCCTATACACATGCTTAATAACATCACTACATGCTTAAATCATCCTTAAATCCATGCCAAGTCAACTTTCTCTCATTTTCTAAAATCCAAGCCAATTTCTAGGTCATAGAGATTTAACATGTTCAAGGTGTTTTCAGCCAACAAAACATACACCAATCAACTCCACAAGATACCTATTTTAACATATTTGAAGTTGGTGTATTGAATCTTACCTAGCTCGATTTTTCCTCTTTTTGCCAATTTGGGGGAAATTCACCTTGCTCCTTCAATCCTTGATTTCAACTTCTAGTTTTCAACTATGTTGTTCTCCTCACAAGGAACAACTTTGCTGAAAAAAATCTCACTCAAAACTGATTGAAAATGATGATTTTTGGAGTAGAAGAGTTAGGTTTCACTTTGTTCCAATGAAGGATTGGTTGTTTCTCAGGGAAAAGAAGGTACAGAAGTCTAGTATATATAGAATTACCCTTGGAGATCGATCTTCTAACCATGAGAGATCGATCTGTCATGTGTTTATCTCTTCAAAATTTGACTTTGAGAAGGTAGGATGGATCTGCTCTTTAGTATGAGATCGATCTGGCTCTTGGTATGAGATAGATCTGTACTATCTAGAACCCTTTAGAGATCGATCTGCCTCAACTAGAACCTATCCAAGATCAATTTACTTTGAATGAAGGATCGATCTCCCTCTTATAGAATGCTTTGGCATTGTATTTCAAGCCATGAGATCGATCTCCCCTTGCTAATGAGATCGATCTACCCTTCATCTGCAGCATTCTTACTGCAGTTTTCCCAAAAAATCAAGGTTAACTTTATATTCAATTTGCTTAACTACTCAATTTGCATTTCATTCACATTTGGAACTTAAAAACATTCATTTCTTATGATTCATAACAAATGTAACTTGTCTGGTCATCACGAACTCATAAGAATACATATAAATTTACGGACTTTACATATATATCAAAACCATGAACTACAACAAACCTTACCTAATGAATCCCAATTTGGTCGAATGGTTACCCAAGCACAAGGTAGGTTCTTTCTTCAATCTAACAACATACAAGTACTCCTCATTAGTCCCCTAACAACATATAATAAGCTTGGCAATTGAAACAATTGAAATCCTTATGGATCTTGAAGTTGTCGAACCATGGAGGGGTTTCATATGCTAGGCTATAACTTGCTAAATCAATGGATTCAACTTACCGAATTCAACCATGTTATAGATGAGAGAAAGAGGAGCAAGTTTGTAGGAAAATGAAGACTTAAAAATGACTAGAAGATGAATAAAGGGTGGCGACAAAGCTTAAAACCAAGGAAAATGGTGTTTCTCACTGTAGTTTTCATTTTTCATGGATTTTTACAAGTATTTTTTCTATTTTAATGGTGATGGTTGACCATATGGTGCACCTTAGCAAGAGTATAATTCAGTGTAATAAAATAAGCCTTTAATTGAAATTAATATTAAAAAATACAAAGCTTATCATATAAGGTATATAAATATCTAATTAACATTAACATTCCACAATACTTTAATTTAATTGGTCCACTTGTAATTGACATATAAGTTTCCACTATATTTATGTTTATTACATGAAATTAATATATTATTGGTAAAGTTAACCAAAAAAAGAGATAGGTCAGGGTATTTTTCGAATGAAATTTACCCGGTTTCATTTATTTTGGTCTTTTTTAGTATTTTATTTTACATCTCGATACAAGGTCTGACATAATTAATTAAGGGCTTGACATTACTTATTTCATAACCCTAAATCATTTCGTAGTGTCCATTTAGTCAGCATTGAAAATCGACCGATGGATAAAATCATCATTTTGGCAATTATTACACGTTTATTGAGAAAAAGTCAAAATTTTTCATTTTAAGGGTTACGAGAGTTTACCTAAAGTAAGATCGAATATGTCTGTGTAGGTGTATACTCTTGTGGGGCCCACAAGCCTTTCTACTCGTAAGTGACCTTATATTTACCAACATAGATAAAAAGGGTATACTAGTCATTTCGTACTATTCTAAAGCCGTAAAATGATACAGTAAGTATGAAAATATTTATTCATATAGCTATATCCTCTCTAATTATTGCATTAAGTTACATGGCTTTACAAACATGCTTAAGATTGAACTTAACAACACACTAAAAACAAAAATTTTGAGCTCTCCTCTATTTAATTGACATTTGTTTTTAGTTTCTAAGATGAGTAATGATAGTGTTTTCCTGTGCTGTTGTCCATGGTGTATATGATTCTTTTGTGTCGGTAGTGAGGTTGCTTAAAAATTTTTGTTTAGGAATCTGTCTC
Source organism: Firmiana major (assembly GCA_033439115.1). Taxonomy (NCBI): domain Eukaryota; kingdom Viridiplantae; phylum Streptophyta; class Magnoliopsida; order Malvales; family Malvaceae; genus Firmiana; species Firmiana major. The sequence continues at coordinate 42,176,075 of CM065907.1, read as the reverse complement.
TTTTTTTTCCTTTGCTCTCTAGTTATAAGGACAATTCAAGTAGTCTAGCTTGTCTATAGGATGTTGTTAAGGTTAAAGGCTTATTGGCTATAACTCAAAGTTTAAGTATAAAGCTAGACACAAAGGATCCCTCACTCAAGTAAAGACTAGCCTGAAGCATATAGGTTCTTAGTCACTGAAATCTTTCCTGATAATCTTTTATATAAGATTTTTGAGCTAGTTTATGAAATTCATCCATCACATCAGCACAAGTTCTATCACAAAATCTTTGGCTTAAGTCATAGGTGAACTTTTTCCATGAAACTCTTGGTTTTTTCACCACATAACCGTCAAATAACATTTTGGTGTTGCCCTATACATACATAGCAGCAATTTTAAGCTTCTAAGCCTCTACTGCAACAAATACAGATAAAAAGTTTTTGACATTTCCTAATCCACCCTTTCAGGTTATCACAATTAAGCATAGGTAACTCTATTTTTGGCCTAGGGTAGACAACGAGAACTTCTACAAGGGATTTTAGAAGGACCTCATTGTTTTAACAAACATGGTTCCTTGATAATTAGTTAGGTTACTATCAAACTGGTTTTTGGTTAAAAAACTAGGATCTTCAAGTTTAAAGCTATATCTATGATACGTGTTAAGTTCACCAAAAATAAGATTATTCTTTAAACCATTATTTTGCAGACAATGGAGTAAAGGTTGATCTAACAAGGATTGAAGAAATTGAATTACTATTCAAAATCTAAGTTCTTTAAGCATATATAAAGAAAACGTAAGGGGGAATTGTATAAAGTAATTAGTTTTGGAAAGAAAAATTAAGTAAAAAAGCAATAATATAAAGAAATTGATTTGCAAGGCTTATAAAAACTTCAGTTAGCATGTATCTTGATTACCTTGGATGTATGTGTTGGTCATTAAATTCTTACCAATTTAAGCATGTAATCATAGTGTAACAACAGGCTTTGTTACACTATCATCTATTACTTAGTCGTCAATTAAAACAAACTCATTAATTAATCTCTAACTACTTCAACTATTTAGAATAAGCTCTCTAGATATATTCATGTAGCAACATTAATATTTGTGAAAGATATTGATTGAAATTAACTTAAACTTAGATTTTCTTTTATCTTTAGGTGATTTCAAACATTAAGCAATTATGGACTTAACCAAGTAGTAGATTATCAATATTAAAGGATAAGGGTGATATCAACTGGCAATGGTGTTAACTTTCTCTCTTTACTTGCTTGCATGAAACCCCTTATCCTTTAAAATCTTTAGGGTCTTCATTAGACATTCAAATTTTCAGGAAAGAAATAAAATGAAACAATTAGAACTAGATTTTAAAATAAATAACTCAATTAAGCTATCAGTCTCCAACAACGGCGCCAAAATTTGATGCATTTTGAGTTTACCAAAAATAAAATTATTCTTTAAATCACTATGTTATAGGCAATGGAGTAAAAGGTCGATCCCATAAGGATTAAAGAAATTGAATTACTATTGAAAATTTAAGTTCTTTAACAAAATATAAAGGAAACACAAAGATGGAGGAATTGTAAAAGTAATCAGTTTTTGAAAGAAAATTTATGTAAAAGAAGCAGTAATATAAAGAAGTCAGTATACAAGGTTTATAAAAGCATCGGTTAGCATGTATTTAGATTATCTTGGATGTAAAAGTAGATCATTGAATTCTAAGAATTTCACCAATTTAAGCATTCAATCACAGTGTAACAACAAGCTCTGTTATACCATCTTCCTTTACTTAGTCATTGATTAAAACAAGCTTTTTAATTAATATCTAACTACTTAACTACCTAAAATAAGCTCTATAGATATATTCATGTAGCAGCTTTAATATTTGTGAAAGATATTGATTGAAATTAACTTAAACTTAGATTTCCTCTATCTCTAGGAGATTTCGAACATTAAGTAATTACGGACTTAAATCTTTAATCAAGCAGTAGATTATTGATATTAAAGGATAAGGGTGATGTTGGCTGGCAGTGGTGCTGACTTTATCTCTTTGCTTACTTACAGGAAATCCCTTATCCTTTAAAGCCTTTACGTAGGGTCTTCATTAGACATACAAATCTGCAAGAAAGAAAGAAAAGCAACAATTAGAACTAGAATTTAAAATAAATAAATTAAGCTATCAGTCCCTGGCAACGACGCCCAAATTTGATGCTTGTCAAGTTCAAAAAAAATAAAATTATTCTTTGAACCACTATTTTGTAGACAATGGAGTAAAGGTCGATCCAACAAAGATTGAAGAAATTGAATTACTATTGAAAATTTAAGTTCTTTAACCAAATATAAAGAAAACACAAGAGGGGAGGAATTGTATAAAGTAATCAGTTTTTAAAGAAAATTTAATTAAAAGATAATATAAAGAAATCGATTTGCAAGGTTAATAAAAGCTTAGGTTAGCATGTATCTTGATTAACTTGGATGTAAGTGTTGATCATTGAATTCTAATAATTTTTACTAATTTAAGCATTCAATTGTAGTATAGTAATAACCTCTATTAAACCAACTTCCTTACTTAGTCATTAATTAAAACAAGTTCTTTAATTAATTTTAACTACTTAAACTACCTAGAAGAAGCTCTCTCTATATATTAATGTGGCGACATTAATATTTGTGAAAGATATTGATTGAAATTAAGTAATAAGCACATAAGCTCGGTTTATAAAACTTAAACTTAGATTTTCCCTCTATCTCTATGTTATTTCAAACATTAAGCAATTACAAACTTAAGTGTTTAATCAAGCAGTAGATTATTAATATGATTAAATAGTTTGCAACATATTATATTAAACTAACAATCATGAAAAGGTGCTATAGAAAATCTTAGGTACTTAAATCAATGATATATTATAAAAAATGCTTCTCACAACAACAATATCAGTCAAGATTATTCAAAGAAACATACCAACTGAATTAGAAAACTACTCATTATATAAAAATTGAAACTCAACATAATATTAAGCAAGGAAGAAATAGGTCAAAATATTAAAAGCAAAGAAAGATATCGATCACCAAGCTTTATATTATAAAATCAACTTTTATAAAATTGCAATAGTATTTCGACAACTTATTAAACCAAAACTAGGCCAAAGTGCTTTAATTCGACCCCTAGTAAGCTATTTATAATGAGGGATTTGCAATATTTGACTTTGAGTAAAACTCTAATTACAAATTTTAATGCTTTATCTTTAAATTTATTCTTCAATTCATCCTTATCTTATCTTCGTAATTGGCTTGAAGAGTTGGATAGCTTTACCACCATCTCTTTGATCCTTTTTTCTTTATATTTAGCTTCACCAAAAGGCTTTAATTTAAGTGCATTAATTATTCTTAAATAATCTTATTCCTACTAGGAATAGCACTATTAGTGCTGACTTTGTAAGGACTTTTAACCAATCAATCGAACTTTGATTTGGGTGATCTTATACTTGTGGAAAGCTTAAGAGTCCTCTACAACTTTGATGAAGACTCCATTTTCCTTGAAACTTTTCTCCAGAGTTGAAATTATCAAAAGACGTTCATTGTTCAAAAACTACAAAAAATAGTTTTTTAAGCTCCATTTCCTTCATAAGCTTATTTTTGTCACCAAAAACATAAAACAAACATTAAGAAGCTCATGTAGGCATAAAATATAACTAAAAGAATAACATTAAGCCTTATAAAAGTAACATTTAGCCATTTATCAATTTACCATACTCATCAATGACAATGATTTCTATAGGATTTTTACCTTATCCTCTGTTTAGCAACATTATGGTTAGTTAATAATTACTTCATTTTGTCATTCCACTAGGATCAGGTTAACCATAAGTGGCTTCCTTCTGTAACAAGGACTCTATGTGAAACCCAAAATTTTTTGTTTCATTATTTATTTAGAAACTAGAAAGTAATTAAGACACTCGAAATAATAATATGCAGGCCTGAAAAAATCGAAGCACTCGAAATAGTGGCACGGAGCTCGGGGCATGAAAATCGAGGTTAGGCTTTAAGTTTAAGTACCTCTCAAATATTGTAAATATAAGTATGTTTTGGTGATTAGAAGGTGAAAGTAAGGTAATGGAAGTGAAAAAGTTAGTAAAAACTTGAGTTTGCACTAAACCGAGCAATTGGGCCTAGTAAGTGAGATAAATTCGAAATAAATTCTATAAGGTTGTAAAAATTATTCTGAGGCCATAGGAAATTAAAGTAAGGTATATTTGATTTTGGGAATGAAGATTTAGTGGATATAAGGAGGTTTCGGTGATCAAATCAACTTTTAAATTTAACTGAAAACCTTAAGTCATTTCAATCGATAATGACAAAATTGGGCAAAATGGGCTCAAATGGGGAACTTTTCTTCAACAAGTGGGTCCCAAATTTTTATGGGACATACTAGAGACTTAGTATAACACTTACGAAGTGAAAATTTGTTGAAAATGGGTTGGAAATATTTTTTTATGGATTTTACAAAAACAGGGTTGTTGGCAGGATTAGGCCCAGCATCTGCTGGCTGAACAAAATGGCCCAATTTGAAGCCCATCCAGAAGGCGTTTGAGCCTGGTCTTCTCCAAAATAAATAATCATTTCATGCTCTTTCTGGAACAACAAAGAACTCCCCAAATCGGCTTCAACCCGAAAATCCATCCCCCCTAAAGTTGTCGTTGACGTCTTCCATAGCCAAGATTATGCAATTTTTTTGGCCACTTTTAGAGTTCAGTCAAAAAGGATCAAATCTTCCTTCCTAAGTCCTATACAACATATAAAATAATCCAACATTAAACGAGCTCGTTTGCTAGGTGAAAAGCTAGTGAGAAGAACAGGGGCAGAATATGTCTTGTTTCAGAGGTGAGAGAAAACTTAAATTCATAAGTTCTTGGTTGGTTTTTGAGCTTATTTTTTATGATTCTAGGTTGTATACATGTTGTTTCAGAGCTGTGAATCATTGGTAGAGTAAGAAAAAGTGGTCAAAGTTGGTCAAACTAGGTGAGAAGTTGATAGAAGATGATGATGCTTATATATGTTGTTGTTTGATGAATTTGGATGATTTTTACTAAAGTAGAAAATTGATAAATAATTTCTAGTAATAGGTATGAGTTCGGCTAGCCTTGAAATGTTAAGGAAATGCTAAAATTTGGTTGAATTTGATGTTGTAGAATGATTGTTTAATACCGAAAAGTTTGGTTTATAGCTCAATTTAGTGGTATGAAAGTTTGATAATTTGACAAGTTGTGGTGTTTTGATTTTAGACTTGGACAAGTGTTTAAGTCATTAAGTTAGTGAGCTTTAAGTTAGAAGAAAAGAAAATATCGAAATTGCCTAAATCGGCCTTTAAATCGGTAAAACCGAGAAAGTAGGGATGGTTAACAAAATAGTCGAATTTAGTGAAATTTATGAAAGTGGATGTATGTTTAAACATACTAAGATGAAATTGAGCGTCATCTGATGGTTTTGAAACTGTCTTAGGTAGCTCGGGGCATTGACACGCAAATCGAGGTAAGCCTGACACTCGATGATTTTATGCTACCTTAAGATTTATTAGGTAAAAGATACAATTTAAAGTGGTATTAGTATTCCCATTACCTCATTTTTAATATATAAACATGCTTGAAAAGTGTTCGAATTTATGAAATGCATTTCCAATATTTGAAAAAGCACTATTCATACTTAAACCGAAAAATCGAAAGAAAAGACACCTTTTGAGCTCTCCGAGCGTATTTTTTTGACATATGTGAAATGTTTTGGAAACTGTAAATTGAAATATGGAAATGAATTTTATGAATTTGTTTTATGGATACGAAATTGGATTATATGCTCGATTTTGTTACTATACGGGTTAATAAGCCCGAAAAAGAGTTCATAAGTATCGTTTTGAGACTAAGGCAACATGTAGACCATGATATCTGTCATGCATGGCCCATATGGAGTTTGGACCTTCGTGGTGCATGCCTTATGCCACATTGCGCAAATTTAGTCCTTTGTGATGCATGTTTCACCGCATTGGGTATGTATAGCCACTCGGTGCCTTATCGTCTGCCACTTCGTGCATTGTTTGTTTGATCCTTAGTGGCATAAGGCACAGTACGACCTTGATCCAGTCTACAATCCCCTTACTATGGCCATCGATACTCTATTTGTTTGTCTCCCTAATCGGAGGTTGAGTTTATATGAACATGACTTATGTTTGCTATGTGTAATTGCCTAGTCTCCAATGTATGTGTTGTATGACTTCGAAAGAAAAGCAAAGAAACTTTGTGATAAGTGACTTATGTCATCTGAAATGTGTTCAATTTACTTGTTTTAAGATAAGTCTATTTTCGATAAATATCTATACCTACCAGTGTTTGTATAAAAGCATCATGTTTTCGTATGCTTTGATATAAAACTGCTTTAAATGCATGTTTTACTGGGCTTAAAGAGATCACCCCTTTCTTTGCTCTTACAAACTATTTGAAGTGATCACTATCTACGTTTGTCGTGTAATGGAAGTAGGCTGGTGGACTTGATACTCTCCCCAGGCTACCTACAGTACACGATAAGGTATACTTTTGCTTTTATTGCCAAACATCCTATACAACATAGACAATTGATGTAAAGAATATTTTGGGATGTAATCTAGGCAAGTATATATGTAAAGTTATAAATGTATAGTTTATAGAATAAATGTACTTTCAGGGGTATTACAGAAGTCACTATTAATTATGAAATAAGATCAAAAGCAATTGTTGTAGGATATAAATTGTGTTTTAAACTTTGTAGGGAGGTAAGTTCATAAATACGTCGTTATGCCAGCGAAATTTCGTAAAATGAAAAGGTTAAGAACCGGCAATGATGAGACTACAACTTAATTAAGAAATTAAGAAAAAAGAAAAATTAGCTCATATTTCCACGTTTCCAATGCGTGTCATTTTACGTGGTATCAGAGTAAAATTTGTTTAGTACTGTCAATGTCGACTTGTTGAAGTTAGATTACATCCCAATTGTCTATGCTTGTCTGGTTATAAAGTGAGTGTATCTGTTAAATTTATGACTAAAACCTTGGTTTACACGTAGGTAACTGATCACTAAACAATGAGCGGGAGACGCAATCGTCCACGGAGCTAGGTATAGCCCCCTCCACCATCTCCTTCTCAGCCTAAAAGCCCTAATACCAGAATGATGAGACTTGAGCAGGGTATGCAAAGTATGAAAGAGGGGCTTAGTGCACTTACCACTATGTTTACCCAGTGATTTGGGGTAAATATTTCTGGTACCGGTGCTACTACACCATCACCTACTCCCCCAACATCTCCACCACAGGTTCCTTCGGCAGCCCCAATTCCTCCGCCTACAGTCTCACAGCCCAAAGATGATAGGGATACTTAGAGACTACAGGACTTTCGTAGGATGAACCCCCCAGAGTTTATAGGGGTTAAAGATCCAGTTAAGGCCGAGGGGTTTACTTGATATTGAGATAGCATTCTTGTATTTGGGGCGTACAGATGTAGAGAGGGTGACCATGGCCAGTTATATGTTGAGAGGCCAAGCTAAGTTTTGGTGGAGGTCCACTCAGACAATGTTGGCAAGCAGGCAGTTAGCTATCTCTTGGAATGCTTTCTTAATGCATTCAGGACCCAGTATATTCCACGTACTACTCAGTAAAAGATGCAAATGGAATTTCTGAATCTGGTTCAGGGTAGCATGACGATGGATGAGTACGAGAACTAGTTCACCATCTTGACGAGGTACGACCTCGAGACAGTTAGGGACCTCGAGCATCGTATTGTGTGATTTTTGGTGGGCTTGAGATCGGGGATCTATGATAGATTACTGGGACTCTAGGTCATAGATTTAAAGGATGTCCTTGGATGGGCTCAGGAAATTGAAAGAGGCTTAGATGTGACTCATACAGAGTATGGGTCTAGAAGTAAAGGCACATATAAGGGAAAAAAATAGAGGCATCTCGATTTGAACTGAGGTGGGGTCAGCCCAAGAGACAGCGGATTAACGACTCGCGGGCAAGGGCTAGTAAGCCCAAGACCCCTATTGATAGTACAGACACCACCCAAGGCCTCAAGATTAAATTTCGACGATGTAAGAACTATGGCAGGCCGCATGGTGGGCCTTGCCACTAGGATACAGGTGCTTGCTTTAGATGTTGAAAGATGGGCCACCAGATTAAGGACTATCCTCGGATAAGACCCATCGAGCCTCGGGAGTAACCAAGGCAAATCGAAAGATAGGCATGGGCTTCTCAAAGACAGGCCCCACAGAGGAGGGCCATAGCTGTGGACAAGGGCAAGAAGCTTGTCTCGTAGAGACATGTGTTTGCCATCAACAAGGAGACAGTTGACACCTCTGCCGAATCTATTAGAGGTATACTCCTTGTATATAATCATGAGGCACATGTTTTGTTTAACCCAGGTTCCACACACTCTATTATTTTCCCATAATTTGCATATAAATTGCATATAGAACCTGAGCCTCTAGATCTCATGGTGCACATAAGCACACCTATGCATGAATCGTAGATGACTAATATGGTGTGTAAAAATTGTGAAATCAAGGTAGGAGATAGGATAATGTTAGCAGATCTAGTTTTACTAAATATGTATGGTTTTGATGTGATTTTGGGCATGTATTGGCTAGTTGCCAATCGTGTAAGTTTAGACTGCTACACTAAGATCGTAACCTTGTTTCTACTTGAAAATTTTTATGTATGCTTTGTTAATAAGAAATGAAGTGTGTGGTATTAAACTCTATGATGTTATAAGATGTCAATATGTTTAAAAAAATTTTGATGACATAAAATTTTGTGAAGGTTATATTACTTTTATTTCTGATAATAGTCGGGAATCACCAAGTATTCAGGATGTTCTTGTAGTATGTAAGTTTTTGATGTTTTTCTGGATGAATTACTAAGGTTACCATCGAAGAGGGAAATTGAGTTTACCATTGATTTGGTGCCCGACACTCATCCTATGTCTAAGCCACATTATCGAATGGCACTAGTCGAATTTGAAGAACTGAAAAAGCAATTGCAAGAGTCTCTCGATAAGGGGTTTATTAGACCAAGTGTGTCTTCATGGGGTGCTCTGATATTATTTGTTAGAAAGAAAGAAGAGAGTATCTGTCTGTGTATAGACTATCGATCTGAATAAGGCGACAATAAAGAATAAGTATTCCCTGCCAAGGATAGATCATCTGTTTGATCAGTTGAGAGGGGCTTCAGTGTTTTCTAAGATAGATTTGAGATCGGGTTATCACCAATTGAGGATTAAGGAGGCTTATGTATCAAAGACAGTTTTTTGAACCAGATACGAGCATTTTGAGTTTTTAGTGATGCCCTTTGGACTGACTAATGCCCCTGCTACTTTTATGAATTTGATGAATGATGTCTTCCGGGAGTATTTAGACATATTTTTATTGTCTTTATTGATGACATCTTAATCTATTCTAAGTCCCGAGAGGAGCACGAGCAGTATTTGAGAATTATGCTTCAAATCCTCTGTAAGAAAAAATTATATGGAAAATTTAGTAAATGTGAATTCTGGTTGGATCAGATTACTTTCCTCGAGCATATTATATCTAAGGACGGGGTGTCTATCGATCTATCCAAGATTGATGCAGTACAGATGTAAGACCTGATATTTTCGAGTGCATTTAAATATGCAAAAGGACTTAAATGGCATTCCCGAAATTATGCAAAGGCAAAACGGTCAAAAAACTGAAATTCGATATTAATCGGGACAAGAAAATTTAATTAAAAATATGAGATTGAGAAATCTTGATCAATAACGAAGAAATAATTAAATTTCGGGTTAAATTGGTCAAGATATGAATTTATTGGAATAAGCCGAAATTTTCGTATCGAAAAATAATCCCAAAAATAATTGAAAAATATACCAAAAAGGTAAAATCGGACTGATAAATTCATTTACGGAATAAATGAATAAAATAATAATTTTTTTAGATATTTTGGGATTTTAATATTATTTTAATGATTAAAATAATATTAAAAATTAAATAATATTAAAATAATAATAATAAAAATTAATAATAAAAAAAAGTAAAAAAAAATAGAATTTCGTGAAATCGCGAAATAGAAAAAATGAACCAAGGGCTGAGGCCTCTGCCTCCACCGACTATCGGAGACTGGCGACCTGGAGGCCGACAAAGTAAGCCAGGCGAGGCAGCCGAGCCACTACCGGCATCAACGAAACGGCGAACGGCGGTCGGCGGAGGGAAAGAGGAGAGAAATCGAGGACCGAGAGAAAAGAGAGAGGAAATCGGTGATCGGCACCGATTTAGGCCCGGCCACCGCTAGCCGAAGGAAGCCCGAGTGAAGACCGGCCGATCAGCGGTTGACTCGGCCGGTGAGGCGACGGCTAGCACCGGAAACGGCGAGAAAGGGAGAAGCCAGCGACGGCGGAAAGGAGAAGGGCTGGATCGGCCACTTTCCGACGACCTCGGGCAAAACCGAGGGCAGATCCGAGATGCGGATGACCCAACGGAGTCACTGGCGACGAAAACCGGTGGAGAACCGATCGGCAAGCCATTGAACCGACCGAACCTGAGTGAACCGATGGTCTGAACCGGGTTGAACCGAACCGGATCGAACCAGTTCAGCCAAAAAGAGAGGAAAAAAAAGGAAGAAAAAGGGAAAAAGAAAAAGAGGAAAAATTGAGAAAAATTCCAGTGATGTAATCGAGCTTCGGGTAAGTCGGTAAGCGGTCGAATTGATCGATTTAATTTTTGGAATATTTAATTTGATAAATAATCGACTGAAAGTTTACCCAAAAATATATTTAATTGTGTAGCTCGACAATTGGCATCAATCGAGAGCTCGAGATAGCCTCGATTTGAGTACTATCATGGAATCACGGGTAAGTCACCCTTATTTACGACAATTTACATCGTTATGCGTGTTGATGAATTTCGAATTTAATTTTTGCATAAATGAATTAAATTCTGGAAAATTGGGATAAATTATCGTAAATAATTCATAAGCTGTCTGAGAGTTTAGAACAAGGCTAAATAAATATTACTGGGCCCAATGAGCCCAATAGGCCTCGATAAAGAGTAGTAAACGGGCTTAAGGTCGATTAAGGCCCATTATGGTGCAATCGGGCCCAATATGGGTAAACGGGCACAATGATTCAAATTAAGCCTAGAAAATAAGAAATGCATTAAATTGTATTGTAATTGACCTGATGAATGTGTATCCGCAGTTCCAAAGATTGGATTGGAAGCAAATCGGACTGCGTGACGAGACATCAGTGGGAAAGGTCAGACTGTACAAAAAATGAGGTAAGGGAATTATGTGAGTAGCTAGAGGTAGCTACGCGTATTTTAATAGTTTTTTTGTACACTGAATAGGTATGTATGCCTTGATTATGTATAAAGGTCTTGAAAATGGTTTAAAAATTTTAAGGATCGAAATAGGTGAAAAGACTAATTTACCCCTATTGAGGGAAGTTCACCTAAGGATGGTGAAAGCATGACATGCAGCATGATTTAAGGAAATTTATGGTTTAAAGAATTTTATTGATTGTAATCAAAGTAAATCGATAGATTGGCCAGAAACTGCATAAATTTCACAAGATAACACTACATAGGTGTTATTCATATTTAAATGGAATTTCTTTGGAAAACAGGCCAACTATCAAGTTTATATGGAAACAGATAGTGCTGACATGTAGTTCGCACTATATCTACGTTTGTGATTGTGCATAGATGTGATTGAGCGGTTGCTCGCACCGACTTGTAACATCATATTCATGAAATGTGCTAGAGCATGGTGCTCGTACTGATTTTTATTATTTTGAAATGAGAGCTGCTGGAGCCTAGCTCGTACTCTGTTTTGACATGTTTTGATTTGTTTTGACGTGGTATGCATAAAATGGTGCTGGAGCAATTGCTTGCACTAGTTTTAATGATTTGACATGCATGAGAGATGCTGGAGCTTAGCTCACATCCTGTTTTGATTTGATATTGCATAAAGCTGTGCTGGAGTGTAACTCGCACGAGATTTGATTTAATTGCATAAAAGCCGTGCTGGAGTGTAACTCGCACGAGATTTGATTTACTTGAGCATTCATTTGTGCCGGAGCTTGCTCGCACAATGTTTTATATGGTTTTTATAATTCATTTGAATGTCGTACTGGAGTTTTTCTCGTACGAGGTTTTCATTGAGTTTCTATACATATCCGTACTAGAGCACTGCTCGTACGTGGATTTTACTTGAAATTATAATCAGTTTAAGTCATACTGGAGCGCTGCTCGTACGCAGATTTTACTGATTTTTATGAAACCGTGCTAGAGCTTCGCTCGCACGAGGTTTTCTGATATCATGAATATGCATGGAGCCGTGCTAGAACTTCGCTCGCATAGGGATTTATATTACATGCATATAGCCGTGTTGGAGCCTCCTGTAGACTGTGTGTCACAGTGAGATGATATGCTCACACGTGCACTCTGAGACAGAGATGATTTGGGTGGATAAGACCTATTACAGGCACACCTGACTGAGCTTGGGTTCACGGAGTACGTTGTACCGTGTATGTCACGTGGAGTACGCTGTACTGTGGGGATTGTTGGAGTAGAGTGGCATTAGCCACGAGGCAGTAAGCCTTGCCCTCGCAATCTTAGTGTTATGTTGTTTTGGCGGGTAGGACGACCCACCTCTCGTTTCAGGTGTGATACCCCGCACACTAGGTACCGTGTTGCCAGGGATCACTAAGATATGGCCATAGTCCTCGATGTTACTGATAATTACCTACTTGTCTCACATGATATAATTATTGGTCGATAGACCAGGGTAGACCCGAGGGAGGGGTCAGGCCCCCGATTTCATGATTTTATGATTTGTGACCCTGAAAGAAGGTGGTTTTATAATTGAGTTTTATAATGAATTTTAATGAATTGTTTTATGAGATGATTGACCCGGAAGGGTTAGTTTATACTGCAGTTTTAAAGAAATGATTTGAATGCAGTAGCATGATGATGTTTTCCATGCTTTTATTTCAAATTCATGATTTGTCTTACATGACATGAACGAATGCATGATCTTGTTTTACTTCATGCTTATCATGATTTAATGATGTCACATAAAATGCTTTGAATGCATGAATTACATGATTTATATATGCACAAATAGTTTTGGATAAACTATGGCATTGAATATGCATGACTTTGTGCGTGAAATTTTAAATGAAAAGAAATGGATTCAAGGGCATGGCATTATGAGCATGTAGATAGTGGAGCTATCTACTTACTTGCATAATTGCCTTACTGAGCGTGTGGTTTACTCACTCCCCATATTTTCCCATCTTTTCAGAGCACTCACAGAAATTAGTAAGCGGCTGAGTACTTGCATGCTTGATATCCGCTGCTTCCTATCAAGAGACAGGTATACACATTTGTATAGTTTTGTATCTAAATATGTAATACACAGTACTGTAAACGGATATGATGTCGGGGATGTAGTGTTATAAATACCATTGGGTATGTATTTATTTAAAGTCTAAGAATAGTAAACTCTGATATGTGAATATGATGATGGAAATGGAATGGTAATAGGGAAGAGGTGACTAACACCAAATCATAGCCCAACTGTTTGGTAAGATGGTCACGATGAGAGAAAGATAAGAATTAAATAATAAATGAAAAAGCGAAAAATTTACTTTGATTTTTAGGTAATTTGGGTCGTGACAACAGAAGTAGGAGAGATCGAGGACAGTGACGAAGGTTCGGAGTTTCCAAAGATTGGCAGGGTACTACTGGAGATTTGTTGAGGGGTTTTTGTAAGACCCGGATTTTTTATGTAGCTTATCCCATATGATTCCTCTATGTACAAACATTTTATTATGTTGGTTGAATCATAAGAAGAGTATTTACTACAAAGAAATTGTAAGTAAAGTGGTTAACACGCATAAGCTACATAAAGGACGATTAAGGGCTATAAAAACATAGGCTAAACCGAATGGATCTAAATCACTCTGACTAAAGAGAAGAAGTTATGATGTGAAAATATAGAGAGTTCATGAAGGAAAATCTGTCAGACCCGCATTTTATGTAGCCAGTACCTTATGATTCATATGTGTATGAACACTCTATTATTATAGTTGAATCATAAGAAGAGTATTTACTAGATTTAAAGTGTTAGTAAAATGATTTAACACGTAAAAGCTACATAAAAAGCCTAATGTGAGCTATAAGAGTAGCAGGCTAAACCAAGGGGATCTGAATTATTCTGACTGAAAATAAGAACTTAAAATGAGAAAATATAGAGAGCTTATGAAGGAAAGTCAACTTGATTTAGTTCCGAACACAGAAAACGAGGGTAAAAGCTAAAAAGGGTAAAATGGACCTTTTTAGCTAGTTAAGGTGTTTCGAGTGTAATTATCTACCGGGAACGGTTGAAACATAAAGACGAGAGTGTAAGACATAAGATATGACACTTTCAAAATTTTGAGAAAAAGTCAACTTGGTCAATGGTCAAGGAAAAAGTCAACTATAGTTAAGAAAAGTGGACTTTTACCATAGTTGACTAACCATGGTTAGAAATTAACCTAAGTATGGAGAAAAAATTGGGAAAAAATATTCTTAGTCAGAATACAAGATAATCATCCCCGAAAGTAAGTGAAATTTATTCGAAAGGATTCCGGATTTAATTTAATGGATAAAAACGCAATGGGCCAAATTTGGAAATTTTAAAGCCCATTAAGGTATCATAAGTGTGGGCCGAATTTGGAAAGCCCAATGGGCTGAATTTTTGGGTCAATTCATGGGCCCAATATTGAGACAATTCAAGGCCTAATAGGTAGTAAAAATTTCAGCCCAAAAGCCCAAAGGAAAAGCCCAAACTGAGAAGCCCAATTGAAAGCCCATTTGAATAAGTTAAAAGCCATTAATGAGAGGTAACAAAGTCTAAAATGATAACCATTACCTAAACTTTTTGAAAGTCAATTAAGGTGGCTGGATTTTAGCTTAATGACTAAGTAATGGACTTATAAATACCAGCCAACACATAATCATCTTCATCCTTTCATTTTCGGCAAAGTGAAGAAACCATAACCGAAAAGTTTTCCAAGCTTTCTCTCACCAGAAATCACTAGGAAAAAGGCATATTTGGAACTTGCAATCTTCATGAAAGTTGTTCCAAATTTAGAGGAGAGTGACATATGTTGGAATTGGCTATCAAGGAGCCATAGTGTGCAAACCATAAGGCTTCAAAGTTTTGGCCAAGTGTGAACACAAATACTAGGTATAATTTCAAGCTTCCAACTTCATATATGTTAATCTATAAATTATATGGAGTTGATTGGTATATGTTTTATGGATTGAAACACATGAAAACACCATGACCATGTGATGGCCAAAAGTTGGTATATGAGTTTTGATAAATACCCATGTGATATTAAGACATGTATAGGTTGATATGCATGTAGACATGATTATGGCATGGTTAGTTATAATCAATTTGCTCATATGGATGGTGGTATGATATTGGCACATAAGGTGTTTGATAAAATGCCAACATGAACTATAGGAAAGGCTTAAGACATGCCAACCAAGTGTTTGTCAAAATGCCTAAGTGAATTGGCTAAGGAAATGGACATGGATAGCATGCCATGGTGTGACCAACGGCATGGAGTGCTCTCGGCCATGGCATAGGGCCGAGAGGTCCAATGGGCCAAGCCCAATTATTTTAGGCTCAATGTGATGTAATGGGTCTAGGACAAGCCCAATAAGAATTCGTGGGCCCCACAAGCCCAATAGGCCCAACGAAAATGAATAGTAAAATAAAAAAGGGCTTAAGGAATAGTTAGGTCCATTAAGGATTATTAAAGCCCATTAAGGGAAATAAACTGTATTTAATGTGAAATACAGTAGGAAAAGTGTAATTAACCTGATAAATGGTTATATGCAGCTCCAGAGATTATTGGAGAAGCAAATCGAACTGTTGAAACGAGCAACGTAGAGAAAGTGAAATTTCTCAAGTAATTGCAGGTAAGGGACTTTTGTGAGTAGTTAGAGATACCTGCACGTATTTTCGTCTGCTTTTACATTCACTTAAAAACTCTGAGGGTCAGAGAAAGTGAATAATAATTATTGTGACCCGATAGTGACAAATTACGATTTTACCCCTAGTTAGTCAAAAAGTCAACTTTTGTGACAAGTTGTAAAAAGCATGGAAACCACCATTTTGAGTGTTTTACTGCTGTTTAGTAGAGGAATAAATAGATGGGCTAATGATTTTAAGGTTGATGTGAATTAAGCACACTTTATAGTGCTGATTTTGATATTTTGTAAATCATCCCTTTTTAAAGAGCCATCTATCATATTATGTGAGAATGAATCGTGCTGGAGCACAGCTCGCACTGGATTTCATATAGTTTCCCATATATTAGCGTTGGATTATGATTCGCACTAGATTTCCATGACATGTATGATAGAGTACTGGAGTTCTTATTCGTACTCAGTTTTATATGATATATGCGTGAGAGAGTGCTGGAGTGATTAGCTCGTACTCGAGTTTTTTATGAGATGCATGACAGAGTGCTGGAGCGTTGCTCGTACTCGATTCTTCATGATTTATACATGACATAATACTGGAGCTATTGCTCGTACTTGATTTGATGATATTGTGCATAGCATAGTGCTGGAGCTATTGCTCGTACTTGATTTAATACATGAACTATGCATTGACCTAGTTGCTGGAGGTTTACTCGCACTAGAGTTGATTTTGTGATGTGAAACAGTGTTTGAGCAGAGTGTCGACTGTGAGTCGCGCTCAAAGGCGCGCACTGTATGTGATATATAATACATGTTGAAAACCATGCTTGATTTCCTTGTGTAGACTGAGTGTCACACTGTGAGAGGATTCGCATGAGGATACTAGAGACGTGGTATGATATTCCATGGTTTTGAGGGCTAAGACCTATGGCAGGCACCCCGATTGTGATGTAGGGTCCACGGGTGTACGTTGTACCGTGCATGTGGCATGGAGTACACTATACTATGTGTTGTTGTGGAGTTGAGGAGGATATAGCTGGCGGTTGTGATGGACTGACCCCCCTCCCGTTGCAGCAGTGATGCCCCGCACACCGAGTACTTTGTTGCTTGGGATCACATGTCGGATATGATCATAGTCTAGGATACTATTTACATTTTCACCACAGAGTCTCACATGATATATCACCTGATTGACTGATTTAATTGTGGATAGACTTGAGGGATGGGTCGGACTCCGATTTTGTGTTATGAGTGATTTAAATGCCATATTTACTGTGATTTAAACATACATGGCATGATTTATCTAAAGGTATTGTGATATTATAAAGATGCATTGTTTTGTACTACATGCCTACTTTTGAGAAAGAAACCATGATTTCTGTACATGGGATTTAATCTGTACAAGTATATCTATATATATATATATATATTTAAAGACATGATTTTAAAGTGAGTAAAGGAAACGATGTTTTCAAGGCATAACATTATTTTGAGTAGATAGTGTAGATATCCACTTGCTTGCCTGATTTCCTTACTGAACGCGTTGTATGCTCACCCCCTTTCTTTACATCTCTCTACAGAGCATCAGCAGTAGAGTGAGAGCTATTGAAGGATAATATTCCTGAGTCCACTGCTATTTCCTATCGATCGACAGGTATACATATTTTGTACGGTTATATATCTAAACATAAAAATAGCACAATGATGTATATGATATATATTATGGGGAATGTAATTGTAGTAGACTTTATATAATCTCACATGTATTATAAAAGAAGCTACAGTGAATAACAGTATATTGACATGTATGTATGATAATGGATGATATGGTATGCAAGGAAGCTAACATCGAATCACAGTCCAACCATTGAATAGAGGAAAGGTAAGTTAAAAATACGAAAAATTTGTAGTGATTTTGGTTAAAGTAATGAATTGAGATGAGGTCCTGACAGAATGGTATCAGAGCAGAGGTTGGTCTGATGTGAGTCGGTGTTAGAAAATAGGAAAGTGTACATCCCCATAGCACTGTGCTGTGTTTAGATACAACTGTATATACCAGATGGGAGACGGACTAATTCATAATTGTGAATACAGGAACTTTGCCTATATGGCAATTACTCGTAGTGGTAGAGGGGCAAGAGGTAGGGATCGAGGCTGTATAGATAGGCCTGAAAGATAAGCTGCTGCCGAGCTATTACCTACCCATGATACTCTATGTGCTACTGAGGCACTAGAGTGTGCTGAGACACGCTTTACGAGATTAGAGCGTAGTCTAGAGATGATAGTAGAGATATTGGCACATACGATGACGGGTGGCAGGGACAGGAAGCAGGAGCTACAATAGGAGAGGCAGTTGCCCCTGATACTCCTACACAGCCAGCACATGCACGGAGGATTGTAGATACTCCTACACCCCCACCAGTTTCAGGTAGTAGTGGATTAGGGTACGGATGTGATCTGCATCAGTTGCGAGAGTTTTAGAAGTTTAGACCTCCATCTTTTAGTGGGGTCAAGGACCCTGTAGCAACTGAGGATTGGGTTCTTGAGATAGAGAAGCTTTATGGATTCTTAGAGTGTACGACATCGGAGATGGTCGCATTTGCTGCGTTCCTACTAAAAGGAGCTGCAAAGCATTAGTGGAAGTCCACCCGACCCATATTGAGAGCCCAACACACAGATATTAGTTGGGAGATATTTTGGGATGCCTTTAGGAGGCAGTTTATTCCCGATACCGCACAGCAGAAATTATAGGCTGAGTTTTTGGGACTGAGCCAGGGGAGTTTGTCAGTAGACGAGTATGAGACTCGATTCCTATCCTTAGGGAGATATGACCCAGATACCATTTATAGTGAGGCTAGGAAGGTCCACAGGTTCATCGATGGATTGAGACCAGTTCTGCGGTCCAAGTTGGTCCTATTAGATATAACCACCTATGAGGAAGCAGTGCGCAGGGCGCAACTGTACGAGCAAGATTATGAGAGGAATGCTTCCAAGTTTGAGAAGTTTAGCCAGAGCCGAGATATACAGAGTAAGAGGCCAGCTAGAGATAGAGGTTTTCGTTATCGAGGAGGCGGTAAGAGACCACAGATTGAGGAGGCACGAGAGAGACCTACTACCGATCAGTGCAGTAGATGCGGTAGATAGCATGGAGGTAGACCTTATCCTCTGACTCCTATAGTGTGTTTCCGATGCAAGAAACCAGGGCATATTGGTAGAGCTTGCCTGGAGATGGTTGAGACTGCTTCACTGAAGGGCAGGGAGCCAGAGAGAGCTACAGTTGATCCTTCTGCTTCGAGGAGGAGAGAGACAGCAGAAGAGAAGGGGAAGCAAGTTGAGAGTAGGGAATAAGGATATGAAAGCCAATATAATATTACTAAGTATGAGCGACTTTGATATAATCTTAGGAATAGATTGGTTATCTGCAACCATATTGTTTTAGATTGTTATGCTAAGACAATTATGTTTCCTAACCCTACTAGATATGTTGTAAAGTTTAAATGAGAATAAATGAAAGGAGAAGTTATGATTATGATATGATTTATTGACTTAGAAAACCTCTAACATATCAAGGTTTTGCGTACGTGGTAAATATGGATAAGGCACATCCAGAGTTGTTAGATATTCTTGTGGTTAGTGAGTATCCAGATGTTTTTCGGATGAGTTACCAGGATTACCACCAGACATAGAAGATGGCTAGAGCTTCTGAAGGACTAAGATTGCGAGATACTTTATCATCTGGGTAAGGCTAACGTTGTAGCCGATGCTTTGAGCAGGAAGAGCCTTGGGATGGTATCATATATGATGGTTAGGGAACATGAGTTGCTAGAGCAGTTTGCTAGCCTCAGTTTGGGAGTTGTGCCTTCTGACATGGACACAAGCTATGTGATAGCCAGTCTACGCTTAGAGCCGGATTTGTTTGACAGGATCAGAGTGGCTCAACAGACTGATCTATTTTGTATGGATGTGAGTGGTCAGATGCAGAAGGGCACAATGACTGATTTTGAGTTGAGTTCTGATGGACTATTGAGGTTCAGAGACAGATTGTGTGTTCCCGAGGATCCAGGACTCAGGAGATTGATATTGGCAGAAGCTCATTCGTCGAGGTATACGTTACATCCGAGGAGTAACAATATGTATCAGAACCTCCAGAAGGTATACTGGTGGTCGGGTATGAAGAGAGATGTAGCAGATTTCGTGGTAAGGTGTCTCGTATGTTAGCAAGAGAAGGTAGAGCATCAGAAACCTGCAGGGTTATTGCAGCCTCTACCTATACCGACATGAAAATGGGAGCATATCACCATGGATTTCATGATGTGTTTACCGAGGACCCGTAGGAATCACGATACTATATGGGTGATCATCGACAAAATGACGAAGTCAGCCCACTTCATAGCTATGAGAGCGACCGATACTCTGAGTTCATTGGCAGAGTTGTATGTACGCGAGGTAGTGAGGTTACATGGTACACCAGTGAGCTAGTCTCTGATAGGGATTCCCACTTCACTTCCCACTTTTGGGAACATTTTTAGGAAGCCGTGGGAACCCAGTTAAGTTTGAGCACCGCTTTCCATCCTCAGACAGATGGTCAGTCAGAGAGGACTATACAGACCCTAGAGGATATGTTGAGAGCATGTGTGCTAGATTTTAGAGGCTCTTGGGATGACCACTTGCCACTTGCCGAGTTCGCCTATAACAACAGTTATCATTCGAGTATTGGGATTGCACCGTATGAGGCTTTATATGGGCGTAGATGTCGTTCCCCAATTGGATGGGAAGAAGTGGGTGACCGTAAGATTTTTGCTTCTGACATGGTTACACAAGCATCTGAGGACGTCCACTTAATTGTAAAGAGACTGAGGATAGCTCAGAGTAGACAGAAGAGTTACGCTGACAGGAGACGTAAGCCACTAGAGTTTGCAGTTGGTGAATCTGTGATTTTGAAAGTTTCTCCTTCCAAGGGCATAGCGAGATTTGGGAAAAAAGGGAAGCTAAATCCTCGCTATATAGGACCCTTTGAGATACTTGATCGAGTGGGAGATAAGGCTTATAGGTTGGCATTGCCATCAGACTTATCAGGTGTCCATAACGTCTTCCACATATCGATGCTTCAAAAGTATCACCCGGATCCGGCACATGTGATTAGTTATGAGCCTTTGGAGCTCTAAGAAGACATGTCATATGTTGAGCGACCGAGTCGGATATTGGATAAGAAGGAGAAGGTATTGAGATCGAAGACCATTAGGTTAATGAAGATTCTCTAGCAGCATCATACTTCAGAGGAGGCTACTTGGGAGCTAGAGAGTCTGATGCGAGAGAAGTACCCTCACCTATTTGATAACTGACTTGGTTCTAATTTAAAGGACCAAATTTTTTGAGTGGGGGAGGCCTGTCAGACCCGTATTTTATGTAGCCAGTACCTTATGATTCCTATGTGTATGAACACTCTATTATTATAGTTTAATCATAAGAAGAGTATTTACTAGATTTAAAGTGTTAGTAAAATGATTTAACACACAAAAGTTACATAAAAAGCCTAATGTGAGCTATAAGAGTCACAAGCTAAACCAAGGGGATCTGAATTATTCTGACTGAAAATAAGAACTTAAAATGAGAAAATATAGAGAGCTTATGAAGGAATGTTAGCTTGATTTAGTTCCGAACATAGAAAATGATGGTAAAAGCTAAAAAGGGTAAAATGGACCTTTTTAGCTAGTTAAGGTGTTTCGAGTGTAATTATCTACCAGGAACGGTTGAAACATAAAGACGAGAGTGTAAGACATAAGATATGACACTTTCAAAATTTTGAGAAAAAGTCAACATGGTCAATGGTTAAGGAAAAAGTCAACTATATTAAGAAAAGTTGACTTTTACTATTGTTGACTAACCATGGTTAGAAATTAACCTAAGTATGGAGAAAAAATTGGGGAAAAATATTCTTGGTCAGAATACAAGATAATCATCCCCAGAAGTAAGAAAAATTTATTCGGAAGGATTTCGGATTTAATTTAATGAATAAAAACGCAATGGGCCAAAGTTAGAAATTTTAAAGCCCATTAAGGTATCATAAGTGTGGGCCGAATTTGGAAAGCCCAATGGGTCGAATTGTTGGGCCAATTTGTGGGCCTAATATTGAGACAATTGAAGGCCCAATAGGTAGTAAAAATTTCAGCCGAAAAGCCCAAACCAAGAAGCCCAATTGAAAGCCCATTTGAATAAGTTAAAAGCCATTAATGAAAGGTAACAAAGTCTAAAATGATAACCATTACCTAAACTTTTTGGAAGTCAATTAAGGTGGCTGGATTTTAGCTTAATGACTAAGTAATGGACTTATAAATACCAGCCAACACATAATCATCTTCATCCTTTCATTTTCGGCAAAGTGAAGAAACCATAACCGAAAAGTTTTCCAAGCTTTCTCTCACTAGAAATCACTAGGAAAAAGGCATATTTGAAACTTGCAATCTTCATGAAAGTTGTTCCAAATTTAGAGGAGAGTGACATATGTTGGAATTGGCTATAAAGGAGCCATAGTGTGCAAACCATAAGGCTTCAAAGTTTCGGCCAAGTGTGAACACAAATACTAGGTATAATTTCAAGCTTCCAACTTTATATATGTTAATCTATGAGTTATATGGACTTGATTGGTATATGTTTTATGGATTGAAACACATGAAAACACCATGACCATGTGATGGCCAAAAGTTGGTATATGAGTTTTGATAAATACCCATGTGATATTAAGACATGTATAGGTTGATATGCATGTAGACATGATTATGGCATGGTTAGTTATAATCAATTTGCTCATATGGATGGTGGTATGATATTGGCACATAAGGTGTTTGATAAAATGCCAACATGAACTATAGGAAAGGCTTAAGACATGCCAACCAAGTGTTTGTCAAAATGCCTAAGTGAATTGGCTAAGGAAATGGACATGGATAACATGTCATGGTGTGACCGACGACATGGAGTGCTCTCGGCAATGGCATAAGGCTGAGAGGTCTAATGGGCCTAGCCCAATTATTTTAGGCTCAATGTGATGTAATGGGTCTAGGACAAGCCCAATAAGAGTTCGTGGGCCCCACAAGCCCAATATGCCCAACGAAAATGAATAGTAAAATGAAAATGGGCTTAAGGCATAGTTAGGTCCATTAAGGATTATTAAAGCCCATTAAGGGAAATAAACTGTATTTAATGTGAAATACAGTAGGAAAAGTGTAATTAACCTGATAAATGGTTATATGCAGCTCCAGAGATTATTGGAGAAGTAAATCGAACTGCTAAAACGAGCAGCGCAGAGAAAGTGAAATTTCTCGAGTGATTGCAGGTAAGGGACTTTTGTGAGTAGTTAGAGATACCTGCACGTATTTTCGTCTGCTTTTACATTCACTTAAAAACTCTGAGGGTCAGAGAAAGTGAATAATAATTACTGTGACCCGATAGTGACAAATTACGATTTCGCCCTTAGTTAGTCAAAAAGTCAACTTTTGTGAAAAGTTGTAAAAAGCATGGAAACCACCATTTTGAGTGTTTTACTGCTGTTTAGTAGAAGAATAAATAGATGGGCTAATGACTTTAAGGTTGATGTGAATTAAGCACACTTTATAGTGCTTATTTTGATATTTTTTAAATAATCCCTTTTTAAAGAGCCATCTATCATATTATGTGAGAATGAATCGTGCTGGAGCACAGCTCGCACTGGATTTCATATAGTTTCCACATATATTAGCGTTGGATTATGATTCGCACTAGATTTCCATGACATGCATGATAGAGTACTGGAGTTCGTACTTGTACTCAGTTTTATATGATATATGCATGAGAGAGTGCTGGAGCGTTGTTCGTACTCGATTCTTCATGATTTATACATGACATAGTACTGGAGCTATTGCTCGTACTTGATTTGATGATATTGTGCATAGCATAGTACTGGAGTTATTGCTCGTACTTGTTTTAATACATGAACTATGCATTGACCTAGTTGCTGGAGGTTTACTCACACTAGAGTTGAGTTTGTGATGTGAAACAGTGTTTGAGCGGAGTGTCGACTGTGAGTCATGCTCAAAGGCGCGCACTGTATGTGATATATAATACATGTTGAAAACCATGCTTGATTTCCTTGTGTAGACTGAGTGTCACACTGTGAGAGGATTCGTATGAGGATACTAGAGACGTGGTATGATATTCCATGGTTTTGAGGGCTAAGACCTATGGCAAGCACCCCGATTGTGATGTAGGGTCCACGGGTGTACGTTGTACCGTGCATGTGGCATGGAGTACACTATACTGTGTGTTGTTGTGGAGTTGAGGAGGATATAGCTGGCGGTTGTGATGGACTGACCCCCGTCCCGTTGCAGCAGTGATGTCCCGCACACTGAGTACTGTGTTGCTTGGGATCACATGTTGGATATTATCATAGTCTAGGATACTATTTACATTTTCACCACAGAGTCTCACATGATATATCACCTGATTGACTGATTTAATTGCGGACAGACCTGAGGCATGGGTCGGACTCCGATTTTGTGTTATGAATGATTTAAATGCCATATTTACTGTGATTTAAACATACATGGCATGATTTATCTAAAGGCATTGTGATATTATAAAGATGCATTGTTTTGCACTACATGCCTACATTTGAGAAAGAAACCATGATTTCTGTACATGGGATTTAATCTGTACAAGTATATATATATATTTAAAGACATGCTTTTAAAGTGAGTAAAGAAAACGATGTTTTCAAGGCATAGCATTATTTTGAGTAGATAGTGTAGATATCTACTTGCTTGCCTGATTTCCTTACTGAGTGCGTTATATGTTCACCCCCTTTCTTTACATCTTTCTACAGAGCATCAGCAGTAGAGTGAGAGCTATTGAGGGATAGTATTCCTGAGTCCACTGCTATTTCCTATCGATCGACAGGTATACGTATTTTGTACGGTTATGTATCTAAACATAGAAACAGCACAGTGATGTATACGATATATATTATGGGGAATGTAATTGTATTAGACTTTATACAATCTCACATGTATTATAAAAGAAGCTACAGTCAGTAACAGTATATTGACTTGTATGTATGATAATGGATGATATGGTATGCAAGGAAGCTAACATCGAATCACAGCCCAACCATTGAAGAGAGGAAAGGTAAGTTAAAATGTGAAAAATTTGTAGTGATTTTGGTTAAAGTCATGAATTGAGATGAGGTCCTGACAAAATCAGTTTGATTTGGTCCCGAACACATAGAGGTAGAGTAAATGGCAAAAAGGGGTAACATAGACCTTTTAAGCCGTTCGAGGTGTTTTAGGTATATTCACTTCCCGAAAATGGCTAAAACATAAAGATGAGAGTGTGAATCATAAGTTATGACACTTTCAAAATTTTGAGAAAAAGTCAAACGTGGTCAATGGCATGAAAAGTCAAAAGTAGTTAAGAAAAGTGGACTTTGACCATAGTTGACTAACCATGGTTAGAAATTAACCTAAGTTTGGAGGAAAATTTGGGATAAAATAATTTTAGCTAGAATATAAGATATTCATCCCCCAAAATAAGAAAAATTTATTTGAATGAATTCCAAATTTAATTTAATTAAAAACGCAATGGGTCAAAGTTGAAAATTTTAAAGCCCATTAAGGTATCATAAGTGTGTGCCGAATTTGAAAAGCCCAATGGGCCAAATTTTTGGGTCAATTTGTGGGGCCAATATTGAGACAATTGAAGGCTCAATAGTAGAAAACATTTCGGTCCAAAAGCCCAAAGAAAAAGCCCAAACTTAGAAGCCCAATTGAAAGCCCATTTGAATAAGTTAAAAGCCATTAATGAAAGGTAACAAAGTCCAAAATGAAAAGCATTACCTAAACTTTTTGAAAGTCAATTAAGGTGGCTGGATTTTTGACTTAATGGCTAAGTCTTTGGCTTATAAATACCAGCCAACACATAGTCATCTTCATCCTTTCATTTTCGACAAAGTGAAGAAACCATAATCAATAGTTTTCAAGCTTTCTCTCACTAGAAATCACTAGGTTAGAGAC
The DNA here is from genome assembly GCA_033439115.1 of Firmiana major. NCBI lineage: Eukaryota > Viridiplantae > Streptophyta > Magnoliopsida > Malvales > Malvaceae > Firmiana > Firmiana major. Next base: position 42,150,029 of record CM065907.1, on the reverse strand, counting down.
ATATTTGGAACAAGTGATCTTCATGAAAGTTGTTCCATATTGAGAGAGGAATAACATATCTTGGAATTAGTTATCAAGGAGCCATATTGAGAGAGACAAAAAAATCAAGGAAGTTTCGGCCAAAGTGGGAAGTATAAGCTAGGTGAGTTTTCAAGCTTCCAACTTCATATATGTTAATCTATGAGTTATATGGAGTTGATTGGTATATGTTTTATGGATTGAAACACATGAAAACACCATGAACATCTGATCGCCAAAAAGGGTTATATGAGTTTTGATGAATACCCATGTGATTTTAAGACATGTATAGGTTGATATGCTTGTATACATGATTATGGCATGGTTAGTTATAATCAATTTGTTCATATGGATAGTTGTATGATGTTGGCACATAAGGTGTTTGATAAAATGCCAACATGAACTATAGGAAAGGCTTAAGACATGCCAACTAAGTGTTTGTGGAAATGCCTAAGTGAATTGGCTAGCAAATGGCCATAAGTGGCGTGATGTGGCATGACCGGCGGCATGATGGCTCTCGGCCACATGCCATGGCCGAGAAGGTCAATGGGCTATACCGACTTGGTTTCAGCCCAATAAGGTGTTATGGGCCTCGGATAAGCCCAATAAGAGTTGGTGGGCCCTATAAGCTTGTCAGACCCGTGTTTTCGATTATGTATGTAGCTTATTCCTTATGATTCCTATGTGTATGAACACTTTATTTTCATGGTTGAATCATAAGAAGAGTATTTACTATCACCCAATTGACAATTAAAGAATAAAAATGCATGTAAGTTACATAAAAGCCAAATAAGGGCCGAGATGGCCATAGGCCAAGCTAAAAAGGGATCGAAATCAAGTTGACTGAAAATAAGAATTTAAAATAAGAAAAGATAGTATGTGTATGAAGGAAAGTCGGGTTAAATTGCTTTCGAACAAGTGCAGGGGTAAAACGATCAAAAGACCAAAATTCGGTATAAATTCAATAAGAAAATTTCATTAAAAATATGGAATTGAGAAATCTTAATCAATAACGAGAAAAATATTGAATTTCGAGTCCAATTGATCAAGATATGAATTTATTGGAATTAATCGAAATTTTCACCTCGAAAAATTATCTCGAAAATATTGTAAAAATATACCGAAAAGACAAAATAAGACTGATAAATTCATTTATTGATTAAATGAATAAAATAAGATTTTTTGAAAGATATTTTGGATTTTTTAATGTATTTTAAATGATTAAAATAATAATAAAATAAATTATAAAAATAAAATAATTTTTTTTAAAAAAAAGAAACGAAAATTTTGAAATGCGAAAGGAAGAAGAACTAAAGAAGCGAAGCTAGGCGAACCGAGGAAGATCTCATCACCGGTGAGCAACCGGTGACCAACGAGGCCAGGCGAGGGTTGGAAAGGGTAGCCGACACCCACGCGACCCACCGGTAGCCGCGACGCGCGCCGATGGTGCCGGAAAAGGCAGATCAATGAAGGAATTGTCGATGGGAGAAGAGGAAGATTTCGGCGATCCCACCCATAATTGGCCCCGATCGAAGCTAACCAAAGCTTCCCCGACCAGAGATTTGTTGAACGACGGTAGTGAGGCGCCGAGAACCAGCCGGACGATGTCGGAACGGTGAAAGGAAACTGAACCGGACAGCTGGTTCAGGGGAAGAAGCTGTGCTGAACCGGACCGGACCAGTTCAGCCAAGGAGAAAAGGAAAAAAAAAGAAAAAAAAGAAAAAAGGGGAAAAGAGAGAGGAAAATCCCCGAGAATACCTCAGATTACAGTTCGACGATAACTTTCGAATGTGAGCCGATCGAACTCCGATTTGTGCACCATCGCATAATTTCGAGTAAGTAAAGCTCATTTACTACAATAGTATGATTTTTGTGCAATTGGAATTTAGTTTGCGGATTTCAGATTAATTTCTGCATAAAATAAATTATATCCGAATTTTTGAATTTACTGTCGTAAATGATATACGGGCTATCCAAAGAGTTTGGAACAAAGCCCAATGGGTATTGATAGGCCCAATGAGCTAATAGACCCTGATGAAGGGAATTAATAAGTGGAAAACAGGCTTGAGACAGAGTTAGGCCCAATTAAAGTGTTTAAGGCCCAATAACTGTAAACGAGCCCATTAAGAGATATTAACTGTATAAAATGCATAATATAGTAGGAAAAGTATAATTAACCCGGTGAATAGTTATATGCAACTTCGAAATTGTATTGAGAGTTTACCGGACTGCGAGATTTGAGCAGCACAGAGGAAGTGAGGTCACACAACGTGATCTGGGGTAAGGGCCTTTTGGGAGTAGTAAGAGATATCTGTGCGTATTTTCGTCTGCTTTTACATTCACTGAAATTGTCTGAGGGTTAGAGAAAATCAATAATATTTATAGAGACCCGATATGAGTAACTTACTATTTTTCCCCTAGTTAGGCAAAAAGTTAACTTTTGGGAAAAGTTGTAAAAAGCATGAAAACATTGTTTTTGAGTGTTTTTACTGTTGTGTAGCAGAAGAGTAGGTAAATGGGCTAATGTTTTGAGGTTGAGGTAAACTAAGCACACTTTATAGAGCTGATTTTAGTGTTTTGAACCATCCCTATTTTAAAGAGCCATCTACCGAACTATGTGAAAACAATCGTGCTGGAGCATAGCTCGCACTTGATTTCAGATGTTTTTCACATACATTAGTGCTAGAGTGAGACTTGCACTCTATGTATCTGACATACATGATAAAGTACTGGAGCATTGCTCGTACTCAGTTTTATGTGATTTGTACATGATAGAGTGCTAGAGCGATAGCTCGTACTCAAGTTTTACATGAGAACTATGCATGACCTAGTGTTGGAGGTTACTCGTACTAGTATTTAATGTTTTGACATGCATACACAGTGTTTAAGTGGAGTGTTGACTGCGAGTCACACTCAAGACGCGCACTGTAGTTTTACGTGATATATAGACATGTTAGAAAAATCGTGATGATTTCCTCATGTAGACTGAGTGTCACACTAGAGAGGTTCACACATGGATTTAGAGACGTGGCATTGATTATTCTGTGGTATGAGGGCTAAGACCTATGGCAGGCACCCCGACCATGAGGCAGGGTCCACGGGTGTACGTTGTACCTTGCGAGTGGCATGGAGTATACTGTACCGTGTGTTGTTATAGAGTTGTGGAGGAGAGTTGTTGATAGCTGGCGGTTGTGATGGACTGACCCCCCTCCCGTTATAGCAGTGATAACTCACACACCGAGATCTGTGTTGCCTGAGATTTCACATATTAGGATATGGCCATAGTCCAGGAGATATTGCATTTAGCCACTGAGTCTCGCATGATATATCACATGTATTTATGATACGAGTAGACCCAAGGGATGGGTCAGAACCCGGTTGTTCTGTTGTGTTATGAAATACCATATTTACTGTGTTTTGAATGTAAATGGCATATTTTATATAAAAGCATTCTGAATTGATAAATATGCACTGTTTTGCATGAATGCCTATATTTGATAACTCTACATGAGTTTAGTACATGGGATTTTAAATCTGTACTATTATATATAAATTTTGAAACATGCTTTTGAATTGAGAGAAGGAAAGGCAAAACACTATTTTCAGTAGATAGAATGGATGTCTACTTACTTGCCTGATTTTCTTATTGAGCCAGATAGCTCACCCCTTTCATTTCCCCCCTCTCTACAGATCATCGCCAATAGATTGAGTCGGCTAAGGTATAACATTCCTTTTGACCGCTACCATTCCCCATCTAGCGAAAGGTATACAAGATGCATACTCTTTTATATCTGAACAATGTATAAACACAGTGATATACACGTTTTTAATATTGGGGATGTAATTATATTAAAGTATATGAAATTACTTAGAAGAAAAGTGTACGTACAGTCAATAAATATTTAGAACGACATGCATGTATGATACGAAAAAGAATGGTAAGGTATGTATGGATGAGGAGACTAATGCTTAATCACAGCCCAACTGTTGAAGAGAGAAAGGTAAGTAAAAAGCGAAAAAAATTTATTGTGGTTTTTGGTAAGTCACGAAAGGAGGTCGTGACAAAGCCCAATAGGCCCGACAAAAATGAATAGTAAAATGGAAATGGGCTTAAGACAGTGTTAGGTCCATTAAGAGTGAACGAGCCTATTAAGTGAAATAGACTGTATTAAATGTGTAATACAGTAGGAAAAGTATAATTAACCTGATGAATGGTTATTTACAGCTCAGTAGTTTACATTGAGAGCTAATCGGACTGCGAGATCGAGCAGCACCGAGGAAGTGAAGTCACTTGACGTGATTCGAGGTAAGGGACTTTTGCGAGTAGTTAGAGATGTCTGCACGTATTTTCGCCTGCTTTTACATTCACTTAAAAAGTCTGAGGGTCAAAGAAAGTGAATAATATTTATAGCGACCCGATAGTGGCAAATTACGATTTTACCCTTAGTTAGGAAAAATAGTCAACATTTTGGAAAAGTTGTGAAAAGCATGGAAACTATGTTTTTGAGTGTTTTTACTGCTGTGTAGCAGAAGAGTAGACAGACTGGCTAATGTTTTTAAGCTTGATGTGAATTAAGCACACTTTATAATGCTGATTTTGATGTTTTGAAAATCATCCCTTTTCAAAGAGTCATCTATCCTATTATGTGAGAATAAATCGTGCTAGAGCACAAGTCACACTTGATTTCAGATGTTTTTCGCACACATAAGTGGTAGAGTGAGACTCGCACTAGATTTCCATGACATGCATGATAGAGTACTGGAGTTATTAGTCGTACTCAGTTTTATACGATTTATGCATGATAGAGTGCTGGAGTTATTACTCGTACTCAGTTTTATATGATATGCATGATAGAGTGCTAGAGTGAATTGCTCGTACTCTACTTTTATATGATATGCATGATTTAGTGCTAGAGCATTACTCGCACTCGATTCTTCAAGATTTATACATGACATAGTACTTGAGCGATTGCTCGTGCTTGATTTGATGACTTTTGTGCATAGCATGGTACTGGAGCGATTGCTTATACTTGATTTGAAACATGAACTATGCATGACCTAGTTGTTGGAGGTTTACTCGCAATAGAGTTGAGTTTGTGATGTGAAACAGTGTTTGAGCGGAGTGTCGACTGTGAGTCGCGCTCAAAGGCGCGCACTGTAGTTTTACTGTGATATATAAGACATGTTGAAAACCATGTTGATTTCCTCATGTAGACTAATTGCCATACTGTAGAGATGTTCGCATGTGGATTTAGAGACGTAGTATTTATATTCCATGGTTTGAGGGTTAAGACCTATGGCAGGCACCCCAACCGTGAGGAAAGGGTCCACAGGCGTACGTTGTACCATGCGAGTGGCATAGAGTACACTGTACCGTGTGTTGTTGTGGAGTTGTGGAGTTGAGGAGTTTATAGCTGGCGGTTGTGATGGACTGACCCCCCTCTCGTTACAGTAGTGATAACCCGCACACCGAGATATGTGTTGCTTGGGATTTCACCATTATAGGATATGGCCATAGTCCAGGAGAGTATTGCATTTAGCCACTGAGTCTCGCATGATATATCACTTGTTTTCATAATACGCTTAGACTTGAGGGATGGGTCAAAAACTAGTTAATGTGTTGTGAATGATTGAAATGTCATATTTATTGTGATTTGAATATAAATGGCATGATTTATCTAAAGGCATTATGAAATTATAAAGATGCATTGTTTTGCACGAAATGCCTATGTTTTGAGAACTCAGCATGATTTTGTACATGGGATTTAAATCTGTACAATTATATATATATATTAAATTCATGTTTTTTTAGTGAGTTAAGCAAATAATATTTTCAAGGCAGAGCATTAATTTCAGTAGATAGTGTGGATATCTACTTGCTTGTCTGATTTCCTTACTGACTTGTGAACTCACCCCCCTTTTTTCCCTCTCTACGGGGCCTACATAGTAGATAGAGTATGACTGAGGATTTGAATTCCTTGTGTCCGCTGCACTCCCATCGAGAGAAAGGTATACATACACACGTACGATTTTGGATCTGAACATATAAACAGCATGGTGACGTAAACTTATGTAATATGAGGGATGTATTTGTATTTAATATATGTGAGCTCACTATGAAACAAAAGTAGTTACAGTCAATAGATAGTTATATTAGCATGTATGAATGATAAGATAATGTGGAAGAGGTGACTAATAGCGAATCACAGCCCAAACGTTGGTGAAGAGAAAAGTAAGTAAAAAGCGAAAAATTTGTAGTGATTTTTGGTAAGTCACGGATGGAGGTCGTGACAAAATGGTATCAGAGCAGAGTTTTGGTCTGATGTGAGTCGGTATTAGTACATAGAAAAGTTTACATCCCCATATTACTGTGTTGTGTTCAGTTACAAGTGTGTGTACCAAGATGGGAATTGCATAATTAATGGTTGTGAATGCAGGAATCGAGCCATTATGTCTAATACCAGCCGTGGTAGAGGGGCTAGAGGTAGGGCTCGAGGCCGTAGAGTTAGGCCTGAGAGCCGAGATGATTCTGAATCTTCATTTGACCTTGGGGCACAAATCGCATTATGGTACCAAAGAGTACCGAAGCACGACTTGTGAGATTAGAGCGTAGCCTAGAAAATATAGTACAGTTACTGGCACAGACCATGCCAGGTAGATAGGGACAGGATGCAGGGACTGCGACTAGAGAGACAGCTGCACCTGATACGTCTGCACAGCCTGCAAAGATGCCACAGGCTACAGATACTCCTACACCCCCACCAGTTTAGGATAGTAGTGGGTTGGGATACGGGTGTGATTTGGATAGATTGCGACAGTTCCAGAAGCTTGGACCTCCATCTTTTCGTGGGCTCAAGGACCCAGTTACTGCTGAGGAATGGATGGGAGAAATGGAAAAGTTGTACGGATTCTTTGAGTGTACGACTTCAGAGATTGTCACATTTGTTGCGTTCCTACTGAAGGGAACGACAAAGCATTGGTAGAAGTCCACCAGGCCCATATTGAGAGACCGACATACTGAGATTAGTTGGGAGATATTTCTGGATGCCTTTAGGAGGCAATTTGTTCCAAATATGGCACAGCGGAGGCTGTAAACTGAGTTTTGGGGTTAAGCCAGGGGAGTCTGTCAATGGATGAGTATGAGACCAAATTTATATCCCTAGAAAGGTATGACCCCGACACTATATATAGTGAGACCAGGAAGGTCCGCAGATTTATAGATGGACTGAGACCAGTGTTACGGTCTAGATTGGTACCATTGGATATTAGTACATATGATGAGGTAGTGCGCAGGGCGCAACTATGTGAGCAGGACTATGAGAGGAATGCCTCCAAATTTGGGAAAGTTTGTCGGAGCCAAGAGAAGGATAGGAATAGGCCGGTTACAGACAGAGGTTTCAGTTATCGATGAGGGAGGAGACTCTCTGGTAAGAGACCACGAATAGAGGAGGTGCGAGAGAGACCAGTTAGACCTCCTACATACCCAACTATAGCTCTGACGAAGGGCATTATGATTGGAGGACCGAGGCCTACTACTGATCAGTGCAGTAGATGTGGTAGATACCATGGTGGTAGACCTTGTCCGATGAGTCCTGTTATGTGTTTCGATGTGGGAAACCAGGGCATATTGCTAGAGTTTGCCCAGAGATGGTTGAGATTGGCCCACAAAAGGGCAAGGAGTTAGAGAGAGCTCCAGCTAATACTTCTGCTCGAGAAAGAGAGCAACAGCTGAAGAGTAGGGGAAAAGGATATGACAGCTAATTGAATTTTGTAAAGTGTGAGCGATTTTGATGTAATCGTAGGAATGGATTGGTTAACTACAAACCATACTGTTTTAGAGTGCTATGCTAAGATGGTTATATTTCCTACCCCGAAAAACTATAATGTAAAGATTACAGATTTTTTAATAAGGCTACCATAAAAAATAAGTATCCCCTTCCACGTATTGTTGATTTGTTGGATCAGTTTCGAGGAGCGCAGGTCTTTTCTAAGATTGATCTGAGGTCTGGGTACCATTAGTTGAGAATTCGGAGTGGAGATGTACCCAAGATAGCATTTAGGACCTGATATAACCATTATAAGTTTTTAGTTATGCCATTCGGATTGACGAATGCTCCCGCAGCTTTGATGGCTTAGATGAATGATGTGTCCGATGAGCTTAAGGCCGGTTAAGGCCCATTATGGTACAATCGGGCCCAATATGGGTAAACGGGCCCAATGATTTAAATTAAGCCTAGAAAAATATGAAATACAATTAATTATATTATATTTGACCTGATGAATATTTATACGTAGTTCCAGAGATTTAATTGGGAGCAAATCGGACTGTGTGATGAGACATCAGTGGAAAGGTCAGACCATACAGAAAAATGAGGTAAGGGAATTATCTGAGTAGCCAGAGGTAGCTACACGTATTTTAATAGCTTTTGTATACACTAAATATGTATAAAGGTCCTAAAAATGGTTTAAAGATTAGGACTTGAAAATAGAAAAAGATTATTTTACCCCTATTGAGGGAATTCACCTAAGGATGGTGAAAGCATGACATGCATGAAATGCATAATTTAAGGAATTTTCTGATTTAAGGAATTTTTGATTTAAGGAATTTTCGTGGTTTTTAAGCAAAGCAAATCGATAGATTGGCCAGTAATTGCATAAATTTCACAATAAAACACTACGAAAGTGTTATTGAGATTTAAATGATATTTCTTTGGAAAATGGGCCAACTATCAAGTTTATATGAAAATAGATAGTGCTGGCACATAGCTCGCACTATATCTGCGTTTGTGAGTGTGCATAAAATTTGCTAGAGCGGTTGTTCGCACCGACTTGTCTGACATCATATGCATGAAATGTGCTAGAGCGGTTGCTCGCACTGATTTTATTATTGTGAAAAGCATGAGAGGTACTGGAGCCTTGTTCACACCCTGTTTTGACTGTTTTGACTATTTTGGACTGTTTTGTCTTGATATGCATAAAAAGGTGCTGGAGCGATTGTTCGCACTAGTTTTAATGATTTGACATGCATGAGAGGTGCTGGAGCTTAGCTCGCATCCTGTTTTGATATGATAATTGTATAAAAGCCATGCTTGAGTGTAACTCACACAAGATTTGATTTATTTATGCATAAAAACGTGTTGGAGCTTGCTCGCACGTGATTTTATATGGATTTATAACTCCTTTTAAAGTCGTACTGGAGTGTTACTCGTACGTAGATTTTACTGATTTTTATGAAACCGTGCTAGAGCTTCGCTCGTATGAGATTTTTAGATATCATGAATATGTATGGAGTCGTGCTAGAGCTTCACTCGCACAGGGATTTATATGACATGCATATAGCCGTGTTGGAGCCTCTTGTAGACTATGTGTCACAATGAGATGATATGCCACACGTGCATACTGAGACATAGATGGTATGGGTGGATAAGACCTATTGCAGGCACCCCCTGACTGAGATTGGGTTCACGGAGTACGTTGTACCATGCATGTCACACGGAGTACGCTATACCATGGGGATTGTTGGAGTGGGTGGCACTAGCCACGAGGCAGCAAGCCTTGCCCTCGCAATCCTGATGTTATGTTGTTCTGGCAGCAGGATTGACCCACCTCCCATTTCAGGTGTGATACCCCGCACACTAGGTACCGTGTAGCTAGGGATCACTAGGTTATGGCCATAGTCCTAGTTGTTACTGATATAGTCACCTACATGTCTCACATGATATAACTTGTGGTTTCGATAAACTAGGGTAGACCCAAGGGAGGGGTGAGGCCCCCGATTTTGTGATTTTCTTCAATGATGCTAGATTTTTTAGAGGATTTTATGAAATGTGTGCCTAAAAGAAGGGTGACTTTTATAACAGAATTTTATAATGAATTTTTTATGAGATTGATTTATGAGATGATTAATCCCTTCGGGTTATTTTATACTGCAGCTTTAATGAAGTGATTTGAATGCAGTAGCATGAGGAGTTTTACATGCTTTAATTACAAATTCATGAAAAGAATTGTCTTTCATGTTTGGTGTCACATGGCATGAATTAATGCATGATCTTGATTTATTTCATGCTAATTATGATTTTATGATTTTTCATAAAATGCCATTTATGCATGATTTGCATGAATTCTATATGCACGAATAGTTTTTATAAACTATAGCAATAATGTATGCATGATTTTGTGCGTGAGATTTAAACGAAAAGAAATGGATTTTAAGGGCATGGCATTATGAGCATGTAGATAGTGGAGCTATCTACTTACTTGCATAATTGCCTTACTGAGCGTGTGGTTTGCTCACCCCCTTATTTTCTCATCTTTTCAGAGCACTCACAGTAGTTAGTGAGCGGCTAAGAACTTGCATCTTGGCATCCGCTGCTTCCCATCGAGAGACAGGTGTACACATTTGTATAGTTTCGTATCTAAATATGTAAATGCACAGTACTGTAAATGGATATGATGTCGAGGATGTAAGGTTATGTAAATACCATTGTATAAGTATTTTGTTAAATTCAAAGGATAGTAAATCCTGATATGTGAATGTGATTATGGAAATGGAATGGTAAATAGGTGAGAGGTGACTAACACCGAATCATAGCCCAACCGTTAGTAGGATGGTCACGATGCGAGAAAGGTAAGAATCAAAGAATAAACAAAAAATGAAAAATTTACAGTGATTTTTAAGAAATTTGGGTCGTGACCGTTTTTGGTATCAGAGCTAACTTGGCCTGATATGAGTCGGTGTTAGTGGTTAAGGAAGTTTACATCCCCATGTATTGTGCATTGTTTAGATACAATTGTGTATATCAAGATGAGATTGCAACTAAGAATTTGGTTCAAATGCTAGAATATAGACTCATTAACTGATAGCCGCTATGGTAGAGGGGTGAGAGTACACGAGCTCGAGGCCGTAGAGGTAGGCCCGAGAGTCATACTGAGTCAGCACATGAGACTCAAGATGAGATTAAAGTGGATGCTGATGTTGAGCATGCCACACAGAGTCTAACAGAGAGATCGGACAGTATTGAGACACGTTTCGCGAGGTTGGAACGGAGTGTGGAGAATATTTTAGGAACTAATTGCTCAGAGTGTGCATAGGATTTGAGGGCGAGTCGGAGCATTGGTGGAAGTCCGCTCGACCCATCTTAAGAGTTAGACATCCAAAGCTGACATGAGTAATATTTCTAGATGTATTCCGGTGACAGAATATCTCGAACACTGCTTAAAGGAAATTACAGATAAAATTCTTTACTTTGACCCTGAGGAACTGATTGATTGACGAGTATGAAACTCAGTTTATATTCCTGGGTAGGTATGAGTCAAACACTATGAACAGTGAGAGTCGAAATGTTTGAAAGTTCCTAGAAGGGCTGAGATTGTCAATTAGAGTCCGATTTGCTCCGTTAGATATTACTACCTATGCCGAGCCAATGCGTAGACTACAGTTGTGTGAATAAGATCACGAGTTGCACGCCTTTGAGATTGGGAAAGGTAGTAAGGGCCACAATAGAGACAAAAGAGAATAGAGAATGACAGAGATGTTAAAACGGGAAAAATATAGTTTGGTAAAAGATTAGAGCTGATGAGTCACGGGGTAAGATGATTAGTAAGGCCCAGTGTATCTAATTTCAGTACTTTTGAGGGGTATTGTGATTGGAGGACCCCAACCTGCTCCGTAGCAAGTGTAAGCAGTGTAGGATGTGTGGTAGATACCATAGAAGTAGGCCCTACACCTTATTGACTAAAATAGACGTTAAGTGTGGCACGACGGGCCATTTATTTAATGATTGCTCAGAGTTGGATGAGACTGCCCCATAGAGAAAGCCCTGTTGATATCTCTACACCGAAAAAGAGAGGCCACAGCCGAAGAGAAAGGGAAAGTAGGCTGTTGGACGAAGGCAAGTGTATGCCTTAGACCAGGACACTACTGATGTTTCATCTGATGTGATGCAAGATACCACACTGGTTGTGAATAATGAAGTAATTATTTTAATTGATCCTGGTGACACGTATTTATTCATACTGCCTTCAGTTGCTTATTAGCTAGTGAAAGATGTGAAACCTGTACCCTTAGGCAAGATGATGATAGTTAGCTGATTATCACTAACTGAATAGGGTATAGGGATTGTAAGTTGAAAACGAGGGAAAAAGGATATGACAGCCGATTTTATTCAATGGAATATGAATAATTTTGAAGTAATATTAGAGAATAGATTGATTCGGCTGCAAAATATGTTGTTTAGATTAATATCCTAAGATAGTGATATTTTCACCCCTGAAAAGTGTACTGTAAGTTTGACACGTAATGAAAGAGGTGTAGTGATTGTAATTAAAGGAGTGAATGATTGTATGGACGAGCTGAGTAATGATGGGAATGTTTCATCGTTTGTGTGGTTGATATGGATAAGGCACATCCGGAGTTAACAGATATCCTAGTGGGCTTGGAGTTTCCTGATATCTTCTGAGATATTCAACCAGGTTGCCACCCGTTAAAGGAATGGAGTTTTGTATTGATTTGGTACATGGTACTCAGCCGATATCCAAACCACTGTATAAAATGGTATTAGTCGAACTGGAAGGACTAAAGAAGCAATTATAGGAGTGATTGGATAAAAGTTTATCAGATCTTTTTAGAGATCGATTTGAAGTCTAGGTAACAACCATTAAGAATTCGGAAGGTGAATGTGTCGTAACTGTTAGGACATCGATGAACAAGGTATTTAAACCTTACTTGGACCGATTGGTTGTCATCTTTAGCAATGATATTTTGATGTATTCGAAATCCAGGGAAGAGCATGAGTAGCAACTAGAAATTGTCTTACAGACGAGGTGTTGTGAGTTTCTCGAAATGGGCTGCTCAGTTGACACATCTCGTTCGGAAAAAGATTGCATGCCAGTGGGATGATAAGTATGAAAGTAGCTTCAGTGAGTTTTGGTATATTGAAGTAATAAACTGACCACCGTAATTATTCTCACTATGACCAACAGCTTAAGAGGTTTCAGTGTATAAGGATACCTCAAAATAAGGATTGGGCTGTGTATTGACGTAAAATGGGAATATAGTCGTTTATGGATCCAGATAGTTCAAGGACCATGAGAGAAACTATCCGACCCATAATTTAGAGTTGGCAGTCGTAGCGTTTACACTAAAGGTATGGCACTACCAATTATACAGTGAGACATTTCGGGTATGCACTGATCATAAAAAGCCCCGAGTATCTGTTTTCACAGAAAGAGTCGAATATGATAACAAAGAGGGTTAGAGCTTCTGAGGGATTACGATCATTGAAATTGTACCACCTAGGAAAGACTAATGTAATGGTTGATGCCGTGAGCAAAAAGAGCCTCGGGATGGTATCACATATGATGGTCAAGGAGCGAGAGCTGCTAGAGCTGTTGTGAGCCTCAGTAGTTATGTGATCCCTTCTGATGATGATAGGGATTGTGTGACAGGTAGCCTGAGATTAGAACCAGATTTGAGTGACCGAATTTGACAGGCTTAGCGTGATGATCGGCAGGGTGTCGATATTGTGGATCAGATTCAAATGGGTACAGTGACAAAGTTCACAGTGAATAATGATGGCTTATTGAGGTTCAGAGATAGTATAAGTGCTCCCCACGACCACAGTTGATGAGATCGTTATTGGCAAAGCTCACTCTTAGGGATATACAATGCATCCGAGAAGTAATAAATATATCGGAATCTTTGAAAAGGGTATTAGTGGTCAGATATGAAAAGAGACATAGTAGAGATTGTGGAGAAGTGTCTCGTATGTCAGCAGATTAAGGTAGAGCAATAAACGTTTGCAAGGTTATTGCAGCCTCTACCTATATCGACACGAAAATGGGAACAAGTTAACATGGATATTGTGATGGGTTACAGAGGATCCGGATGAATCACGAGGCTATTTGGGTGATAGTCGATAGATTGACTAAGTCTACCCACCTTTTGGTTATGAAATCCCCAGATACTCCGAGTGTATAGGCAGATTTATGTATAAGAAAAATTGTGAAACATTATGTAGCGTCCCAGGGAGCATGATAACAAATAGGGATTCCTGCTTCACTTTCCACTTCTAGGAATATTTTTCAGGAAGCTATGGGAACCCGACTGAGTTTTAGCACAGCTTTCCGTTCTTAGACAGATGGTCAGTCAAAGGGGACTGTATAAATGCTGGAGGATACGATGAGAGTGTACCATTGATTTGATAAGCTCCTGGGATAATCTGTTGTTACTAATCGAATTTGCCAATATTACTATTATCACTCAAGCATCTAGATGACTTTATATGAGGCATTGTATGGCCGTAGGAGTTGTTCCCCGACTTGGATAAGAAAAGTGGGTAACAGATAGAGAATTGCTTCTGAATTTGTAAGACAAACCTCTGAGGATGTTTAGTTGATTTGTGAGATTAAGAACACCTCAGAGCAGACAGAAAAGCTACGCTGACAAGAGACAGAAAATCATTGGAATTCACCGGGGGTGAATCAGTATTGTCAGAAGTTACTTGTCCTAAGGGTATAAGGACATAACGAGACTCGAAAAGAAGGCAAATTGAGTTTCGTTAGATAGAATCCTTTGAGATATTGGACAAAGTGGGAGATAAGGCCTGTAGGTTGGCGTTACCGCTTGAATAAGCAGGCATACACAATGTGTCCCATCTTTTGATGCTTTGGAAATACTATCCGAACCCAGCATATGTGATCGAATACAAGCTGTTGGAACTCAATGAAAATATAATGTATGTTGAAAAAATCGATTCGGGTATTAGACGAAAGAAGAAAATGTTGATGTTTAAGATGATCTCCCTAGCTAAGTATGTTGGTAGTATCACACTTCAAAAAAAGTCATATGAGAATTAAAGAGTATGATGCAATAGAGTACCGGAGTTGTTTATGGACCCATTTGACTTGGTTCTAATTTAGAGGACCAAATTTCTTAAGTGGGAGAGATTATGTAAGACCCGATTTTAATTAAAACACGAAATGCGTGAGTGTTCGTGAAGCGAAGTTGGAATGGTATTCCCGAACACGTTGAATGAGTAAAACGGTCAAAAGACTGAAATTCGGTATTAATTGTGACAAGAAAATTTAATTAAAAATATGAAAATGAGAAATCTTGATTAATAACGAAGAAATAATTAAATTTCGAGTCCAATTGATCAAGATATGAATTTATTAGAATTAATCAAAATTTTCACATCGTAAAATTATCCCAAAAATATTAGAAAAATATACCGGAAAGATGAAATAAGATCGATAAATTCATTTATTGATTAAATGAACTAGATAAGAATTTTTTTTAGATTTTTTGGGAGGAAATAAGATTTTAATTGAATAAAAAAATAAAAAAATAAATTAAATAAATAAATAAATAAATAAAAAGAAATTAATTTAAAAAAAAGGAATCGCGATTTGCGATTCTGAAACAAACAGAAGACAAAAACGAAGAAGGCTGATGCCTTCTGTCTCCACCGACAGACGACCATCGGCGACTTGGAGACGCCGAGGAAGCCCAAATGAGAGGTGGCCACCACCAGCACCAACGAACCGACAAACGGCAAGAGAACGCCAGTGAGAGAGAGAAAGACAGAGAAACCGAGAGGGGAAAAGAAAATCCGACGAGCCGGCGTCGATCTAGGCCCGACCACTGCCAGCCGAAGGAGCCCCTCGTGAAGACCGGCCGATTAGCGGCTGAATCGGCCAGTGGGACGGCGGCCAGCGACGGAAACGGCGTCAAAAAGAAACGGCACCGATGGCTAAGGGAGAAGAGGCTGGACCGACCACTTTTCGGCCACCACGAGCGAAATCGAACCCAGATCCGAGCTTCGCGAGGTCCCGCAGAGCTGCTGGCGATGGAAGCCGACAAAGAATCGGCCGACGAAACACCGAACCGGTCGAACCGGACTGAACCGGCTGAACCAAACCAGTAAGAAAGGAAAAAGGGAAAAAGAAAAAGAGAAAAAATTGGAAAAAAAAATTCAATGATGCAATCGAGCTACGGGTAAGTCGATAAGCTGTCGAATTGACCGATTTAAATTTTGAAATATTTAATTTGATTAATATCCGACTGAAAATTGACCCAAAAAATATGTAATTATGTAGCTCGACAATTGACGTCAAACGAGAGCTCGAGTCAGCTTCGATTTGCGTACTATCATGGAATCTTAGGTAAGTAACCCTTATTTACGGCAATTTGCATAGTTATGCATGTTAGAAATTTACCGCATAAATTACGAATTAATTTTCATAGAAAATGAATTAAATTCTGGAAATTGAGATAAATTGTCGTAAATAATAAATTGAGCTATCCGGGAGTTAGAACAAGGCCTAATAAATACTGATGGGCTCAATGAGCCCATATAGGCCTCGATGATGTGAATAGTAAGTGAAAAATGGGCTTAAGGCCGGTTAAGGCCCATTATGGTACAATCGGGTCCAATATGGGTAAATGAGCCCACTGATTTAAATTAAGCCCAGAAAAATATGAAATACAGTTAATTATATTGTATTTGACCTAATGAATATTTATACGCAGTTCCGGAGATTTGATTGGGAGCAAATCGGACTGTGTGATGAGACATCAGTGGAAAGGTCAGACTATACAGAAAAATGAGGTAAGGGAATTGTGGGAGTAGCTAGAGGTAGCTACGCGTATTTTAATAACTTTTGTATACACTGAATATGTATAAAGGTCTTAGAAATGGTTTAAAGATTTTAAGGACTCGAAAATAGGAAAAGACTATTTTACCCCTATTGAGGGAATTCTGATAATTCTATATTTTTAGAATTATTTGTACTTAATTTCCTAATTAATTATTTAAATCCCCAATTTATTTTGTTAATTATCCCCTTTATTTAATTAAAATTCTCATGTTTGCAGATAAATTAAATTCGGATGAATTTTGAATATTTCGATAGAAAATGGATCGAAATTGAGCTAAAATCGACATTGGACCATGCGGAGAACACGAGTCTAGCACATCCAATTGGACAAAAAGACAGATGACATGGAAATATCTTTTCAAGGAACCAATGGTGTGAAGACAAGTGGTCAATCAATGCCAACTCATCTAAGATTGAAAAATTACAATTGTATCCCCAAATTTGTGTATAAATAGAATATGATGGCAATTGAAAAGGGGGTAGCTTAGGTTAGAATAGGAGTAATTTAGGGTAGAAAGTTTTAGAGAGTTTTTTAGTTTCTTTTTCTTTAAGCTTTCGGTGATTTACTTTAGCAGCTATCAAAACATTGTTTTCAATTTTTAGATATTGTTCATGTTTATTTCCAATTTTATAAGCTTTATTTCCTTTTCCTTTTCCGGTTTATTTTAGCTGTTTGATTTCCATGGTTTTTATTTTTCATTTGGGTGTGAGGGGCTGGTGACAGCAGCTTTGATACTCAACCCGATTGCAGCTGTTCATTTCATTTCCTACATTTTTTCTTTAATCTGTCTACCTTCCAATTTCAAAGTGAGCATTTTATTATTTTATTTTATCCCAGTAGTGTTCATTCGGTTACTGTCCCATTCTAATTTTTCTGCAAATTTATTTTTCATTTTATGTGCTTTTCATCAGATAACTTTTATGTTTCATCAGTTGCTTGATTACTGTATGTGTTCTTTAATGCATTCTCGGTTTTGTTGGGAACTATTCTATCTTACAAATTTACTTGCTTTGGTTTAACATTCATTTACTAACTCTACTCATGCCTTTTCGACTTTGAATTAGATGATTATTACTGCTCTAAAATTCTGTTTTATTATCTAGTTCCATTTAATAAATTATAACCTCCCTTTACTGCATTTTTTTATCTCGGCATTCAACCTCTGTTTGGCTCTGTTTTGTTGTTCCAGTACTGTGCTTTTATGCAGATATGTTACAAGAGCTACAATGCAGACTTGAGGCAGCAGTGGACAACAAGGTGTATTGAGAACCCGTGCAATAGAAAGCTGTACAAGACCTGGAGCAGGGGGCGGTTCTGGATGCAGCAGTGAAAGCCATCACCTGTACAGCAAAGTATAAGTGCAGAGACATATACTAGCTGGGCAGAGAGTGGCTGTGTTCTGTGTTGCTGGGACGCAGGGAGGACAGACGTTGAGGCAGCACCTAAAGCTGACCAAGGACGAGCAGCTGGACAGAAGACTCGCGGACAGCACCTGGAAGAGAAGCAGTACAACAGCTGGCCAAAACAGAGAGCTGAGTACAGAGAACGTGCGCAGCATGCCTGGAAATGAAAATGAATTCTGAACTGGAGCAAAGGACTGGCATGAGATGGCATGCAGTTGCTGGGCTGTATGAGAAATAGCTCCTGAATGAAGGTTGGTGCAGTATTGTTTTCTGGTTCATCAGTAACGCCAGCAAACAATGCACAGGAAGAAGTATGTACAGAGCAGAACGACACTGCAACCCGAGACCTGAGGCAGCACTTAAACGTACATGCTATGCTGTGCAACCTGAGACCTGAGGAAGAACCAGCAGACAGACCTATAGCAGAGCTGGACAAAGAGTTTCCAACATGTACAGCTGCAGTATGGAATACACCGAGAGCACCTGGACAAACCAAGCATGCCTAGAAATGCATTTTGGAAGAACATGAACAGTGTTTGGAGGGACATTTGGATGGTTTAAATTTACTTAAGGCCATGTTTGGCACATTTGCATTGTAGTTTTAATCCATTTTCATGCATTTTTAGAATAGGTAATTCCAATTTAATTTGTTAGCATAAGAAGTTATGATTTTAATTTTATTTGCATGATTAGTTATAGTTCAATTTATTGTTTAGTCTAGAATTTAGATTTAATTATGCCATTAGTTAATTTTTATTTTTATTAGAATTAATTTAGATTAAACTCAATTCATGCATTTTTATTTTAAGTTTGTTTAAAGTTTAGTTTAATTAATTTTATTGCTTTATTTTCATAATTGCATTTTTATTTTAATTGCGTTAATTAATTTTAATTGTTTTAATTTTCTTTTGTAGGTTATTTGCTTTGAATTGCTTGGAGTTCGGTAAGCACTGCTAGCTTTGTAGATCACCCTTCAATTTCGTAAATTCGCTAGGATATACTCAGAGTAAGATTAACCGGTAGTTAATTAGACTAGTCAACTTCTCTGTGAGACGATAATTTCGGGACTCAAATCCCATTATTACTTGTACGACCCGTGCACTTGCGGACAATACCCTTTGGGCCTATCAAATTCACCTAAGGATGGTGAAAGCATGACATGCATGAAATGCATGATTTAAGTAATTTTTTATTTAAGGAATTTTCATGGTTTTTAAGCAAAGCAAATTGATTGATTGGCCAGTAATTGCATAAATTTCACAATATAACACTACGTAAGTGTTATTAAGATTTAAATGAAATTTCTTTGGAAAATGGGCCAACTATCAAGTTTATATGAAAACAGATAGTGCTGGCGCATAGCTCGCACTATATCTGCGTTTGTGAGTGTACATAAAATGTGCTAGAGCGGTTGCTCGCACCGAATTGTGTGACATCATATGCATAAAATGTGCTAGAGCAGTTGCTCGCACTGATTTTATTATTGTGAAATGCATGAGAGGTGCTAGAACCTAGCTCGCACCCTATTTTGGACTGTTTTGTCTTGATATGCATAAAAAGGTGCTGGAGCGATTGCTCGCACTAGTTTTAATGATTTGACATGCATGAGAGGTGCTGGAGCTTAGCTCGCATCCTGTTTTGATATAATAATTGCATAAAAGCCATGCTTGAGTGTAACTCGCATGAGATTTGATTTATTTATGCATAAAAACATGTTGGAGCTTGCTTGCACGTGATTTTATATGGATTTATAACTCATTTTAAAGTCGTACTGTAGTGTTACTCGTACATAGATTTTACTGATTTTTATGAAACCGTGCTAGAGCTTCGCTCGCACGAGATTTTTAGATATCATGAATATGCATGGAGCCGTGCTAGAGCTTCGCTCGCACAGGGATTTATATGACATGCATATAGCCGTGTTGGAGCCTCCTGTAGACTGTGTGTCACAGTGAGATGATATGCCACACGTGTATACTGAGACATAGATGGTATGGGTGGATAAAACCTATTGCAGGCACCCTCTGACTGAGATTGGGTTCACAGAGTACGTTGTACCATGTATGTCACGCGGAATACGCTGTACCGTGGGAATTGTTGGAGTGGAGTGGCACTAGCCAGGAGGCAGCAAGCCTTGCCCTCGCAATCCTAATGTTATGTTGTTTTGGCAGCAGGATTGACCCACCTCCCGTTTCAGGTGTGATACCCCGCACACTAGGTACCGTGTAGCCAGGGATCACTAGGTTATGGCCATAGTCCTCGTTGTTACTGATATAGTCACCTACATGTCTCACATTATATAACTTGTGGTTTCGATTAACCAGGGTAGACCTGAAGGAGGGGTCAGGCCCCCGATTTTGTGATTTTCTACTATAATGCAAATTTTTCAGAGGATTTTATGAAATGTGTCCCTAAAAGAAGGGTGACTCTTGTAACAAAATTTTATAATGAATTTTTAATAAGATTGATTTATGAGATGCTTAACCCCTTTGGGTTATTTTATACTGCAGCTTTAATGAAGTGATTTAAATGCAGTAGCATGAGGAGTTTTCCATGCTTTAATTACAAATTCATGAAAAAAATTGTCTTTCATGTTTGGTGTCACATGGCTTGAATTAATGCATGATCTTGATTTATTTCATGCAAATTATGATTTTATGATTTTTTGTAAAATGTCATTGATGCATGAGTTGCATGAATTCTATATGCACAAATAGTTTTTATAAACTATAGCAATGATGTATGCATGATTTTGTGTGTGAGATTTAAACGAAAAGAAATGGTTTTTAAGTGCATGGCATTATGAGCATGTAGATAGTGGAGCTATCTACTTACTTGCATAATTATCTTACTAAACGTGTGGTTTGCTCACCCCCATTATTTTTCCATCTTTTTAGAGCACTCGCAGTAGTTAGTGAGCAGCTAAGAATTTGCATCTTGGTATCTGCTGCTTCCCATCGAGACAAAGGTATACACATTAGTATAGTTTCGTATCTAAATATGTAAATGCACAGTACTATAAATGGATATGATGTCGGGGATGTAAGGTTATGTAAATTCCATTGTATAAGTATTTAGTTCAATTCAAAGGATAGTAAATCCTGATATGTGAATGTGATTATGGAAATGGAATGGTATATAGGTGAGAGGTGAGAGGTGACTAACATCGAATCATAACCCAACTGTTAGTAGGACGGTCACGATGCGAGAAAGGTAAGAATTAAAGAATAAACGAAAAATGAAAAATTTATAGTGACTTTTAGGAAATTTGGGTCGTGACAGAATTGTTGGGCCAATTTGTGGGGCCAATATTGAGAAAATTGAAGGCCCAATAGGTAGAAAGAATTTCAGCGCAAAAGCCCAAAGAAAAAGCCCAAACCGAGAAGCCAATTGAAAGCCCATTCGAATAAGTTAAAAGCCATTAATGAAAGGTAGCAAAGTCCAAAATGATAACCATTACCTAAACTTTTTGAAAGTAAATTAAGGTGGCTGGATTTTAGACTTAATGGCTAAGTCTTTGGCTTATAAATACCAGCCAACACATAGTCATCTTCATCCTTTCATTTTCGGCAAAGTGAAAAAACCATAACCAAATAGTTTTCAAGCTTTCTCTCACTAGAAATCACTAGGTTAGAGACATATTTGGAACAAGTGATCTTCATGAAAGTTGTTCCATATTGAGAGAGGAATAACATATCTTGGAATCAGCTATCAAGGAGCCATATTGAGAGAGACAAAAAAATCAAGAAAGTTTCGGCCAAAGTGGGAAGTATAAGCTAAGTGAGTTTTCAAGCTTCCAACTTCATGTATGTTAATCTATGAGTTATATGGAGTTGATTGGTATATGTTTTATGGATTGAAACACATGAAAACACCATGAACATGTGATCACCGAAAAGGGTTATATGAGTTTTGATGAATACCCTTGTGATTTTAAGACATGTATAGGTTGATATGCATGTATACATGATTATGGCATGGTTAGTTATAATCAATTTGTTCATATGAATAGTTGTATGATGTTGGCATATAAGGTGTTTTATAAAATGGCAACATGAACTACAGGAAAGGCTTAAGACATGCTAACCAAGTGTTTGTGGAAATGCCTAAGTGAATTGGCGAGCAAATGGCCATAAGTGGCGTGATGTGGCATGACCGGCAACATGATGGCTCTCGGCCACATGCCATGGTCGAGAAGGCCAATAGGCTAAACCAACTTGGTTTCGGCCCAATGAGGTGTTATAGGCCCCGGATATGCCCAATAAAAGTTGGTGGGCCCTACAAGCCCAATAGGCCTGACAAAAATGAATAGTAAAATGGAAATGGGCTTAAGACAGTTGTAGGCCCATTAAGAGTGAACGAGCCCATTAAGTGAAATAGACTGTATTAAATGTGTAATACAGTAGAAAAAGTATAATTAACCTGATGAATGGTTATTTACAGCTCCGGAGTTTACATTGAGAACTGATCAGACTGCGAGATCGAGCAGCACCAAGGAAGTGAGGTCACTTGACGTGATCCGAGGTAAGGGACTTTTGTGAGTAGTTAGAGATGTCTGCACGTATTTTCTTCTTCTTTTACATTCACTTAAAAAGTCTGAGGGTCAAAGAAAGTGAATAATATTTATAGCGACCAGATAGTGGCAAACTACGATTTTACCCTTAGTTAGGAAAAAAAGTCAACTTTTAGGAAAAGTTGTAAAAAGCATGGAAACTATGTTTTTGAGTGTTTTTACAGCTGTGTAGCAGAAGAGTAGATAGATGGGCTAATGTTTTTAAGCTTGATGTGAATTAAGCACACTTTATAGTGTTGATTTTGATGTTTTGAAAATCATCCCTTTTCAAAGAGCCATCTCTTATTATGTGAGAATAAATCGTGTTAGAGCACAGCTCACACTTGATTTCAGATGTTTTTCACATACATTAGTGCTAGAGTGAGACTCGCACTAGATTTACATGACATGTATGATAGAGTACTGGAGTTATTACTCGTAATCAGTTTTATACGATTTATGCATCATAGAGTGCTGGAGTTATTACTCGTACTCAGTTTTATATGATATGCATGACAGATTGCTGGAGCGAATCGCTCGTACTCGAATTTTATATGATATGCATGACAGAGTGCTTGAGCGTTGCTCGTACTCAATTCTTCATGATTTATACATGACATAGTACTTGAACGATTGCTCATACTTGATTTGATGAGTTTTATGCATAGCATGGTACTGGAGCGATTGCTTGTACTTGATTTCAAACATGAACTATGCATGACCTAGTTGTTGGAGGTTTACTCACACTAGAGTTGAGTTTGTGATGTGAAACAGTGTTTGAGTGGAGTGTCGACTGTGAGTCACGCTCAAAGGTGCGCACTGTAGTTTTACTGTGATATATCAGACATGTTGAAAACCATGCTGATTTCCTCCTGTAGATTGAATGTCACACTGTAGAGATGTTCGCATATGGATTTAGAGACGTGGTATTTATATTCCATGGTTTGAGGGTTAAGACCTATGGCAGGCACCCCGACCATAAGGAGAGGGTCCATGGGTGTACGTTGTACCGTAAGAGTGGCATGGAGTACACTGTACCATGTGTTGTTGTGGAGTTGTGGAGTTGAGGAGCTTGTAGCTGGCGGTTGTGATGGACTGACCCCTCTCTCGTTACAACAGTAATAACCTGCACACCGAGATCTATGTTGCCTGGGATTTCACCATTATAGGATATGGTCATAGTCCAAGAGAGTATTGCATTTAACCACTGAGTCTCGCATAATATATCACATGTTTTCATGATACGGTTAGACCTGAGGGATGGGTCAAAAATCGGTTAATATGTTGTGAATGATTAAAATGTCATATTTACTGTGATTTGAATATAAATGGCATGATTTATCTGAAGGCATTATGAAATTATAAAGATGCATTGTTTTGCACGAAATGCCTATGTTTTGAGAACTCAGCATGATTTTGTACATGGGATTTAAATCTGTACAATTATATATATATATATATATATATATTAAATTCAGGCTTTTGTAGTGAGTTAAGGAAATAATATTTTCGAGGCAGAGCATTATTTTCAGTAGATAGTGTAGATATCTACTTGCTTGCCTAATTTCCTTACTGAGCTGTGAGCTTACCCCTTTTTTTCCCCCACTCTACAGAGCCTACACAGTAGATAGAGTACGGCTGAGGATCTGAATTCCTTGTGTCTGCTGCACTCCCATCGAGTGAAAGGTATACATACACACGTACGATTTTGGATCTGAACATATAAACAGCACAGTGATGTAAACGTATGTAATATAAGGGATGAATTTGTATTTAATATATGTGAGCTCACTATGAAACAAAAGTAGTTACAGTCAATAAATAGTTATATTGGCATGTATGAATGATAAGATAATGTGGAAGAGGTGACTAATGCCGAATCACAGCCCAAACGTTGGTGAAGAGAAAGGTAAGTAAAAAGCAAAAAATTTGTAGTGATTTGTGATAGGTCACGGATGGAGGTCGTGACAGTTTTCTCGGATTACAGCTCCATTGACCAAATTGACATGTAAGGATGTCCTATTTGAGTGGTCTGATCACTGTGATCAGAGCTTCCAAGAGCTCTAGCATCGGTTGACTACCGCACCAGTCTTGACCATTTCGAGTGGATCAGGAGGGTTAGAAGTGTATAGTGATGCCTCTCACCGAGGTTTAGGTTGTGTGTTGATGCAAAATGGTAGAGTGGTCACTTATGGTTCCCGCCAGCTTAAAAACCATGAGCGAAATTATCCCACTCATGATTCGGAATTAGCCACAATGGTTTTTGCCCTAAAGATATGGAGACATTATCTATACGGTGAGAAATTCCAGATCTTCTTTAACCATAAGAGTCTTAAGTATATTTTGGATCAGAAGGAGCTCAATATGAGACAGAGGAGATGGATAGAGCTCCTAAAAGATTATGACTGCGAGATTTTGTACCATCCGAGCAAGACGAATGTGGTAGCAGATGCCCTTAGTAGAAAGGGTATGGTGTCCTATATGATGATTAGAGAATGGGTTTATTGGGAGTATTGATGAAATTGATGATAGGTTTATAGCTAGCCTACAGATTGAGCCCATCATCTTAGATTAGATCAGGTCAGGGCAAAGAAATGATCAGAAGTTATTGGATATAGTTAGCCAGGCTGAAGAGAGATCACAGTCAGACTTCTCGATTAGTGATGATAGGCTGCTAAAGTTTCGAGCCCGTATTTGTGTGCCACATGATGACACCTTAAGATAGAGAATTAGGAGAGAATCTCATTGTTCTTAATTCACCATGCACCCAGGAAGTACTAAGATGTACCATGACATACGTAAGGTGTATTAGTGGATTGGAATGAAGAGGGATATGGTAGACTTTGTGGCGAGATGTTTAGTCTGCCAGCAGATTAAGGTTGAGCACAAGAAGCCAGTAGGGATGCTTAAGTCATAACTGGTGCCTACATGGAAATGAGAGCATATTACTATGAATTTTATTATGGGATTACTGAGGACCCAGAGTGTAAGACCCGATTTTACCGTGAGGGCAAAAAGTGAATGAATAGAAATTTTTGAGTGCATTTAAAAATGCAAAAGGACTAAAATGGTATTCCCAAACACGTGCAAGGGCAAAATGGTTAAAAGACTGAAATTCGATATTAATCGGGACAAAAAAAATTTAATTAAAAATAAGGATTTGAGAAATCTTGATCAATAACAAAGAAATAATTAAATTTCGGGTTAAATTGATCAAGATATAAATTTATTGGAATAAACTGAAATTTTCGTATCGAAAAATAATCCCAAAAATAATCGAAGAATATACCGAAAAGGTAAAAGCGGATTGAAAAATTTAATTACGGATTAAATGAATAAAATAGTTTTTTATTTAGATATTTTTGGATTTTAATAATATTTTATTTGATTAAAATATTATTAAAAATAAAATAATAATAAAAAATAAATAAATAAAAGTTAAAAAAAATGACATTTTTCTCGAAAAAAGCGAACTGCGAAAACAGAAGCCGAGCCCCCTCCTGTGTCACGCGCCGAAAATGCGGAAAATAGGGCAAATTTAAAACTTTTTATTCATTAATTCACAATTAAGAGTGCATTCCTGTGCAGTGTCATACATCATCATAATTATCATGCCTCAGGATCGCAACATAATATAGTGTATATTGAATCATATACATTACTCAATTCCAAGTTAATTAATCCTAATACATCCCATACAATGTTATACATCAAGTGTCTGCAATTACAGTAATTGTCTGGGTACATGAAAAGATAAAAGATACCTCAAAATACAATATATGGCCTGGAACTCAAGTCCTCCACTAGCCACTACTCTGTACGTCGCAGGGAGATCCTTTTTCACTTGAAGAACTCTGGGGGAAAAAGAAAACAGGGTGAGCTTCTAAATCGCTCAGTAAAGGGGGTAAGGAACTCATTTCATAAACCAAAATGCACATCACAAAATGTTTATTTGTATGTGAAACTCATTTGAAAACCATAGCATGAAAGTACTCAAAACGACATTCTCATGTCTCAAATCATGTGAAAACATGAAGTAAAAAGGCTCACTCTAGAGCAATAACAAAGCATGTGAAAACAATGCGATAAACGCTTTCTCAATGAACGTGATAAAATCACTGAAATAGTAATGCACGTGGCACAGCCACTAAACACACGTGGCATGGCCACTGATTTAAATTCACACGTGGCATAGCCACTAAACACACGTGGCATAGCCACTGATTTAATTTCACACGTGGCATAGCCACTGGATAGGGTTTCACGTGGCAACGGCCACTAATTAGGGGTTCTCACGTGGCAACGGCCACCAAATAGGGTTTCTCACGTGGCAACGGCCACCAAATGGGGTATCACGTGGCAACGGCCACCAATGGGGTTTCTCACGTGGCAACGGCCACCAATGGGGTTTCTCACGTGGCAACGGCCACCAATGGGGTTTCTCACGTGGCAACGGCCACCAAATGGGGTTTCACACGTGGCAACGGCCACTAAGTATACGTGGCACAACCACAGAATGGGTTATTCTCACGTTACCAGAACGGAGAAGAAATCGGGCTTACATGCTACCAGAGCAATGCCCGGTGTGTACTCAAAATTACACACCTAAGTCTTATCACACAAGACTGGTTTGCCTTCACGTAGAACTCATAGTGGTTTTTCTCTCACAAAACTCATTTGAAAACTGTTTTGTACTCAACACAAAACATAATAAAACCGAGTTCCAACCGGCGAAACACGCACACATTTCTCAAATCTCGATATTGCCTTAACGTAGAGCCCAATTCATTACTCACACAAATTCGACGGTTTATAAAGCAATTTCACACTCAGCTTATAAACGCATAAAACAATGGGCTCCAACCGGCTATAAAAACCGTGTGCAATTATAACTCAACACAACACTCAACATGCTTGTTTTATAAACCACAAATCATGCTATAATAGTTTACAAATCACATACACAAATGGTTTAGAGTTCCCTTACCTCTTTGCACCTCGTATAGTGCAACCGTTTCCCCCGTATCACGGACTAGCCTCGCATTCCACTCTGGAACTCCCGAGCTGTCCAAACGATGTTAAAACATCAATACTCAATTATCTCATCAACCTCAATTCTCAAAATCGAGCATAATTACTCATAACACCTCAAATCTCTTGATTCTCGTAACTCTACCCCAAACTACACTCTCATTCACAATATCTCAACGTCCTACATTTCTCATGTCAAATCATCTACGCTAATTCACCATATTGTCTACATTTCCATTTATAGCTCAAAATTCCCAAAATTACCAAATATCAACATTACTCCAACTACATTGTAATTTCA
Organism: Firmiana major; assembly: GCA_033439115.1. Taxonomy (NCBI): domain Eukaryota; kingdom Viridiplantae; phylum Streptophyta; class Magnoliopsida; order Malvales; family Malvaceae; genus Firmiana; species Firmiana major. The sequence continues at coordinate 42,122,064 of CM065907.1, read as the reverse complement.
TCAATCCCTAATCACTTTCCAGCTATCTCAACGCAATGCTAACAACTAACATCACCAAAATCACCTCAAATATAAGGATCGAAGTTTAGAAATTACCCAAAACTTGTGGAGAGCTTATCTCTTGCCTCGATTCGATCCGTCTTTCGATTTCCAAGTATGTTGTTCTCCTTTTGATGAGGAACAACTTCCCTTCTTGCCATAACCTCTGATTCGGCCAGAAATGGGTGTTTTGGATGAGTGAGAAAGTTAGGTTTTCGGTGGAAATGGGGTTGGAAGAGAGAGAAAGTGAAATTGCAGGAGAAAAATAGGGGTTCCTTATATAGACTGGAGGTAGGAGATCGATCTGGCTCTTAAGGAGATCGATCTGCGTTTGAATTTTTGGGACGATTTGGGGCAATTTATGCCTAGGAGATCGATCTGTCGAGGGGTGAGATCGATCTCTTTATGGCTTTATGAGATCGATCTGCTCCTTGAGGAGATCGATCTTCTCCCAAACAGAATCATTTGGAGATCGATCTCTTCCTCATGAGATCGATCTTCTCTCAAACAGATTCATAAGGAGATCGATCCTCTTCCATTGGAGATCGATCTGCTCCTTAAATTCCTCCTTCCTAGTCATTTTTAACTCACCAGATCGATCTCTCCTTCTCCCAGATCGATCTGCTCCTTAAATTTCTCCTTCTTTGTCGTTTATAACTCACCAGATCGATCTCTCCTTCTCCCAGATCGATCTGTCCTCATAGTTTCACATTTATTTTAACACTTAACATATAAATCTCCAATTATCATTCCCACAATTCACATAGCTCAATAAATTACACTTCAAATTATTATTACATCAATAAAATATGTCTGAAATTCTCAGATCTTACATCCTCCCCTCCTTAAAAGAATTTGGTCCTCCAAATTCAACTCAACTAATTAAAGAGATGGGGGTATTTCTCCTTCATAAGACTCTCTAGTTCCCATGTTGCCTCTTCCCTTGAGTGATGTTTCCACAAAACTTTCACTAATGGGATGCTCTTGGTTCTCAGTACCTTCTCCTTTCTATCGAGAATCCGGACGGGTTCCTCAGTGTAGCTCATGTCCTCTTGAATGTCCATCTCGTCATACTCTATGACATGAGAAGGGTCCGGGTGGTACTTTCTCAACATAGACACATGAAAAACATTGTGTATTCCGGATATCTGTGGGGGTAATGCTAATCTGTAAGCTACCTCTCCCACTCTCTCAAGAATCTCGAATGGTCCTATGTATCGAGGACTCAATTTTCCTTTCTTCCTAAATCGCACGATACCCTTACTCGGTGATACTCTCAGAAATACTGCATCACCAGCATCAAACTCGAGTGGCCGTCTACGCACATCCGCGTAGCTTTTCTGTCTACTCTGTGCAGCCTGTAACCTCTCACATATGAGTTTCACACTCTGTACGGCTTGCTCAACAAGCTCAGGAGCATTTATCTTTCTGTCATCGACTTCTTCCCAAGCTACAGGGGATCTACACCTCCTACCATATAGAGCCTCAAAGGGTGCCATTCCAATACTCGCATGATAGCTGTTATTGTATGCAAACTCTGCTAGGGGCAGGTGATCATCCCATGATCCCTTAAAATCCATCGTACACGCCCTCAACATATACTCCAGGGTCTGAATAGTCCTCTCTGACTGACCATCTGTCTGAGGATGATAGGCGGTACTAAAACTCAATCGAGATCCCATGGACTCCTGAAACTGGGTCCAGAATCTGGAAGTAAATCGGGAATCTCTATCAGAAGTAATACTCACTGGAGCCCCATGTAATCTAGCTATCTCACTGACATACAACTCAGCTAAGGCATCCACAGTATCTGTGCTCTTGATGGCAAGAAAGTGGGCACTCTTGGTCAGTCTATCCACTATAACCCATATAGCGTCATGACCTCTTCGAGTCCTTGGTAAACCCATAATAAAGTCCATAGTGACATGCTCCCATTTCCATGTAGGTACAGGTAAGGGCTGTAGTAGTCCTCCGGGCTTCCGATGCTCAGCTTTCACTTGCTGGCATACTAAACACCTGGCCACGTACTCTGCCACGTCTCGCTTCATACCACTCCACCAATACACCTTTCTCAAGTCTCGGTACATCTTAGTACTCCCTGGGTGCATGGTGTATCGCGAGCAGTGGGATTCTCTCAATATCTGTCTCTTTAGGGTATCATCGTCCAGTACACAAATCCGTCCTCTGAATCTCAACAATCCATCCTCACTGATGGTGAGATCCGACTGCGAACTCTGCTCAGCTTGGCTAACCATATCTATCAATCTCTGATCACTGCGCTGCCCAGTTCTAATCTGATCCATGATCCTGGGCTATATCCGCAGGCTAGCCAAAAATCCAGTCTCTACCTCTTTAACTCTGATCCGAAGTTCGGCGAACTGCTCTAACAAATCCCATTCCCTAATCATCATAGCAGATATCATACTCTTCCTGCTCAGGGCATCAGCAACCACATTCGCCTTACCCGAATGATATAGAATCTCGCAGTCATAATCCTTAAGGAGTTCCATCCATCTCCTTTGTCTCATGTTTAACTCTTTCTGATCAAAGAGATATCTCAAACTCTTGTGATCAGTGAAGATCTGGAATCTTTCCCCATATAAGTAATGTCGCCAGATCTTCAAAGCAAATACCACAGCGGCTAACTCCAAATCATGCGTGGGGTAATTCCGCTCATGGTCTTTCAGCTATCGCGATCCATATGCGACCACTCTTCCGTGCTGCATAAGCACACACCCCAATCCTTGATGAGATGCATCACTATACATCGAAAATCCTCCTGATCCCTCAGGAATAGTTAACACAGGTGTCGCTGTCAATCTCCTTTTTAATTCCTGAAAACTGAGCTCACATTGGTCAGTCCATATAAATGGAGTCTCCTTGCGCGTGAGCTTAGTTAAAGGAGCGGCAATCTTTGAAAATCCTTCCACAAATCTTTTGTAATACCCTGCCAAACCAAGGAAGCTTCGTACCTCAGTAACTGTCCTCGGTCTCTCCCAATTAAGCACAGCCTCCACCTTGCTTGGGTCCACTGATACTCCTTCCTCTGAGACTATATGACCAAGGAAAGCTATCCGATCCAGCCAAAACTCACACTTACTAAGCTTCCCATATAATTGCTTATCTCGGAGTATCTGAAGTACTAACCACAAATGTTGTGCATGCTCCTCATACGACCGAGAGTACACCAAGATATCATCAATAAAGACTATCATAAATTTATCTAGATAATCTCTGAACACCTCGTTCATTAATCTCAAAAACGCTGTAGGGGCATTCGTCAATCCAAAGGACATCACCAGAAATTCATAATGGCCATACCTTGTCCTGAAGGCCATCTTCAGAATATCTTTTTCCTTGATCCTCAATTGGTGATAGCCCGATCTCAAATCAATCTTAGAAAAGACTGATGCCCCTCTCAGCTGATCAAGTAGATCATCAATCCTGGGCAATGGGTATTTATTCTTCACCGTGGCTTTATTCAACAACCGATAGTCTACGCATAATCTGAGACTACCATCCTTCTTCTTGACAAATAAAATCGGTGCTCCCCACGGTAAAACACTGGGCCTAATGAACCCTTGATCCAATAACTCCTGTAGTTGTTTCTTCAATTCCTCAAGTTCCACTAATGCCATCCTGTAGGGAGGTTTAGAGATCGGCTGAGTATCTGGTACCAAATCAATGGTAAACTCCAGCTCTCTCTCTGATGGTAAACCCGGTAACTCATCTGGGAAAACATCCAAAAATTCGCAAACCACAGGTATATCCTCAATCCTCGGATGTTCCCGCTCATCGTCTGAGATGAGTGTCTCATAACCTTCACATGAATAATCATATTTAATATTCTCCAAAATAATATTAAAATTCTCAAATTACTTACTAGAATTCCACATATTCATTTCCTCAATATCTCAATCGTACACTGTAAGGTTCAGGTAGGGAGAAAGTTACAACCTTAGTGTAGCAATCTAAGCTCACTCGATTGGCTGCCAACCAATCCATTCCCAAAATTACATCAAATCCATGTATATTCAACATGATTAGATCTGCTAACATCCCTCTATCTCCCACCTTTATCTCACATCCTCTACAGATTAACTCAGTTCTCTGGGATTCACGCATAGGGGTATTTACATGTAGTATATATTCTAAAGGTTCAAACTTCAAGTTTAATCTACATGCAAAATGCTCAGAAATAAACGAATGCGTGGATCCTGAATCAATCAACACATGAGCCTTATGATTACAGATAGAGAGTGTACCTCTTATAGTTTCTGCAGAAGTGTCAGCAGTCTCCTTATCTAGGGCAAACACACGTCCTTAGGTAACAGGTCTCTTTCCTTTCTCTGCAGCAGTGGCCCGTCTCGGGGGATTCACTCTCTGAGGCTGTTGTCTAGTGGGCTCCAAGACATGTGGTTTCTGAGGTTGAGGGCAATCCTTCACCATGTGACCCATGTCTCCACATCTAAAACATCCATGGATCGACCCAGTACAACTTCCCTCATACATTCGGCCACAATTTCTGCAAAACCTTGTCTCAGGCCTGACATCTCGAGGGGTCTCTCTAATGTTAGGGTAACCTCTAGGTCTCTCTAATCTGCCCTTCTGTACCTCAATCCTTCCTCTTCTGAAGGAACCTCTCCGAGCCTCTGTTTGGAAAATCGTTGGCCTCTTGCCCTTATCTCTATTCACCGCTCTGAGCTCATTCTGGGATTGTACCATTTCAATTCCTCTTTCAATCTATTGTGCTCGTCTCAGAGCATCTCCAAACTCAGTAATACATAGCCCTATCAATCTATCTCTGATGATGGGCTTCAATCCATACACAAATTTCTCTGTACGGAGCTCTTCATTCTTAAAGGTCTCTGGGTCATATCTCAATAGCGCTGTGAATTGGCTCTCATAGTCATCCACAGACATGTCACCTTGTACCAAACTCAAAAACTCAGCTTGTTTCTTTCTCTGGGCGGCTCGTGGTACATATTGGGTCCTAAAGGCTGTCTGAAACTCTTCCCAACTAATCACATCCTGGCGGGACATCAGAATACCCTGGGTAGTACCTCACCAATCTCGAGCTCTCCCTTTCAACATATAGATACTCATACTGACCCTCTCAGCATCGGTGCACCCCAGATAATCAAATATAATTCTCAACTCCGTCAGCCACTCCTCAGCCTCTGTAGGATCCTTCTTTCCCTTAAATGCGGGCGGATTCATCTTCAAAAAATCCTTCAGTCGGACCATACTTCTATCATCAGGCTGAGTGACGGGAGGTATTGGGGGTATGGGAGGTCCTTGTGGTGGCGTAGGAGTAGTACCCGAGGCATTAACTCCAAAGTGTTGCGCGAATAACGCTGCCATCTGCTCAAAACCTTGCCTCACATCGGTCTCAATCTGATTAAATCGAGAGTTAGGACTCTCTGGTTGTGGGACAGGTGGAGGAAGGGACTCTGTCTGCCTCCTCGAACAACCTCGTCATTTACTCATTCTCTATCTCAACTCGTCTCCTGCACGTACATATCACAATCGATTGAAATCTCAATCCTCAATTTCAGTTCATGACCAGACTATTACAGACACTTGGGATGTATTCTATTTCACTTAACCGACACTGACAGTACTAGACACCCTAAGCTCTGATACCAAGAAAACTCTGTCACACCCCGAAAATGCGGAAAATAGGGCAAATTTAAAACTTTTTATTCATTAATTCACAATTAAGAGTGCATTCCTATGCAGTGTCATACATCATCATAATTATCATGCCTCAGGATCGTAACATAATATAGTGTATATTGAATCATATACATTACTCAATTCTAAGTTAATTAATCCTAATACATCCCATACAATGTTATACATCAAGTGTCTGCAATTACAGTAATTGTCTGGGTACATGAAAAGATAAAAGATACCTCAAAATACAATATATGGCCTGGAGCTCAAGTCCTCCACTAGCCACTACTCCGTACGTCGCAGGGAGATCCTTTTTCACTTGAAGAACTCTGGGGGGAAAAGAAAACAGGGTGAGCTTCTAAATCGCTCAGTAAAGGGGGTAAGGAACTCATTTCATAAACCAAAATGCACATCACAAAATGTTTATTTGTATGTGAAACTCATTTGAAAACCATAGCATGAAAGTACTCAAAATGACATTCTCATGTCTCAAATCATGTGAAAACATGAAGTAAAAAGGCTCACTCTAGAGCAATAACAAAGCATGTGAAAACAATACGATAAACGCTTTCTCAATGAACATGATAAAATCACTGAAATAGTAATGCACGTGGCACAGCCACTAAACACACGTGGCATGGCCACTGATTTAAATTCACACGTGGCATAGCCACTAAACACACGTGGCATAGCCACTGATTTAATTTCACACGTGGCATAGCCACTGGATAGGGTTTCACGTGGCAACGGCCACTAATTAGGGGTTCTCACGTGGCAACGGCCACCAAATAGGGTTTCTCACGTGGCAACGGCCACCAAATGGGGTATCACGTGGCAACGGCCACCAATGGGGTTTCTCACGTGGCAACGGCCACCAAATGGGGTATTAGGTGGCAACGACCACCAATGGGGTTTCTCACGTGGCAATGGCCACCAATGGGGTACCATGGGGTTTCTCACGTGGCAACGGCCACCAATGGGGTTTCTCACGTGGCAACGGCCACCAAATGGGGTTTCACACGTGGCAACGGCCACTAAGTATACGTGGCACAGCCACAGAATGGGTTATTCTCACGTTACCAGAACGGAGAAGAAATTGGGCTTACATGCTACCAGAGCAATGCCCGGTGTGTACTCAAAATTACACACCTAAGTCTTATCACACAAGACTGGTTTGCCTTCACGTAGAACTCGTAGTGATTTTTCTCTCACAAAACTCATTTGAAAATTGTTTTGTACTCAACACAAAACATAATAAAACCGAGTTCCAACCGGCGAAACACGCACACATTTCTCAAATCTCGATATTGCCTTAACGTAGAGCCCAATTCATTACTCACACAAATTCGACGGTTTATAAAGCAATTTCACACTCAGCTTATAAACGCATAAAACAATGGGCTCCAACCGGCTATAAAAACCGTGTGTAATTATAACTCAACACAACACTCAACATGCTTGTTTTATAAACCACAAATCATGCTATAATTGTGAGACCCCGTACATGTATAGCTATGTATATAGGAACATGGGAATGTAAATAGAATCATAAGTAAGATGACGTATTGTAATGTGAAGTGTATGCAATGTAAGTTCATAAGATTATGTACGCACTTATAGTAAGAATTGTGATTATACGTACAAGTTGCATTATGAGTGAGTAGGAGGAAATAAACTTGAAACGAGAAGAATGTGATCAAAATGGGATATGAGTAGTATAGTAAAATGGAAGGAAATATTTACATAAGTGTATATTTCCATTCGAGTAATATCGTATATATTTGGTCATACAAAGATCCTACACAAGTTTTAATGTGTATGTAGTGAGGAAGAATCCCATTTTCAAGTCTCAAAGATGAATGAATGAGGAAATGATCATGGAAGCAAATTAAGGGTGCTTGGTAAGAGTTGTTGCAGAAAAACTGCAGGAAATCTGGAATTTGTGAAGGCCAGATCGATCTCATAGGATGAGAGATCTATCTGGGAGAGCCAGAATGCCCTTAGGTGAGAAATGGAAGGGGACAGATCGATCTCCAAAGGAAGCAGATCGATCTCCTTAGCTCTCGGGTTGGAAGCAGATCGATCTCCCATAAGACCAGATCGATCTCCTTAAGCTTCTGTTTGACAGCAGATCGATCTCCAGCCTCGACAGATCGATCTCCTACCTTTAAAACGTCTCAGAAGAGAGGGATTTTTGAGGAACAGATCGATCTCCACCCAAGGAAGATCGATCTCATCAAGTCAAACCTATAAATGGGAGCAGTTGGATCATCAGAATTTCGGGACAAACATTTCCATTTCACTTCAACTCCAAGAAATCTAGTTTCTCACTCCTAAATCCAGCCATTTTCAGTGAGATTTAAGGAGAGGCTATTAGAGACAAAGTTGTTCACATCAAAGAGAAGAACAACATAGTCTAGAGGCATTTTCCCATTTGAAGGATTGAAGAAATAGAGGGCAATCCTAATTGGAGCAAGAGGAAATCCAATGAGGTAAGTTCTAATGCACAAATCCAAGTACATTGGTTTAGTTAATGATTATAAAGATATTTGGGTGTGCATATTATGGATAGAACTACCTAGGATGGTATGAAATGCATATAGCTTAGAAATAGTCAAGTGTGAGAAAGTGGAATGTGGGAGTATTTTGATGAATGAGATATCTTGAGTGGATGAGTATGTTGTGGAAATGGTTTGGAAATGTTGATATTAGGATAAATTGGGAGATTTACCACAAAGGGTAAAAATGGGTAATTAAGGCATTGGATAAATGCTTAGTTGAATAAGAGTTAGAAACATTGACTCAAATGTTGATGGATGAATTTCAGTTTCGGATGATACGCCGGAGCAAGTCGAGATGAGAACGCAAGAAGCGTAAAGGCGGATAGTTGCACACAAGTAAAACGAGGTAAGGGACTGTGTGTTAGCTATAGAGATGTTCGTACGTAATTACAGCAATTTCGTAGATATATTGCTAGGACTAGTACGATATTATAAGTCTATGAAATGATGTGGAAATATGAAAAGTACTATGATGTATATATATGTATTGAGAAATGGGATAGGGTAAGGAAATAGCATGATATGCATGTTTTCAATGAAATTCTCAATTTTATATTGTTATTGATGATTGAGAAATGTTGATGATAGGTTGGCTAATTTTACATGTTTTAGCATGAAGAAGCATGCTTTATGAATAAACGTGTTTTGAGTTTTAAAAAGAGAAAATAGCCATCTATCAGTTTTGAGATGAGAATTGGTGTTGAAGCGTTAGCTCACACCCGGTTTAAAGCCTTGATGTACCGTGCGGGAGTTTTAACTCGCACGGAGGTTTTGAGAAAGTGCGAGAACTATGCTCGTACCTGTTTTGTTGAGTTAAGGTAAACCTGGGGGTCTGGGACCCAAGGGGATACCAGCCGACGGCCAATTGAACGGGCTGGGCCTTAACGATAGATCGTACCGCGCTGGAACTTTGCGTTGACTGTGTGTCACGCTGCTTGCTCGCCTGGTATATGAGACATGGTTTAAGGATAAAAAGTCCATCGGAGTTGGAGTATGGACTTGGGTCCACGGTTGTACGTAGAACAGTGTAGTCACCCGTTGGTATACTATGTACCGTGCTGGGTGCACGTGAGTACGAGTATCGCGTAGATGACACACGACGTATCTTCACCGTGAGTATACGAGGAGATGAGGTGGATTGAAATGAGCCGGAGGGTAGGACTGACCCATCCCCCTTCAGGCGAAGTGATACCCTGTGCACACCCGATCAGTGAGGCCTGGGATCACTGACTGTGGCCATAAGTCGTGGATATTTGATTGCCAAAAATTCCATGCCTGTCTCAGAGAATCGAGAAACAGAGACAATCTCAGAAAAGAAAGAGATTTGCGAGAAAGAATGATTTGAGAAGTGAAAGAGATTTCATGTTTTAATAAATCTCCGATTTCACATTCGTGCCATGAGGGCACTATTTATGAGCATGTTTTAAATGGAAGTTTGACATTTGATTTACACGAAAATGCTCTTGATAAATATGTATTTAAATGCATTGTTCGTATGATATTTCCATTTATAACGAAAACATGGTTTTGGTTTATGCATGCATGGGCTATGTAGGTAGTACGATATCTACCTGCTAGCATACATTTCCTTACTGAGCCGTGGTTTGCTCATCCCACTATTTTTCCCCCTCCAGGTACTGAGAAGTAAGAGAGCGGTGATCTCTAAGTCTTTTGTGTTGAATAGCTCCCACAATCCGCAAAGGTATAAGATTTGTGTACACGAGTATTTTGTATCTAATATATTGTATCGCACAGTTATATCTTGGAATTGTAATCAGTATTATGGGGATGATATGTAAACACTTGGTATTTATACAATTAATTTTGTGTATTTACACACACACCTGGGAGTGTGAATTAAAGATTTAAATATTCCGCTGTAAATAAATAAATTTTTAGTAATTGCATCTTCTCACAGCCCAACCGTAGTAGAGAATGTATGGATAGAAGGGTTCCCGAAAACGGGGCATGACAGGCTTGGTATCAGAGCTTGGTTGGTCTGATGTGAGTTGATGCTTAGGACTAAGAAAACATACATCCCCAAGTTACTGTGCGATATTTAGATACAAATGTGTATACGGAGCTGGTAGTGAATTAAATGTTTGTTATAACGCAGGAAAGTTATCAGGCTAGTGAGTTATGCCTGAGAGACACCGCAAGAGGGGAGAAAGCTCGAGGGCTCGAGGGCAAAATGACAGGACTGAGAGGCACAGTAGATCATCCTCTAGTCATGAGCCCCAGGAACAGATAGAGGCTTCTGATCCTCGAATCACTCGATTGGAGGAAGACATGCGCACGATGATGACCATGATGGGTCAGATCATGGCTAGGTTTGAGGGTACACCTGGTACAGCGGGACAGGCTGCACCGAATCCCCCAGCAGCTGCACCTGAACCTGAGAATGTTGCACCTGCGCAAGCTGAACCGGCTAGGCCACGGGAACCTCATATTCGACCGGTACCTCCTCCGGTAGCCCCACATCAGCATGATGATGATTTGGGGTATGGATATGATTGTGATATGGAAAGATTGAGGCACTTTATGGACTTTAAGCCTCCTTCATTTAGCGGGGTAAAGGATCCGATGGTGGCTGAGGACTGGATCAGTCAAATGGAGAAGTTATTCGACTTCTGTAGATGTTCAGCTACGGAGAGAGTAGCACTTGCGGCCTTTGTATTGAGAGGCGAAGCAGAGCACTGGTGGAAGTCCGTCAGGCCGATGTTAAGAGCTCAAGGAATGGTTATCACGTGGGATATGTTCTTGGACGTTTTCAGAGAGCAATACATCCCAGATACTGCTCGACGGAGACTACAGATGGAATTTCTGAATCTGACTCAAGGGAATCGAACAGTTGATGAGTACGAGTCACGATTCACTTCACTGGGTCGATACGATCCGGACTCGATCAGGAGTGAAGCTGTCAGAGTCCGTAGATTTGTAGATGGACTGAGGCCTTCGATCCGAGCGAAGTTGGCCCCATTTGATGTCGCTACATATAGAGAGGCTGTGCGATGGGCCCAGTTATGCGAGCAAGATCATGACTTGCAGATTTTTGAATTTAGTTGGGATAAGGACAAGGGTCCGAGGAAGCTGGGAGATGGCAAGAGTGCCAAATTTGGTCGAAAATTCATGAGTAAACGTCGGAGAGAAGTAGATGAGTTCCAGAAGAAGGTTGTTAGACCTTTTATGCCTCCGACTCAGACACCAGCCAGGAGAATAGTGATTGGTGGACCCCGACCGACTACAGATCAGTGTAGGCTATGCGGTCGATACCATGGTGGTAGGCCATGTCATCTTCAGGGTACCCGATGCTTCAGATGTGGTAAATTTGGACATTATGCCAGAGAGTGCCCGGAGATAGTTGAGGCAGTTCCACAAAGGGGTAAAGAGCCAGAGAGGGTTCCTACAGTTGCACCTCCTGCAAGGAAGAAAGCCTCGGCTGAAGAGAAAGGAAAACAAGTTGTGGGTCAAGGCAGGGTGTATGCGATAGACCAGGCATCGGCTGATACCTCTTCAGAAGTGATAAAAGGTACAATCTTGATTTTCAATCTAGAGGTTATAGCTTTGTTTGATTCTGGAGCTACGCATTCCTTCATATCACCTGCATGTGCATCTAAGTTAAAAGGTCTTGTAGAGCCCACATACTTGAATAGGACCTTACTGATAAGTACTCCCATGAGAGTTAGCCAAATAGTTGAACAAGTGTATGAAGATTGTAAAGTGAGGGTGGGAGATAAGTGCATGACAGCCAACTTGATTTTGTTGAATATGTATGACATTGATGTAATTTTGGGAATGGATTGGTTAGCCGCCAATCATGCTGTCATAGACTGTCGTTCTAAGTCTATTAAGTTTTCTCTACCTGAAGAATGTGTTGTAAAATTTTAAGAGAAGAAATGAAATCTTAAATTTGTATGAGGTAAAATACTTTGGTATAAATGGCTTGAGTGTTGTTTTGAAGGTTTTGTTGCTTATGTGGTGGATTTGAACAAAGTACATCCGGATATGGAGGACATCTCAGTGGTCAGAGAATTCCCTGATGTCTTTCCAGATGATCTACCAGGATTGCCACCTGATAGAGAAACGGAATTCGGTATAGACTTGACGCCTGGAACCGAACCAATATCTAAGTCACCATATAGGATGGCCCCAGTTGAGTTAGAGGAATTAAGGAAACAGCTGCAAGAGTTGTTAGAGAAGGGGTTCATAAGACCGAGCGTCTCACCATGGGGAGCCCCGGTATTATTTGTGAAGAAGAGAGATGGGAGCCTCAGGTTGTGCATTGACTATCGGATGTTAAACAAGGCTACCATCAAGAATAAGTACCCCTTGCCACGCATTGACGATTTATTGGATCAACTTCGGGGAGCACAGATCTTCTCCAAGATAGATCTGAGGTCTGGGTATCATCAATTGAAAATTCGGAAGGAGGATGTACCCAAGACAGCATTTCGTACTCGCTATGGCCATTACGAATTTTTAGTGATGCCTTTTGGGTTGACCAATGCGCCGGCAGCTTTTATGGCTCTAATGAATGAAGTGTTCAAGCCATACCTGGACCAATTCGTGATTATTTTCATTGATGATATATTGGTGTATTCAAGGTCCAGAGAAGAGCATGAGCAGCACTTAAGGATTATTTTGCAAACCCTCCGAGAGAAAAGGTTATATGCCAAGCTTAACAAATGTGACTTTTGGCTAGAACAGATTTCTTTTCTAGGCCATGTTATATCGAAGGATGGGGTGTCAGTAGATCCATCCAAGATTGAGGCAGTCGTTCAATGGGAACAACCTAGGACAGTCACAGAGATCAGAAGTTTTCGGGGTTTGGCTGGTTACTACAGGAGATTTGTAGAAGGTTTCTCTAGATTAGCTGCTCCATTGACACGTCTTACGAGGAAGAGTGTGGAGTTTTCATGGGACGAAGCTTGTGAGAGAAGTTTTCAGGAACTTAAGCGCAGATTAACTACCGCGCCAGTTCTTGTCATCCCTAACAGTTCAGGGAATTACTCGGTGTATACTGATGCTTCGCATCAAGGACTAGGCTGTGTTTTGATGCAAGATGGAAGGGTAGTAGCTTATGGATCTAGACAGCTGAAGGATCATGAGAAGAACTACCCCACTCACGATTTGGAATTAGCGACCGTAGTGTTTGCGTTGAAGATATGGCGCCACTACTTATATGGTGAGAGATTTCAGATCTTTACGGATCATAAGAGTCTGAAATATCTATTCTCACAAAAGGAGTTAAACATGAGACAGAGGAGGTGGTTGGAACTCCTCAAGGACTATGATTGTGAGATCTTGTACCACCCGGGGAAGGCAAATGTAGTTGCCGATGCATTGAGTCGGAAGAGTCTCGGGTTGGTATCACATATAATGGTTAGAGAGCACGAGTTGTTGGAACAATTCACGAACCTTAGTCTGGATATGACCCTACCTGAGATTGGCAGCTATGGGATCATTGCTAGCTTGAGATTAGAACCGGAGTTGATTGAGAGAATCCGACAAGCTCAGCAAATCGATCAATGGTGTATTGTCATGATTAGCCAAATCCGGAAAGGGAAGGGTGCAGATTTTATATTGAGTCCAGATGGAATACTAAGGTTTGGAAATAGAATATGTGTTCCTAAGGATGTAGAGCTGAGAAAGCTGATCTTATCAGAGGCACACTCGTCGAGATACACGATACACCCGGGGAGTGGTAAGATGTATCAAAACCTCCGAAAAGTATATTGGTGGTCTGGAATGAAGAGAGACATAGCGGAGTATGTCGCTAGATGTCTCATTTGTCAGCAAGTAAAAGTCGAACATCAGAAACCAGGAGGATTATTACAACCTCTATCGATACCAACATGGAAGTGGGAGCATGTCACCATGGATTTTGTGATGGGGTTACCGAGAACCCGTAAGAACCATGATGCGATATGGGTGATAGTAGATCGGTTAACGAAATCGGTACATTTCTTAGCCATGAGATCTACAGATACATTGAGTGCACTGGCGAATCTGTATGTGCGAGAAATAGTGAGATTGCATGGAGTCCCAGTGAGTGTTGTTTCGGATAGGGATGCCCGCTTCACTTCCCACTTTTGGGGACATTTCCAGGAAGCGATGGGGACCCAGTTGAGTTTTAGCACCGCTTTTCATCCTCAGACAGATGGTCAGTCGGAGAGGACTATACAGACCCTGGAGGATATGTTGAGAGCGTGTGTGCTGGATTTTAGAGGCTCATGGGACGATCACTTGCCATTGATTGAGTTCGCCTACAATAACAGTCATCACTCAAGTATTGGTATGGCCCCTTATGAGGCACTATACGGTCGTAGATGCCGATCGCCCATTGGTTGGGAAGAAGTTGGTGACAGACAATTGCTCGCCCCCGATTTGGTTAAGCAAGCCTCCGAGGATGTTCAGATAATATGCGAGAGGCTACGAACAGCTCAAAGTCGACAAAAGAGCTATGCTGACAGGAGACGGAGACCACTTGAGTTTGATGTTGGCGAGTCTGTATTTTTGAAAGTATCTCCTTCTAAGGGAATAATGAGGTTTGGAAAGAAAGGAAAATTAAGTCCTCGTTACATTGGTCCCTTCGAAATTTTGGATAGAGTGGGAGAAGGAGCATATAGGCTAGCCTTACCACCTGAGCTAGCAGAAGTCCACAATGTCTTCCACGTTTCTATGCTTCGGAAGTACTACCCGGATCCGACACATGTAATTAGCTATGAGCCGTTGGAGCTCAAGAAAGATATGTCGTATGTCGAGAGACCGATCAGGGTATTGGACAGGGAAGAGAAGGTGTTGCGGAACAAGACGATTTCATTGGTTAAGGTTTTGTGGCAACATCACACTGTGGAAGAGGCCACATGGGAACTGGAAAGTTTGATGCGGGAAAAGTATCCCGAGTTATTCACAGATTGAATTGATTCTAATTTGGAGGACCAAATTCTTTAAGTGGGGGAGAATGTGAGACCCCGTACATGTATAGCTATGTATATAGGAACATGGGAATGTAAATAGAATCATAAGTAAGATGACGTATTGTAATGTGAAGTGTATGCAATGTAAGTTCATAAGATTATGTACGCACTTATAGTAAGAATTGTGATTATACGTACAAGTTGCATTATGAGTGAGTAGGAGGAAATAAACTTGAAACGAGAAGAATGTGATCAAAATGGGATATGAGTAGTATAGTAAAATGGAAGGAAATATTTACATAAGTGTATATTTCCATTCGAGTAATATCGTATATATTTGGTCATACAAAGATCCTACACAAGTTTTAATGTGTATGTAGTGAGGAAGAATCCCATTTTCAAGTCTCAAAGATGAATGAATGAGGAAATGATCATGGAAGCAAATTAAGGGTGCTTGGTAAGAGTTGTTACAGAAAAACTGCAGGAAATCTGGAATTTGTGAAGGCCAGATCGATCTCATAGGATGAGAGATCTATCTGGGAGAGCCAGAATGCCCTTAGGTGAGAAATGGAAGGGGACAGATCGATCTCCAAAGGAAGCAGATCGATCTCCTTAGCTCTCGGGTTGGAAGCAGATCGATCTCCCATAAGACCAGATCGATCTCCTTAAGCTTCTGTTTGACAGCAGATCGATCTCCAGCCTCGACAGATCGATCTCCTACCTTTAAAACGTCTCAGAAGAGAGGGATTTTTGAGGAACAGATCGATCTCCACCCAAGGAAGATCGATCTCATCAAGTCAAACCTATAAATGGGAGCAGTTGGATCATCAGAATTTCAGGACAAACATTTCCATTTCACTTCAACTCAAAGAAATCTAGTTTCTCACTCCTAAATCCAGCCATTTTCAGTGAGATTTAAGGAGAGGCTATTAGAGACAAAGTTGTTCACATCAAAGAGAAGAACAACATAGTCTAGAGGCATTTTCCCATTTGAAGGATTGAAGAAATAGAGGGCAATCCTAATTGGAGCAAGAGGAAATCCAATGAGGTAAGTTCTAATGCACAAATCCAAGTACATTGGTTTAGTTAATGATTATAAAGATATTTGGGTGTGCATATTATGGATAGAACTACCTAGGATGGTATGAAATGCATATAGCTTAGAAATAGTCAAGTGTGAGAAAGTGGAATGTGGGAGTATTTTGATGAATGAGATATCTTGAGTGGATGAGTATGTTGTGGAAATGGTTTGGAAATGTTGATATTAGGATAAATTGGGAGATTTACCACAAAGGGTAAAAATGGGTAATTAAGGCATTGGATAAATGCTTAGTTGAATAAGAGTTAGAAACATTGACTCAAATGTTGATGGATGAATTTCAGTTTCGGATGATACGCCGGAGCAAGTCGAGATGAGAACGCAAGAAGCGTAAAGGCGGATAGTTGCACACAAGTAAAACGAGGTAAGGGACTGTGTGTTAGCTATAGAGATGTTCGTACGTAATTACAGTAATTTCGTAGATATATTGCTAGGACTAGTACGATATTATAAGTCTATGAAATGATGTGGAAATATGAAAAGTACTATGATGTATATATATGTATTGAGAAATGGGATAGGGTAAGGAAATAGCATGATATGCATGTTTTCAATGAAATTCTCAATTTTATATTGTTATTGATGATTGAGAAATGTTGATGATAGGTTGGCTAATTTTACATGTTTTAGCATGAAGAAGCATGCTTTATGAATAAACGTGTTTTGAGTTTTAAAAAGAGAAAATAGCCATCTATCAGTTTTGAGATGAGAATTGGTGTTGAAGCGTTAGCTCACACCCGGTTTAAAGCCTTGATGTACCGTGCGGGAGTTTTAACTCGCACGGAGGTTTTGAGAAAGTGCGAGAACTATGCTCGTACCTGATTTGTTGAGTTAAGGTAAACCTGGGGGTCTGGGACCCAAGGGGATACCAGCCGACGGCCAATTGAACGGGCTGGGCCTTAACGATAGATCGTACCGCGCTGGAGCTTTGCGTTGACTGTGTGTCACGCTGCTTGCTCGCCTGGTATATGAGACATGGTTTAAGGATAAAAAGTCCATCGGAGTTGGAGTATGGACTTGGGTCCACGGTTGTACGTAGAACAGTGTAGTCACCCGTTGGTATACTATGTACCGTGCTGGGTGCACGTGAGTACGAGTATCGCGTAGATGACACACGACGTATCTTCACCGTGAGTATACGAGGAGATGAGGTGGATTGAAATGAGCCGGAGGGTAGGACTGACCCATCCCCCTTCAGGCGAAGTGATACCCTGTGCACACCCGATCAGTGAGGCCTGGGATCACTGACTGTGGCCATAAGTCGTGGATATTTGATTGCCAAAAATTCCATGCCTGTCTCAGAGAATCGAGAAACAGAGACAATCTCAGAAAAGAAAGAGATTTGCGAGAAAGAATGATTTGAGAAGTGAAAGAGATTTCATGTTTTAATAAATCTCCGATTTCACATTCGTGCCATGAGGGCACTATTTATGAGCATGTTTTAAATGGAAGTTTGACATTTGATTTACACGAAAATGCTCTTGATAAATATGTATTTAAATGCATTGTTCGTATGATATTTCCATTTATAACGAAAACATGGTTTTTGTTTATGCATGCATGGGCTATGTAGGTAGTACGATATCTACCTGCTAGCATACATTTCCTTACTGAGCCGTGGTTTGCTCATCCCACTATTTTTCCCCCTCCAGGTACTGAGAAGTAAGAGAGCGGTGATCTCTAAGTCTTTTGTGTTGAATAGCTCCCACAATCCGCAAAGGTATAAGATTTGTGTACACGAGTATTTTGTATCTAATATATTGTATCGCACAGTTATATCTTGGAATTGTAATCAGTATTATGGGGATGATATGTAAACACTTGGTATTTATACAATTAATTTTGTGTATTTACACACACACCTGGGAGTGTGAATTAAAGATTTAAATATTCCGCTGTAAATAAATAAATTTTTAGTAATTGCATCTTCTCACAGCCCAACCGTAGTAGAGAATGTATGGATAGAAGGGTTCCCGAAAACGGGGCATGACAATAATAGTTTACAAATCACATACACAAATGGTTTAGATTTCCCTTACCTCTTTGCACCTCGTATAGTGCAATCGTTTCCCCCGTATCACGGACTAGCCTCGCATTCCACTCTGGAACTCCCGAGCTGTCCAAACGATGTTAAAACATCAATACTCAATTATCTCATCAACCTCAATTCTCAAAATCGAGCATAATTGCTCATAACACCTCAAATCTCTTGATTCTCGTAACTCTACCCCAAACTACACTCTCATTCACAATATCTCAACGTCCTACATTTCTCATGTCAAATCATCTACGCTAATTCACCACATTGTCTACATTTCCATTTATAGCTCAAAATTCCCAAAATTACCAAATATCAACATTACTCCAACTACATTGTAATTTCATCAATCCCTAATCACTTTCCAGCTATCTCAATGCAATGCTAACAACTAACATCACCAAAATCACCTCAAATATAAGGATCGAAGTTTAGAAATTACCCAAAACTTGTGGAGAGCTTATCTCTTGCCTCGATTCGATCCGTCTTTCAATTTCCAAGTATGTTGTTCTCCTTTTGATGAGGAACAACTTCCCTTCTTGCCACAACCTCTGATTCGGTCGAAAATGGGTGTTTTGGATGAGTGAGAAAGTTAGGTTTTCGGTGGAAATGGGGTTAGAAGAGAGAGAAAGTGAAATTGCAGGAGAAAAATAGGGGTTCCTTATATAGACTGGAGGTAGGAGATCGATCTGGCTCTTGAGGAGATCGATCTGCGTTTGAATTTTTGGGACGATTTGGGGTAATTTATGCCTAGGAGATCGATCTGTCGAGGGGTGAGATCGATCTCTTTATGGCTTTATGAGATCGATCTGCTCCTTGAGGAGATCGATCTTCTCCCAAACAGAATCATTTGGAGATCGATCTCTTCCTCATGAGATCGATCTTCTCTCAAACAGATTCATAAGGAGATCGATCCTCTTCCATTGGAGATCGATCTGCTCCTTAAATTCCTCCTTTCTTGTCATTTTTAACTCGCCAGATCGATCTCTCCTTCTCCCAGATCGATCTGCTCCTTAAATTTCTCCTTCTTTGTCGTTTATAACTCACCAGATCGATCTCTCCTTCTCCCAGATCGATCTGTCCTCATAGTTTCACATTTATTTTAACACTTAACATATAAATCTCCAATTATCATTCCCACAATTCACTTAGCTCAATAAATTACACTTCAAATTATTATTACATCAATAAAATATGTCTGAAATTCTCAGATCTTACATCCTGCCATCATGATCGGCGATCGACGACGGCCAGGCGAGGTCGAAGAAGGGAATCCTGACGAGAGTCGAGCCACCACCAGCCTAACGCACCCACGAATGGTGGCGAACGGCGTGAGAATGGGGGAAAGAGAGAACGGAGAGGGAGAAAGCCATTTCATGGTGATCGGCGCCCATTCGAGGCCGGCCACCACCAGCCGAGCGTTCCCCAGGCGTCGGTGGTGCGATTGGTGGCAGCCTTGACCGGTATAACGGCGGCCAATGCCAAAAACGACGAAGAAAGAGATAGGTACCACCGGTGAAGGAGGGAAGAGCCGAACCGGCCACTTTCCGACGACCTTGGGCGAAACTAACCCCAGATCCGAGATGAGGACGACCCAGCAGAGCCACTGGCGGTGAAACCCGGCGGAGAACCGACCGGCAAGCCACTAAACCTACCGAACCGGAGTGAACCAGCGGTCTGAACCGGGTTGAGCCGGACCGAACCGGTTCAGCCAAAAAGAGAAGGAAAAAAGGAAGAAAAAGGGAAAAAGAAAAAGAGAAAAAATTGGGGAAAATTTCAGTGATGCAATCAAGCTTCGGGTAAGTCGATAAGCGGTCGAATTGACCGATTTAATTTTCGAAATATTTAATTTGATTATTAATCGACTAGAAAGTTTTCCCGAAAAAATATTTAATTATGTAGCTCGACAATTGGTGTCAACTGAGAGCTTGAGATAGCCTCGATTTGTGTATTATCATGGAATCACGGGTAAGTAACCCTTATTTACGATAAGATTGCATCATTATGCGTGTTGATAAATTACGGATTTAATTTTTGCATAAATGAATTAAATTATGGAAAATTGGATAAATTGTCGTAAATACTAAATTGAGATATCCGAGTATTTAGAACGAGGCTCAATAATTACCGATGGGCCCAGTGAGCCCAATAGGCCTCGTTAATGTGAATAGTAAGTGTGGTAAACGGGTTTAAGGCCGATTAAGGCCCATTATGGTGCAATTGGGCCCAATATGAGTAAACAGGCCCAATGATTTAAATTAAGCCCAAAAAATTATGAAATACAATTAATTGTATTGTATTTGACCTGATGAATGTGTATCCACAGTTTCGGAGATTGGATTTGGAGCAAATCGGACTGCGTGACGAGTCATCAGTGGAAAGGTAAGACTGTACAGAAAAATGAGGTAAGGGAATTGTGTGAGTAGCTAGAAGTAGCTACGCGTATTTTAATATCTTTTCTGTACACTGAATATGTATGTATACCTTGATTTTGTATCATGATCCTAAAAGAGGTTTAAATGATTTTAAGGATTGAAATAGGTGAAAAGTCTATTTTACCCCTATTAAGGGAAGTCACCTAAGGATGGTGAGGCATGACATGCATGAAATGCATGATTTAAGAAAATTTATGGTTTAAGGATTTTATTGGTTTAATCAAAGCAAATTGATAGATTGGCTAGAAATTACATGAATTTCACATGATAACACTACGTAAGTGTTATTTGTATTTAAATGGAATTTCTTTGGAAATAGGCCAACTATCAAGTTTATATGGAAACAGATAGTGCCGACATGTAGTTTGCACTATATCTGAGTTTGTGAATGTGCATAAATGTGCTGGAGCCGTTGCTCGCACTGACTTGTGTGACATCATATGCATGAAATGTGTTAGAGCAATTGCTCGCACTGATTTTTATTATTGTGATATGCATGAGAGGTGCTGGAGCCTAGCTCGCAATCTGTTTTGACATGTTTTGACTGTTCTGATTTGTTTTGACTGAATCTGCATAAAAAGGTGTTGGAGCGATTGCTCGCACTAGTTTTACTGATTTAATATGCATGTGAGGTGCTGGAGCTTAGCTCGCATCTAGTTTTGATATGATATTGCATGAAAGCCGTGCTGGAGGGTAACTCGCATGAGATTTGATTAAATTATGCATAAAGCCGTGCTGGAGTGTAACTCGCACGAGATTTGATTTACTTGAGCATTCATTTGTGCTAGAGCATTGCTCGCACAAAGTTTTATATGGTTTTATAATTCATTTTAAAGCCGTACTGGAGTGTTTCTCGTACGAGGTTTTCACTAAGTTTTTATACATATCCGTACTTGAGCATTGCTCGTACGTGGATTTTACTTGGATTTATAATCAGTTTAAGTCGTACTGGAGTGCTGCTCGTACACAGATTTTACTGATTTTTATGAAACCGTGCTAGAGCCTCGCTCGCACGAAGTTTTCTGATATCATGAATATGCATGAAGCCGTACTAGAGCTTCTCTCGCACAGGGATTTATATGACATGCATATAGCCCTGTTGGAGCCTCCTGTAGACTGTGTGTCACAGTAAAATGATATGCTCACACGTGCATACTAAGACAGAGATAATATGGGTGGATAAGACCTATTGCAGGCACCCCTGATTGAGCTTGGGTTCACGGAGTACGTTGTACCGTGTATATCATGCGAAGTACGCTGTACCGTGGGGATTGTTGGAGTGGAGTGGCATTAGCCATGAGGCAGCAAGCCTTGCCCTCACAATCCTGGTGTTATGCTGTTCTGGCGGCTAGGACAACCCACCTCCCGTTTCAGGTGTGATACCCCGCACACTAGGTACCGTGTTGCCAGGGATCACTAGGATATGGCCAAGTCCTCGACGTTACGGATATAATCAGCTGATTGTCTCACATGATATAATTGTTGGTTGATAGACCAGGGTAGACCCGAGGGAGGGGTCAGGCCCCCGATTTTATGATTTTGTACTACGATGATAGATTTTTTTGAGAATTTTATAATGAATTGTTTTATAAGATGATTGACCCGGAAGGGTTGTTTTATACTACGTTTTAAATGAAATGATTTAAATGCAGTAGCATGATGAGTTTTTCCATGCTTTAATGATAAATTCATGAAAGGATTATATCGCATGATTTGTTTTATATCGTATGAAAGAATGCATGATTTTGATTTAATTCATGCTGAGTATGATTTACTGATGTCACATAAAATGCCATGGAAGCATAAGTTATATGATTTATATATGCACGCACAGTTTTATAAACTAAGTCATTGATGTTTGCATGACTTTGTGCTTGATGATTTTAATGAAAAGAAATGGATTTTAAGGGCATGGCATTATGAGCATGTAGATAGTGGAGCTATCTACTTATTTACATAATTGCCTTACTGAGCGTGTGGTTTGGTCACCCCCTTATTTTTCCATCTTTTCAGAGCACTCACAGAAATTAGTAAGCGGCTGAGGACTTGCATGCTTGGTATCCGCTGCTTCCCATCGAGAGACAGGTATACACATTTGTATGGTTTTGTATCTAAATATGTAATGCACAGTACTGTAAATGGATATGATGTCGGAGATGTAGAGTTATAAATACTATTGTGTATGTATTTAATTAAAGTCAAAGGATAGTAAACTCTGATATATGAATGTGAATATGAAAATGGAATGGTAAATAAGTGAGAGGTGACTAACACCGAATCATAGCCCAACTGTGTTTGTAGGATGGTCATGACGAGAGAAAGGTAAGAATTAAATAATAAATGAAAAAGCAAAAAAAAAAATTTACTCTGATTTTTAGGTAATTTGGGTTGTGACAAGTTAATGGTATCAGAGCTTGAGTTGGCCTGATAGAGTCGGTGTTAGTGGTTAAAGAAGTTTACATCCCCATGTACTGTGCATTGTTTAGATACAATTGTGTATATCGAGATGGAAGTGCAGCTAAGAATTTGGTTTTGAATGCAAGAATATAGACTCATTAACTGATAGCCGCTATGGTTGAGAGGCGAGTACACGAGCTCGAGGCCGTAGAGATAGGCTTGTGAGTTATACTGAGTCACCACATGAGACTCAAGATGAGATTGACGAGGAGGCTGATGTTGAGCATGCCCCACAGAGTCCGACAGAGAGATCAGACATAGTCTGACAGAGAGACCAGACAGTATTGAGACACGCTTCACGAGGTTGGAGCGGAGTGTGAAGAATATTTTACGAGCTAATTGCTCAAAGTATGCATGATAATTGAGGGCGAGTCGGAGCATTGGTGGAAGTCCGCTCGACCCATCTTAAGAGTTAGACATCCAGAATGGACAAAAAACAATTTAGATGTATTCCGGTGACAGAATATCCCGGACATTGCTTAAGGGAAACTAAAGATTAAATTCATTACTCTGACCCAGAAGAAGCGATCGATTAACAAGTATGAAACTCAGTTTATATTCCTGGACAGATATGACTCGGACACTATGAACAGTGAGAGTCGAGATGTCTGAAAGTTCATGGAAGGGCTCAGATTGTCAATTAGAGTCCGATAGACCCAGTTAGACATCACTACCTATGCTGAGGCTGTACGCAGACTATAGTTGTGTGAATAAGATTATGTGTTGCATGCCTCTAAGATTGGACAAGGTAGTATGGGCTAAAATTGAGACAAAAGAGAATAGAGAATGACAGAGGTGTCAGAACGAGAAAAAGGTAGTTTGGTAAAAGCTTAGAGTTGATGAGTCACGGGGTGAGATAATTGATAAAGCCCCAGTGTATCTAATTTCAATACTTTTGAGAGGTATTGTGATTTGAGGACCCCGACCTGCTACGAAGCAGTGTAGCAGTGTAAACAGTGTAGGATGTGTGGTAGATACCACGAAAATAAGATGTTGGACAAGGGCGAGTGTATGCTTTGGACCAGGACACTATTGATGTTTCATCGGATGTGGTGGTAGATACCACACTGGTTGTGAATAATAAAGTAATTATTTTAATTGCTCCTGGTGCCACGTATATATTTATACCGCCTTCAGTTGCTTACAAACTAGCGAAAGATGTGCAGTCTGTACCCTTAGGCAAGATAGTGATGCTTAGTTGATTTTCACTAACTGAATATGGGTATAGAGATTGTAAGTTGAAAATAGGGGTGAAAATATCACTGAAAAGCGTACTGTAAGTTTGACAAGTAAGGAAAGAGTTTGTCATAAGTGATATATGAAAAGAGATAAGCTTGGAGACGTGATAGATCTTGAATACAAGATATATTGGAATAAAAGGCGTATGCAAGGTAAGAATATCTTGACATGTAAAGTAATTATGGTCAAGTCTGAGGGTTAATAAAAGTATTTCAAAATACTTCCCTGCCTGAAGATTTGACAGCGTCTAGAAGCGCACACACAACATATAAATTGAAAGCGACAATTGTGATATATATACATTTAAAATTTGGGTACCTTTCCTGGTATGATAAAGAGATATAGAATTTGATTAATCATGAAAGTTTAAAAAAATTAAAAATGAGTATGAATATGCTTGATAAATGCCATAGTGAGGGGATTCATGGAATATGAACGCTATGAGCTTTATGTCGATTTGATATCGACTTTGAATAAGCTAATAGGCCTAAGAAGGTCCATAGACTCGAGCTATGGGTAAAATAATGAATCGAGGCCAAATAAGCTTTAATAGAGGCTATAGATTAAATTGACTATAGCAAGCACAAGGGTTGCAATTTATGGATCGAATATAATGCGGGATATGATTTTGTGCAGTCCCGAAGAGTTCGTTGAAGGCGGACCGAACCGTACGAGAAAGCAGCTTAAGGAAGTGGAATCACGCATCGCGATTCCAGGTAAGGGAATTTTGTGAGTATATAGAGGTAGCTGCACGTACTTTGAACTTGTGGGTGAATATCGGGTGTTCTTATGAAATGCATGATTGCTCAAATAAATGTTGATGGTATTCGTGAAAGTTGATGGGTATATGCGTGGTTTTGGATTTGAAGTGGATGTTATGAAAAAGGGATAGTAAGGCTAATAATTCATAAATCATGTGTTTTGAATGCTTTTACAAAACACAATGCTTTGATTTGAGCAAATAAAAGGATAGGCTGGCTAGTACTTGAATGATGTTGTGAAATAGCCCATACGAGGCACTAAGCATATTATGAGATGTTTTGAATGCATGTAAGCCGCCTATCGCGTGTATGAGATATAATTCGCGTTAGAGCCTCGCTCGCGCGAGATTTCTATGTTTTCACTTGTGTGAAACGTGCTTGAGCTTAGGTCGCACCTTGAAATTGAATTGTGATGATGTTTATAAACCGTACTGGAGCTTATGCTCGTACGTGGATTTGAGTGGTTTTTCTTATGCATATAACTGTACTAGAGTTATGCTCGTACATGGTTTCTTCATATTTTATGCATAAATGCCGTACCAGAGCGTTGCTCGTACGAAGTGATTGGTTTTGATGCATGAATTCGCGCTAGAGCATAGCTCGCACTGGTTTTCACACTGTGGTATGTATGAGGCCGTGGTGAGAGATACGGATTAACTCAGGGAACCCAACAGGCCTGACAGACCTCTTAGGTGGGGTGAGGGTGAGGGGCTAGGACCTGACATAATCCATCCAGGGAACCCAACAGGCCTGACAGACCTCTTAGGTGGGGTGAAGGTGAGGGGCTAGGACCTGGATCAGGGAACCCAACAGGGGCGAGCAAGGCCATGAGGGGCTAGGACCTGGTATTGCGGTTACTCCCACGCGCTCTTGAGACTATAAAGGTTACACTTGGCATGGGGTAGATAAGACCTATGGCAGGCACCCCCAACCATGTTATGGGTCCGCGGAGTACGATGTACCGTGTATATCACATGGAGTACGATGTACCGCGTGGTGGTTAATTGATTGAGAAAGTCTGGCGGAGAACTAACCCACTTTCATGCCAGCATGATACCCCGCACACCGAAATCCGTGTGGTCTGGGATGATATGTGACGATTGGCCAATGTAGTCACTTGAGGTACAGTAACCTGTCTCCTTGCTTGATTTACTTACTGCCACATGATTTTAAATCTCCAAGTGTGATTGTGATTGTTTAAGGTAGACCCGAAGGAGGGGTTGAGCCTCGTGGATTTGAATTGTGAAATGAAAACGCGGTTGTGATTGTGAATTGATGTGATGTGATTGTATGTGATGAGAAAGAGATTTATGACGTGGGTTTAAAAAGGAGGTTTCTTAATGAATTGCCCTTTTTATGAATTTAAAAGAGATCGAGCATGAGATGATTTATACATGATGTTTTACCATGTTTTATATGCCAATTTTACATGACTTTGATACATGATATATATGTATACTCATATGGCATAGTTTTATTCCTCATGCTCCTACCATAAATGATTTATGCATAACACTATCAGCATGTAGATAGAGTAGTTATCTACCGTGCTTGCATTATTGCCTTACTGAGCGTGTGGTTGCTCATCCCACTCTATTTTCCCCCTACAGAGCGTGCATAGTAGCCCAGTGAGGACTGAGGCGTATTATTTCGGACTCCGCTGCATCTCCATCGCTAAGAGGTATACACACAGTGATTCTTTTTGTATCTAAACAATGTAAAAGCACAGTATTCTTTTAAGTTGTACTTATGGGGGATGTAGATGTCAGTAAAACATGTATTCGTATAAGTACACGATTAAATGCACATGTATGACATCGTTTTAATTAATTGAGAATGAATGAGATGTGGTGTTTATTATTGACTCACAGCCCAACAGTATGTGGTGAGTTAGTTCACGACCGGGTAAGGTAACAGTAAAACGCGAAAAATTTTCAGTGATTTTCGGTTAAAGAGAATGGAATTGGGTCGTGACACATTATACTTTCATTGAGCTAAACTGTTGAAGCTCCTATCCGATTACATATGTTGGATCCGGATATTATTTTCGAAGCATCAAAAGATGGGACACATTGTGGATGCCTATTTATTCAAGTGGTAACGCTAACCTATGGCCTTATCTCCCACATTGTCCAATCTCTCAAAGGATTCAATCTAACGCAACTCAATACTGATTCACCTTCGGTGAATTTCAATAGTTTCTATCTCTTGTCAGCATAGTCTTTCTGTCTGCTCTAAGGTGTTCTTAATTTCTCACAAATCAACTGAACATCATCAGATGTTTGTCTTACCAATTCGGGAACAATTCTCTATCTATCACCCACTTCTTCTTATCTAAGTTGAGGAACAACTCCCAACGGCTATACAATGCCTCATATAAAATGTTATCCCGATACTCAAGTGACAACTGTCATCATTGGCGAATTTGATTAGTAGCAACTGATCATCCCAGGAGCTTATAAAATCAATGGCACACGCTATCATCACATCCTCCAGAACCTGTACAGTCCTCTCTGACTGACCATCTGTCTGAGAATGAAAGCTGTGCTAACACTCAGTCGGGTTCCCATAGCTTAAAAATATTCCCAGAAGTAGGAAGTGAAGCAGGAATCCCTATCTGATACCATGCTCATTGGAACGCTACATAATGTTCCACAAATTTTCCATACACATAAATCCGCCTACATATTTAGAGTATCTGGGGATTTTCATAGCCAGAAGGTGGGTAGACTTAATCAATCTATCGACTATCACCCAGATAGCTTTGTGATTCATTCGGGTCCTCTATAACCCATCACAATATTCATGGTAACTTGTTCCTATTTCTGTGTCAATATAGGTAGAGGCTGCAATAATTCTGCAACTTCTAGTACTCTACCTTACTCTGCTGACATACGAGACACTTTGCTACAACTCTACAATATCTCTTTTCATATCTGACCACCAATACCTTTTTCAGAGTTTTCGATATATTTATTACTTCTCGGATGCACTGTATATCCCGAAAAGTGAGCTTCTGGTAATAGCACTATCTCATCAACTGTGGTCCTTGGGAGCACTTATACTTTCTCTGAACCTCTGTAAGTCATCATCACTGACTGTGAACTTTGTCACTATACCCTTCTAAATCTGACCCACACTATCGACACCATGCTGATCATCACGCTAAGCCTAGCAAATTCGATCACTCAAATCCGGTTCTAACCTCAGGCTACTGTCACAAAATCACCGTCATCATTAGAGGGGATCACATCACTACTGAGGCTCACAACTGCTCTAGCAGCTCACGCTCCTTGACCATCATATGTAATACCATCCCGAGGCTCTTTCTGCTCAAGGCATCAACCATTAAATTAGCCTTTCCTGGGTGGTACAATGTTCACAATCATAATCCTTAGAAGCTCTAACCCTCTTGGTTATCTCATATTCTACTCTTTCTGTAAAAACAGATACTCGGGGCTTTAATAATCAGTGCATATTCAAAATTTCTTACCATTTAAGTGGTGGCACCATACTTTCAGTGTAAACACTACAGATGCCCTCTAAATCGTGGTTCAGATAGTTTCTCTTATGGTCCTTGAACTATCTGGATCTATAAACGACTATCTTTCCATTTTACATCAATACACAGCCCAATCCTTATTTTGAGGTATCTATACATACTGAAACCTCTTGAGTTGATGGTTATGCTGAGAGTAATTACGATGGTCAGTTCGTTACTTCAATATACCAAAACTCACTGAAGCCATTTTCATACTTATCATCCCACTCGTATATAATCTTTTTTCAAACGAGACGTGTCTACTGAGCAGCCCATTTCGAGAAACTCTCGACAACTTGTCTGTAAGACAGTTTCCTGTTGCTACTCATGCTTTTCCCTGGACTTCGAATACATCAAAATATCATCACTCAAGATGACAACCAATCGGTCCAGGTAAGGTTTAAATACCTCATCGTAGTTAAATTCCACTAAATATTTCAATCACTCATATCCTTGACCTACGTACCCATAAACGTACAATGTCATTTCGAAATCTCTTCCGTTCAAGCTATTAACCCACATCATTTCCTTTTTCTTATATTAACAGCTTTTTTAAAATTTTAATTTTTAAACCTTCATGATTAATCAAATTTTGTATCTCTTTATCGTACCAGCAAAGGTGCCCAAATTTTAAATGCATATATTACAACTGTCGATATCAATCTATAGGTTATATCTGCGCTTCTAGACGCTGTCAAATCTTTAGGCAGGGAAGTATTTTGAAATACCTTTATTAACCCTCAGACTTGACCACAAAGACTGGTGATGGATATATCATTGGTCGCAATTCATAGTCACTACATATCGCTCAATCCAAATTACTTTACATATCAAAGATATCCTTACCTCGCATACGCCTCTTATTCCAATATATCTCGTATTCAGGATCTATCACATCTCAAAGGTTATCTCCTTTCATATATCACTTATAACAAACTCTTTCATAACGTGTCAAACTTACAGTACACCTTTCAGTGATGTTTTCACCCATATTTTCAACTTACAATCTCTATACCCATATTCAGTTAGTGACAATCATCTAACCATCATCATCTTGCTTAAGGGTACAGGCTTCACATCTTTCACTCGCTTATAAGCAACTGAAGGCGGTATGAATAAATGTGTGGCACCAGGATCAATTAAAATAATTACTTCATTATTTACAACCAGTGTGGTATCTTCCCCCACACCAGATGAAACATCAATAGTGTCCTGGTCCAAGGCATACATTCGCCATCGTCCAATATCTTATTTTCATGGTATCTACCACACATCTTACACTGCTCACACTGTTACGGAGCAGGTCGGGGTCCTCCAATCACAATTCCCCTCAAAAGTATTGAAATTGAATACACTGGCGCTTACCAATCATCTTAGCCCGTGACTCATTATCTCTAATCTTTTACCAAACTACCTTTTATCTATTCTGACATCTCTGTCATTCTCTATTCTCTTTTGTCTCTATTTCGGCCCTTACTACCATTTCCAATCTCAGAGGTGTGCAACTCATGATCTTATTCACACAACTGTAGTCTGCGCACTGCCTTGGCATAGGTAGTGATATCTAACTGGCTAATCGGACTCCAATTGAAAATCTGAGCCCTTCCATCAACTTTCAGACATCCCGACTCTCACTGTTCATAGTGTCGGAGTCATTTCTGCCCAGAAATATAAACTGAGATTCATACTCGTTAATCAATCAGTTCCTCTGGGTCAGAGTAAAGAATTTCATATGTTATTTTCTTTAAACAGTGTCCGGGATATTCTGTCACTGGAATACATATAGAATTATTTTTCATGTCCATTTTGGAGGTCTAACTCTTAAGATGGGTCGAGCGGACTTCCACCAATGCTCCGACTCACGCTCAAATCTCATGTATACTCTAAGCAATTAGCTCGCAAAATATTGTCCACACTCTGCTCTAACCTCGCGAAACGTATCTAAATACTGTTCGATCTCTCTGTCAGACTCTGTAGGGCATGCTCAACATCAACCTCCACTTCAATCTCATCTCGAGTCTCATGTGGCGACTTGGTACGACTCTCAAGCCTACCTCTACGGCCTTGAGCTCGTGTACTCGCCCATTTACCATAGCGGCTATCAGTTAATGAGTCTATATTCTTGCATTCAAAACCAAATTCTTAATTGCAGCTTCCATCTCGATATACACAATTGTATCTAAACAATACACAGTACATGGGGATGTAAACTTTCTTAACCACTAACACCGACTCATATCAGGCCAACTCAGCTTTGATACCAAAACTGTCACGACCCAAATTACCTAAAAATTTGAGTAAATTTTTCGTTTTTTCATTTATTATTTAATTCTTACCTTTCTCTCATCGTGACCATCCTACAACACAGTTGGGCTATGATTCGGTGTTAGTCACCTCTCACCTATTTACCATTCCATTTCCATATCACATTCACATATCAGAGTTTACTATATTTTGACTTTGACTAAATACATACTCAATGGTATTTATAACTCTACATCCCCGACATCATATCCATTTACAGTACTGTGCATTACATGTTGAGATTCAAAACTATACAAATGTGTATACCTGTCTCTCGATGGGAAACAGCAGATAGCAAGCATGCAAGTCCTCAGCCGCTTACTAATTACTGTGAGTGCTCTGAAAAGATGGGAAAATAAGGGGGGTAAGCAAACCACACACTCAGTAAGGCAATTATGCAAGTAAGTAGATAGCTTCATTATCTACATGCTCATAATGCCATGCCCTTAAAATCCATTTCTTTTCATTAAAATCTCAAGCATAAAATCATGTATGTCATCAATGACTCAGTTTATAAAAACTGTTCGTGCATCTAAAAAGCATGTAATTCATGCATCAATAGCGTTTTACGTGACATCAGTAAATCATACTTGGAATGAATTAAATCAAAATCATGCATTATTTCATGCGATATAAAACAAATCATGATATACAATCATTTCATGAATTTATCATTAAAGCATGGAAAACTCATTATGCTACTGCATCCAAATCAATTCATTTAAAACCACAGTATAAACTAACCCTTCCGGGTCAATCATCTCATAAAAACAATTCATTAAAATTCATTATAAAACTTCGGTTATAAAACCACCCTTCGTTCAGGGTCATATGTCATAAAATCATAAAATCGGGGACCTGACCCCTCCCTCGGGTCTACCCTGGTCTATCAACCAATAGTTATATCATGTGAGACAAGCAGGTGATTATATCAGTAACATCGAGGACTATGGCCATATCCTAGTGATCCCTGGCAACACGGTACCTAGTGTGCGGAGTATTACACCTGAAACGGGAGGTAGGTCGTCCTACCCGCCAGAACAGCATAACACCAGGATTGCGATGGCAAGGCTTGCTGCCTCGTGGCTAATGCCACTCTACTCTAATAATCCCCACGATACAGCGTACTCCGCGTGACATACACGGTACAACGTACTCCGTGAACCCAAGCTCAATCAGGGGTGTCTGCAATAGGTCTTATCCACCCATATCATCTCTGTCTCAGTAAGCATGTGTGAGCATATCATCTCACTGTGACACACAGTCTACAGGAGGCTCCAACACAGCTATATGCATGTAATATAAATCCTTGTGCGAGCGAAGCTCTAGCACGGCTCCATGTATATTCATGATATCAGAAAATCTCGTGCGAGCGAAGCTCTAGCACGGTTTCATAGAAATCAATGAAATCTGCATACGAGCAGTGCTCCAGTACAACTTAAACTGATTATAAATTCAAGTAAAATCCATGTACGAGCAATGCTCTAGTACGAATATGTATAAAAACTCAGTGAAAATCTCGTACTAGAAAAACTCCAGTATGGCTTTAAAATGAATTATAAAACCATATAAAACTTTGTGCGAGCAACACTCCAGCACAAATGATTGCTCAAGTAAATCAAATCTCGTGCGAGTTACACTCCAGCACGGCTTTATACATAATTAAATCAAATCTCGTGCGAGTCACACTCTAGCACGACTTGTATGCAATTATTATATCAAAACTGAAAGCGAGCTAGGCTCCAGCACCTCTCATGCACGTCAATCATAAAAACTAGTGCGAGCAATCGCTCCAGCACCATTTTATGCATACCACGTCAAAACAAGTCAAAACATGTCAAAACAGAGTGCGAGCTAGGCTCCAGCAGCTCTCATGCATATCAAATCATAAAATCAGTGTGAGCAACCGCTCTAGCACATTTTATGCATATGATGTCACACAAATCGGTGTGAGCAACCGCTGAAGCACATTGATGCACATACACAAACGCAGATATAGTGCGAGCTATATGTCAGCACTATCTGTTTCCATATAAACTTGAAAGTTGGCCATTTTCTAAAGAAATTTCATTAAATATGAATATCACCTACGTAGTGTTATCTTGTGAAATTATACAGTTTCTGGCCAATCTATCGATTTGCTTTGATTAAAACCAATAAAATTCCTTAATTCAAAAAATTCCTTAAATCATGCATTTCATGCATGTCATGCTTTCATCATCCTTAGGTGAACTTCCCTCAATAGGGGTAAAATAGTCTTTTAACTATTTCGGGTCCTTAAAATCTTTAAACCATTTTCTAGGACCTTTATACAATATCAATGTATACATACATATTCAGTGTACAGAAAAGCTATTAAAATACGCGTAGCTACCTCTAGCTACTCACACAATTCTCTTACCTCATTTTTCTGTACAGTCTGACCTTTCCACTGATGACTCGTCATGCAATCCGATTTGCTCTGAATCCAATCTCCGAAACTGCGGATAAATGTTCATTAGGTTAAATATAATACAATTTATTGTATTTCATATTTTTCTGGGGCTTAATTTAAATCATTGGGCCCGATTACCCATATTGGGCCCGATTATACCATAATGGGTCTTAATCGGCCTTAAGCCCATTTACCACGCTTTATCGAGGCCTATTGGGCTCGTTGGGCCCATCAATATTTATTGGACCTCGTTCTAAATTCTCGATATCTCAATGAATTATTTACGACAATTTATCTCTAATTCTAGAATTTAATTCATTTAATACGAAAATTAAATCCGTAATTCATCAACATGCACAACGATGCAATATTGTCGTAAATAAGGGTTACTTACCCAAGATTCCATGATAGTACGTAAATCGAGGCTATCTCGAGCTCTCGGTTGATGCCAATTGTCAAGCTACACATTTAAATATTTTTCCAAGTAAACTTTCAGTCACATATTAATTAAATTAAATATTCTGAAATTTAAATCGGTCAATTCGACCGCTTATCGACTTACCCGAAGCTCGATTGCATCACTGGAATTTTTTCCAATTTTTCCTCTTTTTCTTTTTCCCTTTTTCTTCCTTTTTCCTTTTCTTTTTGGCTGAACCGGTCCGGTCCGGTTCGGTTCAACCCGGTTCAGACTGCCAGTTTAGTCTGGTTCGGCCGGTTCAGTGGCTCGCCGGCCGATTCATCGCTGGTTTCCACCGCCAGCAGCTCCGTTGGGTTGTCCGCAGCACGGATCTGGTCTCGGTTTTGTTTAAGGCCGTCGAAAAGTGGTCGGTTCAGCTCTTCTCTCCTCCGCCGGCGGTACCGTTTCTTTTCCTCACAGTTTCGGGCACTAGCCGTCGCCCCACCGGCCGATTCAACCGTCGATCGGTTGGTCTCCGCGTGGGCTACCTTCGACTGTCACTGGTCGGCCCTAGATCGGCGCCGGTGACCGCCAAATTCTTTTCCTCTCTCGGTTCCCTGTTTTCTCGTCGTTCCTCTCTCTTTCACCGCCGATCGGTACCTCCTTCGGCCTCCACCAACGTCGGCGATGGCTTCCTCTGGGTTCGCCGCCAGTCTATGATCGTCGGTGGGCAGAGGCCTCGTTTTGTTCTGCTTCGTTTTCTTTTCGGTTCGCGTTTCTTTCGCGATTTTTTTTTTCAGTTCATTTTTTTAAAAAAAAAAAATTATTTTATTAATTATTTTTTTTATTATTTTTTTATTTTAATAATATTTTAATCAATTAAAATATTATTAAAATCTAAAAATATCTAAAAAAATATTATTTTATTCATTTAATCCGTAAATAAATTTATCAATCTGATTTTGCCTTTTCGGTATATTTTTCGATTATTTTCGGGATAATTTTTCATGGTGAAAATTTCGGTTTATTCCAATAAATTTATATCTTGATCAATTTAACCCGAAATTTAATTATTTCTTCGTTATTGATCAAGATTTCTCAAGCCATTATTTTTAATTAAATTTTCTTATCTCGATTAATACCGAATTTTTGTCTTTTAACCGTTTTGCCCTTGCACATGTTCGGGAATACCATTTCAGTCCTTTTACATTTTTAAATGCACTCAAAAATTTTTATTCATTTCCTTTTGCTCTTACGATAAAATCGGGTCTTACACCGTGGACGTGAGTACTTATCTGAACAATTCAGATTTTTATGTGATGAAAAAGGAATAGATAGGCAGTTGACCATTCCAAGAACTCCACAACAAACCGATGTTGCGGAGAGAAGAAATAGAACCTTCTAGAAATGGTTAGGTCCATGATGGCCTAAGCAAATTTGCCAATCACCTTTTGGGGTGATGCATTATTAACAGCTGCCTACATACTCAATCGAGTACCCTCCAAGTCAGTTGCATCCACTCCCTATGAATTATGGACGGGAAGAAAACCTGATCTTAGTAATCTAAGACCTTGGGGTTATGCTACCTATGTTCATGAGCCTGCTCATCAACACGGCAAGTTAGGTCCAAGAGGGAAAAAGAGTATATTTGTAAGATACTCTGAACATTTAAAGGGATATGTGTTCATTGGTGAACAAGCAAGTGGGAGTGTAACTGAATTTGAATCTCGGGATGCTACTTTTCTAGAAAATGATTTTCCAAATAGGGGTGAGATAAATCATGAAAAATCTCTTTATAGAATTCAAGATCCAGATGATTTGATTATTGCAAATCGTTTAATGCATATACCTGATCATGAACAAACAGTATCTTATCCAAGTGGGAGCATGACAAAAGATGATGAATTTGTTTCACAAGAATCACAAGTCAGGCGTAGTAATAGTGGAAAAGTTCCTCGATGTCATTTTAACATAGAGGGAGAAGCTTTCATGATTACCCCACAAGATGAAAAAGAGCCAAAGAATATTCAAGAGGCTCTTTCTTGTAATGCAAAAGAAAAGTGGATGAAAGTAATGGAAGAAGAAATGGAGTCTATGAGATCAAACAATGTTTGGGAATTGATTGATCTTCCAAAAGGACGCAAAGCAATTGGGAACAAATGGGTTCTCAAAATTAAGCGTAAGTTAGATGGGACAATTGAAAAATATAAGGCTCGTCTAGTAGCTAAGGGGTATACTCAATAAGAGGGAGTTGATTATGAAGAAACATTCTCTCTTGTTGTAAGATTTACCTCAATATGATTGATTCTAGCCATAGTTGCAAGTTTAGATTTGGAGTTACATCAAATGGATGTAAAAACTGCTTTTCTAAATGGAGAACAAGAAGAGGAAATCTATATGGAACAACCTATAGGTTTCATTAAAAAAAAGTCAAGAACACAAAGTGTGTAGACTATTAAGATCAATTTATGGTCTTAAACAATCTTCCAGGCAGTGATATATTAGATTTCATCAAGCGATAATTTCTTATGATTTTATCATGATTGATGAAGACCACTGTGTGTGTGTCAAAAGGTCCAAAGACAAGTTTGTAATATTGTCACTTTATGTGGATGACATACTATTGGCTGGAAATGACAAGGAGTATATTATTACAGTGAAAAATTGGTTGTCCTCAAATTTTGAAATGAAGGACATGGGCGAAGCAACTTACATACTTTGTGTTAAAATTGAAAGGGATCGTTCCAAGAAATTGTTAGCTCTTTCACAAGAGCAATATATTAAGAAAATTCTTGAACGATTCCACATGCAAGACTGCAAGCCAATAGATACTCCTATTGCTAAAGGCGGAGGCCTAAGTCAAAGAACGTATCCTAAGACTCCTCAAGAAAAGGAACAAATGGCAAGAGTTCCTTATTCCAATCTATTGGAAGTTTTATGTATGTTATGATGTGCACAAGGTCAGATATTTGTTATGCAATTGGAATGGTAAGCAGGTACCAATCCAATCCAGGACAACCCCATTGGAAAGCCGTTAAAAGGATATTAAGGTATCTTAAAGGCACTGCAAATTATTCATTGTGCTATCATGGAAGTGATCTGCATCTGATTGGCTATACAGACGCTGATAGGGGAGGAGATTTAGATGAAAGAAAATCTACCTTGTGTTATGTTTTCTTACTGAATAATGGGGCAATCTCATGGAGTAGTAAGAAACAGACGTGTATAGCTCTTTCCACAATGGAAGCTGAATTTGTAGCATTTTCAGCAGCAGTGCAAGAGGCTGTTTGGCTCAGGAGATTTTTGAATCATTTGGGATTTAATTATGATGAATCAAACTCAGTGTTAGTGAATTGTGATAGTCAAGCAGCAATCGCATTCACTAAAGATCCCAAATATCATTCAAAAACCAAACATATAGATACCAAGTATAATTTTGTTAGAGACATGGTTGCACGAAAGGAAGTCAACATGCAGTACATTTCTACGCATAAGATGATTGTAGATCCATTTACAAAGCCAATACCCAGAGATGTGTATAATGGACACATTAGAACTCTAGGATTGCGTAGATTTTGATGTACTTGCTAAGATGTTTTTAATAAACGATTTACAATTATCTTCTCATTAGTATTTGTTGTTGACTAATTTTAATTTCAATTAATGCCTATAAAGTTTAGTACTTTGTTTTATGAAGCATACACACATATATGTTAAATACATATACAGTATCATGTTAAAGGTATGTTGAACAGATGATTGTCCTTCTCACACAGGTAATCACCTCTATGGCTCAGTGCCATAAAGAAGAGATTAGTTTTAAGTGGTAAGAACTAGAGAGCTCAGGCTTAAAACGGAATCGCCTTGACTGTGAGTCAAGATGAGGTCATATGATAATGAGCTTTATGACCGAAAGTGAATGACCCCACCATTTATTTTATCTGTCTTTAAATGCCAGGTGGAAGTCTTGTTGTTATTTTTCAAAGTAAGTAGAGTTGTGGACTCAAGTTAGATACTGAGTGTATCTGAACTATCACCTATACGGTATTGAAATTATGATAAAGACATACGCTCCATGGGAAAAGGAGAGTAATACTGTAGCATGTGTTTCATAACACATATGCATTATTCGACCAATAAGGGTAACAGAAGAATTGATCTCTACTTCAATGTTGTGTGAGACCCATGAGGTCAAAAGGATCTCAAATTAGTACCCTTATGACTTTTGACTGTTTCTTAAATTTTCAGTTCAATATTAGCTATCTTGGAATGTTACCAATGATTATGGATAATTCGATCTAATGGGATGTATCCGGATAGCAGTTGAATTGAAATGGAGAGATTCTAGAAGAAGGGAAGACCATTCTGATGTCACATTTAATTGTATTCACTAGTCGACCAATTATGTTTAAATAGTTAGACATAATTGTGAATACAAAAGAATATCATACTGTTTGATAAAAGATAGATCATGGGAAACTTGAAATGTGACTGAATGGATCTAGGGTACCGCATATTAACTCTACTTGTATTTTGGGTTGCTATATATACCTAACAGTTGTATAGCAACAAGCTCTCAAGACGATAAAGTATGTTGGTTGCACGGCCTATTTTCTTGTATGAACTTTGCAGAGAAAATAGATGTGTCCTCTTGAAATTGATTATAAGAATGGCACACCCATTATGTGCGAGTGGGAGATGTTGGACATGGGATGCCCATAACGGGTGTCCCCATGTCCAACATGAAAACTGCTAAGGCAGTTTTCACGCAGTTTAAAAGCAAAAAAAGAAAAAAGAAAAAAAAAGAGGTTGATAGATCCGAGAAAGGAAAAGAAACAAAAAGAAGAGGAAGAAGAGAAGAAGAAGAAAAGAATAATAGTATTCTTTGTTTTTATGCTCTGCAATTGTTAAGGATTTAGGCTGTGAAATGTGTACAACTTCTACTGTATGATTTTGTGTCTGACCAGTGAATCAAGCAAACGATTTCATTTGAAACTGTAAGTATTTAAATTTCGCAAATTATTATTCGTAAATTGTATGTTCAATCATATACATAATTGTTTTTGATAGGATGATTGTGAAAATGATATTGTACGTGATATATGATTGACGTATGATATTTTTCCTACAGTATCTGTGTATCTAGTATGTTTAAATGCAGCCACATGTAAATGGTAGCAGCAGGCTAGCAACCTTAGACAACAAGAGCTGCATGGGAAATAACTCTGAAATGGCAACATTTACAAACGAGGTGACAAAAGTGATAACATTGGATTATAAATTGTGTTCCAAGGGACAAGTATAGGAAGGAAACAGAATCATCTGATGCATCTTCATGGCCACAGTTTTCACTTGGTTGGAATAGATATTGCTC
Organism: Firmiana major; assembly: GCA_033439115.1. Classification (NCBI taxonomy): domain Eukaryota; kingdom Viridiplantae; phylum Streptophyta; class Magnoliopsida; order Malvales; family Malvaceae; genus Firmiana; species Firmiana major. The sequence continues at coordinate 42,082,786 of CM065907.1, read as the reverse complement.
AGAATTTTGACGATGTGACTGATTCACATATCTACAATTTGATTGATACACCAAATCAACACCGCGGACTCCCTAGAAATGGATGGGGCTATGAAATTTAAAGCTGTTAATCGTGGTGTATATTCTCTCTTTTCTCATGCTAAATGACAGTTTAATTTGGCCCAAATTAATTCAGTGTCGAAGCAATTATAAAATAAGTTAATGGTTTTTATTTTTATTTTTATTTTATATATATATATATATATATATATTTCTTGTGCCCATTGTGTTAGGTGTATGCACTGCCATTTAAAGCGTCATACAACATTGGCAATCTAGCCACCGGTAAAACCAGCTTATTGTATGCCTGGCCTTCATCATAGTTTTATGCGCTTCTGTTCGTTTAATAGTAAGTTCAATATTGCAAGTTTGTGCAATGAAGTTTTGATTTAATTGTAAGGAAAAGACCTCCATACTTAGGAAATCTCAAATTCAAATCTCATAAAATATTTACTTAAATGATTTATAAATGTAATATTGATTTATGATTGTAAATCCCGTAATATATCCTTTGAAGATTATTCGGTTGTTTTCATGAAAGTTATGCAATTGAACTTCCCACCCGAATAAATTTCCACTATATCTTTGATCTAAATTTGGGCCAACCTCTGGCAATTAAAGGCCTTGTCCGCTTAACCGTAGTCTCTAACAAATCACTGTAGTTGATCAAACAATAACTTTCCGTCACCGAGAAAAAAGATAAGACAACATTCACAACTCCTTCAAAGACAAATACACCAATTACAGCTAACAGACAACTTTTTAATGATAAAAAAAAAAAAAAAAACAAATTTATTTCCACACCAAGCATGAATTATTCAAAGGGCATCGATATACATCATACATATAGTGGCTTGCCCCATTGAATCTCTTATTTGAGCAATAACGTTAACCTATAGCCTTGGTATTCGAAACTATGGAATTAAATTAAGAACTAGTGGTTCTGTAGCGTACAATTCCGAGGGTACTATGTCTACGGGAGGAAGGTCGAGCAGTCATGTAATAATGGCCAAGATTTTGGTTTGCACAGAACAAAACATCTAGTGTTTGGCCTGGAGCTAATGTTAGAGAATTGGCAAAAGAGCGTCTGGTGTAGGCCCCATTTTGTCCAATAATTGTGAAGCTGTGGTATGCGATGCCAAACACCATTTTTTCATTGGCCACAGCATTTATTAAGCGAAGAAGGTAAACGGACTGGTAATCTACTTGCAGCTCATATGTTGTATCTGTGCAACATGAAATTATAATCTTGTTATTACAAGGTCGCCATAACAACAAAATATTAGCATTTATATATAAAGCAATGAATAACTATTATTATATACATAGGTATTTATTTACGAGGTTTCTGATCTTTGTCTCTATTTCATTCTTTTAGCCAGAAGCCCCTATTTTACGGTTATTACATTTTTATTTTATTTATTAATTTATTTTTTGTAGTCAAGAAGCAATTAATAAAAAGCTAACAATAAAGGTAACAACGGTTTCCTTTGAATAATAATTTTGTTATCATTTTATACAAAAAAGAAAAATTGTATAAAAAAATAAATAGTAAAAATATCAATCATCTAAATGAGACCATCACTACAACTTTATTACTTATTTTCTGCGATTGCTGCTTAATCTATTTCAGATTTCATTACAAAATAAAAGCAAAGTATTGCTAGATCATAACATATTATTATCTCACACTCGAAAGAAAAGCTTTCACATTTGGATAGTAAGTAAATACATAACAATTTCATTCGGGAAGAAATTAATGAATAAATTACTAATAATAAAAAAAAAAGATAAAATTAGACACAAAAGTGGCAAATAGTGAGATTAGAATCACGATCAAATGTCTAGTAATACATCATTAGATTGTAATATGTCTTCTTTTGGTTGCGCAAAAATTAATAAACTAAACTAAAATAAAAATGGTCGCTTTGGAATAGATGGTTGAAACTTAATGATAATTATAAGCCAATAAAGGAAAATGAGCAGTAAATTAATGTAAGTGGAAAATCGTATAATCTTATAATTTGTTAATTAAGATTAGAAAACTGCCCTCATTTCTGAAAACCATTTGAGACAACATTACGGATAGTAAATAAACTAGTACAAAAGGCTAAATATTAAGTTAATATATAAACTGTCCTCATCATATGATCAGGATTCATTATTTAATTAGCTGTTTAATTATTTATTTATTTTTGCTGATTGGATCTTCTTAGCCTTGTATAATTTGGCAAAGCCTTTTTAATTTTTAAGAGGACAAAGGAAAATTTAGCTTCGCAGTGATTCTCTTTTCCCATCAATCTCTTTTCCCTAGAAAGTCATCAGCTTTCAATTTTGCTAGGGAAAAAGAGGATGCTAAACTTCATGTCATGCAGATTTACCATCTAAGATAAATTATAAACAACAGTTCATACATACCGTTGCGGCATCCATATGTTTCTCCAGGGTGGCCGTTGATTGTGTAAGCATCTGCTTGGCCAGGAGCAATGGTTTCATTAGCTTCCGTTAACTGCCGTCTAAACCATGGTCCTGACAGAACAGAAGAATATGCCAAGGAGTTGTTAAGATTCATAAGCTTCAGAAAATATGAATCAAATGAATATAAACATAGAAGTAGAAGAACTGTGAACCATCCTACCAAGAATAATTGTTTGATCTGAAGTAGGGGCAGGGAAAGGATAATCTTCATCGGCTGCAGGCAAAATGACAAAGGGGCCATGGACGGTAGCACCAGCCCAGGCACTCCTAGCGTGCCACCATAGAGTTCCTATTTCATCGTCTAATTCGATCTCATAAGTGAAATTTCTACCAGGCTGAATCAAATCATCTGAACCATCGATGGAAACCTCAACGCCCTCCCTACCAATGTTCCAAGAGAGAAAACCGGCAAAAGATTTGATAAATTATCTCATCAAAAACTAACAGCTCAAAAATTGATCAGAAGAAGGAAAGCTTGAGGTAGTACCACTTCATGGAAACAGCATGGTTTCCTTGATTGTGAACATTAACGAAGACTGTGTCCCCCCTCCGAACCCGAATCTCGGGCCCTGGAAAACTGCCATTTACGGTTAAGACGCTTTTTGTGCTACACAGCTTCGTAAACTCTGATTCTTGCAGCTGCAACCCGAGATAATTAGAAACAATCCAAAATGAAAATTCAACACTGTAACTAACAGAAAATTTAAAAAAAAAAAAAAAAAAAAAAAGTAAAGTTGAACATACAAAAAATTCATAATGGTGAACATCGGCCGAGGAAAAGAGAAGGATATTCAGAAACAAAAGCCCTGATAACCAAACAAAGCCCTCCTTTTGAGATCCCATGTTATGTATCTGTGTTCTTCAGTTCTCCCCCTTTTCTATTTGTAATATTTCTGTTCTTTTTGCTTAGGGGGTGAGTTATTGACTTAAAAAAATGAAGGTTCTGAAATCACTGTAACTAATTGGAAATTCAAAATGTCCGGCCGAGCCAACTTTCTAGCTTTAGATGTATAGTCTGATCGAAGCCAAGTCATAGCCAAATTTGATAAAATATTTTGTCTCACCTAATTGGCCTTTGAAATGAAGTCTGATTACGAAGATAAGACAAATTAGTTGCAAAAAGACTTCTGTTTTCCCAAATGTACAAAATCGAAAAGTCAAATTTTTATTTATTTTCTTATATGACAAGCAAGCAGCATCCTGTAAAAGATAAGCCGACAGAGATTCTAGCAGCCTCTTTTTGAAATTCCCGTGCAGGCAAATTCTTACACGTTTTGATTTCGTTAATTGTCCGAATTCAAAGCCAAAATCGTTAAGAAAAATAACTCTTAACGAGAGAGATAAGGATAGCAACGCCGGTCGTTTTCATGTGTCTGGGTGGCTATCTGCAAAATTCAGCGGTGGCGCGAGAACTGGTCAGCGATCTTCTCCTACACGTGACCATTTTCTCCTATTTTTCTACTTTGGCATTCAAAGAGAGAGATAGACAAAATTAATACTTTAATAACTTTGTCCACCCTTGATGAAAGCGAGAGTCTTTAATATCATTATGTTCACGATCAACGTATTTAATATCATTATGTTCACGATCAACATAGTCTTTAATATCATTATATAGTATTCAACGGTAATAAGTAATTGGCAGATAAGTTTTTTTTAAGAATGGGTTTGTTTTTTTTTATTTTCTTGAAATCAAGGCAATAAATCCGGAAGTTAACAAAGCTACAATTCTGGAGATTCTCACGGCATAATTTACGAAGTGTGATTAGAATTACTTTTACCCAAGAGTTTTACTAAATTGAGACCAAAATGATACAAAGTGGACTATATTTTAATTTGTATACACAATATGTTATGATAACCAATCTTTTTTACTTCTTTTCAAGAGAGAAGGGGAGAAAAATCTTATAACACTAAAGTCAAAAAAAAAAAAAAAACACATTTGTCTACTATTTCAAACTTTGAAGGGGTAACTAATAATTCAAACTTGGATAATTTCAAATCTATTGTGCTGTTATTAGCTAATTTTTCTTGAATAAAAAAGTTGGAATTAAATTACAAAGGAATGTTGAATATATAGTTTTGAGAATTCTATAGTAAGATCAGTTTCAGTTTATTTTTATGTGTTTATATTTATTTTTATATTATATACTTATTATTATATATTTATATTTTTTGATACAAAATTTATGTTTTTCATATGTTTATATTTTTTATTATGTAATTACGTCCATGATATTAATTTTATATTTATTCTTATATATTTATTATACTTTTAACAAAAAAAATAAATTTAAAATATGTATAAAATAAATAAATTTTACAATAAATTCAATTCTTATTGTAAAATTTTTTTTATTATAAAAAAATTTAGACAACACGTTGAAAAGACCCATTTTAATTATTAAGACTTTATCTTAGTTATGACTTTACCGACTAACTACTCTAAATGAAGTTGTTTAGTCGTGCACGGGAGGGTAATCTCAAAGAAATAACCTTTTAGGGGCGTTTGGTTGAGGGAATTTTTTTTTCTCTCCGTAATTTTTTTTTTTCGTCATTCGATTCCCCCGTTTGGTTCGATTCTTTTTTTCTTTGTCAGTCATTTTATTTTACCTACAGTGTTCAATTTTGGGAAAATCTGGAGTAAAATGATTACCTTCGAATCCTGAGGTATTTTTAGATTACTTGAGTCAAAAATTTTTTTTTTAGATCTAAAGTAATTTTTTTCCCTAGAATTTACCCCTTAAAATTTTTTTCCTGGATAAAAGGTAAATTTGTTTTCCAAGGTAATTTTTTTTCCCCCGAACCAAACGCACCCTAAAGGGATTATTATAACGAACTTTTATCCTATGGAATAAACTTTTCTTTTCTACTTATGCTTGAATTATTTGAGTGATCTTGCGTTTTAGTTGTTTCAGCAAAATTGTCAGTTAAAAACAAACCTATATATCTGTTTTGGTCCCATGCAAATAACTTGTACAATTTCTTTATTTGGTAAAATCAACAATAATAATATCAACTACATTTTTTTTCTCAGCACATAAGTTCAAGGAGTAGCGTTTTAAATCTTCTCTTCCCAAATCATAATAGAGAGTCCATTTAGATGGGGGGATTATTAAAATTTTAAAATATTTCAAAATGTATCAATTTAAAATAATTATAAAAGAAAAATAAAATGAGGATATTATGTATAAAAATAAAAAATATACAATATAATATCATAATATTTGTAAAAATGTATATATATTATTAAGAATATAAAAAAGCATATAGATTATATTTAAATAAAATAATTTTTTGTTTTATTTTTAATAGTAGACCATGTGTAACAAAATAAGAAAAGATTTGGAGGAATTTTGAAAGAACCCTCTTTAACTGGATTTTTTAAAATGTATAAATTCTCTTTTGAAATTCTGCATAAATTTTAAATCCTTCAAAAAAATTATACCAAATAAAGCAATTAAATTTTAAAATTTTAAATATTTTAATTGCAATAATTTCTTCTCTTGAAACCACTCATCTAAATGCACTTTAAATTTGGTTTAACAGTTTTTATTTATTAATAAAGGAAATATCGATTGTAATTTCTTAAAAGTTTTTGTTGAGATTTTTCATTAGGAAATATAAAATGTTAGAGTCATACACAATCTCATTTTTGTTGAGTTAAAACTTTTATATATTTAAATTTATTTTCTTAAAAATATTTAAAGTGATAAATTAATATATATCTAATTGTCACCGTCAATAAAAATATTCATAAATGGAAGACTTGACTAGATCATCTCTTTCTCTTTCTCTCTTTGTCTCATTTTGACAAATTGTATAGAAAATAAAGTAACTTAATCGAACAAACAACAAAAAAACTGACTCGCAAATCGGATCACAAGCATAATTTTCCACAACCATAATTAAGATAAAGAAAACTGGTTTAAAAAATATATTATAACATAGGCCGACTTTTACATGGTTTCATTTTAAAAGGCATATAATCCTATAGATGCAGTGGGCAGCTAACTGAAATTTAATAACATGAAATCTAATTTTGAAAAAAAGTCATGTGTATAAAAGAACCAATCAGGCTGTCCAAAACTTAGTTAGAAGCATGACTTACATAATATATATTACTAATGTATTGACTGACGAAAGCCATTTTTCTAATTCAAGTTAAGCAACGTTCTTTTATTTTAGTCGGTAGTCAATGCAAATTAAAGATTCCAAGAAGAAACTTAAGGACGACACGCTTTCTTCCTATAAATTGTTGAATTTAACGACCCAAAGATATATCACACAAAGAAGAAATTTAGGGGTGAACTGAGGAACACATTAGAGAGAGGCAAATTTTCTTTCCAGTTAGAGAAAAAATGGGTTTAGCGGAGCAAGGTTTTGTGTTGTGGTTGGCGGGGGTGTTGTTTCTAAGTAGCTTACTTCTTTGCACTGCAGACGTCCATCATTACGAGTTCTTGGTAAGTCATTTTTTTCGATGCATTCATTGTCGTACTCGTATATAAATTTTGTTTGGTAGAGAAAAAGAAAAATGAAAAGATGAAAAAGTGAAGGAAGGGAAAACTAAAAAAAATTATATATATATATATATATATATATATATTAATGTGTTTAGTAGAAAAAAATGAAAAATATAAAAGAAAATATAATTTTTTTCTTTCATTATTTATAAAATTAAAAAAAAAAACGAAAGAAAGAAAATTAAATTATATTATTTTATCATTATAGCATAAATTGGTTAAGATAACAAAATAAAAAACATAAAAAATAATTTTGTAAATATACATACTTAACTCACATATCTCAATTTTGCTCCATTAATTTTTTTCAATTTGTAATATTTTGATTTTATTAATAAAAAAAGAAAATAACAATCTTTTCTATTTTTTCTTTAAAATTTTCTTTGTTATCGCAAAAATTATTTATTTTTCAATTTTTTGTATACATTTACCCGTTCTTTTCACTCTTCTATCCTGTCGAGTGCATCCATAATCTTTCTTATAGCTAGTTATTTTGGAATTCTAAGTCACTGATCTTAATTAACATGATATTATTAATTAAACTTGCCTGATTAATTTAATAGAAAAATAAATAAATTATTCTGTTTATATATCAACTTTTATCTTTTCTTATGTTTCAAAATTATATATTCTTTATTACCTTGTATTAGAAAATTAAAAACTTAATGTTTTTACCGTTTTATATTTTCGATTTGCTTTTCATGATTTTTTTTTTAATGTTACAAATTTTTTGAACATTATAACTTTTCTAAAAATTTTGAAAAATGAAATATTTTTCTCTTAAATTCTGAAAAAAATTAGACAAAAGAAAATACGATTTATCGTTTTATCCTTTCCACTCTTCACTTTTAAGCCGACCCCAGGTTGGTCTAATATGACTCCAAAAGGCACGACTAAGGGACCGATGACAGTTGCTTGCTTTTTTCTTTTTTTTTTTATATATAGCAACAAATGGTCATAATTTTTAATATTTGTTTTAATAATTTTTAATATTGATTTCACATGCGTTGTTTTGGGTTGCAGGTGAGAGAGTCAAACTTCACAAAATTATGCAACACAACGACTTTGTTGGTTGTAAATGACAGTTATCCTGGGCCTGAGATTCGAGTTCACCGAGGTGACACTATCTATGTCAATGTCCGAAATCAAGGAAACTATGGCTTTACCATTCACTGGTAATTAACTTTCTTACTTTACTCCAATATTAGTTTCACTTTCACCTAAGAATTAATTTAAATAAATAAATTTTGTAGGCACGGTGTGAAACAACCAAGAAATCCATGGTCAGATGGCCCGGAATTCATAACCCAATGCCCCATTCAACCAGGAACAAACTTCACTTACGAAGTTATTTTATCTGATGAAATTGGAACCTTATGGTGGCATGCTCACAGTGACTGGACTCGTGGCTCCGTCCATGGTGCCTTTGTCATTTTACCAGCTGAGAATGAAACCTATCCATTTCGTACGCCTGATGCAGATCAAACAATCATACTTGGTATGGACATCTTTTCAACATTATAGTTCCAGATACGAATATGAAGTCCACTTTCCTTTAATTTGTCTTATTCTTACAATCGTTTCTTCGTTCTATTGATAGAATCATGGTATATTAGAAACTACAAGGAAATTTTTGATGAATCAGTTTCAACTGGGGTCCCTCCATCTCCTCCAAATGCTTACGCCATCAATGGGCATCTAGGAGACACGTACGGATGCCCCAATGGTACGAATGTCTAACATTCTTAATAATTAGTCAAGCTAGTGTTCAGATGATCATTGCATGTTACGTATTATTATTATTATTATTCTTAATAATAATATGATCAGATTCAGGTGTATTTTCAACAAAGATCATACTCACACTTCATATAATTACATGTTACAGATACAATATTCCGTATGCAAGTTGATTACCAGCAAACGTACCTTCTCCGCATAATTAATGCCGCAATGAATGAAGAGAAATTCTTCGCCATTGCAAACCACAGCCTCACAGTCGTTGCACGAGATGCCTCCTATGTTCAAAGGTTTACTAGCAACTATATATTGATAAGCCCTGGACAAACCATGGATGTTTTGGTCTCAGCAAACCAAAATATTGGCCAGTATTATATGGCTACTAGACCTTTCTCCGACAACGCTAATGCACTTAGCAACAATGTAACTACGGCTGTTTTTCAATATACCAATAGTAATTCTGGATTGAATGCTTCCTTAATAACGTTACCGGAAAGCAATGATTCAGATGCTGCAATGAGTTTTCTTAGCCGAATCAGGAACTCAAATGTCACACAAAATCCGGAAGTTACTCTACCCTCAGATATTGATCGGCGAATCTACATTGCAGTTGCCACAAACACGAATCAGGAAGAAGAAAAAAGTATCGCATTGGCAAGTATGAACAATTTTAGTTTTGTTTTACCGCAAAGTGACATTCTCCAGGCATACTACAACAGGTATTTGCGTAGCCTCGTCTATCTTTTCCAGTTTTGAAAAAGCTCTTTCCACTAAACCCAATTCCATTAGAAAAGTAATTGCATTATTACTAAAGCTTATATAATTTAATTACTATAACTTTTCGTATGACAGGAGTATCGATGGTGTTTTCACGACTGACTTTCCCCTTGAGCCACCCGTGTTCTTCGACTTCACTGGAAACCTGACAACATTCGGGACGGCAGCTAATCGAGGGACAAGGGCTTTTGTACTAAATTACGGTGAAGCGGTTGAGATTGTGCTCCAAACAACTAATCTTGGTACTGGTGGAAGCCATCCAATTCATTTGCACGGTTTTAGCTTCTATTGGGTGGGAATTGGTTCCGGAAATTTTAACAATGTGACTGATCCAAGCACTTACAACCTGGTTGATCCACCACTCATTAACACTGTCCATGTTCCTGCTAACGGATGGGCTGCCATCAGGTTTCTTGCAACTAATCCCGGTATGTTTTTCAATTAGTTTAAGGATCTTTGCACTATTTGCAAGTCTGATAGTCATTGACTGATAAGAATGATGTACATTTTTCAGGTGTATGGTTTATGCACTGTCATTTCGAAAGGCACAGTAGTTTGGGCATGGACACCGTACTCATTGTCAAGAATGGGACCACCGTAGATACTAGCATCCGCCCTCCGCCTGCCTCCGGCATGCCCCGTTGTCCTGGAAAATAGGAGTACCATAACTCTATAACTAGTTTCTTAACAATCCAATTCATGATACTGTCAATTAATAAGACTCGTTTGAGTCAATAAAGATTTAGTTTTTAAGACTAGTTTGAATTCATCTTTACTGGACCTTCATATGTATGTTACCAATTTGTTCAATAATAAGTATATCGATTTTCTTATTCTACAGTCGACTGAACATTTGAGAATTGCTATAGACATTTGAGAATTGCTATAAAGGAAATGGCAGGTATAAAGACTTATTTATTCACTTACAACTTGTAGCATTTGTAGTTTCCAGTTCCAACATACATAATTACACCCAGTGGGCCTATTTGCATACATCTTGAATGCCGAATCGCTGTAAGAACTACAATTTAATAAAATCAAGGCAGACAGCCGCCTTGCTGCTTGCCGGATTTGGCATTTGGTCTTGAACTTTTCAATCTAAGATGGAGAGGAATTCTATAGTAATGTCAAAATTTTTTACCCTACTGTAAATGTATCAATTCGCATAGTCGTATATCAAGGTTCAATTAAAAAATAAAAAAAATCTATTCTACTAAATAACTGAACAAAAACCGCAAATGCAGGAATTCCTAAACACCAATTCTTTTTAATAGAAAAAGCATTTAGGGTATAAGACTTATTTATTCACTTACATATAAAAAAAAAAATCAAATTATATTATTTTACCATTATCTATGAATTGGCTAAGATAACAAAATAAAAACATAAAAAATAATTTTGTTGTTGTTGCTCTAAACCACAATGAAATGATGCTGATGTGATCTTCTCCACGTGTCTTGAATATTCTGCAAAAACCGTGAAAGTCAGAGAGGCGCAGGGATCTGTCCTTGTACGCGCACTCCGATACTTAAGTCAGAAGACTGTTTAAGCAGATTTTTTGTAAATAAAATAGAGATTATGGTTTTTTTTATCATACCTGGTGTATTTATAGACATTTTTGGAATTAAGTCGGGCTTCATATTTTTTCAGGGCTTGCGAATATTTTGGACCTAAAACTATAGGATATGGATCTGAGGCCCAGGCGCGTGTCTGGGCTGCGACAGAGTTATTAGATACTCTGTCTCGGACTCAGAGTCTGCCTCTGTGCGGATGAGTTCAACATACGACAGAGGTTCGAAGACCTCTGCCGCAGTCCTTGCGGCAGAGTTCTGTCGCGGGTCACTCTGTCGCAGTGACTCTGTCGTCACACTGTCTGTCGCATTCATACTCTACTGCAGAGGTCTATCGCCTCTTTGCTGCTGGACTCAAGCGCAGAGGTCTGTCGCGTGTATACTCGGCCGCATGACTCTGTTACCAAAAGACTCTATCGCATAGTGACTCTATCGCCAGGGGACTCTGCCGCATACTGACTCTATAACCAGAGGACTCTGCCGCATATTGACTCTATCGCCAGAGGACTCTGCTGCATATTGACTCTATCGCCAGAGGACTCTGTCGCTAGAGGACTCTGTCGCCAAAGGACTCTGTCGCTAGTGGACTCTGTCGCGACCTTTCGTTATTTGCCACGTGGCTTATGACTCTTGGTGCTTGGTACCTGACACGTGGCTGTCCTCTGTTGGTCAATGTTTTTATACGTGGATTTTAATGGGTATAACCATTATCAATTGCTCCCCACTCTTTGGTAGGAAAATTTCCTGCGAAAGAGTACGCCTATAACATTTTTTTATTTTTATTTATTTATTTAGCATTCGATTTACTGTTCCTGAGCTGTGCCCGTTTACTTCAGCCGCGTATGCAGATTAATGTGCACGTGCGAATACAACCGCGCTTATATATAAGGTCTCGAGCATCGCGGTATCTGCTGAGTTCTCTCGCATAGGATCACTCTGTCGCTTACTCTCCTCGCACTCTGTCGCAACTCTGACGCTACTCTTCCGCAACTCTACCGCATAACCATTACTGTCTCGCGACTCTGCCGTGTGAACCAATACTCTGTCACGCCGTTCCTGTACTGTTTGCCACACCTCTGTCGCAAACACTCTGACGTTGTAATCCAGTATCTGCCTTCGCCTTTGCAAGTGCATCTTTGGTCGTTAGGTAAAACTCTGTCGCCGATAGTTTTTTCTTTGTGATTTTTCTTAAGTTCCAAATTGGCCGGTCATGGTGTAGGGAAGCATATAGAACTAGGAGTTAGATCGACTTTGAAGGCAGTTGACATTCAGGATCTTACGTCGAGATTTTCATTGCCCGATGGGTACTCCTATAGACTTCCAAACCCTCAAGAAAACGACATACGTAGTGTGTCCGACGAGGTAGTTATTTTCAGGGCATCCTTAGAGTTAGGACTCCATTTTCCAATTTTCGACTTTGGAGCTTCTTTTCTTAGGACACATAGGATTGCCCCTGGACAACTGCATCCTCACGCATGGATGCAATTAATTGGCTTTACTGTGCATTGCCGATTAAGGGGTGTTTCTTCGTCTCTTCCCTTACTTGATACTTCTTTTAGGTTTCGAGGTAGCTCCGGTTTAGTTCCCTATTCTCTTCAATGGATGTATAAGCCCAGATTTGAAAATAGGTTATTCGAAAAACCTGCAAATAAGCTTCATGGATTTGAATCGGAGTGGCTTATTGTGGAAACGCCTGGGGGCCTGGATTTCCCTAGTCGTTGGGAAACTAGACGTGAAATCCCTAAGGGCCCCCGGATTTCTACACTCAGGGAACAATTGTCTTTAGATATTAATAAATTATTAGTTAATAATCCCATTAATCTTGATACTCTTCTATCAAATGAAAATTTGACGTATGCTGGTTGGGGTGTAGGTCCCATTCCTATTGTCGGCCCCTCTGTTCCTCCCTCGAATCTTCTATCATCGATTCCTTCTGAGTTGAATCCTGAACTTCTAAGGTCGCAAGAGGATATAGGGAGCACAAATAGAGAGTCTAGCTCTGAGAGTGAACCCCTAGCCGATCTGAGCGACTGGGAGGGGTTTGGTTCAACTTTTATGGTTCTTCAGGATGATGATATGCTAAATATAGAGTCCCTTCAGAAGCATTTTGATTCTCCTGATGGTAACTTTTCACGCTATTCGATTTATTGTTTGTTGGTTCTGACCACGTTTCTGACAATTTACTCTGTTTTTTTGTAGAGATGAGCCATATTAAACGTTCTTTGGCGCGTCAAGGCGTGGAGGAAGGTTCGTCTAGCGATCCTACTAGAAAGAGGCCTCTCTTGACTGATGATGTTCCCAGTGAGGCACCAGTTCCACCTCCATTGCCCCGGGCTCGGACCCCGCCTCCTTCTAGACAAGAGATGCCTCCTCCTGCAGAACAAAAGGGATCCTTCTCGGGATAGAGGGAAGGCTCCTTCCTCTTCAAGGAGGGCTTCCGATTCTTCTGGATGGTCTCGATCTGAAGAGCGTGCTGAGTGTAATATAATTTCGTCTCAACGAAAGAATCAGAGGCATTTGTACATTGAGCCGTCAATGGGGACTAGGCCAATTCTCCCTAGGATAGGTCCTGTTGATGAGAGATCCTATCCCATAGACGGTGGTTTCATAATGAGGGGGTCAGAGTTTCGAGTATACCTGGGAGTACGTGACAACGACACCTTGGATTCTCCCGGGGTGGCGTCTCAATTGAGTTGGGCCACTATTCTCTCGAGGGACGAAGCTCGAATATTCAAGAATTTTCTAAAGGGGGAAGACTTAGCTTATGTGGAAGCGCTAAGGGTAATCTTCATATTCTTTTTTCATTTTATTTCTTTTTGCTATACTTTAAGTTTGACTTTTTGTGTTTCTTTTCAGCTTGCTCAGAGGACCGTGGCCAACAATGCTCAATACCGAGCCTATCGGGAGCGGGCCGACAAAGAGATCCAGGAGTTGAGGGATAAAGTCATGGAGTTGTTGAATACTGTCAACAACTTATCCGGGCTCCCAGACGTGGTGCGAAGCTTAGAAGATCAGCTCTCGAAAGTGCTCCAGGATTTGAATCATGCCAAGGGGGATCTTACTGTCGATACGGCTAGGTCTAACAAACTCAATGAATATCTTCAACAGGCCCAAGCCGAACTGGACAGTATGCAGTCTAAATATGGGTCCTTAATGGATCGCAATCAGGACCTGGAACAATACGTCGCCGAACTAGAAAGTCGGGCCACTCGCTCTCTTAACCAAGTTGAGATTGATAGTATCAGGGCGAAAGCCGTGAAGGAGTATGGTCTTTCTAGAGATTGCCTAAGGCGAAAAGAGGACTTTTCAGTGCCATATGTAAAATATGGTTTTTATCTCGCTAGATCCTAGTTGGAGAAGCTTAGGGAAGGGGAAGAATTCCCTGAGCTTCAATATACGCGCGAGGCAATGTTATTTGACGCTCTCGATTGGACAAAATATGAACCAGAGGTTGAATCCCCTGATAAGCTATTTAAGAAGACTACGCAGGATGATCTCGCAAACCTGACCGGTCCTTGGGAGCCTGTGAGCCTGGATAATGCTCCCTAACCTATTGGTGCCCTCGACGACCTGGATGGAGAAGATGGTCAGCAATCCTTAGAATGCGAGGGTCCGTCGGCGCTTGATCCTCAGCCTCAATCTCGTGCAGACTGAATTATTTTTCATTTTTCTTTTTGAACATTTTGTTGTTCTTTTTTGAACATTTTGTTATTCTTTTGTTGAACTTATTCATGCTTGTAAAGATTTTCTTGAATGAATAAAGTTAAAGTTTATCTGTTCATGCTTCATATTGCTTTGTTAGTTAACCTTTCGCTATTTATCGCTTATCTGTTTATTTGTTTTACTCGTATGTTTATTTATTCGTATATGCTCCCCAATTCTTGATAGAAAGATATACTTTCAGAAAGAATTACATATGTAAACATACCTTTTTCTGAGGCCTGATCACCATGACACGAGTGCGTCTTCAGTTCTTACGACAAATACGTTTCCATTGCCCAGCCACAGTGACGCAATTGCGCCTCAGGCTCTTACGGCTTCTTTGTCTGTAACGCCTGGCCACAGTGGCGCTATTGCGCCTCAGGCTCTTACGGCTCGTCTGATTTTTTTACGTATGGCCACAGTGACGCTATTGCGCCTCTGGCTCTTACGGCTCGTCTGATTTTTTATGCCTGGCCACAGTGACACTATTGCGCCTCAGGCTCTTACGGCTCGTCTGATTTTTTACACCTGGCCACAGTGACGCTATTGCGCCTCAAGCTCTTACGGCTCGTCTGATTTTTTACGCCTAACCACAGTGACGCTATTGCGCCTCAAGCTCTTACGGCTTGTCTGATTTTTTACGCCTGGCCACAATGACGCTAGTGCGCCTCAGGCTCTTACGGCTCGTCTGTCTTCTGTCACAAGATTTAGATTTATAAAAGCTGAAGATATAATAGAAGAACAATCTGCAATGATCAGATAATGGTATCTTGTGACAGTGTAAACAAATAACAATAATACGAGAATATAAGGATCAAGAAAGAAAACATAATGATTAATTCAAATACAATTTCAAATGATTTGAGTTCCATGTTTTTCCTATTTTCTTCCCTTGCAGAGTTTTCAGGATGCAGGTGTTGGGCCCAATCCTTCGTCTGATTCGATATGGACCTTCCCAATTGGCTCTGAATTTTTCGTCTTCCCTCAAGGCATTCATGATATGTGACTTTCTAAGCACCAAATCTCCCTCGATCATCGGTCTATCTTTCACCCGACTGTTGTAGTAGTTGGCCACCCTCTGATGATAGGATACCAGCCGGATAGCTATGGCCTCTCTATGCTCATCAAGCAAATCTAGGTTTTCCCTTAGCCCCTGTGAATTCTTTTCTTCCACTAAAGGCACTACCCTGGATGACAGTGCTCCAATTTTCACGGGAATCAATGCTTCAGTGCCGTATACAAGGCTAAACAGCGTTTCCCCAGTCGATACCCGACTAGTGGTACAATATGCCTATAAGACACTAGGCAACTCATCCACCCATGCTCCCTTAGCTTTTTCCAGTCTGGTCTTCAACCCATGAAGGATAGTTCGATTACTGACTTCGACCTGTCCATTAGCTTGAGGATATGATACAGAAAAAATCCTTAGCTGAATGTCAAGGCGCTTACAGAATTCACGGAAGGCGTCATAATCAAACTGCTTTCTGTGATCAGCATTTAAGATACGTGGGATCTCGAACCGACAGATAATATCTTTCCACACCATCGCTTCAACTTTCTTCTTCGTGATTGTAGCTAAAGGCTCTGCCTCAATCCACTTCGTAAAGTAATCGGTGGCAACCAATAAAAACTTTCTTTGACCCGTAGCTAATGGGAAGGGCCCTAGAATGTCCAATCCCCATTGTGCAAAAGGAGTTGGTTGTACTGTACTCTGGAAGGGAGTCACTGGAGCCGTCGTTATCGGTGCAAACCTTTGGCACTTGTCACACCTGCGGGCTTTATCCATCGCATCTTTTTTCAATGTCGGCCAATAGAATCCCGATTGCAATATCTTAGCGGCAAGGGCTCTAACTCCCAAGTGCTCACCACAAATACCTTCATGTACCTCAACTAGGACATAGTTTGCTTGCTCTGGCCCCAGGCATTTTAACAAAGGCGATGAATACCCCCTTTTGTACAGTTCCCCATTTATCATTGTGAACTTTGCCCCTTGTATCCTTAAGCGACGAGCCTCGTCCTTATCTTGCGGGAGTGTACCTTCAATGAGATACTTTTTGAATGGGGATCTCCAATCGTCCCCCACTTCAATGTCACACACTTCGACTTCTTCAATGCTAGGCTGCTCAAGTCTCTCCACCTTCACTATTCTTCCTTCGATCTCATTGGAGGAGGCTAATTGGGACAATGAATCTGCATGTGTGTTTTTAGACCGATTAATTTGTATTAGCTGAAAGTTTTCGAAAGTCTGAGCCAGAGATTGGACTTTCTTTAGATAAGGGACCAGCATCGGCTCTCGAATCTCATACTGCCCACTGAACTGGTTTACCACCAATTGAGAATCACTATGCGCCACCAGGTGGTGAACTTGCAACCTCCCTGCCAGCTTCATTCCAACGACCAGAGCCTCATACTCTGCTATGTTGTTTGAACTAGGGAACCCAAACCGCAAAGAGTATTCCAAGGATCTCCCTTCCGGTGACACTAAGACTATACCTGCCCCACTACCATTTGTACTTGACGCTCTGTCAACATACAGTAACCACGGTTGAGTCTCCTTTTCAATATTGATGCTCGGGCTAGTACATTCTACTATAAAATCTGCTAAAGCTTGGCCTTTGATAACCTGCCTGGGTTGGAATGTGATATCATACTCTCCAAGTTCCACTGCCCATTTCACTAGTCTCCCTGAATGTTCAGGCTTCTGAAGGATTTGCCTTAATGGTTGATCTGTCAAGACAGTGATGGAGTGTGCCTAAAAATAAGGGCGCAACTTACGAGAGGCCATCACAAGGGCCAATGCTAGCTTTTCGACCAGTGGATAACTGGCCTTCGGGTCCAGTAGTACCTTACTCACATAGTAGATGGGACGGTACACTATTTCATCTTTCTTCAGTAGTATCGCACTGGCGGCGAATTCACCGACTCCGAAGTACATATACAACTATTCCCCTTCTAAAGGCCTTGTCAACAAAGGTAAATGCTTCAAGTATTCCTTTAAGCCTTCAAAAGCTTTTTGACAATCATTTTTCCATTCAAAATTCCTTCTGCCCCACAGAGTTTTGAAGAATGGCAAGCTCTTTTCTGCAGACTTTGACAAAAAACGGTTCAGAGCTGCTATTCTGCCTGTCAACCTTTGGACATCTCTCACTGTGGTTGGTGGCTTCATGTCTATAATCGCCTGTACCTTTTCAGGATTTGCCTCAATACCACTGTCAGTGATCATGAACCCCAAGAACTTCCCCGATCTAACTCCGAATGAGCATTTGTTGGGATTTAGCTTCATACTGAATTTCCTCAGCATATCGAACACCTTGGACATCTGATGAGCGTGAGACTCTCCTGCTCTACTCTTGATAATCATGTCGTCCACATAGGCTTCCATAGTATTTCCCAGAAGATCTTTGAACACTTTGTTCACCATTCGCTGATATGTGGCTCCAGCGTTCTTTAAACCGAATGGCATTACCCGATAACAGTATGTTCCATCGTCGGTTATAAAAGAAATCTTCTCTTCATCTTCTGGGTGGAGCATAATTTGATGATATCCGGAGAAAGCATCTAAAAAACTGAGGAGTTCATATCCAAACATTTCATCCACAAGCCTATCAATTCGGGGCAAAGGGTACGAATCTTTAGGGCAAGCTTTATTCAAATCAGTGAAATCCACACACATTCGCCATTTCCCATTGGATTTTTTCACCATTACTACATTGGCCAGCCACTCAGGGTAGTAGACCTCTCTAATAAACACGGCTTCTAAAAGTTTATTGATTTCTTCAGTGATCGCCTTCTGTCTTTCCAGAGTAAAATTTCTCTTCTTCTGCTTGACAGGTCTATACCCGGGTGAGACATTAAGCTCATGACAAATCACTTTAGGATTAATCCCGGGCATATCAGCCGGGGTCCAAGTGAAAACATCTGAGTTTCTCTGTAGGCATTCAGCTATCTCTCTTCTTGTTTGTTCATTCAGCTGAGTCCCTATGAATGCCTTCTTCTCTTCATCCCCTTTGACTAGCTCAATGGCTTTCGTTTTCTCCACAGGTTGAGGCTTAGGAGGGTCATCTATGCACAAAGTTTCCTTTCTTTGTACTCCTTTGCTGGCAGTAGAAGCGATATAACAAGTACGAGCCCTCTTTTGATCTCCTCGCACTTGCCCAACTCCTTTGGGAGTAGGAAACTTCATTAATAAGTAACAAGAAGATATCACCGCCCTCATATCATTTAATACAGGCCTCCCTAGGATCATGTTGTAAGCAGCTGAGGTTGACCTCACAACCATGAACAATACCTGTCGTGTCACATCCTTTGGACTTTCCCCTAGAGTCACAGGCAACTCTATAGACCTTGCTACCTTCACCTTCTCACCCGTAAATCCGTACAATGGTGTCATAACAGGTCTTAATCTATCTTCGGATACATTCATTTTCTCGAAGCAATTCCAATAGATTAAGTTCACCGAACTTCCATTATCGACTAGGATTCTGCTCACCGGATGTTTCGCCACTACTACAGATATCACCATGGGATCATCATGAGGCACAAAAATATCACCCTTGTCTGTCGGAGTGAACACAATGGGTTCTTTATCTGCCTTCTCCTCCATCACAGCATGAACCTGATATGCTTGTCTTGCGTAACTTTTACGGAAACCAGAGGAGCTTCCTGCCATCGATTCTCCTCTTGCGTTAACATTTATTGCCGGGCCGATAGGTTCGTTATCTGGCTAGTTACCTTGAGGGATAGGCCTAACTACTTCATTCCTTGACCTATTTCTTTCGTCATCATTATTTTTTATATTCCGCGGACGATCATTCCTTCGATCTCGCGGAGGATAACGGGGCCTTTCACTTCTCCACAGGAAGAGGTTAATTTTTCCCTCTCTAGCTAACCTCTCTAGCTGATCCATCAAATCTCTGCATCTTTCAGTGGGGTGATCATGAGCGACATGAAATTCACAATAGGCATCAGTATTCGCCTCATATCTCCAATCTTCTTTTAGGGAATTCCAACAGTTTCGTCCCCTCAATAGCTGCAAGTATTGCAACGTGAGGCTCATTCAATCTGGTATAGCCTTCGTACTTGAGACTAGGAGCCTTGTCTAATCCGACAGGTCTTGGAGAGCTTCTTTCAGGTACATATCTCTCTCTTTTTATTCTTTCCCTTGCCTCTTTGGACTGTACCATCTTCATTACTTCCTCTTGAGCCACGTATTTATTTGCTCTAGCAAATAAATCAGAAAGGGTCGCTGGCTGATCAAGAGAGAGGGATTCTTGCAGCTTCTCAGATTTCGTCCCCTGTAGCATTGCAGCCATGGCTACTCCCACTGGTAGATCTTTCACCTCTAAATTTGCATCTCGAAAACGATCTACATAGTTCTTCAATGGCTCTTTATTCCCTTGTTTAAGGGTCAGCAGATAAGTAGCGTCCTTCTTCCTTTAGCTATTGATCATGAAGGCTCTCAAAAATTTACTTCGTAACTGATCGAAGGATGAGATAGAACCCTCACTTAACCTGTTAAACCATTTTAGCGCATGCCCCGATAGTGTAAGCGAAAAGGCTCTGCACATGATTTCATCTTCCCATCCATGGAGCAGCATGAGAGACTCATAACTCTGTATATGGTCGTATGGGCCTGCTTTGCCAGCGTAAGTAGCCATAGAAGGCATCTTGAACTTCTTCGGCAAGAGTTTGTCCATAATCTCTGCACTGAAAGGAACTCTCCTTCTCTGACTGTCATCAGGAGACATTAACTTCTTCCTTTCTAAAATCCTCTTAACAACCTTCTCAACATTTTTTGATCCTCGAGTTGAGCGTGCCCCTCTCTCTTCAGGACTAGAAGAGTCGGAGTGGTAAGCACTCCTTCTTCCTCTGTTCTGGAGATTTTGCACATGGTCCGCTCCCCGGCTCAATATCTCTTCCTCGTTTAAGGTTTCCCTGCTTCTAGGGGCCTGCCCTATATCCTTTCTTCCAGCAACTCCCATTCTGTGATTCGACCTGGTACCTTCAAAATAGTCTCGGGGGTCATGACTATTCTGTCTCCGTCGCTCCCCAGACCTGTGATCTTCAATGTTATGCTCCAATTCTGCTGCAGAAGTCCTGTGCTTTGCGGGAGAGTTTTGTCGCCTGTACTCTGCGGGAGAGTTCTGCAGCCAGTACTCTGCGGGGGAGCTCTGCCGCTTGTGATCTGTGGGAGAGTATGGCCGCCTGTGCTCTGCGGGAGAGTTCTATCGCCTGTACTCTGCGGGAGAGCTCTGCCGCCTGTACTCTGCGGTAGAGCTCTGTCGCCTGTGATCTACGGGAGAGTTCTGCTCAGTTGGATTCGCGGCAGTGTTCATTGGCCTCAGACCTGCGGCAGGGTTCACCTCCGCAACTCTACCGTAGGGCATCTCCTCGGACCTGCGGTAGAGTTTACTCTCAAGGTTACAGTAGGGTTATCCTCCAAACCTGTGGCAAAGTTCAGAATCAGGCCAGCGGCAGTATTTTGTCCCCAATCTCCTTGTCCAGCATTCACCATGGTAGAGGGTTGACATCTCTCATAAGTCTGCTTCAGGATATTCTCCCCTACCATCTGTTGCACTTCTGGAGGTAAGCTAAATTGCGGCAGAGCATTTTTGAAGAAATTCACAATAGCCCTCAACGCTGTCGTGCTCTCCTCATTCTAATGCTCCAAAGCCTCAAATTCATCAAGGGAAATAGAGGCAACTCTGTCGCCCTCTTCATTCTACTCTTATCCTCGCTCTGGTCTGACAGGAGGACTCACAGAATTCTCTTCTTCCAGATTTGCTGCTGCTGTCGAGCGTGTTCTCACCATTTTGATAAGGAATCTGACTTTTCGTTTTGATTCCCACAGACGACGCCAATTGTTGTTACTCTAAACAACAATGAAATGATGCTGATGTGATCTTCTCCACCTGTCTTGGATATTCTGCAAAAATAGTGAAAGTCAGAGAGGCACAGGGATCTGTCCCTGCACACGCACTCCGATGCTTAAGTCAGAAGACTTTTAAGCAGAGTTTTTGTAAGTAAAATAGAGATTAGAGTTTTTTTTATCATACCTGGTGTATTTATAGACATTTTTGGAATTAATTCGGGCTTCATATTTTTCCAAGGCTTGCGAATATTTTGGGCCCAAAACTATAGGATTCAGATCTGAGGCGCAAGCGCGTGTTTGGGCTGCGACAAAGTTATTAGATACTCTGTCGCGGACTCAGAGTCTGCCTCTGTGCGGATGAGTTCAACATGCGACAAAGGTTCGAAGACCTCTGCCGCAGTCCTTGCGACAGAGTTCTGCCGCTGCTCACTCTGTCGCAGTGACTGTGGCCACACTGTCTGTCGTATTCATACTCTACCGCAGAGGTCTATCGCCTCTTTGTTGCTGGACTCAAAGGCGCAGAGGTCTATCGCGTGTATACTCTGCCGCATGACTCTGTCGCCAAAAGACTCTATCGCATAGTGACTCTATCGTCAGGGGACTCTCCCGCATACTGACTCTATCGCCAGAGGACTCTGTCGCTAGTGGACTCTGTCGCGACCTTTCGGTATTTGTCACGTGGCTTATGACTCTTGGTGCTTGGTACCTGACACGTGGTTATCCTCTGTTGGTCAATGTTTTTATACGCGGATTTTAATGGGTATAGCCATTATCATTTGTAAATATACATACTTAACTTACATCTCTCATTTTTGCTCTACTAATTTTTTCAATTTGTAATATTTTAATCTTATTAATGGAAAAAGAAAATATCAATATTTTCTTTTTTTTTTCTTTAAAATTTTCTTTGTTATCAAATACTGATAAAAATGATCTTTTTTCAGTTTTTTGCATACATTTTCCGTTTTTTCACTTTTCCATCATGTCGAGTACATCCACAATCTTTCTTATAGCTAGTTTTTTTGGAATTCTAGGTCACTGATTTTAATAAACATGATATTATTAATTAAACCTACTCGATTAATTTAATGGAAAAAAGATTAAATTACTCTGTTTATATATCAAATTTTATTTTTTTATGTTTCAAAATTATATATTCTTATTACCTTGTATTAGAAAATTAAAAACTTAATGCTTTTACCTTTTCATATTTTGGAATTACTTTTCATGATTTTTTTTAATTTTAAAATTTTTTTGATCAATTTAACTTTTGTAAAAATTTTGAAAAAAGGAAATATTTTTCTCTTAAATTCTGAAAAAAAAAAAGAAATAAAAAAATACGATTTATCGCTTTATCCTTGCCACTCTTAAATTTTAAGCCGACAAGGTTGGTCTAATATGATTCCAAAAAGTACGGCAAAGCGACCGATGACAATTGCTTGCTTTTTTTCTAGACAGCAAAAAATGGTCATTATTTTTAATAAATTTTTAATATTGATTTCACCTGAGTTGTTATGGGTTGCAGGTGAGAGAGTCAAATTTCACAAGGCCATGCAACAATAGTTATCATGGGCTTGAGATTCGAGTTCGTCACAGTGACATTATCTACGTCAATGTCCACAATCAAGGAAACTACAGCTTTACCATTCACTGGTAATTAACTTTCTTGCTTTACTCCAATGTTAGCTTCACTTTCACCTAAAATTTGATTTAAATAAATTAATTTTGCAGGCATGGTGTGAAAAAACCAAGAAATCCATGGTCAGATGGCCCTGAGTTCATAACGCAGTGCCCGATTTTACCAGGAACAAACTTCACTTATGAAGTTGTTCTATCTAACGAATAGGAACTCTGTGGTGGCATGCCCACAATGACTGGAATTGTGGCTCCATGCAGGGTGCCTTTGTCATTTACCAGCTGAAAACAATACCTATCCATTTTCCACTCCTTATGCGGATCATACAATCATACTTCGTAAGCATATGATCCTTTCAACTTAATTTTCTATTTTTTTCTGTTCTATTGATAAAAATTAGTAACCGTCCACGCTTTTGTTTGTTATGCCTATACTACCTATTTTAATGTATCTGAGTTTGATTTCTTAGAATCATGGTATAATTGAGACTATAAGAAAATCATCGATCAAGCACTTGCAACCGGTATACCTCCACGCCAACCAGATGCTTACGCTATCAATGGACATTTAGGAGACACATATGGATGCCACAATGGTACGTTCTAATATCAAAACCAGGATCAAGATATCTCTTTCAATATTGTTTCTGACAGTTATTTTGTGTAAGACCCGAATTTTTATCATATTTCTTTATGATTCGCTTGATGTAAACATAGATATATGTAAATTGAATCATAAGAAGAGTTTTACGTGAATGAAAAATACAAATGGAATGAATAAAATTCTCGAATGCATTTAGAGATCAAATGGAGACTGAAATGGCCACATATTAAACGAATGAGATTCGGACCATTCGGAATGAAGATAAGAATTTAAAACACGAAATGAGGAAGTGTTCGTGAAGGGAAGTTGTGTCGATTTGGTCCCGAACACGTTAAAGAGTAAAACGGTCAAAAGACCCGAAATTCGATGTCAATTCGGTAAGAAATTTACACTGTAAACATGGATTCAAGAATTCTTGATCAATAAAGGAGAAATAATTAAATTTCGAGTTAAATTGATCAAGATATGAATTTATAGAAATAAATCAAAATTTTCACCTCGAAAAAATTATCCCGAAAATATTTGAAAATTACCCCGAAAAATAAATAAGATAAAATATATATATTTAATTGATTTAAATGTATATATTTAAATATTTGGGTATATAATATATTATATTATATTTTAATATAATATAATATAATATAATATAATTATACAAAAAAAATAGAAACAGAATCGTGAGTTACGATTCTGTTTGAGAAAGGAAGGAAACAGCAGAAGGCAAAAGAGGAAGACGGAATCGAGGAAGCCCAGCCTCTCATCTGCCTCACCGACGGAGCCCGACAGACGGACCGAACGAGGTAGTCGAGCCTCGCCGGCGCTGGTAGAGGGAGAAGAAGACACGGTCGGTGAGGGAAAAAGGAGAGAGAGAGAGGGAAACTGAGAGAAAGAGAGAGAAATGGAGGAGAGAGAGGCGATCGGAGGCCGAAGGAAGGAGGAGCGCCTCACCACCGGCCAAAGAAGGGCGACAACGGCGCCGATCCAGGCACAGATCGACCAAAAACGCCGTCGAACGGCGCGAAAAAAGATGGGTACCGACGCCGGAGGAGAGTAGAGGCCGGACCAGCCACTTTCCGACGAGCTTTGGCGAAACCTACCCCAGATCCATGCACCGGACTACCCCGCGGATCAGCTGGAGGCGAAAGTCCGCAGAGAACTGGCCGACGAAGCCCTGAACGGTGAGGGAAAAAGTTGAATCGGACTGAACCAGAGTGAACCGCCCCTGTCTGAACCGAGTTGAACCGGACCGAACCGGTTCTGCCAGAAAAAGAAGAAAAAGAAAGAGAAAAAGAAAGAGAAAAAGAAAAAGGAAAATGAAAAAATTTCGATGATGCAATCGAGCTCCGGGTAAGCCGGTAAGTGGTCAAATGGACCAATTTAATTTCGGAATAATTATTTAAATATATATTTGATCGGATTTAACCCGAAAAATATAAATATGTAGCTCGTAATCAACGACAAATGAGAGCTCGAGTCAACCTCGATTTACGTACTATCATGAAATCTCGGATAATTAATCCTTATTTACGACAAATTACATCGTTATGCATGTTAGAAATTCATCGCATAAATTACGGATTTAATTTTCGCATTAAATGAAATATATTCTGAAATTTGAGATAAAATGTCGTAAATAATTATTGGAGTTATCCAAGAGTTTAGAACGAGGCTCAATAAATTGTTGGTGGGCCCAATGAGCCCAACACGCCTCGATGATGTGATTAGTAAATGAAAAATGAGATTAAGGCCCATTAAGGTGCAATCGTGACCATTAAAAGTAAACGGACCCAATGCTGTAAATTAAGCCCATTAAAATTGAAATGCAAGTAAAATGTATTGTATTTAACCCGATAAATGATTTTCTGCAGTTTCAGAGAACATATTGGGAGTTAAACGGATCGGGTGATCGGTAACGACGAAAAATGTAGAATGATAAGAGAAATTGAGGTAAGGGAATTGTGTGAGTAGCTAGAGGTAGCTACACGTATTTTTGAATATATTTTCGAATAATTAAATTGTATATGAAGAATATCGGTAGAGACCCGACATAGAAAAATTACCGTTTTGCCACTACTAAGGGAAATTTTGGAAAAGTTATGATTGGATTGAAATATGCATAAATATCATATTTTGAGTGCTTTCACAATGAAATATTGCTTTTTAGTACATGATATGATATTCATTTTGACCCGAGAGGAAAAATGACGATTTTACCCCTGTGAAGGGTAAATATTTTCACTTTTAGAAAAAGTCATGAAAAGCAAGAACTGAGTGTTCTTGATGTATTTTAATGCTTTTCAATAAGAAATTGGGTACGTTGGCTGAAGTTTTATCAATTGACATGAAATAGCACGTGGCAGGTGCTGATTTTAGTTTTGAAAACCATTCTTTGAAAACTGGGCCACTTACATGATTTATGTGAAAATAAAACGTGTTGAGAGCATTACTCGCATGAGATTGACATGATTTGTGCATCTGACAGAGTGCTGGAAGCTTGGCTTGCACTTGATTTTTACATGATTTTATACATGACATTGTGCTAGAGCCTAGCTCGCACTAGTTTTCATACGAGTTTTGACATGGTGCTGGAGCATAGCTCGTACTAGATGTCCACTATACTTGTTGCCGTGCTTGAGACTACTCGCACGTGGTTTTATGACATGCATAAGGCCGTGCTGGGAGCGTCGGGTATGATGTGTGCCACACCGATTAAATAGGCTCGCACGTGCATTTCAAGACATTGCGTTAGATATTGAGATGACGTGGGCATAGGGTGTACGTTGTACCGTGCTTACAGCATGGAGTACGTTATACCTGTCACACCCCACTTCTGGGAACCCTTCTACCCATACATTCTCTACTACGGTTGGGCTGTGAGAAGATACAATTACTAAAATTCATTCATTTACAGCGGAAGATTTAAATCTTAATTCACACTCCCAGGTGTGTGTGTAGATATACAAAATCAATTGTATAAATACCATGTGCTTACATATCATCCCTATAATACTGTTTACAATTCCAAGATATAACTGTGCGATACGATAAATTAGATACAAAATACTCGTGTATACAAATCTTATACCTTTACGGAATTGTGGGAGCTGTTCAACACAAAAGACCTAGAGACCACCGCTCTCTTACTTCTCAGTACCTGGAGGGGGAAAATAATGGGATGAGCAAACCACAGCTTAGTAAGGAAATGTATGCTAGCAGGTAGATATCGTACTACCTACATAGCCCATGCATGTATAAACCAAAACCATGTTTTCGTTATAAATGAAAATATCATACGAAAAATGCATTTAAACATATATTTCTCAATAGCATTTTCGTGTAAATCAATTATCAAGCTTCCATTTAAAACATGCTCATGAATAGTGCCCTCACGACACAAATGTGAAATCAGAGACTTATCAAAAACACAAAATCTCTTTATCCCTTAATTCACTTTTTCTGCAAATCTCTTTCTTTTCTGAGATTTTCTCTGTTTCTCGAATCTCTGAGACAGCCATGGAATTTTCGGCAATCAAATATCCACGACATATGGCCATAGTCAGTGATCCCAGGCCTCACTGATCAGGTGTGCACAGGGCATCACTTCGCCTGAAGGGGAATGGGTCAGTCTTGCCCTCCGGCTCATCTCAATCCACCTCATCTCCTCGTATACTCACGGTGAAGATACGTCGTGTGTCATCTACGCGATACTCATACTCACGTGCACCCAGCACGGTACATAGTATACCAACGGATAACTACACTGTTCTACGTACGACCGTGGACCCAAGTCCATACTCCAACTCCGATGAACTTTTCATCCTAAACCATGTCTCATATACCAGGCGAGCAAGCAGCGTGACACACAGTCAACGCAAAGCTCCAGCGCGGTACGATCTATCGTTAAGGCCTAGCCCGTTCAAATGGCCGTCGGCTGGTATCCCCTTGGGTCCCAGACCCCTGGGTTTACCTCAACTCAATGGTGCAGCAAAGTTCCCGCACTTTCTCAAAACCCTCGCGGGAGTTAAAACTCTCGCACGGTACATCAAGGCATTAAAATGGGTGTGAGCTAGCGCTTCAACACCAAATCTCATCTCAAAACTGATAGATGGCTATTTTCTCTTTTTAAAACTCAAAACATGTTTATTCATACAGCATGCCTCTTCATGCTAAAACATGTAAAATTAGCCAACCTATCATCAACATTTCTCAATCATCAAGATCAATGTAAATTAGAGAAAAACATTGAAAACATGCATATCATGCTATTTCCTTACCCTATCCCATTTCTCAATACATATATACATCATAGTATTTTTCATGCTTCCATATCATTTCATAGAATTATAATATCGTACTAGTTCTAGCAATATATCTACGAAATTGCTGTAAAATACGCACGAACATCTCTATAGCTAACACACAGTCCTTTACCTCGCTTTACTTGTGTGCAACTATCCGCCTTTATGCTTCTCGCGTTCTCCTCTCGACTTGCTCCGGCGTATCATCCGAAACTAAAATTCATCCATCAAACACTTGAGTTAACGTTTCTAACTCTTGTTCAACTAAGCATTTATCCAATGCCTTAAATACACATTTTACCCCTTGTGGTAAATCTCATAATCTTTATCCCAATATCAACATGCCCAAACCATGCCCACAACATAATCATCCTCTCAAGATATCTCATTCATCATTAACACTTCTACATTCCACTTTCTCACACTAGACCATTTCTAAGTTATATTCATTTCATGCCATCCTAGGTAGTTCTACCCACAAGGTGCACACCCAATTAACTTCACAATCATTATCTAAACCAATGTACTTGGATTTGTGCACTAGAACTTACCTCATTGGATTTCCTCTTTGCTCCAATTAGGAATGCCCTTTATTCCTTCAATCCGTCAAATAGGGAAATGCCTCTAGACTATGTTGTTCTTCCCTTTGGCGTGAACAACTTTGTCTCTAATAGTTCTTCCTCAAATCTTACTGAAAAATGGCTAGATTTAGGAGTGAGAAAGCTAGTTTTCTTTGAGTTGAAGTGAAAGGAAATGGTTATCCCGAAAATCTGCAGATCCAACTGCTCCTATTTATAGTTTTGACTTGATGAGATCGATCTTCCTTGGGTGGAGATCGATCTAGTCCTCTAAAATTCCCTATTTTCTAAGACATTTTAAAGGCAGGAGATCGATCTGTCGAGACTGGAGATCGATCTGCTGTCGAACAGAAGCTTAAGGAGATCGATCTGGTCTTAAGGGAGATCGATCTGCTTCCAACCCAAGAGTTAAGGAGATCGATCTGATCCCTTTGGAGATCGATATGTTTCCTTCCATTACTCACATAAGAGCATTCTGGCTCTCCCAGATCGATCTCTCATCCTATGAGATCGATCTGGCCTCCATATTTCCAGATTTTCTGCAGTTTTTCTGCAACAACTCCCTTCAAAACCTCCTCAATTTACCTCCATAGTCCTTTCCTCATTCATCGCTCATTGAGACTTGAAAATGTCATCCAATCACACTTAGTATATATTAAAACTTGTGGGAAATCTTTGTACAACCAAATTTTCACGATATTTCTCGAATGGAAGTATACAACTTATAAAAATCTTTCCTTCCATTTTACTACACTACTCATATACCATTTCAATCACATTCTTCTTGTGTTTAAGTTCATTTCTTCCTACTCATTCATAATGCAACTTGTACGTATAATCACGATTCTTATTACAAGTGCGTACATAGTCTTATGAACTTACACTGCATATACTTCACATTACAAATGTATCATTATACTTATGATTTTATTTACATTCCTATGCTCCTATATACAGCTATACATATACGAGGTCTCACAATACCGTGCCGTGATATATGATGTGTAGTCTTCGGACTAGGGATCTGATTGGCTGGTGGGATGGTTTGGTACCCACCTCCTAGGGCAGCCTCAGATGTGATGTGATACCCCGCACACCTGATCAGTATAGCCTGGGATCACAGGATATAGCCATAATCCTAGTGTTATTACCCTTATTCTTGCCTAGTCTCACATGTCACTTACTTTATGAAATTGCATGTCACTTGCGAAATCGCGTATTAATTGCTTTGTGAAATCACATATTACTTCTTTCTTGATTTTGTGATTTCATGATTATATATTGTGGGACTGAGTCCTGATGATTTTGGGGTGGATGTGGATTTGAAATAAATGGCATTTTTTGATATAATGTGCATTATTTAATTAGCATGACGCATAATTCCATGCTTTATCTGCCATTTCACGCAATGAATTGTCAATTTGAAATAAATGGCATGTTTTGACATAATGTGCATTATTTAAACAGCATGAAGTATAATTCCATACTTTATCTGCCATTTCACGAATAACTTATTTTATACGAATTATTTTACCTGGCATAAAAGTATGCATGAAATTCGTATTTAAGAACGATTTCGAAAGAGAATGATTTAATGCATGGCATCATGAGCATGTAGATAGTGTGGTTATCTACTTGCTTGTATGATTGCCTTACTGAGCGCGTGGTTTGCTCATTCCCCTTATTTTTCCCTCTTTTCAGAGCACTTGCAGTAATTAGTGAGCGGCTGAGGATTTGCATTCTTGGTATCCGCTGCTTCCCATCATTGAAAGGTATATACCTTGGTATGATTTTATATCTAAACATGTAATAACACAGTAATCAATTTGGAATGTAATATGGGGGATGTAAATATTAGTAAACACATACAATTATAGAGTCTCAATTATAAAGTATCGTGTTTGCATTTAAATAAATTAAAAGATAGATGTCATGGTAAACGGTAAAGGGTGATTAATACTGACTCATAGCCCAACTGTTTGGTGGTGAGAATGTTCACGATTGGGAAAAGAAAGGAAAAAATAAAAAATTTGTGGCGATTTTTGGTAAAAATGGGTCGTGACAGAGATGGTATCAGAGCTGAGTTGGCCTGATATGAGTCAGTATTAGTAAGTAAGAAAGTTACATCCTCATATTACTGTGCTTTGTTTAGATATAACTGTGTATACCGAGATGGGATCAGACTAATGAATGGTTATGAATGCAAGAATATAATCATTATATGTGATAGCCGCTACGGTAGAGGGGCGAGTACATGTACTTGAGGCCGTAAAGGTAGGTCTGAGAGTGGTATTGAGTCATCACATGAGACTCAAGATGAGATTGAGGTGGGGGTTGATGTTGAACATACTCCACAGGGTCCCACAGTGAGACCGGACGATATTGAGACATGTTTCACGAGGTTGAAGCAGAGTGTGGAGAATATTTTAGAGTTGTTTACTCAGTATATGTAGGGAGCTAAGGGCTGACAAGACCTAGCTGCTTAGCTTGCAAAGATGTCTCAGACTATAGAAATTTCAACAACTCACTGGTTAAAGATACGTCCTCACCTGCAGCTCTACAACAGAGTGGTAATGATTTGGAATATGATTATGAGCTGGACAAGTTAAGGCAATTTTAAAAGTTTATACCACAAGTAATTCGCGAGGTAAAGGACCCAGTAGCTATTGAGGACTAAATGAATGAGATAGCAAAGTTATACGGGTTCTATCGGTATATGTTGACCGAGAAAGTAACTTTTGATATGTTTATGTTGGAGGGCGAGACGGAACATGGGTGAAAGTTCGCTCGACCCATCTCATGAGTTAGACATCTAGAGCTATATGAGAGATAATTCTGGATGCAGAGAGATAGTATATTTTGGACTCTAACCCAGAGGAACAGGTCAATTAACAAGTATGAATCTCGATTTACATCCTTGGGGTAGGTATAACTCAACATTATGAACAGTGAGAAACGAAAGGTCCAAAAGTCATGAAAAGACTCAGATCATCTATCAGAGTCTGATTGGTCCCGTTAGATGTCATTACATACGATGAGGCAATGCGCAGACCACAATGGTACTAATAAGATTATGAATTGCACTCCTCAGAGTTTGGGAAAGATAATAAGGGTCGAAATAGAGATAGGAAAGAATAATGGATGACAAAGGTGTCAGAATGGAAAGGAGGCCATTTGGCAAGAGATTTAGAGTTAATAAGACGTGGGGTAAGATGATTAATAAGCCCCAGTGTATCTAATTTCAGCGTTTACGAGGGCTATTGTGATTGGAGGACCCTGACCTACTATTGAACAGTGTAGAATATGTGGTAGATACCACGAAAATAGACCCCACATCTGATTGACTAAAACATACGTTAAGAGTGGTAATACAGCTATTTATTTAAGGATTGCCTAGAGCTGGGTGAGATTGCCCCACAGAAAGGCAAAGAGCTTGAGGAAGCCTTGCTGATACCTCTATACCAGAAAAGAATGTCACAGCCGAAGAGAATGGGGAAATAGACTGTTAGTCGAGGGTGAGTGTATGCCTTGGACTAGGACACTATTGATACTTCATCTGATATGATGGAAGGTACCATCTTGATTGTTCATATCGAAGCAATTGCTTTAAATTGATCCTGGTGCCACGCATTTATTCAAATCACCTTCGTCAGCATATAAGTTAGTGAAAGAGGTGAAGCCTATACCTTTACGTAAAATACTGATAGTTAGCACCCCAATGAATAATAATCAGCTAACTGAATGTGTATGTAAAGATTGTAAGTTGAAAAGTGAGGGAAAAGGATATGTCAGCCAATCTTATTCAATTGAATATGAATGATTTTGAGGTAAACCAATCCATTCCCAAATTGGTCGGCTGCAAACTATACTGTTTAGATTGTTATTCTAAGATAATGTTGTTTCCATCTTTGAAAAATGTATAGCATGTTTTGATAAGTGATGAAAGGTGTAATGGTTGTAATTAAAGGAGTAAATGATTGTACTAACAGAATAATTAATGATGAGTAGATTTCATCGCTTATGTGGTTGATATGGATAAGGTATATCCAGAGTTAACAGATATCCCAGTAGTCAGGAAGTTGCCTGATGTCTTTCTGGATGATCTACCAGGGTTGTCACCAGTTAGAAAGATGGAATTTTGTATTAATTTGGTAACTGGTGCTGAGCCGATAACAAAACCACTGTATAAAATGACTTTAGTGGAACTGAAGGAAAAAAAGAAGAAGCAATTACAGGAGTTATTGGATAAGGATTTATCAGACTGAGTGTCTCACTACGAGGAACACTGGTCTTGTATGTGAAAAAGAAAGATGGAAGCCTCCGACAAGGAAATTATTATTGATTGTCGAATGAGGCTATTATCAAGAATGAGTGTTCCCTTCCATGTATTGATGAGCTATTGTATTAGCTTTGGAGAGCACAGATCTTTTCGAGATCGATTTGAAGTCTGGATATCATTTGTTGAGGATTTGGGATGTGGATGTACCCAAGACAATTTTTTGTACCCATTATGATATTAATTAATGTGATATTTAGACTTTACTGGACCGAATTGTTATCCTCTTTATCGATTATATGTTGGTACATTCGAAGTCCAGGGAAGATTATGAGCAGCAATTGAAAATTGTTTTACCGATGATTTGTTGAGGATTTCTTGAATTGGACTGCTCCATTGACACGTCTCATTTGGAAGAAAGTTGTATTTGAGTGGGATGATAAGTGTGAAAGTAGCTTTTGTGAGTTTTGGTATGTTAAAACATAAACTGACCACCACATTTATTGTCACCATAGCTAATAGCTTATGAGATTTCTCAGTATATATGGATGCCTCAAAACAAGGACTAGGCTGTATACTGATGTAAAATGAAAAGATAGTCGCTTATGGATTTCGATAGTAAGGACCATGAGAGAAACTATCCGACCCATGGTTTAAAGTTGATAGCCGTAGTGGTTGCACTGAGGATATGGCACCACTACTTATACGGTGAGAAATTTCATGTATGCACTGATCATAAACGCCCTAAGCATTTGTTTGCACAGAAAGAATTGAAAATGAGATAACAAAAAGGGTTAGAGCTTCTGAAAGACTATGATTGTGAGATATTGAACCGTTCGAATAAGGCTAATGTTGTAACTGATGCCTTGAGCAGAAAAAGCCTCGGGATGGTATCACATATGATGGTCAGGGAGCGTGAACCGTTAGAGCAGTTTGTGAGCCTCAGTAGTGATGTGATCCCTTCTGATGCTGACAGTGATTATGTGACAGCTAGCCTGAGATTAGAACAGGATTTGGTTGACCAGATTCGACAGGCTTAGCGTGATGATCGACAGGGTGTCAATAGTGTGAGTCAGATTCAGATGGGTACAGTGACAGAGTTCATAGTAAGTGATGATGGCTTACTGAGGTTCAGAGGCAAAATAAATGCTCCCAAGGACCACAATTGATGAGATTTTTATTGTCAGAAGTTCATTCTTCAAGATATACAGTGCATCAGGTGAGTAATAAAATGTATTAGAATCTCAAAAAGTGTATTGGTGGTCAGATATGAAAAAAGACATTGTAGAGATTGTGGAAAAGTATCTCGTATGTCAGCAGAGTAAGGTAGAGTATCATAAGTCTGCAGGGTTATTACAACCTCTACCTATATCAACACAGAGATGAGAGCATGTTACCATAAAATTCGTGATGGGATACAGAGAACCCGCGAGAATCATAAGGCTATTTGGGTGATAGTCAATAGATTGACTGAGTCTAATACTTACTAGCTATGAAAGCTACTGATACTCGGAGTGCGTAGACTGATTTATATGCAAAAGAGATTGTGGAATACCATGTAATTTTCCAGTAAACATTGTATCAGATGGGGATTCCCGCTTCATTTTCCACTTTTGAGAACATTTTTCAGGGAGTCATGTGTCACGCCCCGAAAATGCGGAAAATAGGGCAAATTTAAAACTTTTTACTCGTTAATTCACAATTAAAGAGTGTATTCCTGTGCAGTGTCATACATCATCATAATTATCATGCCTCAGGATCTCATCATGATATAATAAATATTGTATTATACCCATTACTCGATTACAAGTCAATTAATCCTAACACATCCCATATAATGTCATACATCAAGTGTCTGTAATTACAATAATAGTCTGGGTACATGAAAAGATAAATATACCTTAAGATACAATATATATGGCCTGGAGCTCGAATCCTCCACTAGCCACTACTCCGTACGTCGCAGGGAAGTCCTTATTCACTTGAAGAACTCTGGGGGGAAAGAAAAACAGGGTGAGCTTCTAAATCGCTCAGTAAGGGGGGTAGGGGACTCATTTCATAAACCAAAATGCACATCACAAAGCATTTATTTGTATGTGAAACTCATTTGAAAACCATAGCATGAAAATACTCAAAACGACACTCTCATGTGTCAAGTCATGTGAAAACATGAAGTAAAAAGGCTCACTCTAGAGCAAAACAAAGCATGTGAAAATACGCGTTAAACGCTTTCTCAAATAACGTGGCATAGCCACTGGTTTAAAATCACACGTGGCATAGCCACAATACACACGTGGCAAAGCCACTGATTTAATTCTCACGTGGCATAGCCACAGAATAGGGTTTCTCAACGTGGCACTGCCACCAATGGGGTTTCTCAACGTGGCACTGCCACCAATGGGGTATAACGTGGCACAGCCACCAATGGGGTATACGTGGCACAGCCACCGATGGGGTATAACGTGGCACAGCCACCAATGGGTTTTCTCAACGTGGCACAGCCACCAATGGGGTATACGTGGCACAGCCACCGATGGGGTATAACGTGGCACAGCCACCAATGGGTTTTCTCAACGTGGCACAGCCACCAATGGGGTTTTCTCAACGTGGCACAGCCACCAATGGGGTATACGTGGCACAGCCACCGATGGGGTATAACGTGGCACGGCCACCGATGGGTTTTCTCAACGTGGCACAGCCACCAATGGGGTTTTCTCAACGTGGCACTGCCACAGAATAGGTCATTCTCACGTTACCAGAACGGAGAAGAAATCGGGCTTACATGCTACCAGAGCAATGCCCGGTGTGTACTCACAACTACACACCCAAGTCTTATCACATAAGACAGGTTTGCCTTCACGTAGAACTCGTAATGGTTTTTCTCTCATAAAACTCATTTGAAATCGTTTTGTACTCAACACAAAACGTAATAAAACCGAGTTCTAACCGGCAAAGCACACGCACACATTTCTCAAATCTCAATGTTGCCTTAACGTAGAGCCCAGTTATAAACTCATAAAACATTGGGCCCCAACCGGCTATAAAATCGTGTGCAGTTCAAATCTCAACACAAAACTCTCAACATGCTTGTTTATAAATCATAAATCATGCTATAACAGTTTACAAATCACATACACAAATGGTTTAGATTTCCCTTACCTCTTTGCACCTCGTATAGTGCAATCGTTTCCCCCGTATCACGGACTAGTCTCGCATTCCACTCTGGAACTCCCGAGCTGTCCAAACGATGTTAAAACATCAATACTTAATTCTCATAAGCCACAATTCTCAAAATCGAGCATAATTGCTCATAACACCTCAATTCTCTTGGTTCTCGCAACTCCACCCTAAACTACAACCTCATTCTCAATATCTCAATGTTCGATATTCCTCATGCCAATTATCTAGGCAATTCTCTACATTGTCCAATTCCCATTTACAACTCACAATTTCCTAAATTCACCAAAACTCTCAATATACATGTCACTCCTACCACATTGAAATTTAATCACTCCCTAGTCATCTTTCAACCATTTCAACACCCATTCAACCACCAATAACATCGAAATCAACTCAAATATCTAGATCAAGATTTAGAAATTACCCAAAGCTTGTGAGACGCACAACTCACGCCTCGATCCGATTCGTCCTTCGATTTCCAAGTATGTTGTTCTCCCTTTGATGAGGAACAACTTTCCTTCTTACCACAATAGCTGATTCGATCGGAAATGGGGGATTTGGAGGAGTGAGAAACTAGGTTTTCGAAAAAATGGAGGTTTTGGGGGAGAGAGAAAGTGAAATTTCAGAGAAAACACGGGTTCCTTATATAAACTGGAGGTAGGAGATCGATCTGTCTCATGGGGAGATCGATCTGCGTTTGAATTTTGGGGACGATCTGGGCAATTTTATGCCTAGGAGATCGATCTGTCGAAGGGTGAGATCGATCTCTTTATGGCTTTATGAGATCGATCTGTGCCTTGAGGAGATCGATCTTCTTCCAAACAGAAGCATTTGGAGATCGATCTCTTCCTCATGAGATCGATCTGCCTTCAAACAGATTCATTTGGAGATCGATCTCTTCCTCATGAGATCGATCCCTTCTCAAACAGATTCATAAGGAGATCGATCTCTTCCATTGGAGATCGATCTGCTTCTCAAATTTCCTCCTTCCTTGTCAGTTTTAACTCACCAGATCGATCTCTCCTTCTCCCAGATCGATCTGTCCTCATGGTTCATGCCCATTTTACACACTTAACACATAAGTCTCCAATTATAATTCCCACAATTTACTTAGTTCCATAAATTACACTTCAAATTATTATTACATCAATAAATATGTCTGAAATTCTCAGATCTCACATCCTCCCCACCTTAAAAGAATTTGGTCCTCCAAATTCAACTCAACTAATCAAAATAGATGGGGGTATTTCTCCTTCATGAGACTTTCTAGTTCCCACGTCGCTTCTTCCCTTGAGTGATGCTTCCACAAGACTTTCACTAATGGGATGCTCTTGGTTCTCAGTACCTTCTCTTTTCTATCGAGAATCCGGACGGGTTCCTCAATGTAGCTCATGTCCTCCTGTATGTCCATCTCATCATACTCTATGACATGAGAAGGGTCCGGGTGGTACTTCCTCAACATAGATACATGAAAAACGTTGTGTATCCCGGACATCTGTGGGGGTAATGCCAATCTGTAGGCTACCTCTCCCACTCTCTCAAGAATCTCGAATGGTCCTATGTATCGAGGACTCAATTTTCCTTTCTTCCCAAATCGCATGATACCCTTGCTCGGTGATACTCTCAGAAATACTGCATCACCAACATCAAACTCGAGTGGCCGTCTACGCACATCCGCGTAGCTTTTCTGTCTACTCTGTGCAGCCCGTAACCTCTCACATATGAGTTTCACACTCTGTACGGCTTGCTCAACAAGCTCAGGAGCATTTATCTTTCTGTCACCGACTTCTTCCCAAGCTACAGGGGATCTACACCTCCTACCATATAGAGCCTCAAAAGGTGCCATTCCAATACTCGCATGATAGCTGTTATTGTACGCAAACTCTGCTAGGGGCAGGTGATCATCCCATGATCCCTTAAAATCCATCGTACACGCCCTCAACATATCCTCCAGGGTCTGAATAGTCCTCTCTGACTGACCATCTGTCTGAGGATGATAGGCGGTACTAAAACTCAATCGAGATCCCATGGACTCCTGAAACTGGGTCCAGAATCTGGAAGTAAATCGGGAATCTCTATCAGAAGTAATACTCACTGGAGCCCCATGTAATCTAGCTATCTCGCTGACATATAGCTCAGCTAAGGCATCCACAGTATCTGTGCTCTTGATGGCAAGGAAGTGGGCACTCTTGGTCAATCTATCCACAATGACCCATATCGCGTCACGACCTCTTCGGGTCCTCGGTAAGCCCATAATAAAGTCCATAGTGACATGCTCCCATTTCCATATAGGTACAGGTAAGGGCTGTAGTAGTCCTCCGGGCTTCCGATGCTCAACTTTCACTTGCTGGCATACTAAACACCTGGCCACGTACTCTGCCACATCTCGCTTCATACCACTCCACCAATACACCTTTCTCAAGTCTCGGTACATCTTAGTACTTCCTGGGTGCATGGTGTATCGCGAGCAGTGGGATTCTCTCAGTATCTGTCTCTTCAGGGTATCATCGTCCGGTACACAAATCCGTCCTCTGAACCTCAATAATCCATCCTCACTGATGGTGAGATCCGACTGCGAACTCTGCTCAGCTTGGCTAACCATGTCTATCAATCCCTGATCACTGCGCTGCCCAGTTCTAATCTGATCCATGATCCTGGGCTCTATCCGCAGGCTAGCCAAAAATCCAGTCTCTACCTCTTTAACTCTGATCCGAAGTTCGGCGAACTGCTCTAACAAATCCCATTCCCTGATCATCATAGCAGATACCATACTTTTCCTGCTCAGGGCATCAGCAACCACATTCGCCTTACCCGGATGATAAAGAATATCACAGTCATAATCTTTAAGGAGTTCCATCCATCTCCTTTGTCTCATGTTTAACTCTTTCTGATCAAAGAGATATCTCAAACTCTTGTGATCAGTGAAGATCTGGAATCTTTCCCCATATAAGTAGTGTCGCCAGATCTTCAAAGCAAATACCACAGCGGCTAACTCCAAATCATGCGTGGGGTAATTCCGCTCATGGTCTTTCAGCTGTCGCGATCCATATGCGACCACTCTTCCGTGCTGCATCAGCACACACCCCAATCCTTGGTGAGATGCATCACTATACACCGAGAATTCTCCTGATCCCTCGGGAATAGTTAACACAGGTGCCGCTGTCAATCTCCTGTTTAACTCTTGAAAACTGAGCTCACATTGATCAGTCCGTATGAACGGAGTCTCCTTACGCGTGAGCTTAGTCAAAGGAGCGGCAATCCTCGAGAACCCTTCCACAAATCTCCTGTAATACCCTGCCAAACCAAGGAAGCTTCGTATCTCAGTCACTGTCCTCGGTCTTTCCCAATTAAGCACAGCTGTTATTTTACTCGGATCCACTGATACTCCTTCCTCTGAGACTACATGCCCAAGGAAAGCTATCCGGTTCAGCCAAAACTCACACTTACTAAGCTTTCCGTATAATTGCTTATCTCGGAGTATCTGAAGTACTAACCACAAATGCTGTGCATGCTCCTCATACGACCGAGAGTACACCGGGATATCATCAATAAAGACTATCACAAACTTATCCAGATAGTCTCTGAACACCTCGTTCATCAATCTCATAAATGCTGCAGGGGCGTTCGTCAATCCAAAGGACATCACCAAAAATTCGTAATGGCCATACCTTGTCCTGAAGGCCGTCTTTGGAATATCTTCTTCCTTAATCCTCAATTGGTGATAACCCGATCTCAAATCAATCTTAGAAAAGACTGATGCCCCTCTTAGCTGATCAAGTAGATCGTCAATCCTGGGTAGTGGGTATTTATTCTTCACCGTGACTTTATTCAATAGCCGGTAGTCCACACATAATCTGAGACTACCATCCTTCTTCTTAACAAACAGCACTGGCGCTCCCCACGGCGAAACACTGGGTCTAATAAACCCTTGATCCAATAACTCCTGTAGTTGTCTCTTCAATTCCTCAAGTTCCACTAATGCCATTCTGTAGGGAGGTTTAGAGATCGACTGAGTATCCGGTACCAAATCAATGGTAAACTCCAGCTCTCTCTCTGGTGGTAAACCTGGCAATTCATCTGGGAAAACATCCAGAAATTCGCAAACCACAGGTATATCCTCAATCCTCGGATGTTCCCGCTCATCGTCTGAGATGAGTGTCTCATAACCTTCACAGGAATAATCATATTTAATATTCTCCAAAATAATATTAAAATTCTCAAATTACTTACTAGAAATCCACATAATCATTTCCTCAATATCTCAATTGTACACTGTAAGGCTCAGGTAGGGAGAAAGTTACAATCTTAGTGTAGCAGTCTAAACTCACTCGATTGGTCGCCAACCAATCCATTCCCAGAATTACAGCAAACCCACGTATACTCAACATGATTAGGTCTGCTAACATCACTCTATCTCCCACCTTAATTTCACATCCTCTACAGATTAACTCAGTTCTCTGGGATTGACGCATAGGGGTATTTACATGTAGTATATATTCTAGAGGTTCAAACTTCAAGTTTAATCTACATGCAAAATGCTCAGAAATAAACGAATGCGTGGATCCTGAATCAATCAACACATGAGCCTCATAATTACAGACAGAGAGTGTACCTCTTATAGTTTCTGCCGAAGCGTCTGCGGTCTCCTTATCCAGGGCAAACACTCGTCCCTGTGCCACAGGTTTCTTCCCTTTCTCTGCCGCAGTGGCCCGTCTCCGGGGATCCACTCTCTGAGGCTGTTGTCTAGTGGGCTCCGGAGCATGTGGTATCTGAGGTTGGGGACAGTCCTTCACTCTATAGCCCATGTCACCACATCTGAAACATCCATGGATCGACCCAGTACAACTTCCCTCATGCGATCGGCCACAATCTCTACAAATCCTCATCTCCGGCCTGACATATCGAGGGGTCTCCTTGATAATAGGATAGGCTCTGGGTCTCTCCAATCTGTCCTTCTGCACCTCAATCCTTCCTCTTCTGAAGGAACCTCTCCGAGCCTCTGACTGTAAAAGTGCTGGCCTCTTGCCCTTATCTCTATTCACCGCTCTGAGCTCATTCTGGGATTGTACCATCTCAATCCCTCTTTCAACCTCTTGTGCTCGTCTCAGAGCATCTCCAAACTCAGTAATACATAGCCCCATCAGTCTATCTCTAATGACGGGCTTCAACCCATACACAAACTTCTCTGTGCGGAGCTCTTCACTCTTGAAGGTCTCTGGGTCATATCTCAGTAGTGCGGTGAACTGGCTCTCATAGTCATCCACCGACATGTCACCCTGTACCAAACTCAAAAACTCGGCCTGTTTCCTTCTCTGGGCGGCTCGTGGTACATATTGGGTTCTAAAAGCTGTCTGGAACTCTTCCCAACCAATCACATCCTGGTGGGACATCAAGATACCCTGGGTATTACCCCACCAATCTCGAGCTCTCCCCTTCAGCATATAGGCACTCATACTGACTCTCTCAGCATCGGTGCACCCCAGTAAATCAAATATAACTATCAATTCCGTCAACCACTCCTCAGCCTCTGTAGGATCCTTCTTTCCCTTAAATGCGGGTGGATTCATCTTCAGGAATTCCTTTAGTCGGACCTTACCTCTGTCCTCAGGCTGAGTGACGGGAGGCACTGGGGGTATGGGAGGTCCTGGTGGTGGTGTAGGGGTAGTATCCGAGGCATTAACTCCAAAGTGTTGCGCGAATAGCGCTGCCATCTGCTCAAAACCTTGCCTCACATCGGTCTCAATCCGATTAAATCGAGAGTTAGGACTCTCTGGTTGTGGGACAGGTGGCGGAGGGGACTCTGCCTGCCTCCTCGAACGACCTCGTCGTTTACTCATTCTCAATCTCAACTCGTCTCCTGCGCGTACATATCAAAATTGATTGAAATCTCAATCTTCAATTTCAATTCATGACCAGACTATTACAGACACTTGGGATGTATTCTATTTCACTTAATCGACACTGACAGTACTAGACACCCTAAGCTCTGATACCAAGAAAACTCTGTCACGCCCCGAAAATGCGGAAAATAGGGCAAATTTAAAACTTTTTACTCGTTAATTCACAATTAAAGAGTGTATTCCTGTGCAGTGTCATACATCATCATAATTATCATGCCTCAGGATCTCATCATGATATAATAAATATTGTATTATACCCATTACTCGATTACAAGTCAATTAATCCTAACACATCCCATATAATGTCATACATCAAGTGTCTGTAATTACAATAATAGTCTGGGTACATGAAAAGATAAATATACCTTAAGATACAATATATATGGCCTGGAGCTCGAATCCTCCACTAGCCACTACTCCGTACGTCGCAGGGAAGTCCTTATTCACTTGAAGAACTCTGGGGGGAAAGAAAAACAGGGTGAGCTTCTAAATCGCTCAGTAAGGGGGGTAGGGGACTCATTTCATAAACCAAAATGCACATCACAAAGCATTTATTTGTATGTGAAACTCATTTGAAAACCATAGCATGAAAATACTCAAAACGACACTCTCATGTGTCAAGTCATGTGAAAACATGAAGTAAAAAGGCTCACTCTAGAGCAAAACAAAGCATGTGAAAATACGCGTTAAACGCTTTCTCAAATAACGTGGCATAGCCACTGGTTTAAAATCACACGTGGCATAGCCACAATACACACGTGGCAAAGCCACTGATTTAATTCTCACGTGGCATAGCCACAGAATAGGGTTTCTCAACGTGGCACTGCCACCAATGGGGTTTCTCAACGTGGCACTGCCACCAATGGGGTATAACGTGGCACAGCCACCAATGGGGTATACGTGGCACAGCCACCGATGGGGTATAACGTGGCACAGCCACCAATGGGTTTTCTCAACGTGGCACAGCCACCAATGGGGTATACGTGGCACAGCCACCGATGGGGTATAACGTGGCACAGCCACCAATGGGTTTTCTCAACGTGGCACAGCCACCAATGGGGTTTTCTCAACGTGGCACAGCCACCAATGGGGTATACGTGGCACAGCCACCGATGGGGTATAACGTGGCACGGCCACCGATGGGTTTTCTCAACGTGGCACAGCCACCAATGGGGTTTTCTCAACGTGGCACTGCCACAGAATAGGTCATTCTCACGTTACCAGAACGGAGAAGAAATCGGGCTTACATGCTACCAGAGCAATGCCCGGTGTGTACTCACAACTACACACCCAAGTCTTATCACATAAGACAGGTTTGCCTTCACGTAGAACTCGTAATGGTTTTTCTCTCATAAAACTCATTTGAAATCGTTTTGTACTCAACACAAAACGTAATAAAACCGAGTTCTAACCGGCAAAGCACACGCACACATTTCTCAAATCTCAATGTTGCCTTAACGTAGAGCCCAGTTATAAACTCATAAAACATTGGGCCCCAACCGGCTATAAAATCGTGTGCAGTTCAAATCTCAACACAAAACTCTCAACATGCTTGTTTATAAATCATAAATCATGCTATAACAGTTTACAAATCACATACACAAATGGTTTAGATTTCCCTTACCTCTTTGCACCTCGTATAGTGCAATCGTTTCCCCCGTATCACGGACTAGTCTCGCATTCCACTCTGGAACTCCCGAGCTGTCCAAACGATGTTAAAACATCAATACTTAATTCTCATAAGCCACAATTCTCAAAATCGAGCATAATTGCTCATAACACCTCAATTCTCTTGGTTCTCGCAACTCCACCCTAAACTACAACCTCATTCTCAATATCTCAATGTTCGATATTCCTCATGCCAATTATCTAGGCAATTCTCTACATTGTCCAATTCCCATTTATAACTCACAATTTCCTAAATTCACCAAAACTCTCAATATACATGTCACTCCTACCACATTGAAATTTAATCACTCCCTAGTCATCTTTCAACCATTTCAACACCCATTCAACCACCAATAACATCGAAATCAACTCAAATATCTAGATCAAGATTTAGAAATTACCCAAAGCTTGTGAGACGCACAACTCACGCCTCGATCCGATTCGTCCTTCGATTTCCAAGTATGTTGTTCTCCCTTTGATGAGGAACAACTTTCCTTCTTACCACAATAGCTGATTCGGTCGGAAATGGGGGATTTGGAGGAGTGAGAAACTAGGTTTTCGAAAAAATGGAGGTTTTGGGGGAGAGAGAAAGTGAAATTTCAGAGAAAACACGGGTTCCTTATATAGACTGGAGGTAGGAGATCGATCTGTCTCATGGGGAGATCGATCTGCGTTTGAATTTTGGGGACGATCTGGGCAATTTTATGCCT
This sequence comes from Firmiana major, assembly GCA_033439115.1. Taxonomy (NCBI): domain Eukaryota; kingdom Viridiplantae; phylum Streptophyta; class Magnoliopsida; order Malvales; family Malvaceae; genus Firmiana; species Firmiana major. The sequence continues at coordinate 42,038,233 of CM065907.1, read as the reverse complement.
AGGAGATCGATCTGTCGAAGGGTGAGATCGATCTCTTTATGGCTTTATGAGATCGATCTGTGCCTTGAGGAGATCGATCTTCTTCCAAACAGAAGTATTTGGAGATCGATCTCTTCCTCATGAGATCGATCTGCCTTCAAACAGATTCATTTGGAGATCGATCTCTTCCTCATGAGATCGATCCCTTCTCAAACAGATTCATAAGGAGATCGATCTCTTCCATTGGAGATCGATCTGCTTCTCAAATTTCCTCCTTCCTTGTCAGTTTTAACTCACCAGATCGATCTCTCCTTCTCCCAGATCGATCTGTCCTCATGCTTCATGCCCATTTTACACACTTAACACATAAGTCTCCAATTATAATTCCCACAATTTACTTAGTTCCATAAATTACACTTCAAATTATTATTACATCAATAAATATGTCTGAAATTCTCAGATCTCAGCTATAGGCAGAAGCCGACGAAGAACCGATCGACGAAGCCCCGAACGGCTAGGGAAAAAGTTAAATCGGACTGAACCGGGGTGAACCGGGTTGAACCGGACCAAACCGGTTCAGCCAGAAAAAGAAGGAAAAGAAAGAGAAAAAGAAAAAAAAGAAAAAAAAGAAAAAATAGGAAAAATTCGGTGATGCAATCGAGTTCCGGGTAAGCTGCTAAATGGTCAAATGGACCAATTTAATTTCGAAATAATTATTTAAATATATATTTGATCGGATTTAACCCGAAAAACATAAATGTGTAGCTCGATAATCGGTGACAAACAAGAGCTCGAGTCAGCCTCAATTTGCATACTATCATGGAATCTCGGGTAATTAACCCTTATTTACGACAAATTACATCGTTATGCGTGTTAGAAATTCATCGCATAAATTGCGGATTTAATTTTCGCTTTAAATGAAATATATTCTGGAATTTGAGATAAAATGTCGTAAATAATTGTTGGAGTTATCCAAGAGTTTAGAACGAGGCCCAAAAAATTGTTAGTGAGCCCAATAAGCCTAACAGACCTCGATGATGTGATTAGTCAATGAAAAATGAGATTAAGGCCCATTAAGGTGCAATCGGGCCCATTAAGAGTAAACGAGCCCAATGCTGTAAATTAAGCCCATTAAAAGTGAAATGCAAGTAAAATGTACTGTATTTAACCCGATAAATGATTTTCTGCATTTTCATAGAACATATTGGGAGTTAAACGGATCGGGTGATCGGTAACGATGAAAAAGGTAGAATGATTAGAGAAATTGAGGTAAGGGAATTGTGTGAGTAGCTAGAGGTATCTACACGTATTTTTAGGTAGATTTTCGAATAATTAAATTGTATATGAAGAATATCGGTAGAGACCCGACATAGAAAAATTATCGTTTTGCCCCTACTAAGGGAAATTTTGGAAAAGTTAGGATTGGATTGAAATATGCATAAATATCATATTTTGAGTGTTTTCACAATGAAATATTGCTTTTTAGTACATGATATGATATTCATTTTGACCCGAGAGGGAAATGACGATTTTACCCCTGTGAAGGGTAAATATTTTCACTTTTAGAAAAAGTCAGCAAAAGCAAGAACTGAGTGTTCTTGATGTATTTTAATGCTTTTCAATAAGAAATTAGGTAGGCTGGCTGAAGTTTTATCAATTGACATGAAATAGCACGTGGCAGGTGCTGATTTTGGTTTTGAAAACCATTCTTTGAAATCTGAGCCACCTACATGATTTATGTGGAAATAAAACGTGCTGAGAGCATTACTCGCACGAGATTGACATGATTTGTGCATGTGATAGAGTGCTGGAAGCTTGGCTTGCACTTGAATTTACATGATTTTATACATGACATTGTGCTGGAGCCTAACTCGCACTAGTTTTCATACGAGTTTTGACATGGTGCTGGAGCATAGCTCGCACTAGATGTCCAATATACTTGTTGTCGTGCTTGAGACTACTCGCACGTGGTTTTATGACATGCATAAGGCCGTGCTGGGAGCTTCGGGTAGGCTGTGTGCCACACCGATTAAATAGGCTCGCACGTGCATTTCGAGACATGGCGTTGGATATTGAGATGACGTGGGCATGGGGTGTACGTTGTACCATGCTTACAGCATGGAGTACGTTGTACCGTGCCGTGATATATGATGTGTAGTCTTCGGACTAGGGATCTGATTGGCTGGTAGGATGGTTTGGTACCCACCTCCTGGGGCAGCCTCAGATGTGATGTGATACCCCGCACACCTGATCAGTATAGCCTGGGATCACAGGATATGGCCATAATCCTAGAGTTATTACCCTTATTCTTGCCTAGTCTCACATGTCACTTACTTTATGAAATTGCATGTCACTTACTTGCGAAATCGCGTATTAATTGCTTTGCGAAATCACATATTACTTCGTTCTTGATTTTGTGATTTCATGATTATATATTGTGGGACTGAGTCCTGATGATTTTGGGATGGATGTGAATTTGAAATAAATGGCATGTTTTGATATAATGTGCATTATTTAATTAGCATGACGCATAATTCCATGCTTTATCTGCCATTTCACGTAATGAATTGCCAATTTGAAATAAATGGTATGTTTTGACATAATGTGCATTATTTAAATAGCATGAAGTATAATTTCATGCTTTATTTGCCATTTCATGAAATAAATTATTTTATACGAATTATTTTACCTGGCATAAAAGTATGCATGAAATTCATATTTAAGAACGATTTCGAAAGAGAATGATTTAATGCATGGCATCATGAGCATGTAGATAGTGTGGTTATCTACTTGCTTGCATGATTGCCTTACTGAGCGCGTGGTTTGCTCATTCCCCTTATTTTTCCCTCTTTTCAGAGCACTTGCAGTAATTAGTGAGCGGCTGAGGACTTGTATTCTTGGTATCCGCTGCTTCCCATCATTGAAAGGTATATACCTTGGTATGATTTTATATCTAAACATGTAATAGCACAGTAATCAATTTGGAATGTAATATGGGGGATGTAAATATTAGTAAACACGTACAATTATAGAGTCTCAATTATAAAGTATACGTCTTTGCATTTAAATAAATTAAAAGATAGATGTCATGGTAAATGGTGATTAATACTGACTCATAACCCAACTGTTTGGTGGTGAGAATGTTCACCATCGGGAAAAGAAAGGAAAAAACAAAAAATTTGTAGCGATTTTTGATAAAAATGGGTCGTGACATTTTGACATTTTAAGAGTTGCTATATTAACAATTTATAATTGCCAATTGCAGACACATTATTTTGTATGTAAGTTGATTACCAGCAAACGTACCTTCTCCGCATAATCAATGATGCAATGAATGAACCACAATTCTTCACCATTGTTGTCCTCAAATGGAACACTACTACAAGTGCATAGGTCAGTTTTCGAGCATAGAGTAAATATGAATATCGTCCCACAGAAAATTGTGTCTACTGCTAATCACTGTAATCAACAACCTTAAGCTTTATTTAGAAAATTAATGAATGTTGGTTAAAATCCTATTTATTATTCTAACTATTAACTACAGAACAATTTAATTAAAACAAATAACAATAATTACGAATAAAAATATCAATAGCAAAATATTCCTAGAAACCGATTTCACCTAACTAGGGTTCATACAATTCCTTTGATCAATTGTTCTTTTGATTTCAAATTGTTTATAGCCGAAACTATTTCCTGTTTATCTCTCCCGAGTTTTAAACAGTCATACCCAATTTACCTAATCCTTACCTCTCGATTCAGAATTAAATAATAGAGTTCATTAAGTAATAATAATAATCCGTTTCTCTATGGCTCATAAGAATTGTCAACCTCCCGAATCAACAATGTCCTATGTTAATCTACCCTTGTGCATATAAACAATCCCCTCTCCCGAGTGCCGGATTCTTATACTAATTCATCTAATTGGTGGCCAATCAACTAGAGCATTAAGAACAAGTAGATTAAATAAACATAATTGAAATCATCCAAACAACATCACAAAGTAATTGCAATATGCCCAAAGTTGGTTACATCGATTCTAGGAAAAAGGAGTTTAGTTCCTAGACATCATAATAAACATCCAAGAAATCCAATTTAACATCCAAAAAACAAAATTGGTGAAAATGATGAAAAATATGGAGTTTCAATGGAGCTAAATTAGTCTTGAAGTCTTTTGCCGCAACCTCCCTCTAAATTCTGATAAAAAGACTATTTATAAGGTTTCCAAACACTAAAACGCGGAAGGCCACGTGGCAAAACAGTGTTGCCCTAATCAGACTGCTATGCTACGGCAATGGTATTAATTTCTCAAATCTACTCTGCACTATCCAGTTTCTTCTATTGCTGCAGCATAAGTCACGATCAACACCCTGTAACTTCAATTCTTCACGAAATCATCAGAGCCAGCTCCAAAAACCTTAACTTCTCCAAATTGTTCTGTTTCTTGTACAAGTGCACAAAACACATAAAACATACCTAATATTGCAAAGAACAAATCAAATTCAGTGCTAACAACCATCACAAACCACAACCTCACACTCGTCACACAAGATGCCTCTTACGTTCAAAGGTTTACAAGCAACTATATTTTGATATACCCTGGACAACCATATTTGTTTTGGCCTATGCAAACCAAAATGTTGGCCAATATTATATGGCTACTAGACCTTTCTTTGATTCAGCTGCTCCGCCTGTTAATTTTATCACTAACGGCGTATTTAAATATACCAGTAGTCAGGGTGGGCTAAATGCTTCATTAATAACACTGCTCGCGAAAAACGATACAAATGCTACAAATAGCTTCGTCAGTCAAACTAAGAAAGCAAATGTCACACAAAATCCACCGTTAAGTGTGCCGACAGATATTGATAGACGAGTCTACATCACGATAGCCACATGTAACAACCCGATTTACACACATTTTTTGTTGGGTTACGAGTCGATAACGGATCAAAAATAGTAAATACAAGTACTGGATTTCAATTTTAGGGGACAAATTTAAACAAAATTAATCATCATAATTGTTCCTTCATGTTCACATTTCCCCAAACACATATATGTATACATTACTATACTTGCAAAATTTAGATACAATATAAATGTCTATGTCGGGTATACCTTTAATGCTGAAGAATCATTTACTGACGCATGGCTGTACAAATTGATTTGACTTACAAACACTCCCAGCTATAAACGAGGCTCTGTGGAGTAAAGTAAGGGATGAGCACAACATGTTCAGAAAGAAAAAATCAAGCGATAGGTAGATAAATACACTATCTACAAAATACGAACTTGAAGTAATACCATAAAGTTCAGTATAGTACAGTGAAAATTACCATTTTCTCACAGTGTCGGTATCATAGAAAACATTACTGCAAAATATCAATTAAATCAAATACAGTAAAATAAAACTCATTTTATATCAGAAATTCATTTCATCAAACTCAGTTCAAATAAATCAAATAAGTGAGGCATGGCGGAATATTCATCATCAATAATGAATCAATAGGACAATTGGCAAATGTCAATGACTCTGGGCAATCACTGATCAGGTGTGTCGGGATGTCAAGTGTCGTGGGAGTGGTCAGCTACCCAATCGACTTACTCATTTTACTATTTCTCAATAATACAGTACAACGTACTCACGTGCACACAGCACGGTACACCGCACTCCATGGACCTCAGCATCATTCACATTTCCATATAATTTCATCATTCACTTTTCCATGTAATTCATCATCGCCCTCTTTGCCTATAATCACGTGCGAGCAGATACGTGCAAGATTACACAACAATACACGTCTGTCAGACATGGTTTTATCAAATCACTTAAAATCACATGCCAGAGGGTCCATGCAAAATCACACAGCAATACACGATCGGCTAGCATGGTTTAATCAAATCGCTTAAAAACCACGTGCGAGCGAGTTCGTGCAAGATCACACAGCAATACACGATCGGCTGACACGGTTTTATCAAATCACTTAAAAATCACGTGCGAGCGGGTCCGTGCAAGATCACACAGCAATACACAACCAGCTGGCACGGTTTTGTCCTTAAAACATCTCAAAATCTTGTGCAGACAGCTCCGTGCAATATCACACAGCAATATACGTCTGACTATTACAGGTTTTATTTTTAAAATACTTAAATTTTGTCTTTGCGTGAAAAACATATTAAAAGAGGCTGATCTTTTCTTTTCAGCTAAAAATCCATAAAACATAGTCTCGGGTGCAAATATGAAATTTTAGGTTTTTTCGCAATAATTTTAAAAATACTCTAATATTTATTTAAATACACTAAATATGGTTATTTCAAAAAAATCGAGGCAAATTTCGAGGTTCCTTTAAACTTCTTTCTAAATTTCGGGTAGTACAATATTTGCCTAGGGATTTTCTACGTTCAGGCGCATCAAAATTTTGTCCTAAGGTTCGCAGTCTCCAAATACACAGCAAATATACGTACTATAATTTTGACAGTTCACAGGTAATTTTCTACAGCATAAATAGATATATTTCCTAAAGTTCATATCTACAAAACACCAGCAGAAAATACGTGCAATTTATCTCTATAGTACACTATAATTTTCCTTACGGTAAAATATTTCCTAAATTCATATCTACAAAAATCATCAGAAAATGCGTGCATTCATCTCTAATAGCACAATCCGATTTTTCTTACCTCGATATCTGCACGTAGTCCTAGATGCTTTACGTCTGGGCCTGACCTACTCGGTTAATTTTTCTCCTCGAAGCTCTTTTATCGACTTTTTCGATTTTTCTCCTTGTGTCTTTTTCACTACCTCCAATTATATATGTTGTTGCCTAAAACAACAATGATGAATTGCTGACGTCCTTCGTGCCACGTGTTACCGAAATTTTTGCAAGAAAAAGAATGATCAGAGGGACGCAGGGGTTGTTCCCTGCGTTGACACTCCGATGCTTGAGTCAGCCAGAGAAGTGAGTAGAGTTTCAGTAGGGAAATAGAGACTTAGCTTAATGAGTCGTACCTGACCCCTATTTATAGAGAGTTTATTTGTTCCTTAATTACGCTTTTGTCCTTTTACTTTAATATTTTGTTCTTGGATGAAAATGTCTCAATACATTTAATGTGGCTCTTATCTGTTTAATTATCTCGTGCATAAGCTCATGCGCAGATATGTCATGTGGCACATTATGATTGGCCGAAATAGTATCGGAATTATTATCTACAACAATTGCTCCCCACTCTTTCGCTAGGTATAACCTTGTGGAAGAGTACAAATGTTCTTACTGTAGCCTCAGGTCAAGTCCTTACATTAGATTCTGAAATCAAATTCTCTGGCCATCTGATTCTTAAGCTCTTGTTGGAGTGTGTGGCTTACCTCGCGCATTTTTCACTTCAAACCCTTTGTTTTGGGTGTTTAGCTTACCTCGCGCACTTTTCGCTTCAAGCTCTTGCACATTATCTTCGTGGCTTATATCGCGCACTTTTCGCTTCAAGCCTTTTATTTGGGTGCGTGGCTTACCTCGCGCATTTTTCGTTTCAAGCCCTTACACATTTTTTTCATGGCTTACATCGCACACTTTTCGCTTCAAGCCTTTTATTTGGGTGCGTGGCTTGCTTCGCGCATTTTTCGCTTCAAGTCCTTTATTTGGGTGCGTGGCTTACCTCGGGCATTTTTCGCTTCAAGCCCTTGCACATTTTCTTCATGGCTTACATCGCGCACTTTTTGCTTCAAGCATTTTATTTGTTGAGTGCGTGGCTTACCTTGCGCATTTTTTGCTTCAAGCCCTTGCACATTTTCTTCATGGCTTACATCTCGCACTTTTCGCTTCAAGCCTTTTATTTGTTGAGTGCGTGGCTTACCTCGTGTATTTTTCGCTTCAAGCCCTTTATTTGGGTGCGTGGCTTACCTCGCGTATTTTTCGCTTCAAGCCCTTGCACATTTTCTTCATGGCTTACATCGCGCACTTTTCGCTTCAAGCCTTTTATTTGTTGAGTGCGTGGCTTACCTCGCGCATTTTTCGCTTCAAGCCCTTGCACTTTGTCTTCCTGCGAGTAACAAATCCTAAAGAAAATTAATAACGTAATAAATAAAAGATTGTTACTGTAAATAAGGCTTCAAGTGGTTAGTGTTTCATGTCTTTGACATCTCCTTGCCCTGCGAACTCTCCAGAGTGCACTTGCTGGGTCCAATCATCCTTTTAACCTTGTATGGCCCTTCCCAATTTGCTCTGAACTTTTTGTTCTCTCTATGGGCATTGGTGATGGCTGATTTTCGCAACACTAAATTTCTTTCCTGAAAAAGTCTGTCATTTACACATGAGTTGTAATAACTAGCAACCATTTATTGGTAAGTGGCAAGCCATATGGCTGCTAAATCCCGTTGTTCATCGAGTAGGTCCAAATTTACCCTGGGCCTTGAGAGTTCTCTTCATGTTCATAAGGAACCATCCTTGGAGAAGCAGCCTAATCTCTACTAGAATTAGGGCCTCCATCCCATATACCAAGTTGAATGGCGTCTCCCCCGCCGGTACTCGACTAGTAGTCCTGTACGCCCACAAGATGCTGGGAAGTTCATCCACCCAAGCTCCCTTTGCCTTGTCAAGGTGAGTCTTAAGGCCATAAAGTATGGTTCTATTGCTAACCTCAGCTTGATCATTGGCTTTTGAATAGGACACTGATGATATCTTAAGCTAAATACCAAGTCCTTCACAAAAATTTCGAAAAGCATCACAGTCGAACTGCTTTCCATGATCAGCATTCAAAATCCTTGAAACTCCAAAGCTGCACTAACAAGTACTTCCTCTGCCTTGTGGCCATCGGGAAAGGTCCCAATATATTCAGTCCCCATCGAGCGAATGGTGTTGGTTGAAAGATACTTTGGAGTGCTGTTACTGGTGCAGCTGTCAATGGAGCGAACCTTTGACATTTGTCGCACTTTTGTACTTTGTCAGCCACATCTTACTTTAGCGTTGGCCAGTAAAACCCTGCTCCGAGTATTTTTTCTACCAGGGCTCTGGCCCCCAAGTGTTATCTGCACATCCCTTCATGAACCTTAACTAAGGCATAATTCGCTTGCTTGGACTTAGGCATTTCAATAGTGGCATGGTTAACCCCTTCTTATAAAGCTCCACATTCACTAAAGTAAACCTTGCACTCTGGATTCTGATCTTTCAAGCAACTTCTTTATCATCTGGAAGAGTCTCTTCCACCAGATATCATCTGATCGAGGTCCTCTAATCTTCGTCAACTTCAATCTCCAACACATCATCCTCCTCCATACTAGGCCTCTTTAGCCTCTTTATTTTTACTAATCTTCCAGTTGCTTCTTTGGAAGACGCTAACTTAGACAGAGCATCAGCTTGATTATTTTCTGATCGATTAATTTGGGTAAGTTGAATTTATCAAATGATTGGGCTAAAGTCTGGACCCTCTGCGGATATGGAATAATGGAGGATTCTCGGGTTTCAAATTGTCCTTTAAATTGATTGACCACCAACTAAGAATCACTATGAGTTAACAAGTTTTTAACCTGGAGCTTATTCACCAACTTCATACCCCCGATCAGAGCTTCATATTCGGCCACATTATTAGAACATAGGAAATTGAAGCGTAGGGAATACACAATACCAGCTACACTTCCTTGATGGTTGGATGCTTCATCTACAAATAGCTTCCACCATTCTATTTTCAGTTCTTTTGGATCTTTCTGACAAGTACACTCGACTATGAAATCTGTCAATGCTTGTGTTTTGATGGCTTGATGAGGCTGAAGTTGATGTCATACTCGTTGAACTCGACAACCCATTTCACCAATCGCCCTGAATGTTCAGGCTTTTGTAGTGTTTGTTTCAGAGGTTGATCTGTCAATACCACTATTGAATGTGCTTGGACACAGCTTTCTTGTAATCATAACCAATGCTAAAGTTACTTTCTCAACTTGCAGGTATCGTGTTTCCGCATCTAAGAGTACTTTGCTCACGTAATAGATTGGTCTATGTCTGTCGGTAGTCTTCTTCAACAGCACCGCACTCACTGCCTTGTCTCCTACAAACAAGTGCTCCCCGGTCAAAGGTCTCAATAGCAACAGAAGTTCCCTTAAACACTCCTTCAATTCCTCCATGGGCTTAGGCTTGGGAGATTCAGTAATGGTAAGGGTTTCCTTTCTTTGCATACCCTTACATGTGGTGGATGCAACATTGCATGTTCTCGCCCTCCTTTGATCTCCCCTTATTTGTCATATTTCTTCAGGAGTGGGAAAGTTCATCAGCCATCTCTTGCCGAGATTGTCCTCATCATTTCTTCCTGAGCCATGTATTTGTTTGCTCTAGAGAACAAGTCTGATACCGTTGTTGGTTGATCTAGAGATAATGACTCCTGCAGCCTCTCGGACCTCGTCCCCTGCAGCATGGCTGTCACAGCTACCTCAACTTGTAAATCCCGAATCTCCAGTATGGCATTAAGGAATCGATCTATGTAACTCTTGAGTGATTCTCTATTTCCTTGTTTCAAGGTAAGCAAATAGGTAGCATCTTTCCTCTTTTGACTGTTCTTAGGAATTCACTCCTTGGTTGATCAAAAGATGAAATAGACCCTTCTGGCAAACTATTGAACCATTTTAGCATATTACCGGTTAAAGTCAGGGAGAATGCTCTACACATGATCTCATCCTCCTATCCATGTAACAACATCAGTGACTCATAGTTCTGAATGTGATCATAAGGGTCGGTTCTTCCTGTATACGCTGTTATCTGAGGCATCTTGAACTTCGGGGGTAATGGTTTACCCATAATTGCTGCACTGAATGGGATCCTCCTTCTCTGATTTTCTTCAATTAGAACCAATCTTTTTTCTTCTAGAATGCGTCCCACCATTCTTTTCATGTCTGTGGTAACTTATGCCTTGAACGCAGGTCTGTTTTGCACTTTCTTAGCATCATATGAATCTGCTTGGTCGCAGTCCATAGCTTCTCTCCCGTTACCCTGAGTTCGATTTTGACGAGTTTGAGATTGAAAGTTTGCCATTCCAGTTTCAAGGTTTCGTGTTGGATCTATTTTCGAGTCTCTCCCAACATGAGACCTTGTCATTCCCACACCTTTAGTTTCATTGTTTGGCGAGCCATTTGTGTTCTGGGGCCAAGGATCTTCCATGCCCAAATATCCAGAATCTACCGGAGCCGGACCCTCAAGGTTTCTAGTACTTTGGCATCTCCGACCACCAACAATCTCTAGTGTTGAATTCCTTGTACCATGACGCCGCAGTTTTTTGACACCCTGATGTCTCCAGTTCATTGGAGTCTCGCACATGGGGTCTTTCGTAATTTGGCACCGCAGGCCTTCCAAGGCCTCACATACAGGGTCTCCCATACCTTGACGCCTCATATCTTCCTCGGTCTCACACATAGGGTCTCGTGCGGCCATGCCGCAAGGATCTCGCACACCTCTGTCGTGTGGGTCTCGCGTAGAAGGGTCTCGCGTGAGCTGGCATCTCCGAGCTATGAGTGCGCCACGTGGCACACGAAGAATGCGCCACGTGGCGTACGAAGCAAACGAGGGGTCTTGCGCGGCCATGCCGTGAGAGTTTCGTGCACCCCTACCATGAGAGTCTCATGCTCCCCTACTGTGAGGGTCTCGCTGCTACCCTTACGGCTCGCGACATCATTCACTCTAGCGATACTTCCACCCTCGCGGCATTCGCGGTATCACTTCACCTTCGCGGCGCTCGCAGCAAGACTGCATTCTCGCGGCATCTTCCACTTTCCACTCTCGCGGCATTCGCGGCATCCTTCGCGGTAAGTAGCCTTCATGGCAAGCTGTACACTTTCGCGGCAAGTCACGACAAGCATCCCTCGCGACAAGCTGTACACTCTTGCGACAAGCATCCTTCGTGGCAAGCTGTACACTCTTGCGGTATGCATCCATTGCGGCAAGCTATTCTCCTTCACGGTAATGCATTATCCTTCGCGATAAAGTGGTTCTCTCTCGCAGCGAGACATTCACCTTGGAGGCAAGCTATACTTGCGGCAAGGCATTCTCTTCGCGGCAAGCCTTGAACATTCGCGGGAAAGTGTTCTCTTTTACGGCAAGACATTCACGTTGGAGACAAGCTATACTCGCGACAAGCTGTATACTTTCGCGACAAGACATTCATCTTCGCGGCAAGTCTCGAATCTTCGAACCTTCACGGCAAGGCATTCACCTTGGCGACAAGCTAATACTCACGATAAGGTATTCACATTCGCGACAAGCCTTGAACCTTCGAACCTTCGTGGCAAGGCATTCACCTTGGTGGCAAGCTAATACTCGCGGCAAGACATTCACGTTGGAGACAAGCTATACTCGCGGCAAAGCATTCTCCTTCACGGCAAGCTGTATACTTTCGCGGCAAGACATTCATCTTCGCGGCAAGCCTTGAATCTTTGAACCTTCGCGGCAAGGCATTCACCTTGGCGGCAAGCTAATATTCGCGACAAGGTATTCACATTCGCGGCAAGCCTCGAACCTTCGAACCTTCGCGGCAAGGCATTCACCTTGGCGGCAAGCTAATACTCGTGGCAAGACATTTACCTTGGCGTCAAGCTATATTCTCGGCAAGGCATTCTCCTTCGCGACAAGGCATTCAGCTTGGTGGCAATCTAAGTTCGTGGCAAAGCATTCTCCTTTGCGATAAGGCATTCACCTTCATGGCAAGCCTCGAACCTTCGCGGCAAGGCATTCACCTTCACGGCAAGACTCGAACTTTCGAACCTTCGCGGCATTGCCGATTCTGTCCACCCCATTCTTGTAAAGCAGAAAGCTTTTCTTTCGATTCCCACAGACGGCATCAATTGTTGTTGCCTGAAACAACAATGATGAATTGCTGACGTCCTTCGTGCCACGTGTTACCGAAATTTCTGCAAGAAAAAGAATGATCAGAGGGACGCAGGGGTTGTTCCCTGCATTGACACTCTGATGCTTAAGTCAGCCAGAGAAGTGAGTAGAGTTTCAGTAGGGAAATAGAGACTTAGCTTAATGAGTCGTACCTGACCCCTATTTATAGGGAGTCTCTTTGTTCCTTAATTACGCTTTTGTCCTTTTACTTTAATATTCTGTTCTTGGATGAAAATGTCTCAATACATTTAATGTGGCTCTTATCTGTTTAATTATCTCGTGCATAAGCTCATGCGCAGATATGCCACGTGGCACATTATGATTGGCCGAAATAGTATCGGAATTATTATCTACAACAATATATATATATTCCTTTTTTTTTCGAATTTGGCTCTTCGCACCAAATTCTTTTCTTTCTTTTCTTCCTCCCCGAGCTTCCTCTTCTCCTCCTTCCTCTTCTCTCCCCTTCTTGGTTTCTCCTTCCCGAACGGCTCACCTCTTCCTCCCTTACCTTTCGGTCACCACCACCATCACCTCCGAGCTAGTTTCAGCCATCACCTTCACCACCATCACCATTTTCTCCTTTGCCCGAATGCCTCCCCAGTTTCTTCCCCTTCTCTGTTCACCTCTGTTTCCTTTTCTCCTTACCGTTTCTCTCTTCCACCCGAAGCTGCTCACCACCTCCTTCCTTCCCTTGGATCGGCCACCATCCTTACTAGCTTGGTTATAGCTCCGGCCACCATCATCATCCTCTCCCTACTGTTCACTCTCAGCCCAACCTTTCCTCTCTCAGTTTCCTGTCCCTTTTATAACCATCAATGGCAGGACGTGGTTGTGTGGGGTTAGGCGTGCAGGGGTGCAGAACTGGGTGGCAGGGGTGCAGGACTAGGCGCGCGCGGTGACCTGTCGGGGCAGAGTCCTAGGTGTGCAGGGCTTGGTGCAGACTGGTGCTAGCGTCTGGGGTGTGCAGGTTTGGCATGGAGTGACCTAGGCGCAGGGCCTGGTGCGTACAGGGGTGCAGAAGAGTGCTGAGGATGCTGGGCATGCAGTGCAGGTCTTGGCGCGACTTGGTGCAGGTCTGGGTTGGTGCAGGTGCAGGCTTGGTGCAGCTGGCGAGGTGAGGAGGGGTGCAGGCTGGCTTTTGGGTGCCGGCTGGTGTACTGGCCGGGAACGGGGCGAGTTGAGGCTGTGCAGGCAGGCGTAGAGCAAGGGACAGACACCAGACGCAAGGGGCAGGGTGTCGGGTCATGCGCTGCGCGCGCGCAGGGGCTACCTACGTGCCTCCCCTCTCCAAAACGCATCGTTTCACTTTTGCCCCCCCTTCCCCTCGTCACTTTTTTTAAAAAAAAATAAATTTTAATTAATTCTAATTAAATGTATATATATCTATACACATTGTTTGATTATTTAATTTATTTACTATTGATTTTATTTTATCTAAATTAAAGTTTTGTTTTTATTATTATTAGTTTAATTTCATAAATCAGACTTTTAATATAAAAATACCGGTCTAACCTAATCTCGCCTTTTTCAACATGATTAATTTAATTATTCATATGCAAAAATGAATTAAATTTAAATCAGATAATGCTCGAGCTGAATTCTGAAAAAATTCAGGGATTTACACCTAAAATAACTTGCCTCGCAACACCTCACAATGCCTTGTGCCTAATAGAATTGTTGCATTCTCCTAGCATATTACAACAGGTATATATTCATAGTTCTATCCTCGTCGATTCAATTTATTAACCCATTTCATGTTTTCATAATTTTGGACCATTAGAAAGTAGTTTCATATATTATTTTTCCTATGACGAGCACCAGTGGAGTTTTCACCGAAGATTTTCCCCTCAATCCACCTGTATTCTCTGACTTCACTGGAAACTTGACTGACTTAAACCCGAGAGCTTGTCTAGGGACAAGGGCTGTTGTGCTAAATTACGGTGAAGCAGTAGAGATTGTGCTCCAAGTAACTAATCTCGGTGCTGGTGGAAATCATCCAATTCATTTGCACGGTTTTAGCTTCTATCGGGTCGGAACTGGTTCCGAAAATTTTAACAATGAGACTGACCCAAGCACTTACAGCCTGGTTGATCCACCACTCATTAACACCGTCCATGTTCCTAGTAGAGGATGGGTTGCCCTCAGATTTTATGCGACTAATCCTGGTAAGTTTTCATCTAATTCAAGGAAATTAGGGAACTTTTCTGCCCTATTTTAGTAATAAATTATTTTATTAATAATGTACATTTTTTCAGGGGTATGGTTTATGCACTGTCATTTGGATAGACATTGTAGCTGGGGTATGGACACTGTTTTCATTGTAAGGGAATGGAACCACCGCAGAAACAAGCATTCTTCCACCGCCACCTAGCCTGCCTCGTTGTCCTGGAACCTAGAAAGTAGGATTACTGTATAAGTAGTTTATGGATCAAATTTTATTTAAACTACAGTTAATAAAGCTCTCACTTGGAAATGTAACTTTATAATAATTTAAATGTATGATTTATGTAATCATTTTGGAGAAGCTTTTTTTTGTTAAGTGCACTTGTTTCAAATCGTCTTATTTTGACATTAATTTGTTCAATTGGAAGTATGGCTTTTAGTAAATAATTTTTTTTCTTTCCTTACTTAGTTACTAAATGATTAATTAATTACTCAGTTGTTTTTGCATGACTGATGGCGTAATGATAAAGATGAAGTTAAAATTCATTGACATTTCGTACTTGAAAGCATGGAAAGCAATGAGTGAGAAAGAGAATACAATTTTTACACTACACAACTCGTTTGACAAAACTCCAAATCATTGTATTAAGACACTACCTAAAGATGGACAATTTGGTTTCAAAATGATAACAAGCGTTAGTAAGGGGCTGCAAAGTGATGACATCAGCCAAGAAAAGTATAACTAGATAAGATGAATTGACTTGTACAAGTTTTGTCATAGTCTTAAATTTAAAACTTTTGATCTTCCATTTACGATAAAGTTTATATTTTTCCCAAAAAATGTAGAGAACTCTTTCCTGCCTTGTTCCGGTAAAGGGGTGCTGTCAATCTGATCACGCGGGCGCCCAACAGCCCAACCGTACTGCGTTAAAATTTCTCACTGGAAGAAAAAGCGGCCTCCGGTCGCTGAATCATTTCACAATGTTGTCCCCTTTTTTTTCTTTTACTTTTAAATTTATAACTTAATAAATTGCATAATATATTTATCATTTTAATATCTGATTTTATTTTTTCCTTTAATATTATTAGAATAAATTTATTATTGTTGTTACTTGGTTACAATAGTGTCGAATTGCAGACGTCTTTACCTCGATTTTTGTACCACGTGTCACTAAAAATTCTGCAAGAAAAATGACGATCAGAAGAACGCAGGGGTTATTCTCTGCGTTGACACTCCGATGCTTAAGTCAGCTAGAGAATTGGGTAGAGTTTCAATAAGAAAATTCAGAATTGGGTTAACGAATCATACTTGATCCCTATTTATAGGAATTTACTCTGTCATTAATTACATTTTTACCCTTTTTTATCTTACTCAGGGCTTATATCTAGGGGTGTAAAACGGGCTCAAACCCGCGGGTTGGTCCGTAAAAATCGTGGGCTTTTAACGATCCGGTCCATTAATATGTGATCCGTTTAAAAACGGGCTTATACGGGTCAAGCCCGACGGGTAAATAATTTATACAGACCAACCCGTACGGGTACAGACTGACCCGCGGGCTATTTTACCAACACACCAATCAAACCTAAATCCTAAATCATTCTCATTCTACATATTCTAATTTCTAAAGTTTAAACAAACAAAACTACAAAACTAAAAAATTGAAAATTTACCAAAATAATGTTATTGTATTTTTATTTAATAATTAAAAATTTTATTTTATAGGTTGGAAAGATGATGAGGAAAACAAAGATAAATTGGTGGACGAATCAAATGATTCAAATCATTTGAATAATGAGATTAACTCACAAGTTTAATGTTGTTTGATGAGGAGTTTAATGGATGCTCGTAGATTTTATGACTTTTAAACTTATTTACTATTCTTTATTTAATTATTTAGATCATAATATTATGTCATGTGTAATTTGTATTTGTAATGCGAGTTTGTTTAATGGATATTATGTTTGTGAATTTTATTTTTATTGGGATTAATATAATAATATTTGTAGAACTATTTTCACAAGTTTATGACTTGCTTGCTTATGATATAATATATTGCTTATGCTGATATATATATATATATTACAAACCCATATTGCTTTTGTACATAATATATTGTTTTATATGACTAACTTACAATTTGAAATTAAGTGGAGAACTCCAAATCATTTTAATTTTACTTTGAACTTGTTATATTTGATCATGAATGAACTAATATTCCTCTTGTTAAAAAAATTGCAAATTAAACTTTGTATTTTAGTTTCAAATCTATGTGATTTGATTTTATAACAATTTTGGTTAATTTCCAAAGCTCAATAATCATTTAACAAATTAAAATTAGACTTAATTAAGTGTTTAGGCTCAATTCATTATTTTTTAAAGTCCAATTCTTTATTTCCAAAAAAAAAAAGTTAAGTTAGCCCGCAGGGCGATCCGGCCTGCATTAGAATCGGATCGGTCTCCACAAATTTAATCTGTTTAAATGCGGGCCTAAACGGGCTCAACCCGCTTAAACCCGTATCCGTATTAATTCGCATCGGTCCACACCGTTCGACCCGTTTTACACCCCTACTTATATCATTTCTCATATATTTTCTTCATGAGCCATGTGGCATTCTTTTATTATTCTTTTATCGTGCACAACAATTATAATATATAAAAATCATTTATGTAGTTATATAATAAAATAATTAATAAATGAATATTTAAAAATAATAACTAAATTTCATTTATTATCAAATAAATCACAAGTGAATGAACAAAAATAAATATTTTATAATTAAGTAATTAATTAAAATAAATAATTATGTAAATAATAAAGTATATATATCTATAATTTTATTTTGTAATGTGTAAATTTATTATTATTTTTAAATAAAATTATATTATATATTAATAAAATTACTATTTAGTACATATAATTTGAGTAATTTTAATTATTTATTAATTTCAAAAATATAAAATATAGATTATAATTTTTTTTCATACAAATTTTAATCAAATGTTCTTGAATCTTAATGGTTATTTTCTTTTTTTTTGGGTTAAAATGATTTTTTTTTCTCATTACACTTCATCTCACTCTTACCATTGCATTTGCATCCAACCATATATCTAGGGATGTAAATGCGTAGTGTGTAAACGGGTACCCGGTACTACTCGCCCCGTTTAAGTCGGATTCGGGTATCGGTAAACGAGTTTTAATCGGATTAGGGTAGTAATTTTACTATCCGTGACGGGTTCGGGTAGTACCCCTCGGATACCCGGTACCCGAACCCGATTAATGTAATCGAGTTATTAATCGGGTTCGGGTACCCGAATCCGGTACCCGAACCCGTTTATTTTTTGCTTACAAAATATAATTTTTAAGGTTGTGGGGACTTGAACATTTATCTTTTAATCTTTATACAATGAACTTGTCAAGTAAATCATAACTTATATTTGACATAATGTGTTCTAAAAAATATTTATACAATAAAATTATGTGTCTAAAAAAAATTAGTAATTAGCATAATAAAAATAATTATGAAATTAAAATAATTGATTATACTTAAAATAATAAGTTTTGAAATTTTAAATATAATGTACTAAAATTAAATTTAAAAAAATTCATAATTAGTTAAAATGCAATTCTTACACATTAATGATTAGTCATTTGCATATATGATATCAATTCATAGTATATTTATATGATACAAATTGTATTTAAAATTGTAATTTTCAATTTTAATAAAACATTGTTGACTAAAAAAATTAATAAAAAATAATAATAAAATAAATAATTGTGAAATTAAATTGAGTTAATTATGCTTAAGATAATATGTCTTAAAATTTTAAATATGGGTACTGAAATTGAAATAATAAAAGTTTCATATTTAGTTAAAATCAAATTCTTTTATATATATACACACACACACACACACACACTAATATAGTATTTGTATATGATATAAATTATACTTAAAATTGAAATTATCAATTATAGTAAAACATTTTTTAGTCAAAAAATTAATGAAACATTATAATAAAATAATTATGAAATTAAATTAGTAAATTATGTTTAAGATAATAAGTCTTTAAATTTTAAATATAAACTACTGAAATTAAAATGATAAAAGTTTCAAATTTGATTAAGATGTAATTCTTGCAACTTTACCATTTACATGTATTATATATGATACTAATATAGTCCATGCATATGATACAAATTGTATTTAAAATTGAAATTATTAATTATAATAAAACATTGTTTACTAAAAAAATCAATGATTCAAATTAAAATTTTAAGTATATGATAAATTGATAACTTCATATTATAGTATATGATATTATAGTATAATTATAATGTATGATATTATAATATATGATCATTTTACATATATGATACTATAGTATATGTATATGATACAAATTGTAATGAAAATATTAATTATCAATTTAAGGTCTACATCTTTTTAATCATTTAATATTATTATCATTGATTAAATTAATTTACATTACATAAATATATCATAATTTCATAAGAAATCAAATATATCAAATTAGAAATACTATGGTATATATTATACATTCATAATGGTTTCAAGTTATTTGTTGAACTATTAAAGTTTGTTTAATTATGATGGAACATGTATGTTTTTATTTAATTTTATGTTTTTTATTTTTGATGTTAGAATAATTTTTTTCATAGTCGGGTTTCAGGTTCGGGTTATTAAACGGGTTGTCAAAATATAAATTGAATAATCGGGTAATTACACGGGTTCGGTTATTTAACGAGTAATGCAAAATTTATTAGGGTAGGGTTCGAGTAATTGTTTCAAAAATTAATCGGGTAATTATAGGGTTCGGGGTCAGGTAGTCCAAAATTAACGGGTACCCGCCCCGTTTACATCCCTAGTGAGTAGTCATCGAAGAAGGCTTAATCCGGACACTTTGGAGGCATTGATGTGTTGCCAAAATTGGTTAAGGAGTGACGTAGGAGGTAAATAATTTATTTGTTATAACTCTTTTTATTTTATTTGTTTTTTTTTTCAAAAGTAGTCTATTATTATATTTTAGCTCAAGACTAATATTTTATTTATTTTATTTGTAGGAGCATCTACAACTATGGACTCAAGTGACATTTTTAATAATGATGAAGAATGAAGATTTATCATGATTCCAATAAACTTCAAATATGTTTTTTAATTTTTACTTAAATTATGTTTGTTTGTAGTTTCATAAATATGTTTTTATGATTTGTTTATTTGCTATGGTTTCAAGTGGTTTGTTGAATTATTAAAATTTGTTTAATTATGATAGAATATGTATGTTGTTGTTTAATTTTTATTTTTGATTTATACAAAATTAGATGACTTTTTTCGGGTTTCGAGTTCGGGTTTCGGGTTCGGGTTACTAAACGGGTTATCAAATTATGGGTTGAATAATCGGGTAATTAAATGGGTTCGGATAATTAACGGGTAGTATAAAATTTATTCGGGTAGGGTTCGGGTAGTATCTTAAAAAAATAATCGGGTTTTAATCGGGTTCGAGTTTTATGATTGTTAATCGGGTTCGGGTTCGGGTACCTCAAAATTAACGGGTACCCGCCCCGTTGACATCCCTACATATATCTCACCACTACAAGATTCAATTTTATTACTACAATAATTAATTTTACCATCATTACTATTTTTAATTTTACCGAAACTAATATCAACACACATTAAATCTAACCCTTATTCAAGTGATCAAACTTACAATGGGAAGACCAAAATTATGCAGATTAGTATATATTTTGTATGCATTATGCTAAAATTAGTCTTCCATTTCACTTCTCAATGATGAACGTAGGAGAGAAATGAAAGAAAAAGCTCTCAATGTGAAAAGTCAAAAAAAAAAATCGATTTTTTAAGATTTGTTTTTAATTTAAATTTCAAAGGAAAATAATTTTTTTAAGAAATGAAAACGAAAAATTTTAAAACTGCTAAATTTTTTTCATTATATTCATAAACATGTTTATGGTTTCAACATTGTTCATCCCTTATTGAACAATGTTTATGTATTAACATAATATTATATTTTCATAATAAATACTATAAAATAAAATTAATTAATTTTTAAATGAAAATAATTTTCCTATAAAATAATATTTAATTGAAAATAAATAATTTAAAATTAATATATTTATTTGAATATGAAAATGATAAAAAATATAAAATAGTCTTAATGGCAAAATATAATCCCAATCTTTTTCACAAAGTTGATATAAACCCTCAAACTTTAATTTAATTATAAAAGTTTCTAAATTTTTATTTTATTGTAAATAAACCCATAAAATTTCAAAAAACATTATTAACTAAAATAAATAAGAAGTTAAGATCATATAAACTCTAAACTATTTATTTTATTATAAACGTTTATAATAGATTTGGACTCTATGCAATTTAGCCAAAAGCCACTATTTGGCTTTCAAAATTTCAAAACTTTTAACTTATGCAAGAAGCAAATTTGAGCTTTTTGATGAAGATATTAATCAAAACTTTTTCAAATAGTAATAATTTTAACAACAATTTTTTAGTTAATTTTTTTACATTTTCACTTTACTTCTCAATAAATTCAAAAAATTTTATAAACATATTATATTATTTCTCATGAATTTATTTAATTTGTGTAACTTTTATATTTATTTCATCTTTTATTTTAAGTAGTAAAAGTTTTATTTTATTTTTTATTTTTTACTTAATAACTTGTGATTTAATTAAATAAAGTTTATTATTTTATTTTTACAATTATTAAAAATATAAAAAAAATCTATTATGTAACGATCCCGGAAACGAAATTTTGGTCTAAATTACCTGTGAGACCCAAAATTTTTCATGTTATTATTCGTTTTAAGATAAACCAAGAAATTTAAGACTCGTGTAAATGTTTTTGTAGGGCCCAGAAAAATCAAGACGCCCAAGATAGTAGCACGAAGCCCGAGGCACATGTTTCGAGGTAAGATCTCATTTCTTGAAAAGTATGATTTTAAATTTGTTATGATGATTAGAAAGTGGAACTAAGAAATTAGAAGCGAAAAAGTCGGTAAAACTCGTGTTTACGATAAACTGGGAAAATGGATCCAAAATAGAAATAAATTCTAAAAATTCACGAAAATTATTCTGAGGCTATAGAAAATTAGTATAAGGCATAATTTACATGTGGAATGAAAATAGAGTGGAAAAATGGAGGTTTCAGTGATCAAATGAATTTTTAAAGTAAATTGAAAACCTTAAGCCATTTTGCTCGGTAATGACCAAATCACGCGAAATGAGCTCAATCAAGGAACTTTTCTTGAACAAGTGACCCCCAAATTTTTATAAGACATACTAGGGACATATTATAACACTTGGGAAGTGAGAATTTAGAAGAAATTGGACTAGAAATAATTTTTATGAATTTTTCAAAACAGAACAGAAAATTTCCCTGTTTCAGGAAACTGACCAGTCAGTAGAAATCTTTAAATTTGAAGATATTTTGGAAACCTTTTGACTCCAAACCTTTCCAGATTAAAATTAGACTTAATAACCTTTCTGGAGATAAAAATCAACCTCAACCGACCTGGAACCCGAAAACCCCAGCCACCCAAAGTTGTCGTGTGCGTCCTTCTTGCTTTCAAATTGTATGATTTTTTCGATACCTTTCCGGCTACTTTCAGGAAATGGTCAAGAAGGATAAAATCTTTCCCTTCAAGTCCTCTACAACATATAAAAAATTCAGCCACAAAGGTGTTCATTTACTAGGTGAAAAACTAGAAAGAAAAACATGGGCAGAATTTGCTCTGTTCTGAGGTGAGAGAAAGTTCCATTTTTGAAACTTTTGGTTGGATTTTTTGGGTAGTTTTTGATGATTCTAAGCTATTTATATGTTGGATTACATTTGAGGATCAATTGGGAGGATCAAAAACATGGTCAACCTTAGTCAAAGTTGAGGTAAATT
Source organism: Firmiana major (assembly GCA_033439115.1). NCBI lineage: Eukaryota > Viridiplantae > Streptophyta > Magnoliopsida > Malvales > Malvaceae > Firmiana > Firmiana major. Next base: position 42,015,280 of record CM065907.1, on the reverse strand, counting down.
TGATGAATGATGATGAACATGAGATATGTTCTTATTTGATGTTTTTGAAGGATTTTTTGTTAAGTAGAATTTAAAGAAATAATTTTTATGGAAGTATATAGTTCTGATCAGCATGCTTAAGTTGTATAAATGATGAAGTTTGGATGAATTCAAGGTTGTTAACAGTTAAATTTATGTTGAAAAAGTACGATTTATAGTTTAATTTAGTGAAAAATCGAAAGGTGTGAGAATTGGTAAAATTTAATTGATGAAAGTATGAATTATGGATGTGAATGAGTATTTAGGTCATTAAGATGGTGAATATGAAGTTAGAATAATAAAATTGGCTAAAATAGCTTAAACCAACACTTAAATTGATAAAACAGAGAAAATAGGAAAAGTTGACAAAAAGGTCAAAATTGGTCTACCTTTAAGAAAATAAATGCATATTTGGATATGTTGAAATGAAATTGAATGATATTTGATGAATTAACATTGTTTTGGACAGCTCGAGAATACGACACGCAAAATCGAGGTAATCCCGAGACCCGACAAAGTAAAGCTATCATAGCTTCATTAAGGTAAGGGACGAAATTTAATATAATAATGACTTCCTGTAGCTGTTTACGTGTCATAAAATGACTTGAAATAAATATGAAAAGCTTTCGAGGAAAGAATCGAACTTTTCCTAATAGGAAATTTTCGAAAGCCTTAACCCCGATTTATCCTGAAACTGAGTTTTCATCTATGGCATATAAGTTTTCATATATTGACATTTTATGGTTAAAACTATATGATTTTTATGACTTACGTTTCTATAACGACCCGCATTTACACAAAATTTGGTTGGGCTACAAGTTGATATTAGGATAGAACAATAACTTAATCTGCTTAATTTTCTTTCTCAGTAACAAATTTAAACAAAATATATTCACATTCCCTAGACAAATCTTATATGCATTACTGTATTTACAAAAATTTTAAATACAAAAGAATTGTTTAAACTTGGGTATACCTTCTATGCAGAAATATGCTCAACGGAATCATAATTATGCGAAATGCCTTATTAACGGAAGCGATCTAAGCTATAGAGGGGTTCTGTGGAGGAAAGTAAGGGGGTGAGCTCAACATGCTCAGTAAAAAAAAACACGTGGCAGCTAGATAAATACACTACCTATATACTTATGCCACAAATGAGTTTCTCGTAAAATATAATGAGAATTTTCAGTTCAATAAAATCAGAAATGGAAATCAACAAATAGTATTTTCATAGTTTACTGCAACGGTTTCACAATTTTGAAACTTCAAGCAGTGAAATACACAGTTTCAAATTACAACACAATTCACATTTTCATTTCAGTAATTCCAAATAGACAAGGCAAGGCATTTCACACTATATCAGATATCAGAAGTGACATTGGCCAATGTCGGTGACTCCGGCCAATTCACGGGCTAAGTGTGTCGGGATGTCAGGTGCCGTAGGACTGGTCAGCTACCCAAACGGCTCACACAATACACTATTTTCCAATAACACGGTATATCGTACACACATGCACACAGCATGATACATCGTACTCCATGAACCTCGGTATCATTCACCATCCAGTATAATTTCACTATTCATAATTCCATATAATTTCGCTATCACCTTTTACCTCAAATCACGTGCAAGCAGGTAGAGTAAGATCACACAGCAATACACCTTTGACAGGCACGGTTTTAACATCAAAAGGCTTTAAATCATGTGCAAGCAGGTAGTGTAAGATCACACAACAATACACGCCTGACTATGTGAGATCTGAGAATTTTAGACATATTTTAATTATGTAATATGAACTTGAAGTATAATTTATTGAGCTAAGTGAATTGTGGGAATGATAATTGGAGATTTATATGTTAAGTGTTTAAAATAAGTATGAAGTTATGAGGACAGATCGATCTGGGAGAATGAGAGATCGATATGGTGAGTTAAAAATGACAAGGAAGGAGGAATTTAAGGAGCAGATCGATCTTCAATGGAAGAGGATCGATCTCCTTATGATTCTGTTTGAGAGAAGATCGATCTCATGAGGAAGAGATCGATCTCCAAATGTTTCTGTTTGGGAGAAGATCGATCTCCCCAAGGAGCAGATCGATCTCCCCAAGGAGCAGATCGATCTCATAAAGCCATAAAGAGATCGATCTCACCCCTCGACAGATCGATCTCCTAGGCATAAATTACCCCAAATCGTCCCCAATTTCAAATGCAGATCGATCTCATCAAGAGCCAGATCGATCTCCTACCCTCAGTCTATATAAGGAATCCCTGCTTTCTCCTGCAATTTCACTTTCTCTCTCTTTCAACCCTCATTTTCACCGAACCCTAGCTTTCTCACTCATCCAAAGCACCCATTTTCGTCCAAATTAGAAGTTGTGGCAAGAAGGAAAGTTGTTCCTCATCAAAGGGAGAACAACATACTTGGAAATCGTAAGACGGATCGAATCGAGGTAAGAGATAAGCTCTCCACAAGATTTGGGTAATTTCTAAACCTCGATCCTTATATTTGAGATGATTTTGGTGATGATAGTTGTTGGCATTATGTTGAAATAGCTGAAAAAATGATTAGGGATTGATGAAATTACAATGTAGTTGGAGTGATGATGATATTTAGCAACTTTGGTGAATTTAGGAATTTTTGAGCTACAAATGGAGATTTAGACAATGTGGTGTATTAGCATAGATATTGTGGCATAGGAAATATAGAATGTTGAGGTGTTGTGAGCGAGATTGTGGTTTGTGATGGAGTTATGAGAATTGAGAAATTTTAGGAGTTATGAGCAATTATGCTCGATTTTGAGAATTGAGGTTAATGTGATAATGAGTATTGATGTTTTAACATCGTTTGGACAGCTCGGGAGTTTCAGAGTGGAATGCGAGGCTAGTCCGTGATATGGGAGAAACGATTGCACTATATGTCACGCCCCGAAAATGCGGAAAATAGGGCAAATTTAAAACTTTTTACTCGTTAATTCACAATTAAAGAGTGTATTCCTGTGCAGTGTCATACATCATCATAATTATCATGCCTCAAGATCTCATCATGATATAATAAATATTGTATTATACCCATTACTCGATTACAAGTCAATTAATCCTAATACATCCCATATAATGTCATACATCAAGTGTCTGCAAATACATTAATAGCCTGGGTACATGAAAAGATAAATATACCTCGAAGTACAAATTATATAGCCTGGAGCTCGAATCCTCCACTAGCCACTACTCCGTACGTCGCAGGGAAGTCCTTATGCACTTGAAGAACTCTGGGGGGAAAGAAAAACAGGGTGAGCTTCTAAATCGCTCAGTAAGGGGGGTAGGGGACTCATTTCATAAACCAAAATGCACATCACAAAGCATTTATTTGTATGTGAAACTCATTTGAAAACCATAGCATGAAAATACTCAAAACGACACTCTCATGTGTCAAGTCATGTGAAAACATGAAGTAAAAAGGCTCACTCTAGAGCAAAACAAAGCATGTGAAAATAACGCGTTAAACGCTTTCTCAAATAACGTGGCATAGCCACTGATTTAAAATCACTCGTGGCATCGCCACAAAACACACGTGGCAAAGCCACTGAATTATTTTCTCACGTGGCATGGCCACAAAACGCACGTGGCAAAGCCACTGAATTATTTCTCACGTGGCATAGCCACAGAATAGGGTTTCTCAACGTGGCACAGCCACCAATGGGGTATACGTGGCACAGCCACCGATGGGGTATAACGTGGCACAGCCACCAATGGGGTATACGTGGCACAGCCACCAAGGGGGTATCTCAACGTGGCACAGCCACCAATGGGGTATACGTGGCACAGCCACCGATGGGGTATAACGTGGCACAGCCACCAATGGGGTATCTCAACGTGGCACAGCCACCAATGGGGTATACGTGGCACAGCCACCAATGGGGTATACGTGGCACAGCCACCGATGGGGTATAACGTGGCACAGCCACCAATGGGTTTTCTCAACGTGGCACTGCCACCAATGGGGTTTTCTCAACGTGGCACTGCCACAGAATAGGTCATTCTCACGTTACCAGAACGGAGAAGAAATCGGGCTTACATGCTACCAGAGCAATGCCCGGTGTGTACTCACAACTACACACCTAAGTCTTATCACATAAGACGGGTTTGCCTTCACGTAGAACTCGTAATGGTTTTCTCTCATAAAACTCATTTAAAATCGTTTTGTACTCAACACAAAACGTAGTAAAACCGAGTTCCAACCGACAAAGCACACGCACACATTTCTCAAATCACAATATTGCCTTAACGTAGAGCCCAGTTATAAACTCATAAAACATTGGGCTCCAACCGGCTATAAAATCGTGTGCAGTTCAAATCTCAACACAAAACTCTCAACATGCTTGTTTATAAATCATAAATCATGCTATAACAGTTTACAAATCACATACACAAATGGTTTAGATTTCCCTTACCTCTTTGCACCTCGTATAGTGCAATCGTTTCCCCCGTATCACGGACTAGTCTCGCATTCCACTCTGGAACTCTCGAGCTGTCCAAACGATGTTAAAACATCAATACTCCACATCACATGAGCCTCAATTCTCAAAATCGAGCATAATTGCTCATAACACCTCAATTCTCTTGATTTCTCGTAACTCAACCCTAAACTACAACTCTATTCACAATATCCCAATGTTCGATATCTCTAATACCAATTATCTAGGCAATTCTCTACATTGTCCAATTTCCATTTATAACTCACAATTTCCTAAATTCACCAAAACTCTCAATATACATATCACTCCTACCACATTGAAATTTAATCACTCCCTAGTCATCTTTCAACCATTTCAACACCCATTCAACCACCAATAACATCGAAATCAACTCAAATATCTAGATCAAGATTTAGAAATTACCCAAAGCTTGTGAGACGCACAACTCTCGCCTCGATCCGATTCGTCCTTCGATTTCCAAGTATGTTGTTCTCCCTTTGATGAGGAACAACTTTCCTTCTTACCACAATAGCTGATTCGGTCAGAAATGGGGGATTTGGAGGAGTGAGAAACTAGGTTTTCGGAAAAATGGAGGTTTTGGAAGAGAGAGAAAGTAAGATTTCAGGAGAAGACACGGGTTCCTTATATAGACTGGAGGTAGGAGATCGATCTGTCTCATGGGGAGATCGATCTGCGTTTGAGTTTTGGGGGCGATCTGGGCAATTTTATGCCTAGGAGATCGATCTGTCGAGGGGTGAGATCGATCTCTTTATGGCTTTATGAGATCGATCTGTGCCTTGAGGAGATCGATCTTCTTCAAACAGATTCATTTGGAGATCGATCTCTTCCTCATGAGATCGATCCCTTCTCAAACAGATTCATAAGGAGATCGATCTCTTCCATTGGAGATCGATCTGCTTCTCAAATTTCCTCCTTCCTTGTCAGTTTTAACTCACCAGATCGATCTCTCCTTCTCCCAGATCGATCTGTCCTCATGCTTCATGCCCATTTTACACACTTAACACATAAGTCTCCAATTATAATTCCCACAATTTACTTAGTCCCATTAATTACACTTCAAATTATTATTACATCAATAAATATGTCTGAAATTCTCAGATCTCACACTATACGAGGTGCAAAGAGGTAAGGGAAAACTAAACCATTTGTATATGTGTTTTGATGAATTATTGTAGCATGAACCATGATTTGAGAATACAAGCATGTTTGGTGTTGTGTGGTGATATAATTGCACAAGGTTTTTATAGCCGGTTGGAGCCCATTATTTTATGAGTTTATAAGCTGAGTGTGAAATTGCTTTATAAACCTTTGAGTTTGCGTGAAAAGTAAATTGGGCTCTACGTTAAGGCGATATTGAGATTTGAGAAAATGTGTGCGTGTTTTGCCAGTTAGAACTCGGTTTTACTATGTTTTGTGTTGAGTACACAAATGTTTTAAATGAGTTTTATGAGAGAAAACCATTATGAGTTCTACGTGAAGGCATAACATTTTATAAGATAATGGCTAATGATTGAGACTTAGGCGTGTCATGTTGAATACACATCGGGCCTTGCTTTGGTAGCATGTAAGACCGATATAGTGGGACGCCTGGGAACCGACCCAGGGACCACAGGCCTTGTTCTGGTAACATGTAAGTCCGATTATTCTTCCGCTTTGGTAGCGTTGGGAGGCCTTGCTCTGGTAGCATGTAAGTCCGATATTCCTCCGTTTTGGTAACGAGAGATGCCTCCGTTTTGGTAACGTGAGATGACCCCCGTTCTGGTAACGCTGGTGGCCTTGCTTTGGTAGCATGTAAGACCGAAAGAGTGGGCCACCTGGGAACCGACCCAGGGACCACGTGATAGTGTGCATGAGGCGAGGCATTGCTCTGGTAGCATGTAAGGCCGGGCCTTGTTCTGGTAACATATAAGTCCAATTTACCATGCATACGACCATATTGTCGACGTTCCCTCTATACGAGGATGCCTGGGATGCGCACCCAGAGGAGATTACATATTTGATGTGCCAGGACGAGTTTTAATTGAGTTTTATTGCCTAGTCTCGTTTTACACATGAGTTGTGTTTGTCACGTGCTATTTACTGAGGTGATTTTTATCACGTATTTTGAGAACAGCCATTATCGCATATATCTACACATGCTTGTGAGTGCGCGATATTGAGCCTTTTTACCTTCATGTTTTCACATGATTTATGAGTTATGAGATGATGATGTTTCGAGAACTTTCATGCTACGATTTCAAATGAGTTTCATAAACAAATACATATTTGTGATGTGTAATATGATTTATATAACTGAGTTCCCTTACCCCCCTTACTGAGCGATTTGGAAGCTCACCCTGTTTTCTCTCCCCCCAGATCGCTTCAAGTGAAGTGAGTTCCCTGCGGCGTACGGGTTAAAGACTAGTGGAGGACTTGAGCTCCAGGGCGTATTTTGTGTATTGAGGTAGATATTTAATATTCATGTACCCAACTAGAGTTATATTTACAGACACTTATTGTACAATGATGTACGGGATGTATTAGGATTAATTAACTTGGAATTGAGTAATGTATATGATACAGTATATACTATATTATGATGAGATCCTGAGGCATGATAACTATGATGATGTATGACACTGCACAGGAATGCACCCTTAATTGTGAATTGATGAGTAAAAAGTTTTAAATTAGCCATATTTTTCGCGCTTCCGGGGCGTCACAGAGTTTTCTTGGTAACAGAGCCTAGGGTGTTTAGTACTGACATTGTCGGTTAAGTGAAATAGAATACATCCCAAGTGTCTGTAATAGTCTGGTCATGAACTAAATCTGAGGATTGAGATTTCAATCGATTTTGATATGTACGCACAGGAGACGAGTTGAGATAGAGAATGAGTAAACGACGAGGTAGTTCGAGGAGGCAGGCAGAGTCCCCTCCGCCACCTGTCCCACAACCAGAGAGTCCTAACTCTCAATTTAATCGGATTGAGACCGATGTGAGGCAAGGTTTTGAGCAGATGGTAGCGTTATTCGCGCAACACTTTGGAGTTAATGCCTCGGGTACTACTCCTACACCACCACAAGGACCTTCCATACCCCCAGTGCCTCCCGTCACTCAGCCTGATGATGGAAATATGGTCCGACTGAAGGACTTTTTGAAAATGAATCCACCTGCATTTAGGGAAAAGAAGGATCCTACAGAGGCTGAGGAGTGGTTGATGGAGTTGAGAGTTATATTCGACTATCTGGGGTGCACCGATGCTGAGAGGGTCGGTATGAGTGCCTATATGTTGAAAGGGAGAGCTCGAGATTGATGGGGCACTACCCAGGGTATTTTGATGTCCCACCAGGATGTGATTGGTTGGGAAGAGTTCCAGACAGCCTTTAGAGCCCAATATGTACCACGAGCTGCCCAGAGAAGGAGGCAAGCAGAGTTTTTGAGTTTGGTACAGGGTGACATGTCTGTAGATGATTACGAGAGCTGATTTACCGCTCTGCTGAGATATGATCCAGAGACTTTCAAGAATGAAGAGCTCCGTACAGAGAGATTTGTGTATGGATTAAAGCCCATCATCAGAGATCAATTGATTGGGTTGTGTATTACTGAGTTTGGAGATGCTTTGAGACGAGCACAAGAGATTGAGAGGGGAATTGAAATTGTACAGTCCCAGAATGAGTTTGGAGCAGTGATTAGGGACAAAGGCAAGAGGCCAACGATGTCTCAAGCAGATATTCGGAGAGGTTCCTTCAGGAGAGGTAGGATTGAGGTACAGAAGGGCAGATTGGAGAGACCCAGAGCTTATCCTATTATCCAGGAGACCCCTCGATATGGCAGGCCAGAGATAAGGGTTTGTAGAGACTGTGGCCGATCGCATGAGGGAAGTTGTACTGGGTCGATCCGTGGATATTTTAGATGTGGTGACATGGATCACAGAGTGAAGGACTGTCCTCAACCTCAGATACCACATGCTCCGGAGCCTACTAGACAGCAGCCTCAGAGAGTGAATCCCCAGAGACGAGCCACTGCTGTAGAGAAAGGGAAGAAACTTGTGGCACAGGGACGTGTGTTTGCCCTGGATAAGGAAACTGCGGACACTTCAGCAGAAACTATAAGAGGTACATTTTCTGTCTGTAATCATAAGGCTCATGTATTGATAGATCCAGGATCCACGCATTCGTTTATTTCAGAGCATTTTGCATGTAGTTTAAATTTGAAGTTTAAACCTCTAGAGTATGTACTACATGTAAATACCCCTATGCGTGAATCCCAGAGAACTGAGTTAATCTGTAGAGGATGTGAAATAAAGGTGGGAGATAGAGTGATGTTAGCAGATCTAATCATGTTGAATATACATGGGTTTGATGTAATTCTGGGGATGGATTGGTTGGCAACCAATCGAGTGAGTTTAGACTGCTACACTAAGATTGTAACTTTCTCCCTACCTGAACCTTACAGTGTACGGTTGAGATATTGAGGAAATGAATATGTGGAATTCTAGTAAGTAATTTGAGAATTTTAATATTATTTTAGAGAATATTAAATATGATTGTTCATGTGAAGGTTATGAGACACTCATCTCAGACGATGAGCGAGAACATCCGAGGATTAAGGATATACCTGTGGTTTGCGAATTTCTGGATGTTTTCCCAGATGAGCTGCCAGGTTTGCCACCAGAGAGAGAGCTGGAGTTTAACATTGATTTAGTACCAGATACTCAGCCGATCTCTAAACCTCCTTACAGGATGGCATTAGTGGAACTTGAGGAATTGAAGAGACAACTACAGGAGTTATTGGATCAAGGGTTCATTAGGCCCAGTGTTTCACCGTAGGGAGCACCGATTTTATTTGTCAAGAAGAAGGATGGTAGTCTCAGATTATGCGTAGACTACCAGCTGTTGAATAAAGCCACGATGAAGAATAAATACCCACTGCCCAGGATTGATGATCTACTTGATCAACTAAGAGGGGCCTCAGTCTTTTCTAAGATTGATTTGAGATCGGGCTATCACCAATTGAGGATCAAGGAAGAAGATATTCCCAAGACGGCCTTCAGGAAAAGGTATGGCCATTATGAATTTCTGGTGATGTCCTTTGGATTGACGAACGCCCCTGCAGCATTTATGAGACTGATGAACGAGGTGTTCAGAGACTAACTAGATAAATTTGTGATAGTCTTTATTGATGATATCCTGGTGTACTCTCGATCGTATGAGGAGCATGCACAGCATTTGTGGTTAGTACTTCAGATACTTCGAGATAAGCAATTATATGGAAAGCTTAGTAAGTGTGAGTTTTGGCTGAACCGGATAGCTTTCCTTGGTCATATAGTCTCAGAGGAAGGAGTATCAGTGGATCCAAGTAAAGTAGCAGTTGTGCTTAGTTGGGAGAGACCGAGGACAGTTACTGAGGTGCGAAGCTTCCTTGGTTTGGTAGGGTATTACAGAAGCTTTGTCGAAGGATTTTCAAGGATTGCCGCTCCTTTGACTAAACTCACGCGTAAGGAGACTTCGTTCATATGGACTGATCAATGTGAGCTCAGTTTTCAAGAGTTAAAAAGGAGATTGACAGCGGCACCTGTGTTAACTATTCCTGAGGGATCAGGAGGTTTTCGGTGTATAGTGATGCATCTCATCAAGGATTGGGGTGTGTGCTTATGCAGCACGGAAGAGTGGTCGCATATGGATCACGACAGTTGAAAGACCATGAGCGGAATTACCCCACGCATGATTTGGAGTTAGCCGCTGTGGTATTTGCTTTGAAGATCTGGCGACACTACTTATATGGGGAAAGATTCCAGATCTTCACTGATCACAAGAGTTTGAGATATCTCTTTGATCAGAAAGAGTTAAACATGAGACAAAGGAGATGGATGGAACTCCTTAAGGATTATGACTGCGAGATTCTATATCATCCGGGTAAGGCAAATGTAGTTGCTGATGCCTTTAGCAGGAAGAGTATGATATCTGCTATGATGATCAGGGAATGGGATTTGTTAGAGCAGTTCGCCGAACTTCGGATCAGAGTTAGAGAGGTAGAAACTGGATTTTTGGCTAGCTTGCGGATAGAGCCCAGGATCATGGATCAGATTAGAACTGGGCAGCGTAGTGATCAGAGGTTGATAGATATGGTTAGCCAAGCTGAACAGAGTTCGCAGTCGGATCTCATAGTCAGTGAGGATGGATTGTTGAGATTCAGAGGACGGATTTGTGTACCGGACGATGATACCCTGAAGAGACAGATACGGAGAGAATCCCACTGCTCGCGATACACCATGCACCCAGGGAGTACTAAGATGTACCGAGACTTGAGAAAGGTGTATTGGTGGAGTGGTATGAAGCGAGACGTGGCAGAGTATGTGACCAGGTGTTTAGTATGCCAGCAAGTGAAAGCTGAGCATCGGAAGCCCGGAGGACTACTACAGCCCTTACCTGTACCTACATGGAAATGGGAGCATGTCACTATGGACTTTATTATGGGTTTACCGAGGACCCGAAGAGGTCATGATGCTATATGGGTTATAGTGGATAGACTGACCAAGAGTGCCCACTTCCTTACCATCAAGAGCACTGGTACTATGGATGCCTTAGCTGAGCTGTATGTCAGCGAGATAGCTAGATTACATGGGGCTCCAGTGAGTATTACTTCTAATAGAGATTTTCGATTTACTTTCAGATTTTGGACCCAGTTTCAGGAGTCCATGGGATCTCGATTGAGTTTCAGTACTGCCTATCATCCTCAGACAGATGGTCAGTCAGAGAGGACTATTCAGACCTTGGAGGATATGTTGAGGGCGTGTACGATGGATTTTAAGGGATCATGGGATGATCACCTGCCCTTAGCAGAGTTTGCGTACAATAACAGCTATCATGCAAGTATTGGAATGGCACCCTTTGAGGCTCTATATGGTAGGAGGTGTAGATCCCCTGTAGCTTGGAAAGAAGTCGGTGACAGAAAGATAAATGCTCCCGAGCTTGTTGAGCAAGCTGTACAGAGTGTGAAACTCATATGTGAGAGGCTACGGGCTGCACAGGGTAGACAGAAAAGCTACGCGGATGTGCGTAGACGGCCACTCGAGTTTGATGTTGGTGATGCAGTATTTCTGAAAGTATCACCGAGTAAGGGTATCGTGCGATTTGGGAAGAAAGGAAAATTGAGTCCTCGATATATAGGACCATTCGAGATTCTTGAGAGAGTGGGAGAGGTAGCCTACAGATTGGCATTACCCCCACAGATGTTTGGAATACACAACGTCTTTCATGTGTCTATGTTGAGGAAGTACCACCCGGACCCTTCTCATGTTATAGAGTATGACGAGATGGACATACAGGAGGACATGAGCTATACTGAGGAACCCGTCCGGATTCTTGATAGGAATGAGAAGGTACTTAGAACCAAGAGCATCCCATTAGTGAAAGTTTTGTGGAAACATCACTCAAGAGAAGAGGCAACGTGGGAACTAGAGAACCTCATGAAGGAGAAATACCCCCATCTCTTTGACTAGTTGAGTTGAATTTGGAGGACCAAATTCTTTTAAGGTGGGGAGGATGTGAGATCTGAGAATTTCAGACATATTTTAATTATGTAATATGAACTTGAAGTATAATTTATTGAGCTAAGTGAATTGTGGGAATGATAATTGGAGATTTATATGTTAAGTGTTTAAAATAAGTATGAAGCTATGAGGACAGATCGATTTGGGAGAAGGAGAGATCGATCTGGTGAGTTAAAAATGACAAGGAAGGAGGAATTTAAGGAGCAGATCGATCTCCAATGGAAGAGGATCGATCTCCTTATGATTCTATTTGAGAGAAGATCGATCTCATGAGGAAGAGATCGATCTCCAAATGTTTCTGTTTGGGAGAAGATTGATCTCCCCAAGGAGCAGATCGATCTCATAAAGCCATAAAGAGATCGATCTCACCCCTTGACAGATCGATCTCCTAGGCATAAATTACCCCAAATCGTCCCCAATTTCAAATGCAGATCGATCTCATCAAGAGCCAGATCGATCTCCTACCCTCAGTCTATATAAGGAATCCATGCTTTCTCCTACAATTTCACTTTCTCTCTCTTCCAACCCCCATTTTCACCGAACCCTAGCTTTCTCACTCATCCAAAGCACCCATTTCCGTTCAAATCAGAAGTTGTGGCAAGAAGGAAAGTTGTTCCTCATCAAAGGGAGAACAACATACTTGGAAACCGTAAGACGGATCGAATCGAGGCAAGAGATAAGCTCTCCACAAGATTTGGGTAATTTCTAAACCTCGATCCTTATATTTGAGATGATTTTGGTGATGATAGTTGTTGGCATTGTGTTGAAATAGCTGAAAAAATGATTAGGGATTGATGAAATTACAATGTAGTTGGAGTGATGATGATATTTAGCAACTTTGGTGAATTTAGGAATTTTTGAGCTATAAATGGAGATTTAGACAATGTGGTGTATTAGCATAGATATTGTGGCATAGGAAATATAGAATGTTGAGGTGTTGTGAGCGAGATTGTGGTTTGTGATGGAGTTATGAGAATTGAGAAATTTAAGGAGTTATGAGCAATTATGCTCGATTTTGAGAATTGAGGTTAATGTGATAATGAGTATTGATGTTTTAACATCGTTTGGACAGCTCGGGAGTTTCAGAGTGGAATGCGAGGCTAGTCCGTGATACGGAGGAAACGATTGCACTATACGAGGTGCAAAGAGGTAAGGGAAAACTAAACCATTTGTGTATGTGTTTTGATGAATTATTGTAGCATGAACCATGATTTGAGAATACAAGCATGTTTGGTGTTGTGTGGTGATATAATTGCACACGATTTTTATAGCTGGTTGGAGCCCATTATTTTATGAGTTTATAAGCTGAGTGTGAAATTGCTTTATAAACCTTTGAGTTTGCGTGAAAAGTAAATTGGGCTCTACGTTAAGGCGATATTGAGATTTGAGAAAATGTGTGCGTGTTTTGCCGGTTGGAACTCGGTTTTACTATGTTTTGTGTTGAGTACACAAATGTTTTAAATGAGTTTTATGAGAGAAAACCATTATGAGTTCTACATGAAGGCATAACATTTTATAAGATAATAGCTAATGATTGAGACTTAGGCGTGTCATGTTGAATACACATCGGGCCTTGCTTTGGTAGCATGTAAGACCGATATAGTGGGATGCCTGGGAACCGACCCAGGGACCACAGGCCTTATTCTGGTAACATGTAAGTCCGATTATTCCTCCGCTTTGGTAGCGTTGGGAGGCCTTGCTCTGGTAGCATGTAAGTCCGATATTCATCCGTTTTGGTAACGAGAGATGTCTCCGTTTTGGTAACGTGAGATGACCCCCGTTCTGGTAACGCTGGGTGACCTTGCTTTGGTAGCATGTAAGACCGAGAGAGTGGGCCGCTTGGGAACCGACCTAGGGACCACGTGATAGTGTGCATGAGGCGAGGCATTGCTCTGGTAGCATGTAAGGCCGGGCCTTGTTCTGGTAACATATAAGTCCAATATACCATGCATACGACCATATTGTCGACGTTCCCTCTATACGAGGATGCCTGGGATGCGCACCCAGAGGAGATTACATATTTGATGTGCCATGACGAGTTTTAATTGAGTTTTATTGCCTAGTCTCGTTTTACACATGAGTTGTGTTTTGTGACCTTGTCACGTGCTATTTACTGAGGTGATTTTTATCACGTATTTTGAGAACAGCCATTATCGCATATATCTACACATGCTTGTGAGTACTCGATATTGAGCCTTTTTACCTTCATGTTTTCAAATGATTTATGAGTTATGAGATGATGATGTTTCAAGAACTTTCATGCTACGATTTCAAATGAGTTTCATAAACAAATACATATTTGTGATGTGTAATATGGTTTATATAACTGAGTTCCCTTACCACCCTTACTGAGCGATTTGGAAGCTCACCCTGTTTTCTCTCCCCCCAGATCGCTTCAAGTGAAGTGAGTTCCCTGCGGCGTACGGGTTAGAGGCTAGTGGAGGACTTGAGCTCCAGGGCGTATTTTGTGTATTGAGGTAGATATTTAATATTCATGTACCCAGACTAGAGTTATATTTACAGACACTTATTGTACAATGATGTACGAGATGTATTAGGATTAATTAACTTGGAATTGAGTAATATATATGATACAGTATATACTATATTATGATGAGATCCTGAGGCATGATAACTATGATAATGTATGACACTGCACAGGAATGCACCCTTAATTGTGAATTGATGAGTAAAAAATTTTAAATTAGCCCTATTTTCCGCGCTTCCGGGGCGTCACAGACTAGCACGGTTTCAACGTAAGAACACTTAAATCTCGTTTCAGCGTATAAATAGAGTAAAATGGGTTGGTCTTGTCCTCTTTCAGTTAAAATCCACAGAGCACGGTCTTTTCAGTATAATTTCAAAATTTTAGATTTTTCATAAATAATTTTAAAACTACTTAAATAGCTATTAAATAGGCTAAATAATACTATACCGAAAATCAGGGTGATTTTCAGAGTTTAAAACTTTTTCCTAAAATTTAAGAATGGTAAAACTCGGCCTAAGATTTTCTATAGTTTAGGTGACTAAAAATTTATGTCCTAAAGTTTGCAGTCTCAAATACCTAAAAACTGTACGCAGATATTTTTAACAGTTCACGAATATTTTTCTACAGTAAAAATACGATCTAAATTTATATCCACAAATCATCAAAAAATACGTGAAATTTATTTCTAGTAGTACACGAAATTTTTCGTACTTCGATGTCTGTTCGTAATCCTCGATGCCTCAATGGTTGAAGTTAGCGGATCCGATCTACTTGATTTCGTACCAATATTTTCGACCATTTTTTTCCCAGGTTTTTTACAAATTCTTTGCGTATTTTATATATATATATATATAGCGGATCCGATCTACTTGATTTCGTACCAATATTTTCGATCATTTTTTTCTCGGATTTTTTACAAATTCTTTGCGTATATATAAAAATTCCCTTACTTTTTTTACTGTTCATCAATTTTTTTTGAATTTCCCGCTTTATTTTATTCTTCATTTCTTCTTCTTTTTCGTTTCTCACCCAGCAACTCTGTTCACTGTCTCCTCCCTTCTATTCAGCACTGCCTCCTCCTCTACCAGTCACATTCCTGCCATCATCATCGTCATCCTCATGATCCGGCCATCCTCCTCCAGCACTGTCGCCACTGTTTCAACTTTCCACCGTGACTACCGTTGCCGAAAAGGAGCTTCCCCTATTCTCGGCTTCGGTTCTGCTTCCGTTTACTTTTCTCTCACTCATCACCTGTCTCGTCTCCTTCATGTTTCATTTCTTTCCTTAATCTCTCGGCTCGCTTTAATTTTCTTTCCTTCATGTTACTGTTTCACCATAACAGATTCGGCCTTCCTAGCTAGTCGTCCCCTTCACTCTGTTTACTGCCATTATTCTACACATTTCTTCCTCGTTGAAACCGAACTCTGTCTTTAAGCAATTGGTAGGTTCGTTTGATGAAGATTCAAGAACTTAGCAGAGATGAAAACCCTCAATATCAAGCGGTATCGGCAGTAAAAGCAGTAGACGAATAATGTAACGATGACCACAAGCAGCAACCAGTCTTCCTTGCTCTCGGTTGGATTCAGTTTTTCGATCTTGATTGCACCGAACAACTGGCTTTCCTCGCCTACTGCACTGCTTCGTTTTATTCTTTCAGAAATCAAGTTTTCTTTTTCTCAACTTTATGTCTTAGCTCCCTTTCTTTTCTTCTTGTTTGTGTTTTCTGTTTCACCAACTCTCTCTCTCTCTCGATAAGCTTCTTTCTATTTCTAGCAACTCTTATTTTCTTTCACGTTTCAATCTCTCTTGTAGCTTCATGTTCCCTTACATATATGTGTAATTCGCTATTTGTCTGTTTCCCTTACCTGTTTCGGTCAGTTTCCTATTTTGGTCACCTAGCTCTCTTCCATTTCCATTTCTGTTTCCTTTTCACCGAACTGTTGCAGATCGCTTGCATCAATACATTCATTTCTATTTTCATGTCCTTCCTGCTGCAACATTCTATTGGCACCACCTGCTTTTGTTAGCCTTAACCTTTCCACGCCACTTTCCTCTATTTCTCTTTCGTTTTGCTTCAGCTAAACCATTTCATTATTATTATTATTATTATTATTTGCTTCAGTAAAATAATACTGCAGCAACTTGGTTTTGTCTCGGTTGGCTCTCATCACTGTCAAGTTTCAGACTTTCTCACCAAATCTCCCTTTCTTTTCATCGAAATCATCTTCATTTCATTTTTTTTTCACTTTTCCATTCTAGGGTCACCATTCATCTTTCATTTCCTTATTTATTTATTTATTCCATTGTCATCATTTCATCCCATCATCACATCCTTTTTTTTTCCATCATTACTTTTTATCATTTCCTTTCATCATCACGTTTTTCTTTTCTTTTTAAAAAAAAAATTATTTTATTATTATTTTATTTATTAATTTTTAATTTCTTTATTTATTGATTTATTTTATTTTATGTAGTTGCTTAATAATTTTTGTCATATATTAATTTCACAATATATTTTGTTTAATATTTATACTCATTTTATTTATTTAATCCGCTTTGATATTATGTCAATTTTATACTCGTCTATCTCATATGGTAAAATATTTTATTTAATTAAATTTTTCTAAATCTCACGTATTAAATATAAATTCAATTAATTTTTTATTTATATCGTTTATTATTATTCTAACGCAGTATTGCGCTCGAATTGCAACACTCACATTTCACAATTTCCACCAACATGCACATTTTCAATCTCATTGTTTACTTTGCTGATCATAATTGTATCTGAATACAAGAAAATTCATGGAGTTTACATTCTCTTCGCCTTAAGAAATTTGGTTCCTAAATTTTAATCTAAGTTAGTCCTCATACAGATGTGGGTATTTTCCTCGCATTAGGCCTTCTAATTCCCAAGTGGCCTCCTCTGAAGTGTGATATTGCCATAGAACCTTGACTAGAGGGATTGTCTTAGACCATAATGCTTTTTCTTTCTTGTCTAAGATCTGTATCGGTTTCTCCACATACGTCATATCATCTTTCAACTTTAGAGGTTCATACTTAATCATATGCGTCGGATCTAGATGATACTTGTGTAGCATCGAAACGTGGAAGAAGTTATGAATACTCGCTAATTTCGGCAGTAACACCAACCTATGCACCTAGTCTTCCTTTCGGTCTAAGATCTCGAAAGGTCCAATATAATGAGGACTTAGTTGTCCATTCTTTCCAAATCTCATTATACCATTGGAAGGAGAAACTTTCAAAAACACCGAATCTCCTACTAAAAATTCCAAGGGTTTGCGTCTTTGGTCAACATAACTCTTTTGCGTACTTTAAGCTGTCCTCGTTCTCTCACAACTTAATTGTACTTCCTCAGAAGCTTGCTTAACCAAATCGGAAACAATTACCTTCCTTTCATCCATTTCTTCCATCCAATCGGTGAACAACATTTTTTACCATACTATACCTCATACGGTGTCGTTCCGATACTTGAGTGGTAGCAATATTATATACGAATTCTGCTAATGACAAACGGTCCTTCCAAGAGCCTTTAAATTCCTAGGCGCATCTCGATTCCCTATTGGCCTGGTTAAAGGTTGTAATAATCTCACAGACTTCTGATACTCTTCCTTAACTTGCTGATATATGAGACATTTAGTCACACATTCAGTTATACCTCTTATTGTACTTGATTGCCAATATACTTTCAGGAGATTTGATAAATCTTTACTATTCTCCGGATGCAGAATATATCTCTATAAATCAGCCTCTGACGACATCAATTCCTTTAATTATAGATCATTGGGTACACAATTCTACTTTTAAATTTCAATAAATCATCAGTACCAATACCAAAACTTGTTGTAGCACCTATCTGGGTCTGATTAGCCACATCAATACTGTACTTATCAACACGCTGAGCATGCTCGATTCAATCAATCAAGTCCAGTTTTCAACTCTCAGGCTCACTACCACGAAATAAATGTCAGTATCAGAAAGGAACCACATCCAGTTGAGGTTCGCTAAATATTTCAATAACTCATGTCCCTAACCAATGTATATATAAACATATAATGTCATCCCGAAATCACTTCTGCTCAAAGCACTAACCATAGTCATTTATTTTTTCTTGTGTTAGACGGCCTTTGTGAAATTTAATATTTAAACCTTCATGATCAGGAGAATTCCATAAGTCTTGACCGTACAAGTAATGGTATCCTGACTTCAAACACGAATATTACAATTGTCAATTTCAATTTATGGGTTATGGGTACTTCTAGACGCTATCAAGTCTCTTAGGCGGGGAGGTATTTTGAAATACCTTTATTAGCCATTAGACCTGACCATATAACTGGTTATGAATATAAGGGTTCAAGGTTCAGTCTCAATAGAAAGTAGGGTACTAAAACTTATCGCAATTTCACATTTATCCTTTAGTCACAACCCATTCTCGATTCATATCACTTAATCCGAATTCATTTCACATACCAGAGATATTCTTACCTTGTATACATCTCTTATTCCAATATAACTTGCATTTAGAATTTATCACACTTCAACGTTTGTCTCATTTCGTTTATCAATTATAACAAAACCCTTTTCCTTATTCAAATTAAGTCTCGCATCCGAACATTAACATATACAAATTCCAATCCTTAGATTCGAAACGTATTCCATACTCTAAAGTCTCTTTACATCTCAAAACTCTGAATCCTCTTAACAGTTTTGGGTTTTTCCCATTGATTTATAATCCTTGTTTGGGAGGATCCAATTGAATCTCCTTTTTTTTTATATACAAAGCGACCCAAAAGGCTCCAGATCTTCTTAACAATTATGCTGGTGCACTCAAAAGCGAATCATTCAGTCTGGTAATCCCCTTATCATATGATCCCTGTAATTACTTTTTCAGTACTTCAAATTCAATCGAAACTATTTAATACAGTGGTTTGAATAATAAATTCGATATCAAGCACTAGATCACCTTAAACTTCATCCTTCAGTCTAGTGGTACCTGTGATAGATCATCCAACCATGTGTCAAAAAATTCTATATCTACAGGGGTGTCTCTTTACTCCGAACTCACCCTATATTTATCAATCATATAAATAGTGTGACCTTCACTTATAATTTTTTTTCTGTAATTCATCTTTTCAGTTACAGTGACTTTACTCTATCACTCTCACTGCTTCCTTAGTACATTTCTTTTCTGTCACTCTCTTTACCTTTTCATTTTCTTAGTAACCTCGAAATATACATTTCATATCATCACAGTTGCGCCTTACGCACTGCTTCCTCAAAATAACATCCAATGTGGCTAATTTAGCTCGATTGAGGATCTTAGTACCTCCTACGAGTTTCCTAGACTTCCTCTGTTTCACATCTCTACTTATCCGGATTATACTCCTTCCAAATCTATTTAATTTCATATTCATTCTCGGACTTGTTTTCTTATGTTCGATAACAATCATTTCATCCATAATTGTCACTTTGTTTCATTCGGAATGTGTTGTCGTCTAAGGGCCTTCAGAAATATATCCCATGTAATTCTCTGCTGTTGGCTCTCGGGTTGAATTGGGGGACTTCCCTCTGAGCTCGACTTTCCATTTCGATACTGATGTTACAAAAGCTACTTTTTTTTTTTAATAGTAGTGCACTTTAAAAGTCGTATAACTTTCCTTATTCTTTACCACAAAATTGCAAGGCAACTTTCTCGATAGAGTTACTACAAAAATCATTAAGCTTTTTTATCTTATTCATCCAACCCTCCAAAATCATTGAATTCTTAATCTCACTGAAAAACGGAGGCTCAACTTTTGAAACTTCCCCCAATCTATTTAGTTCACAGTCATACTTTAATGACCATCATTATTAATATACTGTTATCACTTGACCAAACAATGTCATCATTGTTTCCACGTCCCGTTCAAATCCTATGAAGCGGACTTAAAAAATTTCTAGTGAAACTATAAGGTGTACACTCAGACGAGGGTTCACTACACCTCTCAGGCCTATCTCTACGGCCTCGAGGAATGGTTCATTTCCATCTGCCGATATGGCTGTAATACTAATCAACCATATCTATTAGTTTTCCTTCATTCACTGACACAATTTTCAATAAAACACAACCAAGTATACTCGTTTGTATCTAAATAATGTACAGTAATGTTGGAGATGTGAACTTTCTAAGTTTTTTTTTCACTTTTAATATCGACTCGTATCAGGCCAACTTTGTTCTGATACCAACTTTTGTAACGACCAGAATTTACACACAATTTGGTTAGGCTACAAGTTGATATTATGACAGAACAATAACTTAATCTGATTAATTTTCTTTCTCAGTAACAAATTTAAACAAAATTTATTCACATTCCCCAGACATATCTTGTATGCATTATTGTACTTATAAAAATTTTAGATACAAAAGAATTATTTAAACTTGGGTATACATTCTATGCAGAAATATGCTCCGCGAAATCATAATTGTGCGGAATGCCTTATTAACAGAAGCGATCTAAGCTACAGAGGGGTTCTGTGGAGGAAAGTAAGGGGGTGAGCTGAACATACTTAGTAAGAAAAACACGTGGCAGGTAGATAAATACACTACCTATATACTTATGCCACAAATGCGTTTCTCATAAAATATACTGAGAATTTTCAGTTTAATAAAATCAGAAATGGAAATCAACAAATAATATCTTCACAGTTTATTACAATGGTTTCACAATTTCAAAACTTCAAGCAGTGAAATACACAGTTTCAAATTACAACACAATTCACATTTTCATTTCAGTAATTTCATATAGATGAGGCAAGGCATTTCACACTATATCAAATATCAAAAGTAACAATTGGCCAATGTCGGTGACTCCAGACAATTCACGGGCCAAGTGTGCCGGGATGTCAGGTGCTCAAAGAGTGGTCAGCTACCCAAACGGCTCACACAGTACACTATTTTCCAGTAACACGGTACATCATACACACATGCACACAGCATGGTACATCGTACTCCGTGGACCTCGACATCATTCACCATCTAGTATAATTTCACTATTCACAAATCCATATGATTTCACTATCGCCTTTTTACCTTAAATCACATGCAAGCAGGTAGTGCAAGATCACACAGTAATATATGTCTGACAAACACGGTTTTAACATCAAAACGCTTTAGATCATGTGCAAGCAGGTAGTGCAAGATCACACAACAATATACGCCTGATTAGCACGGTTTCAACGTCAAAGCACTTAAATCTCGTTTCGGCATATAAAATAGAGTAAAAGGCGTTGATCTTGCCCTTTTTTCAGTTAAAATCCACAAAGCACGGTTTTTTTAGTATAATTTTGAAATTTTAGATTTTTCATAAATAATTTTAAAACTACTCAGATAGCTATTAAATAGGCTAAATAATACTATACCAAAAATCAGGGTGATTTTCGGAGTTTAAAACTTTTTTCTAAAATTTTAGAATGGTAAAACTCGGTCTAGGATTTTCTACAGTTCAGGTGACTAAAATTTTCTATCCTAAATTTTGCAGTCTCAAATACCCAGAAAATATACGTAGATATTTTTACAGTTTACAAATATTTTTCTATAGTAGAAATACAACCTAAATTTATATCTACAAAGTATAAAAAATACGTGCAATTTATCTCTAGTAGCATACGAAATTTTCCTTACCTTGATGTCTGTTTGTAATCCTTGATGCTTCAATGGTTGGAGTCAACGGGTTCGATCTACTCGATTTATTTTCTCAAAATTTCGTACCAATTTTTTCGACCATATTTTTCCCAATTTTTTTTCCAATTTCTTTGCGATTCTCCTCTATTCCAAATATACATATCTATATATATGAATAAAAATCCCCTTTTCTCCTTTTTTTGGGTACTGTTCATCCAATTTTTTTTTGAATTTCCCGCCGCATTTTCTTTCTTCATTTCTTATTCTTTTTCATTTCTCACCCAGCAACTCCTTTCACTGTCTCCTCCCTTCTATTCGACACTGCCTCCTCCTCTACCAGTCACATTTCTGCCATCATCATCGTCATCCTGATGATCTGGCCTGTAGGCATTAAAAAAATAATTAATTAGTATTATTAGTTAATTAAATTAAATATTTAATTAGTTAATAATTTCTAATAAATTGGTGATAAATGAAAATTATTAACCAATTGTATTATCTCTAATTAAATTAAATTAATTAGAGATAAATCCTGGAGTGATTGAGTCCCTTTAGAACTCTCTACCATCAATCATTATAAATAGAGCTCTTCCACACGGAGAAGAACACTCAGAAGAAGCAGACAGAAAGCACTGAAGAAGAGTATAGCACACAGAGAAGAGAAGTCTCAGCCTGCTCAGAGAATTGAAAGCCTGCAGAATACCGGCCGTTCTCCGATCAAGCCTTCTCTTCAGTCAAGTCTTTTCTTCAACAAAGCCGTCAGCAAATCTACAAGAGGACAACAAGTCACAGACCGTTCTCTCAACAATTAGTCGAGCCGCTACAAATCCAGAAGGAACCACAGACCGTTCTCTCAACGATCAGCCAAGCCGCTGCAAATTCAAGAGGAATAACAAACCCTTTGGCCGTTTCTCTCAACAATCACTCATTCCACTCTGTCGGGATTAAGCGTCAAGCCATCGACAAGTGCAATCAGGAGATCGAATTAGAGGATCATAATTCTTTTTTTAAAGAATTCAAAACAGAGACTTGTACTCACACATAAATACAAATATCAAATTTTGTCACTAATTCGTGTTTTAATTTTACAGACGCAAAAATTTGTGTATACAAATTTTTGGCACACCCAGTGGGACATCTCTGCCTCTCATCTCGCTCTCCATTATCAATCAAGATCAACCAATTGCTCAGATCTATGGCTCCAAAGATTGCTGCACCAAGTCACAAATTCAATCCTACTGCGACCGTGCAACCTGGTTACACTGGACCGACGACTCGTGCTAGAGTACGATATCTTGCAACACAAGGTCAAGATTTAATGGGGCCAACCAACGATGCTGCTCATCAACCTGTCATCTCGATGGATCTTTTGGCAGGAAGAAAATCTACTTCACAAGTACCAACAGAACAATCATCGTCTACTCTCCAAACCATGTCTGCGATGGTTACTAATGCGACTACTCTAGAGGAAAGGATCTCTAAAATGGAGAGGATGATGTCAACTCTGCACAAGATAGTAGAAGAAAAGGATGCTGAAATTGTAATGTTGAAGAGTCAGCTAGAAGCTCAACACGACGAAGAATCCAATGATAACCCAACACCAAACAAACCAACTACTGAAGTCGCTAGAAAACTGAAAGCAGTTCATGATGTTGAAAACCCCGAAGTAAATGGATCATCGTCAATATCAGTTTGGTCTTTGTCGGTTCAACAACTACAAGAGATGATTGCGAATACCATTAAGGCTCAGTATGGTGGATTGTCATCTAAATCCTATTATACATACATTAAACCGTACACGAGGAGAATTGATGATTTAAGGATGCCGACAAATTATCAACCTCCTAAGTTCTAGCAGTTTGATGGGAAGGGAAATCCACGTCAACATGTGGCCCATTTTGTGGAGACGTGTAACAATGCAGGAATATACAGAGATCTTCTGGTTAAACAATTTGTAAGGTCGCTAAAAGGAAATGCCTTTGAATGGTATATCGACTTGGAATCTGAGTCTATTGATAGTTGGGAACAACTTGAGAGGGAATTTCTCAATCGTTTCTTTAGTACTCGCCGCACAATGAGTATGACAGAGCTAACTAATACCAAACAAAGGAAGGATGAACCAGTCGTCGACTACATCAATAGATGGAGAGCGTTAAGTCTTGATTGCAAAGATAAGCTCTCTGAAATTTCTGCTGTTGAGATGTGCATCCAAGGTATGCATTGGAAACTTCTTTACATTCTCCAAGGGATAAAGCCGCATACTTTCGAAGAATTGGCCACCCGTGCTCATGACATGGAATTGAGTATCGCTCATTCTGGTAACAAAAGTTCTTCGATTCTTGATCCTAGGAGAGACAAGAAGGATTTCAAGAAGGTTGAGAGGCCTTTAAAGAGCACTGCTAAGGAGTCTTTGTTCGTTGAGACTAAACCTTTAAAATTTTCCTCCAGAGGCACTAAGAAAGTTGAGGAAAATATCAGGCGGCCTCAAATGAGAAATATACAATGCATGAGCTTCGAAGAAAGAGAAGCAAAGAAATATCCTTTCCCTGATTCAGATGTGCCTGACATGCTGGATCAACTCCTGAACCAGAAGCTGATTGAACTTCCAGAGTCCAAAAGGCCAGGAGAAAAGGGAAAAGTTACCGATCCAAAGTATTGCAAGTATCATGGCATCATTGGTCACCCCACTGAAAAATGTTTGGACCTGAAACATTTGATAATGAAGCTAGTGAATGAGCGCAAGATTGAACTTGATATGGACGACATAGTAGAGTCAAATCATGCTACTTTCACTTCTTTGCCTACAAAAGGTATTACGTATCAACTGATTCAATTTGGTTGCTTAGAACCTGTTGCCCTGCCAGTTGCGGTAACAAACTCGATTACTAGCTCTTTTGAAGATGTTGAATATGCTGCGGATGATGAAGAACAATAGACATTGGTAACACGACGAAAATCATGAAAGCGATATGTCCGATCCGCAAACCTTCCTTTTCAAAAGGGAATTCAGCAGATAAATAACTCACATCCACGTTGGGGACAGAAGAAAACTATGAAGCATCCCCAATTCCAAAATTTTTTGAGGCAAAAGCCTTGAAAACAAATAACACTAGAAGAATTCTTTCCTAAAAGTTTTCTTAGGGAAGAACAAATAAGTGTTGGTGTTCATACGATTTCGTTTAAAGAGGAGTCAGAGGGAGAAAGCTCAAAGGCTATTAAGGCTCGAGGAGATGGCCAGACGAAAACAGTCCGGGAAGAATGCCTTAAGATCTTGAAAGGGATCTCTTCTCATCTTACCATCTACGAGTTGTTGCAGTATCCAAAGGCAACACGTGACGCGATTGTGTATGCTTTGGAAAACTCAAAAATTTACGCTGCACATCTTCCAGCTCCCACGAAACCTGCTTCAGATGATAGTTTTTGTGAATACTGCTTGACAACTCTTGCATTCAAAGATGAAGATCTGTTGTTAGGATCAAAACCCCACAATCGGCCACTTTATGTTTATGGATACATCAGAGAACAAAGGGTGAATCGCATGTTGGTCGATAATGGGTCTGCAGTTAATATCATGCCCAAGGCAACAATGGAGGAACTTGGCATAACAATTAATGAATTGTCAAAAAGTCGACTTTTGATCCAAGGTTTCAATCAAATGGAGCAACGTGCTTTGGGAATAATACGAGTGGATGTTGCGATCGGTGAATTAACGTCGAGTACAATCTTCCATGTCATCGACGCTAGAACTACATATAAGTTGTTGCTTGGGCGACCTTGGATTCATGCAAATGGTGTTGTACCTTCTACACTGCATTAATGCTTAAAGTTTTATCGAGACGGACCGAGAAAGGTTAATGCTGATTTAAAACCATTTAATGAGGTCGAGTCTCACTATGCTGATGCAAAGTTCTACTTAGAGAACTGTGATATAAAAGAAGTTTTACCCACTCAAATGCCAAGTATCGGAAAAATTAAAATTAAGGGTAAAAAGAAAATAGAAACTACTGTGATGAAAGAGCCTTTAAATGCATCCCTTGAGGGTATTCCTAAGCTTACATTGAAAGATATTGTAATAGACAACCCAGTCAAATCTTCACCCAACGAGGCAAAAGGAACTCCAGTTCTTCGCTACATTCCAAAGGCTCATCGCAAGGAAGATCAATCGCCATTCTTGGAATGCTCAGAATTTAATCAATCAGAGTGTTCTCCTGATAAGATAAGAGAAGACATAAAACTATTGAAGGATGCTTGCTTATTGCCTCTAACTAACATGGCTCATAGTCAAGCCAAGAAGCCGTTGAAAGGGTTCATTCGACCGTCCCAAGGCGCAATAGAACATGGGAATTTCCCTCAAGGTCGCACTGTTGAAAATTACGATCCAAAGGCTTATAAACTGATCGCTAAGGCTGGGTTCGACTTTTCCAAGTCATCGTCCATGAATGAGTTGCATGATGGAAAAACGACTGCAAAGTTGCAAGGGATAATTGAAACTCATAAAAAGCTGATAAACAAGTCGGATGGGAAACCCTTTCCAAAAGATGGATTAGGATGTGAATCCCAAAATCCGGTACGAATTCGTGTTGGCAGGAAGAATAAATCGGTCAGTACTCAACACATTTTGCTGGAGGTTACTGAAGAATGTGATGAGCCAAAAGCTTCTCAAACTCATCCTCCTCAAAACACTACTCGTGTGTCAGTATTCGATCGTTTGGGAACGTTAGCAACTCATATTTCAGTGTTTGATAGGCTCAATATCCCTCACCCTGAGTTACATCAAGCATCCAGAAGACTCAATTCAGTTTTTGACAGATTGAACGCTTCAAGCAGTGAAGTGCATCAAGAAGAAAGTCAAAACTGCACTGAATTAAAGGATGATAAGGAAATCCGAAGCTCGATTCCATCTCGCATGAAGAGGTGTTTAGAGCTTGAAATCTCTGCAGAAGGGCTATTGAAAGTGCGACGTCATACTGTTGTAGACACCAATTCATTTGTACATCTCGATGAGGATGAGACACAAATTCATCATGTAACCATCCAAGAAAGTACAGATGATGAATCGTCAAAGATGAGCTTGAAGAGCCATCCGGAATCGAAGAAGAAGCTCCTGCTGCTTTAGAAGACGGGGGGCAAGCGACTGTCGATGAACTTCAAAGAGGTAAATCTTGGCACCTCACATGCACCGTACCCTATATTTTTGAGTGCACAACATCCAAAAAAAAAAAAGAAAGCCTGCTAGATTAAAAACTCCATCGGGGTGGTCTAGGCAAAAGTTAAGGCAAAGCCTACTAGGTTGAAAACCCCATCAGGGAAAACCCAATCGGGGCGGTCTAGGTAAAAGTTAAGGCAAAGCCTGCTAGATTGAAAACCCCATCGGGGCGGTCTAGGCAAAAATTAAGGCAAAGCCTGCTAGATTGAAAACTCCATCGGGGCGGTCTAGGCAAAAGTTAAGGCAAAGCCTGCTAGATTGAAAACCCCATTGGGGCGGTCTAGGCAAAAATTAAGGCAAAATAACAAATAAATAAATAAATAAATGAACTATGTAATGACTTGATCCTTCTCTTAGAAGGTACGTAGGCAGCTTAAGAAATCCCTCCATCCTAAGTTCAATCACACCAAAAAAAAAATCATTCTAATGATTAAAGTCCTATATGACATAGATAAAATGCTGAAAATGTCTATTACAAAAAAATAAAATAAAATAAAATAAAACACTCAAAGTAATATTTAGGACTTGCTGCTCCAACTATCAACCAAAGAGTCTCGATGAGTCTGCAATGCTCTCCTAAGCTCTTCAATGTTCTCCATGTCTTCATCAGCAATGGAAACCGTGGCCTTTAATTCAATCACGAGCTTTTCAAAAGAAACAATTTCATCATTGGCCTTGCTTACTTCAACAACTCGAGCATCCAACTCAGTCTTCACCCTCAATTCCTCTTTCCGAATTAAATGCAACTTCTCTTCTAGTGCAGCACGTTCATCTTGCAAAGCCTGAAGCTTTGTGGCTTGTGCTTCATAATGTTGTTGCTTCGACGTCAATGAAGACTTAGCACATTCCAGTTGTTCTGTTACTTCAGCCTTCTTCCTTTCTAAAGTTTTTTGAGAAAGACGACCATCAAGTTCTTTCTCAAGGCACAACAATGCCTTCACCTCCCCAACATAGGAGTCAACAATCTTTTTTAAGGAAGTCGAATCACCATGCAAACTTTCAATGCCTGAATAAACAGTGGAAGCATCTTCATAAAGCTTGCTAACTTGAGAAAAAGAGGCATCTCTAAGTCGAAGTAAGAAATCATGTCCGATCCCTTTAATAGCTTTTTCAAAAATCTTGGAAAAATACTTGCCAGGATGATAAGTCGAAACAGAGATAATATCTTGTTTAAGAGAGCGATTGATTGGCAACTGGGGTGAATCCTGATTAGGAGGTTTATTTCCAACTGTGTCGTCACCTCGAGCTCTCTTAGTCGATGAATTGATTGAAACAGACTTAGAGTTACCCTTGGCTGAAGATGTGGAGCCTATTGTAGCAGACAACTGTTTCACTTAGTTTCGAACTTTACCAGCATCACTTACAGATTCCTCACTTTTTGAAGGCTCATCATCGGGCATGATATTTTTAACCTGGTCAACAGTGTTTTTCTTTAACATCTCTGTAAGAGGAATCACATCATCACCGGTCGAATCAGCAACTTCTTCCCGTGCAATCGGAGTCCTCTTCTCAAACTCCCCGCGATCAGTTTCAGGACATCTCCTCTTTAAGGAAAAACGAAGCCTACCATGACAAGATTTCTTAGGGGAACCAACCCTTGTTACTTGATTTGAAATCTTTAGTTGCTCGGAAACCATCACTTTTCTTTTCAAAGAAGATTTCACATCTCTCCTAAGCATTCTGTGATTGCATCCGTCACTATCATGATCACTTTCGATAGGTTCCACAGGTTTATCACTACAATCATCACACTGACGAGGTTGTTCATCTCCGACAACGAGAGCCTCTCTCCCATCCACGGCAGGGGTTAAAGAACCTTTGCTTTGTTCAAATTGCCCTATGTCAAGGCGTTGCATCATGGTAACATCATCAATATCTTCAGCCTCAAGGTCAGTAGTCTCAATCAAAGGCTGTACTTGTTTCGATAATCTTTCTTTACAAGAGCTAGAAGAAGCAAGTTTGAAATTAGCACTTGTGCTATCTTTCAAGATAGGTATACTAGTACGATAGTAATCTCCTATTTGACCTTGCCACCATACAAAGAATTTTCTTGTTACAAACAAGTGTTCATTGGTGCTACTCCATTTAGGGATAGTCATTTCACAGCTTGGACCTCTTAACACGCTACATCGCCAATAACGCAATAACCCTCTCAAACTGGCAGTTCTAATAGCAGTTGTCAAAGATCCCGAAACATCTTGATAGTATCCAAATTGCCTTACAAAGCGATGAGGACTATATGATTCTACCAAGTGAAAATTACCTCTTCGTAAAGTCAAAAATGAAGATCGAAGGCTGACCAAGTATTCAAAATCGTCAAGCTTAAGTCAGTTCCCAGGAGTGTCCAAGAGTTTAGTCTTACAAGTGTCAAATATGCTAGTGGCTTGCCAATCTATGCCAAGCAATTGTTGAATGATTTCTCGACTTTTGACCTCACCGTAAGATTTGTGACCAAAAGATCCCCCGTACTTGCACATTTTAGGTCTTCATGGTGCTTTATTTGATCCAGGATGAGTCCCAAAGTAAGATGCCATCCACTCATGCACAAAATGCCAAGGAAGAGTAACATTGCATTGACCAAGACCATCAACGCAAGTAGCAATTTGATTCAGTCCATTATATATGCTCGCCAAGATAGGAATAGTAAGACTAAATCGTGTACCTTTTACTATGAAAGAAGCTACTTTGAAAGTCTCATGCCGAATGACATCACCACGGGTACTCGAAAGAATAAAAGAACATAACCAGACTGATAAGAATGCGGCTAAGAACACCTCATCTCTATCAATGTCAAGAACACCTAGATCAAGGAAAACTTCATTTTCCTTTCTAGTACGAAGGCGGTGTCTGAAACGACCATCGGGAGTATATAGAGAATTTTTCTTGCCTTTGATCGTGATCGAATCATAAGGATCATTGTATTTGCTTTTGCCTTGAAACCAAAATCTCACCCAAGAAAAAGCAGAAACTCCATTGCTTTTTGAAGCCCCATGATCCTCCTGCAGCCTGATGAGGTGATATGCAAGAAAAAAGTATCGACAACTGACCGAAAGAATGGGACATGAAGATTCATCAAGACCAGTTATTTCTTCTAAGCTGGGGGCAACCTCGTCGTAAAACTCTCCAACAATAGGAAGGCCTCCTAAAATCTTCAAATCCCACAGTGAAATGGAAATCTCCCCACGAGAAGATAAAAATGTATTGCTGGCTGGACACCAAGCTTCGCACAAGGCATGAATCATATTTCGACCTTGGTCATAAACAAATAGCGAAGCGAAGATCGATTCATAGACGCCTGCTTGCTCTAAAATCTGCTTGTGCTGACTCAAAATAAGCTCTGACCATTCCCAATATCCAGGAGGAGGAACAAATTCTCTGCGTGGTTGAAAGCCATGCCAAGAAACTTCGCGTTTACAAATACGATGGCCCAAAGTGGTGAGGGCAGTGTACTTGACGCTCTCTTCATGGTGACTATCTTGCAACTTCAACACCATCTTAAAGGCACCCTTTTGAGCAGTGTGAGAATTACAAGGAAATACCTCATCGACCTTTTTAGAAGTCCAGACATCCAAATGGTAAAGAGTTGCCACATCGGAATTCCAATTATTTGCATTACTACCAATAGCTGGAGTGTGAATTAAACACCTAGTAGATTTTTTTATATCCTCATTGGACTTGTCTCGGATAAGTAGAAAATCACGTAGACAACCTTTATACTCCTCTTGAGTCTTTGAAAAAAAAGGTCTACCCTTAACTTCATCTTCGAAATGCTTGACAATAGAAGGTCTTGGAAGACGATATGAAGGAAATTCGTCCATGACTACAAAAAAAAAGGTAAGTAAAGAGGATCAAATAATTTCAAATAAAAAAAATAATGCTCAAAATAATAATGCGTAATGCATATGTGGTAAAAAAAAAAGGGGCTTCACGCGCTGTTCAACGGATTGGGCGAGGCAAGAGTCCATATCACATCAATAGTGGCCAAGCCTAGCAACACTCAATTTGCTGTTGGGTTCCCTCAAAGGCTCAAACAAAGACAAGACTGAAGGAGGACTGCACCAGATCTTGAAAGCAGCCACCGCTAGCGTGAAGAGAAGAAGAGAAATCATTTTTCTCGACAGTGGATCATCAGATCAAACCCAATCATACAAGGGTAAGAACAGGTCTTCTGACATCGGATCACAGTTTGTTGATGCTCATTCAGATAACAAATCAACTATCTCCAGTGCCTCTAAAGGAACAACATTCCCTGGGGTCCCTTACTTATCTGCAAGGCTTTTCTACTCCAAGTTTTCTTATACTTTAATGCCACGCCAGGCCCGAAGTTCATTCGTTTTCACTTTTACTAAGATTCCTACTAAGGTCTCAATGCTTTCGAATCTTTTCTCATTGTGACTGCTGGCAAATACACACTCTTGAGAAATTTCAGTTGCTATCTTATTGCCAAATATTTGAAAGTGGATTACTTTTTCAAGGAATTCATCATTCATGCTGAAAATCATGCTCTAGAGTTGACATTCAGCCCTTCTTCGGATGCCCCGAATGCTTATGGCTTTGTAAATGGAATAGATGTTGTTTCCATGCCACTTCATCTTTACATTCGTAGTGACGACGCTGTATACACGAAGCCTACGGCATGAGCATGATTGTCGTCAAACTCTTTGTGTTCACTGTATCAGAAAATATAGTCTGGAAATTCAGCAAAAAAAATGCTTGATAATACAAAAATCCAGAACCGCTTGCATGGCATCCTGTGCCTGCGTCACTGCATCATCCTCACGGCGTCATATCCTTGTACCATCGAATCCTCTGCATGAGGCCACTGTCGAGAAAGCAAATCAAATTTTTGTCGATGTTGTAAACACACACTATGAAGAAGGTGATGTGGTCTGGTGCCATGATTACCATCTCCTGTATCTTCCAGAGTGCCTGAAGAAATACAACACAAAGATGAAACTGACTTGGTTGGTTTTCATACCTATGACTATGCCCGACATTTTGTTAGTGCCTGTACTCGAATTCTTGGACTTGAGGGGACGCCTGAAGGAGTCGAGGATCAAGGAAGGCCGACTCGTGTTGCTGCATTTCCTATTGGGATTAACTCAGTTCGGTGTCAAACTTCGGTAAAGATGTCATTGTTAAGGTGATTGATACAGGGGTTTGTCCAGAAAGCGAAAGCTTTGATGATAATGGAATGACTGATGTTCCATTAAAATGGAAAAGGAAGTTCCAGCAAGACAATCCCACAATTATTAATATTGAATTAAACATTTTCGGACTGTGGGCTTATGACGCCACTTTTTCACTAGCCATGGCAATTGACAATGTTCGCAAGGGAAACTTCAGCTTCAAGAGCACTGGGACTTGCAATGACTTGATCTTTCAAGTGTACAATAGAAATTTATGGCGTTGAAGGAGCTCAACAAACTAACGATGTTGGTATTGCAGCAAACGCAGATATAATTTAATGCTGGTGACGGGGAAGACCAGGATGTGATGAAAAATGTTCCTCCAACAGTGGTGTAATAAACATTGATCTCCAATAGAAGCTAGCAGAGACGAGCAATGCAGCAAGGTGGTCCATGGAATCGGGAAAGATGATCGCAGTGGTGGCTCTACAACAGTAGTCCGATTCACGGTATGGGTCCGATGAAAATGATGAGACAGAAGGCTGTTATAATGAAAATCAGGGCAGATCAATCAGACATCGGCAGCTCCCCATATTCCAATCAGTCTTTGCCTTCAGCACATGAGTTGTCTCAAAGAGTACATTTGGGTGGTAAATCGAGTAGGTCCGGATAAACAGGTGTATTGTCATACTTAAACATGCAGGGGAGCACTGTTGCAGCCTTCGCATCCAGTCTTCCACATCTGAGAAATCAAACGTAAAAGCAACACATGGTTCATTCACCTGTAGCATCTGAATCGTTACAGTTTCCAGTTTTGGAAGCTTCACAGGTATCGCAGCCTTCTATCATGTCAGGCATGTCAAAGCAAGGTGAGTTTTCAGCAATGCAGAATGCATGGACCACTCTACCAACTCAGCAGAATTTTTCTGTTTAGAACCTCTCGAAGTTCCTGCCAGTTGCCCCCATCCACAGAATTCTCGAAAAAAAAAAGCTCTAATACCTGATAAATTTGTACTCCCACATCGACGAATTCCAAAACACTATTGAAGACTCTACCGACTCCACAAAGAAAACCAAAAACATGGTAAGACCATTGGTGCTTTCTTCATATAAAAGCCGTGTACCTGGGAGCGCTTCTGCCACTGTAACAAAACAGATTGGCACACGAGTGTAGTTTCCAGGTAACAAAGTCAACCTTAAGGCTTCGGCAATCAAAGGAAGGAAACTTTTTGATGAAGCAGTCATTCAACCAAATCTACAAAGGCATCTCAGCAGGGAAGCTGCTCTTTGGACGACAAGAACTCGGGGCTCTGACGGGAGGAAAAATGGGCTGTCAACAGGAAAATCATCTAAGAAATCCTGTGGCCACATCTTCTCCTTTATCTGCTTCTATTTCCCACATTACTAATACAACGTCATTGGTATCTCCAAAATTCATGTACAGATTGAATAATGGAGAAAGGAGAAACAGTCTCGGATTCAACAGCAGAGAAATTGGCAAGGCAACCAGATTTAACAGCAGTGTGTCACGCGTAGGCAAATTCAACGTTGTCGGATCACCCGATGAATTTACAGTTACGATCGCAGTCTTAATCGCCATTGCAATCACAAACGCAAACCCAGAAACATGTTGGTACAGTGGAGGCAGCAAGCAGGGAGTAACACAACATCAAGAAACAGTACAAGCCAGACTGAAGAAACATCAAGAAGCAGTAGTTCGACAATGGAAACTGTGTGAAGGAAGATAATAAGTCAGCTGCTCGTCTAGTTGATGCGTCTGAGAAGCACTGCTGTGTCTCCTTGAAAACACTGAGACCTGTGAGAGTGTCCTTGAGTATCTTGCTTGCCACCTTAAAAGCAATGCAAGGACAGGCACCTTCTCCACAAATAAAGCTGGATATATCTAGGTTTGAGTGGCTTGGTCGGTGGATTTAAAATGCCCCTACCATCCACTTGTCCAACGGAATTTGCTTGTACACCAGAACACTTTGTGGAAGATGCTATGGAACTATTAATATTTGCCTCTCGAAATTGTTTCAGTAGGCTACCTTCTGTCAAATACTGATAAAACAGCAGATTCATGGAGGAAATTACATGACAGCCTCAGATCAGAACTGGAAAGCGAAGCATCTTTCCAGAAGACTACACCGTTAGCAGAAGAAAATTGATTCGGTTATGGATAGCGGAGGGATTCGTAAAAGAAGTGGTAGGAAAGTCACTTGAAGAAGTCGCAGAGAACTACCTCAAGGAGCTTATCCAGAGGCAGCTGGTTTTGGTGAATGAAATAGACTTTGATGGGCGTACGAAGAACTGTCGGGTTCATCATTTTCTGCATAAAATCATTCTTTCGAAATCTCATAAGGCAAAGAACTAGCTGTTGTGTTGAAGAGCTAGCCGCCACGATGAAGACGACAAAACAGAGAGCTGCTATCATGGCCAGTGTTGAAGATGGAAGCAGAATCAATTTCAGAGCAGGAACTGGGAACGATGGTGATAGAGGCAAAGAGCTAGCTGCTATGATAGAAAGCTAGCGGCTGATAGAGAGCTAGCTGGTGTGATGAAGAGCTAACAGGGAAGCGCGACGAAGTAAGGCGTTGCATAGACTCGGGGAGATGTTGGTCGCAGCGATGGCACGGTATAATAGCAAAATTCAAGCATGCAAAATAACAGTACAGATGGCCACATAACAAAATTCAAACAAACAGATGGTTTATCAGGGGGGTGTACGAGCATACATTCACAAAAAAAAAAAAAGTCTTACCTAATGACCCGCAGAATTGATGGAAGAAGATCCAAGCTGCTTGAAATTTATGAAGAAGAGTTTATGATTATCAGTCAATATATATAGTTTAACAGAAGAATTTAAGTTGAATTCTGACTGAAGAGATATAATTGTAATTTATTTCTTTAGTTCAATTTGTGTTGAAAATAAACACAAAATTCAATATATATATATATAGCACAAAAAAAAATATTGTGCTATTCAAAAAAAAAAAAATTCAAGGAATTTTGTCATAGCTAGCAAGCTTTTGATATTGATGGACTTCAAGTTCCGTACATACTTCATGCCTAGCATACGCATGCCCATATCTTGAAGTGGGGGCATTTGTAGGCATTAAAAAAAAATAATTAATTAGTATTATTAGTTAATTAAATTAAATATTTAATTAATTAATAATTTCTAATAAATTGGTGATAAATGAAAATTATTAACCAATTGTATTATCTCTAATTAAATTAAATTAATTAGAGATAAATCTTGGAGTGATTGAGTCCCTTTAGAACTCTCTACCATCAATCATTATAAATAGAGAGCTCTTCCACACGGAGAAAAACACTCAAAAGAAGCAGACAGAAAGCACTGAAGAATAGTATAGCACACAGAGAAAAGAAGTCTCAGCCTCTTCAGAGAATTGAAAGCCTGCAGAATACCGGCAGTTCTCCGATCAAGCCTTCTCTTCAGTCAAGTCTTTTCTTCAACAAAGCCGTCAGCAAATCTACAAGAGGACAACAAATCACAGACCGTTCTCTCAACGATCAGCCACGCCGCTGCAAATTCAAGAGGAACAACAAACCCTTTGACCGTTTCTCTCAACAATCACTCATTCCACTCTGTCACGATTAAGCATCAAGTCATCGACAAATGCAATCAGGAGATCGAATTAGAGTATCATAATTCTTTTTGTAAAGAATTCAAAATAGATATTTGTACTCACATATAAATACAAATATCAAATTTTGTCATTAATTCGTGTTTTAATTTGATAGAAGCGAAAATTTGTGTATACACGACCATCCTCCTTCAGCACTGTCGCCACCGTTTCAGCCTTCCACCGTGACTACCGTTGTCGAAAAGGAGCTTCCCCTGTTCTCGGCTTCGGTTCTGCTTCCGTTTACTTTGCTCTCAGTCATCACCTGTCTCGTCTCCTTCACGTTTCATTTCTTTCATTAATCTCTCAGCTCGTTTTAATTTTCTTTTACTGTTTCACCATAACAGATTCGACCTTCCTAGCTAGTCGTCCCCTTGACTCTGTTTACTGCCATCATTCTACACATTTCTTCCTCGTCGAAACCGAACTCCGTCTTTAAGCAATTGGCAGGCCCATTTGATGAAGATTCAAGAACTTAGCAGAGATGAAAACCATCAATAGTAAGCGGTATAGGCAGTAAAAGTAGTAGATGAATAATGCAGCGATGACCACAAGCAATAACCAGTCTTCCTTGCTTTCGGTTGGATTCAGTTTTCTGATCTTAACTACAACGAACAGCAGGCTTTCCTCGCCTACTGCACTGCTTCGTTTTATTCTTCCAGAAATCAAGTTTTCTTTTCTCAACTTTTTGTCTTAGCTCCTTTTCTTTTCTTTTGTGTTTTCTGTTTCACCAATTCCCTCTCTCTCTCTCTCTCTCTCTCGATAAGCTTCTATCTATTTCTAGCAATTCTTATTTTCTTTCACGTTTCAATCTCTACTGTAGCTTCATGTTCCCTTTCATATGTGTCATTAGCTATTTGTCTGTTTCCCTTACCTGTTTCGGTCAGTTTTCTGTTTTGGTCAGCTAGCTCTCTTCCATTTCCATTTCTGTTTCCTTTTCATCGAACTGTTGCAGATCCCCTACAGCAATACATTCATTTCTATTCTCGTGTCCTTCCTGCTGTAACCTTCTGCTGGCACCGCCTACTTCGGTCAGCCTTAACCTTTCCACGCCACTTTCCTCTCTTTCTCTTTCGTTTTGCTTCAGCTAAACCATTTCATTTATATTATTATTATTATTTTTGCTTCAGTAAAATAATACTGCAGCAACTTGGTTTTGTCTTGGTTGGCTCTCATCACTGTCAAGCTTCAGACTTTCTCACCAAATCTCTTTTTCTTTTCACCAAAATCATCTTCATTTCTTTTTTTTTTTTTTTTTACTTTTCCATTCCAGGGTCACCATTCATATTTCATTTCCTTTTTCATTTATTTATTCCATCGTCATCATTTCATCCCATCATCACGTCCTTTCTTTTTTTTCCATCATTACTTTTTATCATTTCCTTTCATCATCATCCCGTTTTTATTTTATTTTATTATTATTTTATATATTATTATATATTTTTTTAATTTCTTTATTTATTAATTTATTTTATTTTATATAATTGCTTAATAATTTTTGTCCTGTATTAATTTTACAATATATTTAATTTAATATTTATACTTATTTTATTTATTTAATCCGTTATGGTATTATGTCAATTTTATACTCGTTTATCTC
The DNA here is from genome assembly GCA_033439115.1 of Firmiana major. Lineage (NCBI taxonomy): Eukaryota > Viridiplantae > Streptophyta > Magnoliopsida > Malvales > Malvaceae > Firmiana > Firmiana major. The sequence goes on along the minus strand of CM065907.1, from coordinate 41,977,482 downwards.
ATATGATAAAATATTTTATTTAATTAAATTTCTCTAAATCTCACGTGTTAAATATAAATTCAACTAATTTTTTATTTATATAGTTTATTATTATTCTAACGTAGTATTGCACTCGAATTGTAATACTCACATTTCATAATTTCCACCAACATGCACATTTTCAATCTCATTGTTTATTTTGCTGATCATAATTGTATCGGAATACAAGAAAATTCGTGAAGTTTACAGTTTCGAAATGATTTTAAACGATTCTGAAAGTAAGTAAAGAAATGAAATTTTGAGACTAGAAGGCTATTCTATTAGCATATGCTATGTGCATATCATACCTACTACTTGTGGTGCTCCGCCACTTGTGGTGCTTGATACGTGGAACTTGTGTAGTGCTTGTCTTCACCTTTGTGGTTGTTGCCTTCGCTACATGTGGTATATGTTTTCGTAGTATCTCGTACCCGCGCAGCACATATTTATGACTCTCGCACGACAAGTGCTACTGGTGCCCGTGCCTTAGCAGTGTGTTAGTGTAAAGTTTACTCAGATACTACGCATGTTTGTTGTATGACCCTGATCTCGTCTACAGCCCCTATCATGGCCATCGGTACTTTATACCCTCTATGGAGGATGACGTATGTTGCATGTTAGCTACCCGGACATAGCCTAGTCTCCATGTTTTGATGTATGATGTTTTAACGAAAGAAAGTATGTACGATGTTTTAATTAAAGTAAGCAGGTAAATCAGTTTCACAATGTATGTATGGACGAAAGTATGTTCACTTAGTTTTCCATTTGATTTAAATAGTCAAAATTATTTTAAATGCATACCTTATTGAGCTTTTCCCAGAAGCTCACCTCTCTTTTCTTCCATTTCAGATTACATGCAGTAAGATTACTCAAATATTTACAAAGTACTTGAGTAGTTGGTGGATTCAGTGCCTCTCAGACTACTTTCAGTACATACTCAGGTATATCATCGAATATTTATTTTTAGACATGTATATTGTACACATGCTGGATTATATATAAACACTTTTGGGATGTAATCAGTTGTTTTATGAATTAGTATGTAAATGATTTGGGAAGTGAATGAAGTGCTGATGATACTGAGTACAAATATGGATGTTGTATTTGTAAAAATGTAGAATTGGAAGTAATAAATTTAAGAAATAAAATCAACTGCCTTGTGAATATAAATTGCATTTACATGCAAGAGGATAGGCTAAATTATAAGAGGATATACTGCCGAAATTTTAGCATAAATTAAATGGTTAAAAGGATAAGTAAAGAAGGAAACGAAGTAACCTACACTGTACAAGAATGCAATCTAAAAAGGAAAATAAGATTTAAAGGAAAAAGTTAACCCTTATTTCCGAGCTTCCGGTGCGTTACAGTTAACGTGGTATCAGAGTAAGGGTTGTATAGTACAGTCAGTGTCAGGTATTCAACGTGTGATTACATCCCATGTATCTGTACTTGTCTTGTTATAAATTGTATATACCTGTTATAGCTGTAGCTAAAAATTATTTGTATCGGTGCATCTAATACATATCAGTCACCATGAGTTGTAGAAGAGGTCGTCCATGGAGGCAAGACCAACCACCTTCACCCCCTCCCCCTCAGGCAGAAAGCCCCGATGCCCGGATGAGGAGATTGGAGCAGAGTATGCAGACCATGAGAGAGGGGTTCAATACCCTCACAGCTATGTTTGCCCAGCTGTTTGAGGCACATGCTTCAGATTTCGGTGTTACTACGCCCGCACCTTATCCTCTGCCTCCTCCTCCACAGGCTGTCACGACCCAAATTACCTAAAAATCAGAGTAAATTTTTCACTTTTCAATTATTATTTAATTCTTACCTTTCTCTCATCGTGACCATCTTACCAAACAGTTGGGCTATGATTCGGTATTAGTCACCTCTCACCTATTTACCATTCCATTTCCATAATCACATTCACATATCAGAGTTTACTATCTTTTGACTTTAACTAAATACATACACAACGATATTTACATAACCTTACATCCCCAACATCATATATGTTTACAGTACTGTGCATTACATATTTAGATACAAAACTATACAAATGTGTATTCCTGTCTCTCGATAGGAAGCAGCGGATACTAAGAATGCAAGTCATCAGCCGCTCACTAACTACTGCGAGTGCTCTGAAAAGATGAAAAAATAAGGGGGGTGAGCAAACCACCCGCTCAGTAAAGCAATTATGCAAGTAAGTAGATAGCTCCACTATCTACATGCTCATAATGCCATGCCCTTAAAATCCATTTCTTTTTATTAAAATCTCAAGCACAAAATCATGTATGTCATCAATGGCTTAGTTTATAAAGCTGTTCGTGCATATATAAATCATACTACTTATGCATCAATGGCATTTTATGTGACATCATTAAATCATACTTAGCATGAGGTAAATCAAAATCATCCCATGTAAAACAAATTATGAGAAACAATTCTTTTCATGAATTTATGATTAATGCATGAAAAACTTATCATACTACTGCATTTAAATCACTTTATTAAAACTGCAGTATAAAATAACCCGAAGGGTTAAGCATCTCATAAAATAATTCATTATAAAACTTCAGTTATAAAACCACCATTCTTTCAGGGTCACATATCATAAAATCACAAAATCGGGGGCCTGATCCCTCCCTCGGGTCTACCCTGGTCTATCGAGATCATAAGTTATATAACATGAGACATGTAGGTGACTATATTAGTAACAACAAGGACTATGGCCATAACCTAGTGATCCCTGGCAACACGGTACCTAGTGTGCGGGGTATCACACCTGAAACGGGAGGTGGGTGGATCCTACCCACCAGAATAGTATAACATCAGGATTGCGAGGGCAAGGCATGCTGTCTCGTGACTAATGACACTCCACTCCAACAATCCCCACGGTACAGCGTACTCCGCATAACATACACGGTACAACGTACTCCGTGAACCCAAGCTCAGTCAGGGGTGCCTGCAATAGGTCTTATCCACCCATACCATCTCTGTCTCAGTATGCATGTGTGGGCATATCATGTCACTGTGACACACAGTCTACAGGAGGCTCCAACACGACTATATGCATGTCATATAAATTCCTGTGCGAGCGAAGCTCTAGCACGGCTCCATGCCTATTCATGATATCTGAAAATCTCGTGCGAGTGAAGCTCTAGCACGGTTTCATAAAAATCAGCAAAATCTGTGTATGAGTAGTACTCCAGTACGTCTTCAAAATGAGTTATAAATCCATATAAAACTTCATGCGAGCAAGCTCCAGCACGGTGTTATGCATCAATAAATCAAATCTCGTGCGAGTTACACTCTAGCACGGCTTTATGTATAAATAAATCAAATCTCGTGTGAATTACACTCCAGCACGGCTTTTATGCAATTATCATATCAAAACAGGATGCGAGCTAAGCTCTAGCACCTCTCATGCATGTCAAATCATTAAAACTAGTGCGAGCAATCGCTCCAGCACCTTTTTATGCATATTCAGTCAAAACCGTCAAGACAGTCAAAACAGAGTGCGAGCAACCGCTCTAGCACATTTCATGCATATGATATCACACAAGTCGGTGCGAGCAACTGCTCAAGCACATTTTATGCACACTCACAGACGCAGATATAGTGCGAGCTATGTGCCTACACTATCTGTTTCCATATAAACTTGATAGTTGGCCCATTTTTCAAATAATTTTCATTTAAATCTTAAGAACACTTACGTAGTGTTATATTGTGAAATTTATGCAAATACTGGCCAATCTATCGATTTGCTTTACTTAAAAATCACGAAAATTCCTTAAATTTGAAAATTTCTTAAATCATGCATTTCATGCATGTCATGCTTTCACCATCCTTAGGTAAACTTCCCTCAATAGGGGTAAAATAGTCTTTTCCTAATTCGAGTCCTTAAAATCTTTAAACCATTTTCTAGGACCTTTATATATAATCAATGTATACATACATATTCAGTGTATACAAAAGCTATTAAAATACGCGTAGCTACCTCTAGCTACTCACATAATTCCCTTACCTCATTTTTTTGTACAGTCTGACCTTTCATTGATGTCTCGTTATGTAGTCCGATTTGCTCTCAATCAAATCTTCGGAACTGCGTATAAATGTACATCAGGTCAAATTCAATATATTTAATTGTATTTCATATTTTTTGGGTTTAATTTAAATCATTGGGCCCGTTTACCCATATTGGGCCCGATTGTACCATAATGGGCCTTAATCGGCCTTAAACCCGCTTTTCACTTACTATTTACATTATCGAGGCCTATTGGGCTCATTGGGCCCATCAATATTTATTGAGTCTCATTCTAAATTTTCAGATAGGTCAATTACTTATTTACGACAATTTATCTATAATTCTAGAATTTAATTCGTTTCATGCAGAATTTAAATCCATAATTTATGCGGTAAATTTTTAACACGCATAATGATGTAAATTGTCGTAAATAAGGGTTTACTTACCTAAGATTTCATGATAGTACGTAAATCAAGGCTGTCTCGAGCTCTCGTTTGACGTCAATTGTCGAGCAACAAATTTAATATTTTTTCGGGTAAATTTTCAGTCGGATATTAATCAAATTAAATATTCTGAAATTTAAATCGATCAATTTCGACCGTTTATCGACTTACTTGTAGCTCGATTGCATCACTGAAATTTTTTTTCAATTTTTCCTCTTTTTCTTTCCTTTTTTTTCTTTTTCCTTTTCTTTTTGGCTAAACTGGTTTGGTCCGGTCCAACTCGGTTCAGACCGGTTCAATCTAGCCGGTTCAGTCCGGTTCAGCCAGTTCAGGGCTTCGCCGACCGGTTCTCCACCGATTTTCGCCACCAGTAGCTCCACGGGATCGTCTGATGCACGGACCTGGGGTTGATTTCGTCCGAGGTGGTCGGAAAGTGGTCGATTTGACTATTCTCCTTTCAGCCGTTGGTACCGTTTCTGTTTGGCCGCCATTTTCGGCATTGCCGGCCATTCTACTGGTCGTGCTGCCACCAATTGCGTCGCCTGCGCCTGGGGAACCGCTAGCTAGGGTCGGTTGGGGCTAGATCGCCAGCGAATGGCTGGATTTCTCTTTTCCTCCCCTATCGGTTTTCTCTCGATTTCTCCCTCGTCGGTCGCCGTTCATTCCGTCTACCAGCGCCGGCGAGGCTCGGCTCGGCTGCCTCTCTCTCGTCGGCCGCTCATCTGGGCTTACCGGTGGCCGGCAAAGGGGGCTCGGCTCCCTCGACTTTTTCAGAAAATCAGGTTTCGCGATTTTCTTTTCTTTTTTTTTAAATTTAATTAATTAATTTATAATTTATTTTAATATTATTTTAATCATTATTATATTCAATTAAAATCCAAAATATCTAAAAAAAGTATTATTTTATTCATTTATTCAATAAATGAATTCATCGGTCTTATTTCGTCTTTTCGGTATATTTTTCGATTATTTTCGGGATAATTTTCTGAGGTAAAAATTTTGATTAATTCCTATAAATTCATATCTTGATCAATTTAACTCAAAATTTAATTATTTCTTCGTTATTGATCAAGATTTCTCAATCCCATATTTTTAATTAAATTTTTCTTGTCACGATAAATACTGAATTTTGGTCTTTTGATCGTTTTACCCTTGCACGTGTTCGAGAATTCCATTTCAATCCTTCATTTGATCTTTTCTCATTTCGTGTTTTAAATAAAATTGGGTCTTACATAGGCTCCTCGAGCACCTTCGGCAGTTCAGCCTAGGGTGTAGATTGGGGTAGATGATAGAGATAAGGTCAAAATGAAGGACTTTCTTAAGATACACCCTCTAGAGTTCAAGGGTGTAAAGGAGCCAGTACGAGCTGAGGAATGGTTGACAGACTTAGAACGGATATTTGAGTATTTGGAGTGCACAGATGCTGATAAAGTTAGAATGACAACATATATGTTGACTGGATAGGCCGATATATGAAGGAGCATCACCAGAACAGATCTGAGGTCTTGGCATCCAGAGATTACCTGAGAAATTTTCCTAACTACTTTTAGGGGTCAGTATGTACCGTTTGCTACCCAACAGAGAATGCAGATAGAGTTTCTAGAGTTAGAACAAGGCAGTATGACTGTTGATGTATATGAGAACAAATTTTTGACTCTTATGTAGTATGACCCAGAGATAGTTAGAGACGAGTAGCGTCGCAGGCGGAGGTTTCTGTCCGGGTTGACACCCGTCATTCGGGACAGACTACTTAGTCTCCATATTACAGAATTCAGTGATGCACTAGAGCGTGCTCAAGATGTTGAGAGAGGCCTTAATATTACTCAGGCTCAGTATGGATTTCGAGGTAAGTCAAAAGGTAAAGGTAAGAGAGTAGAGACATTTAAAGCAGAATCTAGGAAGGAACAACCAAAGAGACCGAGGTTGGGTGAGTCTCTTACGAGGGTGGATAGACCTACAGTTCCTGCTACTAACCCTTAGCCACCCGAGACCACCAGACGATCAGGAGGAGTTGCCAGGAGTGTGGCAAGATACACAGTGGTCTTTGTCTCTTGCGATCGAGTGTGTGTTATAAATGTGGGGAGAGAGGACATTTGATGAGGGATTGTCCACTATTGCAGACTCCACAACCCCAAGATCAGCTACCCCCACCTCCCGAGAGACAGATACTGGCTGTGCAAAGGCAACCCCCTAGAGATAGACTATAGCGAAAGAGAAGGGTAAGAAGTCTGTTACTCGAGGGTGAGTCTTCGTGCTTGATCAGGAGATAGCAGATACCTTGTCCGATGTTATCAGAGGTAACCTTCTTGTCTGTAATCATAGAGCTAATGTTTTGTTTAACCCTGGATCCACACACTCATTCATTTCACCTCAGTTTGCAAGATATATGCATGTAAAATTTGAAGCCCTAGATTTCGTATGTCATATTAGTACTCCCATGCATGAGACACAAATAACTGATAGAGTGTGTAGGAACTATGAAATCAAGGTGGGAGACAGGGTAATGAATGCAGATCTAATCATACTAAACATGTATGGCTTTGATGTAATATTAGGAATGGATTGGTTAGCCATTAATAGAGTAAGTTTAGACTTCTATACCAAGACTGTAACCTTCTCCCTACCTGATAAATTTGAAGTATGTTTTGCAGTTAAGAAATGAAATATATGATGCTTTGAAATATGAAATTTTATAAACTCTTTTGATGTTTTGTTGTTGATGAAGGTTATATAGCTTCTGTTTCGAATACAAGCTAAGAACATCCAAGTATACAGGATATACCAGTTGTTTGTGAGTTTTCGGATGTATTTTATGATGAGCTACCGGGGTTACCACCAGAGAGAGAGAGCTGAAGTTTACTATCTACTTAGTACCAGATACCTAGCCAATCTCTAAGACTCTTTATAGAATGGCACCAGTCGAAGTAGAGGAGTTGAAGAAGCAGTTGCAAGAATTACTAGACAAGGGTTTTATTAGACCCAGTGTGTCACCTTGGGGAGCTCCGATTTTATTTGTCCGGAAGAAGGATGGTAGCCTCCGGTTATGTGTAGATTACATATTGTTAAATAAAGTTACGGTAAAGAACAAGTACCCCCTGCCCAGAATCGATGACTTATTTGATTAGTTGAGAGGGGCTTCAGTATTTTCGAAGATTGATTTGAGGTCTGGTTATCACCAGTTGAGGATAAAAAAGGAAGATGTGGCTAAAATAGCATTCAGGATCAGATATGGTCACTACGAGTTTTTAGTGATGCCTTTTGGCCTGACCAATTCCTCTGCTGCTTTCATGAGTCTAATGAATGAAGTATTCCAAAATTATCTAGATCGATTTATAATTGTCTTTATTGATGACATATTGACATGAGCAGCCTTTGATGATAGTGCTCCAGACTCTTCGGGAGAAACAGTTGTATGAGAAATTGAGTAAATGTGAATTCTGGCTGGAGCAGATTGTAAGACCATATTTTTATTGTAATTTCTTATGATTCAAATGATGTAAACATGGTTTTATGTAAATTGAATCATAAGAAGACTTGTATATGAATGAAAAAATGCAAATGGAATGAATAAAAATTCCTGAATGCATTTAAAGGTCAAATGAAGGATTGAAATGGTCACAAATTAAACGAATGGGATTTGGACCATTCAGACTGGAGATAAGAATTTAAAACATGAAATGAGAAAGGGTTCGTGAAGGGAAGTTGTGTTGGTTTGGTCCCGAACACGTTGAAGGGTAAAACGATCAAAAGACCAAAATTCAGTATAAATTCGATAAGAAAAATTTCATTAAAAATATGGAATTGAGAAATCTTGATCAATAATGAGGAAAATATTAAATTTCGAGTCCAATTGATCAAGATATGAATTTATTCGAATAAATCAAAATTTTCACTTCGAGAAATTATCCCGAAAATATTGAAAAAAATACACTGAAAAGAAAAAATAAGACAGATAAATTCATTTAATGGATTAAATGAATAAAATATAAAATTTTGAAGATATTTTGGTTTATTTAATGCTTTTTATTGATTAAAATATAATTTAATCAATTATAAAAAAAAAACGAAACAAAAATCGCGAAAACGCGAAAGAAGGAAAATGAAGCCTGAAGATGAAGGAAAGTCCGAGGGAGATGACCCCTCTCCGGCAAGCCTCGACCATCGGACCAACACAAGACGACAGGTGACGACATAACCGGCACGGTGGGAGTGCCTGAGCGGCACCACGCTCGCCGGTGACTCCTGATGGAGGAGATCGAAGGAGGGGAGACCAAAAGAGAGAAGAGGGAATCGACGGCCATCGGCGCCGATTCGACTGCACCCGAGGCCCGACGAAGAACACCTAGGCCGTGAAGCATCGAACAGCACCGAAAACGGCTCGAAAACTGGCCGGAGACGCCGTGAACGACGAAGTGAGGCCTGAACCAGTATGGATCGGTTCAGTGCAGTGCAGGTATGCTGAACCGGACCGGACTGGTTCAGCGAAAAAGAAAAGAAAGAAAAGAAAAGAAAAAGAAAAAGGGAAAAAGAAAAAGAGGAAAAATTGGAGAAAATTCCAGTGATGCAATCGAGCTACGGGTAAGCTGGTATACGGTCGAAATAGACCGATTTAAATTTTAAAATATTTAATTTGATTAATATTCGACTAAAAATTTACCCGAAAAAATATGTAATTGTGTAGCTCGACAATTGACGTCAAATGAGAGTCGAGTCAGTCTCAATTTACGTACTATCATAGAATCTTGGGTAAGTAACCCTTATTTACGACAATTTGCATAGTTATGCGTGTTAAAAATTTACCGCATATTTTTACGGATTAATTCCGTATAAAATGAATTAAATTTTGGAATTAGAGATAAATTATCATAAATAATTAATTGAGCCATTCGAGAGTTTAGAACGAGGTCTAATAAATGCTGATGGGCCCAATGAGCCCAATAGGCCTCGATAATGTGAATAGTAAGTGAAAAACGGGCTTAAGGTCGGTTAAGGCCCATTATGGTGCAACCGGACCCAATAGGGGTAAACGGGCCCAATGGTTTAAATTAAGCCTAGAAAATACGAAATACAATTAATTATATTGTATTTGACTTGATGAATATTTATACGCAGTGCCAGAGATTGGATTAGGAGCAAATTGGACTGTGTGACGAGACATCAGTGGAAAGGTCAGACTGTACAGAAAAATGAGGTAAGGGAATTTTACGAGTAGCTAGAGGTAGCTACACATATTTTTAACAGCTTTTAAATACATTGAAACTGTATAAAGATCCTAGAAATGGATTAAAAAGTTTAAGGACCCGAGATGAGTAAAAGACTATTTTACCCCTACTGAGGGAAAATTCACCTAAGGATAGTAAAAGCATGATATGCATGAAATGCATGATTTGAAAGCTTTCCGTTAAATTTTAGAAAAGCAAATTGGTAGATTGGCCAGTAATTGCTTAAATTTCACAAGATAACACTACGTAAGTGTTATTAAGATTTAAATTAAATTTCTTTGGAAAATGGGCAACTATCAAGTTTATATGGAAACAGATGGTGCTAGAGCATTTCCTCGCACTATATCTGAGTTTGTGAGTGTGCATAAAAGGTGCTGGAATGATTGTTTGCACCAATTTGTGTGACATCATATGCATGAAATGTGCTAGAGCGGTTGCTCGTACTGAGTTTTACTATTGTGAAATGCATGAGAGGTGCTAGAGCCTAGCTCGCACCCTGTTTTGACTGTTTTGACTTGATATGCATAAAAATGTCCTAGAGTGATTGCTCGCACTAGTTTTAATGATTTGACATGCATGAGAGGTGCTGGAGTTTAGCTCGCATCTTGTTTTGATATGATAATTGCATAAAAGCTATACTAGAGCCTTGCTCTTACGTGATTTAATTGATTTAATTGCATAAAAGCCGTGCTGGAGTGTAACTCGCACGAGATTTGATTTCTTTATGCATGAAACCGTACTGGAGCATTGCTCGCACGAAGTTTTGATTTACTTGAGCATTTATTCGTGCTAGAGCATTGCTCGCACGAAGTTTTGAATGATTTATGTTTTATATGAATTTATCACTCTTTTAAAGTCGTACTGGAGTGCTGCTTGTACGCAGATTTTATTGATTTTTATGAAAACGTGTTGGAGCTTCGCTCGCATGAGGTTTTTAGATATCATGAATATGCATGGAGCCGTGCTGGAGGTTTGCTCGCAGAGGGATTTATATGACATGCATATAGCTGTGTTGGAGCCTCCTGTAGACTGTGTGTCACAATGAGATGATATGCCCACACGTGCATACTGAGGCACTCCCTGACTATGATTTGGGTTCACGGAGTACGTTATACCGTGTATGTCACGCGGAGTACGCTGTACCGTGGGGATTGTTGGAGTGGAGTGACATTAGCCATGAGGTTGTAAGCATTGTCCTCACAATCCTGGTATTTATGTTGTTCTGGTGGGAGGACTGACCCACCTCCCGTTTTAGGTGTGATACCTCGTACACTAGGTATCGTGTAGTCAGGTATCACTAGGATATGGCCATAGTCCTCGATGTTACTGATATAGTCAACTACATGTCTCACATGATATAACTTTTGGTCTCGATAGACCAGGGTAGACCCGAGGGAGGGGTCAGGCCCCCGATTTTGTGATTTTCACTAAGATGTGATTTTCTACTATGATATTAGATTTTTCATAGGCTTTTACGACATGTGACCCTAAAAGAAGGGTGATTTTATAACAGAATTTTTTATAATGAATTTTTAATGATTTTGAGATTAATTTATGAGATGATTGACCCAAAGCGGTTATTTTATACTGAGTTTCAATGAAGTGATTTAAATGCAGTAGCATGAAGAGTTTTCCATGCTCTAATTAAAAATTCATGAAAAGAATTGTCTCTCATGATTTGTTTTACATGACATGAAATAATGCATGATCTTGATTTACTTCATGCGAATTATGATTTTACATAAAATGCTATTAATGCATGAGTTGCATGATTTCTATATGCACGAATAGTTTTTATAAACTATGGCATTGATCTGTGCATGATTTCGTGCGTGAGATTTAAACGAAAAGAAATGGATTTAAGGACATGACTTTTTGAGCATGTAGATAATGGAGCTATCTACTTACTTGCATGATTGCCTTACTGAGCGCGTGATTTGCTCACCCCCCTTATTATCCCTATTTTTCAAAGCACTTGCAGTAGTTAATGAGCGTCTGAGGACTTGCATCTTTGGTATCCACTGCGTCCCATCGAGAGTCAGGTATATACATTTGTATAGTTTTGTATTTGAATATGTAAATGCACAGTACTGTAAACGGATATGATGTCGGGGATGTAAGGTTAAGTAAATCCAATTGTGAACATATGAGTTTAAGTCAAAGGATAGAAAAATCCTAATATGTAAATGTAACATGGAAATGGAATGGTAAGTAGTGTGAGGGTACTAACACCGAATCATAGCCCAACTGTTGGTAGGATGGTCACGATGAGAGGAAGGTAAAATTAAATAAGAAAGAAAAATGAAAAATTTAGTTTGATTTTTGGGTTGTGACACAGATAGCTTTCCTCGGTCACATTATATCCAAGGACCGGGTGTCAGTTGATCCGTCTAAGGTGGAAACAGTACTCAAATGGGAACAGTCGAGGACTATAACTGAGATTTTGAGTTTTTTGGGGCTGACGGGGTACTACTAAGGATTTGTAAAGGGATTCTCTAAAATAGCAGCTCCTTTAACTAAGCTCATGCGTAAAAGAGTTCCTTTTGTATGGTTAGAAGCATGTGAACAGAGTTTTTAGGAACTCAAACAGAGATTAACTACCGTGCCCGTTCTGACTATCTTGAGTGGTTCGGGAGGATTCGAGGTATATTGTGATGCTTCTCAACAGGGTCTGGGATGTGTACTTATGCAGAATGGTTGAGTTATAGCTTATAGTTCCAGACTATTGAATGACCATGAGTGAAACTATCTCACCCATGATATGGAATTGGCCGCTGTGGTATTTGCTTTGAAGATTTGGCAGCACTACCTGTATGGTGAGAAATTTTAGATCTTCACCGACCACAAGAGTTTAAAGTATATATTTGATCAGAAGGAGTTTAACATGAGACAGTGACGGTGGTTAGAGCTTCTTATGGATTATGACTGTAAAATTTTGTATCATCCGGGTAAGGTGAACGTGGTGGCAGATGCTCTCAGCATGAAGGGTATAGTGTCGCATATGATGATCAGAGAATGGGAGCTATTAGAACTGTTCGTCGGACTCCAGATTAATGTTGAAGAAGCGGAGGTTGGATTTATAGCTAGCCTACAGATTGAGCCCAACTTTTTAGATCAGAACAGAATGGGGCAAAGAAATGATCAGAGGTTATTAGATATAGTTAGCCAAGCAGAACAAGCTTCGCAGTCAGATTTTATGGTCAGTAATGATGGGCTGTTGAGGTTTAAGAGCCGAATTTGTGTTCCGAGTGATGATGCCCTGAGACAACAGATTTTGAGAGAGTCTCGCTGCTCCCGCTACACCATGCACCCAAGCAGTACGAAGATGTATCATGATCTATGGAAGGTGTATTGGTGGACTGGTATAAAGCGAGATGTAGTAGAATTCATGGCCAGATGCTTGGTAGGTCAGCACGTTAAGATTGAGCATCAAAAGCCATAGTTGACAAATTGACTAAGAGTGCCCACTTCCTCGCCATTAAGAGTACAGATTCTTTGAGTGCCTTGGCGAAACTGTATGTCAGAAAGGTAGCTCTATTACATGGGCCTCTTGTGAGCATTACGTCTGATAGGGATTCCAGGTTTACCTCTAGATTTTGGACACATTTTCAGAAAGCCATGAGATCTCAATTGAATTTTAACACCGCCTATCATCCTCAGACTGATGGTCAGTCCGAGCGGACTATTCAGACCTTGGAGGATGTGTTGAGGGCGTGTGTAATGGATTTTAAGGGTTCATGGGATGACCACTTACCTCTTGCAAAGTTCGATTATAATAACAACAACCATACTAGTATCGGGATGACACCTTATGAAGCTCTATATGGCAGAAGATGTAGGTCCCCAGTTGCTTAGGAAGAAGTGGGTGATTGAAAGATTATGGCTCTCGATTTAGTGGAATAGGCAGCAAATGGCGTTCTATTTATTTGTGATAGGCTCTGGGCTACTCAAAGTCGGCAGAAGAGTTACGCCGATGTGCGTAGATGACCACTGGAGTTTTAGGTAGGGGACTCTGTATTTCTGAAGGTATCTCCGAGCAAGGGCATCATGCATTTTGGAAAGAAAGGGAAGTTGAGTCATCGTTTCATCAATCCGTTTGAGATACTAGAGAGAGTGGGAGATGTCGCTTACCAGTTAGCTTTACCTCCACAGCTTTCTGGATACATAATGTTTTCCACGTCTCAATGTTGAGGAAATATAATCTAGATCATTCTCATGTCATTGAATATGAAGCCTTGGATATTCAAGGAGATATGAGCTATGTAGAAGAACCTATCCGAATACTCGACAGGAAGGAAAAGGTACTTCAGACAAAGACGATCCCATTGGTAGAGGTTCTTTGGCAGCACCACTCAATAGAAGAAGTAACGTGAGAACTAGAGAGCCATATGAGGGAGAAGTACCCTCGATTGTTTGACGGATCGAGCTGAATTTGGAGGATCAAATTCTTAAAAAGGTAGGGAGGAATGTGAGACCCAAAAATTTCCACGTTATTATACGTTTTACGATAAACCGAGAAGTTTAAGACTCTTGTAAATGTTTTTGTAGGGCCCAGAAAGATCGAGACGTCCGAGATAGTGGCACGAAGCTCGAGGCACGTGGTTCGAGGTAAGATCTCATTTCTTGAAAAATATGATTTTAAGTTTGTTATGATGATTAGAAAATGGAACTAAGAAATTAGAAGCGAAAAAGTCGGTAAAACTCGGGTTTACAATAAACCGTGAAAATGGATCCAGAAATAGAAATAAATTTGTAATAAATTCTAAAAATTCACAAAAATTATTCTGAGGCTATAGAAAATTAGTATAAGGCATAATTTACATGAGGAGTGAAAATTGAGTGGAAAAATGGAGGTTTCGATGATCGAATGGATTTTTAAAGTAGAACGAAAACTTTAAGCCATTTTGCTCGGTAATGACCAAATCGCGCGAAATGAGCTCAATCGAGGAACTTTTCTTAAACAAGTGACCCAAAAAGTTTTATGATACATACTAGGGACATATTATAACACTTGGGAAGTGAGAAGTTGGAGGAAATTTGACTAGAAATAATTTTTATGAATTTTCCAAAATAGAACAGAAAATTTCCTTGTTTCAGGAAACTGACCAGCCAGTAGAAATCTTTAAATTTGAAGACATTCTAGAAACCTTTTGACTCCCAACCTTTCCAGATTAAAATTAGACTTAATAAACTGTCTAGAGAGATAAAAATCAACTTCAACCGACTTGGAACCCGAAAACCCCAGCCACCCAAAGTTGTCATACGCATCCTTTTTGCTTCCAGATTGCATGATTTTTTCGGTGGCCATCCGGCCACTTTCAGGCAATGGTCAAGAAGGATAAAATCTTTCTATTCAAGGCCTCTACAACATAAAAAAAATCCAGCCACAATAGATTCCCTTTGCTAGGTGAAAAACTAGAAAGAAGAACAGGGGTAGAATTTACCCTGTTCCGAGGTGAGAGAAAGTTCCATTTTTGAAAATTTTGGTTGGATTTTTGGGTAGTTTTTGATGATTCTAAGTTATATATATGTTGAATTACAGTTGAGGATCAATTGGGAGGATAAAAAATGTGGTCAACCTTGGTCAAAGTTGAGGTCAACTTGATGAATGATGATGAACATTAGATATGTTCTTATTTGATGTTATTGAAGGATTTTTTGTTAAGTAGAATTTAAAGAAATAGTTTTTATGAAACTATATAGTTCTGATTAGCATGCTTAAGTTGTGAAAGTGATAAAGCATAGATGAATTCAAGGTTGTTAACAGTTATGCAAAAAAAATCCAGTTTATAGTTTAGTTTAGTTAAAAACTGAAAGGTGTGAGAATTGGTAAAATTAGATTGATGAAAGTATGAATTATGGATGTGAATGAGTATTTAGGTCATTAAGATTGTGAATGTGAAGTTAGAATAATAAAATTGGCTAAAATAGCTGAAACTAGCACTTAAATCAGTAAAATCGAGAAAATAGAAAAAATTGATGAAAATGTCAAAATTGGTCAACCTTTAAGAAAATAAATGCATATTTGGATTTGTTGAAATGAAATTGAATGATATTTGATGAATTGACATTATTTTGGGCAGTTCGGGAATTCGGCATGCAAATCAAGGCAATCTCGGGACCCGACAAAGTAACGCTGCCATAGCTACGTTGAGGTAAGGGACGCAATTTAAGATAATAATAACTTCTAATAGCTATTTACGTATCATAAAATGACTTGAAATAAATATGAAAAGCTTTTGAAGAAAGAACCGAAATTTTCCCAATAGGAAATTCTCGAAAGCCTTAACCCCGATTTATCCTGAAACCGAGTTTTCGTCCATGACATATAAGTTTTCCTATATTGACATTTTATAGTCAAAACTATATGATTTTTATGATTTACGTTTCGAAATGATTTTAAACGATTATGAAAGTAAGTAAAGAAATGAGATTTTGAGACCAGAAGGCTACTCTATTAGCATATGCTGTGTGCATATCATGCCCACTACTTGTGGTGCTCCGACTGCGTCACCTGTAGTGCCTGATATGTGGAACACGTGTAGTGCTTGTCTTCACCTTTGTGGTGGTTGCCTTCTCTACACGTGGTATATGTTTTGGTAGTATCTTGTGCTCGCACAGCATGCATGTACGTCTCCTGCACGGCGAGTGCCACTGGTGCCTGAGCCTTAGTTATGTGCTAGTGTAAAGTTTATTCAGATACGCATGTTTGCTGTACGACCTTGATCCCGTCTACAGCCCCTACCATGGTCATCGGTACTTTATACCCGCTACGGAGGATGACATATGTTGCATGTTAGCTACCCGGACATAGCCTAGTTTCCATGTTTTGATGTATGAAGAAAATATGTATGATGTTTTAACGAAAGAAAGTATGTACGATGTTTTAATGAAAGTAAGCATGTAAATCGGTTTCATAATGTTTATATGCACGAAAGTATGTTCACTTGGTTTTCCATTTGATTTAAATAGTCAGAATTATTTTAAATGCATACCTTACTGAGCTTTTCCTAGAAGCTCACCCCTCTTTTCTTCCATTTCAGAGTACCTGCAATAAGATTACTCAGCTATTTACAAAATACTTCAGTAGCTGGTGGCTTTAGTGCCTCCCAGACTACTTTCAGTACATGCTCAGGTATATCATCGAATATTTATTTCCAGACATGTATATGATGGGCCCTAAGGGTATATATCCGCAAGTGCACGGGTCGTACAAGTAATAATGAGATTTGAGTCCCGAGTTATCGTCCCACAGAGAAGTTGACTAGCCTAATTAAGTACCGGTTAATCTTACTCTAAGTATATTCTAGCAAATTATGAAATTAAGGGGGTGATCTACATAGCTAGAATTGAAAATACCGAAAGTAATAAAATAATAAAAACTAAAGGAAATAAAACCGAGCAAGAAGTACTTACAATACTCCAAACAATTAAAATCGAAAACCTACAAAAGAAATTAAAACAGTTAAAACTAATTAACGCAATTAAAATTAAATGCAAATATGAAAATAACAAAGCAAGATTAATTAAACTAAAATTAAACTAACCTAAGAGTGCAATTAAACTACTTAATCAAATGCAATTTAAACTAACCTATGATTTAATGAAATAAATTTACCCCTAATCTAATTCTAAATGGACATTTAATTAACTATTAACCTAATTAAAACTAAGTTCTACACTATTAAGCAAGAATAATAATTATGCAATTTAATTAACAACTCTAAACTAAGCTAACTAATTAAATTGAAAATAAACTAAACTAAAATGCATGAAAATGAGTTAATGCCCAAAATGCAAAAGCCAAACAAGGCCTTAGCATTTTTAAACCATTCCCTCCCATTACTGTTCACATGTCTTCTAACACAATTTCCATTTCCAGGTGGTTCGGTTTTCCTCTGGTCCGCTGCTTCCGTTTGTCCTCTGGTCCGCTGCTTGCTCTCGATTCTGATTTCTACTCCAAGCCTGCTAGGTGCTCTAGGCCTGTCTCGGTTTCAGGCTTCCTGCTGCACCATTTCTGCTTCGGTGTCTGGTTGCCAGCTACTTTCCTTCTGCTTCTCGATTCCAGCCTGCTGCAGCATGTCCGTTGTGTCCTGCTGCGAGGTTTGTCTCGGTTGCAGGTCACGGGTTGTATTCTCTACTCCAGTTATTCAGCTGCCATTCCAGGTTCACGGGTTGTGCTCCATGCTTTGCAACACAGCCCTGGCAGCAGGCAATATCCATGATGCAAATCCTGCAACACGATTTATGAACTGTTACAACCAAATGGGACAACACAGCAGCTACACCAGCTAACTCGCAGCCTCCTCTTGCGTCAGTCCAGCACTCAGCAGCTTGACAGTAACCCGAGCCTCACTCCTCCAGCAGGAAATGATGAGCAATGAAGGTTACAAACAAGACAAAGATGAACAGTAATTATTTCACAATACAGAGGAAAACAGAGAAGCGTTCTCGGATAGCTTGCTGCTGCCTGCGGGATGCTAGCTGCTGCTTCTCCACATCTGCACCACAACAGTTAAATAGCAGAGGAAGATGGCCACTGTCACCGGCTTCTCTCTCCTCTACTGCTGTTACACAGTGCTCGGCAGTGAGCAAGCTTCAGCACATCGCAACCCGAATGAATGGAGAGTAGGAAAATAAAATATAAAATCCAATCATGAAGGCTAACCCGAGGATTAAAAGAGATTTGAGAACTCAAGTGCTAAAAAAAAAATATCAAAGAGCTAAGCTTATCAAACCGAAAACATGAAAATAAAAGTGATTCTTCATTGAAAATGAAATTTAACAAAGCTTAAATAAAAAAATGAAATGCATAGTAAAACAAACGGGAAAATAAAAAATACTAGGAAGGAAAATAATTCTAAAAACTACTCTACCTACACTACTCCTACTCCTAAAATTACACTAACTTCTACTCCTAAAATTACATCCTTTCTTCAATTGTCATCCTTTCCTATTTATAAACACACTAGGGGTAAAATGGTAATTTTCACATCCTTGATGAGTTGACTTTTTTTGGCCACTTGTCTTCACACCATTGGCTCCTTGAAAAGATATGTCCATGTCATCGGTCTTCTTGTCCAATTGGATGTGCTAGGTGGCAGATCGTGTTGTCCACGTGGCTCAATATCGATTTTAGCCCAATTCCGGTCCATTTTTTATCGAAATATTCAAAATTCATCCGGATTTGATTTATCTGCAAACATGAGAATTTTAATTAAATAAAGGGGATAATTAACAAAATAAATTGGGGATTTAAATAAATAATTAGGAAATTAAGCATAAATAATTCTAAAAATATAGAATTATCACACCCCCAAACTTGAGCTTTTGCTTGTCCTCAAGCAAAACAAAATGATTGTAGGAATGACAAGTACAAAACACAATAATTTTCCCAATATTATCCTCAAAGAAAAAAGTACAGACTAAGAAATCAAAAGACTCACAGTTACAAGTCCAGCACTTAGAATTATTCAATCATAAGTCCTAACCCAAATTGGACTCCTCGTGAGTGTGTGAAAAATGTCTAAGTCACTTCTCAGTATATTATCCAGATCAGATTATGCAACATAGTGAATGCAAAGTCAATGACATGTGATCATTCCCATAAGTTTGCTTTTCACTTCTCTCTCTACTAATGTTGTCACACTTAACTAAAGATTAATAGGACTTCATTAAGCTTGTAATGTAAGGCTGGGGTTAGGGTATGATAAAGTCAATTTAGGTTTAATTACCCCTTAACATGCATTACTTCTAGGATCTATAATGTAAGAGCTCTAATTATTTCCCCCAAACTTATTTATTTTGCTAAGCAATTTTTTTTTTTGAATTTTTCTTCTTTCTTCTTTTCTTTTTCTTTTTCTTTCTTTTTCATCAAAATTTTTTTTTTTTAACATACTCTTTCACTATCACTTAATACCCATATAGCTCACAATATATCCAAATGATTTTTCATGCTTTTGGGGTAAGGGATAGGAACAAAGTATTTAAGCTACGGAAAATTAAGCAGGTGTATTTACAGAAAAAAGTTTATTTGGCCCAGATGGGTGACTAGGGGTAGAATATGTACAAGGATAGCTAGAAACGCTCAAACGATCCAAAGATGGCCTAAATCATCTCCCTAATTAAGTGTGATCTAATGTTTCGCCTCGAGATTAGATTAAACAAATTCTAGAATATGATGCACAAAATCATCTGAACAAATGCAATCCTATGTACACATAAGCTTTCTCTAAATAAATATACCGATTCATGACATGACATGTGCATAAGATGAGGAAATCACAATTAGAATCAAGACAAATTCAAGAACTCAACTTCATGTTTTTCCTATAATCATGCTTCTTAATCAATCAAAGTCATACTAAATCATGGGGTCATATCATCGGAATATGAGAAAACTACCTGCTAAGCACTAGATCATCCCAAAATCAAACAATTTAAGCTCATTTTATCGAAAAAATTTTGAAAATTCTTTCTCAGATTTTCGAAAATTTTTTGAAAATTTATCCAATTTTTCACAAAATTGCTCAAGTGATATCCCCTCCCCCAAACTTGAAGTGCACAGTATCCTCAGTGTGCAGATAATATAAGAATTTAAAGTTCAAGAATAGAGTACTCCCCTTTCTGATGTTGATGAACAATAGAAGCTTTGATTGAAAGCATAAAACGAGAAAAAAAACCTGCAAAATAAACAAAGAAAGAAGCAACAGAAAAGAAAAAGAAAAAGAACTATATACAAGGTGAAAAGAAAAACACAACCATTTCAAATGCAGCTGAAGAAGACAACACTCAGCAGCAGGGCGAAGAGTAAGAGGATTAGCCAAAATGGTGACAGAATGTTAACAGTTAAATCCTCTTGAGCCCTATCTACTTCCCTCATTCTTTCAAATCTTATATGCTTGAGCCTTATGTTCTCCTCAATCTCTATCTTAAAACATTCTTGAGAGTCATCAGGGATCTTCAAAGGTTTGAAAATATTAAACTTTACTTCCTGATCTTGGACTCTCATCGTTAACTTTGTAGAATCAGAGGGCGAGGAAGGCAATGAATAAGAAGAAGGTATAGATGAAGAAGCACTTAGCTTTGTTTCCTTGGCAGCCCGATCTTTAGGTTCCTGCTCTTTCTGAGCTGCTTCGTTAGAACTTATGGATTCTTCAACTATGTGCTGTTCAGGTTTGTACTTAACTGGTAGCTCATCTAGCTCTTCGTCGCTCCTAAGGATGATGGATTTGACATATTCTTTACCTTCCCTTTGCTTAACAGGATTAATTTCAGTATTACTAGGAAGGGTCTCTTGAGGACGTTGGCTAAGAACACTAGCTATTTGTCCCACCTGAACCTCTAAGTTCTTAATTGAAGCAGCTTGATCTTGCAGGATAGTCGTGAACATCTGCTCTAATGTAGGCTTCTTCTCAGCTGCTGGTGCATGGTAGAGTTGGAGCTGCATAAATGGTGGTGGTGGTGGTGGTGGTGATGGATGATATTGAAATTGAGGTGGGGATGGATGATGTGGATGGTGTGGAAATTGCGGCTGTGGTGGTACATGAACCTGTGGAGCATGAAAACTAGGGGGTCTTACAGATATGGAATTAAAAGGTTGCCCTTGGTTTTGGCTCCAGGAGAAGTTAGGATGGTTCCTCCACCCTGAATTGTAGGTGTTTGAAAAAGGATTGTTCTGTTGCGTTTGAGAAGGGGCAACATACTGAACCGATTCTAAATGAATAATTAGGAAATTAAGCACAAATAATTCTAAAAATATAGAATTATCAGTATAGTGTACAGATATTGTATTGTATATAAACACTTTGGGATGTAATCAGTTGTTTTATGGATTAATATGTAAATGATTTGGGAAGTGAATGAAGTGCTGATGATACTGAGTACAGTTATGGATGTTGTATTTGTAGAAATGTAAAGTTGGAAGCAATAAATTTAATAAATAAAATCAACTACCTTGCGAATATAAATTGCGTTTACATGCATGAGGATAGGCCAAAATATAAGAGGTTATGCTGCCGAAATTTTTAACAGAAATTAAATGGTTAAAAGGATAAGTAAAGAAGGAAATAAAGTAACCTACACTGTACATGAATGCAACTTAAGTAAGAAAATAAGATTTAAAGGAAAAAATTAGCCCCTATTTCCGCACTTCCGGGGCATTACATTACCAAGTAGGCTACTACTCAATTCATTTAAGGTCGTTTGCCTAGGTCTAATTTGTTTACCTTTGTGATGTGTATCAATATCATGCAAGAAGATCATGGTTCTTTAACATGTTTATTAAACATACTTAACTATTTACAGGATAACATCTCAAACTTATCAACCATACATGATTCTTTCTATCAATCCAAAATACCACAAGCATAATATCGAAATTTAAACTAATTTACATCATCGGGTTCACGAAACTAAATATATACAAACGCCAGTTTCTAACTTACATCCCAAATAAATACTAAACTTGGTACATCTAGTTTGGGATATAAACATCTATAAACATCAGAATTATACCTTTATACGATCAAAGGTAGGCATCAGAGGATGAGATTAATTACGAACAACCTAAACACTTTCAATGGTCTAACTGAGGTAATATGTAAAGATGAACGGAGGGAGTGAGCTGATGCCTAGTAAGCAATATATACAAATGAAAGTTAGAACCATATTGCACTAATGCATGAGTGTGGGATACCTAACCAATTCAGAGTGTTTCATGTAATGCATCATGTTCTCCTAAATACATCCTAACAGTAATTAACCTAAACCATCTCGAGTTAGGGTTTTAAAAGGTATCAATTGAGAGAATGTTTTATAGCACCTCCTTTCCCTGTACCCTAACATTATACACTGAAAGCTACATTTACCCAATAGAATGCATGGATGGACATGCCATACTTAGAAACCGAATGCTTTCAAAACGATATAATTTATATGGCACTTTTCAAAACACGTCGAGTTTGAAAATAAGTAGAGTCGAAAGAGCAACTAATAGATGAAACATAGGTATCATGTTGTAGCTTTTAAACCCAAGTACTTGTATTTTGATAACCAATGTACAATTTCAACACACTTTACTAGAGAGTCATGCACTAAAACAATGCACAAGATACAATAGGTTATTTTAAAGACTAGGCATATATCTCTAACAATCATAATACTTATCACAATAACCCACTGTAGTTAGCAGTGGTGTAAACTCCCATATAGAGCATTATCTATGGCCATAGAAACAATCCCCAATCTCCACTGATCAACTAGGCCTCATTAATGTCTGTTGTCGAACATGTCACTAAGCCTAGGTTTGTTGAGTTAGGTACAAACAATCATATACATAAATATATGCATAAACACAACCAACCGAATAGGCATAATCATTAGGGTGCCAGTTGTCTCAAAATCAAAATCCCTTTTGATTAAATTAAGACAACCCAAATATTAGAAAACATTTCTGAATGCAACAACCCTTTAAAGCCAATACACAATCAGAGCTGAGGTTCATAATAAACATAGAAATAAGCATTCAAAACTCATGGTTGTTTTATAATCATAATTAGCTCAGAATACAATAAAAGATTTTGACGCAATATTTTAAAATAAAATATTTTGATGACATGACTCTTATCGTCACATGTTTTATGCCATGAATGAATGATAAGAACATTATTAAGATATGGCTAGATATGTTCTAGTTCCCCTATTGCACTTATATAAGCATGAATATACAATGGTATTCCTTAAATTTTCCAAGTTACCAATTACGCAGCAAAGTGGCCTAGGTATAATCACAACTTACATTACATATACAATTATGTTTTCATTAGCATTAGCTAAATATGATCATAACATATGAACTATAACGCTCTTACTAGGCAAAAGGTAATGCACATAAACATAGTGTTATCATACCTTAGCATCTACTCAATTAAATCAAATTGTAGCCCATAACACACGTCAAGACTTAGATAAGAAACCTCAATGATCCATATACAGTACTACATCATAGCTGAATACATCATCTAGCATTAACATATCTCTTTCATCTCAATTGCACAAGCTTATAACACATACCAACTTATAAGCTGTCACGACCCATATTACCTAAAAATCAGAGTAAATTTTTTTCTTTTTCATTTATTATTTAATTCTTATCTTTCTCTCATCGTGACCATCTTACCAAACAGTTGGACTATGATTCGGTGTTAGTCACCTCTTACCTATTTACCATTCCATTTCCATATTCACATTCATATATCAGAGTTTACTATCTTTTGATTTTAAATAAATACATACCTAATGGTATTTATAACTCTACATCCCCGAAATCATATCCGTATACAGTACTGTGCATTACATATTTAGATACAAAACTATACAAATGTGTATACCTGTCTCTCGATGGGAAGCAGCGAATACCAAGCATGCAAGTTCTCAGCCGCTCAATAATTATTGCAAGTGCTCTGAAAAGATGGAAGAATAAAGGGGGTGAGCAAACCACACGCTCAGTAAGGCAATTATGCAAGTAAGTAGATAGCTCCACTATCTACATGCTCATAATGCAATGCCCTTAAAATCCATTTCTTTTCATTAAAATCTCAAGCACAAAACCATGCATATATCATGACATAGTTTATCCAAAACTATTTGTGCATATAGAAAAGCATGTAATTCATGCATCAATAGCATTTTATGTGACATCATTAAATCATAATGAGCATGAAACAAATCCAGATCATGCATTCTTTCATGTCATGTAAGACAAATCATGAATTTGAAATAAAAGCATGGAAAACAACATCATGCTACTGCATTTAAATCATTTCATTTAAAACGCAGTATAAAATAACCCAAAGGAGTTAAGCATCTCATAATTCAAATCTCAACTCGTAAAACAATTCATTGTAAAACTTCGGTTATAAAACTACTTTTCTTTCAGTGTCACAAATCATAAAATCATAAAATCGGGGGCCTGACCCCTTCCTCGGGTCTACCCTGGTCTAACGACCAATAGTTATATCATGTGACACAAGTAGGTAATTATATCAGTAACATCGAGGACTATGGCCATATCCTGGTGATCCCTGGCAACACGGTACCTAGTGTGCGGGGTATCACACCTGAAACGGGAGGTGGGTCGTCCTACCCGTCAGAACAACATAACACCAAGATTGCGAGGGCAAGGCTTGCTGCCTCGTGGCTAATGCCACTCCACTCCAACAATCCCCACGGTACAGCGTACTCCGCATGACATACACGGTACAACGTACTCCGTGAAACCAAACTCAATCAGGGGTGCCTGCAATAGGTCTTATCCACCCATATCATCTCTGTCTCAGAATGCACGTGTGAGCATATCATCTCACTGTGACACACAGTCTACAGGAGGCTCCAACACGGCTATATGCATGTAATATAAATCCCTGTACGAGCATAGCTCAAGTACGGCTCCATGCATATTCATGATATCAGAAAACCTCGTGCGAGCAAAGCTCTAGCACGATTTCATAAAAATCAATGAAATCTGCGTACGTGCAGTGCTCCAGTACGACTTAAATTAATTATAAATTCAAGTAAAATCCACGTACGAGCAATGCTTTAGTACGGATATGTATAAAAACTCAATGAAAACCTCGTACGAGAAAAACTACAGTACGACATTCAAATGAATTATGAAAACCAAATAAAACTTTGTGCGAGCAACGCTCCAGCACAAATGAATGCTCAAGTAAAATCAAATCTCGTGCGAGTTACACTCAGCACGACTTTATGCAATATCAAATCAAAACAGGATGTGAGCTAAGCTCCAGCATCTCTCATGCATGTCAAATCATTAAAACTAGTGCGAGCAATCGCTCCAGCACCATTTTATGCATACCACGTCAAAACAAATTAAAACATGTCAAAACAGAGTGCGAGCTAGGCTCCAGTAACTCTCATGCATATCAAATCATAAAATCAGTGCGAGCAACCGCTCTAGCACATTTCATGCATATGATGTCACACAAGTCAGTGCGATTAACCGCTCAAGCACATTTATGCATATTCACAAATGCAGATATAGTGCGAACTACGTGTTGGCACTATCTGTTTCCATATAAACTTGATAGTTGGCCTATTTTCCAAGGAAATTTCATTTAAATACCAATAACACTTACGTAGTGTTATTTTAGGAAACTTATGCAATTATCGGCCAAACTACCGTTTTGCTTTGCTTAAAACCACGAAAATCCCTTAAATCAGAAAATTCATAAATCATGCATTTCATGCATGTCATGCTTTCACCATCCTTAGGTGAACTTCCCTCAATAGGGGTAAAATAGTCTTTTCACCTATTTCGATCCTTAAAATCATTTAAACCACTTTTAGGACCTTTATACAATATCAGTGTATACATACATATTCAGTGTATACAAACTATTTAAAATACGCGTAGCTACCTCTAGCTACTCACACAATTCCCTTACCTCATTTTTCTGTACAGTCTGACCTTTCCACTGATGACTCGTCACGTAGTCCGATTTGCTCCGACTCCAATCTCCGAAACTACGGATACATATTCATCAGGTAAAAAACAATACAAATTAATGTATTTCATAATTTTCTGGGCTTAATTTAAATCATTGGGCCCGTTTACCCCTATTGGGCCTGATTGTACCATAATGGGCCTTAATCGGCCTTAAGCCCGTTTACCACACTTTATCGAGGCCTATTGGGCTCATTGGACCCATCAGTATTTATTTAGCCTCGGTCTAAATTCTCAGATATCTCAATCTATTATTTACGACAATTTATCCAATTTTTGAGAATTTAATTCATTTCATGCGAAATTTTAAATCCGTAATTTATGCGATAAATATCAATCACGCATTCGATGTAAATTATCGTAAATAAGGGTCACTTACCCATGATTCCATGATAGTACGTAAATCGAGGCTGTCTCAAGCTTTGGTTGATGCCAATTGTTGAGCTACACAATTTAATTAATTTTTCGGGTAAATTTCCTGTCTGATATTAATCAAATTAAATATTCCAAAAATTAAATCGATCAATTCGACTGCTTACCGACTTACTCGAAGCTCGATTGCATCACTGAAATTTCCCCCAATTTTTCCTCTTTTTCTTTTTCCCTTTTTCTTCCTTTTTTCCTTCTCTTTTTGGCTGAACCGGTTCGGTCCGGTTCAACCCGGTTCAGACCGCCGGTTCAGTCCGGTTCGACTGGTTCAGTGCCTTGTCGACCGATTCTCCACCGGTTTCCACTGTCAGTGGCTTCGCTGGGTCGTCCGCAGTTCGGATCTGCCCTCGGTTTTGCTCGAGGTGGCCGGAAAGTGGCTGGTCCGATCTGTTCTCCTTTTCGCCGTCGGTAACAATCTCTTTCTTGCTGTTGTCGGCGTTAGCCGCCACCCCACTGGTCGATTCAGCCGCTGATCGACCGATCTTCGCTCTGGCTTCCTTTGGCTGGCGGTGGCCGGGCCCGAATCGGCGCCGGTGACTGCCAATTTCTTTTCCACTCTCGGCTTCTCCGTTTCCCGCCTCTTTCACCGCCAGTCGTCGCTTCTTTTCCGGCTACCAGCACCGGTGATGGCCTCAGCTGGGTTGCCTCTCACCTGGGCTCGCCGTTGCCGGTGGTCTCCCTTGGTTCGGCTGCTTCCGTTTTCGCCTATTTCTTTGTTTCTGTCCAAATCGCGATTTCCAAATTTCGTTTTTTTTTTCTTTTTTTATTATTATTTTAATCAATTAAAATATATTAAAATTGCCAAAATATCTTCAAAATTAATATTTAATTCATTTAATCTATAAATGAATTTATCGGTATTATTTTATCTTTTCGGTATAATTTTCAATTATTTTCGAAATTATTTTTCGACACGAAAATTCTGATTTTTTCCAATAATTCATATCTTGATCAATTTAATCTGAAATTTAATTATTTCTTCGTTATTGATCAAGATTTCTCAATCCCATATTTTCAATTAAATTTTCTTGTCCCGATTAATATCGAATTTTGATCTTTTGACCGTTTTGCCCTTGCACGTGTTCGGGAATACCATTTAAATCCTTTTGCATTTTTAAATGCACTCGAAAATTTCTATTCATTCCATTTGCTCTTACGATAAAATCGGGTCTTACAATAAGCAAACAACCATAAAATCATCTTCAAAACCATATATCAACACCATTTCCATACCATGGCCGAATACATCATTTTACTCTACCATGGCTTTCGTCTCAAATTCCACAAGGTACAATCATATTTATCTTATGCTAAATCATCTTACACAATGCAACACTAGTAACCTCATACTATCAAATCACATTTAATACTATTAATATTATCAAGGCACAATTGCCAATATTCCCCAATCAATTTCATAGCAACATGCTAAACAATCATTACTATATATCACTTACCTTAAAGCACCAATTTTAGTACATTCACCACCACACATATCCTAGCTGAAAATGCAAAATCACCAACTATTAATTTTCACTACAATTCCATAAATCAATTAATCTTAGACTAAACTTAATTACACAATAACAATTTAACTAAACTAAGAAAACCATCCTGACCAAAATTTTCTCATTTGCCTGTGAGCTTCACAAGGACCTCTCCTTGTGTTTTTCCTACAATTTAGCCACCCTCATTTAGTATACACCAATGAATGTAACTATGAACCCAACATCACCATTAACAACTTCCTTACCCTTATAATCAACCCTTAGGCTGAAGTTTACTCTTCTTTCCTTAAAAATTTTCTGCAATTTAACACCAAAATTCACATTAATATCACTACATTATACATATACAATTAAATCAAGGGAAGAAACAAAGCCTTTCCCTTAATTGTTGAGATGGTTGAACCTTAACAACCAAGTTTCCTCACATTTTCTTGCATACAAAGCGTCCCTCACTCAAAATCAATTTTGAGCTTAATCTTCCTAACCTTCATAGAGTGAGAAACACCTTAGAATTCACATGCATGGAGCTTATCTTGTCTCTTCTCTCTCTCGATTTCCTTTCAATTCTTTCTTTTCCTTTTTTCTTCTCATTAATGTAAAGAGTTCCCTCACCCTTTCTCCTTTATTTTTTGTTTAATTTGCTTCTTAGTTAGTGCTAAAATGAAGGCTCCTCTAAATCTTTCTCTAATGTTGATTCTTCACTCATTTATTCACACTTTGTTTATGTTTTACACTTTAGCTAATTCCAAAGTGAGGGCCATATCAAGTTTCTCCTTAATGTTGATTCTAGCTTCATTTCTCTCCACTTTGGTATGTTTTATTTTCCCTATCTTTAGATAATACCAAAATGGAAAAGCACTCATGGCATTTTCCACTAAGTAGTATAATATTACTTTAATGAATCATGTAGCCAATGTGCCACTTTTAATTACTTGGTTAATATCATTTCTCGCATACTTGGCTAGGAATTAGTCTCATATACATGACTATAATTAATTTAAAATACTTGGCCACTATTAACTTTTTACTTTATGAATATCTTAGCATTATATTTATTTAATGTGGAAGACGACATTTTTACCTCCATATACTTGAAGTGATCAGCTAAGGCTATTAAAATGGGACAAATTGTTCTGTCTTAGGAAAATTTCATTAATTTCAATTTGTTTTTTTTGTAATAGCAACTCAGCTACTTTAATTATCAAAATTAAATTGTCTTACCTAATGTGGAATAAGCTTGTGCTCACAAAGTTCCAAGATTGACATGACCTTCTGCGAGTCCCGTGTACTTCCGCATCCTACAAAATAAATTGAAATTTTATTATTCGATCATTAGATACACATTGAGCACAAGGTATGTAAGAATTGCCATTTCTATACATATTTGACCAATATTTGACTATTTGAACAGTGTAGGATGGCTAAATAGCAATTTTTTCGATTTCAAGTGCAAAAGGCCAACTCCCATATAAAGAGGTACACGAGCCCCATGGGAGTGCATATGTACCCAGATATCTTTGAATCATCATAAAATGATGATATATGACCTCAAGTAAGTCATTTGAATCTATAAAATTTAAATTATGATTTATCCCCAAAAAAGTGTAACAATTCAAAAAATGACAATTTTGTCTATAGGTCGAATTATCACACTGGCCAAATGGAGACTGTAGATTGATTTGAAGGTATTAACTAAGTTATGCCAAGCTTTTAAAATGCATGTGAAACATTATATTGAAAATTTTGAATGTTAAAACTGAAATATATCGAAATATGTGAAATCAGGTGAAAACCCCATAATAAATGTGCATAGCTGGCTACCCTTAGCATTTTCCATTAATGTTACCTTATTTCTTTTGGAGTTGCATGGAGTTAATGGAAATTTCACCTATCAAAAGTGAGAACCAATGAGTAAATAACATATTTAATGAAATTAGCCTAAATGGATTGTAAAGACCGTGTGGCATTTTGTTCCCACAAGATTCAAGAGGTGGCCCCCATAGTCTCACTCAAACGTATTATCCGCTTTGGAAGCTCCACAGGCCCCTCATAGTTTTGTCGAGGTAAATACCCCATTCGCGTCCCCATCGTGGTTCAAATTTGGGACCCTTAAGTACCCAAGTCTTACCACTTTGGGCGACGCAGAGAGGCGGAGATCGACGAGGAGAAAGAGGCAGCTACATCGAAGAAGAAAAAGGGGCAAATCAACCCCATTTCGGCCAGCCCAGGCTTGTCGCCGCCAACCCCACTCGTCGGGCGGCCAAACGAAGCTGTTGGAAGCAGAAATTGGGGAAGAACCGACCGGCAACGCAAGGACTGGCGAGATTCCTACTGAACCGGTTTAGACCGGTTCAGTAAAAATAGGGGCTGAACCGGTCCGAACCTGTTCTGCTAGAAAAAAAGGAGAAAAATTCGATAATGCCTCGGCTTAAAGATAAGTTGGTAAGCGGTCAAAATTAACCGTTTTAATTTTTGGTAAATTTGTTTGAATTTATATTTAACTGAAATTGACCTGGTTTAAATATATAAATGTGTAACGCGACAATAGGCGATGAACGCGAGTTCGATCAAGTCTCGATTTACGTGTCATCACAAAATCTCAGGTAAGTAAACCTCACTTGCTATGATTTATATAATTATATGAGTAAAAATTAAATTGCCTAAGTTTGCGAAATTATTCTGTATAAATTGCTTTATATTTTGGAATTGAAAATCGACTATCGTAAATGATTGTGTGAACTATCCGAAGACGTATGTAGACCTTAAAATCAATTTAAAATATGATATGAAATGAATCAACTGTAGTGAGAATATAAATTGTACTCTGCAATGCAGGCTGGATAAAAAGCAAATGATACACGGTCTTGTTGCAGAAATTTCGTAAATTATCGGTATTTCGAATTAAGACCTATATGCTATCGAAAATGCGATTTTGAATTGTTGGACATGTTTTCGAACCTCGCGATGATTTCTGGACATTAAAATCATTGCACGATATTTTACGAGAGATTTAAAGCTTGTACAGATTTTATCTGTATAATCTCATTCGGATTGTTTGGACTAATTGGAGCATAAGACTTATTTAGCTTATGCTTAGTATTCTCGGATTTAAACATAAGCTGCTTTCCGTCTCAATTGTAATATGACTTGTGGAACTGCGATTTTTGAAGATTTGTTGTTGTAGGCATTCTGGTTAAGTTATGGTCGATAGAGTATATGGAGGCAACCTAAAGTTTACGACTCTTATACGGGCAGTCTGGCTTGTCCGACATTGCTGAGACAGGTTTCGATTTTGGTTAATCACTAGTATTAGAGACTTTCAGATCTATGAACATAGGTGACATCCTAGTCTCTGGGATAGTTTTGGCTTATTGATAGTTACAATGGGAAAGTTTCGATCGAAAAATAATTGTGGACGCTGTTTATATTTGTATGATCTAATTATCGAACCTTGTGAATAAGATATCGAACTATATGGTTTTAGAATTGTTTCCGGACATACGAATATGATACAAATTAATCAGTTTGATACGAGATAACATCGAATGAATTAAATCGAGTCCTAGGATAAGGAATAAATGATGTTTTAGGATCTTATGGGATATAAGTATGTGGAAACATTAACAATAAGATTATCAGAAAGGATATGTTCTTGTACGAACCTTATTCTGAATTAAAAATTGTATTTCACTACACATTATGATTTCGTGGGATTTTAAAAAGTTTGCATGGTTTTTTGTACAATTTATAACTTTGATTAATTATGGATCCAGCATGTATATGTGAGGTTTTTCGAGACATGATTTTCGTAAGCTTTTGTACAAATAAATTAGAAGTGATTTCAATATGATAAGAAAGTTTTGAGACTAAGGCATTATAGCATATGAGTCAGGGTAAACCTGGGGGTCAATCTAGGGACCCAAGGGAATTCTAGCCGACGGCCTAGGAATGGGTTGGACCTTGATAATGACATGCGTAATTCTATGTGACTGTCATGTCGCCTTCATGGCATTTTTATTTCCGCCTATGTGGCACTTATATGTCCGCCTGTGTGGCATTATATGTAAGACCCGATTTTTATCATATTTCCTTATGATTCACGTGATGTAAACATGATTATATGTAAAATGAATCATAAGAAGAGTTTTACGTGAATGAAAAATGCAAATGGAGATTGAAATGGCCACATATTAAATGAATGAGATTCGGACCATTCAGATTGGAGATAAGGATTTAAAACACGAAATGAGAAAGGGTTCGTGAAGGGAAGTTGTGTTGATTTGGTCCCGAACACGTGCAAGGGTAAAACGGTCAAAAGATTAAAATTCGGTATAAATTCGATAAGAAAATTTTAATTAAAAAATAGGGATTTAGGACATCTTGATCTGTCACGACCCAAAACTACCAAAAAAATCAGAGTAAATTTTTCGTTTTTCTTTCATACTTACCTGTCCTCTGATCGTGACCACACTCCACTAACAATTGGGCTGTGCGTCAATGCCAGTCCCACCATTCATCCATCATATAACTTAATTTCTTATTAAAAGAGACGTAAACACATGAGTTTTTAACTAATTCTTTCTCATTCATTTACAAGTGTTTACAGTGTCTATACATCCCCGAAAGTTACTTACAAACATGTCACTGTGCTATTCTTATTTAGATACAATATGTACAAGTATATATACCTCAAAATGATGGGCAACAACGAATATCAGGAATGCAGTACTCAGTCGCCGCAATGTCTACTGGAGAAAATCTGTGTAGGAAAATGAAAGGGTGAGCACATCAAGCTCAGTAAGGCAATCCTACGAACAAGTAGGCAACCATACTACCTACATGAACGTGGTGCCGTACATAAACCACCTTTCTCCACACATTTCAAAACCGATGCTACAATTCATGGTGTCATGTAAAACAAGTTCAAATATGGATTTCAAAAGCATGGAAAACTCGACATGCAAATCCATTTAAAACATTTCATTCTCGTTAAAATTTCACAACACAGTCAGGACTCAACCCCTCCCTCGGGTGTTCCTGACTCATACAAAACCATGAAATCAAATGCTTTTCAAAGCAATAGTACCATGCGATACAATGAATATCATGTAAAACCAATTTACATCATTCATGGGTTTAAATAGCATGAAAATAACATCATGCAACTTTTCGTTTAAAACCTAATTTAATTTTTCATCAAAACCATATCTCAGTCAGGATCCAACCCCTCCATCGGGTGATCCAGACTCACACGAAAATCCATAAAACGTGTTTCTCAAAAACATCAACTTATAACATGCGAGACTAGGCAATATATATGTATATCTCAGGCAAATAACTTGGACTATGGCCATATGTCCTCGTGATCCTATTGCTACACGGATCTTAGTGTGCGGGGTCTCACCACTATCGGGAACCGCCCCGGGAGGTGGGTCAGTCCTTCCCGTCGGTCCTGCTCGATCACTCGCATCCGAAGATGCCACTCGCATCTGAAAACACCACGTATCTAAAGATGCCACATAATCAATCCCAGCACGGTGCAACGTACTCCATGCTACTTGCACGGTACAACGTACTCCGTGGACCCATATCTCATATCCATACTCATGCCCTGTCTCAAAACGCACGTGTGAGCCTATTTAATCGGCGTGACACACAGTCTACCTGATGCTCCAAGCACAGCTCATCGCATGTTCTCATAAAACCAGTGTGAGCGATGCTCCAGCACTCTTATAAAATCAAGGAAAATCTCTTGCGAGCCAAGGTCCAGCACGCGTTTCATAAAATCTCATAAAATTAGTGCGAGCTAAGCTCCAACACTCTGTCAAAATCATGTAAAACTAGTGCGAGCTAGGCTCCAACACTCTGTCATAAAAATTCAAGTGAAAATCTGGTGTGAGTTAGACTCCAGCACCCTGTCACGAAAATCATATGAAAATCTGGTGCGAGTTAGACTCCAGCACCAATGCATGTAAAACTCTAGTGCGAGCTCTCGCTCCAGCACTAATGCATGCATCACACAAATCAAAAACTCGTGCGAGCTGAGCTCTAGCACGTCACATTTCTATAAAATCACGTAGGTGGCTGCATTTCTCAAATCAATTTTAGAGACAATCAACATTGATTAAAGTTATGCAATGCTGTGCATTTTATTTAAAAGTTAGCCAGCCTACCCATGCATGTGTCAAAACACCTCAAGAACAAGCAGGAACCTCTTGTTCTTGCTCCTCCCAATGTTTCATAAATTTGGAAATTTTACACTTCACAAAGGTATTTTGGTAGTTTACCCATCCGGGGCACTAAAATTTTTATCTTAAATCTAGACCCTTCAGACAATTTAAGAGACTGCAAATGAAGTTAAAATTGCATAAAGTTACCTTTAGCAGTCCGTAAAATTCCCTTACCTTATTTTTCTGTACGGTCTGACTTTTCCCACTGATGTCTCGTCACGTAGTCCGATTTGATCCCAATCCAATCTCTGAAACTGCGTATAAATATTCATCGGGTTAAATCCAAACATATTAATTCATATTTGACTTTAACTGGGCTTATTTTAAATCATTAGGCCCGTTTACCCCTATTGGGCCCGGTTGCACCTTAATGGGCCTTAATCGGCCATAAGCCCGTTTTCCACTTAGTATTCACATTATCAAGGCCTATTGGGCTCATTGGGCCCATCAGTATTTATTGAGCCTCGTTCTAAACTCATTGGATACCCGTATACTATTTACGATAATTAGTTTAAAATTTCGAATAATATTCCTTTTAATATAGAATTAATCCGTAAAATAATCTTAACTCTGCATTAAGGACTCAAATTGTCAGAATTAAAATGTACTTACCCAATGCTATGTGGGGTACGAAAATCAAAGCTCAATCGGCTCTCGTTCGGGCTCTGTTGTAAAACTGCACAATTAGGTAAATCTGGGTTATTTTCTTTTAAATATAATATTAAATAAATTTTCAAAATTTACCCGTAGGCCAATCTCGACCCTCAGTCAACTTACCCGAATCTCGAGTCGTCCCCAGTAATTTTTCTTTCCTTTTTCCCTTTTCTTTCTTTTCATTTCCTTTCCTTTCCTTCTTTTTTCCTTCATTTTCCTTCATTTTCCTCTCGGCCAAACGGTGCCGTTACGGTTTCCTTGTCGTCGTCGGCGGTTCCGACCATTTCGTCGGCCAGTACCGGTCTCAAAATGATCGGATCTTCCTCTTGGACATGCCGATGCCTATCGCTCACACCCAGCTGCAGTGGATCGCCGGAATCGGGCCCGTTTTCCTCACGATTTTCTCCTCTTTCGTTTGTCGGTTTTCGGTGTCGATACGACGCATCGTCAGTGTCGTTGAGTTCGTTGGCCTGTTCTTTCTCTTCTTCGACCTTCGTCTGGCTCGTTGGTGGGTCTCGGGTGTCCCTCGATTTTCTGTCGATTTTCAATTTTGGGTTTTTCCTGATTTTCGATTTTCAGTTCTTTTTTTTTCTTTTTTTATTTATAATTTATTTTATTATTATTTATTTATTATTATATTCTAAAAATCCCAAAAATATCTAAAAAAATTATATTTTATTCTTTTAATCAATAATTGAATTTATTTCTCTTATTTCGTCTTTTCAGTATATTTTTTCAATATTTTCGGGATATTTTTCGAGGTGAAAATTTCGATGTATTCCAATAAATTTATATCTTGATCAATTTAACCTGAAATTTAATTATTTCTTCGTTATTGATCAAGATTTTTCAATTCCATATGAAATTTTCCTATCGAATTTATATTGGATTTCGGTCTTTTCACCGTTTTACCCTTCTACACGTTTGGGACCAATTTAGGCCGACTTTCCTTCTTGGACCCACTATAATTTCTCATTCAAAATTCGTATCTCTATACGAACAATTTAAATCTCATAAATTAAATTTGAAATTCATTAATTGTCCGTTTTCAGATTTAATGTACGTTCGACTATTTCATTCATATTTATATGATCATATGATCAAAATCATTCGTCTTATGATTCCATTTATGTATAACAATGTCCATAAAATGTGTGAATCATAAGGAAATACGATAACAATCGAGTCTTACATGATCAATGAAGGAGAAATTATCGAATTTTCGAGTCCAATTGATCAAGATCCGGAATTTTTAATATTTATAAAAAATTCACTCGGGACAATATCTCGAAAATAAGGAGAAAATACACCGAAAAAGGGTTAAAATAAAATAAATAAAATAAATAAATTAATCTAAATAAAATAGAGTTTTGTTGATATTTTGGGTTTTTTTTAATAATATTTTAATGATTAAAATAATAAGAAAATAAATTATAAATAAGAAAGGAAAAGAATCGCGAAATCGCGATTCTGAAATGAAAAAGGAAAGAAACAGAAGGCAAGTCGAGGGCCTCCCTTCTGCCTCAATGATCGGAGAACGGGGAGGAAACCAGGCGAGCGGCTGAAGGGAGAGGCAGCTGAGCCATCGCTGGTGCTGGTGGAGGGGGAAGGAAGCGATGATCGGTGACCGAGGAAGAGAAATCATGAAACCGAGGGGGGAAAAGGAAATTCGTCGGCGTTAGCGCCGATCTAGCCCCAACCACCACCTGCCGATGGTTCCCTAGGCGCAAGCGAATAGATCGGTGGCTGAATCGGCCAGTGGAACTATCGGCAACGCCGTCAACGACTGCAGAAAGGAAATGGCATCGACGCCGAGGAGAGAAGAGGTCGGACCGACCACTTTTCGGCCAAAACCTGGCAAAATCGAGGCCAGAGCTGTGCATCGAACAGTGCCACGGACTTGCTGGAGACGGAAGCCGGCGAAGAATCGACCGACGAAGCTCCAAACGGCGAAGAAGAAAATTGGACTAGACTGAACCGGGTGAACCGGATCGGTCTGAACTGGGCTGAACCGGACCAAATCGGTTCAGCCAGAAAAGAAGAGAAAGAAAGAGCAAAAGGGAAAAAGAAAAAATAGAAAAAACTGAAAAAAATTTCAGTGATGCAATCGAGCTACGGGTAAGCCGGTAAGGGGTCGAAATTGATCGATTTAAATTTCAGAATATTTAATTTGATTAATATTGGACTGAAAATTGACCCGAAAAAATATGTAATTGTGTAGCTCGACAATTGGCGTCAAACGAGAACTCGAGTCAGCCTTGATTTGTGTACTATCATGGAATCTCAGGTAAGTAACCATTTTTTACGACAATTTGCATAGTTATGCGTGTTAGAAATTTACCGCATAAATTACGGATTAATTTCGTATAAAATGAATTAAATTCTGAAATTTGAGATAAATTGTCGTAAATAATTAATTGAGCTACTATCCGAGAGTTTAGAACGAGGCATAATAAATACTGATGGGCCCAATGAGCCCAATAGGCCCCGATAATGTGAATAGTAAGTAGAAAATGAGCTTAAGGCCGATTAAGGCCCATTAAGGTGCAATCGGGCCTAAGATTGTAAACGGGCCCAATACTTTGAATCAAGCTCAGAAATGATGAAATAAAGTTAATTGAATGATTTTTGACCCGATAAATAATTATACGCAGCTCCGGAGATTGGATTGGGAGTAAATCGGACTGCGTGACGGGACATCAGTGAAAAAGTCAGACTGTACAGAAAAATGAGATAAGAGAATTTTACGAGTAGCTAGAGGTAGTTACGCGTATTTTTAACAGCTTTTACGTATACTGAAACTGTAGAAAGATCCTAGAAATGGATTAAAAATTTTAAGGACTCGGGATGGGTAAAGGACTATTTTACCCCTACTAAGGGAAAATTCACCTGAGGATGGTGAAAGCATGACATGCATGAAATGCATGATTTGAAAGATTTTCATGAAATTTTAGTAAAGAAAATTGGTAGATTGGCCAATAATTACATAAATTTCACAAGATAACACTACGTAAGTGTTATTTATAATTTAAATGAAACTCTTTGGAAATGGGCCAACTATCAAGTTTATATGGAAACAGATGGTGCTAGAGCATTTCCTCGCACTATATCTGAGTTTGTGAGTGTGCATAATGGTGCTGGAGCGGTTGCTCGCACCGATTTGTGTGACATCATATGTATGAAATGTGCTAGAGCGGTCGCTCGCACTGATTTTTATTATTGTGAAATGCATGAGAGGTGTTGGAGTCTAGCTCGCACCCTATTTTGACTTGATATGCATAAAAAGGTGCTGGAGCGATTGCTCGCACTAGTTTTAATGATTTGACATGCATGAGAGGTGTTAGAGCTTAGCTTGCACGAGTTTTGATTTGTGTGATGCATGCATTAGTGCTGGAGCAAGGGCTCGCACTAGAGTTTTACATGCATAGGTGTTTGAGTCTAACTCCCACCAGATTTTGATATGATTTTCTTGACAGGGTGATGGAGTCTAACTCGTACCAGATTTTCACTTGATTTTTATGACACAGTGCTAGAGCTTTGCTCGCACTAATTTTACATGATTTTGAAAGAGTGTTGGAGCTTAGCTCGCACTAAATCTTATGAGATTTTATGAGATGCGTACTAGAGCTTTGCTCGCACGAGATTTTCCTTGATTTTATGAGGGTGCTGGAGCATCGCTCGCACTGATTTTATGAGACATGCGATGAGCCCTGCTCGGAGCGTCGGGTAGACTATGTGTCACGTCGATTAAATATGCTCGCACGTGCGGTTTAAGACAGGCACGATTATTGATATGAGATATGGGTCCACGGAGTATGTTGTACCATGCAAGTAGCATGGAGTATGTTGTACCGTGCTGGGATTGATTATGTGGCATCTTCGGATGCGAGTGATATCTTCGGATGCGAGATATCGAACATGACCGACGGGATGGACTGACCCACCTCCCCGAGCGATTCCCGATAGTGGTGAGACCCCGTACACAGGATCCGTGTAGCAGTGGGATCACGAGTATATGGCCATACTCCTGGTTATTTGCCTGAGATATTGATATATATATATATATATATATATATATATATATATTACTTAGTCTCGCATGTTACTATCTGATGTTTTGAAAGTTTGAGAATGCGTGGATTTTGTGTGAGTCTGGATCACCCGAGGGAGGGGTTGGATCCTGACTGATGATATTGGTTTTGTTGTGAATAAATGGAATTTTCAATATTTTCGAAAATACTTGGAAATAAATGATTTTATGTGGATCAGGATCACCCGAGGGAG
The DNA here is from genome assembly GCA_033439115.1 of Firmiana major. Classification (NCBI taxonomy): domain Eukaryota; kingdom Viridiplantae; phylum Streptophyta; class Magnoliopsida; order Malvales; family Malvaceae; genus Firmiana; species Firmiana major. The sequence continues at coordinate 41,938,142 of CM065907.1, read as the reverse complement.
GGGTTGAGTCCTGATGAGTGTGATGGATGTGGATTCATGAAATGAATTAAAATATTTTCTACGGTTTTGTAGAAACTCAGCATGATGTATTTTCCATATTGGTTTATAATTCATGAAATGAAATGTTTTAGCATGAGGAGGTTATCCATGCTTTAATTGCAAATGCATGATTTTGATTTAATTCATGCGTTGTATGATTTTACATGAGATGCCATTGAGACATGAGTTGCATGATTTCCATAAGCACGAACAACTTTTATAAACTATGGCATTGATGTGTGCATGAGCTTTAAATGAAAAGAAATGGATTTAAGGGCATGGCATTATGAGCATGTAGATAGTGAATCTATCTACTTACTTGCATGATTGCCTTACTGAGCGCGTGGTTTGCTCACCCCCTTATTTACTATTCTTTTCAGAGCACTCGTAGTAGATAGTGAGCAGCTGATGACTTGCATTCTTGGTATCCGCTGTTTCCCATCATCGAGAAAAGGTATACACACTTGTATAGTTTTGTATCTAAATATGTAAATGCATAGTACTGTAAACGTATATGACGTCGGGGATGTAAGGTTATGTAAATGAAATTGTGAATGTAACATGGAAATGGAATGGTAAGTAGTGTGAGGGGACTAACACCGAATCATAGCCCAACTGTTGGTAGGATGGTCACGATGAGAGGAAGCTAAGAATTAAATATGAAAGAAAAAATAAAAAATTTACTCTGATTTTTGGGTCGTGACATTATATGTGATATATGTCCGCCTGTGTGGCGTTATATGTGATGCTGTATGACTCTAGCCTAGTTAATAGCTCCCATGGCCATGGGTATTATGTTCCCTCTTCGGAGGATGCCCTCTTTTGAGGATGAAGTGAAGAAGTGATTACCCACATGACAGTAATAGTGATATGCCTAGTCTCCATGGTTTAGAATATAAATGATTTGAATTACGAATGTAACCTTTATTAAAGTAAGTAAGTATGTGAAATTTGACTAAGTATGTATGAATGAATGTTTTATTTCAAACTAAGTAAGTAAATGTGGTTTTCCTATAATAACCGAATAAGGTTATGTGATTTGAATAAAGTAAGTATGAAAAGTTTCGAAAGCATGTAAATCATGACTTTCAATATGTTTTCCCGATCACGGGTTACAATAGTAAGTATGTGAAATGTATTTCGAATTTCAGGACATGCTTCAAAAAGTGTTTTGAAACGTGAAATGTATTTTGAAACGTGAATAATGTTTTGAAGTATGAAATATGTTTTCGAAATATTTTATGAACATAAGTATGGTTCACAGAACATATCCTAACGATGTAAAATAAACATGTGGTTGCCCTTGCTAACAGGAATGATAATAGTTAGTAACGGAGTCCCAACTGAAGGAATGTAATAGTCAGTAGTATCCCAGCTAACGGGTTAGAATAATTAGCAAAAGATAGTACGAGATATGTTTTGACTTGTGATATATGTTTTAGAATAAAAACTACGTTTCGAAATGCGAAGAGAGTTTGGAATATGAAAGATGATTCGAATATAAAGATTATATTTCTAATGTGAAAATGTTTCAGATGTAAGACCAATTTCAAATAAGGAAAACGTTTCGATATAGATGATGTTTGAAAAAAAACAAGTTTTGAAGTGTTATAAGTTTTGAATATAGGTTATATTCAGTATATGAATATTTTCGATATGTGATATGATTTGGGTTAAATGATATAATTTCAAAAATAGTTGTGTCCGAAGGATAGATAAGAATTGTAATAAAATTAGTTTTTCGTTTTCGACTATGATTCGAATTTTGAACCTCTATGGCTATATTTAGTTTGGGTGGTCAGGTTTGATGGCCAATTAAGGTATTTCAAAAAATATCTCTGCCTAAAAAACTTGACAGCGTCTAGATAGTAGACTAGCCTCTAAACCCAAGAGAAGTATGACTTTCGATAAGTTTTGATTGTAAAGTATGTTTTGGAACAAGATATGTTTCGAAATGTGATAAGTTTCAGATAGTGATTCAGATAAGTGGTATTAAAGAATGGTCAAATGGAAGTGTGTTAAACATGCATTAGAAATCTAGTAACATGTAAGTTATTACCTCTGTACTTGTGTGGTTTACTTACTGAGCTTTCCCAAAGCTCACCCCCTTCTTCTTTTCATCATAGGTTCAGACTAGAGTTGCATTGGCAACGATATCAATATCGGCTTTGAAGTAAATGCTTTGAGATCTCACAGCTTGTATCGGTACAGTTATTTATACTATGTAATTGTATTTTTTCAGACAGTTACTTTTCAGTTATGTGTCGGGATGTGTATTCAATTAAGAAATAATCACAAAAATTAGTAAGAATTTAGATTGGGACCTTAGGTTTAATCTTAAACTAAGCTAGGTAGTTTGAGACCTAGAAATATGTAAGACTATACTCACATGACAAACAAGTATGAAAGGAAAAATGAAAACTTTAGCCCAAATTTTTACATTTCCGTAATAATTTACTTAAAATTTACAGTCTTCGGGTCCTTACATGGATAATATTACACTAAGCTTATAACATAAGCTTTTCATTAATTAGTTAAGACGTAAAATGCACCAATAAGGATAAAAGTGTGAGATCCGCATCTTTGTATGATATTCCTTATGATTTTCATATTGTATGACATTATTATATGTTAATGGATTCATAAGATGGTTGATTCGGATCTAATAAATGTGGATGAAATGAAATAACGTACGTAAAATCAAAAATAAGGAATTGAAAATAGGGAAAAGATTGTGGATTTATGAAAGAAAGTCGATTCAATTTAGTCCCGAACACGTGCAAGGGTAAAATGGTCAAAGATCAAAATTCGGTATAAATTCGATAAGTAATTTTCATTAAAATATGGAATTATGGATCAATACCGAGGAAAGTATTTAAATTCGAGTCCAATTGATCTAGATATAAGTTTATTGAAATTTATGAAAATTAATCGAAATTAATAGGGATTTTTAATTCGAAAAATTATCTCGAAAATAATAAAAAAATATACTGAAAAGACGAAAATAGACTGAGAAATCCATTTATTGATTAAATGGATAAAATAATAATTTTTAAGATATTTTTAGAGATATTTGGGTATTTTTAATATATTTAATTGATTAAAATAATAATAATTAAAAAAAACAAAAATCATAATCGGGGAAAGAGAAAGACCAAAATGGAACCTAGAAACCCGATTTGCAACCCGTGACCCCCGACGAGCCACTGACGACCGACGAACCCAGTTGACGGTCGAAAAAGGTAGAGCGAAGTCCGGCGGTTCCATTGGTACCGGTAACACGCGCCGATGGCCCCTATTTTCAGCAAATCGACGGACGAAAAATCGTGGGAGAAAACGCGTTGCTTCTGACGAACGGCGGTGTCCCAGCGCTGATTCAACCCAGCAGAGCACTCCCCTGGCTGAGCCGATCCTTTTGAGCCAAGTGGTGGCCGACGAGACGACCGGGATTGCCGGTGACGGTAAACGGGCCAAAATGGCACCGTAGCCGAGAAGGAAGAAAAAGAAAAAGAAAAAGAAAAAGAAAAAAATAAGAAAAAGAAAGAAAAGGGAAAAAGGGAAGAAAGTGTACCCGGGGATGACTCAAAATTTGGGTAAGTAACCGAGGGTCGGGATTGACCTACAAATAAATCTCGGGAATTCAATTTAATATAATTTTAGTGGAAAATGACCCGAATTTATATAATTGTGCAGTGTTACTACAGAGCCCGAACGAGATCCGATTTAGCTTCGATTTTTGTACCCCGCAGCATATTGGGTAATTACATTTTAATTACGATAATATGAGTCCTTTAATGCAGAGTTTAGATTATTTTACGGATTTTAGGGATTAATTCTGCATAAAAGGAATTTTATTCGAAATGTCAACGTAATTATCGTAAATAGTATCCGGGCTATCCAATGAGTTTGGAATGAATCCCGATGATTATTGATATGCCAAATAAGCCCAGTAAACCCAAAGAAGGGATTTAAAAAGCGAAAACGGGCTGAAAAAGGGGTCGAGGCCCATTAAAGTTCAATCGGGCCCAATAGAGTAAAACGAGCCCAGAGCTTTAGATTCGATCAATAAGAGTGAAATACTGATCAATATAATTGAACTGAACCCATATGTGGTTATATGCAGTTCCGTAGATGAGCGAATTGGACTGAGAGACCTGGTACTATCGAGTCGGGATAAACTCGCGCGTGATTCCAGGTAAGGGAGTTTTATGAGCACTTAGAGGTAGCTGTACGTAGTTTCGAGGGGATTTACATTACATTAAATTCATTAGGCTACCCGAAAGCAAAATAATAATTTTTACGAAAAAATATGGAAATAGTGATAAATTACTATTTTACCCCCAGTTAGGAAAATTTTAAAAAGGATAGTAAGGCTATGAAATTGCATGAAATTCATGATTTTAATGTTTTCATGATGATATTAGGTTGGCTATTATTTTCATGTTTTAAGTGAAAAGGCACAGGTTAGGTGCCAATTGATATTTATTTAACATGTTTTGATAAAGTTGAGCCACCTATCAGTGTTATATGAGTTGTAATCGTGCTTGAGCACTGCTCGCACTGGATTTTATATTTTAACTCATACACAGAGTGTTGGAGCCTTGCTCGCACTATTTTACAGATTTATTTCACATGACTACCGTACTGGAGTTTTTTCGAGGTTTTCATTGAGTTTTAATACCTATCCGTACTGGAGCAATGCTCGTACGTGAATTTGAATTGAATTTATAATCAGTTTAAGTCGTACTGGAGAGCTGCTCGTACGCAGATTTCATTGATTTCTATGAAACCGTGTAGGAGCTTCGTACACATGAGGTTTTTAGATATCATGTATATGTATGGAGCCGTGTTGGAGTTTCTCCTGTAGACTGTGTCACAGTGAGATGATATACTCACACGTGCATACTGAGACATACTTTACATGGGTGGATAAGACCTATTACAAGCACCCCTGATTGAGCTTGGGTTCATAGAGTACGTTGTACCATGTTTATCACATGGAATACGCTGTACCGTGGGGATTGTTGGAGTGGAGTGGCATTAGCCACGAGATAGCAAGTCTTGCCCTCGCGATCCTAATATTATGCTGTTCTGACGGGTAGAACTGACCCATCTCCCGTTTCAGATGTGACACCCCGCACACTAGGATTCGTGTGCCAGGGATCACGAGGTTATGGCTATAGTCCTAAATGTTACCGATATAGTCGCTTACATGTCTCACATGATAAATCATTTGGTTTTGATAAAACAGGGTAGACCAGAGGGAGGGGTCAGGCCTCGATTTTCTTATGAATCTGATTTAGATTTGATTTCCCACTGAGCAATTTTGATGAAACTTTCATGATTTGTAACCCTGTGAGAAGAGTGATTTTATAACGAAAATTTTAAGATAAATTATTTTATTGAAATGGATTTGAATTCCTTAAGTGTATCATATTTAACCCAGATGGGGTGTTTTAAAATGTGTTGATCCAATTGAGCATGAGATGTTTTCACATGAGAATCATTCCATGTTTTATATGCTGATTTCCTATTTTAGAACAGATGATATTATATATATGGCATATAATTGTTTTTACCTCATGCTCACATATATCCTGATTTCTTATCAGCATGTAGATAGTATAGCTATCTACCCGTTTGTATTATTGCCTTACTGAGCATGTGGAGCTCACCCTTTCATTTTCCACCCACTTTCAGTATTTCCACCATAGAGATAGCGGGTGTAGAGAGTAGACGACATAGCTAATTTCTGTGATTGCCATCAACTTTCAGGTATACACTATGTACAAAATTTTGTATTAGTATGCTTACAGCACAATATTTTATATGAAGGAATATTTGGGGATGTAAATATAGAATCATGTGATGTATAAACATACCGACCACTCTATTATATGATAAATGATATCAATATGTATGTTTACATGTGATATTTCTTAAATGGTTAGAATGATATATCGATATTGATTCACAGCCCGACCTGTTTAAAGGGATTTGTCACGAGGAGGTAAGAAGGATTTTTCAAAAGTGAAAAATTTGTACTGATTTTGGTAGTATTGGGTCGTGACAGAAATAAGCCTTAAGAATTCGTCCACCCTTTGTAAAATGCCATGAAACATTAAGTTAAGAAAAATATGAGAGAAAAAATAAAGGAACCTAGAGAAAGTGATAAATCGTGAGCTTTTAACCCCATTTCCATGCAAATTCAAGCTAGTATCTTTCACTTTTAGTAATATTCCAACTCTTCATTTCTTAACTTCCATTGGTACCTTGTTATTCCAAGAAAAAGAAAAAAACAACATCGGTCTAAGTGTAAATCAACTTTCGGCCAATGTGAGATTTAGTACCTAGGTTTTGATTCCGTAACGTCCTGGTTCAGCGAAAATTTAGACTAAATTTTCCTTTTCTTCCTATTAGTTACTTATGTGAAATGTAGGACGCGATCAACTTAATTAACTAATCCTTTACTATTTATAATTATAATTTCTTTAGTCTGTGGTCCCAATTCAAACTCCAAGTGATGCAATTTAATGATTCATAATTCAATTCCTAAACTTAATCATCCACGAAGCATAACATTCATTCACATCTAATTGCAAAAATGAATTACTCAAAAAGAATCATCATCTATACTCTCAAAATACATTACCCTAGTGAGGCTATAATTGACGCCCAATCTAGCCTATCTCACTACATTTAACATCCATTATAGCCTAACATTGACTTATAAATTAATACATTAACTTAGTATGTGCATCGATTGTCTTGAGAACAAAATACAAAAGAGGTATATACCTCGCGTGAGCCAAAAGGTGAATTGGAAGAGGCTCCAAATCTAACCACCAACACAAAACCAATGCTCCGCTGATCACTATAAAATCAACTTGAAAGGTGGAGGGGTAAGCTTTACACCTAATAGGAAATACATTTGCAAGCATAATAGTATCAAAACAATGACGTGGAAACCAATGCGGAACATGTCAATTCAATTCAAACAAATACTTTCTGTAACATGCTTACTAAACATAAACTTATCAAATCAAATATATATTATCAATATACTTAGGTATAAATCAAAAGCATACTTCCAAATCAAAACTTATAACAAGTGTAATTATCAAAACGGATCCAATAGTGGGGACTAGGTAGTGTCCCTATAGTATCATGCAACACATAGATATGAATCCCTAACCTCAAGGGAAACATAAAAAAGGGTAACCTCGAGGTCCTCAGCATCTCAGGACAGATGAGTATTGAGAAACTGTAGACGTGTCCAAGTCTAATTAGCCATAAAAGTGCCACTCAGCACGCAAAGAGTACCACTTGGTATGCACGTGTTTGGATGCTTCGTACCTCGCAACATGACGTGGTTACCATTTAGTACACACGTACATGGATACCACTTGGCTCGTAACATGACTTGCAATGCATAAAGAAATGGTACTTGTCGTCTCAAATCATTACCTTCAAAATGTATCATGAAACCACTCAATCCCACATTAAATAAATCATTAAAAGTGACCCATGTTTTAATGTCGAAGTAGATAGTATAGCGTATAGATTTTCAAGCGTGCTTTGAGGCATTTCAAATATTTTAAAAGTCAATGAGCCGTTTTATTCTTTAAAAAACCAAGTTTAGCTCAAGTTTGAAGAGGGCGTCAATCCTATAAGTAATGGGGATCGATCTTAAACTGGTATAATGCTTTTGTTCTGACAATAGTTTGAGGGGTTGATCCTACCAAGAGAGGGGATTGATCCCTCATGCACGAAAATGCATTCTTGGCTGTGTTTTGAACCCCAAAGCAATCCAAAACGTTTTCAATACTATTCCATGCATTTACAAAAAAATCTCTGACATGCTTAAATCATTATGATGTGCTTGTAAAACCTATCATACACTTCAAACGTTCAAAGCTAAGGGTAATTAAGGCCTAAGTTTCTAAAACCTTCTCAAAGCATGCAAAGTTCATGGCATTGGGTAGTCATAGTTTTCTATGCACCAAAACATGTCCTTTGGACACCATCGTACCCACAAACATATCCCTTACCTCTTAAGTACAACATTTCCCACCAAAGGGTTTAAGCACACCTTCCTTACTCAATGGCATTACTTAGAAGACCTTTTTGCTATATTTCCACAATAATTTCCATTAATTACAAACCCATCAACACATACCCATATACATTATTAGATACATTATTAGGGACCATGCATAGCCACCCCTAAAGTAACTATTCCACATTTTCCCTTAATAATTCCTTCAGCCAAATAGATCATAGTCTAAACATCAGTATATGCTAAATCCATAATTTTCTAAAATTTCTTACCTTAATCCTCTAGTAGGCGTCAAAACCCTAGCTCCTTTTTTTCAAGCTATTTTACTACAATCAACCCCAAAACCATTTTTAAATATCCCAAAAATAACTTAAAAGGCATAACCTCTTAAAGATCAAACTCATTTCCTTTAACTTACCTCAAGATCCAAAACTTATCTCTAAGATATAGCCCTCAAAGTAATCTCCTTCAAGCTTTAAATGCATACATGCTGGTTAGAAGGTCAAGATGAAGGTTAGGTCAAGGTTTGGGAGTTTCCCTTTTCCTCTTTCTCTCATTCCTTCTCTCTTTCTCTCTCATTTTCCTTATTTTTTCTCTTATTTCCCTTGGTTTGGTCTAAAAATGTAGAATAAGGGAGAGAAATGGTCTTATGGATTTAAAATGGGCTTTAGTAGGCTTTCTGTCTATAGTGAGAGCAAGTGAGCTCTTCAGAGGGTGAAGGGATCGATCCATTGAGGGAGGGGTCGATTCATCAAGGGAGGGGATCAATCCCTTATTCAAAAAAATGCTTACTTTTTCTAGGGTTAAGGCTAGGGGATCGATCTTTTATTCCTTGAGGCTTGATCCTTTTATTCAAGAATGCATTTTTCTATAGTTTTTGGCTAGGGGATCGATCCTTAAATCACATAATGAATTTTTCCTACATTTTCTTGCAAAGAGATCGATCCTTATGAAGGATTGTTCCCTCAAGCTCCAAATTACATAATTTCCCAAAAACTTATCCTCAATTCCAACAAGCTCATCATCCATTTGATTAAACTCACAACATCCCAATTTCTATTTACAAACCAACCCAAAACATACTCATACATATATTTTAACTTAAGATTAAAACTTATTCCTTACAATAACATTACATTGTCATAAAACTAACTATACTTAGTCAAATGCACATAATGTTTTAATATAAACACAAGGAAAATGGTGGGTTTTATAGATTCAAACTTTCAATCTTATATGTGTTGTTTAAGGGTTAATACTAAGGTGTTCTATGGTTTTTGTTTGAAGTAAAATAACTCCTTTGATGATGAACCCTATTCGGCCAACTTTGAGATCTTAAGGGTATATTGTGTTTCATGCCTTGATTTTAATATGTATTGGTTGTATAACGATATGCAGTTGATATATGTATGAAAATTGAATGAAATCGTGTAGAAGCTTTGGTCATATTCAACCACTTAAGGTTTACTATGGTGACATGCTTAGTTTATGGTGAGAATGATATATGTGGAGTAATTTTTATAGTAAGCATGATTATAATGCTATTTTGGATCAAAAATCAAGTGAAATGTGTGTTAGTACAATTGGCCAAGTGAAGGGTAATGTGTAAATAATGTGATTTAGGTGTGATCATATGATATGTAAATGGTATGTCAATAGTGGTGTGATTGGTACCTTTGAAAGGTTATGAGTAAGTGAATGTGACCTTTGTCACTTTGATACTAATGGTGACATAAGGATAAGTTAAGTGAAAGTATAATGTCATGGTGTGTTGATTGATTTCTAATGTGATATGATACTAAGTGAATCGTATGACATTGTAGGATTTTAGAACCACTTGTGCTGTGTAAGAGCATTTGGCCAAGGCTATAACAACGGTGCAAGTATTGTAGCTTTAGTAAGCTAATTGCATAATATGCAAGTTAGCATCATATAGAGTAAGTATAAGTGTTTAAACAATAATCAGAATTGTGTATGATACATATATATATGCTTAGCATGCCAATACTACCCAATGAGAGCATAGGAGCCTATGCGGTGTATATATGATTCATTGTTGATAAGATTGTGGATTGGAATTGTTATATGATCTTAAGTGCAAGGCTGGATAGTGAGACTATGTAACCCGACCCTATTATAGTAATTTTATTACCACTGTAAGTTATAAGGCTAGTGAAGTATGTTATACATATTCACATGTCTTCATACTATTTACATGTTTTATAAACCATGCTTTCAATTCATATTACATCATTGTGCACAACATGGTAATGGTGGGATTTAAAAGCTTGTATTAATTTCTATTTACATAATTGAAAGCTTTGAAATCTCACTTATGGCATGTTTTGAAATATTATGAGCATATGACTACATTGCACATATATTTATATATTGTGTTTTCAGATTAAGCATACTCTAGTTTTATATCCGTACTGTTACCGGATTTCAAAACATGTACTGAGACTGCTTTTACAGCTTATAGGTGTTCCACTATGTTATTTACAGCGATAAAACAGATGAAAACAACCTAAGTATCATTACTCCTATATGGGCACATACAGGTTACTTGACAATAGTCATGACAAGTTCCAATCTTACTTGATCACTAGAATCCGAGAGTACGAATCTACAGCCATAAGTAAAACCCTAGTTTTCGAGGTCTTATATGGGTCACTGATAGCTAGAGTGGGATAGCCTTTGTTGGTATACAGGGAGCTATGCCTACACACGTGTTACCATTTTATCGAACTATATGACTGTACATGTGATTGTTTATATGAAATATGTTTTTTGCACGTGTTACCATTTATATATTAATATTGTTTATATGAAATATGTTTTCTGCATGTGTAACTATTTTATATGAATTGATATGAAAGAAATTCATTGTGTTACGAATGTGCATTGATTTATCATTTACCCATAGTTTTATTGCATCGAATATTCATAACATGAATTGCATTTTTCATGTTAGAATATATCGTTATTAGAATTACATGTTTATTGGACTAGTTTGTCTTGTGGTCCAGTTAACAAAGAAATAAGGTGCTTTCAAGTATCCTTTTGATTAATACCTTGAAAGACCTTGACTGCGTCACTTGTTTTACTGATGTAGAGTATTAGAGTATTAATACAAATATCAAAAAATTAAAAATGTCACGTGAATATTGCATATTGGAATTTTATCGTGAAATGAAATTTCGTGCATTAGAAAAAATATGATGTATGTGATTAATTCTACACTTGTGTAGTTGACTTATTGGGCTCTTTAGTTCATTCCCTTACTGTTTTCCATATAGATTAAGCCGAAAGGTGTACTTCATCGATTACAGTATCTGGTTTCAAAGTTTTTAGTTTCAGAGATCTCACAACTCATATTCGGTACACATTTATACTGTGTAAATGATTTAATTTTTTGACAATTTTCAACCGGTACATAAGTTGGATGTGCATTATGTATGCATATGCTTATGTAACAAAAATTATTAAATCTAAGATGTAAGGAATTTCATTTGCTGATAGTGCAAAAAATGATAAAATATTTGAATACAACATTAGTATATAGTTTGGAGGACTAAATGACCCTTTTTTCAATGAAATTTGGATATGGGATATATTATGAAGTGTATAAGAAAACTAGGTAAACTACCATAAACTGTATTAAGTAGTTATCTGCTTGATACTACTATATGAGATGACTCACAAGACAAATCTGTGAGACCCCGTGTATACATGACATTCCTTATGATTCACACGTTGTATGAAATTATTATATGTTAATGGAATCATAAGACGGGCGATTTTGGATCATGAAAATGAGAATGAGTTAGTTACATGCACATAAAATCGCGTAAAGGGTAAATAGGGGCTAAATGGACCAGATGTTGAACTAAAGGTGATTAAGTCATTATGATTGAAGAGAAGAACTTAAAATAAGAAAAGATAAAGGATTCAAGAAGGGAAGTCAGTTTAATTTGGTTCCGAACTCATTGGTGTAGTGTAAAGTGCCGAAAGGGCCCAAACGAGCCCTATTTTAGTGATTAAGTAATTGTAGTACTTCTGGGGTTAGCAAGTGTAACAAAACCCTAGAGATAAGTGATTTAATAATGATAACTCATATAAATGAGTAAGATATGAAAAATGGACAAAAATAAGAAGGCAAGTTCAAGGAAAAATAAAGATAGGAAAAAAATTACATTAAAAGTTAAGCATCGAATCGAGTAAAGTGAATAATTGATGGAATGAGCTTGGAAAATGACCAATTGGGATATTAATGTTTGGGATTTAGGTCAAGATATGTCGAAGGGACTAATACGAATTAATTGGTAGGATTTAAAAGGTTGAAATCAAGGAGAAAACTATAATGGCCGAAGAGATGAATTTTAAAGCCCATTTCGGGTAAGTTGAAATGGGCCAAATTGTGTAGGCTCATTTGGCCAAATGAGTGACAATTTTATAAGCCCAATCTTAATTAAACTTAAGGCCCTAACTGTGCTGAAAATTACATCCCAAGAAGCCCAAGGGAAGGCCCAAACCGAGAGCCCATAAGACATGGGCATTTCAAGTGATGTCTTAAGCCCAATTAGGAAAACCAAGCCCAAAACCCATGGATCATGACCCAAACCCATTAACCCTATATTGGCTGAACATTTAATGTGTAATTAGTCAACAATAAGCCTCAAAGACTAAGGAAATACCGACTAGACACTATCATCTTCACCAAATCGAGAATTACCCCATTAAAGGCCAACTTGAGCAAGCTTTCTCTCTCTAGAAAAATCACTACCCTAGATGCAACATTGGAACAAGTGATCCTTAGAAAAGTTACTCCAAATTGAATGAGGAACAACATATCCAAAATTCAGCACCTGATAAGCTGATTTAGACCTCCCGAAATTAGGGCAAAGTCACGGTTTTGGCTAGGTAAGCAAACTAGACATGTTTACAATCTTCCAACTTCTAGTATATGTATCTAGGGATTTTTCTAAGATGATTGATATATAAATTAAGGGCTGAAACAGCTGATTTCATGATGAATTGATCATGGTTGAAAATGGGTATTTGATGATTCCTGTATGTATGGTTAAATTAGATGCATGGATAGGTTAAGTAACATGTGTACATGGTGTTAATGTGGTTAATTTCAATCAAATTGATGAATTGGTGGATGAATTGAGTTAGGGCAGCAAGGTGTTCGAAATGTGTGAGTGAAGGATAAAACTAAGCTAAATTAAGTATGCCAAGTGTTTGATAAAATGCTTGAAAGACGGTTGGCTAGGAAACTAGGCAAGTTGGCGTGAATTGCCATGTCATTTGGCCATTGTTGGCTCGGATGGCATTCGGCCACCATGCCATGGCCGAATGGTTTAATGGGCCTAGCCTAAATGTAGAAAGCCCATTAAGAAGTTTAAAAACTCAGTATAAGGCCTAATAAAGGTTAACAGACCCGATAAGCCCGATAAACTCCGAGGAAGAACAATTTGAATGAAAAGGGGTTCGGGAACTTTGTGAAGATTGTTATAATATAAATGGGCCTAGGATTTTTATTTAAGTTCATTGAGATAGAAATACAGCAATTAGCTGATAATGGTTAAATGCAGCTCCAGAGACTGGATTAGGAGCAAGTAGGACTGGACGAGCTTCCAACGGTGGAACGTGTACTACACTCAACGTGAGTCGAGGAAGGGGATTTTGTAAGTGCTTAGAGGTAGCTACACATATTTTTATGGGGATTTACAGGGCATGAAATTCTCTAAGCTATCTAGAAATAAAATAATAATTCTTTGAGAAAATTTTTGAAAATAGGGAAAAATGACGATTTTACCCTTAGTAGAGAAATTTATAAAAAGGGTAGTAAGGATCCTAAAATGCATGAATTTTATGTTTTTTGGTGTTTTTATCATGATATAATGTCTTAACGTGAATAAAATGAGGATATGCTGGCTATTGCTTTTAATTATTGCATGAAACGGCACAAATTAGGTGCTAAGAATTAATTTTTGCGATAATATATTTAACATGGAGCCACCTATAGTATTTTATGAGTATAGATAGTTCTAGAGCCTCGCTCGTACTGAATTTTGATGTTTTGACTCATATAGATAGTGCTGGAGCTCTGCTCGCACTAAATCTTCCTGATGATATGCATGAAAGCCGTACTAGAGCCTTGCAAGTATGTGATTTTACATTGATTTATTATGCATGAAGCTCTATTGGAGCGTTGCTCATACAAGGATTTTATATGTTTCATAGAAAAATGTGCTGAAGCTTTGCTTGCACGAGATGTTAGACATCATGACATGCATAAGCCTTGTCGTAGCCTCCTGTAGACTGTGTGTCACAGTGAGATGATATACTAGCACATGTATTTTGAGACATGGATAGGTTACCAATGTGGTATAGGGTGGATAAGACTTATGGCAGGCACCCCGAACCATGATATAGGGTAAGACCTATGGTAGGCACCCCAGACCGTGTGGGTCCAAGGAGTACGTTGTACCATGTACATCACACAGAGCGTTGTACTGTGCAGTCTTGATGACTAGCTGGTTGAGTTGTTATTCACACAGGCAGGATTGACCTCACCTCCCGTTGCAGTTGTGACGTCCCGCATGTCGAGATCTGCGTAGCCTGGGATCATAGGGATTTATATATGGCCATAGTTCCCAAATAGTTTCCATACAGTTACCTACACGCCTCACGTAATATCATACTATATTGATAGATCAGGGTAGACCCGAAGGAGGGGTTACACCTATACTTATATTTTAAAAGAAATGTGGTTTTATACATCAGGGTATTCCCGAAGGACGGGTTTAGCCTTGATTTAGTCTATTTTGTGATGAAATTTATGAGTTTTGATATGATGAGCATGAGATGTTTTACATGATGGTTTTCTATGTATTATCAATGCCTGATTTTATGAGTTTTCATATATTCTATACATATTCATGTGGCTTAGTTTTATTTTACCTCATGCTCCCGATGTAAATGATTTTTATATCACGACATTATAAGTATATAGATAGTGTAGCTATCTACCTGCTTACAATCTTTCCTTACTGTGTAAGTTGTGCTCACCCTTTCACTTTCCATCTTTACAGAGCATCCATAGCGGTTGAGAGCGAGTGGAGACTTACACTCCCGGTGTTTGCTGTTGCCCATCACTGAGAGGTATACACATTAGTATCGTATGTATCTAAACACTTTTGAAATGTAATTTGGGGATGTAAATATTTGTAGACACGTACAAAATAATAAAATTACAGTTTAAGTAGCTTATATGTTTACAACTGTTTTATATAAATATTGAATGATGAGGCATATGGTAAGAGGTAACTAACACCGGGTCATAGCTTGTGAGATTTGAGAATTTCAGACATATTTTATTGATGTAATAATAATTTGAGTATAATTTATTGAGCTAAGTAAATTGTGGGAATTATAATTGGAGATTTATGTGTTAAGTGTGTAAAATAAGCATGAACCATGAGGACAGATCGATCTGGGAGAAGGAGAGATCGATCTGGTGAGTTAAAAATGACGAGGAAGGGGAAATTTGAGGAGCAGATCGATCTCCAATGGAAGAGATCGATCTCCTTATGAATCTGTTTGAGAGAAGATCGATCTCATGAGGAAGAGATCGATCTCCAAATGATTCTGTTTGGGGAGAAGATCGATCTCCTCAGGAGCAGATCGATCTCATAAAGCCATAAAGAGATCGATCTCACCCCTCGACAGATCGATCTCCTAGGCATAAAATTGCCCAGATCGTCCCCAAAATTCAAACACAGATCGATCTCATCAAGAGGCAGATCGATCTCCTACCTCCAGTCTATATAAGGAACCCGTGTTTTCTCTGCAATTTCACTTTCTCTCTCTTCCAAAACCTCCATTTTTCCAAAAACCTAGTTTCTCACTCCCCCAAATCACCCATTTCCGGTCGAATCAGCTATTGTGGTAAGAAGGAAAGTTGTTCCTCATCAAAAGGAGAACAACATACTTGGAAATCAAAGGACGAATCGGATCGAGGCGTGAGTTGTGCGTCCCACAAGCTTTGGGTAATTTCTAAACCTCGATCTTGATAATTGAGCTGATTTTGATGTTATTGGTGGTTGTAATTATGTTGAAATAGTTGAGAAATGATTAGGGATTGATGAATTGCAATGTGGTTGGAGTAATGTAGATATTCGATAATTTTGAGAAATTGAGCTATAAATGGAAATATAGACAATGTGGAGAATTAGCCTAGATAATTGGCATGAGGAATGTAGGACATTGAGATATTGAAAATGAGGTTGTAGTTTAGGGTTGAGTTACGAGAATCGAGAGATTTGAGGAGTTATGAGCAATTATGCTCGATTTTGAGAATTGAGGTTTATGTGATGTTGAGTATTGATGTTTTAACATCGTTTGGACAGCTCGGGAGTTCCAGAGTGGAATGCGAGGCTAGTCCGTGATACGGGGGAACGATTGCACTATACGAGGTGCAAAGAGGTAAGGGAAATCTAAACCATTTGTGTATGTGAATTGCAAACTGTTTTAGCATGATTTGTGGTTTATAAAACAAGCATGTTGAGTGTTTTGTGTTGAGATTAAATTGCACACGATTTTATAGCCGGTTGGAGCCCAATGTTTTATGAGTTTATAACTGGGCTCTACGTTAAGGCAATATTGTGATTTGAGAAATGTGTGCGTGTGCTTTGCCGGTTGGAACTCGGTTTTATTACGTTTTGTGTTGAGTACAAAACGATTTCAAATGAGTTTTATGAGAGAAAACCATTACGAGTTCTACGTGAAGGCAAACCTGTCTTATGTGATAAGACTTGGGTGTGTAGTTGTGAGTACACACCGGGCATTGCTCTGGTAGCATGTAAGCCCGATTTCTTCTCCGTTCTGGTAACGTGAGAATAACCTATTCTGTGGCTGTGCCACGTTGAGAAACCCCATCGGTGGCTGTGCCACGTTATACCCCATCGGTGGCTGTGCCACGTTATACCCCATTGGTGGCTGTGCCACGTTGAGATACCCCATTGGTGGCTGTGCCACGTTATACCCCATTGGTGGCTGCGCCACGTTGAGAAACCCTATTCTGTGGCTATGCCACGCGAGAAATTAAAACAGTGGCTTTGCCACGTGTGTTTTGTGGCTATGCCACGTGAGAAATTAAATCAATGGCTTTGCCACGTGTGTTTTGTGGCTTTGCCACGTGAGAAATTAAATCAGTGGCTTTGCCACGTGTGTTTTGTGGCTATGCCACGAGTGATTTTAAATCAGTGGCTATGCCACGTTATTTGAGAAAGCGTTTATCGCGTTGTTTTCACATGCTTTGTTAATGCTCTAGAGTGAGCCTTTTACTTCATGTTTTCACATGACTTGACACATGAGAGTGTCGTTTTGAGTATTTTCATGCTATGGTTTTCAAATGAGTTTCACATACAAATAAATGTTTTGTGATGTGCATTTTGGTTTATGAAATGAGTCCCCTACCCCCCTTACTGAGCGATTTAGAAGCTCACCCTGTTTTTCTTTCCCCCCAGAGTTCTTCAAGTGAATAAGGACTTCCCTGTGACGAACGGAGTAGTGGCTAGTGGAGGATTCGAGCTCTAGGCCATATATATTGTATCTTAAGGTATATTTATCTTTTCATGTACCCAGACTATTATTGTAATTACAGACACTTGATGTATGACATTATATGGGATGTATTAGGATTAATTAACTTGTAATCGAGTAATGGGTATAATACAATATTTATTATATCATGATGAGATCCTGAGGCATGATAATTATAATGATGTATGACACTGCACAGGAATGCACTCTTAATTATGAATTAATGAGTAAAAAGTTTTAAATTTGCCCTATTTTCCGCATTTTCGGGGCGTGACAGAGTTTTCTTGGTATCAGAACTTAGGGTGTCTAGTACTGTCAGTGTCGGATAAGTGAAATAGAATACATCCCAAGTGTCTGTAATAGTCTGGTCATGAACTGAAATTGAGGATTGAGATTTCAATCAATTTTGATATGTACGCGCAGGAGACGAGTTGAGATAGAGAATGAGTAAACGACGAGGTCGTTCGAGGAGGCAGGCAGAGTCCCCTCCGCCACCTGTCCCACAACCAGAGAGTCCTAACTCTCGATTTAATCGGATTGAGACCGATGTGAGGCAAGGTTTTGAGCAGATGGCAGCGTTATTCGCGCAACACTTTGGAGTTAATGCCTCGGATACTACCCCTACACCACCACAAGGACCTCCCATACCCCCAGTGCCTCCCGTCGCCCAACCTGAGGATAGAAGTATGGTCTGACTAAGGGATTTTCTGAAGATGAATCCACCCGCATTTAAGGGAAAGAAGGATCCTACGGAGGCTGAGGAGTGGTTGACGGAGTTAAGGATTATATTTGATATCCTGGGGTGCACCGATGCTGAGAGGGTCAGTATGAGTGCCTATATGCTGAAGGGGAGAGCTCGAGATTGGTGGGGTACTACCCAGGGTATTTTGATGTCCCACCATGGTGTGATTGGTTGGGAAGAGTTTCAGACAGCCTTTAGGACCCAATATGTACCACGGGCCGCTCAGAGAAAGAAACAGGCCGAGTTTTTGAGTTTGGTACAGGGTGACATGTCTGTGGATGACTATGAGAGCCAATTCACAGCGCTATTGAGATATGACCCAGAGACCTTCAAGAGTGAAGAGCTCCGCACAGAGAAGTTTGTGTATGGGTTGAAGCCCGTCATCAGAGATAGATTGATAGGGCTATGCATTACTGAGTTTGGAGATGCTCTGAGACGAGCACAAGAGATTGAAAGAGGGATTGAGATGGTACAATCCCAGAATGAGCTCAGAGCGGTGAATAGAGATAAGGGCAAGAGGCCAGCACTTTTCCAGTCAGAGGCCCGGAGAGGTTCCTTCAGGAGAGGAAGGATTGAGGTACAGAAGGACAGATTGGAGAGACCCAGAGCCTATCCTATTATCAAGGAGACCCCTCGCTATGTCAGGCCGGAGATGAGGATTTGTAGAGATTGTGGCCGATCGCATGAGGGAAGTTGTACTGGGTCGATTCATGGATGTTTTAGATGTGGTGACATGGGTCACAGAGTGAAGGACTGTCCCCAACCTCAGATACCACATGCTCCGGAGCCCACTAGACAACAGCCTCAGAGAGTGGATCCCCGGAGACGGGCCACTGCGGCAGAGAAAGGGAAGAAACCTGTGGCACAGGGACGAGTGTTTGCCCTGGATAAGGAGACCGCAGACGCTTCGGCAAAAACTATAAGAGGTACACTCTCTGTCTGTAATTATGAGGCTCATGTGTTGATTGATTCAGGATCCACGCATTCATTTAGGTTAAACTTGAAGTTTGAACCTCTAGAATATATACTACATGTAAATACCCCTATGCGTGAATCCCAGAGAACTGAGTTAATCTGTAGAGGATGTGAGATAAAGGTGGGAGATAGAGTGATGTTAGCAGATCTAATCATGTTGAATATACATGGGTTTGATGTAATTCTGGGAATGGATTGGTTGGCGACCAATCGAGTGAGTTTAGACTGCTACACTAAGATTGTAACTTTCTCCCTACCTGAACCTTACAGTGTACGGTTGAGATATTGAGGAAATGTATATGTGGAATTCTAGTAAGTAATTTGAGAATTTTAACATTATTTTGGAGAATATTAAATATGATTATTCATGTGAAGGTTATGAGACACTCATCTCAGATGATGAGAGGGAACATCCGAGGATTGAGGATATACCTGTGGTTTGCGAATTTCTGGATGTTTTCCCAGATGAATTGCTAGGTTTACCACCAGAGAGAGAGCTGGAGTTTACCATTGATTTGGTACCAGATACTCAGCCGATCTCTAAACCTCCTTACAGGATGGCATTAGTGGAACTTGAGGAATTGAAGAGACAACTACATGAGTTATTGGATCAAGGGTTTATTAGACCCAGTGTTTCGCCGTGGGGAGCACCAGTACTATTTGTTAAAAGAAGGATGGTAGTCTCAGATTGTGCGTAGACTACCGGCTGTTGAATAAAGCCACGGTGAAGAATAAATACCCACTACCCAGGATTGATGATCTACTCGATCAGCTAAGAGGGGCCTCAGTCTTTTCTAAGATTGATTTGAGATCGGGCTATCACCAATTGAGGATCAAGGAAGAAGATATTCCAAAGACGGCCTTCAGGACAAGGTATGGCCATTACGAATTTCTGGTGATGTCCTTTGGATTGACGAACGCCCCTGCAGCATTTATGAGATTGATGAACGAGGTGTTCAGAGACTATCTGGATAAGTTTGTGATAGTCTTTATTGATGATATCCTGGTGTACTCTCGGTCGTATGAGGAGCATGCACAGCATTTGTGGTTAGTACTTCAGATACTCCGAGATAAGCAATTGTACGAAAAGCTTAGTAAGTGTGAGTTTTGGTTGAACCGGATAGCTTTCCTTGGGCATATAGTCTCAGAGGAAGGAGTATCAGTGGATCCAAGTAAAATAGCAGCTGTGCTTAATTGGGAGAGACCGAGGACAGTGACTGAGGTACGAAGCTTCCTTGGTTTGGCAGGATATTACAGGAGATTTGTGGAAGGATTTTCAAGGATTGCCGCCCCTTTGACTAAGCTCACGCGCAAAGAGACTCCGTTTATATGGACTGATCAATGTGAGCTCAGTTTTCAGGAATTAAAAAGGAGATTGACAGCGGCACCTGTGTTAACTATCCCTGAGGGATCAGGAGGATTCTCAGTGTATAGTGATGCATCCCACCAAGGATTGGGGTGTGTACTTATGCAGCACGGAAGAGTGGTCGCATATGGATCGCGACAACTGAAAGACCATGAGCGGAATTACCCCACGCATGATTTGGAGTTAGCCGCTGTGGTATTTGCTTTGAAGATCTGGCGACACTACTTATATGGGGAAAGATTCCAGATCTTCACTGATCACAAGAGTTTGAGATATCTCTTTGATCAGAAAGAGTTAAACATGAGACAAAGGAGATGGATGGAACTCCTTAAGGATTATGACTGCGAGATTCTATATCATCCGGGTAAGGCGAATGTGGTTGCTGATGCCCTGAGCATGAAGAGTATGATATCTGCTATGATGATCAGGGAATGGGATTTGTTAGAGCAGTTCGCCGAACTTCGGATCAGAGTTAAAGAGGTAGAGACTGGATTTTTGGCTAGCTTGCGGATAGAGCCCAGGATCATGGATCAGATTAGAACTGGGCAGCGCAGTGATCAGAGATTGATAGACATGGTTAGCCAAGCTGAGCAGAGTCCGCAGTCGGATCTCACCATCAGTGAGGATGGATTGTTGAGATTCAGAGGACGGATTTGTGTACCAGACGATGATACCCTGAAGAGACAGATACTGAGAGAATCCCACTGCTCGCGATACACCATGCACCCAGGAAGTACTAAGATGTACCGAGACTTGAGAAATGTGTATTGGTGGAGTGGTATGAAGCGAGACATGGCAGAGTATGTGGCCAGGTGTTTAGTATGCCAGCAAGTGAAAGCTGAGCATCGGAAGCCCGGAGGACTACTACAGCCCTTACCTGTACCTACATGGAAATGGGAGCATGTCACTATGGACTTTATTATGGGTTTACCGAGGACCCGAAGAGGTCGTGATGCGATATGGGTCATTGTGGATAGATTGACCAAGAGTGCCCACTTCCTTGCCATCAAGAGCACAGATACTATGGATGCCTTAGCTGAACTATATGTCAGGGAGATAGCTAGATTACATAGGGCTCCAGTGAGTATTACTTCTGATAGAGATTCCCGGTTTACTTCCAGATTTTGGACCCAGTTTCAGGAGTCCATGGGATCTCGATTGAGTTTTAGTACCGCCTATCATCCTCAGACAGATGGTCAGTCAGAGAGGACTATTCAGACCCTGGAGGATATGTTGAGGGCGTGTACGATGGATTTTAAGGGATCATGGGATGATCACCTGCCCCTAGCAGAGTTTGCGTACAATAACAGCTATCATGCGAGTATTGGAATGGCACCCTTTGAGGCTCTATATGGTAGGAGGTGCAGATCCCCTGTAGCTTGGGAAGAGGTCGGTGACAGAAAGATAAATGCTCCCGAGCTTGTTGAGCAAGCCGTACAGAGTGTGAAGCTCATATGTGAGAGGTTACGGGCTGCACAGAGTAGACAGAAAAGCTACGCGGATGCGCGTAGACGGCCACTTGAGTTTGATGTTGGTGATGCAGTATTTCTGAGAGTATCACCGAGCAAGGGTATCATGCGATTTGGGAAGAAAGGAAAATTGAGTCCTCGATACATAGGACCATTCGAGATTCTTGAGAGAGTGGGAGAGGTAGCCTACAGATTGGCATTACCCCCACAGATGTCCGGGATACACAATGTTTTTCATGTATCTATGTTGAGGAAGTACCACCCGGACCCTTCTCATGTTATAGAGTATGATGAGATGGACATACAGGAGGACATGAGCTACACTGAGGAACCCGTCCGGATTCTCGATAGAAAGGAGAAGGTACTGAGAACCAAGAGCATCCCATTAGTGAAAGTTTTGTGGAAACATCACTCAAGGGAAGAGGCAACGTGGGAACTAGAGAGCCTCATGAAGGAGAAATACCCCCATCTATTTTGACTAGTTGAGCTGAATTTGGAGGACCAAATTCTTTTTAAGGTGGGGAGGATGTGAGATCTGAGAATTTCAGACATATTTTATTGATGTAATAATAATTTGAGTATAATTTATTGAGCTAAGTAAATTGTGGGAATTATAATTGGAGATTTATGTGTTAAGTGTGTAAAATAAGCATGAACCATGAGGACAGATCGATCTGGGAGAAGGAGAGATCGATCTGGTGAGTTAAAAATGACGAGGAAGGGGAAATTTGAGGAGCAGATCGATCTCCAATGGAAGAGATCGATCTCCTTATGAATCTGTTTGAGAGAAGATCGATCTCATGAGGAAGAGATCGATCTCCAAATGATTCTGTTTGGGGAGAAGATCAATCTCCTCAGGAGCAGATCGATCTCATAAAGCCATAAAGAGATCGATCTCACCCCTCGACAGATCGATCTCCTAGGCATAAAATTGCCCAGATCGTCCCCAAAATTCAAACACAGATCGATCTCATCAAGAGGCAGATCGATCTCCTACCTCCAGTCTATATAAGGAACCCGTGTTTTCTCTGCAATTTCACTTTCTCTCTCTTCCAAAACCTCCATTTTTCCGAAAACCTAGTTTCTCACTCCCCCAAATCACCCATTTCCGGTCGAATCAGCTATTGTGGTAAGAAGGAAAGTTGTTCCTCATCAAAAGGAGAACAACATACTTGGAAATCAAAGGACGAATCGGATCGAGGCGTGAGTTGTGCGTCCCACAAGCTTTGGGTAATTTCTAAACCTCGATCTTGATAATTGAGCTGATTTTGATGTTATTGGTGGTTGTAATTGTGTTGAAATAGTTGAGAAATGATAGGGATTGATGAATTGCAATGTGGTTGGAGTAATGTAGATATTCGGTAATTTTGAGAAATTGAGCTATAAATGGAAATATAGACAATGTGGAGAATTAGCCTAGATAATTGGCATGAGGAATGTAGGACATTGAGATATTGAAAATGAGGTTGTAGTTTAGGGTTGAGTTACGAGAATCGAGATATTTGAGGAGTTATGAGCAATTATGCTCGATTTTGAGAATTGAGGTTTATGTGATGTTGAGTATTGATGTTTTAACATCGTTTGGACAGCTCGGGAGTTCCAGAGTGGAATGCGAGGCTAGTCCGTGATACGGGGGAACGATTGCACTATACGAGGTGCAAAGAGGTAAGGGAAATCTAAACCATTTGTGTATGTGAATTGCAAACTGTTTTAGCATGATTTGTGGTTTATAAAACAAGCATGTTGAGTGTTTTGTGTTAAGATTAAATTGCACATGATTTTATAGCCGGTTGGAGCCCAATGTTTTATGAGTTTATAACTGGGCTCTACGTTAAGGCAATATTGTGATTTGAGAAATGTGTGCGTGTGCTTTGCCGGTTGGAACTCGGTTTTATTACGTTTTGTGTTGAGTACAAAACGATTTCAAATGAGTTTTATGAGAGAAAACCATTACGAGTTCTACGTGAAGGCAAACCTGTCTTATGTGATAAGACTTGGGTGTGTAGTTGTGAGTACACACCGGGCATTGCTCTGGTAGCATGTAAGCCCGATTTCTTCTCCGTTCTGGTAACGTGAGAATAACCTATTCTGTGGCTGTGCCACGTTGAGAAACCCCATTGGTGGCTGTGCCACGTTATACCCCATCGGTGGCTGTGCCACGTTATACCCCATTGGTGGCTGTGCCACGTTGAGATACCCCATTGGTGGCTGTGCCACGTTATACCCCATTGGTGGCTGCGCCACGTTGAGAAACCCTATTCTGTGGCTATGCCACGCGAGAAATTAAAACAGTGGCTTTGCCACGTGTGTTTTGTGGCTATGCCACATGAGAAATTAAATCAGTGGCTTTGCCACGTGTGTTTTGTGGCTATGCCATGTGAGAAATTAAATCAGTGGCTTTGCCACGTGTGTTTTGTGGATATGCCACGAGTGATTTTAAATCAGTGGCTATGCCACGTTATTTGAGAAAGCGTTTATCGCATTGTTTTCACATGCTTTGTTAATGCTCTAGAGTGAGCCTTTTACTTCATGTTTTCACATGACTTGACACATGAGAGTGTCGTTTTGAGTATTTTCATGCTATGGTTTTCAAATGAGTTTCACATACAAATAAATGTTTTGTGATGTGCATTTTGGTTTATGAAATGAGTCCCCTACCCCCCTTACTGAGCGATTTAGAAGCTCACCCTGTTTTTCTTTCCCCCCAGAGTTCTTCAAGTGAATAAGGACTTCCCTGCGACGTACGGAGTAGTGGCTAGTGGAGGATTCGAGCTCCAGGCCATATATATTGTATCTTAAGGTATATTTATCTTTTCATGTACCCAGACTATTATTGTAATTACAGACACTTAATGTATGACATTATATGGGATGTATTAGGATTAATTAACTTGTAATCGAGTAATGGGTATAATACAATATTTATTATATCATGATGAGATCCTGAGGCATGATAATTATAATGATGTATGACACTGCACAGGAATGCACTCTTAATTGTGAATTAATGAGTAAAAAGTTTTAAATTTGCCCTATTTTCCGCATTTTCGGGGCGTGACATAGCTCAACTAGTTGGTGTTGAAAACTATTCACGACAAGGAAAGTTAAGGAATAAAGCGAAAAATTTGTAGTGAATTTTGTTAAAAAGGGGGTCATGACAGAGGTGGTATCAGAGTCGAGTTGACCTGATATGAGTCGTTGTTAGTAATAAGAGAAATTACATCCCCATATTTCTTTGCTGTGTTTAGATGTGAATGTGAATATCAGATGGGTTAGACTAATGAATAGTTATGGATGCAGGAATTTAGGCATTATGCCTGTCACACGCAGTGGTACAGAGGCGAGTGCATGTGCTAGGGGCCGTAGAGGGAGGTCTGAGAGCCATGCAGAGTCGCAGACTGATTAGATCCTGCAGGAGCCTATCGAGAGGCTAGGGGATATTGAGGCACGCTTCGCTAGGTTAGAGCGAAGTATAGAGACTATTATGGAGTTAGTCGCTCAGTCTATGTAGGGAGTTGGGGAGAAACATAGCCCAATTACCCAGTCTACTGATGCTGGACAGGCAGTTGCTTTAGATACACCTACACCCCCACTAGTTCAAGATATAGCATCACCTGTTGCTCCACAGCAGGGTAACGGAGTTTGGGGATATGGTTATGACTTGGACAGATTACGGCAGTTTCAAAAGGTTAGACCATCGTCATTCAGCGGGATAAAGGACCCAGTAGTTGCTGAGGACTAGGTGAGTAAGATCGAGAAATTGTACGAGTTCTTTGAGTATACGACGACAAAAAATGGTTGCTTTTGTCGCGTTCATGCTGAAGGGAGAGACAGAGCATTATTTGAAGTCCACCAGACCGATTTTGAGAGCCCGACACACTGAGATCAGTTGGGAGGTCTTTTTGGAAGTTTTCCAGAGGCAGTATGTTCTGGACACTGCTCAGAGGAAGTTGCAAATGAAGTTTATAGGGTCGGCTCAGGGGAGCAGATCTGTAGACGAGTATGAGATGAGGTTTATATCCCTGGGTAGGTACGATCCGGATATGATGAACAGTGACACGAAAAAGGTTAGGAAGTTCATTGATGGATTGAGACCAGCCATTAGATCTAGATTGGTCCAATTGGATATCCTGACATATGAGGAGGCAGTGCGCAAGGCACAATTATGAGCAGGATATTGAGCGGAATGCCTCTGAGTTTGAAAAGGTCAGTAGAGGTAGAGACAGAGATTGAAAGAGATCCGGAGCAGATAAAGTCGTTAAAAGGGGAGGTCAGAGATTGTTTGAGAAGAGACCTCGGATTGAGGAGGTACAGGAGAGGGCGGTTAAGCCTCATGTATATCCAGCTTTAGCACCACCTAGGGGTATAGTCATTGGACCACGATCGACTACCAAGCAGTGTAGGAGATGTGGCAGATATCATGGTAACATGCCTTGTACGATGAGTACAGTAGTGTTCTTTCGTTATTGGAAGCCAGGGCATATCGTAAGGAATTACCCCGAGATGGTAGAGACTGCCTCACAAAAAGGCAAGGAGTTAGAGAGAGCTCTTGTTGAGACTTCTGCTTCGAAGAGAAGGGGAAGCAGGTTGTTGGCAGAGGGCGAGTACATGTACTAGACCAGGACTCCGCAGACGTATCAGCAGATGTGATTGAAGATACTATCCTAATTTTTTATTTAAAAGCATTTGTACTATTTGATCCTGGTGCCACACATTCCTTCATATTGCCTTCATATATATGTAAGTTGTCGAAGTATGTCAAGCCTACATCATTAGATAGAATGTTGCTGATTTCTACACCCATGAATGACAGTCAGTTGACCGAACATATGTATAGGGATTGTAGAATGAAAATAGGGGGAAAAGATATGACAACCGATCTTATTCTGTTGAATATGAGTGATTTTGATGTAATTTTAGGAATGGACTCGTTGTCTGCAAACCATGCTGTTTTAGATTGTTATGCTAAGGCAATAATGTTTTCAGGGATAGATAGCTTTACTGTAAGTTTTGTTGAAAAGAAATGAAGGAATATGATTATTGCTAGTGGAAAAGTATAATTTTAATTCATCATATTTTTTGAGATAAAAATAAATTATTAATGATAAATATCTATATGATGAGTTATGTTACTAACAGTGGAAATAATAATGTCAAGGGTTCATTGCATATGCGGTTGACACAGATAAGGTCCATTCGGAATTGAGAGACATTCCAATAGTTGCGTAGTTTCCTGATGTCTTTCCGGATGATCTACCAAGGTTACCACCAGATCGAGAGATGAAGTTTTGTATAGAGTTGGTACTTGGTACTGAACTGATATCTAGACCACTGTATAGAATGGCTTTGATTGAGTTGGAGGAGCTGAAGAATCAGTTGCAGGAGTTGCTAGAGAAGGGGTTTATTAGATCGAGCGTCTCACCCTAGGGAGCTCCGGTCTTGTTTATGTAGTAGAAGGATGAGAGCCTCCGACTATGCATAGATTACCAGTTGTTGAATAAGGCTACCATTAAGAACAAGTATCCCCTTCCATGCATTGACAATCTATTGGATCAGCTCCGAGGAGCACATGTCTTTTCTAAGATAGATCTTCGGTTTGGGTACCATCAGTTGAGGATACGGAGTGGAGATGTACCTAAGACAGCATTTCGTACCAGATATAGTCAGTACGAGTTCTTGGTTATGCCATTCGGATTGACGAATGCCCCCGCAACATTTATGGCTTTGATGAATGATGTGTTCAAGCCATACCTGGACCAGTTTATGATTGTGTTTATCGATGATATATTGATTTATTCCAAGTCCAGGGAAGATCATGAACAACACTTGAGGATAGTTCTGCAGACCCTCCGAGAGACGGAGTTATGAGCCAAACTTAGTAAGTGTGACTTTTGGTTAGAGTAGATTTCATTTCTGGGCCATGTTGTATCGAGGGATGGGGTAGCAGTAGATCCATCCAAGATTAAGGCAGTTGTTCAATGGGAACAGCCTAGGACAATCATCGAGATCAAAAGTTTTCTGGGATTGACAGGTTATTATCAGAGATTTGTAGAGGGTTTCTCCAGACTAGCTGCTCCATTGACACGTCTCATGCGGAAGGATGTTGAGTTGTGTGGGACGAGCCATGTGAGAAGAGTTTTCAGGAGCTTAAACGTCGATTGACCATTGCTCCGATTCTTACTATTCTTACCAACTCAGGAGGTTTCTCTATGTATACGGATGCACTACACCAGGGACTGGGCGTGTATTTATACAGGATGAAAGGGTAGTTGCCTATGAATCCAGACAGCTGAAGGATCATGAGAGGAACTATCCGACTGACGATTTAGAGTTGGCGTTTGTAGTGTTTGCGTTGAAGATATGGCGCCACTATCTCTATGGTGAGAAGTTTCAGGTATTTACGAACCACAAGAGCCTTAAGTATCTATTCTCGCAGAAGGAACTGAATATGAGACAGAGAATATGGCTCGAGCTTCTGAAAGATTATGATTATGAGATCCTGTACCACCCGGGTAAGGTGAATGTAGTTGTCGATGCCTTGAGCAGGAAGAATATCGAGTTGGTGTCGCATATGATGGTTCGAGAACACGAGTTGCTAGAGTAGTTTACGAACCGCAGTTTGGACGTAGCCTCTCCTGATTCAGATAGATTTGAGGTTGTATCTGGCCTGAGATTGGAGCCAGAGTTGATTGACCGAATCTGGCAAGCTCAGCAGAATGCTTAGTAGTGTATTGACTGGCGAAGTCAGATGCAAACAGGTGCAGGTATTGATTTTGAGATGAGTACAGATGGATTACTGAGGTTTAGAGGCAGGATATGTGTTCCCGAGGATCCAGAGATCAGGAGATCGATTTTATCAGAGGCTCACTCATCGAGATATACGATACATCCGGGGAGTACTAAGATGTATTAGAACCTTCGAAAGGTTTATTGGTGGTTCAGGATGAAGAGAGACATTGCTGAGTATGTCGCTAGATGTCTCGTCTGTTAGTAAGTGAAAGTAGAGCATCAGAAGCCTGTTGGGTTATTGCAGCCTCTATTGATACCGACATGGAAGTGGGAGTACGTCACCATGGATTTTGAGATAGGCTTACCGAGGACCCGCAGAAGTCAAGATGCCATCTAGGTGATTGTGGATAAGTTGACGAAGTCAGCCCACTTCTTAGCACTGAGAGCTACCGATAGTCTATGTCAGTTGGTGAACTTGTATGTTCGAGAGATAGTTCGGTTACATGGTGTTCCAAGAAGTATTGTTTCTGATCGGGATGCCCGCTACTTCCCATTTTTGGGGACATTTTTAGGAAGCGATGGGGACCCAGCTGAGTTTTAGCACCGCTTTCCATCCTCAGATAGATGGTCAGTCAGAGAGGACTATACAGACTCTAGAGGATATGTTGAGAGCGTGTGTGCTGGATTTTAGAGTCTCTTGGGATGATCATTTACCCTTGGTCGAGTTCGCCTATAATAACAGCTATCATGCGAGTATCGAGATGACACCATATGAGCCATTGTATAGCCGTAGATGCCGTTCTCCTATTGGACGAGAGGAGTTGGTGACAGACAGATCTTTGCTCCTGATTTGGTAAGACAAGCCTTTGAGGATGTTCAGGTGATATGTGAGAGGTTACGGACAGTTTAGAGCTGGCAGAAGAGTTTTGCTGACAGGAGACAGAGACTATTGGAGTTCACCGAGGGTGAGTCAGTATTTTTGAAGGTTTCTCCTTCCAAGGGTATTACTAGGTTCAGGAAGAAAGGTAAGCTGAGTCCTCGTTACATTGGACCTTTTGAGATTCTGGAGTGAGCGAGAGATAAGGCCTACAGGTTGGCGTTGCCACCAGAGCTATCAAGCATCCATAATGTCTTCCATATCTCTATGCTTCGGAAGTACCATCCGGATCCGACACATGTTATTAGCTATGAGCAGTTGGAGCTCAGTGAGAGCATGTCGTATGTCGAGAGACCGATTCAGATATTGGATAGGAAGGAGGAGGTATTGTGGTCCAAGACGATCTCTCTCGTGAAAGTTCTTAGGCAGTACCACATTCTGGAGGAAGCTACATGGGAGTTGGAGAGTATGATACGGGAGAAGTACCCGGAGTTGTTCACAAACTGATTTGGTTCTAATTTGGAGGACTAAATTTCTTTAGAGGGGGAGATTTGTGTGACCCCATGTATACATGGCATTCCTTATTGTTCACACGTTGTATGAAATTATTATATGTTAATGGAATCATAAGAGGGACGATTTTGGATCATGAAAATGAGAATGAGTTAGTTACACGCATATAAAATCTCGTAAAGGGTAAATAGGGGTTAAAGGGACCAGATGTTGAACTAAAGGTGATTAAGTCATTCTGACTGAAGAGAAGAACTTAAAATAAGAAAAGATAGAGGGTTCAAGAAGGGAAGTCGGTTTGATTTGGTTCCAAACTCATTGGTGTAGTGTAAAGTGCCAAAAGGGCCCAAACGAGCCCTATTTTAGTGATTAAGTGATTATAGTACTTTTGGGGTTAGCAAGTGTAACAAAACCCTAGAGATAAGTGATTCAATAATGAGAACTCATATAAATGAGTAAGATATGAAAAATGGACAAAAATAAGAAGGTAAGTTCAAGAAAAAAAAAGATAGGAAAAAAATTACCTTAAAAGTTAAGCATTAAATCGGGTCAAGTGAATAATTGATGGAATGAGCTTGAAAAATAACCAATTGGGATATTTAGGTTTTGGGTTTAGGTCAAGATATGTCTAAGGGACTAATACAAATTAATTGGTAGGATTTAAAAGGCTGAAATCAAAGAGAAGACCATAATGGGCCAAGAGATGAATTTTAAAGCCCATTTCGGATAAGTTGAATTGGGCTGAATTGTGTAGGCCCATTTGGCCAAATGAGTGGGCCATTTTATGAGCCCAATCTGAAGTAAACTTAAGGCCCTGAGTGTGCTGAAAATTACAACCCAAGAAGCCTAAGGTAAGGCCCAAAGTGAGAGCCCATAAGACAAGCCCATTTCAAGTGATGTCTTAAGCCCAATTAGGAAAACCAAACCCAAAACCCATGGATCATGACCCAAACCCATTACCCCATTATATTGGCTGAACATTTAATGTGTAATTAGTCAAAAATAAGCCTTAGAGACAAAGGAAGTACTGGCTGGACACTATCATCTTCACCAAAATGAGAATTACCCCATTAAAGGACAATTTGAGCAAGCTTTTTCTCTCTAGAAAAACTCTATACCCTAGAGGCAAAATTAGAAGAAGTGATTTGCAGAAAAGTTACTCCAAATTCAATGAGGAACAACATATCCAAAATTCAGCGCCTGATGAACTGATTTGGACCTCCCGAAATTAGGGCAAAGTCACGGTTTTGGCTAGGTAAGTAAGCTAGACATGTTTACAAGCTTCCAACTTATGGTATATGTATCTAGGGATTTTTCTAAGATGATTGATATATAAATTAAGGGCTGAAACAGCTGATTTCATGATGAATTGATCATGGCCGAAAATGGGTATTTGATGATACATGTATGTATGGTTAAATTAGATGCATGGATAGGTTAGGTAACATGTGTACATGATGTTAATGCGGTTAATTTCAATCAAATTGATGAATTGGTGGATGAATTGAGTTAGGGCAGCAAGGTGTTTGATGAAATGTGTGAGTGAAGGATAAAACTAAGCTAAATTGAGTATGCCAAGTGTTTGATAAAATGCTTGAAAGAAGGTTGACTAGGAAACTAGGCAAGTAGGCGTGAATTGCCATGTCATTCAGCCATGGTTGGCTTGGATGGCATTCGCCCACAATGCCATGGCTGAATGGTTTAATGTGCATAGCCTAAATGTAAAAATCCCATTAAGAAGTTTAAGAACCCAGTACAAAGCCCAATAAAGGTTCACAGACCCGATAAGCCCGATAGACTCCGAGGAAGAAAAATTTGAATGAAAAGGGGCTCGGGAACTTTGTGAAGATTGTTATAATATAAATGGACCCAGTATTTTTATTTAAGTTCATTGAGATATAAATACAGTAATTAACCTGATATTGGTTAAATGCAGCTCCAGAGACTGGATTAGGAGCAAGTAGGACTGGACGAGCTTCCAATGGTGGAACTTGTACTACGCTCGACGTGATTCGAGGTAAGGGGATTTTGTAAGTGCTTAGAGGTAGCTATACGTATTTTCGAAGGGATTTATAGGGCGTGAAATTCTCTAACCAATCTAGAAATAAAATAATAATTCTTTGAGAAAAATTTTGAAAATAGGGAAAAATGACGATTTTACCCCTGATAGAGAAATTTATGAAAAGGGTAGTAAGGATCCTAAAATGCATGAATTTCATGTTTTTGGTGTTTTTATCATGATATATTGTCTTTAAATGAATAAAATGAGGATAGGCTGGTTATTGCTTTTAATTATTGTATGAAACGACACAAATTAAGTGCTAAGAAATAATTTTTGAGATAATTTATTTAAAATGGAGCCACCTATCGTATTTTATGAGTACAAATAGTACTAGAGCTTCGCTCGCACTGAATTGTGGTGTTTTGACTCATATAGATAGTGTTGTAGATCTACTCACACTAATTCTTCTTGATGATATGCATGAAAGTCGTACTAGAGCCTTGCTCATACGTGATTTTACATTCATTTACTAAGCATGAAAGCTGTACTGGAGCGTTGCTCGTATGAGGATTTTATATGTTTCACATAAAAACGTGCTGAAACTTTGCTCATACGAGATGTTTGATATCATAATATGCATAAGCCGTGTCGTAACCTCTTGTAGACTGTGTCACAGCGAGATGATATACTTGTCACGATCCTCAACTTACCAAAAATCAACGTAAATTTTTTGTTTTTCACACATTATTTATTATTCATTCCTTTCTTACCTCGATCGTGATCAACTACACTTTCAAACTGTTGGACTGTGTGTCAATGTCTACCTTATCAAACCATAACAATTTAATTTGCATTTTAATCTGGAAGTAAACATTTGTATAAATAAATTAGAGTTATTGTTTACATGTGTTTACACTGTTTTACATCCCCAATAGTTACATACAAAATGTTACTATGCTATGGAAAGTTTAGATACAAAAATTACAACCGCGTGTATACTTTACACGATGGGATGCAGCGAGTATCAAAAGAGAAACCTCCAGTCGCCCTCAGCCTATACTTAATGCTCTGTAGAGAGGGGAAAATAAGGGGGTGAGCAAACAACGCGCTCAGTAAGGCAATCATGTGAACAGGTAGATACTGCACTATCTACGTGATCGTGATGCCATGCTCAAAACCATACAGTTTCGCATTCACATCTCAAAAGCATTAGTTCATGCTTGTGTTAATGGCATGTAAAAAAAATCATGCTATTTAATTCAGTGCACAAATCAAATTCAAAGCATGGAAAACCATCATGCAAATTTAATTCATAAGGCATGGAAAATCATCATGCATTAGTGCACTTTAAAGCCATTTATCATACTTTCTCAAACAAATCATGCTATTTCATTTCAATGAAATCAACACTTGTCAGGACTCAGCCCCTCCCTCGGACTGTCTTGACCCACAAAGCATTTCAAACATGGATTTATTCATAAAACAATAGACATGTGAGATAGGCAATAT
Source organism: Firmiana major (assembly GCA_033439115.1). Classification (NCBI taxonomy): domain Eukaryota; kingdom Viridiplantae; phylum Streptophyta; class Magnoliopsida; order Malvales; family Malvaceae; genus Firmiana; species Firmiana major. The sequence continues at coordinate 41,904,250 of CM065907.1, read as the reverse complement.
AACAGGGAAATCTCCTCTAGGACTATAGCCATATCCTATGATCCCAGGCTACACTGATCAGGTGTACGGGGTATCACCACTAGCTGCTTCCACATGGGAGGTGGGTCACGTCCAGCCCGCCGGTCTGTAGCAGATTTAAACATCGTCCGAAGACGGCATAGCACAATCTCAACACGATACAATGTACTCCATGCTACCAACACGGTACAACGTACTCCGTGGACCCATATCAACACATCATATCACGCCACATCTCAAATGCACGTGCGAGCCTATTTAATCGGTGCGACACCTAGTCTACCCGAAGCTCCTAGCACGGCTATCAATCATGTCATAAAATCATGTGTGAGTAATCTCAAGCATGACAACAAGTATGATGGGCATCTAATGCGAGCTATGCTCCACCACCATGCCAAATCCAGTATAAAGTCTCTGCGAGCTCAACTCTAGTACAACATCATAAAAATCCATGTGAAAACTACTGCGAGCTAAGCTCTAGCACTCGTGCATGTAAAACACATCAATCTCGTGCGAGTCATGCTCTAGCACGCTTTCATTCTCACGAAATCCATGTAGGTGGCTCAATCCTTTACAAAACATGGTTATAAACCAAATCAAATCATTTCTTTTGCAAATCATTTCAAATGTTAGCTAACCTACCAATCACTTGCTAAAAAGCAACAAAACAAGGTTTTCAAAGCATCATGCTTTTATTTTCATGCACATTCCTCAAAACCCAACTCTTTGCCCTTCAATCACCCAATTTCATTATACCCCAAATTATGCACAGATATCTCTAAGAGTCCACACAATTCCCTTACCTCGATTTACTTGGTGCGACTCTCTTTCGCTTAGCTTCTTGTGTTTTTGGCTTAACTTGCTCCGATGTATCCCCGAGAGCTGCAAATCATTCATCAACACCTGAGTTAATGTTGCTAACTCACATTTTGACTTCAACAAATCAATGTGTTTCCTTGAGCCTATTTTGTTAAGTTTGGCCCAATACCTTAAATACACATTTTACCCATTTTGATTATATCTCACAACTCATTCCATAACACCATCTTAAAGTCATACTCACAACACCATTATCACTTTAAGATATCCTATTCAACATTAATTCCAATACATTTCACTTTCTCACACTAACCCATTTCTAGGTTATAATCATTCCATTGCATTCTAGATAGTTTCTACCATTAATAAGCACACCAATCAACTCCAAAATCAATAACTAAACAAATGTACTTGAGTTGGTGCTTTAGAAACTCACCTCTTTGGATTTGCTTCTCACTCCAAATGACAATGCTCCTATCTCCTTCAATCTAAAAAATAGGGCAATGACTCCAAGCTATGTTGTTCTTCTCTTTGATGTGAACAACTTTGCATCTAATAGCCTTCCCTTAAATCTTTATGAGATTGAGCGGATTTAGGAGTGAGAAAGCTAGGTTTCTGTGTTAAAAATGGTAGAGTGAGGTTTTATCCTGAAATCTGCAGATTCAATTGCTCTTATTTATAGAATTGCTTGACTAGATCGATCTGTCGAGGGCTTGAGATCGATGTGGTCCTCTTAAAATTCCTCATTTTTACGACATTTGAAGGCATGAGATCGATCTGTCCAAAGCTTGAGATCGATTTGTCTCAGGCAGAGAGTTAAGGAGATCAATCTGCTCCAAGGATGAGATAGATCTTCTCCAACCCGAGAGCTAAGGAAATTGATCTGCTTGCACTAAGGATCGATCTCTTCATTTACAGAATGTTTAGTAGATCGATCTGGCCTCATTGGAAATCGATCTGTCCTATTCCATTGCTTGAATAAGTGCATTTTGGGCTCTTCCAAATCGATCTTTCATCCTATGAGATCGATCTTGTCTTCATATTTTTCAGATTTTGCTGTAGTTTTCTACAGAATTTACACTCAAACATCCTTAATTTGTTGCCATAGCTATTTTCCTCATCCAGTTACCTTTAAGACTTGAAAATGGCATCCATTCACACTTTATACACAGTATAACCAAAGACATATAATATAAACTAAATGGAAGTGCACAGCTCATGCAATCTTCATTCCATTTTACCACACCACTCAAAATTCAATATATTTACATTCCATTCATGGAAATATCCTTCGTACACTCGTTATACACTTTACAACTTGCGTGTATTCATTTTGTAATCCAATATACACATATACAAGGTTATACATATATGGGGTCTCACATTCTCCCCCACTTAGAAAATTTGGTCCTCCAAATTGGAACCAATCATTCTGTGAATAACTTGTGATACCTCTCCCGCATCAAACTCTCCAATTCCCATGTGGCCTCTTCCACCGTGTGATGTTGCCAAAGAACCTTCACCAAGGGAATTGTCTTTGTCCTCAACACTTTCTCTTTTCTGTCCAATATCCGAATCGGCTTCTCCACTTATGTCATGCTTTCGTTGAGCTCCAAAGGCTCATACCTTATCATATGCGTCGGGTCCGGGTAATACTTCCGTAACATGGATACATGGAAGATGTTATGTACATTCGCTAGTTCAGGAGGCAATGCTAGCCTATATGCCTTATCTCCCACCTTATCAAGTATCTCAAATGACCCTATATACCGAGGGCTCAACTTCCCCTTCTTCTTGAATCTCATGATCCCTTTCAAGGGAAAAACCTTCAAAAACACTAACTCACTCACATTAAACTCTAGTGGTCCCTATCTCCTGTCAGCATAATTCTTCTATCTGCTCTGAGCTGTCTGTAATCTCTTACAAATCAGCTGGACATCCTCCAAAGCTTGTCTAACTAAGTCAGGAGTAAAGATCTGTCTGTCATCAACCTCTTCCCATCCAATAGGGGGACGACATCTACGCCCATATATTGCATCATATGGTGCCATCCCGATACTCGCATGAAAACTGTTATTATAGGTAAACTCTGCAAGTAGAAAATGGTCATCCCAGGAGCCTCCAAAATCCAATGCACACACTCTCAATATATCCTCCAGGGTCGTATAGTCCTCTCTGACTGACCATCTGTCTGAGAATGAAACACAATGTTAAAACTCCAATGGGTTCCCATTGCATCCTGAAAATGTTCCCAGAAGTGGGAAGTGAAGCGGGCATCCCTATCAGAAACAACGCTCACTATAATCCTATGTAGCCTCACTATCTCGTGTACATACAAGTTTGCTAACTGGCTCAGAGTATCGGTAGCTCTCATAGCTAGAAAGTGGGTTGACTTCGTCAACCGATCCACAATAACCCATATGGCATCATGACCTCTGCGGGTCCTCGGCAATCCCATCATAAAATCCATGGTGACATGCTCCCACTTCCATGTCGGTATTGGTAGAGGCTGCAATAATCCTGCAAGCTTCTGATGCTCTACCTTCACCTGCTGACAAATGAGACACTTAGCGACATATTCAGCAATGTCTTTCTTCATCCCAGACCACCAATAATTTTTCAAAGGTTTTGATACATCTTAGTACTCCCTAGATGTATAGTATACCTCGATGAGTGACCCTTTGTCAAGATCAACTTCCTGATCTCTGGATCATCGGGAACACATATCCTACCTCTGAACCTCATCAATCCATCTGAACTCAATTGAAAGTCCGTCTTTGTACCCCTCTGTATCTGCCTGGCAATATCACTGCATTGCTGATCAATTCGCTGAGCCTGTCGAATTCGATCACCAGATCCAGTTCCAACTGCAGGCTAGCTATCATAAAGCCACTATCAGCGTCAGGCGGGGTCATATCTAAACTGAGCTTCATGAATTGTTCCAACAGCTCGTGTTCCCTGATCATAATAAATGACACCAACCCTAGATGCTTTCTACTCAATGCATCAGCAACCACATTTACCTTACCCGAGTGGTACAAGATCTCAAAATCAAAATCCTTTAAAAGCTCTAGCCATCACCTCTATCTCATGTTTAACTCTTTCTACTAGAACAGGTACTTAAGGCTCTTATGATCTGTGTAAACCTAAAATCTCTCACCATAGAGATAGTGGCACCATATTTTTAACGCAAACACTACGGTCGCCAACTCTAAATCGTGGGTCGGGTAGTTCCTCTCATGATCCTTCAACTATCTTGATCCATAGGCTACTACCTTCCCATCCTGCATCAATACACAGCCTAGTCCTTGGTGTGAAGCATCCGTATACACTGAGAAACCTCCTGAGCTTGTAGGAATGGTGAGAATAGAAGCTGTGGTTAATCTCCTTTTCAACTCCTGAAAACTTTCCTCACATCTATCTCCCACACAAACTCCATATTCTTTCTCGTGAGACGTGTCAACGGAGTAGCTAATCTCAAGAATCCCTCCACAAACCTTCGATAATATCCAGCTAAACCCAGGAAACTTATGATCTCTGTCACTGTCTGGGGTCTCTGCCACTGTATCACTGCCTCAATCTTTGATGGATCCACTGACACTCCATCCTTCGATACTATATGACCCAGAAAAGAGATCTGTTCCAACCAAAAGTTGCACTTACTAAGTTTAGCGTACAACTTCTTCTCTCGAAGGGTCTGTAGCACTATCCTTAGATGTTGTTCATGCTCCTCTCTAGATCTTGAGTACACCAGTATATCATCGATAAACACAATAACAAATCGATTCAAATATTTGTGAAACACCTCATTCATCAACGACATAAAAGCTGCGGGAGCATTTGTTAACCCAAATGGCATAACCATAAACTCATAATGTCCATACCGGGTACAAAAAGCTGTCTTGGGTATATCCCCACTCCGTATCTTCAACTGATGGTACCCAGATCTCAGATCTATTGTCACACCCCACTTCTGGAAACCCTTTTATCCATACATTCTCTACTACGGTTGGGCTGTGAGAAGATGCAATTACTAAAATTTCATTCATTTACAGTGGAAGATTTAAATCTTAATTCACACTCCCAGGTGTGTGTGTAGATATACAAAATCAATTGTATAAATACCATGTGCTTACATATCATCCCCATAATACTGTTTACAATTCCAAGATATAACTGTGCGATACGATAAATTAGACACAAAATACTCTTGTATACAAATATTATACTTTTATGGAATTGTGGGAGCTGTTCAACACAAAAGACCTAGAGACCACCGCTCTCTTACTTCTCAGTACCTGGAGGGGGAAAATAGTGGGATGAGCAAACCACAGCTCAGTAAGGAAATGTATGCTAGCAGGTAGATATCGTACTACCTACATAGCCCATGCATGCAGAAACCAAAACCATGTTTTCGTTATAAATGGAAATATCATACGAAAAATGCATTTAAACATATATTTCTCAATCGCATTTTCGTGTAAATCAAATATCAAGCTTCCATTTAAAACATGCTCATAAATAGTGCCCTCACGGCACGAATAGGAAATTAGAGATTTATCAAAACACAAAATCTCTTTCTTTTCTTAATTCACTTATTTCCGCAAATCTCTTTCTTTTTTGAGATTATCTCTGTTTCTCGAATCTCTGAGACAGGCATGGAATTTTCGACAATCAAATATCCACGACATATGGCCATAGTCAGTGATCCCAGTCCTCACTGATCAGGTGTGCACAGGGCATCACTTCGCCTGAAGGGGAATGGGTCAGTCCTGCCCTCCGGCTCATCTCAATCCACCTCATCTCCTCGTATACTCACGGTGAAGATACGTCGTGTGTCATCTACGCGATACTCGTACTCACATGCACCCAGCACGGTACATAGTATACCAACGGATAACTACACTGTTCTACGTACGACCGTGGACCCAAGTCCATACTCCAACTCCGATGGACTTTTCATCCTAAACCATATCTCATATACCAGGCGAGCAAGCAGCGTGACACACAGTCAACGCAAAGCTCCAGCGCGGTATGATCTATCGTTAAGGCCCAGCCCGTTCAAATGGCCGTCGGCTGGTATCCCTTTGGGTCCCAGACCCCCAGGTTTACCTCAACTCAACAAAACAGGTGCGAGCAAAGTTCCCGCATTTTCTCAAAACCCTCGCGCGAGTTAAAACTCCCGCACGGTACATCAAGGCATTAAAACGGGTGTGAGCTAGCGCTTCAACACCAAATCTCATCTCAAAACTGATAGATTGCTATTTTCTCTTTTTAAAACTCAAAACATGTTTATTCATACAGCATGCTTCTTCATGCTAAAACATGTAAAATTAGCCAACCTACCATCAACATTTCTCAATCATCACGATCAATGTAAATTAAAGAAAAAACATTGAAAACATGCATATCATGCTATTTCCTTACCTTATCCCATTTTTTAATACATATATACATCATAGTACTTTTCATGCTTCCATATCATTTCATAGAATTATAATATCGTACTAGTTCTAGCAATATATCTACGAAATTGCTATAAAATACGCACGAACATCTCTATAGCTAACACACAGTCCCTTACCTCACTTTATTTGTGTGCAACTATCCGCCTTTATGCTTCTCGCGTTCTCCTCTCGACTTACTCCGACGTATCATCCGAAACTGAAATTCATCCATCAAACACTCGAGTTAACGTTTCTAACTCTTGTTCAATTAAGCATTTATCCAATGCCTTAAATATACATTTTACCCCTTGTGGTAAATCTCACAATTTTATCCCAATATCAACATGCCCAAACCAGGCCCACAACATAATCATCCTCTCAAGATATCTCATTCATCATTAACACTTCTACATTCCACTTTCTCACACTAGACCATTCCTAGGTTATGGTGGGTTCTTTACTTTCTAGGTAGTTTCTATCATGTCTATGCATACTAACCATTTCCCATATCAATATCCAAACAAATGTACTTGGGTATTTGCATTAGAAACTCACCTAGCTTGATTTCCTCATTGCTCCAATGGAAATACACCTTGTTGCTTAAATCCAACAAATGGAGAAAATGCCTCTTAACTATGTTGTTCTTCTCTTTGATGTGAATAACTTTGTCTCTAATAGCTTTTCCTTAAATCTTACTGAAAATGGCTGGATTTAGGAGTGAGAAAGCTAGGTTCTTGAGTTGAAGTGGAAAGAAATGGTTTATCCCGAAAATCAGCAGATCCAACTGCTCCTATTTATAGTTTTGACTTGATGAGATCGATCTTCCTTGGGTGGAGATCGATCTGGTCCTCTAAAATTCCCTCTTTTCTAAGACATTTTAAAGGCAGGAGATCGATCTGTCGAGGCTTGAGATCGATCTGCTGTCGAACAGAGCCTTAAGGAGATCGATCTGGTCTTAGGGGAGATCGATCTGCTTCCAACCCGAGAGCTAAGGAGATCGATCTCATCCCTTTGGAGATCGATCTGTTTCCTTCCATTACTCATATAAGAGCATTCTAGCTCTCCCAGATCGATCTCTCATCCTATGAGATCGATCTGGCCTCCATATTTCCAGATTTTCTGCAGTTTTTCTGCAACAACTCTCTTCAAAACTTCCTCAATTTACCTCTATAGTCCTTTCCTCATTCTTCGCTCCTTGAGACTTAAAAATGTCATCCAATCACACTTAGTATATTTTAAAACTTGTGGGAAATCTTTGTACAACCAAATTTTCACGATATTTCCCGAATGGAAGTATACAACTTATAAAAATCTTTCCTTCCATTTTACTACACTACTCATATACCATTTCAATCACATTCTTCTCGTGTTTAAGTTCATTTCTTCCTACTCATTCATAATGCAACTTGTAAGTATAATCACGATTCTTATTACAAGTGCGTACATAATCTTATGAACTTACACTGCATATACTTCACATTACAAATGTATCATTACACTTATGATTTTATTTACACTCCCGTGTTCCTATATACAGCTATACATATACGGGGTTTCACATTCTCCCCCACTTAGAGAATTTGGTCCTCCAAATTTGAACCAATTCAATCTGTGAATAACTCGGGATACTTTTCCCGTATCAAACTTTCCAGTTCCCATGTGGCCTCTTCCACAGTGTGATGTTGCCACAAAACCTTAACCAATGAAATCGTCTTGTTCCGCAACACCTTCTCTTTTCTGTCCAACACCTTGATCAGTCTCTCGACATACGACATGTCCTCCTTGAGCTCTAACGGCTCATAGCTAATTACATGTGTCGGATCTGGGTAGTACTTCCGAAGCATAGAAACGTGGAAGACATTGTGGACTTCTGCTAGCTCAGGTGGCAAGGCTAGCCTATATGCTCCATCTCCCACTCTATCCAAAATCTCGAAGGGACCAATGTAACGAGGACTTAATTTTCCTTTCTTCCCAAACCTCGTTATTCCCTTAGAAGGAGATACTTTCAAAAATACAGACTCGCCAACATCAAACTCAAGTGGTCTCCGTCTCCTGTCAGCGTAGCTCTTTTGTCGACTTTGAGCTGTTCGCAGCCTCTCGCATATTATCTGAACATCCTCGGAGGCTTGCTTAACCAAATCGGGAGCGAGCAACTGTCTGTCACTAACTTCTTCCCAACCAATGGGCGATCGGCATCTACGACCGTATAGTGCCTCATAAGGGGCCATACCAATACTTGAGTGATAACTGTTATTGTAGGCGAACTCAATCAATGGTAAGTGATCGTCCCATGAGCCTCTAAAATCCAGCACACACGCTCTCAACATATCCTCCAGGGCTGTATAGTCCTCTCTGACTGACCATCTGTTTGAGGATGAAAAACGGTGCTAAAACTCAATTAGGTCCCCATCGCTTCCTGAAAATGTCCCCAAAAGTGGGAAGTGAAGCGGGCATCCCGATCAGAAACAACACTCACTGGGACTCCATGCAATCTCACTATTTCCCGCACATACAGGTTCACCAGTGCACTCAATGTATCTGTAGATCTCATGGCTAAGAAATGTGCCGATTTCGTTAACCGATCTACTATCACCCATATCGCATCATGGTTCTTACGGGTTCTCGGTAACCCCATCACAAAATCCATGGTGACATGCTCCCACTTCCATGTTGGTATCGGTAGAGGTTGTAATAATCCTCCTGGTTTCTGATGTTCGACTTTTACTTGCTGATAAATGAGACATCTAGCGACATACTCAGCTATGTCTCTCTTCATTCCAGACCACCAATATGCCTTTCGGAGATTTTGATACATCTTACTACTCCCTGGGTGTATCGTATATCTCGACGAGTGAGCCTCTGATAAGATCAGCTTCCTCAGCTCTAAATCCTTAAGAACACATATTCTATCTCCAAACCTTAGTATTCCATCTGAACTCAATATAAAATCGGCACCCTTTCCTTTTCGGATTTGGCTAATCATGTCAATACACCATTGATCAATTTGCTGAGCTTGTCAGATTTTCTCAATCAACTCCGGTTCTAATCTCAAGCTAGCAATAATCCCATAGTTGTCAATCTCAGGTAGGGTCATATCCAGACTAAGGTTCGTGAATTGTTCCAACAACTCATGCTCTCTAACCTTCATATGTGATACCAACCCGGGACTCTTCCGAGTCAATGCATCGGCAACCACATTTGCCTTCCCCGGGTGGTATAAGATCTCACAATCATAGTCCTTGAGGAGTTCCAACCACCTCCTCTGTCTCATGTTTAACTCCTTCTATGAGAATAGATATTTCAGACTCTTATGATCCGTAAAGATCTGAAATCTCTCACCATATAAGTAGTGGCGCCATATCTTCAACGCAAACACTATGGCCGCTAACTCCAAATCGTGAGTGGGGTAGTTCCTCTCATAATCTTTCAGCTGTCTAGATCCATAAGCTACCACCCTTCCATCTTGCATCAAAACACAGCCTAGTCCTTGATGCGAAGCATCTGTATACACCGAGTAATTCCCTGAACTGTTAGGGATGATAAGAACTGGATCGGTGGTTAATCTGCGCTTAAGTTCCTGAAAACTTCTCTCACAAGCTTCATCCCATGAAAACTCCATACTCTTCCTCGTAAGACGTGTCAATGGAATAGCTAATCTAGAGAAACCCTCTACAAATATCCTATAGTAACCAGCCAAACCCAGAAAACTTCTGATCTCTGTGACTGTCCTAGGTTGTTCCCACTGAACAACGGCCTCAATCTTAGATGGATCTACTGACACCCCATCCTTCGATATAACATGGCCTAGAAAAGAAATATGTTCTAGCCAAAAGTCACATTTGTTAAGTTTGGCATATAACCTTCTCTCTCGAAGGGTCTGTAAAATAATCCTTAAGTGCTGCTCATGCTCTTCTTTGGACCTTGAATACACCAATATATCATCAATGAACACAATTACGAACTGGTCTAGGTATAGCTTGAATACTTCGTTCATTAGAGCCATAAAAGCTGCCTGTGCATTGGTCAACCCAAAAGGCATCACTAAGAATTCGTAATGGCCATAGCGGGTACGAAATGCTGTCTTGGGCACATCCTCCTTTCGAATCTTCAATTGATGATACCCAGACCTCAAATCTATCTTGGAAAAGATTTGTGCTCCCCGAAGCTGATCCAATAAATCGTCAATGCGTGGCAAGGGGTACTTATTCTTGATGGTAGCCTTGTTCAACATCCGATAGTCGATGCACAACCTGAGGCTCCCATCTCTCTTCTTCACAAATAATACCGGGGCTCCCCATGCTGAGACGCTCGGTCTTATGAACCCCTTCTCTAACAACTCTTGCAGCTGTTTCCTTAATTCCTCTAACTCAACTGGAGCCATCCTATATGGTGACTTGGATATTGGTTCGGTACCAGGCGTCAAGTCTATACCGAATTTCGTTTCTCTATCAGGTGGCAATCCTTGTAGATCGTCTGGAAAGACATCAGGAAATTCTCTGACCACTGGGATGTCCTCCATATCCGGATGTACTTTGTTCAAATCCACCACATAAGCAACAAAACCTTCAAAACAACACTCTAGTCATTTATACCAAAGTACTTTACTTAACACAAAATTTAGGATTTCATTTCCTCTCTTAAAATCTTACAATACATTCTTCAGGTAGAGAAAACTTAATGGACTTAGAACGACAGTCTATGACAGCATGATTGGCGGCTAACCAATCCATTCCCAAAATTACATCAATGTCATACATATTCAACAAAATCAAGTTGGCTGTCATGCACTTATCTCCCACCCTCACTTTACAATCTTTATACAGTTGCTCAACTAATTGGCTAACTCTCATTGGAGTACTTATTAGTAAAGTCCTACTCAAGTATGTGGGTTCTACAAAACCTTTTAACTTAGATGCACATGCAGGTGATATGAAGGAATGCGTAGCACCAGAATCAAACAAAGCTATAACCTCTAGATTGAAAATCAAGATTGTACCTTTTATCACTTCAGAAGAGGTATCAGCCGATGCCTGGTCTATCACATACACCCTGCCTTGACCCACAACTTGTTTTCCTTTTTCTTCAGCCGAGGCTTTCTTTCTTGCAGGAGGTGCAACTGTAGGAACCCTTTCTGGCTCTTTACCCCTCTGTGGAATTGCCTCAACTATCTCCAGGCACTCTCTGGCATAATGTCTAAATTTACCACATCTGAAGCATCGAGTACCCTGAAGATGACATGGCCTACCACCATGGTATCGACCGCATAATCTACACTGATCTGTAGTTGGTCGGGGTCCACCAATCACTATACCCCTGGCTGGTGTCTGAGTCGGAGGCATAAAAGGTCTAGCAACCTTTTTCTGGAACTCATCTACCTCTCTCCGACGCTTACTCATGAATTTTCGATCAAATTTGGCACTCTTACCATCTCCCAGCTTCCTCGGACCCTTGTCTTTACCCCAACTAAACTCAGAAGTCTGCAAGTCATAATCTTGCTCACATAACTGGGCCCGTCGCACAGCCTCTCTATATGTAGCGACATCAAATGGGGCCAACTTCGCTCGGATTGAAGGCCTCAGTCCATCTACAAATCTACGGACTCTGATAGCTTCACTCCTGATCGAGTCCGGATCATATCTACCCAGTGAAGTGAATCGTGACTCGTACTCATCAACTGTTCGATTCCCTTGAGTCAGATTCAGAAATTCCATCTGTACCCTACGTCGAGCAGTATCTAGAATGTATTGCTCTCTGAAAACACCCAAGAACATATCCAAAGTGATAGTCATACCTTGAGCTCTCAACATCGGCCTGGTGGACTTCCACCAGTGCTCTGCTTCGCCTCTCAATACAAAGGCCGTAAGCGCTACTCTCTTCGTAGCTGAACATCTACAGAAGTCGAATAACTTCTCCATCTGACTGATCCAGTCCTCAGCCACTGTCGGATCCTTTACCCCTCTAAACGAAGGAGGCTTAAAGTCCATAAAATGCCTCAATCTCTCCATATCACAGTCATATCCATACCCCAAATCATCATCATACTGCTGTGGGGCAACTGGAGGAGGTACGGGTCGAATATGAGGTTCCCGTGGCCTAACCGGTTCAGCTTGCGCAGGTGCAACATTCTCAGGTTCAGGTGCAGCTGCTGGGGGATTCGGTGCAGCCTGTCCCGCTGTACCAGGTGTACCCTCAAACCTAGCCATGATTTGACCCATCATGGTCATCATCGTGCACATGTCTTCCTCCAATCGAGTTATTCGAGGATCAGAAGCCTCTATTTGTTCCTGGGGCTCATGACTAGAGGATGATCTACTGTGCCTCTCAGTCCTATCATTTCGCCCTAGAGCTCTCGAGCTCTCTCCCCTCTTGCGGTGTCTCTCAGGCATAACTCACTAGCCTGATAACTTTCCTGCGTTATAAAAAACATTTAATTCACTATCAGCTCCGTACACACATTTGTATCTAAATATCGCACAGTAACTTGGGGATGTATGTTTTCTTAGTCCTAAACATCAACTCACATCAGACCAACCATGCTCTGATACCAAACCTGTCACACCCCACTTCTGGAAACCCTTCTATCCATACATTCTCTACTACGGTTGGGCTGTGAGAAGATGCAATTACTAAAATTTCATTCATTTACAGCGGAAGATTTAAATCTTAATTCACACTCCCAGGTGTGTGTGTAGATATACAAAATCAATTGTATAAATACCATGTGCTTACATATCATCCCCACAATACTGTTTACAATTCCAAGATATAACTGTGCGATACGATAAATTAGATACAAAATACTCTTGTATACAAATCTTATACCTTTATGGAATTGTGGGAGCTGTTCAACACAAAAGACCTAGAGACCACCGCTCTCTTACTTCTCAGTACCTGGAGGGGGAAAATAGTGGGATGAGCAAACCACAGCTCAGTAAGGAAATGTATGCTAGCAGGTAGATATCGTACTACCTACATAGCTCATGCATGCAGAAACCAAAACCATGTTTTCGTTATAAATGGAAATATCATACAAAAAATGCATTTAAACATATATTTCTCAATCGCATTTTCGTGTAAATCAAATATCAAGCTTCCATTTAAAACATGCTCATAAATAGTGCCCTCACAGCACGAATGGGAAATTAGAGATTTATCAAAACACAAAATCTCTTTCTTTTCTTAATTCACTTCTTTCCGCAAATCTCTTTCTTTTCTGAGATTATCTCTGTTTCTCGAATCTCTGAGACAGGCATGGAATTTTTGGCAATCAAATATCCACGACATATGGCCATAGTCAGTGATCCCAGTCCTCACTGATCAGGTGTGCACAGGGCATCACTTCGCCTGAAGGGGAATGGGTCAGTCCTGCCCTCCGGCTCATCTCAATCCACCTCATCTCCTCGTATACTCACGGTGAAGATACGTCGTGTGTCATCTACGCGATACTCGTACTCACGTGCACCCAGCACGGTACATAGTATACCAACGGATAACTACACTGTTCTACGTACGACCGTGGACCCAAGTCCATACTCCAACTCTGATGGACTTTTCATCCTAAACCATGTCTCATATACCAGGCGAGCAAGCAGCGTGACACACAGTCAACGCAAAGCTCCAGCGCGGTACGATCTATCGTTAAGGCCCAGCCCGTTCAAATGACCGTCGGCTGGTATCCCCTTGGGTCCCAGACCCCCAGGTTTACCTCAACTCAACAAAACAGGTGCGAGCAAAGTTTCCGCACTTTCTCAAAACCCTTGCGCGAGTTAAAACTCCCGCATGGTACATCAAGGCATTAAAACGGGTGTGAGCTAGCGCTTCAACACCAAATCTCATCTCAAAACTGATAGATGGCTATTTTCTCTTTTTAAAACTCAAAACATGTTTATTCATACAACATGCTTCTTCATGCTAAAACATGTAAAATTAGCCAACCTACCATCAACATTTCTCAATCATCAAGATCAATGTAAATTAAAGAAAAAACATTGAAAACATGCATATCATGCTATTTCCTTACCCTATCCCATTTCTCAATACATATATACATCATAGTACTTTTCATGCTTCCATATCATTTCATAGAATTATAATATCGTACTAATTCGAGCAATATATCTACGAAATTGCTATAAAATACGCACGAACATCTCTATAGCTAACACACAGTCCCTTACCTCACTTTATTTGTGTGCAACTATCCGCCTTTATGCTTCTCGCATTCTCCTCTCGACTTACTCCGACGTATCATCCGAAACTGAAATTCATCCATCAAACACTCGAGTTAACGTTTCTAACTCTTGTTCAATTAAGCATTTATCCAATGCCTTAAATATACATTTTACCCCTTGTGGTAAATCTCACAATTTTATCCCAATATTAACATGCCCAAACCAGGCCCACAACATAATCATCCTCTCAAGATATCTCATTCATCATTAACACTTCTACATTCCACTTTCTCACACTAGACCATTCCTAGGTTAAGGTGGGTTCTTTACTTTCTAGGTAGTTTCTATCATGTCTATGCATGCTAACCATTTCCCATATCAATATCCAAACAAATGTACTTGGGTATTTGCATTAGAAACTCACCTAGCTTGATTTCCTCAATGCTCCAATGAAAATACACCTTGTTGCTTAAATCCAACAAATGGAGAAAATGCCTCCCAACTATGTTGTTCTTCTCTTTGATGTGAACAACTTTATCTCTAATAGCTTTTCCTCAAATCTTACTAAAAATGGCTGGATTTAGGAGTGAGAAAGCTAGGTTCTTGAGTTGAAGTGGAAAGAAATGGTTTATCCCGAAAATCAGCAGATCCAACTGCTCCTATTTATAGTTTTAACTTGATGAGATCGATCTTCCTTGGGTGGAGATCGATCTGATCCTCTAAAATTCCCTCTTTTCTAAGACATTTTAAAGGCAGGAGATCGATCTGTCGAGGCTTGAGATCGATCTGCTGTCGAACAGAGGCTTAAGGAGATCGATCTGGTCTTAGGGGAGATCGATCTGCTTCCAACCCGAGAGCTAAGGAGATCGATCTCATCCCTTTGGAGATCGATCTGTTTCCTTCCATTGCTCTCATAAGAGCATTCTGGCTCTCCCAGATCGATCTCTCATCCTATGAGATCGATCTGGCCTCCATATTTCCAGATTTTCTGCAGTTTTTCTGCAACAACTCTTTTCAAAACTTCCTCAATTTACCTTTATAGTCCTTTCCTCATTCATCGCTCATTGAGTCTTAAAAATGTCATCCAATCACACTTAGTATATTTTAAAACTTGTGGGAAATCTTTGTACAACCAAATTTTCACGATATTTCCCGAATGGAAGTATACAACTTATAAAAATCTTTCCTTCCATTTTACTACACTACTCATATACCATTTCAATCACATTCTTCTCGTGTTTAAGTTCATTTCTTCCTACTCATTCATAATACAACTTGTACGTATAATCACGATTCTTATTACAAGTGCGTACATAATCTTATGAACTTACACTGCATATACTTCACATTACAAATGTATCATTACACTTATGATTTTATTTACACTCCCGTGTTCCTATATACAGCTATACATATACGGGGTCTCCCATCTATCTTGGAAAAGACCCGCGCTCCCCTAAGCTGATCCAACAAGTCATCGATGCGTGGAAGGGGGTACTTATTCTTGATGGTGGCCTTATTCAACAACGTGTAATCTATACACAGTCGAAGGCTTCCATCCTTCTTCCTTACAAACAGAACCGATGCTCCCCAAGGTGAGACGCTCAGCTTGATGAACCCCTTCTCCAGCAACTCCTGTAACTACTTCCTTAATTCTTCCAACTTAACTTGAGTCATTCTGTACGATGGCTTGGATATTGGCTCTGTACCAGGTGCCAAGTCTATACCAAATTTCATCTCCCTATCTGGAGGTAACCCTGGTAATTCATCCGAAAAGACATCTGAAAATTCCCTGACCATTGAGATGTCTATTAACTTTGGACGTGCCTTATCCGTCTCAATCACATAAGCAATGAAGCCTTCACATCATTCTTTCCACCGTTAGTAACACAATTCATCACATTAACATATATAGTTAATAAACAGATTTATCTCTTAGACATCATGTATTAAGATCATACTCTTCTCATTTATAAAGATTATGTCATTTCATTTCTTTTCATCAAAGTTTACAATAAGATTGTCTAATCCTGAAAACATCAATGTCTTGGGGTGACAATCCATAACAACACGATTTGCAGCCCACCAATCCATGCTTAGGATTACATCGAAATCACTCATATTTAATAGAATTAAATCAACTGCCATTTCTTTACCTCCTATCCTCATCTTACAATTTCTATATACAGGCTTAGTTAATTGACTATCATTCATAGGGGTAGATATCATCAACATCTTATCTAGCAGTGTGGATTTTACATGCTTCAACAATTTACATGCAAAGGATGGCGATATAAAGGAATGCGTGGCACTAGGGTCAAACAATACAAATGTTTCTAAATCAAAGATTTGGATGGTACCTTTAACCACATCCAAAGACTGATCCGCAGTGTCCTGGTCCAGTGCGTGCACTCGTCCTCTGCTCACACCCACTGTCTGCTTCCCCTTTTCCTCAGCTGTAGCCCTTCTCCTCGGGGCAGCTGTACTAACTCGAGCTCTCTCTGGCTCCTTGCTCTTTTATGGGGCTCTCTCTATCATCTCTGGGCAATCCCTGATTATGTGCCCTGGTTTTCCACATATGAAGCATACTGCAGGAAGTCTATAGAATGGTCGAGTACCATGGTACCTGCCACACTTGATACACTACTCTGTAGTAGGCCCTGTCCCTCCAATCATAATTCCATTTACTGGAGCTATAGCTGGATACATGGGAGGATTCACTGTTCTCTCCCGAATCTCCTCGATCCTCGACCTCTTTCCAGAAAAACCTCTTGTTTCCCTTATAACTGAAGCCTCTATCCAACACTACTCTCTTCCTATCTCTGTCCCTCACTATACCAACTTTTCCAAACTCTGAGGCAACCCTATCAATGTCTTGTTCACACAATTACGCCCTGCGCACTGCCTCATTGTAGGTCGATATATCCAAGAGAACCAATCTGGACCTGATGGTTGGTCTCAATCATCTACAAACTTTTGAATTTTCTCGACCTCTTTACCCATCATAATAGGATCATATCTGCCTAGGGAGATAAAGGTCGTCTCATACTCATCCACCGTCCTGCTCCCTTGGGTTAGTCCCACAAATATCATTTTCATCTTTCGCTATGCGATATCCGGTACATATTGTCTCTGAAAAGCCTCCAAAAATACATCCCAGCTGATCTCTTATTTCGGGCTCTCAAAATAGGCCTGGTGGATTTTCACCAATGTTCTGCTGATCCTTTCAGCATGAATGCTGCAAACGCTACCATCTCAGTAGTAGTACACTCAAAGAACCCATATAACTTCTCGATTTCATTTATCCAATCGTCTGCTGCTACTAGGTCCTTAACTCCACTGAAAGACGGCGGTCCAAACTTTAAGAATGTCGCAGTCTATCCAAATCACTACCGTAACCCCAACCTCTACGTCCCTGTGGTGTAGCAGCAGATGTAGGCATATCCTGTGCGGGTGGGGGTGTAGGTGTATCTGTCGTCTGAGGTCTCTGGGCTGGCCGTGCCCGCGCCTCAAGAGCTGCCGCCTGCTTGACATCACCCTGTATAGCGGGACTCTGTCTGCCCCCAACTCCAGGCAACGATTGAGTGACCAACTCCAAGATCATCTCTATGCTCCGCTCAATCCTCACGAAACGTGCCTCAGTACTCTCAAGTCTCACCTCTGGACCCTATGGAGCATGCTCAACCCAGCCTCCACTTCAATCTCTTCCTGAGCCTCGTGTGTTTTTGGCTCAACACTACCCCCAGGCCTACCTCTACGGCCTCTAACTTACGCTTTCGCCCCTCTACCGTGACTGGTGTTAGGCATAATGCTTAATTCCCTATAATCACATCAATTTCTTAGTCAACCCATCAACACACACACACAATTTTTATCTAAACAAGCACAGTAACATGGGGATGTAATTTTCTAACTTATTAAGTATTTTAGACACCGACACACATCATACCAACTCAGCTCTGATCTTAACTTCTTGCCACGACCCTCAACTTACCAAAATCAGCGCAAAATTTTTGCTATTCATACATTATTTATTATTCATTCCTTTCTTACCTCGATCGTGATCAGCTATACTCTCAAATAGTTAGGCTGTGTGTCAGTGTCTACCTCATCCAACCATAACAATTTAATTTGCATTTTAATATAGAAGTAAACACTTGCATAAATAAATTAGAGTTGTTGTTTACATGTGTTTACACTGTTTTACATCCCCAATAGTTACATACAAAATGCTACTGTGCTATGGAAAGTTTAGATACAAAAATTACATCCGCGTGTATACCTTACGTGATGGGATGCAGCGGATATCAAAAGGGAAACCTCCAGTCGCCCTCAGCCTATACTCAATGCTCTGTAGAGAGGGGAAAATAAGGGGGGTGAGCAAATAACACTCTCAGTAAGGCAATCATGCGAACAAATAGATACTGCACTATCTACGTGATCGTGATGCCATGATCAAAACCATATAGTTTCTCATTCACATCTCAAAAGCATTAGTTCATGCTTATGTTAATGGCATGTAAAACAAATCATGCTATTTAATTCAGTGCACAAATCAAATTCAAAGCATGGAAAACCATCATGCATATTTAATTCATAAGGCATGGAAAATCACCATGCATTAGTGCACTTTAAAGCCATTAATCATACTTTCTCAAACAAATCATGTTATTTCATTTCAATGAAATCAACACTTGTCAGGACTTAGCCCCTCCCTCGGACTGTCCTGGCCCACAAAGCATTTCAAACATGGATTTATTCATAAAACAATAGACATGTGAGATAGTTAATATAACAGAAAAATCTCCTCTAGGACTATGGCCATATCCTGTGATCCCAGGCTACACTGATCAGGTGTGCGGGGTATCACCACTATCTGCTTCCACATGGGAGGTGGGTCATGTCCAGCCCGTCAGTCCGTAGCAGATTTAAACATCGTTCGAAGACAGCATATCACAATCTCAACACGGTACAACGTACTCCATGCTACCTGCACGGTACAACGTACTCCGTGGACCCATATCAACACATCATATCACGCCACATCTCAAAATGCACGTGCAAGCCTATTTAATCGGTGCGACACCTAGTCTACCCGAAGCTCCTAGCATGGCTATCAATCATGTCATAAAATCACGTGCGAGTAATCTTAAGCACGACAACAAGTATGATGGGCATCTAATGCGAGCTATGCTCCAGCACCATGCCACAACCAGTATAAAGTCTGTGCGAGCTCAACTCTAGCACAACATCATAAAAATCCATGTGAAAACTAGTGCAAGCTAAGCTCTAGCACTCGTGCGTGTAAATCACATCAATCTCATATGAGTCATACTCTAGCACACTTTCATTCTCACGAAATCCATGTAGGTGGCTCAATCCATTGTAAAACATGGTTATCAGCCAAATCAAATCATTTCTTTTGCAAATCATTTCAAATGTTAGCCAACCTACCAATCACTTGCTAAAAAGCAACAAAACAAGGTTTTCAAAGCATCATGCTTTTGTTTTCATGCACATTCCTTAAAACCCAACTCTTTACCCTTTAATCACCTAATTTCATTTCCTAGTATCACATGCACTCTAACAAAGCATTATGCGCCCAAATTGTGCACAGATATCTCTAAGAGTCCACATAATTCCCTTACCTCGATTTACTTGGTGCGACTCTTTTTCTCTTAGCTTCTCGCGCTTTTGGCTCAACTTGCTCCGGTGTGTCCTCGGGAGCTGCAAATTGTTCATCAACACCTGAGTTAATGTTGCTAACTCACATTTTGACTTCAACAAATCAATGTGTTTCCTTGAGCTTATTTCGTTAAATTTGGCCCAATACCTTAAATACACATTTTACCCCTTTTTGGGTATATCTCACAACTGATTCCATAACACCATCTTAAAGTCATACTAACAACACCATTATCACCTTAAGATATCATATTCATCATTAATTCTAATACATTTCACTTTCTCACACTAACCCATTTCTAGGTTATAATCATTCCATTGCATTCTAGATAGTTTCTACCATTAATAAGCACACCAATCAACTCCAAAATCAATAACTAAACAAATGTACTTGAGTTGGTGCTTTAGAAACTCACCTCTTTGGATTTGCTTCTCACTCCAAATGACATTGCTCCTAGCTCATTCAATCCAACAAATGGGGTAATGACTCCAAGCTATGTTGTTATTCTCTTTGATGTGAACAACTTTGCATCTAATAGCCTTCCCTCAAATCTTTATGAGAATAGGCGGATTTAGGAGTGAGAAAGCTATGTTTTTAGGTTAAAAATGGTAGAGTGAGGTTTTGTCCCAAAATCTACAGAGTCAACTGCTCCTATTTATAGAATTGCTTGATGAGATCGATCTGTCGAGGGCTTGAGATCGATCTGGTCCTCTTCAAATTCCTTATTTTCATGACATTTGAAGGCATGAGATCGATCTGTCCAAAGGTTGAGATCGATCTGTCCAAAGGTTGAGATCGATTTGTCTCAGGCAGAGAGTTAAGAAGATCGATCTGCTTAAAGGATGAGATCGATCTTCTCCAACCTGAGAGCTAAGGAAATCGATCTGCTTGCACTAAAGATCGATCTCTTCATTTACAGAATGTTTAGCATATCGATCTGGCCTCATTGGAGATCGATCTGTCCTATTCCATTACTTGAATAAGTGCATTTTTTGTTCTTCCAGATCGATCTCTCATCCTATGAAATCGATCTGGCCTTCATATTTTTCAGAGTTTACTACAGTTTTCTGTAGAACTCACACTCAAACATCCTTAATTTGTTGTCATAGCCATTTTTCTCATCCAGTTACCTTTAAGACTTGAAAATGGCATCCATTCACACTTTATACACATTAAAACTTGTGTGAAGTCTTTGTATAACCAAAGGCATATAATATAAACTAAATGAAAGTGCACAACTCATGCAATCTTCATTCCATTTTATCACACCACTCAAAATTCAATATATTTACATTTCACTCAAGGAAATATCCTTCTTACACTCGCTATACACTTTACAACTTGCGTGTATTCATTTCGTAATCCAATATACACATATACAAGGTTATACATATATGGGGTCTTACAATACTAGCACGTGTATTTTGAGACATGGATGTGTTACCAATGTGGTATAGGATGGATAAGACCTATGGCAAGCACCCCGAACCATGGTGTGGGATAATACCTATGGCAGGCACCCCAGACCATGTGGGTCCATGGAGTACGTTGTACCGTGTACAACACACGGAGTCCGCTGTACCGTGTAGTCTTGATGACGAGCTGGTTGAGTTTTTATTTGCACGAGCAGGATTGACCTCACCTCCCATTGCAGTTGTGATGCCCTGCACGCTGGGATTTGCGTAGCCTGGGATCACAGGGATTTATATATGGCCATATTCCCAAATAGTTTTCATACAGTTACCTACATGCCTCACGTGATATCATACTATATTGATAGATCAGGGTAGACCCGAAGGAAGGGTTACACACATACTTATATTTTCAAAGAAATGTGGTTTTATACATCAGGGTATTCTTGGAGGACAGGTTTAGCCTTGATTTAGTCTTGATTTAGTCTGTTCTGTGATGAAATTTATGAGTTTTGATATGATGAGCATGAGATGTTTTACATGATGGTTTTCCATGTATTATCATGCTTGATTTTATGAGTTTTCATATATTCTATACATATTCATGTAGCATAGTTTTATTTTACCTCATGCTCCGATGTAAATGATTTTTATATTATGGCATTATAAGCGTGTAGATAGTGTAGCTGTCTACCTGCTTACATTCTTTCCTTACTAAGCAAGTTGTGCTCACCCTTTCACTTTTCATCTCTACAGAGCATCCATAGCGGTTGAGAGTGAGTGGAGACTTGCACTCCTGGTGTCCACTGCTGCCCATCACTGAGAGGTATACACATTAGTATCGATGTATCTAAACATGTACAACACAATAATACTTTTGGAATGTAATTTGGGGGATGTAAATATTTGTAGACACGTACGAAATAATAAAATTACAGTTTAAGTAGCTTATATGTTTACAACTATTTTATACAAATATTAAATTTTGTGGCATATGGTAAGAGGTAACTAACACAGGGTCATAGCTCAACTAGTTGGTGTTGGAAACTGTTCACGACAAAGAAACGACAAAGAAAGTTAAGGAATAAAGCAAAAAATTTGTAGTGAATTTTGTTAGAAAGGGGGTTGTGACAAAATCAGTGTTAAAGAAAAATAAAAAAGTGAGCTCTAAAGTCCATACTTCTGCATAACTAACCATTCTGTCGCGTTATTCGGAGTGTAACAAGATAACTTATGTAGCAGTTAAGGAACTCGGGGTTATTTCATATTAAATAGATTTCAACTTTCTCCAGTAGTATTGTATTAAGTTTATTAAACACTAATTTAACTTCTCTTAACAAAACATATTAAAAAAGATATACTCGAGCAGCACATTTTATAAAGTTTAGCCAAGTCAAACATGCTTTTAATTTTATTATTTTGAAAATTCATAGATTTATATAGTAAAATTTAAAGTTGAAGGAATATTTTTATTTTGTGTAAAATGTGATGGTATATTTAGTTATTAAGCCTAAAAAATAATTAAATATAAATTACAAGAAAATATAATATTATCATATTATTTTATTTAATATTATATTATATTATTGAATGGATAATAAATATATTTTAAATAATATAATTTAAAATAATTTTTATATGATAATAATTAATATTATTATTAAGTGCTATTATTTAATACAATTAATTATTATTGTACTAAACAATATTATTTAATATCATATTATTTTTTAATTAATTTAAAACATATCATTGGTAATATTAACTAATTAATTATTATTAAAAATTAATACTTAAAATTAAATAATCATATATTGTATAAATTTAATGTTTTTCTAATAATTAAATAATTTGTTATAAATGAATTAGTTGAAAATATATATTTTAACAGTTTCATATTATTACAAGTAAATTAAATAGTATTATTGAATACCATTTATAATTTATTAATTCATATTATTACTTGATATATAATTTATAAGTTTATTAATTTCTATTATTATCTAATAAAATTTAATATTGAATAATTTTATTTAACTATGATAAAATAATTATAATATTTAATATTATATTTAATAATGATACTATTGAAATTAAATTAAATTATAATATGATTAATTGATGATATTTAATATTATTAATAAATAGTATAAAATAATATTATTTAATATAAATTTTATTATTATTTTATTTAATTTAATTTTAAAACTTTTATTTTATGAAGTTAATTATTACATTTGAAATAACTAAATATTCGTTTTTAATAGGAAGCAACATTAGTCAAACATGTTTTATGTTTTCAAAATTTTGAAAAAAAACAAAAAAGACAAATCTCAAGTGATTCCTATTATTTAAAACTTGAATCAGTCTTTGTAGTTTGTGAATACTAACTTTCTTTTTAATGAAAACGAAATGAAAAGGAAAGTTGAATGTTTTTCATTAGAGCACTTTTAGAAACGTTAAGATTTATATGTATGCATGTATATATAAACTAAAGCTTTTTGTCAATGAATGTCAATTACGTGTTTGTGGACATAGTAAAGTCGCACACGGCTGGCTTATAACCTCCGAGTAGTCACTTTCAAAGGGATAAACATCAACGTTTCTTTTTTTTTCTGATATATATATATACTTTTCGTTGAATACTTTTTCTACGATCGTTTTTCAATGGTTTCAATTCACTTCTTGCTTAACCAGCCAACCTTAATTTGGCTCCATTGCGGCCAAGACTAGCTTTAGTTGGTAAAACAAGAAAAATCAAATTAGTTACATCCAATTCAAAATTGGTGAATGATTTTTATCCTTTAATAAAAGATATAAAAAATGCATATATGGAAATTTATTTACTTTTTTGAATTATTGTTGTATGCACTGGCCAATTAGATTTGTTCAAAATACTCATATTATATTGTAGATTTTACATCTTATAAAGGTTTTGATTTACAAGCTTTCAATTCTATTAAAGTTAATATATCATTGGACTCCTAAACTATATCACTTTTATCACTTCAGTACCTAAAAAAATTATAAATTTGGTACAGGAACTTATTTTCCGCCAGTTACTTTACTCCAAATCTAACTTCGTTAAAAAGAAAAAAATAGTGATGTTGGCCACTAGAGCCAATGGGATTGTGCCATTTCGTTCAAATATCCATACTGTCACCTAATGCAAAATCCAACTAAGAAAATTAAAAACATAACTCTTTTATTTATTTAATTTTCCTATCAAAAATTTTGTTTAAATTCCATTTTTTTTCATATTGTTCTTCTTTGTTTTCCTTAGCTCAGACGAGAAAGGCAGATATGA
Source organism: Firmiana major (assembly GCA_033439115.1). Lineage (NCBI taxonomy): Eukaryota > Viridiplantae > Streptophyta > Magnoliopsida > Malvales > Malvaceae > Firmiana > Firmiana major. The sequence goes on along the minus strand of CM065907.1, from coordinate 41,879,390 downwards.
GAAACCCCTAGAGGAGAATGGTAGCTAATGAGTTTCATATTCTTATCTTTTTTGTTTTTTACTTCTTTCTTGAGCTTCATTTTGATTGAAGAAACTCCAAAATGGCAGAGAATAGAAACAATCAAAGTTATAAACCCAACATAAAAGTAGCTAGAAAATTTTTTTGTCATTGCGATTGAGGACTCCAATTGTATCTCAATGGCACTATGGAACAAAGAGAAGAACTTTATAGAATACAAAGAGGTAATACATGCTTACATTTTGTCTTTGATTTTGCTAAGGGCATTAAGTAAAGTTGATGAAAAATTGGGTACTAATTTAAGGTATTTATATTTGTTACAAACTGAAAGTTGTGGATTTTTATATTATGTTCCCGAGAAAGAGTTCTTTACAACTAACAGAATAAGTGACTTTGATTATACCAAGATGAGAAACAAGAGTATGTCGCAAATTGTTAGGATTGGTGATATAGTGATACAAAGAAGCATTGGTTGTACATTGATTTTACGGAATGTTAGACACATTCTAGATTTGATGATGAACTTACTTGCAGTGAATGTTTTTCATAAGGAATATTGCAAAAAAATTGGCAGTGGAAGCTTTTCAAAGAGTCTTTGATAGTTGCAAGAGGAAAGTTGTGTTGCACTATATACAAGACTTGGATTGGGTTGGCTGGCAGTCAAATAAATGCCAATGAGGATGATGCTTTAGTAGATTTGTGGCATAAGATGCTAACACATATGAGTGAGAAAAGGTTAAAGGTTTTGGCGAGGCGGTCCCTCATTTCCTCGACCAAAGGTATGCTCTTGACTCATGTGATCATTATTTACTTTGTAAGAATCATAGAGTTTCTTTTAGGAAAACTTAAAAAAAAAAAAAAGACTTAAGTTGATTCATTATGATGTTTGTGGTCGCATGGAAGTAAAGTTGGGAGGTGGTAACTGATATTTTGATACTTTTATTAATGATGCTTCACAAAAAACTTGAGTGTATAGGTTGAGAAACAAAAGCCAAGTACTCAGTATTTTCAGAATTAGGATTGTCCTTGAAGTTTATTCATACAGACAAGTGTGGAGAGTGCACATCGACAGACTTTGAAGCTTACTGTTCAAAGCATGAGAAGATAAAATCTTAGATACCACAACATAATGGTGTAGCTAAAAGGAAGAACCGCATCATTATAGAGAGAGTCAAATGGATGTTGAGTATGGCAAAATTGCTAAAGGAATTTTAAAGTGAAGCAGTTAACGCAACATTCTATCTAATCACTAGATCACCATCAATATCTTTGGGCTTTGACATTCCAAAACTACATGGAAATGATAGAAAGTCTCATACTGTCTTTTGAAAGTCTTTGGCTGTAAAGCATTTGTGCATGTGCCAATTTAGTTGAGGTTAAAGCTTGATAACAAGAGTACTCCATGTGCATTTGTTGGGTATGGTGATAAGAAATATTGTTATAGGTTATGAGATCTAAAGAGGAAAAAGACAATTAGAAAGAGAGATGTGGTTTTCCATGAAAATGAGTTCATTATAGACTTTGGGAAAAGTGGGAAGACTACACGGGTTATGGTTGAGTAAGATGACTTAATACCAACTTCGATTCCACCTAGAGGTGCCACAGATGGTGGAAATGCACACGAAATAGAACTTGGGAATACATATGGGTGTAAAACCCAAAATTCCATATTAGTAAGTAATTGAAAGTTAAGAAATAACTAAGTACTCGGAATAATGTATGCATGCCCAAAGTGATCAAAGCGCTCGAGATTGTGGAACGGGGCCCGGTGACACAAAAAAAATCGAGGTAAGACCCTGAGCCCAAGAATTTGCTTAATAATTGTATTTATGTTCATGAAATGATGTTGAGAAGTGAAAACTAAAGTAATGAAAGTGAAAAGGCTAGATTAAACTCGAATTACGATAAATCGAGAAAAATGGCGTAGTTAAGGAAATAAATTTAGAATAAATTATAGAAATTCAAGAAAATTATTCCAAGACCATGAGAAGTTAGATTAAGGTAAAATTGACTTGGAAAATTAAAATCAAATGGAAATATAAAAGGTTCGATGTTTAAATGAATTTTTAAAGTAAATCGAAAGCTTAGAGCCATTTTGCTCGGTATTGACCGAATCGAGTAAAATGAGCTCAATCGAGGAAACTCTCATAAACAAGTGACCCCCAAATGTTTATGAGAAATACCAGAGACATAATAGAACATTGAAGAAGAGTAATTTTGGAAGAAATTTGACTAAAAAATATTTTTTATGATTTTACAAAACAAGGTAGAAAACCTGCCCAGCCCAAGTCAGCAGACTAACTCATGTGTACCCTTGGATTTGATGACCCTCCTCTCATCTGATGTCTCTCATCTCCTCCAGATATTAATTCCACTTAATAAGCTAACCTTATCCCCTAGAATCACCCTGATAGCCCCAGGCAATGGAGAGAAACTTCCCCTTCACCATTGCCGCAGGCAGTACTGTGGACATTGCATTGTGAAATTGTTTTGAGGGTCATGCAGGAAGATTTAGGTAATGGCCAAGAAGGAATCAATCTTCCCCTATGAGTCCTATCTAACATATAAAAAATCCAGCAAATAAAGAAGTCATCTACTAGGAGAAACCTTAGAGAGAAGTTCGGAGGGCAGAACTACCCTGTTCATGGGTAAGTGAAAGTTTTGATCTTTAATTAATCTAGTTAATTTTTCTTGTGTTTTTGAGTGAATCTAAGTTTTAAAATTGATGATTTATAGTGGAAGACTGATTGGGAGAGTCATTGGAGTGGTTAGCTTTAGTCAAAGGTAAGAGAAAATTTATGAATGTTGAAGATGATGAACTATGTTCTTGCTTGGTGATTTTTAGGAATTTTGTTGTTGAATGAAATTTATGAAAATAATTTTAAGACACTTTAGGGTTTCGGCCAGCCATGATTTCATGAGCTTAGGATGTAATGTGGGTTGTTTTAAGGTTGATAGTTGTTAAAGATTATACCAAAGAGTCCGATTTAAAGCTTGGTTTAATGAAAAACCGAAAAGTGTGAGATTTGACAAAATGGGTTGATGGTAGGCATGAATTGTGAATTTGAATGGGTATTTAGACCACTATGTTGTTGAATATGAAGTTAGAATAATAAAATTGGTAAGGATAGCTTAAACCAGTACTTAAATCGGTAAAACCGAGAAAATAAACAAAGTTGGCGAAAAAGTCAAGATTGGTCAACTTTAAGGAAGCAAATGCATATTTGAATATGTTAAGGTAAGATTGACCTATAATTGATGATTTGATATTATTTTGGGCAGCTCAGGTATTCGACAAGCTAATCGAGATGATTTCAAAACCCGGTAATATTGCGCTGCACCAAGGCGAAAAAGGTAAGGGATGTGTTCTGAGTAGTGTTAGCTTTCAAACACCCTACTTGAATTATGAAATCAATTAGTAGGCCCAAAATGTTAAAAGCTACTTCTCTATATAAACTGAAGAAAATCCCTTTCTCCGAACACACCGAGTATGTTTTTAGTATGTTTTTTGATGATTTTAAATATGTTTATGTTTTGAAAGATTGATATATGATATGTATTTAAGTATCTGGAAAAGATATCTATATGTGCTTTGATATTTGGAAAAACGATTTATGTCATGTGAAAGTGATTTTTGAATATGATTATGGGGGCCATCTCTTGAATCCTACGGGAACAAAGTGCCACATAGAAGTCACATTTTATGAATGAATTTTAAGTCATAAGAATTTTGATTTAAACTCGATTTTATGAGCTTATGGGTTAGTAAACAAGAAAAAGAATTCTGAAAGTTTTGTTTTGAGACTTAGGCAATATGTAAATCTGGACATTTTTCATGCATAGCCCGTGTGGAGTTTAGACTATCGTGGTGTATGCCTTTAGGCACTTGGGTACGATTAGTCCATTGTGATGCATGCCAAACCACGTTGGGTATTGTGCCACTTGGAGGATTTTGAATTGTCACTCTCTGTTTTGGATATATTTATTTAGTGGCGTAGGGCATTGTCTGACCCTGATCCAGTCTACAATCCCTCTTTACCATGGCCATAGGTACCCTATATGTTAAATGATTATGACTTATGGTTAATACTTGTAAATGCCTAGTCTCTATGACTTATTTGCCTGATTTGAAAAATAAATGATAAGCTCTATATCTGTTTCGATTTGAATCGATTTTGAAAGCTAAGTTCTGTTATATGTTTGTTTTGACTTTAAAGAAAAGTATCTGTTTGTTTGACATTAAATAAAGGTTTTCTGTCTGTTAGACTTGGAAAGAATGATCAGCTTCAGACTATGTTTTGATATGATTTAGTTTTATGAAAGTAACAATGCTTTTCGAGAATGTATATGAATAGATTAATTATTTTACTAAGTATGGCACAAAGCCTACTATTTTCTGATATATACTTCTCACTGCTTTGATGCATTACTTACTGAGTTTGAAGAGCTCATCCTCCTTTTCTTTCTCCCTTTCAGAGCATTTTCAGTGATCGCATCTACACTTGAGCATAGCAGTCGTGGGCGAGTGAACCCGACCCTCTTTTGGATTGCTTTTATATAAGCGAGGTATAATATACTTACTTTTCAGACATTATGTAAAGCATAGACAGTTATTGTAAAGGATCATTTTGGGATGTAAGTTAGGTGTAAATGCTGATACACAGAGTTGTAACTGTAATACCCGTAATTTCCCATGTATTTATTTTTATGAAGATATAATGTATATGTACATTTGTTACAAGTGTATAAGTGATGTAAGGATTATGGATTCAATGAAACATCCATGATTTCAGTAGTGTGCACAAGTTTTATTACCTATGAACTATATGAAATGAATGCCATTGTACGTCAATTGTGCACAGATTGTAAATTGAGGTATAAAGCAAATGTGGATAAGTATACATTTGAAAATCAGCAGAAAACTGCAGAAATGAGGGTGCAGGGGATGTGAGATCGATCCCATATAAAGGAAAGATCGATCTCCCATCATGAAATGCCAAGAATCAGTTCAATTGAGCAAGGCAGATTGATCTCATGGGAAGGAAGATCGATCTCCTTAAGTCTCGGCTTAGGAGGAATTGATCTCTCACAAGGCACTGATCGATCCCCAAATGTCTCGGCTAAGAAGAGATTGATCCCCTTTAAGGAACAGATCGATCTCATTAAGGTTCTGTAAAGAGAAGATCGATCTCCTACAAGAGGTAGATCGATCTCCAAGAAGAAAATTGTTTGCAACAAATTGATCTCATCATAGAGAGTAGATCGATCGGGTAGTAGATTACATTAGGTAAAAGGACTACCAAACCATGCAGAGATCGATCTCCACAAGGGTCAAATCGATCTCATGTCTCTGCATCTATAAAAGGGGTACGAGATTGGATTGAAAACTCAGATTTCTTCCACACCAAACCTGCACCTGTCATTTTCTCTGAAAGAAACAAGCTTTCTCACTTTAAATATCACTACATTCCAGTTAGAATCTGAAGAAGCTCAAGAAGGGAAAGTTGTTCCTTGAAGTAAGGAGAACAATATACCCAAAAATCACACATTGGTTTGACCAAGAGAATGAGATTTAGCTACTACAAGTTTAGCTAAGGAAAAAGGCTAAGCTAGGTAAGCTCTTCAACCCTCAAGCTTTAAATATTAATATCTAGACATTTTGTGGGTTGAATGATATGTGAAACATTGATATGAATGATGATTGTAGTGATGAATGAGTGATAATGGGAGGGAATTCATGAAGGAAGCATTTATAGAAAATGATGGAAAACTTGAGAGAAGGTATAATGAGATTAGAGGGAAATGTGGAATATGATAAGAAGCTTAAGGAGTATAAATAGCTAAATAAGTGAAATGTATATGTCCAAGAGAAAAAAAAATAACTTAATGATTAACACGTGTAGATTGAAATACGTGGAACACGATTAACCTGGATCGTGAACAGAGCAAACAATAAGAAGGAAAATACAAGCGCGATTCGAGGTAAGAGACTGTATGTTAGCGATAGAGATATTCGTATGTATTTTACAACGATTTTAGTAGTTATGACGCTAGTGATAGCATGTTTAACTATTAAGCTATGAAATGATATGAGATCAAGAAACGTATTATGATATATATATATATATATATATATATATATATACATATATATATTGAGAAAATGGGACGAGGTAAGAAAATGGCATGACATGCATGTTTTTTATATTTTCTCAACTATGTGCTAATTTTGCAATTGAGAAATGATGATGGATAGGTTAGCTAGCTTTACATGTTTAGCATGGGACGGCATGCAACGTAAATAAACATGTTTTGAGTTTTTAAAAGAGAAAATAGCCACCTATCGGATTTGAGATGTGAATTGGTGTTAGATCTCTAGCTCACACCCATTTTAATGATTTTGACTATGCTGGAGTTTCACTCGCATACGTTTACATGTTTTAATAAATTGTGCTGGAGCGTGAATCACACGTCGTTTTATAATGTGTTGTGTTGGAGTTTATCTCGCACATGTTTCCATGGTTTTGATATGCTGTGCTGGAGTTCATCTCGTATGATGGATTTGAGAAAGGTGCTAGAGCATTACTCGCACTAGTTTTGCTGAGTTTGAGATGACACAGTGCTAGAAGCAGTTGCTTGCATTGAGAGATACCGCGCTGGAGCCTTGCGATGACTGTGTGTCACGCTGATTTTACTCGCCCGGTATATGAAACATGGTTCAGGATTATGAGTCCATTGGTGTAGGTGGATGAAACTGGGTCCACAGTCGTACGTTGAACTGTGTAGTTATCCGGGGAATACTATGTATTGTGCTGGGTGCACATGAGTACGAGTATCACGTAGATGACACATGACGTACATTGAACCATGAGTATATGTGATATGAGGAGGAAGATGATGATGATGATTGAGATAAGCCGGAGGGTAGGATTGACCCATCCCCCCTTTAGGCAAGTGATGCCTTATGCACACCTGATCAGTGAGGCTTGGGATCACTGACTATGGTCATATGTCGTGGATATTAGTTTGCCAAGAATTCCATGCCTGTCTCAAAGATAAGAGAAGTTGAGAAGCTTAGTAAAGAAAAAGATTTGATGAAAGGAAATAATTTGAGAAAAAGAAAAGAGATATTGTGATTTGATAAATCTCTTGATTTAAATACTTGTGCTATGATAGCACTGTTTTATGACATGTTTTTAATTGGAAGTATTGCACATGGTTTTACATGAAAATGCCTATGAGAAATAAATGTTTAAATGCATTTTCTAGTAATATTTCCATTTATATTGAAACATGGTTTTGTTTATGCATGCATGAGCTATGTAGATAGTACAGTATCTACTTGTTAGCATTCTTTTCCTTACTGAGCTGCGGTTTGCTCATCCCACTATTTTTCCCTCTAGATACTGAGAAGTAGGACAGTGCGGTGGTCTCCAGATCTCTTTTGTGTTGAACAGCTCCCATCAGTTGCAAAGGTATAAGAATTTTATACACAAAAGCATTTTGTATCTATTGTAATGTATCGCACAGTTATGAATTGAAAGTGTAAACAATTTTATGGGGATGTTATATAAAGATAATATGTTATACAATTAATTTTGTATATCTACACACATACCTGAGAGTGTGTGAGTTAAAGTTTTAAATGTTTCCGTTATAAGTGTATGGAATTTAGTAATCACATTGACTCACAGCAGAATCGTAATTGATGTATGTATGAATGAAGACACCCGGAGTTGGGGTGTGACAGTAACTACGTAGTTGTAATGATATGTATGTAACTTGATATTGTTGAGTATTACTATGATGATGAGATGTGTTGATGATTAAGAAAATAGATTAAAAGCAACTGGATTGCGAATATAAATTACGTTTACACTCTGCAGGTGGGTAAAGTTGAAAATACCCTGTTATGTTGGTGAAATTTTTGTCAAATAAATTAGTTAAGTATTCAACACTGATAGGAATACAACATAAGTAAAAGCATAGAAAAGTTTTAAATTAGCTAATTTTTTCGTGCTTCTGGGGCATTACAGTTTACATGGTATCAGTGCAAGTGTTGTCTAGTACTATCAGTGTTGTTTAGTATAGTTAGAATACATCCCAAATTGTCTATACTTGTCTAGTTATAAAGTAAGTATAAGTGTAAGGTTATGACTAAGGTTTTGTTATACGTGGAGGTAAATCGATTACTGAAACTATGAGTGGTAGCAGAGGCCGCCCACGAAGACAGGCACAACCTCCTCTGCCACCTCCCCCTCAGCCTGAGAGCCCTACTGATAGAATAAGTAGGCTCGAAGAAACCGTACAGGGTATAAACGAAGGATTAGATGCTTTGACTGCCATAATTGCCTAACAGTTCGGGGCAAATACTTCAGGTACTGATGCCACTCCTGCACACGCATTGAATCCTCCTCCCCCACCATAGGACCCTCCGGCAGCCCCAACACCTTAGCTTGCAGTCCCACGGCCTAAGGATAAAAGTGACACCCGGAGACCACAAGACTTTCTGAGAATGAGTCCCCCAGAGTTTACAGCCGTAAAAGACCCGATAAAGGCTGAGGAATGGTTATTGGACCTAAAGTCAGTGTTTTAGTATCTTAAAGGATGCCATGACTACTATTCCTTTCTCCTCTACAGTTGGTTCTTTAATGTATCTTATGGTTTGTACATGACATGACATTGGTAATGCAATTGGTGTGGTGAGGAGACTTCTTTCCAATCCTAGAAAAGTTTATTAGGAAGAAATGAAGTGATTCTTTAGATATTTGAAGGGTACTTCTAAGATGTGTTTAAGTTTCGAGACTACAGAACCAGTTCTTGAAGAGTTATTGATGCAGACATGGTAGGTGATCTTGAACGTAGGAAATCTACTTCAAGATACATATTTACTTTTGCAGGGAAGTTGTATCTTGGCAGTCCAAGCTGCAAAAGTGTTTGATAAGCTAAATATGTTGCAGCAATGGAAGCAAGTAAACAAATGCTTTGATGAAAAGATTTCTTCTTGAATTGGGGTTAAATTAAAAAAAAAATATATATATATATATATATATATATATATATGGTGTTCTATAACAGCCAAAGTACATTAGATTTGAGTAAGAACACCATGTACCATGTTAGGACAACACATTGATGTTAGGTACCACTGGTTGCGCTTAGTGATTGATGAGCAGTAGATGCAGTTGAATACAAAAAATATGTTGATAAAGACACTTTCTAGAGATAAACTTGAGTTATGCAGTGACTTGGCTAAGATGGACACTTTGGCCAAGGTGAACTTCAAATGATTGGTTGTTGTGACGATTGCCCTCCCCGCATCAGGTCACAGTCGCACTCAACCGTATTGTCTGCTTTCGCAGCCCCACAGGCCCCTCTCGATTTTTTCGGGGAATACTGGCCCATTTCGCGTCTCCCGTGGTTCAAACCCAAGACCTTAAAGTCTTTGTTCTTACACACATAATACCAATTGTTTAATATTAAATATTTGTGTGTAAGAAAAAAACTTTAAGGTTTTCGGTTCGAACCACAGGGGACGCGAAATGAGGCAGTATTCTCCGATAAAACCGTGAAGAGCTTGTGGGATTGTCAAAGCGAACAGTACGGTTGAGTGAGACTGTGACCTAGTGCAGGGAGGGCAGTCGTCACAATAAAACGCGATATATATATATATATATATATATATATATCAAATAGTTTCAAATTCTAACACTATAGTCTATACATGATCTTTCTTAGTTGGTTTAACAATGTTAAATATTTAATAATTTATTTTTATAAAAAAAATAAAGAAATTTATTTATTTATTTATTTATTTATTTATTTATTATTATTATTATTATTATTATTATTATTATTATTATTGAAAACTTGCACGCGATTTTCTCTTTCTCTGTAATAACTGCCAAAAATGTATAGAAAGTTAGTAACATAAATATTGCTGAACAAGGACCAAAGTGAACAACTTGATTCTCACATTGAGACAACAGTGTATTAGAAAACTAATTAGAAAATTATTTTAGCATTGACTGACTTTTATATAGTTTTAGCTGTATAATCCGAAGGATTCTGCGGGCTGTGGCGTGTTGAATTTAACAACACGAACACGAAATTAATCTAATTTGTTCGGCTGTTTATTAATTTTGAAAAAGTATTTATGTTTAAAGCATCTGGCTGCGCCCGAAACTTAATTACAAAAAAGACAAGTCAAATTTTTTTTTTATTGACAAGTATGTTGTAACACTGTTACCGGTCAATAATTTTACCTGCCAAGAAGAAATTTAAGAGCACACCTTTTCCGCTATAAATTCAAGAGTTTGTAACTCAATAATCACATTAAGGCGACCTGAAGAGCACTGTAAGAGAGAGAAGTCTTGGAAAAAAAATGGAATTATTGAAGCAAGGTTTTGTGTCATGGTTGCTAGGAATTTTGTTTCTAAGTACCCTGCTCCTTTGCATGGCAGATGTCCATTACTATGAGTTCTTTGTAAGTGCTAGTTTCCTCTAATTAAGTATGCATTATTAAGGTCCTTTGTTTTTTTTTTTTTATATTTAAAAATACTGTTCTTTGTTCTTTCGACGTTTAATATTCTTTATTCTTTTTCATATTTTAAGTTCTTAAATGATTTATTTATTTTTTGCATTAAACTAATGAAATTTCAATTTTATATGAAAATTTAAAATTTTTAATATAAAATAGACTATATTCAAAACTTTTTTTCTTAAGTTCTTAAAAATCAAACTTCTATGATCGAACAAAATTGGAAGAAGGAAAGTATCTACCGGAATCCTAGGCTGAGTATTCTTTATTCAACCGGATATCAAAACCTATAATAATAATAATAATAATAATAATAATAATAATAATAATAATAATAATAATAATAATAATGATTTAGGCCAAAGCGCCCGAGTGAAGAGTAGTGCTGGTACTTGGTTTTCTAGATAGCAAAATGATTTTATTGACTGTAAGAATGGAATTTAACCTGGCTGGAATTTTATGAACAGGTTCGAGAGTCAAACTTCACAAAGTTATGCAACACAACGACTTTGTTAGTTGTAAATGATAGTTATCCTGGGCCTGAGATTCGAGTTCGACGAAATGACACTGTCTATGTTAATGTCCACAATCGAGGAAACAATGACTTTACCATTCATTGGTAATTAACTTTCTTGCTTTACTCCAATATTAGTTTCACTTTTGCTTAAGAATTAATTTAAATAAATTAATTTTATAGGCATGGTGTGAAACAACTAAGAAATCCATGGTCAGATGGTCCTGAATACGTAACCCAATGCCCCATTCAACCAGGAACAAACTTTACTTACGAAGTTATTTTATCTGATGAAATTGGAACCTTATGGTGGCATGCTCACAGTGACTGGACTCGTGGCTCTATCCATGGTGCCTTTGTCATTTTACCAGCCGAAAATGAAACCTATCCATTTCGTACGCCTTATGCAGATCAAACAATCATACTTGGTATGAACATCTTTTCAACATTATGGTTACATATACGAATATGAAGTCCACTTTCCTTTAATTTGTCTTATTCTTACTCTCCTTTCTTTGTTCTATTGATAGAATCATGGTATATTAGAAACTACAAGGAAATTTTTGATGAATCAGTTTCATACGGGGTCCCTCCAGGCCCCCCAAATGCTTACGCCATCAATGGGCATCTAGGAGACACGTACGGATGCTCTAATGGTACGAATGCCTAACTATCTTAATAATTAGTCAAGTTAGTGTTCAGATTATCATTACATGTTACACATTATTATTATTATTATTATTATTATTATTATTATTATTATTAGATTCAGGTGTATTTTCAACAAAGATCGTACTCACACTTCATATAATTACATGTTACAGATACAATATTCCGTATGCAAGTTGATTACCAGCAAACGTATCTTCTCCGCATAATTAACGCCGCAATGAATGAAGAGAAATTCTTCGCCATCGCAAACCACAGCCTCACAGTCGTTGCACAAGATGCCTCCTATGTTCAAAATTTTACTAGCAACTATATATTGATAAGCCCTGGACAAACCATGGATGTTTTGGTCTCAGCAAACCAAAATATTGGCCAGTATTATATGGCTACTAGGCCTTTCTCCGACAGCGGTAATTCACTAAGGAACAATACAACTACGGGTATTTTTCAATATACCAACAGTAAATCTGGATTGAATGCTTCCTTAATAACGTTACCGGAAAGCGATGATTCAGATGCTGTAATGAGTTTTCTTAGCCGAATCAGGAACTCAAATGTCACACAAAATCCGGAAGTTACTCTACCCTCAGATATTGATCGGCGAATCTACATTGCAGTTGCCACAAACACGAATCAGGAAGAAGAAAAAAGTATCGCATTGGCAAGTATGAACAATTTTAGTTTTGTTTTACCACAAAGTGACATTCTCCAGGCATACTACAACAGGTATTTGCATAGCCTTGTCTATCTTTTCCAGTTTTGAAAAAAGCTTTATCCATTTAACCCAATTCCATTAGAAAAGTAATTGCATTATTACTAAAGCTTATATAATTTAATTGCTATAACTTTTCGTATGACAGGAGTATCGATGGTGTTTTCACGACTGACTTTCCCCTTGAGCCACCCGTGTTCTTCAACTTCACTGAATACCCTTCACCTGTCAGGACGCCAACTAATCGAGGGACAAGGGCTTTTGTACTAAATTACGGTGAAGCAGTTGAGATTGTGCTCCAAGCAACTAATCTTGGTGGTGGTGGGAGCCATCCAATTCATTTGCACGGTTTTAGCTTCTATTGGGTCGGAATTGGTTTCGGAAATTTTAACAATGTGACTGACCCAAGCACTTACAACCTGGTTGATCCACCACTCATTAACACCGTCCATGTTCCTGCTAACGGATGGGCTGCCATCAGGTTTCTTGCAACTAATCCCGGTATGTTTTTCAATTAGTTTAAGGATCTTTGCACTATTTGCAAGTCTGATAGTCATTGACTGATAAGAATGGCGTACATTTTTCAGGTGTATGGTTTATGCACTGTCATTTCGAAAGGCACAGTAGTTTGGGCATGGACACCGTACTCATTGTCAAGAATGGGACCACCGTAGATACTAGCATCCGCCCACCGCCTGCCTCCGGCATGCCCCGTTGTCCTGGAAAATAGGAGTACCATAAGTCTATAACTAGTTTCCTAACAATCCAATTCATGATACTGTCAATTAATAAGACTCGTTTGAAAACGTAGTCCTGTCAATAAAGATTTAGTTTTTAAGACTAGTTTGAATTCATCTTTACTGGACCTTCATATGTATGTTACCAATTTGTTCAATTATAAGTATATCGATTTTCTTATTCTACAGTCGACTGAACATTTGAGAATTGCTATAAAGGAAATGGCAGGTATAAAGACTTATTTATTCACTTACATATTACTAACAACTTGTAGCATTTGTAGTTTCCAGTTCCAACATACATAATTACACCCAGTGGGCCTATTTGCATACATCTTGAATGCTGAATCGCTGTAAGAACTACAATTTAATAAAATCAAGGCAGACAACCGCCTTGCTGCTTGCCGAGATTGGCATTTGGTCTTGAACTTTTCATAATTTTTGACCTTACTGTAAATGTAAACACATAAATCAAATTATCAAGTCCACAAGCTTCCTTTTTGGTCTCAGGACTCTGTTTATATATCATTTTTTTTTTTATGTTTCAAAATTATATATTCTTTATTACCTTGTATTAGAAAATTAAAAACTTAATGCTTTTACCTTTTCATATTTTGGAATTACTTTTCATGATTTTTTTAATGTTAAAAATTTTTTGATCAATTTAACTTTTATAAAAATTTTGAAAAATGAAATATTTTTCTCTTAAATTCTGAAAAAAAAAAAGAAATAAAAATGTCAAGGCTCAGCTCGTTCCTAAGCCGTCGGCTAACATCCCCTTGATCGGCCATAGCCACCCCTCTTGGGCCCACAACATCGATCCCAAGTTTGCATTGACTCATTCGTATTGTCCGCTTTGAAAGTCCCACAAGCCCCAAGGCTAAGGTCTTAATGACTGAGGTTCGAACCACTGGGGACGCGAATTGAGGTATTTACCTCGATAAAATCATGAGGGGCATGTAAGACTTCTAAAGCGGACAGTACAGATGAGTCAAAGCAAACCTGAGATCGATGTTGTGGCCCAAGAGGGGTGGCCATGGTTGATTAAGGGGATGCCAGCTAACGGTCGAGGAACGCGTTGGGCCTTGACAATAAAACACCCGTTTTAATGTAACGATCGTGTGACACTTTATTCCCGCAGGATTCAAGAGGTGGCCTCCATAGTCTCACTCATCCGTATTCTCCGCTTTGGAATCCCCACAGGCCCCTCACGATTTTGTCGAGGATTATCACCCCAATTCGCGTCCCACATTTTTCGAACCCAAAACCTTAAGTCCTTAATCCTTACACACATGATACCAATTGTATCAAATGGTACCAAGTGTGTAAGATAAATGGACTTAAGGGTCCATGGTTCGAACCACTAGGGACGCATCTTGGGGGAACAAAACCTTGAAGCTTTCGCTGCACAACCAAAAAGGATAATACGTTGAGTGAGACTGTGGGGGCTAACTCTTAAATTCTGCAGGAACAAAGTGCCACACAGTCGTCACAATAAACGCGTGTTTTATTGTAACGATCGTGTGGCACTTTGTCCCCGTATGATTCAAGAGGTGGCCCCACAGTCTCACTCTTTCGTACTATCTGCTTTGGAAGCCCCACAGGCTTCTTACAGTTTTGTCGGGGATTATCACCCTAATTAGCATCCCACATGGTTCAAACACGAGACCTTAAATCCTTAATCCTTACACACATGATACTAATTGATCCACTGGAACAATTGGTATCATGTGTGTAAGGATTAAGGATTTAAGGTCTTGGGTTCGAACAATGTGGGATGCGAATTGGGGTGATAATACCTGACAAAATTGTGAGGGGCTTGTGGGGCTTTCAAAGCGAACAGTACGGATGAGTGACACTGTGGGGGCCACCTTTTGAATCTTGCGGGAACAAAGTGTTACACAGTCGTTACAATAAAAATACGATTTATCGCTTTATCCTTGCCACTCTTAACTTTTAAGTCGACAAGGTTGGTCACATATGACTCCAAAAATCACGACAAAGAGAATGATGATCGTTGTTTACTTTTTTTCTGACAGCAAAAAATGGTCATAATTTTTTAAAATGATTTCACATGCGTTGTTTTGGGTTACAGGTGAGAGAGTCAAACTTCACAAAGCTGTGTAACACAACGACTTTGTTGGGCATAAATGTTGGGCTTGAGATTAGGATTCGTCGAGGTGACACTGTTTACGTCAATGTCTATTATCAAGGAAACTATGGCTTTACCATCCACTGGTAATTAACTTTCCTACTTTACTCCAATGTTAGTTTCACTTTCACCTAAGAATTTATTTAAATAAATTAATTTTGTAGGCACAGTGTGTGATGCCTTGGAAACGTGGGAATTTGGGTAAACTTTAACTTAATCTCTTATTCAAGTTGTATTCATGCTCAGTGCCAATTGCTTAACCTTTCATTTTAACGAAAAATTTACCGGCATAATAGCTTATTCATGAACTTACCTCCTGTAATATCTAAAATACAGTTTATAATCCTACAGTAGTTGTTTTTAATCACTTTTCATAATTAATAGTGATTTCTGTAACATTAAATTTCATTATATTCCCTTAATACCTCAGAAAGACATTTTATTATATAAATTGTAAGTTGAAAACTTTACATACACACAGATCTAGATTACTGTCACGACCCAAAATCAGAGTAAATTTTTCGTTTTTCTTTCATACTTACCTGTCATCTGATCGTGGCCACACTCCACTAACAATTGGGCTGTGCGTCAATGCTAGTCCCACCATTCATTCACCATATAACTTAATTCCTTATTAAAGGAAAGGTAAACACATGAGTTTTTCACTAATTCTTTCTCATTCATTTACAAGTGCTTACAGTGTCTATACATCCCTGAAAGTTACTTACAAACATGTTACTGTACTATTCTTATTTAGATACAATATGTACAAGTGTATATACCTCAAGTGATGGGCAGCAGTGGATATCAGGAATGCAGTACTCAGTCGCCTCAAAGTCTACTGAAAGAAATCTGTATAGGAAAATGAAAGGGGTGAGCACATCAAGCTCAGTAAGGCAATCCTACGAACCGTAGGTAACCATACACCCTACATGAACGTGGTGCCATGCATAAACCACCATTTGTCTACACAATTTTAAAACAGATGCTACAATTCATGATGTCATGTAAAACAAGTTCACATATGGATTTCAAAGAGCATGGAAAACTCAACATGCAAATTCATGTAAATCATTTCATTCTCATTAAAATTTCACAACACAACTAGGACTCAACCCCTCCCTCGGGTGTTCCTAACTCACATAAAACCATGAAATCAAATGCTTTTCAAAGCAATAGTAACATGCGACACAATGAATGTCGTGTAAAACCAGTTTACATCACACATGGGTTTAAATAGCATGGAAATAATGTCATGCAAGTTTCAGTTTATATCCCGGTTTCATTCTCATCAAAATCACATCTCAGTCAAGATCCAACCCCTCCCTCGGGTGATCCAGACTCACACAAAAGTCCAAAAAACATGTTTCTCAAAACATCAATTTATAACATGAGAGACTAGGCAATATATATCTCAGGCAAATAACCAAGACTATGGCCATATCCTCGTGATCCTACCGCTACACGGTTCATGTGTGCGGGGTCTCACCACTATCGGAACTACCCCGAGAGGTGGCTCAGTCCATCCCGTTAGTCCTGCCCGATCACTCGCATCCGAAGATACCACATAATCAATCCCAGCACGGTACAACGTACTCCATGCTACTTGCACGGTACAACGTACTCCATGCTACTTGCACGGTATAACGTACTCCGTGGACCCACATCTCATCAATAATCGTTCCTGTCTCAAAACGCACATGCGAGCATATTTAATCGACGTGACACACAATCTACCCGACGCTCCAAGCACAGCTCATCGTATGTCTCATAAAATCAATGCGAGCGATGCTCCAGCACTCTCATAAAATCAAGGAAAATCTCATGCGAGCAAAGCTCTAGCACGCGTTTCATAAAATCTCATAAGATCTAGTGCGAACTAAGCTCCAGCACTCTGTCAAAATCATGTAAAACTAATGGGAGCTAGGCTCTAGCACTGTGTCATAAAAATCAAGTGAAAATCTGGTGCGAGTTAGACTCCAGCACCCTGTCATGAAAATCATATTAAAATCTGGAGCGAGTTAGACTCCAGCACCTATGCATGTAAAACTCTAGTGCGACCCCTTGCTCCAGCACTAATGCATGCATTACACAAATCAAAACTCGTGCGAGCTGAGTTCTAGCACGTCACACTTTCATAAAATCACGTAGGCGGCTCTGTTATCTCAAAATAATTTCCTAAGAAAATCACATTGTTGAAAATAGGCAATGCTGTGCATTTTTATTTAAAAGTTAGCCAGCCTACCCATGCATGTGTCAAAACACCTCAAACAAGCAAGAACCTCTTGTTCTTGCTCCTCCCAACTTTTCCTAATTTTGGAAAATTTACCCTTCACAGGGGTATTTTGGTCATTTTTCCATCCAAGCACCAAAATTCTTATTTTAAATCCAGACCCTTCAGACAATTTTATGGAATGTAAATGATGTCGAAATTGCGTAAAGTTACCTCTAGCAGTCCATAAAATTCCTTTACCTGGAATCACGCGCGAGCTTATCCTGTCTCGATCGTACCAGGTCTCTTAGTCCAATTCGCTCCAAACCAAGTCTACGGAGCTACATATAACCATATCTTTGGGTCAATTCTAATATACTTATCAGTATTTCAGTCTTACTGATCAAATCTAGAGCACTGGGCCCATTTTACTTTATTGGGTCTGATTGCACATTAATGGGGCTCGACCCCTTTTTCAGCCCGTTTCCACTTATTAAATCCCTTCTTCGGGTCTATTGGGCTCATTTGGCTTATTAATACCCATTAGGCTTTATTCCAAACTCTTTGGATAGCCCGTATATCATTTATGATAGTTAATTCAAAAATTCGGATATAATTTATTTTATTGCGGGAATAAATCTGAAATCCGCAAAATAAATTTCAATTGCTCAATAATCTTATGTTTGTCGTAAATGAGCTTTACTTACCCGAGATTATGCGATGGTGTGCAAATCGAAGTTTGATCGGGCTCACGTACGCGATTTATCGTCGAACTGCACAATTTTATATTCAATTTCGGGTTAATTTTTGAGCAAATATAATTTTAAATTAAATTCTTGAAAATCAATTCAGTCACTTTTGACCTCTTACCGACTTACCCAAAGTTCGGTGTATCCTCGAAAATCTTCCCTTTTTCCTTTTTCTCTTTTTCTTTCTTTTTCTCTCTTTTTCCTCTCTTTCTTGGTTGAACCAGTCCGGTCCGGTTCAGTACAGTGCACTCTCACTGAACCGGTCCGTACCGGTTCAGGCTTCCCTGTCGCCGTTCACCTCTTTTTCGACCAGTTCCTGAGCCATTTCTGGTGCCAATCGGTGCGCCTGGAGCAGGGGAACGTTCGGCTAGGGTCGACTGGGGTCAATCGCCGGTGGAACCGCCGAAATCTTCTTCTCTCCCTCGAGGCTTCCTCTCCTCGATCCGCCGGAATCCGGAGTCGGTGTAGCGCATCGCGGCTGCTGGTAGCTCCCACGATGATTATTATCTTTCGCCGGCCCTCGCTTGTGGTTCCTGGTCGTCAAGCGTCGTCGGTCGCATGGTCCTCGTTCTGCAACTTCGTCATCATTGTTTTCCCTCTTCAGTTTCGCAATTCGCGAAAATCTTCAGATTCTGTCTTCTTTTCTTTTTATTTTATTTTATTTTATTTATATATATATATTATTATTTATAATTTATTTTATTATTATTTTAATCATTAAAATATTATAAAAAATCTCAAAATATCTCCAAAAATTCATATTTTATTCATTTAATCAATAAATGAATTTATTAGTCTTATTTTGTCTTTTCGGTATATTTTTCCAATATTTTTGAGATAATTTTTTGATGTAAAAATTTTGATTAATTCCAATAAATTCATATCTTAATCAATTGGACTCGAAATTCAATATTTTCCTCGTTATTGATCAAGATTTCTCAATTCCATATTTTTAATGAAATTTTCTTATCGAATTTATATTGGATTTCGGTCTTTTGATCGTTTTACCCTTCTACACGTTCGGGACCAATTTAGGCCGGCTTTCCTTCTTGGACCCACTATGATTTCTCATTTAAAATTTGTATCTCTGTCCGGACAATTCAAATCTCAAAAATTTAATTTGAAATTCCTTAACTGTCCATTTTCGAATTTTACGTGCGTTTGACTACTTCATTCATATTTATATGATCAAAATCATCCATCTTATGATTCCATTAACATATAAAAATATCCATACAGTGTGTGAATCATAAGGAAATATGATAAAAATCGGTTCTTACATAATCTCCCCCACTTAAGAAATTTGGTCCTCTAAATTAGAACTAAGTTAGTCTGTAAATCACTCCGGATACTTCACACATATCATACTTTTACTCTACAGCTTCTATTTAAATTACTTCGAAGTGTAATACTGCCGAAAGACTTTAATTAGGGAGATCATCTTATACCTCAACACCTTCTCCTTCTTGTTTAATACCTGAATCTCATTATACCTTCAGAAAGAGAAACTTCTAAACACACTGATTCACACTTGATGAATCCTCACGATCCCCATCTCTTGTCAGCATAGCTTTTCTATCTGTTCTGAGGTGTTCTTATTATCTCACAATCAGCTGAACACCCTCAGAGGCTTATTATACTAGATCAAGAGCAATTTTCTATCCGTTACCCACTTCTTTCTATCCATTCGGAAAAACAACCCTTACGGCTAAATAATGCTTCACACAATGTCATATCGATACTCGAGTGATAACTATCGCTATAGGCAATGTAGCTAATAACAAATGATCATTCCAGGAGCTTCTAACATCAATTACACACGCTCTCATCATATCCTCCAGAACCCGTACAGTCCTCTCTGACTGACCATCTGTCTGAGGATGGAACGTTGTGCTACACTCAACTGGGTTCTCATGGCTTCCTGAAACATGTTCCCATAAGTGGGAAGTGAAGCGGGAATCCCTATATGATACGATACTCCCTGGAATGCTACCTATTGTTCCACAATCTTCTTACTTATATAAATCTGCTCACGCACTCATAGTATCTATGGCTTTCATAACCAGAAAGTGGGTAGTCTCAATCAATCTATCGACCATCACTCAAATAGCCTCGTGATTCCTACGGTCCTCTGTAACCTATCACAAAATCCATGGTAACCTACTCCTACTTCCATGTCAGAATTGGTAAAGGCTGTAATAATCCTGCAGACTTCTAGTGCTCTACCTTAATCTATTGACATACGAGACACTTCGCCACAACTCTCCGATATCTCTCTCATGCCTGACCACCGATACCCTTTTTTGAAAATTCTGATATATTTTATTGCTCAGTGAATGCACTGTATATCCCAAATAGTGAGCTTCTGTCATTAACAATCTCAACAGCTGTGGTCATTGGGAGCCATTATTCTACCTCCAAACCTCAGTAAGTCATCATCACTCACTTTGAACTCTGTCACAGTACCCATCTGAATTTGACAACACTATCGACACCCTGTCGATCATCACACTAAGCCTGTCAAATCCGGTCAACCAAATCCGATTCTAACATCATGCTAGCTGTCACATAATCATTGTCATCATCGAAGGGATCACATCACTACTGAGGCTCACAAACTGCTTTACAGCTCACGCTCCCTGACCATTACCATCCCGAGGCTATTTCTGCTGAAAGCATCAGCCACTATATTAGTCATTTCCTGGGTGGTACAATATCTCACAATCATAATCTTTTAAAAGCTCAAACCCTCTTTGTTATTTCATATTCATTTCTTTTTATGAAAACAAATACTTGGGACTTTTATGATCAGTGCATACCTGAAATTTCTCACCGTAAAAGTAGTGGAGCCATACCCTCAATGCAATACTACAGCTATAACCTTTAAATCATGGGCTGGATAGTCCTTTCATGGTCCTTGAACTGTCTGGATCCATACGTGACTATCATCTCATTTTGCTTCAACACAGCCCAATCTTGGTTTCAAGACATCCGTATACTCTGAGAAACCTCTTAATCTATTGGGTATGGTGAGAATAAATACGGTGGTCAGTTCATACTTCAATACATCAAAACTCCTGTCACGTCTATCATCCCATTCAAGTACAACTTTTTCTAAGTTAAACGTGTCAACAAAGTAATCCATTTCGAGAACTTTCAATAAATCATCTGTAAAAATAATTTCCAATTGTTGCTTATGATTTTCCCTGGACTTAAATACACCTAAAATATCATCAATAAGGATGATAACAAATCAATCCAGGTAAAGTTTAAATACCTCATTCATCAATGCCCTAACGAGTATAAAGAATTGTCTTGGGCACATCCACATTCCAAATTCTCAATGGATAAAACCCAGACTTCCAATTGATCTAAAAAAATTTGCGCTCTTCGCAGCTAACCCAATAGATCATCAATCGTAGAACGAAATACTTATACTTACACTAATCTTGTTCGATTCGATAAATCAAGTCTAGTTTTCAACTTTTAAGCTCACTACCACAGAACAAATGTCAGTATGAGAAAAGAACCTCATTGTAGTTGAGTTCCACTAAATATTTCAATCACTCATATCCTTGACCTATGTACGCATAAACGTATAATGTCATTTCAAAATCGCTTCTGTTTAAAATACTAACTCGTTTAATTTCCTTTTTCTTATATTAACGGCTTTTATAAAATTTTAATTTTTAAACCTTCATGATTAATCGAATTCTATATTTCTTTATCGTACAAGTAAAAGTACCCTAATTTTAAACTTATATATATTACGACTGTCGATTTCAATTTATAGGTTATGTGTACTTTTAGACGCTGTTAAGTCTTCAGACGGGGAGGTATTTTGAAATACCTTTATTAACCATCAACCTTAACCACATGGACTGATTGTGGATATATCCACCCCTTATCCTTGGTCACAATTCATACTCACTACATATCGCTTCATCTAAATTACTTCACATATCAGAGATATTCTTACCTTGCATACGCCTCTTATTCCAATATACCTTGTATTCAGGATCTATCACATCTCAAAGCTTATCTCATTTCGTATATCAATTATAACAAAATTCTGTCATTACTTGTTAAAACTTACTGTACACTTTTCTAAGGTGAAACATCGCTATCTTAGAATAGCAATTTCAACAACATAGTTTGCAGCCAATCAATTTATTCCCCATATTACATCAAAACACTCATATTTCATAGAATGAGATTGGTCCGCATGTTCCTTTCCCCCACTTTCAACTTACAATCTCTACCGACATATTCAATTAGCAGACTATCTTTCATTGGGGTGCTAACTATCAGCATTTCACCTAATGATATAGGCTTCATATATTTCACTAACTTATATGCAAATGACATTGATATGAATAAATGTGTAGTACCAGGATCAATTAAAATAATTACTTCAATATTAACAACCAAGATGGTACATTACACCACATCAAATGAAGCATCAATAGTGTCCTGGTCCAAGGCATACACTCACCCTCATTCAATCGTCTATTTTCATGGTAACTACCACACATCCAACACTGCCCATTAGCAGGTCGGGGTCCTCCAATCACAATATCCGTGTAAGCGCTGAAACTGGATACACTGGGGCTTACCAATCATCTTACCCCATAACTCACTAACTCTAAATTTCCTACCAAACTGTCTCTTTCCCGCTTTGACATCTTTGTTATCCACTATTTCCTTTTTGTCTCTATTTCGGCCCTTATTGCCTTTCTCAAACTCAGAGGCACGCAATTTCTAATCTTATTCACGCACTGTGATCTGCGCAATGCCTCGTCGTACGTCGTGATATCTAACAGGGACAATCAGACTCTGATAGATGGTCTGAGTCTTTCCATGACTTTCGAACCTTTCGATTCTCACTATTCATAATGTCAGATTATACCTGCCCAAGGAAGTAAATTGAGATTCATACTCATCAATTGACCTGTTCCTCTGGGTCAGAGTAAGGAACTCTATCCGTAAATTCCTCTGAACAATGTCCGAAATATACTGTCTTTGTGCATCCAGATCAGTCTTGGATGTCTAACTCTTAAGATAGGTCGAGCGGACTTCCACCTATGCTCCGCCTCGCCCTCCAACGTAAACGCATAGAATCACTTTCTCGGTCAACATACACCGAAAGAATCCATACAACTTTGCTATCTCATTCACCTAGTCCTCAGTAACTATTAGTTTCTTTACTTCGCTAATTACCGTAGGGGTGTGGGAATCTCTATAGTCTGAGGTATCTGTTCAGGCTTTACCCTGCTTATCCTCAACTAACTGCATAGACTGAGTAAACAACTCCAAAATATTTTTTACACTCTACTCCATCCTCATGAAACGTGTCTCAATACTATCTGGTGGCTTTATAGAACCCTGTGGAGTATGCTCAACATTAATCTCCACCTTAACCTCCTCATGGGTCTCATAGGTCGACTCAGCACGACTAGCAGGCTCAGGCCTACCTCTACGGCCTTTGCCTCGTGCTCGATCTCCTCTACCGCTGTAAGACCCGAAATTAAATCGTAAATTTTATGAGGTAGAAAAATGTTCACAAATTTAAAGGAATGGGATTCGGACTGAAAATAAGGATTCATATCATAAAATGAATGAGTGTTCGTGAAGGAAAGTTTGACTGAATTAATCCCGAACAAGTGTAGGGGTAAAACGGTCAAAAGATCAAAATTCGAGATAAATTCGATAAGAAAAATTTAATTAAAAATAAGGATTTAGGATATCTTGATCAATAATGAGGAATTATACAATTTCGAGTCCAATTGATCAAGATCCGGAATTTTTAGAAATACCGAAAAGTCACCCGAGACAATATCCCGAAAATACGAAGAAATTATACTGGAAAAATGATTAAAAATATAATAAACAAATTAAATTAAACTAAATTTATTTATTTGGAATAAATAATAATATTGTAGATATTTTCAGATTTTTTTAGACTATTTTAATGAATATTTTAATAATAAAACAAATGTTAAATAATAATAACAATAATAAAAAAAAAAGAGAGAGAAGCCTGAAAATTGGGAGAACCCGAGAAACAAAACCCGACTGCTACCCGTGAGAACTGACCAACGATCCCAGCACACCGGCGACCGACAGCGTCCGACGAAGGTACCAGGAGGAAGAGGAGAGACTGACGAGCACGTGCGCACCGGAATCACGCCGCCAGGTGGCCGGAGCAGGCCGATCGGAGCGAAGGGAAACCGACGAAAAAACGAGCTGATTCCCGATGAACCACCTCGTCTGGGCTGAAACGGAGGCTACCGACGCACTCAGGGGAAGAAGCCGGTTCTTTTGAGACCAGTCTTGGCCGGTGAGACCGCCGGAAACGCCGGCGACGGCAATAGGCAGGAAAACGGTACCGTTTGGCCGAAAGGAAAGGGAAGGAAAAGGAGGGAAAAGGAAGGAAAGAGGAAAAGAAAAGAAAGGAAAAGGAAGGAAAAGGAAAGAAAGGAAAGGAAAAAGGGGGAAAAAAAGGAAAGAAATTTACCAGGGACGACTCGAGGTTCGGGTAAGTTGACCGAGGGTTGAAATTGACCTACGGGTAAATTTTGAAAATTTAATTTAATATTATTTTAATGAAAAATAATCCGGATTTACCTAATTGTGTAGCTTTACGACAAAAACCGAACGAGAGCCGATTGAGCTCTGATTTTCTGCCCCGCATCGTATCGGGTAAGTACAGTTTAATTTCGGTAATATGAGCTCTTTAAATACCGAGTTTTAATTATTTTACGGAATTATGGATTAATTTCGCATAGAAAGGAATATTAATTCGAAGTTGTAATAAATTGCCGTAAATGGTATACGAACTATCCAACGAATTTGGATAGAAGCCCCATAATTATTAGAAACCTGCATAAGCCCGGTATACCCAAAGAAGGGAATTAATAAATATAAAAAAAGGGCTGAAACGGGCCAAGACCAAATAAGTTAAATATGGCCCAATACCTTAAAGTTGGTTAGTAAATGCGATATACTGATCAAGATAAGTGAATTAACCTCGACTATGTGGTTATATGCAGTTATGTACCTTTGGTTGGCGAGCGCTTGGGCCGAGAGGTTCGGTATCATCGAGACAGGTTAAGTCTGCGCGCGATTTCCAGGTAAGGGAATTTTGTAGGTATGTAGAGATACCTATACGTATATTTTGAGGGGATTTACAGGGTCTAGAATTTATTAAACTATCTAGAAAAGAGAAAATAATTTTGCGAAAATCGGGGCATAGGTGAATAAAGGAAAAATGACAATTTTGCCCCTGGGAGTAAAATTTACAAAAAGGGTAGTAAGGCAGATAAATTGCATGATTTCATGTTTTTAATGCTTTATATGATTATATTGCTTTGATTTAAGCAAATATGCACATAGGTTGGCTATTGAATTCGTGAATTTTACGAAAGGATACTGGTTTGTACCGGTTATGATTTTAAAAGATGTTTTATTAAGATCGAGCCACCTATCGTATTTACACGAATAAAAAGAGTGCTAGAGTCTATCTCGCACTAAAGTTTACTGATTTATTCTCATGAAAAGCCGTACTGGAGCATTGCTCGTACGAGAAATTTGTGTGTGCACAAAACCGTGCTGGAGCTTTGCTCGCACGAGATTTTAGATATCATGATATGCATAGCGTGGTGCTGGAGCTTCGCTCGCACTAGACGCGAGTTGACATGTATATAGTCGTGCGGAAGCCTCCTGTAGACTGTGTCACAGAGAGTTGAGATGCTCGCACGTATACTTTGAGACATGGATTGGTTATCGACATAGTATTGGGTTGGATAAGACCTACGGCAGGCACCCCCAAACTATGATATGGGTCCACGGAGTACGATGTACCGTGTATGTCACACGGAGTACGCTGTACCGTGCAGTCATGATGACTCTATGATGTTACTTGATATTCTGGCGGGTAGGACTTGACCCCACCTCCCGTTGCAGTTGTGATGCCCCGCACACCGGGATCCGTGTAGCCTGGGATCACAGGGACATAGTATGGCCATAGTCCTTGATTTTTCATACAGTAACCTACATGCCTCACATGATATCATATGCTCTGGGTAGACCAGGACAAACCCGATGGAGGGGTAGTCCCGATTTATGTTTTTAAAAGAGATGTGATTTAATGAATCAAGGTATTCCCGAGAGATGGGTTTGACCTTGTTGAAGTTGTTTTATGATGAAACAAATGAGTTTTAAAGTGATGAGTTTTGTGATTAAACGAATAAGTTTTAAAGTGAAGAGTTTATGATGAAACTAATAAGTTTTTAATGTGACGAGCATGAGATGTCATACATGATGATTTTTCCATGTGTGCTTTATATGCCGATTTCATGATTTCTCTTATATGATATATACATACATGTGGCATCGTTTTAGTCATACATCATGCTCCAAATGTAAACGATTTTTATATCATGACATTATCAGCACGTAGATAGTAGAGTTATCTACCTACTTACATTATTCCCTTACTGAGCACGTTTCGCTCACCCTTTCATTTTCCACCCCACAGGGTACATTTAGTAGAAGAGAGCGACAATAGTCTCGCATCTCGGTTATCCGTTGCTTCTTATCAAGAACAGGTATACACATTTGTGTAATTTCGTATCTGAACATATAGATGCACAGTACTATATATGGATGTAATATTGGGGATGTATTTAGTTCAAATAAATTGATATGTAAATGAAATATGAAAATGGAATGGTAAATAGGTGAGAGGTGACTAACACCGAATCATAGCCCAACTGTTTAGTAGTACAACTGTTCACGATGGATAAGGAAATGAAAAAGTGAAAAAATTTGTAGGGATTTTTAGGTAATTTGGGTCGTGACAAATTTAATGGTATCAGAGCAGAGTTGGCCTGATATGAGTCGGTGTTAGTGGTTAAGTAAATTTACATCCCCATGTACTGTGCATTGTTTAGATACAATTGTGTATATCAAGATGGAATTGCAGCTAAGAATTTTGTTTCGAATGCAAGAATATAGTTTTTATAACTGATAGCCGCTATGGTAGAGTGGCGAGTACACATGATCGAGACCGTAGAGATTGGTCTGAGAATCAAATGAGTTGTCATATGAGACTCAAGATGAGCGTGAGGTGGAGGCTGATGATGAGCATACTCCACAGGGTCCTATAAAGAGACCAAACAGTATTGAGACACGCTCCAAGTGGATGGAGTGGAGTGTAGAAAATATTTCAGACTTGTTTACTCAGTCTATTGCAAGTAGTTGAGGATAGGCAGGGTGAAGCCTAAACAGATGCCTCAGACTATAGAGATTTTCACATCCCTCCGATAAATAGCGAAGTAAAGAAACTTATAGTTGTTGAGGACTGGGTGTATGAGATAGCGAAGTGCTATGGATTTTTCGGTGTATGTCGATCGAGAAAGTGACTTTTAAATACGTTTATGTTAAAGAGTCGAGGCGGAATATTGGTGGAAGTTCGCTCGACCTATCTGAATAGTTAGACGTCCAGAGTCGACATGAAGAATAATTATGGATGTATTCCGGTGACAGAATATCCCAAACACTATTTAAGAAAAATTACAAGTAAAATTTTTTTACACTGACCCAGAGGTATTGGTTGATTGATGAGTATGAATCTCAGATTATATCACTGGGCAACTATGAACTCGATATTATGGGCAGTGAGAGTCGGAAAGCCCAAAAGTTCATGGAATGCTCAAATAGTTGATTAGAGTCCGATTGGCTCACTACCTATGTCGAGGCAGTGCGCAGAATACAGTTGCAATAATATCATGTGTTGCACACCTCTGAGATTGGGAAAGGTAGTAAGGGCCGAAATAGAGACAGAAGAGAATAGAGAATGACAGAGATGTCAGAACGGGAAAGAGACCAGTTGGTAAAAGATTTAATTTGACGAGTCATGGAGTAAGATAATTGGTAAGGCTCCAATTTTGGGCACTCTTGAGGGGCATTGTGATTGGAGGACCCCGACCTGCTACGAAGCAGTGTAGCAGTGTAAGCATTGTAAGCAGTGTGGGATGTGTGGTAGATACCACGGAAAGAGGGTCTATACCTACACTATATTGATGAAAATGGCCGTTAAGTGTGGTAAGACGGACCATTGATTTTGATTGCACAGAGTTGGGCAAGATCGCCCCACAGAAAAGTAAAGAGACAGAGAAAAACTTCGTTGGTATAGCTGCAACAAAAAGGGAGGCCATAGCCGAAAGGAAAACGGGAAAGTAGGCTGTTGGACGAAGGCGAGAGGATGTCTTGGACCAGGACACTATTGATGTTTCATGGATGTGGTGTAAGATACCACACTTGTTATGAATAATGAAGTACATATGTTCATTGATCCTGGTGCCACACATTTATTCATACCGCCTTCATTTGCATATAAGTGAGTAAAAGGCATGAATGTTTACATCATTGGGCACAATACTGATAAATGAGTACCCCAATAGAGGAGGATTAATTAACGGAATATGGATATAGAGATTTTAAGTTGAAAACAAGGGTGAAAACATCACTGAAAAGTATACTGTAAGTGTTGACAAGTGATAAAAAGGGGTGCAACAGTTGAAATTAAAGGAGTAAAGGATTGTACTCACGAAATGAATAATGACAAGAGTTTCATTATAATTGATACACTAAGGAGATAATCTTCGAGATATGCTTGATTCTGAATACAAAATGTATTAGAGTAAGAGGCTATGCTAGGTAAGAACATCCTTACGATATGAAGTCATTAGGATTAAAGCAATTAGTAGCGAATATAAATTGTAACCACATGGACTGATATGTAAAGTAATTGTGGTTAAGTCTAAAGGTTAATAAAGGTATTTCAAAATACCTCCCCGCCTGAAGACTTGACAGCGTCTAAAAGTATATATATATATATGTATATATATATATAACCTATAACGTGAAATCCATCGTCATAATAAATACCTTTAGCATTAGGATACTTTTACTAAGACGATAAGAATATTAAAATTTGACAAATCATAAAGGTTAACATAGTAAAATTTAATAAGTGCCGTTAAGATAAGAAAAGGAAATGACGCAGGTTAGTACCTGAAAACGGGAGCAATTTTGAAGTGATATTATACGCTTATGCGTACATAGGTCAAGGATATGGGTAATTGAAATATTCAATAGGACTCAACTACGACAAGTTATTTAAATTTACCTGGACCGATTTGTTATCATCCATATCGATAATATTTTGGGTGTATCTAAAGTCCAGGAAAATCATAAGCAATAATTGGAGATCGACTTTACAGATGATTTGTTGAGAGTTCTCGAAATAGATTACTTTGTTAACACGTTTAACTTAGAAAAAGTTGTATTTGAATGGGATGATAGACGTGATAGGATTTTTGGTGTACTGAAGTAATAAACTGACCACCGTATTTATTCTCACCATACCCAACGGATTAAGAGGTTTCTCATAAGTCTATGGATACCTCAAAATAATGAATGGGCTGTGTATTGATGGAAAAGGGGAGATAGTCGATTATGAATCCAGACAAATCAAGAATCATGAAAGGACTATCCAGCCCATGATTTAAAGTTGACAACGATAGTGGTTGTATTGAGTATATGACACTATTATGTACACGGTGAGAAATTTTGGATATGCACTGATCATAAAGCCCCGAGTATCTGTTTTTCACAGAAAGAGGCGAATATGAGAATACATAGTGGGTTAGAGCTTCTGAGAGATTTTGATTGTGAAAATTATACCACCCAAGAAAGGCTAATGTGATGACTGATGCTTTGAGTAGAAAGAGCCTCGGGATGGTACCGCATATGATGGTCAGGGAGCGTGAGCTGCTAAAGCAGTTGTGAGCCTCAGTATTGATGTGATCCCTTCTGATGATGACAGTGATTGTGTGACAGCTAGCCTGAGACTAGAACCGGATGAGATTGCCCAGATTTGACAGGCTTAGCATGATGATCGACATGGTGTCGATAGTTGGGTCAGATTCAGAAGGGTATAGTGATAGAGTTCACAGAGTGTGATGATGATTTACAGAGGTTCAGAGATAGTATAAGTGCTCCCCGGGACCATAGTTGATGAGATAGTGATATTATCAGAAGCTCACTCTTCGGGATATACAGTGCATACGAAAAGTAATGATTATATATATGAAATCTCTGAAAAGGGTATTGGTGGTCAGATGTGAAAAGAAATATGGTAGAGATTGTGGAAAAGTGCCTAGTATATCAGCAGGATAAGGTAGAGTATTAAAAGTCTGCAGAGTTATTGCAGCCTCTACCTATATCGACACGGCACAAAAAAATGAGACGTAGTCTCCATGAATGTCGTGATGGGTTACAGAGAACCCAGGTGAATTACGAGGCTATTTAGATGATAGTCGATAGGGTGACTAAGTCTACCCACCTTCTGGTTATGAAATCCCCAGATACTCAGAGTGTGAATGAGGATTTATGTATAAGGAAGATTGTGGAACATGATGTAGCGTTCCAGTGAGCATGGTATCATATAGGGATTCCCGCTTCACTTCCCACCTCTGAGGATATTTTTAGGAAGCTATGGGAACCCGACTGAGTATTAGCACAGCTTTCCATCCTCAGACAGATGGTCAGTCAGAGAGGACTGTACAAGTTCTGGAGGATCCGAATGAAAGCGTGTGCCCTTGATTTTTATGCTCCTGGGATGATCAGTTATTACAATCGAATTCGTCAATAGTGACAGTTGCCACTTGAGTATCGGGATAACAAGATATGAGGCAGTGTATGGCTGTAGGGGTTGTTCCCCCAAATTGGATAAGAAAAAGTGGGTGACAGATAGAATTATTTTCGACTTTGGATAATAAGTCTCTGAGGATGTTTAGTTAAGGATGAGAGATTAAGAACACCTCAGAGCAGATAGAAAAGTATTGGAATTCACCGAGGGTGAATTAGTATGGTTGAAATGTTTCTTGTCCTAAGAGAATAAGGACATAGCGAACTTTTGGAAGAAGGTAAATTGAGTTTCGCTGGATAGAATCTTTTGAGAGATTGGACAAGTGGGAGATAAGACCTGTAGGTTGGTGTTATCACCTGAATTAACAGGCACCCACAATGTGTCTCAGCTTTTGATGCTTCGGCAATACTATCCAGATCCAGCATAGGTGATCAAATATGAACTCCAAAAGTTCAGTTTAATGAAAATATAAGTATATTGATAAGTTGATTCGGGCATTAAACAGGAAAAAGGAAGTATTGAGGTTTAAGAGGATCTCCCTAATTAAAGCCCTTTGGTAGTAATACACTTCGAAGAAGTCACTTGAGGATGACAGTGTATGATACGATCGATGTACCCGGAGTTGTATATGGACTCATATGACTTGGTTCTAATTTGGAGGACCAAATTTCTTAAGTGGCGGAGATTTGTAAGACCCGAAATTAAATCGTAAATTTTATGAGGTAGAAAATGTTCACAAATTTAAAGGAATGGGATTCGGACTGAAAATAAGGATTCAAATCATAAAATGAATGAGTGTTCGTGAAGGAAAGTTTGACTGAATTAATCCCAAACAAGTGTAGGGGTAAAACGGTCAAAAGATCGAAATTCGTGATAAATTCGATAAGAAAAATTTAATTAAAAATAAGGATTTAGGATATCTTGATCAATAATGAGGAATTATACAATTTCGAGTCCAATTGATCAAGATCCGGAATTTTTAGAAATACCGAAA
Source organism: Firmiana major (assembly GCA_033439115.1). Classification (NCBI taxonomy): domain Eukaryota; kingdom Viridiplantae; phylum Streptophyta; class Magnoliopsida; order Malvales; family Malvaceae; genus Firmiana; species Firmiana major. The sequence continues at coordinate 41,847,374 of CM065907.1, read as the reverse complement.
AGTCACTCGGGACAATATCCCGAAAATACGGAGAAATTATACTGGAAAAATGATTAAAAATATAATAAACAAATTAAATTAAACTAAATTTATTTATTTGGAATAAATAATAATATTGTAGATATTTTCAGATTTTTTTAGACTATTTTAATGATTATTTTAATAATAAAACAAATGTTAAATAATAATAACAATAATAAAAAAAAAAGAGAGAGAAGCCTGAAAATCGGGAGAACCCGAGAAACAAAACCCGACTGCTACCCGTGAGAACCGACTGACGATCCCAGCACACCGGCGATCGACAGCGTCCGACGAAGGTACCAGGAGGAAGAGGAGAGACCGACGAGCACGTGGGCACCGAAATCACGCCGCCAGGTGGCCGGAGCAGGCCGATCGGAGCGAAGGGAGACCGACGGAAAAACGAGCTGATTCCCGGTGAACCACCTCGTCTGGGCTGAAACGGAGGCTACCGAAGCACTCAGGGGAAGAAGCCGGTTCTTTTGAGACTGGTCTTGGCCGGTGAGACCGCCGGAAACGCCGGCGACGGCAATAGGCAGGAAAACGGTACCATTTGGCCGAAAGGAAAGGGAAGCAAAAGGAGGGAAAAGGAAGGAAAGAGGAAAAGAAAAGAAAGGAAAAGGAAGGAAAAGGAAAGAAAGGAAAGGAAAAAGGGGAAAAAAAAAGGAAAGAAATTTACCGAGGATGACTCGAGGTTCGGGTAAGTTGACCGAGGGTTGAAATTGACCTACGGGTAAATTTCGGAAATTTAATTTAATATTATTTTAATGGAAAATAATCCGGAATTACCTAATTGTGCAGCTTTACGACAGAAACCGAACGAGAGCCGATTGAGCTCTGATTTTCTACCCCGCATCGTATCGGGTAAGTACAGTTTAATTTCGGCAATATGAGCTCTTTAAATACCGAGTTTTAATTATTTTACGGAATTATGGATTAATTTCGCATAGAAAGGAATATTAATTTGAAGTTTTAATAAATTGCCGTAAATGGTATACGGACTATCCAATGAATTTGGATAGAAGCCCGATAATTATTAGAAAGCTGCATAAGCCCGGTATACCTAAAGAAGGGAATTAATAAATATAAAAAAAGGGCTGAAACGGGCCGAGACCAAATAAGGTAAATAGGGCCCAATACTTTAAAGTTGGTCAGTAAATGCGATATACTGATCAAGATAAGTGAATTAACCTCGACTATGTGGTTATATGCAGTTATGTACCTTTGGTTGGCGCGCACTTGGGCCGAGAGGTTCGGTATCATCGAGACAGGCTAAGTCTGCGCGCGATTTCCAGGTAAGGGAATTTTGTAGGTATGTAGAGATACCTATACGTATATTTTGAGGGGATTTACAGGGTCTAGAATTTATTAAACTATCTAGAAACGAGAAAATAATTTTACGAAAATCGGGGCATAGGTGAATAAAGGAAAAATGACAATTTTGCCCCTGAGAGTAAAATTTACAAAAAGGGTAGTAAGGCAGATAAATTGCATGATTTCATGTTTTTAATGCTTTATATGATTATATTGCTTTGATTTAAGCAAATATGCACATAGGTTGGCTATTGAATTCGTGAATTTTACGAAAGGATACTGGTTTGTACCGGTTATGATTTTAAAAGATGTTTTATTAAGATCGAGCCGCCAATCGTATTTACACGAATAAAAAGAGTGCTAGAGTCTATCTCGCACTAAAGTTTACTGATTTATTCTCATGAAAAGCCGTACTGGAGCATTGCTCGTACGAGAAATTTGTGTGCACAAAACCGTGCTGGAGCTTTGCTCGCACGAGATTTTAGATATCATGATATGCATAGCGTGGTGCTGGAGCTTCGCTCGCACTAGACGCGAGTTGACATGCATATAGTCGTGCGGAAGCCTCCTGTAGACTGTGTGTCACAGAGAGTTGAGATGCTCGCACGTATACTTTGAGACATGGGTTGGTTATCGACATAGTATTGGGTTGGATAAGACCTACAGCAGGCACCCCCAGACTATGATATGGGTCCACGGAGTACGATGTACTGTGTATGTCACACGGAGTACGCTGTACCGTGCAGTCATGATGACTCTATGATGTTACTTGATATTCTGGCGGGTAGGACTTGACCCCACCTCCCGTTGCAGTTGTGATGCCCCGCACACCGGGATCCGTGTAGCCTGGGATCACAGGGACATAGTATGGCCATAGTCCTCGATTTTTCATATAGTAACCTACATGCCTCACATGATATCATACGGTCTGGATAGACCAGGACAAACTCGATGGAGGGGTAGTCCCGATTTATATTTTTAAAAGAGATGTGATTTAATGAATCAAGGTATTCCCGAGAGATGGGTTTGACCTTGTTGAAGTTGTTTTATGATGAAACAAATGAGTTTTAAAGTGATGAGTTTTGTGATTAAACGAATAAGTTTTAAAGTGAAGAGTTTATGATGAAACTAATAAGTTTTTAATGTGACGAGCATGAGATGTCATACATGATGATTTTTCCATGTGTGCTTTATATGCCGATTTCATGATTTCTCTTATATGATATATACATACATGTGGCATCGTTTTAGTCATACCTCATGCTCCAAATGTAAACGATTTTTATATCATGACATTATCAGCACGTAGATAGTATAGTTATCTACCTGCTTACATTATTGCCTTACTGAGCACGTTTTGCTCTCCCTTTCATTTTCCACCCCACAGGGTACATTCAGTAGAAGAGAGCGACAATAGTCTCGCATCTCGGTTATCCGTTGCTTCTTATCAAGAACAGGTATACACATTTGTGTAATTTCGTATCTGAACATATAGATGCACAGTACTATATATGGATGTAATATTGGGGATGTATTTAGTTCAAATAAATTGATATGTAAATGAAATATGAAAATGGAATGGTAAATAGGTGAGAGGTGACTAACACCGAATCATAGCCCAACTGTTTAGTAGTACAACTGTTCACGACGGATAAGGAAATGAAAAAGAGAAAAAATTTGTAGGGATTTTTAGGTAATTTGGGTCGTGACAACCGCGTCTGGTAACAAGCATAATGCCCAAATCCTGCATTCTCAACCATTTCTTAGTTAAAACTCATCTCAATATACAGTATTGTATCTAACCAAGCACAGTAACACAAGGATGTAATTTCCTAATTACTGACACTGACACACACAGGCCAATTTCGCTCTGATACCACCATTTGTCACGACTCAAAATCAGAGTAAATTTTTCATTTTTCTTTCATACCTACATGTCCTTTGATCGTGACCACACTCCACTAACAATTGGGCTGTGCGTCAATGCCAGTCCCACCATTCATTCACCATATAACTTAATTCCTTATTAAAGGAAAGGTAAACACATGAGTTTTTCACTAATTCTTTCTCATTCATTTACAATTGCTTACAGTGTCTATACATCCCTGAAAGTTACTTACAAACATGTTACCGTGCTATTCTTATTTAGATATAATATGTACAAGTGTATATACCTCAAGTGATGGGCAGCAGCGGATATCAAGAATGCAGTACTCAGTCGCCTCAAAGTCTACTGAAAGAAATCTGTGTAGGAAAATGAAAGGGGTGAGCACATCAAGCTCAATAAGGCAATCCTACGAACAAGTAGGTAGCCATACAACCTACATGAACGTGGTGTCATGCATAAACCACCATTTGTCCACACAATTTTAAAACAGATGCTACAATTCATGATGTCATGTAAAACAAGTTCACCTACGGATTTCAAAGAGCATGGAAAACTCAACATGCAAATCCATTTAAATCATTTCATTCTCGTTAAAATTTTACAACACAGCCAGGACTCAACCCCTCCATCGGGTGTTTCTGACTCACACAAAACCATGAAATCAAATGCTTTTCAAAGCAATAGTAACATGCGACACAATGAATGTCGTGTAAAACCAGTTTACATCACCTATGGGTTTAAATAGCATGGAAATAACATCATGCAAGTTTTAGTTTAAATCCCAGTTTCATTCTCATCAAAATCACATCTGAGTCAGGATCCAACCCCTCCCTCGGCTGATCTGGACTCACACAAAAGTCAACAAAACATGTTTCTCAAAACATCAATTTATAACATGCAAGACTAGGTAATATATATATATATATATCAGGCAAATAACCAGGACTATGGCCATATCCTCGTGATCCTACTGCTACACGGATCCTGTGTGTGGGGTCTCACCACTATCGGGAACCGCCCCAAGAGGTGGGTCAATCCATCCCGTCGGTCCTGCCCGATCACTCGCATCCGAAGATGCCACATAATCCATCCCAGCACGGTATAGCGTACTCCATACTACTTGCATGGTACAACGTACTCTGTGGACCAACATCTCATCAATAATTGTGCCTATCTCAAAACGTACGTGCGAGCATATTTAATCAGCGTGACACACAGTCTACCTGACGCTCCAAGCACGGCTCATCGCATGTCTCATAAAATCAGTACGAGCGATCCTCCAGCACTCTCATAAAATCAAGGAAAATCGCGTGCGGGCAAAGCTCCAGCACGCGTTTCATAAAATCTCATAAGATCTAGTGCGAGCTAAGCTCCAGCACTCTGTCAAAATCATGTAAAACTAGTGCGAGCTAGGTTCCAGTACTATGTTATAAAAATCAAGTGAAAATTTGGTGCGAGTTAGAGTCCAGCACCCTGTCATGAAAAACATATGAAAATCTGATACGAGTTAGACTCCAGCACCTATGCATGTAAAACTCTAGTGCGAGCCCTTGCTCTAGCACTAATGCATGCATTACACAAATCAAAACTCGTGTGAGCTGAGCTCTAGCACGTCACACTTTCATAAAATCACGTAGGCGACTCTGTTATCTCAAAACAATTTCCTAAAGAAATCACATTGTTGAAAATATGAAATGGTGTACATTTTTATTTAAAAGTTAGCCAGCCTACCCATGCACGTGTCAAAACACCTCAAAAACAAGCAGGAACCTCTTGTTCTTGCTCCTCCCAACTTTTCCTAATTTTGGAAAATTTACCATTCACAGGAGTATTTTGGTCATTTGCCCATCCGGGCACCAAAATTCTTATTTTAAATCTAGACCCTTCAGACAATTTTAGGGAATGTAAATGATGTCGAAATTGCGTAAAGTTACCTTTTACAGTCCGTAAAATTCCTTTACTCGGAATCACGCGCGAGCTTATCCTGTCTCGACCGTACTAGGTCTCTTAGTCCAAGTCGCTCCAAACCAAGTCTACGGAGCTGCTATAACCACATCTTTAGGTCAATTCTTATATACTTATCACTTTTTCACTCTTACTGATCAAATCTAAAGCACTGGGCCCATTTTACTTTATTGAGCTCGATTGCACATTAATGGGCCTCGACCCCTTTTTCAGCCCGTTTCCACTTATTAAATCCATTTTTCAGGTCTATTGGGCTCATTTGGCTTATCAATACCCATTGGGCTTTGTTCCAAACTCTTTGGATAGCCCCTATATCATTTACAACAGTTAATTCAAAAATTCGGATATAATTTATTTTATTGTGGAAATAAATCCGAAATCCACAAAATAAATTTCAATTGCACAATAATCATACATTTGTCGTAAATGAGGTTTACTTACCCAAGATTATGCGATGGTGCGCAAATCGAAGTTTGATCAGGCTCACGTATGCGATTTATCGTCAAACTGCACAATTTTATATTTAATTCTGGGTTAATTTTAGATCAAATATAATTTTAAATTAAATTCTCGAAAATCAATTCGGTCACTTTTGACCTCTTACCGACTTACCCAAAGTTCAGTGTATCCCCAAAAATCTTCCCATTTTTCATTTTTCTCTTTTTCTTTCTTTTTCTCCTTTTTTCCTCTCTTTCTTGGCTGAACCGGTCCGGTCCGGTTCAGCACAGTGCACTCTCATTGAAATGGTCTGTACCGGTTCAGGCTTCCATGTCGCCGTTCACCTCTTTTTCGATCGGTTCTCGGGCCGCTTCTGGTGCTAATCAATGCGCCTGGAGCAGGGGAACGTTCGGTTAGGGTCAGTTGGGGTCAATCGCCGATGGAATCGCCAGAATCTTCTTCTCTCCCTCGCAGCTTCCTCTCCTCGATCCGTCGAAATTCGGCGTCGGTGCAGCGCGTTGCGGCTGCTTGTAGCTCTCACGATGATCGTCGTCCTTCGCCAACCCTCGCCTGGGGTTCCTGGTCGTCGAGCGTCGTCGATCGCACGGTCCTTGGTCTGCAGCTTCATTGTCACTGTTTTCCTTTTTTAGTTTCATAATTCGCGAAATTCTTCAGATTCTGTCTTCTTTTCTCTTTTTTTTTTTTTAATTTTTTTTCTATATTTTATTATTATTTATAATTTATTTTATTATTATTTTAACCATTAAAATATTATAGAAATCCCAAAATATCTCCAAAAATTCATATTTTATTCATTTAATCAATAAATGAATTTATCAGTCTTATTTTGTCTTTTCGGTATATTTTTCCAATATTTTCGAGATAATTTTTCGATGTAAAAATTCTGATTAATTCCAACAAATTCATATCTTGATCAATTGGACTCGAAATTCAATATTTTCCTCGTTATTGATCAAGATTTCTCAATTCCATATTTTTAATGAAATTTTCTTATCGAATTTATACCGGATTTCGATCTTTTGACCGTTTTACCCTTCGCACGTTCGGGACCAATTTAGGTCGACTTTCCTTTTTGGACCCATTATAATTTCTCATTTAAAATTCGTATCTCTGTCCGAACAATTCAAATCTCATAAATTTAATTTGAAATTCCTTAACTGTCTGTTTTCGGATTTTACGTACGTTCGACTACTTCATTGATATATATATGATCAAAATCACCCATCTTATGATTCCATTAACATATAACAATATCCATACAATGTGTGAATCATAAGGAAATATGATAAAAATCGGATCTTACAATTACATCCCAAAATATCTTTTACATAAAAACGTCTATGCTATACAGGATGTTTGATAGTAATATAAGGAGTACACCTTAACTTGTACTGAAGATAGCTTAGGGAGAGTGTCGTTTCCACCAGCCTATGTCAATTACACGACAGACGTAGAAAGTTCACTTCAAATAATTTGTAAGAGTAGAGAAGGGGGTGAGCTTTTGAAAAATCTAGTAAGAAATGCGTTTAAAATAGTCTTGGTATTAAAACATACGAAAAACATGATGCTTTTAAAATACATTTCATACTTTAAATCACTTTCGGATACTTTTGTACAAAGTTTCGACAGAGCAAACATATATCGAAACATGCTTAGCTTCGAAAAGCAAGATAAAACACATTCTATAACATATATCATACATCACAAAACTTATCATATTACTTTCGAAAATCATACAGAATATCATGGAGACTAGGTAAAATCCATATAGCTAACATAGGTCATGATCATACGAACTCAACCTCCGAAGAGGAAAGCAAATGAACAAACAGAGTTTCAATGGCCATGGTAAGGGAACTGTAGACAGGATCCAGGTCGTATAGTGCCTTGCGTCACTAAAGGCCAAAATGAACAATGCATGAAGTGACAGAAATCAGGCATTGAGTGGGCATAATAGGCACGGCGTGGTTAAACATGCACCATAAAGGACTAGACATGCACGATGTGGCGTAAGGCATGCACCACGAAGACCAAGCTCTACACGGGCCATGCATGACAAATATCATAGGCTACTGATTGCCTTTTGTCTCAAATTAAAACTTACAAATTCCATGTAAATATCGAGAATTTTTATGTAATGAGTGTCGTACATAAATGACAATGTAGAAAATTCAATTCAATACATGGACATGCATGTACGTATTGGTTGGCAATGTTTAATTATTACCAAGATTAATGTATAAACATACACGTACATACAAGATGAATAAATATACGCATGTATATGTGTATATGAGTGTGCATATAAATAAATGTACCCACGTATATAAGCGTATACATATACATACAAGAGTATATGCCTAAATATATATGTGTATATTAATGTACAAATATGTGAAGCCGAGAGCCTTCTCTGTACCCGTGCAAGGAACACCATTTAGCTATATATATTATGTATACACAATTGAGTGGATTGTGTCAGTGAACCAAAGAAGAAAACGAATGGAATGGTGATGGCAGAATCTCACTGTTGCAAAGTCTTGAAATGACCCCCCAAACAAAACAATTGGAACAGGTTAGGAGTTAGTGGAAGCAGTTAAATTTTGGAAGAAGTAAATAAACATAACAATGTTTAGATGGAGACTTGAACCATGCTGTGTAGAGAAACAAGACAGCAAGGTAATGCAATCTTTATCCCGCCAGAACTGGACAAATTTTTAATGAAAAACATATTATGTTTCCTAACATCTCTAGCAAGGAAAAAGGTAAGGGGGAACCAAAAACTGGAAAACTGAAGTAGACCATCGAACCCCCTGCAGAGCACCCCAAGACCATGCATGACCATGTTTCGGTTCACCTACTAGCCTCGAGAAATTTCTCAACAACAGGAATGTCCTCTGATCGTGACCACACTCCACTAACAATTAGGCTGTGCGTCAATGCCAGTCCCACCATTCATTCACCATATAACTTAATTCCTTATTAAAGAAAAGGTAAACACATTAGTTTTTCACTAATTCTTTCCCATTCATTTACAAGTGTTTACAGTGTCTATACATCCCCGAAAGTTACTTACAAACATTTTACTATGCTATTCTTATTTAGATACAATATGTACAAGTGTATATACCTCATAATGATGGGTAGCAACGGATATTAGGAATGCAGTACTAAATCGCCTCAAAGTCTACTGGAAATGATCTGTGTGAGAAAATGAAAGGGGTGAGCATATCAAGCTCAGTAAGGCAATCTTACGAACAAGTAGGTAACCATACAACTTACATGAACGTGGTGCCATGCATAAACCACCCTTTCTCCACACATTTCAAAATAGATGCTACAATTCATGATGTCATGTAAAACAAGTTCACATATAGATTTCAAAGCGCATGGCAAACTCAACATGCAAATCCATTTAAATCATTTCAATCTTATCAAAATCACATCTTAGTTAGGACTCAACCCCTCCCTCAGGTGATCCAGACTCACACAAAAGTCCACAAAACATGTTTCTCAAAACATCAATTTATAACATACGAGACTAGGCAATATAAATATATCTCAGGCAAATAATCAAGACTATGGCCATATGTCCTCGTGATCCCACTGCTACACGGATCCTGTGTGCGGGGTCTCACCACCATCGGGAACTGCCCCGGGAGGTAGGTCAGTCCATCCCGTCTGTCCTGTCCGATATCACGCATCTGAAGATGCCACTCGCATCCGAAGATGCCACATAATCAATCCCATCACGATACAGCATATTCCATGCTACTTGTACGGTACAACGTACTCCGTGGACCCCTATCTCATATCCATAATTGTGCCTATCTCAAAACGCACGTGCGAGCATATTTAATCGGTATGACACACAGTCTACCCGACGCTCCAAGCATGGTTGATCGCATGTCTCATAAAATCAGTGCGAGCGATGCTCCAACACTCTCATAAAATTAATGAAAATCTTGTGCGAGTAAAGCTCCAGCACGCGTTTCATAAAATGTCATAAGATCTAGTGCGAGCTAGGCTCCAGCACTGTGTCATAAAAATCAAGTGAAAATCTGGTGCGAGTTAGACTCTAGCACCTTGTCACGAAAATCATATGAAAATCTGGTGCGAGTTAGACTCCAGCACCTATGCATGTAAAACTGTAGTGCGAGCCCTTGCTCCAACACTAAAGCATGCATCACACAAATCAAAACTCGTGCGAGCTGAGCTTTAGCACGTCACCCTTTCATAAAATCGCGTAGGCGGCTCTGTTATCTCAAAACAATTTCCCAAAGAAATGACATTGTTGAAAATATGAAATGCTGTACATTTTTATTTAAAAGTTAGCCAGCCTACCCATGCACGTGTCAAAACACCTAAAAAAACAAGCAGGAACCTCTTGTTCTTGCTCATCCCAATTTTTCCTAATTTTGGAAATTTTACCCTTCACAGGGGTATTTTGGTCATTTGCCCATCCGAAAACTTAAAATTTTTATTTTAAATCTAGACCCTTCAGACAATTTTAGGAAATGTAATTGATGTCGAAATTGCATAAAGTTACCTCTAGCAGTCCGTAAAATTCCCTTACCTGGAATCACGCGCAAACTTATCCCGTCTCGACCATTCCAGGTCTCTTAGTCCAATTCGTTTCAGACCATGTCTACGGAGCTGCATATAACCACGTATTTGGGTCAATTCTAATATACTTATCAGTATTTCACTCTTACTGATAGAATCTAAAGCACTGGGCCCTTTTTACTTTATTGGGCCCGATTGCATCTTAATGGGTCTCGACCCATTTTCAGCCCGTTTCCACTTATTAAATCCCTTCTTTGGGTCTATTGGGCTCCCAATACCCATTGGGCTTCGTTCCAAACTCTTTGGATAACCCGTATATCATTTACGACAATTAATTCAGAAATACGAATATAATTTATTTTTATGCAGAAATTAATCCGAAATCTACAAAATAAATTTCAATTGCATAATAATCATACTGTTGTCGTAAATGAGTTTTACTTACCCGAAATTATGTGATGGTGCACGAATCGGAGTTTGATCGGCTCACGTTCAAAATTTATCGTCGAATTGCACAATTTATATTTAATTTCGGGTTATTTTTTGATCAAATATAATTTAAATAAATTTCTCAAAAATCAAATTGCTCAATTTTAACCTCTTATCGACTTACCCGAAGTCCGGTGTATCCCCGAAAATCTTTCCCTTTTTTCTTTTCTCTCTTTTTCTTTCTTTTTCTCCCTTTTTCCTCTCTTCCTTGGCTGAACCGGTTCGATCCGGTTCAGCCCGATTCTCTTCTGACTAAATCGATCCGTACCAGTTCAGGCTTCCTCGTCACCGTTCACGACATTTTTGACCGGTTCCCGACTCGATTTCGGTGCTGTTCGGCGAATCTCGGGCAGGAGAACACTCGATTGGCCTCGGGTGGGTCGAAACGGTGCCATCGCTGGCGAATCCCCCTTCTCCCTTGCAGCACGTTCCCTCTCGATCTGGCATTCTCCGACGACATCGGCGCCTATCGCTGTTGCTGGTGGGTCGCACGGTGATCGTTGCCCTTCGTCGACCCTCGCCTAGGGTTCCTGGTCGCCGGTGCAGAGGATCTCCTCGGTTCGCCTGTCTTCGCTTGTTTCTTTCTTGTTTCTTCTTCGCGTTTTCCAGTTTAGTTTCTCTCTTTTTTTTTAATTATTATTTTTAATTTATTTTATTATTATTTTAAGCATTAAAATATTATAAAAATTCCAAAATATCTAAAAAAATCCTATTAAATTCATTTAATCCATAAATAAATTTACCAGTCTTATTTCGTTCGGCCGGTATACTTTTCCAATATTTTCGGGATAGTTTTTCGATGTGAAAATTTCTATTAATTCCAATAAATTCATATTTTGATCAATTGGACTCGAAATTCAATAATTTCTCCTTTATTGATCAAGATTCTCATCGAATTTATACCAGATATTTTTTATCTTTTGACCGTTTTACCCTTCCACACGTTCGGGATCAATTTAGGCCGACTTTCCTTCTTGGACCCACTATAATTTCTCATTTAAAATTCGTATCTCTGTCCAGATAGTTCAAATATCATAAATTTAATTTAAAATTCCTTAACTGTCCATTTTCAGATTTTACGTACATTCGACTACTTCATTCATATTTATATAATCAAAATTATCCGTCTTATGATTCCATTAACATATAACAATATCCATACAATTTGTGAATCATAAGAAAATACAATAAAAATCGGGTCTTACATATATAAACACACAAACAAGGTAATGAAGGGAAGGAAAACAGAGAAGAGAAACTAATCAAGTTAGGAAAAAAAAGGGCAGAACAGGGGGACTATACCCTCTGTAAACCGCAGCTGACGTGAGGGAGAGTGTTAAGCAAATTCTGCTTCACTCTAGCGCTGAACAGAAGGTGAGGCATAAGGCAGAGGTGAGGGCGAGTAGTAGTGGTGAGCTGGAGTGAGGCGTGGCTGGAGGAGGAGAGAAGCCATCGGGCTGCCCAGGTGTGGAGAGAAAAACAGAGACAGGGGAGGTAGAAGACAAGGTAGTGACGAAGGAGGAGGAAAGAGAGCTGGACGGGGAGAAAGATCAAAAAGGAAGACCGGCGTTGGTGGTAGTGGAGCGAGAAAGAAGGAAATGATAGCCGAGAGAGAGAGGGACGACAACGTTGAGGGGAGAAAGACAGAACTGAATGAACAGTAAAAGTGCATAGTGAAGAAGAAAGAAGAAGAGAAAGGTGCAAGAGATTTGAACCGTGCGAAGAAAAAGTTATATAAAAATATTTAAAGCTATATATATATTACGAAGAAAAAGAAATAATTTAAGAAAGAAGGGAATGCATAGAAAAATGTGAAGAGCCCGAGAAAAATAGACCGAAAATATTGGTTCAATATTCTTGGAGGACTAAACCAATTGGAGCGGACCCGTGAAACCGCACCACTGAGGCATCGAAAAGTTTTCGACAAGACACCAAGGTAAGGAAAATTCTCGTGCTGCTAGAGTTAAATATACGTAAGTTTTGTGCATTTGTAGTTATAAAATTGATAGGCTAAATTTTCTAGTTACCAGAATATAAAAAACCTGAGGTTGAATTTACATTTTGGAAATTTAAGGAAATTTTAAACTTCGTAGATCGGCTCAACTACCGATATGGATTTACTTGATTAAATTAGACAAAATTTTGGTAAATATAATTATTAATTTTTAGATCGAAACTCGTAGTTTTGACTACTTTGTACCGAGTACGTGAATTTTAACCGAAAAATAGCTAATCAACCACTTTTGAATGCTTTTGTGAAAACAGAATTTATTTTAAAATGATTTGTTATAAAGAGATTTTGATGAGATGTGTTTGAACGCGTGCTTACTGTGTGTCGCACGGTCTGACTCACACTATATTTGAGACAAAGACTATGATTAAATCATGCTGCATTCTGTCTGTTCTGTTATCTGTGGTCCACGGAGCATGATGTACTGTGCAGCAAGCACGCGAGTACGATGTACCGTGTTTTCGATTCTGATTTTGGTCTTTGGACATTCTGATCTGTGAGCCGTTTGGGTAGCTAACAACTCCCACGACGATTGACATCCTGCCACACCTAATCAGTGATTTGCCCCGAGTCAACGACATTGGCCAATAGTCTTTCTAATATCTGATATATCATGTATTGCCATGTCTCGTCTATTTGAAATATTTTTCTGAATTGTCTGCATGAACTGAGATATCTAGAAATCCGTTTATTTTGTTATTGGAAACTTTGTAATTTCTGTATTTACTACAGTAGCTAATTTTACTACCGATATATGTTCTGTTTTTGAAATCTGTTTTTGGTATTTGTGAATTTGCCGAACTATTTATGTACTCTGTGAAAGTGTTCCAGATTTGGCAAATATATATATATATATATATATATATCTTAGGTAGTATATTTATCTACCTGCTATGGGTTTTTCTTACTCAGCATGTTAAGCTCACCCCTTACTCTCCTCCACAGATTCACATCAGTAGTGGGATCGACTCCTTAAGTCGAGGTATTTTGCACAGCCACTCTTCAGCAAGCAATCACCTGAGCTAGAGGTATACCCAGTAGGGATAACTATTTCGTATATAAAAATTTTTGTAAGTATAATAATGTATGTAAGTTACGTTTGGGGAATGTGATTGATACTATTTTGCACGTAAACAAAGGTGCCGATTTAATGAAATAGTATTATCATTATTTTCGTTTTAAACTATTACCAAGAGGATTTAAATTAAATAGGTGAATTTATGGATTTTAACCTGTTATCGACTCGTAGCCTAACCAAAATATCCGTAAATTTGGGTCGTTACATTCCCTTTTTTCTTTGAGCTTATTAACCCACATACTAATAAAATCGAGTTTATGTCAAATTTCCATATTTCTGAAGCATATTCATAAAATACATTTTCACATCAAAACTTAATTTTCCAAAACATTTTATAGATGCAAAGAAAGTATACTCGGAGGTTTTGATAACGTTGGTTTTTCTCTCGGTTTCGTTTAATACGTAAATAGTTTTTTCAGAAATTAAACACTTTTCATAATCTCAATAATACTTCAAGCATTTTAATATTTTTAAAAGGAAGGTAACATGTAAGGCCTGTACTTTTATATGTACCTTTTATGATTTCATGTTGTGCACACAAGTTACATAATATGTGAATCATAAGAAATAGACCTTTTTAAGCTCTAAGTGTGAATAGAATGCAAAATGATTAGTGAAGTAGTTAAATGCAATCTTTCCTTTGAAATTTTGGAAAAAATAGCAGCTGGAATCCTGCAGATGAATGCCAGATTGATCTCCAAACACGACATGATCGATCTTGTAATTCCAGAATGAAATCACAAAGGTTCTAAAGGCTAGCAGATCGATCTCGAGGTGATTCTGCATAGAGAGGATCGATCCCTACCCAAAAGCAGATCGATCTCGAGGTGGTTCTACATAGAGAAGATCGATCCCTACCTAAACACAGATCGATCTTGAATGGTTTCTGGATAGAAAGGATCGATCCCTTCCAAGAGCATATCGATCCCTTCCTAGGAGCAGATCGATCCCACAACTTACTTATTGAATATTTGTGTAGTTCAACTAAAGGAAGATCGATCTCTCACCCTAGGAGATCGATCTCACAGTGCCTATTTCTATTTAAAGGGCTGATAGACGAGTCTTCTTCCCCAGATTAACACATATCTCTCCATTTTAGCAAATGAGCAAGTTTTCTCACTCTAAAATATCATCTCCTTCCAAACAGATTGAGAAATATTGCTTTTAGCAAAATTGTTCCTTGTGAGGAGGAGAACAACATAGTCAAAAACTAGTGGTTAAATTTCTGGATTGGAGGAGCAAGATGTTTCCCCATTTTTAGCCAAAAGAGAAAGGTTAAGCTAGGTGAGTTTTCAATAGACCAACTTCAAGTATGTTAATCTAGACATTTTTATGAGTTGATTGGTGTACGTATTATTGGCTGAAACATCCTTGAGCATGATTAATGTAAGACCCGAATTTCATATTTTTCTTTGAAAATATATCATGTTAAATATGTAATTATGATATATCGGGCAATAAAGAAGAAATTATACAATTTCAAGTATAAATAATTAAAGTGGGTACCGATAAATTTTAAAGTACCGAAATAAGAGTTTGGATAAATTCAAAATAAACCGAATGAAATTAGGTTAAACCGATCGCAAATATGGATTCAGAACGCGAAAATATAGAGAGTCCAAGAAGGAAAATTTGTCCGAAAACGATAAACCGAAAATTTCTTAATTTGACAATTTATCCCGAAAATATCAAGAAATATATTTTCGGAAGGATAAATAAATGCAATAAAATGAAATGGAATGTGCATATATTTTTGTGAAATTAAATTAAACAAAATATATGTACAAGAGTGTATAAATTTTAGTGTATAAAATACACTATGAGGATAAAATATTATTATGATAATATTAAATACTTTATTTTTAGTATTTTTATTATTATAATAATATTTTAATTTTTAAGATATTTTTATAATATTTTATGTATTTTATAAGATATTTATATATTTTATAATATATTATTGTGTAATATATTATATTATATATAAATGAAAAAAAAAGGAATTAAAAAAAAAAAAAAGAAAGAAAACGAAAAAAAAAAAAAGAAACAGAAGCTGAAAAACGCGAGGCAGCCCCCCCCCAAACCCGACGTCCTCTGCCTCCTTCCTCCGGCGAGCAACGACGGCGACGGAGAGCGCAAGATGACCGGCGAAAGGACGACCGGCCCAGAGGAAGCGTCCGACAGCAACGACGCGCCCCAGATCGCCGGCGGTGAGGAGATCGACGAAGGAGGAACCTGCGGGAGAGAAAGGAGAAACGGCGGCCACCGGCGCCGATTTGGGCCGAGCCCTTCCAGTCGAAGCTTCCCCAGGCCGAGGCGCGTCGAACGGCGACCGAACCACCCCGAGAACCGGCCGGCAGCGCCGGCGACGGCTAAAACGCACCTGAACCGGTTCGGACCGGTTCAGTGTGAAAGGGGCTGAACCGGTCCGAACCGGTTCAGCAGGAGAGAGAAAGAGGAGAGAGAAAAAAAAAAAATTTGGAAAAAAAAAAAAAATTCAGTGTAATCCCGGCACAGCAGTAGACCGGTAAGTGGTCGAAAATCAGTTGAATTATTTTTCGGATAATTAATTTGAATTTATATTAGACCAGAATTAACCGGTTTAAATATATATTGCTGTGTAGCGAAAACAGTAGGCGACATGTACGAGTTCGAGTGGATCTCGATTTACATGCCACCAAGGAAAGATTTGGCTTCCGAGAATACGTCCGGAGCCAATTAGACTGCGTGATCTGGAGAGATAAAGAATTAAAATTCGCAGTCGACTCATTTCGAGGTAAGGGATTCTGTAAGCTCTTAGAGATAGCTGTACGTATTTTATCGTCATTTACGTACACCTAAATTTTCGTATAGAATATGAAAATGAAATATCTGGATAGTACCCAAATATGAAAAAATTACGAAAATACCCCTAGGTACGAAAAATATGGAATTGGTCGAAATGACATATTTTGATGTGTTTTACATGAATAAGCATGTTTTGTGAATAAGTGTTGATAGAATGGCTCTGAATTTAATTATCTGCATTAAATTGTAATGTTTTCAGAATAAAAAGTGTTTGCTGAGTGATTTGATAGAAAATGTTTTCTCTCACTCAAGTGGGTACTACCTTCCGTGGTTGAGGTTGGTTTGTACGCCCCTTATGTGCATCGAGCCATCTATCAGTTTTGAGATTAAAGTCGTGCTAGAGCGTTGCTCGCACTAGACTTTACATATTTGTGCATGATACCGTGCTGGAGCTTTGCTCGCACGGGACTTCGATTTTGTGATGTGCATAAAACCGTGTTTGGAGACGTCGTGTAGGCTGTGTAAGCTTGCACTGATCCTCGCACGTGATTTGATAAAGCCGTGCTGGAGCCTCGTGTAGACTGTGTGTCACACTGATTGATATGCCCACACGTGCATTTTTGGAGACTCAGTATTGATATAGCTGGAGATGGGATGATAAGACCCGTTGGACGGGCACTCCTAATCTCGCTGATTTCAGATATTGGGGTCCACGGAGTACAATGTACCGTGTGGACGCACATGGAGTACGACGTACCGTGTTGTTTGTTTGTGTCTGATGGTAGACTGACCCCCCTATCATCAGCCATCCGGGGACATTCATGCACACCTGATCCGTGATTGCATGGAGTCCATGACTATGGCCATATGTCTATTCGTTTCCATATGCTCTGCTTTGTCTCCATACTTATATGATTTCTGATTTAAATTATGAGATTTTGATTTATCTCCTATTTGATTTAAATCAACTTTATGAGAACATGTGTTTTGAGAAATTCGTTTGTGATATGACATGACTTTGAGAAAGCATACGTGTGTGGCTTTGTGATTCAGTTGGAATTGAGAAAGTAAAGATTTTCTGCATGACATGCATGTAGGTAGTATAGTTATCTACCTGCTTGCGTGATTTCTTACTGAGCGTGTTAGCTCACCCCTTTTTTCCCTCCACTCCACAGAGTTACCTAAGTCTTGAGAGCTGCGGTAGTCTTGAGCAGTTGACAACCCACACTCCATTGTGCGTAAAGGTATACACTTATTTCGCTTTTGTATCTAAACTTGTAAGGCACAGTTATGTATATTAAGAATTACGGGGATGTAAACGTACGTATGTAAATACATATATGAATAAAGAAATATAAATTATCATGTACGGTTTATATTAAATTGTGTAAAGTCAATATCGGCTCGTGTGCCCAACCATCCGTATGTTGTCTGCTCCGTTATGTGTGTGTAAGAATGAATAATAATAAATTATATGTGGAAACGGGGTGTGACAGAAGTTGGTATCAGAGCAGGGTTGGTCTGAATACGAGTCGGTATAAGTCATTAGGAAAGTTTACATCCCTTTGGTACTGTGCCTTGTTTAGATACAAATGTGTATACCGGGCTGTTAGCGTAATATGAATTGATTGTGTGAATGAAAAATCATCAGTGTGACTGATAAACACCGCAGTCGAGGGGAAAGTTCTCGATCTCGAGGGTAGAGAGACAAGCCTGAGAGATGTACTGAATCACCTTCTGGCCATGCCTCTCAAGATCCAGTAGAGACTACTGAGATAAGCATGGTGAGGTTAGAGCGGACTGTGGAGAACATGACACAGTTGTTTGGATGGGCGATGGCTAGATTGGAGAGTCTGCAGGGTATGAGTGCACCCACAGCAGCCCCTGTCACGCCTGTACCATAGACCGCAGGACCTTCTGATTCTAGTCGTCCTATACCGCCTCACCTGTACAATTGAACACGAAAGAAAACCTTGAGGACCAGTAGGCCCCAAAGAGGACAGTATGGATGAGTAACGATGTCAACAGCAGTCGATGTCACAGCAGTCGATGTTGTGGGCCTAAGAGGGGTGGCCATGGCCGGCTGGGCTGGTCCGACTGGGCTGGGCCGTTACATCCCGTACCAGGATAGAAATTGTTTATTGGTGTCAAAGATCCGGTAACAGCAGAGAACTGGGTAAACATATTAGAGAAGTTGTATGTGTACTTCGAGTGTTCCCAGACTGACAAGGTGGCCTTTGCTGCATTTGTGTTGGAAGACGAAGCGGAACATTATGAAAATTCGCTCAGCCTATATTGAGGACTCGAAAACCAAATAGTGACTTGAGAGATTTTTTTTTATGCCTTTTAGGAGGCAATATGTTCCAAAGACTGCTCGGAGATGGCTACGAGAGAGTTTAATTAGTCTGACTTACTGCAGCCAATCAATGGACGAGTATGAGTCCCAGTTTACGTCTCTGGGAAGGTACGATTCTGACACCACGAGTAGTAAAGATAGAAAAGTCAGGAAGTTTATGGATGAGTTGATACCGTCCACTAGAGCTAGATTAGCTTCTTTAGATATTTTGACTTATCGAGGAGGCAGTGCGCAAAGCTCAGTTGTGTGAATAGGATTCTGAGCAGCATGCCCCTGAATTTGGTAAGTTCAGTAAGGACAGAAAGAGAACTGTAGAGTACAAAAGTTTCAGATAAGGGAAGAGGTCGTTTAAGAAACGACAAAAGTTTTGAGAATTTCGGGGTAAGACAGTGAAGCCCTATATTCTGTCAATTTCAGCTCCGTCTAGAGGTATATGATTGGTGAACTCCGACCTACTATTGAGCCATGTTGAGTATGTGGGAAACCTCATGGTGGTAGGTGATGATTCCAAGTATCTGGAGCATATTTTAGATGCGGAAAGACGGGCCACTTGAGGAGAGACTGCTCGAAATCTGCAGTCCCTATTTCGTAGAGGTGAGAGGAGCCACAGTAAGCTTCTATTATACCCCCACCCCAGAGAAGGAAGGCCACAGCTAAAGAGAAAGAGAAGTAGACTGCTGGCCTGGGACACGTGTATGCATTAGATCAGGACACGACAGATGTTTCGTCTGATGTGGTTTAAGGTTTTATTACGTACGTGGTCGATATGGATAAGGCACGTCCGGAGTTGACTGATATTCCAATAGTCAAGGAATTTACTGATGTCTTTTTGGATGATCTGTCAGGATTGCCACCAGACAGAGAGATGGAGTTTTATATTGATCTGGCACCTGATACTGAGC
This sequence comes from Firmiana major, assembly GCA_033439115.1. NCBI lineage: Eukaryota > Viridiplantae > Streptophyta > Magnoliopsida > Malvales > Malvaceae > Firmiana > Firmiana major. The sequence goes on along the minus strand of CM065907.1, from coordinate 41,827,541 downwards.
CTATATCGAGATCACCGTATAGAATGACACCAGTAGAGTTAGAAAAGCTAAAGAAGCAGTTACAGGAGCTATTGGATAAGGGGTTAATTAGACCGAGCGTGTCGACTTGGGAAACTCCCGTTCTATTTGAAAAAAAAAAAAAAAGATGATGGAAGCCTCCGACTGTGCATTGATTTTCATTTGTTGAATAAGGCTACCATCAAGAATAAATACCCCTTGCGACGTATAGATGATCTATTGGATCAGCTCCGGGAAGCAAAGATCTTTTTCAACATCGATTTGAGGTCTGGGTACCATCAGTTGAGAATTCGGAGCAAAGATGTACCCAAGACAGCTTTCCGTACCCGTTTTGGCCATTGTGAATTTATGGTGATGCCTTTCGGGTTGACTAAGCGTTTATGGCTTTGATGAACGATGTGTTCAAGCCATACCTGGATAGATTTGTTATCGTTTTTATCGATGACATTTTGGTGTATTCGAAGTCCAGGAAAGATAATGAGCAACACTTAAGGATTGTGTTACAAACCCTCCGAGATAAGGAATTATATGCTAAACTCAGTAAGTATAACTTCTGGTTGGGACAGATATCAGTTCTGGGCCATGTAGTATTGAAGGACGAGGTATCAGTGGATCCGTCCAAGATAAAAATTGTAATCCAGTGGGACAGGCCCAAGATACTTAAAGAGATCAGTAGTTGCTGGGTTTAGCTGAGTATTACAAGAATGTTTGTAGAGGGTCTTCTTTTCGAAATTGGTTGCTCCTTTGAACTCGTCTCACTCGGAAGAATATGGCATCTGAGTAGGATGATGCTTGTGAGAGAAGCTTTGAGGAGTTGAAACTTCATTTGACCACCGCATCTATTCTCACCATTTCGACCAGCTCAGGAAGTTTCTCTGTGTACACTGATGATTCACACCAGGGACTGAGCTGTGTATTGGTATATGATGGGAAGGTAGTTGCCTATGACTCCAGTCAGTTAATGGACTACGAGAGGAACTACCTTGCCCATGATCTAGAGTTGGCTGTCATAGTGTTTACACTGAAGATATGGCGCCACTATTTGTACTGTGAGAAATTTCAGGTGTATACCTATCATAAGAGCCTCAAGTACCTGTTTTCACAGAAGGAAATTGAATATAAGGCAACGAAGATGGTTAGAGCTTCTGAGGGATTACGACTGTGAGATCATATACCACCCGGGTAAGGCTAATATGATTGTTGATGCGTTGAGCAGAAAGAGCCTTGGGATGGTATCTTATATGATGATCAGGGAACACGAGTTGCTAGCAGAGTTTGCGAACCTCAGCTTATATGTGACCCCTTCTGATACTGAGGCCTATTGTGTGATAGCTAGTCTGAGGTTAGAACCAGAGTTGGTTGACCAGATCAGACAAGCTCAGCGAGTGGATCGCTTGTGTATTGATATGGCTAGTCAGATACAGATGGGTGTCGGTGTCGACTGGGAGTTGAGCACCGATGGTTTACTGAGGTTCCGAGGCAGAGTGTGTGTCCCTGATGATCTGCAGTTGAGAAAACTGATTTTGTCAGAAGCTCACTCTTCGAGGTATACTTTGCATCCGGGAAGCAGTAAAATGTAGAAGAAACTTCAAAAAGTTGTATTGGTGGTCAGGTATGAAGATGGACATCGTCGGGTATGTTACTAGATGTCTGGTATGCCAGCAAGTTACGGTAGAGTAACAAAAGCCTGCAGAGTTATTGCAGCCTCTACCTATACCGACATGAAAATTAGAGTGTCTCACCATGGATTTCATCATGGATTTACCAAGGACTAGAAGGAACCATAATGCTATTTGGGTGATCGTTGATCAATTGACGAAATCAGCCCACTTCATAGCTATGAAAGCTACAGATACTCTGAGTGCATTGGCGGATTTGTATGTACGAGAGGTTGTGAGGCTACATGGCATTCCAGTGAGCATAGTCTCTGATAAGGAGTCCCGCTTCCTATCCCACTTTTAGGGACAATTTCAGGAAGCTATGGGAACCCGATTGAGTTCAGTACAGCTTTCCATTCTCAGACAGATGGTCAGTCAGAGAAGACCATTCAGACTCTGAAGGATATGTTGAGAGCTTGTGCGATAGACTTTAAAGGCTCCTGGGATGAGCATTTATCATTAGCCGAATTCACTTACAACAACTGTTATCACTCGAGTATTGGAATGACACTTTATGAAGCGTTTTACAGTCGCAGGTGTTGTTCTCTCATTGGATAAGAAGAGGTAGATGATCGAAAGATATTTGCTCCGATCTGGTGAAACAAGCCTCTGAGGATGTCCAGTTGATATGTGATAGATTGAGGACAACTCAGAGTAGACAGAAAAGTTATGCTGACACGAGGTGTAAACCTCTAGAATTCACTGTGGGTGAATCTGTATTTTGAAAGTTTCTTCCTCCAATGGTATTATGAGGTTCGAAAAGAGAGGTAAAATTTCGTCATCCCTATATCGGACCATTTGAGATCTGAGATCGAGTGGGAGATAAGGCCTACAGGCTAGCGTGACCCCCTGAGCTAGCAGGCATCCATAATGTCTTCCACATCTCCATGCATCGAAAATATCATCTGGATCCGGCACATTTAATTTAGTAAGAGCCATTGAAGCTCAAGGAGGATATGATGTATGTGGAGAAGTCGATTCGGATATTAGATAGGAAGGATAAAGTATTACGATGTAAGATGATTCTTCTAGTCAAGGTTCTTTGGCAGTACCACACTTCTGAGGAAGTTACATGGGAATTAGAGAGCCTGATGCGTGAGATGTATCTGCACTTATTCGAGAGTTGAGTATTGGTCAATTTGGAGGACCAAATTTTTTTAAGTGGGGGAGAAAATGTAAGACCCGAATTTCATATTTTTCTTTGAAAATATATCATGTTAAATATGTAATTATGATATATCGGGCAATAAAGAAGAAATTATACAATTTCAAGTATAAATAATTAAAGTGGGTACCGATAAATTTTAAAGTACCGAAATAAGAGTTTGGATAAATTCAAAATAAACCGAATGAAATTAGGTTAAACCGATCGCAAATATGGATTCAGAACGCGAAAATATAGAGAGTCCAAGAAGGAAAATTTGTCCGAAAACGATAAACCGAAAATTTCTTAATTTGACAATTTATCCCGAAAATATCAAGAAATATATTTTCGGAAGGATAAATAAATGCAATAAAATGAAATGGAATGTGCATATATTTTTGTGAAATTAAATTAAACAAAATATATGTACAAGAGTGTATAAATTTTAGTGTATAAAATACACTATGAGGATAAAATATTATTATGATAATATTAAATACTTTATTTTTAGTATTTTTATTATTATAATAATATTTTAATTTTTAAGATATTTTTATAATATTTTATGTATTTTATAAGATATTTATATATTTTATAATATATTATTGTGTAATATATTATATTATATATAAATGAAAAAAAAAGGAATTAAAAAAAAAAAAAGAAAGAAAACGAAAAAAAAAAAAAGAAACAGAAGCTGAAAAACGCGAGGCAGCCCCCCCCCAAACCCGACGTCCTCTGCCTCCTTCCTCCGGCGAGCAACGACGGCGACGGAGAGCGCAAGATGACCGGCGAAAGGACGACCGGCCCAGAGGAAGCGTCCGACAGCAACGACGCGCCCCAGATCGCCGGCGGTGAGGAGATCGACGAAGGAGGAACCTGCGGGAGAGAAAGGAGAAACGGCGGCCACCGGCGCCGATTTGGGCCGAGCCCTTCCAGTCGAAGCTTCCCCAGGCCGAGGCGCGTCGAACGGCGACCGAACCACCCCGAGAACCGGCCGGCAGCGCCGGCGACGGCTAAAACGCACCTGAACCGGTTCGGACCGGTTCAGTGTGAAAGGGGCTGAACCGGTCCGAACCGGTTCAGCAGGAGAGAGAAAGAGGAGAGAGAAAAAAAAAAAATTTGGAAAAAAAAAAAAATTCAGTGTAATCCCGGCACAGCAGTAGACCGGTAAGTGGTCGAAAATCAGTTGAATTATTTTTCGGATAATTAATTTGAATTTATATTAGACCAGAATTAACCGGTTTAAATATATATTGCTGTGTAGCGAAAACAGTAGGCGACATGTACGAGTTCGAGTGGATCTCGATTTACATGCCACCAAGGAAAGATTTGGCTTCCGAGAATACGTCCGGAGCCAATTAGACTGCGTGATCTGGAGAGATAAAGAATTAAAATTCGCAGTCGACTCATTTCGAGGTAAGGGATTCTGTAAGCTCTTAGAGATAGCTGTACGTATTTTATCGTCATTTACGTACACCTAAATTTTCGTATAGAATATGAAAATGAAATATCTGGATAGTACCCAAATATGAAAAAATTACGAAAATACCCCTAGGTACGAAAAATATGGAATTGGTCGAAATGACATATTTTGATGTGTTTTACATGAATAAGCATGTTTTGTGAATAAGTGTTGATAGAATGGCTCTGAATTTGATTATCTGCATTAAATTGTAATGTTTTCAGAATAAAAAGTGTTTGCTGAGTGATTTGATAGAAAATGTTTTCTCTCACTCAAGTGGGTACTACCTTCCGTGGTTGAGGTTGGTTTGTACGCCCCTTATGTGCATCGAGCCATCTATCAGTTTTGAGATTAAAGTCGTGCTAGAGCGTTGCTCGCACTAGACTTTACATATTTGTGCATGATACCGTGCTGGAGCTTTGCTCGCACGGGACTTCGATTTTGTGATGTGCATAAAACCGTGTTTGGAGACGTCGTGTAGGCTGTGTAAGCTTGCACTGATCCTCGCACGTGATTTGATAAAGCCGTGCTGGAGCCTCGTGTAGACTGTGTGTCACACTGATTGATATGCCCACACGTGCATTTTTGGAGACTCAGTATTGATATAGCTGGAGATGGGATGATAAGACCCGTTGGACGGGCACTCCTAATCTCGCTGATTTCAGATATTGGGGTCCACGGAGTACAATGTACCGTGTGGACGCACATGGAGTACGACGTACCGTGTTGTTTGTTTGTGTCTGATGGTAGACTGACCCCCCTATCATCAGCCATCCGGGGACATTCATGCACACCTGATCCGTGATTGCATGGAGTCCATGACTATGGCCATATGTCTATTCGTTTCCATATGCTCTGCTTTGTCTCCATACTTATATGATTTCTGATTTAAATTATGAGATTTTGATTTATCTCCTATTTGATTTAAATCAACTTTATGAGAACATGTGTTTTGAGAAATTCGTTTGTGATATGACATGACTTTGAGAAAGCATACGTGTGTGGCTTTGTGATTCAGTTGGAATTGAGAAAGTAAAGATTTTCTGCATGACATGCATGTAGGTAGTATAGTTATCTACCTGCTTGCGTGATTTCTTACTGAGCGTGTTAGCTCACCCCTTTTTTCCCTCCACTCCACAGAGTTACCTAAGTCTTGAGAGCTGCGGTAGTCTTGAGCAGTTGACAACCCACACTCCATTGTGCGTAAAGGTATACACTTATTTCGCTTTTGTATCTAAACTTGTAAGGCACAGTTATGTATATTAAGAATTACGGGGATGTAAACGTACGTATGTAAATACATATATGAATAAAGAAATATAAATTATCATGTACGGTTTATATTAAATTGTGTAAAGTCAATATCGGCTCGTGTGCCCAACCATCCGTATGTTGTCTGCTCCGTTATGTGTGTGTAAGAATGAATAATAATAAATTATATGTGGAAACGGGGTGTGACAATTAATCATCCATGACCTAATATGGGTTTAGTGTGAGAAAGTGAGCTATGGTTGATTTAATGATGAATTGATTATACTATGGTGTTGGTGATGTTATATGCATGATTTTGAGATGGTTTTGTGAAACCAATATGTAGGAATAGATGATGATTTAAAGTAGGCATAAGAGGTGTATGATGAAATGCCTTAGTGAAGGAAAGTGATGAACTTAAGGCAAGCACACCTAGTGTTTGTCGAAATGCCATGAGAGTTAGGCAACCATGGTGTCGGCCATGGCTAGGTGGGGCGCACCATGCGTGACCAACTGGTCAAGTGGGCCAAACGTTGAGTATTTGGCTCAATAAGGCATTGTAGGCCTAAGGTCGGCCCAATATGAATCAGTAGACTTGATGGGCCTTATAGATTCTCGAGGAATGAATAGTACAATCGAAATGGACTTAAGAGAAAGTAAGGCCTAATAAGAGTAAATGGGCCCAATAAGTTAAATCAATTGTGGTGAAAATGAAATACAGATAAATAAACTGTATTTAATATGATAATAATTTCATGCAGCTCCGAAGATTATATTGGGAGCGAATTGGATTTCGCGATCGAGCAGCTTTAAGGAAGTGGAATTACTTGACGCGGTTCCAAGAAAGGGAATTTTGTGAGTAGCTAGAGATAGCAATACGTAGTTTTGGGAAAATTTTCAAGTATTTAAATTTTATGAGGATTTCAAAAATGGAAAAATTTTCATAAGGACTCGATATGGGAAAATTACTATTTTGCCCCTATTAAGGGAAATTTCAAAAAAGGTTGGGATGGGATTGGAACAGGCATAAACTGCATGTTTTGAGTGTTTTCACTATGAAATAATGCTTTTTAGCAAGTATACCGATAGGTTGGCTAGTGTTTGCATGATATGCATTAAATAACACGTTTATGTGCTGAGCTTTGATTTTAAAGCGTTTTCACTGAAAATGAGCCACCTATCATATTTATGTGAAAACAAAACCATGTTGGAGCTTTGCTCACACGGGAATTGGTTTGATTGTACATGCATTAGTGCTGGAGCTTCGCTCGCACTAGATTTTACGATACATGCATGACATGGTGCTGGAGCCTTGCTCATACTATATTTTACATGATTTACACATGACATTGCGCTGGAGCTTTGCTCATGTGGGATTTTCATGATTATGCATGACCAGTGTTGGAGCTTCGCTCGCACTCGATTTTTACATGATTTTGTACATGGCATAGTACTGGAGCCCCGCTCGCACTGGATTTTATATGATATATGCAAGGCATAGTATTGGAGTCTCGCTCGCACTAAATTTTTACATGGTTTCCATGACATAGTGTTGGAGCATTGCTCGCACTAGATTTTAATGAGATATTTACAGCCATGCTGGAGCTTGCTCGTAGGTGATTTTTATGACATGCTTGGAACCGTACTGGAGCTTCGGGTAGACTTTGTGTCACACCGATTAAATAGGCTCACACCTGCATTTTGAGACGTGACTTGAGTTGTTAAGATGATATGGGTCCACGAAGTACGTTGTATTATGCATGTAGTATGGAGTACGTTGTACCGTGCAGTGATATATGATATACCGTCTTTGGATAAGGGATGATCTACTATGGACCGGCGGGTAGGACGTGACCTGCCTCCTGTACGGAAGTAGATATGTGATGCCCTACACACTAGGTAGCGTGTAGCCTGGGATCACTCGAATATGACCATAGTCCTATACAATTACCATGATTTCCTGTCTAGTCCCGTATGTTACCTGATTTATGTAATTACATGATTTAAATGGTTTTATGTGGATTGGGATAGCCCGAGGGAGGGGTTGAGTCCTGATAGATTTGTGATTTGGTTTGAATTGAACTGAAGTGACATGTTTTTACATGATGTGATTGAAATGAAATAGCATGATGTGTTTTCCATGCTTTTAACTATAAATTCATGAAATGAAATGTTTTACATGAAAAGGCCTGTGTTTACGATTCTGAGCATGATTTCCACATGTGTGTTGCATAGGTGTATACATGAGCTCGAGTTTTTTGGCCTAATATTGAGAAAGAACGATTTAAAGGTATGGCATTATGTTCATGCAGATAGTGTAGTTATCTACTTGCTTACATAATTGCCTTACTGAGCGTGTGGTTGCTCACCCTTTCATTTTCCCCCCTCTACAGAGTACTTTCAGTAGAACAAGAACGGCAATGGTCTTGGATTCTTGTTGTCTGCTACTTCCCATCGAGGAAAAGGTATACAGGCTTAAATAGTTTTTGTATCTAAACATGTAAATGCATAGTACTGTACATGGATATCATATCGAGGATGTAAAGTTATGTAAATACATTCATGAATGTATTTAGTTAAAGTTAAAGAATAGTAAATCTTGGCATGTAAATGTGATATGGAAATGGAATGGTAAATAGTGTAAGGGGACTAACACCGAATTATAGCCCAACTGTTGGTAGGATGGTGTCACACCCCACTTTCGGGTGCCCCTTATCCATACATATACTACTACGGTTGGGTTGTGAGTCAATGTAATTACTAAAATCCATACACTTATAGTGGAAAATTTAAAACTTTAATTCACACTCCCAGGTGTGTGTGTAGATATACAAAATCAATTATATAATATAATATCTTTACATAACATCCTCATACAACTGCTTACATTTTCAATTCGTAACTGTGCGATACATTATAATAGATACAAAATACTCATGTGTATACAAATCTTTATAACTTTGCAACTGGTGGGAGCTGTCCAACACAAAAAAGGGTCTAGAGATCACCGCACGACTCTACTTCTCAGTATCTGGAGGGGGAAAATAGTGGGATTAGCAAACCACAGCTCAGTAAGGAAAAGGATGCTAACAGGTAGATACTGTACTATCTACATAGCCCATGCATGCATAAAGAAACCATGTTTCATTATAAAAGGAAATATTACTAGAAAATGCATTTAAACATTTATTCCTCATAGGCATTTTCATGAAAAACCATATGCAATACTTCCAATTAAAATATGTCATAAACAATGCTATTATAGCACGAGCATTCAAATCAAAAGATTTATCAAATCACAATATCTCTTTGCTTTTCTCAAATCATTTCTTTTATGAGTATCTTAATTTCTCTTATCTCTGAGACATGCATGGAATTCTCGACAATCTAATATCCACGACATATGGCCATAGTCAGTGATCACAGGCCTCACTGATCAGGTGTGCACAAGGCATCACTTGCCTGAAGGGGGATGGGTCAGTCCTACCCTCCGGCTCATCTCAATCATCATCATCTTTCTCATTAACTCATGGTACAAGGTACGCCATATGTCATCTACGTGATAATTGTACTCACGTGCACCCAGCGCGGCACATAGTATACCAACGGACAACTACACAGTTCAACGTACGACTGTGGACCCGATCCATCCATCCTACTCCGATGGACTCATCATCCTGAACCATGTCTCATATACCAAGCGAGTAAATCAGCGTGACACACAGTCATCGCAAGGCTCTAGCGCGATATCTCTCAGTGCGAGCAACAACTTCTAGCACTGTATCATCTAAACTCAGTAAAACTAACGCGAGCAATACTCTAGCACTTCTCTCAAAAATCATCGTGCGAGTTAAACTCCAGCACGACACATCAAAACGTAGAAACATATGCGAGCTAAAACTCCAGCACATTATCATTATAAAACCACGTACGAGTCACACTCCAACACGGTTTATCAAGACATGTAACGTGTGCGAGTGAAACTCCAGCATCGTCAAAATCATTAAAACGGGCGTGAGTTAGAGCTCCAACACCAATTCACATCTCAAATTCGATAGGTGGCTATTTTCTCTTTTAAAAACTCAAAACATGTTCATTTACGCAGCATGTCGTCCCATGCTAAAACATGCAAAACTAGCCAACCTATCCATCATCATTTCTCAATCTCAAAATCAATACATGGTTGAGAAAACATCATAAACATCGTATAGATGTAAAAGCCTTAAAAACATGCATGTCAGGCTGTTTTTCCTTCCCACATCCCATTTTCACAATATATACATACCCTAATACATTTCATGATCTCATATCATTTCATAGCTCAATAGCTAAACATGCTACCACTAGCATCATAACTACTAAAATCATTGCAAAATACGTACAAATACCTCTATCGCTAATATACAGTCCCTTACCTCGAATCGCGCTCATATTTCCTTTGCCTCGTTTGTTCCATTTACGATCTGGGTTAATCGTGTTCCACGTATTTAAATCTACACGTATAAATCGTCAAGTTATTTTCTTTTCCTTCTTGTAAACATACACATTGTCACTCAGTTAGCTATTTATACTTCCCCAACCTTTAAATCATATCTCACCTTTCCCACTAGTATCATTATATCCTCTCTTAAGTCCTTCATCATTTTTTCATGGATTTCCCTTCATAAATTCCTCTTAATATTAATCACCCATCACTACATTCATCATTCCTATCAATATTTCACATATTATTCAACCCACAAATGTCTAGAAATCCATATTAAAGCTTGAAGGTTGAAGAGCTTACCTAGCTTAGTCTTTTTCCTTAGCCCAAACTTGTGGTAGCCAAAACTCCTTCTCTTAGTCACACCAATGTGTGATTTTTAGGTATGTTGTTCTCCTTGCTTCAAGGAACAACTTTCCTTTCTTGAGCCTCTTCAGATTTTAGCTGGAATGTAGTGATTTTTAGAGTGAGAAAGCTTGGTTTCTTGAGAGAAAATGGCAGGTGGGTTTGGTGGGAGGGAAATCTGATTTTCAGTCCAAATCTCGTGCCCTTTTTATATACGCAGAGACATGAGATCGATGTAGTCCTCGTAGAGATCGATCTCTGCATGGTTTGGAAGTCCTTTCTACCAAACGCAACTACTACCAGATCAATCTTCTTCCATGATGAGATCGACCTGTTTGCAAGCAAATTTCTTCCTGGAGATCGATCTACCTCTTGTAGGAGATCAATCTGCTCCTTACAGAACTTTAATGAGATCGATCTGTCGCTTAGGGGAGATCGATCTCTTCTTGGCCAGAGTTAAGGAAATCGATCTGTGTCTTGTGAGAGATCGATTCCTTCCAGGCAGAGACTTAAGGAGATCGATTTGTCTTCCCACAAGATCGATTTGCCTAGTTCCATTCGACCAATTATGGGCATTTCATGAGGGGTGATTGATCTCTTCTTCATATGAGATCGATCTCTCATCCCCTGCACCCTCATTTTCTACAGTTTTCTATAGATTTCTTAATGTACATTCATCTTTATTTGCTTCATACCTCAATTTGCATTTCGTGCACAATTAACGCATAATGACACCCATTCTACAAAGTTCATAGTTAATGAAACTTGTGCACACAACTTAAAATTCATGGATGTTTCATAAAATCCATAATCCTTACATCTTTTTTATCACTTATACACTTGTAACAAATGTACATATACATTATATCTTCATAAAACAAATATATGGGAAATTACGGGTATTACAGATGGTCACAAGTAGAGGAATGTAAGAATTAAATAATAAACAAAAAATGAAAAAAATTATAGTGGTTTTAGTAAAAAGTGGATCATGCCAATGGTGGTATCAGAGCTGAGTTGGCCTGATATGAGTCGGTATAAGTAAGTAGGAAAGTTACATCCCCATATTACTATGCTTTGTTTAGATATAACTGTGTATACCGAGATGGGATTAGACTAATGAATGGTTATGGATGCAAGAATTTAGGCATTATGCCTGTTACCCGTCATGGTAGAGGGGCGTGTTCACATACTAGATGCCGTAGGGGTAGGCTTGAGAGCCGTGCAGAGCCACAGACTTGTCAGATCCCGTAGGAGCCTATTGAGAGGCTTGGGGATACTGAAGCGCCCTTCGCTAGGATTGAGCGGAGTATAGAGAGCCTCGTTGAGATAGTTACATAGGTTACATTAAGGGTCGGTGATAGACAAGGTCCATTTGGACTGCTTACTGATGTTGGACAGGCAGTTGCTACAGATACGCCTGCACCCCTGCCAGTTCAGGACACAACACCTCCTGTTGCTCCAAAGCAAGGTAGCAGAGGATGGGGATATGGTTGTGATTTGGATAGATTACAATAGTTTCAAAAGTTTAGACCATCGGTATTTAGTGAGGTAAAGAACTCAATAGCTGTTGAGGATTGGGTGAATAAAATAGCAAAGTTGTTCGAGTTCTTTCGGTGTAAGTGGACTAAGAAACTGACTTTGGAGGGCGAGGCGGAGCATGGATAGAACTCCTCTCGACCTATCTTAAGATTTAGACATCCAGAGCTGACATGAGAGATAATTTTGGATGCATTCCGTAGACAGTATAGTTCGGACACCGTTAAAAGGAAGTTACAGATAAAGTTCTTTACTTTGACCTAGAGGAATAGGTCAATCGACGAGTATGAATATTGGTTAACATCCTTAGGCAGGTGTGACCCGACACTATGAACAGTGAGAATCGAAAGGTTCGAAAGTTATGGAAGTGCTCAGAATGCCTATAAGAGTCCGATTGGCCCCGTTAGAAGTCACTACATATGGCGAGGTAGTGCGCAGACCATAGTGGTACGAATAAGATTATGAGTTTCACACCTCTGAGTTTGGAAAGGTAATAAGGGCCGAAATAGAGATAGAAAGAGAATAGTAGCTGAAAAAGGTGTCAGAGCAGGAAAGAGGCCATTTGGCAAGAGATTTAGAGTTGATGAGTCACAGGGTAAGATGATTAGTAAGCCCCTAATGTATCCAATTCCAGCACCTACAAGGGGTATTTTGATTGGTGGACCCCGACCTACTACTGAGCAGTGTAGGATGTGTGGTAGATACCATAGAAGTAGGCCCAGCATCTTATTGACTAAAACATGCGTCTAGAGAGGTAAGATGGGCCATCTATTCAATGATTGCCCAAAGCAGGATGAGACTACCCCACGGAAGGGCAAAAAGCCAGAGACTACCCCTGCTGATACCGTTACATCGAAAAAGAAGGCAACAGCCGAAGAGAAGAGGGAAATAGGTTGTTGGTCGAGGGCGGGTGTATGCCTTGGATCAAGACACTCTTGATGCTTCATCTGATATGGTGGAAAGTACCACCCTAATTGTGAATATTGAAGCAATTGTTTTAACTGATCCTGGTGCCATGGATTTATTCATATCGCCTTCGTTTGCATATAAGTTAGTGAAAGATGTGAAGCCTATACCTTTAGCCAAAATTCTGATAGTGAGCACCCCAATGAAGGATAGTCAGCTGTCACGCCCTCCTCCCACACGCGACTTACCAAAAACCACAACAAATTTTTCGTTTTTCACTTACCTTTCTCTTCTCAATAGTTGGGCTGTGATTAGGCATTAGTCTCCTCATCCACACATACATACATGTCATTCTAAATATTTATCAACTGTACGTACACTTTCTCATAAGTAAATTCATATACTTAATCACGCCCTCCTCCTACATGCGACTTACTAAAAACCATAATAAATTTTTCACTTTTTACTTACCTTTCTCTCCTCAATAGTTGGGCCGTGATTAGGCATTAGTCTCCTCATCCACACATGCATACATGTCATTCTAAATATTTATCGACTGTACGTACACTTTCTCATAAGTAAATTCATATACTTAATATAATTACATCATTACATCCCCCAATATTAAAACGTGTGCATCACTGTGTTTATGCATTTTTCAGATACAAAAGAGTGCGCATGTGTATACCTTTCGCTAGATGGGGAGTAGCAGCAGACAAAAGGAATGCAATACCCCGACCGACTCGATCTACTGACAAGAATTTGTAGAGATGGGGGAAAATGAATGGGATGAGCTATCAACGAGCTCAGTAAGGAAATCAGGCAAGCAAGTAGACATCCATACTATCTACTGAAAATAGTGCTTTGCCTTTCCTTCTCTCAATTCAAAAGCATGTTTCAAAATATATATAATATAGTACAAATTTAAAATCCCATGTACTAAACATATGCTGGTTTATCAATCAGAGGCATTCATGCAAAATAGTGCATATTTAATCATTTAAGAATGCCTTTATATAAAATATGCCATTTACATTCAAAACACAGTAAATATGGCATTTCTCATCACAACACAAACAAATTGGGTTCTGACCCATCCTTCAGGTCTACCCGTATCATAAAACACATGTGATATATCATGCGAGACTCAGTGGCTAAATGCAATAACTCTGGATTATGGCCATATCCTAACATGTGGTGAAATCCCAGGCAACACAGTACTCGATGTGCGGGTTACACTGCTGTAACGGGAGGGGGGTCAGTCCATCACAACCGCCAGCTATCAACAACTCTCCTCCACAACTCCAAAATGAAACATGGTATAGTGTACTGTACAACGTACACCCATGGACCCTACATCATGGTCGGGGTGCCTGCCATAGGTCTTAGCCTCTCATACCATGGAAATACATCATAGTTTGGGTTCCTGCCATAGGTCTTAGCCCTCATACTATGGAATAAATGCCACGTATCTAAATCCATGTGCGAACATCTCCAGTGTGACACTCAGTCTACACGAGAAAATCGTCACAGTTTTTCTAACATGTTTATATATCACGTAAAACTACAGTGCGCGTCTTGAGTGTGACTCACAGTCAACGCTCCGCCTCAAAACACTGTATATACATGTCAAAATATCAAACACTAGTGCGAGTAAACCTCCAGCACTAGGTCATGCATAGTTCTCATTACAAATCAAGTACGAGCAAATCGCTCAAGCACTATGTCATGTACAAATCATGAAAAATCGAGTACAAGCAACGCTCCAGCACTCTGTCATGCATCTCATGTAAAACTCGAGTACGAACTAATCGCTCCAGCACTCTCTCATGCACAATCACATAAAATTGAGTACGAGAAATGCTCTAGTACTCTATCATGCATGTCAAATAAATGTAGTGCGAGTAAACCTCCAGCATTAATGTATGTGAAAAACATTTGAAATCAAGTGCGCGCTGTGCTCCAGCACGATTGTTTTCACATAATTCGGTAAATGGCTCTTTAAAAATAGGGATGTTTAAAATCATTAAAATCAGTACTATAAAGTGTGCTTAGTTTACATCGACCTCAAACATTAGCCCATCCACCTACTCTTCTGCTACACAGCAGTAAAAACCACTCAAAACATTATTTCCATGCTTTTTGAAACCTTTCCCAACTTTTTGCCTATTTAGGGGTAAAATTGTAATTTACCCTGTCAGACCCGGATTTTTGTAGCTTATTTCCTTATGATTCCTATGTGTATGAACACTATGTAATTATGGTTGAATCATAAGAAGAGTATTTATTAGACTTAAAGTGTTATTGAAATGAATTAACACGCAAAAGCTACATAAAATGCCTAATGTGAGCAATGAGTATCACAGGCTAAACCGAGTCATTCTAAATCATTCTGACTGAAAATAAGAACTTAAAATAAGAGAGCGTAGAGAGCTCATGAAGGAAAGTCAGCTTGATTTAGACCCGAACATACAAAACGAGAATAAAAGCTAAAAAGGGTAAAATGGACCTTTTCGGTGAGAAAAGGAGTTTCGGGTGAAATTATCCACCGAGAGCGGTTGGAATATAAAGAAGAGAGTGTAAGACATGATATATAACACTTTCGAAAATTTAAGAAAAAGTCAACTTAGTCAATGGTTAAGGAAAAAGTCAACTATAGTTAAGAAAGTGGACTTTTACCATAGTTGACTAATCAAGGTTTGAAATTAACCTAAGTGTGGAGAAAAATTTGGGGAAAAATATTCTTGGCCAGAATACAAGATAATCATCCCCGGAAGTAAGGAAAATTTATTCGGAAGGATTCCGGAATAAATTTAATGGTTAAAAACGTAATGGGCCTAAGGTGAAAATTTTAAAGCCCATTAAGGTATACTAAATGTATATCGAAAATGTTAGGTCCTTTAGACGGAATTGTTGAACCAATTGATCGGCCAAATTTTGAGACAATAAAAGGCCCGAGGTATAGTGAAAATTTTAGCCCGAAAGCCCATTAGGAAAGCCCAAACCGAGAAGCCCAATTGGAAAAGCCCATGAGATAAATATCTAACTATAGTTAAAGTTAACTATGACTCATAAGGTGACTCATAAGGTGACTCATGGTTCAGATTTGGAAAGTCAAGCATAGTGGCTGAAAAGTAAGGCTTAATGGCTAAGTAAGTGGCTTATAAATCAGCCACACCTTGGTCATCTTCATCACACAATTCCGGCTAGAGAAGAACACCATTGAAACCATAACCATTCAAGCTTTCTCTCACTAGAAATCACTAGGAATTAGTCATATTTGGAACTTGCATTCTTCATGGAAGTTGTTCCAAATTGAAAGGAGATTAACATATGTTGGAATTGGCTATCAAGGAGCCATAGAGTGCAAACCGAGAGCCTCCAAAGATTCTGCCAAAAGGAGAACACTACAATTGGTATATTTTCTAATTTCCAATTTCATATATGTTAATGTATGAATGGTTTCAAGTATGTTGATATATGTTTTAAGCATTGAAACATATTAAATCACCATGAAGAGGGTTAGGCCGAGAGTGATCAATGGGATATTGAAATATGTCAATTTGATTTTAAGACATAAATGGATTAGTACACATGTATTAATGTAAATGGTATAATTAGAATTAATCAAATTGATTAATTAATACATGTAAATTGTTGGCAACCAAGGTGTTTGATAAAATGCCTAAATGAACTATATAGGATGATTGGTAATGTTGCCTACCAAGTGTTTGTGAAAATGCCTAAGTGAAAATGGCTAGGAAATAGGCATGTATGGCATGCCATGGTGGAAACCGAGAATGGCTAGCTCTCGGCCAAGGCATGTGGCCGAGAGGCCCAATGGGCCAAGCCTAATATTTTAGGCCCAATAGGGTGTAATGGGCCTAAGACAAGCCCAATAAGAGTTGGTGGGCCCCACAAGCCCAATAGGCCCAACAAAAGTGAATAGTAAAATGAAAATGGACTTAAGGCCTAGTTAAGCCCATTAAGGATTTTTAAGGCCCATTAAGGGAAATTAAACTGTATTAATGTGTAATACAGTAGGAAAATGATAATTAACCTGAGGAATGGTTATTTACAGCTCCGGAGTTTACATCGAGAGCTTATCGGACTGCGGGATTTAGCAGCACCGAGGAAGTGAGGTCACGAGACGTGATCCGAGGTAAGGGACTTTTGCGAGTAGTTAGAGATACCTGCACGTATTTTCAACTGCTTCTGCATTCACTTAAAAACTCTGAGGGTCAGAGAAAGTGAATAATAATTATTGCGACCCGATAGTGGCAAATTACGATTTTGCCCCTAGTTAGTCAAAAAGTCAACTTTTGTGAGAAGTTGCAAAAAGCATGGAAAATACTATTGTGAGTGTTTAAATGCTATTAGCATGAAAATAAATAGATGGGCTAATGATTTTAAGGTTGATATGACTTAAGCACACTTTTAGTGCTGATTTTACTATTTTGTAAACAATCCCTTTTAAATAGCCATCTATCATATTATGTGAGAATGAATCGTGCTAGAGCACAGCTCGCACTGGGATTCATATGTTTTCCACATACATAGTGCTGGATTTGATACGCACTAGATTTTCATGACATGCATGATAGAGTACTGGAGTTTTACTCGTACTCAGCTTTGAATGATATATGCATGACAGAGTGCTAGAGCGTGGCTCGTACTCGATTCTTTATGGTTTATACATGACATAGTACTGGGAGCGATTGCTCGTACTTGATTTTGATATTGTGCATAGCATAGTACTGGGAGCTATTGCTCGTACTTGATTTGATACATAAACTATGCATTGACCTAGTTGTTGGAGGTTTACTCGCACTAGAGTTGAGTTTTATGATGTGAAACAGTGTTGAGCGGAGTGACGACTGTGAGTCGCACTCAAGACGCACACTGTATGTGATATGTAATACATGTTGAAACCCATGCCTGATTCCTGGTGTGACTGTGTGTCATAGCTAGAGAGGATATCCGCATGAGGTTGATATAGACGTGGTATACTTATTTCCATGGTTTCGAGGGCTAAAGACCCTGGCTATGAGGATTTCCATGGTTTCGAGGGCTAAAGACCCTGGCTGTGAGGGTCCACGGGTGTACTTTGTACCGTGCCCGGGGCACGAGGTGTACGCTGTACCGTGTGTTACGTAGCTGGCGGTTGACATTGGACTGACCATCCTCCCGTTACAGCAGTGATTGCCGTACACCGAGTACTGTGTCGCATGGGATCACTTTTCGGATATGATCATAATCCAGGATACTATTTGTATTTACCACAGAGTCTCACATGATATATCACATTGATTGACTGATTTAAACTGCGGACAGACCTGAGGGATGGGTCGGACTCCGATTTGTGTTGTGAATCATTTGATGCCATGTTTATATGTGATTTAAATATACATGGCATGATTTACATAAAGGCATGATTTATATATAAATGCATTGTGTTGCACTACATGCCTACTTTTGAGAAATAAAGCATGATTTCTGTACATGGGATTTATTCTGTACAAGTATATATAATATATTTCAAGACATGCTTTTAAAGTGAGTTAAGGAAATAATGTTTCCAAGGCATAGCACTATTTTGAGTAGATAGTGTGGTTATCTACTTGCTTGCCTGATTTCCTTACTGAGCGCGTTATGCTCACCCCCCTTTTTCTTTACATCTCTCTACAGAGCGTCAGTAGAGCGAGAGTTATCGTGGGAGAGTGTCCCAGAGTCCACTGCTAGTTCCTATCGATTCATCAGGTATACTTATTATGTACAGTTGTGTATCTAAACATAGAAACAGCACAGTGATGTATACGTTATATATTATGGGGAATGTATTTGTATTAGATTTTATATAATCTTACATGTATAATAAAAGCACCTACAGTCAGAATTAATATATTGACATGTATGTATGAGAATGGATATTATGGTAAGTGAAGACTCTGACATCGAATCACAGCCCAACCAGTGAAGAGAGGAAAGGTAAGCTAAAATGAGAAAAATTTATGGTAATTTTTTGTTAAAGTCAAGGATTGAAACTGGGGTCCTGACAGGATGGTATCAGAGCAGAGGTTGGTCTGATGTGAGTCGGTGTTAGAAAATAGGAAAGTGTACATCCCCATAGTACTGTGCTGTGTTTAGATATAACTGTGTATACCGGATAGGAGATGGACTGATTCATTATTATGAATGCAGGAACTTTGCCTAAATGGCAAATACGCGTAGTGGTAGAGGTATGAGAGGTAGGGCTCAAGGCCGGGGAGAGAGACCCGAGGGACGAGCCGCTGCCGGACCTTTACCTGCGCATGAGACTGCAGGTGCTACTGAGGCACCCGAGTGTGTCGAGACACGCTTCACGAGATTAGAGCGTGATCTCGAGACTATTATTGAGATACTGGCACAGACGATGCCAGGTAGGCAGAGACAGGAGGCAGGAGCTGCTACAGGAGAGGCAGTTGCCCCTGATACACCTACGCAGACAGCTGATGCACAGAGGACAGTAGATACTCCTACACCCCCACCGATTTCGGGTGGTAGTGGATTAGGATATGGATGTGACTTGCATCGGTTGAGGGAGTTCCAGAAGTTTAGACCTCCATCATTTAGTGGGGTCAAGAACCCCGTAGCTGCGGAGGAGTGGTTGGCAGAGCTAGAAAAGCTCTATGGATTCTTCGAGTGCACGACCTCGGAGATGGTCGCGTTTGCTGCGTTCCTACTGAAGGGAGCCGCAGAGCATTGGTGGAAGTCCACCCGACCTATATTGAGATCCTGACACACAGATATCACTTGGGATATATTTCGGGAGGCCTTTAGGAGGCAGTTTATTCCTGACACCGCACAGCGGAAGTTACAGGCAGAGTTTTTGAGACTCAACCAGGGGAGTTTATCGGTGGACGAGTATGAGACTCGATTCCTATCCCTAGGGAGATACGACCCGGATACTATGTATAGTGAGACCAGGAAGGTCCACAGATTTATCGACGGGTTGAGACCCGTGCTACGGTCCAAGTTGGTTCCGCTGGACATAGTAACCTATGAGGAGGCAGTGCGCAGGGCGCAACTATGTGAGCAGGACTACGAGAGGAATGCTTCTGAGTTTGGGAAGTTTAGCCGTAGCCTAGACTTGCAGAAGAAGAGACCCGCTAGAGATTTTAGTTATCGAGGGGGAAAGAGATCCTTCGGTAAGAGATCACGGATAGAGGGGACACGAGAAAGATATGCTAGATCTCCTGCTTATCCGACTGCAGCCCCAGCGAAGGGCATTATGATAGGAGGACCGAGACCTGCTGCAGATCAGTGCAGAAGATGCGGTAGATCACATGGAGATAGACCGTGTTCACAGGGTGCTATGGTATGTTTCCGATGTGGGAAACAGGGGCATCTGGCTAGAGAGTGCTCAGCGCCATATGTGACTGCACCACAGAGGGGCATGGAGTATGATAGAACCCCAGCTGGTACGTCTGCTCAGAGAGGTAGAGCGACGGCAGAGGAGAAAGGGAAACAAGTGATGGGTCAAGGGCGAGTACATGCTTTGGACTAGGGAACAGCTGATGCTTCATCGGATGTGATTCGAGGTAACATCCTGATTTATGATATTGAAGCATATATTTTAATTGATCCTGGTGCCACGCATTCTTTTGTATCGCCATCATTTGCATGTAAATTAGCAAGACATGTAGAGCGTACACCATTATGTATGTTGATGTTGATAAGTACGCCTATGAATAGTAGTCAAGTTGTAGAATATGTATATAATGACTGCAAGTTGAGAGTAGGGGATAAGGAGATAACAGCCAATCTAATATTACTAAGTATGAACGACTTTGATATAATATTAGGAATGGATTGGCTATCTGCAAACCATGCTGTTTTAGATTGTTACGCTAAGACAGTTATGTTTCCTAACCCTACAAGATATGTTGTAAAGTTTAATAAAGATAAATGAAAGGAGTAGATATGATTATTACATGACTTCTGATTTAGAAAACCTTCAACATATCAAGGTTTCATTGCGTACGTGGTAGATATGGATAAGGCACATCCGGAGTTGACAGATATCACTGTGGTCAGTGAGTACCCAGATGTTTTCTCGGATGAATTGCCAGGGTTACCACCAGACAGAGAGATGGAGTTCTGTATAGATCTGGTACCTGGTACGGAGCCTATTTCGAGACCACCTTATCGCATGGCCTTAGTTGAGCTGGAGGAGCTCAAGAGACAGTTACAGGAACTGTTGGATAGGGGCTTTGTACGACCGAGTGTTTCACCTTAGGGAGCACCGGTTTTGTTTGTGAGGAAGAAGGATGGGAGCCTCCGATTGTGTATAGACTACCGATTGTTGAATAAGGCCACCATCAAGAATAGGTACCCCCTTCCACGCATTGACGACTTGCTAGATCAGCTACAGGGAGCACATGTCTTTTCCAAGATTGACCTAAGGTCTGGGTATCATCAGCTGAAGGTTCGGAGTGGAGATGTACCCAAGACAGCATTTCGTACCCGATATGGCCACTACGAATTCTTGGTCATGCCATTCGGATTGACGAATGCTCCAGCTGCTTTCATGGCTTTGATGAACGATGTGTTCAAGCCATACTTGGACCAGTTTGTTATCGTCTTCATCGATGACATATTGGTGTATTCGAGATCCAAGGAGGAGCATGAGGAGCACCTCAGGATCGTGTTGTAGACGTTACGGGAGCATGAGTTATATGCTAAGCTCAGTAAGTGTGACTTTTGGTTGTCACAGATCTCGTTTTTGGGACATGTTATATCGAGAGATGGTGTATCAGTTAATCCATCTAAGATAGAGGCTGTAGTTCAGTGGGAACAGCCGAGGACAGTCACCGAGATCAGGAGTTTTCTGGGTTTAGCTGGATACTATCGGAGATTCGTTGAGGGATTTTCGAAGTTGGCTGCTCCGTTGACACGTCTTACTCGAAAGAGTGCACCGTTCATATGGAACGAGGATTGACCACCGCTCCGATTCTCACTATCCCTACCAGCTCAGGAGGATTTGCAGTATATACCGATGCTTCGCATCAGGGACTGGGCTGCGTATTGATGCAGGACGGGAAGGTAGTTGCTTACGGATCCAGACAGCTGAAGGATCATGAGAAGAACTATCCGACCCACGATTTGGAGCTAGCTGCAGTAGTGTTTGCGTTAAAGGTATGGCGCCACTACTTGTATGGTGAGAAGTTCCAGATATTTACCGACCACAAGAGCCTCAAGTATCTGTTCTCGCAGAAGGAGCTAAACATGAGACAGAGAAGATGGCTAGAGCTTCTGAAGGACTACGATTGTGAGATACTTTATCATCCGGGTAAAGCTAACGTTGTAGCCGATGCCTTGAGCAGGAAGAGCCTGGGGATGGTATCGTATATGATGGTTAGGGAGCATGATTTGCTAGAGCAGTTTACTAGCCTCAGTTTGGGAGTCGTGCCTTCTGACATGGATACAGGCTATGTGATAGCTAGTCTACGCTTGGAGCCGGACCTGTTGGACAGGATTAGAGTGGCTCAGCAGACTGATCCATTTTGTATGGATGTGAGTAGTCAGATGCAGAAGGGCACCGTGACTGATTTTGAGTTAGGTTCTGATGGACTACTGAGGTTCAGAGGCAGATTGTGTGTTCCCGAGGATCCAGGACTCAGGAGATTGATATTGGCGGAAGCTCATTCATCGAGGTATACTTTACATCCGGGGAGTAACAAGATGTATCAGAACCTCCGGAAGGTATACTGGTGGTCAGGTATGAAGAGAGATGTAGCAGACTTCATGGCAAAGTGTCTCGTATGTCAGCAGGTGAAGGTAGAGCATCAGAAACCTGCAGGATTGTTGCAGCCTCTACCTATACCGACATGGAAATGGGAGCATATCACCATGGATTTCGTGATGGGTTTACCGAGGACCCGCAGGAATCACGATGCTATATGGGTGATCGTTGATAGACTGACGAAGTCAGCCCACTTCCTAGCTATGAGAGCTACCGATACTCTGAGTTCATTAGCAGAACTGTATGTACGCGAGGTAGTAAGGTTACACGGTGTACCAGTGAGCATAGTCTCTGATAGGGATTCCCGCTTCACATCCCACTTTTGGGGACATTTTCAGGAAGCCATGGGAACCCAGTTGAGTTTGAGCACCGCTTTCCATCCTCAGACAGATGGTCAGTCAGAGAGGACTATACAGACTCTGGAGGACATGTTGAGAGCATGTGTGCTAGACTATCGAGGCTCCTGGGATGACCACCTACCACTAGCCGAGTTCGCCTACAACAACAGTTATCATTCGAGTATCGGGATGGCACCGTATGAGGCTTTGTATGGCCGTAGATGTCGTTCCCCTATTGGATGGGAAGAAGTGGGTGACCGTAAGATTTTTGCTCCTGACTTGGTTACGCAAGCATCTAAGGACATCCGCTTGATAGTAGAGAGACTGAGGACAGCTCAGAGCAGACAGAAGAGTTACGCTGACAGGAGACGTAGGCCACTAGAGTTTGCAGTTGGTGAGTCCGTATTTCTGAGAGTTTCTCCTTCCAAGGGCATAGCGAGATTTGGGAAGAGAGGGAAACTAAATCCTCGCTACATTGGACCCTTTGAGATACTTGATCGAGTGGGAGATAAGGCATATAGGTTGGCATTGCCACCGGACTTATCAGGTGTCCACAACGTCTTCCACATATCGATGCTTCGGAAGTATCACCCGGATCCGTCACATGTGATTAGTTACGAGCCTTTGGAGCTCCGAGAGGACTTGTCATATGTAGAGAGACCGATTCGGATATTGGATAGGAAGGAGAAGGTATTGAGATCGAAGACCATCGGATTAGTGAAGATTCTCTGGCAGCATCATACTTCAGAGGAAGCTACTTGGGAGCTAGAGAGTCTGATGCGAGAGAAGTACCCTCACCTATTTGAGGACTGACTTGGTTCTAATTTGGAGGACCAAATTTTCTGAGTGGGGGAGGATTGTCAGACCCGGATTTTTGTAGCTTATTTCCTTATGATTCCTATGTGTATGAACACTATGTAATTATGGTTGAATCATAAGAAGAGTATTTATTAGACTTAAAGTGTTATTGAAATGAATTAACACGCAAAAGCTACATAAAATGCCTAATGTGAGCAATGAGTATCACAGGCTAAACCGAGTCATTCTAAATCATTCTGACTGAAAATAAGAACTTAAAATAAGAGAGCGTAGAGAGCTCATGAAGGAAAGTCAGCTTGATTTAGACCCGAACATACAAAACGAGAATAAAAGCTAAAAAGGGTAAAATGGACCTTTTCGGTGAGAAAAGGAGTTTCGGGTGAAATTATCCACCGAGAGCAGTTGGAATATAAAGAAGAGAGTGTAAGACATGATATATAACACTTTCGAAAATTTAAGAAAAAGTTAACTTACTCAATGGTTAAGGAAAAAGTCAACTATAGTTAAGAAAGTGGACTTTTACCATAGTTGACTAATCAAGGTTTGAAATTAACCTAAGTGTGGAGAAAAATTTGGGGAAAAATATTCTTGGCCAGAATACAAGATAATCATCCTCGGAAGTAAGGAAAATTTATTCGGAAGGATTCCGGAATAAATTTAATGGTTAAAAACGTAATGGGCCTAAGGTGAAAATTTTAAAGCCCATTAAGGTATACTAAATGTATATCGAAAATGTTAGGTCCTTTAGACGGAATTGTTGAACCAATTGATCGGCCAAATTTTGAGACAATAAAAGGCCCGAGGTATAGTGAAAATTTCAGCCCGAAAGCCCATTAGGAAAGCCCAAACCGAGAAGCCCAATTGGAAAAGCCCATGAGATAAATATCTAACTATAGTTAAAGTTAACTATGACTCATAAGGTGACTCATAAGGTGACTCATGGTTCAGATTTGGAAAGTCAAGCATAGTGGCTGAAAAGTAAGGCTTAATGGCTAAGTAAGTGGCTTATAAATGCAGCCACACCTTGGTCATCTTCATCACACAATTCCGGCTAGAGAAGAACACCATTGAAACCATAACCATTCAAGCTTTCTCTCACTAGAAATCACTAGGAATTAGTCATATTTGGAACTTGCATTCTTCATGGAAGTTGTTCCAAATTGAAAGGAGATTAACATATGTTGGAATTGGCTATCAAGGAGCCATAGAGTGCAAACCGAGAGCCTCCAAAGATTCGGCCAAAAGGAGAACACTACAATTGGTATATTTTCTAATTTCCAATTTCATATATGTTAATGTATGAATGATTTCAAGTATGTTGATATATGTTTTAAGCATTGAAACATATTAAATCACCATGAAGAGGGTTAGGCCGAGAGTGATCAATGGGATATTGAAATATGTCAATTTGATTTTAAGACATAAATGGATTAGTACACATGTATTAATGTAAATGGTATAATTAGAATTAATCAAATTGATTAATTAATACATGTAAATTGTTGGCAACCAAGGTGTTTGATAAAATGCCTAAATGAACTATAGGATGATTGGTAATGTTGCCTACCAAGTGTTTGTGAAAATGCCTAAGTGAAAATGGCTAGGAAATAGGCATGTATGGCATGCCATGGTGGAAACCGAGAATGGCTAGCTCTCGGCCAAGGCATGTGGCCGAGAGGCCCAATGGGCCAAGCCCAATATTTTAGGCCCAATAGGGTGTAATGGGCCTAAGACAAGCCCAATAAGAGTTGGTGGGCCCCACAAGCCCAATAGGCCCAACAAAAGTGAATAGTAAAATGAAAATGGACTTAAGGCCTAGTTAAGCCCATTAAGGATTTTTAAGGCCCATTAAGGGAAATTAAACTGTATTAATGTGTAATACAGTAGGAAAATGTTAATTAACCTGAGGAATGATTATTTACAGCTCCGGAGTTTACATCGAGAGCTTATCGGACTGCGGGATTTAGCAGCACCGAGGAAGTGAGGTCACGAGACGTGATCCGAGGTAAGGGACTTTTGCGAGTAGTTAGAGATACCTGCACGTATTTTCAACTGCTTCTGCATTCACTTAAAAACTCTGAGGGTCAGAGAAAGTGAATAATAATTATTGCGACCCGATAGTGGCAAATTACGATTTTGCCCCTAGTTAGTCAAAAAGTCAACTTTTGTGAGAAGTTGCAAAAAGCATGGAAAATACTATTGTGAGTGTTTAAATGCTATTAGCATGAAAATAAATAGATGGGCTAATGATTTTAAGGTTGATATGACTTAAGCACACTTTTAGTGCTGATTTTACTATTTTGTAAACAATCCCTTTTAAATAGCCATCTATCATATTATGTGAGAATGAATCGTGCTAGAGCACAGCTCGCACTGGGATTCATATGTTTTCCACATACATAGTGCTGGATTTGATACGCACTAGATTTTCATGACATGCATGATAGAGTACTGGAGTTTTACTCGTACTCAGCTTTGAATGATATATGCATGACAGAGTGCTAGAGCGTGGCTCGTACTCGATTCTTTATGGTTTATACATGACATAGTACTGGGAGCGATTGCTCGTACTTGATTTTGATATTGTGCATAGCATAGTACTGGGAGCTATTGCTCGTACTTGATTTGATACATAAACTATGCATTGACCTAGTTGTTGGAGGTTTACTCGCACTAGAGTTGAGTTTTATGATGTGAAACAGTGTTGAGCGGAGTGACGACTGTGAGTCGCACTCAAGACGCACACTGTATGTGATATGTAATACATGTTGAAACCCATGCCTGATTCCTGGTGTGACTGTGTGTCATAGCTAGAGAGGATATCCGCATGAGGTTGATATAGACGTGGTATACTTATTTCCATGGTTTCGAGGGCTAAAGACCCTGGCTATGAGGATTTCCATGGTTTCGAGGGCTAAAGACCCTGGCTGTGAGGGTCCACGGGTGTACTTTGTACCGTGCCCGGGGCACGAGGTGTACGCTGTACCGTGTGTTACGTAGCTGGCGGTTGACATTGGACTGACCATCCTCCCGTTACAGCAGTGATTGCCGCACACCGAGTACTGTGTCGCATGGGATCACTTTTCGGATATGATCATAATCCAGGATACTATTTGTATTTACCACAGAGTCTCACATGATATATCACATTGATTGACTGATTTAAACTGCGGACAGACCTGAGGGATGGGTCGGACTCCGATTTGTGTTGTGAATCATTTGATGCCATGTTCATATGTGATTTAAATATACATGGCATGATTTACATAAAGGCATGATTTATATATAAATGCATTGTGTTGCACTACATGCCTACTTTTGAGAAATAAAGCATGATTTCTGTACATGGGATTTATTCTGTACAAGTATATATAATATATTTCAAGACATGCTTTTAAAGTGAGTTAAGGAAATAATGTTTCCAAGGCATAGCACTATTTTGAGTAGATAGTGTGGTTATCTACTTGCTTGCCTGATTTCCTTACTGAGCGCGTTATGCTCACCCCCCTTTTTCTTTACATCTCTCTACAGAGCGTCAGTAGAGCGAGAGTTATCGTGGGAGAGTGTCCCAGAGTCCACTGCTAGTTCCTATCGATTCATCAGGTATACTTATTATGTACAGTTGTGTATCTAAACATAGAAACAGCACAGTGATGTATACGTTATATATTATGGGGAATGTATTTGTATTAGATTTTATATAATCTTACATGTATAATAAAAGCACCTACAGTCAGAATTAATATATTGACATGTATGTATGAGAATGGATATTATGGTAAGTGAAGACTCTGACATCGAATCACAGCCCAACCAGTGAAGAGAGGAAAGGTAAGCTAAAATGAGAAAAATTTATGGTAATTTTTTGTTAAAGTCAAGGATTGAAACTGGGGTCCTGACATACCCATATCGGGTCCCTATAATATTACTGGTTTTCTCTAACCCTCAAACAATTTCAGTGAATGCAAAAGCAGACGAAAATACGCAGAAATATCTCTAACTACTTGCAAGAGTCCCATACCTCGGATCACGTAGTGTGACCTCTCTTCCTCTGTACTGTCCAAACCTCGCAGTCCGGTCACTCTCAATATGACTCTGGAGCTGCATTTAACCATTCACTGGATTAATTTCACGTTTCCTACTGTATTACACATTTAATACTGTTCATTTCACTTAATTGTGCTCGTTTACTCTAAATAGGCCTAAATACTTTAATTGGGTCTTAATCCGTATTAAGCCCGTTTTCCATGTATTATTTCCCTTCATAGGGTTTATCGACTCATTGGGCCTATCAATACCCATTGGGCTTTATTCCAAGCTCTTTGGATAGCCCGTATATCATTTACAACAGTTAATTCGAAATTTCGAATATAATTCACTAAATGTGAAATTTAATCCGAAATGCGTAAAATAAATCTTAAATACGTAATGTCAGGACCCGTTCTCAATCTATGACTTTAACCAAAATCACTGCAAATTTTTCACATTTTTTACTTACCTTTCCTCTCTTCAATGGTTGGGCTGTGATTCGATGTCAGAATCCTCGCTTACCACATCATCTATTATCATACATACATGTCAATATACTGCTACTGACTGTAACTGCTTTTATAATACATGTGAGATTATATAAAATCTAATACAAATACATTCCCCATAATATATATCGTATACATCACTGTGCTGTTTCTATGTTTAGATACATAACCGTACAAAATATGTATACCTAGCGATCGATAGGAAATAGCAACAGACACAGGAATACTATCACTCAAAAGCTCTTACTCTACTGCTGATGCTCTGTAGAGAGATGTAAAGAAAGGGGGTGAGTATACAACGTGCTCAGTAAGAAAATCAGGCAAGCAAGTAGATATCTACACTATCTACTCAAAATAATGCTATGCCTTCAAAACATTATTTCCTTTACTCACTTTAAAAGCATGTCTTTAAATATATAAATATATATATATATATATACTTGTACAGATTAAATCCCATGTACAGAAATCATGCTTTCTCAAATGTAGGCATGTAGTGCAAAACAATGCATCTTTAGAATATCACAATGCCTTTAGATAAATCATGCCATGTATGTTTAAATCACAGTAAATATGGCATTTAAATCATTCACAACACAAAATCGGAGTCAGAAAATACGTGCAGGTATCTCTAACCACTCACAAAGGTCCCTTACCTGCAATCACTCGAGAAATTTCACTTTCTCTGCGCTGCTCGTTTTGAGCAGTCTGATTTGCTCCTCCAATAATCTCTGGAGCTACATATAACCATTTATCAGGTTAATTACACTTTTCCTACTGTATTTCACATTAAATACAGTCTATTTCCCTTAATGGGCTTTAATAATCCTTAATGGGCCTAACTATGCCTTAAGCCCATTTTCATTTTTCTATTCATTTTCGTTGGGTCTATTAGGTTTTGGGGCCCACCAACTCTTATTGGGCTTGTCTTAGACCCATTACATTACATCGGGCCTAAAATATTTGAGCTTGACCCATTGGACCTCTCGACCACATGCCATGGTCGAGAGCTATCCATGCCATCGGTCATGCCATGGCATGCCGGCCATGTCCCGTTCCTTAGCCAATTCACTTAGGCATTTTTATAACCACTTGGTTGGCAACATTCTTAAACATCATATAGTTCATTTAGGCATTTTATCAAACACCTTGATTGCCAACTAATTACACGTATTAATTAATCAAATTGATTAATTCTAATTACACCATAATCATTAACACATGTACATTAATCCATTTATGCCTTAAAATCATATGGACATTAATCAATATCTCACTACTCACTCTCGGCCTAACCAATATCATAGTGATTTCATATGTTTCAATGCTTAAAACATATACCAATATACTTAAAATCATTCATACATCAACATATATGAAATTGAAAACTTGAAAATATACCAATTGTTGTGTTCACCCTTGGCCGAATACTTTGGAAGCTCACGGTTTGCACTATATGGCTCCTTGATAGCCAATTCCCACATATGTCACTCTCCTTTCAATTTGAAACAACTTCTATGAAGGATGCAAGTTCCAAATATGCCTAATTCCTAGTGATTTCTAGTGAGAGAAAGCTTGGATAATTTGTTTCAATGGTTTCTTCTTCTAGCCGAAAATGGTGTGATGAAGATGACAATGGTGTGGCTGATTTTATAAGCCACTTACTTAGCCATTAAGCCTTACTTTCCAGCCATTATACTTAACTTACTTTCCAGCCATTATACTTAACTTCCTAAGCCTTAGTCATGAGTCACCTTATGAGTCACCTTATGAGTCATGTTTAGCTTTAACTATGGTTAGATATTTATCTCATGGGCTTTCCATTTGGGCTTCTCGATTTGGGCTTTCTTAATGGGCTTTCGGGTTGAAATTTTCACCATACCTCGGGCCTTTAATTGTCTCAATATTTGGCCAATCCATTGGTCCAACAATTCGGTCTAAGGGACCTAAGAATTTCGATATACGTTTAGTATACCTTAATGGGCTTTAAAATTTTTACCTTAGGCCCATTACGTCTTTATCCATTAAATTTAATCCGGAATCCTTTCGAATAAATTTTCCTTACTTCCGAGGATGATTATTTGTATTCTGACCAAGAATATTTTTCTCCAATTTTTTTCTCCATACTTAGGTTAATTTTTAACCATGATTAGTCAACTATGGTAATAGTCCACTTTCTTAACTATAGTTGACTTTTTCCTTAACCATTGACCAAGTTGACTTTTTCTCAAAATTTTTAAAGTGTCATATCTTATGTCTTATACTCTCATCTTTATGTTTCAACCGTTCCCGGTGGATAATTACACCCGAAACACCTTAAATACCTTAACTCGCCAAAAAGGTCAATTTTACCCTTTTTAGCTTTTACTCTCGTTTCCTGTGTTCGAGACTAAATCAAGCTGACTTTCCTTCATGAGCTCTCTATACTTTCTCATTTTAAGTTCTTATTTTCAGTCAGAATGATTTAGATCCCCTCTGTTTAGCCTGCGACTCTTATAGCTCACATTAGGCTTTTTACGTAGCTTTTGCGTGTTAAATCATTTTACTAACACTTTAAATCTAGTAAATACTCTTCTTATGATTCAACTATAATAATAGAGTGTTCATACACATAGGAATCATAAGGAATAAACTACATAAAATCTAGGTCTGACACGTAATAATCACATAAATTTTCGTAAATGAGCTTTACTTACCCGAGATTATGCGATGGTACGCAAATCGAAGTTCGATTAGGCTTCCGTTCGGAATTTATTGTCGAACTGCACAATTTTGTATATTTAACTCCGGGTCAATTTTTGATTAAATATAATTTAAGTAAATTTATCGAAAATCAAATCGGTCACTTTTGACCTCGTATCGACTTACCCGAAGTCCGGTGAAATCCCGAAATTTTTTCTTTTTTTTTTCGTTCTTTTTTTCTTCTTTTTCCCCTTTTTTCTCCTTAGCTGAACTGATCCGGTCCGGTTCAGCACAGAAGCTTCTTCACTGAACCGCCGACCGGTTCAGGCTTCCTTTAGTCATGCCGACGTCGTCAGGCCGGTTCCAGGCGTGCCACTGTCGCCGTTCGGCGCGCCTCAGCCTGGGGACCTCTCGGCTGGCCTCAATTGGGACCAATCATCGCCGATGGCTGTTGGATTTCCTCTTTTCCTCTGCGGCCTTCCCCTCTTCGATTTGCCGGCGTCCGATGTCGGTGGAGCGCGTTATCAGTGTCAATAAGTTCGCACGGAGTCCCTCTTCCTTTTCTGGCCGCTTGGCTGGCCGTTGGGTCGCTGGTGGTGGCCGTCCGGTCAATCTCTTCCTCGGTTGGCTTGCGTTCGTCTTCCGCAGGTTTGATTTCTCTCTCTCCCCGATTTTCAAATTTCCAATTTTTTGATTTTTTTTTGAATATTTATAAATGATTTTAATATTATTTTAATCCTTAAAATAATATTAAAAATTCCTAAAATATCTAAAAAAATCATATTAAATTCATTAAATCTGTAAATGAATTTATCAGTCCGATTTTACCTTTCCGGTATATTTTTCTCCTATTTTTGGGCTCGTTTTTCGAGGTAAAAATTTTGATAAATTCTAATAAATTTATATCTTGATCAATTGGACTCGAAATTCGATATTTTCCTTGTTATTGATCAAGATTTCTCAATTCCATTTTTTTAATGAAATTTTCTCATCGAATTTATACCAGATTTTGATCTTTTGACTGTTTTACCCTTGCACTCGTTTGAAAATTACTTTAACCCTTATATCGCTGTTATGTAGCTTACATGCATTTTATTCTGTAATAGTCGATTGCATGATAGTAAATACTCTTCTTATGATTCAACTATGTAAATAAAGTGTTCGTACACATAGGAATCATAAGGTACAAGCTACATACGTAAATCGAAAATACGGGTCTGACATCAGCTAACTGAATATACATGTAGAGATTTGTGAGTTGAAAGTAGGGGAAAAGGATACATCAATCGATCTCATTCAATTGAATGTGAATGATTATGATGTAATATGGGAATGGACTGGTCAGCTGGAAACTATGCAGTTGATATTGCTATTCTAAGATAGTGATGTTTCCACCCTGAAAAGTGTATAATATATTTTGACAAGTGATGAAAAAAATATAATGGTTGTAACTAAAGGAGTGAATGATTGTACTAACGGAATGAATAACGATGTGAAGTTTTCATCGCTTATGTGGTTGATATGGGTTGGGCACATCCGGAGTTGACTGATACCCCAGTAGTCAGGAAGTTGCCTGGTGTCTTTTCGGATGATCTATCAAGGTTGCCATAAGTTAGAGGAATGGAGTTTTGTATTTATTTGATACCTGGTACTGAGCCGATATCCAAACTACCGTATAAAATGGCTTCAGTGGATTTGAAGGGACTAAAGTAGCAATTACAGGAGTTATTGGATAAGGGTTCGTCAGATCGAGTGTTTCGCCTTGAAGAGCACCGGTGCTGTTTGTGAAAATGAAAGATGGAAGCGTCAGACTATGTAGTGATTTTTGGTTGGTGAATAAGGCTACCATCAAGAATAAGTATTCCCTTCCACGCGTTGATGAGCTATTGGATTAGTTTCGGAGAGCACAGATCTTTTCGAGATTGATTTGAGGTCTGAGTATCATCAATGAAGGATTCAATGTGGATGTCCTTAAGACAACTTTCTGTAATCATTCGGACATTGATGAACGAGGTATTTAAACCTTACATGGACCTATTTATTAGTGTATTGATTGATGATACTTGTGTGCATTCAAATCCAAGGAAGAACATGAGTAGCACTTAAGAATAGTTTTGCAAACCCTTCAAAAGAAACAGTTGTATATCAATGTAGGCATAAAAAAATAATGAATTAATATTATTAGTTAATTAAATTTAATATTTAGTTAATTGATAATTCCTAATAAATTGGTTAAAAAAAGAAAAATTAATCATTTATATCATCTCTAATTAAATTAAATTAATCAGAGATAAATCCTAGAGTGATTGAGTCCCTTTGGAACACTCTATCACCAAGCATTATAAATAGAGAGCTCCTATAGGGGAAAAGACAAACAGAAGAAAAGCAGAACACATAGAGAAGAAAAGTCCCAACCACCTCAGAGAATTGGAAGCCTGCAGAATACCGATCATTCTCTGATCAAGCCTTCTCTTCAACTAAGCCTTTTCTTCAACAAAGCCGCCAAGAGATCTACGAGAGGACAACAAGTCACAGACCGTTCTCTCAATGATCAGCCGCACCGCTATGATCAACCAAGCAGAGGACAACAAGTCACAGACCGTTCTCTCGACGATCAACCAAGCAAGAGATCTACAAGAGGACAACAAGTCACGAACCGTTCTCTCGACAATCAACCAAACAAGAGATCTACAAGAGGGCAACAAGTCACGAACCGTTTTCTCGACGATTAACCAAGCAAGAGATCTATAAGAGGACAACAAGTCATAGACCGTCTCTCGACGATCAACCAAGCAAGAGATCTACAAGAGTCAAGTGAACAACAAGTCACAGACCATTCTCTCAACGATCAACCAAGCAGCTACAGATCTACAAGAGGACAACTAGTCACGGACCGTTCTCTTGACGATCAACTACGCCATTACAAATTCACGAGGAATCATAAGCCTTCGGTTGTTCCTCTCAACACCAGTCTGTCGGGATTAAGCGTCAAGCCCTCGACAAGCCCACGAGGAATCACAAATCTTCGTCTATTCCTCCCAACAATTATTCCTTTTCACTCCGTCGAGATTAAGCATCAAGCCCTCGACAAGTGCATTTCAGGGGACTGAATCAGAGGATCATTCTTTTTTGTAATGAATTCAAAACAGAGAATTGTACCCACATTCACATATAAATAAAAAATCAAATTTCATTACTATTTCGTGTTCCAAAATTCCTAGACGCGAAAATTTATGTATACACATTTCTGGCACACCCAGTGGGACATCTCTGCCTCTCATCTCGCTCTCCATTATCAATTAAGATCAACCAATTACTCAGATTTATGGCTCCAAAAATCGTTGCACCAAGTCACATGTTCAATCCTGCTACGACTGTGCAACCCGACTACACTGGACCAACAACTCGTGCTAGGGTACGATATCTTGCTACGTGAGGTCAAGATTTAATTGGGTCAACCAACAATGCTGCTCGTCAATCCGTCATCTCGAGGGATCTTTTCGTAGGAAGAAAATCTGCTACACAAATACCAACAGAACAATCGACGTCTACTCTCCCTTATCTATAAACCATGTCTGCAATGGTTACCAATGTGACTACCCTAGAGGAAAGGATCACTGAAATGGAAAGGATGATGTCAACTGTACACAAAATAGTAGAAGAAAAGGATGTTAAAATTGCGATTTTGAAGAGTTAACTGGAAGCTCAGCACGATGAAGAATCCAATGATAACCCGACACCAAACAAACCAACTGAAGCCGCTAGGAAACTAAAAGCAGTTCATGATGCCAAAAATCTCAAAGTAAACAGATCAACGTCAATATCAATTGGGTCTTTGTCTGTTCAACAGCTACAAGAGATGATTGCGAACACCATCAAGGCGCAGTATAATGGATCGTCATCCAAGTCCTATTATGCGTACACTAGTACACGAGGAGAATTGATGATTTAAGAATGCCAACAAATTATCAACCTCCTAAGTTCCAACAGTTTGATGGAAAGAGTAATCCACGTCAACACGTGGCCCATTTTGTGGAAACATGTAACAACGCAGGCACATATGGAGATCTTTTGGTCAAACAGTTTGTAAGGTTACTTCAAGGAAATGCCTTTGAATGGTATACTGACCTGGAATCTAAGTCCATTGATAGTTAGGAACAACTCAAGAGAGAATTCCTCAATCGTTTCTTCAGTACTCGTCGTACAGTGAGTATGACAGAGCTAACTAATACCAAGCAGAGGAATGACGAACCAGTCATCGACTACATCAATAGATGGAGAGTATTAAGTCTTGATTGCAAAGATAAGCTCTCTGAAATTTTTACTGTTGAAATGTGCATCCAAGGTATGCATTGGGAACTCCTTTACATCTTTCAAGGAAGAAAGCTGCATACTTTTGAAGAATTGGTCACCTGTTGTCACGCCCCGAAAATGCGAAAAATAGGGCAAATTTAAAACTTTTTACTCATTAATTCACAATTAAGGGTGCATTCCTGTGCAGTGTCATACATCATCATAATTATCATGCCTCAGGATCTCATCATAATATAGTGTATATTGAATCATATACATTACTCAATTCCAAGTTAATTAATCCTAATACATCCCATACAATGATATACATCAAGTGTCTGTAATTACAATAATAGTCTGGGTACATGAAAAGATAAAATATACCTCAAGATACAATATATATGGCCTGGAGCGTGAGTCCTCCACTAGCCACTACTCCGTACGTCGCAGGGAGATCCTTTTTCACTTGAAGAACTCTGGGGGGGAAAGAAAACAGGGTGAGCTTCTAAATCGCTCAGTAAGGGGGGTAAGGAACTCATTTCATAAACCAAAATGCACATCACAAAATATTTATTTGTATGTGAAACTCATTTGAAAACCATAGCATGAAAGTACTCAAAACGACATTCTCATGTCTCAAGTCATGTGAAAACATGAAGTAAAAAGGCTCACTCTAGAGCAATAACAAAGCATGTGAAAATATGCGATAAACGCTTTCTCAAATACGTGATAAAATCACTGAAATAGTAATGCACGTGGCGCAGCCACTAAACACACGTGGCATAGCCACTGATTTAATTTCACACGTGGCATAGCCACTAAACACACGTGGCATAGCCACTGATTTAATTTCACACGTGGCATAGCCACTGGATAGGGTTTCACGTGGCAACGGCCACTAATTAGGGGTTCTCACGTGGCAACGGCCACCAAATAGGGTTTCTCACATGGCAACGGCCACCAATGGGGTTTCTCACATGGCAACGGCCACCAATGGGGTTTCTCACGTGGCAACGGCCACCAAATGGGGTATCACGTGGCAACGGCCACCAATAGGGTTTCTCACGTGGCAACGACCACCAATGGGATTTCTCACGTGGCAACGGCCACCAATGGGGTTTCTCACGTGGCAACGGCCACCAAATAGGGTTTCACACGTGGCAACGACCACTAATTATACGTGGCACAGCCACAGAATGGGTTATTCTCACGTTACCAAAACGGAGAAGAATCGGGCTTACATGCTACCAGAGCAATGCCCGGTGTGTACTCAAAATTACACACCTAAGTCTTATCACACAAGACTGGTTTGCCTTCACGTAGAACTCATAATGGTTTTTCTCTCATAAATCTCATTTGAAAATCGTTTTGTACTCAACACAAAACATAATAAAACCGAGTTCCAACCGGCAAAGCACGCACACATTTCTCAAATCCCGATATTGCCTTAACGTAGAGCCCAGTTATAAACTCATAAAAATATTGGGCTCCAACCGGCTATAAAAATCGTGTGCAGTTGTATCTCAACACGACACTCAACATGCTTGTTTTATAAACCACAAATCATGCTAAAATAGTTTACAAATCACATACACAAATGGTTTAGATTTCCCTTACCTCTTTGCACCTCGTATAGTGCAATCGTTTCCCCCGTATCACGGACTAGCCTCGCATTCCACTCTGGAACTCCCGAGCTGTCCAAACGATGTTAAAACATCAATACTCGATTATCTCATCAACCTCAATTCTCAAAATCGAGCATAATTGCTCATAACTCCTCAAACCCCTTGATTCTCGTAACTCTACCCCAAACTACACACTCATTCACAACATCTCAATGTTCTACATTTCTAATGCCAATTATCTATGCTAATTCACCATATTGTCTAAATTTCCATTTATAGCACAAATTCTCAAAATTGCCAAAATTTCCAAATATCAACATTACTCCAACTACATTGCAATTTCATCAATCCCTAATCATTTCTCAACTATTTCAACGCAATGACAACCACCAATATCATCAAAATCATCTCAAATATCAAGATCGAGGTTTAGAAATTACCCAAAGCTTGTGAGACGCACAACCCATGCCTCGATCCGATTCGTCCTTCGATTTCCAAGTATGTTGTTCTCTCTTTGATGAGGAACAACTTTCCTTCTTACCACAACTCTTGATTTGGCCGAAAATGGGTGTTTTGGATGAGTGAGAAAGTTATGTTTTCGGTGGAAATGGGGTTGGAAGAGAGAGAAAGTGTGTTTGCAGGAGAAAAATAGGGGTTCCTTATATAGACTGGAGGTAGGAGATCGATCTGGCTCTTGAGGAGATCGATCTGCGTTTGAATTTTGGGGACGATTTGGGGCAATTTATGCCTAGGAGATCGATCTGTCGAGGGGTGAGATCGATCTCTTTATGGCTTTATGAGATCGATCTGCTCCTTGAGGAGATCGATCTTCTCCCAAACAGAATCATTTGGAGATCGATCTCTTCCTCATGAGATCGATCTTCTCTCAAACAGAATCATAAGGAGATCGATCCTCTTCCATTGGAGATCGATCTGCTCCTTAAATTCCTCCTTCCTTGTCATTTTTAACTCACCAGATCGATCTCTCCTTCTCCCAGATCGATCTGCTCCTTAAATTTCTCCTTCTTTGTCGTTTATAACTCACCAGATCGATCTCTCCTTCTCCCAGATCGATCTGTCCTCATAGTTTCACATTTATTTTAACACTTAACATATAAATCTCCAATTATCATTCCCACAATTCACTTAGCTCAATAAATTACACTTCAAATTATTATTACATCAATAAATATGTCTGAAATTCTCAGATCTCACACCTGTGCTCATGACATGGAGTTAAGTATTGCTCACTCTGTTAACATGAGTTCTTCGATTCTTGATCCTTGGAAAGATAAGAAGGATTTCAAGAAGATTGAGAAGTCTTTAAAGAGCACTACTAATGAGTCTATGTTCGTTGAGCCTAAACCTCTAAAATTTTCCTCCAAATGCACTAAGAAAATTGAGGAAAATATCAAGCGACCTTAAGTGAGAAATAAACAACGTGTGAGCTTTGAAAAAAGAGAAGCAAAGAAATATCCTTTCCTTGATTCAGATGTGCCTCATATGCTGTATCAACTCTTGGAACAAAAGATGATTGAACTCCCAGAGTCCAAAAGGCCAGGAGAAAAAGGAAAAGTTAACGATCCAAAGTATTGCAAATATCATGGCATCATTGGTCACCCTACTGAAAAATGTTTCGACCTCAAAGATTTGATAATGAAGCCAGTGAATGATCGCAAGATTGAACTTGATATGGACGAAATAGTAGAGTCAAATCATGCTACTATAACTTCTTTGCCTACAAAGGATATAACGTATCAACTAATACAATTTGGCTGTTTAGAACCTATTGCCCTGCCAGTTGTGGTAACGAGTTCAATTACTAGCTCTCTTAAAGATGTTGAATCTGCTGTGGATGATGAAAAACAATGGACATTGGTAACATGACAAAAATCACGAAAGCGATATGTCCGGTCTGTAAATGCTCCTTTTCAAAAGGGAATTCAACAGATAAATAACTCGCATCCACATTGGGGACAGAAGAAAAAACATCTCTAATTCCAAAATTTTTTAAATCCAGAAGTCTTGAGGCAAAAGCCTCGGAAACAAATAACACTAGAAGAATTCTTTCCTAAAGGTTTTCTTCGGGAAGAGCAAATGAGTGTTGGCATTCATATGGTTTCTTTTAAAGAGGAGTCAAACGGAGAAAGCTCAAAGGCTATTGAGGCTGGAGATGATAGCCATACAAAAATAGTCCTAGAAGAATACCTTAAGATCTTGAAAGGGATCTCTTGTCATCTTACCATCTATGAGCTATTGCAGTATCCAAAGGCAACATGTGATGCGATTGCTCATGCTTTGGAAAACTCAAAAATTTACGCTGCACATCTTTCAAGTTCTACAAAACCTGCTTCAGATGATAGTTTTTGTGACTACTGCTTGACGACTCTTGTATTCATAGATGAAGATCTGTTGTTAGGATCGAAACCAGACAATCGACCACTTTATGTTTATGGATACATTCGAGAACAAAGGGTGAATCGCATGTTGGTCGATAATGGGTCTGCAGTTAATATCATGCCTAAAGCAACAATGGAGGAACTTGGCATAACAATTAATGAATTGTCCAAAAGCCGACTTTTGATCCAAAGTTTTAATCAAAAGGATCAACGTGCTTTGGGAATAATACGAGTGGATGTTACGGTCGGTGAATTAACGCCAAGTACAATCTTCCATGTGATCGACGCTAGAACTACATATAAGTTGTTGCTTGGACGTCCTTGGATTCATGCAAATGGCATTGTACCTTTTACACTTCACCAATGCTTAAAGTTTTATCAAGACGGACCGATAAAGGTTGATGCTGATTTAAACCCATTTAATGAGGTCGAGTCTCACTATGCTGATGCAAAGTTCTACTTAGAGAACTGTGATATAAAAGAAGTTTTACTCGCTCAAATGCCAAGCAACGAAAAAATTGAAATTAAGGGTAAAAAGAAAATAGATCCTAATGTTGTGAAAGAGCCTTTAAATGCATCCCTTAAGGATATTTCTAAGCTTACATTAGAAGATACTGTAAGGAACAACCCAGTCAAAGCTTCACCCAGTGAGGTAAAAGAAACCCAAATTCTTCACTATATTCCAAAGGCTCGTCGCAAGGAAGGTCAATCGCCATTCTTGGAATGCTCAGAATTTAATCAATTAAAGTGTTCTCCTGACAAGATAAAAGAAGACATAAAATTGTTGAAGGATGCTGGCACATTACCTCTTACTAACATTGCTCATACTCAAGCCAAAAGGCCATTAAAAGGGTTCGTTCGACCGTCCCAAGGCGCAATAGAACATGGGACTTTGCCTCAAGGTCGTACTGCTGAAAATTATGATCCAAAGGCTTATAAACTAATTGCTAAGGCTGGGTTCAACTTTTCCAAGCCTTCGTCCATGAATGAGTTGCATGATGGGAAGACAACTGTAAAATTGCAAGGGATCACTAAAACCCATAAAAAGCTGATAAACGATTCGGATGGGAAACCTTTTTCGAAAGATGGATTAGGACATGTATCCCGAAACCCAGTACGAATTCATATTGGCAGAAAGAATAAATCGATCAGTACTCAACACATTTCGATGGAGGTTACTGAAGAATGTGATGAACCAAAAACTTCTCCGACTCATCCTTCTCAAAACACTGCTCGTGTGTCAGTATTTGATCATTTGGGAATGTCAGCAACCCATAATTCAGTGTTTGATAGACTGAATGTCCATCACTCTGAGTTACATCAAGCATCAAGAAGGTGCAATTCAGTTTTTGATAGATTAAACGCTTCAAGAAGTGAAATGCATCAAGAAAAGAGTTAAACTGCACTGAACTGAAGGATGATAAGGAAATCCGAAGCTCGATTCCATCTCGCATAAAGAGACGTTTGGAGCTTGAAATCTCTGTAGAAGGGCCCTTAAAAGTGCGACGTCACTCTGTTGTGGACACTAATTCATCTGTACATCTTGATGAAGATAAGATAAAAATTCATCATGTAACCATCCAAGAAAGGACAAATGATGAATCATCAAAAGATGAGCTTGAAGAGCCACCTGTAATCGAAGAAGAAAAACTCTCGCTGCTTTAGAAGACGGGGGCAAGCGTCTGTTGACGAACTTAAAAGAGGTAAATCTTGGCATCTCACATGCACCGTACCTTATATTTTTTAGTGCACTCCTTAGCTCCAAAAAAAAAGAGCCTGCTAGATTAAAACCCCATTGAGGCGATCTAAGCAAAAATTAAGGCGTAAAGAAAAAAAAAGAGCCTGTTAGATTGAAAACCCTATTAGGGCAATCTAGGAAAAACAATTAAGGCGAAAAAAAGCCTACTAGATTGAAAACGTCATTGGGGCGATCTAGGTAAAATTTTTTAAAAAAAAGAGCCTGCTAGATTGAAAACCTCATTGGGGCGATCTAGGCAAAAGTTTAGGCAAAATAATAAAAATAAATAAATAAATAAACAAAGGAACTACGTAATGACTTGATCCTTCTCTCAGAAGGTACGTAGGCATCTTAGGAAATTCCTCCATCCTAAGTTACACCAAATAAAAAAAATTGTTTGTCGATATAGAGTATCAACGACTAAATCGTAGCTTTGCCACAATACGTAGTGCTTTGCATGAATAATAAGAAGCCATGCGTTAAGGGCTCATGCCGATGCAACAAATCCGATTGAACCTCCTGTCGTAACATGAAACAAACTATGAAGTTGGTTACTTCAATTAATATGGTATTCCATTAGAAAGCCATTAATATGGTGTGCTGCTTCCTATCAGTTAAATGTCAAGCGATATTGATTGTTCCTTTATCAAGAATTCAACATTGCATCGAGAATCTTGTGAAACATAAGCGAAAGAACCCCACCATTGCAACCAGTCTCAGTCTCTTGGAATCACCCATTCCAAAAGGAAGTTCTACAATTCTATGATTTATATTTCAATCATCAAATCAAATCAAGTACAAAGATGATGAAATTAAACTAAACATGGATGGCTAACTGAGCAAAGTGTGGAGGCAATCTGTTGGAAAAAGAGGCAGCCTTTATATATCAGCCCAATCACATGCTGAAACACACCTCAAGTATGGATACTTTCGATCCCTTGGTATTAAAACTGTGGCAGTGGATAAGCCAAGGAATTTACAGAGCAAAAAATGAGTAAGCTGAATGCTAAAACAGAAAGGTAGCATGCTTGAGGTCAGACTCGAACACCTCCTCCAATTAGACAGAAGAGGTGTTACGAGATCCTTGATAGCTGAAGATGGCATGAAACCTAGTGGTTTGCAAGCTGAATTTTAAAGGCTTTTCCATGGGTTTGAGACATGGAACAAAAGTTGCAGTTACTGAATGCTGGGGTGAAGCCATTATTAGTAAAAAAAAAAAAAAAAGATTTGGCAATGCTGTTGCGGCTTTCGTGGTAGTTGATTCAATAGTTGGCAATGATCAAGTTTTGTAAGAGGCTCTCCAAAATGTGGATGGTCCACCTAGTGGAAGTGAAAATATGAGGGACTTAGTATCCGACCCCATCAGCTTGGTTACTTGTGAATCTACTAATAGAGAGCTTATGCCAATAGATAATGAGTTGCAAAAGCCATCAGCTGTTGAAAGGGATAACGGTAATAGTGTTGATGTTAGCAATAAGGAAGCAGACCTCTCTGGACTCCATTGTCTACTGAAGATATCATTGTCTCCTTCCAAGATGATGTCAGAGGTAGGATGGCAACCACAACTGTTTTCCCGATAGTAAATAGTTATGGTGATTATATATATAATGGCTAGAGAAATATATTGGATTGTGTTTGAAGCATGCAGAAGCTTGGCCTTCTGCCCGCCTGTTTGACTAATGATGCAGCTGATGAAATGGATTTCGTATCTAACCATGAGGGCGGTAAGCCTACTGCTAGTTCCTTTTCAACATCACAGACAACACGCGCTGCCACTCCCCAAAACTCCTCCAGCCTCGTTGGTCGATTCAGTCAACTCCTATCCTTTGATATGGAGGAGCCAATCTTGCAACCAACTGAGGAACAACTTGTTGCTCAACAGTGCCTTTGTGAGATAGTGCAAAAATGGCGCATTGATAATATATTCATGGAGAGTAAGTTTCTCCAAGCAAAATCTTTATTGCAACTTGTAAGGGCCATTATCTCCGCTGCAAGACGATTTAGCAAGGGAAGTGGTGTTATTGAAGATGAAGACACTGTTATGTTCTGCTTGGAGTTGCTGATTACTATTACGCTAAATAACCGGGATAGGATTTTGATTATCTAGCCAGATGGTTATAAGCACATATCAGATATTGTTCAGCAGAAGGCAATGTCATGTTCTCTAGTGGAAAAAGCTGTGTTTGGGCTCCTTAAGATATGCCAGCACCAAGTGGCTAACCTTGCAGGAGAACATTTATTTGTGGAGGATTTTCATCAATGTGTCCAGCATGATTTTACGATACATTCTCCTGGTAGTAGCAGGCATGGGAATTAGCTCTCTGCAGGGTGGTATGACTGCTGTTCTTCAGACTGGGAATATGTGTTTAAGGAGGAGCTTTCAGAATAGTTGAATTTAAATTTGGTCCAGGCTTCTTGATCGACTATACTGCTGCCCATTACCGTTGCTGCAGGTGTGATACCACTGCATCTGTTTAGCTACTGGGTGGTTCCACCTTTGCTCACCATCATCCCTACATCGTGCTATCGGTCCTAGGCTCCAGGCTACTACGTCCTCTACAATGGTAGTTGTGGTACCGGTGC
This sequence comes from Firmiana major, assembly GCA_033439115.1. Taxonomy (NCBI): domain Eukaryota; kingdom Viridiplantae; phylum Streptophyta; class Magnoliopsida; order Malvales; family Malvaceae; genus Firmiana; species Firmiana major. The sequence continues at coordinate 41,783,933 of CM065907.1, read as the reverse complement.
CAAGCAATCCTCAAAATCCATCCCCGTAGATGGCTTAGCTTAGGCCAAAAAGATATGACAAGGGATTGGAATTTGTTTTTCGATACCCTTTTATGGAATTTAAACTTTTGGGATAGTGTTAGTACTCTTGTCGGAGAAATAGATAAACCCCAGAAGGCATTTCCTCGCACTCTCTTCCAGGTAATAATTTTCACTTGCCTGGTTCCACTTTTTGTAGTCATTGGGGTTGTTTCTACTGACCAAGATGCTTAGGAATCTGGATTTCATGCTGACACTGCAGAGATGATTACAGGTAAGCAGCTGAAGTTTTGGACCGAAGATTGGTGCTGTGTTATCAACAATTGGTTTATTTGAAACTCAGTTAAGCAGCTGTGCTTATCAACTAGAAGGCAAAGTGTAGAACAAAGCAGGAATGGTGATGCAGGACGAAGGCGTTACGGGCAAAGACATGCAATGTTGTAAGGCGGTCCATGGAATCGAGGACGATGGTGACAGCAGTAACTCCATCAAGGACAGCTACAACGGTAGTCTAATTCACGGCATAGAGTTGTTGTGATGAAAATGACGAGACAGAAAGACTGAACAGTGACTGCTATGATGAAGATGGTAAGCCACAGAGCTAGCTGCTATGATAGAGAACTGGAGACAAAGAACTGCAGAGGCTCAGACGATGAAGAGAACTGGAGACAGAAAGCTGCAGAGGCTTGGACAATGAAGAGAAATAGAGACAGAAAGCTGCAGAGGCTGCTTCGATGGAGATGATGAGATAAAAAGCTGCAGAGGCTGCTATGATGGAGATGGTGAGATAAAAAAAAAAACAATTTATGTGCTGCTCCACTAGTTGATTGCTTAGAAATAGGCAGCAACATGGAAGACTGGACAATCACGATGGGCCATCCAAACAACAATGCAGTAAGACAAGAATGGCATGGTAATTCAACAAGCAGTACAAAAGTCTAGCGCTGCTTGCCTGTTATTGCATAGCATCTTTGCCAACATCAAACTATTTACCATCCTTAAGTTGTTTCCTATGCTCGCATCACTGGATCATCTTCACAGCGTTGTATCCTCGCACCATCAAGTCCCTTGCCTGTTGTCACTATCGAGAAAGCAAGATAACTACATGAAGAAAGAGTAGAGTGCAGTAGCCGTGAGGCTTGAACCCATGTGCCAGCAAAGTTAATTGATGCAATAGACAGACATGAAACCAAAGATTAACAAATAACGCAAGAGATTTTAGAAAAAAAAAGGTTCTCTAGTTAAATCTGAAGAATCAAATGATAGCCAAGCTAGTGCTGGTGGTGGCCCTGATGAACTGACGCCCTTGAGTTCACTCTCTATCAGTGTTGAAGAGACTAACACTTCTCGATAATTTTCGTTGCTGACTGTGCTTCCTTCATATGAAGATTAAGGAATGATTTCTGAATTAGTTATGTCTAACTCAGCAGATTCTATACATGAACTGCAGAAGGTGGAGGCCGAATCAATTTCAAAGTAGAAAACATAACCCTTGAAAGAAAGTAGAGGCGTGGGCAGCAACTAGCAGGGAAGCACGATGAAGTGAGACGTTGCACGGACTCGGGGAAGATGATAGACGAAACGATGGCACATCAATATGTGAACAACAATAGAGTTCAAGTGACGTATAATAACAGTACAGTAGGGCGATATGACAAGAATTCAAACATCGATGTATAGATGGCTTATGATGGGGTGTGCGAGCATACATTCATATAATAAAAATAAAAATAAAAATAAAAGAAAGAAAAAGAGAAGAGCCATACCTAATGATCGCATTCTACACTTCTGCCAAAAAAAAAAACACAACGCTGGTAGAGGAGGATCCGAGTTGCTTGAAATTTATGGAAGAAAAACTACAATTGTTAGTCAATAAATATAGTTTGACAGAAGAATTCAAGTTGAACTCTAAGTGAGGAGACCTACTTGAAATTTGTTTCTTTAGTCTCAAATTGTGTTGAAAATAAACATAAAATATAAAAAATATACGAAGCACAAAAAAAATGTTGTGTTATAAAAAAAATTCAAGGAAATTTCATCATAGCTAGCATGCTATTGACATTGATGAACTTCAACTTCCGTACGTACTTCATACCTAGCATGCGTATGCCCGTATCTTGAAGTGGGGGCATTTGTAGACATACAAAAAAATAATGAATTAATATTATTAGTTAATTAAATTAAATATTTAATTAATTAATAATTCCTAATAAATTGGTTAAAAAAAGAAGAATTAATCATTTATATTATCTCTAATTAAATTAAATTAATCAGAGATAAATCCTAGAGTGATTGAGTCCCTTTGGAACTCTCTATCACCAAGCATTATAAATAGAGAGCTCCTCTAGGGGGAAAAGACACATAGAAGAAAAGCAGAACACATAGAGAACAGAAGTCCCAGCCTCATCAGAGAATTGGAAGCCCGCAGAATATTGGTCATTCACTGATCAAGCCTTCTCTTCAACTAAGCCTTTTCTTCAACAAAGTCGCCAAGAGATCTAAGAGAGGACAACAAGTTGCAGACCGTTCTCTCAACGATCAGTCGCGCTGCTAAGATCAACCAAGCAGAGGACAACAAGTCACGGACCGATCTCTCGGCAATCAACCAAGCAAGCGTCACGGACCATTCTCTCGATAATCAACCAAGCAAGAGATCTACAAGAGGACAACAAGTCACGAACCGTTCTCTCGATGATCAACCAAGAAAAAGATCTATAAGAGGACAACAAGTCATGGACCGTCTCTCGACAATCAACCAAGCAAGAGATCTACAAGAGTCAAGTGAACAACAAGTCAAAGATCGTTCTCTCGACGATCAACCAAGCCGCTACAGATCTACAAGAGGAAAACAAGTCATGGACCGTTCTCTTGACAATCAACTACACCATTACGAATTCATGAGGAATCACAAGCCTTCGCTTGTTCCTCTCAGCACCATTCCGTCGGGATTAAGCATCAAGCCCTCGATAAGCCCACGAGGAATCACAATCCTTCTCCTGTTCCTCCCAACAATTATTCCTTTTCACTCTGTTAGGATTAAGCGTAAAACCCTCGACAAGTGCATTTCAGGAGATCGAATCAGAGGATCATTCTTTTTGTAAAGAATTCAAAACAGAGAATTGTACCCACATTCACATATAAATAAAAAATCAAATTTCATCACTATTTCATGTTCCAAAATTTCTAGACGCGAAAATTTGTGTATAGAGTCAAACTAAGTAAGTGTGACTTCTTGTTAGAATAGATATCATTTTTGGGTCATATGTTATCGAAAGACGGGGTGTTTGTGGATGCGTCCAAGATAGAAACAGTGGTTCAGTGAGAACGGCCCAGAACAGTCACAGAGATTAAAAGTTTTTTGATTTTGGCTAGGTATTACTGACGGTCGTTAAGGGTTTCTTGAAATTAGCTGCTCCGTTGACACGTCTCACTCGAAAGAAGGTTGTGTTTGAGAGGGGTGACAAAATGTGAAAGGAGTTTTGGTGAATTGAAGCATAGATTGACCACCGTACCTATTCTCACCATACCGAACAGCTCAGGAGGTTTCTCAGTATATACAGATGCCTCGAAATAAAGATTGGGCTGGGTATTGATGTAAATAGGAAGATAGTTACTTATGGATCTCGACAGTTTAAAGACCATGAGAGGAACTACCCGACCCACAATCTAGAATTGGCAGCTGTGGTATTTGCTTTAAAGATATGGTGCCACTACTTGTATGATGAGAAATTTCAGGTGTTTATAGATCATAAAAGCCTCAGTATTTGTTTTCACAGAAAAAGTTGAATATGAGATAACAAAGAGGGTTAGAGCTTCTAAAGGACTATGATTGTTAGATAAAGTACCACCCGGGTAAGGTTAATGTAGTGGCTGATACCTTGAGCAGAAAGAGCCTCGGGATGGTATCACATATGATGGTCAGGGAACATGAGCTACTCAGGCAGTTTGCTCACCTCAGTTTGGATATAGACCCTCTTGATGTTGACAGTGACTGTGTGACAGCTAGCCTGAGATTAGACGCAGATTGGATTGACCGGATTTGATAGGCTTAGCGTGAGGATCGATAAGGTGTCCATATTGTGAGTCAGATTCAGAGGGGTATAGTGATAGAGTTCACGGTGAGTGATAATGACTTACTGAGGTTCTAAGGCAGAATGTGTTCCCAAGGACCACAGTTGGTGAGATTGTTATTATCAGAAGGTCACTCTTCGAAATATACATTTCATCTGTGGAGCGATAAATGTATTAGAATCTCTAAAAAGGGTATTGGTGGTCAGGCATGAAAAGAAATATTGCAGAGTTAGTAGCAAAGGGTCTCATATGTCAGCAGAGTAAGGTAGAGTATCAGAAACCTACAGGGTTATTGCTGACACACCCCACTTTCAGGTGCCCTTTATCCATACATACACTACTAGGTTGGGCTGTGAGTCAATGTAATTACTAAATTCCATGCATTTATAGCGAAAAATTTTAAAACTTTAATTCACACTCCAAGGTGTGTGAGTAGATATACAAAATCAATTGTATAATATAATATCTTTACATAACATCTCTATACAACTGTTTACATTTTCGATTCATGATTGTGCGATACATTAATAGATATAAAATGCTCATGTGTATACAAATCTTCATACCTTTGCAACTGGTAGAAGCTGTCCAATACAAAAAAAAGGATCTCGAAACCACCGCACTGTCCTACTTCTCAGTTTCTGGAGGGGGGAATGTAGTGGGATGAGCAAACCACAGCTCAGTAAGGAAATGGATGCTAACAAGAAGATACTGTACTATCTACATAGCTCATGCATGTATAAACAAATCATGTTTCAATATAAAAGGAAATATTACTAGAAAATGCTTTCAAACTCTTATTTCTCATAAGTATTTTCATGTAAAATCATATGCAATACTTCCGATTAAAACATGTCATAAACAGTGCCATCATAGCATAGATATTCAAATCAAGAGATGTATCAAATCATAATATTTCTTTCTTTTTTTCTCAAATCATTTCTTTTCATCAAATCTCTTTCTTTTCTAAGCTTCTCAGTTTCTCTTATCTCTGAGATAGGCATGGAATTCTCGACAATCTAATATCCACGACATATGGCTATAGTCAATGATCCCAGGCCTTACTGATCAGGTGTGCACAGGGCATGACTTCATCTAAAAAGGGATGGGTTAGTCCAACCTTCCGACTCATCTCAATCAACATCATCTCCTCACCATATCACATATACTCATGGTATAATGTACGCCATGTGTCATCTATGCGATACTCATACTCACGTGCACCCAGCACGATACATAGTATACCAACGGACAACTACACAGTTCAACGTACGACCGTGGACCCAGTACTGCTACCAACTCCAATGGACTCATCATCTTGAACCATATCTCATATACCAGGTGAGCAAATCAGTGTGACACACAATCATCACAAGGCTTCGACGCGATATCTCTTAGTGCGAGAAACTGCTTCTAGCACTGTATCATCTCAAACTCAGCAAAACTAGTGCGAGCAATTCTCCAACACCTTTCTCAAACCCATCATGCAAGATGAACTCTAGCACGGCATATCAAAACATAGAAACATGTGCGAGCTGAAACTCCAGCACATTATCATTATAAAACCTCGTACGAGTCATGCTCCAACACGGTTTATCAAAACAAGTAGACGTATGCGAGTGAAACTCCCGCATAGTCCAATTCATTAAAACGGTTGTGAGCTAAAGCTCCAACACCATTTCACATCTCAAATTCGATAAGTGGCTATTTTCTCTTTTAAAAACTCAAAACATGTTTATTTATGTTGCATGTCGTCCCATGCTAAATATGTAAAACTAGCCAACCTATCCATCATCATTTCTCAATCACAAAACAACGTATAGTTATAAAAACATTAAAACATGCATGTCAGGCTAATTTCGTTCCCACATCCCATTTTCACAATATATACATATACCGTAATACATTTCCTTTCACATATGGTTCAATAGCTAAGCATAATATTTCTAACGTCATAACTACCAAAATCGCAGTAAAATACGTATGAATATCTCTATCACTAACATACAGTCCCTTACCTCGAATCGCGCTTGTATTCCCTTCGTCTTGTTTGCTCAGTTTGTGATCCGGGTTAATCGTGTTCCACGTATTTCAATCTACACGTGTAAATCATTAAGTTATTTTCCTTTTCCTCTACTAAACATACGCATCGTCTTCTATTTATCTATTCATACTTCCCAATCCTTAAATCACATTTCACTCTTCCACTAATATCATTTTATCATTTCTTAAGCTTTCCATCACTTTTTCATGGATTTCCTCTTTATAAATCTCTCTTAATATTACTCAGCCATCACTACATTCATCATTCCTATCAATATTTCACATATTATTCAACTCACAAATGTCTAGAAACCCATATTTAAAGCTTGAAGTTTGAAGAGCTTACCTTTTACTTAGCCAAACTTGTGGTAGCCAAAACTCCTTCTCTTAGTCACACCAATGTGTGATTTTTGGGTATGTTGTTCTCCTTGCTTCAAGGAACAACTTTCTCTTATTAAGCTTCTTTAGATTCTGGCTGGAATGTAGTGATTTTTAGAGTGAGAAAGCTTGTGTCTTTGAGAGAAAATGGCAAGTGCAGTTTGGTGGGAAGGAAATCTGATTTTCAGTTTAAATCTCGTGCCCTTTTTATAGATACAGAGACATGAGATCTATCTGGTCCTTGTGGATATCAATCTCTGCAAGGTTTGGTAGTCCTTTTTACCAAACGCAACTACTACCAGATCGATTTTCTTCCATGATGAGATCGATCTGTTTGCAAGTCTTGGAGATCAATCTACCTCTTGTAGGAGATCGATATGCTTTTTACAGAACCTTAAGCAGATCGATTTGTCGCTTATGGGCGATCGATCTCTTCGAGGTAGAGAGTTAAGGAGATCGATCTGTGCCTTGTGAAAGATCGATTCCTTTCAGATAGAGACTTAAGGAGATCAATTTGTCTTCTCATGAGATCAATCTCAAGGGACCATTTCTGGGCATTTCATGAGGGGGGATCGATCTCTCCTTCATATGAGATCGATCTCTCATCCTCTGCACCGTCATTTTCTGCAGTTTTCTGTAGATTGTTACCTATACCCTCATCCACATTTGTTGTACACCTCAATTTGCATGCCGTGCACAATTAACACACAATGGCATCCATTCTACATAGTTCATAGTTAATGAAGCTTGTGCACACAACTTAGAATTATGGATGTTTCATTAAATCTTCAAAATCCTTACATCCTCATATCATTTATACTCATGTAACAATACATATACATACATCATAGCTTCTCAAGCTATTTTTGTAACAACATACATATACATTATATCTTCATAAAAATAAATACATGGGAAATTACGTGCATTACAATTGCAAACTCTACCTATATTGATATAGAAATGGGAGCACATTACCATGGATTTCATCATGGGTTAAAGAGGACCCGCAAGAATCACAAGGCTATTTGGGTGATAGTAGACAGATTGACGAAGTCAACCCACTTCCTAGTTATGAAATCCACAGATGCTCTGAGTGCGTTGGTGAAGTTATATGTATGGAGACTTGTGGACACTATGTAGTATTCCAGTGAGCATTGTGTCAGATAGGGATTCCCGCTTCATTTATCATTTTTGGGAACATTTTTAGGAAGCTATGGGGACCCAAGTGAGTTATAACACAACTCTTCATCCTCACATCGATGGACAATCAGAGAGAACCATCCAGTCATAGGAGGATATGTTGAAAGCGTGCGTAATGAATTTGAAAGACTCCTAGGATGATCATTCATCATTAACCAAATTCATCTACATTAAATAGTTATCACTCGAGTATCGAAAAAGCACCGTATGAAGAATGGTATAATAGTAGGTGTCATTCTCTGATTGGATGGGGAAAAATGGGTGACCAACAGATATTTGCTCCCGATTTTGTGGAACGGGCCTTTGAGGATGTTCGGTTGATGTGTAAGAGATTGAGAACAACTCAGAACAGACTGTAAAGCTATGCTGACAATAGACGAAGGCCATTAGAATTCACCGAGGGTGAATAAGTGTTTTGAAAGTTTCTTCTTCGAAAGGGGTAAGGAGATTCGGAGAGAAAGAAAAAAATTAAGTCCTCGTTACATTGGATCATTTAAGATATTAGACAGAGTGGAAGATAAGGTCGGTAGCTTAGCGTTACCACCTAAATTAGTAGGCGTTCACAATGTCGTCCACATTTCGATGCTTCGAAAATACCATTCGGACCGGACACATTGTAAGACCTGAAATTCGATGTCATTTTTAAGCAGTTATTATTATAAATATGGATTCATGAAATATTGATCAATAAAGAGGAAATAATTGAATTCCAAGTCCGATTGATCAAGATATGAATTTATTGAGAAAACCCAAAATTTTCACCTCGGGAATTTATTTCGGAAATATGGAAAAATATTTTTGAAAAAATAATAATAATATATTTCCGAAGAAATAGAAGGAGAATATGATCTACATATATATTGGTCGAAATAAATTAAATACTATATATGTACATGTGTGTGTGGAAATTAATGTATAAAATACATTATGATAATATAATATTATTATAATAATATAAGATATTTTGGTATATTATTATTATAATAATATTATATTATGAGATTTTTGTATTATATTATATTATATTAAAATATAATATAATATATATTAAAGAAAAATAAAAATAAAAATAGGAATTGAAAAAAAAAGGTAAGAAACAAAATAGAGAGGATCGAAAACTCGATCCCTCTCTTTGCCTCTTATCGGAGGCCGACTGAGGAAGGAGACGGCGCGAGGGGTGACCGGCGAAGGGTCGACTGGCATCGAGGGACAGTCTCAATGCCACCACGCCCCCCAGATCGCCGACGGTGAGGAGATCGTCGAGGGAGAAGTCGAAAATGGGAGAAGGGAAATTCGACAGCACCGGCGCCGATCTGGATAACACCACCGCCAACCGAACGTTCCCCAGGCGAAGACGAACCAAGGGGTGGTGAAATCGACCAAAGAACCGACCGCCAGCACCGACAACGACGAAAGGAAGAAAATCAGTAGTGAAGCTGAAGAGAGAAAGGGCCGAACCGACCACTTTTGGACCAGCCGAGGCTTGGCTACCACCAGATCCATGAATCGCGAGTCCCCACAGATCTGCTGGAAGTGGAAGCCGATGAAGAACCGACCAACAGAGCTCCGAACGGCGACGAGGGGAACTAAACCGGTCCGATCCGGTTTAGCCAAGAGAGAAAAAAAGAAGAGAGAGCAAAAAGGGAAAAAATGGAGAAAAATTTGGTGATGCCCCGGGATTAAGGATAAACTGGTAAGCTGTCGAAATTGATCAATTTAATTTTTGAAAAATTTATTAAAAACTATATTTGACCGAAATTGACCGGTTTAAATATATAACTGTGTAGCGCGACAATAGGCGACAAACGTGAGTTTGATCGAGCATCGATTTATGAGCCATCATGGAAACTCGGGTAAGTGAATCTCACTTACTACGTATGATTATACTGGTTAAATTAATCGCATAAATTACGGATTAATTCCATATAAATTGACTTACATTTGGAATTGAAAATCGACTGTCGTAAATAAGAGGTAATGGGCCTCGGACTAGCCCAATAAGAGTTAGTGGGCCCTACAAGCCCAATAGATCAAACAAAAATAAATAGTAAAGTGAAAATGGGTTTGAGACAAAGTTAGGCCCGATTAAAGTGATTAAGGCCCAATAAGTGTAAACGGGCCCATTAAGTGAAATAGACTGTATTAAATATGTAATACAGTAGGAAAAGTGAAATTAACATGATAAATGGTTATATGAAGCTTCGGAGTTTATATTGGGAGCTAATCGGACTGTGAGATTAAGCAGCACCGAGGAAGTGAGGTCACGTGACGTGATCCGAGGTAAGGGACTCTGACAAGTAATTAGAGATATCTGTGCTTCGACAGTATTTACATTCACTTAAATTGTCTGAGGGACAAAGAAAGTGAATAATATTTATAGAGACCCGATATGGGTAAATTACGATTTTGGCCCTAGTTAGGCAAAAAGTCAACTTTTGAGAAAAGTTGTAAAAAGTATGGAAACTATGTTTTTGAGTGTTTTTACTGATGTTTAGCAGAAGAGTAGATAGATGAGCTAATGTTTTCAAGGTTGATGTGAACTAAGCACAATTTATAGTGCTGATTTTAATGTTTCAAAAGTATCCCTGTTTAAAAGAGCTATCTATCAAATTATGTGGAAACAATCGTGCTGGAGCATAGCTCGCACTTGATTTCAGATGTTTTTCACATACATTAGTGCAGAAGTATGACTCGCACTAGATTTATATGACATGCATGATAGAGTACTGGAGCATTGCTCATACTCAGTTTTATATAATTTATGCATGATAGAGTGCTGGAGCGATAGCTCATACTTGATTTTTACATGAGATTTCATGACAAAGTACTGGAGCGTTGCTCGTACTCGATTCTTCATGATTTACACATGACATAGTACTAGAGCAATTGCTTGTACTTGATTTGATGAGTTTTATGCATAGCATAGTACTAGAGCGATAGCTCGTACTTGATTTGAAATGTGAACTATGCATGACATAATGCTGGAGCGTTACTCGCACTAGTGTTTGATATTTTGAGATGCATAAACAGTGTTTGAGCGAGGTGTCGACTGTGAGTCGCACTCAAGGCGCACACTGTAGCTTTTACATGATACATAAGACATGTTGAAAATCGTGTTGATTGCCTCATGTAGACTGCGTGTCACACGGATGAGTTGTTCGCACGTGGATTTAGAGACGTGGCATTGAGTATCCATTGAGATAGGGTCTACGAGTGTACGTTGTACCGTGCATGTGGCATCGAGTATGTTGTACCGTGTGTTGTTGTGGTGTTGTGGAGATGAGGAGTTGATAGTTGGCAGTTGTGATGGACTAACCCCCCTCCCGTTGCAATAGTGATGCCTCGAACACTAGGTACATGTAGCTTGGGATCACCATTATAGGATATGACCATAGTCCAAGATATTATTGCATTTAGCCACTGAATCTCGCATGATATATCACATGTTTTTTTTATATGGGTAGACCTGAGGGATGGGTCGGAACTCGGTTGTTGTGTTGTGTGTTGTGAAATGTCATATTTACTGTGATTTGAATATAAATGACATGTTTTATATAAAGACATTTCGAAATTATAAAGATGCACTGTTTTACATGATAACTCAGCATGATTTTAAGTACATGAGATTTTAAATCTGTACTACCGTTTTATCAGTTTTGATACATGCTTTTAAGATGAGTTAAGGAAATTGTATTTATCAAGGCAAAGTATTATTTTCAATAGATAGTGTGGATGTCTACTTGCTTGCCTGATTTCCTTACTAAGCATGTGGTTACTCACCCTCTTCATTTTCCCTCCTTTCTACAGATCATTTTCAGTAGTTAGTGAGTGGCTGAGGACTTGCATTCCGATATCCGCTACCTTCCCGTCGAGCGAAAGGTATGTATGCACACGTACAATTTTGTATCTAAACTTATAACAGCACAGTGATGTAAACGATTGTAATACTGGGGATGTATTTATTTATTAATATAGTAAGCTCACATGGGATAAAAGAAATTATAGTCAATAAATAGTTTATATAGACATGTATGTATGATATGATATGAAGGACACGGTAAGTAAGAAGGGTGTACTAATACCGAATCACAGCCCAACTATTAGTAGTAAAATTGTCACAGAAGAAAAGATAACAAAAGCGAAAAATTTGTAGTGATTTTTTATAAAAGTCAGTCGTGACATACATGGAATTAGATATGAGCCATTGGAACTCAATGAGAACATGTAGTAGGTAAAGAAATCCATTTGGATATTGGATAGGAAGAAGAAAGAAGTATTACGATCTAAGACGATCTCCCTAATCAAAGTCCTTTGGCAGTATCACACTTCGGAAGAAGCTACATAGGAGTTGCAGAGTATGATGTGTGAGAAGTACCTAGAGTCGTTTACGGACTAACTTTGTTCTAATTTAGAGGACCAAATTTCTTGAAGGAGGGGAGGATTATAAGGCCCATACTTTTATATGTACTCTTTATGATTCCATGATGTACACACAAGTTACATAATGTGTGCATCATAAGAAATGGACCTTTTTAAGCTCTAAGTGTGAATAGAATGCAAAATGATTAGTGAAGCATTTAAATGCAATTTTTCTTTTGAAATTCTAGAAAAAATAGTAGCTGGAATCCTGCAGATGAATGCTAGATTGATCTCCAAATATGACAGGATCGATCTAGTAATTCCAAAATGAAATCACAAAGGTTCTAAAGGCTAGCAGATTGATCTCGAGGTGATTCTGCATAGAGAGGATCAATCCCTACCCAAACACAAATCGATCTTGAATGGTTTCTGGCTAAAAAGGATCAATCCCTTCCCAAGAGCTGATCGATCCCTTCCTAGGAGCAGATCGATCCTACAGCTTACTTACTAAATATTTGTGTAGTTCAACTAAAGGAAGATCGATCTCTCACCCTAGGAGATTGATCTCACAATGCCTATTTCTATTTAAAGGGCCAACAAATGAGTCTTCTTCCCCAGATTAACACATATCTCTCCATTTTAGTAAATAAGCAAGTTTTCTCACTCTAAAATATCATCTCCTTCCAAACAAATTTGAGAAAGGTTGCTTTTAGCAAAGTTGTTCCTTGTGAGGAGGAGAACAACATAGTTAAAAACTAGTGGTTAAATTTCTGGATTGAAGGAGCAATGTGCTTCCCTATTTTTGGCCAAAAGAGAAAGGTTAAGCTAGGTGAGTTTTCAATACACCAACTTCAAGTATGTTAATCTAGACATTTTTATGAGTTGATTGGTGCATGTATTGTTGGCTGAAACATCTTTGAGCATGATTAATCATCCATGACCTAATATAGGTTTAGTGTGAGAAAATGAGATATGGTTGATTTAATGATGAATTGATTATACTATGGTGTTGGTGATGTTATATGCATGATTTTGAGATGGTTTTGTGAAACTAATATGTTGGAATAGATGATGATTCAAAGTAGGCATAAGAGGTGTATGATGAAATGCCTTAGTGAAGGAAAGTAATAAACTTAAGGCAAGCACACCTCATGTTTGCTGAAATGCCATGAGAGCTAAGCAACCATGGTGTCAGCCATGGTTAGGCATGGCGCACCATGTCAGACCCAGATTTTTGTAGCTTGTACCTTATGATTCCTATGTGTATGAACACTATGTAATTATAGTTGAATCATAAGAAGAGTATTTACTAACATGCAATCGACAATTTGAGAAATTAAAAAAATGCATGTAAGCTACATAACAGCGAGAAAAAGGGTTAAGTTAATTTCCGAACGAGTGCAGGGGTAAAACGGTCAAATGACTGAAATTCGGTATAATTTCGATAAGACAATTTCATTAAAAATATGAAATTAAGGAATCTTGATCAAAATCGAGGAAAATATTGAATTTCGAGTCCAATTGATCAAGATATAAATTTATTAGAATTTATCGAAATTTTTACCTCGAAAAATAAGCCCAAAAATAGTGGAAAAATATACCGAAAAGGTAAAATCGGACTGATAAATTCATTTACGGATTAAATGAATTTAATATGATTTTTTGAGATATTTTTAGATATTTATGGGATATTTATATGATATTTATGGGATTTTTATTATTATTTTATAATAAAATAATAATAATAATATATTATAAATAAAAGAAAAAAAAAGAAACGGATTGAAGAAATCGGGGAGAGAGAAAAGAGGGGAAACCGCGTGAAATGCCGAGGAAGAAGAAGACCACCAGACGGCGAGCACCGGCCACCCCACGGCCAGGACAGAGGTCGAAAAAGGAAGAGGAAGACCGTGCGCACCCATCGGCACTGGTCACTCCATCCACCGACGCGGGACGCCGACGAATCGAAGAGGTGAAGCCGCGGAGGAAAAGAAGGAATCCGGCGGCCACCGGCGGTGCTTGGTCCCGATCGAGCCCAGCCGAGTGTTGCCCAGGCTTAGGCGCGCCGAACTACCGTGGTAATGCGTCGGGAACCGACCGGAATAGGCCGGCACGGCCAAAGGATGCCTGAACCGGTCAGCGGTTCAGGGGAGAAGGTTCTGCGCTGAACCGGACCGGACCGGTTCAGCCAAGGAGAAAAGGGGAAAAAGAGGAAAAAGATAGAAAAAGGAAAAGGAAAATTTTTGGGATTTCACCGGAGTTCGGGTAAGTCGATACGAGGTCAAAAGTGACCGATTTGATTTCCGATGAATTTATTTAAATTGTATTTAATCGAAAATTGACCCGGAGTTAAATATAATAAATTGTGCAGTTCGACGATAAATTCCAAACGGAAACCCGATCGAACCTCGATTTACGTACCATCGCATATTCTCGGGTAAGTAAAGTTCATTTACGATAAATTATGTGATTATTGCGTAATTAAGATTTATTTTACGCATTTCGGATTAAATTCCGTATTTAGTGAATTATAATTGGAATTTTGAATTAGCTGTCGTAACGGGCTATCCAAAGAGCTTGGGATAAAGCCCAATAGGTATTGATAGGCCCAATGAGTCGATAGACCCTGATGAAGGGAAATAATAAGTGAAAAATGGGCTTAATACGGATTAAGGCCCATTAAGGATTATTAAGGCCCATTAAGGGAAAATAGACTGTATTAATGTGTAATACAGTAGGAAAATTATAATTAACCTGAGGAATGGTTATTTACAGCTCCGGAGTTTACATTGAGAGCTGATCGGACTGCGAGATTGAGCAGCACCGAGGAAGTGAGGTCACGTGACGTGATCCGAGGTAAGGGACTTTTGCGAGTAATTAGAGATACATGCACTTATTTTCGTCTGCTTTTACATTCACTTAAAAACTCTGAGGGTCAGAGAAAGTGAATAATAATTATTGCGACCCGATAGTGACAAATTATGATTTTGCCCCTAGGTAGTCAAAAAGTCAACTTTTGTGAAAAGTTACAAAAAGCATGGAAACTATTATTGTGAGTGTTTAATTGTTGTTTAGCATGAAAATAAATAGATGGGCTAATGATTTTAAGGTTGATGTGACTTAAGCACACTTTATAGTGCTGATTTTGATGTTTTATAAACAATCCCTTTTAAATAGCCATCTATCATATTATGTGAGAATGAATCGTGTTAGAGCACAGCTCGCACTGGATTTCATATGTTTTCCACATACATTAGTGTTGGATTTTGATACGCACTAGATTTCCATATATGCATGACAGAGTGCTGGAGCGATTAGCTCGTACTCGAGTTTTACATGAGATATATGACATAGTGGAGCTATTGCTCGTACTTGATTTAATACATGAACTATGCATTGACCTAGTTGCTGGAGGTTGCTCGCACTAGAGTTGAGTTTGTGATGTGAAACAGTGTTTGAGCGTAGTGTCGACTGTGTGTCGCACTCGAGGGCGCGCACTGTATGTGATATTATATACATGGTACCTATTCATGCCGCATTCTTATGTGACTGAGTGTCACATTTTGAGAGGATGGCCAGCATGAGGGTATTAGAGATATGGTATGATATTTCCACAGGCGCGAGGGCTAAGACCTATGTTAGGCACCTGACTGTGATGTTGATATTCCACAGGTGCGAGAGCTAAGACCTATGGTAGGCACTCTGGCCATGAGGACGGGTCCACGAGTGTACTTTGTACCGTGTCTTAGTGACGCGAGGTGTACGCTGTACCGTGTGTTGTTGTGGAGTTGAGGAGGATATAGCTGACGGTTGTGATGGACTGACCCCCCTCCCGTTGCAGCAGTGATGCCCCGCACACCGAGATCTGTGTTGCTTGGGATCACATTTCAGATATGATCATAGTCCAGGATACTATTTGTATTTAACCACAGAGTCTAACATGATATATCACATTGATTGACGGATTTAAACTGCGGACAGACCTGAGGGATGGGTCGGACTCCGATTTTGTGTTGTGAATCATTTGATGCCATATTTATTTTGATTTAAATATACATGGCATGATTTACATAAAGGCATGATTTATATACGATGCATTGTTTTGCACTACATGCCTACATTTGAGAAAGAAAGCATGATTTTCTATACATGGGATTTATTCTGTACAAGTACATATATTATATTTCAAGACATGCTTTTAAAGCGAGTAAAGGAAAAAATGTTTTCAGGGCATAGCATTATTTTGAGTAGATAGTGTAGATATCTACTTGCTTGCCTGATTTCCTTACTGAGCGCGTTGTATGCTCACCCCCCTTTCTTTACATCTCTCTACAGAGCGTCAGTAGAGCGAAAGCTATCGAGGGATAGTGTCCCAGAGTCCACTACTAGTTCCTATCAATCACCAGGTATACATATTATGTACAGTTGTGTATCTAAACATAGAAACAGCACAGTGATGTATACGTTATATATTATGGGGAATGTATTTGTATTAGATGTTATATAATCTTACATGTATAATAAAAGCAGTTACAGTCAGTAATAATATATTGACATGTATGTATGAAATGGATGATGTGGTAAGCGAGGACTCTGACATCGAATCACAGCCCAACCATTGAGGAGAGGAAAGGTAAGTTAAAAATGTGAAAAATTTGTAGTGGTTTTTGGTTAAGTCAGGGATTGAGAACAGGTCCTGACAGGAATTGGTATCAGAGCAGAGGTTGGTCTGATGTGAGTCGGTGTTAGAAAATAGGAAAGTGTACATCCCCATAGTACTGTGCTGTGTTTAGATATAACTGTGTATACCAGATAGGAAATGGACTAATTCATTATTATGAATGCAGGAACTTTGCCTATATGGCAAATACGCGTAGTGGTAGAGGTATGAGAGGTAGGGCTCGAGGCCGGGGAGATAGACCCGAGGGACGAGCCGCTGCTGGACCATTACCTACGCATGAGACTCCAGGTGCTACTGAGGTACCCGAGTGTGTAGAGACGTGTTTCACGAGATTAGAGCGTGGTCTCGAGACTATTATTGAGATACAGGCACAGACGATGCCAGGTAGGCAGAGACAGGAGGCAGGAGCTACGACAGGAGAGGTAGTTGCCCCTGATACACCTACGCAGACAGCTGATGCACAGAGGACCGTAGATACTCCTACACCCCCACCGGTTTCGGGTGGTAGTGGATTAGGATATGGATGTGATATGCATCGGTTGCGAGAATTCCAGAAGTTTAGACCTCCATCCTTTAGTGGGGTCAAGGACCCAATGGCTGCTGAAGAGTGGTTAGCAGAACTGGAGAAGCTTTATGGATTCTTCGAATGTACGACCTCGGAGATGGTCGCGTTTGCTGCGTTCCTACTGAAGGGAGCTGTAGAGCATTGGTGGAAGTCCACCCGACCTATATTGAGATCTCGACACACGGATATCAGTTGGGATATATTTCGGGAGGCCTTCAGGAGGCAGTTTGTTCCTGACACCGCACAGCGAAAACTACAGGCAGAGTTTTTGGGACTACACCAGGGGAGTTTATCTGTGGACGAGTATGAGACTGGATTCCTATCCCTAGGAAGATATGACCCTGATACCATGTACAGTGAGACCAGGAAGGTCCACAGGTTTATCGATGGGTTGAGACCAGTTTTACGGTTCAAGTTGGTCCCATTAGACATAGTGACCTATGAGGAAGCAGTGCGCAGGGCGCAATTATGTGAGCAGGATTACGAGAGGAATGCTTCCGAGTTTGGGAAGTTTAGCCGTAGCTGAGATATACAGAAGAAGAGGTCGGCTAGAGATTTCAGTTATCGAGGAGGGAGGAGACTCTTCGGTAAGAGATCACGGGTAGAGGAGGCACGAGAGAGATATGCTAGACCTCCTACTTATCCGACTGTAGCCCCAGCGAAGGGTATTGTCATAGGAGGACAGAGACCTACTGTTGATCAGTGCAGAAGGTGTGGTAAGCAACATGGAAGTAGACTGTGTCCACTAACTCCTGTTGTGTGTTTTCGATGTGGGAAACAGGGGCACATGGCTAGAGAGTGCCCAGAGACATATGTGACTGCACCACTGAGAGGCAGGGAGTTTGATAGAACCCCAGCTGGTACGTATGCTCAGAGAGGTAGAGCGACGGCAGAGGAGAAGGGAAAACAAGTGATGGGTCAAGGGCGAGTACATGCTTTGGACCAGGGGACAGCTGATGCTTCATCAGATGTGATTCGAGGTAACATCCTGATTTATGATATTGAAGCATATGTATTAATTGATCCTGGTGCCACACATTCTTTTGTATCGCCATCATTTGCATGTAAATTAGCAAGACATGTAGAACGTACACCTTTATGTATGATGATGTTGATTAGTACGCCTATAAATAGTAGTCAAGTTGTAGAATATGTATATAATGACTGCAAGTTGAGAGTAGGGGATAAGGAGATGACAGCCAATCTAATATTACTAAGTATGAGCGACTTTGATATAATATTAGGAATGGATTGGCTATCTGCAAACCATGTTGTTTTAGATTGTTGTGCTAAGACAGTTATGTTCCCTAACCCTACTAGATATGTTGTAAAGTTTAATAAGAATAAATGAAAGGAGTAGTTATGATTATTACATGATTACTGATTTAGAAAACCTTCAACATATCAAGGTTTCGTTGCGTACGTGGTAGATATGGATAAGGCACATCCGGAGTTGTCAGATATTACTGTGGTCAGTGAGTACCCAGATGTTTTCCCGGATGAATTACCAGGGTTACCACCAGACAGAGAGATGGAGTTCTGCATAGATCTGGTACCTGGTACGGAGCCTATTTCGAGACCACCATATCACATGGCCTTAGTTGAGCTGGAGGAGCTCAAGAGACAGTTACAAGAGCTGTTGGATAGGGGTTTTGTTCGACCGAGTGTTTCACCTTGGGGAGCACCGGTTCTGTTTGTGAGGAAGAAGGATGGGAGCCTCCGATTGTGTATAGACTACCGATTGTTGAATAAGGCCACCATCAAGAATAGATACCCCCTTCCACGCATTGACGACTTGTTAGATCAGCTTCAGGGAGCACAGGTCTTTTCCAAGATTGACCTGAGGTCTGGGTATCATCAGCTGAAGGTTCGGAGTGGAGATGTACCCAAGACAGCATTTCGTACCCGATATGGCCATTATGAGTTCTTGGTCATGCCATTCGGATTGACGAATGCTCCAGCTGCTTTCATGGCTTTGATGAATGATGTGTTCAAGCCATATTTGGACCAGTTTGTTATCATCTTTATCGATGACATATTGGTGTATTCGAGATCCAAGGAGGAGCCTGAGGAGCACCTCAGGATCGTGTTGCAGACGCTACGGCAGCATGAGTTATATGCTAAGCTCAGTAAGTGTGACTTTTGGTTGTCACAGATCTCGTTTTTGGGACATGTTGTATCGAGAGATGGGGTATCAGTTGATCCATCTAAGATAGAGGCTGTAGTTCAGTGGGAACAGCCGAAGACAGTCACCGAGATCAGGAGTTTTCTGGGTTTAGCTGGATACTATCGGAGATTCGTTGAGGGATTTTCAAAGTTGGCTGCTTCGTTGACACGTCTTACTCGAAAGAGTGCACCGTTTATATGGAACGAGGATTATGAGAAGAGTTTTGAGGAGTTGAAGTGTCGATTGACCACCGCTCCGATTCTCACTATCCCTACCAGCTCAGGAGGATTTGCAGTGTATACCGATGCTTCGCATCAAGGACTGGGCTGCGTATTGATGCAGGATGGGAAGGTAGTTGCTTATGAATCCAAACAGCTGAAGGATCATGAGAAGAACTATCCGACCCATGATTTGGAGCTTGCAGCAGTAGTGTTTGCGTTGAAGGTATGGCGCCACTACTTATATGGCGAGAAGTTCCAGATATTTACCGACCACAAGAGCCTCAAGTATCTGTTCTCACAGAAAGAGCTGAACATGAGACAGAGAAGATGGCTAGAGCTTCTGAAGGACTACGATTGCGAGATACTTTATCATCCGGGTAAGGCTAACGTTGTAGCCGATGCCTTGAGCAGGAAGAGCCTGGGGATGGTATCGTACATGATGGTTAGGGAACATGATTTGCTAGAGCAATTTGCTAGCCTCAGCTTAGGAGTCGTGCCTTCTGATATGGATATAGGCTATGTGATAGTTAGTCTACGCTTGGAGCCAGATCTGTTGGACAGGATTAGAGTGGCTCAGCAGACTGATCCATTTTGTATGGATGTGAGTAGTCAGAAGCAGAAGGGCACCGTGACTGATTTTGAGTTGAGTTCTGATAGACTACTGAGGTTCAGAGGCAGATTGTGTGTTCCCAAGGATCCAGGACTCAGGAGATTGATATTGGCGGAAGCTCATTGGTCGAGGTATATGTTGCATCCGGGGAGTAACAAGATGTATCAGAACCTTCGGAAGGTATACTGGTGGTCGGGTATGAAGAGAGATGTAGCAGACTTTGTGGCAAAGTGTCTCATATGTCAGCAGGCCAAGGTAGAGCATCAAAAATCGACAGGGTTATTACAGCCTCTACCTATACCGACATGGAAATGGGAGCATATCACCATGGATTTCGTGATGGGTTTACCGAGGACCCGCAGGAATCACGATGCTATATGGGTGATCGTTGATAAACTGACGAAGTCAACCCACTTCCTAGCTATGAGAGCTACCGATACTCTGAGTTCATTAGCAGAACTGTATGTACGCGAGGTAGTGAGGTTACACGGTGTACCAGTGAGCATAGTCTCTGATAGGGAATCCCGCTTCACATTCCACTTTTGGGGACATTTTCAGGAAGCCATGGGAACCCAGTTGAGTTTGAGCACCGCTTTCCATCCTCAGACAGATGGTCAGTCAGAGAGGACCATACAGACTCTGGAGGATATGTTGAGAGCATGTGTGCTAGATTATCGAGGCTCCTGGGATGACCACCTGCCACTAGCCGAGTTCACCTACAACAACAGTTATCATTTGAGTATCGGGATGGCACCGTATGAGGCTTTGTATGGCCGTAGATGTCATTCCCCTATTGGATGGGAAGAAGTGGGTGACCATAAGATTTTCACTCCTGACATGGTTACGCAAGCATCTGAGGACGTCCGCTTGATAGTAGAGAGACTGAGGACAGCTCAGAGCAGACAGAAGAGTTACGCTGACAGGAGACGTAGGCCACTAGAGTTTGCAGTTGGTGAATCCGTGTTTTTGAGAGTTTCTCCTTCCAAGGGCATAGCGAGATTTGGGAAGAGAGGGAAACTAAATCCTCACTACATTGGACCCTTTGAGATACTTGATCGAGTGGGAGATAAGGCGTATAGGTTGGCATTGCCACCGGACTTATCAGGTGTCCATAACGTCTTCCACATATCGATGCTTCGGAAGTATCACCCGGATCCGGCACATGTGATTAGTTACGAGCCTTTGGAGCTCCGAGAGGACATGTCATATGTTGAGAAACCGATTCGGATATTGGATAGGAAGGAGAAGGTATTGAGATCGAAGACCATCGGATTAGTGAAGATTCTCTGGCAGCATCATACTTCAGAGGAAGCTACTTGGGAGTTAGAGAGTCTAATGCGAGATAAGTACCCTCACCTATTTGATGATTGACTTGGTTCTAATTTGGAGGACCAAATTTTCTGAGTGGGGGAGGATTGTCAGACCCAGATTTTTGTAACTTGTACCTTATGATTCCTATGTGTATGAACACTATGTAATTATAGTTGAATCATAAGAAGAGTATTTACTAACATGCAATCGACAATTTGAGAAATTAAAAAAATGCATGTAAGCTACATAACAGCGAGAAAAAGGGTTAAGTTAATTCCCGAACGAGTGCAGGGGTAAAATGGTCAAATGACTAAAATTCGGTATAATTTCGATGAGACAATTTCATTAAAAATATGAAATTAAGGAATCTTGATTAAAATCGAGGAAAATATTGAATTTCGAGTCCAATTGATCAAGATATAAATTTATTAAAATTTATCGGAATTTTTACCTCGAAAAATGAGCCCAAAAATAGTGGAAAAATATACCGAAAAGGTAAAATCGGACTGATAAATTCATTTACGGATTAAATTAATTTAATATGATTTTTTGAAATATTTTTAGATATTTATGGGATATTTATGGGATATTTATTATTATTTTATAATAAAATAATAATAAAAATATATTATAAATAAAAGAAAAAAAAGAAACGGATTGAAGAAATCGGGGAGAGAGAAAAGAGGGGAAACCGCGTGAAATGCCGAGGAAGAAGAAGACCACCAGACGGCGAGCACCAGCCACCCCACGGCCAGGACAGAGGTCGAAAAAGAAAAAGGAAGACCGTGCGCATCCATCGGCACCGGTCACTCCATCCACCGACGCCGGACGCCGGCGAATCGAAGAGGTGAAGCCGCGGAGGAAAAGAAGGAATCCGGCGGCCATCGGCGGTGCTTGGTCCCGATCGAGCCCAGCCGAATGTTGCCCAGGCTTAGGCGCGCCGAACTGCGATGGTGATGCGTCGGGAATCGGCCGGAATAGGCTGGCACGGCCAAAGGATGCCTGAACCGGTCGGCAGTTCAAGGGAGAAGGTTCTGCGCTGAACCGGACCAGACCGGTTCAGCTAAGGAGAAAAGGGGAAAAAGAGGAAAAAGAAAGAAAAAGGAAAAGGAAAATTTTTGGGATTTCACCGGACTTCGGGTAAGTCGATACGAGGTCAAAAGTGACCGATTTAATTTTCGATGAATTTATTTAAATTGTATTTAATCGAAAATTGACTCGGAGTTAAATATAATAAATTGTGCAGTTCGACGATAAATTCCAAACGAAAACCCGATCGAACCTCGATTTGCGTATCATCGCATATTCTCGGGTAAGTAAAGTTCATTTACGATAAATTATGTGATTATTGCGTATTTAAGATTTATTTTACGTATTTCGGATTAAATTCCGTATTTAGTAAATTATAATTGAAATTTTGAATTAACTGTCGTAAATGATATACGGGCTATCCAAAGAGCTTGGAATAAAGCCCAATGGGTATTGATAGGCCCAATGAGTCGATAGACCTTGATGAAGGGAAATAATAAGTGGAAAACGGGCTTAATACGGATTAAGGCCCATTAAGGATTATTAAGGCCCATTAAGGGAAAATAGACTGTATTAATGTGTAATATAGTAGGAAAATTATAATTAACCTGAGGAATGGTTATTTACAGCTCCGGAGTTTACATTAAGAGCTGATCGGACTGCGAGATTGAGCAGCACCGAGGAAGTGAGGTCACGTGACGTGATCCGAGGTAAGGGACTTTTGCGAGTAGTTAGAAATACATGCACGTATTTTCATCTGCTTTTACATTCACTTAAAAACTCTGAGGGTCAGAGAAAGTGAATAATAATTATTGCGACCTGATAGTGGTAAATTACAATTTTGCCCCTAGTTAGTCAAAAAGTCAACTTTTGTGAAAAGTTGCAAAAAGCGTGGAAACTATTATTGTGAGTGTTTAATTGCTGTTTAGCATGAAAATAAATAGATGGGCTAATGATTTTAAGGTTGATGTGACTTAAGCACACTTTATAGTGCTGATTTTGATGTTTTATAAACAATCCCTTTTAAATAGCCATCTATCATATTATGTGAGAATCAATTGTGTTAGAGCACAGCTCGCACTGGATTTCATATGTTTTCCACATACATTAGTTCTGGATTTTGATACGGACTAGATTTCCATATATGCATGACGGAGTGCTGGAGCGATTAGCTCGTACTCGAGTTTTACATGAGATATATGACATAGTACTGGAGCTATTGCTCGTACTTAATTTGATATTGTGCATAGTATGGTACTGGAGCTATTGCTCGTACTTGATTTAATACATGAACTATGCATTGACCTAGTTGCTGGAGGTTGCTCGCACTAGAGTTGAGTTTGTGATGTGAAACAATGTTCGAGCGTAGTGTCGACTGTGTGTCGCACTCGAGGGCGCACACTGTATGTGATATTATATACATGGTACCTATTCATGCCGCATTCTTGTGTGACTGAGTGTCACATTTTGAGAGGATGGCCAGCATGAGGGTATTAGAGATGTGGTATGATATTTCCACAGGCGCGAGGGCTAAGACCTATGTTAGGCACCCTAATTGTGATGTTGATATTCCATGGGTGCAAGAGCTAAGACCTATGGTAGGCACTCTGGCCGTGAGGACAGGTCCACGGGTGTACTTTGTACCGTGTCTGAGTGGCGCGAGGTGTACGCTGTACCGTGTGTTGTTGTGGAGTTGAGGAGGATATAGCTGACGGTTATGATGGACAGACCCCCCTCCCGTTGCAGCAGTGATGCCCCGCACACCGAGATATGTGTTGCTTGGGATCACATTTCGGATATGATCATAGTCTAGGATACTATTTGCATTTAACCACAGAGTCTAACATGATATATCACATTGATTGACTGATTTAAACTGCGGACAGACTTGAGGGATGGGTCGGACTCCGATTTTGTGTTGTGCATCATTTGATGCCATATTTATTTTGATTTAAATATACATGGCATGATTTACATAAAGGCATGATTTATATACGATGCATTGTTTTGCACTACATGCCTACATTTGAGAAAGAAAGCATGATTTTCTGTACATGGGATTTATTCTATACAAGTATATATATTATATTTCAAGACATGCTTTTAAAGCGAGTAAAGGAAATAATGTTTTCAGGGCATAACATTATTTTGAGTAGATAGTGTAGATATCTACTTGCTTGCTTGATTTCCTTACTGAGCGCGTTGTATGCTCACCCCCCTTTCTTTACATCTCTCTACAGAGCGTCAGTAGAGCGAGAGCTATCGAGGGATAGTGTCCTAGAGTCCACTGCTAGTTCCTATCGATCACCAGGTATACATATTATGTACAGTTGTGTATCTAAACATAGAAACAGCACAGTGATGTATACGTTATATATTATGGGGAATGTATTTGTATTAGATTTTATATAATCTTACATGTATAATAAAAGCAGTTACAGTCAGTAATAATATATTGACATGTATGTATGAAATGGATGATGTGGTAAGCGAGGACTCTGACATCAAATCACAGCCCAACCATTGAGGAGAGGAAAGGTAAGTTAAAAATGTGAAAAATTTGTAGTGGTTTTTGGTTAAGTTAGGGATTGAGAATGGGTCCTGACACACCATGCGTGATCGAATGGTCAAGTGGGCCAAACGTTGAGTATTCGGCTCAATAAGGCATTGTAGACCTAAGGTTGGCTCAATATGAATCAGTAGGCTTAATGGGCCTTATAGATTCTCGAGGAATGAATAGTATAATCGAAATGGACTTTAGAGAAAGTAAGGCCCAATAAGAGTAAATTGGCCCAATAAGTTAAATCGATTGTAGTGAAAGTGAAATACAGATAAATAAATTGTATTTAATATGATAAATAATTTCGTGCAGCTCCGGAGATTATATTGAGAGCGAATCAGATTTCGCGATCAAGCAGCTCTGAGGAAGTGGAATTATTTGACGTGATTTCAAGTAAGGGAATTTTGTGAGTAGCTTGAGGTAGCTATACATAGTTTTGGGAAAATTTTCAAGCATTTAAAATTTATGAGGATTTTAAAAATGGAAAAATTTTCGTAGGGAGCCGGTATCGAAAAATTACTATTTTGCCCCTACTAAGGAAAATTTCGAAAAAGGTTGGGATGGGATTGGAACAGGTATAAACTGTATGTTTTTGAGTGTTTTCACTATGAAATAATGCTTTTTAGCAAGTATACGGATAGGTTGGCTAGTGTTTGCATGAATTGCATTAAATAATACGTTTATGTGCTGAGCTTTGATTTTAAAGCGTTTTCACTGAAAGTGAGACGCCTATCAGATTTATGTGAAAACAAAATCGTGTTGGAGCTTTGCTCGCACGGGAATTGGTTTGATTGTACATGCATTAGTGCTGGAGCTTCGCTCGCTCTAGATTGTACGATACATGCATGACATGGTGCTGGAGCCTTACTCGCACTATATTTTACATGATTTACACATAACATCGAGCAGAAACTTTGCTCGCGAGAGATTTTCATGATTATGCATGACTAGTGCTAGCATAGTGCTAGAGCCTCGCTCGCACTAGATTTTATATGATATATGCATAACATAGTGCTAGAGTCTCGTTCGCACTAGATTTTTACATGGTTTCCATGATAGACTGCTGGAGCGTTACTCGCACTAGATTTTCATGAGATATTTATAGCAGTGCTGGAGCTTGATCGCACGTGATTTTTATGACATGCTTGGAGCCGTGCTGGGAGCTTCGGGTAGACTTTGTGTCACACCGATTAAATAGGCTCACACGTGCATTTTGAGACGTGGCATGAGTTGTTGGGATGATATGTGTAAGACCCGTATTTTTACATGTAACTGTTATGGTTCCCTAAGTATACATTGTTTATGTAATATGAATCATAAGTGATGTAAGGTCTGTAAATTTGATGTACACACTTGTTATGTGAATTCGTGATGTACACACAAGTTTCATTAAGTATGAATAATAAGAAATAGACCTTTTGAAGTGATAAATGTGTATAGAATGAAAATGAGTGGTGGAGTAATTTATACAAAGTTAGCTTTAAGAAATTGTGATGAAATTTGGCTAAGTATGGCTGCAGAGCAAGGGGAGATCGATCTCCTCTGCAGGGGAGATTGATCTTAGAGGTAATTTGAAGAAGGAAATCAATCCTCAGTCCAAGCAGATAGATCCCCTTAAGCCTCGGCCTGAAGCAGATCGATCTCATTACCCTGCCAAATCGATCTAAGAAGCTCTCGGCCTGGGAGAGATCGATCTCATGTTCTTCGACAGATCGATCTCCTAAGCTTGAAAACTCAATGCAGGAAGGCTAAAAACAGTTACAGATCGATCCCTCACTTAGGGAAATCGATCTCACCAAGCATTTTCTATATAAACAGAGCAGTTGAACTGCAATTCACGGGAGAACATCAAACCTTTCCATATTTTGCAACCAAGTGACCTATCTTCCTCTCTAGACCATCAATACTTTCCTTAGAGATTTGAAAGGAGTTTATTTCATCAAAGTTGTTCATAGAGTGGAGAAGAACAACATAGTTGGAAACGAGAGGCTGAATCACTAAATCGAAGGAGAAAAAGAGTTTTTCCTCGAAGTTGTGAAAAATAAGAAAAGCTGAGATTGGTGAGATTTCAATACATCGATCTCAAATATGTTGATCTATATACTTGTATGAGTTGATTGGTATATAGATTAATGGTTGAAATGTGATAAACATACTTAAACAAAGATAAGACTTAGAATCGATTTAATGATAGAAAATCGAGTAGTCTTGGTTTAATGGAGATTTGAGCATGAAAAAGTGTTATTAAACATGTATATATGGTGGTGTAACAGTTTGTTGAAGTTCATGTGTTAGAAACAAAAATGGCTAAAATTTAGTATATATGGTGTTTGATGAAATGCCACGATGAAGTGAAAATCATGAACTTGAGGTATTATAAGCATGATACCTGCTTGATACGAATTGATAGACTCGAGGAGTCAGAGAGATTCTCGAAAATGAATTATATACTTGGAATGGACTTTGAAAGGATAAAGTCCAATAATGATGTAAAGAGGCCAAATGGAATATAAATGGCCAAACTCATTGATTTGAATATCATGTAAGTAAAATGAGGTATACTGATGTGTGTAGTATACAATTTCAGTTCTAGAAGATCGTTGGAATCAATAAGACGGATCACGAGAAGTGGAAATCGAAGGAAAATGATTCAAGCGTGATTCGAGGTAAGGGACTTATGCGAGCTATAGAGATAACTATACGTATGTTTCTTACCTGTTATGTGCGAATGTATGTGATAAATACATAGATATTGATATATCTAGGTAGAAAACTACGTATGAGAATAAGTCGATAGTATGAGTTGCATGACTTCTATGATTGTTATGAAAAGAGGTTTTTGCAAACGTTTTGAGAAAGAATAATAATAGACGGGCTTACGGTTTAACCATGTGCATTAAATGTTTTTAATGAGTGATTGAAGGGAAATTTGCCCTCTCACTCATGACTATACATGGAGCCCCTTCTATTTATTTTCTGTATGAAACCGTGCTAGAGCATGCGAGGCAATGGTAGACTGACCAGCCCTGCTCGCATATTACTTTCAAAGAGATTTTTAGAAAAGCAAAAGAGTGCTTGATGCCTTGGGTGATGCTGTATGTTCCACTCGAGATGCTCGCACTAGATTTTGGGAATCATGCTAAAGCCTTCGAGTATTGTTGTGTGTCTTGCTCTAACTATGCTCGCATGTAAAATTCATAGTAATATCGTGCTCGATGCCTCAAGTATGTTGTGTGTCTTACTCTGAGTTGCTCACAAAGGTTTTCATGATTGTGCTGTGAGTTGAGTAAAACCATGTTAGAGCCATCATGTATTTCTGTGTGTCTTGCATTGACCTGCTCATATGAGGTTTATGAATGTGATATAATGAGTACAAACCATGCTTGAGCCGTCGTGTACTGTTGTGCGTCTAAGACTGACCTGCTCACATGAGATTTTGAGACAACGAAAATGGGTGATAAGGATCCACGGGAGCATGATATACCGTGAGCGTTAGCCATGGGGTACGATGTGTCGTGACTGAGTATGAGCTGAAGGGATGGTTGATCCGCCTCCCCAAGCGTAGGGTTCCCGCACACCTGATCAATGTAGCCTGGAATCTGACTATGGCCATAAGTCTTTATGTATCTGAGTGATACGACATTGTCACTACTGTGTGAGGTGACAGATGTCTTCCCTTGTTGTGTGTCTGGGGATATGATAACCCATGATTTATGTCTCAACATGTATTGATTTACAAAGTATAAAGTATTTTCTATATATGAACTGTGTGAATAGATTATGTTGTGTGAAGTTGTGTGATACT
This sequence comes from Firmiana major, assembly GCA_033439115.1. Classification (NCBI taxonomy): domain Eukaryota; kingdom Viridiplantae; phylum Streptophyta; class Magnoliopsida; order Malvales; family Malvaceae; genus Firmiana; species Firmiana major. The sequence continues at coordinate 41,754,912 of CM065907.1, read as the reverse complement.
GTGTGAATATGCATATACCCATCTAGCCAATTAATGGTTTCGCATTGACGGAAGTTGTTTTAAAGAACATGCATATTGTTTTATAAGGAAAATGAACATATATTAACTTTAGCATGTAGATAGTGTAGTTATATACTTACTTTCATCTTTTCCTTATTGAGTATGTTATGCTCACCCCCTTTCCTCCTCTACAAATACTACGCAGTAGTGAGTACACTGCAGTCATCCCTGTTATCGTGTTTTCTCTAGTCATCGAGCAGTACAGAGAGGTATACATTGTGATGAAAAATTTTGTATCATGTAAATTAATGCACAGTAAAGTTTGTATTTTATATTTTAGGGGATGTATCTAATAGAAACTGATGTAAACGCTTCCGTACTTATATATAACAATCCAGTTTCTATTCTACTTCATTTGTATAACTATATTTAACTAAAATGGATGAGATATGAATTGGATATTGAATCACAACCCAACTGTAAGTGGTAAGGTAAAGGTCACGGACTGTTATAGAGGGTCGTGACAATATGGGTCTACGGAGTATGTTGTACTGTGCATGGAGCATGGAGTATGTTGTACTGTGCAGTGATATATGATATACCGTCTTCGGACAAGGGATGATCTGCTATGGACCGGTGATAGGATGTGACCCACCTTTTGTGCCGAAGCAGATATGTGATGCCCCGCACACTAGGTACCGTGTAGCCTATAATCACTCAGATATGGCCATAGTCCTGTACAGTTACCATGATTTCCTGCCTACTCTCGTATGTTACCTGATTTATGTAATTACATGATTTAAATGGTTTCATGTGGATCGGGATAGCTCGAGGGAGGGGTTGAGTCCTGATAGATTCGTGATTTGGTTTGAATTGAATTGAAGTGACATGTTTTTACATGATGTGATTGAAATGAAATAGCATTATGTGTTTTCCATGCTTTTAACAATAAATTCATGAAATGAAATGTTTTACATGAAATGCCTGTGTTTACGATTTCGAGCATGATTTCCACATGTGTGTTACATAGTTGTACGCATGAGCTTGGGTTTTTCGGCATGATATTGAGAAAGAACGATTTTAAGGCATGACATTATGTTCATGTAGATAGTGTAGTTATCTACTTGCATGCATAATTTTCTTACTGAACGTGTGGTTGCTCACCCTTTCATTCCCCCCCTCTACAGAGTACTTTCAGTATAACGAGAGCGACAGTGGTCTTGCATTCCTGTTGTCTGCTACTTCCCATCGAGGAAAAGGTATAAATGCTTGTATAGTTTTTGTATCTGAACATGTAAATGCACAGTACTATACATGGGTATGATATCGGGGATGTAAAGTTATGTAAATACATTCATGAATGAATTTAGTTAAAGTCAAATAATAGTAAATCCTGACATGTAAATGTGATATGGAAATGGAATGGTAAATAGTGTAAGGGGACTAACACCGAATCATAGTCCAACTGTTGGTAGGATGGTCACGAGGAGAGGGAGGTAAGAATTAAATAATAAACGAAAAATGAAAAAATTTGTAGCAGTTTTTAGTGAAAAGTGGGTCGTGACATAACGGGATACCATTACGATTTTAAATTACATCTCTTACCTATCGAATCTTAGGGCAACACAGAATCGTCAGGTATCAAGCTTACCTCGATTTGCTTGCTAGCACCTCGCGCTATCCAAGATAATTTCAAAATCATAAAAAAATATTTAAGTTCATCTTAGTATACTTGAACATACACCAACTTACATAATCTTCATTAAACTTGGCCATTTTTTGCCCACTTTGTTATTTACTCGGTTTTACCAATTACTTCTCAGTTTAAGTTATTTCGACAATTTCTTTTCTTTTAACTTCAAACTTATCAACTTAATTGCTTAAACACCTATTCGAGTCTTTAAAAAAGCTTAAAAACCAGCCAAGAAATCAAAATCTTAAGGTTTCTCTTACCTCTGAAACAAGGTAGATTCTGCCCCTATTCTTCTCTCTAGCTTTTCACCCACCAAATCAACTTATTTGTGGCTGAATTTTTTATATGTTTTATATAACTTAAGAAGGAAAATTGCGTTCTTCTTAGCCAACTTCTAAAAATGGTAGGAAGGTGGCCGAAATATTTGCCCAAGTAGACTCTATGAAGGACGCCTGCGGCAAGAAGAAAATAGAGAGCTTTCTGGTTTTAGGTCGATTCTAGATGGTTTTTGGCTTTCCATAAAAGTATTTAAATGCAATTTAACATGGAAAAAATCAGGCTCAAAAGCCTTCTGGAATCACTTCGAATTGAGCTTTCTTGTTGAGCCTACAGAGTGTTGGGCTTGGGCTGTCAGTTGTCTTGTTTTCATAAAATCTCTAAAAATTATTACTAATCAAATTTCTTCCAAATTTCCACTTCTCATGTGTTATACTAAGTACTTAGTATGTTTCATAAAAATTTTTGACCCACTTGTTTAAGAAAAATTTTCCGTTTAAGCTCATTTTACCCGATTTAGTCATTATTGATGAAAATTCCTTAAGGTTTTCAATTTACTTTAAAAATTAGTTTAACCATTGAAACCTCCATATTTCTACTAAATTTTTGTTCTCCAAGTCAAACATACCTTATATTAATTTCCTATGACCTCAGAATAATTTTATCAAATTTATGAAATTTATTCCGAATTTATTTCAATTACTAGGCTCAATTTCTCGGTTTAGTGCTAATTCGAGTTTTTACTAGCTTTTTCACTTCTGATTCTTTAGTTTTACCTACTAATCACCAAAGCATACTTATAATTGTAATCTCTTGAGAAATACTTTAATTCAAAATCTTACATTGGGTTTTGTGCCCCGAGTTTCGTGCTACTAATCCAAATTCTTTGGTTATTTCCGGCCTTGCATAATATTATTTTGAGTCCTTTAATTGCTTTCTAGTTTCCAAATAACCAATAAAACAAAAATTTTGGGTTTCACATAGTCTGAAACAACTTAGAAATCCATGCTCATATGGCCCTGAGTTCATAACGCAGTGCCCGATTCTACCAGGTTCAAACTGATGAAGTTATTCTATCTGACGAACTAGGAACTCTATGGTGGCATGCCCATAGTGGCTGGACTAGTGGCTCCATCCAGGGTGCCTTTGTCATTTTACTAACTGAGAACGAAACTTATCCATTTCCTACGCTTGATGCAGATCAAATGATCATAATTCGTAAGCATATGATCCTTTCAACTTAATATTATATATATATATATATATATATATATATATATATATATATATATATATATATATTCTGTTCTATTGATAAAAATTAGTAACAGTCCACGCTTTCGTTTGTCATACCTATGCTACCTACATTAATGTATCTAACCTTGATTTCTTAGAATCATGGTATAATGAGGACTACATGCAAATCATCGATCAAACACTTGCAACCGGTATACCTCCACGCCAACCAGATGCTTACTCCATCAATGGACACTTAGGAGACACATATGGATGCCCTAATGGTACGTTCTAGTATTAAAACTAGGATCGAGTTTCAATAGTGTTTCTAGCAGTTATTTCGACGTTTTAAGAGTTTCTATTTTACAAATTTATAGTTACCAATTACAGACACATTATACCGTATGCAAGTTGATTATGAGAAGACATACCTTCTCTGCATAATCAATGCTGCAAAGAATGCCTCCTACGTTCAAAGGTTTACAGGCGACTATATTTTGATAAACCCTGGACAAACCATGGATGTTTTGGTCTATGCAAACCAAAACGTTGGCCAATTTTATATGGCTACTAGGCCTTTCTCTAATTCAACTACTCCTCCTGTTGACTTTATCACTACCGGTGTATTTGAATATACCAGCAGTCAAGGTGGGCTAAATGCTTTATTAATAACACTGCCCATAAGAAACGATACAAATGCTACAAATAGCTTCGGCAGTCGAATTAAGAGAGCAAACGTCACACAAAATCCACCACTGAGTGTGCCAAAATATATTGATAGACGAGTCTACATCGCAATCGCTACAAACAACCTGCCTTGCAACTCCTCACAATGTCTTGTGCCCTATAGAATTGTTGCAAGTTTGACAAACGTCAGCTTTGTTTTCCCACGTATTGACATTCTCCTAGCATATTACAACAGGTATATATTCATAGTTCTATCCTCGTCGATTCAATTTATTAACCCATTTCATGTTTTCATAATTTTGGACCTTTAAAAAGTAGTTTCATATATTATCTTTCCTTTGACAGGAACACCAGTGGAGTTTTCACCGAAGATTTTCCCTCAATCCACCTGTATTCATGAATTCACTGGCAACTTGACCAACTTAAACCCGAGAGCTAGTCTAGGGACAAGGGCTGTTGTGCTAAATTACGGTGAAGCAGTGGAGATTGTGCCCCAAGCAACTAATCTTGGTGCTGGTGGAAGTCATCCAATTCATTTGCACGGTTTTAGCTTCTATCGTGTCGTAACTGGTTCCGGAAATTTTAACAATGAGACTGACCCAACCACTTACAACCTGGTCGATCCACCACTCATTAACACTGTCCATGTTCCTGACAGAGGATGGGTTGCCCTCAGATCATATGCAACCAATCCTGGTAAGTTTTCATCTAATTCAAGGAAATTAGTGAACTCTTCTGCCCTATTTTAGTAATAAATTATTTTATTAATAATGTACACTTTTTCAGGGATATGCATGGTTTATGCACTGTCATTTGGATAAGCATGGCAGCTGGGGTATGGACACTGTTTTCATTGTGAGGAATGGAACCACCGCAGAAACAACCATTCTTCCACCGCCACCTGGCTTGCCTCTTTGTCCTGGAACCTAGAAAGTAGGATTAATGTATAAGTAGTTTATGGGTCAAATTTTATTTAAACTACAGTTAATAAAGTTGTCACTGGAATGTAACTTTATAATAATTCATATGTATGATTTATGTAATCATTTCGGAGAAGATATTATTGTTAATTGCACTTGTTTCAATTCGTTTTATTTTGACTTTAATTTGTTCAATTGGAAGTACTGCTTTTAGTAAATAATTTTTTTTCTTTCCTCACTCACTTAGTTACTAATTAATTAATTACTTTGTTGATTTTTCATAACTGATGGCGTAATGATAAACATAAAGTTAAAATTCATTGATATTTCATACTTGCAAGCATGGAAAGCAACGAGTGAGAAAGAGAATACAGTTTCTACACTACACAACTCGTTCAACAAAACTCCATATCATTGTACTAAGACACTCGCTAAAGATGGACCATTTGGTTTCAAAATGATAACAAGTGTTAGTAAGGGGCTGCAAAGTGATGACATTAGCCAAGAAAAGTATATCTGGATAAGACGAATTGACTTGTACAAGTTTTGTCATGGTTTTTGTTGCGCATGATAAAATAATAATAAAAATGCATCACGTGGTGCACAAAGAATGCATCACGTGGCGCACAAAGAATGCATCACGTGGCGCACGAAGAAAATATATGAAAAATGATACAAGCCCTAAGTAAGATAAAAATCGCAAAAATGTAATTAATGATAGAGTAAATCTCTATAAATAGGGGTCAAGTACGATTCATTAACCTAAGTCTCTATTTCCCTACTAAAACTCTGTCAAATTCTCGATCTGACTTAAGTATCGGAGTGCAAACGCAGGGAAAGCCTTGCGTCCCTCTGATCTTTCTTTTTCTTGCATAGATTTCGGCAGCACGTGGCATGAAAGACGTCAGCAATTCATCATTGTTGTTTTAGCCAACAACAATTGGCACCATCTGTGGGAAACGAAAGAAAAGCTTTCTGCTTTACAACAATGGGGCGGACAGAATCAGCAGTGCCGCGAAGGTTCGAGGCTTGCCGCAAAGGTGAATGCCTAGCCGTAAAGGTTTGAGGCTTGCCACGAAGGTGAATGCCTTGCCGTGAAGAACAATGGCTTGCCGAAGTGATCACCATGAAGATATATGGATTGTCGAATTTGAATTTGATGTCGCGAATGTGAATACCTTGTCGCGAGTATTAGCTTGTCGCCAAGGTGAATGCCTTGCCGCTAAGGTTCGAAAGTTCGAGGCTTACCGCGAAGATGAATGCCTTGCCGCGAGGGATGCTTGCCGCGAGAGTGTACAGCTTGCCGCGAGGGATGCCTGCCGCGAGAGTGTATAGTTTTCCGCGAGAGTGTACAGCTTGCCATAAAGGATGTCGCGAGTGCCGCGAGGGTGTTTAGGCGCCACGAATGTCGCGAGAGTGAAAGTGGAAGATGCCGCGAATATGCGGTCCTGCTGCGAGTGCCGCGAGGGTGTTTAGGAGCCGCGAAAGTGCAGTCTTGCTACGAGCGCCGCGAAGGTGAAGTGATGCCGTGAGGGTGGAAGTATCGCTAGAGTGAATGATGCTGTGAGCCGCAGTGGTAGCAGGGAGACCCTTGCAGCAGGGGTGCACAAAACCCTTTACGGCATGGCTGCGCAAGATCCTTCGTTTTCTTCGTGCGCCACGACGTGGCACATTCTTCGTGCGCCATGTGACGCACTCATAAAGCGAGAATGCCAGCTCGCGCAAGACCCACACGGCCTGGCTTCACGAAACCCTCACGGCATGACCGAACGAGACCCTATGTGTGAGACTGAGGAGAAATGAGGCATCAGAGAATGGGAGACCCTGTGCGTGAGGCCTCGAAAGGCCTGCGGCGCAAAGCTACGGAAGACCCTATGCGAGAGACTCCAATGAACTGGAGACATTAAGGTGTCGAAAAACTGAGGCGTCATGGTACAAGGAATTCAACACGGGAGATTGTTAGTTGCCGGAGACGCCAAAGTACTAGAAACCTCGAGGGTCCGGCTATGGTAGATTCTGGATATTTGGACGCGGAAGATCCTTAGCTCCAGAACACAAATGGCCCGCCAAACAATAGAATCAAATGTGTGGCAAAGACAGGGTCTCATGTTAGGAGAGATTTGAAAATAGATCCAACACAGAGCCTTGAAATTGGAATGGCAAACTTTCAATCTCAGACTCGTCAAAATCGAACTCAGGGTAACTGGAGAGAAGCTATGGACTGCGACCAAGCTGATTCATATGATGCTAAGAAAGTGCAAAACAAACCTGCGTTCAAGGCACAAGTTGCCACAGACATGAAAAGAATGGTGGAACGAATCTTAGAAGAGAATGGGTTGGTTCCAGCTAAAGAAAATCAGATGAGGAGAATCCCATTCAATACAACAATCATGGAAAAACAGTATCAGACTTGTTCTCCAGAGCAAACAAATACATTGTTCAGGAAGAAGTGATGAGGGCAATCTCGACAAGAGATGCTAAAGATGAAAGGAAACGAGAGAGGGAGCCCAATGATAAAAGCACTGGAAGACCGGACAAACTGGGTAAAGCTCCCAAGTTGAAATACTCTACTTATACGCCATTCATCGAGTCACGAGCTTCAATATTGGCAGCAATAGAGAGGACGGGAATGATTCAATTCCCTAGAAAAGTTGAAGGGAATTTGGGACGAGACTTGAGGTTCTATTGTAGTTTTCATGTGGCTTATGGTCACTCGACGGAGAGATATCGAGATTTAATGAACCACTTGGAGAAATTGGCCAGGGAAGGGAGATTAGATCACTTTTTACGAATAGCCAAACGGAATCAGAACCTTCTATGGGGCTAGAAAGATCGTAGATTGTGCAACAAGCGCTATGATAACAGGGAAAACGGGAGGAGAAACGAAGAAAAGAGAAATGGAGTTAGACCAAGGGAGCATAGGAATCAGGAGGTTGACAATAAACCTATCGGAGCTGCTATTAATGTAATCTCAGGAGGAGAAGGGAGAACGAGTGACTCGTCGGCCTCAAGGAAGACTTATGCTAGATAGGCGTATCAAATTCGTTCTGTTATGAAAGTTGACAAGAATGAAGAGGCAATTATGTTCACGCCAGCCGATCAAGGGGATGTGATTATTCCCCATGATGACCCCATGGTCATATCAGCAGTAGTGGCTAAACACCCGACGAGAAGGTGAAAGTAGCCGGATCAATTAAGCTACCTGTTACCTTAGGAGAGAGTCCTAGATATGTGACAAGGCAAGCTTTATTTATGGTGGTAAGATCAACTTCCCTGGCATACAACATTATCTTTGGAAGACCACTGTTGAGCGACATGAGGGTTGTGCTTTCCCCTTGTTATTTGCTAATGAAGTTTTCCACTCCTGAAGGAATAGGACAAATAAGGGGAGATCAAAGGAGGGCGAGAACATGCAATGTTGCATCCACCACATGTAAGGGTATGCAAAGAAAGGAAACCCTTACCATTACTGAATTCCCCAAGCCTAAGCCCGTGGAAGAATTGAAGGAGGTTAAGTTGGCAGCTGATGATGAGGAAAAGAAGTTGTGCATGGGCAGCCAACTGAAATCCGAGCCCAAGGAGGAATTAGTAAAATGTTTGAAAGACAATGCTGATATTTTCGCATGGACCCCCGTTGACATGCTTGGAATCGATACCAGAGTGATCTGTCATGAGCTCAATGTGTTGCCTGTGGCTAAACCTATCAAACAAAAGAAAAGGAACTTCGCCCCCGAAAGGCAGCAAGTCATAGAGGAAGAGATCGAAAAGCTGCTTAAAGCCAGATTCATTCAAGAAGTTCTGCATCCGGACTGGTTGTCGAATGTGGTAATGGTGAAGAAAGCTAATGGGAAATGGAGAATGTGCGTGGACTTCACCGATCTAAATAAGGCATGCTCGAAGGCCTCATACCCGTTGCCTTGAATCGACAAATTGGTGGATGAAACTTCCGGACAAGGGCACTTATTGTTACAGAGTGATGCTCTTTAGTTTGAAAAACGCAAGGGCTACATATCAGCGCATGGTGAACAAAATATTCAGGAATTTGCTCGTAGACACCATGGAAGCTTATGTAGACGACATGATTGTAACGAGTAAAGAAGGAAAGTCTCATGCCTCGAGATTATCCAAGGTCTTGGTAGTCTTGAGAAAGTATGATATGAAGCTTAATCCTAGTAAGTGCTCATTCGGGGTTCAATCCAAAAAATTCTTGGGCTTCATGATAACTAGCCAAGGGATTGAGGCTAATCCCGAAAAGGTCCAAGCCATTCTGGATATGAAACCCCCAATTACCCTCAAAGAAGTACGAAGATTAACAGGGAAAGTAGCTACACTGAATCGTTTTTTGTCAAAATCAGCCAAGAGAAGCTTACCTATTTTCAAACTCCGAGGGGGGCAGAACTTTCAATGGACCGAAGAATGTCAGAGGGCTTTTGAGTAATTGAAGGAGTACTTAAGGGAACTCTTGTTGCTATCGAGACCATTGATCGGGGAGCACTTGTTTGTGTATCTGGGTATAGGAGACAAAGCAGTGAGTGCAGTGCTTTTGAGGAAGACTGCTGACGGAGATATGCCAATCTATTACGTGAGCAAAGTACTCTTAGATGCAGAAACACGATACCCGCAAGTTGAGAAAGTAGCCTTAGCACTCATGGCTGCGAGAAAGTTGCATCTCTATTTCCAAGCACATTCAATAGTGGTATTGATAGATCAATCTCTGAAACAAACACTACAAAAGCCTGAACATTTAGGGCGATTGGTGAAATGGGCTGTCAAGCTTAGCGAGTATGATATCAACTTTCAGCCTCGTCAAGCCATCAAAACACAAGCATTGGCAGATAGTCAAGTATACTTGTCGGGAAGATCCAAAAGAACAGGAAATGGAATGGTGGAAGCTGTTTGTAGATGGAGCATCCAACCATCAAGGAAGTGGAGCTGGTATTGTGCTAGATTCGTCGGAAGGAGAAATGTTTGAGTATTCTCTACGCCTCAATTTCCCCTGTTCTAATAATGTGGCCGAATATGAAGCTCTGATCGAGGGTATGAAGTTGGCAAAAGAGCTTCAGGTTAAAAACTTGTTAGCTCATAGTGATTCTCAGTTGGTGGTCAATCAGTTTAAAGGACAATTTGAAACCCGGGAATCCTCCCTTGTTCCATATCTGCAGAGGGTCCAGACTTTAACCCAATCATTTGATAAATTTCAGCTTACCCAAATTAATCGGTCAAAAAATAATCAAGCTGATGCTCTGTCTAAGTTGGCGTCTTCCAAAGAAGCAACTAGAAGATTAGTAAAAGTAGAGAGGCTAGAGATACCTAGTATAGAGAAGGATGAAATTATGTGTAGAGCATTCCCTTTAACTTTAACTGATCACGCACTAAAGTGATTTAACAGTTTGTCGGAGGGGTCTATTTCGTCTTTCAATCAATTAAGAAGCGAATTCCTGAAGGCCTTTGTGATAAAAAGCCAGAAAAGGAAGGAGGCCACCTATCTGCTTACCTTAAGGCATGGGAGCGAGGAATCACTCAAGAACTATGTGGATCAGTTCTGTAATACTACTCTTGAAGTACATGATCTACAAGCTGAAGTAGTTGTGACAGCTATGCTACAAGGGACAAGGCCTGAAAAGTTGCAAGAGTCGTTGTCTTTGGATCAACCGACGACGATCTCGGACTTGTTCACTAGAGCAAATAAGTATATCACTCAAGAAGAAGTGATGAAAATGATACCGATGCTGAATTACATATGAGGAAGTTCAAAGAAAAGAAACCCTTACCTTCGTCGGGCTACCTGTAAACACCGCAAATTTTCTGTATTTAGAATAAACAAAAAAATAATAATAATAATAAAAAAAATATATGTATATATATATAGATGTAATTTTCCATGAATAAAAATATAATTAAAAATATACATATATATATATATATATATAAATACAAATATAACATATACAATAAAAATATAAAATAAATATAAATATAAATATAAATATAAATAATATATATGAGATAAAAAAATAAATAAATAAAAATAAAAAAATTAATTAAAAGAAAAAAAGAAAAAAAAATAAATAAATAAAAATAAAAAAATTAATTAAAAGAAAAAAAAAAAAAAAAAACGGGATCGCGCGATTGTCGCGCGATCCCAATTAGAAATTCCCCCCCCCCCCCCACTGTTCTTCTCTTCAGAAACCCTCACCGCCGGAAAGCCCTTGCCGCAGTTCGCCTGCCGGTCACCCTTTCCCCCATCGGCGATCGACACAGCTTTCCTCCCCGGCATTCGGCGACCCCCTTTCCTCCCTTCCTTCTCCATCGCCCGAAACCGAGAAACCCGAGCCTTCTTCTCTCCCTTTTCGCTCGCCGGCGACTGAACCAGAAGACCGGACTCCGAAATTCCTCCCCCTCCCGACTGTCGGCCACTATTTCCCCCCTTTTTCCTCTCCCCTCGCCTGGAAAACGAGAACGAAAACAGAGGGATTTTTCCTCTGTTTCGCGTTTTTGCAGCAAACGGAGAAGACCCACTCCGGCCTTCCTCCGAACCCGAGCTCCGGTAACCTCCCATCGCCAGTACTACCCGTCCAGTCACCCTGTTCCGACGCCACAGTACGTCTACAGTGACAGTATACCAGAAAAAAAAATATATATATACCCAGTTGATATCCCTCATCCTTGTACCAGTTAATTCCTAGGTAAAAATCCGAATTTTATTTAGTTTAATGTATGTATAATTGTATTATGGAAGCATGATGTTGTAGGAATTAATTGAAATAAAAGCATGTTTAGTGTAGATTAATTTGACAAAAAATTGGAAAGATGAGAAGTAGAAATATATATAATGCATATTTATTTATTTAGGTATATGTACAATTAAGTCTATATAATAAATTGAGTATGCTAGTAATTGTACAAAAAAATGTGTATATGCATATGTGATAAGGAAAAATGGAAAACAATGATAATATATATATATATATATATTTATTTAGGTGCATATACTTGCGGGGGTATGAAAGGTGAATGTGTGCAAGTATATGTATATACAAAGGATATATATATATGAGATAGGAAACATGAAAACAATAAAAGTATATTTATATATATACATATAGGAGTGTATATATATATAAATATGTATTTTTATGCGTGTATACTTGTGGATGTATAAAATAAAGGTATACGTTAATACTTGTAGGAGCAAATATATCAATAGTGAAGAAATATATAAACGTGCGTGTTGGCCTAAGGATATACAATAATACGTACACATGCAGCAGTGACGCTAGGTTATGATTTTAACGCAATTCGGACAATTCGTGTGGATAAGATGCTAAGTAAACGATTTCGGTGTAGGTGAATCGTAGAAAGGATTAAAGGAGGTATTAGGAGACGTCACCGTTCGAATTCGAGATACCCGATAAATCGAGGTAAGGGGTATTACTTAACTTAGTTCTAATATTGCATTTATGTTTCTCTGATAAATGATTTTATGAAAGAGCACATGATTTGAAATGATTTATCAATGCGTCCATACTTGTGAAACTGTTTACAAAACATGATTTCGTTTTACAAAATATTCGCTAGAACATCTATGTTTATGAAATAAACTTTCGAATTATGAAAATGCATTAAAGTTTTATGATGGCTTGAAAACCCATATTTACGCTTTGAAATGGTACTTTTGACGTTTCCAAAGTATTTACAAAAAAAGAAAATATGTTTTGAGACTTAGGTTTCATGCTTGGCTACTTCTCGTGGTGTTCCGGCTCCACCACTTGAGGTGCCGGTACGTTGGCCCCTTTAGCACTTGACTCAACCTTTGTGGAAGATGTCGTGCTACTGGTGGTTTACTATAATGTTTCGGTAGTATTGCGTGCCCGCGCAGCACGGATGAATGTTCCCCGCACGGTGAGTGCCACAGGTGCCCGTGCCCTAGCTATGTGCTAGTATATGATAAGAAATAAGAAGATACTACCCCTATTTATAATTATTATTGCTGTACGAACCTGATCCATTCTACAGCCCCCCCTTACCATGGCCATAGGTATGATGACTCTCCAATGGAGAATGACACGTATCGCATGACTTAGTTATAGCCTAGTCTCCTCGATTTTAATTATAAAATCGACTATGACGAGATGTTTATGAAATGTTTACGAAATATGCATGAGAGTTTTATGAAATGGTTATGAAACACGCATGAGATGTTTATGAAATGTTTACGAAATATGCATGAGAGTTTTATGAAATGGTTATGAAACATGCATGAGATGTTTATGAAATGATTACAAAATATGCATGAGAGTCTTATGAAATGATTATGAAATATGCATGAAATGTTTACGAAATAACTATGAATTATTCATGAAACGTTTACGAAATGATTTATGAAATGTTCATGAAAAGTTGCAAACTGGTTAAGTACGTGTTTTGGTTTAAATACTCGCACGCTTTATGACGCGTATGCATGAAATGAAAGTTTATGTATTGCATTAAGTTTCATTTTATGAACAATTACCAATGCATTTATATATTAGAACTGCTTTAAGAATATTCTCTTACTGGGCTTTTCCCCAAAAGCTCACCCCTCTACCTTCAGATCATTTGCAGTGAATCTATAGACACTATCTGCTGCGTACACGACGTAAGCTGGTGGGAAGAGCTACCCTAAGCTACTTTGTACACGCGAAAGGTATACATTTACATTCCTGTACCAGACATAATTGTATGCACAGACATATATTAGAATTATCAGTTGGGATGTAATTTTGTAAGGAACGATGTAGACATTACTACTCTGGGATTATATTTTGAGATGACTAGTATTAAATCGAAATAGATACATTGTGTGGTAAAGATGGATTTGGAAAGTATGCTTGGTAGTTGTGGATAGCTAGGATTGTGAATACAACTGATTTGCAGGTGGGTAGGCTTATATATAAGCCGTTATGCTGCCGAAATTTCTATCGGCCATATAAGTTAAAATATAAAAATCAATTATAAATTACAAGAAAAGAATTAAGAAAATGTTTCGACACTGCACAGGAATACAACCTAAGTGAATAAGGTAACGAGCGGGTAAATTAAAATTAAGTTTAAAATTCAAAAAAAATTTTATCCCGATTTTTAAGGGTCAAGGGTCGTTACAGTTTAAGTGGTATCAGAGCGAAGGTTGTCTAGTACTGTCAGTGTCGAAAATAAGGATTAAATTACATCCCAATGTCTGTGCTTGTCTGGTAGTAGGTAATGTATACCTAATGAATGTAAGACTTGATCTATGGAATTACGCGCAGGTATTAGATCACTGCACGATGAGTGGAAGACGTGGACGTCTTCGGAGGCAGGCTCAGCCACCTCCACCTCCTCCACCGCATTTAGAGGACCTCAATACACGTATGACTCAATTTGAACAACGGTTGGAGCAGCGCCTCGAGCGAGGTTTGGAGTCGATAGCTGCCATGATTGTCCAACATCTAGGGACAAACGTTTCCGATTCAGTTGGCACGACACCATTTTCTACTCCGGTGTCGATTCCTCTACAAGCACCACCACCTCCTCCTTTACAAGTTCCTCCAGTACCTATGGCGCATCAGCCTCTTGTACAGAACCGAAGGGAGGAGAGGAATGTCGGTAGAAAGAGGAATTTTCCGAAAATGAAGCCTCCAACATTTAAGAGAAAGAACAAGGATAAGAGTAAGCGAACGGAGTTTGTGAGACAGGACCTTCAGAGGGGCCAACCTAAAAGACAGAGGACAAACGAGTCTCAGGCTAGGATTGATAGGCCCACAGTTCCTGTACCTTCTCCACAGACTACCAGAGGCTTCCAACGGTACGATAGATTTTGCACTAGATGCGGTAAATTTCATAGAATTACGTGTCACTGGTCCTCAGGGAGTTGCTTTGGTTGTGGACAAAAGGGGCACATGGTAAAGGATTGTCCACAGAAGCAAATTTCTCAACCCTCAGAGCTACCACGACAACTTGTAAGGCAAGCTCCCCAGAGACAAGTCCCACAGAGACAGGCTACCGCAGCAGAGAAAGGCAAGAAGCCTGTCACTCATGGGAGAGCCTTTGCCTTGAACTGATATGGTGTAAGGATTGTGAAATCAAGGTAGGAGATAGGACCATATTAGCAGATCTAATTTTGTTGAACATGTATGGTTTTGATGTAATTTTTAGTATGGATTCACTAACCACCAACCATATAAGTTTAGACTGCTACTCTAAGACTGTAACCTTCTCCATTCCTAGTAAGTTTAATGTATGTTTTGCAGTTAAGAAACGAAGTGTATGATTTTGATTATTAATGAAAGTTTTTGATGAACATGTTGATGCGAAAGTTATGTTGCATTCATCTCTGGCACTAGTTGAGAATGTCCAAGTATTCAGGACATATCTGTGGTATGCAAGTTTTCGAATGTTTCCTGAGGAACTACCGGCTACCATTGGAGAGAGAGTTGGAATTCACTGTAGGTTTGGCACTAGAGACACAGTCAATTTCGAAGTCTCCTTGTCGAATGAATTTTATGGATCTTTAGTAATTGAAAAAAAAAGAGTTGTAAGAACTGTTAGATAAAAGAAGTTCAGAAACCTATAGGAGATATTGAGATATTTAGTCAAGCTAAGATGACTCTATTTGAAAGTACTTTGAGGTAACAGAGCGCGAGGCGCAATTATGATAATATGGATTGTATATTTCTTAAGTCACTAAGAAAGAGAAAGATAAAGAGAATGACAGAGAAGAGATCTACCAAGGAAAACGGTGACAATGAAAGAACATAGTCACTCTACTGGAAGAATAAATGAGGGAACTAACAGTATAAATAAGACTTTAAAGGTCGCACTGCTTATATGATTGATATAGATAGGGAGTGTTCAGAGTATAGAAACATCTCGGTAAACAGGGAAAATTTTCTGATACATGATGAAATGATTTATCAAGTTACCCCTAAACAAAAAGGAGAAGTTCTAGAATTGATTTAGCAGGTGGTATCGAATTAATTACTCAAACCACTGTACTGAGTGACCTTGCTTAGATTAAATATACTGAGAGAATAATTATAAGGCTTACATGAAAAAGAGATTATCGGATCAGGTGATTCGTTTTGGAGTGTACTGGTGTTAGATTTTAAGGAGACCCGGAGTCGTTTTGGTCACGATATGTTAAGAACGGGTGTTAATTGGAATCTCAGGACATGGATTATAAATCAGTAGGGAAAGACCCAAAACTCTTAAGGATGATTTAAAGTTGAGATATAAGGAAACATTGGAATATGGATTACATATTGAATCTAAGGATTGTAACTCCTATATTTTTTATGTCTTAAATGTGAGACTTAATTGGAATAAAGAAAGAGTTCTGATATAATTGAGGTACGAAATAAGGCAAGTTTGAATATGATAGATTTTGAATAGAAATTACATTGGAATAAGAAGTGTATGCAAAGTAAGAATATCTTTGTATGTGAAGTGATTCGGAACCAAGTGGTGCGAATCGAGAATGAGTGTGATTAAAGGATAAATTGAAATTGATAGTCGTTATATTCGTGTTAGAAGTCGGGATACCATTACTTGTGAAGATTAAGAAATGAATTTCATTCTAACGAAATCGTATGAACTATGGAAGATGGATTAATTGTTCAATATCAAGTGCAAAGAAATGTTATGTGGGAACGTAGATTTTAGGCAGTAATTAGAGATCATCAGCAGAAAATTTATTATTGTATAATGTAAGATTTTCTATTGGCTGGAATCAATCTTGCATTTAAAGAGGATAATTACTCAATTTAAAGTGATTTTGATTAGTAAAAGAAAGAGAAAAGTATATCAACTTGAGGATATGAATTGATAAATTATTCAAGTCGTTGCAGGATAATCTCTAAACTTCTACATGGAGTGCTATTAATTTGTTAATGATAAAAGTGATTAAATTGTGATAACGGTTCCAAAGATTGAGGAATTAATGATATTATGTGATGTATATGTGGTGTTTGGAGTTGTGATCTTAATATGGATTTTATTATTTGAAGTTATAATGATTGAAAATTATCGATGGATCTTTCCTATTGTTTCTAGGCTTTAACTTTTTGTTGGAGTTAATAGTGTATTTGGCTAATAAAAAAATTTTAAATTTTGATATTATAAACTCTCCGGAGTATATAATGTCTTCCACGTTTCGATGTTAAGGAAGTATAATCCGGATCCCTCACATATCATTGAGTATGAGCCTTTAAGTATTCAAGAGGATATGATATGCATTGAACGATCTATCCGGATATTGGACAGAAAGGAAAAGGTATTTCGATCGAAGACGATACCTCTGGTAAAGGTTCTCTGGCAACACTATTCGGTAGAGGAAGCTACATGGGAGCTAGAGAGTCTTATGAAGGAAAAGTACCCACACCTATTCCGATGGAGTCGGAGGAATTTGGAGGACCAAATTCTTTAAAGGTGGGGAGAATGTAAACACCGCAAATTTTCTGTATTTAGAATAAACAAAAAAATAATAATAATAATAAAAAAAAAATATATGTATATATATATAGATGTAATTTTCCATGAATAAAAATATAATTAAAAATATACATATATATATATATATATATAAATACAAATATAACATATACAATAAAAATATAAAATAAATATAAATATAAATATAAATATAAATATAAATAATATATATGAGATAAAAAAATAAATAAATAAAAATAAAAAAATTAATTAAAAGAAAAAAAGAAAAAAAAATAAATAAATAAAAATAAAAAAATTAATTAAAAGAAAAAAAAAAAAAAAAACGGGATCGCGCGATTGTCGCGCGATCCCAATTAGAAATTCCCCCCCCCCCCCCCCCCACTGTTCTTCTCTTCAGAAACCCTCACCGCCGGAAAGCCCTTGCCGCAGTTCGCCTGCCGGTCACCCTTTCCCCCATCGGCGATCGACACAGCTTTCCTCCCCGGCATTCGGCGACCCCCTTTCCTCCCTTCCTTCTCCATCGCCCGAAACCGAGAAACCCGAGCCTTCTTCTCTCCCTTTTCGCTCGCCGGCGACTGAACCAGAAGACCGGACTCCGAAATTCCTCCCCCTCCCGACTGTCGGCCACTATTTCCCCCCTTTTTCCTCTCCCCTCGCCTGGAAAACGAGAACGAAAACAGAGGGATTTTTCCTCTGTTTCGCGTTTTTGCAGCAAACGGAGAAGACCCACTCCGGCCTTCCTCCGAACCCGAGCTCCGGTAACCTCCCATCGCCAGTACTACCCGTCCAGTCACCCTGTTCCGACGCCACAGTACGTCTACAGTGACAGTATACCAGAAAAAAAAATATATATATACCCAGTTGATATCCCTCATCCTTGTACCAGTTAATTCCTAGGTAAAAATCCGAATTTTATTTAGTTTAATGTATGTATAATTGTATTATGGAAGCATGATGTTGTAGGAATTAATTGAAATAAAAGCATGTTTAGTGTAGATTAATTTGACAAAAAATTGGAAAGATGAGAAGTAGAAATATATATAATGCATATTTATTTATTTAGGTATATGTACAATTAAGTCTATATAATAAATTGAGTATGCTAGTAATTGTACAAAAAAATGTGTATATGCATATGTGATAAGGAAAAATGGAAAACAATGATAATATATATATATATATATATATATATATATATATTTATTTAGGTGCATATACTTGCGGGGGTATGAAAGGTGAATGTGTGCAAGTATATGTATATACAAAGGATATATATATATGAGATAGGAAACATGAAAACAATAAAAGTATATTTATATATATACATATAGGAGTGTATATATATATAAATATGTATTTTTATGCGTGTATACTTGTGGATGTATAAAATAAAGGTATACGTTAATACTTGTAGGAGCAAATATATCAATAGTGAAGAAATATATAAACGTGCGTGTTGGCCTAAGGATATACAATAATACGTACACATGCAGCAGTGACGCTAGGTTATGATTTTAACGCAATTCGGACAATTCGTGTGGATAAGATGCTAAGTAAACGATTTCGGTGTAGGTGAATCGTAGAAAGGATTAAAGGAGGTATTAGGAGACGTCACCGTTCGAATTCGAGATACCCGATAAATCGAGGTAAGGGGTATTACTTAACTTAGTTCTAATATTGCATTTATGTTTCTCTGATAAATGATTTTATGAAAGAGCACATGATTTGAAATGATTTATCAATGCGTCCATACTTGTGAAACTGTTTACAAAACATGATTTCGTTTTACAAAATATTCGCTAGAACATCTATGTTTATGAAATAAACTTTCGAATTATGAAAATGCATTAAAGTTTTATGATGGCTTGAAAACCCATATTTACGCTTTGAAATGGTACTTTTGACGTTTCCAAAGTATTTACAAAAAAAGAAAATATGTTTTGAGACTTAGGTTTCATGCTTGGCTACTTCTCGTGGTGTTCCGGCTCCACCACTTGAGGTGCCGGTACGTTGGCCCCTTTAGCACTTGACTCAACCTTTGTGGAAGATGTCGTGCTACTGGTGGTTTACTATAATGTTTCGGTAGTATTGCGTGCCCGCGCAGCACGGATGAATGTTCCCCGCACGGTGAGTGCCACAGGTGCCCGTGCCCTAGCTATGTGCTAGTATATGATAAGAAATAAGAAGATACTACCCCTATTTATAATTATTATTGCTGTACGAACCTGATCCATTCTACAGCCCCCCCTTACCATGGCCATAGGTATGATGACTCTCCAATGGAGAATGACACGTATCGCATGACTTAGTTATAGCCTAGTCTCCTCGATTTTAATTATAAAATCGACTATGACGAGATGTTTATGAAATGTTTACGAAATATGCATGAGAGTTTTATGAAATGGTTATGAAACACGCATGAGATGTTTATGAAATGTTTACGAAATATGCATGAGAGTTTTATGAAATGGTTATGAAACATGCATGAGATGTTTATGAAATGATTACAAAATATGCATGAGAGTCTTATGAAATGATTATGAAATATGCATGAAATGTTTACGAAATAACTATGAATTATTCATGAAACGTTTACGAAATGATTTATGAAATGTTCATGAAAAGTTGCAAACTGGTTAAGTACGTGTTTTGGTTTAAATACTCGCACGCTTTATGACGCGTATGCATGAAATGAAAGTTTATGTATTGCATTAAGTTTCATTTTATGAACAATTACCAATGCATTTATATATTAGAACTGCTTTAAGAATATTCTCTTACTGGGCTTTTCCCCAAAAGCTCACCCCTCT
The DNA here is from genome assembly GCA_033439115.1 of Firmiana major. Taxonomy (NCBI): domain Eukaryota; kingdom Viridiplantae; phylum Streptophyta; class Magnoliopsida; order Malvales; family Malvaceae; genus Firmiana; species Firmiana major. The sequence goes on along the minus strand of CM065907.1, from coordinate 41,734,822 downwards.
ACCTTCAGATCATTTGCAGTGAATCTATAGACACTATCTGCTGCGTACACGACGTAAGCTGGTGGGAAGAGCTACCCTAAGCTACTTTGTACACGCGAAAGGTATACATTTACATTCCTGTACCAGACATAATTGTATGCACAGACATATATTAGAATTATCAGTTGGGATGTAATTTTGTAAGGAACGATGTAGACATTACTACTCTGGGATTATATTTTGAGATGACTAGTATTAAATCGAAATAGATACATTGTGTGGTAAAGATGGATTTGGAAAGTATGCTTGGTAGTTGTGGATATCTAGGATTGTGAATACAACTGATTTGCAGGTGGGTAGGCTTATATATAAGCCGTTATGCTGCCGAAATTTCTATCGGCCATATAAGTTAAAATATAAAAATCAATTATAAATTACAAGAAAAGAATTAAGAAAATGTTTCGACACTGCACAGGAATACAACCTAAGTGAATAAGGTAACGAGCGGGTAAATTAAAATTAAGTTTAAAATTCAAAAAAAAATTTTATCCCGATTTTTAAGGGTCAAGGGTCGTTACACTACCTAAGCCATCACCAATGCCTTGAAAGAAGATGAAAAGTTCACAAGACAAGAGAATAGCAAAAACGCGGAATACCAACCACTTGCAACTACACTGGCAGTGAGACTTTATTTCATTTAATGTTATTTTTTGTTATTCAACTATGAGTTGAAATTTAATTTGCTGAACTATGATTTATGCCATATTGATATTTTATTGGTTGTTGAGGTTCTCACATAATTGATAGATGACTGATCGCGCTAGCTACACAAGTACAAGGGTTTGAAGCGAAAAATGCACGAGGTAAGCCACGAAGACAATGTGCAAGGGCTTGAAGCGAAAAATACGCGAGGTAAGCCACACACTTAAACAAATAAAGCGCTTGAAGCGAAAAATGAGCGAGATAAGCCACGAAGACAATGTGCAAGGGCTTGAAAAGAAAAATGCGCGATGTAAGCCACGCACTCAAACAAATAAAGGGCTTGAAGCGAAAAATGCGTGAGGTAAGCCACGAAGACAATGTGCAAGGCCTTGAAGTGAAAAATACGCGAGGTAAGCCACGCACTCAAACAAATAAAGGGCTTGAAGCGAAAAATGCGCGAGGTAAGCCACGTATACAATGTGTAAGGGCTTGAAGCGAAAAATGTGCGAAGTAAGCTAAGCACTCAAATAAAAGGCTTGAAGTGAAAAATGCACGAGGTAAGCCATGAAGAAAATGTACAAGAGCTTGAAGCGAAAAATACGCGAGGTAAGCCATGAAGAAAATGTGCACTCAAGTCAAAGGGCTTGAAAGCGAAAAATGCGCAAGGAAAGCCACGCACTCAAACAAGATCTTAAGAATTAGACGGCCAGAGAATTTGACTTCAGAATCTAATGTAAGGATTTGACTTGAAACTACAGTGAGAACATATGTACTCTTACGCAAGGTTATACCTAGCGAAAGAGTGGGGAGCAATTGTTGCACATGATAAAAGAATAATAAAAGTGTGTCACGTGGCGCACGAAGAATGCACCACGTGGCGCATGAAGAAAATATATGAGAAATGATACAAGCCTTGAGTAAGATAAAAATGGCAAAAATGTAATTAATGACAGAGTAAATCTCTATAAATAGGGGTCATGTACGATTCATTAACCTAAGTCTCTATTTCCTTACTAAAACTCTGTCAAATTCTCGATCCGACTTAAGTATCAGAGTGCAAACGCAGGGAAAGCCTTGCGTCCCTCTGATCTTTCTTTTTCTTTCAAAAATTTCGACAGCACATAGCACGAGGGACGTAAGCAATTCATCATTATTATTTGAGGCAACAACAGTCTTAATCTAAAACTTTGATATGCAATTGAATCTGTCAATCTGATCACGCGGATGCCGAGCAGCCCAACCGTACTGCACTAAAATTTCTCACAGAAAGAAAATGCGACCTTTAGTTGCTGAATCATTTTACAATGTTGTCCCTTTTTTTTTTTTCTTTTAAATTTATAACGTAATAAATTGCATAATATTTTTATCATTCTAATATCTGATTTTATTTTCCTTTAATATTTTTAGAATAAATTTATTATAATAAATGATAATCATTTATATATTTATATAATAAAATAATTAATAAATGAATATTTAAGAATAATAACTAAATATCATTTATTATCAAATAAATCACAAGTAAATGAACAAAAATAATTATTTTAAAATTAATTAATTAATTAAAATAAATAATTATCTAAATAATAAAGTATATATATATATATATCAATATTTTTATTTTGTAATGTGTAAATTTATTATTATTTTTAAATAAAATTATATTATATATTAATAAAATTACTCTTTAGTACATATAATTTGAGTAGTTTTAATTATTTATTAATTTCAAAAAATATCAAATATAGATTATAAATTTTTTTCATACAAATTTTAATCTAATGTTCTTAAATTTTAATGATTATTTTTTTTTTGGGTTAAAATGATTATTTTTTTCTCATTACACTTCATTTCACTGTCATCATTGCATTTACATCTAAACACATATCTTACCGCTACAAAATTCAATTTCATTTCTATAATAACTAATTTCACCATTATTGTTATTTTTAATTTCACGGAAACTAATATCACCCCACATTAAATCTAACCCTTATTCAAGGAACCCTTATTCAAGTGATCAAACTTACGATGGGAAGACCAAAATTATGCAGATTAGTATATATTTTGTATGCATAATGCTAAAATTAGTCTTCCATTTTACTTCTTAATGATCAACGTAGGAGAGAAAGGAAGGAAAAAGCTCTCAATGTGAAAAGTCAAAAAAATTGATTTTTTAAGATTTGTTTTTAATTTAAATTTCTGGAAAATAATCTTGTTAAGAAATGAAAACGAACAATTTTAAAACTGTTAAATTTTTTTCATTACATACATAAACATGTTTACAGTTTCGACATTGTTCATCCATTAGTGAACAGTGTATATGTATTAACATAATATTATATTTTCATAATAAATACTATAAAATGAAATTAATTAATTTTTAAAAGAAAATAATTTTCATATAGAATAATATTTAATTGCAAATAAATAATATAAAATTAATATATTTATTTGAATATGAAAGTTATAAAAAAAAAAAAAAATAGTTTTAATAGTCAAATATACTCTCAATTTTTTGTACAAAATAGATATAAACTTTCAAATTTTAATTTAATTATAAAAATTTATAAATTTTTATTTAATTGTAAATAAACCTATAAACTTTCAAATAACACTATTAACTAAAAAAAATAAGAACTTAAAATCTTATAAGCTCTATACTTTTTATTTTACTATAAACGTCTATAATAAATTTAGGCTCTCTGCATGTTAAGCCAAAAGCCAGGTATTTGGCTCTCAAAATTTTAAAACTTTTAACTTATGTAAGAAGCAAACTTGAGCTTTTTGATGAAGATATAAATAAAAACTTTTTCAAATAGTAATAATCTTAATAATTTTTTTTTTAAATCCTACAAAATTTTTTTGTATTAAATATATGCTTATTGGAGAATAATTAATTGAATTTGTATTTTTACATGAGAGATTTAGATAAATTTAACCGAATAAAATATTATAATTTGTAATATAAATGAGTGCAAAAAATGACATGATATCAAGTGAGGTATATAAAAATTTTATACTACAATTAATTATTTTAAATAGCATTATTAGTATTAGTCTAATTTAACAAGTTAAAGAACAAAGATCGACTCCAATTCTTTAAAATCAACCCGAAAGCCATTTTCATTTGTCGGTGATGATGATTCGGTGGAAAAGAGTTTAAACTGATGAATGGTGATGTTCCCCTGACAGCATAAAGAAATGTGGGATAAAAAAAAAATGTTTAAACTAAAGATGGCCGTGTAAGCTTGCTGCTGTTTGCAGCAGTTGAAGGAAAAGGAAAAGGATAGCAAAAGTCAGCTAATTGACAGAAAAATTAAGGGAGGAAGTCAGAGTTGGCGAGAGGTACTGATGACCCACGGCAGAGCTGAACAAATGATTAATGGTGATGTCCTATTAATGGAAATGAATGGTGATGATGGCTCTCGGTAAGAAGAAGGAAAGAAGTTTGCTAGCACGAGGTTTGGCTTCTAATGAAGCCAAACCCGAGGGACTCACGTCTGCTGCAGTAAAACTGCAGCAGAATGTATGGTGGTGAAGGATGTTTGGCAGAAATACATAATGGGAATAAGGGAAACTGAAGGACCACAGCAGCTGAAGGAAAGCATGACCATCGATCAGCAACAATGGATCCGTGATTGCTGCTGTAAATTTCAGCAGGAAGCATGGTGAGAGCTGATAATGGAAATGGCGTTCAGTGAGAGAAAAAGGAAATAGAAATGAAGGGAAATGTGGGAATGAAAAATGGAGCTGCAACAGAAGTAAAGAAAGGCTGGAAACTGCAGTTTGATGGGAGTAGTTGCTAGAGGACCAAACAGGAAAAGACGGCGTGAGGGAACACAATGGTGGAAAATAAATGAAGGATGACAGCAGGGATTTAAAATGCGGTCGCGACCTCGTTTTCGGTTGCGTTGCATTTGTCGCGGTTACGGATATAACGGAGACCATCGCGGTCATAACGGCCATCGCGGTCGTGATTTTTTTTTTTTTTCGCACAACTTATCCCAAAATGCAATATTTGCAATTATAATCATAATTAGTCTTATTTTATAATTTTTAAAGTAATTTATGATATTTTAAATCTAATATTTTTGTGAAAAATTTAGTCATAATTTTTTGATTAGAATAAAACATTATAATTTAATAAAATTACTTATAATAATTGAAAAATAACAAAAGTAGAAAATGGAGATCAATAATTACTAAATTAATTTTTATTAATATAACTATTTTTCATCTAAAATATTAAAGAATTCTTTCACCAAATTTTTGTCATTTTTTTAATATAAATTAATTATATCAACATTTCTCTTTTTTTTTTCTCTTCTATATGAATTTCTACAAAAATTAATAATCAACAGAATAAAAAACATATTAAATTCAATCCGCTATAAAAATTATATATATTTCAAATCTTACATATTACCACATAGTCGAATGACGAGGAAGATCATGTTCTCCCTCTTCACTTTCAGAGCCACGTTGATTTGGTCTTTGTGATCTTTGTTCCAAAGTCAAACCATATCCTTGTTCTTGATACATTTGCGAGGGTGGATACATTTGAGGTGGATACATTTGAGGTGGATACATTTGTTGAGGTGGATACATTTGTGGCGGTGGATACATTTGAGGATAATAAGGCATAGGATAATTAGGAAATGGTTGAGGTGGATAATAACCTTGTGGTGGGGGATAATAACCGTAAGGAGGTTGAAAATGTAAAGATGGTCTCGATGGATAATGATCTTGAGTACCAAATGATTCATTAGTAGAACTTGACCTTCTAGACGAATAGCCTCCAGAAGTATCATGTTGGTGCTTCTTGGCTTTTCCCTTTGATCGAGCTCTATCTTGACTTCCATCCCCACTAGATCTAAAAGATGGATTTACTCCATAATCTGACATATCAATGAATAATCCACCAGTTGCAGCAAGCCCATATTCTCCTCCAAGTGGACTGAAAGGTCTATTTTCTCTTGCACCACCACTATAATCAGCACTACTACCATGATCACCACCATCACCACCACTATCACTATCACCACCACCATCACCAGCATCAGATGGAGTTGAACCCTCGTCATCATCATTCTGAGTTGCTGTCGGATTTGTACTTGACTGATGTACGTTTTCTTCCGATTGATGTGACTGTTCATAGTTCATTTCATCATCAGAATTATCTGCAGGCAACCAATCAGAATTTTGACCATCTAACAAAGGTCTTTCTCTCTCTTGCAACCATTCTGAAAGTGGATCTTCGTCTTCAAATATATGATCAAGGCTAATAGGATTGAAACTATCGTTTATCTCATCAGGACTCATTCTTTTTTGATGTCTCATCCTTAGCCTCATATTATAATAAGTATATACTAACTTCTGAAGTCTTTCATATTTCAATTTATTTCTGGCCTTAGTGTGTATATAGCTAAATGTGCTCCAATTTCTTTCACAATTTGATGCAGAAGTTGTTTGACTAAGCACTTTAATTGCCAATTTTTGTAATTCAGGAACACATGTGCCATATATCATCCACCATTCAGCTGTATAAAATTATTTAAAATAAATTTAACATCCAAAATAATTAAATAATATTAAATAAATTTTAATAAATTAACTGTTTACCTGGATTCATTTGCTTCCAAGCTCTTTGTGCCTGAGGTGTACCGAACGTCTCATTTTTTTGTCGAAATAATATCAACTATATTGATAAAAAATATAATTTATCAAATAAATAAATACAAAAAGTAATTCTATTTCTAATACACAAAGTAAATTTTAGAGTATAAAACAGTATTAAACACTAACCTGGTTAATCATCCTGATTTGAGTATCCATAGAAGGTTCTAATCTTTCTATTACTGCTTTTGTCCCTTGTAATGTTTCTCTTAACACACTTTCAGAATGCTCCACACCAAATTGAAATTGAGGATTAAGATAGTAACCTAAAAATAATTCAGAACAATATTATCTAAAAGTAATAAAAATAAATATATAACTAATTTAAACATAATGATAAAACATAAAAATGTTTTTAAATACCATCAACATTTTTAATCTACTTACCAGCTGAATGCAAGTCAGAATGCATGAAGATCCATCTGTTGTCAATAATCTTTTCATAATCAGCAGAGTATCGACAATCTGCCTGAATTGCCCGTTTAGCTCTATCCATAGCCTCATAAATAAAGCCCATGGTTGGTTTTTCATCACTATCCACAAGCCGCAATACCTTTACCAAAGGCTCATAAACTTTTGTTATATCACGTGTTCTTCGCCAAAATTCTTTTCCTAAAATAATTTTTTTGGCTTCATAGGCAGGCCCCGACTTTTGTTGTCCCCATTTTGACTCTTTGAACTCCTATATATTCATGAATAAATTTTTAAAGTAATATAAATAAGATATCACAAAAAAATTGTTAGATTTAAAAACTAAAAAACAATTACTAAGTACTAACCTTTGAACTGAACATTTCTCTTAAACCTTGTTTGTGTTTTATTATCTCCTGTAGTTGGATGAAATGGGTGGCAAATCGGGTAAGACCAGGACGAAGTATTTGTCTTCCTTGAGTATATTTTTTCATTAAATCAACCGTCCATATGTGATTATATATGAAACACGTCACTTTCTTCGCCTCGTCCAAAACTTTTTCCGCACTTGACTTTTTGCCAATATCTTCAAGACATAAATCTAAGCAATGAGCTGAACAGGCCGTCCAGTACAGATGTTTCCTTTTTTCCATTAATTTTTTTCCAGCAGCCTTAAGTGCTGCCTCATTGTCAGTGACTATTTGGACAATGTATTCTTCTCCAATCTCTTCTACAGCATGATCCAATAGCTTGTAGTAAAATTTAGTATCTCTAGTACGAGCACTAGAGACATCCACAGATTTCCAAAAAATGGTCCCTTTACTACAATAAACGAGAAAATTAATTATATGCATTTGGTTCAAACTGTTTGTCCAACCATCACACATCAATGTAGCACCTAATTCACTCCAATGAACCTTTAATCCATTAACCCATTCTTTCACTTGTCTATACTCTGACTCCAAATACACATCAGAAACCTCATAAGGTGTTGGGAGTTTGACATGTTGCCCAATTTCTGCTGCTACAGAAACTAAATTGTGCAACCATGGAGAGTTTGCTAACTGAAAAGGGAGTCGATCATATATCAAAAATTTAGATACTGATTCACCTAATTTCTTTCTCAATGTCTTTAAAAAAGAATCATTTACTTTTGGTTGCTTTGCACTCTTGCTTCTAACCAATTCAGGTATGGCTCCCCTTAATGAAAATTCCGAGTCAGTTGGAATGGATTTCTTTATTTTTTTATCAAAATAGTCACTAACTGAACCGTGAGAGCTCCGTCCCTCTTCATAAGTATTACTGAAACCACCAGTTCTTTGCCTAAATTCTTGCCTCATATGCCATTCACGTTGTGATTGGACACTATCTCGCATAGCTTGTCTTGTAGCATTCTCTTCGTCCATGAACCCTTCATAATCATAATCCTCTCCTCTTAATTGTGATAAGAATTCATCTTTTCTCCTTTTGTTATCAAATTTCTTTGATTTACTTTGTTGAAGGAGTTTCATCATACTTTCTCTAACAGTGCCTATTAATAATATAATTAAGAAAAATAAAAAATTAGTTGTACATGTTGATGTAACTTTATAATCTTAATTGAGAAATTAATAATAATATTTATAACTAACCGGTAACGTTGGGGCAAGGTGCGACATTGCCAGTCTTATGAGCAATATGCTCCTTGAAGCGTGTTATTCCTCCTTTTACAACTTTTCCACAAAGTTTACACGACACAATTCCTTTTGCATTTGGTACAGGTATTCCGAAATGCTAACCGATATCATCACTCGGCGCGCCTTCTACTCCTTTACTTGGAAACTCCTCACGTGGGGGCATGCTTGATTTTTTCTATAAAATAAGTAATTATAAAGATGAATAAAAAAAAATTATATTCTTCATACATAAATAAAAACTAAATTCAATTTATCAAAAAATAATTGAATTTGAACCATTAATTTTTTATATTTTACTATAATATTGTATTACATTAAAAATTTAATATTAATTGCTCACTATCAAAATTCAATATAAGTATTATTTTTCTCTTAAGTTATAATAATATTTAGTGCTATATTTTTAAACATTAATAACTTAAATTTGACAATTAAAAAATCTACTGAAAAATTTATATTCACAATGTTAATTTTACCCAAATTGAGATAATTACTAAACATTTAATTAAGCTAATTACATAACATTTTGGTTAAAATTATTAAATATTTACTTAAAAATTTATTAATTAAAACTAACTCCTTAAAAATTTGTATTAATTATACTAATTAAAAAATTTACTTCTAAAAAATTATACTAAATTAAGCTAATTAAAAAACATTTTGGTTATAATTATTAAATAATTACTTAAAAAATTATTAATTATAACTAACTCCTTAAAAATTTGTATTGCTTTATACTAATTAAAAAATTATACTAATTAAAAAATTAATTACTAAAAAACTATACTAATTTAAGCTAATTATTAAACATTTTTAATTATTTATTAAATATTGACTTTAAAAATTATTAATTAATACTAATTATTTAAAAAATTGTATTAATTATACTAATTAAAAAATTATACTAATTAAAAAATTAACTACTAAAAAACTATACAAATTTAAGCTAATTATTAAACATTTTTTAATTAATTTTTAAATATAGACTTTAAAAATTGTTAATTAATACTAATTCTTTAAAAAATTTGTGTTAATTATATTAATTAAAAAATTAGACTAATTAAAAAGTGAACTGCTAAAAAATTATTGTAATTTAAGCTAATTACAAAACATTTTGGTTATAATTATTAAATATTTATTTAAAAATTTATTAATTATAACTAACTCCTTAAAAAATTGTATTACTTTATACTAATTAAAAAATTATACTAATTAAAAAATTAATTACTAAAAAACTATATACTTAAAAATTTATTAATTATAACTAACTCCTTAAAAATTTGTATTACTTTATACTAATTAAAAAATTATTCTAATTAAAAAATTAATTACTAAAAAACTATACTAATTTAAGCTAATTATTAAATATTGACTTTAAAATTTATTAATTAATACTAATTCTTTACAAATTTGTATTAATTATACTAATTTAAAAATGATACTAATTAAAAAGTTAACTACTAACAAATTATACTAATTTAAACTAATTACTAAACATTTTTAAATAATTATTAAATATTTAATATAAAAATTATTAATTACAAATTATTAACTAAAAATTTATAATAATTAAAAAAATTTAAACCTAACTACCCAGTCACCTAACCCACCCCAGTCCCACCCCAGTCACCTTTCTACCCCCTTCCTTCCAGAACTCTCTCGGTTATTCAGTCTCTGCCTCTGGTTTTCTTCTCTCTGTTTTCCCTCCCAGTTCCCAGACCCGGACCAGACCCAGTAGCCAGCACCAGCAGAACCCGCCTGAGCCAGGCTCCTGGCCACCCAACCGGCCGCCGGCCAACCCACCCCAACCCAGACAGCCTCAGATCCTGTCTTACTCAGGCTCACCCAACCCAAATCGATCGGCTCACTGCCTCACTCAACAGCGGCCCTCCCTCCCTTCATCCTTCGTCTTCTGTGTCACTATCAGCAGCACCGACTCCCCACCGGCCTGTTTCCCGTCCCGTCCCCGACTCCCTGACCTGACCCACCGATCGTCCTCTCACAGTCTCACTCACCCTCACAGAGACACCAGACCAGACCAGAGCCCCTCTCAGCCCTCTCTCCCTCAGCACAGCACCGACCAGACCAGAAAGCACCGCCGGCGTCGAACAACAGGGCCTCTTCAAAGCCCGGATCTGCTCCCCCCTACCCTGTTTTCAACAGATCGGGTCTACCTAGATCCCGATCTGTCCTCTCCTCACTCCTCAGATTAGCCTAAAAATTTGTGTTAATTTATTTTCAGTTGTTAGATGTGGCGTTGTTTACCTTTGTTTGTCTGTTCTGTTGTACCGTGTGTGTGCCCGTGGTTTGTTGCCGTTGTTTGTTCCTGTCTGATTGCTGTGTTTTTTGTGGTTTCTGTAGGTCTGTGTGGTTTTGTGTGGCTGGGGCTGGGGCAGTGGCAGTGGCAGTGGCAGTGGGCAGTGGCAGTGGCAGTGGAATGGCTGTGTTTGGTAATTTTTTTTGTAAATTGGGTTGTGAAATTTGTTGTTGAGTTGAGTCTGTTTTTATAGAAACAGACTCAACAGAACGGGATTTGGTGGTAACGGAGGATAGCGGCGGTAACGGACCGTTACCGCCGCTATCCTCCGTTATCACCGTTTTCACGGTTTTTTCTGGCCGTTACGGGTGTGAATTGTTTTCACACCCGTTATATTTCAGATAACGGTGGCGGCCTCCGCCGCTACCGAGAAAAAGCGGCCGCGACGCGGCGTCGCGGCCGCTATTTTAATCCCTGGATGACAGTGCAGTAGTCACAGAAAGTGTCAGGCAAAAATTTAATTGAAACATTATCATTTAGATGAGTGCTCTGCAAAGAAAACAATACAAAGGACTGTAGATGAAAGCTATAGAATCGAGAAGGGGAAAGAAATGACAAGAGACAGAGAAAACAAGGAAGGCACGAAACCAAACCCAGCCCTTATACTCTGTCCCTATACTCCAATCATCGTCCCCTGTTTAACACCATCTTCGTACCTTTCCTCTACTTCATAAAACCATCGAAAGATTCAACAGGTTCCTCACCCTTGCACTCATCCCATATCCTTTGCTTTGCACCATCACTGATTCATCATCTTCACTGCCATTACTGCTGTTCACTCCATCACCAAACGGCTTCACACCGCCTCATCATACTCCGCACAACGTGCATCACTGCATAGCGCAACCATTGTTGCTTCTTCGCTGCGCTGTCCCAAACTGTCTCGCACTAATTCCAGCACCGTCCGAGTGCTCCCAGCACTGCTTTCCTCATCGTTCCTCACCGCTACCATTCAGTAACTCCACCGTCGCTGCCTACCATTTCGCCTCCCTGTTTTATATTTGCTGAATCGATACTGCCCTTGTTGTACCTCTTGTTGCGTGTGTCCTAGCTGCTGCTTGGCTACTGTCTTCTTTGTTGTGTCACTTCTGGTTGCTGTCCTGCACTATCAGAAGAGAAAAGATGGAAGCATAGATTTAAATAGCGGCCGCTATATAGCGGTAGCGGCCACTGCCGTTACCGTTATGCGTGAAATAACGGGTGTCACACCCGCAATGACCTAATTGATCCGTTATTACCATTATCGAGGACCGTTATTACCGTTATCGACTGTTATTACCGCTTTCGAGGGTCGTTATTACCGCAATCGACCGTTATTGTCGCTATCGTTCGTTAAAAAGTTATGCGATATTAAAAAAAGTCACGACCGCGATGACCGTTATGACCGCAATAATCTCCGTTATGTACGAAACCGTAATAAATGCAACGCAACCGAAAACGTGATCGCAACCGCAATTTAAATCCCTGGATGGAAGACAAAGGAAGAAAGAGGGAAGGAAGACGTGAAGAAGGAGGAATGATTGCAACTAATATCCTTTTCGGTTTGGAGTGCCTAGAAGCGAGGATAGTAGAAAAGAAACAAAAGCTTGGGAAAAGAATTAGCAAAACATCAAAACAGTAAAGGGAAATAAAAGATTAAAAGTGTACAAGGTGGCGTTGGTAAAATACTATACTTGATGCAAAATTTGGAGGAATTTGTAACAATGAATTTAGAAAGATGATTATCCTAGTTCATAGTAAAATGACTTGATTAGATAAAACAAGTTTAAAGACTGAAATGTGACACACTGAGTGATTTTGAGTTTCCAATAATTGATTAAAGTGATGAATGATTTATTTCAGCTCCGGATGACCCGATGAAAATAGGACGAACCAACTGACTCACCAAATTAAAGCGTAGAGGAGCTACCTTCTACCACTGAATGTAAGAAAAATTTTGTGAGTTGTTAGAGATAATTACACGTATTTATTTACTATTGAACTATAGATATAAATTCTATGTCGATTTTATAGCTATGAAAATTACAGAAAACTTTAGCCTCACTTAAATGGTCAAACCTTACCAATACAAAATTTAATTTACTTATATGGACATCGATACAACCTAATTTATTGTTTTAAATTGAAAATCTCTAGTTTTTAATTGCCACATACTTCATATTGGAATTTTTTTACCGAAAAATGATGAGCCAGCTCCTATTTAAATTCTTTTATGTACTGAACTGAATTTAAAACTATTTTAATGAAAATGAGCTACTTATCAATTTGTACCGGATAAAATGTGCTTGAGCCACGTGCTGACTATGTGTCACACTACTTGGTTCGCACTTATTAGAGACAAAAGGCTTGGTAAATTCATGCTACACTGTTACTATTACTGTGATTGTTACTGCTACTGTTATTGTGGTCTACGGAGTACGATGTACAGTGTAACACCAATGCGAGTATGCTATACCGTGTATTTTGTCTTCGGACATACTGTACTATGAGCAAGTTGGGTAGTTGACCACTCTCACGACGATTGACATCCCAGTGCACCTGGTCAGTGATGCTCGGAGTCACCAACATTGGCCATTTGTCATACTGCCCTTAGCATCTCTGCTTTGTCTCATCTATTTGATTTACTGAACTGACTGTATGGTTTGTTGAATTGCATGAAAATTTTTATATCCTATTGAATAAAGCTTTGAACCCAAATTATTTCAGTACATTGTTTCCACTAATGATACTGACACTGTTTTTGATATTCGACTCTGATTTTACTGCATGCCAATGATTTTGGTATATTTGTCACGATAATCTTATTATGCCATATAATTAGTGTATTTATCTACCTGCCACACTCTTTTTCTTACTGAGCACGATGAGCTCACCCCTTACTTTCCTTCACAGAGTCTCTTCAGTAGTCGAGACCGCCTTTTGTGTAAGTAGGAATTTATTTTTTGTGCAGCCCTGTACCACGGAGCTTTCTTCTGCGAGAAAGGTATACCCATAATAGACATTCTCTTGTATATATATTTTTGTAACTGTAGTAATGCTTATGAAAATGTATCTGAGGATGTAAATGTAGTTATTTTTTAATTGAACGATAATTCTGATTAATTAAAAAATGTTATTCTGATTTTATTGGAGGATGTTAGCATTATGTTATGCTTACATATAAATGATAAAAAGATTCATTGTACTGATCTAGTATCGACTCGTAGCCCAACCAAGATGTACGTAAATCGGGTCGTCACAAAAGTTGATATCAGAGTAAGGTTGATCTGATACGAATCGATTTTAGGAGTTAGAGAAAATTAGGAAAGTTTACATCCCCAACGTTATTGTACAATGTTTAGATACATTTGAGTATACCTGACTGTGTTTTTCTGAAAATTGCTACTGAATGCAGGGAAAACGATTAGTTATGGTTGGTAGACCTCACGGTCAACCGACCAGACGAGGGGGCATGTCATTCGAGGCCATGAGCCAGTAGCCACACAACAGAGTAGTGATGAGATGGGGTATGATTGCGAGTTGGACAGACTGAGACAATCTTAGAAGCTGAAGCCACCATCATTCAGTAGGGTTAAGAACCTGGTAATAACAGAGGACTAGATTAACAGAATGGAGAAGTTATATGGATTCTTCTGGTGGTCGACCATAGAGAAAGTGGCCTTCGCTGCCTTTATGTTGGAAGGAGAGGCAAAACATTGGTGGAAGTCTACCCAACCGATCTTAAAGGCTAGACATCGGGTGATTTCATGAGACATCTTCCTTGATGCTTTCCAGAGACAATTCATTCCAGATACTGTCCAGAGAAAATTTTAGGCAAAATTCTTGAACTTGACTCAGGGGAATAAATCTGTGGATGAGTATGAATCCAAGTGCACCTCTTTGGGAAGATAGGCGAGGAAGGTCCGAAATTTGTGGATGGATTAAGACCGTCAATTCGAACCCGACTAGCCTCGTTGGATATCAGCATCTATGAGGAGGCAGTACGTCAGGCCCAACTATATGAATAGGACTATGAGATGCATGCCTTTGAGTTTAGTAAGGTGGGCAAAGGTAAAGACTGAGATCGGAAGAGGTCACCTAAGGGCAAAAGTGCCAGAGAGGGCAAGAGGCCATTTGTTAAGCGACAAAAGAATTATGATGAGTCGCGAGGTAAGATTGTTAAGTCTCCTATTTATCCAGCCTTAGCTCCAACCAAAGGCATCGTGATTGGAGGACCTTGACCTACTGTGGAGAGGAGTAAGTTTTGTGGAAATAATCATGGTAACAGGCCCTGCTATTTGAGGACTGGGGCTCGCTTCAGATGTGGGAAAATTGGGCACTTGGTCAGAGATTGTCCAGAGAATACCGACTCAACCCCACAGAAGAGCACAGTACATATGAGGGCACCTGCTACTAACTCTACTAAGAAGAAGAAGGCTACAGTGGAAGAAAATGGGAAGTAAGTTACAAGACAAGGGCAAGTATATGCTCTCGAACATGAGGCCACTGATGCACTGTCCGAATCATTTAAATGTAATATTTTGATCTTTGATATCAAAGCATTGGTTTTATTTTATTCTGGTGCAACTCATTCTTTTATATCACCAACGTTTGCATGTAAATTGTCTCCCTATGTACAACCTGAACCATTAGGAAGGACACTATTGATTAGGACACCAATGAGGGATAATCGAATGACAGAACAAGTATACAAAGATTGTAGGCTTAAAGTAGGAGATAAGAATATGTTAGCAGACATAATCCTGTTAAATATGTATGATTTTGATATGATATTGGGTATGGACTAGTTAGCAGCAAATCAAGTTGTCCTTGATTGTCACAATAGGATGGTCACCTTTGATTTACCTGAAGAATATGTTATAAGTTTTTTTTTTTTTTTTTCTGAAACGTAATGAAAGAGGATTGGTAGATTTAATTGCATAATTCTTACTAACTATTTGAATAATATTTTGAAGGTTACATTGCCTATGTAATCGATACGGATAAAGCAAGTCCAGAGTTGTGTAATATTCTTGTGGTCAGGGAGTTTCCCGACGTATTCCCTGATGATCTACCAGGGTTACTTCTAGATAGGGAGATGAAATTCTGTATCGATTTAGTGTTTGGTATTGAGTCAATATCTAAACCACCATACAGAATGACCCCAATTGAGTTAGAAGAGCTGAGGAAGCAATTACAGGAATTGTTGGATAAGGGGTTTATATCACGACCCTCTTCCCGTGACTTAACTTGCTACTTACAGTTGGGCTGTGAGTCAACATCCATATCCACATCTTATCCATTCATAATTTAACATTCATTAAATGAAGTAGAAACTGTTCTTTTATAAATATCCAGAAACGTTTACATCAGTTTCTATTATATATATCCCTTTCGTATAAAAGATAACCAAAATGTGCATTAATTTACAGGATACATAATTTTTTCTCATAAGTGTATACTTCTGTACTGCTGGAGAACTGTAAAACACCTTAGTAGGGAAAACTGCAGTAACTCACTACTGCGTAGTATCTGTGGATGAGGAAATAAGGGGGTGAGCTAACACACTCAAAAAGGAAAATGTGAAAGCAGGTAGATAACTACACTATCTACATGCTAAAATATTAACATTTATTTTCCTTATAAAACATATGCATTTCTTTGAAAATAGCTTCCATCAATACGAAACCATTAATTCGCTAGATGGGTATATGCATATACATCATCAATTCACACAGCTCAATCTTAAAAAAAAAAAACCCACATAGCTTCATTTATCAGTTCACACAGAACATACTTAGCAAATCACTTAGTAAATAAATTCCCTTGAGACATATAATGAGATTTTATATCACCCTGTATCACACAGCAGGGGAGACATTTGTCACCTTACATTGTAGCAACAAAATGTCGTATTACACAGATAAAAGAAGACTTATGGCCATTGTCCAGATTTCAGGCAACACTGATCAGGTGTGCGGGAACCCTATGCTTGGGGAGGTGGATCAACCATCCCTTCAGCCCACACAAAATCACTAAGACATCACAGCACATCGTACTCTATGGCTAGTGCTCACAGTACATCGTGCTCCCATGGATCCTTATCACCCATTTCCGTTATCTCAAAATCACGTGCGAGCAGGTCTGTGCAAGATCACTAAGCAATACACGACGGCTCCAGCACGGTTTTACTCATCACACAACAAGCTCATAAACTCTCATGAGAGCAACTCAGCGTAAGATCATATAGCAATACCTGAGGCATCGAGCACAGCTTTGCTTATCACATAGTAAAACTCAAGAGACCATGTGCGAGCAACTCAGCGTAAGAACACACAGCATACTTGAGGCATCGAGCACGATTTTGTCCCATCACTTTAAATCGTCGGGGTCACATGCGAGCATAATCAGAGCAAGATCACTAAACAATATTCTTTGGCTCCAGTATGATTCTCAAAATCTAGTGTGAGCTCTCGAGTGGAACACACAACATCACCTGAGGCATCGAGCACCTTTTTTGCTTTTCTCAAAAATCCCTTTTAAAAATGATGTGCGAGTAGGGTTGGTAAATCTACCATTGCCACTTAGGCTCTAGCATAATTTCACACAGAAAAGAAATAGAAGGCTTTATTCACTGAGTATGAGGGAGAAGGCAATCTCCCTTTAATCACTCAATAAAAGTTTTCATGTAAATTACTTGTCACACCCTGACTCCGGGTGCTCTTCATCCATACATTCCACTTATGGTTGGGCTGTGAGCCGATGCAATTACTAATTCCATACATTTATAGTGGAAATATTTAAAACTTTAAGGCACACACTCCCAGACATGTGTGTAGATATACAAAATCATTGATATAAATAAAATATCTTTACATGACATCCCTATACAAATTTTTTTCTTCTCATTTTCAATGTATAACTGTGCAATACAATACGCTAGATACAAAATGCTTATGTGTATACATTTTCCTATACCTTATCTGTCACGACCCATTTTTCTAAAAACCCCTACTAATTTTTCGCTTTTTCATTTCCTTACCCGTCGTGAACAGTTACACTACTAACAATTGGACTATGAGTCGATGTTAGTCCCTCCTGTCATGTTACTTACCTTAACATTTATTTTCCATATTTCATTTACATGTCAATTTATTTTAACTAAATACATCCCCAATATTACAATCTGTGTACAGTACTGTGCCTCTATATGTTCAGATACAAAAATTATACGAATGTGTATACCTGGTCTTGATAGGAAGCAGCGGATAACCGAAATGCAAGACTACTGTCGCTCTCTTCTACTGAATGTACCCTGTGGGGTGAAAAATGAAAGGGTGAGCGAAACTTGCTCAGTAAGGCAATAATGTAAGCAGGTAGATAACTATACTATCTACATGCTGATAATGTCATGATATAAACTCGTTTATATTTGGAGCATGAGGTAAGACTAAAACGATGCCACATGTATGTATATATCATATAAGAGAAATCATGAAATCGACATATAAAACAAACATGGAAAAATCATCATGTATGACATCTCATGCTCGTCACATTAAAACTTATTTGTTTCATCATAAACTTATCACGATAAAACTTATTTGTTTTATCACAAAACAACCACATCAAGGCTAAACCCATCCCCCGGGAATACCTTGATTCATTAAATCACATCTCTTTTAAAAACATAAATCGGGACATTACCCCTCCTTCGGGTTTGTCCTGGTCTATTCAGACCGTATGATATCATGTGAGGCATGTAGGTTACTGTATGAAAATCGAGGACTATGGCCATATTTTGTCCCTGTGATCCCAGGCTACACGGATCCTGGTGTGCGGGGCATCACAACTGTAACGGGAGGTGGGGTCAATTCCTACCCGCCAGAATATCAAGTAGCATCATCGAGTCATCATGACTGCACGATACAGCGTACTCCGTGTGACATACACGGTATAACGTACTCCGTGGACCCATATCATAGTCTGGGGGTGCCTGCCGTAGGTTTTATCCACCCCAATACTATGTCGATAACCAACCCATGTCTCAAAGTATACGTACGAGCATATCAACTCTCTGTGACACACAGTCTACAAGAGGCTTCCGCATGACTATATGCATGTCAACTCACGTCTAGTGCAAGCGAAGCTCCAGCACGACGCTATGCATATCATGATATCTAAAATCTCGTGCGAGCGAAGCTCCAGCACGGTTTTTATACATACACAAATTTATCATACAAGCAATGCTCCGGTACAACTTTTTATGAGTAATAAATCAGTAAAATTTAGTGCGAGTAAGACTCTAGCACTCTTTTTACTCGTATAAATATGATAGGTGGCTCAATCTTGATAAAACATCTTTAAAATCGTAACCGGTACAAACCGGTAACCTTTCGTATAATTCATGAAATCAACAGCCAACCTCTGTGCATATTTGCTTAAATCAAAGCAATACATTTATATAAAACATTAAAAACATAAATTCATCTAATTTATCTGCCTTACTACCATTTTCGTAAATTTTACTCCCAAGGGCAATATTATCTTTTTTCTTTATTCACCCATGCCCCGGTTTTTGCAAAAATTATTATTTCGTTTCTAGATACTTTAAGAAATTCTAGACCTTGTAAATCCCCTCAAAAATACGTATAGAAATATCTATGCGCCCACAAAATTCCCTTACCTGGAATCATGCGCAAACTTATCTCGTCTCGATAATGTCCGATCTCTCAGTCCAACTGCGCGTCAACTAAGTCTACGAAACTGCATATAACCACATATTTTTGGGTCAATTCACTTATTTTTATCAGTATGTCACATTCACTGATCAATCTAAAGTACTGGGCCCGTTTTACTTTATTGGGCCCAATTGCACCTAAATGGGACTCGACTCATTTTCAGCCCGTTTATACTTATTAAATCCTTTCTTCGGGTTTACTGGGCTCATTCAGCTTACCAATAATCATCGGGCTTCGTTCCAAACTTATTGGATAGCCTGTATACTATTTACGGTAATTACGTTGCAATTCTGATTAATATTCCTTTTTATACAGAATTAATCCGTAAATTTCGTAAAATAATCAAAACTCTGTATTAAAGGACTCATATCATAATTAAAATATACTTACCTAATATGATGCGGGGTACGAAAATCGAAACTTAATCGGCTCTCGTTCGGGCTTCATCAAAAAACTGCACAATTAGGTAAATCCGAGTTATTTTCCATTAAATATAATATTAATTAAATTTTTGAAATTTACCCGTAGGTCAATCTCGACCCTCGGTCAACTTACCCGAATCTCGAGTCGTCCCCGATAATTTTTCTTTCCTTTTTTCTTTTTTTTCCCCCTTTCCTTCCCTTTTTCCTTCCTTTTCCTTCGCTTTCCTTCCTTTTCCCTCTAGCTAAACGGTGTCGTTTTACTGCTCTTTGCCATCGTCGGCATTTCCGAAGGTTTCACCGACCGATACCAGTCTCAAAAGAACCGGCTCCTCCACCTGAACTCGTCGGTGGCCTCCGTTCAAGCCCAGCCGCCGTAGATCGTCGGGAAATAGGCCGTTTCTCCCACGATTTTCCTTTACTCCGATCGACAATTTTCGACCTCCAATCGGCGCGTCTCCGGTGTCAACACGATCGCCGGCCTCTCCTCTTCCTCCTCAGCTCTTCGTCGGAGGTCGTCGGTCGCCAGTGGGTCCTCGGTGGTCTCGGGTTCCTCGCAGGTCGTTTTGGTTTTCTGTTTCGGGTTCTCCCAATTTCAGATTTCCTTCTTTTATTATTATTATTATTATTATTATTATTATTATTTATAAATTATTTTATTATTAAAATAATCATTAAAATATTGAAATATATTCTAAAATATCTACAAAAATCAATTTTTTTATTCCAAATAAATTTATTTAATTTTATTTAATTTATTTATTATATTTTTAACCCTTTTTCGAGTAAAATTTCTCCTTAGTTTCGGGATATTGTCCCGAGTGACTTCTCAGTATTTCTAAAAATTTTGGATCTTGATCAATTGGACTCAAAATTTTATATTTTCCTCATTATTAACCAAGATACCTTAAATCCTTATTTTTAATTAAAATTCTCTTATCGAATTTATACTGGATTTCGGTCTTTTGATCGTTTTACCCCTACACTTGTCTCGGAGCCAATTTAACCCTATTTTCCTTCATACATCCACTATCTTTTCTTATTTTAAATTCGTATTTTTCGTCAACTTAATTTCGATCCCTTTCGTTTGACCTATGGCCATCTCGGCCCGTATTTGGCTACTGCATACATTCACCGATATTTCGTTTTATTCTATTTGCAAATCTAATTCAGTCAAAGCTCTTCTTATGGTTCAATCAATATGTGAAAATGTACATCACATGAATCATAAGGAAATACATCAACAAGTAATAAAAAGTGGGTCTTACATAATCTCCCCCACTAAAAGAATTTGGTCCTCCAAATTGGAACCAAATCAGTCTCTAAACAACTCCGGATACTTCTTTTTCATCAAACTCTCTAACTCCCAAGTCGCTTCCTCCGGAGTGTGATGCTGTCACAGTACTTTCACCAAGGGAATCGTCTTCGATCTCAATACCTTCTCCTTCCTATCCACAATCTGGATCGGTCTCTCTACATAGGACATACTCTCACTAAGCTCCAGTGGCTCGTATCTAATCACATGCGACGGATCCGGCTGAAACTTTCGAAGCATGGAGACGTGGAAGACGTTATGGACATTTGCTAGCTTTGGTGGCAACGCTAGCCTGTAAGCTCGATCTCCCACTCTCTCGAGTATCTCAAAAGGTCCTATGAAGCGAGGGCTCAACTTTCCTCTCTTTTCGAATCTCGTAACACCCTTGGAAGGAGAAACTTTCAAAAATACTGACTCCCCTGCTGTAAACTCCAATGGTCTACGTCTCTTGTCAGCATAACTTTTCTGTCGACTCTGAGCTGTCCTCAACCTCTCACGAATCAATTGGACATCCTCAGAGGCCTGACGTATCAAATCGGGAGCGAATATCTGCATGTCACCAACCTCCTCCCATCCTATAGGAGAACGACATTTACGGCCATACAAGGCCTCATATGGTGCCACCCCGATACTCGAATGATAACTGTTATTGTAGGCGAACTCCGCGAGTGGTAGGTGATCATCCCAGGAACCTCTAAAATCAAGTACACAAGCTCTCAACATATCCGCGAGGGTCTGTATAATCCTCTCTGACTGCCCATCTGTCTGAGGATGAAAAGCTATACTGAATCTCAACTGGGTCCCCATAGCTTCCTGAAAGTGTTCTCAGAATCTCGTGCAGTCTCACAATCTCGTGCACATATAGCTCCGTCAATCTACTCAGAGTATCGGTGATTATCATAGCTAGGAAATGTGCCGACTTCGTCAATCTGTCAACTATCACCCATATGGCATCATTCCCTCTACGAGTCCTCGGTAAACCCATCACAAAGTTCATGGTGACATGCTCCCACTTCCAAGTCGGTATAGGTAGAGGCTGCAATAACCCTGCAGGCTTCTGATGCTCTACCTTCACTTGCTGACAGACTAGACATCTCGTAACAAACTCTGCTATGTCTCTCTTCATCCCCGACCACTAGTATACCTTCCGGAGATTCTGATACATCTTTGTACTACCCGGATGTAAGGTATACCTCGACGAATGAGCCTCTGTCAAGATCAACCTCCTGATCTCAGGATCCTCGGGAACACATATCCTGTCTCGAAACCTCAGTAATCCATCCGAACTCAACTTAAACTCAGTCTCAATACCCTTCTGCATCTGCTTGACTATCTCGATACACTGTTGATCATCACGCTGAGCATGTCGGATCTGATCCATCAAATTCGGCTCTAACCGCAGGCTAGCAATCATATAACCACTCTCAACATCAGGCAGGGTCACATCTAAACTGAGGCTCGCAAACTGCTCCAACAACTCTTGTTCCCATACCATCATAAAAAAAACTAACCCGAGGTGACAAAATTTCCAGATGTCTTTTCGGATGAGTTACCAGGGTTACCGCCAGTGCGGGAGATAGAGTTCATTATTGATTTGACACCTGGTACAGAGCCGATATCTAGACCACCGTACAGGATGGCTCCGGTTGAGTTGGAGAAGCTGAGGAAACAGTTGCAGGAATTATTAGAGAATGGGTTCATCAGGAAGGTTTAAAAATTAAAATATTATAAATGCCTTTAATATAAGAAAAAGGAAATGATGCGGATTAGTATCTTGAACGGAAGCGATTTCGAAATGACATTATACGTTTATGCATACATAGGTCAAGGATATGGGTGATTGAAATATTTAGTGGAACACAACTTCGATGAGGTATTTAAACTTTACCTGGACCATTTTTTATCATCCATATTGATGATATTTTGGGTGTATTTACAGTCCAAGGAAAATTATAAGCAAGAATTGAAAATTGTTTTTACAGATGATTTGTTGAGAGTTCTTGAAATGGACTACTTTATTGACACGTTTAACTTAGAAAAAGTTGTATTTGAATGGAATGATAGACGTGGCAGGAGTTTTGGTATACTGAAGTAATAAACTGGCCATCGCATTTATTCTCACCATACCCAACAGATTAAGAGGTTTCTCATGACTCTGGATACTTCAAAATAATGAATGGGCTGTGTATTGATGCAAAAGGGGAAGATAGTCAATTATGAATCTAGACAACTCAAGGATCATGAAAGGACTATTCGGCCCATGATTTAAAGTTGACAGCGATAGTGGTTATATGATTGCTAGCCTGCGGTATTCTTCTGGTGGCAATCCTAGTAATTCTTCTGGAAAGACATCAGGGAATTCTCTAACCATTGGGATGTCAACTAATTCCGAGTGTGCCTTATCGAAATCAACTACATATGCTATAAAACCTTCAACATATTATGACCACATTTGTTAGTAAAATCATCCATCCTTGGAAATAATTTACTACTTCTTTCATTACTTTACAATCAACAACATACTTTTCAGGGGTGAAAAACATTACTGTTTTAACATAACAGTCTAAAACGGCATGGTTTGCAACAAACCAATCCATTCCCAATATTATATCAAAATCCTTCATGTCTAATAAAATAAAGATTGGCCAGCATATCCTTTTCCCCTACTTTTAACTTACAGCCACTACATACATACTCAGTTACTACGTTATCTCTCATTGGACTACTTATAAGCAAAATCCTACCTAGAGGTACAGGTTTTACATTTTCAAACAATTTACATGCAAATGTAGGCTATATGAATGAATGCGTGGCACCAAGATCAATTAATGCTAATGCCTTAAAATCAAAGACTAGGATGGTACCTTTAATCACATCCGTAGAAGCTTCTGTAGATGCCTGGTCCAAAGTAAACACTTGCCCTCGACTAATAGCTTATTTCCCTTTCTCTTCAGCTGTGGCCTTCCTCTTATGTGTAGGTGTATCAACCGTAGCCCTCTCTGGCTCTTTGCTTTTTTGTGGGGCTATATCAATCAACTCTGGGCATTCACGAGCTATGTGCCCTGGTTTACCGCATCTATAGCATGATCTCATCGAAGGGCATGGTCTACTCCCATGATATCTACCACATATCTTGCACTGCTCGGTGATACGTTGGGGTCTGCCAATAATTATGCCCCTCGAAGCTGGAGGTAAAGCTGGGTAAGCTGAATAAGCTAGAGGCTTTACAAGTCTCTCTCATACCTTCTAAATAATAATCTTCGATCCTTTTTGAATCCTCTATCATCCACTGACCTCTTTCGGTCTCTATCTCTGCCCTTTCCACTCTTGTTCAACTCCAAGGCATGCAACTCATAGTCCTAATCACATAGCTGAGCTCTGCGTACTGCCTCGTCGTAGGTGGTAATGTCAAATGGGGCCAATCGAGCTCTGATCGGAGGTCTCAACCCCTTAAGAAATTTTTTGATCTTCCTGTCCTGACAGCCCATAGTCACTGTGTCATATCTACCCAGGGATGTGAATTCAGACTCATACTCATCAACTGTATGGTTCCCCTGAGTCAAGGTCAGAAATTCCATCTGCATCTTCCTCTGAGCAGTGGCTGGAATGTACTGCCTCCTAAAGGCATCCAGAAATATATCCCAAGTCACCACTGGGTAACGTACACTCAGAATCGACTGGGTGGCCATCCACCAATGCTCGGCCTTAACCTCTATTACAAAGGCAGCAAAAGTGACCTTCTCTGTGGCAGAGCAATGGAAAAATCTATAGAGCTTCTCCATACTACGAATCCAAGGCTCCGCTAACACTAGGTCCTTCACCTGAATAAATGAAGGTGGTCCAAACTTCCTGAACTGTCTTAATCTGCCCAGGTCACAATCATAAACTCCTTCTCCACCAACCTGTTATGGAGCTACATGATCCTGAATTGGTGGGGGAATGTTTTGAACTGGAGGGGGTGCAGGAATCTCTGCCTCTGCAGCCCGAGGTCTCGGTGCAGGTTATGCTGGCTCATGTCTCTCAGGTGTAGTAGCCTGACCAATAGGGTTCACCTGTCTACCCTCAAATCTGGCCTTCACTTGTGTAAACATCTCCATAACTGTGTCTGCATTGCACTGTAACTGCTCAATACGTGCCTTAGTGGCCTTACTAAGATCGGGTGGATCTCTACTAGAATTGGACCCATTACGCCTCTCGAGCTCATCTCTATGCCCCTGAGAGCGTGAACTCTCTCCTCGACGAGTGCATCATCTATCAGACATCCTGCATACTCAATAACAAGTGTCTCAGTTACATTTTCAACTCGGTACACACGATTGTATCCAAATAATGCACAGTACTTTAGGGATGTATAATTTCCAAACTATGGATACTGACTCACATTGGTTCAACTCAAGCTCTGATACTAATCTCTGTCACGACCCTCTTCCCATGACTTAACTTACTACTTACAGTTGGGCTGTGAGTTAACATCCATATCCACATCTCATCCATTCATAATTTAACATTCATTAAATGAAGTAGAAACTATTCTTTTATAAATATACGAAAACGTTTACATCAGTTTCTATTATATGCATCCCTTTCGTACAAAAGATAACCAAACTGTGCATTAATTTACAGGATACAAATTTTTTTCTCATAAATGTATACCTCTGTACTGCTAGAGAATTGGAAAACACCTTAGCTGGGACAACTGCAGTAACTCACTATTGCGTAGTATCTGTGGAGGAGGAAATAAAGGGGTGAGCTAACACGCTGTCACGCCCCGGAAGTGCAAAAAATAGGGCTAATTTAAAACTTTTTACTCATTAATTCACAATTAAGGGTGCATTCCTGTGCAGTGTCATACATCATCATAGTTATCATGCCTCAGGATCTTATCATAATATAGTGTATATTGTATCATATATATTACTCAATTCCAAGTTAATTAATCCTAATACATCCCATACAATGTTATACATCAAGTGTCTGCAATTACAATAATTGTCTGGATACATGAAAAGATAAAAGATACCTCAAAATACAATATATGGCCTGGAGCTCAAGTCCTCCACTAGCCACTACTCCGTACGTCGCAGGGAAGTCCTTTTTCACTTGAAGAACTCTGGGGGGAAAAGAAAACAGGGTGAGCTTCTAAATCGCTCAGTAAGGGGGGTAAGGGACTCATTTCATAAACCAAAATGCACATCACAAAATATTTAGTTGTATGTGAAACTCATTAATCTCATTTGAAAACCATAGCATGAAAGTACTCAAAACGATATTCTCATATCTCAAATCATGTGAAAACATGAAGTAAAATGCTCAGTATAGAGCAGCAACAAAGCATGTGAAAATAATGCGATAAACGCTTTCTCAAACCAGTGATAAAATCACTAAAATAATAATGCACGTGGCGCAGCCACTCAACACGCGTGGCATAGCCACTGATTTAATTTCACACGTGGCATAGCCACTAAACACACGTGGCGTAGCCACTGATTTAATTTCACACGTGGCATATCCACTGGATAGGGTTTCACGTGGCAACGGCCACTAATTAGGGGTGCTCACGTGGCAACGGACACCAAATGGGGTATCACGTGGCAACGGCCACCAATGGGGTTTCTCACGTGGCAACGGCCACCAATAGGGTTTCTCACGTGGCAACGGCCACCAAATGGGGATTCTCACGTGGCAACGGCCACCAATAGGGTTTCTCACGTGGCAACGGCCACCAAATGGGGTATCACGTGGCAACGGCCACCAATAGGGTTTCTCACGTGGCAACGGCCACCAATAGGGTTTCTCACGTGGCAACGGCCACCAAATGGGGTTTCACACGTGGCAACGGCCACTAAGTATACGTGGCACAGCCACAGAATGGGTTATTCTCACGTTACCAGAACGGAGAAGAAATCGGGCTTACATGCTACGAGAGCAATGCCCGGTGTGTACTCAAAATTACACACCTAAGTCTTATCACACAAGACTGGTTTGCCTTCACGTAGAACTCATAATGGTTTTTCTCTCATAAAACTCATTTGAAATCGTTTTGTACTCAACACAAAACATAATAAAACCGAGTTCCAACCGGCAAAGCACGCATACATTTCTCAAATCTTGATATTGCCTTAACGTAGAGCCCAATTCATTACTCACACAAATTCGACGGTTTATAAAGCAATTTCACACTCAGCTTATAAACGCATAAAACAATGGGCTCCAACCGGCTATAAAAACCGTGTGCAATTATAACTCAACACAACACTCAACATACTTGTTTTATAAACCACAAATCATGCTATAATAGTTTATAAATCACATACACAAATGGTTTAGATTTCCCTTACCTCTTTGCACCTCGTACAGTGCAATCGTTTCCCCCGTATCACGGACTAGCCTCGCATTCCACTCTGGAACTCCCGAGCTGTCCAAACGATGTTAAAACATCAATACTCAACTATCACATAAACCTCAATTCTCAAAATCGAGCATAATTGCTCATAACTCCTCAAATCTCTTGATTCTCGTAACTCTACCCTAAACTACAACCTCATTCACAATATCTCAACGTCCTACATTTCTCGTGTCAAATCATCTATGCTAATTCACCACATTGTCTAAATTTCCATTTATAGCTCAAATTCTCAAAATTGCCGAAATTGCCAAATATCAACATTACTCCAACTACATTGTAATTTCATCAATCCCTAATCATTTTTCAGCTATTTCAACGAAATGCTAACAACTAACATCACCAAAATCACCTCAAATATAAGGATCGAAGTTTAGAAATTACCCAAAACTTGTGGAGAGCTTATCTCTTGCCTCGATTCGATCCGTCTTTCGATTTCCATGTATGTTGTTCTCCTTTTGATGAGGAACAACTTCCCTTCTTGCCACAACCTCTGATTTGGCCGGAAATGGGTGCTTTGGATGAGTGAGAAAGTTAGGTTTTCGGTGAAAATGGGGTTGGAAGAGAGAGAAAGTGAGATTGCAGGCGAAAAACAGGGGTTCCTTATATAGACTGGAGGTAGGAGATCGATCTGCCTCTTGATGAGATCGATCTGCGTTTGAATTTTGGGGACGATTTGGGGCATTTTATGCCTAGGAGATCGATCTGTCGAGGGGTGAGATCGATCTCTTTATGGCTTTATGAGATCGATCTGCTCCTTGAGGAGATCGATCTTCTCCCAAACAGAATCATTTGGAGATCGATCTCTTCCTCATGAGATCGATCTTCTCTCAAACAGAATCATAAGGAGATCGATCCTCTTCCATTGGAGATCGATCTGCTCCTCAAATTCTTCCTTCTTTCTCATTTTTAACTCATCAGACCGATCTCTCCTTCTCCCAGATCGATCTGCTCCTTAAATTCCTCATTCCTTGTCATTTTTAACTCACCAGATCGATCTCTCCTTCTCCCAGATCGATCTGTCCTCATAGTTTCACATTTATTTTAACACTTAACATATAAATCTCCAATTATCATTCCCACAATTCACTTAGCTCAATAAATTACACTTCAAATTATTATTACATCAATAAAATATGTCTGAAATTCTCAGATCTCACATCCTCCCCACCTTAAATAGAATTTGGTCCTCCAAATTCAACTCAACTAGTTAAAGAGATGGGGGTATTTCTCCTTCATGAGACTCTCTAATTCCTACGTTGCCTCTTCCATTGAGTGATGTTTCCACAAAACTTTCACTAATGGGATGCTCTTAGTTCTCAATACCTTCTCTCTTCTATCGAGAATCTGGACGGGTTCCTCAGTGTAGCTCATATCCTCTTGAATGTCCATCTCGTCATACTCTATGACATGAGAAAGGTCCGGGTGGTACTTCCTTAACATAGACACATGAAAAACATTGTGTATTCCGGACATCTGTGGGGGTAATGCCAATCTGTAGGCTACCTCTCCCACTCTCTCAAGAATCTCGAATGGTCCCACGTATCGAGGACTCAATTTCCCTTTCTTCCCAAATCGCATGATACCCTTACTCGGTGATATTTTCAGAAATACTGCATCACCAACGTCAAACTCGAGTGGCCGTCTACGCACATCCGCATAGCTTTTCTGTCTACTTTGTGCAGCCCGTAACCTCTCACATATGAGTTTCACACTCTGTACGGCTTGCTCAGGGGATCTACACCTCCTACCATATAGAGCCTCAAAAGGTGCCATTCCAATACTCGCATGATAGCTATTATTGTATGCAAACTCTGCTAGGGGCAGGTGATCATCCCATGATCCCTTAAAATCCATCGTACACGCCCTCAACATATCCTCCAGGGTCTGAATAGTCCTCTCTGACTGACCATCTGTCTGAGGATGATAGGCGGTACTAAAACTCAGTCGAGATCCCATGGACTCCTGAAATTGGGTCCAAAATCTGGCAGTAAACCTGGAATCTCTATCAGAAGTAATACTCACTGGAGCCCCATGTAATCTAGCTATCTCGCTGACATACAGCTCAACTAAGGCATCCACAGTATCTGTGCTCTTGATGGCAAGGAAGTGGGTACTCTTGGTCAGTCTATCCACTATAACCCATATAGCGTCACGACCTCTTCGGGTCCTCGGTAAACCCATAATAAAGTCCATAGTGACATGCTCCCATTTCCATATAGGTACAGGTAAGGGCTGTAGTAGTCCTCCGGGCTTCTGATGCTCAGCTTTCACTTGCTGGCATACTAAACACCTGGCCACATACTCTGCCACGTCTCACTTCATACCACTCCACCAGTACACCTTTCTCAAGTCTCGGTACATCTTAGTACTCCCTGGGTGCATGGTGTATCGCGAGCAGTGGGATTCTCTCAGTATCTGTGTCTTTAGGGTATCATCGTCCGGTACACAAATCCGTCCTCTGAACCTCAATAATCCATCCTCACTGATGGTGAGATCCGACTGCGAACTCTGCTCAGCTTGGCTAACCATATCTATCAATCTCTGATCACTGCGCTGCCCAATTCTAATCTGATCCATGATCCTGGGCTCTATCCGCAGGCTAGCCAAAAATCCAGTCTCTATCTCTTTAACTCTGATCCGAAGTTCGGCGAACTGCTCTAACAAATCCCATTCCCTGATCATCATAGCAGATATCATGCTCTTCCTGCTCAGGGCATCAGCAACCACATTCGCCTTACCCAGATGATATAGGATCTCGCAGTCATAATCCTTAAGGAGTTCCATCCATCTCCTTTGTCTCATGTTTAACTCTTTCTGATCAAAGAGATATCTCAAACTCTTGTGATCGGTGAAGATCTGGAATCTTTCCCCATATAAGTAGTGTCGCCAGATCTTCAAAGCAAATACCACAGCGGCTAACTCCAAATCATGCGTGGGGTAATTCCGCTCATGGTCTTTCAGTTGTCGCGATCCATATACGACCAGTCTTCCGTGCTGCATAAGCACACACCCCAATCCTTAATGAGATGCATCACTATACACCGAAAATCCTCCTGATCCCTCAGGAATAGTTAACACAGGTGCCGCTGTCAACCTCCTCTTTAATTCCTGAAAACTGAGCTCACATTGATCAGTCCATATAAATGGAGTCTCTTTGCGCGTGAGCTTAGTCAAAGGGGCGACAATCCAGGAAAATCCTTCCACAAATCTTCTGTAATACCCTGCCAAACCAAGGAAGCTTCGTACCTCAGTAACTGTCCTCGGCCTCTCACAATTAAGCACAGCCTCCACCTTACTTGGGTCCACTGATACTCCTTCCTCTGAGACTATATGACCAAGGAAAGCTATCCGGTTCAGCCAAAACTCACACTTACTAAGCTTTTCGTATAATTGCTTATCTCGGAGTATCTGAAGTACTAACCACAAATGCTGTGCATGCTCCTCATATGACCGAGAGTATACCAGGATATCATCAATAAAGACTATCACAAATTTATCTAGATAGTCTCTAAACACTTCGTTCATCAACCTCATAAATGCTGCAGGGGCGTTCGTCAATCCAAAGGACATCACCAGAAATTCGTAATGGCCATACCTCGTCCTGAAGGCCGTCTTTGGAATATCTTCTTCCTTGATCCTCAATTGGTGATAGCCCGATCTCAAATCAATCTTAGAAAAGACTGAGGCCCCTCTTAGCTGATCAAGTAGATCATCAATCCTGGGCAGTGGGTATTTATTCTTCACCGTGGCTTTATTCAACAGCCGGTAGTCTACGCATAATCTGAGACTACCATCCTTCTTCTTAACAAATAGTACTGGCGCTCCCCACGGCGAAACACTGGGTCTAATAAACCCTTGATCCAATAACTCCTGTAGTTGTTTCTTCAATTCCTCAAGTTCCACTAATGCCATCCTGTAAGGAGGTTTAGAGATCGGCTGAGTATCTGGTACCAAATCAATGGTAAACTCCAGCTCTCTCTCTGGTGGTAAACTTGGCAATTCATCTGGGAAAACATCCAGAAATTCACACACCACAGGTATATCCTCAATCCTCGGATGTTCCCGCTCATCGTCTGAGATGAGTGTCTCATAACCTTCACATGAACAATCATATTTAATATTCTCCAAAATAATATCAAAATTCTCAAGTTACTTACTAGAAATCCACATAATCATTTCCTCAATATCTCAATCGTACACTATAAGGTTCAGGTAGGGAGAAAGTTACAATCTTAGTGTAGCAGTCTAAACTCACTCGATTGGTCGCCAACCAATCCATTCCCAGAATTACATCAAACCCATGTATATTCAACATGATTAGATCTGCTAACATCAATCTATCTCCCACCTTTATCTCACATCCTCTACAGATTAACTCAGTTCTCTGAGATTCACGCATAGGGGTATTTACATGTAGTATATATTCTAGAGGTTCAAACTTCAAGTTTAATCTACATGCAAAATGCTCAGAAATAAACGAATGCGTGGATCCTGAATCAATCAACACATGAGCCTCATAATTACAGACAGAGAGTGTACCTCTTATAGTTTCTGCCGAAGTGTCTGCGGTCTCCTTATCCAGGGCAAACACACGTCCCTGTGCCACAGGTCTCTTTCCTTTCTCTGCAGCAGTGGCCCGTCTCGGGGGATTCACTCTCTGAGGCTATTGTCTAGTGGGCTCCAATACATGTGGTTTCTGAGGTTGAGGGCAATCCTTCACCATGTGACCCATGTCTCCACATCTAAAACATCCATGAATCGACCCAGTACAACTTCCCTCATGCATTCGGCCACAATCTCTGCAAAACCTTGTCTCAGGCCTGACATCTCGAGGGGTCTCTCTAATGTTAGGGTAACCTCTGGGTCTCTCTAATCTGCCCTTTTGTACCTCAATCCTTCCTCTTCTGAAGGAACCTCTCCGAGCCTCTGTTTGGAAAATCGCTGGCCTCTTGCCCTTATCTCTATTCACCGCTCTGAGCTCATTCTAGGATTGTACCATTTCAATTCCCCTTTCAATCTCTTGTGCTCGTCTCAGAGCATCTCCAAACTCCGTAATATATAGCCCTATCAATCTATCTCTGATGATGGGCTTCAACCCATACACAAACTTCTCTGTGCGGAGCTCTTCACTCTTGAAGGTCTCTGGGTCATATCTCAATAGTGCGGTGAATTGGCTCTCGTAGTCATCCACAGACATGTCACCCTGTACCAAACTCAAAAACTCAGCCTGTTTCTTTCTCTGGGCGGCTCGCGGTACATATTGGGTCCTAAAGGCTGTCTGAAACTCTTCCCAACCAATCACATCATGGTGGGACATCAAAATACCCTGGGTAGTACCCCACCAATCTCGAGCTCTCCCCTTCAGCATATAGGCACTTATACTGACCCTCTCAGCATCGGTGCACCCCAGGAAATCAAATATAATTCTTAATTCCGTCAACCACTCCTCAGCCTCTGTAGGATCCTTCTTTCCCTTAAATGCGGGTGGATTCATCTTCAGAAAATCCCTTAGTCGGACCATACTTCTATCCTCAGGCTGAGTGACGGGAGGCACTGGGGTATGGGAGGTCCTTGTGGTGGTGTAGGAGTAGTACCCGAGGCATTAACTCCAAAGTGTTGCACGAATAACGCTGCCATCTGCTCAAAACCTTGCCTCACATCGGTCTCAATCCGATTAAATCGAGAGTTAGGACTCTCTGGTTGTGGGACAGGTGGCGGAGGGGACTCTGCCTGCCTCCTCGAACGACCTCGTCGTTTACTCATTCTCTATCTCAACTCGTCTCCTGCGCGTACATATCACAATCGATTGAAATCTCAATCCTCAATTTCAGTTCATGACCAGACTATTACAGACACTTGGGATGTATTCTATTTCACTCAACCGACACTGACAGTACTAGACACCCTAAGCTCTGATACCAAGAAAACTCTGTCACGCCCCGGAAGTGCGGAAAATGGGGCTAATTTAAAACTTTTTACTCATTAATTCACAATTAAGGGTGCATTCCTGTGCAGTGTCATACATCATCATAGTTATCATGCCTCAGGATCTTATCATAATATAGTGTATATTGTATCATATACATTACTCAATTCCAAGTTAATTAATCCTAATACATCCTATACAATGTTATACATCAAGTGTCTGCAATTACAATAATTGTCTGGAGACATGAAAAGATAAAAGATACCTCAAAATACAATATATGGCCTGGAGCTCAAGTCCTCCACTAGCCACTACTCTGTACGTCGCAGGGAAGTCTGTTTTCACTTGAAGAACTCTGGGGGGAAAAGAAAACAGGGTGATCTTCTAAATCGCTCAGTAAGGGGGGTAAGGGACTCATTTCATAAACCAAAATGTACATCACAAAATATTTAGTTGTATGTGAAACTCATTAATCTCATTTGAAAACCATAGCATGAAAGTACTCAAAACGATATTCTCATATCTCAAATCATGTGAAAACATGAAGTAAAATGCTCAGTATAGAGCAGCAACAAAGCATGTGAAAATAATACGATAAACGCTTTCTCAAACACGTGATAAAATCACTAAAATAATAATGCACGTGGCGCAGCCACTCAACACGCGTGGCATAGCCACTGATTTAATTTCACATGTGGCATAGCCACTAAACACAGGTGGCGTAGCCACTGATTTAATTTCACACGTGGCATAGCCACTGGATAGGGTTTCACGTGGCAACGGCCACTAATTAGGGGTTCTCACGTGGCAACGGCCACCAAATGGGGTATCACGTGGCAACGGCCACCAATGGGGTTTCTCACGTGGCAACGGCCACCAATAGGGTTTCTCATGTGGCGAGGCCACCAAATGGGGTTTCTCACGTGGCAACGGCCACCAATAGGGTTTCTCACGTGGCAACGGCCACCAAATGGGGTATCACGTGGCAACGGCCACCAATAGGATTTCTCACGTGGCAACGGCCACCAATAGGGTTTCTCACGTGGCAACAGCCACCAAATGGGGTTTCACACGTGGCAACGGCCACTAAGTATACGTGGCACAGCCATAGAATGGGTTATTCTCACGTTACCAGAACGGAGAAGAAATCGGGCTTACATGCTACTAGAGCAATGCCCGGTGTGTACTCAAAATTACACACCTAAGTCTTATCACACAAGACTGGTTTGCCTTCACGTAGAACTCATAATGGTTTTTCTCTCATAAAACTCATTTGAAATCGTTTTGTACTCAACATAAAACATAATAAAACCGAGTTCCAACCGGCAAAGCACGCACACATTTCTCAAATCTTGATATTGCCTTAACGTAGAGCCCAATTCATTACTCACACAAATTCGACGGTTTATAAAGCAATTTCACACTCAGCTTATAAATGCATAAAACAATGGGCTCCAACCGGCTATAAAAACCGTGTGCAATTATAACTCAACACAACACTCAACATGCTTGTTTTATAAATCACAAATCATGCTATAATAGTTTACAAATCACATACACAAATGGTTTAGATTTCCCTTACCTCTTTGCACCTCGTACAGTGCAATCGTTTCTCCCGTATCACGGACTAGCCTCGCATTCCACTCTGGAACTCCCGAGCTGTCCAAACGATGTTAAAACATCAATACTCAACTATCACATAAACCTCAATTCTCAAAATCGAGCATAATTGCTCATAACTCCTCAAATCTCTTGATTCTCGTAACTCTACCCTAAACTACAACCTCATTCACAATATCTCAACGTCCTACATTTCTCGTGTCAAATCATCTACGCTAATTCACCACATTGTCTAAATTTCCATTTATAGCTCAAATTCTCAAAATTGCCAAAATTGCCAAATATCAACATTACTCCAATTACATTGTAATTTCATCAATCCCTAATCATTTTTCAGCTATTTCAACGAAATGCTAACAACTAACATCACCAAAATCACCTCAAATATAAGGATCGAAGTTTAGAAATTACCCAAAACTTGTGGAGAGCTTATCTCTTGCCTCGATTCGATCCGTCTTTCGATTTCCAAGTATGTTGTTCTCCTCTTGATGAGGAACAACTTCCCTTCTTGCCACAACCTCTGATTTGGCCGAAAATGGGTGCTTTGGATGAGTGAGAAAGTTAGGTTTTCGGTGAAAATGGGGTTGGAAGAGAGAGAAAGTGAGATTGCAGGCGAAAAATAGGGGTTCCTTATATAGACTGGAGGTAGGAGATCGATCTGCCTCTTGATGAGATCGATCTGCGTTTGAATTTTGGGGACGATTTGGGGCAATTTATGCCTAGGAGATCGATCTGTCGAGGGGTGAGATCGATCTCTTTATGGCTTTATGAGATTGATCTGCTTCTTGAGGAGATCGATCTTCTCCCAAACAGAATCATTTGGAGATCGATCTCTTCCTCATGAGATCGATCTTCTCTCAAACAGAATCATAAGGAGATCGATCCTCTTCCATTGGAGATCGATCTGCTCCTCAAATTCTTCCTTCCTTCTCATTTTTAACTCACGAGATCGATCTCTCCTTCTCCCAGATCGATCTGCTCCTTAAATTCCTCCTTCCTTGTCATTTTTAACTCACCAGATCGATCTCTCCTTCTCCCAGATCGATCTGTCCTCATAGTTTCACATTTATTTTAACACTTAACATATAAATCTCCAATTATCATTCCCACAATTCACTTAGCTCAATAAATTACACTTCAAATTATTATTACATCAATAAAATATGTCTGAAATTCTCAGATCTCACACACGCTCAGTAAGGAAAATATGAAAGCAGGAAGATAACTACATTATCTACATGTTAAAATATTAACATTTATTTTCCTTATAAAACATATGCATTTCTTTGAAAATAGCTTTCATCGATGCGAAACCATTAATTCGCTACATGGGTATATAGATATACATATCAATTCACACAGCTCAATTCTTAAAAAAAACACACAACTTCATTTATCAGTTCACACAAAACACACTTAGCAAATCACTTAGTAAATCAATTCACTTGAGATATATAATGGGATTTTTTAATCACCCTGTATCACACAGCAGGGGGGACATTTGTCACCTCACATAGTAGCAACACAATGTCGTATCACATAGATAAAAGATGACTTATGGCCATAGTCTGGATTCCAGGCAACATTGATCAGGTGTGCAGGAACCCTATACTTGGGGAGGCGGATCAACCATCCCTTTAGCCCACACAGAATCACTAAGACATCACAGCACATCGTGCTCTATGGCTAGTGCTCACGGTACATCGTGCACCCGTAGATCCTTATCACCCATTTTCGTTGTCTTAAAATCACGTGCGAGCAGGTCTGTCCAAGATCACTAAGCAATACATGATGGCTCCAGCATGATTTTACTCATCACACAGCAAGCTCATAAACTCTCGTGTGAGCAACTTGATGTAAGATCACACACCAATACCTGAGGCATCGAGCGCGGTTTTCCTTATCACATAATAAAGCTCAAGAGACCACGTGCGAGCAAGTCAGCGTAAGAACACACAGCATACCTGAGGCATCGAGCACAGTTTTGTCCCATCATTTTAAATCGAAGGGGTCACATACGAGCCTAATTAGAGCAAGATCACTAAGCAGTACTCTTTGGCTCCAATATGATTCCCAAAATCTAGTGCGAGCTCTCGAGTGGAACACAAAGCATCACCCAAGGCATCGAGCACCCTTTTTACTTTTCTCAAAAATCCCTTTTAAAAATGATGTGCGAGCAGGGCTGGTAAATCTATTGTTGCCACTTAGGCTTTAGCATAATTTTACACATAAAAGAAATAGAAGGCTCCATTCACTAAGTATGAGTGAGAGGGCAATCTCCCTTCAATCACTCGTTAAAAGCTTTTCATGCAAATTACTAAACCGGGAGCCCGTCTATTATTACTCTTTCTCAACATGTTTGCAAAACATCTTTTCACAACAATAACATGGAAGTCATGCAACTCACGTTTATAGGTTCTTCTCATACTTAGTTTTCACCTAGATATATCAATATCTATATACTTTATCGTATTTATTCGCACACAGCAAGTAAGAAACATACGTATAACTATCTCTAATAGCTCGCATAAGTCCCTTATCTCGAATCACGCTTGAATCGCCTTCCTTGATTTCCAATGCTCGTGATCCGATCTTATCGGCTCCAACTAAGTCTCCAGGAGCTACAATGAATTACGATTCACATCAGTATACTCCAATATGCTTCATTTTCACTTGCATGAAGTTCAATTCAATGCATTGAGCTATTTTACACCAATTTGGCCTCATTTCTTCTTATTAGACTTTACTCACTCTTAAGTCCATTTCGATTATTCTAATCATTTCTCAAGAATCCATTAGACTCCTTGAGTCTATTGATTCATATTGAACCGATATTAAGTTCACCATGCCTTTAGTTCATCATTTTTCTTCTCTATGGCATTTCATCAAACACCTATTATGCCCATTATCAATCCCCATCTAATCCAACATATGGATTTCACAAAGTTATCTTAGAATCATCTTCACATGTTTATTAACATTTCTACATGCTTAAATTATCATTAACTCCATGTCATTACAACTTTCTCTCACTAAGCCATTTCTAGGTCATGGTTGTTTAAGCAGTTCATCACATTTCAACCAACAATACATACACCAAATCACTCATCAAAGTGCCTAGATAAACATACTAGAATATGGTGTATTGAAACCTTACCTAGCTTGACATTTTCCCTCTTTTTGCCTAATTGGAGAAAACCTCTTTTCTCCTTCAATCCAAGGTTTGAGCTTCCAATATTTGACTATGTTGTTCTCTTCTTGACTAGGAACAACTTTGCTCAAAGGAACTTCTCTAAAAACTAATTGGAAAGTGGTGATTTTAGAGTGAGAAAGCTAGGTCACTTGTTAAAAATGGAGGGAATGAGTTTGTTTTCGTGAAATACAGATTCAGCTGCCCAGTTTATATAGAAAATGCCTTACGAGATCGATCTCTAAATGGGGGAGATCGATCTGCCCTGCCTTAAACTCCTTCAAAATTTTAAAAATTTACAGGCAGGGGATCGATCTGTCGAAGTGCATGAGATTGATCTGCTCGAGGGATGAGATCGATCTTGTAAGACTCGATTTTTATCGAAAGATCAAATGAATGATTAAAATGGTATTCTCGAACGTGTGTAAGGGTAAAACGATAAAAAAACCAAAATTCAGTATTAATTGGACAAGAAAATTTCATTACAAATATGGAATTGAGAAATCTTGATCAATAACGAAGAAATAATTAAATTTTAAGTCCAATTGATCAAGATATGAATTTATTGGAATTAATCAAAATTTTCACATCGAAAAATTATCCCGAAAATATTGGGTGATAGTCTATAAATTGACTAAATCTACCCACCTTCTGGCTATGGAAATCCCCAGATACTCTGAGTGCGTAGGCGAAGTTATATGTAAGGAATATTATGGAACATTAAGTAGCGTTCCAGTGAGCATGATATCAGATAGGGATTCCCGCTTCACTTCCCACTTCCGAGAATATTTTTCAGGAAGCTATGGGAGCCCGACTAAGTGTTAGCACAGCTTTTCATCCTCAGATAGATGGTCAGTCGAGGGGACTGTACAGGTTCTGGAGGATATGATGAAAGGATATGCCATTGATTTTATAAGCTCATGGGGTGATCAGTTATTACTAATAGAATTTGCCAATAATGACAGCCGTCACTTGAGTATCGGGATGACTTTATATGAGGCATTGTATGGCCGTAAGGGTTGTTCCCCGACTTAGATAAGAAGAAGTGGGTGACAGATAGAGAATTGTTCCTGAATTGGTAAGACAAACCTTTGAGGATGTTCAGTTGATTTGTGAGAGATTAAGAACACCTCAGAGCATACAGAAAAGCTATGCTAACAAGATATAGAAAACCATTGGAATTCACCGAGGGTGAATCAGTATTGTTGGAAGTTACTTGTTCTAAAGGCATAACGAGATTCGGAAAGAAGGAAAATTGAGTTTTGTTAGATTGAATCCTTTGAGATATTGGACAAAGTGGGAGATAAGGCCTCTAGGTTGACATTACCACTTGAATAATCAGGCATCCACAATGTGTTACATCTTTTGATACTTAAAAAATACTATCCGAACCCAGCATATGTGATCGGATATGAGCTATATAAGCTCAATGAAAGTATAACGTATGTTGAAAAAAAAAATCAATCTGGGCATTAAACAGGAAAGATAAGGGGTTGAGATTTAAGATGATCTCCCTAGTCAAAGTCCTTTGGTAGTATTACACTCCGAAAAAAGTCACATGAGAATTAAAGAGTATGATGTGATAGACATACCCGGAGTTGTTTATGGATCCATTTGACTTGGTTCTTATTTGGAGGATCAAATTTCTTAAGTGGGGGAGATTATGTAAGACCCGATTTTTATCGAAAGATCAAATGAAGGATTAAAATGGTATTCTCGAACGTGTGTAAGGGTAAAACGATCAAAAGACCGAAATTTAGTACTAATTGGATAAGAAAATTTCATTAAAAATATGAAATTGAGAAATCATGATCAATAACGAAGAAATAATTGAATTTCGAGTCCAATTGATCAAGATATGAATTTATTGGAATTAATTAAAATTTCCACATCGAAAAATTATCCCGAAAATATTGAAAAAATATACCGGAAAGATGAAATATGACCGATAAATTCATTTAATTGGTTAAAATGAATTAAATAAGAATTTTTGAAGATATTTGAATTTTTTAATATATTTTAATGAATAAAATAATATTAAAATAAATTATAAATAAATAAATAAATAAAATAGAATCGCGAAAATCGCAATTCTGCAGAAACAGAAGCAAAACGAGGGAGCCCATAGACAGAGCCACCAGCGACGGACCCAAGCGAGGTGACCGAAGCCATTGGACAGTTGAGCCATTGTCGACGTTGGTGGAGGCCGAAGGAGGCGGCGATCGGCGGCCGAGAGAGAGAGAAACCGAGAGAACTGAGAGGAGAAAGAGGAATCTGGTGACCGATGCCGATCTAGGCCCGACCATCGCCAGTCGAAGGAGCCCCACACGAATATCGACC
This sequence comes from Firmiana major, assembly GCA_033439115.1. NCBI lineage: Eukaryota > Viridiplantae > Streptophyta > Magnoliopsida > Malvales > Malvaceae > Firmiana > Firmiana major. The sequence goes on along the minus strand of CM065907.1, from coordinate 41,694,122 downwards.
GATCAGCGGCTACATCGGCCAGTGGAACGGCCGGCAGCGGTGTCAACGACGGCAGAAAGGAAAGGCACCGACGCCAAAAGGGAGAAGAGCCGAACCGACCACTTTTCGGCCACCTCTGACCAAACCGACCCCAGATCTGAGCTTCGCGAGGTCTCGCAGATCTTCTGGCAATGGAAACCGATGAAGAACCGATCGACAAAGCCCTGAACCAGCTGAACCGAACCGATCTTAATCGGGCTGAACCGGACCGAACCGGTTCAGCCAGAAAAGAAGAAAAAGAAGGAAAGAAAAAAGGGAAAAAGAAAAAGAGGAAAAATTTGGAGAAAAATTCAGTGATGCAATCGAGCTACGGGTAAGTCGGTAAGTGGTCGAATTGACCGATTTAAATTTTGAAATATTTAATTTGATTAATATTCGACTGAAAATTTACCCGAAAAAATATGTAATTGTGTAGCTCGACAATTGACGTCAAACGAGAGCTCGAGTCAACCTCGATTTGCATACTATCATGGAATCTCGGGTAAGTAAACCTTATTTACGATAATTTACATCGTTATATGTGTTAGAAATTTATCGCATCAATTACGGATTTAATTTTCGCATAAAATCAATTATATTTTGGAATTAGAGATAAATTGTCATAAATAATTAATTGAGCTATCCGAGAGTTTAGAATGAGGCCCAATAAATACTGATGGGCCCAATGAGCCCAATAGGCCTTGATAATGTGAATAGTGAGTGGGAAAATGGGTTTAAGGCCGATTAAGGCCCATTATGGTACAATCAGGCCCAATATAGGTAAACGAACCCATTGGTTTAAATTAAGCCTAGAAAATATGAAGATACAACTAATTATATTGTATTTGACCTGATGAATATTTATATGCAGTTCCAGAGATTGGATTGAGAGCAAATCGGACTGCGTGATGAGACATCAGTCGAAAGGTCAGACTGTACAGAAAAATGAGGTAAGGGAATTGTGTGAGTAGCTAGAGGTAGCTACGCATATTTTTAATAGCTTTTGTATACACTGAAAAAGTATAAGGATTTTAAGGACTCGGAATAGGTAAAAGACTAGTTTGCCCTTATTGAGAGAATTCACCTAAGGATGGTGAAAGAATGACATGCATGAAATGCATGATTTAAGGAATTTTTTTATTTAAGGAATTTTTGTGGTTTTTAAGCAAAGAAAATCGATAGATTGGCCAGTAATTGCATAAATTTCATAATATAACACTACGTAAGTGTTATTAAGATTTAAATGAAATTTCTTTGGAAAATGGGCCAATTATCAAGTTGATATGAAAACAGATAGTGCTGGTGCATAGCTCGCACTATATCTACGTTTGTGAGTGTGCATAAAATGTACTAGAGCGGTTGCTCACATCGACTTGTGTGACATCATATGCATGAAATGTGCTAGAGCGGTTGCTCGCACTGATTTTTATTATTGTGAAATGCAGAAGAGGAGCTGAAGCTTAGCTCGCACTCTGTTTTGACTGTTTTGACCTGATATGCATAAAAAGGTGGTAGAGCGATTGCTCGCGTTAATTTTAATGATTTGACATGCATGAGAGGTGCTGGAGCTTAACTCGCATCCTGTTTTGATATGATAATTGCATAAAAGCTGTACTTGAGCCTTACTCGTACGTGATTTAATCGATTTAATTTCATAAGTCGTGCTGGAGTGTAACTCGCACGAGTTTTGATTTACTTGAGCATTTATTCATGCTAGAGCATTTCTCGCACAAAGTTTTGAACGATTTATGCATGATGTCGTGCTGAAGCATTGCTCGCACGAGGCTTTGATGGATTTTATGCATATAACAGTGCTGGAGCTTGCTCGCACGTGATTTTATATGGACTTATAACTTTTTCAAAGTCGTACTAGAGTGCTACTCGTACGCAGATGTTATTGATTTTTATGAAACCGTGCTAGAGCTTCGCTCGTACGAGATTTTCAGATATCATGAATATGCATGGAGTCGTGCTAGAGCTTCGCTCGCACAGGGATTTATATGACATGCATATAGCCGTGTTGGTGCCTCCTGTAGACTGTGTGTCACAGTGAGATGATATGCCACACGTGCATACTGAGACTTATTTGGTATGGGTGGATAAGACCTATTGCAGGCACCCCCTGACTGAGATTGGGTTCACGGAGTATGTTGTACCGTGTATATCACATGGAGTACGCTGTACCATGGGGATTGTTGGAGTGGAGTGGCATTAGCCACGAGACAGCAAGCCTTGCCCTCGCAATCCTGATGTTATGTTGTTCTAGCGGCAAGATTGATCTACCTCCCGTTTCAGGTGTGATACCCCGCACACTAGGTACCGTGTAGCCAGGGATCACTAGGTTATGGCCATAGTCCTCGATGTTACTGATATAGTCACCTACATGTCTCATATGATATAACTTTTGGTCTCGATAGACCAGGGTAGACCCGAGGGAGGGGTCAAGCCCCCGATTTTGTGATTTTCACTGAGATGTGATTTTCTACTATGATGCTAGATTTTCAGAGAATTTTATGACATGTGACCCTAAAAGAAGGGTGATTTTATAACATAATTTTATAATGAATTTTTAATGAGTTTGAAATTGATTTATGAGTTGATTGACTCAGAGGGGTTATTACTGTAGCTTTAATGAAGTGATTTAAATGCAGTAGCATGAGGAGTTTTCCATATTTTAATTACAAATTCATGAAAAGAATTGCCTTTCATGTTTGGTGTCACATGGCATGAATTAATGCATGATCTTGATTTATTTCATGCTAATTATGATTTTATCATTTTTCATAAAATGCCATTGACGCATGAGTTGCTTGATTTCTATATGCACGAATAGTTTTTATAAACTATAGCAATGATGTATGCATGATTTTGTGCGTGAGATTTAAATGAAAAGAAATGGATTTTTAAGGGCATGACATTATGAGCATGTAGATAGTGGAGCTATCTACTTACTTACATAATTGCCTTACTGAGCGTGTGGTTTGTTCACCCCCCTTATTTTCCCATCTTTTCAGAGCACTCGCAGTAGTTAGTGAGCGGTTAAGAACTTGCATCTTGGTATCCGCTGCTTCCCATCGAGAGACAGGTATACACATTTGTATAGTTTCGTATCTAAATATGTAAATGCACAGTACTGTAAATGGATATGATGTTGGGGATGTAAGGTTATGTAAATACCATTGTATAAGTATTTAGTTAAATTCAAAGGATAGTAAATCCTGATATGTGAATGTAATTATGGAAATGGAATGGTAAATAGGTGAGAGGTGACTAACACCGAATCATAGCCCAACTGTTAGTAGGATGGTCACGATGTGAGAAAGGTAAAATTAAAGAATAAACGAAAATGAAAAAATTTGTAGTGATTTTTAGGAAATTTGGGTCGTGACAGATCTGTTTCAGGCAGAAGGCTTTGGAGATCGATTTGGTCTATCCAGAGACAAACAGAGATCGATCTGCCTATGGGAGGAGATCTATCTGGTCCAACCCGAGACAACTTGAGATCGATCTGCTTGAGTGAGGGATTGATCTCCCTCTTGCAGAATGCCTCTGCATTGCATTTCCAAGGCAATGAGATCGATCTCCCTTGCTCTCAGATCGATATGGCATTCATCCGACAGTATTTTAGCTGTAATTTTTTCAAATTTCCCAAGTTAAACTCCCATTCAATTGCTTCAACACTCATTTTGCAAATTCATTCATACTTAAAACATAGAAACATCCATTTCTTATGATTCATATGTAATATAACTTGTCTGTACACTCCAGAATCATAATTATTACATGGAAATTTATGGGTTTTACAGTTTATTAGGCCGAGTGTTTCACCATGGGGTGCACCAGTGTTATTCGTCAGAAAGAAAGATGAGAGTCTTAAGCTATGTATTAATTATAGATTGCTCAACAAGGCTACCATCAAGAACAAATATCCCCTACCCCATATCGATGATTTGTTTTACAAACTGCAAGGAGCACAAATCTTTTCTAAGATTGATCTGAGATCAGGGCACCATCAGTTGAAGATTTGAAGTGAAGATGGACTCAAGCCAACCTTCAGAACCCGATACAGACATTATGAGTTTTTAGTTATGCCTTTTAGGTTAACGAACGCTCCTGCAGCTTTTATGGCAGTGATGAATGAAGTACTCAAGCAGTATTTCGATAGATTTGTCATAGTGTTTATCGATGATATCCTAGTGTACTCTAAGTCTAGAGAAGATCATAAGCAGCATTTAGGAATGGTTCCACAAACCCTCAGGGAGAAGAAGTTATACGCCAAGCTCAGCAAGTGTGATTTATGGCTAGATCAGATAACATTTTTAGGTCATATTATGTCAAAGGATGTGGTCTCTGTGGATCCGTCCAAGATCAAGGCTGTAATTTAATGGGAAAGATAAAAGACTGTAATTGAGATTCAGAGTTTTTTAGGTTTGGTTGGATACTATAGAAGGTTTGTCGAGGGTTTCTCTAAGATGGCTGCTCCATTGACTCGACTCACGAGAAAGAATGTCAAGTTTGAGTGGAATGATTCTTGTGAATGGAGTTTTCAAGAATTGAAGCATAGACTGACCACCGTACCCATGTTGACTATACTCGCTAGTTTAGGAGGCTTCTCGGTGTATACTGATGCTTCTAGTCAAGGTCTGGGATGTGTGTTGATGCATAACGAGAATGTAGTTGCTTATGGTTCCCAACAATTAAAAGACCATGAAAAGAACTACCTGACCCACAATTTGGAATTAGCAGCCATGGTGTTTGCATTGAAAATATGGCACCATTATCTGTATGGAGAAAAGTTCTAGATCTTTACCGATCATAAAAGCCTCAAGTACTTGTTCTCACAGAAAGACCTAAATATGGGGCAGAGAAGGTGGGTAGAGCTTCTGAAGGACTATGATTGTAAGATCTTTTACCACTCGAGGAAGGCATGTACATATAGGAATCATAAGGAATAAGCTACATAAAAAATTCGAGTCTTACAGGGTACCGGTTCGATCGCCGGTGGTCGGATGGTGGATGACAGGGGAAGGGAAAAGCAGAGAAAAATAATAAACGGGGGTGAATGGCATCGGGATGTCACACAATAGAGGCGGTATGTCGCGCGACCCCAATTCGATTTTTTTCTTTTTTTTTCTTTCTCTTTTTTTTTACTATTATTATTTTATTATTTATTTAATTATTTGTTTATTTACCTAAGTAAATATACCTATATACATGCATAAAATTCACATTTTTTACTAATAAATTATTACTTACATGTATATAATATATTTTTCCTCTTTAATTTATATTTCATCTTTTAATTATATTTTGTCTATCAGTTTAATTAAATTGTTATACCATATGTAATATACAAGGTATCTCATTTACATTAAATATATAAATTAAATTTAAGTACATTAGCCTTAATTACTACATAAATCTAATTTATTTTCTATAAATATTCTTATTAATATATTAATTTTGTCCAAATTATATTAATTGGACCTTAGTAATATAGCTATACTAAGATTTAACTAGCTTTAGATTTTAAGGCTTTACCTTATTAAATTAAGCTCCTATACCCGACTCAACTATATAAGCTAATTCGTGCATTAACACTCAAGTAATATAGTATTTAACTACATGTTGAGGCACAAGAGCTAGAGGTCTTACATATATTTTAAATAATATAATTTAATATAATTTTTAATATTATATTAATTAATATTATTATTAAGTGCTATTATTTAGTACAATTAATTATTATTGTTCTAAACAATATTATTTAATATCATATTATTTTTTAATTAATGTAAAACATATCATTGGTAATATTAACTAATTAATTATTATTAAAAATTAATACTAAAAATTAAAAAAATATTATTTTATAGAAATTTCATGTTTTCTAATAATTGAATAATTTTTTATAAATGAATTAGTTGAAAATATGTATTTTAACAGTTTAATATTATTACACGTAAATTAAATAGTATTATTGAATATCATTTATAATTTATTAATTCATATTATTACTTGATACATAATTTATAATTTTATTAATTTCTATTATTATCTAATAAAATTTAATATTGAATAATTTTTTTAACTATGATAAAATAATTATAATATTTAATAATGATAGTATTGAAATTAAATTAAATTCTAATATGATTAATTGATGATATTTAATATTATTAATAAAAAGTATAAAATAATATTATTTAATATTATGTAGATAATATTGTTTAATATAAATTTTTTATTATTTTATTTAATTTTAAAATTTTTATTTTATGAAGTTAATTTTTATATTTGAAATAATTAAATATTTGTTTTTAATAGGAAGCAACATTAGCCAAACATGGTTTATGATTTCAAAATTTTGAAAAAAAAAAAAGACAAAATCTCAAGTGATTCCTATTATTTAAAACTTGAATCAGTCTTTGTAGTTTGCGAATACTAACTTTCTTAGTAATAAAGTTGCAACTAAATTCCTAACAAATTAATGATTCTCAAACGAAATGAAAAGGAAAGTTGAATGTTTTTCATTAGAGCACTTTTAGAAACGTTAAGATTTTAAAGACCAAATCATAGTATATGCATGCATGTATATATAAACTAAAGCTTTTTGTCAATGAATGTCAATTACGTGTTTGTGGACATAATAAAATCATAGACGGCTGGCTTATAACCTTCGAGTAGTCATCTTCTAAGGGTTGAACATCAACATTTCCCTTTTTTTTTTTTTTTACTTTTCGTTGAATACTTTTTCTACGAATCGTTTTTCAATGGTTTCAATACACTTCTTGCTTAACCAACCAACCTTAATTTGGCTCCATTGCGGCCAGTACTAGCTTTAGTTGGTAAATCAAGAAAAATCAAATTAGTTACATCCAATTCAAAATGGGTGAATGATTTTTATCCTTTAATAAAAGATATAAAAAATTACATATATGGAAATTTATTTACTTTGTATGAATTATTGTTGTATGCCCTGGTGGTCAATCAGATTTGCTCAAAATACTCATGTTAGATTGTAGATTTTACATCTTATAATGGTTTTGATTTACAAGCTTTTAATTATATTAAAGTTAGTATATCATTGGACTCTTAATGTAAATACCGTAAATTTTCACAATACTTGGTATTGTCTATATTAATAATGTGGGAAATTAAGATTTATATGAGACTATGGGTGAATCTAAATTAAGCATAAGTATTAGACTAACATTATTCTATATTACATGGAAATTCAAATTGAGTGCATGACATACATACGTATATATGTATGCAACATTGTGTTTATTCTTCAAGATTTATGAATGAATAAATATGTGTACAAAGGTATACTAATATACACATAAGATTATATATATATAAAAACTGAGATATATATATATATATATATATATATATATATATATATATATATATATATATATATATCGGTACAGAAATGGGATGGTGAAAGGATGGAAATATTCGGTGGATAAAAGAAGATTGACAAAAGCAATTGCTGGAAATTGAGACAAAAACTTGGGAGAAGAAATTGGTAGAATTCGGTAGCTTCAGTGTACTTTGTCTGCACCTATATTGTTAGTGTACTGTATGGGGAATTAGAGGAAGAAATGATGGCCACCCATAATTGTTTATGGGCAGTAGATGGAGTCAGGCCGAAAGAAAACAGAAGAGCACGAGGGGGGCTGCAACAGTCAGGTGCATTTGTTTGTAAGTTGGTGACTGACCGAGATAATAAGTAGGAATGGCAGGAAACGTGCAGGACAAAGAATGAATATATATATATATATATATACGTTATATAATTGAGAGCAGTAATGTGTGGCCTGCTAGTAACGGGACAAAACTTAATAGAAAACAACATAGCAGTTAGGTGCCTAGGACGGTAGAAAAACTAAAATGAAAAGATAGAGAGCAAGAGTCAAAGTTGAAAATGAAATGATAGATAGGAAATGTAAGGAAGGAAACGGGAATAGTAATAAAATATAAAGATGGTAGGGTGCCAGCTGAAATTTACAATGACTTGGTAAGACAAAATACTATGGGAGTAATTGATGGATTGCTTAAACATAGAAGGAAACCCGTGGGAGAGTGTGACTAGATAACCAAACATGAGTTTAATAGTTTAAGGAAGGAAGGAGGGAAACCGAACCGAGGGGGAGTAATGGAGAGGGAAACCGAATCGAGGGGGCGTAATGGAAAGGGAAGCTGAAGTAAGGCTGTGAGGAAGAGTGAGAGAGCAACGAAGAAGAAGAAGCTGAAGCTGCTGTAGAGAATAAGGGAACGGAGATCGAAATGAGAGCAAGAAGAGGGCGTTAACTGTTGAAACTGCCATGGTTCGGTTGGGAAGAAAAATGATAATGGGAGTAGCTAAAGATGTTAGAAAACACAAAAGAACAGGGGGCTGAAAACGTGTATAGGCTGGCCGAATTGTTGAAGCGAATAGGAAACTAACTGTGCAAACCAGCTGGAACACAGAGGAGAAGAGCCGAGGTTTAAGGAAACCCAACGAGGAGAAGAAGAGAGACTGGTGTAAGACCCGTATTTTTACGTAACTTGTTCTTTATGATTTCTATGTGTACGAACACTTTATTTCGTTAGTGGAATCATAAGAATAGTATTTACTTGATTTAAGCGTTAGTGAAATGATTTAACACTTATAAGCCACATATAAGTCAAAAAAGGGCTATAAGAGCTACATGACTAAATCGAGTGGATCTAAATCATTCTGACAAAAAAGAAGAACTTAAAATGAGAAAATATAGGGAGCTCATGAAGGAAAGTCAGTTTGATTGGTCCTGTACATAGAGAATAAGAGTAAAAGCCAAAAAGGGCTAAACGAGTCTGAAATGGTCCGTTTAAGGTATTTTAGGTATATTCACCTACCGAAAACAGCCAAAACATAAAGACAAGAGTGTAAACCATAAAATAGGAAACTTTTGGATTTTTGAGAAAAAGTCAAATGTGGTCAATAATCAAGAAAAGTCAAAGGTAGTAAAGAAAATTGGACTTTGACTATAGTTGACTAAGCATGGTTAAAAATTAACCTAAGTATGGAGAAAAAATTGGAGAAAAATATTTTTGGTCAAAATACAAGATAATCATCCCCAAAAGTAGGGAAAATTTATTTAATCAAAATTCGGAGTAAATTTAATGGGTAAAAACGTAATGGGCCAAAGTGAAAATTTTAAAGCCCATTAAGGTATAACAAGTAGACCGAATTTCTTAGGTCCATTAGACTGAATTGTTGGACCGATTTATGGGCCCAATATTTAGACAATTGAAGGCCCGATGTGTAGTAAACGTTTCAGCCTGAAAGCCCATTAGGAAGGCCAAAACTGGGAGGCCCAAATGCTAGGCCCAAATTGGTAAATTTCAAGCCCATTAGTAAAAGGTAACCATAGCCAAATTGGTAACTATTACCTAAAGCAATTCAATTCAAACTTGTTAGCTGAAAATTAAGTCTTAATGACTAAGTAATCGACTTATAAAATCAGCCAAGGTATCATCTTCTTCTACCCATCATTCTCGGCTACACATAGAAACCATTAACAAACACATAGTCAAGCTTTCTCTCACTAGAAATCACTAGGAAAAAAGGCATATTTGGAACTTGCAATCTTCATGAAAGTTGTTTCAAATTGAGAGAGGATTAACATATGTTGGAATTGGCTATCAAGGAGCCAAAGTGACCAAACTGAGAAGTTTCAAAGTTTTGGCCAAGTGTGAAAGTGCAAGCTAGGTATAATTTCAAGCTTTCAAATTCATATATGTTAATGTATGAATTATTCTAAGTTGATTGGTATATGTTTAAAGCATTGAAACACATGAAATCACTCTGAACATGGATTGGCCGAGAGTGATTAATGATAAATTGATGAATACCCATATGATTTTAAGACAAGAATAAGTTGGTATACATGTGTTTATGATTATGGTATAGTTAGAATAAATAAATTTAATCAATTGGTGAATGAATTAAGTTGGCAATCAAAGTTTTTGATAAAATACCTAAATGAACTAAGTTAAGCTTAATAATATTGCCAACCAAGTGTTTATGAAAATGCCTAAGTGAATGGCTGGTGAAATGGACGATGGTGGCGTGGTGCTCGGCATGGCTAGGCATGCGTGGTTCTCGGTCATGGCATGTGGCCGAGAGGTCTAATGGGCCAAGCCTAATTCGTTTTGGCCCAATGTGATGTAATGAGTCTCGAACACCCCTAATAAGAGTTGGTGGGCCCCAAAACCCCAATAGGCCCAATGAAAATGAATAGTAAAATGGAAATGACCTTAAAACAGAGTTAGGCCCATTAAGGTTTATTAAGGCCCATTAAGTGAAATAGATTGTATTAAATGTGAAATACAGTAGAAAAAGTAAAATTAACTTGATGAATGGTTATATGCAGCTCCAGGGATTGTTGGAGGAGCTAATCGGACTGCTGGATCGAGCAGCATTGAGAAAGTAAAATTTCTCGAGTGATTTCAGGTAAGGGATTTTTACGAGTAGTTAGAGATACCTGTAGCATTTTCATCTGCTTTTGCATTCACTTAAAAACTTTGAGGGTCAGAGAAAGTGAATAATAATTATAGCGACCCGATAGTGGCAAATTACGATTTTTCCCCTAGTTAGGAAAAAATTTAACTTTTGGGAAAAGTTGTAAAAAGCATGGAAACCACAAGTATGAGTGTTTTTACTTCTGTTTAGCAGAAGAGAAGGTAGATGGGCTAATGTTTTCATGGTTGATGAGAAATAGCACAATTTATAGTGCTGATTTTTGTGTTTTGAAAATCATCCCTTTTAAAAGAGTCATCTATCGAATTATGTAAGAATAAATCATGCTAGAGCACTCGCACTTGATTTTATATGTTTTCCACATAAATTAGTGCTGAAGTATGATTTGCACTAGATGTTCATGACATGCATGATAGAGTGCTAGAGCATTGCTCGTACTCAGTTTTATACGATTTATGCATGATAGAGTGCTGGAGCTATTGCTCGTACTCAGTTTTATGTGTTTTATGCATAGCATAGTACTGGAGCGATTCCTTGTACTTGTTTTGAAACATGAACTATGCATGACCTAGTGCTGGAGTGTTACTCGCACTAGAGTTTGAGTTTGTGATGTGTGAAATAGTGTTTGAGCGGAGTGTCGACAGTAAGTCACACTCAAACGTGCGCGCTGTAGTTTTACTGTGATATATAAGACATGTTGAAAACTGTGACAATTTCCTCATGTACACTGAGTGTCACACTGTTGAGATGTTCGCACATGGATTTAGAGAGGTCGTATTGATTATCCATTGAGATAGGGTCCATGGGTGTACGTTGTACCGTGTATATTGTAAGACCCGTATTTTTGGGTGTAAACGTTATGAAATCATGAGTATGGTGATGTAATTGCAATGTAAGCATAAGTGGTGTAAGTCCAAGGATTCAATGCACATGTAATATGATTTTGCAATGTACACACAAGTTCCATTTTATATGAATATGAAGAAATGAACTTTTATAAGTGGTGAATGTGAGTGGAATGAGAAGTGAGTAGTGTGGTAAATGAAAGGAAGTTGCATGAATCTAAATACTTCAATTTGGTCTTTTATTGTATACCTTTGGCCATACAATGAATACACACAAGTTCTAATGTGTATAAGGTATGAATGGATGCCATTTTCAAGTCTTAAAGGTGGTTGGATGAGAAAATGTAACGACCTTTAACCCTTAAAATTCGAGGGAAATTTTTTTTTTGAACTTAATTTACCCACTTATTCCCTTATTCGCTTAGGTTGCATTCCTGCTCAGTGTCAAAGCACTTTTCCTAATTCTTTATCCGTAATTATATTTAATTTCCATACTTTAACTTATATGGCCGATAGAAATTTCGGCAGCATAACGGCTTATATATAAGCCTACCCACCTGCAAAATAATTGTTTTGACAGTCCTAGATATCCACAACTACCAAGCATGCTTTCCAACAATCCTAGATATCCACAACTACCAAGCATACTTTCCAAATCCACCTTTACAACTCAATACATCTATTTCAATTTAATACTAGTCATCTCGAAATATAATCCCAAATTAATATTGTTTACATCGTTTCCTTACAAAATTACATCCTAACAATAATATTCCCAATATATGTGTCTGTGTATACAGATATGTCTGGTACAGGAATGTAAACGTATATCTTTCTGCGTATACAAAAAGTAGCCTAGGGTAGCTCTTCCCACCAGCCTACGTCGTGTACGCGGCGAGTAGCGCCTATAGATCACTACAAATAGTCTGAGAGGTAGAGGGGTGAGCTTTTTGGGAAAAGCCCAGTAAGAAAATGTATTTAAAACAGTCCTAGTAATTCGAATATGTAGAAAATATAATAGTACGTATGATGATTACTTCCTGAAATTAATATAAAGGACATTCACGGATTAAGAAAATAAAAAACATCGAGGTTCAAAACGTAATTCTTTAAGTATGTGAACTTAATAGATATTACATAAACTTTTTGTATAATCAGAATTCTAAAACATGAATATATGTCAATTCACATAATATAAAATCATATTATGAAAACAGAGTTTAATTCAAATAGAGACTGCATCGGCCCATATAATTATCATGCGGAAATAACCAATTCATCCTCCATAGAGGAAATTCAGAACCTATGGCCATGGTAAGGCTGTAGACGAAATCAAGGTCGTACAGCGTTCAGAACCCGAAGGTGAAATTCAGGTGCCATGAGGGTGAAGTACAGATGCCACGAGGGCGAAATACAGGCGACACGAAGGCGAAATACAGGCGCCACGAGGGCGAAATACAGGTGCCACGAAGGCGAAATACAGGCGCCACGAGAGTGAAATATAGGCGCCACGAGGGCGAAATACAGGCGCCACATAGGTGAGTTTCAGACGCCACACAGGCGAGTTGACATGCGTAAGCATACAACATAAATGGCCCTAAGTCTCAAAACATACTTTGGTTTTCATATGCGAAAACATCGAAATAAAATTATCTTGTTCGAAAGATCATTTCAGAAGACATGCTCTTATTCAGAAGTCAAATTCAGAAATATGCAATTATTCAAAAACACAAATACAGAGAGCGTAGTCTTGATCAGAAATATAATTTAGAAACATGCATGAAAATCATACTTCATGTCTTTGTAAGCTTTCCTTAAATCATGGTTTAGAAAGTAACTATTACCGTTTTAAATTATATCCCCTTACCTCGATCTATCGAAACTTTCGAGCTCGAGTGGTGACGCCTTCTAATACCTCCTTTAATTCCTTCTACCTGTTACCTACACCGAAATCGTTCACCTAGCATCCTATTCATGCGAATCATCTGAATTGCATTAAAATCGTAACTTATTCGTCACTACTTCGTGTGTACGTATTATTGTACATACCTAGGCAAAACACGCACGTTTATATATTTCTCTTACCATATATCATTTTGTACGTACAAATATTGACATACACATTATTATATACATCTACATGTATATATACTCATGAATATATATATATACTCCTATATATATATTATTATTTGTTTTCATCTCTCCTTGTCGCATGTATATATATTTTTTTGCATGTACGTAAACTAACATACCCCTTTATCTTATACACCTATTTGTATATACACCTAAGTATATACACATTCATTTTATCATTTAATTTCCTTATTCATCATCACATAAATATATATATATATATATATATATATATATATATTGTCAATTTCTCATCCTTTCCCATTTATTTTCCATGTCTAATCTAATTTACATTATCATGCTTATAAACACAATCACCTATATATACATGTACATTAATACACATATATACATATATGTATTTTACCCCCTTTTTTTTCTTTTTTCTTTCATTTTCATTTCACACACCTTAATACACACCAAGCATATATCTCAAGCATGTATACATATATATTCATACATGTATATATGTACATTAAATTTACCTTTTCTCCCTTTTTTTGTCTCTTCCAATCTACACTAACATGCTTATGTATACTATACATATATATTCATGTACATCAATATACATATATACGTAAATGTATTTTACCTCCTTTTTTTTTTAGCTCTCGATTTTGCTCTTCAGTCTCCCCTTTTCTCTTTTCCTTTGTGGTCCTCGGTTCTAGCCTTCACCGCTTCAACTTGCTTCAATTTCCAGTTCCTGTTTCTGTTTCCCCCCTCTCGGTTTGCTTCTGTTCAGCCTCAATTTTCTCTCCCCTCGGGTCGGCTTTAGCTCCAGCCTCAGTCTTCTTCTTCTAGTCGGTCTCCCTCTCCTTCAACCTCGATTTGTCCAGCTTTCTTCCAGCCTCTCGGTTCTCCTTTCAGCAGCAACTCTTCTGCTCCGTTTCACGTTTCCAGGGACTGCTCCTACTTCACAGCTTCACTGGTTTAATTCGAGCCTCGATTTTCCCTTTCCTTCAGTTCTCCACTTCACTATTCTAACAACTTGTCATCATCATCATCTTCCTTGGCACTTTAAAATCGAGAGACTCAAGCCTTCTCTTCTGTTCACATGGAGGAAACACCCCCTCGGTCACTCCTTCCTGCTCCAGATTTGCTCTTCTCTTCTTCTTCTCCTTCCCTCCTCTTCCTTTCTTTCTTTTCTTTTCTTTCTTCTATTCTCTTCCTCCCGGCCAGCAGCTTCCCTCTTTTCTTTTTTTTTTCTCTTCTTTCCTTTCCTTCTTCTTCAGTCGAGCAATCTTCCTCCTTTCCTCTTCTTCTTCCTGTTTTCCTCTTCTCTTCTTCGTTTCCCGCCCAACTCCTCTGTTTCTTTTTTTTTTTTTTCCAATTCCAAATGTGGCAGACGGAATTGGCTTTTCAAAGCCAATTCCGTACAATGCCATATTTATATATATTATATTAATATATATATTGTTTATTTATTTATTGTATTATTATTATATTTCTTATTTTATTGTTTTTGTTATTTATTTGTTTTGCTTGATTATTAATACCTATATATTACATACCATAAATTACAATATATATGTATATATATTTATCTCATACATATATATATATATTATTATCTATCCTTTAAATTTATCTAGTATATATATTATACCTATGTATATATATATATATACACACACACATTTTCTTTCTTTCTTTTTTTTTTGTTATAAAATCACTTAATGGCAATATTCATGCTTTCCATAGAATTTTCATTATTTCGAAAATGAATTATTATCGGGATTTCATCATTCCTCATAAATTCTCGATACAAGTCTTTACATCAACAATTTTCAACTAATAAATTAAAAATTTCCAATCCCTTCATACTTGCATTGCTTTGTCACCCCCTATATTTTCGGGTTCCCTGTCGTTCACGGGCTTCTCAGTTCCTATAGTCCTCGAGCCCTACAACGAATATTCACATTTCCATTAAAACATATTATTTCTATTTTTATATAATCCAATCTAAGTGTAGAAAATTCGTGGGGTTTACAGAAAATGACCATGGCAGCAAATTAAGAATGTTTGGGTGTGAGTTGCTGTAGAAAAACTGTAGAAAATCTAAAAAATATGAAGGCCAGATCGATCTTATAGGATGAGAGATCGATCTGGAAGAGTCAAAATGCTATTATTTGAGCAATGGAATAGAGCAGATCAATCTCCAATGGGCCCAGATCGATCTCCTAAACATTCTGTAAAATAAAGATCGATCCTCAAGCATATAGATCGATCTCCTTAGCTCTCTGGTTGGAGCAGATCGATCTCCTTAGCTCTCTGGTTGGACCAGATCGATCTCAAGCTTTGAAAGATCGATCTCATGCTTGAAAATGCCGTGAAAAAGAGGAATTTAAGGGGACTAGATCGATCTCATCAAGCTATTTCTATAAAAGGAGTAGTTGAAATCTGCATTTTCCCAAGACTGAACCTTCCCTTCCATTTTCCACCCAAAACCTAAATTTATCTCTCTAAAATCAGTCCATTTTCAGTAAGAATTGAGGGGAGGCTATTAGATATAAAGTTGTTCATCTTGAGGAAGAGAACAACATAGTTGAAAACCCAAAACCTCATTTTGGTATTGAAGGAACAAAGAGCATTTCCCAATTTAGAGCAAGAAGAGAAATTAGATTTGGTAAGTTTCTAATACTCCAGCCCAAGTACATTGTTTATTTATCGACTTTGGAGTTTATTTGTATAGGTTGTGATGGTTGAAACTACCTAAGATGTATTTGAATAAGTTAAACCTAGAAAATGAAATAAATCTAGTTTGAGAAAGTATAAATTGGATGAGTTGGTGATTTATGGGATTTGTTAAGTTGTTATTTGAGTAATGTGGGTAATTTGAATTGGTCATGAGGGGTTATATTGTGAGTTTAGAGAATTTATGAAGATGGGCATATGAGATGCTTGATAAAATGCCATAGTGAGGAAATTGACGAAATATGAACACTATGAGCCTAATATCGATTCATTATGAATAAATAGGCCTAAAGGAATCCATATGTAAGACCCGATTTTATTTAAAACACGAAATGAGAAAAGATCAAATAAAGGATTGAAATGGTAGTCCCGAACACGTACAAGGGTAAAACGATCAAAAGATCGAAATTCAGTATTTATCGTGACAAGAAAATTTAATTAAAAATATGAGATTGAGAAATCTTGATCAATAACGAAGAAATAATTAAATTTCGGATTAAATTAATCAAGATATGAATTTATAGGAATTAATCAAAATTTTTATATCAGAAAATTATCCCGAAAATAATCGAAAAATATACCGAAAAGATGAAACAAGACTGATAAATTCATTTATAGATTAAATGAATTAAATAAGATTTTTTTGGGATATTTTGATTTTTAATATATTTTAATGGATTAAAACAATATTAAAAATAAATTATAAATAAATAAAATAAAATAAAATTTAAAAAAAATAGAGAAATCTTGTTTTGCGATTTCTGGAAAATCGAAGACCAGCGAGGGCCTCGGCCTCACCGACAGAGGCGACCGGCAGTGAGCCAGGTGAGGTACCAAGGGAGCCAGTCGAGAGACGGCCACCACCGGCACCAGAGGCTTGAACAAAATCGACGAACGGCAGCGAACGACGAGAAAGAGGGAAAACTGAGAGGAGAAAGTGGAAATCCGGTGACCGATGTCGATCTAGGCCCGATCACCAGCAGGCGAGCGTTCCTCACGTGAAGATCGGCCGATCAAAGGCTGAATCAGTCGGTGGGATGACGGCTAGCACGAAAAAATGGCGACAAAGGAAAGTCACCGACGTCGAAAAGGAGAAGAGCTAGACCGACCACTTTTCGGCCACCTCGGACCACACCGACCCCAGATCCGAGCTTCGAACGATCCCGCTGAGCTGCTGCCGATCGAAGCCGATAGAGAACCGACCGGCGAAGCCCTGAACCAGTCGAACCGTACTGAACTGATTGAACCGAACTGGTCTGAACCGAGCTGAATCGAACCGGTTCAGCCAGAAAAGAAGGAAAAGAAAGAGAAAAAGGGAAAAGAAAAAGAGAAAAAATTGGGAAAAAACCTCAGTGATGCAATCGAGCTACGGGTAAGTCGGTAAGCGGTCGAAATTGGCCAATTTAAATTTTGAAATATTTAATTTGATTAATATTCGACTGAAAGTTTACCCGAAAAAAATATTTAATTGTGTAGCTCGACAATTGACGTCAAACGAGAGCTTGAGACAGCCTCGATTTGCATACTATCTTGGAATCTCAGGTAAGTAACCCTTATTTACGACAATATTGCATCGTTATGCGTGTTAAAAATTTACCACATAAATTATGGATTTAAATTTTGCATGAAATGAATTATATCCTGGAATTAGAGGTATATTGTCATAAATAATTCATTAAGCTATTCAAAAATTTAGAATGAGGCTCAATAAATACTGATAGGCCCAATGAGCCCAATAGGCCTCGATAATGTAAATAGTAAGTGGAAAATGAGCTTAAGGCCGATTAAGGCTCATTATGGTGCAATCGGGCCTAATATGGGTAAACGGGCCCAAGATTTAAAGTAAGCCCAGAAAGTATGAAATATAATTAATTGTATTGTATTTGACGTGATGTATATTTATACGCAGTTTCAAAGATTTGATTGAGAGAAAATCGGACTGCATGACGAGACATCAATGAAAGGTCAGACTGTACAAAAATTGAGGTAAGGGAATTATGTGAGTCGCTAGAGGTAGCTACGCGTATTTTAATAGCTTTTGTATACACTGAATATGTATGTATACACAAAATATGTATAAAGGTCCTAGAAATAAATTAAAGATTTTAAGGACTTGATATAAGGATGGTGAAAGCATGACATGCATGAAATGCATGATTTAAGGAATTTTCTAATTTAAGGAATTTTCGTGGTTTTTAAGCAAAGCAAATCGATAGATTGGCCAGTAATTGCATAAATTTCACAATATAATACTACGTAAGTGTTATTAAGATTTAAATGAAATCTCTTTGAAAATGGGCCAACTATCAAGTTTAAATGGAAACAGATAGTGCTGGCGCATAGCTCGCACTATATCTGAGTTTGTGAGTGTGCATAAAACGTGCTTGAGCGGTTGCTCACACCGACTTGTATGACATCATATGCATGAAATGTGCTAGAGCAGTTGCTCGCACTGATTTTACTATTGTGAAATGCGTGAGAGGTGTTAGAGCTTAGTTCGCACTCTATTTTGACTGTTTTGACTGTTTTGACTTAATATGCATAAAAAGGTGTTAGAGCGATTGCTCGCACTAGTTTTAATGATTTGACATATATGAGAGGTGTTGGAGCTTAGCTCGCATCCTGTTTTGATATGATAATTGCATAAAAGTCGTACTAGAGCGTTGCTCGTACGAAGTTTTGATTTACTTAAGTATTCATTCGTGCTGGAGCATTGCTCTCACGAGGCTTTGATGGATTTTATGCATAAACCGTGCTGGAGCTTGCTCGCACGTGATTTTATACAGACTTATAACTCATTTTAAAGTCGTACTGGAGTGCTACTCGTACGCAGATTTTACTGATTTTATGAAACCGTGTTAGAGCTTCATTCGCACGAGTTTTTAGTTACCATGAATATGCATGGAGCTGTGCTAGAGCTTCGCTTGCACAGGGATTTATATGACATGTATATAGCCATGTTGGAGCCTCCTGTAGACTGTGTGTCACAGTGAGATGATATGCCCACAGGTGCATACTAAGACAGAGATGGTATGGGTGGATAAGACCTATTGCAGGCACCCCCTGACTGAGATTGGGTTCACGGAGTACGTTGTACCGTGTATGTCACGCGGAGTACGCTGTACCATGGGGATTGTTAGAGTGGAGTGGCATTAGCCACGAGGTAGCAAGCCTTGCCCTCGCAATCCTGATGTTATGTTGTTTTGGTGGCAGGATTGACCCACCTCCGTTTCAGGTGTGATACCCCGCACACTAGGTACCGTGTAGCCAGGGATCACTAGGTTATGGTCACAGTCCTCGTTGTTACTGATATAGTCACCTACTTATCTCACATGATATAACTTGTGGTCTCGATAGATCAGGGTAGACCCGAGGGAGGGGTCAGGCCCCCGATTTTATGATTTTCACTGAAATGTGCTTTACTACTATCATGCTAGATTTTTCAGAGAATTTTATAAAGAATTGATTTATGAGATGCTTAACCCCTTCGAGTTATTTTATATTGCAGCTTTAATGAAATGATTTAAATGCAGTAACATGATGAGTTTTCCATGCGTTAATGATAAATTCATGAAAAGAATTATTTATCATGATTTGTTTTACATGGCATGAAATGATGCATGATCTTGATTTACCTCATGCTAAATATGATTTAATGATGTCACATAAAATGCCTTTGATGCATGAATTACATGATTTCTAAATGCACAAATAGTTTTGATAAACTATGTCATTGATGTATCCATGGTTTTGTGCTTGAGATTTTAATGAAAAGAAATGGATTTTAAGGGCATGGCATTATGAGCATGTAGATAGTGGAGCTATCTACTTACTTGCATAATTGCCTTACTGAGCGTTTGGTTTACTCACCCTCCTTATTTTCCCATCTTTTCAGAGTACTCGCAGTAGTTAGTGAGCGGTTGAGAACTTGCATCTTGGTATCTGCTGCTTCCCATCGAGAGACAGGCATACACATTTGTATAGTTTTGTATCTAAATATGTAATGCACAGTACTATAAATGGATATGATGTCGGGGATGTAAGGTTATGTAAATACCATTGTGTATATATTTAGTTAAAGTCAAAAGATAGTAAACTCTGATAAGTGAATGTGATTATGGAAATTGAATGGTAAATAGGTGAGAGGTGACTAACACCAAATCATAACCCAACTGTTTGTAGGATGGTCACAATGAGAGAAAGGTAAGAATTAAATAAAAAATTGAAAAGCGAAAAATTTGTAGTGATTTTAGGTAATTTGGGTCGTGACACCATAGACTCGAGATATGAATAGAGAAATGAAACGGGGCCTTATAAGAGTTGATCGAGGCTATAGAGTGAATTGACTACAGCAAACCCAAAGGTTGCGTTATAATAGACTAAAATAATGTGAAATACGATTATGTGCAGTTTCAGAGAGTTCGATGGAGACGAATCGAACCGCACACGTAACCAGCTTTAAGGAAGTGGAATCAAGCGACGCGATTCCAGGTAAGGGAATTCGGTAAGTATATAGAGGTAGCTGCTCATATTTTGTGGGCGTATAGGGCTTTTGAAATGTGCATGAGTTTATAGAAATGTGTTTGACGATGTATGAAAGTAATTATGAGTATTGGTATGAGATTTGGTTGTTGAAATGGTATTAGAAAGAAATGGGATAGTAAGGCTAATAATTGCATAAATCAAATGCTTTGAACATTTTCACAAAACATATTGCTTTGTTTTAAGCAAATTGATGGATAGGCTGGCTAGTGTTTGAATGATGTTGCGTGATAGCACATGCGAGGTGCTAAATGTGTTTTGAGATTGGTTTTTGAATGTTTATGAGCTGTCTATCATATTTATGTGAATTAAACCGTGCTAGAGCCTAGCTCGCATCGGATATTGATATTTTTTGATGTTTGAAACATGCTGGAGCTTAGCTCGTACTTTCATGTGAATTGTGGTAATATTTTATAAATCGTACTAGAGTTTCTGCTCGCACGTGACTTTCGAGTGATTTTCTTATGCGTATAAATGTACTGGAACTGTGCTCGTACATGGTTTCTTTATGATATGATGCATGAGTCGTGCTAGAGCTTTGCTCGCACAAGTTTGCACATTGTGGCACGTATGATGACGTGGAGGTTGGTAAGATCCTCAAGCCCTACATCCTTAAGCCAACATCTTTAAGCCCGAGGAGGTGGGGAGGCTCTGTTAGGCAGGGAGGCTCTGTTCAGTGGGGAGGCTCTCTTACGGTAAGATCCTTAAGCCCTACATCCTTAAGACCGAGGAGGCGGGGAGGCTCTGTTTGGTGGGGAGGCTCTCTTACGGAAGGATCCTTAAGCCAACATCCTTAAGCCTTAGAGGGGTGGGGAGGCTCTGTTCGGCAGGGAGGCTGTCATACATGAGTACGGCAAGTTCTTGGTATGGGGTCAATAAGATCTACGACTGGCACCCCTAACCACGATATGAGTCCGCGAAGTACAATGTATCGTGTATATCACATGGAGTACGATGTACCGCATGGTGATTTTGTGATGAGAAAGTCTGGCGAGGGATAATCCACCTTCGGACCAGCACGATATCTCGTACACCCGGATGCGTGTGGTCTGGGATGATTTATGATGTAGTTGAATCACATTCACTTATGATATAGTGACCTGGTTTTTATACATATGGGTGATTATGATTGTTCAAGGTAGACCCGAGGGAGGGTTCGAGCCTTGTGGGATTTGATTTGTGAAATGGTAATAATGTTTATGATTGAGAAAATGATTTGTGATGGGATGATATGCGTTTGAGAAAGAGGTGTGATTTCGAAAGGATGTTTCTTAAATGAATTACCTTTTTCTATGAGATTTGACAATTGATGAGCATGAGATGATTTGTACATGATGATTTTACCATGTTTTATATGCTAATTTTCGTGATTTATATACATGATATATATACTCATATGGCATAGTTTTAATTCCTCATGCTCTTGTTATAAAAGATTTATGCATAACACTATCAGCATGTAGATAGAGTAGTTATCTACCATGCTTGCATTATTGCCTTACTGAGCATGTGGTTGCTCATCCCTCTCTATTTTCCCCCTCCTACAGAGCATACATAGCGGCCTAGTGAGGACTGAGGTGTTGTATTTTGGATATCCGCTACCATCCATCGCTAAGAGGTATACACATGAAGATTCTTTTTGTATCTAAACAATTGTAAAAGCACAGTCGTCTTTTGAGTTGTAATTATGGGGGATGTAAATGTCAGTAATCATATTTTGTATAAATAAATGATTGACATTCAAATGTATGAAATCACTTTTATTGACTGAAAAAGGATATTGCGAGAGGATTATTATTGACTCACAGCCTAACAGTATAGTGGTAAGTTTGTTCACGACCGAGTGGGGAAAGGAATAAATTGCAAAAAATTTATAGTGATATTCGATTAAAAAGAATGAAATGGGTCGTGACAAAGATTGGTATCAGAGTTGTGCTGGCCTGATGTGAGTCAGTAATAAAACGTAGGAAAGTACATCCCCATATTACTGTGCTTTTGTTTAGATATAACTGTGTATACCGTGATGGATTGAGTTTGATAAATGATTTTAATACAGGAAGTTAGGCATTATGCCAATTACGCACCAAGGTAGAGGGGCGAGAGCACGTGCTAGAGGCCATAAAGGTAGGCTTAAGAGCCGTGCGGAGCAATAGATAGCTTTACAGAACCCTGTTGAAAGATCAGGGGATACTGAGGCTCGCTTCGCTAGGATAGAACGGAGTATTGAGAACCTGGTGGAGATAGTCACGCAGGCATTAGGTGCTGGTGATAGATGAGGTCCCATAGCACAGCCTACGACTGGACAAGCAGTTACAGAGGTGAAGAGACCTCAGACTGTAGAGATAGCTACAGTTACACCACATCCAACCTAGGATATAGCTTCTCCTATTGCTCCACAGCAGAGCGGTAGTGAATTGGGTTATGACTGCGAGTTAAGCCGATTGTGAGAGTTCCAAGGGTTAAAACCCCCAGCGTTCAGAGGGGTGAGGGACCCAATGGTTATAGAAGATTGGGTGTACAAGATGGAGAAACTGTATAGGTTCTTCAGGTACACTTCAGCTGAGAATGTAGCTTTTATCGTGTTTATGTTAAAAGGCGAGGCCGAACACTGGTGGAGATCCACCGAGACTGTTTTGAGGACCAGACGCCCCGAGATCACTTAGGAGATATATTTGGAGGCCTTCAGGAGACAATACATCCCAGCCACTGCACAAAGGAAATTACGGATGGAATTTATGAACCTGGTTCAGGGAAACCGAACTGTGGACGAGTATGAGTCCAAGTTCATATCTTTGGGGAGATATGAATTGGACACAATGGGTAGTGAGACCCGAAAGACTCAGAAGTTCGTCGATGGATTGAGGTTGGCCATCCGAACTAAGCTAGCCCTATTTGACCTTCAGACTTGTGAGGAGGCAGTACACAAGGCTCGGTTATCCGAGTAAGACTTTGAGTGGAATGCCTCCGAGCTTGGGAGGATTAGTGTCAGGAAGGACAAAGATCGAAAGAGATTCGGGTTTGACAGAGTGGCCAAGAGAGGAGGCCAAAGGTTTTTTGAGAAGAGACCTAAGATCGAGGAGGTACAGGAGAGAGCTGTTAGACCTCCCGTATACCCGACGTTGACTGGATCGAGGGGTATGGTTATTGGAGGACCACAGCCTACTACTGAGAGGTGCAGGAGATGCGATAGATTTCATGGGACTAGGCCTTGCCCGATGACCCCTATGGTGTGTTACAGATGCGAGAAACTAGGACATATAACTAAGAATTATCCCGAGAAGATGAAGACTACCCCACAGAAGGGCAAGGAGCCAGAGAGAGCTCCAGTTGAGATGGCTGCCCCAAGGAGGAGGGCCACAGTTGAAGGAAAAAAGGAAGCAGACAACGGGTGTGAGCAGAGGAAGAGTACATGCATTGGATCAGGACACCGCAGATGCTTCGACGAATGTGATTAAAGGTACTATCCTAATATTTGGTTTAGAAGCATTGGTATTATTTGATCCTGGTGCCACGCATTCCTTCATATCACATTCATTTACACATAAATTATTGAAGCATGTGAAACCAACATTGTTGGATAAATTGTTGATGATTTCCACACCCATGAATGATAGTCAATTGACTGAGCATGTATGTAGAGGTTGTAAGTTAAAGATAGAGGGAAAGGATATGACAACCAATTTAATTTTATTGAATATGCATAATTTTGATGTAATATTGGGAATGAATTGGTTGGCTACCAATCATGTTGTTATAGACTGTCATGCTAAAACATTGAGGTTTCCCGAGGTAGAAAATCATGTTGTAAGATTTGTGAAATGAAATAAAAGAACTTGATTTACTATAAATGAAAAGAGTATGATTTTATTTAATCTACTTGAGAGATGAATTTATATGCTTATGTTGAATATTGATGTGATGACTTGTGACACTAATGGTGGAAAGAATGATGTGAATGGTTCATTGCCTACGTGGTCGATATAGATGAGGCACACTCGAAATTGAGGGACATACCCATAATTACGGATTTTCCTGATGTCTTTTCGGATGAATTACCAGGACTACCACCTGAAAGGAAAATGGAATTTTGCATAGAGTTAGTGCCTGGTACCGAGCCAATATCGAAACCACCGTATAGGATGGCTCCTATTGAGTTGGAAGAGCTAAAGAAGCAGTTGTAAGAGTTATTGGAGAAGGGGTTTATTAGACCGAGTGTCTCACCTTGGGGAGCACCGGTTCTATTTGTAAGGAAGAAGGATGGAAGCCTCCGACTGTATATAAATTACCAGTTGTTGAATAAGGCCACCATTAAGAACAAGTACCCCCTTCCAAGAATCGACGATTTGTTAGATCAGCTCCGAGGAGCCCAAGTATTTTCAAAGATAGATCTGTGGTCAGGGTACCATCAGTTGAGGATCAGGAGTGAAGATGTACCCAAGACAGCATTTCGTACCCGTTACGGCCACTACAAGTTCGTGGTGATGCCATTCGGATTGACGAATGCCCCCGCAGCATTTATGGCACTGATGAATGATATGTTTAAGCCATACCTGGATAAGTTTGTGATTGTGTTCATTGATGACATATTAGTTTATTCCAAGTCCAGGGAAGAACATGAGGAGCACTTGAGAGTAGTTCTGCAGACCCTTCAAGAGAAAGAGTTGTATGACAAACTCAGCAAGGGTAACTTTTTGTTAGAGCAGATCTCATTTCTGGGCCATGTTGTGTCGAAGGATGGAGTATCAGTGGATCCATCCAAGATAGAGGCAGTTGTACAATGGGAATAGCCCAAGACAGTTACTGAGATTAGAAGTTTCCTGGGATTAACAGGTTACTATCGAAGATTTGTAGAGAGTTTCTCGAGACTAGCTGCTTCATTGACACTCCTCACGCGGAATGATGTTATGTTTGTGTGGGATGAGGCATGTGAGAAGTTTTGAGGAACTTAAGCATCAATTGACCACTGCTCCAGTTCTCACCATTCCTATCAGCTCAAGAGGTTTCTAGGTGTATACAGATGCATCACACTAGGGACTGGGTTGTGTACTTATGTAGGATGTGAAGGTAGTTACCTATGGATCTAGACAGTCAAAAGATCACGAGAGGAACTACCCTACACATGATTTGGAGTTGACGGTCGTGGTGTTTGCTTTGAAAATATGGCGCCACTACCTCTACGGTGAGAAGATTCAGGTTTTCGCAGATCATAAAAGCCTTAAGTACCTATTCTCGCAGAAAGAGCTGAATATGAGACAGGGGAGATAGCTCGAACTCCTAAAAGACTATGATTGTGAAATCATGTACCACCTGGGTAAGGTAAATGTGGTTGCCGATGCTTTGAGTAGGAAGAGCCTCAAGTTGGTGTCTTATATGATAGTATGGGAGTATGAATTATCAGAACACTTTTCGAACCTCAGTTTGGATGTAACCCCACCTAGATCGGAGAAATTTGATATCATGGCTAGTATGAGATTGGAGCCAGAGTTGATTGGTCATATTCGGCAGGCCCAGCATAGCAATCGAGGGTACATCGATTGGTTGAGGCAGATACAGATAGGTGTGGGTAGTGATTTTGAGCTGAGTACAAATGGCTTGTTAAGGTTCAGGGGCAGAGTATGTGTTCTCGAGGATCTTGAGATCAGGAGGCTGATTTTATCAGAGGCTCACTAATCGAAGTATATGATACATCCGGGGAGTACCAAGATGTATCAAAACCTTCGGAAGGTTTATTGGTGGTCTGGAATGAAAAGAGACATTGCTGAATATGTCGCTAAGTGCCTTGTTCGTCAGCAAGTGAAGGTAGAGCATCAAAAGCCTGCAGGGTTATTGCAACCTCTACCAATACCAATATGGAATTGGGAGCATGTCACCATGGATTTTGTGATGGGATTGTCGAGGACCCACAAAGGTCATGATGCCATATGGGTTATTGTGGACCGGTTGACTAAGTCTGCCCATTTCTTGGCTATGAGAGCTACCGATACACTGAGTCAGTTGGTAAACCTGTATATTTGAGAGATAGTACGACTACATCGTGTTCCAGTGAGCATTGTTTCTGATAGGGATGTCCGCTTCACTTCTCATTTCTAGGAATACTTTCAGGAAGCGCTGGGGACCCGACTGAGTTTTAGTACCACTTTTCATCCTCAGATAGATGGGTAGTCGGAGAGGACTATACAGATCCTAGAGGATATGTTGAGAGCGTGTGTACTGGATTTTGGAGGCTCCTAGGATGATCACCCGCAGTTAGTCGAGTTCGCCTATAATAACAGCTATCATGCGAGTATCGGGATGGCACCCTATGAGGCATTGTATGAACATAGATGTTGATCCCCCATTAGATGGGAAGAGATTGGTGACAGAAAAATTTTTGCTCCTAACTTAGTGCAGTAGGCATGTGAGGACGTCCAATTGATATGTGAGAGATTACGGACAGCTTATAACCGACTAAAGAGCTATGCTGACAAGAGACGAAGACCACTAGAGTTTGATATGGGTGAGTCGGTATTTCTAAGGGTTTCACCATCGAAGGGTATTATGAGATTTGGTAAGAAGGGTAAGTTGAGCCCTAGATATATCAGACCTTTTGAGATTTTGGAGAGAGTGGGAGATAAAGCATATAGGTTGGCATTACCATCGGACTTGGCAAATGTTCATAACGTCTTTCACATCTCTATGCTTCAAAAGTATGACTCGGACTCGACATATATGATAAGATATGAACTGTTAGAGCTCAATGAGAGTATGATGTATGTTGAGAAGCCGGTTCAGATTTGGATAGAAACGAGAAAGTGTAACAGAATAAGACAATTCCCTTGGTGAAAGTTCTTTGGCAACATCACACGGTGGAAGAGGCTACATGGGAATTGGAGAATTTGATACGGGAGAAGTACCCCCAACTTTTTGAAGAGTAACTTGGTTCTAATTTGGGGGACCAAATTCCTTGAAGGAAGGGAGAAATGTAAGACCCGTATTTTTGGATGTAAACGTTATGAAATCATGAGTATGGTGATGTAATTACAATGTAAGCATAAGTGGTGTAAGTCCATGGATTCAATGTGCATACTTGTAATATGATTTTGTAATGTACACACAATTTCCATTTTATATGAATATGAAGAAATGGACTTTTATAAGTGGTGAATGTGAGTGGAATGAGAAGTGAGTAGTGTGGTGAATAGAAGGAAGTTGCATGAATCTGAATACTTCAATTTGGTCTTATATTGTATACCTTTGGCTATACAATGAATACACACAAGTTTTAATGTGTATAAGGTATGAATGGATACCATTTTCAAGTCTTAAAGGTGGTTGGATGAGAAAATGACCATGGCAGCAAATTAAGAATGTTCGGGTGTGAGTTGCTGTAGAAAAACTGCAGAAAATCTGAAAAATATGAAGGCCAGATTGATCTCATAGGATAAGAGATCAATCTGGAAGAGCCAGAATGCTCTTATTTGAGCAATGGAATGGAGAAGATCGATCTCCAATGGGGCCAGATCGATCTCCTAAACATTCTGTAAAATAAAGATCGATCCTCAAGCATACAAATCGATCTCCTTAGCTCTCTGGTTGGAGTAGATCGATCTCAAGCTTCGATAGATCGATCTCATGCTTGAAAATGCTGTGAAAAAAGGAATTTAAGGGGACCAGATCGATCTCCTCCTAGAGTAGATCGATCTCATCAAGCTATTTCTATAAAAGGAGTAGTTGAAATCTATATTTTCCCGAGACTGAACCTTCCCTTTCAGTTTCCACCTAAAACCTAAATTTATCTCTCTAAAATCAGTCTATTTTCAATAAGAATTGAGGGGAGGCTATTAGATAGAAAGTTGTTCATCTTGAGGAAGAGAACAACATAGTTGAAAACCCAAAACCTCATTGTTGGTATTGAAGGAGCAAGGAGCATTTCCCAATTTGGAGCAAGAAGAGAAACTAGATTTGGTAAGTTTCTAATACTCCAGCCTAAGTACATTGTTTATTTATCGACTTTGGAGTTTATTTGTATGGGTAGAGATGGTTGAAACTACCTAAGATGCATTTGAATAAGTTAAAGCTAGAAAATGGAATAAATCTAGTGTGAGAAAGTATAAATTGGATAAGTTGGTGATTTATGGGATTTGTTAAGTTGTTATTTGAGTAATGTGGGTGATTTGAATTGGTCATGAGGAGTTATATTATGAGTTCAGAGAATTTATGAAGATGGGTATATAAGATGCTTGATAAAATGCCATAGTGAGGAACTTGACGAAATATGAACACTATGAGCCTAATATTGATTCATTATGAATAAATAGGCCTAAAGCAATCCATAGACTCAAGATATGAATAGAGAAATGAAATGGGGCCTTATAAGAGTTGATAGAGGCTATAGAGTGAATTGACTACAGCAAACCCAAAGGTTGCGTTATAATAGACTAAAATAATGTGAAATGTGATTATGTGTAGTTTCGGAGAGTTCGTTGGAAACGAATCAAACCGCACACGTAAGCAGCTTTAAGGAAGTGGAATCAAGCGACACGATTCCAGGTAAGGGAATTCTATAAGTATATAGAGGTAGCTGCTCGTATTTTGTGGGCGTATAGGGCTTTTGAAATGTGCATGAGTTTATAGAAATGTGTTTGACGATGTATGGAAGTAATTATGAGTATTGGTATGAGATTTGGTTGTTGAAATGGTATTAGAAAGAAATGGGATAGTAAGGATAATAATTGCATAAATCAAATGCTTTAAACATTTCACAAAATATATTGCTTTGTTTTAAGCAAATTGATGGATAGGCTGGCTAGTGATTGAATGGTGTTGTGTGATAGCACATGCGAGGTGCTAAATGTGTTTTGAGATTGGTTTTTGAATGTTTATGAGCCGCCTATCATATTTATGTGAATTAAACCGTGCTAAAGCTTAGCTCGCACTAGATATTGATGTTTTCCCATGTTTGAAACGTGCTAGAGCTTAGCTCGCACTTTCATGTGAATTGTGGTAATATTTTATAAACCGTACTAGAGCTTCTGCTCATACGTGACTTTCGAGTGATTTTCTTATGCGTATAAACGTACTAAAGCTGTGCTTGTACGTGGTTTCTTTATGATATGATGTATAAGTCGTGCTAGAGCTTTGCTCACACAAGTTTGCACATTGTGGCATGTATGATACCGTGGAGGTCGGTAAGATCCTCAAGCCCTACATCCTTAAGCAAACATCCTTAAGCCCGAGGAGGCGGAGAGGTTCTGCTAGGCAGGGAGGCTCTGTTCGGAGGGAGGCTCTCTTACGGAAGGATCCTTAAGCCAACATCCTTAAGCCCTAGAGGGGTGGGGAGGCTCTGTTCGGCAAGGAGGCTCTCCTACATGAGTACGGTAAGTTGTTGGTATGGGGTAAATAAGACCTACGACTAGCACCCCCAACCACGATATGAGTTCGTGGAGTACGATGTACCGTGTATATCACATGGAGTACGATATACCGCATGGTGATTTTGTGGTGAGAATGTCTGGCGAGGGATAATACACCTTCGTACCAACACGATACCCCGCACACCCGGATGCGTGTGATCTGGGATGATTTATGATGTAGTTGAACCATATAGTCACTTGTGATATAGTGACCTGGTTTTTATACATATGTGTAATTGTGATTGTTCAAGGTAGACCCAAGGGAGGGGTTGAGCCTTGTGGGATTTGATTTGTGAAATGATAATGATGTTTGTGATTGAGAAAATGATTTGTGATGGGATGATATGTGTTTGAGAAAGAGGTGTGATTTCAAAAGGATGTTTCTTAAATGAATTGCCCTTTTCTATGAGATTTGACAATTGATGAGCATGAGATGATTTGTACATGATGATTTTACCATGTTTTATATGCCAATTTTTGTGATTTATATACATGATATATATATACTCATATGACATAGTTTTAATTCCTCATGCTCCTGTTATAAATTATGTATGCATAACACTATCAGCATGTAGATGGAGTAGTTATCTACCATGCTTGCATTATTGCCTTACTGAGCTGTGGTTGCTCATCCCTCTCTATTTTCCCCCTATTACAGAGCATACATAGCAGCCCAGTGAGGATTGAGGCGTTGTATTTTGGATAGCCGCTGCCATCCATCTCTAAGAGGTATACACATGAAGATTCTTTTTGTATCTAAACAATCATAAAAGCACAGTTGTCTTTTGAGTTGTAATTGTTGGGGATGTAGATGTTAGTAATCATATTTTGTATAAATAAATGATTGACGTTCAAATGTATGACATCATTTTTATTAACTGAAAAAGGATATTGCGAGAAGATTATTATTAACTCACAACCCAACAGTGTAGTGGTAAGTTTGTTCACGACCGAGTGGGGAAAGAAATAAATGTGAAAAATTTATAGTGATATTTGATTAAAAAGAATGAAATGGGTCGTGACACATATGTCACGGAGTACGCTGTATCATGTGTTGTTGTGATGTGTATGAGGAGTTGAGGAGTTGATAGCTGGTAGTTGTGATGGACTGACCCTCTCCTGTTGCCGCAGTGATTGCCCTACACACTAGGATCCGTGTAGCCTGGGATCACATTATAGGATATGGCCATAGTCCAGGATATTATTGCATTTAGCCACTGAGTCTCACATGATATATCACTTGGTTTTATGATACAGATAGACCTGAGGGATGGGTCGAAATCCGATTGTTGTGTTATGAATGATTTAAATGCCATATTTGCTGTGATTTGAATATAAATGGCATGATTTATTTAAAGGCATTATGAAATTATAAAGATGCATGGTTTTGCACGAAATGCCTACATTTGAGAAGCATAATTTATGTACATAGGATTTAATCTATACAAGTATATAAATATTTTAAATACATGCTTTTAAAGTGAGTTAAGGAAATAATATTTTCGAGCTATAGCATTAGTTTGAGTAGATATCGTAGATGTCTACTTGCTTGCCTGATTTCCATACTGAGTTGTGAGAACTTGCTTGCTTGATTTCCTTCTGCAATAGAGCGAGTACGATTGAGGTATAGTATTCCTGTAGTCTACTACCATTTCCTATCGATCGACAGGTATACATATTTTATACGATTTTATATCTAAACATATAAACAGTACAGTGATGTAAACGATGTAAATTATGGGGGATGTATTTGTATTAGATTTTATATGAGCTCACTTATGTTATAAAATAATTTACAGTCAGTAAATAGTATATTGACATGTATATATGATAATGAATTAATAGTATGGTAAGCAAGGTTACTAACATCGAATCACAGCCTAACTGTTGATAAGGAGAAAGGTAAGTAAAAAGTGAAAAATTTGTAGTGGTTTTGGTTAAGTCACCAGTGGTCATGACAACTGGAAAACAAGGGGAACCGAGAGGAAAAGTAAGACGAGGGGAAAGCATGGTCAGCAGGAAGTTGCAAGAGCAGAGGAGACTGAAGCAGTAACCAAAGTTGAAGCTGGAACAGAGACGATGGC
Organism: Firmiana major; assembly: GCA_033439115.1. NCBI lineage: Eukaryota > Viridiplantae > Streptophyta > Magnoliopsida > Malvales > Malvaceae > Firmiana > Firmiana major. The sequence goes on along the minus strand of CM065907.1, from coordinate 41,661,892 downwards.
CACAGAGGAAGGGCCATCCTTTTGCGGATGGGCGATTGGTGAACCGAGGCAGAGACCCAAGGAAGAGAGGTCAGGAAACGAGGGCCGCCGAGGAGGTTGAGGGAAAAACCATAGCTGCTGGAAAACTGGAAAATCGAAACAGAGGTGTCGGGGATGGTAGATTGCCAGAAATGTGGTGGCCACAGGAAAACACGACCACCAGCACCGGATGGAGGCTTATCGGGAGGAGGGAAACGATGATCAGTGAAGGGGAGATTGAAACCGAGAGGTGAAGGAAGGAGAAGAGTAGATCGGTGGAAGAAAAGAAGAAGAAGAAATAGGAAAAAGATGTAAGACCCGATTTTATCGTAAGGGCAAAAAGGGAATAAATATAAATTTTTGAGGGCAAAAAAAAATGTAAAAGGATTGAAAATGAATTCCCGAACACGTGCAAGGGTAAAACGGTCAAAAGATCAAAATTCGATATTAATCGGGATAAGAAAATTTAATTAAAAATATAGGATTGAGAAATCTAGATCAATAATGTAGAAATAATTAAATTTCGGGTTAAATTGATCAAGATATGAATTTATTGGAATAAACCGAAATTTTTGTATCGAAAAATAATCTCGAAAATAATCGAGAATTATACCGAAAAGGTAAAATCGGACTGATAAATTCATTTATAGATTAAATGAATTAAATAATAATTTTTGAAGATATATTGGCAATTTTAATATATTTTAATTGATTAAAATAATAATAAAAGTTAATTATAAATAATAAAACAAAATTAAAAAAAATGAAACTGAATTTGCGAAACAGGAAATCGTGAAACAGAAAACAAAAGGCGAAAGTCGAACCCGAGGGATCGCTCTGATTCGACGACCACCAGCGAGGCTGAGGGGCCGGTGAGGGTCGGCGAAGATAGCCTGACCTCGGGCAAGCCACCAGCAATGACGACGCGCCGTGAAGTCGCCGGAATCGGCAGATCGACGGAGTGAAAGCCGCGGGAGAGAAACCTGGTTTCGCCGGTGATGGCTGCGTTTTTACTCCAGCCGAGGACCGATTTCGGAAGCCCGGGCCGTGGCGCACCGATTGGTGCCGGAATCACGTCAGGAACTGGCCGAACGGCGCCGGAATGACTAAATGGTTACTGAACCGGCCGAACTGGATTGAACCGATCGAACCGAACCGAACCAAACCAGCATTCTGAATCGGGTTGAATCTGACCGGACCGGTTCAGCCAAAAAGAAGAGGAAAAAAGGAAGAAAAAGGGAAAAAGAAAAAGGGAAAAAATTGGGGAAAATTTCAATGATGCAATCGAGCTTCGGGTAAGTCGGTAAGGGGTCGAATTGATCGATTTAATTTTTGAAATATTTAATTTGATAAATAATCGACTGAAAGTTTACCCGAAAATATATTTAATTCTGTAGCTCGACAATTGGCATAAATCGAGAGCTCGAGATAGCCTCGATTTGAGTACGATCATGGAATAACGGGTAAGTAACCCTTATTTACGACAATTTTATATCATTATGCGTGATTGATATTAACGCATAAATTACGGATTTAATTTTCGCATAAATGAATTAAATTCTGGAAAATTGAATAAATTGTCGTAAATACTAAATTGAGATATCTGAGAATTTAGAACGAGGCTAAATAAATTATTGATGGGCCCAATGAGCCCAATAGGCCTCGATAAAGTGTGGTACACGGGCTTAAGGCCAATTAAGGCCCATTATGGTGCAATCGGGCCCAATATGGGTAAACGGGCCCAATGATTTAAATTAAGCCCAGAAAATTATGAAATACAATTAAATTGTATTGTATTTGACTTGATGAATGTGTATCCGCAGTTCCGGAGATTGGATTGGAAGCAAATCTGACTGCGTGACGAGTCATCAGTGGAAAGGTCAGACTGTACAGAAAAATGAGGTAAGGGAATTGTGTGAGTAGCTAGAGGTAGCTTCGCATATTTTAATAGCTTTTCTGTACACTGATATTGTATAAAGGTCCAAAAAAATGGTTTGAATGATTTTAAGGATCGAAATAGGTGAAAAGACTATTTTACCCCTATTAAGGGAAGTTCACCTAAGGATGGTGAAAGCATGACATGCATGAAATGCATGATTTAAGGAAATTTATGGTTTAAGGATTTTATTGGTTTTAATCAAAGCAAATCGATAGATTGGCCAGTAATTGCATGAATTTCACATGATAACACTACGTAAGTGTTATTTATATTTAAATGGACATTTCTTTGGAAAATAGGCCAACTATCAAGTTTATATGGAAACAGATAGTGCCAACACGTAGTTCGTACTATATCTACTTTTGTGAATGTGCATTAATGTTCTTGAGCAGTTGCTCGCACTAACTTGTGTGACATCATGTGCATGAAATGTGCTAGAGCATGGTGCTCGCACTAATTTTTATTATTGTGAAATGAGAGCTGCTGGAGCCTAGTTCGCACTCTGTTTTGACATGTTTTGACTGTTCTGAGATGCTAGAGCTTAGCTCACACTCTGTTTTGACTTGTTTTGACAAGATATGCATAAAAAGGTGCTGGAGCGATTGCTCGCAGTAGTTTTACTGATTTGATATGCATGAGAGATGCTGGAGCTTAGCTCGCATCCAGTTTTGATATGAATTATGCATAAAAGCCGTGCTGGAGTGTAACTCGCACGAGATTTGATTTAATTATGCATAAAGCCGTGTTGGAGTGTAACTCGCATAAGATTTGATTTACTTGAGCATTCATTTGTGCTGGAGCTTGCTCGCACAAAGTTTTATATGGTTTTTATAATTCATTTGAATGTCGTACTAGAGTTTTTCTCGTACGAGGCTTTCACTGAGTTTTTATACATATCCGTACTAGAGAATTACTCCTACGTGGATTTTTCTTAAAATTATAATCAGTTTAAGTCGTACTGGAGCATTGCTCATACACAGATTTTACTGATTTTTATGAAACGTGCTAGAGCTTCGCTCGCATGAGGTTTTTAGATATCATGAATATGCATGGAGCCATGCTTGAGCTTCGCTCGCACAGGGGTTTATATTACATGCATATAGCCGTGTTGGAGCCTCCTGTAGACTGTGTGTCACAGTGAGATGATATACTCACACGTGCATTCTGAGATAGAGATGATTTGGGTGGATAAGACCTATTACAGGCACCCCTGACTGAGCTTGGGTTCACGGAGTACGTTGTACCTTGTATGTCACGCGAAGTACGCTGTACCATGGGGATTGTTGGAGTGGAGTGGCATTAGCCACGAGGCAGCAAGCCTTGCCCTCGCAATCCTGGTGTTATGCTGTTCTGACAGGTAGGACGACCCACCTCTCGTTTCAGGTGTGATACCCTGTACATTAGGTACCGTGTTGCCAAGGATCACTAGGATATGGCCATAGTCCTTGATGTTATTGATATAATCACATACTTGTCTCACATGATATAACTATTGGTCGATAGACCAGGGTAGACCCGAGGGAGGGGTCAGGCCCTCGATTTTATGATTTTATGATTTTATGATATGTGACCCTGAAAGAAGGGTGGTTTTATAACTGAAGTTTTACAATGAATTGTTTTATGAGATTATTGACCCAGAAGGGTTAGTTTACACTGCAGTTTTAATGAATTGATTTAAATGCAACAGCATGATGATGTTTTTCATGCTTTTATTCAAATTCATGATTTATCTTACATGACATGAAAGAATGCATGATCTGGATTTGCTTCATGCTCATTATGATTTAATGATGTCACATAAAATGCTTTGATGCATAAGTAGTATGATTTATATATGCACAAACAGTTTTGATAAACTAAGTCATTGATGTTTGCATGACTTTGTGCTTGATGATTTTAATGAAAAGAGATGGATTTAAGGGCATGGCATTATGAGCATGTAGATAGTGGAGCTATCTACTTACTTGCATAATTTCCTTACAGAGCGTGTGGTTTGCTCACCCCCCTTATTTTCTCATCTTTTCAGAGCACTCGCAATAGTTATTAGCGGCTGAGGACTTGCATTTTGGGTATTTGCTGCTTTCCATCAAGAGACAGGTATAGACATTTGTATAGTTTTGTATCTAAATATGTAATGCACAATACTGTAAACGGAAATGATGTCGGGGATGTAAAGTTATAAATACCATTGAGTATATGTATTTATTTAAAGTTAAAAAGATAGTAAACTCTGATATATGAATGTGAATTTAAAAATGGAATGGTAAATAGGTGAGAGGTAACTAACACCGAATCATAGCCTAACTGTTTAGTAAGAGTGTCACGATAAGAGAAAGGTAAGAATTAAATAATAAAAGAAAAAAGTGAAAAATTTACTCTGATTTTTAGGTAATTTGGGTCGTGGCAGGTAATGGTATCAGAGCTTAAGTTGGCCTGATATGAGTCGGTGTTAGTGGTTAAGGAAGTTTACATCCCCATGTACTGTGCATTTTTAGATACAATTGTGTATATCGAGATGGAAGTGCAGCTAAGAATTTGATTTTGAATGCAAGAATCTAATTATAATAACTGATAGCCGCTATGATAGAGAGGCGAGTACACGAGCTCGAGGCAGTTGAGGTAGGCTGATGTTAAGCATGCCCCACAGAGTCCGACAGAGAGATCGGATAGAGTCTGATAGAGAGATCAGACAGTATTGAGATACGCTTCGTGAGGTTGGAGCGGAGTGTGGAGAATATTATGCGAGCTAATTACTCAGTGTATGTATGTGATTTAAGGGTGAGTAGGAGCATTGATGGAAGTCCACTCGACCCATCTCAAGAATTAGACATCCAGAATGGACATGAAAAATAATTCGAGATGTATTCCGGTGACAGAATATCCCGGACACTGTTTAAAGAAAATTACAGATGACATTCTTTACTCTGACCCAGAGGAACTGATTGATTAACGAGTATGAAACTTAGTTTATTCCTGGGCAGATGTGACTCAGACACGATGAACAGTGAGAGTTGAGATGTCTGAAAGTTCATGGAAGGGCTCAGATTGTCAATTAGAGTCCAATTAGGTTGTTAGATATCACTACCTATGCCGAGGCAGTGCGCAGACTACAGTTGTGTAAATAAGATCATGAGTTGCACGCCTCTGAGATTGGGAAAGGTAGTAAGGGCCGAAATAGAGATAAAAGAGAATAAAGAATGATAGAGATGTCAAAATGGGAAAAAGGTAGTGTGGTAAAAGCTTAGAGCTGATGAGTTACGGGATAAGATGATTGGTAAGGCCCCAGTGTATCCAATTACAGTACTTACGAGGGTATTGTGATTTAAGGACCCCGACCTGCTACGTAACAGTATAACAGAGTAGCAATGTGAATAGTGTAAGATGTGTGGTAGTTACCATGGAAATAAGATGTTGGTCAAGGGCGAATGTATGCCTTGGACCAGGACACTATGGATGTTTCATATGATGTGGTGGAAGATACCACACTGGTTAAGAATAATAAAATAATTATTTTAATTAATCCTGGTGCCACACATTTATTCTTATCGCCTTCAGTTGCTTATAAGCGAGTGAAAGATGTGAAGCCTGTACCCTTAAGCAAAACGATGCTAGTTAGCTGATTTTCACTAACTGAATAAGGGTATAGGGATTGTAAGTTTGACAAATAATGAAAGAGTTTGTTATAAGTGATATATTAAAGGAGATATATTGGAATAAGAGATGTATGCAAGGTAAGGATATCATTGATATGCAAGTAAGGATTAAGCAATATGTAGTGTATATGGATTGCGACCAAGATAAGGGGTAGATATATCTACACCCAGTCGATGTGGTCAAATCTGAGGGTTAATAAAGGTATTTCAAAATACTTTCCTGCCTGAAGATTTGATAGCGTCTAGAAGCGCACACATAACTTATAGATTGAAATCGACAGTCGTAATATATACATTTAAAAATTTGGGTACCTTTACTGGTACGATAAAGAGATACAAAATTTGAGTAATCATAAAGGTTTAAAAATTAAAATTTTATAAAAGCCATTAATATAAGAAAAATGAAATGACGCGAGTTAATACATTGAACGGAAGCGATTTCGAAATGACATTATATGTTTATGCGTATAAAGGTCAAGGATATGAGTGAAAGAAATATTTAGTGAAACTCAACTATGATAAGGTATTTAAACCTTACCTGGACCGATTGGTTGTCATCTTTAGCGATGATATTTTGATGTATTCGAAGTCCAGGGAAGAGTATGAGTAGCAATTGGAAACCATCTTACAGACGAGGTGATGAGAGTTTCTTGAAATGGGCTGCTCAGTTGACACATCCCGTTTCGAAAAGATTGTATACGAGTGGGATGATAAGTATGTAAATAGCTTCGGTGAGTTTTGGTATATTGAAGTAATAAACTGACCACCGTAATTATTCTCACCATAACCAACAGCTCGAGAGGTTTCAGTGTATATGGATACGTCAAAATTATGAGCGAGCTGTGTATTGATGTAAAATGGGAAGATAGTTGTTTATGGATCCAGATAGTTCAAGGATCATGACAGAAACTATCCGACCCATGATTTAGAGTTGGCAGCCATAGTGTTTACACTAGAAGTATGGCACCACCACCTAAACGATGAGACTTTTCGGATATGTATTGATCGTAAAAGCCCCGAGTATCTGTTTTTACAAAAAGAGTCGGATATGAGATAATCAAGAGGGTTAAAGCTTCTAAGGATTATGATTGTGAACATTATACCACCCAAGAAAGGCTAATGTAATGGCTGATGCCTTGAACAGAAAGAGCCTCGGGATGGTATCACATATGATGGTCAGGGAGCATGAGCTGCTAGAGCAATTGTGAGCCTCAGTAGTGATGTGATCCCTTCTGATGATGACATTGATTTTGTGACAGCTAGCCTGAGGTTAGAACCGAATTTGAGTGACCGAATTTGCCAAGCTTAGCGTGATCGGCATGGTGTCGATAGTGTGGGTTAGATTCAGAAGGGTACAGTGACAGAGTTCACAGTGAGTGATGATGACTTACAGAGGTTCAGAGATAGTATAAGTGCTCCCCAGGACCACAGTTGATGATATAGTATTATTGTCAGAAGCTCACTCTTCGGGATATACAGTGCATCCGAAAAGTAATAAATATATCGGAATCTCTGAAAAGGGGTATTGATGGTCAGGTATGAAAAAGAGATATTGTAGAGATTGTAGCATAGTGTCTCGTAAGTCAGCAGATTAAGGTAGAGTACTAGGAGTCTGCAGAGTTATTGCAACCTCTAACTATATTAACATGGAAATGGGAACAACTTACCATGAATTACGTGATGGGTTACAGAGGACCCAGATAAATCACGAGGCTATCTGGGTGATAGTCGATAGATTGATTTAGTCTACCCACCTTCTGGTTATGAAATCCCCAGATACTCTGAGTGTGTAGGCGGATTTATATGTAAGGAATATTGTGAAACATTGTGTAGCGTTCCAGTGAGCAAGGTATCAGATAGGGATTCCCACTTCACTTCCCACTTTTGGGAACGTTTTTCAGGAAGCTATGGGAACCCGATTGTGTGTTAGCACAGCTTCCTTCCTTAGACAGATAGTCAGTCAGAGAGGACTGTACAGGTTCTAGAGGATGTGATGAGAGCGTGTGTTATTGATTTTATGAGCTCCTGGGATGAGCAGTTGCTACTAATCAAATTCGCCAATGATGACAGTTGTCACTTGAGTATCGGGATAACATTTTATATGAGGCATTGTATGGCCGTAGGGAATTGTTCCCTAACTTGGATAAGAAGAAGTAGGTGACAGATAGAAAATTGTTTCCGAATTGGTAAGATAAACCTCTGAGGATGTTCAGTTGATTTATGAGAGATTAAGAACACCTCAGAGCAGATAGAAAAGCTATGCTGACAAGAGACAGGAAATCATCGGAATTCACCGAGGGTGAATCAATATTGTTGATAGTTACTTGTCCTAAGAGCATAAGGACGTAACGAGATTCAGATAGAGATATAGGACGAAGTGGAAGGTAAGACCTGTAAGTTGACGTTACCACTTGAATTAATAGGCATCCACAATGTGTCCTATCTTTTGATGTTTCGAAAATAATATCCGGACCCAGTATATGTGATCAGATATGAGCTTCAACAGTTTAGCTCAATGAAAGTATAACATATGATTGGAAATCGATTCGGGCATTAGACGGAAGGAGAAAGTGTTGAGGTTTAAGATGATCTCCCTAGTTAAGCATGATGGTAGTATTACACTCCGGAGAAAGTCACTTGAGGATGACAGTATATGATATGATAGATGTACCCGGAGTTATTTATGGACTCATTTGCCTTAGTTCTAATTTGGAGGACCAAATTTCTTAAGTGGGGGAGATTGTAAGACCCGATTTTATCGTAAGGGCAAAAAGGGAATAAATAGAAATTTTCGAGTGCAAAAAAAAATGCAGAAGGATTGAAAATGAATTCTCGAACACGTGCAAGGGTAAAACGATCAAAAGACCGAAATTCGATATTAATCGGGACAAGAAAATTTAATTAAAAATATGGGATTGAGAAATCTTGATCAATAATGTAGAAATAATTAAATTTCGGGTTAAATTGATCAAGATATGAATTTATTAGAATAAACCAAAATTTTTGTATCGAAAAATAATCCTGAAAATAATCAAAAATTATACCGAAAAGGTAAAATCGGACTGATAAATTCATTTATAGATTAAATGAATTAAATAATAATTTTTGAAGATATTTTGGCAATTTTAATATATTTTAATTGATTAAAATAATAATAAAAGCTAATTATAAATAATAAAAAAAAATTAAAAAAAATGAAACTGAATTTGCGAAACAGGAAATCACGAAACAGAAAGCAAAAGGCGAACCCGAGGAGATCGCTCCGATTTGACGACCACCGGCGAGGCTGAGGGGCCGGTGAAGGTCGACGAAGATAGCCCGACCTCAGGCAAGCCACCAGCAACAGCGATGCGCCGTGGAGTCGTCGGAATCGGCAGATTGACGGAGTGAAAGCCGCGGGAGAGAAACCTGGTTTCGCTGGCGATGGCTGCGTTTTGACTCCAGCCGAGGGACGATTTTGGAAGCCCAGGCCGTGGCGCACTGATTGGTGTCGAAATCGCGTCGGGAACCGACCGGACGGCGCCGGAATGACCAAATGGTTACTGAACCGGCCGAACCGGACTGAACCAGCCGAACTGGATCGAACCGGCGATCTGAACCGAGTTGAACTGGACCGGATCGGTTCAGCCAAAAAGAAGAGGAAAAAAGGAAGAAAAAGGGAAAAAGAAAAAGAGAAAAAATTAGGAAAAATTCCAGTAATGCAATCAAGTTTTGGGTAAGTCGGTAAGCGGTCGAATTGACCGATTTAATTTTTGAAATATTTAATTTGATAAATAATCGACTGAAAGTTTACCCGAAAATATATTTAATTGTGTAGCTTGACAATTGGCATCAACCGAGAACTCAAGACAGCCTCGATTTGAGTACGATCATGGAATAACGAGTAAATAATCCTTATTTACGATAATTTTATATCGTTATGCGTGATTGATATTTAACGCATAAATTACGGATTTAATTTCCGCATAAATGAATTAAATTCTGAAAAATTGAATAAATTGTCGTAAATACTAAATTGAGATATCTGAGAATTTAGAACGAGGCTAAATAAATTATTGATGGGCGCAATGAGCCCAATAGGCCTCGATAAAGTGTGGGAAACGGGCTTATGGCCAATTAAGGCCCATTATGGTGCAATCGGGCCCAATATGGGTAAACGGGCCCAATGATTTAAATGAAGCCCAGAAAATTATGAAATACAATTAAATTGTATTGTATTTGACCTGATGAATGTGTATTCGCAGTTCCGGAGATTAGATTGGAAGCAAATCGGACTGCGTGACGAGTCATCAGTGGAAAGGTCAGACTGTACAGAAAAATGAGGTAAGGGAATTGTGTGAGTAGCTAGAGGTAGCTACGCATATTTTAATAGCTTTTCTGTACACTGAATATGTATGTATACACTGATATTGTATAAAGGTCCAAAAAAATGGTTTGAATGATTTTAAGGATCGAAATAGGTGAAAAGACTATTTTACCCATATTAAGGGAAGTTCACCTAAGGATGGTGAAAGCATGACATGCATGAAAAGCATGATTTAAGGAAATTTATGGTTTAAGGATTTTATTGGTTTTAATCAAAGCAAATCGATAGATTGGCCAGTAATTGCATGAATTTCACATGATAACACTACGTAAGTGTTATTTATATTTAAATAGACATTTCTTTGGAAAATAGGCCAACTATCAAGTTTATATGGAAATAGATAGTGCCGACACGTAGTTCGCACTATATCTACGTTTGTGAATGTGCATTAAGGTGCTTGAGCGGTTGCTCGCACTGACTTGTGTGACATCATGTGCATGAAATGTCCTAGAGCATGGTGCTCGCACTGATTTTTATTCTTGTGAAATGAGAGCTGCTGGAGCCTAGCTCGCACTCTGTTTTGACATGTTTTGACTGTTCTGAGTCGCTAGAGCTTAGCTCACACTCTGTTTTGACTTGTTTTGACGAGATATGCATAAGAAGGTGCTGGAGCGATTGCTCGCACTAGTTTTATTGATTTGATATGCATGAGAGATACTGGAGCTTAGCTCGCATCCAGTTTTGATATGAATTATGCATAAAAGCCATGCTGGAGTGTAACTCGCACCAGATTTGATTTAATTATGCATAAAGCCGTGCTGGAGTGCAACTCGCACGAGATTTGATTTACTTGAGCATTCATTTGTGCTGGAGCTTGCTCGCACAAAGTTTTATATGGTTTTTATAATTCATTTGAATGTCGTACTAGAGTTTTTCTCATACGAGGTTTTCACTGAGTTTTTATACATATCCGTACTAGAGCATTGCTCGTACGTGGATTTTTCTTGAAATTATAATCAGTTTAAGTCGTACTGGAGCGTTGCTCGTACGCAGATTTATTGATTTTTATGAAACCGTGCTAGAGCTTCGCTCGCACGAGGTTTTCAGATATCATGAATATGCATGGAGTCATGCTTGAGCTTCGCTCGCATAGGGATTTATATTACATGCATATAGCCGTGTTGGAGCCTCTTGTAGACTGTGTCACAATGAGATGATATGCTCACACGTGCATTCTGAGACAGAGATGATTTGGGTGGATAAGACCTATTACAGGCACCCCTGACCGAGCTTGGGTTCACGGAGTACGCTGTACCGTGGGGATTGTTGGAGTGGAGTGGCATTAGCCACGAGGCAGTAAGCCTTGCCCTTGCAATCCTGGTGTTATGCTGTTCTGGCGGGTAGGACGACCCACCTCCCGTTTCAGGTGTGATACCTCGCACACTAGGCACCGTGTTGCCAGGGATCACTAGGATATGGCCATAGTCCTCGATGTTATTGATATAATCACATACTTGTCTCACATGATATAACTATTGGTCGATAGACCAGGGTAGACCCGAGGGAGGGGTCAGGCCCCCGATTTTATGATTTCATGATTTTATGATATGTGACTCTGAAAGAAGGGTAGTTTTATAACTGAAGTTTTACAATGAATTGTTTTATGAGATTATTGACCCATAAGGGTTAGTTTATACTGTAGTTTTAATGAATTGATTTAAATGCAGCAGCATGATGATGTTTTCCATGCTTTTATTCAAATTCATGATTTGTCTTACATGACATGAAAGAATGCATGATCTGAATTTGCTTCATGCTCATTATGATTTAATGATGTCACATAAAATGCTTTGATGCATAAGTAGTATGATTTATATATGCACGAACAGTTTTGATAAACTAAGTCATTGATGTTTGCATGACTTTGTGCTTGATGATTTTAATGAAAAGAAATGGATTTAAGGGCATGGCATTATGAGCATGTAGATAGTGGAGCTATCTACTTACTTGCATAATTGCCTTACTGAGCGTGTGGTTTGCTCACCCCCCTTATTTTCCCATCTTTTCAGAGCACTCGCAATAGTTATTAGCGGCTGAGTACTTGCATTCTGGGTATTTGCTGCTTCCCATCGAGAGACAGGTATACACATTTGTATAGTTTTGTATCTAAATATGTAATGCACAGTACTGTAAACGGAAATGATGTCGACGATGTAAAGTTATAAATACCATTGAGTATGTATTTATTTAAAGTAAAAAAGATAGTAAACTCTAATATGTGAATGTGAATTTAGAAATGGAATGGTAAATAGGTGAGAGGTAACTAACACCGAATCATAGCCCAATTGTTTGGTAAGAGTGTCACGATGAGAGAAAGGTAAGAATTAAATAATAAAAGAAAAAAACGAAAAATTTACTCTGATTTTTAGGTAATTTGGGTTGTGACAAAAGAAGTTGGCAGGAAAGGAAAACTAATTTAAAAAAATATAAAAAAAGTAAAGTAAAATATATGTATATTTTAATATATATATATATATATATATATATATATGAGAAGAGAATAAATATTGAAGAGAAAAGAAAGGGCTCCAAGAATTTGAAAATTGGGAAAAAATCCGGGGAAGATAGTTCAAAAATATTTATTCGAAAAATTCAGAGAAATAACACGAATGGACCGGACTCGTCGACTCGCAATGTTGAGGCAATTGAGGACCACGGACAGACACCGAGGTAAGGAAAATTTTGTGTCCTGCTAGAGATAAATTACACGTATTTTTCTAATGCTTTGTAGATATAAATTTAGGCCGTATTTTTACTATAGAAAAATATTCATGAATTGTTAAAAATATCTGCGTATATTTTCTGGGTATTTGACACTGCGAACTTTAGGACATAAATTTTTCGTCGCCTGAACTATAGAAATCCTTAGGTCGATTTTACGCTTTGGAATTTAAGGAAGAGTTTTAAAATTCCATAAAATGGTCTGATTTTCGGTATTGTATTAGTTATCCTATTTAAATAGTTATTTGAGTATTAAACTTATTTGTGAAAAATCAAAAATTTCGAAGTTATACTAAAAAATCATATTTTGTGAAAAAGGGCAAGACCAGCCCCTTTTACTCTATTTTATGAGTAGAAATGAGATTAAAGTATTTGAGATTAAAACCATGCCAATCAAGCGTGTATTGTTGTGTGATCTTGCACTACCTGCTTGCACGTGATATAAAGTGTTTTGATTTAAAAACGTGCTTGGCAAGCATGTATTGTTGTGTGATCTTACACTACATGCTTGCATGTGATTTGACGCAACAAGGCGACAGTGAAATTACATGAAATTATGAATAGTGAAATTATACTGAGTGGTGAATGATGCCGAGGTCCATGGAGTACAATGTACCATGCTATGTGCATATATGTACGATGTACCGTGTTATTGGAAAATAGTGTACTGTGTGAGCCGTTTGAGTAATTAACCACTCCCACGGTACCTCACATCCTGGCACACCTGGCTCGTGAATTGCCCGGAGTCATCGACATTGGCCAATAGTCACTTCTGATATATTGTGAAATGCCTTGCCTCGTCTATTTAAATTACTGAAATGAAGATGAAAATTGTCTTGAGATTTGAACCTGTGTGTTTCTCTGCTTGAATTTTGAAATTGTGAAATCTGTGTGGTAAACTATGAAGATAATATTTGTTGATTTTCATTTCTAAACTGAAATTCTTCAGTATGATTTACGAGAAACGTATTTGTGGCATAAGTATATAGGTCGTGTATTTATCTACCTGCCACGTGTTTTTCTTACTGAGCATGTTGAGCTCACCCCCTTACTTTCCTCCACAGAGTCCCTCTGTAGCTGGGATCGCTTCCGTTAGTAAGGCTTTCCGCACAGTTATGATTTCGCAAAGCATATTTCTAAATCGAAGGTATACCCAGTTGTAAGAAATTCTTTTGTATCTAAAATTTTTATAAGTACAGTAATGCATAGAATATGTGTATGGGGAATGCGAATATATTTTGTTTAAAATTTGTTACTAAGTAAAGAAAATTAATTAGACTAAATTATTGTTTTGACATAATATCGACTTGCAGCTCAATCGAAAAGTGTATAAATTTGGGTCGTTACAAAAGTGGTATCAGAGTAAGGTTGGCCTGATACGAGTCGATATTAAAAGTGAGAAAATTTAAAAAGTTCACATCTTCAGCATTACTGTACATTATTTAGATACAAACGAATATACCTAGCTGTGATTTATTGAAAATTGTGTCATTTAGTGAAGGGAAACTGATAGATATGGTTGGACGGTATCATAGCCATACTAGTAAGTGAAAATGAATTGTTCCTCGAGGTCATAGAGATAGGCCCAAGAGGTGTAGTGAACCCTCATCTGAGTGTACACTTTATAGTTTCAATGAAAATTTTTGGAGTCCGTTTTGTAAAAATTGAGCGGGACATGGAAATAATGATGACATTGTCAAGTTAAGTGATAGTGGCCCTGATATAATGATAATGATTGAGGTTTGATGGGGAGCAAGACTGAGACAACTTCGAAAAATGGTACACTATTATATACTGGAGTTAAAATTCAAATGTGATGGAAAAGTGGAATAAATGAATCGGAAGAATTTATATGGATTCGTTGGGTACGACTGTAATCCTAATAGAGGTAACTTCAGAAGTTTAAGCCTCCATTTTTCAATAAGGTTAAGAATTCAGTGATTCAGAGTGTTGGATGAATGAGATTGTCACGACAGCCCGTGACTTACCAAAAACCACTATAAATATTTTGCGTTTTACTTACCTTTCTCTTCACCTATGTTTGGGCTGTGATTAGGTATTAGTCACCTCTTCCACCTTATCTTATCATTCATACATGTCAATACAACTATCTGTTGACTGTAATTACTTATGTCTCATAGTGAGCTCACATATATTAAATACAAATACATCCCCCAATATTACATACGTTTACATCACTGTGTTGTTTATATGTTCAGATCCAAAATCGTACTTGTGTATGTATACCTTTCGCTCGATGGGAGCGCAGCGGACACAAGGAATACAAATCCTTAGCCATACTCTATCTACTGCGTAGGCTCTGTAGAGAGGGGGAAAAAAGAGGTGAGCTCACAGCTCAGTATGGAAATCAGGCAAGCAAGTAGATATCCACACTATCTACTGAAAATAATGCTCTGCCTTGAAAATATTATTTCCTTAACTCACTAAAAAAGCATGAATTTAATATATATATATATATATATATATAATTGTACAGATTTAAATCCCATGTACAAAATCATGCTGAGTTCTCAAAACATAGGCATTTCGTGCAAAACAATGCATCTTTATAATTTCATAATGCCTTTGGATAAATCATGCCATTTATATTTAAATCACAGTAAATATGGCATTTCAATCATTCACAACACATTAACCGGGTTTCGGCCTATCCCTCAGGTCTACCCGTATCATAAAATCAAGTAAAATCATGTGATATATCATGTGAGACTCGGTGGCTAAATGTAATACTCTCCTGGACTATGGCCATATCCTATAATGTGATCCCAGGCAACACAGTACTCGGTGTGCGGGGGAATCACTGTTGCAATGGGAGGGGGGTCAGTCCATCACAACCGCCAGCTATCAACTCCTCAACTCCACAACTCCACAACAACACACGGTACAGTGTACTCCATGCCACTCGTACGATACAACGTACACCCGTGGATCCTCTCCTTACGGTTGGGGTGCTTGCCATAAGTCTTAGCCCTCACACAATGGATATACCTCATAGTCGGGGTACTTGTCATAAGTCTTATCCCTCATACTATGAAAAATAAATGCCACGTCTCTAAATCCACATGCGAACATCTCACAGTGCGACACTTAGTCTACATGAGGAAATCATCACGATTTTTCTAACATATCTTATATATCATGTAAGAACTACAGTGTGCGCCTTTAAGTACGACTCACAGTAGACACTCCGCTCAAACACTGTTCCACATCACAAACTCAAACTCTAGTGCGAGTAAACCTCCAGCACTAGATCATGCATAGTTCATGTTTCAAATCAAGTACGAGCAATTGCTCTAGTACCATGCTATGCATAAAAAAAACTCATCAAATCAAGTACAAGCAATCGCTCCAGTACCATGTCATGTATAAATCATGAAGAGTCGAGTACGAGCAATGCTCTAGCACTCTGTCATGCATCTCATGTAAAATTCAAGTACGAGCTAATCGCTCCAGCACTCTATCATGCATAAATCATATAAAACTGAGTACGAGTAATAACTCCAGCACTCTATCATGTATGTCATGAAAATATAGTGTGAATCATGCTTCAGCACTAATATATGTGAAAATATATGAAATCAAGTGTGAGTTGTGCTCTAGCACGATTTATTCTCTCATAATTCGAAATATGGCTCTTTAAAAAGGGATGATTTTCAAAATATCAAAATCAGCACTATAAAACGTGCTATTTCTCATCAACCATGAAAACATTACTACTTTTCTGCTAAGCAACAGTAAAAACACTCATAAATGTGGTTTCCATGCTTTTTACAACTTTTCCCAAAAGTTAATTTTTTTCCTAACTAGGGGTAAAATCGTAATTTACCACTATCGGGTCGTTATAATTATTATTCACTTTCTCTGACCCTCAGAGTTTTTAAGTGAATGCAAAAGCAGATGAAAATACGTGCATGTATCTTTAACTACTCACAAAAGTCCCTTACCTCGAATCACGTCACGTGACCTCACTTTCTCGGTACTGCTCAATCTCACAGTCTGATTAGCTCCCAATATAAACTTCAGAGCTGCATAAAACCATTCATCAGGTTAATTATACTTTTCCTACTGTATTACACATTTAATACAGTCCATTTCACTTAATGGGTTCATTTACTCTTGTTGGGCTTTAATAACTCTTAGTGGGCCTAACACCATCTTAAGCCCATTTCACTTTACTATTCATTTACGTTAAGCCTATTAGGCTTGTGAGGCCCACCAACTATTATTGGGCTTGTCCTAGGTCCATAACACCTCGTTGGGCTGAAATAAAATTGGCTTGGCCTATTGACCTTCTAGGCCATGGCATGTGGCCGAGAGCCATCATGTCGTCGATCATGCCACATCATGCCACTCATGGCCATTTACTAGCCAATTCACTTAGACATTTTATCAAACACTTAGTTGGCATGTCTTAAGCCTTTCCTATAGTTCATGTTGGCATTTTATCAAACACCTTATATGCCAACATCATACAACTATCCATATGAACAATTTGATTATAACTAACCATAATCATGTATATATGCATATCAACCTATACATGCCTTAAAATCACACGAGTATTTATCAAAACTCATATACCAACTTTCGGCCATCACATGTTCATAGTGATTTCATGTGTTTCAATCCATAAAACATATACAAATCAACTCCATATAATCCATAGATTAACATATATGAATTTGGAAGCTTGAAAACTCACCTAGCTTATACTTCCCACTTTGGTCGAAACTTCCTTGATTTTTGTCTCTCTCAATATGGCTTCTTGCTAGCTGATTCCAACATATGTTATTCCTCTCTCAATATGGAACAACTTTCATGAAGATCACTTGTTCCAAATATGTCTCTAACCTAGTGATTTCTAGTGAGAGAAAGCTTGAAAACTATTTGGTGATGGTTTCTTCACTTTGTCGAAAATGAAAGGATAAAGATGATTATGTGTTGGATGGTATTTATAAGCCAAAGACTTAGCCATTAAGTCACCAATTTCAGCCACCTTAATTGACTTTTAAAAAGTTTAGGTGATGGCTATCAAATTAGATTTTGCTACCTTAGGTGATGGTTACCAAATTGAATTTGCTACCTTTGTTTAATGGTTTTTAACTTATACTAATGGGCTTTTGGTTTGGGTTTTTCTTTTGGGCTGAAATTTTTTTTACCAATTGGGCCTTCAATTGTCTTCATATTGGGCCCACCAAATGGCCCTACAATTTGGCCCATTGGGCTTTCCAAATTCGACCCACACTTGTTTATACCTTAATGGGGTTTAAAAAATTTCCAACTTTGGCCCATTACGTTTTTAACCATTAAATTAAATCTGAAATTCATCCAAATAAAATTTTCTTACTTTAGAGGATGAATATCTTGTATTCTAGCTAAAATTATTTTCCCCAAATTTTTCTCTATACTTAGGTTAATTTTTAACCATGGTTAGTCAACTATGGTCAAAGTCCACTTTTCTTAACCATTGACTACGTTTGACTTTTTTTCTCAAAAATCCAAAAGTGTCACTTTTCATGGTTCACACTCTCATCTTTATGTTTTGGCCATTTTCGGGAGGCGAATATATCAAATACCTATCAAACGGCTGAAATGGTCTGTTTAGCCCCTTTTTGGCATTTCCTCTACTTCAATGTGTTCGGGACCAAATCAAATCGACTTTCCTTCTTGAGTTCTCTATATTTTCACATCATAAGTTATTCTCTTCAGTCAGAATGATTCAGATCCTCTCGGTTTAGCATGTGGCTCTTATAGCCCTTATTCGACCTTTACGTAGCTTATGGAGGTTTTACCACTTTAGTTACAATTTCATTGTAGTAAATACTCTTCTTATGATTCAATCAACATATAAAATATTTGTGCATATAAGAATCATAAGGGATAAGCTACATAAAAAATCTGAGTCTTATAGAGATAGAAAAGCTTAATGATTTTAGAAGTAACTCTACTGAGAAAGTTGCTTTTGCAACTTTGTGGTAAAGAATTTGGGGAAAGTTAAACGAACTTTGAAGTACACTACTACAAAAGTAGCTTTTGTAGCATCAATATCATATGGAAAGTCAAGCTCGGAGGGAAGTCCCCCGATTTAATCCGAGACCCGACATCAGAAGATTGCATGGGATATGTTCTGGAAGCCTTTAAATGGAAACACATCCCTGATAAAGCACAGTGACAATTATAGATGAAATAATTAAAATCGGACATAAGGTAACAAGTCCGAGAAGGAATACTAAACTAAATTCACGGTTTTGGAAGA
This sequence comes from Firmiana major, assembly GCA_033439115.1. NCBI lineage: Eukaryota > Viridiplantae > Streptophyta > Magnoliopsida > Malvales > Malvaceae > Firmiana > Firmiana major. The sequence continues at coordinate 41,642,918 of CM065907.1, read as the reverse complement.
AGTATAATCCGAATAAGTGGAGATGTGAAACAGGGGAAGTCCAGGAAACTCATAGGAGGTACTGGGATCCTCAATCGAACTAAATTAGCTTTGTTGGATGTCATTTTGAGGAAGCAGTGCGTAAGGCACAACTGTAATGATATGGAAAGTATATTTCGAGGTTACTAAGAAATCAAAAAGGTAAAAAGAGTGACAGAATAGTGATGTACTAAGGAAGTAGTAAGAGGGATAGAGTAAAGTCACTGTAATTGAAAAGATGAATTACAGAATTAAAAGTATAAGTGAAAGTCACACTACTTACATGATTGATAAAGTTAGGGCATGTTCGGAGTAAAAAGACACCCCCGTAGACAGAGGGATTTTCGACACGTATTCGAATGATCTATCAGAATTACCACTATATTGGAAGATGAAGGTTGAAATTGATTTAGCAGTGATATCGAATTAATTATTCAGACCACCGTATTGAATAGCTTTAATTGAATTAGAAATGCTGAAAAAGCAATCACAAGGATTACATGAAAAGGAGATTATCGGACCAGGTGATTCACTTTGGAGTGTACTGGCATTAATTTTTAAGGAGACCCAAAGTCTTCTGGGTCACGTTGTATTAAGAATGGGTGTCAATTGGATTCCCCAAAACAAAGATTATAGATAAGAGAGAAAAACCCAAAACTGTTAAGATGATTCAGAGTTTGGGGGTATAAGGAGACTTCGAAATATGAATTACATATCGAGTCTAAGGATTGTAAATTGCTTATGCTTATATGTCAAATGCGAGACTTAATTGGAATAAGGAAAGAGTTTTGTTATAATTGATGTACGAAATGGGACAAGCTTGAAATGTGATAAATTTTGAATACAAGTTTTATTGGAATAAAAGGTATATACAAGGTAAGAATATCTCTGGTATGTGAAATGAATTCGGATTAAGTGTTATGGATTGAAAATAGATTGTGTTCGAAGGATAAATGTGAAATTGTGATAAGTTTTGGTATCCTACTTCTTATTGAGACGGAACCTCGAACCCTTATATTTATAACTAGTCATGTGGTCACGTCTGATGGCTAATAAAGGTATTTCAAAATACCTCCCCGCCTAAGGGACTTGACAGCTTCTAGAAGTACCCCGATCCTTAAACTATAAAGTGGAGTTGACAGTTGCAATATTCATGTTGGAATTCAGGATACCATTACTTGTGCGGTGAAAAATTATAAAATCCTACTGATCAAGAAGATTTAAATATTAAATTTCACAAAGGCCATCTAATACAAGAAAAAGTGAGTGACTCGGGTTAGTGCCTTGAGCAGAAGTGATTTCAGGATGGCGTTATGCATATTGGTCAAGGACATGAGTTATTGAAATATTTAGTAAACCTCAACTGGATGTGGTTCCTTTCTGATGCTGACATTTTTTTTGTGGTAGCGAGCTTGAGAGTGGAAAACTGGACTTGATTGATCGAATCGAGCAAGCTTAGCGTATTGGTAATAACCGTATTGATGTAGCTAATTAGACCCAGATGGGTGCTACAACTAGCTTGAGTATTGGTACTGATAATTTATTGAGATTTAAAAATAGAATTGTGTACAAAATGACCCATAGTTAAAGAAATTGATGTAGTCAGAAACTCAGTAAAGACTTATCAAATCTCCTGAAAGTACATTGGCAATCAAAGAAATAACCGAATTTGGGATTAAATGTCTCATAGATCAGCAGGTTAAGGTAGAGTACCAAAAGCCTATGAGATTATCACCATGCCTATAAGGAACTAAAAGCATGTACCAGGATTTTAAAGGCTCTTGGAAGGACAAATTGCTAGTTAGCGAAGTTGCACATAATATCAGATAACTCTCAAGTATCGAGATGATACCGTATGAAGTGTAGTATGGTCTAAAATGTCGTTCACCGATTAGATAGAGGTAGTGGGTGAAAAGAAGAAAATTGTTTCCGACTTGGTTAAGCAAGCTTTGGAGGATATTTAATTTGTTGGTGGAAGATTAGAAACATCTCAAAACAAACGAAAGAGATATGGTGACCAAAGACGATAGTCCTTGGGATCTACAGTAAGAGATTTGGTGCTTTGGAAGTTTCTTCTTCCAATAGCATAACGGATATGGAAACAAGGGAAAGATAAGTCCCCGTTATATTGGACTTTTCAGAATCCTAGATCGAGTGGGAGACAAGGCTTACAGGTTGGCGTTACTGCCAGAATTATCAAGTATCCATAATGTCTTCCACGTCTTGATACTTTAGAAGTATCATCTAGATCCGACACATGTGATAAAGTATGTGATAATTCTATTTTTAATAGAATTATTTGTGCTTAAATTCCTAATTATTTATTTAATCCCCATATTATTTTATTAATAATCTCCTTTATTTAATTAAAATTCTTTAATGTGCAGATAAATTAAATCTAGATGAAACTCAGTCGTTTCAGTCAAAATTGGGCTGAAAACGAGCTAAAGGAGATTGGACCACTTCAAATTTTGCAAACCGAGTCACCAGTCGTCTGGACACGCGTGATGCCAAGTGTCCATATTTTATTTGCTCCGAAACGATAAGATCAACAGACACCGAACGAATATTCTGGAAGGCACACGTCGGGCCATATCGCACAGCCAACTGGACAAACCGACAAGTGACGTGGAAATATCTATTCTGCAGCAAATCAATTGAAGACAAGTAGCCAAATAATGCCAACTCATCTAGGATGAAAAATTACCATTGTACCCCTATGTTTGTGTATAAATAGAATATGATGGTAATTGAAAATGTATGTAGGTTAGGGTAGAATAGTTTCTAAGGTAGTTTTAGATTTATTGCCTTTGTTTTTAAGCTTTCCCGAAATGATTAGTTTCTTTTAGCAAAATTTTACTGTTCATTCACTATTCACTTCATGAAAAAGTTTGTTCCATTGTCTAGTTTCACTGTATTTCATTAGCAATATTGTTTCACCTTTTTCTTCTTTTTGGTTTGTAAAAATCCATTACTGGATGTTTCTTATTTAGTGAAATTTTAAATAGAAGTTTAAAGTTTTCAATATCAAGTTCTCGGTTCCTAAATTTTCTTCTATATTTGTTTGATAAACTATTAGTTTGATTTTAGCTTTCGGTTTGTTCCTTTTTGAACATTCTGGTTTCAGGATATCTTCATTCAGTCTTCTACCTTTTGATTCTGTTGCCTTGATGTGGGATGATGCAAAGCATTTTTCCACATCAAGAGCTATGTGGACTCACGGCTGGAGAAGAAAATGAAGCAATCCGAGGAAGTTGAGATCACTGTCAATGGAAGAAGCTCACGGGTGCTGTGTAGTTGTGATTTTTATTTCCTTTCGGTTTTAAGTTTGCATTCAGCTATGCGTCATTGTTCATTCCGTATTTCATTGTTATTTGCTTACAATTCATGATCTGGTTTGTGACTACATTTAGAGCTTAGCTTCCATTTTTTTACTGCATTTTCATTATGTTTCTTTAATCATTCACTGCATTTCATTTCAACATTTTAAGTTTTCATTTTCTGTTTGTAAATGGATAGTGAAAAGGATGGGGTGAGTTTTTCGGTGTAGAGTCTCAAGAAGTAATTCTGAGGAGCATAGTTCACTATTGGCTGCATTTTTATCCTCTGTTTGTCTCTGCTTTAATCTTAATATGCTGTTCACGTTCTGCTATGTGTTGTTTTAATCTAGTGTTGGTTTTTAAGTTTCTAGTTGTTAAACGCTGATTTCCATTACCATTAATGAGTTGTTGTTTAGATATTGCTATGTGTAGTTGACGGGTGCAGAGCATGTGCAACCAGGAAAGGATTCAACCTCTTTCATCGTGTCCTGTCTCATCTCCAGTTGCCGAGAGTGTCGGTTATGTGCTGCTGAGTGTTGCTACATATTCTGGACTAAATGGGTAGCTGTAGATTGCTTAAAAATTATGAAATGCATATAAGAGGATGGGGCCAAGCTGAGAGCCGTGACTCACAATGCAGAACAGCAAGACGTGGTGACTGAGAATGCTCAGGATATTGTTTCTGGTACAGTAGTAGAGGTCTGGATTGGAGAGCATGCAATATGACAAGCGGTAAGCACGACAGAACGGTAGCAATACTTGCAGCAGATTTGAGCAGGCGCACGGCAGGAGCAGAGTGCAGGACAAAGCAGACTGGTCGCATGTCCGTAGCACCTGGAGGCAGAGCAAAATAATGGAGAAGACAGTGCAACACTGCACTTGCAAAGCAAAATCGGGACCACTGTGTTTATTAATTGATAAGGCCACGTTTGGCTAGCCCATTGTAGTTGTTAATTCATTTTGCATGCATTTTTAGATAGATTAAGTTCAAGTTTATTAATTAATTTAGTTAGTTAATTTCTAATTTGCATGTTAGTCATAGTTTCTTTGTTGCATGAGTTTAACTTAGATTTAATTTGGTTACTAAGTAATTTTTATTCTAGCATTAGGAGATGTGCTCAAAATTAATTTAGATAAACTCATTTTATGCATTTTAAGTTTTAGTGAAAATTCCAAAAATGTGTTTCATGCGTTAGTTAGATTTTAGTGTTAATTTAGTATTTAGATATATCTAGGAGTAATTTTATATTCATTAGTTTAGACATTTACATTTATGATTATTTTTCTTAATTTTCTAGGATTTTATTTTATTAGATCTTAGGTTAGTTTAGATTGCAATTTTTATTAATTAATTTGCATGCACATTTCACTTTAAGTTTGTTTAAATTTTAGTTTAATTAATTTTATTCCTTTATTTTTATATTCGCATTTTAATTGCATTAATTCATTTTAATTGTTTTAATTTTCTTTTTTAGATTATTTGCTTTTAATTGCTCAGAGTACTGTAAGTAAATTTTGCTCCGTTTTATTTCCTTTAGTTCTTGTTATTTTATTGCTTTCCAGTAATTTTAATTAGCCTTAGTAGATCACCCTCTTTAATTTCATAATTTGCTAGGATATACTTAGGGTAAGATTAACCGGTAGTTAATTAGGCTAATCAACTTCTCTGTGGGACGATATCTCGGGACTCAAATCCCATTATTACTTGTACGACTCGTGCACTTGCGGAATATACCCTTAGGTTGTGTTAGTATGAGCCACTAGAGTTGAAGGAGGATATGACCTATATGGAAATGTCGATTTGAACCTTGGACAGGAAGGAAAATACATTACGATCTAAGACGATTCCTTGGTCAAAGTTTTACGACAATATCACACTTCGAAAAAGGCAACGTGGGAATTGGAAAGCCTAATGCGAAGGAAATACCCATATTTGTTTGAGGACAGATGTAATTTTAAATTTAGGGACCAAATTTCCCAAGGTGGGAAGAATGTAAATACCGTAAATTTTCACAATACTTGGTATTGACTATATTAATAATGTGGGAAATTAAGATTGATATGTGTCACAGGGTCGTTCTCTCCTATAGAACTTTTCCCAGTGATTGCCTCAGTTTCCCACAACTTAGTACAGCCAATCTTCACACTTACCCAAATCTGGGTCAATACGCAGCGATATAGCACTTGAGCAAGAAAACGACTCGACAAAGTATACCAATAAAGCAAAGAGCACTCAAACTTTAGAGAAAAGAGCCTTTCTATTAATCTGCAATAAAAAGGAATACAATATTTAGCCAAGAAGACTGCTCTTAGCTATCACTCTCTTTCTCCCTGAATGATTCTCTCAATGAATGATGAATGAATACATTCTACCCCCTCCCTTGGGGTTTATATAGGCAAGTGAGGACATCCCCCTCACGTAGGCAACTGAGTTTGATTACAACAGAAACTCTATAGGATTAATTCCTACTAAACTAAGGACTCTCCGGATGATCGCCACCTCAATGTTCTTCAGAGTTTATATCTGTGATAATCTCCAGTGATTCAGTCTGCCAAGACTTCTCTGCTTATCCCGGCTTATGACCCGCATTAATCATTATCTCGATTTTCAAGGATTCACCTTAGCTCTCGCGCATGTCTCCCATGCTGCACGATCTTCGCTATGGCCGTTGTCAACCACTTAGCTCACGTTTCTAGAGTGTCGGTAAGTTAGCTTGCCACCCGTAAACTACGATCATCGTCCGTTAGCGTCTTCGTTTCATGCTTGGCAATTCGCCCAAGCCAAGTACCTATCTTGCCTGTTTTCGGTGCGCGTCCCGTTGCGCCCCGTGCAAAGCTTTCCCACGCTCTGCACTCATCACAGCGCCCCCAGTCGATCCCTTGCGAGCTGGGCGCCTGATCAAGTAGTTAGGGTCTAACAAATCCTCCCTCTGTCGGAGGAAGCTGATGCCCTCATCGGAATGAGCTCCAAATACGCCTTGATCTCATCCTCGAATTGCCATAAAGAAGTGTCTTTCTCCAAAGTAGCGTCTGCCTCATCTTCACCTTCCCACAACACCAAGTAGTAGGTTCTCCGATTCTTCCTACTAGTTCCCTCAACCTTATGATCAAGTATCTTCGCCACATTCTTCTCGAAATGGCTTCTCACAGTAGGTGGAGCTTTCCTTACCTGTTGTCTCCCCGGATCAATATCTTCGTGGTAAGGCTTCAAAAAGCTCACGAGAAAAGTAGGATGCAACTTCATCCTCTCTTGCAGTTTCAGCTGATAAGCCACCGCGCCTACCCGCTTTATAACTTCAAATGGGCCATCATATCTTTACACTAGACCTTTGTGATACCGCTTGTCTGTGACTTGTCTCCATATCTGAGGCGTCAGTTTGAGCAACACCTTATCACCCACCTCAAATTCTAGTGCCTGCCTATGCTAATTTGCATATTTCACCATCCTCCTTTGTGCCTTTTCCAAGCTCTCCCTAGCTTGTTCCATCAACTCCTGACGGTCTCGCACAAATCTGTATGCCGTTGGGCATTCCCCTTGGGACTTTTTCTTTGCTATCTCCAAAGGTGTAGTAGGTTGATGTCCAAATACTAACTCCGCTAGACTCATACCTGTGGAAGATGATCTATGCATATTATAGCAAAACTGTGCAGAATCGAGCAAACTCACCCAATTCTTTTGGCTCACGGTCACATAGTGCCTCAAATACTCTTCCAATAATGCATTAATCCGCTCCGTCTGGCCATCTGTCTGCAGATGATTAGCCATTGAAAACTTTAATTCTGAACCTAGCAATTTGAACAAGTAAGTCCAGAATCTCCCAGCAAACCGAGTATCCCGATCGCTCACTATATCCTTGGGCAATCCAAAGATCTTCACCACATGATTCAAAAATAACTCTGCAGCTTCATGTGCGGTACATGCATGTGGGGCTGCTATGAACACAGCATACTTAGAAAAACGATCTACCACCACCATTATAGATTTCATCTTGTTTATCTCTGAAAATCCTATAATGAAATCCATAAAAACTGATTCCCATATCCTCTCAGGGATAGGCAGTGGTTGAAGCAAACCTGCTTGCTTCTTCCTCTCGGTCTTATTAATCTGGCATATGTGGCATGTACGGACATATAGTTCGATGCCTTCCTCCATCTTCGGCCAGTAATATGTCCTTGACAACAATGCCAACATCCTCTCCACTCCAGGATGTCCTGCCCACTGAGGGTCATGGGTTTCTCTCAGCAACTTTTTTCTTAGTCCCCCGCCAGATGAAACATAGAGTCGATTGCCTTTGGCATACAGCAAATCCCCCTCAAGCCAATACCTATGAACTTTGCCCAACTTTACGTTTTCCCTGAGTTGTTCATAAGTCTTATCTGCTAATGTCTGCTGCCTTATCCTGTCAATCAGGTTAGTCTCAATAGCGGATAATGAAGCAACATAAGACTGGACTATCTTACGACTCAGCGTGTCCGCTGCCTGGTTATCCCTTCCTGGTCTATGTACCCAGGTGAAATCAAACTCTTCAAGGAATTCTTGCCATCGTGCCTGCTTCGGGCTCAGCTTCTTCTATGTCTTGAAATAAGTGTTAGCCACATTGTCTATCACCACCAAAAATTTTGTTCCCAACAGATAGTGCTTCCACACCTCCAAACAATGCACAACCGCCGTCATCTCCTTCTCATGAGCTAAATATCGCATTTTTGCATCCTTCAGCTTGCGACTTTCATAAGCAATGGGGTGTCCTTCCTGGACCAGCACCCTTCCAATGGCTCGGTCCGAGGCATCTGTGTGAACTTCAAATGGTAGCTTGAAATCTAGCAGTCTCAATACTAGCTCGAATGTCACTACCTCATTGATTTCCCAAAAAGCCCGCTCACATTCATCATACAATACCCACTTCTTGTCCTTTTTCAAACGATCAGTTAAAGGACTCACCATCTTGCTATATCCCTTGATGAACCGTCTGTAATAGTTGGCCAGTCCTAAGAAAGACCGTAACTCCGGGACCTTTACAGGGGCTTGCCATTCAACAATGGCTTTGATCTTTCTCTCATCCATCCGTATTCTCCCACTGCTAACTTTGTGACCTAGGAACATAATCTCCCGCTGGCAAAACTCACACTTCTCCTTCTTCACATAGAGAGAGTGCTTTCTCAAGGTCTCAAACACCACCTTGAGGTGCTCCACATGTTCTGCAAGCATCTGGCTATACACCATAATATCGTCTAGGTATACCACCACAAAGTGATCCAGGTACTCATAAAGGACATCATTCATCAAGTTGCAAAATGTCGCAGGTGCATTAGTTAAACCAAAATGCATAACTAAAAATTCAAAAGAGCCATACCTCGTCACACAAGCTGTCTTAGCTTCATCTCCTTCGACAATCCTTACTTGCCAATATCCTGATCTCAGGTCTAACTTGGTAAAATATGCCGCCTTCAACAACCGGTCGAACAGATCAACGACATTTGGAACTGGATATTTATTCTTGACCGTTACCTTATTTAGGGCTCGATAATCCATACACATTCTCATTGTGTCATCCTGCTTCCTCTGGAAGAGTACTGGGGCTCCGTATAGTGCCTTTGATGGTTGGATATATCTCGCATCCAATAACTCACCAAGCTGTTTCCTTAACTCGGCCAGCTCCAAAGGACTCATCCTGTAAGGTGCTCGTGCAGGTGGTCTAATTCTTGGTTCCAACTCGATCTTATGATCAATGAAGTGCTTAGGTGGTAGCGCCTTGGGTAATTCTGGGGGCATTACATCCTTGTAATCGTTCAGCACCGCCACTACTTCATCCGATACCTCAACAACTGTGTCTGGTTTCACCTCAACCAAGGCAGCAAGTATGGTTGTCTCCCCCTTCTTCAACCCGGCATTTACTTGTGAAGCCGACTGCAGCAACGGCTTCCCAGCACCTTCTCCTCTCTCCGCAGGGATAAAGTTTAGACACGTCTCATCAGATATAATCAATCCACCCAAGTGTGGAATAGTAAATGCCTTTGCTTGCACAAAGAATTCAATGCCATGGTCACATCAAAATCATCTATAGGTAAAGCCAAGAACTTACAATCCTGTTGCCAAGTCCCTATCTTCACTGATGCGGTAGCCATTCCCTGGATACCTTGGGCTTTAGAATTGATTGCTTTCACCTGATTATTACTCCTCGTGACTTTCAGGCCAAGATGCTCAACCGCGTTCAATGAAACGAAGTTGTTGGTCGCTCCTGTATCAAGCATCGCTCGAATTGGTCTCTCATTCACCTCAGCTTTAACATACATTAGTCCCTTATGAGGAGCTTGTTGCTCGGTCCGAATAGCGTTGAGCAACTGCATAGGGAAAACTCTTGGACATTCGTCATCCGGATCCTCCTTACTCATGAGGGCCGCCAACTTGGTCCGTCTAGGGCAATCATGGGCCTCGTGATTCCCATTACACAAGAAGGAACTCCAATCTCCCTTACTTTGGGGTGGATCCGGTCCCCTCGACTTAGAAGACTCAGCCTTCTCCTTGTTTCTCTAGTGCTTCTTCCAGTCCTTCTTGCCTTTCCCCCTATTTCCATGAGGATGGTTCTTCTTCTTTTCCCTAATGTTCAAAAAAGAACCCAGTTTGTAATCTACCAAACTGTCTGCAACTGCAATTGCCTGTGGCAGGTCCTTCACGTTCTGCTTACGTAACTCAGCCTGAGCCCATGGCTGAAGTCTTGAGAAAAAGTTGAACAATTTATCCTCCTCTCACATATTCTTGACGTCCAACATCAAAGAGCTAAACTCCTTGACATAATCTCGCACAGAACCCGTGTGCTTCAATTTCTTGAGTGCCTCTCTCACGACCCATGTCGCGTTTAAGGGAAGGAATTGATCCCGTAACTCCTTCTTCAGTGTGTCCCATGTTTCAATCCTCGGACGACCAGCACTATGATCATTTGCCAGTCTGCTTCGCCACCATAGCTTAGCATCACCCGAGAGGTACATGCTAGTGATTGTAACCTGGTCCTGCTCCGATATTTGGGCAGTTTTGAAGTACTGCTCCATGTCCCACAGAAAATTCTCAAGCTCCTTCGTATTGCGAACTCTTGAGAACTCCTTAGGTTTAGGCACATTGCTCTTCTTCTGAAGATCGCTACTATCACCCTCCTGACGCCTCCTTATGGTCTGTAGCAGTCATTGTGCGTTTCATTAGTAAAACATCAGCCTTCAAGGAATTCAACAGCACCTTAAATTTATCCGATAGATCGCGAACATGCTACATGATGTTGGTGTAGCGATTAGCATGCTCCTTCTGCATGTCGAATGCTAGTTGTGTCAGCTCCTGGACACTACCTGTCATGACCTGAATCTATTCAGCCATTGTACCCGCCTCCTCTTGCAGTACGCCCACCATTGCTTTAAGTACAGCAACTCTGTCAGCCAACTCTTGTGCCATGATCCAAAACTCGCTCTGATACCAAATTGTCACAGGGTCGTTCTCTCCTATAGAACTTTTCCCAGTGATGGCTTAAGTTTCCTACAACTTAGTACAGCCAATCTTTACACTAACCCAAATCTGGGTCAATACGTAGCGATATAGCACTTGAGCAAGAAAACGACTCGACAAAGTATACCAATAAAGCAAAGAACACTCAAGCTTTAGAGAAAAGAGCCTTTCTATTAATCTGCAATAAAAAGGAATACAATATTTAGCCAAGAAGACCGCTCTTAGCTATCACTCTCTTTCTCCCTGAATGATTCTCTCAATGAATGATGAATGAATACATTCTACCCCCTCCCTTGGGGTTTATATAGGCAAGTGAGGACATCCCCCTCACATAGGCAACTGAGTTTGATTACAACAGAAACTCTATAGGATTAATTCCTACTAAACTAAGGACTCTCTGGATGATCGCCACCTCAATGCTCATCAGAGTTATATCCGTGATAATCTCCAGTGATTCAGTCTACCAAGACTTCTCTGCTTATCCCGGCTTATGACTCGCATTCATCCTTATCCCGATTTTTAAGGATTCGCCTTAGCTCTTGCGCCCGTCTCCCATGACTGCACGATCGTCGCTACAGCCATTGTTAACCACTTAGCTCACGTTTCTAGAGTGTCGGCAAGTTAGCTTGCCACCCGCAAACTATGATCATCATCCATTAGCGTCTCCGTTTCATGCTTGGCAATCCGCCTAGCCAAGTACCTGTCTTGCCTGTTTTCGATGCGCGTCCCGTTGTGCCCCGTGCAAAGCTTTCCTGCTCTCCACACTCGTCACAGCACCCCCAGTCGATCCCTTGCGAGTTGGACGCCTGATCAAGTAGTTAGGGTTTAACAATATGAAACTATGGGTGAATCAAAATTAAGCATAAGTATTAGACTAACATTATTCTATACTACATGGAAATTCAAATTGAGTGCATAAACATACATATGTATATATGTATGCAACATTGTGTTTATTCCTCAAGATCTATGAATGGATAAATATGTGTACAAAGGTATACTAATATACACATATGATTATATATATACATATAAAAGGATTAATGTACACATGTAGATGCATGTATATATATATAAATATAAGAGAATATATATATATGTGTGTATACATACCAAGGAAAACCAAGAGCTTCTTGCAAGAATCTATACAAGGTAAATGGAGATACCATGGACATATATATATCGGTACAAAAATGGGATGGTGAAAGGATGGAAATAAAAGAAGATTGACAAAAGCAATTGTTGGAAATTGAGACAAGAACTTGGGAGAAGAAATTGGTAGAATTTGGTAGCTTCAGTATACTTTGTCTGTACCTATATTGTTAGTGTATTGTATGGGGAACTAGAGGAAGAAATGATGGCCACCCATAATTGTTTATGGGCAGTAGATGTAGTCAGGCAGAAAAAAAAAGAGAAGAGCACGAGGGGGGCTGCAACAATTAGGTGCATTTGTTTGTGAGTTGGTGACTAACCGAGACAATAAGTAGGAATGGCAGGAAACGTGCAGGATAAAGTATGAATATATATATATATATATATATATATATATATATATATATATACACGTTATATAATTGAGAGTAGTAGAGGATGTGTGGCCTGCTAGTAACGGGATAAAACTTAATAGAAAACAACATAGCAGTTAGGTGCCTAGGACGGTAGAAAAACTAATATGAAAAGATAAAGAGCAAGAGTCAAAGCTGAAAATGAAATGATCGATAGGAAATGTGAGGAAGGAAACGGGAACAGTAATAAAATATAAAGATGGTGGGGTGCCAGCGAAAATTTGTAGTGATTTGGTGAAACAAAATACTATGGGAGTAGTTGATGGATTGCTTAAACATAGAAGGAAACCCATGGGAGAGTGGGGCTAGATAACCAAACATGAGTATAATAGTTTAAGGAAGGAAGGAAGGAAGGAGGGAAACCAAACCGAGAGGGAGTAATGGAGAGGGAAGCTGAATTAAGGCTAAGAGGAAGAGTGAGAGAGCAACGAAGAAGAAGAAGCTGAAGCTGTCGTAAAGAATAGGGGAACGGAGACCGAAATGAGAGCAGGAAAAGGGCGCTAATTGTTGAAACTACAATGGTTCGATTGGGAAGAAAAATGATAATGGGAGTAGCTGAAGATGTTAGAAAACACAAAAGAACAGGGGTCAGAAAACGTTTATAGGCTGGCCGAATTGTTGAAGCGAATAGGAAACTAATTGTGCAAACCTGCTGGAACACAGAGGAGAAGAGCCGAGAGTTTAAGGAAACTCGTCAAGGAGAAGAAGAGAGACTGAAAAACAAGGGGAACCTAGAGGAAACGAAAGATGAGAGGAAAGCAGGGTCGACAAGGAAGCTGTAAGAGCAGAGGAGACCAAAGTAGTAACCAAAGTTAAAGCTAGAACGGAGACGGTGGTCACAGGGGAAGGGCCATCCTTTCGCGGATGGGCGATTGGTGAACCGAGGGAGAGACCCGAGGAAGAGAGTTTAGGAAACGAGGGCTGCCGAAGAGGTTGAGGGAAAAACCATAGCTGCTGGAAAACTAGAAAACGGAAATAGAGGTGTCAGGGATGGTAGATTGCCAGAAACATGGTGGCCAGAGGAAAACACGACCACCAACACCGAACGAAGGTGTATCAGGATGAAGAAGGTGGCAGTATGGTAGCTCGGGAAACGATGATCAGTGAAGGGGAGATTAAAACCGATAGGTGAAGGAAGGTGAACAATAGATCGGTGGAAGAAAAGAAGAAGAAGAAATAGGAAAAAGAAGTTGGAGGGAAAGGAAAACTAATTTTAAAAAAATATAAAAAAGTAAAGTAAAATACATGTATATTTTAATTAATATATATATATATATATATATATATATATATATATATATATATATATTAGAAGAGAATAAATATTGAAGAGAAAAGAAAGTGCTCCGAGAATTTGAAAATTAGGAAAAAATCCGAGAAAGATAGTTTGAAAATATTTATTCGAAAAATTTAGAGAAATAACACGAGTAGACCGAACTCATTGACTCGCAACGTTGAGGCAATTGAGAACCACAGATAGATATCGAGGTAAGAAAATTTTCGTGTGCTGCTAGAGATAAATTACACGTATTTTTTTATGCTTTGTATATATAAATTTAGGCCTTAATTTTACTATAGAAACATATTCGTGAATTGTTAAAAATATCTACGTATATTTTTTGGGTATTTGAGACTGCGAACTTTAGGACAGAAATTTTTAGTCGCTTGAACTATAAAAAACCTTCTTTGGAATTTAAGGAAGAGTTTTAAAATTCTGTAAAACGATCTGATTTTTGATATTGTATTATTTAGCCTATTTAAATTGCTATTTGAGTATTAAAATTATTTGTAAAAAATCAAAAATTTTGAAATTATACTGAAAAATCGTATTTTGTGAAAAATGGCAAGACCAACCCCTTTTACTCTATTTTATGAGTAGAAACGAGATTAAAGTATTTGAGGTTAAAACCGTGTCAGTCAGGCGTGTATTACTGTGTAATCTTGTACTACCTGTTTGCACGTGATTTAGAGCGTTTTGATGTTAAAACCGTGCCTGTCAGGAGTGTATTGCTGTGTGATCTTGCACTACCTGCTTGCACGTGATTTGAGGCAACAAGGCGACATTGAAATTATATGAAATTATACTGAGTGGTGAATGATGCCGAGGTCCATGGAGTACGATGTACCATGTTGTGTGCATGTGTGTACGATGTACCGTGTTATTGAAAAATAATTTACTGTGTGAGTCGTTTGGGTAGCTGACCACTCCCACGGCACCTGACATCCCGGCACACCTGGCCCGTGAATTGGCTGGAGTCACCGACATTAGCCAATAGTCACTTCTGATATATTGTGAAATGCCTTGCCTCATCTATTTAAATTACTGAAATAAAAATGAAAATTGTCTTGAGATTTGAAACTATGTATTTCTCTGCTTGAATTTCGAAATTGTGAAATCTGTGTGGTAAACTATGAAGATAATATTTGTTGATTTTCATTTCTGAACTAAAAGTCTTCAGTATGATTTACGAGAAACTTATTTGTGTGCATAAGTATATAGGTAGTGTATTTATCTACCTGCCACGTGTTTTTCTTACTAAGCATGTTGAGATCACCCCCTTACTTTCCTCTACAGAGTCCCTCTGTAGCTGAGATCGCTTCCGTTAGTAAGGCTTTCTGCATAGTTACGATTTCGCAAAACATATTTCTGCATCGAAGGTATACCCAGTTGTAAGAAATTCTTTTGTATCTAAAATTTTTGTAAGTACAATAATGCATACAAGATGTGTATGGGGAATGTGAATATATTTTGTTTAAAATTTGTTACTAAGTAAAGGAAATTAATCAGACTAAATTATTGTTTTGACATAATATCGACTTGTAGCCCAACCGAAAAGTGCATAAATTCGGGTTGTTACACTTAAACAATATCACTTCTATCACTTCGGTACCTAAAAAAATTATCAATTTCGTATATGAACTTATTTTTTTGCCAGTCACTTTACTCCAAATCTAACTTCGTTAAAAAAAAATAGTGATGTTAGCCACTATAGCTAATGAGATTGTGCCATTTCATTGAAATATCCATACCGTTACCTAATGCAAAATCTAATTAAGAAAATTTAAAAAAAAAACTCTTTTATTTATTTAATTTTCTATCAAAATATTTTGATTAAATTCCATTTTTTCATATTGTACTTTTTTGTTTTCTTTAGCTCAGACCAGAAAGGAAAATATGAGAAACCCCTAGAGGAGAATACTAGTAATGAGTTTCATATTCTTATCTTTTTCGTTTTTTACTTCTTTCTTGAGCTTCATTTTGATTGAAGAGACTCAAAAATGGCGGAGAATAGAAGCAATCAGAGTTATAAACCCAACATAAAAACGGGTAGAAAATTTCTTTGTTATTGCGGATTGAGGACTCCAATTTGTACCTCGATGGCACAATGGAACAAAGGAAAGAACTTTATGGTTGCCCAAAATACAAAGAGGTAATATATGCATACATTTTGTCTTTGATTTTGCTAAGGGCATTAAATAAATTTGATGAAAAATTAGGTACTAATGAGGTATTTATATTTGTTACAGATTGATAGTTGATAATTCTATTTTTTGTAGAATTATTTGTGTTTAAATTCCTAATTATTTATTTAATCCCCATATTATTTCATTAATAATACCCTTTATTTAACTAAAATTTTTTAATGTGCAGATAAATAAAATCCAGATGAAACTCAGTCGTTTCAGTCGAAATTGGACTGAAAACGAGCTAAAGGAGATTGGACCACTTCAAATTTTGCAGACCGAGTCACGAGTCATGGACACGTGAGATGCCAGGTGTCGATATTCATTTGCTCTAAAACGATAAGATCAACAGACACCGAGTGAATATTCTGGAAGGCACACGCCGGGCCACATCGCACAGCCAACTGGACAAACCGACAAGTGACATGGAAATATCTATCTGCAGCAAATCAATTGAAGACAAGTGACCAAATAATGCCAACTCATCTAGGATGAAAAATTACCATTGTACCCCTATGTTTGTGTATAAATAGAACATAATGGCAATTGAAAATGGTAGTAAGTAGGCTAGGGTAGAATAGTTTTAGGGTATTTTTAGCCTATTTTTCTTGTTGTTTTCTTTTCCCGTTAGCCATTTTCTCAAATTATTTTCCTATTCATTTCATGTTCCTCATTACAATTTGTTATGTTTTATTTTCAATAGAAATTCAATCTTTTGTTTTCATGCTCTCGGTTTCTTTTCCATAAGCTCTCTATTTGTCAAGTTTCATTTCCATAACTCATTTTACTAATTCATTCTCGGTTTCATACTTTGTTCTTGTTTGAAGCAATCCTTTTTTTTTCTCTAAGCTCTATGTGTGCATTCGGGTAACATCTTCATGCAATCCTTTGCCCTTTTGATTCTGTTGCCTTGATGTGGGAGGATGCAAGGCATTTGCCCACATCATGAGCAAAGTGGAGTCACGACTGGAGAAGGATTTGAAGCTACCCGAGGAGGATGATCAGAAGTTTCCTGTTTTCATTCCTGTTATTTAATCCTTTCGGTTTTATCTTCATCTGCAAGCTTTGCATCATTGCGTTATTCTTTCTTTATTTCATCTTGTATTTGCATTTTTTCTCCATAATCAGTGCTTGCTCATAGTTAGAGTATGATATTTATGTTTTCTGTATTTAGTTATGTTGCCTGCATATAGTTTATCTACTACATTTTACTTCATAGTCATGGTAGTTTGTTATTTGCTGGATTAGGAAAAGCTTGTTGTTGATTGACCGGTATAAAGATTGAAGAAGCTAATCATAGGAGCATAGTTAAAAACATGGCAGGATGATAGCATTTATGTTCAGTCTCTGTTGTGCTCTGTTTCTAGTTTTTGTTACTGTTCAATATGGATGTCAACTTATAGTTTGCTTTCATTGCTTCTTCTGTTTCGGGTAGATGTTAGTGTTCTGTTTAATGTTTGATTAGTGATTGATAATTGATACTAGGTAGCATCACTCAAAGCAATTCAGAACTTCTTTGATTCTCGGGTTAACAGTCAATATAAATGTTGTTTCGATTCTGCAATTATTATTTTTTTTGACAGTTGATAAGTTTTCATGGTAAGTGTGATGTCTAGGATGATGAGAACGCAGAACCTGTGTAGCATGCAGGACATTGCATAGTCAGTGGCAGTATGAGCTGAGCAGGTGATGTGCATGAGTACCGTGCGGCTTCAGCAGAAAACCAGGAGTGCAGAACCAATGTTGGAGCTGTGCGCAGCTGAGGTGCAAAACGACAGTACTGGTGTCCAGTAGTAGTATACGGAAGTGCAGGACAGCACCTGGAGACAACCAAACCCGATAGCAGCAGCACACGTCTGGAGGCAGAGCAGTGAAATGAAGAAGAGAATGAATAGTGTCCCAAATCGGGACCACTTGGTTTGGTTTTGGATAAGGCCACGTTTGGCTTAGTCTTTGTAGTGGTTAATTCATTTTTGCATACATTTTTAGTTAGTTAGTTATTAGTTAGTTTAGTTAGTTTCTCAAATGCATATATTTGCTTTGTTTAATTAGTTTAAGTTAGATTTAATTAGGTTACTAAGTAATTTTCATTCTAGTATTAGGGATTTGCTTAATATTAATTTAGATAAACTCATTTTTATGCATTTTAGTGAAAATTCCAAAAATTGTTTTTCATGCATTAGTTAATTTTTATTGTTAAATTAGTAATTAGTGATAATTAGGATTGATTTAGATTTAATATTTTAGACTTTGAAGATTTGTAGTTAATTTCTTAATTAATTTGCATTTTTATTAGTAAGATTAATTAGTTTATTGCTTTATTTTTATATTTGCATTTTATTTCATTTTAATTGCGTTAATTCATTTTAATTGTTTTAATTTTCTTTTGTAGGTTATTTGCTTTTAATTGCTCGGAGTACTGTAAGTAAACTTTGTTCGGTTTTATTTCCTTTAGTTTTTATTATTTTATTGCTTTCCAGCATTTTTAATTAGCCTTAGTAGATCACCCATTTTAAATTCATAATTTGCTAGGATATACTTAGGGTAAGATTAACCGGTAGTTAATTAGGCTAACAACTTCTCTGTGGGACGATAATTCCGGGACTTAAATCTCATTATTACTTGGATGACCCGTGCACTTGCGGATAATACCCTTACGGTGTGTCAAGTTTTTGGCGCCGTTGCCGGGGAAGTTTAATTAGTCATTAATTAATATCGAAAAAATTATACTCAGGTGTAATTCTAGCCTGTAAATATTTAGGTTGTAAATATTTAGATTAGTTAATTTTCTCATAATTAAATAAAAAAATTGAAAAATTAAAAACTTAAAAATTTTTCTAAAGGACTTGTTGATGTGTGCATGCGTAGAGCCAGAAGTTTTGATTGTTTACCTCTAGATCCTGAAATCGAACGAACTCTTAGGAGAATACGAAAGGACTCTAGGAAACCTATAGCTCCGCTGCAACACACGATGGCAGAAAATAGGGAAATCAGGACCGTTGGGGATTATGCGGTGCCGACGATTGGAGGATACTATACTGGCATTAGGCCACCAGTAGTCTCTGCTAATAATTTTGAAATTAAGCCGTCCATCCTTCAGATGATCCAAACATCTTTGCAGTTCAGTGGGCTTCCACACGATGACCCACATGCTCATCTCGGGCAATTCTTGAACTTATGCAACACCTTCAAGCATAATGGATTATCGGACGATGCACTCAGGCTTAGACTATTCCCTTTCTCACTAAGGGATAGGGTGAGACACTGATTGACCTCCCTGCCCCCAGGATCAATTTCCACATGGGACGAGTTAGCCCACTAATTTCTAGCCAAATTCTTTCCACCCTCTAAAATGGCCCGACTCCGTAGCGATATATCCTCCTTTACCCAGTACGACTCTGAATCTCTTTACGAGGCATGAGAGAGATACAAGGAGTTTCTTAGGAAGTGTCCTCACCACGGCTTACCTCTATGGCTGCAAGTCCAGACATTCTACAATGGGGTTACAAGACAGAATAGGACCATAGTGGACGCTGCTTCGGGCGGAGCCTTGATGTGCAAAACAGAGGAAGAGGCTTATGAGCTGCTAGACAAAATGGCGGCTAACAATTATCAATGGTCCTCAGAAAGGCAGCTGCCAAAGAAATCGATGGGTATATATGAGCTTGACACGCTGTCCACCTTGACTTCTCAGATCGCCAATCTTACAAAGAAGGTGGAGTCGCTCAGTACCCAACTCAATCCTTCCAGCAATCCTAACCCCGTGTTTTCTGTCCAAAGTCCTTTTCTATCTTGTGATCTGTGCAGTGGTACCCACACTGTAGATAGGTGTCCACTTAACCTAGAGTCAGTTTAGTACGTTGCCCCTAAGCAACAGAATAACCCTTATTTGAACACCTATAATCCAGGGTGGAGGAACCATCCGAACTTTTCTTGGAGCCAAAACCAAGGGCAAGCTTCTAATTCTAGACCAGTAGGACCCCTAGGTTTTCAAGCTCCACAGGTTCAGGTACCACCACAGCATCGATTTCCTCACCACCCACCACCTCCATATCCACATCATCCACCGAATCATTCTCATCCATCCCACTTCCATCAACCACCACCACCACAACCCCAGCATTCACCTGCAGCTAATAAGAACCCTCTCTTGAGGAAATGTTCACGACAATCTTGCAAAATCAAGCAGCTTCAATTAAGAACCTAGAGGTTCAGGTAGGACAGATAGCAAACGCTCTTAGTCAACGTCCTCAGGGAACCCTCCCTAGTAACACAGAAGCCAATCCTGTTAGGCAGAGGGAAGGGAAGGAACATGTGAAAGCTATCACCCTTAGGAGTGGCAGAGAGCTAGTAGCTACCCCTGTTAAGTCCAGACCTGACCAGGCCACAGTTACAAAACCTATCGGTTCTAATGAAGCAGCTCAGATGGAGCAAGAATCAAAAGATCAAGCTACAAAAGAAACAAAGCCAGGCATTTCTTCACATTTACCTGTTTCTTTGCCACAACCTTTTTTAACCTCTGATGCTATAAAAGTTCCCACTACATCTCCTTCTGTTAGACCACCAGTCCCTTTTCCTTAGAGATTTCATAATCAAAAACTGGGCCAACAATTTACAAAATTTCTTGAGGTTTTTAAGAAACTTCAAATTAACATTCCATTCGCAGATGCCTTAGAGCAAATGCCAAGCTATGTTAAGTTTATGAAGGACATCCTCTCTAGGAAAAGAAGATTGGAAGATTACGAAACGGTGGCTTTAACTGAGGAGTGTAGTGCTATCATCCAAAGAAGGTTACCCCCCAAGCTCAAGGATCCCGGGAGCTTTACCATACCATGTACTATTGGAAACTTATTCTTTGGTAGAGCCCTGTGCGATCTAGGAGCTAGTATAAATTTGATGCCATTGTCCATCTATCAGAAGTTAGGAATAGGGGATGCCAAGCCCACCACAGTGACCCTCCAGTTGGCCGATCGATCAATTAAATATCCTAAGGGGGTCATTGAGGATGTCTTAGTGAAAGTGGACAAGTTTATTTTCCCTGCAGATTTTATCGTGTTGGACATGGAGGAAGACAGGGAAGTCCCAATCATACTAGGCAGACCATTCCTAGCAACTGGTAGAACTTTAATAGATGTACAGAAGGGGGAGTTAACAATGAGAGTTCAAGATCAGGAAGTCAAGTTTAATGTGTTCAAAACTCTAAGGTTTCTTGATGACTCTCATGATTGTTTTAGGATGGATTTAGTGGATAAGGATATCACTGAGGAGTTTTCCAAGACACATCCTTTAAACCCTTTAGAAGCCTCCTTAGTGAAATTTGTTGATCTTAGAGAGTATAGTGAAGATGATGATGAGGTCTATGAGACTTTACAGTTGTTATAGGTCACTCCTTTTGAGAAAATTGCCCAATTTGAGACACTAGACTCTTCATCTATTCCAAATAACTTTCCATCCACCAGTAATTCTCCAGCATTAGAACTCAAACCTTTACCCTCACACCTTAGGTATGCTTACTTAGGTGAATCCTCCACACGACCGATAATAGTATCTGCTGCTTTCTCCAGTGATCAGGAAGCAAAATTACTACGAGTATTAAGAGAGCATCAAAAGGCTATAGGCTGGTCTATCTCTGACCTTAAGGGTATTAGTCCCTCTATCTGTATGCATAAGATACTATTGGAGGAAGGGTATAGGTCATCCATAGAGCACCAGCGTTGATTGAACCCTGTAATGAAAGAAGTGGTCAAGAAAGAGATCATTAAGTGGTTAGATGCAGGGATTATTTATCCCATTTCTGACAGTGCTTGGGTGAGCCCAGTACAATGTGTCCCTAAGAAGGGAGGGATGACAGTGATCGAGAATGAAAATAATAAGCTCATCCCCACTAGAACTGTCACTGGTTGGCGAGTATGTATGGATTATAGGAAACTCAACAAGGCCACCAGGAAAGACCACTTCCCTTTACCCTTCATTGACCAAATGTTAGATCGATTAGCTGATCACGAATTCTACTGTTTGCTGGATGGATACTCTGGGTACAATCAGATAGCTATAGCCTCGGAAGACCAAGAAAAGACTACCTTCACCTATCCCTATGGGACCTTTGCTTTTAGAAGAATGCCTTTTGGCCTATGCAATGCATCTGCTACATTCCAGCGTTGCATGATGGCCATATTCCATGATATGGTGGAGGATTTTCTTGAGGTTTTCATGGATGATTTTTCAGTATTTGGGGATAGCTTTGATTTATGTTTGCAGAATTTAGCACTAGTGCTAAAGAGGTGCGAAGAAACAAACTTAGTGCTTAATTGGGAGAAATGCCACTTCATGGTAAAAGAAGGTATAGTGCTGGGGCACAAAATCTCTGCTAGGGGGATAGAAGTGGATAAGGCTAAAGTGGAAATTATTGAGAAGTTACCTCCCCTTACCACTGTAAAAGGAATTAGAAGTTTCCTGGGCCATGCAGGATTTTACAGAAGGTTCATTAAGGATTTTTCGTAGATATCTAAACCTTTATGTAATCTCCTTAAGAAGGACACTGTGTTTTGCTTTGATGAGAAGTGCTTAGAAGCATTTAAGACTTTGAAGGAAAAATTAGTTACAACCCCTGTAATCATAGCTCCAGATTGGAGTTTACCTTTTGAGCTTATGTGTGATGCAAGTGATTATGTTGTCGGGGTTGTACTAGGACAAAGAAGAGGAAGAGTCTTTTATGTTATCTACTACACAAGCAAAACACTTAATGAGGCCCAGATGAACTATGCTACTACCGAGAAGGAGCTGTTAGCTGTAGTATTTTCCTTTGATAAGTTTCGCTCCTATCTCATTGGTACTAAGGTAGTAGTATATACTGATCATGCTACCATTAAGTACTTAGTCTCCAAGAAGGATGCAAAGCCGAGGCTGATTCGATGGATCCTCCTACTACAGGAGTTTGACTTGGAGATTAAGGACAGGAAAGGTACGGAGAATCAGGTTGCTGACAATCTATCTAGATTAGAGAGTGGACTTAAAGAAGATGGTATAGCTATTAATGAGTCCTTTCCTGATGAGTAGCTATTTACTTTCGGGCACTCCAGATTGCCTTGGTATGCTAATTTTGTAAATTATCTGCTGAGCAATATGATGCCACCAGATTTGACTGCCTAGCAAAAGAAAAAGTTTTTGAGTGATGTCAAGTATTATGTTTGGGATGAACCCTTCCTATACAAGCAATGTAAAGATCAGATTTTGAGAAGGTGTGTTCCCATGGAAGAAGTAGAGGATATACTTAGACATTGCTATTCTTCTGATTATGGAGGGCATTTTGGAGGAGAAAGGACAACAACCAAGGTTTTGCAATTTGGATATTACTGGCCACGTTATTTAAGGATGCCCACTACTTTGTGATGAAATGTGATAGATGTCAGAGGGTAGGTAATATTTCCAAAAGAAATGAGATGCCTCTAACTAATATTTTAGAAGTAGAACTCTTTGATGTCTGGGGCATTGATTTTATGGGACCATTTGTTCCTTCATATGGCAATCTCTATATTCTAGTGGCTGTGGACTATGTGTCAAAATGGGTTGAAGCAATGGCCTTACCAACTAATGATGCCAAGGTAGTGGTAAGATTTTTTAAGAAGAATATTTTCACACGATTTGGCACACCTAGGGCTATCATTAGTGATGGAGGATCCCACTTCTGCAATCGAAGTTTTGATGGGCTGTTAAAGAAATATGGGGTCAAACATAAGGTAGCCACTGCTTATCACCCACAGACGAGTGGCCAAGTAGAGTTGTCCAATAGGGAAATTTAGGGGATATTGGAGAAAACAGTGAACCCAAGTAGGTAGGATTGGTATATTAGGTTAAAGGATGCACTTTGGGCCTGTAGGACAGCCTTCAAAACACCTTTAGGAATGTCCCCTTATCAGCTTGTGTATGGTAAAGCCTGTCATCTACCAGTAGAGCTTGAGCACAAGGCTTACTGGGCCCTTAAGAACCTGAATTTCAATATAGAGGCAGTAGGGGAGAAGAGGCTGCTACAGCTTAATCAGTTAGATGAGTTCAGGTTGCAGGCATATGAGAATGTCAAGCTCTACAAGGAAAAGACTAAACGATGGCCTGATAAGAAAATTAAGGAGAGACACTTCGAGCCAGGCCAGCAGGTTCTGTTGTTTAATTTACGCTTGAAGTTGTTTCCAGGAAAGCTTAAGTCTAGGTGGTCAGGGCCCTTTACCATTACACAAGTATTCCCTCATGGAGCCATTGAAATTATGGATGAGACCCTGAATCAACCCTTTAAGGTTAATGTGGGCAGACTTAAACACTATTTTGGGGGAGGATTTGATTGTCAGCATTCTGTGACCACTTTAGCTGACCCTCCTACTTCTGATCCTGCTATTTAGCTTCATTTTTCTTTTTCACTTTTTGTACAGTTCTTTTCTTTGCTGTTGTTTCTTTCTTTGTTTATTTTGCAGATTTCTTTCCTAGTTTTATGTTTTCAATCAAGCTTCGGTTGTCATTATCATGAGAAAGGGGAGTACTCTGTTCCTGAACTTCAATTCTTATATTATCTGCACACTGAGGACACTGTGCACTTCAAGTTTGGGGGAGGGGATACTACTTGAGCAGTTTTCAAAAATTTGGGCAAAATTGAAAATTTCTTCAAATTTTTTTCGAAAATCCGAGCTTAAACTGTTTGATTTTGGGATGATTTAGTGCTTAGCATGTAGTTTTCCCATATTCCGATGATATGACCCCATGATTTAGTCTGACTTTAATTGATTGAGAAGCATGATTATAGGAAAAGCATGAAGTTAAATTCTTGAATTTGTCTTAATTCTGATTGTGATTTCCTCATCTTACACACATGTCATGTCATGAATCTGTATATTTATTTAGAGAAAGCTTATGTGGACATAGGATTGCATTTGTTCAGTTGATTTGGTGCATCATATTCTAGGATTTATTTGATCTGATCTCGAGGTGAAATATTAGATCACACTTAATTAGGAAGATGATTTAGGCCATCTGGATCGTTTGAGCCTTTCTAGCCTTCCTTGTATATATGCTACCCTTAGTCACCCATCTGGGCCAAATAAGCTTTTCTCTGTAAATACACCTGTGTTATTTTCCTTAGCCTAAAGTATTCTTTTCCTATCCCTTACCCCGAAAGCATGGAAAGTCATTGGATATATTTTGAGCTTTGTACATATGGGTACCTGGTGATAGTGAAAATTCGAAAAAAAAATTAATAATAAATGTGAAGAAAAAGAAAAAGAAGAAAGAAGAAAAATACAAAAATAGAATAAAATGTTTAGTGAAATAAATAAGTTTTGGGGGAATAATTAGAGCTCATACAAAAGATCCTAGAAAGTAATGCATGTCAAGGGGTAATTGAAACTAAATCGACTTTATCATACCTTAACCCCAGCCTGACATTACAAGCTTAATGAAGTCCTATTGATCTTTGATTGAGTGTGACTACATTTGTCGATAAATTAGTGAAAAGCAAACTTATGGGAATGATCACTTGTCATTGACTTTGCATTCACTGTGCTTGCATAATCTGATCCTAATAATGTACTTTGAAGTGACTTTGACATTTTTCACACACACACGAGGAGTCCAATTTGGGTTAGGACGTATGATTGGATGATTCTGAGTGTTTGACTTGTAATTATGAATCTTTGAGATTATTGTCTGTACTTTATCTTTGAGGATAATATTGGGGAAATTATTATGTTTTGTACTTGTCGTTCCTACAATTGTTTTGTTTTGCTTGAGGACAAAAAAATGCTCAAGTTTGGGGGTGTGATAATTCTATTTTTTATAGAATTATTTGTGCTTAAATTCCTAATTATTTATTTAATCCCCATATTATTTCATTAATAATCCCCTTTATTTAATTAAAATTCTTTAATGTGCAGATAAATAAAATCCAGATGAAACTCAGTCGTTTTAGTCGAAATTGGACTGAAAATGAGCTAAAGGAGATTGAACCACTTCAAATTTTGCGGACCGAGTCACTGGTCGTCTGGACACGCGTGATGCCAGGTGTCGATATTTCATTTGCTCTAAAACGATAAGATCAACAGACACCGAGCGAATATTCTGGAAGGTACACGCCGGGCCACATCGTACAACCAACTGGACAAACCGACAAGTGACGTGAAAATATCTATCTGCAGCAAATCAATTGAAGACAAGTGGCCAAATAATGACAACTCATCTAGGATGAAAATTACCATTGTACCCCTATGTTTGTGTATAAATAGAACATGATGGCAATTGAAAATGGTAGTAAGTAGGCTAGGGTAGAATAGTTTTAGGGTATTTTTAGACTTTATTTTCCTTGTTTTCTTTTCCCGTTAGCCATTTTCTCAAATTATCTTACTATTCATTTCATGTTCCTCATTACAATTTGTTATGTTTTATTTTCAATAGAAATTCAATCTTTTGTTTTCATGCTCTCGGTTTCTTTTCCATAAGCTCTCTACTTGTCAAGTTTCATTTCCATAACTCATTTTAGTAATTCATTCTCGATTTCATACTTTGTTCTTGTTTGAAGCAATCATTTTTATTATTATTTTTCTCTAAGCTCTCAGTTTGAGCTCTCTGTGTGCATTTGGGTAACATCTTCATGCAATCCTCTGCCCTTTGGATTCTGTTGCCTTGATGTGGGAGGATGCAAGGCATTTGCCCACATCATGAGCAAAGTGGAGTCACGACTGGAGAAGGATTTGAAGCTACCCGAGGAGGATGACCGGAAGTTTCCTGTTTTCATTCCTGTTATTTAATCCTTTCGGTTTTATATTCATCTGCAAGCTTTGCATCATTGTGTTATTCTTTCTTTATTTCATCTTGTATTTGCATTTTTTCTCCATAAATCGGTGCTTGCTCATAGTTAGAGTATGATATTTATGTTCCCTGCATATAGTTTATCTACTACATTTTACTTCATAGTCATGGTAGTTTGTTATTTGCTAGATTAGGAAAAGCTTGTTGTTGATTAACCGGTATAAAGATTGAAGAAGCTAATCATAGGAGCATAGTTAAAAACATGGCAGCATGATAGCATTTATGTTCAGTCTCTGTTGTGCTCTGTTTCCAGTTTTTGTTACTGTTCAATATGGATTCAACTTATAGTTTGCTTTCATTGCTTCTTCTGTTTCGGGTAGATGTTAGTGTTCTGTTTAATGTTTGATTAGTGATTGATAATTGATACTAGGTAGCATCACTCAAAGCAATTCAGAACTTCTTTGATTCTCGGGTTAACAGTCAATATAAATGTTGTTTCAATTCTGCAATTTTTTTTTTTGACAGTTGATAAGTTTTCATGGTAAGTGTGATGTCTAGGATGATGAGAACGCAGAACCTGTGCAGCATGCAGGACATTGCATATCAGTGACAGAGGCTGGTGCGTGGCAGTATGAGCTGAGCAGGTGATGTGCATGAGTACCGTGCGGCTTCAGCAGAAAACTAGGAGTGCAGAACGAATGTTGGAGCTGTGCACAGCTGAGGTGCAAAATGACAGTACTAGTGTCCAGTAGTAGTATACGGAAGTGCAGGACAGCACCTGGAGACAACCAAACCCGATAGCAGCAACACACGTCTGGAGGCAGAGCAGTGAAATGAAGAAGAGAATGAATAGTGTCCCAAATCGGGACCACTTGGTTTGGTTTTGGATAAGGCCACGTTTGGCTTAGTCTTTGTAGTGGTTAATTCATTTTTGCATACATTTATAGTTAGTTAGTTATTAGTTAGTTTAGTTAGTTTCTCAAATGCATATATTTGCTTTGTTTAATTAGTTTAAGTTAGATTTAATTAGGTTACTAAGTAATTTTCATTCTAGTATTAGGGATTTGCTTAATATTAATTTAGATAAACTCATTTTTATGCATTTTAGTGAAAATTCCAAAAATTGTTTTTCATGCATTAGTTAATTTTTATTGTTAAATTAGTAATTAGTGATAATTAGGATTGATCTAGATTTAATATTTTAGACTTTTAAGATTTGTAGTTAATTTCTTAATTAATTTGCATTTTTATTAGTAAGTTTAATTAGTTTATTGCTTTATTTTTATATTTGCATTTTATTTCATTTTAATTGCGTTAATTCATTTTAACTGTTTTAATTTTCTTTTGTAGGTTATTTACTTTTAATTGCTCGGAGTATTGTAAGTAAACTTTGTTCGGTTTTATTTCCTTTAGTTTTTATTATTTTATTGCTTTCCAGTATTTTTAATTAGCCTTAGTAGACCACCCATTTTAAATTCATAATTTGCTAGGATATACTTAGGGTAAGATTAACCGGTAGTTAATTAGGCTAACAACTTCTCTGTGGGACAATAATTCTGAGACTCAAATCCCATTATTACTTGGACGACCCGTGCACTTGCGGATAATACCCTTAGGGCATGTCAATATTTGTGGATTTTTCTATTGTGTTCCCAATAAAGAGTTTTTTACAACCAACAGAATAAGAGGCTTTAGTTATACCAAGAAAGGAAACAAGAGTACATCGCAAATTGCTGGGATTGGTGATATAGTGGTACAAACAAGCACTACTTGTACATTAATTTTAAAGGATGTTAGACACATTCCAGATCTGATGATGAACCTACTTGCAGTGAATGTCTATGATAAGGAAGGTTGCAAGAGAATAGGCAATGAAAGCTTCTCAAAGAGTCTTTGATATGTAACGACCCAAAGATTGCAAATTTTCAGTAATTTCTTACGGAAGTATAAATTTTGAGCTATTTTTTTCATTTTTCTTTCCATACTTGTTTGTCATGTGAGTATAGTTCTAAATATTTCTAGGTCTAAACTACCTAGCTTTGTTTAAGGTCATGAGCCTAAGTTCCCAGTCTAACTTACATTTCTTAATTTAATACACATCCGGACACATACACTGAAAGGTAACTATTTGAAACAGTACAATTAATCAGTGAAAATACTATACCGATATGCGCTGCAAGATTTCGAAGCGTTTACTTCAAAGTCGATACTGATATCAATGCTAATGCATCTCTGCTCTGAACCTGTGATGGAAACTAGAAGGGGTGAGCTTTAGGGAAATCTCAGTAAGCAAACCACACAAATTGAGAGGTAATAACTTATACGATACTGAATTTCTAATACATGTCGAACACATTTCTATTCAATCATTCTTTCTTACCACTTATTCGAAACTTATCAAATTCTGAAACATATATTGTTCAAAAACATACTTTACAATCGAAACTCACACTTCTCTTGGGTTTATGGACTAGGATATGTTTTATATTTTGTTAAGTTTTTCAGGCAGAGAGATATTTTGAAATACCTTAATTAGCCATCAAACCTGACTACCCGAACTAAGTATACCCGTAGAGGTTAAAAATCTGAAACATAGTGGAATACAGAAAACTAGAGTTTAATGAAATCAAAGCATGTAAGCTTTCTCTCTCGAATTGCTTACATTCTCATTCGTTCTCAACCGCAACAATTTTTTAAAATTGTATCTTATAATCCGAAAACATATCACATATCGAAACACATTCGCATATCAGAAACATCTTTTATTCAAATCATAACTTGTATTCGAAACTTATCACACATCGAACATATCTTATTTCAACACATAATCTATAGCGAAATGTCTTTCTAACTTGGAATGGGTCTCGCATCTGAAACATATTCACATCCGAAATATATTCCTTATCTAGAACACATTTCATATTCGAAACATATTTCATATTTCAAAACCCTCTTCATAGTTTGAAATGTAGTTCTTATTTCATAATATACTTTACAATTTCAAAATGTACTTCACACTATCTTTACTAACTATTTAATTTTGTTAGCAAGGACATTATTAACTATTATAACCCGTCAGCTGGGACTCCATTACTAACTATCATCATCCCCGTTAATAGGGCAACAACATATTTATTTCATATCATTAGGATATATTCTGTGAACCATGCTCATGTTTCAAAAACATTTCCAAAAACATATTTCATACTTCAAAACATTTTTCACGTGTCAAAATACATTTCACATTTCAAAACATTTTTCAAAGCATATTCCAAAATTCAAAACACATTTCATATAATTGCTGTTGTAACCTGTGATCGGGGAAATATACGAATTCTACAATAAATGATCATTGCTAACTATTACAACCCATTAGTTGGGCTTGAAATTGCCAACTATGCATAAGTTAAAATCAAATTGTAACAAAATCGAAACATAACTATACATACATAAAAATCATATCGTACTGAAAAAAGATACACATTATCGAAATGTAGAGACTAGGCAATCAATATCACTGTCATGTGGGTAATAACCATATCATCCACAAAAGAGGGCATCCTCCGAATAGGGAACAGAATACCATATCATCCTCAAAAGAGGGAATCCTCCGAAAATGGATCAGAATACCCCTGGCCATGGGGGGCTGTACATTGGGCTAGAGTTGTATAGCATCACATAAATGCCACACAAGCGGAAACACATATTGCCACGAAGGTGACTTGACAGGTACATAGAAGTATGCATGATAGAGTCAAGGCCCAGCCCATTCATAGGTTGTCAGCTAGCATTCCCATGGGTCACTTTAAATCGACCCCCAGGTTTACCCGGACTCGCATGTTTTAGTGCCCTTAATCTCAAAACATACCTCTTATCATACTGAAATCATTTTCAAATTGATTTGTACAAAAGCTTATGAAAACTATGTCTTAGAAAATCACACATTACATGCTTGATCCACAATTAAATCAAGGTTATAAAATTATACAAAAACAAAGCAAGCTTTCTAAATTTCACAAAATCATAACATACTTTGAGATGAAATTTTTAATTTAAAATAAGGTTCGTACAAGAACATATCCTTCCTGATAATCTTACCACCAATATTTTCACATACTTGTATCACTTAGGATCCATGGACGTCATTTATTTCTTACCTTAGAAATCAATTTAATCTGTTCAGAGTTATTTCGCATCAAAGCGATTAATTTGTATCATGTTCATACGCTTGAAAACGATTCTGAAACCATATGGTTCGATATATTATTCATAAAGTTTGGTAATTAGATTATACAAATATAAGTGACGTCCATAATTATATTCCAATAAGGGCTTTCCTATTGTAGCTATCAGTGAGCTGAACTACCTCGAAGACTAGGGTGTTACATATGTTCACATATCCCAAAAGTCTCCATATACTCTATCGGGTGATAACCCAACTAGAACGCTTATAAACGATACACATTTGAAAATTGCATATCCAAAAGTCATATCTTAATCGAGACGGAAAGCAGTTTAAGCTTAAATCTGAAACAGTAAACATAAGCCAATTAAGCTATATGCTTTAATTCGTCCAAAATTATTTCAAATGAGATTATACAGATAAATCTGTATAAGTTTTTAAATTTCCCATAAAATGCAACGCAATGATTTTAATGTGTAAAAATCTTCGCGAGGTTTGAAACGTGTTAAACGGAGTTAAAATCACATTTTCGATAGCACAAGGTCTTAATTCGAAATATCGACAAATTTATAAAATTTCTGCAATAAGACCGAGTAACAATTGCTTAATACCTAGTCTACAATGCAGAGAACAATTTATATTCTCAATCCAATTATTTTCTTACTTTTCCTACTTCAAATTAATCATAAACTTCACATATGCCTTCAAAGAGTTCAAACGATCATTTACAATAGCTGATGTTCAATTCCAAAACTTAAAGAAATTTATACGGGATTAACCTGTAACTTACGTAATTAATTAATTTTTTAACTCGTATAATCATACAGATTGTAGCAAGTGAGGTTCACTTACTCGAGATTCCGTGATGGCACGTAAATTGAGACTTGATCAAACTTGTGTTCATCGCCTATTGTCACGCTACACTATTATATATACTTAAACCAGGTCAATTTTGGTCAAATATAAATTTAAATAAATTTACGAAAAATTAAAACGGTCATATCTGACCGCTTACCAATTTATCCTTTGTAAGACCTGCATTTTTGTACTCTATTCCTTACGATTCTTAAGTGTAAACATTTAATTTTGTTAGTTGAATCATAAGATGAGTTATTTCTAAAATTAAAAATGCAAACGAAAGAAATAAATGCATATAAGTAATGAAAAGGCCAAATAAGGGCTATAATGGCCATAGACTAAACCGAAGGGATGCCAATCATTCTGACTGAATATAAGAACTTAAGACATCAAAATATAGAGGGTTCATGAAGGAAAGTCGATTTGCTTTTGTGAGATCTGAGAATTTTAGACATATTTTGATTATGTAATATGAACTTGAAGTGTAATTTATTGAGCTAAGTGAATTGTGGAAATTATATTTGGAGATTTATGTGTAAATGTTTAACATAAGTGTGAAACTAAGAGGTCAGATCGATCTTGGAGAAGGAGAGATCGATCTGGTGAGTTAAAAATGACAAGGAAGGGGAATTTAAAGAGCGAATCGATCTCCAATGGAAGAGGATCGATCTCCTTATGATTCTGTTTGAGAGAAGATCGATCTCATGAGGAAGGGATCGATCTCCAAATGTTTCTGTTTGGGAGAAGATCGATCTCCTCAAGGAGCAGATCGATCTCATAAAGCCATAAAGAGATCGATCTCACCCCTCGACAGATCGATCTCCTAGGCATAAAATTACCCCAAATCGTCCCCAAATTCAAATGCAGATCGATCTCATCAAGAGCCAGATCGATCTCCTACCCTCCGTCTATATAAGGAACCCCTGCTTTCTCCTGCAATTTTATTTTCTCTCTCTTCCAAACCCCATTTTTGTCGAAGCCCTAGCTTTCTCACTCATCCAAAGCACCTATTTTCGTCCAAATCAGAGGCTGTGGCAAGAAGGAAAGTTGTTCCTCATCAAAGGGAGAACAACATACTTGGAAATAGAAAGACGGATTGAATCGAGGCAAGAGATAAGCTCTCCATAAGTTTTGGGTAATTTCTAAACCTCGATCTTGATATTTGAGATTATTTTGGTGATGATGGCTATTGGCATTGTGTTGAAATAGCTGGAAAATGATTAGGGATTGATGAAATTACAATGTAGTTGGAGTGATGATGATATTTAGCAATTTTGGTAATTTTGGGAATTTTGAGTTATAAATGGAAATTTAGACAATGTGGTGAATTAGCATAGATATTGTGGCATGAGAAGTGTAGGATGTTGAGATGTTGTGAATGAGATTGTGGATTGTTATGAGAATTGAGAGATTTGAGGTGTTAAGAACATTTATGCTCGATTTTGAGAATTGAGGTTATTGTGATGAAGAGTATTGATGTTTTAACATCGTTTGGACAGCTCGGGAGTTCCAGAGTGGAATGCGAGACTAGTCCGTGACAAGTGGGAAACAATTGCACTATACGAGGTGCAAAGAGGTAAGGGAAACTAAACCATTTGTGTATGTGATTTGGGAACTATTATAACATGATTTGCGATTTATAAAACAAGCATGTTTGATGTGTTGTGTTTTGATGAGAATGCACACGGTTTTTATAGCCGGTTGGAGCCCAATGTTTTTATGAGTTTATAAGATACGCGTGAAACCGCTTTATAAACCGTTGAGTCTGTGTGAGAAATGAATTGGGCTCTACGTTAAGGCGATATTGAGATTTGAGATATGTGTGCTTGTTTTGCCGGTTGGGACTCAGTTTTAATTTGTTTTGTGTTGAGTACAAAACGGTTTTAAATGAGTTTTATGAGAAAGAAACCACTATGAGTTCTACGTGAAGGCAAACCAGTTTTATATGATAATGGCTATTGACAAAGACTTAGGTGTGTAATTTTGAGTACACACCGGGCATTGCTCTGGTAGCATGTAAGCCCGATTCTTCTCCATTCCGGTAACGTGAGATTCCCCATTCTGTGGCTATGCCACGTATATTTGGTGGCCGTTGCCACGTGAGATCCCCCATTCTGTGGCTGTGCCACGTATATTTGGTGGCCGTTGCCACGTGAGATCCCCCATTATGTGGCTGTGCCGCGTATATTTGGTGGCTGTTGCCACATGAGATCCCTCATTCTGTGGCTGTGCCACGTATAATTGGTGGTTGTGCCACGTGAGAACCCTAATTGGTGGCTGTGCCACGTGAGAACCCTAATTGGTGGCTGTGCCACGTGAGACCCCCTATTCTGTGGCTGTGCCATGTGAGACCCCCTATTCTGTGGCTGTGCCATGTACAAATCTAAATCAGTGGCTATGCCACGTGTGTTTGGTGGCTGCGCCACGTGCATTATTGTTACAGTGATTTTATCACGTTTATTGAGAAAGCCATTATCGCATTATTTTCACATGCTTGTTAATGCTCTATATTGAGCCTTTTACTGTTTCCACATGATTTTGAGATATGAGAATGTTGTTTTGAGAACTTTCATGCTATGATTTCAAATGAGTGTACTGAGTTTCACATGCAAATAAATATTTTGTGATGTGCATTATGGTTTATACAATGAGTCCCTTACCCCCCTTACTGAGCGATTTAGAAGCTCACCCTGTTTTCTTTCCCCCCAGATTCTTCAAGTGAAAAGGGTTTCCCTACGACGTACGGAGTAGTGACTAGTGGAGGACTTAAGCTTCAGGCCATATATATTGTGTTTTGAGGTATTATTTATCTTTTCATGTACCCAGACAATTATTGTAATTACAGACACTTAATGTATAACCTTTATGGGATGTATTAGGATTAATTAACTTAATATTGAGTAATGTATATGATACAATATATAGTATCTAATGATGAGATCCTAAGGTATGATATGCATGATGATGTATGACACTGCACAGGAATGCACCTTTAATTATGATTTGATGAGTAAAAAGTTTGAAAATTAACCCTATTTTTCGCGTTTCCGGGGCGTCACAGCTTTGGTCTCGAATACATTGAAGTAGAGGAAAAGCCAAACAGGGGCTAAACAAGCTTCAAATGGACTGTTCAAAGTGTTTTTAGCTATTTCACTTTCTGGAAACGACCAAAACGCAGAGATGAGCATGTTAACCATGAGAATGGACACTTTTAGATTTTTGAGAAAAAGTCAAACGTGGTCAATGGTTAAGAAAAGTCAAGGTTAGTTGGAAATGTTGACTTTGACCTTAAAGAACTAACCATAGTAAAAATTTAACCCAACCAAGGTTAAATAGTGGGGAAGAAAACTTTTTAGCTAAAACACTCGATCTTCAACTCCTTAAGTATGGAAAATTGATTTAATCAAAATTTGGATTAAATTAAATTGGTAGAAATCAATGGGCAAACTAATGGAAATTTTAAAGCCCATTAAGGTGGATTAAGAATGGGTCGAATTTTGTAAGCCCAATGGGCCAAATTGTTAGGCCATTTGATAGGCCCAATATTAAGCAAATTGAAAGCCCAAATTGTGGTGAAAATTTCAACCCAAGTGCCCAAAACAAAGCCTAAACCAAAGCCTAAAACAAAGCTCATTACTTAAATGTCCAAGCTCAAAACTTAAGCCTAAATTTACCAAGCCCAAATGGTGGGCCGAAAATTTAGACTAATAGATTAATTTGCTAAGTGAAAAAACAGCCAAGCCAAGTTGTCACGACCCTCAGTGTACCAAAAATCCACTACAATTTTTTTTTTCATTTTTCGTTTATTATTTAATTCATTTCTTACCTTACTCTGATCGTGAACAACTACACCACCAATAGTTGGGCTGTGTATCGATGTAAATCTCATCGTTCCATACTATATCAATTTACATTTTGTTTAAAGGTAAACACTAGCATTTCTTAAATCAGAGTTTGCGATTTACAAGTGTTTACAATTCTTTACATCCTCAAATGTTACATTCAAAATATTATTGTGCTATTGCATGTCTAGGTACAAAACTGTACAAATGTGTGTACCTCATATGATGGGATGCAACGGACTCTAAAATAAACTCTTCAGTCACTCTTAGCCTACTGAAAGTGCTCTGTAGAGGGGGAAAATAAGGGGGTGAGCAAAACCATGCGCTCACTAAGGCAATCATGCGAGCAGCTAAATAACTGTATTATCTACATGATCTTGATGCCATGCATAAAACCAAGCATTTACTCATCATACCCAAAATCATCAGTTCATACACGTGTTCATGATATGTAAAGCAGTTCATGCTATTCAAATCAGTGCACAAGTCGTAAACAAAGCATGGAAAATCATCATCGCAAATCGTAAATAAAGCATGGAAAATCATCATGCGAGGTGCACTTAAAACAGTTCGTACTCAATGTAAATTAGTACAAATCAGCATTTGTCAGGACTCAGCCTCTCCCTTGGACTGTCCTTAACCACAAAACCATTTTTAAACATGGATTCATCATAACTCAAGTCACATGTGAGATAGGCAAATAATAATAATAATAATGGTAATAACTAGGACTATGGCCATGTCCTCTGTGATCCCAAGCTACACGGATCCTAGTGTGTGGGGTATCACCTCTATCTGCTTCCGCACGGGAGGTAGGTCACATCCAACCCGTCGGTCCATAGCAGATCTAACCTTTGTCCGAAGACGATATATATAAATATCCATATACGGTACATCGTACGCCATGATATATGCACGGTACAACATACTTCGTGGACCCATATCATCACATCATATTATGCCATATCTCAATACGCATGTGCGAGCCTATTTAATCGGCGTGACATAATCTAAGCTCCTAGCACGGTTCCCCAACATGTTATAAAAATCACGTGCGAGTAATCTCTAGCATGACTCTAAATGTATAGTAGACATCTAATGCGAGCAATGCTCCAACAATGTGCCGTAAAATCCATGTGAAATCTAGAACGAGCTAAGCTCCAGCACCATGTCATAAAATCCATGTGAAATCTAGTGCAAGCTAGGCTCCAGCACTCATGCAAGTAAAACTCTAGTGCGAGCATCGCTCCAGCACTAATGCATGTATAAACACATCAAACCTCGTGCGAACAATGCTCTAGCACACTTTATTTCAATAAAACTCATGTAGGTGGCTCATTTGTGTGCAAAGAATGGTTATTAAATCAAATCAATGTTATTTTCTTGCAAAACCATTTAAATGCTAGCCAGCCTACCAATCCACATGCTAAAAAGCAGTAAATAGACTCAAGAACATCATGTTCTTGCTTTTCATGGCATTTTTCTAAAATCCCAATTTCCTTCGCCTTTTAAACATTCATTTATATTCTGTGACCCTCAAACAATTTAGAAACCGTAATGCGCCTAAAAACACGTATAGGTATTTCTAAGAGCCAAAAAAATTCCCTTACCTCAATTCACTTGGAAGCAACTTCTTCTTTTCCCGTTTTTCATGATTGGCTCAATTTGCTCTGGATTTATCCTCGAGAGCTGCAAACATTCATCAATCACATGAGTCAATACTGATAACTCATATTCTGACTTCATCCTAGTCGATATATCTTATTGAGTTAAATTCTCTCTTAAGTCCATTTCGATTGCACTAATCATTACACCTAAGCCCATTGGGCTCCTTAGGTCCATTTATTCATGCATTTTCACAAGCACCTTATATGCACACTGCATAACTTCATCCATTTCCATAAGTTGATTTCACTAAATCATCTCAAAATCATGCATCTAACATTAAAACACCGTAGTATAATCCATTCTTCCTTTAAATCCACCCTACCTCATTTTCTCACACTAAATCCAATTTTAGGTCATAGAGGAACATACTTGAAGTTGGTGTATTGAAAACTTACTTAGCTTATACTTCTTCACTTGGCTAAATATTAAGGGAAGACTTTGCTCCTTTAAACCAACAACTTGAATGTTGATTCCAAATAATGTTGTTCTCCTCATCATAATGGACAACTTTGCCTCATACAACTTTTCTCAAATCTGGTAGGAAGGTGATGATTTTCTAGAGTGAGAAAACTAGGTTACTTTGTGAAAATGGAGAGGTGTTTGATGTTTCAGGGAAGAAGACTCGACTGTTGGGTCATTTTTATAGAATTGGCCTTATGAGATCGATCTCCTAGGGTGAGCGATCTCCTAGGTTGAGAGATTGATCTTACCTTGCTTTGAACTCTCTCGACATTCAATTATAGGTTGTGGGATCGATCTGCTCATTGGGAAGAGATCGATTCTTTCTTGGCAGAATTAAGTGGAGATCGGTTTGTTTTAAGGAGGGGATCGATCTGTCTTGTGGGAAGGGATCGATCCTTGCTAGGCAGAAGCGAATGGAAATCGATTTGCTCATAGGGAGAGATCGATTTGCACTTAGGAAGGGATTGATCCTTTCAAGATAGAACCAAACTGAGATTGATCTGCTTGAGCAAGAGATCGATATGCTTGAATAAGGGATCAATCTAACCTTCATTTTGGAGCATTCTTGCTGTAAATTTTCTAAAATTTCAAAGGAAAACTTGCCTTTGATTGCTTCACTAGTCATTTTTCATTCTATTCCCACTTAGAGCATGGAAAGGTTCATTTCTTATGATTCACATACAATGTGACTTATGTGTACTGTTGGAATCATAAAAGGGTACTTAAAATTCACGTTTTGAGTCCTTATATTCATTCTGAAGGGTTTAAATTTCGTTCATTTAATCTGTGGTCACTTCAGCCCTTATTTAGCCAGTACATGCATTCATGAATATTCATTCATTCCCTTTGAAATTTCATTCAAGCAAAAGCTCTTCTTATGATTCAATTAACATATGAAAATGTGTTACATCATATGAATCATAAGGAATACATCACCAAAAGTGGGTCTTACATAATCTCCCCCACTAAGGAAATTTGGTCCTCCAAATTGGAATTAAATCACTTGGTGAATAACTCTGGGTACTTCCCCCGCATCAAACTCTCCAATTCCCATGTAGCTTCCTCCGCAGTGTGATGTTGGCAAAGAACTTTCACTAAGGGAATTGTCTTCGACCTCAACACCTTTTCCTTCCTATCCAATATCTGAACCGGCTTCTCAACATATGACATGTTCTCATTAAGCTCCAATGGCTCATATCTAATTACATGCGCCGGATCCAAGTGGTACTTCCGTAACATAAAGATGTGGAAGACGTTATGAACGCCCGCTAGCTAAGGTGGCAATGCTAGCCTATAGGCCTTATCTCCCACTCTATCAAGTATCTCACAGGGTCCAATATAACGAGAACTTAACTTTCCTTTCTTTTTGAACCTCGTTATACCCTTGGAAGGAGAAACTCGTAAAAATATAGACTCACCCACTGTAAACTCTAATGGTCTCCTTCTCATGTCAGCATAACTCTTTTGTCTCCTTTGAGCTATCTGTAACCTCTCACAAATAAATTGGACGTCCTCAAAGCCTATCTCAGTAAGTCGGGAGCAAATATCTTTCGGTCACCTACCTCTTTCCATCCAATAGGGGAACGACATCTCCGGCCATACAAAGCCTCATACGGTGCCATCCCAATACTCGAATAATAACTATTATTATAGGCGAACTCTGCGAGTGGTAAATGGCCATCCCCAGAGCCTCTAAAATCCAGTGCACACGCTCTCAACATATCCTCCAGGGTCTGTAAAGTCCTCTTTGACTGACCATCTGTCTGAGGATGGAACGCTGTGCTAAAACTCAACTGGGTCCCCATCACTTCTTGAAAATGTTCCCAGAAGTGGGAAGTGAAGCGGGAATCCCTATCTGACACTATACTCACCGGAATACCATGCAACCTCACTACCTCGCGCACATACAATTCCTCCAGAGTACTCAGAGTATCGGTGGCTCTCATAGCTAGGAAGTATGCCGACTTTGTCAATCTATCCACTATTACCCAAATTGCATCGTGATTCCTGCGGATCCTAGGTAGACCCATCACGAAGTCTATAGTGACATGCTCTCATTTCCAAGTCGATATAGGTAGAGGTTGCAATAACCCTGTAGACTTCTGATGCTCTACCTTCACCTGTTGACAAACGAGACACTTCACCACATACTTCGCTACATCTCTCTTCATCCCTAACCACCGATACACTCTCCGGAGGTTCTGATACATCTTATTACTCCCCAAATGCAGTGTATACTTTGACAAATGAGCTTCTGTCAACATCAACCTCTTATCTCTGGTTCATTAGGGACACGTATCCTACCCTTCAACCTCAGTAATCCATCTGAACTCAACTCAAAATCAATCTCTGTGCCCCTCTGTATCTGCCGGATAATATCACTGCACTGTTGATCAATCTGTTGAGCCTGGCGAATATAATCTACCACATCCGGTTCCAACTGCAGGCTAGCTACCATACAACCAATATCAGTATCAGGTGGGGTCACATCTAAACTGAGGATCGTAAACTATTCCAACAGCTTGTGTTCCCTGATCATCATGTACGATACCAACCCGAGATGCTTCCTACTTAGTGCATCAGCTACTATATTCGCCTTATTCGAGTGGTACAATATCTTGCAATCATATTCCTTTAGAAGCTCAAGCCACCGTTTCTGTCTCATGTTCAACTCCTTCTATGAGAACAGATACTGAAAGCTCTTATGGTCAGTAAATACTTTAAATTTCTCACCATATAGATAATGGTACCATATCTTTAAAGCAAATACCATGGCCACCAGCTCTAGATCGTGGGTCGTGTAGTTCCTCTCATGATCCTTCAGCTGTTTAGATCCATAGGCGACTACCTTCTCATCTTGCATAAGTACATAGCCCAGTCCTTGGTACAAAGTATCTGTATATACAGAAAAACCTCTTGAGCTGGTAGGAATGGTGAGAATCGAAGGGGTGGTCAATCTCTATTTCAACTCTTGAAAACTCTTCTCACAACTATCGTCTCACACGAACTCAACATTCTTCCTCGTGAGATGTGTCAACGGAGCAGTTAATCTTGAGAATCCCTTAACAAATCGTCGATAATACCTAGCTAAACCCAGGAAACTCCTAATCTCCGTGACTGTCTGGGGTCTCTACCACTGTACCACTACATCAATCTTGGATGGGTCTACTGACACCCATCCCTCGATACAATATATCTAAAAAAAAAGAGATCTGTTC
Organism: Firmiana major; assembly: GCA_033439115.1. NCBI lineage: Eukaryota > Viridiplantae > Streptophyta > Magnoliopsida > Malvales > Malvaceae > Firmiana > Firmiana major. The sequence continues at coordinate 41,602,048 of CM065907.1, read as the reverse complement.
TAGCTAAAAGTCACACTTACTGAGTTTAGCGTATAACTTCTTCTCTCGAAGGGTCTGTAGCACTATCCTTAGGTGCTGCTCATGCTCTTCCCTAGATCTTAAATACACCAAGATGTCATCGATGAACACGATAACAAACTGATCCAAATACTGGTGAAGCATCTCATTCATCAACGACATAAAGGCTATGGGAGCATTCGTGCGAAAAGTTATTTTGGGTACATCTCCATCCCGAATTCTCAACTGATGGTACCCAAATCTCAAATCTATCTTAGAAAAGACTTATTCTCCCTGAAGCTGATCTAACAAGTCATCGATGCGTGGGAGGGGGTATTTATTCTTAATGGTCGCCTTATTCAACAAACTATAGTCAATACAAAATCGGAGGCTCTCATCCTACTTCTTCACAAATAGGACCGGTGCTCCCCAAGGTGAAACACTCAGTCTGATGAACCCCTTATCCAATAACTCTTGTAACTATCTCTTCAGTTCCTCCAACTCAATTAAAGCCATTTTGTATGGTGGCTTGGATATCGGCTCTGTACCAGGTGCCAAATCTATACAAAACTTCATCTCTCTATCTGGCGATAATCTTGGTAAATCATCCGAAAAGACATCTGGAATTCCCTGACCACTGAGATGTCTCTCAATTTCGGGCGTGCCTTATCCGCCTCAACCACGTACGGAATATAACCTTTTAAAACATTAATCATTTAGTCAGCATAGAAATTCATCTATTTCATTTACAATCAACTACTACTTTCATTACTTTTCAAGGAAACTTTACATTACATTTTTCGGGGAAACTTACGGTAACGCTATCTAACCCTGAAAAAGTTACCGTCTTAGAAAAACAATCTACCACAGCACGGTTTACAACCAACCAATCCATTCCTAGGACTATATCAAAGTCTCTCATATACATTAAAATGAGGTCGACTGACATTTCCTTTTCCCCTACTTTCAACTTGCAATCCCTAAATACATATTCGACTAGCTGAGTTCATGGGAGTGCTTATCAGCATCCTCCTACTTAACGGGGTAAGCTTCAAATATTTAAACAACTTATATGCAAATGAAGATGATACAAATGAATATGTAGCACAAGGATCTATCTAAACATAAGCTTCAAGATCAAAGATCAAGATGGTACCTTTTACCACATCTGAAGACTGATCTGCAGTATCCTGGTCCAAAACGTGTACTCGCCCTTTGCCAATTACCTGCTTCCCCTTCTCTTCAACTGTCGCCATTCGTCTCGGAGTAGGAGTATCAACAAAAGCTCTCTCCGACTCCTTGCCCTTCTGTGGACCACTCTCAATCATCTTTGGGCAATTTCGGATCACTTGCTCTGGCTTCCTATATTGGTAACATACTGCAAGAGGTCCATAACACGGTCGAGTACCATGGTACCTACTGCACTTACTACACTGCTCTGTAGTAGGTCATGGCCCTCCAATCATTATACCCTTTGTTGGAGCTATGACCGAATACATGGGAGACTTAACTATCCTCTCCCGGATCTCTTCAATCTTCGGCCTCTTCCCAGATAATCTCCTGCTTTCTCTATGACAAAAGCCTCTATCCACTGCCTGTCTCTTCCTATCCCTGTCCCTCACTCTACCAACCTTCCCAAACTCTGAGGCATTCCACTTAATGTCTTGTTCACATAACTGTGCCCTGTACACTGCCTCATCATAGGTTGGTATATCAAAAGGAACCAATCGGGATTTGATAGCTGGTCTCAGTCCATCCATAAACTTTTTGACCTTCTTGAGCTCGCTATCCATCGTGTTAGGATCATACCTGCCCAGTGAGATAAATTTCATCTCATACTCATCCACCGATCTACTCCCCTGGTTCAATTCCAAAAATTCCATCTGCAACCTCCATTGCGCAATATCCAGAACATATTGCCTCCGAAAGGCCTCGAAAAATATTTCCCAAGTGATCTCTGTATGTCGGGCTCTCAGAATGGGTCTGGTGGACTTCCACCAATGTTCTGTCGATTCCTTCAGCATGAATGCGGCAAAAGTAACCATCTTTGTAGTGGTACACTTGAAAAATCCATATAATTTCTCAATCTCATTCACCCAGTCTTTTGCAGCTACTGGGTCCTTAATCCCACTGAAACACGGTGGTCTAAACTTCTGGAACTGTTGTAATCTATCCAGGTCACCTCTATAACCCCAACCACTACTATCATGTCGTGGTGTAACAGTAGAAGGCGTATCCTGTACTGAAGGGGGTGTGAGAGTATCTATGGTCTGAGCTCTCTGGGCTGGCTGTACAGGCATCTCAGGAACAGCCTCCTATTCAGCATCACCCTGTGCAACTGGACCTTGCTCGCCCCCAGCTCCAGGTATCGACTGGGCAATCAACTCTAAAACTGTCTCTAAGTTCCACTCTATCCTCGCGAAGCGTGCCTCGGTACTCTCGAGTTTCTCTACCGGACCCTGTGGAGAATGCTCAACTTCAGCCTCCACATCTATCTCCTCCTGAGTCTTATGTGGTAACAACTCAGCACGGCCCTCAGGCTTACCCCTACGGCCTCTAGCTCATGCTCTCGCCCCTCTACCGCGACTGGTATTAGGCATAATGCCAAGATTCATACATTCACAATCATTTCTTAGACAAACCAAACTTGATATATACACAGTTGTATCTAAACAAGCATAGTAACATGAGGGTGTAATATTTTCGAATTATTAACACTGACACACATCAGACCAACTCTGCTCTGATACCACCTCTATCATGACCCTCAGTGTACAGAAAATTCACTATAATTTTTTTTCATTTTTCGTTTATTATTTAATTCATTTCTTACCTTACTCTGATCTTGAACAACTACACTACCAATAGTTGGGCTATGTATCGGTATAAATCTCATCCAACCATACTATATCAATTTACATTTTGTTTAAAGGTAAACATTAACATTTCTTAAATCAGAGTTTGTGATTTACAAGTGTTTACAATTCTTTACATCCCCAAATGTTACGTTCAAAATATTATTGTGCTATTGCATGTCTAGATACAAAACTATACAAATGTGTATGCCTTGTATGATGGGATGCAGCGAACTACAAAATCAACTCTTCAGTCACTCTTAGCTTACTGAAAGTGCTCTGTAGAGGGGGAAAATAAGGGGGGAAAGCAAAACGATGCACTCAATAAGGCAATCATGCGAGCAGGTAGATAACTGTACTATCTACATGATCGTGATGCCATGCATAAAACCAAGCATTTACTCGTCATACCCAAAATCATCAGTTCATACACGTGTTCATGATATGTAAAGCAGTTCATGCTATTCAAATCAGTGCACAAGTCGTAAACAAAGCATGAAAAGTCATCTTGCGTAAATCGTAAATAAAGCATGGAAAATCATCATGCGAGGTGCACTTAAAACGGTTCGTACTCAACACAAATCAGTACAAATTAGCATTTGTCAGGACTCAGCTTCTCCCTTGGACTATCCTGAACCACAAAACCATTTTTAAACATGGATTCATCATGACTCAAGTGACATGTGAGATAGGCAAATAATAATAATAATGGTAATAAGTAGGACTATGGTCATATCCTCTATGATCCCGAGCTACACAAATCCTAGTGTGTGGGGTATCACCTCTATCTGCTTTCGCACGAGAGGTGGGTCACGTCCAACTCGCCAGTCCATAGCACATCTAACCTTCGTCCGATGAAGGTATATATAAATATCCATACACGGTACAGTGTACTCCATGCTATATGCACGGTACAACATACTCTGTGGACTCATATCATCACATCATATCGTGCCACATCTCAATACACACGTGCGAGCCTATTTAATCGACGTGACATAGAGTCTAGTTGAACCTCCTAGCACCGCTCCCCAACATGTCATAAAAATCACGTGCGAGTAATCGCTAGCACGACTGTAAATTTATAGTAGACATCTAGTGCGAGCAATGCTCCAGCACCGTGCCATAAAATCCATGTGAAATCTAGTGTGAGCTAGGCTCCAGCACCATATCATAAAATCCATGTTAAATCTAGTGCGAGCTAGGCTCCAGCACCTATGCAAGTAAAACTCTAGTGCGAGCATCTGTCCAGCACTAATGCATGTATAAACACGTCAAACCTCGTGCGAGCAATGCTCTAGCACACTTTATTTCAAAAAAACTCATGTAGGTGGCTCATTTGTGTGCACTGAATGGTTTTTAAATCAAATCAATGTTCTTTTCTTGCAAAACCATTTAATTGCTAGCCAGCCTACCAATCCACATGCTAAAAAGCAGTAAATAGACTCAAGAACATCATGTTCTTCCTTTTCATGACAATTTTCTAAAATCCCAATTTCCTTCGCCCTTCAAACATTCATTTTTTTATAACCCTCGAACAATTTAGAAATCGTAATGTGCCCAAAAACGTATACAGATATCTCTAAGAGCCAACAAAATTCCCTTACCTCAATCCACTCGGACACAACTTCTTCTTCCTTTCCCGCTTTTCATGATTCGCTCAATTTGCTTTGGATTTATCCTTGGGAGCTATAAACATTCATCAATCACATGAGTCAATACTGATAACTATTATTCTGACTTCATCCTAGTCGATGTATCTTATTGAGTGAAATTCTCTCTTAAGTCCATTTCGATTGCACTAATCATTACACCTAAGCCTATGGGCTCCTTAGGTCCATTTATTCATGCATTTTCACAAGCACCTTATATGCACACTTCATAACTTCATCCATTTCCATAAGTTGATTTCACTGAATCATCTCAAAATCATGCATCTAACATTACTAACACCTTAGTATAATCCATTCATCCTTTAAATCCACCCTAGCTCATTTTCTCACACTAAACCTAATTTTAGGTCATAGAGGATTCATCATACTCTAGGTAGTTTCAACCAATAGTACATACACCAAATAACCAATAACAATGCATAGATAAACGTACTTGAAGTTGATGTATTGAAAACTTACTTAACTTATACTTCCTCACTTAGCCAAATCTTAAGGGAAGACTTTGATCCTTCAATCCAACAACTTGAATGTTGATTCCAAACTATGTTGTTCTCCTCATCATAATGAACAACTTTGCCTCTGTCACGACCCAAACTACCCAAAAATCAGAGTTAATTTTTCACGTTTTATTATTTTCTTTCTTAAATTCTTACCTGTCCTCGAATCGTGACCACACTCCACTAATAATTGGGCTGTGCGTCAATGCCAGTCCCACCATTCAATTACCATCTAACTTATTTCTTCTCCAGTCATTTATAATTGTTTACATTATTTATACATCCCCTAAAGTTACTTACAAACATGTTACTGTGCTATGCTTATGTAGATACAATATGTACAAGTGTATATACCTTAAGTGATGGGCAGCAGCGGATATCCAGAATGCAGTACTGAGTCGTCTCAACTTCTACTGGAGATTATCTGTGGGAGAAAATGAAAGGGGTGAGCACATGAAGCTCAGTAAGGCAATCCTACGAACAAGTAGGTAACCATACTACCTACATGAACGTGGTGCCATGCATAAACCACCCTTTCTCCACACATTTTAAAACAGATGATATGAATTATGATGTCATGTAAAACGCATTTGCACGGAAAATTCAACATGCAATTATATTCAAAATCATATCTTTCTCATTTAAAAATTCCATAATAAAGTCAGGACTCGACCCCTCCTTCGGGTGATCCTGACTCATACAAAATCATGAAAATCCGTTTACATCACATATGGGTTTTAAAAAGCATGAAAATAACCATCATGCACATTTAATTAAAAACCCAGTTTAAATCATCGAAATCGTCGACATGCGAGACGAGGCAATATCTGTATAACGGCAATAACCAGGACTATGGCCATATGTGTCCTCGGGAGTTCCTCAGCTACACGGATCCTAGTGTGCGGGTTCTCACCATGATCGGGAACCGCCCAGGAGGTGGGTCAATCCATCCCGTCAGTCTTATCCGATCCCAGGCATCCGAAGATGCTGCATCCGGAGATGCCATATCCGAAGATACCACACGGTACATCATACTCCATGCTACTTGCACTGTACATCGTACTCCATGATCCCATATAATATCTCTATACTCATGCCATGTCTCAAAACGCACGTGCGGGCCTATTTAATCGGTGACACACAGTCTACCCGATACTCCAAGCACGGCTCATCGCATGTTCTCATAAAATCAGTGCGAGCGATTTTATTGTGACGGCCAACCCCTACCCGGCCAACCCCTGCCCGGCCAACCCCTGCCAACGGCCATGGCAACCCTTCTTAGGCCCATCGACAACGTTGGTGGTCAACAACGGGTGGTCCAACAACGGGTGGTGCAACAACGTCAACAAGTCCAACGTATTGTCCGCTGATGCTCAGCACTCTCATCAATCAAGTAAAACTGGCAGAGCCCGCTTTACATCCCCACAAGGCCGCCAACCTCATCCCTCACTCTCACCCCACCTAAGAGGTCTTTTGAGCCTGTTGGGCCTTTTGGCTGACTCCAAGGGCAGACAGCGCTACTCCACAAATCCAGTAAATCTAGTGCGAGCTAAGCTCAACACTTTGTATATAAATCACATGAAAATCTTATAAAATCTGGTGCGAGTTAGACTCTAGCACCGTGTCACGAAAAAACATGTGAAATCTGGTGCGAGTTATACTCTAGCACCTATGCATGTAAAACTCTAGTGCGAGCTCTCGCTCCAGCACCAATGCATGCATCACCCAAATCAAAACATCGTGCGAGCTGAGCTCTAGCACGTCACATGTAAATAAAAACACGTAGGCGGCTCTGTTTTCTCAAAACAGTTTCCAAAACAGTTATATCGTTGAAAGTATGCAATGCTGTGCATTTTCTTTCAAGGTTAGCCAGCCTACTCATGCATGCATTAAAATGTCTCCAGAACGAGCAGAACCCTCTTGTTCTTGCTCCTCTCAATTTTTCCTAAATTTGTAAATTTTACCCTTAACAAGGGTATTTTAGTAATTTGCCAATTCGAGGCACTAAAATTATTATTCGACCTCTAGACCCTTCAGATAAATTTTAAAAACTGCATATGAACTTGAAATTGCGTAAAGTTTACCTCTAGCAGTCCGTAGAATTCCCTTACCTTATTTTCCTGTCGAGTCTGACCTTTTCCATTTATGTCACGTCGCGCAGTCCGATATGCTCCCAATCGAATGCCCGGAACTGCGTATTAATATTTCTTAGGTCGGATATTATACAATTTAATTGTATTTAATATTTTCTGGGCTTAATTTAAATCATTGGGCCCGTTTACCCCTATTGGGCCCAATTGCACCTTAATGGGCCTTAATCGGCCTTAAGCCCGTTTTTCACTTAATTTTCACTTTATCGAGGCCTATTGGGCTCATTGGGCCCACTAATAATTTATTGGGCCTCGTTCCAGCTCTCGAATAGCTAAATTTAATATTTACGATAATTTATCTAATTTTCCATAATTTAATTCAATTTATGCGAAAATTAAATCAATATCACGCATAACGAGGTAATTGTCGTAAATAAGGGTCACTTACCCGAGATTCCATGCTAATACGAAATTCGAGGCTGTCTCGAGCTCTCGGTGGATGCCAATCGTCGAGCTACATAATTTCATAATTTTCCGGGTAAGTTTTCAGCCCAAAATTAATTAAATTAAATACTCCAAAATTTAAATCGGTCAATTTGACCGCTTATCGACTTACCCGAAGCTCGATTGCATCACAGGAATTTTCCCCAATTTTTTCTCTTTTTCTTTTTCCCTTTTTCTTCCTTTTTTCCCCTCTTTTTGGCTGAACCGGTTCAGTCCGGTTCGGACCGGTTCAGACCGTCGGTTCTCTCCGGTTCGACCGGTTCACCGCCGGTTCACCGCCTTGCCGGCCGGTTCTTCACCGGCTTCCACCGCCAGTAGCTCCGCAAGGCCGTCCGCATCACAGATCCGCCCTCGGTTTCGATCGGGCTCGCCGGAATGCCGCCGGTTCGGCTCTTCTCCCTCGGCCGTCGGACCCATTTTCTTCTCCTGCCGTTTTCAGCGCCGTCCGCCGGTTTCGGTGGCTGCCACCACCACCAATCTGCTCACCGTCGCCTGGGGAAGCTTCGGCTGGGGTCGATCGGGCCTGAATCGTCGCCGATCGCCGAAAATCTCTCCCCCCCTCTCGGTTTCGGTTCCCGCTCCGTCCACCACCTATCGTCGCCGTTCGGGTCTCCAAGGGGCCGGTGGTGGGTCGGGCCTCATCGGGTTCCCTTTTGCCGGCCTCGCCTGGGTCTCCAGTCGCCGATGGTCACGCCGGCCTTTGCTTCCGTTTTCTCCTCTTCCTTTCGCGTTTTCGCGTTTTCTGTTCTTTCTTTTTTTTTTTCAGCTTCTTTTTTTTTTGTTTTATTAATTTTATTATTATTATTATTATTTATTTTAATTATTTTACTATTCATTAAAATACATTAAAATACCCAAAATCTCTCAAAAATTATTATTTAAATTCTAAATTCTTTAATTTAATTTAATTTATTTATTATATTTTAACCCCTTTTTTCGGGTATAATTTCTCCGTATTTTCGGGATATTGTCCCGGGTGACTTTTCGGTATATTTTTTGATTATTTTCGAGATTATTTTTCCGAACTAAAAATTTCGATTAATCCCGATTAATTCCCATAAACTAATATCTCAATCAATTTAACCCGAAATAAATTTATTTCACTTTTATTGACCAAGATTTCTTAAATCCATATTTTTAATTAAATTTCCTTATCGAATTTGTACCGGCTTCCGATCTTTTGACCATTTTGCCCTTACACGTGTTCGAGAATTAATTCAGTCAAACTTTCCTTCACGAACACTAATTCGTTTCGTATTTTAATTAAATTCGGGTCTTACAACTCTCCCCCACTTTAGGAATTTGGTCCTCCAAATTAGAACCAATTCATATGAGTCCATATACAACTCTGGGTACATCTATCGCATCATACTCTCAAATTCTTATGTGACCTTCTCCGGAGTGTATTACTACCAAAGGACTTTAATTAGGGAGATCATCTTAAACCTCAATATTTTCTCTTTCCTGTTTAATGCCCGAATCAACTTATTAATATATTTATATTTTCATTAAACTGAACTTTTGGAGTTCATATCCTATCACCTCTACTGGATCTGGATAGTATTACCGAAGCATCAAAAGCTGAGATACATTGTGGGTGCCTGTTAATTCAAGTGATAACATCAACCTACAGGTCTTATCTCCCACTTGTCCAATCTCTTAAAATATTCAATCCAGCGAAACTCAATTTACCTTCTTCCAAAAGTTCGCTATGTCCTTATTCTCTTAGGATAAGAAACATTTCAATCATACTAATTCACTCTCGGTGAATTCCAATATTTTTCTATCTGCTCTGAGGTGTTCTTAATCTCTCATCCTTAACTAAACATCCTCAGAGACTTATTATCCAAAGTAGAAAATGATTCTATCTATCACCCACTTTTCTTATCCAATTTGGGGAACAACCCCTACAGTCATACACTGCCTCATATCTTGTTATCCCGATACTCAAGTGGCAACTGTCGCTATTGGCGAATTCAATTAGAAATCAACTGATCATTCCAGGAGCTTATAAAAATCAAGGGCACATGCTTTCATCTGATCCTCCAGAACTTGTACAGTCCTCTCTGACTGACCATCTGTCTGAGGGTGGAAAGCTGTGCAAATATTCAGTCGGGTTCCCATAGCTTCCTAAAAATATCCTCTAAAATCGGAAGTGAAGCGGGAATCCCTATATGATACCATGCTCACTGGAACGCTACTTAATGTTTCACAATCTTCCTTATACCTGAATCCTCATATACACTTTGAGTATCTGGGGAGTTCATAACCAGAAGGTGGGTAGACTTAGAAAATCTGTCGACTATCATCCAAATAGCCTCGTAATTCACTTGGGTTCTCTGTAACCCACATAAAATTCATGGAGACTTGCTCTCATTTTTCGTGCCGTGTCGATATAGGTAGATGCTGCAATAACTCTGCAGACTTTTAATACTCTACCTTATTCTGCTGACATACTAGGCACTTTTCCACAATCTCTACCATATCTCTTTTCATATCTGACCACCAATACCCTTTTCAGATATTTTAATATATTTTTATTACTTTCTGTATGCACTGTATATCCCAAAGAGTGAGCTTCTGACAATATTACTATTTCATCAACTGTGGTCCTGGGGAGCACTTATACTGTCTCTGAACCTCTCTGAAATCATTATCATACTCTGTGAACTCTATCACTGTACCCTTCTGAATCTGACCCAAACCATCGACATCATGCCGATCATCACGCTAAGCCTGTCAAATCCGGGCACTCTCATCCGGTTCTAATCATCAGGCTAGCTGTCACACAATCACTGTCATCATCAGAAGGGATCACATCAATACTGAGGCTCATAACTGCTCTAGCAGCTCACGCTCCCTGACCATCATATGTGGTACCATCCCGAGGCTCTTTATACTCAAGGCATTAGCCATCACATTAGCCTTTCCTGGGTGGTACAATTTTCACAAATCAAAACCCTCAGAAGCTCTAACCCACTAGGTATTCTCATATTCGCCTCTTTCTGTGAAAACAGATACTCGGGCTTTATGATCAGTGCATATCCAAAATTTCTCACCATGTACACAATAGTACCATATCATCGGTACAAATATTGTTGCCAACTTTAAATCATGGGTCAGATAGTTTATTTCGTGATCAAGGAGTTGTCTGACTCCAAAATTGACTATCTTCCCATTATACATCAATACACAGCTCCTTCATAATTTCGAGGTATCCATACTCACTAAGAACCTCTTGAGCTATTGGGTATGGTGAAAATAATCACGGTGGTCAATTCATACTTCACTACACCGAAAACCATGTCACATCTATCATCTTATTCCAAGACCACGTTTTCTTAGTTAAACGTGTCAACCAAGTAGACCATATTGAGAACTCGCAACAACCCATTTGTAAGAGCAATTTTCAATTATTGCTTACAATTTGCCCTGGACTTTAACTACGCCCAACATATCATCGATAATGATGATTACAATTCGGTCCAATCCTTGACTCATCCACGCATAAGCGTATAAGATCCTTCAAAATCGCTTACGTTTTCAGGTACTAACCTGCGTCATTTCCTTTTCTTATCTTAACGACTCTTATTAAATTTTACTATGTTAACCTTTATGATTTGTCGAAATTTAATATTCTTATTGTCTTAGTAAGGGTATCCTAATGCTAAAGGTATTTCTTACGACGATCGATTTCACGCTATAAGTTATATATATACATATATATTTTTAGACGCTGTCAAGTCTTCAGGCGGGGAGGTATTTTGAAATACCTTTATTAACCTTTAGACTTAACCACAACTACGTTATATCTCAGTCTCTGTGGTCACAATTTATATTCATTACTAATTGCTTTAATCCTAATGACTCCATATCGTAAGGATGTTCTTACCTAGCATACGCCTCTTACTCCGATACATCTTGTATTCAGAATTAAGCATATCTTATCTTAAAGATTATCTCCTTAGTGTATCTATTATAACGAAACTCTTGTCATTATTCATTTCGTGAGTACAATCCTTTACTCCTTTAATTTCAACTGTTACACCCCTTTTTGTCACTTAAAATCTCTATATCCATATTCTGTTAATTAATCCTCCTGTATTGGGGTACTCATTTATCAGTATGTGCCCAATGATGTAGGCATTCATGCCTTTTACTCACTTATATGCGAATGAAGGCAGTATGAATAAATGTGTGGCACCAGGATCAATGAACATATGTACTTCATTATTCATAACAAGTGTGGTATCTTACACCACATCCATGAAACATCAATAGTGTCCTAGTCCCAGACATCCTCACGCCTTCGTCCAACAACCTACTTTCCTTTTTTCCTTTCGGCTATTGCCTCACTTCTCGTTGCAGCTATACCAATGAAGTTTTTCTCTGTCTCTTTACTTTTCTGTGGGGCGATCTCGCCCAACTCTGTGCAATCAATATCAATGGTCCGTCTTACCACACTTGACGGCCATTTTCATCAATACAGTGTAGATATAGACCCTCTTTCCGTAGTATCCGCCACACATTCCACACTGCTTACAGTGCTTACACTACTACACTGCTTTGTAGCAGGTTGGGGTCCTTAAATCACAATGCCTCCCTTAAGAGTGCCAAAATTGGATGCATTTGGGCCTTACCAATTATCTTAGCCCATAACTCGTCAAATTAAATCTTTTACCAATTACCATTTTCCCATTTTAACATTCTGTCATTTCTCGATTCTCTTTCTGTCTCTATTTCGGCCCTCACTACCTTTCTCAATCTCAGAGGCGTGCAATTCATGTTCTTATTTACCCAACTGTAAATCTGCGCACTGCCTCGGTATAGGTAATATCTCACGGGGCCAATTGGACTCTAATTGAAAAGTCAAGCCATTTCGTGGACTTTTAGACATCTCGGCTGTCACTTGTTCATAGTGTCGAGGTAATATCTGTCCAAGAATATAACTGAGTTTCATACTCATAATCAATTTAGTATTCCTGGGCAGTGTAAGAAATTTTTCCTTTAAATCATGTCCGGGATATCCTGTCACCAGAATACATCCAATAACATTTCTCATCTTAGCTCTGGATGTTTAACACTTAAGATGGGTCGAGCGGGTTTCCACCAATGCTCCGCTGCGCCCTCTGATCTTATGTATACTCTGAGCAATTTGCTCCTCAAAATAATCTCCACACTCCGTTCCAATCTCGCGAAGCGTGTCTCAATACTATCCGATCTCTCTATCGGACTCAGTGGGGCATGCTTAACATTAGCCTCCATTTCAATCTCATCCCAATTCTCATGGGTCAACTCAGCAAGACTTAGCAGACTCAGGTCTACCTCTACAACCTCTGCCTCGTGCACTATCTCATCTAACGCGACTCATATTAGGCATTCCTGCATTCTCAACCATTTCTTAGTCAAAACCCATCTCGATATACACTATTGTATCTAACCAAGCACAGTAACACGGGGATGTAATTTCCTAATTACTGACACTGACACACATCAGACCAATTGCTGCTCTGATACCATAATAATTGTCACGACCCAAACTACCCAAAAATCAGAGTTAATTTTTCACGTTTTATTATTTTTTTCTTAAATTCTTACCTGTCCTCGAATCGTGACCACACTCCACTAATAATTGGGCTGTGCGTCAATGCCAGTCCCACCATTCAATTACCATCTAACTTATTTCTTCTCCAGTCATTTATAATTGTTTACATTATTTATACATCCCCTAAAGTTACTTACAAACATGTTACTGTGCTATGCTTATGTAGATACAATATGTACAAGTGTATATACCTTAAGTGATGGGCAGCAGCGGATATCCAGAATGCAGTACTGAGTCGTCTCAACTTCTACTGGAGATTATCTGTGGGAGAAAATGAAAGGGGTGAGCACATGAAGCTCAGTAAGGCAATCCTACGAACAAGTAGGTAACCATACTACCTACATGAACGTGGTGCCATGCATAAACCACCCTTTCTCCACACATTTTAAAACAGATGATATGAATTATGATGTCATGTAAAACGCATTTGCACGGAAAATTCAACATGCAATTATATTCAAAATCATATCTTTCTCATTTAAAAATTCCATAATAAAGTCAGGACTCGACCCCTCCTTCGGGTGATCCTGACTCATACAAAATCATGAAAATCCGTTTACATCACATATGGGTTTTAAAAAGCATGAAAATAACCATCATGCACATTTAATTAAAAACCCAGTTTAAATCATCGAAATCGTCGACATGCGAGACGAGGCAATATCTGTATAACGGCAATAACCAGGACTATGGCCATATGTGTCCTCGGGAGTTCCTCAGCTACACGGATCCTAGTGTGCGGGTTCTCACCATGATCGGGAACCGCCCAGGAGGTGGGTCAATCCATCCCGTCAGTCTTATCCGATCCCAGGCATCCGAAGATGCTGCATCCGGAGATGCCGTATCCGAAGATACCACATGGTACATCGTACTCCATGCTACTTGCACGGTACATCGTACTCCATGAACCCATATAATATCTCTATACTCATGCCATGTCTCAAAACGCACGTGCGGGCCTATTTAATCGGTGACACACAGTCTACCCGATACTCCAAGCACGGCTCATCGCATGTTCTCATAAAATCAGTGCGAGCGATTTTATTGTGACGGCCAACCCCTGCCCGGCCAACCCCTGCCAACGGCCATGGCAACCCTTCTTAGGCCCATCGACAACGTTGGTGGTCCAACAACGGGTGGTGCAACAACGTCAACAAGTCCAACATATTGTCCGCTGATGCTCAGCACTCTCATCAATCAAGTAAAACTGGCAGAGCCCGCTTTACATCACCACAAGGCCGCCAACCTCATCCCTCACTCTCACCCCACCTAAGAGGTCTTTTGAGCCTGTTGGGCCTTTTGGCTGACTCCAAGGGCAGACAGCGCTACTCCACAAATCCAGTAAATCTAGTGCGAGCTAAGCTCAACACTTTGTATATAAATCACATGAAAATCTTATAAAATCTGGTGCGAGTTAGACTCTAGCACCGTGTCACGAAAAAGCATGTGAAATCTGGTGCGAGTTATACTCTAGCACCTATGCATGTAAAACTCTAGTGCGAGCTCTCGCTCCAGCACCAATGCATGCATCACCCAAATCAAAACATCGTGCGAGCTGAGCTCTAGCACGTCACATGTAAATAAAAACACGTAGGCGGCTCTGTTTTCTCAAAACAGTTTCCAAAACAGTTATATCGTTGAAAGTATGCAATGCTGTGCATTTTCTTTCAAGGTTAGCTAGCCTACTCATGCATGCATTAAAATGTCTCCAGAACGAGCAGAACCCTCTTGTTCTTGCTCCTCTCAATTTTTCCTAAATTTGTAAATTTTACCCTTAACAAGGGTATTTTAGTAATTTGCCAATTCGAGGCACTAAAATTACTATTCGACCTCTAGACCCTTCAGATAAATTTTAAAAACTGCATATGAACTTGAAATTGCGTAAAGTTTACCTCTAGCAGTCCGTAGAATTCCCTTACCTTATTTTCCTGTCGAGTCTGACCTTTTCCATTTATGTCACGTCACGCAGTCCGATATGCTCTCAATCAAATGCCCGGAACTGCGTATTAATATTTCTTAGGTCGGATATTATACAATTTAATTGTATTTAATATTTTCTGGGCTTAATTTAAATCATTGGGCCCGTTTACCCCTATTGGGCCCAATTGCACCTTAATGGGCCTTAATCGGCCTTAAGCCCGTTGTTCACTTAATTTTCACTTTATCGAGGCCTATTGGGCTCATTGGGCCCACTAATAATTTATTGGGCCTCGTTCCAGCTCTCGAATAGCTAAATTTAATATTTACGACAATTTATCTAATTTTCCATAATTTAATTCAATTTATGCGAAAATTAAATCAATATCACGCATAACGAGGTAATTGTCGTAAATAAGGGTCACTTACCCGAGATTCCATGCTAGTACGAAATTCGAGGCTGTCTCGAGCTCTCGGTGGATGCCAATCGTCGAGCTACATAATTTCATAATTTTCCGGGTAAGTTTTCAGCCCAAAATTAATTAAATTAAATACTCCAAAATTTAAATCGGTCAATTTGACTGCTTATCGACTTACCCGAAGCTCGATTGCATCACAGGAATTTTCTCCAATTTTTTCTCTTTTTCTTTTTCCCTTTTTCTTCCTTTTTTCCCCTCTTTTTGGCTGAACCGGTTCAGTCCGGTTCGGACCGGTTCAGACCGTCGGTTCTCTCCGGTTCGACCGGTTCACCGCCTTGCCGACCGGTTCTTCGTCGTCTTCCACCGCCAGTAGCTCCGCAAGGCCGTCCGCATCACAGATCCGCCCTCGGTTTCAATCGGGCTCGCCGGAATGCCGTCGGTTCGGCTCTTCTCCCTCGGCCGTTGGACCCATTTTCTTCTCCTGCCGTTTTCGGCGCCGTCCGTCGGTTTCGGTGGCTGCCACCACCACCAATCTGCTCACCGTCGCCTGGGGAAGCTTCGGTTGGGGTCGATCGGGCCTGAATCGGCGCCGATCGCCGAAAATCTCTCTCCCCCTCTCGGTTTCGATTCCCGCTCCGTCCACCGCCTATCGTCGCCGTTCGGGTCTCCAAGGGGCCGGTGGTGGGTCGGGCCTCATCGGGTTCCCTTTTGCCGGCCTCGCCTGGGTCTCCAGTCGCCGATGGTCACGCCGGCCTTTGCTTCCGTTTTCTCCTCTTCCTTTCGCGTTTTCGCGTTTTCTGTTCTTTCTTTTTTTTTTTCAGCTTCTTTTTTTTTTGTTTTATTAATTTTATTATTATTATTATTATTTATTTTAATTATTTTACTATTCATTAAAATACATTAAAATACCCAAAATACCTCTCAAAAATTATTATTTAAATTCTAAATTCTTTAATTTAATTTAATTTAATTTATTTATTATATTTTAACCCCTTTTTTCGGGTATAATTTCTCCGTATTTTCGGGATATTGTCCCGGGTGACTTTTCGGTATATTTTTCGATTATTTTCGGGATTATTTTTCCGAACTAAAAATTTCGCTTAATCCCGATTAATTCCCATAAACTAATATCTCGATCAATTTGACCCGAAATAAATTTATTTCACTTTTATTGACCAAGATTTCTTAAATCCATATTTTTAATTAAATTTCCTTATCGAATTTATACCGGCTTTCGATCTTTTGACCATTTTTCCCTTACACGTGTTCGAGAATTAATTCAGTCAAACTTTCCTTCACGAACACTAATTCGTTTCGTATTTTAATTAAATTCGGGTCTTACAGCCTCATACAACTTTTCTCAAATCTAGTAGGAAGGTGATGATATTCTAGAGTGAGAAAACTTGGTTACTTTGTGAAAATGGAGAGGTGTTTGATGTCTCAGGGAAGAAGACTCGACTGTCGAGTCATTTTTATAGAATTTGCCTTATGAGATCGATCTCCTAGGGTGAGAGATCGATCTTTCCTTGCTTTAAACTCTCTCGACATTCAGTTATAGGCTGTGGGATCGATCTGCTTATTGGAAAGAGATCGATCTGTTTTGAGGAAGGGTTCGATCCTTGCTAGGTAGAAGCAAATGGAGATCGATCTGCTCATGAGGAGAGATCGATCTACTCTTTACAAAATCAAATGGAGATCGATCTACACTTAGGAAGAGATCGATCCTTTCAAGATAGAACCAAATTGAGATTGATCTGCTTGAGCATGAGATTGATCTGCTTGAATAGGGGATCGATCTGGCCTTCATTTGGAGCATTCTTGCTGCAAATTTTCCAAAATTTCAAAGGAAAACTTGCCTTTGATTGCTTCACTAGTCATTTTATGTTCTATTCCCATTTAGAGCATGGAAAGGTTCATTTCTTATGATTCACATACAATGTGACTTGTGTGTACTGCTTTGAATCATAAAAGGGTACTTAAAATTCACATTTTTAGTCCTTATATTCATTCTGAATGGTTTAAATTTCGTTCATTTAATCTGTGGCCACTTCAGCCCTTATTTAGCCAGTACATGCATTCATGAATATTCATTCATTCCCTTTGCAATTTCATTCAAGCAAAAGCTCTTCTTATGATTCAATTAACATATGTAAATGTGTTACATCATATGAATCATAAGGAATACATCACCAAAAGTGAGTCTTACACAAGTCTCCTTCTCCCTTAGGTGTTTGACAACAAGGAAAACACCATGGAAACCTAACTTTTGAGCTTTCTCACACTAGAAATCACTAACCTAAAAGCATATTTGGAATAAGTGATCTGCATGAATGTTGTTCCAAATTGAGAGAGGAGTAACATAACTTGGAATCAACTATCAAGGAGCCATATTGAAGGGGGCGAAATCCTTGGAAGTTTCTGCCAAGAAGAGAAGTATAAGCTAGGTGAGTTTTCAAGCTTCCAACTTCTAGTATGTTAATCTAGGAATTGTTCTAGGTTGATTGTGTATGTCTTATGGATCAAAACACACAAAATCACCATGAACAAGTGATGGTCGAAAATGGGTATTTGTGTTTTGATGAATACCCATGTGATTTAAATGCATATATGGACTAGTTAAGATGCATGGATGATGATGACATGCTTAGTTTCATTCAATTTGATCAATTGGTTGGTGAATTAAGGTTGGCATGTAAGGTGTTTGATAAAATGCCTAAATAAACAAAAAACTAAAGGCTTAAGGCATGCATAGAAAGTGTTTGACAAAATGCCTAAGTGAATGGCTAGCCAAAGAGGGCATGATGGCGTGATGTTGGCATGGCTCTCGACCATGGTGGCGTGCATGGCTCTCGGCCACCATGCCATGGCCGAGAGGTATGTTGAGCCAAGCCCAATGGTTTCGACCCAATAAGAGTTGATGGGCCTCGAACCAAGCCCAATACGTGTTAGTGAGCCCAACAAGCCCAATAGGCCTAGATGAAATGAATAGTAAAGTGAAATGGGCTTAAGATGTAAGACCCAAAATTCAGTGTCATTCCCTCAAGAAGTTGTCATTGTAAATATAAATTCATGGAATCTTGATGAATAAAGAAGAAATAATTGAATTCCAAGTTCAATTTATCACGATATGAATTTACTTTGAAGACCCGAAAATTTTCTACATCGGGAATTTATTTCGGAAATATGAAAAAATATTTCCAAGAAAATAAAATTAAATAATAATGTCTATATATACATATAAAGTATATATAGAAAAAAAATGGGTGTCTAAAAATATATGGGTTTAGGTAGTTATTAATGTATAAATAATACATTGTAATAGTATTATTATAATAATAATTTAAAATAAATGGGGTATATTTTATTTTTATATTATTATTATAATAATATTATAGTTTAAGATTTAGATATTTTGTATATATTATACTTTATTAAAATATAATATAATAATATATAAAAAAAAAGTAAAAGAATTGAAGAAAAAAGGAAACTGAAAACAAAAAAAAGGAAACTAAATCGCAAAACAGAGGGGCAGAGGATCGAAAACCCAATCTTCACCTGGTTTTCCCACCAGCAACGACATGGAGGGAGATGACGCAAGAGGGGACCGGCGAAGGGACAACCGGCACCCAAGGAACCACCAAGCGCCTTCATGCGCCTAGGATCGTTGACGATGGAGAGATTAAGGGGGGAGAAGATTGAAAAGAGAGAAGGGAAATTCGACGACACCGACGTCGATATGGCCCCAGCCAAGCCAATCGAAGACTCCCCAGGCCAAGGCGAGCCGATTGGTGGCAGAGGTTGCCAGAGAATCGGCCAGAAACTCCGAAAATGGTGAAAAATCCCCCGAACTAGTTCGGACCAGTTCAGTGTGAAAAAGGGGCTAAACCGGTCTGAATCGGTTCAGCCAGGAAAAAAAAGGGAGAAAAATTCGGTGATGGTTCGGTTTAACGATAGACCAAGAAGCGGTCGAAATTGACCGTTTCAATTTTTAAAAATTTATTTAAATTTATATTTGACCGAAATTGATCGATTTAAATATATAAATGCGTAGCGTGACCATAAGCGACGAACAAGAGTTCGATTCAACCTCAATTTGTGTGCCATCACAGAATTTTTGGGTAAGTGAATCTCCCTTACTATAACTTGTATAGTTATATAAGTTAGAGATTAATTGAATAGTTAGGAATTAATTCTGTATAAATTATTTTATTTTCGAAATTGAAAATCGAATATAAAAAATAATTGTGGAAACTACCAATAGAGTACTAAAGGCTAAAGATAGCCCGGTAAATGTAAATGGGCCTAATGAGCTAAATGGGCTTTAAAAGAATGAATATGAAGGTGAAAATGGGCTTAGAATAGAATTAAGCCCAATAAAGAGTAATAAGGCCCAATAAAAAGTAACTGGGCCCAAAATCAAAATTAAAGTCTAGAAAGACTGTGTACGTGCGTGTGGGAGATAATGATCTATGATTTACGATCTTATGTAGCTCCAGAAGATACAAATTGCAGCTCATTGAACTAATTTACTGAAAGTGCTGGGTTCGCGACTCAATCGACCCGTACCTAGGTAAGGGATTTATGATAGCTATTAGAGATAGCTGTACATAATTTTATAAATCCCAATATGTTATTAGATACTATAGAAGATGTAGTTATCGAAAAATTAGGAAATTGCCTAATATTTGTAAAAGATCATATTGCCCCTACTATATGGAAAGTTGCACCGAAAAGAGTCGGTAAAGCATGATTTTATAAATTTCATGTTTTCAATGTTTTAAGCATGGAAGTCTATTTCCAGTGATATATGGATAGGTTGGCTAATATTTTTCCAGTCTGCATAGAAAAACATTTTTTTATGAAGTTAAGCGTACTGAGATAGGAGTAATCTTATGATGGGTGACTTTACAGGAAGTCACCTCTCATTGCTCTATATAACATCGTTTTATGTGTAAAGCTCTGATTTCGGAGCTGTTTTCAATGGAATTGAGCCACCTGTCAAATTTATGTGGAAACAAATCGTGTTGGAGCTTAGCTCGCATGAGAATTGATATGATTTGTTTATGCATTAGTGCTGGAGCTTTGCTCGCACTAGATTTCTATAATATATGCATGACATGGTGCTGGAGCCTTCCTCGCACTATATTTTACATGACTTATACATGACATCGTGTTGGAGCTTTGCTCGTGGGAGATTTTTGATGATTATGCATGAAGTAGTGCTGGAGCTCTACTCACTCAGAGTTTTAAATGATATTGAGAATGAAAACAGTGCTAGAGCCCTCGTGTAGACTGTGTGTCACTCTGAATTGCTCGCATTGGATTTTGATATGATTTATGAGTAAAACAGTGCTGGAGCCATCGTGTATTGTTGTGTGATCTTGCACTGACCTACTTGCACTGGATTTTAAGACAGGCAATGGTTGATGATTTCAGGTTAGGGTGATAAGTCCCTAATTAGGGCACCCCGAAGCCTTCAGTGTATGATGTTGTGATTACGGAGTACGTTGTACCGTGTAGACAATGCAGAGTACGTTGTACCGTACCCCTAGTCTTCGAACTTCAGATTTGCATGAGCTGAAAGGTTTCTGGACCACTCTTGCACACCTAGCTAGTGATTGCTTGGGGGTCACTGACTATGGCCATATGTCATCTGATGTTATGAAATGTATATCCATGTCTAGTATCATCTGTTATTGACTCCGATATGGATTTTTGTTCGTTGAACGTTTTATTAAATGTGCATTCTGATTTAAACTATGAAAGTGTTCACTCCGAATGAGTTTGATATATTCGAAGGTGTAGTGAAGATTCGCTATCTGCTTTACTATAACTTTGTGAATGTGCTGATCGGAATCGGTTATTGAATTTCTATTTTCGAACAGCTGTGAAATGTGTAAAGTCTGATTTGAAAATGTGAAATTCTGAAATGGTTTTTACACCGCATGAGATTTCCATATCTATGTATGTATATGTCTGTAGCGAAAAGATCGCTATCTATATCAGTTTTGAGTAAAGGTTATTGTGTCTTGAAAGATGCATCTGTTTCATGCATAAGGGTGATATTTTAAGCATGTAGATAGTATGGTTGTCTACCTGCTTACATATTTTCCTTACTGAGCGTGTTAGCTCATCCCTTTACTCTCCTTTCTCCACAGATTTATTTTCAATAGTGTATTCGCTGCCATCCTCCTGCATCCATTGGAACAGCTCCTAATTGATATAAGGTATAAACATTAGTAAATTTTTTATTTGAACATGTATATGCACAGTAATGTATTTGTAAACATGGGGATGTAAATTATTGTAAATACAGTTATGTATATATTTATAGTTAAGAAAAAAATTTATCAGCCTATTTCATTATGGCATGAAGTGAACGTTAGAAAGGAATAATCGAGTGGCTGACATTGACTCACAGCCCAACCAAATCAATGTCAGTGAGTCGTGAACTGTGATAAATAATGATATAAATGTAAGCAAAAAGGGTTACGACATAAGACTTAGTAAGGCCCATTAAGATGCAATTGGGCCTAATAAGAGCAAACGAGTCCATTAAGTGAAATTGACTGTATTAAAAGTGAAATATAGTTTAAAAAGTGTAATTAACCTAATGAATGGTTATATGTAGCTCCAGAGAGTATATTTGGAGCAAAGCAGACTGAGTGATTTTACAACTGTGGAAAAGGAAGAGCATTCCACGCGACTCGAGGTAAGAGAATTTTACGAGTAGTTAGAGATACCTGCACATATTTTTTAGGGCATTTATATTCTCTTAAAAAGTTTGAGGATCATAGAAAGAATAAAATTTATAGAGACCTTATATTGGTAAATTACGATTTTACCCCTATTAAGGGAAAAATTCCAAAAATTAAGAAAAGTCACAAAAAGCATGGAAAACATATTTTCAATTGTTTTTACTATTTTTTAGCATAAACATAAATGGATGGGCTAGTGTTTTCATGCATTACACAAAATAACACAATTATGGTGTTGATTTTGATTATTGAAATAATCTCTTTGAAATGAGTCATCTATCAAGTTTGTGTGGAAACAAATCGTGTTAAAGCACTGCTCGCACTGGATTTTATATGGTTTCTACATGAAATTATGCTGGACAGTTTCTCACATTAGATTTCATATGATATGCATGACATAGTACTGGAGCGTTGCTCGTACTTGATTTTAAATATGATTTACACATGACATGGTGCTGGAGTGTTACCGCACTAGATTCTATATGAAATATGCATAAACTGTGTTGGAGCAAGGTGTTGACTGGTCGTCACACTCAAGGGTCGCACTGTGATTTGATATACATGAACCTGTGTTGGAGATTACTCACACGTGGAATTGATTTAACATGCTTAAGGCCATGTTGGATGCCTCGTGTAGACTTTGTGTCACAAGGATGAGATGCTGGCACGAGCGATATGAGAATGGCATGGGTGATTGATATGAGATAGGGTCCACGAAGTACTTTGTACCATGTACGTAGCACAGAGTACGCTGTACCGTGTAGTCTTCGGACTAGATAAGTCTTCGGACTAGATTATATCATATTATAGACTGGCGATGAGGATTTGACTCACCTACCATTACAGCATGTGATGCCCCACACACTAGGTACCGTGTAGCCTGGGATCATCGATTAGGATATGGCCATAGTTCCTATATGATTACCATAATACCTGTCAAATCTCGCATGTTTAGAATGTATATAAATACATAATTTAATATGATTTTTATGAATCAAGGTATCCCGAGGGACGAGAGGAGCCTTGATATATGTGGAATGAAATGCATATTTTGAATGATTTTATGTGAGTTAAGGTATCCCGAGGGACGGGAGGAGCCTTAATAAATGTTGAATGAAATTCATATTTGGAATGATTTTATATGGACCGGATAGCTTGTGAGACCCCATATGTGTATGACTTTGTAACATGTGTAAGTGGAATTGTAAGCCAAATGATTTTAAATCATGCAAATGTATGAATGAATGAGAGAAGTAAGGGTAGAGTATGCATGAATGAATGAATGAGAGAAGTATGAATGAATGAGAGAAGTAAGGGTAGAGTATGCACATATATGGCATTGGTGAAATGTATGAATGAATGAGAGAAGTAAGGGTAGAGTATGCACTCCCAAGTGCCTAATAAGTAACTAAGGGAGTTACTAGATAAATTAGCTAGAAATGGCATAACAATGGCCAAATGCAATAGTGGGCCAACCTTAACGAAAAAGACTCAATGAGATATGCTGACTAGTTGAAGTCAGAATATGAGTGATTAACATTAACTCAAGTGATTGGTAAATGAATGCAGCTCTTGAAGACATGTCTGGAGCAAGTTGAGCCCAATCGCGAGAGACGAGAAATGAAGAGAGTCGCTTTCAAGTAAATCGAGGTAAGAGAATTGTGTGGACTCTTAGAGATATCTGTGCGCATTTTTGGTGCATTATCATTTTCTAGATTATATGTGGTAATAGGAATGAAATGGGTGTTTAAAGGGCAAAGAATTGAGTTTTTGAGAAATGTGTATGAAAACAAGAGCATGATGCTTTGAAAATCCTTTTTATTGGTTTTTAGCATGTGATTGGTAGGTTGGCTAGCATTTGAAATCAATTGCACGAGAAATAACTTGATTTTGTTTTATAACCATGTTCTGCAAAGAATGAGCCACAAACATGAGATTGTGGAAATAAAACGTGCTAGAGCATTGCTCGCACGAAATTTGACATGTTTACACATGCAATAGTGTTGGAGCGATGCTTGCACTAGAGTTTTACATGGATTTTATAACATGGTGCTGGAGTATAGCTCATACAAATTTTTATACTGGTTTTGACATTGTTCTGGAGCATAGCTCGTACTAGATGTCCACCACACTTGTTGCCGTGCTTGAGACTACTCGCACGAGGGTTTTGTGACATGTTGGGAGCCGTGTTGGGAGCTTCGGGTAGGCTGTGTGCCAGCCGATTAAATAGGCTTGCACGTGCATAAGAGATGTGATTGGATATATTGTGATGATGTGGGTCCACAGAGTACGTTGTACCGTGCAAGTAGCATAGAGTACGTTGTACCATGTGTGATATTTATACCGTCTTCGAACGATGGATTCTGCTATGGACCGACAGGTTGGACGTGACCCACCTCCCGTGCAGAAGCAGATAGTGGTGATACCCTGCACACTAGGATCCATGTAGCCTGGGATCATAGAGGATATGGCCATAGTCCTAAAGGATATTTCCCTTATTATATTATATGCCTTTCTCACATGTCTATTGATGAAAGATAAATCCATGTTTTTTAATTCTGTTTTATGGGTCAGGATAGTCCATGGGAGGGGCCGAGTCCTGATGAGTGAATGATTTGGTATTGGCTTGTGTTATGAATTGGAAATGTTTTTCAAGTGCACGTTGCATGATGATTTACCATGCTTTGACCTTAATTATGCATGATGATTTTTTCATGCTATGCTTTAATAACTGTGCACTGATTTATACAGCATGATTTGCTATACATGGCATAAACACAAGCATTAGCACACATTTTGAAGTACAACAATAAATATGTCGTTTAAGCATGGCATCATGATCACGTAGATAGCACAGTTATCTACCGTTCGTATGATTGCCTTACTAAGAGCGTGGTTTGCTCACCCCCTTATTTTTCCCCCTCTACAGATTGAAATGGAAATGGAAATGGAAATGGAATTCGGTATAACGGTTGAAATGGAAGGATTGAAATGAAATTCCCGAATACATTGAAGGGCAAAACGGTTAAAAGATTGAAAGTCGGTATAAATTCGACAAGAAAATTTGATTAAAAATATGGGATTGAGAAATCTTGATCAATAACGAAGAAATAATTTAATTTCGAGTTAAATTGATCAAGATATGAATTTATTGGAATAAAACCAAAATTTTCACTTCGAAAAATAATCCCGAAAATAATCGAAAATTATACCAAAAAGCCGAAATAATATTGATAAATTCATTTATAGATTAAATGAATTAAATATAAATTATTTTTAGATATTTTTGGATATTTTTGGATTTTAATAATAAAATAATGATTAAAATAATAATAAAAATAAATAATAAATTAAATTAAAAAAATGAAATTTGCATAATCACACGAAACAGAAGGCAAACGAGGAAGACGAACCCGAGCCTTCTGCTTCCCGAACGGAGCCACCTGACGCCACTAGAGAGCTGCCAGGCGAGACAACCGAGCCGTTCGAGCCTTACCGGCGCTGATAGACAGAAGGAACGACGACCGACGAGGGAGAATCCGAGAGAAAATCGACGGGGGAGGAAAAGAGAAACACGGCCATTTACTGGTGATCTAGCCCCAATCGACCATAGCCGAGGGTTCCCCAGGTGCAGGTGACGCGATCGGTGGTGGCCATGACCAGCGAAACCGACAGACAGCGCCGAAAACGGCGAAAAAGAGAAAAGTCACCGCGGCGAGGAGAGAACAGGCCGAACTGACCACTTTTCGGCAACCTAGGGTGAAACCGAGACCAGATCCGTGCATCGGATGATCCCGCGGAGCTGCTGGTGATGGAAACTGGCGGAGAACCGATCGACGGGGCCCTGAACCGGTCGAATCGAACTGAACCGGACCTGTCTGAACCGGGTTGAACCGGACCGAACCGGTTCAGCTAAGAAAGAGAGGAAAAAGGGAGAAAAAGAGAAAAAAGAAGAAGGGGAAGAATTTTTAGGGATACACCGAACTTCGGGTAAGTCGGGGAATTTATTTAAATTATAATTGATCGAAAAATAACCCCAAATTAAATATAAATTGTGCAATTTGACGTTAAATTTTGAATGTGAGAAGATCAAACTTCGATTTGCGCACCATCGCCTAATCTCGGGGAAATAAAGCTCATTTATGACAATTTATGTAATTATTTGCGTATTAAAGATTTATTTTACGAATTTCAGATTTAATTCTGCAATTAGTGAATAATATTCGTATTTTTGAATTAATTGTCGTAAATGATATACGGGTTATCCAAAGAGTTTGGAACGAAGCCCAATAGGTATTGAGAGCCCAATAGACCCGAAGAAAGGATTTAATAAGTGGAAATGGGCTGAAAATGGGTCGATTCCCATTAAGATGAAATCGGGCCCAATAAAGTAAAACGGACACAATGATTTAAATTAAGCCCAGTAAAAGTGAAATATGAATAATTATGCTTGGATTTTAACCCAATAAATGATTATCTGTAGCTCCGGAGTACATATTGGGAGCTAAATGGATCGGGTGATTGGTAGAGTTGGGAAAGTCAGACCGTACAAAAAAATGAGGTAAGAGAATTTTGTAAGTGCTTAGAGATACCTGCGCGTATTTTTGGGGTTATTTACATTACGCAGAATTTTCTAAGGTATCTAGAAATATAATAATAATTTTTACGAAAATCGAGGTATATGTGAAAAATTATGATTTTACCCCTAGTTAGGAAAATTTTCAAAAAGGGTAGTAAGGCTATGAAATTGCATGATTTTCATGTTTTTGATATTCCTATGATTATATTGCTTTAATTTAAGCAAATTATGGATAGGCTGGCTGTTTATTTCATGTTTTTACATGGAAGGGCACGAATTAGGTGTTAGTTGTGATTTTTTATTTGTTTTAGTGAAATTGAGTAGCCTATCATGTTTTTATAAGTTTTAAATTGTGCTGGAGCACTGTTCGCACTGGATTTTATATTTTAACTCATATACAGAGTGCTGGAGCACTACTCACACTGAGCTTTACAAACTTGCTTTACATGACTACCGTACTCGAGCTGTGCTCGTACATGAATTTTACTTGGTTTTATGCATCCGTATTAGAGCATTTCTCGTACATGAATTTAAATTGGATTTATAACTATTTTAAGTTGTACTGGAGCGCTGCTCGTACGCAGATTTCATTGATTTTTATGAAACCATGTTAGAGCTACGCTCGCACGAGGGTTTTTCTGATATCATAAATATGTATGGAGTCGTACTGGAGCTTCACTCGCACAAGAATTTTATGACATGCATATGACCGTGTTGGAGCCTCCTGTAGACTGTGTGTCATAGTGAGAATATATGCTCGCAAGTGTAGATTGAGACATGGGTTGGTTATCGACATGGATTGGAGTGGGATAAGACCTATGGCAGGCATCCCCAGACTATGATATTGGGTTCATGGAGTATGTTGTACCGTGTATGTCACAAGAAGTACGCTGTACCATGTAGTCATGACTATTGTATTCACGTTACTTGATATTCTGGTAGGTAGGATTTGAGCCACCTCCCGTTGCAGTTGTGCTACCCCGAACACCAGGATCTGTGTAGCCTGGGATCACAGGGACATAGTCCTCGATTGTTTCCATACAGTAACCTGCATGTCTCACATGATATATATATATTTATTTACTTGGTCTTGTTAGACCAGGGTAGACCCGAGGAGGGGTCGAGCCTCGATTTGTGATGATTTTCATGAAACGTGGTATTAAATGAGAAATTGATTGGTTTTTATTAATGATTTTAAAGATGTGTTGAATCCCTCTGGGATTGTTTTTGAAGAGTTTTATAGTACCGAGCATGAGAGGTTTTATATGAGATGTTTTTCATGTTTTACATGTCGATTCATGTTTTGCGATATATGATATACTCATACATGAAATGGTTTTAATTGCCTCATGCTCGAGATATAAATGTTTTACATGTCATGCCTTTACCAGCATGTAGATAGCGTAGTTATCTACCTGCTTGCATTATTACCTTACTGAGCAAGTTGCGCTCACCCTTTCATTTTCCACCCTACAGGGTACATTCAGTAGAAGAGAGCGACAGTAGTCTTGCATTTCGATTATCCGCTGCTTCCTATCAAGACCAGGTATACACATTTGTATAATTTTGTATCTGAACATATAGAGGCACAGTACTATACATGGATGTAATATTGAGGATATATTTAGTTAAAATAAATTGATATATAAATGAAATATGGAAAATAGATGTTAAGGTAAGTAACATGATAGGAGGGACTAATATCGACTCATCACGATGGGTAAGGAAATGAAAAAGCAAAAATTTTGTAGGGTTTTTAGGAAAAATGGGTCGTGACAGAAACCAGGGCATGTGATTAGAAATTACTCGGGGATGACTGAGGGTGCCCCACAGAAGGAGAAGGAGTCGGAGAGAGCTCCCATTGACACTCCCACTCCGAGATGGAGGACAACAGCCAAAGAGAAAGGAAAGCAGGCGGTTGGTAGAGGGCGAGTACACGCCTTGGACTAGGATACCGCGGATCAGTCGTCAGATGTGGTGAAAGGTACCATCTTAATCTTTGATCTTGAAGCTTATGTTTTGATAGATCCTGGTGCCACACATTCATTTGTATCACCTACATTTGCATATAAATTGTTTAAGCATGTGAAGCTTGCCCCGTTAAGTAGGAGGATGTTGATAAGCACCCCCATGAATAATAGTCAGTTAGTGGAGTATGTATTTAGAGAATGTAAGTTGAAAGTAGGGGAAAAGGAAATGCCAGCTGACCTCATTTTAATGTATATGAGAGACTTTGATGTAATTCTAGGAATAGATTGGTTGGCTGTTAATCGGGCTGTAGTTGATTGTTTTTCTAAGACGGTAACATTTCGAGGGGTAGATAATGTTACCGTAAGCTTCCCCAAAAAATGTAATGTAAATCCCCTTGAAAAGTAATGAAAGCAGTTGTGGTTGTGAGTGAGATATATGAATCTTTATACTGATTTAATGATAGATATTTTGAAAGGTTATATTGCGTACATGGTTTAGACGGATAAGGCATGCCCAAAATTTTGAGACATCTCAGTGGTCAAGGAATTTCTAGATGTCTTTCTAGATGATTTACCAAGGTTACCACAAGACATAGAGATGGAGTTTTGTATAGATTTGGCACCTGGTACAGAGCCGATATCCAAGCCATCGTACAGAATGGCTCCGATTGAGTTAGTGGAACTGAATGAGAAGTTACAAGAGTTATTGGATAAAGGGTTCATCAGACTAAGTGTATCACCCTAGGGAGCTCCAGTTCTATTTGTAAAGAAGAAAGATGGAAGCCTTCGACTATGTATTGACTACAGGCTGTTGAATAAGGTGACCATTAAGAATAAGTACGCCCTTCCACGCATCGATGACTTGTTGGATTAGCTTTGGGGAGCGCAGGTCTTTTCTAATATAGATCTAAGAACTAGGTACCATCAATTAAGAATTCGGGATGGAGATGTACCTAAGACAGCTTTTCACACCCGGTATGGTCACTTTGATTTGTAGTTATGCCATTCGGGTTGACGAATGCCCTCGCAGCTTTTATGTCACTAATGAATGAGGTGTTTCACCAGTACCTGGATAGATTTGTTATCGTATTCATCGACGATATTCTGGTGTACTCGGGATCTCGAGAGGAGCATGAGCAGCACCTAAGGATAGTGCTACAGACCCTCCGGGAGAAGTTATACGCTAAACTCAGTAAATGTGACTTTTGGCTAGAGTGGATCTCTTTTCTAGGTCATATTGTGTCGAAGGATGGTGTGTCAGTGGACCCATCTAAGATTAAGGTAGTGGTTCAGTGGTAGAGACCCCAGACAGTCATAGAGATGAAAAGTTTCTTGGGTTTAACTGGGTATTATCGACGATTTGTGGAGGGATTCTCGAGATTAGCTGCTCTATTGACACGTCTCACGAGGAAGAATGTTGAATTCGTGTGGGATGATAGATGTGAGATGAGTTTTCAAGAGTTGAAGCGTCGATTAACTACAGCTCTGATTCTCACCATTCGTACCAGCTCAGGAAGTTTTTCTGTATATACAGATGCTTCGTACCAAAGACTGGGCTGTGTACTGATGCAAGATGGGAACATAGTAGCATATGGATCGAGACAGTTGAAGGATCATGAAAGGAACTACCCGACCCACAATTTAGAGTTAGCGACCATGGTGTTTGCTTTAAAAATATGGCGTCATTACCTTTATGGTGAGAAATTTAAACTATTTAGAAACCACAAGAGCCTTAAGTATCTGTTCTCACAGAAGGAGTTGAACATGAGACATCGGAGGTGGCTCGAGCTTCTGAAAGACTATGATTACGAGATCCTGTACCACTCGAGTAAAGTGAATGTGGTAGCTGATGCATTGAGTAGAAAGCATCTCGAGTTGGTATCGTACATGATGATCAGGGAACACGAGTTATTGGAACAGTTCACGAACCTCAGTCTAGATGTGACCTTGCCTGATACTGATAGTGGCTTTACGGTAGCTAGCCTACTATTGGAACCTGATATGATAAATCGTATCTGACAGGCTCAGCGGATTGATGAGCAGTGCAGTGATGATATGATAGATTGTATCTAATAGGCTCAGCGGATTGATCAGCAGTGCAGTGATATTGTCGGGCAGATACAGAGGGGTACGGATACTAATTTTGAGTTGAGTTCAGATGGTTTGCTGAGGTTCAGGGGTAGGATATGTGTTCCCAATGATCTAGAGATTAGGAGGTTGATCTTAACAGAAGCTCACTTGACAAAGTATACACTGCATCTGGGAAGTAACAAGATGTATCAGAATCTTCGGAGAGTGTATTGGTGGTCTGGGATAAAAAGAGAGGTAGCTGAGTTTGTGGCAAAATGTCTCGTCTGCCAGCAAGTGAAGATAGAGCATCAGCAGCCTACAGGGCTATTGCAACCTCTACCTATACTGA
Source organism: Firmiana major (assembly GCA_033439115.1). Lineage (NCBI taxonomy): Eukaryota > Viridiplantae > Streptophyta > Magnoliopsida > Malvales > Malvaceae > Firmiana > Firmiana major. Next base: position 41,570,762 of record CM065907.1, on the reverse strand, counting down.
CTTTGAAATGGGAGTATGTCACTATGGATTTTGTGATGGGTTTGCCTGGGACCCATAGGAATCACGATGCGATCTAGGTGATAGTGGATAGGTTAACGAAGTCGGCACACTTCCTAGATATGAGAGCCACTAATTGTAAGACCCGATATTTTCGAGTGCATTTAAAAATGCAAAAGGACTTAAATGGCATTCCCGAATACGTGCAAGGGCAAAATGGTCAAAAGACCAAAATTCGGTATTAATCGGGACATGAAAATTTAATTAAAAATATGAAAATGAGAAATCTTGATCAATGACGAAGAAACAATTAAATTTCGGGTTAAATTGATCAAGATATGAATTTATTGGAATAAATCGGGATTTTCGTATCGAAAAATAATCCCGAAAATAATCGAAAAATATACCGAAAAGGTAAAATCGGACTGAAAAATTTATTACGGATTAAATGAATAAAATAGAATTATTGTAGATATTTTTGGGAATTTTATTATTATTTTATTTAATAAAATAATAATAAAATTTAATTATAAATAAATAAAAAAATGTTTAAAAAAAAAAAAAACGCGAATTGGAATCGCGAGAAACAGAAACAGAGAAGGAAAACGCGAAGGAAACAAACCGAGGAAGAAGAGACGCCGGACGAGCCACCACCGGCGAGGCTGAGGGGCCGGTGAGGGTCGGCGAAGGTCGACCGACCTCGGGCGAACCACCAGCGGCCAGGACGCGCCGTGGAGTCGCCGGAAAACACCGAAAAACGGAGAGGATGCCGCGGAAGAGAAAGCTCGATCGGCGGCCATCGGCGCCGATTCGAGACAAACCGAGGCCCGATTTAGGGAGCCCATGCGATGGCGCACCGAACGGCACCGGAATCGCTTCGAGAACCGGCCGGACGGCGCCGACACGACCAAAGGATGACTGGACCGGTCGAACCGGACCCGAGCTGAACCGGCGGTCCGAACCGGGTTGAACCGGACCGGACCGATTCAGCCCAAAAGAGAGGGAAAAAAAGGAAGAAAAAAGGGAAAAAGAAAAAGAGAAAAAATGGAGAAAAATTCCAGTGATGCAATCGAGTTTCGGGTAAGTCGGTAAGTGGTCGAATTGACCTATTTAATTTTTGGAATATTTAATTTGATAAATAATCGACTGAAAGTTTATCCGAAAATATATTTAATTGTGTAGCTCGACGATTGGCATCAACCGAGAGCTCGAGATAGCCTCGATTTGTGTACGATCATGGAATAACGGGTAAGTGACCCTTATTTACGACAATTTTATATCGTTATGCGTGATTGATATTTAACGCATAAATTATGGATTTAATTTTCGCATAAATGAATTAAATTCTGAAAATTGGATAAATTGTCGTAAATAATTCATAAGCTGTCTGAGAATTTAGAACGAGGCTAAATAAATACTGATGGGCCCAATAAGCCCAAAAGCCTCGATAAAGTGTGGTAAACGGGCTTAAGGCCGATTAAGGCCCATTATGGTACAATCGGGCCCAATATGGGTAAACAGGCCCAATGATTTAAATTAAGCCCAGAAAATTAAGAAATACAATTAATTGCATTGTATTTGACCTGATGAATGTGTATCCGCAGTTCCGGAGATTTGATTTGGATTGGGAGCAAATCGGACTGCGTGACGAGTCATCAGTGGAAAGGTCAGACTGTACAGAAAAATGAGGTAAGGGAATTATGTGAGTAGCTAGAGGTAGCTACGCGTACTTTAAATAGTTTTTGTATACACTGATTTTGTATGTATACATTGATATTGTATAAAGGTCCTAAAAAAATGGTTTGAATGATTTTAAGGATCGAAATAGGTGAAAAGATTATTTTACCCCTATTGAGGGAAGTTCACCTAAGGATGGTGAAAGCATGACATGCATGAAATGCATGATTTAAGGATTTATATGATTAAGGAATTTTCTTGGTTTTAATCAAAGTAAATCGATAGATTGGCCAATAATTGCATAAGTTTCCCAAAATAACACTACGTAGGTGTTATTAATATTTAATGGAAATTTCTTTGGAAAACGGCCAACTATCAAGTTTATATGGAAACAGATAGTGCCGACACGTAGTTCGCACTATATCTGTGTTTGTGAATGTGCATAAATGTGCTTGAGCAGTTGCTCGCACCGACTTGTGTGACATCATATGCATGAAATGTGCTAGAGCATGGTGCTCGCACTGATTTTTATTATTGTGAAATGAGAGTTGCTGGAGCCTAGCTCGCACTCTGTTTTGACTTGTTTTGACATGTTTTGATTTGTTTTGACGTAGTATGCATAAAATGGTGCTGGAGCGATTGCTCGCACTAGTTTTAATGATTTGACATGCATGAGGGATGCTGGAGCTTAGCTCGCATCTAGTTTTGATATGATATTGCATGAAGCCGTGCTGGAGTGTAACTCGCACGAGATTTGATTTAATTATGCATAAAGCCGTGCTAGAGTGCAACTCGCACGAGATTTGATTTACTTGAGCATTCATTTGTGCTGGAGCGTTGCTCGCACAAAGTTTTACGTGGTTTTTATAATTCATTTGAATGCCGTACTGGAGTTTTTCTCGTACGAGGTTTTCACTGAATTTCTATACATGTCCGTACTAGAGCATTGCTCGTACGTGGATTTTACTTGAAATTATAATCAGTTTAAGTCGTACTGGAGCATTGCTCGTACGCAGATTTTACTGATTTTCATGACACCGTGCTAGAGCTTCGCTCGCACGAGATTTTCTGATATCATGAATATGCATGGAGCCGTGCTTGAGCTTTGCTCGCACAGGGATTTATATTACATGCATATAGCCGTATTGGAGCCTCCTGTAGACTGTGTGTCACAGTGAGATAATATGCTCACACGTGTATTCTGAGACAGAGATGATATGGGTGGATAAGACCTATTACAGGCACCCCTGATTGAGCTTGGGTTCACGGAGTACGTTGTACCGTGTATATCACGCGGAGTACGCTGTACCGTGGGGATTGTTGGAGTGGAGTGGCATTAGCCACGAGGCAGCAAGCCTTGCCCTCGCAATCCTGGTGTTATGCTGTTCTGGCGGGTAGGACGACCCACCTCCCGTTTCAGGTGTGATACCCCGCACACTAGGTACCGTGTTGCCAGGGATCACTAGGATATGGCCATAGTCCTCGATGTTACTGATAATTATCTTATTGTCTCACATGATATAACTTGTGGTCTGTTAGACCAGGGTAGACCCGAAGGAGGGGTCAGGCCCCCGATTTGATGAATTTATGATTTCATATAATTTTATGATATGTGACCCTGAAAGAAGGGTAGTTTTATAACCGGAGTTTTATAATGAATTTTATTGAATTGTTTTATGAGATGGACCCGGAAGGGTTAGTTTTAACTGCAGTTTTAATGTTTTGATTTAAATGCAGTAGCATGTGAAGTTTTCCATGCTTTCATTTGAAATCCATGTTTTGTCTTACATGGCATAAAAGACTTCATGATCTTGATCTAATTCATGGTTAATATGATTTAATGATGTCACATAAAATGCTTTGAATGCATGAGTTACATGATTTATATATGCACAAATAGTTTTGGATGAACTATGGCATTGAATATGCATGACTTTGTGCTTGATGATTTTAATGAAAAGAAATGGATTTAAGGGCATGGCATTATGAGCATGTAGATAGTGGAGCTATCTACTTACTTGCATAATTGCCTTACTAAGCGTGTGGTTTGCTCACCCCCCTTATTTTTTCATCTTTTCAGAGCACTTGTAATAGTTATTGAGCGGCTGAGGACTTGCATGCTTAATATCCGCTGCTTGCTGCTTCCCATCGAGAGACAGGTATACACATTTGTATGGTCTTGTATCTAAATATGTAATGCACAGTACTGTAAACGGATATTATGTCGGGGATGTAGAGTCATGTAAATACCATTGGGTATGTGTTTATTTAAAGTTAAAAGGATAGTAGACTCTGATATATGATTATGGGAATGAAATGTTAAATAGTGTGAGGTGACTAACACCGAATCATAGCCCAACTGTGTTGTAGGATGGTCACGACGAGAGAAAGGTAAGAATTAAATAATAAATGAAAAAGCAAAAAATTTACTCTGATTTTTAAGTAATTCGGGTCGTGACAGGTTTAATGGTATCAGAGCTTGAGTTGGCCTGATATGAGTCGGTGTTAGTGATTAAGGATGTTTACATCCCCATGTACTGTGCATTATTTGGATACAATTGTGTATATCGAGATGGAAGTTCAGCTAAGAATTTGGTTTTAAATGCAAGAATAGACTCATTGACTGATAGCCGCTATGGTTGAGAGGCGAGTACACGAGCTCAAGGCCGTTGAGGTAGGCCCATGAGTTGTACTGAGTCGCCACATGAGACTTGAGATGAGATTGACGTGGAGGCTAATGTTGAGCATGCCCCACAGAGTCCGACAGAGAGATCTGACAGAGTCTGACAGAGAGATCAGACAGTATTGAGATACGCTTCGTGAGGTTGGAGCGGAGTGTGGAGAATATTTTTTGAGCTAATTGCTCAGGATATGTATGAGATTTGAGGGCGAGTTGGAGCATTAATTGAAGTTCGCTCGACCCATTTGAAGAGTTAGACGTCCAAAATGGACATGAGAAATAATTCGTGATGTATTCCGGTGACAGAATATCCCGGACATTATTTTAAAGGAAATTACAGATGACATTCTTTACTCTGACCCAGAGGAACATGTTGATTAACGAGTATGATACTCAGTTTATATTCCTGGGCAGATGTGACTCGGACACGATGAACAGTGAGAGTCGAGATGTTTGAAAGTTCATGGAAGGACTCAAATTAACAATTAGAGTCCGATTAGCCCGTTAGATATCACTACCTATGCAGAGGCAGTACACAGACTACAGTTGTGTGAATAAGATCATGAATTGCGCACCTCTGAGATTGGGAAAGGTAGTGAGGGCCGAAATTGAGACAAAAAGAGAATAAAGAATGACAGAGATGTCAGAATGGAAAAAGGTAGTTTGGTAAAGGCTTAGAGCTGATAAATCACGGGGTAAGTTGATTGATAAACCCCAGTATATCTAATTTCAATACTTACGAGGGATATTGTGATTTGAGGACCCCGACCTGCTACGTAATAGTATAACAGAGTAGCAGTGTGAACAGTGTAGGATATGTGGTAGTTACCACGAAAATAAGATGTTGGACGAGGGCGAGTGTATGCCTTGGACCAGGACACTACTGATGTTTCATTGGATGTGGTGGAAGATACCACACTGGTTGTGAATAATGAAATAATTATTTTAATTGCTCCTGGTGCCACGTATATATTAATACAGCCTTCAGTTGCTTATAAGCGAGTGAAAGATGTGAAGCCTGTACCCTTAGGCAAAAGGATAATAGTTAGTTGATTTTCACTAACTGAATATGAGTATAGGGATTGTAAGTTGAAAATAGGGGTGAAAATATCACTGAAAAGTGTATTGTAACTTGACAAGTAAGGAAAGAGTTTGCCATAAGTGATATATGAAAGGAGATAAGATTGGAGATGTGATAGATCCTGCATACGAGATATATTGGAATAAAAGGCATATACAAGGTAAGGATATCCTTGATATGCAAAGTAATTTGGATTAAGCAATATGTAGTGAATATGAATTACGACCAAGGATAAGGGGTGGATAAATTTACACCCAGTATGTGGTCAAATCTTAGGGTTAATAAAGGTATTTTAAAATATCTCCCTGCCTGAAGATTTGACAGCGTCTGGAAGCGCACGCATAATCTATAGATTGAATTTGACGGTCATAATATATACACTAAAATTTGGGTACCTTTGTTGGTAAGATAAAGAGATATAGAAATTCATTAATCATGAAAGTTTAAAAATTAAAATTTTATAAAAGCCGTTAATATAAGAAAAAGGAAATGACGCGGGTTAGTAGCTTGACCAGAAGCTATTTCAAAATGACTTTATACATTTATGCGTACATAGGTCAAGGATATTGGTGATTGAAATATTGAGTGGAACTCAACTACGTTAAGGTATTTGAACCTTACCTGGACCGATTGGTTGTCATCTATAGCGATGATATTATGATGTATTCGAAGTCCAGGGAAGAGAATGAGTAGCAACAGAAAACTGTCTTACAGACGAGGTGTTGAGAGTTTCTCAAAATGGGCTACTCAGTTGACACGTCTCATTCGGGAAAAGATTTCATACGAGTGTTATGATAAGTATGAAAGTAGCTTCGGTGAGTTTTGGTATATTGAGGTATGAACTGACTACCGTAAGTATTCTTACTATAACTAACAGCTCAAGAGGTTTCAGTGTGTATGGATACCTCCAAATAAGGATTGGGCTGTGTATTGATGTAAAATGGGAAGATAGTCGTTTATAGATCCAAATAGTTCAAGGATCATGAGAGAAACTATCTGACCCATGATTTAGAGTTGGCAGCCGTAGTGATTACACTGGAAGTATGGCGCCACCACTTATATGGTAAGAAATTTCGGGTATGCACTGATCGTAAAAGCCCTGAGTATCTGTTTTCACAGAAAGAGTAGAATATGAGATAACCAAGAGGGTTAGAGCTTCTAAGGATTATGATTGTGAACATTATACCACCCAGGAAAGGCTAATGTAAAGGCTGATGCCTTGAATAGAAAGAGCCTCGGGATGGTATTACATATGATGGTCAGGGAGCGTGAGCTGCTAGAGCAGTTTGAGCCTCAGTAGTGATGTGATTCCTTCTGATGATGACGATGATTTTGTGACAGCTAGCCTAAGGTTAGAACCGGATTTGTGTGACTGGATTTGTCAGGCTTAGCGTGATGATCGGCATGGTGTCGATAGTGTGGGTCAGATTCAGAAGGGTATAGTGACAGAGTTCACAGTGAGTGATGATGACTCACAGAGGTTCAGAGACAGTATAAGTGCTCCCGAGGACCACAGTTGATGATATAGTGTTATTGACAGAAGCTCACTCTTCGGGATATACAGTGCATCCGAGAAGTAATAAATATATCAGAACCTCTGAAAAGGGTATTGGTGGTCAGATATGAAAAGAGATATTGTAGAGAATTGCGGAAAAGTGTCTCGTATGTCAGCAGAGTAAGGTAGAGTAAAAGAAGTTGCAGGGTTATTGCAGCCTCTACCTATATTGACACGGAAATGGGAACAAGTTACCATGGATTTTGTGATGGGTTACAGAGGACCCGAATGAATCTCGAGGCTATCTAGGTGATAGTTGATAGATTGATTCAGTTACCCACCTTCTGGTTATGAAAATCCCTAGATACTCTAAGTGTATAGGCGGATTTATGTATGAAAAATTGTGGAACATAATGTAGCGTTCCAGGGAGCATGATATCAGATAGGGATTCCCGCTTCACTTCCCATTTCTGGGAATATTGTTTTTGGAAGCTATGGGACCCTGATTGTGTGTTAGCACAGCTTCCACCCTCAGACAGATGGTCAGTCAGAGAGGACTGTACAGGTTCTGGAGGATGTGATGAGAGCGTGTGCCATTGATTTTATGAGCTCTTGGGATGATCAGTTGCTACTAATCAAATTCGCCAGTGATGACAGTTGTCACTTGAGTATCGGGATGAGATTATATGTGGCATTGTATGACAGTAGGGAGTTGTTCCCTGACTTGGATAAGAAGTGGGTGACAAATAGAGAATTGTTCCCGAATTGGTAAGACAAACCTCTGAGGATGTTCAGTGGATTTGTGAGATATTAAGAACAGCTCAGAGCAGACAGAAAAGCTATGCTGACAAGAGACAGGAAATCATTGGAAATTCACCAAGGGTGAATCATTACTGTTGACAGTTATTTGTCATAAAGACGTAACAAGATTCAGATAGAGATATTGGACAAGTGGGAGATAAGACCTGTAGGTTGACATTACCACTTGAATTAGCAGGCATCCACTATGTGTCCTATCTTTTGATGTTTCAGAAATACTATCCGGACTCAGCATATGTGATTGGATTTGAGCTCCAACAGTTTAGCTCAATGAAAGTGTAACGTATGTTGGAAAATTGATTCGGGTATTATATGGAAGGAGAAAGTGTTGAGGTTTAAGAAGATCTCCCTAGTTAAGTATGATGATAGTATTACACTCCGGAGAAAGTCACTTGAAGATGACAGTATATGATGCGATAGACATACCCGGAGTTGTTATGGACTCATATTACTTGGTTCTAATTTGGAGGACCAAATTTCTTAAGTGGGGGAGATTGTAAGACCCGATATTTTCGAGTGCATTTAAAAATGCAAAAGGACTTAAATGGCATTCCCGAATACGTGCAAGGGTAAAATGGTCAAAAACCAAAATTCGGTATTAATCGGGACATGAAAATTTAATTAAAAATATGAAAATGAGAAATCTTGATCAATGACGAAGAAATAATTAAATTTCGGGTTAAATTGATCAAGATATGAATTTATTGGAATAAATCGGGATTTTCGTATCGAAAAATAATCCCGAAAATAATCGAAAAATATACCGAAAAGGTAAAATCGGACTGAGAAATTTATTACAGATTAAATGAATAAAATAGAATTATTTTAGATATTTTTGGGAATTTTATTATTATTTTATTTAATAAAATAATAATAAAATTTAATTATAAATAAATAAAAAATGTTTAAAAAAAAAAACGCGAATTGGAATCGCGAGAAACAGAAACAGAAACAGAGAAGGAAAACGCGAAGGAAACAAACCGAGGAAGAAGAGACGCCGGACGAGCCACCACCGGCGAGGCTGAGGGGCCGGTGAGGGTCGGCGAAGGTCGACCGACCTCGGGCGAACCACCAGCGGCCAGGACGCGCCATGGAGTCGCCGAAAAACACCGAAAAACGGAGAGGATGCCGCGGAAGAGAAAGCTCGATCGGCGGCCATCGGCGTCGATTCGAGACAAACCGAGGCCCGATTTAGGGAGCCCATGCGATGGCGCGCCGAACGGCACCGGAATCGCTTCGAGAACCGGCCGGACGGCGCCGACACGACCAAAGGATGACTGGACCGGCCGAACCGGACTGAACCGGCCGAACCGGACCCGAGCTGAACCGGCGGTCCGAACCGGGTTGAACCGGACCGGATCGGTTCAGCCAAAAAGAGAGGGAAAAAAAGGAAGAAAAAAGGGAAAAAGAAAAAGAGAAAAAATGGAGAAAAATTCCAGTGATGCAATCGAGCTTCGGGTAAGTCGGTAAGCGGTCGAATTGACCGATTTAATTTTTGGAATATTTAATTTGATAAATAATCGACTGAAAGTTTACCCGAAAATATATTTAATTGTGTAGCTCGACGATTGGCATCAACCGAGAGCTCGAGATAGCCTCGATTTGTGTACGATCATGGAATAACGGGTAAGTGACCCTTATTTACGACAATTTTATATCGTTATGCGTGATTGATATTTAACGCATAAATTATGGATTTAATTTCCGCATAAATGAATTAAATTCTGAAAATTGGATAAATTGTCGTAAATAATTCATAAGCTGTTTGAGAATTTAGAACGAGGCTAAATAAATACTGATGGGCCCAATAAGCCCAAAAGCCTCGATAAAGTGTGGTAAACGGGCTTAAGGCCGATTAAGGTCCATTATGGTACAATCGGGCTCAATATGGGTAAACGGGCCCAATGATTTAAATTAAGCCCAGAAAATTAAGAAATACAATTAATTGCATTGTATTTGACCTGATGAATGTGTATCCGCAGTTCCGGAGATTTGATTTGGATTGGGAGCAAATCGGACTGCGTGACGAGTCATCAGTGGAAAGGTCAGACTGTACAGAAAAATGAGGTAAGGGAATTATGTGAGTAGCTAGAGGTAGCTACGCGTACTTTAAATAGTTTTTGTATACACTGATTTTGTATGTATACATTGATATTGTATAAAGGTCCTAAAAAATGGTTTGAATGATTTTAAGGATCGAAATAGGTGAAAAGATTATTTTACCCCTATTGAGGGAAGTTCACCTAAGGATGGTGAAAGCATGACATGCATGAAATGCATGATTTAAGGATTTATATGATTAAGGAATTTTCTTGGTTTTAATCAAAGTAAATCGATAGATTGGCCAATAATTGCATAAGTTTCCCAAAATAACACTACGTATGTGTTATTAATATTTAATGGAAATTTCTTTGGAAAACGGCCAACTATCAAGTTTATATGGAAACAGATAGTGCCGACACGTAGTTCGCACTATATCTGTGTTTGTGAATGTGCATAAATGTGCTTGAGCAGTTGCTCGCACCGACTTGTGTGACATCATATGCATGAAATGTGCTAGAGCATGGTGCTCGCACTGATTTTTATTATTGTGAAATGAGAGTTGCTGGAGCCTAGCTCGCACTCTGTTTTGACTTGTTTTGACATGTTTTGATTTGTTTTGACGTAGTATGCATAAAATGGTGCTGGAGCGATTGCTCGCACTAGTTTTAATGATTTGACATGCATGAGGGATGCTGGAGCTTAGCTCGCATCTAGTTTTGATATGATATTGCATGAAGCCGTGCTGGAGTGTAACTCGCACGAGATTTGATTTAATTATGCATAAAGCCGTGCTAGAGTGCAACTCGCACGAGATTTGATTTACTTGAGCATTCATTTGTGCTGGAGCGTTGCTCGCACAAAGTTTTACGTGGTTTTTATAATTCATTTGAATGCCGTACTGGAGTTTTTCTCGTACGAGGTTTTCACTGAATTTCTATACATGTCCGTACTAGAGCATTGCTCGTACGTGGATTTTACTTGAAATTATAATCAGTTTAAGTCGTACTGGAGCATTGCTCGTACGCAGATTTTACTGATTTTCATGACACCGTGCTAGAGCTTCGCTCGCACGAGATTTTCTGATATCATGAATATGCATGGAGCCGTGCTTGAGCTTCGCTCGCACAGGGATTTATATTACATGCATATAGCCGTGTTGGAGCCTCCTGTAGACTGTGTGTCACAGTGAGATAATATGCTCACACGTGTATTCTGAGACAGAGATGATATGGGTGGATAAGACCTATTACAGGCACCCCTGATTGAGCTTGGGTTCACGGAGTATGTTGTACCGTGTATATCACGCGGAGTACGCTGTACCGTGGGGATTGTTGGAGTGGAGTGGCATTAGCCACGAGGCAGCAAGCCTTGCCCTCGCAATCCTGGTGTTATGCTGTTCTGGCGGGTAGGACGACCCACCTCCCGTTTCAGGTGTGATACCCCGCACACTAGGTACCGTGTTGCCAGGGATCACTAGGATATGGCCATAGTCCTCGATGTTACTGATAATTATCTTATTGTCTCACATGATATAACTTGTGGTCTGTTAGACCAGGGTAGACCCGAAGGAGGGGTCAGGCCCCCGATTTGATGAATTTATGATTTCATATGATTTTATGATATGTGACCCTGAAAGAAGGGTAGTTTTATAACCGGAGTTTTATAATGAATTTTATTGAATTGTTTTATGAGATGGACCCGGAAGGGTTAGTTTTAACTGCAGTTTTAATGTTTTGATTTAAATGCAGTAGCATGTGAAGTTTTCCATGCTTTCATTTGAAATCCATGTTTTGTCTTACATGGCATAAAAGACTTCATGATCTTGATCTAATTCATGCTTAATATGATTTAATGATGTCACATAAAATGCTTTGAATGCATGAGTTACATGATTTATATATGCACAAATAGTTTTGGATGAACTATGGCATTGAATATGCATGACTTTGTGCTTGATGATTTTAATGAAAAGAAATGGATTTAAGGGCATGGCATTATGAGCATGTAGATAGTGGAGCTATCTACTTACTTGCATAATTGCCTTACTGAGCGTGTGGTTTGCTCACCCCCCTTATTTTTCCATCTTTTCAGAGCACTTGTAATAGTTATTTAGCGGCTGAGGACTTGCATGCTTAATATCCGCTGCTTGCTGCTTCCCATCGAGAGACAGGTATACACATTTGTATGGTCTTGTATCTAAATATGTAATGCACAGTACTGTAAACGGATATTATGTCGGGGATGTAGAGTCATGTAAATACCATTGGGTATGTGTTTATTTAAAGTTAAAAGGATAGTAGATTCTGATATATGATTATGGGAATGAAATGTTAAATAGTGTGAGGTGACTAACACCGAATCATAGCCCAACTGTGTTGTAGGATGGTCACGATGAGAGAAAGGTAAGAATTAAATAATAAATGAAAAAGCGAAAAATTTACTCTGATTTTTAGGTAATTCGGGTCGTGACACTAATACTCTGAGTACATTATCGAAACTATATGTGCGCGAGATAGTGAGATTACACGATATTCCTGTGAGCATTGTGTCAAATAGGGATGCCCACTTCACTTCCCACTTTTAGGAACACATTCAATAAGCGATGGGGACCCAACTGAGCTTTAGCATCGCGTTTCATCCTCAGACAGATGGTCAGTCAAAGAAGACTATACAGACCCTAGAGGATATGTTGAGAGCGTGTGCATTAGATTTTAGAGGCTCTTGGGATGACCATTTGCCCCTCGTAAAGTTTGCCTATAATAACAGTTTTCATTTAAGTATCGGGATGGCACCATATGAGGCTTTGTATGGCCGTAGATGTCATTCCCCTATTGGATGGGAAGAGGTTGGTGATCGACTGATATTTACTCTCGATTTAGTGAGACAAGCCTCTGAGGATGTCGATCGATTTATGAGAGGTTACAGACAGCTCAGAGCAGGTAAAAGAGCTATGCTGATAAGAGAGGAAGACCATTGGAGTTCACAACGGGTGAATCGGTGTTTTTACGAGCTTATCCTTCTAAGGGTATAATGAGGTTTAGACAGAAAGGAAAGTTAAGTCCTCGTTACATCGGACCTTTTGAGATATTGGATAGAGTGGGAGATAAGGCCTATAGGCTAGCGCTACCACCTGAGCTAGAAAGCGTGTATAATGTCTTCCACATCTTGATATGGGAAAAGTATAATGGGAGTTAGCGAGTTTGATATGGGAAAAGTATCCCGAGTTATTCACGGACTGATTTGGTTCTAATTTGGAAGACCAAATTTTCTAAGTGGGGGAGAATGTGAGACCCCATATGTGTATGACTTTGTAACATGTGTAAGTGGAATTGTAAGACAAATGATTTTAAATCATGCAAATGTGAATGAATTGCAAATGAGAATGAATGAGTATCATGGATGCATGTAAAGGTTGAATAAGGGCTGAAGTGGCCACAAACTAAACGAATAGAACTTAAAGCATCCGGACTGGAGATAAGGACTTAAAACATGAAATGATAACGCATGGATTGTGAAATTAGGTATCCATTCTGGTTCCCAAGCAATAAGCACAAGTTCCATAACACGAAAATCATAGGAAATAAGTGCTCCAAGTGGAATTAAAATGTAAAATGAGTATTGGTGCAATGGAATGGGAATTCACCCTTGGAAAATCTGCAAAAGGGCAGCAAAAGGGCTGCAGATGGGAGCCAGATCGATCTCCCATTTAAGTGTAAATCGATCCCTTGTGCAAAACAGGGCAGTTTCATGTGAAATAGCTAAGGCAAGATCGATCTCCCTGTCAAGTAGATCGATCTCTCCAATGACCAGATCGATCTGCATTTGCCTCTGCCAAGCCCAGATCGGTACTCTCTTAAGTGCAGATTGATCTCCTTAAGCTACTGTCAAAGAGAGATCGATCTCTTCCCCATTGAACAGATCGATCTCACCCTATAATGCCTGAACATTTTAAGAGCAAAAATCAAGAACAGATCAATCCCCTACCTAACCAGATCGATCTCCTCACCTTTTTTTATATAAACCCGACGGCATAAAGCTTCAATCTTCAATAACTTGATCTCTCTCCATTTTCACCTAAATACTAAGCTTTCTCTCTCTAGGATACCCACATTTTCCATAATGATTTGAGGGAAAGACATATGAGCAAAGTTGTTCACCTTGGGGTGGAGAACAACATATCTTGAAGTCAACATCCAACTCATTGGATTGAAGGATCTAAAAAGTTTTCCAAACTTGGAAAAGAAGAAAGTCAAGCTAGGTAAGTTTCCAATGCACCAACTTCAAATGTGTTTACCTAAATGATGTTATGGGTAGATTGGTGTACATTTCAATGGTTGAAACTACCTAGGATATAATGAACCAATAATGACCTAGAAATAGAATGGTGTGAGAAATGAAATATGGTGAAGTTAATGATGAATAAGGATATCTTAAGGTAATGATGATGTTGTCAGTATGATTTTAAGATGGTGGTGTGAAATGAATTGTGAGATTGACCAATTGGTAAAATGTACATATATGGCATTGGTGAAATGTATGAATGAATGAGAGAAGTAAGGGTAGAGTATGCATTCCCAAGTGCCTAATAAGTAACTAAGGGAGTTACTAGATAAATTAGATAGAAATGGCATAACAATGGCCAAACGCAATAGTGGGCCAACCTTAATGAAAAGACTCAATGAGATATGCTGACTAGTTGAATTCAGAATATGAGTGATTAACATTAACTAAAGTGATTGGTAAATGAATGCAGCTCTCGAAGACATGTCCAGAGCAAGTTGAGCCCAATTGCGAGAGATGGGAAAGAAAGAGAGTCGCTTCCAAGTAAATTGAGGTAAAGGAATTGTGTGGACTCTTAGAGATATCTATGTGCGTTTTAGGCGTATTATGGTTTTCTAGATTATATGTGGTAATAGGAATGAAATGGGTGTTTGAAGGGCAAAGAATTGAGTTTTTGAGAAATGTTCATGAAAACAAGAGCATGATGCTTTGAAAATCCTTTTTATTGGTTTTTAGCATGTGATTGGTAGGTTGGCTAGCATTTGAAATCAATTACACGAGAAATAACTTGATTTGGTTTTATAACCATGTTTTGTAAAGAATGAGCCGCCTACATGAGATTATGGAAATAAAACGTGCTAAAGCGTTGCTCGTACAAAATTTGACATGTTTACAAATGCATTAGTGTTGGAGCGATGCTCGCACTAGAGTTTTACATGGATTTTATGACATGGTACTAGCGCATAGCTCGTACAGATTTTTATATTGGTTTTGACATGGTTCTGGAGCATAGCTCGCACTAGATGTCAACACACTTGTTGTCTTGCTTGAGACTACTCGCACGAGGCTTTTGTGACATGTTGAGAGCCATGCTGGGAGCTTCAGGTAGGCTGTGTGCCACGCCGATTAAATAGGCTCGCACGTGTGTAAGAGATGTGGCAGGATATATTGTGATGATGTGGGTCCATGAAGTATGTTGTACCGTGCAAGTAGCATGGAGTACGCTGTATCGTGTGTGATATGTACGTTGTACCGTGTGTGATATTTATACCGTCTTCGGACGATGGATTCTGCTATAGACCGATGGGTTGGACGTGACCTACCTCTCGTGTGAGATCCCGTATAGGTTTAACCTTGAACATATGTAAATGAATTCATAAGTATGATGATGTATTAGTAATGTGAAGCATATGTGCTATAACGTCCATAAGTTAAATGTACACACTTGTAATGAGAGTTGGTGATTGTACGTACAAGTTACATTATGAATGAATATGAAGAAATGGACTTTAAACATGTGATGAATGTGAGTGGAATAGAAAATGAGTAGTGTAGTAAATGGAATGAAGATTTGCATGAGTTATGCACTCCCATTTAGTTTATATTATGTACCTTTGGCTATACAAAGACTCTACACAAGTTTTAAAGTGTATAAAGTATGAAAGGATGCCATTTTCAAGTCTCAAAGATGATTGAATGAGAAAATGACTATGGCAACAAATTTAAGATGTTTTGAGTGAAGTTACTGCAGAAAAACTGTAGGAAAACTGAAAAATATGAAGGTCAGATCGATCTCATAGGATGAGAGATTGATCTGGAGGAGCCAAAATGATCGCATTTTGAGCTATGGAGCAGGACAGATCGATCTCCAATAGAGCCAGATTGATCTGGTAAGCATTCTGTAATGAGAAGATCGATTCTTAATGCAAGCAGATCGATCTCCTTAACTCTCTATTTGAGACAGATCGATCTCAAGCCAAGACAGATCGATCTCCTTAAAGCTTCTATAAAGAGCAGATCGATCTCCTACAAGGGGCAAATCGATCTCCAAGAGAAAAATTGGCCTTCGATAGATCGATCTCATCATGGAAGAAGATCGATCTTGTAGTGGTTATGTTTGGTAAAAAGGACTACCAAACCTTACAGAGATCGATCTCTACAAGGACCAGATCGATCTCATAAGCCTGCATCTATAAAAGGGGCTCGGGATTTGACTGAAACCTTAGAATTTCCCTCCTACCAAACCTCACCTGCCATTTTCTCTCAAGACTCAAGTTTTCTCACTCTAAAGATCACTACTTTCCAGCCAGTTTTGGAAGAAGCTCAAGAAGGGAAAGTTGTTCCTTTAAACAAGGAGAACAACATATCCAAAAATCTCACATTGATGTGACCAAAAGAAGGAGTTGTGGCTACCACAAATTTGACTAAGTAAAAGGGTAAGCTCTTTAACCTTCAAGCTTCTAAATATGGTTTCTAGATATTTATGGGTGGAATGATATGTGAAATGTTGATAGGATGATGAATGTAGTGATGGGTGAGTAATATTAAGAGAGATTTATAAAGAGTAAATACATGGAACGCTTAAGAGATGGTAAAATGATGTTTGTGGAAGAATGAAATGTGATTTAAGGGTTTGAGAAGGATGAATAGATAAACAGAAGACAATGTGTATGTTTAGTAGAGAGAAAAAAAATAACTTAATGATTTATATGTGTAGCTCGGAATATGTGAGACACGACTAACCCGGATCGCGAATTGAGCAAGCGTGACAAAGGAAATACGAGCACGATTCGAGGTAAGGGACTGTGTGTTAGCGATAGAGGTATTTGTACGTATTTTACCGCGATTTGAGTAATTATGAAACTAGAAATGGTATGTTTAGCTATTGAGCTATGAAAATCTATGTGAAAGTCTTAGATATACATATTTATTGTGAAAATGGGATGTGGGAAGGAAAAACAGTCTGATATGCATGTTTTCAATGCTTTTACATCTATTCATGATGTTTTGATGTTTTCTCATCCATGTACTAATTTTAAGATTGAGAAATGATAATAGATAGGCTGGCTAGTTTTACATGTTTAGCATGGGATGACATGCTATGTAAATAAACATGTTTTGAGTTTTCAAAAGAGAAAGTAGCCACCTATCGGATTTGAGATGAGATTTGGTGTTGGAGCTTTAGCTCACACCCATTTTAATGATTTTAACTATGCGGGAGTTTCACTCGCACACGTCTGCATGTTTTGATAAATCGTACTGGAGCGTGACTCGCACGTGGTTTTATAATGATAATGTGCTAAAGCGTTAGCTCGTACATGTTTCTATGTTTTGATGTACTGTACTGGAGTTTAACTCGCACAATGGTTTTGAGAAAAGTGCTAGAGCATTGCTCGCACCAGTTTTTACTGAGTTGAGGTAAGCCCGGGGATTTAGGACTCAAGGGGATGCCAGTAGACGGCCTTAGAATGGGCTGGACCTTAACGATAAATTGTACCGTGCTGGAGCCTTACGATGACTGTGTCACACTGATTGCTCGCCTGGTATATGAGACATGGTTCGGGATGAAAAGTCCATTGGAGTTGGTAGATGGACTTGGGTCCACGGTTGTACGTAAAACTATGTAGTTGTCTGTTGGTATACTATGTATTGTGCTGGGTGCAAGTGAGTACGAGTATCGCGTAGATGACACATGGCATACCTTATACAATGAGTATATGAGGAGATGATGTTGATTGAGATGAGCCGGAGGGTAGGACTGACCCATCCCCCTTCAGGCGAAGTGATGCCCTATGCACACCTGATCAGTGAGGCCTGGGATCACTGACTATGGCCATATGTCATGGATATTAGATTGCCGAAAATTCCATGCCTGTCTCAGAGATACGAGAAAATTGAGAAACTCAAAAAAGAAAGAGACTTAATGAAAGAAATGATTTGAGAAAAGCAAAGAGAGTTTGCGATTTGATAAATCTCTCGATTTGAATGCTGGTGTTATGATAGCACTATTAATAACATGCTTTCAAATGGGAATATTGTATACACGTTTCCATGGAAATACTTATCTGAGAAATAAATGTTTGAATGCATTTTCTAGTAATATTTCCATCTACATTGAAACATGGTTTTGTTTATGGATGCATGGGCTATGTAGATAGTACAGTATCTACATGTTAGCATCCATTTCCTTACTGAGCTGTGGTTTGCTCATCCAAGTTTTTCCCCCCTCCAGATACTGAGAACTAGGGCAGTGCGGTGGTCTCTGGATCTCATTTTATGTTGGACAGCTCCCACCAGTTGCAAAGGTATAAGATTTGTATACACACGAGTATTTTGTATCTAATATATTGTATCACACAGTTATAAATCAAGAATGTAAACAGTGGTATAGGGGATGTTTTGTAAAGATATTATTATACAATTAATTTGTATGTTTACACACACCTGGGAGTGTGAATTTAAGTTTAAATAAGTCCGTTGTAAAATTTATAAAATTTTAGTAATTGCATCGCCTCACAGCCCAACCGTAGTAGCGTAAGTATGGATAAAGGGCACTCGGAAGTTGGGTGTGACATCCCGTGTGGAAGAAAATAGTGGTGATACCCCGCATACTAGAATCTGTGTAGCCTGGGATCACAGAGGATATGGCCATAGTCCTAGAGGATATTTCCCTTATTATATTATATGCCTATCTCACATGTCTATTGATGAAAGATAAATCCATGTTTTTTGAATGTGTTTTGTGGGTTAAGATAGTCCATGGGAGGGGCCGAGTCATAACGAGTGAATGATTTGGTATTGGTTTGTGTTATGAATTGGAAATGTTTTTCAAGTGGACGTTGCATGATGATTTACCATGCTTTGACCTTGATTACGCATGATGATTTTTCCATGCTATGCTTTAATAACTGAGCACTGATTTATACAGCATGATTTGCTTTACATGGCATAAACACAAGCATTAGCACACGTTTTGAAGTATGACAATAAATATGTGGTTTAAGCATGGCATCACGATCACGTAGATAGTACAGTTATCTACTTGTTCACATGATTGCCTTACTGAGCATGTGGTTTGCTCAACCCCCCTTATTTTCCCCCCTCTATAGAGCTTTTACAGTAGATAGTGGGCGATTGAGGACTGGCTTTTGGTGTCTGCTGCATCCCATCACACGAGGTATACACATTTGTGTAGTTTTTGTATCTAGATATGTACAAGCACAGTGATAACTTTAAATGTAATTTTTAGGGATGTAGAGAGTTTGTAAACACCTGTAAATGACAACTCTGAGTAAGAAATACAAGTGTTTACTCTTAAATGAATTGAAATTTTAAATGATTTGGTTGGATGAGATTGACATCGATTCACAGCCCAACTGTTGGAGGTGTAGCTGTTCACTATCAGGTAAGGTAAAAGTAAAGAACAAACAATAAGTAACGGATTAAATAATAAGCGAAAAATGAAAAAAATTGTAGTGGATTTCGGTGGTTTGAGGGTCGTGACATAGCCTGAGGGAAAGGTTAAGTCTTGATCATCGTTTTAAACATATTAAATGTCAAAATACATGTCCATGAATAAATGGTGTGGAACGTCTTTTTGTGTGTGAGATTTATGTTGCATATGTTTATAAATACAAGACATGCTTTTAAAACGTGACATGGAAATAGAATGATTTGAAGCATGGCATTATGTTCATGTAGATAGTATTGTTATCTACTTGCTTGCATAATTCCCTTACTGAGTTAGTAAGCTCACCCTTTCATTTTCCCTCTCTCTACAAAGCTTTTTTAGTAGCTAGTGAGTGACTGAGGACTCGTATTCCGGTATCCGCTGCATTCTCATCGATCGAAAGGTATACGCATTCGTATAGTTTTGTACCTAAACATGTAACAGCACAATTGTCACACCCCACTTTCGGGTGCTCTTCATCTATACATATACTAACGGTTGGGCTGTGAGTCAATGTAATTACTAAATTCCATACACTTATAGCGGAAAAATTTAAAACTTTAATTCACACACTCCCAGGTATGTGTAGATATATAAAATCAATTGTATATTAATTTATCTTTACATAACATCCCCATACAACTGTTTGCATTTTAAATTTACGATTGTGTGATACATCACAATAGATACAAAATGCTTTTGTGTATACAATTCTTATACTTTGCAACGGGTGGGAGCTGTCCAATACAAAAGAGATCTGGAGACCACCGTACTATCCTACTTCTCAGTATCTGGAGGGGAAAAATAGTGGGATGAGCAAACCACAGCTCAGTAAGGAAAATGATGCTAACAGGTAGATATTGTACTACCTACATAGCCCATGCATGAAATAACAAAATCATGTCTCAATATAAATGGAAATATCACTAGTAAATGCATTTAAACATGCTTCTCACATAAGCATTTTCATAAAAACTAATATTCAATACTTCCATTTAAAAACATATCATAAAACAATGCTATCACAGCATAAGCATTCTGTTAGGACCCGTTCTCAATCCATGACTTTAACCAAAAACCACTACAAATTTTTCACATTTTTAACTTACCTTTCCTCTCTTCAATGGTTGAGTTGTGATTCGATGTCAGAGTCCTCACTTACCACATCATCCATTTTCATACATACATGTCAATATATTATTACTGACTATAACTGCTTTTATTATACATGTAAGATTATATAAAATCTAGTACAAATACATTCCCCATAATATATAACGTATACATCACTGTGCTGTTTCTATGTTTAGATACACAACTGTACAAAATAGGTATACCTGGCGATCGATAGGAACTAGCAGTGGATTCAGGAATACTATCCCTCGATAGCTCTCGCTCTACTGCTGACACTCTGTAGAGAGATGTAAAGAAAGGGGGGTGAGCATACAACGCACTCAGTAAGGAAATTAGGCAAGTAAGTAGATATCTACACTATCTACTCAAAATAATGCTATGCCTTGAAAACGTTATTTCCTTTACTCCCTTTAAAAGCATTTCTTGAAATATAATATATATACTTATACAGATTAAATCCCATGTACAGAAATCATGCTTTCTTTCTCAAATGTAGGCATGTAGTGCAAAACAATGCATCGCATATAAATCATGCCTTTATGTAAATCATGCCATGTATATTTAAATCACAATAAATATGGCATTAAATAATTCACATCACAAAATCGGAGTCTGACCCATCCCTCAGGTATGTCCGCAATTTAAATCAGTCAATCAATCAATGTGATATATCATGTGAGACTCTGTGGTGAAATGTAAATAGTATCCTGGACTATGTAAGAGAGCCTCCCCGCCGAACAGAGCCTCCCCGCCATTCTGGCTTAAGGATGTTGGGCTTAACGATCTTACCGTAAGAGAGCCTCCCTACCGAACAGAGCCTCCCCGCCCTCTCTGGCTTAAAGATGTTGGGCTTAAGGATCTTACGTAAGAGAGCCTCCCTACCGAACAGAGCCTCCCCGCCCTCTCTGGCTTAAGGATGTTGGGCTTGAGGATCTTACCATCCTCCACGGCATCCTACGTACCACAGTGTGAAAACTTGTGCGAGCTAAGCTCTAGTACGATGTCATGCATCTCATGTAAAACTCAAGTACGAGCTAATCGCTCCAGCACTCTGTCATGCATATATCATATAAAACTGAGTACGAGTAAAACTCCAGTACTCTATCATGCATGTCATGGAAATCTAGTGCGAATTAAAATCCAGCACTAATGTATGTGGAAAATATATGAAATCCCGTGCGAGCTGTGCTCCACACGATTTATTCACACAAAATATGATAGATGGCTCTTTAAAAAGGGATGATTTACAAAACATCAAAATCAGCACTATAAAGTGTGCTTAATTCACATCAACCTTAAAATCATTAGCCCATCTATTTATTTTCATGCTAAACAGCAGTTAAACACTCACATGGTAGTTTCCATGCATTTTGCAACTTTTCACAAAAGTTGACTTTTTGACTAACTATGGGCAAAATCGTAATTTGTCACTTTCGGGTCGCAATAATTATTATTCACTTTCTCTAACCCTTAGAGTTTTTAAGTGAATGTAAAAGCAGACGAAAATACGTGCAGGTATCTCTAACTACTCACAAAAGTCCCTTACCTCGGATCACGTCAAGTGACCTCACTTCCTCGGTGCTGCTAACTCTCGTAGTCCGATCAGCTCTCAATGTAAACTCCGGAGCTGTAAATAACCATTCCTCAGGTTAATTATAATTTTCCTACTGTATTACACATTAATACAGTCTATTTTCTCTTAATGGGCCTTAATAATCCTTAATGGGCTTAACTAGGCCTTAAGCCCATTTTTATTTTACTATTCACTTTTGTTGGGCCTATTGGGCTTGTGGGGCCCACCAACTCTTATTGGGCTTATCCTAGGCCCATTACACCCTATTGGGCCTAAAATATTTGGGCTTGGCCCATTGGGCCTCTCGGCCACATGCCATGGCCGAGAGCTACCCATGTCTCGGTTTCACCATGTCATGCCATCCATGCCTATTACCTAGCCAATTTCACTTAGGCATTTTCACAAACACTTGGTAGGCAACATTACTAACCATCATATAGTTCATTTAGGCATTTTATCAAACACCTTGATTGCCAACAAATTACATGTATTAATTAATCAAATTGATTAATTCTAATTACACCATTAACATTAATACATGTACACTAATCCATTTATGCCTAAAAATCATATTGACATAATTCAATATCCCATTACTCACTCTCGGCCTAACCCACTTCATGGTGATTTAATATGTTTCAACTTAAAACATATATCAACATACTTGAAATCATTCATACATTAACATATATGAAATTGGAAATTAGAAAATATACCAATTGTTGTGTTCACCCTTTGGCCGAAACTTTGGAGGCTCTCGGTTTGCACTCTATGGCTCCTTGATAGCCAATTCCAACATATGTCAATCTCCTTTCAATTTGTAACAACTTCCATGAAGAATGCAAGTTCCAAATATGCCTAATTCCTAGTGATTTCTAGTGAGAGAAAGCTTGGAAAATATGTTTCAATGGTTTCTTCTTCTAGCCGAATTTGGTGTGATGAAGATGACAATGGTGTGGCTGAATTTATAAGCCACATACTTAGCCATTAAGCTTTACTTTTCAGCCATTATGCTTGACTTTCCAAACCTTAGCCATGAGTCACCTTATGAGTCACCATATGAGTCATAGTTAACTTTAACTATGGTTAGATATTTATCTCATGGGCTTTTCCAATTGGGCTTCTCGGTTTGGGCTTTCTTAATGGGCTTTCAGGCTGAAATTTTTACTATGTCTCGGGCCTTTTATTGTCTCAAAATTTGGCCAATCAATTGGTCCAACAATTCGGTCTAAAAGACCTAAGAATTTCGATATATTTTTAGAATACCTTAATGGGCTTTAAAATTTTCACCTTAGGCCCATTACATTTTTAACCATTAAATTTATTCCGGAATCCTTCCGAATAAATTTTTCTTACTTTCGGGGATGATTATCTTGTATTCTAGATAAGAATATTTTCCCCAATTTTTCCTCCACACTTAGGTTAATTTTTAACCAAGATTAGTCAACTATGGTAAAAGTCCACTTTCTTAACTATAGTTGATTTTTTCCTTAACCATTGTCTAAGTTGACTTTTTCTCCAAATTTCAAAAGTGTCATACCTTATGTCTTACACTCTCGTCTTTATATTCCAACCGCTCCCGGTGGATAATTTCACCCGAAACACCTTATTTCCCCAAAAAGGTCCATTTTACCCTTTTTAGCTTTTACTCTCATTTGTATGTTCGGGACTAAATCAAGCTGACTTGCCTTCATGAGTTCTCTACGCTCTCTTATTTTAAGTTCTTATTTTCAGTTATAATGATTTAGATTTACTCGGTTTAGCCTGTGACACTTATAGTTCACATTTGGCTCTTTATGTAGCTTTTGCGTGTTAAATCACTTCACTAACACTTTAAGTCTAGTAAATACTCTTCTTATGATTCAACTATAATTACATAGTGTTCATACACATAGGAATCATAAGGAATAAGCTACAAAAAAATTCGGGTCTGACATATTCAAATCAAGAGATTTATCAAATCACAATATCTCTTTGCTATTCCCAAATCATTTCTTTTAATCAAATCTCTTTCTTTTCTGAGTTTCTTAATTTCTCTTATCTCTGAGACAGGCATGGAATTCTCGACAATCTAATATCCACGACATATGGCCATAGTCAGCGATCCCAGGCCTCACTGATCAGGTGTGCACAGGGCATCACTTGCCTGAAGGGGGGATGAGTCAGTCCTACCCTCCAGCTCATCTCAATCAACATCATCTCCCTCATCATATCACATATACTCACGGTACAATGTACGTCATGTGTCATATACGCGATACTCATACTCACGTGCACCTAGCATGGTACATAGTATTCCAATGGACAACTACACAATTCAATGTAAGACCGTGGACCCGATCCATCTACCCAACTCCGATGGACTCATCATCCTGAACCATGTCTCATATACCAAGCGAGCAAATCAACGTGACACAGTCATCGCAAGGCTCCAGCGCTATATCTCTCAATGCGAGGAACAACTTCTAGCACTGTATCATCTCAACTCAGTAAAAACTGGTGCGAGCAATACTCCAGCACCTTTCTCAAATCCATCGTGCGAGATGAACTCCAGCACGGCATATCAAAACCATGGAAACATGTGCAAGATAAACTTCAGTACATCATCATTATAAAACCACGTGCAAGTTACTCTCCAGCACGGTTTATCAAAACATATAAACTTATGCGAGTGAAACTTCAGCATAGTCAAAATCATTAAAACGGGTGTGAGCTAGAGCTCCAACACCAATTCACATCTCAAATTTGATAGGTGGCTATTTTCTCTTTTAAAAACTGAAAACATGTTTATTTACGTTGCATGTCGTCCCATGCTAAACATGTAAAGCTAGCTAACCTATCCATCATCATTTCTCAATGCATAGTTGAGAAAACATCAAAAACATCGTATAGATGTAAAAGCATTAAAAACATGCATGTCAGGTTGTTTTCCTTCCCACATCCCATTTTCACAATATATATACCATAATACATTTCATGATCTCATATCATCTCATAGATTAATAGCTAAATGTACTATTACTAGCGTCATATTTACTAAAATTGCTATAAAATACGTACAAATACCTTTATCGCTAACATACAATCCCTTACCTCGAATCGCGCTTGTATTCCCTTCGTCTCGTTTGCTCCCTTCGCGATCCGGATTAATCGTGTTCCAAGTATTTCAATCTACACATGTAAATCATTATGTTATTTTCCTTTCCCTCTACTAAACATACACATTTTTCTTTTTATTTATCTATTCATACTTCTCAAACCTTTAAATCTTATTTCACCTTTTCCATTTGTATCACTATATCTCATCCTAAGTTTTTCAACACTTTCCCATGGATTTCCCTTCATAAATTTCCTCTTAATATTACTCACTTATCACTACAATCATCATTTCTATCTATATTTCACATGCCATTCAACCCAATAAATGTCTAGTAACCTTATATTTTAGGCTTGAAGGTTAAAAAGCTTACCTATCTTAGTCTTTTTTCTTAACCCAAACTTGTGGTAGCCAAAACTCCTTCTCTTGGTCACACCAACATGTGATTTTTGGGTATGTTGTTCTCCTTGCTTCAAGGAACAACTTTCTCTTCTTGAGCTTCTTCAGATTCTAGCTGGAATATAGTGATATTTAGTGAGAGAAGGCTTGGTTTCTTAGAGAGAAAATGATAGATACGGGTTTGGTGGGGAAGAAATTTGAGTTTTCAATCCAATCCCGTGATCTTTTTTATAGATGCAGAGACATGAGATCGATCTGGTCCCTTATGAAGATCGATCTCTGCATGGTTTGGTAGTCCTTTTACCTAACGCAATCTACTACCAGATCGATCTGCCTTCATAATGAGATCGATTTGTTTTGTAAAGGGGAGATCGATCTGTTGCTTAATGGAGATTGGTCTCTTCTTGGCCGAGACTTAAGGAGATCGATTCGTACCTTGTGAAAGATCGATTCCTTCCAGACAGAGACTTACGGAGATCGATCTTCCTTCCCTGTGAGATCGATCTGCCCTGTTGTATTGCACTAATTCATGGCATTTCATGAGAGGGGATCGATCTCTCCTTTATATGAGATCGATCTCTCATCCCCTGCAACCCCATTTCTGCATTTTTCTGTAGATTTTCCAATGCATACTCATCCTCATTTACTTCATACCTAAGTTTACAATCCGTGCACAATTAACATACAATGACATCCCTTCCATATAGTTCATAAGCAATAAAACTTGTGCACACAACTTAAAATCATTGATGTTTCATTAAATCTCATAATTCCTTACATCCTTTATTATTTATACACTAGTAACAATGTACATATACATATACATATATACATCATAGCCTCTTAAGATATCCTTGTAGCATTACAGGCATTACAACAGTAATGTAAACAGATATAATATCGGGGCTGTAGATGTATGTAAACATGTGTGAGCTCACTTATGAGATGAAAATATTTACAGTCAATCAATAGTTTATATTGGCATGTATGTATTACATAGAAATGGATGATACGAAAAGTAAGGATGATGTAACTAATGCCTAATCATAGCCCAACTGTTGGTAGTAACATGGTCACGAAGGGAAAAAGGTAAATAAAAAGTGAAAAATTTATAATGATTTAAGGTAAAAAGAGGTCGTGACATCCTTAAACCGAGACATCACACAATTTTCTCCCTTTCTCTTCTTTTCTTTTTTTTTTCTGGCTAAACCAGTTCGGACCAATTTAGCTCACCCCCTTTCAGCTGAACCAATCCGAACCGGTTCAGCCTTATATCTCGTCATTCGGGGCTCTACCAGTCGGTTCTATGCCGTTTTCCACTTCCAGCAGCTCCACGCGGCCTCGCATCGCCTAAGGTTGGCAGCGGCAAGCCTAGGCTTGTCAGGATGCGGCCAATTTGACCTTTCTCTTCCTCGGTGTCGCTGCCTCTCTTTTCTCTCATCGATCTGCGCCTCCTGTCGAACTTCTTTTGGGTTGGCCGACGCCAACACCCACCGGTCGACATTCTCCACTTCTGTCGGCCTCCCTATATCTCTTCCTCGCTATTTCTCTTCCCCTCCTTCTCAATCAGCTTCCTATGTTTTAACAGAGGAAGCTTGATTGTCAATGGGATATTTCCCACCGACTTTTGTTCCTTTTCCTTTTTTTAATATATTATTAATATATATTATAATAAATATTAATATAATATATTATTTAACAAAAATATCTAAATATATAATATATTATTATAATATATTATATATAACTATTTATATATATATATATATATGTATATTATTTTATATATTTTTTTACATATTTATTTAATATACATATAAACATTTTTTAAAATATATTTAGACACATTTTTTGTCAAAATTTTATTCCATATTTTCGAGATAATTTTCCAATGTGGGAAACTTTCGGGTTATCACATCGCACCCACCTTAAAAAAAATTTAGTCCTCCGAATTCTTTCCAATCCAAATGGATTAGCTAAACTTATGTCGAATTACATTTTTGGGAGAGTGATACCATCTAAGTACTTTTTTACTCACTCAAATCCTTTCAGAAGTTCACAATATCGAATTCAATTAACTAATTAGGGGGTGAAGAAATGACAATTCCAATGTCAATCTTCCTCAGGACTACTTATATGTCCTTACCTCACTCTCAAATTCACTATTTTTAGACGGGTAACATTACATGCATTAGAACAGTATCGTTTAACTCGCAGCTCAAAATCAGACAAATACAGTGTATGGGATGTGAATAACTCTTGGAACCTATTTTGACTGACTCAACAAGACAAACTTGCTCTGATACCACTAAATTTATAACAACCCGAAGACTGCAAATTTTCAGTAATTTCTTGTGGAAGTATAAAATTTTGGGCTAAATTTTTCATTTTTCTTTCCATACTTGTTTGTCATGTGAGTACAGTCCTAAATATTTCTAGGTCTAAACTACCTAGCTTGGTTTAAGGTCATGAGCCTAAGGTCCCAGTCTAACTTCTTATTAACTTTTGTAAACATTTCTTAATTTAATACACATCCCGACACATACACTGAGAGGTAACTGTCTAAAAAAGTACAATTAATCAGTGAGAATACTATACCGATATGAGCTACGAGATCTTGAAGCGTTTATTTCGAAGCCGATACTAATACCAATGCCAATGCATCTCTGCTCTGAACCTGTGATGGAAAGTAGTGGGGGTGAGCTTTGGGAAAAGCTCAGTAAGTAAACCACATAAACTTAGAGGTAATAACTTACATGATACTGAATTTCTAATGCATGTCTAACACATTTCTATTCGATTATTCTTTCTAACAACATATCTGAAACTTAACAAATTCTGAAACATATCTTGTTCCAAAACATGCTTTACAATCGAAACTCATCGAAAATCACACTTCTCTTGGGTTTATGGACTAAGATATGTTCTAGAAGCTGTAAAGTTTTTTCAGGTAGAGAGATATTTTGAAATACCTTAATTAGCCATCAAACCTGACCACTCGAACTGAGTATACTCGTAGGGGTTCAAAATCCAAAACATAGTGGAATGCAGAAAACCAGAGTTTAATGAAATCAAAGTATATAAGCTTTCTCTCTCGAATTGCTTCCATCCACATTCGTTCTAAACCACAACAACTTTCTGAAATCGCATCTTATAATCCGAAAACATATCACATATTGAAACACATTCGCATATCAGAAACATCTCTTATTCAAATCATAACTTGTATTCGAAACTTATCACACATAGAACATATCTTATTTCGATACATAATCTATTGCGAAACATCTTTCTTATTCGGACTGGTTCTCACATCTGAAACATTTACACATCCAAAATATATTCCTTATCCGGAACACATTTAATATTCGAAACATATTTCATATTTCAAAACCATCTTCATAGTTCGAAACGTAGTTTTTATTCCATAATATACTTTACAATTTCAAAATGTACTTCACACTATCTTTACTAACTATTCAATTCCATTAGAAAAAAAAAACTATTGACTATTATAACCCGTCAGCTGGGACTCCATTACTAATTATTATCATCCATGTTAGCAAGGCAACAACATATTTATTTCATATCGTTAGGATATGCTCTGTGAACCATGCTCATGTTTCAAAAACATTTTCGAAAACATATTTCATACTTCAAAACATTTTTCACGTTTCAAAATACATTTCACATTTCAAAACACTTTTCAAAGCATATTTTGAAATTCGAAACATACTTCATATAATTGTTGTTGTAACCCGTGATTGAGGAAATGTTAGAATTCCACAATACATTATCATTACTAACTATTATAACTTGTCAGTTGGGCCTCGAATTGCCAACTATGCATAAGTTAAAATCAAACCATAACAAAATCGAAACATAACTATACATACATAAAAATCATATCATACTGAAAAGATACACAATATCGAAATGTGGAGACTGGGCAATCAATATTATTGTCATGTGGGTAATAACCATATCATCCTCAAAAGAGGGCATCCTTCGAAGATGGAAAAGAATACCATATCATCCTCAAAAGAGGGCATCCTCCGAAGAGGGAACAAAATACCCCTGGCCATAGGGGGCTGTAAACTGGGCCCGAGTTGTACAGCATCACATAAACACCACACAGGCGAAAACACATACTGCCACAAAGGCGACATGACAGATACATAGAAGTATAAATGATAGAGTAAAGGCTCAGCCTGTTCATAGGTCGTCGGCTAGTATTCCCTTAGGTCCCTTTAAATCAACCCCCAGGTTTACCCTGACTCGCATGCTTTAGTGCCGTTAGTCTCAAAACATACTTCTTATCATATTGAAATCATTTTCAAATTCATTTGTACAAAAGCTTATGAAACTTTTATCTTGGAAAATTACACATTACATGCCTGATCCACAATTAAATCAAAGTTATAAAATTTTACAAAAACCAAGCAAGCTTTCTAAATTTCACAAAATCATAACATGCTTTGAGATGAAATTTTTTTAATTGAAAATAAGGTTCGTACAAGAACATACCATTCCTGATAATCTTACTGTCAATATTTTCACATACTTATAGCACTTAGGATCCTTAGACATCATTTATTTCTTACCTTAGAACTCAATTTAATCTATTTGATGCTATTTCACATTAAAGCGATTAATTCGTATCATGTTCATACATCCGAAAACGATTCAAAAATCATATAGTTCGATATCTTATTCATGAAGTTCAATAAATGGATTATACCAATATAAGCGATGTCCACAATTATATTTCGATAAGGGTTTTCCTATTTTGCTATCAATGAGTCGAACCTCGGAGACTAAGGTGCTACTTATGTTCACAGATCCAAAAGTCTCCATATACTTTATTGGATAATAACCCAACTAGGACGCTCATAAATGATACACATTTGAAAATCGCATATCTAAAAGTCATATCTTAATCGAAACGGAAAGCAGTTTATGTTTGAATCTTAAACACTAAACATAAGCCAAATAAGCTATATGCTATAATTAGTCCAAAACTGATTCGAACAAGATTATACAGATAAAATCTGTACATGCTTTTAAATCTCGCACAAAATGCCACGCAATGATTTTAATGTGTAAAAATCATTGCGAGGTTTAAAACGTGTCAAAATGAGTCGAAATCACATTTTCGACGGCACCAAGGTTTTAATTCGAAATACCTATAAATTTACAAAATTTCTGCAATAAGATCGGGTAACAATTGCTCAATACCTAGCCTACAATGCAGAGAATAATTTATAATATCAATCCAACTGTTTCCTTATTTTTACTATTTTAAATTGATCATAATATTCACATACATCTTCAAAAAGTTTAAACGATCATTTATGATAGCCACTGTTTAATTCCAAAACATAAAGAAATTTATACTGGATTAACCCACAACTTACGCAATAAATTAATTTTTTTAACCTGTATAATCGTATAGATTGTAGCAAGTGAGGTTCACTTATCCGAGATTTCGTTATGACATGTAAATCGAGACTTAATCGAACTCATGTTCGTCATCTATTATCACATTACACGATTATATATTTAAACCAAGTCAATTTCGGTCAAATATAAATTTAAATAAATTCACAAAAAAATTAAAACGATCAAATCTAACCGCTTACTGGTTTATCCTTAAACCGAGGTATCACCAAAATTTTCTCTCTTTTTTTCTACCTGAACCAATTAGGACCAGTTCAGTTCACTCCCTTCAACTGAACCGGTCCAAATCGGTTCACATCTCGTCGATTGAGCTCTGTCGGTCAGTTCTTCGTCGGTTTCCACTTTCAGCAGGTCCGTCTAGCCGCGCGATGTGTAAGGTTGGCGGGGACAAGCCTGGGCTGGTCAGGATGAGGCCGATTCGGCCTTTCTCCTCCTCGGCGTCGCTGTCTCTCTTTTCTCTTATCGATCTGCGCCTCCCGCCAGACTTCTTTTGGGTTAGTCGACACTGACTCCCTCCGGCCAGCATTCTCCACTTCTCTCGGCCTCCCTATCTCTCTTCCTCACTAACTCTCTTCCTTTTTACTCTCATCGATCGGCTTCCTCTGTTTTAACAGAGGAAGCCCATTGTCGGTGGGATATTTCCCACTGACTTCTATCTTTTTTTTTAAATATATTATATTAATATATATTAATATAATATATTATTTAATCAAAATATCTAAATATATAATATATTATTTTTTATATTATTTATTTATTTATTTAATATACATATAAACATTTTTTTAAAAATATTTAGAAACATTTTTTAAGAAATTTTATCTCGTATTTTCGAGATAATTTTCCAATGTGAAAAATTTTAGGTTATCACAATGAGAAAGCTTTGTTTTACACAATGGGTGCAGTGGCATAAGGAGAAAAATAAAGGGAAAGCTTAATTGACACAAAAGCAAGCTTTTCTTGTTCCATAGAGAGAGCAATGGGAGATATAAACGTGTACAACAATTAGGTATTCTTTCGGTAGATTATCTTAATGATCAAAGAGCTAAACTTGATTCTTTTAAACCACTTGTTGGAACCTTGAGCTTTGGGCAAAAAGCCTAAGGTATTAAATTCTAAATTGCTTACTTCTTATACTGTATTTTTATTCAGTCCGCTCCATTATTTTTTTCTCTTCGTATCAGAGAGCTATTTCATGTTACATTTGGTGTTGTGTTACTTTGCATATTATTTTCTTCGTATTATTTGTTGATTTATCTTGGGGCTTGATAGTTTGATACATTTTCACTGATTTCGATATAATTATTGGTTTAAGATATTGGTATATGCCATCATAGGTATCTTTATTGTGATATTTGCTTCCTCATATTTGTTTTTGGGCCCGATTGCACCCTATACGATTACTTGCTTGTTATGTATCAATCATGATATCAATATTTGATTTTGTATTAAGGATTCGTTGCTATATATATATATATATATATATATATATATATATATATTAGTTTCAAATTCTAACACTATAGTCTATACATGACCTTTCTTAGTTGGTTTAACAATGTTAAATATTTAATAATTTATTTTTATAAAAAAAATTAAAGTAAGAAATTTATTTATTTATTATTATTATTATTGAAGACTTGCACGCGATTTTCTCTTTCTCTATAACAATTGAACAAAATGTATAGAAAGTTAGTAACATAAATATTGTTGAATAAGTACCAAAGTCAACAACTTGATTCTCACATTGAGACAACAGTGCACTAGAAAACTAATTAGAAAATTATTTTAGCATTGACTGACTTTTATATAGTTTTAGCTGTATAATCCGAAGGATTATCCGAGCTGTGGCGTGTTGAATTTAACAACACAAACATGAAATTAATCTAATTTGTTCGGTTTTGAAAAACAATCTATGTTTAAAGCATCTGGCTGCCCCCGAAACTTAATTAAAAAAAAAAAGACAAGTCAAAATTTTTTTTATTGACAAGTATGTTGTAACATTCTTAACGGTTAATAATTTTACCTGCCAAGAAGACATTTAAGAGCACACCTTTTCCGCTATAAATTCAAGAGTTTGTAACCCAATAATCATATTAAAGGGACCTAAAGAGCACAGTAAGAGAGAGAAGTCTTGGCAAAAAAATGGTATTATTGAAGCAAGGTTTTGTGTCATGGTTGCTAGGGATTTTGTTTCTAAGTACCCTGCTCCTTTGCAGGGCAGATGTCCATTACTATGAGTTCTTTGTAAGTGCTAGTTTCCTCTAATTAAGTATGCATTATTAAGGTCCTTTGGTTCTTTTTATATATATATTTAAAAATTCTTTGTTCTTTCTACGTTTAATATTCTTTATTTTTTTCCATATTTTAAGTTTTTAAATGATTTTTTTGTATTAAAATAATGAAATTTCAATTTTATAAGGAAATTTAAAATTTTTAATATAAAATTGACTATATTCAAAACTTTTTTTCTTAAGTTGTTAAAAATCAAACTTCTATGATCAAACAAAATTGGAAGAAGGACAGTATCTACTGGAATCCGAGGCTGAGTATTCTTTATTCAACCAGATATCAAAACCTATAATAATAATAATAATAATAATAATAATAATAATAATAATAATAATAATAATAATAATAATAATAATAATAATAATAATAATAATAATAATTTAAGCCAAAGCACCCGAGTGAAGAGTAGTGTTGATACTTGGTTTCCTAGATACCAAAATAATTATTTTTGTTATGAATAATATTTCTGATGCTATTTCAGCCAATCATAATGTGTCACATGGTATATCTGAGCATGAGCTTATGCACGAGATAATTAAACAGATAAGAGCCACATTAAATGTATCGAGACATTTTTATAAAAGGATAAAAGCGTAATTAAGGAACAGGAAAACTCCATATAAATAGGGGTTAGGTATGATTCTTTAAAGCAGAATAAAATTACTTACTGAAACTCTGTCAAAATCATTTTCTGACTTAAGCATCGGAGTGTAAACACAGGGAACAACCCTTGCATCCCTCTGATTATTTTCTTTCTTGCAGAATATTCTAAAGCACGTGGCACAAAGATCTAGGTGGATACGTACTTGGCAATAACAATTGGCGTCGTCTGTGGAAATTCGAAGAAAAATTCATTGTGCAACGATGGTACGAACACGTTTAACAGCAGTCAGATGCAAGGATAGTGAAGACATAGCGAGTTCTCCCATGACTGATTTCAGAGAAGGAGAAATGATGCCGAGAGGAGCGAATATTATGGAGATTCCCGTCTCTGAATTCAAAGCTATGCGAAAGCAAGGGGAAGAGACCATCCAAGCTTTGCAAAAAATGGTGGACCTATTCAAAGGTGTTTTCCTGCTTGTGAATCTGGCGCCAACCGTCCAACATTTGGTAGGAGAAAGTCGAAATTCGTAGAATGCTGAAGGCATGCCGCGAACCCTTCCCGGCATGGAGAATGCTGAAGGCATGCCCGCCAACTGTTCCCGGTGTGCATAACAATGAAGGCATGTAGCGAACCCTTCCCGGCATAGAGAATGTTGAAGGCATGCTGCCAACTGTTCTCAGCGTGCATAACAATGAAGGCATGCCGCGAATCCTTCCCAGCATGGAGAATGTTGAAGCCATACCGCAAACCATTCCCGATGATGGTATGCCGCGATCCCCATACAGCATGGGAGATATTCCCGACATTGGAAACACTCGCTGCCTAGGAGGCATTAGCCGCATGATGGGAATCTCCCAAGGAATGACGAACCATGGCGGCATGCCGCGCGTCCTTCCCGACATGAGGGAAAATGGAGGCATACCGCGATCTATTCCCGACAGTAGAGACATCCCCGGCATTGCAAACATTCCAAGCATTGCAGACATTCCCAAGACTGGAGACATTCGCGACCGGGGAGATATTGGCAGCATGAAGCAAAGCCCCCAGGGTATTTCAAACAATGCCAACGTTCTGCGTGACATTCATGGTATGAGAGAAACTGGCGACACCGCGCGAGACCCTATTGGCATAGCCGCAAGAGACTTGTTACAAGAGGCTATAGTAAACCTTATGCAGGAGGTTGCAGGAGGTTGCAGAAAGAGTGAGACGCCAAGGTGTACAAGATCCCATGCGTAGAACAGCAACGGGTGGAAGGCATCAGGTTGTGGGGTGACCAAAGTGTCACAGAATGAGAGACACAGTACGGGAAATTACTGGAAGTTTGAGACACCGGAATATGGTGAGTCTTGAAAGTCCCAAAGGCATGGACTCAGGATACATGGATGAGGAAGAGGCCGAAATGGTTAGACCTCGGGTCGAAAGAAAAAGATCAGAGATGGATCCAACTTGGAATCCTGAAATTGTAATGGTAAATTTTCAATCTCGTACCCATCGGAACCAAACTCATGATATATCAAAAAAAAAGGAGAGAGAATCTTGATTATGATTAAGCCGATTCAGTCGCACAGGACGCTACCGACATGAAGAAAATGGTGGAACGCAATCTAAAAGAAAAGAGATTGGTTCCAGTTGAAGAAAATCAGAGAAGGAGGATCTCATTCAGTGCATCTATTATGGGAAAACTATTGCCCTCGAAGTTCAAGATGCCTCAGATAACAGCGTATACAGGAAGAACCGACCCTTATGACCGCATTCAGAACTATGAGTCACTGATGTTGTTACACGGATGGGAAGAAGAGATCATGTGTAGAGCATTCTCCCTGACTTTAACAGTTTATGCGCTAAAGTGGTTCAATAGTTTTTCAGAAAGGTCTATTTTATCTTTTGATCAACTAAGGAATGAATTCCTACGAGCCTTCATGATTAACATTAAAAAAGGGAAAGATGCTACCTATCTGCTGACCTTGAAATAAGGAAATAGAGAATCAATCAAGAGTTACATAGATCGATTCTTTGATGCCACACTAGGGATTCGAGATTTACAAGTTAGGGTAGTAGTGACAGCCATGCTGCAAGGTACGAGGTCTGAGAGGCTATAAGAGTCATTATCTCTAGATCAGCTAACAACGGTATCAGACCTGTTCTCCAAAGCAGACAAATACATTGCTCAGGAAGAAGTGATGAAGACAATCTTGACAAGAGATGCTAAAGATGAAAGGAAACACGAGAGGGAGCCCAATGATAAAAGCACTGGAACACCGGATAAACTTTCAAGTTGAAATACTCTACTTATACGCCATTCACTAAGTCACGAGCTTCAATATTGGCAAGAATAGGGAGGACAAGAATGATTCAATTCCCTAAAAAAGTTGAAGGGAATTTGGGATGAGACTTGAGGTCCTATTGCAGTTTTCATGTGGCATATGGTCACTCGACTGAGACGTGTCGAGATTTAATGAACCAGCTGGAGAAATTGGCTAGAGAATAGAGATTAGATCACTTTTTACGAATAGTCGAAAGGAATCAGAACCTTCCATGGGGCCAGGAAGATCATAGATTGCGCGACAGGTGCTATAATAATAGGGAAAACGAGAGGAGAAACGAAGAAAGGAGAAATGGAGTGAGACCAAGGGAGCATAGGAATCGAGAGGTTGACAATGAACCTACTGGAGCTGCTATTAATGTAATCTCAGGAGGAGAAAGAAGAGTGGATGACTCGTCGGCCTCAAGGAAGACTTACGCTAGACAGGCGTATCAGATCCATTCTGTTATGAAAGTTGACAAGAATGAAGAGGCAATTATGTTCACGCCAACTGATCAAGGGGAAGTTATTCCCCATGATGACCCCATGGTCATATCAGTAGTAGTAGCTAAACATCCGGTGTGCCGGATTCTGGTAGTTAATGGGAGTTAAGTGAATCTTATCTATTAGAATTATTTCAAAAAAATGAATTTGAGCGAAGACCGGCTTAAGCTTGTAACCACCCCGCTCTTTGGATTTGCAGGCGAGAAGGTGAAAGTAGTCGGATCCATTGAGCTGCCTGTTACCTTAGGAGAGAGTCCTAGATGTGTGACAAGGCAAGTTTTATTTATGGTGGTAAGATCAACTTCCCTGGCGTACAACATTATCTTTGGAAGACCACTATTGAGCGACATGAGGGCTGTGCTTTCCCCTTATTATTTGCTGATGAAGTTTCCCACTCCTGAATGAATAAGTCAAATAAGGGGAGATCAAAAGAGGGCGAGAACATGCAATGTTGCATCCACCACATGTAGGGGTATGCAAAGAAAGGAAACCTTTACAATTACTAAATCGCCCAAAGCCTAAGCCCGTGGAAGAATTGGAAGAGGTTAAGCTGGCAGCTGATGATGAGGAAAAGAAGTTGTACATGGGGAGCCAACTAAAATTTGAGGTCAAGGAGGAATTGGTAAAATGTTTGAAAGACAATGTTTATGTTTTCGCATAGACCCCTACTGACATGCCTGGAATTGATCCCACAGTGATCTGTCATGAGCTCAATGTGTTGCCTGAGGCTAAACCTATTAAGCAAAAGAAAAGGAACTTCGCCCCAGAAAGGCAGCAAGTCATAGAGGAAGAGGTCAAAAAGCTATTTAAAGCTGGGTTCATTCGAGAAGTTCTGTATCCGGACTGGTTGTAGAATGTAGTAATGGTGAAGAAAGCTAATGGGAAATGGAGAATGTGCGTAGACTTCACCGATCTAAATAAGGCATGCCCAATGGACTCATACTCGTTGCCTCGAATCGACAAATTGGTGGATGAAACTTCTGGGTATGAGTTACTTAGCTTTTTGGACGCTTTTTTCGGTTACCATAAGATCTCGATGCATCCTGCTGATGACGAAAAAACGTCTTTTATTACAGACAAGGGTACTTATTGTTACAGAGTGATACCATTTGGCTTAAAAAATGCAGGGGCTACATATCAGCGCATGTTGAACAAAATATTCAGGGATTTGCTCGGAGACACCATGAAAGCTTATGTAAATGACATGATTGTAAAGAATAAAGAAGGAGAGTCTCATGCCTCGAGATTATCCAAGGTCCTGGCAGTATTAAGAAAGTATGATATGAAGCTTAATCCTAGTAAATACTCTTTCGGGGTTCAATCCAAAAAATTCTTGGGCTTCATGATAACAAGTCGAGGGATTCAGGCTAATCTCGAAAAGGTACAAGCCATTCTGAATATGAAACCTCCAGTTACCCTCAAAGAAGTGCAAAGATTAATAGGGAGAGTAGCTGCACTAAATCGCTTTTTGTCAAAATCAGCCGAGTGAAGCCTACCCTTTTTCAAGACACTCTAAGGTGGGTAGAACTTTTAATGGACCGAAGAATGTCAGAGGGCCTTTGAGGAATTGAAAGAGTACTTAAGGGAACTCCCGTTGCTATCGAGACCTTTGACCGGGGAAAACTTGTTTGTGAATCTGGGTATAGGAGACAAGGCAGTGAGTACGGTGCTGTTGAGGAAAAATGTTAACGGAGATAGACCAATCTATTACGTGAGCAAAGTACTCTTAGATGCTGAAACACAGTACCCACAAGTTGAGAAAGTACCTTTAGCACTGGTCATGGCTGTAAGAAAGCTGCATCCCTATTTCCAAGCACATTCAATAGTGGTATTGACAGATCTACCTCTGAAACAAACACAACAAAAGTCGAAACATTCAGGGCGATTGGTGAAATGGGCTGTTGAGCTCAATGAGTATGACATCAACTTTCAGCCTCGTCAAGCCATCAAAGCACAAGCATTGGTAGATTTCATAGTCAAATGCACTTATCGGGAAGATCCAAAAGAACAAGAAGTAGAATGGTGGAAGCTGTTTGCAGCTGGAGCATCCAACCATCAAGGAAGTGGAGCTGGTATTGTGCTAGAATTGCAAGAAGGAGAAATGTTTGAATATTCCCTACGTTTCAATTTCCCCTGTTCTAATAATGTGACCGAATATAAAGCTCTGATCGGGGGTATGAAGTTGGAGAAGGAGCTCCAGGTTGAAAACTTGTTAGCTCATAGTGATTCTCAACTGGTGGTCAATCCGTTTAAAGGACAATTTGAAACCCGAGAATCCTCCCTTGTTCCATATCTATAGAGGGTCCAGACTTTAGTCTAATTATTTGATAAATTTTAGCTTATCCAAATTAATCGGTCAGAAAATAATCAAGCTGATGCTCTGTCTAAGTTAGCATCTTCCAAAGAAGCAACCGGAATATTAGTAAAAGTAGATAGGCTAGAGAGGCCTAGTATAGAGGAGGATGATGTGTTAGAGATTGAAGTTGGCGAAGATTGGAGGATCCCGATCAAACGATATCTAGTGGAAGGGACTCTTCTGGATGACAATGAAGCTGCTCGAAAGATCAAAATCCAGAGTGCAAGGTTTACTTTAGTGAATGGGGAGCTTTAGAAGAAGGGGTTCACCATGCCACTATTGAAATGCCTAAGTCTAGAGCAAGCGAATTATGCCTTAGCTGAGGTTCATGAAGGGATATGCGGAGAACACTTGGGGCCCAGAGCCCTGGCAATGAAAATACTCAGAGCAGGGTTTTACTGGCCAACGCTAAAGCAAGATACGACTGAGAAAGTACAAAAGTGTGACAAATGTCAAAGGTTCGCTCCCTTGACGGCTGCACCAGTAACAACACTCTAAAGTATCTTTCAACCAACACCATTCACTCGATGGGGACTGGATATATTGGGACCTTTCCTGATGGCCACAGGGCAGAGAAAGTACTTGTTAGTAGCTACGAATTATTTCACTAAGTGGATAGAAGCGGAGCCGCTAGCCCCAATAACGAAAAAGAAGATCGAGGCAATGGTGTGGAAGGACATAGTCTGCCGCTTTAGAGTTCCAAGGATTTTGAATGCTGATACTGGAAAACAGTTTGACTGTGATGCTTTTCAAAATTTTTTGAAAGACTTAGTATTCAGCTGAAGATATCATCAGTGTCATATCCACAAGCCAATGGTCAAGCTGAGGTCAGCAACAGAACCATACTTCACAGCCTTAAGATTCGCCTTGACAAGGCAAAGGGAGCTTGGGTGGATGAACTTCCCAGCATATTGTGGGCGTACAAAACTACTAGTCGGGTACAGATGGGGGAGACGCCATTCAACTTGGTATATGGGACGGAGGCCTTAATTCCAGTAGAGATTGGGGCTGCTTCTCCAAGGATGGTTCCTTATGAACAAGAAGAAAACTCTCAAGGCTTCAAGGAGAATTTAGACCTACTTGATGAACAACGGGATTTAGCAATCATACGGCTTGCCGCTTACCAACAAAGGGTTGCTCGTTATTATAACTCATGTG
This sequence comes from Firmiana major, assembly GCA_033439115.1. Lineage (NCBI taxonomy): Eukaryota > Viridiplantae > Streptophyta > Magnoliopsida > Malvales > Malvaceae > Firmiana > Firmiana major. The sequence goes on along the minus strand of CM065907.1, from coordinate 41,530,361 downwards.
TAAAGGATAGACTTTTCCAGGAAGGAGATTTAGTGTTGCGGAAAACAGCCATCACCAATGCCCAGAGAGAGGATGGTAAGTTCAGAGCAAATTGGGAGGGGCCATACAGGGTTAAAAGGATGATTGGACCCAGCGCGTACATTCTGGAGAGTTTACAGGGCAAGGAGATGTCAAAAACATGGAACACTAACCACTTGAAGCCTTATTTACAGTAACAGTCTTTTATTTGTTACGTTATTGATTTTCTTTATGATTTGTTACTCGCAGGAAGATAATATGTTCCTCCATGAATTATGATATTACATTGCTTATTGAGATTTTGTCAACTATCTTAATTATGTACAATAAAGGGTTTGAAGCAAAAAATGCGCAAGGTAAGCCATAAAAAATAGTGCAAGTGCTTGAAGCGAAAAGGGCACGAGGTAAGCCACGCACTCGAATCAAAAGGGCTTGAAGCGAAAAATGCGCGAAGTAAGCCATAAAAAATAGTGCAAAGGCTTGAAGCGAAAAGGGCGCGAGGTAAGCCACGCACTCGAATCAAAAGGTCTTGAAGCGAAAAATACGCGAAGTAAGCCATAAAAAAAATAGTGCAAGGACTTGAAGGGAAAAGGGCGCGAGGTAAGCCACGCACTCGAACCAAAAGGGCTTGAAGCAAAAAATGCACGAGGTAAGCCATAAAAAATAGTGCAAGGGCTTGAAGCGAAAAGGGCGCGAGGTAAGCCACGCACTCAAATCAGAAGGGTTTGAAGCGAAAAGTGCGCGAGGTAAGCCATAAAAAATAGTGAAAAGGTATAAGCGAAAAATACGCGAAGTAAGCCATAATTAAAATCACACCGTAAACATACAAGTACGAGAAATAAACCATACTTCATATATATATATAGATATATATATATATATATAGATATAAACAAATATATAAAATAAAAGATACGTCTAAAGTCTATTCCTTCGCAGCCGAAGAAGCACTCCCATTGGGAGAATCTAAATCGTCGTCGTCCAAATCACCTAAGGCGTCAATCACTCCTTCCTCCTGACGAGGCTCCCAAGGACCCGTAAGATTGGAAAGATTATCGTGAGCCCCCTTTTCCATGTAGGTGGCAAAGTTTTCACCATTAGGCTCATAGTTTGTCCAATCCAGGAATTCATTAGTATACTGTTCCACTTGCTTGGACCATTGCAGTTCGAAACAGGACTCACCTGATGTAAGACCTGGAACTCAGCATTATTTTCTTATAAATATATCATCATAATTATGTAATTATGATATATTAATCAATAAAGAAGGAATGATGCAATTTCGAGTTCAATGGATCAATTTCGAACCCGAGAACTTTAAAATGCCCAAGTAAAAGTTTCGGTGAGCTCGAGGTAAACCGAATAAAATTTGGTTAAACGGACTGAAAATATGGACTCAGGACAACAAAATATAGGGAGTCCAAGAAGGGAAGTTAGTCCGAAAAATGACAACTCAAAAATTCCCCATTTTGACAATTTATCCCGAAAATATAAAAAAATATTTTTCAGAGAAATAAATGAATGCCATAAAATAAAATAGGATGTACATATATTTTTGGTTGAAATAAATTAAATAAAATATATGTACAAGGGTGTGTAAATATTAGTGTATAAAATACACTATGAGGATAAAATATTATTATAATAATATTAAATACTTTATTTTTAGTATTTTTTTATTATTATAATAATATTTTAATTTTTTAAAGATATTTTTGTAGTATTATAATAATATTTTTTTGATATTTGTGTATATATATATTATATTATATTAGGATATAATATAATATAAATATATATAAATATATAAAAGAAAAAAAACAAAAAAAGCGTGAAATCGTGCGAAAATGATGGTGAGGATCGAAAAACCCGATCCTCCCCTTTTCCTTTCATCGGCGCCAATAACGGAGGAAGACAGCGACGAAGACAACCGGCGAGGAACAACCGGCACCCAAGCAACCACCGAACACCTCCACGCGCCTGGGATCGCCGGCTATGGAGAGATCGGCGAGGGAAAAGCCGAAAAGGAAAAAGGGGGAATCGTGCGTCGCCGACGCCGATTTAGCCCCAAGCCCAGGACAGTCGAAGCCCCCTCTCCACCGTGCGTGTTGCTGGGCGAAAATAGGGTCGGGAACTAACCGAAAAGACGCCGAACGGTGAAAAATAGCCTTGAACCGATCGACCCGGTTCAGTGTGAAAAGGGCTGAACCGGTCCGAACCGGTTCAGCCAGGAGAGAGAGAAAAAAAAGGGAAAAAATTTTGGTGATGGCTCGGTCCAACGGTAGATCGGTAAGCGATCAGAATTGACCGATTTAAATTTTTGAAAATTTATTTAACTTTATATTTGATCGAATTTGACCGGTTTAAATATATAAGTGTGTAGCGTGACAATAGGCGACGAACGAGAGTTCGATTCAACCTCGATTTGAGTGCCATCATGAAATTTTCGAGTAAGTGAATCTCCCTTACTATAACTTATATAGTTATACGAGTTAGAGATTAATTGAATAGTTACGAATTCATTCCATATAAATTATTTTATATTCGGAATTGAAAATCGAATATCAAAATTAATTATGGAAACAACCCGAAGTGACTAGAAAAGGCTTAAGATGACCTGCTAAAGGTAAATGGGCCTAATGAGCTAAATGAGTTTTAAAAGAATGAATAGGAAGGTGAAAATGAGCTTAGAATAGAATTAAGCTCAATAACGAGCAAGAAGGCCCAATAAAGAGTAATTGGGCCCAGAATGAAAATTAAAGTCTAGAAAGACTGTATACGTGTGTATGGGAGATAATGATCAATGGTTTATGATCTTATGCAGCTCCAGAGGATACAAATTGGGGCTCATTGAACTGATTTACTGAAAGCACTGGGATCGTGACTTGATCGACCGCACCCAGGTAAGGGATTTATGTTAGCTATTAGAGATAGCTGTACGTAATTTTATAAATCCCAATATGTGATTAGATACTATAGAAGATATAGTTACTGAAAAATCTAGGAAATTACCTAGTATTTGCAAAAGACCATATTATTCCTATTATAGGGAAAGTTGCACCGAAAAGAGTCGGTAACACGTGATTTTATAAATTTCATGTTTTCAGTGTTTTAAGCATGAAAGTCTGTTTCCAGTGATATATGGATAGGTTGGTTAATGTTTTTACAGTCTGCAAAGAAAAGCACGTTTTACGAAGTTAAGTGTGCTGATATGAGAGTAATCTTATGATGGGCGACCTTACGGGAAGCCACCTCCCATCGCTCTATGTAGCATCGTTTTATGTGTAAAACTCTGATTTCGGAGCTATTTTCTACGGAATTGAGCCACCAATCAGATTTATGTGGAAACAAATCGTGCTGAAGCTTAGCTCGCACGAGAATTGATATGATTTTTCCATGCATAAGTGCTGGAGCTTCGCTCACACTAGATTTTTATGATATATACATGATATGGTGCTGGAGCTTTGCTTGCACTATATTTTTTTATAACTTATACATGACATTATGCTGGAGCTAGTGTGATGACAGTGTATTCCACAGATATGCTCGCACTCAGTTTTTTTTTTAGACAGGCTAAGGATGATGATTTCAGGTTAGGGTGATAAGTCTCTGATTTGGGCACCCTGCAGCCTTCAGTGCATGATGATTTCAGGTTAGGGTGATAAGTCCCTGATTTGGGCACCCCGTAGCCTTCAGTGTATGATTATTTTAGGTTAGGGTGATAAGTCCCTGGTTAGGGCACCCCGCAGTCATCAATGTATGATGTTGTGGTTACGGAGTACGTTGTACCATGTAGACAACGCGGAGTACGCTGTACCGTACCTCTAGTCTTCGGACTTCAGATTTGCATGAGCCGAAAGGCTTTCGGACCACCCCGGCACACCTAGCTAGTGATTGCTTTGGGGTCGCTGACTATGACCATATGTCATCAGATGTTATGAAATGTATATCCCTGCCTAGTCTCATCTGTTATTGAAAGCATTTATTGAAAGTGGTTTGCTGAAGTAATTTTCTATGTACATTTTAAGCCGTCCGAAAAGTGATTTGATATGAATAGGATTGTGGGGGCAACCTCTTGAATCCTGCGAGAACAAAGTGCCACACTGTCGTCAAATTTATGAAAGTGTTTCACTCTAAATGAGTTTTCTATATTCGAATGTGTAGCAAAGATTCGTTATTTGTTTTACTATAACTGTGTGAATGTGTCACGCCCCGAAAATGCGGAAAATAGGGCAAATTTAAAACTTTTTACTCGTTAATTCACAATTAAAGGTGCATTCCTGTGCAGTGTCATACATCATCATAATTATTATGCCTCAGGATCTCATCACTAGGATTTATATATCATATCAAATACGTTAATCCATCTCAAGTTAATTAATCCTAATACATCCCATATAATGTTATACATCGAGTGTCTGCAATTACAATAATAGTCTGGGTACATGAAAAGATAAATATACCTCAAAGTACAAAATATATATAGCCTGGAGCTCGAATCCTCCACTAGCCACTACTCCGTACGTCGCAGGGAAGTCCTTATTCACTTGAAGAACTCTGGGGGGAAAGAAAAACAGGGTGAGCTTCTAAATAGCTCAGTAAAGGGGGTAGGGATCTCATTTCATAAACCAAAATACACATCACAAAAGGTTTATTTGTATGTGAAACTCATTTGAAAACCATAGCATGAAAATACTCAAAACGACACTCTCATGTGTCAAGTCATGTGAAAACATGAAGTAAAAAGGCTCACTCTAGAGCATTAACAAAGCATGTGAAAACAACGCGATAAACGCTTTCTCAAATAACGTGGCATAGCCACTGATTTAAAATCACTCGTGGCATAGCCACAAAACACACGTGGCAAAGCCACTGATTTAATTTCTCACGTGGCATAGCCACAATACACACGTGGCAAAGCCACTGAATTATTTTCTCGCGTGGCATAGCCACAGAATAGGGTTTCTCAACGTGGTACTGCCACCAATTGGGGTATAACGTGGCACAGCCACCAATGGGGTATAACGTGGCACAGCCACCAATGGGGTTTCTCAACGTGGCACAGCCACCAATGGGGTTTCTCAACGTGGCACAGCCACCAATGGGGTTTCTCAACGTGGCACAGCCACCAATGGGGTATAACGTGGCACAGCCACCAATGGGGTTTCTCAACGTGGCACAGCCACCAATGGGGTTTCTCAACGTGGCACAGCCACCAATGGGGTTTCTCAACGTGGCACAGCCACCAATGGGGTATAACGTGGCACAGCCACCAATGGGGTTTCTCAACGTGGCACAGCCACAAAATAGGTTATTCTCACGTTACCAGAACGGAGAAGAAATTCGGGCTTACATGCTACCAGAGCAATGCCCGGTGTGTACTCACAACTACACATCTAAGTCTTATCACATAAGACTGGTTTGCCTTCACGTAGAACTCGTAATGGTTTTCTCTCATAAAACTCATTTCAAATCGTTTTGTACTCAACACAAAACGTAATAAAACCGAGTTCCAACCGGCAAAGCACACGCACACATTTCTACAATCACAATATTGCCTTAACGTAGAGCCCAGTTATAAACTCATAAAACATTGGGCTCCAACCGGCTATAAAATCGTGTGCAATTTAATCTCAACACAAAACACTCAACATGCTTGTTTTATAAACCACAAATCATGCTAAAACAGTTCGCAATTCACATACACAAATGGTTTAGATTTCCCTTACCTCTTTGCACCTCGTATAGTGCAATCGTTCCCCCGTATCACGGACTAGCCTCGCATTCCACTCTGGAACTCCCGAGCTGTCCAAACGATGTTAAAACATCAATACTCAACATCACATAAACCTCAATTCTCAAAATCGAGCATAATTGCTCATAACACCTCAATTCTCTTGATTTCTCGTAACTCAACCCTAAACTACAACCTCATTCACAATATCTCGATGTCCTACATTTCTCATGCCAATTATCTAGGCTAATTCTCCACATTGTCTATATTTCCATTTATAGCACAATTCTCAAAATTACCAAAATCTCCAAATATCAACATTAATCCAACTACATTGCAATTTCATCAATCCCTAATCATTCCTCAACTATTTCAACGCAATAACAACCACCAATAACATCAAAATCAGCTCAAATATCAAGATCGAGGTTTAGAAATTACCCAAAGCTTGTGAGACGTACAACTCACGCCTCGATCTGATTCGTCCTTTGATTTCCAAGTATGTTGTTCTCCCTTTGATGAGGAACAACTTTCCTCCTTACCACAATAGCTGATTCGGCCGGAAATGGGTGATTTGGGGGAGTGAGAAACTAGGTTTTCGGTGGAAATGGGTTTTGGAAGAGAGAGAAAGTGAAATTGCAGAGAAAACACGGGTTCCTTATATAGACTGGAGGTAGGAGATCGATCTGCCTCTTGATGAGATCGATCTGTGTTTGAAATTTGGGGACGATCTGGGCAATTTTATGCCTAGGAGATCGATCTGTCGAGGGGTGAGATCGATCTCTTTATGGCTTTATGAGATCGATCTGCTCCTAAGGAGATCGATCTTCTCCCCAAACAGAAGCATTTGGAGATCGATCTCTTCCTCATGAGATCGATCCCTCCTCAAACAGATTCATTATGAGATCGATCTCTTCCATTGGAGATCGATCTGCTCTTCAAATTTCCCCTTCCTCATCATTTTTAACTCACCAGATCGATCTCTCCTTCTCCCAGATCGATCTGTCCTCATACTCCATGCTCATTTTACACACTTAATATATAAATCTCCAATTATAATTCCCACAATTTACTTAGCTCAATAAATTATACTCAAATTATTATTACATCAATAAAATATGTCTGAAATTCTCAGATCTCACATCCTCCCCACCTTAAAAAGAATTTGGTCCTCCAAATTCAACTCAACTAGTCAAATAGATGGGGGTATTTCTCCTTCATGAGGCTCTCTAGTTCCAACGTTGCCTCTTCCCTTGAGTGATGTTTCCACAAAACTTTCACTAATGGGATGCTCTTGGTTCTCAGTACCTTCTCCTTTCTATCGAGAATCTGGACGGGTTCCTCAGTGTAGCTCATGTCCTCCTGTATGTCCATCTCATCATACTCTATAACATGAGAAGGGTCCGGGTGGTACTTCCTCAACATAGATACATGAAAAACATTGTGTATTCTGGACATCTGTGGGGGTAATGCCAATCTGTAGGCTACCTCTCCCACTCTCTCAAGGATCTCGAATGGTCCTATGTATCGAGGATTCAACTTCCCTTTCTTCCCAAATCGCATGATACCCTTGCTCGGTGATACTCTCAGAAATACTGCATCACTAACATCAAACTCGAGTGGCCGTCTACGCACATCCGCGTAGCTTTTCTGTCTATTCTGTGCAGCCCGTAACCTCTCACATATGAGTTTCACACTCTGTACGGCTTGCTCAACAAGCTCGGGAGCATTTATCTTTCTGTCACCGACTTCTTCCCAAGTTACAGGGGATCTACACCTCCTACCATATAGAGCCTCAAAAGGTGCCATTCCAATACTCGCATGATAGCTGTTATTGTATGCAAACTCTGCTAGGGGCAGGTGATCATCCCATGATCCCTTAAAATCCATCGTACACGCCCTCAACATATCCTCCAGGGTCTGAATAGTCCTCTCTGACTGACCATCTGTCTGAGGATGATAGGCGGTACTAAAACTCAATCGAGATCCCATGGACTCCTGAAACTGGGTCCAAAATCTGGAAGTAAATCGAGAATCTCTATCAGAAGTAATACTCACTGGAGCCCCATGTAATCTAGCTATCTCGCTGACATACAGTTCAGCTAAGGCATCCACAGCATCTGTGCTCTTGATGGCAAGGAAGTGGGCACTCTTGGTCAATCTATCCACAATGACCCATATCGCGTCACGACCTCTCCGGGTCCTCGGTAAACCCATAATAAAGTCCATAGTGACATGCTCCCATTTCCATGTAGGTACAGGTAAGGGCTGTAGTAGTCCTCCGGGCTTCCGATGCTCAGCTTTCACTTGTTGGCATACTAAACACCTGGCCACATACTCTGCCACGTCTCGCTTCATACCACTCCACCAATACACCTTTCTCAAGTCTCGGTACATCTTAGTACTTCCTGGGTGCATGGTGTATCGCGAGCAGTGGGATTCTCTCAGTATCTGTCTCTTCAGGGTATCATCGTCCGGTACACAAATCCGTCCTCTGAATCTCAACAATCCATCCTCACTGATGGTGAGATCCGACTGCGAACTCTGCTCAGCTTGGCTAACCATATCTATCAATCTCTGATCACTGCGCTGCCCAGTTCTAATCTGATCCATGATCCTGGGCTCTATCCGCAAGCTAGCCAAAAATCCAGTCTCTACCTCTTTAACTCTGATCCGAAGTTCGGCGAACTGCTCTAACAAATCCCATTCCCTGATCATCATAGCAGATATCATACTCTTCCTGCTCAGGGCATCAGCAACCACATTCGCCTTACCCGGATGATAAAGAATCTCGCAGTCATAATCCTTAAGGAGTTCCATCCATCTCCTTTGTCTCATGTTTAACTCTTTCTGATCAAAGAGATATCTCAAACTCTTATGATCAGTGAAGATCTGGAATCTTTCCCCATATAAGTAATGTCGCCAGATCTTCAAAGCAAATACCACAGCGGCTAACTCCAAATCATGCGTGGGGTAATTCTGCTCATGGTCTTTCAGTTGTCGCGATCCATATGCGACCACTCTTCCGTGCTGCATAAGCACACACCCCAATCCTTGATGAGATGCATCACTATACACCGAGAATCCTCCTGATCCCTCAGGGATAGTTAACACAGGTGCCGCTGTTAATCTCCTCTTTAACTCTTGAAAACTGAGCTCACATTGATCAGTCCATATGAACGGAGTCTCCTTACGCGTGAGTTTAGTCAAAGGAGCGGCAATCCTTGAAAATCCTTCCACAAATCTCTTGTAATATCCTGCCAAACCAAGGAAGCTTCTCAGTCACTGTCCTCGGTCTCTCCCAATTAAGCACAGCTGCTATTTTACTCGGATCCACTGATACTCCTTCCTCTGAGACTATATGCCCAAGGAAAGCTATCCGGTTCAGCCAAAACTCACACTTACTAAGCTTTCCGTACAATTGCTTATCTCGGAGTATCTGAAGTGCTAACCACAAATACTGTACATGCTCCTCATACGACCGAGAGTACACCAGGATATCATCAATAAAGACTATCACAAATTTATCCAGATAGTCTCTGAACACCTCGTTCATCAATCTCATAAATGCTGCAGGGGCATTCGTCAATCCAAAGGACATCACCAGAAATTCGTAATGGCCATACCTTGTTCTGAAGGCCGTCTTTGGAATATCTTCTTCCTTGATCCTCAATTGGTGATAGCCCGATCTCAAATCAATTTTAGAAAAGACTGATGCCCCTCTCGGCTGATCAAGTAGATCATCAATCCTGGGCAGTGGGTATTTATTCTTCACCGTGGCTTTATTCAACAACCGGTAGTCTACACATAATCTGAGACTACCATCCTTCTTCTTAACAAATAGTACTGGCGCTCCCCACGGTGAAACACTGGGTCTAATAAACCCTTGATCCAATAACTCCTGTAGTTGTCTCTTCAATTCCTCAAGTTCCACTAATGCCATCCTGTAAGGAGGTTTAGAGATCGGCTGAGTATCTGGTACAAAATCAATGGTAAACTCCAGCTCTCTCTCTGGTGGTAAACCTGGCAATTCATCTGGGAAAACATCCAGAAATTCACAAACCACAGGTATATCCTCAACCCTCGGATGTTCCCGCTCATCGTCTGAGATGAGTGTCTCGTAACCTTCACATGAATAATCATATTTAATATTCTCCAAAATAATATTAAAATTCTCTAATTACTCACTAGAAATCCACATAATTATTCCCTCAATATCTCAATCGTACACTGTAAGGTTTAGGTAGGGAGAAAGTTACAATCTTAGTGTAGCAGTCTAAACTCACTCGATTGGTCGCCAACCAATCCATTCCCAGAATTACATCAAACCCATGTATATTCAACATGATTAGATCTGCTAACATCACTCTATCTCCCACCTTTATCTCACATCCTCTACAGATTAACTCAGTTCTCTGGGATTCACGCATAGGGGTATTTACATGTAGTATGTATTCTAGAGGTTCAAACTTCAAGTTTAATCTACATGCAAAATGCTCAGAAATAAACGAATGCGTGGATCCTGAATCAATCAACACATGAACCTCATAATTACAGACAGAGAGTGTACCTCTTATAGTTTCTGCCGAAGTGTCTGCGGTCTCCTTATCCAGGGCGAACACACGTCCTTGTGCCACAGGTTTCTTCCCTTTCTCTGCCGCAGTGGCCCGTCTCCGGGGATCCACTCTCTGAGGCTGTTGTCTAGTAGGCTCCGGAGCATGTGGTATCTGAGGTTGGGGACAGTCCTTCACTCTGTGACCCATGTCACCGCATCTTCCCTCATGCGATCGGCCACAGTCTCTACAAAACCTTATCTCCGGCCTGACATATCGAGGGGTCTCTTTGATAATAGGATAGGCTCTGGGTCTCTCCAATCTGTCCTTCTGTACCTCAATCCTTCCTCTCCTGAAGGAACCTCTTCGAGCCTCTGTCTGAAAAAGTGCTGGCCTCTTGCCCTTATCTCTATTCACCGCTCTGAGCTCATTCTGGGATTGTACCATCTCAATCCCTCTTTCAATCTCTTGTGCTCGTCTCAGAGCATCTCCAAACTCAGTAATACATAGCCCTATCAATCTATCTCTGATGACAGGCTTCAATCCATACACAAACTTCTTTGTACGGAGCTCTTCACTCTTGAAGGTCTCTGGGTCATATCTCAATAGCGCTGTGAATTGGCTCTCATAGTCATCCACAGACATGTCACCCTGTACCAAACTCAAAAACTCGGCCTGCTTCTTTCTCTGAGCGGCTCGTGGTACGTATTGGGTCCTAAAAGCTGTATGAAACTCTTCCCAACCAATCACACCATGGTGGGACATCAAAATACCCTGGGTAGTACCCCACCAATCTCGAGCTCTCCCCTTCAGCATATAGGCACTCATACTGACCCTCTCAGCATCGGTGCACCCCAGGATATCAAATATAATCCTCAACTCCGTCAACCACTCTTCAGCCTCCGTAGGATCCTTCTTTCCCTTAAATGCGGGTGGATTCATCTTCAGAAAATCCCTTAGTCGGACCATACTTCTATCCTCAGGCTGGGCGACGGGAGGCACTGGGGGTATGGGAGGTCCTTGTGGTGGTGTAGGGGCAGTATCCGAGGCATTAACTCCAAAGTGTTGCGCGAATAACGCTGCCATCTGCTCAAAACCTTGCCTCACATCGGTCTCAATCTGATTAAATCGAGAGTTAGGACTCTCTGGTTGTGGGACAGGTGGCGGAGGGGACTCTGCCTGCCTCCTCGAACGACCTCGTCGTTTACTCATTCTCTATCTCAACTCGTCTCCTGCGCGTACATATCACAATCGATTGAAATCTCAATCCCCAATTTCAGTTCATGACCAGACTATTACAGACACTTGGGATGTATTCTATTTCACTTAACCGACACTGACAGTACTAGATACCCTAAGCTCTGATACCAAGAAAACTCTGTCACGCCCCGAAAATACGGAAAATAGGGCAAATTTAAAACTTTTTACTCGTTAATTCACAATTAAAGGTGCATTCCTGTGCAGTGTCATACATCATCATAATTATTATGCCTCAGGATCTCATCACTAGGATTTATATATCATATCAAATACGTTAATCCATCTCAAGTTAATTAATCCTAATACATCCCATATAATGTTATACATCGAGTGTCTGCAATTACAATAATAGTCTGGGTACATGAAAAGATAAATATACCTCAAAGTACAAAATATATATAGCCTGGAGCTCGAATCCTCCACTAGCCACTACTTTGTACGTCGCAGGGAAGTCCTTATTCACTTGAAGAACTCTGGGGGGAAAGAAAAACAGGGTGAGCTTCTAAATTGCTCAGTAAAGGGGGTAGGGAACTCATTTCATAAACCAAAATACACATCACAAAAGGTTTATTTGTATGTGAAACTCATTTGAAAACCATAGCATGAAAATACTCAAAACGACACTCTCATGTGTCAAGTCATGTGAAAACATGAAGTAAAAAGGCTCACTCTAGAGCATTAACAAAGCATGTGAAAACAACGCGATAAACGCTTTCTCAAATAACGTGGCATAGCCACTGATTTAAAATCACTCGTGGCATAGCCACAAAACACACGTGGCAAAGCCACTGATTTAATTTCTCACGTGGCATAGCCACAATACACACGTGGCAAAGCCACTGAATTATTTTCTCGCGTGGCATAGCCACAGAATAGGGTTTCTCAACGTGGCACTGCCACCAATTGGGGTATAACGTGGCATAGCCACCAATGGGGTATAACGTGGCACAGCCACCAATGGGGTATAACGTGGCACAGCCACCAATGGGGTTTCTCAACGTGGCACAGCCACCAATGGGGTTTCTCAACGTGGCACAGCCACCAATGGGGTTTCTCAACGTGGCACAGCCACCAATGGGGTATAACGTGGCACAGCCACCAATGGGGTTTCTCAACGTGGCACAGCCACCAATGGGGTTTCTCAACGTGGCACAGCCACCAATGGGGTTTCTCAACGTGGCACAGCCACCAATGGGGTATAACGTGGCACAGCCACCAATGGGGTTTCTCAACGTGGCACAGCCACCAATGGGGTTTCTCAACGTGGCACAGCCACAAAATAGGTTATTCTCACGTTACCAGAACGGAGAAGAAATTCGGGCTTACATGCTACCAGAGCAATGCCCGGTGTGTACTCACAACTACACACCTAAGTCTTATCACATAAGACTGGTTTGCCTTCACGTAGAACTCGTAATGGTTTTCTCTCATAAAACTCATTTCAAATCGTTTTGTACTCAACACAAAACGTAATAAGACCGAGTTCCAACCGGCAAAGCACACGCACACATTTCTCCAATCACAATATTGCCTTAACGTAGAGCCCAGTTATAAACTCATAAAACATTGGGCTCCAACCGGCTATAAAATCGTGTGCAATTTAATCTCAACACAAAACACTCAACATGCTTGTTTTATAAACCACAAATCATGCTAAAACAGTTCGCAATTCACATACACAAATGGTTTAGATTTCCCTTACCTCTTTGCACCTCGTATAGCGCAATCGTTCCCCCGTATCACGGACTAGCCTCGCATTCCACTTTGGAACTCCCGAGCTGTCCAAACGATGTTAAAACATCAATACTCAACATCACATAAACCTCAATTCTCAAAATCGAGCATAATTGCTCATAACACCTCAATTCTCTTGATTTCTCGTAACTCAACCCTAAACTACAACCTCATTCACAATATCTCAATGTCCTACATTTCTCATGCCAATTATCTAGGCTAATTCTCCACATTGTCTATATTTCCATTTATAGCACAATTCTCAAAATTACCAAAATCTCCAAATATCAACATTAATCCAACTACATTGCAATTTCATCAATCCCTAATCATTCCTCAACTATTTCAACGCAATAACAACCACCAATAACATCAAAATCAGCTCAAATATCAAGATCGAGGTTTAGAAATTACCCAAAGCTTGTGAGACGCACAACTCACGCCTCGATCCGATTCGTCCTTTGATTTCCAAGTATGTTGTTCTCCCTTTGATGAGGAACAACTTTCCTCCTTACCACAATAGCTGATTCGGCCGAAAATGGGTGATTTGGGGGAATGAGAAACTAGGTTTTCGATGGAAATGGGTTTTAGAAGAGAGAGAAAGTGAAATTGCAGAGAAAACACGGGTTCCTTATATAGACTGGAGGTAGGAGATCGATCTGCCTCTTGATGAGATCGATCTGTGTTTGAAATTTGGGGACGATCTGGGCAATTTTATGCCTAGGAGATCGATCTGTCGAGGGGTGAGATCGATCTCTTTATGGCTTTATGAGATCGATCTGCTCCTAAGGAGATCGATCTTCTCCCCAAACAGAAGCATTTGGAGATCGATCTCTTCCTTATGAGATCGATCCCTCCTCAAACAGATTCATTAGGAGATCGATCTCTTCCATTGGAGATCGATCTGCTCTTCAAATTTCCCCTTCCTCGTCATTTTTAACTCACCAGATCGATCTCTCCTTCTCCCAGATCGATCTGTCCTCATACTCCATGCTCATTTTACACACTTAACATATAAATCTCCAATTATAATTCCCACAATTTACTTAGCTCAATAAATTATACTCAAATTATTATTACATCAATAAAATATGTCTGAAATTCTCAGATCTCACAGAATGTGCTTATCGAAATCAGTTATTGAAATTCTATTTCCGTACAGCTATGAAATGTGTCAAGTCTATTTTGAAAATATGAAATTCTAAAACGGTTTTTACACCGCATGAGTTTTCCATATATATGTATATATATGTCTGTAGTAAAAAGATCACTATCTGTATCAGTTTTGAGTAAAGGTTACTGTGTTTTGAAAGATGCATAAGTTTCATGCATAAGGGTAATATTTTAAGCATGTAGATAGTATGGTTGTCTACCTGCTTGTATATTTTTCTTACTGAGCGCGTTAGCTCACCCCCTTTCTCTCCTCTCTCCACAGATTAATTTCAGTAGAATATTCACTGCCATTCTCCTGCATTTGTTGACACAGCTCCCAGTCAGTATAAGGTATACACTCTAGTGACTTTTGTATCTGAACATGTATATGCACAGTAATACAATTGATAAACATGAGGGATGTATTATCGTAAATACAGTTACGTATATATATTCATAGTTAAAAAAAAAAATTTATCAGCCTATTTTATTATGGCATAAAGTAAATGTTAAAAAGGAAAAATCGAGTAGCTGACATTGACTCACAGCCCAACCAAGTAGTGTTTGTCTCGTGAACTATGATAAATAATGATGTAAATGTAAGGAGATAGGGTCACGACAGATGATGGTATTAAAGCAAGGTTGGCCTGATGTGAGTCAGTGTTAGTAATTAGGAAAGTATACATCCCCTTGTTACTGTGCATTATTTAGATACAGTTGTGCATACTGGGCTATGATTGTACTGTAAAAAATTGATTTTGTAAGCAGGATTTAATTAGACATCGTGGTAAAGGAGAGGGTTCACGGTCTCGAGGCCACAGAGATAGGCCTGAGAGACGTAGTGGACCTTTGTTTGATCATGTTTCTTAGAACATATCAGAGAGTCCTGATGCCCGCGCCGTGAAATTTGAGCGGAGCCTAGACATTGTGATGACATTGTTGGGGGCAGATCATGGCTAGATTTGACAGTGCCTAAGGTATAGCAGGACAGGCTGCACTGATTATGTTAGCAGCTGCACCTGAGACCCCTGCGCCTGCACAGCCTGCACCCGTATCATAGATTGCTAAAACCCCCACAGACTCTCTTGTTTAGACTATGCCTCCTACAGTGGCCCACGTCAGGGTAATGATGATCTGGGGTACAATTGTGAGTTATACCGACTGAGGCAATTTCAAAAGCTTCAGCTACAATCATTTAGTGGGATTGAAAACCCGGTAGTGGCAGAGTGTACGCACTAAACCAGGGTATTGCAGATACTTCACCTGAGGTGGTGAAAGGTTTTATTTTGTACGTGGTTGACATGGATAAGGCCTGCTCGGAATTGACTGATATCCTTGTGGTTAGGGAATTTCTTGATGTCTTTTTGGATGACTTACCAGGATTGTCACCAGAAAGAGAAATAGAATTTTATATTGATTTGGCGCCTAGTACTAAGCTGATATCTAAACCACCGTACCAAATGGCTCCAGTTGAGTTGGAGGAGCTAAAGAAACAATTACGAGAACTTTTGGATAAGGGAGCTTTGGTCTTATTTGTTAAAAAAAAAAAGATGGAAGCCTCTGAATATGTATTGATTTTCGGTTGTTGAATAAGGCTACCATTAAGAACAAGTACCCCTTCTCCGTATTGATGATATATTGATATATCTAAAGTCCAGGGAGGAACATGTGCAGCACTTGAGAATTGTTTTGTAAACGCTCCAAGAGAAAAAGTTATATGCCAAGCTCAGTAAGTGTGACTTATGGCTAGAACAGATATCATTTCTAGGTCATGTGGTATCGAAGGACGGGGTGTCTGTGGATCCGTCCAAGATAGAAACGTGGTTCAGTGAGAACAGCTCAGAATAGTCACAGAGATCAGGAGTTTTCTAGGTTTGGCTGGGTATTACAAATGGTTTGTTGAGGGTTTTTGAAGTTAGCTGCTCCGTTGACTCGTCTCACTCGCAAAAATGTGGTATTTGAGTGGGATGATGCATGTGAGAAAAGTTTTCGAGAGTTGAAACAGCGCCTGACCACCGCACTGATTCTCACCATACCGAACAGCTCAGGAGGTTTCTTAGTGTACACTGACGCCTCAAGACAGGGACTGAGCTTTGTATTGATGCGACATGGAAAGGTAGTTGGATCCAAATAGTTTAAGGATGTGAGATCTGAGAATTTTAGATATATTGTAATGATGTAATAAGAACTTGAAGTGTAATTTATTGAGCTAAGTGAATTGTGAAAATTATATTTGGAGATTTATATATTAAGTGTTTAAAATAAGTGTGAAGCTATGAGGACAGATCGATCTGGGAGAAGGAGAGATCGATCTGGTGAGTTAAAAATGACAAGGAAGGAGGAATTTAAGGAGCAGATCGATCTCCAATGGAAGAGGATCGATCTCCTTATGATTCTGTTTGAAAGAATATCGATTTCATGAGGAAGGGATCGATCTCCAAACGTTTCTGTTTGGGAGAAGATCGATCTCCTCAAGGAGCAGATCGATCTCATAAAGCCATAAAGAGATCGATCTCACCCCTCGACAGATCGATCTCCTAGGCATAAAATTGCCCAAATCGTCCCCAAATTCAAATGCAGATCGATCTCATCAAGAGCCAGATCGATCTCCTACCCTCAGTCTATATAAGGAACCCCTGCTTTCTCTTGCAATTTCATTTTCTCTCTCTTCCAACCCTCATTTTTGCCTAGGTCCTATCTTTCTCACTCATCCAAAGCACCCATTTCCGTCCGAATCAGAGGTTGTGGCAAGAAGGGAAGTTGTTCCTCGTCAAAGGGAGAACAACATACTAAGAAATCGAAGGACGAATCGAATCGAGGTGTGGGTTGTGCACCTCACAAGCTTTGGGTAATTTCTAAACCTCGATCTTGAGATTTGAGAAATGTGTGCATGTTTTGCCGGTTGGGACTCGGTTTCAATATGTTTTGTGTTGAGTACAAAACGGTTTTAAATGAGTTTTACTAGAGAAAAACCACTATAAGTTCTACGTGAAGGCAAACTAGTCTTATGTGATAAAGACTTAGGTGTGTAATTCTGAGTACACACCGGGCATTGCTCTGGTAGCATGTAAGCCTGATTCTTCTCCGTTCTGGTAACGTGAGAAACCCCATTCTGTGGCTATGCCATGTATATTTGGTGGCCGTTGCCACGTGAGAACCCTATTTGGTGGCCGTTGCCACGTGAGAACCCTAATTGGTGGCCGTTGCCACGTGAAACCCTATCCTGTGGCTGTGCCACGCGTGAATTTAAATCAGTGGCTATGCCACGTGTGTTTAGTGGCTGCGCCACATGCATTACTATTACAGTGATTTTATCACGTTTATTGAGAAAGCGATTATCGCATTATTTTCACATGCTTTGTTACTGCTCTATACTGAGCACTTTACTTCATGTTTTCACATGATTTGAGATATGAGAATGTCGTTTTGAGTACTTTCATGCTATGGTTTTCAAATGAATATTACTGAGTTTCACATACAAATAAATATTTTATGATGTGCATTATGGTTTATATAATGAGTCCATCACCCCCCTTTACTGAGCGATTTAGAAGCTCACCCTGTTTTCTTTCCCCCATATTTCTTCAAGTGAAAAAGGTTTCCCTGCGACGTACGGAGTAGTGGCTAGTGGAGGACTTGAGCTCCATGCCATATATTGTATTTAGAGGTATCTTTTATCTTTTCATGTACCAGACAATTATTGTAATTGTAGACACTTGATGTATAACATTGTATGGGATGTATTATGATTAATTAACTTGAGATCGAGTAATGTATATGATATGGTATATGCTATTCAATGACGAGATCCTGAGGTATGATAAGTGTGATGATGTATGACACTGCACAGGAATGCACCCTTAATTGTAAACTGTTGAGTAAAAAGTTTTTAAATTTGCCCTATTTTCCGCGTTTTCGGGGCGTGACAAAGGACCATGAGAAGAACTGTCTGACACATGATTTAGAGTTGGTTGCCATTGTGTTTGTATTGAAAATATGGCGTCATTTTTGTACAATGAGAAATTTCAAGTATTTACCGATCACAAAAACCTCAAATATCTGTTTTCACAGAAAGAGTTGAATATGAGGCAACGTAGATGGTTAGAGCTTCCAAAAGATTATAATTGCGAGATACTGTACCACTCGGGTAAGGCTAATGTAGTTGCTGATGCATTGAGCAGAAAGAGCCTGGGAATGGTATCGTATATGATGATCAGGGAACATGAGCTGTTAGAGCAGTTCACCCACCTCAGTTTAGATGTGATCCCTTCTGATACTAACGCCATTTTTGATAGCTAGTCTGAGGTTAGAACCGGATTTGAGTGACCAGATCAGACAAGCTTAGCGTATTGATCGCTTCTATATTGATATGGCCAGTCAGGTACAGATGGGTACTAGTGCTGATTTTGAGTTAAGCACTGATGGATTACTGAGGTTCAGAAGCAAAGTCTGCGTTCCCAATGATCCAGAGTTGAGAAAACTGATTTTGTCAGAAGTTCATCCATCGCGGTATACATTGCATCCGGGGAGTAATAAGATGTACCAGAATCTCTGGAAAGTATATTGGTGGCCAAGGATGAAGAAAGACATACCAGAGTATTTGACTAAGTGTCTGGTGTGTCAAAAGGTTAAGGTAGAGCTTTAGGAACCTGTAGAATTATTGCAACCTCTACCTATACTGACGTGGAAATGAGAGCATATTACCATGGATTTCATCATGGGTTTACCAAGGACCAGGAGGAACTATGATGTCATTTAGGTGATTGTGGATCGATTGATGAAGTCAACCCACTTCCTAGCCATAAAATCCACGAATACTTTAAGTGCTTTGGCGAATCTGTATGTACGAGAGATTGTGAGGCTACATGGCATTCCAGTGAGCATTGTCTCTGATAAGGATTCCCACTTCACTTCCCACTTTCGAAAACATTTTCAGGAAGCTATGGGGACCCGATTGAGTTTTGTACAGCTTTCTATTCCCAGATAGATGGTCAGTCAAAGAGAACCATCCAACTCTGGAGAATATGTTGAGAGCTTCTGTGATGGACTTTAAAGGCTCCTAGGGTGATCATTTGCAATTAGCTGAATTCGTCTACAATAATAGTTACCACTCGAGTATTGAGATAACTTCGTAATAGGCATTGTATGGTCGTAGATGCCGTTCTCCGATTGGTTGGGAAGAGATGAGTGATCGAAAAATGTTTGCTCCCGATTTGATAAAGCAAGCCTCTGAGGATATCCAGTTGATATGTGAGAGATTGAGAACAGTTCAGAGCAAGCAAAAACGTTATGCCGACACGAGGCGTAGACCTCTAGAATTCGCTATGGGTGAATCCCTATTTATGAAAGTTTCTCCCTCCAATTACATTTGACCTTTTAAGGGTTAACATGGTTCAATTTGGAGGACCAAATTTCTTAAGGAGGGAAGAAAATGTAAGACCTGGAACTCGGCATTATTTCCTTATAAATATATCATCGTAATTATGTAATTATGATATATTAATCAATAAAGAAGGAATGATGCAATTTCGAGTTCAATGGATCAATTTCGAACTCGAGAACTTTAAAATGCCCAAGTAAAAGTTTCGGTGAGCTCGAGGTAAACCGAATAAAATTTGGTTAAACGGACTGAAAATATGGACCCAGGACACCAAAATATAGGGGGTCCAAGAAGGGAAGTTAGTCCGAAAAATGACAACTCGAAAATTTCCCATTTTGACAATTAATCCCGGAAATATAGAAAAAATATATTTTTCAGAGAAATAAATGAATGCCATGAAATAAAATAGGACGTACATATATTTTTGGTAGAAATAAATTAAATAAAATATATGTACAAGGGTGTGTAAATATTAGTGTATAAAATACACTATGAGGAAAAAATACTATTATAATAATATTAAATACTTTATTTTTAGCATTTTTATTATTATTATAATAATATTTTACTTTTTTTAAGATATTTTTGTAGTATTATAATAATATTTTTATGATATTTGTGTGTGTATATATATATATATATATATATATTATATTAGGATATAATATAATATATATAAATATATATATAAAAAATAGAAAAACGAAAAAAAAAGTGCGAAATCGCGCGAAAAGTAGGCGAGAGGATCGGAAAACCCGATCCTCCCCTTTTCCTTTCATCGGCGCCGATAACGGAGGAAGACAATGACGAAGACGACCGACGAGAAACAACCGGCACCCAAACAACCACCGAGCACCTCGACGCGCCTAGGATCGTCGACGATGGAGAGATCAGCGAGGGAGAGGCCGAAAAGGAAAAGGGGGAAATCGGGCATCACCAGCGCCGATTTAGCCCTAAGCCCAGGTCAGTCGAAGCCCCCTCTCCACCGTACGACGTTGCTAGGCGAAAATAAGGTCGGGAACCGACCGAAAAGACGCCGAACGGCAAAAAACAATCCTGAACCGGTCCGACCGATTCAGTGTGAAAAGGGTTGAACCGGTCCGAACCGGTTCAGCCAAGAGAGAGAGAAAAAAAGAAACAATTTCGGTGATGGCTCGGTCCAACGGTAGACCGGTAAGCGATCGGAATTGACCGATTTAAATTTTTAAAAATTTATTTAAATTTATATTTGACCGGATTTGACCGATTTAAATATATAAGTGTGTAGCATGAATAGGTGACGAACGAGACTTCGATTCAACCTCAATTTGAGTGCCATCACGAAATTTTCGGGTAAGTGAATATCCCTTACTATAACTTTTATAGTTATACGAGTTAGAGATTAATTGAATAGTTACGAATTCATTCCATATAAATTGTTTTATATTCGGAATTGAAAATCGAATATAGAAATTAATTGTGGAAACTACCCGAAGAGACTAGAAAAGGCTTAAGACGAACTGCTAAAGGTAAATGGGCCTAATGAGCTAAATGAGTCTTAAAAGAATGAATAAGAAGGTGAAAATGAGCTTAGAATAGAATTAAGCTCAATAAAGAGCAAGAAGGCCCAATAAAGAGTAATTGGGCCCAGAATCAAAATTAAAGTCTAGAAAGACTGTATACGTGTGTGTGAGAGATAATGATCAATGGTTTATGATCTTATGCAGCTCCAGAGGATACAAATTGGGGCTCATTGAACTGATTTACTGAAAGTGTTGGGATCGCGACTTGAGCGACCGCACCCAGGTAAGGGATTTATGTTAGCTATTAAAGATAGTTGTACGTAATTTATAAATCTCAATATGTGATTAGATACTATAGAAGATATAGTTACCGAAAAATCTAGGAAATTACCTAGTATTTGCAAAAGACCATATTGTCCCTATTATAGGGAAAGTTGCACCGAAAAGACTCGGTAAAACATGATTTTATAAATTTCATGTTTTCAGTGTTTTAAGCATGAAAGTCTGTTTCCAGTGATATATGGATAGGTTGGTTAATGTTTTTACAGTCTGCAAAGAAAAGCACGTTTTACGAAGTTAAGTGTGCTGAGATGGGAGTAATCTTATGATGGGTGACCTTATGGGAAGCCACCTCCCATCGCTCTATGTAGCATCGTTTTATGTGTAAAACTCTGATTTCGGAGCTGTTTTCTACGGAATTGAGCCATCTATCAGATTTATGTGGAAACAAATGGTGCTGAAGCTTACCTCGCATGAGATGTGTTTTGTTCATGCTTAAGTGCTGGAGCTTCGCTCACACTAGATTTTTATGTACATGACATGGTGCTGGAGCTTTGCTTGCACTATATTTTTTTATGACTTATACATGACATTGTGCTGGAGCTATGTGATGACAGTGTATTCCACAGATATGCTCGCACTCAGTTGTTTTTTTAGACAAGCTAAGGATGATGATTTCAGGTTAGGGTGATAAGTCTCTGATTTGGGCACTCCGCAGCCTTCAGTGCATGATGATTTCAGGTTAGGGTGATAAGTCCCTGATTTGGGCACCCCGCAGCCTTTAGTGTATGATTATTTCAGGTTAGGGTGATAAGTCCCTGGTTAGGGCACCCCGCAGCCTTCAGTGTATGATGTTGTGGTTACAGAGTACGTTGTACCGTGTAGACAACGCGGAGTACGCTGTACCGTACCACTAGTCTTCGAACTTCAGATTTGCATGAGCCGAAAGGCTTCCGGACCACCCCGGCACACCTAGCTAGTGATTGCTTGGGGGTCACTAACTATGACCATATGTCATCAGATGTTATAAAATATATATCCCTGCCCAGTCTCATCTGTTATTGAAAGCATTTATTGAAAGTGGTTTGCTGAAGTAATTTTCTATGTGCATTTTAGACCGTCCGAAAAGTGATTTGATATGAATAGGATTGTGGGGGAAACCTCTTGAATCCTGCGGGAACAAAGTGCCACACAGTCGTCAAATTTTATGAAAGTGTTTCACTCCGAATGAGTTTTCTATATTCGGATGTGTAGCGAAGATTCGCTAACTGTTTTACTATAACCGTGTGAATGTGTTGATCGGAATCAGTTATTGAAATTCTATTTTCGAACAGCTGCCAAATGTGTCAAGTCTGATTTGAAAATATGAAATTCTGAAATGATTTTTACACCGCATGAATTTTCCATATATATATATATATATATATATATATATATATGTATATATATGTCTGTAGCGAAAAGATCGTTATCCGTATCAGTTTTGAGTAAAAGTTACTGTGTTTTGAAAGATGCATATGTTTCATGTATAAGGGTGATATTTTAAGCATGTAGATAGTATGGTTGTCTATCTGCTTGCATATTTTCCTTACTGAACGCGTTAGCTCATCTCCTTTCTCTTCTCTCTCCACAGATTAATTTCAGTAGAATATTCGCTGCCATTCTCCTGCATTTTTTGACACAGCTCCCAGTCGGTATAAAGTATACACTCTAGTGACTTTTGTATCTGAACATGTATATGCACAATAATACGATTGATAAACATGGGGGATGTATTATCGTAAATACAGTTACGTATATATATTCACAGTTAAAAAAAAATTATCAGCCTATTTTATTATGGCATAAAGTAAATGTTAAAAAGGAAGAATCGAGTAGCTGACCTTTACTCACAGCCCAACCAAGTAGTGTGTGTGTCGTGAACTGTGATAAATAATGATGTAAATGTAAGTAGATAGGGTCACGACACCTAATCTCTCTTTCTCCAACCTGCAGCAGTTATATTTTCTGAAGTTAGTAAAGATAACAAAGTGCTCCCATCATCTACTTGCAATTGGGAGATTAAAAAGCCATATAAATGCCTTAAGTCAGAAGGTCGGTAAAGGTTAGAAGGGTCACGAAGACACCAATGAATGGGAATGTTCAAAGACGGCAGAATCAGAGGCGTAATTGTGCAATTTAGATGGTAGCCTTCCAAAAAGCTTACTACTTTGTCCTACCCCAACGACCCTATGAATACTAAAACATGTCGAGTTCGGGACACTACGAACTCGAAAAAAAGAACTAAACAGAGGAATAGTAGGCGTAACACCACATCTATGGTATATAACTGCAAACCTGATCACCTGCGCCCATCCATTAGGATGAAGTTGAGCGGGGAGTATACCGAAATGTTGGAGAAAAGTGACTCCAAAATCGGGTAAGGGAAAATGAAGTCCAAAGTCTAGTAAAGCTAAGTGAACGAGAACGCCACTACTGACCGTTTGAGGGGCGCATTCTCTATCAGTTGGAAGTCTATAAAAATAACCCTCGGGCAGAGAAAAATTACTACGAATGGACTAAAAATCAGACTCCCTAAGTCTAGAAGGGGCACCTAAATTTATTTGTTTGCCGCTGAGGTTTATGGATAGCCGTCAAGTACGCCTCCCGCGAACGCGTGGAGATTGTCGTGAGAACGGCTTACCGCGAAGGTATATGTCTGGCCGAATTGGTTTCCGTGAAGGAGAATGCCTTGCTGCGAGAATAGCTTGCCGTCAAGATGAATGTCTTGCCGCAAGAGAGAATACTTTGCCGAGAAGGTTCAAGGCTTGCCGCGAAGGAGAATACCTTGCCACGAGTATAGCTTGCTACCAAGATGAATGTCTTGCCGCGAGAGAGAACACTCTGCCGCGAAGGTTCAAGGCCCGTCGAATCTGAATTGATTGCCGCGAAGGAGAATGCCTTGCCGCAAAGGAGAATAGCTTGCCGCGAAGGTTTATTTGTTGCCGCGACTATTTAAATCTAAGAGAATACGTGAAATGAAGCAGGTCAACGACCCTGCTTCAATATATATATACCGCGGGCCACGCCAACTGCAACGTCACGGCCGCGCCAACCTCCCCGACAAAAATGCTAAAAAAAATAAATAAAATAAAATTTATAAACTAAGTATACTCTTTCACTGAGTAATAACTTACTTGCAAAAGAGTGGGGAGCAATTGTTATGAATAATAATTCTGATGTTATTTCAGCCAATCATAATGTGCCACGTGGTATATCTGCGCATGAGTTTATGCACGAGATAATTAAACAGATAAGGGCCACATTAAATGTATCGAGACATTTTTATAAAAGGATAAAAGTGTAATTAAGGAACAGGGAAACTCCCTATAAATAGGGGTCAGGTATGATTCTTTAAAGCAGAATAAAATTACTTACTGAAACTCTGTCAAAATTATTTTCTGACTTAAGCATCGGAGTACAAATATAGGGAACAACCTCTACGTCCCTTCGATTATTTCCTTTTTTGCAGAATATTCTAAAGCACGTGGCACGAAAATCGAAGTGGATACGTCAGCAATACATCATTGTTGTACTTGGTAACAACAATTTTATTGACCGTAAGAATGGAATTTATCCGGGCTGTAATTTTATGTAGAGGTTCGCGAGTTAAACTTTACAAAGCTATGCAACACAATGACTTTACTGATCGTAAATGATAGTTATATTGGATCTGAGATTCGAGTTCGACGAAGTGATATTGTCTACGTTAATATCCACAATCAAGAAAACTATGACTTTACCATTCACTGGAAATTAACTTTCTTGCTTTACTTCATTATTAGTTTCGCTTTCGCCTAAGAATTAATTTAAATTAATTAATTTTGCAGGCACGATGTGAAACAATCAAGAAATCCATGGTCAGATGGCCCTGAATTCGTGCCCCATTCAACCAGGAACAAACTTCACTTAAGAAGTTATTTTATCTGATGAAATTGGAACCTTATGGTGGCATGCTCACAATGACTGGACTCCTGGCTCCGTCCATGGTGCCTTTGTTATTTTACCAGCTGAAAATGAAACCTATCCATTCCGTGCGCCTGATGCAGATCAAATATACTTGGTATGGACATCTTTTCAACATTATGGTTACAGATACGAATACGAAGTCCCCTTTCCTTTAATTTGTCTTATTCTTACAATCCTTTCTTCGTTCTATTGATAGAATCATGGTATATTAGAAACTACAAAGAAATATTTGATGAATCAGTTTCATACGGGGTCCCTCCACGCCCCCCAAATGCTTATGCCATCAATGAGCATCTCAGAGACACGTACGGATGCCCCAATGGTTCGAATGTCTAACATTCTTAATAATTAGTCAAGCTAGTGTTCAGATTATCATTAAATGTTACATATTATTATTATTCTTAATAATAATGTGATCAGATTCAGGTGTATTTTCAACAAAGATCGTACTCACACTTCATATAATTACACGTTACAAATACAATATTTCGTATGCAAGTTGATTACCAGCAAACGTACCTTCTCCGCATAATTAACGCCACAATGAATGAAGAGAAATTCTTCGCAATCGCAAACCACAGCCTCACAGTCGTTGCACGAGATGCCTCCTATTTTCAAAGGTTTACTAGCAACTAATATTGGCCAGTATTATATGGCTACTAGACCTTTCTCCGACAACGCTAATGCACTTAGCAACAATGTAACTACGGCTGTTTTTCAATATACCAACAGGAATTCTGGATTGAATGCTTCCTTAATAACGTTACCGGGAAGCAATGATTCAGATGCTGCAATGAGTTTTCTTAGCCGAATCAGGAACTCAAATGTCACACAAAATCCGGAAGTTACTCAAATGTCACACAAACACGAATCAGGAAGAAGAAAAAAGTATCGCATTGGCAAGTATGAACAATTTTAGTTTTGTTTTACCGCAAAGTGACATTCTCCAGGCATACTACAACAGGTATTTGCGTAGCCTCGCCTATCATTTCCAGTTTTGAAAAAGCTCTTTCCACTAAACCCAATTCCATTAGAAAAGTAATTGCATTATTACTAAAGCTTATATAATTTAATTGCTATAACTTTTCGTATGACAGGAGTATCGATGGTGTTTTCACGACTGGCTTTCCCCTTGAGCCACCCGTGTTCTTCGACTTCACTGGAAACCTGACAACTGTCGGGACGGCAGCTAATTGAGGGACAAGGGCTTTTGTACTAAATTACGGTGAAGCGGTTGAGATTGTGCTCCAAACAACTAATCTTGGTGCTGGTGGAAGCCATCCAATTCATTTGCACGGTTTTAGCTTCTATTGGGTCGGAATTGGTTTCGGAAATTTTAACAATGTGACTGATCCAGGCACTTACAACCTGGTTGATCCACCACTCATTAACACTGTCCATGTTCCTGCTAACGGATGGGCTGCCATCAGGTTTTTTGCAACTAATCCCGGTATGTTTTTCAATTAGTTTAAGGATCTTTGCACTATTTGCAAGTCTGCTAGTCATTGACTGATAAGAATGATGTACATTTTTCAGGTGTATGGTTTATGCACTGTTATTTCGAAAGGCACAGTAGTTTACGCATGGACACCGTACTCATTGTCAAGAATGGGACCACCGTAGATACTAGCATCTGCCCTCCGCCTGCCTCCGGCATGCCCCATTGTCCTGGAAAATAGGAGTACCATAACTCTATAACTAGTTTCTTAACAATCCAATTCATGATACTGTCAATAAGACTCGTTTGAAAATGTAGTCCTGTCAAGAAAGATCTAGTTTTTAAGACTAGTTTGAATTCATCTTTACTGCACCTTAATATGCATGTTACGAATTTGTTCAATTAAAAGTATATCGATTTTCTTATTCTACAGTCGACTTAACATTTGAAAATTGTTATAAAGGAAATGGCAGGTATAAGACTTATTTATTCACTAACATATTACTAAAAACTTGAAGCATTTGTAGTTTCCAGTTCCTACATACAAAATTACACCCAATGGGCCTATTTGCATACATCTTGAATGCTGAATCGCTGTTAAGAACTACAATTTAATAAAATCAAAGCAGACAACCACCTTGCAGCTTGCCGAGATTGGCACTTGGTCTTGAACTTTTCAATCTAAGTTGGAGAGGAATTCTCTAGTAATGTCAAAATTTTTTACCCTACTGTAAATGTATCAATTCACATAGTCGTATATCAAGGTTCAATAAAAAAAAAAATCTATTATACTAAATAACTGAACAAAAACCACAAATGCAGGAATTCCTAAACACCAATTCTTTTTAATAGAAAATGGAAAAACAATCTGCATAGGACAGAAAAAGTCAATGGGGATCATACCAAAGATCATGGCTTTGATTTTGAATGAGTATATCAACTCACCAAAAAAGATATAAAATTTTAACAAATATGGGTGTGATTGAATAACATTATCTAAAGTGCTCAAATAATATTTGAACTCTTCTAATATTCTCTTTTGACCATTCTTTTAGGGCTCAACTCCTCTCTCAACGAAACAAAAGCCAAAATGTATATAATCAATAATCTAAGATGTTGATTTCAAATTTCCGCATAAGTTATGTTGTAACCCTCACATTTTGGCAGGCTTAATATAATAGCTAAACCCCAAGTCCAACACATACTTAGCCCCCCATTTGCCCAACTTAAAAAGATTCTAGCAGAATACCATTCATTGATCCAAGGCCATGCAAATCTACAAAGAGCAAAGCCCCGTTTTAGGAATCTGATCCCGGTATTTGACTAACAATTCATTCTTCTTGGGGGGCTCTACATTTATTTCTTAACTACACCTTCTTCAAGTTTTCCAAAAAACTACGTGCATGTTTGGCTCAACTTATGCAAAGACTTATCTACTGTAGAAGCAAAAAACACATGTTTGACTCTCAAAATTTTAAATGTTTAACTTACGCTGAAAGCAAATTTGAGCTATTTAATAAAACTATAAATCAGAGTTTTTCAAAAAGTACTAATTTTAATAACATGTATTTAATAAATTTTTTTACATTTTCACTTTATCTTCAATAATTTACAAAATTATAAAGAGCATTATATCATTTCATATTTAATTAATTAACTTATTTTGTTTACTTTTTATATTTACTTCATTTGTTCTTTATTTTTACTAGAGAAAGTATTTTTTATTTTATTTCTTTGTTTCAAGTAAAAGCTTGTGCTTTAATGTAATAAACTTTATTATTTATTTTTTACATTTATTAAAAATTTATAAGAATTTCTATTAAGTAGTGTTCAACATTTTACAATACTTTTATATTAAGTTCGTCAAACGCTATTTTAACTTCTCTTAATAGTACTTTAAAAAATATCTACTTGAACAACACTTTTAATAAAAGTTCCAACGGGACCAAACACAACCTAAATAAATTTAGATGTATGCTACTTTACAGTCTACATGAACCATGTGTGTTTAATCATGCTCAAGGTCATGCAGTATGGTCATCAACTAAAACTACTTGTATACACAACTAAAGATGCCTATTCAAACAACTATAAATATTTTGTCTTTCTTAGCTACCACCATAAGCCACAAGGTTCAGTTACACCTAATAAATTTTACATATGTAATTGTCAATTTTTTTATTGCTTTCTATTCCATTTAGTCATATGAAATTAAAATGTTAAATGTTACATCAATGACAACCGTAAGAAGTTCAGTTCAATGACATAAGATCATGCCTAGATGATCAATTAACACTTTTAAACTAATTTCCTAATCTTAAATAGCATTCTTAAATTACAACTCATACCCTTAAAAACATTATCCGCTATGGCCCATTTCTCTCCATAAGAGGCTCAATTTTCAAATGAACGAAGAATTATTCAAATGAACAACCACTTCCAGGCTATTACTAATTAAAATTATCTATAGACTCAACCAGCAATTACTGGTATCACCTGAAGAAAAACATTGGTATCCAATTACTGGTATCACCTGAAGAAAAACATTGGTATCCAGCGAAGAAAATTTTCAATTAATAAGGATATGAAGAGGACCGTAAGTTACTCAACTTTTGAAATCAAGCAAAGCAACTCGATCAGATTCATTTGCAAAAGTTAGTATTATTGTAGATTCCAAACATGAATTCACCAACAAAAACAAAAACCCTCAAAGAAGAAACTTCTAGTGTTCAAACAAGCACGCTTCATGTTTAAGGAAATACCAAGTCCTGGAAGGAAAAAAAGTAGCAACAAGAATCTTAAGCATGCGAAATATATAATGAGAAACAAACAGACAGAGAACTCATTGGAGGACCACACTTTCATGAAAATATCCAATGATGTAAAAACCAAGATGCTGCAGATTATTAAGATGATTAAACCTCTTTCTCTTTTGACCTTTGGTGCAACCAAGCAACCATGAATTTAATCCTTTCCGTTATGGATGTAATTTTAAGGACAACAAAACTTTTAAAACTTTAGCAGATTAAAACCAGAGTGTAGAATAGTGGATATGTTTGGACAATAATAACAAAACATTAAAATCATAATGCTTCACACTTGAAAATTTGTTCAAGAACTGGAATTTTTAGATAATGACAAAGATATTGACTGTCCTGTTTCCAGATTGCCAGAACAACCATTATATTAAATCCCAAGGAAAAAGAATGGAACACAAATGGACAATAGGAAAAAAAAAAGTATACGCTGGAGGGGAAAGCACACAATATCACAGGCAATAGCTTCAGACATTTTCTGATAAAGGAAAAATTCAGAAAAAGAGAAAGTTTGCAAAAATGAGAAATGGAATAATACAATGTGTAGCACAAATGAGAAATTGTAACACATGATAAACCTACTCAAAGCATGGATGTTTGCATGAGAAATGGTAACACAACTGACTAAACAAAACACGGTAACATAATACTTATCCAATCCATAATCTCCACAGTCTATTAAAATTAAGGAAAAAGTCTTCCCTACAGTGTTTACAGTTTTATTATTTAGCCAAAAAAATGGTCATTTCTTCTTTTCCAAGGTTTGTTAACAAAAACTAATTGTTCTCATCTTTAACTTGCTCTCATAGTCATAGTAACCGTGCAGGATCATGTACACTCCTTCCTATGGATTAGAAGAATAACAGGACTCAACACAATTTTGTTTATTAATACACTTTGCACAGATTTTCTTTAAATCAACTACCTCAACTCAAGGTAAGGATTTTTTAATTTCATTAAACAAACAGGCCTAATTTTGATAGACCCTTAATAAACATGTATATATATGGATAGATAGATAGAGAGAGAGAGAGAGAGAGAGAGAGAGAGAGAGAGAGAGAGAGAGAGAACTCCATGTACTTGTAAAATAAGAACACTGATTTAGAATAATCCCATTAAAATGAAAGAGTGGAAACAACCTTTGAATTCATAATAGTCTGCAATTCATCGATCTTTAACATTATCTACACTAACTTACTAATTTCTAATATAGAAGCGCGCACATATGCAAATTGGCAACAACAGAATTTCCGTAACCAAATTCATCTGTGCTTTGCTTTCTCACACATGCGCGCACACACATGGAAATGGGCAACAACAGAATTTCCCTACCCAATTCTTCTGTGCTTTACTTTCACACACACCCACACACACACATGGAAATGGGGAACAACAGAATTTCCCTACCCAAATTCATCTGTGCAGCGCTTTGCTTACACAGACAGACACATATGGAAATGGGCAAATACAGAATTTCCTACCCAAATTCAGCCGTGCTTTGCTTTCTGATTAATAACGCATTCCTAAATTCTAGTTTCCACCCATGCATAAATTCTATTTTCAAGTCCCTTTGAGGTAAATAAAATAAAACAGCTGACTAAGCTATGAAAATTAAATACAACTATGACTTCCTAATAATTTAATTTACTACTAACAAAAATGAGCAATAAAGGCATTACTAATTAAATTAAAAATGAAAAGAAGCGTAACAACCCAGTGCTACCTTGTCCAACTAGCAACAGCCAACAGGTATAACATAGAAAGGAGAAAATCCAACAAAAAAAATAATAAAAATGGGTGTAGACTGCAGAGAGTCAAAGATTTCGCTTCCCCCGGATTTTTCCCTTACCATTGGCACGACGCTTCTTTTTACCGAGCTTTAACTTGTTTTTGGACTTCTTTCCTATTCCACCGACAGCTTTCAAGAAGTCCTTGGCCTTGCTTTGGTCACTGTCAGCCATCTCCACTTCTGTGAAAGGAAAGGAAAGGAAAGAATGAATAATATATAAAACAATCCAGCGCATGAAAATCAGAAATTGAATGGATTAAATCAGTATATACCCATGTGATTGAGACTGGTTGTTGATGAATTTGGTAATGTTACTTGTTCTTCTAGTTGCATAGAACCAGAGGCCGAGGTCTGGACGGGCAGCTTAGGGGCAGCCAAGGCAGCTTCTTGGGCAGCCAGCTTGGCTTCATCTTTCTTCTGGTAAAAGGGTTCCACTATTTCCCTTCTGATGGCTCTCAGCCTCTTCTCTCTCTTCGATCTCATCGACTTTGCCATTTTTTCCCTTATAGTTTCCTCCTGTACTGTCGGTCTTTTAGGGTTTCTATCACTCTTTCTATTCACTTCAGAGTTTAGGGTTTTTGCCTTTCGATTTTTGGTATTTATAATTAAATTTATATATACGATACGAATTAGTCCCCTCCTTTCCTCTTAGCTTTGAGTCTGTCTGTTCGCAAGGCTGCCCTTTTTTTTCCCGTCTTCTTTTCAATTATGCCTTTCACCTACCTATACCTATTTTATAAATTTTATTTATATATTTATAGATTATTATCTAATATATTATCAATAAAAATGTTAGATTTCACAAACAAATAAAGGATAATGATATATATATTTTTTAAAATATAAAATATAAAAAAATAAAATAAAATATGTATCATGATCGTAACATCGTTCATGGAATTTAAAAACTTCAATGTATTGGATCATTATTCTTTATTTATTTGTTTGTTCATTTATTTATTTATAACTTTTGAATTAATTTAAGGATCTATGGTAAGTTTATAATTTTTAACCTTATTATAAGGTCAGCGAATAATAACTCTAGATTAGAAATATTTAATCTAAATCATTGAATGCTAATAACTTCTTGATCGAGTGGTTAAGGAAAATTTGTGGCATATTATAATGTTTAACTTTAAATCCAAACAACGTCACTCCATTTCCAATTATTAAATATTTTCTTTGCAAAAAAAAAAAAAAAAGAAGAAAAAACTAAACCCTTGAAAAAAAATTTAAATCTGGTAACTTAATAGCTTACTAAAGGACTAAGATGAGGTGAATCGGTTTATTGCACTTTCTAGCCTAATGACTTAGAGCTTATAAAATAATATTAGTCTATTGCACTTCCTAGCCTAATGACTTAGAGCTTATAAAATCTCCCTACTTTAAACAAGTAAATTTGAACCAATTGAAAGATAATGCAGTAAAAACAATAAACAATATAAGAGTATAAGGGTGGAAGTTGTACACCATCAATTTATGAAGGTTTTTGACTTTGCCTACATCTTCTACCTTGAGCACCTCTCGAGGATTTCAACCAAATTTATTTCTCATAAATTGGATTACACGCTTCTCTCTTTTGCGGCTCAAAAATAACCCTTTAAAAGTTCCATTTTGCTTAGGCTCAAAGGTAACCTTTTACATGTTTCTCCCTTTAAGGGTCAAAGAGAGAACCTTACAAGATTTGTCTTACAAGAAAGAATAAAGTTTTCTCACACTCTCTTTAAGGGACAATAATGACAATCAATAGTGAGAGGAGTAAGAGATTCTAAGGAAGTTATAAATTAAATTCACAATAAGTATTGTAGGGAATGTTTGAGGAATGTTCATCTAAGTGAATGTTCTCATTTCTCTTCTTGTTTGATTCTAAGGAAATTATAAATTAAATTCACAATAAGTATTTAGGGAATGTTCGTCTAAGTGAATGTTCTGATTTCTCTTCTTGTTTATCTCCTTTAATGTCGAACTGTATATCTTCCTTTTTGAATCAAACTAGTAGGTAAGCATTAAATGCAAAGATTACCGTTGAGATTTCTGTGAACTAGTTGGTCCTTTCAATTTGAACGTAAGTGTATCAATGGCACGACCCCAAATTCACCGAAAATCCACTACAAATTTTTCATTTTTCGTTATTTACCTTTCCTTTAGTTGATCGTGAACAACTACACCTCCAACAATTGGGTTGTGTATCGATGTCAACCTCATCCAATCAAATCATTTCAATTTACAATTCATTTAAACGTAAACACTTGTATTTCTAGATCAGAGTTGCGGTTTACATGTGTTTACAATCCTTTACATCCCCAAAAATTACATTTAAAGATATTATAGTGCTTTGACATGTCTAGATACAAAAACTATACAAATGTATATATCTCGTGTGATGGGATGCAGCAGACACCAAAATCCAATCCTCAGTCGCTCTCTATCTACTGTAAGTGCTCTGTAGAGGTGAAAAATAAGGGGGGTGAGCAAACCACGCACTCAGTAAGGCAATCATGCGAGCAGGTAGATAACTGTACTATCTACGTGATCGTGATGCCATGCTTAAATCATACATTTACTTGTCATACTCGAAAACATCAGTTCATGCTTGTGTTTATGCCATGTAAAACAAATCATGATATATAAATCAGTGCACAGTTCTTAAAAGCATAGCATGGAAATCATCATGCGTAAATCAAAATCAAAGCATAGAAAATCATCATGCAAAGTGCACTTAAAAGCATTTCCAATTCTCAACACAAGCTGATTTAAAATCACCATTCGTTAGGACTCAGCCCCTCCCATAGACTATCCTGACCCACAAACACATTTCAAACATGGATTATCATAAAACCAGAGACATGTGAGATAGACATATAATATCAATAAGGGTAATAATTAGGACTATGGTCATATTCTCTATGATCCCAACTACACGGATCCTAGTGTGCAGGGTATCACCTCTATCTGCTTCCGCACGAGAGGTGGGTCACGTCCAACCCGCCAGTCCATAGCAGAATATTCATCATCCGAAGACGGCATATATATCGTATTACACACGGTACAGCATATCCCATGCTACTTGCACGGTACAACGTACTCCGTGGACCCATATAATCACCACATACATTGCCACATCTCAGTATGCACGTGCGAGCCTATTTAATCGGTGTGGCACACAGCCTACTCGAAGCTCCCAGCACGACTCCCAACATATCATAAAACCACATGCGAGTAGTCTCAAGCACGACAACAAGTATGGTGGACATCTAGTGTGAGCTATGCTCTAGCACCATGTCAAAACTCGTATGAAAACTAGTGTGAGCTAGGCTTCAACACAATATCATAAAAATCCATGTGAAAACTAGTGTGAGCTAAGCTCCAGCACTCATGCATGTAAAAACTCTAGTGCGAGCATCGCTCCAGCACTAATGCACGTATAAAAGATGTCAAATCTCATGCTAGCAACGCTCTAACACGTTTTAGTTTTCACAAAACTCATGTAGGTGGCTCATTCTTTCGCAACGCATGGTTATAAAACCAGATCAAGCTATATTTTTGTGCAAATTATTTCAAATGCTAGCCAACCTACCAATCACATGCTAAAAAGCAATAAAAAGATTTAAAAGCATTATGCTCTTACTTTTCATGCACATTTCTCAAAAACCCAATTCTTTACCCTTCAAACAACCATTTCATCCTAAGAACCTTAAATATGTCAAGAAATCACCCATGCGCCCGAAAGACGTACAAATATCCCTAAGGCTAACACCATTCCCTTACCTCAATTCTCTGAGAAGCAATTCCTTCTTCCTTTCCCACTAGTCGCGATTTGGCTCAACTTGCTCCGGATATATCCTAGGGAGCTGCAAACATTTGTCAATCACATGAGTCAATACCGACAACTCATGTTTATGACTTCAACTAGTCAGTATATCTCATTCGAGCCTATTTCATCAAATTTTAGCCTATTATTTCATTTGGCCATCATTATGCCATTTCTAGTCAATTTAGCTAGCAATACACTTGGTAACTTATCAAACACTTGACATAAATGTTTATTCATAATCTTCCATCATTTATACATTCTCTACAACATCATTTAGGCACATTTTTATCACTTGACTAATCTCACAATGTAGCTTCATCCAATCATCTCAAAATCATGCATATCACCTCACTAACAACTTGATATAATCCCTTTTATCATCTAATCAACCACATTCCATTTTCTCACACTAAACCCATTCTAGGTTATGCTTGTTCCATTACATTCTAAGTAGTTTTCAATCATCAATACATACACCAATCTACTCACAACAACAACTAGATAAATATACTTAGAGTTGGTGTATTGGAAACTCACATAGCTTGACTTTCCTCTTTTCCAAATTTGAAGACTCCTTTACTCCTTCAATCCAGCAAATGAAATGTTGACTTCAAGTTATTTTGTTCTTTTCCTCAAGATGAACAACTTTGCTTTAATAGCTTTTTCTCAAATCTTTATGGAAGGGGTGGTATTCTAGAGAGAGAAAGCTTGGTATTTGGGTAAAAATGGAGGGGAAATGTTTGATTTAATGAAGAATGAAGTTGGCCATTGGGTTTTTATAGATTGAGAGTGATGAGATCGATCTGCTAGGATAGGAGATCGATCTTCTCGTGGTTTTTAACTCTCAAATTTTCAGGTTTGTAATGGGGGAGATTGATCTGCTCATTGGGGAAAGATCGATCTACTTTTGACAGAATCAAATGGAGATCGATATGGACTTAATAGGGGATCGATCTCTGCTAGGAAGAGGCAAATGCAGATCGATCTGCTTATTGGGGAGATCAATCTGCTCAATGGGGAGATCGATTTGGCCTTAATAGATTCACTTGAAATTGTTCTGCTTGAACAAAGGATCGATCTCCCTTGAATAGGAGATCGATCTGGCCTTCATCTGCAGGCTTTTTACTGTAATTTTTCTAAAATTTTCAAGGGAGAACTTGCATTCGATTGCTTCGCTAGTCATTTTGCAATCTATTCACACTTCGAGCATGGAAAGGTTCGTTTCTTATTAGATTCGTGTTATGAAACTTGTGTGTACTGCTTGATATCAGAGATGATACACAAAATTCACCGTCCATGCATTATCATTTTGTGTTTTAAAT
The DNA here is from genome assembly GCA_033439115.1 of Firmiana major. Lineage (NCBI taxonomy): Eukaryota > Viridiplantae > Streptophyta > Magnoliopsida > Malvales > Malvaceae > Firmiana > Firmiana major. The sequence goes on along the minus strand of CM065907.1, from coordinate 41,493,562 downwards.
CCTTATCTTGAATTCGATTGTTTAAAGTTCTGTTCATCTAGTTTATGGCCACTTCAGCCCTTAATTAACCTTTACTTGCATTCATGATACTCATTTATCCCATTTGGATTTATATGATCCAAAAATCATCTATCTTACAATTCCATTAACATATAATAATGTCATACATACATGGGGTCTCACAATCAATACATCAAATTGTGGTATAAATACTTCAAAAAATAACCAGTAAAACAACTTAAAGAAATATCAATACAATAATTGTTGTATCGATACAATTAAAGAGCAATTGAATCTGTTTGTAGGTAATAATCGTGTATTAATACTATGTCAATAACTTTTAAGAAATAAAGAAAAGTATGGATACCTCTTTAATGTGGATTGATACAGAGATTAAAGTGCTAAACTGTCATATTCAGAAGGATATGACGTCACAGAAACTTATCATGGAAACATAGCTACTTTGGCTCATTTCTTATTCATATTAACACACAATTGCCATGTGAGTACAGTCCTATAGTTACATTATGCATTTATTTATGCATCATTGATTTAAGGCGCATTGCTTGGGGTCCCAATTGGATTTTCAAAATCAAATTATATCATTAACGCATAGTTTAAAACACTTTAAGCATGATGGGATTGATCCTACGGAGGTGAGGGATCGGTTCCTTCAAGTTAGAATGTTTTGGTTCTAATTTAAAATCAAAGGGATCGATCCTGAGAGGAGAGGGGAACGATCCTATCATATAATATAATTTTGAACAGTAGCTCATCCAAGGGATCAATCCTAAAATCATATAATATAATTTTGAATAGTAACTCATCCAGGGGATCAATTCTAAAGTTCCAAAATACTTTTGAAAATCGAAATTTATGCATAAGGATAGATCCTCCCTCTCAAGGGATCGATCCCTAAATAACGAGATTTCCATTCTGCATAAGAAATCAACCTTTTATATAATTTTCAAAGGTAATTATATCAAAATACATGTTTACATATGAAATTATACAAATATATCCTGTACGCATCTTACCCTAAGTAATGCCACTGTACTATCTAAAAGAAATTCGAATACAATTGATTTATACTGAAATAATGTTGCGATAGTTCGAAGTTGGAATTTCGAAGCGGATACTCAAACGAGTAAATCTAATTTAGCAGTTAACCTATGATGGGAAAATAAAAGGGGTGAGCTTGAGGAAGCTCAGTAAGCCAATCACACAAGTGTAGAATTAACCAAAATAATAATATTGGCTCAAGTAAAATACATGCTGCACAAATATATTTAGAAAATCAATTCTCAAAACTAAACAATTATATCATAACTCAAAATTTTCGAAATTGCATGTTTTAGGGTTTCAAAACTAGAGCCGAATCTAGATACTATCAAGTCTTTCAGGTGTAGAGGTATTTTGACATACCTCATTATACCATTAGACCTAATCACCCCAGAAATGAATTCAAAGACACATGGGGTTGAAAGTTCAAACACACAATCAAATGTAAAAAACTGAAGTTTAATGCAATTTCAAAACATAAATTCTTTTATTTGAAATCGCTTAAATCACATGTTCATATTCAAAACACATTTCATAAGTTTCGAATCATAAATCAAATCTGAAACATATTTCAAAGTTCACATTTCATATGCTTTCACAAGTTTTAAATTCAAATCATATAAATATAGGTGTAAGTAAGAATAATATGCCTTACCTACTACAGCTATCAATGAGCCAAAACTACCTCAAAAACTAGGGTGTTATCTATGGTCATAGATCAAAACTCTCTAGCCCTAATGATCAGCTAGAATCAGAACCTGTCACAACAGTAGCCTAACAATCCACATACCCATAATAGAGTAAAAGTACTCAAGGCTATCTCCATATGCTTTACCGGGTATATTAGTTTCGAAATGTCTATAAACGATAAAAACATCGAAAACATAGTTTGAAATTTATACTTCTCAATCAAATACAAAAAGCATTACACGCTTAATTCTCAAAATCATCAAGCATAAACATCACAAGATACATTCTCCACATCTTATCAAAACATATTCGAAATCACAAAGTTCAAAGTTCATAAAATGTTAATGATTAATGAAATTTCTGTAAAAGGATCGAGAATAATTACTTATTACCCAGCTTGCAAAGCCGAAACAGTTTATAATTCAAAAGTAGACAATTTTTTCACAATTCACATTCAAAAGATTCAAAATGATTCATATGATTATACAAATAGTTTAACCAAAGCATTTATAAAGTTTAAAGATCCATTTCAAAATACAAATCACTTTGATACGAGGTTAACACACAACTTGGGTAATTAAACTTACCAAAGCTTCAATAAGCCTTAGTTAATCATTGCTTGTCAAATCGATTGCATAAACCACAATTTCACTTCAACAACCTATAATAGAGTATGATTTACTTAGTAGGCAATCCACAATGTCCTTAAGCTAGCTATAAGACACACATAAACTTGGTTTAGCCTATGTCACCTTAAGCTATAAAGTGACAAAAGATATTAAGTCACATTTTTTAGTCACTTTGATATCACAATTAACATTTACACATGTCTAACAGTCACTTAGAACCGAAAGTAGACTACGGGTAAAATTACCAAAATATCACTGCTTGGCCGAAATGGATATAAATGCCCTAAGGTTATTTTTAAACCACAAAATCATTCTTTTTCATGCTTAATTACATGATACACACTTCATAGTACCATTTCCCCATAGAATTCTATAAAATTCTGACTTTCTCACATTAAAACCCTAGACATTTATGCTACATCATCATCAAACATAATCCATTTCTTTAAATTAAATTCATATAACATCTTAACATATCAAACTAACCAATATAAAGCATTGGAAATAACTCAACCCAAGGAACCTACCAAAATGGCTGAAAATGGAAGCTAGCCTTGGAGATGGTTTTGCTTCAATCTAAAGGCATACAAACACTTCCTATAAGTCACTTATAAACATATGTCAAAGCCATATGATGAATCACATCAAAACTCTACAAATCTTACTCACTATGTCATGCTTGTCTAGATCTTGCTACACACTTGGTTTTAGCTTTCCACTTTCAACTATGTTATAAAGGAAGTAATTCTAAGCATTTTTTTAGAAGGAAACAAGTCTTAAAAATAGCTAGAAAATGAGAGATAAATGGCAGCAAGCTTGAAAACCTATAGAAATGGTGTTTTTCTTTTACTCTTGATTTTTTTTTTTGTGTTAATTTGGCATGAATTAAAGTGGTAGCCGAGCATGTCACATGCTCATTTTAATGAATTAACCAATTAAATGTTAAGGTGTAAAGTATAAGCTACCAAAATGTTTTACTTTTCCAAATTTTCCACTTAATTGAAATTCTATTTGTCCACTTGTTTATCATATGGAATTCTCTACTAACTTCATGTATATTACATGTATCAAATATATCAAAGGTGAAATTGATCAAAAAAGTCAGGTCGTTTTACAAGTCCGGATGAATTTTACCCGGTTTCACCCATTTCAATTTTTTTCGGTAAATCTATTTAACATCCCGGTAAAAGGTCTGACATATTGAATTAACGGCTTAATATGACTTATTTCATACCCTAAATCATTTCACAGTGACCATTTAGTCTCAATTGAAAATTTAACCTATGGATAAAATTGTTATTTTGGTAATCATTACACGTTTTCCAAGCAAAGTCAAAAATTTAGATTTCAGGGTCATAAATGCTTGCCAAAAGTTAGATATCACCATTTGAAGATTTGATTCGGATGTTTCCGTATAGGTGCGCACTCTTGTGGGGCCCATGAACTTCTTCATATGCAAGCAACCTTATTTGCACCAAAATAAACATAAAGGCTTTTTTATCATATTGCCCAATTCTAAAATTGTAAAATAGCATATTAAGTACGAAAATAATGATTTTTACATCCTCCTTATCTTAGAGAATTTGGTTCTCTACATTCATATCAGTCAAAATCAAACAATTTGAGGGTATTTGTCCCTCATCAAGCTCTTTTAGCTCTCACGTGGCTTCTTTTGATGTGTAATGCTGCCAAAGAACTTTCACTAAAAGGATAGATTTCATTCGAAATATCTTTTATTTCCTGTTCAGTTCCCAAAATCAAGACATAAAGTGGGAATCACTATTAGACATAATACTCATTGGCTTTCATAAGTAGAAAGTGGGTTGACTTAGTCAAAGGGTCCACTATGACACAAATTGAATCATGACCTCTCCGTGATCGAGGAAGTCCCATCACAAAATCCATAGTGATGTGCTCCCACTTCCATATCATTACTGGTAAAGGTCTGAGCAGCGTGTGGGCCTCTGATGATCAATCTTAATATGCTAACATGTGAGACATTTCGATACAAAATTAGCTATCTTTCTCTACTTGCCCACCAATATACCTTTTGTAAATTCTGGTACATCTTAATACTACATGGGTTCAGTGTGTACTTAAAATTATGGGCTTCATCCAATATTCATTTCTGAAGGGTACCAACCTGTGGCATACATATTCGATTCCCATGTTGAAGGATACATTCTTCACTGACCTTGAACTCCGATGTCTGATTCTGCTCTGCCTGACTAGCCCACTAAACCAAAATTAGATTTTCTCTTTGAACTTGCTTGATCTGATCAAGTAATGATTGGTCAATCCAAAAACTAGCTATTCAGCAATCCTCTAAAGGTTCCACAATCAAATCCAATTATGCAAACCTTTCTAACAAACCCCAATCCTGAACCATCATGTATGAAACCATACCCGTGCTTATTCTACTCAAAGCATCGCCAATAATATTTGCCTTACTCGGATGGTGATTTCACAGTCATAATCTTTAAGAAGTTCCATCCATCCGTGCTTTCTAATGTTCAAATCTTTCTACGAAAACAGATATTGGAGACTATTATGGTCAATAAAGATATGAAATTTCTCACCATATAAGTTGTGGTACTAGATTTTTAATGCAAAAACTATCACAGCAAGCTCAAGATCATGGGCGGGGTGATCCTTGAGCTGTCTTGATTCATAAGCCACTATTTTCCATGTTGCAATAACATGCAACCCAATCTTTGGAGAGATGTATCGTTGTACACAACAAATCTCCCAGAGCCAGATGGAATGGTCAACACTAGTGCTGATGTAAACTTTTGTTTCAACTACTGAAAACTATTCTCATACACGTCTGTCTATTTAAACCTGATATCTTTACGTGTGAGTCAAGTTAGAGGTGCAGCTATCTTCAAAAACCCATCAACAAACCAATGGTAATACTAAGCTAATCCCAAGAAACTACGGATCTTAGTGACAATCCTTGGCTTTTCCTATCTCAACATGGCCTCGACTTTAGACGGATCAGTCGATACTCTATCTTTCGTCACCTCATGACTAGAAACAAAACCTATTCTAACCAAAACTCCCACTTATTGAATTTGGCATATAGTTGCTGATCTTGGAGTCTGTGGAACTGTTCTCAAATGATATTCATGATGTTCTTGGACTTAGAATAAATGAGGATATCGTTGATGAACACTATTACGAACTGGTCAATAAAGAGCTTGAATACCTCGTTCATCTAACTCATAAACATTGCAGGTGCGTTGGTTAACCCGAACGACATAACAAGGAATTCAAAGTGTCTATATTGAGTCCTGAATGTAGTTTTTGAAACATCTTCTCCTCTAATATGCAATTAATGATATCTCAATCGTAGATCAATTTTCAAAAATACCTTAGCACCTTCCAACTGATCAAAGAAATCATCAATTCGAGGTAGCAGATAATTATTTTTCACAGTAGCCCTTCTTAAAAAGTCAATAATTAATACATAACTGAAGACTTCCATCTTTCTTATGGACAAACAGAACTGGAGTATCTCATGTGACACACTCGGACGTGTGAAACCTTTATCAATTAACTTTTGGAGCTATTTCTTCAATTCATCTAACTCCATCAAAGACATACGATACAGGGTTTTCGAAATAGGTTGAGTGTCAAGCATCACTTCAATGGCAAACTCATTCTTTCTTTAGGAGGTAATCTCGGTAAGTCATATGAAATGAAATCTAGGAACTCCCTGACTATTGAAATTTCAAATAACTCTGAATTTACTATGTCCATGTTCTTTACAAAAGCAAAATAACCTTGATACAAACCATACACATTCACATAAGAATTCAAAACAAAAAGATCTACTTCAATTCACTTGTCAAAATTGATTAAAATTGGTTTAAGGAGATTAAAGGTGACTATTTTCCTACTACAATAAACATTAACATGATTAGTGACTAGCCAATCCGTACTGAAAATAACATCAGCATCAAACATGTTCAACAAAATTAAATCGGCCTTTAACACTTTTTCGCTGACTTTCACTTTACATTTTTTACAAACAGACTCTGTCATCTAAGACTCTTTAAGTGATGTGCTTATATGCAACATGAATTCCAATGATTCTGGCTCTATGTTCAGTCTGTTAGCAAATAAAGAAGAAATGAATAAATGCGTAGAGCTTGGATCTATTAAACATAAAGCTTCAAGACAAGAGATCAAAGGCTTACCCTTTACTACAGATCGAGAAGTGTCTGCTGCCTTCTGGTCAAGGGCGAACACTCTACCCTGAGCTACCTGTCTCTTACTCTTGTCTACAGGTTTAGCTTTCTCAATGATAGTCAGAATAGCTAATTTCTTCGGTGCTTTCTCCTCAGATTTCAACAAGGGATAATCCTTTATCAAATGTCCCACCTTATCGCATTTGAAACATGTATCGGTTCTAAGATGACATGATTTACCTCATTGCAATTTACCACACTAGGAAAAAGGTGAATCCGATTTTGGCTTTGTGGCTTGTGGTCAAAGCGTTTCACTATTCTGCCTTTTTTCTTTCTCACTCTTGAACTTACTTTGGATTTGTTTAGTCGGAGCAAGTCTTTTACTCTTGCTCTTACTTGGTAAATCATATCGAGTTTGCGATTTGTTGAAGTCTTGTTCGACTAACAATGCCCGTTAGGTAGCATCTGAATAGGACAAAATATGAAAGGCAGTATATCTACCGCTATTAGAAAGTTTTAGTCAATCCATAAACTTGATGGTCTTGCGAATTTCATTCTGAGTAGTCAAAGGGTCATACCTCTCAACACCGTAAAACAGGATTCATAATGCCACACTGCCATATTCTTTTATGTCAAATTCAGAAATTTCATTTTTTCCATCCTCTGCATGGCTTTTGGAAAATACTACTCGTGGAAAGATATCAGAACTTGTCCACGAAATTATTGTATCGTTCCCCTTCAAAACCATTTTAACTGAGCGCCACCAATGCTCAACCTCACATCGAAACATATACATAGTTAATTGTACCTTATCTTTAGGCCTACAGTTCATATACTCAAAGATTTTATCGATCTCCATCAGCCAAGTGGTTGCCTCTTTCGATTCTTTAACTTCTTTAAATGTAGGCGGGTTCATTTTCTAAAATTGTTTCATCCGGTCTGCACTCGGTACACTCAATGGTACTGCCATTGGCTGTTGAGGCCTAATTTGGGAAAGAAATTATTATGGAACCTGAAGTGGAACACGAGCTACAGGCGGATCTTGTGGCTCTACTTATGGTACTGGTGGTGGATTCTAAGGTGGTGGTTGTGTTTGATTAAGACCCGAAATTCGGTGTCAATTTGGTAAGAAATTGACATTGTAAGCATGGACAAATGTAATCTTGATAAAAAAAGAAATAAAAAGAAATAATTAATTTTCAAGTCCAATTGATTAAGATAGGAAATATTGCGATTACCCGAATTTTCATCTCGAGAAATTTCCAAAAAATATGGAAAAATACCCTGGGAAAAAATAAGATAAATATATATCTAATTAATTTATATATATATATTTGGGATATTTGGGTGAAGATATTTGTGTTGGCTCTACCGAGAGGGGGGTGGGTTGATGGCAAATTTAAACTAAATTAAGTCTAATTGCAAATAATGAATAATCAATATAATGTAATGCAATAAATTGAAAGAAGATAAGGGAAGGAAATAGCAAACTCAGTAGTTTATAGAGGTTTGGCCAATCTCTTGCCTACATCCTCTCTTCCTGACCTCCTTGTCAAGAGCTTTCTTTCACTCTATTAATGAATGTTACACACTCCCTTTTACAGGTTAAGGAATAACCTCTCTACCCTTTTTACACAAAGAAATATTCACCCTTTACAAAGTTGACTCACAGAGGAACTCTCCTCTTCTCTCTTAATTTGAGGATGAATATAAAGTGAAGCTTTCTTTTGAGGGTAGGATAAAAAATAGCTTTTTACACAAAGCCTTATACAACAATATCAATCAATGATGTTTGAAGACAAAGAGAATGTTGGACTGGAATTCTTGAGAATATACAGAGTTTACAGCAATGGTGCCCCATCTTCCAATGTCTTCAATGCTTGATTTTATACAGGAGGATCGGTAGTTGGAGCATTTAATGCTATTTTTTTCGTTGAAGGTTTTGCAGAAAAAGCCGTTAGGAACCTCCAGTAGAGTGCCAGATCGATCTCCAATTTTGACCAGATCGATCTCTTAGTTTAATTTCCTGCGATTACAAAGCAAATTGAAGCATAGAGATCGATCTCATATTTGTAGAGATCGATCTTACAATTTGAAAATGTTAGTGAAGATCGATCTGTCGAACCAGCAGATCGATCTTTCAATCTCTCTGTTTGAGGCAAGATCGATCTTCAGATCGATCTAGCAAGTATTCTCTTAGAGAGGAGATCGATCTCTAATCAATCTAGATCGATCTCCTTAGCTCTCTGACTTTGAGGAGATCGATCTTATAAACTCTCTGTTTGAGCAAAGATCGATCTACAGATCGATCTACTACCTTTAGCCTTTGTTTCAGAGGAGATCGATCTCTTCCTAGATCAGATCGATCTCTCACACATTCTATAACTTACAGATCGATCTCATAACCCTTACAGATCGATCTTCTGCTTTCTCAATATCTTATAGTCTCTTTGGATTTTCAATCCTATAGCAGATCGATCTCATATTCTTATGAGATCGATCTCTCACACTAGAAAACTCAGGAGATCGATCTCTTATCTTACCAGATCGATCTCTCAACCTTAGGTACTTAGTTTCTGGTACTGATAACCTCTAAACATGTTTAAATCATTTCTATATTTTATATCCATTATTGAATTTACTTGTTTTGTCATTTCAAAATATATTAACTCAACAATCTCCCCCTTTTTGATATGACAAAACTTATTCAATAAACATGTTTAGTTACCCCATTTGCATTATGCACAAATTTTGTTTTACTTTCACAAACTCCCCTTTAATGTAAGCTCCCCTTACACTCCCCCTTAATTTTAGCCCCTTAACTCCCCCTTAACTTAGTCTTTCCTTTAAAACATTAAACATTTTTTCTTAGCGTATTCTTCTCCCCCTTTTTGTCATATCAAGGGCAATAAAGGTATAAAGGCAATTAACTTTCAAAAAATATATCATTTGAAAATGGTAACTCATTATAACACATTTCAAAAAGAACTATCATGTCATTCCACAAAGTAAGCATTCAAGCAAATGATGTCTTAAACAACAAACAGTAAACATGAGTATCTAAAATATTCCTAACAATCATGTCCTAAGGCTGAGGAGGAAAGCGCTCCATGAGTTCCTCGACTCGAGTGTGAGTAACTTGCAGCTCATCGAACATAGCCTGCTGTGTGGCATGAAGGTTTGTAAATCCTTCATCCATATTTCGGTTAAGCTCCATAATCATTCCCACAATTGATTCCAGCCTGTCGGATGATGATATAGGTGTAGTGGACTGAGCAGTCGACGAGGACGGAACCTCAGTAGGCTCAGCTGGTGGGTCTTCTTACATGGCTGCCTCAGACTGCTGTTCTCGCTTCTTCCTCCATTGCCCTTGAAAGTCCTTATAGTACCCCATGTGGTGAAGTGCGCCAATGTTTAATACGCTCTTTGGGGAAGGCACTTCACCGGTTTCACAGGAACAATCGATCCCGAGTCGTTGAAGCAAGTACGCCAGCAATTATGGAAAGACTATTTTGGAGGCTTGGCCACGTACGATCTTCAGCCAATCTTCGTATATGAAGTGGACCATATTGGGTTTTTGATTTTAGGAAGAGTAGAAGTGGTGGAGCCAAAATCGATCTAGTCTCCTAACGGTGGAGTGACGGGTACCAAAGGGTTTAAGATTCCACGAGATGATAAGGTGGAGTAACCTCGGGTGCATCGGTAGGTCACTCGCCTTATCCCCGAGAAGGTCAAATTCTAGAGGAACTTCTTCCTCTTCATCGGTCAACCCCTCATCTTTTATGTTAAACACTCGGGCTAATATAGATGTGTCTATAGGGATTGATTTAGACATGACATACGTTTTGAACCCTAGTATTTTACAGGTATCATCAGGGTCGTAGATGAGTTCAGCATTAGAAACGAATACCCTAATGATGTTTGAAGGTACCTGAGTATTAATTTTAAGAAATGGAAGCCAACCAAATTCTTCCATTTTTGATAGGTAAGGAAACTCAATACGATTTAAAAACGAGAAGTCAATTGTTCGCCAATGTTTAATTGGCATAGTGGAGAAATACTCATCATATCGTTTCCTTTTTGCAGGTGTTTGAAAACACCTGTTAAAGGTGGTGACAGAAGAGGAAGGGGCTGTTTGAGTTTGAGAGGAGGACCCTCTATCAACATTGGATGTTGGTTTAGGTGGTTTATTTCCTGCTCTCTTAAGACGAGGCATGATTTCAGCTAGACACACCCTAGTATTTGATTTGCAAACCTTAGGCAACAGTTTTCTAGAGACCTAGGCAATGAAATAATTCTAGAAATTCCATAATGATGACTGCAGCAAAAACACATAAATTTTTTGAAGAAAAAAACAACAATGTAGGTTATTGGAGCAAAAGTGATGAAGAGATTTTGCAAAAAACCTTATCGAGATCGATCTGGAAGTGAGAATCGAGGGTTGAGGCGTGACAGAGGTTAGGGATTTTGAAGCAGTTTTTATAGTCCAGGGCTAAGGAGATCGATCTGTCGAGGTACCAGATCGATATGATATTTCTAGAAACTTGAAGAGATCGATCTGCTGTGTTACAGAGGCTTAAGGAGATCGATCTGCCAAATGCATAGATCGATCTGCTATTTTACAGAGGCTTAAGGAGATTGATCTGCCAAATGCATAGATCGATTTGCTATTATACAGAGGCTTGAGGAGATCGATCTTATTGTAAAGAAGATTGATCTGCTTAGCTGAACCTTTCTGCTTTAGGCCAATTTGGAGCATGAAGATCGATCTATATTGATTGAAGATCGATCTCTCATACTTTTTGCCCAGAAAAATCATTGAAAAAATCGTTGAAAATCACTTTGAAATCAAGGTTTTGAAGGGGATAAATCTCAAGGAACATTCATGAGTCCTAATTCACCTCTAAGAACACAAAACCTATCTCTATCAAGTGGTTTGGTGAAGATATCAGCTATTTGACGTAGAGTATCAATATATTCTAGAATGATATCTCCTTTTTATACATGATCTCTAAGAAAATGGTGCCTAATCTCAATATGCTTAGTTCTAGAGTGTTAAATTGGATTCTTAGAGAGATTAATGGCACTGGTATTATCACATTTGATTGAGACTTGCTTCATGTCAATACCATAGTCTTTCATTTGTTGTTTAATCCACAATACTTGAGCACTACAACTACCAACTGCTATATATTTAGCTTCTGTTGTGGATTGTGCTACACTATTTTGTTTCTTAAAGAATCATGAGATTAATCTATTTCCTAAGAATTGGCATGTTCCTGAAGTGCTCTTTCTATCTATTTTATAATCCCCAAAATCTGTATCAGAATAAGTATGAAGAGCAAAGGTGGAGTCCTTAGGGTACCAAAGTCCTAGAGAGAGAGTGTCTTTAAGATATCTGAAGATTCTTTTAGTGGCTCGTAAGTGTGATTCCCTAGGAGAGGATTGAAATCTAGCACAAAGACATACACTAAACAAAATTATGGTCTACTTGCAGTAAGATAAAGCAATGAACCTATCATAGACCTATATAGTTTAGTGTCTACACACTTACCACTTTCATCTTTATCAAGCTTGATGTTGATGCCCATTAGAATTGCTTGAGGTTTGCAATTATCCATTCCAAATCGTTTGAGCAATTCTTTAGTATATTTTGCTTGATTGATGAAGGTTCCATCTTTAGTTTGCTTCACTTAAAGTCCCAAGAAAAATGTGAGCTCTCCCATCATGCTCATTTCAAATTCACCTTGCATGATCTTAGCAAACTCTTGGCATAGAGATTCATTAGTTGATCCAAAAATAATGTCATCTACATACACTTGAACAACTAGTAAATCTTTATTTTTGTTTTTGATAAACAAAGTAGTATCTACTTTTCTTCTTGAAAATCATTTTTCTATTAAGAATTTTGACAATCTTTCATACCATGCTCTAGGAGCTTGTTTCAAACCATAAAGTGCCTTAGATAGTTTGAAGACATGTTCAGGAAATTCATGTCTTTCAAAATCGGAAGGTTGCTCAACATAAACTTCTTCATTAATGAAACCATTTAAAAATGCACTCTTTACATCCATTTGATATAATTTGAAGTTTTTATAGCATGCAAAGGCAAGTAGCATTCTTATAGCTTCTAATCTAGCTACCGGTGCATAAGTTTCATCATAGTCTATTCCTTCTTCTTGCCTATAGCCTTGAGCAACTAGCCTAGCTTTGTTTCTTATGATCACACTATTTTCATCCATCTTGTTCTTAAAGATCCATTTAGTTCCAATTATAGAGTGATCACTAGGTCTAGGAACTAGTTTCCATACTTTGCTTGTCTCAAATTGATTTAGTTCTTCTTGCATAGCTAAAACCCAATTATTATCATCTAAAGCTTCATTGACATTTCTTGGTTCAATTTGAGATACAAAGGCTATATATTGACACACATTCCTTAGAGATGATCTAGTTCTAACTCCAAGAGTTGGATCTCCTACTATTTTACAATCTTTGACATATCCTAATTCTCTTGGTGCTCTAGACTCTCTTTCTAATATTTCTAGATCTTCTTCATCCTCTTTATTAATGTCAAGTTTTTCTAAAAGATCATTCTCTATGTTTGAGGTTTCTTTCAAGTTTTCATAAAAAATTTCAATATCTTCATCATTGGTTGAACTTTTAGATAAATCATTTGACTCATCAAATATTACATGAATTGGTTCTTCAACCATCAATGTTCTTTTGTTATATACTTTATATGCCTTTGAATTCAAAAAATAGCCTAAAAAGATTCCCTCATCACTTTTGGCATCAAACTTTCCTAAATTATCCTTTCCATTATTTAATACAAAGCATTTACAACCAAAGGGGTGAAAATAGCTAATATTAGGCTTCTTTCCCTTGTAAAGCTCATAAGGGGTTTTCCTTAAAATTGGTCTAATCATAGCTCTGTTAATGATATAGCAAGATGTATTTATAGCTTCAGCCCAAAAATATTTAGGTAAATTATTTTCACACAACATGGTTCTAGCCATTTCTTCCAATGTTCTATTTCTTCTCTCAACTACCCCATTTTTGTTGTGGTGTCCTAGGGGCTGGAAAATTATGACTAATTCCTTGATCATTGCAATATTCATCAAATCTAATATTTTCAAACTCCTTGCCATGATCACTTCTAATGCTAGTTATAGTGTATCCTTTTTCATTTTGGGCTATTTTTGTATAGACAATGAAATTTTCTAAGGCTTCATTTTTTACTCTCAAGAAGAACACCCAAGTGAACCTAGTGTAATCATCTACAATCACAAACCCATAATGCTTACCACCTAGGCTTGTAGTTCTAGTTGGTCTAAATAGATCTAGGTGAAGTAATTGAAGAGGCCTAGTGGTAGATACACTATGTTTAGGCTTAAATGTGGTCCTTTTATGTTTTCCTTTAACACAAGTTTCACATATTTTGTCATAGTCAAAGGATAACTTAGGTAATCCTATAACAAGGTCTTTTCTAGCTAGCTTAGATAACACATGCATGCTAGCATGACCTAGTCTTCTATGCCACAACCAAGGTTCTTTTTCTTTATCTACCATAAGGCATACATTTTCATTCTTAAGTTCATTTAGATAAACAATGTATATGTTACCTTGCCTATGACCTAGAAAAAGAACTTTATCAGATTTAGGATCTATAACATGACATTTCAAGCAATCAAAAATTACTTTGTAACCTTTGTCACAAAGTTGACTAATACTTAGCAAATTATGTTTTAGACCCCTAACAAGTAGAACTTTTTCTAGTGAGAAGTAATCATTACCTATTGAGCCATTTCCTTCAACTTGGCCTTTGGAGTTGTCCCCAAATGTGACTTCTCCACCAACCTTTGTTTTAAATGAGTTGAAGTGGCTTCTATCACCAGTCATGTGTCTTGAGCATCCACTGTCCAAGTACTAAGCTTCCTTTGTTTTAGCTTTGTGGCTATGCTCAATCACCTATAATCAAAATTTAAAAAACTCATGTCTTAGGTACCCAAATTTTTTTGGGTCCTTTGGAGTTATTGAATACAATTCTTGATCCCTTTGGAATCCATTTTACTATAGTATTGATATCTTTTGAATTAACTACATCTTTTGGAACCCAAATTCTTTTCACTATTTTTCCTCTAAATGTGGTCATCTTCACATTACAATTATATGATACATGCCCCTTTTTATGACAATGTGAATAGATAGTTGAGGGTTTATGCATGTTCTTTCTAGCTATGAAACTTTTAAGATGAGTCTCTCTACTTTTTCCATCATATCCTAATCCATTCTTATCAAAGAAGGCCCTTTGAGTTTCTAGCATGTTATCTAACTTTTGTTGACCCATATAAAATCTATTAAAAGAATTATGTAAGTTACTATTTTTTTCTTTTAGGTCGCAAATTTCAAGATTTGTAATTTCTAATTTCTTTTCACAATCTATCTTATCCTTTAGTAATAACTCATTTTCTTTCTTTATTTTAGATATTAACTTTTTGTACTTCATACTCATGCATTCATATTCTAATGAAAGATCATCAAAAGAATCTTGCAATTCATCAAAAGAATATTCATTGAGATCTGAAGTTACCTTTTCATCTTCTATAGCCATGAAGCATAGGTTGGCAATATCTTCATTTGAATCATCATCGGAGCTGTTACTGTCGCTCTATGTTGCCATCATTGCCTTCTTCTTGTGATTCCTATCATTTGATCTTTTAAGAAGAGGGCAGTTAAATTTAATATGTCCTGGTTTTTTACATTCATAACATACAATAGTATCTTTCCTACCTAACTCTTCTTGATCTTTCTTGTGGTTTCTCCTACCACTACCACTTGCTCTCATTCTCATAAATTTGTTAAATCTCTTGGCAAACATTGCCATCTCAAGATCTTCTTCACTATTAAATCTCATTTTTATTCTCTTTTGAATCTTCTTGAATAGTAGATTTTAGAGCTACTCTCACTTTCTTGGGGGGCTCTTCATTTCTAGTTAGCTTCATCTCATATGTAAGTAGTGACCCTATTAATTCATCTAGTGATAGTGTGTGGGGGTCTTTAGATTCCTCAATTGCAGTCACTTGAGCTTCCCATGAGTTTGGTAGACTATTCAATATTTTCTTGACCATTTCTATATTTGAATAGATTTTTCCTAAGGATTTTAGCCCATTTATTACATCAGTAAATCTAGTGAACATGTCACTAATTGTCTCTCCTTCTTTCATCCTAAATAGCTCATAGTCATGTGTGAGCATTCCTACCTTAGTTTCCTTTACTTGAGTTGTGCCTTCATGAGTTATTGCCAATTTGTCCCAAATTTGTTTGGCATTGTCACAACCGGAGACTCTATTATATTCATTTGGCCCTAAAGCACAAAATAGGGTGTGCATGTGTGAGATCTGAGAATTTCAGACATATTTTAATGATGTAATAAGAATTTGAAGTGTAATTTATTGAGCTAAGTGAATTGTGGGAATTATAATTGGAGATTTATATGTTAAGTGTGTAAAATAAGCATGAAGTATGAGGATAGATCGATCTGGGAGAAGGAGAGATCGATCTGGTGAGTTAAAAATGACGAGGAAGGAGGAATTTGAGGAGCAGATCGATCTCCAATGGAAGAGATCGATCTCCAAATGATTCTGTTTGAGAAAGGATCGATCTCATGAGGAAGAGATCGATCTCCAAATGATTCTGTTTTGGAGAAGATCGATCTCCTTGGGAGAAGATCGATCTCCTTAGGAGCAGATCGATCTCATAAAGCCATAAAGAGATCGATCTTACCCCTCGACAGATCGATCTCCTAGGCATAAAATTGCCCAGATTGTCCCCAAATTTCAAACGCAGATCGATCTCATCAAGAGGCAGATCGATCTCCTATTGGGTAATTTCTAAACCTCGATCTTGATATTTGAGCTGATTTTGATGTTATTGGTGGTTGTCATTACGTTGAAATAGTTGAGAAAGGATTAGGGATTGATGAAATTGCAATGTAGTTGGAGTAATGTAGATATTTGGTAATTTTGGTAATTTTGAGAATTTGTGCTACAAATGGAAATTTAGACAATGTGGAGAATTAGCCTAGATAATTGGCATGAGATGTCATGCCCCGTTTTCGGGAACCCTTCTATCCATACAATCTCTACTACGGTTGGGCTGTGAGAAGATGCAATTACTAAAAATTTATTTATTTACAGCGGAATATTTAAAACTTTAATTCACACTCCCAGGTGTGTGTGTAAATACACAAAATTAATTGTATAAATACCAAGTGTTTACATATCATCCCCATAATACTGATTACAATTCCAAGATATAACTGTGCGATACAATATATTAGATACAAAATACTCGTGTATACAAATCTTATACCTTTGCGGATTGTGGGAGCTGTTCAACACAAAAGACTTAGAGATCACCGCTCTCTTACTTCTCAGTACCTGGAGGGGAAAAATAGTGGGATGAGCAAACCACGGCTCAGTAAGGAAATGTATGCTAGCAGGTAGATATCGTACTACCTACATAGCCCATGCATGCATAAACCAAAACCATGTTTTCGTTATAAATGGAAATATCATACGAACAATGCATTTAAACACATATTTCTCAATAGCATTTTCGTGTAAATCAAATGTCAAACTTCCATTTAAAACATGCTCATAAATAGTGCCCTCATGGCACGAATGTGAAATCAGAGATTTATTAAAACACGAAATCTCTTTCACTTCTCAAATCATTCTTTCTCGCAAATCTCTTTCTTTTCTGAGATTGTCTCTGTTTCTCGATTCTCTGAGACAGGCATGGAATTTTAGGCAATCGAATATCCACGACTTATGGCCACAGTCAGTGATCCCAGGCCTCACTGATCGGGTGTGCACAGGGTATCACTTCGCCTGAAGGGGGATGGGTCAGTCCTATCCTCCGGCTCATTTCAATCCACCTCATCTCCTCGTATACTCACGGTGAAGATACGTCGTGTGTCATCTACGCGATACTCGTACTCACGTGCACCCAGCACGGTACATAGTATACCAACGGGTGACTACACTATTCTACGTACAACCGTAGACCCAAGTCCATACTCCAACTCCGATAGACTTTTTATCCTTAAACCATGTCTCATATACCAGGCGAGCAAGCAGCGCGACACACAGTCAACGCAAAGCTCCAGCGCGGTACGATCTATCGTTAAGGCCCAGCCCGTTCAATTGGCCGTCGGCTGGTATCCCCTTAGGTCCCAGACCCCCAGGTTTACCTTAACTTAACAAAACAGGTACGAGCATAGTTCTCGCACTTTCTCAAAACCTCCGTGCGAGTTAAAACTCCCGCACGGTACATCAAGGCTTTAAACCGGGTGTGAGCTAACGCCTCAACACCAAATCTCATCTCAAAACTGATAGGTGGCTATTTTCTCTTTTTAAAAACTCAAAACACGTTTATTCATACAGCATGCCTCATCATGCTAAAACATGTAAAATTAGCCAACCTATCATCAACATTTCTCAATCATCAATAACCATGTAAAATTGAGAAAATCATTGAAAACATGCATATCATGCTATTTCCTTACCCTATCCCATTTCTCAATACATATATATACATCATAGTACTTTTCATACTTCCACATCATTTCATAAACTTATAATATCGTACTAGTCCTAGCAATATATCTAGAAAATTGCTGTAATTACGTACGAACATCTCTATAGCTAACACACAGTCCCTTACCTCGTTTTACTTGTGTGCAACTATCCGCCTTTATGCTTCTTGCGTTCTCATCTTGACTTGCTCCGGCGTATCATCCGAAACTGAAATTCATCCATCAACATTTGAGTTAATGTTTCTAACTCTTATTCAACTAAGCATTTATCCAATGCCTTAATTACACATTTTTACCCTTTGTGGTAAATCTCCCAATTTATCCTAATATCAACATTTCTAAACCATTTCCACAACATACTCATCCACTCAAGATATCCCATTCATCAAAAATACTCCCACATTCCACTTTCTCACACTTGACTATTTCTAAGCTATATGCATTTCATACCATCCTAGGTAGTTCTATTCACAATATGCATACTAACCATTTCCCATATCAATATCCAAACCAATGTACTTGGGTATTTGCATTAGAAACTTACCTCATTGGATTTCCTCTTGCTCCAATTAGGATTGCCCTCTATTTCTTCAATCCTTCAAATGGGAAAATGCCTCTAGACTATGTTGTTCTTCTCTTTGATGTGAACAACTTTGTCTCTAATAGCCTCTCCTTAAATCTCACTGAAAATGGCTGGATTTAGGAGTGAGAAACTAGATTTCTTTGAGTTGAAGTGAAATGGAAATGTTTTCCCCGAAATTCTGATGATCCAACTGCTCCCATTTATAGTTTTGACTTGATGAGATCGATCTTCCTTGGATGGAGATCGATCTGTTCCTCAAAAATCCCTCTTTTCTGAGATGTTTTAAAGGTAGGAGATCGATCTGTCGAGACTGGAGATCGATCTGCTGTCAAACAGAAGCTTAAGGAGATCGATCTGGTCTTATGGGAGATCGATCTGCTTCCAACCCGAGACCTAGAGAGATCGATCTGGTCTTAGGGGAGATCGATCTGTTCCCTTCCATTTCTCACATTAGAGCATTCTGGCTCTCCCAGATCGATCTCTCATCCTATGAGATCGATCTGGCCTTCACAAATTCCAGATTCCTTGCAGTTTTTCTGCAACAACCCTTACCAAACACCCTTAATTTGCTTCCATGATCATTTCCTCATTCATTCATCTTTGAGACTTGAAAATGGGATTCCACCCTCACTACATACACATTAAAACTTGTGTAGAATCTTTGTATGATCAAATACATATACGATATTACTCGAATGGAAATATACACTTATGTAATTCTTTCCTTCCATTTTACTATACTACTCATATCCCATTTCGATCACATTCTTCTCGTTTCAAGTTTATTTCTTCCTACTCACTCATAATGCAACTTGTACGTATAATCACAATTCTTACTACAAGTGCATACATAATCTTATGAACTTACATTGCATACACTTAACATTACAATACATCATCTTACTTATGATTTTATTTACATTCCCATGTTCCTATATACATAGCTATACATGTACGGGGTCTCACATTCTCCCCCACTTAAAGAATTTGGTCCTCCAAATTAGAACCAATTCAATCTGTGAATAACTCGGGATACTTTTCCCGCATCAAACTTTCCAGTTCCCATGTGGCCTCTTCCACAGTGTGATGTTGCCACAAAATCTTAACCAATGAAATCGTTTTGTTCCGTAACACCTTCTCTTTCCTGTCCAACACCCTGATCGGTCTCTCGACATACGACATATCTTTCTTGAGCTCCAACGGCTCATAACTAATTACATGTGTCGGATCCGGGTAGTACTTCCGAAGCATAGAAACGTGGAAGACATTGTGGACTTCTGCTAGCTCAGGTGGTAAGGCTAGCCTATATGCTCCTTCTCCCACTCTATCCAAAATCTCGAAGGGACCAATGTAACGAGGACTTAATTTTCCTTTCTTTCCAAACCTCATTATTCCCTTAGAAGGAGATACTTTCAAAAATACGGACTCGCCAACATCAAACTCAAGTGGTCTCCGTCTCCTGTCAGCATAGCTCTTTTGTCGACTTTGAGCTGTTCGCAGCCTCTCGCATATTATCTGAACATCCTCGGAGGCTTGCTTAACCAAATCGGGGGCGAGCAATTGTCTGTCACCAACTTCTTCCCAACCAATGGGCGATCGGCATCTACGACCGTATAGTGCCTCATAAGGGGCCATACCAATACTTGAGTGATGACTGTTATTGTAGGCGAACTCAATCAATGGCAAGTGATCGTCCCATGAGCCTCTAAAATCCAGCACACACGCTCTCAACATATCCTCCAAGGTCTGTATAGTCCTCTCTGACTGACCATCTATCTGAGGATGAAAAGCGGTGCTAAAACTCAACTGGGTCCCCATCGCTTCCTGGAAATGTCCCCAAAAGTGGGAAGTGAAGCGGGCATCCCTATCCGAAACAACACTCACTGGGACTCCATGCAATCTCACTATTTCTCGCACATACAGATTCGTCAGTGCACTCAATGTATCTGTAGATCTCATGGCTAAGAAATGTGCCGATTTCGTTAACCGATCTACTATCACCCATATCGCATCATGGTTCTTACGGGTTCTCGGTAACCCCATCACAAAATCCATGGTGACATGCTCCCACTTCCATGTTGGTATCGATAGAGGTTGTAATAGTCCTCCTGGTTTCTGATGTTCGACTTTTACTTGCTGACAAATGAGACATCTAGCGACATACTCAGCTATGTCTCTCTTCATTCCAGACCACCAATATACTTTCCGGAGATTTTGATACATCTTGCTACTCCCCGGGTGTATCGTGTATCTCGACGAGTGTGCCTCTGATAAGATCAGCTTTCTCAGCTCTAAATCCTTAGGAACACATATTCTATCTCTAAACCTTAGTATTCCATCTGGACTCAATATAAAATCTGCACCCTTCCCTTTCCGGATTTGGCTAATCATGACAATACACCATTGATCGATTTGCTGAGCTTGTCGGATTCTCTCAATCAACTCCGGTTCTAATCTCAAGCTAGCAATGATCCCATAGCTGCCAATCTCAGGTAGGGTCATATCCAGACTAAGGTTCGTGAATTGTTCCAACAACTCATGCTCTCTAACCATCATATGTGATACCAACCCGAGACTCTTCCGACTCAATGCATCGGCAACCACATTTGCCTTCCCCGGGTGGTACAAGATCTCACAATCGTAGTCCTTGAGGAGTTCCAACCACCTCCTCTGTCTCATGTTTAACTCCTTTTGTGAGAACAGATATTTCAGACTCTTATGATCCGTAAAGATCTGAAATCTCTCACCATATAAGTAGTGGCGCCATATCTTCAACGCAAACACTACGGTCGCTAACTCCAAATCGTGAGTGGGGTAGTTCTTCTCATGATCCTTCAGCTGTCTAGATCCATAAGCTACTACCCTTCCATCTTGCATCAAAACACAACCTAGTCCTTGATGCGAAGCATCAGTATACACCGAGTAATTCCCTGAACTGTTAGGGATGACAAGAACTGGCGCGGTAGTTAATCTGCGCTTAAGTTCCTGAAAACTCCTCTCACAAGCTTCATCCCATAAAAACTCCACACTTTTCCTTGTAAGATGTGTCAATGGAGCAGCTAATCTAGAGAAACCCTCTACAAATCTTCTGTAGTAACCAGCCAATCCCAGAAAACTCCTGATCTCCGTGACTGTCCTAGGTTGTTCCCATTGAACGACTGCCTCAATCTTGGATAGATCTACTGACACCCCATCCTTCGATATAACATGGCCTAGAAAAGAAATCTGTTCTAGCCAAAAGTCACATTTGTTAAGCTTGGCATATAACCTTTTCTCTCGAAGGGTTTGCAAAATAATCCTTAAGTGCTGCTCATGCTCTTCTCTGGACCTTGAATACACCAATATGTCATCAATGAAAATAATTACGAATTGGTCCAGGTATGGCTTGAATACTTCATTCATTAGAGCCATAAAAGCTGCCGGCGCATTGGTCAACCCAAAAGGCATCACTAAGAATTCGTAATGGCCATAGCGGGTACGAAATGCTGTCTTGGGCACATCCTCCTTCCGAATCTTCAATTGATGATACCCAGACCTCAGATCTATCTTGGAGAAGATCTGTGCTCCCCGAAGCTGATCCAATAAATCGTCAATGCGTGGCAAGGGGTACTTATTCTTGATGGTAGCCTTGTTTAACATCCGATAGTCAATGCACAACCTGAGGCTCCCATCTCTCTTCTTCACAAATAATACCGGAGCTCCCCATGGCGAGACGCTCGGTCTTATGAACCCCTTCTCTAACAACTCTTGCAGCTGTTTCCTTAATTCCTCTAACTCAACTGGGGCCATCCTATATGGTGACTTAGATATTGGTTCGGTTCCAGGCGTCAAGTCTATACCGAATTCCGTTTCTCTATCAGGTGGCAATCCTGGTAGATCATCTGGAAAGACATCAGGGAATTCTCTGACCACTGAGATGTCCTCCATATCCGGATGTACTTTGTTCAAATCCACCACATAAGCAACAAAACCTTCAAAACAACACTCAAGCCATTTATACCAAAGTACTTTACTTAATACAAAATTTAAGATTTCATTTCTTCTCTTATAATCTTACAACACATTCTTCAGGTAGAGAAAACTTAATGGACTTAGAACGACAGTCTATGACAGCATGATTGGCGGCTAACCAATCCATTCCCAAAATTACATCAATGTCGTACATATTCAACAAAATCAAGTTGGCTGTCATGCACTTATCTCCTACCCTCACTTTACAATCTTTATACACTTGTTCAACTAATTGGCTAACTCTCATTGGAGTACTTATTAGTAACGTCCTACTCAAGTATGTGGGTTCTACAAAACCTTTTAACTTAGATGCACATGCAGGTGATATGAAGGAATGCGTAGCACCAGAATCAAACAAAGCTATAACCTCTAGATTGAAAATCAAGATTGTACCTTTTATCACTTCAGAAGAGGTATCAGCCGATGCCTGGTCTATCGCATACACCCTGCCTTGACCCACAACTTGTTTTCCCTTTTCTTCAGCCGAGGCTTTCTTTCTTGCAGGAGGTGCAACTGTAGGAACCCTCTCTGGCTCTTTACCCCTCTGTGGAACTGCCTCAACTATCTCTGGGCACTCTCTGGCATAATGTCCAAATTTACCACATCTGAAACATCGGGTACCCTGAAGATGACATGGCCTACCACCATGGTATCGACCGCATAGCCTACACTGATCTGTAGTCGGTCGGGGTCCACCAATCACTATACCTCTGGCTGGTGTCTGAGTCGGAGGCATAAAAGGTCTAACAACCTTCTTCTGGAACTCATCTACTTCTCTCCGACGTTTACTCATGAATTTTCGACTAAATTTGGCACTCTTGCCATCTCCCAGCTTCCTCTGTCCCTTGTCCTTTCCCCAACTAAACTCAGAAATCTGCAAGTCATGATCCTGCTCACATAACTGGGCCCGTCGCACAGCCTCTCTATATGTAGCGACATCAAATGGGGCCAACTTCGCTCGGATCGAAGGCCTCAGTCCATCTACAAATCTACGGACTCTGACAGCTTCACTCCTGATCGAGTCCGGATCATATCGACCTAGTGAAGTGAATCGTGACTCGTACTCATCAACTGTTCGATTCCCTTGAGTCAGATTCAGAAATTCCATCTGTAGTCTCCGTCGAGCAGTATCTGGGATGTATTGCTCTCTGAAAACGTCCAAGAACATATCCCACGTGATAACCATTCCTTGAGCTCTTAACATCGGCCTGACGGACTTCCACCAGTGCTCTGCTTCGCCTCTCAATACAAAGGCCGCAAGTGCTACTCTCTCCGTAGCTGAACATCTACAGAAGTCGAATAACTTCTCCATTTGACTGATCCAGTCCTCAGCCACCGTCGGATCCTTTACTCCGCTAAACGAAGGAGGCTTAAAGTCCATAAAGTGCCTCAATCTTTCCATATCACAGTCATATCCATACCCCAATTCATCACCATGCTGATGTGGGGCTACCGGAGGAGGTACCGGTCGAATATGAGGTTCCCGTGGCCTAGCCGGTTCAGCTTGCGCAGGTGCAACATTCTCAGGCTCAGGTGCAGCTGCTGGGGGATTCGGTGCAGCCTGTCCCGCTGTACCAGGTGTACCCTCAAACCTAGCCATGATCTGACCCATCATGGTCATCATCGTGCGCATGTCTTCCTCCAATCGAGTTATTCGAGGATCAGAAGCCTCTATTTGTTCCTGGGGCTCATGACTAGAGGATGATCTACTATGCCTCTCAGTCCTGTCATTTTGCCCTCGAGCCCTCGAGCTCTCTCCCCTCTTGCGGTGTCTCTCAGGCATAACTCACTAGCCTGATAACTTTCCTGCGTTATAACAAACATTTAATTCACTACCAGCTCCGTATACACATTTGTATCTAAATATCGCACAGTAACTTGGGGATGTATGTTTTCTTAGTCCTAAGCATCAACTCACATCAGACCAACCATGCTCTGATACCAAGCCTGTCATGCCCCGTTTTCGGGAACCCTTCTATCCATACAATCTCTACTACGGTTGGGCTGTGAGAAGATGCAATTACTAAAAATTTATTTATTTACAGCGGAATATTTAAAACTTTAATTCACACTCCCAGGTGTGTGTGTAAATACACAAAATTAATTGTATAAATACCAAGTGTTTACATATCATCCCCATAATACTGATTACAATTCCAAGATATAACTGTGCGATAAATATATTAGATACAAAATACTCGTGTATACAAATCTTATACCTTTGCGGATTGTGGGAGCTGTTCAACACAAAAGACTTAGAGATCACCGCTCTCTTACTTCTCAGTACCTGGAGGGGAAAAATAGTGGGATGAGCAAACCACGGCTCAGTAAGGAAATGTATGCTAGCAGGTAGATATCATACTACCTACATAGCCCATGCATGCATAAACCAAAACCATGTTTTCGTTATAAATGGAAATATCATACGAACAATGCATTTAAACACATATTTCTCAATAGCATTTTCGTGTAATCAAATGTCAAACTTCCATTTAAAACATGCTCATAAATAGTGCCCTCATGGCACGAATGTGAAATCAGAGATTTATTAAAACACGAAATCTCTTTCACTTCTCAAATCATTCTTTCTCGCAAATCTCTTTCTTTTCTGAGATTGTCTCTGTTTCTCGATTCTCTGAGACAGGCATGGAATTTTAGGCAATCAAATATCCACGACTTATGGCCACAGTCAGTGATCCCAGGCCTCACTGATCGGGTGTGCACAGGGTATCACTTCGCCTGAAGGGGGATGGGTCAGTCCTATCCTCCGGCTCATTTCAATCCACCTCATCTCCTCGTATACTCACGGTGAAGATACGTCGTGTGTCATCTACGCGATACTCGTACTCACGTGCACCCAGCACGGTACATAGTATACCAACGGGTGACTACACTATTCTACGTACAACCGTGGACCCAAGTCCATACTCCAACTCCGATGGACTTTTTATCCTTAAACCATGTCTCATATACCAAGCGAGCAAGCAGCGCGACACACAGTCAACGCAAAGCTCCAGCGCGGTACGATCTATCGTTAAGGCCCAGCCCGTTCAATTGGCCGTCGGCTGGTATCCCCTTGGGTCCCAGACCCCCAGGTTTACCTTAACTTAACAAAACAGGTACGAGCATAGTTCTCGCACTTTCTCAAAACCTCCGTGCGAGTTAAAACTCCCGCACGGTACATCAAGGCTTTAAACCGGGTGTGAGCTAACGCCTCAACACCAAATCTCATCTCAAAACTGATAGGTGGCTATTTTCTCTTTTTAAAAACTCAAAACACGTTTATTCATACAGCATGCCTCATCATGCTAAAACATGTAAAATTAGCCAACCTATCATCAACATTTCTCAATCATCAATAACCATGTAAAATTGAGAAAATCATTGAAAACATGCATATCATGCTATTTCCTTACCCTATCCCATTTCTCAATACATATATATACATCATAGTACTTTTCATACTTCCACATCATTTCATAAACTTATAATATCGTACTAGTCCTAGCAATATATCTACGAAATTGCTGTAATTACGTACGAACATCTCTATAGCTAACACACAGTCCCTTACCTCGTTTTACTTGTGTGCAACTATCCGCCTTTATGCTTCTTGCGTTCTCATCTTGACTTGCTCCGGCGTATCATCCGAAACTGAAATTCATCCATCAACATTTGAGTTAATGTTTCTAACTCTTATTCAACTAAGCATTTATCCAATGCCTTAATTACACATTTTTACCCTTTGTGGTAAATCTCCCAATTTATCCTAATATCAACATTTCCAAACCATTTCCACAACATACTCATCCACTCAAGATATCCCATTCATCAAAAATACTCCCACATTCCACTTTCTCACACTTGACTATTTCTAAGCTATATGCATTTCATACCATCCTAGGTAGTTCTATTCACAATATGCATACTAACCATTTCCCATATCAATATCCAAACCAATGTACTTGGGTATTTGCATTAGAAACTTACCTCATTGGATTTCCTCTTGCTCCAATTAGGATTGCCCTCTATTTCTTCAATCCTTCAAATGGGAAAATGCCTCTAGACTATGTTGTTCTTCTCTTTGATGTGAACAACTTTGTCTCTAATAGCCTCTCCTTAAATCTCACTGAAAATGGCTGGATTTAGGAGTGAGAAACTAGATTTCTTTGAGTTGAAGTGAAATGGAAATGTTTTCCCCGAAATTCTGATGATCCAACTGCTCCCATTTATAGTTTTGACTTGATGAGATCGATCTTCCTTGGATGGAGATCGATCTGTTCCTCAAAAATCCCTCTTTTCTGAGACGTTTTAAAGGTAGGAGATCGATCTGTCGAGACTGGAGATCGATCTGTTGTCAAACAGAAGCTTAAGGAGATCGATCTGGTCTTATGGGAGATCGATATGCTTCCAACCTGAGACCTAGAGAGATCGATCTGGTCTTAGGGGAGATCGATCTGTTCCCTTCCATTTCTCACATTAGAGCATTCTGGCTCTCCCAGATCGATCTCTCATCCTATGAGATCGATCTGGCCTTCACAAATTCCAGATTCCTTGCAGTTTTTCTGCAACAACCCTTACCAAACACCCTTAATTTGCTTCCATGATCATTTCCTCATTCATTCATCTTTGAGACTTGAAAATGGGATTCCACCCTCACTACATACACATTAAAACTTGTGTAGAATCTTTGTATGATCAAATACATATACGATATTACTCGAATGGAAATATACACTTATGTAATTCTTTCCTTCCATTTTACTATACTACTCATATCCCATTTCGATCACATTCTTCTCGTTTCAAGTTTATTTCTTCCTACTCACTCATAATGCAACTTGTACGTATAATCACAATTCTTACTACAAGTGCATACATAATCTTATGAACTTACATTGCATACACTTAACATTACAATACATCATCTTACTTATGATTTTATTTACATTCCCATGTTCCTATATACATAGCTATACATGTACGGGGTCTCACATGAGAAATGTAGGACATTGAGATATTGTGAATGAGGTTGTAGTTTAGGGTTGAGTTACGAGAATCAAGAGATTTGAGGAGTTATGAGCAATTATGCTCGATTTTGAGAATTGAGGTTTATGAGATAATTGAGTATTGATGCTTTAACATCGTTTGGACAGCTCGGGAGTTCCAGAGTGGAGTGCGAGACTAGTCCGTGATACGGGGGAAACGATTGCACTATACGAGGTGCAAAGAGGTAAGGGAAATCTAAACCATTTGTGTATGTGAATTGTAAACTATTTTAGCATGAATTGTGGTTTATAAAACAAGCATGTTGGGTTTTGTGTTGAGATTTAAATTGCACACGATTTTATAGCCGGTTGGAGCCCAATGTTTTTATGAGTTTATAACTGGGCTCTACGTTAAGGTGTCACGCCCCGAAAGTGCGGAAAATAGGGCTAATTTAAAACTTTTTACTCATTAATTCACAATTAAGAGTGCATTCCTGTGCAGTGTCATACATCATTATAATTATCATGCCTCAGGATCTCATCATGATATAATAAATATTGTATTATACCCATTACTCGATTACAAGTTAATTAATCCTAATACATCCCATATAATGTCACACATCAAGTGTCTGTAATTACAATAATAGTCTGGGTACATGAAAAGATAAATATACCTTAAGATACAATATATATGGCCTGGAGCTCGAATCCTCCACTAGCCACTACTCCGTACGTCGCAGGGAAGTCCTTATTCACTTGAAGAACTCTGGGGGGAAAGAAAAACAGGGTGAGCTTCTAAATCGCTCAGTAAGGGGGGTAGGGGACTCATTTCATAAACCAAAATGCACATCACAAAAGGTTTATTTGTATGTGAAACTCATTTGAAAACCATAGCATGAAAATACTCAAAACGACACTCTCATGTGTCAAGTCATGTGAAAACATGAAGTAAAAAGGCTCACTCTAGAGCATTAACAAAGCATGTGAAAACAACGCGTTAAACGCTTTCTCAAATAACGTGGCATAGCCACTGATTTAAAATCACTCGTGGCATAACCACAAAACACACGTGGCAAAGCCACTGATTTAATTTCTCACGTGGCATAGCCACAAAACACACGTGGCAAAGCCACTGTTTTAATTTCTCACGTGGCATAGCCACAGAATAGGGTTTCTCAACGTGGCACTGCCACCAATTGGGGTATAACGTGGCACAGCCACCAATGGGGTATAACGTGGCACAGCCACCAATGGGGTATCTCAACGTGGCACAGCCACCAATGGGGTTTTCTCAACGTGGCACAGCCACCAATGGGGTATAACGTGGCACAGCCACCAATGGGGTATCTCAACGTGGCACAGCCACCAATGGGGTTTTCTCAACGTGGCACAGCCACAGAATAGGTTATTCTCACATTACCAGAACGGAGAAGAAATCGGGCTTACATGCTACCAGAGCAATGCCCGGTGTGTATTCACAACTACACACCTAAGTCTTATCACATAAGACAGGTTTGCCTTCACGTAGAACTCGTAATGGTTTTCTCTCTTAAAACTCATTTGAAATCGTTTTGTACTCAACACAAAACGTAATAAAACCGAGTTCCAACCGGCAAAGCACACGCACACATTTCTCAAATCACAATAATGCCTTAACGTAGAGCCCAGTTATGAACTCATAAAACATTGGGCTCCAACCGGCTATAAAATCGTTTGCAATTTAATCTCAACACAAAACACTCAACATGCTTGTTTTATAAACCACAAATCATGCTAAAACAGTTCGCAATTCACATACACAAATGGTTTAGATTTCCCTTACCTCTTTGCACCTCGTATAGTGCAATCGTTCCCCCGTATCACGGACTAGCCTCGCATTCCACTCTGGAACTCCCGAGCTGTCCAAACGATGTTAAAACATCAATACTCATCATCACATAAACCTCAATTCTCAAAATCGAGCATAATTGCTCATAACTCCTCAAATCTCTCGATTCTCGTAACTCAACCCTAAACTACAACCTCATTCCCAATATCTCGAAGTTCTACATCTCTAATACCAATTATCTAGGCTAATTCTCCACATTGTCTATATTTCCATTTATAGCACAATTTCTCAAAATCACCAAAATCACCAAATATCTATATTACTCCAACTACATTGAAATTCATCAATCCCTAATCATTTCTCAACTATTTCAACACAATTACAACCACCAATAACATCAAAATCAGCTCAAATATCAAGATCGAGATTTAGAAATTACCCAAAGCTTGTGAGACGCACAACTCACGCCTCGATCCGATTCGTCCTTTGATTTCCAAGTATGTTGTTCTCCCTTTGATGAGGAACAACTTTCCTTCTTACCACAATAGCTGATTCGGCCGGAAATGGGTGATTTGGGGGAGTGAGAAACTAGGTTTTCGGTGGAAATGGGTTTTGGAAGAGAGAGAAAGTGAAATTACAGAGAAAACACGGGTTCCTTATATAGACTGGAGGTAGGAGATCGATCTGCCTCTTGATGAGATCGATCTGTGTTTGAATTTTGGGGACGATCTGGGCAATTTTATGCCTAGGAGATCGATCTGTCGAGGGGTGAGATCGATCTCTTTATGGCTTTATGAGATCGATCTGCTCCTGAAGAGATCGATCTTCTCCCCAAACAGAAGCATTTGGAGATCGATCTCTTCCTCATGAGATCGATCCCTCCTCAAACAGATTCATTTGGAGATCGATCTCTTCCTCATGAGATCGATCCTTTCTCAAACAGATTCATAAGGAGATCGATCTCTTCCATTGGAGATCGATCTGCTCTTCAAATTTCCCCTTCCTCGTCATTTTTAACTCACCAGATCGATCTCTCATCCTCCTAGATCGATCTGCTCCTTAAATTCCTCTTTCCCAGTCATTTTTAACTCACCAGATCGATCTCTCCTTCTCCCAGATCGATCTGTCCTCATACTTCATGCTCATTTTACACACTTAACACATAAATCTCTAATTATAATTCCCACAATTTACTTAGCTCAATAAATTACACTTCAAATTCTTATTACATCAATAAAATATGTCTGAAATTCTCAGATCTCACATCCTCCCCACCTTAAAAAGAATTTGGTCCTCCAAATTCAACTCAACTAGTCAAAATAGATGGGGGTATTTCTCCTTCATGAGGCTCTCTAGTTCCCACGTTGCCTCTTCCCTTGAGTGATGTTTCCACAAAACTTTCACTAATGGGATGCTCTTGGTTCTCAGTACCTTCTCCTTTCTATCGAGAATCCGGACGGGTTCCTCAGTGTAGCTCATGTCCTCCTGTATGTCCATCTCATCATACTCTATAACATGAGAAGGGTCCGGGTGATATTTTCTCAACATAGACACATGAAAAACATTGTGTATTCCGGACATCTGTGGGGGTAATGCTAATCTGTAAGCTACCTCTCCCACTCTCTCAAGAATCTCGAATGGTCCCACGTATCGAGGACTCAATTTCCCTTTCTTCCCAAATCGCATGATACCCTTGCTCGGTGATACTCTCAGAAATACTGCATCACCAACATCAAACTCGAGTGGCCGTCTACGTACATCCGCGTAGCTTTTCTGTCTACTTTGTGCAGCCTGTAACCTCTCACATATGAGTTTCACTCTCTGTACGGCTTGCTCAACAAGCTCGGGAGCATTTATCTTTCTGTCACCGACTTCTTCCCAAGCTACAGGGGATCTACACCTCCTACCATATAGAGCCTCAAAAGGTGCCATTCCAATACTCGCATGATAGCTGTTATTGTACGCAAACTCTGCTAGGGGCAGGTGATCATCCCATGATCCCTTAAAATCCATCGTACACGCCCTCAACATATCCTCCAGGGTCTGAATAGTCCTCTCTGACTGACCATCTGTCTGAGGATGATAGGCGGTACTAAAACTCAATCGAGATCCCATGGACTCCTGAAACTGGGTCCAGAATCTGGAAGTAAATCGGGAATCTCTATCAGAAGTAATACTTACTGGAGCCCCATGTAATCTAGCTATCTCGCTGACATACAGTTCAGCTAAGGCATCCACAGTATCTGTGCTCTTGATGGCAAGGAAGTGTGCACTCTTGGTCAATCTATCCACAATGACCCATATCGCGTCACGACCTCTCCGGGTCCTCGGTAAACCCATAATAAAGTCCATAGTGACATGCTCCTATTTCCATGTAGGTACAGGTAAGGGCTGTAGTAGTCCTCCGGGCTTCCGATGCTCAGCTTTCACTTGCTGGCATACTAAACACATGGCCACATACTCTGCCACATCTCGCTTCATACCACTCCACCAATACACCTTTCTCAAGTCTCGGTACATCTTAGTACTCCCTGGGTGCATGGTGTATCGCGAGCAGTGGGATTCTCTCAATATCTGTCTCTTTAGGGTATCATCGTCCGGTACACAAATCCGTCCTCTGAATCTCAATAATCCATCCTCACTGATGGTGAGATCCGACTACGAACTCTGCTCAGCTTGGCTAACCATGTCTATCAATCTCTGATCACTGCGCTGCCCAGTTCTAATCTGATCCATGATCCTGGGCTCTATCCGCAAGCTAGCCAAAAATCCAGTCTCTACCTCTTTAACTCTGATTCGAAGTTCGGCGAACTGCTCTAACAAATCCCATTCCCTGATCATCATAGCAGATATCATACTCTTCCTGCTCAGGGCATCAGCAACTACATTCGCCTTACCCGGATGATATAGAATCTCGCAGTCATAATCCTTAAGGAGTTCCATCCATCTCCTTTGTCTCATGTTTAACTCTTTCTGATCAAAGAGATATCTCAAACTCTTGTGATCAGTGAAAATCTGGAATCTTTCCCCATACAAGTAATGTCGCCAGATCTTCAAAGCAAATACCACAGCGGCTAACTCCAAATCATGTGTGGGGTAATTCCGCTCGTGGTCCTTCAACTGTCGCGATCCATATGCGACCACTCTTCCGTGCTGCATAAGCACACACCCCAATCCTTGATGAGATGCATCACTATACACCGAGAATCCTCCTGATCCCTCAGGGATAGTTAACACAGGTGCCGCTGTTAATCTCCTCTTTAACTCTTGAAAACTGAGCTCACATTGATCAGTCCATGTAAATGGAGTCTCCTTACGCGTGAGCTTAGTTAAAGGAGCGGCAATCCTTGAAAATCCTTCCACAAATCTCCTATAATACCCTGCCAAACCAAGGAAGCTTCATACCTCAGTCACTGTCCTCGGTCTCTCCCAATTAAGCACAGCTGCTATTTTACTCGGATCCACTGATACTCCTTCCTCTGAGACTACATGCCCAAGGAAAGCTATCCGGTTAAGCCAAAACTCACACTTACTAAGCTTTCCGTACAATTGCTTATCTCGGAGTATCTGAAGTACTAACCACAAATGCTGTGCGTGCTCCTCATACGACCGAGAGTACACCAGGATATCATCAATAAAGACTATCACAAACTTATCCAGATAGTCTTTGAACACCTCGTTCATCAATCTCATGAATGCTGCAGGGGCGTTCGTCAATCCAAAGGACATCACCAGAAATTCGTAATGGCCATACCTTGTCCTGAAGGCCGTCTTTGGAATATCTTCTTCCTTGATCCTCAATTGGTGATAGCCCGATCTCAAATCAATCTTAGAAAAGACTGATGCCCCTCTCAGCTGATCAAGTAGATCATCAATCCTGGGCAGTGGGTATTTATTCTTCACCGTGGCTTTATTCAACAACCGGTAGTCTACACATAATCTGAGACTACCATCCTTCTTCTTAACAAATAGTACTGGCGCTCCCCACGGCGAAACACTGGGTCTAATAAACCCTTGATCCAATAACTCCTGTAATTGTCTCTTAAATTCCTCAAGTTCCACTAATGCCATCCTGTAAGGAGGTTTAGAGATTGGCTGAGTATCTGGTACCAAATCAATGGTAAACTCCAGCTCTCTCTCTGGTGGTAAACCTGTCAATTCATCTGGGAAAACATCCAGAAATTCACACACCACAGGTATATCCTCAATCCTCGGATGTTCCCGCTCATCGTCTGAGATGAGTGTCTCATAACCTTCACATGAATAATCATACTTAATATTCTCCAAAATAATATTAAAATTCTCAAATTTCTTATTAGAAATCCACATAATCATTCCCTCAATATCTCAATCGTACACTGTAGGGTTCAGGTAGGGAGAAAGTTACAATCTTAGTGTAGCAGTCTAAACTCACTCGATTGGTTGCCAACCAATCCATCCCTAAAATTACATCAAACCCATGTATATTCAACATGATTAGATCTGCTAACATCACTCTATCTCCCACCTTTATCTCACATCCTCTACAGATTAACTCAGTTCTCTGGGATTCACGCATAGGGGTATTTACATGTAGTATGTATTCTAGAGGTTCAAACTTCAAGTTTAATCTACATGCAAAATGCTCAGAAATAAACGAATGCGTGGATCCTGAATCAATCAACACATGAGCCTCATAATTACAGACAGAGAGTGTACCTCTTATAGTTTCTGTCGAAGCGTCTGCGGTCTCCTTATCCAGGGCAAACACTCGTCCCTGTGCCACAGGTTTTTTCCATTTCTCTGCCGCAGTGGCCCGTCTCCGGGGATCCACTCTCTGAGGCTGTTGTCTAGTGGGCTCCGGAGCATGTGGTATCTGAGGTTGGGGACAGTCCTTCACTCTGTGACCCATGTCACCGCATCTAAAACATCCATGGATCGACCCAGTACAACTTCCCTCATGCGATCGGCCACAGTCCCTACAAACCCTTATCTCCGGCCTGACATATCGAGGGGTCTCCTTGATAATAGGATAGGCTCTGGGTCTCTCCAATCTGTCCTTCTGCACCTCAATCCTTCCTCTTCTGAAGGAACCTCTCCGAGCCTCTGACTGGAAAAGTGCTGGCCTCTTGCCCTTATCTCTATTCACCTCTCTGAGCTCATTCTGGGATTGTACCATCTCAATCACTCTTTCAATCTCTTGTGCTCGTCTCAGAGCATCTCCAAACTCAGTAATGCATAGCCCTATCAATCTATATCTGATGACGGGCTTCAACCCATACACAAACTTCTCTGTGCGGAGCTCTTCACTCTTGAAGGTCTCTGGGTCATATCTCAATAGCGCTGTGAATTGGCTCTCATAGTCATCCACAGACATGTCACCCTGTACCAAACTCAAAAACTCGGCCTGCTTCTTTCTCTGAGCGGCTCGTGGTACGTATTGGGTTCTAAAAGCTGTCTGAAACTCTTCCCAACCAATCACACCATGGTGGGACATCAAAATACCCTGGGTAGTACCCCACCAATCTCGAGCTCTCCCCTTCAGCATATAGGCACTCATACTGACCCTCTCAGCATCGGAGCACCCCAGGATATCAAATATAATCCTTAACTCCGTCAACCACTCTTCAGCCTCCGTAGGATCCTTCTTTCCCTTAAATGCGGGTGGATTCATCTTCAGAAAATCCCTTAGTCGGACCATACTTCTATCCTCAGGCTGGGCGACGGGAGGCACTGGGGGCATGGGAGGTCCTTGTGGTGGTGTAGGGGTAGTATCCGAGGCATTAACTCCAAAGTGTTGCGCGAATAACGCTGCCATCTGCTCGAAACCTTGCCTCACATCGATCTCAATCCGATTAAATCGAGAGTTAGGACTCTCTGGTTGTGGGATAGGTGGCGGAGGGGACTCTGCCTGCCTCCTCGAACGACCTCGTCGTTTACTCATTCTCTATCTCAACTCGTCTCATGCTCGTACATATCAAAATTGATTGAAATCTCAATCCTCAATTTCAGTTCATGACCAGACTATTATAGACACTTGGGATGTATTCTATTTCACTTAACCGACACTGACAGTACTAGACACCGTAAGCTCTGATACCAAGAAAACTCTGTCACGCCCCGAAAGTGCGGAAAATAGGACTAATTTAAAACTTTTTACTCATTAATTCACAATTAAGAGTGCATTCCTGTGCAGTGTCATACATCATTATAATTATCATGCCTCAGGATCTCATCATGATATAATAAATATTGTATTATACCCATTACTCGATTACAAGTTAATTAATCCTAATACATCCCATATAATGTCACACATCAAGTGTCTGTAATTACAATAATAGTCTGGGTACATGAAAAGATAAATATACCTTAAGATACAATATATATGGCCTGGAGCTCGAATCCTCCACTAGCCACTACTCCGTACGTCGCAGGGAAGTCCTTATTCACTTGAAGAACTCTGGGGGGAAAGAAAAACAGGGTGAGCTTCTAAATCGCTCAGTAAGGGGGGTAGGGGACTCATTTCATAAACCAAAATGCACATCACAAAAGGTTTATTTGTATGTGAAACTCATTTGAAAACCATAGCATGAAAATACTCAAAACGACACTCTCATGTGTCAAGTCATGTGAAAACATGAAGTAAAAAGGCTCACTCTAGAGCATTAACAAAGCATGTGAAAACAACGCGTTAAACGCTTTCTCAAATAACGTGGCATAGCCACTGATTTAAAATCACTCGTGGCATAACCACAAAACACACGTGGCAAAGCCACTGATTTAATTTCTCACGTGGCATAGCCACAAAACACATGTGGCAAAGCCACTGTTTTAATTTCTCGCGTGGCATAGCCACAGAATAGGGTTTCTCAACGTGGCACTGCCACCAATTGGGGTATAACGTGGCACAGCCACCAATGGGGTATAACGTGGCACAGCCACCAATGGGGTATCTCAACGTGGCACAGCCACCAATGGGGTTTTCTCAACGTGGCACAGCCACCAATGGGGTATAACGTGGCACAGCCACCAATGGGGTATCTCAACGTGGCACAGCCACCAATGGGGTTTTCTCAACGTGGCACAGCCACCAATGGGGTATAACGTGGCACAGCCACCAATGGGGTATCTCAACGTGGCACAGCCACCAATGGGGTTTTCTCAACGTGGCACAGCCACAGAATAGGTTATTCTCACGTTACCAGAACGGAGAAGAAATCGGGCTTACATGCTACCAGAGCAATGCCCGGTGTGTATTCACAACTACACACCTAAGTCTTATCGCATAAGACAGGTTTGCCTTCACGTAGAACTCGTAATGGTTTTCTCTCTTAAAACTCATTTGAAATCGTTTTGTACTCAACACAAAACGTAATAAAATCGAGTTCCAACCGGCAAAGCACACGCACACATTTCTCAAATCACAATATTGCCTTAACGTAGAGCCCAGTTATGAACTCATAAAACATTGGGCTCCAACCGGCTATAAAATCGTGTGCAATTTAATCTCAACACAAAACACTCAACATGCTTGTTTTATAAACCACAAATCATGCTAAAACAGTTCGCAATTCACATACACAAATGGTTTAGATTTCCCTTACCTCTTTGCACCTCGTATAGTGCAATCGTTCCCCCGTATCACGGACTAGCCTCGCATTCCACTCTGGAACTCCCGAGCTGTCCAAACGATGTTAAAACATCAATACTCATCATCACATAAACCTCAATTCTCAAAATCGAGCATAATTGCTCATAACTCCTCAAATCTCTCGATTCTCGTAACTCAACCCTAAACTACAACCTCATTCCCAATATCTCAAAGTTCTACATCTCTAATACCAATTATCTAGGCTAATTCTCCACATTGTCTATATTTCCATTTATAGCACAATTTCTCAAAATCACAAAAATCACCAAATATCTATATTACTCCAACTACATTGAAATTCATCAATCCCTAATCATTTCTCAACTATTTCAACACAATTACAACCACCAATAACATCAAAATCAGCTCAAATATCAAGATCGAGGTTTAGAAATTACCCAAAGCTTGTGAGACGCACAACTCACGCCTCGATCCGATTCGTCCTTTGATTTCCAAGTATGTTGTTCTCCCTTTGATGAGGAATAACTTTCCTTCTTACCACAATAGCTGATTCGGCCAAAAATGGGTGATTTGGGGGAGTGAGAAACTAGGTTTTCGGTGGAAATGGGTTTTGGAAGAGAGAGAAAGTGAAATTGCAGAGAAAACACGGGTTCCTTATATAGACTGGAGGTAGGAGATCGATCTGCCTCTTGATGAGATCGATCTGTGTTTGAATTTTGGGGACGATCTGGGCAATTTTATGCCTAGGAGATCGATCTGTCGAGGGGTGAGATCGATCTCTTTATGGCTTTATGAGATCGATCTGCTCCTGAAGAGATCGATCTTCTCCCCAAACAGAAGCATTTGGAGATCGATCTCTTCCTCATGAGATCGATCCCTCCTCAAACAGATTCATTTGGAGATCGATCTCTTCCTCATGAGATCGATCCTTTCTCAAACAGATTCATAAGGAGATCGATCTCTTCCATTGGAGATCGATCTGCTCTTCAAATTTCCCCTTCCTCGTCATTTTTAACTCACCAGATCGATCTCTCATCCTCCCAGATCGATCTACTCCTTAAATTCCTCTTTCCCGATCATTTTTAACTCACCAGATCGATCTCTCCTTCTCCCAGATCGATCTGTCCTCATACTTCATGCTCATTTTACACACTTAACACATAAATCTCCAATTATAATTCCCACAATTTACTTAGCTCAATAAATTACACTTCAAATTCTTATTACATCAATAAAATATGTCTGAAATTCTTAGATCTCACATAAGGCAAAATTGAGATTTGAGAAACGTGTGCGTGTGCTTTGCCGATTGGAACTCGATTTTATTACGTTTTGTGTTGAGTACAAAACGATTTTCAAATGAGTTTATGAGAGAAAAACCATTATGAGTTCTACGTGAAGGCAAACCAGTCTTATGTGATAAGACTTAGGTGTGTAGTTGTGAGTACACACCGGGCATTGCTCTGGTAGCATGTAAGCCCGATTTCTTCTCCGTTCTGGTAACGTGAGAACAACCCATTCAGTGGCTGTGCCACGTTATACCCCATTGGTGGCTGTGCTACGTTATACCCCATTGGTGGCTGTGCCACGTTAAACCCTATTGGTGGCTGTGCCACGTTGAGAAACCCCATTGGTGGCTGTGCCACGTTAAACCCCATTGGTGGCTGTGCCACGTTGAGAAACCCTATTTTGTGGTTATGCCACACGAGAAATTAAATCAGTGGCTTTGCTACGTGTGTTTTGTGGCTATGCCACGCGAGAAACTAAATCAGTGGCTGTGCCACGTGTGTTTTGTGGCTATGCCACGTGAGAAATTAAATCAGTGGCTTTGCCACGTGTGTTTTGTGGCTATGCCACATGAGAATTTAAATCAGTGGCTATGCCACGTGTGTTTAGTGGCTGCGCCACGTGCATTATTTTTACTGTGATTTTATCCCGTAATTGAGAAAGCGTTTATCGCATTGTTTTCACATGCTTTGTTATTGCTCCAGAGTGAGCCTTTTACTTCATGTTTTCACATGATTTGAGATATGAGAATATCGTTTTGAGTACTTTCATGCTATGGTTTTCAAATGAGTTTCACATACAAATAAACCTTTTGTGATGTGCATTTTGGTTTATGAAATGAGTTCCTTACCCCCCTTACTGAGCGATTTAGAAGCTCACCCTGTTTTCTTTTCCCCCCAGAGTTCTTCAAGTGAAAAAGGATCTCTCTGCGACGTACGGAGTAGTGGCTAGTGGAGGACTTGAGCTCCAGGCCATACATATATTGTATTTGAGGTATATTTTATCTTTTCATGTACCCAGACTATTATTGTAATTGCAGACACTTGATGTATAACATTATATGGGATGTATTAGGATTAATTAACTTGAGATGGATTAATGTATTTGATATGATATATAAATTCTAGTGATGAGATCCTGAGGAATGATAATTATGATGATGTATGACACTGCACAGGAATGCACCTTTAACTGTGAGTTAATGAGTAAAAAGTTTTAAATTTGCCCTATTTTCCGCATTTTCGGGACGTGACAGAGTTTTCTTGGTATCAGAGCTTAGGGTGTCTAGTACTGTCAGTGTCGATTAAGTGAAATAGAATACATCCCAAGTGTCTGTAATAGTCTGGTCATGAACTGAAATTGAGGATTGAGATTTCAATCGATTGTGATATGTACGCGCAGGAGACGAGTTGAGATAGAGAATGAGTAAACGACGAGGTCGTTCGAGGAGGCAGGCAGAGTCCCCTCCGCCACCTGTCCCACAACCAGAGAGTCCTAACTCTCGATTTAATCGGATTGAGACCGATGTGAGGCAAGGTTTTGAGCAGATGGCAGCGTTATTCACGCAACACTTTGGAGTTAATGCCTCGGATACTACCCCTACACCACCACAAGGACCTCCCATACCCCAGTGCCTCCCGTCGCCCAGCCTGAGGATAGAAGTATGGTCCGACTAAGGGATTTTTTGAAGATGAATCCACCCGCATTTAAGGGAAAGAAGGATCCTACAGAGGCTGAGGAGTGGTTGACGAAATTAAGAATTATATTTGATTACCTGGGGTGCACCGATGCTGAGAGGGTCAGTATGAGTGCCTATATGCTGAAGGGGAGAGCTCGAGATTGGTGGGGTACTACCCAGGGTATTCTGATGTCCCACCATGATGTGATTGGTTGGGAAGAGTTCCAGACAGCCTTTAGGACCCAATATGTACCACGAGCCGCCCAGAGAAAGAAACAGGCTGAGTTTTTGAGTTTGGTACAGGGTGACATGTCTGTGGATGACTATGAGAGCCAATTCATAGCGCTATTGAGATATGACCCAGAGACCTTCAAGAGTGAAGAGCTCCGCACAGAGAAGTTTGTGTATGGGTTGAAGCCTGTCATCAGAGATAGATTGATAGGGCTATGTATTACTGAGTTTGGAGATGCTCTGAGACGAGCACAAGAGATTGAAAGAGGGATTGAGATGGTACAATCCCAGAATGAGCTCAGAGCGGTGAATAGAGATAAGGGCAAGAGGCCAGCACTTTTCCAAACAGAGGCTCGGAGAGGTTCCTTCAGAAGAGGAAGGATTGAGGTACAGAAGGGCAGATTAGAGAGACCCAGAGGTTACCCTAATATCAGAGAGACCCCTCAAGATGTCAGGCCTGAGACAAGGTTTTGCAGAGATTGTGGCCAAATGCATGAGGGAAGTTGTACTGGGTCGATCCATGGATGTTTAGATGTGGTGACATGGGTCACAGAGTGA
The DNA here is from genome assembly GCA_033439115.1 of Firmiana major. Classification (NCBI taxonomy): domain Eukaryota; kingdom Viridiplantae; phylum Streptophyta; class Magnoliopsida; order Malvales; family Malvaceae; genus Firmiana; species Firmiana major. The sequence continues at coordinate 41,452,628 of CM065907.1, read as the reverse complement.
AGGACTGTCCCCAACCACAGATACCACATGCTCCGGAGCCCACTAGACAACAGCCTCAGAGAGTGGATCCCCGGAGACGGGCCACTGCGGCAGAGAAAGGGAAGAAACCTGTGGCACAGGGACGTGTGTTTGCCCTGGATAAGGAGATCGCAGACACTTCGGCAGAAACTATAAAAGGTACACTCTCTATCTATAATTATGAGGCTCATGTGTTGATTGATTCAGGATCCACGCATTCGTTTATTTCTGAGCATTTTGCATGTAGATTAAACTTGAAGTTTAAACCTCTAGAATACATACTACATGTAAATACCCCTATGCGTGAATCCCAGAGAACTGAGTTAATCTGTAGAGGATGTGAGATAAAGGTGGGAGATAGAGTGATGTTAGCAGATCTAATCATGTTGAATATACATGGGTTTGATGTAATTCTGGGAATGGATTGGTTGGCGACCAATCGAGTAAGTTTAGACTGCTACACTAAGATTGTAACTTTCTCCCTACCTGAACCTTACAGTGTACGGTTGAGATGTTGAGGAAATGAATATGTGAAATTCTAGTAAGTAATTTGAGAATTTTAATATTATTTTGGAGAATATTAAATATGATTGTTCATGTGAAGGTTATGAGACACTCATCTCAGATGATGAGCGGGAACATCCGAGGATTGAGGATATACCTGTGGTTTGTGAATTTCTGGATGTTTTCCCAGATGAATTGCCAGGTTTACCACCAGAGAGAGAGCTGGAGTTTACCATTGATTTGGTACCAGATACTCAGCCGATCTCTAACCCTCCTTACAGGATGGCATTAGGGGAACTTGAGGAATTGAAGAGACAACTACAGGAGTTATTGGATCAAGGGTTTATTAGACCCAGTGTTTCGCCGTGGGGAGCACCAGTACTATTTGTTAAAAAGAAGGATGGTAGTCTCAGATTGTGCGTAGACTACCGGCTGTTGAATAAAGCCACGGTGAAGAATAAATACCCACTACCCAGAATTGATGATCTACTCGATCAGCTAAGAGGGGCCTCAGTCTTTTCTAAGATTGATTTGAGATCGGGCTATCACCAATTGAGGATCAAGGAAGAAGATATTCCAAAGACGGCCTTCAGGACAAGGTATGGCCATTACGAATTTCTGGTGATGTCCTTTGGATTGACGAACGCCCCTACAGCATTTATGAGATTGATGAATGAGGTGTTCAGAGACTATCTGGATAAATTTGTGATAGTCTTTATTGATGATATCCTGGTGTACTCTCGGTCGTATGAGGAACATGCACAGCATTTGTGGTTAGTACTTCAGATACTCCGAGATAAGCAATTATACGGAAAGCTTAGTAAGTGTGAGTTTTGGCTGAACCGGATAGCTTTCCTTGGTCATATAGTCTCAGAGGAAGGAGTATCAGTGGATCCAAGTAAAGTAGCAGCTGTGCTTAGTTGGGAGAGGCCGAGGACAGTTACTGAGGTTCGAAGCTTCCTTGGTTTGGCAGGGTATTACAGAAGATTTGTGGAAGGATTTTCAAGGATTGCCGCTCCTTTGACTAAGCTCACGAGCAAAGAGACTCCATTTATATGGACTGATCAATGTGAGCTCAGTTTTCAGGAATTAAAGAGGAGGTTGACAGCGGCACCTGTGTTAACCATTCCTGAGGGATCAGGAGGATTTTCGGTGTATAGTGATGCATCTCATCAAGGATTGGGGTGTGTGCTTATGCAGCACGGAAGAGTGGTCGCGTATGGATCGTGACAGCTGAAGGACCATGAGCGGAATTACCCCATGCATGATTTGGAGTTAGCCGCTGTGGTATTTGCTTTGAAGATCTGGCGACACTACTTATATGGGGAAAGATTCCAGATCTTCACTGATCACAAGAGTTTGAGATATCTCTTTGATCAGAAAGAGTTAAACATGAGACAAAGGAGATGGATGGAACTCCTTAAGGATTATGACTGCGAGATTCTATATCATCCGGGTAAAGCGAATGTGGTTGCTGATGCCCTGAGCAGGAAGAGTATGATATCTGCTATGATGATCAGGGAATGGGATTTGTTAGAGCAGTTCGCCGAACTTCGGATCAGAGTTAAAGAGGTAGAGACTGGATTTTTGGCTAGCCTGCGGATAGAGCCCAGGATCATGGATCAGATTAGAACTGGGCAGCGCAGTGATCAGAGATTGATAGATATGGTTAGCCAAGCTGAGCAGAGTTCGCAGTCGGATCTCACCATCAGTGAGGATGGATTATTGAGGTTCAGAGGACGGATTTGTGTACCGGACGATGATACCCTAAAGAGACAGATACTGAGAGAATCCCACTGCTCGCGATACACCATGCACCCAGGGAGTACTAAGATGTACCGAGACTTGAGAAAAGTGTATTGGTGGAGTGGTATGAATCGAGACGTGGCAGAGTACGTGGCCAGGTGTTTAGTATGCCAGCAAGTGAAAGCTGAGCATCGGAAGCCCGGAGGACTACTACAGCCCTTACCTGTACCCACATGGAAATAGGAGCATGTCACTATGGACTTTATTATGGGTTTACCGAGGACCCGAAGAGGTCGTGACGCGATATAGGTCATTGTGGATAGATTGACCAAGAGTGCCCACTTCCTTGCCATCAAGAGCACAGATACTGTGGATGCCTTAGCTGAGCTGTATGTCAGTGAGATAGCTAGATTACATGGGGCTCCAGTGAGTATTACTTCTGATCGAGATTCCTGGTTTACTTCCAGATTTTGGACCCAGTTTCAGGAGTCCATGGGATCTCGATTGAGTTTCAGTACCGCCTATCATCCTCAGACAAATGGTCAGTCAGAGAGGACTATTCAGACCCTGGAGGATATGTTGAGGGCGTGTACGATGGATTTTAAGGGATCATGGGATGATCACCTGCCCCTAGCAGAGTTTGCATACAATAACAGCTATCATGCGAGTATTGGAATGGCACCTTTTGAGGCTCTATATGGTAGGAGGTGTAGATCCCCTGTAGCTTGGGAAGAAGTCGGTGACAGAAAGATAAATGCTCCCGAGCTTGTTGAGCAAGCCGTACAAAGTGTGAAACTCATATGTGAGAGGTTACGGGCTGCACAAAGTAGACAGAAAAGCTACGCGGATGTGCGTAGACGGCCACTCGAGTTTGATGTTGGTGATGCAGTATTTCTGAGAGTATCACCGAGCAAGGGTATCATGCGATTTGGGAAGAAAGGGAAATTAAGTCCTCGATACATAGGACCATTCGAGATTCTTGAGAGAGTGGGAGAGGTAGCCTACAGATTGGCATTACCCCTACAGATGTCCGGAATACACAATATTTTTCATGTGTCTATGTTGAGGAAGTATCACCCGGACCCTTCTCATGTTATAGAGTATGATGAGATGGACATACAGGAGGACATGAGCTACACTGAGGAACCCGTCCGGATTCTCGATAGAAAGGAGAAGGTACTGAGAACCAAGAGCATCCTATTAGTGAAAGTTTTGTGGAAACATCACTCAAGGGAAGAGGCAACGTGGGAACTAGAGAGCCTCATGAAGGAGAAATACCCCCATCTATTTTGACTAGTTGAGTTGAATTTGGAGGACCAAATTCTTTTTAAGGTGGGGAGGATGTGAGATCTGAGAATTTCAGACATATTTTAATGATGTAATAAGAATTTGAAGTGTAATTTATTGAGCTAAGTGAATTGTGGGAATTATAATTGGAGATTTATATGTTAAGTGTGTAAAATAAGCATGAAGTATGAGGACAGATCGATCTGGGAGAAGGAGAGATCGATCTGGTGAGTTAAAAATAACGAGGAAGGAGGAATTTGAGGAGCAGATCGATCTCCAATGGAAGAGATCGATCTCCAAATGATTCTGTTTGAGAAAGGATCGATCTCATGAGGAAGAGATCGATCTCCAAATGATTCTGTTTGGGAGAAGATCGATCTCCTTAGGAGCAGATCGATCTCATAAAGCCATAAAGAGATCGATCTTACCCCTCGACAGATCGATCTCCTAGGCATAAAATTGCCCAGATCGTCCCCAAATTTCAAATGCAGATCGATCTCATCAAGAGGCAGATCGATCTCCTACCTCCAGTCTATATAAGGAACCCGTGTTTTTCTCCTGCAATTTCACTTTCTCTCTCTTCCAAACCCATTTCCACCGAAAACCTAGCTTTCTCACTCATCCAAAACACCCATTTCCGGCCGTATCAGCTGTTGTGGTAAGAAGGAAAGTTATTCCTCATCAAAGGGAGAACAACATACTTGGAAATCGAAGGACGAATCGGATCGAGGTGTGGGTTGTGCGTCTCACAAGCTTTGGGTAATTTCTAAACCTCGATCTTGATATTTGAGCTGATTTTGATGTTATTGGTGGTTGTCATTGCGTTGAAATAGTTGAGAAAGGATTAGGGATTGATGAAATTGCAATGTAGTTGGAGTAATGTAGATATTTGGTAATTTTGGTAATTTTGAGAATTTATGCTATAAATGGAAATTTAGACAATGTGGAGAATTAGCCTAGATAATTGGCATGAGAAATGTAGGACATTGAGATATTGTGAATGAGGTTGTAGTTTAGGGTTGAGTTACGAGAATCAAGAGATTTGAGGAGTTATGAGCAATTATGCTCGATTTTGAGAATTTAGGTTTATGAGATAATTGAGTATTGATGTTTTAACATCGTTTGGACAGCTCGGGAGTTCCAGAGTGGAGTGCGAGACTAGTCCGTGATACGCGGGAAACGATTGCACTATACGAGGTGCAAAGAGGTAAGGGAAATCTAAACCATTTGTGTATGTGAATTGTAAACTATTTTAGCATGAATTGTGGTTTATAAAATAAGCATGTTGGGTTTTGTGTTGAGATTTAAATTGCACATGATTTTATAGCCGGTTGGAGCCCAATGTTTTTATGAGTTTATAACTGGGCTCTACGTTAAGGCAATATTGAGATTTGAGAAACGTGTGCGTGTGCTTTGCCGGTTGGAACTCGGTTTTATTACGTTTTGTGTTGAGTACAAAACTATTTTCAAATGAGTTTATGAGAGAAAAACCATTATGAGTTCTACATGAAGGCAAACCAGTCTTATGTGATAAGACTTAGGTGTGTAGTTGTGAGTACACACCGGGCATTGCTCTGGTAGCATGTAAGCCTGATTTCTTCTCCGTTCTGGTAACGTGAGAACAACCCATTCAGTGGCTGTGCCACGTTATACCCCATTGGTGGCTGTGCCACGTTGAGAAACCCCATTGGTGGCTGTGCCACGTTATACCCCATTGGTGGCTGTGCCACGTTAAACCCCATTGGTGGCTGTGCCACGTTGAGAAACCCCATTGGTGGCTGTGCCACGTTAAACCCCATTGGTGGCTGTGCCACGTTGAGAAACCCTATTCTGTGGTTATGCCACATGAGAAATTAAATCAGTGGCTTTGCCACGTGTGTTTTGTGGCTATGCCACGCGAGAAATTAAATCAGTGGCTGTGCCACGTGTGTTTTGTGGCTATGCCACGTGAGAAATTAAATCAGTGGCTTTGCCACGTGTGTTTTGTGGCTATGCCACGTGAGAATTTAAATCAGTGGCTATGCCACGTGTGTTTATTGGCTGCGCCACGTGCATTATTTTTACTGTGATTTTATCCCGTAATTGAGAAAGCGTTTATCGCATTGTTTTCACATGCTTTGTTATTGCTCCAGAGTGAGCCTTTTACTTCATGTTTTCACATGATTTGAGATATGAGAATATCGTTTTGAGTACTTTCATGCTATGGTTTTCAAATGAGTTTCACATACAAATAAACCTTTTGTGATGTGCATTTTGGTTTATGAAATGAGTTCTTTACCCCCCTTACTGAGCGATCTAGAAGCTCACCCTGTTTTCTTTTCCCCCCAGAGTTCTTCAAGTGAAAAAGGATCTCCCTGCGAAGTACGGAGTAGTGGCTAGTGGAGGACTTGAGCTCCAGGCCATACATATATTGTATTTGAGGTATATTTTATCTTTTCATGTACCCAGACTATTATTGTAATTTCAGACACTTGATGTATAACATTATATGGGATGTATTAGGATTAATTAACTTGAGATGGATTAATGTATTTGATATGATATATAAATTCTAGTGATGAGATCCTGAGGAATGATAATTATGATGATGTATGACACTGCACAGGAATGCACCTTTAACTGTGAGTTAATGAGTAAAAAATTTTAAATTTACCCTATTTTTCGCATTTTCGAGGCGTGACAGCATGGCCTTAGCGTTTAGCTGAGCACATTTTACATCATTTGAATCCCACTCATCTTCTTCTTTAGGGATATCTCTTCCCTCTATTCTTTTAGTTGGGATTTGAGGTCCTTTAGTTATAATCCTCCTTACTTCATAATCATTTGCTTGAATGAAAGGTATCATCCTAGTTTTTCAATAAGCATAATGTTCACCATTGAACATAGGAGGCCTAACTGTAGAATGCCCCTCTCCTACTAGATTGGTTGCTACATTGTTGTGAGCCATTAGATCGTTTATAACTCTTAGAAAGTTATTCCTCTATGATCAAAGAGTCCTAGCTCTGATACCAATTGTTGGCTCTATCGAGAGGGGGGTGAATCGATTTTCTAAGGTTGATAGCAAATTTAAACTAAATTAAGTCTAATTGCAAATAATGAATAATCAATATAATGTAATGCAATAAATTGAAAGAAGATAAGGGAAGGAAATAGCAAACTCAGTAGTTTATAGAGGTTCGGCCAATCTCTTGCCTACGTCCTCTCTTCTTGACCTCCTTGTCAAGAGCTTTCTTTCACTCTATTAATGAATGTTACACACTCCCTTTCACAGGTTAAGGAATAATCTCTCTTATTCTCTCTTAATTTGAGGATGAATATAAAGTGAAGCTTTCTTTTGAGGGTAGGATAAAAAATAGCTTTTTACACAAAGCCTTATACAATAATATCAATCAATGATGTTTGAAGATAAAGAGAATGTTGGAATGGAGTTCTTGAGATTATACAAAGTTTACAGCCATGGTGTCCCCTCTTCCAGTGTCTTCAATGCTTGATTTTATACAGGAGGATTGGTAGTTGGAGCATTTAATGCTGTTTTTCCCGTTGAAGATTTTACAAAAAGAGCCATTGGGAACCTCCAGTAGAGTGCCAGATCGATCTCCAATTTTGACCAGATCGATCTCTTAGTTTAATTTCCTGCGATTACAAAGCAAATTGAAGCATGAAGATCGATCTCATATTTGTAGAGATCGATCTTACAATTTGAAAATGTTAGTGAAGATCGATCTGTCGAACTAGCAGATTGATATTCCAATCTCTTTGTTTGAGGCAAGATTGATCTTCAGATCGATCTAGTAAGTATTCTCTTAGAGAGGAGATCGATCTCTAATCAACCCAGATCGTTCTCCTTAGCTCTCTGACTTTGAGGAGATCGATTTCTATCCACAGGAGATCGATCTTATAAACTCTCTGTTTGAGCATAGATCGATCTACAGATCGATCTACTACCTTTAGCCTTTGTTTCAGAGGAGATCGATCTCTTCCTAGATCAGATTGATCTCTAAGACATTCTATAACTTACAGATCAATCTCATAACCCTTACACATCGATCTTCTGCTTTCTCAATATCTTATAGTCTCTTTGGATTTTAAATCCTATAGCAGATCGATCTCATATTCTTATGAGATCGATCTCTCATACTAGAAAACCCAGGAGATCGATCTCTTATCTTACCAGATCGATCTCTCAACCTTAAGTACTCAGTTTCTGGTACTGATAACCTCTAAACATGCTTAAATCATTTCTATATCTTATATCCATTATTGATTTACTTGTTTTGTCATTTCAAAATATATTAACTCAACAATTGGTTATATAATATATTATATTATATTTTAATAAAATAAAATATATTATATATAAAAAAATTTTGAATAAAAAAAGATGAAAGAGAGGAAACTGGAAAGGAAACAGAGAAGGGATCGGGATCCAATTCCTTCTCTTGGTTCCTCTCCGATTCAAAGGCAAGATGAGGCATGTGATGGCAAGGAAAGGATCGGTGGGTGAGAGGCGATGTCGATGCACCAGGGGGAGGAAGCAGTGGTCGCTGGCGAAGCTTGGAGAGGGAGATCGGCGAGGGTGAGGGCCGAAAAGGTAGAGAGGAAATCCGGTGGCACCAACGCCGATCGATCTAACTTGAGGCCAAACGAAAACTCCCCAAGCGTAGCCGAGTCAAACGGTAGTAGAAAGGAGCCAAAAACCAGCCGAAAATGCCAGGAACGACAAAGGGAAGGCTGAACTGGTGCTGGCCGTTTCAGCGGAATGAATGTGAGTTGAACCAGACCGGACCAGTTCAGCTAAAAAAGAAAAGGAAAAAGAAAAAGAGGAAAAATGGGGAGAAAAATCTGGTGATGCAATCTGACTAAGGGTAAGCCGGTAAGCGGTCAAAATTGACCAATTTAATTTTTGAAAAATTTATTTGAAATTATAATTGACTGAAATTGACCTGATTTGATTATACAAATTGTAGCACAACAATTGGTGACAAACAAGAGTTCGGTTCAGCCTCGATTTGCATGCTATAATAGAATCTCGGGTAAGTAAATCTTTTTTACTACAATTTGCATAGTTATGCACGTTAAAAATTTATCGCATAAGTTACGGATTTATTTTTGTATAGAATGAATTACGCTTTGGAATTGGAAATCGATTGTTATAAATAATTATATGAGCTGTCCAAAGAGCCTAAACTGAGGCCCAATAAGTGTTGATGGGCCCAATGAGCCCAATAGGCCTTGATGAAGGGAATAGTAAGTGGAAAATGGGCTTAAGACTGATTAAGGCCCATTAAGGTGTAATCGGGCCAAATATGAGTAAACGAGCCCAATGCTGTAAATTAAGCCCAATAAAAGTGAAATACGAGTAAAATGTATTATATTTAACCCGATAAATGATTATTTGTAGCTCTGGAGAACATACTAGGAGCTAAACGGATCGAGTGATCGATAGCGATGGAAAAGGCAGAGTGATCAGAATGATTTGAGGTACGGAATTTTGTGAGTAACTAGAGGTAGCTATACGTAGTTTTGGGAAAATTACCAACTATTTAAATTTTATGAGGATTTAAAAAATGGAAAAATTTCTGTAGGGATCCGGTATGGGAAAATTACCATTTTACCCTTACTAAGGGAAAATTTGAAAAAAGTTATGATGGGATTGGAACAAGCATAAACTGCATGTTTTGAGTGTTTTCACTATGAAATAATGCTTTTTAGCAAGTATACGGATAAGTTGGCTAGTGTTTGCATGAATTGCATTAAATAGCACGTTTATGCGTTGAGCTTTGATTCTAAAGTGTATTCACTGAAAGTGAGCCACCTATCATATTTATGTGAAAACAAAATCGAGTTGGAGCTTTGCTTGCATCGAAATTGGTTTGATTGTACATGCATTAGTGCTAGACCTTCGCTCACACTAGATTTTACGATACATGAATGACATGGTGCTGGAGCCTTGCTCACATTATATTTTACATGATTTACACATGACATCACGTTGGAGCTTTACTCGTGTGGGATTTTCATGATTATGCATGACTAGTGCTGGAGCTTCGCTCACACTCAATTTTTACATGATTTTGTACATGGCATAGTGCTGGAGCCTTGCTCGCCTTAGATTTTATATGATATATGCATGGCATAGTGCTGGAGCCTCGCTCGTATTAGATTTTTCCCATGTTTTATACATTGTGTCGTGCTGGAGCTTTGCTCGTACGGGATTTGACATGATTTACACATGCATGAGTGTTGGAGCCTAGCTCACACCCTATTTTTCCATGAATGTGTGCATAGCATAGTGCTGGAGCTGAGCTCACACTAGATTTTTACATGGTTTCCATGATAGAGTGTTGGAGCGTTGCTTGCACTAGATTTTCATGAGATATTTACAGTCGTGCTGGAGCTTGCTCGCACGTGATTTTTATGACATGCTTGGAGCCGTGCTAGGAGCTTCGGGTAGACTTTGTGTCACACCAATTAAATAGGCTGGCATGTGCATTTTGAGATTTGGCATGAGTTGTTGAGATGATATGGGTCCACGGAGTACGTTGTACCACGCATGTAGCATGGAGTACGTTCTACCGTGTAAGATAGATGATATATCATCTTTGGATAAGGAATGATCTGTTATGGACCGACGGGTAGGACGTGACCCTCCTCCCGTGCGGAAGCAAATATGTGATGCCCCGTACACTAGGTACCATGTAGCCTGGGATCACTCGGATATGGCCATAGTCTTATACAGTTACCATGATTTCCTGCCTAGTCTCGTATGTTACCTGATTTATGTAATTACATGATTTAATTGGTTTCATGTGGATCAAGATAGAGCGAGGGAGGGGTTGAGTCCTGATAGATTTGTGATTTGGTTTGAATTGAACTGAAGTGACATGTTTTTACATGATGTGATTGAAATGAAATAGCATGATGTGTTTTCCATGGTTTTAACTATGAATTCATGAAATGAAATGTTTTACATGAAATGCCCGTGTTTACGATTGTGAGCATGATTTCCACATTTGTGTTACATAGGTGTATGCATGAGCTAGGGTTTTTTGGCATGATATTGAGAAAGAACGATTTTAAGGCATGGCATTATGTTCATATAGATAGTGTAGTTATCTACTTGCTTGCATAATTGCCTTACTTAGCATGTGGTTACTCACCCTTTCATTTCCCCCCTCTACAGAGTACTTTTAGTAGAACAAGAGCGGCAATGGTCTTGCATTGCCATTTTCCGCTACTTCCCATCGAGGAAAAGGTCTACACGCTTGTATAGTTTTTGTATCTGAACATGTAGATGCACAATACTGTACTTGGCTATGATATCGGGAATGTAAAGTTATGTAAATATATTCATGAATGTATTTAGTTAAAGTCAAAGAATAGTAAATCCTGACATGTAAATGTGATATTGAAATAGAATGGTAAATAGTGTAAAGGGACTAACATCGAATCATAGCCCAACTATTGGTAAGATGGTCACGAGAAGAGGAAGGTAAGAATTAAATAATAAACGAAAAATGAAAAATTTGTAGTGATTTTTAGTGAAAAGTGGGTCGGGACAAAGGTGGTATTAGAACTGAGTTGGCTTGATGTGAGTTGGTGTTAGTGATTAAGGAAGTTTACATACCCATGTACTGTGCATTGTTTATATACAATTGTGTATTTCGAGATGGAGTTGCAGCTAAGAATTTGGTTTCGAATGTAAGAATATAGTCATTATAACTAATAGCCGCTGTGGTAGAGGGGCGAGTACACATACTCGATGCCGTAGAGGTAGGCCTGAGAGTCTACTGAGTCATCACATGAGACTCATGATAAGATTGAGGTGGAAGCTGATGTTAAGCATGTCCCACAGGGTCCTACAGTGAGACCGGACAATAGTCATTATAACTTATAGCTGCTATGGTAGAGGGGCAAGTACACGTACTCAAGGCCGTAGAGGTAGGCTTGAGAGTCATACTGAGTCATCACCTTAGACTCAAGATAAGATTGAGGTGGAAGCTGATGTTAAGTATGCCCCACAGGGTCCCACAGTGAGACAGGGCAATATTGAGATACGTTTCATGAGGTTGGAGTGGAGTGTGGAGAATATTTTGGAGTTGTTTACTCAATCTATGCAGGGAGCTGAGGGTTGACAAGGCTTAGTTGCACAACCTGCACAGATGCCTAAGACTATAGAGACTTCAACACCCCACCGATTTAGGATACGTCTTCGCCTGCAGCTCTACAACAGAGTGGTAATGATTTGGAATATGACTATGAGCTAGACAGGTTAAGGCAGTTTTAAAAGTTTAAACTACCAGTAATCTTGAGGTAAAGAACCCAGTAGCAGTTGAGGACTGGATGAATGAGATAGCGAAGTTGTGCGGGTTCATCGATATATGTCGATCGAGAAAGTGACTTTTGATGTGTTTATGTTGGAGGGCGAGGCGGAGCATGGGTGGAAGTTCGCTCGACCCATTTTAAGTGTCACGACCCAAATTTCCTAAAAATCAGAGTAAATTTTTCGTTTTTTCATTTATTATATAATTCTTACCTTTCTCTCATCGTGACCATCCTACCAAACAGTTGGGCTATGATTCAGTGTTAGTCACCTCTCACTTATTTACCATTCCATTTCCATAATCACATTCACATATCAGAGTTTACTATCCTTTGACTTTAATTAAATACATACTCAATGGTATTTATAACCCTACATCCCCGATATCGTGTCCGTTCACAGTACTGTGCTTTACATATTTAGATACAAAACCATACAAATGTGTATACTTGTCTCTCGATGGGAAGCAACGGATACCAAGAATGCAAGTCCTTAACTGCTCACTAACTACTACGAGTGCTCTGAAAAGATGGGAAAATAAGGGGGTGAGCAAACCACACGCTCACTAAGGCAATTATGCACGTAAGTAGATAGCTCCACTATCTACATGCTCATAATGCCATGCCCTTAAATCCATTTCTTTTCATTAAAATCTCAAGTACAAAATCATGCATATATCCATGACATAGTTTATCAAAACAATTTGTGCATATAGAAATCATGTAATTCATGCATCAATAGCATTTTATGTGACATCATTAAATCATATTTAGTATGAATTAAACCAAAATCATGCATTATTTCATGCGATATAAAACGAATCTTGAGATACAATCCTTTCATGAATTTATCATAAAAGCATGGAAAACTCATCATGCTACTGCATTTAAATCATTTCATTTAAAATGCAGTATAAAATAACCCAAAGGGGTTAAGCATCTCATATTTCAATTCCAAACTCATAAAATAATTCATTAAAATTCATTATAAAACTTCGGTTATAAAACCACCCTTCTTTCAGGGTCACATATCATAAAATCATAAAATCGGGGGCCTGACCCCTCCCTCGGGTCTACCCTGGTCTATCGAGACCACAAGTTATATCATGTGAGACAAGTAGGTGAATATCAGTAACAACAAGGACTATGGCCATAACCTAGTGATCCCTGGCAACACGGTACCTAGTGTGCGGGGTATCACACTTGAAATGGGAGGTGGGTCGATCCTACCTGCCAGAATAGCATAACATCAGGATTGCGAGGGCAAGGCTATCTGCCTTGTGGCTAATGCCACTCCACTCTAACAATCCCCATGGTACAGCATACTCCGTGTGACATACACAGTACAACGTACTCCGTGAACCCAAGCTCAGTCAGGGGTGCCTGCAATAGGTCTTATCCACCCATACCATCTCTGTCTCAGTATGCACGTGTGAGAATATCATCTCACTGTGACACACAATCTACAGGAGGCTTCAACATGGCTCTATGCATGTCATATAAATCCCTGTGTGAGCGAAGCTCTAACACGGTTCCATGCATATTCATGATATCTGAAAATCTCATGTGAACGAAGCTCTAGCACGGTTTCATAAAAATCAGTAAAATCTGCATACGAGTAGCACTCCAGTACGACTTTAAAATGAGTTATAAATCTATATAAAATCACGTGCGAGCGAGCTCCAGCACGGTGTTATGCATCAATAAATCAAATCTCGTGCGAGTTACACTCTAGCACGACTTTATGCATAATTAAATCAAATCTCGTGCGAGTTACACTCCAACACGGCTTTTATGTAATTATCATATCAAAACAGGATGCGAGCTAAGCTTCAGCATCTCTCATGCATGTCAAATCATTAAAACTAGTGCGAGCAATTGCTGCAGCACCTTTTTATGCATATAAGGTCAAAACAAGTCAAAACATGTCAAAACAGAGTGCGAGCTAGGCTTCAGCACTTCTCATGCATTTCACAGTAATAAAATCAGTGCGAGTAACCGCTCTAGCACATTTCATGCATATGATGTCACACAAGTCGGTGTGAGCAACTACTCAAGCATATTTTATGCACACTCACAAACGCAGATATAGTGCGAGCTATGCGCCAGCACTATCTGTTTCCATATAAACTTGATAATTGGCCCATTTTCTAAAGGATTTTCATTTAAATATAAATAACACCTACGTATTGTTATCTTGTGAAATTTATGCAATTATTGGCCAATCTACCGATTTACTTTGATTAAAACTAAGAAAATTCCTTAAATTAGAAATTACTTAAATCATGCATTTCGTGCATGTCATACTTTCACCATCCTTAGGTGAATCTCCCTCAATAGGGGTAATATAGTCTTTTCCTATTTCGAGTCCTTAAAAGCTTTAAACCATTTTCTAAGACCTTTATACATAATCAGTGTATACATACATATTCAGTGTATACAAAAGCTATTTAAAGTAAGCGTAGCTACCTCTATCTACTCACACAATTCCCTTACCTCATTTTCTGTACAGTCTGACCTTTCCACTGATGACTCGTCATGCAGTCCGATTTGCTCTCAATCAAATCTCTGAAACTGCGTATAAATATACATCAGGCCAAATATAATACAATTAATTTTATTTCATATTTTCTGGGCTTAATTTAAATCATTGGGCCCGTTTATCCATATTGGGCCCGATTGCACCATAATGAGCCTTAATCGACCTTAAGCCCGTTTTCCACTCACTATTCATATCATCGAGGCCTATTGGGTTCTTTAGGCCCACCAGTATTTATTGAGCCTCGTTTTAAATTCTCGAATAGCTTATGAATTATTTACGACAATTTATCCTAATTTTCAGAATTTAATTCATTTAATGCGAAAATTAAATTCGTAATTGATGGGGTAATTTCTAACACTCATAACGATACAAAATTATCGTAAATAAGGATTACTTACCCGAGATTTCATGATAGTACGTAAATCGAGGCTGTCTCGAGCTCTCGTTTGACATCAAATATCGAGCTACACAATTTAATATTTTTTCGGGTAAATTTTTAGTTGGATATAAATTAAATTAAATATTTTAAAATTTAAATCGATCAATTCGACCGCTTACCAACTTACCCATAGCTCGATTGTATCACTGGAATTTTCCCTAATTTTTCCTCTTTTTCTTTTTCCATTTTTTTCTTCTTTTCCTTTTCTTTTTGGCTGAACAGGTCCGGTCCGGTTCAGCATACTCTCATTGCGCTAAACTGGCCGTATCGGTTTAGGCATCATTTCACCGTTCCGACGCTGTCTGACCCGTTCTTGGGCCATTTTTGGTGCCGTTCGGCGTGCCGTTGCCTGGGTTTCCATCATCGGGCCTCGGTGTGGCTCGAATCGGCGTCGATGGCTGCCAATCCAGCCTTCTCTCCCGCGGCATCTCCTCTTCTGATCTGTCGATTCTAGCTGTCTCCACGGCGCGTCGCCACCGCTGTGATGTCGCCCGGTGTTGGGCTACCTTTGCCGGCCCCTCAGCCTCGTTGATGGTCGTCAGAGCAGAGGACACTGTTCCCTCGGTTTGCCTTCCTCATTTTCGTTACTTTTCCTCTCCTTCGTGTTTCTGAATTCTATTTTTTTATTATTATTTTAATCATTATTTTATTATTAAAAATCAAAAATATCTAAAAAAATATTATTTCATTTAACCAATAAATAAATTTATCAGTATTATTTTGGCTTTCGGGATAATTTTTCGAATACTTTCGGGATTATTTTTTGATGTGAAAATTTTGGTTTATTCCAATAAATTCATATCTTGATTAATTTAATCCGAAATTTAATTATTTCTTCATTATTGATCAAGATTCTCAAATCCATTATTTTTAATTAAATTTTCTTATCCCGATTAATACCGAATTTTGATCTTTTGACCATTTTACCCTTGCACGTGTTCGGAAATACCATTTAAATCCTTTTGCATTTTTCATTTCGTGTTTTAAATAAAATCGGGTCTTACATTAAGAGTTAGGCATCTAGAGCTAACATGAGAGATAATTTTGGATGCATTCCAGTGACAATATATTTCGAACACTGTTCAGAGGAATTTACAGATAGAGTTCCTTACTCTGACCCAGAGGAACAGATCGATTGACGAGGATGAATCTCAGTTTATATCCCTAGGTAGGTGTGACCCCGACACTATGAACAGTTAGAGTCAGAAGGTCCGCAAGTTCATGAAAGGGCTCAGATTATCTATCAGAGTCCGATTGGCCCCGTTAGATATGATTACCTATGACTAGGGAGTGCGCTGATCACAGGGTATGAATAAGGTTATGAGTTGCACGCCTCTGAGTTTGGAAAAAGTAACAAGGGCTGAATTAGAAACAGAAAGAGAATAGTGGATGAGAGAGGTGTCAGAGCAGGGTAGAGGTCGTCTGGTAAGAGATTTAGAGTTGATAAGTCATGGGGTAAGATAATTGGTAAGCCTCAGTGTATCCAGTTCCAGTGCCTATGAGGGGTATTGTGATTGGAGGACCCCGACCTATTACTGAGCAGTGTAGGATGTGTGGTAGATACCACATAAGTAGGCCCCGCATCTTATTGACAAAAACATGCGTTTAAAGAAGTAAGACGGGCCATCTATTCAATGATTGCCCAAAGCAGGGTGAGACTGCCCCATGGAAGGGCAAAGAGCCAGAGATAGCCACTGCTAATACCTCTGCGTCGAAAAAGAAGGCCACAGTCAAAAGGAAGAGGGAACTAGGCTGTTAGTCAAGGGCGAGTGTATGTTTTAGATCAGGACACTGCTGATACTTCATCTTATGAGACCTTATGTATGTAAGACTTTATTATATGTTAATAGAATTATAAGACAGATGATTTTGATCATATAAATGTGAATGAAGTAGTTAGACATGTACGTAAAATTCGAAAAAGAGTAAAGAGGTCAAATGACCCTATATTCTATAAGAAATTGTCATTTTAAAACATGGATTTAGGAAATCTTAATCAATAAAGAAGAAATCATTGAATTCCAAGTCCAATTGATCAAGTTACAAATTTATTACGATAACCCGAAATTTTTACCCTAAAGAAGTTATCTCGACAATGTGGGAATAATACTCTGAAAAAATAATAAAATAAGATAAATATATATTTAATTATTTAAATATATAAATATATTTGGTGTAGAAGATAATTGTGTAGGAATAATATATTTTATTCTATTAAAATAATAATATAATATATAATATATAAAAAAAGACAGAAATTGAATCGCGAAATTGTGAAAGGAAAGAAGAAAGACAAGCCGAGGAGACGATCCTTGCACCAACGAGCCACATACCAGAGAGAAGGGCAGGTGAGGGCCGACGAAGGAAGCCCGACCACGTGAGAACCACCAGGCGCCAGCATGCACGCCGACGAAATCGGAATCGGCAGATCGGAGAGGGAAGAGACCAAAAGGGGAGAAGAGGAATCGGACGGCACTGGCGCTGATTTGTCCCCAGCCAAGCCAACCGAAGCCTCTCCAAGCCGAGGAGCGCCGATTGGTGGCAGAAATGGCCAGGGAACCGATCAAAAATGCCGTGAACGATGAAGTGAGGACTGAATCGGTATGGGCCAGTTCAGTGAAGTGAAACTGTGCTAAACCGGACCGGACTGGTTCAGCCAAGGAAGAAAGAGAAAAAAAGAGAAGAAAAAGTAAAAAAAGAAAAAAAGAAAAAAAAGAAAAAAAGAAAAAAAAGAAAAATTTTGGTGATCCAATTGAGATACGGGTAAGCCGGTAAGCGGTCAAAATTAATCGATTTAATTTTTTAAATATTTATTTGAAATTATATTTGACTGAAATTGACCCGATAAATATATAAATGTGTAGCTCGACGATTGGTAACAAAGGAGAGCTCGAGTCAGCCTCGATTTGAATACCATCACAGAATCTCGGGTTAGTAAATCTCATTTACGATAATTTGTATAGTTATGTGCGTTAGAACTTCATTGCATAAGTTACGGATTAACTCCGTATAAAATGAATTATGTTTTGGAATTGGAAATCAATTGTCGTAAATAATTGTATGAGCTATCCAAAGAACCTAGAACAAGGCCCAATAAATATTAATGGGCCAAATATTGATGGGCCCAATGAGCCCAATAGGCCTTGATGAAGTAAATAGTAAGCAAAAATGGGTTAAAACAGATTAAGACCCATTAAGGTGCAATTAGACCCAATAAGAGTAAATGGGCCCAATGCTTTAAATTAAGCCCTGTAAACGGGAAACATGGGTAAATATATTGTATTTAACCCGATAAATGGTTAAATACAGCTCCAGAGACTGGATTAGGAGTAAATAGGATTGGACGAGCTTCTAGCAGTGGAACTTGTACTACACTCGACGTTATTCGAGGTAAGGGGATTGTGTTAGCCCTAGGGATATCTGTACACCTTTTGGGTGCATGGGCGATCTTTTAACGTAGTTAAGGGTCTTAAGATGAAATGTTTGTTTGAAGGGTAAAGAATTGGGTTTTTGTGAAATGTGCATTAAAAGCAAGAGCACGATGCTTTTGAAAGATGCTTTTAAATCTTTTTATTGATTTTTAGCATGTCATTGGTAGGTTGGCTAGCATTTGAAATGGTTTGCAAAAAAATAGCTTGATTTGGTTTCATAACCATGCCTTGCAAAGGATGAGCCACCTACATGAGTTTTGTGGAAACGAAACGTGCTAGAGTATTGCTCACACGAGATTTAACATGTTTTATACGTGCATTAGTGTTGGAGCGATGCTCGCACTAGAGTTTTACATACACGAGTGTTAGAGCTTAGCTCGCACTAGTTTTCACATGGATTTTATGACATTATACTGGAGCCTAGCTCGCACTAGTTTTCATACGAGTTTTGACATGGTGCTGGAGCATAGCTCGCACTGGATGTCCACTTCACTATTGGCGTGCTAGAGATTACTCGCACGTGGTTTTATGACATGCTGGGAGCTGTATTGGAAGCTTCAGGTAGGCTATGTGCCACGTCAATTAAATAGGCTCGCACGTACGTATTGAGATGTGGCAGGATATATTGTGATGATATGGGTCCACAGAGTACATTGTAACATGCAAGTAGCATGGAGTACGCTGTACCGTGTGTGATATTATATATATGCCGTCTTCGGATGATGGATTTTGCTATGGACCGACGGGTTGGATGTGACCCACCTCCTGTGCGAAAGCAGATAGAGGTGATACCCCGCACACTAGAATCCGTGTAGCTTAAGATCACAAAGGAAATGGCCATAGTCCTAGTTATTACCCTTTTTGATATTATATGCCTATCTCACATGTCTATTGTTGAATGAGAAATTCATGTTTTGAAATGTGTTTGTGGGTTAGTACAGTCCATAAGAGGGGCTGAGTCCTAACGAATGGTGATTTTGTATCGGTTTGTGTTGAGATTTAAAATGTTTTTAAGTGCACCTTGCATGATGATTTTTCATGCTTTAAATTACTACTCGCGCATGATGATTTTCTATGCTTTGCTTAAGAATTGTGCACTGATTTAAATAACATGAACTGCTTTACATATCATGAACACAAGCATGAGCATATGTTTTGGAGTATGAAAAATAAATGTGTGATTTAAGCATGGCATCACAACCACGTAGATAGTACAGTTATCTACCTGCTCGCATGATTGTCTTATTGGGCTCGTGGTTTGCTCATCGCCCTTATTTTCCCCCTCTATAGAGTATTTACAGTAGATAGAGAGAGCGACTGAGGATTGGATTTTTGGTGTCCGCTGCATCCCATCGCACGAGGTATACACATTTGTATAGTTTTGTATTTAGACATGCCAAAGCACAGTAATATCTTTGAATGTAATTTGGCGATGTAAAAGATTGTAAACACATGTAAACATCAACTATGATTTAGAAATACCAGTGTTTACATTTAAATGAATTGTAATTTGAAATGGTATGATTGGATGAGATTGACACTGATACACAGCCCAACTGTTGGTGGTGTAGCTGTTCACGATAAAATAAAGGTAAAGAACAAACAACTAGAAATGGATTAAATAATAAATGAAAAATTTGTAGTCGATTTTCGGTGGATTGAGGGTCGTGAAAAGGTGGTATTAGAGCCGAGTTGGTTTAATGTGTGTCGGTGTCAAAAATTTAGGAAAATTACATCCCCATGTTACTGTGCTTATCTAGGTATAATTATATATATCGAGATGGGTTTGACTAAGAAATGATTGTGAATGTAGGAATCTTGGCATAATGCCTAACACCAGTCGCGGTAGAGAGGCGAGAGCATGAGCTAGAGGCCAAAGGGGTAGGCCTGGGGGCCATGCTGAGTCATTGTCGTATGAGACTCATGAGGAGGTAGAGATGGAGGCTGATGTTAAGTATGCTCCACAAGGCCGATAGAGAGACCAGAGAGTACTGAGGCACGCTTCGCGAGGATAGAGCAGAGCTTAACGGCAATTATAGAGTTGATTTACCAATCGTTGCCAGGAGCTGGGGGCAGGCAAGAGTCAGCTGCACAGGGTGATGATGATGAATCGGCTGTTACTCCTGAGATGCCTGCACAAGTTGCCTAAGAGCCTCAAACTATAGACACTCCCACAGCCCCACCAGTACAGGAAATACCTTCTACTATTGCTCCACCACAGAGAAGTAGATATTGGAGGTTATGGATGTGACTTGGATAGGTTGTGGCAGTTTCAAAAATTTAAGCCACTATATTTCAGTAGAGTTAAGGACCCAGTAGCTATAGAGGACTGGGTGAGAAACTCTATGGGTTCTTTGAGTGTACTATTGTTGAGATGGTAGCATTTGTCGTATTCATGCTGAAGGGATCAATAGAGCACTGGTGGAAGTCCACTCGACCCATTTTGAGGGCCAAGCATACAGAGATTAGCTGGGATGTATTTTTGGTAGCCTTCCAGAGGCAATATGTTCCGGATACTACACAATAGAGGCTGTAAATGGAATTCTTGGATTTGACCCAAGGGAATCGATCGGTGGATGAGTATAAGACTCAATTTATCTCCATGGGCAGGTATGATCCTGATACGATGGACAGTGAGATCAAGAAGGTCTAAAAATTTATAGATGGACTGAGACCATCCATCAGGTCCTGATTGGTCTCTTTTGATATATCGACCTACGAGGAGGCGGTGCACAGGGCACAGTTGTACGAGCAAGATATTGAGAGGGCTGCCTCAGAGTATGGAAAGGTTGGTAGGGTGAGGGATAGAGACAGGAAGAGACAAACAGTGGATAGAGGAAGCAAGAGATTTTATGGGAAGAGGCGAGGATTGAGAAAATTTAGGAGAGGACAGTTAAGCCTCCCATGTATCCGACTATAGCTCCAGCAAAGGGTATAGTGATTAGAGGGCCATGACCTACTATAGAACAGTGCGGTAAGTGTGGTAGGTACCATAGGACTCGGCCATGTTATAGATCTCCTATAGTATGTTTTCGATGTGGGAAACCAGGGCATATGATCAAAAATTGCCCAGAGATGACTGAGAGTGCCCCACAGAAGGGTAAGGAGCCAAAGATAGCTCCTGTTGATACTCCTACTCCAAGACGGAGGGCGACAACTGAAGAGAAGGAAAACAGGTGGTCGATAGAGGGCAAGTACACGCCTTGGACCAGGATACTGTAGATCAGTTGTCAAATGTGGTGAAAGGTACCATCTTAATCTTTGATCTTGAAGCTTATGTTTTGATAGATTCTGGTGCCACACATTCATTTGTATCACCTGCATTTATATGAAGCTTACCCCGTTGAGTAGGAGGATGCTGATAAGCACTCCCATGAATAATAATAAGCTAGTGGAGTATGTATTTAGAGATTGTAAGTTGAAAGTAGAGGAAAAGGAAATGACAGCCGACATCATTTTATTGTATATAAGAGACTTTGATGTAATCCTAGAATGGATTGGTTGGTTTCAAATCGTGCTATAGTGGATTGTTTTTCTGAGACGGTAACATTTCTAGGGGTAGATAGCGTTACCGTAAGTTTTCTCGAGAAATGTAATGTAAATCCCCTTGAAAAGTAATGAAAGTAGTTGTGCTTGTGAGTGAAATATGTGAATTTTTGTACTGATTTGATGATTGATATTTTAAAAGGTTATATTGTGTACGTGGTTGAGGTGGATAAGGCATGCCCGAAATTACGAGACATCCCAATGGTCAGGGAATTTTCAGATGTCTTTTCGGATGATTTACCGAGGTTACCGCCAGATAGAGAGATGGAATTTTGTATAGATTTGGCACTTAGTACAGGGCCGATATCCAAGCCACCGTATAGGATGACTCCAATTGAGTTGGTGGAACTGAAGAAGCAGTTACAGGAGTTGTTGGATAAGGGGTTCATTAGATCGAGTGTATCACCTTGGGGAGCATCGATATTGTTTGTAAAGAAGAATGATGAGAGCTTCTGACTGTGTATAGACTATAGATTGTTGAATAAGGCGACCATCAAGAATAAATACCTCCTTCCACGCATCGATGACTTGTTGGATCAGCTTCGGGGAGCACAGGTCTTTTCTAAGATAGATCTGAGATTTGGGTACCATTAGTTGAGAATTCAGGATGGAGATGTACCCAAAACACCTTTCCGCACCCGATATGGTCACTTTGAGTTTATGGTTATGCCATTCGGTTGACGAATGCTCCCGCAGTTTTTATGTCGTTGATGAATTAGGTGTTTCACCAGTATTTGGATATGTTTATGATCATGTTCATTGATGATATCCTGGTGTATTCGAGATCTAGAGAGGAGCATGAACAACACCTAAGGATAGTGCTACAGACCCTTCAAGAGAAAAAGTTATACGCTAAACTCAGTAAGTGTGATTTTTAGCTAGAACAGATCTCTTTTCGGGGACATATTGTATGAGGGATGATGTGTCAGTGGACCCATCCAAGATTGAAGCAATAGTTCAGTGACAGAGACCCCAGACAGTTACGGAGATCAGAAGTTTCTTGGGTTTAGTTAGATATTATCAACGGTTTGTGGAGGGATTCTCGAGATTAGCTGCTCCATTGACACGTCTCACGAGGAAGAATGTTGAATTTGTGGGGGACGATAAATGTGAGAAGAGTTTTCAGGAGTTGAAGTTGAGATTGACTACACCTCCGATTCTCACAATTCCTACCAGCTTAGGAGGTTTCTCTGTATATATGGATGCATCATACCAAGGACTGGGCTGTGTACTGATGTAAGATGGGAAGGTAGTAGCCTATGGATCCAGACAACTGAAGGATCATGAGAGGAACTAACCAACCTACGATTTAGAACTGGCGGTCGTGGTATTTGCTTTGAAAATATGGTGGCATTATCTTTATGTTGAGAGATTTCAAGTATTTACAGACCACATGAGCCTCAAATATCTGTTCTCACAGAAGGAATTGAACATGAGGCAGAGAAGGTGGCTTGAGCTTCTGAAAGACTATGATTGCGAGATTTTGTACCTCCCGGGTAAAGCAAATGTAGTAGCCGATGCATTGAGTAGAAAGCATTTTGGGTTGGTATCGTACATGATGATTAGGGAACACGAGTTGTTGGAACAGTTTGTGAGCCTCAGTTTGGATGTAACCCCGCCTAATGCTGATAGTGGTTGTATGGTAGCTAGCCTGTTGTTGGAACCGGATCTGATGGATCATATCCGACAGGCTTAGTGGATTGATTAGCAGTGTAGTGATATTGTTGGGCAGATATAGAGGGGTACAAAGACTGAATTTGAATTGAGTTCTGATGATTTTCTAAGGTTCAAAGGTAGGATATGGGTTCCCAATGATCCAGAGGTCAGGAGGTTTATCTTGATAGAAGCTCATTCGACGAAGTATACACTGCATCCGGGAAGTAACAAGATGTATCAGAATCTATGGAGAGTGTATTGGTGGTCAGGGATGAAAAGTGATGTAGCTGAATTTATGGCAAAGTGTCTCATCTGTCAGCAGGTGAAGGTAGAGCATCAGAAGTTCACAGGGCTATTATAACCTCTACCTATACCGACTTGGAAATAAGAGCAAGTCACTATGGACTTTGTGATGGGTTTACCTAGGACCCACAGAAATCACGATGCGATTTGGGTGATAGTGGACAGATTGACAAAGTCGGCCCACTTCCTAGCTATGAGAGCCACTGATACTCTGAATACTTTGGCGAAACTATATATGCGCGAGATAATGAGGTTGCATGGTGTTCCAGTGAGCATTGTTTCTGATAGGGATACCCACTTCACTTCCCACATCTGGGAACATTTTCAGGAAGCAATGGGGACCCAACTGAGTTTTAGCACAGTGTTCCATCCTTAGACAGATGGTCAGTCAGAGAGGACTATACATGTGAGACCCCGTATATGTATAGCTGTATATAGGAGCATGGGAATGTAAATAAAATCATAAGTATAATGATACATTTGTAATGTGAAGTATATGCAGTGTAAGTTTATAAGACTATGTACGCACTTGTAATAAGAATCGTGATTATAGGTACAAGTTGCATTATGAATGAGTAGGAAGAAATGAACTTAAACACGAGAAGAATGTGATTGAAATGGTATATGAGTAGTGTAGTAAAATGGAAGGAAAGATTTTTATAAGTTGTATACTTCCATTGTGAGATCTGAGAATTTCAGACATATTTAATGATGTAATAATAAATTGAAGTGTAATTTATTGAGCTAAGTGAATTGTGGGAATTATAATTGGAGATTTATATGTTAAGTGTGTAAAATGAGCATGAAGTATGAGGACAGATCGATCTGGGGGAAGGAGAGATCGATCTGGTGAGTTAAAAATGACGAGGAAGGGGAAATTTGAGGAGCAGATCGATCTCCAATGGAAGAGATCGATCTCCTTATAAATCTGTTTGAGAAGGGATCGATCTCATGAGGAAGAGATCGATCTCCAAATGAATCTGTTTGAGAGAAGATCGATCTCATGAGGAGGAGATCGATCTCCAAATGCTTCTGTTTGGGGAGAAGATCGATCTCCTTAGGAGCAGATCGATCTCATAAAGCCATAAAGAGATCGATCTCACCCCTCGACAGATCGATCTCCTAGGCATAAAATTACCCAGATCGTCCCCAAATTTCAAACACAGATCGATCTCAGCAAGAGGCAGATCGATCTCCTACCTTCAGTCTATATAAGGAACCCGTGTTTTCTCCTGAAATCTCACTTTCTCTCTCTTCTAAACCTCCATTTTTCCGAAAACCTAGTTTCTCACTCCTCCAAATCCCCCATTTCCGGCCGAATCAGCTATTGTGGTAAGAAGGAAAATTGTTCCTCATCAAAGGGAGAACAACATACTTGGAAATCGAAGGACGAATCGGATCGAGGCGTGAGTTGTGCGTCTCACAAGCTTTGGGTAATTTCCAAACCTCGATCTTGATATTTGAGCTGATTTTGATGTTATTGGTGGTTGTAATTGTGTTGAAATAGTTGAGGAATGATTAGGGATTGATGAGATTGTAATGTAGTTGGATTAATGTTGATATTTGGAAATTGTGGCAATTTTGAGGATTGTGCTATAAACGGAAATATAGACAAGGTGGTAAATTAGCGTAGATAATTGGTATTAGAGATATCGAACATTGGGATATTGAAAATGAGGTTGTAGTTTAGGGTTGAGTTACGAGAAATCAAGAGATTTGAGGTGTTATGAGCAATTATGCTCGATTTTGAGAATTGAGGTTTATGTGATGTTGAGTATTGATGTTTTAACATCGTTTGGACAGCTCGGGAGTTCCAGAGTGGAATGCGAGACTAGTCCGTGATATGGGGGAAACGATTGCACTATACGAGGTGCAAAGAGGTAAGGGAAATCTAAACCATTTGTGTATGTGATTTGTAAACTGTTATAGCATGATTTATGATTTATAAACAAGCATATTGAGATTAAATTGCACACGATTTTATAGCCGGTTGGAGCCCAATGTTTTATGAGTTTATAACTGGGCCCTACGTTAAGGCAACATTGAGATTTAAGAAATGTGTGCGTGTGCTTTGCCGGTTAGAACTCGGTTTTATTACGTTTTGTGTTGAGTACAAAACGGTTTTCAAATGAGTTTTATGAGAGAGAAACCATTACGAGTTCTACGTGAAGGCAAACCCGTCTTATGTGATAAGACTTAGGTGTGTAGTTGTGAGTACACACCGGGCATTGCTCTGGTAGCATGTAAGCCCGATTTCTTCTCCGTTCTGGTAACGTGAGAATGACCTATTCTGTGGCTGTGCCACTTTGAGATACCCCCTTGGTGGCTGTGCCACGTTATACCCCATTGGTGGCTGTGCCACGTTGAGATACCCCCTTGGTGGCTGTGCCACGTTATACCCCATCGGTGGCTGTGCCACGTTGAGATACCCCCTTGGTGGCTGTGCCACGTTATACCCCATTGGTGGCTGTGCCACGTTGAGATACCCCATTGGTGGCTGTGCCACGTTGAGATACCCCCTTGGTGGCTGTGCCACGTTATACCCCATTGGTGGCTGTGCCACGTTGAGATACCCCCTTGGTGGCTGTGCCACGTTATACCCCATTGGTGGCTGTGCCACGTTGAGAAAACCCATTGGTGGCTGTGCCACGTTATACCCCAATTGGTGGCTGTGCCACGTTGAGAAACCCTATTCTGTGGCTATGCCACGCGAGAAAATAATTCAGTGGCTTTGCCACGTGTGTATTGTGGCTATGCCACGTGTGATTTTAAATCAGTGGCTATGCCACGTTATTTGAGAAAGCGTTTAACGCGTTATTTTCACATGCTTTGTTAATGCTCTAGAGTGAGCCTTTTTACTTCATGTTTTCACATGACTTGACACATGAGAGTGTCGTTTTGAGTATTTTCATGCTATGGTTTTCAAATGAGTTTCACATACAAATAAATGCTTTGTGATGTGCATTTTGGTTTATGAAATGAGTCCCCTACCCCCCTTACTGAGTGATTTAGAAGCTCACCCTGTTTTTCTTTTCCCCCCAGAGTTCTTCAAGTGAATAAGGACTTCCCTGCGACGTACGGAGTAGTGGCTAGTGGAGGATCCGAGCTCCAGGCTATATATTTTGTACTTTGAGGTATATTTATCTTTTCATGTACCCAGACTATTATTGTAATTACAGACACTTGATGTATGACATTATATGGGATGTATTAGGATTAATTGACTTGTAATCGAGTAATGGGTATAATACAATATTTATTATATCATGATGAGATCCTGAGGCATGATAATTATGATGATGTATGACACTGCACAGGAATGCACTCTTTATTTGTGAATTAACGAGTAAAAAGTTTTAAATTAGCCCTATTTTCCGTATTTTCGGGGCGTGACAGAGTTTTCTTGGTATCAGAGCTTAGGGTGTCTAGTACTGTCAGTGTCGATTAAGTGAAATAGAATACATCCCAAGTGTCTGTAATAGTCTGGTCATGAAATGAAATTGAGGATTGAGATTTCAATCGATTGTGATATGTACGCGCAGGAGACGAGTTGAGATAGAGAATGAGTAAACGACGAGGTCGTTCAAGGAGGCAGGCAGAGTCCCCTCCACCACCTGTCCCACAACCAGAGAGTCCTAACTCTTGATTTAATCGGATTGAGACCGATGTGAGGCAAGGTTTTGAGCAGATGGCGGCGCTATTCGCGCAACACTTTGGAGTTAATGCCTCGGATACTACCCCTACACCACCACCAGGACCTCCCATACCCCCAGTGCCTCCCGTCACTCAGCCTGAGGACAGAAGTAAGGTCCGACTAAAGGAATTTCTGAAGATGAATCCACCCGCATTTAAGGGAAAGAAGGATCCTACAGAGGCTGAGGAGTGGTTGACGGAGTTGAGAGTTATATTTGATTTACTGGGGTGCACCGATGCTGAGAGAGTCAGTATGAGTGCCTATATGCTGAAGGGGAGAGCTCGAGATTGGTGGAGTACTACCCAGGGTATCTTGATGTCCCACCAGGATGTGATTGGTTAGGAAGAGTTCCAGACAGCTTTTAGAACCCAATATGTACCACGAGCCGCCCAGAGAAGGAAACAGGCCGAGTTTTTGAGTTTGGTACAGGGTGACATGTCGGTGGATGACTATGAGAGCCAGTTCACCGCACTACTGAGATATGACCCAGAGACCTTCAAGAGTGAAGAGCTCCGCACAGAGAAGTTTGTGTATGGGTTGAAGCCCGTTATTAGAGATAGACTGATGGGGCTATGTATTACCGAGTTTGGAGATGCTCTGAGACGAGCACAAGAGGTTGAAAGAGGGATTGAGATGGTACAATCCCAGAATGAGCTCAGAGCGGTGAATAGAGATAAGGGCAAGAGGCCAGCACTTTTCCAGTCAGAG
Source organism: Firmiana major (assembly GCA_033439115.1). NCBI lineage: Eukaryota > Viridiplantae > Streptophyta > Magnoliopsida > Malvales > Malvaceae > Firmiana > Firmiana major. The sequence goes on along the minus strand of CM065907.1, from coordinate 41,424,432 downwards.
GCTCGGAGAGGTTCCTTCAGAAGAGGAAGGATTGAGGTGCAAAAGGACAGATTGGAGAGACCCAGAGCCTATCCTATTATCAAGGAGGCCCCTCGATATGTCAGGCCGGAGATGAGGATTTGTAGAGATTGTGGCCGATCGCATGAGGGAAGTTGTACTGGGTCGATCCATGGATGTTTTAGATGTGGTGACATGGGTCACAGAGTGAAGGACTGTCCCGAACCTCAGATACCACATGCTCCGGAGCCCACTAGACAACAGCCTCAGAGAGTGGATCCCCGGAGACGGGCCACTGCGGCAGAGAAAGGGAAGAAACCTGTGGCACAGAGACGTGTGTTTGCCCTGGATAAGGAGACCGCAGACGCTTCGGCAGAAACTATAAGAGGTACACTCTCTGTCTGTAATTATGAGGCTCATGTGTTGATTGATTCAGGATCCACGCATTCGTTTATTCTGAGCATTTTGCATGTATATTAAACTTGAAGTTTGAACCTCTAGAATATATACTACATGTAAATACCCCTATGCGTGAATCCCAGAGAACTGAGTTAATCTGTAGAGGATGTGAAATGAAGGTGGGAGATAGAGTGATGTTAGCAGATCTAATCATGTTGAATGTACATGGGTTTGATGTAATTCTGGGGATGGATTGGTTGGCGACCAATCGAGTGAGTTTAGACTGCTACACTAAGATTGTAACTTTCTCCCTACCTGAACCTTACAGTGTACAATTGAGATATTGAGGAAATGATTATGTGGATTTCTAGTGAGTAATTTGAGAATCTTAACATTATTTTGGAGAATATTAAATGTGATTATTCATGTGAAGGTTATGAGACACTCATCTCAGATGATGAGCGGGAACACCCGAGGATTGAGGATATACCTGTGGTTTGCGAATTTCTGGATGTTTTCCCAGATGAATTGCCAGGTTTACCACCAGAGAGAGAGCTGGAGTTTACCATTGATTTGGTACCGGATACTCAGCCGATCTCTAAACCTCCCTACAGGATGGCATTAGTGGAACTTGAGGAATTGAAGAAACAACTACAGGAGTTATTGGATCAAGGGTTTATTAGACCCAGTGTTTCGCCGTGGGGAGCGCCAGTACTGTTTGTTAAGAAGAAGGATGGTAGTCTCAGATTATGTGTGGACTACCGGCTATTGAATAAAGCCACGGTGAAGAATAAATATCCGTTGCCCAGGATTGACGATCTACTTGATCAGCTAAGAGGGGCATCAGTCTTTTCTAAGATTGATTTGAGATCGGGTTATCACCAATTGAGGATCAAGGAGGAAGATATTCCAAAGACGGCCTTTAGGACAAGGTATGGCCATTACAAATTTCTGGTGATGTCCTTTGGATTGACGAACGCCCCTGCAGCATTTATGAGATTGATGAACGAGGTGTTCAGAGACTATCTGGATAAGTTTGTGATAGTCTTTATCGATGATATCCTGGTGTACTCTCGGTCGTATGAGGAGCATGCACAGCATTTGTGGTTAGTACTTCAGATACTCTGAGATAAGCAATTATACGGAAAGCTTAGTAAGTGTGAGTTTTGGCTGAACCGGATAGCTTTCCTTGGGCATGTAGTCTCAGAGGAAGGAGTATCAGTGGATCCGAGTAAAATAGCAGCTGTGCTTAATTGGGAAAGACCGAGGACAGTGACTGAGATACGAAGCTTCCTTGGTTTGGCAGGGTATTACAGGAGATTTGTGGAAGGATTCTCGAGGATTGCCGCTCCTTTGACTAAGCTCACGCGTAAGGAGACTCCGTTCATATGGACTGATCAATGTGAGCTCAGTTTTCAAGAGTTAAAGAGGAGATTGACGGCAGCACCTGTGTTAACTATCCCTGAGGGATCAGGAGGATTCTCGGTGTATAGTGATGCATCTCACCAAGGATTGGGGTGTGTGCTGATGCAGCACGGAAGAGTGGTCGCATATGGATCGCGACAACTGAAAGACCATGAGCGGAATTATCCCACACATGATTTGGAGTTAGCCGCTGTGGTATTTGCTTTGAAGATCTGGCGACATTACTTATATGGTGAAAGATTCCAGATTTTCACTGATCACAAGAGTTTGAGATATCTCTTTGATCAGAAAGAGTTAAACATGAGACAAAGGAGATGGATGGAACTCCTTAAGGATTATGACTGCGAGATTCTTTATCATCCGGGTAAGGCGAATGTGGTTGCTGATGCCCTGAGCAGGAAGAGTATGACATCTGCTATGATGATCAGGGAATGGGATTTGTTAGAGCAGTTCGCCGAACTTCGGATCAGAGTTAAAGAGGTAGAGACTGGAATTTTGGCTAGCCTGCGGATAGAGCCCAGGATCATGGATCAGATTAGAACTGGGCAGCGCAGTGATCAGAGATTGATAGACATGGTTAGCCAAGCTGAGCAGAGTTCGCAGTCGGATCTCACCATCAGTGAGGATGGATTATTGAGGTTCAGAGGACGGATTTGTGTACCGGACGATGATACCCTAAAGAGACAGATATTGAGAGAATCCCACTGCTCGCGATACACCATGCACCCAGGGAGTACTAAGATGTACCGGGACTTGAGAAAGGTGTATTGGTGGAGTGGTATGAAGCGAGACGTGGCAGAGTATGTGGCCAGGTGTTTAGTATACCAGCAAGTGAAAGCTGAGCATCGGAAGCCCGGAGGACTACTACAGCCCTTACCTGTACCTACATGGAAATGGGAGCATGTCACTATGGACTTTATTATGGGTTTACCGAGGACCCAAAGAGGTCGTGACGCGATATGGGTCATTGTGGATAGATTGACCAAGAGTGCCCACTTCCTTGCCATCAAGAGCACAGATACTGTGGATGCCTTAGCTGAGCTATATGTCAGCGAGATAGCTAGATTACATGGGGCTCCAGTGAGTATTACTTCTGATAGAGATTCCCAATTTACTTCCAGATTCTGGACCCAGTTTCAGGATTCCATGGGATCTCGATTGAGTTTTAGTACCGCCTATCATCCTCAGACAGATGGTCAGTCAGAGAGGACTATTCAGACCCTGGAGGATATGTTGAGGGCGTGTACGATGGATTTTAAGGGATCATGGGATGATCACCTGCCCCTAGCAGAGTTTGCGTACAATAACAGCTATCATGCGAGTATTGGAATGGCACCTTTTGAGGCTCTATATGGTAGGAGGTGTAGATCCCCTGTAGCTTGGGAAGAAGTCTGTGACAGAAAGATAAATGCTCCCGAGCTTGTTGAGCAAGCCGTACAGAGTGTGAAACTCATATGTGAGAGGTTACGAGCTGCACAGAGTAGACAGAAAAGCTACGCGGATGTGCGTAGACGGCCACTCGAGTTTGATGTTGGTGATGCAGTATTTCTGAGGGTATCACCGAGTAAGGGTATCATGCGATTTGGGAAGAAAGGGAAATTGAGTCCTCGATACATAGGACCATTCGAGATTCTTGAGAGAGTGGGAGAGGTAGCCTACAGATTGGCATTACCCCCACAGATGTCCGGAATACACAATGTTTTTCATGTGTCTATGTTGAGGAAGTACCACCCGGACCCTTCTCATGTTATAGAGTATGATGAGATGGACATACAGGAGGACATGAGCTACACTGAGGAACCCGTCCGGATTCTCGATAGAAAGGAGAAGGTACTGAGAACCAAGAGCATCCCATTAGTGAAAGTTTTGTGGAAGCATCACTCAAGGGAAGAGGCAACGTGGGAACTAGAGAGTCTCATGAAGGAGAAATACCCCCATCTATTTTGATTAGTTGAGTTGAATTTGGAGGACCAAATTCTTTTAAGGTGGGGAGGATGTGAGATCTGAGAATTTCAGACATATTTAATGATGTAATAATAAATTGAAGTGTAATTTATTGAGCTAAGTGAATTGTGGGAATTATAATTGGAGATTTATATGTTAAGTGTGTAAAATGAGCATGAAGTATGAGGACAGATCGATCTGGGGGAAGGAGAGATCGATCTGGTGAGTTAAAAATGACGAGGAAGGGGAAATTTGAGGAGCAGATCGATCTCCAATGGAAGAGATCGATCTCCTTATAAATCTGTTTGAGAAGGGATCGATCTCATGAGGAAGAGATCGATCTCCAAATGAATCTGTTTGAGAGAAGATCGATCTCATGAGGAGGCGATCGATCTCCAAATGCTTCTGTTTGGGGAGAAGATCGATCTCCTTAGGAGCAGATCGATCTCATAAAGCCATAAAGAGATCGATCTCACCCCTCGACAGATCGATCTCCTAGGCATAAAATTACCCAGATCGTCCCCAAATTTCAAACACAGATCGATCTCAGCAAGAGGCAGATCGATCTCCTACCTTCAGTCTATATAAGGAACCCGTGTTTTCTCCTGAAATCTCATTTTCTCTCTCTTCCAAACCTCCATTTTTCCGAAAACCTAGTTTCTCACTCCTCCAAATCCCCCATTTTCGGCCGAATCAGCTATTGTGGTAAGAGGAAAATTGTTCCTCATCAAAGGGAGAACAACATACTTGGAAATCGAAGGACGAATCGGATCGAGGCGTGAGTTGTGCGTCTCACAAGCTTTGGGTAATTTCCAAACCTCGATCTTGATATTTGAGCTGATTTTGATGTTATTGGTGGTTGTAATTGTGTTGAAATAGTTGAGGAATGATTAGGGATTGATGAGATTGTAATGTAGTTGGATTAATGTTGATATTTGGAAATTGTGGCAATTTTGAGGATTGTGCTATAAACGGAAATATAGACAAGGTGGTAAATTAGCGTAGATAATTGGTATTAGAGATATCGAACATTGGGATATTGAAAATGAGGTTGTAGTTTAGGGTTGAGTTACGAGAAATCAAGAGATTTGAGGTGTTATGAGCAATTATGCTCGATTTTGAGAATTGAGGTTTATGTGATGTTGAGTATTGATGTTTTAACATCGTTTGGACAGCTCGGGAGTTCCAGAGTGGAATGCGAGACTAGTCCGTGATACGGGGGAAACGATTGCACTATACGAGGTGCAAAGAGGTAAGGGAAATCTAAACCATTTGTGTATGTGATTTGTAAACTGTTATAGCATGATTTATGATTTATAAACAAGCATGTTGAGATTAAATTGCACACGATTTTATAGCCGGTTGGAGCCCAATGTTTTATGAGTTTATAACTGGGCTCTACGTTAAGGCAACATTGAGATTTGAGAAATGTGTGCGTGTGCTTTGCCGGTTAGAACTCGGTTTTATTATGTTTTGTGTTGAGTACAAAACGGTTTTCAAATGAGTTTTATGAGAGAGAAACCATTACGAGTTCTACGTGAAGGCAAACCCGTCTTATGTGATAAGACTTAGGTGTGTAGTTGTGAGTACACACCGGGCATTGCTCTGGTAGCTTGTAAGCCCGATTTCTTCTCCGTTCTGGTAACGTGAGAATGACCTATTCTGTGGCTGTGCCACGTTGAGATACCCCCTTGGTGGCTGTGCCACGTTATACCCCATTGGTGGCTGTGCCACGTTGAGATACCCCCTTGGTGGCTGTGCCACGTTATACCCCATTGGTGGTTGTGCCACGTTGAGATACCCCCTTGGTGGCTGTGCCACGTTATACCCCATTGGTGGCTGTGCCACGTTGAGATACCCCCTTGGTGGCTGTGCCACGTTATACCCCATTGGTGGCTGTGCCACGTTGAGATACCCCCTTGGTGGCTGTGCCACGTTATACCCCATTGGTGGCTGTGCCACGTTGAGATACCCCCTTGGTGGCTGTGCCACGTTATACCCCATTGGTGGCTGTGCCACGTTGAGAAAACCCATTGGTGGCTGTGCCACGTTATACCCCAATTGGTGGCTGTGCCACGTTGAGAAACCCTATTCTGTGGCTATGCCACGCGAGAAAATAATTCAGTGGCTTTGCCACGTGTGTATTGTGGCTATGCCACGTGTGATTTTAAATCAGTGGCTATGCCACGTTATTTGAGAAAGCGTTTAACGCGTTATTTTCACATGCTTTGTTAATGCTCTAGAGTGAGCCTTTTTACTTCATGTTTTCACATGACTTGACACATGAGAGTGTCGTTTTGAGTATTTTCATGCTATGGTTTTCAAATGAGTTTCACATACAAATAAATGCTTTGTGATGTGCATTTTGGTTTATGAAATGAGTCCCCTACCCCCCTTACTGAGCGATTTAGAAGCTCACCCTGTTTTTCTTTTCCCCCCAGAGTTCTTCAAGTGAATAAGGACTTCCCTGCGACGTACGGAGTAGTGGCTAGTGGAGGATCCGAGCTCCAGGCTATATATTTTGTACTTTGAGGTATATTTATCTTTTCATGTACCCAGACTATTATTGTAATTACAGACACTTGATGTATGACATTATATGGGATGTATTAGGATTAATTGACTTGTAATCGAGTAATGGGTATAATACAATATTTATTATATCATGATGAGATCCTGAGGCATGATAATTATGATGATGTATGACACTGCACAGGAATGCACTCTTTATTTGTGAATTAACGAGTAAAAAGTTTTAAATTAGCCATATTTTCCGCATTTTCGGGGCGTGACATCCATTCGGGAAATATCGTGAAAATTTGGTTGTACAAAGATTTCCCACAAGTTTCAATATATACTAAGTGTGATTGGATGACATTTTTAAGTCTCAAGGAGCGATGAATGAGGAAAGGACTATGGAGGTAAATTGAGAAAGTTTTGAAGGGAGTTGTTGCAGAAAACTGCAGAAAATCTGGAAATATGGAGGCCAGATCGATCTCATAGGATGAGAGATCGATCTGGGAGAGCCAGAATGCTCTTATGTGAGTAATGGAAGGGAACAGATCGATCTCCAAAGGGATCAGATCGATCTCCTTAGCTCTCGGGTTGGAAGCAGATCGATCTTCCCTAAGACCAGATCGATCTCCTTAAGCTTATGTTCGACAGCAGATCGATCTCCCCTAAGACCAGATCGATCTCCTTAAGCTTCTGTTTGACAACAGATCGATCTCAAGCCTCGACAGATCGATCTCCTGCCTTTAAAACGTCTTAGAAAAGAGGGATTTTAGAGGACCAGATCGATCTCCACCCAAGGAAGATCGATCTCATCAAGTCAAAACTATAAATAGGAGCAGTTGGATTTGCAGATTTTCGGGATAACCATTTCCTTTCCACTTCAACTCAAGAACCTAGCTTTCTCACTCCTAAATCCAGCCATTTTTAGTAAGATTTGAGGAAAAGCTATTAGAGACAAAGTTGTTCACATCAAAGAGAAGAACAACATAGTTGGGAGGTATTTTCTCCATTTGTCGGATTTAAGCAACAAGGTGTATTTCTATTGGAGCAATGAGGAAATCCAGCTAGGTGAGTTTCTAATGCAAATACCCAAGTACATTTGTTTGGATATTGATATAGGAAATGATTAGTATGCATAGATATGATAGAAACTACCTAGAAAGTAAAGAATCCACCATAACCTAAGAATGGTCTAGTGTGAGAAAGTGGAATGTAGAAGTGTTAATGATGAATGAGATATCTTGAGAGGATGATTATGTTGTGGGCATGGTTTGGGCATGTAGATATTGGGATAAAATTGTGAGATTTACCACAAGGGGGTAAAAATGTGTATTTAAGGCATTGGATAAATGCTTAATTGAACAAGAGTTAGAAACGTTAACTCGAGTGTTTCATGGATGAATTTCAGTTTCGGATGATACGCCGGAGTAAGTCGAGAGGAGAACGCGAGAAGCCTAAAGGCGGATAGTTACACACAAGTAAAGCGAGGTAAGGGACTGTTTGTTAGCTATAGAGATGTTCGTGCGTATTTACAGCAATTTCGTAGATATATTGCTGGAACTAGTACGATATTATAATTCTATGAAATGATATGGGAGCATGAAAAGTACTATGGTGTAAATATGTATTGAGAAATGGGATAGGGTAAGGAAATAGCATGATATGCATGTTTTCAATGATATTCTCAATTTTATATTGTTATTGATGATTGAGAAATATTGATGATAGATTGGCTAATTTTACATGTTTTAGCATGAAGAGACATGCTGTATGAATAAACATGTTTTGAGTTTTAAAAAGAGAAAATAGCCACCTATCAGTTTTGAGATGAGATTTGGTATTGAAGCACTAGCTCACACCCGTTTTAGTGCCTTGATGTACCATGCTGGAGTTTTAATTCGCGCGAGAGTTTTGAGAAAGTACGGGAACTTTGCTCGCACCTGTTTTGTTGAGTTGAGGTAAACCTGGGGGTCTGGGACCCAAGGGGATACCAGCCGACGGCCATTTGAACGGGCTGGGCCTTAACGATAGATCGTACCGCGTTGGAGCTTTGCGTTGACTGTGTGTCACGCTGCTTGCTCGCCCGGTATATGAGACATGGTTTAGGATGAAAAGTCCATCGGAGTTGGAGTATGGACTTGGGTCCACGGTCGTACGTAGAACAGTGTAGTTATCCGTTGGTATACTATGTACCGTGCTGGGTGCACGTGAGTACGAGTATCGCGTAGATGACACACGATGTATCTTCACCGTGAGTATACGAGGAGATGAGGTGGATTGAGATGAGCCGGAGGGTAGGACTGACCCATTCCCCTTCAGGCGAAGTGATGCCCTGTGCACACCTGATCAGTAAGGCCTGGGATCACTGACTATGGCCATATGTCGTGGATATTTGATTGCCGAAAATTCCATGCCAATCTCAGAGATTCGAGAAACAGAGATAATCTCAGAAAAGAAAGAGATTTTGTGTTTTTGATAAACCTCTAATTTCACATTCGTGCCGTGAGGGCACTATTTATGAGCATGTTTTAAATGGAAGCTTGATATTTGATTTACACGAAAATGCTATTGAGAAATATATGTTTAAATGCATTTTTCGTATGATATTTCCATTTATAACGAAAACATGGTTTTGGTTTATGCATGCATGGGCTATGTAGGTAGTACGATATCTACCTGCTAGCATACATTTCCTTACTGAGCTGTGGTTTGCTCATCCCACTATTTTCCCCCTCCAGGTACTGAGAAGTAAGAGAGCGGTGGTCTTTAGGTTTTTTGTGTTGAACAGCTCCCACAATTCCGTAAAGGTATAAGATTTGTATACACGAGTATTTTGTATCTAATTTATCGTATCGCACAGTTATATCTTGGAATTGTAAACAGTATTATGGGGATGATATGTAAGCACATGGTATTTATACAATTGATTTTGTATATCTACACACACCTGGGAGTGTAAATTAAGATTTAAATTTTTCGCTGTAAATGAATGAATTTTAGTAATTGCATCTTCTCACAGCCCAACCGTAGTAGAGAATGTATGGATAGAAGGGTTCCCAGAAGTGGGGTGTGACAATACAGACCTTAGAGGACATGTTGAGAGCTTGTGCATTGGATTTTGGAGGCTTCTGGGATGACTATTTGCCACTCGCAGAGTTCGCCTATAATAACAGTTATCATTCGAGTATCGGGATGGCACTGTATGAAGCTTTGTATGGCCGTAGATGTCATTCCCCTATTGGATTGGAAGAGGTTGGTAACTGACTGATATTTGGTCTCGACTTAGTGAGACAAGCCTCTGAGGATATCCAGTTGATTTGTGAGAGGTTACGGATAGCTCAGAGCAGATTAAAGAGTTATGCTGGCAAGAGACGAAGACCATTGGAGTTCATAGTGGGTGAATCGGTGTTTTTGCGAGTTTCTCCTTCCAAGGGTATAACGAGTTCGGAAAGAAAGGAAAGTTAAGTCCTCGTTACATTGGACCCTTTAAGATATTGGATAGAGTGGGAGATAAGGCCTACAGGCTAGCACTACCACCTGAGCTGGAAGGCGTTCATAACGTCTTCCACATCTCTATGTTACGGAAGTACCACCCGGATCTGGCACGTGTGATAAGATATGAGCCATTGGAGCTCAATGAGAACATGACATATATTGAGAAGCCGATTCAGATATTGGATAGGAAGGAGAAGGTGTTGAGATCGAAAACGATCCCCTTATTGAAAGTCCTTTGGCAACATCACACTGTAGAAGAAGCTACATGGGAGTTAGAGAGTTTAATGCGGGCGAAGTATCCCGAGTTGCTCATAGACTGATTTGGTTCCAATCTGGAGGACCAAATTTTCTTGATGGGGGAGATTGTGAGACCCCATGTATGTAAGACTTTATTATATGTTAATGGAATTATAAGATCGATGATTTTGATCATATAAATGTGAATGAAGTAGTTAGACATGTACGTAAAATGCGAAAAAGGGTAAATAGGTCAAAAGACCCAAAATTCGGTATCAATTCGGTAAGAAATTGTCATTTTAAGACATGGATTTAGGAAATCTTGATCAATAAAGAAGAAATCATTGAATTCCAAGTCCAATTGATCAAGATACGAATTTATTACGATAACTGGAAATTTTCACCCCGAGAAGTTATCTCTAAAATGTGGGAATAATACTCCAAAAAAATAATAAAATAAGAAAAATATATATTTAATTATTTAAATATATAAATATATTTGGTGCAGAAGATAATTGTGTAGGAATAATATATTTTATTCTATTAAAATAATAATATAATGTATAATATATATATATAAAAGACAGAAACTGAATCGCGAAAGGAAAGAAGGAAGACAAGCCGAGGAGACGATCATTGCACCGACGAGCCACTGACTAGAGAGAAGGGCAGTGAGGGCCGACGAAGAAAGCTCGACCACGTGAGAACCACCAAGTGCCAGCACACACGTCGACGACGCCGAAATCGATAGATCGGAGAGGGAAGAGACCGAAAGGGGAGAAGAGGAATCAGACGGCATCGGCGCTGATTTGTCCCCAACCAAGCCAACCGAATTCTCTCCAGGCTGAGGTGCTTCGATTGGTGGCAGGAATGGCCCGGGAACCGACCAAAAACGTCGTGAACGACGAAGTGAGGACTAAACTGGTACGGGCCGGTTCAGCTAAGGAGGAAAGAGAAAAAAAGAGAAGAAAAAGAAAAAAAGAAAAAGAAGAAAAAATTCGGTGATCCAATTGAGATACGGATAAGCCGATAAGCGGTCAAAATTGATCGATTTAATTTTTTGAATATTTAATTGAAATTATATTTGACCGAAATTGACCCGGTAAATATATGAATGTGTAGCTCGATGATTGGTAGCAAACAAGAGCTTAAGTCAGCCTCGATTTGCATACCATCACAGAATCTCGGGTAAGTAAATCTCATTTACGACAATTTTGTATAGTTATGAGCGTTAGAAATGCATCGCATAAGTTACAGATTAACTATGTATAAAATGAATTATATTTTGGAATTAGAAATCAATTATCGTAAATAATTGTATGAGCTATCCAAAGAAACTAGAACGAGGCCCAATAAATATTGATGGGCCCAATGAGCCTAATAGGCCTTGATGAAGTAAATAGTAAGTGAAAATGGGCTTAAAACGGATTAAGACCCATTAAGGTGCAATTAGGCCTAATAAGAGTAAACGAGCCCAATGCTTTAAATTAAGCCCTGTAAACGTGAACATGGGTAAATATATTGTATTTAACCCGATAAATGGTTAAATGCAACTCCAGATATTGGATTAGGAGCATATAGGACTGGACGAGCTTCTAGCGAGGGAATTTGTACTACGCTCGATGTGATTCAAAGTAAGGGAATTGTGTTAGCCCTAGGGATATTTGTACGCCTTTTGGGCGCATGGGCGATCTTTTAATGTAGTTAAGGGTTTTAAGATGAAATGTTTATTTGAAAGGTAAAGAGTTAGGTTTTTGAGAAATGTACATTAAAAGCAAGAGCACGATGCTTTTGAAAGATGCTTTTAAATCTTTTTATTGATTTTTAGCATGTGATTGGTAGGTTGGCTAGCATTTGAAATGGTTTGTACAAAAATAGCTTGATTTGGTTTCATAACCATGCCTTGCAAAGGATGAGCCACCTACATGAGTTTTGTGGAAACAAAATGTGCTAGAGCGTTGCTCGCACGAGATTTGACGTGTCTTATACGTGCATTAGTGCTGGAGCGATGCTCGCACTAGAGTTTTACATACACGAGTGCTAGAGCTTAGCTCGCACTAGTTTTCACATGGATTTTATGACATTGTGCTGGAGCCTAGCTTGCACTAGTTTTCATACGAGTTTTAACATGGTGTTGGAGCATAGCTCATACTGGATGTCCATTACACTTGTTACCGTGCTAGAGATTACTCGCACATGATTTTATGATATGTTGGGAGCCGTGCTGGGAGCTTCGGGTAAGCTGTGTGCCACGCCGATTAAATAGGCTCGGACGTGCGTATTAAGATGTGGCTGGATATATTGTGATGATAGGGGTTCACAGAGTACGTTGTATCGTGCAAGTAGCATGGAGTATACTGTACCGTGTGTAATATTATATATATGCTGACTTCGGATGATGGATTCTGCTATGGACCGGTAGATTGGACGTGACCCACCTCCCGTACGAAAGCAAATAAAGGTGATACCCCACACACTAGGATCCGTGTAGTCTGGGATCACAGAGGATATGGCCATAGTCCTAGTTATTACCCTTATTGATATTATATGCCTATCTCACATGTCTATTGTTGAATGGGAAATTTATGTTTTGAAATGTGTTTGTCGGTCAGGACAGTCCATGGGAGGGGCTGATGTCATGACCCAAATTACCTAGAATCACTACAAATTTTTTCGCTTTTTCATGTATTATTTAATTCTTACCTTTCTCTCATCGTGACCATCTTAAAAACAGTTAGGCTACGATTCGGTATTAGTCACCTCTCACCTATTTACCATTCCATCACATTCATATATCAGGATTTACTATACTTTGACTTTAACTAAATACATATACAATGGTATTACATCACCTTACATCCTCGACATCATATCCATTTACAGTACTGTGCATTACATATTTAGATACAAAACTATACAAATGTGTATACCTGTCTCTCGATGGAAAGAAGAAGATACCAAGAATGCAAGTCCTCAGCTGCTTACTAACTACTGTGAGTGCTCTGAAATGATGGAAAAATAAGGGGGTGAGCAAACCACACGCTCAGTAAGGCAATTATGCAAGTAAGTAGATAGCTCCACTATCTACATGCTCATAATGCCATGCCCTTAAAATCCATTTCTTTTCATTAAAATCTCAAGCACAAAACCATGCATACATCAATGACATAGTTTATCAAAACTATTTGTGCATATAGAAATCATGTAATTCATGCATCAAAGGTATTTTATGTGACATCATTAAATCATACTTAGCATGAGGTAAATCAAAATCATGCATCATTTCATGCCATGTAAAACAAATCATGAGAAACAATTCTTTTCATGAATCTTATCATTAACGCATGGAAAACTCATCATGCTACTGCATTTAAATCACTTTATTAAAACTGCAGTATAAAATAACTCGAAGGGTTTAAGCATCTCATAAATCAATCTCATTAAAAATTCATTATAAAATTCTGTTATAAAAGTCACCCTTCTTTCAGGGACACATTTCATAAAATCCTCCGAAAAACCTATCATAATAGAAAATCATAAAATAAAGGGCCTAACCCCTCCATCGGGTCTACCCTGATCTATCAAGACCACAATTTATATCATGTGAGACAAGTAGGTGACTATATAAGTAACAACGAGGACTATGGCCATAACCTAGTGATCCCTGGCTACACGGTACCTAGTGTGCAGGGTATCACACCTGAAAGGGGAGGTGGGTCGGTCCTACCCGCCAGAACAGCATAACATCAAGATTGCGAGGGCAAGGCTTGCTGCCTCATGGCTAATGCCACTCCACGCCAATAATCCCCACGGTACAACGTACTCCATGTGATATACACGGTACAACGTACTCTGTGAACCCAATCTCAGTCAGAGGGTGCTTGCAATAGGTCTTATCCACCCATGCCAAATATGTCTCAGTATGCACGTGTGGACATATCATGTTACTGTGACACACAGTCTACAGGAGGCTCCAACATGGCTATATGCATGTCATATAAATCCCTGTGCTAGCGAAGCTCTAGCATAGCTCCATGCATATTCATGATATCTAAAAATCCCGTGTAAGCAAAGCTTTAGCATTGTTTCATAAAGATCTGTAAAATTTGCGTACGAGTAGCACTCCAGTACGACTTTAAAAGAATTATAAAAGAGTTATAAATCCGTATAAAATCATAAATCATTCAAAACTTCGTGTGAGTAACGCTCCAGCACGGTTTCATGCATAAATAAATCAAATCTCGTGCAAGTTACACTCTAGCATGAATGAATGCTTAAGTAATTCAAAACTTCTTACGAGCAACGCTCTAGTACGGCATTATGCATAAATACATCAAATCTCGTACGAGTTACACTCCAGCACGGCTTTTATGCAATTATCATATCCAAACAGGATGCGAGCTAAGCTCCATCACCTTTTTATGCATATCAAGTCATAAAAACTAGTGCGAGCAATTGCTCTAGCACCTTTTTATGCATATCAAGTCAAAACAGTCAAAACAGAGTGCGAGCTAAGCTCTAGCACCTTTTATGCATAAATACATCAAATCTCGTGCGAGTTACACTCCAGCACGGCTTTTATGCAATTATCATATCCAAACAGGACGCGAGCTAAGCTCCATCACCTTTTTATGCATATCAAGTCATAAAAACTAGTGCGAGCAATTGCTCCAGCACCTTTTTATGCATATCAAGTCAAAACAGTCAAAACAGAGTGCGAGCTAAGCTCTAGCACCTTTTATGCATACTCACAAACGCAGATATAGTGCGAGCTATGCGCCAACACTATTTGTTTTCATATAAACTTGATAGTTGGCCCATTTTCTAAAGAAATTTCATTTAAATCTTAATAACACGTACATAGTGTTATATTATGAAATTTATGCAATTACTGACCAATCTATCGATTTGCTTTGCTTAAAATCCACGAAAATTCCTTAAATCAAAAAATTCCTTAAATCATGCATTTCATGCATGTCATGCTTTCACCATCCTTAGGTGAATTCCCTCTATAGGGATAAACTAGCTTTTTTTACCTATTTCGAGTCCTTAAAATCTTTAATCTATTTCTAGGACCTTTATACATATTCTGTGTATACAAAAGCTATTAAAATACGTATAGGTAACTCTAGCTACTCATACAATTCCCTTACCTCATTTTTTTTGTAAGACCCACTTTGTATGTACATGTTGCTATATTCCTTATGATTCATGTGATGTACATTCCTATATATTCATTGAATCATAAGAAGAGCTTTGACTGAATTAAATTTGCAAGAAGAATAAAATGAAATATCGGTGAACGCCGAAAGTAGTCAAATACGAGCCGAAATGGCCACAGGCCAAACGAAAATGATCAAAATGAAGTTAACCGAAAATACGAATTTAAATAAGAAAAGATAGCAGATGTACGAAGGAAAGTCGGGTTAAATTGGCTCCGAAACAAGTGCAGGGGTAAAATGGTCAAAATACCAAAATTCAGTATTAATGCGATAGGAAAATTTTAATTAAAAATAAGGATGTAAGATATCTTGATCGATAATGAGGAAATTATACAAGTTTAAGTCCAATTGATTAAGATTCGAAATTTTTAAAAATACCGAAAAGTCACCCGAAACAATATCTTGAAAATACGAAGGAATAATATTGAAAAATGGAGAAAAATGTATTTAATAAATTAAATTAAATTAAATTAATTAAATTAGTATAAAATAATATAAGTTGTAGATATTTTGGAATATTGTAGAGTATTTTAATGAATTAAATAATAATAAACAAATTACTAAATAATAATAATAATAAAAAAAAAATCGAAAAGAATTGAAAACTAGGGAGAACCCGAAAACAGGAAAACCAAACAGAAACCCGAAGGAGACCGCCGCGAGGAACCCGACGAGCCCGAGGACACACCGACGATCCTTAACCGCCGACGAGCAGCCGAGGTGAAAGAGGAGAGGCCGACGATCTTCAGGACACCGGAGACGAGCCGTGTAGTGGCCGGAGGACGCCGATCGGAGGAGAGGAAAAACTGAGGAGGAAAGGGGCGATTTTCGGCGAACCACGGTGACTAGGCTTGAATGGAAGCCACCGACGCGTTCAAGGGGAGGAGCCGGTTCTTTTGAGACTGGTATCGACAGGCAAGACAGTCGAAAACGCCGACGACGGGAAAGAGCAGCAAACAGTGTCGTTTGGCTAGAGGGAAAAGGAAGGAAAGGGAAGGAAAAGGAAGGAAAAAAGGAAGGAAAGGAAAAGAAAAGAAAAGAAAGAAAAAGGGAAAAAGGAAAGAAAATTTACCGGGGACGACTCGGGATTCGGGTAAGTTGACCGAGGGTCGAGATTGACCTACGGGTAAATTTCAAAAATTTATTTAATATTATTTTAATGAAAAATAATCCGAATTTACCTAATTGTGTAGCTTTTCGACAGAGACCTAACAAGAGCCGATTGAGCTTCGATTTTCGTACCCCGTATCATATCGAGTAAGTACATTTTAATTTCGACAATATGAGTTCTTTAATACAGAGTTTCGATTATTTTACGGAATTATGGATTAATTTCAAATAGAAAGGAATATTTTTTGGAATTGTAATGTAATTGCCATAAATGGTATACGGGCTATCCAATGAGTTTAGAACGAAGCCTGATAACTATTGGTAAGCTGCATGAGCCCGGTATACCCGAAGAAGGGAATTAATAAGTATAAAAGGGCTGAAAATGGGCCGAGACCCAATAAGGTAAATAGGGCCGAATACTTTAAAGTTGGTCAGTAAATGTGATATACTGATCAAGATAATTGAATTGACCTCAACTGTGTGGTTATATGCAGTTACGTACATTTGGTTGGCTCGCATTTGGGTTGAGAGATTCGGTATCATCGAGACAGGTTAAGTCTGCGCGTAATTCCAGGTAAGGGAATTTTACGAACTGCTAGAGATAGTGTTGGGTCATACATGGGCAGGTATATAAACTGAGATTCATACTCGTTAATCAACCAGTTCCTCTGGGTCAGAGTAACGAATTTAATCTTCAATTTTCTTTAAACAGTTTTCGGGATATTCTGTCACCGGAATACATCTAGAATTATGTTCTCATGTCCAATCTGGATGTCTAACTCTTAAGGTGGGTCGAGCGGACTTCCACCAACGCTCCGACTCGCCCTCAAATCCTATGCATACTTTGAGCAATTAGCTTGTAAAATATTCTCCACACTCCGCTCCAACCTCACGAAGCGTGTCTCAATACTGTCCAATCTCTCTGTCGGACTCTGTCTGATCTTTCTGTCAGACTCTGTGGGGCATACTCAATACCAGCCTCCATGTCAATCTCATTTTAAGTCTCATGTGGTGATTTAGTACAACTCTCAAGCCTACCTCTACGGCCTCGAGCTTGTGTACTCGCCCCTCTACCATAGCGGCTATCACTTAATGAGTCTATTCTTGCATTTGAAACCAAATTCTTAGCTGCAATTTCATCTCGATATACACAATTGTATCTAAACAATGCACAATACATGGGGAGGTAAACTTTCTTAACCACTAACACCGACTAATATCAGACCAACTTAGCTCTGATACAAAAAACTATCATAATCCAAATTACCTAAAATCACTACAAATTTTTTTGCTTTTTCATTTATTATTTAATTCTTACCTTTTTCTCATCGTGACCATCTTAAAAACAGTTGGGCTATGATTCGGTGTTAGTCACCTCTCACCTACCATTCCATTTCCATAATCACATTCATATATCAGGATTTACTATACTTTGCCTTTAACTAAATACATATACAATGGTATTACATCACCTAACATCCCCGACATCATATCCATTTACAGTACTATGCATTACATATTTAGATACAAAACTATACAAATGTGTATACCTGTCTCTCGATGGGAAGTAGCGGATACCAAGAATAAAAGTCCTCAGCCGCTTATTAACTACTGTGAGTGCTCTAAAAAGATGAAAAAATAAGGGGGTGAGCAAACCACACGCTCAGTAAGGCAATTATGCAAGTAAGTAGATAGCTCCACTATCTACATACTTATAATGCCATGCCCTTAAAATCCATTTCTTTTCATTAAAATCTCAAGCACAAAACCATGCATACATCAATGACATAGTTTATCAAAACTAATTGTGCATATAGAAATCATGTAATTCATGCATCAAAAGCATTTTATACGACATCATTAAATCATACTTAGCATGAGGTAAATCAAGATCATGCATCATTTCATGCCATGTAAAAAAAATCATGAGAAATAATTCTTTTCATAAATCTTATCATTAACGCATGGAAAACTCATCATGCTACTGCATTTAAATCACTTTATTAAAACTGCAGTATAAAATAACCCGAAGGGTTTAAGCATCTCATAAATCAATCTCATTAAAAATTCATTATAAAATTCTGTTATAAAAGTCACCCTTCTTTCAGGGACACATTTCATAAAATCCTCTGAAAAACCTATCATCATAATAGAAAATCATAAAATCGGGGGCCTGACCCCTCCCTCGGGTCTACCCTGGTCTATCAAGACCACAAGTTATATCATGTGAGACAAGTAGGTGACTATATAAGTAACAACGAGGACTATGGCCATAACCTAGAGATCCCTGGCTACACGGTACCTAGTGTGCGGGGTATCACACCTGAAACGGGAGGTGGGTCGATCCTACCTGCCAGAACAGCATAACATCAGGATTACGAGGGCAAAGCTTGCTGCCTCGTGGCTAATGCCACTCCACTCCAACAATCCCCACGGTACAGCGTACTCCATGTGATATACACGGTACAATGTACTTCGTGAACCCAATCTCAATTAGGGGGTACCTACAATAGGTCGTTTCCACCCATTCCAAATATGTCTCAGTATGCACGTGTGGACACATCATCTTACTGTGACACACAGTCTACAGGAGGCTCCAACACGACTATATGCATGTCATATAAATCTCTGTGCGAGCGAAGCTCTAGCACGGCTCCATGCATATTCAAGATATCTAAAGATCTCGTGCAAGCGAAGCTCTAGCATGGTTTCATAAGGATCAGTAAAATCTGCGTACGAGTAGCACTCCAGTACGACTTTAAAAGAATTATAAAAGAGTTATAAATCCATATAAAATCATAAATCATTCAAAACTTTGTGCGAGCAACGCTCCAGCACGATTTCATGCATAAAATAAATCAAATTCTCGTACGAGTTACACTCCAACACGAATGAATGCTTAAGTAATTCAAAACTTCGTACGAGCAACACTTTAGTACGGTTTTATGCATAAATACATTGATTCTCGTGCGAGTTACACTCCAGCACGGCTTTTATGCAATTATCATATCAAAACAAGATGCGAGCTAAGCTCCAGCACCTTTTTATGCATATCAAGTCATAAAAACTAGTGCGAGTAATCGCTCTAGTACCTTTTTATCCATATCAAGTCAAAACAGTCAAAACAATCAAAACAGAGTACGAACTAAGCTCTAGCACCTTTTATGCACACTCACAAACCCAGATATAGCGCGAGCTATGTGCCAGCACTATCTGTTTTCATATAAACTTGATAGTTGGCCCATTTTCCAAAGAAATTTCATTTAAATCTTAATAACACTTACGTAGTGTTATATTGTGAAATTTATGCAATTACTAGCCAATCTATCGATTTGCTTTGCTTAAAATCCATGAAAATTTCTTAAATCAGAAAATTCCTTAAATCATGCATTTCATTCATGTCATGCTTTCACTATCCTTAGGTGAATTCCCTCAATAGGGGTAAAATAACATTTTTACCTATTTCGAGTCCTTAAAATCTTTAATCTATTTCTAAGACCTTTATACATATTCTATGTATACAAAAGCTATTAAAATACGTGTAGCTACCTCTAGCTACTCACACAATTCCCTTACCTCATTTTTCTGTTCAGTCTGACCTTTCCACTGATGTCTCGTCATGCAGTCCAATTTGCTCCGAATCCAATCTCCGGAACTGCGGATAAATATTCATCAAGTCAAATACAATACAATTAATTGTATTTCATATTTTCTGGGAATAATTTAAATCATTGGGCTCGTTTACCCATATTGGCCCTGATTGTACCATAATGGGCCTTAACCGGCCTGAAGCCCGTTTTTCACTTACTATTCACATCATCGAGGCCTATTGGGCTCATTGGGCCCACCAGTATTTATTGCGCCTCGTTCTAAACTCTCGAATAGCTCAATTAATTATTTACGACAATTTATCTTTAATTCCCGAATATAATTCATTTTATGTAGAAATTAAATCCGTAATTTATGCGGTAAATTTCTAACACGTATAACGATGTAAATTGTAGTAAATAAGGGTTACTTACTCGAGATTCCATGATAGTACGCAAATCGAGGCTGACTCGAGCTCTCATTTGACGTCAATTGTCGAGCTACACTATTAAATATTTTTTCGGGTAAACTTTCAGTCGAATATTAATCTAATTAAATATTCTAAAATTTAAATCGGTCAATTTCGACCACTTACCGACTTACCCGTAGCTCGATTGCATCACTGGGATTTTTTCCAAACTTTTCCTCTTTTTCTTTTTCCTTTTTCTCCCTTATTTATTTATTTATTTATTTATTTATAATTTGTTTTTACTATTATTTTAATTGATTAAAATATTAGTAAAATTTTCAAAAATACCTAAAAAAATTATATTTTATTCATTTAATCAATAAATGAATTTATCGGTATTATTTCATCTTTCGGGATAATTTTTTGAATACTTTCGGGATAATTTTAAGAAGTGAAAATTTCGATTAATTCCAATAAATTCATATCTTGTTCAATTTAACCCGAAATTTAATTATTTCTTCGTTATTGATCAAGATTTCTCATTTCCATATTTTTAATTAAATTTTCTTATCGAATTTATACCAGCTTTCGATCTTTTGACCGTTTTACCCTTGTACGTGTTTGAGAATACCATTTCAATCCTTCATTTGATCTTACGATAAAAAAAATCGGGTCTTATAGCTGAGTCCTGACGAATGGTGATTTTGTATCGGTTTGTGTTGAGATTTGAAATGCTTTTAAGTGCACCTTGCATGATGATTTTCCATGCTTTAAATTACTACTCGCGTATGATGATTTTCCATGCTTTGTTTAAGAATTGTGCACTGATTTAAATAGCATGAACTGCTTTACATATCATGACCACAAGCATGAGCATACATTTTGGAGTATGTCAAATAAATGTGTGATTTAAGCATGGCATCACAACCACGTAGATAGTACAGTTATCTACCTGCTCACATGATTGCCTTACTGAGTGCGTGGTTTGCTCACCCCCTTATTTTTCCCTTCTACAGAGCATTTATAGTAGATAGAGAGAGCGACTGAGGATTGGATTTTTGGTGTCCGCTGCATCCCATCACACAAGGTATCCACATATGTATAGTTTTGTATCTAGATATGCCAAAGCACAGTAATATCTTTGAATGTAATTTGGGGATGTAAAAGATTGTAAACACATGTAAACAACTCTGATTTAAAAATACCAGTGTTTACATTTAAATGAATTATAATTTGAAATGGTATTATTGAATGAGATTGACATCGATACACAACCCAATTGTTGGTGGTGTAGCTGTTCACGATATTATAAAGTTAAGGTAAAAATAAACAATAAGAAATGGATTAAATAATAAATGAAAAATGAAAAATTTGTAGTGGATTTTCGGTGGATTGAGGGTCGTGACACATCTGATATGGTGGAAAGTACCACCCTAATTGTGAATATTGAAGCAATTTTTTTAATTGATCCTGCTGCCACACATTTATTCGTATAGCCTTCGTTTGCATATAAGTTAGTGAAAGATGTGAAGCCTATACCTTTAGGCAAAATCCTGATAGTTAGCACCCCAATGAAGGATAGTTAGCTAACTGAATATGTATGTAGAGATTTGTGAGTTGAAAGTGGGGGAAAAGGATACGTCAGCCAATCTCATTTAATTAAATGTGAATGATTATGATGTAATATGGGGAATGGATTGGTCAGCTGCAAACTATGCGATTGATATTGCTATTCTAAGATAGTGATGTTTCCACCATTGAAAAGTGTACTGTAAGTTTTGACAAGTAATGAAGGGTGTAATGGTTGTAAATAAAGGAGTGAATGATTGTACAAACAGAATGAGTAATGATGTGAAGGTTTCATCGCTTATATGGTTGGTATGGATAAAGCATATCTGGAGTTGACAGATATCCTAATGGTCAAAAAGTTTTTCATATCTTCTCGAATAATCTACCAGGATTGCCACCGAAAAAAAATAGAATTTTGTATTGATTTGGTACATGGTACTGAGTTGATATCCAAACCACTGTTTTAAATGGCATTAATGAAACTGAAAGGACTAAAGAAGCAATTACAAGAGTTATTGGATAAGGAATTCATTAGACCGAGTGCCTCACCACGAGGAGCACTAGTCTTGTCTATGAAAAAGAAAGTTGAAGCCTCCGACAAGGAATTTATTATTGGTTGTCGAATGAGGCTACCATAAAAAATGAGTGTTCCCTTCCACTATTGATGATCTATTGGATCATCTTCAGAGAGTGCAAATCTTTTTTGAGGTCGATCTGAAGTCTGAGTATCATCCGTTGAGGATTTGAGATGTGGATGTACCCAAGATAACTTTTCGTACCCGTTAGGGCATTGACGAATGAGGTATTTAAACCTTACCTGGACCGATTTTTTATCATCCGTATTGGTGATATTTTGGTGTATTCAAAGTCCAGGGAAGATCATGAGCAACAATTGAAAACTGTTTTACAGACGATGTGTTGAAGGTTCCTCGAAATGGGCTAATCTGTTGACATGTTTCATTCAGAAAAAAAAACATTGTA
Source organism: Firmiana major (assembly GCA_033439115.1). Lineage (NCBI taxonomy): Eukaryota > Viridiplantae > Streptophyta > Magnoliopsida > Malvales > Malvaceae > Firmiana > Firmiana major. The sequence continues at coordinate 41,401,542 of CM065907.1, read as the reverse complement.
TTTGAGTGGGATGATAAACGTCAAAGGAGTTTTGGTGTGTTGAAACATAAACTGACCACCACACTTATTCTCATCATACCTAACAGCTCATGAGGTTTCACAGTGTATATGGATGCCTCAAAATAAGGATTGGGCTGTGTATGGATGCAAAATGGGAAGATAGTCGCTCATGGATCCAGACAGTTCAAGGTCCATTAGAGGAACTATCCGACCCATGATTTAGAGTTGGTAGCCATAGTGGTTGCACTGAGGGTATGGCGCCACTACTTATATGGTGAGAAATTTCAGGTATACACTAATCATAAAAGCCTGAGTATCTGTTTTCGTTGAAAGAGTTGAATATGAGATAACAAAGAGGGTTAGAGCTTCTGAAGGATTAAGATTGTAAGATATTGTACCACCCAAGAAAGGCTAATGTAGTGACTGATGCCTTGAGCAGAAAAAGCCTCGGGATAGTATCACAAATGATGGTCAAGGAGGTAAGCTGTTAGAGCAGTTTGTGAACCTCAATAGTGATGTGATCCTTTTTGATGATGACAGTGATTATGTGATAGCTAGCCTGAGATTAGAACTAGATTTGGTTGACCGGATTTGACAAGCTTAGTATGATGATTGGCAGGGTGTCGATAGTGTGAGTCAGATCCAGATGTGTACAGTGATAGAGTTCACAGCAAGTGATGATTGCTTAGTGAGGTTCAGAAGCAAAATAAGTGCTTTCAAGGACCCATAGTTGATGAGATTATTATTATCAGAAGCTCACTCTTCGGGGTATACAGTGCATCATGGGAGTAATAAAATGTATCAGAATCTTCGAAAAAGGTATTGTTGGTTAAGCATGAAAAGAGACATTGTAGAGTTGTAGCAAAATGTCTTGTATGTCAGCAGAGTGAAGTTTGCAGGGTTATTGCAGCCTCTACCTATATCGACATAGAGATGGGAGCATGTTACCATGAATTTCATGATGGGTTACAGAGGACCCGCAGGAATCACGAGGCTATTTAGGTGATAGTCAATAGATTGACCAAGTCTGGCCACTTCCTAGCTATGAAAGCTACTGATACTCTGAGTGCGTGAGGGGATTTATGTGTAAGGGAGATTGTGGAACACCATGTAACTTTACAGTGAGCATTGTATCAGATAGGGATTCCCGCTTCACCTTCCACTTCTGGGAACATTTTTTTCAGGAAGCCATGGGAACCTAGTTAAGTGTTCACAGCTTTTCATCCTCAGACAAATGGTCAGTCAGATGAGACTGTACAGGTTCTAGAGGATATAATGAGAGCGTGTGCAATTGATTTTAAAGGCTCCTAGAATGATCAGCAGCCACTAACCGAATTCTCCAATAATAACAGTCATCAATCGAGTATTGAAATGGCACTGTGTGAGGCATAGTATGGCCATAGTTGTTGTTCCGCCGATTGGATAGGAAGAAGTGGGTAACAGACAGATAAATGCTCTCGATCTGGTAAGATAAACCTCTGAGGATGTTCAATTGATAGGTGAGAGATTAAGAATGCCTCAGAGTAGACCAAAAAAAGGCTATGCTGACAAGAGACGAAGACCGTTGGAATTCACCGAGAGTGAAACAGTGTTTTTGAAAATTCTCCTTCTAAAGAGCATGAACGTGAGAAGTACTAGAAGTTGTTTACGGACCGATTTGGCTTGGTTCTAATTTGGAGAACCAAATTTCTTAAGTGGGAGAGATAATGTAAGACCCGAAATTTGGTGTCAATTCGATAAGAAATTGACATTGTAAGTATGGACAAATTTAATGTTGATAAAAAAAAGAAATAAAAAGAAATAATTAATTTTCAAGTCCAATTGATCAAGATAGGAATATATTGCGATTACCTAAATTTTCACCTTGAGAAATTATCCCAAAAATACGGAAAAAATACCCTGGGAAAAAATAAGATAAATATATATTTAATTGATTTTTGATTTAAATATATATATATTTGGGATATTTGGGTGAAGATATTTGTTACATAATATATTATATTACATTATAATATAATATAATATAATATAATATAATATAATATAATATAATATAATATAATATAATATAATATAATATAATATAATATAATATAATATAATATATATAAAAAAATTAAATAAAAAAAAGACGAAAGAGAGGAAAATGGAAAGGAAACCGAGAAGGGATCGGGACTCGATTCCCTCTCTCGGCTCCTATTCGATTCAAAGGCAAGATGAGGCTCGTGATGGCAAGGAAAGGATCAGGGGGCGAGAGGTGATGCCGACGTACCAGGGGAAGGAAGCGGTGGCTGTTGGCGAAGCTCGGAGAGGAGATCGGAGAGGGTGAGGGTCGAAAAGCGAGAGAGGAAATCTGGTGGCACCAGCGCCAATCGATCCAACCTGAGGCCAAACGAAGACTCCCCAGGCGCAACCGAGTCGAATGGTGGCAGAAAGGAGCCGGGAACCGACCGTAAACACCGGGAACGACAAAGGGAAGGCTGAAGCGGTACGAGCCAGTTCAGCGAAATGAAGGTGAGCTGAACTGGATCGGACCGGTTCAACCAAAAAGAAAGAAAAAGAAAAAGAGGAAAATGGGGAGAAAAATCTAGTGATGCAATCGGGCCAAGGGTAAGCCGGTAAGCGATCAAAATTGACCGATTTAATTTTCAAGAAATTTATTTGAAATTATAATTGACTGAAATTGACCCGATTTGATTATACAAATGTGTAGCACGACAATTGGGGACAAACGAGAGTTTGGATCAGCCTCAATTTGCATGCTATAGTAGAATCTCAGGTAAGAAAATCTCATTTACGACAATTTGCATAGTTATATGCATTAAAAATTCATCGCATAAGTTACGAATTTATTTTCGTATAAAATGAATTATGTTTTGGAATTTGATATCGATTGTCGTAAATAATTGTATGAGCTGTCTAAAGAGCCTAAACCGAGGCCCAATAAGTGTTGATGGGCCCAATGAGCCCAATAGGCTTTGGTGAAGGGAATGGTAAGTGAAAAATGGGCTTAAGACTGATTAAGGCCCATTAAGGTGCAATTGGGCTCAATAAGAGTAAATGGGCTCAATGCTATAAATTAAGCTCAGTAAAAGTGAAATACGAGTAAAATGTATTGTATTTAACCCGATAAATTATTATCTGCAGCTCCGGAGAACATACTGGGAGCTAAACGGATCGAGAGATCGGTAGTGATGAAAAAGTTAGAGTGATCAGAATGATTTGAGGTAAGGGAATTTTGTGAGTAGCTAGAGGTAGTTACACGTAGTTTTAGGAAAATTTTCATGTATTTAAATTTTATGAGGATTTCAAAAATAGAAAAATTTTCGTAGGGACCCGGTATGGGAAAATTACCATTTTGCCCTTACTAAGGGAAAATTCAAAAAAAGTTGGGATGGGATTGGAACAGGCATAAACTTCATGTTTTGAGTGTTTCCACTATGAAATAATGCTTTTTAGAAAGTATACAGATAGGTTGGCTAGTGTTTGCATGAATTGCATTAAATAACACATTTATGTGCTGAGCTTTGATTCTAAAGCGTTTTCACTTAAAGTGAGCCAACTATCAGATTTATGTTAAAACAAAACCCTGTTGGAGCTTTGCTCGCATGTGAATTGGTTTGATTGTACATGCATTAGTGCTAGACCTTCGCTCGCACTAGATTTTACGATACATGCATGACATGGTGCTGGAGCCTTGCTCGCACTATATTTTGCATGATTTACACATGATATCACGTTGGAGCTTTGCTCGCATGGGATTTTCATGATTATGCATGACCAGTGCTGGAGCTTCACTCACTCTCTATTTTTACATGATTTTGTACATGACATAGTGCTAAAGCCTTGCTCGCTCTAGAGTTTATATGATATATGCATGGCATAGTGCTGGAACCTCGCTCGCACTAGATTTTTCCCATGTTTTATACACAGTGTCGTGTTGGAGCTTTGCTCGCATGAGATTTGACACGATTTACACATGCATGAGTGTTGGAGCCTAGTTCGTACCCCGTTTTCCCATGAATGTGTGCATAGCATAGTGCTGGAGCTGAGCTCACACTAGATTTTTACATGGTTTCCATGACAGAGTGCTGGAGTGTTGCTCACACTAGATTTTCATGAGATATTTACAGCCGTGTTGGAGCTTGCTCGTACGTGATTTTTATGACATGCTTGGAGTCGTACTGAGAGCTTCAGGTAGACTTTGTGTCACACCGATTAAAAGCTTGCACGTGCATTTTGATATGTGGTTTGAGTTATTAAAATGATATGGGTCCACCGAGTACGTTGTACCGTGCATGTAGCATAGAGTACGTTGTACCGTGCAGTGATATATGATATACTGTCTTCGGACGAGGGATGATCTTCTATGGGTCGGAGGGTAGGACGTGACCCATCTCCCGTGCAGAAGCAGATATGTGATGCCTCGCACACTAGGTACCGCGTAGCCTGAGATCACTCGGATATAGCCAGTTACCATGATTTCCTACCTAGTCTTGCATGTTACCTGATTTATATAATTACATGATTTAAATGGTTTCATGTGGATCAAGATAGCCCGAGGGAGGGGTTGAGTCCTGATAGATTTGTGATTTGGTTTGAATTGAACTGAAGTGACATGTTTTTACATGATGTGATTGAAATCAAATAACATGATGTGTTTTTTGTGCTTTTAACTATAAATTCATGAAATGAAATGTTTTACATGAAATGCCTGTATTTACGATTCCGAGCATGATTTCAACATGTGTGTTGCATAGGTGTATGCATGAGCTAGGGTTTTTCGGCATGATATTGAGAAAGAACGATTTTAAGGCATGGCATTATGTTCATGTAGATAGTTGCATAATTGCCTTACTGAGCGTGTGGTTATTCACCCTTTCATTTTCCCCCATCTACAGAGTAATTTCAGTAGAATGAGAGCGACAGTGGTCTTGTATTCATGTTGTCTGCTGCTTCCCATCGAGGAAAAGATATACACGCTTATATAGTTTTTGTATCTGAACAAGTAAATGCACAGTACTGTACATGGGTATGATATCGAGGATGTAAAGTTATGTAAATACATTTATGAATGTATTTAGTTAAAGTCAAAGAATAGTAAATTCTGACATGTAAATGTGATATGGAAATGGAATGGTAAATAGTGTAAGGGGACTAACACCGAATCATAGCCCAACTGTTGGTAGGATGGTCACGAGGAGAGGAAGGTAAGAATTAAATAATAAACGAAAAATGAAAAATTGTAGTGGTTTTTAGTGAAAAGTGGATCGTGGTAGTTAGTTCTAAATTACCCAGCTATTGAGCCAAAGTGGCAGTTACTACAGTCGGATTTTGACGTGTAGTTGTGATATCAATGAAGCTTTGCTCTATACAATTCTTACACATGAGCAGATCGGGCATTCTTGGCACCTGTTGAGGAGAAGGATGAGGGGACGGTGTGTGTAGAAGGTGTATGCATCCTACAAGTTCTCCTCTACCTCTTTGTATATCAAACTTTTCTAACAAATTTGTACAGAACAACTTGTATTAAACCAGTATCAAATTCAGAACAACTTGTATTAAACCAGTATCCAATTCAAACTTGTAGCATATAATCAGACAAACAAATAAAATATGTCACATCTCGATGAACATGACATCTTATATCACACCCCGTGACCTAACCTCGAACTAATCGCGCAATGTTCAGCAGAATCGTATTTTAATATAATATCAATATTACTATGCGAATCGTTTTACTTGTTGTTTATGCCCGATGTAGGTACCATCCTACTCTTGATTATATTTTTATGCGTGATCAATTTTCAATCTTAATTTATATTATCAAAGATTTCGGTTTACTTTTCTATTTAAGCAGCATGGCTACAATTTAATAGTTAGTCCTTTCCACTCAATTACGACATAATTATCATAAGTTCTCATCATCAAATAAATCAAATCCGGGTTATTCATCATACATGTCGTTCATCCATTTTAAACTGAAAAGAAGAAACCTAAGGTAAATCATGAAATCCAAAACTACTATAACAGCAGATAACCACAATCATGTCTAATTGTCTTAACAGCTTACAACATATACCCAAATCCATAGTTTTAAACCAAAAGGAAGAAACCTAAGTACGATACTTAGTAATCATGCTTACACATCAACCAGCTAAATACATCTCACAAAATACAACCGTGCGTACATATCTGAAAAATAGGAATGCAGATATATACATATACCGTCCATCGCATAATACCTCGAAATACCAAAAGCTGCTAATTAAGCTGAGGGAGACTACTAGAACGTGATGCTCGCCCCGAAATACTAATCTGAAAAGTGTTTGAAAGAGATGGGTGAGCAACCACACGCTCAGTAAGAAGCCTACATAACCGAAGCTAGCAAAACACCATGCAACACGCCATGTAATGGTAAACCGAGATAATCACGTAAAACATCATGCATAATTCGATAAAACAAATGCTGTACATACTTTGGTTTAGACATGTTAGCATAATTGAAAATCAATAAATCATTGGTTAAAATCAGATTTCTTAGGAAAAATTATAAGTCCACAAAACTGAGACCATTACCAAGAGCAATTCATTCAAATACATGCATGGGCATACTTAAAGCATTCGATACAGTAACATGAGTAAGTGGTAATAACCCAAACAAGTCATGGATCTAATATTCAGATAACCTCACGAATATCAATACACCTATGGCCATAGTGACTACCGCCCTATCCTAACTTAGCAAGTTTCGGACTAAGGTACTGTAGACGGGCTCAGGGTCTCACAGTATTAGGTAGCATCAACAAACTCGATTGTGAGAACTAAGAATTTTGTATACCCCAGTTATGAGAATTGTAATTTGGTGTATGTAATTATGATATGTTAATGTATACGTAAGTTTTAAATATGATGAAGTATAAGAAGATGAGATTTTTAAGTCTTGAATGTGTATGGATTGAAATATGGACTATGGGGTAGATTTTGGGAAGTTTTACATTGAGTTTTCTGCAAATTGATGCAGCAGCAGTACAATCTGTGAAGGCCAGATCGATCTCCAAGGATGAGAGATCGATCTCATGGCTCCAGACTACAGAAAATGTGTAAGAACTGATAGGCAAATCAATCTTCTGTTTACAGAATGCTTCATGAGATCGATCTGATCCTTGAGGAGATCGATCTTCTCTTTACAAACACATTTGGAGATCGATGTGCTTGCCTATGAGATCGATTTGCCTATCAGTTCTTGCACATTTTCTGCATTTTGAAGCTATGAGATCGATACCTCATCCTTGGAGATTGATCTAGCCTTCATAGATTGTACTGCTATTGCATCAATTTGCAGAAAACTCAATGTAAGACTTCCCAAAATCTACCCCATAGTCCATATTTCAATCCGTACACATTCAAGACTTAAAAATCTTATCTTCTTATACTTCATCATATTTAAAACTTGCGTGTACATTAACATATCATAATTATATACACCAAATTACAATTCTCATAACTAGGGTATACAAAATTCTCAGTTCTCACATCCTCCCCACCTTTAAAGAATTTGGTCCTCCAAATTTAACTTGACTCATCAAATAGATGGGGGTACTTCTCTTTCATGAGGCTTTCCAATTCCCAAGTTGCCTCTTCCATTGAGTGATGTTTCCACAGAACTTTCACTAATGGGATGCTTTTGGTTCTAATTACCTTCTCTTCTATCGAGAATCCGGATGGGTTCTTCAGTGTAGCTCAGGTCCTCTTGTATATCCATCTCTTCATACTCTATGACATGAGAAGGGTCCGGGTGGTACTTCCTCAACATAGATACATGAAAGACGTTGTGTATTCCGGACATTTGTAGGGGTAATGCCAACCTGTAGGCTACCTCTCCCACTCTCTCAAGAATCTCGAATGGTCCAATGTATCGAGGACTCAACTTCCCTTTCTTTCCAAATCTCATGATACCCTTTCTCGGTGATATCTTCAGAAATACTACATCACCAACATCAAACTTGAGTGGCCGTCTACGCACATTCGCATAGCTTTCTTGTCTACTCTGTGCAGCCCGTAATCTCTCACATATGAGTTTCACACTCTGTATAGCCTGTTCAACAAGTTCGGGAGCATTTATCTTTCTGTCACCCACTTCTTCCCACGCTACAGGGGATCTACACCTCCTACCATATAGAGCCTCAAAAGGTGTCATTCCAATACTCGCATGATAGCTATTATTGTACACAAACTCTGCTAGGGGTAGGTGATCATTCAATGATCCGTTAAAATCCATCGTATACGCCCTAAACATATCCTTCAGGGTCTGAATAGTCCTCTTTGACTGACTATCTGTCTGAGGATGATAGGTGGTACTAAAGCTTAATCGAGATCCTATAGACTCCTGAAACTGGATCCAAAATCTGGAAATAAATCAGGAATCTCTGTCAGAAGTAATACTCACTAATGCCCCATGTAATCTAGTTATCTCGCTGACATATAACTCAACTAAGGCATCCACAGTATCTGTGCTCTTGATGGCAAGGAAGTGGGCACTCTTCGTCAGTCTATCCATTATGGCCCATATCACATCACGACCCCTTCGCCAGTCTATCTGGGCTTTCGATACTCAGCTTTCACTTGCTGGTACACTAAACATCTGACCACAAAATCTGCAACATCTTACGTCATACCACTCCACCAATATACCTTTCTAAAGTCTCGGTACATATTAGTACTTCCGGGGTGCATGGTGTATCGCGAGCAGTGGGATTCTCTCAGTATCTGTCTTTTCAGGACATCATCATCCGATACACAAATTCGTCCTCTAAATCTCAACAACCCATCCTCACTAACTATGAGATCCAACTGCGAAGTCTGCGCAACTTGGCTAACCATATCAATCAACCTCTGATCATTGCGCTACCCAGTTCTAATCTGATCCATGATCCTAGGCTCTATTCGCAGGCTAGCCACAAATCCAGTCTCTTCCTCTTTAACTCTGATCCGGAGTTTGGTGAACTGCTCTACTAAATCGAATTCCCTGATCATCATAGCAGATATCATACTCTTCTTGCTTAGGGCATCAGGAACCACGTTCGCCTTCCCCGGATGGTATAGAATATAGCAGTCATAATCCCTAAGGAGTTACATCCATCTTCTTTGTCTCATATTTAACTCTTTCTGATTAAATAGATACCTCAAACTCTTGTGGTCAGTGAAGATTTGAAATCTTTCCACATATAAGTAGTGTCACCAGATCTTCAAGGTAACACCATAGTAGCTAACTCCAAATCATGCGTGAGGTAATTCCTCTCATGATCTTTCAATTGTCGCGATCCATAGGTGACCACTCTTCCATGCTACATAAGCAAACACCCCAATCCTTGATGGGAACCATCACTATATACTGAAAATCCTCCTGATCCCTCAGGGATAGTCAACACAGGTGCCGCTATTAATCTCCTCTTTAATTCCTGAAAATTGAGCTCACATTGATCAGTCCTTATGAACGGAGTCTCCTTGCGCGTGAGCTTAGAAAAAGGAGCGGCAATCTTGGAAAATCCCTCCACAAATCTTCTGTAATAACCTGCCAAACAAAGGAAATTTCGTACCTCTGTAACTATCTTCGGTCTTTCCTAATTAAGCACAGCCTCCACTTTAATTGGATCAATTGATACTCCCTCTGCTGAAACTATATGACCAAGGAAAGCTATCTGATCCAGCCAAAACTCACACTTACCAAGCTTTCAAAATAATTGCTTATCTCGGAGTATCTGAAGTACTAACCACAAGTGTTGTACGTGCTCCTCATAAGACCTAGAGTACACCAAGATATCATCAATAAAGACTATCACAAACTTATCTAGATAGTCTCTGAACACCTCATTCATTAACCTTATAAAGGCTACAGGGGCATTTGTCAATCTAAAGGGCATCACTAGAAATTCATAATGGCCATACCTTATCCTGAAGGCCATCTTCGGAATATCTTCCTCCTTAATCCTCAATTGGTGATAACCCGATCTCAAATCAATCATAGAGAAGACTGAAGCCCCTCTCAGCTGATCAAGTAGGTCATCAATCCTGGGCAATGGGTATTTATTCTTCACCGTAGTTTTATTCAATAGTCGGTAATCTATGCATAATCTAAGACTACCATCCTTCTCCCTCACGAATAACACTGGTGCTCCCTATGGTGAGACACTGGGTCTAATAAATCCTTGATCCAATAACTCTTGTAGTTGCTTCTTCAATTCCTCAAGTTATACTAATGCCATCCTATATGGAGGCCTAGAGATAGGCTGAGTATCTGGTACCAAATCAATGGTAAACTCCAACTCTCTCTCCGGTGGTAAACCTGGCAACTCATCTGGGAAGACATCCGAAAATTCACACACCACAGGTATATCCTCAATCCTTGGATGTTCCCGCTTATCATCTTAGATGAATGTTTCATAACCTTCACATGAACAATCATATTTAGTACTCTCAAAAGCAACATCAAAATTTCAATTTGCTTACAAAAATTTTACACATTTATTTACTCAATATTTCAAACGTACCCAGTAAGGTTTTGGTAGGGAGAAAGTTACAATATTAGTGTAGCAGTCTAAACTCACTCGATTGGTTGCCAGCCAATCCATTCCTAAAATTACATCAAATCCATGTATATTTAGTATCATTAGATCTGCTAACATCACTCTATCTCCCAGCTTTATTTCACACCCTCTACAGATTAAATCAGTTCTCTAGGACTCCCGCATAGGGGTATTTACATGTAGTACGTACTCTAGAGGTTCAAACTTCAAATTTAATCTACATGCAAAATGCTCAGAAATAAACAAATGCGTGGACCCTGAATCAATCAACACATGAGCCTTATGATTACAGACAAAGAGTGTACCTCTTATAGTTTTTGCTGATGTGTCCGCTGTTTCCTTATCTAGAGCAAACACACGTCCCATTGTAACGGGCTTCTTTTCTTTCTCTATAGCAATGGCCCATCTCGGGGGATTCACTCCCTAAGGTTGTTGTCTAGTAAGCTCTGGAGTATGTGGTATCTGAGGTTGAGGGCAGTCTTTCACTTTGTGATCCATGTCTCCACATCTAAAAATCCATGGATCTACCCAGTACAACTTCCCTCATGCGATCGGTGACAATTTTTGTAAACTCTTATCTCAAGCCTGACATTTTGAGGGGTCTCCTTGATGAAAGGATAAGCTCTAGGTCTCTCCAATCTGCCCTTTTGTACCTCAATCCTTCTTCTTCTGAAGGAACCTCTCTGAACATCTGCCTGGGAAATCGCTGACCTCTTGCCCTTATCCCGAGTTATTGCACTGAACTCATTCTGGGATTATACAATTTCGATTCCTCTCTCAATATCTTGTGCTCGTCTCAGAGCATCTCCAAACTCAGTAATGCACAGCCCTATTAATCGATCTCTGATGATGGGCTTCAATCTATACACAAATCTCTCTGTGCGAAGCTCTTCATTTTTGAAGGTCTCTGGATCATATCTCAATAGAGTGGTAAATTAGCTCTCATAATCATCCACAGACATATCGCCCTGTACCAAATTCAAAAACTCTACCTGCTTCCTTCTCTGAACAGCTCGTGGTACATATTGGGCTCTAAAACCACCTGTAACTCTTCCCAGCTAATCACATCTTGGCTGGACATCAGAATACCCAGGGTAGTACCCCACCAGTCTCGAGCTCTCCCTTTTAACATATAAGCGCCCATACTGATCCTCTCAGCATCAGTGCATCCCAAATAGTCAAATATGATTCTCAACTCAGTCAGCTACTCCTCAGCCTCAGCGGGCGAATTCATTTTCAAAAAGTCCTTCAGTCGGACCATACTTCTGTCATCAGGTTGAGTGACTAGAGGCATTGGGTCTATTTGTACTGGGGGCATGGGAGGTCCTTGTTGTGGTGTAGGAGTAGTACCCGAGGCATTAACTCCAAAATGTTGCGCGAATAGCACTGCCTTTTGCTCAAAACCTTGCCCCACATCATGCTCAATCTAGTTAAATCAAGAGTTAGGACTCTGTGGTTGTGGGGCAGGCGGCGGAGGTGGCTCTGCCTACCTCCTCAAACAACCTTGTCGTCCACTCATTCTCAATCTCAATAGTTTCCTGCGCGTGCACATCAAATTCGATTGAAATCTCAATCCTCAATTTCAGTTCATGACCAGACAGATAGTTGGCTCAATGGTACCAGGAGTGTAAGAACTAAGACTTTAAGGACTTAGGTTCGAGCCTTTGGGGACGCGAATTGGGGTATTTACCTCGATAAAACCTTGAGGGGCATGTGGGGCTTTCAAAGCGGACAATACGAATAAGTAACGATGTCAATAGCAGTCGATGTCACAGCAGTCGATGTTGTGGGCCCAAGAGGGGTGGCTATGGCCGACTGGGCTGGTCCATCTAGGCTGGGCCGTTACTTCGATGCCACGAAGGCATCCCCGTGAAGCACTTGGCACCGTAGGGCAATCACACAGAACCTCCTACCGGGTGCTAGAGATGGCTCTCACGGGGCATAACTGCCACACTGGCATCAACCGGGTTGCCATCAGACTCAAAAATCCCTCGATGGGTTCACGATAAAAATCCAACACTTCATCCCAAATCATAATTTAAAAAATAGGGGAAAACCATCCATCGAAAATAATTCATGAATCGATTGTACAAAATCAACATGTAAATAAACCGTGCAACTTCATGCTTATTCAAAATACAGTTAAAATAGTGCCCATGCAACATCTTAAAAAATCAGCAATCACAATGGAGTTACAAAAATAGTGAAATGCTCACACGCACATGCTACTATCATGTAAAAATATTAGCTTATAAAACGGTAACTCCATGTTATGACAGAATTTAAATGCAGGCAATTTATAAAAATGATTGGTAAGGGAATTTTAAATCTAGGCTACCCTAATAAATCTGCTAACCTATTTTCTATCTTTTAAAACATGAAATCTAGCCTACCCTAAGTATTTTACTAACGTCAGGTATATAAAACCCTTACCACATAAGCTACGCGTCCGATTTACCCTTTTTCGCCTATTGCCTTAGACGCACATATATACGTCTAAGCTTCCTTTGCGCCTTCTGACGTGGTTGCAGCGAAATATCATGAAAGCTCACGTTATTTACCATTCGCACATTAACGAATCAAAATTGCAGCACATGCACACCCACAAAGACAATTATAACTATCGACCATTAATGTAGTTTATCGGTTTTAAGCCTTACGCTTATTCATTTCCAATCGTACTCTCACGGCCATAATTTCTACAATTCTACTTGTTTATTATTTTCAATCTTAATCAATTGGCCAAACGCCTTAAGCATAATTTTAATTTCACACTACATTCACGCAATACATATTTTTATATTCACCTATATTGTATTTAATTTCTGCAATTTAAATCATTAAATTTACCAACATTTTATAAATCGAAACTCCCATAATCATCATTATCTATTTCTTAAATATGATTTCATCATTATGGGACTATATTGCCTCAACACTAATTAATTATTTTCGTTCCTAATTTCCAGCCAAAGAATTAAATTTTTCTGCATTTCATTTTATTTCCTACATGTATCCAAGGTATATTATTTTCATACTAAACATGTATTTTATCCCCCTTAATCGAATGCATGCATAATTTCCCTTAAATTTCCTACTTAACTGAGCACTCCATCACCATTTCTCTTCATCAAATTTTCCAGCAATCCCCTTAGTTTCACAATTGAGTTAATGTATCATTTTCCTAAGCTTTTAAATCTATCAATTCATTTAATATTTTCAGCCATCAAATTCAGATTTTATTCTACTTAAATAGCATGAATTAAAGCTATCCTACATCAATTTTCTGCATTCAAATAAAGCATGGCATTATGAAATTCCTAAATTTAGCTTACTTCTAATTTACATGCATTATACAAATTATGGTTTTGCTCTTTCTCATTGCAGCCGAGCCTATACCTCTATCCATTCCAAATTTTCTTATCAAAATTTAAATCCTAAACATCTACATTTGTATTATCTCAATTCAGCTTACTCAATTAAATAAATTCATCAAATACAAAATTTTCTTTTCTTTGCATCTCTTTATGGCTGAATATATTGTCCTAATCTTCCAATTTTACTTGTTGAATTTTAATCCATAAAATTTCATATGGTACATTACCATTTCATATTGCATAAGCTAATTTCACATTGCCAATTCAACAAATTTCCCTATGTTTCTCCATGTAGCCGATTCACTTGAATTTATCCTACTAGCCTTAGTTAAATTTTATTCATGCAACTTAAATTAATATCTTTCATATTTCAATTTTCCATATTAATCCCTTAAATTCCAACAACATAAATCATCCTATTTCAACTACATGTGGCCAAATATACCCTAATATGCCTACTGAATTTTTCTTTAATGTTTAAAATTCACAGCTGCTATAGTAATTTTGTACATGCATTACATTTTTATTCTATTTATCATGAAAATTTATACAATTAAAATTTTCAGAATTTAAGATTTCATTAGCTACAATTTCTAATTCAGGTGCATGTAACATTTTCTGGAATTTGATTAAAATTAATACACATGCAACATTAACATAGTAGCAAACATATTGAATTTCAAGAATTTAACAATGTTCTTACCCCAATTGCTCTAGTCGAACCCCTTGCTAATTTTCCCCAATTTGCTTAACTAATTTTCTGAAAATCCTTGGTTGTTGCCTACTGTCCTACACGTTGGTATCACTATTGGAGGAGTTCTTCATCAACTCAGTTCACCTAAGCTCTAAATTCCTACATGCAGCTCTCGGTTCCAGCTCAATTGCAGAATCCATGGCTGTTTCAACATGTTTCTAGTATGATGGAGGTACAAAACGTGTTTGTAGGGGTGGAGTAGCAAATCAAAATAAAAAAATCAGCTCCTAATCAACCTACACTACCATGCAAACCGAAATTTGTTGAATTTGTTGGCTGAACAGAAAACAGTTTCTGGTATGGAAACTGATGGTGGTTGTGTCACCAGAATCCACGTGTACAACTATCCGCCAACCATTGACTGCCACGTGTCAGTACAAAATAAGCCACGTGGCTAATTTCGGGACAGAGTTGCTACGCGACACAGTTGCTTGTTGAACGACAGAGTGTTCGGGGCGATAGGCACTCTGTCGCCTGGGATGTGTACCGCACAGTAGGCGCGACAGACTCCATCGCCTCTATTGCGACATAGGTCTCCCGCATTGCCCTCGCGGTAAAGGTCTCCCGCACAGCCTGCGGTAGAGGTCTCCCGCACAGCCTGCGACATAGGTATCCCGCACAGCCTGCGGCAGAGGTCTATGGGCACTCTGCCACCTACCGACTCCCCCGCAAGCTACTTAACCCGAAGCGCGACAGAGTGCTCCATGACTCTGTCGCGGCCCAGACACGCGCCTGGGCCTCAGCTCGAACCGAATTAGAAGAAACCTATAAATATGCCGAGGAGCTCTCAGAAAAAGGAGAGGAAACCAAAGAATAACAAAGCAGGGAGAAATACTTCAACTCTTTGAATTAAGAAAGACATTCTCTTCCTCTTATTTACACAACTCCCGATTACTTACTTAATCATCGGAGTGCGCGTGCAGGGACAGATCCCTGCGCCCTCTGATTCCTGTTGTTTTTGCAGAACATACGAAGAAGACGTGGAACAAATCGCACCGACGTCACTTCTCTGTCGTTAGTGCAATCAGACTACGTGGAAGGTAAATTCCTGTTGCTGTTCGAGTAGGCAACATCAATTGGCGCCGTCTGTGGGAAGCTGACAAAAAGTCAGGTTCTCTATCCAAATGGTGAGGACACGCTCTACAGCAGAGTTGATAGGAGGGCAGAATTCCGTGAGTCCCTCTGTCGGATCAGAACAGAGACGGAGACATAGTGAAAGGGGTGACAGAGAAGCCTTGGTTTCTCTAGAAGAATTTGAGACCCTGAAACGCCAAAATGAAGAGACTACGACAGCATTAAAAGCTATGGTGAGCTTCTTCAGAGACGCTTTCCCCCAATTCAGCTTGCCCCATGAAGTGCAACAGTTAGTGGGGGAAAGCACGCCGAGGCAGACCTATGAGAGAGGTCAGCCCTCCACCCTGATAAATGCTGGATAAGAGGCAGGAACATGAAATAATGTCATTGCAGATCCAGCAAGACAGAGTTCTTCCACAGCACATGTGCAGCAGAGCTCACCTGCAGACCTCGCGCGGCAGAGGTCTCCCCCAGCGGATAGGCGGCAGAGTTCAACCGCGGACCGTAGGCGACAGAGTTCGCCCACAGCACCTGTGCGGCAAAGCTCACCCGCAGACCTAGCGCGACTGAGGTCTCACCCAACAGATAGACAGCAGAGCTCACCCGCGGCTCAACGGCGGCAAAGCTCACCCGCAGACCTAGCGCGGCTGAGGTCTCACCCAGCAGATAGACAGCAGAGCTCACCCGCGGCTCAACGGCGACAGAGCTCACCCCCAGACTTCAGGCGACAGCGTTCTCTTGCGGAACCCGTACGGCAGAGCTCTCCTGCGGACTACATGCGACAGAGCCATCCCGCAACACCTACGCGATGGCGTCTCCCGCCGCTGATAGGCGACAGAGTTCTCCTCTGCCCGGCAAGCGACAGAGTTCTCCTCTGCCCGGCAGGCGGTAGAGTTCTCCTCTAGCCGATAGGCGGTAGAGTTCCCCCACATGCCGCAGCTCATCTCCTGTGGAGTTGGAACATGATTTAAGAGAATATGGGGCTGGGGAGCGACGGAGACAGAGAGGTCCAGACCCACGAGAAGGTCTCGAAATCTCAAGTCCCGGAATGGGAGGCGCTGGAAGGGGTGCTTATCAGTCGGACTCTTCCAGACCCGAAGGGACATGGCCACACTCAATTCGAGGGTCGGAGAATGTGGAGAAGGTCGTCCAACGGATCCTTGAGAAGAAAAAACTGGTGTCTCCGGATGATGGCCAAAGGAGGAGGATTCCATTCAGTCCGGAGATCATGAACAAACCTTTGCCGAAGAAGTTTAAAATGCCTTCTATGGCTACTTACACCGGCAAAGCAGACCCCTATGATCACATACAGAGTTATGAATCCCTCATGCTGCTGCATGGATGGTAGGACGAAATTATGTGCATAGCTTTTTCTCTCACATTGTCTGGGCACGCTCTGAAGTGGTTCAACGGGTTGAACGAAGGTTCGATCTCTTCTTTCGATCAATTGAGGAATGAATTCCTCAAAGTCTTCATGATCCACAGCCAGAGAAAGAAAGACGCTACTTACCTACTCACGCTTAAGCAAGGGAATAAAGAATCCTTGAAGAGCTTTGTAGACCGCTTCCGAGATGCAACCTTGGAAGTGGAAGATCTGCTGGTAGGGGTAGCCATGGCTGCAATGCTACAAGGGACAAGCTCCGAAAAGCTGCAAGAATCCCTCTCTCTTGATCAACCGATGACAATCTCCGATCTCTTTGCTAGGGCCAATAAGTATGTGGCCCAAGAAGAGGTGATGAAGATGATACAGCCCAGGGAGGCAAAGGAAGGAAAGAAGAGAGAGAGAGAGACGTGCCCGAGAGAAGCTCTCCAAGACCCGTGAGAGTAGACAAAGCCCCTAGGCTCAGGTATGAAGGTTATACCAAGTTGAACGAGCCTCGCACTGCGATATTGGCAGCAATCAAAGGGGCGGGATTGTTGGAATTTCCCAAGAAGAAAATTGGAGATGTAGGACAAAACTCTGAAGCCTACTGTGAATTCCATTGCGCTCACGGTCACCCAACAGAGAGGTGCAGAGATTTAATGGATCAGTTGGAAAGACTGGCCAGAGAGGGGAAGATCAACCGCTTCCTGTGGAGGAGCGAGAGACCCCGTTACCCTCCGCGTGACCGAAGGAATGACCGTCCGCGGACTGGGCCGAATGATGATAACAGAAGGAATAGGCCCAAGAATGAAGCAATCAGGCCCATCCCCCGAGCCAATCCGGCAAACAACGAACCTACAGCCCCCGCAATAAATGTTATTGTAGGTGGGGAATCAATGGCGGGAAGCTCCTCTACTTCCCGCAAAAGCTACGCAAGACAAGCGTATCAGGTTAACGTTGTGATGGAAGAACAAGCAGATGAAGAACCCATCATGTTCACTTCGGCTGACAAAGGTGATATTGTCACGCCTCATGACGACCCCATGGTGATATCCATGGTAGTGGCCAAGCACCCGGTGAGCAGAGTCCTGGTCGATAACGGGAGCTCAGTGAACCTAATCTATTGGAACTGCTTCGAAAAGATGAGCATATTCGAAGATAGGTTGAAACCCGTTATGACGCCACTATACGGATTCACGGGCGAGCGAGTGAAGGTGGCAGGGTCCATAGAGTTGCCTGTGACTCTCGGAGAGCACCCGAAGGACGTGACCCGGCAAGTATTGTTCATGGTAGTCAGGTCAACCTCCGCTGCCTACAACATGATCTTGGCTAGACCTGTGCTGAACGATATGAGGGCGGTGATATCCTCTTGCTATCTATTAATGAAGTTCCCCACTCCCAACGGAGTCGGGCAAGTACGAGGAAACCAAAGGAGTGCCCGTACTTGTTATCTCGCTTCCACCGCCAATAAGATAGCACAGAGGAAAGAAACCTTATGTATAGACGATCCGCCCAAGCCTCAGCCTGTAGAAGAAACAGAGGCCATTGAGCTAACAGAAGGGGATGAGGGAAAAAAGGCATTCATAGGGACTCAACTGGGCGAACAACTAAAGAATGAGATAGTCGAGTGCCTGAGAAGAAACTCGGATGTCTTCGCCTGGAGTCCAGCGGACATGCCCGGAATCAGTCCTGAAGTGATCTGCCATGAGCTTAATGTCATACCCGGGCACAGACCTGTCAAACAAAAGAAGAGGAGTTTCACCCCGGAACGACAAAAAGCAATCACTGAAGAAGTGAGTAAACTCCTGGGCGCCGAATTCATCCGAGAGGTATACTACCCTGAGTGGTTGGCCAACGTAGTGATGGTAAAGAAATCTAGCGGGAAGTGGCGAATGTGTGTGGATTTCACTGATCTGAACAAAGCCTGCCCTAAAGATTCATACCCCCTACCTCGGATAGACAGACTGGTAGACGAAACATCCGGTTACGAATTCCTCAGTTTCTTGGATGCTTTCTCCGGGTATCACCAAATCATGCTTCACCCAGAAGACGAAGAAAAGACTTCCTTTATAACCGACAACGGAACCTATTGCTACCGGGTAATGCCGTTCGGTTTAAAGAACGCGGGAGCCACCTATCAACGAATGGTGAGCAAAGTGTTCAAAGATCTTCTGGGAAATACCATGGAAGCCTACGTGGACGATATGATCATCAAGAGCCGCGTAGGAGAGTCTCACGCTTATCAAATGTCCAGGGTATTCGAAGTATTGAGGAGATTCAACATGAAGCTAAACCCCGAAAAGTGCTCATTCGGGGTAAGATCAGGGAAATTCTTAGGCTTCATGATCACTAACAGGGGCATTGAGGCGAATCCTGAAAAGGTACAGGCGGTCATTAACATGAAACCCCCAACCACCGTAAGAGAGGTCCAGAGATTGACAGGCAGAATAGCAGCTCTGAATCGCTTCTTGTCAAAATCAGCAGAAAGGAGCTTGCCGTTCTTCAAAACTCTACGGGGGGGAAAGAACTTCGAGTGGACGGGAGACTGTCAAAAGGCCTTCGAGGACCTCAAGGAATACTTGAAACAGTTGCCTTTATTAACAAGGCCCCTAGAAGGAGAGCAACTCTATATGTATTTGGGAGTCAGTGATTTCACCGTCAGTGCGGTGCTACTGAAGAAAGATGAAATGGTGCACCGTCCCATCTACTACGTGAGCAAAGTGCTATTGGAGCCAAAGACCCGCTATCCGCTAGCCGAAAAGCTAACATTAGCCCTTTTGATGGCCTCGTGAAAGCTGCGCCCTAATTTCCAAGCGCACCCTATCACCGTCTTAACAGATAAACCGTTGAGACAAATCCTTCAGAAACCTGAACACTCAGGCAGGTTAGTAAAATGGGCAGTGGAACTTGGAGGATACGATATCACATTCCAACCGAGACAGGCCATCAAGGGTCAAGCTTTGGCGGATTTTATAGTGGAGTGCACTAGCCCGAGCGACTGTGATGAAAGGGATGTTCAACCATGGTCGCTATATGTCGACGGGGCGTCAAGTGCAAACGGAAGCGGGGCAGGTGTAGTCCTGATATCACCAGAAGGGAAACCCCTGGAATACTCCTTACGGCTTGGGTTCCATAGCTCAAACAACGTAGCGGAGTACGAGGCTTTGATAGCCGGGATGAGGCTGGCTGAAGTGCTGCAGGTTCACCACTTGGTAGCACATAGTGACTCTCAATTGGTGGTGAACCAGTTCAACGGACAATATGAGGTACGGGAACCGATACTAGTCCCTTACTTGAAGAAAGTCCAACTTCTGGCCCAGACTTTCAAAAGCTTTCAGCTGACACAAATCAACCGGTCTGAAAACACACATGCTGATTCACTGTCTAAGTTAGCCTCCTCCAATGAGACACTAGGAAGGATAGTGAAGGTAGAGAGGCTCGAACAACCTAGTATTGAAGAGGTCGAAGTGTGTGACATTCAAGTTGGAGATGACTGGAGATCCCCATTCAAACAGTATCTCACCAAAGGTACACTCCCCCAAGATAAAGACGAGGCTCGTCGCTTGAAAGTACAAGGGGCGAAGTTCACACTCATCAACGGAGAACTGTACAAAAGGGGATATTCATCACCATTATTGAAATGTCTGGGACCGGAACAAGCAAGCTATGCCCTAGCAGAAGTGCATGAAGGAATTTGTGGCGAACACTTAGGAGCAAGAGCCCTTGCTGCTAAAGTACTGCGATCGGGATTTTACTGGCCAACGTTGAAGAAAGATGCGATGGAACAAACCCGTAGATGTGACAAATGTCAGAGGTTTGCGCCTATCACAACAGCCCCAGTGACTCCCTCTTAAGGTACAGTACAGCCAATTCCTTTTGCACAGTGGGGATTGGACATCCTTGGACCTTTCCCCTTAGCCACGGGCCAAAGAAAATTCCTGCTAGTGGCTACCGATTACTTTACAAAATGGATCGAAGCAGAGCCCTTAGCTACGATCACAGAAAAGAAGGTCTAGGAGATGGTATGGAAAGACATTATCTGTCGATTCGGAATCCCACGCATCTTAAATGTCGACCATGGAAAGCAATTCGATTGTAATGCTTTCCGCGAATTCTATAAAAACCTCAACATTCAGCTAAGGATCTCTTCAGTGTCATATCCTCAAGCCAATGGACAGGCCGAGGTCAGTAATCGAACTATTCTTCATGGGCTGAAGACCAGGCTAGACAAAGCAAAAGGGGCATGGGTGGACGAATTGCCTAGTGTTCTATGGGCATATCGTACCACCAGTCGTGTGTCAACCAGAGAAACGCCATTCAGCCTCGTATACGGCGCAGAAGCACTGATCCCCGTGGAAATTGGAGCATTATCACCAAGAGTGGTACCCTTAGTAGAGGAAGAAAACTCACAAGCTCTAAGGGAAGGCTTGGACCTACTCGATGAACATAGAGAAGCCGCGGCTATTCGATTGGCATCCTATCATCAGAGGGTGGCCAACTACTATAATAGCCGGGTGAGAGATAGGCCAATGTTTGAGGGAGATCTAGTGCTCAGAAAGTCGCAGATCACGAATGCCCTGAAGGAGGATGGGAAATTCAGAGCCAATTGGGAAGGTCCATACAGAATCAGATACAAGATTGGACCTAACACCTGTGTTCTGGAAACTCTACAAGGGAAGAAGATAGGGAAAACATGGAATTCAAATCACCTAAAGCTGTATTTGAATTAATCGCTATATTTTCTTTCCCAAACAGTATTATCATTTGTTTATACAATCACAAGATATTGTTATCAAATCATCACGCAGAATGTCATTTTATTATACATCTGCAACTTCTATGCATCTAAATCTTGTGACAGGAATTCAGAAGAGCCGTAAGAGCCTGAGCCGCTATACGTCACTGTGGCCAGGCATACATTCAGAAGAGCATAAGAGCCTGAGGCGCTATGCGTCACTGTGGCCAGGCGTACATTCAGAAGAGCCGTAAGAGCCTGAGGCGCTATGCGTCACTGTGGCCAGGCGTACATTCAGACGAGCCGTAAGAGCCTGAGGCGCTATGCGTCACTGTGGCCAGGCGTATATTCAGAAGAGCCGTAAGAGCCTAAGGCGCTATGCGTCACTGTGGCCAGGCGTATATTCAGAAGAGCCGTAAGAGCCTTAGGCGCTATGCGTCACTGTGGCCAGGCATATATTCAGCCGAGCCGTAAGAGCCTGAGGCGCTATGCGTCACTGTGGCCAGGCGTATATTCAGAAGAGCCGTAAGAGCCTGAGGCGCTATGCGTCACTGTGGCCAGGCGTATATTCAGCCGAGCCGTAAGAGCCTGAGGCGCTATGAGTCACTTTGGCCAGGCGTACACTCTGCCGAGCCGTAAGAGCCTGAGGTGCTATGCGTCACTGTGGCCAGGCAATAAAAACATCAAGGCTATAAAAACTAAAGACGCATCCATGTCATAGTAATCAAGCCTTAAACAGTTATACGTTTACGCAAAAAATTCTTTCTGAAAGTATACCTTTCTATCAAGAATTGGGGAGCATACACGAATACATTCAAAGCGAATATATACAAGCAAAATAAACAAACAGACAAAGAATGATAAATGATAAATAGAGAAGTAATGCGATACGAAGCATGAACAAAAATATCGATTTCATTTCATTCAAAAGCTATTACAAATAGATCTTTAGTAGATCTTTACAATTACATTCAACAAAAGTACAAAATTAAAACAAAAAGGACAACAAAGTACTTGAAAGGAAAAACAAAAAACAGAAATAGCTATCTAATCTTCGGGAGAAAGCTGGGGATCAGCTACAGACGGACCTTCACTACCCAGGGACTGCAGCTGACCCTCCTCGCCGTCCAAATCAAGAAGAGCGTTAATAGGCTCGGGAGCACCGCCCAAATCCGCGGGCTCCCAAGGACCGGTGAGGTTGGCGAGGTCATCTTGAGCGGTCCTCTCGAATAGTTCGTCCGCGGGTTCAGCCCCAGGTTCATACTTGGTCCAGTCGGGGGCCTCGAATAGCATTGCCTCGATCGTATATTGAAGCTCGGGGAATTCCTCGCCATTCCTATGCTTCTCTAACCATGATCGGGCAAGATAGAACTCGTACTTTACATAGGGATTCGAGAAATCCTCCTTCCGCCTCAAGCAGTCTTTGGAAAGGCGGTACTCCTTTACGGCTTCCGCCCGGATGCTATCGATCTCTACTCGGGTCAAAGTAGGAGCTTGACTTTCTAAATCGGTAATGCGTTGCTCAAGTTCCTGATTCCGAGTGAGTAAGGACCCGTAGTTGGACTACATACGATCCAGCTCGGCATGGGCCTCCTGAAGATCCTCGTGGAATTTGCCAGATCGGGCTGTCTCGACAGTGAGATCCCCTTTTGCCTGATTCAAGTCCTGGTGAATTTTCGTGAGCTGCTCCTCCAAGCTTCGAACCAAATCCGGAAGTTTGGACAAGTTATTGACAGTGTTGGATAACTCCATAACCTTGTCCTTCAGCTCCTGGATTTCTTTATCGGCCCGCTCCCGATAGGCCCGGTGCTGGGCATTGTTACCACGGTTCTCTGAGCCAGCTGTAAAGAAATGCAAAAAGTCAGATTCAAAGAATGTAGCAAAAAGGAATCAAACGAAGAGGAGTATGAAACTTACCCTCAATGCCTCCATGTCGGCTAAGTCCTCCCCCTTCAGATAATTTCGAAATATTCTCGCCTCGTCCCGAGGAAGGATGGAAGACCAACTAATCCGGGAAGCCACCCTGGGAGTATCCAAAGTATCATTGTCGCGGACCCCGGGGTAAACTCGAAATTCGGCCCCTCTCATAATAAACCCCCCATCCACGGGGTAGGACCTCTCATCAGCAGGGCCTATCCTCGGAAGTATTGGTCTGTTTCCCATCGAACCCTCGATGTATAAGCGCCTTCGATTCTTCCGCTGCGACGGAATGATATTGCACTCCGCACGTTCCTCGGAGCGGGATCGCCCGGATGACCCGGAAGTCCCCCGTGAAGATGAGGCAACTCTCCCCCTATCCCGAGAGAGATCCCTCTGCTCCGAAGGAGGGGGAGGCATCGCCTGCCTAGAAACAGGGGGGTCCGAGCACGAGGTAGCTGAGAAGGGACCGGTGCCTCGCTTGGGACATCGTCGGCTAAACGACGCCTCTTCCTGGTAGGAGCACTGGAAGGACCAGCCTCCGAGACCTGACGACCCAACGATTGTCGAAAGTGACTCATTTCTGCAAAAAAGGAAAAGAAAATAAATCAGTGGTCGAAAATTGATCAAAAACAGCAAGTAGTAAAAAGAATTAAAAGTTACCGTCAGGAGAATCGAGATGCTCTTGAAGGGACTCTATATTTATTGCGTCGTCATCAGGGAGCACCATGAAAGTGGAGCCGAACCCTTCCCAGCCAGTCAGGTCGGCTAAGGGTTCGCTGCCAGAACTAGATTCTACGTTGGTACTCCCTATATCCTCCTGTGGCCTTACAGGTTCAGGATTTAACTCGGGGGAAGTCGAAGGCGGAGGATCGGATGAAGGAACAGAGGATCCTGCAACAGGGACCGGACCCACACCCCAGCCAGCTGATATCAAATTTTCATTTGATAAAAGGCTGTCAAGGCTAATGGGATGACGGACTAGCAGTTTGTTGACATCCGAAGATAACCGCTCCCTAAGCATGGAAATCCTGGGACCCTTGGGGATTTCTCGCCTATTCTCCCAAAGGGTGGGGAAATCCAGGCCCTCGGGCACTTCTACAACAAGCCACTCCGTCTCAAAACCATGAAGCTTGTTAGCAGGTTTCTCGAACAACCTGTTCTCAAAACCGGGCTGATACACCCGCTGAAGCGAGTAAGGCACTAAGCCGGGGCTCCCTCGAAACCTGAAAAATACATCTAAGAGAGGAAGGGATGGAGGGACGCCCCTTGAATGGCAGTGCACGGTGAACGCTACTAATTGCATCCATGCATGAGGATGCAACTGTCCCGGGGATACTCCGTGCGTCCTAAGGAAGGAAGCCCCGAAGTCGGACAATGGGAAGCGGAGTCCTAACTCTAATGCTGCCCTAAAAACGACTACCCCGTTGGACACACGACGTATGTCACTCTCCTAGGGGGTTGGAAGTCTATAGGCGTATCCCTCGGGTAAGGGAAACCTAGATACTAGATCTCGGATGTCGGCTTCCTTCAAAGTCGACTTTACTCCTAGGTCTATTTGTTTTCCTACACCATGGCCAGCCATTTTTAGGGGTTCGGAAGCCAAAAAGTGGAACCACGTACTATAAAATTACCTAAAATGAAGGAGAGAAGAACTCGCGACAGAGTCTCAAGAAGGCGCGACAAACCTGCGACACAGTGTTGTATGCGCGGCAGAGTTGCGATGGAGTTGCGGTAGAGTGGCGAGAGAGTAGCGACAGAGTCTGCAGAGGAAAATACGGTAGAGTATTGTTGCGAGAGAACTGAGTATCGACGAGGACAGCAGGGGCCCAGTATATATAGCGGCTCGCCTGCGTCGCCACACGCGCGGAGATTCGACCCGACCCGAGAAAAATCCGAACCCAGACACTCTTTCGTAGGAAAAATTCCTACCAAAGAGTGGGGAGCAATTAATGGTGGTCGTGTCACCAGAATCCACGTGTACAACTATCCGCCAACCATTGAATGCCATGTGTCAGTACAAAATAAGCCACGTGGCTGATTTCGCGACAGAGTTGCTACGCGACACAGTTGCTTGTTGAACGACAGAGTGTTCGGGGCGATAGGCACTCTGTCGCCTGGGATGTGTGCCGCACAGTAGGCGCGACAGACTCCATCGCCTCTATTGCGACATAGGTCTCCCGCATTGCCCTCGCGGCAAAGGTCTCCCGCACAGCCTGCGGCATAGGTATCCCGCACAGCCTGCGGCAGAGATCCATGGGCACTCTGCCGCCTACCGACTCCCCCGCAAGCTACTTAACCCGAAGCGCGACAGAGTGCTCCATGACTCTGTCGCGGCCCAGACACGCGCCTGGGCCTCAGCTCGAACCGACTTAGAAGAAACCTATAAATATGCCAAGGAGCTCTCAGAAAAAGGAGAGGAAACCAAAGAACAAAAAAGCAGGGAGAAATACTTCAACTCTTTGAATTAAGAAACACATTCTCTTCCTCTTATTTACACAACTCCCGATTACTTACTTAATCATCGGAGTGCGCGTGCAGGGACAGATCCCTGCGCCCTCTGATTCCTGTTGTTTTTGCAGAACATACGAAGAAGACGTGGAACAAATCGCACCGACGTCACTTCTCTGTCGTTAGTGCAATCAGACTACGTGGAAGGTAAATTCCTGTTGCTGTTCGAGTAGGCAACATCAGAAACTGTTGTGCGTGGATAGCTAAGGAGAGGGAAAGGTTGTTGCATGCAAGTTTAGGAGGTTGATTTTGGGTGGCTGGTAGGGTGGCTGTGAGTGGTGGCTGTCGAATTCAGCTCTGGTTGGTGGTGGTGGCGTGGGGGAGAGGGGGAATGGCTGGAGAGTTTTCTGGTTTCCTTAGCAGAAAACGTGACAAGGGGTAGGGGAGGGGAAACCAGAATGCTTAATGTCTGCTTTTATATTTTTTGGTTTTAATTTTCAGATTTTTATATATCTATGGTTTAATAATTCGTTAATTCAATTTCCAAATTTTATATTTCATCTACATGTTTTACTCTAATACATATATGTATAATAACATTTCAGGTTTGTTTTTATACTTTCAATTATATATATTTCAGCTTTTAATTTGTTTTAACAATTTGATAACTAAGTGCAGATTTTGCAATTTAATCTACATAAAAATCTGGTTCCCATGCTCTAATATATATGGTTTTACCAATTTAACAACTAAATTTCTGATTCATAGTTTAATCATCATGTTTTACTATAACACACACACACACACACACATATATATATATATGTATGTATATATATATAACTACATTTCAAGTTTACGTTATTTATCAATTTAATAACCAAAGTGCAGGTTTTACAATTTTAATCTATATAAAATCTGGCTTTTTCATACCTCTAATGTGTGTGTGTATATATACATATATATCAACTTTCTATATGGTTTAACATAGTAAAATTAAATTGCATATTTAATGTCATGCCCCGGTTTCGGGAACCTTCTATCCATACATTCTCTACTACGGTTGGGCTGTGAGAAGATGCAATTACTAAAAATTTATTTATTTACAGCGGAATATTTAAAACTTTAATTCACACTCCCAGGTGTGTGTGTAAATACACAAAATTAATTGTATAAATACCATGTGCTTACATATCATCCCCATAATACTGAATACAATTCCAAGATATAACTGTGCGATACAATATATTAGATACAAAATACTCGTGTATACAAATCTTATACCTTTGCGGATTGTGGGAGCTGTTCAACACAAAAGACTTAGAGACCACCGCTCTCTTACTTCTCAGTACCTGGAGGGGGAAAATAGTGGGATGAGCAAACCACGGCTCAGTAAGGAAATGTATGCTAGCAGGTAGATATCGTACTACCTACATAGCCCATGCATGCATAAACCAAAACCATGTTTTCGTTATAAATGGAAATATCATACGAACAATGCATTTAAACACATGTTTCTCAATAGCATTTTCGTGTAAATCAAATGTCAAACTTCCATTTAAAACATGCTCATAAATAGTGCCCTCATGGCACGAATGTGAAATCAGAGATTTATTAAAACACGAAATCTCTTTCACTTCTCAAATCATTCTCTTTCGCAAATCTCTTTCTTTTTCTGAGATTGTCTCTGTTTCTCGATTCTCTGAGACAGGCATGGAATTTTCGGCAATCAAATATCCACGACTTATGGCCACAGTCAGTGATCCCAGGCCTCACTGATCGGGTGTGCACAGGGTATCACTTCGCCTGAAGGGGGATGGGTCAGTCCTACCCTCCGGCTCATTTCAATCCACCTCATCTCCTCGTATACTCACGGTGAAGATACGTCGTGTGTCATCTACGCGATACTCGTACTCACGTGCACCCAGCACGGTACATAGTATACTAACGGGTGACTACACTGTTCTACGTACAACCGTGGACCCAAGTCCATACTCCAACTCCGATGGACTTTTTATCCTTAAACCATGTCTCATATACTAGGCGAGCAAGCAGCATGACACACAGTCAACGCAAAGCTCTAGCGCGGTACGATCTATCGTTAAGGCCCAGCCCGTTCAATTGGCCGTCGGCTGGTATCCCCTTGGGTCCCAGACCCCCAGGTTTACCTTAACTCAACAAAACAGGTGCGAGCAAAGTTCCCGCACTTTCTCAAAACCCTCGTGCGAGTTAAAACTCCCGCACGGTACATCAAGGCATTAAAACAGGTGTGAGCTAGCGCTTCAACACCAAATCTCATCTCAAAACTGATAGATGGCTATTTTCTCTTTTAAAACTCAAAACACGTTTATTCATACAGCATGCCTCTTCATGCTAAAACATGTAAAAATTAGCCAACCTATCATCAACATTTCTCAATCATCATTAACAATATAAAATTGAGAACATCATTGAAAACATGCATATCATGCTATTTCCTTACCCTATCCCATTTCTCAATACATATATATACATCATAGTACTTTTTATACTTCCACATCATTTCATAAACTTATAATATCGTACTAGTCCTAGCAATATATCTACGAAATTGCTGTAATTACGTACGAACATCTCTATAGCTAACACACAGTCCCTTACCTCGTTTTACTTGTGTGCAACTATCCGCCTTTATGCTTCTCGCGTTCTCATCTCGACTTGCTCCGGCGTATCATCCGAAACTGAAATTCATCCACCAACATTTGAGTTAATGTTTCTAACTCTTATTTAACTAAGCATTTATCCAATGCCTTAATTACACATTTTTACCCTTTGTGGTAAATCTCCCAATTTGTCCTAATATCAACATTTCCAAACCATTTCCACAACATACTCATCCACTCAAGATATCTCATTCATCATAAACACTCCCACACTCCACTTTCTCACACTTGACTATTTCTAAATTATATTCATTTCATACCATCCTAGGTAGTTCTATCCACAATATGCACACCCAAATATCTTTATAAGCATTAACTAAACCAATGTACTTGGATTTGTGCATTAGAACTTACCTCATTGGATTTCCTCTTGCTCCAATTAGGATTGCCCTCTATTTCTTCAATCCATCAAATGGGGAAATGCCTCTAGACTATGTTGTTCTTCTCTTTGATGTGAACAACTTTGTCTCTAATAGCCTCTCCTTAAATCTCACTGAAAATGGCTGGATTTAGGAGTGAGAAACTAGATTTCTTTGAGTTGAAGTGAAATGGAAATGTTTGTCCCGAAATTCTGATGATCCAACTGTTCCCATTTATAGTTTTGACTTGATGAGATCGATCTTCCTTGGGTGGAGATCGATCTGTTCCTCAAAAATCTCTCTTTTCTGAGACGTTTTAAAGGTATGAGATCGATCTGTCGAGACTGGAGATCGATCTGCTGCCAAACAAAAGCTTTAGGAGATCGATCTGGTCTTATGGGAGATCGATCTGCTTCCAACCCGAGAGCTAAGGAGATCGATCTGCTTCCTTTGGAGATCGATCGGTTCCCTTCCATTTCTCACATAAGAGCATTCTGGCTCTCCCAGATCGATCTCTCATCCTATGAGATCGATCTGGCCTTCACAAATTCCAGATTTCCTGCAGTTTTTCTGCAACAACCCTTACCAAACACCCTTAATTTGCTACCATGATCATTTTCTCATTCATTCATCTTTGAGACTTGAAAATGGGATCCATCCTCACTACATACACATTAAAACTTGTGTAGAATCTTTGTATGACCAAATATATACGATATTACTCGAATGGAAGTATACACTTATGTAAATCTTTCCTTCCATTTTACTATACTACTCATATTCCATTTCGATCACATTCTTCTCGTTTTAAGTTCATTTCTTCCTACTCACTCATAATGCAACTTGTACGTATAATCACAATTCTTACTACAAGTGCGTACATAATCTTATGAACTTACATTGCATACACTTCACATTACAATACATCATCTTACTTATGATTTTATTTACATTCCCATGTTCCTATATACATAGCTATACATGTACGGGGTCTCACATTTAATATTTAATCTACATATAATCAAGCCTTATATTTCTAATGTATATGTAACTACATTTTCAGATTTAATATTCATACAAATTTTATGGAACCCGACTTGCATCTTTCTATATATATATATAAACATGTTTCAAAAATAATCTTTACATAAGGTCTACATCTATATATAATTTCAGATTTTGTAATTTATTCATAAGTGTATTTTTATCTTAATGTTAGTAGCTTAATATTTTCAGATTTTGTTACATTACTATATTAAATAAATTTGCTCCCTAATTAGCTAAGCTAACTTTCTTAAATTTAATAATTTCACTAGCTAATTATTCATAAAATTTCCATTTAACTGAATTGTTCATGGTTTCCTATAGATTTTCGGTCACACATTAATCTACTTACATGAATTAAATTTATTTCTACACTCATGAATATTTAGCCTAATGTCTAATGGTAAATTATCTTACTCTATCCTAATTTAATCACATAAATATATTTCAACCACATAAGTTATGTTCCTGGCATAATCCTAAACATATACTATGCATTATGCCATTAAATTTATATTCTCCCTATATAATTTATCTTTGTTGTATTTTATTTATATTAGACTATAATTTTCGTTTTCAATACTTATACTTACCTAATTTTATCAATTCTTACCAATTCTTACATTGCTTAAACTAAAATTACACCAAAATTATTATTCTAAGTGGTGTAAACCGAAATAATCCTATCCTAATTTCTATTTATTCTATCTCTTAGTTAAATTATATCCTCCTATCCGTAAACTAATCCTGACTTAACATAAAGATAAGCGAAACATTGGTATAGGGAATTTGCAGTCTTACATTTCTCCCCTCCTTAAAGAATTCGGTCCTACGAATTTCGAGCCAGGTCAAAACAGGTACGGGTATTTCTCCCGCATCAAGCTCTCCGATTCCCATGTTGCTTCCTCTACAGAATGGTGTTACCATAGTACTTTGACGAGGGAAATGGATTTGGATCTTAAAACTTTGTCCTTCCTGTTAAGAATTTGGACCGGTTTCTCTTTGTAACTCAAATCCTTTCTTAACTCCAACGACTCATAAGCTAAAATGTGAGATGGATCGGGTCGATACTTACGAAGCATAGACACATGAAACACATTATGTATCTCGGCTAGCTGGGGAGGTAAAGCTAGTTGATACACTACTTCGCCAACACGTTCCAATACCTCGAATGGTCCTATGTATCGAGGACTCAATTTGCCCCTTTTTCCTGACCTCATCACACCTTTCATCGGAGTAACCTTCAAGAACATATGGTAGCCCACTATAAATTCCAAATCTCTTCTCCGATGGTCTGCATAACTTTTCTGTCTATCTTGGGCTATCTTGAGCCTTTTACAAATCATGCGGACCTTCTCTGAAGCTTGTTCAACCAAATCCAGAGCATAGATCATCGTGTCACCAACCTCTTCCCAACCGATTGGTGATCTGCATCTTCGTCCATAAAGAGCTTCGTATAGAGCCATTCCTATATTGGCATGGTAACTATTGTTGTAAGCAAATTCCACCAAAGGTAAATGCTCGTCCCATGAACCTCCGAAATCAATAACACAAGAACGTAACATGTCCTCTAAAGTTTGTACCGTCCGTTCTGACTGTCCATTAGTCTGCGGATGATATGCCGTGCTAAACTGTATTCGAGAACCCAAAGACTCCTAAATCTGCTTCCAAAACCAAGATGTAAACCTAGAGTCCCTATCCGAAGTGATACTTACGGGGGTTCCATGGAGTCTCACTATCTCCTTAACAAACAATTCAACCAATGTGTTCAAAGGAGTAGTCGAGCAAATGGCTAAGAAATGTGCTGACTTAGTGAGTCTATCCACGATTACCCAAATGGCGTCATGCTTCCCTCGAGTTCTAGGTAAACCTGTAACAAGGTCCATAGTTATATGTTCCCGCTTCTAAGTTGGTATGGGTAGGGGTTGGAGTAAACCTGCCGGTTTCTGGTTTTCCACCTTCACTTGCTGACACACCAAACACCTTGCTACAAACTCTACAACATCACGTTTCATTCCAAGCCACCAATACATCTTGCGTATGTTATGGTACATTTTGGTGCTCCCGGGATGTAGAGTATATCTACTAGAGTGAGCTTCGGATAAAATCAGCCTTTTAAGGTCCTCACCCTCGACACACATATCTGGCCTCTGAATCTATGTAATCCATCTAAACCAATCTCAAACTCTGAATCTCTACCCTCTTGAATATGCCTGGACACTTTAAGCAACTTCTGGTCTAGTTTCTGTGCCTGCCTAATCTGATCAATCAGTGTTGGCTCAATCCTGAGATTAGCAACTAAAGGACTCTGGTCCGACGGTGCTACATCAATAGACAAACTGACAAACTGTCCCAACAATTCCCACTCCTTCACCATCAAACCGGACACCATACTCATGTTTTTCCTACTCAATGCGTCCGCTACCACTTTTTCTTTCCCTGAGTGATATAAAATTTCACAATCATAGTCTTTCAACAATTCCATCCATCTACGCTGCCTCATGTTTAGTTTTTCTGAGATAATGGGTATTTGAGGCTCTTGTGATCTGTATAAATTTGAAACTTTTCTCCATAAAGGTAATGCCTCCATATTTTCAAAGCAAAGACTACTGCTACAAGTTTGAGATCATGCGTGGGGTAATTCCTTTCATGCTCCTTCAGTTGACGAGATTATGCTACCACTTTGCCGTTCTGCATAAGCACACATCCCAATCCATTCAATAAAGCATCACTATACACTGTGAATCCTCCGAGTCCATCTGGTATGGTGAGGATCGGTGCAGAAGTTAATTGATGCTTGAGCTATTAGAAACTGCGCTCACAGGCATCGCTCCACTCAAACTTAACATCCTTACGGGTGAGTCAAGTCAGAAGAGCTGTAATTTTTTAGAATCACTCTACGAACCTTCTGTAGTACCAGGCTAATCCAAGAAAGCTTTGTATCTCCATCATTGTTTGTGGCCTCTCCTAGTTCACTATAGCTTCCACTTTGGACAGGTCAACAGATACTCCATCCTTGTTCACTACATAGCCTAGAAAACCAATATGCTTCATCTAGAATTCACATTTGTCCAATTTAGCATACAATCTCTTTTCTCAAAGTGTCTGAAGGACTATGTACAAGTGTCGTTCATGTTCTTCCGGAGAACGAGAATACACCAAGATGTCGTGTCACGACCTCCACCCGTGACTTACCCAAAAACCACTACTAATTTTTCGCTTTTTACTTACCTTTCTCTTCACCTAGTCTTCTCATTCATACTCATCTTATCACATCATACCATTACAAATATTGACTGTACATACATATTTCTCATAAACAAAGTTATTTACATTAACATAATTACATCCCCAGTATTACAACCGTGTATATCATTGTGCTTACACATTGTTCAGATACAAAATAGTATGCGATGTGTATACTTTTAGCTCTATGGGAAATGGCAGCGGACAAAAGGAATACTATACCTCAGCCGGACTCAATCTATTGTAGATGATCTGTAGAGAGGGGAAAATAAAGGGGGGTTGAGCTCACAACTCAGTAAGAAAATCAGGCAAGCAAGTAGACGTCCACACTATCAACTAAAAATAATGCTTGGCCTTTCCTTCTTTCAACTTAAAAGCATGTATCAAAATTGGTATAATAGTAGTACAGAATGAATTCATGTACTTAAAATCATGTTTAGTTATAAAATGTAGGCATTCATGCAAAACAATGCATTTTAATAATTTCAGAATGCCTTTATATAAATCGTGCCATTTACATATAACTCACGGTAAATATGGTAATTCACAACACAATTCAATAACCGATTTTTGACCCATCACTTAGGTCTAACCGTCTCATGAAAATAAGTGATATATCATGCGAGACTCAGTGGCTAAATGCAATACTCTGATAGACT
The DNA here is from genome assembly GCA_033439115.1 of Firmiana major. Taxonomy (NCBI): domain Eukaryota; kingdom Viridiplantae; phylum Streptophyta; class Magnoliopsida; order Malvales; family Malvaceae; genus Firmiana; species Firmiana major. The sequence goes on along the minus strand of CM065907.1, from coordinate 41,367,275 downwards.
ATGGCCATATCCTAAAATGGTGAAATCACAGGTAACACAGATCTCGGTGTGCGGGTATCACTACTGTAACGGGAGGGGGGTTAGTCCATCACAACTGCCAGCTATAAACTCCTCAACTCTATAACTCCACCACACGGTACAGTGTACTCCATGCCACTCGCACGGTACAACGTACACCCGTGGACCCTCTCCTCATGGTTAAGGTGCCTGCCATAGGTCTTAGCCCCCACACCATGGAAATACATAATAGTCGGGGTGCTTGCCATCAGTCTTAGCCCTCATTCTATGGAAAATAATGCCATGTCTCTAAATCCACGTGCGAACATCTCAATAGTGTGACACTCAGTCTACACGAGGAATTCGTTACGATTTTTTTTCTAACATGTCTTATATATCACATAAAAACTACAGTGCGCGTCTTGAGTGTGACTCACAATCAACACTCCGCCTCTAAACACTGTGTATGCATCTTAAAATATAAAACACTAGTGCGAGTAACCTCTAGCACTAGGTTAATGCATAATTCTCTTTTCAAATCAAGTACAAGCTATTGCTCCAGTACTATATCATGTATAAATCATGAAAAGTCGAGTACGAGCAATGCTCCCAACACTCTATCATGTAAAACTGAGTATGAGCAAAGCTCTCAATACTCTATATGCATCAATCACAAAACTGAGTATGAGATATGCTCTCAGCACTCTCACCTGCATAAATCGCATTTAAAATTAAGTACGAGTATATACTCCAGTACTTTATGATGCATATCTCAAAATATAGTGCGAGTATCCTCTAGCACTTAAGGCTTTCAGACAAAACCAAATAGATGGCTATTCAAATCACACTTCACATAATAAATCAAATACGCACTCAAATGTGTTGTTTTCACGTAATTAAGAAAACATTAGCCATTCTATCTGCAACTCATGCATTTTGGGTCACAACATGCTTTTTAGGTATTTTCACCCTATTTTTGGATAAAATATACTTATTCTCATTTATCTCTATCACAACAACATATCTCTTTAAGGGAATTCATATAGAATATAATATCAAAATTCTATTCGAAATATGCGTAGCCATCTCTAACTACTCACGAAATTCCCTTACCTCGGATCACGTCAAGTTACCTCACTTCCTCGATTTTGCTCACTCTTGCAGTCCGATCAGCTTCCTATGCGATTTTCGAAGTTGTTATAAATATTCACGTTAGTATATCACTATATACTCATTTCATTTGCCAAATTTCAATTAAACACATAATTTTCATCACTTTCTCCAAATATGGTATAAAACCACATTTTCACATAACTATCTTTATTTCTCCTTATTTCCAATTTATGCATTTCATAAGATTATCTCATAATCTTCCATACATGCATATTCCATCATTAAATCAATGTTAGCACCATTTCCTCATCATTTCCTCATTTTCTCACCAATATCTAGGTCATGGTGATTTTTCATTATCCTTTCATTTTGAACATTTCAAATATATACCAATTTACTCATTAATACACCTAGTTTAACATATATCAACTTGGTGCATTAAATAATACTTAACTGAGATTTCCTTCCTTTTTCACCAAAATGGCGAAATCCTTCTTGCTCTTGAAATCTTTGATCTCAATCTTTTGTTTCCAAGTATGTTGTTCTCCTCTTTGCTAAGAACAACTTTCCTCACTTATATCTCACTCAAAACTGATCACAAACTGAAGTTTTCTAATGTTTCTTGGCTAGGTTACACTTTGGTTCTTGAATGAAATAGTGAATCTTGAGAAAATGAAGTGCAGAAGTCCAGTATTTATAGAATTAGCCATAGGAGATCGATCTGCTCACCAATAAGATCGACCTGCTCTTGCATTTTCTTCTCGAAACTGACCTTTCAGGCCTAATGAGATCGATATACTCTTACATGAGATCGATCTGTTGCAAGTTATTTGCTTAAGAAGATCGATTTGGCCCTTCAGAGATCGATCTATCATTCATATTTTCCAGATTTTGCTGCAGTTTTCTGCAGTAACTCATACCAAACTTCATAGATTTTGCTACCATAGTCATTTTCTCATCCAACCACCTTCAAGGCTTGAAAATGAGATCCATTCATACTTTATACACATTAAAACTTGTGTGCATTCATTGTATAGCCAAAGTTATACAATATATAACCAAATAGAAGTACAAAGTTTTATGCAACTTCATTCCATTTGCTGCACTACTCCAAACTCAATATAGTCACTTTCCACTCATGGAAATATCCATCTTACACTTGCTAACCACTTTAACACTTGCATGTATTCGTTTCATACACATTTACAAACTTCAAATATCCATTCCTCATAATTTACATTAAATGTGACTTGCTCATACATCACAAGTCATAAAGGTTACATTTAAAAATGTGAATCTTCACTAACCTGATGATCTTATTCCTCAAGACTTTCTCCTTTCTATCCAATATCCAAATCGATTTCTCTACATAAGTCAAATCATCTTTAAGCTCCAATGGCTCATACCGAATCACATGGTTCGGATCTAGATGATACTTCCTCAGCATCGAAATGTGGAAGACATTATGCACTCCCGATAAGTTCGGTGGCAAAGCTAATCTGTATGCCTTATCTCCCACTCTATCTAGTCTTTCAAAGGGTCCAATGTAGTGAGGACTCAACTTACCTTTCTTCCCAAATCTCGTTATACCTTTAGAAGGAGAAACCTTCTGAAACACTTACTCGCCAACTGCGAATTCAAGTGGTCTTCGTCTCTTGTCAGCATAGATCTTTTGTTTACTCTGAGCTGTCCTCAATCTCTCAACATTCAACCGGACATCCTTAAAGGCCTGTGTAACCAAATCAGGACCAAAAATCTTTTTGTTACCCACTTATTCCTATCCGATAGGGGAACGATATCTACAACCATATAAAGCCTCATACGGTGCCATCTCGATACTCGCATGATAACTGTTGTTGTAGGCAAATTCGACTAGTGGCAAATGATTATCCCAGGAGCCTCTAAAATCCAGCACACACACTCTCAACATATCCTTCAAGGTCTGTATAGTCCTCTCTGACTGCCCATCTGTCTGAGGATGAAAAGCAGTGTTCAAACTCAACTAGGTTCCCATGGCCTCCTGAAAATGTTCCCAAAAGTGGGAAGTGAAGCGGGAATCCCTATCCGAGACAATACTCACTGGAATACCATGTAACCTTACTACTTCGCGTACATACAATTCTACCAATGTACTCAGAGTATCGGTAGCTCTCATAGTTAGAAAGTGGGCTGACTTCGTTAGTCTATCAACTATCACCCATATAGCATCGTGATTCCTCCGGGTCCTCGGTAAACCCATCACGAGATCCATGGTGATATGCTCCCATTTCCATGTTGGTATAGGTAGAGACTGCAATAACCCTACAGGTTTCTGATGCTCTACCTTCACTTGCTGACAAACAAGACATCTTGCCACAAAATCCGTAACATCTTTCTTCAGACCTGACCACCAGTTTACCTTTCAGAGATTTTGGTACATCTTATTACTCCCTGGATGTAGCGTGTACCTCAATGAATGAGCTTCTGTCAATATCAATCTCCTGAGCTCTAGGGCCTTAGGAACACATAATCTGCCTCTAAACCTCAGAAGTCCATCTGAACTTGTCTCAAAGTCAGTCACTATGCCCTTCTGTATTTGACTAATCACATCAATGCAATACAGATCAGTCCGCTGAGCCTGTCTGATCCTCTCCAACAGATCTGGCTCTAAGAGTAGACTGGCAATCACATAGTCCGTATCCATGTCAGATGGTACAACTCCCAAACTGAGGCTAGCAAACTGCTCTAGCAACTCATGTTCCCTGACCATCATTTACGATACCATCCCAAGGCTCTTTCTGTTCAAAGCATCAACTACAACGTTAGCTTTACCCGGATGATAAAGTATCTCACAATCATAATCCTTTATAAGCTCTAGCTATCTTTTCTGTCTCATGTTCAGTTCCTTCTGTGAGAACAGATACTGGAGGCTCTCGTGGTCGGTAAAAATCTAGAATTTCTCTCCATACAAGTAGTGGCGCCATATCTTCAACGCAAACACTAATGTTGCTAAATCTAAATCGTGGGTCGGATAGTTCTTCTCATGATTCTTCAGCTGTCTGGACCCATAAGCAGCAACCCTCCCATCCTGCATCAATACACAGCCCAATCCCTAATGCGAAGCATCAGTATACATTGAAAATCCTCTTAAGCTGGTAGGGATAGTGAGAATTAGAGCGGTAGTCAATCGACTCTTCAACTCCTAAAAACTCTTCTCACAATCTTCATCCCATACAAATGCTACACTCTTCCAAGTTAGATGTGTCAATGGAGTAGCTAACTTCAAAAATCCTTCTACGAATCTTCGATAATATCCTGCTAAACCAAAGAAACTCTTGATCTCTGTGACTGTCCTCTATTGTTTCCACTGAACTACAGCCTTAATCTTGGATGGATCTACTGATACACCATCCTTTGACACAACATGTCCCAAAAATGAGATCTGTGACAACCAAAAGTCACACTTGCTAAGTTTAGCATATAACCTCTGCTCTTGTAACGTCTGCAATACAATCCTGAGGTGCCTCTCATGCTCCTCCTCGGATATCTAGTATACCAAAATGCCATCGATGAAAATGATAACAAACTGATCCAAATATAGCTTGAACACATCGTTCATCAAAGCCATGAAAGCTGCAGGTGCATTCTTCAATCCGAATGGCATAACCAAGAACTCATAATGGCCATATCGAGTCCTAAATACTGTCTTGGGCACATCTCCACTCTGAACTATTAGCTAATGGTACCCATACCTTAGATCAATCTTAGAAAAGACCTGCGCTCACCGGAGCTCATCCAGCAAATCATCAATTCATGGAAGAGGATACTTATTCTTGATGGTTTCCTTATTTAACAATCTATAATCAATACACAATCGGAGGCTTCCATCCTTCTTCCTTACGAATAAAACAGGTACACCTCAAGGTGAAACACTCGGTCTAATGAAACCCCTGTCCAACAGCTCCTGTAACTGTCTCTTAAGCTCCCCTAGTTCAACTAAGGCCATGCGGTATAGTGGTTTTGAAATAGGCTCAGTACCAGGCACCAAATCTATGCAGAACTCTATCTCTCTGTCTGGTGGTAACCCTGTCAATTCATCAGAAAAGATATTGGGGAACTCACTAACCACATGAATATCTTTTAACTCTGGATGTACCTTATCCGTATTAACCACGTACGCAATAAAACCTTCAACATATTCATCTCTCAGTCAGCATAATACATTATCAATTACAATCAAACTACTATTTTTATTTCTTTGCATCAAGCTTTACAACATATTTTTCAGGGTTAGGAAACATAACTGTCTTAGCGTAACAATCTAAAACAGCACGGTTTACTGATAACCAATCCATTCCTAAGATTACATCAAAGTCGCTTATACTTAACAATATTAGATTGGCTGTCATATCCTTTTCCCCTACTTTCAACTTACAATCATTTAACACAAACTCCACTAGCTGACTATTATCCATATGCGTACTAATCAACATCATCCTAGTTAAAGGAGTACACTTTACATGCTTTATTAATTTACATGTAAATGAAGGCGATACAAATGAATACATGGCACCAGGATCAATTAACACATGTGCTTCTAAATCATAAATCAGGATGTTACCTTTAACCTGTGAGAACTGAGAATTCTGTATACCCCAGTTATGAGAATTGTAATTTGGTGTATGTAATTATGATATGTTAATGTACACACAAGTTTTAAATATGATGAAGTATAAGAAGATGAGGTTTTCAAGTCTTCAATGTGTATGGATTGAATTATGGACTATAGGGTAGATTTTGAGAAGTTTTACATTGAGTTTTCTAAAAATTGATGCAGCAGCAGTACAATCTGTGAAGGCCAGATCGATCTCCAAGGATGAGAGATCAATCTCATGGCTCCATAATGCAAAAAATGTGCAAGAACTGATAGACAGATCGATCTCATAGGCAAGCAGATCGATCTCCAAAATGTTTTTATAAAGAGAAGATCAATCTCCTCAAGGAGCAGATCGATCTCATTAAGCATTCTGTAAACAGAAGATCGATCTCCTCAAGGAACAGATCGATCTCATTAAGCAATTAAGAGATCGATCTCACCCCACGATAGATCGATCTCCTATGCATAGAATGGCCCCAAAACGTTCCCAAATTCAAAAAGAGATCGATCTTATCAAGGACCACATCGATCTTCTACCTTCGGCCAATATAAGGACCCGTGTGTTTTTCTAGAAATTCATTCTCTCTCTCTTCAGAAATCGAAATCCCTAACTTTCTCTCTCCTCCAAATCGCCCATTTCCGTTTGAATCTCAGACAGAGGTAAGAAGAAAAGTTGTTCCTCATCCAAAGGAGAACAACATACTTAGAAATCAAAGGACGAATTGAATCGAGGTGTGACTGGAGCTCTTTATAAGTTTTGGGTAAATTTCTAAGCTTTAATCTTTGATATTGAGGTGATTTTGGTGATTGTGACTATGAGTGTTGTGATAAAATAGCTAGGAAATGAATAGAGTTGATGAAATTATGATTTTGTTAGAGTGATGATGATATTATACAATTTGTGGTAATTTTACGATTTTGGCTATAAATTGGAATTGAGGCAATGAGATGATTTTGGCATGGATATTATGCATGAAAAATGTAGGATTTGAAATGTAGTGGATGAGAATGTAGATTATGATAGGAATATGAGAAAAAATGAGGTTTGTAGTATTTAACGAGAATATGAGCAAATATGTGCTCGATGATGTGATTGAGATGAATTATTGATGTTTTAACATCGTTTAAACAGCCCAGGAGTTCCAGAGAGGAATACGAGGCTAGTCCGTCGTTTGGGGGAACGATTGCACTATACGAGGTGCAACGAGGTAAGGGAAAACTTAAACTCATTTGTGTATGAGATTTTGTTAATGATATTGTAGCATGAAATGTGATTTGAGAAAATATGTATGTTTTTATGAGTTAAGAATGAGTTATTGCACACGGTTTTATAGTCGATTGGGGCCCATTTTTTATGAGTTGTAAACTAAATGCGAAATTATTTTACAACCGTTTTAAGTTTAAAAAGTGAAAAGTGATTTGGGCTCTACGTTAAGGCGTACTGAGATTTGAGAAATGTGTGCGTGGTTTTACCGATTTGAGCTCGGTTTTGACATGTTTTGTGTTGAGTACAAAACGGTTTTGAGATGAGTTCTATGAGAAAAACTATTATGAGCGCTACATGAAGGCAAAATGGTTTTATATGATAAAGGCTATTACTGAGACTTAGGCATGCCCTGTTGAATACACATCGGGCTTTGCTCTTGTAGCATGTAAGATCGGGCCGTGCTCTAGCAGCACGTAAGACTAACTCCTATGTTCTGGTAATATGAGATGACCCTACTCCGCGACAGCGATGGGTGGCATTGCTCTGATAGCATGTAAGACCGGGTCGTGCTTTGATAGCATGTAAGATCGACGACTGTATGACTCTGATCAAGTCTACAGTGAACCATGGCCATGGGTGTATTATTGTCGACGAAATCCCTCGATTGGGGATGTCCGCCTAGGGGATGAGTTCAATCATTTCGATGTGCCATGATGAGTTTTTATATGAGTTTTGTTTACCTAGTCTCATTTTACACATGAGATTTTGTTTTGCGGCTGCGCCATGTGCATAACTATTGCAGTGATTTTTATCACGTTTTATGAGAAAAGCCATTATCGCATCCTGTTTTCTACATGCTTGTAACTGTGGTTTTATATTAAACCAATTATTATCATGTTTCTACATGAGCTTTGAGAAATGAGTTGAGATGGTGTTTTGATGATTCATGCTACACTTTTCTACTGAGTTTTATTGGGTTTTCACCCACAAAACAAAATGATTGTGATGTGCAAATCATTATTTTATCAATGAGTCCCTTACCCCCTTACTGAGCGATTTAGAAGCTCACCCTGTTTTATCTCCCCCCAGATTTTTTCAAGTGAGGAGAATTTCCTGCGACATACGGAGTAGTGGCTAGTGGAGGACTTGAGCTCCAGGCCATATATTGTACTTTGAGGTATAATTTATCATTTCATGTACCCAGACTAATATTGTATTTACAAACACTTGATGAACAATGATGTATGGGATGTATTAGGATTTATTAATTCAAATCTGAGGAATGTATATGATGTAATATATAGATGTTGAATGATGAGATCCTGAAGTTAAAGTTTTATAACACATATATATATATATGATGATGCATGACACTGCACAGAATGCACCTAGAATAGTGAAATGATGTAAAGAAACTTTAAATTTGCCATGTTTTCCACGCTTCTGGGGCATCACAGAGTTTTCTTGGTATCGGAGCTTAGGGTGATTAGCACGGTCAGTTTCGGTCAAGTGAAATAGAATACATCCCATTTATCTGTATAAGTCTTGTCATGAACTGAAATTGAGGATTGAGATTTCAATCGAATTTGATGTGTATGCGCAGGAAACATATTAAGATTGAGAATGAGTGGATGACGAGGTCGTTCGAGGAGGCAGGCAAAGCCGCCTCTGCCACCTCCCCAACCGGAGAGTCCTAACTCTCGATTTAATCGGATTTAGCATGATCTGCGACAAGGTTTTGAGCAAATGGCAGTGCTATTCGTGCAACCTTTTGGAGTTAATGCCTCGGGTACTACTCCTACACCACCACAAGGACCTCCCGTGCCCCTAGTCCAGATGAACCCAATGCCTCCCGTCAGTCAGCCTGATGACAGAAGTATGGTCTGACTGAAGGACTTTTTGAAAATGAGTCCTCCCGTATTCAAAGGGAAAAAGGATCCCGTAGAGGCTAAGGAGTGGCTGACTGAGTTGAGAGTCATATTTGACTATTTGGGATGCACTGATGCTGAGAGGGTTAGTATGGGCGCTTATATGTTGAAAGGGAGAGCTCGAGATTGGTGGGGTACTACCCAGGGTATTCTGATGTCCAACCAAGATGTGATTAGCTGGGACGAGTTTCAGACGGCTTTTAAAGCCTAATATTTACTATGAGCTGCTTAGAGAAGGAAGCAGACATAGTTTTTAAATTTAGTGTAGGGTGATATGTCTGTGGATGATTATGAGAGCCGATTTGCCGCTCTATTGAGGTATGATCCAGAGACCTTCAAAAATGAAGAGCTCCGCATAGAGAGATTTGTGTATGGATTGAAGCCCATCATCAGAGATCGATTGATAGGGCTGTGTATTACTTAGTTTGGAGATGCTCTGAGATGAGTACAAGAGACTGAGAGGGGAATCAAAATTGTACAATCCCAGATTGAGTTCAATGCAGTGACTCGGGATAAAGGCAAGAGGTCAGCAATTTCCCAAGCAGATGTTCGGAAAGGATCCTTCAGAAGAGGAGGGATTGAGATACAGAAGGGCAGATTGGAGAGACCCAGAGCTTATCCTATCATTAGGGAGACCCCTCGAGATGTCAGGCCTGAGATAAGAGTTTACAGAAATTGTGGCCGATCATTTGAGGGAAGTTGTACTGGGTTGATCCATGGATGTTTTAGACGTGGAGACATGGTCACAAAGTAAAAGACTGCCCTCAACCTCAAAGACCACATGCTCCAGAGCCTATTTGAAAGCAGCCTCAGAGAGTGAATCCCCCGAGATGGGCCACTGCAGCAGAGAAAGGAAAGAAGCCCGTTACAGTGGGATGTGTTTTTACTTTGGACAAGGAAAACAATAGACACTTCAGCGAAAACTATAAGAGGTACACTCTCTGTCTGTAGTCATAAGGTTCATGTGTTGATTGATCCAGGGTCTACGCACTCGTTTATTTTTGAGCAGTTTGCATGTAGATTAAATTTAAAGTTTGAACCTCTAAAGTATGTACTACATGTAAATACTCCTATGCGTGAGTCACAGAGAACTGATTTAATTTGTAGAGGGTGTGAAATAAAGGTGGGAGATAGAGTGATGTTAACAGATCTAATGATGCCAAATATACATGGATTTGATGTAATTTTAGGAATGGATTGGCTGGCAACCAATCGAGTGAGTCTAGACTGCTACACTAAGATTGTAACTTTCTCCATACCTGAACCTTACAGTGTACGTTTGAAATATTGAGAAAATAAATGTGTGGAATTTTTTGTAAGCAAATTGAAATTTTGATGTTACTTTTGAGAGTACTAAAGATGATTGTTCATGTGAAGGTTATGAAACACTCATCTCAGACGATTAGCGGGAACATCCGAGGATTGAGGATATACCTGTGGTGTGTGAATTTTCGGATGTCTTCCCAGATGAGTTGCCAGGTTTACCACCAAAGAGAGAGCTGGAGTTTACCATTGATTTGGTACCAGATACTCAGCCTATCTCTAGACCTCCATATAGGATAGCATTAGTGGAACTAGAGGAATTGAAGAAACAACTACAAGAGTTATTAGATCAAGGATTTATTAGACCCAGTGTCTCATCGTGGGGAGCACCAGTGTTATTTGTGAGGAAGAAGGATGGTAATCTCAGATTATGCATAGACTATCGACTGTTGAATAAAGCCACGATGAAGAATAAATATCCACTGCCAAGGATTGACGATTTGCTTGATCAGCTGAGAGGGGATTCAGTCTTCTCTAAGATTGATTTGAGATCGGGCTATCACCAATTGAGGATTAAGGAAGAAGATATTTCGAAGACGGCCTTTAGGACAAGGTATGGCCATTATGAATTTCTAGTGATGCCTTTTGGATTAACGAACGCCCTTGTAGCCTTTATGAGGTTAATGAATGAAGTGTTCAGAGACTATCTAGATAAGTTTGTGATAGTCTTTATTGATGATATCTTGGTGTACTCTCGATCTTATGAGGAGCACGCACAACACTTATGGTTAGTACTTCAGATACTCCGAGATAAGCGATTATATGGAAAGCTTGGTAAGTGTGAGTTTTCTCTCGATCAGATAGCTTTCCTTGGTCATATAGTTTCAGCGAAGGGAGTATCAATTGATCCAATTAAAGTGGAGGCTGTGCTTAATTGGGAAAGGCCGAAGATAGTTATAGAGGTACGAAGTTTCCTTGGTTTGGCAAGTTATTATAGAAGATTTGTGGAGGGATTTTCCAGGATTGCCGCTCCTTTAACCAAGCTCACACGCAAGGAGACTCCGTCCATATGGAATGATCAATGTGAGCTCCATTTTCAGGAATTAAAGAGGTGATTAACAGCGGCACCTATGTTAACTATACCTGATGGATCAGGAGGATTTTCATTGTATAGTGATACTTCCCATCAAAGATTGGGGTGTGTGCTCATGCAGCATGGAAGAGTGGTCGCCTATGGTTCACGACAATTGAAAGATCATGAGCGAAATTACCCTAAGTATGATTTGGAGTTAGCTGTTATGGTGTTTACCTTGAAGATCTAGCGGCACTACTTATATGGGGAAAGATTTCAGATCTTCACTGACCACAAGAGTTTGAGGTATCTGTTTGATCAGAAAGAGTTAAACATGAGACAAAGGAAATGGATGGAACTCCTTAAAGATTATGACTGCGAGATTCTGTACCATCTAGGAAAGGTGAACGTGGTTGTTGATGCCCTAAGCAAGAAGAGTGTGATATCTCCTATGATGGTTAGGGAATGGGATTTATTAGAGCAATTCACCAAACTTCGGATCAGAGTTAAAGAGGTAGAGACTAGATTTTTGGCTAGCTTGCGAATAGAGCCTAGGATCATGGATCAGATTAGAACTGGGCAACATGATGATAAGATGTTAATTAACATGGTTAGCCAAGTTGAGCAAACTTCGTAGTCGGATCTCATAGTCAGTGAGGATGGACAATTGAGATTCAGAGGATGAATTTGTGTACCGAACGATGATACCCTGAAGAGATAGATATTGAGAGAATCCCACTGCTCGTGATACATCATGTATCCAGGGAGTACTAAAATGTACCGAGATTTGAGAAAGGTATATTGGTGGAGTGGTAAGAAGCGAGACGTGGCAGATTTTGTGGCCAGATGTTTAGTGTGCCAGCAAGTGAAAGCTGAGCATTGGAAGCCCGAAGGATTATTGCAGCCTTTACCTGTGCCTACAAGGAAATAGGAGCATGTCACCATGGACTTTATTATGGGTTTACCGAGGACCCGAAGGGGTCATGATGCGATATGGGTCATAGTGGATAGACTGACGAAAATGGCCCACTTCCTTACCATCAAGAGCACCGATACTATGGATGCCTTAGCTGAGTTATACATCAACGAGATAGCTAGATTACATGGAGCTCCAGTGAGTATTACTTTTGTCAGAGATTCCTGATTTACTTCTAGATTTTGGACCCAGTTTCAGGTGTCCATGGGATCTCGATTGAGTTTTAGTACCACCTATCATCTTCAGATAGATAGTCAGTTAGAAAGGACTATTTAGACCTTGGAAGATATGTTGTGGGTGTGTACGATGGATTTTAAGGGATCATGGGATGATCATCTACCCCTAGCAGAGTTTGCATACAATAATAGCTATCATACGAGTATTGGAATGGCACCTTTTGAGGCTCTATATGGTAGGAGGTGTAGATCCCCTGTAGCGTAGGAAGAAGTGGGTGATAGAAAGATAAATGCTCCCGAGCTTGTTGAACAGGCTGTACAGAGTGTGAAACTCATATGTGAGAGATTACGGGTTGAACAGAGTAGACAAAAAAGCTACGTAGATGTGCGTAGACAGCCACTAAAGTTTGATGTTGGTGATGCAGTATTTTTAAAGATATCATCGAGTAAGGGTATCATGAGATTTGAAAAGAAAGGGAAATTCAGTCCTCGATACATCAGACCATTCGAGATTCTTGAGAGAGTGGGAGAGGTAGCCTACAGGTTGGCATTACCCCCACAGATGTCCAGAATACACAACGTCTTTCATGTATCTATGTTGAGGAAGTACCACCTGGACCCTTCTCATGTCATAGAGTATAAAGAGATGGACATACAAGAGGACATGAGCTACACTGAGGAATCCGTCCGGATCCTTGATAGGAAAGAGAAGGTACTTAGAACCAAAAGCATCCCATTAGTGAAATTTTTGTGGAAACATCACTCAATGAAAGAGGCAACTTGGGAATTGGAAAGCCTCATGAAGGAGAAGTACCCCCATCTATTTGATGAGTTGAGTTGAATTTGGAGGACCAAATTCCTTAAAGGTGGGAAGGATGTGAGAACTAAGAATTCTGTATACCCCAGTTATGAGAATCGTAATTTGGTGTATGTAATTATGATATGTTAATGTACACACAAGTTTTAAATATGATGAAGTATAAGAAGATGAGGTTTTTAAGTCTTCAATGTGTATGAATTGAATTATGGACTATGGGGTAGATTTTGGAAAGTTTTACATTGAGTTTTCTACAAATTGATGCAGCAGTAGTAAATCTGTGAAGGCAAGATCGATCTCCAAGGATGAGAGATCGATCTTATGGCTCCAGAATGTAAAAAATGTGCAAGAACTGATAGGCAAGTCGATCTCATAGGCAAGCAGATCGATCTCAAAATGTTTCTGTAAAGAGAAGATCGATCTCCTCAAGGAGCAGATCGATCTCATGAAGCATTCTGTAAACAGAAGATCGATCTCCTCAAGGAACAGATCGATCTCATTAAGCAATTAAGAGATCGATCTCACCCCACTACAGATCGATCTCCTAAGCATAAAATTAGCCTAAAACATTCTCAAATTCAAAAAGAAATCGATCTCATCAAGGACCAGATCGATCTCCCACCTTTGGCCTATATAAGGACCCCTATGTTTTTTTGGAAATTCAGTCTCTCTCTCTGCAGAAATCGAAATCCCTAGCTTTCTCTCTCCTCCAAATCGCCCATTTCCGTTTGAATCTCAGGCAGAGGCAAGAAGGAAAGTTGTTCCTCATCCAAAGGAGAACAACATACTTAGAAATCAAAGGACGAATTGAATCGAGGTGTGACTAGAGCTCTCCATAATTTTTGGGTAAATTTCTAAGCTTTAATCTTTGATATTGAGGTGATTTTGGTGATTGTGACTATAGGTGTTGTGATAAAATAGCTAGGAAATGATTAGAGTTGATGAAATTGTGATTTTCTTGGAGTGATGATGATATTATACAATTTGTGGTAATTTTACGATTTTGGCTATAAATTAGAATTAAGGCAATGAGATGATTTTGGCATGGATATTATGCATGAAAAATGTAGGATTTGAAATGTAGTGGATGAGAATGTAGATTATGATAGGAATATGAGAAAAAACAAGGTTTGTAGTATTTAACGAGAATATGAGCAAATATGTGCTCGATGATGTGATTGAGATGAATTATCGATGTTTTAGCATCGTTTGGATAGCCCGAGAGTTCCAGAGAGGAATGCGACGCTAATCCTTCATTTGGGGGAACGATTGAACTATACGAGGTGCAACGAGGTAAAGGAAAACTTAAACTCATTTGTGTATACGATTTTGTTGATGATATTGTAGCATGAAATGTGATTTGAGAAAACAAGCATGTTTTTATGAGTTGAGAATGAGTTATTGCACACGGTTTTATAGCCGATTGGGGCCTAATTTTTATGAGTTGTAAACTAAATGTGAAATTGTTTTAAAACCATTTTGAGTTTAAAAAGTGAAAAGTGATTTGGGCTCTACGTTAAGGCGTACTAAGATTTGAGAAATGTGTGTGTGGTTTTACCGATTTGAGCTCGGTTTTGACATGTTTTGTGTTGAGTATAAAACGGTTTTGGGATGAGTTTTATAAGAAAAACCATTATGAGCGCTACGTGAAGGCAAAACAGTTTTATTTGATAATGGCTATTACTGAGACTTAGGAGTGTCATGTTGAATACACATCGGGCTTTGCTCTTGTAGCATGTAAGATCGGGTCGTTCTTTGATAGCATGTAAGACCGACGATTGTACGACTCTGATCAAGTCTATAGCGAACCATGACCATGGGTGTATTATTGTCGATGAAATCCCTCGATTGGGGATGTCCGCCTAGGGGACGAGTTCAATTGTTTTGATGTGCCATGACGATTTTTTATATGAGTTTTATTTGCCTAGTCTTGTTTTACACATGAGATTGTGTTTTGTGGCTGCGCCACGTGCATTACTATTGTAGTGATTTTTATCATGTTTTATGAGAAAAGCCATTATCACATCCTGTTTTCTACATGCTTATAACTGTGGTTTTATATTAAACCAATTATTATCATGTTTCTACATTAGCTTTGAGAAATGAGTTGAGATGATGTTTTGATGATTCATGCTACACTTTTCTACTGAGTTGTATTGGGTTTTCACCCATAAAACAAAATGATTATGCTGTGCAAATCATTATTTTATCAATGAGTCCCTTACTCCCTTACTGAGCGATTTAGAAGCTCACCCTGTTTTATCTCCCCCCAGATTTCTTCAATTGACGAGAATTTCCTATGATATACAGAGTAGTGGCTAGTGGAGGACTTGAGCTCCAGGCCATATATTGTACTTGGAGGTATAATTTATCATTTCATGTACCCAGACTAATATTGTATTTACAGACACTTGATGAACAGTGATGTATGAGATGTATTAGGATTTATTAATTCGAATCTGAGGAATGTATATGATGTAATATATAGATGTTGAATGATGAGATCCTCAGGTTGAAGTTTTATAACACACATATATATAAATATGATAATGCATGACACTGCACAAGAATGCACCTAGAATTATGAAATGATGTAAAGAAATTTTAAATTTGTCCTGTTTTTTGCGCTTCCGGGGCGTCACATAACCAGGGCGTCACATAACCACATCAGATGAAGCATCAGCTGTCCCCTGGTCCAAGGCATGTACTCGCCCTCTTCCCATCACCTGTATCCCCTTCTCCTCTACCGTCGCTCTTCTCCTCTGAGCAGACGTATCAGTAGAGCTCTCTCTGGCTCCCTATCCTTCTGTGGAGCATTCTCAACCATCTCTGGGCAAACTCTAGCAATATGCCCTAGTTTTCCACATCGAAAACACATAATAGGACTCATCGAACAAGATCTACCACCATGGTATCTACCACATCTACTGCACTATTCAGTAGTAGGCCTCGGTCCTCCAATCATAATGCCTTTTGTCAGAGCTATAGCCGGGTATGTAGGAGGTCTAACTAGTCTCTCTCATACCTCCTCTATCCGTGGTCTCTTACTGAAGAGTTTCCTCCCTCCTCGATAACTAAAACCCTTGCCTCTAACCGATCTCTTCCTATCCTTCTCTCGGCTCCGACTGATCTTCTCTAACTCAAAGGCATTCCTCTCATAGTCCTGCTCACATAATTGCACCCTGCACACTACCTCATCATATGTACCAATATCCAATGGTACCAATCTAGACTATAGCACTAGTCTCAGTCCATCTATAAATCTGCGGACCTTCCTAGTCTCGCTGTATATGGTATCGGGGTCATACCTTCCCAGGGCTAAAAATCTAGTGTCGTACTCATCGACTGAAAGACTCCCCTGGATCAACCCCAAGAACAAGCCTACAGCCTCTGCTGTGCCGTATCTGGAACAAACTGCCTCCTGAGGCCTCCAGAAATGTCTCCCAACTAATCTCAGCATGTCGGGCTCTCAATATGGGCCTGGTGGACTTCCACCTATGATCTGTCATTCCTTTCAGTAAGAACGCAGCAAATGCGACCATCTCTGAAGTCATACACTCAAAGAATCCATACAACTTCTCCATCTCTCCAATCCACTCCTTCGCAGTAACTGGGTCCTTGACCCCTCGAAAAGATGGAGGTCCAAGTTTCTGGAATTGTCACAATCTATCCAAATCACACCCGTATCCCAATCCACTACCATCCTGAACAGGTGGGGGTGTAGGAGTATCTATAGCCTGTGGCATCTCAGGTGCAGGTTGTGCAGGTGTGTCAGGTGCAACGGCCTCTCCTGTCGCAATCTCTGCATCTGTCCCTATCTACCTTGCCTAGTCTGTACCAACAAGTCCACTATCATCTCTAGACTATGCTCAATCCTTGTGAAGCGTGCCTCCGTAGTATCTGGTACCTCAGTCTAACTAGTAGTCTCATCTCGAGTCTCAGGCTTACCTCTACGACCTCGAGCCCTACCTCTCACCCCTCTACCTCGACGGGTATTAGCCATATAGACTTAATTCCTATATTCACAACTGTAAATTAGTTCGATTCCCATCTTGTATAAATAATTGTAACTGAACAAGCACAGTAATATGAGGATGTACACTTTCCTAAAAAAATACCGACTCACATCAGATCAACTCTGCTCTGATACCATTCTGTCATGACCTCCACCTGTGACTTACCCAAAAATCACTACTAATTTTTCGCTTTTTACTTACCTTTCTCTTCACCAACAGTTGGGCTATGATTCGGTACTAGTCTTCTCATTCATACTCATCTTATCACATCATACATACATGTCATTACAAATAATGACTGTACATACATATTTCTCATAAACAAAGTTATTTACATTAACATAATTACTTCCCCAGTATTACAACCGTGTACATCACTGTGCTTATACATTGTTCAGATACAAAATAGTACGCGATATGTATACCTTTAGCTCTATGGAAAATGGCAACGGACAAAAGGAATGCTATACCTCAGCCGGACTTAATCTACTGCAGATGATTTGTAGAGAGGGGAAAATAAAGGGGGGTGAGCTCACAGTTCAGTAAGGAAATTAGGCAAGCAAGTAGACGTCCACACTATCTACTAAAAATAATGCTTTGCCTTTCCTTTTCTCAACTCAAAAGCATGTATCAAAACTGATATAATGGAAGTACAGAATCAATTTCATGTACTTAAAATCATGCTTAGTTATAAAATGTAGGCATTCATGCAAAACAGTGCATCTTTATAATTTCAGAATGCCTTTATATAAATCAAGCCATTTACATATAACTCATGGTAAATATGACAATTCATAACACAATTCAATAACCAGTTTTTGACCTATCACTCCAATCTAACCGTCTCATGAAAACAAGTGATATATCATGCAAAACTCAGTGGCTAATTGCAATACTCTCCTGGACTATGGTCATATCCTAAAATGGTGAAATCCCAGGCAACACATATCTCGGTGTGCGGGTATCACTACTGTGATGGGAGGGGGGGCAATCCATCACAACCGCCAGCTATAACTCCTCAACTCCACAACTCCACCACACGGTACAATGTACGACATGCCACTTGCACGGTACAACGTACACCCGTGGACCCTTTCCTCATGGTCAGGGTGCCTGCCATAGGTCTTAACCCTCACACCATGGAAATACATCATAGTCAGGATGCTTGCCATAAGTCTTAGCCCTCATACTATGGAAAATAATGCGACGTCTCTAAATCCACGTGTGAACATCTCAACAGTGTGACACTCAGTCTACACGAGGAAATCGTCACGGTTGTTTTCTAACATGTCTTATATATCACGTAAAAACTACAGTACTCGTCTTGAGTGTGACTCACAATCAACACTCTGCCTCTAAACACAGTGTATGCATATCAAAATATCAAACACTAGTACAAGTAACCTCTAGCACAGGTTAATGCATAATTCTCTTTTCAAATCAAGTACGAGCTATTGCTCCAGTACTATATCATGTATAAATCATGAAAAGTCGAGTACGAGCAATGCTCCTAGCACTCTATCATGTAAAACTAAGTATGAGCAAAGCTCCCAGTACTCTATATGCATCAATCACAAAACTGAGTACAAGCTATGCTCCCAGCACTCTCACAAGCATAAATCGCATTTAAAATCAAGTACGAGTATATACTCCAGTACTTAATGATGCATATCTCAAAATATAGTGCGAGTATCCTCTAGCACTTAAGGTTTTCACACAAAACCAAATAGATGACTATTCAAATCACATTTCACACAATAAATCAAATAAGCACTCAAATGTGTTGTTTTCGTATAATTAAGAAAACATTAGTCATTCTATCTGCAACTCATGCATTTTGGGTCGCAACATGCTTCTTAGGTATTTTCACCTTATTTTGGGTAAAATATACTTATTCTCATTTATCTCTATCACAACAACATATCTTTTTAAAGGAATTAATAGAGAATATAATATCGAAATGCGTAGCCATCTCTAACTACTCACGAAATTCCCTTACCTCGGATCACGTCAAGTGACCTCACTTCCTCGATTCTGCTCACTCTTGCAGTCCGATCAGCTTCTACTGTGATTTTCGGAGCTGTTATAAATATTGGCGTTAGTATATCACTATATACTCATTTCATTTGCCAAATTTCAATTAAACACATAATTTTCATAACTTTCTCCAAATATGGTATAAAACCACATTTTCACATAACTATTTTTATTTCTCCTTATTTCCAATTTATGCATTTCATAAGATTATCTCATAATCTTCCATACATGCATATTCCATCATTAAATCAATGTTAACACCATTTCCTCATCATTTCCTCATTTTCTCACCAATATCTAGGTCATGGTGATTTTTCATTATCTTGTCATTTCCAACATTTCAAACATATACCAATTTACTCATTAATACACATAGTTTAACATATATCAACTTGGTACATTAAATCTTACCTAGCTGAGATTTCCTTCATTTTTCACCAATATGGAAAAATCCTTCTTGCTCTTGAAATCTTTGATCTCAATCTCTTGTTTCCAAGTACGTTGTTCTCCTCTTTGCTAAGAACAACTTTGCTCACTTATATCTCACTCAAAACTGATCACAAACTGAAGTTTTCTAGTGTTTCTTAGCTAAGTTATACTTTGGTTCTTGAATGAAATAGTGAATCTCAGGAAAATGAAGTGCAGAAGTCCAGTATTTATAGAATTGGCCAAAGGAGATCGATCTGCTCACCAATGAGATCGATCTGCTCTTGCATTTTCTTCTCCCAATCGACTTTTCAGGCCTAATGAGATCGATCTGCTATTGCATGAGATCAATCTGTTGCAAGTCAGTAGCTTAAGAAGATCAATTTGGCCCTTCAGAGATCGATCTGTCATTCATATTTTTCAGATTTTGCTGTAGTTTTCTGCAATAACTCATACCAAACTTCATAGATTTTACTACCATAGTCATTTTCTCATCCAACCACCTTCAAGGCTTGAAAATGACATCCATTCATACTTTATACACATTAAAACTTGTGTGCATTCATTGTATAGCGAAAGGTATACAATATATAACCAAATAGAAGTACAAAGTTTTATGCAACTTCATTCCATTTGCTGCACTACTCAAAACTCAATATAGTCACTTTCCCCTCATGGAAATATCCCTCTTACACTTGCTATCCACTTTAACACTTACATGTATTCATTCCATACACATTTACAAACTTCAAATATCCATTCCTCATAATTTACATTAAACATGACTTGTTCATACATCACAAGTCATCAAGGTTACATTTAAAAATTTTCGGGTCTTACATGTCTTCTATAAATACTATCACGAACTTATCCAAGAACTCCTTGAAAACTCCGTTCATCAAGTTCATGAATGCTGCTGGGGCATTCGTCAAGCTAAATGGTATGACCAGGAATTCGTAATACCCATAGCGAGTTTGGAAGGCTGTCTTGGGAATGTCCTCACCTCTAACTTTCAGCAGGTGGTATCCCAACCTTAGGTTTATCTTTGAGAACACTTTGGCACCATTCAACTGATCGAACAAGTCATCGATCCTCGACAACGAGTACCGATTCTTGACAGAAGCCTTTTGAGTATCCAATAGTCAATGCACAGCCTCAAGCTGCCATCATTCTTCTTCACAAAGAGCACGGGTGTACCCCAAGGTGACACACTCGGGCGTATGAATCCCTTATCTAGTAGCTCTTGGAGTTGTTTCTTCAATTCTCCCAACTCTATAGGTGCCAACCTATGTGGGGGTTTAGACAAAGGTTCGGTTCCAGGCACCAAGTCAATAGCAAACTCCAACTCTCTATTGGGAGGTAATCCTGATAACTCTTCGGGAAATACATCAGGGAATTCCTTTACTACCGAGATATCCTGAAGGCTGGGCTTCAACTTCTCATTACATTCCACGAAAGCTATAAAACCTTTATCATTTAAAGCCAACTATCAAGACCACATCTAATCAAAAAAAGTTTACTTATTATTCATTTATCTCTAAAAGTTACTACACATTTTTTGGGTAAGTACAAGGTTATCACCTTCCTAAAATAGTCCAAAGTAACTCTATGGATCGCTAACCAATCCATTCCTAGTATCACATCGAAGTTCGACATATCTAGCAGATCAAGTTAGCTAGAACTACCTTGTCACCTATCTTTACCTCACAGTTTCTATACACTACCTCAGTCATTTGCAATTCTTTCATAGGTGTTTTTACACGAAGTAAATAACCTAGAGGTTCAGGCTCTATCGGTAACTTCCTAGCAAACATAAGTGATACAAACGAATGTGTTGATCCAGAATCTATAAGTACAAAAGCTTTAACATTTGAGATAAGAAGATTACCCTTCACCACTGATGTCGAGGCATCCGCAGCTTCCTTATCCAATGTGAACACTCGTCCCTGTCTAATAACCTTCTTGCCCTTGTCCACTAGAGCTGCTGGTGGTGGAGGAATTGCTCTTACCAGTTGGGCTGGTGGAGGAATCGATCTAATCGGCTGAACTGGTGGAGTCCTCAGCTTAGGATAATCTCTCTTCATATGCCTCACTTCTCCACACTGGAAACAAATACCATATATCCAACGGCAAGGCTGGTTGGCATAATGTCTCTTCCCACATCGGTTACACATGAGAATCTGATAAGGTACTGGGGTGTTCGGAGCAGGAAAAGGCCTCGTCCTAGTCACCATAGCACGAGAGGCTCTGACCCTATGCTTCTTGTTCTGCCATCTGTTCTGAAAAGGTCTCCGGTCATTAATCCTCTTACTATGACTCCTCAGTTGGGACTGAAGCTTAGCCTGGGACAGATTCATAACATGCTCCACAAATTGTGCCCTCTGGATAGCCTCAGCATATGTTCGAATGTTCAGAGGAGCTAACTTGCTTTTGATTGTCGGCCTCAATCCATGAATAAACTTGACAGTCTTGTTCAGCTCATTCCTTGCAATATTAGGCTCATACCGAAGTAGTAAAGTGAACCTCGACTCGTACTGATCCATTGTCATATTACCCTGTACCAAGCTCAGAAATTCTGCCTCTTTCTTCCTCCTTAAACACTCTGGGATATACTGATCATTAAAAGCCTCGAGGAAGGTCTCCCATGAAATCTCAATGTGCCTAGGCAACAAAACTGTCTCAGCAGAAGTCCACCATTGCTCTGTCTCTCCCTCTAGCATATAGGTAGCCAATGCCATCTTATCTGAGCTACTGTAGTTCATGATCCGGAATATCTTTTCTAACTTCTGAACCCACTCCTCAGCTGCATTAGGATCTTTGTCTCCCTTAAACAGAGGTGGGTTCATCTTCTGAAACTGCCTTACCCACTCCATGTTCCTTTCCACTGAACCCTGAACTGGCAGCTGTACTACTAGTAGCTGTGGTAGAGGTACGGGTTCCTGTGGTTCCAGGGGTTGTGACTTTGGAGGTGGAGGAGCTTACGGCTCATTCGCGGCATTAGCGAAGTTCGCCATAAACTGAGTGAATGTGGCAAACATCTCTGCCATTGACCGCTCGAGTCTCTCCATCCTAGAGTTCGGACTCTCCGACTGTGAGGGAGGTACCGAAGGCGGCTGGGCTCGCCTACCACGGCCCTTGCTCGTCACCCACTCATACTGACTGCAAATCCTATACCAAAGACCTAAACAAGTTAATAACAATCGAAAGTATATGCTAACACACACATATATATATATATATATATATACATTTCAGACATGCACGGTTGTGAGATGTACTTCTAGACTAACTAACCTACACCTACACGGCCTACGATAAGCCCGCTCTGATACCAAAAAGAGTTATCACACCTCATGACCTAACCTCGAACTAATCGCGCAATGTTCAACGAAATCGTATTTGAATATAATATCAATATTACTACGCGGATCATTTTACTTGTCGTTTGTGCTCGATGTAGGTACTATTCTACTCTTAATTATATTTTTATACGTGATCAATTTTCAATCTTAATTTATATTATCAAAGATTTTGGTTTACTTTTCTATTTAAGCAGCATGACTACAATTTAATATTTAGTCCTTTCCACTCAATTACGGCATAATTATCACAAGTTTTCATCATCAAATAAATCAAATCCGAGTTATTCATCATACATGTCGTTAATCCATTTTAAACCGAAAAGAAGAACCTAAGGTAAATCATGAAATCTGAAACTACTATAACAACACATAACCACAATCATATCTAATCGTCTTAATAGCTTACAACATATTACCCAAATCCATAGTTTTAAACCGAAAGGATACGATACTTAGTAATCATGCTTACACATCACCCAACTAAATACATCTCACAAAATACAATCGTGCGTACATATCTGAAAAATAGGAATGCATATATATACATATACCGTCCATCGCATATTACCTCGAAATACTAAAAACTGCTAATTAAACTGAGGGAGACTGCTAAAACGTGATGCTCGCCCCGGAATACTAATCTGAAAAGTGTTTGAAAGAGAGGGGTGAGCAACCACACGCTCAGTAAGAAGCCTACATAATCGAAGCTAGCAAAACACCATGCAACACGCCATGCAATGGTAAACCGAGATAATCACGTAAAACATCATGCATAATTCGATAAAACAAATGTTGTACATGCTTTGGTTTAGACATGTTGGCATAATTGAAAATCAATAAATCATTGGTTAAAATCAGATTTCCAAGGAAAAATTATAAGTTCACAAAATCGAGACCGTTACTAAGAGCAGTTCATTCAAATACATGCATGAGCATACTTAAAGTATTCAATACTATAACATGAGTAAGTGGCAATAACCCAAACCAGTCATGGATCCAATATTCATATAACCTCACAAATATCAATGCAAATATCAATACACCTTTGGCTACCACCCTATCCTAACAGAGCAGGTTCCGGACTAGGGTACCGTAGACGGGCTTAGGGTCTCACAGTATTAGGTAGCATCAACAAACTCGATGCCACGAAGGCATCCCCATGAAGCACTTGGCACCATAGGGTAATCACACAAAACCTCCTACCGGGTGCTAGAGATGGCTCTCACGGGACATGACTGCCACACAGGCATCAACCGGGTTGCCAACAGACTCAAAAATCCCTCGATGGGTACACGATAAAAATCCAACACTTCAACCTAAATCATAATTTCAAAAATAGGGGAAAACCATCCATCGAAAATAATTCATGAATCGACTGTACAAAATCAGCATGGAAATGAATCGTGCAACTTCATGCTTATTCAAAATACAGTTAAAATAGTGCCCATGCAACATCTTCAAAAATCGGCAATCACAATGGAGTTACAAAAATAGTGAAATGCTCACACGCACATACTACTATCATGTAAAAATATTAGCTTATAAAACAGTAACTTCATGCTATGATAGAATTTAAATCCAGGCAATTTATAAAAACGATCGGTAAGGGAATTTTAAATCTAAGCTACCCTAATAAATTGGCTAACCTATTTTCTATCTTTTAAAACATGAAATCTAGCATACCCTAAGTATTTTACTAACGTCAGCTATATAAAACCCCTTACACACAAGCTACACGCCCAATTTACCCTTTTTCGCCTATCGCCTTAGACGCGTATATAGGCGTCTAAGCTTCCTTGGCGCCTTTTGACGTGCTTGCTGTAAAATATCATTAAAGCTTACGTTATTTACCATTCGCACATTAACGAATCAAAATTGCAGCACACGCACACCCACAAAGACAATTCTAACTAACGACCATTAACGTAAATTATCGGTTTTAAGCCTTACGCATATTCATTTCCAATCGTGCTCTCACGACCATAATTTCTACAATTCTACTTGTTTATTATTTTAAATCTTAATCAATTGGCCAAACACCTTGAGCATAATTTTAATTTCACACTACATTCACGCAATACATATTTTTATATAGTATTCTTCACCTATATTGTATTTAATTTCTGCAATTTAAATCATTAAATTTACCAACATTTTATAAATCGAAACTCCCATAATCATCATTATCTATTTCTTAAATATGATTTCATCATTATGGGACTATATTACTTCAACACTAATTAATTATTTTCTTTCCTAATTTCCAGCCAAAGAATTAAATTTTTCTGCATTTCATTTCATTTCCTACATACATCCAAGGTATATTATTTTCATACTAAACATGTATTTTATCCCCCTTAATCGAATGCATTCATAATTTCCCTTAAATTTCCTACTTAACCGAGCACTCCATCATCATTTCTCTTCATCAAATTTTCTAGTAATCCCCTTAGTTTCACAATTGAGTTAATGTATCATTTTCCTAAGCTTTTAAATCTACCACTTCATTCAATATTTTCAGCCATCGAATTCAGATTTTATTCTACTTAAATAGCATGAATTAAAGCTATCCTACATCAATTTTCTGCATTCAAATAAAGCATGGCATTATGAAATTCCTAAATTTAACTTACTCCTAATTTACATGCATTATACAAATTATGGTTTTGCTCTTTCTCATTGCAGCCGAGCATATACCTCTATCCATTCCAAATTTTCTTATCAAAATTTAAATCCTAAACATCTACATTTGTATTATCTCAATTCAGCTTACCCAATTAAATTAATTCATCAAATACAAAATTTTCTTTTCTTTGCATCTCTTTATGGCCGAATATATTGTCCTAATCTTCCAATTTTACTTGTTGAATTTTAATACATAAAATTTCATATGGTACATTACCATTTCATATTACATAAGCTAATTTCACATTGCCAATTCAACAAATTTCCCTATGTTTCTCCATGTAGCCGATTCACTTGAATTTATCCTACTAGCCTTAGTTAAATTTTATTCATGCAACTTAAATTAATATCTTTCATATTTCAATTTTCCATATTAATCCCTTAAATTCTAGCAACATAAATCATCCTAATTCAACTACATGTGGCCGAATATACCCTAATATGCCTACTGAATTTTTCTTTAATGTTTAAAATTCACAGCTGCTATAG
Source organism: Firmiana major (assembly GCA_033439115.1). Taxonomy (NCBI): domain Eukaryota; kingdom Viridiplantae; phylum Streptophyta; class Magnoliopsida; order Malvales; family Malvaceae; genus Firmiana; species Firmiana major. Next base: position 41,341,075 of record CM065907.1, on the reverse strand, counting down.
TAATTTTGTACATGCATTACATTTTTATTCTATTTATCATGAAAATTTATACAATTAAAATTTTTAGAATTTAAGATTTCATTAGCTACAATTTCTAATTCAGGTGTGTCAGACTCGTATTTTATGTAGCTTGTACCTTATGATTCCTATGTGTACGAACACTCTATTATAATAGTTGATTCATAAGAAGAGTAAATTCTATATTTAAAGTGTTAGTAAAATGATTTAACACGCATAGGCTACATAAAAAGCCTAATGTGAGCTATAAGAGTCACAGGCTAAACAGAGTGGATCTAAATCATTCTGACTGAAAATAAGAACTTAAAATGAGAAAAGAGAGAGAGCTCATGAAGGAAAGTCAGTTTCATTTAGTTTTGAACACAAAGAACGAGTGAAAAAGCTAAAAAGGGTAAAATGGACCTTTTTGGTGAGTTAAGGTGTTTCGGGTGTAATTATCCACCGGGAACGATTGAAACATAAAGACGAGAGTGTAAGACATAAGATATGACACTTTCAAAATTTTGAGAAAAAGTCAACTTGGTCAATGGTTAAGGAAAAAGTCAACTATAGTTAAGAAAAGTGGACTTTTACCATAGTTGACTAATCATGGTTAAAAATTTACCTAAGTGTGGAGAAAAATTTGGGGAAAAATATTTTTGGTCAGAATACAAGATAATCATCCCCGGAAGTAAGGAAAATTTATTTGAAAGGATTCTGGATTTAATTAAATGGTTAAAAACGTAATGGGCCTAAGGTGCAAATTTTAAAGCCCATTAAGGTGTACTAAATGTATATCGAAATTCTTAGGTCCTTTAGACCGAATTGTTGGACCAATTGATCGACCAAATATTGAGACAATTAAAGGCCTGAGGTATAGTGAAAATTTCAGCCCGAAAGCCCAAACCGAGAAGCCCAAATGGAAAGCCCATGAGATAAATATCTAACCATAGTTAAAGCTAAACATGACTCATAAGGTGACTCATAAGGTGACTCATGACTAAGGCTTAGGAAGTCAAGTATAATGGCTGGAAAGTAAGGCTTAATGGCTAAGTAAATGCCTTATAAAATTAGCCACACCATTGTCATCTTCATCACACCATTCTCGGCTACACAAGGAAACCATTGAAATACAATTATCCAAGCTTTCTCTCACTAGAAATCACTAGGAATTAGGCATATTTGGAACTTGCATCCTTCATAGAAGTTGTTCCAAATTGAAAGGAGAGTGACATATGTCAGAATTGTCTATCAAGGAGCCACATCCTTCATAGAAGTTGTTCCAAATTGAAAGGAGAGTGACATATGTTAGAATTGTCTATCAAGGAGCCATAGAGTGCAAACCGTGAGCCTCCAAAGTATTCAGCCAAGTGTGAACACAACATTTGGTATATTTTCAAGTTTTCAATTTCATATATGTTAATGTATGAATGATTTTAAGTATATTGGTATATGTTTTAAGCATTGAAACATATGAAATCGCTATGTTATTGGTTAGGCCGAGAGTGAGTAGTGAGATATTATTTATGTCCATATGATTTTAAGGCATAAATGATTAATGTACATGTGTTAATGATTATGGTGTAATTAGAATTAATCAATTTGATTAATTAATACATGTAATTAGTTGGCAATCAAGGTGTTTGATAAAATGCCTAAATGAACTATATGATGTTTAAGAATGTTGCCAACCAAGTGTTTGTGAAAATGCCTAAGTGAATTGGCTAAGGAAAGAGACATGGCCGACATGCCATGGTGTAACCGATGGCATGGATAGCTCTCGGCCATGGCATGTGGCCGAGAGGCCCAATGGGCCAAGCCCAAATATTTTAGGCCCAATATGATGTAATGGGTCTAGGACAAGCCCAATAAGAGTTGGTGGGCCCCACAAGCCCAATAAGCCCAACGAAAATGAATAGTAAAATGAAAATGGGTTTAAGGCATAGTTAGGCCCATTAAGGATTAGTAAAGCCCATTAAGGGAAATAGACTGTATTTAATGTGAAATACAGTAGTAAAAATGTAATTCACCTGATAAATGGTTATATGCAGCTCCAAAGAGGATTGGAGGAGCAAATCGGACTGCTGAAACGAGCAGCGCAGAGAAAGTGAAATTTCTCAAGTGATTGCAGGTAAGGGACTTTTGTGAGTAGTTAGAGATACCTGCACGTATTTTCGTCTGCTTTTACATTCACTTAAAAACTCTGAGGGTAAGATAAAGTGAATAATAATTATTATGACCCGATAGTGGCAAATTACGATTTTGCCCCTAGTTAGTCAAAAAGTTAACTTCTGTGAAAAGTTGTAAAAAGCATGGAAACTACTATTTTGAGTGTTTTACTGCTGTTTAGCAGAAGAATAAATAGATGGGCTAATGATTTTAAGGTTGATGTGAATTAAGCACACTTTATAGTGCTGATTTTGATGTTTTGTAAATCATCCATTTTTAAAGAGCCATCTATCATATTATGTCAGAATGAATCGTGCTGGAGCACAGCTCACACTGGATTTCATATATTTTCCACATACATTAGTGCTGGATTATGATTCACACTAGATTTCCATGACATGCATGATAGAGTGTTGGAGTTATTACTCGTACTCAGTTTTATATGATATATGCATGAGAGAGTGTTGGAGCGATTAGCTCGTACTCGAATTTTTCATGAAATACATGACAGAGTGCTGGAGCGTTGCTCGTACTCGATTCTTCATGATTTATACATGACACAGTACTGGAGCTATTGCTCGTACTTGATTTGATGATATTGTGCATAGCATGGTACTGGAGCTATTGCTCGTACTTGATTTAATACATGATCTATGCACTGACCTAGTTGCTGGAGGTTTTCTCGCACTAGAGTTGAGTTTGTAATGTGAAACAGTGTTTGAGCGGTGTGTCGACTGCGAGTCACGCTCAAAGGCGTGCACTGTATGTGATATATAATACATGTTGAAATCCATGCTTGATTCCTTGTGTAGATTGAGTGTCACACTGTGAGAGGATATCCGCATAAGTATACTAGAGACGTGGTATGATATTCCATGGTTTGAAGGCTAAGACCTATGTAGGCACCCCGACTGTGATGTAGGGTCCACAGAATACGTTGTACCGTGCGAGTGGCATGGGGTACACTGTACCGTGTGGTATTATGGAGTTGAGGAGGATATAGCTGGCAGTTGTGATGGACTGACCCTCCTCCCGTTGCAGTAGTGATGCCCCGTACACTAGGATTCCGTGTAGCTTGGGATCACATGTCGGATATGATCATAGTCCAAGATACTATTTACATTTTCACCACAGAGTCTCACATGATATATCACTTGATTGACTGATTTTAATTACGGACAGACCTGAGGGATGGGTCGGACTCCGATTTTGTGTTGTGAATGATTTAAATGCCATATTTACTGTGATTTAAATATAAATGGCATGATTTATCTAAAGGCATTGTGATATTATAAAGATGCCTTGTTTTGCACTACATGCCTACATTTGAGAAAGAATGCATGATTTCTGTACATGGGATTTAATTTGTACCAGTATATATATATTTAAAGACATGCTTTTAAAGTGAGTAAAGGAAATGATGTTTTCAAGGCATGGCATTATTTTGAGTAGATAGTGTAGATGTCTACTTGCTTGCCTGATTTCCTTACTGAGCACGTTGTATGCTCACCCCCTTTCTTTACATCTCTCTAGAGAGCATCAGCAGTAAAGCGAGAGCTATTGAGGGATAGTATTCCTGAGTCCACTGCTATTTCCTATCGATCGACAGGTATACATATTTTGTACGGTTATGTATCTAAATATAGAAATAGCACAGTGATGTATATGATATATATTATGGGGAATGTAATTGTAGTAGACTTTATATAATCTCACGTGTATTATAAAGCAGTTACAGTCAGTAACAGTATATTGACATGTATGTATGATAATGGATAATGTGGTAAGCGAGGATTCTGACATCGAATCACAGCCCAACCATTGAAGAGAGGAAAAGTAAGTTAAAAATGAAAAAAATTTGTAGTGGTTTTTAGTTAAGTCATAGATTGAGAACGGGTCCTGACAAGATGCATGTAACATTTTCTGGAATTTGATTAAAATTAATACACATGCAACATTAACATAGTAGCAAACATATTGAATTTCAAGAATTTAACAATGTTCTTACCCCAATTGCTTTAGCCAAACCCCTTGCTAATTTTCCCTAATTTGCTTAACTAATTTTCTGAAAAACCTTGGTTGTTGCCTACTGTCCTACACGTTGGTCACACTATTGGAGGAGTTCTTCATCAACTCAGTTCACCTAAGCTCTAAATTCCTACATGCAGCTCTTGGTTCCTACTCAATTGCAGAATCCATGGCTGTTTCAACATGTTTTTGGTATGATGGAGGTACAAAACGTGTTTGTAGGGGTGGAGTAGCAAATCTAAATCACAAAATCAGTTCCTAATCAACCTACACTAACATGCAAACCGAAATTTGTTGAATTTGTTGGCTGAACAGAAAACAGTTTCTGGTATGGAAACTGTTGTGCGTGGATGGCTAAGGAGAGGGAAAGGTTGTTACATGCAAGTTTAGGAGGTTGATTTTGGGTGGCTGGTAGGGTGGCTGTGAGTGGTGGCTGTCGGATTCAGCTCTCGTTGGTGGTGGTGGCGTGGGGGAGAGGGGGAATGGCTGGAGAGTTTTCTGGTTTCCTTAGCAGAAAATGTGACAAGGGGTAGGGGAGGGGAAACCAGAATGCTTAATGTCTACTTTTATATTTTTTGGTTTTAATTTTCAGATTTGTATATATATATATATATGGTTTAATAATTCGTTAATTCAATTTCCAAATTTTATATTTCATCTACATGTTTTACTCTAATACATATATGTATAATAACATTTCAGGTTTGTTTTCATACTTTCAATTATATATATTTCAGCTTTTAATTTGTTTTAACAATTTGATAACTAAGTGCAGATTTTGCAATTTAATCTACATAAAAATCTGGTTCTCATGCTCTAATATATATGGTTTTACCAATTTAACAACTAAATTTCTGATTCATAGTTTAATCATCATGTTTTACTCTAACATATATATACATATGTATATGTATACATACACATATGTATATATATACATATATATATATATATATATATATATATACATATACATATGTATACATACACATATGTATATATATATGTGTATATATATATATACTTTCTATATGGTTTAACATAGTAAAATTAAATTGCATATTTAATATTTAATCTACATATAATCAAGCCTTATATTTCTAATGTATATGTAACTACATTTTCAGATTTAATATTCATACAAATTTTATGGAACCCGACTTGCATCTTTCTATATATATATAAACATGTTTCAAAAATAATCTTTACATAAGGTCTACATCTACATATAATTTCAGATTTTGTAATTTATACATAAATGTATTTTTATCTTAATGTTAGTTGCTTAATATTTTCAGATTTTGTTACATACTATATTAAATAAATTTGCTCCCTAATTAGCTAAGCTAACTTTCTTAAATTTAATAATTTCACTAGCTAATTATTCATAAAATTTCCATTTAACCGAATTGTTCATGGTTTCCTATAGATTTTCGGTCACACATTAATCTACTTACATGAATTAAATTTATTTCGACACTCATGAATATTTAGCCTAATGTCTAATGGTAAATTATCTTAGTCTATCCTAATTTAATAACATAAATATATTTCAACCACATAAGTAATGTTCTTGACATAATCCTAAACATATACTATACGTTATGCCATTAAATTTATATTCTCCCTATATAATTTATCTTTATTGTATTTTATTTATATTAGACTATAATTTCTGTTTTCAATACTTGTACTTACCTAATTTTATCAATTCTTACCAATTCTTACATTGCTTAAACTAAAATTACACCAAAATTATTATTCTAAGTGGTGTAAACTGAAATAATCCTATCCTAATTTCTATTTATTCTATCTCTTAGTTAAATTATATCCTCCTATCTGTAAACTAATCCTGACTTAACATAAAGATAAATGAAACATTGGTATAGGGAATTTGCAGTCTTACATCTTAGAAACTAATCATAAAAACATGGCTACTTTAGCTCATTTATTATTCTCATTAACACACAATTATCATGCAAGTTGTCACCACCCAAAACTACTCAAAAAGCAGAGTAAATTTTTCATTTTTCTTTCATACTTACTTGTCCTCTGATCGTGACCACACTCCATTGACTATTGGGATGTGCGTCAATGCCAATCCCACCATTCATTTACCATATAACTTAATTCCTTATTTAAGGAAAGGTAAACACATGAGTTTTTCATTAATTCTTTCCCATTCATTTTCAAGTGTTTATAGTATCTATACATCCTCGAAAGTTACTTACAAACATGTTACTGTGCTATTCTTATTTAGATACAATATGTACAAGTGTATATACCTCGAAATGATGGGCAGCAGTGGATATCAGGAATGCAGTACTCCGTCGCCATAAAATCTACTGGAAATGATCTGTGTGAGAAAATGAAAGGGGAGAGCACATCAAGCTCAGTAAGGCAATCCTACGAACAAGTAGGTAGCCCAACTACCTATATGAACGTAGTGCCGTGCATAAACCACTCTTTCTCCACACAATTTCAAAACAGGTGTTATAATTTATGATGTCATGTAAAACAAGTTCACATAGGTATTTCAAAAAGCATGGAAAACTCAACATGCAAATCCATTTAAAGCATTTCATTCTCGTTAAAATTTCACAACACAGTAAGGACTCAACCCCTCCCTCGGGTGTTCCTGACTCACAAAAAACCATGAAATCAAATGCTTTTCAAAGCAAAAGTAATATGCAAGAGTTTACATCACGCATGGGTTTAAATAGCATGGAAAATAACGTCATGGAAGTTCAGTTTAAAACCCAGTTTCATTCTCATCAAAATCACGTCTCAGTCAGGATCTAACCCCTCATTCGGGTGATCCAGACTCACACAAAACATGATTCTCAAAAACAACAAGTAATAACATGCGAGACTAGGCAATATATATGTATATCTCAGGCAAATAACTAGGACTATGGCCATATGTCCTCGTGATCCCACTGCTAGACGGATCCTGTGTACGGGGTCTCACCACGATCGGGAACTGCCCCGGGAGGTGGGTCAGTCCATCCCGTCGGTCTTGTCTGATCACTCGCATCCGAAGATACCACTCGCATCCAAAGATGCCACATAATCAATCTTAGCACGGTACAACGTACTCCATGCCACTTGCACGATACAACGTACTCCATGGTCCCATATTTCAATACTCGTGCCCCGTCTTAGAACGCACGTACGAGCCTATTTAATCTGTGTGACACACAGTCTACCCGATGCTCCAAGCACGGTTCATAGCATGTTCTCATAAAACTAGTGCGGCGATGCTCCAGCACTCACATAAAATCAAGTAAAACTAGTGCGAGCTAAGCTCTAGCACTATGTTACACAAATCATGTGAAAATTTGGTGCGAGTTAGACTCCAGCTCCCTGTCACAAAAATCATGTAAAAATCTGGTGCGAGCTAGGCTCTAGCACCCTGTCACGAATATCATGTGAAAATCTGGTGCAAGTTAAGCTCCAGCACCCTGTCACGAATATCATGTGAAAATCTGGTGCAAGTTAAGCTCCAGCACCCTGTCACGAAAATCATGTGAAAAATCTAGCACCAATGCATATAAAACTCTAGTGCGAGCCCCTGGTCCGACACTAATGCATGCATCACATAAATCAAAACTCGTGCGAGCTGAGCTCTAGCATGTGACATTTCTAGAAAATCACGTAAGCGGTTACATTTCTCAAATCAATTTCAGAGAAAATTAACATTGATTAAAATTATGCAATGTTGTGCATTTTATTTAAAAGTTAGCCAGCCTACCCATGCATGTGTCAAACCACCTCAAAAATAAGCAAGAAACCTTCGTTCTTACTTCTCGTAACTTTTCCTAATTTTGGAAATTTTACCCTTCACATGGGTATTTTGGTCATTTGCCCATCCGGGCACTAAAAATTTCTTATTTAACATCTCGACCCTTCAGATAATTTTAAGAGATTGTAAATGAAGTCGAAATTGCGTAAAGCTACCTCTAGCAGTCCGTAAAATTCTCTTACCTCATTTTACTCTGTACAGTTTGACTTTTCCCAACGCTTCCGATCACCTGATCTGTTTAGCTCCCAATATTTAGCCAGAGCCGCAGATAATCATTTATCGGGTTAAATCCAAACATATTTATCCATATTTCACTTTTACTGGGCTTAATTAAAATCATTGGGTCTGTTTACCCCTATTGGGCCCGATTTCACCTCAATGAGACTTAATCGGCCTTAAGCCTATTTTCCACTTACTATTCACATCATCGAGGCCTATTGGGCTCATTAGGCCCATCAGTATTTATTGGACCTCGTTCTAAACTCTCGAATAACTCAATTAATTATTTACGACAATTTATCGTAAATTCCAGAATTTAATTCATTTTATACGAATATCGATACAAATTGTCGTAAATAAGGGTTACTTACCCGAGATTCCTTGATAGTTCACAAATCAAGGTTGTCTCGAGCTCTCGTTTGACGTTAATTGTCGAGCTACACAATTACATATTTTTCGGGTTAATTTTCAGTCGGATATAAATCAAATTAAATATTTCAAAATTTAAATCGATCAATTTCGACCGTTTACCTACTTACCCGTAACTCGATTGCATCACCGAAAATTTTTTCCAAATTTTTTTTCATTTTCTTTTTTCCCTTTTTCTCTTTATTTTTCATCTCTTCTGGCTGAACCAGGTTGGTCCGGTTCAAACCGGTCCGGTTCAACCTGTTCAGTCCGGTTCGATTTTCTTCTTCGTCGTTTGGAGCTCTGTCGGTCGGTTCTTCTCCGGCTTCCACCTCCAGCAGCTCCGCGGGGTAGTCCGATTCATGAATTTGGCCTCGGTTTCACCAACGGTGGTCGAAAAGTGGTCGGTTCGGCTTCTTCTCTCCTCCGGCGTCGGTGCCTTTCTCTTTCCTCGCCGTTGCCGGCGCTGGCAGCTGTTTCCCATGCCGTTTTCGCCACCGATCGTGTCGCCTGCACCTGGGGAACCATCGGCTTAGGGTCAGTTGGGACTAGATCGTCGCCGACTCGTCGATTTCTCTTCTCTCCCCCGTCGATTTCTCTCCCTCGATTTGTCGTTCTCCGGCGATTTCACCGTGGGTAGGTGTGCGGGTGGCTTCCTGGGGAGCCGATCGCCTTTCACCGTCCGCCTCCTCGCCTCGTCCACTGGTGGTTTCGTCGGAGTCGAGGGAAACCATTCCCTCGGTTTCGTCTTCTTCAGGCTTTGTTTTTCCTTTCTTTCTCAATTTCGCGTTTTTTCCATTTTTTATTTTATTTTATTTTTATAATTTATTATATTATTATTTTATTAATTAAAATATTATATTTTACCAAAATATCTAATAATTATATATTTTATTATATAATTAATTAATTTAATTTATTTAATCTATTTTTCCATTTTTTTGGTATATTTTCTCTGTATTTTCGGGATATTATCCCGAGTGAATTTTCAGTAAACCTTAATAATTTCGGATCTTGATCAATTGGACTCGAAATTTGATAATTTCTCCTTCATTGATCAAGTACCGAATTTACATCGAATTTCAATCTTTGACCATTTTACCCTTCTACACGTTCGGGACCAATTTGACTTTCCTTCTCGGACCCATTATAATTTCTCATTTACAATTCGTATCTCTGTCCGGACAATAAAAATCTCATAAATTTAATTTTAAATTCCTTAATTGTCTATTTTCAAATTTAACATACGTTCGACTACTTCATTCATATTTATATGATCAAATCATCCATCTTATGATTCCATTAACATATAACTATATCCATAAAATGTGTGAATCATAAGGAAATACGATAACAATTGGGTCTTACATAATATCCCCCACTTAAGAAATTTGGTCCTCCAAATTAGAACCATGTCAAATGGGTCCACAAACAACTCCGGGTATGTCTATCTCATCATACTATTTAATTCTCATGTGACTTTTTCAGAGTGTACTACGACCAAAGGACTTGACTAAGGAGATCGTCTTAAACCTCAACACTTTCTCCTTCCCTCTAACACCCGTATCAAGTTTTTCAACATACATTATACTTTCATTGAGCTCCAACGCTCATATCCGATCACATATGCTGGGTCCGGATAGTATTTTCGAAGCATCAAAAGATGGGACACATGGTGTGTACCTGCTAATTCAGGTGGTAACGCCAATCTACTGGCCTTATTTCCCACTTTGTCCAATATCTCAAAGGATTCAATCTAACGAAACTCAATTTGCCTTCTTTCTGAATCTCTTTATGTCCTAAGGGCATGTAACTTCCAACACTACTGATTCACCCTCGGTGAATTCCAATGGTTTTCTGTCTCTTGTCAGCATAGCTTTTCTGTCTGCTCTGAGGTGTTCTTAATCTCTCACAAATCAACTGAACATCCTTCGAGACTTATTATACTAATTCGGGAGCAATTCTTTATCTGTCACCCACTTCTTCTTATCCAAGTCGGGGAATAACCCCTACGGTCATACAATGCCTCATATAAAGTCATCCCAATACTCAAGTGATAACTGTTGCTATTTGAGAATTCAATTAGTAGCAACTGATCATCACAGGAGCTTATAAAATCAATGGCACACACTCTCATCATATCCTTCAGAACCTGTATAGTTCCCTTTGACTGACCATTTGTCTGAGGATGGAAAGCTGTGCTAACACTCAGTCGGGTTCCCATAGCTTCCTGAAAAATATTCCCAGAAGTGGAAAGTGAAGCGAGAATCCCTATCTGATACCGTGCTCACTGGAACGTTACATAATGTTCCACAATCTTCCTTACATATAACTTCGCCTACGCACTCAGAGTATCTGGGGATTTCATAACCAGAAGGTGGGTAGACTTAGTCAATTTAGCGACTATCACCTAGATAGCCTCGTGATTCATCCGGGTCCTCTATAACCCATCACGAAATTCATGGTAACTTGTTCTCATTTTCATGTCGATATAGGTAGAGGCTGCAATAACCCTGCAGACTTCTAGTACTCTACCTTAATCTGCTGACATACGAGACACTTTTCCACAATCTCTACAATGTATCTTTTCATATCTGACCACCAATACCTTTTTCTGAGATTTCAATATATATATATATTACTTCTCGGATGCACTGTATATCCCGAAGGGTGAGCTTCTGACGATAACACTATCTCATCAACTGTTGTCCTAGGGAGCACTTATATTGTCTCTGAACCTCAGTAAGCCATCATTATTCATTGTGAACTCTGTCACTGTACCCATATGAATCTGATCCATACTATCGACACCCTGCCGATCATCATGCTAAGCCTATCAAATTCGATCACTCAAATCTGGTTCTAAGCTCAGGCTAACTGTCACACAATCACTGTCATCATCAGAAGGGATCACATCACGACTGAGGCTCAAAACTGCTCTAGCAGCTCACTCTTCCTGACCATCATATGTAATACCATCCGAGGCTCTTTCTGCTCAAGGCATCGGCCATCACATTTGACTTTCCTGGGTGGTACAATTTCCACAATCATAATCCTTCAGAAGCTCTAACCCACTATGTTATCTCATATTCTACTCTTTTTATGAAAACAGATACTTGGGACTTTTATGATCAGTGCATACCTGAAATTTCTCACCGTAAAAATAGTGGCGTCATGCCATCAGTGCATTACTACAGCTACCAACTTTAAATCATGGGTCGGATAGTCCTTCCATTGTCCTTGAACTGTCTGGATCCATACGTGACTATCATCTTATTTTTCATCAATACACAGCCTACTCATTATTTTGAGGTATCCATACATACTGAAACCTCTTGAGCTGTTGGTTATAGTGAGAATAATTACGGTGGTCAGTTCATACTTTAATACACCAAAACTCCTATCATGTCTATCATCCCATTCAAATACAACTTTTTCTAAGTTAAACTTGTCAACAAAGTAGTCCATTTCGAGAACTCTCAACAAATCATCTGTAAAAATAGTTTTTTGTTGCTGCTCGTGCTCTTCCCTGGACTTCAAATACATCATAATATCATCACTAAGGATGACCACAAATTAGTCCAGGTAAGGTTTAAATACCTTGTTCATTAATGCCCTAACGATTACGAAAATTATTTTGGGCACGTTCACATTTCTGAATTCTTAATGGATGTTACCCAGACTTCAAATCGATCTCTAAAAAGATATACGCTTTTCACAGCTAATCCAATAAATCATCTATAGTGGGAGGAAACACTTATTCTTGATGTTAGCCTCCTTCGACAATCAAAATTCAATACATTATCGGAGGTTTCCATTCGCTTTTCACAAACAGAACAAGTGCTCCTCAAGTTACACATTCGGTCTAAGGAACGCTTATCCAATAACTCCTGTAATTTTTTCTTTAGTCTTTCCAGTTCCACTACTACCATTTTATACTGTGGTTAGGATAATGGCTCCGTACCAGGTACGATCTCAATATAAAATTCTATCTCTTTATCTGATGGTAGCCCTAGTAGATTATCCGAGAAGATATCAGGAAACTCCCTGACCACTAGGATATCTGTTAATTTGGATGTGCCTTATCCATACCAACCACACAAGTGATGAAAACATTCCATCATTTCTCATTCCGTGAGTACAATCATTTACTCCTTTAATTTCAATCGCTACTCCCCTTTCATTACTTGTCAAAACTTATAGTATACTTTTCAGGGGTAACCATATCACTATCTTAGGATAGAAATCTGAGCAGCATAGTTTGCAGCCGACCAATTTATTCTCAAATATTATTTCAAATTATTCATATTCCATTGAATAAAATTGGCTGACTTATACTTCTTCCCCCGTTTTCAACTTATAATCTCTGCATAATTATTTCGTTAGTTAACCCTCCTTCATTGGGATGCTAACTATCCGCATTGTGCCTAAGGGTGTAGGCATTCACGTCTTTCACTAACTTATGTGCAAATGAAAACGGTATGAATAAATGTGTGGCACCAAGATCGATTAAAATAATTACTTCAGTATTCATAACTAGTGTGGTATCTTTCACCACATCATATGAAACATCAGTAGTGTCCTGGTCCAAGGCATACACTCGCCCTCGTCCAACAACCTACTTTCCCTTTTCTCTCCTATTATGGTCTCCCTTTTTCGGTGCAGAGATATCAACAGGGTTTTCTCTATCTCTTTGGCCTTCTATGGGGCAGTCTCACCTAACTCTTATCAATCATTAAATAAATGGCCCCTCATACCACACTTAACACCTATTTTAGTCAATAAGGTGTAGGGCCTACTTCTGTGGTATCTACCACACATCCTATACTACTTCGTAGCAGGTCGGGGTCCTCCGATCACAATACCCCTCAAAAGTACTGAAATTGGATACACTGGGGCCTTACCAATCATCTAACTCCGTGACTCATCAACTCTAATATCTTACCAACTACCTTTTTCCCGTTCTTCCACCTTTGTCATCCTCTATTCTCTTTCTATCTCTATTTCGACCCTTACTACCTTTCTCAATCTCAGAGGCGTGCAACTCATGATCTTATTCACACAACTGTAGTCTGCGCACTGCCTTGGCATAGGTAGTGATATCTAACGGGGCCAATCGAACTCTAGTTGACAATCTGAGCCCTTCCATGAACTTTTGGGCTTTCTGACTCTCACACCCATAGTGTCAGGGTAATATCTGCCCAGGGATATAAACTGAGTTTCATACTCGTCAATCAACCAGTTCCTCTGGGTCAGAGTAAGAAATTTTATTTGTAATTTCCTTTAAGCAGTGTCCGGGATATTCTGTCACCGAAATACATCTAGAATTATTTTCCATGTCCATTCTGGATGTCTAACTCTTAAGAGGGGTCGAGCAGACTTCCACCAATGCTCCGACTGGCCCTCAAATCCCATGCATACTCTGAGCAATTAGCTCCCAAAATATTCTCCACACTCCACTCCAACCTCGCGAAGCGTGTCTCAATATTGTCCGATCTCTCTGTCGGACTCTATGGGGCATGCTCAACATCAGCCTCCATTTTCATCTCATCCTGGTTCTCATAGGTCGATTCATCACGACTAGCAGGCTCAGGCCTACCTCTACGACCTCTACCTCATGCTTTACCTCATCTACCGCGACTAATTTAGAAATAATGCCTATATTCCTGCATTCTTAACCATTTCTTAGTTAAAACCCATCTCGATATACACTATTGTATCTAATCAAGCACAGTAATACGGGGATGTAGTTTCCTAATTACTGACACTAACACACATCAGACAAATTTTGCTCTGATACCACCAATTATCACGACCCAAAAATCAGAGTCAATTTTTCATTTTTCTTTCATACTTGCTTGTCCTCTGATCGTGACCACACTCCACTAACTATTAGGCTGTGCGTCAATGCTAGTCCCACCATTCATTTACCATATAACTTAATTCCTTATTTAAGGAAAGATAAACACATGAGTTTTTCATTAATTCCTTTCCATTCATTTTCAAGTGTTTACAGTATCTATACATCCCCGAAAGTTACTTACAAACATGTTACTGTGTTATTCTTATTTAGATACAATATGTACAAGTGTATATACCTCGAAATGATGGGCAGCAGTAGATATCAGGAATGCAGTACTCCGTCGCCACAAAATCTACTAGAAATGATCTGTGTGAGAAAATGAAAGGGATGAGCACATCAAGCTCAGTAAGGCAATCCTACGAACAAGTAGGTAACCCTACTACCTACTTGAACGTAGTGCCGTGCATAAACCACCATTTCTCCACACAATTTCAAAATAGGTGTTATAATTCATGATGTCATGTAAAAGAAGTTCACATAGGGATTTTAAAAAGCATGGAAAACTCAACATGCAAATCCATTTAAAGAATTTCATTCTCGTTAAAATTTCACAACATAGTAAGGACTCAACCCCTCCCTCGGGTGTTCCTGACTCACACAAAACCATGAAATCAAATGCTTTTCAAAGCAATAGTAATATGAAAGAGTTTATATCACGCAAGGGCTTAAATAGCATGGAAAATAATGTCATGCAAGTTCAGTTTAAGACCCAGTTTCATTCTCATCAAAATCACGTCTCAATCAGGATCCAACCCCTCCTTCGGGTGATCCAGACTCACACAAAACATGATTCTCAAAAACAGCAAGTAATAACATGCGAGACTAGGCAATATATATGTATATCTCAGGCAAATAACTAGTACTACGGCCATATGTCCTCGTGATCCCACTACTACACGAATCCTGTGTGCGGGGTCTCACCACTATCGGGAACCGCCCTGGGAGGTGGGTCAGTCCATCCCGTCAGTCCTGTTCGATCACTCGCATCCGAAGATACCACTTGCATCCGAAGATGCCACTCACATCCAAAGATGCCACATAATCAATCCCAGCATGGTATAGCGTACTCCATGCTACTTGCACAGTGCAACGTACTCCATGGACCCATTTTTCAATACTCGTGCCCTGTCTCAAAACGCACGTACGAGTCTATTTAATCAGTGTGACACACAGTTTACTCGACGCTTGAAGCATGGCTCATAGCATGTTATCATAAAACTAGTGCGAGCGATACTCCAACACTCTCATAAAATCAAGTAAAACTAGTGCGAGCTAAGCTCTAGCACTCTGTTACACAAATCATGTGAAGATCTGGGGCGAGTTAGACTCCAGCACCCTGTCACAAAAATCATGTAAAAATTTGGTGCGAGTTAGGCTCTAGCACCCTGTCACGAATATCATGTGAAAATTTAGTGCAAGCTAAGCTCCAACACCCTGTCATGAAAATCATGTAAAAAACTGGTGCGAGTTGGGCTCTAACACCAATGCATGTAAAACTCTAGTGTGAGCCCCTGCTCCGGCACTAATGCATGCATCACACAAATCAAAACTTGTGCGAGCTAAGCTCTAGCATGTCACATTTTTATTAAATCACGTAGGCGGCTACATTTCTCAAATCAATTTCAGAGAAAATCAACATTGACTAAAATTATGCAATGCTGTGCATTTTATTTAAAAGTTATCCAGCCTACCTATGCATGTGTCAAACCACCTAAAAAACAAGCAAGAAGCCTTTGTTCTTGCTTATCGTAACTTTTCCTAATTTTGGAAATTTTACCCTTCACTGGGGTATTTTGGTCATTTGCCCATCCGGGCACTAAAAATTTCTTATTTAACATCTAGACCCTTCAGACAATTGTAAGAGACTACAAATGAAGTCAAAATTGCGTAAAGCTACCTCTAGCAGTACGTAAAATTCCCTTACCTCATTTTACTCTGTGCAGTCTGACTTTTCCCAACGCTTCCGATCACCCGATCCGTTTAGCTCCCAATATGTTCTCTAGAGCTGCAGATAATCATCTATCGGGTTAAATCCAAACATATTTATGCATATTTCACTTTTACTGGGCTTAATTAAAATCATTGGGCCTATTTACCCCTATTAGGCCCGATTGCACCTTAATGGGCCTTAATCAGCCTTAAACCCATTTTCCACTTACTATTCACATCATCGAGGCCTATTGGGCACATTGGGCCCATTAGTATTTATTAGGCCTCGTTCTAAACTCTCGGATAGCTCAATTAATTATTTACGACAATTTATCTTAAATTCCAGAATTTAATTCATTTTATACGAATATCGATGCAAATTGTCATAAATAAAGGTTGCTTACCCGAGATTCCATGATGTTCACAAATCGAGACTGTCTCGAGCTCTCGTTTGACGTCAATTGTCGAGCTACAAAATTACATATTTTTTAGGTTAATTTTCAATCGGATATAAATCAAATTAAATATTTCAAAATTTAAATCGGTCAATTTCGACCGTTTACCGACTTACCCGTAGCTCGATTGCATCACCAAAATTTTTTTTCCAATTTTTTTCTTTTTCTTTTTTCCCTTTTTCTCTTTCTTTTTCTTCTTTTCTGGCTGAACCGGTTCGGTCTGGTTCAGCCCAATTCAGACTGGTCCGGTTCAGCCGGTTCAGTCCGGTTCAATTTTCTTCTTCGCTATTTGGAGCTCTGTAGATCGATTCTTCGTCGGCTTTCGCCTCCAGCAGCTCCACGGGGTAGTCTGATTCACAAATCTGGCCTCGGTTTCACCAATGATGGCCGAAAAGTGGCCGGTCCGGCCTCTTCTCTCCTCCGGCTTCGATGCCTTTCTCTTTTCTCGCCGTTGCCGACGTTGGCCGCCGTTTCCCAGGCCGTTTTCGCCACCGATCGCGTCGCCTACACCTGGGGAACCATCGGCTAGGGTCGGTTCGGACTAGATTGACATTGGCTCCCTGGATTTCTCTTCTCTCCCCCGTCGGTTTCTCTCCCTCGATTTTTCGTTCTCTGGCAATTTCATCGTGCGTGGGCATGCGGGTCGGCTTCCTGAGGTGCCGATCGCCCTTCACCATCTGCCTTCTCGCCTCGTCCACCAGTGGTTTCATCGGAGCCGAGGGAAACTGTTCCCTCGGTTTCGTTTTCTTCAGGCTTTGTTTTTCCTTTCTTTCTCAATTTCGCGTTTTTTCCATTTTTTATTATATTTTATTTTTATAATTTATTATATTATTATTTTATTCATTAAAATATTATATTTTACCAAAATATCTAATAATTATATATTTTATTATATAATTTATTTATTTAATTTATTTAATCTATTTTTCCATTTTCTCGATATATTTTCTCCGTATTTTTTAGATATTATCCCGAGTAAATTTTCGGTAAACCTTTATAATTTCGGATCTTGATCAATTGGGCTCGAAATTCGATAATTTCTCCTTCATTGATCAAGTACCGAATTTACACCGAATTTCAGTCTTTGATCGTTTTACCCTTCTACACGTTCGGGACCAATTTAAGCAGACTTTCCTTCTTGGACCCACTATAATTTCTCATTTACAATTCGTATCTCTGTCCGGACAATTGAAATCTCATAAATTTTGTTTGAAATTCCTTAATTGTCTGTTTTCGGATTTAACGTACATTCGACTACTTCATTCATATTTATATGATCAAATCATCCGTCTTACGATTCCATTAACATATAACCATATCCATAAAATGTATGAATCATAAGGAAATACGATAACAATCAGGTTTTACACAAGTACAGTCTCATAGTTACATTATGCATTTATTTATAAATCATAGATTTAAGGCGCATTGCGTAAAGTCCTAGTCGGATTTCCAAAATCAAATTAAATAATTAAAGCATAGTTCAAAACACTTTAACTATATCATTAACACACAATTGTCATGCGAGTACAGTCCTATAGTTACATTATGCATTTATTTATGCATCATTGATTTAAGGCGCATTGCCTAAGGTTCGAGTCAGATTTTCAAAATCAAATTATATCATTAAAGCATAGTTCAAAACACTTTAACCATGAAGGGATCAATCTTTTAGAGGTGAGGGATCGATCCCCTCAAGTAAGAATGCTTTGGTTCTAATTTAAGTCAAGAAATCGATTTTGTTCTTGCTTATCGTAACTTTTCCTAATTTTGGAAATTTTACCCTTCACTGGGGTATTTTGGTCATTTGCCCATCCGGGCACTAAAAATTTCTTATTTAACATCTAGACCCTTCAGACAATTGTAAGAGACTACAAATGAAGTCAAAATTGCGTAAAGCTACCTCTAGCAGTACGTAAAATTCCCTTACCTCATTTTACTCTGTGCAGTCTGACTTTTCCCAACGCTTCCGATCACCCGATCCGTTTAGCTCCCAATATGTTCTCTAGAGCTGCAGATAATCATGTATCGGGTTAAATCCAAACATATTTATGCATATTTCACTTTTACTGGGCTTAATTAAAATCATTGGGCCTATTTACCCCTATTAGGCCCGATTGCACCTTAATGGGCCTTAATCAGCCTTAAACCCATTTTCCACTTACTATTCACATCATCGAGGCCTATTGGGCACATTGGGCCCATTAGTATTTATTAGGCCTCGTTCTAAACTCTCGGATAGCTCAATTAATTATTTACGACAATTTATCTTAAATTCCAGAATTTAATTCATTTTATACGAATATCGATGCAAATTGTCATAAATAAAGGTTGCTTACCCGAGATTCCATGATGTTCACAAATCGAGACTGTCTCGAGCTCTCGTTTGACGTCAATTGTCGAGCTACAAAATTACATATTTTTTAGGTTAATTTTCAATCGGATATAAATCAAATTAAATATTTCAAAATTTAAATCGGTCAATTTCGACCGTTTACCGACTTACCCGTAGCTCGATTGCATCACCAAAATTTTTTTTCCAATTTTTTTCTTTTTCTTTTTTCCCTTTTTCTCTTTCTTTTTCTTCTTTTCTGGCTGAACCGGTTCGGTCTGGTTCAGCCCAATTCAGACCGGTCCGGTTCAGCCGGTTCAGTCCGGTTCAATTTTCTTCTTCGCTATTTGGAGCTCTGTAGATCGATTCTTCGTCGGCTTTCGCCTCCAGCAGCTCCACGGGGTAGTCTGATTCACAAATCTGGCCTCGGTTTCACCAATGATGGCCGAAAAGTGGCCGGTCCGGCCTCTTCTCTCCTCCGGCTTCGATGCCTTTCTCTTTTCTCGCCGTTGCCGACGTTGGCCGCCGTTTCCCAGGCCGTTTTCGCCACCGATCGCGTCGCCTACACCTGGGGAACCATCGGCTAGGGTCGGTTCGGACTAGATTGACATTGGCTCCCTGGATTTCTCTTCTCTCCCCCGTCGGTTTCTCTCCCTCGATTTTTCGTTCTCTGGCAATTTCATCGTGCGTGGGCATGCGGGTCGGCTTCCTGAGGTGCCGATCGCCCTTCACCATCTGCCTTCTCGCCTCGTCCACCAGTGGTTTCATCGGAGCCGAGGGAAACTGTTCCCTCGGTTTCGTTTTCTTCAGGCTTTGTTTTTCCTTTCTTTCTCAATTTCGCGTTTTTTCCATTTTTTATTATATTTTATTTTTATAATTTATTATATTATTATTTTATTCATTAAAATATTATATTTTACCAAAATATCTAATAATTATATATTTTATTATATAATTTATTTATTTAATTTATTTAATCTATTTTTCCATTTTCTCGATATATTTTCTCCGTATTTTTTAGATATTATCCCGAGTAAATTTTCGGTAAACCTTTATAATTTCGGATCTTGATCAATTGGGCTCGAAATTCGATAATTTCTCCTTCATTGATCAAGTACCGAATTTACACCGAATTTCAGTCTTTGATCGTTTTACCCTTCTACACGTTCGGGACCAATTTAAGCAGACTTTCCTTCTTGGACCCACTATAATTTCTCATTTACAATTCGTATCTCTGTCCGGACAATTGAAATCTCATAAATTTTGTTTGAAATTCCTTAATTGTCTGTTTTCGGATTTAACGTACATTCGACTACTTCATTCATATTTATATGATCAAATCATCCGTCTTACGATTCCATTAACATATAACCATATCCATAAAATGTATGAATCATAAGGAAATACGATAACAATCAGGTTTTACACAAGTACAGTCTCATAGTTACATTATGCATTTATTTATAAATCATAGATTTAAGGCGCATTGCGTAAAGTCCTAGTCGGATTTCCAAAATCAAATTAAATAATTAAAGCATAGTTCAAAACACTTTAACTATATCATTAACACACAATTGTCATGCGAGTACAGTCCTATAGTTACATTATGCATTTATTTATGCATCATTGATTTAAGGCGCATTGCCTAAGGTTCGAGTCAGATTTTCAAAATCAAATTATATCATTAAAGCATAGTTCAAAACACTTTAACCATGAAGGGATCAATCTTTTAGAGGTGAGGGATCGATCCCCTCAAGTAAGAATGCTTTGGTTCTAATTTAAGTCAAGAAATCGATTTTGTTCTTGCTTATCGTAACTTTTCCTAATTTTGGAAATTTTACCCTTCACTGGGGTATTTTGGTCATTTGCCCATCCGGGCACTAAAAATTTCTTATTTAACATCTAGACCCTTCAGACAATTGTAAGAGACTACAAATGAAGTCAAAATTGCGTAAAGCTACCTCTAGCAGTACGTAAAATTCCCTTACCTCATTTTACTCTGTGCAGTCTGACTTTTCCCAACGCTTCCGATCACCCGATCCGTTTAGCTCCCAATATGTTCTCTAGAGCTGCAGATAATCATGTATCGGGTTAAATCCAAACATATTTATGCATATTTCACTTTTACTGGGCTTAATTAAAATCATTGGGCCTATTTACCCCTATTAGGCCCGATTGCACCTTAATGGGCCTTAATCAGCCTTAAACCCATTTTCCACTTACTATTCACATCATCGAGGCCTATTGGGCACATTGGGCCCATTAGTATTTATTAGGCCTCGTTCTAAACTCTCGGATAGCTCAATTAATTATTTACGACAATTTATCTTAAATTCCAGAATTTAATTCATTTTATACGAATATCGATGCAAATTGTCATAAATAAAGGTTGCTTACCCGAGATTCCATGATGTTCACAAATCGAGACTGTCTCGAGCTCTCGTTTGACGTCAATTGTCGAGCTACAAAATTACATATTTTTTAGGTTAATTTTCAATCGGATATAAATCAAATTAAATATTTCAAAATTTAAATCGGTCAATTTCGACCGTTTACCGACTTACCCGTAGCTCGATTGCATCACCAAAATTTTTTTTCCAATTTTTTTCTTTTTCTTTTTTCCCTTTTTCTCTTTCTTTTTCTTCTTTTCTGGCTGAACCGGTTCGGTCTGGTTCAGCCCAATTCAGACCGGTCCGGTTCAGCCGGTTCAGTCCGGTTCAATTTTCTTCTTCGCTATTTGGAGCTCTGTAGATCGATTCTTCGTCGGCTTTCGCCTCCAGCAGCTCCACGGGGTAGTCTGATTCACAAATCTGGCCTCGGTTTCACCAATGATGGCCGAAAAGTGGCCGGTCCGGCCTCTTCTCTCCTCCGGCTTCGATGCCTTTCTCTTTTCTCGCCGTTGCCGACGTTGGCCGCCGTTTCCCAGGCCGTTTTCGCCACCGATCGCGTCGCCTACACCTGGGGAACCATCGGCTAGGGTCGGTTCGGACTAGATTGACATTGGCTCCCTGGATTTCTCTTCTCTCCCCCGTCGGTTTCTCTCCCTCGATTTTTCGTTCTCTGGCAATTTCATCGTGCGTGGGCATGCGGGTCGGCTTCCTGAGGTGCCGATCGCCCTTCACCATCTGCCTTCTCGCCTCGTCCACCAGTGGTTTCATCGGAGCCGAGGGAAACTGTTCCCTCGGTTTCGTTTTCTTCAGGCTTTGTTTTTCCTTTCTTTCTCAATTTCGCGTTTTTTCCATTTTTTATTATATTTTATTTTTATAATTTATTATATTATTATTTTATTCATTAAAATATTATATTTTACCAAAATATCTAATAATTATATATTTTATTATATAATTTATTTATTTAATTTATTTAATCTATTTTTCCATTTTCTCGATATATTTTCTCCGTATTTTTTAGATATTATCCCGAATAAATTTTCGGTAAACCTTTATAATTTCGGATCTTGATCAATTGGGCTCGAAATTCGATAATTTCTCCTTCATTGATCAAGTACCGAATTTACACCGAATTTCAGTCTTTGATCGTTTTACCCTTCTACACGTTCGGGACCAATTTAAGCAGACTTTCCTTCTTGGACCCACTATAATTTCTCATTTACAATTCGTATCTCTGTCCGGACAATTGAAATCTCATAAATTTTGTTTGAAATTCCTTAATTGTCTGTTTTCGGATTTAACGTACATTCGACTACTTCATTCATATTTATATGATCAAATCATCCGTCTTACGATTCCATTAACATATAACCATATCCATAAAATGTATGAATCATAAGGAAATACGATAACAATCAGGTTTTACACAAGTACAGTCTCATAGTTACATTATGCATTTATTTATAAATCATAGATTTAAGGCGCATTGCGTAAAGTCCTAGTCGGATTTCCAAAATCAAATTAAATAATTAAAGCATAGTTCAAAACACTTTAACTATATCATTAACACACAATTGTCATGCGAGTACAGTCCTATAGTTACATTATGCATTTATTTATGCATCATTGATTTAAGGCGCATTGCCTAAGGTTCGAGTCAGATTTTCAAAATCAAATTATATCATTAAAGCATAGTTCAAAACACTTTAACCATGAAGGGATCAATCTTTTAGAGGTGAGGGATCGATCCCCTCAAGTAAGAATGCTTTGGTTCTAATTTAAGTCAAGAAATCGATTTTGAGAGGATAGGGGATTGATCCTAAAATCACAGAATGTAATTTTGAGTAATAACTTATTGTCACGACCTCTTTTTCCTAAAAATCACTACAAATTTTTTGCTTTTTCATTTTTTTACCCGTCGTGAACAGTTTCACTACTAACAGTTGGGCTATAAGTCGACATTAGTCCCTCTTGTCATGTTATTTACCTTAACATCCATTTCCATATCTCATTTACATATTAGGATCTACTATCCTTTGACTTTAACTAATTAGATTCATAACTGTATTTACATAGGTTTACATCCCTGATATTCCATCCATCTATAGTACTGTTCTTTTACATGTTTAGATACAAAAACTATACAAGTGTGTATACCTTGTCTCAATGTCGCTCTCTTCTATAGAAAGTACTCTGTAGGGGAAAATGCAAGGGTGAGCACAAGTTGCTCAGTAAGGCAATAATGTAAGTAGGTAGATAACTACACTATCTACATGCTTATAATGTCATGATATAAAAGTCATTTATATCCAGAGCATGAGGTATAATTTAAACTATGCCACATGTATATAAATATATCACGTACTGAAAACATAAAAATAGGCATGTAAACATGGAAAATCATCATGTCAACGTTTCATGCTCAACACATTAAAAACTCATCATAAAACAACCCCTCAAGGTTTAACACATTATCAAAACTTAGTAAAACTCATCAACACATCATTAAAACTACATTTCGTTTTCAAATCACAAATCTAGGAGTAACCCATCCTTCGGGTCTCTCCTGGTCCATCTAGACCATATGATATCACGTGAGGCATGTAGGTTACTGTATAGGAAAATTTGAGGACTATGTCCCTATGATCCCATGCTACATGGATCCCGGTGTGCGGGACATCACGGCTGCAACGGGAGGTGGGTCAGTCCTACTCGTCAGAATATCAAATCACCAATCTCATAGTCATGACTACACGGTACAACGTACTCCGTGTGACATACACAGTACAACGTACTCTATGAACCCATATCACAGTCTGGGGGTGCTTGCCATAGGTCTTATCCACCCCATACCATGTCGATAACCAACCCATGTCTCAACATACAAGTGCGAGCATATCATCTCAATGTGACACATAGTCTACAAGAGGCTCCAGCACGGCTCTATGCATGTCACGTCATGTTTAGTGCGAGCGAAGCTCCAGTATGATGCCATGCAGATCATGATATCCAAAATCTCGTGCGAGCGAAGCTAGAGCACGATTTTATACACATACAAAAAATCCTCGTATGAGTAACATTCCAGTATGACTTTCATGCGAAATAAATCAGTAAAACTCAGTGTGAGCGAGGCTCCAGCCCTCTGTATGTAAGTCAAAACATCAAAATCCAGTGCGAGCAAGGCTCTAGCATGATTTATACTCATATAAATCTGGTAGGCTGCTTTATTTCGATAAAACACTTTTAAACTCATAATTAGCACCTCACACGTGCCTCTTTCATGCAAATCATGCAAATCATGAAAGTCAATAGTCACCCAATCGATAATTTGCTTAAATCAAAGCAATATATTTCAGAAATGTATAAAAAAACATGTTATTCATGTAATTTATTAGCCTTACTACACTTTTTGTAAAATTCCTAACTAGGGGCAAAATGATCTTTTTCACTTATACCCAAATTTTCCACAAAAAATATTATTTCTTTTCTAAGTAGCCAAGCAAATTTAATGTCCTGTAAATAACCTCAAAATACGTGCAGCTACCTCTAACTACTCACAAAATTCCCTTACCTGGAATCGCGTCGAGTAATTCCACTTCCTTAGAGCTGCTCGATCGCGCAGTCTAATTCGCTCCCAATATAATCTCCGGAGCTGCACAAAATTATTTATCATATTAAATACAGTTTATTTATCTGCATTTCACTTTCGCTACAATCGGTTTAACTTATTAGCCTATTTACTCTTATTGGTTCTTACTTTCTCTTAAGTCCATTTCGACTATACGATTCATTTCTCGAAAATCTATTGGGCCCATCAAGCCTACTTGTGAGATCCGTAATTTTTGTATGATATTCCTTATGATTTCCATATTGTATGACATTATTATATGTTAATGGATTCATAAGATGGTTGATTCGGATCTGATAAATGTGGATGAAATGAAATAAAGTATGTAAAATCGAAATAGGATAAATTGAGAAAGCAGGGACCTAACAAGTTCGTTTAAGGAATTTAATCGAGTTGACTGAAAATAAGGAATTGAAAATAGGGAAAAGATGGTGGAATTATGAAAGAAAGTCGATTCAATTTGGTCCCGAACACGTACAAGGGTAAAATGGTCAAAAGACCAAAATTCGATATAAATTCGATAAGTAATTTTCATTAAAATATGGAATTCGCAAAATCTGGATCAATACCGAGAAAAATATTTAAATTCGAGTCCGATTGATCTAGATATTAATTTATGGGAATTAATCAGAATTAATTTAGAATTAATCGAAATTTTTAATTCAAAATATTATCCTGAAAATAATCAAAAAATATACCGAAAAGATGAAAATAGACTGAGAAATCAATTTATTGATTAAATGGATAAATTAATAATTTTTAAGATATTTTTAGGGATTTTTTATTATTTTAATAAATTTTAATGTATTAAAATAATAATAAATAAATTAATAAAAAAAAAGAAATCAAAAAAATTGGAAATCAGAATCGGGGAGAGAGAAAACCCGAGAAATCGAACCCGTGAAACCCGTGAAGAACCTGACATCCCCGACGAGCCACCAACGACCAACGGACCCAGCTAACGGTCGGAGACGATAGAGCATAGTCCGGCGAGTCCATTGGTACCTGTAACGCGTGCCGACGGTACCGATTTTCGACGAATCGGCGGACAACAAATCATTGGAGAAATCGCATCTGTCCCAGTGAACGGCAGTGTCCCAGCTCCGATTCGACCTAGCCGAATGATGCCCTGGCCGAGGCGATTCTTTTGAGCCCACTGGCGGTCGATGAGATGGTCGAGATTGCCGGTGACGGCAAACGGGCCAAAACGGCACGGTAGCCGAGAAGGAAAAAAAAAGAAAAAGAAAAAGAAAAAGAAAAGGAAAATAAAGAAAGGGAAAAAAGGGAAGAAAGTGTACCCGAAGACGACTCGAAATTCCATTAAGTGATCGAGGGTCGAGATTGACCTGCGGATAAATCTCAGAAATTCAATTTAATATTATTTTAGTGGAAAAATGACCCGGATTTATATAATTTGCAGTGTTACTACAGAGCCCGAATGAAAGCCGATTTAGCTTCGATTTTCGTACCCCGTATCATATTGGGTAAGTATATTTTAATTACGATAATATGAGTCCTTGAATGCAGAGTTAAGATTATTTTACGGAATTTACGGATTAATTCTGCAGAAAAAGGAATTTTATTAGAAATTTCAAAGTAATTATCGTAAATAGTATCTGGGCTATCCAATGGGTTTGAAACGAAGCCCGATGATTATTGATAAGCCAAATGAGCCCAGTAAACCTGAAGAAGGGATTTAAAAAGTGGAAACGGGCTGAAAAAGGGGTCGAGGCCCATTAAAGTGCAATCGGGCCCAATGGAGTAAAACGGGCCCAGAGCTTTAGATTCGATCAGTAAGAGTGAAATACTGATCAGTATATTTGAACTGAACCCATATGTGGTTCTTTACAGCTCCGTAGACGAGCGAATTGGACTGAGAGACCTGGTACGGTCGAGTCGGGATAAGCTTGTGCGTGATTCCGGGTAAGGAAATTTTATGAGCACTTAGAGATAGCTGTACGTAGTTTCGAGGGGATTTACATTACATTAAATTCATTAGACTACCCGAAAACAGAATAATAATTTTTGCGAAAAACTATGGAATAGTGATAAATGACTATTTTGCCCCCAGTTAGGAGAATTTCAAAAAGGGTAGTAAGGCTATGAAATTGCATGAAATTCATGATTTTAATGTTTTTATAATGATATTGCTTTAATTCAAGCAATTTATGGATAGGTTGGCTATTATTTTCATGTTTTAAGTGAAAAGGCACAAGTTAGGTGCCAATTGATATTTATTTAACAATGTTTTGATGAAATTGAGCTACCTATTAGTGTTATATGAGTTGAAACTGTGCTTGAGCACTGCTCGCACCGAATTTTATATTTTAACTCATACACAGAGTACTGGAGCCTTGCTCGCACTATTTTACAGATTTATTTCATATGACTACCGTACTGGAGTTTTTCTCGTACGAGGTTTTCACTGAGTTTTAATACCTACCGTACTGGAGCAATGCTCGTACGTGGATTTGAATTGAATTTACAATCAGTTTAAGTCATACTGGAGCGTTGCTCGTATGCAGATTTCATTGATTTCTATGAAATCGTGCTAGAGCTTCGCTCGCACGAGGTTTTCAGATATCATGAATATGCATGAAGTCGTGCTAGAGCTTCGCTCGCACAGGGATTTATATAAGATGCATATAGCCGTGTTGGAGCCTCCTGTAGACTGTGTGTCACAGTGAGATGATATGCTCACACGTGCATACTGAGACATACTTGACATAGGTGGATAAGACCTATTACAGGCACCCTTGATTGAGCTTGGGTTCACGGAGCACGTTGTACTGTGTATGTCACGCGGAGTACATTGTACCATAGGGATTGTTAGAGTGGAGTGGCATTAGCCACGAGATAGCAAGTCTTGCTCTCGTAATCTTGATATTATACTGTTCTAGCGGGTAGGACCAACCCACCTCCCGTTTTAGGTGTGACACCCCGCACACTAGGATCTGTGTGCCAGAAATCACGAGGTTATGGCCATAGTCCTAGATATTACCGATATAGTCACCTACATCTCTCACATGATATAACTCTTGGTCTTGATAGATCAGGGTAGACCCGAGGGAGGGGTCAGGCCCTGATTTTCTTATGATTTCAATTGAGTTTTGATTGTTCCCATGGAGGGATTTTATGAAACTTTCATTGATTTGTAACCCTGTGAGAAGGGTGATTTTATAACGGAAATTTGAAAATAAAGAATTTTGTTAGAATGGATTTTGATTCGTTGAGTGTATTATATTTTGACCCAGATGGGGTGTTTTAAAACGTATCGATCCATTTGAGCATGAGATGTTTTCACATGAGAATTATTCCATGTTTTATATGCCGATTTCCTGTTTTAGAACAAATGATATTATATATATGGCATATCATTGTTTTTACCTCATGCTCACATATATCCCGATTTCTTATCAGCATGTAGATAGTATAGCTATCTACCCATTTGTTTTATTGCCTTACTGAGCATGTGGAGCTCACCATTTCATTTTTCACCCACTTTCAGTGTTTCCACTATAAAGATAGCGGGTGTAGAGAGTAGACGGCATAGCTGATTTCTGTGATTCCCATCGACTTTCAGGTATACACCATGTATAGAATTTTGTATTAGTATTCTTACAGCACAGTATTTTATATGAAGGAATATTTGGGGATGTAAATATAGAATCATGTGATGTATAAACATATCGACCACTCTATTATATGATAAATGATATCAGTATGTATGTTTACGTGTGATATTTCTTAAATGGTTAGAATGGTATATCGTTATTGATTCACAG
This sequence comes from Firmiana major, assembly GCA_033439115.1. NCBI lineage: Eukaryota > Viridiplantae > Streptophyta > Magnoliopsida > Malvales > Malvaceae > Firmiana > Firmiana major. Next base: position 41,312,067 of record CM065907.1, on the reverse strand, counting down.
CCCAACCTGTTCAGAGGGATTTGTCACGAGGAGGTAAGAAGGATTTTCCAAAAGCGAAAAATTTATACTTGATGGTGGTAGTGTCACCAGAATCCACGTGTACAATTGTCTGCCAACCAGAGACCGCCACATGTCAGAACAAGAATAAGCCACGTGGCTGATGTGGCGACAGTGTGGTCACGCAACACAGTTGCTTGTTGAGCGACAGATATTCGAGGCGACAAGGATTCCGTCGCCTGGTATGTGTGCTGCACAATTGGCGCGACAGACCTCCATCGCCCCTATTGCGACATAGGTCTCCCGCATCACCCCCGCGGCAGAGGTCTCCCGCATTGCCCTCACGGTAGAGGTCTCCCGCATAGCCGCAGTAGTGGTCTCCCACACAGCCTGCGGCAGAGGTCTCCCAAACAGCCTGCTGCAGAGGTCTTCCGTATAGTCTGCGGCAGAGGTCCATGGGTACTCTGCCGCCTATCGACTCTCCCGCAAGCTACTTAACCCGAAGCGTGACAGAGTGCTCCATGACTCTGTCGCGGCCCAGACACGCGCCTGGGCCTCAGATCGAACCGACTTAGAAGAAACCTATAAATATGCCGAGGAGCTCTTAGAAAAGGGGACCGAAACCAAAAAACAAAAAAGAAGGGAGAAATACTTCAACTCTTTGAATTAAGAAACACATTCTCTTCTTCTTACATACACAACTCCTGATTACTTACTTAATCATCAGAGTGCGCGTGCAGGGACAAATCCCTTCCCCCTCTGACTCCTGTTGTTTTTACAGACTATACGGGGAACAAATTGCATCGACATCATCTCCTTGTCGTCAGTGCAATCCGAATACGTGGAAGATATATTCCTGTTGCTGTTCGTTTAGGCAACATCAATTGGCACCGTCTGTGGGAAGCTGACAAAAAGTCAGGTTCTCTATCCAAATGGTGAGGACACACTCTACAGCAGAGTTGACAGGAGGGCAGAATTTTGTGAGTCCCCCTGTCAGATCAGAACAGAGACGGAGACATAGTGAAAGGGGTGACAGAGAAGCCTTGGTTTCTCTAGAAGAATTTGAGACCCTGAAACGCCAAAATGAAGAGACTACGACAGCATTAAAAGCTATGGTGAGCTTCTTCAGAGACACTCTCCCCCAATTTAGCTTGCCCCATGAAGTGCAGCAATTAGTGGGGGAAAGCACGCCTAGGCAGACTTACGAGAGAGGTCAGTCCTCCACCCTGGTAAACGCTGGACAAGAGGCAAGAACACAAAATAATGCCACTACAGATCCAGCAAGACAGAGTTCGCCCACAGCACCTATGCGGCAGAGCTCACCAGCAGACCTCGCGCGGCAGAGGTCTCACCCAGTAGATAGACCACGGAGCTCTCCCGCAGCTCAACGGCGGCAGTGTTCCCCACTGGCCGATAGGCGGCAGAGCTCGCCAAATGTGCGGCAGAGCTCACCCGTAGACTTCGTGCGACAGTGTTCTCTAGCAGATACCTTACGACAGAGCTCTCCCGCGGACTACATGCGGCAGAGCTATCCCGCAACACGTACGCGACGGTGCTCTCCCGCTGCTTATAGGCGGCAGACTTCTCCTCTGCCCAACAGGCGACAGACTCCTCCTCTAGCCGATAGGCGGCAGAGTTCCCCCACCTGCCGTAGCTCATCTCCCGTGGAGTCGGAACATGATTTAAGAGAATATAGGGCTGGGGAGCGACGGAGACAGAGAGGTCCAGACCCACGAGAAGGTCTCGAAATGTCAAGTCCCAGAACGGGAGGCGCTAGAAGGGGTGCTTACCAGTCAGACTCTTCTAGACCCGTAAGAGAGGGGAGCATACTCAGTCCAAAGGTCGAAAAACGTGGAGAAAGTCGTCGAAAGGATTTTGGGAAAAAGGAAACTGGTGTCTCCGGATGATCGTAAAAAAAGGAGGATTCCGTTCAGTCCGGAGATCATGAACAAACCTTTGCCGAAGAAGTTCAAGATGCCTTCTATGGCCACTTACACCGGCAAAGCAGACCCCTATGACCACATACAGAAATACGAGTCCCTCATGTTGCTGCATGGATGGGAGGACGAGACTATGTGTCGGGCTTTTTCACTCGCATTGTCTGGGCACGCTCTGAAGTGGTTCAATGGGTTGCGCCAAGTTTCCATCTCATCCTTCGACCAATTGCGAAACGAATTTCTGGAAGTCTTCATGATCCACAGCCACAGAAAAAAGGACGCTACTTACCTCCTCACTCTTAAACAAGGAAATAAAGAATCCTTGAGGAGCTACGTAGATCAGTTCAGAGATGCAACCTTGGAGGTGGATGATCCACCAATAGGGGTAGCCACGGTTGCAATGTTACAAGGGACGAGGTCTGAAAAGTTGCAAGAATCCCTCTCCCTCGACCAGCCGGTGACACTTTCTGACCTGTTTGCTAGAGCCAATAAATATGTGGCTCAAGAAGAAGTAATGAAGAGGGTACAGCCCCGAGAGGCAAGGGTGGTGCATTGATTCCCATGGAAATTGGAGCACTATCACCCAAGATGGTGCCCTTAGTAGAAGAAAAGGATTCACAAGCACCAAGGAAAAGCTTAGATCTATTCAGCCGAGCCGTAAGAGCCTGAGGCACTATGCGTCACTGTGGCCAGGCGTATATTCAGACGAGCCGTAAGAGCCTGAGGTGTAATAGCGTCACTGTGGCCAGGCGTGAAAATCAGTCGAGCCGTAAGAGCCTGAGGCGCTATGCGTCACTGTGGCCAGGCGTATATTCAGACGAGCCGTAAGAGCCTGAGGCGCAATAGCGTCACTGTGGCCAGGCATGAAAATCAGCCGAGCCATAAGAGCCTGAGGCGCAATAGCGTCACTGTGGCCAGGCGTGAAAATCAGCCGAGCCGTAAGAGCCGGAGGCGCTATGCGTCACTGTGGCCAGGCGTATATTTAGACGAGCCGTAAGAGCCTGAGGCGCAATAGCGTCACTGTGGCCAGGCGTGAAAATCAGCCGAGCCGTAAGAGCCTGAGGCGCTATGCGTCACTGTGGCCAGGCGTATATTCAGACGAGCCGTAAGAGCCTGAGGCGCAATAGCGTCACTGTGGCCAGGCGTGAAAATCAGCCGAGCCGTAAGAGCCTGAGGCGCTATGCGTCACTGTGGCCAGGCGTATATTCAGAAGAGCCGTAAGAGCCTGAGGCGCTATGCGTCACTGTGGCCAGGCGTAGAATCAGACGAGCCGTAAGAGCCTGAGGGGCAATAGCGTCACTGTGGCTAGGCGTGAAAATTAGCCGAGCCGTAAGAGCCTGAGGCGCTATGCGTCACTGTGGCCAGGCATATATTCAGAAGAGCCGTAAGAGCCTGAGGCGCTATGCGTCACTGTGGCCGGGCGTGAAAATCAGCCGAGCAGTAAGAGCCTGAGGCGCTATGTGTCACTGTGGCCAGGCGTATATTCAGAAGAGCCGTAAGAGCCTGAGGTGCTATACGTCACTGTGGCCAGGCGTAGAATCAGACGAACCGTAAGAGCCTGAGGCGCAATAGCGTCACTGTGGCCAGGCGTGAAAATCAGAAGAGCCGTAAGAGCCTGAGGCACTATGCGTCACTGTGGCCGGGCGTGAAAATCAGCCGAGCCGTAAGAGCCTGAGGCGCTATGCGTCACTGTGGCCAGGCGTATATTCAGAAGAGCCGTAAGAGCCTGAGGCGCTATGCGTCACTGTGGCCAGGCGTAGAATCAGACGAGCCGTAAGAGCCTGAGGCGCATAGCGTCACTGTGGCCAGGCGTGAAAATCAGCCGAGCCGTAAGAGCCTGAGGCGCTATGCGTCACTGTGGCTAGGCGAAAGGCCGTAAGAACTGGAGACGCGTTCGCGCCGTGTTAGTCAGGCCTCAGAAAGGTATGTAAAATTCTTTCCGAAAATATATCTTTATATCAAGAATCCTCTTTCGCAGGAAATATTCCTACCAAAGAGTGGGGAGCAATTGATGGTGGTAGTGTCACCAGAATCCACGTGTACAATTGTCTGCCAACCAGAGACCGCCACGTGGCTGATGTGGCGACAGTGTGGTCACGCGACACAGTCGCTTGTTGAGCGACAGATGTTCGAGGCGACAGGGATTCCGTCGCCTGGTATGTGTGCTGCACAATTGGCGCGACAGACCTCCATCGCCCCTATTGCGACATAGGTCTCCCGCATCGCCCCCGCGGCAGAGGTCTCTCGCATTGCCCTCACGGTAGAGGTCTCCCGCATAGCCGCGGTAGTGGTCTCCCGCACAGCCTGCGGCAGAGGTCTCCCAAACAGCCTGCTACAGAGGTCTTCCGCATAGTCTGCGGCAGAGGTCCATGGTTACTCTGCCGCCTACCGACTCTCCCGCAAGCTACTTAACCCGAAGCGCGACAGAGTGCTCCATGACTCTGTCGCCGCCCAGACACGCGCCTGGGCCTCAGCTCGAACCGACTTAGAAGAAACCTATAAATATGCCGAGGAGCTCTCAGAAAAGGGGACCGAAACCAAAAAACAAAAAAGAAGGGAGAAATACTTCAACTCTTTGAATTAAGAAACACATTCTCTTCTTCTTACATACACAACTCCCGATTACTTACTTAATCATCGGAGTGCGCGTGCAGGGACAAATCCCTGCCCCCTCTGACTCCTGTTGTTTTTGCAGACTATACGAGGAACAAATTGCATCGACATCATCTCCTTGTCATCAGTGCAATCCGAATACATGGAAGATGTATTCCTGTTGCTGTTCGTTCAGGCAACATCAATACTGATTTTGGTAGTATTGGGTCGTGACACTACTGATTCATATTGGGCTATCCTTAGGCCTACAATGCCTTATTGAGTAGAATACTCAACGTTTGGCCCACTTGACCATTTGGTCACACATGGTGCCCCACGCCTAGCCCTGGCCGATATTATGGTTGCCTAGTATCACGACCTCAATCTGTGACTTACCCAAAAACCACTACAAATTTTTTGCTTTTTACTTTACTTACCTTTCTCTCCTGAACTCTTGGGCTGTGATTCGATATTAGTTACCCACTCACTTTCATTCACAATACATATAGAATTTAGTATTCTTTTCGATAACATAAACTGTTATACATTATTTGTACATATACATCCCGACCGTACACTTGGTACATAATTTTGCTTATACATTGTGCAGTACAAAATGTTCAAGTGTGTATACCTCTCTTAAGATGGATAGGCAGCGGATACAATGAATGCTATACCTCAGCCGGACTCAATCTACTGCGGATGATCTGTAGAGAGTGGAAAATAAAGAGGGATGAGGAAACAACGCGCTCAGTAAGGAAATCAGGCAAGCAAGTAGACAACCGCACTATCTACTGAAAATAAGGCTTTGCCTTTCCTTCTCTCATCTCAAAGCATGTATTAAAAGGATATAATACTAGTATAGAATAAATTCCATGTACTTAAAATCATGTTGAGTTATCAAATGTAGGCATTCATGCAAAATAGTGCATCTTTATAAAATTTGGAATGCCTTTATATCAATCATGCCATTTACATTTAAATCAAAGTAAATATGGCAGTTCACAACACAACATAATCATCGGTTTTTGACCCATCTCTCTCAGGTTTAACTATATCATGAAAACAAGTGATATATCATGCGAGACTCAGTGGCTAAATGCAATATTTTCTTGGACTATGGCCATATCCTATAATGTGAAATCCCAGGTAACACAGATCCTGGTGTGCGAGTATCACTTCTGCAATGGGAGGGGGGTCAGTCCATCATCACCGCCAGCTATATACTCCTAAACTCCACAACTCCACACAACACACGGTACAATGTACTCTATGCCACTCGCATGGTACAACGTACACCCATGGACCCTTTCCTTATGGTCGGGATGCCTGCCATAGGTCTTAGTCCTCACACCATGGAAATACATCATAGTCGGGGTGCTTGCCATAAGTCTTAGCCCTCACACTATGGTATAAATGCCACGTCTCTAAATCTAGGTGCGAACATCTCAATAATGTGACACTCAGTCTACACGGAGGAAATCAGCACGGTTTTGCTATAACATGTATTATATATCATGAAAAACTACAGTGTGCGTCTTGAGTGTGACTCACAATCAACACTTCGCCTCTTAAACACTGTGTATGCATCTCAAAATATCAAACACTAGTGCGAGTAACCTCTAGCACTAGGTTAATGCATAATTCTCTTTTCAAATCAAGTATGAGCTATCGCTCTAGTATGATATCATGTATAAATCATGAAAAGTCGAGTACTCTATCATGTAAAACTGAGTATGAGCATAGCTCCCAATACTCTATATGCATCAATCACAAACTGAGTGCGAGCAATGCTCCCAATACTCTAACATGCATAAAATAGCATTAAAATATAGTACGAGTATATCCTCCAGTACTATGTGATGCATATCTCAAAATATAGTGTGAGTATTCTCTAACACTTATGGTTTTCATACAAAACCAGATAAATGGCTCACTTAAATCACAACCTTCTCACTTTAAATCAAATTAGCACTTAAATGTGTTGTTTTCGCATATATATGAAAACATTAGCCATTCTATCATGCAACTCATGAATTATGGGTCACAATATGCTTCTAAGGCTTTTTATCCTATTTTTGGATAAAATTACACTTGATCTCATTTGTCTCTATCACACATTAGGCCTATTCATGGGAATTCATATAGCATATAATAATTGAAATGCTATTTAAAATACATGTAGCCAGCTCTAGCTACTCACGAAATTCCCTTACCTCGGATCACGTCAAGTGACTTCTCTTCCTCGGTTCTGCTCACTCTTGCAGTCTGATCAGCTTCCAAGGTAATTTTCAAAGCTGTTATAAATATTGGCATTAGTATATCACTCTATACTCATTTCATTTGCCAAATCTCAATTTAATACATAGTTTTCATCACTTTCTCTAAATATGGTATAAATCCACATTTTCACATAACTATCTTTATTTCTCTTTATTTCCAATATATGCATTTCATAAGATTACCTCATAATCTTCCATACATGCATATTTCATCATTAAATCAATGTTAATACCATTTTCTCATCACTTTCTCACTTTCATGCCAAAACTAGGTCATGATGATTTTTCATGATCCTTTCCTTTCCAACAAATCATATATACACCAATAATCTCATTAACACATCTAGTTTAACATATATCAACTTGGTGCATTAAATCTTACCTAGCTGAACTTTCCTTCCCTTTTCACCAAATTGGTGAAATCCTTCTTGCTCTTTCAACTCTTGATTTCAATCCTTTGTTTTCAAGTATGTTGTTCTCCTCTTGCTAAGAACAACTTTGCTCAACTATATCTCACTCAAAACTAATCACAAACTGAAGTTTTCTAGTGTTTCTTGGCTAGGTTTAGGTTTAGTTCTTAAATAGAATAGTAACTCTCGGGAAAATGAAGTGCAGAAGCCCAATATTTATAAAATTGTCTTAATGAGATTGATCTGCTACCCTAGGAGATTGATCTACTCTGCATTTTTCCTTTTGAAACTGACCTACCAGGCTTAATGAGATCGATTTACTCCCAAGCATGAGATTGATCTAAATAAACTCAGAACCTTAAGGAGATCGATCTGCTCATGCATGAGATCGATCTGTTGCAAGTCAGTAGCTTAAGGAAATCGATCTGGCCCTTCTGAGATCGATTCCTTCAACACACACAATGTTTAATAGATCGATCTGGCCCCATTGGAGATTAATCTGACCTGTTCCATCGCTCAAATAAGAGCATTTTTTGCTCTTCCAGATCGATCTCTCATCCCATGAGATCGATCTCTCATTCATATTTTCCAGATTTTGCTGTAGTTTTCTGCAGTAAACACACACCAAACTCCACTTATTTTACTGCCATAGTCATTTTCTCATCCATCCATCTTTAAGACTTGAAAATAACTTCCATTCATACCTTATAGACATTAAAACTTGTGTGTATTCATTGTATAGCCAAAGGTATACAATATATCACTAAATGGAAGTACAAAACTCATACATCTTTATTCCAATTTACCTCACAACTCAAAACTCAATATAGTCACATTTCACTCATGGAAATATCCCTCTTACACTTGCTATACACTTTAAAACTTGCATGTATTCATTCCATACACATTTACAAACTTCACATATACATTCCTCATGATTTACATTGAATGTGACTTGCTCATACATCACAAGTCATAAAGGTTACATTACAAAATTTCAGGTCTTACACCTAGCTCTCATGGCATTTCGACAAACACTAGGTGTGCTTGCCTTAAGTTCATCACTTTCCTTCACTAAGGCATTTCATCATACACCTCTTACGCCTACTTTAAATCATCATCTATTCTAACATATTGGTTTCACAAAACCATCTTAGAATAATGTATACATGCTTAATAACATCAATACATGTTTAAATCATCATTAAATCCATGTAAAATCAACTTTCTCTCACTTTCTCCTACTGAACCCATATTTGGTCATGGATGATTAAGCATGCTCAATGATGTTTTAGCCAACAATACATACACCAATCAACTCATAAAAATGTCTAGATTAACATACTTGAAGTTGGTGTATTGAAAACTCACCTAGCTTAACCTCTCTTTTGGCCAAAAATGAGGGAAACACCTTGCTCTTTCAATCCAGAAATTTAACTACTAGTTTTTGACTATGTTGTTCTCCTCCTCACAAGGAACAACTTTGCTAAAGCAACCTTTCTCAAATCTGTTTGGAAGGTGGTTATATTTTAGAGTGGGAAAACTTCCTCACTTTACTAAAATGTAGAGATATTTGTTAATCTAAGGAAGAAGACTCGTCTTTCGGGCTTTTAAATAGAAATAGGCAATGTGAGATCGATCTTCTAGGGTGACAGATCGATCTTCATTTGGTTAAACTACACAAATATTCAATAAGTAAGCTGTGGGATCGATCTGCTCTTAGGAAGGGATCAATCCTTTCTAGCCAGAATTCATTGGAGATCGATCTGTTCTTGGGTAGGGATCGATCCTCTCTATGCAGAATCACCTCGAGATCAATCTATTTTTGGGTAGGGATCGATCCTCTCTATGCAGAATCACCTTAATATCGATTTGCTTACTTATAAAACCTTAGTGATTTCATTCTAGAATTACAAGATCGATCCAGTCGTGAAGGAGATCGATCTGGCATTCATCTTCAGGATTCTAGCTACTAATTTTTTTAGAATTTCAAAGGAAAGATTGCATTTAAATGCTTCACTGATCATTTTTCATTCTATTCACACTTAGAGCATAAAAAGATCTATTTCTTATGATACACATATTATGTAACTTGTGTGTATAACATGGAATCATAAAGAATACATGTAAAAGTACAGGCCTTACATGTTAAAAAGAAAGGTTAAGTAATTGGCAATGAACAAGAATTCAACTTAAATAAGAAATTAAGTTAAAAAAAAGTTGGCCTTAATTTCCACGTTTTCGAGACGTTACAGTTTACATGGTATCAGGCCAAAAGTTGTCTAATATTGTCAGTGTCGACTAGTTGAAGTTAGATTACATCCCAATTGTCTATGCTTGTCTGGTTATAAATTGAGTATACTTGTTAAAGTTATGACTAAAACCTTGATTTGTGTGCAGGTAATTGATCACGAATCATGAGCGAGAGATGAGGTCGTTCACAGGGGCAGGGACAGACCTCTCCAACATCTCCCCCTCAGCCAGAGAGCTTGAATTCCAGAATAAATAGGCTCGAGCAAAGTATACAGAGTATGAAAGAGGGGCTCAGTACACTCACTGCCATGTTTGCTCAGCAGTTCGGGGCAAACACCTCAGATATCGGTGCTACCATGCCCACACCCACTCCTCCACCTCATCCACCATAATTTCCTTAGACACCTCAGCTTCTCAGCCTAGAGAGAATAGAGATACTCAGAGATTACAAAACTTTCTCAGGATGAATCCTTTAGAGTTTACAAGGGTTAAGATCTAGTCAAGGCTGAAGAGTGGTTGTGAGATATCGAGACAACATTTTAGTATTTGGGGTGTAAAGATATTGAGAGGGTAACTATGGCCAGTTATATGTTGAGAGGCCAAGCTAAGTTTTGGTGGAGATCTACTTAGACAATTTTGTCAAATAGTCAGTCAAATATTTCATGAAATGTCTTTCTGACTGCATTTAGGACTCAGTATGTTCCACATACTACCTAGAAGAAGATGCAGATGAATTTTTTGAATTTGGTTTAAGGTAGCATGATGGTTGATGAGTATGAGAATAATTTTACTACTTTTATGAGATATGACCCCGAGACAGTCAGGGATCTAAAACATCGTACCGAGAGGTTTCTGTCAAATTAAGACCAGGGATCAGAGACCGGCTAATGGGGCTCTGAGTTATAGAGTTTAAGGATGCCCTCGGACGAGCTCAAGAGATAAAGAAGGGTCTTAATGTTACTCAGGCATAGTATGGGTCCAAAGGTAAGGGTAAAGATAAAGGTAAGTAATTGAAGGCATCCAGACCAGAGCAGAGGCAAGGTCAGCCTAAGAGACAGGGGATAGATGAGTCTCAAGTGGGGAATGGTAAGCCCAAGACCCCTACTGACAGTACAGGTACCACCAAAGGCTCCGGGCTTGACTTACGATGGTGTAGAGATTATGGCAAGTCGTATGGTGGGTTGTACCGCAAGGTCATGGGTAGCTTAGATAGCCAACACATAGGCTCCCCAGAAACAGGCCCTATAGAGATGGGTCATAGCTGCAGAGAATAGTCAGAAGCCTGTTACTTAGGGATACGTGTTTGCTTTAGACAGGGAGATTGCTGACACCTCATCCTAGACCATTAGAGGTATAGTTCTTATCTGTAATCATGAGGCGTATGTTTTGTTTGACCTAGGTTCTGCACACTCCTTCATCTCCCCATAGTTTGCACATAATTTGCATATAGAACCTAAGCCTCTAGGTCATATGCTACACATATGCACACTCATGCATGAATCACAGATGATTGGTATGGTGTGTAAGAATTGTGAAATCAAGATAGGAGATAAGATAATGTTAGCAGATCTAGTTTTGTTAAATATATATGGCTTCTACGTAATCTTAGGCATGGATAGGCTAACTACCAACTGTGTAAGGTTAGACTGCTACACTAAAACTTAACCTTTTCCTTACCTGTAAATTTGATGTATGCTTGGTTAATAAGAAATGAAATGTATGATATTATGTTTTGTGAAGCTATATGGTGTTTCTATGTTTGAAATTTATGATGACCTTGATTTTTGTGAAGGTTATATTGCTTTCGTCTCTAATAATAGTCGGGAACCACCGAGTATACAGGATGTTCCAGCAGTTTATGAGTTTTTTGACATTTTTTCAGATGAATTATTGGGGTTACCACCTGAGAGGAAATTTGAGTTACTATTGATTTGGTGCCTGACACTTAGCCTATCTCTAAACCACCCTATCAGATGGCACTAGTTGAATTCGAAGAACTAAAGAAACAATTGCAAGAGTTGCTTGATAAGGGTTTTACTAGACTGATGTATCTCTATAGGGTGCTCTGGTATTATTTGTCTCAAAGAAAGATTGGAGTCTCCATTTATATATTGATTATCGGCTTTTGAATAAGGTTACAGTAAAGAATAAGTATCCCCTGTCAAGGATAGATGATTTATTTGATCAGTTGAGAGGGACTTCGGTGTTTTCTAAGATAGATTTGACAACTAGTGATAGATTTGACATCAGGTTATCACCAGTTGAGGATCAAAGAAGCAGATGTACCGAAGATAGCCTTCAGGACCAGATGCGGTCATTTTGAGTCTTTGGTGATGCCCTTCAGCTAACTAATGCCTCTGTTGCTTTAATGAGTTTAATGAATAATGTCTTTCGAGAATATTGGATAGATTCGTTATAGTATTTATTGACGATATTTTAATCTATTTCGGTTGGATCAGATTGCTTTCCTCGACTATATTATATCCAAGATCGGGGTATCTATTGATCCATCCAAGGTTGATGTAGTTCTGAAGTGGGAGAGAACAAGGACAGTGATAAAGGTTTGATGTTTCCTGAGATTAATAAGGTACTATCAGAGATTTGTTGAGGGGTTTTCTTGGAATGCAGCTTCATTGACCAGATTGATACGAAAGGATGTTTTATTTGTGTGGTCTGATTAGTATGAGTAGAGCTTCTAAGAACTCAAGCATCGGTTGACTACCACACTAGTTTTGATTATTCCAAGTGGATCGGGAGGGTTTGCACTGTATAATGTTGCCTCCCACCAAGGTTTGGGCTGTGTACTTATGCATAATGATAAACTGGTCGCTTATGGTTCCCACCAGCTTAAGGACTATGAGCAGAACTACCCCACTCATGACTTGGAATTAGCCGTAGTGGTTTTTGCTTTAAAGATATAGCAGCCATATAGAAGTTCCAAATCTTCACTTATCACAAGATCCTTAAATATATTTTTGATCAAAGAGAAATTAATTTGAAACAGAGGAGATGGATAAAGCTCTTGAAGGATTATGACTGTGAAATCTTGTACCATTGGGGCATGATGAATGTGGTTACAGAAGCCCTCAGTAGAACGGGTATGATGTCCTATATGATGATCAAAGAGTGAGATTTATTGGGACAGTTTGCTGAGCTTAGTATCAGTATTGATAGACTTGATGGGTTTATGGTTAGCTACAGATTGAGCCTAATATTTTGGATTAGATCAGGTCAGGGTAAAGAAATGATCAAGAGTTATTGGATATGGTTAGTCAGGCTGAATAAAGATTGCAGTCAGACTTCTTGGTCAGTGATGATGGATTGTTAAGGTTTTGAGGCCGTATTTTCATGTCAAACGATGACACCCTAAGACAGAGGATTTTAAGAGAGTCTCACTGTTCTTGATTCACCCTGCACCCAAGAAGTATTAAGATGTACCATTATCTTCATAAGATGTATTGGTGGATTAGAATGAAGAGAGATGTGGCAGATTTTGTGGCCAGATGTTTAGTGTGCCAGCAGATTATGGTTGAGCACCAGAAGTTAATAGTCATTACATGTGCCTACTTGGAAATGAGAGCACATTACTATGAATTTCATTATGGGATTACCAAAGACCTAGAAGGGTCATGATGCAGTCTGGGTGATTGTGGACAACTGACTAAGAATGCCCACTTCTTTGCCATCAAGAGCACAGATTCACTTAATGCTTTGGCAAACTTTTATGTTAGAGAGATTGCACGGTTGCACAACTCTCCTGTGAGTATTACTTCTAATAGAGACTCCTGATTTACTTCTCAGTTTCAGACTTACTTTCAAGAAGCTATGAGGTCTCAATTACATTTGAGCATTGCCTACCATCCTTAGATAGACGATCAGTCCAAGCGGACTATTTGGACCCTAGATGACATGTTAAGGGCATGTACATTAGATTTTAAAGGCTTATGGACTAATCATCTGCTCCTTGCAGAGTTTGCCTACAATAATAACTATCATGCGAATATTGGAATCGCACCATACAAGGCTCTATATGAAAGAAGATGTAGGTCCTGCGTAACATGGGAAGAAGTGGGTGACAAGCAAATATTAGCTTTCAATTTTGTTGAGCGAGTAGCTAAAGGTGTTCAACTTTTTGTGATAAATTGAGGATGGCATAAAGCAAACAGGAAAGTTACGTCAATATGCGTAGATGACCACTAGAATTTCAAGTTGGGGACTCTGTATCTGTAAAGGTAACTCCTTACCCATAATGAATTTATAGAGATTGTTTCGATGCATGTTTGAATTGTTTGAAATAATGTAGGTATCTCCGATGAAGGGTGTCATGCGCTTCAGAAAGAAAGGAAACCTGAGTCCTCACATCATTGGTCCATTCAAGATATTAGAGAAAGTGGTGGATGTTGCCTATCGACTTGTCATACTTCCACAGTTGTCTGGGATACATGACGTCTCCATGTTGAGAAAGTATCATCCGGACCCCTCTCATATCATTGATTATGGTCCGTTGGACATTTAGGGAGATATGAGTTATGTTGAGCAACTGGTCCGAATTCTCGACAAAAGAGAGAAAGTACTTTCATCCAAGACAATCTCATTAGTAAAGGGTATCTGGTAGCACCACTCGATAGAGGAAGCTACGTGTGAGCTAATGAGCCATATGAGAGAGAAGTACCCTCGATTGTTTGTTGGACCAGCCTGAATTTGGAGGACCAAATTTCTAAAAGGTAGGGAGAATGAGAAACCCAAAATTTGTGTATTATTGTTTATTTGGAAACTAGAATGAAATTAAGAGACTCAAAATAATATTATGCAGGGTTTGGAACAACCGAAACACCTTGATTAGTAGCACGAACCTCGGGGTATGAAACTCGAATTTCTCAAGAGGTTGCATTTATAAGTACGATTTGGTGGTTAAAAAGTAAAACTAATGTAAGACCCAATTTTTATCACATTTCCTTATGATTCACACATTGTATGGATATTGTTATATGTTAATGGAATCATAAGACAGATGATTTTGATCATATAAAAATGAATGGAGTAGTCAAACGTACGTAAAATCTGAAAATGGACAGTTAAGAAATTTCAAATTAAATTTATGAGATTTGAATTGTCCATACAGAGATACGAATTTGAAATGAAAAATTATAGTGGGTCCAAGAAGGAAAGTCAGCCAAAATTGGTCCCGAACGTGTAGAAGGGTAAAACGATCAAAAGACCAAAAATTCGGTATAAATTTGATAACAAAATTTCATTAAAATATGGATTTAGAAAATCTTGATCAGTAAATGAGAAATTATTGAATTTCAAGTCCAATTGATCAAGATATGAATTTATTGGAATTAATCAGAATTTTCACTTCGAAAAATTATCCCAAAAATACTGAAAAATTATACCGAAAAGACAAAATAAGACAGATAAATTCAATTACTGATTAAATGAATTAAATAAGATTTTTTTCAGAATTTTTTGGGGATGAAATAATATTTTATTGATTAAAATAATAATAAAATAAATTATAAATATAAAGTAATAATAATAATAATAATAAAAGAAATTGAAATTTGAAAAACGTGAAACTGAAGAAGGAAAACAGAAACGAAGCGGACACAGGCGACCCGAGGAAGACCCAAGAAGACCGACGATGAATCGACGACCGACGAGGCTAGGCAAGGGCCGAAGAAGAGAGAGGACGTCTGCACGAACTTGTTGGTACCAGCGACGCGTGCCACCGAGGTCGGAGTCCGGCGAACGGAGGAGGAGAAGCCGACGGGAAAAAGGGGCTGGATTCTAGCGATCCACGGCAGCTGGGCGTGACGGAGGGTACGGACGTGATCGGGAGGATGAGTCGGTTCTATTGGTACCGGTAGCAGCTGACGAAACGGTTGAAAACGACCGGTGACGATGAGGCCCCCGAAACGGCAATGTTTTGGCCGAGAGGAAAGGGGAAGGAAAATGAAGGAAAAAGGGAAGGAAAAGGAAGGAAAAGAAAAGAAAAAAAAAAGAAAAAGAAAGAAAAGGGAAAAGGAAAGAAATTTCATCGGGGACATCTCGAGATTCGAGTAAGTTGACTGATGGTCGAGATTGACCTACGAGTAAATTTCAAAAATTAATTTAATATTATATTTGATCAAAAATTAACCTAAAATTAAATATTAAATTATGCAGTTCGATGATAAATCATATGCATGAGCCCAATAGAACTTCGATTTGCTCACCATCGCATAATTTCGGGTAAGTAAAGCTCATTTACGATAATAGTATGATTATTGAGCAATTGAAATTTATTTTGCGGATTTCAGATTAATTTCTGCATAAAATAAATTATATTTGGATTTTTGAATTAATTGTCGTAAATGATATACGGGTTATCAAAAAATTTGGAACGAAGCCCGATGAGTATTAATAAGCCAAATGAGCCTAATAGACCGAAGAAGGGATTTAATAAGTGGAAACGAGTTGAAAAAAGGGTCGAGGCCCATTAAGGTGCAATCGGGCCCAATAAAGTAAAACAGGCCCAGTGTTTTAGATTCGATCAGTAAGAGTGAAATACTGATAAGTATATTAGAACTGATCCAAATACGTGGTTATATGTAGCTCCGTAGATTTGGTTTGGAGCGAATTGGACTGAGACACTTGGTACGATTGAGACGGGATAAGCTCGCGCGTAATTTCAGGTAAGGGAATTTTACGGACTGCTAGAGGTAACTTTACGCAATTTTGACCTCATTTACATTCCCTAAAATTATCTAAAGGGTCTAGATTTAAAATAAGAATTTTGGTGTTCGGATGGGCAAATGACTAAAATACCCCTATGAAGGGTAAAATTTTCAAAATTAGGAAAAGTTGGGAGGAGCAAGAACAAGAGGTTCCTGCTTGTTTTTGAGGTGTTTTGACACGTGCATGAGTAGGCTGGCTAGCTTTTAAATAAAAATGCACAGCATTATATATTTTCAACAATATGATTTCTTTTGGAAATTGTTTTGAGATAACAGAGCCGCCTACATGATTTTATGAAAATGTGATGTGCTAGAGCTCACGCACAAGTTTTGATTTGTGTGATGCATGCATTAGTGCTGGAGCAAGGACTCGTACTAGAGTTTTACATACATAGGTGCTGGAGTCTAACTCACACCAGATTTTTATATGATTTTCGTGATAGGGTGCTGGAGTCTAACTCGCACTAGATTTCTACTTGATTTTTATGACAGAGTGCTGGAGCCTATCTCGTAATAGTTTTACATGATTTTGACAGTGCTGGAGTTTAACTCGCAATAGATCTTATGAGATTTTATGAAACGCGTGCTGGAGCTTTGCTCGCATGAGATTTTCCTTGATTTTATGAGAATGCTGGAGCATCGCTCACACTGATTTTATGAGACATGCGATGAGCCGTGCTTGGAGCGTCAAGTAGACTGTGTGTCACGCCGATTAAATATGCTCGCACGTGCGTTTTGAGACAGGCACAATTATTGATATGAGATGTAGGTCCACGGAGTACGTTGTACCGTGAAAGCAGCATGGAGTACGCTGTACCGTGCTAGGATTGATTATGTGGCATCTTCAGATGCGAGTGGCATCTTCGGATACGAGTGATCGGGCAAGACCGATGGGATGGACTGACCCACCTCCCGGGGCTGTTCTCGATAGTGGTGAGACCTCGCACACAGGATCCGTGTAGCAGTGGGATCACGAGGATATGGCCATAGTCCTGGTTATTTGCCTAAGATATATACATATTGCCTAGCCTCGCATGTTATTACTTGATGTTTTTGAGAATCATGTTTTGTGGACTTTTGTGTGAGTCTGGATTACCCGAGGGAGGGGTTGGATCCTGATTGAGATATGATTTTGATGAGAATGAAACTGGGTTTTAAACTGAAAGTTGCATGACGTTATTTCCATGCTATTTAAACCCATGCGTTATGTAAACTGGTTTTACATGACATTCATTGTATCGCATTTTATTATTGCTTTGAAAAACATCTGATTTCATGGTTTTGTGTGAGTTAGGAACACCCGAGGGAGGGGTTGAGTCTTGGCTGTGTTGTGAAATTTTAACGAAAATGAAATGATTTAAATGGATTTGCATGTTGAGTTTTCCATGCTATTTGAAATCCATATGTGAACTTGGTTTACATGACATCATGAATTGCAGCATCTATTTTAAAATTGTGTGGAGAAAGGGTGGTTTATACATGGCACCACATTCATGTAGGTTCTATGGTTACCTACTTGTTCGTAGGATTACCTTACTGAGCTTGATGTGCTTACCCCTTTCATTTTCCTACACAAATTTCTTCCAGTAGATTTTGAGGCAACTGAGTACTGCCTTCCTGATATCCGCTGCTACCCATCATTATGAGGTATATACACTTGTACATATTGTATCTGAATAAGAATAGCACAGTAATATGGTTGTAAGTAACTTTCGGGGATGTATAGACACTGTAAACACTTGTAAATGAATGGGAAAGAATTAGTGAAAAACTTATGTGTTTACCTTTCCTTTAATAAGGAATTAAGTTATATGGTGAATGAATGGTGGGACTGGCATTGTTGTACAGCCCAATTGTTAGTGGAGTGTGGTCACGATCAGAGGACAGGTAAGTATGAAAGAAAATCGAAAAATTTACTCTGATTTTTGGGTTGTGACAAATGGTGGTGTCAGAGCGAAATTGGTCTGATGTGTGTCAGTGTCAGTAATTAGGAAATTACATCCCCATGTTACTGTGCTTTGTTAGATACAATCATATATATTGAGATGAGTTTTAACTAAGAAATGGTTGAGAATGCAAGAATATAGACATTATGCCTGTTACCATACGCAGTAGAGGAGGTCGAGCACAAGGCAGACGCCGTAGAGGTAGGCCTGACCCTGCTAGTAGTGCTGAGTCGACCTATGAGACCCATGAGGAGGTTGAGGTGGAGACTGATGTTGAGCATACTCCACAGGGTCCTATAAAGAGACCAGATAGTATTGAGACACACTTTACGAGGATGGAGTGGAGTGTAGAAAATATTTTAGAGTTGTTTACTCAGTATATGCAGGTAGTTGAGGATAGGCAGGGTAAAGCCTGAACAAATGCCTCAGACCATAGAGATTCCCACACCCCTCCAGTAATTAGCGAAGTAAAGAAACCAATAGTTACTGAGGATTGGGTGAATGAGATAGCGAAGTTGTATGAATTCTTTCGATGTATGTCGACTGAGAAAGTGACTTTTAAATACGTTTATGTTGGAGGGCGAGGCGAAGCATTGGTAGAAATCTGCTCGACCCATTTTAAGAGTTAGACATCTAGGACTGATATGGGAGATAATTCTGGATGCATTCCGGGTAAAGTATATCCCGAATACTGCTCAGAGGATGTTATAGATGAATTTATGAGTTTAGTTCAGGGATGTCGACCCAATTCCATTCTCTTTAACCGAAAGTCACTGAAAATTTTTCGCGTTTTACTATTACCTTACCCGGCTGTGAACTAAACTCACCACACACTGTTGGGCTGTGAGTCAATAATAAACACCACATCTCATTCATTCTCAATTAATTAAAATGATGTCATACATTTGCATTTAATCGTGTACTTATACAAATACATGTTTTACTGACACCTACATCCCCCTTGATTTCAACTCAAAAGAATACTGTGCTTTTACATTGTTTAGATACAAAAAGAATCACTGTGTATATACCTCTTAGCAATGGAGATGCAGCGGAGTCCAAAATACCACGCCTCAGTCCTTACTGGGCTACTATGCACGCTCTGTAGGGGGGAAAATAGAGTGGGATGAGCAACCACACGCTCAGTAAGGCAATAATGCAAGCATGGTAGATAACTACTCTATCTACATGCTGATAGTGTTATGCATAAATCATTTATGGTAGGAGCATGAGGAATAAAACTATGCCATGTGAAATACATATATATCATGTATCAAAATCATGTGCATTGGCATATAAAACATGGTAGAAACATCATGTATAAATCATCTCATGCTCAATCTCATTTAAATTCATAAAAAGGGCAATTCATTAAGAAACCTCTTTTTTTTTTTAAACCAACTTCATAAACCTCTTTCTCAACACATAAATACCACCAAATCAATTCACAATCCACACATATGTATAAAAACTAGGTCACTATATCAAAAGTGCCTATGTGGACCAACTACACCATAAATCATCCCAGACCACACGCATCCAGGTGTGCGAGGTATCACGCTGGCACGAAGATGGATTATCCCTCGCCAGACTTTCTCACCACATAACCATCATGCGGTACATCGTACTCCATGTGATATACACGGTACAGCGTACTCCGCAGACTCATATCGGGATTGGGGGTGCCATTCCTAGGTCTTACCTACCCCATACCAAGAGTTTTCCATATCCGTGAAGGAGAGCCTCCCTGCCGAACAGAGCCTCCCCGCCTAACAGAGCCTCCCTGCCTCCTCGGGCTTAAGGATGTTAGCTTAAGGATGTAGGGCTTAAGGATCCTTCTCTAAGAGAGCCTCCCCACCGAACAGAGCCTCCCCGCCTAACAGAGCCTCCCCGCCTCTTCGGGCTTAAGGATGTTGGCTTAAGGATGTAAGGCTTAAGGATCTTACCATACCCATGTAGGAGAGCCTCCCTGCCTAACAGAGCCTCCCCGCCCCTCCAGGGCTTAAGGATGTTGGCTTAAGGATCCCACCGTAAGAGAGCCTCCCCACCGAACAGAGTCTCCCCGCCTAACAGAGCCTCCCCGCCTCTTTGGGCTTAAGGATGTTGGCTTAAGGATGTAAGGCTTAAGGATCTTACCAATTTTCACAACCTTATACGTATCTCAATGTGCAAACTTGTGCGAGCAAAGCTCTAGCACGACTCATGCATCTTCTCATAAAGAGACGCGTACGAGCATAGCTCTAGTACGGTTATACTCATAAGACAACCACTCAAAATCCACGTACGAGCAGAAGCTCCAGTACGGTTTATAAATATCATCATAGTTTCCAAATCAAGGTGCGAGCTAGGCTCCAGCACGTTTCATACAAATGAAAACATAGAAATCCAGCGCGAGCGAGGCTCTAGCGCGATTTATGTTATACAATTACGATAGGCGGCTCATACACAATCAACAATCCCGGCAATCGGGTTTAGCACTCACAAATGCTTTTCCACAACAACCATACAATACTAGCCGACCCATCTACTAGCTTGCTTAAAACCAAGCAATTTCGTTTTGAAAAACATCAAAACATTAGATTTATGCAATTATTAGCCTTACTATCCCATTTCATAAAATCCACTTCAAATCCAAAACCACGCATATACTCATCATCATTCACGAATACCATCAATCATTTATTTGAGCAACCATGCATCTCATACAACACCCAATATTGACCCACAAGTTCAAAGTACGAGCAGCTACCTCTATATACTCACAAAATTCCCTTACCTGGAATCGCGATGCGTGATTCCACTTCCTTAAGCTGCTTACTCGTACGGTTCGATTCGTCTTCAACTAACTCTTCGGGACTGCACAAAATCGTATCCCGCATTATATTCGATCCATATAATGCAACCCTTGTGCTTGCTATAGTCAATTTAATCTATAGCCTCTATTAACGCTTATATGGCCTCGTTTCATTACTTTACCCATAACTCGAGTCTATGGATCTTCTTAGGCCTATTAACTTATTCAAAATCCATATTAAATCGACATTAAGCTCATAGTGTTCATATTCCATGAATTCCCTCACTATGGCATTTTATCAAGCATATACATACTCATTTCCACAATTCCTCCAAACTCACAATGTAATCTCATTTACCCATCTAAAATCATAAACATTACCTCAATAACAACTTTAGCAATGCCCATAAATCATAAACTCATTCAACCCATATATTCTCACATCATACCCATTCTAGGTTACACCAATTCCACCACACCCCTAGATAATTTATCCATCAATAGTCATGCCAAACAACTCCAAAATCAATTAAATAGACAATGTATTTGGATTGGAGTGTTAGAATCTTACCAAATAGGATTTTTCTTCTTGCTCCAAATGGAAATGCCCTTAACTCCTTCAATACCAATAATGGAACAATGCCTTCACACTATGTTGTTCTTCTCTTTAATAGGAACAACTTTGCCTCTAATGATCTCTCTTTAATTCTTACTGGAAATGGCTGATTTTAGAGAGGGAAAGTTAGGTTTTTGGGTTAGAATTGGAGGATAAGTGTTTTTCCCGAGATTTCTTGACTTTCAGCCCTCCTTATATAGAATTAGCTAGAGGAGATCGATCTGGTCCAAGAGGAGATCGATTTGTTCCCTTAAAATCCCTCTTTTTCACGGCATTTTTAAGCCTAAGATCGATCTGTCGAAGCATGAGATCGATCTGTCTAGGCATGAGATCGATCTGTCGAAGCATGAGATTGATCTGCTCCCAAACAGAGAGCTAAGGAGATCGATCTGGGTGCTTGGGGATCGATCTTTTCACTACAGAATGCTTGGGAGATCGATCTGGCTCCATTGGAGATCGATCTGCTCTATTCTTTCGCCCAAATAAGAGCATTCTGGCTCTTCCAGATCGATCTCTCATCCTATGAGATCGATTTGGCCCTCACGTTTTCCAGATTTCCTGCAGTTTCCTTGCTGCAACTCATACCAACACATCCTTAATCTATTGCCATGGCCATTTCCTCATCCATCCACCTTTATAACTTGAAAATGGCATCCATTCATACCTTATGCACATTGAAACTTGTGTGCATTCATTGTATGTCCCAAGGTATGCTACATAGAACCGAATGGAAGCATAACTCCATTCCATTTTACTACACTACTCATTTTGAGTTTCAATCACATCCATCACTTGCCATAACTCATTTCTTCATATTCATACTCAATGAAACTTGTATGTACGTTACAATTCATATTACACATACATACATTGAATCCATGGACTTACATCAATCATACTTTACATTACAAGTCCATTCATATTATTTGATCCAATTACACACATTACCATTATACATATACGGGGTCTTACATTCTCCCCTCCTTCAAGGAATTTGGTCCTCCAAATTAGAACCAAATCACTCTTCAAAAAGTTGGGGGTACTTCTCCCGTATTAAGTTCTCCAATTCTCATGTGGCCTCTTCCGCCGCGTGATGTTGCCAAAGAAATTTCACCAAGGGAATTGTCTTATTCCGCAACACTTTCTCTTTTCTATCCAATATCCGAACCGGCTTCTCAACATACGTCATACTCTCATGGAGCTCCAACGGCTCATATCTTATCACGTGTGCCGGGTCCGGGTGATACTTCCGAAGCATCGAGACGTGGAAGACGTTGTGGACATTTGCCAAGTCCGATGGCAATGCCAACCTATATGCCTTATCTCCCACTCTCTCCAAAATCTCGAAGGGTCCGATATATCTAGGGCTCAGCTTGCCCTTCTTACCAAATCTCATGATACCCTTCGATGGTGATACCCTCAGAAACACCGACTCACCCTCATCAAACTCCAGTGGTCTTCGTCTTTTGTCAGCATAACTCTTTTGTCGGCTCTGAGCTGTCTGTAATCTCTCACATATCAACTGGACGTCCTCAGATGCCTGCTGCACTAAGTCCGGAGCAAAAATCTGTCTGTCACCAACCTCTTCCCATCCAATAGGGGAACGGCACCTACGCCCGTATAATGCCTCATAGGGTGCCATCCCGATACTCGCATGATAGCTATTATTATAAGCGAACTCGGCTAACTGCAGGTGGTCATCCCAGGAGCCTCTAAAATCCAGCACACACGCTCTCAACATATCCTCGAGGGTCTGTATAGTCCTCTCTGACTGCCCATCTGTCTGAGGATGAAAAGCGGTGCTAAAACTCAATCGGGTCCCCAGCGCTTCCTGAAAATGTTCCCAAAAATGAGAAGTGAAGCGGGCATCCCTATCAGAAACAACGCTCACTGGTACACCATGTAGCCGTACTATCTCTCGAATATACAGGTTCGCCAACTGACTCAATGTATCGGTAGCTCTCATAGCCAAGAAATGGGTGGACTTAGTCAACCGGTCCACAATAACCCATATGGCATCATGACCTCTACGGGTCCTCGGCAACCCCATCACAAAATCCACGGTGACATGCTCCCACTTCCATGTCGGTATCGGTAGAGGCTGCAATAATCCTGCAGGCTTCTGATGCTCTACCTTCACTTGCTGACAAATGAGACACTTAGCGACATATTCAGCAATGTCTCTCTTCATTCCAGACCACCAATAAACCTTCCAAAGGTTTTGATACATCTTGGTACTTCCTGGATGTATCGTATACTTCGATGAGTGAGCCTCTGATAAAATCATTCTCCTGATCTCAGGATCCCTGGGAACACATACTCTGCCTCTGAACCTCAATAAGCCATCAGCACTTTGCTCAAAATCAATACCCACACCTGTCTGTATCTGCCTCAGCCAATCGATACACCGTCGATCGCTCTGCTGGGCTTGCCGAATACGGCCAATCAACTCTGGCTCTAGTCTCAAACTAGCCATGATCTGAAGTCTCTCAGATCCAGGTGGGGTTACATCTAAACTGAGGTTCGCAAAGTGTTCTAACAATTCATGTTCCCATATCATCATATAAGACACAACCCAAGGTTCTTTCTACTCAAAGCATCGGCAACTACATTTGCCTTACCCGGGTGGTACATGATTTCATAATCATAGTCCTTCAGGAGTTCGAGCCATCTCCTCTGTCTCATATTCAGCTCTTTCTGCGAGAACAGGTACTTAAGGCTCTTATGATCTGTGAACACCTGAAATTTCTCACCATAGAGATAGTGGCGCCATATTTTCAAAGCAAATACTACAGCCGCCAACTCCAAATCATGTGTCGGGTAGTTCCTCTCATGATCTTTCAACTGTCTAGATCCATAGGCAACTACCTTCCCATCCTGCATAAGCACACAGCCCAGTCCCTGGTGTGATGCATCCGTATACACCGAGAATCCTCCTGAGCTGGTAGGAATGGTGAGAACTGGAGCAGTCGTCAATCGACGCTTAAGCTCCTCAAAACTCCTCTCACATGCCTCATCCCACATAAACTTAACATCCTTACGCGTGAGGCGTGTCAACGGAGCAGCTAGTCTGGAGAAACCCTCTACAAATCTCCGATAATATCCTGCCAATCCCAGGAAACTTCTGATCTCAGTTACTGTCTTGGGCTGTTCCCACTGTACAACTGCCTCTATCTTGGATGGATCCATCGATACCCCATCCTTTGACACAACATGCCCCAGAAATGAGATCTGTTCTAACCAAAAGTTACACTTGCTGAGTTTGGCATACAATTCTCTCTCTCGGAGGGTCCACAGAACTATCCTCAAGTGCTCCTCATGATCTTCCCTGGACTTGGAATACACCAAAATATCATTAATGAACACTATTACAAACTTATCCAGGTATGGCTTGAATATATCATTCATCAATGCCATAAATGCTGCGGGAGCATTCGTCAATCCGAATGGCATCACCAAAAATTCGTAGTGGCCATAACGGGTACGAAATGCTGTCTTGGGTACATCTCCACTCCTGATCCTTAACTGATGGTACCCTGACCGCAGATCTATCTTAGAAAATACTTCTGCTCCCTGGAGCTGATCCAACAAATCATCGATTCTTGGAAGGGGGTACTTGTTCTTAATGGTGGCCTTATTCAACAACCGGTAATCTATACACAGTCAGAGGCTTCCATCCTTCTTCCTTACAAATAGAACCGGTGCTCCCCAAGGTGAGACACTCGGTCTAATAAACCCCTTCTCCAGCAACTCTTGCAGCTGTTTCTTCAGCTCTTCCAACTCTATCGGAGCCATTCTATAGGGTGGTTTCGATATCGGCTCTGTACCAGGCACTAACTCAATGTAAAATTCCATTTCCCTTTCAGGTGGTAGTCCTGGTAATTCGTCCGGAAAGACATCAGGGTAATCCGTAATTACGGGTATGTCCTTCAATTCCGGGTGTGCCTCATCTATATCGACCACATAGGCAATGAACCCTTCACATTATCCTCTCCATCGTTAGTAACATAAACCATCACTCCACATCCAACATTTATAAAAAAAAACAATAATTTATCTCTCAAGCAATATGCATTTAAAATTATACTCTTTTATTTACCATAATTATACAAGTTTCATATCATTTCTTTTCATCAAAATTTACAATAAGATTGTCTAATCCTGAAAACATCAAGGTTTTGGCATGACAATCCATCACAACACGATTGGTAGCCAACCAATCCATTCCCAAAATTACATCAAAATCATTCATATTCAATAAAATCAGATTGGCTATCATTTCCTTCCCCTTTTATCTTTAACTCACAATCTCTACATACATGCTCAGTCAATTGACTATCATTCATGGGTGTGGAAATCATCAACATTTTATCCAACAATGTTGGTTTCACATATTTCAACAATTTATGTGCAAAGGAAGGTGATATGAAAGAATGCGTGGCACTAGGATCAAATAATACCAATGCTTCTAAATCAAAGATTCGGATGGTACCTTTAATCACATCCGTCGATGCGTCTGCAGTGTCCTGGTCCAGTGCATGTACTCTTCCTCTGCTCACACCCGCAGCCTGTTTCCCTTTTTCCTCAGCTGTAGCCCTCCTCCTCGGGGCTGCTGTCTCAACTGGAGCTCCCTCAGGCTCCTTGCCCTTCTGTGGGGCAA
The DNA here is from genome assembly GCA_033439115.1 of Firmiana major. Taxonomy (NCBI): domain Eukaryota; kingdom Viridiplantae; phylum Streptophyta; class Magnoliopsida; order Malvales; family Malvaceae; genus Firmiana; species Firmiana major. The sequence goes on along the minus strand of CM065907.1, from coordinate 41,285,861 downwards.
TCTCCATCTTCTCGGGACAATACTTAGCTATATGTCCTGGTCTCTCGCATCTAAAACACACCATAAGGGCCATCAGACAGGGCCTATTCCCATGAAATCTCCCACATCTCCTACACTGATCAGTAATAGGCCGTGGTCCTCCAATAGTCATGCCCCTTGGCGCAGTCAAGGCTGGGTATACGGGAGGTCTAGTAGCTCTCTCCTGCACCTCCTCAATCTTTGGCCTCTTCTCGAAAAATCTTTGGCCATCTCTCTTGGCCACTCTTCCAAACCCAGATCTCTTTCGGTCTCTGTCCTTTCTAACACTGACTCTCCCAAGCTCGGAGGCATTTCGCTCAAAGTCTTGCTCACATAACTGAGCCTTATGTACAGCCTCCTCATAGGTCAAGATGTCAAAGGGAGCTAGCTTAGTTCAGATGGCCAATCTTAATCCATCCATGAACTTTTGTATCTTTCGGGTCTCACTACCCATCGTGTCAGGGTCATATCTCCCCAATGACATAAACTTGGACTCATACTCGTCCACAGTCCGGTTCCCCTGAACCAAATTCATAAATTACATCCGTAATTTTCTCTGTGCGGTAGCTGGAATATACTGTCTCCTGAAGGCCTCTAGAAATATCTCCCACGAGATCTCAGAGTGTCTGGCCCTCAAAATAACCTCGGTGGACCTCCACCAATGCTCGGCCTCGCCTTTCAACATAAACACGGCAAAGGCTACCTTTTCAGCTGAAGTGCATCGGAAAAACCTATATAGTTTCTCCATCTCATACACCCAATCCTCCGTAATCACTGGGTCCTTCACCCCTCTAAACACTGGGGGTTTCAGCCTTGAAACTCTCGCAACCTGCTCAAGTCGCAGTCATAACCCAAATCGCTACCGCTCTGCTGTGGAGCGATAGGAGAAGCTATATCCTGGGCTGGAGGTGGTGTAACTGTAGCTGTCTCAGCAGTCTGAGGTCTCTCCGCCTCTACAGCTGCCTGTTCAGTAGTAGGCTGTGCTGCGGGACCTCGTCTATCCCGGCACCCAAGGCCTGCGTGACTATCTCCAGCAAACTCTCAATACTCCGCTCTAACCTAGCGAAGCGAGCCTCAGTATCCTCTGCTCTCTCGACAGGGTTCTGTGGAACCTGTTCAGTCTGTGGCTCCGCACGGCTCTCAGGCCTACCTCTACGGCCTTTAGCACGTTCTCTCGCCCCTCTACCTTGGCGTGTAACTGGCATAGTGCCTAACTTCCTGTATTATAATAATTCATTAAGCTCAATCCATCACGGTATACACAGTTATATCTAAACAAAAGCACAGTACTATGGGGATGTACTTTCCTACGTTTTATTAATGACTCACATCAGGCCAACACAGCTCTGATACCAATCTCTGTCACGACCCAATTCCATTCTCTTTAACCGAAAGTCACTGAAAATTTTTCGCGTTTTACTGCTACCTTACCCGGCCGTGAACTAAACTCACCACACACTGTTGGGCTGTGAGTCAATAATAAGCACCACATCTCATTCATTCTCAATTAATTAAAATGATGTCATACATTTGCATTTAATCGTGTACTTATACGAATACATGTTTTACTGACACCTACATCCCCCTTGATTTCAACTCAAAAGAATACTGTGCTTTTACATTGTTTAGATACAAAAAGAATCACTGTGTATATACCTCTTAGCAATGGAGATGCAGCGGAGTCCAAAATACCACGCCTCAGTCCTTACTGGGCTACTATGCACGCTCTGTAGGGGGGGAAATAGAGTGGGATGAGCAACCACACGCTCAGTAAGGCAATAATGCAAGCATGGTAGATAACTACTCTATCTACATGCTGATAGTGTTATGCATAAATCATTTATGGTAGGAGCATGAGGAATAAAACTATGCCATGTGAATATACATATATATCATGTATCAAAATCATGTGCATTGGCATATAAAACATGGTAGAAACATCATGTATAAATCATCCCATGCTCAATCTCATTTAAATTCATAAAAAGGGCAATTCATTAAGAAACCTCCTTTTTTTTTTTAAACCAACTTCATAAACCTCTTTCTCAACACATAAATACCACCAAATCAATTCACAATCCACACATATGTATAAAAACTAGGTCACTATATCAAAAGTGCCTATGTGGACCAACTACACCATAAATCATCCCAGACCACACGCATCCAGGTGTGCGGGGTATCACGCTGGCACGAAGATGGATTATCCCTCACCAGACTTTCTCACCACATAACCATCATGCGGTACATCGTACTCCATGTGATATACACGGTACAGCGTACTCCGCAGACTCATATCGGGATTGGGGGTGCCATTCCTAGGTCTTACCTACCCTATACCAAGAGTTTTCCATATCCGTGAAGGAGAGCCTCCCTGCCGAACAGAGCCTCCCCGCCTAACAGAGCCTCCCTACCTCCTCGGGCTTAAGGATGTTAGCTTAAGGATGTAGGGCTTAAGGATCCTTCCGTAAGAGAGCCTCCCCACCGAATAGAGCCTCCCCGCCTAACAGAGCCTCCCCGCCTAACAGAGCCTCCCCGCCTCTTCGGGCTTAAGGATGTAAGGCTTAAGGATCTTACCATACCCATGTATGAGAGCCTCCCTGCCTAACAGAGCCTCCCCGCCCCTCCAGGGCTTAAGGATGTTGGCTTAAGGATCCCACCGTAAGAGAGCCTCCCCACCGAACAGAGCTTCCCCGCCTAACAGAGCCTCCCCGCCTCTTTGGGCTTAATGATGTTGGCTTAAGGATGTAAGGCTTAAGGATCTTACCAATTTTCACAACCTTATACGTATCTCAATGTGCAAACTTGTGCGAGCAAAGCTCTAGCACGACTCATGCATCTTCTCATAAAGAGACGCGTACGAGCATAGCTCTAGTACGATTATACTCATAAGATAACCACTCAAAATCCACGTACGAGCAGAACCTCCAGTATGGTTTATAAATATCATCATAGTTTCCAAATCAAGGTGCGAGCTAGGCTCCAGCACGTTTCATACAAATGAAAACATAGAAATCCAGCGCGAGCGAGGCTCTAGCGCGATTTATGTTATACAATTACGATAGGCGGCTCATACACAATCAACAATCCCGGCAATCGGGTTTAGCACTCACAAATGCTTTTCCACAACAACCATACAATACTAGTCGACCCATCTACTAGCTTGCTTAAAACCAAGCAATTTCGTTTTGAAAAACATCAAAACATTAGATTTATGCAATTATTAGCCTTACTATCCCATTTCATAAAATCCACTTCAAATCCAAAACCATGCATATACTCATCATCATTCACGAATACCATCAATCATTTATTTGAGCAACCATGCATCTCATACAACACCCAATATTCACCCACAAGTTCAAAGTACGAGCAGCTACCTCTATATACTCACAAAATTCCCTTACCTGGAATCGCGATGCGTGATTCCACTTCCTTAAGCTGCTTACTCGTACGGTTCGATTCGTCTTCAACGAACTCTTCGGGACTGCACAAAATCGTATCCCGCATTATATTCGATCCATATAATGCAACCCTTGTGCTTGCTATAGTCAATTTAATCTATAGCCTCTATTAACGCTTATATGGCCTCGTTTCATTACTTTACCCATAACTCGAGTCTATGGATCTTCTTAGGCCTATTAACTTATTCAAAATTGATATTAAATCGACATTAAGCTCATAGTGTTCATATTCCATGAATTCCCTCACTATAGCATTTTATCAAGCATATACATACTCATTTCCACAATTCCTCCAAACTCACAATGTAATCTCATTTACCCATCTAAAATCATAAACATTACCTCAATAACAACTTTAGCAATGCCCATAAATCATAAACTCATTCAACCCATATATTCTCACATCATACCCATTCTAGGTTACACCAATTCCACCATACCCCTATATAATTTATCCATCAATAGTCATGCCAAACAGCTCCAAAATCAATTAAATAGACAATGTATTTGGATTGGAGTGTTAGAATCTTACCAAATAAGATTTTTCTTCTTGCTCCAAATGGAAATGCCCTTAACACCTTCAATACCAACAATGGAACAATGCCTTCACACTATGTTGTTCTTCTCTTTAATAGGAACAACTTTGCCTCTAATGATCTCTCTTTAATTCTTACTGGAAATGGCTGATTTTAGAGAGGGAAAGTTAGGTTTTTGGGTTAGAATTGGAGGATAAGTGTTTTTCCCGAGATTTCTTGATTTTCAGCCCTCCTTATATAGAATTAGCTAGAGGAGATCGATCTGGTCCAAGAGGAGATCGATCTGGTCCCTTAAAATCTCTCTTTTTTACTGCATTTTTAAGCCTGAGATCGATCTGTCGAAGCATGAGATCGATCTGTCTAGGCATGAGATCAATCTGTCAAAGCATGAGATCGATCTACTCCCAAACAGAGAGCTAAGGAGATCGATCTGGGTGCTTGGGGATCGATCTTTTCACTACAGAATGCTTGGGAGATCGATCTGGCTCCATTGGAGATCGATCTGCTCTATTCTTTCGCCCAAATAAGAGCATTCTGGCTCTTCCAGATCGATCTCTCATCCTATGAGATCGATCTGGCCCTCATGTTTTCTAGATTTCCTGCAGTTTCCTTGCTGCAACTCATACCAACACATCCTTAATCTATTGCCATGGCCATTTCCTCATCCATCCACCTTTATAACTTGAAAATGGCATCCATTCATACCTTATGCACATTGAAACTTGTGTGCATTCATTGTATGTCCCAAGGTATGCTACATAGAACCGAATGGAAGCATAACTCCATTCCATTTTACCACACTACTCATTTTGAGTTTCAATCACATCCATCACTTGCCAGAACTCATTTCTTCATATTCATACTCAATGAAACTTGTATGTACGTTACAATTCATATTACACATACATACATTGAATCCATGGACTTACATCAATCATACTTTACATTACAAGTCCGTTCATATTATTTGATCCAATTACACACATTACCATTATACATATACGGGGTCTTACAAGGGAAACCAAATCTATTGATGAGAATGAATCTCAGATTACATCCTAGGGCAGGTATAATTCGACATTATGAACAGTGAGAATCGAAAGGTCTGAAACTCATGGAAGGACTCAGACCGTCTATCAGAGTCTGATTGGCCCCATTAGATATCACTACATATGACGAGGCAGTGTGCAGATCACAGTGCGTGAATAAGATTAGGAATTGCATTCCTCTAAGTTTGAGAAATGCAATAAGGGCCGAAAGAGAGACAAAAAGAAAATAGTGGATAATAGAGATGTCAAAACAAGAAAGAGGGGGTTTGGTAGGAAATTTAGAGTTAGTGAGTTATGGGGTAAGATTATTGGTAAGACCCAGTGTATCCAGTTTCAGCGCTTACACGGATATTGTGACTGGAGGAACCCGACTTGCTAATGGTAATTATTGGATGTGTGGTAGTTATCACGAAAATAGGCGATTGAATGAGGGCGAGTGTATGCCTTGGACCACGACACTATTGATGCTTCATTTGATGTGGTGTAAGGTACCATCTTGATTGTTAATATTGAAGCAATTATTTTAATTGATCCTGGTACTACACATTTATTCATATCATCGTCATTTGCATAAAAGTTAGTGAAATATGTGAAGCCTATATCATTAGGCGAAATGCTGATAGTTAGCACCCCAATTAAGGATAGTCTTCTAATTGAATATGTCGGTAGAGATTGTAAGTTAAGTGAGGGAAAGGAACATGCAGACCAATCTCATTCTATGAAATATGAGTGTTTTGATGTAATATGGGGAATAAATTGATTGGCTGCAAACTATGTTGTTGAAATTGCTATTCTAAGATAACGATGTTTCACCCTAGAAAAGTGTACAGTAAGTTTTAACAAGTAATGAAAGAGTTTTGTTATAGTTGATATACGAAATGAGATAAGCTTTGAGATGTGATAGATCCTGAATACAAGATATATTGGAATAAGAGGCGTATGCAAGGTAAGAATATCTCTGATATGTGAAGTAATTTGGATTAAGCGATATGTAGTGAATATGAATTGCGACCAAGGATAAGGGTTGGGTATATCCACAACTAGTCCATGTGGTCAAGTTTGAGAGTTAATAAAGGTATTTCAAAATACCTCACCGCCTGAAGACTTGACAGCGTCTAGAAGTACACATAACCTATAAATTGAAATCAACAGTCGCAATATATACATTTAAAATAAGGGTACCTTTACTTGTACGATAAAGAAATATAGAATTCGATTAATCATGAAGGTTTAAAAATTAAAATTTTATAAAAACTGTTAATATAAGAAAAAGGAAATGACGCGGGTTAGTATCTTGAACAGAAGCGATTTCGAAATGACATTATACGTTTATGCGTACATAGGTCAAGGATCTGAGTGATTGAAATATTTAGTAGAACTCAACTATGATGAGGTTCTTTTCTCATACTAACATTTGTTCTGTGGTAGTGAGCTTAAAAGTTAAAAACTAGACTTGATTTATCGAATCGAACAGGATTAGCATAAGAATAAGTATTTTGTTCTACTATTGATGATCCATTGGGTTAGCTGCAAAGAGCGCAATTTTTTTTAGATTGATTGGAAGTCTAGGTTTTATCCGTTGAGAATTTGGAATATGGATGTGCCCAAGACAATTCTTTGTACTCGTTAGGGCATTGATGAATGAGGTATTTAAACTTTACCTGGACTGATTTGTTATCATCCTTATTGATGATATTTTGGGTGTATTTAAAGTCCAGGGAAAATCATAAGCAAAAATTGGAAATCATTTTTTTTCAGATGATTTGTTGAGAGTTCTCGAAATGGACTACTTTGTTGACACGTTTAACTTAGAAAAAGTTATTTTTGAATGGAATGATAGACGTGACAGGAGTTTTGGTGTATTAAAGTATGAACTAACCACCGCATTTATTCTCACCATACCCAACAGACTAAGAGGTTTCTCAGGGTACATAGATGTCTTGAAACCAAGATTGGGCTGTGTGTTGAAGCAAAATGAGTTGATAGTCACATATGGATCCAGACAGTTCAAGGACCATGAAAGGACTATCTGGCCCATGATTTAAAGTTGGTAGCCGTAGTAATGCACTGAGGGTATGGCGCCACTACTTTTATGGTGAGAAATTTCAGGTATGCACTGATCATAAAAGTCCCAAGTACCTGTTTTCATAAAAAAGAAATGAATATGAAATCACAATGAGGGTTTGAGCTTCTAAAGGGTTATGATTGTGAGATATTGTACCACCTAGGAAATGGCTAATATAATGGCTAATGCTTTGAGCAGAAAGAGCCTCAGGATGGTAATGGTCAGGGAGCGTGAGCTGTAAAGCAGTTTATGAGCCTCAGTAGTGATGTGATCCCTTCTGATGATGATTGTGATTATGTGATAGCTAGCCTGATGATAGACACGAATTTGATTGATCGAATTTGACAAGCTTAGTGTGATAATTAGCAAGGTGTCGATAGTGTTAGTCAGATTCAGATGGGTACCGTGACAGAATTCACAGTGAGTGATGATAACTTACTGAGGTTTGGAGATAGAATAATGGCTCCTAAGGACCACCACTATTGAGATTGTTAATGACAGAAACTCACTATTTGGGATATACAGTGCATTCGCTGAGCAATAAAATATATCAAAATTTTTGAAAAAGGGTATTGGTGGTCAAGCATGAGAGAGATATCAGAGAGTTGTGGCGAAGTGTCTCGTATGTCAGTAGATTAAGGTAGAGCACTAGAAGTTTGTAGGATTACTACAGCCTCTACCAATTCTGACAGGGAAGTGGGAGTAGGTTACCATGGATTTTGTGACAGGTTACAGAGGACCGTAGGAATCAGGAGGCTATTTGAGTGATGGTCGATAGATTGATTGAGTCTACCCACTTTCTGGTTATGAAAGCCATAGATACTCTGAGTGCGTGAGTAGATTTATATAAGTAAGAAGATTGTGGAACAATAGGTAGCATTCCAGGGAGTATTGTATCAGATAGGGATTCCCGCTTCACTTCCCACTTCTGGGAACATGTTTCAGGAAGCCATGGGAACCCAGTTGAGTGTGAGCATAGCGTTCCGTCCTCAAACAGATGGTCAGTCAGAGCAGACTGTAAGTGTTCTGGATGATATGATGAGAATGTATGCAATTGATGTTAGAAGCTCCTGGAATGATCATTTGTTATTAGCTAAACTCGAGTATCGATATGGCATTGTGTGAAGCATTGTTTGGCCGTAAGGGTTGCTTTTCCGAATAGATAGAAGAAGTGGGTGACAGATAGAAGATTGCTCCCGATCTAGTGTAATAAGCCTCTGAGGGTGTTAAGCTGATTGTGACAGAATGAGAACACCTCAAAACAGATAGAAAAGCTATGCTGACAAGAGATGGGGATCGTGAGGATTCATCGAGTGTGAATCAGTGTGTTTGGAAGTTTCTCTTTCTAAATGTATAATGAGATTCGGGTATGAAACAGGAAGGAGAAGGTGTTGAGGCTTAAGATGATCTCTCAAATTAAAGTCCTTCGGCAATATTACGCTTCAGAGGAATTTAAATAGGAGCTAGAGAGTAAGAGTATGATATGTGTGAAGTATCCAGAGTGGGTACAGACTAACTTGACTCTAATTTTGAGGACTAAATTTCTTAAGTGGGGGAGATTATGTAAGACCCAACTTTTATCGTATTTCCTTATGATTCACACATTGTATTGATATTGTTATATGTTAATGGAATCATAAGATAGATGATTTTGATCATATAAATATGAATGGAGTAGTCGAACGTACGTAAAATTTGAAAATGGACAGTTAAGAAATTTCAAATTAAATTTATGAGATTTGAATTGTCCGGACAGAGATACGAATTTGAAATGAGAAATTATAGTGGGTCCAAGAAGGAAAGTCGACCTAAATTGGTCCCGAACATGTAGAAGGGTAAAACGGTCAAAAGACCAAAAATTCAGTATAAATTCGATAAGAAAATTTCATTAAAATATGGATTTTGAAAAACTTGATCAATAAAGGAGAAATTATTGAATTTCAAGTTCAATTGATCAAGATATGAATTTATTTGAATTAATCAGAATTTTCACTTCGAAAAATTATCCTGAAAATACTGAAAAAAATACCGAAAAGACAAAAGAAGACAGATAAATTCAATTACTAATTAAATGAATTAAATAAGATTTTTTTTTAGATTTTTTTGGGGATGAAATAATATTTTATTGATTAAAATAATAATAAAATAAATTATAAATATAAAGTAATAATAATAAAAAAAAGAAATTGAAATCTGAAAAATGTGAAACGTGAAACGTGAAATTGAAGAAGGAAAACAGAAACAAAGTGGACACAGGCAACCCGAGGAAGTCCCGAGAAGACTGATGACGAACCGGCGACCGACGAGGCCAGGCGAGGGCCATAGAAGAGAGAGGACGTCTGCGTGAACCTGCTGGTACCGACAACGCGTGCCACCGACGTCGGAGTCTAGCGAATGGAGGAGGAGAATCCGACGGGAAAAAGGGGCTCGATTCCAGTGATCCACAGCAGCTGGGTGTGATCGGAGAGTACCGACGTGATCGGGAGGACGAGCCGATTCTGTTGGTACCGGTAGCGACTGGCGAAATGGCCGAAAACGACGGGTGACGATGAGGACCCCGAAACGGCAACGTTTTGGTCGAGAGGAAAGGGAAAAGAAACGAAAAGAAAAAAAAAGAAAAGAGAAAGAAAGAAAAGGGAAAAGGAAAGAAATTTTACAGGGGACGTCTCGAGATTCGGGTAAGTTGATCGATGGTCGAGATTGACCTACGGGTAAATTTTAGAAATTAATTTAATATTAAATTTGATCAAAAATTAACCCGAAATTAAATATTAAATTATACAATTCGACGATAAATCACGTGCGTGAGCCCGATAGAACTTCAATTTGCGCACCATCGCATAATTTCGGGTAAGTAAAGCTCATTTACGACAATAGTATGATTATTGAGCAATAGAATTTATTTTACAAATTTCGGATTAATTTATGCATAAAATAAATTATATTTGGATTTTTGAATTAATTGTCGTAAATGATATACGCGTTATCCAAAGATTTGGAACGAAGCCCGATGAGTATTGATAAGCCAAATGAGCCCAATAGACCGAAGAAGGGATTTAATAAGTGGAAACAGGATGAAAAAAGGGGTCGAGGCCCATTAAGGTGCAATCGGGCCCAATAAAGTAAAACAGGCCCAGTGTTTTAGATTCGATCAGTAAGAGTGAAATACTGATAAGTATATTAGAACTGATCCAAATACGTGGTTATATGCAGCTCCGTAGATTTGGTTTGGAGCGAATTAGACTGAGAGACCTGGTACGATCGAGACGGGATAAGCTCGCGCGTAATTCCAGGTAAGGGAATTTTACGGACTGCTAGAGGTAAATTTACGCAATTTCTACCTCATTTACATTCCCTAAAATTGTCTGAAGGGTCTAGATTTAAAATAAGAATTTTGGTGGCCGGATGGGCAAATGACTAAAATACTCCTGTGAAGGGTAAAATTTTCAAAATTTGAAAAAGTTGGGATGAGCAAGAACAAGAGGTTCCTGCTTGTTTTTGAGGTGTTTTGACATGTGCATGAGTAGGCTGGCTAGCTTTTAAATAAAAATGCACAGCATTGCATATTTTCAACAATATGATTTCTTTTGGAAATTGTTTTGAGATAACAGAGCCGCCTACGTGATTTTATGAAAATGTGATGTGCTAGAGCTTAGCTCGCACGAGTTTTGATTTGTGTGATGCATGCATTAGTGCTGGAGCAAGGGCTCGCACTAGAGTTTTACATGCATAGGTGCTGGAGTCTAACTCACACCAGATTTTCATATGATTTTTGTGGTAGGGTGCTGGAGTCTAACTCACACCAGATTTCTACTTGATTTTTATGATAAAGTGCTGGAGCCTAGCTCGCACTAGTTTTACATGATTTTGACAGTGCAGGAGCTTAGCTCGTACAAGATCTTATGAGATTTTATGAAACGCGTGCTGGAACTTTGCTCGCATGAGATTTTCCTTGATTTTATAAGAGTGCTGGAGCATCGCTCGCACTAATTTTATGAGACATGCAATGAATCGTGCTTAGAGCTTTGGGTAGACTGTGTGTCATGCCCATTAAATATGCTCGCACGTGCGTTCTGAGACAGGAATGATTATTGATATGAGATGTGGGTCCACAGAGTATGTTGTATCGTGCAAGTAGCATGGATTACGATGTACCTTGCTAGGATTGGTTATGTGGCATCTTCGGATGTGAGTGATCGGGCAGGACCGACGAGATGGACTAACCCACCTCCCGGGGCGGTTCCCGATAGTGGTGAGACCTCGCACACAGGATCCGTGTAGCAGTGGGATCACAAAGATATGGCCATAGTCCTGGTTATTTGCCTGAGATATATACATATTTCCTAGTCTCGCATGTTATTACTTGATGTTTTTGAGAATCATGTTTTGTTGACTTTTGTGTGAGTTTGGATCTCCTGAGGGAGGGGTTGGATCTTGACTGAGATATGATTTTGATGAGAATGAAACTGGGTTTTAAACTGAAACTTGCATGACGTTATTTCCATGCTATTTAAACCCATGCGTGATGTAAACTGGTTTTACATGACATTCATTCTATCACATGTTATTATTGCTTTGAAAAGCATCTAATTTCATGGTTTTATGTCAGGAACACCCGAGGGAGGGGTTGAGTCCTGGATGTGTTGTGAAATTTTAACGAACATGAAATGATTTAAATGGATTTGCATGTTGAGTTTTCCATGCTCTTTGAAATCCATATGTAAACTTGTTTTACATGATATCATGAATTGTAGCATCTGTTTTAAAATTGTGTGGAGAAAGGGTTGTTTATGCATGGTACCACGTTCATGTAGGTTGTATGGTTACCTACTTGTTCGTAGGATTGCCTTACTGAGCTTGATGTGCTCACTCCTTTCATTTTCCTACACAGATTTCTTCCAGTAGATTTTGAGGCGACTGAGTACTGCCTTCATGATATCCGCTGCTACCCATCATTATGAGTTATATACACTTGTACATATTGTATCTGAATAAGAATAGCACAGTAATATGGTTGTAAGTAACTTTTGGGGATGTATAGACACTCTTAACACTTGTAAATGAATGAGAAAGAATTAGTGAAAAACTCATGTGTTTACCTTTCCTTTAATAAGGAATTAAGTTATATGGTGAATGAATGGTGGGATTGGCATTGACGCACAACCCAATTGCTAGTGGAGTGTGGTCACGATCAAAGGACAAGTAAGTATGAAAGAAAAACGAAAAATTTACACTGATTTTTGGGTCATGACAACTAAAGCATCAGAAGTGAAAAAGTTAGTAAAAACTCGAGTTAGCACTAAACCGAGAAATTTCCCAAGAACTCAAAATAAATGCAATATAAATTACATAAATTTGAGAGAATTATTTCAAGCCCATAGGAAATCAGTATGGGATATATTTAGGTTTGTGAATTAAATTAGAGTTGAAAAAGTGAGGTTAAAACCTTTAAATAAATCTTTAAAGCAAATCGAAAATTTTAACGGTTTAGCGGCGAAAATAGGTTAAATCGAGTAAAACGAAAATGTTTCCCAAACAAGTGGACTCCAAACTCTTGGACAACAACTAGAGACATAGTAGAACATTGGAGAGGTGGAAAATTTAACAAATAAGCTGAAAATTAATTTTTAGAAATTTTTAAATGCAAGGTAGCCTGTAGAATTTTTGTATGGCTAAACAAATGGCCCAATTTGGATAGGTTAGAGATAAGCTTTGGACCTAACCTTTAAAACGAAGAAATTAGACCCAATACCCTTTCTAAAAAGGTATTATATGCCCTGAAACTCGAAGAAACTAGAAAGGAATTGCTCTTGGAACCTCTCTAAGCATCCTTCCCGCGTTTCACCTTGTGAGTTTTCTGCCACCTTACAAGAAGAATTAAAGTTTGATCAAAATGATCAATTTTATCCCTTGAATTTCCCTACTATATAATAAAATTTTAGCCAAAACCAAGGTCATTAGCCTAGTGAAACGTTAGTGAGAAGAAATCTGGGCAGAACTGCCCTTTTCACCAAGGCGAGAGAATGTGATTTTTTTCCTTCTTTGATGGATTTTTAAGTTTGTTTGTGCTGTTTCTTAGTTGTGTACTTGTGGATATACAGCTAAGGAAGATTGTTCGTGGATGAATCTTGGCTCAAAGTTGGTTAACCCTTAGGTAAAGTTCTTAGAAGAAGATGAAGTTGAAATATGTTCATGTATTTTGGATTTGTGTGATTTTGGCTATGGTGGAATTTTGAATTAAGTTTTCTAAGATAATGCTATGTTATAACCAGCCTAGAGTTAGCATGGAAAAGTTCAAATTTGGTTGAATTTGATGTTTATGGTGTTAGTTTAATACCGAAAAAGCTCTGTTTAAACTCGATCAAGTTGAAAATGATAAAAATGATGCAAATGGTACTTTGGCATGTTATGGATTGCTATGGAATGGCTTAAATGAATGTCGTTTAACATGTATAAGAATTGGCTAAGTTTAGATTGAAGTGAATGAGCTAAATCGAAAAAGCTCGATATATGCCTCGGTTTAACTAAACAATATGAAATGATGAAAAGTGACATATAAGTAAGTTGTAAAACATAAAGTATGTGCTAAAATGAATGAATGGAGTGTTATTTTTTATAAATTTAAGATTAAGAAATGAAAAGTTATCAAAATAGCTAAATGACACGTTTATCGATAAAACCAAGAAAATAACAAAGTTGACAAAAATGACCAAGTTTAATAAAGTTTATGTAAGTTGGTGTATGTTTAAATATATTAAGATGAATTTGGAATTATCTTGGACAACGCGAGGTGTTAGCACGTAAATCGAGGCAAGCTCGATATCTGATAATTTTGTGCTACCTCGAGATTCAATAGGTAAGGGATGTAACTTAAAGTGTTAATAGTGTCCCTTACTTAATTTTACTACCATCATGATTTGAAGTATGGTCGAGTTGTGAAATGTGTTCAAATTGTGAAAAGTACTATTTACGCATAAACTAAGAGAAAAATTAATATTTTCAAAACCTTCAAGTTTACATTCTTTGCATCTATAAAATGTTTTGTGAAAGCAAGTTTTGATGTAAAAATGTGTTTTATGAATATGCTTCGAAAATATGAAAATTTGATATAAACTCGATTTTATCAGTCTGTGGTTAAATAAGCCCAAAAGGGGATTTGTAAGCTTCAATTTGAGGTAAAAGGCATCCTGTAGTCTATGACACTTGTCATGCATGGCCTGTGTGGAGCTTGGTCCTTCGTGGTGCATGTCTTACGCCATATCGTGCATGTTGGTTTTGGTCCTTTGTGGTGCATGTTTAACCATATCGTGCATGTTGTGCCCACTCGGTGCTTGATTTTCCCTACATCGTGCATGTTATGCCCACATCGTGGATGTTTATTTTGGTCCTTTTGTGGTGCTTGGTCTGGTCCTTAGTTGCGCAGGGTGATGTACGACCTTGATCTAGTTTATAGTCATTTTACCATAGCCATCGGTACTCTATTTGTTCGTTTGATTCCCTCTTCGAGGGTTGAGTGATCATGACCTATGCTAGCTATATGGATCTGCCTAGTCTCCATGATATTCTGTGTGATTTCGAAAGTAATATGATAAGTTTTGTGATATATGATATATGTTATCCAAATGTGTTTGATTTGCTTTTTGAACCTAAGCATGTTTCGATATATGTTTGTTTCAAAAGCTTTGTACAAAAGTATCCGAAAGTGATTTAAAGTATGAAATGCATTTTAAAAGCATCTTGTTTTTCATATGTTTTGATATTATGACTGTTTTAAATGAATTTCTTACTGGGCTTTTCAGAAGCTTACCACCTTTCTCTACTTTTACAGATTATTTCTAGTGATCTTTCTACACATGTCATGTATTTGACGTAGGCTAGCGGATACGACTCTCTCCCCAAGCTACCTTTGGTACACGTTAAGGTATACTCTTATTCTTATTACTAGACATCTTGTACAACATAAACACTTTTATGTAAAAGATATTTTGGGATGTAATATATATTAGTGTGTATGTAAAGTTATGTTAACCTACAGTTTATACTATAAAATGCCATTCCGAGGTATTAAGGAAATGGAATGGAATGTATGTTAAGGAAATCACTATTGATTATGAAAGGTGATTAAAAGCAATTGCCTTGGGATTATAAATTGTATTTTTAAATATTACAAGGAGGTAAGTTCATGAATAAGCTGTTATGCCGACATATTTTCGTTAAAATGAAAGGTTAAGTAATCCGCATAGAATAGGAATGCAACTTAAATAAGAAATAAAGTTTAAAAAAAAAAAAGTTAGCTTTAATTTCTACGTTTCCGGGACGTTACTTATTTTCTTTTTTTTTTACAACTTTATCATCATTTTAGTATAAGTTTTTCTTTTTCTTTAGCTCCAATGATTGTTTTTATTTTCAACATTTCAATACTCATCTCTATCTTTTTTTTCGTCTCTTTGTAATTGAGATTGGGTTTCATGAGGATGAGAGTTTGAGAGTTTGCAAAAACACCTACATAACTCTGATTCTTGAACTTAGTCCACAAGTGCTTTCCTTTTTTATTTCCGTCACTGTGTCAAAAAAAATATGGTTTTGGTTTTACTTTGGTGTTAATTTAGTGAAGATTTAATATAAATATATATATATATATACAGTATAGTAGGTACTACAAAGAAAGTACGTGCTAATCAGGCTGCTATATTTGTGTTTTTTATTCATATTTCTTTTCTTCTTCTTTTTTTTGTCGATTTGGATAAATGGTAGTAGCTGGGCACTTCCATTCTTCTTTATGCTTTCGGTGCATGTATGCCATGGTAAATAATATTTAAAACAAAATAGCTTTTCATATGTCAAGACATAGAAATTCCATTTCCTATTTAGGCGTTTTCAGTGGCTTATCTGTTTTGATGATGGATTCCTTTTATTTTGTGTAGATTTTGTGAGTTAGGTTGCTAATGTGTCAAAGGTTTTGGGCTATGTTAAATTGTTAGTTTCTATAGACTTTGTGATACATAATTAGAATTTACAAATTAAGATTCATTAATATAGTTATGGCATTTATAAATGCAAGGTTTGAGTTTATTTCCTTTTGGTTTCAGTGTTGTTAGGCGTTAGAGTTCGATTTTTTTCTATTAAATTTTTAAGTTTTTTTAAGCTTCATTCAGGTAGTTTAGGTTCTTAGGGATATCATATAATTTTTAGGGATTTTTAGGAATTCATTTAGGTTAGGTTCCATCTATATTTTAGGGTTAATGTATAGATAAAACTATTTTTAGTGCACTACATGTATAAGCTATTTACATTCATTCAATCATTGTTGTACATCATGTTAGATTATATTTAGGTAATATTAGATGGTATTTAGGTCATATAATTAGTAGAAAAATTGTAGAGTTCATTATCATGCATTTTTAAGCCATTTTCTATTTTTATACTTCTTGTTAGGCGTTAGTTTAGTGTTACTATTTGTTTTTATAGCTATTTAGGGTTAGTTAGGGGTTGGTTTGGGGTTAAGAAAAATTAATTAGGTTAGTTTCACATAAGGTTAGGTTTAGGTTAGGTAAAAAATGGTTAGGATTCATTTTTCATTGTTTTCATGCATACATTCAGGGTTTAGTTGCATTTTCACAAGAGGAAGTTACTTATTATTTTAGGGACATATTAGTTGATGGGTTTAATGATAATATTGCATTAGTTTAGGGTTTAAGTTTTGCATTTAGGGTTAGTTTAGGGTTAGAATTCATTTCATGCATTTTTAAGTAGTTTCATTTCAATTTCCAAAATTCCAAAAATATTTTAATTTTAATGCATCATTTAGAATGGATTTTAGTATTTACTTATGCATTTCATTAGTTTAGTAGAACTTAGGGTTAGGCATAATTTAGGGTTACATTTAATGCATTTTAGGGTTACGGTTTCCATTTAGGATTTTCAGTATTTTTACTTAGCATTTTATTCCCTCATGTATTAGTTTAGGATATTTTGCATTCCACTTCAGTTAATTAAAATATATCCATGCATTTTTAATTTCATACAAAGATTTTCTAGATTTATTTTCATTATTTGTATTTTAGGTTCACATTTTCTATTATTTGCTTTTTTGGCCCATTTTTATTTTTAAATCTTTTTTTTTTTTCAGATTATGTTGTTATTTTACTTAAAGCTCTATAAGTATTTTTACTCTGTTTTATTTTAATATTCACTTTCTAGTATTTTTTTTTTAATATAAGCCTCATAGATCAAACTTAAAAATTATCCATGATTGGCTAGAATATACTTAGGATAAGATTAATTGGTACTTAGTTAGGCTTTGTGTCTTATCTATACGATGATAATATGGGACTCAAATCCCATTATTACTTGTACAACTCATGTACTTACGATGTAGACGTTTAGGTTCATCATGTTTTTGCCGTCGTTCCCAGGAATGATGTTAAGCCATTAGGTGATATCAGTGAAATAATGCATAGGTATACATCTAGTTTTGTACATACTTAGGTTGCAAATATTTAAAGCCTTCACTTAGGTTAGATAGATCTCCTCTTTCTTACAAAAAAATTTTTAAAAAATTTCAAAAAAAAAATCTTTGACGACTTCTGAATGTATGCATATGTAGAGCCAAAAGCTTCGATTGCTTTCCTTTAAATCCTAAAATAGAGAGAACGCTTAAGAAAGTCAGAAAGGACTCTAGGAAAATAGTAGCTCTGCTGCAAGGCACGATGGCTAAAAACAGAGAGATAAGAACCATAGAAGATTATGTAATGTCGGCCATAGGAGGGTATTACACTAACATTAGGCCCCCAGCTATTCCAACCAACAACTTTGAAACTAAGCCCATGATCACCAAAATGATCTAAACTTCTCTTCAGTTCAATGGGCTTCTCCATCATGCTCACTTAGGGAGCTTTTTAGAGTTGTGTAGTACCTTCAAGCATAACAGGATCTCAGATGACACGCTTAGGCTTAGGCCATTCCTTTTCTCTCTTAGGGATAATGTAAATACCGTATATTTTCATGTACTTGGTGTTGTCCATAAATAATAATCAGGATTAAATATGTGGTTATGAGAGGATAGTTAATTTGAAATTTGTATTTTTGACATAACGACTTGAGTGAATTAATTTAGGTACAAATATTAGATTTACTTTATACTATATGGAAATTTTAATTAAGTAGATAGACGTATATATATATATACGTGAATATATGTATATATATAGGTATATATATATATACATAAATGTACATGTAAATGCACCAAAATAATAATAATAATAATAATAATAATAATAATAATAATAATAATAATAATAATAATAAATAGTACATGGAAGGGCAAAGGATGGTGAAGGTTTCGGCAGCTTAAGAAGTGGCAATGAAGGGAGGATCATATTGATTCATCAACTGAAATAGTCTAGCTAAGCATGTGGCATGAGCAAAACGGGCAAGGAAAAAAATATACTGTTGGCAGAAGAGACTGATGCACATTGGGAATAGGCAATAGCAACTATTCGATGGGATGAATACGCATAAATATACATATATATTCAGAACAGTTGGGGAGAACTGAATTGAGAAGGGTGTCGAAAAAGAGTAACAAATGAGGACAGGAAGCAAGAAACATGCTAGAGAACAAGAAACTAAAGCATATGGACTGCAGCCAACAGTGGAAAAATATATATCCGTACTAGAATGGCAGCTAGAGTAGAAGAATGAAGAAATAGGGTAGCTTTCGGTAGAGGGAATGAAAGGAACCAGAAGATAAGAGGGGGAAATGGAGTTGGAAATAGAAGAGGATCCACGGTTGTTGCAGGAGAACCGAGCAGCTGATCTGCAGCAGAAAACCCGTGACCTCTGCCAACAACTATAGCAGTTAGAACAGGTGAGAAGTCTGGTGTTGCAGGTCTTTCATGTGCACAAATCCATAGGAGCAGTGAGATGAAATTCAAATGGGAAATACTAAGGAGATTGTGGGAAGCTACTAGGAATCGAAAGGGAAAGGAGAGGAGTTAACGTGTGACTGCTGTGCAGCAGAGAAATGGCAGCCAGCAGCTTGAAACAAGGAAGGAAAAAAAACTGTGAGGAGAGGTGGTCTGCGGTACACGTACAGCTTGGGGAGGAAATTAATGGAAAAAAAATTAATTAAGCAGTGGAAGTTATGGAATGCTGCAGACAAAAAAGGGGTGAAAACAGTGGGATTTTAACCTGCTCTAGCATCAACTTGAAGAGGAGAAGTGACCAAAGCATGACCTGAAAATGATGGAGGCTAATACACTTCATTTGATTGCTAGGAATTTAGATGGTGGAAGGAGTAAGTAGAAGTGGCAGGGAAGGAATGAAGAAAATAAAGGAAATTGACAAGAGACGGAAAACTAAGGAAGCACGAAAAGAAACTAGCCCTTATGCCCTGACCCCATTACTCCATCATTCTCTGTTAAACATCATTCCCATACTCCCACTGCTTCATTTAATCTGTTGAGAAAACAACAGACTCCTCACCCCTATTCAGCTCGAGTCCCTTGTCTTACACCATCACTGCTTACTACCTTCACTGCCATTCAGTAATCCTGCCAATAGCCACCTACTGCCCGACCCTTGTAGTATTACCGCGACGCTGCTCTCGTGAAACTTGCCACTGCTCCATGCCTTACAGCTTACACCCCTGTGAAACGCCCACTGCCATCATCTTTGATTCCTCCAAGTAGGTGATCAACATCACCATTCTGCTCTCACTAAGTTGCTCACTTGCATCATCGCAGCTGCTGCCATTTCCATACCGAGACCTCCACAGTTTGTTACTGAGCAGGGATTTAAATTGCGGTTGCGGTCACGTTTTCGGTTACGTTGCGTTTATTGCGGTTTCGGACATAACGGAGATTATTGCGGTCATAACGGTCATCGCGGTCGTGAATTTTTTTTAATATCGCATAACTTTTTTAACGGACGATAACGACAATAACGGTCGATTGCGGTAATAACGACCCTCGATAGCGGTAATAACAGTCGATAACGGTAATAACGGTTCTCGATAATGGTAATAACGGATCAATTAAGTCATTGCGGGTGTGATACCCGTTATTTCACGCATAGCGGTAGCGGCAGTGACCGCTACCGCTATATAGCGGCCGCTATCTCGGATAGCGGCCGCTATTTAAAACCATGTTACTGAGTGCAGCAATCAGAGAAGGACACATGAGCCATGTTGATGTCTGTCATGCTTATTCTGTTAGGTGTAAATCAGACATAAATAAACGATGAAGATGGCTCAGTTAAACCAGGAAAGAAACTGTTGCAGAGCATGTGAATGGACAGTAAACTGGGAAGGCAATGTGCAGCAGAAACAATAGGAAATAGGGGCATGATGGAAGCAGGAGATGAGAAAAAGAAACGGGAAACAGAGAGTGAAAACGAGAGGGCCGATTTAGGATTGGAAATAGAGAGGTTGGCCCCTGAAATTTTTGTAACCCGAGAGGAATGGGAGAGCAGAGGATGTGGACCTCGAAAGAAACAGTGGCAACCGGAGGTGACTGGAGGAAGAAGAAGTTGTTGGTGGTAGGTGACCGAGATGGGAGAAGGAGGGAACGACAGCGCCAAAGATGGCAAAGGCGAATCGCGAGGGAACTGGAAACTAGAGTGCGATCGAGAAGAGGGAGGAGGCTGTGAGGAGCAGATGTGAACAGGTAGTTGGAGACCACCGGAGATGGAATGAATGGAAGGCCACCAAAGCCGAAAACAGTGGCAGAGAAGGAGACAAGTGAGGCGACGCTGTGAACTGGTGAAGTCGTGGTGAACAGGAACTGAGAGCAACTGAATAAGAAAGAAAGGAAAAAAATGGCGGGAAAGGAAAGATACTTAAAAAAAAAAAGAAGAATAAAATATATATACATGTTTTATTTTATATATATATATATATATATATATATATATATATATTAGAAAATTGAGGAAAATCGAGGAAAGGAGACAAGTGTACTAAAATTTGGAAACCCGAGGGAAATGAGCTCCGACAGAAATAACCTGAGTGGGTTGGACCCGCCAACTCGCTACGTTGAGACAATCGAGGACTACGACAGACATTGAGGTAAGGAATTTATGCAAGTTTTAGAGATAACTATACGTATTTTATGATTTCAAGTAGCTAAATAAATACTGTAGAGATAGAAAACTCGATATTACCTCTACGTATAGACTAAACTAAACTGAAAAATATTAAAAAAAATTCATAATTGCACAAATTGCATGCTTCTGTGTTTTCATCGTCGAAATACTGTTTCTAACGGTATATGGATAGGTTGGTTATTATTTTTACTGTCTGCATGAAATATCACATTTTACGAAGTTAAGTTTGCTTGAGTGGGAGAAATTCCATGATGGTGACCTCCCGGGAAGTCTCCACTCAAATATTGTTTTATGCACTGTTTTTGTACTGAATACTAATTTTTATATCATTTTTAAAAGAATTGAACCATCTATCCGATTTTCGATACGAAACAGTGTTGGAGCCCTCGTGTAGAATGTGTGTCACACTGAATTACTCGCCCTGGATTTTTATACGATTTATGAGAAAAAGACTGTACTGGATTTTGAGACATGGCACTGGTTTATGACTGATTCTGGGGTGGAAAATCCCTGGCTAACCCAGGCTCCAGATATATTGTACTGTACTGGGGTCCATGGAGTACGTTGTACCGTGTGGAAACACATGGAGTACACTGTACCGTGTATAAGTCTTCGGACTACTGAACTGAACTGAACTGTACTGTATTGATTGGCCGACAGGCTGGACTGACCCATCCCCCTGAGGCGTATGACTCTCGCGCACACCTGGCCCATGAGGCGCGGGGTCATTGACTATGGTCATATGTCAACTGTACTGTTATTGACTAAATCCAACTGTTAACGAATTCGCCCGCCTAGTCTCTATTGATATTGTTTACTGATATTTGACGACCATATTTTGGTTGAACTGAATTTAATGATTTATCATATTGAACTGAACTGTTTTATCGTACTGAACTGCATTGTTTACTGAACTGTTTTTACTATAGTAAACCGTTTTAGACTGTACTGAACTAAAACAGAATGACTGTGCTGTTTATTGAACTGAACGGATTTTACCGTACTGAACCAAATATGGTTTTTAATAAAAGAGCATTTATATATATGGCATAGATTGAATGCCGATTTTACTGATACTGTTTTAATTGAAAGTGAATATTTTACTGCATGATATGACATCATAAGCATGTAGATAGTATGGTTATCTACAGCTTACATAAGTTTCTTACTGAGCGCGTTAATCTCACTCCCTACTTTCCTCCACAGAGTCCCTTCAGTAATTTGGACGCTTCTGTTAGTAAGGCATGTCACACAGCTATGGTTCCGCGAAGTTTTTTTTTTTTTTTACGTCAAAAGTATACCTAGTTGTAAGAAATTCTTTTGTATCTAAAATTTTTATAAGTACAGTAATGCATACGAGATGTGTATGGGGAATGTGAACATATTTTGTTTAAATTTGTTATAAAAAAAAACATTTTTAATCAGACTGAGTATTATTCTGACCTAATATTGACTTGTAGCCCAACCGAAATGTGCGAAAATTCGGGTCGTTACAGATAAAGCCTAACAATAGCTAACTTTTTTACCCCCTAGTTCCATCTCCATATGGGATGAGTTGGCCCGTCAGTTTTTAACCAAATTCTTTCCCCTTCTAAAATGACCAAATTCTATAGTGATATCTCCTTTTTCTCTTAGTTTGACTTTGAGTCCCTTTACGAGGCTCGGAAGAGATGGAAAGACCTTCTTAAGAAGTGTCCTCATTATGGCTTGCCCTTATGACTTTAAGTCCAAACCTTCTATAATGGACTCACTAGCCAGAATAGGACTATTGTTGACCCTGTTACTAGAAGAGCATTGATGTGTAAGGAGGAGGAGGCATACAGTTTGTTGAATAAAATGATAGCCAATAGTTACTAGTGGTTATCAGAGAGATAGCTGCCTAGGAAGGCTATGATAGTTTATGAGTTGGATGCACTATCTACTTTGACCTCTCAGATTGTTAATCTTACGAAGAAGGTAGAATCTCCTAGTACCCAACATAGTTATGCCCTTGGTCTTAGACTTGTTTTAGTTGTCCAAAGTCCTTTCATCTCATGCACTTTGTGTGGTGGTGCACACTCTATTGATAGATGTCCACTGAACTTAGAGTCTGTTCAGCATGTTGCCCTAGTTCAGAGGCAACAAAACAATACATATATGTGACGGCCCGGAAACGCAAAAAATATGACAAATTTAAAATTTTTTATTCATCCATTCACAATTAAGGGTGCATTCCTGTGCAGTGTCATACATCATCATACATATCATACCTCAGGATCTTCTCATCTCATAATTATATATCATATAATATGCATAACTTAATTCAAGGTTAATTAATCCTAATACATCCCATACATCATTGTACATCAAGTATCTATAAATACAACATAAGTCTGGGTACATGAAATGTAAATTGTACCTCAACACAAAATAGGTAGCCTGGAGCTCAAGTCCTCCACTAGCTACTACTCCGTGCGTCGCAGGAAAATTCTCTTCACTTGAAGAAATCTAGGGGAAAGATAAAACAGGGTGAGCTTTTAAATCGCTCAGTAAGGGGGTAAGGGACTCATTGTTAAATTAATGATTTGCCCACACAATCATTTTATTTCACAGTTGAAACTCAATAGAAAATGTAGCATGAACTCATTAAAACATCATTCTCATCTCATTTCTCTAAAATCATGTAAAAACATGGGAGTACATACTCAATACAAATCACAGTCATAAGCATGTGGAAATCAGGATGTGATAATGGCTTTTCTCTTTAAAACGTGATAAAAATCACCTCAATAGAATGCACGTGGCACAGCCACCAAATACAATCAGCACGTGGCACAGCCACTGAATACAATCTGCACGTGGCACAGCCACTGAATACAATCCTCACGTGGCACAGCCACCAAACACAATCCACATGTGGCACAACCACCAAATAGAATTCGCACATGGCACAGCCACTAATCACAATCCACACGTGGCACAACCACCAAATAGAATTCGTACGTGGCATAGCCACCAAATACACTCTCATGTGTAAAATGAGGCTAGGTAAGTAACCAGCGCTACCAGAGTAGGGAAAAATATGTTGGACTTACATACTACCAGAGTAATGCCCGACATGTATTCAACATGACACGCCTAAGTCTCAGCCAATAGCCATTATCATAAAAATCGTTTTGCCTTCACGTAAAGCTTATAATGGTTTTTCTCATAAAACTCATCTCAAATCGTTTTGTACTCAACACAAAACATGTAAAAACCGAGCTTAAACCGAAAAAACCACGCACACATTTCTCAAATCTCAGTATGCCTTAACGTAGAGCCCAAATCATTTTTCACTTTTAAAACCCAAAACGGTTGTAAAACATTTTCATATTTAGTTTACAACTCAATAAAAATTAGGCTCCAATCGGCTATAAAATTGTGTGCAGTAGCTCATAAAACATGCTTGCTTCCTTAAAATTACATTTCATGCTACAATATGTGACGACCACCCCTGCCCGGCCAACCCCTGCCATCGGCCATGGCCACCCCTCTTGGGCCCATAACAACGATGGTGGTGCAACAACGGGTGGTGTAACAACGTCAACAAATCCAGCGTATTGTCCGTTTTGGGCCTTCGGCCCACACGGCTTTGTTTCATTTAGGGAAATTCCCCTCAGAACGCGTCCTGGGAGGCTCGAACTCGGGTAAACACCCTTGTTCTTGCACTCCCTAATGCAAGAACTAAGGGTGTTGTCCCTGGTTCGAGCCTCCGAGGACGCGTTCTGAGGGGAATTTCCCTGAATGGACCAAAGTCGTGAGGCCCAATGGGCCAAAGCGGACAATACGTGGATGTTGTTGGCGTTGTTGCACCACCCGTTGTTAGACCACCATCGTTGTTGTGGGCCCAAGAGGGGTGGCCATGGCCAATGGCAGGGGTTGGCCGGGCAGGGGTCGGCCGTCACACAATATAATCACAAAATCTCACACACAAATGAGTTTAGTTTTCCTTTACCTCTTTGCACCTCGTATAATGCAATCGTTCCCCCGTATCACGGACTAGTCTCGCATTCCTCTCTAGAACTCCCGAGTTGTCCAAACGATGTAAAAACATCATTAACCCAACTCAATCGCATTATTGAGCACACATTTGCTCATATTCTCATTTACACCTCAAATAACTCAATTCTCAGAACTCTATCACAATTCACATTCTCATCCACTGCATCTCAGAATTCTACATTTCTCACACCATATTTCATACTAAATTCACCTCATTGTCTCAATTCCAATTTATAGTCATAATTCCTAAAATTACCACAAATTGCCTAACATTACCTTTACTCCAACAAAGTCATAGTTTCATCAATCCTTAACCATTTCCTAGCTATTTAATCGCAATGTCGACAACCATAATCACCAAAAATCACTTTAAAATCCAAGATCAAAGTTTAGAATTTACCCAAACTTGTGGAATGCTCAACTCTTGCCTCGATTCAATCCGTCTTTCGATTTCCAAGTATGTTGTTCTCCTTTGGATGAGGAACAACTTTCCTTCTTGCTACAACCTTCGATTTGGACGAAAATAGGGACTTTAAAAGAGAGAGAAAGCTAGGGCTCGGCTAAAATAGAGGTTTGGAAGAGAGAGAAAAGATGAAATGCAGGAAAACACTAGGGTCCTTTTATAGACGGAGGTAGGAGATTGATCTAGTCCTTAATGAGATCGATCTGCATTTGAATTTGGGAACGTTTTGGGGCAATTTTTTGCCTAAGAGATCGATCTGTCGTGGGGTGAGATCGATCTCTTCATGGCTTTATGAGATCGATCTATTCCAATTTTGAGATCGATCTTCTGTTTACAGAAAACTTCATGAGATCGATCTGCTCCCTAAGGAGATCGATCTTCTCCTTAAGAATGCTTCATGAGATCGATTCCTTCCTCACAAGATCGATCTCTTCTTTACAGAATCATAAGGAGATCAATCCTCTTCCATTGGAGATCGATCTGCTCACTTAAATTTCCTCATTCCTTGTCACTTTAGCCTACCAGATCGATCCTCACTTCTCCAAGATCGATCTGGCCTCATAGTTCCACACTTTGGTTAAACACTTAACATAAAATCTCATTCATGACTCATTCATCACTTAAAAATTCATTCCATACCCACTCAATGTAAGAGTACGTTACATTCAGCTCAATAAATTACATTTCAAGTTCACATTACATAATTGGATATGTGTAAAATTCTTAGATCTCACCTCCTCCCCACCTTAAAAAGAATTTGGTCCTCCAAATTCAACTCAACTAGTCAAACAGATGGGGGTACTTCTCCTTCATTAGACTCTCCAATTCCCTAGTCGCCTCCTCCATTGAGTGATGTTTCCATAAAACTTTCACTAATGGAATGCTCTTAGTCCGAAGCACCTTCTCTTTTCTATCGAGAATCCGGATAGGTTCTTCGGTGTAGCTCATGTCCTCTGGTATGTCCATCTCTTCATACTCTATGACATGAGAAGGGTCCGGGTGGTACTTCCTCAACATAGACACATGGAAGACGTTGTGTACTCCGGACATCTGTGGGGGTAGTGCCAACCTGTAGGCTACCTCTCCTACTCTCTCAAGAATCTTGAATGGTCTAATGTATTGAAGACTCAATTTCCCTTTCTTTCTAAATCTCATGATACCCTTACTCGGTGATATCTTCAGAAATACTGCATCACCAACATCAAACTCGAGTGGTCGTCTATGCACATCCACATAGCTTTTCTATCTACTTTATACAGCCCGTAATCTATCACATATGAGTTTCACACTCTGTACAGCATGTTCAACAAGTTCGGGAGCATTTATCTTTTTGTCACCCACTTCTTCCCAAGCTACAGGGGATCTACACCTCCTACCATATAGAGCCTCAAAAGGTTACATTCCAATACTCGCATGATAGCTGTTATTGTACGCAAACTCTGCTAGGGGCAGGTGATCATCCCATGATCCCTTAAAATTCATCGTACATGCCTTCAACATATCATCCAGGGTCTGAATAGTCCTCTCTAACTGACCATCTGTCTGAGGATGATAGGCGGTACTAAAACTCAATCGAGATCCCATGGACTCCTAAAACTGGGTCCAAAATCTGGAACTAAATCGGGAATCTCTGTCAGAAGTAATACTCACTGGAGCCCCATGTTATCTAGCTATCTCGCTGACATATAACTCAACTAAGGCATCCACAGTATCTGTGCTCTTGATGGCAAGGAAGTGGGCACTTTTCTTCAGTCAATCCACTATGACCTATATCGCACCACGACCTCTCCGGGTCCTCGGTAAACCTATAATGAAGTCCATGGTGACATGCTCCCATTTCCATGTAGGCACAAGTAAAGGCTATAATAATCCTCCGGGCTTACGATGCTTAGCTTTCACTTGCTAGCACACTAAACATCTGGCCACATAATCTGCCACATCTCGCTTCATGCCACTCCACCAGTACATCTTTTTCAAATCTCGGTACATCTTAGTACTTTTTGGGTAAATGGTGTATCGTGAGCAGTGGGATTCTCTCTGTATCTGTCTCTTCAGGGTATCATTGTCCGATACACAAATTCATCCCCTGAATCTCAACAATCCATCCTCACTGATTGTGGGATCCGATTACAAAATCTGCTCAGCTTGGCTAACCATATCTATCAACCTCTAATCACTGCGCTGCCCAGCTCTAATATGATTCATGATCCTGGGCTCTATTCGTAGGCTAGCCAAAAATCTAATCTCTACCTTTTTAACTCTGATCTGGAGTTCGACGAACTGCTCCAGTAAATCCCATTTTCTGATCATCATAGCAGATATCATACTCTTCCCGCTCAGGGCATCAGCAACTATGTTCGCCTTACCCGGATGGTATGGAATCTCGCAGTCATAATCTTT
The DNA here is from genome assembly GCA_033439115.1 of Firmiana major. NCBI lineage: Eukaryota > Viridiplantae > Streptophyta > Magnoliopsida > Malvales > Malvaceae > Firmiana > Firmiana major. The sequence continues at coordinate 41,257,734 of CM065907.1, read as the reverse complement.
AAGGAGTTCCATCCATCCCCTTTATTTCATAGTTAACTCTTTCTGATCAAAGATATATCTCAAACTCTTGTGATCAGTGAAGATCTGGAATCTTTCCCCATATAAGTAGTGTCGCCAGATCTTCAAGGCAAATACCACAGCGGCTAACTCCAAATCATGCGTGGGGTAATTCCACTCAAGATTTTTCAATTATCGCGATCCATAAGCGACCACTCTTCCATGCTGCATAAGCACAGACCCCAATCCTTGATGCTAGGCATCACTATACATTGAAAATCCTCCTAAGCCCTCAGGAATAGTCAACAAAGGTGCCGCTATCAATCTCCTCTTCAATTCCTGAAAATTGAGCTCACATTGTTCAGTCCATATGAACAGAGTCTCCCTGTGCATGAGCTTGGTCAAAGGAGCGGCAATCCTGGAAAATCCTTCCACAAATCTTCTGTAATACCCTGCCAAACCAAGCTTCATACCTCAATAACTATCCTCGGTCTTTCCCAATTAAGCACAGCCGCCACTTTAGTTGGATCAACTGATACTCCCTTATCTGAAACTATGTGACCAAGGAAAGCTATCCAATCCAGCTAAAACTCATACTTACTAAGCTTTTCATACAATTGCTTATCTCGGAGTATCTGAAGTACTAACCATAAGTTCTGTGCGTGCTCCTCATAAGATCGAGGTACACTAGGATATCATCAATAAAGACTATCACAAAATTATCTAGATAGTCCTTGAACACCTCGTTCATAAACCTCATAAAGGCTATAGGGGCACTCGCCAATCCAAAGGACATCACTAGAAATTCATAATGGCCATACTATACGAAGGTCTAGAGATAGGCTGAGTATCTGGTACCAAGTCAATGGTAAACTCCAGCTCTCTTTCTGGTGGTAAACCTGGCAACTCATCTGGGAAGACATCTGAAAATTCACACACCACAAGTATATCCCCAATCCTCGAATGTTCCCGATCATCATCTGAGATGAATGTTTCATAACCTTCACATGAACAATCATATTTAGTACTCTCAAAAGCAACATCAAAATCTCAATTTGCTTACAAAGATTCCAGACATTCATTTCCTCAATATTTCAAACGTACACTGTAAGGTTCTAGTAGGGAGAAAGTTATAATCTTAGTGTAGTAGTCTAAACTCACTCGATTGGTTGTGAACCATTCCATTCCCAAAATTACATCAAATCCATGTATCTTTAGCATCATTAGATATGCTAACATCACTCTATCTCCCACCTTTATTTCACATCCTCTACAAATTAAATCAGTTCTCTAGGACTCACGCATAGGGGTATTTACATGTAGTATATACTCTAAAGGTTCAAACTTCAAATTTACTCTACATGCAAAATGCTCAGAAATAAACGAATGCGTGGACCCTGAATCAATCAAGACATGAGCCTTATGATCGCAGAAAGAGAGTACACCTCTTATAGTTTCTACTGAAGTGTTTGCTGTTTCCTTGTCCAGAGCAAACACACTTCCCACTGTAATAGGCTTTTTTCCTTTCTCTGCAGCAGTGGCCCGTCTCTGGGGATTCACTCTCTGAGGTTGCTGTCTACTAGGCTCCGGAGCATGTGGTCTTTGAGGTTGAGGATAGTCTTTCACTTTGTGACCCATGTCCCCACATCTAAAGCATCCATGGACAAACCCAGTACAACTCCCCTCATGCGATCGACCATAATCTCTGCAAACCCTTATCTCAAGCCTGACATCTCGAGGGGTCTCTCTGATGATAGGATAAGCTCTGAGTCTCTCAAATATGCCCTTATGTACCTCAATCCTTCCTCTTCTGAAGGAACCTCTCCAAACCTCTGCCTGGGAAATTATTGGCCTCTTGCCTTTATCCCGAATCACTGCACTAGACTCATTTTGGGATTGTACAATTTTGATTCCCCTCTCAATTTCTTGTGCTCATCTCAGTGCATCTCCAAACTCAGTAATACATAGCCCTATAAATTGATCTCTGATGATGGGCTTTAATCCATACACAAATCTCTCTGTGTGAAGCTCTTCATTTTTTAAGGTCTCTGGATCATATCTCAATAGAGTGGTAAATTGGCTCTTACAATCATCCACAGATATATCGTCCTGTACCAGATTCAAAAACTCTACCTGCTTCTTTCTCTGAACGGCCCGTGGTACATATTGGGCTCTAAAAGCCTCTGAAACTCGTCCTAGCTAATCACATCTTGGTTGGACATCAGAATACCCTAGGTAGTACCCCACCAATCTCGAGCTCTCTCTTTCAACATATACGCGCCCAGACTGACCTTCTCAAGATCTGTACATCCCAAATAATCAAATATAACTCTCAACTCAGTTAGCCACTCCTCAACCTCTGCGGGATCCTTTTTCCCTTTATACGCGGGTGGATTCATTTTCAAAAAGTCCTTCAATCGGATCATACTTCTGTCATCAGGCTGAGTGACGGGAGGCACTGGGTCCATCTGTACTGGGGGCACGGGAGGTCTTTGTGGTGGTGTAGGAGTAGTACCTGAGGCATTAACTCCAAAATGTTGCGCAAATAGCATTACAATTTGCTCAAAACCTTACCGCACATCATGCTCAATTCGACTAAATCGAGAGTTAGGACTCTCTGGTTATGGGGCAAGTGGCAGAGGTGGCTCTGCCTGCCTCCTCGAGCGACCTTGTCGTCCACTCATCCTCAATCTCTCTACGATTCCTGCGCGTACACATTAAACTTGATTGAAATCTCAATCCTCAATTTCAGTTCATGACCAGACTTATACAGACACTTGGGATGTATTCTATTTTACTTGACTGACACTAACAATACTAAACACCCTAAGCTTTGATACCAAGAAAACTCTATGACGCCCCGAAAACATGGAAAATAGGGCAAATTTAAAACTTTTTATTCATCCATTCACAATTAAGGGTGCACTCCTGTGCAGTGTCATACATCATCATACATATCATACCTCAGGATCTTCTCATCTCATAATTATATATCATACAATATGCATAACTTAATTCAAGGTTAATTAATCCTAATACATCTCATACATCATTGTACATCAAGTATCTGTAAATACAACATAAGTCTGGGTACATGAAATGTAAATTATACCTCAACACAATATAGGTAGCCTGGAGCTCAAGTCCTCCACTAGCTACTACTTCGTACATCGTAGGAAAATTCTCTTCACTTGAAATCTGGGGGAAAGATAAAACAGGGTGAGCTTTTAAATCGCTAAGTAAGGGGGTAAGAGACTGCCAGACCCGTATTTGTATGTAGCTTGTTCCTTATGACTTATATATGTACAGACATGTATAAAGTTATTTAAATCATAAGAAGAGTATTTACTAGATTTAAGTGTTAGTGAAATGTTTTAACACTTAAAAGCTACATAAAAGCCTAATGTGAGCTATAAGAGCCACAGGTTAAACCGAGTGGATCTGAATCATTCTGACTGAAGAGAAGAACTTAAAATGAGAACATATAGAGAACTCATGAAGGAAAGTCAGTTTGATTTAGTCCCGAACATAGAAAACAAGAGTAAAAGCTAAAAAAGGTAAAACAGACATTTTAGCGAGTTAAGGTATTTTGGGCATATTTATCTACCGAGAACGGTTAAAATGTAAAGACGAGAGTGTAAAACATAAGATATGACACTTTCAAATTTTTGAGAAAAAGTCAACGTGATCAATGATTAAGGAAAAAGTCAACTATAGTTAAGAAAAGTGGACTTTTACCATAGTTGACTAACCATGGTTAAAAATTAACCCAAGTATGGAGAAAAATTTGGGAAAAAATATTTTTGGTCAGAATACAAGATAATCATCCTCAAAAATAAGGAAAATTTATTCGAAAGGATTTCGGATTAAATTTAATGGATAAAAACGTAATGGGCCGAAATGAAGATTTTAAAGCCCATTAAGGTATACTAAATGTAGATCGAATTTCTTAGGTCCCTTAGACCGAATTGTTGGACCAATTGATAGGCCAAATATTTAGACAATTAAAAGCTCGAGGTATAGTAAAAATTTTAGCTCGAAAGCCCATTAAGAAAGCCCAGATCGAGAGGCCCAATTGTAAGGCCCATTAGGATTAAATATCTAACCTTAGTTAAAGCTAACTATGACTCATTAGATGACTCATTAGGTGACTCATAACTAAACCTTAGGAAGTCAATTATAACGGCTGGAAAGTAAGGCTTAATGCCTAAGTTAATGGCTTATAAAATCAGCCACACCATTGTCATCTTCACCATACCATTCTCGGCTAGAAGAAAAACCATTGAAATACATTCATCCAAGCTTTCTCTCACTAGAAATCACTAGGAATTAGGCATATTTGGAACTTGCATTCTTCATGAAAGTTGTTCCAAATTGAGAGGAGAGTGACATATGTTGGAATTGGCTATCAAGAAGCCATAGTGTACAAACCGTGAGGCTCCAAAGTTTCGGCCAAGTGTGAACACAAATACTAGGTATATTTTTAAGCTTTCAAATTCATATATGTTAATGTATGAATGATTTTAAGTATATTGGTATATGTTTTAAGCATTGAAACATATGAAATCACTATGATCATGGTTAGGCCGAGAGTGAGTAGTGAAATATTGATGAATGCACATATGATTTTAAGGCACAAATTAGATGATATACATGTGTTAATGATTATAGTATAGTTAGAATTAATCAATGTGATTAATTGATACATGTATTTAGTTGGCAATCAAGGCGTTTGATAAAATGCCTAAATGAACTATATGAAGCTTAAGAACATTGCAAACCAAGTGTTTGTGAAAATGCCTAAGTGAAATTGGCTGAACAAATGGACATGGATGGCATGCCATGGTGTGACCGACGACATGGGATGCTCTCGGCTATGGCATGTGGCCGAGAGGTCCAATGGGTCAAGCCCAATTATTTTAGGCTCAATGTGATGTAATGGGTCTCAGATAAACCCAACAAGAGTTGTTAGGCCCCACAAGCCCAATAGGCCCAACGAAAATGAATAGTAAAATGAAAATGAGCTTAAGGCATAGTTAGGCCCATTAAGGTTTATTAAAGCCCATTAAGGGAAATAGATTGTATTTAATCTGAAATACGTAGGAAAAATATAATTAACCTGATAAATGGTTATATGCGGCTCTAGAGATTATTGGAGGAGCGAATCGGACTGCTGGATCGAGCAGCATTGAAAAAGTAAAAATTCTCAAATAATTGCAAGTAAGGGGCTTTTGTGAATACTTAGAGATACCTGCACATATTTTCATATGCTTTTACATTCACTTAAAAAATCTGAGGATCAGAGAAAGTGAATAATAATTATTGTGACCCGATAGTGGCAAATTGCGATTTTTGCCCCTAGTTAGGAAAAAAAGTCAACTTTTGTGAAAAGTTGTAAAAAGCATGGAAACCACCATTTTGACTATTTTTGCTATTGTTTAGCAACAGGGTAGGTAGATTGGCTAATGATTTTTAAGGTTGATGTGAATTAAGCACACTTTATACTGCTAATTTTGATATTTTGAAAAACATCCCTTTTTAAAGAGCCATCTATCGAATTATATGAGAATAAATCGTTCTCGAGCACAACTTGCACTTGATTTCATATATCTTCCACATGTATTAGTGCTGATGTATGATTCACACTGGATTTACATGACATGCATGATAGAGTTCTGGAGTTTTTACTTGTACTCAGTTTTATATGATTTATGCATGAAAGAGTGCTGGAGCGATTAGCTCATACTCAAATTTTACATGAGATGCATGACAGAATGCTAGAGCGTTGCTCGTACTCGATTCTTCATGATTTATACATGACATAGTACTTGAGCTATTGCTTGTACTTGATTTGATAAGTTTTGTGCATAGCATGGTACTGGAGCTATTGCTCGTACTTGATTTGAAACATGAACTATGCATTGACCTAGTTGCTGGAGGTTTACTCGCACTAGAGTTTAAGTCTGTGATGTGAAACAGTGTTTGATCGGAGTGTCGACTGTGAGTCGTGCTTAAAAGCGCGCATTGTATTTTATGTGATATATAAGACATGTTGAATAAGCGTGCTTGATTTCCTCATGTAAACTGAGTGTCACACTGTGAGATGTTCGCATGTGGATTTAGAGACGTGGTATGTATTTTCCATAGTTTGAGGGCTAAGACCTATGGCAGGCACCCCGACTGTGATGTAGGGTCTACGGAATACGTTGTATCGTGCGAGTGGCATGGAGTATACTGTACCATGTGGTGTTGTGGAGTTGAGGAGTTGATAGCTGGCGGTTGTGATGGACTGACCCCCCTCCCATTGCAGCAGTGATGCCCCGCACACTAGGATTTCGTGTAGCCTAGGATCACCATTATAGCATAAGGCCATAGTCCAGGATATTATTGCATTTCACCATAGAGTCTCACATGATATATCACTTGACTGATTTATTTATGATACGGATAGACCTGAGGGATGGGTCGAAATCCGATTTTGTGTTGTGAATGATTTAAATGCCATATTTACTGTGATTTAAATATACATAACATGATTTATCTAAAGGCATTGTGATATTATAAAGATGCATTATTTTGCACTACATGCCTACATTTGAGAATGAAAGCATGATTTCTGTACATGGGATTTAATCTGTACAAGTATATATATATATATATATATATATATATATATATTTAAAGACATGCTTTTAAAATAAGTTAAGGAAATGATGTTTCCAAGGCATAGCATTATTTTGAGTAGATAGTGTAGATGTCTACTTGCTTACCTGATTTCCTTACTGAGCACGTTGTATGCTCATCCCCTTTTATTTTCCCTCTCTACAAAGCATCAGCAGTAGAGCGAGTGTGCTTGAGGGATAGTATTCCTGTTGTCCACTGCTATTTCCTATCGATCGATAGGTATACATGTGAAACCCGGATTTTTCCCACTATGTTCATTATTTGGGACCATAATTTAAATAAAAGGGATTTAAATCGTTGGACGAAAGATACAGAATTTAAATGAGAAAAGATAGTGAGTCCAAGAAGGAAAATCGGTCTAAATTAATCCCGAACATGTAGAAGGGTAAAATGGTCAAAAGATCCTAATTTCGGTGTAAATTCGATGAAGAAATTTCATTAAAAATATGGATTTAGGAAATCTTGATCGATAAAGGAGAAATTATGAAATTCCGAGTCCAATTGGTCAAGATACGGAGATATTACAAATTTTTGTAATTTTCGCCTGGGACATTATCCCGAAAATATGCGAGAAATACACCGAAATAATTAAAATAAATTAAATTATTAAATTAATTAATTAATAAAATATAATATGATTTTTGAGATATTTTGTACAATTTATTATATTTTATTTGATTAAAATAAAATATTAAATAAATATAATATAATAAAATATAATAAATTAATAATAAAATAATAATAAAGTAAAAAAAAAAAAAGAAATTGAAACAATCGGGAATTGAGACAGAGAAGGAAACAGAGAACGAAAACGAAAATGAAGCCAACCGAGGAGACACCGGCGAGCCGTCCGGCGACCAGAGACCCAGGCGAGGGCCGGCGAAGGTAGCCCGACCCCGGGCGACTTCACGGCGCCGGTGACACGCCGTGGAACTCGCCGGAGATCGCCGAATCGGGGAGAGAAGCCGCGGGGGAAAGAGCTCCGATCGGCGGCTAACGGCGCCGATTCAGGCCCGACCGACCCCAGTCAAAGCTTCCCCAGGCGTAGGCGACTTGTTTGGTGGCAGTATCGGCCAGTAGAACGGCCGGCAGACGCCGAAAACGGCGAAAAAGGAAACGGTACCGACGGCGAAGAGGAGAACAGCCAGACCGACCACTTTCCGGCGGCCTTGGACGAAGCCGAGGCCAGATCCGTGCATCGGACGACCCAGCGGAGCTGCTGGTGATGGAAGCCGGCGGAGAACCGACCGGCGAGGCCCTGAACCGGTCGAACCGGGGTAAACCGACGGTCTGAACCGGTCTGAACCGGACCGAACCGGTTCAGCCGAAAAAAAGAGGGAAAAAGGAGAAAAAGGAAAGAAAAAGAGAAAAAGGAAAAAGAAAAAATTTTTGGGGATACACCGGACTTCGGGTAAGTCGGTAAGAGGTCAAAAGTGACCGATTTAATTTTCGAAAAATTTATTTAAATTATATTTGATCAAAAATTCACCCGAAATTAAATATATAAATTGTGCAGTTCGACGATAAATCACGTATGTGAGCCCGATCGAACTTCGATTTGCGTACTATCGCAAAATCTCGGGTAAGTAAAGCTCATTTACGACAATCTATGTAATTATCGCGCATTAAAAGTTTAATTTACGAGTTACGGATTAAATTGCGCATTTAGTGGATTAAATCAAGATTTTTAATTAAATTGTCGTAAATGATATACGGCTATTCAAAGAGTCTAGAAAAAGGCCCAATAAGTACTAATGGGCCCAGTGAGCCCAATAGGCCTCGATGAAAGAATTAATAAGGGAAACGGGATTAAAACGGATTAAAGACCATTAAGGTGCAATCGGGCCCAATAAGAGAGAAATTGGCCCAATTAGCTAAATCGACCGTAATAAATATGAGGAAAGTATTTATTGAGTTAAATACGATTTAAACGAAGTTTACATCGATAAAACCGAGCAAAAAGAGTAAAATCGATAAAAATCAACTTTTGGCTAAAGCTTCGATATAATCACATATTTGGGATATGTTGAAATGAATTTAAGCCATATGTGATAAGTTGAACTTGTTTTGCAGCAGCTCGGTCTATCGACACGTTTTACGAGGTAAATTTGAGCATCGAGGAAAGTGCTCTACATCAGTCGCTAAGAGGTAAGGGATATAATTTAGAGTAGCGTTAGTACTCCACCTACCTTACCAATGACTTGATGTATGTTAGTTGAATGGGATTTTATGAAATATGCTGCAATGCCTTAGAAACTGAAACTAAACCGTTTCCCGAGTTTTTCAACATGTTTGCTACATGCATGAGATACATTTTACTTCACATGTTTATGAAAATGTGATTTTTCAATATGAAAAAGAAAACATGGTTTCATTTCATGAAAAGATGGGGAAGAGCCCTGAGAATGCTTTACCAAAGCAATGTTTTCATGATACGGGTTAAAGTCCCGAAACAGCTTTTAAGCTATATTTTCACGGTACGTGTATGAGTCCCAAGAATTGACTTTGATAACTATGCTTTCCATATTTACACGGGCTAGAGTCCCGCAATGATTTATGAAAATCATGTTTTCTATGAAAAACGGGTTAGAGGCCCGTAACGATTTTAATACACGGGTATGAGACCCGAAGTGATTTTGATAAATTGGGTAAGAGGCCCAAAATGATTTTATGGGGTAAAAAGGCATGACATGAAGAAAGTCAGAGGATCTGGGATCGATCTCGTATGGAGACGATCGAGGATCTACCTAGCCGACGGCCAGGGAACGGGCAGGCTCTGACTTGATATGAGAAACGTGCGTATAGACCACACTTGGTGATGCTCGTGAGTTCGTGCGTATAGTCCCCATTTAGTGGTGCACGAGAGATAGGGCAGCGTACGACCCTGATCCAGTCCTACGACTCCCTTGTGCTATGGCCATGAGTACTATGATTTTGTCCTACGGGACCAGATGTATGATGTCCTTCGGGACTAGTATATGAGACGATTGCCTGACCCTACACGATGAATTGACGGAATGATATATATATGTTTTCGCACATTTCATGCTACCTGTTTTATGATTTGCTATTGAGCACATATTTTCTATGATGAGATTTTAAAGGTAGCCATGAGTATATTTTACGAAATGTGCATATGACAATACAATTTCATTTTAAAGTGATAAGCATGTTATGATATGCATGATTAAGTTTTGAGATGCTTTTTACCTGTTTACACGGTGTGATATGCATATTATATATGAGATTTACTAAAAAGGATGCATGATGTGTAAACTTATGATTTAAGCATGTTTTTACTGCTTTTATGAAATGTAAGCATCTCTACTCCAGTACATGTTTATGCTGATTTGTAAAATCATGAGTTTTACCATGTTTTGAGTATTTAAAGCTATTTTAAATGTATCTCTTACTGAGTCTGAAAAACTCACCCCCTCCTTTCCATCTCCCAGATTATCTATAGCGAGTCTACTGCACATACGAGACTGTGGTCGTTGACAAGGTAGTCCGACCTTTCATCGGATATTTTCGTAACCTTGAGGTACAGTCTTACTTATATTCCAGACATGTGATACAGAATAGACACTATTGTATATCATAGTCGGGATGTAATAGTTGTAAATAATTTTATATATACAGAATGTATGTGATGTAATGAGATCCTGGAAAATGAAAAGATTTTAATTTTAGACATGGACAGGAAAACAACATAGTTAATGGATAAAAAGTTTAATTAGCCCCATTTTTTTCGCGCTTCCGGGGCGTGACAGTTTTCTTGGTATCAGAGCAAATGTTGTGTAGTACTGTCATGTCTAGTAATTAGAGTGTATTACATCCCAATGTGTCTATGCATGTCTGGTAATAAAGTAAGCTTACTTGTCAAAGTATGACTTAATTTATGGATTATGTGCAAATAGTAGATCGCTAATCATGAGTGGTAGATGAGACCGTTCACAGAGACGAGTTGAACCCGTTCCACCATCTTCCTCTCAACCCGAGAGCCCTACTGATAGAATAAGGAGGCTTGAGGAGATAGTACGGGATATGAGGGAAGGACTTACAGCTCTTGCCACTATGTTTACCCAGTAGTTTGGGGTACGTACACCTGATACGAAGACAGCTACTCTTATGCCTAATCATCCTCCCCCACCAGTTCCTTCAGTAGCCCCAGCCCTCAGCCAGCAGTTCCCCAGTATAGGGATGACAGAGAGACTCAGAGGGTGCGAGATTTTCTTGAGTATGCATCCTCCGGAGTTCACAGGGCTTAAGGACCCGGTTAAGGCTGAGGAGTGAATCGTTGATATTGAGGCGATATTTCAGTTTGGGGTGTACTGATAGGGAGAGAGTGACTATGGCAGGTTAAATGATAAAGGGATAGGCTAAGTTCTGGAGGAGATCCACACAGACGATATTAGCCGAGGATCCCTCAGAGATCACAAGGAATGCTTTCTTAGTCGCATTCCAAGAACAATATGTACCGATTGCAGCTCGAAAGAAGATACATGCAGAGTTTTTGGATTTGTGACAGGGAAGTTCTACAGTAGACAAGTATGAGAACAAATTTACAACCCTGATGAGATACGATCCAGAGACAGTTAGAGATTCCGAGCGCCAGATAGAGAGATTTCTGGCAGGATTGAGATCCGGGATCGGAGATAAGCTGTTGGGTCAAAATATCGTAGATTTTAGAGATGCTTTGAGGCGAGTCCAAGAGATAGAGAGGGGCTTGGATATTCCTCAAGCAAAGCATGATCTCAGGTGATCAGTCAGAGTTAATGAAAAGAGAGCAGTTACTTCTTGACATGATTTGAGAAGGGATCAGCCCAAGAGACAGAGGGTGGAAGGACCTCAGATAGGGGCTGGTAAGCCCAAGACTCCTATTGGTGCCGTAGGGATGATTAGAGGCCCTGAGATAAGAGTGCCACAATGTAGGATATGTGGCAATATTCACACTAAACCTTGTCGCGCAGGTACATTTACTTGCTACAAATACGGTGAAGCAAAGATACATAATTTAAATGAGAGTGTCCACTTATGAGATCTCAGGAACCTCATGAGGCACCTAGACAGACAGAGAGACCGACTCAGGCTCCACAGAGGAGAGCCATAGCAGCAGACAAGGGCAAGAAGCATGTCTCCCAGGGCCGAGTGTACGCCCATGACCAGGAGACAGTAGATACATCCTTCGATGTTATTCGAGGTACTCTCATTGTCTGTAATCAAGAAGCACATGTACTGTGTGACCCAAGTTCCACACACTCGTTTGTGTCACCACAATTTACATGTAAGTTTTTCGAAGTATTCCTAGAGGACTTAATGGGATTACCATAGAGAGAGAAGTTGAGTTTGCCATTGAAGTAATATCAGATACTCAACTCATCTCCAAGCCACCTTACCAAATGACATTGGTAGAGTTGGAAGAATTAAAGAAGCAATTGCAAGGATTACTCGATAAAGGGTTTATAAGGCCTAATGTGTCACCATGCGGTGCACAAGTACTATTTGCCAGAAAGAAGGATGGTAGTTTCCGTCTATGTATAGACTACAGGCTTTTGAATAAAGCAACAGTTGAGAATAAGTACCCCTTGTCAAGGACTGACGACTTATTTGATCAGCTGAGAGGGGCTTCAGTGTTTTCAAGGATCGATTTGAGATCGGGTTATCATCAGCTAAGGATTAAGGAGGCTGATGTACCGAAGACAGCAATTTGGACTCGATATGGGCACTACGAGTTCTTAGTTATGCCTTTTGAATTGACTAATGCCCAGTTGCATTCATAAGTCTTATGAACGATGTCTTCCGAGAATACTTAGATAGATTGATGATAGTATTCATCGATGACATCTCGATTTATTTTGGATCCCGGGAAGAGCACGAATAATATTTGAGGACGGTGCTCCAGACTCTCTGTGAGAAGAAGTTATAAGGTAAAGTTAGTAATTGTGGTTTCTGGCTAGAACAGATTGTATTCCTTGGACATGTAGTATCTGAGGATGAGGTGCCAATAGATCTGTCCAAAGTAGATGCAATATTGATATGGGAAAGACCGATGACAGTCACGGAGGTCAGAAGCTTATTGGGATTAGTATGGTATTCCCGATGGGTTATCGAAGGGTTTTCACAGATAACAGTTCCATTAACCAGACTGACTCATAAAGAGATTCAGTTATATGGTCTGAGTAGTGTGAGCAGAGCTTTTAAGAGCTCAAACGTCGGTTGAATACGATACCAGTCTTGACCATTCCGAGTGGTCTGAGGGATTTGTGGTATACAATGATGCTTCCCACCAAGGTCTCGACTGTGTGCTTATGCAGCATGGTAGAGTGGTAGCTTATGGATCCCGTCAGCTAAAGGATCACGAGCGTAATCATTCCACTCACGATTTGGAGTTAGCTGCAATAGTGATTGCACTCAAGATATGACAGCATTAATTATATGGAGAAAGATTTCAGTTCTTCACTGACCACTAGAGTCTTAAGTACTTGTTTGATCAGAAGGAGCTGAATATGAGACAGTGGAGATGGATAGAGCTCCTCAAGGTTTACGACTGCGAGATTTTATACCATCCTGGTAAGGCGAACGTGGCAGCAGATGCCCTGAGCAAAAAGGGTATGGTGTCCTGCATGATGATTAAAGAGTGGGACTTATTGGAACAAATTCATCAAACTCAGGATTAGTGTAGATGAGATTGAACATGGATATATGGCTAGCCTACGGATTGAACCCAGTATACTAAATCAGGTTAGAGCTAGATAGCGAAACGATCAGAAGTTACTGGATATGGTTAGCCAGGCAGAGGAGAGATCGCAGTCTAAGTTTACGATCAGTGATGATGGATTACTGAGGTACCAAGGACATATCTGTGTGCCACATGATGACACCTTGAGACAGAGCATTCTGAAGGAGTCTCATTGTCCTAGATTCACCTTACTTCCGATTTAGTGGAACAGGAAGCTAAGGGTGTTCAGTTCATCCGTGACAGATCGAGGACCGCACAGAAAAGTTATGTCGATGTGCGCAGACATCCTCTTGAATTTCAGGATTAGGGACTCTGTAATTGTTAAGGTGTCACCGATAAAGGGCATAGTACGCTTCAAAAAAAAAAGAAAAGAAGAGGAAGTGCTACGATTTAAGATTATTCTACTAGTAAAGGTTCTCTGGTAACACCACAAGACAGAAGAAACCACTTGGGAACTAGAGAGCCAAATGAAGGAAAAATACCCTCACCTGATTGATAGACCAGCTTGAATTCAGAGGACTGAATTCTTAAAAGGTTGGGAGAAATGTGAAACCCGGATTTTTCCCACTATGTTCATTATTTGGGACCATAATTTAAATAAAAGGGATTTAAATCGTTGGACGAAAGATACAGAATTTAAATGAGAAAAGATAGTGAGTCCGAGAAGGAAAATCGGTCTAAATTAATCCCGAACATGTAGAAGGGTAAAATGGTCAAAAGATCCTAATTTCGGTGTAAATTCGATGAAGAAATTTCATTAAAAATATGGATTTAGGAAATCTTGATCGATAAAGGAGAAATTATGAAATTCCGAGTCCAATTGGTCAAGATACGGAGATATTACAAATTTTTGTAATTTTCGCCCGGGACATTATCCCGAAAATATGCGAGAAATACACCGAAATAATTAAAATAAATTAAATTATTAAATTAATTAATTAATAAAATATAATATGATTTTTGAGATATTTTGTACAATTTATTATATTTTATTTGATTAAAATAAAATATTAAATAAATATAATATAATAAAATATAATAAATTAATAATAAAATAGTAATAAAGTAAAAAGAAATTGAAACAATCGGGAATTGAGACAGAGAAGGAAACAGAGAACGAAAACGAAAATGAAGCCAACCGAGGAGACACCGGCGAGCCGTCCGACGACCAGAGACCCAGGCGAGGGCCGGCAAAGGTAGCCCGACCCCGGGCGACTTCACAGCGCCGGTGACACGCCGTGGAACTCGCCGGAGATCGCCGAATCGGGGAGAGAAGCCGCGGGGGAAAGAGCTCCGATCGGCGGCTAACGGCGCCGATTCAGGCCCGACCGACCCCAGCCAAAGCTTCCCCAGGCGCAGGCGACTTGTTTGGTGGCAGTATCGGCCAGTAGAACGGCCGGCAGACACCGGAAACGGAGGAAAAGGAAACGGTACCGACGGCGAAGAGGAGAACAGCCGGACCGGCCACTTTCCGGCGGCCTTGGACGAAGCCGAGGCCAGATCCGTGCATCGGACGACCCAGCGGAGCTGCTGGTGATGGAAGCCGGCGGAGAACCGGCCGGCGAGGCCCTGAACATGTCGAACCGGGGTAAACCGACGGTCTGAACCGGTCTGAACCGGACCGAACCGGTTCAGCCGAAAAAGAGAGGGAAAAAGGAGAAAAAGGAAAGAAAAAGAGAAAAAGGAAAAAGAAAAAAGAAAAAATTTTCGGGGATACACCGGACTTCGGGTAAGTCGGTAAGAGGTCAAAAGTGACCGATTTAATTTTCGAGAAATTTATTTAAATTATATTTGATCAAAAATTCACCCGAAATTAAATATATAAATTGTGCAGTTCGACGATGAATCACGTACGTGAGCCCGATCGAACTTCGATTTGCATACTATCGCAAAATCTCGGGTAAGTAAAGCTCATTTACGACAATCTATGTAATTATCGCGCATTAAAAGTTTAATTTACGAGTTACGGATTAAATTGCGCATTTAGTGGATTAAATCAAGATTTTTAATTAAATTGTCGTAAATGATATACGGCTATTCAAAGAGTCTAGAAAAAGGCCCAATAAGTACTAATGGGCCCAGTGAGCCCAATAGGCCTCGATGAAAGAATTAATAAGGGAAACGGGATTAAAACGGATTAAAGACCATTAAGGTGCAATCGGGCCCAATAAGAGAGAAATTGGCCCAATTAGCTAAATCGACCGTAATAAATATGAGGAAAGTATTTATTGAGTTAAATACGATTTAAACGAAGTTTACATCGATAAAACCGAGCAAAAAGAGTAAAATCGATAAAAATCAACTTTTGGCTAAAGCTTCGATATAATCACATATTTTGGATATGTTGAAATGAATTTAAGCCATATGTGATAAGTTGAACTTGTTTTGCAGCAGCTCGGTCTATCAACACGTTTTACGAGGTAAATTTGAGCATCGAGGAAAGTGCTCTACATCAGTCGCTAAGAGGTAAGGGATATAATTTAGAGTAGCGTTAGTACTCCACCTACCTTACCAATGACTTGATGTATGTTAGTTGAATGGGATTTTGTGAAATATGCTGCAATGCCTTAGAAACTGAAACTAAACCGTTTCCCGAGTTTTTCAACGTGTTTGCTACATGCATGAGATACATTTTACTTCACATGTTTATGAAAATGTGATTTTTCAATATGAAAAAGAAAACATGGTTTCATTTCATGAAAAGACGGGGAAGAGCCCTGAGAATGCTTTACCAAAGCAATGTTTTCATGATACGGGTTAAAGTCCCGAAACAGCTTTTAAGCTATATTTTCACGGTACGGGTATGAGTCCCAAGAATTGACTTTGATAACTATGCTTTCCATATTTACACGGGCTAGAGTCCCGCAATGATTTATGATAATCATGTTTTCTATGAAAAACGGGTTAGAGGCCCGTAACGATTTTAATACACGGGTATGAGACCCGAAGTGATTTTGATAAATTCGGTAAGAGGCCCAAAATGATTTTATGGGGTAAAAAGGCATGACATGAAGAAAGTCAGAGGATCTGGGATCGATCTCGTATGGAGACGATCGAGGATCTACCTAGCCGACGGCCAGGGAACGGGCAGGCTCTGACTTGATATGAGAAACGTGCGTATAGACCACACTTGGTGATGCACGTGAGTTCGTGCGTATAGTCCCCATTTAGTGGTGCACGAGAGATAGGGCAGTGTACGACCCTGATCCAGTCCTACGACTCCCTTGTGCTATGGCCATGAGTACTATGATTTTGTCCTACGGGACCAGATGTATGATGTCCTTCGGGACTAGTATATGAGACGATTGCCTGACCCTACACGATGAATTGACGGAATGATATATATATGTTTTCGCACATTTCATGCTACCTGTTTTATGATTTGCTATTGAGCACATATTTTCTATGATGAGATTTTAAAGGTAGCCATGAGTATATTTTACGAAATGTGCATATGACAATACAATTTCATTTTAAAGTGATAAGCATGTTATGATATGCATGATTAAGTTTTGAGATGCTTTTTACCTGTTTACACGGTGTGATATGCATATTATATATGAGATTTACTAAAAAGGATGCATGATGTGTAAACTTATGATTTAAGCATGTTTTTACTGCTTTTATGAAATGTAAGCATCTCTACTCTAGTACATGTTTATGCTGATTTGTAAAATCATGAGTTTTACCATGTTTTGAGTATTTAAAGCTATTTTAAATGTATCTCTTACTGAGTCTGAAAAACTCACCCCCTCCTTTCCATCTCCCAGATTATCTATAGCGAGTCTACTGCACATACGAGACTGTGGTCGTTGACAAGGTAGTCCGACCTTTCATCGGATATTTTCGTAACCTTGAGGTACAGTCTTACTTATATTCCAGACATGTGATACAGAATAGACACTATTGTATATCATAGTCGGGATGTAATAGTTGTAAATAATTTTATATATACAGAATGTATGTGATGTAATGAGATCCTGGAAAATGAAAAGATTTTAATTTTAGACATGGACAGGAAAACAACATAGTTAATGGATAAAAAGTTTAATTAGCCCCATTTTTTTCGCGCTTCCGGGGCGTGACAATACATATTTTGTACGGTTATGTATCTAAACATAGAAACAACATAGTGATGTATACGATATATATTATGGGGAATGTATTTGTATTAGATTTTATATGATCTTAAATGTATTATAAAAGAAGTTTACAGTTAGAAATAATATATTGACATGTATGTATGGTAATAAATGGTATGGTACGCGAGGAAGCTAACATCGAATCACAGCCCAACCATTGATGAATGGAAAGGTAAGTTAAAATGAAAAAAATTTGTAGTGGTTTTGGTTAAGTCAAGGAAGGGTCTTGACAGAATGGTATCAGAGCAGAGGTTGGTCTGATGTAAGTCGATGTTAGAAAATAGGAAAGTGTACATCCCCAAAGTACTGTGTTGTGTTTAGATACAACTGTGTATACGAGATGGGAGATAGACTAATTCATGATTATGAATGCAGGAACTTTGTCTATATGGCAAATACTCGTAGTGGTAAAAGGACAAGAGGTAGGGCTCGAGGTCGTGGAGATAGGCCTGAGACACGAGCTGCTACCGAGCCATTACCTACCCGTGAGACTCCAAGTGCTACTAAGGCACCAGAGTGCGCTGAGACACGTTTTACGAGATTAGAGCGTGGTCTAGAGATGATAGTGGAAATATTGGCATAGACGATACCAGGTAGGTAGGGACAGGAGGCAAGAACTGCGACAAGAGAGGTAGTTACCCCTGATACACCTACACAACCAGCTCATGCACTGAGGACTACAGATACTCCTACACCCCCGCCAGTTTCGAGTAGTAGTGGATTAGGGTATAGATGTGATCTGGATCGGTTGCGATAGTTCCAAAAGTTTAGACCTCTATCTTTTAGTAGGGTCAAGGACCCAGTAGCTGCTGAGGAGTGGGTTAGTGAGATGGAGAAACTTTATGGATTCTTCGAGTGTACGACATCGAAGATGGTCGTATTTGCTGCGTTCCTACTGAAGGGAGCTGCAGAGCATTAGTGGAAGTCCACCAGACCTATATTGAGAGCCCGACATATAGATATTAGTTGGGAGATATTTCGAGATGCCTTTAAGAGGTAGTTTGTTCCCGATACCGCACAGTGGAAACTACAGGCTGAGTTTTTGGGACTGAACCAGAGGAGTTTGTTCGTGGGTGAGTATGAGACAAGATTCTTATCCCTAAGGAGATATGACCCAGACACCATGTATAGTGAGACTAGGAAGGTCCACAGGTTCATTGATGGAATGAGACTGGTTCTGCGGTCCAGATTGGTCCCATTTGATGTAGCCACATATGAGGAAGCAGTGCGCAGGGCGCAACTGTGCCAGTAGGATTATGAGAGGAATGCTTTCGAGTTTGGGAAGTTTCGTCAGAGCCGAGATATACAGAGAAAGAGGTCAGTGAGAGATAAAGGTTTCAGTTATCGAGGAGGGATGAGACTCTTCGGTAAGAGACCGCAGATTGAGGAGGCACGAGAGAGACCCTGCCAGACCTCCTACTTTTTTGACCGTAGCTCCATTAAAGGGTATTGTCATTGGAGGATAGAGACCTGCTACCGATCAGTGCAGTAGATGTGGCAGACAGCATGGAGGTAGACCTTGTCCTCTGACTCCTGTAGTGTGTTTCCAATGCGAGAAACCAGGGCATATTGCTAGAGCTTGCCTGGAGATGGTTGAGACTGCTCCACTGAAGTGCAGGGAGCCAGAGAGAGCTCCAGTTGATCCTTTTGCTTCAAGGAGGAGAGCGACAGCAGAAGAGAAGGGGAAGCAAGTGATCGGTCGAGGGCGCGTACATACTTTGGACCAGGGCACAGCTAATGCTTCATCGGATGTGATAAAAGGTAACATCCTGATTTATGATATTGAAGCATATGTTTTAATTGATCCTGGTGCCACGCATTCTTTTGTATCGCCTTCATTTACATGTAAATTAGCAAGACATGTAGAGCGTACACCGTTATGTATGATGATGTTGATTAGTACGCCCATAAATAGTAGTCAAATTATAGAGTATGTATTTAATGATTGCAAGTTGAGAGTAGGGAACAAGGAGATGACAACCAATATAATATTGCTAATTATGAGTGACTTTGATATAATCTTAGGAATGGATTGGTTATCTGCAAACCATGTTGTTTTAGATTGTTATGCTAAAACAGTTATATTTCCTAACCCTACTAGATATGTTGTAAAGTTTAATGAAAATAAATGAAAGGAGTAGTTATGATTATGATATGATTTACTGACTTAAAAAACCTTCAACTTATCAAGGTTTCATTACGTACGTGGTAGATACAGATAAGGCGCATCCGAAGTTGTTAGATATTCCTGTGGTCAGTGAGTACCCAGATGTTTTTTCGAATGAGTTGCCAGGATTACCACCAGACAGAGAGATGGAGTTCTGTATAGACTTGGTGCCTAGAGCGGAGCCTATTTCGAGACCACCATATCGCATGGCCTTAGTTGAGTTGGAGGAGCTCAATAGACAGTTACAGGAGCTGTTGGATAGGAGTTTTGTTAGACCGAGTGTTTCACCTTGGGGAGCGCCAGTTTTATTCGTAAGGAAGAAGGATGAGAAACTTCAATTGTGTATAGATTACCGATTGTTGAATAAGGCCACCATCAAGAATAGGTATCCCCTTCCACGTATTGACGACTTGTTGGATCAGCTTCAAGGAGCACAGGTCTTTTCCAAGATTGATCTGAGGTCTGGGTATCATCAGCTAAGAGTTCGGAGTGGAGATGTACCCAAGACAGCGTTTCGAACCCGATATGACCATTATGAGTTCATGGTCATGCCATTCGGACTGACGAATGCTCCAGCGGCTTTCATAGCTTTGATGAACAATGTGTTCAAGCCATATTTGGATCAGTTTGTTATCGTCTTCATCGATGACATATTGGTGTATTCGAGATCTAAGGAGGAGCATAAGGAGCACCTCAAGATTGTATTGCAGACTCTATGAGAGCAGAAGTTATATGCTAAGCTCAGTAAGTGTGACTTTTGGTTGTCACAGATCTTGTTTTTGGGACATGTTGTATCGAGGGATGGTGTATCAGTCGATCCATCCAAGATAGAGGCTGTAGTTC
This sequence comes from Firmiana major, assembly GCA_033439115.1. NCBI lineage: Eukaryota > Viridiplantae > Streptophyta > Magnoliopsida > Malvales > Malvaceae > Firmiana > Firmiana major. Next base: position 41,237,162 of record CM065907.1, on the reverse strand, counting down.
AGTGGGAACAGTCGAGGACAGTCATTGAGATCAGGAGTTTTCTGGGTTTAGCTGGATACTATAGAAGATTCGTTGAGATATTTTCAAAGTTAGTTGCTTCGTTGACACGTCTCACTCGGAAGAGTGTACCGTTCATATGGAACGAGGATTGTGAGAAGAGTTTTGAGGAGTTGAAGCGTCGATTAACCACCGCTTCGATTCTCACTATCCCTACCAACTCAAGAGGATTTGCAGTATATACCGATGCTTCGCATCAGGGACTGAGTTGTGTATTGATGCAAGATGGGAGGGTAGTTGGTTATGGATCCAGACAGCTGAAGGATCATGAGAAGAACTATCCGACCCATGATTTGGAGTTAGCAGCAGTAGTGTTTGTATTGAAAGTATGGTGCCACTACTTGTATGGTGAGAAATTTCAAATATTTACCGACCACAAGAGCCTCAAGTATCTGTTCTCACAGAAACAATTGAACTTGAGAAAGAGAAGATGGCTAGAGCTTCTGAAGGATTACGACTGTGAGATACTTTATCATCGGGGTAAGGCTAACGTTGTAGCAGATGCTTTGAGTAGGAAGAGCCTAAGAATGGTATCGTATATGATGGTTAGGGAACATGAGTTGCTAGAGCAGTTTGCTAACCTCAGTTTGGGAAATGTGCCTTCTGACATGGATACAGGCTATGTGATAGCTAGTCTACGTTTGGAGTCGGATCTGTTGGATAGGATCAAAGTGGCTCAACAGACTGATCTGTTTTGTATTGATGTGAGTGGTCAGACGCAAAGGGGCACAGTGACTAATTTTGAGTTAAGTTTGGATGGACTACTGAGGTTCAGAGGCAGATTGTGTGTTCCCTAGGATCCAAGACTCAAGAGATTGATATTGGCGAAAGCTCATTCATCGAGGTATACATTACATCCGAGGAGTAACAAGATGTATCAGAACCTCCGAAAGGTATACTGGTGGTCGGGTATGAAGAGAGATGTAGCAGATTTTATGGCAAAATGTCTCGTATGTCAGCAAGTGAAGGTAGAGCATCAGAAACCTGCAGGGTTATTGCAGCCTCTACCCATACCGACATGGAAATGAGAGCATATCATCATGAATTTCGTGATGGGTTTACCTAGGACTTGTAGGAATCACAATGTTATATGGGTGATCATCAACAGACTGACGAAGTCAGCCCACTTCCTAGCTATGAGAGCTACCGATACTCTGAGCACATTGGTATAGCTGTATGTACGCAAGGTATTGAGGTTACATGGTATACCAGTGAGCATAGTCTCTTATAGGGATTCCCGCTTCACTTCCTACTTTTGGAAACATTTTCAGGAAGCCATGGGAACCCAGTTGAGTTTAAGCACCCCTTTCCATCCTCAGACAAATGGTCAGTCAGAGAGGACTATACAGACTCTGAAGGATATGTTGAGAGCATGTGTACTAGATTTTAGAGGCTCCTGGGATGACCACTTGCCACTAGCCGAGTTCACCTACAACAACAGTTATCATTCGAGTATCGGGATGGCATCGTATGAGGCCTTATATGGTCGTAGATGTCGTTCCCCTATTGGATGGGAAGAAGTGGGTGACCGTAAGATCTTCGCTCCTAACTTGGTTACACAAACATCTGAGGCTGTCCGTTTGATTATACAGAGATTGAGGACAGCTCAGAGTAGACAGAAAAGTTACGCTGACAAGAGACGAAGGCCACTAGAGTTTACAGTTGGTGAATCTGTGTTTCTGAAAGTTTCTCCTACCAAGGGCATAGCGAGATTTGGGAAGAGAGGAAAGCTGAGTCCTTGCTATATTGGACGCTTTTAGATACTTGATCGAGTGGGAGATAAGGCCTATAGGTTGGCATTGCCACCGGACTTATCAAGTGTCCATAACGCCTTCCACATATCGATGCTTCGGGAGTATCACCCGGATCCGACGCATGTGATTAGTATTGAGCCTTTGGAGCTCCGAGAGGACATGTCATATGTTGAGAGACCAATTCAGATATTTGATAGGAAGGAGAAGGTATTGAGATTGAAGACTATCATATTAGTGAAGGTTCTCTGGCAGCATCATACTTCAGAGGAGGCTACTTGGGAGTTGGAGAGTCTGATTCACCGCGCTATTGAGATATGACCTAGAGACCTTCAAGAATGAAGAGCTTCGTACTGAGAGATTTGTATATGGATTGAAGTCCATCATCAGAGATAGATTGATAGAGCTATGTACTACTGAGTTTGGAGATACTCTGAGACGAGCACAAGAGATTGAGAGGGGAATCGAAATGGTACAATCCCAGAATAAGCTCAGAGCGGTGAATAGGGATAAGGGCAAGAGGCCAGCGATTTCCCAAATAGATGTTCAGAGAGGTTCTTTCAGAAGAGGAAGGATTGAGGTGCAGAAAGGCAGATTAGAGAGACCCAAAGCTTATCCCATCATTAAGGAGACCCCTCGAGATGTCAGGCCTGAGATAAGGGTTTGCAGAAATAGTGGCCGAATGCATGAGGGAAGTTGTACTGGGTTGATCTATGGATGTTTTAGATGTGGAGACATGGGTCACATGGTGAAAGACTGCCCTCAACCTTGAGACCACATGATCCGGAGCCTATTAGACAACAACCTCAAAGAGTGAATCCCCAGAGACGGGCCACTGCTGCAGAGAAAGGGAAGAAGCCTGTTACACAGAGACGTGTGTTTACCCTGGATAAGGAAACCGCAGACACTTCTACAGAAACCATAAGAGGTACACTCTCTGTCTGCAATCACAAGGCTCATGTGTTGATTGATTCAGGGTCTATGCATTCGTTTGTTTTTGAGTATTTTGCATGTAGATTAAATTTGAAATCTGAACCTCTAGAGTATATACTACATGTAAATACCCCTATGCGTGAATCCTAGAGAACTGATTTGATCTGCAGAAGATGTGAAATAAAGGTGGGAGATAGAGTGATGTTAGCAGATCTAATAATATTAAATATGCATGGGTTTGATGTAATTTTGGGAATGGATTGGCTGACAACCAATCGAGTGAGTTTAGACTGCTACACTAAGATTGTAACTTTCTCCCTACCTGAACCTTACAGTGTACGTTTGAAATATTGAGTAAATAGACGTATGGAATTTTGTAAGCAAATTGAAATTTTGATGTTGCTCGTGAGAGTACTAAATATGATTGTTTATGTGAAGGTTATGAAACACTCATCTTAGATGATGATTGGGAACATTCGAGGATTAAGGATATACCTGTGGTGTGTGAATTTTTAGATGTTTTCCCAGATGAGTTACCAGGTTTACCACCAGAGAGAGAGCTAGAGTTTACCATTGATTTAGTACCAAATACTCAGCCGATCTCTAGACCTCAATACAGGATGGAATTAGTGGAACTTGAGGAATTGAAGAAACAACTACAAGAGTTATTGGATCAAGGGTTTATTAGACCCAGTGTTTCACCGTGGGGAGCACCAATTTTATTTGTTAAGAAGAAGGATGGTAGTCTCAGATTATACGTAGACTACCGATTATTAAATAAAGCCACGGTGAAGAATAAATACCCATTGCCCAGGATTAATGATCTACTTGATCAGCTGAGAGGGGCGTCAGTCTTTTCTAAGATTAATTTGAGATCGAGCTATCACCAACTGCGGATTAAGGAAGAAGACATTCCGAAGACAGCCTTCAGGACAAGGTATAGCCATTATGAGATTAATGAACGAGGTGTTCAGAGACTATCTAGATAAATTTGTGATAGTCTTTATTGATGATATCCTGGTATACTCTCGATCATATGAGGAACATGCACAGCATTTGTGGTTAGTACTTCAGATACTCCGAGATAAACAATTATATGGAAAGCTTAGTAAGTGTGAGTTTTGGTTGGATCAGATAGCTTTCCTTGGTCATATAGTCTCAGAAGAAGGAGTATCAGAGGATCCAAGTAAAGTAGAGGCTGTACTTAATTGGGAAAGATCGAGGACTGTTACAGAAGTATGAAGCTTCCTTGGTTTGGCAAGGTATTATAGAAGATTTATGGAAGGATTTTCCAGGATTACCTCTCCTTTGACTAAGCTCACGCGCAAGGAGACTCCGTTTTATGGACTGATCAGTGTGAGCTCAATTTTCAAGAATTGAAGAGGAGATTGACAACGACACCTGTGTTGACTATTCCTGAGGGATCAGGAGGATTTTCAGTTTATAGTGATGCATCCCATCAAGGATTAGGGTGTGTGCTCATGCAGCACGGAAGAGTGGTCGTATATGGATCGCGACAGTTGAAAGACCATGAGCGGAATTACCCCACACATGATTTAGAGTTAGCCGCTATGGTATTTGCCTTGAAGATCTGACGACACTACTTATACGGGGAAAGATTCCAGATCTTCACTAACCACAAGAGTTTGAGGTATTTGTTTGATCAGAAGGAATTAAGCATGAGACAAATGAGATGGATGAAACTCCTTAAGGATTATGACTGCGAGATTTTGTACCATCCAGGTATAGAAACGTAGTTGCTGATGCCCTCAGCAAAAAGAGTATGATATCTGTTATGATGATCAGGGAATGGGATTTACTGGAACAGTTCGCCGAACTCCGAATCAAAGTTAAAGAGGTAGAGATTGGATTTTTGGCTAGCCTGCGAATAGAGCCCAGGATCATGGATTAGATTATAACTAGGCAGCGTAGTGATCAGAGGTTGATAGATATGGTTAGCCAAGCTGAACAGACTTCGCAGTCGGATCTCACAATCAGTGAGGATGGATTGTTGAGATTCAGGGGACGAATTTGTGTACCGGACGATGATACCCTAAAGAGACAGATACTGAGAGAATCCCACTGCTCGCTATACACCATGCACCTAGGGAGTACTAAGGTGTACCGAGATTTGAGAAATGTGTACTGGTGGAGTGGTATGAAGCAAGACGTGGCAGAGTATGTGGCCAGATGTTTAGTATGCCAGCAAGTGAAAGCTGAGCATCGGAAGCCCGAAGGACTACTACAGCCTTTACCTGTACCTACATGGAAATGGGAGCATGTCACCATGGATTTTATTATGGGTTTACTGAGGACCCAGAGAGGCCGTGATGCGATATGGGTTATAGCGGATAGACTGACAAAGAGTGCCCACTTCCTCGCCATCAAGAGCATAGATACTGTGGATGCCTTAGCTAAGTTATATGTCAGCGAAGTATCTAGATTACATGGGGCTCCAGTGAGTATTACTTCTAACAGAGATTCTCGATTTACTTCCAGATTTTGGACCCAGTGTCAAGAGTCCATGGGATCTCGATTGAGTTTTAGTACCGCCTATTATCCTCAGACAGATGGTCAGTCAGAGAGGACTATTCAGACCCTGAAGGATCTGTTGAGAGCGTGTACGATGGATTTTAAGGGATCATGGGATGATCACTGCCCCTAGCAGAGTTTACGTACAACAACAGCTATCATGCAAGTATTGGAATGGCACATTTTGAGGGTCTATTGGTAGGAGGTGTAGATCCCCTGTAGCTTGGGAAGAAGTCGATGACAGAAAGATAAATGCTCCCGAGCTTATTGAGCAGGCTGTATAGAGTGTGAAACTCATATGTGAGAGATTACAGGTTGCACAGAGTAGACAGAAAAGCTACATGGATGTGCGTAGACAACCACTTGAGTTTAATGTTAGTGATGCAGTATTTCTGAAGATATCACCGAGTAAGGGTATCATGAGATTTGGGAAGAAAGGGAAGTTGAGTCCTCATTATATTGGATCATTCGAGATCCTTGAGAGAGTGGGAGAAGTAGCCTATAGATTGGCATTACCCCCACAGATGTCCGGAATACACAACGTCTTTCATGTATCAATATTGAGGCAATACCACTCGGACCCTTCTCATGTCATAGAGTACGAAGAGATGGACATATAAGAGGACATGAGCTACACTGAAGAACCCGATCGGATTCTCGATAGAAAGGAGAAGGTATTTAGAACCAAGAACATCCCATTAGTGAAAGTTTTATGGAAACATCACTCAATGGAAGAGGCAACGTGGGAATTGGAAAGTCTCATAAAGGAGAAATACGCCCATCTATTTGACGAGTTGAGCTAAATTTAGAGGATCAAATTCTTTTTAAGGTGGAGAGGATGTAAGATCTGAGAATTTTACACTTATCGAATTATGTAATGAGAACATGAAGTGTAATTGATTGAACTAAATATGATGTATTCATATATTGAAGTGGAATGGAATGAAATTTTAAGTGATGAATAAGTTATAAATGAGATTTTATGTTAAAGTGTGAAACTATGGGGCCAGATCGATCTTGGAGAAGAGAGGATCAATCTGGTAAGTTAAAAATGACAAGGAAGGAGGAAATTAAGTGAGCAGATCGATCTCCAATGGAAGAGGATCGATCTCCTTATAATTCTGTAATGAAGAGATCGATCTAATGAGGAAGGAATCGATCTCAAAATGTTTCTGTTAAGGAGAAGATTGATCTCCTCAAGGAGTAGATCGATCTCATGAAGCATTCTGTAAACTAGAGATCGATCTCATAATTGGAGCAGATCGATCTCATAAAGCCATTAAGAGATCGATCTCACCCCTCGACAGATCGATCTCCTAGGCATAAAATTGCCCTAAATCGTCCCCAAATTCAAATGCAGATCGATCTCATCAAGAGCCAGATCGATCTCCTACCCTCCTATATAAAAGGACCCTTCTGTTTTCCTGCATTTCATATTTTCTCTCTCTTTCAAACCTCCATTTCAACCGAACCCTGACTTTCTCTCTCTTCTAAATCGTCCATTTTCGTCCAAATCAAGAGTTGTGGTAAGAAGGAAAGTTGTTGCTCACCCAAAGGAGAACAACATACTTGGAAATCGAAAGACGAATCAAATCGAGGTGTGAGTTGAGCACTCCAAAAGTTTTGGGTAATTTTCTAAACCTCAATCTTCGATTTTGAAGTAATCTTTGGTGATGGGCATTGTGATGAAATAGTTGGGAAATGATTAGGGATTGATGAAACAATGATTTTGTTGGAGTAGAGATGCTATTATGCGATTTGTGGTAATTTTGGTAGTTTTAGGCTATAAATTAAAATTGAGGGAATGAGATGAATATCGACATGGATTTTTGTGCACAATAAATGTAGGACTGGAAATGTCGTAAATGGGATTATGAATGGTGATAGAGTTATGAGAATTGAGAGATTTAGGTGTTAGTGAGAAATATGAGCAAATGTATGCTCGATAATGAAATTGAGTCGAGACATTGATGTTTTTAACATCGTTTGGACAGCTTGGGAGTTCCAAAGTGGAATGAGAGGCTAGTCCGTGATATAGGGGAACGATTGTACTATACGAGGTGCAAAGAGGTAAGGGAAAACTAAACTCATTTGTGTATGTGCTTTGTGATAATATTGTAGCATGATTTTCGATTGAGAAAATAAGCATGTTTTATGTAATATGAATGAGAATTGCATATGATTTTATAGTCGATTGGGGCCCAACTTTTATGAGTTGTAAACTATATGTGAAAACGTTTTATAACCATTTTGTGTTTAAAATGTGAAAAGTGTTTTGGGCCCTACGTTAAGGCGTACTGAGATTTGAGAAATGTGTGCATTATTTTACCGGTTGAAGCTCGGTTTTAACGTGTTTTGTGTTGAGTACAAAACGATTTAAAATGCGTTTTATGAGAGAAAACCATTATGAGCTTTACGTAAAGGCAAAATGATTTTTATGATAATGGCTATTGATTAAGACTTAGGTGTGTCATTTTGAATATAGACCGGGCATTGCTCTAGTAGCATGTAAGTCCGATATTCCTCCGTTCTCATAACGTGAGATGACCCCTACTCTGGTAGCGTTGGTTACCTACCACGTGTGAATCCTAATCAGTGGTTATGCCACGTGTATTTGGTGGCTATGCCACGTGTGAGTCCTAATCAGTGGCTATGCCACGTGTATTTGGTAGCTGTCCCACGTGTGAATCCTAATCAGTGGCTATGCCACATGTATTTAGTGGTTGTGCCACGTACAAATCTAAATCAGTGGTTGTGCCACGTGCGGATTTTAATTTGTGGTTGTGCCACGTGTAGATTTTATTTAGTGGTCGTGCCACGTGCATTACTATTGCAGTGATTTTCATCACGTTTTAAAGAGAAAAGCCATTATCGCATCTTGATATCTTTATGCTTGTAACCTTGAATTGAGCCATTTATTATCATGTTTTTTACATGGGTATGAGATGATGTTTTTAACTATTCATGCTACCTTTTCCACTGAGTTTATTGAGTTTATCATGTAAAACAAAATGATTGTGTGGTGCAAATCATTTTCTTATTAATGAATCCATTATCTTCTTACTGAGCGATTTAGAAGCTCACCCTATTTTATCCTTCCCCCAGATTTCTTCAAGTGAAAAGGATTTCCTTATGACGTACGGAGTAGTGGCTAGTGGAGGACTTGAGCTCTAGGTCATATATTGTATTTTAAGGTATCATTTATTTTTTCATGTACCCAGACAATTATTGTAATTACAGACACTTGATGTACAACATTGTATGGGATGTATTAGGATTAATTAACTTGGGGTTGAGTAATGTATATGATATGATATATACTATTTAATAATGAGATCCTGAGGCATGATATGTATGATGATGTTTGACACTGCACAGGAATGCACCCTTAATTGTAATTTAATGAGTAAAAAGTTTAAATTTGCCCTGTTTCTGGCATTTTCGGGGCATCACATACCACCTTGATATCGATCACATACTCTGCATTGGTCAGTAGTCGACTGAGGTCCACCAATAACTATACCTCTAGCTGGTGTCAGAGTCAGATGCACATATGGCCTAACAGCCTTCTTCTGTGATTCATCTGTCTCTCTCCCATGTTTACCAGCGCCTCTCTGTCCAAACCTAGCACTCTTGCCAACCCCCAATTTCCTCGGACCCTTGTCCTTACCCCAATTGAACTCTGAAATTTACAGGTTATAGTCCTGCTCACACAACTGGGCCCGTCGCATAGCGTCTCTATATGTATCGACATCAAACGGGGCCAACTTAGCTTGAATCGAAGGCCTCAGTCCATCAACAAATCTACGGACCCTGATAGCTTCACTCCTGATAAAGTTCGAATCATTTCGACCCAAGGAGGTGAATCTTGACTCGTACTCATCCACTGTTCAGTTCCCTTGAGTCAGATTCAAAAACTCCATTTATAACCTACGTCGAGCAATATCTGGGATATATTGCTCTCTGAAAGCACCCAAAAACATATCCCATGTGATCACTGTACCGTGAGCGCCCAACATAGGCCTGGTGGACTTCCACCAGTGCTCTGTTTCGCCTCTCAATACAAAGGCTACAAGCTCTACTCTCTCTGTAGCTGAACATCTACAAAAGTCGAACAATTTCTCAATCTGGCTTATCCAATCCTCAGCCACTGCTGGATCCTTTACCCCACTAAAAGAAGGAGGCTTAAAGTCCATAAAATGCCTTAACTTCTCCATATCACAATCGCAACCATGCCCCAACTCATCATCCTCATACTATTGTGGAACCACTGGAGGAGGAACTGGCCGAATAGGGGGATCTCTGGCCTAACTGGTTCAGGTCGTGCAGGTGCAACATCCTCAGGTTCAGGTGCAGCTGCTGGGGATTCGGTGCAGCCTATCCCGCTGTATCAGGTATACCCTCAAACCTAGCCATAATCTGACCCATCATGGTCATCATCGTGCGCATGTCTTCCTTTAATCTGGCTATCCGAGGATCGAAAGCCTCTATCTGTTCCTGAGGCTCATGACTAGAGGACAATCTACTATGCCTCCCAGTCTTGTCATTCCACCTTTGAGCTCTCGAGCTCTCTCCCCTCTAGCGGTGTCTCTCAGGCATAACTCACAAGCCTGATAACTTCCTGCATTTATAACAAACTCTTAGATCACAACCAGTTCCATATACACATTTGTATCTAAATATCGCACAGTAACTTAGGGATGTATGTTTCCTTAGTCTTAAGCATCGACTCACATCAGACCAACTAAGCTCTGATACCAAATCTGTCACACCTCGACTCCGGGTGCAATTTATCCATACATATACTACTAACGGTTCGGCTGTGAGTCAATGTAATTACTAAATTCCATACACTTATAGCGAAAAAAATTAAAACTTTAATTCACACACTCCCAGTCGTGTGTAAATATTCAAAATCAATTGTATAATAATTTATCTTTACATAACATCCTCATACAACTCTTCACCTTTTCAATTCATAACTGTGTGATACATTATAATAGATACAAAATGCTCATGTGTATATAAATCTTTATACCTTTGCAATTGGTGGGAGCTGTCCAACATAAATAGGGATCTAGAGATTACCGCACGGCTCTACTTCTCAGTATCTAGAGGGAAAAAAATAGTGAGATGAGCAAACCACAGCTCAGTAAGGAAAAGGATGCTAACAGGTAGATATTGTACTACCTACATAGCCCATGCATGAAATAACAAAACCATGTTTCAATATAAATGGAAATATCACTAGTAAATGCATTTAAACATGCTGCTCACGTAAGCATTTTCATAAAAACTAGTATTCAATACTTCCATTTAAAAACATGTCATAAAACAATGCTATCATAGCACAAGCATCCAAATCAAGAGATTTATCAAATTACAATATCTCTTTGCTTTTCTCAAATCATTTCTTTTCATCAAATCTCTTTCTTTTCTGAGTTTCTCAATTTCTCTTATCTCTGAGACAGGCACGAAATTCTTGGCAAACTAATATCCACGACATATGGCCATAGTCAGTGATCCCAGGCCTCACTGATCAGGTGTGCACAAGCATCACTTTCTTGAAGGGGGGATGGGTCAATCCTACCTTCCGGCTCATCTCAATCAACATTATCTCCCTCATCATATCACATATACTCACGGTACAATGTACTCCATGTGTCATTTGTGTGATACTCGTACTCACGTGCACCCAGCACGGTACATAGTATTCCAATGGACAACTACATAGTTCAAAGTACGATCGTGGACCCGGTTCATCCACCCAACTCCGATGGACTCATCATCCTGAACTATGTCTCATATACCAGGCGAACATATCAGCGTGACACACAGTCATCACAAGGCTCCAGCGTGGTATCTCTTAGTGCGAGAAACAGCTTCTAGCACTGTATCATCTCAACTCAATAAAAATTGGTGCGAGCAATGCTCCAACACTCCTCTCAAAAATCATCGTGCGAGTTAAACTTCAGCATGGCACATCAAAAACATAAAAATATGTGCGAGCTAAAACTCCAGCACCTTATCATTATAAAACCACGTGCGAGTCACGCTCCAGCACGGTTTATCAAAACATGTAAATATATGTGAGTAAAACTCCAGCATAATCAAAATCATCAAGACAAGTGTGAGCTAATGCTCCAATACCGATTCACATCCCAAATCCGATAGGTGGCTATTTTCTCTTTTTAAAAACTCAAAACATGATCATTTATGTAGCATGTCATCCCATGCTAAATATGTAAAGCTAGCCAACCTACCCATCGTCATTTCTCGATCTAAAAATCAACACATAGTTGAGAAAACATCAAAAACATCGTATAGATGTAAAAGCATTAAAAACATGCATGTCAGACTGTTTTCCTTCCCACATCCCATTTTCACAATATATATACCATAATACATTTCATGATCTCATATCATCTCATAGCTCAATAGCTAAACGTACTATTACTAGCGTCATATCTACTCATACTAGCGTCATATCTGACAATCGTGTTCCACGTATTTCAATCTACACGTGTAAATCATTAAGTATTTTCCTTTCCTTCTTTTAAACCTCCACATTGTCATTTATTTATCTATTCATACTTCCCAATCCTTAAATTCATATCTGACCTTTCCCACTAGTATCATTATATCCTCTCTTAAGTCTTTCATCACTTTTCCATGGATTTCCCTTCATAAATTCCTCTTAATATTACTCACTCATCACTACAATCATCATTCCTACCAATATTTCACATACCATTCAACCTAATAAATGTCTAGTAATCTTATATTTTAGGCTTGAAGGTTGAAGAGTTTACCTAGCTTAGCCTTTTTCCTTAGCCCAAACTTGTGGCAGCCAAAACTCCTTCTCTTGGTCACACCAACGTGTGATTTTTGGGTATGCTGTTCTCCTTGCTTCAAGGAACAACTTCCCCTTCTTGAGCTTTTTCAGATTCTAGCTGGAATGTGGTGATATTTAGAGTGAGAAGGCTTGGTTTCTTAGAGAGAAAATGACAGATGCGGGTTTGTTGGGGAAGAAATCTGAGTTTTCAGCTTAATATCGTGCTCCTTTTTATAGATGCAGATACATGAGATTGATCTGGCCCTTATGGAGATCGATCTCTACATGGTTTGGTAGTCCTTTTTACCAAACGTAACTACTACCAGATCGATCTGCTTTCATGATGAGATCGATCTGTTTGCTAGCAAAATCCTTCATAGAGATCGATCTATTGCTTAAGGGAGATCGATCTCTTCTTGGCTGAGGCTTAAGGAGATCGATCTGTGCCTTGTGAAAGATTGATTCCTTCCAAACAGAGACTTAAGGAGATCGATCTTCCTTCCCTATGAGATCGATCTGCCCTGTTGTATTGCACTAATTCATGGCATTTCATGAGAGGGGATCGATCTCTCCTTCATATGAGATCGATCTCTCATCCCCTGCACCCTCATTTCTGCATTTTTCTGTAGATTTTCCAATGCATACAGATCCTCATTTACTTTATACCTAAATTTACAATCCGTGCACAATTAACGTACAATGACATCCCTTCCATATAGTTCATAGGTAATAAAACTTGTGCACACAACTTAAAATCATGGGTGTTTCATTAAATCTCATAATTCCTTACATCCTTTATTATTTATACACTAGTAACAATGTACATATACATATACATATATACATCATAGCCTCTTAAGATATCCTTGTAGCATTATAAGCATTACACTAGCAACGCATCCTCTCTCTGCTCCTGGTGCTGTCTTCACCTAATCATGTGCATCATCTATCGTACATCAACGCTCAGTACTACCCTTGCGTGATCTTCATTCAGCTGCAGAACCGAGCAACACCATCACTAGCCTCCTTGCAGCATTCACTACCTAGAAAAAACAAGAATAATAAAAAAGAAAGTGTGAAAATAACCAAAGAAAATCATAACAGTAAATTAAATGAGAAACAGAGCAGAGTAGGTTAATGGATTTAAGTTAAAGCAATACTAAAACAAAGGAAAAATGCTGGATGAAATAAAACCAAAAAATATATGAAGCAGAAAATGAAAAGAAACAGATGGCCTATGTCTACTGCAACTATGCACTCCAGCATTGTTCCTGGCAATGGAACCAGTAGCAGTTTTGCCCCATTCAGCTCGTCACCCAGCCACACCACGCTTTTGTCTGCAGCTAAGATGGATCAAGAGCAGCAGTTCCTACACAGACTTGGACCAGCTACAGCAAGCTTTCTTTCGTTCTTGCAACAGAAAAGACTGATGCATCCAACACCAGTCACGACACGTCCTGCCTCCAACCAGTCCCGCCTGCAGCCGCAATGCAGCAGCAGTGAATGGACACAACAAAGAAAGCTTAACGGATGTAAAGAGAATCATATCAGCCATTAACAAAGAACTGTAATAATAAACAAAATATAAACTAAATGCATAGAATCATGGCATACACCATAACAGCATAAAAAGAGAAGAAGACCAAAAAAAATATGAACAGTGAAGTGAATGAAAACAGAGCAGAGTAGAGAGTGCTAGTTGGCCCCTGGTCACTGCAGCAGTTGACTGTTGCTTGAAGCTTTGCACCGAACAGCAGCTAATACACCATTTTCACTACCAACTAGCAAGCAAAGTATGAGCAAACAAAGAAAGATAGAAAATACTTAGATGAATACTTGTAGAAAAAATTAAATACAAACTCAAGGCTGGAATCTAGAAACTGAAAACTCATACTACAAATGCAGAAAAGAGAGGATCTCATGAAGTGCAACAAACGAAAATAATGCAAAAAGAATCAACAATGCAATATTATGTATTCAACTTAAAGTAGAACAAAACATGAATAAAATCTATAACTAAAGCTTAAATCGAAATAGAAACCACCGTGAAACAGAGAAGTGAGAAAACAACAGTGGCCACGCCTTGCTTCATTTTTTGCTCATGCTACCTAGTTCCATTGTGCCAGTATTGCAGGAACAATACCCAGTATTAAACCTGTAATACTGCACCAGAACAAAGTTTTGGCAGTAGTGATCGAAGCATACAGAATGTTTCAAACTATACCCGAAAAAGAAAACAATAAAAACAAGAAAATAAATGGAAGATAGTAAACGGGTTATGCAAAAACGCAACAGTAAAGAGAGATTGAAAAGTAGCAATGAAAATGAACTGGAAACAAAGAAACTTTTCATAAAATAAAATTTGAAGTTGTGATGAACAGTAAAAATAAAATAGCTGTCGATGATCAACTAATAAGAAAATAAAGGAAAAATAAACCTAACAATAATTTTAACCTAAAAATTAAAGCTATCCTAAGAACTACTCTATTCTACCCTAGACTACTTCTACCCTAAACTACTTTCTTTGCAATTGCCCCATCATATTCTAGTTATACACAAAATTGGGGGTACAAATGTAACTTTTAATCCTAGATGAGTTGGCATTGTTTGACCACTTGCCTTCATTCCATTCGTTGTAGAGAAGATATTTCCACTTCATTTGTTTTCTAGTCCACTTGGCTGTGCGATGTGGCCCGACGTGTGTCTTCTAGAAGGTGGGCACGGTATCCATCGATCTTATCTTTTTGAGGTGAATAAAATACGAACACCCGACATCACGGGTGTCCAAACGAATGGTGACTCAGACTGCAAAATGGTAGTGGTTAGTCTCTTTTTAGACCGTTTTCAGCCCATTTTCAACTGAAATTCATCCGAATTTAATTTACCTGCACATAAGAGAATTTTAATTAAATTGAAGGGATAATTAATAAAATAATATAGGGATTAAAATAATTAATTAAGAAATTAAGTATAAATAATTCTATTTTAATAGAATTATCAATAGATTGACTAAGTCTGCCACTTCCTAACTATGAAAGCTACTGATACTCTGAGTGCATGGGCAGATTTATATATAAGGGAGATTGGGGAATACCATGTAACGTTCCAGTGAGCATTATATCAGAGAGGGATTTCTACTTCACTTCCCACTACTGGGAACATTCTCAGGAAATCATGGGAACCCAGTTGAGTTTTAGCACAGCTTTCCATCCCCAAACCGATGGTTAATTATAAAGAACCATCCAGACATTGGAGGATATGTTGAGAGTGTGGGAAATGGATTTGAAAGGCTCCTGGGATGATCATTTTTTATTAGTCAAATTTTCCTACAACAATAGTTATTACTCAAGTATCGAAAAGGCATTGTATGATTGTAGTTGTTGTTCCCTGATTAGATAGGGAGAAGTGAGTGATAGACAAATATTTGCTCCCGATCTGGTAAGATAAGCCTTTGAGGATGTTCAATTGATAGGTGAGAGATTAAGAATGCCTCAGAGCAGAGAAAAAAAAGAAGTTATGCTGACAAGAGACAGAAACCGTTGGAATTCACCGAGAGTGAAATAGTGTTTTTGGAAATTCTCCTTCTAAAGGCATAACGAGATTCAGGAAAAAGGTAAATTGAGTTTCATTGTATTAGACCCTTTTTAAATATTGGACAAAGTGGAGATAAGGCCTGTAGGTTGGAGTTACCACTAGAATTAGCAAGCGTCCACAATGTCTTCGACATTTTGATGCTTCGGAAGAATCACCCGGATCCGGCACATATGATTCGGTATGAGCCGTTGAAGCTCAGAGATGATATGTCATATATGGAGAAGCTGGTTCGGATATTGGATAGGAAGGAGAAGGTATTGCGGTCGAAGACAATCATTTTGGTCAAGGTTCTCTGGTAGCACCACACTTTGGAGGAAGCTACATAGGAATTAGAGAGCCTGATGCGAGAGAAACATCCCCAATTATTCGAGGATTGACTTGGTACTAATTTGGAGGACTAAATTTCTTAAGGTGTGGAGGATTATATGACCCGAAATTCGATGTAAATTCCTTTAGAAATCGTTATTTTAAACATGGATTTAGGAAATGTTAATCAATAAAGAATAAATAATTAAATTCCAAGTTCAATTGATCAAGATATGAATTTATTTGGATAACTCGAAAATTTTTTCACATCAGGAATTTAACTCGGAAATATAAAATAATATTTTCAAAAAATAAAATAAATGGAAAATGGGATATTTTGTGGAAAATAAAGATATTTTGGGTATATAATATATTATATTATATTTAATATACTATAATATAATATATTTAAAAAAAAAAAAGACAAAAACGCGAAATCGCGATTGTGTAAAAGGAAAGAAGGAAGACAAGCCGAGGAGACCCAGTCTCCCCTTCTACCTCATCAAACAGAGTCCATCGACGGACGTACCCAGGCGAGAGACCGAAGGGAGAAGCAGCCAAGCCATCACCGACGCTGGTAGAGGAAGGATGAGACGCTGGCCGACGAGAGAAAGGAAAAAAAAGAGAGAGAGAAATCGAGAGGAAAAAAGAGAAAATGGAGGAGAAAGAGACGAACAGAGGCTGGAGGAAGGGGGAACGCCTTGCCACAGGCCAGAAGGGGCGACAACGGCGCCGATCCAGGCGCGAATCGACGAGAAATGGCCCCGATCAGGAGAGGAAAAAACGGCAGCAAATCCGAGGAAAGGAAAGGCTGAACCGGCCTCATCGCCAGCGATCCGAGCGTGGCCACTACCAGATCCGTGCTTCGCGTGCCAGATAGACCAGCTGAAAAAGGAAGCCGACGAAGAACCGATCGAAAAATAATTCGAACAGCGAGATTTACACTGAATCGGGTCGAACCGGTTCAGTGGAAAGGTGGTCTGAACAGGTCTGAACCGGTTCAGCCAAGGAAGAAAGAAAGAAAAAAAGGAAAAAAGGAAAAATAGGGAGAAAATTTGGTGATGCAATCGGACTAAAGGTAAGCCGGTAAACGGTCAAAATTGACTGATTTAATTTTTAAAAAATTTATTGAAAATTATAATCGACCGAAATTGACCTGATTTAATTACACAAACGTGTAGCGCGACACTTGGCGATAAACTAGAATTTGGGTTAGCCTCGATTTGCGTGCTATAACAGACTCTCGAGTAAGTAAATCTCATTTATGAAATTTGCATAATTATGCGCGTTTGAAATTCATCACATAAGTTACTGATTTGTTTCCGTATAAAATGAATTATGTTTTGGAATTAAAAATCGATTATCGTAAATAATTGTATGAGCTATCCAAAGATCCTAAACCGAGGCCCAATAAGTGTTGATGGGCCCAAGATCCCAATAGACCTTGATGAAGGGAATAGTAAGCGGAAAATGAGATTAATGACTGATTAAGGCCTATTAAGGTGCAATCAGGCCCAATAAGAGTAAACGGGTCCATTTATGTAAATTAAGCTCAATAAAAGTGAAATACAAATAAAATGTACTGTATTTAACTTGATAAAAGATTATCTATAACTCCAGAGAATATACTGGGAGCTAAACGGATCAGGTGATCGGTAACGATGGAAAAGGTAGAGTGATCAGAGAAATTTAGGTAAAGGAATTTTGTGAATAGCTAGAGGTAGCTATACGTATTTTTGAGTAGATTTTTGAATAATTAAATTGTATATAGATTTTCGAATATGGAAAATATAGGCAGAGACCCGATATTGAAAAATTACAGTTTTGCCCCTACTAAGGGAAATTTTGGAAAAGTTAAGATTGGACTGGAATATGTATAAATAGTATGTTTTGAGTGTTTTCACTATGAAATACTATTTTTTAGCAAATTATATAATATTTATTTCGACCCGAGAGGGTAAATAACGATTTTGCCCTTGTGAAGGGTAAAAATTTTCAATTTTAGAAAAAGTCATGAAAAGCAAGAACTGAGTGTTCTTGATGGATTTTAATACTTTTCAACAAGGATATGGGTAGGCTACCTGAAGTTTTATCAATTTACATAAAATAGCACGTGGCAGGTGCTGATTTTGGTTTTAAAAACTATTCTTTGAAATTGAGCCACCTACATAATATATGTGAAAACAAAACGTGCTGGGAGCATTGTTCGCACGAGATTTGACATGATTTGTGCATGAGACAGAGTGATGGAAGCTTGGCTTGCACTCGATTTTACATATTTTATTCATGACACAGTGTTGGGAGCTTTGATCGCACTAGATTTTTATATGACATGCATAAAGCTGTGCTAGGAGCATTGTGTAGACTGTGTCACACTAATTTAATATGCTCTCACGTGCATTTTAAGACATGGTGTTGGATATTGAGATGACGTGGGCATGGGGTGTATGTTGTATAGTGCTTACAACATGGAGTACGTTATACCGTGCCGTGATATATGATGTGTAGTCTTCAGACTAGTGATCTGATTGGCTGGCGGGAAGGTTTGGTACCCACCTCCTCGGGCAGCCTCAGATGTGATGTGATACCTCACACACTAGAATCCGTGTAGCCTGGGATCAGAGAGGATATGGCCATAGTCCTAGAGTTATTACCATGATTCTTGCCTAATCTCGCATGTCACTTGCTTTGCGAAATCGCATGTCACTTACTTTGCAAAATCACATATTACTTATTATTTGATTTTTTGATTTCATGATTTTATGATTTTGGGATTAAGTTCTGATGATTTTGGGGCAGATGTTGATTTGAAATAAATGGCATGTATTTGACTTAATGTGAATTATTTAAATAGCATGAAGTATAATTCCATTCTTTATCTTCCATTTCACGAAATGAAATATTTTATACGAATGATTTTATCTGGCATAAAAGTATGCATGAGATTCGTATTTAAGAATGATTTCAAAAGAAAATGATTTAATGCATGGCATGATGAACATGTAGATAGTATGGTTATCTACTACTCGCATGATTGCCTTACTGAGCTCGTGGTTTGCTCACCCTTTCATTTTCACCCTCTTTTCAGAGCACTCGCAGTAGTTAGTGAGCGACTGAGGACTTGCATTCTTGGTATCCGCTTGTTATCACTGAAATTTATATATATTTAGAACCCTTTTTACTTAGTTATTTGATTTGTTCTTTGCTATATTAGGATGTTTTATGTGTTTTGTGCATCTGTGCAGGAAAAAGAACAATATGGAGAAGTTAAAGCTTTTGGAGTTTATTTTGATGATTCTGTGAAGAAGTGAAATTTCAGAATGCTGATCGTGACTTATGCTGCAGCAATAGAAGAAACTGGACAGTGCAGAGCAGATCTGGGGAATCAATACCATTGTCGCAGCATAGCAGTCTGATTAGGGCAACACTGTTTTTTCCACGTGGCATTCTGCGTTTTAGTGCCTGGGAACCTTATAAATAGTCTTTTTATCAGAATATCGGGGGGTGCTGCGGCAGAAGGCTTCAGGATTGATTTAGCTCCATAAAAACTCCATCTTTTACATCTTTTTCAATCAATGTTTATTCGAGGGATGATGATTTGGAATTATTGGATGTTTATCATGATGTCTAGGAACTAAACATCTTTTTCCTAGAATCGATGTAGCCAACTTTAGGCAGATTGCAATTATTTTGTGATATTGTTTGGATGATATCAATTATGTTTATTTAATCTACTTGTTCTTAATGCTCTAGTTGATTAGCCACCAATTGGATGAATTAGTATAGGAATCCGACACTCAGGAGAGGGGGTTATTTATATGCACAAGGGTGGATTAACATAGGACATTGTTGAATCGGGGGGTTGACAATTCTTATGAGCAATAGAGAAACGGATTACCATCGCTTAATGAACTCTATTATTTAATTCCGAATCGGGAGGTTAGGATTAGGTAATTTGGGTATGACTGTTTAAAACTCGGGAGAGATAAATAGGAAATAGTTTCGGCTATAAACAAATTGAAATCAAAGGAACAATTAATCAAAGGAATTGTATGAACCCTAGTTAGGTGAAATCGAGTTCTAAGAATATTTTGCCATTGATATTTTCATTCATACAATTGTGACTGTTTTGATTAATTTGTTCCATAATTAATAGTTAGAATAGTAAATAGGATCTCAACCAATATAAATTACTTTTTCTAAATAAAGTTTAAGGTTATTGATTGTAGTGATTGGCGGTAGACACAATTCCCTGTGGGACGATACTTATATTTACTCTATACTCGAAAACTGACACTGTACACTTGCAGTAGTGTTCCATTTGAGCACGACAAGTTTTCTAGCGCCGTTGCCGGAGAATTGTTATTTCGTTTTTCGTTAACACTATTTCCCAATAGCTTTTACTTTAATTTAGATTTTTATTTTTGTTTTAATTTACTATCTACAAATTTTTATTTTAGGTGAATGGTAAAAACACGTAGAAGTGGAAATACAGACATAAAAGAAGAGTTAGATCCAGAGATTGAGAGAACCATCGACAAATTCAACAGAACAGATTTGAAGAGAAAGACAGAAATTTAATCATGGCAGAGGAAAATCAGCAGCAGCGAGCTATACGCGATTACTTTACCCTAGTTGTGAATCAAAATTTTGCTGCTATAAGAGAGATTCCTGTAAACTGTAATAGCTTTGAGTTGAAGCCGGCATTGATCAATATGGTTATGCAAAATAAATTTGGAGGTTCGGCCTTAGAGGATCCTAACACACATTTGACAAGTTTTCTACAGATTTGCGGCACCATTAAGATTAATGGAGCCCCTGATGATGCTATTCGACTGAGATTGTTTCCATTTTCTCTTCGGGATAAAGCCTTGAGCTGGTATCAAAATCTACCAGCAAGAAGCATTCTGACATGGGCAGTGAGGGCACAAAAATTCTTAGCAAAGTACTTCCCACCAGGAAAGACAATGCAGATGAGATTAGAAATTGCCCAGTTCACACAGTTGGATCAAGAACCATTACATGAGGCATGGGAGCGATTTAAAGTGTTATTGCGTAGATGCCCTCAGCAAGGATATGATGAAGGAAACCAGATACAAGTTTTCTAAAGAGGCATGACTCCGCAGACACGAGCTACTGTGGATGCTTCAGCAGGAGGTTCACTGTGGTCCAAGACACCTGATCAAGCTATGCAGTTAATTGAAGAGATAGCTATAAACAGGAGCCAATGGCCAGGTGAAAGAGCTAATGTCAGAAGAGTAGCAGGTATGCATGAGTTAGATACTCAGACAGCCATCCTAGCAAGACTTGAGCAGATTTCAACACAAATTTCTTCAATGGGTATGCAAGGGTCGCAGGCTATGATTCATCATGACAGCACAAATCCTAACCTGATAGGGACAGATTTGGAGCAGGTGAATTATGTTAATAATCGTAACTTTGGTTTTCAAGGAAATCGTGTTCCTAACTACTACCAGCCAGGATTCAGAAACAATGAGAACCTATCTTATGGTAACTCTAAAAACGTTCTAAACTCACCAGCAGCAAGTAACAGCAATACAGGATTCAATAACTAAGGGAATTCCCAAGGTTATGGTGGAGTTAAAAGGAACGAATTTGAGGAGTTCATGGTTAAAACTAGAACAAGATTTAGTAAAACTGATGCACGATTAGAGAACATGGAAGCTAAAATGTCACGCCCCGAAAATGCGGAAAATAGGGCAAATTTAAAACTTTTTACTCGTAATTCACAATTAAGGGTGCATTCCTGTGCAGTGTCATACATCATCATAATTATTATGCCTTAGGATCTCATCATAATATAGCGTATATTGTACCGTATACAAATACTCAATTCCAAGTTAATTAATCCTAATACATCCCATATAATGTTATACATCAAGTGTCTGCAATTACAATAATAGTCTGGGTACATGAAAAGATAAAATATACCTCAAGATACAATATATGGCCTGGAGCTCAAGTCCTCCACTAGCCACTACTCTGTACGTCGCAGGGAAATCCTTTTTCACTTGAAGAACTCTGGGGGGAAAGAAAACAGGGTGAGCTTCTAAATCGCTTAGTAAGGGGGGTAAGGGACTCATTTCATAAACCAAAATGCACATCAGAAAATATTTATTTGTATGTGAAACTCATTTGAAAACCATAGCATGAAAGTACTCAAAACGATATTCTCATCTCTCAAATCATGTGAAAACATGAAGTAAAAAGGCTCAGTCTAGAGCAATAACAAAGCATGTGAAAACAATGCGATAAACGCTTTCTCAATGAACGTGATAAGATCACTGAAATAGTAATGCACGTGGCACAGCCACTAAACACACGTGGCATGGCCACTGATTTAAATTCACACGTGGCATAGCCACTAAACACACGTGGCATGGCCACTGATTTAAATTCACACGTGGCATAGCCACTAAACACACGTGGCATGGCCACTGATTTAAATTCACACGTGGCATAGCCACTAAACACACGTGGCATAGCCACTGATTTAATTTCACACGTGGCATAGCCACTGGATAGGGTTTCACGTGGCAACGGCCACTAATTAGGGGTTCTCACGTGGCAACGGCCACCAATAGGGTTTCTCATGGGGCAACGGCCACCAAATGGGGTATCACGTGGCAACGACCACCAATGGGGTTTCTCACGTGGCAACGGCCACCAATGGGGTTTCTCACGTGGCAACGGCCACCAAATGGGGTTTCTCACGTGGCAACGGCCACCAATGGGGTTTCTCACGTGGCAACGGCCACCAAATGGGTTTCACACGTGGCAACGGCCACTAAGTATACGTGGCACAGCCACAGAATGGGTTATTCTCAAGTTACCAGAACGGAGAAGAAATCGGGCTTACATGCTACCAGAGCAATGCCCGGTGTGTACTCAAAATTACACACCTAAGTCTTATCACACAAGACTGGTTTGCCTTCACGTAGAACTCATAGTGGTTTTTCTCTCATAAAACTCATTTAAAAATCATTTTGTTCTCAACACAAAACATAATAAAATCGAGTTCCAACCGGCAAGCACACACACATTTCTCAAATCTCGATATTGCCTTAACGTAGAGCCCAATTCATTACTCACACAAATTCGATGGTTTATAAAGCAATTTCACACTCAGCCTATAAACGCATAAAATAATGGGCTCCAACCGGCTATAAAACAGTGTGCAATTATATCTCAACACAACACTCAACATGCTTGTTTTATAAACCACAAATCATGCTATAATAGTTTACAAATCATATACACAAATGGTTTAGATTTCCCTTACCTCTTTGCACCTCGTATAGTGTAATCGTTTCCCACGTATCACGGACTAGCCTCGCATTCCACTCTGGAACTCCCGAGCTATCCAAACGATGTTAAAACATCAATACTCAATTATCTCATAAACCTCAATTCTCAAAATCGAGCATAATTGCTCATAACTCCTCAAATCTCTTGATTCTCGTAGCTCTACCCCAAACTACACTCTCATTCACAACCTCTCGACGTTCTACCTTTCTCATGCCAATTATCTATGCTAATTCACCACATTGTCTAAATTTCTATTTATAGCTCAAATTCTCAAAATTACCAAAATTGCCAAATATCAACATTACTCCAACTACATTGTAATTTCATCAATCCCTAATCATTTCTCAGCTATTTCAACGAAATGCTAACAACTAACATCACCAAAATCACCTCAAATAGAAGGATCGAAGTTTAGAAATTACCCAAAACTTGTGAGACGCACAACCCACGCCTCGATTCGATTCGTCCTTCGATTTCCAAGTATGTTGTTCTCCCTTTGATGAGGAACAACTTTCCTTCTTGCCACAACTTCTGATTTGGCCGAAAATGGGGGCTTTGGATGAGTGAGAAAGTTAGGTTTCGGTAAAAATGGGGGTTGGAAGAGAGAGAAAGTGAAATTGCAGGAGAAAAACAGGGGTTCCTTATATAGACTGGAGGTAGGAGATCGATCTGGCTCTTGAGGTGTCAGGACCCCAGTTTCAATCCTTGACTTTTACCAAATACTACAATAAATTTTTCGCATTTTTAACTTACCTTTCCTCTCTTCACTGGTTGGGCTGTGATTCGATGTCAGAGTCTTCACTTACCATAATATCCATTCTCATACATACATGTCAATATATTAATTCTGACTGTAGTTGCTTTTATTATACATGTAAGATTTTATAAAATCTAATACGATTACATTCCCCATAATATATAACGTATACATCACTGTGCTGTTTCTATGTTTAGATACACAACTGTACATAATAAGTATACCTGATGAATCGATAGGAACTAGCAGTGGACTCTGGGACACTCTCCCACGATAACTCTCGCTCTACTGACGCTCTGTAGAGAGATGTAAAGAAAAAGGGGTGAGCATAACGCGCTCAGTAAGGAAATCAGGCAAGCAAGTAGATATCCACACTATCTACTCAAAATAGTACTATGCCTTGAAAACATTATTTCCTTAACTCACTTTAAAAGCATGTCTTGAAATATAATATATATGTACTTGTACAGAATAAATCCCATGTATAGAAATCATGCTTTATTTCTCAAAAGTAGGCATGTAGTGCAACACAATGCATTTATATATAAATCATGCCTTTATGTAAATCATGCCATGTATATTTAAATCACATATAAATATGGCATCAAATGATTCACAACACAAATCGGAGTCCGACCCATCCCTCAGGTCTGTCCGCAGTTTAAAGAAGTTAATCAATGTGATATAACATGTGAGACTCTGTGGTTTATGCAAATAGTATCCTGGATTATGATCATATCCGAAAAGAAAGTGATCCCAAGCCACATAGATCTAGATGTGCGGGGCCTCACTGCTGTAACGGGAGGATGGTCAGTCCAATGTCAACCGCCAGCTACGTAACACACGGTACAGCGTACCTCGTGCCACTCAGACACGATACAAAGTACCCCCGTGGACCCGTTCTCACGGCCAGAGTGCCTACCATAGGACTTAGCTCTCACTCCCGTGGAACTCATCAACATCACAGTCAGGGTGCCTAACATAGGTCTTAGCCCTCGTGCCTGTGGAAATATCATACCACGTCTATACCAACCTCATGCGGATATCCTCTCTAGCTATGACACACAGTCACACAAGGTCTCAAGCATGGGTTTCAACATGTATTACATATCACATACAGTGTGCGTCTTGAGTGCGACTCACAGCCGTCACTCCGCTCAACACTGTTTCACATCATAAAATTCGACTCTAGTGCGAGCACTCTCTAGCAACTAGGTCAATGCATAGTTTATGTATTAAATCAAGTACGAGCAATAGCTCCCAGTACTATGCTATGCACAATATCAAAATCAAGTACGAGCAATAGCTCCCAGTACTATGTCATGTATAAACCATGAAGAATCGAGTACGAGCCACGCTCTAGCACTCTGTCATGCATATATCATTCAAAGCTGAGTACGAGTAAAACTCCAGTACTCTATCATGCATGTCATGAAAATCTAGTGCGTATCAAATCCAGCACTAATATTATGTGGAAAAACACATGAATCCCAGTGCGAGCTGTGCTCTAGCACGATTCATTCTCACATAATATAATAGATGGCTATTTAAAAAGGGTTTGTTTATAAAACATCAAAATCAGCACTCAAAGTGTGCTTAAGTCATATCAACCTTAAAATCATTAGCCCATCTATTTATTTTCATGCTAATAACAATTAAACACTCACAATAGCATTTTCCATGTTTTTTGCAACTTCTCACAAAAGTTGACTTTTTGACTAACTAGGGGCAAAATCGTAATTTGCCACTATCGGGTCGCAATAATTATTATTCACTTTCTCTGACCCTCAGAGTTTTTAAGTGAATGCAGAAGCAGTTGAAAATACGTGCAGGTATCTCTAACTACTCGCAAAAGTCCCTTACCTCGGATCACGTCAAGTGACCTCACTTCCTCGGTGCTGCTAAATCCCGCAGTCCGATCAGCTCTCGATGTAAACTCCGGAGCTGTAAATAACCATTCCTCAGGTTAATTATCATTTTCCTACTGTATTACACATTAATACAGTTTAATTTCCCTTAATGGGCCTTAAAAATCCTTAATGGGCCTTAAAAATCCTTAATGGGCCTTAATCCGTATTAAGCCCGTTTTCCACTTATTATTTCCCTTCATCAGGGTCTATCGACTCATTGGGCCTATCAATACCCATTGGGCTTTATTCCAAGCTCTTTGGATAGCCCGTATATCATTTACGACAGTTAATTCAAAATTCCGAATATAATTCACTAAATACGGAATTTAATCCGAAATGCGTAAATTAAATCTTAAATACGCATAAATCACATAAATTGTCGTAAATGAGCTTTACTTACCCGAGATTATGCGATAGTACGCAAATCGAAGTTCGATCGGGCTTCTGTTCGGAATTTATCGTCGAACTGCACAATTTATTATATTTAACTCCGGGTCAATTTTCGATTAAATATAATTTAAATAAATTCATCGGAAATCAAATCGGTCACTTTTGACCTCGTATCGACTTACCCGAAGTCCGGTGAAATCCCAAAAATTTTCCTTTTCCTTTTTCTTTCTTTTTTTCCTCTTTTTCCCCTTTTCTCCTTGGCTGAACCGGTCCGGTCCGGTTCAGCACAGAACCTTCTCCCCTGAACCGCCGACCGGTTCAGGCATCATTAGGCATTTCCGGCGTATTCCGGCCGGTTCCCGACGCATAACCACCGCCGTTCGGCGCGCCTAAGCCTGGGCAACACTCGGCTAGGCTTGATCGGGACCAAGCACCGCCGGTGGCCGCCGAATCTCTTCTTTTTCGCCGCGGCTTCTCCTCTTCGATTCGCCGGCGTCCGGCGTCGGTGGAGATCGTGACCGGTGCCGATGGGTGCGCACGGTCCTGCTCTTCCTTTCCGGCCGCTTGGCTGGCCGTGGGGTGGCCTGTGCTCGCCGTCCGGTGGCCTTCTCCCTCGGTCGGCTTCCACGCGTTTTCTCTGTTCTCTCTCCCCGATTTTCAATCTGTTTCTCTTTTTTTTTTTATAATATATTTTTATTATTATTTTACTATAAAATAATAATAAAAATCCCATAAATATCCCATAAATATCCCAAAAATATCTAGAAATATCTTAAAAAATCATATTAAATTCATTTAATCCGTAAATGAATTTATCAGTCCGCTTTTACCTATTCGGTATATTTTTCCACTATTTTTGGGCTCATTTTTCGAGGCGAAAATTCCGATAAATTCTAATAATTTATATCTTGATCAATTGGGCTCGAAATTAAATATTTTCCTCGATTTTGATCAAGATTCCTCAATTTCATATTTTTAATGAAATTGTCTTATCGAAATTATACTGAATTTCAGTCATTTGACCGTTTTACCCCTGCACTCGTTCGGGAATTAACTTAACCCTTATCTCGTTGTTATGTAGCTTACATGCATTTTTAAATTTCTCAAATTGTCGATTGCATGTTAGTAAATACTCTTCTTATGATTCAACTATAATTACATAGTGTTCATACACATAGGAATCATAAGGAAATAAGCTACAAAAAATCTGGGTTTGACATGAGGAGATCGATCTGCGTTTGAATTTTTGGGACGATTTGGGGCAATTTATGCCTAGGAGATCGATCTGTCGAGGGGTGAGATCGATCTCTTTATGGCTTTATGAGATCGATCTGCTCCTTGAGGAGATCGATCTTCTCCCAAACAGAATCATTTGGAGATCGATCTCTTCCTCATGAGATCGATCTTCTCTCAAATAGATTCATAAGGAGATCGATCCTCTTCCATTGGAGATCGATCTGCTCATTAAATTCCTCCTTCCTTGTCATTTTTAACTCACCAGATCGATCTCTCCTTCTCCCAGATCGATCTGCTCCTTAAATTTCTCCTTCTTTGTCGTTTATAACTCACCAGATCGATCTCTCCTTCTCCCAGATCGATCTGTCCTCATAGTTTCACATTTATTTTAACACTTAACATATAAATCTCCAATTATCATTCCCACAATTCACTTAGCTCAATAAATTACACTTCAAATTATTATTACATCAATAAAATATGTCTGAAATTATCAGATCTCACATAAAATGTCAGAGATGAATACCAGTCTTGGTGCACAGATGAAGTCTGTTGAGACCACTTTGGGACAGCTAGCTGCAGCTGACAGTTCTTTAAATGAAAGAGGTAAGTTTCCAAGTGACATGGTGCTCAATCCGAAGGAACACTACAATGCTATATCTTTGAGAAGTGGGAACACATATGAGCCACCGAAGGTAGCAGAGAAAGAAAGAACTGCACCAATAACTGAGATGAAAAAGAAGCAGGCTGAACCTATTATGACAAAGGATACAGAATCAGAAATAGTAAAACAGGGAGTTAATTCTAAACCCTTTAGTAAACTTTTTCCTGATAATCCTCTTTTGTTAAAACCATCTATTCCTTATCCTCAAGCTTTGTACAAAAGAAAGATTGAATCTGAGTTTAAGAAATTTCTTGATATATTTAAGAAATTACATATTAACATTCCGTTAGTTGATGCTCTGCAGCAGATGCCACATTATGCAAAGTTCATGAAAGAAGTTCTGTCAAAGAAACGAAAACTTGAAGATTATGAAACTATCAACTTGACAGAAGAATGCAGTGCAATTTTGAAGCAGAAGTTACTGCAAAAATTAAAAGACCCTAGAACCTTTACTATTCCATGCGACATTGGAGGATCGAAAGTGGGTAAGGCATTGTGTGATTTAGGTGCTAGCATAAATTTAATGCCTTTATCTATTTTCAGGAGCCTAGGTCTTGGAGAGGTAAAGCCGACTACCATAACACTGCAACTAGCGGATAGATCGATTACTTATCCCAGAGGTATAATAGAAGATGTACTTATTAAGGTTGATAAGTTAATTTTTCCTGCCGATTTTGTAGTCTTAGATTATGAAGAGGACAGAGAAATTCCACTTATACTTGGGAGACCATTCCTTGCCACTGGGAGAGCACTAATCGATGTTCAGAGAGGGCAATTAACCCTGAGGATGAATGATGAATTAGTTATGTTCAACATCTATAAGATGATGAAATTTGCTGATGAGCCAGAAACCTGTAAATTGATTGAAGTAGTACAGAGTTGTGTAAGAGAAGTTGAAACAAAGGAAGCACCAACCGATCCTATGGCTCAATGTCTGGTAAATTAAGTTTCTAATTTAGATGATGAATTACTAACTGATGAAATTAAAAGTTGTGTTGTTACTTTGGAAGCCAATCCATTAGAAAGTACCACTACAACAACTAAGGAGAAGATTGACAAGTCACAGGTAAGTGAAAAAGAAGAAGGCAAAATTGAATTGAAAGAATTGCCAAGCCATTTGAGGTATGCCTTTTTAGGTGATGACAGTACTTTTCCTGTATTATTTCATCATTTTTATCAGTTGCAGAGGAAGACAAGTTGCTTAGAATTTTAAGAGAGCACAAACTGGCAATTGGATGGTCTATTGCTGACATCAAAGGAATTAGTCCCTCTGTAGTGATGCACAAAATTGGATTAGAGGAAAATCATAAACCCTCTATTGAACCACAAAGAAGACTAAATCCAGCAATGAAAGAAGTTGTTAGAGCTGAGATCTTAAAATTATTAAATGCTGGTATTATATATGCTATATCTGATAGTTCTTGGGTGAGTCTTGTGCAGGTTGTACCAAAAAAGGGTGGAATGACAGTAGTTCGTGACACAACCGATGAAATCATATCCACCAGAACTGTAACGGGATGGAGAGTTTGCATCGATTATAGGAAGCTGAACAAAGCTACTAGGAAAGACCACTTCCCGCTTCCTTTCATCAACCAAATGCTAGATAGACTAGTCGGACACAGTTATTATTACTTTTTAGATGGCTACTCGGGCTATAACCAGATTGCAATAGCCCCAGAAGATCAAGAGAAAACAACATTTACTTGCCCATATGGAACTTTCGCATATAGAAAGATGCCTTTCGGGTTGTGTAACGCTCCAGTAACCTTCCAGAGATGCATGATGTCAATTTTCGCTGACATGGTTGAAGAGATAATAGAAGTCTTCATGGATGACTTCTCGGTATTTGGTAGGACTTTTGACCAATGCTTATCTAATTTGGCACTTGTTTTGCAGAGTTGTGAAGAGACGAATCTGGTCTTAAATTGGGAGAAGTGTCATTTTATGGTGCAAGAAGGAATCGTCCTTGGACACAGAATTTCAGCTCACGGCATTGAGGTGGATAGAGCTAAAGTCGTTGCTATTGAAAAGCTTCCTCCTCCAAAATCAGTTAAAGTCGTGAGGAGCTTTTTGGGACATGCAGGCTTCTATCGTAGATGTATCAGGGACTTTTCAAAAATCTCAAAACCTTTATGTCACTTATTGGAAAAAGATGCTGACTTTATCTTTGATGATTTTTGCTTGCAGGCATTTGAAAAGATCAAGAAGGAGCTTATTTCTGCACCTATTATGATCACACCAGATTGGACAGAACCATTTAAACTGATGTGCGACGCGAGTGATTTTGCAATTGGAGCTATCCTTGGACAGAAGAGAGACAAGATTTTTCGGGCTATTTATTATTCAAGTAGGACCTTAGATGATGCTCAGAAAAATTACACTACAACAGAGGAGATGCTTACAGTTGTACATGCATTTGACAAGTTCAGACCATATCTAATTGGAAGCAAGGTCATTGTCTATACAGATCATGCAGCTATTCGTTATCTATTTGCAAAAAAGGACGCCAAACCCAGACTTATTAAATGGATCTTGCTTTTGCAAGAATTTGATTTTGAAATCAGGGATAAAAAAGGATCTGATAATGTTATAGCTGATCATTTATCTAGATTGGAGCAATCTGAAATTCAGCAAGAACAGCCTATTCAAGAGGGATTTCCAGATGAGACAATTATGAAGATTGATGAAAATCTACCTTGGTTTGTAGATATAGTGAATTACTTAGCAGGAGGACTAATGCAAGTGGTTTAACATACCAACAGAGGAAGAAATTCTTCCATGATGTCAACTCGTATTTTTGAGATGATCCTCTGCTGTTTAAGAAGTGTCTAGACCAGATTATAAGACGATGTGTGCCAAAAGATGAAGCTCAGGAAATCATGCACCACTGCCATGCTGCAGCATATGGAGGACATTTTGGTGCAGAACGTACAGCAGCAAAGGTGCTGCAATCAGGTTTTTATTGGCCTAGTGTGTTCAAAGATAGTTACATGTTTGTAAAAACATGTGACAGATGTCAAAGGGTTGGAAACATCTCAAGAAGGCATGAATTACCTTTGACAAATATTTTAGAAGTGGAAATCTTTGATGTATGGGGTATAGATTTTATGGGACCGTTTCCTCCATCTTTTGGGAAGCTGTACATTCTCCTTGCTATTGATTATGTCTCTAAGTGGGTTGAGGCAATAGCAACACTAGCAAATGATGCAAAAGTGGTAATTCGATTTCTTCACAAGAATATATTGATAAGATTCGATACCCCAAGAGCCATTTTGAGTGATGAAGGCACTCATTTTTGTAACAAAATCTTCAATGGTTTGATGTCAAAATATGGAATTCGACATAAAGTAGCTCTCGGTTATCATCCGCAGACAAATGGCCAAGCTGAAATTTCAAACCGAGAAGTAAAGTTGATAATGGAGAAGACTGTCCACCTGAATAGAAAAGACTGGGCTAATAAGTTAGATGATGCACTTTGGGCATATAGGACAGCCTATAAGACTCCAACTGGAATGTCTCCCTATAGGTTGGTATTTGGTAAGGCATGTCATCTACCTGTAGAACTTGAGCATCGAGCGTATTGGGCCATTAAGAAGCTAAATTTTGACTATAACAAGGCTGGAGAAAATCGGTCACTCCAATTGAATGAGCTTGATGAGCTGAGAAATGAATCCTATAACAATGCAAGAATTTACAAGGACAGGACCAAAAGATGGCATGACAAGATGATTATGAGAAGAGAATTCAGTCCTGGACAGTAAGTTCTATTGTATAATTCGAGGCTTAAATTGTTTCCTGGTAAATTGAAGTCAAGGTGGTCAGGACCATTTGAGATAAACCAAGTCTTCCCATATGGAGCAATTGAGTTGAAGAAATTAGATGGGAGCTTGTTCAAGGTCAATGGGCAGTGTATAAAGCATTATTATGGAGAGGGAGTGCACAAATTAGATAGCATTCCCCTTGGTGAACTGAATTAAGGAGACTGGAAGCAGTCTGGCTGAAGACTTGAAACTCAACGCTTTTAGGAGGTAACCCAATTTATCTTTTTAGGATTCTTAGTTTTTCATTTCGTTTTATTTTCTTTGATTTTAGTAGTTTGTTTTTCTTTTTATTTTATTAGTTTGCATTTTACTTTTATTTTTTAGGCATCTCAGAAGAGCACAGTTTGGAAGAATAATTATCATGATCCTGCCAGCAAGAATGCACGAGTGTGTGATCAGGTGAAAGAACAAGAAAAATTCTACAAAGGCTTAGCAGCTTCAATCGACAATCCGAAACAGAAAAGAAACGATAATGGTTTTTCAAGAAAGGAAGTGAAAAGAGATGTGACTAGTAGCTAAGCTGGGAGACTAAGTTCTTCAATTGAAGAAGAGTGGGGAGAATAATGTAAATGACGGTAAGAAAAAGAAAGAAAATCAGTAAGAGGGAGAGAAGGAATTCTGTCAAAATAAGAAACAAATGTTTACAATAGTGAGGTGAATGGGATCCACATGTCTGTGTCTTATTGGAAGATGAAAGCCCACTCACCATTCGGTAAAGCCAAAGAACCCTACCAAATTTATTTAAAAAATAAAAAGGCGGCTGAAACTTTTTCTTACTCAAACTCTCTTTTTCTACTCCTGAAATTTTCCCTTGTTCCCTTGGAAGTACACCGATTACCCCACACCCATTATTCTTCTTTCTTCCGATTCTGTTGTTTTCTACTGATTTGGTAGTCTCGTCGACAACATTTTTGTGGATTCGAAATCTTAGTGGTCCCGAAATCCTTGGTGGAAGTAGAAAGCATTTTCTTGTCCGATTGTGATAAAGACATAGAGTGGTCCAACTGGAGCTTACGTGATTTTCATTTCGGGTATTCTACTGCTTTCTTTGCTCATTTTTGATTTTCAGCGAATTTCCTTTTGGTTTCTGCAACTTAGATTTTGAAGCTCTTCTCGGCTTGGTCGAATGTTGTTTGAGAAATTCTGGTTGTGACGCAAATTTTTGGGATTAGTTTGTGTGCTTGTCTGATTGGGGCCAACTAAACACTATTCTTGTCAACATTAGGCTTCCATTGGCAATGGCACCGAAAACCCGAGCAAAACGAAACCTGGAGAGTTCGAGTCCAGCAACTGAAAGTACAGTCCCATCTCCCCAGAGGGAAGAGCCGGTCATAACTTCTTATGATTCCACTCGATTTGTCAACAGCCAAGCCGCAAAAAAATTCAAGAAAATTATGGGCAAAAATATGATTATCGAAAGGAGTTTTCGACCTGATATTGGGGGTTGGGACATGTATCATGAGTTTTTAAGAGATTTCGGGTTGCTTAAATTAGCAGGACAACCTAAAGATGCCATTCTGGATGTAGTCCGAGAATTTTATGCTAATGCAATGGAGAGCACCCATTCGATATCTGAAGTCAGGGGTATTCTTGTTCCTTACAACGCCAACGCCATTAATCTATACCTGGACCTTCCTCAAGGGGTGCAGGATGAATATCACAGTTATGTTGCAGCTCTCCACACTGATGTTGATCAGCTGTATCGGGTTATTAACGAACTCACAGTACCTCACACCCATTGGCAGAAGCGGCCAGAAACTGAATCTATGGCATTCCCTTCCAATCGACTTCAATATGGTCTGCACGAATGGTATGATTTCATTTGCTCTCGAATAATGCCTACAACTCATAAAAGCAGTGTTGATGTCGATAGAGCTGCTCTCCTTTACTGTATTCTGACTGGCAAGATTGTTGATTTTGGAACCATTATCTTTTGGTCCATGCAAGAATTTATACGCAGGGAAAATAGAAGGGGATTACCTCACCCCTCATTGGTTTGTGGACTTTGCAAGAAATACGGCATATATTGGACTGAGCTTGAACCACGACTGGCTAGGAAATCTGCAATCACTTTCAGAAATCCTCGGCTACCTCTGACTCAGAGAGAAGTTGCTCCTCCTACTGGCCTACCACAAACTTCTGCTGGTCCATCTGTTGCACTTTCCACCACTTTCGACTCCATTGCAGCTGTGCTAAACGAGATTAAGGAGTTGCGGATGGAGATGCGCAATAATGACTGAGACTATCGGACTTTTTGTGCATATGTTGTCTCCTACCATAAATCATTAGTCGACTACCTAAATATGAAGGATCGTGCGGGAGAGGTGATATTCCCCATGCCGCCACAATGGTGTCCTTCTGCTTATGATGACATGGAAAAAGATGCCCAGGAGGAAGCTGATACTGAAGATGGCTCAGAGGAGGATTCAGACAGTTAAGACTACCCCAGGGAAGTCCTCTTTACTACTTTTTCCAATTCATTGAGGACAATGAATATCTTAAGTTTGGGGGAGTTATTGGTTGTGCTCTGTTGTGCTCTGTGTCATGCTGCTATGTTTTTCATGTTATTGGTTGTGCTCTGTGTCATGCTGCTATGTTTTTCATGCCTGCTGTTATGTTTTTCATGCTTTGTTTTTCATGCTTTGTTATGTTTTATGTGCCTGTTTCAATTTCTTTTTATGTGTTTCTTTTTATTGTTTGTGTGCAATTATACTCAGTTTCATAGATTAGTTTTCTAGATTGTGGTCAAAGATGGATTTTGCAAGGAATTGATCAAATTTTGTTTAAATGGATGATTTTTATTGTTTGAGTATTGGAATGTGGATAGAAAGCTTCACTTGAATCTTTTCACTCAAACTATGCACCAATCATATTCAGTTTATGCACTTACTGTGTTGATATGTGAAACTAAAAAGACTCTAGAACTTGATTAGTTATTACTTGAGGCGAAATTGATAGACCATGCATGATTAGGAAAATGATCTAGGCAATTTTTTTGTTTTGAGATTGAGCCTTTCAAGCCTACCCAATTATATTAATCCCTTGGAAAACCCTTTGAGCCAAATTTTTCCATTTTGTTGATATATAACCATATTACAAGCCATAGCCTAATTGTTTGATTATCTTATTCTTTTGGTCCCTTACTTAAAGCACTATCAATCAAAATTTTTGGATTAAGGAAGGAGCTCAAAAGAAAACAAGGTGGTTTGTAAATTATTGGTTTGAGAACTTGAATGTTACAAACAAGGGTTTGTTCTCGGGTCTTGCTGAAAATCTAGTGTCATATGTAGTTTCAAGTAGTGGAAAATAAAATTATGGAGTGTGACACAGTAAAAAAAAAACTCAAGAATGAGTAAGGTTGGGTAGTAATTCATGAGCACAAAACAAATTAAATCCAAAGGTGATTACAGTGCTTTAGGTGGATTAAACTTCATATTATATCCTTTATCCCACCTAAAACTCGAGCCTTACATTACAACCTTTGAAAAGTCCTTTTAATTCTTGGTTATGCATGAGTCTTTATTAGTGGAGAGTAGTAGTTAATTCAAGCATATGAAGTCTTGTGTTTAATTTCCATTTAGGTTTCGCATTAACATTTGACTGCATAAATTTGAATAAATGATTGTACACACACACACAAGTGGAAAGTGAAGAGTGAAGGGGGATTGGTTTGCTTTGATTGACTTGAACAATATAAATCTGAAATTTATCTTAAGCTGAGAACCTTGTGAATTCTTGAGGAAAATCCCAATTTAGTATGATAAGTATGTGAGCTGAGTATGGTTGAGAGTCTTTAATTGTTTTGTTTCTAGTATATGTTTGCTTGAGGACAAGCAAATTTCTAAGTTTGGGGCTATTTGTTAGCACTAAAATTTATATATGTTTAGAACCCTTTTTACTTAGTTATTTGATTTGTTCTTTGCTATATTAGGTATGTTTTATGTGTTTTGTGCATCTGTGCAGGAAAAAGAACAATATGGAGAAGTTAAAGCTTTTGGAGTTGATTCTGATGATTCTGTGAAGAAGTGAAATTTCAGGATGCTAATCGTGACTTATGCTACAGCAATAGAAGAAACTGGATAGTGCAGAGCAAATCTGGGGAATCAATACCATTGTCGCAGCATAGCAGTCTGATTAGGACAACACTATTTTTTCCACGTGGCATTCCGCGTTTTAGTGCCTGGGAACCTTATAAATAGTCTTTTTATCAGAATATCGGGGGGTGCTGCGGCAGAAGGCCTCAGGATTGATTTAGCTCCATAGAAACTCCATCTTTTACATCTTTTTCAATCAATGTTTATTCGAGGGATGATGATTTGGAATTATTGGATGTTTGTCATGATGTCTAGGAACTAAACATCTTTTTCCTAGAATCGATGTAGCCAACTTTGGGCAGATTGCAATTATTTTGTGATATTGTTTGGATGATATCAATTATGTTTATTTAATCTACTTGTTCTTAATGCTCTAGTTGATTGGCCACCAATTGGATGAATTAGTATAGGAATCCGACACTCGGGAGAGGGGATTATTTATATGCACAAGGGTAGATTAACATAGGACATTGTTGAATCGGGAGGTTGACAATTCTTATGAGCCATAGAGAAACGGATTACCATCGCTTAATGAACTCTATTATTTAATTCTGAATCGGGAGGTTAGAATTAGGTAATTTGGGTATGACTGTTTAAAACTCGGGAGAGATAAACAGGAAATAGTTTCGGCTATAAACAAATTGAAATCAAAAGAACAATTGATCAAAGGAATTGTATGAACCCTAGTTAGGTGAAATCAAGTTCTAGGAATATTTTGCCATTGATATTTTCATTCATACAATTGTGACTGTTTTGATTAATTTGTTCTATAATTAATAGTTAGAATAGTAAATAGGATCTCAACCAATATAAATTACTTTTTCTAAATAAAGTTTAAGGTTGTTGATTGCAGTGATTGGCGGTAGACACAATTCCCTGTGGGACGATACTTATATTTACTCTATACTCGAAAACTGACACTGTGCGCTTGCAGTAGTGTTCCATTTGAGCACGACACCGTTACTTCGCATCATCGAAAGGTATACACCTTGGTATCATTTTGTATCTAAACATGTAATAGCATAGTATTCATTTTGGAATGTAATATGGGGGATGTAAATATTAGTAAACATGTACAAGTATAGAACCTCAATTAGTATACGTGTTTGCTTTTGAATAAATTAAAAGATAGATGGCCCAGAAACGCGAAAATAGGGCAAATTTAAAACTTTTTACTCATCAAGTCACAATTAAGGGTGCATTCCTGTGCAGTGTCATACATAATCATACTATCATGCCTCAGGATCTCATCATAAAATAGTATATATCATATCATATGCATTACTCAATTCTGAGTTAATTAAT
This sequence comes from Firmiana major, assembly GCA_033439115.1. Classification (NCBI taxonomy): domain Eukaryota; kingdom Viridiplantae; phylum Streptophyta; class Magnoliopsida; order Malvales; family Malvaceae; genus Firmiana; species Firmiana major. The sequence continues at coordinate 41,199,648 of CM065907.1, read as the reverse complement.
CCTAATACATCCCATACAATGTTGTACATCAAGTGTCTATAATTACAATAATTGTCTGGGTACATGAAAAGATAAATGATACCTCAAAATACAATATATGGCATGGAGATCAAGTCCTCCACTAGCCACTACTCCATACATCACAGGCAAATTCTCTTCACTTGAAGAAATCTGGGGGAAAGATAAAACAGGGTGAGCTTCTAAATCGCTCAGTAAGAGGATAATGGATTCATTAATAATAAAATGATTTGTACAGCACAATCATTTTGTTTTACATGATAAACTCAATAAACTCAGTGGAAAATGTAGAATGAATATTTAAAACATCATCTCAATGCTCATGTAAAAACATGATAATAAATGGCTCAATTCAAGGTTACAGGCATGTAGAAATCAAGATGCGATAATGGCTTTTCTCTTTAAAACGTGATAAAAATCACTGCAATAGTAATGCACGTGGCACGGCCATTAAATAAAATCTACACGTGGCACAACCACTAATTAAAATCTGCACATGGCACAGCCACCAAACGCAAATGGCACAGCCACTGATTAAAATCCGCACGTGGCACAGCCACCAAACACATATGGCACAGCCACTGATTTAGATTCGCACGTGGCACAACCACCAAATACACGTGGCACAGCCACGAATTTAGATTTGCACGTGGCACAGCTACCAAATACAAGTGGCACAGCCACTGATTTAGATTTGCACATGGCACAGCCACTAAATACACATGGCACAGCCATTTATTTAGATTCACACTTGTAGATAACCAATGCTACCAGAGTAGGGGTCATCTCACGTTACCAGAACGGAGGAATATCAGACTTACATGCTACTAGAGCAATGCCCGGTGTGTATTCAAAATGACACACCTAAGTCTCAATCAATAGCCATTACCATAAAAATCATTTTGCCTTCACGTAAAGCTCATAATGGTTTTCTCTCATAAAACTCTTTTCAAACCATTTTGTACTCAACACAAAACATGTCAAAATCGAGCTTCAACCGGTAAAACCACGCACATATTTCTCAAATCTCAGTACGCCTTAACGTAGGGCCCAAAACACTTTTCACATTTTAAACACAAAAATGGGTATAAAATGTTTTCACATATAGTTTATAAGTCATAAAAGTTGGACCCCAACCGGCTATAAAATCGTGTGCAATTCTCATCCACAACACATAAAACATGCTTGTTTTCTCAATCGAAAATCATGCTACAATATTATCACAAAACACATACACAATGAGTTTAGTTTTCCCTTACCTCTTTGCACCTCGTATAGTGCAATCATTCCCTTATATCACGGACTAGCCTCGCATTCCACTCTGGAACTCCCGAGTTATCCAAACGATGTTAAAAACATCAATATCTCGACTCAATTTCATTATCGAGCATACATTTGCTCATATTTCTCACTAACACCTAAATCTCTCAATTATCCCATTTCTCATGACTCTATCACAATACGTCATCTCATCCACTACATCTCAACATTCTACATTTCTCATGCATAATACCCATACCAAAATCACCTTATTTCCTCAATTTCCAATTTATAGACAAAAATCCTAATTTACCACAATTTACTTAGTATCATCATCACTCTAATAAAATCACAATTTCATCAATCTCTAACCATCTCCTAGCTATTTCATCATAATGCCCATATCCACAATCACCAAAAATCACTTCAAAATCCAAGATTGAAGTTTAGAGATTACCCAAACTTGTGGAGTGCTCAACTCCCACCTCTATTCGATTTATCCTTCGATTTCCAAGTATGTTGTTCTCCTTTGGATGAGGAACAACTTTCCTTTTTGCCACAACCTTTGATTTAAACGAAAATGGGTGTTTTGGAGGGGAGAGAAAGCTAGGGTTTGAAAATGGCGATTTGGGGAGAGAGAGAGATTGATTTCCAGGAAAAATAAAGGGGTCTTATATAGACGGAGGGTAGGAGATCGATCTGGCTCTTGATGAGATCGATCTGCATTTGAATTTAGGGACGATTTGGGGTAATTTTATGCCTAGGAGATCGATATATTGTGGGGTAAGATCGATCTCTTAATGGCTTTATGAGATCGATCTGCTCCAATTATGAGATCGATCTCTAATTTACAGAATGCTTCATGAGATCGATCTGCTCCTTGGGGAGATCGATCTTCTCCTTAACAAAAACATTTTGAGATCGATTCCTTCCTCATGAGATCGATCTCTTCTTTATAGAATCATAAGGAGATCGATCCTCTTCCATTGGAGATCGATATGCTCACTTAAATTCATCCTTCCTTGTCATTTTTGACCTACCAGATCGATCTTCTCTTCTCCAAGATTGATCTAGCCCCATAGTTTCACACTTTAACATAAAATCTCATTTATAACTCATTCATCACTTAAAATTTCATTCCATACACCTCAATATATGAGTACATCATATTTAGTACAATCAATTACACTTCATGTTCTCATTACATAATTTGATATATGTAAAATTCACAGATCTCACAATAGTAAAGGGTGACTAATATTGACTCATAGCCCAACTGTTTGGTGGTGAGAATGTTCACGACCGGGAAAGGAAAGGAAAAAGTGAAAAATTTGTAGCGATTTTTTGTAAAAAGGGGTCGTGATAATATAGGACTTTCTACAGATCTTCATGAATGATTTCTCTACATTTAGGGATAGATTTGACCTCTGTCTACATAACTTGGCACTCATTCTAAAGAAATGTGAAGAAACAAATTTAGTGTTGAATTAGGAAAAGTGCCACTTTATGGTTACGGAAGGTATTGTGCTTGGGCATAAGATTTTGTCGAAGAGGATAGAAGTGATAGAACTAAGGTGGAAATCATTGAGAAGTTACCTCCCCACTTTTGTTAAAGAAATGAAGAGTTTACAAGGCTATGCTGGCTTTTATAAAAGGTTCAAAAAGAAATTTTCTCAAATCTCAAAACCCTTATGTAACCTTCTTAAAAGACATTGTATTCTGTTTTAATGAAAATTGCATGGATGTATTGAAGACACTAAAGGAAAAGTTGGTTATAGTCCCCATGATCACAGCTCCAGATTAAATTCTATCTTTTGAGCTGATGTTTGATATGAATGATTACACAGTTAGGGTTGTACTTGAATAGAGAAAAGGAATAGTCTTTCATATTATCTACTATGCAAGTAAGACTCTGAATGAAGCACAGGTAAACTATACTACCACCTAGAAGGAGCTGTTGACAGTGGTATTTGCTTTCGATAAGTTCCGCTCCTATCTCATTAGCATTAAGGTGATAGTTGATACTGATCATGCTGCCATAAAGTACCTAGTCTCTAAGTAGGATGCAAAACCTAGATTGATTTGATAGATCCCCCTACTTCAGGAGTTTGACTTAGAGAATAGGGATAGAAAAGGAATTGAATATCAGGTAGTTGACCGTCTATCTAGATTAGAGAATTGACTTAAAAAAGATGGTATAATAATTAATGAGTCATTTCTTGATGAACAGTTGTTTACTTTTAGACACTCTAGTTTGCCTTGGTATGCTAACTTTGTTAATTATCTATTGAGTAATGTGTTATCACCTAACTTGATTGCTCAATGAAAGAAAAAGTGTTTGAGTGATATCAAGTACTATGTATGGGATGAGCCCTTCTTGTATAAGCAATGTAAAGATCAAATTTTGAGGAGGTGTGTCCCTTTGGAAGAGGTAGAAGATATACTTAGACATTATCATTCTTTTGAATATGGAGACACTTTGGAGAAGAGAGGATAGCTGCCAAGGTTTACAATCTTGATACTATTGGCTCATCTTGTTTAAAGATGCCCACTACTTTGTTTCCAGATTTGATAGGTGTAAGAGGGTAGGTAATATTTCCAAAAGAAATGAGATGCCTCTGACCAACATTTTGGAAGTAAATATTTTTAATGTTTGAGGCTTAGACTTCATGAGACCTTTTGTACCTTCATACGGCAATCTCTACATTCTAATGTTTGTGGACTATGTGTCTAAATGGGTTAAAGTGATGGCTATGCCAACTAATGATGCCAAGGTGGTGATTAGGTTTTTGAAGAAGAATATTTTTATGCGATTTGGCAGCCCTAGAGCTATCATTAGTGATGAGGGATCCCACTTTTGTAACAAGAGCTTTGATAAACTTTTAAGGAAATATAAGGTCAAGCATAAGGTAGCCACTGCTTATCACCCACAGACTAGTGGCCAGGTAAAGTTATCCAATGGAGAGATTAAAGGGATATTGGAGAAGACAGTGAACCCAAATAGGAAGGACTGGTCCATTAGGTTAGATGATACACTCTAAGCCTGTAAGATAGCCTTCAAGACACCTATTGGGATGTCCCCTTATCAGTTTGTGCATGGAATAGCCTATCATTTGCTAGTGGAGCCTGAGCATAAGGCCTACTTGGCCTTTAGGAACTTGAATGTCAATTTAGATTTAGTTGGGGAGAAGAGGCTGCTCTACCTTAATAAGTTAGATGAGTTCAGGTTGCAGGCATATAAGAATGCCAAGCTCTATATGTTTATCTTATTGAAATAAGAATTATCAAGATGTAAATGAATGGTTATAAAGGTTCATACGAGAACCAAAGAAAGTATTCGAATATACCTTTGTGAATATTTTCTGGGAGATCAGGTTATCCGAAAATTCTAAAAATATTCAGGGAAGTATATATAAGAGCATTATAGATAACTGCGTAGTAAGTTTTTAATTTAGACTACTATAGAATATTTTCTAGCTATTGGACTAAAATGGGTCAAATGAAGAAAAGTACGCGTTTACATTAAAACTCCGCCAGATTTAAATCGACATTAATTTGTTATGTTAACCAATGGGAGCGTAGCTTATAAGCCCTAAATTGAGCAAGGTAGTATGTGACCTAGAAATGTGATAGGACTGCACTCACACAACAAACAAGATTAAAGTTAATAAGAATAAGTTAGCCTAATTAGCTCTATTTCCGCGATAATTTATAATAAAGTCTCATCCCTCGGGATGTAACAATCTTGTTTTGAAATTGAGTTGAACTTGTGACATTACATGGTGTAGCTTTTGACCAAACATGGAATTTTTAATCCCATGGCCGTGTATGTGATGGATGCATAATCTTATGAAAGCTTTGCGATCATCCTTATACTTCTATGTTTTGTCAGATTTACAATTTATATATTTTTACTTAAGTTTATACTTAAAGTATTTAGTTTTAATCATTCACTTTGGAAACTATTTTAATTTATTAAAACCTTGCATGCTTCGATTCTATTTGGCTATATCATGTGTAAGTTTGATCATGTGATTGAAACATTTGATAATGTTGTGATACCATTTACTTGGCTTGTCAAAGATTATAAGATGTTTTATAATTGTGAATTTTATTTGTTTCAGCTTATGCTTATGCAAGAATAGCATTTTGGCCTATCCTTGGAGTTAATCTCAAATAGGTACTAGTTTCGCCTGGTCCATGGACCATTTGAGTGTCTATGATCATAGATTATGCCCTTGATAGGGTGTGAAACTACTTGTATGCCTATAATCATAGATGGTGCCCATGATAAGGAGTGTGACGCACTAATGTTATGCTACTTTCGGTGAAACCTTAGTTCGAAACTTACTAACTATTCAAAAAAGCTCACTTGTGATTAGAATTCGACTATGTTTACTTACTGTTATCACACTTACATGCTTTTGATAAATGTTAACATTTTTTAAATTATTAGATGCTTTATTCCTATATTTATTTAGCAACATGTGATCTGCATCTCTTTATACTAGCATGCAAGTTTTGAATAAATACATATTTAAACTCTTTCTAAATTCTTATAATCTCTTATTGTACCTGTCACGACCTCCACCCGTGAATTACCCAAAAAGAACCACTACTAATTTTTTCACTTTTTACTTACCTTTCTCTTCACCAACAGTTGGGCTGTGATTCAGTACTAGTCTTCTCATTCCTACTCACCTTATCACATCATACATACATGTCATTATAAATATTGATTGTACATACATATTTCTCATAAACAAAGTTATTTACATTAACATAATTACATCCCTAATATTACAAACGTGTACATCACTGTGCTTATACATTGTTCAGATATAAAATAGTACATGATGTGTATACCTTTAGCTCTATGGGAAATGGCAGAATGTTATACCTCAACCGGACTCAATCTACTGCGGATGATCTGTGAAAAGGGGAAAATAAAGGGGGGTAAGCTCACAGCTCAGTAAGGAAATCAGGCAAGAAAGTAGACATCCACACTATCTACTGAAAATATCTCTCATCTCAAACGCATGTATCAAAACTGATATAATCGTAGTACAGAATCAATTCCATGTACTTAAAATCATGCATAGTTATAAAATGTAGGCATTCATGCAAAACAGTGCATCTTTATAATTTCAGAATGCCTTTATATAAATCGTGCCATTTACATATAAATCATGGTAAATATGGTAATACACAACACAATTCAATCACCAGTTTCCGACCCATCACTCAGGTCTAACCGTCTCATGAAATCAAGTGATATATCATGCGAGACTCAGTGGCTAAATGCAATACTCTCCTAGACTATGGTCATATCCTAAAATGGTGAAATCTCAGGCAACACAGATCTTGGTGTGCGGGTTATTACTGCTATAACGGGAGGGGGTTAGTCCATCACAACCGCCAGCTATAAACTCCTCAACTTCACAACTCCACCACACGGTACAGTGTACTTCATGCCACTCGCACGGTACAACATACACCCGTGGACCCTCTCCTCATGGTCGGGGTGCCTGCCACAGGTCTTTGTAAGACCTGATTTTATTTAAAACACAAAATGAGAAAAGATCAAATGAAGGATTGAAATGGTAGTCCCGAACACGTGCAAGGGCAAAACGGTCAAAATACCAAAATTTGGTATTAATTAGACAAGAAAAATTTATGAAAAATATGAGAATGAGAAATCTTGATCAATAACGTAGAAATAATTAAATTTTGGATCAAATTGATCAAGATATGAATTTATTGGAATTAATCAAAATTTTCACCTCAGAAAATTATCCCGAAAATAATCGAAAAATATACCGAAAAGACGAGATAAGACAGATAAATTCATTTATTGACTAAATGAATAAAATAATATTTTTTTAGATATTTTGGATTTTTAATAATATTTTAATTGATTAAAATAATAATAAAAATAAATTATAAATAAATAAAATAAAAAAATTCCGCGAAACGCGAAACTGGAAAATGGAAACAAAAGGAGGGAGCCGAGACCCCTTTGCCGGCCACCGACGAGCCCAGAGGAGCGACCGACGAGGGAGAGGCAACCCAGCCGAGCCTCGCTGGCGCTGGTAGACGGAAAGAACAGCGACCGACGAGGGAGAAATCGACGGGAGAGGAAAAGAGAAATCCGACCATTTCGTCGGCGATCTAGACCAAACCGACCCTAACCGACGGTTCCCCAGGCGTAGGCGACGCGATTGGTGGTAGCACCGGCCAGTAGAACGGCCGGCAATGCCGTCAACGGTGAAGGGAAAGAAACGGTACCCACACCGGAAGGGAGAAAGGTTGGACCGGCCACTTTTCGGCTACCTCGGATGAAACCGACCCCAGATCTGTGCACCGGACGATCCCACAGAGCAGCTGGCGGTGAAAATCGGTGGAGAATCGACTGACAAAGCCCTGAACCAACTGAAAAGGACTGAACCGGCTAGACCAAACTGGTCTGAACCGGGTTGAACCAGACCGGACCAGTTCAGCCAAAAAAGAAAAGGAAAAAGGAGAAAAAAGGAAAGAAAAAGAGGGAAAAAATTGGGAAAAATCCTAGTGATGCAATCGAGCTACGAGTAAGTCGGTAAGCGGTTGAAATTGACCGATTTAAATTTTAGAATATTTAATTTGATTAATATTCGACTGGAAATTTACCCGAAAAAAATATGTAATTGTGTAGCTCGACAATTGACGTTAAACGAGGACTCGAGTCAACCTCGATTTGTGTACTATCATGAAATCTTGGGTAAGTAACCCTTATTTACGATAATATTGTATCGTTATGTGTGTTAGAAATTTACCACATAAATTACGGATTTAAATTCTGCATGAAATGAATTATATCCTAGAATTAGAGATATATTGTCGTATATAATTCATTAAGCTATCCGGGAATTTAGAATGAGGCTTAATTATACGCAGTTTCAGAGATTTAATTGAGAGCAAATCAGACTACATGACGAGACATCAGTAGAAAGGTCAGACTGTACAGAAAAATGAGGTAAGGGAACTGTGCGAGTAGCTAGAGGTAGCTACGCATATTTTAATAGCTTTTGTATATACATAATATGTATAAAGGTCCTAAAAATAGATTACAGATTTTAAGGACTCGAAATAGGTAAAAGGCTATTTTACCCCTATTGAGGGAAATTCACCTAAGGATGGTGAAAGCATGATATGCATGAAATGCATGATTTAAGGAATTTTCAGATTTAAGGAATTTTCTTGGTTTTTAAGCAAAGCAAATCGATAGATTGGCCAGTAATTGCATAAATTTCACAATATAACACTACGTAAGTGTTATTAAGATTTAAATGAAAATTATTTGGAAAATGGGCGAACTATCAAGTTTAAATGGAAACAGATAGTGTTGGTGCATAGCTCGCACTATATCTGAGTTTGTGAGTGTTCATAAAATGTGCTTGAGCAGTTGCTCGCACCGACTTGTGTGACATCATATGCATGAAATGTGCTAGAGTGGTTGCTCACATTGATTTTACTATTGTGAAATGCATGAGAGCTGCTGGAGCCTAGCTCGCACTCTTTTTTGACTTGTTTTGACTTGTTTTGACTTGATATGCATAAAAAGGTGCTGGAGAGATTGCTCGCACTAGTTTTTATGATTTGACATGCATGAAAGGTGCTGGAGCTTAGCTCGCATCTTGTTTTGATATAATAATTTCTTTTTAAAGCCGTACTGGAGCCTTGCTTGTATGTGATTTAATTGATTTAATTGCATAAAGCCGTGCTGGAGTGTAACTCGCACGAGATTTGATTTACTTGAGCATTCATTCGTGCTGGAGCGTTGCTCGTACGAAGTTTTATATGGATTTGTAACTTATTTTAAAGTCGTACTGGAGTGCTACTCTGTGAGATCTAAGAATTTCAGACATATTTTATTGATGTAATAATAATTTGAAGTGTAATTTATTGAGCTAAGTGAATTGTGGGAATGATAATTGGAGATTTATATGTTAAGTGTTAAAATAAATGTGAAACTATGAGGACAGATCGATCTGGGAGAAGGAGAGATCGATCTGGTGAGTTAAAAATGACAAGGAAGGAGGAATTTAAGGAGCAGATCGATCTGGGAGAAGGAGAGATCGATCTGGTGAGTTAAAAATGAGAAGGAAGGAAGAATTTGAGGAGCAGATCGATCTCCAATGGAAGAGGATCGATCTCCTTATGATTCTGTTTGAGAGAAGATCGATCTCATGAGGAAGAGATCGATCTCCAAATGATTCTGTTTGGGAGAAGATCGATCTCCTCAAAGAGCAGATCGATCTCATAAAGCCATAAAGAGATCGATCTCACCCCTCGACAGATCGATCTCCTAGGCATAAATTGCCCCAAATCGTCCCAAAATTCAAATGCAGATCGATCTCATCAAGAGGCAGATCGATCTCCTACCCCCAGTCTATATAAGGAACCCCTGTTTTTCTCCTGCAATTTCACTTTCTCTCTCTTCCAACCCCCATTTTTACCGAAACCTAACTTTCTCACTCATCCAAAGCACCCATTTCAGGCCAAATCAGAGGTTGTGGCAAGAAAGGAAGTTGTTCCTCATCAAAAGGAGAACAACATACTTGGAAATCGAAAGACGGATCGAATCAAGGCAAGAACCCCCAGTCTATATAAGGAACCCCTATTTTTCTCCTGCAATTTCACTTTCTCTCTCTTCCAACCCCCATTTTTACCGAAACCTAACTTTCTTACTCATCCAAAGCACCCATTTTCGGCCAAATCAGAGGTTGTGGCAAGAAGGGAAGTTGTTCCTCATCAAAAGGAGAACAACATACTTGGAAATCGAAAGACGGATCGAATCGAGGCAAGAGATAAGCTCTCCACAAGTTTTGGGTAATAACAAAAACTTCGATCCTTATATTTGAGGTGATTTTGGTGATGTTAGTTGTTAGCATTGCGTTAAAATAGCTGAAAAATGATTAAGGATTGATGAAATTACAATGTAGTTGGAGTAATGTTGATATTTGGCAATTTTGGTAATTTTGGGAATTTTGAGCTATAAATAAAAATTTAGACAATGTGGTGAATTAGCGTAGATGATTTGACATTAGAAATGTAGGACGTTGAGATATTGTGAATGAGGTTGTAGTTTAGGGTAGAGTTACGAGAATCGAGAGATTTGAGGTGTTATGAGCAATTATGCTCGATTTTGAGAATTGAGGTTTATGTGATAGTTGAGTATTGATGTTTTAACATCGTTTATACAGCTCGGGAGTTCCAGAGTGGAATGCGAGGCTAGTCCGTGATACGGGGGAAACGATTGCACTATACGAGGTGCAAAGAGGTAAGGGAAATCTAAACCATTTGTGTATGTGATTTGTAAACTATTGTAGCATGATTTGTGGTTTATAAAACAAGCATGTTGAGTGTTGTGTTGAGTTATAATTGCACACGATTTTTATAGCCGGTTGGAGCCCATTGTTTTATGCGTTTATAAGCTGAGTGTGAAATTGCTTTATAAACCGTCGAATTTGTGTGAGTAATGAATTGGGCTCTACGTTAAGGCAATATCGAGATTTGAGAAATGTGTGCGTGCTTTGCCGGTTGGAACTCGGTTTTATTATGTTTTGTGTTGAGTACAAAACGATTTCAAATGAGTTTTATGAGAGAAAAATCATTATGAGTTCTACGTGAAGGCAAACCAGTCTTGTGTGATAAGACTTAGGTGTGTAATTTTGAGTACACACCGGGCATTGCTCTAGTAGCATGTAAGCCTGATTTCTTCTCCGTTCTGGTAACGTGAGAATAACCCATTTTGTGGCTGTGCCACGTATACTTAGTGGCCATTGCCACGTGTGAAACCCCATTTGGTGGCCGTTGCCACGTGAGAAACCCTATTGGTGGCCGTTGCCATGTGAGAAACCCCATTGGTGGCCGTTGCCACGTGATACCCCATTTGGTGGCCGTTGCCACGTGAGAAACCCCATTTGGTGGCCGTTGCCACGTGAGAAACCCTATTTGGTGGCCGTTGCCACGTGAGAAACCCCATTTGGTGGCCGTTGCCACATGAGAAACCCTATTTGGTGGCCGTTGCCATGTGAGAACCCCTAATTAGTGGCCGTTGCCGTGTGAAACCCTATCCAGTGGCTATGCCACGTGTGAAATTTAAATCAGTGGCTATGCCACGTGTGAAATTAAATCAGTGGCTATGCCACGTGTGTTTAGTGGCTATGCCACGTGTGAAATTAAATTAGTGGCTATGCCACGTGTGAATTTAAATCAGTGGCCATGCCACGTGTGTTTAGTGGCTGTGCCACGTGCATTACTATTTCAGTGATTTTGATGTCCCACCATGATGTGATTGGTTGGGAAGAGTTTCAGACAGCCTTTAGGACCCAATATGTACCACGAGCCGCCCAGAGAAAGAAATAAGCTGAGTTTTTGAGTTTGGTACAGGGTGACATGTCTGTGGATGACTACGAGAGCCAATTCACCGCACTATTGAGATATGACCCAGAGACCTTCAAGAGTGAAGAGCTCCGCACAGAGAAGTTTGTGTATGGGTTGAAGCCCGTCATCAGAGATAGATTGATAGGGCTATGTATTACTGAGTTTGGAGATGCTCTGAGACGAGCACAAGAGATTGAAAGAGGAATTGAGATGGTACAATCCCAGAATGAGCTCAGAGCGGTGAATAGAGATAAGGGCAAGAGGCCAGCGATTTTCCAAATAGAGGCTCGGAGAGGTTCCTTCAGAAGAGGAAGGATTGAGGTACAGAAGGGCAGATTAGAGAGACCCAGAGGTTACCCTAACATTAGAGAGACCCCTCGAGATGTCAGGCCTGAGACAAGGTTTTGCAGAGATTGTGGCCGAATGCATGAGGGAAGTTGTACTGGGTCGATCCATGGATGTTTTAGATGTGGAGACATGGGTCACATGGTGAAGGATTGCCCTCAACCTCAGAAACCACATGTATTGGAGCCCACTAGACAACAGCCTCAGAGAGTGAATCCCCCGAGACGGGCCACTGCTGCAGAGAAAGGAAAGAGACCTGTGGCACAGGGATGTGTGTTTGCCCTGGATAAGGAGACCGCAGACACTTCGGCAGAAACTATAAGAGGTACACTCTCTGTCTGTAATTATGAGGCTCATGTGTTGATTGATTCAGGATCCACGCATTCGTTTATTTCTGAGCATTTTGCATGTAGATTAAACTTGAAGTTTGAACCTCTAGAATATATACTACATGTAAATACCCCTATGCATGAATCTCAGAGAACTGAGTTAATCTGTAGAGGATGTGAGATAAAGGTGGGAGATAGAGTGATGTTAGCAGATCTAATCATGTTGAATATACATGGGTTTGATGTAATTCTGGGAATGGATTGGTTGGCGACCAATCGAGTGAGTTTAGACTGCTACACTAAGATTGTAACTTTCTCCCTACCTGAACCTTACAGTGTACGATTGAGATATTGAGGGAATGATTATGTGGATTTCTAGTAAGTAAATTGAGAATTTTGATATTATTTTGGAGAATATTAAATATGATTGTTCATGTGAAGGTTATGAGACACTCATCTCAGACGATGAGCGGGAACATCCGAGGATTGAGGATATACCTGTGGTATGTGAATTTCTGGATGTTTTTCCAGATGAATTGCCAGGTTTACCACCAGAGAGAGAGCTGGAGTTTACCATTGATTTGGTACCAGATACTCAGCCGATCTCTAAACCTCCCTACAGGATGGCATTAGTGGAACTTGAGGAATTGAAGAAACAACTGCAGGAGTTATTGGATCAAGGGTTTATTAGACCCAGTGTTTCGCCGTGGGGAGCGCCAGTACTATTTGTCAAGAAGAAGGATGGTAGTCTCAGACTATGCGTAGACTATCGGTTGTTGAATAAAGCCACGATGAAGAATAAATACCCATTACCCAGGATTGATGATCTACTTGATCAGCTGAGAGGGGCATCAGTCTTTTCAAAGATTGATCTGAGATCGGGCTATCACCAATTGAGGATCAAAGAAGAGGATATTCCAAATACGGCCTTCAGGACGAGGTATGGCCATTATGAATTTCTGGTGATGTCCTTTGGATTGACAAACGCCCCTGCAGCATTTATGAGATTAATGAACGAAGTGTTCAGAGACTATCTGGATAAATTTATGATAGTCTTTATTGATGATATCCTGGTGTACTCTCAGTCGTATGAGGAGCATGCACAGCATTTGTGGTTAGTACTACAGATACTCCGAGATAAGCAATTATATGGAAAGCTTAGTAAGTGTGAGTTTTGGATGAACCGGATAGCTTTCCTTAGTCATATAGTCTCAGAGGAAGGAGTATCAGTGGACCCAAGCAAGGTGGAGGCTGTGCTTAATTGGGAGAGGCCAAGGACAGTTACTGAGGTTCAAAGCTTCCTTGGTTTGGCAGGGTATTACAGAAGATTTGTGGAAGGATTTTCAAGGATTGTCGCCCCTTTGACTAAGCTCACGCGCAAAGAGACTCCATTTATATGGACTGATCAATGTGAGCTCAGTTTTCAGGAATTAAAGAGGAGGGTGACAGCGGCACCTGTGTTAACTATTCCTGAGGGATCAGGAGGATTTTCGGTGTATAGTGATGCATCTCATCAAGGATTGGGGTGTGTGCTTATGCAGCACGGAAGAGTGGTCGCATATGGATCGCGACAGCTGAAAGACCATGAGTAGAATTACCCCACACATGATTTGGAGTTAGCCGCTGTGGTATTTGCTTTGAAGATCTGGCGGCACTACTTATATGGGGAAAGATTCTAGATCTTCACTGATCACAAGAGTTTGAGATATCTCTTTGATCAGAAAGAGTTAAACATGAGACAAAGGAGATGGATGGAACTCCTTAAGGACTATGACTGCGAGATTCTATATCATCCGGGTAAGGCGAATGTAGTTGCTGATGCCCTGAGCAGGAAGAGTATGATATCTGCTATGATGATCAGGGAATGGGATTTGTTAGAGCAGTTCGCCCAACTTCGGATCAAAGTTAAAGAGGTAGAGACTGGATTTTTGGCTGGCCTACGGATAGAGCCCAGGATCATGGATCAGATTAGAACTGGGCAGCGCAGTGATCAGAGATTGATAGATATGGTTAGCCAAGCTGAGCAGAGTTCGCAGTCGGATCTCACCATCAGTGAGGATGGATTGTTGAGATTCAGAGGACGGATCTGTGTACCGAACGATGATACCCTGAAGAGACAGATACTGAGAGAATCCCACTGCTCGCGATACACCATGCACCCAGGGAGTACTAAGATGTACCGAGACTTGAGAAAGGTGTATTGGTGGAGTGGTATGAAGCGAGATGTGGCAGAGTATGTGGCCAGGTGTTTAGTATGCCAGCAAGTGAAAGCTGAACATCGGAAGCCTGGAGGATTACTACAGCCCTTACCTGTACCTACATGGAAATGGGAGCATGTCACAATGGACTTTATTATGGGTTTACCGAGGACCCGAAGAGGTCATGACGCTATATGGGTTATAGTGGATAGATTCACCAAAGGTGCCCACTTCCTTGCCATCAAGAGCACAGATACTGTGGATGCCTTAGCTGAGCTGTATGTCAGCGAGATAGCTAGATTACATGGGGCTCCAGTGAGTATTACTTCTGATAGAGATTCCCGGTTTACTTCCAGATTTTGGACCCAGTTTCAGGAGTCCATGGGATCTCGATTGAGTTTTAGTACCGCCTATCATCCTCAGACAGATGGTCAGTCAGAGAGGACTATTTAGACCCTAGAGGATATGTTGAGGGCGTGTACGATGGATTTTAAGGGATCATGGGATGATCACCTGCCCCTAGCAGAGTTTGCATACAATAATAGCTATCATGCGAGTATTGGAATGGCACCTTTTGAGGCTCTATATGATAGGAGGTGTAGATCCCCTGTAGCTTGGGAAGAAGTCGGTGACAGAAAGACAAATGCCCCCGAGCTTGTTGAGCAAGCTGTACAGAGTGTAAAACTCATATGTGAGAGGTTACGGGCTGCACAAAGTAGACAGAAAAGCTACGCGGATGTGCGTAGACGACCACTCGAGTTTGATGTTGGTGATGCAGTATTTCTGAGAGTGTCACCGAGTAAGGGCATCATGCGATTTGGGAAGAAAGGAAAATTGAGTCCTCGATACGTGGGACCATTCGAGATTCTTGAGAGAGTGGGAGAGGTAGCCTACAGATTGGCATTACCCCCACAGATGTCCGGAATACACAATGTTTTTCATGTGTCTATGTTGAGGAAGTACCACCCGGACCCTTCTCATGTCATAGAGTATGACGAGATGGACATTCAAGAGGATATGAGCTACACTGAGGAACCCGTCCAGATTCTCGATAGAAGAGAGAAGGTACTGAGAACTAAGAGCATCCCATTAGTGAAAGTTTTGTGGAAGCACCACTCAATGGAAGAGGCAACGTGGGAACTAGAGAACCTCATGAAGGAGAAATACCCCCATCTATTTGACTTGTTGAGTTGAATTTGGAGGACCAAATTCTTTTAAAGTGCGGAGGATGTGAGATCTGAGAATTTCATACATATTTTATTGATGTAATAATAATTTGAAGTGTAATTTATTGAGCTAAGTGAATTGTGGGAATGATAATTGGAGATTTATATGTTAAGTGTTAAAATAAATGTGAAACTATGAGGACAGATCGATCTGGGAGAAGGAGAGATCGATCTGGTGAGTTAAAAATGACAAGGAAGGAGGAATTTAAGGAGCAGATCGATTTGGGAGAAGGAGAGATCGATCTGGTGAGTTAAAAATGAGAAGGAAGGAAGAATTTGAGGAGCAGATCGATCTCCAATGGAAGAGGATCGATCTCCTTATGATTCTGTTTGAGAGAAGATCGATCTCATGAGGAAGAGATCGATCTCCAAATGATTCTGTTTGGGAGAAGATCGATCTCCTCAAGGAGCAGATCGATCTCATAAAGCCATAAAGAGATCGATCTCACCCCTCTACAGATCGATCTCCTAGGCATAAATTGCCCCAAATCGTCCCAAAATTCAAATGCAGATCGATCTCATCAAGAGGCAGATCGATCTCCTACCCCCAGTCTATATAAGGAACCCCTGTTTTTCTCCTACAATTTCACTTTCTCTCTCTTCCAACCCCCATTTTTACCGAAACCTAACTTTCTCACTCATCCAAAGCACCCATTTCCGGCCAAATCAGAGGTTGTGGCAAGAAGGGAAGTTGTTCCTCATCAAAAGGAGAACAACATATTTGGAAATCGAAAGACAGATCGAATCGAGGCAAGAGATAAGCTCTCCACAAGTTTTGGGTAATTTCTAAACTTCGATCCTTATATTTGAGGTGATTTTGGTGATGTTAGTTGTTAGCATTACGTTGAAATAGCTGAAAAATGATTAGGGATTGATGAAATTACAATGTAGTTGGAGTAATGTTGATATTTGGCAATTTTGGTAATTTTGGGAATTTTGAGCTATAAATGGAAATTTAGACAATGTGGTGAATTAGCGTAGATGATTTGACATGAGAAATGTAGGACGTTGAGATATTGTGAATGAGGTTGTAGTTTAGGGTAGAGTTACGAGAATCAAGAGATTTGAGGTGTTATGAGCAATTATGCTCGATTTTGAGAATTGAGGTTTATGTGATAGTTGAGTATTGATGTTTTAACATCGTTTGGATAGCTCGGGAGTTCCAGAGTGGAATGCGAGGCTAGTCCGTGATACGGGGGAAACGATTGCACTATACGAGGTGCAAAGAGGTAAGGGAAATCAAAACCATTTGTGTATGTGATTTGTAAACTATTGTAGCATGATTTGTGGTTTATAAAACAAGCATGTTGAGTGTTGTGTTGAGTTATAATTGCACACAGTTTTTATAGCCGGTTGGAGCCCATTGTTTTATGCGTTTATAAGCTGAGTGTGAAATTGCTTTATAAACCGTTGAATTTGTGTGAGTAATGAATTGGGCTCTACGTTAAGGCAATATCGAGATTTGAGAAATGTGTGCTTGCTTTGCCGGTTGGAACTCGGTTTTATTATGTTTTGTGTTGAGTACAAAACGATTTCAAATGAGTTTTATGAGAGAAAAACCATTATGAGTTCTACGTGAAGGCAAACCAGTCTTGTGTGATAAGACTTAAGTGTGTAATTTTGAGTACACATCGGGCATTGCTCTAGTAGCATGTAAGCCCAATTTCTTCTCTGTTCTGGTAACGTGAGAATAACCCATTCTGTGGCTGTGCCACGTATACTTAGTGGCCGTTGCCACATGTGAAACCCCATTTGGTAGCCGTTGCCACGTGAGAAACCCTATTGGTGGCCGTTGCCACGTGAGAAACCCCATTGGTGGCCGTTGCCACGTGATACCCTATTTGGTGGCCGTTGCCACGTGAGAAACCCCATTTGGTGCCCGTTACCACGTGAGAAACCCTATTTGGTGGCCGTTGCCACGTGAGAACCCCTAATTAGTGGACGTTGCCACGTGAAACCCTATCTAGTGGCTATGCCACGTGTGAAATTTAAATCAGTGGCTATGCCACATGTGAAATTAAATCAGTGGCTATGCCACGTGTGTTTAGTGGCTATGCCACGTGTGAAATTAAATTAGTGGCTATGCCACGTGTGAATTTAAATCAGTGGTCATGCCACGTGTGTTTAGTGGCTGTGCCACGTGCATTACTATTTCAGTGATTTTATCACGTTCATTGAGAAAGCGTTTATCGCATTGTTTTCACATGCTTTGTTATTACTCTAAACTGAGCCTTTTTACTTCATGTTTTCACATGATTTGAGACATGAGAATGTCGTTTTGAGTACTTTCATGCTATGGTTTTCAAATGAGTTTCACATACAAATAAATATTTTGTGATGTGCATTCTGGGTTATGAAATGAGTTCCTTACCCCCCTTACTGAGCGATTTAGAAGCTCACCCTGTTTTCTTTCCCCCCAGAGTTCTTCAAGTGAAGAAGGATCTCCCTGCGATGTACAGAGTAGTGGCTAGTGGAGGACTTGAGCTCCAGGCCATATATATTGTATTTTGAGGTAACTTTTATCTTTTCATGTACCCAGACAATTATTGTAATTGCAGACACTTGATGTATAACATTGTATGGGATGTATTAGGATTAATTAACTTGGAATTGAGTAATGTATATGATACAATATACACTATTTTATGATAAGATCCTGAGGCATGATAACTATGATGATGTATGACACTGCACAGGAATGCACCCTTAATTGTGAATTAATAAGTAAAAAGTTTTAAATTTGCCCTATTTTCCGCATTTTCAGGGCGTGACATACTCGTACACAAATTTTACTGATTTTTTTATGAAACCGTGCTAGAGCTTCGCTCGAACGAGACTTTTAGATATCATGAATATGCATGGAGCCGTGCTAGAGCTTCACTCACACAGGGATTTATATGACATGCATATAGCCGTGTTGGAGCCTTCTGTAGACTGTGTGTCACAGTGAGATGATATGCCACACGTACATACTGAGACAGAGATGGTATGGGTGGATAAGACCTATTGCAGGCACCCCCTGACTGAGATTAGGTTCACGGAATACAATGTACCATGTATATCACATGGAGTACACTGTACCGTGGGGATTGTTGGAGTGGAGTGGCGTTATCCACGAGGCAGTAAGCCTTGCAGTCGCAATCCTGATGTTATGTTGTTCTGGCGGTAGGATTGACCCACCTCCCATTTCAGGTGTGATACCCCGCGCACTAGGTACCGTGTAGCCAGGGATCACTAGGTGATGGCCATAGTCCTCGATGTTACTGATATAGTCACCTATATGTCTCACATGATATAACTTTTGGTCTCGATAGACCAGGGTAGACTCGAGGGAGGGGTCCGACCCCTGATTTTACGATTTTCTACTGTGATGCTAGATTTCAGATGATTTTATGACATGTAACCCTAAAAGAAGGGTGATTTTATGATGAAATTTTATAACGAGTTGTTTTATGAGTTTTGAGATGTATTTAAGAGATGATTAACCCAGAGGGGTTATTTTATACTGTAGTTTTAATGAAATGATTTAAATGCAATAGCATGATGAGTTTTCCATGCGTTAATGATAAGATTTATGAAAAATAATTGTTTCTCGTGATTTGTTTTACATGGCATGAAATGATGCATGATCTTGATTTACCTCATGCTAAGTATGATTTAATGATGTCACATAAAATGGCTTTGATGCATGAATTACATGATTTCTATATGCACTAATAGTTTTGATAAACTATGTCATTGATGTATGCATGGTTTTGTGCTTGAGATTTTAATGAAAAGAAATGGATTTTAAGGGCATGGCATTATAAGCATGTAGATAGTGGAGCTATCTACTTACTTGCATAATTGCCTTACTGAGCATGTGGTTTGCTCACCCCCTTATTTTTCCATCTTTTCAGAGCACTCGCAATAGTTAGTGAGCTGCTGAAGACTTTCATTCTTGGTATCCGCTGCTTCCTATCGAGAAACATGTATACTCATTTGTATGGTTTTGTATCTAAATATGTAAATGCACAGTACTGTAAACGAATATGATGTCGAGGATGTAAGGTTCTATATACCATTACGAACGTATTTAGTTAAAGTTAAAGGATAGTAAATCCTGATATGTAAATGTGATTATGGAAATGGAATGGTAAATAGGTGAGAGGTGACTAACACCGAATAATAGCCCAATTGTTTGTAGGATGGTCACGATGAGAGAAAGGTAAGAATTAAATAATAATCGAAAAGCGAAAAAATTTGTAGTGATTTTAGGTAATTTGGGTCGTGACAGGTCTTAGCCCTCACACCATGGAAACACATCATAGTCAGGGTGCTTGCCATAAGTCTTA
Source organism: Firmiana major (assembly GCA_033439115.1). Classification (NCBI taxonomy): domain Eukaryota; kingdom Viridiplantae; phylum Streptophyta; class Magnoliopsida; order Malvales; family Malvaceae; genus Firmiana; species Firmiana major. The sequence continues at coordinate 41,179,513 of CM065907.1, read as the reverse complement.
GCCCTCATAGTATGGAAAATAATGTCATGTCTCTAAATCCACGTGCCAACATCTCAACAGTGTGACACTCAGTCTACACGAGGAAATCGTCACTGTTTTTCTAACATGTCTCATATATCACGTAAAACTACAGTGCACGTCTTGAGTGTGACTCACAATCAACACTCCGCCTCAATACACTTTGTATGCATCTCAAAATATCAAACAATAGGTCGAGTAGCCTCTAGCACTAGGTTAATGCATAAATCTCTTTTCAAATCAAGTACGAGCTATTGCTCCAATACTATATCATGTATAAATCATGAAAAGTCGAGTACAAGCAATCCTCCTAGCACTCTATCATGTAAAACTGAGTATGAGTAAAGCTCTCAATACTCTAGATGCATCGATCACAAAACTGAGTATGAGCAAAGCTTCTAGTACTCTAATTGTATAAAATCTCATTTAAATCTAGTATGAGTATTTACTCCAGTACTTTATGATGCATATCTCAAAATATAGTGCGAGTATCCTCTAGCACTTAGGGTTTTCAGACAAAACCAAATAGATGGCTATTCAAATCACATTTCACACAAGTAAATCAAATAAGCACTCAAATGTGTTGTTTTCATATAATTAGGAAAACATTAGCCATTTTATCATGTAGCTCATGCATTTTGGGTGACAACATGCTTCTTAGGTATTTTCACCCTATTTTTGGATAAAACACACTTATTCTCATTTATCTCTATCACAACAACAAGTCTCTTTAATGGAATTCATATAGAATATAATATCGAAACTCTATTCAAAATACGTGTAGCCATCTCTAGCTACTCACGTAATTCCCTTACCTCGGATCACGTCAAGTGACTTCTCTTCCTCGGTTCTGCTCACTCTTGCAGTCCGATTAGCTTCCAATGTGATTTTCGAAGCTGTTATAAATATTGACGTTAGTATATCACTATATACTCATTTCATTTGCCAAATCTCAATTTAATACATAGTTTTCATCACTTTCTCCAATTATAGTATAAATCCACGTTTTCACATAACTATCTTTATTTCTCATTATTTCCAATTTATGCATTTTATAAGATTACCTCATAATCTTCCATACATGCATATTCCATCATTAAATCAATGTTAACACCATTTCCTCATCATTTTCTCATTTTCTCACCAATATCTAGGTCATGGTGATTTTTCATGCTCCTTTGATTTCCAACATTTCATATATATATATCAATCAACTCATCAATACACCTAGTTTAACATATATCAACTTGGTGCATTAAATCTTACTTAGCTGAGATTTCCTTCCTTTTTCACCAAAATGGTAAAATCCTTCTTGCTCCTGAAACCTTTGATCTCAATCTCTTGTTTTCCAAGTATGTTGTTCTCCTCTTTGCTAAGAACAACTTTGCTCACTTATATCTCACTCAAAACTGATCACAAACTGAAGTTTTCTAGTGTTTCTTGGTTAGGTTACACTTTGGTTCTTGAATGAATCTCAAGAAAAATGAAGTGCAGAAGTCCAGTATTTATAGAATTGTTCTAAGAGATCGATCTGCTACCATAGGAGATCGATCTGCTCTGCATTTTTCCTCTTGAAATCGACCCTCCAGACCACATGAAATCGATCTGCTCCTAGCATGAGATCGATCTGCATAACACAGAACCTTAAGGAGATCGATCTGCTCTTGCATGAGATCGATCTGTTACAGTTTAGTAGCTTAAGAAGAATGATCTGGCCCTTCAGAGATCGATCTGGCCTTTCAGAGATCGATCTATTATTCATATTTTCCAGATTTTGCTGTAACTTTCTGTAGTAACTCATACCAAACTTCATAGATTTTGCTACTATAGTCATTTTCTCATTCAACCACCTTTAAGGCTTGAAAATGACATCCATTCATACTTTATATATATTAAAACTTGTGTGCATTCATTGTATAGCCAAAGGTATACCACACAAACTCAAATGGAAGTACAAAACTCATGGATCTTTATTCCATACACATTTACAACTTCAAATATCCATTCCTCATAATTTACATTATTTGTGACTTGTCTACACATCACAAAGTAATAAAGATTACATATTCAAAAATTCAGATCTTACAATCCTCCCCTCCTTAAGAAATTTGGTCCTCCAAATTAGAACTAAGTTAGTCTCTAAACAATTGGGGATATCTCTCTTGCATAAGACTCTCTAGCTCCCAAGTAGCTTCTTCTGAAGTGTGGTGTTGCCAAAGAATCTTCACTAACCTGATAGTCTTATTCCTCAAGACTTTATCCTTTCTATCTAATAACTGGATCGATTTCTCTACATATGTCAGATCATCTTTGAGTTCCAATGGCTCATACCGAATCACATGATTTGGATCTGAATGATACTTCCTCAGCATCAAAATATGGAAGACATTATGCACTCCTGATAAATCTGGTAGCAAAGCTAATCTGTATGCCTTATCTCCCACTCTATCCAATATCTCAAAGGGTCCAATATAGTGAGGACTCAATTTTACTCTTTTCCCAAATCTAGTTATACCCTTAGAAGGAGAAACCTTCAAAAACACTGACTCACCAACTGCGAATTCAAGTGGTCTTCGTCTCTTATCAGCATAGCTCTTTTGTCTACTCTGAGCTGTCCTCAATCTCTCAACAATCAACTAGACATCGTCAGAGGCCTGTGTAACCAAATCAGGAGCAAACATCTTTATGTCACCCACTTTTTACCAACAGATAGGGGAATGACATCTACGGCCATGCAAAGTCTCATACGGTGTCATCCCGATACTCGCATGATAAATGTTGTTGTAGGCAAACTCGGCTAATGGCAAATGATCATCCCAAGAGCCTCTAAAATCTAGCACACAAGCTCTCAACATATCATCTAGGGTTTGTATAGTCCTCTCTGACTGACCATCTGTCTAAGGATGATAAGCGGTGCTCAAACTCAACTGGGTTCCCATGGCTTCCTAAAAATGTTCCCAAAAGTGGGAAGTGAAGCGGGAATCCCTATCCGAAACAATGCTCACTGGAATACCATGTAACCTCACTACCTCGCGTACATACAACTCTGCCAATGTACTCAGAGTATCGATAGCTCCCATAGCTAGAAAGTGGGCTGACTTCGTCAGTCTATCAATGATCACCCAAATAGCATCGTGATTCCTCTAAGTCCTCGGTAAACCCATCAAGAAATCCATAGTGATAAGCTCCCATTTCCATGTTGGTATAGGTAGAGGCTACAATAACCCTGCAGGTTTCTGATGCTCTACCTTCACTTGCTGACATACAAAACATCTCGCCACGAAGTTCGTAAGATCCTTCTTCAGACCTGACTTCCAGTACACCTTCCAAAGATTTTGGTACATCTTATTACTCCCCGGATGTAGCGTGTACCTCGACGAATGAGCTTCCGATAATATCAATCTCCTGAGCTTGGGGTCCTTGGGAACACATAATCTGCCTTTAAACCTCAGGAGTCCATCTGAACTTATCTCAAAGTCAGTTACTGTGCCCTTCTGTATCTGACTACTCACATCAATGCAATACGGATTAGTCTGCTGAGCCTATCTGATCCTCTCCAACAGATCTGGCTCCAATCATAGACTAGCAATCACACAGTCCGTATTCATGTCAGAAGGCACGACTCTCAAGCTGAGGCTAGCAAACAGCTCTAGCAACTCATGTTCCCTAACCATCATGTACATACCATCCCAAGGCTCTTCCTGCTCAAAGCATCAATTACAACGTTAACCTTACCCGGATGATAAAGTATCTCATAATCATAATCCTTTAGAAGCTCTAGCCATCTTTTCTATCTCATGTTCAGCTCTTTCTATGAGAACAGATACTTAAGGTTCTTGTGGTCGGTAAAAATCTAAAATTTCTCTCCATATAATTAGAGGCGTCATATCTTCAACGCAAACACTACTACAGCTAACTCCAAATCATGGGTCGGATAGTTCTTCTCATGATCCTCAGCTGTCTGGATCCATAAGAAACTACCCTCCCATCCTGCATCAATACACAGCCCAATCCTTGATGCGAAGCATCTGTATACACTGAAAATCCTCCTAAGCTGGTAGGGATAGTGAGAATTGGAGCGGTGGTCAATCAACTCTTCAACTCCTGAAAACTTCTCTCACAATCTTCATCCCATACAAATGCTACACTCTTCCGAGTGGGACGTGTCAATGGAGAAGCTAACTTCAAAAATCCTTCTACGAATCTCCGATAATATCCTGCTAAACTCAAGAAACTCCTGATCTCGGTGACTGTCCTTGGCTGTTCCCACTGAACTATACCCTCAATCTTGGATAGATCTACTGATACACCATCCTTCGACACAACATATCTTAAAAATGAGATCCGTGACAACCAAAATTCACACTTGCTAAGTTTAGCATATAACCTCTGCTCTCGTAACGTCTGCAATACAATCCTGAGGTGTTCCTCATGCTCTTCCTCGAATCTCGAGTATACCAATATGTTATCAATGAAGACGATAACAAACTGATCCAAATATTGCTTAAACATATCGTTTATCAAAGCCATGAAAGCTGCGGGAGCATTCATTAATCCGAATGGCATAACCAAAAACTCATAATGACCATATCGAGTCCTAAATGTTGTATTGGGCACATCTCCACTTCTTACTCTCAGCTAATGATACCCAGACCTCATATCAATCTTAAAAAAGACCTGCGCTCCTTGGAGTTGATCCAACAAATCATCAATTCATGGAAGGGGATATCTATTCTTGATGGTTGCCTTATTCAACAATTTATAATCAATACACAATCAGAGGCTCCCATCCTTCTTCCTCATGAATAAAATCGGTGCTCCCAAGGCGACACACTCGGTCTAATGAAACCCCTATCCAACAACTCCTGCAACTATTTCTTGAGCTCCTCCAGCTCAACTGAAGCTATGCGATACAATGGTTTCGATATAGGTTCAGTACCAGGCACCAAATCTATACAGAATTCCATTTCTCTGTCTGGTGGGAACCCTGGCAATTTATCCGGAAAGACATCTAGGAACTCACCAACCATAAGAATATCCACCAACTCCGGATGTACCTTATCCGTATTAACCACGTATGCAATAAAACCTTCAACATATTCATCTCTCAGTCAGCATAGTACCTTATCAATTACAATCATAACTACTATTTTTATTTCTTTTCATCTAACTTTACAACATATTTTTCAGGGCTAGGAAACATAACTGTCTTAGCATAACAATCTAAAACAGTATGGTTTGACGATAACCAATCCATTCCTAAGATTACATCAAAATCACCCATGCTTAACAGTATTAGATTGGCGCTCATATCCTTTTTCCCTACTTTCAGCTTATAATCATTCAACACATACTCCACTAGCTTACTATTATCCATTGGCGTACTAATCAACATCATCCTACTTAAAGGAGTACGCTCTACATGCTTTGCTAACTTACATGCAAATAAAGGCGATACAAATGAATGCGTTGCACCAGGATCAATTAACACATATGCTTCTAAATCATAAATCAGGATGTTACCTCTAATCACATCCGATGAAGAATCTGTTGTTCCCTGGTCTAAGGCATGTACTCGCCCCCGTCCCATCACCTGCTTCCCCTTCTCTTTTGTCGTCGCTCTCCTCCTCGACGCAGACATATCAACTGTACCTCTCTTTAGCTCCTTGCTCTTATGTGGGGCAGTCTCAACCATCTCTGGGTAAACTCTAGCAATATGCCTTAGTTTCACACATCGAAAACACATAATAGGACTCATCGAACAAGGTCTACCACTATGGTATCACCACATCTACTGCACTGATCAGTAGTAGGCCTCGATCCTCCAATCATAATGCCCTTCACCGGAGCTATAAACGGGTATGTAAGAGGTCTAACTAGTCTCTCTTGCACCTCCTCTATCTGTGGTCTCTTACCGAAGAGTCTCCTCCCTCATCGATAATTGAATCCTCTGTCTCTAATCGACCTCTTCCTATCCTTCTCTCGGCTCCGACTGATCTTCTCGAACTCAGAGGCATTCCTCTCATAGTCTTGCTTATAGAGTTGCACCCTACGAACTGCCTCATCATATGTACCAATATCCAATTGTACCAATCTAGACCGTAGCACCAGTCCCAGTCCATCTATAAATCTACGGACCTTCTTAGTCTCGTTGTACATGGTATCAGGGTCATATCTTCCCAGGGCTAAAAATCTAGTCTTGTACTCATCCACTGAAAAGACTCCCCTAGCTCAACCCCAAGAATTCAGCCTGCAGCCTCCGCTGTGCCGTATCTGGAACAAATTGCCTTTTGAAGGCCTCAAAAAATATCTCCCAACTAATCTCAGTATGTCAGGCTCTCAATATGGGCCTGGTGGACTTCCACCAATGCTCTGACATTCCCTTCAGTAAGAACGCAGCAAATACGACCATCTCTGAAGTCGTACACTCAAAGAATCCGTACAACTTCTTCATCTCTCCAATCCACTTCTCCGCAGTAACTGGGTCCTTGACCCCTCGAAAAGATGGAGGTCCAAGCTTCTGAAAATGTCACAATCTATCAAAATCACACATGTATCCTAATCCACTACTATCCTGAACTGGTGGGGGTGTAGGAGTATCTACAGCCTATGGTATCTCAGGTGCAGGCTGTACAGGTGTGTCAGGTGCAACTGCCTCTCCTGTCGTAGTCTCTGCATCCTGTCCCTGTCTACCTGGCCTAGTCTATGCTAGTAACTCTACTATCATCTCTAGGCTACGCTCAATCCTCGTGAAGCGTGCCTCAGCAGTCTCTGGTACCTCAGTCTGACCAGTAGTCTCATTTCAGGTCTTCGGCCTACCTCTACAGCCTCAAGCCCTACCTCTAGCCCCTCTACCACGGTGAGTATTAACCATAATGGTTAAATTCTTGCATTCACAACCATAAATTAGTCTGATTCCCATATTGTATACATAATTGTAACTGAACAAGCACAATAATATGGGGATCTACATTTTCCTAAACTAATACCGACATCACATCAGACCAACTATACTCTGATACCATTCTGTCACGACCTCCACCCGTGAATTACCCAAAAAGAACCACTACTAATTTTTTCGCTTTTTACTTACCTTTGTCTTCACCAACAGTTGGGCTGTGATTCGGTACTAGTCTTCTCATTCCTACTCACCTTATCACATCGTACATACATGTCATTATAAATATTAATTGTACATGCATATTTCTCATAAACAAAGTTATTTACATTAACATAATTACATCCCTAGTATTACAAATGTGTACATCATGGTGCTTATACATTGTTCAGATACAAAATAGTACGCGATGTGTATACCTTTAGCTCTATGAGAAATGGCAGCGGACAAAAGGAATGTTATACCTCAATCGGACTCAATCTACTACGGATGATCTGTAGAGAGGGGAAAATAAATGGGGGTGAGCTCATAGCTCAGTAAGGAAATCAGGCAAGTAAGTAGACATCCACACTATCTACTGAAAATAATGCTTTGCCTTTCCTTCTCTCATCTTAAAAGCATGTATCAAAACTGATATAATAGTAGTACAGAATCAATTCCATGTACTTACAATCATGCTTTAGTTATAAAATGTAGGCATTCATGCAAAATAGTGCATCTTTATAATTTCAGAATGCTTTTATATAAATCGTGCCATTTACATATAAATCACGGTAAATATGACAATTCACAACACAATTCAATCACCGATTTTCGACCCATCACTCAGGTCTAACCGTCTCATGAAAACCAGTGATATATCATGCGAGACTCAATGGCTAAATGTAATACTCTCCTGGACTATGGCCATATCCTCAAATGGTGAAATCTCAAGCAACACAAATCTCGGTGTGCGGGTTATCACTTCTGTAATGGGAGGGGAGTCAGTCCATCACAACCGCCAGCTATAAACTCCTCAACTCCACAACACCACCACACAGTACAATGTACTCCATGCAACTCGCACGGTACAACGTACACCTGTGGACCCTCTCCTCATGGTCGGGGTACCTGCCATATGTCTTAGCCATCACACTATGGAAACACATCATAGTCGGGGTGCTTGTCATAAATCTTAGCCCTCATACTATGAAAAATAATGCCACTTCTCTAAATCCACGTGCGAACATCTCAACAGTGTGACCTCAGTCTACACGAGAAAATCGTCACGATTTTTCTAACATGTCTTATATATCATGTAAAACTACAGTGCGCATCTTGAGTGTGACTCACAATCAACACTCCGCCTCAATACCCTATGTATGCATCTCAAAATATCAAACACTAGTGCGAGTAGCCTCTAGCACTAGGTTAATGCATAATTCTCTTTTCAAATCAAGTACGAGCTATTGCTCCAGTACTATATCATGTATAAATCATGAAAAGTCGAGTACGAACAATGCTCCCAGCACTCTATCATGTAAAACTGAGTATGAGAAAAGCTTCTAATACTCTAGATGCATCGATCACAAAACTGAGTACGAGCAAAGCTCCCAATACTCTAATATGGATAAAATCGCATTTAAATCTAGTACGAGTATTTACTCCAGTACTTTATGATGCATATCTCAAAATATAGTGCGAGTACCCTCTAGCACTTAGGGTTTTCATACAAAACCAAATAGATGGCTATTCAAATCACATTTCACATAAGTAAATCAAATAAGCACTCAAATGTGTTGTTTTCGCATAATTAGGAAAACATTAGCCATTCTATCATACAGCTCATGCATTTTGGGTGACAACATGCTTCTTAGGTATTTTCACCCTATTTTTGGATAAAACACACTTATTCTCATTTATCTTTATCACAACAACATGTCTCTTTAAGGGAATTCATATAGAATATAATATCAAAACTCTATTCAAAATACGTGTAGCCATCTCTAGCTACTCACGTAATTCCCTTACCTCGAATCACGTCAAGTTACCTCTCTTCCTCGGTTCTGCTCACTCTTGCAGTCCGATCAGCTTTCAATGTGATTTTCGAAGCTGTTATAAATATTGGCGTTAGTATATCACTATATACTCATTTCATTTGCCAAATCTCAATTTAATACATAGTTTTCATCACTTTCTCCAATTATAGTATAAAAACACGTTTTCACATAACTATCTTTATTTCTCCTTATTTCCAATTTATGCATTTCATAAGATTATCTCATAATCTTCCATATATGCATATTCCATCATTAAATCAATGTTAACACCATTTCCTCATCATTTTCTCATTTTCTCACCAATATCTAGGTCATGGTGATTTTTCATGCTCCTTTCATTTCCAACATTTCATATATATACCAATCAACTCCTCAATACACCTAATTTAACATATATTAACTTGGTGCATTAAATCTTACCTAGCTGAGATTTCTTTCCTTTTTCACCAAAATGGTAAAATCCTTCTTGCCCTTGAAACCTTTGATCTCAATCTCTTGTTTTTCAAGTATGTTATTCTCCTCTTTGCTAAGAACAACTTTGCTCGCTTATATCTCACTCAAAACTAATCACAAATCGAAGTTTTCTAGTGTTTCTTGGCTAGGTTACACTTTGGTACTTGAATGAAATAGTGAATCTCGAGAAAAATGAAGTGCAGAAGTCCAGTATTTATAGAATTATTCTAGGAGATCGATCTGCTACCGTAGGAGATCAATTTGCTCTGCATTTTTTCTCTTGAAATCGACCTTCTAGACCACACGAGATTGATCTGCTCCTAGCATGAGATCGATCTGCACAACACAGAACCTTAAGGAGATCGATATGCTCTTACATGAGATCGATCTGTTGCAAGTCAGTAACTTAAGGAGATCAATCTAGCCCTTTAGATATCGATCTGTCATTCATATTTTCCAGATTTTGCTGCAGTTTTCTGTAGTAACTCATACCAAACTTCATAGATTTTGCTACAATAGTCATTTTCTCATCCAACCACCTTTAAGGCTTGAAAATGACATCCATTCATACTTTATATATATTAAAACTTGTGTGCATTCATTGTATAGCCAAAGGTATACCACACAAACTCAAATGGAAGTACAAAACTCGTGCATCTTTATTCCATACACATTTACAACTTCAAATATCCATTCCTCATAATTTACATTATTTGTGACTTGTCTACACATCACAAAGTCATAAAGATTACATATACAAAAATTTAGGTCTTACAGTACCAAGCTCACCTCTTCTTTCCACTTCGTAGATAAGCCATCCGAGTGACCTGTTAGCCGTCGTAGGTCTTTGCTCGACTCCTTGGGCTTTGTGAGTTTGCATTTAAGGTATGTCAGATGGGTTAGTATATAGATGTTATGGAATGACACAATGGTTGTAGATATGTGGTTGGGATGTAATTTGACTTTCATATTTTAAGGTTATTATGTTGTGATGATGATATGTTAATGTTACTTTGATGTTATTGATGATCATGAAGATCATCTGTTCATGTGCCATGTCTTAGTTGTTGTTTTGTAATTACTGATTGTCGTGTTACTGATGTTAGTTGTTTGATGATATTGGTATTGGTGGCATGAAGGCCATCTGAGGTTTTATGATTTGCTCATATTGTGAATTGTGACATTTGAGGTTCGATGTGACTGTAGTTGAGCTTATGATTTGTGGTGCTGGGGCCTATGAACCTCACAAAAGATCACTTTTTGTATATTTCTGAGAAATAGAAATTTAATTTATAGGCTTTAGCCAAATGATTATTGTTAAATATCACATTTGAGATTAAAGATTTTGATATTAATAAATGAGAAATTGTAAGGTTTCGGAGATAAGTTTATAGGAATTGAATTAAAGACTTCATGTCTTGAAAGTGCATATTGAGCATAATTTGGTAAATGAAGCCTAGGGAATTAACAAGCCAAATGGTGTAAATACCATTCTGGTCCAAAGACCTTAAAATGATTTTTAGAGATTATGACCAAAATGGTAATACTTTGAAATACCAAGTAGTACCCAATTCCTATAGGGCTATAAATTAGATTGGTGGATTTATAAATGTAGGAATGTAGTTGATGGCATATAAGTGATTAATGTATGTAGTAACCTTAAAGGACCTAAATAAATTATTTTCATTGCTTTACTGTTAGGATAAAGAGTACATAGGTAATCCAATGAAGGTTAAGTCAATTTAATGCTTAAAGGAGGTAGATATGCCTTGTTCGTAACATTGAATGGTAATGGTGTGACCTTGGAATAAGGATGATAACGTAGATTTGGTGCATGTAATGAGATGTGATTTGACCTTGTTGATTGGTAGCTTATCTTCAGATAGAAGGTAGGAGTCATTTATTTTCAACTCTTTACCAAAATCATGTAGATGACATTAAGTATTATTATTGAGCATGGCACCTGTTTCAAGTTTGTGACTTAGGACCTAAGCTTTTTAATAAAAAGGATATAGAGATTTAATTAAATTAATCTATAATATTTGTGGCTTACACTACACATACAAGCTATTGTGAAAGTAAAATCGAAAAAAAATTTGGCTTATAAATTTTAAGCTTCTGTAGTTGGTAGAATTTTTGGGCATTACAATTTGGTATCAGTGCCCGAGTTTGTTGTGTTTGTGTAAACAGTTAGTGTCAATCTACATTGGAAAAAACTGTGTCTCTGTCTATAAATCGTTGTGATTATCTATTTAACCTACACTAAGATGATTTGTTTTCGTGTAGACATTGATCTGTTGATAGTGATTTTGAGTACCTGAGCTGAGGGGTCTGTAGAGGAAGGGTCACGTTCCTCGACTCTTCAGCCACCACAGACTCTTAACCCTAATACTCGAATGGAGCAAATGGAACAAAACCTGTGGGAACTGCAGTAGATGTCTAGACATTAACTACGCTTATGACCCAGCATTTTGGAGGAGTCCAAGCTCAAGCTCCTAACCCTCCAACTCAAGCGACTTAGCCGTAAGTTACTCAGTAGCAGTAGTTGGCTACACCACCTCCACAGCATCCTACAGCTTCTTAGGCTGCACCACAACAGCTTCACAAGCTGCACCACAACAGCAAGCAACACCATAAGCTGTTCCTCCACAATAGGCTACCCCACAGTCATAAGGGGCTGATTTAGTATATAGGAACGTGATATGGCTCAAACAGTTTTAGAATAGGAGCCTTCTGACATTTAGGAGTGTGAAGGACCCTGATGAGGTCGAGGCTTGGGTTAAGTAGCTAGAAAAGCTATTTAAGTGCATAAGGTACAGTTCCATTGAGAGGGTATCACTAGTGGTCTTTATGTTTTGAGATAAAGCTGAGATATGATGGGAGTTAGAGGAGAAACTATTGAGGGATCAGAACCTTGAGATTACATGGAAGGCATTCCTGGAGTGCTTCTTTAAGCAGTACATACCGAAGCCGATAAAGACGAAGTGAGAGGTAGAGTTCCTCAAGCTTACTCAAGGCTTGAATATAGTTGATGAGTACAAGTCACATTTTACATCATTGTGCTAGTATGATCATTTGACCTCCAAAGATGAGCAGGCCAAGATAGTTAAATTCATAACTAGGTTGGGACATAGTATCTATGGCAGGTTGTCAACTTTTGCTATAGACAATTATGTTAAAGCCCTATATCTTGCCCAAATAGTGAAGGTAGACTTGGACATTACCCAGCAAGAGTTGGGACATAGATTTAGGGTAAGAGTAGAGATAGAAAAGATAATGATAGGAAGCCCAATAGGGACAATTAGCAGAAGAAGTAAAAGAGCTCTGTTTTTTGTTCACGGGCCGAAGAGCCTAAGTCTGGGTCTGCATGTGCTAGACGTGGTAATTAGCATGGGTGTAAGCCTTGGTGCAGAGAGATTGGAGCTTGCTTTCAGTGTGGTAAGCAGGAACATATGGTCCGGGACTATCCTAATCGTCTGGGCATGGTTAAGCCATTTAAGTCGTTTACAAGTGATAGGAGTAAGGTAGTGAACAACAGCAAGCTACCTATGATACAAGGTTGAGTGTTCGCACTTGATGAGGCATCGGCTCAGGGTACTACATTTGTTATCTAAGGTAAGCTCTTTATTGTTGGTCTTGAGACATACGCATTAGTTGACTCGAGTTCTACCCACTCCTTCATAGCCTTATATTTTGCTGCTATGATTGGTATAGAACCTGTGTCCTTAGGTTACCTTTTGCATGTTAATACACCTCCTAAGGCCACCTAAGTAATAAAGATTGTGTATAAAGCATGTAAGGTAAGTGTAAGAGATAGGGACTCGGTAGCTGACCTGATATTACTTAAAATGTTTGATTTTGATATAATCTTAGAAATAGATTAGTTAGTTACTCATTATGCTATTGTTAACTGTCATAGGAAAGTAGTAACCTTCTCTTTACATGATAAGATTGTAATTTCATTTGATACACTGAAATGAAATAATATTTTTCTATTTATTTGACTTGATTTAATTTATTGCAATTGTGGTTTATTGAAATGGTTTGATATGCTTATTATTATGTGAAGGATACTTGGCATTCATAGAAGATGCCAATAAGGCTCTACCAAACTTGGATGACATTCTTGTAGTTTGGAGTTCATAGATGTCTTTTCAGATGATCTTTCGAGTTTACCTCCATAATGAGAGGTTTTGTTCACTATTGATCTACTATGCTCTTGAATTGGTTAAAGAAGCCTCTGAAAGTGTTAAACTGATATGACATAGGTTGAAAACTGCTAAGGATGGACAGATATCTTATGCTTATTACCGTCAAAGACAATTGGAGCTTAAGGTTGGAGATTCCATGTTTCTGAAGGTGTCCCCTTTGAAAGGTATTATGAGGTTTGGCAGAAAATGGAAGCTAAGCCAAGGATTTATTGAACCTTTTGAGATTTTGGAAAAGGTCAGAGAGATTGCATATTGGTTAGCGTTGCCTCCTCAACTAGCTAGTGTGCATGAGCTATTTCATGTTTCGATACTTTGGAAGTATCATCTTGACCCTTCTCATGTGATCAAGTATGATACTTTAGATATCCGGAAGGACATGACCTATGAGGATAGACCCGTTAGGATTTTAGATAGACAAAAAAGAGCTTTGAGAGCTAAACTATACCAATGGTCAAGGTTCAGTGGCGGTAGCACTCAAAGGATGAGGCCACTTAGGAGTTGCAATCAAATTTGAAAGACTAAATTTCTTAAAGTGGGGAGAATTTAACAATCACAATTTTTTAATAGACTTAAGAAACACTAAATTATCAAGAAATTGACCCGAATTGAGCTAATTCGAATGAAATTTGGACAATTATGCAAGTTATGATGATACGTGGTCTGGGAGAATTTGGTCAAAGTTCGAGACCAAGGGTATTTTGGCAACTTTCTTATATCAATATTTGATTTTAAGGAATTAAGGATATGGTTTATATGTAAATTTATTAATTTGAACAATTAAAAACTGTAAAATAAGTCAACCTTTATTATTGTTTAGTAATTATGGAGTTGGTGTTATTAAGGATGAATTAAGGACTAATTATGGAGTTGGTGTTATTAAGGATGAATTAAAATTCACCATTTATTGTTTGAGATTAGACAATATTTGAACATTTGAAGACATGAATTAATAGGGGAAACCATTGAAATTGTACCTATAAAAACCGAGAACGTCAATTGCATTAAAATGGAAATTGGCATTTAAGCTCATAGTAATAAAAACATTGAAATTAGGAAATTTCTCGTCTCTATATTAAAGTGCTGTAGGCCATTTTAATGTCATTAATGCATCAACTTAAACTTGACAAATTGGTAAAAGGAGAGAGAAGCCGTGTATTCAGCTATTGAATAAGGTAAATAGGGTTAACTATAGTAAGAACCGTGGGGCCAAGATCATGGGTAGGAGTTTTACAGGTTTAGTTAGTAAAGCGAATATTTTTACTATTATAATTGAAACTGACAAAACCTTGGTTAACCCAAAAGCATTTCTTCCTTCCCTTACTCTTTCACTTTTCGCCATTTCTTAAAACCTGTAGAAACTTTGAAGCAGCTACGGGTTAAGGATCAAACCAAGGGAAACTCGCAACTTTTGGCTTAACCACACATGAATTAGTGAGGCAATTTCAGAACTGACCATGCATGTTGATTTCTCACAAAAACGGAGTGAACCAAGAGCAACTCTTGACTGAAAGGAATGCCGGCCACGGTGGAGAAGGTATTGCTGATTTTCTTTCGGTTTAGGCTCTATTTTCTTAAAGAAACATCACCATGTAAATGCATGTATTTGTTTTGGGTGAAGATTGAATCATCGGCAGTCAAGCATTGGGTACCTTTGGCTGGAAACTGAAAGGTTAGGGAAACTCTGTAGTTTCGGCAATGGTTCTAGAGAAGATGATGGCAGAAACTGAAAGTAGTTAGTAGAATGAATCTTGATAGGCTTGAAATTGTTGAGGAAGGAAATTGGAGAACCGAAGCAAGTGGAGCATGGGAAAGCTCTCGGGATTGCCATTTTGAAAAAGGTTAAAGAATTCTTTTATTGAGTTTTGGATTATAGAAATTCTGTGATGTGTTAATTAGCTTGTATATTGATTCCTAATTTTGGTATTGTGATAGATTTTGAGGAAATAAAAAGTGTTGGAACTTCCATGCTTTTGGAGTAAGTCAAATTGAGGTAAAATGAAATATTTTCAATTTGGTTGAGTCTTGAATTCATCTAAATAAAGATAATTGATTGGTATGATTGGATTTGGCATAGGAAAAGCTAAAGTTCAGAAGTAATTAAAGCATGAGTTCTCAGCTAATTAGAGAAAGGGTAAGGATGAGTTTTGTTGCTTAAATTAATGAAAGCTAATCAGAATTGGGAAATTTGTGAAAAGCAAAATTTGGGGAGGTAAAGACATAGTAAAATGCCCTATGATTTCTAGCTAGATAATTGATTTAATTGATAATAAATTTAAGTTTATTTAAGTTAAATTTTATTGGAAGACTTATGATGAAAACCAAAAGGATGAGGTTAAATGATGGTCGTGGTTATGGTGTTCCTTGTAGGCTTTAGTGAATTTTTATAGTTTGTTAAATTGGAAATGAAGGAATTTATTTTGGAAGATCTAATTATAGGATTAAGAGCAGCCCAAAGGAAACCAAAAGCTAGTATAGATTGGAGCTTTCAGCAAATTAAGCTAAGTGAGGAAATTTTTTAAAGTTTATTGTATATTTATTTATTTTGAGAACTTAATGCTTGGTGTTTTATATAGAACCTTGAAGTAATAATTGAAGAAGGCATCAAATTGATAAGGTGAACTTAGATCACGGTTACAACGAAAATTTAAGGAAAATCCTTGGAACTCTCGACAATCTGTAATTTTGTAGGCACAAAATCCTATTGAAACTTAATTAAAAAAAATTTATAAATTGTGATAATAATGAAGATGATTTAAATCTTTCTTGGTGGATTTGTAATGCAACTTAAGAAAAGAATTTCAATTGAGTTTAAAGGCTCTCAACATTTATGCAAATGGTTTTGATTCAATCAACTAGTTTCTTAAATGTAGTTTCTTATTTCATCGCTAAGGATGACAATTAGTTTAATGGTGATTAGATGTGCTAGTGACCATAATCAAGATAGCTTGCGACATTGTTATTGGAAATCTTACCTAGTGTCTAATCTTTGGTAAGTGGCCAAATAGGAACTGTCAATTAAATAATGTATCAAGTGAAATTAAATTGGCTTTTAAACTTGATTTTCGGTATTAATAGTGTGTATGTAGTGGTTGATCCATATTGATTGAGCATGGTGGGACACTCTCTTGCTAGAGGAGCATTTTGTTTGTTGCACTCACCAAGTGACTGCAAGTTGATTACAACAATTCTACATTTGCATAAACGGATTTTTGTTTATCATGTTTTGAAACTAAGTTGAACTTGTGACATTACATGGTGTAGCTTTCAGCCAAACATGGGATTTTTCATCCCATGGCCGTGTGTGCAATGCATGCGTAATTTTATGAAAGCTTTGCAATTATCCTTATACTTATATGTTTTGTCATATATACAATTTTTATATTTTTACTTAAGTTTATACTTAAAAGTATTTTAGTTTTAATCATTAACTTTGGAAACTGTTTTAATTTATTAAATCATTGCATTCTTTGATTCAATTTGGCTATACCCTGTATAAGTTCGATCATGCGATTGAAACATTTGATTATGTTGTGATGCCATTACATGACGTGTGAAAGATTGTGAGCTGTGCTATAATTGTGAATTTTATTATTTCACCTTATGCTTATGCATGAATAGCATTTTAGCCTATCCTCGGAGTTAATCTTGGATAAGTACTTGTTTCGTTGGCCTGTGGAACCAATTGTGTATCTATGATCATAAATGGTGCCCTTGATAGGAGCGTGGCGCATTGATGTTTTAGTGCTTTCGGTGAAACCTCAGTTTGAAACTTATGAACTATTCAAAAAAGCTCACTTGTGATTAGAATGCGACCATGTTTACTTATTGTTAGCATACTTGCATGCTTTCAATATATGTTCAAATTGTTGAAATTATTATATGCTTTATTTGTATATTTATTTAGCACCTTGAAATCTACATCTCTTTATACTAGCATGCTAGTCTTTGAATAAATACATATTTAAACTCTTTCTGCATTCTTATAATCTCTCACTCGGCCATGCTAACCCCCTTCTTTCCAACTCACAGATAAGCCATTCGAGTGACCTGTTAGCTATCACAAGTCTTTGCTTGACTCCTTAGGCATTGTGGGTTTGCATTTAAGGTATATCAAATGGGTTGGTATATAGATGTTGTGGTATGACACAGTGGTTGTAGATATGTAGTTGGGATGTAACTTGATTTTTGTATTTTGGGGTTATTATGTTGGTGATGATGATATGTTAATGTTACTTTGATATTATTGTTGATCGCGGAGATCATCTAATCTTATGCCATGTTGGAGTTATTGTTATGTAATTACTGATTGTGGTGCTAATGATGTTAGTTGTTTGATGATATTGGTATTGGTGGTCATGGAGGCCATCTGAGGTTTTATGATATGTTGATATTGAGAATTGTGAAATTTGAGGCTGGATGAGACTGCAGTTGAGCTTATGATTTTGTTATGATTTATGGTGTTGGGGTCTAAGAACCTCACAAAAAATCACTTTTTGTATATTTGAGTAATAGAATTGAAATTCTATGCCTTAGCTAAATGATTACTTACGAGTATCACATTTGAGATTAAAGATCTTGATATTAATGAATGAGAAATTATGAGATTTTGGAGATAAGTTTATAGGAATTGAATTGAAGACTTCATGTCTTGAAAATGCATATTGAGCATAATTTGGTAAATGAAGCGTTGGGAATTAACAAGCCAAATGATGTAAGTACCATTTCAGTCCAAAGACCTTAGAATGATTTTTAGAGATTATGACCAAAATGGTATTACCTTGAAATACTGAATGGTTCCATTTCCCATAGGGTCATAAATCAAATTGGTGGATTTGTAAATGTGGGTATGTAGTTTGTAAGACTCGGGATTTTTTAAAATATGAAATGAAAAATGCAAATGATTGAAATGGTATTCTCAAACATATGCAATGACAAAACGGTTAAAAGATCAAAATTCGATATAATTTTGATAAGAAAATTTAATTAAAAATATGATATTTAGAAATCTTGATCAATAATGAAGAAATAATTAAATTCGGGTTAAATTGATCAAAATATGAATTTATTGAAATTAATCGAAATTTTCACTTCGAAAAATAATCTCGAAAATAATCGAAGAATATATCGGAAAGTCGAAATAAGACCGAGAAATTCATTTATTGAATAAATGAATTAAATATAATTTTTTTTAGATATTTTGGATATTTAATAATATTTTAATTGAATAAAAAATAATTTATAAATAATAAAATAAAAAATTAAAACTGAAAAAAAAAATCGCGAAAGTCTGAATTGCGTAATAGAGAAGAAACGCGAAAATGGTGACCCGAGGAGATTTCCATCCGATCCGACACCACCGATGGGACTGAAGGGTCGACGAGGGTCGGCGAAGGCAACTCGACATCGGGCAACCCACCGAGGCGGCGATGCGCCGTGGAGACGTCGGAAGAGAGGAGATCGACGGAGGGAGGCCGAAAGA
This sequence comes from Firmiana major, assembly GCA_033439115.1. Taxonomy (NCBI): domain Eukaryota; kingdom Viridiplantae; phylum Streptophyta; class Magnoliopsida; order Malvales; family Malvaceae; genus Firmiana; species Firmiana major. The sequence continues at coordinate 41,160,415 of CM065907.1, read as the reverse complement.
GAAAAGAGGCGATTGGCGGCCATCGGCGCCGAATCTCTCTACCCTGAGGGCCGACAAAGGACGGTCAGGCGCAGCCGAGCCGAACGACACCGGAATCGCGCTTGGAACCGGTCGGACGGCGCCAGAACGAGTAAATGCGGCCTGAACTGGTACGGCCGGTTCAGCGCAGTGACATTATGCTTTACCGGACCGGACCGGTTCAGCAAAAAAGAAAAGAAAGAGAGGAAAAATTGAAAAAAATTTCAGTGATACAATCGAGCTACGGGTAAGTCGGTAAGCGGTCGAATTGACCGATTTAAATTTCGAAATATTTAATTTGATTAATATCCGACTGAAAATTTACCCGAAAAAATATTTAAATGTGTAGCTCGACAATTGACGTCAAACAAGAGCTCGAGACAGCCTCGATTTGCGTACTATCATGGAATCTCGGGTAAGTAACCCTTATTTACGACAATTTTGCATAGTTATACGTGTTAGAATTTACCGCATAAATTACGAATTTAAATTTCGCATTAAATGAATTATATTCTGAAAATTTGGATACATTGTCGTAAATAATTCATAAGCTATTTGAGAGATTAGAACGAGGCTCAATAATTATTGATGGGCTCAGTGAGCCCAATAAGCCTCAATAATGTGAATAGTGAGTGAAAAACGGGCTTAAGTCGATTAGGGCTCATTATGGTGCAATCGGGCCCAATATGGGTAAACGGGCCCAATAATTTAAAATTACGCCCAGAAAATATGAAATACAATTAATGGTATTGTATTTGACCTGATGAATATTTATCCGCAGCTTCGACGATTGGATTCAGAGTAATTCGAACTGCGTGACGAGTCATCAGTGGAAAGGTTAGACTGTACAGAAAAATGAGGTAAGGGAATTATGTGAGTAGCTAGAGGTAGCTACGTGTATTTTAATAGCTTTTCTGTACACTGGATATGTATGTATACATTGATTATGTATAAAAGTCCAAAAAAAATGGTTTAAAGATTTAAGGACTCGAAATAGAAAAAGACTATTTTACCCCTATTGAGGGAAGTTCACCTAAGGATGGTGAAAGCATGACATGCATGAAATGCATGATTTAAGGAATTTTCTGATTTAAGGGATTTTCGTGGTTTTAAGCAAAGCAAAACGGTAGTTTGACCAGTAATTGCATAAATTTTATAAGATAACACTATGTATGTGTTATTTATATTTAAATGAATTTTTTTTTTGGAAAATGGACCAACTATCAAGTTTATATGGAAACAGATAGTGCTGGCACATAGCTCGCACTATATCTGCATTTGTGAGTGTGCATAAATGTGCTTGAGCGGTTGCTCGCACCGACTTGTGTGACATCATATGCGTGAATTGTGCTAGAGCAGGGTGCTCGCACTGATTTTTATTATTATGAAATGAGAGGTGCTGGAGCCTAGTTCGTACTCTGTTTTGACATGTTTTGACTTGTTTTAACTTGATATGCATAAAAAGGTATTGGAGCGATTGCTCGCACTAGTTTTTATGATTTGACATGCATGAGAGATGCTGGAGCCTAGTTCGCATCCTTTTTTGATATGAAATTGCATAAAGCCGTGCTGGAGTGTAATTCGCACGAGATTTGATTTACTTGAGCATTTATTCGTGCTAGAGCTTGCTCGCACGAAGTTTTATATGGTCTTATAACTCATTTTAAAGTTGTACTGGAGTTTTTCTCCTACGAGGTTTTCACTGAGTTTTTATACATATCCGTACTAGAGCATTGCTCGTACATGGATTTTACTTGAATTTATAATTATTTTAAGTCATACTGGAGTGCTACTCGTACGCAGATTTTGCTGATTTTTATGAAACCGTGGTAGAGCTTCGCTCGCATGAGGTTTTCAGATATCATGAATATGCATGGAGCTGTGCTAGAGCTTGGCTCGCACAGGGATTTATATTACATGAGTATAGCCGTGTTGGAGCCTCCTGTATACTGTGTATCACAATGAGATGATATGCTCACACGCGCATACTGAGACAGAGATGATATGGGTGGATAAGACCTATTGCAGGCACCCCTGACTGAGCTTGGGTTCACGGAGTACGTTGTACCGTGTATGTCACGCGGAGTACGCTGTACCGTGGGGATTGTTGGAGTGGAGTGGCATTAGCCACGAGACAGCAAGCCTTACCCTTGCAATCCTAGTGTTATGCTGTTCTGGCTGGTAGGACGACCCACCTCCCGTTTCAGGTGTGATACCCCGCACACTAGGTATCGTGTTGCCAGGGATCACTAGGTTATGGCTATAGTCCTATGTTGTTACTGATAGTCACATACATGTCTCACATGATATAACTAGTGGTCGATAGACCAGGGTAGACCTGAGGGAGGGGTCAGGCCCCCAATTTTATGATTTTTTGATATGTGACCCTGAAAGAAGGGTGGTTTTATAACCGAAGCTTTATAATGAATTTTAATGACTTGTTTTATGAATTTGAGATTTACTTATGAGATGATTGACCAAGAAAGGTTAGTTTCTACTGCAGTTTTAATGAAATGATTTAAATGCAGTAGCATGATGATGTTTTCCATGCTTTCATTTCAAAATTCATGATTTGTCTTACATGACATGAAATAATGCACGATCTGAATTTGCTTCATGCTCATTATGATTTAATGATGTCACATAAAATGTCTTTGATGCATGAATTATATGATTTATATATGTAAGAACAGTTTATAAATTAAGTCATAATGAAATACATGATTTTGTGCTTGAGATTTTAATGAAAAGAAATGGATTTTAAGGGCATGACATTATGAGCATGTAGATAGTGGAGCTATCTACTTACTTGCATAATTGCCTTACTGAGCGTGTGGTTTGCTCACCCCCCCCTTATTTTCCCATCTTTTCAGAGCACTCACAGTAGTTAGTAAGCGGCTGAAGACTTGCATTCCGGGTATCTGTTGCTTCCCATCGAGAGACAGGTATACACATTTGTATAGTTTTGTATCTGAACATGAAAATGCACAGTACTGTAAACAGATATGATGTCAGGGATGTAGAGTTATAAATACCATTGTGTATGTATTTAATTAAAGTTAAAGAATAGTAAACTCTGATATGTGAATGTGATTATGAAAATGGAATGGTAAATAGGTGAGAGGTGACTAACACCGAATCATAGGTCAACTGTTTGTAAGATGGTCATGATGAGAGAAAGGTAAGAATTAAATAATAATCAAAAAGCGAAAAATTTACTCTGATTTTTAGGTAATTTGGGTCGTGACATAGTTAATGTCATATAAGTGATTTATTGTATGTAGTAACCTTAAAGGACCTAAATAAATTATTGTCATTGCTTTAATGTTGGGATAAGGAGTACATGGGTAATCCAATGAAGGTTAAGTTAATTTAATGCTTAAAGGAGGTAGACATACCTTGTTTGCAACATTGAATGGTTAATGGTGTGACCTTGGAATGAGGATGATAACATAGATTTGGTGCACTTAATGAGATGTGATTCGATCATGTTGACTGTAGTTTATCTTGAGATAAAATGTAAGCATCATTTATTTTCAACTCTTTACCAAAATCGTGTGGATGACATTAAGTATTATAATTGAGCATTGCATCTATTTGAAGTTTATCACTTGGGACATAAGCTTATTAGATAAAAATGATATAGAGAATTAATTAAATTAATCTATAATGTTTGTGGCTTACACTACACATACAAACTATTGTGAAAGTAAAATCGAAAAAAATTTGACCTATAAATTTTAAGCTTCTGTAGTTAGTGGAATTCTCGGGGCGTTACTGATTTAGGCAGCTAGTTTGAAAAGGATGAAAATTGAGAATTTTTTTATTTTAGAAAATTGCATATCAAGTTATAATAAGTTTTTTGAGTATGAAAGTCAATTAGGACCTTAGGTTTGGAGCCTTAAACTGAGCTAGGTAATATGTGATATAGAAATGTGTAGGACTAGACTCACATGAGAAATAAATAATTTGTTAGAAGGTTAATGATGCCCAAATAAGCTATACTTCTATGATAAGCATCAACAATTATTTGTAATAGTCGCGTCCTTCAGGATGTGACACATTCTCCCCTACACCTACCTTTTCATTACTTTGCAATTTTCATTTTAAAGTACATAATTCTTTTAAGAACTTCACATAACGAGGTACTTGCTTAATGGTATCAAGGAGAGGAATATTTGTCACGACCCAAATTACCTAAAAATCAGAGTAAATTTTTCGATTTTTCATTTATTATTTAATTCTTACCTTTCTCTCATCGTGACCATCCTACAACACAGTTGGGCTATGATTCGGTGTTAGTTACCTCTCACCTATTTACCATTCCATTTTCATAATCACATTCACATATCTGAGTTTACTATCTTTTGACTTTAATTAAATACATACACAATGGTATTTATAACTCTACATCCCCGACATCATATCCGTTTACAGTACTGTGCATTACATATTTAGATACAAAACTATACAAATGTGTATACCTGTCTCTCGATGGGAAGTAGCGGATACTAAGCATGCAAGTCCTCAGCTGCTCAATAACTATTGCGAGTGCTCTGAAAAGATGGGAAAATAAGGGGGGTAAGTAAACCACACGCTCAGTAAGGCAATTATGCATGTAAGTAGATAGCTCCACTATCTACATGCTCATAATGCCATGCCCTTAAATCCATTTCTTTTCATTTAAAATTTCACGCACAAAATCATGCATATTTCAATGCTATAGTTTATCAAAACTATTTGTGCATATAGAAATCATATAATTCATGCATCAAATGCATTTTATGTGACATCAATAAATCATACTTAGCATGAATTTAATCAAAATCATGCATTCTTTCATGTCATGTAAGACAAATCATAAATTTGAAATGAAAGCACGGAAAACATCATCATGCTACTACATTTAAATCATTTCATTAAAACTGCAGTATAAACTAACCCCTCTGGGTCAATCATCTCAAAACTCATAAAACAATTCGTTATAAAATTCTGTCATAAAATCACCCTTCTTTTAGGGTCACATGTCATAAAATCATCTGAAATCTAGTATCACAGTAGAAAATCATAAAATCGGGGGCCTAACCCCTCCCTCGGGTCTACCCTGGTCTATCGACCAATTGTTATATCATGTAAGACAAGCAGCTGATTATATCAGTAACATCGAGGACTATGGCCATATCCTAGTGATCCCTGGCAACACGGTACCTAGTGTGCGGGGTATCACACCTGAAACGGGAGGTGGGTCGTCCTACCCACCAGAACAGCATAACACCAGGATTGCGAGGGCAAGGCTTGCTGCCTCGTGGCTAATGCCACTCCACTCCAACAATTCCCATGGTACAACGTACTTCGTGTGACATACACGGTACAATGTACTCCGTGAACCCAAGCTCAGTCAGGGGTGCTTATAATAGGTCTTATCCACCCATATCATCTCTGTCTCAATATGCACGTGTGAGCATATCATCTCACTGTGACACACAGTCTACAGGAGGCTCCAACACGGCTATATGCATGTCATATAAATCCCTGTGAGAGCGAAGCTCAAGCGCGGCTCCATGCATATTCATGATATCAGAAAAATCTCGTGCGAGCGAAGCTCTAGCACGGTGTCATAGAAATCAATGAAATCTGCGTACGAGCAGCGCTCCAGTACGACTTAAAAATAATTATGAATTCAAGTAAAATCCACGTACGAGCAATGCTCTAGTATTGATATGTATAAAAACTCAGTGAAACCCTCGTACAAGAAAAATCCAGTACTACATTCAAATGAATTATAAAACCATATAAAACTTTGTGCGAGCAACGCTCCAGCACAAATGAATGCTCAAGTAAATCAAATCTCGTGCGAGTTACACTCCAGCATGGCTTTATGCATAATTAAATCAAATCTCGTGCGAGTTACACTCTATCACGGCTTTATGCAATTTCATATCAAAATAGGATGCGAGCTAAGCTCCAGCATCTCTCATGCATGTCAATCATAAAAACTAGTGCGAGCAATTACTCCAGCACCATTTTTATGCATATCACGTCAAAATAGTCAAAACCGTCAAAACAGTCAAAACAGAGTGCGAGCTAGGCTCCAACACTTCTCATGCATTTCACAATAATAAAAATCAGTGCGAGCAACCGCTCTAGCACATTTCATGCATGTGATGTCACACAAGTCGGTGCAAGCAACTGCTCAAGCACATTTATGCACACTCACTAACTCAGATATAGTGCGAACTATATGTCAGCGCTATCTGTTTCCATATAAACTTGATAGTTGGCCCTTTTTCCAATTAAATTTCATTTAAATCTTAATAACACTTACGTAGTGTTATTTTGTGAAACTTATGCAATTATTGGCCAATCTACCGATTTGCTTTGCTTAAAAACCAAGAAAATTCATTAATCGAAAAATTCCTTAAATCATGCATTTCATGCATGTCATGCTTTCACCATCCTTAGGTGAACTTCCCTCAATAGGGGTAATATAGTCTTTACCTATTTTGATCCTTAAAATCATTTAAACCACTTTTAGGATCATAATACAATAACCGTGTATACATACATAATCAGTGTATACAAAAACTATTAAAATATGCGTAGCTACCTCTAGCTACTCACACAATTCCCTTACCTCATTTTTCTGTATCGTCTGACCTTTCCACTGATGACTCGTCTCGCAGTCTGATTTTCTCCAAATCCAATCTTTGGAACTGCGGATACATATTCATTAGGTCAAATACAATACAATTTAATGTATTTCATATTTTCTGGGGCTTAATTTAAATCATTGGGCCCGTTTACCCATATTGAGCCCGATTGCACCTTAATGGGCCTTAATCGACCTTAAGCCCATTTATCACACTTTATCGAGGCCTATTGGGCTCATTGGGCTCATCAGTATTTATTTAGCCTCGTTCTAAATTCTCGGATATCTCAATTTAGTATTTACGACAATTTATTCAAATTTCCAAAATTTAATTCATTTATGCGAAAATTAAATCCGTAATTTATCAACACGTATAACGATGCAAATTGTCATAAATAAGGGTTACTTACCCGAGATTTCATGATAATACGTAAATCGAGGCTGTCTTGAGCTCTCGTCTGATGTCAATTGTCGAGCTACACATTTAAATATTTTTTCGGGTAAATTTCCAGTCGGATATTAATCAAATTAAATATTTCAAAATTTAAATCGGTCAATTCGACTGCTTATCGGCTTACCCGTAGCTCGATTGCATCATTGAAATTTTTTCCAATTTTTTCTCTTTTTCTTTTTCCCTTTTTCTTCCTTTTTCCTTTTCTTTTTGGCTGAACCGATTCGGTCTGGTTCGGTTCAACCCGGTTCAGACCGTCGGTTTAGTCTGGTTCGACCGGTTCAGTGGCTTGCCGGTCGGTTCTCCGTCGATTTTCGCCGCTAGTGGCTCCACAGGGCCGTCCGTTGCACGGATCTGGGGTTGGTTTCGTTCGAGGTCACCGAAAAGTGGCCGGTCCTGCCTGTTCTCTCCTTGCCGTCGGTGACTTTCTTTTCTTCCTCCGTTTTCGGCGCTGGCCGCCTTTCTACCGGCCAAGGCTGCCACCAATCACACCGTCGGCGCCTGGGGAACGCTCGGCTGGTGGTGGCCGACCTCGAATCGGCGCCGGTCTCTGGGAAACACCTTTCTCCCTCTCGGTTCTCTTTTCTCCTCTTTTCTCTCGCCGTTCCTCTCCTTTCACCGCCGATCGCCGCCTGGGTCGGCGTCGGCTGCCTCGCCTGGTTCGTCTGCTGCCGACCGCTCCGTCCAGTGAAGGTAAGGGGCTTGGCTTCATCGGGCTTTTTTTTATTATTTATTTTTATTATTATTTTAATCAATATTTTATTATTATTTTACCAAAATATCTGAAAAATTATTATTTAATTCATTTATTCAATAAATGAGTTCCTCGGTCTTATTTCGACTTTTCGGTATATTTTTCGATTATTTTCGGGATTATTTTTCGAAGTGAAAATTTCGATTTATCCCAATAAATTTATATCTTGATCAATTTAACCCGAAATTTAATTATTTTTTCGTTATTGATCAAGATTCTCAACTCCATTATTTTTAATAAAATTTTCTTTTCGAATTTTTTACCGACTTTCGATTTTTTGATCGTTTTACCCTTATACGTGTTCGGGAATACCATTTCAATCCTTTTGCATTTTTAAATGCACTCGAAAATTTCTATTCATTCCCTATTTGCTCTTACGATAAAAATCGGATCTTACAATATTAACTTCTACCTTTCGGAACATCTCTAGAATTTCCTTTTTTTGTTCTTCCTTCTTCACTTTTGAAACCTTCTTGGAAAAAGGATGAGGGTAAGTAGAAGTACTAAAAGGAACTCGATTTGGACTTACCTTAAGTGGAGGTTTTTCCATCTCGGTTTTCCACTTTTTGCTTTTCTTAAGTGTTTTTGGTTTCTACCATATGATGTTCTTTAGTAAGTGTTGCCAATGCCTTCCTACTTCTCAAGACTATAACACTAGCATTCTCCCTTGGGTTAACCATTGCTTGGGAAGGTAACTTACTCAACCTTGAGCTTCCATTCCACTTACAAAGATAGCCAATTGACTCATTTGGTTTTCCAAATACTTAATGCTCATCCTTGTCTCTTGCATATTCATCTTTGTTTCCTATTGAATTTGCAAAGCATTAAAAATAAGTGATTTGACAATTTCTTCAAAAGAAATACCTAAATTTTGATTTATAGCTTGTGTTCTTTCTTGAAATTGGGTCTTGGCTTGTTGGAAGTTGCTTCGCCGATTGGGAGGTTCATTATATATAGGTTGCAGATTCCCATAGCTTAGGTTAGGATGATCCCTTTATCCTTGATTGTAAGTAGAGTATGGATCATACTTGCGTTATGGTTGTCTCGAGAATCCTCCTATTGCGCTAGCTTACTCCATAGTGTCCTCTTGGAGTGTTAGACACATGTTAGTGGAATGTCCTAGGTTAGAGCGAATGCCACAAGTCTTAACTTGTTGCTTATTTCCTGTAGCTAAATCACACACAAGAGAGGTTAAATCAACAAGTTGTTTCTTAATAGAAGATGCACTTACCTCATGTACACGCTTTGATGGTGGACGCCTTGTACGAAATTGCTGAGAATTTACACCCATCTTGGCTATCAAACTTTTAGCATCCTAATGAGTTTTATCCACTAATGCTCCTCTACTTTTGGCATCAATCGTGCTTCTATACATGGTCAAAAGTCTTTTATTAATATATTAGGTTAGGAGTTGTTCATGAATTTGGTGGTGTGGGCAACTTGCCGATAACCTTTTGAAGCGTTCCCAATACTCATATAAGGACTTTTCATTACATTTCCTAATTTCGTAAATTTATTTGCGAATATTAGCTGCCTTTGAAGCCAAAAAGTATCTTTCTAAAAAGAGCTTTTTCGTCTCATCTTATGTGGTGATGGTTCTTAAAGGTAAGTAATACAACCAATTCTTGGCTAAACTCGTCAATGATAATGGAAAAGCTCTTAGTTTTATTTGTTCTTCATAACTCCTGCGCACTTCATACTTAAACAAACCACATGGAATTCCTTGAGGTGCTTGATTGATCTTTACTTGCAAGATCCTAAAAAGTTGGTAAGAGATGAATCAAACTAGAATTTAATTCAAAAGCAATATCTAAACTAGGAAAAACAATGTAAAAAGGTTATTGGCTCATAGTAGGAGCTGCTAACTCCTTGAGTGTCTTATTATTTGTGTTTTCTGCCAAAGATTGAAAAGTTAGAGTGGCGGTGATTTCGATGGAAGGTGGGTCATGAGAAAGTGATGGTGTTGGCACCATTTCTTTCCTTGCTTGAATGAAGTTCCTTATCCTTTTAAGTTTTTGGCTAGGATCAGGTGACCTTAAATTGTGTCTACTACAAGCGCACAGGTCGTACAAGTAATATATGAACTGAAGTCCCAAAATATTGTCTTACAGAGATTTAATTAGCTCAATTAATTACTAGATAGTTACATCCTAAAGTATATCTTAACCAATTATGAATATGGGTGGTCTACAAGTTTACTAAAGCATGGGAAAACAAAAAAATAAAAATAAGAAAATAATATAATAAACTAAAAATAAATTGATAATAATAAGAAAATGAGAATAAAAAATACTTACAAAACCTAAATAAGAAAATAAGTAACTATAAAAGAAAAATAACAAAATAAAAATCAATAACGAAAATGGGCTAAAAATGCAAATAATAAAAAATTGAGCCTAAAATGCAAATAATGAAAATAAACTAACAAAAATCCTAATATAAAATAAAAAATGCATGAATCTAATCTAATTAAATGAAATAAAAATGCAAAATAACCTAAACTAATACATGATAAAATAAAATCTTAATAAGAACCTTAAAAATACTAAATGGTAATTTTGACCCTAAAATGCCTTAAAATGCAAACTCTAAATTAATCATAACCCTAAATGATTCCTAAATTAGTGAAATGCATAATTAATTACTAAGAATAACTAAAATGGTGCAAGAGAATTAAAATATTTTTGAAATTTTAGAAAATGGAATGAAAATAAACTAAAAATGCATGAAATGTGTCATAACCCTAAACAAACCCAAAATGCATGGCTCAAGCCCTAAATTAATACTAACTTAACACTAAAATGTTAATTAAAAGCTTACTAAAACAACAAATAAAAATTTTATAATGCAAATGCAACTAACTCTGAATTAATGCATGAAAAAGCTAAGAAAATGGAATGAACCTTAATCTAACCTAATCCTAAACTTAACCCTAAATTAATGCATCCTAAATGTATCTAAAATCAACTGAAAACAGCCCCTACACATAATAAAACAATAAGCAAAATGATGGCTGGATAGAATTTTATTTTAACGCAAAATCATTCCTAAAATGCCATGTAAATTAACCTAAATGCATTCTAGCTATTAACCCTTAATTCTCTAACCCTAAAATGAGAACCAATAATTAAATGGAACTAAACTAGCCTAAAATAGTGTGAAAACCTGAACTGAAAATGGAGCAATGATGAGGACGCCTAAGATGAAAATTTAATGCCAAAATATGCTAAAAATGCAAATAAAAGTTGCCTAACTAATCCTAAAATTAATCTAATTAATGCATAACCTATTTAACATCTAAAACACTACCAAATAGTAGCTAACAATCAAACCTGGACAGCAAGTAAAAACAGAAAAGACAATGGAAGTTAATGCAAGAATATGCCATGAAATGCTAAGCTAACATGTCTTAAAACTTACCTAATGTTTATATACTCCTAATATGATGTAAATGTACCTAAATGAACCTAAAAACTACATGAAATAGCAGCTGAAAATGTCCTAAACAGATTGCAAATTAAAGCTGAAGCAGTGAACAAAATACATGGAAAAGCTAGGTGAACTGCCATGGAACCTATCCTAAATGCATCCTAAAAATTTCCTAATTATTTTATAATGTAAATATGACAAAATACTACCTAAATGACACAAGAAACTAACCCAAACAGCAGCCAAAATACCCCTGGACAGATGCCTGAATAGTAAAGAAAATGGGAAAAATGCGACTAAAATGCAATGCAACCTAATCTAAATGCATCCCAAAAATTACCAAATAAATATATAATGTAAATATGACTTAAAACTAGCTAAATGACATAGAAATAACCATGAAACAGCAACTAAACAAACCCAAAAAAATTCCTAAAATTAATGCCTAAAGTAATGAAAAACAAAGAAAACAAAATAAAACATAAACTTAACTTAAAATCTATGATTTCTAACAGTAGAAAATAATTTTTAAAAACTTAAAAACTATTGTAGTAATTAAAAGTCATGCTTAAAACAATAAATAATCTTCCTAAACAGCAAATAAAAAAAAAACTAAAACAAATAATAAAATATAAGTGGGTCAAGATTAGTTACAAAATCTATGGAGGTAATTTTTCATTCAACCTCTGAAACTTTCATAACCTTAAAGCTCAATTAAAATAAAAATGGAAAACAGGAAATAGAGAAGAAGAAAAAGTACATTGCTATAAATACATAATGGAAAGAAAAATAAAATTTGTATTGAAATTGCTAGAAGTAAAGAAAGTATAAGAAAAACTTAAGAAAAGTGCATGGAAATGTAAAGAAAGCTTGCAAATAAAAATGGTGGCTACATTATACTAAGGAAAACATTAAAGAAAATAATAAGATAAACCTAAAATCCTAAGTAGCCAATCCGTCTCTTCTTTCCCATCATTTGTTATAAATACATAGGTAATTAGGGGTAAAGGGTGAAAATACATGGTAAATGAGATGGCAAATAATTGCCATGTGTTCTAATCTAATTGAGTTTTCAAAGAAGATATTTTCACATTATCAAGGCTCTATAACCACCTCTTGTCTTATTGTCCAAGTGTCATCCTAGGTGGCCAACCGATGTAAAGTCTATCTGAACAATTGTCATCATGTTCCAAAGGTTAATGAGGTGAATCCATGTGCCATGCAAGGTGGCATGGGTGAGTTGTACTAAAAGACAAACTAGGTTATTATGAAAGATGTCTTCTAGTACACTCAATCTCATTCTACATGAATAGCTCAAATTAATCCAATTTCTTTTAAAATTTATATATCTACACAACTAGAGAAAATTAATTAAATCAATGGGAAATTAACATTTTTACAAGAGAATTAAGCAATAATCAAAGAAAGTAAGTACATAAATAAGTCTATAAAATAGAGTTATCAGGATCCCCGTTTGACATGCAAACCTGAAAAAGAAAACAAAATAAACTAATTAACTATAATCAAGATAAGTAAATCAATTATACAATCAATCCTCGAAAATGGCACTTAAATGTGGTGCGTGTTGAATGCACCAAAGAGAGTTTACTTTAATTAACTATTTTGTAGATAGTAAGTAGAGGTCGATCCAATAGAGAATGATGTGAATTGAATTATTTATAAAATTAGTTCTTTAAGAAAAATAGAAATTAAAGAGAGGATTGTTGGCAATTAGTCTAATGTAATAAAAAAACAATAGCAATTATGAATAATGGTTTAAGATCTATAAAGAGAAGGCTTCGATGTCAGACCCGGATTTTTTGTAGCTTGTACCTTATGATTCCTATGTGTATGAACACTATGTAATTATAGTTGAATCATAAGAAGAGTATTTACTAACATGCAATCGACTATTTGAGAAATTAAAAATGCATGTAAGCTACATAACAGCGAGATAAGGGTTAAGTTGATTCCCGAACGAGTGCAGGGGTAAAACGGTCAAATGACTGAAATTCGGTATAATTTCGATAAGACAATTTCATTAAAAATATGAAATTGAGGAATCTTGATCAAAATCGAGGAAAATATTTAATTTCGAGCCCAATTGATCAAGATATAAATTTATTAGAATTTATCAGAATTTTTGCCTCGAAAAATGAGCCCAAAAGTAGTGAAAAAATATACCGAAAAGGTAAAATCGGACTGATAAATTCATTTACGGATTAAATGAATTTAATATGATTTTTCTAGATATTTATGGGATATTTATGGGATATTTATTATTATTTTATAATAAAATAATAATAAAAATATATTATAAAAAAAAAGGGAATCTGAAGAGAAATCGGGGAGAGAGAACAGAGAAAACGCGTGGAAGCCGACCCGAGGGAGAAGACCACCGGACGGCGAGCACCGGCCACCCCACGGGCAGGCAAGCGGTCGAAAAAGGAAGAGGAGGACCGTGCGCACCCATCGGCACCGGTCACGACCTCCACCGACGCCGGACGCTGGCGAATCGAAGAGGTGAAGCCGCGGAGGAGAAGAAGGAATCCGGCGGCCACCGGCGGTGCTTGGTCCCGATCGAGCCCAGCCGAGTGTTGCCCAGGCTTAGGCGCGCCGAACTGCGGTGGTTATGCGTCGGGAACCGGCCGGAATAGGCCGGCACGGCCAAAGGATGCCTGAACCGGTCGGCGGTTCAGGGGAGAAGGTTCTATGCTGAACCGGACCGGACCGGTTCAGCCAAGGAGAAAAGGGGAAAAAGAGGAAAAAGAAAGAAAAAGGAAAAGGAAAATTTTTGGGATTTCACCGGACTTCGGGTAAGTCGATACGAGGTCAAAAGTGACCGATTTGATTTCCGATGAATTTATTTAAATTATATTTAATCGGAAATTGACCCGGAGTTAAATATAATAAATTGTGCAGTTCGATGATAAATTCCGAACGGAAGCCCGATCGAACTTCGATTTGCGTACTATCGCATAATCTCGGGTAAGTAAAGTTCATTTACGATAAATTATGTGATTATTGCGTATTTAAGATTTAATTTACGCATTTCGGATTAAATTCCGTATTAGTGAATTATAATTGGAATTTTGAATTAAATGTCGTAAATGATATACGGGCTATCCAAAGAGCTTGGAATAAAGCCCAATGGGTATTGATAGGCCCAATGAGTCGATAGACCCTGATGAAGGGAAATAATAAGTGGAAAACAGGCTTAATACGGTTAAGGCCCATTAAGGATTTTTAAGGCCCATTAAGGGAAATTAAACTGTATTAATGTGAAATACAGTAGGAAAATGATAATTAACCTGAGGAATGGTTATTTACAGCTCCGGAGTTTACATCGAGAGCTGATCGGACTGCGGAAATTAGCAGCACCGAGGAAGTGAGGTCACGTGACGTGATCCGAGGTAAGGGACTTTTGCGAGTAGTTAGAGATACCTGCACGTATTTTCAACTGCTTCTGCATTCACTTAAAAACTCTGAGGGTCAGAGAAAGTGAATAATAATTATTGCGACCCGATAGTGGCAAATTACGATTTTGCCCCTAGTTAGTCAAAAAGTCAACTTTTGTGAGAAGTTGCAAAAAGCATGGAAAATGCTATTGTGAGTGTTTAATTGTTATTAGCATGAAAATAAATAGATGGGCTAATGATTTTAAGGTTGATATGACTTAAGCACACTTTGAGTGCTGATTTTGATGTTTTATAAACAATCCCTTTTTAAATAGCCATCTATCATATTATGTGAGAATGAATCGTGCTAGAGCACAGCTCGCACTGGGATTCATATGTTTTCCACATAATATTAGTGCTGGATTTTGATACGCACTAGATTTTCATGACATGCATGATAGAGTACTGGAGTTTTACTCGTACTCAGCTTTGAATGATATATGCATGACAGAGTGCTAGAGCGTGGCTCGTACTCGATTCTTCATGGTTTATACATGACATAGTACTGGGAGCTATTGCTCGTACTTGATTTTGATATTGTGCATAGCATAGTACTGGGAGCTATTGCTCGTACTTGATTTAATACATAAACTATGCATTGACCTAGTTGCTTGAGAGTGCTCGCACTAGAGTTGAGTTTTATGATGTGAAACAGTGTTTGAGCGGAGTAACGACTGTGAGTCGCACTCAAAACGCACACTGTACGTGATATGTAATACATGTTGAAACCCATGCCTGAGACCTTGCGTGACTGTGTGTCATAGCTAGAGAGGATATCCGCATGAGGTTGGTATAGACGTGGTATGATATTTCCACAGGCGCGAGGGCTAAGACCTCTATTAGGCACCCTGACTGTGATGTTGATAAGTTCCACGGGAGTGAGAGCTAAGTCCTATGGTAGGCACTCTGGCCGTGAGAACGGGTCCACGGGTGTACTTTGTACCGTGTCTGAGTGGCACGAGGTGTACGCTGTACCGTGTGTTGTTATGGAGTTGAGGAGGATATAGCTGGCGGTTGTGATGGACTGACCCCCCTCCCGTTAGAGCGGTGATGCGCCGCACACCTAGTACTGTGTTGCTTGGGATCACATCGGATATGATCATAATCCAGGATACTATTTACATGTACCACAGAGTCTTACATGATATATCACATTGGTTGATTTACTGATTTAAACTGCGGACAGACCTGAGGGATGGGTCGGACTCCGATTTGTGTTGTGAATCATTTGATGCCATATTTATATGTGATTTAAATATACATGGCATGATTTACATAAAGGCATGATTTATATATAAATGCATTGTGTTGCACTACATGCCTACTTTTGAGAAACAAAACATGATTTCTGTACATGGGATTTATTCTGTACAAGTATATATATTATATTTCAAGACATGCTTTTAAAGTGAGTAAGGAAATAAATGTTTTCAAGGCATAGCACTATTTTGAGTAGATAGTGTGGATATCTACTTGCTTGCCTGATTTCCTTACTGAGCGCGTTATGCTCACCCCTTTTCTTTACATCTCTCTACAGAGCGTCAGTAGATCGAGAGTTATCGTGGGAGAGTGTCCCAGAGTCCACTACTAGTTCCTATCGATTTATCAGGTATACTTATTATGTACAGTTGTGTATCTAAACATAGAAACAGCACAGTGATGTATACGTTATATATTATGGGGAATGTAAATGTATTTATATTAGATTTTATATAATCTTACATGTATAATAAAAGCACCTACAGTCAGAATTAATATATTGACATGTATGTATGAGAATGGATATTATGGTAAGTGAAGACTCTGACATCGAATCACAGCCCAACCAGTGAAGAGAGGAAAGGTAAGTTAAAATGCGAAAAATTTATTGTGGTTTTTGGTTAAAGTCAAGGATTGAAACTGGGGTCCTGACAGGATGGTATCAGAGCAGAAGTTGGTCTGATGTGAGTCGGTGTTAGAAAGTAGGAAATAATACATCCCCATAGTACTGTGCTGTGTTTAGATATAACTGTGTATACCGGATAGGAAATGGACTAATTCATTATTATAAACGCAGGGACTTTGCCTATATGGAAAATACGCGTAGTGGTAGAGGTATGAGAGGTAGGGCTCGAGGCCGGGGAGAGAGACCCGAGGGACGAGCCGCTGCCAGACCATTACCTACGCATGAGACTGCAGGTGCTACTGAGGCACCCGATTGTGCTGAGACGCGTTTCACGAGATTAGAGCGTGGTCTCGAGACTATTATAGAGATACTGGCACAGACGATGCCAGGTAGGCAGAGACAGGAGGCAGGAGCTGCTACTGGAGAGGCAGTTGCCCCTGATACACCTACGCAGACAGCTGATGCACAGAGGACAGTAGATACTCCTACACCCCCACCGGTTTTCGGTGGCAGTGGATTAGGATATGGATGTGACTTGTATCGGTTGAGGGAGTTCCAGAAGTTTAGACCTCCATCATTTAGTGGGGTCAAGAACCCCGTAGCTGCGGAGGAGTGGTTGGCAGAGCTAGAGAAGCTCTATGGATACTTCGAGTGTACGACCTCGGAGATGGTCGCGTTTGCTGCGTTCCTACTGAAGGGAGCTGCAGAGCATTGGTGGAAGTCCACCTGACCTATATTGAGATCCCGACACACGGATATCACTTGGGATATATTTCGAGAGGCCTTTAGGAGGCAGTTTATTCCTGACACCGCACAGCGGAAGTTACATGCAGAGTTTTTGAGACTCAACCAGGGGAGTTTATCGGTGGACGAGTATGAGACTCGATTCCTATCCCTAGGGAGATACGACCCGGATACTATGTATAGTGAGACCAGGAAGGTCCACAGATTTATCGACGGGTTGAGACCGGTGCTACGGTCCAAGTTGGTTCCGCTGGACATAGTGACCTATGAGGAGGCAGTGCGCAGGGCGCAACTATGTGAGCAGGACTACGAGAGGAATGCTTCCGAGTTTGGGAAGTTTAGCCGTAGCCAAGACTTGCAGAAGAAGAGGCCGGCTAGAGATTTTAGTTATCGAGGGGGGAAGAAACCCTTCGGTAAGAGATCACGGATAAAGGGGACACGAGATAGATATGCTAGATCTCCTGCTTATCTGACTGCAGCCCCAGCGAAGGGCATTATGATAGGAGGACCGAGACCTGCTGCAGATCAGTGCAGAAGATGCGACAGATTTCATGGAGATAGACCGTGTTCACAGGGTGCTATAGTATGTTTACGATGTGGGAAACAGGGGCATTTGGTTAGAGATTGCCCATTGCCGTATGCGACTGCACCACAGAGGGACAGGGAGTTTGATAGAGCTCCAGCTGGTACGTCTGCTCAGAGAGGTAGAGCGACGGCAGAGGAGAAGGGGAAACAAGCGATGGGTCAAGGGCGAGTACATGCTTTGGACCAGGGGACAGCTGATGCTTCATCGGATGTGATTCGAGGTAACATCCTGATTTATGATATTGAAGCATATGTTTTAATTGATCCTGGTGCCACGCATTCTTTTGTATCGCCTTCATTTGCATGTAAATTAGAGAGAAATGTAGAGCGTACACAATTATGTATGATGATGTTAATCAGTACGCCTATGGATAGTAGTCAAGTTGTAGAATATGTATATAATGACTGCAAGTTGAGAGTAGGGGATAAGGAGATGACAGCCAATCTAATATTACTAAGTATGAACGACTTTGATATAATATTAGGAATGGATTGGCTATCTGCAAACCATGCTGTTTTAGATTGTTACGCTAAGACAGTTATGTTTCCTAACCCTACTAGATATGTTGTAAAGTTTAATAAAGATAAATGAAAGGAGTAGATATGATTATTACATGACTTCTGATTTAGAAAACCTTCAACATATCAAGGTTTCATTGCGTACGTGGTAGATATGGATAAGGCACATCCGGAGTTGGCAGATATCACTGTGGTCAGTGAGTACCCAGATGTTTTCCCGGATGAATTGCCAGGGTTACCACCAGACAGAGAGATGGAGTTCTGTATAGATCTGGTGCCTGGTACGGAGCCTATTTCGAGACCACCATATCGCATGGCCTTAGTTGAGCTGGAGGAGCTCAAGAGACAGTTACAGGAGCTGTTGGATAGGGGCTTTGTACGACCGAGTGTTTCACCTTGGGGAGCACCGGTTCTGTTTGTGAGGAAGAAGGATGGGAGCCTCCGATTGTGCATAGACTACCGATTGTTGAATAAGGCCACCATCAAGAATAGATACCCCCTTCCACGCATTGATGACTTGCTAGATCAGCTACAGGGAGCACAGGTCTTTTCCAAGATTGACCTAAGGTCTGGGTATCATCAGCTGAAGGTTCGGAGTGGAGATGTACCCAAGACAGCATTTCGTACCCGATATGACCACTACGAGTTCTTGGTCATGCCATTCGGATTGACGAATGCTCCAGCTGCTTTCATGGCTTTGATGAACGATGTGTTCAAGCCATACTTGGACCAGTTTGTTATCGTCTTCATCGATGACATATTGGTGTATTCGAGATCCAAGGAGGAGCATGAGGAGCACCTCAGGATCGTGTTGCAGACGTTACGGAAGCATGAGTTATATGCTAAGCTCAGCAAGTGTGACTTTTGGTTGTCACAGATCTCGTTTTTGGGACATGTCGTATCGAGAGATGGTGTATCAGTTGATCCATCCAAGATAGAGGCTGTAGTTCAGTGGAAACAGCCAAAGACAGTCACCGAGATCAGGAGTTTTCTGGGTTTAGCTGGATACTATCGGAGATTCGTTGAGGGATTTTCGAAGTTGGCTGCTCCGTTGACACGTCTTACTCGAAAGAGTGCACCGTTCATATGGAACGAGGATTGTGAGAAGAGCTTTGAGGAGTTGAAGCGTCGATTGACCACCGCTCCGATTCTCACTATCCCTACCAGCTCAGGAGGATTTGCAGTATATACCGATGCTTCGCATCAGGGACTGGGCTGCGTATTGATGCAGGACGGGAAGGTAGTTGCTTACGGATCCAGACAGCTGAAGGATCATGAGAAGAACTATCCGACCCATGATTTGGAACTAGCAGCAGTAGTGTTTGCGTTGAAGGTATGGCGCCACTACTTGTATGGTGAGAAGTTCAGATATTTACCGACCACAAGAGCCTCAAGTATCTGTTCTCGCAGAAGGAGCTGAACATGAGACAGAGAAGATGGCTAGAGCTTCTGAAGGACTACGACTGCGAGATACTTTATCATCTAGGTAAGGCTAATGTTGTAGCCGATGCCTTGAGCAGGAAGAGCCTGGGGATGGTATCGTATATGATGGTTAGGGAGCATGATTTGTTAGAGCAGTTTGCCAGCCTCAGTTTGGGAGTCGTGCCTTCTGACATGGATACAGGCTATGTGATAGCTGGTCTACGCTTGGAGCCGGACCTGTTGGACAGGATCAGAGTGGCTCAGCAGACTGATCCATTTTGTATGGATGTGAGTAGTCAGATGCAGAAGGGCACCGTGACTGATTTTGAGTTGAGTTCAGATGGACTATTGAGGTTTAGAAGCAGATTGTGTGTTCCCGAGGATCCAGGACTTAGGAGATTGATATTGGCGGAAGCTCATTCGTCGAGGTATACGTTGCATCCGGGGAGTAACAAGATGTATCAGAACCTCCAGAGGGTATACTGGTGGTCGGGCATGAAGAGAGATGTGGCAGACTTTGTGGCAAAGTGTCTTGTATGTCAGCAGGTGAAGGTAGAGCATCAGAAACCTGCAGGATTGTTGCAGCCTCTACCTATACCGACATGGAAATGGGAGCATATCACCATGGATTTCGTGATGGGTTTACCGAGGACCCGCAGGAATCACGATGCTATATGGGTGATCATTGATAGACTGACGAAGTCAGCCCACTTCCTAGCTATGAGAGCTACCGATACTCTGAGTTCATTAGTAGAACTGTATGTACGCGAGGTAGTGAGGTTACACGGTGTACCAGTGAGCATAGTCTCTGATAGGGATTCCCGCTTCACATCCCACTTTTGGGGACATTTTCAGGAAGCCATGGGAACCCAGTTGAGTTTGAGCACCGCTTTCCATCCTCAGACAGATGGTCAGTCAGAGAGGACTATACAGACTCTAGAGGACATGTTGAGAGCATGTGTGCTAGACTATCGAGGCTCCTGGGATGAGCACCTGCCACTAGCCGAGTTCGCCTACAACAATAGTCATCATTCGAGTATCGGGATGGCACCGTATGAGGCTTTGTATGGCCGTAGATGTCGTTCCCCTATTGGATGGGAAGAAGTGGGTGACCGTAAGATTTTTGCTCCTGACTTGGTTGCGCAAGCATCTGAGGATGTCCGCTTGATAGTAGAGAGACTGAGGACAGCTCAGAGCAGACAGAAGAGTTACGCTGACAGGAGACGTAGGCCACTAGAGTTTGCAGTTGGTGAGTCCGTATTTTTGAGAGTTTCTCCTTCCAAGGGCATAGCGAGATTTGGGAAGAGAGGGAAACTAAATCCTCGCTACATTGGACCCTTTGAGATACTTGATCGAGTGGGAGATAAGGCGTATAGCTTGGCATTGCCACCGGACTTATCAGGTGTCCACAACGTCTTCCACATATCGATGCTTCGGAAGTATCACCCGGATCCGTCACATGTGATTAGTTACGAGCCTTTGGAGCTCCGAGAGGACTTATCATATGTAGAGAGACCGATTCGGATATTGGATAGGAAGGAGAAGGTATTGAGATCGAAGACCATCGGATTAGTGAAGATTCTCTGGCAGCATCATACTTCAGAGGAAGCTACTTGGGAGCTAGAGAGTCTGATGCGAGAGAAGTACCCTCACCTATTTGAGGACTGACTTGGTTCTAATTTGGAGGACCAAATTTTCTGAGTGGGGGAGGATTGTCAGACCCGGATTTTTTGTAGCTTGTACCTTATGATTCCTATGTGTATGAACACTATGTAATTATAGTTGAATCATAAGAAGAGTATTTACTAACATGCAATCGACTATTTGAGAAATTAAAAATGCATGTAAGCTACATAACAGCGAGATAAGGGTTAAGTTGATTCCCGAACGAGTGCAGGGGTAAAACGGTCAAATGACTAAAATTCGGTATAATTTCGATAAGACAATTTCATTAAAAATATGAAATTGAGGAATCTTGATCAAAATCGAGGAAAATATTTAATTTCGAGCCCAATTGATCAAGATATAAATTTATTAGAATTTATCAGAATTTTTACCTCGAAAAATGAGCCCAAAAGTAGTGAAAAAATATACCGAAAAGGTAAAATCGGACTGATAAATTCATTTATGGATTAAATGAATTTAATATGATTTTTCTAGATATTTTTGGGATATTTATGGGATATTTATGAGATTTTTATTATTATTTTATAATAAAATAATAATAAAAATATATTATAAAAAAAAAAAAGGGAATCTGAAGAGAAATCGGGGAGAGAGAACAGAGAAAACGCGTGGAAGCCGACCCGAGGGAGAAGACCACCGGACGGCGAGCACCGGCCACCCCACGGGCAGGCAAGCGGTTGGAAAAGGAAGAGGAGGACCGTGCGCACCCATCGGCACCGGTCACGACCTCCACCGACGCCGGACGCTGGCGAATCGAAGAGGTGAAGCCGCGGAGGAAAAGAAGGAATCCGGCGGCCACCGGCGGTGCTTGGTCCCGATCGAGCCCAGCCGAGTGTTGCCCAGGCTTAGGCGCGCCGAACTGCGGTGGTTATGCGTCGGGAACCGGCCGGAATAGGCCGGCAGGGCCAAAGGATGCCTGAACCGGTCGGCGGTTCAGGGGAGAAGGTTCTATGCTGAACCGGACCGGACCGGTTCAGCCAAGGAGAAAAGGGGAAAAAGAGGAAAAAGAAAGAAAAAGGAAAAGGAAAATTTTTGGGATTTCACCGAACTTCGGGTAAGTCGATACGAGGTCAAAAGTGACCGATTTGATTTCCGATGAATTTATTTAAATTATATTTAATCGAAAATTGACCCGGAGTTAAATATAATAAATTGTGCAGTTCGACGATAAATTCCGAACGGAAGCCCGATCGAACTTCGATTTGCGTACTATCGCATAATCTCGGGTAAGTAAAGTTCATTTACGATAAATTATGTGATTATTGCGTATTTAAGATTTAATTTACGCATTTCGGATTAAATTCCGTATTAGTGAATTATAATTGGAATTTTGAATTAAATGTCGTAAATGATATACGGGCTATCCAAAGAGCTTGGAATAAAGCCCAATGGGTATTGATAGGCCCAATGAGTTGATAGACCCTGATGAAGGGAAATAATAAGTGGAAAACAGGCTTAATACGGTTAAGGCCCATTAAGGATTTTTAAGGCCCATTAAGGGAAATTAAACTGTATTAATGTGAAATACAGTAGGAAAATGATAATTAACCTGAGGAATGGTTATTTACAGCTCCGGAGTTTACATCGAGAGCTGATCGGACTGCGAAAATTAGCAGCACCGAGGAAGTGAGGTCACGTGACGTGATCCGAGGTAAGGGACTTTTGCGAGTAGTTAGAGATACCTGCACGTATTTTCAACTGCTTCTGCATTCACTTAAAAACTCTGAGGGTCAGAGAAAGTGAATAATAATTATTGCGACCCGATAGTGGCAAATTACGATTTTGCCCCTAGTTAGTCAAAAAGTCAACTTTTGTGAGAAGTTGCAAAAAGCATGGAAAATGCTATTGTGAGTGTTTAATTGTTATTAGCATGAAATTAAATAGATGGGCTAATGATTTTAAGGTTGATATGACTTAAGCACACTTTGAGTTCTGATTTTGATGTTTTATAAACAATCCCTTTTTAAATAGCCATCTATCATATTATGTGAGAATGAATCGTGCTAGAGCACAGCTCGCACTGGGATTCATATGTTTTCCACATAATATTAGTGCTGGATTTTGATACGCACTAGATTTTCATGACATGCATGATAGAGTACTGGAGTTTTACTCGTACTCAGCTTTGAATGATATATGCATGACAGAGTGCTAGAGCGTGGCTCGTACTCGATTCTTCATGGTTTATACATGACATAGTACTGGGAGCTATTGCTCGTACTTGATTTTGATATTGTGCATAGCATAGTACTGGGAGCTATTGCTCGTACTTGATTTAATACATAAACTATGCATTGACCTAGTTGCTTGAGAGTGCTCGCACTAGAGTTGAGTTTTATGATGTGAAACAGTGTTTGAACGGAGTAACGACTGTGAGTCGCACTCAAAACGCACACTGTACGTGATATGTAATACATGTTGAAACCCATGCCTGAGACCTTGCGTGACTGTGTGTCATAGCTAGAGAGGATATCCGCATGAGGTTGGTATAGACGTGGTATGATATTTCCACAGGCGCGAGGGCTAAGACCTCTATTAGGCACCCTGACTGTGATGTT
The DNA here is from genome assembly GCA_033439115.1 of Firmiana major. NCBI lineage: Eukaryota > Viridiplantae > Streptophyta > Magnoliopsida > Malvales > Malvaceae > Firmiana > Firmiana major. Next base: position 41,136,257 of record CM065907.1, on the reverse strand, counting down.
GATAAGTTCCACGGGAGTGAGAGCTAAGTCCTATGGTAGGCACTCTGGCCGTGAGAACGGGTCCACGGGTGTACTTTGTACCGTGTCTGAGTGGCACGAGGTGTACGCTGTACCGTGTGTTGTTATGGAGTTGAGGAGGATATAGCTGGCGGTTGTGATGGACTGACCCCCCTCCCGTTACAGCGGTGATGCCCCGCACACCTAGTACTGTGTTGCTTGGGATACATCGGATATGATCATAATCCAGGATACTATTTACATGTACCACAGAGTCTTACATGATATATCACATTGGTTGATTTACTGATTTAAACTGCGGACAGACCTGAGGGATGGGTCGGACTCCGATTTGTGTTGTGAATCATTTGATGCCATATTTATATGTGATTTAAATATACATGGCATGATTTACATAAAGGCATGATTTATATATAAATGCATTGTGTTGCACTACATGCCTACTTTTGAGAAACAAAGCATGATTTCTGTACATGGGATTTATTCTGTACAAGTATATATATTATATTTCAAGACATGCTTTTAAAGTGAGTAAGGAAATAAATGTTTTCAAGGCATAGCACTATTTTGAGTAGATAGTGTGGATATCTACTTGCTTGCCTGATTTCCTTACTGAGCGCGTTATGCTCACCCCTTTTCTTTACATCTCTCTACAGAGCGTCAGTAGATCGAGAGTTATCGTGGGAGAGTGTCCCAGAGTCCACTACTAGTTCCTATCGATTTATCAGGTATACTTATTATGTACAGTTGTGTATCTAAACATAGAAACAGCACAGTGATGTATACGTTATATATTATGGGGAATGTAAATGTATTTATATTAGATTTTATATAATCTTACATGTATAATAAAAGCACCTACAGTCAGAATTAATATATTGACATGTATGTATGAGAATGGATATTATGGTAAGTGAAGACTCTGACATCGAATCACAGCCCAACCAGTGAAGAGAGGAAAGGTAAGTTAAAATGCGAAAAATTTATTGTGGTTTTTGGTTAAAGTCAATGATTGAAACTGGGGTCCTGACATTCGACTATCAGAAATCTATCCACTCTTGGAATTAAGTTTTTATCATTAACTTTGGATTAATTTTACCTTTGAATATTCAATCCTAGCATAGCAACAGGTTCTGTTATACTAATATTTCCTTACTTAGTTGTTAATTGAAACAAACTTTTCAATTAATCTCTAAATACTAAACCACCTAAAACAAGCACTCTAGATATAATTTGTAGCAGTTTTAAGAATTTGAAGATAGATTGAACTAGATAATGAACTCACAAGCTTCGTCCATTTAACTTAGACTTTCATTCTTTTACAAATTGAATGCAAACTTGACTATTATCATCGATTCCTATTTACTGCTAATTACTAGAAATATCAAGCAATTACGAACTTAAGTTCTAAACTAGAGATAGACTATTAAGCTTAATTCAGTAGTTGTGTAACGACCTGATTCTTACACTTTTGGTTGGGTTATGAGTCGATGCTAGATCAGTACAGTGAATCTTTTTATCATTTATATGTAAGCATAACATAAATTTTCGTGATGACGTCATTGAATTAATTAAAGTTATATTTTTAAATTCATCAGAGTTTAATTACAAAATATCCACGTTTACATCCCCAGATACAATTTCATATACATTACTGTACTTACAAAAAGTTTAGATACAAAGAATGTCTACCCTGAGTATACCTTTCACGCAGAAGGAAATCTCTGCGGTAATATGACTGCACAAAAGAATCCTACTCACAGGTAGTGGTCCCAGCTACTGGAGATACTTTGTAGAGGAGAAATATAAGGGTAAGCTCATCGTGCTCAGTAAGGAAAAGTGTGTGGCATGTAGATAACTACAATATCTATATGGGCATAATAGGCTTGTCATGTAGAATATACAAAACCATTGGCATGTTGTAAAGTTAGAGTCGAAAAACAAGAACAGTATCAGTATCAATAGTGTAAACGTTGTACTGCAATATAGGTACTAAACTTCATACGGTAGAATATAATAATTTCCATGCAATAATACAAATCATACAGTCAGTTCAGTAAATCAAATACACAAGACAAGACAGACATGCTAAGGGCAGTATGAAAAATGGCCAATGTCAGTGACTCCAAGCATCACTGATCAGGTGTGCTGGGATGTCAATCGCAGTAGGAGTGGTCAGCTACCCAAACGGCTAACAGTATGTCCAAATACAGAAACACGGTACAGCGTACTCACATGCATGTTGCACAGTACATCGTACTCCATGGTCCACAGTAACAGTAACAATAACAGTAACAGTAACAGTAGCAGTAACAGTGTAGCATGATTAACCAAGGCCTTTGTCTCAAAACACGTGCGAGCCTGACCAGTGTAACACTCAATTAACACTTGGCTCCCAACACAGTTTTTCATCCAGAAAAGGTCAATAAGCAGCTCAATTTCTTCAAGCAGTTTTAAACATTGTTCAATACACAAAACAATTTTAAAAGGAGCTGACCTATCTTTTTTTTTTTAGCTTAAAACCTCAGTATGCGGTACATATCAATAAAACTATGGGTTTTAGTTTTAGATAATAAACTAGGCTATAACAATGTTTACATAAATAAATCAGACTCTATCCGGTAAGGTTGGGTCATTTTACTAGAAGCTATGGTTCTATAATATCTATAGCTATATAAACAACCTAGTATTGTATCTACAAATTATCAAAACATATGTACATGCAATTATCTCTAACAGCTCACAAAAATTCCCTTACCTCAATAACAGACGACAATTCTTTTTATATCTCAGATTGTAATTTAGTCGGTCCGTTTAAATTTGTCCACTTCTCCGGAGCTTTACTTTTGTGCACCAAGCATACTTTAAGCCTCCTTGATCAACCCGATAATTATCCCTTAATAAACCTTCAGTGGCTCTCGATCCAACATCAATTTTTTCTTTTCGATTTTTGCTTGCAGAGGACAAGATCTTCCTTAGTGACACTCTTTGGTATCTTAGCCTTCACACCCTCCGCCAACCTTTGCTTTGCTTCCCATTACTTGTCTTCGCTCTTACTTATCCCTTTGCTTCCCATCATCATTCTTTTCTATATATATATATATCATCATTTCCTACATCCATCATTTCTCTACCTAAAACCACCGTTTTTTCCTTTTTTTTTTTCAATGTGCCATCATTTCACTACTTTATCATTTCATTCATATTATTATTTTTTTATTATATTATATTATATATATACCATCACTTCATTCTTTTCTTTCATCCATCAGTCATCATTTATTTTTTTATATTATATATATATATATATAAATATACCATCACCTCACCACTTGCTGCTGCTGTTTCCAGCAACAGTCAGGATTTGGAATTTGGGACTGGCCAATCCGTGGATTTTTTGTATACTTTTTTTTTGTAATTTATTTATTGATTGATTTATTTTATTTTATGTAGTTGCTTAATAATTTTTATCATTTATTATTTTCACAATATATTTAGTCTAATATTTACACTTATTTGACATGGAGGAATGCTCATACATTAATCTTGCTCATTAAAATTATTTTTACTCCTCATAATTATTTATTCTTCAATTTAAAATATTTTAATTAATCAAATTCACCTAAATCTCACATATAAAAATTTAATTTTGATAATCATCCACCAATGTCCCCATTCTTAACTCCATTCGTTTACTTGTTGATCATAATTGAATCCAAATACAAGAAAATTCGTAGAGTTTACAAGTTGGCCTTCTATCAATTAAACTAACAATCATGTTAATATTCACAGAAGAATTTTAGATATTCAACATGTAAAATTATAATATAGCTCATACATGTCTCACAACATTCATAAAAGTTTATTAAAATATCTAATAACTGGAAAGAGAAAACTTAGCAGGACACATAATATAAAAATAAACTATTTTCATAAAATTTTGAAAGCAAGGTGCGTTAACTTTATAAAACAAAGCAAGACCGATTGTGTTTGTTCTTGCCCTTAAACAAGCTATTTATAATAAAAAATAACAAAAATTAACCTAAATGAAACTTAATTACGAGAATTTGTCTTCAAGTAAAACTCTTTCTTTCAAGTAGAATTCCTCTTTGCTTCAATTTCTCTTTTAGGAGTCTTGAAGTGTTTTTATCAAATTTCACCTCTTTTAGACTCTCTTTCTTGTATTTTATCTTAGCTATTGCATAAATGGTCCTCTTGTAATCTTAATCCCTCTAGGATTAATATTCAAAATTTTGAGTTGCGAAAGATGTATATCCGACCAAATAAGCTTGGAGTTGTGTGAACTTCTTCAACCTTCATGAAGCTTAAGAAGTCTTTTCAAATAGAATTCCTCTTTGTGTCAATTTATCTTCTAGGAGTCTTGAAATGTTTTTGTTGAATTTCACCTCTTTTTAGACTCTCTTGTGTTTTATCTCAGCTTAATTTTTCTCCAAACTGATTTACTCAAACGGTCATTGTATAGCCATCTAGTAATCTTAATCCTGCTAGGATTAGTATTCAAAATTTTGAGTTGTCTTTTGAAAGATGTATGACTAACCAAATAAGCTTGAATTCATGTGAGTTTGGACATTTGGGAAAGCTTAAGAAGTCCTTTTCAACCTTCATGAAGAATTCATTTTCATCCAAAAATGTTAACATGGTGAAATGTAAGACCCGTATTTTCACATGTAACCTTTATGATTCCCTAAGTGTACATTCGTTTATGTAATATGAATCATAAGTGAGGTAAGGTCCGTAAATCCAATGTACACACTTGTTATGTGAATTCGTGATGTACACGCAAGTTTCATTAAGTATGAATAATAAGAAATGGACCTTTTGAAGTGATAAATGTGTATTGAATGCAAAATGAGTAGTGGAGTAAATTGATATGAAGTTAGCTTTGAGAATTTGGGATGAATTTGGCTAAGTATGGCTACAGAGCAAGGGGAGATCGATCTTAGAAGCAAGCAGATCGATCTCATTATGCTCAAAATGCCTAACCAGAGCTTTCTGTAAATAGGAGATCGATCCTCAGTCCAAGCCAGATCGATCCCCTATGAAGAACAGATCGATTCAACCTCAAGCAGACCGATCTCCTTAAGCCTCGGCTTGAAGCAGATCGATCTCATTTCCCTTCCAGATCGATCTGTGAAGCATTCTGCCTAGGTGAGATCGATCTTATGCACTTCGACAGATCGATCTCCTAAGCTTGAAAACTGAATGCAGGAAGGCTAAAAGAAGCTTCAGATCGATCCCTCACTTATGGGGATCGATCTCATTAAGTAATTTCTATAAAACAGGGCTACTGAACTACAATTGATGGGAGAAAACATTAAACCTTTCCATTTTGAACCAAAGTAGCCTAGTTCTTACTCTCTAGACTATCAACACTTTCTATTGAGATTAGAGAAAAGTTTATTTCATCAAAGTTGTTCATAGAGTGAAGAAGAACAACATAGTTGGGAACGAGAGGTTGAATCACTAAATCGAAGGAGAAAGAGAGTTTTCCTCCAAGTTGTGAAAGAAAGAGAAAAGCTGAGATTGGTAAGATTTCAATGCATCAATCTCATATATGTTAATCTATATACTTGTATGAGTTGATTGATATGTATATTTATGGTTGGAACATCCTAGTTCATGCCTAGCCTTCCAAGACCTATAAATGGTTAATGTGTCAAAATGAGTAAAAGGATTACTAGGCAAGGATTAAATGATGAACTAAGTATGTATTGATGTTATTGAGCATGAATATATGCTGGTATAACAGTTTGATGAAGTTCATGTACTAGAAACAATAATGGCTGAAAATGAGTATATGAGGTGTTCGATGAAATGCCACAATGAAATGAAATCATGAATTTAAGGTATTGTAAGCTTAATATTGGTTTAATACGAATCAATATACTCAAGGAGTCTTAGAGATTCTCGAGAACGAGTTATATACTCGAAATGGACTTATGAAAGATAAAGTTTGATAATGGTGTAACTAGGCCATATGAGATATAAATGGCCTAATGCATTGGTTTTAATATCATACAAGTGAAACGAAGTATACTGATGTGTGTAGTATACGATTTCAGCTCTAGAGGATATAATTAGAGTCAATAAGATGGATCACGAGAAGTGGAAATCGAAGGAAAACAATTCGAGCGTGATTCGAGGTAAGGGACTTATGCGAGCTATTAGAGATAGCTATACATATGTTTTCCTACCTGCTGTGTGCGAATGTATATGAAAAGTATATAGATACTGATATATCTAAGTAGAAAACTATGTATGAAAATAAGCTTAACTGTATGAGTTGCATAACTTCTATGATTATTGTGAAAAGAGTTTTTTTGCAAACGTTTTGAGAAAGAATGATAATAGACGGGTTCCCAGTTTAACTAATTGCATGAAATGTTTTTAGCGAGTGATTGAAGGGAGATTTACCCTCTCACTCATAACTATACATAGAGCCTCTTCTATTTCTTTTCTGTGTAAAATCGTACTAGAGCTTAGTGGCAACGGTAGATTGACCAGCCCTGCTTGCACGTTATTTAAAAAGATTTTTGAGAAAGAAAAAGAGTACTCGATGCCTCGGGTGATGCTGTGTGTTCCACTTGAGATGCTCGCACTAGATTTTGGGAATCATGCTAGAGCCTTCGAGTATTGCTGTGTGTCTTGCTCTGACTATACTCGCATGTAATTTCCTAGTAATACCGTGCTCGATGCCTCAAGTATGCTGTGTGTCTTATGCTGAGTTGCTCGCACGAGGTTTTTATGATTTTATTGTGTGTTGAGTAAAACCGTGTTAGAGCCATCATGTATTGCTGTGTGTCTTGCATTGACCTGCTCACACGTGGTTTATGAATGTGATGTAATGAGTACAAAACCATGCTTAAGTCGTCATGTACTGCTGTGTGTCTTGCACTAACATGCTCGCACGAGATTTTGAGACAATGAAAATGGGTGATAAGGATCCATGGGAGCACGATGTACTATGAGCGTTAGTCATGGGGTACAATGCCCCGTGATTTGAGTATGAGCTAAGGGATGGTTGATCCGCCTCCACAAGCGTAGGGTTCCCGCACACCTGATCAGTGTTGCCTGGAATCCGACTATGGCCATAAGCCTTATATTTATCTGTGTGATAAGTTTCCCTTGTTGTGTGTTTGGGGATATGATAACCCATGATTTATGTCTCAATATATATTAATTTACTAAATGTAAAGAATTTTCTATGTATGATCTGTGTGAATAGATTATGCTGTGCGAAGCTGTGTGATTCTGTGTGAATATGCATATACTCATTTAGTGAATTAATGGTTTCGCATTGATGGAAGTTGTTTTAAAGAGAATGCATATGTTTTATAAGGAAAATGCATATATATATATATATATATATGTATTTTAAGCATGCAGATAGTATAGTTATCTACCTGCTTTCATATTTTCCTTACTGAGCATGTTAGCTCACCCTCTTATTTCTCCTCTATAGATACTACGCAATAGTGAGTACACTGCAGTCGTCCTTGCTATCGTGTTGCTCTAGTGATCCAGCAGTATAGAGAGGTATACATTTTAGATGAGAAAAATTTTGTATCCTGTAAATTAATGCACAGCACAGTTTGTATTTTGTATTTTGGGGGATGCATATAATAGTAACTGATGTAAACGCTTCCACACACATATATAAAAGTTCCAGTTTCTATTATACTTATTTTATTAAACTATAAACAGATGAGAAATGGATCAAATGTTGACTCACAACCCAACTGTAAGTCATTAGGTAAAGGTCATGGACAAGGAGTGAGGGTCGTGACATGAAATTATCATTTTATCCCTGACTGGTCAAAAAACACAAATCTATCATTTTGCTACCTAAAACATAAAATTACTGTTAGCTCAACCGAGAGGGGAGGTGAATCAGTTTTACTAGGAAATTACTAAATTTAAGTTTTCTTGACTAAGTATGCACTCAAATAAATAAATGACAGTTATACTTTAAGGAGTAAATGTGCAGTAAATAAAGAGGTAATGGAGAGAAGTTGCAAACACAGTAATTTATAGAGGTTTAGCTAAATCTCTTGCCTACTTCCTCTCTTCCTGACTTTCTAGTCAACCCGTCTCTTCCACTACTCAAATTTGAGCTTTACACTTTCTTTTTACAGGTTAAGGAACAACCTTTCTACCTCTTCACAAATGAAGCCATTCACTCTCTTTTACAGAAGCATAATCACAAAGGAACTCTCTCTCTTTTTTCTTTTGGATGAGAATGAATACAACAGTGAATTTATCAAAGGTAGGTAAAAACAAGAGAACAACTTGTTGCAAGCTTCAAATATGGATTTAATGCACTCTTAATTGAAGACACAAAGAATATGCTTAAAGAACTTCTTAGGTTTTCTTGTTGTCTTCTGAATGTCTTAATGACTTCAATTTATAGTCTCAGTAAGTTGGTGAAGCATTAAATGCAATTTTTCCCGTTGAAAGATTTGTAGAAAGAGCCGTTGGGAACCTCCAGTAGAGTGCCAGATTGATCTTCTATCTTGACAGGATCGATCTTCTAATTCAAATTCCTACAATAACAAGGCAGTCCAAAGCAAGGAGATCGATCTCATTCTTGGAGAGATCAATCTTATAATTCATAAAATGTTAGTGCAGATCGATCTGTCGAACCAGCAGATCGATCTTATAAACTCTCTGTTTAAAGAAGATCGATCTAGCAAGTGTTCCGTGTGATGGAGATCGATATCTAATTTCACCATATCTATCTCTTAACCTTTCTGTCTTGAAAAGATCGATCTCTATCCCTAGGAGATCGATCTCCTAAACATTTTGTATAATAAGGATCAATTTGTAGATCGATCTAAGTCATAATCTCGCCTTTAGAGGAGATCGATCTCTAACCTGATCAGATCGATCTCATTTTGACCAGATCGATCTCATAACCCTTGGAGATCGATCTCTACTTCCTTAAAACCCAGTAATCGATCTTGAGTCCTTGAAACTTTAAACAAATCGATCTCTCATCCCGGGAGATTGATCTCTCATCCTTAAAAACCCAGTTTTTGGTAAAGAGTTTATCTTAAGATGTTCTAATTCATTACTTATCATGTTTTAAACATTCATTGATTTATCATAAGCACTTTTGAATTACCGTTTTGTCATTTCAAAATATATCAACTTAACAATCTCCCCCTTTTTGATATGACAAAACCTAATTCAATAAACTAAGTTTAAAACATGTTTTATATCCCCCCCCCCAACAATGCATAATTAGTTTTAAACATTTTCTAAGCTCCCCCTTAACATGTTTGTAAGCTCCCCCTTATCTATAATCTCTTTCTCCCCCTTTTTGTCATATCAAGAAGGCAAGGAATGAAACAAAAAGGATCACACATTAATTGATAATTAACCAAACACAAACATAAGGGAACACAAGTCATTTCAAAATACTTATATCAAGTCAATTACACCTAGATAAACAAGTAAATCTAAGAAATCCTAAGACGGAGCAGGATAGCGCTCTAAGAGCTCATCAACACGTGTACGAGTTATTTACAATTCATCAAACATAGCTTGTTGGGTGGCTTGAAGAGTTGCAAAGCCCTCATCCATCTTCTGATTAAGATTCATAACCATAGCTGCCAGAGATTCTAATGTGACTGAGGATGAAGCAGCAGGTGTGGTGTCCTCAGCTAGAGATGCTGAAGGCTCAACTGGAGTTTCTTCCTCCAGAGCTGCCTCTTGAGATAATTCGCTCTTCTTTCACCACTGTCCTTGGAGGTCTTTGTTGTCACGACCCAAAAATCAGAGTAAATATTTCATTTTTCTTTCATATTTAATTCTTACCTTCCTCTCATCGTGACCATCCTACCAACAGTTGGGCTATGATTCAGTGTTAGTCCCCTCACACTGCTTACCATTCCATTTCCATGTTACATTTACACATTAGGATTTTTCTATCCTTTGACTTAAACTAATACATTCACAATTAGATTTACTTAACCTTACATCCCCAACATCATATACGTTTACAATACTGTGCATTTACATATTTAGATACAAAAGTATACAAATGTGTATACCTGACTCTCGATGGGACGCAGCGGATACCAAGAATGCAAGTCCTCAGCCGCTCACTAACTACTGCGAGTGCTCTGAAAAAAGGGGATAATAAGGGGGTGAGCATACCATGCGCTCAGTAAGGCAATCATGCAAGTAAGTAGATAGCTCCACTATCTACATGCTCGTAATGCCATGTCCTTAAATCCATTTCTTTTCGTTTAAATCTCACACATGAAATCATGCACACATCAATGCCATAGTTTATAAAAACTATTTGTGCATATAGAAATCATGCAACTCATACATCAATGTCATTTTATGTAAAATCATAATTTGCATGAAGTAAATCAGGATCATGCATTATTTCATGCCATGTAAAATAAATCATGAGAGACAATTCTTTTTATGAATTTGTAATTAAAGTATGAAAAACTCCTCATGCTATTGCATTTAAATCACTTCATTAAAGCTCAGTATAAAATAACCCCCCCGGGTCAATCATCTCATAAATCAATCTCAAACTCATTAAAAATTCATTATAAAAAATTCTGTTATAAAATCACCCTTCTTTTAGGTCACATGTCATAACATCCTCTGAAGAATCTATCATCATAATAGAAAATCACATCTTAGTAAAATCATAAAATCGGGGGCTTAACCCCTCCCTCGGGTCTACCCTGGTCTATCGAGACAAAAAGTTATATCATGTGAGACATGTAGGTGACTATATCAGTAACATCGAGGACTATGGCCATATCCTAGTGATCCTTGGCTACACGATACCTAGTGTGCAGGGTATCACAACTGAAATGGAAGGTGGATCAGTCCTACCGCCAGAACAACAGAAATACCCGGATTCTGAGGGCAAGGCTTACAACCTCGTGGCTAATGCCACTCCACTCCAACAATCCCCACGGTACTGTGAGACCCCGTATATGTATAATTGTATATAGGTGCATTAAAATGTAAATGAAATCATAAGTATGATGATACACTTGTAATGTGAAGTATATGTGATGTAAGTCCATAAGTTAATGTACACACTTGTAATAAGAGTTGTTATTATACGTACAAGTTACATTATATATAAATATGAAGAAATGGACTTTGGTATGTGATGAATGTAAGTGGAATGGAATATGAGTAGTGCGATAAAAATGGATGAAGTTGCATAAGAAGTGTGAATCTTTCTGCTTCCATTTGGTTTGTATTATATACCTTTGGTTATACAATGAATACACACAAGTTTTAATGTGTATAAGGTAGGAATGGATGCCATTTTCAAGTCTTAAAGGTAATTGGATGAGAAAATTACTATGGCAGCAAATTAAGGATGTTTTGGTTATAGCAAAATTTGAAAATTATGCAGGCCAAACCGATCTCATAGGATGAGAGATCGATTTGGAAGAGTCAGAATACTCTTATTTGAGCAATGGCATAGGGCAGATCGATCTCCAATGGGGCCAGATCGATCTACTAAACATTCTGTAATGAAAAGATCGATCCTCAAGCATACAGATCGATCTCCTTAGCTCTCTGTTTGGAGCATATCGATCTCAAGCTTCGACAGATCAATCTCATGCTTAAAATATCATGAAAAAGAGGGATTTAAAGGGACTAGATCGATCTCCTCCTAGAGTAGATCGATCTCATCAAGCTAATTCTATATATAGGAGCAGTGAATCTGCAGATTTCGGGAAAACACTTCACCCTTTCCATTTCAACTTAAAAACATAGCTTTCTCTCTCTAAATCCAACCATTTTCAAGGAGATTTGAGGGAAGACTATTAGAGGCAAAGTTGTTCACATCAAAGAGAAGAACAACATAGTTTGGAGGCATTTTCCCATTTGTTGGATTGAATGAACAAAGGGCATTTCTATTTGGAGCAAAGAGGAAATCCAAAGAGGTGAGTTTCTAATGAAACAACTCAAGTACATTGTTTGGATATTGATTTTGGAGTTGTTTAATGTACATATGAATGATAGGAACAACCTAGAAAGTAAAGAATCCATCATAACCTAGAAATGGTCTAGAGTGAGAAAATGGAATGTATTGAGGTTAATGAGGAATGGGATATCTAGAGGTGAAAATAGTGTTATGGGTATGATTTTAAGTTGTTGTTAGTAAATAGATTGTGATATTTACCACAAGAGGTAAAATGTGTATTTAAGGCATTGGATAAATACATAGTTGAATAAGAGTTAAAAGCGTTAACTCAAGTGTTTAATGGATGAATTTTAGCTCCTGAGGATACACCGGAGCAAGTCAAGATAAGAACGTGAGAAGCATAAAGGAATAGAGTCGCACCCCGAGTAAATCGAGGTAAGGGAATTGTGTGGACTCTTAGAGATATCTATGCGCAATTTGGGCGCTTAAATGCTTTGCAAGAATGCATGAGATATTAGGAAATGAAATTGGGTGATTGAAGGGAAAAAGTTGGGTGTTTTGAGAAATGTGCATGAAAACAAAAGCACAATGGTTTGAAAATCATGTTTTAATTGCTTTTTAGCAAATGATTGGTAAGTTGGCTGACATTTGAAATGATTTGCAAAAGAAATGAGTTGTTTTGGTTTGTTAACCATACTTTGCAAAGAATTGAGCCACCTACATGGTTTTCATGAGAATGAAAGCGTGCTAGAGTATGACTCGCACGAGATTTGACGTGTTTTATACACTTGAGTGCTGGAGCTTAGCTTGCACTAGTTTTCACATGGATTTTATACTAGTTTTGGCATGGTGCTGGAGCATAGCTTGCATTAGATGCCCACCTTACTGGTTGCTGTGCTTGGAGCTTCGGGTAGACTGGGTGTCATACCGACTAAATAGGCTCACACGTGCATTGTTTGGACATGTTGATAGCCGTGTTAGGAGCTTCGGGTAGACAAGAGGTTGTACCGATTAAATAGGCTCACACATGCCTTTTGAGATGTGATATGATTTGATGTGTTGATTGGGTCCACGGAGTACGTTGTACCGTGCATGTAGCATGTAGTACGTTATACCATGTTAAGATTGTGATATATTGTCTTCGGACGAGATTTGCTATGGACCGACAGGCTGGACTTGACCCACCTCCCGTGTGGAAGCAGATAGTGGTGATAACCCGCACACCTGATCCGTGTAGCCGGTATCACAGGATATGGCCATACTCTTAGAGGATATTTCCCTTGTTATATTGCCTATCTCACATGTCTATTGCTTTATGAATAAATCCATGTTTGAAATGTTTTGTGGGTCAGGATAGTTCAAGGGAGGGATCGAATCCTGACTAGAGTTGAATTGTTTTGAGATGAAAGTATGTTAATGGTTCTTAAAGTGCACTGATGCATGATGTTTAATGGCATGCTTTGCTTGAGAAATATGTATGATGATTAATGCTATGCTTTACGTATAAAATATGCATGATGGTTAATGTCATGCTTTAAATGGGTTTTGTGCACTAAATTTAATAGCATGAATTGGTTTACATACCATTAACATAATCATACACTCATGTTTTGAGATAAAACGATGAACTAAATGCTTTTGAGCATGGCATCACGATCACGTAGATAGTACAGTATCTACCTGTTCGCTTGATTACCTTACTGAGAGAGTAGTTTGCTCACCCCCCTTATTTTCTCCCTCTCTACAGAGATTTGAGTAAAGATTGAGCATGACTGGAGGCTTATCCCTTTTTGTATCTGCTGCATCCCATCGCCTAAGGTATACACACTTGAATTATTTTGTATCTAAACTAGACATAGCACAGTAGCATTTTCTATGTAAACATTGGGGATGTAAAGCAATGTAAATACTTGTAAATAGTAACTATGATGTATTTATAAAAGTGTTTACTTATAAAATGATATTGCAAATTAAATTGTTCTGGATGGATGAGGTAGACATTGACACAGCTCAACTGTTGTGAGGGTAGCTGTTCACGATCGGAGTAAGGTATGGACGGATAAATAATTATATTTAAAAAGTGAAAAATTTGTACGTATTTTGGTAAGTGTGAGGGTCATGACAGAAGTTGGTATCAGAGCCGAGTTGATCTGACGTGTGTCGATGTTTAAAATACTTAATAAATTGAAAAATTACATCCCCATGTTACTGTGCTTGTTTAGATACAAATTGTGTGTGTGTCGATGAGTTGACTAAAAAAATTTGATGTGAATGTAGGGAATTGAGCAATTATGCCTAATACCAGTCGTGGTAGAGGGGCGAGGGCACAAGTTAGATGTAACGACCCTTTACCCTTGAAAATCGGGAGATTTTTTTTTTAATTTAATTTAATTTAATCTACCCACTTATTGCCTCATTCACTTAGGCTGTATTCCTGTTCAATGTCAATCCTTAAAAATATCTCATTTAATTTATCCTTATACAGATTTCATCCCGACACATTATTTTCAATAGATGTCTGTGCATACAAATAGTCTGGTAAAGAGATAAGAATGTATACCTCACGCATATACGAAAGGTAGTCTGGGGAAGCTCATATCCGTCAGCCTACGTCGTCTACGCAGCATTTATTAGCTGTAATTAACTGCAAAAATCTGAGAGGTAGAGGGGTGAGCTTTTGGGGAAAAGCCCAGTAAGAAGATGTATTTAAAACGATTCTAGCAATTTAAATATGTATAAAACATGATAATGTGCATAATGATACTTTCTGAAACTACTAATAATAACATTTGAATATTAAGGAAAATTAGAAACATCGATATGCAAAACGTAATTCCTTAGGTATATGAACTTAATAGATATTACGTAAAACTGGTCGTACATTCAGAATTCCAAACAGGAATACCAATCAAATCCGGTTCTGAAAACAGAGTTTAAATTTTCAAATCGAGACTATATCGGCCATATAATTATCACGTGGCAATAACAAAGTAATCACGCGGCAATAACAAAGTAATCACGCGGCAAAATAACAAGGTAATCACGCGGCAAAATAACCCACTCATCCTCCGTAGAGGGAATTCAGAACTTAAGGGTAATACCCGACGCCACAAAGGAGGAAAACAGGCACCACACAGGCGAAATACAGGCGCCACGAAGGCGAAATACAGGCGCCACACAGGCGAAATACAGGCGCCACGAAGGCGAAATACAGGTGCCACACAGGCGAAATACAGGCGCCACACAGGCGAAATACAGGCGCCACGAAAGCGAAATACAGGCGCCACACAGGCGAGTTCAAACGCCACACAGGCGAAGTTGACGTGCGTAAGGACACAACATAAATGGCGCTTAGTCTCAAAAGAACTATAGTTTTCATATACGAAAATATCGAAATAAATTCATCTTATTCGAAAGATCATTATAAAAGACATGCTCATATTCCGAAATCAAATTCAGTTATATACAATTATTCAAAGACATAAACACAGAGAGCATAGTCTTGATCAGAAATATAATTTAGAAACATGCATGAAAATCATACTTCATGTCTTTGCAAGCTTTCTTTATCAAGTTTCGGTAAGTAACTATTACCGTTTTAAATTATACCCCTTACCTCGATTTACGAAAATCCTGAATTCGAGTGGTGACGCCTTCTAGTATCTCCCTTAGATCTTTCTATGATTCTCCTAAACCGAAATTTGTATTTCTTAGTAGCCTATTTATCGAATTAACTACGATGCGTCAAAATTGTAACATTGCTTACCCAGGCGAACATACACCCAAAATTATAAAATACGTACAATTATCTCTAAAACTTGTATAAATTTATTACCTCGGAGTCTGTCTGTAATCCTTGATTATTTCGACTTAGCGAGTCGACGGATCCGATCCTCTCGATAAATTTCCCGGAGCTCTTCCTCGAATCTCTAAAATTTAGTACACCTATTTTCCTCCCTCGATTTTTCCTCTATTTTCAATATAATATATATATATATATATATATATATATATATATATATATATTACTTTCTTTCTCTCCCCTTCTTCTTCTTTTTTTTTTCCCAATATATATATATATATAATTATTATTATAATTATATACTACTTCTTTCTTTTCTTTTCTTTTCTTTTTTTTTTCTTTTTTTTTTTAATCCATTCTCCTTTCCCGCCACTTTTCTCTTCTCCTTTCTCCATCTTTCTTCTTTCACTGGTTACTACTACTGTTTATCATCCTCACCAGCTCACGGTGTCGCCTCACTCGTCTCCTTCTCTGCCCCTGTTTTTGGCGTTGGTGGCCTTCCATTCATTCCATCTCCGGTGGTCTCCAATTACCTGTTCACATCTGCTCCTCGCGGTCTCCTCCATCATTCTCGGTCACACTCTGGTTTCCAACTCCCTCGCGATTCACCTTTGCCGTCTTTGGCGCTGCCGTTCCCTCCTCCTCCCATCTCGGTCACCTGCCACCAACAGCTTCTTCTTCCTCCAGTCACCTCGGTTGTCACTGTTTCTTCCGAGGTCCACGTCCTCTGCTCTCCCCTTCCTCTTGGGTTGTAAAAATTTTCGGGGCCAAGCTTTCTGTTTCCAGTCCTGAACCGGCCCTCTCGTTTTCACTCTCTGTTTCCCGTTCCTTTTTCCCATCTCCTGCTTCCATCATGCCTTATGTTTGCCTCGGTTCGACTCTCCAGCTTTGTTTCACATTTTCCAGCTTCATGTTTCCCTTCAACTCTGTTTCTCTCGGTTTTCAACACCCTTCAAGCCAACACGTCTCCTGCTTGTCTCGGTTTCCTCTGATTTTTCAGCTCTGGTTTTTTTTTTTCTTTCTTTTCTCTCCAATCTTCTCTCGGTTTCATGCTCCAGCCTTCTGTTTACTGCCCTCCACTGCTCTTCATCATTTATGTCTTTCTTTCAACAGCCTGAAGAAGTTGAAGCAAACGGATAAGCCTCGGTTTTCAGACGTTGATGCTCTCAGTTTCTCTTCACCGAAACTTCAAGAAAATGGAAATCAATCCCAAGTTTTCCTTCCCTTCAGCTGTACTCTCCCTTGTTTCTTCTAGTTCTCACTCACGTCGTTCGTTCCCTGCTTTCTCTCTCGACGATTTTGCTCATTCAGAAAAGATCTCTCCTCTGTTTTGTTTCAGACAACAGTTCCATTTCTATTCTTTCCCTTTAATTTGAATTGTTGCAGCCGAGAGAGCAGTCCTATTTCCATCATCTTTCACTTCCTAGACTGCACGTCAATTTCCCATCATTTCCAATCCTTTTTTTTTTTAATATACATAAACATATATATATATATATATATATATATATATATATATATTTTTAATCTACCTACTCCACTGCTATTCTGCTCATCATATTACTTCTGCAGTTCATTTATCATTTCTTTCTACTGTAGTCTTCCTCCTCTTTTCATTTATGTTTATTGTATATATACATATCTTCACCACCACTCACGTTTCCATTATCATCCTTTCACTTTCATCACTTTTCTTTCTTTTCATAATAGTATTATTATTATTATTATTTATTTATTTAATTTATTTCATTAATAATTTTTTTTTTAGTTATTTTATACCTTACCATGTATATATATATATATATATATATATATATATATTTCTTACTTATTTAGTACGAAGGAATATACACATATTATATCTAGGTCATAGAATTTATTTTTACACCTCATAATTATTTATTTTTTTCAAATTAAAATATTTTAGTAATTTAACCTCTTCCAAGTTTCTCTTTTTATAATTTAAATTATTTAACCACCAATACGCATATTCTCAATTATTATTTAAACCGAGTACATGAAAATTCTTGGGGTTTACATTAGAGGCTGTAGAGGTAGGCCTGGGGGTCGTGTTGAGCCAGAAACACACGAGACTCAGGATGAGGTTGAGGTGGAAGCAGAGGTTGAGCATGCTCCACAGGGTCCAGAGGAGAGACCCGAGAGTACTGAGGCTTGCTTCGCGAGGATTGAGTGGAGCATAGAGATGATCTTGGAGTTGGTCACCCAATCTTTACCTGGAGTTGGCGGTAGACAGGGCGATGGCGAGCAGGCGACAGCTCCTGAGGCACGGGTACGGCCAACCCAGAGACCTCAGACGACAGATACCCCACCTACACAGGATGTGCCTACATCGGTTGCTACACCAGGCAGTGGAGGTTGGGGATATGGATGCGATTTGGACAGATTGCGGCAGTTTCAGAAGTTTAGACCGCCGTCTTTTAGTGGAGTTAAGGACCCAGTAGTTACAGAGGATTGGATCAATGAGATTGAGAAGCTATACGGGTTCTTTTAGTGCACTACTACCGAGATGATAGCATTTGTTTCGTTTATGCTGAAGGGATCAACAGAACATTGGTAGAAGTCCACCAGGCCTATTCTGAGAGCTCGACATACAGAGATCAGCTGGGATGTGTTCCTAGAGGCCTTTCAAAGAAAATATGTTCCAGATACTGCACTGTGAAAAATAAAGATGGCATTTTTTGGACTGACCCAAGGGAGTAGGACAGTGGATGAGTATGAGACGATCTTTATCTCCCTGAGTAGGTATGATCTCAATACGATGAGTAATGAGGCTGAGAAAATCCAGAAGTTTGTGGATGGACTGAGATCGACCATTAGGTCTAGGTTGGTTGCCTTGGAAATACCGACCTATGAGGAGGCAGTGCGCAGGGCGCAATTGTGTGAGCAAGATGTTGACAGAATTGCCTCAAAGTTTGGAAAGGTTAGTAAAGTGAGGGATAAAGATAAAAAGAGACCAGTAATGGATAGAGGCTTTGGTTATAAGGGAAGCAAGAGGTTTGCTGGGAAGAGGCCGAAGATCAAGGAGATTCGAGAGAGGACAGTTAATCCTCCCATGTATTCGGCCATAGCTCCAGCAAAGGGAATTATGATTGGAGGGCCACGGCCTACTACAGAGCAGTGCGATAAGTGTGGCAGGTACCATGGTACTCGACCATGCTATGGACCTCAAGTACTATGCTTCAGATGTGGGAAACCAGGTCACATAATCAGAGATTACCCATAGATGACAAAAAGAGCCCCACAGAAGGGCAAGGAGCCAAAGAGAGCTCCAGTTGGGACAGCTGCTCCGAGGAGGAGGGCTACAGCTTAGGAAAAGGGGAAGCAAGCTGTGGGTGTGAGCAAAGGACAAGTGCACGCACTGGACCAGGACAGTGCGGATCAGTCTTAGGATGTGGTTAAAGGTACCATCCAAATCTTTGATTTAGAAGCATTTGTATTGTTTGATCCTGGTGCCACATATTCCTTTATTTCGTCATCCTTTGCATGTAAATTGTTGAAGCATGTACAACCCACACTGCTTGATAAAATGTTGTTGATATCTACCCCTATGAATGATAGTCAATTAACTGAGTATGTATATAGGAGTTGTAAATTTTAGATAGGAGGAAAAGAAATGGCAGCCAAATTAATTTTATTAAAAATGGGTGATTTTGATGTAATCCTAGTGATGGATTGGCTGGCTACAAATCATGTTATTATGGATTGTCATGTAGAAACTTTTATGTTTCCAAAGATAGATAATCTTGTATTAAATTTTGTGAAATGAAATTAAAGAACATGAT
Source organism: Firmiana major (assembly GCA_033439115.1). NCBI lineage: Eukaryota > Viridiplantae > Streptophyta > Magnoliopsida > Malvales > Malvaceae > Firmiana > Firmiana major. The sequence goes on along the minus strand of CM065907.1, from coordinate 41,116,690 downwards.
TATTATAAGTGTGATGAGTACAATCTTGATACATGATGTATGAAAGATAAATCTGTTTATCAATCTTGTGTGTGAATATGATGATTTGTGTTACTAATGGTGGAAAGAATAATGTGAAGGATACATTGCTTATGTGGTTGAGACAGATAAGGCACGTCCGGAGTTGATAGACATCCCAGTGGTCAGGGAATTTCTAGATGTCTTCCCGGATGAATTATCAGGGTTACCTCCAGATAGAGAGATGGAATTTGGTATAGATTTGGCACCTGGTACAGAGCTGATATCCAAGCCACTGTACATAATGGATCAAGTTGAGTTGGAAGAATTAAGGAAAGAGTTACAGGAGTTGCTGGAGAAGGGATTTATCAGACCGAGCATCTCACCTTAGGGAGCACCGGTTCTGTTTGTAAGGAAGAAGGATGGAAACCTCTGACTGTGTATAGATTACCGATTGTTGAATAAGGCCACCATCAAGAATAAGTATCCCCTTCCATGCATCGATGACTTGTTGGATCAGCTTAAGGGAGCGTAAGTCTTTTCCAAGATAGATCTGAGATCTGGGTACCATTAGTTGAAGATACGGAGCAGAGATGTACCCAAGATGGCTTTTCGCACCCGGTATGGACATTATGAGTTTATGGTTATGCCATTCGGGTTGACGAATGCTCCCACAGCTTTTATGTCGTTGATGAATGAGGTATTCTACCAGTATTTGGATCGATCTGTAATCGTGTTTATTGATGATATACTGGTGTACTCAAAGTCTAGAGAGGAGCATGAAAGGCATCTAAAGATAGTGCTACAGACCCTTCGAGAGAAGAAGTTGTATGCTAAACTCAGCAAGTGCGACTTTTGGTTAGAACAGATCTCTTTTTTGGGTCATATAGTATCAAAAGATGGAGTGTCAGTGGATCCATCAAAGATTAAGGCAGTGGAACAGTGGCAGAGACCCCAGACAGTAACAGAGATCAGAAGTTTCCTGGGTTTAACCGGATATTACCGAAGGTTTGTGGAGGGATTCTTGAGATTAGCTACTCCTTTGACACATCTCACAAGGAAGAATGTTAAATTTGTGTGGGACGATAAGTGTGAGGAAAATTTTCAGGAGTTGAAAATAAGATTAACTACAGCTCCGATACTCACCATTCCTACTAGTTTAAGAGGTTTCTTGGTGTATATGGATGCTTCACACCAAGGACTGGGCTATGTATTGATGCAGGACGGGAAGGTAATAGCCTATGGATCTAGACAATTGAAGGCTCATGAGAGGAACTACCCGATCCATGACTTGGAGTTGGCAGTGGTGGTCTTTGCGCTGAAGATATGGCGCCACTACCTTTATGGGGAGAGATTTTAGGTTTACACGGATCACAAGAGTCTTAAATACCTGTTATCGTAGAAAGAGTTAAACATGAGACAGAGGAGATGGCTTGAGCGCTTAAAGGATTATGATTGTGAGATCATGTACCACCCGAGTAAAGCAAATGTGGTTACTGATGCATTGAGTAGGAAGCATCACGGGATGGTATCATTTATGATGATCAGGGAACACGAGCTGTTGGAACAGTTCACGAACCTCAGTTTGGATATGATCCCGCACAGTGCTGATGGTGGTGTTTTAGGAGCTAGCTTGCAGTTGGAACCGGATCTAGTAGATCTAATCCGGCAGGCTCAGCGAATTGATTAGCAATGCAGTGATATTGTCAAGCAGATACAGAGGGGCACGAAGACTGATTTCGAGTTGAGTGCTGATGGATTGTTGAGGTTCAGAGGTAGGATATGTGTTCCTGATGATGTGGAGATCAGAAGGTTGATCTTGACAGAGGCTCACTCATTGAAGTATATGATACATCCAGAGAGTACTAAGATGTATCAAAACCTTCGAAAGGTTTATTGGTGGTCTGGGATGAAAAAGCACATTGCTGAATATGTTGCTAAGTGTCTCATTTGTCAGCAAGTGAAGGTAGAGCATCAGAAGCCTGCAGGGTTATTGCAGCCTCTACCGATATCGACTTGAAGTGGGAGCACGTCATCATGGATTTTGTGATGGGATTGCTGAGGACTCGCAGAGGTCATGATGCCATACAGGTGATTGTGGATCAGTTGACGAAATCAGCCCATTTTCTAGATATGAGAGCTACCGATACTCTGAGCTAGTTAGCGAACTTATATGTGAGCGAGATAGTGAGGCTACATGGAATTCCAGTTGGTGTTGTTTCAGATAGGGATGCCTGCTTCACTTCCCACTTCTGGGAACGCTTTCAGGAAGCGATGGGGACCCAGCTGAGTTTTAGCACTGCGTTTTATCCTCAGACAGATGGTCAGTCAGAGAGGACTATACAGACCCTGGATGATATGTTAAGAGCGTGTGCATTAGATTTTGGAGGCTCCTGGGATGACCATTTGCCACTCGTAGAGTTTGTCTATAATAACAGTTTTCATGCGAGTATCGGGATGACACCTTATGAGGCATTGTATGAGTGTAGATGTCGTTCCCCTATTGGATGAGAAGAGGTTGGTGACAGATAGATCTTTGCTCCGGACTTGGTTAGACAAGCCTCTGAAGATGTCCAGTTGATTTGTGAAAGGTTACAGACAGCTTAGAGTAGGCAAAAGAGTTACGCTGACAAGAGACGGAGACCACTAGAGTTTGGTATAGGTGAGTCAGTGTTCTTGAAAGTTTCTCTTTTGAAGGGAATTATGAGATTTGGGAAGAAGGGAAAGTTGAGCCCTCGATATATAGGGTCATTTGAGATACTTGATAAGGTAGGAGATAAGGCTTATAGATTGGCATTGCCACCAGAGTTGGCAAGTGTGCATAACGTCTTCCACGTATCCATGTTAAGGAAGTATCACCCGGACCCAGCACATGTAATAAGGTACGAGTCTTTGGAGCTCAATGAAGGTATGACCTATGTTGAGAAGCCAGCTCGGATACTGGATTGAAAAGATAAAGTGTTGATGACAAAGACAATTCTCTTGGTGAAAGTCCTTTGGCAACATCACATTATGGAAGAAGCCACATGAGAATTAGAGAGTTTGATGCGGGAGAAGTATCCCGAGTTAATCACATATTGAATTGGTTCTAATTTGGAGGACCAAATTTTCTAAATGGGGGAGAATGTGAGACCCCGTATATGTATAATTGTATATAGGTGCATAGAAATGTAAATGAAATCATAAGTATGATGATACACTTGTAATGTGAAGTATATGTTATATAAGTCCATAAGTTAATGTACACACTTGTAATAAGAGTTGTTATTGTACGTGCAAGTTACATTATATATGAATATGAATAAATGGACTTTGGTATCTGTGAATGTAAGTGGAATGGAATATGAGTAGTGTGGTAAAAATGGATGAAGTTGCATAAGAGTTGTGAATCTTTATGCGTCCATTTGGTTTGTATTGTATACCTTTGGTTATACAATGAATACACACAAGTTTTAATGTGAATAAGGTAGGAATGAATGCCATTTTCAAGTCTTAAAGGTAATTGGATGAGAAAATGACTATGACAGCAAATTAAGGATGTTTTGGTGTAAGTTTCTACAGGAAACTGCAGTAAAATCTAAAAATTATGTAGGTCAGACTGATCTCATAGGATGAGAGATCGATCTGGAAGAGCCAGAATACTCTTATTTAAGCAATGGTATAGGGCAAATCGATCTCCAATGGGGCCAGATCGATCTCCTAAACATTCTGTAATGAAAAGATCGATCCTCAAGCATACAGATCGATCTCCTTAGCTCTCTGTTTGGAGCATATCGATCTCAAGCTTCGACAGATCGATCTCATGCTTAAAATGTTATGAAAAAAAAGGAATTTAAAGGGACCAGATCGATCTCATCCTAGAGCATATCGATCTCATCAAGCTAATTCTATATATAGGAGCAGTGAATCTGCAGATTTCGGGAAAACACTTCACCCTTTCCATTTCAACTTAAAAACCTAGCTTTCTCCCTCTAAATCCAACCATTTTCAAGGAGATTTGAGGGAAGACTATTGGAGGTAAAGTTGTTTACATCAAAGAGAAGAACAACACAGTTTGGAGGCATTTCCCTATATGTTGGATTGAAGGAACAATGGGCATTTCTATTTGGAGCAAAGAGAAAATCCAAAGAGGTGAGTTTCTAATGAAACAACTCAAGTACATTGTTTGGATATTGATTTTGGAGTTGTTTAATGTACATATGAATGATAGGAACAACCTAGAAAGTAAAGAATCCACCATAACCTAGAAATAGTCTAGAGTGAGAAAGTGGAATGTATTGAGGTTAATGAGGAATGGGATATCTAGAGGTGAAAATAGTGTTATGGGTATGATTTTAAGTTGGTGTTAGTGAATAGATTATGATATTTACCACAAGAGGTAAAATGGGTATTTAAGGCATTGGATAAATGCATAGTTGAATAAGAGTTAAAAGCATTAACTTGAGTGTTTGATGGATGAATTTCAGCTCCTGAGGATACATCGGAGCAAGTCGAGATAAGAACGTAAGAAGAGTAAAGGAATAGAGTCGCACCCCGAGTAAATCGAGGTAAGGGAATTGTGTGGACTCTTAGAGATATCTGTGCGCAATTTTGGCGCTTAAATGTTTTGCTAGAATGCATGAGATATTAGGAAATGAAATTGGGTGATTGAAGGGTAAAAGTTGTGTGTTTTGAGAAATGTGCATAAAAACAAAAGCACAATGGTTTGAAAATCATGTTTTAATTGCTTTTTAGCAAATGATTGGTAGGTTGGCTGACATTTGAAATGATTTGCAAAAGAAATGAGTTGTTTTGGTTTGTTAACCATACTTTGCAAAGAATTGAGCCACTTACATGGTTTTCGTGAGAATGAAAGCGTGCTAGAGTATAACTCGCACGAGATTTGACGTGTTTTATACACATGAGTGCTAGATCTTAGCTCGCACTAGTTTTCACATGGATTTTATACTGGTTTTGGCATGGTGTTGGAGCATAGCTCGCATTAGATGCCCACCTTACTGGTTACCGTGCTTGGAGCTTCGGGTAGACTAGGTGTCACACCGATTAAATAGGCTCACACGTGCATTGTTTTGACATGTTGATAGCCGTGTTAGGAGCTTAAGGTAGACCAGAGGTCGTACCGATTAAATAGGCTCACACGTGCGTTTTGAGATGTGGCGTGATATGATGTGTTGATTGGGTCCACGAAGTACGTTGTACCGTGCATGTAGCATGAAGTACATTGTACCATGTTCAGATTGTGATATGCCATCTTCGAATGAGATCTGCTATGGACCGACGGGCTAGACTTGACCCACCTCTCGTGTGGAAGTAGATAGTGATAATAACCCGCACACCTGATCCGTGTAGCTGGTATCACAGGATATGCCATACTCCTAGAGGATATTTCCCTTGTTGTATTGCCTATCTAACATGTCTATTGCTTTATGAATAAATCCATGTATGAAATGTTTCGTGGGTCAGGATAGTCCGAGGGAGGGATCGAATCCTGACTAGAGTTGAATTGTTTTGAGATGAAAGTATGTTAATGGTTTTTAAAGTGCACTGATGCATGATGTTTAATGCCATGCTTTGCTTGAGAAATATGCATGATGATTAATGCCATGCTTTACGTATAAAATATGCATGATGGTTAATGTCATGCTTTTAATGGGTTTTGTGCACTAAATTTAATAGCATGAATTGGTTTACATACCTTTAACACAATCATACACTCATGTTTTGAGATAAAATGATGAACTAAATGGTTTTGAGCATGGCCTCACGATCACGTAAATAGTACAGTATCTACCTGTTCGCATGATTGCCTTACTGAGCGTGTGGTTTGCTCACCCCCCTTATTTTCCCCCTTTCTACAAAGATTTGAGTAAAGATTAAGCGTGGCTGGAGGCTTATCCCTTTTTGTATCTGCTGCATCCCATCGTGTAAGGTATACACACTTGAATTATTTTGTATCTAAACTAGACATAGCACAGTAGCATTTTCTATGTAAACATTGGGGATGTAAAGCAATGTAAACACTTGTAAATAGTAACTTCGATGTATTTATAAAAGTGTTTACTTCTAAAATGATATTGTAAATTAAATTGTTATGGATGGACGAGGTAGACATTGACACACAGCCCAACTGCTGTGAGGGTAGCTGTTCACGATCGGAGTAAGGTATGGACGAATAAACAATTATATTTAAAAAGCGAAAAATGTGTACATATTTTGGTAAGTGTGAGGGTTGTAACAGGTACAGCGTACTCTGCGTGACATACACGGTATAATGTACTCCGTGAACCCAAATCATAGTTAGGGGGTGCCTGCCGTTGGTCTTATCCACCCAACCTATGTCTCAGTATACACGTGTGGGCATATAATCTCACTGTAACACAGTCTACAAGAGGCTCCAACATGGCTATATGCATGTCATATAAATCCCTGTACGAGCAAAGCTCCAGCACGGCTCCATGCATATTCATGATATCTGAAAACCTCATGCGAGCGAAGCTCCAACACGTTTTCTTAAAAATCAGTAAAATCTGCGTACGAGCAGCACTCCAGTACGACTTTAAAAGAGTTATAAATCCATATAAAATTACGTGTGAGCAAGCTCTAACACGGTTTTATGCATAAAATCCATCAAAGCCTCGTGCGAGCAATGCTCCAGCATGGCATCATGCATAAATCATTCAAAACTTTGTGCGAGAAATGCTTCAGTACGAATGAATGCTCAAGTAAATCAAAACTTCGTACAAGTAACGCTCCAGCACGGTTTCATGCATAAAGAAATCAAATCTCGTACGAGTTACACTTCAGCACGGTTTTTATGCAATTAAATCGATTAAATCACGTACGAGCAAGGCTCCCTACGACTTTTATGCAATTATCATATCAAAATAGGATGCGAGCTAAGCTCCAGCACCTCTCATGCATGTCAAATCATTAAAACTAGTGCGAGCAATCGCTCCAGCACCTTTTTATGCATATCAACTCAAAACAGTGTGCGAGCTAGGCTCCAGCACCTCTCATGTATTTCACAATAATAAAAATCAGTGTGAGCAACCGCTGTAGCACATTTCATGCATATGATGTCACACAAATCGATGCGAGCAATCGCTCCAACACCATTATGCACACTCACAACTCAGATATAGTGCGAAGAAATGCTCCAGCACCTTCTGTTTCCATATAAACTTGATAGTTGGCCTATTTTACAAAGAAATTTTATTTAAATCTAAATAACACTTACGTAGTGTTATCTTGTGAAATTTATGCAAATACTGGCCAATCTACCAATTTGCTTTACTAAAAGTTCATGAAAATCTTCCAAATCATGCATTTCATGCATGTCATGCTTTCACCATCCTTAGGTGAATTTTCCCTCAGTAGGGGTAAAATAGTCTTTTACCTATCCCGGGTCCTTAAAATTTTAATCCATTTCTAGGATCTTTATACAGTTTCAGTGTATGTAAAAGCTGTTAAAAATACGCGTACCTACCTCTAGCTACTCCCAAAATTCCCTTACATCATTTTTCTATCCAGTCTGACCTTTCCACCGATGTCTCGTCACGCAGTCCGATTTGCTCCCAATCAAATCTTCGGAACTGCGTATAAATATTTATCAGGTAAAATACAATATAATTAATTGTATTTCATATTTTCTAGGATTAATTTAAATCATTGAGCTCGTTTACACATATTGGGCCTGATTGTACCATAATGGGCCTTAATAGGCTTTAAGCCCATTTCCACTTACTATTCACATCATCGAGGCCTTTGGGGTCATTTGGCCCATCAATATTTATTGGGCCTCATTCTAAACTCTCAGATAGCTCAATTTATCTCAAATTCCAAAATTTAATTCATTTTATACGGAATTAATCCGTAATTTATGCGGTAAAAAGTTTAACACGCATAACTATGCAAATTGTCGTAAATAAGGGTTACTTACCTAAGATTCCATGATAGTACACAAATCGAGGCTGACTCGAGCTCTCGTTTGACGTAAATTGTCGAGCTACACAATTACATATTTTTTCGGGTCAATTTTTAGTCGGATTTTAATCAAATTAAATATTCTGCAATTTAAATCGGTCAATTTCGACCGTTTACCGACTTACCCGTAGCTCAATTGCCTCACTAGAACTTTCTCCAATTTTGTCTCTTTTTCTTTTTCCCTTTTTCTCTTTCTTTTTCTTCTTTTCTGGCTGAACCGGTTCGGTTCGGTTCAGCCCGGTTCAGTCCGGTCCGATTTTCTTCTTCGTCGTTCGGAGCTTCATGGGCCTGTTCTTCAGTGGCATTCGTCTCCAGCAGATCTATGGGGTCGTCTGGTGCGCGAATCTGGTGTCGATTTTGCTAGGTCTGGCCGAAAAGTGGCCGGTCCGGCCTCTTTTCCCTTCGACCTCGCTGCTGTTTTCTCTCTACCGTCATTGACGGTGCTGCCGACTATTTCACTGGCCGATTCAACCATTGATCGAGCCGCCTACACCTAGGGAACCATCGACTGGTGGTGGTCAGGCTAAATTGGCGTCGGTGACCGTCGAATGTTGTTTTCTATCTCGGTTTCTCTCCTCGACGATTTCGTGTTTTTCGGTGGCTGGGGGCGTGCGTGCTGGCAGGTGAAGGCTCCCTCGGTGTCGACCTTGCTTCGCCGGTCGCCTCGCCTTCCATCGTGCCGCTGTTCGTCGTCTTTTGGGGAAGCCAAAGATGGTGGTCGCGCGATCGGTTTCGTGCGATCATGCGACACTATTTTCTGTTTTTTTTTTTAATTTCTTTTATTTATTTATAATTTATTTTATTATTATTATTTTATTCATTAAAATATTATAAAAAATCCCAAAATATCATCAAAATTTTATATTTTATTCATTTAATCTATAAATGAATTTATCTGTCCTATTTCATCTTTTCGGTATATTTTTTCAATATTTTCGGGATAATGTTTTCGATGTGAAATTTCGATTTATTCCAATAAATTCATATCTTGATCAATTGGACTCAAAATTCACTATTTTCCTCGTTATTGATCAAGATTTCTCGATTCTATATTTTTAATGATAATTTCTTATCGAATTTATACCGAATTTTAGGTCTTTTGACCATTTTACCCTTCTACACGTTCGGGACCAATTTAGATCGACTTTCCTTCTCGAACCCTTTCTCATTTCATGTTTTAAATTCTTATCTCCAATCTGAATGGTCTGAATCCCATTCATTTAATATGTGGCCATTTCAATCCTTCATTTGATCTTTAAATGCATTCGAAAATTTTTATTCATTCCATTTGCATTTTTTTCATTCACGTAAAAACTCTTCTTATGATTCAATTTACATATAATCATGTTTACATCACGTGAATCATAAGGAAATATGATAAAAGTTCGGGTCTTACATTTGTAGTACCCCATGTGATGAAGTGTGCTGATGTTAAGGACACTCTTTGCAGAAGGCACCTCACCAGTCTCACCCAAGAAATCAACCCCAAGTTTTTGAAGAAGAAATGCAAGCGGTTGAGGAAAAATGATGGTTGACGCTTGACCCTTCACTATCTTCAGCCAATCTTCATAAATAAAATGTATAAGATTTGGTTTTTGGCCATGAGGAGAATGAAGTTGATGAAGCCAAAACCTATCAAGTTTTCGAATGGTGGAGTGACGGGTACCGAAGGGATGTAGGTTCCAGAAAATGATGAGGTGAAGCAACCTAGGATGCATAGGCAGGTCACTAGCTCTATCGCCTGAAAGATTAAACTCTAAGGGTACCTCTTCTTCCTCATTGGTCAATCCTTCATTTGCAATCCCAAAAACTTTTTCCAAAAGGTTGGTATCAACGGTGATAGTTTTGGCCATGACTAAGGTTTTGAAACCGAGAATTCTACAGGAGTCTTCGGGATCATGTATAAGTTCAGCATTGGAGAAGAAAGCTCTAATGATATTTAGAGGAACAGGGGTGTTGATTTTAAGAAAAGGAAGCCATTGATATTCTTGGAATTTTGTGAGATATGGAAATTCGATTAGTTCAAGGAAAAAAAAAATCTATTGTCCTCCAATGTTTTATAGGCATTGTTGAGAAATATTCTTCTAACCTTTTTCTTTTTGCAGGAGGTTGAACATATCTACTAAAAGTTGTGACAGATGTTGGACGGGCATTTGAGGGTTGTGAGGAGGATGGTATAGTTTCTCTACTAGCGGCTCTTTTAATTCGTGGCATTTTGTTCACTATGATATCAGCCAAATAGAACCTAAGAATGCTCTAAAGATTTCTCTAACAGATTCCTAAGCAATAGAACAGTTCAAAATAGGAAACCTAATGTAGGTCAATTTATGACGAAAACAAGAAAGTTTGGATTAAAATGAACAAATGTAGGTTGCTAGAATGAAGAAAAATAGAACATATTTGACGAAAATCTTACCCAAGAGTGATCCCAGAGTGAAAGCAGAAGGAGAGGCGCAACGAACAGGGTTAGGGTTTTTGAAGGATTTGGGGATTTTGATTTTTGAAATTTGGGGATTTTTTGATGATTTATATAGCCTAGGGCAAATAAGATCGATCTATCGAGGTACAAGATCGATCCGTCTTTCCCAGAAACTTTATAAGATTGATCTATTGAATGATGAGATCTATCTGAAGAACACAGAGACTTAAGAGGATCGATCTGCCTGATGCAAGGATCGATATAAAAAACACAGAAACTTAAGAAGATCGATCTGCCAAATGCAGGGATCGATCTGGAGAATACAGAATCACAAGGAGATCGATCTTATGGGATTGAAGATCGATCTGCCTGGCATAACCTTACTGCGTTATGCCAATTTGAGCATGTTAGATCGATCTATAATATGAAGAGATCGATCTCTTATACCATTTGCCTAGAAAACTGCTTAAAAAACAAGTTAAAAATGATTTTGAAAATTAAGTTTTGAAATCTATAAACCTTAGGGAGCATTCATAAGTCCTAATCCACCTCTAAGAAAATAGAATCTCTCTTTGTCAAGTGGTTTGGTGAAGATATCAGCTAATTGATGCATAGTATCAACATATTCTAGAATTATATCTCCTTTTTGTACATGATCTCTAAGGAAGTGGTGTCTAATTTCTATATGTTTAGTTCTAAAATGTTGAATTGGATTTTTAGACAGGTTTATAGCACTGGTATTATCACATTTTATTGAAATTTGATTTATGTCTATACCATAGTCTCTTATTTGTTGTTTAATCCACAAAATTTGTGCACTACAACTAGCAGCAGCTATATATTCTGCTTCTGTTGTGGGTTGAGATACACTGTTTTGTTTCTTTGAGAACCATGATATCAATCTATTTCCTAAGAATTGACATGTTCCAGATGTGCTTTTCCTATCTATCTTACATCCACCAAAATCAGCATTTAAGTAAGCATGTAGTGCAAATGTTGAGTATCTAGGATACCATAAGCCTAATGAGGGTGTGTCTTTTAGGTACCTAAAAATTCTCTTAGTTGCTAATAGATGTGACTCTTTAGGTGATGACTGAAATCTAGCACACAAGCATACACTGAACATTATATCTGGTCTACTAGCAGTGAGGTAAAGCAAATAACCTATCATTGATCTATATAACTTAGTGTCCACATGCTTACCTTCTTCATCTTTATCAAGCCTTATATTTGTGCTCATTGGTGTAGCTTGAGATTTGCAACTATCCAATCTGAATCGCTTGAGCAAATCTTTGACATATTTGGCTTGATTTATGAAAATGCCTTCCTTTGTTTGCTTTACTTGAAGTCCCAAGAAATATGTTATGTCACGCCCCGAAAATGCGGAAAATAGGGCAAATTTAAAACTTTTTACTCATTAATTCACAATTAAAGGTGCATTCCTGTGCAGTGTCATACATCATCATAATTATCATGCCTCAGGATCTCATCATAATATAGTGTATATTGAATCATATACATTACTCAATTCCAAGTTAATTAATCCTAATACATCCCATACAATGATATACATCAAGTGTCTGTAATTACAATAATAGTCTGGGTACATGAAAAGATAAAATATACCTCAAGATACAATACATATGGCCTGGAGCTCGAATCCTCCACTAGCCACTACTCCGTACGTCGCAGGGAGATCCTTTTTCACTTGAAGAACTCTGGGGGGATAAGAAAACAGGGTGAGCTTCTAAATCGCTCAGTAAGGGGGGTAAGGAACTCATTTCATAAACCAAAATGCACATCACAAAATGTTTATTTGTATGTGAAACTCATTTGAAAACCATAGCATGAAAGCACTCAAAACGATATTCTCATATCTCAAATCATGTGAAAACATGAAGTAAAAAGGCTCACTCTAGAGCAATAACAAAGCATGTGAAAACAATGCGATAAACGCTTTCTCAAAAACGTGATAAAATCACTGAAATAGTAATGCACGTGGCACAGCCACTAAACACACGTGGCATGGCCACTGATTTAAATTCACACGTGGCATAGCCACTGATTTAAATTCTCGCGTGGCATAGCCACTAAACACACGTGGCATAGCCACTGATTTAATTTCACACGTGGCATAGCCACTGGATAGGGTTTCACGTGGCAAAGGCCACCAAATTGGGTTTCTCACATGGCAACGGCCACCAAATGGGGTATCACGTGGCAACGGCCACCAATGGGGTTTCTCACGTGGCAACGGCCACCAATAGGGTTTCTCACGTGGCAACAGCCACCAAATGGGGTATCACGTGGCAACGGCCACCAATGGGGTTTCTCACGTGGCAACGGCCACCAAATGGGGTATCACGTGGCAACGGCCACCAATGGGGTTTCTCATGTGGCAATGGCCACCAATGGGGTTTCTCACGTTACCAGAACGGAGAAGAAATCGGGCTTACATGCTACCAGAGCAATGCCCGGTGTGTACTCAAAATTACACACCTAAGTCTTATCACACAAGACTGGTTTGCCTTCACGTAGAACTCATAATGGTTTTTCTCTCATAAAACTCAATTGAAATCGTTTTGTACTCAACACAAAACATAATAAAACCGAGTTCTAACCGGCAAAGCACGCACACATTTCTCAAATCTCGATATTGCCTTAACGTAGAGCCCAGTTATAAACTCATAAAAACATCGGGCTCCAACCGGCTATAAAAATCGTGTGCAATTAAATCTCAACACAAAACCCAACATGCTTGTTTTATAAACCACAATTCATGCTAAAATAGTTTACAATTCACATACACAAATGGTTTAGATTTCCCTTACCTCTTTGCACCTCGTATAGTGCAATCGTTTCCCCCGTATCACGGACTAGCCTCGCATTCCACTCTGGAACTCCCGAGCTGTCCAAACGATGTTAAAACATCAATACTCAATTATCTCATAAACCTCAATTCTCAAAATCGAGCATAATTGCTCATAACACCTCAAATCTCTCGATTCTCGTAACTCTACCCTAAACTACAACCTCATTCATAATATCTCAACGTCCTACATTTCTCATGCCAATTATCTAAGCTAATTCACCACATTGTCTATATTTCCATTTATAGCACAAATTCTCAAAATTACCAAAATTTCCAAATATCAACATTACTCCAACTACATTGCAATTTCATCAATCCCTAATCATTTCTCAACTATTTCAACGCAATGACAACCACCAATATCATCAAAATCATCTCAAATATCAAGATCGAGGTTTAGAAATTACCCAAAGCTTGTGAGACGCACAACCCACGCCTCGATCCGATTCGTCCTTCGATTTCCAAGTATGTTGTTCTCCCTTTGATGAGGAACAACTTTCCTTCTTACCAGAACTCTTGATTTGGCCAGAAATGGGTGTTTTGGATGAGTGAGAAAGTTAGGTTTTCGGTGGAAATGGGTTTGGAAGAGAGAGAAAGTGAGTTTGGAGGAGAAAAACACGGGTTCCTTATATAGACTGGAGGTAGGAGATCGATCTGCCTCTTGATGAGATCGATTTGCGTTTGAATTTTGGGGACGATCTGGGCAATTTTATGCCTAGGAGATCGATCTGTCGAGGGGTGAGATCGATCTCTTTATGGCTTTATGAGATCGATCTGCTCCTAAGGAGATCGATCTTCTCCCAAACAGAATCATTTGGAGATCGATCTCTTCCTCATAAGATCGATCTTCTCTCAAACAGATTCATAAGGAGATCGATCCTCTTCCATTGGAGATCGATCTGCTCCTCACATTCCTCCTTCCTTGTCATTTTTAACTCACCAGATCGATCTCTCCTTCTCCCAGATCGATCTGCTCCTTAAATTCCTCCTTCCTTGTCATTTTTAACTCACCAGATCGATCTCTCCTTCTCCCAGATCGATCTGTCCTCATAGTTTCACATTTATTTTGACACTTAACATATAAATCTCCAATTATCATTCCCACAATTCACTTAGCTCAATAAATTACACTTCAAATTATTATTACATCAATAAATATGTCTGAAATTCTCAGATCTCACTTCCTCCCCACCTTAAAAGAATTTGGTCCTCCAAATTCAACTCAACTAGTTAAAGAGATGGGGGTATTTCTCCTTCATGAGACTCTCTAGTTCCCACGTTGCCTCTTCCCTTGGGTGATGTTTCCACAAAACTTTCACTAATGGGATGCTCTTGGTTCTCAGTACTTTCTCCTTTCTATCGAGAATCTGGACGGGTTCTTCAGTATAGCTCATGTCCTCCTGTATGTCCATCTCATCATACTCTATAACATGAGAAGGGTTCGGGTGGTACTTCCTCAACATAGACACATGAAAAACATTGTGTATTCCGGACATCTGTGGGGGTAATGCTAATCTGTAAGCTACCTCTCCCACTCTCTCAAGGATCTCGAATGGTCCTACGTATCGAGGACTCAATTTCCCTTTCTTCCCAAATCGCATGATACCCTTGCTCGGTGATACTCTCAGAAATACTGCATCACCAACGTCAAACTCGAGTGGCCGTCTACGCACATCCGCATAGCTTTTCTGTCTACTTTGTGCAGCCCGTAACCTCTCACATATGAGTTTCACACTCTGTACGGCTTGCTTAACAAGCTCGGGAGCATTTATCTTTCTGTCACCGACTTCTTCCCAAGCTACAGGGGATCTACACCTCCTACCATATAGAGCCTCAAAAGGTGCCATTCCAATACTCGCATGATAGCTGTTATTGTATGCAAACTCTGCTAGGGGCAGGTGATCATCCCATGATCCCTTAAAATCCATCGTACACGCCCTCAACATATCCTCCAGGGTCTAAATAGTCCTCTCTGACTGACCATCTGTCTGAGGATGATAGGCGGTACTAAAACTCAATCGAGATCCCATGGACTCCTGAAACTGGGTCCAAAATCTGGAAGTAAACCGGGAATCTCTATCAGAAGTAATACTCACTGGAGCCCCATGTAATCTAGCTATCTCGCTGACATACAGCTCAGCTAAGGCATCCACAGTATCTGTGCTCTTGATGGCAAGGAAGTGGGCACTCTTGGTCAATCTATCCACTATAACCCATATAGCGTCATGACCTCTTCGGGTCCTCGGCAAACCCATAATAAAGTCCATAGTGACATGCTCCCATTTCCATGTAGGTACAGGTAAGGGCTGTAGTAGTCCTCCGGGCTTCCGATGCTCAGCTTTCACTTGCTGGCATACTAAACACCTGGCCACATACTCTGTCACATCTCGCTTCATACCACTCCACCAATACACCTTTCTCAAGTCTCGGTACATCTTAGTACTCCCTGGGTGCATGGTGTATCGCGAGAAGTGGGATTCTCTCAGTATCTATCTCTTCAGGGTATCATCGTCCGGTACATATATCCGTCCTCTGAATCTCAACAATCCATCCTCACTGATGGTGAGATCCGACTGCGAACTCTGCTCAGCTTGGCTAACCCTATCTATCAATCTCTGATCACTGCGCTGCCCAGTTCTAATCTGGTCCATGATCCTGGGCTCTATTCGCAGGCTAGCCAAAAATCCAGTCTCTACCTCTTTAACTCTGATCTGAAGTTAAGTGAACTGCTCTAACAAATCCCATTCCCTGATCATCATAGCAGATATCATACTCTTCCTGCTCAGGGCATCAGCAACTATATTCGCCTTACCCGGATGATAAAGAATCTCGCAGTCATAATCCTTAAGGAGTTCCATCCATCTCCTTTGTCTCATGTTTAACTCTTTCTGATCAAAGAGATATCTCAAACTCTTGTGATCAGTGAAGATCTGGAATCTTTCCCCATATAAGTAGTGTCGCTAGATCTTCAAAGCAAATACCACAGCGGCTAACTCCAAATCATGCGTGGGGTAATTCCGCTCATGGTCTTTCAGCTGTCGCGATCCATATGCGACCATTCTTCCGTGCTGCATAAGCACACACCCCAATCCTTGATGAGATGCATCACTATACACCGAAAATCCTCTTGATCCCTCAGGAATGGTTAACACAGGCGTCGCTGTCAACCTCCTCTTTAATTCCTGTAAACTGAGCTCACATTGGTCAGTCCATATAAATGGAGTCTCCTTGCGCGTGAGCTTAGTTAAAGGGGCGACAATCCTGGAAAATCCTTCCACAAATCTTCTGTAATACCCTGCCAAACCAAGGAAGCTTCGCACCTCAGTAACTGTCCTCGGTCTCTCCCAACTAAGCACAGCTACTACCTTACTTGGATCCACTGATACTCCTTCCTCTGAGACTATATGACCAAGGAAAGCTATCCGGTTCAGCCAAAACTCACACTTACTAAGCTTTCCGTATAATTGCTTATCTCGGAGTATCTGAAGTACTAACCACAAATGCTGTGCATGCTCCTCATATGACCGAGAGTATACCAGGATATCATCAATAAAGACTATCACAAATTTATCCAGATAGTCTCTGAACACCTCGTTCATCAATCTCATGAATGCTGCAGGGGCGTTCGTCAATCCAAAGGACATCACCAGAAATTTGTAATGGCCATACCTTGTCCTGAAGGCCGTCTTTGGAATATCTTCTTCCTTGATCCTCAATTGGTGATAGCCCGATCTCAAATCAATCTTAGAAAAGACTGATGCCCCTCTCAACTGATCAAGTAGATCATCAATCCTGGGTAGTGGGTATTTATTCTTCACCGTGGCTTTATTCAACAACCGATAGTCTACGCATAATCTGAGACTACTATCCTTCTTCTTAACAAATAGTACTGGCGCTCCCCACGGCGAAACACTGGGTCTAATAAACCCTTGATCCAATAACTCTTGTAGTTGTTTCTTCAATTCCTCAAGTTCCACTAATGCCATTCTGTAGGGAGGTTTAGAGATCGGCTGAGTATCTGGTACCAAATCAATGGTAAACTCCAGCTCTCTTTCCGGTGGTAAACCTGGCAATTCATCTGGGAAAACATCCAAAAATTCACACACCACAGGTATATCCTCAATCCTCGGATGTTCCCGCTCATCGTCTGAGATGAGTGTCTCATAACCTTCACATGAATAATCATATTTAATATTATCCAAAATAATGTTAAAATTCTCAAATTACTTACTAGAAATCCACATAATCATTCCCTCAATATCTCAATCGTACACTGTAAGGTTCAGGTAGGGAGAAAGTTACAATCTTAGTGTAGCAGTCTAAACTCACTCGATTGGTTGCCAACCAATCCATCCCCAAAATTACATCAAACCCATGTATATTCAACATGATTAGATCTGCTAACATCACTCTATCTCCCACCTTTATCTCGCATCCCTTACAAATTAACTCAGTTCTCTGGGATTCACGCATAGGAGTATTTACATGTAGTATATATTCTAGAGGTTCAAACTTCAAGTTTAATCTACATGTAAAATGCTCAGAAATAAACGAATGCGTGGATCCTGAATCAATCAACACATGAGCCTTATGATTACAGACAGAGAGTGTACCTCTTATAGTTTCTGCCGAAGTGTCTGCGGTCTCCTTATCCAGGGCAAACACACGTCCCTGTGCTACAGGTTTCTTCCCTTTCTCTGTCGCAGTGGCCCGTCTCCGGGGATCCACTCTCTGAGGCTGTTGTCTAGGGGGCTCCAATACATGTGGTTTCTGAGGTTGAGGGCAATCCTTCACCATGTGACCCATGTCTCCACATCTAAAACATCCATGGATCGACCCAGTACAACTTCCCTCATGCATTCGACCACAATCTCTGCAAAACCTTGTCTCAGGCCTGACATCTCGAGGGGTCTCTCTAATATTAGGGTAACCTCTGGGTCTCTCTAATCTGCCCTTCTGCACCTCAATCCTTCCTCTTCTGAAGGAACCTCTCCGAGCCTCTGTTTGGAAAATCGCTGGCCTCTTGCCCTTATCTCTATTCACTGCTCGGAGCTCATTCTGGGATTGTACCATCTCAATTCCTCTTTCAATCTCTTGTGCTCGTCTCAGAGCATCTCCAAACTCAGTAATACATAGCCCTATCAATCTATCTCTGATGACGGGCTTCAACCCATACACAAACTTCTCTGTGCGGAGCTCTTCACTCTTGAAGGTCTCTGGGTCATATCTCAATAGCGCTGTGAATTGGCTCTCATAGTCATCGACAGACATGTCACCCTGTACCAAACTCAAAAACTCAGCCTGTTTCTTTCTCTGGGCGGCTCGTGGTACATATTGGGTCCTAAAGGCTGTCTGAAACTCTTCCCAACCAATCACATCATGGTGGGACATCAAAATACCTTGGGTAGTACCCCACCAATCTCGAGCTCTCCCCTTCAGCATATAGGCACTCATACTGACCCTCTCAGCATCGGTGCACCCCAGGAAATCAAATATAATTCTTAATTCCGTCAACCACTCCTCAGCCTTTGTAGGATCCTTCTTTCCCTTAAATGCGGGTGGATTCATCTTCAGAAAATTCCTTAGTCGGACCATACTTCTATCCTCAGGCTGGGTGACGGGAGGCACTGGGGGTATGGGAGGTCCTTGTGGTGGTGTAGGAGTAGTACCCGAGGCATTAACTCCAAAGTGTTGCGCGAATAACGCTGCCATCTGCTCAAAACCTTGCCTCACATCAGTCTCAATCCGATTAAATCGAGAGTTAGGACTCTCTGGTTGTGGGACAGGTGGCGGAGGGGACTCTGCCTGCCTCCTCGAACGACCTCGTTGTTTACTCATTCTCTATCTCAACTCGTCTCCTGCGCGTACATATCACAATCGATTGAAATCTCAATCCTCAATTTCAGTTCATGACCAGACTATTACAGACACTTGGGATGTATTCTATTTCACTTAACCGACACTGACAGTACTAGACACCCTAAGTTCTGATACCAAGAAAACTCTGTCACGCCCCGAAAATGCGGAAAATAGGGTAAATTTAAAACTTTTTACTCATTAATTCACAATTAAAGGTGCATTCCTGTGCAGTGTCATACATCATCATAATTATCATGCCTCAGGATCTCATCATAATATAGTGTATATTGAATCATATACATTACTCAATTCCAAGTTAATTAATCCTAATACATCCCATACAATGATATACATCAAGTGTCTGTAATTACAATAATAGTCTGGGTACATGAAAAGATAAAATATACCTCAAGATACAATACAGATGGCCTGGAGCTCGAATCCTCCACTAGCCACTACTCCGTACGTCGCAGGGAGATCCTTTTTCACTTGAAGAACTCTGGGGGGAAAAGAAAACAGGGTGAGCTTCTAAATCGCTCAGTACGGGGGGTAAGGAACTCATTTCATAAACCAAAATGCACATCACAAAATGTTTATTTGTATGTGAAACTCATTTGAAAACCATAGCATGAAAGCACTCAAAACGATATTCTCATATCTCAAATCATGTGAAAACATGAAGTAAAAAGGCTCACTCTAAAGCAATAACAAAGCATGTGAAAACAATGCGATAAACGCTTTCTCAAAAACGTGATAAAATCACTGAAATAGTAATGCACGTGGCACAGCCACTAAACACACGTGGCATGGCCACTGATTTAAATTCACACGTGGCATAGCCACTGATTTAAATTCTCGCGTGGCATAGCCACTAAACACACGTGGCATAGCCACTGATTTAATTTCACACGTGGCATAGCCACTGGATAGGGTTTCACGTGGCAAAGGCCACCAAATTGGGTTTCTCACGTGGCAACGGCCACCAAATGGGGTATCACGTGGCAACGGCCACCAATGGGGTTTCTCACGTGGCAACGGCCACCAATAGGATTTCTCATGTGGCAACGGCCACCAAATGGGGTATCACGTGGCAACGGCCACCAATTGGGTTTCTCACGTGGCAACGGCCACCAAATGGGGTATCACGTGGCAACGGCCACCAATGGGGTTTCTCATGTGGCAACGGCCACCAATGGGGTTTCTCACGTTACCAGAACGGAGAAGAAATCGGGCTTACATGCTACCAGAGCAATGCCCGGTGTGTACTCAAAATTACACACCTAAGTCTTATCACACAAGACTGGTTTGCCTTCACGTAGAACTCATAATGGTTTTTCTCTCATAAAACTCATTTGAAATCGTTTTGTACTCAACACAAAACATAATAAAACCGAGTTCTAACCGGTAAAGCACGCACACATTTCTCAAATCTCGATATTGCCTTAACGTAGAGCCCAGTTATAAACTCATAAAAACATCGGGCTCCAACCGGCTATAAAAATCGTGTGCAATTAAATCTCAACACAAAACCCAACATGCTTGTTTTATAAACCACAATTCATGCTAAAATAGTTTACAATTCACATACACAAATGGTTTAGATTTCCCTTACCTCTTTGCACCTCGTATAGTGCAATCGTTTCCCCCGTATCACGGACTAGCCTCGCATTCCACTCTGGAACTCCCGAGCTGTCCAAACGATGTTAAAACATCAATACTCAATTATCTCATAAACCTCAATTCTCAAAATCGAGCATAATTGCTCATAACACCTCAAATCTCTCGATTCTCGTAACTCTACCCTAAACTACAACCTCATTCACAATATCTCAACGTCCTACATTTCTCATGCCAATTATCTAAGCTAATTCACCACATTGTCTATATTTCCATTTATAGCACAAATTCTCAAAATTACCAAAATTTCCAAATATCAACATTACTCCAACTACATTGCAATTTCATCAATCCCTAATAATTTCTCAACTATTTCAACGCAATGACAACCACCAATATCATCAAAATCATCTCAAATATCAAGATCGAGGTTTAGAAATTACCCAAAGCTTGTGAGACGCACAACCCACGCCTCGATCCGATTCGTCCTTCGATTTCCAAGTATGTTGTTCTCCCTTTGATGAGGAACAACTTTCCTTCTTACCACAACTCTTGATTTGGCCGGAAATGGGTGTTTTGGATGAGTGAGAAAGTTAGGTTTTCGGTGGAAATGGGTTTGGAAGAGAGAGAAAGTGAGTTTGCAGGAGAAAAACACGGGTTCCTTATATAGACTGGAGGTAAGAGATCGATCTGCCTCTTGATGAGATCGATCTGCGTTTGAATTTTGGGGACGATCTGGGCAATTTTATGCCTAGGAGATCGATCTGTCGAGGGGTGAGATCGATCTCTTTATGGCTTTATGAGATCGATCTGCTCCTAAGGAGATCGATCTTCTCCCAAACAGAATCATTTGGAGATCGATCTCTTCCTCATGAGATCGATCTTCTCTCAAACAGATTCATAAGGAGATCGATCCTCTTCCATTGGAGATCGATCTGCTTCTCACATTCCTCCTTCCTTGTCATTTTTAACTCACCAGATCGATCTCTCCTTCTCCCAGATCGATCTGCTCCTTAAATTCCTCCTTCCTTGTCATTTTTAGCTCACCAGATCGATCTCTCCTTCTCCCAGATCGATCTGTCCTCATAGTTTCACATTTATTTTGACACTTAACATATAAATCTCCAATTATCATTCCCACAATTCACTTAGCTCAATAAATTACACTTCAAATTATTATTACATCAATAAATATGTCTGAAATTCTCAGATCTCACATGTTAGCTCTCCCATCATGCTCATCTCAAACTCTCATTGCATTGACATAGAAAACTCTTGACATAAAGATTCATTAGTTGATCCAAATATAATATCATCTACATAAACTTGAACAACTAGTAAATCATTATTCTTAGTTTTGATAAACAATGTTGTATCAACTTTTCCTCTTGAAAATACCTTTTCTATTAAGAACTTTGAAAGTCTCTCATACCAAGCTCTAGGAGCTTGTTTCAAACCATAAAGTGCCTTTGAGAGTTTGTAAACATGATTAGGATAACTAGGATCTTCAAAACTGGGAGGTTGCTCAACATAGACTTCTTCACTTATAAAACCATTTAAGAATGCCCTTTTCACATCCATTTGATATAATTTGAAATTCTTATAACATGCAAAGGCAGGTAACATTCTAATGGCTTCTAGTTTAGCTACCGGAGTATAGGTTTCATCATAATCTATGCCTTCTTCTTGTCTATAACCTTGAGCTACCAACCTAGCCTTGTTTCTTATGATCACACTATTTTCATCCATCTTGTTCTTGAAGATCCATTTTGTTCCAGTTATAGGATGATCACTAGGTCTAGGAACCAAATTCTACACTTTACTCTTCTCAAATTGATTTAGTTCCTCTTGCATAGCTAGTATCCAAATATTATCTTCTAAGGCCTCATTTACATTTTTGGGTTCAATTTGTTAGACAAATGCTATATATTAGTATACATTTCTAAGTAAAGATCTTGTCCTAACTCCTAGACTTGGATCACCTACAATTTCACAATCTGTGACATAACCTAATTCTCTTGGTGCTCTTGGTTCTTTTTTTTTTAACATTTCTAGTTCTTCTTCATCTTCTTCCTTTTTGTAAAAGTCAAGATTTTCTTGTATGTTATCTTCTATCCTTAAGGATTCCTTCAAAATCTCATCAAATATTTCTAAATCCTTATCATTGCTATGAACTTTAGATGCAGCATTTGACTCATCAAATATTACATGAATTGACTCTTCCACCATCAATGTCCTTTTGTTGTAAACTCTATATGCTTTTGAATTTAAAAAATAGCCTAAAAAGACTCCTTCATCACTTTTAGCATCAAATTTTCCCAAGTTGTCTTTTCCATTATTTAAGACAAAACATTTGCAACCAAAAGGATGAAAATAACTAATATTTGGTTTCTTTCCCTTGTAAAGTTCATATAGTGTTTTCTTTAAAATTGGTCTAATCATTGCTCTATTTATGATATAACATGAAGTATTAATTGCTTCAGCCCAAAAATACTTAGATAGATTATTTTCACAAAACATTGTTCTAGCCATTTCTTCTAGTGTTCTATTTCTCCTCTCAACAACCCCATTTTGTTGTGGTATCCTAGGAGCTGAAAAGTTATGGCTAATTCTTTGATCATTGCAATATCCATCAATACCAAGATTTTCAAATTCCTTGCCATGATCGTTTCTAATGCTAGTTATAATATACCCTTTTTCATTTTGGGCTAATTTTGAATAGGTAACAAATTTTTCTAAAGCTTTATTCATAACTCTCAAGAAAAATACCCATGTAAATCTAGTATAATCATCTACAATAACAAACCCATAATGCTTACCCCCTAGACTTGTGGTTCTTATTGGACCAAAAAGATCTAAGTGAAGTAGTTGTAGTGGTCTAGAAGTTGACACATAATTTTTAGGTTTAAATGTTATTATTTTATGTTTTCCCTTGACACATGCTTCACATATCTTGTCATTTTCATATGATACCTTAGGTAGACCAACTACAAGATCCCTTTTAGCTAGCTTAGATAATGTGTGCAAGCTTGCATGTCTTAGTCTTCTATGCCATAACCAAGGTTCTTTTTCCCTAGCTACTATTAAACAAATATTTTCACTACTTAGTTCATTCAATTGTACTATATAAATATTTCATTCTCTATGTCCTAAGAATGCTACTTTATTAGTTTTAGTATCTATAACATGACACTTCAAAGAATCAAAAATCACTTTGTAACCTTTGTCACAAAGTTGGCTATACAAAGTAGATTATGTTTTAAGCCTCTAACATACAAAACATTATCTATGGAGAAGGAATCGTTACCGATAGCACCACTTCCTTCAACTTGGCCTTTGGAGTTGTCTCCAAAAGTGACTTCTCCACCAACCTTTGATTTGAATGAGTTGAAGTGGCTTTTGTCTCCCATCATATGTCTTGAGCATCCACTATCAAGATACCACACTTCCTTTGATTTAGCCTTCAAGTAATGCTCAAGATTCTACAAATATAATTAAACCTTTGTTTTAGGTACCCAAATTTTCTTGGGTCCTTTAGAGTTAGTAGATAAAGGTTTTGGTCTTTTTAGGATCTATTTCAATATCAAATCAATGTCTTTTGAATTTAAAACATTCCTAGGCACCCAAACCTTTCTAACTATTTTTCCTCTAATTGTGGTCATTTTCACATTGCATTTATATGATGTATGTCCTCTTTTATTACAATGTGAGCAAGTAGTAGACACTCATGCACATTGATTCTAACCGAGAAATTCTTGAGATGAGTTTCTTTATTTTTGCCATCATATCCTAACCCATTTCTATCAAAGAATGCCCTTTGTGTCTCTGACATGTGATCTAGCTTTTGTTGACCCATGTAGAATCTAGTAAAAGAATTATGCAAATTACTATTTTTTTCTTTTAAGTCATGAATTTCTAGATTTGCATTTTCCAATATCTTTTCACATTCTATTTTAACATTTAAGAGCACTTCATTTTCTTTCTTTAGTTTTGAAATCATTTTCTTGTATTTCAAATTCATACATTCAAATTCCATGGCAAGCTCATCAAATGCATCTTGTAACTCATCAAAAGAGTAATCATTAGAGTTAGAAGTTACCTTCTCATCTTCAAGTGCCATGAAGCATAGATTGGCAATTTCTTCACTTGTATCATCATCGGAGCTGTCACTATCGCTCCAGGTTACCATCATCGCCTTCTTTTTATGTTTCCTATCACTTGATTTCTTTAGTAACAGATAATTAAATTTAATGTGACCAAACTTTTTACATTCATAGCAAACAATAGAGTCTCTATCGTTTTTACTTAACTCTCCTTTATCTTGTTCTTTCCTACGGATTTTCCTAGAACAACCATTTTCCCTTATTTTCATAAATTTCTTGAACCTTTTAGCAAACATTGCCATTTCTATATCTTCCTCATTACAATCATCCCTTAGTTCTTCATGAGTGAAAGATTTTAGTGCTACTCCTACCTTTTTGGGAATATCTTCATTTCTTTTGAGTTTCATCTCATACGTGAGGAGTGACCCAATTAGTTCATCTAGAGATAATGAATGAGGGTCCTTTGATTCCTCAATGGCAATTACTTTTGCTTCCCAAGTTTTTAGTAAGCTATTTAAAATTTTCTTGACCATTTCTATGTTAGTATAAATCTTCCCCAAAGATTTAAGTCCATTTATGATGTCTGTAAATCTAGTAAACATTTCACTAATGGACTCTCCTTCTTTCATTCTAAACAACTCATAGTCATGGGTAAACATTCCTACTTTTGTTTCCTTGACTTGAGTAGTTTCTTCATGAGTTATTGACAATTTATCCCACATTTGTGTTGCATTTTCACAAGTAGAGACTCTATTATGCTCATTTGGTCCTAAGGCACAAAACAATGTGTGCATTGCCTTAGCATTTAATTGAATAGTTTTTATGTCATAATTATCCAACTCATCTTCCTCCTTAGGAAATTCTTTTCCATCTACTCTCTTAGTTGGGATTTGAGGTCCTTTAACTATAATTCTCCATACTTCGTAATCATTGGCTTAAATAAATAACATCATCCTAGTCTTCTAATAGGCATAATTCTCACCATTGAACATGGGTGGTCTAACCGTAGAATGCCCTTCCCTTGCCATATTGGTTACTACACTAGTTTGAACCATAGGATCTTTCTAAACTCTTAGGATTTTACTCTAATATAATCAAGAGTCCAAGCTCTGATACCAATTCTTGGTTCAACCGAGACGGGGGTGAATCGATTTTACTAGGAAATTACTAAATTTAAGTTTTCTTGACTAAGTATGCACTCAAATAAATAAATAACAGTTATACTTTATGGAGTAAATGTGTAGTAAATAAAGAGGTAAGGGAGAGAAGTTGCAAACATAGTAATTTATAGAGGTTCGGCCAAATATCTTGCTTATTTCCTCTCTTCCTAACTTTCTAGTCAACCCGTCTCTTCCACTACTCAAATTTAAGCTTTACACTTTCCTTTTACAGGTTAAGGAATAACCTCTCTACCTCTTCACAAATGAAGCTATTCACTCTCTTTTACAGAAGCTTAATCACAAAGGAACTCTCTCTCCTTTTTTCTTTTGGATGAGAATGAATACAACAGTAAATTTATTAAAGGTAGGTAAAAACAAGAGAACAACTTGTTACAAGCTTTGAATATGGATTTAATGCACTCTTAATTGAAGACACAAAGAATATGCTTGAAGAACTTCTCAGGTTTTCTTGTTGTCTTCTGAATGTCTTAATGACTTCAATTTATAGTCTCAGCAAGTTGGTGAAGCATTAAATACAATTTTTCCCATTGAAAGATTTGCAAAAAGAGCCGTTAGGAACCTCTAGTAGAGTGCCAGATCGATCTTCCATCTTGACAGGATCGATTTTCTAATTCAAATTCCTGCAATAACAAAGTAGTCCAAAGTAAGAAGATCGATCTCATTCTTGGAGAGATCGATCTCATAATTCATAAAATGTTAGTGCAGATCGATCTGTCGAACCAGCAGATCGATCTTATAAACTCTCTGTTTAAAGAAGATCGATCTTCAGATTGATCTAGCAAGTGTTCTCGTGTGATGGAGATCGATCTCTAATTTCACCAGATTGATCTCTTAACCTTTCTGTCTTGAGAAGATCGATCTCTATCCCTAAGAGATCGATCTCCTAAACATTCTGTATAACAAGGATCGATTTTTAGATCGATCTAAGTCATAATCTCGCTTTTAGAGGAGATCGATCTCTAACCTTACCAGTGTCACGACCTCCTTCCATGACTTACCAAGAACCACAACAAATTTTCTTTTTTACTTTTTACTTACCTTTCTCTCCTTGATAGTTGGGCTGTGATTCGACATTAGTCGTCTCATTCATACTCAGCTTATCACATCATATATACATGTCATCATAAATATCTTTTGACTGTACGTACATATTTCTCATAAGTAGATTTATTTACATTACATAATTACATCCCCAGTATTACAAACGTGTACATCACTATGCTTATACATTGTTCAGATACAAAATAGTACACGATGTGTATACCTTTAACTCAATGGGAAATGTTAGTGGACAAAAGGAATACTATACTTCAGCCGGACTCAATCTACTGCGGATGATCTGTAGAGAGGGAAAAATAAAGGGGGATGAGCAAACAACGCGTTCAGTAAGGAAATCAGGCAAGCAAATAGACGTCCACACTATCTACTGAAAATAATGCTTTGCTTTTCCTTCTCTCATCTCAAAAGCATGAATCAAAATGGATATAATAGTAGTACAGAATAAATCCCATGTACTTAAAATCATGCTGAGTTATCGAACATAGGCATTCATGCAAAACAGTGCATCTTTAAAATTTCGGAATGCCTTTATAGAAATAATTTCCATTTACTTATAAATCACAGTAAACATGGAAGTTCACAACACAACACAAAAATCGATTTTCAACCCATCCCTCAGGTCTAATCATATCATGAAAACAAGTGATATATCATGCGAGACTCAGTGGCTAAATGCAATACTCTCCTGGACTATGGCCATATCCTATAATGGTGAAATCCCAAGCAACACAGATCTCGGTGTGCGGGTTATCACTGCTGTAACGGGAGGGAGGTCAATGCATCACAACCGCCAGCTATAAACTCCTCAACTCCACAACTCCACACAACACGCGGTACAGTGTACTCCATGCCACTTGCACGGTACAACATACACCCGTGGACCCTTTCCTCATGGTCGGGTTGCCGGCCATAGGTCTTATCCCTCACACCATGAAATTACATCTTAGTCGGGGTGCTTGCCATAAATCTTAGCCCTCATACTATGCAAAATAAATGTCACATCTCTAAATCCACGTGCGAACATCTCCCAGTGTGACACTCAGTCTACACGAGAAAATCGTCACGATTTTCTAACATGTCTTATATATCACGTAAAAACTACAGTGCGTGTCTTGAGTGTGACTCACAATCAACACTTCGCCTCTTAAACACTGTGTATACATCTCAAAATATTCAATACTAGTGCGAGTAACCACCAGCACTAGGTTAATGCATAAGTCTCATGTAAAATTTGAGTATGAGCTATGCTCCCAATACTCTATCATGCATTAATCAATGAAAACTGAGTACGAGCAATGCTCCCAATACTCTATATGCATCAATAACAAAACTGAGCATGAGCGATGCTCCCAGTACTCTAATATGCATAAATAGCATTAAAATCTAGTACGAGTAAACACTCAAGTACTATGTGATGCATATCTCAAAATATAGTGCGAGTAATCTCTAGCACTTATGGTTTTCACACAAAACAGATAGATGGCTTATTCAAATCACAACTCACCCAAGTCAAATCAAATTAGCACTTAAATGTGTTGTTTTCCTCATATACATAAAAACATTAGCCATTCTATCATGCAGCTCATGAATTATGGGTCACAACATGCTTCTAAGGCTTTTTATCCTATTTTTGAATAAAATCACACTTTATCTCATTAATACTCATCACAACACATACCTATTTCAAGAAATTCTTAAAGAGTATAATATCGAAATTCTATTCAAAATACGTGTAGTCATCTCTAGCTACTCACGAAATTCCCTTACCTAGGATCACGTCAAGTGATTTGTCTTCCTCGTTCTTGCTCACTCTTACAGTCCGATCAGCTTCCAAAGAAATTTTTGAAGCTGTTATAATTATTGGCATTAATATATCGTTATATACTTATTTCATTTGCCAAATCTCAATTTAATACTTAAATCTTATCATTTTCTCCAAATATGGTCTAAAGCCATATTTTTCATATACCTATATTCATTTCTCCTCATTTCAAATTTACGCATTTCATACTAATACCTTATAATCTTCCATACATGCATATTCCATCATTAAATCAATGTTCACACCATTTCTTCATCATGTTCTGCCAAAACTAGGTCATGTACATTTCTCATGATCCTTTCATTTCTAACAAGTCATACATATACCATTTAACTCATCAATACACCTAGTTTAACATATATCAACTTGGTGCATTAAATCTTACCTAGCTGAGATTTCCTTCCTTTGTCACCAAATTGGTAAAATCCTCCCTGCTCTTGAAACCTTTGATCTCAATCTCTTGTTTCCAAGTATGTTGTTCTCCTCTTTGCCAAGAACAACTTTGCTCACTTAAAACTGAATGCACACTGAAGTTTTCTAGTGTAGAAATGTTAGGTTACACTTTTGCTCTTGAATGGAATAGCTTCTCCCGTGCAAACTGAAGTGCAGAAGTCCAGTATTTATAGAATTGTCTCTATGAGATCGTTATGCTCTCCAATGAGATCGATCTGCCCTCCAATGAGATCGATCTGCCAAGTATTTTTTCCTCTCGAAACCGTCCTGACCATTTTTTTCCTCTCGAAATCGACCTTTCAGGCTTAATGTGTGAGATCTGAGAATTTCAGACATATTTTATTGATGTAATAATAATTTGAAGTGTAATTTATTGAGCTAAGTGAATTGTGGGAATGATAATTGGAGATTTATATGTTAAGTGTTAAAATAAATGTGAAACTATGAGGACAGATCGATCTGGGAGAATGAGAGATCGATCTGGTGAGTTAAAAATGACAAGAAGGAGAAATTTAAGGAGCAGATCGATCTGGGAGAAGGAGAGATCGATCTGGTGAGTTGAAAATGACAAGGAAGGAGGAATTTAAGGAGCAGATCGATCTCCAATGGAAGAGGATCGATCTCCTTATGAATCTGTTTGAGAGAAGATCGATCTCATGAGGAAGAGATCGATCTCCAAATGATTCTGTTTGGGAGAAGATCGATCTCCTCAGGAGCAGATCGATCTCATAAAGCCATAAAGAGATCGATCTCACCCCTCGACAGATCGATCTCCTAGGCATAAAATTGCCCAGATCGTCCCCAAAATTCAAACACAGATCGATCTCATCAAAAGGCAGATCGATCTCCTACCTCCAGTCTATATAAGGAACCCGTGTTTTTCTCCTGCAAACTCACTTTCTCTTTCTTCCAACCCCATTTCCACAGAAAACCTAGCTTTCTCACTCATCCAAAACACCCATTTTCGGCCAAATCAAGAGTTGTGGTAAGAAAGAAAGTTGTTCCTCATCAAAGGGAGAACAACATACTTGAAAATCGAAGGACGAATCGGATCGAGGCGTGGGTTGTGCGTCTCACAAGCTTTGGGTAATTTCTAAACCTCGATCTTGATATTTGAGATAATTTTGATGATATTGGTGGTTGCCATTGCGTTGAAATAGCTGAGAAATGATTAGGGATTGATGGATTTGCAATGTGGTTGGAGTGACAATGATATTTAGCAATTTTGGTAATTTTGGAAATTTTGAGCTAAAAATGGAGATTTAGACAATGTGATGAATTAGCATAGATAATTGGCATGAGAAATGTAGGACGTTGAGATATTGTGAATGAGGTTGTAGTTTAGGGTAGAGTTACGAGAATCGAGAGATTTGAGGTGTTATGAGCAATTATGCTCGATTTTGAGAATTGAGGTTTATGAGATAATTGAGTATTGATGTTTTAACATCGTTTGGACAGCTCGGGAGTTCCAGAGTGGAATGCGAGACTAGTCCGTGATACGGGAGAAACGATTGCACTATACGAGGTGCAAAGAGGTAAGGGAAATCTAAACCATTTGTGTATGTGATTTGTAAACTATTATAGCATGATTTGTGGTTTATAAAACAAGCATGTTGAGTTTTGTGTTGAGATTTAATTGCACACGATTTTTATAGCCGGTTGGAGCCCAATGTTTTTATGAGTTTATAACTAGGCTCTACGTTAAGGCAATATCGAGATTTGAGAAATGTGTGCGTGCTTTGCCGGTTGGAACTTGGTTTTATTATGTTTTGTGTTGAGTACAAAACGATTTTCAAATGAGATTTATGAGAGAAAAACCATTATGAGTTCTACGTGAAGGCAAACCAGTCTTGTGTGATAAGACTTAGGTGTGTAATTGTGAGTACACACCGGGCATTGCTCTGGTAGCATGTAAGCCCGATTTCTTCTCCGTTCTGGTAACGTGAGAATAACCCATTCTGTGGCTGTGCCACGTATACTTAGTGGCCGTTGCCACGTGTGAAACCCTATTTGGTGGCCGTTGCCACGTGAGAAACCCCATTGGTGGCCGTTGCCACGTGAGAACCCCAAATTGGTGGCCGTTGCCACGTGAGAAACCCCATTGGTGGCCGTTGCCACGTTATACCCCATTGGTGGCCGTTGCCACGTGAGAACCCCAAATTGGTGGCCGTTGCCACGTGAGAAACCCTATTCTGTGGCTGTGCCACGTGAGAAATTAAATCAGTGGCTATGCCACGTGTGTTTAGTGGCTATGCCACGTGAGAAATTAAATCAGTGGCTATGCCACGTGTGTTTAGTGGCTATGCCACGTGAGAAATTAAATCAGTGGCTATGCCACGTGTGTTTAGTGGCTATGCCACGTGAGAATTTAAATCAGTGGCTATGCCACGTGTGTTTAGTGGCTGTGCCACGTGCATTACTATTTTAGTGATTTTATCACGTATTTGAGAAAGCGTTTATCGCATTGTTTTCACATGCTTTGTTATTGCTCTAGAGTGAGCCTTTTTACTTCATGTTTTCACATGATTTGAGATATGAGAATATCGTTTTGAGTACTTTCATGCTATGGTTTTCAAATGAGTTTCACATACAAATAAATACTTTGTGATGTGCATTTTGGTTTATGAAATGAGTACCTTACCCCCCTTACTGAGCGATTTAGAAGCTCACCCTGTTTTCTTTTCCCCCCAGAGTTCTTCAAGTGAAAAAGAATCTCCCTGCGACGTACGGAGTAGTGGCTAGTAGAGGACTCGAGCTCCAGGCCATATATATTGTATCTTGAGGTATATTTTATCTTTTCATGTACCCAGACTATTATTGTAATTACAGACACTTGATGTATATCATTGTATGGGATGTATTAGGATTAATTAACTTGGAATTGAGTAATGTATATGATTCAATATACACTATATTATGATGAGATCCTGAGGCATGATAATTATGATGATGTATGACACTGCACAGGAATGCACTCTTAATTGTGAATTAATGAATAAAAAGTTTTAAATTTGCCCTATTTTCCGCATTTTCGGGGCGTGACATAATGAGATCGATCTGCACAACACAAAACCTTAAGGAGATCGATCTGCTCTTGCATGAGATCAATCTGTTGCAAGTCAGCAGTTTAAGGAGATCGATCTGGCCCTATTGGAGATCGATCTGCTCTGTTGCATTGCTCGAACAAGAGCAGTTTTGACTCTTCCAGATCGGTCTCTCATCCCATGAGATCGATTTCTCATTCATATTTTCCAGATTTTACTG
Source organism: Firmiana major (assembly GCA_033439115.1). Lineage (NCBI taxonomy): Eukaryota > Viridiplantae > Streptophyta > Magnoliopsida > Malvales > Malvaceae > Firmiana > Firmiana major. Next base: position 41,084,061 of record CM065907.1, on the reverse strand, counting down.
CAGTTTTCTGCAGCAACTTACACCAAACTTCATTTATTTTGCTGCCATAGTCATTTTCTCATCCAATCACCTTTAAGGCTTGAAAATGATATCCATTCCTACTTTATATACATTAAGACTTGTGTGCATTCATTGTATAACCAAAGGTATACAATTTACAACCAAATGGAGTATAACCATTTATGCAACTTATGTATACTTCATTCCATTTTACCACACTACTCATAATTCCATATATTCACATTCCTCACATACAAAAGTCCATTTCTTATTATTCATACATAACGAAACTTGTACGTACATCACAAACTCATAATACAAGTGTGTACATTAATTCTATGTACTTTACATCATTTATGCTTCACAGAGCTTGTGCATGTATTTACTTATGAATTTGAGGGTCTTACAACCAGATCGATCTCATTTTGACCAGATCGATCTCATAACCCTTAGAGATCGATCTCTACTTCGTTAAAACCCAGTAATCGATATTGAGTCCTTGAAACTTTAAACAAATCAATCTCTCATCCTTAAAAACCCAGTTTTTGGTAAAGAGTTTATCTTAAGATGTTCTAATTCATTACTTAACATGTTTTAAACATTCATTGATTTATCATAAGCACTTTTGAATTACCGTTTTGTCATTTAAAAATATATCAACTTATTACATTAGGAAGCTCATTTAGGTAGAAAATATACTTAAAAGAATAATTATAAACAGTAAAGATAACGCATTCTTGCTTCCTATCATTCGCAGGAACTTTAAGCATAATCTGCTGCTTTTTTTTTCTCATGCAACATGATATGATTTTTCTGCCTTGTTACTTATATCCTTAATAGGAACAAGTTTTTCCTGAAGGAGAGCTAAGTCAAGATCCAAAACCCATAAGTGGAAATAAACTATCTCTTGCCATTCTAAGAAGTTCATGCTATTGAACACAACAACAATTGACACATGCAAATTAATTGCAATAACTGCAAAACATAACAAATAAAGCTCACATTTAGTTATGATGAATTCGATAAAGAAATCAACAAGATATATTAATAAATATAACACAAATATAAAGTAAATTTCCTTTGGGTAAATCTTACAATATATTTTTGTTTAAATGAGTTAAATTTATGAACTTTAATGAGTAAATAAATATTTAAAATTAAACACATCTTTTATCTTTGGATATTAACGTATGCAATTAAAATATTAATTTACCACTTGTAATCTCATTAATTACTAATTAATAAATTTACCTTTGGGTAAGTTTTTTAAGTTCTACCAATTAACACAAATTTAATTTTTTAACTCATTATTTAAATCAAAATCTTTAGGATCTAATTGAATATTAATATATTTTTCGTAATATAAACATGACTTTAAAGTAGTTAATTCTTACTTAATTATTTATATATTTAACGTCCATCATCATAAATCATCATCATTGATTATAATCATGATTTCTATCATCAATCCCATGATTATCAATGCCCATCATCATTATGCTATCAACTTTCGAACTTTATACAGTTTCTACTAAACATAACAATAAAAAACCATCGGAAACTTATATTAGTTTTAAGCAATTTATATTAATTAATTTCAGACTAATTAATTGGTGCACATTATATCTATTTTAGTACTGAAGCTTATGTCAATAGGATTCATCAACAATTTTGTAAAATTTTATATTTTGGCAAGAAATCAAAGAGGACTTCGCACATTAATCTATTTTAGTACAACCAAGTTTTGATATCACATGTAAATTTAATCATAAAGACTAATTTGTCATAACACATATTTTAAAATCTTCTAATACCAGATATCTCATGCTTTGACATAATTTAATAATAATATTTATATTTCTATCTGTTGTGAGTGTTAATGAAGAAGAAAGAGATGCCATTGTTGAAGACCTTATGGAAGCAAACAAGTTTTTTTCTTTCTTACTTTAATTTTTCTTTAGTTCATGGTGTATATGGAGTATTGTATTTTTTGAGAGAAAGGATCTGTTTGTATATCATTGAATAACTACCATTTTTATCCATGTTCATCATGTGAAAGAATATGATTTTTAAAATTTAAGGATAATGATTAATTTAAAATAAACATTCATTATATTTTAAACTAACCACATATTAATAAATAGTTATTTATGTTGCATAGTTACCGTATATAATTATTTACTTTGTAATGAAATTTCTTTTCAGGAGAGTTGCTTGGTTTTGAATGCAGTATATATTCACGGAAAGGTTATAAAAACCTGCTTCTAACCAAATTATAGTCTGAAAGTTATATTCTTCTAGATTGTTAGATCCATCATTATACATCCTTCAGTAAATACTGAAAACCAAGTTTCAGCCAACGAAATTTTTATCCTTTTCTCAGGAATTCTTGCCATACGTTTTTATCGGTGAGGTCAATTATGCTTCCAAAGCAAAGTGGCGGCCTTTTAAGGAAATTGATGCAAAGACCAGTTTTCCCTTCGGACACCTAAATCTGTTTTTTATGGATCATTCATGAATGTGTGACACGAATAGACTTAATTGAATGTCTTACGGGTTAGGAGGCAAAACCTTATTTATGCTTGGTAATAAAAGTGAAAAAACCCACGTGTTTTAAGTAGCTAGGAATGCGAGGCTACAGAAATTGAAAATAAAAATTGATTCATTAACTTGGATGCTTCTAGCCAAAAAAATTACTTTAATACAACACTTCTTTTTCACATCATTCACATTCCTAGACAAATATATATACATATATATATATATATATATATATATATATACATATATATATATATATATATTTGAAATTGGCATGTCAATGAAAACTTAACTCAATTTGAAACATCTACATTTTATCAACAAGTTCCTCATAAATTAAAATATTTCTTACTTGTTGACAAGTTGGGAGTGAAATATCCTAAATTTATTTAATTAAATTATATTGCTAGATCTGTATGCCCAACACAAAAGATGCATCCCCAAGATCTTTCATTTTAAAATTACTTCACAGAAATCTCTTGGTTTCATGCAACAAGCTTATATCACTGCTTGCTAGTAGAATATCATCAACATAAAGAACCATAAGAATAAACTTACTCCCACTGATCTTGTGATAAATACATTGATCAACAGTGTTCTCTTTAAAACTGAATGAGGTAATCACTTGATCAAATTTCCGGTACCATTGACGGGATGCTTGCTTTAAACCATAGATGGATTTCTTTAATTTGCATACCAGATGTTTCGAATTATCCGACACGAAATTTTCTGGTTGCACTATATAAATTATTTCTTCAATGTCTCCATTGAGAAAAGGTGTCTTTACATCCATCTGATGTAACTCTAAATTATAACGAGCTACAAGTGCCATAATGATTCTAAAAGAGTCTTTCGATGAGATTGGAGAGAAACTCTCTTTATAATCAATGCCTTTCTTTTGAGTGAAACCTTTGGCGACTAGACGCTCTTTATATCTTTCGATATTACCTTTCGAATCTCGTTTGGTTTTGAAAATCCATTTACAACCAATCGGTTTCGCTTCTTTAGGCAATTCGATAAGATCCCAAACGCCATTGTCCTCCATTGATTTCATCTCATCTTTCATGGCCTCTATCCAATGTTGGGAGTGAACACTTTGTTTGGCTTCAGTGAAAGATGTTGGATCATCTTCCATTCCTATATCAAACTCATGTTCTTGGATATAAACGATATAATCATCTGGAATCGCTGATCTCCTCTCCCTAGAGGATCTCCTTAATGGCACTTCCAATTGAGGTTGTTGTTGCTCCTCTAATTGAATAGGAGCTGACTCTTCAATATAAGCAGGAGGTAAACCAGGAGTATCTTGATAATCTGTATTTTCATCTTGAATAATGCCAGACATAATTGTCTGATCATTTTCAATTGCAACTGTAGGAACAGTGACATGTTCATCTTCAAAGATAAGATCTCTGAGTTTAACACTCCCACTATATTCAACATCTTCAATGAACTTAGCATTTCCCTTCTCGAAAAAGGATTTACTTGAGGGATCATAAAACTTGAAACCCCTCGATCTTTCTGAGTATCCAACAAAGTAGCAGCTTACTGTTCTTGAGTCTAATTTCCTTTCGTTAGGCTTGTATGGCCTAGCTTCACCTGGACAACCCTAAACATGCAAGTGCCTAATACTAGGCTTCTTTCCTGTCCATAACTCATATGGGGTTTTAGCTATTGCTTTGCTTGGAACTCGATTAAGGATATACACTACAGTCTTTAAAGCTTCTCCCCAAAGTGACTCTAGTAAAGAAGAATGATTTATCATACTCCTCACCATATCCTTTAGGGTCCAATTTCGTCTTTCAGCTACACCATTTTGACTTGGAGTCCTCAGCATGGTGTATTGAGGAACGATCCCACATTCTGCTAAATACCTTGCAAAGGGTCCTGGACGTTGTTCACCTGATCCGTCATATCTACCATAGTATTCGCCACCACGGTCAGATTTAACGGCTTTAATTTTCCTACCAAATTGATTTTCAACTTCAGCTTTATAGTTCTTGAAAATGTCCAACGACTGAGACTTCTCATGAATTAAGTATAGGTACCCATAGCGAGAATAATCGTCTATGAAAGTAATAAAATACTGTTGACCATTCTAAGAAGCCGTAGGGAATAGACCACATATATCAGTATGAATTAATTCCAAGACGTTTGAACTCCTTTTGGCACCTATTTTCTTGATATTTGTTTGTTTTCCCTTAATACACTCAATATAGATTTTGAAATCTGAAAAATCAAGGGAATCGAGAATTCCTTCTGACACAAGTCTCTATATTCTTTGTTCAGAAATATGCCCTAAACGCTTGTGCCATAACATTGAAGAATTCTCATTAATTAATTTGCGCTTTGTACCATAATTATTTGTATGCAAGCATTCATTAACATATGAGGCATGTAGGTCCAATTTATATAAATTGTCAATTAAAGAACTGGTACCAATAAGATTTGAATACTGAAAGAGACTAAATTTTCCATTTCTAAATGAACAAGAATAACCCAATTTGTCCAAATTAGAAACAGAAATCAAATTCCGTCTAAATGATGGTACATAAAAAGTCTCGTCCAAATCTAAATAATAACCAGATTCTAACTTTAATATGAATAGACCAATAGCCTCAACAAGAGCTTTCTCGTCATTTCCCAGATAGATGAAACTTTTATCATCAGTTGGATTTCTGCTCCCTAGATAGCCCTGCATTGTCACACTTATGTGAGTAATTGCACCTGTATCTATCCACCAAGTGTGATTGGGTACTAAAGCCAAATTAACTTCAGAACAAACAAAGTTGAGAAGTTTACCCCTTTTGGCAAGCAATTTTTCGTACTTGGAACAGTCCTTCTTCACATGTCCATCCTTACGGTGGAATAAACAAGTGATCACCTTATCGTGTTTCTGCTGCCCCTTAGGCTATGAAGTTCCAATGTTTGCAGTGCCTTTTCCTGTATTGTTCCTTTTCCTTTTCTTGTTGGCAACATTACCATTGGAAGAAAATGTTAATTGAGCACTTTCTATCTTATCTTGTTTCAGTCTCTCTTCCTCTTGCACACACTGAGCAATGAGCTCGTTAAGAGTCCATTTCTTCTTTTGAGTATTGTAACTTATCTTAAAGGGATTAAATTGTGAAGGAAGAGATATCAAGTCAGGTGCACAAGTATGTCTTCAGACAACTCTAACTTTAGTGCCCTTAATCTTGTAACAAGATTAGACATTTCCATAATGTATTCCCTTATGTTTCCTTTGCCATTATACCGCATTGAAACAAGTTTAGTCAGAATAGTACTTGTTTCGACCTTTTCATTTGCAGCAAATCTGTCTGCAATCTGCTTAAGGAAACTTTTAGCATTTTCTTCCTCAAGTATTGCGCCCCTGATGGCATCCGGAATTGAGTGCTTCATGATCATCAAACTCATGCGATTTGAACGCTCCCATTTTTCATAAAGTCCCCTTTCCGTAGCTGAACTATTATCAGTAGGGACGGGAGATCGTTCTGACCTGATCGCATAATCCAGATCCATACACCCAAGCATAATGGTTACGTGCTCCTTCCATTTTCCAGAGTTAGTGCCATTAAGCACTGAAATGTTATTCAAATTGGCAGATATGGAAGAAACGTTCACTGTAAGCAGAAAAAAATAATAATAATTAGCTCACAATTAAATAATTTTGGGCCATATAAGATACCAAGCACAACATTGACATTTAGTCTTTGGACAGAAATATCAATTTGTAAGCGGTACTCTTAAACTTTATTAGTAAATATTAATAACCAAATCCTGCCAATAATATGCCTTTCTTTGGACCAACATACTACATGCATGAAAAAAAAAATTTATCTCATATTTACTACCTTATGTGTTAATAATTCGGCAAAGAAATAATCTTCCTTTGGGCCGATTATTTCTCGCATGAATTAAAAAACACAGTCATATAAATTCCTTAATGACAACCTTATTTTCCAAAATAAATAAATTAATACAAAAGAGGTCACTTTGGTGACATTTTATATCAATTTAATTTATTTTGAAACTTTATTTTTCATAAAATATGCACATGTTTGTAGGTGAGAGTACATAAATTTATTGAAAATTTCAGGGAGAATACATATTGCCAATCAACTCAGAATATCATAAAACATATCACCATGAAGCAAAACAAGAATAATCATGTGCATAACATACAACTTTAATTCAAATAATACAAAATATTAAATAATAAATATTTAACGATTCCAAAAAATTCCAGAAAAATTACCAAAAATTTTAAAATTAAATTTTATTCAAGACTGGAGAAAACGGTGGCTGCGTGGCCACTGGATGGTGGCGCGTGGGGAGATCCCAGAAGGGATATCCCTTCTTCTTCTTTAACCAGCCGGGTCGAGTTGACCCGGCTGGACCCAGAACAGACTCGATTCGGGTTTGTTCTTCAATTATCCTAATTTTTGACTATTTTTTTGACTTATTTTCACCAATTAACTGTACATAATTGAAATTAAATGTGTATTCTACAATGCCCATGCAAAAATCGAATGAAAACATAAAAAAATTAGGACAAATCAAGTCAATATGATCAAACAATCCTATAATTAAAACCCAATCTTTATATTCTTGGTTTTCTTTCAACCAAAACAAAAAATTTTAATTCTTAATGATTAAACATGAATTGGCTCTTGATACCACTTGTTAGGAATACTATAATTAATTAATTAATTTATATCCAGAATCTCATGTCCAATCATAAAAAAAATTAGAATACGAAAGCATACATGGATCCATTGAAATTGATTGATTGGGGTTAGCAGTCTTCCAATCTAAACTTTTATTTATGAGAGAAAACCCTAACTCACTCACTGATGGGATATGAGAATGAGAAAAATTACGTTTAGACTGGGGACCATAACCTATTTATAACTGAAGTATATTTTATCATATTTTGGCCCATCATTAAAATATAATAAAATATCAGGTCTCTACACATTGTAAAGCCTATACCAATTGAGATGCACTGAATCCAATAACTTTATTTGATCACTTTTAAGTGGACTAAAACAAATTAGGTAACCTGTAATGTACAATAAATTGATATATGTAGGCCCACACAAATAATTTCCCAACATTTTGATCCTCTGTGCATTAAAAAAAAAGTAGCAGAATACAAAACTAAAATATGATAGATAATTAATAAAATTTCTAAAAGTAGTGAAATAGAAAGCCTCCAGAATATCGATTGCTAATTAAGTTATTTTGTTTGTTTTGAGAAAATTTTGTATTAATTAAAATATAATTGCTTCTTGATTTTCTTTTTCAGTTTGCCTACAATTTCATAGTTGATTTTTGTAGGTTCTTCTTCTACTCTTTCTAATGAAATGCTATTTTATTTCGAGAACGAAATATGATACAATTATGTCATATATTTTTTTCTTTAGAAACCTTCTTACTGAAACTTGCAGTTATATATTTTAAATTTTGAAAACTTATCATTGATTATTTATTTATTCATTATTGCTTTTACTAACAAAAGTTCTTTTTATGTATCTTATGACGTATGCCTGAAGGAAATGAAAACGATACTGAATTAACGTGGAACAAGAGTGCTTTTTATTTTGTTTTTGTTTTGTTTTTTGTTTTTTTTTTCCGATTACGATCCTCTCAACAATGATCAAGACCGTATGAATATTGAGAGTGGCCAATTTAAGTTGAGAAACCTAACTTCAGCTGAGTACTCCATTATTTTTGAAGTGGGATGGTTTATAAATGAATCAAATAGATCAGTAGAAAATACACGACTTGTTGTAATAATAACTAGTAAATGGCTCGAGCTTTGCCCCGAGAATAAAGCCAACAGTAATATAAGACAACAAACAAAATATCAACTGCAAAATCAACACAAATTCACACTTGAAATTCAAATGCATTGGCCGTAAACAAACCAAACACGAACAAACGATTAATGTTCATATTCGTTCGTTTATTTTTTAGTATTGTTCGTGTTCGTTAAGGTGTTCGTTCGTTTATTTTTTAATGCTGTTCGTTTTCGTTCGCGAACATGTTCGTTTACATGTTCACAAACAAGTGTTCGCGAACTTGTTCATTTATGTGTTCGCGAACAAGTGTTTAGGAACCGAACACGTTAAATATTAATACAAATTGAAAATTAAATATTAAAAATCCTACATAAAGACTAAATCCTACATAAATAATAATACAATTTGAAATCATCCAACTAAAATTCTTAAATATAACACAACGAAATTTAAGAATTAATACATTAATATTTCAAAAATTAATACTTAAAATTGGTGCTACCGGCAATCCTCCGAATCATCTGACAAAATAAATAAATAAATTAAATAAGTATAAATATTGAAATAAATATTGAGATAAATAAAGTTTAAGCAAATAAGTACAAATATTGAGATAAAAATTATTTTATTAAATTATAGTTTTTCTCTATTCAAAAAAAAAAAAAAGGAAAAGAAAGAAATAAAAAAGAAGGAAAAAAACAAAAAAAATATTTTGGATAAATTAATTAAACAATGATCCTTATTAAGTTATTAAATGATTAAATTATTTTTTAAATATAAAAATTTTAAGTATAAAATAACTAAAATATGAATATTTATTTCTAATCTCATTAGAAATAATCTTTACTTTTTAGAGAGGATTGGATCATCCTATACTAAAAGAATTACTAATCCTCTTTACAATCCAATCCACCCCTTAATATGTGCATCAAACATAAGATAAATAAAGTTTAAGCAAATAAGTACAAATATTGAGATAAATATTATTTTATCAAATTATAGTTTTTCTCTATTCAAAAAAAAAAAAAGGAAAAGAAAGAAATAAAAAAGAAGGAAAAAAAATAAAAAAATATTTTGGATAAATTAATTAAACAATGATCCTTATTAAGTTATTAAATGATTAAATTATTTTTTAAATATAAAATTTTAAGTATAAAATAAATAAAATATGAATATTTATTTCTAATCTCATTAGAAATAATCTTTACTTTTTAGAGAGGATTGGATCATCCTATACTAAGAGAATTACTAATCCTCTTTGCAATCCAATCCTCCCCTTAATGTGTGCATCAAACATAAGATAGGGTGATTATCATCCTATCCTATCCATCATCATATGCACCAAACACGACCTTAGTATTTTAGTATATATTATAATTGTATAACATATAACTTATATAATAATATAATATAAGTAATTTTAATACTTTAATAAATTACAAACGAACAATAAACGAATACTAAACGAACAACAAACGAATGAACATTAAATGAACAACAAACGAATATAATCCAACGAACAATAAATGACACTTTAAACGAACGAACATAAACAAGCTTGTTCGCGAACATAAACGAATGAACAAAAAATGACACTTTAAACAAACGAACAATAAACAAATATAAACGAGCTTGTTCGCGAACATAAACGAACGAATCGTACCTCTGTTCATGTTCGTTCATTTAATAAACGAACACAAAAAATGTTGTTCGTGTTTGTTTGTTAAGCTTAATAAACGAACATAAACGAACAGTAATCGAACGGTTCACGAATGGTTCACCGAACGTTCTGTTCGTTTACCTCTATGCATGACCATATGTATAATATATTATGTGATATGAAGGGGTGTCAATTCAACAACATCTCTCATATCTACATTTCATTAATAATGAAACTTAAAAAGAACCAACGGTAATATAAAACAACAAACAAAATATCAACCGCAAAATGAACTCAAATTCAAACTTGAAATTCAAATGCATGACCATAGATATAATATATTGTGTGATATGAAAGGCTGGAAATTCTACATGTTATGAGTAAAATAAAATAAGAAAAAAAAGAAAAAATAATGTGTCATGTGTCATCAATACAATGTGCCACGTGGCGCATAAAAGTTGAATACAGATGAGAGCTGTGTTAAAATTTACCTTGACGATTTTACCCTTGAATATCTCTAATTAATGTAGATGAATAAATATATAATTAAAGATGGAATTATTCCCTATAAATAGGGATTAAGTATGATTTACGAATTCAATTAATTCTCTATTTTTTACTTTACTGAAATTCTACTGAAATTTCGTTCTGACTTAAGCATCGGAGTGCTTAGGCAGAGAAAAACCCTTGCGTCCCTTTAATTATATATGCTATTGTAGAGTTTTCGGTAACATGTGGAAAAAAGATTGGAGTGAAGACGTCAGCAATACATCATCGTCGTGTTTGGCAACAACAATTAGCACCGTCTGTGAGAATCGAAAGAAAAGTTTTCTGCTCTACAACAATGGTATGGACACGTTCAGTAGCAAGTATGAGTGATGAGAATAAGGATATGGCAAACTCTCCATTGGACGACTTTGGAGAAGAAGATCAAGGGGAGAAAGAGTCAAATATGATGACAATCCCTGTAGCAAAATTTGAAGCTATAAGGAAACAGAGAGAAGAGATTACCCAAGCTTTACGCGCTATGGTTAACTTGTTCAAGGGTGCCTTCCCGCAACTGAATCTGCCACTGGCCATTCAGAACTTGGTGGAGGAAAGAACATAGAGAAGGAATACTTCGAAGGCTAGGGAGCTCGGGCGTGAGACTGCGGAGAGCTTAAGGCGACAGGGTGCTGGAGACCCTGTGCGTCTGGCTGTAGAAGACCTATTGCGCGAGGCTATGAAAAACCTCATACGTGAGGCTGCGGAAGGTCTGAGGCACCAGGGTGCGCAAGACACCCTGCCCGAGAGTGCGGAAGACATGGGGCACTAGGGTGCGCGAGACACCCTATGCGAGAGTGCATAAGATATGGGGTGCCAGGATATGGTTGACGCGTTGTGCGAGAGTGCGGGAGAGTTTGACCGTTAAGGTATGCGAGACCCCATGCACGAAAGAGCGGGAGACTTTGACCGCCAGGGTACGCGAGACCTCATGCGCGAGGGTGCGGGAGGCTTTGGCCGCTAGGGTACGCGAGACCCCTTGCGCGAGGGTGCAGAAGACTTGATGCGCCAGTGTGCGCGAGACCACATGCGCGAGGGTGCGGGAGACCTTTGCCACTAGGGTGCTCGAGACCCTATGGAAGACTTGATGCGCCAGGGTACGCGAGACCATATGCACGAGCATGCGGGAGGCCTTGGCCACCAGGATGCACGAGATCCTACGGAAGACTTGATACGCCAGGGTGCGCGAAACCCCATGCGCGAGGGTGCGGGAGACCTTGGCCGCCAGGGTGTAGGAGACCCTGCGAAAGACTTGATGCGCCAGGGTGTGCGAGACCCTATACACGAGGGTGCGAGAGAGTTTGGTTGTCAGAGCGTGCGAGACCTGGGGCGTCAGAGTGCGCAAGACCCCCTGCACGAGAGTGCAGAATATCTGAGGTACTAGGGTGCAAAAAATCCCTTGCGCGAGGCTGCGGAAGGCTTGAGGCGTCAGGGTACGAAAGATGCTGCACGAGATATAGTTAGGGGCCTACGACGCCCGAATGTCGGAAGTCTTGAAAGTCCAACTGGGATAGATGTTGGATATATGGATGGTATAGGAGGTGTTGGAATGACGAGATCCCATACGGGGTGGAGTGGCTCAGAAATAGATCCAACATGGAACCCTGAAATTGAAATGGTAAACTTTCCATCTCGGACTCATCAGAACCGAACTCATAACCTACACAGTAAGGGGAAAGAGGTTGTTAATTGCGACAAAGCTATCAGAACCGGATTTTTTTAGCTTATTTCCTTATGATTCCTATGTGTATGAACACTATGTAATTATAGTTGAATCATAAGAAGAGTATTTACTAGATTTAAAGTGTTAGTGAAATGAATTAACACGCAAAAGCTACATAAAATGCCTAATGTGGACGGTGGGTATCACAGGCTAAACCGAGTCATTCTAAATCATTCTGATTGAAAATAAGAACTTAAAATAAGAAAGCGTAGAGAGCTCATGAAGGAAAGTCAGCTTGATTTAGACCCGAACATACAAAACGAGTGTAAAAGCTAAAAAGGGTAAAATGGACCTTTTTGGCGAGAAAAGGAGTTTCGGGTGAAATTATCCACTGGGAGCGGTTGGAATATAAAAACGAGAGTGTAAGACATAATATATGACACTTTCGAAATTTGGAGAAAAAGTCAACTTAGTCAATGGTTAAGGAAAAAGTCAACTATAGTTAAGAAAGTGGACTTTTGCCATAGTTGACAAATCATGATTAAAAATTAACCTAAGTGTGGAAAAAAATTTGGGGAAAAATATTCTTGGCCAGAATACAAGATAATCATCCCCTGAAGTAAGGAAAATTTATTCGGAAGGATTCCGGAATAAATTTAATGGTAAAAAAAACGTAATGGGCCTAAGGTGAAAATTTTAAAGCCCATTAAGGTATACTAAACGTATATCGAAATTTTTAGGTCCTTTAGACCGAATTGTTGGACCAATTGATCAGCCAAATTTTGAGACAATAAAAGGCCCGAGGTATAGTAAAAATTTCAGCCCGAAAGCCCATTAGGAAAGCCCAAACCGAGAAGCCCAATTGGAAAAGCCCATGAGATAAATATCTAACCATAGTTAAAGTTAACTATGACTCATAAGGTGACTCATAAGGTGACTCATTGTTCAGATTTGGAAAGTCAAGCATAGTGGCTGAAAAGTAAGGCTTAATGGCTAAGTAAGTGGCTTATAAATGCAGCCACACCATTGTCATCTTCATCACACAATTCCGGCTAGAGAAGAACACCATTGAAACATAACCATCCAAGCTTTCTCTCACTAGAAATCACTAGGAATTAGACATATTTGGAACTTGCATTCTTCATGGAAGTTGTTCCAAATTGAAAGGAGATTAACATATGTTGGAATTGGCTATCAAGGAGCCATAGAGTGCAAACCGAGAGCCTCCAAAGTTTCGGCCAAAGGGTGAACACAACAATTGGTATATTTTCTAATTTCCAATTTCATATATGTTAATGTATGAATGATTTCAAGTATGTTGATGTATGTTTTAAGCATTGAAACATATTAAATCACCATGGAATGGGTTAGGCCGAGAGTGATCAATGGGATATTGAAATATGTCAATTTGATTTTAAGACATAAATGGATTAGTACACATGTATTAATGTTAATGGTATAATTAGAATTAATCAAATTGATTAATTAATACATGTAAATTGTTGGCAATCAAGGTGTTTGATAAAATGCCTAAATGAACAATATGATGATTGGTAATGTTGCCTACCAAGTGTTTGTGAAAATACCTAAGTGAAAATGGCTAGGAAATAAGCATGTATGGCATGCCATGGTGGAAAACCGAGAATGGCTAGCTCTCGGCCATGGCATGTGGCCGAGAGGCCCAATGGGTCAAGCCCAATATTTTTAGGCCCAATAGGGTGTAATGGGTCTAAGACAAGCCCAATAAGAGTTGGTGGGCCCCATAAGCCCAATAGGCCCAACAAAAATGAATAGTAAAATGAAAATGGACTTAAGGCCTAGTTAGGCCCATTAAGGATTTTAAGGCCCATTAAGGAAAATTAAACTGTATTAATGTGTAATACAGTAGGAAAATTATAATTAACCTGAGGAATGGTTATTTACAGCTCCGGAGTTTACTTCGAGAGCTGATCGGACTGCGGGATTTAGCAGCACCGAGGAAGTGAGGTCACTTGACGTGATCCGAGGTAAGGGACTTTTGCGAGTAGTTAGAGATACCTGCACGTATTTTCAACTGCTTATGCATTCACTTAAAAACTCCGAGGGTCAGAGAAAGTGAATAATAATTATTGCGACCCGATAGTGGCAAATTACGATTTTGCCCCTAGTTAGTCAAAAAAGTCAACTTTTGTGAGAAGTTGCAAAAAGCATGGAAAATACTATTGTGAGTGTTTAATTGCTATTAGCATGAAAATAAATAGATGGGCTAATGATTTTAAGGTTGATATGACTTAAGCACATTTTTAGTGCTGATTTTACTATTTTGTAAACAATCCCTTTTAAATAGCCATCTATCATATTATCTGAGAATGAATCGTGCTAGAGCACAGCTCGCACTGGGATTCATATGTTTTCCACATACATAGTGCTGGATTTTGATACGCACTAGATTTTCATGACATGCATGATAGAGTACTGGAGTTTTACTCGTACTCAGCTTTAAATGATTTATGCATGACAGAGTGCTGAAGCGATTGGCTCGTACTCGATTCTTCATGGTTTATACATGACATAGTACTGGGAGCTATTGCTCGTACTTGATTTTGATATTGTGCATAGCATAGTACTGGGAGCTATTGCTCGTACTTGATTTAATACATAAACTATGCATTGACCTAGTTGCTAGAGATTGCTCGCACTAGAGTTGAGTTTTGTGATGTGAAACAGTGTTTGAGCGGAGTGACGACTGTGAGTCGCACTCAAGACGCACACTGTATGTGATATGTAATACATGTTAAAACCCATGCCTGAGTCCTTGTGTGACTGTGTGTCATAGCTAGAGAGGATATCCGCATGAGGTTGATATAGACGTGGTATACTTATTTCCATAGTTTCGAGGGCTAAGTCCTATGGGAGGCACCCTGGCTGTGAGGGTCCACGGGTGTACTTTGTACCGTGTTTGGGACACGAGGTGTACGCTGTACCGTGTGTTACGTAGCTGGCGGTTGACATTGGACTGACCATCCTCCCGTTACAGCAGTGATTGCCGCACACCGAGTACTGTGTCGCATGGGATCACTTTTTGGATATGATCATAATCCAGGATACTATTTGCATTTACCACAGAGTCTCACATGATATATCACATTGATTGACTGATTTAAACTGCGGACAGACCTGAGGGATGGGTCGGACTCCGATTTGTGTTGTGAATCATTTGATGCTATATTTATTGTGATTTAAATATACATGGCATGATTTACATAAAGGCATGATTTATATACAATGCATTGTTTTGCACTACATGCCTACATTTGAGAAATAAAGCATGATTTCTGTACATGGGATTTATTCTGTACAAGTATATATATTATATTTCAAGACATGCTTTTAAAGTGAGTTAAGGAAATAATGTTTTCAAGGCTTAGCACTATTTTGAGTAGATAGTGTGGATATCTACTTGCTTGCCTGATTTCCTTACTGAGTGCGTTATGCTCACCCCCCTTTTCTTTACATCTCTCTACAAAGCGTCAGTAGAGCGAGAGTTATCGTGGGAGAGTGTCCCAGAGTCCACTGCTAGTTCCTATCGATTCATCAGGTATACTTATTATGTACAGTTGTGTATCTAAACATAGAAACAGCACAGTGATGTAAACGTTATATATTATGGGGAATGTAATTGTATTAGATTTTATAAAATCTTACATGTATAATAAAAGCAGCTACCGTCAGAATTAATATATTGACATGTATGTATGAGAATGGATATTATGGTAAGTGAAGACTCTGACATCGAATCACAGCCCAACCATTGAAGAGGAGAAAGGTATGTTAAAATGCGAAAAATTTGTTGTGGTTTTTGGTTAAAGTCAAGGATTGAAACTGGGGTCCTGACAGGATGGTATCAGATCAAGGGTTGGTCTGATGTGAGTCGGTGTTAGAAAATAGGAAAGTGTACATCCCCATAGTACTGTGCTGTGTTTAGATATAACTGTGTATACCAGATAGGAAATGGACTGATTCACTATTATGAATGCATGAACTTTGTCGATATGGCAAATACGCTTAGTGGTAGAGGTATGAGAGGTAGGGCTCGAGGCCGGGGAGATAGACCCGAGGGACGAGCCGCTTCTGGACCATTACCTACGCATGAGACTCCAGGTGCTACTGAGGCACCCGAGTGTGTCGAGACGCGCTTCACGAGATTAGAGCGTGGTCTCGAGACTATTATTGAGATACTGGCACAGACGATGCCAGGTAGGCAGAGACAGGAGGCAGGAGCTACTACAGGAGAGGCAGTTGCCCCTGATACACCTACGCAGACAGCTGATGCATAGAGGACAGTAGATACTCCTACACCCCCACCGGTTTCGGGTGGTAGTGGATTAGGATATGGATGTGACCTGCATCGGTTGAGGGAGTTCCAGAAGTTTAGACCTCCATCATTTAGTGGGGTCAAGAACCCCGTGGCTACCGAGGAGTGGTTAGCAGAGCTGGAGAAGCTCTATGGATTCTTCGAGTGTACGACCTCGGAGATGGTCGCGTTTGCTGCGTTCCTACTGAAGGGAACTGCAGAGCATTGGTGGAAGTCCACCTGACCTATATTGAGATCTCGACACACGGATATCAGTTGGGATATATTTCGGGAGGCCTTCAGGAGGTAGTTTATTCCCGACACCGCACAGCGGAAACTACAGGCAGAATTTTTGGGACTACGCCAGGGGAGTTTATCTGTGGACGAGTATGAGACTCGATTCCTATCCCTAGGAAGATATGACCCGGATACCATGTACAGTGAGACCAGGAAGGTCCACAGATTTATCGACGGGTTGAGACCAGTGCTGCGGTCTAAGTTGGTTCCGCTGGACATAGTAACTTATGAGGAGGCAGTGCGCAGGGCGCAACTATGTGAGCAGGACTACGAGAGGAATGCTTCCGAGTTTGGGAAGTTTAGCCGTAGCCTAGACTTGCAGAAGAAGAGACTCGCTAGAGATTTTAGTTATCAAGGGGGAAAGAGATCCTTCGGTAAGAGATCACGGATAGAGGGGACACGAGATAGATATGCTAGACCTCCTTCTTATCCGACTGCAGCCCCAGCGAAGGGCATTGTCATGGGAGGACCGAGACCTGCTGCAGATTCGTGCAGAAGATGCGGTAGATCACATGGAGATAGACCGTGTCCACAGGGTGCTATGGTATGTTTCCGATGTGGGAAACAGGGGCACATGGCTAGAGAGTGCCCAGCGCCGTATGTGACTGCACCACAGAGGGGCATGGAGTATGATAGAACCCCAGCTGGTACGTCTGCTCAGAGAGGTAGAGCGACGGCAGAGGAGAAAGGGAAACAAGTGATGGGTCAAGGGCGAGTACATGCTTTGGACCAGGGAACAGCTGATGCTTCATCGGATGTGATTCGAGCTAACATCCTGATTTATGATATTGAAGCATATGTTTTAATTGATCCTGGTGCCACGCATTCTTTTGTATCGCCTTCATTTGCATGTAAATTAGCAAGACATGTAGAGCGTACACGTTTATGTATGATGATGTTAATCAGTACGCCTATGAATAGTAGTCAAGTTGTAGAATATGTATATAATGACTGTAAGTTGAGAGTAGGGGATAAGAGATGACAGCCAATCTAATATTACTAAGTATGAGTGACTTTGATATAATATTAGGAATGGATTGGCTATCTGCAAACCATGCTGTTTTAGATTGTTACGCTAAGACAGTTATGTTTCCTAACCCTAATAGATATGTTGTAAAGTTTAATAAGAATAAATGAAAGGAGTAGTTATGATTATTACATGATTACTGATTTAGAAAACCTTCAACATATCAAGGTTTCATTGCGTACGTGGTAGATATGGATAAGGCGCATCCGGAGTTGGCAGATATCACTGTGGTCAGTGAGTACCCAGATGTTTTCCCGGATGAATTGCCAGGGTTACCACCAGACAGAGAGATGGAGTTCTGTATAGATTTGGTACCTGGTACGGAGCCTATTTCGAGACCACCTTATCGCATGGCGTTAGTCGAGCTGGAGGAGCTCAAGAGACAGTTACAGGAGTTGTTGGATAGGGGCTTTGTACGACCGAGTGTTTCACCTTGGGGAGCACCGGTTTTGTTTGTGAGGAAGAAGGATGGGAGCCTCCGATTGTGTATAGACTACCGATTGTTGAATAAGGCCACCATCAAGAATAGATACGTTAGTCGAGCTGGAGGAGCTCAAGAGACAGTTACAGGAGTTGTTGGATAGGGGCTTTATACGACCGAGTGTTTCACCTTGGGGAGCACCGGTTTTGTTTGTGAGGAAGAAGGATGGGAGCCTCCGATTGTGTATAGACTACCGATTGTTGAATAAGGCCACCATCAAGAATAGATAACCCCTTCCACGCATTGACGACTTGCTAGATCAGCTACAGGGAGCACAGGTCTTTTCCAAGATTGACCTAAGGTCTGGGTATCATCAGCTGAAGGTTCGGAGTGGAGATGTACCCAAGACAGCATTTCGTACCCGATATGGCCATTATGAGTTCTTGGTCATGCCATTCGGATTGACGAATGCTCCAGTTGCTTTCATGGCTTTGATGAACGATGTGTTCAAGCCATACTTGGACTAGTTTGTTATCGTCTTCATCGATGACATATTGGTGTATTCGAGATGCAAGGAGGAGCATGAGGAGCACCTCAGGATCGTGTTGCAGACGTTACGGGAGCATGAGTTATATGCTAAGCTCAGCAAGTGTGACTTTTGGTTGTCACAGATCTCGTTTTTGGCACATGTCGTATCGAGAGATGGTGTATCAGTTGATCCATCTAAGATAGAGGTGGTAGTTCAGTGGGAACAGCTGAGGACAGTCACCGAGATCAGGAGTTTCTTGGGTTTAGTTGGATACTATCGGAGATTCGTTGAGGGATTTTCGAAGTTGGCTGCTCCGTTGACATGTCTTACTCGAAAGAGTACACCGTTCGTATGGAACGAGGATTGTGAGAAGAGCTTTGAGGAGTTGAAGCGTCGATTGACCACCGCTCCGATTCTCACTATCCCTACCAGCTCAGGAGGATTTGCAGTGTATACCGATGCTTCGCATCAGGGACTGGGCTGTGTATTGTTGCAGGATGGGAAGGTAGTTGCTTATGGATCCAGACAGCTGAAGGATCATGAGAAGAACTATCCGACCCATGATTTAGAACTAGCAGCAGTAGTGTTTGCGTTGAAGGTATGGCGCCACTACTTGTATGGTGAGAAGTTCCAGATATTTACCGACCACAAGAGCCTCAAGTACCTATTCTCACAGAAGGAGCTGAACATGAGACAGAGAAGATGGCTAGAGCTTCTGAAGGACTACGATTGCGAGATACTTTATCATCCGGGTAAGGCTAACGTTGTAGCCGATGCCTTGAGCAGGAAGAGCCTGGGGATGGTATCATATATGATGGTTAGGGAGCATGATTTGTTAGAGCAGTTTGCCAGCCTCAGTTTGGGAGTCGTGCCTTCTGACATGGATACAGGCTATGTGATAGCTAGTCTACGCTTGGAGCCGGATCTATTGGACAGGATCAGAGTAGCTCAGCAGACTGATCCATTTTGTATGGATGTGAGTAGTCAGATGCAGAAGGGCACCGTGACTGATTTTGAGTTGAGTTCTTATGGACTACTGAGGTTCAGAGGCAGATTGTGTGTTCCCGAGGATCCAGGACTCAAGAGATTGATATTGGTGGAAGCTCATTCGTCGAGGTATACTTTACATCCGGGGAGTAACAAGATGTATCAGAACCTCCGAAAGGTATACTGGTGGTCGGGTATGAAGAGAGATGTAGCAGACTTCGTGGCAAAGTGTCTCGTATGTCAGCAGGTGAAGGTAGAGCATCAGAAACCTGCAGGATTATTGCAGCCTCTACCTATACCGACATGGAAATGGGAGCATATCACCATGGATTTCGTGATGGGATTACCGAGGACCCGCAGGAATCACGATGCTATATGGGTGATCGTTGATAGACTGACGAAGTCAGCCCACTTCCTAGCTATGAGAGCTACCGATACTCTGAGTTCATTAGCAGAACTGTATGTACACGAGGTAGTGAGGTTACACGGTGTACCAGTGAGCATAGTCTCTGATAGGGATTCCCGCTTCACATCCCACTTTTGGGGACATTTTCAGGAAGCCATGGGAACCCAGTTGAGTTTGAGCACCGCTTTCCATCCTCAGATAGATGGTCAGTCAGAGAGGACTATACAGACTCTGGAGGACATGTTGAGAGCATGTGTGCTAGACTATCGAGGCTCCTGGGATGACCACCTGCCACTAGCCGAGTTCGCCTACAACAACAGTCATCATTCGAGTATCGGGATGGCACCGTATGAGGCTTTGTATGGCCGTAGATGTCGTTCCCCTATTGGATGGGAAGAAGTGGGTGACCGTAAGATTTTTGCTCCTAACTTGGTTACGCAAGCATCTGAGGACGTCCGCTTGATAGTAGAGAGACTGAGGACAGCTCAGAGCAGATAGAAGAGTTACGCTAACAGGAGATGTAGGCCACTAGAGTTTGCAGTTGGTGAATCCGTGTTTTTGAGAGTTTCTCCTTCCAAGGGTATAGCGAGATTTGGGAAGAGAGGGAAACTAAATCCTCGCTATATTGGACCCTTTGAGATACTTGATCGAGTGGGAGATAAGGCGTATAGATTGGCATTGCCACCGGACTTATCAGGTGTCCACAACGTCTTCCACATATCGATGCTTCGGAAGTATCACCCGGATCCGTCACATGTGATTAGTTACGAGCCTTTGGAGCCCCGAGAGGACTTGTCATATGTAGAGAGACCAATTCGGATATTGGATAGGAAGGAGAAGGTATTGAGATCGAAGACCATTGGATTAGTGAAGATTCTCTGGCAGCATCATACTTCAGAGGAAGCTACTTGGGAGCTAGAGAGTCCGATGCGAGAGAAGTACCCTCACCTATTTGAGGACTGACTTGGTTCTAATTTGGAGGACCAAATTTTCTGAGTAGGGGAGGATTGTCAGACCCGAATTTTTGTAGCTTATTTCCTTATGATTCCTATGTGTATGAACACTATGTAATTATAGTTGAATCATAAGAAGAGTATTTACTAGATTTAAAGTGTTAGTGAAATGAATTAACACGCAAAAGCTACATAAAATGCCTAATGTGGACGGTGGGTATCACAGGCTAAACCGAGTCATTCTAAATCATTCTGACTGAAAATAAGAACTTAAAATAAGAGAGCGTAGAGAGCTCATGAAGGAAAGTCAGCTTGATTTAGACCCGAACATACAAAACGAGTGTAAAAGCTAAAAAGGGTAAAATGGACCTTTTTGGCGAGAAAAGGAGTTTCAGGTGAAATTATCCACCGGGAGCGGTTGGAATATAAAAACGAGAGTGTAAGACATAATATATGACACTTTCGAAATTTGGAGAAAAAGTCAACTTAGTCAATGGTTAAGGAAAAAGTCAACTATAGTTAAGAAAGTGGACTTTTGCCATAGTTGACTAATCATGATTAAAAATTAACCTAAGTGTGGAGAAAAATTTGGGGAAAAATATTCTTGGCCAGAATACAAGATAATCATCCCCTGAAGTAAGGAAAATTTATTCGGAAGGATTCCAAAATAAATTTAATGGTAAAAAAAACGTAATGGGCCTAAGGTGAAAATTTTAAAGCCCATTAAGGTATACTAAACGTATATCGAAATTTTTAGGTCCTTTAGACCAAATTGTTGGACCAATTGATCGGCCAAATTTTGAGACAATAAAAGGCCCGAGGTATAGTAAAAATTTCAGCCCGAAAGCCCATTAGGAAAGCCCAAACCGAGAAGCCCAATTGGAAAAGCCCATGAGATAAATATCTAACCATAGTTAAAGTTAACTATGACTCATAAGGTGACTCATAAGGTGACTCATGGTTCAGATTTGGAAAGTCAAGCATAGTGGCTGAAAAGTAAGGCTTAATGGCTAAGTAAGTGGCTTATAAATGCAGCCACACCATTGTCATCTTCATCACACAATTCCGGCTAGAGAAGACCACCATTGAAACATAACCATCCAAGCTTTCTCTCACTAGAAATCACTAGGAATTAGACATATTTGGAACTTGCATTCTTCATGGAAGTTGTTCCAAATTGAAAGGAGATTAACATATGTTGGAATTGGCTATCAAGGAGCCATAGAGTGCAAACCGAGAGCCTCCAAAGTTTCGGCCAAAGGGTGAACACAACAATTGGTATATTTTCTAATTTCCAATTTCATATATGTTAATGTATGAATGATTTCAAGTATGTTGATGTATGTTTTAAGCATTGAAACATATTAAATCACCATGGAATGAGTTAGGCCGAGAGTGATCAATGGGATATTGAAATATGTCAATTTGATTTTAAGACATAAATGGATTAGTACACATGTATTAATGTTAATGGTATAATTAGAATTAATCAAATTGATTAATTAATACATGTAAATTGTTGGCAATCAAGGTGTTTGATAAAATGCCTAAATGAACAATATGATGATTGGTAATGTTGCCTACCAAGTGTTTGTGAAAATGCCTAAGTGAAAATGGCTAGGAAATAAGCATGTATGGCATGCCATGGTGGAAAACCGAGAATGGCTAGCTCTCGACCATGGCATGTGGTCGAGAGGCCCAATGGGCCAAGCCCAATATTTTTAGGCCCAATAGGGTGTAATGGGTCTAAGACAAGCCCAATAAGAGTTGGTGGGCCCCACAAGCCCAATAGGCCTAACAAAAATGAATAGTAAAATGAAAATGGACTTAAGGCCTAGTTAGGCCCATTAAGGATTTTAAGGCCCATTAAGGGAAATTAAACTGTATTAATGTGTAATACAGTAGGAAAATTATAATTAACCTGAGGAATGGTTATTTACAGCTCCGGAGTTTACATCGAGAGCTGATCGGACTGCGGGATTTAGCAGCACCGAGGAAGTGAGGTCACTTGACGTGATCCGAGGTAAGGGACTTTTGCGAGTAGTTAGAGATACCTGCACGTATTTTCAACTGCTTCTGCATTCACTTAAAAACTCCGAGGGTCAGAGAAAGTGAATAATAATTATTGCGACCTGATAGTGGCAAATTACGATTTTGCCCCTAGTTAGTAAAAAAAGTCAACTTTTGTGAGAAGTTGCAAAAAGCATGGAAAATACTATTGTGAGTGTTTAATTGCTATTAGCATGAAAATAAATAGATGGGCTAATGATTTTAAGGTTGATATGACTTAAGCACATTTTTAGTGCTGATTTTACTATTTTGTAAACAATCCCTTTTAAATAGCCATCTATCAAATTATGTGAGAATGAATCGTGCTAGAGCACAGCTCGCACTGGGATTCATATGTTTTCCACATACATAGTGCTGGATTTTGATACGCACTAGATTTTCATGACATGCATGATAGAGTACTGGAGTTTTACTCGTACTCAGCTTTAAATGATTTATGCATGACAGAGTGCTGGAGCGATTGGCTCGTACTCGATTCTTCATGGTTTATACATGACATAGTACTGGGAGCTATTGCTCGTACTTGATTTTGATATTGTGCATAGCATAGTACTGGGAGCTATTGCTCGTACTTGATTTAATACATAAACTATGCATTGACCTAGTTGCTAGAGATTGCTCGCACTAGAGTTGAGTTTTGTGATGTGAAACAGTGTTTGAGCGGAGTGACGACTATGAGTCGTACTCAAGACGCACACTGTATGTGATATGTAATACATGTTAAAACCCATGCCTGAGTCCTTGTGTGACTGTGTGTCATAGCTAGAGAGGATATCCGCATGAGGTTGATATAGACGTGGTATACTTATTTCCATAGTTTCGAGGGCTAAGTCCTATGGGAGGCACCCTGGCTGTGAGGGCCCACGGGTGTACTTTGTACCGTGTTTGGGACACGAGGTGTACGCTGTACCGTGTGTTACGTAGCTGGCGGTTGACATTGGACTGACCATCCTCCTGTTACAGCAGTGATTGCCGCACACCGAGTACTGTGTCGCATGGGATCACTTTTCGGATATGATCATAATCCAGGATACTATTTGCATTTACCACAGAGTCTCACATGATATATCACATTGATTGACTGATTTAAACTGCGGACAGACCTGAGGGATGGGTCGGACTCCGATTTGTGTTGTGAATCATTTGATGCCATATTTATTGTGATTTAAATATACATGGCATGATTTACATAAAGGCATGATTTATATACAATGCATTGTTTTGCACTACATGCCTACATTTGAGAAATAAAGCATGATTTCTGTACATGGGATTTATTCTGTACAAGTATATATATTATATTTCAAGACATGCTTTTAAAGTGAGTTAAGGAAATAATGTTTTCAAGGCATAGCACTATTTTGAGTAGATAGTGTGGATATCTACTTGCTTGCCTGATTTCCTTACTGAGCGCGTTATGCTCACCCCCCTTTTCTTTACATCTCTCTACAGAGCGTCAGTAGAGCGAGAGTTATCGTGGGAGAGTGTCCCAGAGTCCACTGCTAGTTCCTATCGATTCATCAGGTATACTTATTATGTACAGTTGTGTATCTAAACCTAGAAACAGCACAGTGATGTATACGTTATATATTATGGGGAATGTAATTGTATTAGATTTTATAAAATCTTACATGTATAATAAAAGCAGCTACCGTAAGAATTAATATATTGACATGTATGTATGAGAATGGATATTATGGTAAGTGAAGACTCTGACATCGAATCACAGCCCAACCATTGAAGAGGAGAAAGGTATGTTAAAATGCGAAAAATTTATTGTGGTTTTTAGTTAAAGTCAAGGATTGAAACTGGGGTCCTGACAAAAGCTGATTCATATAACACCGAAAAAGTCCAAGATCGACCTGCGCCCACAGCTCAAGATGTCATGGACATGAAGAAAATGGTTGAACGAATCTTAGAGGAGAAAAGGTTGGTTCCGACTGAAGAGAACCAGAGAAGAAAAATCTCATTCAGTACAACGATCATGGGAAAACCACTGCCCTCAAAGTTCAAGATGCCACAAATAACAACATATGCTGGAAAGACTGACCTTTATGACCATATTGAAAATTATGAGTCGTTAATACTGCTACATGGATGGGAGGATGAGATTATGTGTAAGGCATTCTCTTTAACCTTAACTGGCCATGCACTGAAGTGGTTTAACAACTTACTAGAAGGGTCTATTTCATTTTTCAATCAGCTGATGAGTGAATTTCTGAAGGCCTTTGTAATAAATAGCCAGAAAAGGAAGTAGGCCACCTATCTGCTCACCCTAAGATAAGGAAACAAAGAATCACTAAAAAGCTGTGTAGATCGATTCCGTGATGCTACTCTTAAGGTACGTGATCTACAAGTTGGGGTAGCGGTGATAGCCATGCTACAGGGGACAAAGTCTGAAAAGCTCCAAGAATCATTGTCTTTGGATTAGCCAACGATAGTTTTATACTTATTCTCTAGAACAAACAAGTATATTACTTAATAGGAGGTGATGAAAATGATACCAACGATGGACTTTAAAGAAGGAAGGAAGCGAGAAAGAAAGCCTGATGAGAAGAACATTGGAAGATCAGACAAATCAGGTAAAACCCCAAAGTTGAAGTATGCTAATTACACGTGGCTTACCGAACTGCGTGCTTCGATCCTAGCGACGATCGCTGAGATGCTTCAATTCCCTAGGAGAGGTGAGAGAAATCTAGGACGAGACCTCAGGTCCTATTGTAGCTTCCAATCTGCCTTTAGTCATTCGATTGAGAAGTGTCAGGATCTAATGAATCAGCTTGAGAGATTAGCTAGAGAAGGGCTGTTAGACCGTTACGTACAGAGAAATGAAAGGAATCCATATCCTATGCGCAGTCGAGGAGACAACAGACTGCGAGATAGACGCAATGATAACAGAGGAAATATGAGGATAAATGAAGAAAGAGGAAATAGGGTAAGGTAAAGAGAATGTAGGAATCAATAGATAGATAATGAACCTACGGGAGCCGTCATTCATGTCATCTCTGGTGGAGAATACGTAGCTGGTAGTTCATCTGCTTCACAGAAGGCTTATGCTAGACAAGCGTACCAAGTCTATTCTGTGATGAAAGCGGCCGAAGATGGAGAGGCGTTTACTTTCACGCCTGCTGATTAAGGAGATGTTATTGTTCCACATGATGATCCTATGGTCATTTCAACAGTTGTGGCTAAACATCCGATAGGCTGAATTCTGGTAGATAATGGAAGCTCGGTGAACCTTATCTACTGGAATTGTTTCGAAAAAATGAATTTGAGTGAAGACATATTGAAGCCTGTAACTACCCCCTGTTTGGCTTCACAGGAGAGAAAGTAAAGGTGACAGGGTCGATTTAACTACCAGTTACTTTGGGTGAAGACCCTAAGAGTGTTACGAGATAGGTCTTATTTATGGTGGCTAAATCAACATCTCTAGCCTACAATGTTATTCTTGGACGACCATTATTGAGTGATATGAGAGCCGTACTCTCCCCATGTTATCTGTTGATGAAGTCCCCAACTCCCAAAGGTGTGAGGCAAGTAAGAGGAGATCAAAGGAGAGCGAGAACATGTAATGTTGCATCAACTACATGTAAGGGGGTTCAGAGGAAAGAAACTCTTACTATCACAGAACCATCTAAACCAAGACTTGTTGAAGAGATGGAAGAAATAGAGTTGAAGACTGACGACAGAGAGAAGAAAGTGTACATTGGAAGCCAATTGAGGCCCAAAGTGAAGGAAGAGATAGCAAAGTTGTAAGGCTCGTAAAATAATATGTACTCTTTATGATTTTGTGATGTACGGACAAGTCACATTTGATATAAATCATAAGGAATGAATGTTTTTAAGTTCCAAATGTGTATGAAATGCAAAACGTGTAGTGAAGCAAATTAGATATGAATGTAACAGTGATTTTCGGGGAAAACTACAACAAGAATGCTGCAAATGAGGAGCAGATCGATCTCATTAGCAAGGAAGATCGATCTCATGGTTTGAAAATGCAATGCCAAAGCATTCTGCAAGGGGGAGATCGATCCCTTATTCAAAGCAGATCGATCTCTAGAAGTTTTTGCTAAGGCTAGATCGATCTCATCTCAAGGGCTAGATCGATCTCATCTCAAGGGCCAGATCGATCTCTATATGATTCTGTTTGAAGCAGATTGATCGCATGCTAAAAAGCAGATCGATCCCCTAGCTTAAAAAGTCAAATTCTGAAGAGATAAACACAGGGTAGATCAATCTCTCATGGTTAGCAGATCGATCTCTAAGGGTAATTCTATATATACTGGACTGTTGCACCTTCATTTCTCCGAGAAACTGAAACCCCTTTTGAAACCAAGTGAAAACCTAACCTTTCCTACTCCAAAAATCATCCCTTTCAATCAGTTTTGAGTGAGATTTGCTTCAACAAAGTTGTTCCTTGTAAGAAGGAGAACAACATAGTTGAAAATTAGAAGTTGAAACCTTGAATTGAAGGAGCATGGTGAATTCCCCCAAATTGGTAAAAAGAGGAAAATCCAAGCTAGGTAAGATTCAATACACCAACTTCAAATATGTTAATTAGGTATCTTGGTGAGTTGATTGGTGTATGTTTGAGTTGCTGAAAACATCTTGAACATGTAAAATCTCCATGACCTAGATTTTTGGCTTAGATATGAGAAAATGAGAGAAAGTTGATTTGGAATGGATTTAATAATGATTTAAGCATGTAGGGATGTTATTAAGCATGTATATATGATTGTATGATAGTTTTATGAAATACATGTGTTGGCTCAACTGAGAGGGGGGTGAATCGGTTTTCTAGTCTAAATGCTAAATTTAAACTCTTTTAAATTGAATTGCAAGTAATCAAATAATAAGTAATAGACTATAGTGCAGTAAAATAAAGAAGATAAGAGAGAGAAGCAGTAAACTCAGCAATTTATAGAGGTTCAGCCAATCGCTTGCCTACGTCCTCTCTTCTTGACCTTCTTGTCAAGAGTTTTCTTTCACTATCACAATAGTTGATACAACCTCCTTTTCAAGGTTAAGGAATAACCTCTTTACCCCTTATACAAAGATATATATTCAACTCTTACACAATTCTCTCACTGAGGAACTCTCCCATTTTCTTTTGGATTAAGAGTGAATACAAATAAGAACTCTCTTTTGTGGGTAGGAAGAATAACTTCAACTTAAGCTATTAAAGACAATACAATGAATATGATGTTGAAGGCAAAAGGAATATTGAGGAATGATCTCTTAAGAATATTCAGATTTTTTCAGCTCTATTTCTTGCTTCCCCAATGTCTTCAATGCTTGGTTTTATACAACAGGATGGTAGATGAAGCATTTAATGTAGTTTTTCCCATTAAAGATTTTACAGAGGGAGTCGTTGGGAACCTTCAGTAGAGTACCAGATCGATCTTTCATCATGACCAGATCGATCTTCTAATTCAAATTGCTATAATTACAAAGCAACTTAAAGCAAAGAGATCGATCTCATTTTTGTAGAGATAGATCTTATAATCTGTAAAATGTTAGTGAAGATCGATCTGTCGAACCATCATATCGATCTCATAAACTCTCTGTTTGAAGTAAGATCGATCTCCAGATTGATCTTGCAAGCATTCTTGTAGAGTGGAGATCGATCTCTAATTACCTAGATCGATCTCAGAAACTCTCTGTCTTGAGAAGATCGATCTCTATCCATATGAGATCGATCTCATAAACTCTCTGTTTAAACATAGATCGATCTACAGATCGATCTAAGACCTTTAACCTTTGCCTTAAAGGAGATCGATCTCAACCTCGACCAGATCGATCTCATAAACATTTTGTAAGACAAAGATCGATCTCATAAACATTCTGTAAGACAAAGATCGATCTCATAACCGTTAGAGATCAATCTCTTCTTCCTTAACATCCCATACCTGATCTTTAAGTCTTTAACTCTTAATGAAATCGATCTCATATTCTCATGAGATCGATCTCATATTCTCATGAGATCGATCTCATATTCTCATGAGATCGATCTCTCATCCTTAAAAACCTAGGAGATCGATCTCTCATCTCATGAGATCGATCTCTCATCCTTTAAAACCCAGTTTCTGGTAAGGACTTGTATCTCAAAATGTTCTAATTAACCTCTTAACATGTTTTAAACATTTCTTGATTTATCATAACCATTATTGAATTACTGTTTTGTCATTTCAAAATATATCAACCTAACAATCTCCCTCTTTTTGATATGA
Organism: Firmiana major; assembly: GCA_033439115.1. Lineage (NCBI taxonomy): Eukaryota > Viridiplantae > Streptophyta > Magnoliopsida > Malvales > Malvaceae > Firmiana > Firmiana major. The sequence continues at coordinate 41,054,597 of CM065907.1, read as the reverse complement.
TAAAACTTATTCAATAAACTAAGTTTACAAACATGTTTAGTCTCCCCCTTAACATATGCATCCAGTTTTCCAGTTTCAAAACTCCCCCTCAGTTCAAAAACTCCCCCTTAATTTATGTTCCCCTTTACATGTTCTCTTCTCCCTCTTTTTGTTATATCAATATCAACAAAGCATAAAACCATTTATCAACAAAGCATATATCAACAAACTACGAAGCATAACATTGAATCATAATTCTATCATTTCAAAATATATAAAGATATATGTTCATACAACACAAACATGTTTCAAAATATTAACACAGCAAGGAGAATCTAAACACGTATGCCCTAAGATGGAGGAGGAAAGTGCTCCAAAAGTTCATTAACCCGTGTGCGGGTGACCTGCAACTCATCAAACATGGCTTGCTGTGTAGCATGGAGATTTGCAAAACCTTCATCCATCTTCCTATTAAGTTACATAACCACAGCCATAAGTGATTCCATCGCGTCGAAAGATGAAGCAAGTGCAGTGTTTGTAATGCGAGGTGCGAAAAGCTCAATGGCAGTGTCCTCCTCCATGGCTACCTCGTAAGGGATTTCTCTTTTCTTCCGCCATTGACCATGGATGTCTTTATAGTACCCCATATGATGAAGAGTGCCGATATTCAGAACGTTTTTCACAAATGGCACTTCACCAATTTCACAAGAACAATCAACCCCAAGTTTTCGTAGCAAGAATGCAAAGGGTTGAGGGAAGACAATAGTTGAGGCTTGACCCCGTACGATCTTTAGCCAATCCTCGTAAATGAAGTGGACTAGGTTAGGTTTTTGACTTTGAGAGGAATGAAGATGATGGAGCCAAAAATGATCTAGTTTTCTAACAGTAGAGTGTCAAGTACCAAAAGGTCAGAGGTTCCAAGATATGATTAGGTGTAGTAACCTAGGGTGCATGGGTAGGTCACTAGCCTTGTCTCCGAGTAGGTTGAATTCAAGTGGTACCTCCTCTTCCTCATCAGACAAACCCGCATCTTCAATTTCAAACACTCGGGCTAAGAGGGTGGTGTTGACTGAAATTATTTTAGCCATGACGAAGGTTTTAAAACCAAGAATTTTACAGGTGTCGTCAGGGTCATAAATAAGCTCAGCGTTTGAGAAAAATGCCCTAATAATATTCGGAGGAGCAGGGGTATTTATTTTGAGAAAGGGAAGCCAACCAAATTCTTGCATTTTTTTTTCAAGTAAGGGAAGTCAATGTGAGCAAGGAATGAAAAATCACTAGGTCTCCAGTGTTTAATGGGCATTGTAGAAAAGTATTCTTCAAATCTCTTTCTTTTTGTAGGTGTTTGAAAACACCTGCTGAAGGTTGTGACAGAAGATGTAGTGACATTGGGTGGCTGTGAAGAGGAGGGTCTAGATTCTTTGTTTGCAGCTCTCTTAAGGCGAGGCGTTATGTTTACTACAAAATTAGTCAAGGATAACCTAATATTGTTGTAGATAGTTCTCTAACAGAGTCCTAAGCAATGGAACAGTTCACTAGAAACCCTATTAAAGATTTATCTACGAAACCATGGGATTTTTGAAAGAAAATCAACAATGTAGGTTCTAAGATGAAGAATAATGGAGTAGATTTGACGAAAACCTTACCAGAGATTGATCTGTGAGAGATACCAGATCGATCTGTCATTTCTAGAAACTTAATGAGATCGATCCGTTATTTTATGAGATCGATCTACAAAATACAGAAGCTCAAGAAGATCGATCTGCCAAATGCAGAGATCGATCTGTAAAATATAGAGGCTGAAGAAGATCGATCTGCCAAATGCAGGGATCGATCTTTAAAATACAGAAGCTTAAGGAGATCGATCTTATGGGATTGAAGATCGGCCTGCTTAGCAGAATCTTACTGCTTTAGGCCAATTTGGAGCATGCTAGATCGATCTATATTGTGAAGAGATCGATCTCTCATACCATTTGCCCAGAAAATGAGTTGAAAAACCAGTTAAAAATGAGTTTGAAATTAACGTTTTGAAGGCTATAATCCTTAAGGAGCATACATAAGTCCTAATTCACCTCTAAGAACACAAAATCTATCTCTATCAAGAGGTTTGGTGAAAATATCAGATATTTGATGCAATGTATCAATATATTCTAGAACTATATCTCCTTTTTATACATGATCTCTAAGGAAATGATGCCTAATCTCAATATGTTTAGTTCTAGAGTGTTGGATTGGATTTTTAGAGAGATTAATGGCACTGGTATTATCACACTTGATGGAAACTTGCTTCATGTCTACACCATAATCTCTCATTTGTTGCTTAATCCACAACACTTGAGTACTACAACTACCAGCTGCTATATATTCTGCCTTAGTTGTGGATTGTGCTACACTATTTTGTTTCCTAGAGAACCATGATATTAATCTATTCCCTAAGAATTGGCAGGTTCCTGAAGTGTTTTTTCTATCTATTTTACAACCTCCAAAATCTGCATCAGAATATGCATGAAGAGCAAAGGTTGAATCTTTAGGGTACCATAGTCCTAGTGAAGGTGTGTCTTTAAGGTACCTAAAAATTCTTTTTGTAGCTAGTAAGTGTGATTCTCTAGGTGAGGATTGAAATCTAGCACATAAACACACACTAAACAAAATATTAGGTCTACTTGCAGTAAGATAAAACAATGAACCAATCATAGACCTATATAGCTTAGTGTCTACACACTTACCACTTTCATCTTTATCAAGCTTGATATTGGTGCCCATTGGAGTTTCTTGAGGTTTGCAGTTATCCATTCCAAATCGTTTGAGTAAATCATTGGTGTACTTAGCTTGATTGATGAAGATTCCATCCTTAGTTTGCTTTACTTGAAGTCCCAAGAAATAGGTGAGCTCTCCCATCATGCTCATTTCAAATTCACGTTGCATGATCTTAGCAAACTCTTGACATAAAGATTCATTAGTTGATCTAAAAATGATGTCATCTACATATACTTGAACAACTAGTAAATCTTTATTCTTATTTTTGATAAACAAGGTTGTATCTACTTTTCCTCTTGAAAATCCCTTTTCTATCAAGAACTTTGAAAGTCTTTCATACTAGGCTCTAGGAGCTTGTTTCAAACCGTAAAGTGCTTTAGAAAGTTTGTAAACATCTTCAGGAAATTCTGGACTTTCAAAACCGGGGGGTTGCTCTACATAAACTTCCTCATTGATGTAACTATTTAGAAATGCACTTTTTACATCCATTTGATATAATTTGAAATTTTTGTAGCATGCAAAAGCAAGTAGCATCCTTATTGCTTCTAATCTAGCTACTGGTACATAGGTTTCATCATAGTCTTTCCCTTCCTCTTGCCTATAACCTTGTGCAACTAGCCTAGCCTTGTTTCTTATGATCACAATATTTTCATCCATCTTGTTCTTAAAAATCCATTTAGTTCCAAATATAGAATGATCACTAGGTCTAGGAACTAAATTCCACACTTTACTTCTTTCAAATTGATTTAGTTCCTCTTGCATGGCTAAAAACCAATTGTTGTCATATAAAGCTTCATTGACATTTTTTAGTTCAATTTGAGATACAAAGGCTATTTATTGACATACATTTTTTAGTGAGGACCTTGTTCTAACTCTTAGATTTGGATCACCTACAATTTCATAATCTTTGACATATCCTAGTTCTCTTGGTGCTCTAGATTATTTTTCTAGTATTTCTAGTTCTTCTTCATCTTCTTCCCTTTTATTAATGTCAAGATTTTCTAGTAGGTTATCTTCTATACTTGAGGATTCCTTCAAAATCTCATCAAATATTTCAATATCCTCATCATTGGTAGAAACCTTAGATGCATCGTTTGACTCATCAAATATTACATGTATTGACTCTTCTACCATCAAGGTTCTTTTGTTGTACACTCTATATGCCTTTGAATTTAAAGAATAGCCTAAAAAGACTCCTTCATCACTTTTAGCATCAAATTTTCCTAAGTTGTCTTTCCCATTATTTAAGACAAAGCATCTACAACCAAAAGGATAAAATAGCTAATATTTGGCTTCTTTCCCTTGTAAAGCTAATAAGGGGTTTTCTTTAAGATTGGTCTAATCATGACTCTATTTATAATGTAGCATGAGGTTTTTATAGCTTCAGCCCAAAAATATTTAGGTAGATTATTTTCACACAACATTGTTCTAGCCATTTCTTCTAATGTTTTATTTCTTCACTCAACTACCCCATTTTGTTGTGGTGTCCTAGGGGCTGAAAAGTTATGACTAATCCCTTGATCATTGCAATATTCATCAAAACCAATATTTTCAAATTCCTTGCCATGATCACTTCTAATACTAGTTATAGTGTAACCTTTTTCATTTTGGGCTAATTTTGAATAGACAATGAATTTTTCTAAAGCTTCATTCTTTACTCTTAAGAAAAATACCTAAGTAAATCTAGTATAATCATCTATAATCACAAACCCATAATGCTTACCACCTAGGCTTGTAGTTCTAGTTGGCCCAAATAGATCTAGGTGGAGTAGTTGAAGAGGTCTAGTGGTTGACACACTATTTTTAGGTTTAAATGATATCCTTTTATGTTTTCCCTAGACACAAGCTTCACAAATTTTTTCATAGTCAAAGGATAACTTAGGTAAACCTACAACAAGATCTTTTCCACCTAGCTTAGATAATACATACATGCTAGCATGACCTAGTCTCCTATGCCACAACCAAGGTTCTTTTTCTTTATCTACCATAAGGTATACATTTTCATTTCTAAGTTCATTTAGATATACAATGTATATGTTACCTTGTCTATGTCCTAGAAAAAGAACTTTATTTGATTTAGTATCTATTACATGGCAATTCAAGCAATCAAAAATTACTTTGTAACCTTTGTCACAAAGTTGACTAATGCTAAGCAAATTATGTTTTAGTCCTCTAACAAGTAAAACCTTTTCTATTGAGAAAGAATTATTACCAATAGATCCACTTCCTTCAACTTGGCCTTTGGAGTTGTCCCCAAAAGTGACTTCTCCACCAACCTTTGATTTGAATGAGTTGAAGTGGCTTCTATCATCGGTCATGTGTCTTGAGCATCCACTATCCAAGTACTAAGTTTCCTTTGTTTTTGCCTTGTAGTAATGCTCAAGCTCCTACAATCATCATTTAAACTTTTGTTTTAGGTACCCAAATTTTCTTGGGTCCTTTGGAGTTAGTAAGTAGGATTTTTGATCCTTTTGGGATCCATTTTAATATTACATCAATATCTTTTGAACTTACCACATCTTTTGGAACCCAAACTCTTCTAACTATCCTTCCTTTAAATGTGGTCATTTTCATATTGCATCTATATGATGTATGTCCTTTTTTATTACAATGTGAGCAAGTAGTAGAGGATTTATGCATATTCTTTCTAGCCAGGAAATTTTTGAGATGAGTTTCTCTACTTTTGCCATCATATCCTAACCCATTTCTATCAAAGAATGCCCTTTGCGTCTCTAGCATGTGATCTAGTTTTTGTTGACCCATGTAAAATCTAGTAAAAGAATTATGTAAATTACTATTCTTTTCCTTTAAGTCATGGATTTCTAGATTTGTACTTTCTAATTTCTTTTCACATTCTATTTTATCATTTAGGATTAATTCATTTTCTTTCTTTAGTTTAGAAATCATTTTTTTGTACTTCAAATTCATGCACTCATATTCCATTGCAAGATCATCAAATGCATCTTGTAATTCATCAAAAAAATACTCATTAGGATTAGAAGTTACCTTCTCATCTTCAAGTGCCATGAAGCATAGATTGGCAATATCTTCATTTGTATCATCATCGGAGCTGTCACTATCGCTCCATGTTGCCATCATCGCCTTCTTTTTGTGCTTTCTATCACTCGATCTTTTTAGTAAAGGGCAATTAAATTTAATGTGGCCAGGTTTTTTGCATTCATAGCAAACAATATTATCTCTATCTTTTCTACCTAATTCTTCTTTGTCTTGTTCTTTCTTATAGTTTCTCCTACTGCCACCATTTGCTCTCATTCTCATAAATTTATTAAATCTCTTGGCAAACATTGCCATTTCAAAATCTTCTTCGTTACCACTCTCATTTTTATCTTCTTTCAAATCCTCTTGAGTGGTGGATTTTAGAGCTACTCCTACTTTCTTGGGTGGCTCTTCATTTCTTCTCAATTTCATTTCATAGGTGAGCAATGACCCTATCAATTCATCTAACGATAGTGTGTGGGGGTCCTTAGATTCTTCAATAACTGTTACCTTAGCTTCCCAAGATTTTGGTAAGCTATTTAGGATTTTCTTAACCATTTCTATGTTGGAGTAGATTTTACCTAAAGATTTTAGTCCATTAATTATATTAGTAAATCTAGTGAACATGTCACTAATTGACTCTCCTTCTTTCATCCTAAATAACTTATAGTCATGAGTGAGCATTCCTACTTTAGTCTCCTTGACTTGGGTTGTGCCTTTATGTGTAATTACCAATTTATCCCAAATTTGTTTGGCATTATCACAACCGGAGACTCTATTATACTCATTCGGCCCTATTGCACAAAATAAGGTGTGCATGGCCTTTGCATTCAATTGAGCACATTTTACATCATTAGAATCCCACTCATCTTCTTCTTTTGGAATATCTCTTCCCTCTACCTTCTTAGTTGGGATTTAAGGACCTTTAATAATAATCCTTCATACCTCATAATCATTAGCTTGAATAAAAAGCATCATTCAAGTTTTCCAATATGCATAATGTTTACCATTGAACATGGGAGGCCTAACTGTAGAGTGCCCTTCTCCTACTAGACTTCTTGCTACATTGCTATGAGTCATCGGATCATTTTAACTCTTAGGAAATTACTCTTTAATGATTAAAGAGTCCAAGCTCTGATACCAATTGTTGGCTCAACCGAGAGGGGGGTGAATCGGTTTTCTAGTCTAAATGCTAAATTTAAACTCTTTTAAATTGAATTGCAAGTAATCAAATAATAAGCAATAGACTATAGTGCAGTAAACTAAAGGAGATAAGAGAGAGAAGCAGCAAACTCAGCAATTTATAGAGGTTCGGCCAATCGCTTGCCTACGTCCTCTCTTCTTGACCTTCTTATCAAGAGTTTTCTTTCACTATCACAATAGTTGATACAACCTCCTTTTCAAGGTTAAGGAATAACCTCTCTACCCCTTATACAAAGATATCTATTCAACTCTTACACAATTCTCTCACAGAGGAACTCTCCCATTTTTTTTTTTGGATTAAGAATGAATACAAATAAGAACTCTCTTTTATGGGTAGGAAGAATAACTTCAACTCAAGTTATTAAAGACAATACAATAAATATGATGTTGAAGGCAAAAGGAATATTAAGGAATGATCTCTTAAGAATATTCAAATTTTTTTAGCTCTATTTCTTGCTTCCCCAATGTCTTCAATACTTGGTTTTATACAACATGATAGTAGTTGAAGTATTTAATGCAGTTTTTTCCATTGAAAATTTTACAGAAGGAACCGTTGGGAACCTCTAGTAGAGTACCAGATCGATCTTCCATCATGACCAGATCGATCTTCTAATTCAAATTCCTACAATTACAAAGCAACTCAAAGCAAGGAGATCGATCTCATTTTTATAGAGATCGATCTTATAATCTGTAAAATGTTAGTGAAGATCGATCTGTTGAACCATCAGATTGATCTCATAAACTCTCTTTTTGAACATAGATCAATCTACAGATCGATCTCAACCTCGACCAGATCGATCTCATAACCCTTAGAGATCGATCTCTTCTTCCTTAACATCCCATACCTAATCTTTAAGTCTTTAACTCTTAATTAGATCGATCTCATAGTCTCATGAGATCAATCTCTCATCCTTGAAAACCCAAGAGATCGATCTCTCATCCTTTAAAACCCAGTTTCTGGTAAGGACTTGCATATCAAAATGTTCTAATTAACCTCTTAACATGTTTTAAACATTTCTTGATTTATCATAACCATTATTGAATTACTTTTTTGTCATTTCAAAATATATCAACCTAACAACATGTATTGGAACAGATGAGGAATGAAAATAGGTATATGAGATGTATGGTGAAATACAATAGTGGGAGAAAATGATAAACTTGAGGCATTGGAAGATTTATGCAGGTTCAATTCGAGTCAACTTGTTGAGTCTAATAGGTTCTCGAGAAATAAATGGTAACATCGAAATGGACTTAAGAGAGAGTAAAGTCCAATGAGATGTAATAAGGCCAAATGAGTGTAAAAAGGGCTAAAGGCATTGATTGAGGTTCATGCAAGTGAAAATTAAGTATATTAAGGTATACTGATATGAATGGTTATCTACAGCTTCAGAGTTTATATTGAAAGCTAATTGGACTGCGAGATTTAACAGCGTTGTGGAAGTGAGGGCACGTGACGTGATCAGAGGTAAGAGAATTTTGTGAGTAGCTAGAGGCAGTTATACGTATTTCGAATAGAATTTTGAATATTTAAATCGTATATAGATTTTTGAATATGAAAAATTTCAGTAGGAACCGATAAGGTAAAATTGTGATTTTACCTTAATTAAGGGTAAAAAGCTTAGGAAACATGTTTGTGACTAGTTATGACAATTGCATAGATAGACTAGCTAATGTTTTCATGTTATATGCGAAAACAACACGTTATAGTGCTAATATGATTTAATTGAGTGAATTTCAATTGAAATAAGTCATCTATCGATTTATGTGAAAACCATTGGTGCTAGAGTAATACTCGCACTAGATTTTACTAGATATGCATTACATAGTACTTGAGTATTTCTCGTACTTGATTTTAATGTGATTTTTGCATGATAGAGTACTAGAGTGTTACTCGTACTCAGTTTTATTGATTGATGCCTGATAGAGTATTGGAGCATTACTCATACTCAATTTTACATGACATAGTCCTGGGAGCATTGTTCGCACTAGAATTATATGACTATATGCATGAGTTCGTGTTGGAGTTTACTCGCACGTACCGATTTTGAAAGAGATAGCATGAAACAACCGTGTTGGGAGCTTGTGTAGACTGTGTGTCGCACCGATTATATGCTTGTACCTGTAGATTTTTGAGATATGGTCGAGGGCTATCGAAACTATTATCCATGGTATGAGGGCTAAGACCAATGGCAGGCACCTCGACTATGAGAATTGGGTCCATAGAGTACTTTGTACCATGTATGTCACAAGGAGTACGATGTACCATGAGTACACGATGATATAGAGTTGTGGTTGATGGTTAAGGATTTGACCCACCTCCCTTTACAGCAAATGTGAGGTCCCGCACACCAAGTACTGTGTAGCTTGGGATCATGGAAAATGAGTTATGATCATAATCTCGAAACAAGTAGTCGCCTATCTCACTTTACTAATAGTTCTTGTTTGAATTGTCACATGAGTTTTTATAATTGGGTTGACCCGAGGGATGAGTTGAGCCTCAACATGTGACCTTGTGTGTGAAGGGATAACCCGAGGGATGGGTGAGACCCGGATTTCCATGTTTTTAACATGGCGATATGCCATCATTGTTTTGATTTAATTGAAATGACATGATAAAATGTGATTTATATTAATTACATGAGAAATGCAACGTTTTTCATAAATTGCTGAGATTATTAAACCAGCTTGTTTTCAGTCCATACTGACGATTTGTATCTATATATATTACATAAAAGTTTCAAGAAAGATATATGTTTTAGATGTGAATCGAAAAGGAAATGATTTCAAGGCATGAGCATTGTCTTTTGTAGATAGTGTGGTTATCTACTTGCTTGCCTTATTTCCTTACTAAGTTGTGAGCTCACCCCCTTTTTATTTCCCTATCTCTACAGAGCGTCCGTAGTAGTTGGACACAGCTGAAAACTGGTATTCCTCTATCCACTGCATACCCATCTTACGAAAGGTATACACATTCGAACGTTTTGTACTGAATAATGAAAAAGCACAGTTATATAAACGAATGTACGATCGGGGATGTATATGTACAAGTAATTGTATTAATGTGTATGAGTTTACTTTTAACAAAAAAGTACTTACAATCAATAGATAGCTGTATTGACATGTATACATATTATGGAATGAATGTGGTTGAGGTGACTAATATCGAATCACATCCCAATGGTTTGGTGTTGAGTTATGACAGAAGGAAAGGTAAGTAAAATGCGAAAAAAAATTGTGATGGTTTTTGGTAAGTCATGGGAGGTCATGATAGAAGTGCTTAAAAGATAATGTTGATGTTTTCACATGGACCCCTGCTGACATGCCTGGAATTGATCCGGAAGTCATCTGTCATGAGCTTAATGTGTTGCCCAGGGCATAACCTGTTAAACAGAAGAAAAAGAATTTTTCCCCTAAAAGACAGCAAATCATTGAAGAAGAGATAAACAAGCTGCTTGAGGCTGGATACATTCGGGAAGTCCTATATTCGAAATGGCTAGCGAATGTGGTGATGGTGAAGAAAGCCATCGAAAAATGGAGAATGTGTGTGGACTTTACCGACTTGAATAAGGCATGTCCAAAAGACTCATATCCGTTGCGCCGAATAGATAAGCTAGTAGATGAAACTTTAGGATACGAGTTTCTTAGTTTCTTGGACGCATTCTCCGGTTATCATCAGATCTTAATGCACCCCGAAGATGAAGAAAAGACGTCTTTCATCACCGATAAAGGTACTTTCTGTTACAGAGTGATGCCATTTGGCCTAAAAAACGCAGCTGCTACATATCAACGTATGTAAACAGAATTTTTAAGGATATGCTTGGCAACACAATGGAAGCTTATGTGGACGATATGATTGTGAAAAGTAAATAAGGGGAATTTCATGCTTTACGGTTATCCAAAGTCTATGAAGTTCTAAGGAAGTATAACAAGAAGCTAAATCCGAACAAGTGTTCATTCGGAGTCCAATCCGGGAAGTTTTTGGGATTTATGATAACCAATCGTGGGATCGTGGCCAACCCCGAGAAGGTCCAAGCCATTTTGGACATGAGGCCTCCAGTTACTTTTAAAGAGGTGTAAAGGCTAACGGGGAGAATAGCTGCATTAAACCGTTTCTTGTCAAAATCTGCTGAAAGGAGCCTACCGTTCTTCAAGACACTCCGAGGTGGGAAGAACTTTGAATGGACTAAAGAATGTCAAGTAGCCTTTGAGGAGTTGAAGGAGTATTTGAAAGAACTCCCGTTGCTGTCAAGGCCCTCAACTTGGGAGCATCTATTTATGTATCTTGGGGTAGATGATAAAGCGGTTAGTGCAGTTTTACTAAGAAGAACTGTAGAAGGAGATAGATCCGTTTATTATGTGGGCAAAATGCTTTTGGAGGCAAAAACAAGGTATCCGTAAGCTGAGAAAGTAGCCTTAGCACTTGTCATGGCCACGCGAAAACTGCGCCCTTATTTTTAGGCACAGTCGATAACGGTACTAACAGATCAAACTTTAAGACAGATACTCCAAAAGCCAGAGCATTTTGGAAGGTTATTGAAGTGGGCAGTTGAACTCGGAGAGTACGATATCTCTTTTCAGCCTCGACAAGCTATCAAAGCACAAGCGCTGACAGATTTTATTGTTGAGTGCACATGTCGAGAAGATCCCAAGGTGGAAGAGTTGGAATGATGGAAATTGTTTGTTGATGGAGCGTCAAGCAGAAGAGGAAGCAGAGCTGGAATTGTACTATTGTCACCAGAAGGAGAAATGCTGAAGTATTCTTTACGCTTTAATTTCCCTAGCTCCAACAAAGTGGCCGAGTATGAAGCTTTAATTGGTGGCATGAAACTTGCAAGTGAGCTCCAAGTTCGAAACTTGTTAGCTCATAGCGACTGCCAACTTGTTGTTAACCAGTTCAACAGGCATATGAAGTTTGGGAATCTACTGTCATTCCGTACTTGGAAAAGGTTTAGTGGTTAGCTCGATCATTTGATAATTTCCAGCTAACTCAAATTGATCGATCTGAAAATAGCCATGCCGACGCCCTATCTAAGTTAGCATCCTCCAAAGAAGCCATTGGGAGGTCCGTGAAAGTAGAAAGGTTGGTGAAGCCAAGCTATAGAAGAAGAAGGGGTGCTAGAAATTGAAGTCGGTACTGACTGGAAGACGCTAATTAAACAGTATTTAATGGAGGGAATACTTCCTAATGATAAAGAAGTAACTCAGAGAATGAGAATTCAAAGTGCAAAATTCACTCTAGTGAATGGGGAGCTCTATAAAAGGGGATATACTATGCCACTGTTGAAATGTTTAGGCCCAGAACAAGCCAACTACACATTGGTCGAGGTTCACGAGGGTATATGTGGAGAGCATTTAGGAGCTCGGGCTTTAGCAATGAAAATACTCAAAGCAGGATTCTACTGGCCTACGCTTAAGCAAGATGCACTTGATAAAGTGCGAAAATGTGATAAGTGCCAAAGATTTAGCCCCTTGACAACTGCCCCAATGCCAGCCCTTCAAAGTACATTCCAACCCACACCGTTCGCCCAATGAGGTTTGGATATACTAGGACCGTTCCCAGTGGCTACTGGTCAAAGGAAGTACTAGCTAGTAGCAACAGATTATTTTACTAAATGGATAGAAGCAGAGCCATTAGCCACAATTACTGAGAAAAAGGTTGAAGCAATGGTTTGGAAAGAGATAATCTGTCGATTTGGGATTCTGAGAATTTTGAATGCAAATCATGGGAAGCAGTTTGATTGTGATGCCTTCCAAAATTTTTGCGAAGGACTAAGGATCCAACTCAGGATATCTTTAATGTCATACCCGCAAGCTAATGGCAAAGTAGAAATCAGTAATAGGACCATACTTCATGGCCTCAAGACTTGTCTGGACAAGGTAAAATGGGCTTAGGTGGATAAGCCGCCTAGTATTCTATGGGCATATAGGACCACGAGTTGGGTACCAATAGCGGAAACATCGTTTAGCTTAGTATACGAAATTGAAGCTTTAATACTAGTAGAGGTCGGAGCCATCTCGCCAAGAATAATTCCTTATGTACAAGAAATGAATTCCTAGGGCCTACGAGAGAATCTAGATTTGCTTGATGAGCGACGAGATCTTGTTGCTATACGGTTAGCTGCCTACCAACAAAGGGTTGCTCGTTATTACAACTCCCGCGTAAAAGATAGACCCTTATGAGAAGGAGATCTAGTGCTGCGAAAGTCAGCAATCACCAACGCCTTGAAAGAAGATGGGAAGTTCAGAGCAAATTGGGAAGAACCTTACAGAATTAGGAGAATGATTGGACTGAGCACATGCATCTTGAAAAGCTTAGGGCCAAGAAGATAGTAAAGACGTAGAATACCAATCATCTGAAGCCATACACGGAGTAAAACTTTTATTTATTTAATGTCATTGTCAAACTATGGATTGAAATTTCATTTATTGAATTGTGATTTATTAATATTTTATTGCATACTGAGATTTTCAGCCGTACTTAGTGCAAGGGCTTGAAGCGAAAAAAGTGCGAGGTAAGCCATGCACCTAAGAAAATGGCTTAAAGCAAAAAATGCGCGAGGTAAGCCACGCACCCAAGAAAAGTGCTTGAAGTGAAAAATGCGTGAGGTAAGCCACAAAAAATGTGCAAGGGCTTAAAGAGAAAAATGCTCGAGGTAAGTCACGCACCCAAGAAAAGGGCTTGAAGGAAAAATGCGCGAGGTAAGCCACGAAGAAAATGTTCAAAGGCTTGAAGTGAAAAATGTGCGGGGTAAGCCATGCACCCAAGAAAAGGACTTCAAGCGAAAAATGCGCGAGGTAAGCCAGAAAAAAATGTGCAAGGGCTTGTAGTGAAAATTGCATGAGGTAAGCCACGAAGAAAATGTGCAAGGGATTGAAGCGAAAAATGCGCGAGGTAAGCCACGCACCCAAGAAAAGGGCTTGAAGTGAAAACTGCACGAGGTAAGCCACGAAAAAATGTGTAAGGGCTTGAAGCAAAAAATGCACGAGGTAAGCCATGAAGAAATGTACAAGGGCTTCAATCGAAAAATGCGCTGGGTAAGCCACACAGCCAAGAAAAGGGCTTGAAGCGAAAAATGCGCGAGGTAAGCCATGCACCAAAAAAAGGGTTTGAAGCGAAAAATGCCCGAGGTAAGCCACGCACCTAAGAAAAGGGCTTCAAGCGAAAAATGCGTGAGGTAAGCCACTCACCCAAGAAAAGGGCTTGAAGCAAAAAATGCGTGAGGTAAGCCACGCACCCAAAAATAGGGCTTGAAGCGAAAATTACGTGAGGTAAGCCACGAAGAAAAATGTGCAAGGGCTTGAAGCGAAAAATCCACGAGGTAAGCCACGAAAAAGAATAAATAAACGGCTTAAAGCAAAGAGTATGCAAGACAAGCCATAAAGGAAACTTAAAACGAGAATATGCAAAATAAGTCATCTTAATAATATGAGAAAGTACATTAAATAATCGGTAGTCCAGAGAAAAAGTAAAACTTCCTATACATATATATATATATATATGATAAATTCAAATTCTTAGTATAAATAAAATAATATTGGCAACAAGAAAAAAGAAAAAGAAAAAACTAAAACTATTCCTCAGTTGGTGGAGAAGCACCCTCACCTGAAGAATCTGACTCGTCGCATTCCAAATCGCCTAAAGCGTCAATCACTTCTGGTTGCTGATGAGGTTCCTAGGGGCCCTAAAGGTTTGAAAGATCGTCATGGGCCCCTTCTCCAGATAAGTCTTAAATCCTTGTTATTGGGCTCATAATGATTCACGACCCAAAAATTAGAGTAAATTTCTCGTTTTTCTTTCATACTTACTTGTCATCTGATCGTGACCACACTCCACTAACAATTGGGCTGTGCGTCAATGCCAGTCCCACTATTCATTCACCATATAACTTAATTCCTTATTAAAGGAAAGGTAAACACATGTGTTTTTCACTAATTCTTTCCCATTCATTTACAAATGTTTACAATGTCTATACATCCCCGAAAGTTACTTACAATCATGTTACTGTGCTATTCTTATTTAGATACAATATGTACAAGTGTATATACCTCAAGTGATGGGCAGCAGCGGATATCAGGAATGCAGTACTCAGCCGCCT
The DNA here is from genome assembly GCA_033439115.1 of Firmiana major. NCBI lineage: Eukaryota > Viridiplantae > Streptophyta > Magnoliopsida > Malvales > Malvaceae > Firmiana > Firmiana major. The sequence goes on along the minus strand of CM065907.1, from coordinate 41,039,562 downwards.
CAAAGTCTACTGAAAGAAATCTGTGTAGGAAAATGAAAGGGGTGAGCACATCAAGCTCAGTAAGACAATCCTACGAACAAGTAGGTAACCATGCAACCTACATGAACGTGGTGCCATGCATAAACCACCCTTTCTCCACACAATTTTAAAACAGGTGTTACAATTCATGATGTCATGTAAAACAAGTTCACATACAGATTTCAAAGAGCATGGAAAACTCAACATGCAAATCCATTTAAATCATTTCATTCTCGTTAAAATTTCACAACACAGCCAAGACGCAACCCCCCCTCGGGTGTTCCTGACTCACATAAAACCATGAAATCAAATGCTTTTCAAAGCAATAGTAACATGCGATACAATGAATGTCATGTAGAACCAATTTACATCACGCATGGGTTTAAATAGCATGGAAATAACGTCATGCAAGTTTCAGTTTAAATTCTAGTTTCATTCTCATCAAAATCACATCTCAGTCAGGATCCAACCCCTCTCTCGGATGATCCAGACTCAGAAAAAAGTCCACAAAACATGTTTCTAAAAACATCAATTTATAACATGCGAGACTAGGCAATATATATATATATATCTCAGGAAAATAACCAGGACTATAGCCATATCCTCGTGATCCACTGCTACACAGATCCTGTGTACGTGGTCTCACCACTATCGGGAACCACCCCGGGAGGTGGGTCAGTCCATCTCGTCAGTCCTGCCCAATCACTCGCATCCGAAGATGCCACTCGCATTCGAAGATGCCACATAATCAATCCCAACACGGTACAACGTACTCCATGCTACTTGCACGGTACAACATACTTCGTAGACCCACATCTCATATCAATAATCGTGCCTGTCTCAAAACGCACGTGCAAGCATATTTAAACAGTGTGACACAGTCTACCCGATGCTCCAAGCATAGCTCATCGCATGTCTCATAAAATCAGTGCGAGCGATGGTCCAATAGTCTCATAAAATCAAGGAAAATCTCGTGCGAGCAAAGCTCTAGCACACATTTCATAAAATCTCATAAGATCTAGTGCGAGCTAAGCTCCAGCACTCTGTCAAAATCATGTAAAACTAGTGCGAGCTAGGCTTCAACACTCTGTCATAAAAATCAAGTGAAAATTTGGTGCGAGTTAGACTCTAGCACCCTGTCACAAAAATCATATGAAAATCTGGTGCGAGTTAGACTCCAGCACCAATGCATGTAAAACTCTAGTGCGAGCCCCTGTTCCAACACTAATGCATGCATCACACAAATCAAAACTCCTGCGAGCTGAGCTCTAGCATGTCACATTTTCATAAAATCACGTAGGTGGCTCTTTTATCTCAAAATAATTTCCAAAAGAAATCACATTGTTGAAATATGCAATGCTGTGCATTTTTATTTAAAAGTTAGCTAGCTTACCCATGCATGTGTCAAAACACCTCAAAACAAGCAGGAACTTCTTATTCTTGCTCCTCCCAACTTTTCCTAAATTTAGAAATTTTACCCTTCACAGGGGTATTTTGGTCATTTACCCATCCGGACACTAAAATTCTTATTTTAAATCTAGACCCTTCAGACAATTTTAGGGAATGTAAATGCAGTCAAAATTGTGTAAAGTTACCTCTAGCAGTCCGTAAAATTCCCTTACTTGGAATCACACGCGAGCTTATCCTGTCTCGATCGTACTAGGTCTCTCAGTCCAATTCGCTCCAAACCAAGTCTACGGAGCTGCATATAACCACATATTTGTGTCAGTTCTAATATATTTATCAGTATTTCATTCTTACTGATCGAATCTAAAACACTGGGCCTGTTTTACTTTATTGGGCCCGATTGCACCTTAATGGGCCTCGACCCCTTTTTCAGCCTGTTTCCACTTATTAAATCCCTTCGTCGGGTCTATTGGGCTCATTAGGCCTATCAATACCTATTGGGATCATTAGCCCGTATATCATTTATGATAATTAATTCAAAAATCCAAATATAATTTATTTTATGCAGGAATTAATCCAAAATCTGTAAAATAAATTTCAATTGTGCAATAATCATACTATTGTCGTAAACGAGCTTTACTTACCCGAAATTATGTGATGGTGCACAAATCGGAGTTCTATCAGGCTCACAGACGTGATTTATCGTCGAACTGCACAATTTTTATATTTAATTCCGCGTTAATTTTTGATCAAGTATAATTTTAAATAAATTTCCTGAAAATCAATTCAGTCAATTTTAACTGCTTACCGACTTACCCGAAATCTGAGGTATCCCTAAGAATTTTCCTCTCTTTTTTCCTTTTTTGTTTCCCTTTCCTTCCCCTTTCCACCGTCACCGGTCGTTTTCGACCGTTTCGTCAGCCGCTACCAGTACCAAAAGAACCGGCTCATCCTCTCGATCATGCCGGTACCCTCCAATCACACCCAGCTGCCGTGGATCGCCGGAATCGAGCCCCTTTTTCCTGTCGGCTTTTCATTCTCCGTTCACCGGAATCCGACGTCGGTGGCGCACGTCGTCGGTACCAGCAGGTTCGCACAGACGTCCTCTCTCTTCTTCGACCCTCGTCGGCCTCGTTGGTCACCGGTGGTTGTCGGGCTTCTCGGGTCTTCCTTGAGTTTGGCTGTTGCGGGTTCCCTTCGCATTTTCAGATTTCAGTTTCCTTTCTTTTTTTTTCTTTTTTTTTTATAATTTATTTTATTATTATTCTAATCATTAAAATATTATAAAAAATCCCAAAATATCAACAAAAACTATATTTTATTTAGATTAATTTATTTATTCTATTTTAACCATTTTTCAGTGTATTTTTCTCTGTATTTTCAGGATATTGTCCCGACCAAATTTTGGTAAATCTTAATAAATTTGTATCTTGGTCAATTAGACTCGGAATTCAATAATTTTTCTTTTATTGATCAAGATTTCCTAAATCCATATTTTAATGAAATTTTCTTATCGCTTCAAGCCTTTGTTTAGGTACATGGCTTACCTCGCGCATTTTTCGCTTCAAGCCCTTGATTGAGTGCTTAGCTTACATCGCGCACTTTTCGCTTCAAGCTCTCACACATTGTCTTCGTGGCTTACCTCGCGCATTTTTCGCTTCAAGCCTTTGATTGAATGTTTAGCTTACATCGCGCATTTTTCGCTTCAAGCTCTCGTACATTTGTCTTCGTGGCTTACCTCGCGCATTTTTCGCTTCAAGCCCTTGATTGAGTGCTTAGCTCACATCGCGCATTTTTCGCTTCAAGCTCTCGCACATTTGTTTTCGTGGCTTACCTCGCACATTTTTCGCTTCAAGCCCATGATTGAGTGCTTAGCTTACATTGCGCATTTTTTGCTTCAAGCTCTCGCACATTTGTCTTCGTGGCTTACCTCGCGCATTTTTCGCTTCAAGCCCTTGATTGAGTGTTTGTGGAGGGTGGCCATCCGGCATATATAATCTATTATTGCCGATGGAACTGCTTGTTCATGAAGTATAATCTATCACTCTTATCTGTCAACCAAGCTTTGGTGGGTTACATCAGAAACAGCTTGCTGGCTAACCGTCTACTCAAAAAGCTTCTTATTCATTGGAGGATGATTCTTCCCTCCCATTGTCCCACCATTGCTCAAAGAGCCAAGAGGCTCAATTTGGTTCATTGCATCCGCAGAAGTATCAGGTCATGAAACTCCCACATTGCTTCCATTGTAACTACATGCATTCTCAACATTGACTGAATCCAAAAATTTAAGATTTTCCATCCTATATGCCAGAGGTGATATAGTAGAAAATTTTGCATCTTCCTTTGTATTTTCTACATTGCAACCCATTTCAAGTGGAGAGAGAATATTTTATGGGATATTCCAATAGTATATAATTGCTTTGAATATATCATAGTATATTGTTTTATGTTGGATGGATGAAGAAAGCACAATATAATCCAACAGCCAATACGAGAAACCATCCACAAACACCCCTTCCAAGTAAATTCCGTAGAGTGTTTCGTAACTATACGGAATTGGAAGTTCTTTCCAAGTATTGGAGGCCAAACTAAAAACCCAGAGTTGAATGGAAGTCCACCTGGCCAAAGAAGCAGCATGATGTTTTTGAATCTGTACGACCTTATAGTCATTCATGGAAGAATCATAGACGAAACCCGGAACAAAAGTTAAACGATTGGAATTGTAATAGCCTATAGCACTAGGATAAACAGGTAACACATTGCATCGTCCGGTGAAGGGATTGCATATGGGAATCTGGTCAGCTGAGCAATAAGATAAAAGCAAACCATTGCATGAACCGCAGATTCTAACGTAACAATTAAATTTATGCGCAGAAAAATATATGGGTTTCTTTGCGTAGCCTTTGCTCAGTTCAATGGGCGATGCATTGAGCCTTTCATCGACATCAAAAGCGTACACGCCCCTTTCTCAAGCGTGTAAAAGCAATTTACAGATTTTGGTTTGGAGTGATCGATTCAGATGAGCCTTAATGAAAGCAGGGCTATCGATCTCGATGCAGAAAGACTTGGAGACACGTCGGAGATGCAAAAGAGTCTTCACCGGGAGTTCAAGAAAGCACCTGGAGGACTTTTGGAATGCTATTCAAATTGTAGTATCTGAGATATGATTCAGTGTCAAGGGCAGCCTTAAGCCTCAACAAGTGATTGCAAGTACTCAAGAAGACTTGCCCATATATATCAACATAAAAAAGTTCTGCTCCTCTGAGTGACGAATTTATAGTAATTGTTGGTCCCATTTTATCGATTGCACATTCTGGACAATACCTGGCTCCCTCAAGTATGTACATTTTCACGACACCTATATATCACGAATGATATGCAGATGGACACCCATCACAACAAAGCAATGTCCCATCGATGCCACAAAGACGGCACTCATCACTATTTCTATCTGATGGCTTTCTGCAATGATCTCCATTGCCTCCCTCTCCCTGCATGCTGAAGTTTTAGAATATCTAGGACGAACCATTCTAGGCCCTTTTTCAGTAGGATCAATCACAACTGCATGAGGATCTGTTTCCACTTCTGCTGCCTCACGCATGTCAATTTCAGATACATCATCACATAGAAGTTGTAGAGTCATCAGCTTTTCGTTTATAGGTAAGGAATAATACTCCCTTTTAGAGACATCTTCGTAAAATCTTTTCCACTCAGGTCCTCTTACATATCCCATTACCATAAAATACTGGACCAAATAAACAGGCAATGTCAGTGTATCAAGTAAGCTCCAATCAAGGCACCTTAAGCATTTTGATGCAAGCTCTGACCCTTATTTGGATGCTGTTCATGTTGCCTTGATGCGAATTGTGGAATGGTAAGTATAACAAACTTCCCAGCCATTTCAGCGATCTCATCTTCTTGCCCGAGAAATTTAAGAATTGGGGTAGCAAAAATGTATAATGGCAAGAGGATGAAACAGGCGGTGAGCATGGTGATCCAGGATCTTTGCATATAAATTCCAAGCAAGTGTACTTGTCCAGCACCGAAAGCCTGACCACATAGTGTCTCAAATGCACCCCTTATGCCAAACATGAAGTCGAAAGAGAAGGTTCCGGTGACAGTGAGAGCAATGGTGACAGCAGAGAGTTCAACATTACCGATGTGGCCGACTAATAAATTAGTGACGGCGTTAGTTCCGTATTGACAGATTATATGGAAAACAATGGGAGCTGCAACCTTCCACATATTCACTGTCTCCTTACAAAACTTCGACTTCACTACCTTGAAGCTCCTCGGCGGCGCAGGGAACAGTGATGGCAAGGGTAGTCTCAGTTTGGTGCTGTATAGGAGAAGGTAACACAGAACCAGGATGATGCGTTATGAAGCAGTGCAGCTGTAGTTTACTTTGGGCGAGCAGGAAAGCATTATAGTAAGCCGAAACTGAAGAGAATGGTGGTTGATGCAAGAACAGCAACAATGAAAATGATGGAGGCAGTAAGACAGAAGGTAGGAACCAACACATAGGCGACTGCGCAGGGCAGTAGCTTGGAGCGGTGCGGGGAGGCAGAACAAAGAAACAGAACTGTGGTTAGGATAATGATTAGTTGAAACCGAAGCAGTTCGCAACGTGGAAATTTAGCTTAAGCAGAAAGCTTAATATGGGAGATGATAATGGGAGGCTTTTACCGAGGATGATGGATGATCCTTGAAGGATGATGGCGTTCTCTCTCTCTTTAGACCACCCACTTGAATTCTAGTAAAACTATATGAATTTCCAGTTTAATTTATGTGTTCCCATATATATATATATTGCAACGTTATTTCCTTTCCTGCAGCTGCCTTCTTTAATGGCAGAGGCAGTAGAAAAGTAAGGTGGCTATGCGCACAGCAAAGAACGGTGCAAGAACAGGCAAGAATCGACCGCTAGTGTGGTGAGTACAAGGGTGATAATGGATGAGCAAGGAACGGTGGCATTGTCGCAAGCCAATGGTCTTCTCTGTTTTCTTAAACTGGCCAATTCTCCCCCTCTGTTGTTTTCTTCTGTCTCAGTTATCAAAGCACTGCAGCTGATGAGATGATACCGGTACAGCAGCAATTCAGCAAGGTTGAATTTCATGCAGTGGCCGAAGCAAAATAGAGGCAGCAGTATGGATGCAATAATGCAGGGTCTGTGGCGAGTAAGATGTTGGCAGGAGGAGGTTCGCAGTGCACGATTTGGAGGCTTGGTAATTACAGCTTGACTGTAGTAGAGCTTGCAGTTGCTGCTGAACAAGGGCAGAAATGCAGCAAACTAGGAAGAGCAGTAACAAGATGATGATAATAGTAATGCAAAGGCAGTAATGTTTTCTTCTTAGCTTTGTTTCATGATCATGAAGAAGGCCTCCTCCAGTGTTTCACTGGATTAGCATGGCTGTCCCCCTTTGCGAATTAGCATGGCTGTCCCCCTTTACTGGTTGAGGCTTAGCTTTTGACTCTACTTGCCTGTACTTTTCATGTCAAGCGCACAAGTGTTATTTAGTGGGATGCAAAGTCTTCAATGCGACAGAATCAATAAGAGGGCCACAAGCAGCATTCTCGCCTGGATTATATATGGAAATCTTAAATACTGGCTCATCAGCTTAGAAAGCCCATGCATATGAATCTCATCCATTGCTGCTATATATTGTTTGAATTGGAAATAAACCATAGTCATTTTTCTCGGGTGCTATTAGCAATATGTCACTTTGTTTTTGACTTGACTTGATGTAGTAAAAAGTAAATTTGAGTTTTCCAGCATGACAGGTTCAGAACTTGTACATTGTATAACAAGAAGCACTATCAGTGCAGCAACTGACTCGTATATTGATAGAGAAAAGTTGGCATCAAGCAACGATACAGTAACATAAACCTTCAATTGTTTCAGCCTTGTATCATGAGGAATAATGCAAGATGCCAAAGAAATACAAGCACAAAACTTTTTCAAAATCGGGATTGTTTGGGGATAATTATGCTTTACTAGCTTCACCTCAAAATCTAGTAGTTTAGTCTCAAAGTGATTATAAAGACCTTGAAGCTGAAAACTTGTTAACCAATCAAAGGAGGATGCAGAATTAACTGAGTTCTTCTGGATAAATGATTGTCCATCAATACTTGAATTGAGAGAGTCTAGCTCAGTCTTAGATGCAAAAAGAAGAGATCCCAAGTTAAAAACCATGTTAAACTCTTCTGAAGCCACATTTCGCAAGGGAACATTTATTGTAATGTTGGTGATACTAACATCCAATGCCATCTTCTTATGACTTGATAAGATGTACTCAGCTTTTGCTAGCAATCGAGAGTTAGCATCATCAAATCATTTCCAGATGCAATGTCCCACACAACATCCAGAGCTCGATTAATTTCTATCACTTTTCATTACTGTTAAATATCCCCATGTCATTGTTGTAGAGTAGAAAGCTTTTTTTTTTTCGTTTCCCACAGACGGTGCCAATTGTTGTTGTTCGGTTACAACAATTACGAATTGCTTACATCAAAGCCTTGATTTTTGTGACATGTGTTACCGAAAGCTCTTCAAGAAAAATAATGATCAGAGGGACGCAGGGGTTGTTCCCTACGTAAGTACTCCGATACTTAAGTTAGCAAGAGAATTTGACAGAGTTATCTATAAATAAAAATGAAAAGCCTTAATTTCACGTATCATACCTTTCAATTGTTGTGCAAGAAATAAATAAATAAATAAATAAGCAAAAAAAAAAATAATTGACGTTGGATTCAAACTCAACCTCATCTACATGATTATAACATTATCAAGGTGAAAATTAAAATATATATAGATAAGGAAAGAGAGTTTCAACTAGGTACAAATTCATATCTTTAAAAACACAATCATCATCATATGTAAAACAAAAAAGGAAGAATTAACAGTATGGGTAAGAATCGGGAGTCAGAAGAATCAATCAAATATACCCAATTAACTTTAATACCTAGAATCAATGGATCGATTAATTACTTGCCTAAACAAACTACTCAAAAGGTCCCATAAAAACATATAGATACACACTGCAAAATACTCAGAGGGAGGGGGAACACACTCGGCAAATATACACACAGAGAGAGTAAGAATCGACGAAAAAAACGCATACAGCAAAAACAAAAAGATTTCCTTTTTGGGTTTTGTTTGGGTTTTCAAAATCAGATTTAGAACTTTAGGGAAATTTCGAGGGAATTTTGAGTTAAGATTTAGAAAGTTGGTGTTGAGAGGAGTAGGAAAGGGGCTTGCTTTTGAGTCCGACCACTAGACGGCAACGGCGCATTTCACGGCAGCCGGTACACGAGCTTCCTGGGTTTCCATTTTTTAGAGAGAAGTAGGAGCAAAAGTTTCTTGAGAGATAGACAGTTAAACTAAGAACGAGACCGTTTTGGATCCCTGTTACTGCTAAAGATCTGCGCGTCGCCTAATTCCCAGGCGCAGTCCGACCTGACCCGATCTCTTAACCCACGCGTTCCTTTCTGAACCGGGTATTAATTTTATTATTATTTTTTTCTTATTGTAATATGTCATTAAATATCAAAATAATAAAATAAAAAAGAGATTTTCTTTAGAAATAGATAGTTATAAATGACAATAAAATAATAATAATAATACTGATAAAAATAATAAATGAAAGAAATAATTTTATGTTTGAATTTAATTAATAATTATATATTTTTGGATAAATTGAGGATTTGTTCAATGATAAAATTCTAAAAAATTACAAGTGTGTAATATCTTAAGAATTTCTAAGATGACGAAAAATTTTTATGTTCAATCAAAGTATTGAAGAATATAAAGGACTGTAGTCAAGAATTCTCAATTTATTTCAAAATAAATAAAAAATAATGAAGATTTATAGAAAAATAAATTAAATAAATAAAACATATAAAAATTCATAGGTACTAATTTATAAAAAAAAAAATATAATTAAAAGAATAATTTAACATAAGTTATCTAATTTGAACTAGATAGAAACTCAATAAAAAATAAATCTATGGTATTTCAAGCGTGCAAATATCATATAGATTGAGATGGTAAATTTTCTCATATTCAATCAAAGTATTGGGGAATGTGAGAAAAGTTTAAAGGTTTCTATTTATAGAAATAATAACAATAATAAATAGAAATGACAATAATAAAAAAAACAAATAAATAAATAATAAAAGATACTAAAAGAATCACAATTTAAAGTAAACTTTTCATAAAATTATAAATAGAATTTTGAACCAAGAATCCAACCAACGATGGAATTCTTACATCTTTCAAGTGTACAAGGTTTGAAAACTTCCTAGGTGAGAAATTATATTTTTAAATTTGACCAAAGCGTTGGAAAATTTAGAAATATAATTTGAATATCAAGGATTTCCTTTCAAAATTCAAAATTCAAAATAATAAATAAAATATTAATAACTTCAGTAATAATCCAAGAGAATTTTAAAAATAAAAATTTAATATGTGCATTTCAATAAAGATTGAAGTGAGTAAAATTCAACCGAGGATGTAACTCTCAGACTTTGCAAAAGGAAAATGAATGAGAATTTCCTAACTGGAAAATATTCTTTTCGAATTTGACCAAAGTGTTGGAAAGTTCGGAAGGAATAATTTTAAAACTAAGGGTTTTATTTCTCTTTAAAATTTATGAAACATCCCGACGATAAAGCCTTTTCATGAAAACGAAAAAGGGTTTCCGTGAATGCTCTTGAGGTGAGAAAATTTGTTACGTGCTCGATTAGAGTGCTGAAGGACACCTAAAGGAATTTTTAATACTTAAATATAAACACACAAAATTTTGAAATAAATTTAAAAATTATTAAATTAAGGCTCTTAGGAAAAAATATGATTAAATGGTACCATTTTGAATGAGCGTTGTGAGGGTACTAACACCTTCCTCACATTTAAAGGAACTCCTAAACCCAAACTCTTAATCGTAGACCTTAATTTATTTTAAGGAAATCTTAATCATATTTAAGAAAACCTAAAAAGTAGATTTAAATTAGGTGACCAGTCACACCTAATAAAAAGGATTGGTGGCGACTCTATTGAATTATGTCTAGCGGCTAGGTTCTAGGACTAAAACAATTATGACACCTTTCTTTTTTCAATCATTTCTCTCAAATCTGCAATGGCTATCGAATCTAATCCCAACTTACTGACCCTACTTTTTCCTTAGGCTTGTTCTAGCCTATGTCATACGGTCAGTAGGTATCATGGATATGTTTGGTGAGTTAGAAGCCTACAAATGGCTTTTTGGAACCCAAGATGGGTCTTCGTTACTAGTTTCCTCAGTTGGATCGGATGCATAAGTAGGTTGTTTGGGTATCCTAATACGACATTGACCTCTGGTAATAAGGGGCATCACATGGTCTCTTACTATCCATGTCAAATCACGTATTTTTTGTCGAAAATGATTAATTTCTCTTTGCGCCGCTTGATCACGGCGAGTGGTAGGTGATAATTCTATTTTTAATAGAATTATTTGTACTTAATTTCCTAATTATTTATTTAATCCCCATATTATTTTATTAATAATCTCTTTTATTTAATTAAAATTCTTTAATATGCTGATAAATTAAATCCTGATGAAACTCAGTCGTTTCAGTCGAAATTGGGCTGAAAACGGGCTAAAGGAGACTGGACCACTTCCAATTTATAGACCGAGTCACCAGTCGTCTGGATACGCGTGATGCCAGGTGTCCGTATTTTATTCGCTCTGAAATGATAAGATTGACGGACACCGTGCGAACCTTCTAGAAGACACACGTCGGGCCACATCGCACAACCAACTGGACAAACCGACAAATGACGTGGAAATATCTGCTCTACAGCAAATCAAATGAAGACAAGTGGCCAAACAATGCCAACTCATCTAGGATGGAAAATTAACATAGTACCCCTAAGTGTGTATATAAATAGAAAATGATGGCAATTGAAAATGGTATGTAAATTAGGGTAGAATAGCTTTTAGGGTAACTTTAAGTTTGTTTTTAAATTTTCGAATAGTTTTCTTTTAACAAGCTTTTCTACTGTTCATGGCAACTTACTTTATGAAGAGTTTCTTTCATTTTAGTTCACATTATTAAAGATTATTTCCTTTGAATTTGATTCAATGAAAGTTAATGGAAAGTATTTGCCTCTTTTTTACTAGCTCCCAGTTTTCCTAAAATGCTTATGTTTTTGTTTTGTTGAAGCAACCTTTATTTTTCCTAGCTCTCAGTTTGATCTTCTTTTATGCATTCGGGTGACAAGATTTGCTCATTCATTCTTCTCCCTTTCAGTTCTAGTGCCTTGATGTGGGTTGATGTTAAGCATTCTTCCACATCAGGAGCAATGTGGAATCACGGTTGGAGAAGAAAATGAAGCAAACCGAGGATGATGGGTTCCCTATTCATGTTGATGAAGCTCACGGTTTTGAGTGTGTTAACTTCAGTTTTTTTTTTACTTAGTTCTTTTCGTTTTTAAGCTTTTATCTAGCAATGCACTGTTATTCGATTTTTCTTGTTTCATTTTTTTTTGTTTGCAGTGCACGGATTTAGCTCTTACTGCTTTTTAACATTAGTTGCCATATTGTTTTATTGCATTTTCTTATGCTGCTGTAATCCCTTTTTAATCACTACCTTTCATATTAGCAATTTATCTTTGATCTCTCTAAACTCTTTACTTATTTTGTTTGGCATAAAATAGTGTCCATGGTGCAGTAGGGAGTATCCTTCATTTTCCTCTGTTTGTCTCTATTTCAATATCAATGTCCTGTTCATTGTCTTCATGTGTTGTTATTCAGTTTTTAATCCTGTTTTAGCCTCATTTTCAAGTTGTTAAATGCTTAAATCCATCACCATTACTAAGTTGTTGTGTAGATATTGATAACAGCAGTTGAAGGGTGCAGAGTGTGTGTAACCAGGATCGGGTCCAGCCCCTGTCTTCTTGTTCTATCTCGTCTTTAGTCGCCGAGAAGTTCTGGTTTGTGCTGCTGTGTGCTGTTGCAGATTTTGGACTGCATGGGTAGTTGCTGATTGTTGCAAGAATGATATGATGCATGAAACAGAGAGGGGCCAAGCTGAATGCTGTGACATGCAGCGCAGAGCAGCAAGAAGTGGTGACTGATCTTGTTCGGGACAGTACTGCTGGTACTGCAGTGGAGGACTGAACTGGGAGTGAGCTAGGCATGCAAGGAACGAGCGGCAACAGCAATGAAGGACAGTACACGGGGTAGCAACACCTAGACAGAAGCCTTGATGCAACGCTTGGAGACATCATGAACCATGTTAGGATAGCGCCTGGCGAAGCTGGGGAAGAACGTGTACAATGATAGTACATGGTACCACTTAGCTGGGCATAATTGCTAAGGCCTTGTTTGGCCACATTTCCTTTGTTTAGTTTAATGTTTATTGCATTTTTATTATTTTGATTGTTTTCATTAGTTGTTAATTTAGGATAGTTGTTAATTGATAACTGTAGGTTAAATCTAACGTGTTAGTTTGTCAATTTAATCTTTAGTTTTAATTTCTAGTTAATAGTTAATTTTATATTATATGTTTTAGGACTTAATTTTAGTTTAGTATTGTATGAGTTGCATTTAGGATTCACTTAGATTAAAATCATTTTATGCATTGTTAAATTTTCATTTAAAAAATCCAAAAATTATTTCTCATGCATTAGGTAGATTTTTTTTTTTTTGTTAAATTGGTAATTAGGTATATTTAGGATTAATTTAGAATTAATATTTTAGACATTTAGACTTGTAGTTAATTTCTAAATTTTTCTAGGATTTTATTTCATTAAATTTTAAGTTAGTTTAATTTGAAATTTTATTAAGTAGTTTAATTACATGCACATTTTATTTTAGGATTGTTTAATTCTAGTTTAATTAATCTTGTTTAGTTATTTTCATATTTGCATTTTAGTTTAATTTCGTTAATTAATTTTAACTGTTTCAATTATTTTTGTAGGGATTTACTTCTAATTGCTTGGAGCACTGTAAGTAATTTTAGATCGATATTATTTTCTTTATTTTATAGTTTTTATTATTTTCAGCACTTTTAATTTTAGCCTTGTAGATCACCCATCATCAATTCATAATTTGCTAGAATATACTTACGGTAAGACCAACCGGTATTTAATTAGGCTGATCAACTTCTCTGTGGGATGATATTCCGGGACTCAAATCTCATTATTACTTGTACGACCCGTGCACTTGCGGACAATACGTTTAGATCGTACCAGTAGGTGTGACAGGATTGGTGTTTATTCTTGACTTTTCTTATACATCAAGGCTATGGCTTTCTTCATCCATTGAATATGATGTTGAAGTTGTAGTGACCATAAGAGGTGGAGTTGCATTGGCTTTTCCCCTTGTATTACGGACAAGGCTTTTGAGTACGTGTGAGATCTAAGAATTTTAGATATATTTTAATGATGTAATAAGAACTTGAAGTGTAATTTATTGAGCTAAGTGAATTGTGGAAATTATAATTGGAGATTTACATGTTAAGTGTTTAACCTAAGTGTGAAACTAAGAGATCAGATCGATCTTAGAGAAGGAGAGATCGATCTGGTGAGTTAAAAATGACAAGGAAGGAGGAATTTAAGGAGCAGATCGATCTCCAATGGAAGAGGATCGATCTCCTTATGATTCTGTTTGAGAGAAGATCGATCTCATGAGGAAGGGATCGATCTCCGAATGTTTCTGTTTGGGAGAAGATCGATCTCCTCAAGGAGCAGATCGATCTCATAAAGCCATAAAGAGATCGATCTCACCCCTCGACAGATCGATCTCCTAGGCATAAAATTACCCAAAATCGTCCCCAATTTCAAAAGCAGATCGATCTCATCAAGAGCCAGATCGATCTACTACCCTCAGTCTATATAAGGAACCCCTGCGTTCTCCTGCAATTTCATTTTCTCTCTCTTCCAAACCCCATTTCTGTCGAAGCCCTAGCTTTCTCACTCATCCAAAGCACCTATTTCCGTCCAAATCAGAAGTTGTGGCAAGAAGGAAAGTTGTTCCTCATCAAAGGGAAAACAACATACTTGAAAATCGAAAGACGGATCGGATCGAGGCAAGAGATAAGCTCTCCACAAGTTTTGGGTAATTTCTAAACCTCAATCTTGATATTTGAGATGATTTTGGTGATAATGGTTGTTGGCATTGTGTTGAAATAATTGAAAAATGATTAGGGATTGAGGGAATTACAATGTAGTTGGAGTGATGATGATATTTAGCAACTTTGGTAAAATTTGGGAATTTTTGAGCTATAAATGGAGATTTAGACAATGTGGTGTATTAGCATAGATATTGTGGCATGGGAAACATAGAATGTTGAGGTGTTGTGAGCGAGATTGTGGTTGTGATGGAGTTATGAGAATTGAGAAATTTGAGGTGTTATGAGCAATTATGCTCGATTTTGAGAATTGAGGTTAATGTGATAAACCGTTGAGTTTGCGTGAAAAGTAAATTGGGCTCTACGTTAAGGCAATACTGAGATTTGAGAAAATGTGTGCGTGTTTTACCGGTTGGAACTCGGTTTTAATATGTTTTGTGTTGAGTACAAAAATGTTTTAAATGAGTTTTATGAGAGAAAACCATTATGAGTTCTACATGAAGGCATAACGTTTTATAAGATAATGGCTAATGATTGAGACTTAGGCGTGTCATGTTGAATACACATCGGGCCTTGCTTTGGTAGCATGTAAAACCAATATAGTGGGACGCCTGGGAACTGACCCAGGGACCACAGGCCTTGTTCTGGTAACATGTAAGTCCGATTATTGCTCCGCTTTGGTAGCGTTGGGAGGCCTTGCTCTGGTAGTATGTAAGTCCAATATTCCTCCGTTTTGGTAACGAGAGATGCCTCTGTTTTGGTAACGTGAGATGACCCCGTTCTGGTAACGCTGGGTGGCCTTGCTTTGGTAGCATGTAAGACCGAGAGAGTGGGTCGCCTGGGAACCGACCCAGGGACCACGTGATAGTGTGCATGAGGCGAGGCATTGCTCTGGTAGCATGTAAGGCCGGGCCTTGTTCTGGTAACATATAAGTCCAATATACCATCCATACGACCATATTGTCGATGTTCCCTCTATACGAGGATGCCTGGGATGCGCACCCAGAGGAGATTACATATTTGATGTGCCATGATGAGTTTTAATTGAGTTTTATTGCCTAGTCTCGTTTTACACATGAGTTGTGTTTTGTGACCTTGTCACGTGCTATTTGTTGAGGTGATTTTTATCACGTATTTTGAGAAAAGCCATTATCGCATATATTTACACATGCTTGTGAATGCTCTATATTGAGCCTTTTTTTAACTTCATGTTTTCACATGATTTGAGAGTTATGAGATGATGATGTTTTGAGAACTTTCATGCTACGACTTCAAATGAGCTTCATAAACAAATACATATTTGTGATGTGTGATATGGTTTATATAACTGAATTCCCTTACCTCCTTGCTGCGCGATTTGGAAGCTCACCCTGTTTTCTCTTCCCCCAGATTGCTTTAAGTGAAGTGAGTTCCCTGTGACGTACGGGTTACAGGCTAGTGGAGGACTTGAGCTTCAGGCCGTATTTTGTGTATTGAGGTAGATATTTAATAGTCATGTATCCAGACTAGAGTTATATTTACAGACACTCATTGTATAATGATGTACGGGATGTATTAGGATTAATTAACTTGGAATTGAGTAATGTATGAGATACGATATATATACTATGTTATGATGAGATCCTGAGGCATGGTAAGTATGATGATGTATGACACTGCACAGGAATGCACCCTTAATTGTGAATTTGATGAGTAAAAAGTTTTAAATTAGCCCTATTTTCCACGCTTCCGGGGCATCACAGAGTTTTCTTGGTATCAGCGCTTAGGGTGTTTAGTACTGTCAGTGTCGGTTAAGTGAAATAGAATACATTCCAAGTGTCTGTAATAGTCTGGTCATGAACTGAATCTGAGGATTGAGATTTCAATCGATTTTGATATATACGCACAGGAGACGAGTTGAGATAGAGAATGAGTAAACGACGAGGTCGTTCGAGGAGGCAGGCAGAGTCCCCTCCACTACCTGTCCCACAACCAGAGAGTCCTAACTCTCGATTTAATCGGATTGAGACCGATGTGAGGCAAGGTTTTGAGCAGATGGCAGCGTTATTCGCGCAACACTTTGGAGTTAATGCCTCGGGTACTACTCCTACACCACCACAAGGACCTCCTATACCCCTAGTGCCTCCCGTCACACAGCCTGATGACAGAATTATGGTCCGACTGAAGGACTTTTTGAAAATGAATCCACCTGCATTTAGGGGAAAGAAGGATCCTACAGAGGCTGAGGAGTGGTTGACGGAGTTGAGAGTTATATTCGACTATTTGGGGTGCACCGATGCTGAGAGAGTCAGTATGAGTGCCTATATGTTGAAAGGGAGAGCTCGAGATTAGTGGGGTACTACCCAGGGTATTTTGATGTCCCACCAGGATGTGATTGGTTGGGAAGAGTTCCAGACAGCCTTTAGAGCCCAATATGTACCACGAGCTGCCCAGAGAAGGAGGCAAGCAGAGTTTTTGAGTTTGGTACAGGGTGACATGTCTGTAGATGATTATGAGAGCCGATTTACTGCTCTGCTAAGGTATGATCCAGAAACGTTTAAGAATGAAGAACTCTATACCGAGAGATTTGTGTATGGATTGAAACCCATCATCAGAGATCGATTGATCGGGTTATGTATTACTGAGTTTGGGGATGCTCTGAGACGAGCACAAGAGATTGAGAGGGGAATTGAAATTGTACAATCCCAGAATGAGTTAGGATCAGTGATTAGGGACAAGGGCAAGAGGCCAGCAGTGTCTCAGGCAGATGTTCGGAGAGGTTCCTTCAGGAGAGGAAGGATTGAGGTACAGAAGGGCAGATTGGAGAGACCCAGAGCTTATCCTATTATCAAGGAGACCCCTCGATATGGCAGGCCAGAGATAAGGGTTTGTAGAGACTGTGGCCGATCGCATGAGGGAAGTTGTGCTGGATCGATCCGTGGATGTTTTAGATGTGGTGACATGGGTCACAGAGTGAAGGACTGTCCTCAACCTCGGATAACACATGCTCCAGAGCCTACTAGACAGCAGCCTCAGAGAGTGAATCCCCAGAGACGGGCCACTGCTGCAGAGAAAGGGAAGAAACCTGTGGTACAGGGACATGTGTTTACCCTGGATAAGGAAACTGCGGACACTTCAGCAGAAACTATAAGAGGTACACTTTCTGTCTGTAATCATAAGGCTCATGTGCTGATAGATCCAGGATCCACGCATTCGTTTATTTCAGAGCATTTTGCATGTAGTTTAAATTTGAAGTTTGAACCTCTAGAGTATGTACTACATGTAAATACCCCTATGCGTGAATCCCATAGAACTGAGTTAATCTGTAGAGGATGTGAAATAAAGGTGGGAGATAGAGTGATGTTAGCAGATCTAATCATGTTAAATATGCATGGATTTGATATAATTTTGGGAATGGATTGGTTGGCAACTAATCGAGTGAGTTTAGACTGCTACACTAAGATTGTAACTTTCTCCCTACCTGAACCTTACAGTGTACAGTTGAGATATTGAGGAAATGAATATGTGGAATTCTAGTAAGTAATTTGAGAATTTTAATATTATTTTTGAGAGTATTAAATATGATTGTTCATGTGAAGGTAACGAAACACTCATCTCAGACGATGAGCGGGAACATCCGAGGATTGAGGATATACCTGTGGTGTGTGAATTTTCGGATGTTTTCCCAGATGAGTTGCCAGGTTTGCCACCAGAGAGAGAGCTGGAGTTTACCATTGATTTGATACCAGATACTCAGCCGATCTCTAAACCTCCCTACAGGATGGCATTAGTGGAACTTGAGGAATTGAAGAAACAACTACAGGAGTTATTGGATCAAGGGTTCATTAGGCCCAGTGTTTCACCATGGGGAGCACTGGTTTTATTTGTTAAGAAGAAGGATGGTAGTCTCAGATTATGCGTAGACTACCGGCTATTGAATAAAGCCACGGTGAAGAATAAATACCCATTGCCCAGGATTGATGATCTACTTGATCAACTAAGAGGGGCCTCAGTCTTTTCTAAGATTGATTTGAGATCGGGCTATCACCAATTGAGGATCAAGGAAGAAGATATTCCAAAGACGGCCTTCAGGACAAGGTATGACCATTATGAATTTCTGGTGATGTCCTTTGGATTGACGAACGCCCCTGCAGCATTCATGAGATTGATGAACGAGGTGTTCAGAGACTATCTAGACAAATTTGTGATATTCTTTATTGATGATATCTTAGTATACTCCCGGTCGTATGAGGAGCATGCACAGAATTTGTGGTTAGTACTTCAGATACTCCGAGATAAACAATTATATGGAAAGCTTAGTAAGTGTGAGTTTTGGCTGAACCGGATAGCTTTCCTTGGTCATATAGTCTCAGAGGAAGGAGTATCAGTGGATCCAAGTAAAGTGGAGGCTGTGCTTAATTGGGAGAGACTGAGGACAGTTACTGAGGTACGAAGCTTCCTTGGTTTAGCAGGGTATTACAGAAGATTTATGGAAGGATTTTCAAGGATTGTCGCTCCTTTGACTAAACTCACGCGCAAAGAGATTCCGTTTATATGGACTGATCAATGTGAGCTCAGTTTTCAGGAGTTAAAAAGGAGATTGACAGCGGCACCTGTGTTAACTATTCCTGAGGGATGAGGAGGATTTTCAGTGTATAGTGATGCATCTCATCAAGGATTGGGGTGCGTGCTTATGCAGCACGGGAGAGTGGTCGCATATGGATCGCGACAGTTGAAAGACCATGAGCGGAATTACCCCATGCATGATTTGGAGTTAACCGCTGTGGTACTTACCTTGAAGATCTGGTGACACTACTTATATGGGGAAAGATTCCAGATCTTCACTGATCACAAGAGTTTAAGATATCTCTTTGATTAGAAAGAGTTAAACATGAGACAAAGGAGATGGATGGAACTCCTTAAGGATTATGACTGCGAGATTCTATATCATCCGGGTAAGGCGAATATAGTTGCTGATGCCCTGAGCAGGAAGGGTATGATATCTGCTATGATGATCAGGGAATGGGATTTGTTAGAGCAGTTCGCCTAACTTTGGATCAGAGTTAAAGAGGTAGAGACTGGATTTTTGGCTAGCTTGCAGATAGAGCCCAGGATCATGGATCAGATTAGAACTGGGCAGCGTAGTGATCAGAGGTTGATAGATATGGTTAGCCAAGCTGAACAGAGTTTGCAGTCGGATCTCACAGTTAGTGAGGATGGATTGTTGAGATTCAGTGGACGGATTTGTGTACCGGACGATGATACCCTAAAGAGATAGATACTGAGAGAATCTCACTGCTCACGATACACCATGCACCCAGGGAGTACTAAGATGTACCGAGACTTGAGAAAGGTGTACTGGTGGAGTGGTATGAAGCGAGATGTGGCAGAGTATGTGGCCAGGTGTTTAATATGCCAGCAAGTGAAAGCTGAGCATCGGAAGCCTGGAGGACTACTACAGCCCTTACCTGTACCTACATGGAAATGGGAGCATGTCACCATGGATTTTATTATGGGTTTACCGAGGACCCGAAGAGGTTGTGATGCGATATGGGTCATTGTGGATAGATTAACCAAGAGTGCCCATTTCCTTGCCATCAAGAGCACAGATACTGTGGATGCCTTAGCTGAGCTGTATGTCAGCGAGATAGCTAGATTACATGGGGCTCTAGTGAGTATTACTTCTGATAGAGATTCCCGGTTTACTTCCAGATTTTGGACCCAATTTCAGGAGTCCATAGGATCTCGATTGAGTTTTAGTACCGCATATCATCCTCAGACAGATGGTCAGTCAGAGAGGACTATTCAGACCCTGGAGGATATGTTGAGGGCGTACACGATGGATTTTAAGGGATCATGGGATGATCACTTGCCCCTAACAGAGTTTGCGTACAATAATAGCTATCATGCAAGTATTGGAATGGCACCCTTTGAGGCTCTATATGGTAGGAGGTGTAGATCCCCTGTAGTTTGGGAAGAAGTCGGTGACAGAAAGATAAATGCTCCCGAGCTTGTTAAGCAAGCTGTACAGAGTGTGAAACTCATATGTGAGAGGTTACGGGCTACACAGAGTAGACAGAAAAGCTACGCGGATGTCCGTAGATGACCACTCGAGTTTGATGTTGGTGATGCAGTGTTTCTGAAAATATCACCGAGTAAGGGTATCATGTGATTTGGGAAGAAAGAGAAATTGAGTACTCGATACATAGGACCATTCGAGATTCTTAAGAGAGTGGGAGAGGTAGCCTACAGGTTGGCATTACCCCCACAGATGTTCGGAATACACAACATTTTTCATGTGTTTATGTTGAGGAAGTACCACCCGGACCCTTCTCATGTTATAGAGTATGACGAGATGGACATACAAGAGGACATGAGCTACACTGAGGAACCTGTTCGGATTCTTGATAGAAAGGAGAAGGTACTTAGAACCAAGAGCATCCCTTTAGTGAAAGTTTTGTGGAAACATCACTCGATGGAAGAGGCAACGTGGGAACTGGAGAACCTTATGAAGGAGAAATACCCCCACCTATTTGACTAGTTAAGTTGAATTTGGAGGACCAAATTCTTTTAAGGTAGGGAGGATGTGAGATCTAAGAATTTTAGATATATTTTAATGATGTAATAAGAACTTGAAGTGTAATTTATTGAGCTAAGTGAATTGTGGAAATTATAATTGGAGATTTAGATGTTAAGTGTTTAACCTAAGTGTGAAACTAAGAGGTCAGATAGATCTTAGAGAAGGAGAGATCGATCTGGTGAGTTAAAAATGACAAGGAAGGAGGAATTTAAGGAGCAGATCGATCTCCAATGGAAGAGGATCGATCTCCTTATGATTCTGTTTGAGAGAAGATCGATCTCATGAGGAAGGGATCGATCTCCAAATGTTTCTGTTTGGGAGAAGATCGATCTCCTCAAGGAGCAGATCGATCTCATAAAGCCATAAAGAGATCGATCTCACCCCTCGAAAGATCGATCTCCTAGGCATAAAATTCTCCAAAATCGTCCCCAATTTCAAAAGCATATCGATCTCATCAAGAGCCAGATCGATCTCCTACCCTCAGTCTATATAAGGAACCCCTGCTTTCTCCTGCAATTTCGTTTTCTCTATCTTTCAAACCCCATTTCTATCGAAGCCCTAGCTTTCTCACTCATCCAAAGCACCTATTTCCGTCCAAATCAGAAGTTGTTGCAAGAAGGAAAGTTGTTCCTCATCAAAGGGAGAACAACATACTTGAAAATCGAAAGACGGATCGGATCGAGGCAACAGATAAACTCTCCACAAGTTTTGGGTAATTTCTAAACCTCGATCTTGATATTTGAGATGATTTTGGTGATAATGGTTGTTGGCATTGTGTTGAAATAGTTGGAAAATGATTAGGGATTGATGGAATTACAATGTAGTTGGAGTGATGATGATATTTAGCAACTTTGGTAAAATTTGGGAATTCTTGAGCTATAAATGGAGATTTAGACAATGTGGTGTATTAGCATAGATATTGTGGCATGGGAAACATAGAATGTTGAGGTGTTGTGAGCGAGATTGTGGTTGTGATGGAGTTATGAGAATTGAGAAATTTGAGGTGTTATGAGCAATTATGCTCGATTTTGAGAATTGAGGTTAATGTGATAATGAGTATTGATGTTTTAACATCGTTTGGACAGCTCGGGAGTTCCAGAGTGGAATGCGAGGCTAGTCCGTGATACGGGGGAAACAATTGCACTATACGAGGTGCAAAGAGGTAAGGGAAAACTAAACCATTTGTGTATGTATTTGATGAATTGTTTGTAGCATGAACCATGATTTGAGAATACAAGCATGTTTAGTGTTGTGTTGTGATATACTTGCACACGATTTTTATAGCCGGTTGGAGCCCATTAATTATGAGTTTATAAGCTGAGTGTAAAACTGATTTATAAACCGTTGAGTTTGTGTGAAAAGTAAATTGGGCTCTACGTTAAGGCAATACTGAGATTTGAGAAAATGTGTGCGTGTTTTGCCGATTAGAACTCGGTTTTAATATGTTTTGTGTTGAGTACACAAATGTTTTAAATGAGTTTTATGAGAGAAAACCATTATGAGTTCTACATGAAGGCATAACGTTTTATAAGATAATGGCTAATGATTGAGACTTAGGCATGTCATGTTGAATACACATCGGGCCTTGCTTTGGTAGCATGTAAGACCAATATAGTGGGACGCCTGGGAACCGACCCAGGGACCACAGGCCTTGTTCTGGTAACATGTAAGTCCGATTATTCCTCCGCTTTGGTAGCGTTGGGAGGCCTTGCTCTGGTAGCATGTAAGTCCGATATTCCTCCGTTTTGGTAACGAGAGATGCCTCTGTTTTGGTAACGTGAGATGACCCTCGTTCTGGTAACGCTGGGTGGCCTTGCTTTGGTAGCATGTAAGACCGAGAGAGTGGGTCGCCTAGGAACCGACCCAGGGACCACGTGATAGTGTACATGAGACGAGGCATTGCTCTAGTAGCATGTAAGGCTGGGCCTTGTTCTGGTAACATATAAGTCCAATATACCATGCATACGACCATATTGTCGACGTTCCCTCTATACGAGGATGCCTGGGATGCGCACCCAGAGGAGATTACATATTTGATGTGCCATGACGAGTTTTAATTGAGTTTTATTGCCTAGTCTCGTTTTACACATGAGTTGTGTTTTGTGACCTTGTCACGTGCTATTTGCTGAGGTGATTTTTATCACGTATTTTGAGAAAAGCCATTATCGCATATATTTACACATGCTTGTGAATGCTCTATATTGAGCCTTTTTTTAACTTCATGTTTTCACATGATTTGAGAGTTATGAGATGATGATGTTTTGAGAACTTTCATGCTACGACTTCAAATGAGCTCCATAAACAAATACATATTTGTGATGTGTGATATGGTTTATATAACTGAATTCCCTTACCCCCTTACTGAGCAATTTGGAAGCTCACCCTGTTTTCTCTTCCCCCAGATTGCTTCAAGTGAAGTGAGTTCCCTGCGACGTACGGGTTAGAGGCTAGTGGAGGACTTGAGCTCCAGGCCGTATTTTGTGTATTGAGGTAGATATTTAATATTCATGTATCCAGACTAGAGTTATATTTACAGACACTCATTGTATAATGATGTACGGGATGTATTAGGATTAATTAACTTGGAATTGAGTAATGTATGAGATACGATATATATACTATGTTATGATGAGATCCTGAGGCATGATAAGTATGATGATGTATGACACTGCACAGGAATGCACCCTTAATTGTGAATTTGGTGAGTAAAAAGTTTTAAATTAGCCCTATTTTCCACGCTTCCGGGGCGTCACAGTACGTGATTGAACCACCTCTTCCTGTAGCCTTTCTCTTGGTTGACATTGTCAGATGAAACTGTGATACCTCTTTTCTTCATTTAACTTGAAGAAGAACGTGATAGGAAGGAAACTCTTCAAGTTTGACTCTCAACTCTCATCAAAAACTTTGATTGTTACGGAGTGGTGAACAAGGTAAGTGAAGAGCTAGACACCAGGATTTACTGGTTCGACAATGTGCCTACATCCACAGTGGTAATAATGAGTTTACCACTAAGTATATCTGTGAATTGGATGGTTGACCAATTACAACGTTCTTAACAAGAATGGTCGAGTGTTTGGGCTCGATCAGAGTACAAGTAAGAAAGGAAATAAGGAATAAAGTAAATGTTATAGAGCTTAGTGTAAGGCATGTAAATTCATATGTATTCTCTATGGTTTGCTGATGTACAGACAAGTTACGTTTCATATAAATCATGAGAAATGAATGTTTTTAAGTTCCAAATGTGAATGAAATGCAAAACGAGTGGTGAAGCAAATGCATATGAAGTTACCTTTGAATTTCTAGGAAAATTGCAGTAGAAATGCTGTAGATGAAGGGCAGATCTATCTCATTGCAGGGAGAGATCGATCTCATTGCTTAAAATTGCAATGCCAAAGCATTCTTCAAGAGGGAGATCGATCCCTCATTTAAGCAGATCGATCCCTCATTCAAAGCAGATCAATCTCTAAAGGGTTATGGATAGCACAAATCGATCTCTTCTCAAGCCAGATTGATCTCTAAGTGATTCTGCTTAGCCTAGATCGATTTCATACCAAGAGACAGATCGATCCCCTAGCCTAAATACCAAATTATGGAAGAGTTTCAATATAGAGTAGATCGATCTCTCATGGTTACTAGATCGATCTCTTGAGGCAAGTCTATATAAACCCGACTGCTGCACCTTCCTTCCCCAAGAAACAACCAAATCCTCTATTGAAACAAAGTGAAACCTAACCTTCCTATTCCAAAAATCTTCACCTTTCAATCAGTTTTGAGAGAGATTTGTTTCAGTAAAGTTGTTCCTAGTGAAGAGGAGAACAACATAGTTGGAAACTAGAAGTTGAAATCAAGGATTGAAGGAGCAAAGTGATTTTCCCCCAATTTGGCAAAGAGAGGAAAAATCAAGCTAGTTAAGATTTAATATACCAACTTTAAGTATGTTAATATAGGTGTCTTGGTGAGTTGATTGGTGTATGTTTGGTTGGCTGAAAACACCTTGAACATGTTAAATCCCATGACCTAAAATTTGAGAAAATGAGAGAAAGTTGAGTAGGCATGGATTTGATGATGATTTAAGCATGTAGTGATGTTATTAAGCATGTATATATGATTGTAAGATAGTTTTGTGAAATACATGTATTGGAATAGATGAGGAATGAAAATAGGTATATGAGATGTATGGTGAAATACCATAATAGGAGAAAATGATGAACTTGAGGCATTGGAAGCTTTATTTCGGTTCAATTAGAGTCAATAGACTTGCTGAGTCTAATAGGTTCTCGAGAAATAAATAGTAAAATTGAAATGGACTTAAGAGAGAGTAAAGTCCAATGAGATGTAATAAGGCCAAATGAGTGTAAAAAGGGCTAAATGCATTGATTTGAGATTCATGCAAGAGAAAATTAAGTATATTAAGGTATACTGATGTGAATGGTTATCTACAGCTTTGGAGTTTATATTGGAAGCTGATCGGACTGCGAGGTTTAGTAGCGTCGAGGAAATGAGGTCACGCAACGCGATCAGAGGTAAGGGAATTTTGTGAGTAGCTAGAGGTAGCTACAGATATTTCAAATAGAATTTTGAGTATTTATATTGTTTATGAATTTTCGAGTATAGAAAAGTTTCGGAAGGAATCGATAAGGTAAAATTATGATTTTACCCAATTAAGGGTAAAAAGCTTAGGAAGCATGTTTGTGACTAGTTTTGACATTATTTGACAGTGCATGGATAGATTGGCTAATGTTGTTGTCACACCCCGACTCCGGGTGCCTTTTTATCCATACATATACCACTTATGGTTAGCCTGTGAGCCGATGTAATTACAATTTTCATACATTTATAGTGAAAATATTTGAAGCTTTAAATCACACACTCTCAGGCATGTGTGTAGATATACAAAATCTATTGTATAAATAAAATATCTTTACATAACATCCCCATACAATTTTTCTCATTTTAATGTATGACTGTGCGATACAATATGATAGATACAAAATGCTTTTGTATATACAATTCTTATACCTTAATGTAAGGCCCGTATTTTCTTATGTAATCCTTATGATTCCCTAAGTGTACAATTGTTTATGTAATATGAATCATAAGTGATGTAAGGTCCGTAGAATTGATGTACACACTTGTTATGTGAGTTCGTGATGTACACGTAAGTTTCATTAAGTATGAATTATAAGAAATGGACCTTTTGAAGTGATAAATGTGAAATGAATGCAAAATGAGTAGTAAAGTAAATCGTAATGAAGTAATCCTGGGAAAATTGGGATGAAATTCGGCTAAGTATGCTTCAGAGCAAGGGGAAATCGATCTCTCCTTCAAGCCAGATCAATCTCGGTAAGCTTCTGCCAAGCCATGATTGATCTCATCCTCAAGTAGACCGATCTCCTTATGCCTCGGCCGAAAGTAGATTGATCTCATCCCTCTGGCAGATTGATCTCTGAAGCTCTTTGCCTGGCTAAGATTGATCTGATGCTCTTCGACATATCGATCTCTCATGCTTGAAAACTGAATGTCGAGAGACAAAAAGCAGAAGAAGATCGATCCCTCACTTATGGAGATAGATCTCATCAAGCAATTTCTATAAAAACTGGACAACTAAACTACAATTCACGAGAAACAACTCAAAAACCTTCCATTTTGAAACCAAGTGACCTAGTTTCCCTCTCTAAAGTATCAACAGCTTCCATTGAGATTGGAGAAAAGTTTATTTCATCAAAGTTGTTCATATAGTGGAGAAGAACAACATAGTTGGAAACGAGAGGTAGAATCACTGAATCGAAGGAGAAAAGAAGTTTTTCCTCAAAGTTGTGAAAAAGGAGAAAAGTTGAGATTGGTAAGATTTCAATGCATCAATCTCATATATGTTTATTTATACACTGGTATGAGTTTATTGGTATATAGATTTATGGTTGAAACATCCTAGTTCATGCCTAACCTTCCAAGACATATAAATGGTTTGATGTGTCAAAAACGAGAGAAAGATGAGTAGGCAAGGATTTAACGATGAATTAAGTATGCATTGATGTTATTGAGCATGTATATATGCTTGTATAATAGTTTGGTGAAATCCATGTGCTAGAAACAATAATGGCTGAAAGCGAATATATTAGGTATTCGATGAAATGCCAAAATGAAATAAAATAATAAACTTGAGGTATTGTAAGCATAATACCGATTTAATACGAATTAATAGACTCGAAGAGTCTGACGGATTCTTGAAAATGAGTTATATACTTGAAATGGACTCAAGAAAGGAATAAGTCCAATAATGATATAACGAGGCCAAATGAGATATAAATGGCCCAATGCATTGATTTGAATATCATACAGTTGAAATGAAGTTTATGAAAGTATACTGATGTGTGTAATATACAATTTCAGCTCCAGAAGATAAAGTCTGAGTCGATAAGATCGGGTCACGAGCGTTGGGAATCGAAGGAAAGTGATTTAAGCGTGATTCGAGGTAAGGGACTTATGCAAGCTATTAGACATAGCTATACGTATGTTTTCTTACCTGCTGTGTGCGAATGTATGTGATGAGTATATAGATATTGGTATATCTAGTTAGAAAACTACGTATGAGAATAAGTTTATAAGTATGAGTTGCATGACTTCTATTTTATTGTTGTGAAAAGAGGTTTTTACAAACGTTTTGAGAAAGAATAATAATAGACAAGCTCCCGGTTTAACCAATTGCATGAATGCTTCTAACGAGTAATTGAAGGAAGATTTTCCCTCTCACTCATGACAGTACATGGAGCCCCTTCTATTTCTTTTCCGTGTGAAAATCGTGCTAGAGCCTGAGTGGCAATGGTTGATTGACCAGCCCTGCTCACACTTTATTTTCAAAGGGATTTTGAGAAAAACAAAAGAGTGCTCGATGGCTCGGGTGATGCTGTGTGTTCCACTCGAGATGCTCGCACTAGATTTTTGGGAATCATGTTGGAGCCTTCGAGTATTACTGTGTGTCCTGCTCTGACTATGCTCGTATGTAATTTCCCAGTAATACCGTGCTCGATGCCTCAAGTATGCTATGTGTCTTACGTTGAGTTGCTCGGACAAGGTTTTTATGATTATGCTATGTGTTGAGTAAAACCGTGTTAAAGCCGTCATGTATTGTTGTGTGTCTTGCATTGACCTGCTTACACGTGGTTTATGAATGTGATGTAATGTATACAAAACCGTGTTTGAGCCATCATGTATTGTTGTTTGTCTTGCTTTGACTTGCTCGCATGAGATTTTGAGACAATGGAAATGAGTGATAAGGATCCACGAGAGCACGATGTACCGTGAGCGTTAGCCATGGGGTACAATGTGCCATGATTTGAGTATGAGCTGAAGGGATGGTTGATCCGCCTCCCCAAGCGTAGGGTTCCCACACACCTGATCAGTATAAACTTGAATCCGACTATGGCTATAAGGCTTTCTTATATCTGTCTGATACGACATTGTCACTACTATGTGACGTGACATATGTCTCCCCTACTGTATGTCTAGGGATATGATTACCTATAATTTATCTCTCAAGTATATTGATTTGATAAATGTAAAACATTTTCTAAGTATGAAATGCATGAATTGAAATATGTTGTGTAAAGTTGTGTGATTCTGTGTGAATATGCATATACCCATCTAGCGAATTAATAGTTTCGCATTGATGGAAGTTGTTTTAAAGAAAATGCATATGTTTATAAGGAAAATGAATATATATGTATTTTAAGCATGTAGATAGTGTAGTTATCTACCTGCTTTCATATTTTCCTTACTGAGCGTGTTAGCTCATCCCCTTATTTCTCCTCCACAGATTCTACTCAGTAGTGAGTACACTGTAGTCATCCCTGCTATCGTGTTGCTTCAGTCATCCGGCAGTATAGAGAGGTATACACTTGAGATGACAATTTTGTATCCTGTAAAGTAATGCACTGTAAAGTTTGTATTTTGTATTTTGAGGGATGTATAATAGAAACTGATGTAAACACTTTCGCACATATATATAAGTCCAGTTTCTATTCTACTTCATTTAAATGATTGTATTTAAACTATAAATGGATGAGATATGGATTGGATGTTGACTCATAGCCCAACTGTAAGTGGTAAGGTAAAGGTCATGGACGAGGAGATAGGGCTGTGGAAAAAATTATGGTATCAGAGCAGCGTTGGTCTGATGAGAGTCAGTATCTATAGTTAGGAAATTATACATCCCTAAAGTACTGTGCATTATTAGGATACAAATGTGTATACCAAGCTGGAAAATGTAACTGAGACACTTATTATGAGTATGCAGGATGTCTGATAGACAATGTACTCGTAGAGGATAGAGTTTGCGCTCTCAATGGCGTAGAGATGAGCCCAAGAGACGCAGTGGGTCTAGTTCTAGTAGAGATCCACCAGGTTTTAGTGAAGTTGCTGAGGAGCGTATAGCGCAGTTACAATGCAATGTAGACACAGTTATGGAGATGTTTACATAGGCGATGACCAGATTTGAGGGTAGACAGGAGAACCCTGCTGGTCAGGCTGCTGCACCTAAGAGACAAAAGCCAGCATAACATGCACCGAGACCTCAGAATGCAGGTACAAAGATACCTGTACACTTTCCAGTTTAGGTTATTCTCCCACCAGTTCAGGATCCTGTAGCTCCATAACAGGTTGGTGGAGAGGAGGTTTACGATTGTGATCTGGGTAGACTGAGAGAGTTCCGAAAGTTCGGACCACCTTCATTTAATGGGGTGAAGAACCCAGTGTTAGCTGAGCATTGGATACGTAGTATGGAGAAGCTCTACCGATTCTTCCATTGCTTCGACACAGAGAAGGTCACCTTTTCGGGTTTTGTATTAGAGGATGAGGCCGAGCATTGGTGAATGGCCACACAGCCGATGTTGAGTGCACAGCACCCGGTTGTGGCATGGGATATATTTTTGGATGCCTTCAGGAGGCAATACATTCCAGCTATTGGTCAGAGAAAGATGCAGATGAAATTTATGACATTGACTCAGGGGAACCGGACAGTGGATGAGTATGAGTCTGGATTCACATCCCTGGACAGATATGATACAGTCACTATGAGCCTTAAGGATAGAAAGGTTCATAAATTTCTTGAGGGACTGAGACCTCCCATCAAAGCTCGATTAGCTCCATTGGACATTACCACTTATGATGAGGCAATACGCAGAGCTCAGCTATGTGAGCAAAATTATGAGTTGCATGCCTCAGAATTGAGTAGGAGTGGTAAAGGTAGAGATAGAGAGCGAAAGAGGTCAGTTGATGACAGAGGATTCAAAAAGGGCCGAAGATTATTTGGTAAGGGGCTTAAGATTGAGGAGGTACGAGAGAGGCCTGCGAAGCCTCCAGTTCATCCAGCTTTATCTCTAACTTCGAGGGGCATAGTTATTGTCGAACCTCGACCTACCACAGAGCAGTGTAGATTATGTGGTAGATATCATGGGGGTAGACCATGCCCATTATCGATAAGATAATGTTATAGGTGTGGTAGATCGGGGCACATAGCTCGTGAATGCCCAGAGTTGATTGATACATCCCCATAGAAGGGAAAAGAGCTAGAGAAGGCTACAATTGAGATGCCTACATCTAAGAGGAAAGCTACAGCTGAAGAGCAAGGAAAGCAAGCTGTTGTTCGAGGGCGAGTGTTTGCTTTAGACCAGGTATCTGCAGAGGGTTCCTCGGATGTGATTAAAGGTGCCATCCTTGTCTTTGATATTAAAGCATTAACATTGATTGATCCTGGTGCCACGCATTCATTCATATCGCCTTCATTTGCATTTAAACTGTGTGAACATGTGAAACCTGTACCCTTAGGTAGAGTTTTACTTATAAGTACTCCAGTGAGAGACAATGTAATGACAGAGAATATATGTAAGAGTTGTAAGTTAAAAGTAGGGGAAAGGAACATGTCAGCCGATCTTATCCTATTAGCTATGAAGGATTTTGATGTAATACTAGGAATGGATTGGTTGGCTGCAAACCATGCTGTTTTACACTGTTATGCTAAGACGATAATGTTTTCTATCCTTGAAAAGTATGTTGTAAGATTTGAAAAGTAATGAAAAAAGTAGTAGATTATTTCTAAGGATGGATGATTTTGCTAACGAATGTAATGATAATGTGTTGAAGGTTTTATCGATTTCTCTATATATGACATATTGTCCTTGAGTTCTAATGGCTCATAGCTAATTACATGTGCTGGATCGGGATGGTACTTTCGGAGCATGGAAACATGGAAAACATTGTGGACCTCTGCTAGCTTAGGTGGTAAGGCTAGCCTATATGCTCTATCTCTCACTCTATCCAAAATCTCAAAGGGACCGATGTAACGAGGATTTAGTTTTCCTTTCTTCCCGAACCACGTTATTCCCTTAGAAGGAGATACTTCAAAAATACAGACTCACCCACAGCGAACTCAAGTGATCTCCATCTCTTGTCAGCATAACTCTTTTGTCGACTCTGAGCTGTTCGCAACCTCTCACATATTATCTAAACATCCTTTGAGGCTTGTCTAACCAAATCAAGAGCGAGCAATTGTCTGTCACCAACCTCTTCCCAACTAATAGGTGATCGGCATCTACGATCATATAGTGCCTCATAGGGGGCCATACTAATACTTGAGTGATAACTGTTGTTGTAGGCGAACTCAATCAGTGCCAAGTGATCATCCTATGAGCCTCTAAAATCCAGCACACACGCTCTCAACAAATCCTCTAGAGTCTGTATTAACACGCCCTAAGGGTACTGTCCGCAAGTGCATGGGTCGTTCAAGTAATAATAGGATTTGAGTCCCAGAATTATCGTCCCACAGAGAAGTTGACTAGTTTAATTAATTACCGGTTAATCTTACCTTAAGTATATTCTAGCAAATTATGAAATTAAAGTTGGTGATCTACAAAGGCTAATTAAAATTGCTAAAAAACAACTAAAATACTTACAATGCTCCAATCAATCAACCTACAAAAGAAAATTAAAACAGTTAAAATTAATTAACGTAATCAAATGCGAATAAGAAAATAAAACAATAAAATTAATTAGACTAAAATTAAACTATCCTAGAATAAAATATGCACGTAATTAAACTAATTAATAAAAATGCAATTTAATTAAGAAACTAACTACAAATTTAAAAGACTAAAATATTAAATCTAAATTAATCCTAATTATGACTAATTACTAACTTAACAATAAAAATTAACTAATGCATGAAAAATAAATTTTAATCTAAATTGCAACTAAACTAAAATAAAGTCCTAACACATATAATATGAAATTAACTACTAACAACAAATTAACATACAAATTAAATTAACATGCAAAGTTATTAAAACTAACCTACCAATTAAGAAAAAAACTAACAACTCATTAAAGATTAAAGCATGAAATAACCAATTAACTGGCCAAACAAGGCCTTAACCGAATTACTAAACAAGTGGCCCGACAGTGTACTGTACACTGTTCATGCTCTTCTTCAGCAGGATTTTGTCCTGCTCTCGGTTTTTTCCTGTTGTTCTCGGGTGTCTAGGAATCGTCCGTGGCTTCTGCTCCAGGTGCTGCTATTCCCAGCTGTACACAGTACAATGCATGTCTCAACGGCCTGTCATAGGTGCTGCGGTTGATGTACTGCTCCTGCTCCTGGTGAATATCCTCAACCTGTCCAGCTAGTGTATGTCCCCCTCTGCAACAGATCGTGCACATTCCTCACCTGCCCAGCTAGTGTCTGCTTCAGTCCAAACTAATGACCAGTACACCCTCTTTGCAACCAACATTATTACAAGGTGTATCTCGGCATCAGCTGGGCATTGGTTACTAAGCAGCTGCTATCACCACTTCTTGCCGAACAGCACCTCAACTCTTTTCAGAATATGAACAACAAAACAGACCAAGGAATGAAAGAGAACATTAGCAAGAAAATATGTAATATGCACTTTAGTCAATGAAGAACAACTTAAAGGGACTGAAACTAAAGGTTAAAACAAAATAAAATATGAACAGCAAAGCGGTGGGAAAATAGGGGAGAGCAGAGAATCGATCGACTTGCTAGATTTGTTTCATTGATCCATCCAGCTACCTGTCGAACATCCTCTCTCGATACTATACTTGAGCATCTCCACGAAAGCAGGAACTAAGATGACAATACGGAAAACCAAAACTAAACGCTAAATCAATAATGATGAAAAATCTAAGACATGAAAACAGGAAACTCCCGAGCTATGGTTTCCTTCACTATCTTCTCCTACCGAGTTCCACTATGCTCTTGATGTGGACAAATGCTTTGCATCATCCCATATTAAAACAACAGAATCAAAAGGTAGGAGACAATGTGAAGATGCTTGAAACCCGAATGCAACCGAAAGCTAAAGAAAAACTATACAAATTTTTGAAACTGAGAGATAGTAATAGAGACGTAACTCATTTTTCATTAACTTTCATCTACAACTCACTAAATAAGAAACATACAGTAATGGATTTCTTCAAACCAAAAAGAAGAACAAGGTGAAACAAGATTGCTAATGGAATACCATGAAAATGAGAAAATGGAACAAATATTTTCATCAAGTGAATAGTGAATGAACAGTAAGATTTTGCTAAAAACACTAATCTTTTCGGGAAAGCTTAAAAACAAAGGCAATAAAGCTAAGCTACCTTAGAAACTAGTCTACCCTAAATTACACCCTGCTCTACTTGATTTTTCAATTGCCATCATATTCTATTTATATACAAGCATGGGGGTACAATGGTAAATTTTCATCCTAGATGAGTTGGTATTGTTTGGCCACTTGTCTTCATTTGATTCGCTGCAGAGCAGATATTTCCATGTCACATGTCGGTTTGTCCAGTTGGCTGTGTGATGTGGCTCGGCGTGTGTCTTTCAGAATGTTCATGTGGTGTCCGTCGATCTTATCGTTTCGGAGCAAATAAAAATCGGACACCTGGTACCATGCGTGTCCAGACGACTAGTGACTTGGTCTGTACATTGGAAGTGGTCCAGTCTCCTGTAGCCCATTTTCAGCCCAATTTCGACTGAAACGATTGATTTTTCATCCGAATTTAATTTACCTGGGCATTAAAGAATTTTAATTAAATAAATGGGATTATTAATAAAATAATATGGGGATTAAATAAATAATTAGGAACTTAAGCACAAATAATTCTATTAAAAATAGAATTATCACACCCCCAAACTTGAGCTTTTGCTTGTCCTCAAGCAAAACAAAATAATTGTAGGAATGATAAGTACAAAACATAATAATTTCCCTAACATTATCCTCAAAGAAAAAGTACAGACTATGATCTCAAAGACTCACAATTACAAGTCAAACACTTAGAATTATTCAATCATAAGTCCTAACCCAAATTGGACCCCTCGTGCGTGTGTGAAAATGTCAAAGTCACTTCACAGTACATTATCCAGATCAGATTATACAAACATAGTGAATGCAAAGTGAAAGACATGTGATCATTCCCATAAGTTTGCTTTTCACTTCTCTCTCCACTAATGTAGTCACACTTAATCAAAGATCAATAGGACTTCATTAAACTTGTAATGTAAGGCTGGGATTAAGGTATGATAAAGTCAATTTAGGTTTAATTACCCCTTAACATGCATTACTTTCTAGGATCTTAATGTAAGAGCTCAAATTTATTTCCCCCAAAATAAACCTTTTATTCTATTTTTGTATTTTTCTTCTTTCTTCTTTTCTTTTTCTTTTTCTTTCTTTTTCATCATTTCTCTTTTTTTTTTTTTTTTTAACATTCACTATCACTAGATACCCATATGTACATAGCTCAAAATATATCCAATGACTTTCCATGCTTTTGGGGTAAGGGATAGGAAAAGAGTTTAAGCTAAGGAAATTATGTAGGTGTATTTACAGAGAAAAGCTTATTTGGCCCAGATGGGTGACTAGGGATAAAATATGTACAAGGACAGTTAGAAAGGCTCAAACGATCCAAAGATGGCCTAAATCATCTCCCTAATCAAGTGTGATCTAATATTTCACCTCGAGACAAGATCAAACAAATTCTAGAATATGATACACAAAATAAATTGAGCAAATGCAATCCTAGGTCCACATAAGCTTTCTCTAAATAAATATACCGATTCACGGCATGACATGTGCATAAGATGAGGCAATCACAATCAAAATTAAGACAAATTCAAGAATTCAACTTCATGCTTTTCCTATAATCATGCTTCTCATTCAATCAAAATCAGACTAAATCATGGAGTCATATCATTGGAATATGGGAAAACTACATGCTAAGCACTAAATCATCCTAAAATCAAACAGTTTAAGCTCAGATTTTCGAAAAAATTTTGAACATTTTTTCAATTTTGCCTACATTTTTGAAAAATGCTCAAGTGATATCCTCTCCCAAAACTTAAAGTGCACAATATCCTCAGTGTGCAGATAATATAAGAATTGAAATTCAGGAACAGAGTACTCCTCTTTCTGATGATGATGAGCAATTGACGCTTGATTGAAAAGGTAATTCTAGAAAAGAAATCTACAAAATAAACAAAGAGAGAAACAACAGAAAAGAAAATAGCTGTACAAAGAGTGAAAAAGAAAAATGAAGCTAAGTAGTAGGATCAGAAGTAAGAGGGTCAGCTAAAGTGGTCACAGAATGCTGACAATCAAACCACCTTCACAAAATCTGATCTTTACATTACTTGTACAGGAAAGGTTCATCCCAAACATAATACTTGACATCACTCAAAAACTTTTTCTTTTGCTGGGTAGTCAAATCAGGTGGCATCACATTGCTTACCAGATAATTTACAAAATCAGCGTACCAAGGCATTCTGGAGTGCCCAAAAGTGAATAGCTGCTCATCAGGAAAGGACTCATTAATAGTTATACCATCTTCTTTAAGTCCACTCTCTAATCTAGATAAATGGTCAGCAACCTGATTCTCCGTACCTTTTCTGTCCCTAATCTCCAAGTCAAACTCCTGTAGTAGGAGGATCCATCGAATCAGCCACGGCTTTGCATCCTTCTGGGAGACTAAGTACTTAATGGCAGCATGATCAGTATATACTACTACCTTAGTACTAAAGAGATAGGAGCGAAACTTATCAAAGGCAAATACTACAGCTAACAGCTCCTTCTCGGTAGTAGTATAGTTCATCTGGGCCTCATTAAGTGTTTTGCTTGCATAGTAGATAGCATAAAAGACTCTTCCTTTTCTTTATCCTAGTATAGTCCCGACAACATAATCACTTGCATCACACATAAGCTCAAAAGGTAAACTCCAATCCGGAGCTATGATTACAGGGGCTGTAACTAATTTTTCCTTCAAAGTCTTAAATGCTTCTAAACATCTCTTATCAAAGCAAAACACAGTGTTCTTCTCGAGGAGATTACATAAAGGTTTAGATATCTGAGAAAATTCCTTAATGAAGCTTCTGTAAAATCCTGCATGGCCCAGGAAACTTCGAATTCCTTTTACAGTGGTAGGGGGAGGTAACTTCTCAATAATTTCCACCTTAGCCTTATCCACTTCTATCCCCCTAGCAGAGGTTTTGTGCCCTAGCACTATACCTTCTTTCACCATAAAGTGGCATTTCTCCCAATTAAGCACTAAGTTTGTTTCTTCGCACCTCTTCAGCACTAGTGCTAAATTCTGTAAACATAAATCAAAGCTATCCCCAAATACTGAGAAATCATCCATGAAAACCTCAAGAAAATCCTCCACCATATCATGGAATATGGCCATCATGCAACGCTGGAATGTAGTAGGTGCATTGCATAGGCCAAAAGGCATTCTTCTAAAAGAAAAGGTCCCATAGGGACAGGTGAAGGTAGTCTTTTCTTAGTCTTTCGGGGCTATAGCTATTTGATTGTACCCAGAGTATCCGTCTAGTAAACAGTAGAATTCGTGACCAGCTAATCGATCTAACATTTGGTCAATGAAGGGTAAAGGGAAGTGGTCTTTCCTGGTGGCCTTGTTGAGTTTCCTATAATCTATACATACTTGCCAACCAGTGACAGTCCTAGTGGGGATGAGCTCATTATTTTCATTCTCGATCACTGTCATCCCTCCCTTTTTAGGGACACATTGTACTGGGCTCACCCAGGCACTGTTAGAAATGGGATAGATAATACCTGCATCTAACCACTTAATGATCTCCTTCTTGACAACTTCTTTCATTACAAGGTTTAATCGACGCTGGTGCTCTATAGATGACCTATACCCCTCCTCCAGTAGTATCTTATGCATACAGATAGAGGGACTAATACCCTTAAGGTCAGAGATAGACCAGCCTATAGCCTTCTGATACTCTCTTAACACTTGTAATAATTTTGCTTCCTGATCACTGGAGAGAGCAGCAGATACTATTACCGGTCATGTGGAGGATTCACCTAAGTAAGCATACTTAAGGTGTGAGGGTAAAGGTTTGAGTTCTAATGCTGGAGGATCACTAGTGGATGGAAAGATATTTGAAGCTAGAATAGATGAAGAGTCTAGTGTCTCAAATTGGGTAATTTCCTCAAAAGGAGTGACCTCTAATAACTGTAAAGTCTCGTAGACCTCATCATCATCTTCACTGTATTCTCTAAGATCAACAGATTTCACTAAGGAGGCTTCTAAAGGGTTTAAAGGATGTGTCTTGGAAAACTCCTCAGTGGTGTCCTTATCCACCAAATCCATTCTAAAACAATCGTGAGAGTCGTTAGGGAACCTTAGAGATTTGAACACATTAAACTTGACTTCCTGATCTTGAAAATTGTTAACTCCCCCTTTTGTACATCTATTAAAGTTCTACCAATTCCTAGGAATGGTCTGCCTAGTATAATTGGGACTTCCATGTCTTCCTCCATGTCCAACACGATAAAATCTACAGGGAAAATAAACTTGTCCACTTTTACTAAGACATCCTTAATAACCCCCTTCGGATATTTAATTGATCGATCGGCCAACTGGAGGGTCACTGTGGTGGGCTTGGCTGTGAGACCCCGTATATGTATAAGGGTATATATGTACATAGAAGTGTAAATAGAGTTGTACTATGAATTTATGAGTAAAGTATATGTGATGTAAGTCCATAAGTAATGTACACACTTGTAATGAGAGTGATAATCATACATACAAGTTTCATTATGTATGAATGTGTAGAAATGGACTTAAACATGTGGAGAATGTGTGTAGAATGGATTATGAGTAGTTTGGTAAAATGGAAGTAGAATTGCATAAGATGTGCACTTCCATTCTTGTTTATGTTAAGTACCATTGGTCATACAAAGATCCTACACAAGTTTTAATGTGTATGAAGTGAGGATAGATGCCATTTTCAAGTCTCAAAGAAGAATGAATGAGGAAATGATCATGGTAGCAAATTAAGGATATTTGGTAAGTGTTGTTGCAGAGGAAATCTGGAAATTTTGAAGGGCAGATCGATCTCAGGGGATGAGAGATCGATCTGGAAGAGCCAGAATGCTCTTATTTGGGCGAAAGAATAGAACAGATCGATCTCCAATGGACTAGATCGATCTCCTTAGCTCTCTGTTTGGGAGCAGATCGATCTCATGCTTCGACAGATCGATCTCATGCCTCAACAGATCGATCTCATGCTTCGACAGATCGATCTCAGGCTTAAAAATGCCGTGAAAAAGAGGGATTTTAAGGGACCAGATCGATCTCCTCTTGGACCAGATCGATCTCCTCAAGTTATTTCTATATAAGGAGTGCTGGAAATCAGAAAATTTCGGGAAAAACACAAACCTTTCACTTTCAAACCCAAAAACCTAACATTCTCTCTAAAAAATCAGCCATTTTCAGTGAGGTTTGAAGAGAGACCATTAGAGACAAAGTTGTTCCTATCAAAGAGAAGAACAACATAGTTTGAAGGCAATTTCCCATTGTTGATATTGAAGGATTTAAGGGCATTACCATTGGAGCAAGAAGAGAAATCAAATTTGGTAAGATTCTAACACTCCAACTATGGTACATTGTTTATTTAATTGATTTTGGAGTTGTTTGGCATGAGTATGGATGGTTAGAAACTATCTAAATACATTGGAATGATTTTGACCTAGAAATGGTCTAGTGTGAGAAAGTGGAATGTATGGAGATTAATGATGAATGAGATATGTAAAAGTTAATTATAGTGTTGTGGTATGATTTTAAGATGTGGTTAGTGGATAAATTGGGAGATTTACCTAAAAGAGGTAAA
The DNA here is from genome assembly GCA_033439115.1 of Firmiana major. Classification (NCBI taxonomy): domain Eukaryota; kingdom Viridiplantae; phylum Streptophyta; class Magnoliopsida; order Malvales; family Malvaceae; genus Firmiana; species Firmiana major. The sequence goes on along the minus strand of CM065907.1, from coordinate 41,000,278 downwards.
ATGAGGGTTAAGGCATTTGTAAAATGCATAAGTAAATAATGTTGACTAGTGAGGTTAATTATGGGTTAAATACGTTAACTCAATCGATTTAATGAATGAATCGCAGCTTCCGAGGATACGCCGAGGCGAGTTGACCCAAGAGCGTGAGGAGCTAAGAGAAAAGGAGTCACACCAAGTAAATCGTGGTAAGGGAATTGTGTGGACTCTTAGAGATATTGTGCGCAATTTGGGCGCATAAATGTTTTGCTAGAATGCAGGAGATTAGGAAATGTTGTTGTTGGGTGATTGAAGGGTAAAAGTTGGGAGTTTGAGAAATGTGCATGAAAACAAAAGCATATTGCTTTGAAAATCATGTTTTATTGCTTTTTAGCAAATGATTGGTAGGTTGGCTAACATTGAAATGATTTGCAAAAGAAATGAGTATGTTTTGGTTTTGATAACCACATTTTTGCAAGTTTTGAGCCACCTACATGATTTCGTGAGTATGGAAGAGTGCAAGAGGCACTAGTTTTCACATGGATTTCATATTGTTTTGGCATTGTGCTTTGAGTTTGTCTCGCACTGGATGCCCATCTTGCATGTTGCCGTGTTTGGAGCTTCGAGTAGACTCGGTGTCACATCGATTAAATAGGCTCACACGTGCATTGTTTTGAGACATGGCATGTTAAAACAACCTGATGAGCCCGAACGAGGGATAAGGGTTGGAGATCCGCCTGATGAGCCCGAACGAGGGATAAGGGTTGGAGGAACAGCTGATGAGCCCGAACGAGGGATAAGGCTGGGGGTCCACGGAGTACGTTGTACCGTGCATGTAGCATGGAGTACATTGTACCGTGTTGTGATGTGATGTGCCGTCTTCGGACGAGATCTGCTATGGACCGACGGGTAGGATTTGACCCACCTCCCGTGTGGAAGCAGATGGTGGTGATATCCCGCACACCTGATCCGTGTAGCCGGTATCACAGGTTATGTACATAGACCTTGAGGTTATTACCTATTGTTGAGATTGCCTATCTCACATGTATAATGCTATTTGAGAATAAATCCATGTTTGAAGTGATTGTGGTCAGGAAAGCCCGAGGGATGGGCTGGGACCTGACGTTGAATTGATTTGTTAATGGTTTTTAAAGTGCACGAATGCATGATGTTTAATGCCATGCCTTATTGTGAAAATGCATGATGATTAATGCCATGCTTTTATTGTGAATTATGCATGATGATTTATACCATGCTTTGAGTTGAAATGTGCACTGAATTTTAATAGCATGAATGCTTTACATACCATTAACACAATCATACACTCATGTTTTGAGATAAACAATGAATAAAATGCTTTTGAGCATGGCATCACGATCATGTAGATAGTACAGTATCTACCTGTTCGCATGATTGCCTTACTGAGCGTGTGGTTTGCTCACCCCCCTTATTTTCCCCTCTCTACAGAGATTTGAGTATAGATTGGACGTGACTGGAGGCATTCCCTTTTTGGTAATCCGCTGCATCCCATCGCTAAAGGTATACACACTTGGATTATTTTGTATCTAAACTAGACATAGCACAGTAGCATTTTGTATGTAACTACTGGGGATGTAAAACAATGTAAACACATGTAACAACTCTGATATATATATACATTTATACAAGTGTTTACTCATAAATAATGTTTCAAATTGAATTGGTATGGTGGAGTGAGTTAGACGTCGACACACAGCCCAACTGTTAAGCGTGTGGTTGTTCACGATCGAGGAAGGATGACTAAGGATTGATGCATGAAAATGCGAAAAATTTGTACGTATTTTGGTAAGTTGAGGGTCGTGACATTGGCATCCCCTATTCCTAACTTATGATAGATAGACAATGGCATCAAATTTATACTAGCTCCTAAATCGTACAGGGCTCTACTAAAGAATAAATTTCCAATAGTGTATGGTATGGTACAACTCCCAGGATCCTTAAGCTTGAGGGGTAACCTTCTCTGGATAATGGCACTACACTCCTTAGTTAAAGCCACCATTTCGTAATCTTCTAATCTTCTTTTCCTAGAGAGGATGTCCTTCATAAACTTCACATAGCTTGGCATTTTCTCTAAGGCATCTGCGAATGGAATGTTGATGTGAAGTTTCTTAAAAACATCAAGGAATTTTGCAAATTGTTGGTCCAGTTTTTGATTTTGAAATCTCTGAGGAAAAGGGACTGGTGGTCTAATAGGAGGAGATGTAGTGGAAACTTTTGTAGCATCTGAGGATAAAGAAGGTTGTGACACAGAAATAAGTAAAGGTGAAGAAATAACTGGCTTTGTTTCCTTTGCAGCTTGATCTTTTGATTCCTGCTCCTTCTGAGCTACTTCATTAGAACCTATGGGTTTTTCAACTAGGGGCTGGTCAGGTCTGGACTTTACTTTTAGAGTTACTAGCTCTCTGCCACTCCTAAGGGTGATGGCTTTCACATGTTCCTTCTCCTCCCTTTGCCTAACAGGATTGGCTTTAGTGTTACTAGGAAGGGTCCCCTGAGGACGTTGACTAATAGCATTTGCTATTTGTCCTACCTGAACCTCTAGGTTCTTAATTGAAGCTACTTGATTTTGCAAGATTGTTGTGAACATTTCCTCAAGAGAGGGTTTCTAATCAACTGCTGGTGAATGCTGGGGTTGTGGTGGTGGTGGTTGATGGAAGTGGGATGGATGGGAATGATTAGGTAGATGATGTGGATACGAAGGTGGTGGGTGGTGAGAAATTGATGCTGTGGTGGTACCTGAACTTGTGGAGCTTGAAAACCTGGGGGTCCTACTGGTCTAGAATTAGAAACTTGCCCTTGGTTTTGGCTCCAAGAAAAGTTAGGATGGTTCCTCTACCCTGGATTATAGGTGTTTGAAAAAGGGTTGTTCTGTTGCTTAGGAGCAACGTACTGAATCGATTCTAAGTTAAGTGGACACCTATCTATAGCGTGGGTACCACTACACAGATCACACGAGAGAAAAGGACTTTGGACAGAAAACACAGGGTTAGGATTGTTGGAAGGATTAGGTTGGGTACTGAGCGACTCCACCTTCTTTGTAAGATTGGTGATTTGAGAGGTCAAGATGGACAGAGTGTCGAGCTCATATATACCTGCCAATTTCTTTGGCAATTGCCTTTCCGAGGACCATTGTTAGTTGTTAGCCGCCATCTTGTCTAGCAGCTCATAAGCCTCCTCCTCTGTTTTACACATCAAGGCTCCACCCGAAGCAGCATCGACTATGGTCCTATTTTGGCTTGTAAGTCCATTGTAGAAGGTCTGGACTTACAGCCATAGAGGTAGGCCGTGGTGAGGGCACTTCCTAAGAAGCTCCTTATATCGTTCAAATGCCTCGTAAAGGGATTCAGAGTCGTACTGGGCAAAGGAGGATATATCGCTACGGAGTCTAGCTATTTTAGAGGGAGGAAAAAATTTGGCTAGAAATTGGTGGGCTAACTCGTCCCATTTAGAAATTGATCCTGGAGGCAAGGAGGTCAACCAGTGTCTCGCCCTATCCCTAAGTGAGAAGGGGAATAATCTAAGCCTAAGCGCATCGTCAGATAATCCATTGTGTTTGAACGTGTTGGAAAAGTCCAGGAATTGCCCGAGATGAGCATGTGGGTCATCGTGTGGAAGCCCACTGAACTGTAAAGAGGTTTGGATCATTTGGAGGATGGACGGCTTAATTTCAAAATTATTAGCAGGGACTGCTGGTGGCCTAATGCCAGTATAATATCCTCCAATCGTCGGCACCGCATAATCCCCAATGGTCCTGATTTCCTTATTTTCTGCCATCGTGTGTTGTAGCGGAGCTATAAATTTCCTGGAGTCCTTTCGAATTTTCCTAAGAGTTCGTTCGATTTCAGGATCTAGAGGAAAGCAATCAAAACTCCTTGCTCTATGCATGCAAACATCAGAAAGTCCTTAGAAAAATTTTTAAGCTTTTTAATTTTTCAATTTTTTTTGATTTTAAATAATTATGAGAAAATTAACTAATCTAAATATTTACAACCTAAATATTTACAGGCAAGAATTACACCTAAGTATAATTTCACCGATATTAATTAACGACTAATTAAAACTTCCTCGGCAACAGCGCCAAAAACTTGACATGCCCTAAGGGTACTGTCCGCAAGTGCACGGGTCGTTCAAGTAATAATGGGATTTGAGTCCCGGAATTATCGTCCCACAGAGAAGTTGACTAGTTTAATTAATTACCGGTTAATCTTACCCTAAGTATATTCTAGCAAATTATGAAATTAAAGTTGATGATCTACTAAAACTAATTAAAATTACTGAAAAGCAACTAAAATAAAATAAAACCGAGCTAAAAATACTTACAATTCTCCAAGCAATCAACCTACAAAAGAAAATTAAAACAGTTAAAATTAATTAACGCAATCAAATACGAATAAGAAAATAAAACAATAAAATTAATTAGACTAAAATTAAACTATCCTAGAATAAAATATGCACGTAATTAAACTAATTAATAAAAATGCAATTTAATTAAGAAACTAACTACAAATTTAAAAGACTAAAATATTAAATCTAAATTAATCCTAATTATGACTAATTACTAACTTAACAATAAAAATTAACTAACGCATGAAAAATAAATTTTAATCTAAATTGCAACTAAACTAAAATAAAGTCCTAACACATATAATATGAAATTAACTACTAACGACAAATTAACACTACAAATTAAATTAACATGCAAAGTTATTAAAACTAACCTACCAATTAAAAAAAAAAAAACCTAACAACTCGTTAAAGATTAAAGCATGAAATAAACAATTAACTGGCCAAACAAGGCCTTAACCGAATTGCTAAACAAGTGGCCCGACAGTGTACTATACACTGTTCATGCTCTTCTTCAGTAGGATTTTGTCCTGCTCTCGATTTTGTCCTGCTGTTCTCGGGTGTCCAAGAATCGCCCGTGGCTTCTGCTCCAGGTGCTACTATTCCCAGCTGTCACAGTACAATGCATGCCTCAGCGGCCTGTCATAGGTGCTGCGGTTGATGTACTGCTCCTGCTCCTGGTGAATATCCTCAACCTGTCCAGCTAGTGTATGTCCCCCTCTGCAACAGATCGTGCACATTCCTCACCTACCCAGCTAGCATCTGCTTCAGTCCAAACTAATGACCAGTACACCCTCTTTGCAACCAACATTATTACAAGGTGTATCTCGACATCAGCTGGGCATTAGTTACTGCTGTCACCACTTCTTGCCGAACAGCACCTCAACTCTTTTTAGATTATGAACAGCAAAACAGACCAAGGAATGAAAGAGAACATTAGCAAGAAAATATGTAATATGCACTTTAGTCAATAAAGAATAGCTTAAAGGGACTGAAACTAAAGGTTAAAACAAAATAAAATATGAACAGTAAAGCGGTGGGAAAATAGGGGAGAACAAAGAATTGATCGGCTTGCTAGATTGTTTCATTGATCCATCCAACTACCTGTCGAACATCCTCTCTCGGTACTATACTTGAGCATCTCCATAAAAGCAGGAACTAAGATGAAAATACAGAAAACCAAAACTAAACGCTAAATCAATAATGCAGAAAAATCTAAGACATGAAAACAGGAAACTCCTAAGCTATGGTTTCCTTCACTATCTTCTCCTACCGAGTTCCACTATGCTCTTGATGTGGACAAATGCTTTGCATCATCCCACATTAAAGCAACAGAATCAAAAGGCCGGAGACAGTGTGAAGATGCCTGAAACCCGAATGCAATCGAAAGCTAAAGAAAAACTATACAAATTTTTGAAACCGAGAGATAGTAATAGAGACGTTACTCATTTTTCATTAACTTTCATCTACAACTCACTAAATAAGAAACATACAGTAATGGATTTCTTCAAACCGAAAAGAAGAACAAGGTGAAACAAGATTGCTAATGGAATACCATGAAAATGAGAAAATGGAACAAATATTTTCATCAAGTGAATAGTGAATGAACAGTAAGATTTTGCTAAAAACACTAATCTTTTCGGGAAAGCTTAAAAAGAAAGGCAATAAAGCTAAACTACCTTAGAAACTAGTCTACCCTAAATTACACCCTGCTCTACTTGATTTTTCAATTGCCATCATATTCTATTTATATACAAGCATGGGGGTACAATGGTAAAGTTTCATCCTAGATGAGTTGGTATTGTTTGGCCACTTGTCTTCATTTGATTCGCTGCAGAGCATATATTTCCATGTCACATGTTGGTTTGTCTAGTTGGCTGTGTGATGTGGCTCGGCGTGTGTCTTTCAGAATGTTCATGTGGTGTCCGTCGATCTTATCGTTTCGGAGCAAATAAAAATTGGACACCTGGTATCATGTGTGTCCAGACGACTAGTGACTTGGTCTGTACATTGGAAGTGGTCCAGTCTCCTGTAACCCATTTTCAGCCCAATTTCGACTGAAACGACTGATTTTTCATCTGGATTTAATTTACCTGGGCATTAAAGAATTTTAATTAAATAAATGGGATTATTAATAAAATAATATGGGGATTAAATAAATAATTAGGAACTTAAGCACAAATAATTCTATTAAAGATAGAATTATCATGTATAGTCCTCTATGACTGACCATTTGTCTGATGATGGAAAGCGATGCTAAAGCTCAATTGGGTCCCTATCTCTTCCTGAAAATGTTTCAAAAAGTGGGAACTGAAGCGGGCATCCCTATCAGAAATAACACTCACTGGGACTCCATGTAGTCTCACTATTTCTCATACGTACAAGTTCGCCAATACACTCAAAGTATTTGTAGATCTCATGGCTAAAAAGTGTACCGATTTTGTTAACCGATCTACTATAACCCAAATAGCATCATGGTTCTTACGGGTTCTCCGTAATCCCATCACAAAATCCATGGTGATGTGCTCCCACTTCCATGTCGGTATTGATATAAGTCGTAATAATACTCCAAGTTTCTAATGCTCTACCTTAACCTGCTAACAGATGAGACATCTAGCAACATACTTAGCTATATCTCTTTTCATTCCAGACCACCAATATACTTTTTAGAAATTTTGATACATTTTACTGCTCCCTGGATGTACTATGTATCTCAATGAGTGATCCTATGATAAAATCAACTTCCTAAGCTCTGAATCCTTAGGGACACATATTCTATTTTCGAACCTTAGTATTCCATCTGAACTCAATACAAAATCAGTACCCTTACCTTTCCAAATTTGGCTAATCACATCAATACACTATTGATCATTCTGCTGAGCTAGCTGGATTCTCTCAATCAACTCCGTTTCTAACCTCAAGCTAGCTAAAATCCCACAACTGCCAATCTCAGGTGGGGTCATATCCAAACTAAGGTTTATGAATTGTTCCAATAACTTGTACTCCCTAACAATCATATATGATACCAATCCGAGACTCTTTCTGCTCAATACATCGGCAACCACATTCGTCTTCCCCGGGTGGTACAAAATCTCACAATCATAGTCTTTGAGGAGTTCTAACCACCTTCTCTGTCTCATATTTAACTCCTTCTGTGAGAACAGATACTTAAGACTCTTGTGATCCGTAAAGATCTAAAATCTCTCACCATACAGGTAGTGGCACCATATCTTCAATGAAAATACTACAACCGCCAACCTTAAATTGTAAGTAGGATAGTTCTTCTCATGATCTTTCATCTGTCTGGATCCGTAAGCAACTACCCTTCCATTATGCATCAAAACAAAGCCCAGTCCTTAGTGTGAAGCATTTGTGTAAACATAAAAGTTTCCTGAGCTGCTAGGAATGGTAAGAACTGGCGCGGTGGTTAATCTATGCTTAAGTTCCTAAAAACTCCTCTCACATGCTTTATCCCACGTAAACACCACATTCTTCCTTGTAAGAAGTGTTAACGGAGTAGCCAATCTAGAGAAACCCTCTACAAATCTCCTGTAGTAACCTACCAAACCCAAAAAACTTCTGATCTCTGTGACTATCCTAGGCTATTCCCACTGAATAATACCCTCAATCTTAGATGGATCTACTGACACCCCATCCTTCGATACAACATGGCCCATGAAGGAAATCTGCTGTAGCCAAAAGTCACATTTACAAAGTTTGGCATACAACTTTCTCTCTTGGACGGTTTGCAGAACAATTCTTAAGTGCTGCTCGTGATCTTCCTTGGATCTAGAATAAACCAATATATCATCGATGAATATTATCAAAAATTGATCTAGGTATGGCTTGAATACATCATTCATTAGAGCCATAAAAGCTGCTGGCACATTTGTAAACCCGAAAGGCATCACCAGGAATTCATAATGACCATAGCGGGTGCGAAAAGCTGTCTTGGGCACATCTTCCTTCCGAATCTTCAATTGATGGTACCCAAACCTCAGATCTATCTTGGAAAAGATCCGTACTCCCCAAAGCTGATCCAACAAATCATCAATGTGCGGTAAGGGGTACTCATTCTTGATAGTAACCTTGTACAACATCCAGTAATCAATACATAACCTAAGGCTCTCATCTCTCTTCTTCACAAACAATACCGAGGCTCCCCATGGTGAGACACTCGATCTTATGAACCCCTTATCTTGCACATCTTGCAACTGCTTCCTTAATTCCTCTAACTCAACTGGAGCCTTCCTATATGGTGGTTTGGATATTGGCTCTGTTCCAGGTGTCAAGTTTATACCAAATTCCATTTCTCTATCCGGTGGTAATCCCGGTAGGTCGTCTGAAAAAACATCAGAGAATTCTCTAACCACTGGAATGTCGTCTATATCCGGATGTGTTTTGTTCAAATCCACCACATAAGCAATAAAACCTTCAAAATAACATTTATTTCATTTATGTACCAATGCATTTTACTTGCTACGAAATCAGGAATTCATTACTTCTCATAAAATTTTACAACAAATTTCTCGGGTAAAGAAAATGTAATAGACTTAGAGTGGTAGTCTAAGACAGAATGATTGGTAGCTAACCAATCCATTCCCAAGATTACATCAAGGTCATACATATTCAACAAAATCAGATTAGCTGTCGTGCACTTATCTCCTACCATCACTGTACAATCTTTATATACTTGTTCAGCTAATTGACTAACTCTTATTGGAGTACTTATTAATAAAGTCCAATTTAAGTACGTGGGTTTTACAAAACCTATTAACCTTGATGCATATGCAGGCGATATAAAGGAATGCGTAGCACCAGAATCAAATAAAGCTATAGCTTCCAATTTGAAAATCAAAATTGTACCTTTTATCACCTCAGAAGAGGTATTTATTGATGCCTGGTCTATCACATATACCCTACTTTGACCCACAACTTGCTTCCATTTTTCTTCAGCCGTGGCTCTCTTCCTTGTAGGAGGTGCACTGTAGAAACTTTCTTTGGCTCCTTAGCCTTCTGCGGGACTACCTCAACTGCTTCTAGACAACCCCTTGCATAATGTCCAAACCTACCACATCTGAAGCATTGTGTACCCTAAAAATGATAGGGCCTACTACCATGATATCAGCCACATACTTTGCACTGATTAGTAGTCGACCAAGGTCCACCAATCACTATACCCTTGGCTGGGGTTAGAGTCGGATGCATAAAAAGTCTAGCAGCCTTCTTCCGTGACTCATATGCCTCTCTTCGACGCTTACCAACACCTCTCCAACCAAACCTGACACTCTTGCCATCTCCCAATTTCCTTGGACCCTTGTCCTTACCCCAACTGAACTCTAAAATATGCAGGTCATAGTCCTGCTCACACAACTGGGTCCGTCATACAGCTTCTCTATATGTAGCAACATCAAATGAGGCCCATTTAGCTCTAATTGAAGGCCTTAGTCCATCAACAAATCAGCAGACCCTATAGCTTCACTTTTGATAGAGTTCGGATCATACCGACCCAATGATGTGAATCTTGACTCATATTCATCCATTGTTCGGTTCCCTTGAGTCAGATTAAAAAATTCCATTTGTAACCTACGTCGAGCAGTATCTGGGATATATTGTACTCTAAAAGCGCCCAAAAACATATCCCATGTGATCGATGTACCTTGAGTTCTCAACATAGGCCTGGTGGACTTCCACTAGTGCTCTGCATCGCCTCTCAGTATAAAGGCCGTAAGCATTACTCTTTCCTTAGCTGAACAATTACAAAAATCAAACAACTTCTCCATCTGACTAATCCAATCCTCAGCCACTACTGGATCCTTTACCCTACTAAAAGAAGGAGGCTTAAAGTCCAAAAAATGCTTCAACCTCTCCATATCACAGTCATATCCATGCCTCAAATCATCATCATCATACTACTATGGGGCTATTGGAGAACGAACTAGCCAAATAGAGGGACCTCGTATCTGGTTCAAGTTGTACAGGTGTAGCATTCTCAGGCTCAGGTGCAGCTGCTGGGGGATTCAGTGCAGCCTGTCGTGCTGTACCGAGTATACCCTCCAATCTAGACATGATCTAACCCATCATGGTCCTCATCGTACACATATCTTCCTCTAATCTGGCTACCCAAGGATCGAGAGTCTCTATCTGATCATGGGGTTCGTAATTAGAGGACGATCTACTATGCCTCTCAGTCCTATCATTTCGCCCCTGAGCTCGTGAGCTCTCTCCCCTCTTGCGGTGTCTCTCAGGCATAACTCACAAGCCTGTTGACTTTTCTGTATTTATAACAAACTCTTAGATCACTACCAGCAACTTGGGGATATACATTTTCTTAGTCTTAAACATCGACTCACATCAGACTAACCTTGCTCTGATACCAAATTTGTCACACCCCGACTCCGGATGCCTTCTTATCATACATATATCACTTACGGTTGGGCTATGAGCAGATGTAATTACAATTTTCATACATTTATAGTGGAAATATTTGAAGCTTTAAATCACACACTCTTAGGCATGTGTGTAGGTATACAAAATCTATTATATAAATAAAATATCTTTCCATAACATCCCCATACAATTTTTCTCATTTCAATGTATAACTGTGCGATACAATACGATAGATACAAAATGCTTTTATATATACAATTCTTATACCTTAACAATTAGTAGGACCTGACCAACACAAAAGGATCTGAAGACTACAACACTGTTCTACTTCTCAGTATCTGGAGAGAAAAAATAGTGGGATGAGCAAACCACATCTCAATAAGGAAAAGGATGCTAACAGGTAGATACTGTACTATCTACGTAGCCCATGCATGTTCAACAAAATCATCTTTCATTATAAATGAAAATATCAATGGAAAATGCATTTGAAACATTCTTCTCTCACAGGCATTTTCGTGAAAACCAGTGCACGATATTTTCTTTTAGAAATATATCATAAAACAGTGCTATCACAACACAAGCATTTAAATCAAAGTATTTATCAAATCACATTATTTTTTTCCTTTTCATAAAACATTTCTTTTCATCATTTTCTCTTATCTCTGAGACAGGTAGGGAATTTTTAGGCAAACAAATATCCACGACATATGGCCATAATCAGTGATCCCAGGCCTCATTGATCAGGTGTGCACAGGGCACCACTCGCCTAAAAGGGGATGGGATAGTCCTATCCTTCGGCTCATCTCAATCATCATCATCATCATCATCTTCTCATCATATCACATATACTCACGGTACAACGTATTCCATGTGTCATCTACGCGATACTCGTACCCGCGTGCACATAACACGGTACATAGTATTCCCTGGACAACTACGCAGTACAACGTACGCCTGTGGACCCAATTCAACCACCCTACAACGACAGACTCATCATCCTAAACCATGTCTCATATACTAGGTGAGCAAAATCAGCGTGACACACAATCTTCGCAAGGCTCCAGTGTGGTATCTCTCAGTGCGAGCAACTGCTTCTAGCACTGTATCATCTCAAAATCATTGTGCGAGCTAGGCTAGCACATTATCATCATCATAAAACCACATGCGAGCTACGCTCCAGCACAGTTTATCAAATCATGAAAACATATGCGAGCAAAATCTCTAGCATAGTCAAAATCAATAAAAATATGTGTGAGCTAAGGCTCCAACACCTTTTTATATTTCAAATCGAATAGATGGCTATTTTCTCAAAAGAAAACTCAAATCATGTTTACTGATATAGCATGTCGATCCATGCAAAACATGTAAACTAGCCAACCTATCCTTCATCATCTCACTTACAATGACAACTTGTAGTTGTAAAAACATTAAAAACATGCATGTCATGCAGTTTTCCTTCCCATATCCCATTTTCACAATTAATACCACAATACCTTTCACACTTTCATTTACTTCATAGCTCAATAGTTAAACATAATATCACTAGCATTATAACTACTAAAATTGCTGCAAAATACGTACAAATATCTCTATCGTTAACATACAATCCCTTACCTCGAATCGTGCTTGTATCTCCTTTGTCTCGTTTGCTCCGTTGGTGATTCGGGTTAATTGTGTTTTTAACGTATTCCAATCTACACATATAAATCATTAAGTCCTTTTCCTTTTTTCTTCTTCTAAACATCCACATTGTCATTTACTTACCTACTCTTGTTTCTCAAGCCTTTTATCATATTTCACTTTGATATTTCTTTGTAAATTCATTTAAAATCATTCACTCAACACCACCAATATCATAGTTCCCAAGATTATCACAATAGCAAACTCAATCTATCTCTTTTCTAGGTACTTTTTAGATCAAGTGAGTTCTACACATCTTAGCCATTTTCTACTAACACAATATGCATTCATCAACTCCTAAAATCACTTAAAACATCATGCTTGGAGTTGAGGGTTTTGAAGACTTACTAAGCTTGCCCCTTTCTCTAGACCAAACTTGTGGAATGCTTAACTCTTTTCCTTTAGTAATCCTTACTTTAGATTTTTGGATATATTGTTCTCCTCACTTCAAAGAACAATTTTGCCTCTTTAAACTTCCTCTAAATCTGCTAGGAATATAGTGTTCTCCAAAGTGAGAAAGCTTAGTTTTTGGTGAAAATAGTGAGTGTTTGAGTGTTTAGGATGGAGGAAAACGTGTTCCAGTTCCAAAAGTCGTGTTTCTTATATAGACAAGGCCTAAGAGATCGATCTGGTGCTTAGTGGAGATCGATCTACTTGTGGTTCAACCACTCCAACCACTTAATTACCTGCTACAAGATCGATCTGTTTATAAAGGGGAGATCGATCTGTTAGTAAAGGGGAGATCGATCTGTTCCTTGTGAGAGATCGATTTCTTCCAGACCGAGGCTTAAGGAGATCGATCTGCCTTGTTATGAGATCGATCTATCCTGTCCCAATTGAATTGATACTAGTCATTTTGAGAGAGGGGATCGATCTCTCCTTCATGGGAGATCGATCTGCTCTTCCCCCGCATCTTTATTATTGCAGTTTTCTGTAGATTTCCAATGTGTAACTCATCCTTATTCGCCTAATACCTCATTTCACATTTCGTACACAACCAACGTATAGTGTTTTCCATTCCATATAATTCATAGGAAATAAAACTTGCGTACAAAACTTGAAATTATCGATAATACATTAAATTTCAGAATCCCTACATCCTTTATTATCTATACACTTGCAACAATGTGCATATACATCCTAGCCTCAAAAGAAATATGCATAAAACTACGGGCATTACAGTTTTCATGATATATGCGAAAACAACACGTTATAGTGTCAATTTGATTTAATTGAGTGAATTTCAATTGAAATAAGCCATCTATCAATTTATGTGAAAACCATTAGTGCTAGAGTGATACTCACACTAGATTTATAAGATATGCATCACATAATACTTGAGTATTTCTCATACTTGATTTTAATGTAATTTGTACATGATAGAGTACAGGAGCGTTACTCGTACTCAATTTTATTGATTGATGCATGATAAAGTATTGGAGCATTTCTCATACTCAGTTTTACATGATATAGTGCTGGGAGCATTGCTCGCACTAGATTTATATGACCATATGCATGAGTTCGTGCTGGAGTTTACTCGCATGTACCAGTTTTGAAAGAGATAACATGAAACAACCGTGCTGAGAGCCTGTACAGACTGTGTATCACACTGATTATATGCTTGCACGTGTAAATTTTTGAGATATGGTCGAAGGCTATCGAAACTATTATTCATGGTATGATGGCTAAGACCTATGGTAGGCACCCCACTATGAGGATTGGGTCCATGGAGTATTTTGTACCATGTATGTCACATGGAGTACGATGTACCATGAGTACACGATGATATAGAGTTGCTAGCTGATGGTTAAGGATTTGACCCACATCCTATTATAGAAAATGTGAGGCCCCGCACATCGAGTACTCTGTAGCATAGGATCACGAAAAATGAGATATGATCATAATCTTGGAACACGTAGTCGCCTAACTCACCTTACTAATATTTCTTGTTTGAATTGTCACATGAGTTTTTATAAATTAGGTAGACTCAAGGGATGGGTTGAGCCTCGACATGTGGCCTTGTGTGTGATATGGGCAACCCGAGGGATGGGTGAGGCTCAAATTTCCATGTTTTGACATGATGAAATGCCATATTATTTTGATTTAATTGAAATAGCATGATAAAATGTGATTTATATTAATTATATGAGAAATGCAACGTTTTGCATATATTTCTGAGATTATTAAACCTACATGTTTTCAGTTCATACTGATGATTTGTATCTACATAAATATTGTATAAATGTTTCAAGAAAGACACATGCTTTAGATATGAATAGAAAATGAAATGATTTCAAGGCATGAGCATTGTATTTTGTAGATAGTGTAGTTATCTACTTGCTTGCCTTATTTCCTTACTGAGTTGTGAGCTTACCCCCTTTTTATTTCCCCTCTCTACAGAGCGTCCGCAGCAGTTGGACACAGTTGAGGACCGATATTCCTTCATCCACTGCATACCCATCTTACGAAAGGTATACACATTCAAACGTTTTATACTGAACAATATAACAGCATAGTTATATAAACGAATGTACGATTGGGGATGTATATGTACAAGTAATTGTATTTAATATATGTAAATTAATTATGAGAAAGAGTACTTACGGTCAATTGATAATTGTATTGACTTGTATGCATGTTATGGAATGAATGTGGTTAAGTTGACTAATATCAAATCACAGCCCAACGATTTGGTGATTGAATTATGACAGAAGGAAAGGTAAGCAAATTGTGAAAAATTTCTATTGGATTTAGGGTAACTCAGGGTCATCGTGACAAAATGGTATCAGAGCAAGGTTGGTTTGATGTGAGTCGGTATTAGTATTTAGGAAAGTGTATATCCCCATATTATTGTGCTTTGTTTAGTTACAATTGTGTATACAAGATGGGAGTCAAACTAACAAATGATTATGAATGCAGAAATTAAGCAATTATGGCGAATCCCAGCTATGGTAGAGGGGCTAAAGGTAGGGCAGAGGCTGTAGAGGTAGGCCTGAGACCCGAGATGAGACGACATGTCCCACTCAGGTACCAGAGAGTATCGAGGCATGCTTCACGAGATTAGAGCTTCGCCTTGAGACTATAGTGGAGTTATTAGCACAGACTTTGCCAAGTGGACAAGGACAGGATGCAAGGCTGCGCCTAAAGAGGCAGCTACACCTGGTACCTCTGTACAACCAGCTCAAATGTCACAGCCTATAGATGCTCCTACACCCCCATCAGTTCAGGATACGCCTTCTCATGTTGCTCCACGACAAGGCAGTAGTACATTGGGGTATGGTTGTGAGCTTGATAGATTACGATAATTCTAAAAGTTTGGACCACCGTCGTTTAGTGGGGTGAAGGACCTCGTAGTTGCAGAGGATTAGCTGGGAGAGATGGAGAAGCTTTATAGATTCTTTAAGTGTACGGCGATCGAGATGGTCGCGTTTGCTGCCTTCTTACTAATGGGATAGGCAGAACATTGGTGGAAGTCCACCAAGGTTATATTGAGAGCACGACACTCAGAGATCACTTGAGATATTTTTGGATGCCTTCAGGAGGCAGTATGTCCCGGACACAACACAACGAAAGCTACAGATGGAATTCTTAGGGTTAAGCCAAGAGACTCAGTCTGTGGATGAGTACGAGACACGATTTATATCCCTAGGTAGGTATGACCCCAATACTATAAGTAGTGAGAACAGAAAGGTCCGTAAATTTATTGATGGATTGAGACCAGTACTACGATCTAGACTGGTTCAATTTGATATCTCTACCTATGATGAGGCAGTGGGCCGGGCATAACTCTGTGAGCAGGACTATGAGAGGAATGTCTTTGAGTTCAAGACAGTTGGCAAGGGTAGAGACCAAGATAGGAAGTGGTCGATAAGTAACAGTGCCAGAGGTTTCGAATATCGAGGAGGGAGGATACTCTTCGGTAAGAGACCACAGATCGAGAAAGTATAAGAGAAGACTGTTAGATCTCCTGCATATCTGACTATAGCTCCAGCTAGAGGTTTTTTTTAGAGGACCGAGGCCTACCACTGAGCAGTGTAGTAGATGTGGTAGATTCTATGGCGATAAACCTTATACTATTTCTAGTGGATTGTGCTTCAGATGTGGGATAACAGGGCATATGGCGAGAATTTGCCCAGAGATTATTGATATTGTCCCACAGAAGGGCAAGGAGCTAGAGAGAGCTCCAGCTGATATGTCTACTTCGGGGAGGAGAGCGACGACAGAGGAGAAAGGGAAGCAGGTCATTGGACGGGGGTGAGTACATGCCTTGGACCAGGTAACGACTGATGCTTCGTCGAATGTGATTAGAGGTAACAGCCTGATGTATGATTTAGAAGCATATGTTTTAATTGATCCCGGTGCCACGCATTCATTTGTATCGCCTTCATTTGCTTGTAAGATAGCAAAACATGTAGAGCGTACACCTTTAAATAGGTTGATGTTGATTAGTACGCCTATGGATAACAGTCAACTAGTTGAATATGTGTTAAATGATTGCAAGTTAAGAGTAGGGGAAAAGGATATGACAGCCAATCTAATATTGCTAAGTATGAGTGATCTTGATGTAATCTTAGGAATAGATTGGTTATTTATAAACCATGCTGTGTTAGATTGTTATGCTAAGATAGTTATGCTTTCTACCCTTATGAATTACGTGGTAAAGTTTGATGAAAAGAAATGAAAGTAGTAGTTATGGTTACAATAAATAATGTACTATGCTAATTACGGAATAAAAATATTGAAGGTTTTATTGCGTACGTGGTTGATACGGATAAGGCACATCCAGAGTTGGCAGATATTCCTGTGGTTAGTAAGTTCCCAGATGTCTTTTCGGATGAATTTCTAGGATTACCACCAGACAAAGAGATAGAGTTCTGTATAGATTTGGTGCTTGGTACTGAACCTATATTGACACCACCGTATCACATGACCTTAGTTGAGCTGGAGGAGCTCAAGAGACAGTTACAAGAGTTGTTGGATATGGGATTCATCAGACCGAGTGTTTTACCTTGGGGAGCATCAGTTTTGTTTATGAAGAAGAAGGATGGAAGCCTCCAATTGTGTATAGATTACAGATTGTTGAATAAGACTACCATAAAAAATAGGTATCCCCTTCCACGCATTGATGATTTGTTGGATCAGATCTAGGGAGTACATGTCTTTTCTAAGATTGATCTGAGGTTAGGGTATCATCAGTTGAGAGTTCGGAGTTGAGATGTACCCAAGACAGCATTTAGGACTCGATATGGCCATTATGAGTTTTTGGTTATGCCATTTGGATTGACGAATGCTCTCGCAGCTTTTATGGCTTTGATGAACGATGTGTTCAAGTAATATTTGGATCAATTTATTATCGTCTTCATCGATGACATATTGGTATACTCGAGATCCGATGAGGAGCATGAGAAGTACCTCAGGATTGTATTACAGACCGTACGAGAGCATAAGCTATATGATAAACTCAGTAAGTGTGACTTTTTGTTGGCACATATCTTGTTTTTGGGACACGTTGTGTTGAGGGATGGAGTATCAGGAGATCCATCCAATATTGAGGCTGCAATTCAGTTGGAAAAGACAAAGACAGTTACCGAGATCAGGAGTTTTTTGGGTTTAATAGGTTGTTATCGGAGATTTGTTAAGGGATTTTTTAAGTTGGCTACTCCGTTGACACGTCTCACTCAGAAGGCTGTAGCATTCATGCGGGACGATGATTGTGAAGGAGTTTTCAAGAGCTGAAGCGTCGATTGACCACCGCTCCGATTCTCACTATCCCTACTAGCTTAGGAAGATTTTCAGTGTATACCGATACTTCACATCAGGGACTGGGCTGTGTATTGATGCAGGATAGGAGGGTAGTTGCTTATTGATCCAGACAACTGAAGGACCATGAGAAAAACTATCCAACCCACGACTTGGAGTTAGCAGTAGTAGTGTTTGCGTGGAGGTATGGCGCCACTACTTCTATGGTGAGAAGTTTCAGATTTTTACCGACCACAAGAGTCTAAAGTATCTGCTCTCGCAAAAAGAGCTAAACATGAGACAGAGAAGATAGCTAGAGCTTTTGAAGGACTATGAATGTGAGCTACTTTATCATCCGGGAAAGGCTAACGTTGTAGTTGATGCTTTGAGCAAGAAGAGCCTTAGGATGGTATCGTATATGATGGTCAGGGAACATAAGTTGCTAGAGCAGTTTGCTAGCCTCAGTGTAGGAGTTGTGCCTTCTAACATGGATACGGACTGTATGATTGCTATTCTACACTTAGAGCTAGATCTGTTGGACAGGATCAGACAAGCTCAATAGACTGATTCGTATTGTATTGATGCGAGTGGTCAGATATAGAAGGGCATAGTGACTACTTTTGAGTTAAATCCTGATGGACTACTGAGTTCAGAAGTAGAGTGTGTGTTCTTGAGGACCCAAAGCTCAGGAAATTGATTTCTTCAAAAGCTTATTCTTCGAAGCACACGTTGCAGCCTGGGAGTAACAAGATGTACCAGAACCTCCAAAAGATGTACTGGTGGTTGGGTATAAAGAGAGATGTGGCAGATTTCGTGGTAAGATGTCTTGTATGTCTGCAGGTGAAGGTAGAGCATCAGAAACCTGCAAGGTTATTGCAGCCTCTACCTATACTGACATGGAAATAGGAACATATCACCATTGATTTTGTAATGGGTTTACCAATGACTCGTAAGAATCACGATGCAATATGGGTGATCATTAACAGACTGACGAAGTCAACCCACTTCCTAGCTATAAGAGCTATCGATACTCTAAGTTCATTGGCAGAACTATATGTACGCGAGGTAGTGAGGTTACATGGTATTCCAGTGAGCATTGTCTCAAATAGAGATTCCCACTTCACTTCCAACTTTTGGGAACAATTTTAGGAAGCTATGGAAACCTAGTTCAGTTTGAGCATCGGTTTCCATCCTTAGATAGATGGTCAGTCAAAGAGGACTATACAAACTCTGGAGGACATGTTGAGAGCGTGTGTGCTAGATTTTAGATGCTCTTGGGATGAACATTTACCACTAGCCGAATTCGCCTACAACAATAATTATCATTCAATTATCGGGATGGCACTGTATGAGGCTCTATATGGCAGTGGATGTCGTTCCCCTATCGGTTGGGATGAAATGGGTGACCGAAAGATTTTTGCTCCTGATTTGGTTACACAGGCCTTTGAGGATGTCTGTTTGATTACTGAGAGATTGAGGACAGCTCAGAGTAGACAGAAAAGTTATGCTGATAGGAGACAGAGACCACTTGAATTCACCGGTGGTGATTTAGTATTTCTGATGGTTTCTTCTTCCAAGGGTATAACGAGATTCGAGAAGAGGGGTAAGTTGAGTCCTCGCTACATTGGACCCTTTGAGATACTTGATCGAATGGGAGAAAAGGCATACAGGTTAGCTTTGCCACCGTACTTATTGGGAGTACATAATGTCTTCCACATTTCGATGCTTCGAAAGTATCATCCAGATCCGACCCATGTGATTTGGTACGAGCCATTGGAGCTCAAGGATGATCTAACATATATAGAGAAACCGATCCGAATATTGGATAAGAAGACGAAAGTCTTGAGATCGAAGACCATTGGGTTTGTGAAGGTTCTCTAGTAGCACCACACTTCAGAGGAGGCTACTTGGGAGCTAGAGAGTCTGATGCAAAAGAGACACCCCCAGTTGTTTGATGATTTACTTGGTTCTAATTTGGAGGACCAAATTTCTTGAAGGAGGGGAGGAATGTAAGGCTCGTAAATTCATATGTATTCTTTATGGTTTCGTGATGTACAAACAAGTTACATTTCATATAAATCATAAGAATGAATGTTTTTAAGTTCCAAATGTGAATGAAATGTAAAACGAGTGGTGAAGCAAATGCATATGAAGTTACCTTTGAATTTCTGGGAAAATTGCAGCAGAAATGCTACAAATGAAAGGCAGATTGATCTCATTGCAAGAGGATATCGATCTCATTGCTTAAATTTACAATGCTAAAGCATTTTGCAAGAGGGAGATCGATCCCTCATACAAAGTAGATCGATCTCTAAAGGGTTTTGGATAGGACAAATTGATCTCTTCTCAAGCCAGATCGATTTCTAAGTGATTCTGCTTGGCTTAGATCGATCTCATACCAAGAGACAGATCGATCCCCTAGCCTTAATACTGAAATTTAGAAGAGTTTCAATACGAAGCAGATCGATCTCTCATGGTTAGTAGATCGATCTTCTGAGGCTAGTCTATATAAACCTGACTGCTGCACCTTCCTTCCCCGAGAAATAACCAAATCCTCCATTGAAACAAAGTGAAACCTAACCTTCCTACTCCAAAAATCTTCACCTTTCAATAAGTTTTAAGAGATATTTGTTTCAACAAAGTTATTCCTAGTGACGAGGAGAACAACATAGTTGGAAACTAGAAGTTGAAATCAAGGATTAAAGGAGTAAAGTAATTTTCCCCCAATTTGGCAAAAAGAGGAAAAATCAAGCTAGGTAAGATTTAATACACCAACATCAAGTATGTTAATATAGGTTCTTGGTGAGTTGATTGGTGTATGTTTGGTTGGCTAAAAACACCTTGAACTTGTTAAATCTCCATGACCTAAAATTTGAGAAAATGAGAGAAAGTTGAGTAGGCGTGGATTTGATGATGATTTAAGCATGTAGTGATGTTATTAAGCATGTATATATGATTGTAAGATAGTTTTGTGAAATACATGTATTGGAATAGATGAGGAATGAAAATAGATATATGAGATGTATGGTGAAATACCATAATAGGAGAAAATGATGAACTTGAGGCATTGGAAGCTTTATGCCGGTTCAATCAGAGTCAACAAACTTGCTGAGTGTGATAGGTTCTCGAGAAATAAATGGTAAAATCGAAATGGACTTGAGAGAGAGTAAAGTCCAATGAGATGTAATAAGGCCAAATGAGTGTAAAAAGGACTAAATACATTGATTTAAGATTCATGCAAGAGAAAATTAAGTATATTAAGGTATACTGATGTGAATGGTTATCTACAGCTTTTGAGTTTATATTGGAAGCTGATTGGACTACAAGGTTTAGCAGCACCGAGAAATGAAGTCACGCAACGTGATCAGAGGTAAGGGAATTTTGTGAGTAGCTAGAGGTAGCTACACGTATTTCGAGTATTTATATTGTATATGGATTTCTGAGTATAGAAAAGTTTCGTTACGAACCGATAAGATAAAATTGTGATTTTACCCAATTAAGGGTAAAAGCTTATGAAGCATGTTTGTGAGTAGTTTTGAAATTATTTAACCGTGCATGGATAGATTAGCTAATGTTTTCATGATATATGCGAAAATAGCACGTTAAAGTGCCGATTTGATTTAATTGAGTGAATTTCAATTGAAATAAGCCATATATAGGTTTGTGTGAAAACCATTAGTGCTAGAGTGATATTTGCACTAGATTTATAAGATATGCATCACATAGTACTTAAGTGTTTCTCGTACTTGATTTTAATGCGATTTGTGCATGATAGAGTACTGGAGCATTGCTCGTTCTCAATTTTATTGATTGATGCATGATAGAGTATTGAAGTATTGCTCATACTCAGTTTTACATGACATAGTGCTGAGAGCATTGTTTGTACTAGATTTATATGACCATATGCATGAGTTCGTACTGGAGTTTACTCGCACGTACCAGTTTTGAAAGAGATAGCATGAAACAGCTGTGCTGGGTGTAAAGCCCGTAATTTAATATGTACTCTTTGTGATTTTATGATGTATGGACAAGTCACAAATGATATAAATCATAAGGAATGAATGTTTTTAAGTTGGCAATGTGTATGAAATGTAAAACGGGTAGTTAAGCAAAGTTAATATGAATGTAACAGTGAATTTTGGGAAGAAATTACAGTAGACTGCTTCTGAAGAGGAGTAGATTGATCTCTCACTCAATGTAGATCGATCTTGAATAGGTTCTGGGTAGAACAGATCGATCTCATAACAAGGCCAGATCGATCTCCTTAAGGCTCTGTGTAAAGCAGATCGATCTCATGCTTAAGTGCATATCGATCCCTTAAGCTTGAAAGGTTGATTTCTGAGGAGAAAAAGGCAGGACAGATCAATCCCTCATCATTAGCAGATCGATCCCTTAAAGTAATTCTATAAATGCAAGGCTCTACAATCTCTGTTTTCCTGAGAGATACCAAAACCTTCATAAACCAAAGTTAAACCTAACCTTTCCACTCAAGAAAACTTTATCTTTCAAGTAATTTTGAGAGAGATTCAGTTAAGGAAAGTTGTTCTTGGTAAAGAGGAGAAGAATACTTGGAAACAAGAAGTTGGAATCAAAAATTAAAGGAACAAGGTGAATTTTGCCAAATTTGGTGAAAAAGAGAAAAGTTCAAGCTATGTAAGATTCAATACACCAAGTTCATATATGTTAATCTAGGTGTATTGGTGAGTTAATCAGTATATGTATCAATTGCTGAAAACAAATGAATCATGAAAAATATCCATTACTTAGCTATGGCATGACATTGAAAAAATGGTGAAGAAATTGAGTAAACATGGATTTAAGATTGAAATAAGTATGTATGGAAGATTGTAAGGTAGGTCTATGAAATACCTAAATTGGAATAGATGAGAAATGAAGATAAGTATATGAAAGGTGTGGTATAACACCATAATAGGAGAAAATGAAGAATTAAAAGCACTGATTTAGACTCATGCAAGTAAAAAATAAGTATATTAAGATATACTGATGTGGATAATTATTAACTACTGTAGAAGTTGATATTGGAAGCTGATTTGGACTGCGAAAGTGAGCAGCACTGAGGAAGTGAGGTCACGCGACGTGATCCAAGGTAAGGAAATTTCGTGAGCAGCTAGAGATAGCTACACGTATGTCGAATAGAATTTCAATAACTATATTCTATATGAATTCCCGTGAATAGACATGTTGTGATAGGGACCCATAAGATAAATCGTGGTTTTATCCAAAAATAGGGTAAAAAGCCTTAGAAGCATGTTCGTGACTAATATTCATAGTTGTATGATAGAATAGCTAATGTTTTCATGTATATGTGAAAATAGCACATTTGAGTGCCGATTTGATTTGATTGGGTGAAATTCAATTTAAATAAGCCATCTATCGAGTTTGTGTGTAAACCAAAGCTGTTAGAGAATACTCGTACCATATTTTATGAGATATGCATCGCATAGTACTTGAGTATATTCTCGTACTTAATTTTAAATGCGATTTATGCATTTTAGAGAATTGGGAGCATTGCTCATACTCAGTTTTACATGATAGAGTACTGGAAGCTTAGCTCGTACTCAGTTTTCATTGATTGATGCATTATAGAGTATTGGGAGCATTGCTCATACTCGATCTTAACATGACATAGTGCTGGGAGCATTGCTCACACTAGATTTATATAACTTGTGTTATGGTCGTGCTGGGAGTTTACTCGCATGTACCAGTTTTAAAAGAGAGCATGAAACAGCCGTGTTGGGAGCTTGTGCTGACTGTGTGTCGCACCGATTATATGCTCGCACGTGCATATTTTGAGATATGGTCGAGGGCTATCGAAATTATTATCCACAGTATGAGGACTAAGACTTATGGCAAGCATCCCGACTATGAGGTATATCTAAGGTAAGAGGACTAAGACTTACGGCAAGCATCCCGACCTTAAGATTTGGGTCCATGGAGTACCTTGTACCGTATAAGTCACATGGAATACGTTGTACCGTGTCAAGACCCCATTTTCAATCCATGACTTTAAACAAAATCACTACAAATTTTTTCGCATTTCTAACTTACCTTTCCCCTCTTTAATGGTTGGGCTGTGATTCGATGTCAGACTCCTCGCTTACCACATTATCCATTTTCATACATACATGTCAATATATTGTTACTGACTGTAACTACTTTATAATACATGTGAGATTTATATAAAATCTAATACAATTACATTCCCCATAATATATATCGTATACATCACTGTGCTGTTTTTATGTTTAGATACACAACTGTACAAATATGTATACCTAGCGATCGATAGGAACTAGCAGTGGACTCAAGAATACTATCCCTCGATAGCTCTTGCTCTACTGCTGACGCTCTGTAGAGAGATGTAAAGAAAGGGGGGTGAGCATACAACGCGCTCAGTAAGGAAATCAGGCAAGCAAGTAGATATCTACACTATCTACTCAAAATAATGCTATGCCTTGAAAACGTTATTTCCTTTACTTAAACGTTATTTCCTTTACTTACTTTAAAAGCATGTCTTTAAATATAATATATATACTTGTACAGATTAAATCCCATGTACAGAAATCATGCTTTCTTTCTCAAATGTAGGCATGTAGTGCAAAACAATGCATCGTATATAAATCATGCCTTTATGTAAATCATGCCATGTATATTTAAATCACAATAAATATAGCATTAAATAATTCACATCACAAAATCGGAGTCCGACCCATCCCTTAGGTCTGTCCGCAATTTAAATCAGTCAATCAATGTGATATATCATGTGAGACTCTGTGGTGAAATGCAAATAGTATCCTGGACTATGATCATATCCGAAATGTGATCCCAAGCAACACAGTACTCGGTGTGTGGGGCATCACTGCTGCAATGGGAGGATGGTCAGTCCACTACAGCCGCCAGCTATACGTAACACACGGTACAGCGTAGTCCTCCTGCCCCCAGGCACGGTACAAAGTACACCCGTGGACCCTACATCACAGTCAGGGTGCCTGCCATAGGTCTTAGCCCTCGAAACCATGGAATATCATACCACGTCTATATTAACCTCATGCGGATATCCTCTCACAAGATGTGACACACAGTCACACAAGGACTCGGGCATGGGTTTTAACATGTATTATATATCACATACAGTGTGCGTCTTGAGTGCGACTCACAGTCGACACTCCGCTCAAACACTGTTTCAAATCACAAAACTCAACTCTAGTGCGAGTAAACCTCCAGCATCTAGGTCAATGCATAGTTCATGTATTAAATCAAGTACGAGCAATAGCTCCAGTACCATGCTATGCACAATATCATCAAATCAAGTACGAGCAATAGCTCCAGTACTATGTCATGTATAAACCATGAAGAATCGAGTACGAGCAACGCTCCAGTACTCTGTCATGTATCTCATGTAAAACTCGAGTACGAGCTAATTGCTCCAGCACTCTGTCATGCATATATCATGTAAAACTGAGTACGAGTAGTACTCTATCATTCATGTCATGGAAATCTAGTGCGTATCAAAATCCAGCACTAATGTATGTGGAAAACATATGAAATCCAGTGCGAGTTGTGCTCTAGCTCGATTCATTCTCACATAATATGATAGATGGCTCTTTAAAAAAGGATTGTTTACAAAATATTAAAATCAGCACCATAAAGTGTGCTTAATTCATATCAACCTTAAAATCATTAGCCCATCTATTTATTTTCATGCTAAACAGCAGTTAAACACTCACAATAGTAGTTTCCATGCTTTTTACAACTTTTCACAAAAGTTGACTTTTTGACTAACTAGGGGTAAAATCGTAATTTGGCACTATCGGGTCGCAATAATTATTATTCACTTTCTCTGACCCTCAGAGTTTTTAAGTGAATGTAAAAGCAGACGAAAATACGTGCAGGTATCTCTAACTACTCGCAAAAGTCCCTTACCTCGGATCACGTCAAGTGACCTCATTTCCTCGGTGCTGCTAACTCTCGCAGTCCGATCAGCTCTAAATGTAAACTCCGGAGCTGTAAATAACCATTCCTCAGGTTAATTATAATTTTCCTACTGTATTACACATTAATACAGTCTATTTTCCCTTAATGGGCTTTAAAAATCCTTAATGGGCCTTAATCCGTATTAAGCTCGTTTTCCACATATTATTTCCCTTCATCAGGGTCTATCGACTCATTGGGCCTATCAATACCCATTGGGCTTTATTCCAAGCTCTTTGGATAGCCCGAATATAATTCACTAAATCCAAATTTTAATCCGAAATGCGTAAAATAAATCTTAAATACGCAATAATCACATAAATTGTCGTAAATGAGCTTTACTTACCCGAGATTATGCGATGGTACGCAAATCGAAGTTCGATTGGGCTTTTGTTCGGAATTTATCGTC
This sequence comes from Firmiana major, assembly GCA_033439115.1. Classification (NCBI taxonomy): domain Eukaryota; kingdom Viridiplantae; phylum Streptophyta; class Magnoliopsida; order Malvales; family Malvaceae; genus Firmiana; species Firmiana major. The sequence goes on along the minus strand of CM065907.1, from coordinate 40,973,709 downwards.
GAACTGCACAATTTATTATATTTAACTCCGGGTCAATTTTCGATTAAATATAATTTAAATAAATTCATCGAAAATCAAATCGATCACTTTTGACCTCATATCGACTTACCCGAAATCCGGTGAAATCTTGAACATTTTCGTTTTCCTTTTTCTTTATTTTTCCTCTTTTTCCCCTTTTCTCCTTGGCTGAACCGGCCCGGTTCAGCACAGAACCTTCTCCCCTGAACCGCCGACCGGTTCAGGCATCCTTTGGCCGTGCCGACGTATTTCGACCGGTTCCCGACACGTCACCATCGCCGTTCGACGCGCCTCAGCCTGGGCAACTCTCGGCTGGGCTCGATTGGGACCAAGCACCGCCGGTTGTCGTCGAATCTCTTCTTTTCCTCCGTGGCTTCTCCTCTTCGATTCTGTGAAACCCGAATTTTTCCCACTATGTTCATTATTTGGGACCATAATTTAAATTAAAGGGATTTAAATCGTTGGACGAAAGATACGAAATTTAAATGAGAAAAGATAGTGAGTCCGAGAAGGAAAATCGGTCTAAATTAGTCCCGAACGTGTAGAAGGGTAAAATGGTCAAAAGATCCTAATTTCGGTGTAAATTCGATGAAGAAATTTCATTAAAAATATGGATTTAGGAAATCTTGATCGATAAAGAAGAAATTTTGAAATTTTGAGTCCAATTGGTCAAGATACGAAGATATTACGAATTTTCGTAATTTTCGCCCGGGACATTATCCCGAAAATATGCGAAAAATACACTGAAATAATTAAAATAAATTAAATTAATTAAATAAATTAATTAATAAAATATAATATGATTTTTGAGATATTTTGTACAATTTATTATATTTTATTTGATTAAAATAAAATATAATAAAATATAATAAAATAATAATAAAGTTAAAAAAAAACGAAGCTCGGCGAGGCAGCAAGGGAGCAGAGGCAGCAAGGGAGCCGAGCTCCCATCTGTTCACCGACGGAGCCCGGCGAACGGACTAGAAGGGCGACCGAGCCTCGCCGGCGTCGGAAGAGGGAGAAGAAACGGTGACCGGCGAGAGAAAGAGAGAGAAAGGGAGAAACCCAGAGAAAAGAGAGGAGAGAGAGAGATCGGTGGCCGAGGAGGGGAGGAACGACCCACCACCGGCCAGAGGGGACCTCTGCGACGCCGATCCAGGCGCAGATCGGCCTGAAATGCCACCAAGCGGCACCGATCGGAAGAAAAAAAAATTGGGTGTCGCCGCCGGAGGAGAGAAGAGGCCGGACCAGCCACTTTCCGGCGAGCTTTGGCGAAGCCGATCCCAGATCCATGCATCGGACTACCCCGCGAACAAGCTGGAGGTGAAAGCCGGCGGAGAACCGGTCGGAAAAGTCCCGAACGGCGAAGGAGAAGTTGAACCGAAACTGAACCGAACTGAACCGGACCGGTCTGAACCGGACCGAACCGGTTCAGCCAAGAAAGAGAGGGAAAAAGGAGAAAAAGGAAAGAAAAAGAGAAAAAGGAAAAAGAAAAAATTTTTGGGGATACACCGGACTTCGGGTAAGTCCGTAAGAGGTCAAAAGTGACCGATTTAATTTTCGGGAAATTTATTTACATTATATTTGATCAAAAATTCACCCGAAATTAAATATATAAATTGTGCAGTTCGACGATAAATCACGTACGTGAGCCCGATCGAACTTCGAATTGCGCACTATCGCAAAATCTCGGGTAAGTAAAGCTCATTTACGACAATTTATGTAATTATCGCGCATTAAAAGTTTATTTTATGAGTTACGGATTAAATTGCGCATTTAGTGGATTAGATCGAGATTTTTAATTAAATTGTCGTAAATGATATACGGCTATTCAAAGAGTCTAGAAAAAGGCTCAATAAGTACTAATGGGCCCAGTGAGCCCAATAGGCCTCGATGAAAGAATTAATAAGTGGAAACGGGCTTAAAACGGATTAAGGTCCATTAAGGTGTAATTTGGCCCAATAAGAGAGAAATTGGCCCAATTAGCTAACACGACAATAGTAAATATGAGAAAATATTTATTGAGTTGAATACGATTAAATTGAGGTTTATACCGATAAAACCGAGTAAAAAGAGTAAAATCGATAAAAGTCAACTTTTGGTCAAAGCTTCGATATAATCACATATTTGGATAAGTTGAAATGAATTTAAGCCATATGTGATAAGTTGAACTTGTTTTGCAGCAGCTCGGTCTATCAACACGTTTTGCGAGTTAAATTCGAGCATCGAGGAAAGTGCTCTACATCAGTCGCTAAGAGGTAAGGGATATAATTTAGAGTAGCGTTAGTACTCCTACATCCTTACCAACTGTTTATGTATGAGAATTGAATGAGATTTTACGAAATGAATTTCCAACTCTATTCAAACCGAAGCCAAAAACCATTTCCCGAGTTTTCAGCATATTTTATATATTTGAGATACATTTTACAGCATACATGTTCATAAAAGTGATTTTCACTTCTGAAACGAAAGCATAGTATTTTCATCTGAGATTACGGGTTAAAGTCCCGATATGTTTTATGAAACCATGTCTTCATGATACGGGTTAAAGTCCCGAGATAGCTTTTAAAGTATATTTTCACAGTACGGGTATGAGTCCCAAGAATTGACTTTGATAACTATGCTTTCCATATTTACACGGGCTAGAGTCTCGCAATGATTTATGAAAATCATGTTTTCTATGAAAATCGGGTTAGAGTCCCGTAATGATTTTTAATACACGGGTATGAGGCCCGAAATGATTTTGATAAATTGGGTAAGAGGCCCAAAATGATTTTGTGGGGTAAAAAGGCATGATATGACGATAGTCAGAGGATCTGGGATCGATCTCATATGGAGACGATCGAGGATCTACCTAGCCGACGGCCAGTGAACGGGCAGGCTCTGACTTGATATGAGAAACGTGCGCATAGTCCACACTTGGTGATGCACGTGAGTTCGTACGTATAGTCCCCATTTAGTGGTGCATGAGAGATAGGGCAGTGTACGACCCTGATCCAGTCCTACGGCTCCCCTGTACAATGGCCATATGTACCTACGATGAATGTCCTACGGGACCAGATGTATGATGTCCTTCGGGACTAGTATATGAGACGATTGCCTAACCCTACACGATGAATTGACAGGATGATATATATATATATGTTTTCGCACATTTCATGCTACCTGTTTTATGATTTTATTGAGCACATATTTTCTATGATGAGATTTTAAAGGTAGCCATGCGTATGTTTTACGAAATGTGCATATGACAATACGATTTCATTTCCAAAGTGATAAGCATGTTATGATATGCATGATTAAGTTTTGAGATGCTTTTACTTGTTTACACGACGTGATATGCATACTATATATGAGTTTTACTAAAAGGATGCATGATGTGTAAACTTATGATTTAAGCATGTTTTTACTGCTTTTATGAAATGTAAGCATCTCTACTCTAGTACATGTTTATGTTGATTTGTAAAACCATGCGTTTTACCATGTTTTGAGTATTTAAAGCTATTTTAAATGTATCTCTTACTGAGTTTGAAAAACTCACCCCATCCTATCCATCTCCCAGATTATTTATAGCAAGTCTACTGCACATACGAGACTGTGGTCGTTGACAAGGTAGTCCGACCTTTCATCGGATACTTTCGTAACCCTGAGGTATAGTCTTACTTATATTCCAGACATGTGATACATAATAGACACTATTGTATATAATAGTCGGGATGTAATAGTTGTAAATGATTTTATATATACAAAATGTATGTAATGTAATGAGATCCTGGAAAATGAAAAAGATTTTAAATCTAGACATGGACAGGAAAACAACATAGTTAATGGATAAAAAGTTTAAATTAGCCTCATTTTTCCGCGCTTCCGGGGCTTGACAGATTCGCCAGCGTCCGACGTCGGTGGAGGTCGTGACCGGTGCCGATGGGTGCGCACGGGCCTCCTCTTTCTTTTTTGAACGCTTGCCTGGCCATGGGGTCGCCGGATGCTCGCCGGTGACTCCTTCTTCCTCGGGTCGGCTTCACGCGGTTTCCTCTCTTCTCTCTCCCCGTGTTTTCTCTTCAGATTACGTTTTTTTCTTTCTTTTTTTTATAATATATTATTATTATTTTATTATAAAATAATAATAAAAATCCCAAAAATATCCCAAAAATATTCCAAAAATATCTAAAAATTTCTCAAAAAATCATATTAATTTCATTTAATCCATAAATGAATTTATCAGTCCAATTTTACCTTTTCGGTATATTTTTTCACTATTTTAGGGCTCATTTTTCGAGGTGAAAATTTCGATAAATTCTAATAAATTTATATCTTGATCAATTGGGCTCGAAATTAAATATTTTCCTCGATTTTGATCAAGATTCCTCAATTTCATATTTTTAATGAAATTGTCTTATCGAAATTATATCGAATTTCAGTCATTTGATCGTTTTACCCCTGTACTTGTTCGGGAAATCAACTTAACCCTTATATCGCAGTTATGTAGCTTACATGCATTTTTAAATTTCTCAAATTTTCGATTGCATATTAGTAAATACTCTTCTTATGATTCAACTATAATTACAGAGAGTTCATACATATAGGAATCATAAGGTACAAGTTACAAAAATTCGGGTCTGACAATCCTCCCCCACTCAGAAAATTTGGTCCTCCAAATTAGAACCAAGTCAATCATTAAATAGGTGAGGGTACTTCTCCCGCATCAGACTCTCTAGCTCCCAAGTAGCTTCCTCTGAAGTATGATGCTGCCAGAGAATCTTCACTAACCCGATGGTCTTCGATCTCAATACCTTCTCCTTCCTATCCAATATCCGAATCGGTCTCTCAACATATGACAAGTCCTCCCGGAGCTCCAAAGGCTCGTAACTAATCACATGTGCCGGATCCGGATGATACTTCCAAAGCATCGATATGTGGAAGACGTTATGGACACCTGATAAGTCCGGTGGTCATGCCAACCTATACGCCTTATCTCCCACTCGATCAAGTATCTCAAAGGGTCCTATTTAGAGAGGATTTAGTTTCCCTCTCTTCCCAAATCTCGCTATACCCTTAGAAGGAGAAACTCTAAAAAACACGGATTCACCAACTGCAAACTCTAGTGGCCTACGTCTCCTGTCAGCATAACTCTTCTGTCTGCTCTGAGCTATCCTCAGTCTCTATACTATCAGGCGGACGTCCTCAGATGCTTGCGTAACCATGTCAGGAGCGAAAATCTTACGGTCACCCACTTCTTCCCATCCAATAGGGGAACGACATCTACGGCCATACAAAGCCTTATACGGTGCCATCCCGATACTCGAATGATAACTGTTGTTGTAGGCGAACTCGGCTAGTGGCAGGTGGTCATCCCAGGAGCCTCGATAATCTAGCACACATGCTCTCAACATATCCTCCAGAGTCTGTATAGTCCTCTATGACTGACCATCTATCTGAGGATGGAAAGCGGTGCTCAAACTCAACTGGGTTCCCATGGCTTCCTGAAAATGTCCCCAAAAGTGGGATGTGAAGCGGGAATCCCTATCAGAGACTATGCTCACTGGTACACCGTGTAACCTCACTACCTCGCGTACGTACAGTTCTGCTAATGAACTCAGAGTATCGGTCGCTCTCATAGCTAGGAAGTAGGCTGACTTCGTCAGTCTGTCGACGATCACCCATATAGCATCGTGATTCCTACGGGTTCTCAGTAAACCCATCACAAAATCCATGGTGATATGCTCCCATTTCCATGTCGGTATAGGTAGAGGCTGCAATAACCCTGCAGGTTTTTGATGCTCTACCTTCACCTGCTGACATACGAGACACTTTGCCACAAAGTCTGCTACATCTCTCTTCATACCCGACCACCAGTATACCTTCCGGAGGTTCTGATACATCTTGTTACTCCCCGGATGTAACGTATACCTCGACGAATGAGCTTTCTCCAATATCAATCTCCTGAGTCCTGGATCCTTGGGAACACACAATCTGCCTATGAACCTCAGTAGTCCATCAGAACTCAACTCAAAGTCAGTCACGGTGCCCTTCTGCATCTGACTACTCACGTCCATACAAAATGGATCAATCTGCTGAGCCACTCTAATCATGTCCAACAGATCCGGCTCCAAGCGTAGACTAGCTATCACATAGCTTGTATCCATGTTAGAAGGCACGACTCCCGAACTGAGGCTAGCAAACTGCTCTAGCAAGTCATGTTCCCTAACCATCATGTACGATACCATCCCTAGGCACTTTCTGCTCAAGGCATCAGCTACAACGTTAGCTTTACCCGGATGATAAAGTATCTCACAATCGTAGTCCTTCAGAAACACTAGCCATCTTCTCTATCTCATGTTCAGTTCTTTCTTTGAGAACAGATACTTAAGGCTCTTGTGGTTGGTAAATATCTGGAACTTCTCGCCATACAAGTAGTGGCGCCATACCTTCAATGAAAACACTACCGTTGCTAGCTCCAAATCATGGGTCGGATAGTTCTTCTCATGATCCTTCAGCTGTCTGGATCCATAAGCAACTACCTTCCCATCCTACATCAATACATAGCCCAGTCCCTGATACGAAGCATCAATATACACTGTAAATCCTCCTGAGCTGGTAGAGATAGTGAGAATCAGAGCGGTGGTCAATCGACGCTTCAACTCCTCAAAACTCTTCTTACAATCCTCGTTCCATACGAATGGTGCACTCTTTCGAGTAAGACGTGTCAACGGAGCAGCCAACTTTGAAAATCCCTCAATGAATCTTCGATAGTATCCAACTAAACCCAAAAAACTCCTGATCTTGGTGACTGTCCTCGGCTGTTCCCACTGAACTACAGCCTCTATCTTAGATGGATCAACTGATACACCATCTCTCGATACAACATGTCCCAAAAACGAGATCTGTGATAACCAAAAGTCACACTTACTGAGCTTAGCATATAACTCATGCTCTCGTAACGTCTGCAGCACGATCCTGAGGTGCTCCTCATGCTCCTCCTTGGATCTCGAATACACCAATATGTCATCGATGAAGACGATAACAAACTGGTCCAAATATGGCTTGAACACATCGTTCATCAAAGCCATGAAAGTAGATGGAGCATTCGTCAATCCGAATGGCATGAGCAAGAACTCATAATGGCCATATCGGGTACGAAATGCTGTCTTGGGTACATCTCCACTCCGAACCTTCAGCTGATGATACCCAGACCTGTAAGACCCCTTTAGATGTATAATGGTAATGTGTATAATTGGATCAAATAATATGAATGGAGTTGTAATGTAAAGTATGATTGATGTAAGTCCATGGATTCAATGTATGTATGCGTAATATGAATTGTAACGTACATACAAGTTTCATTGAGTATGAATATGAAGAAATGAGTTATGGCAAGTGATGGATGTGATTGAAACTCAAAATGAGTAGTGTGGTAAAATGGAATGGAGTTAAGCTTCCATTCGGTTCTATGTAGCATACCTTGGGACATACAATGAATGCACACAAGTTTCAATGTGCATAAGGTATGAATGGATGCCATTTTCAAGTTATAAAGGTGGATGGATGAGAAAATGGCCATGGCAATAGATTAATGATGTGTTGGTATGAGTTGCAGCAAAGAAACTGCAGGAAATCTGGAAAACATGAGGTCCAGATCGATCTCATAGGATGAGAGATCGATCTGGAAGAGCCAGAATGCTCTTATTTGGGCGAAAGAATAGAGCAGATCGATCTCCAATGGAGCCAGATCGATCTGCCAAGCATTCTATAAGTGAAAAGATCGATCCTCAAGCACCCAGATCGATCTCCTTAGCTCTCTGTTTGGGACCAGATCGATCTCATGCTTCGACAGATCGATCTCATGCTTCAACAGATCGATCTCATTGCTTCGACAGATCGATCTCAGGCTTAAAAATGCCGTGAAAAAGAGGGATTTTAAGGGACCAGATCGATCTCCTCTTGGACCAGATCGATCTCCTCAAGTCATTTCTATATAAGGAAAGCTGAAAAATCTGGAAATCTCGGAACCTCCCATTTTCAACCCAAAAACCCAACTTTCCCTCTCTAAAATCAGCCATTTTCAGTGAGATTTAGAGAGAGATCATTAGAGGCAAAGTTGTTCCTATCAAAGAGGAGAACAACATAGTGAGAGGGCATTTTCCCATTTTTGGAATTGAAGGAGTTGAGGGCATTACCAATTGGAGCAAGAAGAGAAATCATACTGGTAAGATTCTAACACTCCAATCCAAATGCATTAGCTATTTAATTGATTTTGGAGTTGATTGGTATGAGTATTGATGGATAAACTACCTAAGAATGTAATGGAAGTGGTGTGACCTAGAAATCTAAAATGGGTATAATGTGAGGATATGTGGGATTGAATGAGCTTATGATTTATGGCATGCTAAAGTTGTTATTGGGGTAATGTTTATGATTCTAGATGGTTAGATGGAATTACTTGGTGAGTTGGAGGAATTGTGAAAATGGATATGTATATGATTGATAAATGCCATAGTGAGGGAATTCATGGAATATGAACACTATGAGCTTAATGTCGATTTAACATCGATTTTGAATAAGTTAATAGGCCTAAGAAGATCCATAGACTCGAGTTATGGGTAAAGTAATGAAACGAGGCCGTATAAGCGTTAATAGAGGCTATATGTTAAATTGACTATAGCAAGCGCAAGGGTTGCATTGTATGGATCGAATATAATGCGGGATACAATTTTGTGCAGTCCCCGAAGAGTTCGTTGAAGGCGAACCGAACCGTACGAGTAAGCAGCTTAAGGAAGTGGAATCACGCATCGCGATTCCAGGTAAGGGAATTTTGTGAGTATATAGAGATAGCTGCTCGTATTTTGAACTGGGTGAATATTGGGTGTTGTATGAAATGCATGAATTGCTCAAATAAATGATGGATGGTATTCGTGAATGATGACGAGTATATGCGTGGTTTTGGATTTGAAGTGGATTTTATGAAATGGGATAGTAAGGCTAATAATTGCATAAATCTAATGTTTTGATGTTTTTCCAAAACGAATTGCTTGGTTTTAAGCAAGCTCGTAGATAGGACGGCTAGTATTGTATGGTTGTTGTGGAAAAACATTTGTGAGTGCTAAACCCGAATTGCCGGGATTGATGAATTGTATATGAGCCGCCTATCACACTTGTATGACATAAATCGCGCTAGAGCCTCGCTCGCGCTGGATTTCTATGTTTTCATTTGTATGAAACGTGCTGGAGCCTAGCTCGCACCTTGATTTGGAAACTATAATGATATTTATAAACCGTACTGGAGCTTCTGCTCGTACGTGGACTTTGAGTGGTTGTCTTATGAGTATAACCGTACTAGAGCTATGCTCGTACGCGCCTCTTTATGAGAAGATGCATGATGCATGAGTCGTGCTAGAGCTTTGCTCGCACAAGTTTGCACGAGGGGATACGTATAAGGTTGTGAAAGTGGGTAAGATCCTTAAGCCTTACATCCTTAAGCCCTACATCCTTAAGCCCAAAGAGGCGGGGAGGCTCTGTTAGGTGGGGAGGCTCTGTTTGGTGGGGAGGCTCTCTTACGGTGGGATCCTTAAGCCAACATCCTTAAGCCCAAAGAGGCGGGGAGGCTCTGTTAGGCAGGGAGGCTCTCCTACATAGGTACGGTAAAGGTAAGATCCTTAAGCCCTACATCCTTAAGCTAACATCCTTAAGCCAACATCCTTAAGCCCAAAGAGGCGGGGAGGCTCTGTTAGGCGGGGAGGCTCTGTTAAGCGGGGAGGCTCTGTTCGGTGGGGAGGCTCTCTTACGGAAGGATCCTTAAGCCCTACATCCTTAAGCTAACATCCTTAAGCCCGAGGAGGCAGGGAGGCTCTGTTAGTCGGGGAGGCTCTGTTCGGCAGGGAGGCTCTCCTTCACGGATATGGAAACTCTTGGTATGGGGTAGGTAAGACCTAGGAATGGCACCCCCAGTCACGATATGAGTCTGCAGAGTATGCTGTACCGTGTATATCACATGGAGTACGATGTACCGCATGATGGTTATGTGGTGAGAAAGTCTGGCGAGGGATAATCCATCTTCGTGCCAGAATGATACCCCGCACACCTGGATGCGTGTGGTCTGGGATGATTTATGATGTAGTGGTCCACATAGGCACTTTTGATATAGTGACCTAGTTTTTATACACATGTGTGAATTGTGAAAGGAGAATGTGGTTGTGATTGTGAATTAATGTGATGAGATTGTATGTGTTTGAGAAAGAGTTTTATGCCGTGGGTTTAAAAAGGAGGTTTCTTAATGAATTGCCCTTTTTATGAATTTAAATGAGATTGAGCATGAGATGATTTATACATGATGTTTCTACCATGTTTTACATGCCAATGCACATGATTTTGATACATGATATATATGTATATTCACATGGCATAGTTTTATTCCTCATGCTCCTACCATAAATGATTTATGCATAACCTTATCAGCATGTAGATAGAGTAGTTATCTACCATGCTTGCATTATTGCCTTACTGAGCGTGTGGTTGCTCATCCCACTCTATTTTCCCCCCTACAGAGCGTGCATAGTAGCCCAGTAAGGACTGAGGCGTGGTATTTTGGGCTCCGCTGCATCTCCATTGCTAAGAGGTATATATACACAGTGATTCTTTTTGTATCTAAACAATGTAAAAGCACAGTATTCTTTTGAGTTGTAATTATGGGGGATGTAGATGTCAGTAAAACATGTATTCGTACAAGTACACGATTAAATGCAAATGTATGACATCATTTTAATTCAATTGGGAATGAATGAGATGTGGTGTTTATTATTGACTCACAGCCCAACAGTGTGTGGTGAGTTTAGTTCACGACCGGGTAAGGTAACAGTAAAACGAGAAAAATTTTCAGTGATTTTCGGTTAAAGAGAATGGAATTGGGTCGTGACAGAGATTGGTATCAGAGCTGTGTTGGCCTGATGTGAGTCATTAATAAAATGTAGGAAAGTACATCCCTATAGTACTGTGCTTTTGCTTAGATATAACTGTGTATACCGTGATGGATTGAGCTTAATGAATTATTATAATACAGGGAGTTAGGCACTATGCCAGTTACACGCAAAGGTAGAGGGGCGAGAGCACGTGCTAGAGGCCGTAGAGGTAGGCCTGAGAGCCGTGCGGAGCCACAGACTGAGCAGGCTCCACAGAACCCTGCTGAGAGAGCAGGTGATACTGAGGCTCGCTTCGCTAGATTAGAGCGGAGTATTGAGAGTCTGGTGGAGATAGTCACGCAGGCCTTGGGCGCCGGTGACAGACGAGGTCCCGCAGTACAGCCTACTACGGAACAGGCAGCTGCAGAGGCGGAGAGACCTCAGACTGCTGAGACAGTTACAGTTACACCACCTCCAGCCCAGGATACAGATTCTCCTATCGCTCCACAGCAGAGCGGTAGTGATGTGGGTTATGACTGCGACTTGAGCAGGTTGCGAGAGTTTCAAGCGTTGAAACCCCCAGTGTTCAGAGGGGTGAAGGACCCAGTGATTACGGAGGATTGGGTGTATGAGATGGAGAAACTGTATAGGTTTTTCCGATGCACTTCAAGTGAGAAGGTTGCCTTTGCCGTGTTTATGCTGAAAGGCGAGGCCGAGCATTGGTGGAGGTCCACCGAGGTTATTTTGAGGGCCAGACACTCTGAGATCTCATGGGAGATATTTCTAGAGGCCTTCAGGAGACAATATGTCCCAGCTACCTCACAGAGGAGACTGCGGATGGAATTTATGAACTTGGTTCAGGGGAACCGTACTGTGGACGAGTATGAGTCCAAGTTTATGTCCTTGGGGAGATATGACCCGGACACGATGGGTAGTGAGACCCGAAAGATTCAGAAGTTCATGGATGGATTAAGATTGGCCATCCGGACTAAGCTAGCTCCCTTCGACATTGTGACTTATGAGGATGCTGTACATAAGGCTCAGTTGTGTGAGCAAGACTTTGAGCGAAATGCCTCCAAGCTTGGGAGAGTTAGTGTCAGAAAGGACAGAGACCGGAAGAGATCGGGTTTGAAAGAGTGGCCAAGAGAGATGGCCAAAGATTTTTCGAGAAGAGGCCAAAGATTGAGGAGGTGCGGGAGAGAGCTGCTAGACCTCCCGTATACCCAGCCTTGACTGCGCCAAGGGGCATGACTATTGGTGGACCACGGCCTACTACTGATCAGTGTAGGAGATGTGGGAGAATTCATGGGAATAGGCCCTGTCTGATGACCCCTATGGTGTGTTTTAGATGCGAGAGACCAGGACATATGGCTAAGCATTGTCCCGAGAGGATGGAGATTGCCCCATAGAAGGGCAAGGAGCCTGAGGGAGCTCCAGCTGAGACAGCAGCCCCGAGGAGGAGGGCTACAGCTGAGGAAAAAGGGAAACAGGCTGCGGGTGTGAGCAGAGGAAGGGTGCACGCACTGGACTAGGACACTGCAGACGCATCGACGGATGTGATTAAAGGTACCATCCGAATCTTTGATTTAGAAGCATTGGTATTATTTGATCCTGGTGCCACGCATTCTTTCATATCACCTTCCTTTGCACATAAATTGTTGAAATATGTGAAACCAACATTGTTGGATAAAATGTTGATGATTTCCACACCCATGAATGATAGTCAATTGACTGAGCATGTATGTAGGGATTGTAAATTACAGATAGAGGGGAAGGAAATGATAGCCAATCTGATTTTATTAAATATGAATGATTTTGATGTAATTTTGGGAATGGATTGGTTGGCTACCAATCGTGTTGTGATGGATTGTCATGCCAAAACATTGACGTTTTCAGGATTAGACAATCTTATTATAAACTTTGATGAAAAGAAATGATATGGAATTAGCATGGTTGTTGTAAATAAAAGGAGTATGACTTTAAATTCATATTGCTTGAGAGATAAATTTATTATTTTTGATAAATGATGAATGTGGAGTGATGGTTTATGTTACTAACGACGGAGAGGATAATGTGAAGGGTTCATTGCATACGTGGTCGATATAGATGAGGCACACCCAGAATTAAAAGACATACCCGTAATTACGGATTACCCTGATGTCTTTCCGGATGAATTACCAGGACTACCACCTGAAAGGGGAATGGAATTTTACATTGAGTTAGTGCCTGGTACAGAGCCGATATCGAAGCCACCCTATAGAATGGCTCCGATAGAATTAGAAGAGCTGAAGAAACAGCTGCAAGAGTTGTTGGAGAAGGGGTTTATTAGACCGAGTGTCTCACCTTGGGGAGCACCGGTTCTACTTGTAAGGAAGAAGGATGGAAGCCTCCAACTGTGTATAGATTACCGGTTGTTGAATAAGGCCACCATTAAGAACAAGTACCCCCTTCCAAGAATCGATGATTTGTTGGATCAGCTCCAGGGAGCCGAAGTATTTTCTAAGATAGATCTGCGGTCAGGGTACCATCAGTTGAGGATCAGGAGTGGAGATGTACCCAGGACAGTATTTCGTACCCGTTATGGCCACTACGAGTTTTTGGTGATGCCATTCGGATTGACGAATGCTCCCGCAGCATTTATGGCATTGATGAATGACATATTCAAGCCATACCTGGACAAGTTTGTAATTGTTTTCATAGATGACATTTTGGTGTATTCCAAGTCCAGGGAAGATCATGAGGAGCACTTGAGGATAGTTCTGCAGACCCTCCGAGAGAGAGAATTGTATGCCAAACTCAGCAAGTGTAACTTTTGGTTGGAACAGATCTCATTTCTGGGGCATGTTGTGTCTAAGGATGGGGTATCAGTGGATCCATCCAAGATAGAGGCAGTTGTGCAGTGGGAACAGCCCAAGACAGTAACTGAGATCAGAAGTTTCCTGGGATTGGCAGGATATTATCGGAGATTTGTAGAGGGTTTCTCCAAACTAACTGCTCCGTTGACACGCCTCACGCGTAAAGATGTTAAGTTTACATGGGATGAGGCATGTGAGAGGAGTTTTGGGGAGCTTAAGCGTCGATTGACGACTGCTCCAGTTCTCACCATTCCTACCAGCTCAGGAGGATTCTCGGTGTATACGGATGCATCACACCAGGGATTGGGTTGTGTGCTTATGCAGGATGGGAAGGTAGTTGCCTATGGATCTAGACAGTTGAAAGATCATGAGAGGAACTACCCGACACATGATTTAGAGTTGGCGGCCGTAGTATTTGCTTTGAAAATATGGCGCCACTATCTCTATGGTGAGAAATTTCAGGTGTTCACAGATCATAAGAGCCTTAAGTACCTGTTCTCGCAGAAAGAGCTGAATATGAGACAGAGGAGATGGCTCGAACTCCTGAAAGACTATGATTGTGAAATCATGTACCACCCGGGTAAGGCAAATGTAATTGCCGATGCTTTGAGTAGAAAGAACCTTGGGTTGGTGTCTTATATGATGGTACGGGAACATGAGTTGTTAGAACACTTTGCGAACCTCAGTTTGGATGTAACCCCACCTGGATCTGAGAGACTTGAGATCATGGCTAGTTTGAGACTAGAGCCAGAGTTGATTGGCCGTATTCGGCAAGCCCAGCAGAGCGATCGACGGTGTATCGATTGGCTGAGGCAGATACAGATAGGTGTGGGTATTGATTTTGAGCAGAGTGCTGATGGCTTATTGAGGTTCAGAGGCAGAGTATACGTTCCCAGGGATCCTGAGATCAGGAGAACGATTTTATCAGAGGCTCACTCATCGAAGTATACGATACATCCGGGAAGTACCAAGATGTATCAAAACCTTCGGAAGGTTTATTGGTGGTCTGGAATGAAAAGAGACATTGCTGAATATGTGGCTAAGTGTCTCGTTTGTCAGCAAGTGAAGGTAGAGCATCAGAAGCCTGCAGGATTATTGCAGCCTCTACCGATACCGACATGGAAGTGGGAGCATGTCACCATGGATTTTGTGATGGGGTTGCCGAGGACCCGTAGAGGTCATGATGCCATATGGGTTATTGTGGACCGGTTGACTAAGTCCGCCCATTTCTCGGCTATGAGAGCTACCGATACACTGAGTCAGTTGGCGAACCTGTATATTCGAGAGATAGTACGGCTACATGGTGTACCAGTGAGCGTTGTTTCTGATAGGGATGCCCGCTTCACTTCCCATTTCTGGGAACACTTTCAGGAAGCGCTGGGGACCTGATTGAGTTTTAGCACCGCTTTTCATCCTCAGACAGATGGGCAGTCAGAGAGGACTATACAGACCCTCGAGGATATGTTGAGAGCGTGTGTGCTGGATTATAGAGGCTCCTGGGATGACCACCTGCAGTTAGCCGAGTTCGCTTATAATAATAGCTATCATGCTAGTATCGGGATGGCACCCTATGAGGCATTATACGGGCGTAGATGTCGTTCCCCCATTGGATGGGAAGAGGTTGGTGACAGACAGATTTTCGCTCCGGACTTAGTGCAGTAGGCATCTGAGGACGTCCAGTTGATATGTGAGAGATTACGGACAGCTCAGAGCCGGCAAAAGAGTTATGCTGACAAGAGGCGAAGACCACTGGAGTTTGATGAGGGTGAGTCGGTGTTTCTGAGGGTATCACCATCGAAGGGTATTATGAGATTTGGTAAGAAGGGCAAGCTGAGCCCTAGATATATCGGACCCTTCGAGATTTTAGAGAGAGTGGGAGAAAAGGCGTATAGATTGGCATTGCCACCGGACTTGGCGAATGTCCACAACGTCTTCCACGTCTCGATGCTTCGAAAGTATCACCCGGACCCGGCACACGTGATAAGATATGAGCTGTTGGAGCTCCATGAGAGTATGACGTATGTTGAGAAGCCGGTTCGGATATTGGACAGGAAAGAGAAAGTGTTGCGGAATAAGACAATTCCCTTGGTGAAAGTGCTTTGGCAACACCACACGGCGGAAGAGGCCACGTGGAAATTGGAGAACTTGATACGGGAGAAGTACCCCCAACTTTTTGAAGAGTGACTTGGTTCTAATTTGGAGGACCAAATTCTTTGAAGGAGGGGAGAATGTAAGACCCCGTATATGTATAATGGTAATGTGTATAATTGGATCAAATAATATGAATGGACTTGTAATGTAAAGTATGATTGATGTAAGTCCATGGATTCAATGTATGTATGCGTAATATGAATTGTAACGTACATACAAGTTTCATTGAGTATGAATATGAAGAAATGAGTTATGGCAAGTGATGGATGTGATTGAAACTCAAAATGAGTAGTGTGGTAAAATGGAATGGAGTTAAGCTTCCATTCGGTTCTATGTAGCATACCTTGGGACATACAATGAATGCACACAAGTTTCAATGTGCATAAGGTATGAATGGATGCCATTTTCAAGTTATAAAGGTGGATGGATGAGAAAATGACCATGGCAATAGATTAATGATGTGTTGGTATGAGTTGCGGCAAAGAAACTGCAGGAAATCTGGAAAACATGAGGTCCAGATCGATCTCATAGGATGAGAGATCGATCTGGAAGAGCTAGAATGCTCTTATTTGGGCGAAAGAATAGAGCAGATCGATCTCCAATGGAGCCAGATCGATCTGCCAAGCATTCTGTAAGTGAAAAGATCGATCCTCAAGCACCCAGATCGATCTCCTTAGCTCTCTGTTTGGGACCAGATCGATCTCATGCTTCGACAGATCGATCTCATGCTTCAACAGATCGATCTCATTGCTTCGACAGATCGATCTCAGGCTTAAAAATGCCGTGAAAAAGAGGGATTTTAAGGGACCAGATCGATCTCCTCTTGGACCAGATCGATCTCCTCAAGTCATTTCTATATAAGGAAAGCTGAAAAATCTAGAAATCTCGGAACCTCCCATTTTCAACCCAAAAACCCAACTTTCCCTCTCTAAAATCAGCCATTTTCAGTGAGATTTAGAGAGAGATCATTAGAGGCAAAGTTGTTCCTATCAAAGAGGAGAACAACATAGTGAGAGGGCATTTTCCCATTTTTGGAATTGAAGGAGTTGAGGGCATTACCAATTGGAGCAAGAAGAGAAATCATATTGGTAAGATTCTAACACTCCAATCCAAACGCATTAGCTATTTAATTGATTTTGGAGTTGATTGGTATGAGTATTGATGGATAAACTACCTAAGAATGTAGTGGAAGTGGTGTGACCTAGAAATCTAAAATGGGTATAATGTGAGGATATGTGGGATTGAATGAGCTTATGATTTATGGCATGCTAAAGTTGTTATTGGGGTAATGTTTATGATTCTAGATGGTTAGATGGAATTACTTGGTGAGTTGGAGGAATTGTGAAAATGGATATGTATATGATTGATAAATGCCATAGTGAGGGAATTCATGGAATATGAACACTATGAGCTTAATGTCGATTTAACATCGATTTTGAATAAGTTAATAGGCCTAAGAAGATCCATAGACTCGAGTTATGGGTAAAGTAATGAAACGAGGCCGTATAAGCGTTAATAGAGGCTATAGGTTAAATTGACTATAGCAAGCGCAAGGGTTGCATTGTATGGATCGAATATAATGCGGGATACGATTTTGTGCAGTCCCCGAAGAGTTCGTTGAAGGCGAACCGAACTGTACGAGTAAGCAGCTTAAGGAAGTGGAATCACGCATCGCGATTCCAGGTAAGGGAATTTTGTGAGTATATAGAGATAGCTGCTCGTATTTTGAACTGGGTGAATATTGGGTGTTGTATGAAATGCATGAATTGCTCAAATAAATGATGGATGGTATTCGTGAATGATGACGAGTATATGCGTGGTTTTGGATTTGAAGTGGATTTTATGAAATGGGATAGTAAGGCTAATAATTGCATAAATCTAATGTTTTGATGTTTTTTCAAAACGAATTGCTTGGTTTTAAGCAAGCTCGTAGATAGGACGGCTAGTATTGTATGGTTGTTGTGGAAAAACATTTGTGAGTGCTAAACCCGAATTGCCGGGATTGATGAATTGTATATGAGCCGCCTATCACACTTGTATGACATAAATCGCGCTAGAGCCTCGCTCGCGCTGGATTTCTATGTTTTCATTTGTATGAAACGTGCTGGAGCCTAGCTCACACCTTGATTTGGAAACTATAATGATATTTATAAACCGTACTGGAGCTTCTGCTCGTACGTGGACTTTGAGTGGTTGTCTTATGAGTATAACCGTACTAGAGCTATGCTCGTACGCGCCTCTTTATGAGAAGATGCATGATGCATGAGTCGTGCTAGAGCTTTGCTCGCACAAGTTTGCACGAGGGGATACGTATAAGGTTGTGAAAGTGGGTAAGATCCTTAAGCCTTACATCCTTAAGCCCTACATCCTTAAGCCCAAAGAGGCGGGGAGGCTCTGTTAGGTGGGGAGGCTCTGTTTGGTGGGGAGGCTCTCTTACGGTGGGATCCTTAAGCCAACATCCTTAAGCCCAAAGAGGCGGGGAGGCTCTGTTAGGCAGGGAGGCTCTCCTACATAGGTACGGTAAAGGTAAGATCCTTAAGCCCTACATCCTTAAGCTAACATCCTTAAGCCAACATCCTTAAGCCCAAAGAGGCGGGGAGGCTCTGTTAGGCGGGGAGGCTCTGTTAAGCGGGGAGGCTCTGTTCGGTGGGGAGGCTCTCTTACGGAAGGATCCTTAAGCCCTACATCCTTAAGCTAACATCCTTAAGCCCGAGGAGGCAGGGAGGCTCTGTTAGTCGGGGAGGCTCTGTTCGGCAGGGAGGCTCTCCTTCACGGATATGGAAACTCTTGGTATGGGGTAGGTAAGACCTAGGAATGGCACCCCCAGTCACGATATGAGTCTGCAGAGTATGCTGTACCGTGTATATCACATGGAGTACGATGTACCGCATGATGGTTATGTGGTGAGAAAGTCTGGCGAGGGATAATCCATCTTCGTGCCAGAATGATACCCCGCACACCTGGATGCGTGTGGTCTGGGATGATTTATGATGTAGTGGTCCACATAGGCACTTTTGATTTAGTGACCTAGTTTTTATACACATGTGTGAATTGTGAAAGGAGAATGTGGTTGTGATTGTGAATTAATGTGATGAGATTGTATGTGTTTGAGAAAGAGTTTTATGCCGTGGGTTTAAAAAGGAAGTTTCTTAATGAATTGCCCTTTTTATGAATTTAAATGAGATTGAGCATGAGATGATTTATACATGATGTTTCTACCATGTTTTACATGCCAATGCACATGATTTTGATACATGATATATATGTATATTCACATGGCATAGTTTTATTCCTCATGCTCCTACCATAAATGATTTATGCATAACCTTATCAGCATGTAGATAGAGTAGTTATCTACCATGCTTGCATTATTGCCTTACTGAGCGTGTGGTTGCTCATCCCACTCTATTTTCCCCCCTACAGAGCGTACATAGTAGCCCAGTAAGGACTGAGGCGTGGTATTTTGGACTCCGCTGCATCTCCATTGCTAAGAGGTATATATACACAGTGATTCTTTTTGTATCTAAACAATGTAAAAGCACAGTATTCTTTTGAGTTGTAATTATGGGGGATGTAGATGTCAGTAAAACATGTATTCGTACAAGTACACGATTAAATGCAAATGTATGACATCATTTTAATTTAATTGGGAATGAATGAGATGTGGTGTTTATTATTGACTCACAGCCCAACAGTGTGTGGTGAGTTTAGTTCACGACCGGGTAAGGTAACAGTAAAACGAGAAAAATTTTCAGTGATTTTCTGTTAAAGAGAATGGAATTGGGTCGTGACAAGACCTTAGGTCAATCTTGGAAAAGACCTGTACTCCCTGAAGTTGATCTAACAAGTCGTCAATGAGTGGAAGGGGGTATCTATTCTTGATGGTGGCCTTATTCAACAATCGGTAGTCTATACATAATCGAAGGCTCCTATCCTTCTTCCTCACAAACAAAACCGGTGCTCCCCAAGGTGAAACACTCGGTCGAACAAAACCCCTATCCAACAGCTCTTGTAACTATCTCTTGAGCTCCTCCAGCTCAACTAAGGCCATGCGATATGGTGGTCTCGAAATAGGCTCCGTACCAGGTACCAGATCTATGCAGAACTCCATCTCTCTGTCTGGTGGTAACCTTGGCAATTCACCCGGAAAAACATCTGGGTACTCACTGACCACAGTAATATCGGACAACTCCGAATGTGCCTTATCCATATCTACCACGTACACAATGAAACCTTGATATGTTGAAGGTTTTCTAAATCAGTAATCATGTAATAATCATAACTACTCCTTTCATTTATTCTTATTAAACTTTACAACATATCTAGTAGGATTAGAAAACATAACTGTCTTAGCATAACAATCTAAAACAGCATGGTTTGCAGATAGCCAATCCATTCCTAATATTATATCAAAGTCACTCATACTTAGTAATATTAGATTGGCTGTCATCTCCTTATCCCCTACTCTCAACTTGCAGTCATTAAATACATATTCTACAACTTGACTACTATTCATAGGCATACTAATCAACATCATCATACATAAATGTGTACGCTCTACATGTCTTGCTAATTTACATGCAAATGAAGGCGATACAAAAGAATGCGTGGCACCAGGATCAATTAAAACATATGCTTCAATATCATAAATCAGGATGTTACCTCGAATCACATCCGATGAAGCATCAGCTGTCCCCTGGTCCAAAGCATGTACTCGCCCTTGACCCATCACTTGTTTCCCCTTCTCCTCTGCCGTCGCTCTACCTCTCTGAGTCGACGTACCAGCTGGAGTTCTATCAGGCTCCCTGCCCTTCAGGGGTGCAGTAACAAATGTTTCTGGGCATTCTCTAGCAATGTGCCCTTGTTTCCCACATCGAAAACACATAATAGGAGTTAGCGGACACGGTCTACTTCCATGTTGTTTACCGCACCTTCTGCACTGATTAACAGCAGGTCTCTGTCCTCCTATGATAATGCCCTTTGCTGGGGCTACAGTCGGATAAGTAAGAGGTCTAGCATACCTCTCTCGTGCCTCCTCTACCCGTGATCTCTTACCGAAGAGTCTCTTCCCTCATCGATAATTGAAATCTGTAGCCGGCCTCTTCTTCTGTATATCTCGGCTACGGCTAAACTTTCCAAACTCGGAAGCATTTCTCTCGTAATCCTGCTCACATAGTTGCGCCCTGCGCACTGCTTCCTCATAGGTCACTATGTCTAATAGGACCAACCTGGACTGCAACACCGGCCTCAACCCGTTGATAAACCTGTGGACCTTCCTGGTCTCACTGTACATGGTATCCGGGTCATATAGGAATCGAGTCTCATACTCGTCCACAGATAAACTCCCTTGGTTTAGTCCCAAAAACTCTGCCTGTAGTTTCCGCTGCGCGGTGTCGGGAACAAACTGCCTCTTGAAGGCCTCCCGAAATATATCCCAACTAATGTCTATGTGTCGGGATCTCAATATAGGTCGGGTGGACTTTCACCAATGCTCTGCAGCTCCCTTCAGTAGGAACGCAGGAAACGCGACCATCTTCGAGGTCGTACACTCGAAGAATCCATAGAGCTTCTCTAGCTCTGCTAACCACTCCTCAGCAGCCACGGGGTCCTTGACCCCACTAAAGGATAGAGGTCTAAACTTCTGGAATTCTCACAACCGATGCAGATCACATCCATATCCTAATCCACTACCACCTGAAATCGGTGGGGGTGTAGGAGTATCTACAGTCCTCTGCGCATCAGCTGTCTGTGTAGGTGTATCAGGGGCAACTGCCTCTCCTGTCGCAGCTCCTGCCTCTTGTCTCTGCCTACCTGGCATCGTCTGTGCCAGTATCTCGATAATAGTCTTGAGACCACACTCTAATCTCGTGAAGCATGTCTCGACACACTCGGGTGCCTCAGTAGCACCTGGAGTCTCATGGATAGGTAATGGTTCGGCAGTAGCTCGTCCCTCGGGTCTATCTCCCCGGCCTCGAGCCCTACCTCTTGTAACTCTACCACTACGCGTATTTGCCATATAGGTAAAGTTCCTGCATTCATAATAATGAATTAGTCCGTCTCCTATCTGGTATACACAATTATATCTAAACACAGCACAGTATTATAGGGATGTACCCTTTCTTATTTTCTAACATCAACTCACATCAGACCAACATCTGCTCTGATACCATTCTGTCAGGACCCCATTTTCAATCCATGACTTTAAACAAAATCACTACAAATTTTTTCGCATTTCTAACTTACCTTTCCTCTCTTCAATGGTTGGGCTGTGATTCGATGTCAGACTCCTCGCTTACCACATTATCCATTTTCATACATACATGTCAATATATTGTTACTGACTGTAACTGCTTTATAATACATGTGAGATTTATATAAAATCTAATACAATTACATTCCCCATAATATATATCGTATACATCACTGTACTGTTTCTATGTTTAGATACACAACTGTACAAATATGTATCCCTGGCGATCGATAGGAACTAGCAGTGGACTCAGGAATACTATCTGTCGATAGCTCTCGCTCTGCTGCTGACGCTTTGTAGAGAGATGTAAAGAAAGGGGGGTGAGCATACAACGCGATCAGTAAGGAAATCAGGCAAGCAAGTAGATATCTACACTATCTACTCAAAATAATTCTATGCCTTGAAAACGTTATTTCCTTTACTTAATTTAAAAGCATGTCTTTAACTATAATATATATACTTGTACAGATTAAATCTCATGTACATAAATCATGCTTTCTTTCTCAAATGTAGGCATGTAGTGCAAAACAATGCATCGTATATAAATCATGCCTTTATGTAAATCATGCCATGTATATTTAAATCACAATAAATATGGCATTAAATAATTCACATCACAAAATCGGAGTCCGACCCATCCCTCAGGTCTGTTCGCAATTTAAATCAGTCAATCAATGTGATATATCATGTGAGACTCTGTAGTGAAATGCAAATAGTATCCTGGACTATGATCATATCCAAAATGTGATCCCAAGCAACACAGTACTCGGTGTGCGGGGCATCACTGCTGCAATGGGAGGATGGTCAGTCCACTACAGCCACCAGCTATACGTAACACATGGTACATCGTACTCCTCGTGTCCCCAGGCACGGTACAAAGTACACCCGTGGACCCTACATCACAGTCGGGGTGCCTGCCATAGGTCTTAACCCTCGAAACCATGGAATATCATACCACGTCTATATTAACCTCATGTGGATATCCTCTCACAAGATGTGACACACAGTCACACAAGGACTCGGGCATGGGTTTTAACATGTATTATATATCACATACAGTGTGCGTCTTGAGTGCGACTCACAGTCGACACTCCGCTCAAACACTGTTTCACATCACAAAACTCAACTCTAGTGCGAGTAAACCTCCAGCATCTAGGTCAATGCATAGTTCATGTATTAAATCAAGTACGAGCAATAGCTCCAGTACCATGCTATGCACAATATCATCAAATCAAGTACGAGCAATAGCTCCAGTACTATGTCATGTATAAACCATGAAGAATCGAGTATGAGCAACGCTCCAGTACTCTGTCATATATCTCATGTAAAACTCGAGTACGAGCTAATTGCTCCAGCACTCTGTCATGCATATATCATGTAAAACTGAGTACGAGTAAAACTCCAGTACTCTATCATGCATGTCATGGAAATCTAGTGCGTATCAAAATCCAGCACTAATGTATGTGGAAAACATATGTAATCCAGTGCGAGTTGTGCTCTAGCACGGTTCATTCTCACATAATATGATAGATGACTCTTTAAAAAGGGATTGTTTACAAAATATTAAAATCAGCACCATAAAATGTGCTTAATTCATATCAACCTTAAAATCATTAGCCCATCTATTTATTTTCATGCTAAACAGCAGTTAAACACTCATAATAGTAGTTTCCATGCTTTTTACAACTTTTCACAAAAGTTGACTTTTTGACTAACTAGGGGTAAAATCGTAATTTGCCACTATCGGGTCGCAATAATTATTATTCACTTTATCTGACCCTCAGAGTTTTTAAGTGAATGTAAAAGCAGACAAAAATACGTGCAGGTATCTCTAACTACTCACAAAAGTCCCTTACCTTGGATCACGTCAAGTGACCTCACTTCCTCAGTGCTGCTAACTCTCGCAGTCTGATCAGCTCTAAATGTAAACTCCGGAGTTGTAAATAACCATTCCTCAGGTTAATTATAATTTTCCTACTGTATTACACATTAATGCAGTCTATTTTCTCTTAATGGGCTTTAAAAATCCTTAATGGGCATTAATCCGTATTAAGCCCGTTTTCCACTTATTATTTCCCTTCATCAGGGCCTATCGACTCATTGGGCCTATCAATACCCATTGGGCTTTATTCCAAGCTCTTTGGATAACCCGTATATCATTTACGATAGTTAATTTGAAATTCTGAATATAATTCACTAAATCCGAATTTTAATTCGAAATGCGTAAAATAAATCTTAAATACGCAATAATCACAAAAATTGTCGTAAATGAGCTTTACTTACCCGAGATTATGCGATGGTATGCAAATCGAAGTTCGATCGGGCTTCTGTTCGGAATTTATCGTTGAACTGCATAATTTATTATATTTAACTCCGGGTCAATTTTTGATTAAATATAATTTAAATAAATTCATCGAAAATCAAATCGGTCACTTTTGACCTCATATCGACTTACCCGAAATCCGGTGAAATCTAAAAAATTTTCCTTTTCCTTTTTATTTCTTTTTCCTCTTTTCTCCTTGGCTGAACCGATCCGGTCCGGTTCAGCACAGAACCTTCTCCCCTGAACCGCCGACCGATTCAGGCATCCTTTGGCCGTGCCGACGTATTCCGGCTGGTTCCCGACGCATCACCACCACCGTTCGGTGAGCCTCGACCTGGGTAACTCTCGGCTAGGCTCGATCGAGACCAAGCACCGCCGGTTGTCGCCGAATCTCTTCTTTTCCTCCGCAGCTTCTCCTCTTCGATTCGCCGACGTCCGACGTCGGTGGAGGTCGTGACCGGTGCCGATGGGTGCTCACGGGCCTCCTCTTTCTTCTCCGGCCACTTGCCTGGCCATGGGGTCGCCGGATGCTCACCGGTGACTCCTTCTTCCTAGGTTCGGCTTCACGCGGTTTCCTCTCTTCTCTCTCCCCGTGTTTTCTCTTCAGATTTCGTTTTTTCCTTTCTTTTTTTAATAATATATTTTTATTATTATTTTATTATAAAATAATAATAAAAATCCCAAAAATATCCCGTAAATATCCCAAAAATATCTCAAAATATCTCAAAAAATCATATTAATTTCATTTAATCCTTAAATGAATTTATCAGTCCAATTTTACCTTTTCGGTATATTTTTCCACTATTTTGGGGCTTATTTTTCGAGGTGAAAATTTTGATAAATTCTAATAAATTTATATCTTGATCAATTGGGCTCGAAATTAAATATTTTCCTCGATTTTGATCAAGATTCCTCAATTTCATATTTTTAATGAAATTGTCTTATCGAAATTATATCGAATTAAGTCATTTGACCGTTTTACCCCCGTACTTGTTCGGAAAATCAACTTAACCCTTATCTCGCAGTTATGTAGCTTACATACATTTTTAAATTTCTCAAATTGTCGATTGCATATTAGTAAATACTCTTCTTATGATTCAACTATAATTACAGAGAGTTCATACATATAGGAATCATAAGGTACAAGCTACAAAAATCCGGGTCTGACATACCGTGAGTACATGATGTTGTTGAGTTGTGAGCAGTTAGTAGAGATTTGATCCACCTCCTATTATAGCAAATGTGAGACCCTGCACACCTAGTACTGTGTAGCTTGGGATCATGAAAAATGAGTTATGATCATAATCTCGAAACATGTAGTCGACTATCTCCTTTCATGCAATGTAAATTGAATTTTCTTGAATGAACTATCACATGACTTCGTAATCTCAACATGTGGATTTGTGGGTGAAAAAGGGTAACCCGAGGGATGGGTGAGGCTCAGATTTCCATGTTGTTAAACATGATGGTATGCCATATTATTTTGATGTCAATGAGAATGGCCTGATACATGGGAACTTTATGAAATTTAATGAGAAAGGCAATGTTTTACATAAACTGCTGAGGTTGTTAAATCAACATGTTTTCAGATTTTTAACTGACGATTTGCATCTATATGTATATATTGCATAAAAGTTTCTAGTAGGATGCATGCTTTAGATATGAATCGATAAGGAAATGATTTCAAGGCATGAGCATTGTATTTTGTAGATAGTGTGGTTATCTACTTGCTTGCCTAATTTCCCTACTAAGCTGTGAGCTCACCCCCTTTTTATTTCCCCTCTCTACAGAGCGTTCACAGTAGTCGAGAATGGCTGAGGATTGATATTCTTTGATCCGCTGCATATCCATCTTACGAGAGGTATACACATTTGAAACATTTTGTACTGAACAATGTAAAAGCACAGTTATGTAAACGAATGTACGGTCGGGGATGTATATATATATACAAGTATTTGTATTAATGTATAAAAGTTTACATTATAGAAAAGAATATTGACTTGTATGCATGTTAGGAATGAATATGGTTGAGGTGACTAATATCGAATCACAGCCCAACGGTTTCGTTTTGAGTGATCACAGAAGGGAAGGTAAGTAAAATGTGAAAAATTTATGGTGATTTTGGTAGGTCACAGGAGGAGAGGTTGTGACAGAATGGTATTAGAACAGAGTTGGTCTAATGTGAGTCGATATTAGTAATTAGGAAAGTGTACATCCCCATAGTAATGTGCTTTGTTCAGTTACAATTGTGTATACAAGATTGAAATCAGATTAATTAATGGTTATAAATGCAAGAATTTAGCTATTATGGCTAAAATCTGCTGTGGTAGAGGGGCTAGAGGTAGGACTCAAGGCCGTAGAGGTAGGCCAAAGATCTAGGAGAGACGATAGGTCCCACTAAGGTACTAGAGAGTACCGAGGCACGTTTCGCGAGACTATAGCATCGCCTTGAGACCATAGTGGAGTTACTAGCACAGACTATGCCTGGAGGATAGGGACAGGATGCAGGGACTGCGCTTGGAGAGGCAGCTGCACCTGGTACACTTGCATAGCCAGCTTATGTGCCATAGCCTACAGATACACCTATACCCCCACCAGTTTAGGATACGCCATCTGATGTTACTCCACGACAGGGCGATAATGCTTTGGGGTATGGTTGTGATCTTGACAGACTCTAAAAATTTCAGAAGCTTGGGCCTCCATCTTTTTGAGGGGTCAAGGATCCAGTTTTGATAGAGGAGTGGATATGAGAGATAGAGAAGTTGTACGAATTCTTTGAGTGTATGACTTTAGAGATGGTTGCATTTGTTGCATTCCTACTGAAGGGGATGACAAAGCTTTGGTGGAAGTCCATCGACCCATATTAAGAGCCCGACATACAGAGATCAGTTGGGAGATATTTTGGATGCCCTCAGGAGGCAATTTGTTCCAGATACGGCCCAACAGAGGCTGCATGTCGTGTTTTTGGGGTTGAGCCAGGGGAGTCATTCAATAGACGAGTATGAGACCAGATTTCTATCCTTGGGGAGGTATGACCTCGACGCCATGAGTAGCAAGACCAGGAAGGTCCGCAGATTCATTGATAGACTGGGACAAGATTATGAGAGGAATGTCTTTGAGTTCAGGACAATTGGCAAAGGTAGAGACAGAGATAAGAAGAGGCCAATGAGTGACAGTGTCTGAGGTTTCAGATATCGACGAGGGATGAGACTCTTCGATAAGAGACCAAAGATCGAGAAAGTACAGGAGAAGATCGTTAGATTTCCTGCATACTCGGCCATAGCTCCAGCTAGAGTTATGGTGATTGGAGGATCGAGGCCTACCACTGAGCAGTGCAGTAGATGTGGTAGATTCCATGAAGGTAGACCTTATCCTGTTTTTAGTGGATTGTGCTTCAGATGTGGGAAGCCAGGGCATATGGCTAGAGTTTGCCAAGAGATTATTGATATTGCCCCACAGAAGGGCAAGGAGCTTGAGAGAGCTGCAGCTGATATGTTTACCCCAAGGAGGAGAGCGATGACAGAAGAGAAGGGGAAGCAGGTCATTGGACGAGGGCGAGTACATGCCTTGGACTAGGGTACAGCCGATGCTTCGTCGGATGTGATTAAAGGTAACATCCTGATGTATGATTTAAAAGCATATGTTTTAATTGATCCTGGTGCCACGCATTCATTTGTATTGCCTTCATTTTCATGTAAGTTAGCAAAGCATGTAGAGTGTACTCCTTTAAGTAGGATGATGTTGATTAGTACGCCTATGGATAACAGTCAGCTAGTGGAGTATGTATTAAATGATTGTAAGTTAAGAGTAAGGGAGAAGGATATAACAGCCAATCTAATATTTTTAAGTATGAGTGATTTTCATGTAATCTTAGGAATGGATTGGTTATCGTCACACCATGCTGTTTTAGATTATTATGCTAAGACAATTATGTTTCCTAACCCTGAAAAATATGTTGTAAAGTTTGATGAAAAGAAATGAAAATAGTAGTTATGGTTATAATAAATAATGTACTATGCTGACTGAGAAATGAATATATTGAAGGTTTTATTGCGTACGTGGTTGATATAGATAAGGTACATCCGGAGTTGGCAAATATCCCTGTGGTTAGTGATCCCAGATGTCTTTTCGGATGAATTGTCAAGGTTACCACCAGACAGAGAGATGGAATTCTGTATAGACTTCGTGCCTGGTACTGAACCTATGTCGAAACCACCGTATCACATGGCCTTAGTTGAGCTAGAGGAGTTCAAGAGACAGTTACAGGAGCTGTTGGATAGGGGTTTCATCAGACTGAGTGTTTCACCTTGGGGATCACAGGTTTTGTTTGTTAAGAAGAAGGATGGAAGCCTTCAATTGTGTATAGATTACAAATTGTTGAATAAGGCAACCATCAAGAATAGGTATCCCCTTCCACACATTGATGATTTGTTGGATCAATTCCGAGGAGCACAGTTCTTTTCTAAGATTGATATGAGATCTGGGTATCATCAGTTAAGAGTTCGAAGTGAAGATGTACCCAAGACAGCGTTTCAGACCCGATATGGCCATTATGAATTTTTGGTTATGCCATTCTGATTGACAAATGCTCCCGTAGCTTTGATGGCTTTGATGAACGATGTGTTCAAGCCATATTTAGATCTGTTTGTTATCGTCTTCATCGATGGCATCTTGGTATACTCAAAATCTGAGGAAGAGCTTGAGAAACACCTCAGGATTGTATTACATACCGTACGAGAACAGAAGCCGTATGCTAAACTCAGTAACTATGATTTTTGGTTGTCACAGATCTCATTTTTGGGACACGTTGTGTCAAGGGATGGTGTATCAGTGGATCCATCCAAGATTGAGGCTATAGCTCAGTGGGAACAGCCAAGAACAGTCACCGAGATCAGACATTTTTTGGGTTTAGCAAGATACTATCGGAGATTCATTGATGGATTTTTGAAGTTGGCTGCTCCGTTGACACGTCTCACTCGAAAGAGTGTAGCTTTTTTATGGAATGAAGATTGTGAGAAGAGTTTTTAGGAGTTGAAGCATCGATTGACCACTGCTCCGATTCTCACTATCCCTACCAGCTCAGGAGGATTTTCAGTGTATATTGATGATTCGCATCTGGGACTGGGTTGTGTATTGATGCAGGATGGTAGGGTAGTTGCTTATGGATCTAGACAGCTGAAGGATCATGAGAAGAACTATTTGACCCATGATTTGGAGTTAGCAGCAGTAGTGTTTGCGTTGAAGGTATGGCGCTACTACTTGTATGGTGAGAAGTTTCAGATTTTTACTGACCACAAGAGCCTCAAGTATCTGTTCTCACAGAAATAATTGAACATGAGATAGAAAAGATGGCTAAAGCTTCTAAAAGATTATGATTGTGAGATACTTTATCATCCGGGTAAAGCTAATGTTGTAGCTGATGCTTTAAGTAGGAAGAGCCCTGGGATGGTATCGTATATGATGGTTAGGTAACATGAGTTGTTAGAGCAGTTTGCTAGCCTCAGTTTAGGAGTTGTACCTTCTGACATGGATACGAACTGTATGAATACTAATCTACGCTTGAAGCCAGATCTGTTGAACAGGATCAGACAGGGTCAGCAGACTAATCCGTGTTGCATTGATGTGAGTAGTCAAATACAGAGTGGCACAGTGACTGATTTTGAGATGAGTTCAGAAGGACTCCTGAGGTTCAGAAGTAAAGTGCGTGTTCCCGAGGACCCAGAGCTCAAGAGATTGATATTGTCAGAAGCTCATTCGTTAAGATACACTTACATCCGCAGAGTAACAAGATGTATCAGAACCTCCAGAAGGTGTATTGGTGGTCGGGTATGAAGAGAGATGTGGCGAATTTTATGGCAAAATGTCTCGTATATCAACAGGTGAAGGTAGAGCATCAAAAACCTGCAGGGTTATTACAGCCTCTACCTATATTGACATGAAAATAGGAGCATATCACCATGGATTTCGTGATAGGTTTACCGGGGACCTGGAGGAATCACGATGCGATATGGGTGATTGTTGATAGACTGACGAAGTCAGCCCACTTTCTAGCTATGAGAGCTACTGATACTCTGAGTTCATTGGTAGAGTTGTATGTATGCGAGGTAGTGAGGTTACATGGTGTTCCATTGAGCATTGTCTCGGATAAGGATTCCCGCTTCACTTCCCACTTTTGGGAACAATTTCAGGAAGCCATGGGAACCCAGTTGAGTTTGAGCACCACTTTTCATCCTCAAATAGATAGCCAGTCAGGGAGGACTATATAGACTCTGAAGGATATGTTGAGATCACGTGTGTTGGATTTTAGAGGCTCCTAGGATGATCATTTGCCACTAGCCAAATTCGCCTACAATAATAGTTATCATGTGAGTATCGAGATGGCACCATATGAGGCTTTATATGGCCGTAGATTTCATTCCCCTATCGGTTGGGAAGAAGTGGGTGACAGAAAGATTTTTTCTCCTGATTTGGTTACATAAGCCTATGAGGATGTCCAGTTGATAGTTAAAAGATTAAGGACAGCTCAAAGTAGACAGAAGAGCTATGCTGACAAGAGACAAAGACCACTTTCGCAGTTGGTGAGTCAGTATTTCTGAAGGTTTCTCCTTCCAAAAGTATAACAAGATTTGGGAAGAGAGGTAAGTTGAGTCCTCGCTACATTGGACCCTTTGAGATACTTGATCGAGTAGGAGATAAGGCATATAGATTGGCTTTACCACTAGATTTATCGAGAGTGCATAATGTCTTCCACATCTTGATGCTAAGGAAATATCATCCAGATCCAAACCATGTGATTCGGTATGAGCCATTAGAGCTCAAGGATGATTTGACATATGTAGAGAAATCGATCCTAATATTGGATAGAAAGGAGAAAGTCTTGAGGAATAAGACTATTGGGTTAGTGAAGGTTCTCTAGCAGCATCACACTTCAGAGGAAACTACTTGGGAGCTAGAGAGTCTGATGCGAGAGAGATACCCCCATTTGTTTGTAGGTAACTTGGTTCTAATTTGGAGGACAAAATTTCTTAAGGTGGGGAGGATTGTAAAGCCCGTAATTTAATATGTACTCTTTATGATTTTGTGATGTATGGCCAAGTCACAAATGATATAAATCATAACGAATGAATGTTTTTAAGTTGGCAATGTGTATGAAATGTAAAACGGGTAGTTAAGCAAAGTTAATATGAATGTAACAGTGAATTTTGGGAAGAAATTACAGCATAACTGCTTCAAAAGAAGAGCAGATCGATCTCACTCAATGTAGATCGATATTGAATAGGTTCTGGGTATAACAGATCGATCTCATAACAAGGCCAGATCGATCTCCTTAAGGCTCTGTGTAAAGCAGATCGATCTCATGCTTAAGAGCATATCGATCCGTTAAGCTTGAAAGGTCGATTTCTAAGGAGAAAAAAAGCAGGACAAATCGATCCCTCATCGTTAGCAGATCGATCCCTTAGAGCAATTCTATAAATACAAGGCTATGCAATCTGTTTTCCCGAGAGATACCAAAACCTTCATAAACCAAAGTTAAACCTAACCTTTCTACTCCAGGAAACTTCATCTTTCAAGTAGTTTTGAGAGAGATTCAGTTATGCAAAGTTGTTCTTGGTAAAGAGGAGAACAACATACTTGGAAAAAAAAGTTGGAATCAAAGATTGAAGGAACAAGGTGGTTTTTGCAAAATTTGGAGAAAAAGAGGAAAGTTCAAGCTAGGTAAGATTCAATACACCAAGTTCATATATGTTAATCTAGGTGTATTGGTGAGTTAATCGGTATATGTATCAGTTGCTGAAAACAAATGAATCATGAAAAATATCCATGATACAGCTATAGGCATGACATTGAGAAAATGGTGAAGAAATTGAGTAAACATGGATTTAAGAATGAAATAAGTATGTATGGAAGATTGTAAGGTAGTTTTATGAAATACCTAAATTGGAATAGATGAGAAATGAAGATAAGTATATGAGAGGTGTGGTATAACACCATAATGGGAGAAAATGAAGAATTAAAAGCATTGATTTAGATTCATGCAAGTACAAAATAAGTATATTAAGATATATTGATGTGGATAATTATTAACAGCTGCAAAAGTTGATATTGGAAGCTGATTCAGACTGCGAAAGTGAGCAACACCGAGGAAGTGAGGCCACGCGATGTGATCCGAGGTAAGGGAATTTCGTGAGTAGCTAGAGATAGCTACATGTATTTTGAATAGAATTTCAATATACATGTTGTGATAAGGACCGATGAGTTAAATCGTGGATTTATCCAAAAATAGGGTAAAAAGCCTTAGAAGCATGTTCGTGACTAATCTTCATAGTTGCACGATAGAATGGCTAATGTTTTCATGTATATGCGAAAATAACACATTTGAGTGCGATTTGATTTGATTGGGTGAAATTCAATTTAAATAAACCATCTATCAGATTTGTGTGTAAACCATTGGTGTTAGAGAATACTCGCACCATATTTTATGAGATATGGATCACATAGTACTTGAGTATATTCTCGTACTTAATTTTAAATATGATTTATGCATTTTAGAGTATTGGGAGCATTACTCATACTCAGTTTTACATGATGGAGTACTGGAAGCTTAGCTCGTACTCAGTTTTCATTGATTGATGCATTATAGAGTATTGGGAGCATTTATCATACTCGATCTTTTTCAGACCCGTATTTTATGTAGTTTATTCCTTATGATTCCTATCTGTATGAACACTTTATTATTATAGTTGAATCATAAGAAGAGTATTTACTAGATTTAAAGTGTATGTGAAATGATTTAGCACTCATAAGCTACATAAAAGCCTAATGTGAGCTATAAGAGTCACAGGCTAAACTGAGTGGATCTGAATTATTCTGACTGAAGAGAAGAACTTAAAATGAGAAAATATAGAGAGCTTATGAAGGAAAGTCAGTTTGATTTAGTTCCGAACACAGAGAACGAGAGTAAAAGCTAAAAAGGGTAAAATGGACATTTTTAGCGAGTTAAGGTATTTAAGGTATTTTGAGCATATTTACCTACCGAAAAAGGCTAAAACGTAAAGACAAGAGTGTAAGACATAAGATATGACACTTTCAAAATTTTGAGAAAAAATAAAATTGATCAATGATTAAGGAAAAAGTCAACTATAGTTAAGAAAAGTGGACTTTTACCATAGTTGACTAACCATGGTTAAAAATTTACTTAAGTATGGAGAAAAATTTGGAGAAAAATATTTTTGGTTAGAATACAAGATAATCATCCTCAGAAGTAAGGAAAATTTATTCGAAAGAATTCCAGATTAAAATTAATGGATAAAAACGTAATGGGCCAAAAGTGAAGATTTTAAAGCCCATTAAGGTATACTAAACGTAGATCGAAATTCTTAGGTCCCTTAGACTGAATTGTTGGACCGATTGATAGCCAAATATTTAGAAAATTAAAGGCCTGAGGTATAGTAAAAATTTTAGCCCGAAAGCCCATTAAGAAAGCCCAAACTGAGAGGCCCAATTGTAAAGCCCATTAGGATTAAATACCTAACCATAGTTAAAGCTAACTATGACTCATTAGACGACTCATTAGGTGACTCATAACTAAACCTTAGGAAGTCAATTTTAATGGTTGAAAAATAAGGCTTAGTGGCTAAGTAACTGGCTTATAAAATCAGCCACACCATTGTCATCTTCACCATACCATTCTCAGCTACACAAAGAAACCAATGAAATACATTTATCCAAGCTTTCTCTCACTAGAAATCACTAGGATTTAGGCATATTTGGAACTTTCATTCTTCATGAAAGTTGTTCCTAATTGAGAGGAGAGTAACATATGTTGGAATTGGCTATCAAGAAGCCATAGTGTGCAAACCGTGAGGCTCCAAAGTTTCGGCCAAGTGTGAACACAAATACTAGGTATATTTTCAAGCTTTCAAATTCATACATGTTAATGTATGAATGATTTTAAGTATATTGGCATATGTTTTAAGCATTGAAACATATGAAATCACTATGATCATGGTTAGACCGAGAGTGAGTAGTGAAATATTGATGACTGCCCATATGATATTAAGGCATAAATGAGTTGATATACATGTGTTAATGATTATGGTATAGTTAGAATTAATCAAATTGATTAATTAATACATGTATTAAGTTGGCAATCAAGCTGTTTGATAAAATGCCTAAATGAACTATGTGATGCTTAAGAACATTGCCAACTAACTGTTTGTGAAAATGCCTAAGTGAATTGGCTAAGGAAATAGACATGGACGAGATACCATGGTGTGACCGACGGCATGGGGTGCTCTCAGCCATGGCATGTGGTCAAGAGGTCCAATGGGCCAAGTCCAATTATTTTAGGCCCAATGAGATGTAATGGGTCTAGGATAATCCCAATAAGAGTTGGTGGGCCCTACAAGCCCAAAAGGTCCAACGAAAATAAATAGTAAAATGAAAATGGGCTTAAGACATAGTTAGGCCCATTAAGGTTTATCAAAGCCCATTAAGTGGAATAGATTAACCTAATAAATGGTTATATGCAGCTTCAGAGATTATTGGAGGAGCAAATCGGAGTACTGGATCAAGCAGCGTTGAGAAAGTAAAATTTCTCGAGTCATTGCAGGTAAGGGACTTTTGTGAGTAGTTAGAGATACCTGCACATATTTTCGTCTGCTTTTACATTCACTTAAAAACTCTGAGGGTCAGAGAAAGTGAATAATAATTATTGTGACCCGATAGTGGCAAATTATAATTTTGCCCTTAGTTAAGAAAAAAGTCAACTTTTGTGAAAAGTTTTAAAAAGCATGGAAACCACCATTTTGAGTGTTTTCTGCTGTTTAGCAAAAGAATAAATAGATAGGCTAATGATTTTAAGGTTGATGTGAATTAAGCACACTTTATAGTGCTGATTTTGATGTTTTGAAAATCATCCCTTTTTAAAGAGCCATCTATCAAATTATGTGAGAATAAATCGTGCTAGAGCACAGCTCGCACTTGATTGCATATATTTTCCACATATATTAGTGTTGGATTGTGATTCGCACTAGATTTCCATGACATGCATGATAGAGTGCTGAAGTTATTACTCGTACTTAGTTTTATATGATATATACATGAGAGAGTGCTGGAGCGCTCGAATTTTACATGAGATACATGACAAAGTGCTAGAGCGTTGCTCGTACTCAATTCTTCATGATTTATACATGACATAGTGCTTTAGTTATTTCTCATACGTGATTTGATGAGTTTTGTGCATAGCATGGTACTGAAGCTATTGCTCGTACATGATGTGAAACATGAACTATGTAGGACCTAGTGCTGGAGGTTTACTCGCACTAGAGTTTGAGTTTGTGATGTGAAACAGTATTTGAGCGGAGTGTCGACTGTGAGTCGCACTCAAAGGCGCGCACTATAATTTATGTGATATATAATACATGTTGAAAACCATGATTGATTTCCTCGTGTAGACTGAGTGTCACACTATGAGAGGTTAGCATGTGGATTTAGAGACGTGGTATGATATTCCATGGTTTGAGGGGTAAGACCTATGGCAGGCACCCCAACTGTGATGTAGGGTCCACGGAGTATGTTGTACCGTGCGAGTGGCATGGAGTACACTGTACCGTGTGGTGTTGTGGAGTTGAGGAGGTTATAGCTAGCGGTTGTGATGGAATGACTCCCCTCCCGTTGCAGTAATGATGCCCCACACACCGAGATCTGTGTTTCCTGGGATCACCATTATAGGATATGGCCGTAGTTCAAGATATTATTGCATTTCACCACAGAATCTCACAAGATATATGACCTGATTGACTGATTTAATTATGATACGGATAGACTTGAGGGA
Organism: Firmiana major; assembly: GCA_033439115.1. Taxonomy (NCBI): domain Eukaryota; kingdom Viridiplantae; phylum Streptophyta; class Magnoliopsida; order Malvales; family Malvaceae; genus Firmiana; species Firmiana major. Next base: position 40,937,384 of record CM065907.1, on the reverse strand, counting down.
TGGGTCAGAATCCGATTGTTGTGTTGTGAATGATTTAAATGCCATATTTACTATGATTTAAATATACATGGCATGATTTATCTAAAGGCATTGTGATATTATAAAGATGCATTATTTTGCACTACATGCCTACATTTGAGAAAGCAAACATCATTTATGTACATGGGATTTAATCTGTATAAGTATATATATATATATATATTTAAAGACATGCTTTTAAAGTGAGTTAAGGAATGATATTTTAGAGGCATAGCATTATTTTGAGTAGATAGTGTAGATGTCTACTTGCTTTCCTGATTTCTTTACTGAGCACGTTGTATGCTCATCCCCTTTTATTTTCCCTCTCTACAGAGCATCAGCAATAGAGCAAGTGTGCTTGAGGGATAGTATTCCTATTGTCTAATGCTATTTCCTATCAATCGACAGGTATACATATTTTATACGGTTATGTATCTAAACATAGAAACAACACAGTGATGTATACGATATATATTATAGGGAATGTATTTATATTAGTTTTATATGATCTCACATGTATTATAAAAGAAGTTACAGTCAGTAACAGTATATTGACATGTATGTATGATAATGGATGATATGGTATGCGAGAAAGCTAACATCGAATCACAGCCCAACCATTGATGAGAGGAAAGGTAAGTTAAAATGCGAAAAAATTGTAGTAGTTTTGGTTAAGTCTAGAAGGGTCTTGACAATCTTTACATGACATAGTGCTTGGAGCATTGCTCGTACTAGATTCATATAACTTGTGTTATGGTCGTGTTCGGAGTTTACTCGCACATACCATTTTTGAAAGAGAGCATGAAACAGCCGTGTTGGGAGACTGTACTGACTGTGTGTCGCACAGATTATATGCTTGCACGTGCATATTTGGAGATATGACCAAGGGCTATCGAAATTATTATCCATAGTATCAGGACTAAGACTTATGGTAAGCATCCCTTCTATGAGGTATATCCAAGGTATGAGGACTAAGGCTTATGACAAGCATCCCGACCTTGAGATTTGGGTCCATGGAGTACCTTGTACTGTGTATGTCACATGGAGTACGTTGTACATTGAGTACATGATGTTGTTGAGTTATGAGCTGATGGTAGTGATTTGACCCACCTCCCATTACAGCAAATGTGATGTAAGACCCGATATTTTCGAGTGCATTTAAAAATGCAAAAGGACTGAAATGGTATTCTCGAAAATGTGCAAGGGTAAAATGGTCAAAAGATCGAAATTCGATATTAATCGAGATAAGAAATTTTAATTAAAAATTTGGGATTGAGAAATCTTGATCAATAATGAAAAAATAATTAAATTTCGGGTTAAATTGATCAAAATATGAATTTATTGAAATAAATCAGAATTTTCGTGTCTAAAAATAATCCCGAAAATAATCGAAAAATATACCAAAAAGGTAAAATCGGACTGATAATTCATTTACGGACTAAATGAATTTAATATGAATTTTTGGGATTTTTATTATTATTTTAAGGAATAAAATAATAATTTTTCAGATATTTTGGATTTTTAATAATAAAATAATAATAAATTTTAATTATAAATAAATAAATAAAGTTAAAAAAAAGGGGAAACGAAATCTGAAACAGAAAACAGAAAGGAAAAGAGAAGCAAAAACGCGAAACAAAGCAGCCGAACCCGAGGAAGAAGAGGAGGCTCACCGGCGAGCTACCGGCGGCCAGGGACCCCAGGCGAAGGTCGACGAAGGCCGGCGAAGGACGCCCGAAACCCGCGCAACCCACCGGCGATAGCGACCCGCGACGAGGTGGCCGAAAAACACCGAAAACGGAGGGAGATGTCGCGGGAGAAAATCTTCGATCGGCGGCCATCGACGCCGATTTGGTCCAAACCGAGGCCCGATTTTGGATGCCCAGGTGCAGGCGAGGTGAACGGCACCGGAATCACGCCGAGAACTGGCCGGACCGTGCCGGAACGGTAAAATGATGGGTGAATCGGACTGAACCGTCGGTCTGAACCGGACAGAACCGAATCGGTTCAGCCAAAAAGAGAGGGAAAAAAGGAAGAAAAAGGGAAAAAGAAAAAGAGAAAAAATTAGGGAAAATTTCAGTGATGCAATCGAGCTTCGGGTAAGTCGGTAAGCGGTCAAATTGATCGATTTAATTTTCAAAATATTTAATTTGTTAAATAATCGACTGAAAGTTTACCCAAAAATATATTTAATTGTGTAGCTCGACAATTGGCATCAACCGAGAGCTCGAGACAGCCTCGATTTGTGTACGATCATGGAATAACGGGTAAGTAACCCTTATTTACGACAATTTACATCGTTATGCGTGTTGATGAATTTTGGATTTAATTTCCGCATAAATGAATTAAATTCTGAAAATTGAGATAAATTGTCGTAAATACTAAATTGAGATATCTGAGAATTCAGATGAGGCTAAATAAATTACTGATGGGCCCAATGAGCCCCATAGGCCTCGATAAAGTGTGGTAAACGGGCTTAAGGCCGATTAAGGCCCATTATGGTACAATCAGGCCCAATATGAGAAACGAGCCCAATGATTTAAAATTAAGCCCAGAAAATTATGAAATACATTAAATTGTATTGTATTTGACCTGATGAATATATATCCGCAGTTCCGGAGATTTGATTTGGATTGGGAGCAAATCGGACTGCTTGACGAGTCATCAGTGGAAAAGGTCAGACTGTACAGAAAAATAAGGTAAGGGAATTATGTGAGTAGCTAGAGGTAGCTACGCGTATTTTAATAGTTTTTCTGTACACTGAATATGTATGTATGCCTTGATTTTGTATAAAGGTCCTGAAAATGGTTTAAAGATTTTAAGGATCGAAATAGGTGAAAAGACTAATTTACCCCTATTGAGGGAAGTTCACCTAAGGATGGTGAAAGCATGACATGCATGAAATGCATGATTTAAGGACTTTTATGATTAACGAATTTTATTGGTTTTAATCAAAGCGAATCGGTAGATTGGCCAAAAATTGTATAATTTCACAAGATAACACTACGTAGGTGTTATTCATATTTAATGAAATTTCCTTAGAAAATGGACCAACTATCAAGTTTATATGGAAACAGATAGTGCCGACACGTAGTTCGCACTATATCTGCGTTTGTGATTGTGCATAAATGTGCTTGAGCGGTTGCTCGCACCGACTTGTGTGACATCATATGCTTGAAATGTGCTATAGCATGGTGCTCGCACTGATTTTTATTATTGTGAAATGAGAGCTGCTAGAGCTTAGCTCGCACTCTGTTTTGACATGTTTTGATTTGTTTCGACGTGGTATGCATAAAATGGTGCTGGAGCGATTGCTCGCACTAGTTTTTATGATTTGACATGCATGAGAGATGCTGGAGCTTAGCTCGCATCCTATTTTGATTTGATATTGCATAAAGCCGTGCTGGATGTAACTCGCACGAGATTTGATTTAATTATACATAAAGCCGTTCTGGAGTGTAACTCGCACGAGATTTGATTTACTTGAGCATTCATTTGTGCTGGAGCATTGCTCGCACGCAGATTTTACTTGAATCCATAATCAGTTTAAGTCGTACTAGAGCGCTGCTCGTACGTAGATTTTACTGATTTTTATGAAACCGTGCTAGAGCTTCGCTCGCACGAGGTTTTCTGATATCATGAATATGCATGGAGCCGTGCTAGAGCTTCGCTCGCACAGGGATTTATATTACATGCATATAGCCATGTTGGAGCCTCCTGTAGACTGTGTGTCATAGTGAGATGATATGCTCACACGTTCATTCTGAGACAGAGATGATTTTGGTGGATAAGACCTATTGCAGGCACCCCTGATTGAGCTTGGGTTCACGGAGTACTTTGTACCGTGTATGTCACGTGGAGTACGCTGTACCGTGGGGATTGTTGGAGTGGAGTGGCATTAGCCACGAGGTAGCAAGCCTTGCCCTCGCAATCCTGGTGTTATGCTGTTCTGGCGGGTAGGACGACCCACCTCCCGTTTCAGGTGTGATACCCCGCACACTAGGTACCTGTTGCCAGGGATCACTAGGATATGGCTATAGTCCTCGATGTTACTGATAATTACCTGTTTGTCTCACATGATATAACTTGTGGTCTGATAGACCAGGGTAGACCCGAAGGAGGGGTCAGGCCCCCGATTTGACGATTTTATGATTTCATGATTTTATGATGTGACCCTGAAAGAAGGGTGGTTTTATAACCGAAGTTTTTATAATGAAATTTATTGAATTGTTTTATGAGATGATTGACCCGGGAGGGTTAGTTTATACTGAAATTTTAAAGAAATGATTTGAATACACTAGCATGATGTTGTTTTCCATGCTTTTATTTCGAATTCATGAGTTGTCTTACATGACATGAAAGAATGCATGATTTTGATTTAATTCATGCGGAATATTGATTTAATGATGTCACATAAAATGTTATTGATGCATGAATTACATGCTTTTCTATATGCACAAATAGTTTTGGATAAACTATGTCATGATATATGCATGGTTTTGTGCTTGAGATTTTAATGAAAAGAATTGGATTTTAAGGGCATGGCATTATGAGCATGTAGATAGTGGAGCTATCTACTTACTTGCATAATTGCCTTACTGAGCGTGTGGTTTGCTCACCCCCCTTATTTCCCATCTTTTCAGAGCACTCACTGAAATTAGTAAGCGGCTGAGGACTTGCATGGTTGATATTTGCTGCTTCCCATCGAGAGACAGGTATACACATTTGTATGGTTTTGTATCTAAATATGTAATGCACAGTACTGTAAATGGATATGATGTCGGGGATGTAGAGTTATAAATACCAATGGGTATGTATTCAGTTAAAGTCAAATGATAGTAAACTCTGATATGTGAATGTGAATATGGAAATAGAATGGTAAATAGGTGAGAGGTGACTAACACCGAATCATAGCCCAACTGTTTGTAGGATGGTCACGATGAGAGAAATGTAAGAATTAAATAGTAAATGAAAAAGTGAAAAATTTACTTTGATTTTTAGGTAATTTGGGTCGTGACAGGTTTTTGGTATCAGAGCTTGAGTTGGCCTGATATGAGTCGGTGTTAGTGGTTAAGGGAGTTTACATCCCCATGTACTGTGCATTGTTTAGATACAATTGTGTATATCGAGATGGAAGTGCAGCTAAGAATTTGATTTTTAAATGCAAGAATAGACTCATGAACTGATAGCCGCTATGGTTGAGAGGCGAGTACACGAACTCGAGGCCAAAGAGGTAGGCCTGGGAGTTGTACTGAGTCGCCACATGAGACTCGAGATGAGATTGAAGTGGAGGCTGGTATTGAGCATGCCCCACAGAGTCTGATAGAGAGATCGGACGGTATTGAGACATGCTTCACGAGGTTGGAGCGCAGTGTGGAGAACATTTTGTGAGCTAATTGCTCAGAGTATGCATGAGATTTGAGGGCGAGTCAGAACATTGGTGGAAATCCGCTCGACCCATCTTAAGAGTTAGACATCCAGAATGGACATGAAAAATAATTCTATATGTATTCCGGTGACTGAATATCCCGAACACTATTTAAAGGAAATTACAGATGATAGTATTTACTCTGACCCAGAGGAACATGTTGATTGATGGGTATGATATTCAGTTTATATTCCTGGGCAGATGTGACTCGGACACGATGAACAGTGAGAGTCGAGATGTTTGAAAGTTCATGGAAGGGCTCAGATTTTCAATTAGAGTCCGATTAGCCCGTTAGATATAACTACCTAACCCGAGGCAGTGCGTAAAGTACAGTTGTGTGAATAAGGTCATAAGTTGCATGCCTCTGAGATTGGGAAAGGTAGTAAGGGCCGAAATTGAGACAAAAGAGAATAGAGAATGACAAAGATGTCAAAACGAAAAAGAAAAAAAAGATAGTTTGGTAAAAGCTTAGAGCTGATGAGTCACGGGGTAAGATGATTGGTAACCCCTAGTGTATCTAATTTCAATACTTTTAAGGGGTATTGTGATTTGAGGATCCCGACCTGCTACGTAACAGTATAACAGTGTAGCAGTGTGAACAGTGTAGAATATGTGGTAGTTACCACAGAAATAAGATGTTGGACGAGGGCGAGAGTATGCCTTGGACCAGGACACTATTGATGTTTCATATGATGTGGTGGAAGAAACCACACTGGTTGTGAATAATGAAGTAATTATTTTAATTGATCCTGGTGCCACGCAGTTATTCATACCGCCTTCAGTTGCTTATAAGCTTGCGAAAGATGTGAAGCTTGTACCCTTAAGCAAGATGATGATGGTTAGCTGATTTTCACTAACTGAATATGGGTATAGAGATTGTAAGTTGAAAATAGGGGTGAAAATATCACTGAAAAGCATATTGTAAGTTTGTCATAAGTGATATATGAAATGAGATAAGGTTGGGGATGTGATAGATCCTGCATACGAGATATATTTGAATAAGAGGCGTATGCAAGGTAAGGATATCCTTGATATGCAAAGTAATTTGGATTAAGCGGTATGTGGTCAAGTCAAAAGGGTTAATAAAGGTATTTCAAAATATCTCCATGCCTGAAGATTTGACAGCGTCTAGAAGCACACATGTAACCTATAGATTGAAATTGACAGTCGTAATATATATACATTTAAAATTTGGGTACCTTTACTGGTACGATAAAGATATATAGAATTCGAGTAATCATGAAGGTTCAAAAAAATTAAAATTTTATAAAAGCCGTTAATATAAGAAAAAGGAAATGACGTGAGTTAGTATCCCAAACGGAAGCGATTTCGAAATGACGTTATACGTTTATGCGTATAAAGGTCAAGGATATGCGTGAATGAAGTATTTAGTGGAACTCAACTATGATAAGGTATTTAAACCTTACCTGGACCGATTGGTTGTCATCATTAGCGATGATATTATGATGTATTCGAAGTCCAGGGAAGAGCATGAGTAGCAACAGGAAACTATCTTACAGACAAGGTGTTAAGAGTTTCTCAAAATTGGATGCTCAGTTGACACGTCTTGTTTGGGAAAAAAGATTTCATACGAGTGTTATGATAAGTATGAGAATGGCTTCAGTGAGTTTTAGTATATTGAGGTATGAACTGACCATCGTAAGTATTTTCACCATGACCAACAACTCAAGAGGTTTCTCAGTGAGTATGGATACCTCAAAATAAGGATTGGGCTGTGTATTGATGTAAAATGGGGAGATAGTCGATTATGGATCCAGATAGTTTAAGGATCATGAGAGAAACTATCCAACCTATGATTTAGAGTTGGCAGCCGTAGCGTTTACACTGAAAGTATGGCGCCACCACTTAAACGGTGAGACATTTCGGATATGCACTGATTATAAAAGCCCCAAGTATCTATTTTCACAGAAAGAGTAGAATATGAGATGACTAAGAGGGTTAGAGCTTCTAATGATTATGATTGTGAAAATTGTACCACCCAGGAAAGGCTAATGTAATGGCTAATGCCTTGAGCAGAAAGAGCCTCGGGATGGTATTACATATGATGGTCAGGGAGTGTGAGCTGCTAGAGCAGTTGTGAGCCTCAGTATTGATGTAATCCCTTCTAATGATGACGGTGATTTTGTGACAGCTGGCCTGAGGTTAGAACCGGATTTGAGTGACCGAATTTGCCAGGCTTAGCGTGATGATCGGCATGGTGTCGATAGTGTGGGTCAGATTCAGAAGGGTATTGTGACAAAGTTCACAGTGTGTGATGATGATTCACAGAGGTTCAGAGACAGTATAAGTACTCCCCAGGACCACAGTTGATGAGATAATGTTATTGTCAGAAGCTCACTCTACGGGATATACAGTGCATCCGGAAAAGTAATAAATATATTGGAATCTCTGAAAAGGGTATTGGTGGTCAGATATGAAAAAGACATTGTAGAGATTGTGGAAAAGTGTCTCATATGTCAGCAAAGTAAGGTAGAGTACTAGGAGTCTGCAGAGTTATTGCAGCCTCTACCTATATTGACACGGAAAAAAGAACAAGTTACCATGAATTTCGTGATGGGTTACAGAGGACCCGGATGAATCACGAGGCTATCTTGGTGATAGTCGATGGATCGATTAAGTTTGCCCACATTCTGTTTATGGAAATCCCTAGATACTCTAAGTGTGTAGGCGAATTTATGTGTGTGGAAAATTGTGAAACATTGTGTAGCGTTCCAGGGAGCATGGTATCAGATAGGGATTCTCGCTTCACTTCCCACTTCTGAGAACGTTTTTCAGGATGCTATGGGAACCTGATTGTGTGTTAGCATAGCTTCCATCCTCAGACAGATGGTCAGTCAAAGAGGACTGTACAGGTTTCTGGAGGATGTGATGATAGCGTGTGCCATTGATTTTATGAGCTCCTGGGATGATCAGTTGTTACTAATCGAATTCGCCAATAATGACAGTTGTCACTTGAGTATCGGGATGACTGTGTATGAGGCATTGTATGGCCGAAGGGAGTTGTTCCCTGACTTGGATAAGAAGAAGTGGGTGACAGATAGAGAATTGTTCCCGTATTGGTAAGACAAACCTTTGAGGATGTTCAATTGATTTATGAGAGATTAAGAACACCTCAGAGCATACATAAAAGTTATGCTGACAAGAGACAGGAAATCATTGGAAATTAGTATTGTTGGCAATTACTTGTCTTAAGGACATAGCGAGATTTGGATAGAGATATCGGACAAAGTGGGAGGTAAGGCCTGTAGGTGGGCGTTACCACTTGAATAAGCAGGCATCCACAATGTGTCCTATCTTTTGATGCTTCGAAAATATTATCCGGACTCAGCATATGTAATCAGATATGAACTTTAACAGCTTAGCTCAATGAAAGTATAACGTACGATTGGAAAATCGATTCGGGTATTAAACAGGAAAGAGAAAGTGTTGAGGTTTAAGATGATCTCCCTAGTTAAGTATGATGGTAGTATTACACTCCGGAGAAAGTCACTTGAGGATGACAGTGTATGATATGATAGATGTACCCGGAGTTATTTATGGACTCATTTGACTTGGTTATAATTTGGAGGACCAAGTTTCTTAAGTGGGGGAGATTGTAAGACCCGATATTTTCAAGTGGATTTAAAAATGCAAAAGGACTGAAATGGTATTCTCGAAAATGTGCAAGGGTAAAATGGTCAAAAGATCGAAATTCGATATTAATCGGGATAAGAAAATTTAATTAAAAATTTGGGATTGAGAAATATTGATCAATAATGAAGAAATAATTAAATTTCGGGTTAAATTGATCAAGATATGAATTTATTGAAATAAATCAAAATTTTCGTATCGAAAAATAATCCCAAAAATAATCGAAAAATATACCGAAAAGGTAAAATCGGATTGATAAATTCATTTACGGACTAAATAAATTTAATATGAATTTTTGGGATTTTATTATTATTTTAAGGAATAAAATAATAATTTTTCAGATATTTTGGATTTTTAATAATAAAATAATAATAAATTTTAATTATAAATAAATAAATAAAGTTAAAAAAAAAGGGAAACGAAATCTGAAACAGAAAACAGAAAGGAAAAGAGAAGCAAAAACGCGAAACAAAGCAGCCGAACCCGAGGAAGAAGAGGAGGCTCACCGTCGAGCTACCGGCGGCCAGGGACCCCAGGCGAAGGAGGCCCAAAACCCGCTCAACCCACCGGCGGCAGCGACGAGCGACGAGGTGGCCGGAAAACACCGAAAACAGATGGAGATGCCGCGGGAGAAAATCTTCGATCGACGGCCATCGACCCCGATTTGGTCCAAACCGAGGCCCGATTTTGGATGCCCAAGTGCAGGCGAGCCGAACGGCACCGGAATCACACCGGAAACCGACTGGACGGCGCTAGAACGGCAAAATGATAGGTCAACCGGACTAACCGGTGGTTTGAACCGGACCGAACCGGTTCAGCCAAAAAGAGAGGGAAAAAAGGAAGAAAAAGGGAAAAAGAAAAAGAGGAAAATTTGGGGAAAATTCCAGTGATGCAATCGAGCTTCGGGTAAGTCGATAAGCGGTCAAATTGACCGATTTAATTTTCGAAATATTTAATTTGTTAAATAATCGACTGAAAGTTTACCCGAAAATATATTTAATTATGTAGCTCGACAATTGGCATCAACTGAGAGCTCGAGACAGCCTCGATTTGTGTACGATCATGGAATAACGGGTAAGTAACCCTTATTTACGACAATTTACATCATTATGCGTGTTGATGAATTTCGGATTTAATTTCCGCATAAATGAATTAAATTCTGAAAATTGAGATAAATTGTCGTAAATACTAAATTGAGATATTTGAGAATTTAGAATGAGGCTAAATAAATTACTGATGGGCCCAATGAGCCCCATAGGCCTCGATAAAGTGTGGTAAACGAGCTTAAGGCCGATTAAGGCCCATTATGGTACAATCAGGCCCAATATGAGAAACGGGCCCAATGATTTAAAATTAAGCCCAGAAAATTATGAAATACATTAAATTGTATTGTATTTGACCTGATGAATATGTATCCGCAGTTCTGGAGATCTGATTTGGATTGGGAGCAAATCGGACTGCGTGACGAGTCATCAGTGGAAAAGGTCAGACTGTACAGAAAAATAAGGTAAGGGAATTATGTGAGTAGCTAGAGGTAGCTACGCGTATTTTAATAGTTTTTCTGTACACTGAATATGTATGTATGCCTTGATTTTGTATAAGGTCCTGAAAATGTTTTAAAGATTTTAAGCATCGAAATAGGTGAAAAGACTAATTTACCCCTATTGAGGGAAGTTCACCTAAGGATGGTGAAAGCATGACATGCATGAAATGCATGATTTAAGGACTTTTATGATTAAAGAATTTTATTGGTTTTAATCAAAGCGAATCGATAGATTGGCCAAAAATTGTATAATTTCACAAGATAACACTACGTAGGTGTTATTCATATTTAATGAAATTTCCTTGGAAAATGGGCCAACTATCAAGTTTATATGGAAACAGATAGTGCCGACACGTAGTTCGCACTATATCTGCATTTGTGATTGTGCATAAATGTGCTTGAGCGGTTGCTCGCACCGACTTGTGTGACATCATATGCATGAAATGTGCTATAGCATGGTGCTCACACTGATTTTTATTATTGTGAAATGAGAGCTGCTGGAGCTTAGCTCGCACTCTGTTTTGACATGTTTTGACATGTTTTGATTTGTTTTGACGTGGTATGCATAAAATGGTGCTGGAGCGATTGCTCGCACTAGTTTTTATGATTTGACATGCATGAGAGATGCTGGAGCTTAGCTCGCATCCTGTTTTGATTTGATATTGCATAAAACCGTGCTGGAGTGTAACTCGCACGAGATTTGATTTAATTATACATAAAGCCGTGCTGGAGTGTAACTCGCACGAGATTTGATTTACTTGAGCATTCATTTGTGCTGGAGCGTTGCTCGTACAAAGTTTTATATGGTTTTCATAATTCATTTGAATGTCGTACTGGAGTTTTTCTCGTACGAGATTTTCACTGAGTTGTTTTACATATCCGTACTAGAGCATTGCTCGTACGTGGATTTTACTTGAATTCATAATCAGTTTAAGTCGTACTGGAGCGTTGCTCGTACGCAGATTTTACTGATTTTTATGAAACTGTGCTAGAGCTTCGCTCGCACGAGGTTTTCTGATATCATGAATATGCATGGAGCCGTGCTAGAGCTTCGCTCGCACAGGGATTTATATTACATGCATATAGCCATGTTGGAGCCTCCTGTAGACTGTGTGTCACAGTGAGATGATATGCTCACACGTGCATTCTGAGACAGAGATGATTTGGGTGGATAAGACCTATTACAGGCACCCCTGATTGAGCTTGGGTTCACGGAGTACTTTGTACCGTGTATGTCACGCGGAGTACGCTATACCGTGGGGATTGTTGGAGTGGAGTGGCATTAGCCACGAGGCAGCAAGCCTTGCCCTCGCAATCCTGGTGTTATGCTGTTCTGGCGGGTAGGACGACCCACCTCCCGTTTCAGGTGTGATACCCCGCACACTAGGTACCGTGTTGCCAGGGATCACTAGGATATGGCCATAGTCCTCGATGTTACTGATAATTACCTGTTTGTCTCACATGATATAACTTGTGGTCTGATAGACCAGGGTAGACCCAAAGGAGGGGTCAGGCCCCCTATTTGATGATTTTATGATTTCATGATTTTATGATGTGACCCTAAAAGAAGGGTGGTTTTATAACCGAAGTTTTTATAATGAAATTTGTTGAATTGTTTTATGAGATGATTGACCCGGGAGGGTTAGTTTATACTGAAATTTTAAAGAAATGATTTGAATACACTAGCATGATGTTGTTTTCCATGCTTTTATTTCGAATTCATGAATTGTCTTACATGACATGAAAGAATGCATGATTTTGATTTAATTCATGCGGAATATTGATTTAATGATGTCACATAAAATGTTATTGATGCATGAATTACATGCTTTTCTATATGCACAAATAGTTTTGGATAAACTATGTCATGATATATGCATGGTTTTGTGCTTGAGATTTTAATGAAAAGAAATGGATTTTAAGGGCATGGCATTATGAGCATGTAGATAATGGAGCTATCTACTTACTTGCATAATTGCCTTACTCAGCGTGTGGTTTGCTCACCCCCCTTATTTCCCATCTTTTCAGAGCACTCACAGAAATTAGTAAGCGGCTGAGGACTTGCATGGTTGATATTTGCTGCTTCCCATCGAGAGACAGGTATACACATTTGTATGGTTTTGTATCTAAATATGTAATGCACAGTACTGTAAATGGATATGATGTCGGGGATGTAGAGTTATAAATACCAATGGGTATGTATTCAGTTAAAGTCAAATGATAGTAAACTCTGATATGTGAATGTGAATATGGAAATAGAATGGTAAATAGGTGAGAGGTGACTAACACCGAATCATAGCCCAACTGCTTGTAGGATGGTCACGATGAGAGAAATGTAAGAATTAAATAATAAATGAAAAAGTGAAAAATTTACTCTGATTTTTAGGTAATTTGGGTCGTGACATGTGAGACCTCGCACACTGAGTACTGTGTAGCCTGGGATCACGAAAAATAAGTTATGATCATAATCTCGGAACATGTAGTCGCATATCTCCTTTCATGCAATGTAAATTGAGATTTCTTGAATGAACTATCACATGACTTTATAATCTGAACATGTGAATTTGTGTGTGAAAAAAGGTAACTCGAGGGATGGGTGAGACCCAGATTTCCATGTTGTTAAACATGATGGTATGCCATATTATTTTGATTTCAATGAGAATGGCATGATACATGTGAACTTTATGAAATTTCATGAGAAATGCAATGTTTTGCATAAACTGCTGAGGTTATTAAACCAGCATGTTTTCAATTTTATAATTGACGATTTGCATCTATATGTATATATTTCATAAAAGTTTCTAGCAGGATGAATGCTTTAGATATGAATCGATAAGGAAATGATTTCAAGGCATGAGCATTGTATTTTGTAGATAGTGTGATTATCTACTTGCTTGCCTAATTTTCTTACTGAGCTGTAAGCTCACCCCCTTTTTATTTCCCCTCTCTACAGAGCGTTCACAGTAGTCGAGAATAGCTGAGGACTGGTATTCCTTGATCTGCTGCATATCCATCTTACAAGAGGTATAGACATTTGAAACATTTTGTAGTGAACAATGTAAAAGCATAGTTATGTAAACGAATGTACGATCGGGGATGTATATATATATATACAAGTATTTGTATTAATGTATAAAAGTTTACGTTATAGAAAAGAATATTGACTTGTATGGATGTTAGGAATGAATATGGTTGAGGTGACTAATATCGAATCACAGCCCAACGGTTTCATGTTCAGTGATGACGGAAGGAGAGGTAAGTAAAATGCGAAAAAATTATGGTGATTTTGGTAGGTCACGGGAGGTGAGCTCGTGACATCAGGAGCTTATGCAGACTGTGTCGCACCGATTATATACTCGCACATGCAAAATTTTGAGATATGACCGAGGGCTATCGAAACTATTATCCATGGTATGAGGGCTAAGACCTATGACAGGCACCCTGACTATGAGGATTGGGTCCATGGAGTACTTTGTACCGTGTATGTCATATGGAGTACGATGTACCGTGAGTACATGATGATATAGAGTTGCTAGCTGACGGTTGAGAATTTGACCCACCTCCAATTACAGCAAATATGAGACCTCGCACACCGAGTACTGTGTAGCCTGGGATCATGAAAAATGGGATATGATCATAATCTCGGAACAAGTAGTCACCTATCTCACCTTACTAATATTTCTTGTTTGAACTATCATATGAGTTTTTATAAATTAGGTAGACACGAGGGATGGGTTGAGCCTCGACATATGACCTTGTACATGATATAGGTAACCCGAGGGAAGGGTGGGGCTCGGATTTCCTTGTTTTTACATGATGAAATGCCATATTGTTTTGATTTAATTGAAATGGCATGATAAAATGTGATTTATATTAATTACATGAGAAGTGCAATGTTTTGCATAAATGGCTGAGATTATTAAACTAGCATGTTTTCAGTTCATACTGACGATTTGTATCTATATATATATATATATTGTATAAATGTTTAAAGAAAGAAACATGCTTTATATGCGAATTGTGATATCCGAATTTTCATGCTATTGTTCATTTTAAGATAAATCGAGAAGTTTAAAACTTGTGTAAATGTTTATATAGGGCGTAGAAAGATCGAGATGCCCGGGATAGTGGCATGAAGCCCGAGGCATGTGTTTCGAGGTAAGATCTCGAATTTAAGTATTTTTTAATAAAGTATGATTTTAGGTATGTTATGATGATTAGAAAGTGAAACTAATACATTAGAAGTTGAAAATTTTGTAAAACTCGGGTTTACACTAAACCGAGCAAATGAGCCTATAAATAGAAATAAATTCGAAATAAATTTTAGAAATTCACAAAAATTATTTCGAGGCTATAGGAAATTATTATAAGACATAATTTACATGAGGAATGAAAATTGAGTGGAGATATGGAGGTTTCGGTGATCAAATGAATTTTTAAAGTAAACCGAAAACCTTAAGTTACATTGTTTGGTAATGACCAAGTTGTGTAAAATGGGCCCAATCGGGAAACATTTCTTAAACAAGTGGGCCCCAAATTTTTATGAGAGATACTAGAGACATAGTATCACACTTGAGAAGTGGAAATTTAGAAGAAAATGGGCCAGAACTATTTTTCATGGATTTTCTAAAACTGACCAGTGCGCTAGTGAACTGGATACCCATTAGGAAAGGCCCAATTTTTACCCATCTACAGATCTGATTTAAACCCGGCCTTTTAGGACACAAAACTAGACTTATTTATCTTTCATAGGGCTCTGAAAACACCTAGAAACCAGCTCCCACGTGCTCTCACCTCCCTCTCGAAAGTTCCCTAGGCGTTACTGTAGCTCTCCTTCTTGAATTTTTTCGACCCCTTTTCAGGCCGAATTGGACTCTGTCCAATAAGGATGAAATCTTCCACTTTCAATCCTATATAACATATAAAAACTCCAGCCATAAAGGAGTTCATTTACTAGGTGAAAACTTAGAGAGAAGAACAGGGGCAGAATCTGCCCTATTTCGAGGTGAGAGAAAGTTTGATTTTTGAAAGTTTTTAGTTGGTTTTTGTTGTAGTTTTTGATGATTCTAAGCTATATACATGTTTAATTACAGCTGAGGATTTCTTTGGAAGATCAAAAACTTGGTTAACTTTGGTCAAAGGTGAGAGAAACTTGATGGATGATGAAGATGATGAGATATGTTTATGTTTGATGATTTTTAAGGATTTTTAGTTAAGTAGAATGTAAAGAAATAATTTATATGGAAGTGTGTAGTCCTGATCAGCATGCTAAAGTTTTGGAAATGATCATATTTGGATGAATTCAAGGTTGTTAACAGTTAAATTTATACCGAAAAAGTCCGATTTATAGCTTAGTTTAGTGAAAAATTGAAAGGTGTGAGAATTTGTAAGAATTGGATTGATAAAGTGTGGAGTATGGATATGAATGGGTATGTAGGTTATTAAGATAGTGAATGTGAAGTTAGAATGATTAAATTGGATAAAATAGCTTAAACCGGCACTTAAATCGGTAAAACCAAAAATAATAGGAAAAGTTGACAAAAAGGTCAAATTTGGTCAAATCTTAAGGAGATAAATACATATTTGGATATGTTGAGATGAAATCAAACAATATTTGATAATTTGGTATCATTTTGGGCAGCTCGAGAATTCGACACATAAAACGAGGTAAACTCGAACCCCGACAGAGTAACGCTATTTTAGCTCCGTTGAGCTAAGGGATGCAATTTAAAATAGTACTAACCTCCTATATCTCTTTATTGTTCATAAATGACTTGAAAATCGTAGAAAGAAATCTGTTTGAAAACCATACTTTCTCGGTTTAAGTCCAAAAGGAATAATAAATCGTTTTTAGATACTGAAATCATGGTTTTCACTTATTTTGTATAAATAAAATAGATATACATATTTTGTATGAATTATGATATGATTTGATGATTAAAGTTTCCATATGAAAGTAAGTAGGTAAGTATGAAAGTAAGGATTTTGAGACGACAGGCTACTATTAGTATATGCTGAGTGCATAATCATGCTTTCTACTTGTGGTGTCTTGGCTCTGCCACACGTAGTATTAGTTTAGATTCACCAGTGTAGTGTCTATTCCGCCTTAGTGGTGTTGTTTTTCACTACACGTGGTGTCTATTTCCGAAGTATCTTGTGACTGCACGGTGTGTGCCACTGGTGCCCGTGCCCTAGCTGTGTGCTAGTGTGATTGAGATATTATATTAGAACCGCTGTACGACCCTGATCTAGTCTACAGCCCTTACCATGGCCATAAGTATTATTACCTCTACTAAGGATATGATATGTTGCATGATAACTATGTTGAAATAGCCTAGTCTCCATGTTTTAATGTATAATATTTTAATAAAGAAAGTATGTATGATGTTTTAGTATATGAAAGTACGTACAACGTTTTGATGAAGTATGATGTATTTTAAAGTAAGCATGTAAAATGGTTTTCTAGGTATGTATGTACGGAAGTATGTTTATTATGATTTTCTAATTGTTTTTAAATGGTTAGAATTGTTTGAAATGCATACCTTATTGAGCTTTTCCCCAGAAGCTCACCCCTTCTCATCTCCCATTTCAGAGTACCTGCAGTGAGATTTTCAGCCATTTACACGTACGTGAGTAGTTGGTGGATTCAGTGCCTCCCAGACTACTTTCAGTACTAGCTCAGGTATATCATCGAATATTTATTCCCAGACATGTATATTGTACAGATACTGGATTGTATATAAATACTTTTGGGATTTAATTAGTTGTTTTATGGATTATTTTGTAAACATTTTGGGAAGTGAATGAAATGTCGATGATACTGAGTATGGATGTGGAAGTTGTAGTAGTAAAAATGTAGAGTTGAAAGTAATAAGTTTAAGAAATAAAATCAACTACCTTACGAATATAAACTGCGTTTACCTGCAGGGGGATAGGATATATTATGAAAGGTTATGCTGCCGAAATTTTTGGTAAAATTAAATGGTTAAAAGAATAAGTAAAGAAAGAAAAGAAGTAACCTACACTGTACAGGAATGCAACCTAAGTAGAAAAATAATATTTAAAGGAAAAAGTTAGCCCCTATTTTCGCGCTTCCAGGGTGTTACAGTTAACGTGGTATCAGAGTAAGGATTGTCTAGTACTGTCAGTGTCGTTATTTACTGTGTGATTACATCGCAAGTATCTGTACTTGTCTGGTTATAAATTGTATATACCTGTTATAACTATAGCTAAAATTTATTGGTGTCGGTGCAGGTAATTCGTAATCAGTTACCATGAGTGGTAGACGAGGTCACCCACGGAGGCAAGACCGACCCCCTTCACCTCCTTCCCCTCAACCAGAGAGTCCCAATTCCCAGATGAGGAGATTGGAACAGAGTGTTGAGGGTATGAGAGAGGGGCTTAATGCCATCACAACTATGCTTGCCCAGCAGTTTGGGGCACATGGTTCAGATACCGGTGCTACTACGCTCGCACCTCCTCCTCCGCCTCCTCCTCCACAGGCCCCTCAGGCACCTACGGTAGTTCAGCCTCAGGTAAAGATTGGGGTAAAGGAAAAAGATAAGGTTGGAATGAAAGGCTTTCTGAAGATGCACCCTCCAGAGTTTAAGGGTGTGAAAGAACCAGTACGGGCTGAGGAATGGCTGGCAGACTTGGAAAGGATATTTGAGTGTTTAGAGTGTACAGATGCAGATAGAGTTAGAATGGTGACCTATATGTTGACTAGACAGGCTGGTATTTGGTGGAGAACTACCAGAACATATTTGAGGTCCCGACACCCAGAGATTACTTGGGAGACTTTCCTAGCTGCTTTCAAGGGTCACTATGTACCGCCTGCTGCCCAGCAGAGAATGCAGGAAGAGTTTTTTCAGTTATCATAGGGCAACATGACTATGGATGAATATGATAATAGATTTACTACTTTTATGCATTATGACCCTGAGACAGTCAGAGATGAGCAGTGTTGCACGCAGAGGTTTTTGTCTGGGTTGCGACCAGCCATTCGGGACAGACTCCTTGGTTTACGTGTTATAGAATTCAATGATGCACTAGAGCGTGCTCAGGATATTGAGAGAGGCCTCAATGTTACTCAGGCTCAGTATGGATTTCGGGGGAAGTCAAAGGGTAAAGGTAAAAGAATAGAGATCTTTAGATCAAAATCAATGAGGGGTCAACCGAAGAGACTGAAGCTTGGCGAGGCTCCTACGAGGGTTGATAGGCCTGGGACTACTACAGTTACCCCTGTAACCACTCGAAGTCATCTGTTACCTATGAGAACTTGTAAAGATTGTGGTAAGATGCACAGTGGGCCATGTTACTAGCGAGTGGGTGCCTATTTTGGTTGCAGTCAGAAGGGACATCTGATTAAGGATTGTCCATCATTGTCGACCCCACGACCTTGAGATCAGCCAACCCCACCTCTTGAGAGACAGATACATGCTGCGCAGAGGCAAGCCCCCCAGAGACAGGTTACAGCGAAAGAGAAGGGTAAGAAGCCGTCACCCGATGGCGAGTCTTCACACTTGATCAAGAGACAATGGATACCTCATCCGATGTTATCAGAGGTAATCTTCTTGTCTGTAATCATCGAGCTAATGTTTTGTTTGATCCTGGATCCACGCACTTGTTCATTACACCTCAGTTTGCAAAATGTCTGCATGTAAAATCTGAACCCCTAGATTTTGTATGTCATATTAGTACTCCCATGCATGAGACACAAATAACTGATAGAGTGTGTAGGAACTATGAAATCAAGGTAGGAGACAGGGCAATGAATGCAGATCTAATATTACTAAATATGTTTGGTTTTGATGTAATATTAGGAATGGACTGGTTAGCCGCAAATAGAGTAAGTTTAGACTGCTATACTAAGACTGTAACCTTCTCCCTACCTGATAAATTTTAAGTATGTTTTGCAGTTAAGAAATGAAACATATGATTATATTAAATATGAAATTCCATGAATTTTTTTGATGTTTTATTGTTGATGAAGGTTATATAGCCTCTGTTTCGGATACGAGCTGGGAACATCCAAGTATACAGGATATACCAGTTGTTTGTGAGTTTCTGGATGTATTTCCTGATGAGCTACCGGGGTTACCACCAGAGAGAGAGCTAGAGTTTTCTATTGACTTAATACTAGATACCCAGCCAATCTCTAAGACTCCCTATAGAATGGCACCAGTCGAATTAGAGGAGCTGAAGAAGCAGTTGCAGGAATTACTGGACAAGGGTTTTATTAGACCCAGTGTGTCACCTTGGGAGGTCCAGTTTTGTTTGTGCGAAACAAGGATGGTAGCCTCCGGTTATGCATAGATTACCGATTGCTGAATAAGGCTACGGTAAAGAACAAGTACCCATTGCCCAGAATCGATGATTTATTTAATCAGTTGAGAGGGGCTTCAGTATTCTCGAAGATTGATCTGAGGTCCGGCTATCACCAGTTGAGAATTAGAAAAGAAGATGTGGCCAAAACAGCATTCAGAACCAGATATGGTCACTATGAGTTTTTGGTGATGCCCTTTGGCCTGACCAATGCCCTTGCTGCTTTCATGAGTCTGATGAATGAAGTATTTCAGGATTATCTAGACCGATTTGTGATTGTCTTTATTGATGACATATTGGTTTACTCTAAGTCCCGAGAGGAACATGAGCAGCATTTGAGGACAGTGCTCCAGACTCTTCGAGAGAAACAGTTGTTTGGGAAACTAAGTAAATGTGAATTTTGGCTGGAGCAGATAGCTTTCCTCGGTCACATTATATCCAAGGACGGGGTGTCAGTTGATCCGTCTAAGGTTGAGGCAGTACTCAAATGGGAATAGTCGAGGACTATAACAGAGATTCGGAGTTTTTTGGGGCTAGCAGGGTACTACCGGAGATTTGTAGAGGGATTCTCTAGAATAGCAGCTCCACTGACTAAGCTCACGCGTAAAGGAGTTCCTTTTATCTGGTCAGAAGCATGTGAGCAGAGTTTTCAGGAGCTCAAACGGAGATTAACTACTGCGCCTGTCCTGACTATTTCGAGTGGTTTGGGAGGATTCGCAGTATACTGTGATGCATCTCACAAGGTTTGGGATGCGTACTGATGCAGAATGGTCGAGTTATAGCTTATGGTTCTAGACAATTAAAGGACCATGAGTGAAACTATCCCACCCATGATCTGGAGTTAGCCGCTGTGGTATTTGTTTTGAAGATTTGGTGGCACTACCTGTATGGTGAGAAATTTTAGATCTTCACTGACCATAAGAGCTTGAAGTATATATTTGATCAGAAGGAGCTTAACATGAGACAGAGACGATGGTTAGAGCTTCTTAAGGATTATGATTGTGAGATTGTGTATCATCCGGGTAAGGCGAACGTGGTGGCAGATGCTCTCAGCAAGAAGGGTATAGTGTCGCATATGATGGTCAGAGAATGGAAGCTATTGGAATAGTTCACCGGATTCCAGATTAATGTTGAAGAAGCGGAGGTTGGATTTATGGCTAGCTTGCGGATTGAGCCTAGCATCTTAGATCAGATCAGAATGGGGCAAAGAAATGATCAGAGGTTACTTGATATGGTTAGCCAAGCAGAGCAAGCTTTGCAGTCAGATTTTATGGTCAGTGATGATGGGCTGTTGAGATTCAAGGGCCAAATCTGTGTTTCGAGCGATGATGCCCTGAGACAGTAGATTTTGAGAGAGTCTCACTGCTCCTGCTACACCATGCACCCAGGCAGTACCAAGATGTATCATGATCTGCGGAAGGTGTATTGGTGGGTTGGTATGAAGCGGGATGTAGCAGAATTTGTGGCCAGATGCTTGGTATGTCAGCAGGTTAAGATTGAGCATCAGAAGCCCGCAGGATTTCTTAAGCCTTTGCCAGTGCCTACGTGGAAATGGGAGCACATTACGATGGATTTTATTATGGGGTTACCTCGGACCCGAAGAGGTCATGATGCAATCTAGGTAATAGTTGACAGATTGACTAAGAATGCCCACTTCCTCGCCATTAAGAGTACAGATTCTTTGAGTACCTTGACAGAACTGTATGTCAGAGAGGTAGCTCGTTTACATGGGGCTCCCGTGAGTATTACATCTGATAGAGATTCCAGGTTTACCTCCAGATTTTGGACACATTTTCAGGAAGCTATGGGATCTCAGTTGAATCTCAGCACCGCCTATCATCCTCAGACTGACGGTCAGTCCGAGCAGACTATTCAGACCTTGGAGGATATGTTGAGGGCGTGTGTAATGGATTTTAAGGGTTCATGGGACGACCATTTGCCCCTAGTAGAGTTCGCATATAATAACAGCTACCATACTAGTATCGGGATGGCACCTTATGAAGCTCTTTATGGTAGGAGATGTAGATCCCCAGTTGCTTGGGAAGAAGTGGGTGATCGAAAGATTATAGCTCCCAATTTAGTGGAACAGGCAGCGAAGGGTGTTTAGATTATTTGTGACAGACTTCGGGCTGCTCAGAGTCGGCAGAAGAGTTACGCCGATGTGCGTAGACGGCCACTGGAGTTTCAGGTTAGGGACTTTGTGTTTCTGAAGGTCTCTCCGAGCAAGGGCATCATGCGTTTTGGAAAGAAAGGGAAGTTGAATCCTCGCTTCATTGGTTCATTTGAGATACTTGAGAGAGTGAGAGATGTTTCTTACCGGTTACCTTTACCTCCACAGCTTTCTGGGATACATAACGTCTTCCACATCTCAATGTTGAAGAGATACAATCCGGATCCCTCCCATGTCATTGAATATGAAGCTTTGGACATCCAAGGAGATATGAGTTATGTAGAAGAACCTATCCAGATACTCGACAGGAAGGAAAGGGTACTTCGAACGAAGAAGATCCCATTGGTAAAGATTCTCTGGCAGCACCACTCCATGGAAGAAACAACGTGGGAACTAGAGAGTCTTATGAGGGAGAAGTACCCTCGGTTGTTTGACGAACCGAGCTAAATTTTGAGGACCAAATTCTTAAAAAGGTGGGGAGGAATGTGAGATCTGAATTTTCATGCTATTGTTCATTTTAAGATAAATCGAGAAGTTTAAAACTTGTGTAAATGTTTATACAGGGCGTAGAAAGATCGAGATGCCCAGGATAGTGGCATGAAGCCCGAGGCATGTGTTTCGAGGAAAGATCTCGAATTTAAGTATTTTTCAATAAAGTATGATTTTAGGTATATTATGATGATTAGAAAGTGAAACTAATACATTAGAAGTTGAAAATTTTGTAAAACTCGGGTTTACACTAAACCGAGCAAATGAGCCTAGAAATAGAAATAAATTCGAAATAAATTCTAGAAATTCACGAAAATTATTTTGAGGCTATAGGAAATTATTATAAGACATAATTTACATGAGGAATGAAAATTGAGTGGAGATATGGAGGTTTCGGTGATCAAATGAATTTTTAAAGTAAACCGAAAACCTTAAGTTACATTGTTCGGTAATGACCAAGTTGTGTAAAATGGGACCAATCGGGAAACATTTCTTAAACAAGTGGGCCCCATATTTTTATGAGAGATACTAGAGACATAGTATCACACTTGAGAAGTGGAAATTTAGAAGAAAATGGGCCAGAACTATTTTTCATGCATTTTCTAATACTGACCAGTGGGCTGCCCCAACCCAGTGAACTGGATACCCATTAGGAAAAGCCCAATTTTTACCCATCTACAGATCTGATTTAAACCCAGAATTTTAGGACACAAAACTAGACTTATGTATCTTTCAGAGGGCTCTGCAAACACCCAGAAACCAGCTCCCACGTGCTCTCACCTCCCTCCCGAAAGTTCCATAGGTGTTACTGTAGCTCTCCTATTCTTCAATTTTTTTGACCCCTTTCCAGCCGAATTGGACTCTGGCCAATAAGGATGAAATCTTCCACTTTCAATCCTATATAACATATAAAAAATCCAGCCATAAAGGAGTTCATTTACTAGGTGAAAACTTAGAGAGAAGAATAGGGGCAGAATCTGCCCTGTTTCGAGGTGAGAGAAAGTTTGATTTTTGAAAGTTTTTAGTTGGTTTTTGTTGTAGTTTTTGATGATTCTAAGCTATATACATGTTTAATTATAGCTGAGGATTTGTTTGGAAGATCAAAAACTTGGTCAACTTTGGTCAAAGGTGAGAGAAACTTGATGGATGATGAAGATGATGAGATATGTTTATGTTTAATGATTTGTAAGGATTTTTAGTTAAGTAGAATGTAAAGAAATAATTTATATGGAAGTGTGTAGTTCTGATCAGCATGCTTAAGTTTTGGAAATGATCATATTTGGATGAATTCAAGGTTGTTAACAGTTAAATTTATACCGAAAAAGTCCGATTTATAGCTTAGTTTAGTGAAAAATCGAAAGGTGTGAGAATTTGTAAGAATTGGATTGATAAAGTGTGGATTATGGATATGGATGGGTATGTAGGTTATTAAGATAGTGAATGTGAAGTTAGAATGATTAAATTGGATAAAATAGCTTAAACCGGCACTTAAATCAGTAAAACCAAAAATAATAGGAAAAGTTGACAAAAAGGTCAAATTTGATCAAATCTTCAGGAGATAAATACATATTTGGATATGTTGAGATGAAATCAAACAATATTTGATAATTTGGTATCATTTTGGGCAGCTCAAGAATTCAGCACGCAATACGAGGTAAACCCGAACCCCTACAGAGTAACGCTATTTTAGCTCCGTTGAGCTAAGGGATGCAATTTAAAATAGTACTAACCTCCTATATCTCTTTATTGTTCATAAATGACTTGAAAATCATAGAAAGAAATTTGTTTGAAAACCATACTTTCTCGGTTTAAGTCCAAAAGGAATAATAAACCGTTTTTAGATACTGAAATCTTGGTTTTCACTTATTATGTATAAATAAAATAGATATACATATTTTGTATGAATTATGATATGATTTGATGATTAAAGTTTCCATATGAAAGTAAGTAAGTAAGTATGAAAGTAAGGATTTTGAGACGGCAGGCTACTATTAGTATATGTTGAGTGCATAATCATGCTTTCTACTTGTGGTGTCTTAGCTCCGCCACACGTAGTATTAGTTTAGATTCACCAGTATAGTGTCTATTCCGCCTTAGTGGTGTTGTTTTTCACTGCACGTGGTGTCTATTTTCGATGTATCTTGTGACTGCACGGTGTGTACCACTGGTACCCATGCCCTAGCTGTGTGCTAGTGTGATTGAGATATTATATTAGAACCGTTGTACGACCTTGATCCAGTCTACAGCCCTTACCATGGCCATAGGTATTATTACCTCTACTGAGGATATGATATGTTGCATGATAACTATGTTGAAATGGCCTAGTCTCCATGTTTTGATGTATAATATTTTAATAAAGAAAGTATGTATGATGTTTTAGTATATGAAAGTACGTACAACGTTTTGATGAAGTATGATGTATTTTAAAGTAAGCATGTAAAATGGTTTTCTAAGTATGTATGTACGGAAGTATGTTTATTCTAATTTTCTAATTGTTTTTAAATGGTTAGAATTGTTTGAAATGCATACCTTATTGAGCTTTTCCCCAGAAGCTCACCCATTCTCATCTCCCATTTCAGAGTACCTGCAGTGAGATTATTCAGCCATTTACACGTACATGAGTAGTTGGTGGATTCAGTGCCTCCCAGACTACTTTCAGTACTAGCTCAGGTATATCATCGGATATTTATTCCCAGACATGTATATTGTACAGATACTGGATTGTATATAAATACTTTTGGGATGTAATTAGTCGTTTTATGGATTATTTTGTAAACATTTTGGGAAGTGAATGAAATGTCGATGATACTGAGTATGGATGTGGAAGTTGTAGTAGTAAAAATGTAGAGTTGAAAGTAATAAGTTTAAGAAATAAAATCAACTGCCTTGCGAATATAAATTGCGTTTACCTGCAGGGGGATAGGATATATTATGAAAGGTTACGCACCATCACATAATCTCGGGTAAGTGAAGCTCATTTACGACAATTTATGTAATTATCGCGTATTAAAGATTTATTTTATGAGTTACGGAGTAAATTACGTATTCAGTGGATTAAATTGAGATTTTTAATTAAATTGTCGTAAATGATATACGGGCTATTCAAAGAGTCTAGAAAAAGGACCAATAAGTATTGATGGGCCTAGTGAGCCCAATAGGCCTTGATGAAAGAATTAATAAGTGGAAACGGGCTTAAAACGGATTAAGGCCCATTAAGGTGCAATCGGGCCCAATAAGAGAGAAATTGGCCCAATTAGCTAACTCGACTGTAGTAAATATGAGAAAAATATTTATTGAGTTGAATACGATTAAAACGAGGTTTATACCGATAAAATTAAGCAAAAAGGAGTAAATTCGATTAAAAGTCAACTTTCGATCAAAGCTTCGATATAATCACATATTGGGATATGTGGAAATGAATTTAAGCCGTATGTGATAAGATGACCTTGTTTTGCAGCAGCTCGGTCTATCGACACTTTTTACGAGGTAAACTCGAGCATCGAGGAAAGTGCTCTACATCAGTCGCTAAGAGGTAAGGGATATAATTTAGAGTAGCGTTACTACTCCTTCATCCTTACCAACTATTTATGTATGAGAATTGAATGAGATTTTACGAAATGGATTTTCAACTGTATTCAAACCAAAGCCAAAACCATTTCCCGAGTTTTCAGCATGTTTTATATATATGAGATACATTTTTACAGCATACATGTTTATAAAAGTGATTTTTCACTTCTGAAAAGAAAGCATAGTGTTTTCATGTGAGATTACTGGTTAAAGTCCCGATATGTTTTATGAAACAATGTTTTCATGATACGGGTTAAAGCCCCGAAACAGCTTTTAAGCTATATTTTCACGGTACATGTATGAGTCCCAAGAAATAACTATTATAACTATGCTTTCAATATTTACACAGGCTAGAGTCCTGCAATGATTTATGAAAACTATGTTTCTATGAGAAATGGGCTAGAGTCCCGTAATGATTTATAAAAACTATGTTTTCTATGAAAAACGGGTTAGAGTCCCGTAATGATTTTTAATACACGGGTATGAGGCCCGAAATGATTTTGATAAATTGGGTAAGAGGCCCAAAATGATTTTTGTGGGGTAAAAAGGCATGACATGACGATAGTCAGAGGATCTGTGGTCTATCTCGCATACATAGGGTAGCGTATGGAGACAATCGAGGATCTACCTAGTCGACAACCAAAGAATGGGCAGGCTCTGACTTGATATGAGAAACGTGCGCATAGTCCACACTTGGTGATGCATGTGAGTTCGTGCGTATAGTCCCCATTTAGTGGTGCACGAGAGATAGGGCAGCGTACGACCCTGATCCAGTCCTACGGATCCCCTGTACAATGGCCATATGTACCTATGATGAGCGTCCTACGGGACCAGATGTATGATGTCCTTCGGGACTAGTATATGAGATGATTTCCTAACCCTACACGATGAGTTGACGAAATGATATATATGTGTGTGTTTTTGCACATTTCATGCTACCTGTTTTATGATTTGCTATTGAACAAAAATTTTCTATGATGAGATTTTAAAGGTAACCATGAGTATATCTTACGAAATGTGCATATGACAATACGATTTCTTTTTCAAAGTGATAAGCATGTTATGATATGCATGATTCATTTTTGAGATGCTTTTTACTTGTTTACACGACGTGATCTGCATACTATATATGAGTTTTACCAAAAGGATGCATGATGTGTAAACTTATGATTTCAGCATGTTTTTACTGCTTTTATGAAATGTAAGCATCTCTACTCCAGTACATATTTATGCTGATTTGTAAAACCATGAGTTTTACCATGTTTTGAGTATTTAAAGCTATTTTAAATGTATCTCTTACTGAGTTTGAAAAACTCACCCCCTCCTCTCCATCTCCCAGATTATCTATAGCAAGTCTACTGCACATACGAGACTGTGGTCGTTGACAAGGTAGTCTGACCTTTCATCGAATACTTTCGTAACCTTGAGGTACAGTGTTACTTATATTCCAAACATGTGATACATAATAGACACTATTGTATATAATAGTCGGGATGTAATAGTTGTAACTGATCTTATATATATAGAATGTATGTAATGTAATGAGATCCTGAAAAATGAAAAAGATTTGAAATCTAGACATGGACAGGAAAACAACATAGTTAATGGATAAAAAGTTTTAAAATTGCCCATTTTTTCGTACTTTCGGGTGTGGCAGCTTTGCTTGGTATCAGAGCAAATGTTGTGTAGTACTGTCGTGTCTAGTAATAAGAGTGTACTACATCCTAATGTATCTATGCATGTCTGGTAATAAGGTAAGCTTACTGTCAAAGTATGACTTAATTTATGGATTATGTGTAAATAGTAGATCGCTAATCATGAGTGGTAAACGGGACCGTTCACAGAGAGGAGTTGAACCCGCTCCACCATCTCCCCCTCAACTCGAGAGCTCTATTGATAGAATAAGGAGGCTTGAGGAGATAGTACGGGATATGAGGGAAAGAGTTACAACCTTTACCACTATGTTTACCCAGCAATTTGGGGTACGTACACCGAGTACAGAGACAGCTACTCTTACGCCCAATCCTCCTTTCCCACCAGTTCCTCCAGTGGCCCCAGCCCTCAGCCAACAGTTCTCCAGCATAGGGATGACAGAGAGACTCAGAGGGTGCGAGATTTCTTGAGTATGCATCCTCCGGAGTTCACAGGGCATAAGGACCCGGTTAAGGCTGAGGAGTGAATTGTTGATATTGAGGCGATATTTCAATTTTGGGTGTACTGATAGGGAGAGAGTGACTATGGCAGGTTAAATGATAAAGGGACAGGCTAAGTTCTGGTGGAGATCGACACAGACGACATTAGCCGAGGATCCCTTAGAGATCACATGGATTTCTTTCTTAGTCGCATTCTGAGAGCAGTATGTACCGCTTGCAGCTTGAAAGAAGATGCAGGCAGAGTTTTTGGGTCTGTAACAGGGAAGTTCTACTGTAGACAAGTATGAGAATAGATTTACAACCCTGATGAGATATGATCTAGAGACAGTTAGAGATCCCGAACGCCAGACAGAGAGATTTCTAGCAAGATTGAGATATGAGATCGGAGATAAGCTGTTGTGTCAGAATATCGTAGATTTCAGAGATGCTCTAAGGTGAGCCCAGGAGATAGAGAGGGGCTTAGACGTTACTCAAACAGAGCATGGTCTCAGGAGATCAGTCAGAGTTAAGGGAAAGAGAGCGGTTGCTTTTCGACATGATTTGAGAAGGGGTTAGCCCAAGAGACAGAGGGTGGAAGGACCTCAGATAGGGGCTGATAAGCCCAAGACTCTGGTTGGTGTCACAGGTATGATCAGAGGCCCTGAGATAAGAGTGCCACGGTGCAGGACATGTGGCAATATTTACACCGAACTTGCTGTGTAGGTACAATTAGTTGTTACAGATGCAGTGAAACAGGACACATAATGAGAGAGTGTCCACTTATGAGATCTCAGGAACCTCGTGAAGCACCTAGACAGATAGAGAGATCAACTCAGGCTCCACAGAGGAGAGCTACAACTGCGGACAAGGGCAAGAAGCCTGTCTCCCAGGGCCAAGTGTACGCCCATGACCAGGAGACAGTAGATACATCCTCCTGTGCTATCCGAGGTACTCTCTTTGTCTGTAATCAAGAAGCACATGTACTGTTTGATCCAGGTTCCACAAACTTGTTTGTGTCACCACAATTTGCATGTGAGTTTCATAGGAAACCTGGAGTGCTTAGATTACCTGTTGCATATAAGTACACCTATGCACTAGATACAGAAAACAAATATGATATGTAAAGCTTGTGATATGATGGTAGGAGATAAGAAGTTGTTAACAGATCTAGTATAGTTGAATATGTAAGACTTTGATGTAATATTAGGCATGGATTGATTAGCTACCAATCGTGTAAGTTTAGACTGCTACACTAAGACATTAACTTTCTTCTTACCAGAAAAGTTTAGTGTATGTTTATTAGAAAGTAATAAAAGTGCATAGTGTTAAAGTTATGAAATGATATAATGTTTATGTATGAGATTGACGTATGATGTTTGATTGTGTGAAGGATACATTGCCTTCATTTCTGATGAGAGCCAGAACCACTAAGTATATAGGATGTTTCGGTGGTATGTGCGTTTCCTGAAGTATTCCCAAAGGACTTACCGGGTTTACCACCCGAGAGAGAAGTTGAGTTTGTCATTGAGCTAATATCATATACTCAACCCATCTCCAAGCCACCTTATCAAATGACATTAGTAGAGTTGAAAGAATTAAAGAAGCAGTTGCAAGGATTACTCGATAAGGGGTTTATAAGGCCTAGTGTGTCACTATGCGGTGTACCAGTACTATTTGTCAGAAAGAAGGATGGTAGTTTCTATCTATGTATAGACTATAGGCTTTTGAATAAAGCAACAGTTGAGAATAAGTACGCCCTGTCAAGGACTAACGACTTATTTGATCAACATAGAGGGGCTTCAGTGTTTTTAAGGTTAGACTTGAGATCAGGTTATCATCAGCTAAGGATTAAGGAGGCTGATGTACCGAAGACAGCATTTCAGACCCTATATGGGCACTACGAGTTCCTAGTTATACCCTTTTGGATTGACCAATGCCCCAGCTGCATTCATGAGTCTTATGAACAATGTCTTCTGAGAATACTTGGATAGATTGGTGATAGTATTCATCGATGACATCTTGATTTATTTTAGATCTCGGGAAGAGCACGAACAACATTTGAGGACTGTGCTCCAAACTCTCCGTGAGAAGAAGTTATATGGTAAATTCAGTAAGTGTGCCTTCTGGCTAGACCAGATTGCATTCCTTGAACATGTGGTATCTAAGGACGGGGTGTTAGTAGATCCGTCCAAGGTAGATGTAGCATTGAGTTGGGAAAAGACTGAGGACAGTCACGGAGGTTAAAAGCTTATTGGGATTAGCATGGTATTACCGACGGATTGTCGAAGGGTTTTCACGGATAACAGTTCCATTAACCAACTGACTCGTAAAGAGGTTTAGTTTATATGGTCTAAGTAGTGTGAGCAGAGCTTTCAAGAGCTCAAACGTTGCTTGACTACGGCACCAGTCTTGACCATTTCGAGTGGTCTGGGGGATATATAGTATTCAGTGATGCTTCCCACTTGGGTCTCGGCTGTGTGCTTATGCAGCATGGTAGAGTGGTTGCTTATGGATCCCATCAACTAAAGGATCACGAGCATAATTATTCCACTCACGACTTGGAGTTAGCTGCAGTAGTGTTTGCACTCAAGATATAGCAGCATTAATGGTATGGAGAAAGATTTCAGATCTTCACGGACCACTAGAGTCTTAAGTACTTGTTTGATTAGAAGGAGCTGAATATGAAACAGTGGAGATGGATAGAGCTCCTCAAGGTTTATGACTGTGGGATTTTATACCATTCTGGTAAGGCGAACGTGGCAGCCGATGCCCTGAGCAGAAAGGGTATGATGTCCTACATGATGATTAAAGAGTGAGACTTATTGGAACAATTCGTCTAACTCAAGATTAGTATGGATAAGATTGAGCATGGGTATATGGTTAGCCTATGGATTGAACCAGTATACTAGATCATATTAGAGCTAGATAGCGAAATAATAAGAGGTTACTTGATATGGATAGCCAAGCAGATGAGAGATCGCAGTTTGAGTTTATAGTCACTGGTGATGGATTACTGAGGTACTAATGTCGTATCTGTGTGCCACATGATGACATCTTGAGATAGAGCATTCTAAAGGAGTCTCATTGTCCTAGATTCACCTTCCTTCTGATTTAGTTGAACAGGCAAGTAAAGGTGTTCAGCTTATATGTGACAGATTAAGGACCGCACAGAAAAGTTATGCTAATGTGCGCAGACATCCTCTTGAATTTCAGGTTAGGGACTCCGTATTTGTTAAGGTGTCACCGATGAAGGGTATAGTACACTTCGAAGAAAGAGGAAGTGCTACGATTTAAGATTATTCCACTAGTAAAGGTTCTCTAGCAACACCACAAGACAGAAGAAGCCACTTGGGAACTAGAGAGCTAAATGAGGGAGAAGTACTCTCACGTGGTTGATGGACCAGCTTGAATTCAGAGGACTGAATTCTTAAAAGGTGGGGAGAAATGTGAAACCCAAATTTTCCCACTATGTTCATCATTTGGAATCATAAGACGGATGATTTAGAACATATGAATGTGAATGTTGTAATGAATGTATGAAAATATGGAACAGGATAAATAAGGAGCAGTAATTTAGATAAAAGGGGTTTAAATCGTTGGACAAAAAATATGGAATTTAAATGAGAAAAGATAGTGAGTTTGAGAAGGAAAATCGATCTAAATTGGTTCCGAACGTGTAGAAGGGTAAAATGGTCAAAAGATCCTAATTTCGGTGTAAATTCGATAAGGAAATTTCATTAAAAATATGGATTTAGGAAATCTTGATCAATAAAGGAGAAATTATGGAATTCTAAGTCCAATTGGTCAAGATACGAAGATATTACGAATTTTCGTAATTTTCGCCCGGGACATTTTCTCGAAAATATGCAAAAAATACACCAAAAAAAGTTAAATAAATTAAATTAATTAATTTATAAACTAAAATATGACTTATGAAAGATATTTGCGGTATTATATAATATTTTATTAAATAAAATAAAATAAAATAAAATATAATAAAATAATAATAAAGTATATTAAAAAAAAGAAGAAGAGGAAACTCTGTCGCGTGAAACAGAGTCGCACGACAGAGGAAATGGGGGATTGGGAAAACCCGATCCTCCCAAATTCTTCCTTCCTCCGATGAGGACACCACCGGAGGAGTGACCCGACAAGTTCAGCAGAGCAGCCCGATCTTGTCGGCACCGATAGTTGAGGAAGAAATGGTGACCGACGAGAGAAAGATAGAGAAAGACTGAGAAAGAGAGAAACCGAGAGAGGAGCGAGAAAGAGAGAGAATGACAGTGGACGGAGGTCGGGGGAAGAGAGAGGGTCTCGTCACCGGCCAGAAGGAGGTCCGATCTGCCACTGTCGAGGACGAAAACGATCGAAAACGGTAGAAACGAAGACACCACCGACGCCAAGGGAGAAGAGGCCGGACTGGCCACTTTCCGGCCAGCCATAGCAAAATTGAGGCTAGATCTGCGCTTCGTGAGGTCCAACGGAGCTGCTGGCGATGGAAGCCGACGAAGAATCGACCGGTGAAGCATCGAACCGGTCGAATCAGATTGAACCGGATTGAACTGGACTGGTCTGAACAGGTCTGAACCGGACCGAACCGGTTCAACTAAGAAAGAAGGAAAAAAAGGAGAAAAAGGAAAGAAAAAGAGAAAAATGGAAAAGGAAAAATTTTTTGGGGATACATCGGACTTCGGGTAAGTCGGTAAGAGGTCAAAAGTGACCTATTTAATTTTCAAAAAAATTATTTAAATAATATTTGATCGAAAATTCACCTGAAAATTAAATATATAATTATGCAGTTCGTCGATAAATCACGTACGTGAGCCCGATCGAACTTCGATTTACGTACCATCACATAATCTCGGGTAAGTAAAGCTCATTTACAACAATTTATGTAATTATCGCGTAAAAAGATTTATTTTACGACTTACGGATTAAATTACGCATTTAGTGGATTAAATTGAAATTTTTAATTAAATTATCGTAAATGATATACAGGCTATTTAAAGAGTCTAGAAAAAGGCCCAATAGGTATTGATGGGCCTAGTGAGCCTAATAGGCCTCGATGAAAGAATTAATAAGTGGAAACGGGCTTAAAACGGATTAAGGCCCATTAAGGTGCAATCGGGCCCAATAAAAGAGAAATTGGCCCAATTAGCTAACTCGACTGTAGTAAATATGAGAAAAATATTTATTGAGTTGAATGCGATTAAAATGAGGTTTATACCGATAAAATCGAACAAAAATGAGTAAAATCGATTAAAAGT
The DNA here is from genome assembly GCA_033439115.1 of Firmiana major. Taxonomy (NCBI): domain Eukaryota; kingdom Viridiplantae; phylum Streptophyta; class Magnoliopsida; order Malvales; family Malvaceae; genus Firmiana; species Firmiana major. The sequence goes on along the minus strand of CM065907.1, from coordinate 40,903,795 downwards.
CAACTTTTGGTCAAAGCTTCGATATAATCACATATTTGGATATGTGGAAATGAATTTAAGTCGCATGTGATAAGTTGACCTTGTTTTACAGCAGCTCGGTCTATCAACATATTTTACGAGGTAAACCCGAGCATCGAGGAAAGTGCTTTACATCAGTCGGTAAAAGGTAAGGGATATAATTTAAGTCGCTAAATGGATATGTGGCTACTGTCACCAGCCGAAAAACTTAAAAAAAACCTACGGAAAATAAAACCTAACAATAAATGTTTAACCTAAAAAAACTAAAAGCTACCCTCTTTCAATTTCCATCTTTTTCTATTTATATACAAACTTAGGGGTACAATTGTAATTTTTTTATCCTAGATGAGTTGGCATTGTTTGGCCACTTGTCTTCACACCATTGGCTCCTTGAAAAATAATATTTCCATGTCATCTGTCTTTTTGTCCAATTGGATGTGCTAGGCTCGTGTTGTTCGCATGGTCCAATCTCGATTTTAGCTCAATTCCGATCCATTTTCTATCGAAATGTTCAAAATTCATCCGGATTTAATTTTTCTACAAACATGAGAATTTTAATTAAATAAAGGGGATAATTAACAAAATAAATTGGGGATTTAATTAATTAATTAGGAAATTAAGCACAAATAATTCTAAAAATATAGAATTATTATCAAACCATAAGTACCCAACCTTACTTCGAAATATGCACTTGAGGGAACTTTTCTTCTACAAATTTGGGTATGAGCTTACAATTCGGTTTAGATGTGCCTTGATGAGAAGCATCACTATACACCAAAAATCCTCCTGATCCCTCAGGAATAGTTAACACAGGTGCCGTTGTCAATCTCCTTTTTAACTCCTGAAAACTGAGCTCACATTGATCAGTCCATATAAATGGAGTCTCTTCGCGTGTGAGTTTAGTCAAAGGAGCGACAATCCTTGAAAATCCTTCCACAAATATTTTGTAATACTCTGCCAAACCAAGGAAGCTTCGTACCTCAGTAACTATCCTCGGTCTCTCCCAACTAAGCACAGCTGCTACTTTACTTGAATCCACTGATACTCCTTCCTCTGAGACTATATGACCTAGGAAAGCTATCCGGTTCAGCCAAAATTCACACTTACTAAGCTTTCCATATAATTGTTTATCTCGGAGTGTCTGAAGTACTAACCACAAGTGCTGTGCATGCTCCTCATATGACCGAGAGTATACCAGGATATCATCTATAAAGACTATCACAAATTTATCTAGATAGTCTCTGAACACTTCGTTCATCAACCTCATAAATGCTGCAAGGGCGTTCGTCAATCCAAAGGACATCACCAGAAATTCATAATGGCCATACCTTGTCCTGAAGGCCATCTTGGGAATATCTTCTTCCTTGATCCTCAATTGGTGATAGCCCAATCTCAAATCAATCTTAGAAAAGACTGAGGCCCCTCTTAGTTGATCAAGTAGATCATCAATCCTGGGCAATGGGTATTTACTCTTCACCATAGCTTTATTCAACAGCCGGTAGTCTACGCATAATCTGAGACTACCATCCTTCTTCTTAACAAATAAAATCGGTGCTACCCACGGTGAAACACTGGGGCTAATGAACCCTTAATCCAATAACTCCTGTAGTTGTTTCTTCAATTCCTCAAGTTCCACTAATGCCATCCTGTAGGGAGGTTTAGAGATCGGCTGAGTATCTGGTACTAAATCAATAGTAAACTCCAGCTCTCTCTCTTGTCGCAAACCTGGCAACTCATCTGGGAAAACATTTGGAAATTCACACACCACAGGTATATCCTCAATCCTCGGATGTTCCCGCTCATAGTCTGAGATGAGTGTTTTGTAACCTTCACATGAACAATCATATTTAATATTCTCCAAAATAATATTAAAATTCTCAAATTACTTACTAGAATTCCACATATTCATTTCCTCAATATCTCAACCGTACACTGTAAGGTTCAGGTAGGAAGAAAGTTACAATCTGAGTGTAGCAGTCTAATCTTACTCGATTGGTTGCCAACTAATCCATCCCCAGAATTACATCAAACCCATGCATATTTAACATGATTAGATCTGCTAACATCACTCTATCTCCCACCTTTATTTCACATCCTCTACAGATTAACTCAGTTCTCTGGGATTCACGCATAGGGGTATTTACATGTAGTACATACTCTAGAGGTTCAAACTTCAAGTTTAAACTACATGCAAAATGCTCTGAAATAAATGAATGCGTGGATCTTGGATCTATCAACACATGAGGCTTATGATTACAGACAGAAAGTGTAGCTCTTATAGTTTCTGCTAAAGTGCCCGCAGTTTCCTTATCCAGGGCAAACACACGTCCCTGTGCCACAGGTTTCTTCCCTTTCTCTGCAGCAGTGGCCCGTCTCTGGGGATTCACTCTCTGAGGCTGCTGTCTAGTAGGCTCCGGAGCATGTGGTATCTGAGGTTGAGGACAGTCTTTCACTCTGTGACCCATGTCACCACATCTAAAACATCCACGGATCAACCCAGTACAACTTCCCTCATGCGATCGACCACAGTCTCTACAAACCCTTATCTCTGGCCTGCCATATCGAGGGGTCTCCTTGATAATAGGATAAGCTCTGGGTCTCTCCAATCTGCCCTTCTGTACCTTAATCCTTCCTCTCCTGAAGGAACCTCTCCGAACATCTGTTTGAGACATCGCTGGCCTCTTGCCCTTGTCCCTAATCACTGCTCCGAACTCATTTTGGGACCGTACAATTTCAATTCCCCTCTCAATCTCTTGTGCTCGTCTCAAAGCATCTCCAAACTCAGTAATACATAACCCAATCAATCGATCTCTGATGATGGGTTTCAATCCATACACAAATCTCTCGATACGGAGTTCTTCATTCTTGAAGGTCTCTGGATCATATCTCAGCAGAGCTGTAAATCGGCTCTCGTAATCATCCACAGACATGTCACCCTGTACCAAACTCAAAAACTCTGCTTGCCTCATTCTCTGGGCAGCTCGTGGTACATATTGGGCTCTAAAGGCTGTCTGGAACTCTTCCTAACCAATCACATCCTGGTGGGACATCAAAATACCCTGGGTAGTACCCCACCAATCTCGAGCTCCCCCTTTCAACATATAGGCACTCATACTGACCCTCTCAGCATCTGTGCATCCCAGATAATCAAATATAACTCTCAACTCCGTCAACCACTCCTCAGCCTCTGTAGGATCCTTCTTTCCCTTAAATGCGGGTGGATTCATTTTCAAAAAATCCTTTAGTCGGACCATACTTCTATCATCAGGCTGAGTGACGGGAGGCACTGGGGGTATGGGAGGTCCTTGTGGTGGTGTAGGAGTAGTACCCGAGGCATTAACTCCAAAGTGTTGCGTGAATAACGCTGCCATCTGCTCAAAACCTTACCTCACATCGATCTCAATCTGATTAAATTGAGAGTTAGGACTCTCTGGCTGTGGGGCAGGTGGCAGAGGGGACTCTGCCTACCTCCTCGAATGACCTCGTCGTTTACTCATTCTCTATCTCAACTCGTCTCCTACGCGTACATATCAAAATCGATTGGAATCTCAATCCTCAGATTTAGTTCATGACCAGACCATTACAGACACTTGGGATGTATTCTATTTCACTTAACCGACACTGACAGTACTAAACACCCTAAGCTCTGATACCAGGAAAACTCTGTGACGCCCCGGAAGCGCGAAAAATAGGGGTAATTTAAAACTTTTTACTCATCAATTCATAATTAAGGTTGCATTCCTGTGCAGTGTCATACATTATCATACTTATCATGCCTCAGGATCTCAACATAAGATAGTATATATTGTATCATATACATTACTCAATTCCAAGTTAATTAATCCTAATACATCCCGTACATCATTGTACAATAAGTGTCTGTAAATATAACTCTAGTCTGGGTACATGAATATAAAATATCTACCTCAATACATAAAATACGGCTTGGAGCTCAAGTCCTCCACTAGCCTCTAACCCGTACTTCGCAGAGAACTCACTTCACTTGAAGCAATCTGGGGGAAGAGAAAACAGGGTGAGCTTCCAAATCGCTCAGTAAGGGGGGTAAGGGAACTCAGTTATATAAACCATATCACACATCACAAATATGTATTTGTTTATGAAGCTCATTTGAAATCGTAGCATGAAAGTTCTCAAAACATCATCATCTCATAACTCATAAATCATGTGAAAACATGAAGGTAAAAAGGCTCAATATCGAGGACTCACAAGCATGTGTAAATATATGCGATAATGGCTATTCTCAAAATACGTGATAAAAATCACCTTAGTAAATAGCACGTGACAAGGTCACAAAACACAACTCATGTGTAAAACTAGACTAGGCAATAAAACTCATATAAAACTCGTCATGGCACATCAAATATGTAATCTCCTCTGGGTGCGCATCCCAGGCATCCTCGTATAGAGGGAACGTCGACAATATGGTCGTATGCATGGTATATTGGACTTATATGTTACCAGAACAAGGCCCGGCCTTACATGCTACCAAAGCAATGCCTCGCCTCATGCACACTATCACGTGGTCCCTGGGTCGGGGTCCCAAGCGGCCTACTCTCTCGGTCTTACATGCTACCAAAGTAAGGCCACCGAGCGTTACCAGAACGGGGGTTATCTCACGTTACCAAAACGGAGGCATCTCTCGTTACCAAAATGGAGGAATATCGAACTTACATGCTACCAGAGCAAGGCCTCCCAACGCTACCAAAGCGGAGGAATAATCGGACTTACATGTTACCAGAACAAGGCCTGTGGTCCTTGGGTCGGTTCCCAGGCATCCCATTATATCGGTCTTACATGCTACCAGAGCAAGGCCCGATGTGTATTCAACATGACACGCCTAAGTCTCAATCATTAGCCATTATCTTATAAAACGTTTTGCCTTCACGTAGAACTCATAAGGGTTTTCTCTTATAAAACTCGTTTAAAACATTTGTGTACTCAACACAAAACATATTAAAATCGAGTTCCAATCGGTAAAACACGCACACATTTTCTCAAATCTCAATATCGCCTTAACGTAGAGCCCAATTTACTTTTCACGCAAACTCAAAGGTTGATAAAGCAATTTCACACTCAGCTTATAAACTCATAAAATAATGGGCTCCAACCGGCTATAAAAACCGTGTGTAAGTATATCACAACACAACACTAAACATGCTTGTATTCTCAAATCATGGTTCATGCTACAAATAATTCATCAAACACATACACAAATGGTTTAGTTTTCCCTTACCTCTTTGCACCTCGTATAGTGCAATCGTTTCCCCTGTATCACGGACTAGCCTTGCATTCCACTCTAGAAGTCCCGAGCTGTCCAAACGATGTTAAAACATCAATACTCATTATCACATTAACCTCAATTCTCAAAATCGAGCATAATTGCTCATAACACCTCAAATTTCTCAATTCTCATAACTCCATCACAAACCACAATCTCGCTCACAACACCTCAACATTCTATATTTCCTATGCCACAATATCTATGCTAATACACCACATTGTTTAAGTCTCCATTTATAGCTCAAAAATTCCCAATTTTACCAAAGTTGCTAAATATCATCATCACTCCAAATACATTGTAATTCCATCAATCCCTAATCATTTTTCAACTATTTCAACACAATGCCAACAACCATTATCACCAAAATCATCTCAAATATCAAGATCGAGGTTTAGAAATTACCCAAAACTTGTGGAGAGCTTATCTCTTGCCTCGATTCGATCTGTCTTCCGATTTCCAAGTATGTTGTTCTCCCTTGGATGAGGAACAACTTTCCTTCTTGCCACAACCTCTGATTTGGACGAAAATGGGTGCTTTGGATGAGTGAGAAAGCTAGGGCTCGGTGAAAATGGGGTTTGGAAGAGAGAGAAAAATGAAATTGCAGGAGAAAGCAGGGGTTCCTTATATAGACAGAGGGTAGGAGATCGATCTGGCTCTTGATGAGATCGATCTGCATTTGAATTTGGGGAAGATTTGGGGTAATTTTATACCTAGGAGATCGATCTGTCGAAGGGTGAGATCGATCTCTTTATGGCTTTATGAGATCGATCTACTCCTTGAGGAGATCGATCTTCTCCCAAACAGAAACATTTGGAGATCGATCCCTTCCTCATGAGATCGATCTTCTCTCAAACAGAATCATAAGGAGATCGATCCTCTTCCATTGGAGATCGATCTGCTCCTTAAATTCCTCTTCCCTTGTCATTTTTAACTCATCAGATCGATCTCTCCTTCTCCCAAATTGATCTGTCCTCATAGCTTCATACTTATTTTAAACACTTAACATATAAATCTCCAATTATCATTCCCACAATTCACTCAGCTTAATAAATTATACTTCAAGTTCATATTACATAATTAAAATATGTCTGAAATTCTCAGATCTCACATTTTCGATCAAATATTATTTAAATAATTTTTTTGAAAATTAAATTGCTCGCTTTTGACCTATTATCCACTTACCCGAAGTCTGGTGTATCCCCGAAAATTTTTTCCTTTTCCCTTTTTCTCTTTTTCTTTCCTTTTTCTCTTTTTTTTCCTACTTTCTTGGCTGAACCAGTTCGGTCCGGTTCAGTCCGATTCGACCGGTTTGGTGTTTCGCCGGTCGATTCTTCGCCAACTTCCATCGCCAGCAGCTCCGCGAGACCTCGCGTAGCTCAGACAACACGAGCCTAGCACATCCAATTGGACAAAAAGACAGATGACATGAAAATATTATTTTTCAAGGAGCCAATGGTGTGAAGACAAGTGGCCAAACAATGCCAACTCATCTAGGATAAAAAAATTACAATTGTACCCCTAAGTTTGTATATAAATAGAAAAAGATGGCAATTGAAAGATGGTAGCTTTTAGTTTTTTTTAGGTTAAACATTTATTGTTAGGTTTTATTTTCCTTAGTTTTTTTTTAAGTTTTCTCGGCTGGTGACAGCTATAAGACCCGATAGATATCGCAAGAGCAAAAGGGAATGAATAGAAATTTTCGAGTGCATTTAAAAATGCAAAAGGATTGAAAATGAATTCCCAAAAACGTGTAAGGGTAAAATGGTCAAAAGATCGAAACCCGGTTTAAATTCGAGAAGAAAATTTAATTAAAAATATGGGATTGAGAAATCTGAATCAATAACGAAGAAATAATTAAATTTCGGGTTAAATTGATCAAGATATGAATTTATTGAAATAAATCAGAATTTTCGCCTAGAGAAATAATCCCAAAAATAATCGAAAATTTTATCGAAAAGCCGAAATAATACTGATAAATTCATTTAGTGATTAAATGAATAAAATATAAATTTTTTTAAGATATTGGTGAATTTTAATATTATTTTAATGATTAAAATAATATTAAATATAAATTATAAATAAATAAATAAAATGTAAAAAAAAGAAATCTGAAAGAAACGTGAAACGAAACAGAGAAAATTAAGAGGAAAGAATGGAAGCCGAACCTGAGGAAAGAGGTTCGTCACCGGCGAGGCCTAGGGGCCGACGAGGGCCGACGAAGACTGATCGACCCCGGGCGACATCACAGCGGCCAAGACGCGCCCTGGATCACGTCGAAAAATGCCAAAAACGGGGGGAGAATCTGCGGAAGAGGAGCCCCGATTGGCGGCTATCGGCGCCGTTTTAACTCCAGTCGAGGGCCGATTTTGGAAGCCCAGGCCGTGGTGCACCGAGTGGTGCTGAAATCACATCAAGAACCGGTCGGACAGCGTCGAAACGACCAAATGTTGCCTGGCCGAACCAGACTAAACCAGTCGAATTGAACCAAGCTGAACCGGCGGTCTGAACCGGGTTGAACCGGACCGGACTGGTTCAGCCAAAAAGGAAAGGAAAAAAAAAAGAGAAAAAGGGAAAAAAGAAAAAGAGAAAAAAAATTGGGGAAAATTTCGGTGATGTAATCGAGCTACGGGTAAGTCGATAAGCGGTCAAATTGATCGATTTAAATTTTGGAATATTTAATTTAATTAATAATCGACTGAAAGTTTAGCCGAAAATATATTTAAATTATGTAGCTCGACGATTGATATCAACCGAGAGCTCGAGACAGCTTCGATTTGCGTATTATAATGGAATCTCGGGTAAATAACCCTTATTTACAACAATTTGCATCGTTATACGTGTTAGAATTTACCGCATAAATTACGGATTTAATTTCTGAATGATATGAATTAAATTATGAAAATTGAGATAAATTGCCGTAAATAATTCATAAGCTATCTGAGAGTTTAGAACGAGGCTAAATAAATACAGCTGGGCCCAATGAGCTCAATAGGCCTCGATAGAGTGAGAAAACGGGCTTAAGGCCGATTAAGGCCCATTATGGTGTAATCGAGCCCAATGTAAACGGGCCCAATGTTTTAAATTAAGCCCAGAGAATATGAAATACAATTAAATTGTATTGTATTTGACCTGATGAATGTGTATCCGCAGTTTCGGAGATTGGATTTGGAGCAAATCGGACTGCGTGGCGAGTCATCAGTGGAAAGGTCAGACTGTACATAAAAATGAGGTAAGGGAATTGTGTGAGTAGCTAGAGGTAGCTATGCGTATTTTAATAGTTTTTGTATACACTGAATATGTATGTATACATTGATATTGTACAGAGGTTCTAAAAATGGTTTAAATGATTTTAAGGATCGAAATAGGTGAAAAGACTATTTTACCCCTATTGAGGGAAGTTCACCTAAGGATGGTGAAAGCATGACATGCATGAAATGCATGATTTAAGGAAGTTTTGAAATTTAGAATTTTATTGGTTTTAATCAAAGCAAATCGATAGATTGGCCAGTAATTGCATGAATTTCACATGATAACACTACGTAAGTGTTATTTATATTTAAATGGAAATTTCTTTGGAAAATAGGCCAACTATCAAGTTTATATGGAAACAGATAGCGCCGACACATAGTTCGCACTATATCTGCGTTTGTGAATGTGCATAAATGTGTTGGAGCGGTTGCTCGCACTGACTTGTGTGACATCATATGCATGAAATGTGCTAGAGCGGTTGCTCGCACTGATTTTTATTATTGTGAAATGCATGAGAGGTGCTGGATCCTAGCTCGCACTCTGTTTTGATATGTTTTGACATGTTTTGACTTGTTTTGACCAGATATGCATAAAAAGGTGCTGGAGCGATTACTCGCACTAGTTTTTATGATTTGACATGCATGAGCGATGTTGGAGCTTAGCTTGCATCCAGTTTTGATATGATAATTGCATAAAAGCCGTGCTGAAGTGTAACTCGCACGAGATTTGATTTAATTATGCATAAAGCCGTGCTGGAGTGTAACTCGCACGAGATTTGATTTACTTGAGCATTCATTTGGGTTGGAGCGTTGCTCGCACAAAGTTTTATATGATTTTTATAATTCATTTGAATCTCGTACTAGAGTTTTTCTCGTACGAGGTTTTCACTGAGTTTTTATACATATTCGTACTAGAGCATTGCTCGTACGTGGATTTTACTTGAATTTATAATCAGTTTAAGTCGTACTGGAGCGCTGCTCGTACGCAGATTTTACTGATTTTTATGAAACCATGCTAGAGCTTCGCTCGCATGAGGTTTTCTGATATCATGAATATGCATGGAGCCGTGCTAGAGCTTCGCTCGCACAAGGATTTATATTACATGCATATAGCCGTGTTGGAGCCTCCTGTAGACTGTGTGCCACAGTGAGATGATATGCTCACACGTGCATTCTGAGACAGAGATGATTTGGGTGGATAAGACCTATTGCAGGCACCCCTAATTGAGCTTGGGTTCATGGAGTACGTTGTACCGTGTATGTCATGCGGAGTACGTTGTACCGTGGGGATTGTTGGAGTGGAGTGGCATTAGCCACGAGGCAGCAAGCCTTGCCCTCGCAATCCTGGTGTTATGTTGTTCTGGCGGGTAGGACGACCCACCTCCCATTTCAGGTGTGATACCCCGCACACTAGGTACCGTGTTGCCAGGGATCACTAGGATATGGCCATAGTCCTCGATGTTACTGATATAATCACTACTTGTCTAACATGATATAACTATTGGTTGATAGACCAGGGTAGACCCGAGGGAGGGGTCAGGTCCCCGATTTTATGATTTTATGATGTGATCCTGAAAGAAGGGTGGTTTTATCACTGAAGTTTTACAATGAATTGTTTTATGAGATTATTGACCCATAAGGGTTAGTTTATTCTGCAGTTTTAATGAATTGAATTAAAATGCAGCAGCATGATGATGTTTTCCATGCTTTTATTCAAATTCATGATTTATCTTACATGACATGAAAGAATGCATGATCTGGATTTGCTTCATGCTCATTATGATTTAATGATGTCACATGAAATGCCTTTGATTCATGAATTACATGATTTTTATATGCACAAATAGTTTTGAATAAACTATGTCATTGATGTATGAACGATTGTGCTTGAGATTTTAATGAAAAGAAATGGATTTTAAGGGCATGGCATTATGAGCATGTAGATAGTGGAGCTATCTTCTTACTTGCATAATTGCCTTACTGAGCGTGTGGTTTGCTCACCCCCCTTATTTTTCCATCTTTTTAGAGCACTCACAGAAATTAGTAAGCGGCTGAGGACTTGCATCTTGGTATCCGCTGCTTCCCATCGAGAGACAGGTATACACATTTGTATAGTTTTGTATCTAAATATGCAATGCACAGTGCTGCAAACGGATATGATGTTGGGGATGTAGAGTTATAAATATCAATGTGTATGTATTTATTTAAAGTCAAAAGATAGTAAACTTTGATATATGAATGTGATTATGGAAATGAAATGGTAAATAGTGTCAGGTGACTAACACCGAATCATAGCCTAACTGTGTGTAGGATGGTCACGATGAGGGAAAGGTAAGAATTAAATAATAAATGAAAAAGCAAAAAATTTACTCTGATTTTTAGGTAATTTGGGTCGTGACAACAGCAGCCACCATTGTCCATTTTCTTATTGGTTTTGCTCAAAGTTTCGTTCCTTTAGTGTTTTAACGTTGAAGTTTTAATGAAAAGTTTTTCATTCCCGGTTTTGTAAGGTTTCATTCTTTTATTTTTATTCTCGGTTTACTATTTTTTTCTATGGTCATTTTTCTTGTTTTTTAGTTTTGTTTTATCATTGTTACAGTAGCTCATCATTTAAATGTTTCCATGCTTATTTTAATTTTTCTGTTTTGATTTATGTTGCTTATTAGTTGAATTCTTTTTGGTTTTTCTGGATTTCACCTTCCTGTCTCGGCTCCTGCATATAATTCGTGATTGAGGCTAATCGTTTTTTATCAACACAGTAGTGGACTGTTGCAGAGGACAAGGAGCATGGCGTGGTTGTTGGAGTTTCCATTTTTCTGTTTGGTAACTTCTTTTGTTTCGGTTTAGCCTTCACCTGTTAATTTTATCCTTCCTATCGGTTTCATTCTGAGTTGCCTATTTCATTGTTGTTTGTTGTCTTAAACTTTTATTATAAGCATGTTTTCTATTTTTTTAGCATTGTTATATGGTTGCAAGGAACCGAGAACCACAATTCATCCTCTGTTCAGCCTTGTTTCAAGAGCTTTGTACTGCTCATTCCCTTTGCGTGCTTTCACTCTGCATTAATCTAATGTTTGGTAGCTGCAGGAAACCATGATGTGTGTTGTCACCATTACTGAACTGTTGTGAATGATGTTGAACATATATGTGGAGGTGGTAGCTGAAGGCTTGAAGAATGCAAAGCCCTTGTGTTTAAGCTCGGGACAGCCTTGTTTCATTTTTTGTTTTATACCCATTATTTCTATTCTCTGCCTCATTTTCTAATTATCTATTTACATTTGTAAATTTGGATTTTTTACTTCATTAACTTTGTATTTACCTTAAGTTTTGTCTTCATACAGTATATACTTATTTTTCACGTTAATTAATTCTGCTGAGTTATTCCTTTCGTTGTTCTGCATTGTGCTTGCTACTAACCGTTGATTTTATCAAAGAGCTCTTTGTATGCATTATGTCATGTTGTTACAAGTGATGTTGAGCTGCTGTTTGCAACCAGACCAAAGTAGCGCATGAGCAGATAATGACCAAGCTACACCAACGTTGAAGACAGTAGTAGAGGCAGTGTAGAACAAAGTAGTGGAGGAAGACGTTGTTTGGTGGCTGGACAGAGAACGGATGTGTGCTCAGACGTGGGCAGGACAAAAGAGCACCAGTGGACAGACCTCCCGCAGACAGTAGCTGGAATGAAGCTGGGCAAACCTGGACAGCAGCTGATGAAGACAGCAGGCCTGGAACCGAGAACACGCCTGGGCAGAAAAGAATGGAGAAGAACATGTACAGTGTCACATATCGGGACCACTTTGGTGTTGCAATTCACTTAAGGCCATGTTTGGCACATTTGCATTGTAGCTTTAATCCATTTTCATGCATTTTTAGAATAGTTAATTCCAATTTAATTTGTTAGCATAAGAAGTTATGATTTTAATTTTATTTGCATGATTAGTTATAGTTTAATTTATTGATTAGTCTAGAATTTAGATTTAATTATGCCATTAGTTAATTTTTATTTTTATTAGAATTAATTTAGATTAAACTCAATTCATGCATTTTTATTTTAAGTTTGTTTAAAGTTTAGTTTAAATTAAATTTTATTGCTTTATTTTCATATTTACATTTTATTTTAGTTGCGTTAATTCATTTTAACTGTTTTAGTTATCTTTTATAGGTTATTTGCTTTTAATTTCTTGGAGCATTGTAAGTATTTTTTTACTCGGTTTTATTTTCTTTATTTTATAGTTTTAATATTTTCAGTACTATTAGCTTTGTAGATCACCCTTCAATTTTATAATTTTCTAGAATATACTTAGGGTAAGATTAACCGGTAGTTCGTTAGGCTAACCAACTTCTTTGAGGGACGATAACTCGAGAGTCAAATTTCATTATTACTTGTACGACCGTGCACTTGCAAAACATACCTTTAGGTCGTGTCATTTGCTCTTAAGCCTAAAAAAGAGTTAGTGTATAGATTTCTCTTATGCTTGTATGTTGAGTTAATGTATTTTGAAATGACAAAACAAGTTAATACAATAATGTTAAAATGGTATACAAACATGTTTAGAAGATATCAGGACCAGAACTTAGAGTTCTGCTGATGAGAGATCGATCTGGGGTATGAGAGATCGATCTCCTGGGTTTATACTTGATGAGAGATCGATCTCATGATGGAAGAGATCGATCTGGCAAGCCTTAAAACGGTGTAAAGGGTTTAAGGTAAAAAGAGATCGATCTGCAAGGGTTAAGAGATCGATCTGCTCTAAGTCAGAGAACTTAGGAGATCGATCTGGTAAGGAAAAGATCGATCTGCTCAAAGTCAGAGAGCTTTAGAGATCGATCTGGTGTATTGAGAGATCGATATTTCCTCAAACAGAGAGGATAGGAGATCGATCTGCCTATTCGACAGATCGATCTGCCTCTGCCTATTGAAACTAACAGATCGATCTGGTAATGTATGAGATCGATCTCCCTGTGTATTTGTGCTTTGTCATTGCAGGATTTAAAACTAGGAGATCGATCTGGCCAAGATAGGAGATCAATCTGTCTGACCACTGGAGGTTCCCAACGGCTATTTTCTTCAAATCTCAACGGGAAAAACTGCATTTAATGCTCCAACTACTCAACCTTCAATATATAACCAAGCATTGAAGTCAAAGAAGAGAGAGAGACTATCACTGAATATTCCAAACATTCTCAAGCTTTAATTCTTTCATTCATTGTATCTCTATTGCTCATTTATTGAGATTAATTGTACAAGCTTATGTACTACAAGCTTTGTTAGTCCTACCCACTAAAAGGCCTTATTCTGTATTCATCCACACCTTAAAAGAAAAGAGGATTGTTCCTCAGTGAGTGTTATTGTAAAAGGGTGAATACATTTTCTGTATTGCTAAGGGTAGAGAGGTTATTCCTTAACCTGTAAAAGGAACTTTGTAAACTCTGTTGAAAGAGAGAAAGAAACCACTTGACAAGAAGGTCAAGGAGAGAGGACGTAGGCAAGAGTTGGCCGAACCTCTATAAGTCGCTGTGTTTGTTTCTCTTTCCCTCTCTTTGCATTAAATTGTTATATTGCACTGTTTTATTCATTATCACTAGTGTTTAAATTGTGATTGTTTTAAAATCTCCCATAATTGTTAGAAAACCGATTCACCCCCCCTCTCGGTAGAGCCAACAATTGGTATCAGAGCTAGGACTCTCTAATCACATAGGAACAACTTCCTAAGAGTAGAAACGATCAAATGGCTCATAACAATGTAGCAACTAATTTGATAGGAGAGGGGCACTCCACTGTTAGACCTCTCATGTTCAATGGTGAACATTATTCTTATTGGAGGACTAGAATGATGCTATTCATTCAAGCAAATGACTATGAAGTCTGGAGAATTATAGTTAAGGGACCTCAAATCCCTACAAAGAAAATAGAGGGAAGAGATATTCCCAAAGAAGAAGATGAATGGGACTCTAATGACATTAAATGTGCACAACTAAATGCTAAAGCTATGCACACATTATTTTGTGCTTTAGGTCCTAATGAATATAATAGAGTATCCGGGTGTGATAATGCCAAGCAAATATGGGATAAATTGGCAATAACTCATGAGGGTACAACCCAAGTGAAGGAGACAAAAGTAGGTATGCTCACACATGATTATGAGCTCTTTAGGATGAAGGAAGAAGAATCCATTAGTGATATGTTCACTAGGTTTACCGATATAATTAATGGATTAAAATCTTTAGGAAAAATATATTCTAATATTGAAATGGTAAAGAAAATTCTAAATAGCTTACCTAAGTCATGGGAAGCTAAAGTGACAGCAATAGAGGAATCAAAGGACCCACACACACTGTCCTTAGATGAATTGATAGGTTCCTTGCTAACTTATGAGATGAAGCTTAAAAGAAGTGAAGAGCCACCCAAGAAAGTGGGTGTTGCTCTAAAATCCACTACTGAAAAGGAAATTAAAAATGAGAGTGGTAGTGAGGAGGATATTGAAATGGCAATGTTTGCCAAAAGATTCAATAAATTCATGAGGATGAGCGCTGGAAATAGCTATAGGAGAAACAATAGGAGAGAACAAGAGGAAGTAGGTAGAAAAGACTCTATTGTGTGTTTTGAATGTAAAAAACCTGGACACATAAAGTTTAACTGCCCTCTTCTCAAAAGAACTAATGATAGGTTTCATAAAAAGAAGGCGATGGTAGCAACATGGAGTGACAGTGATTGCTCCGATGATGAATCAAATGAAGACATTGCCAACCTATGCTTCATGGCAATTGATGAGGATGAAAAGGTAACATCTAATATCAATGAATACTCTTTTGATGAACTGCAAGATGCATTTGATGATTTAGCATTAGAGTATGAATCTATGAGCATGAAGTATAAAAAGTTAATATCTAAATTAAAAAGGGAAAATGAGATAATGTTAAAAGATAAATTGGAATGTGAGGAGAAACTAGAGATGGCAAATCTAGAAATTGGTGATCTTAAGGAGAAAAATAGCAATTTACATAACTCCTTTAATAGGTTTCACATGGGGCAACAAAAGCTAGATAGCATGTTAGAAACCCAAAGAGCATTTTTTGACAAAAATGGCTTAGGGTATAATGCACAAAGTAGGGAGACCCATCTTAAGAGTTTTATGGCTAGGAAGAGCATGAATAAACCTGAAATTACTTGTTCATATTGTAATAAGAAGGGACATAAGTCACATTATTGCACTAAAAAGATGAGGAATCTTAAAGGAAAAATTGTAAAAAGGATATGGATTTCAAAAGAGGTAATTCATTCCAAAGACTGCAATGCATTAGCAAAATGGATCCCAATGGGATCAAGAATTGCATTTACTAACCTTCAAGGACCCAAGAGAATTTGGGTACCTAAGACTTGAGTGTGTTTACTTTTGTTTGTTGTAGGTGATTGAGCATAACCACAAAGATAAAACAAAAGAAGCTTGGTACTTAGATAGTGGATGCTCAAGGCACATGACGGGTGATAAAAGCCATTTCAATTCCTTCAAATCGAAAATTGGTGGAGAAGTCACTTTTGGGGACAACTCCAAAGGCCAAGTGGAAGGGAGTGGCTCAATAGGTAATGATCATTTCTCCTTAGAAAAAGTATTACTTGTTAGGGGTCTAAAGCATAACTTGCTAAGCATTAGTCAACTTTGTGACAAAGGTTACAAAGTAATTTTTGATTGCATGAAATGTAATGTTATAGATCCTAAATCAAATAAAATTCTTCTTCTAGGTCATAGGCAAGGTAACATATATATAGTCTACCTTAATGAACTCAAAAACGAAAACATATGCTTAATGGTAGATAACAAAAAGGAATCTTGGTTATGGCATAGAAGACTAGGCCATGCAAGCATGAGTGTGCTATCTAAGTTAGCTAGAAAGGATCTAGTTGTAGGCTTACCCAAAATATCCTTTGATCATGAAGAAATATGTGAAGCTTGTGTTAAAGGAAAACACAAGAGAACAACCTTTAAGCCTAAGAATAGTGTATCCACTACTAGGCCTCTTCAATTACTGCATTTAGACTTATTTGGACCCACTAGAACCACTAGCCTAGGTGGAAAACACTATGGATTTGTAATAGTTGATGATTACACTAGGTATACTTGGGTGTACTTTTTGAGAGTAAAAAATGAAGCCTTAGAGAAATTCATAACTTACTCAAAGGTGACTCAAAATGAAAAAGGATATACAATAACAAGCATTAGAAGTGATCATGGCAAAGAATTCGAAAATATAGGATTTGATGAGTATTGCAATGATCAAGGAATTAGTCATAACTTTTCAGCCCCTAGGACACCACAACAAAATGGTGTAGTTGAGAGAAGAAATAGAACTTTGGAAGAGATGGCTAGGACCATGTTGTGTGAGAATAACCTACCAAAGTATTTTTGGGCTGAAGCAATAAACACATCATGTTATATAATCAATAGAGCTATGATAAGACCCATGCTAAAGAAAACTCCTTATGAGCTCTACAAAGGTAAGAAGCCTAATATTAGTTACTTCCATCCTTTTGGCTGCAAATGCTTCGTTCTAAATAATGGAAAAGATAATTTAGGAAAATTTGATGCCAAAAGTGATGAGGGAATATTTCTAGGATATTCATTGAATTCAAAGGCTTATAGAATTTATAACAAAAGAACATTAATGGTTGAAGAATCTATTCATGTTGTATTTGATGAATCAAATAATATATCTAAAGATTCAACCAACAATGATGAAAATGTTGAGATATTTGATGAAGGCTTAGAAGATGACTTTCTAGAAAAGCTTGATTTGAATAAAGAAGATGAAGAAGAAATAGAAGTTTTAGAAAGAGAACCTAGAGCACCAAGAGAGTTAGGATATGTAAAAGATTGTGAAATAGTAGGAGATCCAACTCTTGGAGTTAGAACTAGGTCATCCTTAAGGAATATGTGCCAATATATAGCCTTTGTATCTCAAATAGAGCCTAGGAATGTCAATGAAGCCTTAGAGGATAATAATTGGTTCCTAGCAATGCAAGAAGAGTTAAATCAATTTGAGAGAAGCAAAGTATGGAAACTAGTTCCAAGGCCTAGTGATCACTCTATAATTGGAACTAAATGGATATTCAAAAACAAAATGGATGAAAATAGTGTGATCATAAGGAATAAGGCTAGGCTAGTTGCTCAAGGCTATAGACAAGAGGAAGGCATAGACTATGATGAAACATATGCACCGGTAGCTAGATTAGAGGCAATAAGAATGTTACTTGCCTTTGCATGTTATAAAGATTTCAAGTTATATCAAATGGATGTAAAGAGTGCATTCTTAAATGGTTTCATTAATGAAGAAGTCTATGTAGAGCAACCTCCCGGATTTGAAAATCATGAATTTCCTGAACATGTTTTCAAATTGTCTAAGGCACTTTATGGGTTAAAACAAGCTCCTAGAGCTTGGTATGAAAGGTTGTCAAAATTCTTAATAGAAAAAGGATTCTCAAGAGGAAAGGTAGACACCACATTATTTATCAAAAATAAAAATAAGGACTTACTAGTTGTACAAGTATATGTAGATGATATTATTTTTGGTTCAACTAATGAGTCTTTATGTCAAGAGTTTGCTAAGATCATGCAAGGGGAATTTGAGATGAGCATGATGGGAGAACTCACATTCTTCTTGGGACTTCAAGTGAAGCAAACAAAGGATGGAACATTCATCAATCAAGCAAAGTACACCAAGGACTTGCTCAAGAGATTTGGGATGGACAATTGCAAACCTCAAACCACTCCAATGGGCACCAACATCAAGCTTGACAAAGATGAAAGTGGTAAGTGTGTAGACACTAAACTCTATAGGTCTATGATTGGATCATTGCTTTACTTAACTGCAAGTAGACCAGATATATTGTTTAGTGTATGCCTTTGTGCTAGATTTCAATCATCTCCTAGGGAATCACATCTATTGGCAACTAAGAGAATCTTTAGATACCTCAAAGATACTCCCTCACTAGGACTTTGGTATCCCAAAGACTCCACTTTTGCCCTTCATGCATTTTCAGATGCTGATTTTGGAGGCTGCAAAATAGATAGGAAAAGTACTTCAGGTACTTGCCAATTCTTAGGAAATAGGTTAATTTCTTGGTTCTCCAAGAAGCAGAACAGTGTTGCTCAGTCCACAACTGAAGCTGAGTATATAGCAGCTGGTAGTTGTAGTGCTCAAGTGTTGTGGATTAAACAACAAATGAGAGATTATGGCATTGACATGAAACAAGTATCTATTAAATGTGATAATACCAGTGCCATTAATCTGTCTAAGAATCCTATACAGCACTCCAGAACCAAGCACATAGAAATTAGACATCACTTCCTTAGAGATCATGTACAAAAAGGGGATATAATCTTAGAGTATATTGATACTACACATCAAATAGCTGATATATTCACCAAACCCCTTGATAGAGATAGGTTCTGTATCCTTAGAGGTGAATTAGGACTCATGAGTATGCCTTAGGACTTTCATGTTGTAAAAAATCTTGATTTCAAGTTGATTTTTAAAGAGTTTTTGCAAAAATTTTCTGGCAAAAAGGATGAGAGATCGATCTCCTTGAGATATAGATCGATCTCTATCCCTTAAACAAGCCTAAACTATCAAGGTTAAGTTAAGAAGATCGATCTTCTAACCATAAGATCGATCTCCTTACGTCTCTGTTTAGAGGCAGATCGATCTGTCCACACGACAGATCGATCTCATCAAGCTTCCGCATTCTACAGATCGATCTCTGCATGTAACAGATCGATCTCCTTAAGCCTCTGTTTACGACCAGATCGATCTGTCCCTATGACAGATCGATCTCTCTTCGCTTCTAGGAGTACCAGATCGATCTGTCGCCTCGACAGATCGATCTCCTATGCCTTGGAGTATAAATACCCGCGATAAATCCCCAAATCTCCCAAAACCTAAAATTCAAATTCTCCAATTCCCTCGCACCATCACCTTCGAATCCTTCTAAGATCGATCTTCGTACGGTCATTCCTGCATCCCAGTGTCGTATTCTGGTATTTTAACCCACATCTCTTACAAATTTCTCAAAAATTTTCTCTGAATTGCGTTGATTTTCATTCTAGGGCAACTTAGGTACTGTTTCATTGCTTCTCTCTTTGTTGAATTCATTTAGCAAATCTTTAAGGTCTAAGATAATGCCTAGGAAGTCAGTAGCAAACAAACCCCCTAGAACCACAGGAGAGGCAGGTTCCTCATCCCAACCCACTTCCATCGCTTCTTTCAATAGGTGTTTTAAAACACCTGCAAAAAGGAAGCGATACGAAGAGTTCTTCTCAACCATGCCAATTAAGCATTGGCGGACTATAGATTTTTCCTTCCTCAATCACATAGACTTTCCATACCTAACAAAATTTGAGGAATTTGGTTGGGCGAAATTTTTGAAAATAAACACTCCCGTACCTCAAAATCTCGTTCGTGCATTCTTTTCCAATGCCGAACTCAATTACGATCCCATTGATTCCTGTCAAATACTTGGTTTCACAACGTTTGTCATGGGACGCTCAA
Organism: Firmiana major; assembly: GCA_033439115.1. Classification (NCBI taxonomy): domain Eukaryota; kingdom Viridiplantae; phylum Streptophyta; class Magnoliopsida; order Malvales; family Malvaceae; genus Firmiana; species Firmiana major. The sequence goes on along the minus strand of CM065907.1, from coordinate 40,883,680 downwards.
TTGCCGTAACCCCTGAAATTTTAGCCCAAGCCTTCGACATACGTGACGAAGGTTTGACAAACGAAGATGAAGAGGTTCCCTTAGAGTTTGATATTCCCGGGGAAAAGGCAAGTGAACTTCCGATGCATCCCCGACTACTCCATCTCATCATCTCGTGGAACCTTCGTCCGTTTGGTACTCGACACTCAACTATTCGGAGGCTAGATAGGTTTTGGATTCATCATATCCATACCACCAGTCAAAAACCCAATCTAGTTCACTTCATCTTCCAAGACTGGTTAAAAATAGTCCGAGGACAAGCGACAACGATAGTGTTCCCTCAACCGTTGGCATACTTTCTTCAACGCCTCAAGATAGACAGCAGTTGCGAAACCGGAGAACTGCCCTCTCCCAAGAGCGTCCTCAACATCGGGACCCTCCATCACATGGGATACTACAAAGATATCCGAGGCAATTGGACGAAAAAGAGGGAACAGCAACCTGCTGAGGCTGAGGAGGACCTCACTGCTGAACCAGCACACCCATCTGCAGTACCAGCTCCTGAACCGTCATCTTCAACAGCTGCGCCAACTGCACAAACATCGTCTCCTGCTGACTTGGAGCTGATCGTGAAGATGATAAGCGACCTCAGTCAGAGGATCGATGAAGGACATACCACTCAGCAGCGTATGATTGCCGAATTGACTCAACGAGTGGATCACCTTCAAGACACTCAAAAAGCGATGTTCGATAGATTTCAAGAAACTCAAGAGGCAATGTTCGATGAACTTCAAGTGACGCGCACGCATGTTGAGGAGCTTTTGGATCGTGATCCTCCCTCACATTAGGCATTAGGTGCTTAGATTTAGTGTAGTTGCAACATTGTTAAGCTACTTAATGTTCTTTGTGAAAAATTTGCTTGAATGAAATGTTGATTGACTTGTGTTAATGAAATGTCATTCTTGTGTTAATGCAAAATATTATTTTGAAATGATGAGTTTTCCATTCTTGTCTTATTGATATGACAAAAAGGGGGAGAAGTCACATAAGAAACAAACATGCATGTTGTTATGTTTGTGTTTATAGCTTACAAGAATGATTTAATTGAGGGGGAGTTAAGACATGTGTAAGGATGATAGGATGATTTAATTGAGGGGGAGTGAAGAGCTAGAGCTGACTAAGGGGGAGTTAAGATTTAACTAAGGATGAGTTAAATCTTTAACAAAGTCAAAAGCTCACAAAAAGGGGGAATTTTGCAAATTCACTAAACATGTTTATTGGATGAGTTTTGTCATATCAAAAAGGGGGAGATTGTTGAGTTAATGTATTTTGAAATGACAAAACAAGTTAATACAATAATGTTAAAATGGTATACAAACATGTTTAGAAGATATCAGGACCAGAACTTAGAGTTCTGCTGATGAGAGATCGATCTGGGGTATGAGAGATCGATCTCCTGGGTTTATACTTGATGAGAGATCGATCTCATGATGGAAGAGATCGATCTGGCAAGCCTTAAAACGGTGTAAAGGGTTTAAGGTAAAAAGAGATCGATCTGCAAGGGTTAAGAGATCGATCTGCTCTAAGTCAGAGAACTTAGGAGATCGATCTGGTAAGGAAAAGATCGATCTGCTCAAAGTCAGAGAGCTTTAGAGATCGATCTGGTGTATTGAGAGATCGATATTTCCTCAAACAGAGAGGATAGGAGATCGATCTGCCTATTCGACAGATCGATCTGCCTCTGCCTATTGAAACTAACAGATCGATCTGGTAATGTATGAGATCGATCTCCCTGTGTATTTGTGCTTTGTCATTGCAGGATTTAAAACTAGGAGATCGATCTGGCCAAGATAGGAGATCAATCTGTCTGACCACTGGAGGTTCCCAACGGCTATTTTCTTCAAATCTCAACGGGAAAAACTGCATTTAATGCTCCAACTACTCAACCTTCAATATATAACCAAGCATTGAAGTCAAAGAAGAGAGAGAGACTATCACTGAATATTCCAAACATTCTCAAGCTTTAATTCTTTCATTCATTGTATCTCTATTGCTCATTTATTGAGATTAATTGTACAAGCTTATGTACTACAAGCTTTGTTAGTCCTACCCACTAAAAGGCCTTATTCTGTATTCATCCACACCTTAAAAGAAAAGAGGATTGTTCCTCAGTGAGTGTTATTGTAAAAGGGTGAATACATTTTCTGTATTGCTAAGGGTAGAGAGGTTATTCCTTAACCTGTAAAAGGAACTTTGTAAACTCTGTTGAAAGAGAGAAAGAAACCACTTGACAAGAAGGTCAAGGAGAGAGGACGTAGGCAAGAGTTGGCCGAACCTCTATAAGTCGCTGTGTTTGTTTCTCTTTCCCTCTCTTTGCATTAAATTGTTATATTGCACTGTTTTATTCATTATCACTAGTGTTTAAATTGTGATTGTTTTAAAATCTCCCATAATTGTTAGAAAACCGATTCACCCCCCCTCTCGGTAGAGCCAACATTGTAAAAAGAGTAGTATAAAGGTTATTCTCGTTACCTACAAAAAGGAAGTGTAAGTTATCCCTAAGCATGTGAAAAGGAAGGTTATCCTTTGACCTATGAAAGGACAATTTTCTCCTTGAGCCTGGAAAAAAGGAGATGCTGTACCAATTTCAAGATAGTGGATTTGGTAGAAAATTCTTTAGAGAGTCTCAAGGTAGAAGAATTGGGTAAGGGTACCAAACATCTATAAATCTTTGTGTAAAGTTTCTTTTCCTTACACTCTTTAATTTGTTTGCTACCTATTTTTCATTTGTTTTTACATTTTATTACAATGTATATCACTTGATCAGGGTTGGTTGCACTCTAGGTAGAAAATTCTTTAAGTTAGAAAAAAGTTTAGAAACCAATTGTGCCCTTTCTTGGTTTAGGATTAAGCCATCTATATCTAATAATTTGTAAACTCATTCCAACTTTGTAAAAGGGGACAATACCCTAGAGAGTTGAATTTGTAAAGCGAGGTATAGGCGGAACTCAGGCTTGCTCTTTAAGACAAAAAAAAAAGAGGTTTGTAAAGGTTGTTTTTCTTAAACCTTGAAGAAGGAATGTGTAGGAGGTTTTCTCTTTAAGCCTATGAAAAAGAAAAGCTTGTAAGGTTATGCTTGAGCTTAGGGAAAAAGAATTGTTGTTGTTTTTAAGCCTGAAAGGAAGAAGTTTGTAATCAATCTTCAATTGTTAACTTGATGAAAATCCTTATGAGGGTCTCTGTCACGACCCAAACTACCCAAAAATCAGAGTTAATTTTTCGCATTTTATTATTTTCTTAAATTCTTACCTGTCCTCGAATCGTGACCAACACTCCACTAATAATTGGGCTGTGCGTCAATGCCAGTCCCACCATTCAATTTCCATCTAACTTATTTTTCTCCAGTCATTTATAATTGTTTTATTATTTATACATCCCCTAAAGTTATTTACAAACATGTTACTGTGCTATGCTTATGTAGATACAATAAGTACAAGTGTATATACCTTATGTTGATGGGCAGCAGCGGATATCCGGAATGCAGTACTGAGTCGTCGCGACTTCAACTGGAGATTATCTGTGGGAGAAAATGAAAGGGGTGAGCACATCAAGCTCAGTAAGGCAATCCTACGAACAAGTAGGTAACCATACTACCTACATGAACGTGGTGCCATGCATAAACCACCCTTCCTCCACACATTTTAAAACAGATGCTATGAATTATGATGTTATGTAAATCAAGTTTGCACGGAAAACTCAACATGCAATTATTTTAAATCATTTCTTTCTCTTTAAAAATTTCACAATGAAGTCAGGACTCGACCCCTCCTTCGGGTGATCCTAACTCACATAAAACCATGGAAATGGAGTTTCTCAAAAGCATCGATATCGAAAACATACGTATATATATATACAAGATACGAGACTAGGCAATACTGTATATCGGTAATAACCAGGACTGGCCAATATGTCCTCGTGAGTCCCTCTAGCTTCACGGATCCCAGTGTGCGAGGTCTCACCCTGATCGGGAACTGCCCGGGAGGTGGGTCAATCCAACCCGTCAGTTTTATCCGATCTCACGCATCCGAAGATGCCGTATCCGAAGATACCCCGTATCACAAAGATACCGTATCACAAAGATACCCCGTATCACAAAGATACCGTATCCGAAGATACCCTGTATCACAAAGATACCGTATCCGAAGATACCCCACGGTACATCGTACTCCATGCTACTTGCACGGTACATCGTACTCCATGGACCCATATCACTCTAGGTACTCCAGCCCAAATGGCCTGCTTCCCACAGAGGTTTTCATAACTCAATACTCATTGCCATGTCTCAAAACGCACGTGCGAGCCTATTAAATCGGTGACACACAGTCTACCCGATGCTCCAAGCACGGCTCATCGTATGTTCTCATAAAAATCAGTGCGAGCGATGCTCAGCACCCTCATCAAATCAAGTAAACTTGGCAGAGCCCGCTTTACATCTCCACAAGGCCGCCAACCTCATCCCTCACTCTCACCCTACTTAAGAGGTATTTTGAGCCTGTTGGGCCTTTTGGCTGACTCCAAGGGCAGACAGCGCTACTCCACAAATCCAGTAAAACTAGTGCGAGCTATGCTCAGCACTCTGTATATAAATTGTATGAGAATCTTATAAAATCTGGTGCGAGTTAGACTCTAGCACCGTGTCACGCAAAAGCATGTGAAATCTGGTGCGAGTTATACTCTAGCACCTATGCATGTAAAACTCTAGTGCGAGCTCTCGCTCTAGCACTAATGCATGCATCACACAAATCAAACATCGTGCGAGCTGAGCTCTAGCACGTCACATGTAAATAAAAACATGTAGGCGGCTCGGTTATTTCCAAATAGTTTTCACAGAAATCACAACAATTAAGATATGCAATGCTATGCATTTTTCTTTAAAAGTGAGCCAGCCTACTCATGCATGTGTTGAAATACCTCCAGAACGAGCAGGAACCTCTTGTCCTTGCTCCTCCCAATTTTTCCTAAATTTTTAGATTCTACCCTTAACAAGGGTATTTTAGTAATTTTGCCCATTCGGGGCACTAAAATTGTTCTTCGACCTCTAGACCCTTCAGTTAATTTTAAAGGACTGCTTATGAATTTAAAATTGCGTAAAGTTACCTCTAGCAGTCCGCAGAATTCCCTTACCTTATTTTCCTGTCGAGTCTGACCTTTTCTTTCCCAATGTTGTCTCGTCGCGCAGTCCGTTATGCTCCCAATCAAATCCCCGGAACTGCGTATTAATATTCCTCAGGTCAGATATTATGCAAATTTAATCGTATTTAATCTTTTCTGGGCTTAATTTAAATCGTTGGGCCCATTTACTCCTATTGGGCCCGATTGTACCTTAATGGGCCTTAATCGGCCTTAAGCCCGTTTACCACTTAATTTTCACTTTATCGAGGCCTATTGGGCTCACTGGGCCCACCAATAATTTATCCGGCCTCGTTCTAACTCTCGAATAGTTAAATCTAATATTTACGACAATTTATCTAAATTTTCATAATTTAATTCAATTTATGCGGAATTTAAATCAATATCACGCATAACGAGGTAATTGTCGTAAATAGGGGTCACTTACCCGAGATTCCATGCTAGTCCTCAAATCGAGACTGTCTCGAGCCCTCGGTGGATGCCAATCGTCAAGCTACACAATTAATTACATTTTCGGGTAAACTTTTCGGTCGAAATTAAATTAAATAAAATGTTCCAAATTTAAATCGGGTCAATTTGACCGCTTATCGACTTACCCGAAGCTCGATTGCATCGCCGAAATTTTTCCCCAATTTTTTTCTCTTTCTTTTTCCCTTTTTTCTTCTTTTTTTTCCTCTCTTTTTGGCTGAACCGGTTCAGTCCGGTTCGGACCGGTTCAGACCGCCGGTTCACCCCGGTTTGGCCGGTTCACCGCCGGTTCGCCACCTTGCCGGCCGGTTCTCCGCCGGCTTCCACCGCCAATCGCTCCACAAGGCTGTCCGCGTCTCGAATCTGGCCTCGGCTTCACTCAACGTCGCCGGAAAGTGGCCGGTCCGGCTGTTCTCCTCTTCGCCGTCGGACCCGTCTCCCTCTTTTGGCCGTCGCCGGCGATTCCCGCCGCCTCGTCGGGTGCTATCGGTCTCAAAAGCACCGTCGTCGCCTGGGCTCTCGAAATCGGGCCTCGGTTCCGGTCGATTCGCCGCCGTTCGCCGGGACCGACTCGATTTTCCCCCTCGCCTTTCCGTCCGTCGATCCGCCGGAAATCGTGGCCGTCGACGCGCGTCACCGGTACTGCTGGAACCGCCGGGCTTCGCTCTAGCTTCTCCAACCATCGGCTGGGTCCATCGGCCGCCGGTGGCTCGCCGGTCTCCTCGGGTTCGGCTGCTACGTTCGGTCTCTCTCTCTCCCCGATATTTTCGTTTTCAGTCTCCTTTTTTTTTTCCTTTCATTAATTTATTTTTATTAATTTTATTATTATTTTTATTTATTTTAATTATTTTACTATTCCTTAAAATACATTAAAATTACCCAACTATCTCTTAAAATTATTATTAAATTCTAAATTTATCAATTTAATTTTATTTAATTTATTTATTATATTTTAACCTCTTTTTCGGGTATAATTTCCCCGTATTTTCGGGATATTGTCCCGGGTGACTTTTCGATATATTTTTCGATTATTTTCGGGATTATTTTTCCGAACTAAAAATCCCGATTAATTTTCCTAAATTAATATCTTGATCAATTTAACCCAAAATAAATTTATTTCACTTTTATTGACCAAGATTTCTTAAATCCATATTTTAATTAAATTTTTCTTATCGAAATTATACCGACCTTTGATCTTTTGACCATTTTGCCCTTACACGTGTTCGGGATTAATTTAACCCAACTTCCTTCATACTTCCTCTATCTTTTCTTATTTAATTTTCATATTTTAATTAAATTCGGGTCTTACAGTCTCAAGGTAGATGATACGTGTCGTAAGTACTAAAAATAAAGTACTCTTATTCCACTAATTTGTAGTTAGGGAAGTCGAGGTCAAAGTTATAGAGACTATAGCAATTGAATAAAAGCAATCACAGTTCTTAAAAACAAAAACATGAGGAGGTATACTTACAATAAAGGGTAACGAAATTTATAAAAACTATCCAAAAAATACCAAAAATTGACAGCTACATAAAAAGATTAAGAAAAATCGGTTAAGACAAACAATCAAGAATGCTTCAGCTAGCATGCTTCTCAATTAACTTGGTTTAAATGTTGATCATTGAATTCCTTACAAAATTCATCAATTAAATATTCAACTATAGCATAACAATAAGTTTTGTTACACCATCTTCCCTTACTATGTAGTTAATTAAAACATGTTCTTTAATTAATCTCCAACCACTTGAAATACTTAGAATAAGCTCTCTAAATATATTCATGCAGTATCATTAACATTTGTGGAAGATATGAGTTGAGTTAAGCGACTAACACACAAGCTCGGTTAATCTACTTAAACCTTAATTCTCCTAGATCTCTAATGCTTTTCAACATTTAGAAATTATAGACTTAAGTCTTTAATCGAGTAGTAGATTATTTATAAGACCCGTATTTCATGTGTAACTTTATGGATTCATAAGTGTGGTAATGTACTTGTAATGTGAAGTACAATTGATGTAAATTCCATAAATGTAATGTACATACGTGTAATATGAGTTTGTAATGTACATCCAAGTTTCATTGGATATGAATATGAAGAAACGAGCTTTTATAAGTGATGAATGTGCTTAGAACTCAAAACGAGTAGTGTGGTAGAATGGAATGAAGTTGTACTTTCATTTGGTTTTGTAATGTGTACTTTTGGATATACAAAGAATGCACACAAGTTTTAATATGTATAAAGCTTGAATAGATGCCATTTTCAAGTCATAAAGGTGGTCGAAGGAGAAAATGACTATGGCAGCAAATTAAGAATGTTTGGGTGTGAGTTGTTATAGAAAAACTGCAGGAAATCTGGAAAATATGAAGGCCAGATTGATCTCATAAGATAAGAGATCGATTTGGAAGAGCCAGAATGCTCTTATTTGAGCAATGGAATAGAGCAGATCAATCTTCAATGGGGATAGATCGATCTCCTAAACATTCTGTAATAAAGAGATCGATCCTTGAAGCAGACATATCGATCTCCGATTGGCTACTGGAAAGATCAGATTGATCTCTTCCCTTAGCAAAAATCGATCCTCTTTAACTCTCTACCTTAAACAGATCGATCTCCAAGCCTGACAGATCGATCTCCTGCTTGTAAAATGCCCTGAAAAAGAGGGATTTTAAGAGGACCAGATCGATCTCCTTCCCCTGCAGATTGATCCCATCAAGCAATTCTATATATAGGAGCAGTGAAATCTGCCATTTACGGAAAACACACTTCACCCTTTCCATTTTCAACCTAAAACCTAGATTTCTCTCTCTAAAATCCACCCATTCTAGTAAGATTTCAAGGGAGGCCATTAGACACAAATTTGTTCATCTTGAGGAAGAGAACAACATAGTTGAAACCCAAAACCTCATTGTTGGTATTGAAGGAGTAAGGAGCATTTCCCGTTGGAGCAAGAAGAGAAATTAGATTGGCAAGTTTCTAATACTTCAACCCAAGTACATTGGTTCATTTGTTGATTTTGGAGTTGATATGTATGTGTATTGATGATTGGAATCACTTAGAAGGTATTAGAACTAATGTGACCTAGAAAATTGAAGAAGTCTAGTGTGAGAAAGCATAAATTAGATGAGTTGGTGATTTGTGAGACTTGCTAAGTTGTCATTTGAGTAATGTGGATGATTAGAAGAGGGTAAATGAAGCTACATTGTGGGTTGAGGGAAGTTATGAGAAATGAGCACATATAAATGTTGGATAGATGCTATAGTGAGGAAATTGATGAAATATGAACACTATGAGGTTAGCATCGATCTAGTATCGATTTGGAATGAGTTAATAGGCCTAAGAAGACCCATAGACTCGAGTTATGGGTAGAGTAATGAAACGAGGCCTCATAAGCGTTAATAGAGACTATAGGTCGAATCGACTATAGTTAATGCAAGTGTTGGATTATAATGAGCAAAAATGTTGCAAAATATGTTTATGTGCAGTTCCGGAGAGATCGTTGGAGACGAATCGGACCGCACAAGTACGCAGCTTTAAGGAAGTGGAATCACACGTCGTGATTCCAGGTAAGGGAGTCTGTAAGTATATAGAGGTAGCTACTCGTATTTTGTGGGTATATAGGGCTTTGAAAATGTGCATGAGTTTATAGAAATATATTGACGATGTATGGAAGTAACTATGAGTATTTGTATGAGATTTGGTTATTGAAATGGTATTATAAAGAAATGGGATAGTAAGGCTAATAATTGCATAAATCACGTTTTTTTAATGTTTTCACAAAACACCTTGCTTTGTTTTAAGCAGATTGACTGATAGGCTGGCAAATGTTTGAATGATGTTGTGTAATAGCACATGTGAGGTGCTAAATGTGTTTTGAGATTGGTTTTTGAATGTTGATGAGCCACCTATCATGTTTATGTGAATTAAACCATGCTGGAGCCTAACTCGCACTGGATATTGATGTTTTCACATGTTTGAAATGTGCTGGAGCTTAGCTCGCACTCTAATTTGAATTGTGGATGTGTTATAAACCGTACTGGAGCTTTTGCTTATACGTGGATTTCTTTATATTTTATACATATATGTCGTACTAGAGCCTTGCTCGTATGAAGTGATTCAAATATGAAGCATGAATTCGCGCTAGAGCGTAGCTCGTGCAGGTTTTCACACTGTGGTACGTATGAGGTCGTGAAAGTTGGTAAGATTCTCAAGCCCTACATCCTTAAGCCCGATGAGGCGGGGAGGCTCTGCTCGGTGGGGAGGCTCTCTTACGGTAAGACCCTTAAGCCCAACATCCTTAAGCCCTGGAGGGGGCACGGAGGCTCTCTTACGGAAGGATCCTTAAGCCAACATCCTTAAGCCTTAGAAGGGTGGGGAAGCTCTGTTCGGTAGGGAGGCTCTGTTACATGGGTATGGAAACACGATATGGGTCCGTGGAGTACGATGTACTATGTATATCACATGGAGTACGATGTACCGCGTGGTGATTTTGTGATGAGAAAGTCTGGCGAGGGATAATCCACCTTCGTGCCAGCACGATACCCCGCACACCTGGATGCATGTGGTCTGGGATGAATTATGATGTAGTTAGCCCACATAGTCACTTGTGATATAGTGATCTGGTCTTTACACATATTTGTGATTGTGACTGTCCAGGGTAGACCCGAAGGAGGGGTTGAACCTTATGGAATTTGATTTGTGAAATGATAATGATAATTGCAATGATATTTTTATGTGTTTAGGGAAGAGATGAGATTGAAAGGATGTTTCTTAATAAAATTCCCTTCTATGAAGAGATTTGATAAAGATGAGCGTGAGAGGTTTTACATGATGATGATTTCCATGTTTTATATGCCTGTTTTCCATAATTTCTATACTTGATATAAGTATATTCATACGACATAGATTTATTTCCTCATGCTCTGACTATAAATTGCTTTATGCATAACATTATCAGCATGTAGATAGAGTAGTTATCTACCATAATTGCATTATTGCCTTACTAAGCGTGTGGTTGCTCATCCCTCTCTATTTTCCCCCTCCTATAGAGCGTGCATAGTCGCCCAGTGAGGACTGAGGCATTGTATTTTGGATATCTGCTGCCATCCATCGCTAAGAGGTATACACATGAAGATTCTTTTTGTATCTAAACAATTGTAAAAGCACAGTAGTCTTTTTAAGTTGTAATTATGGGGGATGTAGATGTCAGTAATCATATTTTGTATAAATGAATTATTGCTGTTCAAATGTATGACATCACTTTTATTAACTGAGTATGGATATTGCGAGGGGATTATTATTGACTCATAGCCCAATAGTGTAGTGGTAAGTTTGTTCATGATCGAGTAGGGAAAGGAATAAATGCGAAAAATGTATTGAGATTTTCAGTTATTGAGAGGATAAAATGGGTCGTGACATTATTAGAGTTAATTAGATAGTTTACAACCTAAATTAAACTAACAATCATGGTAATATGCTCAAAGAACCTTCGGTATTATTAATTTCATGCTTTCTGACAACATACTTCAACCAAGATTAATTAAAGATACATACCAACTGAATAAAACTACTATTCACTACTAGACATGCTTAAAACACAAATAAAGATTGAGAAAAGAATGAAAGAAAAGACAAAGAAACTAATTTCAAAGAAAACACAACCTAGAGAACATGCAAGAACTAAATTATGCTATATATTATGCTAAAGATGTCAATAAGAAGAAAAGATAGTATACTAATGACACAATTGTAAAAATAAAGAAGATGAGCTAATTAAACTAAACTAGATGCTAGAAAACACAAATATAAAATTAATAAGCAAACAATTGGTTTACTAATCTTTAAGCTAATGAATATGTAAACATGCAAGATAATTAATCTATATGCAAAATCCTAACAAAGAAACTAAGTTGTAAAGAAAAGAACATAAAGATCATGCAAGGATAAAAATTCGGCAACTTTATAAAACTTAAGACAAGAATTAGCAAAGACTTTTAATTTTATATAAATCAACCTATCATGCGAACCAAGAAGAAAAGATCATGTAATTATGTAATAATAAGCTAAACTAAGCAATTGGCAACCAAGGAATGAAGAAAGAAATCGATTTGGAACAATTATATGGAAAACGTTATGTAGAAAATAAAAACAATAAGCAATCAGCTAAGGTTTGAATAAAAAGAACTTACTAAAAATAAAAAAAAGAGTAAAACAATGTTTTTAAATAAAAACAAGGCCAATTGATGTGTCTAATGGCTAGGCATTGGTTCCTTTATATAGTGAGGGAAAATTCTAATCTTGTTTGGAGTAAAAGATCTAATTACAATATGATTAGCATTCTAATATCTAATATTAATCTAACAATAACTCTTCAATAGTCTTGGTTTCCAATTCTTCTTTACTAACTCATTGGCTTATTAAAGTCTTCTTTTCTGGCAAATATTCTTCTAAAAAAGATTTAACTAATTTTTTCAATCATCCTTGTAGCGATCCTTTTTTGATTAGGACTTTGACTTTCTTACTTTAGTGTTGACTTTGCAAGGACTTTTGGCCCATTAAATGACTTCTAATTTGGATGATCTTGGACATTCTGGAAAGCTTAAGAAGTCTTCTACAACATTGAAGGTCACTTTTTTCAAAAAAATCAGACATAGATGAAATTACCAAAATACCCCTATTGATATGAAAATACAAAAAGTGCAAAAAGTGTCCATTTAGCTCCAGTTTCTCTCCTAAGCCTATTTTCTGTCACGCCATTCACTCACACGCGACCTACCAAAATCACCACAATTTTTTTTCTTTCACTTACCTTTCCTTCTGTCATCACTCGACACCAATTAGTTGGGCTGTGATTCGATATTAGTCACCTATTCATATTTATTCACAACATACGTAGAATTTAATATTCTTTTCTACAATGTAACTCTTATACATTAATACAAGTATTTATACATATACCTCCCCGACTATACAGTCGTTTACATAGCTATGCTTACACATTGTTTAATACAAAATGTCAAGTGTGTATACCTCTCGTAAGATGGATAACCAGTGGATCAAAGTCTACAAATCTCCAGCTGTGTCCACCAACTGTGGATGCTCTGAAAAGAGGGAAATAATTAGGGGGTGAGCTCACAACTCAGTAAGGAAATCAGGCAAGCAAGTAGATAACTACACTATCTACAAAATACTATGCTTATGCCTTGAAATCATTTCCTTATCTATTCGTATCTAAAGCATGCATCTTGCTTAAAGCCTTTATGCAATATGTATATAGATACAAAACATCAGTTATAAAAACTAGAAATATGATGGTTTAACAACCTCATCCTTTTATGCACAATATTGCATTTCTCATGTAATTTCACACAAATCACATTTTTCTCATGCCATTCAATTAAATCAAAATATGGTATAGCATCATGTTTAAAAACATGGAAAATTGGGCCTCACCCATCCCTCGGGTTACCCTTTTCACAATTCACAAATTCGCATGTTCATATCATAAAAACCATGTGATAGTTCAGCCAAGAAATCTCAATTACATTGCATGAAAAGAAAATCGAGATAGGCGACTACTGACGAGCCCTAAGGGTATATATCCGCAAGTGCACGGGTCGTACAAGTAATAATGGGATTTGAGTCCCGAGTTATCGTCCCACAGAGAAGTTGACTAGCCTAATTAAGTATCGGTTACTTTTACCCTATATATATTCTAGCAAATTATGAAATTGAGTGGGTGATCTACTAAGGCTAATTAAAAACACGGGAAAGCATTAAAATAGAGAAAATAAAAGAAATAAAGGAAATAAAAACGAGCAAAATTACTTACAGTGCTCCACGCAATTAAAATCGAAAACCTACAAAAGAAATTAAAACAGTTAAAACTAATTAACGCAATTAAAATAAAATGCAAATATGAAAATAACAAAACAAAATTAATTAAACTAAAATTAAACTAACCTAAAAATGCAATTAAACTACTTAATCAAATGCAATTTAAACTAACCTATGATTTAATGAAATCAATTTACCCCTAATCTAATTCTAAATGAACATTTAATTAACTATTAACCTAATTAAAACTAAGTTCTACACTATTAAGCAAGAATAATAATTATGCAATTTAATTAACAACTCTAAACTAAGCTAACTACTTAAATAAAAAATAAACTAAACTAAAATGCATGAAAATGAGTTAATGCCCAAAATGCAAAAGCCAAACAAGGCCTTAGCATTTTAAACCATTCCCTCCCTTTACTGTTCATCATTCATTTTGTTTCTTTTCCAGGTGGCTCGGGTTGGTAGCTGCTGCCCATGCTGTTTGGCGTGTCTAGCTTGCTCATGCTTCACGGGTTGCTGCTGCTGTCCAGGTCCTGTCCCAACTGCCTTGCTCGGTCCTGTCCAAGCCTGCTGCTCACTACCAGCTCCATGCACAACCGTGCACATTTCCTTCTCCAGGTGGCTCGGGTTGGTAGCTGGTCCAGGTGTGGTCTCGGGTGTCCGCTGGATGCTCACGGGTGAGGCTCGGCTTTGCCCTCTGGTCCGCTGCTGCTGCACCATTTCTGCTTCGGTTTCTGTTGTGCCTGTGTTGCTAACATCAGCACAAGACCAGGGAAAATGCTCCTGCTCCAGCCCGACTCTCTGCTACGTCCAGCAGGGCTCGACACTGCTTCCTGCCCAGACTTGCTCTCGGTTCCTGCTCTCGGTGTGATCCAGATGATGCCCACAGCTATGTCCAGGCGATGTCCACTTCTGCTGTCTGCTGCACCGATCCTGTTTCTGTTCCCAATCTATCCGACCGCTGGTTCAAGTCAGCATTAAGGTTTCAGGGATGAAAACAGAGCATAACAGAGGAGAAGTCTCGGTTTCCAGGTGTGCTGCTGTTTCGGATTGTTTGCTGCCCTTACCCTCTCGGTGTTACATGAACAAGGTGTGAAACGTTAAGACACTAACTCACCATAACTTTTCTGACAACTAACGAAAAGAAAGAAAAGAATAAAACTAAATGGAAGCAAACCGAGAATCAAAAACAAAACAAAAACAAACTTGAAAAATGAAGGAAAAACCGAGAAGAGCAAATGGAAATGATGCTGTGCATTAAAGCTTGAAAAATAAAGACTGGAATAATACCAAACCGAGAACAAAGATTAGTAAATGAGGCTGCAATTCAACATGGAAAGCTTTGCATAAATGAAAATAGATGAAGATGAACAGTAACAGTTAAATGGAAATTGATTTTTCGGGAAAAGCTTCTAAAAAAAAAATTCAAAATTCTAACACTACTCCTAACTACATTACACTACTCCTACTCCTAAAAATTACATAACACTTTCAATTGTCATCCTTTCCTATTTATAAACACACTAGGGGTAAAATGGTAATTTTTACATCCTTGTTGAGTTGGCATTTTTTGGCCACTTGTCTTCACACCATTGGCTCCTCGAAAAGATATGTCCATGTCATCGGTCTTCTTGTCCAATTGGATGTGCTCGGTGGCATGACTCGTGTTGTCCGCGTGGCTCAATCTCGATTTTAGCCCAATTTCGGTCCATTTTCTACCGAAATATTCAAAATTCATCCGGATTTGATTTATCTGCAAACATGAGAATTTTAATTAAATAAAGGGGATAATTAACAAAATAAATTGGGGATTTAAATAAATAATTAGGAAATTAAGCACAAATAATTCTAAAAATATAGAATTATCAACTACATGTTCTGAGATTATGATCATAACTCATTTTCTATGATCCCATGCTACACAGTACTCGGTGTGCGGGGTCTCATAATTACTGTAACGAGAGGTAGGTCAAATCTCTACTATCAACTCTCAATCTGAGGACCTCATTTCGAAGCACACCAGATCCCATTGGATCCCGCTCCCACTGCTAACTAGTCCTATCCATATACATTCAAGTACTCATGGTACAACGTACTCCATGTGACATACACGGTACACAGTACTCCATGGACCCTATCTAAGGGTGGGATGCTAGCCATGAGTCTTAGTACTCTTACCTTGGATATACCTCATAGTCGAGATGCTCGCCATGAGTCTTAGTCCTCATACAATGGGTTATTTCGATAGCCCTCAGCCTTATCTCAAAATATTGCACGTGTGAGTGTATATATATATATATATATATATATATCGGTGCCACACACGATCATCACAGGCTCCCAACATGGTTGTTTCATGCCCTTTTCAAAATTGCTACGTGCGAGTAAACTCCCAGGAAGACCGTATCACAATGACATAACCCTAGTACGAGCAATGCTCCCAGCAGTATGTCATGTAAAAACACGAGTATGAGCAAAGCTCCCAATACTCTAAAATATATAATTAATGAAAACTGAGTACAAGCTAAGCTCCCAGTACTCTATCATGTAAAACTGAGTATAAGAAAAGCTCCCAATACTCTATAATGCATCAATCACAAAATTGAGTACGAGCAATGCTCCCAGTACTCTAACATGCATAAATCGCATTTGAAATCTAGTACGAGTATATACTCTAGTGCTATGTGATGCATATCTCAAAATATAGTACGAGTATTCTCTAGCACTTATGGTTTTCACACAAAACCTGATAGATGGCTATTCAAATCATAATTCACCTAATGAAATCAAATAAGCACTCAAATGTGTTGTTTTTGCATATACCTGAAAACATTAGCCATTCTATCATGCAACTATGAATTTTAGTCACAACATGCTTCTAAGGCTTTTTATCCTATTTTTGGATAAAACCGTACTTTATCTCATTTGTCCTTAGCATAACAACATGCCTATTCAAGAGAATTCATATAGGATATAATATCAAAATTCTATTAAATTTACGTGTAGCCATCTCTAGCTACTCACGAAATTCCCTTACCTCGGATCACGTCACTTGACCTCTCTTCCTCGGTGCTGCTTACTGTTATAGTCCGATCAGCTTCCCAACGTGATTTTCGAAGCTGTTATAATTATTTACATTAGTATATCGTAATATACTTGTTTCATTAGCCAAATTTCAATTCTATACATCAATTTCATCACTTTCTCTCATTTCCATGCCAATAGCTAGGTCATGCTCATTTTTCATGATCCTTTCATTTCCAACTATTCATACATATGCCAACAAACTCACCAATACACCTAGTTCAACATATATCAACTTGGTGCATTAGATCTTACCTAGCTGAGATTTTCCTATTTTCTCACCAAATTTCGTAAAATCCTTCTTGCTATTCCAATCTTTGATTCCAACTTCTTGTTTCCAAGTATGTTGTTCTCCTCTTCACTAAGAACAACTTTGCTTAACTGAATCTCACTCAAAACTGATTGCAAACGGAAGTTTTCTAGTGTTGAAATGTTAGGTTTAACTTTGGTTCTTGAATGGAATAGTGTTTCTCATGAAACAGAGTTTGCAGAGGTCCAGTATTTATAGAATTGGCTCTATGAGATCGATCTGCTAACCACATGAGATCGATATGCCATGCATTTTTCTGCTCGAAACCAACCTTTCAGGCCAAATAAGATCGATCTGCCCCTAAGCATGAGATCGATTTGCATTATTCAGAACCTTAAGGAGATCGATCTAGCCTTACAATGAGATCTAATTATGGCAACCCGAGCCTTAAGGAAATCGATCTGCTTCAACCAAAATCTTTCTCCAGATCGATCTGCTCTTGCTAAAAGATTGATCTGCCTCTTGCAGAAACCATATTTCCTTATTTCTAACCTATGGGATCGATCTGTATTGCCAATGACATCGATCTGCTCTTCTTTAGAAGCAGTCCTGCTGCACTTTTCCTTCCCAAATCACTATTACATTGGTTTTTAATTTACTTCACCATCCATTTTGCATTTCATCCACATTTACAACTTCAAAATATACATTCCTCATGATTTACATCAATTGTGACTTGTCCATACATCACAATTTCATAAAGATTACATGTAAATTTATGGGTCTTACAATCCTCCCCACCTTAAGAAATTTGGTCCTCCAAATTAGAACCAAGTTATTCAATAAACAATTGGGGGTACTTCTCTCGCATCAAACTCTGTAGCTCCCAAATACCTTCCTCTGTAGTGTAATGCTGCCAGAGAATCTTCACTAACCCGATGGGCTTGTTCCTCAAGACTTTCTCCTTTCTATCCAGTATCCGTATCAGTCTCTCTACATAAGTCAAATCTTCCCTGAGCTCCAATGGCTCATACCGAATCACATGATTTGGATCTGGATGATATTTTCTCAACATCGAAATGTGGAAAACATTATGCAGTCCCGATAATTCTGGTGGCAAAGCCAATCTATATGCCTTATCTCCCACTCTATCCAATGTCTCAAAGGGTCCAATATAGCGAGAATTTAACTTACCTCTCTTTCCAAATCTCGCTATACCCTTGAAAGGAGAAACCTTCAAAAATATTGACTCAACAACTGCGAACTCTAGTGGTCTCCGTCTCTTGTCAGCATAGCTTTTTAGTCTACTATGAGCTGTCCTCAATCTCTCAAGAATCAACCAGACATCCTCAGAGGCTTGTGTAACCAAGTCAAGAGCAAATATTTTCCTATCACCCACTTCTTCCCAACTGATAGGGGAATGACATCTACGGCCATATAATGCCTCATACGGTGCCATCTCGATACTCGCATGATAACTATTGTTGTAGGCAAATTCGACTAGTGGCAATTGATCATCCCGAGAGCCTTTAAAATCTAGCAGACATGCTCTCAACATATCCTTTAGAGTCTATATAGTCCTCTCTGGCTGACGATCTGTCTGAGGATGATAAGCGATGCTCATACTCAACTGGGTTCCCATGGCTTCCTAAAAATGTTCTCCAAAGTGGGAAGTGAAGCGGGAATCCATATCGAAATAATGCTCACTGGAATACCATGTAACCTCACTACCTCGCGTACATACAACTCTGCCAATGAACTCAGAGTATCGGTAGTTCTTGTAGCTAAAAAGTGGGCTGACTTCGTCAGTCTATCAACTATCACCTATATAGCATCATGATTCCTCCGGGTCCTTGGTAAACCCATCACGAAATCCATGGTGATATACTCCCATTTCCTTATCGATATAGGTAGAGGCTGCAATAACCCTGCAAGTTTCTGATGCTCTACATACTAGATAGCTTGCCACAAAATTCGCCACATCTCTCTTCATGCCTGACCACCAGTACACCTTCCAGAGATTTTAATACATCTTATTACTCTCCGGATGTAACGTGTACCTCGAAGAATGAGCTTCCGTCAATATCACTCTCTTGAGCTCTGGGTCCTCGAAAATACACAATCTACTTTTGATCCTCAGAAGTCCATCAAAACCTATCTGAAAATCAGTCTCTATGCCCTTCTGTATCTGACTAATCACGTCAATGCAATACGGATTAGTCTGCTGAGCTTGTCTGATGCTGTCCAACAGATTTGACTCCAAGCGTAGACTAACAATCATACAATCCGTATTCATGTCAGAAGGCACAATCCCCAAACTGAGGCTAGAAAATTGCTCTAGCAACTCATGTTCCCTGACCACCATATACAATACCATCCCAAGGCTCTTCCTACTCTAAGCATCAGTTACAACATTAGCCTTACCCGGATGATAAAGTATCTAACAATCATACTTCTTTAGCAGCTCTAGCCATCTTCTCTGTCTCATGTTCAATGCTTTCTGCGAGACCAAATACTTAAGGCTCTTGTGGTCGGTAAAAATCTGAAACTTTTCACCATACAAGTAGTGGCGCCATACCTTCAACACAAACACTATTGCTGCTAACTCTAAATCATGGGTCTAATAGTTCTTCTCATGATCCTTCAGTTGTCTGGATCCATAAGCAACTACACTCCCATCGTGCATCAATACACAGCCCAGTCCCTGATGCGATGCATCTGTATATACTGAAAATCCTCCTGAGCTGGTAGGGATAGTAAGAATCGGAGCGGTGGTCAATTGACTCTTTAACTCCTAAAAACTCTTCTCACAATCCTCATTCCACACGAATGCTACACCCTTCCGAGTGAGACGTGTCAACGGAGCAGCTAACTTAAAAAATCCTTCTACGAATCTCCGATAATATCTTACTAAACCCAAGAAACTTCTTATCTCGATGACTGTCCTTAGCTGTTCCCATTGAACTACAGCCTCAATCTTGGATGGATCCACTAATACACCATCCTTCGACACAACGTGTCTAAAAAATGAGATCTATGACAACCAAAAATCACACTTATTGAGTTTAGCATACAACTTCTGCTCTCATAAGGTATGCAATACAATCCTGAGGTACTCCTCATGCTCTTCCTCGGATTTCAAATATACTAAGATCTCATCGATGAAGACGATAACAAATTGGTCTAAGTATGGCTTGAATACATCGTTCATCAAAGCAATGAAAGCTGCGGGAGCATTCGTCAATTTGAATGGCATAACCAAGAACTCATAATGGCCATATCAGGTCCTAAATGTTGTCTTGGGTACATCTTCACTACGAACTCTCAGCTGATTATACCCAGACCTCAGATCAATCTTAGAAAATAGATGCGCTCCCCGGAGCTGACCTAACAAATCGTCGATACGTGGAAGAGGATACCTATTCTTGATGGTTGCCTTATTCAACAATCTGTAATCTATACATAATCGGAGGCTTCCATCCTTTTTCTTTACAAACAAAATCGGTGCTCCCTAAGGCGAAACATTTGGTCTGATAAAACCCCTATCCAACAACTCTTGTAATTGTTTCTTGAGCTCCTCCAGCTCAACTAAAACCATAAGATACTATGGTTTCGATATAAGTTCAGTACCAGGAACCAAATCTATACAGAAGTCCATCTCTCTGTCTAGTGGTAGCCCTGGCAATTCATCCAGAAAGACCTCTGGGAATTCACTAACCACAAGAATATCTACCAACTCCAGATGTACCTTATCCTTATCAACCACGTACGCAATAAAACCTTCAATATATCTCTTTTTTTTATTAGTTAGCATAATACATTATTAATCACAATCATAACTACTACTTTTATTTCTTTTTATCAAACTTTACAACATATTTTTCAGGGTTAGGAAACATAACTGTCTTAACATAACAATCTAAAACAACATGGTTTGATGATAACCAATCCATTCCTAAGATTACATCAAAATCACTCATGCTTAACAGTATCAGATTGGCTGTCATGTCTTTTTCCCCTACTCTTAACTTACAATCATTTAACACATACTCTACTAGCTGACTATTATCCATAGGTGTACTTATCAACATCATCTTACTCATTGGTGTACGCTCTACATGTTTTCCTAACTTACATACAAATGAAGGCGATACAAATGAATACGTGGCACCAGGATCAATTAAAACATGTGCTTCTAAATCTTATGTCAGGATGTTACCTCTAATCACATCCTATGAAGAATTGACTATCCCCTAGTCCAAGGCATGCACTCACCCTCGTCCAATAACCTGCTTCCCTTTCTCTTCTGCTGTCGCTCTCCTCCTCAACACAGAAATATCAGCTGAAGCTCTCTCAGGCTCCTTACCCTTCTGTGAGGCAATATCTATGACCTCTTGGCAAACTCTAGCCATGTGTATTGGCTTCCCACATCTAAAGCACAATCTGCTAGAAACAGGACAAGGTCTACCTCTGTGGAATCTACTACATCTACTGCACTGCTCAGTAGTAGGCCTCGATCCTCCAATCACTACTCCTTTAGTTGGAGCTATAACCGGGTATGCAGGAGATCTAACAATCTTCTCCTATACTTCATTGATCCTTGGTCTCTTACTAAAGAGTCTCCTCCCTCCTCGATATCTGAAACCTCGAGCACTGTAACTCACCGACCTCTTTCTAACTATTCTGAACTTTGAGATATTCCTCTCATAATCTTGCTCACATTACGCCTTGCGCACTGCCTCATCGTAGGTAGAGATGTGAAAGAACTAGTTTAGACCGTAATACTAGTTTCAATCCATCTATGAATCTGTGGACCTTCTTAGTCTCGCTACTCATAGTGTCAGGGTCATACCTTCCCAGGGATAAAAATATGGTCTCGTACTTGTCTACCGACTAACTTCCCTGGCTTAACCTTAAAAATTCAGCCTGCAGCCTCCGCTGAGCTGTATCTGGAACAAACTGCCTCCTGAAGGCATCCAAAAATATCTCCCAACTGATCTCTGTATGTCGGGCTCTCAATATGGGTCGGTGGACTTCCACCAATGCTTTGTTGTCCCCTTCAGTAGGAACGCAGCAAATGTGACAATCTCTGAAGTCGTACACCCAAAGAATCCTTACAACTTCTCTATCTCTCCTATCCATTCCTCCGCCAAAATTGGGTCCTTAATCCCACGAAAAGTTAGAGGTCCAAGCTTCTGGAATTGTTAGTGTCTGTCAATATCACAACCATACCCCAAAACATTACCGCCCTGTCATGGAGATATATGAGACAGCGTATCTTGAACTAGTGGGGGTGTAGATGTATCGGTAGGCTGTGGCACATGAGCTGGCTGTGTAGGCGTACCAAGTGCAGTGGCCTTTCCAAACGCAGTCTCTACATCTTGTCCCTATCCTCTTGGCATAGTCTATGCCAGTATCTCCACTATAGTTTCAAGACGAAACTCTAGTCTCTCGAAACGTGCCTCGGTACTCTCTGGTACCTCATTGGGACCTATACTCTCCTCTGGGGTCTTTGGCCTACCTCTACGGCCTCGAGCCCTACCTCTATCCCCTCTACCATGACGAGTATTAACCATAATGGTTAAATCCCTGCATTTATAATCATTAATTAGTCTGATATCCATCTCGTATACACAATTGAAACTGAACAAAGCACAGTACTATGGGGATGTACATTTTCCTAATTACTAATATTGGCTCACATCAGACCAACTCTGCTCTGATACCATTCTGTCACTCCTTTCTCTCACACGCGACCTACCAAAATCACCACAAATTTTTTTTTTCATTTCACTTACCTTTCATTCTGTCATCACTGCACACCAATTAGTTGGGTTGTGATTCGATATTAGTTACCCATTTATATTTATTAGCAACATACGTAGAATTTAATATTCTTTTCTACAATGTAACTCTTATACATTAATACAAGTATTTATACATATACCTCCCTGACTATACAGTCGTTTACATAGCTGTGCTTACACATTGTTCAGTACAAAATGTCAAGTGTGTATACCTCTCGTAAGATGGATAGTCAGTGGATCAAAGTCTACAAATCTCCAACTATGTCCACCTACTGTGGATGCTCTAAAAAGAGGGAAATAATAAGGGGGCGAGCTCATAGCTCAATAAGGAAATCAAGCAAGCAAGTAGATAGCCGCACTATCTACAAAATACTATGCATATGCCTTGAAATCATTTCCTTATCTATTCGTATCTAAAGCATACATCTTACTCAAAGCCTTTATGCAATATATATATATACAAAACATCAGTTATAAAAACTAGAAATAAGCTGGTTTAACAACCTCATCATTTTATGCGCAATAATGTATTTCTCATGTAATTTCACACAAATCACATTTTTCTCATGCCATTCAATTAAATCAAAATATGGCATAACATCATGTTTAAAAACATGGAAAATTGGGCCTCACCCATCCCTCGGGTTACCCTTTTCACAATTCACAAATTCGCATGTTCATATAATAAACCATGTGATAGTTCAATCAAGAAATCTCAATTACATTGCATGAAAAGAAAATCAAGATAAGTGACTACATGTTCCAAGATTATGATCATAACTCATTTTATGTGATTCCAGGCTTCACAGTACTCGGCGTGTGGGGTCTCATAATTGCTGTAACGAGAGGTGGGTTAAATCTCTACCGTCAGCTCTCAATCTAAGGACATGATTTCGAAGCTCACAAAATCCCATTAGATCTCGCTCCCACTGCTAACCAGCCCTATCCAAGTACATTCAAGTACTCACGGCACAGCGTACTCCATGTGAAATACATGGTACACAGTACTCCATGGACCCTATCTCAGGGTGGGATGCTAGCCATGAGTCTTAGTCCTCTTACCTTGGATATACCTTATAGTCGGAATGCTCGCTATGAGTCTTAGTCCTCATACCATGGGTTATTTCGATAGCCATCGGCCTTATCTCAAAATATCGGACGTGTGAGCATATATATATATATATATCTATATATATATATATATCTATATATATATATATATATCGGTGCCACACACAGTCAGTACAAGCTCCCAACACGGCTGTTTCATGCCCTTTTCAAAATTGGTACGTGCAAGTAAACTCCCAACACGACCGTATCACAATGACATAACCCTAGTGCGAGCAATGCTCCCAGCACTATGTCATGTAAAAACACGAGTATGAGCAAAGCTCTCAATACTCTAAAATGTATAATCAATGAAAACTGAGTACGAGCTAAGCTCCCAGTACTCTATCATGTAAAACTGAGTATGAGCAATGTTCCCAATACTCTATAATACATCAATCACAAAACTGAGTACAAGCAATGCTCCCAGTACTCTAATATGCATAAATCACATTTAAATCTAGTACGAGTATATACTCCAGTACTACGTGATGCATATCTCAAAATATAGTACGAGTATTCTCTAGCACTTATGGTTTTCACACAAAACCCGAAGATGGTTATTCAAATCATAATTCACCTAATGAAATCAAATTAGCACTCAAATATGCTGTTTTCACATATACCTGAAAACATTAGCCATTCTATCATGCAAATAGGAATTTTCGTCACAACATGCTTCAAAGGCTTTTTATCCTATTTTTGGATAAAACCATACTTTATCTCATTTGTCCTTACCACAACAACATGCCTATTCAAAGGAATTCATATAGGATATAATATCAAAATTCTATTAAATTTACGTGTAGCCATCTCTAGCTACTCACGAAATTCCCTTACCTCGGATCATGTCACGTGACCTCTCTTCCTCGGTACTGCTTACTCTTACAGTCCAATCAGCTTCACAGTGTGATTTTCGAAGTCGTTATAATTATTTACGTTAGTATATCATAATATACTTGTTTCATTTGCCAAATTTCAATTCTATACATCAATTTCATCACTTTCTCTCATTTTCATTCCAATAGCTAGGTCATGCTCAATTTTCATTGTAAGACCCTTAATTTTCGGTGCAATGTATATAATTATAAGATGTACAAACAAGTTGAATTATGTATGAAACATAAGAAATATATATTTTTGAAGTTCTAAGTGTAATTGGAATGTTGAAGTGATTGGATATAGGTTTTAATGAGGAAATCTGCAGAAAAATGAAGTTGGATGAAGGACGGATCGATCCCAAGCAAGGAAAGATCGATCTCATGGCCCGAAGAATGCAGAATCAAGCATGTTGGAAGAGGCAGATCGATCTCTCACACAATCCAGATCGATCTCCTTAGCTTTCGTGTTAGAGCAGATCGATCTCCCCTTAAGACCAGATAGATTTCCTTATCTCTCGGCCTGAAACAGATCGATCATGTCCCATTGAAGCATATCGATATTATGCACTAAAGCAGATCGATCTCAAGCCCTCGACAGATCAATCTCATGCCTTCAAATGCCGTGAAAATGAGGGATTTATGAGGACTAGATCGATCTCTACCCAATACAGTTCGATCTCATTAAGCTATTTCTATAAAAGGGAGAAGATGAAATCTGCATTTCACGAGAACAACCTCATTCTTCCCTTTTCCAATCCAAAAACCTAGTTTTCTCTCTCTAAACCATCCCATTTCCAGTAAGATTTGAGGAAAGACCATTAGATACAAAGTTGTTCATATCCAAGAGAAGAACAACATACTTTGGAATCAAAGCTACATTTGTTGTATTGAAGGAGCTAGGGGCATTTTCATTTGGAGAAAGAAGGAAATCCAAATAGGTGAGTTTCTAATACACCAAGTCAAATATATGTTTGTTTAGTTACTATTGTGAGTTGATTGGGTGGTGTATTAATGATTGAAACTACCTAGGATGTGAAGGAACTAGTGTGACCTAGAAAATAGAATGAATCTAGTGTGAGAAAATGTGATTTGGATGAGTTGGTGATTTATGGGATTATGCTAAGTTGTTATTAAAGTAATGGGAATGATTTGAGATGGTTAAATGAAGCCACATTTTGAGAATAGTCAATTTATGAAAATGAGTATATAAGGTGTTTGACCAAGTGCCATAGTGAAGTAAATGATGAAATATGAACACTATGAGCTTAATTTCGATTTAATATTAATTTAGACTCGAGATATGAGTAGAACAATAAAACTAGGCCTTATAAGTGTTAATGGAGGCTATTTGTTGAATCGACTATAGCAAACACAAGAGTTGTGTTGTATTGGACTAAATTGGTGCGATACACGATTTTGTACAGTTTCGGAGAGTTCGTTGGAGACGAATCGAACTGCACAAGTAAGCAGCTCTAAGGAAGTGGAATCATGCGACGCGATTCCAGGTAAGAGAATTCTGTGAGTATATAGAGATAGCTGCTCGTATTTTGAACTCATGGGTGAATATAGGGCATTGTAAATTTCATGATTGTTTGAGAAAATGATTGTTGATATGCGTGAATAGGTGCAAGTATTTGTATGGGATTTGGTTTTGAAGTGAATTTTATAAAAAGGGATAGTAAGACTAATAATTGCATAAATCACGTGTTTTGATGTTTTACGAAAGCACATTGCTTTGTTTTGAACAAATTAATGGATATGCTGGCTAATGTCTGAATGCTTTTGTGAAATAGCACATGTGAGGTGCTAAATACGGTTTTGAGATTGTCTTGGTTGATTATGAGCTGCCTATCATGTTTATGTGAATTAAAATGTGCTGGAGCCTCGCTCGCACTGGATTTTGATGTTATCACTTGTATAAAACGTGCTGGAGCTTAGATCGCACCCTGATTTAAATTATGATGAAGTTTTGTAAACCGTACTGAAACTTCTGCTCGTACATGGATTTCGAGTGGTTTTCTTATGCATATAACTGTACTGGAGCTATGCTCGTACGTGGTTTCTTCATGTTTTTACGCATAAATGTCTTACTAGAGCGTTGCTCGTACGAGGATAATTATTGATGATGCATGAATCGTGCTAGAGCTTAGCTCGCACAGGTTTTCACACTGTGGTATGTATGATGCCGTGGATGAGGGTAATACCAATTGGTGTTCAGGGAACCCAAAAGAGGCGAGCAAGGCCATGAGGGGCTAGGACCTGACATTAACAAAAAAAATACTCCCACGTGCACTTGAGACTGAGTAGGTTACACGTGGCATGGGGTAGATAAGACCTATGGCTGGCACCCCCAACCATGATATGGGTTCGCAAAGTACATTGTACTGTGTACATCACATGGAGTACGTTGTATCGCGTGGTTGAGAAACTGATGAGAAAGTATGGCGAAGAACTAACCCACCTTGGTTCCAGCATGATGCCCTACACACCGAGATCTGTGTGATCTGGGATGATTATCAAATAATTGGCCAACATAGTCCTTGAAATATAGTGACCTGTCTCACTTGATATTACATAGTACCACATGGTTTTTATACATGGGTGTGATTGTGATTGTCCAGGGTAGACCCGAGGGAGGGGTCAAGCCTTGTGGGATTTTGATCGAGGAACGATAATGATATTTGTGATAGAGAAATGATTGTGATGGGATTTTAACGTGGTTTGAGAAAGAGACAAATTTTAAAAGGATGTTTCTTAAATGAATTTCCCTTTTGTGATGAGTTTTAATGAGGCTGAGCATGAGATGGTTTTACATGTTGATATTTCCATGTTTTATGCCTATTTACATGATTTTCAATACATGATATATATATACATGTGGCATAGTTTTATTTTCTCATTCTCCGATTATAAACGATTTATGCATAACATTATCAGCATGTAGAGAGAGTAATTATCTACCATGCTTGTATTATTGTCGTACTGAGCGTGTGGTTGCTCATCCCTCTCTACTTTCCCCTCTACAGAGCGTACATAGTAGCCCAGTGAGGACTGAGGCGTTGTATTTTGGACATTTGCTGCTTCCATCACTAAAAGGTATATACATAGGGATTCTTTTTGTATCTAACCATGTAAAAGCACAGTAGTCATTTTGTAATGTAATGTAGGGGATGTAAAAGTTAGAAAACATGTCATGTATAAGTGTATAACTTAACTTTCAAATGAATGACACTTCTTTTGATTAATTTGGGAATGAATGATGAGTGATGATTAGTATTGACTCACAGCCCAACTGTGTAGTGGTGAGTTTGTTCACAACCAAGTAAGGAAAGGAAAATGCGAAAAATTTATAGTGATTTTCGGTTAAAAAGGATAAAAAAGGGTCGTGACATTCATGATCCTTTCATTTCCAACAATTCATACATATACCAACAAACTCACCAATACACCAAGTTCAACATATATCAACTTGGTGCATTAAATCTTACCTAGCTGAGATTTTCCTCTTTTCTCACCAAATTTGGTAAAATCCTTCTTGCTCTTCCAATTTTAGATTCCAACTTCTTATTTCCAAGTATGTTGTTCTCCTTTTCAATAAGAACAACTTTGCTTAACTGAATCTCACTCAAAACTGATTGCAAACTGAAGTTTTCTAGTGTTGAAATGTTACGTTTAACTTTGGTTCTTGAATGGAATAGTGTTTCTTGTGAAACAGAGGTTGCAGAGGTCCAGTATTTATAGAATTGGCTCTATGAGATCGATCTGCTAACCATATGAGATCGATCTGCCCTGTATTTTTCTCCTCAAAACCGACCTTTCAGGCCAAATGAGATCGTTCTGCCCCTAAGCATGAAATCAATCTGCGTTACTCAGAACCTTAAGGAGATCGATCTGGCCTTGCAATGAGATCGATTTGTGGCAACCCAAGCCTTAAGGAAATTGATCTGCTTCAACCAAAATCTTTCTCCAGATCGATCTGCATCATTGAGGGATCGATCTGCTCTTGCTAAAAGATCGATTCGCCTCTTGCAGAAACCATATTTCCTCATTTCTAACCTATAGGGTCGATCTGTATTGCCAATAAGATCGATCTTCTTCTCTCTAGAAGCAGTCTTGCTGCACTTTTCCATCCCAAATCACTGTTACATTGGTTTTTAGTTTACTTAACCATCCATTTTGCATTTAATCCACATTTACAACTTCAAAATATCCATTCCTCATGATTTACATCAATTGTGACTTGTCCATACATCACAATTTCATAAAGATTACATGTAAATTTACGGGTCTTACATTTTCAATGTCTATAACATCAAAGCAATGTTACATAACACTTTTATGCACAATAATAATTATAAAAGAATATTATTATATGACATTAATATAACAAATTATGCACTTATCGAATTTCCCCACACTTAAGTTTTGCTAGTCCTCTAGCAAATCCCAACTCTAAAGAACTAAATTCAATCCTGAGTATCAAATCCTAACACACTTTCATGGTAGTCACCATTGCATTTAGTTTATGCAACAAGCCTTCAAACCCCTAGGTTACCCCTAATGGACGAGTTGTGTCTTATGAGGGCTTTCAGGAGATATACCCACAAAATCTTTACCTTGACTCAACCTGCAGGATAACAACTGTGTTTGACAAAGATCCTGGATATTTCTAAATCTTTCAACTTTCAATTCATAGCTCAACAAAGTCAAATAATCAAGTCAATTACATCTCAACTATTATTTTCATATCTATGGATACTTCAAAATAAGCCAATGTAAAATACATAACTAACATTAATTGAAACATATAATATAAACATGCAAATTACCTATCTCTATTACTACAAGCATCAATAGTAAATAAAAAATTCTTTATATTTCAAGCTATATAGGTTTATATGCCTTCTCTAAGTACTCACTTGTAGAAAAAGTTAGTTTTCGTATTTAGAGTGCTCTGCATACTTATATTTCAAGTCACTAAGTATAATTCATGTTATAAAGACTTAAGTGACTCAAGACATTCGAGTAGTTATTTCAATTTTTCTTTTCTTAACCTCTTTCTTCTTCTTTCAGATCATTATTTTCTTTTTACTTCTTTTTCTTGCATGACATTCTTGTCTACTTGAACTTAACTTAGGACTAATGTCAATGAGTAAAATCACAATATTCATCTCACATGAACAATCATGTTAAATCATGCAATCACATAAAACTCTTTAGAAAGTATTCACTTCAATAATCCCAATGATTAAAATATTTTGAACTCTTTTATAAAACTTTCCTTAAGTTGGAATTAAGCATCAAAAGAGAAACGTATCATGATTTTTTTTGACTCAACACTTAAGCTTTTCTAAACTTAAAAACCTAAAATCGTTTAGTACCTAGCGTAATATTATAAATCAACATTTATATAAAGAACTAAGCATAGGCCGATAATAATATAAGCTAGACCAAACCTAAGCTAAAATCATAACATATTTATAAAGCAGATTATAAAAATCAACAAGTATAGGCAATATATAAAAGTCGACATCCTAAACTAAAGCACATATACATACAAGTCGAAAACTAAACAATCAAGCTTTATAAAAGTCGACTAAAAAAAACTAAGCCTATTCTTAACTAATTTCGATAAAACATAAAGATTTTTTAAAAATTTGGCTCAAATTTTTTAGACACAATAAACCCTTCTCCCCCACACTCAAATCTTACTTTGTCCCCAAAGTAAGTTTAGACTATAACGAAGAAGAAACTGAAAAAGAATAAGAAAAATAAAAGTGACAAAATTAAAAAGAAAAGTTAGTAATACTTCCTTGTTTCTTAAACCTTGGGTACTCTCAAGTAGTGCTTTTGTTTATTGTCATGTTCTCAATTCCCTCCTTTAAGATCTCACTCATAGACAACATCCTCTAGCTTTAATTCATCTAAGTTGTAAACTTGGAATCCTTCATAATAGCATTTAAGTCTATGCCCATTAACCTTGAAGACCTTTAAAGTATTGGGACTGTGGATCTCAACTACACCATAAGGAAAAACATTAGTAACAATAAAGGGTCCTACCATCTAGAATGTAACTTACCAGGGAATAACTTCAGCCTTGAATGGTTGAGAAGAACATTTTGACTATTTTCAAAGTTCTTTCTCGAAATCATCTTATCGTGAAAGGCCTTAGTCTTGTCCTTGTAAATCCTTGATTTCTTATAGGTATTATGTTTAATTTCCTCAAGCTCTTGCAATTGCAACTTTCTTTGTTCTCCCACTTCAGAAAACTTCATGTTTTATTACTAGATTACCCAATAAGCCTTGTGTTCTAATTCCACAAAAAGGTAGCAAGGCTTACTGTAAACCAACCTATAAGGAGACATCCCAATGGATGTCTTATAGGCAGTTGTATATGCCCATAGAGCATCATTAAGCCTTATGCTCCAATCTTTTCTTTGGGGATTCATGGTATCTTCAAGAATGGATTGGTTCTCCCTATTAGACACTTCGGCTTGGCCATTTGTTTAGGGGTGATAGGCAGTAGACAGTTTATAAGTAACATGGTAATTTTTAAACAAAGCTTCAATAATTCTATTACAAAATTGAGTGCCACGATCACATATTAAGGCCTTAGGTGTTCCATATTAAGCAAAAATGTTAGACTTGACAAATTCTACAACAACTTTAAATCGTCATTTCTAGTGGCCTTAGCTTTCACCAACATGGAAACATAATCCACCTCCAAAATAATATATAGACTACTATAAGAAAATGGAAAATGTCCATGAAATCAATACCCTAAGCATAAAAATTTTCACATACCAAAATAGGGGATTGAGGCATTCAATTTCGTGGAGAGATATGACTAGTGTTTTGGCTGTGTGCATAAGTCTTGCAAAACAAGGCATCCTTGAAAATTGAAGGCTAATAAAGTCCATAATCAAAGACTTTTCTTGCGGTTCTCTTGGGTTCAAAGTGTCCTCCACTTTCATAAGTATGGCAAAATGTCAAAATTAAATGGATTTCATCTTCGAGAATACAACTCCTCATCATCATATCTGCATAATGCTTCCATAAATAAGGATTATCCTATATGTAGTTTAGCCTCACTCTTAAGCTTATCTCTTTTTGCCTTAGTCAAATGAAATGAAAAAGTGTTAGTAACTAAATAATTGACTATATTAGCATAACATGGCGGTGTCATTCCAATTGCCATTAAATGTTCATCAAGAAACATCTCTTGTATGAGCACATCGACTTCCTCTTGCACCGTATGACTAAAGTGGTCGACCACCAAGTTTTCGATACCTTTCTTATCTTTGATTTCTAAGATGAATTCTTATAGCAAAAGAATCCACCTTATTAATCTTGGCTTGGTCTCCTTCTTTGAAATTAGGTACCTAATGACTGCATGGTCAGAGTAAGCTATCACTTTAGTACCAGGTAAATAGATATAAATTTATCTAAAGTAAAAGCAATATGCAAGAGTTATTTTTTAGTGGTAGAGTACTTTCTTTGAGCTTCACTCCAAGTCCTTAATGCATTAAAAATCACATATGAAGCCTTACAGTCCCTTTGGCCTAGAACAGCTCCCACGACATAGTCATTTACGTCACACATTATCTCAAATGGAAGACTCTAATTCAGTGGTTGAATGACCAGAGCAGAAGTAAGACACTCCTTCAACTTGTCGAATGCCTTCTTGTACTGGTCATTAAACTTAAACTCCATATCCTTCTTGAATAAGATATTAAGTGGTAAAGCAATCTTTGAGAAGTCTCTAATAAACCTTTGGTAAAAGCCTACATGTCCAAGAAAAGAACGAAATTCTTGTACATTTGTTGGGGTAAAGATTGAACAATGCTAACCTTATATTTATCAATTTCAGCACCTTTTTCAAAAAAAAAAAACATAGCCTAAAACTATACCTTGTCTTACCATAAAATGACACTTTTCAAAATTTAAAACAAGATTAGTTTCCATGCATCTATGTAGGACATGTGTAAGGTTAGTTAAACATGCATCAAATGAGCTTCCATAAACGGTAAAGTTATCCATAAAAACATTCTATGATCTCTTTAACAAGATCAAAAAATATACTAACCATACACTTTTGAAATGTGGCCAGAACATTGTAAAGATCTAAGGACATGCGCTATGAGCAGAGGTACGAAATGGGCACATGAAGGTGGTAATTTCTTGATCCTTAAGTGCGATCACAATCTGATTATAGCTTGCATAACCATCAAGAAAACAATAGTGAGTTTTATGAGCTAATCTTTCAAGCATTTGATCAATAAAAGGTAAAGGAAAGTGATTTTTGCGAGTGACAAAATTTAATTTTCTATAATCAATGCAAACTTGCCACACATTTTGCACTCTAATTGGAATCAATTCATTATTTTCATTCTTCACCACAATGACTCCAAACTTCTTTGGCACTGCTTGAATTAGACTAACCCACTTGCTATCAGAAATAGGATAGATAACGCCAACTTCAAGTAGCTTAAGGATTTTTTTTCTTCTTGACAACATCCATCATAAGTGGGTTCAATCTTCTTTAGGCCTCTCTTATGGGTTTGGAACCCTCTTCAATTAGGATCAGTGCATGCATAAAGATAGGCGTATTCCCTTAGTATCGGTTATAGTTTAACTGATTGCATTCTTGTAGTCACAGGCATTAATTCTCTTCTTGTGCAATTGTAAAATCACTAGCTATGATTACCAAAAGTGTATCATTCTCTCCTAAGAGTAATATATAAGATGTTTCGGTAATTGTTTTAATTCTATCTTAAGTGCTTGCATAATAGAAGGATGAGGTTTATGGCAAATCAAATTTTAAAGGAGTATCTACCTAATGTAAAGAGCTCAATGCTGCCACTTCCTCCTTTAAAGCATTATCAAAGTTGACATCCTTTAAAGAATACCCATCCATGTCGATAACTTCTTCAAGCTTGGGAGACAATTCGGCCTTCTTTATTTTAACAATTGGAATTTCAATATCTTTAATATTTAAAGCAAAAAAGTTGGCATCCCTTATATGGCAAGTAATATTGTCAACTTTTTTACCATTTAAAGGAAGATTATCGAAATTCTTAATATTACACATGGTATGGCTGAACTTTTCATCAATATTGTGGCAAAGTGCCACTTTAAGCTTGTGTTCATTTCCCAACTCAAAGAATTGTTAGGTTAGTTCATCAATAATATCAATACCAAAAACAACATGTACATCACTAGGATATCTCATGGCTTCAAAAATATTGAATCTTATTGTTTCACCGTCAAATTCCATGGTTAATGTTCCATTATGCACATCTATTTTTGTTATAGTAGTTCTCAAGAATGGTCTTCCTAACAAGATTGGTGTGACACTAAGAGATTTATCATCTTTCATATTCAAAATATAAAGTCAGTAGGAAGCTCCAAATCTTAACTTGAACTAAAATATCCTCTAAGACTCCCTCAAGATATGCATTAGACCTATCAGCTAGTTGAATTATTACCCGAGTCTCTCTTAATGTTCCAAGTTTCAAAGTTTTATAAATAGAGAGTGGCATAACATTAATGGATGCACCTAAGTCTATCATAGCCATTTCAAATTTCACATTACCTATTTTGCATGGAATAGTAAAGGTACCAGGATCCTTACACTTTTGAGGGAGCTTTCTTTGAATAACAGCAGAGACATTCTCCCTCATACTTACCTTTTTATTCCCAAACTACTTCCTCTTGTTAGTGCATAACTCTTTCAAAAACTTTGCATAATGGGGCATTTGCTTAATGGCATCGAGCAAAAGAATGACCTTCAACTTCCTAAAGGTGTCATGAATCCCTTTATCTCTTTCTTTTATTTGTGCTTGGAGCCTAGAAGGAAAAGCAGGTGGGTAAGCGCTGGTATTAAATGGAACGTTTTTAGTACTTACCTTGAGAGATGTGACATGCTTTTCTACTCTTTCTCCTCCTCAATGATGGGTTTGGCTTAGGGCCTTGGAAGCTCTATAGTTTTGACTTCCTTGCCACTTCTAAGGACAATGGCACTTACATTTGGATTCACTCGAGTTGTGAGGGTAACTTGCTGGAATATTATGCACTTATTTGACCTACGGTGGTGACAAGTTGGCTCACTTTGTTCTTCAAGTTCTTAATGGTTGACCTTATCTCTTATTGAAATTTAAATGAAACTTTTAGCAAGGGATTTAATCATATCTTCAATAGACATACCTTGATTCTGGGCTTGTCACCTCTCTTGAAATTATGTTTGGGGCCTTAGCTTTTAAAAATTATTGGGCTTTGTGGAGGTAAAACATATAGGGTAACTATTCTTATATTCCATATTAGGATGATCCCTCAATCTAGGGATCATACTTTCTTTGAGGCTGTGCAAGAGATCCATTTACAGAATTAGCATGCTCATATGAATCTTCTTGTAAAGTGGGACACATGTCAATAGGGTGTCTTTTGTTAGAGCAAATGCCATATGCATTAACTTGTTGCTTAATACCAATAATAAGTTCATGCACAACAAAGGTAAGATCTTGAATTTGTTTTTCAATAGGAGTAGTACTTACCTTGTGTACAGGTCTAGAAGGGTTCACACCTAGTGTAGAATTATTGTAAGTTAGTCGCCATGTTGGCTATCAAGTTCCTTGCATCTTAATGAGTCTTATCCATGAAAGCTCCTTCACTAGCAACGACAATCATCCTTCTATCATGTGGTAATAGTCTCATAGAATTATAGGATGGGGAGTTGCTCATGTATTTGATAGTATAGGCAACTAGCACGTAATCTTTTGAACCTCTCCCAATACTCTTATAGGGACTCATCATTTATCGTCTTATGCCTCAAATCTCCTTCCTAATATTGGCAGCATGTGAGGAAGGGAAATACCTCTCCAAAAATAATCTCTTCATCTCTTCCATGTTATGATGGATCCATTGGGAAAGTAGTATAACCATTCTCTGGCAGAATCAACCAAAGAGAATGGGAATGCTCTTAGTTTTATTTGGTCCTCAATGACCCCAGCAGGTTTCATGCTAGAACAAACTACACGAAACTTCTTTAGATACTTGTGAGAACTATGAATTTTGTATACCCCATTTATGAGAATTGTAATTTTGTGTATGTAATTATGATATGTTAATGTACACGCAAGGTTTAAATATGATGAAGTATAAGAAGATGAGGTTTTTAAGTCTTGAATGTGTATGGATTGAAATATGGACTATAGGGTAGATTATGGGAAGTTATACTTTGAGTTTTTTGCAATCTAGTGCAAGAGCAGTGCAATCTGTGAAGGCCAGATCGATCTTCAAGGATGAGAGATCAATCTCATGGCTCCAGAATGCAGGAAATGTATAAGAACTGATGGGCAGATCGATCTAATAAGGGAACAGATCGATCCCCAAAATGATTCTAATCGATCTCATGAAGTATTCTGTAAACAGAAGATCGATCTCCTCAAGGAGCAGATCAATCTCATGAAGCCATTATGAGATCAATCTCACCCCACGACAGATCGATCTCTTAGGCATAAAATTTCCCCAAAACGTTCCCAAATTCAAATGCAGATCGATCTCAGTAAGGACCAGATCGATCTCCTACCCTCCGTCTATAAAAAGACCCCTGTGTTTTTTTGCATTTCATCTTTTCTCTCTCAAACCTCCATTTTAGCCGAGTCCTAACTTTCTCTCTCCTCTATTGTCCCCCATTTCCATTCGAATCAAAGGTTGTGGCAAGAAGAAAAGTTGTTCCTCATCAAAAGGAGAACAACATACTTGGAAATTGAAGAAGAAATCGAGCTAAGGTGTGAGTTGAGACTCCACAAGTTTTTGGTAAATTTTTAAACTTCGATCTTGGATTTTAAAGTGATTTTTGGTGATTATGGCTATAGGCATTGTGATGAAATAGCTAGGAAAGGATTAGAGATTGATGAAATTGTAATTTTGTTGGAGTAAAGTTGATATTGTGTAATTGTGGTAATTTTGGGGATTTATGACTAAAAGTTTAGAATTGAGGCAATGAGATGAATTGGGTTATTTGAATATTTAATGAGAATATGAGCAAATATGTCCTCAGTGATGTGCTTGAGGTGAATTTTGATGTTTTTACATCGTTTGGATAGCCTGGGAGTTTCAGAGAGGAATGTGAGGCTAGTCCATGATATG
This sequence comes from Firmiana major, assembly GCA_033439115.1. Classification (NCBI taxonomy): domain Eukaryota; kingdom Viridiplantae; phylum Streptophyta; class Magnoliopsida; order Malvales; family Malvaceae; genus Firmiana; species Firmiana major. The sequence continues at coordinate 40,846,924 of CM065907.1, read as the reverse complement.
GGGAACGATTGCACTATTCGAGGTGCAACAAGGTAATGGAAAACTTAAACTCATTTGTGTAAATAATAGTAGCATGAAATGAGATTTGAGGAAACAAGCATGTTTTAATGAGTTATTGCACACGATTTTATAGCCGGATGGGGCCGAATTTTTATGAGCTGTAAACTAAGTATGAAAATGTTTTACAACTGTGTTGAGCTTAAAAAGTGAAAAGCGATTTGGGCTCTACGTTAAGGCATACTATGATTTGAGAAATGTGTGCTTGATTTTGTCGATTTAAGCTCGATTTTTACCTGTTTTGTGTTGAGTACAAAACGATTTTTAAGATGAATTTTATGAGAAAAACCATTATGAGCTTTACGTGAAGGCAAAATGGTTTTATATGATAATGGCTATTACTGAGACTTAGGCGTGTCATGTTGAATACACATCAAGCATTGCTTTGATAGCATGTAAGGCCGATATTTTTCCCCGCTTTGGTAGCGTTAGGAGGCATTACTTTGGTAGCATGTAAGGTCGATATTTTTCCTCGCTTTGATAGTACTGGGAGGCATTGCTTTGGTAGCATGTAAGGCCGATATTTTTCCTCACTTTGGTAGCGCTGGGAGGCCTTGTTTTGGTAGCATGTAAGTCCGGGCCTTACTTTGGTAGCATGTAAGATCGATAGTGTAGATGAGGAGAGGCATTGCTTTGGTAGCATGTAAGGTCGGGCCTTGTTTTGGTAACGCGTAAGTCCAATATACCATGTATACAACCATATAGTCGACGTTCCCTCTTTTGAGGATGCCTGGGATGTGCACCCAGAGGAGATTATTTTGATGTGCCATGACGAATTTTTATATGAGTTCTATTTGCCTAGTCTCATTTTACACATGAGTTTGTGTTCGGTGGCTGTGCCACATGCATTACTATTGAGGTAATCTTTATCACGTTTAATGAGAAAAGCCATTATCACGTCTTGTTTTCTACATGCTTGTAACCATGGTTTGACTCATTTATTATCATGTTCTTACATGAGTTTTAAGAAATGAGTTGAGGTAATGTTTTAATTATTCATGCTACATTTTCCACTAAGTTATTGAGTTTAACACGTAAAACAAAATGATTGTGCTGTGCAAATCATTTTCTATTAATGAATCCCTTACCTCCTTACTGAGCGATTTAGAAGCTCGCCCTGTTTTATCTTCTCCCTAGATTTCTTCAAGTGAAGAGAGTTTCCCTGCAACGTACGGAGTGGTGGCTAGTGGAGAACTTGAGCTCCAGGCCATATATATATATATATTGTATTCTGAAGTATATTTTAATATTTCATGTACCCAAACTTGAGTTGTATTTACAAACACTTGATGTACAGTGATATATGGGATGTATTAGGATTAATTGACCTTGAATTGAATAATGTATATGGTATGATATATAATTATGAGATGATGAGATCCTGAGGTGAAAGTTATAAATTATATATGATGATGCATGACACTACACAGGAATGCACCCTTAATTGTGAATAGATGAATAAAAGTTTTAAATTTGCCCTGTTTTCTACATTTTCGAGGCGTCACAGAGTTTTCTTGGTATCAGAGCTTAGGGTGTTTAGTACTGTCAGTGTCGGTCTGTCAGACCCGTGTTTTCGATTTATGTATGTAGATTGTTCCTTATGATTCCTATGTGTATGAACACTTTATTTTCATGGTTGAATCATAAGAAGAGTATTTACTATCATGCAATTGACAATTAAAGAATAAAAATGCATGTAAGCTACATCAAAGCCAAATAAGGGTCGAGATGGCCATAGGCCAAGCTAAAAGAGGATCGAAATCAAGTTGACTGAAAATAAGAATTTAAAATAAGAAAAGATAGTGGATTTATGAAGGAAAGTCGGTTCAATTTGGTCCCGAATGTGTTGAAGGGTAAAACAGTCAAAAGATCGAAATCCGGTATAAATTCAATAAGAAAATTTCATTTAAAAATATGGATTTGAGAAATCTTGATCAATAACGAGGAAAATATTGAAATTCGAGTCCAATTGATCAAGATATGAATTTATTGGAACTAATCGAAATTTTCACATCAGAAAATTATCCCAAAAATATTGGAAAAATATACCGAAAAGACAAAATAAGACTGATAAATTCATTTATTGATTAAATGAATAAAATAAGATTTCTTGAAGATATTTTTGGATTTTTATAATATTTTAATGAATAAAATAATAATAAAATAAATTATAAATAAATAAAAAAGAAACAAAATCTGAAGAAATCGCGAAGGAAGAAGAACAGAGAAGCGGACATAGGTGAACCGAGGAGATCGCATTACCGGCAAGCAACCGACAACCAAGCGGCCAGGCGAGGGGCAGGCAAAGAGAGAAGATGACCCTGCAAACTCATCGGCACCGACAACGCGCACCGACGACGCCGAAAATAGCCAGATCGGTAAGTTGAAGCTGCGTGGGAGAGAAGGCGATTCCGGCGATTCCACCCGCGATTCGCCCCGATCGAAGCTAATCGAAGCTTCCCCAGCCAGAGACACGTCGAACGACGGTGGTGAGGCACCGAGAATCGATAGGACGATGCCGGAATGATGAAAGGAGACTGAACCGGACAACCCGTTTAGGGGAAGGAAACTGTGCTAAACCGGACTGAACCGATTCAGCCAAGAAAGATAGGAAAAAGGGAGAAAAAAGAAAGAAAAAGAGAAAAATGAAAAAGGGAAAAAGGGAGAGGAAAATCCTCGGGAATACCTCAGATTTTGGATAAGCCGATACGCGATCAGATTGACCGAATTAATTTCTGGGAAAGTTAATTTAAATTGTATTTGATCTAAAATTTACCCGTAATTTAATATACAAATTGTGCAGTTCGATGATAAATTCTGAACATGAGTTGATTGAACTTCGATTTATGCACCATCGCATAATTTCAGGTAAGTAAAGCTCATATACGATAATAGTATGATTATTGCGCAATTTAAATTTAGTTTGCAGATTCGGATTAATTTCTGCATAAATTAAATTATATCCGGATTTTAGAATTAACTGTCGTAAATGATATACGGGCTATCCAAAAAGTTTGGAACAAATCTCAATGGGTATTGATAGGCCCAATGAGCTAATAAACTCTGATGAAGGGAATTAATAAGTGGAAAACGGGCTTAAGATAGAGTTAGGCCCAATTAAAGTGTTTAAGGCCCAAAAGAGTAAATGGGCCCATTTAGGTGAAATAAACTATATTAAATGTGAAATAAAGTAGGAAAAGTATAATTAACCCAGTGAATGGTTAAATGGAGCTCCGGAGTCATATTGAGAGTTGACCGGACTGCGAGATTTGAGCAGCACAGAGGAAGTGAGGTCACGCGACGTGATCCGAGAAAAGGGACTTTTGCGAGTAGTTAGAGATATCTGTGCATATTTTCTTTTGCTCTTACATTCACTGAAATTGTTTATGGGTCAGAGAAAATAAATAAAATTTATAGGGACTCGCTATGGGTAAATTACAATTTTTCCCCTAATAGGCAAAAAGTCAACTTTTGGGAAAAGTTGTAAAAAGCATGGAAACAATGTTTTTGAGTGTTTTTACTGCTGTGTAGCAGAAGAGTACGTAGATAATCTAATGTTTTAAGGTTGATGTAGACTAAGCACACTTTATAGTGTTGATTTTCATGTTTTGAAACATCCCTATTTTTAAGCCATCTACCGAACTATGTGAAAACAATCGTGCTGGAGCACAGCTCGCACTTGATTTCAGATGTTTTTCACATACATTAGTGCTAGAGTGAGACTCGCACTACATTTATTTGACATGCATGATAGAGTACTGGAGCATTGCTCGTACTCAGTTTTATGTGATTTGGGCATGATAGAGTGCTGGAGCGATTAGCTCGTGCTCGAGTTTTACATGAGATGCATGACAGAGTGCTGGAGCGTTGCTCATACTCGATTCTTCATGATTTATATATGACATAGTACTTGAGCGATTTGCTCGTACTTGATTTAAATGAGAATTGTGCATGACCTAGTGTTGGAGGTTTACTCACACTAGTGTTTGATTTTTTGACATGCAACAGTGTTTAGAGGCGGATCGTTAACTGTGAGTCACACTCAAGATACGCACTGTAATTTTTGCGTGATATATAGACATGTTAGAAAAACGGTGACGATTTCCTCCTGTAGACTGAGTGTCACACTAGAGATGTTCGCACTTGGATTCAGAGATGTGGCAATTGATTATTTCGTGGTATGAAGGCTAAGACCTATGGCAGGTACCCCGACCATGATGTAAGGTCCACGGGTGTACGTTGTACCATGAGTGTTGCATGGAGTACACTGTATCGTGTGTTGTTGTGGAGTTGTGGAGGAGAGTTGTTGATAGCTGGCGATTTTGATGGACTGACCCCCCTCTCGTTACAGCGGTGATAACCCGCACACCGAGTACTGTGTTGCCTAGGATTTCACCATGTTAGGATATAGCCATAGTCTAGGAGATATTGCAATTAGCCACTGAGTCTCGCATGATATATCACATGTATTTATGATACCAGTAGACCTGAGGGATGGGTCGGAACCCGGTTGTTGTGTTGTGTTGTGAAATGCCATATTTACTGTGTTTTGAATGTAAATGGCATATTTTATATAAAGGCATTCCGAAATGATAAATATACACTGTTTTGCATGAATGCCTATGATTTATAACTCAGCATGTGTTTAGCACATGGAATTTTAAATCTGTACTATTATTATATATTTTGAAACATGCTTTTGAATTAAGAGAATGAAAGGCAAAGCAATATTTTCAGTATATAGTATGGATGTCAACTTGCTTGCCTGATTTCCTTACTGAGCCATATAGCTCATGATAATTCTATATTTTTAGAATTATTTGTACTTAATTTCCTAATTAATTATTTAAATCCCCAATTTATTTTGTTAATTATCCCCTTTATTTAATTAAAATTCTCATATTTGCAAATAAATTAAATCTAGATGAATTTTGAATATTTCGGTAGAAAATGGACAGAAATTAGGCTAAAATCGAGATTGAGCCACGCGAACAACACGAGCCATGCCACCTAGCACATCCAATTGGACAAGAAGACCGATGACATGGAAATATCTTTTCAAAGAGTCAATGGTCTGAAGACAAGTGGCCAAAAAAATGCCAACTCATCTAGGATGTGGAAATTACCATTGTACCCCTTTTGTGTGTATAAATAGGAAAGAATGGCAATTGAAAAAAAAATATGTAATTTTAGGAGTACGAGTAGTGTAATGTAAGGTAGCTTAGAGTAGTTTAGTTTAGAGATTACATTTTCAAGATCTATTTTCTTATTTTTTTTTAGTTTTTCTGTTAGCTTCTTTTTCATTCCATTTTTATGTTATTCATTTTTTTTAGACTTGGATAATCTCTATTTGATAGCAATCAACATCATTTCCATTTGCTCTTCTCAATTTGGTTATATTCAACTCCTTTGTTTTCAAGTTTTGTTTTGCATAATTCTTTATAGTGGTAGCTCTCAGTTTTTCCTTCATTTTCAGGTTTTGTTTTTGTTTTGTTTTTGATTCTCGGTTTGCTTTCTTGCTGGATTTCATCGTTTACTGCTCTTCATTGCATAACAGCAGTAGTATAGGAGATATAGCACTACTTGGACAATTATTTGGAAACAAATCCGAGAGGACAGCAGCAGCAAGCTAACCGAGAGCTCTCCTCTGTTTTGTTCTATTTTGTGAATTAATTACTGTTCATCTTCTTTAATTGATTTAGTTTCTAGTTCAGTTATTTTAAGTGTTGTTTATTGATGAAAGCTTGCATTTCACTAATATTTGCTGGTCTGCTTTGCTGAGGGTTTCAAAAAATGCTTTGCTGGAACCGAGAGCACACCAGCACCTGGAACCGAGAGCACACCAGCACAGCATTGCCTAGAAATGAATTGTAAAGAACACATGCAGCAATACAACCAGCAGTGTGCCATCTACAAACCCGAGAGGCTGGAGCAGCACCTGGAGTACGTTGCAGTTTGCACCTAACGTAGCAGTGCAAGACAGAGCAGGAGCTGGATGTGTAGTGCAGGTCTGGGGAGGCTGGCGTGTTGGAGCTTGGTTGCTGATGGGTGGTAACGTGCTGGGTTGTTGCAGGAATTAAAACTACACATGAAACCGAGGCAGAGTTGGTGGACAGCAGACTAGGACAGAACCGAAAGCATGCAGTAATGGACATGCCAAACTGACCCGAGCCATACCTGGAAATGGAAATGAAGAAATGAACGATGAATAGTCTTTCGAGGGAATGGTTTAAAATGCTTAAGGCTTGTTTGGCTAATGCACTCTAGCAATTAATCCATTTTCATGCATGTGTTAGTTGTTAGGTATTTAGTTTAGTCAATTATAATGCTAGGTTAGTTTAAATATTTATGTTTGTTAATTCAATTTTTAGTCTTAATTTTTAGTTAGTAGTTAATTTTATATTAAATGTTTTGGGATTTTATTTTAGTTTAGATGCATTTAGAGTTAATTCAGATTAAATGTGTTCCATGCATTTTTAATTTAGTCTTTATTTTCATTAAGTTTTAGTTTAGTTTAAATTGCATTTTGATTAAGTAGTTTAAAATTGCATTTTAGGTTAGTTTAATTGTAGTTTAATTTTATTGCTTTATTTTCATAATTGCATTTTATTTTAATTGCGTTAATTAGTTTTAACTGTTTTAATTTCTTTTATAGGTTTTTTATTTTAATTGCACGGAGCACTGTAAGTAATTTTGCTCGGTTTTAATTTCTTTATTTTATAGCTTTTATTATTTTATTGCTTTCGGTATTTTTAATTCTAGCTATGTAGATCACCCACCTTAATTTTATAATTTGCTAGAATATACTTAGGGTAAGATTAACCGGTAGTTAATTAGGCTAGTCAACTTCTCTGTGGGACGATAACTCGAGACTCAAATCCCATTATTACCTGTACGACCCGTGCACTTGCGGACATTACCCTTAGGGCATGTCAAGTTTTTGGCACCGTTGCCGGGGAAGTCTTAATTAGCCATTAATTAATATCGGTAAAATTATGCTTAGGTGTAATTCTAGCTTGTAAATATTTAGGTTGTAAATATTTTAGAGCCTAGCTTAGGTTAGTTAAATTTTCTCTTAATTAAAATAAAAAAAAAATAAAAAATTGAAAAACTTAAAAAAAAAATTCTAAGGACTTTTCGATGATTGCAAGCGTAGAGCCAAAAGATTTGATTGCTTTCCTCTATATCCTAAAATCGAACGCACTTTTAGAAAAAATCGAAAGGATTCTAGGAAATTTATAGCTCCGCTGCAAAGCATCATGACAGAAAATAGGGAAATTAATACCGTTGGAGATTATGCAATGTCGACTATTGGAGGTTATTATACTGGCATTAGGCCACCAGTCGTCCATGAAATAATTTTGAAATTAAGTCTTTCATCCTCCAGATGATCTAGTCCTCTTTACAGTTCAGTGGGCTTCCGCATGACGACCCACATGCTCACCTTGGGCAATTCCTGGACTTATGCAACACCTTCAAACATAATGGATTATCTGATGATGCGCTTAAGCTTAGATTATTCCCCTTCTCACTTAGGGATAGGGCAAGACACTGGTTAACCTCCCTGCCTCCAGGATCCATTTCAACATGGGACAAGTTAGCCCATCAATTTCTATCTAAGTTTTTCCCTCCCTCTAAAATGGCCCAACTCTATAGTAATATATCTTCCTTTGCCCAGTACGACTCTGAATCTCTTTACGAAGAATGTGAACGATATAAGGAGCTTCTTAGGAAGTGCCCTCACCATGGCCTACCTTCGTGGTTGCAAGTCCATACCTTCTACAATGGACTTACAATCCAAAATAGGACCATTGTTGACGCTGCTGCGGGTGGAGCCCTGATGTGCAAGACAGAGGAGGAAGCTTATGAGCTTTTAGACAAGATGGTGGCTAATAACTATTTATGGTCCTCGGAGAGACAAATGCCAAAGAAGCCGACAGGTATTTATAAGCTCGACACACTGTCTACCTTGGCCTCTCAAATCGCTAATCTTATTAAGAAGGTAAAGTCGCTCAGTACCCAACATAATCCTCCTACCAGTCCTAATCCGATTTATTCTGTCCAAAGTCCTTTTCTTTCCTGCGAGCTATGTAGTGGTACCCACTCTGTAAATAGGTGTCTGCTCAACTTAGAATCGGTTCAGTATGTTGCCCCTTCTCAATCGCAACAGAACAACCCTTTTTAAACACCTATAACCCAGGGTGGAAGAACCATCATAACTTCTCCTGGAGCCAAAACTAAGGGCAACCTTCTAACTCTAGATCTATAGAACCCCCTAGTTTTCAAGCTCCACCAGTTCAGGTACCACTACAGCCGCAATTTCCATTTTATCCACCTCATCAACTATCCTCACCACAATTTCAGCATCATCCATCTCACTTCCATCAACCACCACCACCACCACTTATGCAGCCCCAACACTACCACGCACCAGCAGCTGAGAAGAAGCCCTCGCTTGAGGAAATATTCTCAACGATCCTGCGAAATCAAACTGCTTCAATTAAGAACTTAGAGATTCAGGTAGGACAAATAGCAAATGCTCTTAGTCAACGCCCTCAAGGGACCCTTCCTAGTAACACTGAAGCTAATCCTATTAGGCAAAGGGAGGGTAAAGAACATGTAAAATCCATCATCTTTAGGAGCGACAAAGAGCTAGAGGAGCCACAAGTTAAGTCCCAACCTGAACAGTAAATAGTTGAAGAATTTGTAAGTTCTCAACAAGCAGCTCGGAAAGAGCAGGAACATCAGGATCAGGCTGCAAAAGAATCCAAGCTAGGCACTTCTTCATCTATACCTTCTTCTATTTCACAGCCTTCCTCGCCCTCTGATGTTATACATGTTTCCACTACATCCTCTCTGGTTAGACCACCAGTACCTTTTCCTCAAAGGATCCAAAATAAAAAATCGAATCAACAATTTGCCAAATTTCTTGAGTTTTTTAAGAAACTCCACATCAACATTCCTTTCGCAAATGCTTTAGAGTAAATGCCAATTTATGTGAATTTTCTGAAGGATATCCTCTCTAGGAAGAGGAGACTGGAAGAATATGAGACGGTGGCTTTGACTGAGGAATGTAGTGCAATTATTCGGAGGAAATTACCCCTCAAGCTCAAAGATCCCAGGAGTTTTACCATACCATACACTATTAGAAATTTATTCTTTGGTAGAGCCCTGTGTGATTTAGGAGCTAGTATAAATTTAATTCCATTGTCTATCTATCAGAAGTTAGGAATAGGGGATGCCAAGCCCACCACAGTGACCCTTCAGTTGGCTGATCGATCAATTAAATATCCGAAGGGGGTCATTGAGGATGTCTCAGTAAAGGTGGACAAGTTTATTTTCCCTGTAGATTTTATTGTTTTGGACATGGAGGAAGACAGGGAAGTCCCCATTATACTAGGTAGACCTTTCCTAGCTACTGGTAGAACAGTAATTGATGTACAAAAGGGGGAGTTAACGATGAGAGTCCAAGATCAGGAAGTAAAGTTTAATGTTTTCAAACCTTTGAAGCTCCCTGATGACTCTCAAGAATGTTTTAAGATGGAGATTGAGGAGAATATAAGGCTTAAGCATATAATATCTGAGAGAAAGAAGGAAGTAGATAGCGGTCAGGAGGATTTAACTATTAACATTCTGTCACTATTTTGGCTAATCCTCCTACTCTTCGCCCTGCTGCTGAGTGTTATTTTCTTTAGCTCCATTTGAAGTGGATGTGTTTTTCTTTTCACTTTGTATATAGTTCATTTTCTTTTTCTTTTCTGTTCATTCTTTCTTTGTGGGTGTTGCAGGTTTATTTTCTAGTTTTATGCTTTCAATCAAGCTTCAGTTGTTCATCATCATCAGAAAGGGGAGTACTCTGTTCTCGAGTTTAAATTCTTATATTATCTGCACACTGAGGATACTGTGCACTTTAAGTTTGGGGGAGGGGATATCACTTGAGCTATTTTGTGAAAAATTGAAAAAAAAAATTTAAAATTTTTTCGAAAATCTGAGAAAGAATTTTCAAAATTTTTTCGATAATATGAGCGTAAATTGTTTGATTTTGGGATGATTTAGTGATTAGCATATAGTTTTCCCATATTCCGATGATATGACCCTATGATTTAGTCTGACTTTGATTGAATGAGGTGCATGATTATAGGAAGAGCATGAAGTTAAATTCTTGAATTTGTCTTGATTCTGATTGTGATTTCCTCATCTTATGCACATGTCATGTCATGAATCGGTATATTTACTTAGAGAAAGCTTATGTGTACATAGGATTGCATTTGTTCAGTTGATTTTGTGCATCATATTCTAGAATTTGTTTGATCTAATCTCGAGGTGAAATATTAGATCACACTTAATTAGGGAGATGATTTAGGCCATCTTTGGATCGTTTGAGGCTTTCTAGCTATCCTTGTACATATTCTACCCCTAGTCACCCATCTGGACCAAATAAGCTTTTCTCTGTAAATATACCTGCGTTATTTTCCTTAGATTAAATACTTTTTCCTATCCCTTACCCCGAAAGCATAAAAAGTCATTGGGATATATTGTGAGCTATATGGGTATTAAGTGATAGTGAAAGAGTATGTAAAAAAATGATGAAAAAAAAAAGAAAAAAAAAGAAGAAAGAAGAAAATACAAAAATAGAATAAAATAAATAAGTTTGGGGGAAATGATTTGAGCTCTTACATTAAGATCCTAGAAGTAATGCATGTTAAGGGGTAATTAAACCTAAATCGACTTTATCATACCTTAGCCCTAGCCTTACATTACAAGCCTAATGAAGTCCTAATGATCTTTAGTTAAGTGTGACTACATTAGTGGAGAGAGAAGTGAAAAGAAAACTTATGGGAATGATCACATGTCATTGACTTTGCATTCACTGTGTTGCGTAATCTGATCTGGATAATGTACTGTGAAGTGACTTAGACATTTTTCACACACTCACGAGGAGTCCAATTTGGGTTAGGACTTATGATTGAATAATTCTAAGTGCTGGACTTGTAATTGTGAGTCTTTGATTTCATAGTCTGTACTTTTTCTTTGAGGATGATATTGGGGAATTATTGTGTGTTGTACTTGTCATTCCTACAATCATTTTGTTTTGCTTGAGGACAAGCAAAAGCTCAAGTTTGGGGGTGTGATAATTCTATATTTTTAGAATTATTTGTACTTAATTTCCTAATTAATTATTTAAATCCCCAATTTATTTTGTTAATTATCCCCTTTATTTAATTAAAATTCTCATATTTGTAGATAAATTAAATCCGGATGAATTTTGAATATTTCGGTAGAAAATAGACCGAAATTAGGCTAAAATCAAGACTGAGTCACGCGGACAACACGAGCCATGCCACCTAGCACATCCAATTGGACAAGAAGACCGATGACATGGAAATATCTTTTCAAAGAGCCAATGGTGTGAAGACAAGTGGCCAAAAAAAATGCCAACTCATCTAGGATGTGGAAATTACCAGTGTACCCGTTTTGTGTGTATAAATAGGAAAGAATGGCAATTAAAAAAAAAATATGTAATTTTAGGAGTAAGAGTAGTGTAATGTAAGGTAGCTTAGAGTAGTTTAGTTTAGAGATTACATTTTCACGATCTATTTTCTTATTTTCTTTAGTTTTTCCGTTAGCTTCTTTTTCATTCCGTTTTTATGTTATTCATTTTTTTAGACTTGGATAATCTCTATTTGATAGCAATCAACATCATTTCCATTTGCTCTTCTTGGTTTGGTTATATTCAACTCCATTGTTTTCAAAGTTTTGTTTTGCATAATTCTTCATAGTGGTAGCTCTCGGTTTTTCCTTCATTTTCAGGTTTTGTTTTTGTTTTGTTTTTTATTCTCGGTTTGCTTTCTTGCTGGATTTCATCGTTTACTGCTCTTCATTGCATAACAGCAGTAGTATAGGAGATATAGCACTACTTGGACAATTATTTGGAAATAAATCCGAGAAGACAGCAGCAGCAAGCTAACCGAGAGCTCTCCTATGTTTTGTTCTGTTTTGTGAATTAATTACTGTTCATCTTCTTTAATTGATTTAGTTTCTAGTTCAGTCATTTTAAGTGTTGTTTATTGATGACAGCTAGTATTTCACTAATGTTTGCTGGTCTGCTTTGCTGAGGGTTTCAGAAAATGCTTTGCTGGAACCGAGAGCACACCAGCACAGCATTGCCTGGAAATGAATTGTGAAGAAGACATGAAGCAGTACAACCAGTAGTGTGCCATCTACAAACCCGAGAGGCTGGAGCAACACCTGGAGTACGTTGCAGTTTGCCCCTAACGTAGCAGTGCAGGACAGAGCAGGAGCTGGATGTGTAGTGCAGGTCTGGGGAGGCTGGCGTGTTGGAGCTTGGTTGCTGATGGGTGGTAACGTGCTGGGTTGTTGCAGGAATTGAAACTACACATGAAATCGAGGTAGAGTTGGTGGACAGCAGACTAGGACAGAACCGAAAGCATGCAGCAGTGGACATGCCAAACTGACCCGAGCCATACCTGGAAATGGAAATGGAGAAATGAATGATGAATAGTGTTTGGAGGGAATGGTTTAAAATGCTTAAGGCTTGTTTGGCTAATGCACTCTAGCAATTAATCCATTTTCATGCATGTGTTAGTTGTTAGTTATTTAGTTTAGTCAATTATAATGCTAGGTTAGTTTAAATATTTTTGTTTGTTAATTCAATTTTTAGTCTTAATTTTTAGTTAGTAGTTAATTTTATATTAAATGTTTTAGGATTTTATTTTAGTTTAGATGCATTTAGAGTTAATTTAGATTAAATGTGTTTCATGCATTTTTAATTTAGTCTTTATTTTCATTAAGTTTTAGTTTAGTTTAAATTGCATTTTGATTAAGTAGTTTAAAATTGCATTTTATGTTAGTTTAATTGTAGTTTAATTTTATTACTTTATTTTCATAATTGCATTTTATTTTAATTGCGTTAATTAGTTTTAACTGTTTTAATTTCTTTTGTAGGTTTTTATTTTAATTGCATGGAGCACTGTAAGTAATTTTGCTCATTTTAATTTCTTTATTTTATAGCTTTTATTATTTTATTGCTTTCAGTATTTTTAATTCTAGCTATGTAGATCACCCACCTTAATTTTATAATTTGCTAGAATATACTTAGGGTAAGATTAACCGGTAGTTAATTAGACTAGTTAACTTCTCTGTGGGACGATAACTCGGGACTCAAATCCCATTATTACTTGTACGACCCGTGCACTTGCGGACATTACCCTTACGGCGTGTCAGCTCACCCCTTTCATTTTCCCCACTCTCTACAGATCACCAGGAGTAGAGTGAGTCGGCTGAGGTATAGCACTCCTTTTTATCGCTGTCATTCCCCATCTAGCGAAAGGTATACATAACGCGTAGTATTTTGTATTTGAACAATGTATAAACACAATGATGTGCACATTTTTAATATTGGGGATGTAATTATAGTAAAGTATATGAATTTACTTATAAGAAAAGTGTACGTACAATCAATAAATGTTTATAATGACACGCATGTATGATACGAAAAAGAATGGTAAGGTATGTATGGATGAGAAGACTAATGCCTAATCACAACCCAACTGTCGAGAAGAGAAAGATAAGTAAAAAGCGAAAATTTATTGTGGTTTTTGGTAAGTCACGAAATGAGGTCGTGACAGAATGGTATCAGAGCGTAAGTTGGTCTGATGTGAGTAGGTGTTAGTAATTAGGAAAGTGTACATCCCCATATTACTGTGTTTTGTTCAGTTACAATTGTGTATGCAAGATCGAAATCGGGTAAATTAATGTTTGTGAATGTAGGAATTGAGCCATTATGGCAATTACCCGCCGTGGTAAAGAGGCGAGAGGTAGGGCTCGAGGCCGTAGAGGTGGGCCAGAGACTCGAGATGAGAATGTGGGTACTAATGAGGTACCAAAGACTGCAGAGGCACCCTTCACGAGGATTGAGCATAGCCTAGAGATGATAGTGGAGATACTGCCATAGACTAGGCCAGGTAGACAAGGTCAGGATGCAGAGACTGCGAGAGGAGATACAGTTACACCTGATACACCTGTACAGCTTGCACCTGAGATGCCACAGGCTGCAGATACTCCTACACCCCCACCAATTCACGGTAGTAGTGGATTGGGATATAGGTGTGATTTGGATCGACTGCAACAATTTCAGACGCTTTGACCTCCATCTTTTCGAGGGGTCAAGGACCCATCTAGTGCTGAGGAGTGGATTGGAGAGATAGAGAAGTTGTACGACTTCTTTGATTGTACAACTTCAGAGAGAGTCGCATTTGCTGCATTCCTACTGAAGGGAACGACAGAGCATTGGTGGAAGTCCACCAGACCGATATTGAGAGCTCGACACACAGAGATTAGTTAGGAGATGTTTCTGGATGCCTTCAGGAGGTAATTTGTTCCAGATACAGCGCAACGCAGACTGCAGGTCGAGTTTTTAGGATTAAGCTAGGGGAGTCTCTCAGTGGATGAGTATGAGACTAGATTTTTGGTCCTGGGGAGGTATGATCCTGATACCATGTACAGCGAGACCAGGAAAGCCCGTAGATTTGACGATGGATTGAGAGCGGTGTTACGGTCTAGGTTGGTACCATTTGATATTGGTACGTATGATGAGGCGGTGCGCAGGGTGCAACTTTATGAGCAGGACTATGAGAGGAATGCCTTTGAGTTTGGGAAGTTTAGTCGGAGCCGAGATAGAGAAAGGAAGAGGTCGACTAGAGATAGGAGTTTTAGTTATTAAGGAGGGAAAAGACTCTTCGGTAAGGGACCACGGATAGAAGAGGTGTGAGAGCGACTAGTTAGACCTCCTACATACTTGGCCATAGCTCTGGCGAAAGGCATTGTGATTGGAGGACAGAGGCATACTACATAGCAGTGCAGTAGATGTGGTAGACATCATGGTGGTAGAACTTGTCCGTTGAGCCCTATTGTGTGTTTTTGATGTGGGAAACAGGGGCATATTGCTAGAGCTAGCCCAGAGACATTTGAGATTACCCCACAGAAGGGCAGGGAGTCTGATAGAGCTATACCTGGTACGTCTGCTCAAAGGGGGAGAGCGACAGCAGAGGAGAAGGGGAAGCAGGTGATGGGTCGAGGGTGAGTACATGCCTTGGACCAGGACACAATTGATGCTTCTACGGATGTAATTAGAGGTTTCAATGCGTACGTGGTGGACACGGATAAGGTACATCCAGAGTTGGTAGAAATTCCTGTGGTCAATGAGTACCCATATGTTTTCCCAAATGAGTTGCCAAGGTTACCACCAGACAGAGAGATGGAGTTCTGTATAGATTTGGTGCCTAGTACTGAGCCTATTTCGAGACCATCGTATCGCATGGCCTTAGTTGAGCTGGAGGAGCTCAAGAGACAGTTGCGGGAGTTGTTGGACAGGGGGTTCATCAGACTGAGTGTTTCACCGTGCGGAGCATCGATTTTGTTCATGAAGAGGAAGGATGGGAGCCTCTGATTGTATATAGACTACAAATTGTTGAATAAGGCTACCATCAAGAATAGGTATCCCCTTCCACGCATTGACGACTTAC
Source organism: Firmiana major (assembly GCA_033439115.1). Classification (NCBI taxonomy): domain Eukaryota; kingdom Viridiplantae; phylum Streptophyta; class Magnoliopsida; order Malvales; family Malvaceae; genus Firmiana; species Firmiana major. Next base: position 40,831,322 of record CM065907.1, on the reverse strand, counting down.
TGGATCAGCTTCAGGGAGGGCAGGTCTTTTTTAAGATTGATCTATGGTCTGGGTATGATCAGTTGAGAGTCCAGAGTGGAGATATACCTAAGACGGCATTTAGGACCCGATATGGCCATTATGAGTTCCTAGTTATGCCATTCGGACTGACGAATGCTCCCGTAGCTTTCATGGCTTTGAAGAACGATGTGTTCAAGCCATATTTGGATTAGTTTGTTATCGTCTTCATCAATGACATATTGTTGTATTCTAGATCCGATGAGGAGCATGAGCAGCACCTCAGGATAATATTACAAACTCTACGAGAGCAGTAGTTGTATGCTAAACTCAGCAAATGTGACTTTTAGTTGACAGAGATCTCATTTTTGGGACACGTAGTGTCAAGGGATGTTGTATCAGTAGATCCATCCAAGATTGAGGCTGTAGTTCAGTGGGAACAGCCAAGGACAATTACCGAGATTAGGAGTTTTTTTGGTTTAGCAGGGTACTATCGAAGATTCGTTGAGGGATTTTTGAAGTTGGCCACTCCGTTGATGCGTCTCACTCGTAAGAGTGTTGCATTCGTGTGGGACGAGGATTGAGAGAGGAGTTTTTAGGAGTTGAAGAGTCGATTGACCACCGCCCTGATCCTCACTATTCCTACTAGCTCAGGAGGATTTTCAGTATATACCAATGCTTCTTGTTGATGCAGGATGGGAAGGTAGTTGCTTATGGATCCAGACAACTGAAGGACTGTGAGATGAACTATCCGACCCACGATTTGGAGTTGGCAGTAATAGTATTTGCGTTGAAGGTATGGCGCCACTACTTGTATGGCGAGAAGTTTCAGATAGTTACCGACCACAAGAGCCTCAAGTACCTGTTCTCACAGAAGGAGTTGAACATGAGACAGAGAAGATGGCTAGAGCTTCTAAAGGACCATGATTGTGGGATACTTTATCATCTTGGTAAGGCTAATGTTGTAACAGATGCTTTGAGTAGAATGGCCTGGGGATGGTATCGTATATGATGGTCAGGGAGCATGAGTTGCTAGAGCAGTTTGCTAGCCTCTGTTTGGAAGTTGTGCCTTCAGACATGGATACAGATTGTATGATTGTGAGTCTACGCTTAGAGCCAGATCTGTTGGATAGGATCAAACAGGCTCAGCAGACAGATCTGTATTGCATCGATGTGATGGGTCAGATGCAGAGGGGTACAGTGATGAATTTTGAGTTGAGTTCTGATGGACTACTGAGGTTCAGAGGTAGACTTTGTGTTCCTGAGGACCCAGAGCTCAAGAGATTGATTTGACGGAAGCTCATTCATCGAGGTACACGTTGCATCTGGGTAGTGGCAAGATGTATCAGAACCTTCGGAAGGTGTACTGGTGGTCAGGTATGAAGAAAGATGTGGCGAATTTTGTGGCGAGATATCTTGTATATCAACAGGTGAAGGTAGAGAATCAGAGACCTGCAAGATTATTGCAGCCTCTACCTATACCGACATGGAAATGCGAGCATATCACCATGGATTTCCTGATAGGTTTACCAAGGACCCGGAGGAATCATGACGCTATATGGGTGATCGTTGATAGATTGACGAAGTAAGCCCACTTTCTAGCTATGAGAGCTACCGATACTCTGAGTATGTTGGCAAGGTTGTATGTACGTGAGGTAGTGCGGTTACATGGTGTTCCAGTGAGCGTTGTCTCCAATAGGGATTCCCGCTTCACTTCCTACTTTTGGGAACATTTTCAGGAAGCCATGGGAACCCAGTTGAGTTTGAGCACAGCTTTCCATCCTCAGATAGATGGTCAGTGAGAGCAAACTATACAGACTCTAGAGGATATGTTGAGAGCATGTGTGCTGGATTTTAGAGGCTCCTGGGAAGATCATTTGCCACTAGCCGAGTTCGCCAACAACAACAGTTATCATTCGAGTATCAGAATGGCATAAGGCCTTGTATGGCCATAGATGTCGTTCCCCTATTAGATAGGAAGAAGTGGGTGACCGAAAACGTTTTGCTCTTGATTTGGTTACATAAGCTACTGAGGATGTCTGGTTGATACTTGAGAGATTGAGGACAGCTCAGAGTCGACAGAAGAGCTATGCTGACAGAAGACATAGGCCACTTGAGTTCGCAGTCGGTGAGTCTGTGTTTCTGAAGGTTTCTTCTTCCAAGGGTATAACGAGGTTTGGGAAGAGGGGTAAGCTGCATCCTCGCTACATTGGACCCTTTGAGATACTTAATCGAGTGAGAGATAAGGCCTATAGGTTGGCATTGCCACTAGATTTGTCAGGCGTGCATAACGTCTTCCACATTTTGTTGCTTCAGAAGTTTCACCAGGATCCGACGGATGCGATTAGCTACGACCCGTTGGAGCTCAGTGAGGACATGTCATATGTTGAGAGGCCGATTCGGATACTGGATAGGAAGGAGAAGGTTTTGAGGTCGAAGACTATCGGGTTAGTGAAGGTTCTATGGCAGCATCACACTTCCGAGGAGGCTACTTGAGAGTTAGAGACCTTGATGCAAAAGAAGCACCCCAAGTTGTTTGATGATTGATTTGGTTCTAATTTGGAGGACCAAATTCTTTTAGTTGGGGAGGATTGTCAGACCCGTGTTTTCGATTTATGTATGTAGCTTGTTCCTTATGATTCCTATGTGTATGAACACTTTATTTTCATGGTTGAATCATAAGAAGAGTATTTACTATCATGCAATTGACAATTAAAAGAATAAAAATGCATGTAAGCTACATCAAAGCCAAATAAGGGCCGAGATGGCCATAGGCCAAGCTAAAAGAGGATCGAAATCAAGTTGATTGAAAATTAGAATTTAAAATAAGAAAAGATAGTGGATTTATGAAGGAAAGTCGGTTCAATTTGGTCCAGAACGTGTTGAAGGGTAAAACGGTCAAAAGATCGAAATCCGGTATAAATTCAATAAGAAAATTTCATTTAAAAATATGGACTTGAGAAATCTTGATCAATAACGAGAAAATATTGAAATTCGAGTCCAAGTGATCAAGATATGAATTTATTGAAACTAATCGAAATTTTCACATTGAAAAATTATCCCGAAAATATTGGAAAAATATACCGGAAAGACAAAATAAGACTGATAAATTCATTTATTGATTAAATGAATAAAATAAGTTTTTTTGAAGATATTTTTAGATTTTTATAATATTTTAATGAATAAAATAATAATAAAATAAATTATAAATAAATAAATAAATAAATAAGAAACGAAATCTGAAGAAATCGCGAAGGAAGAAGAACAGAGAAGCGGACACAGGTGAACCGAGGAGATCACATCACTGGCGAGCAACCGACAACTAAGAGGCCAGGCGAGGGGCAGGCGAAGAGAGAGGACGACCCCGCGAACTCATCGGCACCGACGACCTGCACCGACGACGTCGAAAACAGCCAGATCGATGAGTTGAAGCCGTGAGGGAGAGAAGACGATTCTGGCGATTCCACCCGTGATTGGCCCCAATCGAAGCTAACCGAAGCTTCCCCTGCCAAAGACGCGTCGAACAACGGTGGTGAGGCACCGAGAACCGTACGGATGATGCCGGAACGGTGAAAGGAGACTGAATTGGACAGCCGATTCAGGGGAAGGAAACTATGCTGAACCGGACCGGACCGGTTCAGCCAAGAAAGAGAGGAAAAGGGGAGAAAAAAAAAAGAAAAGGAGAAAAAGGAAAAAAAGGGAAAAAGGAGAGGAAAATCCCCAGGAATACCTCAGATTTTGGGTAAGCCGATACGCGATCAGATTAACCGAATTGATTTTCAAGAAAGTTAATTTAAATTGTATTTGATCGAAAATTTACCCAAAATTTAATATACAAATTGTGCAGTTCGACGATAAATTTCGAACGTGAGTCGATCGAACTCCGATTTGTGCACCATTGCATAATTTCGGGTAAGTAAAGCTCATTTACGACAATAGTATGATTATTGCGCAATTTGAATTTAGTTTACGGATTCGGATTAATTTCTGCATAAAATAAATTATATCCGAATTTTTTAATTAACTGTCGTAAATGATATACGGGTTATCCAAAGAGTTTGGAACAAAGCCCAGAGGGTATTGATAGGCCCAATGAGCCAATAGACCCTGATGAAGGGAATTAATAAGTGGAAAACGGGCTTAAGACAGAGTTAGGCCCAATTAAAGTGTTTAAGGCCCAATAAGAGTAAACGGGCCCATTTAAGTGAAATAGACTGTATTAAATGTGTAATATAGTAGGAAAAGTATAATTAACCCAGTGAATGGTTAAATACAGCTCCAGAGTCATATTGAGAGTTGACCGGACTGTGAGATTTGAACAGCACAGAGGAAGTGAGGTCACGCGACGTGATCCGAGGAAAGGGACTTCTGCGAGTAGTTAGAGATATCAATGCGTATTTTCTTTTGCTTTTACATTCACTGAAATTGTTTGCGGGTCAGAGAAAATCAATAAAATTTATAGGGACTCGCTATGGGTAAATTACAATTTTGCCCCTAGTTTGGCAAAAAGTTAACTTTTGGGAAAAGTTGTAAAAAGCATGGAAACAATATTTTTGACTGTTTTTACTGTTGTGTAGCAGAAGAGTACGAAGATGAGCTAATGTTTTAAGGTTGATGTAGACTACGCACACTTTATAGTGCTGCTTTTCATGACATCCCTATTTTTAAGCCATCTACCGAACTATGTGAAAACAATCGTGCTGGAGCACAGTCGCACTTGATTTCAAATGTTTTTCACATACATTAGTGCTAGAGTGAGACTCGCACTACATTTATTTGACATGCATGATAGAGTACTAGAGCATTGCTCGTACTCAGTTTTATGTGATTTGTGCATGATAAAGTGCTGGAGCGATTAGCTCGTACTCGAGTTTTACATGAGATGCATGACAGAGTGCTGGAGCGTTGCTCGTACTCGATTCTTCATGATTATACATGACATAGTACTTGAGCAATTCGCTCGTACTTGATTTAAATGAGAATTATGCATGACCTAGTGCTAGAGGTTTACTCGCACTAGTGTTTGATGTTTTAACATGCATATACAGTGTTTAGAGGCGGAGCGTTGACTGTGAGTCACACTCAAGATGCGCACTGTAGTTTTTACGTGATATATAGACATGTTAGAAAAATCGTGACGATTTCCTCGTGTAGACTGAGTGTCACACTGGAGATGTTCGCATGTGGATTTAGAGACGTGACAATTAATTGTTCCGTGGTATGATGGCTAAAACCAATGGCAGGCACCCCGACCATGATGTAGGGTCCACGAGTGTACGTTGTACCGTGAGTGTGGCTTGGAGTACATTGTACCATGTGTTGTTGTGGAGTTGTCGAGGAGAGTTGTTGATAGCTGGTGGTTGTGATGGACTGACCCCCCATCTGTTACAGCAGTGATAACCCGCACACCGAGTACTGTTTTGCCTAGGATTTCACAATGTTAGAATATGGCCATAGTCCAGGAGATATTGCATTTAGCCACTGAGTCTCGCATGATATATCACATGTATTTATGATACCGGTAGACCTGAGGGATGGGTCGGAACCCGGTTGTTGTGTTGTGTTGTGTTGTGAAATGCCATATTTACTGTGTTTTGAATGTAAATGGCATATTTTATATAAAGGCATTCCGAAATGATAAATATGCACTGTTTTGCATGAATGCCTATGATTTATAACTCAACATGTGTTTAGTACATGGGATTTTAAATATGTACTATTATTATATATATTTTGAAACATGTTTTTGAATTGAGAGAAAGAAAGGCAAATAAATATTTTTAGTATATAGTATGGATGTCTACTTGTTTGCCTGATTTCCTTACTGAGCTAGATAGCTCAACCCTTTCATTTTCCCCACTATCTACAGATCACCAGCAGTAGAGTGAGTCGCCTGAGGTATAGCATTCCTTTTGACCGCTGCCATTCCCCATCTAGCGAAAGGTATACACAACGTGTACTATTTTGTATCTGAACAATGTATAAACACAGTGATGTACACGTTTTTAATATTAGGGATGTACTTATAGTAAAGTATATGAATTTACTTATAAGAAAAGTGTACGTACAATCAATAAATATTTATAATGACACGCATGTATGATACGAAAAAGAATGGTAAGGTATGTATGGATGAGAAGACTAATGCCTAATCACAACCCAACTGTCGAGAAGAGAAAGGTAAGTAAAAAGCGAAAAATTTATTGTGGTTTTTGGTAAGTCACGAAAAGAGGTCGTGACACAGTCAAGTGGAATAGAATACATCCCAAGTGTTGTGACACGAAAGAAGGATTTTTTATGAATGCTGCTCCTTTGACATGGGTCACACGAAAGGATGTCAAGTTTGAGTGGATAGACGCTTGTAAGGAGAATTTTTAGCTATTGAAACAGAAGTTAATGTCAGCACCAATATTAACCTTTTCATCTAGCTCTGGATGATTTGTGGAATATAGTGATGCATCTCTTTAGGGATTAAGTTGTGTGCTGATGCAATATGGGAAAATGGTAACCTATATATCGAGACAACTCAAGAATCATGAGAAGAATTACCCTACCTATGATCTTAAGCTAGCTGTTGTAGTATGTCATGACCCAATACTACCAAAATCAGTACAAATTTTTCGCTTTTGAAAAATCCTTCTTACCTCCTCATGACAAATCTCTCTAAACAGGTCGGGCTGTGAATCAATATCGATATACCATTCTAACCATTTAAGAAATATCACACGTAAACATACATACTGATATCATTTATCATATAATAGAGTGGTCAGTATGTTTTATACATCACGTGATTTTATATTTACATCCCCAAATATTCCTTCATATACAATACTGTGCTGTAAGCATACTAATACAAAATTCTATACATGGTGTATACGTGACAGTCGATGGGAATCACAGATAATCAGCTATGCCGTCTACTCTCTACACCCGCTATCTCTATGGTGGAAACACTGAAAGTGGGTGGAAAATGAAAGGGTGAGCTCCACAGGCTCAGTAAGGCAATAATACAAACGGGTAGATAGCTATACTATCTACATGCTGATAAGAAATCAAGATATATGTGAGCATGAGGTAAAAACAATGATATGCCATATATATATAATATCATCTGTTCTAAAACAGGAAATCGGCATATAAAACATGGAATGATTCTCACGTGAAAACATTTCGTGCTCAAATGGATCAACACGTTTTAAAACACCCTATCTGGGTTAAATATGATACGCTTAAGGAATTAAATCCATTTCAATAAAATAATTTATCTTAAAATTTTCCTTATAAAATCACCCTTCTCACAGGGTTACAAATCATGAAAGTTTCATCAAAATTCCTCTGTGGGAAAATCAAATCTAAATCAGATTCATAAGAAAATAGAGGCCTGACCCCTCCCTCGGGTTTTATCAAAACCAAATGATTTATCATGTAAGCGACTATATCGGTAACATTTAGGACTATGACCATAACCTCGTGATCCCTGGCACACGGATCCTAGTGTGCGGGGTGTCACACCTGAAATGGGAGGTGGGTCGGTCCTACCCACCAGAACAGCATAATATCAGGATTGCGAGGGCAAGCTTACTGTCTCGTGGCTAATGCCACGACACTCTAACAATCCCCATGGTACAGCGTACTCCATGTGATATACATGGTACAACGTACTCCATGAACCCAAGTTCAATCAGGGGTGCCTGTAATAGGTCTTATCCATCCACCCATGTCAAGTATGTCTCAGTATGCACATGTGAGAATATCATCTCACTGTGACACACAGTCTACAGGAGAAACTCCAACACGGCTCCATACATATACATGATATCTAAAAACCTCGTGCGAGCGAAGCTCCTGCACGGTTTCATAGAAATTAATGAAATATGCATACAAGCAGCGCTCCAGTACAACTTAAACCGATTATAAATTCAATTCAAATCCATGTACAAACATTGCTCCAGTACGAATAGGTATTAAAACTCAGTGAAAACCTCATACAAGAAAAACTCCAGTACGGCAGTCATGTGAAATAAATCTGTAAAATAATGCGAGCAAGGCTCCAGCACTCTGTGTATGAGTTAAAATATAAAATCCAGTGCGAGCAGTGCACAAGCACGATTACAACTCATATAACACTGATAGGTGGCTCAATTTTATCAAAACATGTTAAATAAATATCAATTGGCACCTAACCTGTGCCTTTTCACTTAAAACATGAAAATAATAGTCAACCTATCCATAAATTGCTTGAACTAAAGCAATATCATCATGAAAACATTAAAATCATTAATTTCATGCAATTTCATAGCCTTACTATCCTTTTTGAAATTTTCCTAACTGGGGGCAAAATAGTCATTTGTCACTATTTCCATATTTTTTTGTAAAAATTATTATTCTGTTTTTGGGTAGCCTAATGAATTTAACGTAATGTAAATCCCCCTCGAAACTACGTACAACTACCTTTAAGTGCTTATAAAATTCCCTTACTTTGAATCACACGTGAGCTTATCCCTACTCGGCCGTACCAGGTCTCTCAGTCCAATTCGCTCGTCTACGGAGCTGCATATAACCACATATGGTTTTCAGTTCAAATATACTGATCAGTATTTCACTTTTACTTATCGAATCTAAAGCTCCAGGCCTGTTTTTACTCTATTGGGCCCGATTGCACTTTATTGGGCCTCGACCCCTTTTTAAGCCCATTCCACTTTTTAAATCCCTTCTTCGGGTTTACTGTGCTCATTTGGCTTATCAATAATCATCGGGCTTCGTTCCAAACTCATTGGATAGCCCGGATACTATTTAAGATAATTACTTTGAAATTTCAAATAAAATTCTTTTTATGCAGAATTAATTTGTAAATTCCGTAAAATAATCTTAACTCTGTGTTTAAGGACTCATATTATCGTAATTAAAATGTACTAACCTAATATGATGCGGGGTACAAAAATCGAAAATAAATCGGCTCTCATTCGGGCTTTGTCGTAACACTGCACAATTATGCAAATCCGGGTCATTTTCCATCAATAAAATATTAAACTGAATTTCAGGATTTATCCGCAGGTCAATCCCAACCCTCGGTCACTTACCCGAATTTCGAGTCGTCCCTGGGTACACTTTCTTCCCTTTGCCCCTTTTTCTTTCCTTTTCTTTTTTTTCCTTTTCCTTTTCTTTTTCCTTTTTCTTTTTCCTTTTCTTTTTTTTCCTTCTCGGCTACGGTGCCGTTTTGGCCCGTTTGCCGTCGCCGGCAATCCCGACCGTCTCGTCGGTTGTCACTAGACTCAAAAGAATCACCTCGGCCAGAGGAGTGCTCGACGGGGTTGAATCGGCGCTGGGACACCGCCGTTCGCCGGGAGCGACGCGTTTTCTCCCTTGGATTTTTGTTCGTCGATTCGCCGGAAATCGGTGCCGTCAGCGCGCGTTACCGGTACCAATGGACTCGTCGGGCTTCGCTCTATCTTCTCCAACCGTCAGCTGGGCTCGTCGGCCGTCGGTGACTCGTTGGGGGTCGCGGGTTCTATCAAGTTTTCTGGGTTCGATTTTCGGGTTTTTCTCTCTCCCCGATTCTGATTTCCAATTTCTTTTTTTTATTAATTTATTAATTTATTTATTATTATTTTAATCAATTAAATATATTAAAAATACCCAAATATCTCTAAAAATATCTTTAAAATTATTATTTTATCCATTTAATCAATAAATGGATTTATCGATCTATTTTCGTCTTTTCGGTATATTTTTCGATTATTTTCGGGATAATTTTTCAAATTAAAAATCCTAATTAATTCCCATAAATTAATATTTAGATCAATCAGACTCGAATTTAAATATTTTCCTTGGTATTGATCTAGATTCGCAAATTCCATATTTTAAATGAAAATTACTTGTTGAATTTATACCGAATTTTGGTTTTTGACCATTTTACCCTTACACGTGTTCGGGACTAAATTGAATCAACTTTCTTTCATAAATCCACAATCTTTTCCCTATTTTCAATTCCTTATTTTCAGTCAACTCGATTAAATTCCTTAAACAAACTTGTTGGGTCCTTGCTTTCCCGATTTATCCTTATTCGATTTTTATGTACCTTATTTCATTTTATCCACATTTATCAAATCGTAATCAACCATCTTATGAATCCATTAACATCTAATAATGTCATACAATATAGAAATCATAAGGAATATCATACAAAGATGCGGATCTCGCATAGTATTTGTACTGAAAATTTAATGCCACTATTTTTATGGTTGGAAGTTTCGGATCTTCACTAACCATAAAAGTCTTAAGTATATGTTTTCGCAAAAAACAAAATGAACATGAGACAATGCAGATGAATAGAGCTTCTCAAGGACTGTGATTTGTGAAACTTTATACCATATGACTAAGGCAAATATAGTTACCGATACTCTAATCACGAAGAGCATAGGTATGGTTTGATATATGATGGTTCAAGAATTGGGTCTGCTTGTCACAACCCAAATTACCTAAAAATCAGAGTAAATTTTTCGTTTTTTTCATTTATTATTTAATTCTTACCTTTCTCTCATCATGACCATCCTACAAACAGTTGGGCTATGATTCGGTGTTAGTCACCTCTCACCTATTTACCATTCCATTTTCATAATCACATTCACATATCAGAGTTTACTTTCCTTTGACTTTAATTAAATACATACACAATGGTATTTGTAACTCTACATCCCCGACATCATATCCGTTTACAATACTGTGCATTACATATTTAGATACAACACTATACAAATGTGTATACCTGTCTCTCGATGGGAAGCAGCGGATACCAAGATGCAAGTCCTCAGCCGCTTACTAATTTCTGTGAGTGCTTTGAAAAGATGGGAAAATAAGGGGGGTGAGCAAACCACACGCTCAGTAAGGCAATTATGCAAGTAAGTAGATAGCTCCACTATCTACATGCTCATAATGCCATGCCCTTAAATCCATTTCTTTTCATTAAAATCTCAAGCACAAAACCATGCATACATCAATGACATAGTTTATCAAAACTATTCGTGCATCTAGAAAGCATGTAATTCATGTATCAATAGCATTTTATGTGACATCATTAAATCATAATGAGCATGAAGCAAATCCAGATCATGCATTCTTTCATGTCATGTAAGAAAAATCATGAATTTGAAATGAAAGCATGGAAAACATCATCATGCTACTGCATTTAAATCAATTCATTAAAACTGCAGTATAAACTAACCCTTTCGAGTCAATAATCTCATAAAACAATTCATTAAAATTCATTATAAAACTTCGGTTATAAAACCACCCTTCTTTCAGGGTTACATATCATAAAATCATAAAATCGGGGGCCTGCCCCCTCCTCGAGTCTACCCTAGTCTATCGACCAATAATTATATCATGTGAGACATGTAGGTGATTATCAGTAACAACATAGGACTATCGCCATAACCTCGTGATCCCTGGTAACACGGTACCTAGTGTACGGGGTATCACACCTGAAACGGGAGGTGGGTCGTCCTACCCGCCAGAACAACATAACACTAGGATTGCGAGGGCAAGACTTGCTGCCTCGTGGCTAATGCCACTCCACTCAAATAATCCCCAAGGTACAGCGTACTCCGCGTGACATACACGGTACAACGTACTCCGTGAACCCAAGCTCAGTCAAGGGTGCCTGTAATAGGTCTTATCCACCCATATCATCTCTGTCTCAGTATGCACGTGTGAGCATATCATCTCAATGTGACACATAGTTTACAGGAGGCTCCAACACGGCTATATGCATGTAATATAAATCCCTGTGCGAGTGAAGCTCAAGCACGGCTCCATGCATATTCATGATATCAGAAAATCTCGTGCGAGCGAAGCTCTAGCACGGTGTCATAAAAATCAGAAAAATCTGCATACGAGTAGTACTCCAGTACAACTTAAAAAATGAATGAGTTATAAATCCATAGAAAATCACATGCGACCAATGCTCCAGCACAAATGAATGCTCAAGTAAATCAAATCTCATGTGAGTTACACTCCAGCACGGCTTTATGCATAATTAAATCAAATCTCGTGTGAGTTACACTCCAGGACGGCTTTTATGCAAATATCATATCAAAACAGGAAGCGAGCTAAACTCCAGCACTTCTCATGCATGTCAAATCATTAAAACTAGTGTCAGCAAGCGCTCCAGCACCTATTTATGCATACCAAGTCAAAACCATCAAAACAGTCAAAACAGGGTGTGAGCTAGGCTCCAAAACCTCTCATGAATTTCTCAATAATAAAAATCAGTGCGAGCAACCACTCTAGCACATTTCATGCATATGATGTCACACAAGTCGGTGTGAGCAACCGCTCAAGCACATTTATGCACATTCACAAACGCATATATAGTGCGAGCTACGTGCCAGCACTATCTGTTTCCATATAAACTTGATAGTTGGCCCGATTTCCAAATAATTTCATTTAAATCATAATAACACTTACGTAGTGTTATATTGTGAAATTTATGCAATTACTGGCCAATCTATCGATTTGATTTACTTAAAATCAATAAAATTCCTTAATTCAAAAAATTCCTTAAATCATGCATTTCATGCATGTGATGCTTTCACCATCCTTAGGTGAACTTCCCTCAATAGGGGTAAAACAGTCTTTTTACCTATTTCGATCCTTAAAATCATTTAAACCACTTTTAGGATCATCATACAATAACCGTGTATACATACATATTCAGTGTATATAAAAACTATTTAAAGCACGCGTAGCTACCTCTAGCTACTCACAAAATTCCCTTACCTCATTTTCTGTACAGTCTGACCTTTCCACTGATGTCTCATCACGCAGTCCGATTTGCTCTCAATCCAATCTCCGAAACTGCGGATAAATATTCATCAGGTCAATTACAATACAATTAATTGTATTTCATAATTTTCTAGGCTTAATTTAAATCATTGGGCCCGTTCACCCATATTGGGCCCGATTATACCATAATGGGCTTAATCGGCCTCAAGCCTATTTACCACAATTTATCAAGGCCTATTGGGCTCATTGGGCCCATCAGTATTTATTTAGCCTCGTTCTAAATTCTCGGATATCTCAATTTAGTATTTATGACAATTTATTCAAATTTCCAAAATTTACTTCATTTATGCGGAAATTAAATCCGTAATTTATTTAACACACATAACGATGCAAAATTGTCGCAAATAAGGGTTACTTACTCAAGATTCCATGATAGTATGAAAATCGAGTTTATCTCGAGCTCTCGGTTGATGCCAATTGTCAAGCTGCACAATTTAATATTTTTTAGGGTAAATTTTCAGTTGGATATTAATCAAATTAAATATTTCAAAATTTAAATCGGTCAATTTCTACCGCTTACCGACTTACCCGCAGCTCGATTGCATCACTGGAATTTTCCCCAATTTTTCCTCTTTTTTTTTCCTTTTTCTTCCTTTTCCCTTTTCTTTTTAGCTCAACGGGTTCGGTCCGGTTCAACCCGATTCAGACCGCCAGTTCAGTCCGATTCGATTCGATCGGTTTAGTCTGATTCGACCGATTCAGGCATCATTTGATCCTTTCGATGTCGTCCGGCCGGTTCCCGACATGATTTCGACACCAATCGGCGCGCCACGGCTTGGGCTTCCATAATCGGGCCTCGGGTTTGGCCAAATTGGCGTCGATGGCCGTCGATCAAAGCTTCTCTCTCGCGGCAAGCTCCTCCATTTTCGGTGTGATTTCGGGTTCTCCACAGCGCGTCTTGGCCGCTGATGGTTCGCCCGAGGTCGGGCTGGCTTCATCGGCCCTCGCCGGCCCCTCAGCCTCGCCGATGGTCGTCGAACGGAGGAAAATCGACTCCCTCGATTTTGCTGCTTCGTTTTCGTCTGTTTCTTCTCTGTTTTGCATTTTTGCGATTTCAGACTTTTCGTTTTTTTTTCATTTACTTATTTTTTTTCTAATTTATTTTTATTATTATTTTATTCAATTAAAATATTATTAAATATCCAAAATATCTAAAACAAATTATATTTAATTCATTTATTCAATAAATGAATTTCTTGGTCTTATTTTGGTTTTTCGATATATTTTTTGATTATTTCGGGATTATTTTTCAATACGAAAATTTTGATTTATTCCAAATAAATTCATATCTTGATCAATTTAACCCGAAATTTAATTATTTCTTCGTTATTGAGATTGATCAAGATTTCTCAATCCCATATTTTTAATTAAATTTTCTTGTCGAATTTATATCGACTTTTGATATTTTGACCGTTTGCTTTTGGACATTTTCGGGAATACCACTTCAATCCTTTTGCATTTTTAAATGCACTAAAAAATTTCTGTTCATTCTCTTTTGCTCTTACGATAAAATCGAGCCTTATAGTTAGAGAAGTTCACAAAACTAAATCTGAATGTGAAACTTGTAAAGGACTGTTTGATAGTTAATTTTTTAATTAAGTCGTCATTATTGGATCAGATCAAACAAGCTCAAAGAGAAGATCTGATTTTGATGTAATGGGCTATTTAGACAGAGCATGATCAGACATCTAGGTATAGAGTCAGTGAAATTGCTCTTCTTCGATTTGGCAATCAAATATGTATATGTCTCATGATGATACCCTTTGGATGCATATTTTAGATGAAGCCTGCTATTTAGACAGAGAAGGATCAGACATCTGGGTTTAGAGTCAGTCAAAATGCTCTTCTTCGATTTGGCAATAAGATATGTATGCCTTTTGATGATACCCTTTGGATGCATATTTTAGATAAAGCCCACAATTCAAAGTACACGTTGCACCTGGGTAGTAATAAGATATACCAGAACCTATGAGGCGTGTACTCATGTGTCAACAGATTAAGGTTGAGCATCAACGACCTAAAGGATTGCTCAAACCTTTGGTGATATCGACATGGAAATGGGAGCATGTTACTATGGATTTGTGATGGGACCTCTTTGGACACGAAATGGTCTTGATGCGACTTGGGATATAATAAACCATTTGATGAAGTCAGCCCACTTTCTACTGATGAGAGCCACTAACTCCCTCAGTTCATTAGTTGATTTGTATGTGAAGAAGATTGTTTGGCTAAATGCAACCCAGTGAGTATTGAGTTTGATAGGGATTCTCACTTTATGTCCCAATTTTGGGAACACTTTCAGGAAGCTATGGAATCTTGATTACAGTTTAACACAACCTTTCAGCCTTAGATTGATGTTCAGTTCTGAGCGGACTATACAGACCTTACAAGATATGCTTAAAACTTGTGCAATGGATTATTCAGCTATTAGGATGACCAATTGCTTTTAGCCGAATTCACTTACAACAACAGTTACCATTCAAACATAGGAATGGCTCCGTGAGTCATTATATGGACTGAGATGTAGATCTCCTATTGCATGGAAACAAGTGGGTGAATGTAAAATCTTTGCTCCCGAGTTGGTAGAGAAAGTTTCAGAATAGGTGAAATAGATATGTGATAGATTGAGAATAGTGCAGAGCCGTCAAAAAAGTTATGCTGACACCAGGAGGAGACCACTTCAGTTTTAGGTTGAAGACAAAGAATTCCTTAAAGTCTTTCTTTCTAAGAGTATCATGAGATTTGGGAAGAAAGGAAGGCTCACTCTTCTCTATATTGGTCCTTACGAAATCTTAGAAAGAGTTGGAGAATTAGCATACCGATAAACACTTCCACCATAGCTATCGGATATGCATAATGTATTCCATGTGTCTATGCTTCCGAAATATCAATCAGATCCCTCTCATAACTTCCAGTATGAGCCTTTAGATATTATGATGGATTTGAGTTATGTGAAATGACCAATCCGGATATTGGACAAAAAAAAAAGACACTTCGGACAAAATCCATCCCTTCAGGGAAAGTTCTCTGGCAACATCACACTTTTGAAGAAGCTACATGGGAGCTGAAGAGCTTGTTGCAGGAGAAATATCCTCATCTTTTTAGATAGACTGATATGAATTCGGATGGCCAAATTCTTTAATGTGGGGAGGATATCATAATCAATATTTTTGTACATCAGATATGTTCAAATCATCTTCGAATGATGATATTTTATTTTTTTAAGTTTTTAAAACTATGAGTTGTTAAATTTTGAATTTTCCAGTAAACGTGCAACAAATGCTGAAATGATGATTTTGATCATAGGTCGATGTTTCAACTGAGACGAAATGGACACTGTGAAATTAATTGGAGTTATGAAACAAATTATGTCAAGCCTTTAATTCTTTATGTCATGACTTTTTCTGAGATGTCAATTTGATTTATTCATAAATATCGAAATAGTTGAAACCAGGTGGAATTCATTCAGAAGTGTGAAATTATTTAACTCTTCTGATTTAATTCATTTGTGTTATAGTACCTATATGTAAAATACATAAAATTAGTGGAAAGTTCTATAGTATGAACATGTGGACCAATTAGATTAAAATTAAGAGGAGAAATATGTGAATTGAGACAATTAAAAGCTTAAACTATATACCATAAGATATAATTGATTTATTTCATTAATATACCATAGGATATAATCCCCAAGGTTATTTGCCATATTCAACAACCTTGAGCTTCTTGGGGTGCGATTGTGTTTTGTGCTTTAAATTAAGATATGTAGTCTCTATGACATATAAAGATGTTGTATGAACTTAGTTTGAAGAAATGAATAAGATATGTGGATGCTATAGTGTAAAGTGTTAAAGTTTTGAGGTGAAGACAGGAGAATTCTAGAGAATTCAATGAAGAAATAATGATATAAGGCGTAAATCATGTAGATAAACATGGAATGAATAATAATATGTCTTTAAAATGAACCTAAAGCTATGGAGTAGGCTCAACCAAGTCAAGGGTATTTTAATAATTTTACCCCATAGTGTAATGATATCCTCCAGTTAGCATAAGGGTATTCCAAACTACCTACTAGATGAAATGGTTTTTATTGTAGGCTGTTGAAGTGACAGACAAGGTTTGTATTATTAAAGCGAAAGCCGTGATAAGCTATACCGTTAAACATTTAATTTTATTAAGTTTTATTTAAGTTTTTTTTTGCATAAACTTATAAATTAGCTTACTTTCTCAACATATAGATTTTTGAATTAAAATAACTATTTACAAATAAACTTGTTTTATTTAAGAGGCTGGTAATAAAAAATTATTCTCGGACCTTTCACTCAAAGCTATGTATAGTTTATTTATGTAAACCATGAACTTAATGATCTTGTTGTAGTTGAAAACCTATAGAGACCTAGCTAGAAGCTGGTACTTAATAATCTTGAAATAAATAAATAAACGATGTTTTGATACGCACATGTTTGATTTAATCTCGAACTATGTTTGAGGTTTTAACGATTATAGGCACCATGGATCTTATATTTACCTTATAGAGCATAAGGAGACAAGCTTAGGTATTTATACTCTGGGAGGCACATGAAATGCCAAACGAAGGTCTTGGCATGTTTCTGGTTCTTGTTAATCGCTAGGGTTGGAGATGTCAGGTCTATGGCCATAGATAGCACCCTTTTGTTTCCAAGGTTGTTTCAGCTCACTGATAGCTACGGTGGGTAGGCCTTCGTGGAGACATATGATTACCTATGCCTATATTCGTACAAATTATGTCATGTATGAAATATAAGTCTTTGAAGCTATGCTTGAACTATGCAGCATGTTTTGTTGATTATATGTGTCGGAACCATGACATGAAAACTATGGTTTTATGCATTAAAGTATGAACCTTCTTCGATATTATATATTCATGACCTTGGTCTAGAGTGATCAAGTCTAAATGTATAATAAGGTATTTTAAAACACCTCCTTGCCTGAGAACTTGATAGTGTCTAAAAAAAGGTTCTTGGGAAACTTCCAAACGATGGCTTGTTGCATACTAAGTATAATGTGCATAAACTTATCTTATGTAATTTAAATTCCCAAATATTTTTTTTTTGTTGAGCATGTATTTGGTTTAAGCCAGTAAAATTCTATTGTGGTTAATTCTGCACTTTGTGATTTACTTACTAGGCTTTTCCTAAAACTCACCCCTTTCTTTTCCTCATCTTAAGGCCTTTGCAAACTTAAACAGTGAATTTGAGTATCCTGTTCTGAAAAGTTCAACTTCGGGCCAACGTAACATCTTTTTGGTACATTTCTTGATGTATCTTAGTCCAATGTGGGCAGACATGTGTAATTATGTAGGACAGATATGTATAGGATCAGTTTTATGAAAGATTACATGTAAAACAAAACTTGGCCATATGAGTTCTTTTTGTAAGAAACTAAAATATTGCAGAAAATGCATTGCAGGCAAGTAAGGATCGATCCCCTGGAAGGAAGGATCATTCCCTATGCCTAAAATGTAACATTTTCATACATTTTGGGTTTCAAGGATCGATCTCCTCTTCACCAGGATCGATCCCCTCACATGTTACGGCAGAAAATTGCATTCTGACTTTGAAAGGATTGGTCCCTTACCTCCATAGGATCAATCCCATCATGCCTTAAAAGCTTAAAACGTTGTTTTCTTATAGGGTTCGAGTTAGATGTCTATCTGGGACCTTAGCCTAAGTACCTTAAACCGAAAATACTTTATTTTACCATAATTTGATCAAAGGATTGGACACGCAAACAATTAAGTTTTGTTTTGCTAAACATGTGCCTAAAACACTATGTTTATGCAATATGAGTGTGTAATTTCATATCTTTTCGGGATGTGACAATAAGTCTCATCATGCATGAGTTTGATCCAACTTTACTTAGATTTATACAATCATATATTAGTTGGTTGTTTAGTTGATTTTTTTATTTAATGTAATTCATTGATATTTTTATGTGTAAAACTAAAATATAATCATAATTTTTTCTTATATTATAATAATTTTAAAAAAATATACACTTTGTAAAGTCAATTAATAAAATCAAAATTATTTTAAATAAGAAAAAAGCTAGTGCATAAATAATACCAGTACTTTTCTTGCCTCAACTACTCCTTATGTTATCTTTATTTTTCACTAACTATATCACATATTGATTTTAAATTTTCAAAATTTAATTTTTGTGAAATTAATTTACACTTCATTTTTTACCAAAGCTTGTATTTTCTAAATTTCAGTTGGATCAGATGCCCACTTTTTATACGTGGCTATGCCTCCGGCTACAAGTGCCTCAAGGCAAAGCAGATCTATCTCAAAACTTGAAAGCTAAATAAAATTTCCAATGTTATACAACTCTTGAGAATGAAGAACAACTGGAACAAAAATAGTGAAGCACAAATAAATTGCAATATAGAGCCAATCATTATTGAAAAAATAAATAAATATTGCATCTAAAATGACACAATCACAAAATAGGTAAAGCAACTAGAAATGCCCTGTAATAGTGATGAACTCTTACAACTTTGCTATTTTATTTTTCTTTTACGCGCTCTTCTAATGGGGATGGCGGCACACGAGCAGTATCATCAATGTTTGCAAATTAATACACCAGGCAATAACGAATCAGATATGTTCAATTTTAGTGGACATCTAAGATCCTACGCATTAATTATAGAAGCAATAGGTTGATAACGGTGGGGCTAATGGCCTTCCATATAGTCAATTAGAATAAAAATAATCTGCAAAGTCCTTAATGAGTTGAAGTTTATAGCCACCTGAACAGAGCAAGTGTTGTGCTCACAAACTTTTATCATATATAAGCAACATTCCTTAACGAAACGATATGCACTAGTTCTAGAACTATTTTTGTGGTTTTATATAAATATATACAAATATATATTTGTTGTGACTGATAATAATAATAAATAAAAAGTGGCAAAAAAGAGTAATTGGCGTTTGATTCAAACTTAACCTCATCTACATGGTTGTAACATTATCAAGGTAAAAATCAGAATATATATAGATAAAGAAAGAGAGTTTCAATCAGATACAAACTCATATCTTTAAAAGCACAATGACCATCAACAAGCAGGGGGAGAGGTATGGTACGTGAAACTAAGTCTCTATTTTATTTAAAGAAACTCTGTCAAATTCTCTTGCTAACTTAAGCATCGGAGTGCTTACGCAGGGAATAACCCCTGCGTCCCTCTGATCATTATTTTTCTTGCAGAGCTTTCGGTAGCACGTGTCACAAAATCCAAGGTGATGACGTAAGCAATTCGTAATTGTTGTAACCGAGAAACAACAATTAGCGTCGTCTGTGGGAATTCGACTCTTTCTTTTGTTTTGATTTTTATATACTCTACTTTACATGCTCTGTTTTTTCCCTTGGATGGACTAATTTTTTGTGCTACAATAACCTCGCGGTGAAGATGAACACTGCTTCTGAAGTGCTCTTAACGGCCACATGTTAATGATTCCTGCTTGTGGTAGTCTCCATTATTTATGCTAACTAAAGATAAGCCTCTTATGCAAGAGGCAGGCAAGATCATTTTACTTGGTTTTGCAATTTTTATATGATATTATAAAACAGCATGAGACTAACAATTGCCTATGCAGGGCATAGGTCATTTCTCAAAACAAGTGAGATATGAGCGAGTCATGTAAAAGTATGTGTATAAATTTATTTAAATGGTAAGAATTCAATTATTTTCCTTGAGACAACGAGAAATTTGAGTTTTTGACTGCTTTTATTTTGATAAGGAAGACAGATTGGATTCCTCCAGTCATATTGTTGATGCAAATTTTGTGTTATCCTATCAGCTAATTTCTGTTATCTTGAGCCACGAGGTTCTTTCCTATTCATTTGAAATAGAAAGTTTGAGATTCTAAATACAAGAAAGAAACAAAAAGAGGAATATGAAAGAAGGAATATGCAATAGAGGTAAAATTTTCTAAAGTATATTTTTCTTTGACATAAGAATATTACATTGTGTTGCATCTACTGTACAGGATGAATTCACATGATATTTGAGGCTATCTAATGGTTGAGTATGTTGAGAATATTGACTCTAACTTTGATCAGGCGCCTTAAGAGACCCTTAAGTCCTTCTTCAAAGTCTTGAATGCAAGACTGATTTTTGCAGTTCATTTTGAACATTCTCAATTTGCGTGATGTCAGATTTTCTTGTTGCAAGGGATAACAATGCCCAAAAGTGAAGGGCAACAAGGAGTCTAGCACACTAACTGTGACTGCATGGGCCTTCTTAAAAGGCTAATCGTGGCTCCAATCTCATTACAGACAGTGCTTTATTTATTTTCCTTATGCTCCAAATCTTTTAGGGCCCTCAAGATTGCCTTTTTAGCTGCCTTCCTATAGGGCAGCCTTAGTGGTGGAGCACACATCCAAAAACCTAAGAGATCCATTCAACAACTCATCGACGTATTCTCTCTGCTTCTCTTGGGCTAAGATTTGTTGTGTGGGGCGCAGGTTAAGACTTGAAAATGCTGTTTGGAGGTTCCTAATATCTTTTGCTGGAAGGTATCTGCCGTATGGTTATTCCCTTGCATCCACACATGTTCAGAGTAAAGAGGATTCCCCTAGTTGTGGTCATGAATTATACAAAATATATATCCCTCAAACTGAACCAAATCTCTTTGGTCCTGCATTCATTGAGGTTGAGAATCAATCTGGATTATCAAATTTTATTCATTGGTGATGTGGTCGTGTCACCAGATCCACGTGTGCAACTATCTGCCTGCCACGTGTCGATCCAATAACAGGCCACGTGGCAGATTGGCGACAGAAGCACTATGCGACACCGTTCCCAGATGTGCGACAGAGTGTTTGACGCGAGAGGAGTCTATCGCCTCACAGTCTGCCGCGCATCGTTGGCGACAGATCTCCATCGCCCATGCACGGCACAGGACTCTCGCACAGACCGCGGTAGAGGTCCCCGCGCGGCAGGCGGTATAGTCTCCCGCACAGACCGCGGTAGAGGTCCCCGACAGAGGTCTCCCGCACTGTATGCGCCAGAGTCTCCCGCACGGCCTGGGGCAGAGTCGCCAGAGTCTCCCGCACAGACCGCGGTAGAGGTCCCCGACAGGGGTCTCCCGCACTGTATGCGCCAGAGTCTCCCGCACGGCCTGGGGCAGAGTCGCCAGAGTCTCCCGCACAGACCGCGGTAGAGGTCCCCGACAGGGGTCTCCCGCACTGTATGCGCCAGAGTCTCCCGCACGGCCTGGGGCAGAGCCCCCGCACAGCCAGAGTCTCCCGCACGGCCTGGGGCAGAGTCCCCAGAGTCCCCAGAGTCTCTCGCACGGCCTGGGGCAGAGTCCCCAGAGTCTCCCGCATGGTCTGGGGCAGAGTACCCAGAGTCTCCCGCATGGCCTGGGGCAGAGTACCCAGAGTCCCCAGAGTCTCTCGCACAGACGCGTGACAGAATGCTCTATCACTCTGTCGCGGCCCAGACACGCGCCTGGGCCTCAGCCCGAACCGACTCAGAAGCCTATAAATATGAGGTGAGTCCTCTGAAGGAGGACCAGATCCGGGGACCAGATCCAGAGATCCGATCCAAAAAAGAGAAAAACAGGGAGAAGCACTTAAACACTCTGATTTAAGCAATAAATTCCCCTTTTCTTACATACACAACTCCGATCACTAACTTGATCGTCGGAGTGTGCGTGCAGGGAATTATCCCTGCCCCCTCTGATTCCTGTTGTTTTTGCAGGATATACGAAGAACACGTGGAGCAAACTGTGACGATTGAATTAACCGTCAACAGTGCAATCCGATCACGTGTAAGACAAAGCACTGTTGCTGTCAGGTAGGCAACATCAATTGGCGCCGTCTGTGGGAAACTTGACAAAAAGTCAGGTTCTCTATTGAAATGGTGAGGACGCGTTCCGCAGCAGAGTTGACAGGAGGGCGGAATTCTGTAAGTCCCCCTGCCAGATCGGAACGAAGGAAGAGACAAAGTGAAAGGGTTCAAGTAGAACCCTTAGTCTCCCTGGAAGAATTCGACGCTCGGAAGCGCAAAAATGAAGAGGCTACGACAGCCCTGAGAGCCATGGTGAGCTTCTTCAGAGAGGCTCTCCCCCAGTTCAGCTTACCCCAAGAAGTACAGCAGTTAGTGGGGGAATGCACCCCTAGACAGACCTACGAGAGAGGTCAGCCCTCCAGCCTGGTAAACGCTGGACAAGAGGCAGGAACGCCATACAACGTCACTGTCGATCCAGCGAGACAGAGTCCACCTGGCGCACCTCGGCGACAGAGTTCGCCAGGAGCTCAAAGGCGGCACAGCTCAACCGCATCTCCCATGCGTCAGACATCTCCTCTGTCCTATGATCGGCAGAGTTCGTCAATTCTGCGGCGAAGTTCCCCCGTAGCTCAACGTCGACAGAACTCTCCCGCGGACAACATGCGGCAGAGGTATCCTGCATCGCATACGAGACGGTGCACACCTACCGCTTATAGGCGGCAGAGTTCACCTCTGCCCAATGTGCTGCAGATTTCCCCTCTGGCCGCCAGGCGACATAGTTCTCCCGCGCCCCGTAGGCGGCAGAGCTCACCTCTGCCCAATGTGCGGCAGACTTCCCCTCTGGCTGCCAGGCGACAGAGCTCACTCGCAGCCCGTAGACGACAGAGTTTCCATACCTGTCGCAGCTCATCCCCTGTGTTGGAACATGACGTGAGGGCGTGTGGAGCTGGGGAGCGAAGGAGACAATGAGATTTTTATCCGCAAGAAGGTCCCGAGATATCAAGTCCCGTAGTCAGAGGTACTGGAAGAGGTATTTACCAATCGGACTCTTCTAGACCGGAAGGGACAGGACCTTACTCAGCTCGAGGGTCGGAGGACGTGGAAAAGGTCATCCAAAGGATCCTCGAAAAGAAAAAGCTAGTGTCTCCGGATGATGGACAAAGGAGGAGGATCCCATTCAGTCCGGAGATCATGAACAAACCCTTGCCGAAAAAGTTCAAAATGCCTTCTATGGCTACTTACACTGGCAAAGCGGATCCCTACGACCATATTCAGAGTTATGAATCCCTCATGCTGCTTCATGGTTGGGAGGACGAAATCATGTGTAGAGCCTTTTCTCTCACATTGTCCGGGCACGCTCTGAAATGGTTCAACGGGTTGAGTGAAGCTTCAATCTCCTCTTTTGACGAGTTGAGAAATGAGTTCCTCAAAGTGTTCATGATCCATAGCCAAAGGAAGAAAGACGCTACCTACCTACTCACGCTTAAACAAGGAAATCGAGAATCCTTGAAGAGTTATGTAGATCGCTTCCGAGATGCGACCTTGGAGGTGGAAGATCTACCAGTGGGGGTAGCCTTGGCTGCGATGCTGCAAGGGACAAGCTCGGAGAAGCTGCAAGAATCTCTCTCTCTCGATCAACCTATAATGATCTCCGATCTCTTTTCCAGGGCTAATAAATACGTGGCTCAAGAAGAAGTCATGAAAATGATACAGCCCAGGGAGGCTAAAGAGGGAAAGAAGAGAGAGAGAGATGCGCCCGAGAGAAGCTCCCAAAGACCCGTGAGAGTAGACAAAACCCCCAAGCTCAGGTACGAAGGCTACACCCGACTGAGCGAGCCTCGTACTGCAATACTGGCAGCAATTGAGGGGGCGGGACTACTAGAATTCCCCAAGAGGAAGATGGGAGATGTAGGCCAAAATTCTGAAGCCTACTGTGAATTCCATTGTGCTCACGGACACCCGACAGAGAGGTGTAAAGACTTGATGGACCAGTTAGAAAGACTGGCCAGAGAGGGCAAGATTAACCGCTTCTTATGGAGAAGC
This sequence comes from Firmiana major, assembly GCA_033439115.1. NCBI lineage: Eukaryota > Viridiplantae > Streptophyta > Magnoliopsida > Malvales > Malvaceae > Firmiana > Firmiana major. The sequence continues at coordinate 40,806,661 of CM065907.1, read as the reverse complement.
AAGAGACCCCGTTATCCTCCGTGTGACCAAAGGAATGACTGTCCGCGGACCGGGGCAAATAACAACAATAGACGGGATAGGCCAAGAAACGAAGCGGTCAGGCCTGCAATTCCCCGTGCCAATCCGCCAAACAACGAGCCTACAGCCCCCGCGATTAATGTCATCGCAGGTGGGGAATCAAGCGCGGGAAGCTCTTCTTCATCCCGCGAGAGCTACGCCAGGCAGGCGTATCAGGTGAACGTTGTTATGGAAGAACAGGCGGACGAAGAGCCCATCATGTTCACTCCGGCTGACAAAGGAGATATCGCCATGCCCCATGATGACCCTATGGTGATATCCACTGTCGTGGCCAAACACCCGGTAAGTAGAGTCCTGGTTGATAATGGGAGCTCAGTGAACCTGATCTATTGGAATTGCTTTGAGAAAATGAGCATTTCCGAAGATAGGTTGAAACCCGTTATGACACCGCTGTACGGATTCACGGGTGAGCGAGTGAAGCTCGCTGGATCCATAGAGTTGCCAGTGACCCTCGGCGAGCACCCGAAAGATGTGACCCGACAAGTGTTGTTCATGGTGGTCAGATCCACCTCCGCCGCCTACAACATGATCTTGGGCAGGCCGGTGCTGAATGACATGAGGGCGGTAATATCCTCTTGCTATCTGTTGATGAAATTTCCCACTCCCAACGGAGTCGGGCAAGTACGAGGAAACCAAAAGAGCGCCCGTACTTGTTATCTCGCTTCCACTGCCAACAAGGTAGCACAGAGGAAAGAAACCTTATGCATTGACGATCCGCCTAAGCCCCAACCTGTAGAGGAAACAGAAGCCATTGCGCTAACTGAAGGGGATAGCGGAAAAAGGGCATTCATCGGGACTCAGTTGGGCGAGCAACAGAAAAAGGAGATAGTCGAGTGTCTGAGAAGAAACTCGGATATCTTCGCCTGGAGCCCAGCCGACATGCCGGGGATCAGTCCCGAAGTCATATGCCATGAACTTAACATCATACCCGGACATAGGCCCGTCAAACAGAAGAAGAGGAGTTTCGCCCCGGAGCGACAAAAAGCAATCACTGAAGAAGTGACTAAACTCCTAGGCGCCGGATTCATCCGAGAAGTCTATTACCCTGAGTGGTTAGCCAATGTAGTGATGGTAAAGAAATCTAGCGGGAAATGGCGAATGTGTGTTGATTTCACAGACCTGAACAAAGCCTGCCCCAAAGATTCATACCCCCTACCTCGGATAGACAGACTCGTAGATGATACATCCGGCTACGAACTCCTCAGTTTCTTAGATGCATTCTCCGGGTATCACCAAATCATGCTTCACCCAGAAGACGAAGAAAAGACTTCTTTTATAACCGATGACGGAACCTATTGCTATCGGGTAATGCCGTTCGGTTTAAAGAACGCGGGTGCCACCTACCAACGAATGGTGAGCAAAGTGTTCAAAGATCTTCTGGGAAATACCATGGAAGCCTACGTGGACGACATGATAGTCAAGAGCCGCGTAGGAGAATCTCATGCTGACCAAATGTCCAGGGTATTTGAAGTATTGAGGAAATTTAACATGAAGCTAAACCCCGAAAAGTGCTCTTTCGGGGTAAGGTCAGGAAAATTCCTAGGCTTCATGATCACTAACAGGGGTATCGAGGCAAATCCTGAAAAGATATAGGCTGTCATTGACATGAAACCCCCAACCACCGTAAGAGAGGTCCAAAGATTGACAGGCAGAATAGCGGCTCTGAATCGCTTCTTGTCGAAATCAGCCGAAAAGAGCTTGCCTTTCTTCAAAACTCTACGGGGGGGGAAGAACTTCGAATGGACGGAAGATTGTCAAAAAGCCTTTGAAGATCTCAAGGAATACTTGAAGCGGTTGCCTCTATTAACAAGGCCCCTGGAAGCAGAGCAGCTCTATATGTATTTGGGAGTCGGTGATTTCGCCGTTAGCGCGGTGCTACTAAAGAAAGACGAAATGGTACACTGCCCCATCTACTATGTGAGCAAAGTGTTATTAAATCCAGAGACCCGCTATCCACTGGCCGAAAAGCTAGCATTAGCCCTCTTGATGGCCTCGCGAAAGCTGCGTCCATATTTCCAAGCACATCCCATTACTGTCTTAACAGACCAACCATTAAGACAGATCCTCCAGAAACCTGAACATTCAGGGAGGTTAGTGAAATGGGCGGTGGAGCTTGGGGGATACGACATCACTTTCCAAGCGAGACAGGCTATCAAAGGTCAAGCTCTGGCTGACTTCATCGTGGAATGCACTATCCCGAACGACAGCAGTGAAGGGGAGGCTCACCCATGGTTACTGCATGTCGATGGGTCATCAAGTGCCAACGGAAGTGGAGCGGGTATAGTCCTGATGTCACCAGAAGGAAAATCCCTCGAATACTCCCTACGATTTGGATTCCCTAGTTCGAACAACATAGCGGAGTATGAAGCTTTGATAGCAGGGATGGCACTAGCGGAGAAACTATAGGTTCACCACTTGGTAGCACACAGTGATTCCCAACTGGTGGTGAACCAATTCAGCGGAAAGTATGAGGTACGAGAACCGATACTGGTTCCTTACTTAATGAAAGTCCAACTCTTGGCCAAGACTTTCAAAAGCTTTCAGCTGATGCAAATTAACCGGTCCGAAAACACACATGCTGATTCACTGTCTAAGCTAGCCTCCTCCACAGAAACACAAGGAAGGACTGTAAAGGTGGAGAGGCTTGAACGACCAAGTATTGAAGAGGTCGAAGTGTGTGACATTGCAGTTGGAGACGATTGGAGATCCCCATTTAAACAGTATCTCACTGATGGTACATTCCCCCAAAATAAAGACGAGGCTCGTCGCTTGAAAATACAAGGGGCGAAGTTCACACTCATCAATGGAGAACTGTACAAAAGGGGATACTCATCGCCACTGCTAAAATGTCTGGGACCGGAACAAGCTAGGTATGCCCTAGCGGAAGTGCATGAAGGAATCTGCGGCGAACACTTAGGAGCAAGAGCTCTTGCCGCCAAAGTACTGCGATCGGGATTCTACTGGCCAACGCTGAAAAAAGATGCAATGGACCAAACCCGCAGATGCGATAAATGCCAGAGGTTTGCGCCTATCACAACAGCCCCAGTAACTCCCTCTCAAGGCGCAGTACAGCCAATTCCTTTTGCACAATGGGGATTGGATATTCTTGGACCCTTCCCCTTAGCCACGGGACAAAGAAAGTTCCTGTTAGTGGCCACCGATTACTTCACCAAGTGGATTGAAGCACAGCCTTTAGCCACAATCACGGAAAAGAACGTGGAGGCAATGGTGTAGAAGGACATTATCTGTCGATTCGGAATTCCCCGCATCTTAAATGCCGACCACGGGAAGCAATTCGATTGCAACGCCTTCCGTGAATTCTGTAAAGACCTCAACATCCAGCTAAGGATCTCTTCAGTGTCATATCCTCAAGCTAATGGACAAGCCGAGGTCAGTAATCGGATTATCCTCCATGGGCTGAAGACCAGGCTAGACAGAGCAAAAGGAGCCTGGGTGGACGAATTGCCTAGTGTCTTATGGGCATATCGTACCACCAGCCGTGTGTCGACTAATGAAACGCCGTTCAGTCTTGTATACGGCGCAGAAGCACTGATCCCCGTGGAACTTGGAGCCATATCACCAAGGGTGGTACCCTTGGTAGAGGAAGAAAACTCTCAAGCTCTAAGGGAAGACTTGGACCTAATCGATGAACACAGAGAAACCGCGGCTATTCGATTGGCATCCTATCAACAGAGGGTAGCCAACTACTACAATAGCCGGGTAAGAGATAGGCCAATGTCTGAGGGAGATCTAGTGCTCAGAAAGTCGCAGATCACGAACGCCCTAAAGGAGGACGGGAAGTTCAGAGCCAACTGGGAAGGTCCCTACAGAATCAGACGCAAGATCAGACCTAACACCTGCGCTCTGGAAACTCTACAAGGGAAGAAGATAGGGAAAACGTGGAACTCAAATCACTTGAAGTTGTATTTGAGATAACCACTACATCTTCCTTCCCAAACACTATTGTTTTACTAACACTGTCACCAGATGTAAGACAAAATCTCGTGACAGGATTCTGAAACCGTAAGAGCCTGAGACGCTATGCGTCACTGTGGCCAGGTATGCATTCACCCCAGCCGTAAGAGCCTGAGACGCTATGTGTCACTGTGGCTAGGCATATGTTAATAAAACACATGAGCGCTACCCTTGGTTCGGGCCCTGCGAACGCAGGCTACCAACGGGGCAGACTCACAAAGAACACTACCCTTGGTTCGGGCCCTGCGAACGCAGGCTACCAACGGACTAGACCCAAAGCCTTAAAGGCCTAGGATGCTTTGTGTCATTATGGCCAAGCGTAGTTGGTTCGGGCCCTGCGAACGCAGGCTACCGACAGGCTAAGCCTAAAGCCGTAAGAGCCTGAGACGCTTTGCGTCACTGTGGCCGGGCGTAGTTGGTTCGGGCCCTGCGAACGCAGGCTACCAACGGGCTAGCACTAAAGCCGTCAAAGCCTGAGACACTTTGCGTCACTGTGGCCGGGAGTAGTTGGTTCGGGCCCTGCGAACGCAGGCTACCAACGGGCTAGCACTAAAGCCGTAAAAGCCTGAGACGCTTTGCGTCACTTTAGCCAGGCGTATACTCAAAAGAGCCGTAAGAGCCCGAGACGCAATGCGTCACTAAGGCCAGGCATAAAGCATTCAATTAACCATCAAGGCCTAAGACGCTACGCGTCACCGTGGTCAGGTAATCAAAATACTAAGGCTATAAAAACTAAAGACGCCTTCACGTCATAGTACTCAAGCCTTAAACAACTCCGCGTTTGCACAAAAAATTCTTCCTGAAAGTATACCTTTCTATCAAGAATTGGGGAGCATACATGAATATCAATACAAAGCTATATACAAGCAAAGCAACAGAAACAATCAGACAAAGAATGATAAATGACAATTAGAGAAGTAGTGCAAGACAAAGCATGAACAAAAATCTCAATTTCATTTCATTCAAGTGTCGGTACAAACAGATCTTAAACAGATCTTTACAATTGTATTTCGACAAAAGTACAAAGTTAAAACAAAAAACAAAGTACTTGAAATGAAATACAAAAAATAAAAAAAAGCAAAAATCCCTATCTACTCTCCGGGAGGAAGCTGGGGATCAGCTGCAAAACCTTCACTCCCAAGGGACTGCTCGCCCTCCTCGCCGTCTAAATCAAAGAGGGCTTCTATAGGCTCAGGAGCACCGTCCAGATCCGCGGGCTCCCAAGGACCAGCAAGGTTGACGAGATCGTCCTGAGCAGTCCTCTTGAACAGCTCGTCCGCAGGCTCAGCCTCGGGCTCGTACTTGGTCCAATCAGGGGCCTCAAAGAGCATCGCATCAGGGGTATATTGGAGCTCAGGAAATTCCTCTCCCTCCCTATGTGCCTCTAGCCAAGATCGGGCCAGGTAGAACCCGTACTTGACATAAGGGTTGGAGAAGTCTTCCTTCCGCCTCAAGCAGTCTTTGGAGAGACGATACTCCTTTACGGCCTCGGCCCGTATGCTGTCAATTTCGGCCTGGGATAGTACAGGAGCAGTTTGGCCTTCCAACTCACCAACACGCTGCTCGAGCTCTTGATTCCGAGTGAGCGTAGACATATAGTTGGATTGCATACGGTCTAACTCAGAATGAGCCTCCTGCAGGTCCTCTTGGAGTTTACTAGACCGAGCCATCTCCACTGTGAGATCCCCCTTGGCAAGACCAAGGTCTTGATGAGCCTTAGCAAGCTGCTCCTCCAGGCTTCGAACTAAATTCGGAAGAGGGGACAAGTTGTTGACCGTGTTCTGTAGCTCCATAACTTTGTCCCTCAACTCCCGGATCTCTCTGTCGGCTCGCTCCCGGTAAGCCCGATGTTGGGCATTATTTGCCGCGGTTCGTTGAGCCAGCTGCGCAAAAATGCAAAAATGTTAGACTCAAAGCATGCTGCAAAAAGCAATCAAAAAGAGAAGAAATCAGAAACTTACCCTCAACGCCTCAATGTCGGCTAAGTCTTCCCCCTCGGGGTAGTTTCTGAATATCCTTGCCTCATCTCGAGGAAGGATAGTGGACCAGCTCAACCGAGAGGCCACCCCGGGAGTGTCCAGAACATCATTATCACGAACCCCGGGGTAGACTCGGAATTCGTGGCCCCTCATAATATTCCCCCCATCCACGGAATAGGGCCTCTCGTCAGCAGGACCTATCCTCGGCAATATCGGCCTGCTTCTCATCGAACTCTCGATATACAGGCGCTTTCTATTCTTCCGCTGAGATGGAACGATATTGCATTCCGCGCGCTCCTCAAAGCGTGATCGCCCGGATGACCCGGAAGCCCCCCGTGAAGACGAGGCAACTCTCCCCCTATCCCGAGATAAATCTCTCTGCTCTGAAGGAGGGGGAGGCATCGCTTGCCTAGGAACTGGAGGGGTCCGAGCGCGAGATGGATGAGAGGGGACTGGTGCCTCACTCGGGACATCGTCAGCCAAACGATGCCTCTTCCTGGCAGGAGCGCTGGAAGGACCAGCCTCAGAAACCTGGCGACCTAATGATTGCCGAAAATGACTCATGTCTGCCAAAAAGAAAAAGAAGATCAATGGTCAATAAATTGATCAAAAATAATAAGTAGAGGGAAAAAATAAAAGTTACCGTCAGGAGAGTCTAAGTGCTCCTGAAGGGACTCGATATTTATCCCCTCGTCGTCTGGAAGCACCATGAAAGTGGAGCCGAACCCTTCCCAACCAGTGAGATCGGCTAAGGGTTCGCTACCAGAGCTGGATTCCAGATTGGTGCCCCCTACATCCTCTTGTGGCCTAGGAACTTCAGGATTTAACTCGGGAGAAGCCGAAGGCAGAGGATCTGACGACGGAACAGAGGGTCCGACAACAGGGACCGGACCCACACCCCAGCCTGCTAATATCAAATTTTCATTTGATACAAGGGTGTCCAGGCTAAGGGGATGAGGGACCAGCAATTTGTCGATGTCAGAAGACAACTGCTCCCTAAGTGTGGCAACCCGGGGACCCTTGGGGATTTCGTGCCTATTCTCCCAACGAGTAGGGATATCCAGGCCCTCGGGCACTTCCACAACCAGCCATTCTGTCTCGAAACCATGAAGCTTGTTAGCAGGTTTCTCAAATAATCGGTTCTCAAAACCAGGCTGGTACACCCGCTGAAGCGAGTAAGGCACTAAGCCGGGACTCCCTCGAAGCCTAAAGAATACTTCAAAAAGAGGAAGAGACGGAGGGACGCCCCTTAAATGGCAGTGCACAGTGAATGCTACCAATTGCATCCATGCATGAGGATGCAGTTGCCCCGGGGATACCCTGTGTGTCCTGAGGAAGGAAGCCCCAAAGTCGGACAACGGGAAGCGGAGTCCTAACTCCAAAGCTGCCCTAAAAATGACAACCCCGTCAGACACACGACGTATGTCGCTCTCCTGAGGGGTTGGGAGTCTATAAGTGTATCCCTCGGACAAAGGAAATCGAGATTCTAGGTCTTGAACGTCGGCTTCCCTTAAAGTCGACTTAACACCTAGATCGATTTGCTTTCCTATACCATGTCCAGCCATCTTAGAAGCTCGTAGATCAAAGAAGTGGGATTACGGGCTACGAAAAATTACCTAAGGTAATGGAAACAGAACTCGCGGCAGAATGTGAAAATCCGCGGCAGACTAGCGACACAGTGAGCAGTCTCGCGGCAGAGTTACGACAGTATGGCGAAGGACTTGCGACAGAGTGCCTGAGAGTCGCGACAGAGTGTCCTTGCGAGAGAATTCAGTGGCGACAAGGATGTCAGGGGCCCAGTATTTATAGAGGATTGCCTGGGTACACACACACGCGGAGGTCCGACCCGGCCCGCGAAACACCGGACCCAGATCCTCTTTGGCGGGAAAAATTCCCGCCAAAGAGTGGGGAGCAATTGATGTGGTCGTGTCACCAGATCCACGTGTGCAACTATCTGCCTGCCACGTGTCGATCCAAGAACAGGCCACGTGGCAGATTGGCGACAGAAGCACTATGCGACATCGTTCCCAGATGTGCGACAGAGTGTTTGACGCGAGAGGAGTCTATCGCCTCACAGTCTGCCGCGCATCGTTGGCGACAGATCTCCATCGCCCATGCACGGCACAGGACTCTCGCACAGACCGCGGTAGAGGTCCCCGCGCGGTAGGCGGTATAGTCTCCCGCACAGACCGCGGTAGAGGTCCCCGACAGAGGTCTCCCGCACTGTATGCGCCAGAGTCTCCCGCACGGCCTGGGGCAGAGTCGCCAGAGTCTCCCGTACAGACCGCGGTAGAGGTCCCCGACAGGGGTCTCCCGCACTGTATGCGCCAGAGTCTCCCGCACGGCCTGGGGCAGAGCCCCCGCACAGCCAGAGTCTCCCGCACGGCCTGGGGCAGAGTCGCCAGAGTCTCCCGCACAGACCGCGGTAGAGGTCCCCGACAGGGGTCTCCCGCACTGTATGCGCCAGAGTCTCCCGCACGGCCTGGGGCAGAGCCCCCGCACAGCCAGAGTCTCCCGCACTGCCTGGGGCAGAGTCCCCAGAGTCTCTCGCACGGCCTGGGGCAGAGTCCCCAGAGTCTCCCGCATGGCCTGGGGCAGAGTACCCAGAGTCTCCCGCATGGCCTGGGGCAGAGTACCCAGAGTCCCCAGAGTCTCTCGCACAGACGCGCGACAGAATGCTCTATCACTCTGTCGCGGCCCAGACACGCGCCTGGGCCTCAGCCCGAACCGACTCAGAAGCCTATAAATATGAGGTGAGTCCTCTGAAGGAGGACCAGATCCGGGGACCAGATCCAGAGATCCGATCCAAAAAAGAGAAAAACAGGGAGAAGCACTTAAACACTCTGATTTAAGCAATAAATTCCCCTTTTCTTACATACACAACTCCGATCACTAACTTGATCGTCGGAGTGCGCGTGCAGGGAATTATCCCTGCCCCCTCTGATTCCTGTTGTTTTTGCAGGATATACGAAGAACACGTGGAGCAAACTGTGACGATTGAATTAACCGTCAACAGTGCAATCCGATCACGTGTAAGACAAAGCACTGTTGCTGTCAGGTAGGCAACATCAATTGGAGACAAGGAAGTTTGTTCTGAAATGAAGTCAATACAACAGAGGTTTGATGCATCTCTTTTTCAGGGAGGATAAAAAGTTTCTGCCTCCTTTCAGATTATTAACTGTTTTTGCAGAGAGTAGATATTCATTTCTGTATATCATTGTTCGACAAAACCATTTTCCCTATATTTTCTGTGAAAAGGACATCACTTGCAACTCCTGGTGAAACGATCACTACATGCAAGGGCAAGAGAAGAAGTGATTTTGCAGAGAGGTTGCTAAAAGTACTATGACTGGATTATGGGTAATAGTGTCAACTCAAAACCTGCTCGCTAGATTGGCAACTGTTGCTATCTTCTTTGGGAGTTCTACCTTGTCAACACCTAAATCTTTCTCGGAACTTCCTCGTAGAATTCGAAGGACCTTTGCAGAATATAAAGTCCTAGTATTCTTGACCTTCATAGCAACCAGTTGTAAAGGAAAATCTCATTTCTTCCACAATATGCCACCTATATGGATTACTCGAACAACGATTTCAGCTCTGTTTTACCAGTTGTCATCAGCGACTACCTCAATTTTCCTTATTTCTTCTCTCTCTCGGGTAATACATTTCAAGGGAGCATCCTCAAGTCGATATGTAACAGTACATATCTTCAAGTACTTGATCTATCTAATAATTTTCTGAGGGGGTCAATTTCTCAATGACTAACTCAACAGAGTTTGTCCTTTGGGGTGCTGAATTTAAGGATAAATAATCTGGATGGTGTTATTTTTTATACATTCCCTCAAGAATGTAGGTTACAAACTCTAGATCTTAACCGAAACTTATAACAAGAAAAGGTGCAAGGGCTTGAAGTGAAAAATGCGCGATGTAAGCCACGAAGAAATATGCGATGTAAGCCACGAAGAAATGTGCGAGAGCTTGAAGCGAAAAGTGCGCGATGTAAGCTAAGCACTCAATCAAGGGCTTGAAGTGAAAAATGCGTGAGGTAAGCCACGAAGACAATGTGCGAGAGCTTGAAGCGAAAAGTGCGCGATATAAGCTAAGCACTCAATAAAGGGCTCGAAGCGAAAAATGCGCGAGGTAAGCCATGAAGACAATGTGTGAGAGCTTGAAGCGAAAAATGCGCGAGGTAAGCCACGAAGACAAATGTGCGAGAGCTTGAAGCGAAAAATGCGCGATGTAAGCTAAGCACTCAATCAAGGGCTTGAAGCGAAAAATGCGCGAGGTAACCCATGAAGACAAATGTACGAGAGCTTGAAGTGAAAAATGCACGATGTAAGCTAAGCACTCAATCAAGGGCTCGAAGCGAAAAATGCGCGAGGTAAGCCAAGAAGACAATGTGTGAGAGCTTGAAGCGAAAAGTGCGCGATGTAAGCTAAGCACTCAATCCAGGACTTGAAGCGAAAAATGCGTGAGGTAAGCCACGAAGACAATGTGCGAGAGCTTGAAGCGAAAAGTGCGCGATGTAAGCTAAGCACTCAATCAAGGGCTTGAAGCGAAAAATGCGCGAGGTAAGCCACGAAAACAATGTGCGAGAGCTTGAAGCGAAAAATGCGCGATGTAAGCTAAGAAATGCGCGATGTAAGCTAAGCATTCAATCAAGGGCTTGAAGCGAAAAATGCGCGAGGGAAGCCACGAAGACAAATGTGCGAGAGCTTGAAGCGAAAAATGAGCGAGGTAAGCCAAGAAGACAATGTACGAGAGCTTGAAGCGAAAACTGCGTAATGTAAGCTAAGCACTCAATCAAGGGCTTGAAGCGAAAAATGCTCGAGGTAAGCCACGAAGACAATGTGCGAGAGCTTGAAGCGAAAAGTGCGCGATGTAAGCTAAGCACTCAATCAAGGGCTTGAAGCAAAAAATGCGCAAGGTAAACCACGAAGACAATGTGCGAGAGCTTGAAGCGAAAAATGCGCGATGTAAGCTAAGCACTCAATCAAAGGATTGAAGCGAAAAATGCGCGAGGTAAGCCACGCACCCAAATAAAGGGCTTGAAGCGAAAAATGCGCGAAGTAAACCACAAAAAAAAGTGCAAGAGCTTGAAGCGAAAAGTGCGCGAGGTAACCTATGCACTCAAAGTAAGGGCTTAATACGCGAGATAAGCCACGCATTCAAACAAGGGCTTGAGAATTTGGTATTAGAGTCTAACTTGAGAATTCGACTTCAGAGTCTAACATGAGGACTTGACCTGAGGCTACGATGTGAATAGATGTACTCTTCCGCAAGATTATACTTAGCAAAAGAGTGGGGAGCAATTGTTGTGACTGATAATAATAATAAATAAAAAGTGGCCAAAAAGAGTAATTGGCGTTGGATTCAAACTCAACCTCATCTACATGGTTGTAACATTATCAAGGTAAAAATCAGAATATATATAGATAAAGAAAGAGAGTTTCAATCATATACAAACTCATATCTTTAAAAGCACAATGATCATCAACAAGCAGGGGGGATGTATGATACGTGAAACTAAGTCTCTATTTTATTTAGAGAAACTCTGTCAAATTCTCTTACTAACTTAAGCATCGGAGTGCTTACGCAGGGAACAACCCCTGCGTTCCTTTGATCATTATTTTTCTTACAAAACTTTCGATAGCACGTATCAAAAAAATTAAGGCAATGACGTAAGCAATTTGTAATTGTTGTAACCGAGCAACAACAATATTTTTTTTTGTCTTTGCATAAAACATTTTAAAAACTTTTAAGCCAACAATAATGAAAAATTATTGTAAATATAATAAGATATTACAACGACTTTTTTTAGTAATTGTTAATTACATATGAATTCCCAATAATATAAATATCTTTGTGTAAAATATTAAAAAAGACAAATAAGCATCGACTTTTCAAAGTCTTTGCAAATACAATTAAATTTCGCAACGGCATAGTTAGACGTTGCAAATCATGGTTGCTTAAAAGCCCATTTTTAGTAGTGTTCTTGTAAGATGAAACTAATTATTCATAAGAAATTAACAAGACTAAAAAGGCTTCGCTACTCAGAATAAAAGTATAAAACAATTACGCCAAGAAATACAACAATAAAATGAGAAGGTGATTACAATAATCCAAAGATGCATTATACGTCAGAAAAAACTTGTTAACAGTAGTATACGTGACTGCAATAACTCAAGCTAGATAAGTTTCCCTCAAGAAACGTTACTGAGCTGATTCACTCTCTAACTAAATAAGAAACTCTTCTTAACTTGCATTTCTTGAATTAGTGGTTTTAGTTTCTAATTAGATGCCTCCTACAAGTTCAAGGTTTTTTAGCTTATTAATCAAAAGAATTAATCAGAATTTTGAAATCAAAAACTTGGATTATTAGGTCAATGTGATTAATACCTGTATGTAAACTGGTTAAAATTAATTAAAAATTTAAGTTTATATAAGATGATATACTGACTCAAGAGTTTACAAATAATTTAACCCTAAAATATTCCCTTCTTGTAGTGTTTTAACAGGCAGTATATTATGTATGAAAGGGAAAAAAATTAATATTATAATTAGTTTTCATTTCAAGGGTCTATCATGATTGTTCATGAATAACATAATTAATTTTTTTGTCTCCAATATTATGTTCATTTTTAGTATTTCAATTTATGAATCCAATATTAGGATATTGGAAATTGATTAGATGCAGGGTCATTTTGAGCTTCTTTAAAACCAGTTAATTTCAAGAGTGAACATAAAAGGTTAAAGCCTAAAGGAAAGTAGTCTTAATCAAAATCTCATAACTATACAAAATATGGGTGCCTTTGTTTTCTTCCATCTTTCTTGGCTATCATGAGCAATCTAGCATACCAACTTTTGTACAGACATTAAACTCTATCAATTCCACCAATTAGTGCTCTTACTCCTTAAGAAATTTTACGCAGGTATAGTGAAACTGGTTCATGCCAAAGTTCTGCCACTACGAAATACAATGTGTTTTTCCAAGAAAAGCTTTGTTTTCCATTTACTTTGCCTGCTACTCTTTCATGACCAACATTGCTCCCTCGCCACAGACGAATATGAATTTGTGGTAAGTGCTTAATATCGATCCCTTTGTACTCTGGAGATCCTCGGATTGTATATCTTAATTTTGCTAGGTAATTAATGCTAATGAAGCTGCCTTGATTTCTTGCATATTTTCCTCTCTGCAGGTGAAGGAGGCTTCTTACACAAGACTCTGCCGCACAAAGAAGATTTTGACGGTAAATGGACAATTTCCAGGGCCAACTTTACAAGTTCGGCATGGGGAAACAGTTTTTGTTAACATTTATAACCAAGGCAAACACAACATTACAATTCACTGGTATGTCCAATCAAACAAGCGAATCCACTTGATCCCGATTCCCGAGTTGAGCTGCAACTTTAAGGCCTAAAGAATGTTTTTTATTCCGATTTCTAATCATGTCCTTGCCCATGTGAACTTGCTGGTTTTGTTGAAGTACAAGTTTGTTGCGGTTGTTCGGTGACGTTCAACAACGTCTAAACAGACACGGTCAGGGGCGCCGGAGTTAAGCGTCAGAACTCACCCAAGCGGCGACTTTGACGCCCCTGAACATCTCTGTCTTTTAGTTCGTTCGTTGAACGTCACCAACCGCTACAATGTTGGACCTCCAATTTTCGAAGCTTAATGAATAGAAGAACAGGAGTTGCTGCCCCATGGTTGTGTTCCGAACTCTAGCTAGTTATATTTAAATCTCTGGCATGACTGTGCTTATATGAGAGAGAGGAAAGAAGAGATGAAATTTGTCTTGTCAGCTAACATATATACATATATATTGTGGTGCGGAATGTCATTGGTTTCTGGATTGCTACTCATTCTTTTAGCAAATCAGTCATCATTCTCTAATTCCTCCTGCAGGCATGGAGTTCAACAGCCAAGGTATCCATGGTCTGACGGACCGGAATATATCACACAATGCCCTATCCAACCTGGAGGAACATTCAGGCAAAAGCTGATATTTTCCACGGAGGAAGGGACCCTATGGTGGCATGCTCACAGTGACTGGTCACGGACTACTGTTCATGGAGCTATCATCATCCAGCCAAAGATTGGAAATAGGTATCCTTTTCCCAAGCCGGATGCAGAAGTGCCCATAATATTAGGTATAAAATTCTTTGCGATGGCTGAAATAGGGAATACAATAAAATTGGATGGAAATTAGTTTCAAATCACGAAACAAAGGAAAGTAATCTAATTAGTTATACGTTTTGATGACATAGGTGAATGGTGGAAGGGAGATGTAGCACAGATTCTCCAGGAAATGTACAAGTCAGGAGGGGACCCCAACGTCTCTGATGCCTTTACCATCAATGGTCAGCCTGGTGACCTTTATCCATGCTCAAAGCAAGGTGCTATTTCTCAAGTAATTCCTCCTTTTCAGCATCAAAAGAATTCATCAAGGATAGGTATATATTTCCAAATTTGTTTCATCCACTAACATTACTTGAGGAAATACATATAGCAGGTACATTCAAGCTAACCGTGGATCGAGGCAGAACTTATCTACTCCGCTTGATAAACGCTGCTATGAATATCATTCTTTTCTTTGCCATCAAGAAACATAATCTCACTGTTGTGGGTATAGATGGTAGCTACACGAAGCCACTTAGTACACAATTTGTTACAATTTCTCCTGGACAGACCATAGATGCTTTGTTATATGCCAACCAAAAACCAGACCGATATTACATGGCTTCTAGGGCTTATTCTAGTGGTCTTCATGTTCCGTTTGACAATTCCACCGCCACAGCAATAGTTCAATACAGAGGAAAATATAATAATCCAACTTCTTCATTTCCTTCCTTGCCTTCTCTTCCTTTCTACAATGATACAAACGCCGCCTTTTCTTTTTTTAGAGGTCTCAAGAGCTTAGCTGATAAAAACCATCCAATTGATGTCCCATTAAAAATCAGAAATCGAATAATTACCACAGTTTCTGTCAACTCTTTTCCCTGCCCACATAATAATTCTTGTGCAGGTCCTAATGGAACAAGATTTGCTGCTAGCATGAACAACCTAAGCTTTATTGATCCATCAACTGCTCTTCTCCAAGCTTACTATCAGCATACCAATGGGGTCTATGGAAATCGTTTTCCAACTATGCCGCCATTTATATTCAATTTCACAGAAAAATATCCTCCACTCGACTTAGAAACTCCAAAACGAGCTACGGAGGTCATGCTTTTGGACTATAACTCCACGGTGGAAATTGTTGTTCAAGGGACCAACTTGATGGCTGGGATTGATCATCCCATTCATCTGCATGGTTACAACTTCTATATTGTTGGATCTGGTTTCGGGAATTTTGACATATACAAGGATCCTTTAAAGTATAACCTCAAAGACCCCCCACTTCGAAACACAGTGACTGTGCCCGTAAATGGCTGGACCACCATCAGATTCAAGGCAGACAACCCTGGTATGTTGCTTAGCCACATAGATTCATCATAGCATAATTAGTTCGACTAAATTGAAAAATATAATAATGTTTTGCACAATTCATGTATGCTTCAGGAGTTTGGTTATTCCATTGCCATATAGAGCGACACATGACATGGGGAATGAAGACTGTTCTCATTGTGAAAGATGGAGACGGTCCCGATGAGACGCTATTGCCGCCGCCTCCAGACATGCCGCCCTGTTAATAATTAAGGATCATGAGTTCAAATTTCATCTTGTCATCATGTTTTTCGTGGTCAGGCCATTGTCTTTAATTCGATCAAAAATGCCGTTTGAACTATTGTCATGCATTTTTGAAGTACGTATACTGGCACTAAATAAATCCAGTACATATTTAAGCCGATGAAATAGGCTAGGCCCAAAACAATTCATGTGCGTACAGAAACTGGAGGAGAGCGGAAAAAAATGAAACACCCGACTGGCAACCCTTATTCAATATGAAATAAATTGATGAGGATGATCGATTAAAAATCAATCCGCTGTATAATCCAACAAAAATGTTCACTTCAAAGCCTTTTTTTCTTTGATTCGGAGGAATCCTTCGAATCCAATTGCTATCATAATTTGTGATCAAGAATTAATGATCAGGACAAAATCGTAAAGTTCCTCCCTCAATACATAGCACTTCAGTGAAATCCTATGAGATTTACAAGAATCTTACAAAAGAAATGAAGAAGAAAGAAAGAACAACAGAAGAGTACAGTAGCAGTAAGAAAGATTGAGAAGAGAGAAAGAATAGATTGAGAGAGTTGGGAATTCCTGAAGACTTAATTGTATACATTCTTCATTTACTTTCTGTTTTAATGAATCAATGTCTTATATATAATCGTGTGAGGTTATGAATTACAACTGTATAACAGTTTAGTTATAACTAACTTAACTGTTGTAACTAACACAACTACTTAAACAGCTAAGCTGAGCAAGCTAAGCTTCCAATATTCCCCTGCAAACCAAAGCTGTGACGCACTTCAGAAGCCTTAGTATGCAAAGAACATCCTTGAACTGTAAGCTTAGCACTTAATCGAACACAGCTGGATAATGATAAAGGCTTTGTAAAAATGTCAGCAACTTGTTCAGCAGATGAAATGTGACTAACAGTAAGCTGTTTCTGTAAAGCTCTCTCTCGAACAAAGTACATATCAAGTTCCATATGCATTGTTCGAGTTTGCAGCACATGATTAGTAGATAAGGCCACGGTAGATAAATTGTCACACCAAATGTGTGGTCTAGTAGGAAGAACCACACCAATTTCAGCTAACAATGATTGAACCCAAATTATCTCAACAGTGAGATTGGCAAGACTTCTAAACTCAACTTCAATACTGGATCTAGAAAAGGTTGTTTGTTTCTTAGAACTTCAAGAAATGATGTTTGATCCCAAGAAAACATAGTAACCAAAAGTTGACTTCTGTCGTCAGGGTCTGTAGCCCAGTCTGCATCAGTGTAGCCTATCAAACTGAGCACTGGTGAGGGTTTAAGAAGAATTCCATGGTCCATAGTCCCACACAAGTATCTGAAAATTCTCTCTAACAACTTTACAGTGAGTATCAAGTGGTTTATGCATGTACTGAGAGACTTTACTTACACTGTAGGAAAGTTCAGGCCTTGTAATTGTTACATTCTGTAAAGCTCCAACTGCACTTCTGTATTGTTGAACATCTTCAATAGGGGATCCCTCACTAGCAGAAAGCTTGAGTGCACTAACAATAGGAGTAGGTAGTGGTTTTGCTTCAGCCATCTTAAATTTGATCAAGAGGTCCTTGGTATATTTTGACTATGTGAACAGAATTCCAGTAGACAACTTTTTAGCTTCAATTCCAAGAAAAAAATTCAATGAGACAAGGTTTTTTAATAGAAAACTCCCTATCCAAACTAGTAACAAGTTTCTCAACTTCGTTGTTTGAACTGCCTAGAAATTGAACATAAACTCAAATTATGAATTTTGGTGAAACCGAATCGCAAACAAATGATTTTTGGAAAAGAAGTGAAAATTGAGAGAAATATTGTATTATTTATAAAACAATTTTTTTGGGAGATCGGATTATACGAAAATTATGAAAAGATTGCGAAAATAGATTATATAGTGATACAGATGACTGGATATTGAGATTTAAATTTTGATTGTCTGTTGATGTTGCCCAACTGACAGCAACAAGAATATATCTTTTTGTGTGTAGTCTGATTGCACTAACGACAAAAGGGT
This sequence comes from Firmiana major, assembly GCA_033439115.1. Taxonomy (NCBI): domain Eukaryota; kingdom Viridiplantae; phylum Streptophyta; class Magnoliopsida; order Malvales; family Malvaceae; genus Firmiana; species Firmiana major. The sequence goes on along the minus strand of CM065907.1, from coordinate 40,788,918 downwards.
GACGTCGATGCAATTCGTTCTTCGTGTTCTTCGTATATCCTGCAAAAACAACAGGAATCAGAGGGGGCAGGGATTTGTCCCTGCACGCGCACTCCGATGATTAAGTAAGTAATCGGAGTTCTGAATGTATGAAGAAGAGAATGAAATGCTTAAATCAGAGAGTTTAAGGCTTTTCCCTTCTTTTTGGTTCTTTTTTCTCTTTTTTCTTTTTTGGATCGGATCCCTTTTTCAGAGAGCTCACCTGGTATTTATAGGTTTCTCTGGGTCGGTTCGAGCTGAGGCCCAGGCGCGTGTCTGGGCCGCGACAGAGTCATATAGCACTCTGTAGTGCGTCGGGCGAAACAGCTTGAGGGTGCCTCTACCGCGGGCTGTGTAGGAGAACTGTGCCGCAGGCTGTGCGGGACACCTCTACCGCGGTCTGTGCAGGAGACCTCTACCGCGGTCTGTGCGGGAGACTATGCCGCAGGCTGTGCGGGAGACTTCTACCGCGGTCTGTGCGGGAGACTATGCCGCAGGCTGTGCGGGAGACTCCTGGCGCGGGCTGTGCGGGAGACTATGCCGCCGACTGTGCGGGAGACTTCTACCGCGGTCTGTGCGGGAGACTATGCCGCAGGCTGTGCGGGAGACTTCTGGCGCGGGCTGTGCGGGAGACCATGCCGCAGACTGTGCGGGAGACTTCTACTGCGGTCTGTACGGGAGACTATGCCGCAGACTGTGCGGGAGACTATGCCGCGGACTGTGCGGGAGACCTCTACCGCAGTCTGTGCGGGAGATTATGCCGCAGACTGTGCGGGAGACCTCTGTCGCGGGCTGTGCGGGAGACCTGCCGTGCCTGTTGAGCGGCACATCGCAAAGGCGACAGACTCCTATCGCATCGAACACTCTGTCGCACTGTAAGGAACTGTGCCACGTGGCCGTTCTGTCGCTAAATCCGCCACGTGGCTCGTTCTTGATTTGACACGTGGCAGGCGGATGATTGCACACGTGGATTCTGGTGACGCGACCACCATCAATTGCTCCCCACTCTTTGGTAGGAATCTTTCCTGCGAAAGAGTATCTGGGTCCGGACTTTTCTCGGGTCGGGTCAGATCTCCTCGCGTGTGTCGACGCAGGCAAGCCGCTATATATACTGGGCCCCTGCTGTCTTTGTCGCTATCGAGTTCACCCGCAAAAAGTTACTCTGTCGCGATTTTCTCTGGACACTCTCTCGCAACTCTGCCGCAACTCCACTGTACTCTGCCGCAACTCTGTCGCGTACAGTTCACTGTGTCGCAACACTGCCGCAGCTTCTTCATACTCTGTCGCCAGTTCCTTCTTTTCTACATTTTAGGTAATTTCATAGTCCGTAGTCCCACTCTTTTAATTTTCGGACTCCTAAAATGGCTGGCCATGGTATAGGAAAGCAAATTGATCTAGGCGTTAAGTCGACTTTAAAGGAAGCCGACGTCCAAGACCTAGAATCCCGATTTCCTTTACCCGAGGGATACTCTTATAGACTCCCAACTCCTCAGGAGAGCGACATACGTCGTGTGTCTGACGGGGCTGTCGTTTTTAGGGCAGCCTTGGAGTTAGGACTCCGCTTCCCATTGTCCGACTTCGGGGCTTCCTTCCTTAGGACGCACAGGGTATCCCCGGGGCAACTGTATCCTCATGCATGGATGCAATTGGTAGCATTCACTGTGCACTGCCATTTAAGGGGCGTCCCTCCATCTCTTCCTCTTTTAGAAGTATTCTTTAGGCTTCGAGGGAGTCCCGGCTTAGTGCCTTACTCGCTTCAGCGGGTGTACCAGCCCGGTTTTGAGAACCGATTGTTCGAGAAACCCGCTAACAAGCTTCATGGTTTCGAGATAGAATGGCTGGTTGTGGAAACGCCCGAGGGCCTGGATATCCCCACTCGTTGGGAGAATAGGCGTGAAATCCCCAAGGGTCCCCGGGTTGCCACACTTAGGGAGCAGTTATCTTCTGACATCAATAAACTGCTAGTCCTTCATCCCCTTAGCCTTGACGCCCTTATATCAAATGAAAATTTGATATTAGCTGGCTGGGGTGTGGGTCCGGTCCCTGTTGCCGGACCCTCTGTTCCTTCGTCAGATCCTCTGCCTTCGGTTTCCCCCGAGTTAAATCCTGAAGCACCTAGGCCACAAGAGGATATAGGGAGCACCAACGTAGAATCAAGTTCTGGTAGCGAGCCCTTAGCCGATCTAACTGGCTGGGAAGGGTTCGGCTCCACTTTCATGGTGCTCCCGGATGACGACGCGATAAATATCGAGTCCCTTCAGGAGCATTTAGACTCTCCTGAAGGTAACCTTTCATTGTTTCCCGTTGCCTATCGTTTCTGATCAATTTTTGACCATTGATGTATTTTCTTTCTTTTTTTGCAGATATGAGTCATTTCTGACGATCATTGGGTCGCCAGGTCTCTGAGGCTGGTCCTTCCAGCGCTCCTACCAGGAAAAGGCATCGTTTGGCTGACGATGTCCCAAGTGAGGCACCGGTCCCCTCTCGGCCACCTCGTGCTCGGACCCCTCCTGTTTCTAGGCAGGCGATGCCTCCCCCTCCTTCGGAGCAGAGGGACCTCTCTCAGGATAGGGGGAGATTTGCCTCATCCTCACGAGGGGCTTCCGGGTCATCCGGGCGATCACGCTCCGAGGAGCGTGCGGAATGTAATATCATTTCGTCACTGTGGAAGAATCGAAGGCGCTTGTACATCGAAGGTTCGATGGGAAGTAGGCCAATTCTTTCGAGGATAGGGCCTATAGAAGAGAGGTCTTACCCCGTGGACGGGGGAAATATTATGAGGGGCCACGAGTTTCGAGTCTACCCCGGGGTTCGTGACAACGACATTTTGGACACTCCCGGGGTGGCCTCCCGGTTAAGCTGGTCCACTATCCTTCCTTGGGATGAGGCAAGGATATTCAGAAACTACCCGGAGGGGGAGGATTTAGCCGATATCGAGGCATTGAGGGTAAGTTTCATACTCCTCTTCGTTTGACTCCTTTTTGCCACATTCTTTGAATCTAACGTTTTGCATTTCTTTGCAGCTGGCTCAAAGAACCGTGGCCAACAATGCCCAGCATCGGGCTTATCGGGAGCGTGCCGATAGAGAAATCCGGGAGTTAAAGGACCAAGTCATGGAGTTACAGAACACCGTCAATAACTTGTCCAAACTTCTGGATTTAGTTCGAAGCTTGGAGGAGCAGCTTGCTAAGGTTCACCAGGACCTAAGCCAGGAAAAGAGGGATCTCACTGTTGAGATGGCTCGGTCTAGCAGATTTCAAGAGGATCTTCGGGAGACCCATTCTGAGCTAGACCATATGCAATCCAACTACGGGTCTCTGCTTGCTCGGAATCAGGAGCTCGAGCAACGCGTTGCCGAGTTGGAAAGTCAGGCAGCTCCTACGCTGACCCAAGTGGAGATCAATAGCATACGGGTCGAGGCTGTGAAGGAGTACCGCCTTTCCAAGGATTGCTTGAGGCGGAAGGAAGATTTCTCCAACCCTTATGTGAAGTACAGGTTCTACCTGGCCCGATCATGGTTAGAAGCACATAGGGAAGGAGAGGAATTCCCCAAACTCCAGTACACCAACGAGGCGATGCTATTCGAGGCTCCCGACTGGACTAAATATGAGCTTGGAGCCGAATCTGCAGACGAGTTATTCAGGAGGACCGCCCAGGATGATCTCGCCAACCTCACTGGTCCTTGGGAGCCCATGGATTTGGACGATGCTCCCGAGCCTATCGAGGCTCTTATTGATTTAGACGGCGAGGAGGGTCAGCAGTCCTTGGGAAGTGATGGTCCGTCTGCAGCTGATCCCCAGCTTCCTCCCGAAGAGTAGATTGCTCCTTTTGTTTTTTTGTATTTCTTTTCAAGTACTTTGTTGTTTTTTATTTTAACTTTGTACTTTTGTTGAATGTAATCGTAAAGATCTGTTAAGGATCTGTTTGTAACGACTTTTGAATGAAATGAAATTGAGGTTTTTGTTCATGCTTTGTATTGCACTATTTCTCTATTTATCATTTATCATTCTTTGTCTGTTTGTTTATTTTGCTTGAATGTATTCGTGCATGCTCCCCAATTCTTGATAAAAAGGTAAACTTTCAGAAAGAATTTTTTGAGCGAACGTATAATTATTTAAGGCTTGATTACTGTGACGTGTATGCGTCTTTAGTTTTTATAGCCTTGATGTTTTTATCGCCTGGCCATAGTGACGCATAGCGTCTCAGGCTCTTATGGCTTGGTTGATTGTATACGCCTGGCCACAGTGACGCATAGCGCCTCAGGCTCTTACGGCTCGTCTGAATTACGCCTGGCCACAGTGACGCATAGCGCCTCAGGCTCTTATGGATCGGTTGAACTACGCCTGGCCACAGTGACGCATAGCGCCTCAGGCTCTTACGGCTCGTCTGAACTACACCTGGCCACAGTGACGCATAGCGCCTCAGGCTCTTACGGCTCGTCTGAATTACGCCTGGCCACAGTGACGCATAGCGCCTCAGGCTCTTACGGCTCGTCTGAACTACGCCTGGCCACAGTGACGCATAGCGCCTCAGGCTCTTACGGCTCGTCTGAACTACGCCTGGCCACAGTGAAGCATAGCGCCTCAGGCTCTTACGGCTCGGTTGAACTACGCCTGGCCACAATGACGCATAGCGCCTCAGGCTCTTACGGCTCGGCTGAACTGCGCCTGGCCACAGTGACGCATAGCGCCTCAGGCTCTTACGGCTCGGTTGAACTACGCCTGGCCACAGTGACGCATAGCGCCTCAGGCTCTTACGGCTCGGTTGAACTACGCCTGGCCACAGTGACGCATAGCGCCTCAGGCTCTTACGGCTCGGTTGACCTACGCCTGGCCACAGTGACGCATAGCGCCTCAGGCTCTTACGGCTCGGTTGAACTACGCCTGGCCACAGTGACGCATAGAGCCTCAGGCTCTTACGGCTCGTCTGAATACCTGTCACAAGATTTAGATGCATATAAGTCGCAGATGTATAATAAAATGACATTCTGCGTGATGATTTGATGACAATATCTTGTGATGGTATAAACAAATAATAATACTGTTTGGGAAAGAAAATATAGCGATTAATTCAAATACAGCTTTAGGTGATTTGAATTCCATGTTTTCCCTATCTTCTTCCCTTGTAGAGTTTCCAGGACACATGTGTTAGGTCCAATCTTGTATCTGATTCTGTAGGGACCTTCCCAGTTGGCTCTGAACTTCCCATCCTCCTTCAGGGCATTCGTGATCTGCGACTTTCTGAGCACTAGATCTCCCTCAGACATTGGCCTATCTCTCACCCGGCTATTGTAGTAGTTGGCCACCCTCTGATGATAGGATGCCAATCGAATAGCCGCGGTTTCTCTATGTTCGTCGAGTAGGTCCAAGCCTTCCCTTAGAGCTTGTGAATTTTCTTCCTCTGCTAAGGGTATCACTCTTGGTGATGACGCTCCAATTTCTACGGGGATCAGTGCTTCTGCGCCGTATACAAGGCTGAATGGCGTTTCTTTAGTCGACACACGACTGGTGGTACGATATGCCCATAAAACACTAGGCAATTCGTCCACCCATGCCCCTTTTGCTTTGTCTAGCCTGGTCTTCAGCCCATGGAGGATAGTTCGATTACTGACTTCGGCCTGTCCACTAGCTTGAGGATATGACACTGAGGAGATCCTTAGCTGAATGTTGAGGCTCTTACAAAATTCACAGAAGGCGTTGCAATCAAATTGCTTTCCATGGTCGGCATTTAGGATGAGGGGAATTCCGAATCGACAAATAATGTCTTTCCACACCATTGCCTCCACTTTCTTTTCCGTGATTGTGGCTAAAGGCTCTGCTTCAATCCACTTTGTAAAGTAATCGGTAGCCACTAGCAGGAACTTTATTTGGCCCGTGGCTAAGGGGAAAGGTCCAAGGATGTCTAATCCCCACTGTGCAAAAGGAATTGGCTGTACTGTGCCTTGAGAGGGAGTCACTGGGGCTGTTGTGATAGGCGCAAACCTCTGACATTTGTCACATTTGTGGGTTTGGTCCATCGCATCTTTCTTCAACGTTGGCCAGTAAAATCCCGATCGCAGTACTTTAGCAGCGAGGGCTCTCGCTCCTAAGTGTTCGCCGTAAATTCCTTCATGCACTTCAGCTAGGGCGTAACTTGCTTGTTCCGGTCCCAGACATTTCAATAAGGGTGACGAATATCCCCTTTTGTATAGTTCTCCATTGATGAGTGTAAACTTCGCCCCTTGTACTTTCAAGCGACGAGCCTCGTCCTTATCTTGGGGGAGTGTTCCTTCGGTGAGATACTGTTTGTATGGGGATCTCCAATCGTCTCCCACTTGAATGTCACACACTTCGACCTCTTCAATACTAGGTCGTTCGAGCCTCTCCACCTTCACTGTCCTTCCTCGTGTTTCGGTGGAAGAGGCTAACTTAGATAATGCATCAGCATGTGTGTTTTCGGACCGGTTGATTTGTATCAGCTGAAAGTTTTTGAAAGTCTGTGCCAGAAGTTGTACTTTCTTCAAGTAAGGGACCAGCATCGGTTCCCGTACCTCGTACTCTCCGCTGAATTGGTTCACCACCAATTGAGAATCACTGTGTGCTATCAAGTGGTGAACCTGTAGCTTCTTCGCTAACATCATCCCTGCTATCAGAGCTTCATACTCCGCTATGTTGTTCGAACTGGGGAATCCGAACCGTAGGGAGTATTCAAGGGATTTTCCTTCGGGTGATACCAGGACTATACCCGCTCCACTTCCATTGGCACTTGATGCCCCGTCGACATGCAGCAACCATGGGTGAGCCTCCCCTTCACTGCTGTCGCTTGGGATAGTGCATTCTACGATGAAGTCAGCCAGAGCTTGACCTTTGATAGCCTGCCGTGGTTGAAATGTGATTTCGTATCCCCCAAGCTCCACTGCCCATTTCACTAACCTTCCTGAGTGTTCAGGTTTCTGAAGGATCTGTCGTAACGGTTGATCTGTCAAGACGGTGATAGGGTGTGCTTGGAAATACGGGCGCAACTTTCGCGAGGCCATCACAAGAGCTAATGCTAACTTTTCGGCCAGCGGGTAGCGGGTCTCTGGATCCAATAACACTTTACTCACGTAGTAGATGGGACGGTGCACCTTTTCATCTTTCTTCAGTAGCACCGCACTGACGGCGAAGTCACCGACTCCCAAATACATATAGAGTTGTTCTCCTTCCAGGGGCCTTGTTAACAAAGGCAGCTGTTTCAAGTACTCCTTGAGGTCTTCAAAGGCTTTTTGACAATCTTCCGTCCATTCGAAGTTCTTCCCCCCCTCCCCCGTAGAGTTTTGAAGAACGGCAGGCTCCTTTCTGCTGATTTTGACAAGAAGCGATTCAGAGCTGCTATCCTGCCTGTCAATCTCTGGACTTCTCTTACGGTGGTTGGGGGTTTCATGTCAATGACAGCCTGTACCTTCTCAGGATTTGCCTCAATGCCCCTGTTAGTGATCATGAAGCCTAAGAACTTCCCTGATCTTACCCCGAATGAGCACTTTTTAGGGTTTAGCTTCATGTTGAATCTCCTCAATACTTCGAACACCTTGGACATTTGATCAGTATGAGACTCTCCTACGCGGCTCTTGATTATCATGTCGTCCACGTAGGCTTCCATGGTATTTCCCAGAAGATCCTTGAACACTTTGCTCACCATTCGTTGATAGGTGGCTCCCGCGTTCTTTAGACCGAACGGCATTACCCGATAGCAATAGGTTCCGTCGTCGGTTATAAAGGACGTCTTTTCTTCGTCTTCTGGGTGAAGCATGATTTGGTGATACCTGGAGAATGCATCCAAGAAACTGAGGAATTCGTAGCCGGATGTATCGTCTACGAGTCTGTCTATCCGAGGTAGGGGGTATGAATCTTTAGGGCAGGCTTTGTTCAGGTCGGTGAAATCCACACACATTCGCCACTTCCCGCTAGATTTCTTTACCATCACTACATTGGCCAACCACTCAGGGTAGTAGACCTCTCGGATGAATCCGGCGCCCAGGAGTTTATTCACTTCTTCAGTGATTGCTTTTTGTCGCTCCGGGGCGAAACTCCTCTTCTTCTGTTTGACGGGTCTGTGTCCGGGTATGATGTTAAGTTCATGGCAAATCACTTCGGGACTAATCCCGGGCATGTCTGCCGGGCTCCAGGCGAAGATATCCGAGTTTCTCCTCAGGCACTCGACTATGTCGTTCTTTAGTTGTTCGCCTAGTTGGGTCCCGATGAATGCCTTCTTTCCCCCGTCTCCCTCGATTAGCTCAATGGGTTCTGTCTCCTCTACCGGCTGAGGTTTGGGCGGATCGTCTATGTACAAGGTTTCTTTCCTCTGTACTACCTTGTTGGCAGTGGAAGCGAGATAACAAGTACGGGCGCTCCTTTGGTTTCCTCGTACTTGCCCGACTCCGTTGGGAGTGGGAAACTTCATCAATAGATAGCAAGAGGATATTACCGCCCTCATGTCATTCAGCATAGGTCTGCCCAAAATCATGTTGTAGGCAGCAGAGGTTGACCTGACCACCATGAACAATACTTGTCGGGTCACGTTCTTCGGGTGCTCTCCGAGAGTCACAGGCAACTCTATGGACCCGGCAACCTTCACTCGCTCCCCCGTGAATCTATATAGTGGCGCCATAACGGGCTTTAACCTATCTTCGGATATGCTCATTTTTTCGAAGCAGTTTCAATAGATCAGGTTCACTGAGCTCCCGTTATCGACCAGGACCCTGCTCACCGGGTGTTTGGCCACTACCGTGGATATCACCATGGGGTCGTCATGAGGCATGACAATATCACCTTTGTCAGCCGGAGTGAACATGATGGGTTCTTCATCCGCCTGTTCCTCCATCACAACGTTAACCTGATACGCTTGCCTAGCGTAACTTTTGCGGGAAGTAGAGGAGCTTCCTGCACTTGAGTCCCCGCCTGCGATGACATTTATTGCGGGGGCTGTAGGTTCGTTGTTTGGCGGATTAGCACGGGGGATTGGCCTGACTACTTCGTTTCTAGGCCTATCCCTTCTGATATCATTATTTGCCCCCGTCCGCGGACGATCATTCCTTTGGTCACGCGGAGGATAACGGGGTCTCTCGCTCCTCCATAGGAAGCGGTTGATCTTCCCTTCTCTGGCCAGCCTTTCCAACTGGTCCATTAAGTCTCTGCACCTCTCTGTTGGGTGTCCATGAGCACAATGGAATTCGCAGTAGGCTTCAATGTTTCGTCCTACGTCTCCAATTTTCTTCTTGGGGAATTCCAATAATCCTGCCCCTTCGATGGCTGCCAGTATTGCAGTGCGAGGCTCGTTTAACCTGGTATAACCTTCATACCTGAGCCTAGGGGCTTTGTCAGCTCTCACGGGTCTTTGGAAGCTTCTCTCGGGTGCGTCTCTCTCTCTCTTCTTTCCTTCCTTCGCCTCCCTGGGCTGTATCATTTTCATTACTTCTTCTTGAGCTACATACTTGTTAGCCCTGGCAAAGAGGTCAGAAATTGTCATCGGTTGATCAAGAGAGAGGGATTCTTGTAGTTTTTCGGAGCTCGTCCCTTGCAGCATTGCAGCCAAGGCTACGCCTACCGGTAGATCTTCCACTTCCAAGGTTGCATCTCGGAAGCGGTCTACGAAGCTTTTCAAGAGTTCTTTATTTCCTTGTTTAAGCGTGAGTAGGTAGGTAGCATCTTTCTTCCTCTGGCTGTGGATCATGAAGACTTTGAGGAATTCATTTCTCAACTCATCAAAAGAGGAGATTGAACCTTCGCTCAACCCGTTGAACCACTTTAGAGCGTGCCCGGACAATGTGAGGGAAAAAGCCCTGCACATAATTTCGTCCTCCCACCCATGCAACAGCATGAGGGATTCATAACTCTGTATGTGATCGTAGGGGTCCGCTTTGCCGGTGTAAGTAGCCATAGAAGGAATTTTGAACTTCTTCGACAAAGGCTTGTTCATGATCTCTGGGCTGAATGGGATCCTCCTCCTTTGGCCATCGTCCGGAGATACCAGTTTTTTCTTCTCGAGGATCCTTTGGACGACCTTCTCCACGTCCTCCGACCCTCGAGCTGAGCATGGCCTTGTCCCTTCGGGTCTAGAAGAGTCCGATTGATAAGCGCCCCTTCTAGCACCTCCCACTCCGGGACTTGATATTTCGAGGCCTTCTCGTGGGTCAAAACCTCCCTGTCTTCGTTGCTCCCCAGCTCTATAGGTTCCCGGATCACGTTCTGACTCCACGGGAGACGAGCTGCGGCAGGTGGGGGAACTCTGCCGCCTGGCGGCCAAAGGAGTCTGCCGCGCCTCGGGCAGGGGTGAACTATGCCGCCTATTAGAAGCGGGAGAGCACCGTCGCATATCTGATGTGGGATACCTCTGCCGCATGTAGTCTGCGGGAGAGTTCTGTCGCCGTTGAGCCACAGGGGGACTCTGCCGCACATTTGGCGAGCTCTGCCGCCTATCGGACAGAGGGGGACTCTGCCGCCTAGCGGCCTGAGGGGAACTCTGCTGTTGTTGAGTCGCGGGTGAGCTCTGCCGCGCGTTAGCTGCTGGAGAACTCTGCCGCCTATATGCTGCGGGTGAGTTCTGTCTGGCTGGACTTGCAGTAGCATTATTTTGCGTTCCTGCCTCTTGTCCAGCGTTTACCAGAGTATAGGGCTGACCTCTCTCGTAGGTCCGCCGGGGTGTGCTTTCCCCTACTAACTGCTGTACTTCACGGGGTAAGCTCAATTGGGGGAGAGCGCCTCTGAAGAAGCTCACCATAGCTTTCAATGCAGTTGTAGTCTCCTCATTCTTGCGCTTCAGGGTCTCAAATTCTTCTAGGGAAACCACGGCTTCTCCCTGACCCCTTTCACCATGTCTTCGTCTTTGTTCTGATCTGACAGGGGGACTCACAGAGTTCTGCCCTCCTGTCACCTCCGCTGTAGAGCGTGTCCTCACCATTTTGATAGAGAATCTGGCTTTTTGTCAGGATTCCCACAGACGGCGCCAATTGATGTTGCCCAACTGACAGCAACAAGAATATATCTTTTTGTGTGTAGTCTGATTGTACTAACGACAAAAGGGTGACGTCGATGCAATTCGTTCTTCGTGTTCTTTGTATATCCTGCAAAAACAACAGGAATCAGAGGGGGCAGGGATTTGTCCTTGCACGCGCACTCCGATGATTAAGTAAGTAATCGGAGTTGTGAATGTATGAAGAAGAGAATGAAATGCTTAAATCAGAGAGTTTAAGGCTTTTCCCTTCTTTTTGGTTCTTTTTTCTCTTTTTTCTTTTTTGGATCGGATCCCTTTTTCAGAGAGCTCACCTGGTATTTATAGGTTTCTCTGGGTCGGTTCGAGCTGAGGCCCAGGCGCGTGTCTGGGTCGCGACAGAGTCATATAGCACTCTGTCGTGCGTCGGGCGAAACAGCTTGAGGGTGCCTCTACCGCGGGCTGTGTAGGAGAACTGTGCCGCAGGCTGTGCGGGACACCTCTACCGCGGTCTGTGCGGGAGACCTCTACCGCGGTCTGTGCAGGAGACTATGCCGCAGGCTGTGCGGGAGACTTTTACCGCGGTCTGTGCGGGAGACTATACCGCAGGCTGTGCGGGAGACTCCTGGCGCGGGCTGTGCGGGAGACTATGCCGCCGACTGTGCGGGAGACTTCTACCGAGGTCTGTGCGGGAGACTATACCGCAGGCTGTGCGGGAGACGTCTGGCGCGGGCTGTGCGGGAGACCATGCCGCAGACTGTGCGAGAGACTTCTACTGCGGTCTGTACGGGAGACTATGCCGCAGACTGTGCGGGAGACTATGCCGCGGACTGTGCGGGAGACCTCTACCGCAGTCTGTGCGGGAGATTATGCCGCAGACTGTGTGGGAGACCTCTGTCGCGGGCTGTGCGGGAGAGCTGCCGTGCCTGTTGAGCCGCACATCGCAAAGGCGACAGACTCCTATCGCATCGAACACTCTGTCGCACTGTAAGGAACTGTGCCACGTGGCCGCTCTGTCGCTAAATCCGCCACGTGGCTCGTTCTTGATTTGACACGTGGCAGGCGGATGATTGCACACGTGGATTCTGGTGACGCGACCACCATCATCTGTGAATATTTTCAAGATATCTGTATGTTTTGTTATTGGCAGCGAGAGTACACGTTTACGCAAAAACTCTGTCGAACTTAATTTAAAAATGTTTTAATATATAAACTGACTATGACCGTAGATGCAATTACCTTGAACCCGTATTGAGCCACAGAGTACTGATATTGACTATAGGATACTAACTCACCACAGAAATAATGATAAAAACAATGAAAAAAATTAGTCCTTAATTCCGCATTATATGTAAGCTACCCAAATTGTCGCGTCTATTGGGGTGTAGCATTATTGTATAATAACAATGGAAAAAAATAAAAATTTAATAATATATAGATATAAATGTGATCTTTAAGACAATTAAAAAAATTTAAATATTGATAAAAATGGTATATATAGATGTTATATTTCGTAATATTAATATGAAAAAAATGAATGATTACATGTTATGTGTTAATTTAAAAATTAAAAAATTTGATAAATGATGTTATCTTCTAGAAAATAAAAAAATAATTGTTAAAAATTATAAATATAGATATTATATTTTGTAATATTTAAATGATATGTGATTTTTTAGGAAATCTTGTCATATGAATTTAGGAAATCTTGATCGATAAAGAAAAAATTATTGAATTTCGAGTCCAATTGGTCAAGATACAAAAATATTACAAATTTTCGTAATTTTCGCCCCGGACATTATATCGAAAATATGGGAGAAATTATACCAAAAAAATAAAATAAGACTGATAAATTCATTAAATTGATTTAAGGAATAAAATATAATTTTTTGAGATATTTTGGGTATTTTATTATATTTTATTTGATAATAATAATAATAATAATAATAATAATAATAAAAACTGAAAAATCGTGAATTTGCAAATTGGAGAAGAAAGGAAACAGAATGCGAAGAAGACAGAAACGTGAAAGAAACAAAGCATGAGAGACCGAGAGACTGACCGAGCACCGGACGACCACCGGCGCCAGACGAGGACCGACAACCACCGCAAAAGGTAGCTGAAACACGCGCTACCCACCAGCATCCGCAACGTGCCCCACCGACTTCGGATTCCGAAGGATCGAGGGAGAAAAGGTCGAGAGGGAGAAGAGAGGAACGGCAGCCACCGGCGGGGTTTCGGTCCAACCCAAGGCCAGCCGAACGTTCCCCTGCTCTAGACGCACCGATTGGCGTCAGAAACGGCCCGGGAACCGACCGAAAAAGAGGTGAATGGTGACAGGAAAGCCTGAACCGGTATGGACCGGTTCAGTGAGAGTGCACTGTGCTGAACCGGACCGGACCGGTTCAGCCAAGGAGGAAAGAGGAAAAGGGAGAAAAAGAAAGAAAAAGAGAAAAAGGAAAAAAGGAAAAAATGAAAGATTTTTTGGGATACACCAGATTTTGGATAAGTTGGTAAGAGGTCAAAAGTGACCAATTTGATTTTTGAGAAATTTATTTAAATTATATTTGATCGAAAATTTACCTGAAATTAAATATATAATTATGCAGTTCGACGATAAATCGCGTACGTGAGCCTGATCGAACTTCGATTTGCGCACCATCGCATAATCTCGGGTAAGTAAAGCTCATTTACGACAATTTATGTAATTATCGCATATTAAATATTTATTTTACGAGTTACAGATTAAATTTCGCATTTAGTGGATTATATTAAGATTTTTAATTAAATTGTCGTAAATGATATACGGGTTATTCAAAGAGTCTAGAAAAAGGCCCAATAAGTACTGATAGGCCTAGTGAGTTCAATAGGTCTTGATGAAAGAATTAATAAGTGGATGTCAGGACCCATTCTCAATCCATGACTTTAACCAAAATCACTAAAATTTTTTCGCATTTTAACTTACCTTTCCTCTCTTCACTGGTTGGGCTGTGATTCGATGTCAGAGTCTTCGCTTACCACATCATCCAATTTCATACATACATGTCAATATATTATTACTGACTGTAACTGCTTTTATTATACATGTAAGATTTTATAAAATCTAATACAAATACATTCCCCAAAATATATAACGTGTACATCACTGTGCTGTTTCTATGTTTAGATACACAACTGTACATAATAAGTATACCTGGCGATTGATAGGAACTAGCAGTGGACTCTGGGACACTATCCCTCGATAGCTCTCGCTCTACTGACGCTCTGTAGAGAGATGTAAAGAAAGGGGGTAAGCATACAACGCGCTCAGTAAGGAAATCAGGCAAGCAAGTAGATATCTACACTATCTACTCAAAATAATGCTATGCCTTGAAAACATTATTTCCTTAACTCACTTTAAAAGCATGTCTTGAAATATAATATATATACTTGTACAGAATAAATCCCATGTACAAAAAAATCATGCTTTCTTTCTCAAATGTAGGCATGTAGTGCAAAACAATACATCGTATATAAATCATGCCTTTATGTAAATCATGCCATGTATATTTAAATCACAATAAATATGGAATTATATAATTCACATCACAAAATCGGAGTCCGACCCATCCCTCAGGTCTGTCCGCAGTTTAAATCAGTCAATCAATGTGATATATCATGTTAGACTCTGTGGTTAAATGCAAATAGTATCCTGGACTATGATCATATCCGAAATGTGATCCCAAGCAACACAGTACTCGGTGTGCGGGGCATCACTGCTGTAACGGGAGGGGGGTCAGTCCATCACAACCGTCAGCTATATCTTCCTGAACTCCACAACAACACACGGTACAGTGTACACCTCGCGCCACTCAGACACGGTACAAAGTACACCCGTGGACCCTTCCTCACGGCCAGAGTGCCTACCATAGGTCTTAGCTCTCACACCCGTGGAATATCAACATCACAGTCAGGGTGCTTACTATAGGTCTTAGCCCTCGCGCCTATGGAAATATCATACCACATCTCTAATACCCTCATGCTGGCCATCCTCTCAAAATGTGATACTCAGTCACACAAGAATGCGGCATAAATAGGTAACATGTAAATAATATCACATACAGTGTGCGCCCTCGAGTGCGACACACAGTCGACACTACGCTTGAACACTGTTTCACATCACAAACTCAACTCTAGTGCGAGCAACCTCCAGCAACTAGGTCAATGCATAGTTCATGTATTAAATCAAGTACGAGCAATAGCTCCAGTACCATGCTATGCACAATATCATCAAATCAAGTATGAGCCATAGCTCCAGTACTATGTCATGTATCTCATGTAAAACTCGAGTACGAGCTAATTACTCCAGCACTCTGTCATGCATATATCATATAAAACTGAGTACGAGTAAAACTCCAGTACTCTATCATGCATGTCATGGAAATCTAGTGCGTATCAAAATCTAGCACTAATGTATGTGGAAAACATATGAAATCCAGTGCGAGCTATGCTCTAGCACGATTCATTCTCACATAATATGATAGATGGCTCTTTAAAAAGAGATTGTTTATAAAACATCAAAATCAGAACTATAAAGTGTGCTTAAGTCACATCAACCTTAAAATCATTAGCCCATCTATTTATTTTCATGCTAAACAGCAGTTAAACAATCACAATAATAGTTTTCATGCTTTTTGCAACTTTTCTCAAAAGTTGACTTTTTGACTAACTAGGGGTAAAATTGTAATTTGCCACTATCGGGTCGCAATAATTATTATTCACTTTCTCTGACCCTCAGAGTTTTTAAGTGAATGTAAAAGCAGACGAAAATACGTGCAGGTATCTCTAACTACTCGCAAAAGTCCCTTACCTCGGATCACGTCACGTGACCTCACTTCCTCGGTGCTGCTAAATCTTGCAGTCCGATCAGCTCTCAATGTAAACTCCGGAGCTGTAAATAACCATTCCTCAGGTTAATTATATTTTTCCTACTGTATTACACATTAATTACAGTCCATTTCCCTTAATGGGCCTTAAGAATCCTTAATGGGCCTTAATCCGTATTAAGCCCGTTTTTCACTTATTATTTCCCTTCATCAGGGTCTATCGACTCATTGGGCCTATCAATACCCATTGGGCTTTATTCCAAGCTCTTTGGATAGCCCGTATATCATTTACGACAGTTAATTCGAAATTTCGAATATAATTTACTAAATACGAAATTTAATCCTAAATGCGTAAATTAAATCTTAAATACACATAAATCACATAATTTATCGTAAATGAACTTTACTTACCCGAGATTATGCGATGGTACGCAAATCGAAGTTTGATCGGGCTTCCGTTCGAAATTTATCGTCGAACTGCACAATTTATTATATTTAACTTCGGGTCAATTTCCGATTAAATATAATTTAAATAAATTCATTAGAAATCAAATCGGTCACTTTTGGCCTCGTATCGACTTACCCGAAGTCCGGTGAAATCCTGAAAATTGTCCTTTTCCTTTTTCTTTCTTTTTCCTCTTTTTCCCCTTTTCTCCTTGGCTGAACCAGTCCGGTCCGGTTCAGCGCAGAACCTTCTCCCCTGAACCGCCGACCGGTTCAGGCATCCTTTGGTGGTGTCAGCGTATTCCGGCCGGTTCCCGATGCATCACCACCACAGTTCGGCGCGCCTAAGCCTGGGCAACACTCGGCTGGGCTCGATCGGGACCAAGCACCGCGGGTAGCCGCCGGATTCCTCTTTTCCTCAGCGGCATTCTCCTCTTCGATTCGCCGGCGTCGGTGGAGGGCGTGACCGGTGCCGATGGGTGCGCACGGTCCTCCTCTTCCTTTTCCAGCCGCTGGCCTGCCCGTGGGGTAGCCGGTGCTCGTCGTCCGGTGGTCTTCTTCTTCCGTCGGTTTGCTTCCGTTTCCTCTATTCTCTCTCCCCGATTCTAACTTTCAGATTTCCTTTTTTTTTATTATTTATAATATATTTTTATTATTATTTTATTATAAAATAATAATAAATATCCCATAAATATCCCATAAATATCTAAAAATATCTCCAAAAATCATATTAAATTCATTTAATCCTTAAATGAATTTATCAGTCCAATTTTACCTTTTCGGTATATTTTTTTCACTATTTTTGGGCTCATTTTTCGAGGCAAAAATTCTGATAAATTCTAATAAATTTATATCTTGATCAATTGGGCTCAAAATTAAATATTTTCCTCGATTTTGATCAAGATTCCTCAATTTTATATTTTTAATGAAATTGTCTTATCGAAATTATACCGAATGTCAGTCATTTGACCGTTTTACCCCTGCACTCGTTCGGGAATTAACTTAACCCTTATATTGCTGTTATGTAGCTTACATGCATTTTTTATTTCTCAAATTGTCGATTGCATGTTAGTAATTACTCTTTTTATGATTCAACTATGTAATAAAGTGTTCATGCACATAGGAATCATAAGGTACAAGCTACATAAAAATTCGGGTCTGACAATCCTCCCCCACTCAGAAAATTTGGTCCTCCAAATTAGAAGCAAGTCAATCATCAAATAGGTGAGGGTACTTCTCTCGCATCAGACTCTTTAGCTCCCAAGTAGCTTCCTTTGAAGTATGATGCTGCCAAAGAATCTTCACTAACCCGATGGTCTTCGATCTCAATACCTTCTCCTTCCTATCCAATATCTGAATCGGTCTCTCAACATATGACAAGTCCTCCCGGAGCTCCAAAGGCTCGTAACTAATCACATGTGCCGGATCCGGGTGATACTTCCAAAGCATCGATATGTGGAAAACGTTATGGACACCTGATAAGTCCGATGGCAATGCCAACCTATACGCCTTATCTCTCACTCGATCAAGTATCTCAAAGGGTCCAATATAGCGAGGATTTAGTTTCCCTCTCTTCCCAAATCTTGCTATGCCCTTGGAAGGAGAAACTCTCAAAAACACGGATTCACCAACTGCAAACTCTAGTGGCCTACGTCTCCTGTCAGCGTAACTCTTTTGTCTGTTCTGAGCTATCCTTAGTCTCTCTACTATCAGGCGGACGTCCTCAGATGCTTGCGTAACCATGTCAGGAGCGAAAATCTTACGGTCACCCACTTCTTCCCATCCAATAGGGGAACGACATCTACGGCCATACAAAGCCTCGTACGGTGCCATCCCGATACTCGAATGATAACTGTTGTTGTAGGCGAACTCGACTAGTGGCAGGTGGTCATCCCAGGAGCCTCGATAATCTAGTACACATGCTCTCAACATGTCCTCCACAGTCTGTATGGTCCTCTCTGACTGACCATCTGTCTGAGGATGGAAAGCGGTGCTCAAACTCAACTGGGTTCCCATGGCTTCCTGAAAATGTCTTCAAAAGTAGGATGTGAAGCCGGAATCCCTATCAGAGACTATGCTCACTGGTACACCGTGTAACCTCACTACCTCACGTACATACAGTTCTGCTAATGAACTTAGAGTATCGGTCGCTCTCATAGCTAGGAAGTGGGCTGACTTCGTCAGTCTGTCGACGATCACCCATATAGCATCGTGATTCTTGCGGGTTCTCGGTAAACCCATCACGAAGTCTATGGTGATATGCTCCCATTTCCATGTCGGTATAGGTAGAGGCTGCAATAACCCTGCAGGTTTCTGATACTCTACCTTCACCTGCTGACATATGAGACACTTTGCCACGAAGTCTGCTACATCTCTCTTCATACCCGACCACCAGTATACCTTCCGGAGGTTCTGATACATCTTGTTACTTCCCGAATGTAACGTATACCTCGATGAATAAGCTTCCGCCAATATCAATCTCCTGAGTCCTGGATCTTCGGGAACACACAATCTACCTCTGAACCTCAGTAGTCCATCAGAACTCAACTCAAAGTCAGTCACGGTGCCCTTCTGCATCTGACTACTCACATCCATACGAAATGGATCAGTCTGCTGAGCCACTCTGATCCTGTCCAACAGATCCGGCTCCAAGCGTAGACTAGCTATCACATAGCCTGTATCCATGTCAGAAGGCACGACTCCCAAACTGAGGCTAGCAAACTGCTCTAGCAAATCATGTTCCCTAACCATCATGTACGATACCATCCCCAGGCTCTTCCTGCTCAAGGCATCGGCTACAACGTTAACCTTACCCGGATGATAAAGTATCTTGCAATCGTAGTCCTTCAGAAGCTCTAGCCATCTTCTCTGTCTCATGTTCAGCTCTTTCTATGAGAATAGATACTTGAGGCTCTTGTGGTCGGTAAATATCTGAAACTTCTCACCATACAAGTAGTGGCGCCATACCTTCAACGCAAACACTACCGCTGCTAGCTCCAAATCATGGGTCGGATAATTCTTCTCGTGATCCTTCAGTTGTCTGGATCCATAAGCAACTACCTTCCCATCCTGCATCAATACGCAGCCCAGTCCTTGATGCGAAGCATCGGTATACACGGCAAATCCTCCTGAGCTGGTAGGGATAGTGAGAATCGGAGTGGTGGTCAATCGACGCTTCAACTCCTCAAAACTCTTCTCACAATCCTCGTTCCATATGAACGGTGTACTCTTACGAGTAAGACGTGTCAACGGAGCAGCCAACTTTGAAAATCCCTCAACGAATCTCCGATAGTATCCAGCTAAACTCAGAAAACTCCTGATCTCGGTGACTGTCTTCGGCTGTTCCCACTGAACCACAGCCTCTATCTTAGATGGATCAACTGATACACCATCTCTCGATACAACATGTCCCAAAAACGAGATCTGTGACAACCAAAAGTCACACTTACTGAGCTTAGCATATAACTTATGCTCCTGTAACGTCTGCAGCACGATCCTGAGGTGCTCCTCATGCTCCTCCTTGGATCTTGAATACACCAATATGTCATCGATGAAGACGATAACAAACTGGTCCAAATATGGCTTGAACACATCGTTCATCAAAGCCATGAAAGCAGCTGGAGCATTCGTCAATCCGAATGGCATGACCAAGAACTCATAATGGCCATAACGGGTACGAAATGCTATCTTGGGTACATCTCCACCCCGAACCTTTAACTGATGGTACCCAGACCTGAGGTCAATCTTGGAAAAGACCTGTGCTCCCTGGAGCTGATCTAACAAGTCGTCAATGCGTGGAAGGGGGTATCTATTCTTGATGGTGGCCTTATTCAACAATCGGTAGTCTATACACAATCGGAGGCTCCCATCCTTCTTCCTCACAAACAGAACCGGTGCTCCCCAAGGTGAAACACTCGGTCGAACAAAACCCCTATCCAACAGCTCCTGTAACTGTCTCTTGAGCTCTTCCGGCTCAACTAAGGCCATGCGATATGGTGGTCTTGAAATAGGCTTCGTACCAGGCACCAGATCTATACAGAACTCCATCTCTCTGTCTGGTGGTAACCCTGGCAATTCATCTGGGTACTCACTGACCACAGTAATATCTGACAACTTCGGATGTGCCTTATCCATATCTACCACGTACGCAATGAAACCTTGATATGTTGAAGGTTTTCCAAATCAGTAATCATGTAATAATCATAACTACTCCTTTCATTTATTCTTTTTAAACTTTACAACATATCTAGTAGGGTTAGGGAACATAACTATCTTAGCATAACAATCTAAAACAGCATGGTTTGCAGATAGCCAATCCATTCCTAATATTATATCAAAGTCACTCATACTTAGTAATATTAGATTGGCTGTCATCTCCTTATTCCCTACTCTCAACTTGCAGTCATTAAATACATATTCTAAAACTTGACTACTATTCATAGGCGTACTAATCAACATCATCATACATAAATGTGTACGCTCTACATGTCTTGCTAATTTACATGCAAATGAAGGCGATACAAAAGAATGCGTGGCACCAGGATCAATTAACACATATGCCTCAATGTCATAAATCAGGATGTTACCTCGAATCACATCCGATGAAGCATCAGCTGTTCCCTGGTCCAAAGCGTGTACTCGCCCTTGACCCATCACTTGTTTTCCCTTCTCCTCTGCCGTCGCTCTACCTCTCTGAGCAGACGTACCAGTTGGGGTCCTATCAGGCTCCCTGCCCCTCAATGGTGCAGCCACATATGTTTCTGGGCACTCTCTAGCCATGTGCCCTTGTTTCCCACATCGGAAACATACAACAGGAGTTAGCGGACACGGTCTACTTCCATGTTGCTTACCACACCTTCTGCACTGATCAGCAGTAGGTCTCTGTCCTCCTATGACAATGCCCTTCGCTGTGGCTACAGTCGGATAAGTAGGAGGTCTAGCATATCTCTCTCGTGCCTCCTCTACCCGTGATCTCTTACCGAAGAGTCTCTTCCCTCCTCGATAACTAAAATCTCTAGCCGGCCTCTTCTTCTGTATATCTCGGCTACGACTAAACTTCCCAAACTCGAAAGCATTCCTCTCGTAATCCTGCTCACATAATTGCACCCTGCGCACTGCTTCCTCATAGGTCACTATGTCTAATGGGACCAACTTGGACTGCAAAATCGGTCTCAACCCGTCGATAAACCTGTGGACCTTCCTGGTCTCACTGTACATGGTATCCGGGTCATATCTTCCTAGGGATAGGAATCGAGTCTCATACTCGTCCACAGATAAACTCCCCTGGCGTAGTCCCAAAAACTCTGCCTGAAGTTTTCGCTGTGCGGTGTCGGGAATAAACTGCCTCCTGAGGCCTCCCGAAATATATCCCAACTGATATCTACGTGTCGGGATCTCAGTATAGGTCGGGTGGACTTCCACCAATGCTCTGCAGCTCCCTTCAGTAGGAACGCAACAAACGCGACCATCTCCGAGGTCGTACACTCGAAGAATCCATAAAGCTTCTCCAGTTCTGCTAACCACTCCTCAGCAGCCACTGGGTCCTTGACCCCACTAAAGGATGGAGGTTTAAACTTCTGGAATTCTCGCAACCGATGCAGATCACATCCATATCCTAATCCACTACCACCCGAAACCGGTAGGGGTGTAGGAGTATCTACACTCCTTTGTGCATCAGCTGTCTGCATAGGGGTATCGGGGCAACTGCCTCTCCTATAGCAGCTCCTGCCTCCTGTCTCTACCTACCTGGCATCGTCTGTGCCAATATCTCAATAATAGTCTCGAGACCACGCTCTAATCTCGTGAAGCGCATCTCTACACACTCGGGTGCCTCAGTAGCACCTGGAGTCTCATGCGTAGGTAATGGTCCGGCAGTGGCTCGTCCCTCGCGTCTATCTCCCCGGCCTCGAGCCCTACCTCTCATACCTCTACCACTACGCATATTTGCCATATAGGCAAAGTTCTTGCATTCATAATAATGAATTAGTCCATCTCCTATCTGGTATACACAGTTATATCTAAACACAGCACAGTACTATGGGGATGTACACTTTCCTATTTTTCTAACACCGACTCACATCAGACTAACCTTTGCTCTGATACCATTCTGTCAGGACCCGTTCTCAATCCATGACTTTAACCAAAATCACTAAAAAATTTTCGCATTTTAACTTACCTTTCCTCTCTTCACTGGTTGGGCTGTGATTCGATGTCAGAGTCTTCGCGTACCACATCATCCAATTTCATACATACATGTCAATATATTATTACTGATTGTAACTGCTTTTATTATACATGTAAGATTTTATAAAACCTAATACAAATACATTCCCCAAAATATATAACGTATACATCACTGTGTTGTTTCTATGTTTAGATACACAACTGTACATAATAAGTATACCTGGCGATCGATAGGAACTAGCAGTGGACTCTGGGACACTATCCCTCGATAGCTCTCGCTCTACTGACGCTCTGTAGAGAGATGTAAAGAAAGGGGGGTGAGCATACAACGCGCTCAGTAAGGAAATTAGGCAAGCAAGTAGATATCTACACTATCTACTCAAAATAATGCTATGCCTTGAAAACATTATTTCCTTAACTCACTTTAAAAGCATGTCTTGAAAAATAATATATATACTTGTACAGAATAAATCCCATGTATAGAAAAATCATGCTTTCTTTCTCAAATGTAGGCATGTAGTGCAAAACAATGCATCGTATATAAATCATGCCTTTATGTAAATCATGCCATGTATATTTAAATCACAATAAATATGGCATTATATAATTCACATCACAAAATCGGAGTCCGACCCATCCCTCAGGTCTGTCCGCAGTTTAAATCAGTCAATCAATGTGATATATCATGTTAGACTCTGTGGTTAAATGCAAATAGTATCATGGACTATGATCATATCCGAAATGTGATCCCAAGCAACACAATACTCGGTGTGCGGGGCATCACTGTTGCAACGGGAGGGGGGTCAGTCCATCACAACCGTCAGCCATATCCTCCTCAACTCCACAACAACACACGGTACAGCGTACACCTCGCGCCACTCAGACACGGTAAAAAGTACACCCGTGGACCCTTCCTCACGGTCAGAGTGCCTACCATAGGTCTTAGCTCTCGCACCCGTGGAATATCAACATCACAGTCAGGGTGCCTACTATACGTCTTAGCCCTCGCGCCTGTGGAAATATCATACCACATCTCTAATACCCTCATGCTGGCCATCCTCTCAAAATGTGACACTCAGTCACACAAGAATGCGGCATAAATAGGTAACATGTAAATAATATCACATACAGTGTGCGCCCTCGAGTTCGACACACAGTCGACACTACGCTCGAACACTGTTTCACATCACAAACTCAACTCTAGTGCGAGCAACCTCCAGCAACTAGGTCAATGCATAGTTCATGTATTAAATCAAGTACGAGCAATAGCTCCAATACCATGCTATGCACAATATCATCAAATCAAGCACGAGCCATAGCTCCAGTACTATGTCATGTATCTCATGTAAAACTTGAGTACGAGCTAATTGCTCCAGCACTCTGTCATGCATATATCATATAAAACTGAGTACGAGTAAAACTCCAGTACTCTATCATGCATGTCATGGAAATCTAGTGCGTATCAAAATCCAGCACTAATGTATGTGGAAAACATATGAAATCCAGTGCGGGCTATGCTCTAGCACGATTCATTCTCACATAATATGATAGATGGCTCTTTAAAAATGGATTGTTTATAAAACATCAAAATCAGAACTATAAAGTGTGCTTAAGTCACATCAACCTTAAAATCATTAGCCCATCTATTTATCTTCATGCTAAACAGCAGTTAAACAATCACAATAATAGTTTCCATGCTTTTTGCAACTTTTCTCAAAAGTTAACTTTTTGACTAACTAGGGGCAAAATCGTAATTTGCCACTATCGGGTCGCAATAATTATTATTCACTTTCTCTGACCCTCAGAGTTTTTAATTGAATGTAAAAGCAAACGAAAATACGTGCAGGTATCTATAACTACTCGTAAAAGTCCCTTACCTCGGATCACGTCACGTGACCTCACTTCCTCGGTGCTGCTAAATCCCGCAGTCCGATCAGCTCTCAATGTAAACTCCGGAGCTGTAAATAACCATTCCTCAGGTTAATTATACTTTTCCTACTATATTACACATTAATTACAGTCCATTTCCCTTAATGGGCCTTAAAAATCCTTAATGGGCCTTAATCCGTATTAAGCCCGTTTTCCACTTATTATTTCCCTTCATCAGGGTCTATCGACTCATTGGGCCTATCAATACCCATTGGGCTTTATTCCAAGCTCTTTAGACATCCTGTATATCATTTACGACAGTTAATTCGAAATTTCGAATATAATTTACTAAATACGAAATTTAATCCTAAATGCGTAAATTAAATCTTAAATACACATAAATCACATAATTTATCGTAAATGAACTTTACTTACCCGAGATTATGCGATGGTACGCAAATCGAAGTTCGATCGGCTTCCGTTAGGAATTTATCGTCGAACTGCACAATTTATTATATTTAACTCCGGGTCAATTTTCGATTAAATATAATTTAAATAAATTCATCGAAAATCAAATCGGTCACTTTTGACCTCGTATCGACTTACCCGAAGTCCGGTGAAATCCTGAAAATTTCCATTTTCCTTTTTCTTTCTTTTTCCTCTTTTTTCCCTTTTCTCCTTGGCTGAACCGGTCCGGTCCGGTTTAGCGCAGAACCTTCTCCCCTGAACCTCCGACCGGTTCAGGCATCCTTTGGTCGTGCCGGCGTATTTCGGCCGATTCCCGACGCATCACCACCGCAGTTCGGCGCGCCTAAGCCTGGGCAACACTCGGCTGGGCTTGATCGGGACCAAGCACCGCCGGTAGCCACCGGATTCCTCTTTTCCTCAGCGGCATTCTCCTCTTCGATTCGCCGATGTCCGGCGTCGGTGGAGGGCGTGACCGGTGCCGATGGGTACGCACGGTCCTTTTCTTCCTTTTCCGGCCGCTGGCCTGCCCGTGGGGTGGCCGGTGCTCGCCGTCCGGTGGTCTTCTTCTTCCGTCGGTTTGCTTCCGTTTCCTCCATTCTCTCTCCCCGATTCTAACTTTCAGATTTCCTTTTTCTTTTTTTTCTTTTATTTATAATATATTTTTATTATTATTTTATTATAAAATAATAATAAAAATCCCATAAATATCCCAAAAATATCTAAAAATATCTCCAAAAATCATATTAAATTCATTTAATCCGTAAATGAATTTATCAGTCCGATTTTACCTTTTCGGTATATTTTTTTCACTATTTTTGGGCTCATTTTTCGAGGCAAAAATTCTGATAAATTCTAATAAATTTATATCTTGATCAATTGGGCTCGAAATTAAATATTTTCCTCAATTTTGATCAAGATTCCTCAATTTCATATTTTTAATGAAATTGTCTTATCGAAATTATACCGAATGTCAGTCATTTGACCGTTTTACCCCTGCACTCGTTCGGGAATTAACTTAACCCTTATATCGCTGTTATGTAGCTTACATGCATTTTTTATTTCTCAAATTGTCGATTGCATGTTAGTAATTACTCTTCTTATGATTCAACTATGCAATAAAGTGTTCATACACATAGGAATCATAAGGTACAAGCTACATAAAAATCCGGGTCTGACAGTGGAAATGGACTTAAAACGGATTACGGCTCATTAAGGTGCAATCGGGCCCAATAAGAGAAAAATTTGCCCAATTAGCTAAATCGACTGTAGTAAATATGAGAAAAATATTTATTGAGTTAAATTGACTTAATAAATAATTATATGCAGCTCCGAGACTGGATTAGAAGCAGGTCGGATTGGACGAACCTCCGACAGAGAGATTTAGCTACGTACTCGACGAGATTCGAGGTAAGGGATATAATTTAAAGTAGCGTTAATGCTTCTCCATCCTTACCTACGGTTTATGAATATGAATTGAATGAGATTTTATGAAATGGATTTCCAATTGTCTTCAAATCAAAGCCAAAACCATTTCTCGAGTTTTCAGCATGTTTTCTATATATGAGATACATTTTTACAGCATACATGTTTATAAAAGTGATTTTTCACTTCTGAGACGAAAGCATAGTATTTTCATGTGAAATTAGGGATAAAGTCCCGATATGTTTATGAACTGTATTTCCATTATATGGGTATGAGACCTAAGAAATGACTATAATAACTATACTTTCCATGTTTACACGGGCTAGAGTCCCGTAATGATTTATGAAAACTATGTTTTCTATGAGAAACGGGTTAAAGTCTCATAACGATTTTAAGAATCGGGTTAGAGTCCCGTAGTGGTTTTCAGTACACGTGTATGAGGCTCGAAATGATTTTGATAAAATGGGTAAGAGACCCAAAATTATTTTTTGTGGGGTAAAAAGGCGTGATATGACGATAGTCAGAGGATCTGGGGTCGATCTCACATACATAGGGTAGCGTATGGAGACGATCGAGGATCTACCTAGCTGACGGCCAGGGAACGGGCAGGCTCTGACTTGATATGAGAAATGTGCGTATAGTCCACACTTGGTGATACACATGAGTTCGTGCGTATAGTCCCCATTTAGTGATGCACAAGAGATAGGGCAGCGTACGACCCTGATCTAGGCCTACGGCTCCCCTATACAATGGTCATATGTACCTATGATGATCGTCCTACGGGACCTGATGTATGATGTCCTTCGGGACTAGTATATGATTATGTCTGACTCCACGATGTATTAATGGAATGATATATATATATATATATATATATGTTTTCACACATGTCATGCTACCTGTTTTAGGATTTGCTATTGAACATAGATTTTCTATGATGAGATTTTAAAGGTAGCCATGAGTATGTTTTTACGAAATGTGCCTGTGATAGCATGATTTCACTTTTAAAGTCACAGTGTAATATGATTCACGTATTTTGAGCTTTTGAGATGCTTTATGTATGTTTACACTATACGCTATGATTTCAGTATGATACGTTTTATGAAAATGATGTATAGGTGTAAACCGATGATTTTAAAGCATGTTTTTACTGCTTTTATGAAATGTAAGCATCTCTACTCCACTGCATATGTATGCTGATTTGTAAAACCATGAGTTTTACCATATTTTGAGTATTTAAAGCTATTTTAAATGTATCTCTTATCGAGTCTGAAAAACTCACCCCCCTTATCTCCATCTCCCAGATTATCTACAGCGAGTCTACTGCACATACGAGATTGTGGTCGTTGACAAGATAGTTCGAACTTTCATTGGATACTTTCATAGCCTTGAGGTATAGTCTTACTTGTATTCCAGACATAGTATTTAGCATAGACATTTTGTATATGACTGTCGGGATGTAATAGTTGTAAATGATTATATATATACATAGTTTTAATTTCGCAGAATATATGTGATGTGATGCGATCCTAAAAATGAAAAAAAAAAGTTTTAAATCTAGACATGGGACAGGAAAACAACATAGCTAATGGATAAAAATTTTAAATTAGCCCCATTTTTTTGCTCTTCCAGGGTGTGACAGTTTTGCTTGGTATCAGAACAAATGTTATGTAGTACTGTCAAGTCTATGCATGACATCCCAATGTGTCTATGCATGTCTGGTAATAAAATAAGCTTATCTGTCAAAGTATGACTTAATTTATGGATTATGTGCAAATAATAGATCACTGATCATGAGTGGTAGACGGGGCCGTTCACAGAGACGAGCTCAACCCGCTCCACCATCTCCCCCTCAACCTGAGAGCCCTACTGATAGAATAAGGAGGCTCGATGAGACAATATAGGGTATAAGGGAAGGACCTACAGCCTTTACCACTATGTTTACCCAGCAGTTTGGGGTATGTACACCTGGTACGGAGATAGCTACTCCTACGCCTAATCCTCCTCCCCCACTAGTTTCTCCAGTAGCCCCAGCCCTCAGTCAGCAGTTCCCCAGCATAGGGATGACAGAGAGACTCAAAGGGTGCGAGATTTCTTAGGTATGCATCCTCCGGAGTTCATAGGGCTTAAGGACCTGGTTAAGGCTGAGGAGTGGATCATAAATATTAAGGCGATATTTCAGTTTTGGGGTGTACTGATAAGGAGAGAGTGACTATGGCAGGTTATATGATGAAGGGCTAAGCTAAGTGTTAGCACTGAATTTTATATATGTTTAGAACCCTTTTTACTTAGTTATTTGAATTGTTCTTTGCAATATTAGGTATGTTTTATGTGTTTTGTGCATTTGTGCAGGAAAAAGAATAATATGGAGAAGTTAAAGCTTTTGGAGCTGATTCTGATGATTCTGTGAAAAAGTGAAATTGTAGGATGCTGATCGTGATTTATGCTGCAGTAATAAAAGAAACTGGATAGTGCAGAGCAGATCTGGGGAACCAATACCATTGTCGCAGCATAGCAGTCTGATTATGGCAACACTGTTTTTCCACGTGGTATTCCGCGTTTTAGTGCCTGAGAACCTTATAAATAGTCTTTTTATCAGAATATCGAGGGAGGCTGCGGCAGAAGGCTTCAGGATTGATTTAGCTCCATAGAAACTCCATCTTTTACATCTTTTTCAATCAATGTTTATTCTAGGGATGATAATTTGGAATTATGGGATGTTTATAATGATTTTTAGGAACTAAACGCCTTTTTCCTAGAATCGATGTAGCCAACTTTGGGTAGATTGTAATTACTCTGTGAAGATTGTTTGGATGATTTCAATTATGTTTATTTAATCTACTTGTTCTTAATGCTCTAGTTGATTGGCCACCAATTGGATGAATTAGTATAGGAATTCGGCACTAAGGAGAGGGGATTATTTATATGCACAAGGGTAGATTAACATAGGACATTATTGAATCGGGAGGTTGACAACTCTTATGAGCCATAGAGAAACGGATTACCATCGCTTAATGAACTCTATTATTTAATTCTGAATCAGGAGGTTAGGATTAGGTAATTTGGGTATGACTGTTTAAAACTCGGGAGAGATAAACAGGAAATAGTTTCAGCTATAAACAAATTGAAATCAAAAGAACAATTGATCAAAGGAATTGTATGAACTCTAGTTAGGTGAAATCGAGTTCTAGGAATATTTTGCCATTGATATTTTCATTCGTAATAATTGTGACTGTTTTAATTAATTTGTTCCATAATTAATAGTTAGAATAGTAAATAGGATCTCAACCAATATAAATTACTTTTTCTAAATAAAGTTCAAGATTGTTGATTACAGTGATTTGCGGTAGGCACGATTCCCTGTGGGACGATACTTATATTTACTCTATACTCGAAAACTGACACTGTGCACTTGCAGTAAATGTTCCATTTGAGCACAACAAGTTTTCTGGCGCCGTTGCCGGGGAATTGTTGTTTAGTTTTTCGTTAACACTGTTTCCCAATAGCCTTTACTTTAATTTAGATTTTTATTTTTGTTATAATTTCCATCTACAAATTTTTATTTTAGGTGAATGGTAAAAACCCACAGAAGTGGAAATACAGACATAAAAGAAGAGTTAGATCCAGAGATTGAGAGAACCATCAGGCAAATTCAACAGAACAGATTTGAAGAGAAAGACCGAAATTTAATCATGGCAGATGAAAATCAGCAACAGCGAGCTATACGCGATTACTTTACTCCAGTTGTGAATCAGAATTTTGCTGCTATAAGAGAGGTTCCTATAAACTGTAATAACTTTGAGTTGAAGCCGACATTAATCAACATGGTTATGCAAAATCAATTTGGAGGTTCGGCATTAGAGGATCCTAACACACATTTGACAAGTTTTCTGCAGATTTGCAGCACCATTAAGATTAATGGAGCCCCTGATGATGCTATTTGACTGAGATTGTTTCCATTTTCTCTTCGGGATAAAGCCTTGAGCTGGTATCAAAATCTACCAGCAGGAAGCATTCCGACATGGGCAGTGATGGCACGAAAATTCTTAGCAAAGTACTTCTCACCAGGAAAGACAATGCAGATGAGATTAGAAATTGCCCAATTTACACAGTTAGATCAAGAACCATTACATGAGGCATGGGAGCGATTTAAAGAGTTATTGTGTAGATGCCCTCAGCATGGATATGATGAAGGGAACCAGATACAAGTTTTCTACAGAGGCATGACTCCGCAGACACGAGCTACTGTGGATGCTTCAGCAGGAGCTTCACTGTGGTCTAAGACACCTGATCAAGTTATGCAGTTAATTGAGGAGATGGCTATAAACAGCAGCCAATGGCCAGGTGAAAGAGCTAATGTCAAAAGAGTAGCAAGTATGCATGAGTTAGATACGCAGACAGCCATCCTAGTAAGACTTGAGCAGATTTCAACACAAATTTCTTCAATGGGTATACAAGGGCCGCAAGCTATGATTCATCATGACAGCACAAATCCTAACTTGATGGGGACAGATTTGGAGCAGGTGAATTATGTTAATAATCGTAACTTTGGTTTTCAAGGAAATCGAGCTCCTAACTACTACCAGCCAGGATTCAGAAACCATGAGAATCTATCTTATGGTAACTCTAAAAATGTTCTAAACCCACCAGCAGCAAGTAACAGTAATACAGGATTCAATAACCAAGGCAATTCCCAAGGTTATGGTGGAGTTAGAAGGAACGAATTTGAAGAGTTCATGGTTGAAACTAGAACAAGATTTAGCAAAACTGATGCGCGATTAGAGAACGTGGAAGCTAAAATGTCAGAGATGAATACCAGTCTTGGTGCGCAGATGAAGTCTGTTGAGACCACTTTGGGACAGTTAGCTGCAGCTGTCAGTTCTTTAAATGAAAGAGGTAAGTTTCCAAGTGACACAGTGCTCAATCCGAAAGAACACTGCAATGCTATATCTTTGAGAAGTGGGAACACATATGAGCCACAGAAGGTAGTAGAGAAAGAAGAAACTGCACCAATAACTGAGGTGCAGAAGAAGCAGACTGAACCTGTTATGATAAAGGATGCAGAATCAGAGACAGTAAAACAGGGAGTTAATTCTAAACCTTTTAATAAACTTTTTCCTGATAATCCTCCTTTGTTAAAACCATCTATTCCTTATCCTCAAGCTTTGTATAAAAGGAAGATTGAATCTGAGTTTAAGAAATTTCTTGATATGTTTAAGAAATTACATATTAACACTCTGTTTGTTGATGCTCTGCAGCAGATGCCACATTATGCAAAGTTCATGAAAGAAGTGCTGTCAAAGAAACGAAGACTTGAAGATTATGAAACTATCAATTTGACAGAGGAATGCAGTGCAATTTTGCAGCAGAAGTTACAGCAAAAATGGAAAGATCCTGGAAGCTTTACTATTCCATGCGAGATTGGAGGATCGAAAGTGGGTAAGGCATTGTGTGATTTGGGTGCTAGCATAAATTTAATGCCTTTATTTATTTTCAGGAGCCTAGGTCTTGGAGAGGTAAAGCCGACCACCATAACACTGCAATTAGCAGATAGATCGATTACTTATCCCAGAGGTATAATAGAAGATGTACTTGTTAAGGTTGATAAGTTAATTTTTCCTACTGATTTTGTAGTCTTAGATTATGAAGAGGACAGATAAATTCCATTTATACTTGGGAGACCATTCCTTGCCATTGGGAGAGCACTAATAGATGTTCAAAGAGGGCAATTAACCCTGAGGATGAATGATGAATCAGTTATGTTCAACATCTATAAGGCGATGAAATTTGCTGATGAGCCAGAAACCTGTAAGTTGATTGAAGTAGTGCAGAGTTGTGTAAGAGAAGCTGAAACAAAGGAAGCACCAACCGATCCTATGGCTCTATGTCTGGTAAATTCAGTTTCTAATTTAGATGATGAATTACTAACTGATGAAATTAAAAGTTGTGTTGTTACTTTGGAAGCCAATCCATTAGAAAGTACGACTACAACAACTAAGGAGAAGATTGACAAGTCACAAGTAAGTGAAAAACAAGAAGGCAAAACTGAATTGAAAGAATTACCAAGTCATTTGAGGTATGCTTTCTTAGGTGATTATAGTACTTTTCCTGTAATTATTTCATCATTTTTATCGGTTGTAGAGGAAGACAAGTTGTTTAGAATTTTAAGAGAGCACAAACCGACAATTGGATGGTCTATTGCTGACATCAAAGGAATTAGTCCCTCTGTTGTGATGCACAAAATTCGATTAGAGGAAAATTATAAACCCTCTATTAAACCACAAAGAAGACTAAATCCAGCAATGAAAGAAGTTGTTAGAGCTGAGATTTTAAAATTATTAAATGCTGGTATTATTTATGCTATATCTGATAGTTCTTGGGTGAGTCCTGTGCAGGTTGTACCTAAAAAGGGTGGAATGACAGTAGTTCGTGACACAAACAATGAAATCATATCCACCAGAACTGTAACAGGATGGAGAGTTTGCATTGATTATAGGAAGCTGAACAAAGCTACTAGGAAAGACCACTTTTCGCTTCCGTTCATCGATCAAATGCTAGACAGACTAGCCGGACACAGTTATTATTGCTTTTTAGATGGCTACTCGGGCTATAACTAGATTGTAATAGCCCCAGAAGATCAAGAGAAAACAACATTTACTTGCCCATATGGAACTTTCACGTATAGAAGGATGCCTTTCGGGTTGTGTAATGCCCCAGCAACCTTCCAGAGATGCATGATGTCAATTTTCGCTGACATGGTTGAAGAGATAATGGAAGTCTTCATGGATGACTTCTCGGTATTTGGTAGGAATTTTGACCAATGTTTATCTAATTTGGCACTTCTTTTGCAGAGATGTGAAGAGACGAATCTGGTCTTAAATTGGGAGAAATGTCATTTTATGGTGCAAGAAGGGATCGTCCTTGGACACAGAATTTTAGCTCACGACATTGAGGTGGATAGAGCTAAAGTCGCTGCTATTGAAAAGCTTCCTCTTCCAAAATCAGTTAAAGTCGTGAGGAGCTTTTTGGGACATGCAGGCTTCTATCGTAGATTTATCAGAGACTTTTCAAAAATCTCAAAACCTTTATGTCACTTATTGGAAAAAGATGCTGATTTTATCTTTGATGATTTTTGCTTGTAGGCATTCGAAAAGATCAAGAAAGAGCTTATTTCTGCACCTATTATGATCACACCAGATTGGACAAAACCATTTGAACTGATGTGCGACGCGAGTGATTTTGCAATTGGAGCTATCCTGGGACATAAGAGAGACAAGATTTTTCGGGCTATCTATTATTCAAGCAGAACCTTAGATGATGCTCAGAAAAATTACACAACAATGGAAAAGGAGATGCTTGCAGTTGTACATGCATTTGACAAGTTCAGACCATATCTAATTGGAAGCAAGGTCATTGTCTATACGGATCATGCAGCTATTCGTTATCTATTTGCAAAAATGGACGCCAAACCCAGACTTATTAGATGGATCCTGCTTTTGTAAGAATTTGATTTTGAGATCAGGGACAAAAAAAGATCTGATAATGTTATAGCGGATCATTTATCTAGATTGGAGCAATCCGAAATTCAGCAAGAATAGCCTATTCAAGAGGAATTTCGAGATGAGACAATAATGAAGATTGATGAAAATCTGCCTTGGTTCGCAGACATAGTGAATTACTTAGCATGAGGATTAATGCCAAGTGGTTTAACTTACCAACAAAGGAAGAAATTCTTCCATGATGTCAACTCGTATTTTTGGGATGATCCTCTGCTGTTTAAGAAGTGTCCAGACCAGATTATAAGACGATGTGTGCTGGAAGATGAAGCTCAGGAAATTCTGCGTCACTGCCATGCTGCAGCAAATGGAGGACATTTTGGTGCAGAACGTACAGCAGTAAAGGTGTTGCAATCAGGTTTCTATTGGCCTAGTGTGTTTAAAGATAGTTACATATTTGTAAAAACGTGTGACAGATGTCAAAAGGTTGGAAACATCTCAAGAAGGCATGAATTACCTTTGACAAATATTTTAGAAGTGGAAATCTTTGATGTGTGGGGTATCAATTTTATGGGACCGTTTCCTCCATCTTTTGGGAAGCTGTACATTCTCTTTGTTGTTGATTATGTTTCTAAGTGGGTTGAGGCAATAGCAACACCAGCAAATGATGCAAAAGTGGTAATTCGGTTTCTGCACAAGAATATATTGACAAGATTCGGTACCCCAAGAGCCATTTTGAGTGATGAAGGCACTCATTTCTGTAACAAAATCTTCAATGGTTTGATGTCAAAATATGGAATTCGACATAAAGTAGCTCTCGGTTATCATCCGAAGATAAATGACCAAGCTGAAATTTCAAACCGAGAAGTGAAGTTGATATTGGAGAAGACTGTCCACCTGAATAGAAAAGACTAGGCTAACAAGTTAGATGACACACTTTGGGCATACAGGACAGCCTATAAGACTCTAATTGGAATGTCTCCCTATAGGTTAGTATTTGGTAAGGCATGTCATCTACCTGTAGAGCTTGAGCATCGAGCTTATTGGGCCATTAAGAAGCTAAATTTTGACTATAACAAGGCTGGAGAAAATCGGTCACTCCAATTGAATGAGCTTGATGAGCTGAGAGATGAGTCCTATAATAATGCAAGAATCTACAAGGACAGGACCAAAAGATGGCATGACAAGATGATAATGAGAAGAGAATTCAGTCCTGGACAACAAGTTCTATTGTATAATTCAAGGCTTAAATTATTTCCTGGCAAATTGAAGTCAAGATGGTCAGGACCGTTTGAAATAAACCAAGTTTTCCCAAATGGAGCAATTGAGTTGAAGAAATCATATGGAAGCTTGTTCAAGGTCAATGGGCAGCGTATAAAGCATTATTATGGAGAGGGAGTGCAGAAATTAGATAGCATTCCCCTTGGTGAACCGAATTAAGGAGACTGAAAGCAGTCTGGCTGAAGACTTGAAATTCAGCGCTTTTGGGAGGCAACCCAATTTATCTTTTTAGGATTCTTAGTTTTTCATCTCGTTTTATTTTCTTTGATTTTAGTAGTTTGTTTTTATTTTTATTTGATTAGTTTGTGTTTTATTTTTCAGGCATATGCATAAGAAGAGAACGGTTTGGAAGTTTAGTTATCGTGGTCCTTCAAGAAAAAATGCATGGGTTCGTGACTAATGAAAGGACAAGAAAAATTTTACAAGGGCTTAGTAGCTGTAGTGTAGACAAACAGAACAGAAAAGAAATGAAAATGGTTTTTCAAGAACAAAAGTGAAGAAGTATGTGAACAGTAACTAAGCTGGAAGACTAAAATCTTCAATTGAAGAAGAGAGTGCAGAATAATGTCAATAACAGTAAGAAAAAGAAAGAAAGACATAAAGGGCAGGAGATGAAATTCTGGCAAAATAAGAAACAAATGTCTACAATAGTGAGGTGCATGGAATACACATGCCAATGTCTTATTGGAAGACGGATTCCCTTATTTTGTCAACCTCACTTACTATTCGGTTAAGCCAATAACTCTGAGCCAAAGAACCCTACCAAACTAATTTAAAAAAGGCGGCCGAACCTTTTACTTACTCAGGCTCTCTTTTCCTAGTCCTGCATTTTCCCTTGTTCACTTGGAAGTACACCGATTACCCCACACCCATTATTTTTCTTTCTTCTGATCCTGTTGTTCTCTGTTGATTTAGTAGTCTGGCCAACAAATTTTTGTGGATTCGCGATCTTGGTGGTCCCGAAACCCTTGAGGGAAGCAGAGAGCATTTTCTTGTCCGATTGTGATAAAGACACAAAGTGGTCCAACTTAAGCTTACGTGATCTTCGTTCCGAGTATTTTACTGCTTTCTTCAATCGTTTTCGATTTTCCAGTGGATTTCCTTTTGGTTTCTACAACTTGGATTTTTGAAACTCTTCTCGATTTGGTAAATTGTTGTTGGAGGAATTCTGGTTGTGACGCAAATTTTTGTGGTTTAGTTTCTGTGCTTGTCCGATTGGGGTCAGCCGAACACTATTCTTGTCAACATTAAGCTTTCATTGGTAATGGCACCCAAAACCCGAGCAAAACGAAACCTGGAGAGTTCGAGTCAAGCAACTTATAGCTCAGCCCCATCTCCCCAGAGGGAAGAGCCGGTCATCACTGCTTATGATCCCTCTAGATTTGTAAACAGCCAAGCCGCAAAAAATTTCAAGAAAATTATGGGCAAAAATATAATTATCGAAAGGAGTTTTCGACCTGATATTGGTGGCTGGGATATGTATTCTGAGTTTTTAAGAGATTTTGAGTTGCTGAAATTAGCAGGACAACCTGAAGATGTCATTCTTGATGTAGTCCGATAATTTTATGCTAATGCAATGGAGAGCACCCATTCGACGTCTGAAGTCAGGGGTATTCTTGTTCCTTACAACGCCAAAACCATTAATCTGTACTTGAACCTTCCGCAAGGGGTGCAGAATGAATATACCAGCTATGTTGCAGCTCTCCACACTGATGCTGATGAGCTGTACCGGGTTATTAACGAACTAACAGTACCACACACCCATTGGCAGAAGAGGCCAGAGACTGAATCTATGGCATTCCCTTCTAATCAACTTCAATATGGTCTACATGAATGGTATGATTTTATTTGCTCATGACTCATGCCTACAACTCATAAAAGCAGTGTTAATGTCGATAGAGCTGCTCTCATTTACTGTATTCTAACTGGCAAGATTGTTGATTTTGGGGTTTACCTCACCCTTCATTGGTTTGTGGACTTTGCAAGAAATATGGCGTATATTAGACTGAGCTTGAACCATGACTGGCTAGGAAATCTGCAATCACTTTCAGAAATCCTCAGGTACCTCTGACTCAGAGAGAAGTTACTCCTCCTACTGCCCCACCACCAACTTCTGCTGGTCCATCTGTTGCACCTTCGACCACTTTCGACTCCATTGCAGCTGTGCTAAACGAGATTAAGGAGTTGCGGATGAAGATGCGCAACAATAACTGAGACTATCAGTCTTTCTGTGCATATGTTGCCTCCTACCATAAATCAGTAGTCAACTACCTAAATATGAGGGGTCGTGCGGGAGAGGTGATATTCCCCTTGCCACCACAATGGTGTACTTCTGCTGATGATGACATGGAAGAAGATGCCCAGGATTAAGCTGATGCTGAAGATGGCTCAGAGGAGGATTCAGACAGTTAGACTACCCCAGGGAAGTCCTCTTTACTACTTTTTCCAATTCATTGAGGACAATGAAAATCTTAAGTTTGGGGGAGTTATTGGTTGTGTTCTGTGCTCTGTGTTATTTGCTATGTTTTTCATGCCTGCTGTTATGTTTGGCGTTTTATGTACCTGTTTTAATCTCTTTTCATGTGTCTCTTTTTATTGTTTGTGTGCAATTATACTCAGTTTTATAGATTAGTTTTCTAGTTTGTAGCCAAAGATGGATTTTGCAAGGAATTGATCAAATTTTGTTTAAATGGATGATTTTTATTGTTTGAGTATTGGTATGCGGATAGAAAGCTTCACTTGAATCTTTTCACTCAAATTATGCACCAATCATATTCAGTTTATGCACTTACTGTGTTGATATGTGAAACTAAAAAGACTATAGAACTTGATTAGTTATTACTTGAGGCGAAATTGATAGACCATGCATGATTAGGAAAATGATTTAGGCCATTTTTGTTTTGAGATTGAGCCTTTCAAGCCTACCCAATTATATTAATCCCTTGGAAAATCCCTTAAGCCAAATTCTTCCATTTTGTTGTTATATAACCATATTACAAGCCATGGCCTAATTGTTTGATTATCCTATTCTTTTGGTCCCTTACTTAAAGCACTATCAATCAAAATTTTTTGATTAAGGGAGGAGCCCAAAAGAAAACAA
Source organism: Firmiana major (assembly GCA_033439115.1). NCBI lineage: Eukaryota > Viridiplantae > Streptophyta > Magnoliopsida > Malvales > Malvaceae > Firmiana > Firmiana major. The sequence goes on along the minus strand of CM065907.1, from coordinate 40,750,828 downwards.
GGTGGTTTGTAAATTATTGGTTTGAGAACTTGAATGTTACAAACAAGGGTTTGTTCTCGGGTCTTGCTAAAAAAAAAGAAGCTAGTGTCATATGCAGTTACAAGTAGTGGAAAATAAAATTCTAGAGTGTGACATTGTAAAAAAAAAGACCCAAAAATCAAACTCGAGAATGAGTAAGGTTGGGTAGTGATTCATGAGCTCAAAACAAATTAAATCCAAAGGTGATTACAATGCTTTAGGTGGATTAAACTTCATATTATATCCTTTATCCCACCTAAACCCCGAGCCTTATGTTACAACCTTTGAAAAGTCCTTTTGATTCTTGGTTATGCATGAGTCTTTATTAGTGGAGAGTAGTAGTTAAATCAAGCATATGAAGTCTTATGTTTAATTTTCATTTAGATTTCGCGTTAACACTTGAGTGCATGAATTTGAGTAAATGATTGTACACACACACACAAGTGGAAAGTGAAGAGTGAAGGGGGATTGGTTTGCTTTGATTGACTTGAACAATATAAATCTGAAATTTATCTTAAGCTGAGAACCTTGTGAAATCTTGAGGAAAATCCCAATTTAGTATGACAAGTATGTGAGCTGAGTATGGTTGAGAGTCTTTAATTATGTTGTTTCTAGTATGTGTTTGCTTGAGGATAAGCAAATTTCTAAGTTTGGGGGTATTTGTTAGCACTGAATTTTATATATGTTTAGAACCCTTTTTACTTAGTTATTTGAATTGTTCTTTGCAATATTAGGTATGTTTTATGTGTTTTGTGCATTTGTGCAGGAAAAAGAATAATATGGAGAAGTTAAAGCTTTTGGAGCTGATTCTGATGATTCTGTGATGAAGTGAAATTGCAGGATGCTGATCGTGATTTATGCTGTAGCAATAGAAGAAACTGGACAGTGCAGAGCAGATCTGGGGAACCAATACCATTGTCGCAGCATAGCAGTCTGATTAGGGCAACACTGTTTTTCCACGTGGCATTCCGCGTTTTAGTGCCTGAGAACCTTATAAATAGTCTTTTTATCAGAATATCGAGGGAGGCTGCGGCAGAAGGCTTCAGGATTGATTTAGCTCCATAGAAACTCCATCTTTTACATCTTTTTTGATCAATGTTTATTCTAGAGATGATAATTTGGAATTATGGGATGTTTATCATGATTTCTAGGAACTAAACTCCTTTTTCCTAGAATCGATGTAGCCAACTTTGGGCAGATTGCAATTACTTTGTGAAGATTGTTTGGATGATTTCAATTATGTTTATTTAATCTACTTGTTCTTAATGCTCTAGTTGATTGGCCACCAATTGGATGAATTAGTATAGGAATCTGGCACTCGGGAGAGGGGATTATTTATATGCACAAGGGTAGATTAACATAGGACATTGTTGAATCGACAGGTTGACAACTCTTATGAGCCATAGAGAAACGGATTACCATCGCTTAATGAACTCTATTATTTAATTCTGAATCAAGAGGTTAGGATTAGGTAATTTGGGTATGACTGTTTAAAACTCGGGAGAGATAAACATGAAATAGTTTCAGCTATAAACAAATTGAAATCAAAAGAACAATTGATCAAAGGAATTGTATGAATCCTAGTTAGGTGAAATCGAGTTCTAGGAATATTTTGCCATTGATATTTTCATTCGTAATAATTGTGACTATTTTAATTAATTTGTTCCATAATTAATAGTTAGAATAGTAAATAGGATCTCAACCAATATAAATTACTTTTTCTAAATAAAGTTTAAGATTGTTGATTACAGTGATTTGCTGTAGGCACAATTTCCTGTGGGACGATACTTATATTTACTCTATACTCAAAAACTGACACTGTGCACTTGCAGTAAGTGTTCCATTTGAGCACAACACTAAGTTTTGGTGGAGATCCACACAGACGATATTAGCTGAGGATCCCTTAGAGATCACATGGAATGCTTTCTTAGTCGCATTCCGAGAGCAGTATGTACCGCTTGTAGCTCAAAAGAAGATGCAGGCAGAGTTTTTTGGATTTGTGATAGGGAAGTTCTACAGTAGACGAGTATGAGAATAGATTTACAACCCTGATGAGATACGATCTAAAGATAGTTAGAGATCCCAAGCGCCGGACATAGAGATTTTCTAACAGGATTGAGATCGGGGATCAGAGATAGGCTGATATGTCAGAATATCTTAGATTTCAGAGATGCTCTGAGGCAAGCCCAGGAGATAGAGAGGGGCTTAGATGATCCTCAAGCAGAGCATGGTTTCAGGAGTTCAGGCAGAGTTAAGGGGAAGAGAGCAGTTACTTCTGGACATGATTTGAAAGGGGGTCAGCTCAAGAGACAGAGGGTGGAAGGACCTCAGATAGGGGCTGGTAAGCCCAAGACCCCAGTTGTTGCTGCAGGTATGATTAGAGGCCTTGAGATAAGAGTGCCGCCGTGCAGGATTATGGCAATATTCACATTGGACCTTGCCACACAGGTACATTTACTTGTTATAGATACGGTGAAACAGGACACCTAATGAGAGAATATCCACTTATGAGATCTCAGGAACCTCGTGAGGTTCCTAGATAGACAGAGATACCGGCTTAGGCTCCACAGAGGAGAGCCACAGCCGCAGACAAGGGCAAGAAGTCTATCTCATAAGGCCGAGTGTTTGCTATTGATCAGGAGATAGCTGATACATCCTTTGATGTTATCTGAGGTACTCTCCTTGTCTGTAATCATGAAGCACATGTATTGTTTGACCCAGGCTCCACACACTCGTTTGTGTCACTACAATTTGCATGTAAGTTTCATAGGAAACCTGGAGTTACTAGATTACATGTTGCCCATAAGTACCCTATGCACGAGATACAGAAAACAGATATGATATGTAAAGCTTGTGATATGATGGTAGGAGATAAGAATTTGTTAGCAGATCTAGTATGATTGAATATGCAAGACTTTGATGTAATATTAGGCATGGATTGATTAGCTACCAATCGTGTAAGTCTAGACTGCTACACTAAGACATTAACTTTCTTCTAACCAGAAAAGTTCAGTGTATGTTTGGTTAGAAATTAATAAAAGTGCATAGTGTTAAAGTTATGAAATGATATGATGTTTATGTATGAGATTGACATATGATGTTTGATTGTGTGAAGGATACATTGCCATCATTTCTGATGAGAGTCGGAACTACCAAGTATATAGGATGTTTCGGTGGTATGTGAGTTTCCCGAAGTATTCCCAGAGGATTTACCGGGGTTACCACCCGAGAGAGAGGTTGAATTTGCCATCGAGCTAGTACCAGATATTCAACCCACGTCCAAGCCACCTTATCAAATGGCACTGGTAGAGTTGGAAGAATTAAAGAGGCAGTTGCAAGAATTACTCAATAAGGGGTTTATAAGGCCTAGTGTGTCACCATCGGGTGCAACGGTACTATTTGTCAAAAAGAAAGATGGTAGTTTCCGTCTATGCATAGACATAGACTACAGGCTTTTGAATAAAGCAACAGTTAAGAACAAGTATCCCCTGCCAATGATAGATAACTTATTTGATCAGCTGAGAAGGGCTTCAGTGTTTTCAAGAATAAACTTGAGATCGGGTTATCATCAGCTAAGGATTAAGGAGGCTGATGTACCGAAGATAGCATTCCGGACCCGATACGGGCACTACGAGTTTTTGGTGATGCCCTTTTGGATTGACTAATGCCCCAGCTGCATTCATGAATCTTATGAACGATATCTTCTGAGAATACTCGAATAGTATTCATCGATGACATCCTGATTTATTCTGGATCCCGGGAAGAGCATAAATAACATTTGAGGACCGTGCTCCAGATTCTCCGTGAGAAGATACTATATGGTAAATTCAGTAAGTGTGCTTTCTGGCTAGAACATATTTCATTCATCGAACATGTGGTATCTAAGGACAGGGTGTCAGTAGATTCGTCCAAGGTAGATGCAGTATTGAGATGGGAAAGACCGAGGATAGTCACGGAGGTCAGAAGCTTCTTGGGATTGGCAGGATATTACAGATGGTTTATCGAGGGGTTTTCACAGATAGCAGCTCCATTAACCAGACTGACCCCTAAAAAGGTTCAGTTTATATGGTCTGAGTAGTGTGAGCAGAGCTTTCAAGAGCTCAAACGTCGGTTGACTATGGCACCAATCTTGACCATTCCGAGTGGTTTTGGGGGATTTGTGGTATACAATGATGCTTCCCACCAGGGTCTCAGCTGTGTGCTTATGCAGCATGGTAGAGTGGTAACTTATGGATCCCATCAGCTAAAGGATCACGAGCGTAATTATCCCACTCACGACTTGGAGTTAGCTGCAGTAGTGTTTGCACTCAAAATATAGCAGCATTATTTGTGTGGAGAAAGATTTCATATCTTCACTGACCACAAGAGTCTTAAGTACTGGTTTGATCAGAAGGAGCTGAATATGAGATAGCGAAGATGGATAGAGCTCCTCAAGGTTTATGACTGCAAGATTTTATACCATCCTGGTAAGGCGAACATGGTAGCCGATGCCTTGAGCTGAAAGGGTATGATGTCCTACATGATGATTAGAGAGTGAGACTTATTGGGACAATTAGCCCAACTCAGGATCAGTATGGATGAGATTGAGCATGGATATATGGCTAGCCTACAGATTGAACTAAGTATATTAGACCAGATTAGAGCTGGATGACACAACGATCAGAGGTTACTGGATATGATTAGCCAGGCAGAAGAGAGATCTCAGTTTAAGTTTACGGTCAGTGATGATGGATTACTGAGGTACCAAGGCCGTATTTGTGTGCCACATGATGACACATTGAGACAGAGCATTCTAAAGGAGTTCCATTGTTCTAGATTCACCTTGCTTCCAATTTAGTGGAACAGGCAGCTAAGGGTGTTCAGCTCATATGTGACAGATTAAGGACCACACAGAAAAGTCATGCTGATGTGCGTAGACGTCCTCTTGAATTTCAGGTTGGGGACTCCATATTTGTTAAGGTGTCACCAATGAAGGGTATAGTATGCTTCGAAAAAAGAGGAAGTGCTACGATTTAAGACTATTCCACTAGTAAAGGTTCTCTGGCGACATCACAACACAGAGGAAGCTACTTAGGAGCTAGAGAGCCAAATGAGGGAGAAGTACCCTCACTTGGTTGATGGACTAGCTTGAATTCAGAGGACTGAATTCTTAAAAGGTGGGGAGAAATGTGAAACCCAGATTTTTCCCACTATGTTCATTATTTGGAACCATAAGACGGATGAATTGAGCATATGAATGTGAATGATGTTGTGGAGGTATGAAAATACGAAACATGATAAATGAGGAGCAGTAATTTAAATTAAAGGGATTTAAATCGATGGACGAAAGATACGAGTTTAAAATGAGCAAAGATAGTGGATCCAAGAAGGGAAGTCGGTTTAATTTGGTCCCAAATACGTGCAAGGGTAAAAAAGTTAAAAGACCTGAAATCCGGTATAAATTTAACGAGAAAATTTCGTTATAAATATGGATTTAGGAAATCTTGATCGATAAAGAAGAAATTATTGAATTTCAAGTCCAATTGGTCAAGATACGAAAATATTATGAATTTTCATAATTTTCGCCCAGGACATTATACCGAAAATATGGGAGAAATTATATCGAAAAAATAAAATAAGACTGATAAATTCATTAAATTGATTTAAGGAATAAAATATGATTTTTTGAGATATTTTGGGTATTTTATTATATTTTATTTGATTAAAATAAAATATAATGAAATAAAATAAAATATAATATAATATAATAAAAACAATAATGAAAATAAAAAAAACTGAAAAATCGTGAATTTGCAAATTGGAGAAGAAAGGAAACAGAATGCGATGAAGACAGAAACGTGAAAGAAATGAAGCATGATGACCACCAGCGCCAGACGAGGACCGACGACCACCGAAAAAGGTAGCCCACACCCGCACGACCCACCAGCAGCCGTGACGTGCCACACCGACGTCGGATTCTGACGGATCGAGGGAGAGAAGGCCCAGAGGGAGAAGAGAGGAACAGCAGCCACCGGCGGGGTTTCGATCCAGCCCAAGGCCAACCGAACGTTCCCCTGCTCCAGGCGCACCGATTGGCGCCAGAAACGGACCGGGAACCGAACGAAAAAGAGGTGAATGACGACGGGGAAGCCTGAACCGGTTCAGTGAGAGTGCACTGTGCTGAACCGGACAGAACCGCTTCAGCCAAGGAGGAAAGAGGAAAAGGGAGAAAAAGAAAGAAAAAGTGAAAAAGGAAAAGGGGAAGATTTTCGGGGATACACCAGACTTTTGGTAAGTCGGTAAGAGGTCAGAAGTGACCGATTTGATTTTCGAGAAATTTATTTAAATTATATTTGATCGAAAATTTATCTGGAATTAAATATATAATTATGCAGTTCGACGATAAATTGCGTAGCGAGCACGATCGAACTTTGATTTGCGCACCATCGCATAATCTCGGGTAAGTAAAGCTCATTTACGACAATTTATGTAATTGTCGCGTATTAAAGATTTATTTTACGAGTTACGGATTAAATTATGCATTTAGTGGATTATATTGGGATTTTTAATTAAATTGTCATAAATGATATACGGGTTATTCAAAGAGTCTAGAAAAAGGCCCAATAAATACTGATGGGCCTAGTGAGCCCAATAGGTCTTGATGAAAGAATTAATAAGTGGAAACAGACTTAAAACGGATTAAGGCCCATTAAGCTGCAATCAGGCCCAATAAGAGAAAAATTGGCCCAATTAGCTAAATCGACTGCAGTAAATATGAGAAAAATATTTATTGAGTTAAATTGACTTAATAAATAATTATATGCAGCTCCGAGACTGGATTAGGAGCAGGTAGGATTGGATGAACCTCCGATAGAGAGATTTAGCTACGTACTCGACGAGATTCGAGGCAAGGGATATAATTTAGAGTAGCATTAATGCTTCTCCATCCTTACCTACAGTTTATAAATATGAATTGAATGAGATTTTATGAAATGGATTTCCAATTGTCTTCAAACCGAAGCCAAAACCATTTCTCGAGTTTTCAGCATGTTTTCTATATATGAGATACATTTTTACAGCATATATGTTTATAAAAGTGATTTTTCACTTCTGAGACGAAAGCATAGTGTTTTCATGTGAAATTAGGGATAAAGTCCTGATATGTTTTATGAACTGTATTTCCATTATACAGGTATGAGACCCAAGAAATGACTATAATAACTATGCTTTCCATGTTTACACGAGCTAGAGTCCCGTAATGATTTATGAAAACCATGTTTTCTATGAGAAACGGGTTAAAGTCCCATAACGATTTTGAGAATCGGGTTAGAGTCCCGTAATGGTTTTCAGTACACGGGTATGAGGCTCGAAATGATTTTGATAAAATGGGTAAGTGGCCCAAAATTATTTTTATGGGGTAAAAAGGCATGATATGACGATAGTCAGAGGATCTGGGGTCGATCTCGCATACATAGGGTAGCGTATGGAGACGATTGAGGATCTACCGAGCCGACGACCAAGGAACGGGCAGGCTCTGACTTGATATAAGAAATGTACGTATAGTCCATACTTGGTGATGCACGTGAGTTTGTGCATATAGTCCCCATTTAGTGGTGCACTTGAGATAGGGCAGCGTACGACCTTGATCCAGTCCTACGGCTCCCCTGTACAATGGTCATATGTACTTATGATGAACGTCCTACGGGACCTGATGTATGATGTCCTTCGAGACTAGTATATGATTATGCCTGGCTCCACGATGAATTGACGGAATGATAAATATATGTTTTCGCACATGTCATGCTACCTGTTTTATGATTTGCTATTGAGCACAGATTTTCTATGATGAGATTTTAAAGGTAGCTATGAGTATGTTTTTACGAAATGTGCCTGTGATAGCATGATTTCACTTTTAAAGTCACAGTGTAATATGATTCACGTATTTTGAGCTTTTGAGATGCTTTATGTATGTTTACACTATACGCTATGATTTCAGCATGATTCGTTTTACGAAAACGATGTATAGGTGTAAACTGATGATTTTAAAACATTTTTTTACTGCTTTTATGAAATGTAAGCACTCTACTCCACTGCATATGTATGCTGATTTGTAAAATCATGAGTTTTACCATGTTTTGAGTATTTAAAGTTATTTTAAATGTATCTCTTACTGAGTTTGAAAAACTCACCCTCCTCCTCTCCATCTCCCAGATATCTACAGCGAGTCTACTGCACATACGAGATTGTGGTCGTTGACAAGATAGTCCGACCTTTCATTGGATACTTTCGTAGCCTTGAGGTACAGTCTTACTTGTATTCCAGACATAGTATTCAGTATAGACATTTTGTATATGATAGTCGGGATGTAATAGTTGTAAATGATTATATATATATAGAGTTTTAATTTTGCAGAATATATGTGATGTGATACGATCTTGAAAATGAAAAAAAAAGTTTTAAATCTAGACATGAGACAGGAAAACAACATAGTTAATGGATAAAAAGTTTAAATTAGCCTCATTTTTTCAGCGCTTCCGGGGCGTGACATTTTTATTTAATTTTAATCTATAATATATAGATACATATCTTTTAGAAATTGAAATAGATAATTAATTTAAAGAGACAAATAGTTTATTTTATTTTTGCAATATATATATATATATATAAAACGAGAGAGATATTTCTAGTTTTTTGAAACTTGAAAACCGATAATTAAAAATTTTTATATTTATAGATATAGTTGTTATCATTCAGATAATTATAAAAAATTTAATTGGTAAAGTTTGTAGATACAGTTATTATATTTTTATTTAATTTTAATCTATATATAAATATAGATGTATGTCTTTTAAAACTTGAAATAGATAATTAATTTAAAGAAATAATTCATTTATTTTGTATTATATATTATATAAATAGATTCATATCTTTTTAAAACTTGAAAAAAGTATAATTATTATTTTATTTTAATAAATTACATGCGTCAAAAATATAGATTATTCACATAAAATGTTTTATTTGTACTAAAATGCTTTAGTTTTAAGTTTTATATATATAAGAATAGTTAATTATTATTATTATTATAAAAAATCAATTCAATTATTATCATTTCCGGAGCAAAGTTCGAATCTTCTTACTATGTTTTATAGAATTCATAAATTTTGAATTGAAGCAAATTCAAGTTTTGAATGATGAAATCAAATTCAAACCTACTTTTTAAACAAACATTATATTTTTATCCAAATTTATCTAACAGATTAATTTTTTCTTAATTATTTCTAACATAAAATTTTTTCACAAATATCAAATAAACTTTATTTTCATAAAGAGGTAAAAAAAATTCAAAATTATCGCCTAAAAAAACAGATAATAACCATAAAATTAAATTTTAATTGTGCAAATAACCCAAATCGACTGGACAAGTCTAACCCTCCAAATTTGGAAAGGTGCTCACCTAAACTTTTCGAGATTTGGCACACGCCTGCCTTAAAAAAATAATAAAATAATAAAAAAAAGCTTCACTGTGTACTAAGGGTAATTAGGATAAAAAGGTCGTGTGAATTGCAGTTTTACACGCACTTACTTTGTGAGTAAATTAGACAGCTAGAAATAGGGTGCAAGTAGAGCTGCGGGTTGGAATAATTATCTTTAGAGCCGGTAAAAACTGTTTCAAACTCAAAAATTCATTTTAATATGTCTAAGATCGAAGTCAAGATCGATTTGAATTGAATAAAAAAATTAAAGGTTTGAGTTTAAAAATATTTGGTCTGAAAAAATTTTAACTTAAAAAAGATTGAACCCAAAAAAATTCAAACGCAATAATCTGAACCCAATACGATTTAAATTTAAAACTAATTCGATCCAAAACTCTTAAAAACCTTAATTTATAACAAAAATACTTGAATTATAATTATATAATTATTTTATTAAAAAATAAAATAATTAAATAATGATACATTTTTTTAATTAAAATTTATAAAATTTTTAAAATAATTATCATTTATTACACAATTTATATCATTATGGACAAAATAAGTATTGAGTATTTAAATTCAATTACTAAATAAAATTATTTTAAAACATGATATATATATATATATATATATATGAATATCAAATAATTTTTAATATCACACGTATTGTATTTATAATAATAAATAATAAATATATTATTAAATATAATGTTTGATTTTATTATAAAAACAATTATTATACTATTTTATAATATTTATGTCATATTAAAATTTTAATTTTAATACAATAATAAATCAAATATACATAAATCATTATATAATTGTAACATTTGTATGAATTTGATATTTTGTGTAAAAAATTAAGAATATTATTAACAAAATTAAATTTAATTTTTTTTTAGAGTTTCAAATATATAAAAATATTAAATTTACTTGAAAATAAAGCTTAATCTTAAAATTAAAATATATATTTTTAAAATTAAATGAAACGTTAACTAAATCAAACAATACAAATACAGTATCTAAAATAAATATAATAAAATAAAAATGTTTTTCAATTCGTAAAATCAAATGAACAAAGTTCTTTTCGTTACTAAAAACAGCACAATGCTTCAAGATCAATCATTCCAACATCCAAATAATTTCTCATAAGTTATAAACTTATAATATAATATGATTTAAATCAAATCATATATTATAAATTAATTTTATAATTTAGTATTATATAAGTCATTAGAAAAAATATTTTATTATAAATTTCAAAACTATAATCTTAACTCAAAGATCAAGTTCAAGTCTCCTATCATTGATTCATTTGTCATCATTTGATTTAAAATTAAGTATATAAAATAAATAATTAATAAGTATATCTTATTCTTTATCATAATAATTTGCATGTTAATATTATATTATTTTAATTTTTCTTATAATGTGATAATTAATATAGAATAAATTATAAAACTTTTAGTGTAGTGTAAATTATAAAGTATAAACTTTTATTGATGATACAGTGTCACACCCCGTGACATAACCTCAAACGTAGATGTGCAATGTTAAGCGGAATCGTGTTATAAGATAACATAAATGTTTCTATAGATCGTTTTACTTCTTATTTTGTCTCTAATGTAGGAACCATGGCACGGTTTCTAAAGTTTTCATAAATGATCTATATCTAATCGTGACTTATGATATATGTGAGAACAGGTTTCTTTTGCAAATCCGGCAGCATAACTGCATAATCGAACTAGTCCTTCCTACATTTTACAACATATTCATCACATGTACTCAACTAACGAAAATATTTAATCCGTAATAACCAAATTCATCAGAGCATCACATAACCACAAACCCGACTAGTTGGTTAAACTCCATACAACATATTAGCCATTCATTTACTTTAAACCGAAAAGAAGAAACCTAAGAGTATTCATAGTGATGATACTTTAAACAACTTTCAACTAAATACATCCCACAAAATATAATCGTGCGTACATGATTTGAAATAAAACATGCATATATATATATATATATATATATATATATATATATATATATATATATGTCGTCTGTCGCATATACCTCAGAAATCCAAAAATTGCTCACTAGGCAGATAGAGTCAGCAAGAACGTGAAGCTCGCCCCGTGAATCTAATATGAAAAGTGTTGGAAAAGAGGGGGTGAGCAACCACACGCTCAGTAAGGAATTTACATAACCGAAGCTAGTAAAACACCATGCAAACCACACCATACAATGGTAAATTATGGGAATTATGTAAAGACGTAATGCACATTTCATTAAAGACAATGCTGCTTATGCTTCAATTAAGACATGCTTGCATAGCTAAAATTTATGCATCGTTAAGCAAATTTGAATTCCAAAAGAAACATTTAGAAATTCTCAAAAACTGACACACTTGTCAAAATGAGCAATTCTATCAAAATACATGCATGGGCAAAGCTTAAATAATTCAATACAACTCAATGAGAATGTGGCAATTACTGCAATAGTCATGGAACTAAGTACTCAAACAATATCACCAATATCAATGAAAACACCTATGGCCATAGTGACAACCGCCCTATCCTAACTGATTGTAACGACCCAAATTTTACTGATATTTCGGTTGGCCTACAAGTCGATATTAGGTCAGAACAGTGTTCAGTGTGATTAAATTTTTTTCTCAGTAACAAAATTAAATAAAATATGTTCACATTCTCCAGACACATCTTGTATTGCATTACTGTACTTACATAATTTTAGATACACAAGAATTTCTTACAACTGGGTATACCTTCGATGCAGAAATACGCTCCGCGAAATCTTAACTATATGAAATGCCTTACTAACGGAAGCGATCCCAGCTACAGAGGAACTCTATGGAGGAAAGTAAGGGGATGGGTGAGCTCAACATGCTCAATAAAAAAAACCCCATATAAATACACTACCTATGAAAAATATATATTTTTTTATATTTACCAAATCTGAAATATTTTCACAAAGTATATAGATGATTTGGTAATTTCTCAGATACCAGATTTCAGAATTCAGAAAAACAGATTTAGTATCAAGAAAAGCACAAATACCAAGAACAGATTTTCAGAAACAGAACATATATAAGAAAAAAATTTAGCTACAGTTGTAAATCCATAAGTTCAAAGTTTTTTAGTAGCAAAATAGACAGATTTCCATATATCTCAGTTTAAACAGATAATTCAGAAAAATATTTCAAATAGACACAGAAGCACTGCCTATTCCGAAAAATCAAAGTCAAAAAATCCATGGCAAATTCAGTATGAAAATGGAACTGAAATCAATACTATTTTTTAAAACGTTAAACAACTTTTAAAAGAGACGACGCTGTGGCACATTGCTCCCACAGGATTCAAGAGGTGGCCCACACGATCTTTCGTGCATTAAAATAATCAGTTCCATACGATCATGAATCAATTCAGAAGTTCAAATAGACGAGACAAGGCATACATGCTCTATCAGATATCAGAAATGACTATTGACTAATGTCGGTGACTCCGGGCAATTCACTGGCCAAGTGTGTCGGGATGTCAATCGCTGTGGGAGTGGTGAGCTACCCAAACGGCTCACAAATCAGAATGTTCGAAGACCAGAAACAGAATCAGAAACATGGTACATCGTACTCGTAGACCACAGATATAGAACAGAAGTGCAGCATGATCTCACCAATGCCTTTGTCTCAAAATCAATGCGAGACGGACCGTACGACACACAGTCAGTACGCGCTCAAGCACATATTAAAAGAATAACTTTATAATCAGATAATTTTTCCTCAAATCATATATAAATTCGATTGTTTCGTGAAACCGTTCAAAAACAGGTTGACTAGCCCTTTTTTTTTTTTGAAAAATCCTAGAAAACAGTCTATGAAAATTCAAAGTTCGAGATTTTCAATAAATAAAACAGAATTCAAGTCATACCATAATTTATGCAAATCATTTAAATTTAATCCATAAAATTTGATTGTTCAACTAAGCCAAAATCTCTAATTTTTCAGAGTCATAAACTTCGTTCTAGTCTTTTCGGTAATTTCAATACTGCGAAATTCAACCTAAATTTTATATCTACAAATATACGAAAATTACGCATATTTATCTCTAGCAGCGATGAGAATTTTCCTTACCTCGATGTTTGTCTGCGGTCCTCGATTGTCTCGACGTAGCGAGTCGACAGATCCGATCCACTCGGGTTATTTCGGTCGGAGCCTTTTTCCCCGGGTTTTCAAATTTAGTACAATTATTTTCCTTCTCCAATTTTTCCTCTATTTTCTATAATGTATATATATATATATTTATATTACATTTCTTTTCTTTTTCTTTTCTCTTTTTTTTCTTTTTCCTTTGAAATTTCCCGCCATTCTTTTCTTCCTCCTTTTCTTTTCTTTCTGAGTGCCCGAGGCACTGTTCTTCTTCTTCCTCTCCTCGGCGCGGCACTTTTTTTCTCCCCTGATTGCATTCCGTTCGACGTTGGTGGTTCCTCGGCTCACCTCGTCACAACTCGTCTTCTTCCAGTTTCCAGTTTTTAGCTCTTGCCCGAGTCCCAACTACCCATTCCCGGTGTCGTGCTCTGCTTTAGCTTCACCTCAGCACTTCTCGGTTTGTTCCTCGATATCGCCTTCCTGCCGGTGTCGCCACTCCCTTCAGCTTACCTTCTACCATTATCAACTTCATCTTACCCACCTCCACCATTCTGCTCTGTCTTTGCCCGATGACCGACCTCCACCATTCATCCCCTGTTTTACCTCATCACCAAAGCTCTCTCGGTTAATGCCTTCATTGCTTCCCAGTTTTTGCTCCATGTTTCCTTTCAACTCTCTCTCTCTCAGTCTGCCCCATGCTTTGGGTCTATTTATATTTCTTCTTTGTGACAGACCTTTTGCAGGTTATTTAACCTCTTTCTAAACTGTTCCTACTGCCATTTCAATAGCATGAATACATATATATGTATCTACCAAAATTTTGAATATCAGGCCACCCTAATGTCCTCTGTTTCGAGTCTTTGTCTCTCGATTTTCCTTGTGTTACCGTGTTTCCTTTGCTGCTCTCTTCTGACACCTTTTCTTGTTTCAGTTCTCCACCAACCATTCTGAAAATATATAAATGTTTATATGCATTTCATCCTACCGAATAGCTGTTGTGTTAATTCTGTCACAATTAATTCCAAAGCCAGCAAGCTATGCTTCCTCCACTGATCACCTATCATTTCGGTTCAGCTTCTCCACATTTCTCCATTCTAATTTTTTTTCCATAAACAATAAAATACAGGCGATGGGACAATCCAATTCCATCATATCCTATTTCCTAAACTGTTACAACAATATTCAACAATTTCTTTGTTTTCTTCTCACCGTGAGCTATCATTATCTCTTCCTTTATTTCTTATTTTATTTCTTCTCAGCTACTACGACAATTTTCTATTTCCTTGCCCACGTTTCCAAGTCCTCGGTCCCAGGTCATTATCCCTATTATAATTATATATATGTATTTCCTTATAGCTTTTCTCCTAACAATGTCTGTCACATATCATTCTTCAACATGCTTTCCTTCTTTTCTTAGTTTCTTTAAATCGTTGCCACCCTCGGGATTGGCTTCATTTTAGAAGCCAATCCACGTTTGTACATATATATGTATGTATATATATATATATATATATATATATATATATATATATATATATATATATATATATATATATATATATATATACTTATGGGTGTTTATACACATACATATGTATTTATTTATCTACTCACACACTTGGTTAAAAGATTAAATATTATATTATCTATATTTATATGTCTATGTTTCTATATACTTAATAATTTTCCCCACATAATATTAAAATAAATTTAATCTAATATTTGGACCTTCTAATCGTAGAATAATATATTATGTATAAATCAAGCTCATTAAAATTATTTTTACCTCTCATAATTATTTATTCTTCGAGTCAAAATATTTAAATTAATTAAATTCACTCGGGTCTCTCCTATTAAAATATAACTTCAATCAATTTTCACCAAAGGCACACTTTTCATTCTAATTATTTAAATTGGTATTCATTGACAAGACCAAGTACATGAAAATTACGGTGTTTACAATCTCCCCACCTTGGGAAATTTGGTCCCCAAATTTTAGAGTACATTTGTCCTTAAACAGATGCGGGTACTTCTCTCGCATTTAACTCTCTAATTCCCACGTGACCTCTTCCGAAGTGTGATACTACCATAAAACCTTGACCAAGGGAATCGTTTTAGACTGCAATGCCTTTTCCTTTTTGTCCAAAATCTGAATCGGCTTCTCCACGTATGTCATGTCCTCCATCAACTCTAGTGGTCCATACTTTATTATATGCGTGGGATCCGAATGATACTTGCGTAGCATCGACACATGAAAAAAAACATCATGGATACTTTGCAGCTCTGGCGGTAATGTCAATTCGGTAGTCTTTGTCTCCCACTCGGTCCTAAATCTCGAAAGGTCCAATGTATCAGAGATCGGTTTTGCTTTTTTTCCAAATCTTGTTATACTCTATCTTAAGCTGTTGACATATGAGGCTTTTAGTCACAATTTCAATTATGTCTCTTATTGTCCCTAATTACCAATATATCTTCAGGAGATTTGATAAATCCTATTATTCTTCGAATGCGAGGTATATTTCTGTAAATGAGTCTCTGATGACATCAAGTCCTTTAACTATAGATAATTGGGTACATAATTCTGTTTCTTAATCTCAATAAATCATCATTGTTGATACCAACTCTGATATAGTACCCGTTGGTATCTAACTAGCCATATCAATACAGTATTTATCATTACGCTGAGCCTGTATGATTTGATTAATCAAGTCCAACTTCGACTCTCAGGCTAGCTACCATGTAATGAATGTCAGTGTTAGAAAGGGGCCACATCCAAGTTGTGGCTTACAATTTATTTCAATAACTCATGTTCCTAACCAAATACATAATGTCATTCCAAAATCACTTCTGCTCAAAACACTAACCCGAGTCATTCCATTTTTTTCTTGTATTAGACGGCCTTTGTGAAATTTAATATTTAAACCTTCTTGGTCAGTAGGATTCTATAATTCTTTACCGCACAAATAATGATATCTTAACTTCAAACGCGTATATGACGACTGTCAATTTCAATTTATAGGTTAAGGATCGGGTACTTCTAGATGTTGTCAAGTCTCTCAGGCGGAGAAGTATTTTGAAATACCTTTATTAGCCATCAAACTTGACTACATAAACTGGTTACAGATATAAGGGTTCAAGGTTCAGTCCCAATAAGAAGTATGATACTAGAATTTATCGATATTCTCATTTATCCTTAGTCGCAATTCATTTTTAGTTCATATTACTTGATCTTAATCACTTCACATACCAGAGATATCTTACCTTATTTACACCTCTTATTCCAAAATAACTTGCATTCAGAATTTATCACACTCCAATGCTTGTCTCATTTCATTTATCAATTATAACGAAATCATTTTCTTACTCAAATTGAGTCTCGTATTCAAAACGTAAGCATAGACAATTTACAATCCTTAGGTTCGATACGTAATTCATATTCCAAAGTCTCCATATATCTCAAACTCTGAATCATCTTAAAGAGTTTTGGGTTTTTTTTTCACTAATTTATAATCCTTGTTTGGGGAATCTAATTGACACTCATTCTTAATACAGCATGACCCATAAGACTTCGGGTCTCTTTAAAAATTAACATCAGTACACTCTAAAGTGGGTCACTCAATTTGATAATCCCCTTTTCATATAATCCTTGTAATTGCTTTTTCAGCATTTCTAATTCAATCAAAGCTATTCAGTACAGTTGGTCTAAATAAATTCGATACCACTGCTAAATCAATTTCAAACTTCATCTTTCAATTAGTGATAATTCTGATAGATAATCCGAATATGTCAAAAAACTCTTTGTCTATTGGGGTGTCTTTTTACTCCGAATACACCCTAGCTTATCAATGATATAAGCAATGTGACCTTCACTTAAACTTTTAATTCTGTAATTCATCTTTCAGTTATAGTGACTTTACTCTATCACTTTCACTGCTTCTTTAGTACATCTCTTTTCTGTCACTCTCTTTACCCTTTTCATTTCCTTAGTAACCTCGAAATATAAATTTCATATCATCACAGTTGCGCTTTGCACACTGCTTCCTCAAAATAACATCCAATGGAGCTAATTTAGCTCAATTAAAGATCTTAGTACCTCCGACGAGTTTCTAGACTTCCTCCATTTCACATCTTTACTTATCCGGATTTATATCCCTTCCAAATCTATTTAATTTCATATTCAATCTCGGACTTGTTTTCTCATGTCCAATTCACTCATTTCATCTATAATTGTCAATTTATTTCATCTGAAATGTGTTGCCGCCTAAGGTCCTTCAGAAATATATCTCATGTAATTCTTTGATGTCGGTTCTCAGATTAGATCGGGGGTTTTCCCTCCGAGCTCGACTTTTCATTTCGATACTGATGCTACAAAAACTACTTCTTTATAGTAGTGCACATTTAGAAGTCCGTAAAATTCCTCTACTTCTTTAATACAAAAGTTATAAAAAAAACTTTCTCGGTAGAGTTACTTCTAAAATCATCAGGCTCTCCTATCTCATTCATACAACCTTTAAAATCCATATAAATTCTTCCAATTCATTTATTCCAGTTTTTCATCACATTTGAATTTTGACTCCAGTATATAATAGTGTACCATCTTTCGAAATTAACTCGGCCGTTCTCTTAGTCACACCTTAATCATTATCATTATCACGGGGCCACTATCACTTGACCTGACATCATCATCATTGTTTCCATGTCCCGCTTAAATCCCATGTGTAACGACCCTTGACCCTTGAAATTCGGGGGAAATTTTTTTTTTGAATTTAATTTACCCACTTATTCCCTTATTCACTTAGGTTATATTCCTGTACAGTGTCGAAACACTTTTCTTAATTCTTTATCTGTAATGATATTTAATTTCCATACTTTGTGTCACGACCCAAATTACCTAAAAATCAGAGTAAATTTTTAGTTTTTCGATTATTATTTAATTCTTACATTTCTCTCATCGTGACCATCCTACAAATAGTTGGGCTATGATTCGGTGTTAGTCATCTCTCACCTATTTACCATTCCATTTCCATAATCACATTCACATATCAGAGTTTACTATCTTTTGACTTTAATTAAGTACATACACAATGGTATTTACATAACCTTACATCCTCGACATCAAATCTGTTTACAGTACTGTGCATTACATATTTAGATACAAAATCATACAATTGTGTATACCTGTCTTTCGATGGGAAGCAGCAGATACCTAGCATGCAAGTCCTCGGCCGCTCAATAACTATTGCGAGTGCTTTGAAAAGATGGGAAAATAAGGAGGGTGAGCAAACCACACGCTCAGTAAGGCAATTATGCAAGTAAGTAGATAGCTCAACTATCTACATGCTCATAATGCCATGCCCTTAAAATCCATTTCTTTTCATTAAAATCTCAAGCACAAATCATGTATTTCATCATGACTTAGTTTATAAAACTGTTCGTGCATATATAAATCATACTACTTATGCATCAATGACATTATATATGACATCAGTAAATCATACTTAGCATGAATTTAATCAAAATCATGCATTCTTTCCTGTCATGTAGGACAAATCATGAATTTGAAATGAAAGCATGGAAAACATCATCATGCTACTGCATTCAAATCATTTTATTAAAATGCAGAATAAAATAACCCCATCCGGGTCAATTATCTCATAAGTAAATCTCAAATTCATAAAACAAGTCATTAAAATTCATTATAAAGTTTCGATTATAAAACCACCATTCTTTCAGGGTCACATATCATAAAATAATAAAATCGTAAAATCGGGGGCCTGACCCCTCCCTCGGGTCTACCCTGGTCTATCGAGACCACAAGTTATATCATGTGAGACAAGTAGGTGACTATCAGTAACAACATAGGACTATGGCCATAACCTCGTGATCCCTGGCAACACGGTGCCTAGTGTGCGGGGTATCACACCTGAAACGGGAGGTGGGTCGTCCTACCCGCCAGAACAGCATAACACTAGGATTGCAAGGGCAAGGCTTGCTGCCTCGTGGCTAATGTCACTCCACTCCAACAATACCCACGATACAACGTACTCTGCGTGACATACACGGTACAACGTACTCCATGAACCCAAGCTCAATCAGGGGTGCTTGCAATAGGTCTTATCCACCCATATCATCTCTGTCTCAGTATGCACGTGTGAGCATATAATCTCACTGTGACACACAGTCTACAGGAGGCTCCAACACGGCTATATGCATGTAATATAAATCCCTGTGCGAGCGAAGCTCTAGCACGACTCCATGCATATACATGATATCAAAAAATCTCGTGCGAGTGAAGCTCTAGCACGGTGTCATAAAAATCAGTAAAATCTACGTACGAGTAACACTTCAGTACGACTTAAAAATGAATGAGTTATAAATCCATATAAAACTTCATGCGAGCAATGCTCCAGCACGAATGAATGCTCCAGTAAATCAAATCTCGTGTGAGTTACACTCCAGCACGGCTTTATGCATAAATAAATCAAATCTCGTGTGAGTTACACTCCAGCACGGCTTTATGCAAATTTCATATCAAAACAGGATGCGAGCTAAGCTCCAATACCTTTTTATGCATATCAAATCATAAAACTAGTGCGAGCAATCGCTCCAGCACCTCTTTATGCATATCAAGTCAAAACAGTTCAAAACCGTCAAAACAGTCAAAACAGAGTGCGAGCTAGGCTCCAGCAGCTCTCATGCATATCAAATCATAAAAATCAGTGTGAGCAACTGCTCTAGCACATTTTAAGCATATGATGTCACACAAATTGGTGCGAGCAATCGCTCAAGCACATTTTCTGCACACTCATAAACGCAGATATAGTGCGAGCTATGTGCCGACACTATCTGTTTCTATATAAACTTGATAGTTGGCCCATTTTCCAAAGAAATTTCATTTAAATATAAATAACATCTACGTAGTGTTATCTTGTGAAATTTATACAATTACTAGCCAATCTACCGATTTGCTTTGCATAAAACCAATAAAATTGCTTAAACCAAAAATTTCCTTAAATCATGCATTTCATGCATGTCATGCTTTCACCATCCTTAGGTGAACTTCCCTCAATAGGGGTAAAATTGACTTTACCTATTTCGAGTCCTTAAAATCTTTAAAACATTTTTAGGACCTTTGTACATAATCAGGGTATACATACATATTCAGTGTATAGAAAAGCTATTAAAATACGCGTAGCTACCTCTAGCTACTCACACAATTCCCTTACCTCATTTTTCTGTACAGTCTAACCTTTCCACTGATGACTCGTCACACAGTCCGATTTACTCCAACTCCAATCTCCGGAACTGCAGATACATATTCATCAGGTCAAATACAATACAATTAATTGTATTTCATAATTTTCTGGTCTTAATTTAAATCATTGGGCCCGTTTACCCATATTGGCCCTGATTATATCATAATGGGCCTTAATCGACCTTAAGCCCATTTTTTCCACTTACTATTCACATTATCGAGGCCTATTGGGCTCACTGGGCCCATCGGTATTTATTTAGCCTCGTTCTAAATTCTCGGATAACTCAATTTAATATTTACGACAATTTATCTCAATTTCCAAAATATAATTCATTTATACGAAAATTACATCCGAAATTTATCTAACACGTATAACGATGCAAATTGTCGTAAATAAGGGTTACTTACCTAGATTCCATGATAATACGCAAATCGAGGCTGAGTCGAGTCCTCGTTTGATGTCAGTCGTCGAGCTACACAATTAAATACTTTTCTGGGTAAATTTTCAGTCAGATATTAATCAAATTAAATATTTCAAAATTTAAATTGGTCAATTTGACCGCTTACCAACTTACCCGTAGCTCGATTGCATCACTGGAATTTTCCCCAATTTTCTCTCTTTTTCTTTTTTCCCTTTTTCTTCCTTTTTCCTTTTCTTTTTGGCTGAACCGGTTTGGTCCAGTTCAACCCAGTTTAGACTGCCGGTTCAGTCCGATTCGACCGGTTCAGTGCCTTGCCAGCCGGTTCTCCGTCGGCTTCTGCCGCCAGTGGCTCCGCTGGGCCGTCCGATGCACGGATCTGGTCTCGGTTTCGTCCAAGGTCGCCGAAAAGTGGCCGGTCTGGCTCTTCTCTCCTCGCCGTCGGTGACTATTCCGTTTCTTGCCGTTTTCCGGTGCTAGCCGTCGTCCCACCGGTTGATTCAGCCGCTGATCAGCTGGTCTTCGCTCGGGCTTTCTTCGACTGTCGGTGGCCGGGCTCGAATCGACATCGATCACCGGTTTCCTCTATCCTTTCTCTGGGTCCTCGGTTTATCTCCCTTTGCCGCCGTTCGTGGGTCCGTTAGGCCGGTGGTGGCCGCCTCTCGACTGGGCTATCTCGGTACCTCCCCTGGGCTGTCGCCGGCCGCTCGGTCCGGTGAGCAGAGGTCGGCTTCTGCTTGTTTCTTCAGAAAATCACGTTTCGCGATTTTTTGTTCTTTTTTTTAAATATTTTATTTTATTTTTTATTTTTTATTTATTTTTATTATCATTTTAATCAATATTATATTATTATTTTACCAAAATATCTGAAAAAATTATATTTAATTCATTTAATCCGTAAATGAATTTATCAGTCCGATTTTACCTTTTCGGTATATTTTTCTAATATTTTCGGGATTATTTTTTGATACGAAAATTCTGGTTTATTCCAATAAATTCATATCTTATCAATTTAACCCGAAATTTAATTATTTCTTCGTTATTGATCAAGATTTCTCAATCCCATATTTTTAATTAAATTTTCTTCTCGAATTTATACCGGTTTTCGATCTTTTGACCGTTTTTCCCTTGCACGTGTTCGGGAATACCATTTCAATCCTTTTGCATTTTTAATTGCACTCGAAAATTTCTATTCATTCCATTTGCTCTTACGATAAAAAATCGGGTCTTACAATCTCCCCCACTTAAGAAATTTGGTCCTCCAAATTAGAACCAAGTAAAATGATTCCTTAAACAACTCCGGGTACGACTATCGCATCATACTCTTTAATTTTCATAGGACTTTTTTCGGAGTGTAATACTACCAACATACTTGACTAGGGAGATCATCTTAAACCTCAACACTTTCTCCTTCCGTCTAATGCCCGAATCAATTTTCCAATCATACGTTATACTTTCATTGAGCTAAGTTATTGGAGCTCATATCCGATTACATATGATGGCTTCGGATAATATTTCTGAAGCATCAAAAGATAGGATACATTGTGGATGCCTGCTAATTCAGGTGGTAACGCCAACCTACAGGTCTTATCAACCACTTTGTCCAATCTCTCAAAGGATTCAATCTAACGAAACTCAATACTGATTCTCCCTTGGTGAATTCCGATGGTTTTCTGTCTCTTGTCAGCATAGCTTTTCTATTTGGTCTGAGGTGTTCTTAATCTCTCACAATCAACTGAACATCTTCAGAGATTTGTCTTACCAATTCGAGAACAATTCTCTATTTGTCACCCACTTTCTTATCCAAGTCAGGGAACAACTCCCTACGGCCATACAATGCCTCATAAAATGTCATCCCGATACTCAAGTGACAACTGTCATGATTGGTGAATTCGATTAGTGACAACTGATCATCCTAGGAGCTTATAAAATCAATGGCATACACTCTCATCACATCCTCTAGAACCTGTACAGTCCTCTCTGACTGACCATCTGTCTGAGGACGAAAAGTTGTGCTAACACTCAATCGGGTTCCCATAGCTTCCTGAAAACGTTTCCAGAAGTGGGAAGTGAAGCGGGAATTCCTATTTGATACCATGCTCACTGGAACGCTACATAATGTTCCACAATCTTTCTTACATATAAATCCGCCTACGCACTCAGAGTATCTGGGGATTTCATAATCCAGAAGGTGGGTAAACTAAATCAATCTATCTACTATCACTCAAATGGTAATCGTGATTCATCCGGTTCCTCTGTAACCCATCACAAAATTCATGGTAACTTGTTCTCATTTTCGTGTCACTATTAGTAGATGCTGCAATAACTCTGCAGACTTCTTTTGCTCTACCTTAATCTGCTGACATACGAGACATTTCTCCACAATTCTACAATATCACTTTTCATATCTGACCACTAATACCCTTTTCAGAGATTTCGATATATTTATTACTTCCCGGATGCACTGTATATCCCAAAGAGTGAGCTTCTGACAATAACACTATCTCAGCAACTATGGTCCTGGGGAGCACTTATACTGTCTCTGAACCTCTGTAAGTCAACATTACTCACTGTGAACTCTGTCACTGTACCCTTCTGAATCTGACCCACACTATCGACACCATGCCGATCATCAAGTTAAGCCTGGCAAATCCGGTCACATAAATCCAGTTCTAACCTCAGGCTAGTTGTCACAAAATCACAGTCATCATCAGAAGGGATCACATCACTACTGAGGCTCACAACTGCTCTAGCAGCTCACGCTCCTTAACCATCATATGTGATACCCTCCCGAGGCTCTTTCTGTTCAAGGCATCAGCCATTACATTAGTCTTTCCTGGGGGTACAATTTTCCACAGTCATAATCCTTAGAAGCTCTAACCCTCTTGGTTGTCTCATATTATACTCTTTCTATGAAATTAGATACTCGGGGCTTTTACGATCAGTGCATACCCGAAATTTCTTACCATTTAAGTGGTTGCGCCATACTTTCAGTGTAAACGCTACGGCTGCCAGCTCTAAAGCATGGGTCGGATAGTTTCTCTGATGGTCCTTGAACTATCTGGATTCATAAACGACTATCTTCCCATTTTGCATCAATACACAGCCCAATCCTTATTTTGAGGTATCCATACACACTGAAACCTCTTGAGCTGTTAGTCATGGTGAGAATACTTACGGTGGTCAGTTTATTACTTCAATATACCAAAACTCACTGAAGCTATTTTCATACTTATCATACCACTCGTATGAAATCTTTTTCCAAAGAGACGTGTCAACTGAGCAGCCCATTGAGAAACTCACAACACTTCGTCTGTAAGATAGTTTCTTGTTGCTACTCATGCTCTTCCCTGGACTTCGAATACATCAAAATATCATCACTAAAGATGACAACCAATCGGTCCAGGTAAGCTTTAAATACCTCATCGTAGTTGAGTTCCACTAAATATTTCAATCATCCATATTCTTAACCTACGTACGCATAAACGTAAAACGTCATTTCAAAATCGCTTCTGTTCAAGTTACTAACCCGCGTCATTTCCTTTTTCTTATATTAACGGCTTTTATAAAATTTTAATTTTTTTAAACCTTCATGATTAATCGAATTCTACCAGTAAAGGTACCCAAATTTTAAATGTATATATTACGACTGTCAATTTCAATTTATAGGTTATGTGTGTGCTTCTAGACGCTATCAAGTCTTCAAGTGGGGAAGTATTTTAAAATACATTTATTATCCCTCAGACTTGACCACATGAACTGGGTGTAGATATATCCACCTTTATCTTTGGTCGCAATCCATATTCATTACATATCGCTCAATCCAATTTACTTTACATATCAAAGATAGTCTTACCTTGCATACGTCTCTTATTACAATATATCTCGTATTCAGGATCTATCACATCTTAAAGCTTATCTCCTTTCATATATCACTTATAACAAACTCTTTCATTACTTATTAAAACTTACAATATGCTTTTCAGTGATGTTTTCACCCCTATTTTCAACTTACAATCTCTATACCCATATTCAATTAGTGAAAATCAGCTAACTATCATCATCTTGCCTAAGGGTACAGGCTTCACATCTTTCACTAGCTTATAAGCAACTGAAGGTGGTATGAATAAATGCGTAGCACCAGGATCAATTAAAATAATTATTTCATTATTTACAACCAGTGTGGTATCTTCCACCACATCCGATGAAACATCAATGGTGTCCTGGTCCAAGGCATACACTCGCCCTCGTCCAACATCTTATTTCTGTGGTAACTACCACACATCCAACATTGTTTACACTACTACACTGTTCACACTGTTACACAGCTCTCACTGCTACACTGCTCACACTGCTTCGTAGCAGATCAAGGTCCTTCAATCAAAATAGCCCTCATAAGTGTTGTATTTGGATACACTGGGGCCTTACCAATCATCTTACCCCGTGACTCAACAGCTCTAAGCTTTTACCAAACTACCTTTTTTTTTGTTCTGACATCTCTGTCATTCTCTATTCTCTTTTTTTTTTCTTTATTTCGGCCCTTACTACCTTTTCCAATCTCAGAGGTGTGCAATTCATGATCTTATTCACACAACTGTAGTGTGCGCACTACCTCAGCATAGGTAGTGATATCTAACAGCCCAATCGGACTCTAATCGACAATCTGAGCCCTTCCTTGAACTTTCAGACATTCCAACTCTCACTGTTCATAGTGTTGGGTCATATCTGCCAAGGAATATAAACTGAGTATCATACTCTTCAATCAACCAGTTCCTCTGGGTCAGAGTAAAGACTATCATCTGTTATTTCCTTTAAGTAGTGTTTGGGATATTCTGTCACCGAAATACATCTAGAATTATTTTTCAAGTCCATTCTGGATGTCTAACTCTTAAGATGGGTCGAGCGAACTTCCACCAATGTTTCGACTCGCCCTCAAATCTCATGCATACCCTGAGCAATTAGCTCGTAAAATATTCTCCACACTCCGCTCCAACCTCGTGAAGCGTGTCTCAATACTGTCCAATCTCTCTGTCGGACTCTGTCCGATCTCTCTGTCGGACTCTGTCCGATCTCTCTGTCGGACACTGTGGGGCATGCTCAACATCAGCCTCCACTTCAATCTCATCTCGAGTATCATGTGGCAACTCAGTACTACTCTTAGGCCTACCTTTACGGCCTTGAGCACGTGTACTCGTCCATCTACCACAGCGGTTATTAGTTAATGAGTCTATTCTTCCATTTAAAATCAAATTCTTAGCTGTACTTCCATCTCGATATACACAATTTTATCTAAACAATGCACAGTACATGGGGATGTAAACTTTCTTAACCACTAACACCGACTCATATCAGGCCAACTCGCTCTGATACCATTAAAGCCATCACAACCCAAATTACCTAAAAATCAGAGTAAATTTTTCGCTTTTCAATTATTATTTAATTCTTACCTTTCTCTCATCGTGACCATCCTACAAACAATTGGGCTATGATTCGGTGTTAGTCATGTCTCACCTATTTACCATTCCATTTCCATAATCACATTCACATATCAGAGTTTACTATCTTTTGACTTTAATTAAGTACATACACAATGGTATTTACGTAACCTTACATCCCCGACATCAAATTTGTTTACAGTACTGTGCATTACATATTTAGATACAAAACCATACAAATGTGTATACCTGTCTCTCGATGGGAACCAGCAGATACCTAGCATGCAAGTCCTCGGTCGCTCAATAACTATTGCGAGTGCTCTGAAAAGATGGAAAAATAAGGGGGGTGAGCAAACCACACACTCAGTAAGGCAATTATGTAAGTAAGTATATAGCTCCACCATCTACATGCTCATAATGCCATGCCCTTAAAATCCATTTCTTTTCATTAAAATCCCAAGCACAAATCATGTATTTCATCATGACTTAGTTAATAAAACTGTTCGTGCATATATAAATCATACTACTTATGCATCAATGACATTTTATGTGACATCAGTAAATCATACATAGCATGAATTTAATCAAAATCATGCATTCTTTCATGTCACGTAAGACAAATCATGATTTTGAAATGAAAGCATGGAAAACTTCATCATGCTACTGCATTCAAATCATTTTATTAAAATGCAGAATAAAATAACCCCATCCGGGTCAATTATCTTATAAGTAAATCTCAAATTCATAAAACAAGTCATTAAAATTCATTATAAAGTTTCGATTATAAAACCACCCTTCTTTCAGGGTCACATATCATAAAATCATAAAATCGTAAAATCGGGGGCCTGACACCTCCCTCGGGTCTACCCTGGTCTATCGAATCCACAAGTTATATCATGTGAGACAAGTAGGTGACTATCAGTAACAACATAAGACTATGGCCATAACCTCGTGATCCCTGGCAATACGATACCTAGTGTGCGGGGTATCACACCTGAAACGGGAGGTGGGTCGTCCTACCCGCCAAAACAACATAACACCAGGATTGCAAGGGCAAGGCTTGCTGCCTCTTGGCTAATGCCACTCCACTCCAACAATCCCCATGGTACAACGTACTCCGCGTGACATACACGGTAAAACGTACTCCATGAACCCAAGCTCAATCAGGGGTGCCTGCAATAGGTCTTATCCACCCATATCATCTCTATCTCAGTATGCACGTGTGAGCATATCATCTCACTGTGACACACAGTCTATAGGAGGCTCCAACACGGCTATATGCATGTAATATAAATCCTTGTGCGAGCGAAGCTCTAGCACGGCTCCATGCATATACATGATATAAAAAAATCTTGTGTGAGCGAAGCTTTAGCACGGTGTCATAAAAATCAGTAAAATCTGCGTACGAGTAACACTTCAGTACGACTTAAAAATGAATGAGTTATAAATCCATATAAAACTTCGTGTGAGCAACACTCCAGCACGAATGAATGCTCCAGTAAATCAAATCTCATGCGAGTTACACTCCAGCACGGCTTTATGCATAAATAAATCAAATCTTGTGTGAGTTACACTCCAGCATGGCTTTATGCAAATTTCATATCAAAACAGGATGCGAGCTAAGCTCCATCACCTTTTTATGCATATCAAATCATAAAACTAGTGCGAGCAATCGCTCCAGCACCTCTTTATGCATATCAAGTCAAAACGGTTCCAAATCGTCAAAACAGTCAAAACAGAGTGCGAGCTAGGCTCCAGCAGCTCTCATGTATATCAAATCATAAAAATCAGTGCGAGCAACCGCTCTAGCACATTTTATGCATATGATGTCACACAAATCGGTGCGAGAAATCGCTCAAGCACATTTATGCACACTTATAAACGCAGATATAGTACGAGCTATGTGCCGACACTATTTGTTTCCATATAAACTTGATAGTTGGCCCATTTTCCAAAGAAATTTCATTTAAATATAAATAACACCTACGTAGTGTTATCTTGTGAAATTTATACAATTACTGGCCAATCTACCGATTTGCTTTGCTTAAAACCAATAAAATTGCTTAAACAAAAAAATTCCTTAAATCATGCATTTCATGCATGTCATGCTTTCACCATGCTTAGGTGAACTTCCCTCAATAGGGGTAAAATAGACTTTACCTATTTCGAGTCCTTAAAATCTTTAAAACATATTTAGGACCTTTGTACATAATCAGGGTATATATACATATTCACTGTACAGAAAAGCTATTAAAATACGCGTAGCTACCTCTAGCTACTCACACAATTCCCTTACCTCATTTTTCTGTACAGTCTAACCTTTCCACTGATGACTCGTCACGCAGTCCGATTTTCTCCAACTCCAATCTCTGAAACTGCGGATACATATTCATCAGGTCAAATACAATACAATTAATTGTATTTCATAATTTTTCGGGCTTTATTTAAATCATTGGACCCGTTTACCCATATTGGCCCGATTGTACCATAATGGGCCTTAATCGGCCTTAAGCCCGTTTTTCCACTTACTATTCACATTATCGAGGCCTATTGGGCTCACTGGGCCCATCGGTATTTATTTAGCCTCATTTTAAATTCTCGGATATCTCAATTTAGTATTTACGATAATTTATCTCAATTTCCAGAATATAATTTATTTATGCGGAAATTAAATTCGAAATTTATCTAACACGTATAACGATGCAAATTGTCATAAATAAGGGTTACTTACCCGAGATTCCATGATAATACGCAAATCGAGGCTGACTCGAGTCCTCGTTTGACGTCAATCGTCGAGCTACACAATTAAATACTTTTCTGGGTAAATTTTCAATCGGATATTAATCAAATTAAATATTCTAAAATTTAAATCGGTCAATTCGACCGCTTACCGACTTACCCGTAGCTCGATTACACCACTGAAATTTTCTCCAATTTTCTCTCTTTTTCTTTTTTCCCCTTTTTCTTCCTTTTTCCTTTTTTTTTTTGGCTGAACTGGTTCGATCCGGTTCAACCCGATTCAGATCATCGGTTCAGTCCGGTTCGACCGGTTTAGTGCCTTGCAGGCCGGTTCTCCACCAGCTTCCGCCGCCAGTGGTTCCGTTGGGCCGTCCGATGCACGGATCTGGTCTCGATTTCGTCCAAGGTCGCCGAAAAGTGGCCGGTCTGGCTCTTCTCTCCTCGTCGTCGGTGACTATTCTGTTTCTTGCCGTTTTCCAGCGCTAGCCGCCATCCCACCGGCAGATTCATCCGCTGATCGACCGATCTTCGCTTGGGTTTCCTTTGGCGTCGGTCACCGGTTTCCTCTCTCATTTCTCTCGGTCCTCGGTTTCTCTCCCTCTGCCGCCGTTCGCTGCCGTTCGTGGGTCCGTTAGGCTGGTGGTGGCCGCCTCTCGGCTGGGCTATCTCGGTACCCCGCTTGGGCTGCCGTCGGTCGCTCCGTTCGGTGAGCAGAGGTTGGCTTCTGCTTGTTTCTTTAGAAAATCGCGAAACGCGATTTTCTGTTCTTTTTTTTTAATTTTTTTTATTTATTTTTAGTATTATTTTATTCAATATTATATTATTATTTTACCAAAATATCTGAAAAAAATTATATTTAATTCATTTAATCCGTAAAGGAATTTATTAGTCCGATTTTACCTTTTCGGTATATTTTTCTAATATTTTTGGGATTATTTTTCGATATGAAAATTTCGGTTTATTCCAATAAATTCATATCTTGATCAATTTAACCCGAAATTTAATTATTTCTTCGTTATTGATCAAGATTTCTCAATCCCATATTTTTATTTAAATTTTCTTCTCGAATTTATACCGGCTTTCGATCTTTTGACCGTTTTGCCCTTGCACGTGTTCGGGAATACCATTTCAATCCTTTTGCATTTTTAAATGCACTCAAAAATTTTTATTCATTCCATTTGCTCTTACGATAAAAAATCGAGTCTTACACTTTGACTTATATGGTCGATAGAAATTTTGGCAGCATAACGGCTTATATGTGAGCCTACCCACCTTCAAATCAATTGTTTCGACAATCCTAGATATCCACAACTGCTAAGCATGCTTTCCAACAATCCTAGATATCCACAACTACCAAGCATACTTTCCCAATCCACCTTTACAACTCAATACATCTATTTCGATTTAATACTAGCTATCTCAAAATATAATCCCAAATTAATATTGTTTACATCGTTTTCCTTACAAATTACATCCCAACACAAATATTCCCAATATATATGTCTGTGCGTACAGATATGTCTGGTATAGGAATGTAAATGTATACCTTTCTGCGTGTACAAAAAGTAGCCTAAGGTAGCTATTTCCCACAGCCTACGTCGTGTACGCGGCAGGTAGCGCCCACGGAATCACTGTAAATAGTCTAAGAGGTAGAGGGGTGAGCTTTCGGGAAAAAACCCAGTAAGAAGATGTATTTAAAACGGTCCTAGCAATTCAGATATGTAGAAAACATAATAGTACGTATAATGATTACCTTCTGAAACTAATACAAAGGACATTCAAAGATTAAGGAAAATCGAAAACATCGAGATTCAAAACGTAATTTTTTAAGTACGTGAACTTAACAGATATTACGTAAACTTTTCGTACATTCAGAATTCCAAACAGGAATACATTTCAAATCACATACTACAAAATCTGATCCTGAAAACAGAGTTTAATTTTTAAATAGAGACTACATCGGCCCATATAATTATCAAGCGGCAATAACAAATTCATCACGCGGCAAATAACCAATTCATCCTCCGTAGAGGGAATTCAGAACCTATGGCCACGACAAGGCTGTAGATAAGATCAAGGTCATACAACGTTTCAGAACCCGAAGGTGAAATTCAGAGCCTATGGCCACGACAAGGCTGTAGACGGGATCAAGGTCGTACAGCGTTTCAGAACCATAAGGGCGAAGTTCAGACGCCACACAGGCGAAGTTGACATGCGTTAGCATACAACATAAATGGCCCTTAGTCTGAAAACATACTATATTTCTCATATACGAAAACATCGAATTAAAAATCATCTTGTTCGAAAGATCGTTTCAAAAGACATGTTCTTATTTCAAAAGCACAAATACAGAAAGCATAGTCTTGATCAGAAATATAATTTAGAAACATGCATGAAAATCATACTTCATGTCTTTGTAAGCTTTCCTTAATCATGGTTCAGAAAGTAATTATTACCATTTTAAATTATATCCCCTTACCTCAATCTATCGAAACTTTCGAGCTCGAGTGGTGACGCCTTCTAATACCTCCTTTAATTCCTTCTACGTTTTATCTACACCGAAATCGTTCACTTAGCATCCTATTCATGCGAATCATTCGAATTGCGTTAAAATCATAACTTATTCATCACTACTTCGTGTGTACGTATTATTATACATACCTAGACTATTCACGTATGTTTATATATTTTCCTTACTATATATTATTTTTGTACGTACAAATACTGACATACACATTATTATATACATCTACATGTATATACCTATGAATATATATATATATATATAAACTCCTATATATATTATTTTTTTTTTCATTTTTCCTTATCACATGTATACATTCTTTGTATGTACATATACTAAAACACACATTTATCTTATACACCCATTTGTATATACACTTAAGTATATACACATTTTTCGTATACTCCTATATGTATATACACCTAAGTATATACACATATTTATTTTATCATTGGCTTTCCTTACTCATTATCAAATATATATACATATATATATTGTCTATTAATCATCTCTCCCATTTTTATTTTTATTTCACATCTAATTTAAAATCTACAATATCATGTTTATAGCCCATAATGCATATATATACATGTATATCAAATGTACATATATAAATCTACCTTTCCTCTTCAATTTTCCAGCTTTCTTTTCTTCTTTTTTTTTTTTTTGCGTGTGCCGTCCCCTGCTTCACTGCTTCACGGTTTTCTCCCTCAATTTAGCTTCAATTCCTTTCTCCCTCAACTCTCGGTCTGCCTCAATCTAGTTCCAATTCCCTTTCTCCCTCAACTCTCGGTTCCCAGCTTCAATTCTCCTGGTTCGGTCTCCCCTGCAGCCTCTCGGTTTCCAGCCTTCTCCCTTCGATCTCCCTTTCTTCTCCCCTGCCTATTGGTTCTAGCCTTTCTTTTCCGATCAGCTTCAGCTCTGGCCTGCTTTAGTTCTGTTCCAAGTTCTTTTCCAGCCTTGGTCTTTTCTTTAAATCCTTCTCCCCTGCTCGGTCAGCTCTTCCCTTGATCTCCCTCTCCTTCAACTTCGGTTTGTCTAGCTTTCTTCCAGCCTCTCGGTTCTACTGCACTTCTTGAGCTCTCGGTTTCTCCTTTCCATTTCCTTCTCTTTCTTTCTTCCTTCCCTTTCCTTCTTCTTCTCCAGCCGACCACTCTTTCTCCTCTTCTCTTCTTTCCCTTTTCTTTTCTCTCCCGGCCAGACCCCTCTTTCTTTCCTTCCTCTTTTCTTCTCTTCTTCGGGTCTCACCTAGCTCCTCTCTGTTTTCTTTTCAATTTGTCATCTGGCAGACGAAATTGGCTTTTCTAAGCCAATTCCGTACATGGTATATATTTATATATATTATATTAATATATATTATTTGTTTATTTATTTATTTTATTTTTTTGTATTATTATTTTCTTGTTTGATTATTTGTTGTTTCCCATTTCATTTTTTTTTGTCTCATGCTTTATTTATTATTTATTAATACTTATATATTAAATACTATACACTAAATAATATATATATGCTATATATATTATTATTCATTTATTTAAATGTCTAGTATATATGTATATATGCATATACACCTATGTATATATCTATATATATATATATATATATACATTTTCTTGTAAAATTATCCAAGGACCTCATATCCATGCCTTCCATGAAAATTTCATTATTTTGAAAATGAAATAGTATCGGGATTTCATCATTCTTCATAAATTCCCGATACAAGTTTTTACATCAACAATTTTCAACTAACAAATTAAAATTTTCCAAATCCCTCCGTGCTTGCATTTGCTTTATCACTTATTGTATCTACGGGTTCTCGATCATTCACGGGCTTCTCGGCTCCTATATTCCTCGAGCCCTACAACGAATATTCACACTTCCATTAAAATATAATATTTCCATTTTTATATAATCTAATTAAATGTAAGAAATTTGTGGGGTTTACATTCTCCCCCCTTAAAAGAATTTGGTCCTCCAAATTCATTCGGGTCCATCTGTCTACGATTACCCAGATTGTATCATGCCTCTTTCGGGTCCTTGGTAATCCCATTATGAAATCCATAGTAATATGCTCCCATTTCTAAGTAGGCACTGGAAGAGACTTAAGTAACCCCGCTGGTCTTTGGTGTTCGATCTGATCTGTTGGCAAATCAGACACTTGGCCACAAATTCAGCTACATCTCTTTTCATACCGACCCACCAATACACTCTCCGTAAATCGTGGCACATCTTAGTGCTTCCCGGGTGTATGGTGTACCGAGAACAATGAGACTCCTTTAAGATCCTTTGCCGTAGGGCATCATCGTTTGAGACACCAAACTTATCACAATTTCCCATTTATCCTTAATGAGAACTTATTCTTAATTTATATCACTTGATCCAAATCACTTCACATACCAGAGATATTTGTACCTTGCATACATCTCTTATTCCAATATAACTCGTATATTCAAGATTTATCTCCTTTTCAAAGCTTGTCTCATTTCGTACATCAACTATAGCAGAATTCTTTCCTTATTCCAATTAAGTCTCACATTCAAAACATAAGAATATAGAAATTACCATCCTTAGATTCAATACGTAATCCATATTCTAAAGTTTCCTTATATCTCAAACTCTGAATCTTCATAATAGTTTAGATCTTTCCCATTAACATGTAACCTCTGTTTGGGAAATCCTACTTACACCCATTCTTAATACATTGTGACCCAAGATACTCCGAGTCTCCTTAAAATTTAACACCAGTACACTCCAAAGTGGGTCACTCGGTCTAAAAATCTCCCCTTCATATAGTTCTTATAATTGCTCTCTCATCATTTCTAATCCAAGCAAAGTCACTCAGTACAGTGGTTTGAGTAATTAATTTGATACCACCTGCTAAATCAATTCTAGAACTCCTCCCTTTAGTTTAGGGGTAACTTGATAACTCATTTGATCATGTGTCAGAAAACTTTCCCTGTTTACAGGGATGTTTCTATACTCCGAACACGCCCTATCTTTATCAATCATGTAGGCAGTGCGACCTTTAGAGTCTTATTTATACCGTTAGTTCCCTGATTCATTCTTCCAGTCTAGTGACTATGTTCTTTCATTGTCACTATTTCCTTTGTAGATCTCTTTCCCGTCATTCTCTTTATCTTTCCCTTTCTTAGTGACTTAAGAAATGTACAATTCATATCATCATAATTGCGCCTTGCGCACTGCTTTCTCAAAATAATTTCAAATGGAGTCATCTTAGCTTGACTAAATATTCCAATATCTCCTATGAGTTTCTGAACCCCCTTTATCTAACAGTTCTTGCAACTCTTTTTTTTTATTCCTCAAAATCCACATAGTCCATTCGGTAAGGAGACTTTGAGATTAGCTGAGTCTCTGGTGCCAAATCTATAGTGAATTCCAACTCTCTCCAGTGGTACTCCCGGTAGTTCCTCAGGAAACACATCCAGAAACTTGCATACCACAGATATGTCCTGAATACTTGGATATTCCCGACTAGTATCGGAGATGAATGCAATATCACTTTCACATCAACACGTTCATAAAAAAACTTTCATTAATAGTCAAAATCATACACTTTATTCTTTAACTGCAAAGCATACATTAAACTTACTAGGTAAGGAGAAGGTTGCAGTCTTAGTGTAACAATCTAAACTTACACGGGTGGTGGCTAGCCAATCCATACCCAAAATTACATTAAAGCCATACATGTTCAACCAAATTAGATCTGCTAATATGATCCTATCTCCTACCTTGATTTCACAATCCTTACACACCATATCAGTCCAAGGCAAAGGCCCTTCCATGAGTGACAGGCTTCTTGCCTTTCTCTGCTGTGGTAGCCCATCTCTGTGGGACTTGTCTCTAGAGAGCTTGCCTTTCAGGTTGTCGTGGTAGCTCTAGGGGCTGTGGAATCTACTTCTATGGGCAATCCTTTACCATGTGCCCCTTCTGTCCATACCCAAAGTAGCTCCTTGTGGCCCGGTAACAAATACCTTCATGGGGTTTATCGCACTTCCTACATAACTTCCCATATTGCTACAGACCTCTGGTAGTCTGTGGAGCAGGTACAGGAACTGTGGGCCTATCAACCTTAGTCTTAGACTCATCTGTCCTCTGCTTCTTGGGTTGACCTCTCCTGAACTCATGCCTCACAAACTTTGTCCGCTTACTCTTATCCCTGCCTTTTTCCTTAAATGTTGGAGGCTTCATCTTCAGGAAATTCCTTATTCTACAGATATCCCTCTCTTCCCTTCGGGCCTGTACAAGAGGCTAAGGCACCATAGGTATTGGAGGAACTTATGGAGGAGGAGGAGGTGGTGCATGCGGAGGAGTCGGCACCGGAGTAGGAATTGGTGTCGTGCTAGCAGAATCAAAAATATTTGCCCCTAGGTGTTGGGCAACCATGGCAGCTATCGACTCTAACCTCGCTCGAGGCACTGCTCCAATCGCTGCTCGAACTGAGCCATACGAGTACGAGGACTCTCTAGCTCGGGTGAAGGAGGTGGAGGTGGTTGAGCCTGCCTCCGAAGACGTCCACGTCTTCCACTCATCATGCAAGTGATCTAATACCTGCACATAATTCCAAAGATCAGGTCTTACATTCATTAGGTATACATTACCTACAACCAGACAAGCACAGACATTGGGATGTAATTTTAATCCTTATTTTTTATATTGACAGTACTAGACAACCTTTGCTCTGATACCACTTAAACTGTAACGACCCTTGAGCCTTGAAATTCGGGGGAAATTGTTTTTTGAATTTAATTTACCCATTTATTCCCTTATTCACTTAGGTTGTATTCCTGTGCAGTGTCGAAACACTTTTCTTAATTCTTTATCCATAATGATATTTAATTTCCTTTTAATTCTTTATCCGTAATGATATTTAATTTCCATACTTTGACCTATATGGCCGATAGAAATTTCGACAACATAACGGCTTATATATGAGCCTACCCACCTTCAAATCAATTATTTTCGACAATCCTAGATATCCACAACTACCAAGCATGCTTTCCAACAATCCTAGATATCCACAACTACCAAGCATACTTTCCTAATCCACCTTTACAACTCAATACATCTATTTTGATTTAATACTAGCTATCTCAAAATATAATCCCAAATTAATATTGTTTACATTGTTTTCCTTACAAATTACATCCCAACACAAATATTCCTAATATATGTCTGTGCGTACAAATATGTCTGGTACAGGAATGTAAATGTATACTGTCACGACCCAATACTACCAAAATCAGTACAAATTTTTCACTTTTGGAAAATCTTTCTTACCTCTTCGTTACATATTCCTCTAAACAGGTCGGGCTGTGAATCAATATCGATATACCATTCAAACCATTAAGAAATATCACACGTAAACACACATACTGATATCATTAATTATATAATAGAGTGGTCGATATGTTTATACTTCACATGATTCTATATTTACATCCCCAAATATTCTTTCATATATAATACTGTGCTGTAAGCATACTAATACAAAATTCTATACGTGGTGTATACCTGACAGTCGATGGGAAACAAAGATATCAGCTATGCCGTCTACTATCTACACCCGCTATCTCTATGGTGGAAACACTGAAAGTGGGTGGAAAATGAAAGGGTGAGGTCCACATGCTCAGTAAGGCAATAATACAAACGAGTAGATATCTATACTATCTACATGCTGATAAGAAAATCAGGATATATGTGAGCATGAGGTAAAAACAATGATATGCCATATATATATATCATCTGTTCTAAAACAGGAAATCGGCATATTAAAAACATGGAATAAGTCTCATGTGAAAACATCTCATGCTCAATGAAACAACACGTTTTAAAATACCCCATCAAGGTTAAAATATGATACACTCACAAACCAAATCCGTTTCAACAAAATTCTTTATTTTCAAATCTCCGTTATAAAATCACCCTTCTCACAGGGTTACAAATCAATGAAAGTCTCATAAAATCCCTCCATGGGAATAATCAAAACTCAATTGAAATAATAAGAAAATCGGGGTCTGACCCCTCCCTCGGGTCTACCCTGGTCTATCAAGACCAATAGTTATATCATGTGAGACATGTCAACGACTATATCGGTAATATCCAGGACTATGGCCATAACCTCGTGATCCCTGGCACACGGATCCTAGTGTGCGGGGTATCACACCTGAAACGGGAGGTGGGTCATCCTACCCGCCAGAACAGCATAATATCAGGATTGCGAGGGCAAGACTTGCTGTCTCGTGGCTAATGCCACTCCACTCCAACAATCCCCACGGTACAGCGTACTCCGCGTGATATACAAGGTACATCGTACTCCGTGAACCCAAGCTCAATCAGGGGTGCCTGTAATAGGTCTTATCCACCCATGTCTAGTATGTCTCAATCTGCACGTGTGAGCATATCATCTCACTGTGACACACAGTCAACAGGAGGCTCCAACACGGCTATATGCATGTCATACAAATTCCTGTGCGAGAGAAGCTCCAGCACGGCTCCATGCATATTCATGATATCTGAAAACCTCGTGCGAGCGAAGCTCTAGCACGGTTTCATAGAAATCAATAAAAATCTGCGTACGAGTAGCGCTCCAGTACGACTTAAACTGATTATAAATTCAATTCAAATCCACGTACGAGCATTGCTCCAGTACGGATAGGTATAAAACTCAGTGAAAACCTCGTACGAGAAAAACTCCAGTACGGTAGTCATATAAAACAAATCTGTAAAATAGTGCGAGCAAGGCTCCAGCACTCTGAGTATGAGTTAAAATATAAAATCCAGTGCGAGCAGTGCTCAAGCACGGTTACAACTCATATAACACTGATAGGTGGCTCAATTTATCAAAACATGTTAAATAAATATCAATTGGCACCAAACATGTGCCCTTTTCACTTAAAACATGTAAATAATAGCCAACCTATCCATAAATTGCTTGAATTAAAGCAATATCATCATGAAAACATTAAAATCATGAAATTCATGCAATTTCATAGCCTTACTACCCTTTTTTTGAAATTTTCCTAACTGGGGGAAAATAGTCATTTTCCACTATTTCCATATTTTTTCGCAAAAATTATTATTCTGTTTTCAGGTAGTCTATTGAATTTAACTTAATGTAAATCCCCTCAAAATTACGTACAGCTACCTCTAAGTGTTCATAAAATTCCCTTACCTGGAATCACGCGCGAGCTTATCCAGACTCGGTCGTACCAGGTCTCTCAGTCCAATTCGCTCGTCTACGGAGCTGCATATAACCACATATGGGTTCAGTTCAATATACAGATCAGTATTTCACTCTTACTGATCAAATCTAAAGCTCTGGGCTCGTTTTACTCTATTGGGCCCGATTGCACTTTAATGGGCCTCGAACCCCTTTTTCAGCCCATTTCCACATTTAAATCCCTTCTTCGGGTTTACTGGGCTCATTTGATTTATCAATAATCATCGAGCTTCGTTCCAAACTCAGTGGATGGCCGGATACTATTTACGATAATTACTTTGAAATTTCAAATAAATTTCCTTTTTATGCAGAATTAATCCGTAAATCCATAAAATAATCGAAACTCTGCATTAAAGGACTCATATTATCGTAATTAAAATGTACTTACCCACTAATGTACTTACCCACTATGGTGTGGGGTACGAAAATCGGAGCTAAATCGGCTCTCGTTCGGGCTCTGTAGTGACACTGCACAATTATTTAAATTCGGGTCATTTTTCATCAATAAAATATTAAATTGAATTCTCGAGATTTATCCGCAGGTCAATCTCGACCCTCAGTCACTTACCCTAATTTTCGAGTCGTCCCCGGGTACACTTTCTTCCTTTTTTTCCTCTTTTGTTCTTTTTCTTTCTTTTTCTTTTTCTTTTCTCCCTTTCCTTCCTTCTCGGCTACGGTGCCGTTTTGGCCCGTTTGCCGTTGCCGGCGTTTTCGGCAATCTCGCCGGCAGCTACTGGGTTCAACAGAATCGTCTCGGCCAGGGGAAGGCTCGGCTGGGCTGAATCGACGCTAGAATGCTATCGTTCGTCGGGACCGAGGTGATTTCTCCGCTGGACTTTCGTCGGTCGATTGGACGGGAATAGGGGTCGTCGGC
Organism: Firmiana major; assembly: GCA_033439115.1. NCBI lineage: Eukaryota > Viridiplantae > Streptophyta > Magnoliopsida > Malvales > Malvaceae > Firmiana > Firmiana major. The sequence goes on along the minus strand of CM065907.1, from coordinate 40,710,704 downwards.
GCGCGTTGCTGGTACCGTTGGAACCGCTGGGCTTTGGTCTACCTTTTTCGACCGGTAGCTGAGCTCGTCGGACGCCGGTGACTGGTCTGGGGTGTCGGGTTTCACGGGTTCCGTTTGGGTTTCGGTTTTCGCGGGTCTTCTCTCTCCCCGATTTCAGATTTTCGATTTTTTGTTTTTTTTTTTGATTTATTATTATTTTAATACATTAAAATATATTAAAATAATCCAAATATCCCAAAAAATCTTGAAAAAATATTATTAAATTCATTTAATCAATAAAATGAATTTATCAGTGTATTTTCGTCTTTCTCGGTATATTTTTTTGATTCTTTTCGGGATAATTTTTCGAATTAAAAATCCCGATTAATTCCAAATTAATTCCCGTAAATTTCAATAAATTATTATCTAGATCAATCGGCCTCGAATTTAAATATTTTCCTCGGTATTGATCCAGATTTCGCAAATTCCATAATTTATCAAAAATTACATATCGAATTTATACTGAATTTTGGTCTTTTGACCATTTTACCCTTGCACGGGTTCGGGACCAAATTGAATCGACTTTCTTTCATCAATCCACAATCTTTTCCCTATTTTCAGTCAACTCGATTTAATTCCTTAGACAACTTGTTGCTTCTTTATTTTCCCAATTTATCCATATTCGATTTTACATACATTATTTCGTTTCATCCACATTTTATCAAATCCAAATCAAGCATCTTATGAATCCATTAACATATACTAATGTCATACAATATGGAAATCATAAGGAATATCATACAAAAATTGCGGATCTCACAATCTCCCCCACTAAAAGAATTTGGTCCTCCAAATTAGAACCAAATCAATCAGTAAACAACTCCGGGTACTTCTCCTGTATCATGCTCTCTAGCTCCTAGGTAGCTTCCTCCGGAGTGTGATACTGCCACTGAACCTTCACCAGGGAGATCGTCTTGGATCGCAATACCTTCTCCTTCCTATCCAAAATCCGAACTGGTCTCTCAACATAAGTCATACTGTCACTGAGCTCTAACGGCTCGTAGTGAATCACGTGTGACGGATCTGGATGGTACTTTCGAAGCATAGAAACGTGGAAGACACTGTGTACACCTACCAACTCTGGTGGCAATGCCAATCTATAGGCCTTATCTCCCACTCGCTCCAGAATCTCAAAGGGTCCAATAAAACGAGGGCTCAGTTTACCTTTCTTACCGAACCTCATGATACCCTTGGAAGGAGAAACTCTAAAAAACATCGACTCACCCTCTGCAAACTCCAGTGGTCTGCGTCTCCTGTCAGCGTAACTCTTCTGTCGGCTCTGAGCTGTCCGCAATCTATCGCATATCAACTTGACATCCTTAGTAGCCTGCTGTACCAAGTCAGGAGCAAATAACAGTCTGTCACCAATCTCTTCCCATCCAATAGGGGAACGACATCTGCGACCATACAGTGCCTCATACGGTGCCATCCCGATACTTGAGTGATAACTGTTATTGTAGGCGAACTCGGGTAATGGCAAATGATCATCCCTGGAGCCTCTAAAATCCAGCACACACGCTCTCAACATATCCTCCAGAGTCTGTATAGTCCTCTCTGACTGACCATCTGTCTGAGGATGGAAAGCGGTGCTAAATCTCAACTGGGTCCCCAACGCTTCCTGAAAGTGTTCCCAAAAATGGGAAGTGAAGCGGGCATCCCTATCAGAAACAACGCTCACTGGAACGCCATGTAGCCTGACAATCTCTCGAACATATAAGTTCGCCAACGTACTCAGAGCATCTGTAGCTCTCATAGCTAAGAAATGGGCGGACTTCGTCAGTCTATCCACAATCACCCAGATGGCATCGTGACCTCTACGGGTCCTCGGTAATCCCATCATAAAATCCATGGTGACATGCTCCCACTTCCATGTCGGTATCGGTAGAGGCTGCAATAATCCTGCAGGCTTCTGATGCTCTACCTTTACCTGCTGACAGACGAGACATCTCGCAACATACTCTGCTATGTCTCTCTTCATCCCAGACCACCAATAAACTCTCCGGAGATTCTGATACATCTTCGTACTCCCCGGATGTACTGTATACCTCGCTGAGTGAGCCTCTGATAAAATCATCCTCTTGATCTCAGGATCCTCGGGAACACATATCCTACCGCGGAACCTCAGTAAACCAGCAGTACTCAATGCAAAATCAGTATCTGCACCTGTCTGTACCTGCCTCATCAGCTGAATACATCCCTGATCACTCTGCTGAGCCTACCGGATACGATCAATCAACACCGGCTCCAATCTCAGGCTCGCAATGATCTCAACTCTGTCAATCTCAGGGGGTGCTATGTCCAAACTGAGGCTCGCGAACTGCACTAACAAGTCATGTTCCCGAACCATCATAAATGATACCAACCCTAGGCTCTTACTGCTTAAAGCATCAGCCACTACATTAGCTTTACCCGGGTGGTATAATATCTCGCAATCATAATCCTTCAGGAGCTCGAGCCATCTCCTCTGTCTCATGTTCAGCTCCTTCTGCGAGAATAAATACTTCAGACTCTTATGGTCTGTAAAAATCTGAAACTGCTCACCATATAAGTAATGGCACCATATCTTCAGTGCAAACACTATGGTCGCCAACTCCAAATCGTGGGTCGGATAGTTCCTCTCGTGATCTTTCAGCTGTCTAGATCCATAAGCAACTACCCTCCCATCCTGCATCAGTACACAGCCCAGTCCCTGATGCGATGCATCTGTATATACTAAGAAACTTCCTGAGTTGGTAGGTATGGTGAGAACTGGAGCAGTGGTCAATCGACGCTTCAGCTCCTGAAAACTCCTCTCACAGGTATCATCCCACACAAACTCAACATCCTTCCGTGTGAGACGTGTCAATGGAGCAGCTAATCTGGAGAAACCCTTTACAAATCTCCTGTAGTATCCTGCCAAACCCAGAAAACTTCGAATCTCTGTGACTATCTTGGGTCGCTCCCACTGACCAACTGCCTCTATCTTGGATGGGTCCACTGACACTCCATCCCTCGATACTACATGGCCCAGAAAAGAAATTTGCTCTAACCAGAAGTCACACTTACTGAGTTTGGCATACAACCGTCTCTCTCTGAGGGTCTGTAACACTATCCTCAAGTGCTGCTCGTGGTCCTCCCTGGATCTAGAGTATACCAAAATATCATCGATAAACACAATCACAAACCGATCCAAGTATGGCTTGAACACATCGTTCATCAAAGCCATGAATGCTGCGGGGGCATTAGTCAACCCGAATGGCATAACCAAGAACTCATAATGACCATAACGAGTCCTAAATGCTATCTTGGGTACATCCTCCGTCCGTATCCTCAGCTGATGATACCCAGACCTCAGATCAATCTTAGAAAAGACTTGTGCTCCCTGAAGCTGATCCAACAAATCGTCAATGCGTGGAAGGGGATACTTATTTTTAATGGTAGCCTTATTCAACAATCTGTAATCCATACACAATCGGAGGCTGCCATCCTTCTTCCTCACAAACAAGACCGGAGCTCCCCAAGGTGATACGCTCGGTCTCACAAACCCCTTCTCAAGCAAATCCTGTAACTGCTTTCTCAGCTCCTCCAACTCAATCGGAGCCATCCTATACGGTGGTTTTAAAATCGGTTCTGTACCAGGTACTAAATCTATTCCAAACTCCATCTCTCTGGCTGGAGGTAATCCTGGTAAATCGTCTGGAAAGACGTCAGGAAACTCCTTAACCACTGGAATATCTCTCAAATCCGGTCGTACCTGATCCGTATCAACCACATATGCGATGAATCCTTCAAAACATAAATCATAAAATCAGCAAAATTTATTGCTCCATTTAGAATAACACTGATTTCATTATTTTCAGGGAAATTTTACAATACATCTTTTGGGGATATTAAACGTTAACGTCTTAGAAAAACAATCTAACACAACACGATTGGCAGCCAACCAATCCATTCCTAATATGACATCGAAGTCCCTCATATACATCACAATAAGGTCGGCTGACATTTCTTTTTCCCCGACTTTCAACTTACAGTCCCTGACTACATACTCTACTAGTTGACTAGTGTTTATAGGGGTAAGTATTAACAATTTACTACTCAGAGGAATAGACTCTACATACTTAGATAATTTACATGTAAATGAAGGCGATACGAATGAATGCGTGGCACCAGGATCAATCAAAACATATGCTTCTAAATCAAAGATCAGGATGGTACCTTTCACCACATCAGACGACTGATCTGCCGTATCCTGGTCCAAAGCATGAACTCGCCCTGTACCCATCACTTGCTTCCCTTTCTCTTCGACAGTAGCTCTCCTCCTCTGAGCAGGAATCTGAACTGGAGCTCTGTCCGGCTCCTTGCCCTTCTGTGGGGCAGTGTCCTGTCTCTCTGGGCAATCTCTCATCACATGCCCTGGCCTCCCACATCGATAACATACTACAGTAGTAGCTATAGGCACTGGACAAGGTCTGGTACCATGATATCTGCCACATCGCCAACATCGATCAGTAGTAGGGCGTGGTCCTCCAATGACAATGCCTCTAGCTGGTGGTAAAGCCGGATGAACAGGGGGTCTATCTGTCCTCTCCTGAACCTCCTCAATCTTCGACCTCTTATCAGAGAGCCGTACACCTCTCCTGAAAAATCTATCTCTCCCGGGTCTCTTTTGGTCTCTGTCTCGACTCCTACTAAACTTTCCTATCTCGGAGACGTTTCGCTCAAAATCCTGCTCACACAGCTGAGCTCTATGTACTGCCTCCTCATAAGTCGAAACATCAAAGGGAGCCAACCGAGATCTGATGGCTGGTCTCAGTCCATCTATAAACTTCTGGACCTTTCGATCCTCACTGCCCATCGTCTCCAAATCACATCTCCCCAAAGAGATGAATCGAGTCTCATACTCATCAATAGACTGGTTCCCCTGAACCAAACTCAAAAACTCCATCCTCAACTTTCGCTGTGCAGTAGCGGGAACATACTGCCTCCTAAAGGCATCCAAAAATATCTCCCATGTGACCTCAGCATGTCGAGCTCTCAATATTGGCTCGGTAGATCTCCACCAATGCTCTGTCGCTCCCTGAAATACAAATACGGCAAAAGAAACCCTCTCGGTAGTAGTGCACCTGAAAAGCCTATATAGCTTCTCCATCTGATACACCCAATCCTCAGCTACTACTGGGTCCTTCCTCCCATGGAAGACTGGAGGTCTAAACTTCTGAAAATGTCTAAATCTATCCAGGTCACACTCATATCCAACATCCTGAGCCTGAACCTCGGGTAACTCTGCGGCCTGTGCCGGCATCTCAGGATCAGGTGTTGCCTATCCCACCGGATCTCGCCTATCTCTAACCCCGACAGCTGCCTGCTGCGCTACAATCTCAGCCAGGCTCTCAATACTCCGCTCAAGTCTAGCGAAGCGTGCCTTAGTCTCATCTGGTCTCACAGCAGTACCCTCGGGTACCTGACCAGTCTGTATACCATCACCATGGCCTCTAGGCCTGCCCCTACGGCCTTTAGCACGTGTACTAGCCCCACTACCACTGCGGGTGACCGGCATAATGTAAATCCTGTATTCCAAATTCATTTGTTAATTTAATTCCCATCTAGTATACACTTTGACATCTCATACAGCACAGTACTAAGGGGGATGTAATTTTCCTTAACGACCACTATTGACTCTTATCCGACCAACTCTAACTCATAATTGCTTACTTATCGATACTGATTCACGTCTGGCCAACCTCTGCTCTGATACCACTTTATCTGTCACGACCCAATACTACCAAAATCAGTACAAATTTTTCACTTTTGAAAAATCTTTCTTACCTCTTCGTGACATATTCCTCTAAACAGGTCGGGCTGTGAATCAATATCGATATACCATTCAAACCATTAAGAAATATCACACGTAAACACACATACTGATAGAATTAATTATATAATAGAGTGGTCGATATGTTTATACTTCACATGATTCTATATTTAAATCCCCAAATATTCTTTCATATATAATACTGTGCTGTAAGCATACTAATACAAAATTCTGTACGTGGTGTATACCTGACAGTCGATGGGAAACAAAGATATCAGCTATGCCGTCTACTATCTACACCCGCTATCTCTATGGTGGAAACACTGAAAGTGGGTGGAAAATGAAAGGGTGAGCTCCACATGCTCAGTAAGGCAATAATACAAACGAGTAGATAGCTATACTATCTACATGCTGATAAGAAAATCAGGATATATGTGAGCATGAGGTAAAAACAATGATATGCCATATATATATATATATATCATCTGTTCTAAAACAGAAAATCGGCATATTAAAAACATGGAATAAGTCTCATGTGAAAACATCTCATGCTCAATGAAACAACACGTTTTAAAATACCCCATCTGGGTCAAAATATGATACACTCACAAACCAAATCCGTTTCAACAAAATTCTTTATTTTCAAATCTCCATTATAAAATCACCCTTCTCACAGGGTTACAAATCAATGAAAGTCTCATAAAATCCCTCCATGGGAATAATCAAATCTCAATTGAAATCATAAGAAAATCGGGGTCTGACCCTCCCTCGGGTCTACCCTGGTCTATCAAGACCAATAGTTATATCATGTGAGACATGTCAACGACTATATCGGTAATATCCAGGACTATGGCCATAACCCCGTGATCCCTGGCACACGGATCCTAGTGTGCGGGGTATCACACCTGAAACGGGAGGTGGGTCATCCTACCCGCCAGAACAGTATAATATCAGGATTGCGAGGGCAAGACTTGCTGTCTCGTGGCTAATGCCACTCCACTCCAACAATCCCCACGGTACAGCGTACTCCGCGTGATATACACGGTACATCGTACTCCGTGAACCCAAGTTCAATCAGGGGTGCCTGTAATAGGTCTTATCCACCCATGTCTAGTATGTCTCAATCTGCATGTGTGAGCATATCATCTCACTGTGACACACAGTCAACAGGAGGCTCCAACACGGCTATATGCATGTCATATAAATTCCTGTGCGAGCGAAGCTCCAGCACAGCTCCATGCATATTCATGATATCTGAAAACCTCATGCGAGCGAAGCTCTAGCACAATTTCATAGAAATCAATAAAAATCTGCGTACGAGTAGCGCTCCAGTACGACTTAAACTGATTATAAATTCAATTCAAATCCACGTACGAGCATTGCTCCAGTACGGATAGGTATTAAAACTCAGTGAAAACCTCGTACGAGAAAAACTCCAGTACGGTAGTCATATAAAACAAATCTGTAAAATAGTGCGAGCAAGGCTCCAGCACTCTGAGTATGAGTTAAAATATAAAATCCAGTGCGAGCAGTGCTCAAGCACGGTTACAACTTATATAACACTGATAGGTGGCTCAATTTATCAAAACATGTTAAATAAATATCAATTGGCACCAAACATGTGCCCTTTTCACTTAAAACATGTAAATAATAGCCAACCTATCCATAAATTGCTTGAATTAAAGCAATATCATCATGAAAACATTAAAATCATGAAATTCATGCAATTTCATAGCCTTACTACCCTTTTTTTGAAATTTTCCTAACTCGGGGCAAAATAGTCATTTTCCACTATTTTCATATTTTTTCGCAAAAATTATTATTCTGTTTTCAAGTAGCCTATTGAATTTAACGTAATGTAAATCCCCTCAAAATTACGTACAGCTACCTCTAAGTGTTCATAAAATTCCCTTACCTGGAATCACACGCGAGCTTATCCCGACTCGGTCGTACCAGGTCTCTCAGTCCAATTCGCTCGTCTACGGAGCTGCATATAACCACATATGGCTTCAATTCAATATACAGATCAGTATTTCACTCTTACTGATCAAATCTAAAGCTCTGGGCTCGTTTTACTCTATTGGACCCGATTGCACTTTAATGGGCCTCGAACCCCTTTTTCAGCCCGTTTCCACTTTTAAATCCCTTCTTCGGGTTTACTGGGCTCATTTGATTTATCAATAATCATCGAGCTTCGTTCCAAACTCAGTGGATAGCCCGGATACTATTTACGATAATTACTTTGAAATTTCAAATAAATTTCCTTTTTATGCAGAATTAATCCTTAAATCCGTAAAATAATCGAAACTCTGCATTAAAGGACTCATATTATCGTAATTAAAATGTACTTACCCAATATGGTACGGGGTACGAAAATCAGAGCTAAATCGGCTCTAGTTCAGGCTCTGTAGTGACACTGCACAATTATTTAAATCCGGGTCATTTTTCATCAATAAAATATTAAATTGAATTCCCGGGATTTATCCGCAGGTCAATCTCGACCCTCAGTTAGTTACCCTAATTTTCGAGTCGTCCCCGGGTACACTTTCTTCCTTTTTTTCCTCTTTTTTTCTTTTTCTTTCTTTTTCTTTTTCTTTTTCTTTTCTCCCTTTCCTTCCTTCTCGGCTACGGTGCCGTTTTGGCCCGTTTGCCGTCGCCGGCGTTTCCGGCCATCTCGCCGGCAGCTACTGGGTTCAACAGAACCGTCTCGGCCAGGGGAAGGCTCGGCTCGGCTGAATCGGTGCTAGAATGCCGTCGTTCACCGGGACCGAGGCGATTTCTCCGCTGGACTTTCGTCGGTCGATTCGCCGGGAATAGGGGTCGTCGGCGCGCGTTGCTGGTACCGTTGGAACCGCTGGGCTTCGGTCTACCTTTTCTGACCGGTAGCTGAGCTCGTCGGACGCCAGTGACTGGTCTGGGGTGTCGGGTTTCACGGGTTCCATTTGGGTTTCGATTTTCGCGGGTCTTCTCTCTCCCCGATTTCAGATTTTCGATTTTTTGTTTTTTTTTTTATTTATTTATTATTATTTTAATACATTAAAATATATTAAAATAATCCAAATATCCCAAAAAATCTTGAAAAAATATTATTAAATTCATTTAATCAATAAAATGAATTTATCAGTGTATTTTCGTCTTTCTCGGTATATTTTTTTATTCTTTTCGGGATAATTTTTCGAATTAAAAATCCCGATTAATTTCAAATTAATTCCCGTAAATTTCAATAAATTAATATCTAGATCAATCGGCCTCGAATTTAAATATTTTCCTCGGTATTGATCCAGATTTCGCAAATTCCATAATTTATCGAAAATTACTTATCGAATTTATACCGAATTTTGGTCTTTTGTCCATTTTACCCTTGCACGGGTTCGGGACCAAATTGAATCGACTTTCTTTCATCAATCCACAATCTTTTCCCTATTTTCAGTCAACTCGATTTAATTCCTTAGACAACTTGTTGCTTCTTTATTTTCCCAATTTATCCATATTCGATTTTACATACATTATTTCGTTTCATCCACATTTTATCAAATCCGAATCAAGCATCTTATGAATCCATTAACATATACTAATGTCATACAATATGGAAATCATAAGGAATATCATACAAAAATTGCGGATCTCACATATACCTTTCTTCGTGTACAAAAAGTAGCCTAGGGTAGCTCTTTCCCATAGCCTACATCATGTACGCGGCAGGTAGCGCCCACGGAATCACTGTAAATAGTCGGAGAGGTAGAGGGGTGAGCTTTTGGGAAAAAGCCCAGTAAGAAGATGTATTTAAAATAGTCCTAGCAATTCAAATATGTAGAAAACATAATAGTACGTATAATGATTACTTTCTGAAACTAATATAAGGGACATTCAAAGATTAAGAAAAATCGAAAACATCGAGATTCAAAACGTAATTCTTTAAGTACGTGAACTTAACAGATATTACGTAAACTTTTCGTACATTCAGAATTCCAAACAGGAATACATGTCAAATCACATACTACAAAATCTGATTCTGAAAATAGAGTTTAATTTTCAAATAGAGACTACATCAGCCCATATAATTATCACGCGGCAATAACAAATTCATCTCGCGGTAAATAACCAAGGCATCCTTCGTAAAGGGAATTCAAAACCTATGGCCACGACAAGGCTGTAGATGGGATCAAGGTTGTACAACGTTTCAGAACCCGAAGGTGAAATTCAGAACCTGTGGCCATGGCAAGGCTGTAGACGGGATCAAAGTCATACAACGTTTCAGAACCCGAAGGTGAAATTCAGAACCACAAGGGCGAAGTTTAGACGCTACACAGGCTAAGTTCAGACGCCACACAGGCGAAGTTGACATGCGTTAGCATACAACATAAATGGCCCTTAGTCTTAAAACATATTATATTTCTCATATGCAAAAACATCGAATTAAAAATCATCTTGTTCGAAAGATCATTTCAAAAGACATGTTCTTATTTCAAAAGCATAAATACAGAGAGCATAGTCTTGATCAGAAATATAATTTAGAAACAGGCATGGAAATCATACTTCATGTCTTTGTAAGCTTTCCTTAATCATGGTTCAGAAAGTAACTATTACCATTTTAAATTATATCCCCTTACCTCGATCTATCAAAACTTTCGAGTTCGAGTGGTGACGCCTTCTAATACCTCCTTTAATTCCTTCTACGTTTTACCTACACCGAAATCATTCACTTAGCATCCTATTCTTGCGAATCATCCGATGTCACGACCCAATACTACCAAAATCAGTACAAATTTTTCGCTTTGGGAAAATCTTTCTTACCTCCTCGTGACATATTCCTCTTAACAGGTCGGGTTGTGAATCAATATCAATATACCCTTCTTAACCATTAAAATATCACACGTAATAAATATAATTACATCAAGCATATTATAATAGAGTGGTCGGTATGTTTTATACATCACATGATTCTATATGTACATCCCCAAATATTCTTTCATATACAATACTATGCTGTAAGCATACTAATACAAAATTTTTTACGTAGTGTATACCTGACAGTCGATGGGAAACAAATATATCAGCTATGCCGTCTATTCTCTACACCCGCTATCTCTATGGTGGAAACACTGAAAGTGGGTGAAAAATGAAAGGGTGAGCTCCACATGCTCAGTAAGGCAATAATACAAACGGGTAGATAGCTATACTATCTACATGCTGATAAGAAATCAGGATATATGTGAGCATGAGGTAAAAACAATGATATGCCATATATATAATATCATCTATTCTAAAACAGGAAATCGGCATATTAAAAACATGGAATAATTCTCATGTGAAAACATCTCATGCTCAATGAATCAACACGTTATAAAATACCCCATCTGGGTCAAAATATGATACACTCACAAATCAAAATCCATTTCAACAAAATTCTTTATTTTCAAATCTCCGTTATAAAATCACCCTTCTCACAGGGTTACAAATTAATGAAAGTTTCATAAAATTCCTCCATGGGAATAATCAAATCTCAATTGAAATCATAAGAAAATCGGGGCCTGACCCCTCCCTCGGGTCTACCCTTGTCTATCAAGACCAATAGTTATATCATGTGAGACATGTAAGCGATTATATCGGTAATATCCAGGACTATGGCCATAACCTCATGATCCCTGGCACACGGATCCTAGTGTGCGGGGTATCACACCTGAAACGGGAGGTGGGCCATCCAACCTGCCAGAACAGCATAATATCAGGATTGCGATGGTAAGACTTGCTGTCTCGTGGCTAATGCCACTCCACTCCAACAATCCCCACGGTACAGCGTACTCCGCGTGATATACACGGCACAACATACTCCGTGAAGCCAAGCTCAATTTGGGGTGCCTGTAATAGGTCTTATCCACCCATGTCAACTATGTCTTAGTATGCACGTGTGAGCATATCATCTCACTGTGACACACAGTCTATAAGAGGCTCCAACACGGCTATATGCATGTCATATAAATTCCTGTGCGAGCGAAGCTCTAGCACGGCTCCATGCATATTCATGATATCTGAAAACCTCGTGCAAGCGAAGCTCTAGCACGGTTTCATAGAAATCAATAAAATCTGCATACGAGCAACGCTCCAGTATGACTTAAACTGATTGTAAATTCAATTCAAATCCACGTACAAGCAATGCTTTAGTACGGATAGGTATTAAAACTCAGTGAAAACCTCGTATGAGAAAAACTCCAGCACGGTAGTCATATGAAATAAATCTGTAAAATAGTGCGAGTAGGGCTCCAGCACTTTGTGTATGAGTTAAAATATAAAATCCAATGCGAGCAGTGCTCAAGCACGATTACAACTCATATAACACTGATAGGTGGCTCAATTTTATCAAAACATGCTAAATAAACATCAATTGGCACCTAACTTGTGCCTTTTCACTTAAAACATGAAAATAATAGCCAACCTATCCATAAATTGCTTGAATTGAAGCACTATCATCATGAAAACATTAAAATCATGAAATTCAAGCAATTCATGCAAATTCATAGCCTTATTACCCTTTTTGAAATTTTCCTAACTGGGGGCAAAATAGTAATTTGGCGCTATTTCCATATTTTTTCGTAAAAAATATTATTCTGTTTTCGGGTAACCTATTGAATTTAACGTAATGTAAATCCCCTCGAAACTACGTACAGCTACCTCTAAGTGTTCATAAAATTCCCTTACCTGGAATCACGCACGAGCTTATCCCGACTCGACCGTACCAGGTCTCTTAGTCCAATTCGCTCGTCTACGGAGCTACATATAACCACATTTGAGTTCAGTTCAAATATACAGATCAGTATTTCACTCTTACTCGTCGAATCTAAAGCTCTGGGCCGTTTTACTCTATTGGGCCTGATTGCACTTTAATGGGCCTCGAACCCCTTTTTTCAGCCTGTTTCCATTTTTTAATCCCTTCTACGGGTTTAATGGGCTCATTTGATTTATCAATAATCATCGGGCTTCGTTCCAAACTCATTGGATAGCCCGGATACTGTTTACGATAATTACGTTGAATTTTCGAATAAAATTCCTTTTATGCAGAATTAATCCGTAAATCCGTAAAATAATCTTAACTCTGCATTTAAGGACTCATATTATCGTAATTAAAATGTACTTACTAAATACGGTGCGGGGTACAAAAATCGAAGCTAAATCGGCTCTCGTTCGGGCTCTGTAGTGACACTGCACAATTATGCAATTTCGGGTCGTTTTCCAATAAAATAATATTAAATTGAATTCTCGGGATTTATCCGCAGGTCAATCCCGACTACTCGGTCACTTACCTGAATTTCAAGTCATCCCCGGGTACACTTTCTTCCTTTTTCCTTTTTTTATTCTTTTTATTTTTCTTTTCCTTCTCTTTTCCTTCTTTTTTTTCCCCTTCTCGGCTACGGTGCTGTTTTGGGCATTTCACCGTCGTCGATAATCCCGACCATCTCGTCGGCCGCCAGTGGGCTTAACAGAACAGTCTCGACCTGGGGATCGTTTTGCGGGGTTGAATCGGTGCTAAGACACCGCCATTCACCGGGACAGAGGCGATTTCTCCTCGAAACTTTCGACCGTCGATTCGCCAGAAATAGCTGCCGTCGACGTGCGTTGTTGGTACCATTGGAACCGCCGGGCTTCGTTCTTCCTTTTCCGATCAGTAGCTGGGCTCGTCGGACGCCGGTGGCTCATCGGGCTCGTCGGGTTGGCTGTCGGGTTCCGTTTTGGTTTTGCGGGTCTTTCTCTCTCCCCGACTGATTTTCAGATTTTCCGATTTTTCCCTTTTTTCATTATTATTTATTAATTTATTTATTATTATTTTAATCAATAAAATATATTAAAAATACCCAAATATCCTAAAAAATATTATTTAATTCATTTATTCAATAAATGAATTTATCAGTCTATTTTCATCTTTCCAGTATATTTTTCGATTCTTTTCGAGATAATTTTTCGAATTAAAAATCTCGATTAATTTCGAATTAATTCTCGTAAATTTCAATAAATTAATATCTAGATCAATCGACCTCGAATTTAAATATTTTCCTCGGTATTGATCCAGATTTCGCAAATTCCATATTTTAATGAAAATTACTTATCGATTTTATACCGAATTTTGGTCTTTTGACAACTTTACCCTTGTACTGTTCGGGACCAAATTAAATTGACTTTCTTTCATCAATCCTCAATCTTTTCCCTATTTTCAATTCCTTATTTTCAGTCAACTCGATTAAATTCCTTATTCAATTTTACGTACGATATTTCGTTTCGTCCACATTTATCAAATCCAAATCAACCATCTTATGAATCCATTAACAGATAATAATGTCATACAAAAATGCGGATCTCACAATCACCCCCACTAAAAGAATTTGGTCCTCCAAATTAGAACCAAATCAATCGGTAAATAACTCCGGGTACTTCTCCTGTATCATGCTCTCTAGCTCCCAGGTAGCTTCCTCCGGAGTGTGATACTGCCACTGAACCTTCACCAGGGAGATCGTCTTGGATCGCAATACCTTCTCCTTCCTATCCAAAATCTAAACCGATCTCTCAACATAGGTCATACTGTCACTAAGCTCTAACGGCTTGTAGTGAATCACGTGTGACGGATCCGGATGGTACTTCCGAAGCATAGAAACGTGGAAGACACTGTGTACTCCTGCCAACTCTGGTGGCAATGCCAATCTATAGGCCTTATCTCCCACTCACTCTAGAATCTCAAAGGGTCCAATAAAACGAGGGCTCAGTGTACCTTTCTTACCGAACCTCATGATACCCTTGGAAGGAGAAACTCTCAAAAACACCGACTCACCCTCTGCAAACTCTAATGGTCTGCGTCTCCTGTCAACATAACTCTTCTGTTGGCTCTGAGCTGTCCGCAATCTATCGCATATCAACCTGACATCCTCAATAGCCTGCTGTACCAAGTCAGGAGCAAATAATAGTCGGTCACCTATATCTTCCCATCCAATAGGGGAGCGACATCTACGACCATACAGTGCCTCATACGGTGCTATCCCGATACTCGAGTGATAACTGTTATTGTAGGCGAACTCGGCTAATGGCAAATGATCATCCCAGGAGCCTCCAAAATCCAGCACACACGCTCTCGACATATCCTCCAGAGTTTGTATAGTCCTCTCTGATTGACCATCTGTCTGAGGATGGAAAGCGGTGCTAAATCTCAACTAGGTCCCCAACGCTTCCTGAAAGTGTTTCCAAAAATAAGAAGTGAAGTGGGCATCCCTATCAGAAACAACGCTCACAGGAATGCCATGTAGCCTGACATGTAAGACCCGAAAATTCGGTGTCATTTTTAAGAATATTGTTATTTGTAAACTTGGATTTTATGTAATCTTGATAAAAAATCAAAGAAATAATTTAATTTCGAGTCCAATTGATCAAGATATAAATTATCAGAATTTATCAGAATTTTTGTTTCGAAAAACGAGCCCAAAAATAGTGAAAAAATATACCGAAAAAAAGTAAAATCGGACTGATAAATTCATTTTCGGACTGAATGAATTTAATATGAATTTTTGGGATATTTTGGGATATTTTAAGATTTTTATTATTATTTTAAGAATAAAATACTAATAAAAATATATTATAAAAAAAATCTGTAAAAAAAAAAAGGAGAATATCGGGGAGAGAGAAAGAGGAAACCGACGGTTTCGGTTTCCTCTCACCGGCGAGCCACCGGCGACTAGGGACCCAGGCGAGGGTCGACGAAGCAGGCCCGACACCCGCGCAACCCACCGACGGCAGCGACGCGCGACGAGGTGGTCGAAAAACGCTGAAAACGGAGGAGGAAGCCGCGGAAGAGAAGAGCTGATTCGCCGACGATGGCACCGTTTTGACCCCAGCCGAGGCTCGATTTAGGAAGCCCAGGCCGTGGCGCTCCGATTGGTGGCGGAATCGCGCCGGGAACCGGCAGGAAACGTCGGCAACGGTGAAAAGTGCCCTGAACCGGTCGGCCGGTTCAGTGAGGAAGCTTCTGCGCTGAACCGGACCGGACCGGTTCAGCCAAGGAGGAGAGAGAAAAAGAGAAAAAAAGGGAAAAAGGAAAAGAAAATTTTTGGGATTTCATCGGACTTCGGGTAAGTCGATATGAGGTCAAAAGTGACCGATTTAATTTTCGATAAATTTATTTGAATTATATTTAATCGAAAATTGGCCCGAAAATGAAAAATACGAAATTGTGCAGTTCGACGATTAATTCTGAACGGAAGCCCGATCGAACTTCGATTCGTGCACCATCGCACAATATCAGGTAAGTAAAGCTCATTTACGACAATTTATGTGATTAACGCATAATTAAGATTTAATTTATGCATTTCGGATTAAATTTCGAATTTTGTGAATTATATTTGGAATTTCGAATAAATTGTCGTAAATGATATTCGGGCTATCCAAAGAGTTTGGAACGAAGCCCAATGGGTATTAATAGACCCAATGAGTCGATAGACCCTGATGAAGGGAAATAATACGTGAAAAATGGGCTTAATACGGATTAAGGCCCGATTAAAGTAATTAGGCCCATTTAGAGTAAACGGGCCCAATTAAGTGAAATGAACTGTATTAAATGTGTAATACAGTAGGAAACGTGAAATTAATCCAGTGAATGGTTAAATGCAGCTCCAGAGTCATATTGAGAGTTGACCGGACTGCGAGATTTGGACAGCACAGAGGAAGAGAGGTCACATTACGTGATCCGAGGTAAGGAATCTATGGGAGCTATTAGAGATAGCTGTACGTATTTTCATCGTCATTTACAGTCAATTAAATTTCATATAGAGTATAGATATGAAATTTCTGGATAGTACCCAAATATGAGAAAATTACGAAAATACCCTTAGACTCAGGAATTTTAGAAATGCATAAAGTGCATGCAATTCATGTTTTCTCTGTGAAAAAAGAGATTTTTGTGAAGCTAAAATGATAGACTGGCTCATGGCCTGACAGTATGCATTAACTTGCACGTTTTTCTAAAAAATGATTTGATTGACAAGTGATTTGATGGGATGTTTCCCTCTCATTTTGTTTTGTACCGTTTTGCATATTGCACTCGGTTTTGAGTACCACTGTGGTGGGAAATAGAGCCAGATGTCTATTTTGTGTGTGTGAAATCGTACTGGAGCTATGATGAGATCTGTGAATTTATCCAGATCCGCTCCCACTTGATTTTGGGTATTTCATCTGTACAGACCGTGCTGGAGCACTGCTCGCACTGGATTCTGTTGTGATTTGTGATTGAGATCGTGCTGGAGCCCTCGAGTTGAGTAGGAGGCTGTTGCAGCAGGGGCCCAGATAGGTCGCCTGTGGTAGGCAGGACCTCACACACTGACTTGCTCGCACTAGATCTGAGACGACAGGCTATGGTTGATAATTTATTTTGTTGGGGTGGTGAGCTGTTAACTCAGGCACCTACAACTATGTGGTAATTGTACTGTGGTTCACGGAGTACATCGAACGGTGTAGACAACATGGAGTACACTGTACCGTGCAACTATGGGATGTGAGGATTGCGTCTTTGGACTCGGGCATGCTTTGTCATTGCTCTGTTTTGTGATAGTCCTTAGATAGGAGCCGATGGATAGACTAATCCCCTCCTCGGACTTAGAGACACCCTGGCACACCTGATCCGTGATAGCTTGTGGGTCTCGGACTTTGGCCAAATGTTCCATTGGATTTGCGTTGAAATCCCTGCCTAGTCTCATCTATTTTATTGGTTTCGGTGATGAAACTAATTGTGATTTGATTTCTGTGATGAAACCGTTTGAAATGAGAATATGATTTTAAAGTGAGTTTCAATACTGAATACAGAAATATTTTACTCTGAATGAGTTTTGATATTCGATTTTTGGGCATTAAATTACTATGTGTTTTATTATAATGGTTTTGTGAATGCCATGAGTTTTCGGCATAAACCATGCATCATGAGCATCGGGGATAATTTGATTATCTACTGGCTTTATAAATTAATGAGAGTGTTTTGAAAAGTAAATGCATTTGTTTTACGAGTTGATAAAACATGCATTATGAGCATCGTAGATAGTGTGGTTATCTACCTGCTTTCATATATTTCTTACTGAGCGCGTTATGCTCATCCCATTATTTTTCCAACCTCTACAGAGCATTTCAGTGGAGTGTATAAGCTGCGTCCGTCCTGCGATCTTTTACACACAGCTATCCAGACCTCTGTCGCGACCCAAATTTTCAAAAATCACTACAAATTTTTCGCGAACTTACCACATTTTAATTGTTGGGCTGTGAGTCAATATCCCTCACTCAATTTCATATATTATATATATATGCATAACAGGCAATGCTTTCGTCCTAGGCACAAATATTGCGGAAGCTTATAAAATTATCATTTTAGAATTTAAAATTCGTTTACATTGCCTAACATATACATCCCCCATATAACATGACTACATCACTGTACACTATTATTCAGATACAAAAGTACATGTGGTATCAGAGCAGTGTTGGTCTGATGTGAGTCAGTGTCTGTAGTTAGAAAGTATACATCCCCATGTCACTGTACATTATTAGATACAATTGTGTGTACTGAGCTGTGGTTAAACTGAGAAATTAACTGTGTATGCGGGACGATTGAGATGTCTGACAGACATCGCAGCAGAGGAGAGAGTTCGCGTTCTCGGGGCCATAGAGAGAGGTTCGAGAGACGCTGTGATAGGTTTGAGAAACCTTGTGAATCGTCATGTGATTATATTCCATCAGGTCCACTGAGACTATTGATGCTCGTGTTACGAGATTAGAGCTGAGTTGGAACACATTTATGAAGTTGTTCACTTAGGCTAACTTGACTATGGCTAGGTTAGAGAGTAGGCAAGGTCCGGCTGCTCAGATGACTTATACTGAGCTGACCGCTGCTCCTGAGACACCTACGCCTACATAGCCTGTACCTATGCCACGTGTTGATAAGACCCCTTTACCACCTGTAGTTCTACGACAAACTGGTGAGGATTCAGGGTTTGATTTTAAGTTTTACCGATTGAGGCAGTTTCGGAGCTCAAGCCTCCATCGTTCAGTGGGATCAAGAACTTTTTAGTAGCAGAGGATTGGATCAACCGGTTGGAGAAGCTATTTGACTTTTACCGATGTTTGACTACTGAGAGAGTGGCCTTTGCTACATTCATGTTAGAGGGCGAAGTAGAGTATTGGTGAAAATTCGCCCGACCCATCATGAAAGCTATGTATATCAGATGATTGACTGGGAGATCTTTTTGGATGCCTTCAGGAGGCAGTATATCCCAGCCACTGCTCAACGGAGATTACAGATAGAATTTCTTGGTCTGATCCAGGGGAATAGATCGGTAGACAAGTATGAGTCTCGATTTACATCCTTGGGAAAATGTGACCCCGATACCATGAGCAGTGAGATGCGAAAAGTTTGCAAGTTTATGGAAGGATTGAGACCTTCCATCAGAGTCAGTTTGCCCTATTTGATGTCACGACTTACGAGGAGACCGTGCGTAGAACTTAGTGTGTGTGTAAGACTATGAGATGCACGTCCTTGAGTTTGGTAAGGTCGTGAAGGGCAGGAATAAAGATCAACAAAGGACTGTAATGTCCGAGTAGGGAAGAGGTCGTTTGTTAGACGACTGAGAGTCGATGAGTCACGGGGTAGGATGATTAAGCCCCCGGTGTATCATGTCTCGACTCTAGCTAGGGGTATAATGATTGGAGGACCCCTACTGATTTCAGAACAATGTAGAGCATGTGGTAGATACCACAGTAGTAGGTCATGCCACGTATTGATTGGAACATATTTTAGATATGGCAAGATGGGGCATATGATAAAGGATTGCCTAGAGTTAGCTGAGATAGCCTCACAGAAGGGTAAAGAGTCAGAGAAGGATACAGCTAGTACTTCTGCCCCGAAGAGGAGGGCTATAGCTGAAAAGAAGGATGAAAGCCTCCGACAGTGAATAGATTACCGGTTGTTGAATAAGGCGATCATTAAGAACAAGTACCTTATTCCACGTATTGATGATCTATTGGATCAACTTAAGGAAGTACGGATCTTTTTCAAGATCGATCTGAGGTCTGGATACCATCAGTTGAGAATCCGGAGTGGAGATGTACCTAAGATAGTTTTTCATAACCGTTATGGACATTATGAATTCTTGGTTATGCCTTTCAATCTAACGAATGCTCATACAGCTTTTATAGTATTGATGAATGGAGTGTTCAATCCATACTTGGATCGATTTGTCATAGTGTTTATAGATAACATTCTAGTGTATTTGAAGTCTAGGGAAGAGCATGACTAGCATCTAAGCAGTGTGCTACAAACCCTCAGAGAGAGAAAGCTATATGAGAAGCTCAGTAAGTGTGATTTCTGGTTGGAACAGATATCATTTTTGGGTTTAACTGGATATTTCCGTCAATTTGTAGAAAGTTTCTCTAAATTGGCTGCTCCATTGACACATCTCACTCGAAAGAATGTTGCATTTGAGTGAGACAATGCATGTGATAAGAGTTTTCAAGAACTAAAGTAGTGATGACCACTGCACCGATTCTCACCATTTCGACCAGCTCAGGAGGTTTCTCTGTATATACAGACACCTCGAGACAAGGACTGAGCTGTGTATTGATGCAGAATGGGAAGATAGTTGCTTATGGATCCAGACAACTTAAGGATCATGAGAAGAACTATCTGACCCATGATTTAGAGTTGGCAGTCGTAGTGTTTGCACTGAAGATATGGTGTCACTATTTGTACGGTGAGGAATTTTTAGGTATTCACTAATCATAAGAGCCTCAAGTATTTGTTTTTAACGGAAAAGAATTGAATATGAGGCAGAGATGATGAGTAGAGCTTCTGAAAGATGATGATTATGAGATACTTTATCATCCGGGTAAAGCGAATGTAGTCGTTGATGCCTTGAGCAGAAAGAGCCTCAGGATGGTATTGTACATGATGGTCAGGGAACATGAACTGTTAGAACAGTTTACTAGCCTCAGTCTAGATATAGACCCTTCTGATACTGACGCATATTATGTGATAGCAAGTCTGAGATTGAAACCGGATTTGATAGACCGGACCAGACAAGCTCAGCGTATTGATCGCTTTTGTGTTGATATGTATAGTCAGATACAGATGGGTAGAGTGATTGAGTGCACAGTTAGTGATGATGGCCTGCTGATATTCAGAGGTCGAATTTGCATTCCCGATGACCCACAGCTAAAGGGATTGATTTTGACAGAAGCTCATTCATCGAGGTATACAATGTATCTGAGGAGTAATAAGATGTATAAGAATCCCCAAAGAGTATCTTGGTGGTCAGACATGAAGAAAGATATTGCAGAATTTGGGGCTAAATGCCTTACATGTCAAGAGGTTAAGGTAGAGCATTAGAAACATGCAGAATTATTGCAACCTCTACTTATACCGACATGAAAATGAGAGCACATCACCATGGATTTCATCATGAGTTACCGAGGACCCGACAAAACCATGATGCCATTTGAGTGATTGTGGAATGATTGACGAAGTCAGCTCACTTCTTAGCCGTGAAGGCTACGGATACTCTGAGTGCGTTGGCGAATCTGTGTGTACGGGAGATTGTGAGGCTGCATGGTGTTCCAATGAGTATTGTGTTTGACAGGGATTCCTGCTTCACTTTCCATTTTTGGGAACATTTTCAAGAAGCTAAGGAACCCGATTGAGTGTCAGTATAGCTTTCCACCTTCAGTCCGATGGTCAGTGAGAGAACCATCCAGACTTTGGAGGATATGTTGAGAGCTTGTGTGTGGATTTCAGAGACTCCTGGGATGACCATTTGCCATTAGCCGAATTCGCCTATGACAACAGTTATCACTCGAGTATTGGGATGGCACCGTATGAGGCGTCATATGGTCTTAGGTGTCGATCTCCAATTGGATGAGAAGAAGTGAGTCACCGAAAGATGTTTGCTCCCGATTTAGTGAAGCAAGCCTTTGAGGATGTCCAATTTATATGTGAGAAATTGAGGAAAGCTCAGAGTAGGCAGAAAAGTTACGTTGAGATGAGGCGTAAACCTTTGGAATTCACTGTAGGTGAATCAATATTCTTGAAAGTTTTTCCCTCGAAAGGGATAATGAGATACTGAAGCGAGTGGGAAATAAGGCCTGTAGGCTAGCCTAGACACCTGAGCTAGCAGGCATTCATAACGTCTTCCACACGCTGATGCTTCGGAAGTATCATCTAGATCAGACACATTCGATTCAGTATGAGCCGTTGGAGCTCACAGAGGAAATGTCATATGTAGAGAAGTCGATTCAGATATTGAATAGGAAAGAGAAAGTGTTACGGACCAGAACGATCACTCTGGTTAAGGTTTTCGGGCAGTACCACACTTCAGAGGAAGTTATGTGGGATTAGAGAGCCTAATGCGAGAGAAATATTCGCAGTTATTCGAGAATTGACTTGGTTCTAATTTGGAGGACCAAATTTCTTAAGGTGGGGAGGAATGTAATACCCGAAAATTCGGTGTCATTTTTAAGAAAATTGTTATTTGTAAACTTGGATTTTATGTAATCTTGATCAAAAATCGAAGAAATAATTTAATTTCGAGTCCAATTGATCAAGATATAAATTATCAGAATTTATCAAAATTTTTGTCTCGAAAAATGAGCCCGAAAATAGTGAAAAAATATACCGAAAAAAAAGTAAAATCGGACTGATAAATTCATTTGCGGACCGAATGAATTTAATATAAATTTTTGGGATATTTTAAGATTTTTATTATTATTTTAAGAATAAAATAATAATAAAAATATATTATAAAAAAAATCTGTAAAAAAAAAATAAGAGAATATCGGGAAGAGAGAAAGAGGAAACCGACGGTTTCGGTTTCCTCTCACCGGCGAGCCGCCAGCGACTAGGGACCCAGGCGAGGGTCGATGAAGCAGGCCCGACACCCTCACAACCCACAGACGGCAGCGACGCGCGACGAGGTGGCCGAAAAACGCCGAAAACGGAGGAGGAAGCCGCGGAAGAGAAGAGCTGATTCGCCGACGATGGCACCGTTTTGACCCCAGCCAAGGCTCGATTTAGGAAGCCCAGGCCGTGGCGCGCCGATTGGTGGCAGAATCACGCCGGGAACCGGCCGAAAATGTCGGCAACGGCGAAAAGTGCCCTGAACCGGTCGGTCGGTTCAGTGAGGAAGCTTCTGCGTTGAACCGGACCGGACCGGTTCAGCCAAGGAGGAGAGAGAAAAATAGAAAAAAAAAGGGAAAAAGGAAAAGAAAATTTTTGGGATTTCATCGGACTTCGGGTAAGTCGATACGAGGTCAAAAGTGATCGATTTAATTTTCGATAAATTTATTTGAATTATATTTAATCGAAAATTGGCCCGAAAATGAAAAATACGAAATTGTGCAGTTCGACGATTAATTCTGAACGGAAGCCCGATCGAACTTTGATTCGCGCACCATCACACAATATCAGGTAAGTAAAGCTCATTTACGACAATTTATATGATTAACGCGTAATTAAGATTTAATTTACGCATTTCGGATTAAATTTCGGATTTTGTGAATTATATTTGAAATTTCGAATAAATTGTCGTAAATGATATTCGGGCTATCCAAAGAGTTTGGAACGAAGCCCAATGGGTATTAATAGACCCAATGAGTCGATAGACCCTGATGAAGGGAAATAATACGTGAAAAACGGGCTTAATACGGATTAAGGCCCGATTAAAGTAATTAGGCCCATTTAGAGTAAACGGGCCCAATTAAGTGAAATGAACTGTATTAAATGTGTAATACAGTAGGAAACGTGAAATTAATCCAGTGAATGGTTAAATGCAGCTCCAGAGTCATATTGAGAGTTTACCGGACTGCGAGATTTGGACAGCACAGAGGAAGAGAGGTCACATTACGTGATCCGAGGTAAGGGATCTATGAGAGCTATTAGAGATAGCTGTACGTATTTTTATCGTCGTTTACAGTCAATTAAATTTCGTATAGAGTATAGATATGAAATTTCTGGATAGTACCCAAATATGGGAAAATTACGAAAATACCCTTAGACTCAGGAATTTTAGAAATGCATACAGTGCATGCAATCCATGTTTTCTCTGTGAAAAAAGAGATTTTTGTGAAGCTAAAATGATAGACTGGCTCATGACTTGACAGTATGCATTAACTTGCACGTTTTTCTAAAAAATGATTTGATTGACAAGTGATTTGATGGGATGTTTCCCTCTCATTTTGTTTTGTACCGTTTTGCATATTGCACTCGGTTTTGAGTACCACTGTGGTGGGAAATAGAGCCAGATGTCTATTTTGTGTGTGTGAAATCGTGCTGGAGCTATGATGAGATCTGTGAATTTATCCAGATCCGCTCCCACTTGATTTTGGGTATTTCATCTGTACAGACCGTGCTAGAGCACTGCTTGCACTGGATTCTGTTGTGATTTGTGATTGAGATCGTGCTGGAGCCCTCGAGTTGAGTAGGAGGCTGTCGCAGCAGGGGCCCAGAGAGGTCGCCTGTGGTAGACAGGACCTCACACACTGACTTGCTCGCACTAGATCTGAGACGACAGGCTATGGTTGATAACTTATTTGGTTGGGGTGGTGAGCTTTTGACTCAGGCACCTACAACTATGTGGTAATTGTACTGTGGTTCATGGATTACGCTATACTGTGTAGACAACATGGAGTACACTGTACCGTGCAACTATGGGATGTGAGGATTGCATCTTTGGACTCGAGCATGCTTTGTCATTGCTCTGTTTTGTGATAGTCCTTAGATAGGAGCCGATGGATAGACTAATCCCCTCCTCGGACTCAGAGACACCATGGCACATCTGATCCGTGATAGCTTGTGGGTCTCAGACTTTGGCCAAATGTTCCCTTGGATTTGTGTTGAAATCCCTGCCTAGTCTCACCTGATTTTATTGGTTTCGGTGATGAAACTAATTGTGATTTGATTTCTGTGATGAAACCGTTTGAAATGAGAATATGATTTTAAAGTGAGTTTCAATACTGAACACAGAAAGATTTTACTCTGAATGAGTTTTGATATTCGATTTTTGCAGTAAATTGCTATGTGTTTTATTATAATGGTTTTGTGAATGCCATGAGTTTTTCGGCATAAACCATGCATCATGAGCATCGTGGATATTTTGATTATCTACTTGCTTTCATATATTAATGCGAGTGTTTTGAAAAGTAAATGCATTTGTTTTACGAGTTGATAAAACATGCATTATGAGCATCGTAGATAGTGTGGTTATCTACCTGCTTTCATATATTTCTTACTGAGCGCGTTATGCTCATCCCACTATTTTTCCCACCTCTACAGAGCATTTCAGTAGAGTGTATAAGCTGCATCCATCCTGCGATCTTTTACACACAGCTATCCAGTAGCATCGAGGTATGCACACATGTACTTTTTGTATCTGAATAATAGTGTACAGTGATGTAGTCATGTTATATGGGGGATGTATATGTTAGGCAGTGATAACTTTATAAGCTTCCGCATTGTTAGTGCCTGGGACGAAAGCATTGCCTGTTTTGCATATATATATATATATATATAATATGAAACTGAGCGAGGGATATTGACTCACAGCCCAACAACTGAAATGTGGTAAGTTCGCGAAAAATTTGTAGTGATTTTTGTAAATTTGGGTCGCGACATGACAATCTCTCGAACATATAAGTTCGCCAACGTACTCAGAGCATCTGCAACTCTCATAGCTAAGAAATGGGCGGACTTCGTCAGTCTATCCACAATCACCCAGATGGCATCATGGCCTCTGCGGGTCCTCTGTAATTCCATCACAAAATCCATGGTGACATGCTCCCATTTCCATGCCGGTATTGGTAGAGGCTGCAAAAATCCTGCAGGCTTCTGATGCTCTACCTTTACCTGCTGATAGACGAGACATCTTGCAACATACTCTGTTATGTCTCTCTTTATCCCAGACCACCAATAATCTCTCTGGAGATTCTAATACATCTTCGTACTCCCCGGATGTACTGTATACATCGCTGAGTGAGCCTCTGATAAAATCATCCTCCTGATCTCAGGATCCTCGGGAACACATATCCTACCGCGAAACCTCAGTAATCCATCAGTACTCAATATAAAATCTGTATCTGCACCTGCCTATACCTGCCTCATCAGCTGAATACATTCCTTATCACTCTACTGAGCCTGCCGGATACGATCAATCAACTTTGGCTCAAATCTCAGGCTCGCAATGATTTCAACTCTGTCAATCTCAGGGGGTGCTATGTCCAAACTGAGGCTCGCGAACTGCTCTAACAAGTCATGTTCCCGAATCATCATAAATGATACCAACCCTAGGCTCTTCCTGCTCAAAGCATCAACAACTACATTAGCCTTTCTCGGGTGGTATAATATCTCGCAATCATAATCCATCAAGAGCTCAAGCCATCTCCTCTGTCTCATGTTCAGCTCCTTCTGCGAGAATAAATACTTCAGACTCTTATGGTCTGTAAAAATCTGAAACTGCTCTAACCAGAAGTCACACTTACTGAGTTTGGCATACAACTGTCTCTCTCTGAGGGTCTGTAGCACTATCCTCAAGTGCTGCTCGTGATCCTCCCTAGATCTGGAGTATACCAAAATATCAATGATAAACACTACCACAAATCGATCCAGGTATGGCTTGAACACGTCGTTCATCAAAGACATAAATGCTGCGGGGGCATTAGTCAACCCGAATGGCATAACTAAAAACTCATAATGACCATAACGGGTCCTAAATGCTGTCTTGGGCATATCCTCCCTCCGTATCCTCAGCTGATGATACCCAGCCGTCAGATCAATATCAGAAAAGACCTGTGCTCCTTGAAGCTGATCCAACAGATCTTCAATGCATGGAAGGGGATACTTATTCTTAACAGTAGCCTTATTCAACAATCTGTAATCCATACACAATCGGAGGCTGCCATCTTTCTTCCTCACAAATAAGACCGGAGCTCCCCAAGGTGATATGCTCGGTCTCACAAACCCCTTCTCAAGCAAATCCTGTAATTGCTTCCTCAGCTCCTCCAACTCAATCGGAGCCATCCTATATGGTGGTCTCGAAATTGGTTCTGTACTAGGTACTAAATCTATCCCAAACTCCATCTCTCTGGCTGCAGGTAATCCTGGTAAATCGTCTGAAAAGACGTCAGGAAACTCCCTAACCACTGGAATGTCTCTCAAATCCGGTCGTACCTGGTCCGTATCAACCACATATGCAATGAATCCATCAAAATATAAATCATTAAGTCAGCAAAATTTCATTGTTCCATTTAGAACAACCACTGATTTCATTACTTTTCAGGGAAATTTTACAACACATCTTTCGGGGGTATTAAACGTTAATGTCTTAGAAAAGCAATCTAACACAACAAAATTGGCAGCCAACCAATCTATTCCTAATATGACATCGAAGTCCCTCATATACATCACAATAAGGTTGGCTGACATTTCTTTTTCCCTGACTTTCAACTTACAGTCCCTGACTACATACTCTACTAGCTGACTAGTGTTTATGGGGGTAAGTATTAACAATTTACTACTCAGAGGAATATACTTTACATACTTAGACAATTTACATGCAAATGAAGGCGATACGAATGAATGTGTGGCACCAGGATCAATCAAAATATATGCTTCTAAATCAAAGATCAGGATGGTACCTTTCACCACATCAGACGACTAATCTGCCGTATCCTGGTCCAAAGTATGAACTCACCTCGTACCCATCACTTGCTTCCCTTTCTCTTCGGCAGTAGCTCTCCTCCTCTGAGCAGGAACCTAAACTAGAGCTCTCTCCGGCTTCTTTCCCTTCTGTGGGGCAGTGTCCTGTCTCTCTGGGCAATCTCTCACTACATGCCCTGGCCTCCCACATCGATAACATACTACAGTAGTAGCTATAGGAACTGGACAAGGTTTGGTACCATGATATCTGCCACATCGCCTACATCGATCAGTTAGGGCATGGTCCTCCAATGACAATACCTCTAGCTGGTGGTAAAGCCGGATGAACAGGGGATCTATCTGTCCTCTCCTGAACTTCCTCAATCTTCGGCCTCTTATCAGCGAGTCGTACCCCTCTCCTAAAAAATCTGTCTCTCTTGGGTCTCTTTCGGTCTCTATCTCGACTCCTACTAAATTTTCCTGACTCGGAGACGTTCCGCTCATAATCCTGCTCACACAGTTAAGCTCTATGTACTGCCTCCTCATAAATCGAAACATCGAAGGGAGCCAACCGAGATCTGATGGCTGGTCTTCGTCCATCTATAAACTTCTGGACCTTTCGATCCTCACTGCTCATCGTCTCTAAATCATATCTCCCCAAAGAGATGAATCAAGTCTCATACTCATCAATAGACTGGTTCCCCTGAACCAAACTCAAAAACTTCATTCTCAACTTTCGCTGTGCAGTAGCGGGAACATACTGCCTTCTAAAGGTATCCAAAAATATCTCCCATGTGACCTCTGCATGTCGAGCTCTCAAAATAGGCTAGGTAGATCTCCACTAATGCTCTGCCGCTCCTTGAAATACAAATACGGCAAAAGCAACCCTCTCAGTAGTAGTGCACCTGAAAAGCCTATATAGCTTCTCCATCTGATACACCCAATCCTCAACTACTACTGGGTCCTTCCTCCCATGGAAGACTGGAGGTCTAAACTTCTGAAAATGTCTAAATCGATCTAAGTCACACTCATATCCAGCATCCTGAGCTGGCTGGGGTCTCACTTTCTCTACAGCCTGAACCTGAACCTCGGGTAACTCTGCAGCCTGTGCCGACATCTCGGGATCAGCTACTGCCTACCCCGCCAGATCTCGCCTATCTCTAGCCCCGAGCGCTACCTGTTGTGCTACAATCTCAGTCAGGCTCTCAATACTCCGCTCAAGTCTAGCGAAACGTGCCTCAATCTCATCTGGTCTCACAGCAGTACCCTCGGGTACCTAACTAGTCTGTATACCATCACCACGGCCTCTTAGCCTACCCATACGGCCTCTAAAACGTGTACTAGCCCCTCTACCACTGCGGGTGACCGGCATAATGTAAATCCTGTATCTAAATCATTTGTTAATTTAGTTCCCATCTAGTATACACTTTGACATCTCATACAGCACAATACTAAGGGGATGTAATTTTTTTTCCTTAACGACAACTATCGACTCTTATCTGACCAACTATAACTCTTAATTGCTTACTTATCAATACTGATTCACGTCTGGCCAACCTCTGCTCTGATACCACTTTTACTGTCACGACCCAATACTACCAAAATCAGTACAAATTTTTCACTTTTGGAAAATCGTTCTTACCTCCTCGTGACATATTCCTCTTAACAGGTCGGGCTGTGAATCAATATCGATATACCCTTTTTAACCATTAAAATATCACACGTAATATATATATATATAATTACATCAATCATATTATAATAGAGTGGTCGGTATGTTTTATACATCACATGATTCTATATGTACATCCCCAAATATTCTTTCATATATAAAACTGTGCTGTAAGCATACTAAAACAAAATTTTGTACGTAGTGTATACCTGACAGTCGATGGGAAACAAAGATATCAGCTATGCCGTCTATTCTCTACACCCGCTATCTCTATGGTGAAACACTGAAAGTGGGTGGAAAATGAAAGGGTGAGCTCCACATGCTCAGTAAGGCAATAATACAAACGGGTAGATAGCTATACTATCTACATGCTGATAAGAAATCAGGATATATGTGAGCATGAGGTAAAAACAATGATATGCCATATATATAATATCATCTGTTCAAAAACAGGAAATCGGCATATTAAGAACATGGAATAATTCTCATGTGAAAACATCTCATGCTCAATGAATCAACACGTTATAAAATACCCCATCTGGGTCAAAATATGATACACTCACAAATCAATATCCATTTCAACAATATTCTTTATTTTCAAATCTCTGTTATAAAATCACCCTTCTCACAACGTCACAAATCAATGAAAGTTTCATAAAATCCCTCCATGGGAATAATCAAATCTCAATTGAAATCATAAGAAAATCGGGGCCTGACCCCTCCCTCGGGTCTACCCTGGTCTATCAAGACCAATAGTTATATCATGTGAGACATGTAAGAGACTATATCGGTAATATCCAGGATTATGGCCATAACCTCGTGATCCCTGGCACACGGATCCTAGTGTGTGGGGTATCACACCTGAAACGGGAGGTGGGTCATCCTACCCGCCAGAACAGCATAATATCAGGATTGTGAGGGCAAGACTTGCTGTCTCGTGGCTAATGCCACTCCACTCCAACAATCCCCACAGTACAGCGTACTCCGTGTGACATACACGGTACAACGTACTTCATGAACCCAAGCTCAATCAGAGGTGCCTGTAATAGGTCTTATCCACCCATGTCAAGTATGTCTCAGTATGCATGTATGAGCATATCATCTCACTGTGACACATAGTCTACAAGAGGCTCCAGCACGGCTATATGCATGTCATATAAATTCCTATGTGAGCGAAGCTCTAGCACGGCTCCATGCATATTCATGATATCTGAAAACCTCGTACGAGCAAAGCTCTAGCACGGTTTCATAGAAATCAATAAAATCTGCGTACGAGCAGCGCTCCAGTACAACTTGAACTGATTATAAATTCAATTCAAATCCACGTACAAGCAATGCTCTAGTACGGATAGGTATTAAAACTCAGTGAAAACCTCGTATGAGAAAAACTCCAGTATGGTAGTCATATGAAATAAATCTGTAAAATAGTGTGAGCAGGGCTCCAGCACTCTGTGTATGAGTTAAAATATAAAATCCAGTGCGAGCAGTGCTCAAGCACGATTACAACTTGTATAACACTGATAGGTGGCTCAATTTTATCAAAACATGTTAAATAAACTTCAATTGGCACCTAACTTGTGCCTTTTCACTTAAAACATGAAAATAGTAGCCAACCTATCCATAAATTGCTTGAATTAAAGCAATATCATCATGAAAACATTAAAATCATGAAATTCATGCAATTTCATAGCCTTATTACCCTTTTTGAAATTTTCCTAACTGGGGGTAAAATAGTAATTTGGCACTATTTCCATATTTTTCTGCAAAAATTATTATTCTGTTTTCGGGTAGCCTATTGAATTTAACGTAATGTAAATCTCCTCGAAACTACGTACAGCTACCTCTAAGTGTTCATAAAATTACCTTTCCTGGAATCACGCGCGAACTTATCCCGACTCGACCGTACCAGGTCTCTCAGTCCAATTCCCTCATCTACGGAGCTGCATATAACCACATTTGGGTTCAGTTTAAATATACAGATCAGTATTTCACTCTTACTCGTCGAATCTAAAGCTCTGGGCCCGTTTTACTCTATTGAGCCCGATTGCACTTTAATGGGCCTCGAACCCCCTTTTTCAGCCTGTTTCCATTGTTTAATCCCTTCTTCAAGTTTAATGGGCTCATTTGATTTATCAATAATCATCGGGCTTCGTTCCAAACTCATTGGATAGCCCGGATACTGTTTACGATAATTACGTTGAATTTTTGTATAAAATTCCTTTTATACAGAATTAATCCGTAAATCCATAAAATAATCCTAACTCTGCATTTAAGGACTCATATTATCGTAATTAAAATGTACTTACTAAATACGATGGGGGTACGAAAATCAGAGCTAAATCGGCTCTCGTTCGGGCTCTGTAGTGACACTTCACAATTATGCAATTTCGGGTCATTTTCCAATAAAATAATATTAAATTGAATTCCCGGGATTTATCTGTCACGCCCCAGAAGCGCGAAAAAATGGGGATAATTTAAACTTTTTATCCATTAACTATGTTGTTTTCCTGTCCATGTCTAGATTTAAAATCTTTTCATTTTCCAGGATCTCGTTACATTACATACATTCTGTATATATAAAATCATTTACAACTATTACATCCCGACTATTATATACAATAGTGTCTATTATGTATCACATGTCTGGAATATAAGTAAGACTGTACCTCAAGGTTACGAAAGTATCTGATGAAAGGTCGGACTACCTTGTCAACAACCACAGTCTCATATGTGCAGTAGACTCGCTATAGATAATCTGGGAGATGGAGAGGAGGGGGTGAGTTTTTCAGACTCAGTAAGAGATACATTTAAAATAGCTTTAAATACTCAAAACATGGTAAAACTCATGGTTTTACAAATCAGCATAAATATGTACTGGAGTAGAGATGCTTACATTTCCTAAAAGCAGTAAAAATATGCTTAAATCATAAGTTTACACATCATGCATCCTTTTAGTAAAACTCATATATAATATGCATATCACGTCGTGTAAACAAGTAAAAAGCATCTCAAAACTTAATCATGCATATCATAACATGCTTATCACTTTAAAATGAAATTGTATTGTCATATGCACATTTCTTAAAACATACTCATGGCTACCCTTAAAATCTCATCATAAAATATGTGCTCAATAGCAAATCATAAAACAGGTAGCATGAAATGTGCGAAAACATATATATATATATCATTCCGTCAATTCATCGTGTAGGGTCAGGCAATCGTCTCATATACTAGTCCCGAAGGACATCATACATCAGGTCCCGTAGGACAAAATCATGGGTACTCATGGCCATAGTACAGGGAGTCGTAGGACTGGATCAGGGTCGTACGCTACCCTATCTCTCGTGCACCACTAAATGGGGACTATACGCACGAACTCACGTGCATCACCAAGTGTGGTCTATACGCAGGTTTCTCATATCAAGTCAGAGCCTGCCCGTTCTCTGGCCTTCGGCTAGGTAGATCCTCGATCGTCTCCATACGAGATTGATCCCAGATCCTCTGACTATCGTCATATCATTCCTCTTTACCCCACAAAATCATTTTGGGCCTCTTACCCGTGTATTAAAATCGTTACGGGACTCTAACCCGTTTTTCATAAATCATTACGGGACTCTAGCCCGTTTCTCATAGAAAACATAGTTTTCGTAAATCATTGCGGGACTCTAGCCCGTTAAATATGGAAAGCATAGTTATAATAGCTATTTCTTGGGACTCATACCCGTACCGTGAAAATATAGCTTAAAAGCTGTTTCGGGACTTTAACCCGTATCATGAAAACATTGCTTTGGTAAAGCATTCTCAGGGCTCTTCCCCGTCATTTCATGAAATGAAACCATGTTTTCTTTTTCATATTGAAAAATCACATTTTCATAAACATGTGAAGTAAAATGTATCTCATGCATGTAGCAAACACGTTGAAAAACTCGGGAAACGGTTTAGTTTCAGTTTCTAAGGCATTGCAGCATATTTCATAAAATCCCATTCAACTAACATACATCAAGTCATTGGTAAGGTAGGTGGAGCACTAACGCTACTCTAAATTATATCCCTTACCTCTTAGCGACTGATGTAGAACACTTTCCTCGATACTCGAATTTACCTCGTAAAATGTGTCGATAGATCGAGCTGCTGCAAAACAAGTTCAACTTATCACATATGACTTAAATTCATTTCAACATATCCAAATATGTGATTATATCGAAGCTTTAGCCAAAAGTTGACTTTTATCGATTTTACTCTTTTTGCTCGATTTTATCGGTATAAACCTCGATTTAGTCGTGTTTAACTCAATAAATATTTTCCTCATATTTATTACTGTCGATTTAGGTAATTGGGCCAATTTCTCTCTTATTGGGCCAAATTGCACCTTAATGGGTCTTAATTCGTTTTAAGCCCGTTTCCACTTATTAATTCTTTCATCAAAGCCTATTGGGCTCACTGGGCCCATTTGTACTTATTGGGCCTTTATCTAAACTCTTTGAATAGCTCGTATATCATTTACGACAATTTAATTAAAAATCTCGATTTAATCCACTAAATGCGCAATTTAATCCGTAACTCGTAAATAAACTTTTAATGCGCGATAATTACATAGATTGTCGTAAATGAGCTTTACTTACCCGAGATCGTTTGGGACCAGATCGATCTCATGCTTCGACAGATCGATCTCATGCTTCAACAGATCGATCTGATTGCTTCGACAGATCGATCTCAGGCTTAAAAATGCCGTGAAAAAGAGGGATTTTAAGGGACCAGATCGATCTCCTCTTGGACCAGATCGATCTCATCAAGTCATTTCTATATAAGGAAAGCTGAAAATCTGAAAATCTCGGAAAAACACTTAACCTTACAATCTCAACCCCAAAAACCTAATTTTCCCTCTCAAAAATCAGCCATTTTCAGTGAGATTTGGAGAGAGATCATTAGAGGCAAAGTTGTTCCTATCAAAGAGAAGAACAACATAGTGAGAGGGCATTTTCCCATTTTTGGAATTGAAGGAGTTAAGGGCATTACCATTGGAGCAAGAAGAGAAATCATATTGGTAAGATTCTAACACTCCAATCCAAATGCATTAGCTATTTAATTGATTTTGGGAGTTGATTGATATGAGTATTGATGGATAAACTACCTAGGAATGTAGTGGAATTGGTGTGACCTAGAAATCTAAAATGGGTATAATGTGAGGATATGTGGGATTGAATGAGCTTATGGTTTATGGCATGCTAAAGTTGTTATTGGGGTAATGTTTATGATTTTAGATGGTTAGATGGAATTACATGGTGAGTTGAAGGAATTGTGAAAATGGATATGTATATGATTGATAAATGCCATAGTGAGGGAATTCATGGAATATGAACACTATGAGCTTAATATCGATTTAACATCGATTTTGAATAAGTTAATAGGCCTAAGAAGATCCATAGACTCGAGCTATGGGTAAAGTAATGAAACGAGGCCAAATAAGCTTTAATAGAGGCTATAGATTAAATTGACTATAGCAAGCACAAGGGTTGCATATTATGGATCGAATATAATGCGGGATACGATTTTGTGCAGTCCCGAAGAGTTCGTTGAAGACGAATCGAACCGTACGAGTAAGCAGCTTAAGGAAGTGGAATCACGCATCGCGATTCCAGGTAAGGGAATTTTGTGAGTATATAGAGGTAGCTGCTCGTACTTTGAACTTGTGGGTGAATATCGGGTGTTTTATGAAATGCATGATTGCTCAAATAAATGTTGATGGTATTCGTGAATGATGATGAGTGTATGCGTGATTTTGGTTTTGAAGTGGATTTTATGAAATGGGATAGTAAGGCTAATAATTGCATAAATCTATTGTTTTGATGCTTTTCAAAATGAAATTTCTTGGTTTTAAGCAAGCTTGTAGATAGGTCGGCTAGTATGGTATTGTTATTGTGGAAAAGCATTTGTGAGTGCTAAACCCGATTGCCGGGATTGATAAATTGTATATGAGCCGCCTATCACATTTGTATGACATAAATCGTGCTAGAGCCTCGCTCGCGCTGGATTTCTATGTTTTCATTTGTATGAAACGTGCTGGAGCCTAGCTCGCACCTTGATTTGGAAACTATAATGATATTTATAAACCGTACTGGAGCTTCTGCTCGTACGTGGGTTTTAAGTGGTTGTCTTATGAGTATAACCGTACTAGAGCTATGCTCGTACGCGCCTCTTTATGAGAAGATGCATGAGTCGTGCTAGAGCTTTGCTCGCACAAGTTTGCACAATGGGATACGTATAAGGTTGTGAAAGTGGGTAAGATCCTTAAGCCTTACATCCTTAAGCCGACATCCTTAAGCCCAAAGAGGCGGGGAGGCTCTGTTAGGCGGGGAGGCTCTATTTGGTGGGGAGGCTCTCTTACGGTGGGATCCTTAAGCCAACATCCTTAAGCCCAAAGAGGCGGGGAGGCTCTGTTAGGCGGGGAGGCTCTCCTACATGGTTATAGTAAGATCCTTAAGCCTTACATCCTTAAGCCAACATCCTTAAGCCCAAAGAGGCGGGGAGCCTCTGTTAGGCGGGGAGGCTCTGTTTGGTGGGGAGGCTCTCTTACGGTGGGATCCTTAAGCCAACATCCTTAAGCCCAAAGAGGCGGGGAGGCTCTGTTAGGCGGGGAGGTTCTCCTACATGGTTATGTAAGATCCTTAAGCCCTACATCCTTAAGCCCAAAGAGGCGGGGAGGCTCTGTTAGGCGGGGAGGCTCTGTTCGGTGGGGAGGCTCTCTTACGGAAGGATCCTTAAGCCAACATCCTTAAGCCCAAAGAGGCGGGGAGGCTCTATTAGGCGGGGAGGCTCTGTTCGGTGGGGAGGCTCTCTTACGGTGGGATCCTTAAGCCAACATCCTTAAGCCCAAAGAGGCTGGGAGGCTCTGTTAGGCGGGGAGGCTCTCCTACATGGTTATAGTAAGATCCTTAAGCCTTACATCCTTAAGCCAACATCCTTAAGCCCAAAGAGGCGGGGAGGCTCTGTTTGGTGGGGAGGCTCTCTTACGGTAAGATCCTTAAGCCCTACATCCTTAAGCCGACATCCTTAAGCCCAAAGAGGCGAGGAGGCTCTGTTAGGCGGGGAGGCTCTGTTCGGTGGGGAGGCTCTCTTACGGAAGGATCCTTAAGACCTACATCCTTAAGCTAACATCCTTAAGCCCGAGGAGGCAGGGAGGCTCTGTTAAGCAGGGAGGCTCTGTTCGGCAGGGAGGTTCTCCTTCACGGATATGGGAAACTCTTGGTATGGGGTAGATAAGACCTAGAAATGGCACCCCCAATCGCGATATGAGTTGCGGAGTACGCTGTACCGTGTATATCACATGGAGTACGATGTACCGCATGATGGTTATGTGGTGAGAAAGTCTGGCGAGGGATAATCCATCTTCGTGCCAGCGTGATACCCCGCACACCTGGATGCGTGTGGTCTGGGATGATTTATGATGTAATGGTTCACATAGGCACTTTTGATATAGTGACCTAGATTTATACACATGCGTGAATTGTGGAATGTAAATGTGGTTGTGATTGTGAGTTGATTTGGTGGTGTTATGGTGTTGGTTTAAAAAGGAAGTTTCTTAAAGAATTGCCCTTTTATGAATTTAAATGAGATTGAGCATGAGATGATTTATACATGATGTTTCTACCATGTTTTATATGCCAATGCACATGATTTTGATACATGATATATATGTATATTCACATGGCATAGTTTTATTCCTCATGCTCCTACTATAAATGATTTATGCATAACACTATCAGCATGTAGATAGAGTAGTTATCTACCATGCTTGCATTATTGCCTTACTGAGCGTGTGGTTGCTCATCCCACTCTATTTTTCCCCCTACAGAGCATGCATAGTAGCCCAGTGAGGACTGAGGCGTATTATTTTGGACTCCGCTGCATCTCTATCCCTAAGAGGTATATACACAGTGATTCTTTTTGTATCTAAACAATGTAAAAGCACAGTATTCTTTTGAGTTGTACTTATGGGGGATGTAGATGTCAGTAAAACATGTATTCGTATAAGTACACGATTAAATGCACATGTATGACATCGTTTTAATTAATTGAGAATGAATGAGATGTGGTGTTTATTATTGACTCACAGCCCAACAGTGTGTGGTGGGTTTAGTTCACGACCAGGTAAGGTAACAGTAAAACGCGAAAAATTTTCAGTGATTTTCGGTTAAAGAGAATGGAATTGGGTCGTACGTAATTACAGCAATTTCGTAGATATATTGGTAGGACTAGTACGATATTATAATTCTATGAAATGATATGGAAGTATGAAAAGTACTATGATGTATATATGTATTGAGAAATGGGATAGGGTAAGGAAATAGCATGATATGCATGTTTTCAATGATAATCTCAATTTTATATTGTTATTGATGATTGAGAAATGTTGATGATAGGTTGGCTAATTTTACATGTTTTAGCATGAAGAGGCATGCTGTATGAATAAACGTGTTTTGAGTTTTAAAAGAGAAAATAGCCATCTATCAGTTTTGAGATGTGGTTTGGTGTTGAAGCGCTAGCTTACACCCGTTTTAATGCCTTGATGTACCGTGTTGGAGTTTTAACTCGCACGAGGGTTTTGAGAAAGTGCGAGAACTTTGGTCGCACCTGTTTTGTTGAGTTGAGGTAAACCTGGGGGTCTGGGACCCAAGGGGATACCAGCCGACGGCCAATTGAACTGGCTGGGCCTTAACGATAGATCGTTCCGTGCTGAAGCTTTGCGTTGACTGTGTGTCACGCTGCTTGCTCGCCTGGTATATGAGACATGGTTTAAGGATAAAAAGTCCATCGGAGTTGGAGTATGGACTTGGGTCCACGGTCGTACGTAGAATAGTGTAGTCACCCGTTGGTATACTATGTACCGTGCTGGGTGCACGTGAGTACGAGTATCGCGTAGATGACACACGACGTATCTTCACCGTGAGTATACGAAGAGATGAGGTGGATTGAGATGAGCCGGAGGGTAGGACTGACCCATCCCCCTTCAGGCGAAGTGATACCCTGTGCACACCCGATCAGTGAGGCCTGGGATCACTGACTGTGGCCATAAGTCGTGGATATTTGATTGCCGAAAAATTCCATGCCTGTCTCAGAGATTCGAGAAACAGAGACAATCTCAGAAAAGAAAGAGATTTGCAGAAAAAGAGTGATTTGAGAAACTAAAGAGATTTCGTGTTTTTGATAAATCTCTGATTTCACATTTGTGCCATGAGGGCACTATTTATGAGCATGTTTTAAATGGAAGTTTGACATTTGATTTACACGAAAATGGTATTGAGAAATATGTGTTTAAATGCATTGTTCGTATGATATTTCCATTTATAACGAAAACATGGTTTTGGTTTATGCATGCATGGGCTATGTAGGTAGTACGATATCTACCTGCTAGCATACATTTCCTTACTGAGCCGTGGTTTGCTCATCCCACTATTTTCCCCCTCCAGGTACTGAGAAGTAAGAGAGCGGTGATCTCTAGATCTTTTGTGTTAAACAGCTCCCACAATCCGCAAAGGTATAAGATTCGTATACACGAGTATTTTGTATCTAATATATTGTATCGCACAGTTATATCTTGGAATTGTAAACAGTATCATGGGGATGATATGTAAGCACATGGTATTTATACAATTAATTTTGTGTATTTACACACACACCTGGGAGTGTGAATTAAAGTTTTAAATATTCCGCTGTAAATGAATGAGCAAGCCTGTCATACCCGCTTTTGTGAACCCTTCTATCCATACATTCTCTACTACGGTTGGGCTATGAGAAGATGCAATTACTAAAAATTTATTCATTTACAGCGGAATATTTAAAACTTTAATTCACACTCCCAGGTGTGTGTGTAAATACACAAAATTAATTGTATAAATACCATGTGCTTACATATCATCCCCATGATACTGTTTACAATTCCAAGATATAACTGTGCGATACAATATATTAGATACCAAATACTCGTGTATACGAATCTTATACCTTTGCGGATTGTGGGAGCTGTTTAACACAAAAGATCTAGAGATCACCGCTCTCTTACTTCTCAGTACCTGGAGGGGGAAAATAGTGGGATGAGCAAACCACGGCTCAGTAAGGAAATGTATGCTAGCAGGTAGATATCGTACTACCTACATAGCCCATGCATGCATAAACCAAAACCATGTTTTCGTTATAAATGGAAATATCATACGAACAATGCATTTAAACACATATTTCTCAATAGCATTTTCGTGTAAATCAAATGTCAAACTTCCATTTAAAACATGCTCATAAATAGTGCCCTCATGGCACAAATGTGAAATCAGAGATTTATCAAAAACACGAAATCTCTTTCGTTTCTCAAATCACTCTTTTTCTGCAAATCTCTTTCTTTTCTGAGATTGTCTCTGTTTCTCGAATCTCTGAGACAGGCATGGAATTTTTCGGCAATCAAATATCCACGACTTATGGCCACAGTCAGTGATCCCAGGCCTCACTGATCGGGTGTGCACAGGGTATCACTTCGCCTGAAGGGGGATGGGTCAGTCCTACCCCCCGGCTCATCTCAATCCACCTCATCTCCTCGTATACTCACGGTGAAGATATGTCGTGTGTCATCTACGCGATACTCGTACTCACGTGCACCCAGCACGGTACATAGTATACCAACGGGTGACTACACTATTCTACGTACGACCATGGACCCAAGTCCATACTCCAACTCCGATGGACTTTTTATCCTTAAACCATGTCTAATATACCAGGCGAGCAAGCAGCGTGACACACAGTCAACGCAAAGCTCCAGCGTGGTACGATCTATCGTTAAGGCCCAGCCCGTTCAATTGGCCGTCGACTGGTATCCCCTTGGGTCCCAGACCCCCAGGTTTACCTCAACTCAACAAAACAGGTGCGAGCAAAGTTCTCGCACTTTCTCAAAACCCTCGTGCGAGTTAAAACTCCAACACGGTACATCAAGGCATTAAAACGGGTGTAAGCTAGCGCTTCAACACCAAACCACATCTCAAAACTGATAGATGGCTATTTTCTCTTTTAAAACTCAAAACACGTTTATTCATACAGCATGCCTCTTCATGCTAAAACATGTAAAATTAGCCAACCTATCATCAACATTTCTCAATCATCAATAACAATATAAAATTGAGATTATCATTGAAAACATGCATATCATGCTATTTCCTTACCCTATCCCATTTCTCAATACATATATACATCATAGTACTTTTCATACTTCCATATCATTTCATAGAATTATAATATCGTACTAGTCCTAGCAATATATCTACGAAATTGCTGTAATTACGTACGAACATCTCTATAGCTAACACACAGTCCCTTACCTCGTTTTACTTGTGTGCAACTATCCGCCTTTATGCTTCTTGCATTCTTATCTCGACTTGCTCCGGCGTATCATCCGAAACTGAAATTCATCCATCAACATTTGAGTTAATGTTTCTAACTCTTATCCAACTAAGCATTTATCCAATGCCTTAATTACACATTTTTACCCTTTGTGGTAAATCTCACAATTTATCCCAATATCAACATGTCCAAATCATTCTCACAACATGTTCCTCCACTCAAGATATCTCATTCATCACAAACACTTCCACACTCCACTTTCTCACACTTGACTATTTCTAAGTTATATTCATTTCATACCATTCTAGGTAGTTCTATCATGTCTATGCATACTAACCATTTCCCATATCAATATCCAAACAAATGTACTTGGGTATTTGCATTAGAAACTCACCTAGCTTGATTTCTTCATTGCTCCAATGGAAATACACCTTGTTGCTTAAATCCAATAAATGGAGAAAATGCCTCCCAACTATGTTGTTCTTCTCTTTGATGTGAACAACTTTGTCTCTAATAGCTTGTCCTTAAATCTCACTGAAAATGGCTGGATTTAGGAGTGAGCAAACTAGTTTTCTTTGAGTTGAAGTGAGAGGAAATGGTTTATCCCGAAATTCTGATGATCCAACTGCTCCCATTTATAGTTTTGACTTGATGAG
The DNA here is from genome assembly GCA_033439115.1 of Firmiana major. NCBI lineage: Eukaryota > Viridiplantae > Streptophyta > Magnoliopsida > Malvales > Malvaceae > Firmiana > Firmiana major. The sequence continues at coordinate 40,669,473 of CM065907.1, read as the reverse complement.
ATCGATCTTCCTTGGGTGGAGATCGATCTGTTCCTCTAAAATCCCTCTTTTCTAAGACATTTTAAAGGCAGGAGATCGATCTGTCGAGGCTAGAGATCGATCTGCTCTCAAACAGAAGCTTAAGGAGATCGATCTGGTCTTATGGGAGATCGATCTGGGAGAGCCAGAATGCTCTTATGTGAGAAATGGAAGGGAACAGATCGATCTCCAAAGGAAGCAGATCGATCTCTTTAGCTCGCGATAGTGCGCAATTCGAAGTTCGATCGGGCTCACGTACGTGATTTATCATCGAACTGCACAATTTATATATTTAATTTCGGGTGAATTTTTGATCAAATATAATTTAAATAAATTTCCCGAAAATTAAATCGGTCACTTTTGACCTCTTACCGACTTACCCGAAGTCCGGTGTATCCCCGAAATTTTTTCCTTTTTCTCTTTTTCTTTCTTTTTTCTCCTTTTTCCCTCTATTTCTTGGCTGAACCGGTTCGGTCCGGTTCAGACCGGTTCAGACCGCCGGTTCACCCCGGTTCACTCCGGTTCGCTCCGGTTCACCGCCTTGCCGGTCGGTTCTCCGCCAGCTTCCACCGCCAGCAGCTCCGTTGGGTCGTCCGCAGCTCGAATCTGGCCTCGGCTTTGTCCAAGGCTGTCACGCCCCGAAAGTGCGAAAAATAGGGCTAATTTAAAACTTTTTACTCATTAATTCACAATTAAGAGTGCATTCCTGTGCAGTGTCATACATCATCATAATTATTATGCCTCAGGATCTCATCACTAGGATTTATATATCATATCAAATACATTAATCCATCTCAAGTTAATTAATCCTAATACATCCCATATAATGATATACATCAAGTGTCTGTAATCCCATTAATAGTCTGGGTACATGAAAAGATAAAAGATACCTCAAATACAATAGATAGGGCCTGGAGCTCAAGTCCTCCACTAGCCACTACTCCGTACGCCGCAGGGAGATCCTTTTTCACTTGAAGAACTCTGGGGGGAAAGGAAAACAGGGTGAGCTTCTAAATCGCTCAGTAAGGGGGGTAAAGGAACTCAGTTATATAAACCATTTCACACATCAAAAATATGTATTTGTTTATAAAGCTCATTTGAAATCGTAGCATGAAAGTTCTCAAAACATTATCTCATAACTCGTTAAATCATGTGAAAACATGAAGATAAAAGGCTCAACACCGAGCACTCACAAGCATGTGTAAATATATGCAATAATGGCTGTTCTCAAATACGTGATAAAAATCACCTCAGTAATTCACACGTGACAAGGTCACAAAACACAACTCATGTGTAAAACGAGACTAGGCAATAAAACTCAATTAAAATTCGTCATGGCACATCAAATATATATAAGCTCCTCTGGGTGCGCATCCCAGGCATCCTCGTATAGAGGGAACGTCGACAATATGGTCGTGTGCAAAGTATATTGGACTTATATGTTACCAGAACAAGGCCCGGCCTTACTTGCTACCAGAGCAATGCCTCGCCTAATGCACACTGACACGTGGTCCCTGGGTCGGTTCCCAGGCGGCCCACTCTCTCGGTCTTACATGCTACCAGAGCAATGCCTCCCAACGCTACCAGAACGGAGGAATAATCGGACTTACATGTTACCAGAACAAGGCCTGGGGTCCCTGGGTCGGTTCCCAGGCGGCCCACTCTCTCGGTCTTACATGCTACCAGAGCAATGCCTCCCAACGCTACCAGAGCGGAGGAATAATCGGACTTATATGTTACCAGAACAATGCCTGTGGTCCCTGGGTCGGTTCCCAGGCGTCCCACTATATCGGTCTTATATGCTACCAGAGCAATGCCCGATGTGTATTCAACATGACACGCCTAAGTCTCACTCATTAGCCATTATCTTATAAAACGTTATGCCTTCACGTAGAACTCATAATGGTTTTCTCTTAAAAACTCATTTAAAACATTTGTGTACTCAACACAAAACATATTAAAACCGAGTTCCAACCGGCAAAACACGCACACATTTTCTCAAATCTCAATATCGCCTTAACGTAGAGCCCAATTTACTTTTCACGCAACTCAAAGGTTTATAAAGCAATTTCACACTTAGCTTATAAACTCATAAAATAATGGGCTCCAACCGGCTATAAAAACCGTGTGCAATTACCTCACAACACAAAACATGCTTGTATTCTCAAATCATGGTTCATGCTAACAATTCATCAAAATACATACACAAAATGGTTTAGTTTTCCCTTACCTCTTTGCACCTCGTATAGTGCAATCGTTTCCCCCGTATCACGGACTAGTCTCGCATTCCACTCTGGAACTCCCGAGCTGTCCAAACGATGTTAAAACATCAATACTCCATATCACATAAGCCTCAATTCTCAAAATCGAGCATAATTGCTCCTAACACCTCAATTCTCTTGATTTCTCGTAAATCAACCCTAAACTACAACTCTATTCACAATATCCCAATATCCTACATTCCTCATGCCAATTATCTAGGCTAATTCTCCACATTGTCTATATTTCCGTTTATAGCACAATTCTCAAAATTGCCACAATTTCCAAATATCAACATTAATCCAACTACATTACAATCTCATCAATCCCTAATCATTCCTCAACTATTTCAACACAATTACAACCACCAATAACATCAAAATCAGCTCAAATATCAAGATCGAGGTTTAGAAATTACCCAAAGCTTATGAGACGCACAACTCACGCCTCGATCCGATTCGTCCTTCGATTTCCAAGTATGTTGTTCTCCCTTTGACGAGGAACAACTTCCCTTCTTACCACAATAGCTGATTCGGCCGGAAATGGGGGATTTGGAGGAGTGAGAAACTAGGTTTTCGGAAAAATGGAGGTTTGGAAGAGAGAGAAAGTGAAATTGCAGAGAAAACACGGGTTCCTTATATAGACTGGAGGTAGGAGATCGATCTGCCTCTTGCTGAGATCGATCTGTGTTTGAAATTTGGGGACGATCTGGGTAATTTTATGCCTAGGAGATCGATCTGTCGAGGGGTGAGATCGATCTCTTTATGGCTTTATGAGATCGATCTGCTCCTAAGGAGATCGATCTTCTCCCCAAACAGAAGCATTTGGAGATCGATCTCCTCCTCATGAGATCGATCTTCTCTCAAACAGATTCATTTGGAGATCGATCTCTTCCTCATGAGATCGATCCCTTCTCAAACAGATTCATAAGGAGATCGATCTCTTCCATTGGAGATCGATCTGCTCCTCAAATTTCCCCTTCCTCATCATTTTTAACTCACCAGATCGATCTCTCCTTCTCCCAGATCGATCTGTCCTCATGGATCATGCTTATTTTACACACTTAACACATAAATCTCCAATTATAATTCCCACAATTCACTTAGCTCAATAAATTATACTCAAATTATTATTACATCAATAAAATATGTCTGAAATTCTCAGATCTCACAAAGGCCGCCGGAAAGTGGCCGGTCCGGCTGTTCTCCTCTTCGCCGTCGGTACCCATTTCTCTTTCCGCAGTTTCCGGTGTTTGCCGACAGTTTCGCAGGTCGTGGCCGCCACCAACAAGCTCGCCTGTGCCTGGGGAACGTTCAGCTGTGGTCGGTCGGGCCTGAATCGGCACCGATCGCCGACGATTCCTCTTCTCTCCCCGTCGGTTTCTCTCCCTCGATCCGCCGGATTCCGGCGTCGGTGGGCTGCACCGCCGGTACCAGGGAGGTCGCCGGCCTCTCCTCTTCCATTTTCGGCCCTTCGCCCGGCCGTTGGTCGCCGGACGGCTCGCCGATGGTCATCCTCAGTTTGCTTCGTTTTCCGTTTTTGTTCTATGTTTCCTTCTGTCTCAATTCCCGATTTCACGATTTCAGTTTTTTTTTTTTAAACTTTATTATTATTTATTATATTATATTATATTTTAATCAAATAAAATATAATAAATTGTACAAAATATCTCAAAAATCATATTATATTTTATTAATTAATTAATTTAATTAATTTAATTTATTTTAATTATTTCGGTGTATTTTTCGCATATTTTCGGGATAATGTTCCGGGTGAAAATTACGAAAATTCGTAATATCTTCGTATCTTGACCAATTGGACTCGAAATTTCAAAATTTCTTCTTTATCGATCAAGATTTCCTAAATCCATATTTTTAATGAAATTTTCTTATCGAATTTACACCGAAATTAGGATCTTTTGATCATATTACCCTTCTACACTTTTGGGATTAATTTAGACCGATTTTCCTTCTCGCACTCACTATCTTTTCTCATTTAAATTCTGTATCTTTCGTCCAACGATTTAAATCCCTTTTTTTTTCTTATGGTCCAAATAATGAACATAGTGAGAAAAATCCGGGTTTCACATTATCCGCAGGTCAATCCCGACTACTCGGTCACTTACCCGAATTTCAAGTTGTCCTCGGGTACACTTTCTTCCTTTTTCCCTTTTTTTCTTTTTCTTTTTCTTTTCCTTCTCTTTTTCTTTTTTTTCCCCTTCTCGGCTACGGTGCCGTTTTGGGCATTTCACCGTCGCCGGCAATCCCGGTCGTCTAGCCGGCCGCCAGTGGGCTTAACAGAACCGCCTCGGCCTGGGGATCGTTCTGCGGGGTTGAATCGATGCTAAGACACCGCCGTTTGTCGGGACAGAGGCGATTTCTCCTCTAAACTTTCGACGGTCGATTCGCCAGAAATAGCTGCCGTCGGCGCGCGTTGCTGGTACCGTTGGAACCGTCGGGCTTCGCTCTTCCTTTTCCGATTGGTAGCTGGGCTCGTCGGACGTCGGTGGCTCGTCGGGCTTGTCGGGTTGGCTGTCGAGTTCGCTGGTTCTGTTTTGGTTTCGCCGGTCTTTCTCTCTCCCCGACTGATTTTCAGATTTTTCGATTTTTCCATTTTTTTCATTATTTTTTATTAATTTATTTATTATTATTTTAATCAATAAAATATATTAAAAATACCCAAATATCTCTTAAAATATCCTAAAAAATATTATTTAATTCATTTATTCAATAAATGAATTTATCAGTCTATTTTCGTCTTTCCGGTATATTTTTCGATTCTTTTCGAGATAATTTTTCGAATTAAAAATCTCGATTAATTTCGAATTAATTCCCGTAAATTTCAATAAATTAATATCTAGATCAATCGACCTCGAATTTAAATATTTTCCTCGGTATTGATCCAGATTTCACAAATTCCATATTTTAACGAAAATTACTTATCGATTTTATACCGAATTTTTATCTTTTGACCATCTTACCCTTGTACTATTCGGGACCAAATTAAATCGACTTTCTTTCATCAATCCTCAATCTTTTCCCTATTTTCAATTCCTTATTTTCAGTCAACTCGATTAAATTTCTTATTCGATTTTACATACGATATTTCGTTTCGTCCACATTTATCAAATCCAAATCAACCATCTTATGAATCCATTAACATATAATAATATCATACAAAAATGCGGATCTCACATCCGAATTGCGTTAAAATCGTAACTTATTCGTCACTACTTTGTGTGTACGTATTATTGTACATACCTAGACTATTCATGTACGTTTATATATTTTCCTTACTATATTTATTTTTGTACGTACAAATATTGACATACACATTATTATATACATCTACATGTATATACCCATGAATATATATATATATATATATATATATATATATATATATATATATATATATATATATACTCCTATATATATTATTATTATTTTTTTCATTTTTCCTTATCTCATGTATACATTCTTTGTATGTACATACACTAAAACACACATTTATCTTATACACCCATTTGTATATACACCTAAGTATATACACATATTTATTTTATCATTGGCTTTCCTTACTCATTATCAAATATATATACATATATATATGTATATATATTTTGTATATTAATCATCTCTCCCATTTTTATTTTTATTTCACATCTAATTTAAAATGTACAATATCATGTTTATAGCCCATCATGCATATATATATACATGTATATCAAATGTACATATATAAATCTACCTTTCCTCTTCAATTTTCCAGCTTTCTTTTCTTCTTCTTTTTTTTTTTGCGTGTGTCGTCCCCTGCTTCACTGCCTCATGATTTTCTCACTCAATTCAGCTTCAATTCCTTTCTCCCTCAGCTCTCGGTTTGCCTCAATCCAGTTCCAATTCCCTCTCTCCCTCAGCTCTCGGTTCCCAGCTTCAATTCTCCTGGTTCGGTCTCCCTGCAGCCTCTCGGTTTCCAGCCTTCTCCCTTCGGTCTCCCTTTCTTCTCCCCTGCCTCTCGGTTTCAGCCTTTCTTTTCCGATCAGCTTCAGCTCCGGCTTGCTTCAGTTCTGTTCCAAGTTCTTTTCCAGCCTTGGTCTTTTCTTCAAATCCTTCTCCCCTACCTTGGTTAGCTCTTCCCTTCGGTCTCCCTCTCCTTCAACCTCGGTTTGTCCAGCTTTCTTCCAGCCTCTCGGTTCTACTGCACTTCTTCAGCTCTCAGTTTCTCCTTCCTCTTTCCTCCTCTTTCGTTCTTCCTTCCCTTTCCTTCTTCTTCTCCAGCCGACCGCTCTTTCTCCTCTTCTCTTCTTTCCCTTTTCTTTTCTCTCCCGGCCAGACCACTCTTTCTTTCCTTCCTCTTTTCTTCTCTTCTTCGGTTCCCGCCCAGCTCCTCTCTGTTTTCTTTTCAATTTGTCATGTGGCAGACGGAATTGGCTTTTCTAAGCCAATTCCGTACATGCTATATATTTATATATATATTATTTTAATATATATATATTATATTAACATATATATTATTTGTTTATTTATTTATTTTATTTTATTTTGTATTATTATTTTTGTTTGTTGTTTTGTTTGATTATTTGTTGTTTCCCATTTCATTTTTTTTGTTTGTCTCATGCTTTATTTATTATTTATTAATACTTATATATTAAATACTATACACTAAATAATATTTATGCGCTATATATATTATTATTCATTTATTTAAATGTCTAGTATATAGGTATATATATATCTATATATATATATATGCATATACACCTATGTATATATCTATATATATACATTTTCTTGTAAACTTATCCAAGGACCTCATATTCATGCCTTCTATGAAATTTTCATTATTCCGAAAATGAAATAGTATCGGGATTTCATCATTCTTCATAAATTCCCGATACAAGTTTTTACATCAACAGTTTTCAACTAACAAAATAAAATTTTCCAGATCCCTCTGTGCTTGCATTTGCTTTATCACTTCTTGTATCTACGAGTTCCCGGTCATTCACGGGCTTCTCGGTTCCTATATTCCTCATGCCCTACAATGAATATTCACACTTCCATTAAAATATAATGTTTCCATTTTTATATAATCTAATTAAATGTAGGAAATTTGTGGGGTTTACACCATGAGTATCGGGATTTCATCATTCTTCATAAATTCCTGATACAAGTTTTTACATCAACAATTTTCAACTAACAAATTAAAATTTTTCAAATCCCTCCGTGCTTGCATTTGCTTTATCACTTCTTGTATCTACGGGTTCCTGGTCATTCACGGGCTTCTCGGCTCCTATATTCCTTGTGCCCTACAACGAATATTCACACTTCCATTAAAATATAATATTTCCATTTTTATATAATCTAATTAAATGTAGGAAATTTGTGGGGTTTACACCATGAAGCAGACTTCAGAAATTTTCAGTGAAACTATAAGGTGTACACTAAGACGAGGGTTCACTACACCTCTCGGGCCTATCTCTACGACCTCGAGAAACGATTCATTCTCATCTGCCAATGTGGCTATAATACTAATCAACCATATCTATCAGTTTCCCTTCATTCACTGACACAATTTTTCATAAAACGCAGTCAGGTATACCCGTTTGTATCTAAAAAATGTACAGTAATGCCGGGTATGTGAACTTTCTAAGTCTTTTTCACTTTTAATATCGACTCGTATCAGGTCAACCTTGCTCTGATACAACTTATGTAACGACCCAAATTTTACTGATATTTCGGTTGGGCTACAAGTCGATATTAGGTCAGAACAGTGTTCAGTGTGATTAAATTTTTTTCTCAATAACAAATTTAAATAAAATATGTTCACATTCTCCAGACACATCTTGTATTGCATTACTGTACTTACATAATTTTAGATACACAAGAATTTCTTACAACTGGGTATACCTTCGATGCAGAAATACGCTCCGCGAAATCTTAACTATACGGAATGCCTTACTAACAAAAGCGATCCCAGCTACAGAGGAACTCTGTGGAGGAAAGTAAGGGGGTGAGCTCAACATGCTCAGTAAACAAAACCCATAGCAGGTAGATAAATACACTACCTATGAAAAATATATATTTTTAAATTTACCAAATTCGAAATATTTTCACAAAGTATACAGATGATTTGGTAATTTCTCAGATACCAGATTTTAGAATTCGAAAAAACAAATTTAGTATCGGCAAAAGCACAAATACCAAGAACAGATTTTCAGAAACAGAACATATATCAGAAATAAATTTAGCTACAGTTGTAAATCCATAAGTTCAAAGTTTTTCAGTAGCAAAACAGATAGATTTCAATATATCTCAGTTTAAACAGATAATTCAGAAAAATATTTCAAATAGACACAGAAGCACTTCCTATTCTGAAAAATCAAAGTCGAAAAATCCATGGCAAATTCAGTATGAAAATGGAACTGAAATCAATACCGTTTTTTAAATCGTTAAACAACTTTTAAGAGCGACGACGCTGTGACACTTTGTTCCCACAGGATTCAAGAGGTGGCCCCCACGGTATTTCGTGCATTAAAATAATCAGTTTTATACGATCATGAATCAATTCAGAAGTTCAAATAGACGAGACAAGGCATACATGCTCTATCAGATATCAGAAATGACTATTAGCCAATGTCGGTGACTCCAGGCAATTCAAGGGCCAAGTGTGTCGGGATGTCAATCGCCGTACGAGTGGTCAGCTACCCAAACGGCTCACAGATCAGAATGTCCGAAGATCAGAAACAGAATCAGAAACACGGTACATCGTACTCGTGGACCATAGATACAGATACAGAAGTGCAGGATGATCTCACCAATGCTTTTGTCTCAAAATCAGTGCGAGACGGACCGTACGACACACAGTCAGTACGCGCTCAAGCACATATTAACAGAATAACTTTATAATCAGATCATTTTTCCTCAAATCATATATAAATTCGATTGTTTCGTGAAACCATTCAAAAATAGGCTGACTAGCCCTTTTTGTTTTTGAAAAATCCCAAAAAACAACCTATGAAAATTCAAAGTTTGAGATTTTCAATAAATAAAACAGAATTCAAGTCATACAATAATTTATGCAAATCATTTAAATTTAATTCGTAAAATTTGATTGTTCAACTAAGCCAAAATCTCTAATTTTTCAGAGTCATAAAATTTATTCTAGTCTTTTCGGTAATTTTAGTACTGCAAAATTTAACCTAAATTTTATATCTACAAATATACAAAAATTACGCATATTTATCTCTAGCAGCGATGAGAATTTTCCTTACCTCAGTGTTTGTCTGCGGTCATCGATTGTCTCGACGTAGCGAGTCCACAGATCCGGTCCACTCGGGTTATTTTGATCGGAGCCTTTTTCCTCGGGTTTTCAAATTTAGTACAATTATTTTCCTTCTCCAATTTTTCCTCTATTTTCTATAATATATATATATATTAATAAATATATATATTTATATTACATTTCTTTTCTTTTTCTTTTCTCTCTTTTTCTTTTTTCTTTTCCTTTGAAATTTCCCTTCATTCTTTTCTTCCTCCTTTTCTTTTCTTTCTGATTGCCCGAGGCACTGTTCTTCTTCTTCCTCTCCTCGGCGCGACACTTTTTTCTCCCCTGATTGCATTCCGTTCAACGTTGGTGGTTCCTCGGCTCACCCCGTCACAGCTCGTCTTCTTCCAGTTTCCAATTTTTAGCTCTTGCCCGAGACCCAACTACCCATTCCCGGTGTCGTGCTCTGCTTTAGCTTCACCTCAGCATTTCTCAGTTTGTTCCTCGACATCGCCTTCCTGCCGGTGTCGCCACTCCCTTCAGCTTACCTTCTGCCATCATCAACATCATCTTACCCACCTCCACCATTCTGCTCTGTCTCTGCCTGATGATCGACCTCCATCATTCATCCTCTATTTTACCTCATCACCGAACCTCTCTCGGTTAATGCCTTCATTGCTTCCCAGTTTTTGCTCCATGTTTCCTTTCAACTCTCTCTCTCTCGGTCTGCCCCATGCTTTGGGTCTATTTATATTTCTTCTTTGTGACAGACCTCTTGCAGGTTATTTAACCTCTTTCTAACCTGTTCCTACTGCCATTTCAATAGCATGAATACATATATATGTATCTACCAAAATTCTGAATATCAGGCCACCCTAATGTCCTCTGTTTCGAGTCTTTGTCTCTCAATTTTCCTTGTGTTACCGTGTTTCCTTTGCTGCTCTCTTCTGACACCTTTTCATGTTTCAGTTCTCCACCAACCATTCTGAAAATATATAAATGTTTATATGCATTTCATCCTACCGAATAGCTGTTGTGTTAATTTTGTCACAATTAATTCCAAAGCCAGCAAGCCATGCTTCCTCCACTGATCACCTATCATTTCGGTTCAGCATCTCCACATTTCTCCATTTTAATTTTTTTTCCATAAACAATAAAATACAAGCGATGGGACAATCCAATTCCATCATATCCTATTTCCTAAACTGTTACAACAGTATTCAGCAATTTCTTTATTTTCTTCTCATCGTGAGCTATCATTATCTCTTCCTTTATTTCTTATTTTATTTCTTCTCAGCTGCTACGACAGTTTTCTATTTCCTTGCCCACGTTTCCAAGTCCTCGGTCCCAGGTCATTATGTGAAACACAATATTTTTCCATATGATGATACTTACGAGAAGTAAATTATAGCTCAAAGCAACGTTTTACAGGTCCGTAGACGATTAAAGCACTCGGTTGTAGCGTGAGACCTAATGGCACGCAAATCGAGGTAAGGTCCTAGACCTGAGAATTTCTTTAAAATGTCATGTTCATGCATGGAATGATGTGTAGAAGGGAAAACTAAGTGATTGGAAATGCAAAAGCTAGTTAAACTCGGGTTTTAAATTAAATAGAGAAAACGGACCTAATAAGGGAAATAAATACGAATAAAATTTTAAAAATTCGTGAAAATTATTTCGAGGCCATATAAAATTATTATAAGGTGAAAGTGACATGGGAAATAAAAATCATGAAGAAATATGGAGATTTAGGGGTTCAAATAAATTTTTAAAGCTAACCGAAAGCTTATTTTCATTTTGCTCGGTATTGGCCAAATCGCGCAAAATGAGCTCGTTCGTGAAATGTTTCTTAAACAAGTGACCCCAAACTTTTTATGGGACATACTATAGACATATTATAACAATTGAAAAGTGGAATTTTGAAGAAATCTGATCAGGATTAATTTTGGTAAATTTTATAAAACAGAACAGTCATTTCCCCTGCACTTAGTAAACTGTCAGCCAATGAAAACAATCCCATTTGATGACCTTCCCGATTTTCTATGACTCTGATATTTTCCAGATTGAAAGTCAACTGGATAAGCTTTCTAAAAAGGTAAGAACCATCTCGACTAGCAAAACCCGAGAGTTATCCCTCACCCATTCTGCCGCAGTCGTTACCCCTGTTCCTGACTGGCATGAATTTTCCGGCCTCCTTCCGGCCATTTTCAGGCAATGGTTCCTTCATATGAAATCTTCCTCTTCCTCCCCTATACCACATATAAAAAATTCAGACCTAAAAGAAGTCTTTTACCCCCTAAAAAGTTAGAGAGATGAACAGGATAGAAAATTGCCCTGTTTCGAGGTAAGCGAAAATTCAATTTTTGGATGAATTTGATGAGGTTCTTGGATGATTCTGAACACTTCTAAGATCTATACATGTTGTGTTACAGCTGAGTGGCAATTTGGAAACCTAAAACCGAAGTCAAACTTGGTCAAAGGAGTGAAGAAGTTGAGGTATAGTGATGACTATGAGATAGGTTGTTATTTAGTGATTGTGGATGATTTTTAGTTAAAGGAAATTTGATGAATTAATTTATATGATTAAGTTCAATTACTGCCAGCATGATTTAGCTATTGGATTGATGAATTTGGATGCAATTAAAATGAATTTACAGTTAAAATTATACTGTAAAGGTTCGGTTTAGTGTTTAACTAAGTGAATTATCGAAATAATACAAGAATCGATACTTTAAGGTCTTGTTTGAAGTGGAATGAGTTGCTGGAATGTAAGACATGATGTAGAGGTATTGAAAATAAATTTAAAGGTGTCGAATATGTTAAGAAAGTTTAAAACCGAGGCTTAAACCGATAAAATCGAGCAAAACGAGCAAAGTAGCAAAAAGTCAACTTTTGGTCAACATTTTAGATGTAATCAAATATTGAATATATTAACATGAATTTGAGCTATATGTGATGAGATAACTTGGTATGTGACAGCTCGAGTTATCGGCACGCATTTCGAGGCGAGCTCAAAAATCGAGGAACGTGCACTACCTTCGACGTTAAGAGGTAAGAGATATAATTTAGAGTAGCATTAGTACTCCTCAACCCTACCAAATGTTTATGAGGATAGTTAGTTGAGTTTTCATGAAAAAGAGCTTTCTCGGAAGTTGAAAAGAGTACTATTCACTCAAAACCGGAATAAACTTATCCAAGCTTTTCAAAATGACTTTTATTGCATGAAATACATTTTAGTATATATGTTTATGTATATAAAAGTGATTTTCACTTATGAAATGAAAGCATAGTATGTTTTCCATGAGTTTACGAGTTAAAGTCCTAGGGATGTTTTACGAAACTATGTTTTCATTATATGGGGTACATATATACTCGAGATATATGTGTTTATGAAGAACATGCTTAATGTTTTGAGACTATGGCATGAAGTATTGATGTTATGAGGTCAGAGTGATCTGGGGTCGATCTTGTACGTTGAGAAAAGGGTACAAAGACGATCAAGGATCTTCCTAGCTGACGGCCAGGGAACGGGCAGGACTCTGACGAGATGAGATGACTTGTGGTACCATGTAACAATTTAAAGTTCGTGCGTTGAGATTGCTTAGAGACTGCGAGTCCTTTGCAGGCACGTAATGAGTCACCCCACCATAGCCTTGTACCACACAGTCCAGTAGGGCACTGTATGACCCTGATCCAGTCTTACAGTTCCCTGTACTATGGCCATATGTACCAGTTATGTTAATGATGTCCTTTGGGACCAGTTATGATGAAGCCATGTCTCCAAGAGAAACAAAATATGTTTTCGCACATTTCATGCTACCTTATGTGTTATTTGCTTTTTAGCACATGTTTTTTTTTTTTTTTATGATGTGATTTTAAAGGTAGCTTATGAGTTATGTCTTATGAAATGTGCATATGATAGTAAGCTTTCACTTTCAAATTGATAAGCATGTTATGATATGCATGATTGAGTTTTGAGATGCTTTTCACTTGTTTACACTACATGATATGCATACTATATATGAGTTTTACCAAAAAAATGCAAAATGTGTAAACTTATGATTTAAGCATGTTTTTACTACTTTGATGAATTCAAGCATCTCTACTCCAGTACATGTTTATGCTGATTTGTAAAACCACGTGTTTTACTTGTTTTAAGTATTAAGGTTACTTTAAATGTATCTCTTATTGAGCCTGAAAAGCTCACCCCCCTTCCTTTCCATCTTCCAGATTTCCTACGGTGATTCTACTGCACTCACGCGCTAGAGGTCGTGGACGAAGCAGTCCGACCTTTCGTCAAATCATTTGTAGTGACGAGGTATAGCTTTACTTTTGTTCCAGACATGATGTACATCATAGACACTAATGTATATTACAGTCGGGATGTAATAGTTGTAAAGGATTATATTTATGTACAGAGTTTTTATTACGCAGAATAAATATATGTTATGAGATCCTGGAATAGAATTGAAAATGGTGTTGCGGATGTGGGTTGAAAATTATAAATTGCGTTTTAAACTCTGCAGGTTGGGTTAAGTCAAAATGCAGTCGTTATGCTGCCGAATTTTTATAAAATGATAAAAGTTAAGAAACTGACATAGACAGGAACACAACTCAGTTAAATAGGTTAAAAAGTTTTAAAAATTGCCCATTTTTCGCGTTTTCGGGTGTGACAGTTTTCATGGTATCAGAGCAATAGTTGTGTGATACTGTCTGTGTCTAGAAGTAGTATTAGATTACATCCCAAAGTGTCTATGTTAGTCTGGTAATAAAGTAAGCATATCTGTCAAAGTATGACAAAATTCTTGGATTTTCTGCAGATAGTAGATCACTAATCATGAGTGGTAGACGGGGCCGTCCATGGAGACAGGCTCAACCCGCTCCCCCATCCCCACCTCAACCCGAGAGCCCTACTGAGAGAGAGAGAATAAGGAGGCTCGAGGAGATAGTACAGGGTATGAAGGAAGGACTTACAGCTCTTACCACCATGTTTACCCAGCAGTTTGGGACACGTACACCTGGCGTAGATACAGCTACTCCTACGCCTGATCCTCCTCCACCACCATTTCCTCCAGTAGCCCTAGCCCCTCAGCCAACAGTTCCCCAGCATAGGGATGACAGAGAGACTCAGAGGGTGCGAGATTTTTTGGGCATGCATCCTCCGGAGTTCACAGGGGTTAAGGACCCGGTTAAGGCTGAGGAGTGGATAGTGGATATTGAGGCGATCTTCCAGTTGTTGGGATGTACTGATAGGGAGAGAGTGACCATGGCGGGTTATATGATGAAGGGCCAGGCTAAGTTTTGGTGGAGATCCACACAGACGATATTAGCTGAGGATCCCTCAGAAATCACATGGGATGCTTTCTTAGTCGCATTCCGAGAGCAGTATGTGTCGCATGCAGCTCGAAAGAGGATGCAAACAGAGTTTTTGGATTTGAGACAGGGAAGTTCTATAGTAGATGAGTATGAGAACAGATTTACGACCCTGATGAGATACGATCTAGAGACAGTTAAGGATCCCGAGCACCGGACAGAGAGATAGACTGTTGGGTCAGAACATTGTGGATTTCAGAGATGCTCTGAGGTGAGCCCAAGAGATAGAGAGGGGCTTGGATATTACTCAAGCAGAGCATAGCTTTAGGAGATCTGTCAGAGATAAGGGGAAGAGAGTAGTTACTTCCCGACATGATTTGAGAAGGGGTCAGCCCAAGAGACAGAGGGTGGAAGGACCTCAGATAGGGGCTGGTAAGCCCAAGACTACAGTGGGTACTATAGATGTTATCATAGGTTCTGAGATGAGAGTGCTATGATGCAGGACGTGTGGCAAGTTACACCCTGGACCGTGTCGAGCGGGTACAGTTACTGGCTACAAATGTGGTGAAGCAGGGCACATAGTGAGAGACTGTCCCCTTATGTGGTCTCAAGAACCTCGAGAGGCACCTAGACCGATTGAGAGACCGACTCAGGCTCCACAGAGGCAAGCACCACCGAAGAGAGCCACAGTTCGCAGACAAAGGCAAGAAGCCTGTCTCATAAGGTTGAGTCTATGCCATTGATAAGGAGACAGCCTATATATCCTCTGATACCATAAAATGTACTCTCCTTGTCTGTAACCATGAAGCATATGTATTGTTTGACCCAGGTTCCACACACTCTTTTGTGTCACCACAATTTGCATGTAAGTTGAATAGGAAACCTGAGTCACTAGATTACATGTTACATATAACTACACCCATGCACGTAGTGCAAAAGACTGATATGATATGGAAGGATTGTGAAATCATGGTAGGAGATAAGAAATTTCTATCAAATTTAGTTTTATTAAACATGAAGGATTTTGATGTAATATTAGGCATGTATTGGTTAGCTACCAATCGTGTGAATTTAGATTGCTACACTAAGACTTTGACCTTCTCCTTACCAGAAAAGTTCAATGTATGTTTTGCGAGAAAGAAATAAAAGTGCATGGTGATAAAAGTTTTTGTGTTATGTGTTATGTGAAGATATGATATATATGTGTAAGATTAATGTATAATGTTTTTATTGTGTGAAGGATACATCGCCTTTATTTTTTATGAGAGTCAAGAACCACCAAGTATACAGGATGTTCCGATGGTATGTGAGTTTCCCGATATATTCCCAGATGACTTACCGGGGTTACCGCCTGAGAGAGAAGTTGAGTTTGCCATTGAGCTAGCACCGATACTCAACCCATCTCCAAGCCACCTTATCGAATGGCACTGGTAGAATTAGAGGAATTAAAGAAGCAGTTGCAAGAACTACTCGATAAGGGGTTTATAAGACCTAGTGTGTCACCATGGGGTGCTCCAGTACTATTCGTCAGAAAGAAAGATGGTAGTCTCCGTCTTTGCATAGATTACAAGCTTTTAAATAAAGCAACAGTTAAAAATAAGTATCCCCTGCCGAGAATAGATGACTTGTTTGATCAGCTGAGTGGGGCTTCAGTGTTTTCAAAGATAGACTTGAGATCGGGTTACCATCAGCTAAGGATTAAGGAGGCTGATATACCGAAGACAGCTTTTAGGACCCGATATGGGCACTACGAGTTTTTAGTGATGCCCTTTGGACTGACTAATACCCCAGCTACATTTATGAGCCTTATGAATGATGTCTTTCAAGAATACCTGGATAGATTTGTGATAGTATTCATTGATGACATCTTGATCTATTCTAGATCCCGAGAAGAGCACGAGCAGCAATTGAGGATTGTGCTCCAGACTCTCCGTGAGAAGAAACTATATGGTAAATTTAGTAAATGTGCATTCTGGCTAGAGCAGATTTCTTTCCTCGGACATGTAGTATCTAAGGACGGGGTGTCTGTAGATCCGTCCAAAGTAGATGCAGTAGTGAGATGGGAAAGACCGAGGACAGTCACGGAGGTCAGAAGCTTCTTGGGATTGGCAGGGTATTACCGACGGTTTATCGAGGGGTTTTCACGAATAGCAACTCCATTGACCAGACTGACCCGTAAGGAGGTACAGTTTGCATGGTCTGAGTAGTGTGAGCAGAGCTTCCAAGAGCTTAAACGTCGGTTGACTACGACACCAGTCTTGACCATTCCAAGTGGTTCTGGGGGATATGTGGTATACAGTGATGCTTCCCACCAGGGTCTCGGCTATGTGCTTCCCACCAGAGTGGTGGCTTATAGATCCCGTCAGCTAAAGGATCATGATAGGAATTACCCCACTCACGATTTAGAGTTAGCCACAGTAGTTTTTGCACTCAAGATATGGCGGCATTATCTGTATGGAGAGAGATTTCAGATCTTTACTGACCATAAGAGTCTCAAGTATTTGTTTGATCAGAAGGAGCTCAATATGAGACAACGGAGATGGATAGAGCTCCTGAAAGACTATGACTGCGAGATCCTATATCATTCGGGTAAGGCGAATGTGGTAGCTGATGCCCTGATTAAAAAGGGTATGGTGTCCTACATGATGATCAGAGAGTGGGATTTGTTGGGATAGTTCGCCGAGCTCAGGATCAGTGTAGATGAGATTGAGCATGGATACATGACTAGCCTATGAATGGAGCCCAGTATGTTAGATCAGATTAGAGCTGGACAGAAGAATGATAAGAAATTACTGGATATGGTTAGTCAGGTAGAGGAGAGAGGGCAGTTTGAGTTTACGGTCAGTGATGATGGATTACTGAGATACAGAGGTCGTATCTGCGTGCCACAAAAAAGATGACACCTTGAGACAGAGCATATTGAAGGAGTCCCATTGTTCTAGATTCACCATGCACCCAGGCAGTACCAAGATGTACCAGGATCTTCGAAAGGTGTATTGGTGGGTTGGGATGAAGAGAGATGTGGCAGACTTTATAGCCAGATGTTTAGTTTGCCAACAGATTAAAGCTGAACACCAGAGACCTGCAGGACTGTTGAAGTCACTACCGATTCCTACATGGAAACGGGAGCATATTATGATGGACTTCATTATGGGGTTACCACGGACCCAGAGAGGTCATGATGCAGTCTGGGTGATTGTGGACAGACTGACTAAGAGCGCTCACTTTCTTGCCATCAAGAGCACAGATTCACTGGATAAGCTAGCTGATTTATATGTCAGAGAGATAGTACGGTTGCATGAGGCACCTGTGAGCATTACATCTGATAGAGATTCTCGCTTCACTTCTAGATTCTGGACTAGATTTCAGGAAGCTATAGGCAGGACTCTGACAAGATGAGATGACTTGTGGTACCATGTAACCATTTGAAGTTCGTGCGTTGAGACTGCTTAGAGACTGCGAGTCCTTTGCTGGCACGTAATGAGTCACCCCACCATAGCCCCGTACCACACAGTCCAGTAGGGCACTGTATGACCCTGATCCAGTCTTACAGTTCCCTGTACTATGGCCATATGTACCAGTTATGTTAATGATGTCCTTCGGGACCAGTTATGATGAAGCCATGTCTCCAAGAGAAACGAAATATGTTTTCGCACATTTCATGCTACCTTATGTGTTATTTGCTTTTTAGCACATGTTTTTTTTTGTATGATGTGATTTTAAAGGTAGCTTATGAGTTATGTTTTATGAAATGTGCATATGATAGTAAGATTTCACTTTCAAATTGATAAGCATGTTATGATATGCATGATTGAGTTTTGAGATGCTTTTCACTTGTTTACACTACATGATATGCATACTATATATGAGTTTTACCAAAAAGATGCAAAATGTGTAAACTTATGATTTAAGCATGTTTTTACTACTTTGATGAATTCAAGCATCTCTACTCCAATACATGTTTATGCTGATTTGTAAAACCACGTGTTTTACTTGTTTTAAGTATTAAGGTTACTTTAAATGTATATCTTATTGAGCCTGAAATGCTCACCCCCCTTCCTTTCCATCTTCCAGATTTCCTACAGTGATTCTACTGCACTCACGCACTAGAGGTCGTGGACGAGGCAGTCCGACCTTTCGTCAAAGCATTTGTAGTGATGAGGTATAGCTTTACTTTTGTTCCAGACATGATGTACATCATAGACACTAATGTATATTACAGTCGGGATGTAATAGTTGTAAAGGATTATATTTATGTATAGAGTTTTTATTACGCAGAATAAATATATGTTATGAGATCCTGGAATAGAATTGAAAATGGTGTTGCGGATGTGGGTTGAAAATTATAAATTGCGTTTTAAACTCTGCAGGTTGGGTTAAGTCAAAATGCAGTCGTTATGCTGCCGAATTTTTATAAAATGATAAAAATTAAGAAACTGACATAGACAGGAACACAACTCAGTTAAATAGGTTAAAAAGTTTTAAAAATTGCCCATTTTTCGCGTTTCCGAGTGTGACACATTATCCCTATTATAATTATATATATGTATTTCCTTATAGCTTTTCTCCTAACAATGTATGTCACATATCATTCTTCACCATGCTTTCCTTCTTTTCTTTACTTCTTTAAATCATTGCCACCCTCGGGATTGGCTTCATTTTAGAAGCCAATCCACGTTTGTACATATATATGTATATATATATATATATAAATATATATACACTTATGGGTGTTTATACACATACATATGTATTTATTTATCTACTCACACACTTAGCTAAAAGATTAAATATTATATTATCTATATTTATATGTCTATGTTTCTATATACTTAATAATTTTCCCCACATAATATTAAAATAAATTTAATCTAATATTTGGACCTTCTAATCGTAGAATAATATATTATGTATAAATCAAACTCATTAAAATTATTTTTACCTCTCATGACTATTTATTCTTCGAGTCAAAATATTTAAATTAATTAAATTCACTCGGGTCTCTTCTATTAAAATATAACTTCGATCAATTTTCACCAAAGGCACACTTTTCATTCCAATGATTTAAATTGGTATTCATTGACAAGACCAAGTACATGAAAATTTATGGTGTTTACACTGATCAAGTCCCGAACTAGGGTACTGAAGACAGGATCAGGGTCTAACTGTCATGACACGCCTAAACGTATTACCGCAAGTGCACGGGTCGTACAAGTAATAATGGGATTTGAGTCCCGAGTTATCGTCCCTCAGAAAAGTTGGTTAGCCTAATTAACTACCGATTAATCTTACCCTAAGTATATTCTAGCAAATTATAAAATTGAAGGGTGATCTACAAAGCTAACAGTACTGAAAATAATAAAACTATAAAATAAAGAAAATAAAACCGAGCAAAATTACTTACAGTGCTCCACGCAATTAAAATAAAATGCAATTATGAAAATAAAACAATAAAATTAATTAAACTAAAATTTAAACAAACTTAAAATAAAAATGCATGTAATTAAACTAATAAAAATTACAAATTGAACTAACCTAAAATCTAATAAAAATGTAAACTAAATTAAAAATGCATGAAACACATTTAATCTAAATTGCAACTAAACTAAAATAAAGTCCTAACAGATATAATATGAAATTAACTACTAACTAAAAAAATTAAAACTAAAAATTAAATTGACAAACTAACATGCAAAGATAAAAAACTAACCTACCAATTAATAAAAACTAACAACTAAATAAAGATTAAAACAACTAAAAGTATGAAACAACAAATTAATTGGCCAAACAAGGCTTTAACCGATTCTGCCCAGCAAGTGGTCCCGATTAATAGTACTGTTCATGTCTTCATCAACAAATTTGCTTTGTTCTCCATTTCCAGGTACTGCTGCTCACGGTTTGCTTGGTTTGCTGTCTTGGCACTATACGATTTTATCTTCTGCTCCAAATCTGTCTTGGTTGCTCTAGGTACTCACGGTATGCCCAGGTACTCACGGTATGCCTAGGTACTCTCGGTCTGCTGCATCCGGTCTATCCCTGCTGCTACTTTGGCTACTATCCGTTCCAGGTACTGCCATCTACTGCAGGTGCTGTTCCAGGATGCTGGTCTGTTTTTGTCCGATTGCTCCTGCACCCAGATGCTGATCACAACTTGCTCCAGCTGCTGCTCCGTACAATGTCCTTCACTGCTATTACCACTTATTTCACGCATGCCTAGCTTTGCTCATCAACTTAATACTCTGCAAAATCATAACCGAGAACAACATGATGCTCACTTCACCTTGCAACTTCTTGTAACCAAGAATAACCTGGAAGCAGCTTTGGTGTTAATGATCAACACAGGAACAACCCAACACCAACAACATCAACTAACGAAAATTGCAAAAAAGAAAACAACTAAACTATGATGAACAGTGCAGAACATAAAAACAGAGATAAACAGAGGATTAAATCTGAAGTTGAAGAAACGTACGGATTGAATAAAATCTATAAACAAAAAATGACAATATGACTTTAATAGAAACTAATAAGTAAATACAAGCAGAATATGGCAATTGAACATGATCATGGAACCAAAGCAGCAGTTCTTGGCACATTAAGCACTCAAAACCGAGAAGCCATAAGCAGAAGAAAGCTATGAAAGATAATATTAAAATCCAGTGAAGAGTTTAATTCATGAAGTACAGGCAAAGGGATATAAAATAAACAAAAAAATAACAAGGTAATCACACTTAAAACCGAAAAGAACTAAGTAACATTAGCAACTGAAATTAACAGCAAGACCATCAACACTCGTAAAGCACATAAACATGAAAAACTAGCATCCTCGATTTGCTTCGATTCCTCCTCCTACTGCTGTGATCCCACATTACCATTGATGTGGAAATAATACTGGGCATTAAAACCACATCAAAGCATTAGAATCAAAGGCAGTGATGGATGAAATCGATTAGCTCGAATGCACACTGAAGAACAAAGGGTGATTCTGACGGATGAACAAACCGAGAGCAAGAAATTAAATTGATTGCCATGAACAGTAAAAACAAATTGTTTGTTGGAAAAAGAAAACATTCGGATATTTAAAACAAGGAAAGCTTTAAAATTAACCTAAAACTACTCTACCTTAAATTAAAATTACTCCTAAATTTCTCTACAGTACTCCTACTTCCTAAATTACTTCTATTCTAACCTAGGCTCCCTTTTCTTTTCAATTGCCATCTTTTTCTATTTATACACACACTTAGGGGTACAATGGTAATTTTCCATCCTAGATTAGTTGGCATTGTTTGTCCACTTGTCTTCACACCATTGGCTCCTTGAAAAATAATATTTCCATGTCATCTGTCTTTTTGTCCAATTGGATGTGCTAGGCTCATGTTGTCCGCGTGGTCCAATCTCGATTTTAGCTCAATTACAATCCATTTTCTACCGAAATATTCAAAATTCACCCGGATTTAATTTATCTGCAAACATGAGAATTTTAATTAAATAAAGGGGATAATTAACAAAATAAATTGGGGATTTAAATAATTAATTAGGAAATTAAGCACAAATAATTCTAAAAATATAGAATTATTACACCCCCAAACTTGAGCTTTTGCTTGTCCTCCAGCAAAACAAAATAGATGTAGGAATGATAAGTACAAAACATAATAATTTCCCCAATATTATCCTCAAAGATAAAGTCCAGACTATGATCTCAAAGACTCACAATTACAAGTCCAACATTAAGAATCATTCAATCATAAGTCCGAACCCAAATTGAACCCCTCGTGTGTGTGTGAAAATGTCGAAGTCACTTCACAGTATAGTACCCGGATCAGATTATGCAAACACAGTGAATGTAAAGTCAATGACAAGTGATCATTCGCATAAGTTTTCTTTTCACTTCTCTCTCCACTAATGTAGTCACACTTAACCAAAGATCAGTAGGACTTCATTAAGCTTGTAATGTAAGGCTGGGGTTAAGGTATGATAAAGTCGATTTAGGTTTAATTACCCCTTAACATGCATTACTTCTAGGATCTTTAACGTAAGAGCTCAAATTTATTTCCCCCAAACTTATTTATTTTGCTAAACATTTTATTCTATTTTTGTATTTTTCTTCTTTCTTCTTTTCTTTCTTTCTTTTTTCTTTTTCTTTTTTCTTTTTCTTTTTCGTTCATTTTTTTTTTGAATTTTCACTATCACCAGATACCCATATGTACAAAGCTCACAATATATCCCAATGATTTTTCATGCTTTCGGGGTAAGAGATAGGAACAGAGTACTTAAGCTAAGGAAAATAACGCAGGTGTATTTACAGAGAAAAGCTTATTTGGCCCAGATGGGTGACTAGGGATAAAGTATGTACAGGGATGGCTCGAAAGGCTCAAACGATCCAAAGATGGCCTAAATCATCTCCCTAGTTAAGTGTGATCTAAAATTTCACCTCGAGATTAGATCAAACAAATTCTAGAATATGATACACAAAATCAACTAAACAAATGCAATCCTAAGTCCACATAAGCTTTCTTTAAATAAATATACAGATTCATGACATGACATGTGCGTAAGATGAGGAAATCACAATCAAAATCAAGACAAATTCAAGAATTCAACTTCATGCTTTTCCTATAATCATGCTTCTTAGTCAATCAAAATCAGACTTAATCATGGGATCATATCATCAAAATATGAGAAAACTACATGCTAAGTACTAAATCATCCCAAAATTAAACAATTTAAGCTCAAATTTTCAAAAAATTCTGAAACGTTTTTCAATTTTGCCCAAATTTTCGAAAAGTTCTCAAGTGATATTCCCTCCCCCAAACTTAAAGTGCACAATGTCCCTAGTGTGCAGATAATATAAACATTTAAGGTTAGGAACAGAGTACTCCCCTTTCTAATGTTGATGAACAATCGAAGCTTGATTGAAAACATAATACTATAAAGACAATCTGCAAAATAAACAAAGAAAGAAACAGCAGAAAAGAAAAAGAACTATATACAAAATGAAAAGAAAAATTAAGCCACTTCAAATGCAGCTAAAGAACACAACACTCAGCAGCAGAGCGAAGAGTAGGAGTGTTTGCTCTACCGAGAGGGGGGGTGAATCGGTTTTCTAACAATTATGGTAAATTAAAAATTAATCACAATTTAATCACAAATGATAATGAGCAATATAGTGCAATATAACAATTTAAGGCAAAGTAGGGAAGAGAGAAACAAACACAATCGTTTATAGAGGTTCGGCCAAACTCTTGCCTACGTCCTCTCTCCTTGACCTTCTTGTCAAGTGCTTTCTTTCTCTCTTTCAATAGAGCTTACAATGTTCCTTTTACAGGTTAAGGAAAAACCTCTCTACCCTTAGCAATACAGAAATGTATTCACCCTTTTACAATGTCTCTCACTGAGGAACAATCCTCTTTTCTTTTTGGGTATGGATGAATACAGAATAAGGCTTTACAATGGGTAGTGCTAACAAAGCTTGTTGCACTTAAGCTTGTACAATAAATTTCAATTGATGAGCAATAGGGACACAAAGAATGAATGAATTAAAGCTTGAGAATGTTTGGAATGTGCAGCAATAGTGTCTCTATTCTCTTTGTCTTCAATGCTTGGTTAAATACTGAAGGATTGGTAGTTGGAGCATTAAATGCTATTCTTCCCGTTGTGTTTTGCAGAAACTAGCCGTTGGGTACCTCCAGTAGAGTGCCAGATCGATCTGCCTTCTTGGCCAGATCGATCTCTTAGTTATAAATCCTGCAAGATTGAAGCACAAATACACAAGGAGATCGATCTCATAGGTTAGCAGATCGATCTGTTAGTTTGAAAATAATGAGGCAGATCGATCTGTCGAATAGGAAGATCGATCTCCTAAACTCTCTGTTTGAAGCAAGATCGATCTCCAGATCGATCTGCCATGCAATCTCGTAGAGAGGAGATCGATCTCTCAACAACTCAGATCGATCTCTTTAGCTCTCTGACTTTGAGGAGATCGATCTCTTCCTTACCAGATCGATCTCATAAGTTCTCTGTTTGAGTGTGGATCGATCTCTCAGATCGATCTATAGTCTTAAGCTCTTAAGGGAGATCGATCTCTTCCTAGACCAGATCGATCTCTCAACTCTAGCATTAGCCAGATCGATCTCTTAACCCTTGCAGATCGATCTCATTCTTCCTAAATACCTTTGTACAGATTTAAGGCTTGCCAGATCGATCTCTTCCATCATGAGATCGATCTCTCATCAAGTAAAAACCCAGGAGATCGATCTCTCATACCCCAGATCGATCTCTCATCAGCAGAACTCTAAGTTCTGGTACTAATAACCTCTAAACATGTTTGTATATCATCTTAACATTATTGAATTAACTTGTTTTTTCATTTCAAAATACATTAACTCAACAATCTCCCCCTTTTTGATATGACAAAACTCATCAAATAAACATGTTTAGTGATTTT
The DNA here is from genome assembly GCA_033439115.1 of Firmiana major. Taxonomy (NCBI): domain Eukaryota; kingdom Viridiplantae; phylum Streptophyta; class Magnoliopsida; order Malvales; family Malvaceae; genus Firmiana; species Firmiana major. Next base: position 40,644,176 of record CM065907.1, on the reverse strand, counting down.
GCAAAACTCCCCCTTTTTGTGAGCTTTTGACTTTGTTAATGACTTACCTCCCCCTCAGTTAAATCTTAACTCCCCCTCAATTAAATCATAACTCCCCCTCAATTAAATCATTCTTTTAAACATTTAACACAACCACAACACATGTTTCTTCTCCCCCTTTTTGTCATATCAATCACACACAAAATAGAAGATTCATGGCATTTCAAAATCAACATTTTCATTAACTCACCCAATATCCAATCAAATCACATTTCATTCAAGCAAATTTAGTACAAGTAACATTAAAGATCAAACATGATAAAACTAAACTACAACAAACACCTATGGCCTAAGATGAGGAAGGAGCACGATCCAATAGATGCTCAACATGCGTGCGTGTGACTTGGAGCTCATCGAACATCGCCTCTTGAGCTTCTTGAATCTTATCCACTCTTTGGTTTAAATATGCAAATCCTTCATCGATTTTATGAGTGAGATCACTCATCATCTTCATGAACATCTCCAAGCCAGCAGGAGACGACGTTGGTGCAGTTGGCTCAGCCGTTGAGGACGACGGTTCTGGAGCTGGTGCTGCAGGTGGATGCGCTGGTTCATTGGTGGGGTCCTCTTCCATAGCCTCAGCAGGTTGTTGGTCCCTCTTTTTCGTCCACTCTCCCCGGAAGTCTTTGTAGTACCCCATGTGATGGAGGGTCCCAATGTTAAGCACGCTCTTGGGAGAGGGGAGTTCGCCAGTTTCGCCGCTGCAGTCGATACCAAGGCGGTGGAGAAGATAAGCTGCCGGTTGTGGAAAAACGATCGTGGTAGCTTGTCCACGCACAATCTTCAGCCAATCTTCGTATATAAAGTGAGGGAGGTTAGGTTTTTGGCTTGTGGTGTGAATGTGATGGAGCCAAAAGCGATCTAAGTGCCTAACGGTAGAATGACGAGTACCGAAAGGGCGGAGGTTCCACGAAATTATGAGGTGGAGTAACCGAAGGTGCATCGGTAGGTCACTCGCCTTGTCTCCAGGGAGATTAAACTCTAAGGAGACTTCCTCATCCTCATTTGTTAAGCCTTCATCGCGTATATCAAACGCTTTGGCTAGAACTTCAGTGTCTATTATAATGGGTTTACCCATGACATATGTTTTGAAACCGACAATTTTGCAAGTGTCATTTGGGTCAAAAATGAGTTCGGCATTGGAAAAGAATGCACGAACTAGATTTAGAGGGACGGGAGTGTTGATTTTTAAAAAATTCATCCAACCAAATTCCTCAAACTTTGACACGTATGGAAAATCTATGCGATTGAGGAAGGAAAAATCTATAGTTCGCCAATGCTTAATTAGCATGGTTGAGAAGTATTCCTCATATCGCTTTCTTTTTGCTGGTATTTTAAAACACCGATTGAAGGAAGCAATGGAAGATGGAGGAATGGGTTGGGAGGATGAACCAGCCTCTACATTGGTTTTAGGAGGTTTGTGACCTACTGTCTTAAGCCTAGGCATGATTCTAGACTCTCAAGATGCGCTAAATAGATTCAAAAACGAGAAAAGCAATGAAACAGTACCTAGGTTTACCCTAGAATTAAAATGAACACAAATTAAAGAAAAATTTTGAGAAAATCAGTAAGGAATGTTGGTTACAATACCGAAATTTGACACCGAGACGCAAGGAAGACCGTACAGAGATCGATCTGAGGAGGAATCGGAGGAAAAGATGCGAGGGAAATTTGGGAATTTAAAAATTTGGGTTTCTGAAATTTGGGAATTTTACGCGGGTATTTATACTCCAGGGCACAGGAGATCGATCTGTCGAGGCGACAGATCGATCTGTCATTTCCAGAATCCAATAGAGATCGATCTGTCGTAAGGCCAAATCGATCTGGTCGCAAACAGAGGCTTAAGGAGATCGATCCGTTACACACAGATCGATCTGTCGTTTAACAGAGGCTTAGGCAGATCGATCTGCCCAATGCAAAGATCGATCTGCAGAATGCGGAAGCTTGAAGAGATCGATCTGTCGTGTTGACAGATCGATCTTCCTTTAAACAGAGACGTAAGGAGATCGATCTTATGGTTAGAAGATCGATCTGCTTAGCTTAACCTTGATGATTTAGGCTTGTTGGAGGTATGGAGATCGATCTATATTGCAAGGAGATCGATCTCTCATCCTCATTGCCAGAAAATCTTTGCAAAAACTCTTTTAAAATCAACTTGAAACCAAGATTTTTAAAACATGAAAGTCCTAAGGCATATCCATGAGTCCTAATTCACCTCTAAGGATACAGAACCTATCTCTATCAAGGGGTTTGGTGAATATATCAGCTATTTGATGTAGAGTGTCAATGTACTCTAAAATTATATCCCCTTTTTGTACATGGTCTCTAAGGAAGTGATGTCTAATTTCTATGTGCTTGGTTCTGGAGTGTTGAATAGGATTCTTAGACAGATTAATGGCACTGGTATTATCACATTTAATAGTGACTTGCTTCATGTCAATACCATAATCTCTCATTTGTTGTTTAATCCACAACACTTGAGCACTACAATTACCAGCTGCTATATATTCAGCTTCAGTTGTGGACTGAGCCACACTGTTTTGTTTCTTGGAGAACCAAGAAATTAACCTATTTCCTAAGAATTGGCAAGTACCTGAAGTACTTTTCCTATCTATTTTGCATCCTCCAAAATCAGCATCTGAAAATGCATGAAGGGCAAAAGTAGAGTCCTTGGGGTACCAAAGTCCTAGTGAGGGAGTGTCTTTGAGGTATCTAAAGATTCTCTTAGTTGCCAATAGATGTGATTCCTTAGGACAGGATTGAAATCTAGCACAAAGACATACACTAAACAAAATATCTGGTCTACTTAAGCAATGAGCCAATCATAGACCTATAAAGTTTAGTGTCTACACACTTACCACTTTCATCTTTATCAAGCTTGATGTTGGTGCCCATTGGAGTTGCTTGAGGTTTGCAATTGTCCATTCCAAATCGCTTGAGCAATTCCTTAGTATACTTTGCTTGATTGATGAATGTTCCATCTTTTGTTTGCTTCACTTGAAGTCCCAAGAAGAATGTGAGTTCTCCCATCATGCTCATCTCAAATTCTCCTTGCATGATCTTAGCAAACTCTTGGCATAAAGACTCATTAGTTGAACCAAAAATAATATCATCTACATACACTTGTACAACTAATAAATCCTTATTTTTATTCTTAATGAATAAGGTGGTATCCACTTTTCCTCTTGAAAATCCCTTGTCTATTAAGAATTTTGACAATCTTTCATACCAAGCTCTAGGGGCTTGTTTTAGCCCATAAAGTGCCTTAGATAATTTAAAAACATGTTCAGGAAATTCATGATTTTCAAATCCGGGAGGTTGCTCAACATATACTTCTTCATTAATAAAACCATTTAAGAATGCACTCTTTACATCCATTTGATATAACTTGAAGTTTTTATAACATGCAAAGGCAAGTAACATTCTTATTGCCTCTAATCTAGCTACCGGTGCATATGTTTCATCATAGTCTATGCCTTCTTCTTGTCTATAGCCTTGAGCAACTAGCCTAGCCTTATTCCTTGTGATCACACTATTTTCATCCATTTTGTTCTTGAATATCCATTTAGTTCCAATTATTGAGTGATCACTAGGCCTAGGAACTAGTTTCCATACTTTGCTTCTCTCAAATTGATTTAATTCTTCTTGCATTGCTAGGAACCAATTATTGTCTTCTAAGGCTTCATTGACATTCCTAGGCTCAATTTGAGATACAAAGGCTATATATTGGCACATATTCCTTAGGGATGATCTAGTTCTAACTCCAAGAGTTGGATCTCCTACTATTTCACAATCTTTTACATATCCTAACTCTCTTGGTGCTCTAGGCTCTCTTTCTAAAACCTCTATTTCTTCTTCATCTTCTTTATTCAAGTCAAGCTTTTCTAGAAAGTCATCTTCTAAGCCTTCATCAAATATTCCAACATTTTCATCATTGGTTGAATCTTTAGATATATTATTTGATTCATCAAATATAACATGAATAGACTCTTCAACCACTAATGTTCTTTTGTTATATATTCTAAAAGCCTTTGAATTCAATGAATATCCTAGAAATATTCCCTCATCACTCTTGGCATCAAATTTTCCTAAATTATCTTTTCCATTATTTAGAACAAAGCATTTGCAGCCAAAAGGATGGAAGTAACTAATGTTAGGCTTCTTGCCTTTGTAGAGCTCATAAGGAGTTTTCTTTAGCATGGGTCTTATCATAGCTCTATTAATTATATAACATGATGTGTTTATAGCTTCAGCCCAAAAGTACTTTGGTAAGTTATTTTCACATAACATGGTCCTAGCCATCTCTTCCAAAGTTCTATTTCTTCTCTCAACTACACCATTTTGTTGTGGTGTCCTAGGGGCTGAAAAATTATGGCTAATTCCTTGATCATTGCAATACTCATCAAATCCTATATTTTCAAATTCTTTGCCATGATCACTTCTAATGCTTGTTATTGTATATCCTTTTTCATTTTGAGTCACCTTTGAGTAAGTTATGAATTTCTCTAAGGCTTCATTTTTAACTCTCAAGAAGAACACCGAAGTGTACCTAGTGTAATCATCAACTATTACAAATCCATAGTGTTTCCCACCTAGGCTAGTGGTTCTAGTTGGTCCAAATAAGTCTAAATGCAGTAATTGAAGAGGCCTAGTGGTGGATACACTATTCTTAGGCTTAAAAGTTGTCCTCTTGTGTTTCCCTTTAACACAAGCTTCACATATTTCTTCATGATCAAAGGATATTTTGGGTAAGCCTATAACTAGATCCTTTCTAGCTAATTTAGATAGCACATGCATGCTAGCATGACCTAGTCTTCTATGCCATAACCAAGATTCCTTTTTGTTGTCTACCATTAAGCATATGTTTTCATTTTTGAGTTCATTAAGATAGACAATATATATGTTACCTTGCCTATGACCTAGAAAAAGAATTTTATTTGACTTAGGATCTATAACATTACACTTCATGCAATCAAAAATTACTTTGTAACCTTTGTCACAAAGTTGACTAATGCTTAGTAAGTTATGCTTTAGACCCCTAACAAGTAATACTTTTTCTAAAGAGAAATGATCATTACCTATTGAGCCACTTCCTTCCACTTGGCCTTTGGAGTTGTCCCCAAAAGTGACTTCTCCACCAATTTTCGATTTGAAGGAATTGAAATGGCTTTTATCACCCGTCATGTGCCTTGAGCATCCACTATCTAAGTACCAAGCTTCTTTTGTTTTAGCTTTGTGGCTATGCTCAATCACCTACACAAAATCAAACTCAAGTCTTAGGTACCCAAATTTTCTTGGGTCCTTGAAGGTTAGTAAATGCAATTCTTGATCCCATTGGGATCCATTTTGCTAATGCATTACAGTCCTTGGAATGAATTACCTCTTTTGGAATCTATATCCTTTTTACAATTTTTCCTTTAAGATTCCTCATCTTTATATTGCAATAATGTGACTTATGTCCCTTCTTATTACAATATGAACAAGTAATTGCAGGTTTATTCATGCTCTTCCTAGCAATAAAACTCTTAAGATGGGTCTCCCTACTTTGTGCATTATATCCTAAGCCATTTTTGTCAAAAAATGCCCTTTGGGTTTCTAACATGCTATCTAGCTTTTGTTGCCCCATGTGAAATCTATTAAAGGAGTTATGTAGATTGCTATTTTTCTCCTTAAGGTCACAAATTTCTAGATTTGAAATCTCTAGTTTCTTCTCACATTCTAATTTATCTTTTAACATTATCTCATTTTCCCTTTTTAATTTAGATATTAACTTTTTATACTTCATGCTCATACATTCATACTCTAATGCAAGATCATCAAATGCATCTGCAATTCATCAAAAGAGTATTCATTGAGATTAGAAGTTACCTTTTGATCATCATCAATAGCCATGAAGCATAAGTTGGCAATGTCCTCATTTGATTCATCATCGGAGCAATCACTGTCACTCCATGTTGCCACCATTGCCTTCTTTTTATGGAACCTATCATTTGACCTTTTAAGAAGAGGGCAGTTAAATTTTATGTGTCCCGTTTTTTTACATTCATAACATACAATAGAGTCTTTTCTACCTACTTCTTCTTGGTCTCTCTTAATGTTTCTCCTATTGCTACTACTAGCTCTCATTCTCATGAATTTGTTGAATCTTTTGGCAAACATTGCCATCTCAATATCCTCCTCACTACCACTCTCATTTTTAATCTCCTCTTGAGCAGTGGATTTTAGAGCAACACCCACTTTCTTGGGTGGTTCTTCATTTCTTTTAAGTTTCATCTCATAAGTGAGCAAAGATCCTATCAATTCATCTAGACACAATGTGTGAGGATCCTTAGATTCCTCAATTGCCGTCACTTTAGCTTCCCATGATTTAGGTAAGCTATTTAAAATTTTCTTTACCATTTCAATATTAGAATATATTTTTCCTAAAGATTTTAATCCATTAATTATGTCTGTGAATCTAGTGAACATATCACTAATTGATTCTCCTTCCTTCATCCTAAAGAGCTCATAGTCATGTGTGAGCATACCTACTTTTGTCTCCTTCACTTGGGTTGTACCCTCATGAGTTATTGCCAATTTATCCCATATTTGCTTGGCATTATCACACCCGGAGACTCTATTGTATTCATTAGGACCTAAAGCACAGAATAATGTGTGCATAGCTTTAGCATTTAGCTGTGCACATTTAATGTCGTTAGAATCCCATTCATCTTCTTCTTTGGGGATATCTCTTCCCTCTATTTTCTTTGTAGGGATTTGAGGTCCCTTAACTATAATTCTCCATACTTCATAATCATTTGCTTGAATGAATAGCATCATCCTAGTCCTCCAATACGAATAATGTTCACCATTGAACATGGGAGGTCTAACCGTAGAGTGCCCCTCTCCTACCAAACTAGTTGCTACATTGTTAAGAGCCATTTGATCGTTTCTTACTCTTAGGAAGTTGTTCCTATGTGATTAAAGAGTCCTAGCTCTGATACCAATTGTTGGCTCTACCGAGAGGGGGGGTGAATCGGTTTTCTAACAATTATGGCAAATTAAAAATTAATCACAATTTAATCACAAATGATAATGAGCAATATAGTGCAATATAACAATTTAAGGCAAAGTAGGGAAGAGAGAAACAAACACAATCGTTTATAGAGGTTCGGCCAAACTCTTGCCTACGTCCTCTCTCCTTGACCTTCTTGTCAAGTGCTTTCTTTCTCTCTTTCAATAGAGCTTACAATGTTCCTTTTACAGGTTAAGGAAAAACCTCTCTACCCTTAGCAATACAGAAATGTATTCACCCTTTTACAATGTCTCTCACTGAGGAACAATCCTCTTTTCTTTTTGGGTATGGATGAATACAGAATAAGGCTTTACAATGGGTAGTGCTAACAAAGCTTGTTGCACTTAAGCTTGTACAATAAATTTCAATTGATGAGCAATAGGGACACAAAGAATGAATGAATTAAAGCTTGAGAATGTTTGGAATGTGCAGCAATAGTGTCTCTATTCTCTTTGTCTTCAATGCTTGGTTAAATACTGAAGGATTGGTAGTTGGAGCATTAAATGCTATTCTTCCCGTTGTGTTTTGCAGAAACTAGCCGTTGGGTACCTCCAGTAGAGTGCCAGATCGATCTGCCTTCTTGGCCAGATCGATCTCTTAGTTATAAATCCTGCAAGATTGAAGCACAAATACACAAGGAGATCGATCTCATAGGTTAGCAGATCGATCTGTTAGTTTGAAAATAATGAGGCAGATCGATCTGTCGAATAGGAAGATCGATCTCCTAAACTCTCTATTTGAAGCAAGATCGATCTCTAGATCGATCTGCCATGCAATCTCGTAGAGAGGAGATCGATCTCTCAACAACTCAGATCGATCTCTTTAGCTCTCTGACTTTGAGGAGATCGATCTCTTCCTTACCAGATCGATCTCATAAGTTCTCTGTTTGAGTGTGGATCGATCTCTCAGATCAATCTATAGTCTTAAGCTCTTAAGGGAGATCGATCTCTTCCTAGACCAGATCGATCTCTCAACTCTAGCATTAGCCAGATCGATCTCTTAACCCTTGCAGATCGATCTCATTCTTCCTAAATACCTTTGTACAGATTTAAGGCTTGCCAGATCGATCTCTTCCATCATGAGATCGATCTCTTCCATCATGAGATCGATCTCTCATCAAGTAAAAACCCAGGAGATCGATCTCTCATACCCCAGATCGATCTCTCATCAGCAGAACTCTAAGTTCTGGTACTAATAACCTCTAAACATGTTTGTATATCATCTTAACATTATTGAATTAACTTGTTTTGTCATTTAAAAATACATTAACTCAACAAGGAGGATCAGCCAAAGTGGTGATAGAATGCCGACAGTTAACTCCTCCTTAGCTCTATCTATTTCATTCATTCTTTCATATTTCTTATGCTCAAGCCTTATATCCTCCATCCTAAAATAGTTTTGAGAGTTATCAGGGAACTTTAAAGGTTTGAAAACATGAAATATCACCTCCTGATCGAGGACTCTCACAGTTAACTCCCCCTTTTATACATCAATTAAGGTTCTACCAGTCGCTAGGAAAGGTCTGCCTAGTATAATGGGGACTTCCCGTCTTCCTCCATGTCTAAAACAATAAAATCCGTAGGGAAAATAAACTTATCCACCTTTATTAAAACATCCTCAGTGACCCCCTTTGGATATTTAATGGATCGATCTGCTAGCTGAAGGGTCACTGTAGTGGGCTTGACATCCCTTATTCCTAACTTCTGATAGATAGACAAAGGCATTAGATTGATACTAGCTCCTAAATCACATAGGGCTCTACCAAAAAACATGTTTCCTATCGTGCAGTGTATGGTAAAACTCCCGGGATCCTTGAGCTTGAGGGGTAATTTCCTATGGATAATTGCACTACATTCCTTAGTTAAAGCCACCGTCTTATAATCTTCCAGTCTTCTCTTCCTCGAGAGGATATCCTTTAGAAACTTCACATAACTTGACATTTGCTCTAAGGCATCTGCGAAAGGAATGTTGATGTAAAGTTTCTTAAAAACCTCAAGAAGTTTAGTGAATTGTTGATCAAGCTTTTGGTTTTGAAACCTCTGAGGAAAAGTTATTGGTGGTCTAACTAGAGGCAATACAGTGGGAACCTGTGTAGAATCAGAGGACGAGGAAGGCAATGAAGAAGAAGAAGGTATAGATGAAGAAGTCCCTAGCTTGGATTCTTTTGCAGCTTGATCCTGATGTTCTTGTTCTCTCTGAGCTGCCTCGTTAAAACCTATAGGTTTATCAACTATGGGCTGTTCAGGTCCAGACTTAACTTATGGCTCATCTAGCTCTATGCCACTCCTAAGGGTAATGGATCTAACATGTTCCTTACCCTCCCTTTGCTTAACAGGATTAACTTCAGTGTTACTAGGAAGGGTCCCTTGAGGACGTTGGCTAAGAGCACTAGTTATTTTTCCAACCTGAACTTCTAAGTTCTTAATTGAGGCAGCTTGATTTTGCAGGATAGTCGTGAACATTTCCTCAAGCTAGGGCTTCTTCTCAGCTGCTGGTGAGTGGTAATGTTGGGGCTGCAAGGGTTGTGGTGGTGGTGGTGGTTGATGGAAGTGAAGTGGATGATGCTAAAATTGAGGTGGGGATGGATGATGTGGTGGATGGTATGGAAATTACGGTTGTGGTGGTATTTGAACCGGTGTAGCTTGAAAACTAGGGGGTCCTACAGATATGGAGTTAGAAGTTTGCCATTGGTTTTGGCTGCAAGAGAAGTTAGGATGGTTCCTCCACCTTGGATTATAGGTGTTTGAAAAAGGGTTATTCTGTTGCTTTAGGGGGGCAACATACTGGACCGATTCCAGGTTAAGCGGACACCTATCCATAGAGTGTGTACCACAACATAGCTTGCATGAAAGAAAAGGACTTTGGATAGAATATATAGGGTTAGGACCAGTGGGAGGATTATGTTGGGTACTGAGCGACTCTACCTTCTTCGTAAGATTAGCGATTTGAGAGGTCAAGGTAGACAGTGTGTCGAGCTCATAAATACCCGTCGGCTTCTTTGGCATTTGCCTCTCCGAGGACCATAAATAGTTGTTAGCAGCCATCTTTTCCAAGAGCTCGTAAGCTTCCTCCTCTGTTTTACACATTAGCGCTCCACCCGCAGTAGCATCAACAATGGTCCTATTTTGGCTTGAAAGTCCATTGTAGAAGGTCTGGACTTGCAACCACAAAGGTAGGCCATGGTGAGGGCACTTCCTAAGAAGCTCCTTATATCGTTCCCATGCTTCGTAAAGGGTCCGAGTCAAACTGGGCAAAGGACGATATATCACTACGGAGTCTGGCCATTTTAGAGGGAGGGAAAAACTTAGCTAAAAATTGATGGGCTAACTCGTCCCATGTAGAAATGGATCCTGGGGGCAAGGAGGTTAACCAGTGTCGTGCCCTATCCCTAAGTGAGATGAGGAATAATCTAAGCCTAAGCGCATTATCAGATAGTCCATTGTGTTTGAACGTGTTGCACAAGTCCAGGAATTGCCCAAGGAAAGCATGTGGGTCATTGTACAGAAGCCCACTGAACTGCAATGAAGTCTGGATCATCTGGAGGATTGCGGGCTTAATTTCAAAATTGTTAGCAGGGACAGCTGGTGACCTAATGCCGGTATAATATCCTCCAATCGTTGGCATTGCATAATCTCCAACGGTTCTAAATTCCCTATTTTCTGCCATGATGTTTTACAGCGGAGCTAATAATTTCCTAGAATCCTTTCGAATTTTTCTAAGAGTTCGTTCAATTTCAAAATCTAAAGGAAAGCAATCAAAACTCCCGGCTCTAAGCATGCAAACATCACAAAGTCCTTAAAAAAAAATTTAAGTTTTTATTTTTAATTTTTCAATTTTTTTAATTAATGATGAGAAAATTTAACTAACATAAGTAGGGTTTTAAATATTTACAACCTAAATATTTACAAGCTAGAATTACACCTAAGCATAATTTCACCGATATTAATTAACGACTAATTAAAACTTCCCCGGCAACGGCGTCAAAAACTTGACACGCCCTAAATATATTACCGCAATTGCACGGATCGTACAAGTAATAATGGGATTTGAGTCCCGAGTTATCGTCCCTCAGAAAAGTTGGTTAGCCTAATTAACTACCGGTTAATCTTACCCTAAGTATATTCTTGCAAATTATAAAATTGAAGGGCGATCTACAAAGCTAACAGTACTAAAAGTAATAAAACTATAAAATTAAGAAAATAAAACCGAGAAAATTACTTACAGTGCTCCACGCAATTAAAATAAAAAACCTACAAAAATAATTAAAATAGTTAAAACTAATTAACGCAATTAAAATAAAATGCAATTATGAAAATAAAGCAATAAATTAATTAAACTAAAATTTAAACAAACTTAAAATAAAAATGCATGTAATTAAACTAATAAAAATTGCAAATTGAACTAACCTAAAATCTAATTAAAAAGAAAACTAAATTAAAAATGCATGAAACACATTTAATCTAAATTGCAACTAAACTAAAATAAAGTCCTAACACATATAATATGAAATTAACTACTAACTAAAAAATTAAAACTAAAACTTAAATTGACAAACTAACATGCAAAGATAAAAAACTAACCTACCAATTAATAAAATCTAACAACTAAATAAAGATTAAAACAACTAAAAGCATGAAATAACAAATTAATTGGCCAAATAAGGCTTTAATCGATTCTGCCCAGCAAGTGGTCCCGATTAATAGTACTGTTCATGTCTTCATCAACAAATTTGCTTTGTTCTCCATTTCCAGGTGCTGCTGCTCACGGTTTGCTTGGTTTGCTGTCCTGGCACTGCACGATTTTGTCTTTTGCTCCAAATCTGTCTTGGTTGCTCCCAGTACTCACGGTATGCCCAGGTACTCTCGGTCTGGTGCATCCGGTCTGTCCCTGCTACTGCTCTCTGCTACTATCCGTTCCAGGTACTGCCATCTACTGTAGGTGCTGTTCCAGGATGCTGGTCTGTTTTTGTCTGACTGCACCTGCACCTAGATGCTGATCACAACCTGCTCCAGCTGCTGTTCTGTACAATGTCCTTCACTTCTGTTACCACTTGTTTCACGCATGCCTAGCTTTGCTCATCAACTTAATACTTTGCAAAATCATAACCGAGAACAATAGGATGCTTACTTCACCTTGCAACTTCTTGTAACCGAGAATAACCTGGAAGCAGCTTTGGTGTCAATGATCAACATAGGAACAACCCAACACCAACAGTATCAACTAACGAAAATTGCAAAAAAGAAAACAACTAAACTATGATGAACAGTGCAGAACATAAAAACAGAGATAAACAAAGGATTAAATCTGAAGTTGAAGAAACGTATGGATTGAATAAAGTCTATAAACAAAAAATGAAAATATGACTTTAATAGAAACTAATAAGTAAATATAAGTAGAATATGGCAATTGAACATGATCATGGAACCAAAGCAGCAGTTCTTGGCACATTAAGCACTCAAAATCAAGAAGCCATAAGCAGAAGAGAGCTATGAAAGATAATATTAAAATCCAGTGAAGAGTTTAATTCATGAAGTGGAGACAAAGGGAGATAAAATAAACAAAAAAATAACAAGGTAATCACACTTAAAACCGAAAGGAACTAAGTAACATTCGCAACTGAAATTAACAGCAAGACCATCAACACCCGTAAAACACATAAACATGAAAAACTAGCATCCTCGGTTCGCTTCGATTCCTCCCCCTACTGCTATGATCCCATATTACCATTGATGTGGAAATAATACTAGGCATTAAAACCACATCAAAGCATCAGAATCAAAGGCAGTGATGGATGAAATCGATTAGGTCGAATGAACATTGAAGAACAAAGGGTGATTCTGACGGATAAACAAACCGAGAGCATGAAATTAAATTGATTGCCATGAACAGTAAAAACAAATTGTTTGTTGGAAAAAGAAAACATTCAGAAATTTAAAACAAGGAAAGCTTTAAAATTAACCCAAAACTACTCTACCTTAAATTAAAATTACTCCTAAATTTCTCTACAGTACTCCTACTTCCTAAATTACTTCTATTCTAACCTAGGCTACCTTTTCTTTTCAATTGCCATCTTTTTCTATTTATACACACACTTAGGGGTACAATGGTAATTTTTCCATCCTAGATGAGTTGGCATTGTTTGGCCACTTGTCTTCACACAATTGGCTCCTTGAAAAATAATATTTCCATGTCATTTGTCTTTTTGTCCAATTGGATGTGCTAGGCTCGTGTTGTCCGCGTGGTCCAATCTCGATTTTAGCTCAATTCTGGTCCATTTTTTACCGAAATATTCAAAATTCATCCGGATTTAATTTATCTGCAAACATGAGACTTTTAACTAAATGAAGGGGATAATTAACAAAATAAATTGGGGATTTCAATATTTAATTAGGAAATTAAGCACAAATAATTCTAAAAATATAGAATTATCATGTCACGACCCAAATTACCTAAAAATCACTACAAATTTTTCGTTTGTTATTTAATTCTTACCTTTCTCTGATCGTGACCATCCTACCAATAGTTGGGCTATGAATCGGTGTTAGTCCCCTCTCACCTATTTACCATTCCATTTTCCATATTCACATTCACATATCAGGATTTACTATCATTTGACTTTAACTAAATACATTCGCAATGGTATTTACATAACCTTACATCCCCAACATCATATCCGTTTACAGTACTGTGCATTTACATGTTCAGATACAAAACTATACTAATGTGTATACCTGTCTCCCGATGGGACGCAGCGTATACCAAAGATGCAAGTACTCAGCCGTGCTCATACTACAGAAAGTACTCTGTAGAGGAGGAAAATAAGGGGGGTGAGCAACCACACGCTCAGTAAGGCAATTATGCAAGTATGTAGATAGCTCCACTATCTACATGCTCATAATGCCATGCCCTTAAATCCATTTCTTTTCGTTTAAATCTCACGCACGAAATCATGCATACATCAATGCCATAGTTTATAAAAACTATTTGTGCATATAGAAATCATGCAACTCATTCATCAATGACATTTTATGTAAAATCATAATTCGCATGAAGTAAATCAAAATCATGCATTATTTCATTTCATGTTAAACAAATCATGAGAGAATTCTTTTCATGAATTTTAATTAAAGCATGGAAAACTCCTCATGCTATTGCATTTAAATCACTTCATTAAAGCTCAGTATAAAATAACCCCTCCGAGTCAATCATCTCATAAATCAATCTCAAACTCATTAAAAATTCATTATAAAAAATTCTGTTATAAAATCACTCTTCTTTTAGGGTCACCTGTCATAAAATCCTCTGAAAAATCTAGCATCATAGTAGAAAATCACATCTCAGTGAAAATCACAAAATCGGGGGCCTGACCCCTCCCTCGGGTCTACCCAGGTCTATCAAGACCAAAAGTTATATCATGTGAAACATGTAGGTGACTATATCAGTAACATCGAGGACTATGGCCATATCCTAGTGATCCCTGGCTACACGGTACCTAGTGTGCAGGGTATCACACCTGAAACGGGAGGTGGGTCAGTCCTGCTGCCAGAATAACATAAATACCAGGATTGTGAGGGCAAGGCTTACAGCCTTGTGGCTAATGCCACTCCACTCCAACAATCCCCACGGTACAGTGTACTCCACGTGACATACTCGGTACAACGTACTCCGTGAACCCAAATCATAATCAGGGGGTGCCTGCCGTAGGTCTTATCCACCCAACCTATGTCTCAGTTTGCACGTGTGTGCATATCATCTCAGTGTGACACACAGTCTACAGAAGGCTCCAACACGGCTATATGCATGTCATATAAATCCCTGTGTGAGCAAAGCTCCATCACGGCTCCCAGCATATTCATTGTAAGACCCGATTTTATTTAAAACACGAAATGGGAAAAAAATCAAATGAAGGATTGAAATGAAATTCCCGAACATGTGAAGTATAAAACAGTCAAAAGATCGAAATTCGGTATTTATTGTGATAAGAAAATTTAATTAAAAATAATGGATTTGAGAATCTTGATCAATAATGAAGAAATAATTAAATTTCGGGTTAAATTGATCAAGATATGAATTTATAAGAATTAAATCAGAATTTTCACATCGGGAAATTATCCCAAAAATAATCGAAAAATATACCGAAAAGATAAAATAAGACCGATAAATTCATTTATTGAATAAATGAATAAAATAATAATTTTTTAGATATTTTGGATTATTATTGAATATAATATTGATTAAAATAATAATAAAAATAAATTATAAATAAATAAATAAAATAATTTTTTTTAAAAAAAAGCAGAAATCGCGAAACGCGATTTCTGGAAAGGCTAAAGCGAAGAGAGAACTAAGGGAGTCGGTTCCCTCCGTCCGGCAGGCCACCGGTGAGGCAGAGGGGCGGGCAACGACCGGGAGAGGAGCCCGACCATCGAGAGACCCATCGGAAGCCTCGACGCGCGCTGACATTGCCGAAATTTAGAGATCGACGGATGGGAGGCCGAAAGAGAAAAGAGGAGATTGACGGCCATCGGCACCGATTCGATCTACCCCGAGGCCCGATAATGAACGCCCAGCCATAGTCGAGCCGAACGGCATCGAAATCACACCGAGAACTAGTCGGACGGTGTCGAAACAGCTAAATGAAGCCTGAACTGGTACGGTCGGTTCAGCGTTGTGACGGTATGCTGAACCGGAACAGACCGGTTCAACCAAAAAGAAAAGGAAAAAGAAGAAAAAAGGAAAGAAAAAGAGAAAAATTGGGAAAAATTTCAGTGATGCAATTTAGCTACGGGTAAGTTGGCAAGCGGTCGAAATTGACCGATTTAAATTTTGGAATATTAAATTTAATTAATATTCGACTGGAAATTTACTCGAAAAATTATGTAATTGTGTAGCTCGACAATTGACGTCAAACGAGAGCTCGAGATAGCCTCGATTTGCGTATTATCATGGAATCTCGGGTAAGTAACCTTTATTTACGACAATTTTCATTGTTATGCGTGTTATAAATTTACCGCATAAATTACAAATTTAAATTTCGCATGAAATGAATTATATTTTGGAATTAGAGATAAATTGTCGTAAATAATTAAATAAGCTATTCGAGAGTTTAGAATGAGGCTCAATAAATACAGATGGGCCCAGTGAGCCAATAGGCATCGATAATGTGAATAGTAAGTGAAAAACGGGCTTAAGGCCAATTAAGGCCCATTATGGTGCAATCGGGCCCAATATGGGTAAACGAGCCCAATGATTTAAATTAAGCCCAGAAAATATGAAATACAATTAATTGTATTGTAATTGACCTGATGAATATGTATCCGCAGTTTCGAAGATTGCATTGGGAGCAAATCGGACTGCATGACGAGTCATTAGTGGAAAGGTCAGACTGTACAGAAAAATGAGGTAAGGGAATTGTGTGAGTAGCTAGAGGTAGCTACGCGTATTTTAATAGTTTTTGTATACACTGAATATGTATATATACACTGAATATGTATAAAGGTCCTAGAAATAAATTAAAGATTTTAAGGACTCGAAATAGGTAAAAATGCTATTTTACCCCTATTGAGGGAATTCACCTAAGGATGGTGAAAGCATGACATGCATGAAATGCATGATTTAAGGAATTTTTTGAATTAAGGAATTTTCTTGGTTTTTAAGCAAAGCAAATCGGTAGTGTGAGATCCGCAATTTTTGTATGATATTCCTTATGATTTCCATATTGTATGACATTAGTATATGTTAATGGATTCATAAGATGGTTGATTCAGATTTGATAAATGTGGATGAAACGAAATAATGTACGTAAAATCGAATAAGGATAAATCGAGAAAATAAAGAAGCAACAAGTTGTTTAAGGAATTTAATCGAGTTGACTGAAAATGAATAATTGAAAATAGGGAAAAGATTGTGGATTGATGAAAGAAAGCCGATTCAATTTGGTCCTGAACACGTATAAGGGTAAAATGGTCAAAAGACCAAAATTCGGTATGAAATCGATAAGTAATTTTCGTTAAAAATATGGAATTTGTGAAATCTGGATCAATATCGAGGAAAATAATTAAATTCGAGGCTGATTGTTCTAGATATTAATTTATTGAAATTTACGGAAATTAATTTGGAATTAATCGAGATTTTTAATTCGAAAAATTATCCCGAAAAGAATCGAAAAATATACCGAAAAATACGAAAATGCACTGATAAATTTATTTATTGATTAAATGAATTTAATAGTATTTTTTTAGATTTTTTAAGAGATATTTGGATTATTTTATATAATTTAATTGATTAAAATAATAATAAATAAATTAATAAAAAAACAAAAAAATCGAAAATTGGAAATCAGTCACGGAGAGAGAAAGACCCGCGAAACCAAAACAGAACCAGCGAACCCGACAGCCAACCCGAGGAGTTCGACCAGCCACCGACGTCCGACGAGCCCAGCTATCGATCGGAAAAGGTATAGCGACGCCCGGCAATTTCGAAGGTATCGGTGACGCGTGCCAACAGTAGCTATTCCCGACGAATCGATCGACGAAAGTTTCGGGGAGAAATCGCCTCTGTCCCGGTGAATGACGATGTCTTAGCGCCGATTCGACCCCGCAGAATGATCCCCTGGCCGAGACGGTTCTGTTGAACCCACTGGCTGCCGGCGAGATGGCCGAAATCTCCGGCGACGGCAAACGGGCCAAAACTTCACCGTAGCCGAGAAGCGAGAAAAGAAAAAGAAAAAGAAAAAGAAAAGGAAAAAGAAAAGAAAAAAAGAATAAAGGGGGAAAAAAGGGAAGAAAGTGTACCCGGGGACGACTTGAAAATTCGGGTAAGTGACCGAGGGTCGAGATTGACCTACGGATAAATCCCGAGAATTTAATTTAATATTTTATTGATGGAAAATAACCCGAAATCACATAATTGTGCAGTGTCACTACAAAGCCCAATCGAGAGTCGATTTAGCTCCGATTTTCGTACCCCGCACCATATTGGGTAAGCATATTTTAATTACGATAATATGAGTCCTTTAATGCAGAGTTTCGATTATTTCACGGAAATTACAGATTAATTATGCATAAAAGGAATTTTATTCAAAATTTCAAAGTAATTATCGTAAACAGTATCCGGGCTATCCACTGAGTTTGGAACGAAGCCCGATGATTATTGATAAATCAAATGAGCCCAGTAAACTCGAAGAAGGGATTTTGGAAACGGGCTGAAAAAGGGGTTCGAGGCCCATTAAAGTGCAATTGGGCCCAATAGAGTAAGAAAAACGAGCTCAGAGCTTTAGATTCGATCAGTAATAGTGAAATACTGATCTGTATATTGAACTGAACCCATATGTGGTTATATGCAGCTCCGTAGACGAGCGAATTGGACTGAGAGACCTGGTACAGTCGAGTCGGGATAAGCTCGCGCGTGATTCCAGGTAAGGGAATTTTATGAACACTTAGAGGTAGCTGTACGTAATTTTGAGGGGATTTACATTACGTTAAATTCAATAGGCTACCCGAAAACAGAATAATAATTTTTACGGAAAAATATGGAAATAGTGGAAAATAACTATTTTAGCCCCAGTTAGGAAAACTTCAAAAAGGGTATTAAGGCTATGAAATTGCATGAATTTCATGATTTTAATGTTTTCATGATGATATTGCTTTAATTCAAGCAATTGATGGATAGGTTGGCTATTATTTACATGTTTTAAGTGAAAAGGCACAGGTTAGGTGCCAGTTGATATTTTTTTAACATGTTTTGATAATATTAAGGCACCTATCAGTGTTATATGAGTTGTAGCCGTGCTTGAGCACTGCTCGCACTGGATTTTATATTTTAACTCATACTCAGAGTGCTGGAGCCTTGCTCGCACTATTTTACAGATTTGTTTTATATGACTACCGTACTGGAGTTTTTCTCGTACGAGGTTTTCACTGAGTTTTAATACTTATCCGTACTGGAGCAATGCTCGTACGTGGATTTGAATTGAATGTATAATCAGTTTAAGTCGTACTGGAGCACTGCTCGTACGCAGATTTTAATTGATTTCTATGAAACCGCGCTAGAGTTTGCTCGCACGAGGTTTTCAGATATCATGAATATGCATGGAGCCGTGCTGGAGCTTCGCTCACACAGGAATTTATATGACATGCATATAGCCGTGTTGGAGCCTCTTGTTGACTGTGTGTCATAGTGAGGTGATATGCTCACACGTGCATACTGAGACATACTTGACATGGGTGGATAAGACCTATTATAGGCACCCCTGATTGAGCTTGGGTTCACGGAGTACGATGTACCATGTATATCACGCGGAGTACGCTGTACCATGGGGATTGTTGGAGTGGAGTGGCATTAGCCACGAGACAACAAGTCTTGCCCTCGCAATCCTGATATTATGCTGTTCTGGCGGGTAGGATGACCCACCTCCCGTTTCAGGTGTGATACCCCGCACACTAGGATCCGTGTGCCAGGGATCACGAGGTTATGGCCATAGTCCTGGATATTACCGATATAGTCGCTTAAATGTCTCACATGATATAACTATTGGTCTTGATAAACCAGGGTAGACCCGAGGGAGGGGTCAGGCCCCAATTTTCTTATGATTTCAATTGAGTTTTGATTATTCCCATGGAGGGATTTTATGAGACTTTCATTGATTTGTAACCCTGTGAGAAGGGTGATTTTATATCGAAGATTTGAAAATAAAGAATTTTATTGAAATGGATTTAGATTTGTGAGTGTATCGGATTTTGACCCAGATATGGTATTTTAAAACGTGTTGTTTCATTGAGCATGAGATGTTTTCACATGAGAATTATTCCATGTTTTAATATGCCGATTTCCTGTTTTAGAACAGATGATATTATATATATGGCATGTCATTGTTTTTACCTCATGCTCACATATATCTTGATTTCTTATCAGCATGTAGATAGTATAGCTATCTACCCGTTTGTATTATTGCCTTAGTGAGCATGTGGAGCTCACCCTTTCATTTTTCACCCACTTTCAGTATTTTCACCATAGAGATAGCGGGTGTAGAGAGTAGACGGCATAGCTGATATCTTTGTTTCCCATCGACTGTCAGGTATACACCACGTACAAAATTTTGTATTTGTATGCTTACAGCACAGTGTTGTATATGAAAGAATGTTTAGGGATGTAAATATAGAATTATTTGATGTATAAACATACCGACCACTCTATTATATGATTAATGATATCAGTATGTATGTTTACGGGTGATATTTCTTAATGGTTTGAATGGTATATCGATATTGATTCACAGCCCGACCTGTTTAGAGGAATATGTCACGAGGAGGTAAGAAAGATTTTTCAAAAGCGAAAAATTTGTACTAATTTTGGTAGTATTGGGTCGTGACTGATAAAAGTGGTATCAGAGCAGAGGTTGGCCAGACGTGAATCAGTATCAATAAGTAAGCAATTATGAGTTAGAGTTGGTCGGATAAGAGTCGATAATGGTCGTTAAGGAAAATTACATCCCCCTTAGTATTGTGCTGTATGAGATGTCAAAGTGTATACTAGATGGGAATTAAATTATTAAATGAATTTGGAATACAGGATTTACATTATGTCGGTCACCCGCAGTGGTAGGGGGGCTAGTACACGTGCTAGAGGCCGTAGGGGCAGGCCTAGAGGCCGTGGTGATGGTATACAGACTGGTCAGGTACCCGAGGGTACTGCTGTGAGACCAGATGAGACTGAGGCACGCTTCGCTAGACTTGAGCGGAGTATTGAGAGCCTGGCTGAGATTGTAACGCAGCAGGCAGCGCTCGGGGCTAGAGATAGGCGAGATCCGACGGGACAGGAGGCACCTGATCCCGAGATGCCGGCACAAGCCGCAGAGTTACCCGAGGTTCAGGCTCAGGCTGCAGAGGCAGTGAGACCCCAGCCAGCTCAGGATATTGGATATGAGTGTGACCTGGATCGATTTACACATTTTCAAAAGTTTAGACCTCCAGTCTTCCATGGGAGGAAGGACCCAGTAGTAGCTGAGGATTGGGTGTATCAGATGGAGAAGCTATATAGGTTTTTCAGGTGCACTACTACTGAGAGGGTTGCTTTTGCCGTATTTGTATTTCAGGGAGCGGCAGAGCATTGGTGGAGATCTACCGAGCCGATATTGAGAGCTCGACATGCTGAGGTCACATGGGAGATATTTTTGGATGCCTTTAGGAAGCAGTATGTTCCCGCTACTGCACAGCGAAAGTTGAGGATGAAGTTTTTGAGTTTGGTTCAGGGGAACCAGTCTATTGACGAGTATGAGACTCGATTCATCTCTTTGGGGAGATATGATTTGGAGACGATGGGCAATGAGGATCGAAAGGTCCAGAAGTTTATAGATGGACTAAGACCAGTCATCAGATCTCGGTTAGCTCCCTTTGATGTTTCGACTTATGAGGAGGCAGTACATAGAGCTCAGCTGTGTGAGCAGGATTATGAGCGGAACGTCTCCGAGACAGGAAAGTTTAATAGGAGTCGAGACAGAGACCGAAAGAGACCCGACAGAGACAGATTTTTCAGGAGAGGTGTACGGCTCTCTGATAAGAGGCCGAAGATTGAGGAGGTTCAGGAGAGGACAGATAGACCCCCTGTTCATCCGACTTTACCACCAGCTAGAGGCATTGTCATTGGAGGACCACGCCCTACTACTGATCGATGTAGGCGATGTGGCAGATATCATGGTACCAGACTTTGTCCAGTGCCTATAGCTACTACTGTTATATGTTATCAATGTGGGAGGCCAGGGCATGTGATGAGAGATTGCCTAGAGAGACTAGACACTGCCCCACAGAAGGGCAAGGAGCCGGAGAGAGCTCTAATTCAGGTTCCTGCTCAGAGGAGGAGAGCTACTGCAGAAGAGAAAGGGAAGCAAGTGATGGGTACAGGGCGAGTTCATGCTTTGGACCAGGATACGGCAGATCAATCGTCTGATGTGGTGAAAGGTACCATCCTGATCTTTGATTTAGAAGCATATGTTTTGATTGATCCTGGTGCCATGCATTCATTCGTATCGCCTTCATTTGCATGTAAATTGTCTAGGTATGTAAAGTCTATTCCTTTGAGTAGTAAATTGTTAATACTTACCCCCATAAACACAAGTCAGTTAGTAGAGTATGTAGTCAGGGACTGTAAGTTGAAAGTCGGGGAGAAAGAAATATCAGCCGACCTTATTGTGATGTATATGAGTGTCAGACCCGGATTTTTGTAGCTTGTACCTTATGATTCCTATGTGTATGAACACTATGTAATTATAGTTGAATCATAAGAAGAATATTTACTATCATGCAATCGACTATTTGAGAAATTAAAAATGCATGTAAGCTACATAACAATGAGATAAGGATTAAGTTGATTCCCGAACGAGTGCAGGGGTAAAACGGTCAAATGACTGAAATTCGGTATAATTTCGATAAGACAATTTCATTAAAAATATGAAATTGAGGAATCTTGATCAAAATCGAGGAAAATATTTAATTTCGAGCCCAATTGATCAAGATATAAATTTATTAGAATTTATCGGAATTTTTGCCTCGAAAAATGAGCCCAAAAGTAGTGAAAAAATATACCGAAAAGGTAAAATCGGACTGATAAATTCATTTACAGATTAAATGAATTTAATATGATTTTTGAAGATATTTTTTAGATATTTATGGGATATTTTTGGGATTTTTATTATTATTTTATAATAAAATAATAATAAAAATATATATTAAAAAAAAAAAAAAAGAGAAACGAAATCTAAATTTGGGACGCGGGGAGAGAGAAAAAATGGAGAGAAACGGAAGCAAGCCGACCCGAGGGAGAAGACCACCGGACGGCGAGCATCGGCCACCCCACGGGCAGGCAAGCGACCGGAAAAGGAAGAGGAGGACCGTGCGCACCCATCGGCACCGGTCACGCCATCCACCGACGCCGGACGCCGGCGAATCGAAGAGGTGAAGCCGCGGAGGAAAAGAAGGAATCCGGCGGCCACCGGCGGTGGTTGGTCCCGATCGAGCCCAGCCGAGTGTTGCCCAGGCTTAGGCGCGCCGAACTGCGGTGGTGATGCGTCGGGAACCGGCCGGAATACGTCGGAACGGCCAAAGGATGCCTGAACCGGTCGGCGGTTCAGGGGAGAAGGTTCTGTGCTGAACCGGACCGGACCGGTTCAGCCAAGGAGAAAAGGGAAAAAAGAGGAAAAAGAAAGAAAAAGGAAAAGGAAAATTTTCGGGATTTCACCGGACTTCGGGTAAGTCGATACGAGGTCAAAAGTGACCGATTTGATTTTCGATGAATTTATTTAAATTATATTTAATCGGAAATTGACCCGGAGTTAAATATAATAAATTGTGCAGTTCGACGATAAATTTCGAACGGAAGCCCGATCGAACTTCGATTTGCGTACCATCGCATATTATCGGGTAAGTAAAGCTCATTTACGACAATTTATGTGATTTATGCGTATTTAAGATTTAATTTACGCATTTCGGATTAAATTCCGTATTTAGTGAATTATATTCGAAATTTTGAATTAACTGTCGTAAATGATATACGGGCTATCCAAAGAGCTTGGAATAAAGCCCAATGGGTATTGATAGGCCCAATGAGTCGATAGACCCTGATGAAGGGAAATAATAAGTGGAAAACGGGCTTAATACGGATTAAGGCCCATTAAGGATTTTTAAGGCCCATTAAGGGAAATTAAACTGTATTAATGTGTAATACAGTAGGAAAATGATAATTAACCTGAGGAATGGTTATTTACAGCTCCGGAGTTTACATCGAGAGCTGATCGGACTGCGGGATTTAGCAGCACCGAGGAAGCGAGGTCACTTGACGTGATCCGAGGTAAGGGACTTTTGCAAGTAGTTAGAGATACCTGCACGTATTTTCAACTGCTTCTGCATTCACTTAAAAACTCTGAGGGTCAGAGAAAGTGAATAATAATTATTGCGACCCGATAGTGGCAAATTACGATTTTGCCCCTAGTTAGTCAAAAAGTCAACTTTTGTGAGAAGTTGCAAAAAGCATGGAAAATGCAATTGTGAATGTTTAAATGCTATTAGCATGAAAATAAATAGATGGGCTAATGATTTTAAGGTTGATATGACTTAAGCACACTTTGAGTGCTGATTTTGATGTTTTATAAACAATCCCTTTTTAAATAGCCATCTATCATATTATGTGAGAATGAATCGTGCTAGAGCACAGCTCGCACTGGGATTCATATGTTTTCCACATAATATTAGTGCTAGATTTGATACGCACTAGATTTTCATGACATGCATGATAGAGTACTGGAGTTTTACTCGTACTCAGCTTTGAATGATATATGCATGACAGAGTGCTAGAGCGTGGCTCGTACTCGATTCTTCATGGTTTATACATGACATAGTACTGGGAGCTATTGCTCGTACTTGATTTTGATATTGTGCATAGCATAGTACTGGGAGCTATTGCTCGTACTTGATTTAATACATAAACTATGCATTGACCTAGTTGCTTAAGAGTGCTCGCACTAGAGTTGAGTTTTATGATGTGAAACAGTGTTTGAGCGGAGTAACGACTGTGAGTCGCACTCAAAACGCACACTGTATGTGATATGTAATACATGTTGAAACCCATGCCTGAGACCTTGCGTGACTGTGTGTCATAGCTAGAGAGGATATCCGCATGAGGTTGGTATAGACGTGGTATGATATTTCCACAGGCGCGAGGGCTAAGACCTTTGTTAGGCACCCTGACTGTGATGTTGATAAGTTCCACGGGAGTGAGAGCTAAGTCCTATGGTAGGCACTCTGGCCGTGAGAACGGGTCCACGGGTGTACTTTGTACCGTGTCTGAGTGGCACGAGGTGTACGCTGTACCGTGTGTTGTTATGGAGTTGAGGAGGATATAGCTGGCGGTTGTGATGGACTGACCCCCCTCCCGTTACAGCGGTGATGCCCCGCACACCTAGTACTGTGTTGCTTGGGATCACATCGGATATGATCATAATCCAGGATACTATTTACATGTACCACAGAGTCTTACATGATATATCACATTGGTTGATTTACTGATTTAAACTGCGGACAGACCTGAGGGATGGGTCGGACTCCGATTTGTGTTGTGAATCATTTGATGCCATATTTATATGTGATTTAAATATACATGGCATGATTTACATAAAGGCATGATTTATATATAAATGCATTGTGTTGCACTACATGCCTACTTTTGAGAAACAAAGCATGATTTCTGTACATGGGATTTATTCTGTACAAGTATATATATTATATTTCAAGACATGCTTTTAAAGTGAGTAAGGAAATAAATGTTTTCAAGGCATAGCACTATTTTGAGTAGATAGTGTGGATATCTACTTGCTTGCCTGATTTCCTTACTGAGCGCGTTATGCTCACCCCCTTTTCTTTACATCTCTCTACAGAGCGTCAGTAGATCGAGAGTTATCATGGGAGAGTGTCCCAGAGTCCACTACTAGTTCCTATCGATTTATCAGGTATACTTATTATGTACAGTTGTGTATCTAAACATAGAAACAGCACAGTGATGTATACGTTATATATTATGGGGAATGTAAATGTAATTGTATTAGATTTTATAAAATCTTACATGTATAATAAGAGCAACTACAGTCAAAATTAATTTATTGACATGTATGTATAAGAATGGATATTATGGTAAGTGAAGACTCTGACATCGAATCACAGCCCAACCAGTGAAGAGAGGAAAGGTAAGTTAAAAATGCGAAAAATTTATTGTGGTATTTGGTAAAAGTCAAGGATTGAAACTGGGGTCCTGACAATGAGGGACTTCGATGTCATACTAGGAATGGATTGGTTGGCTGCCAATCGAGTTGTGTTAGATTATTTTTCTAAGACATTAACGTTTAATACCCCCGAAAGATGTGTAGTAAAATTTCCCTGAAAAGTAAAGAAATCAGTGTTATTTTAAATGGAGCAATAAATTTTTGCTGATTTTATGATTTATGTTTTGAAGGATTCATCGCATATATGGTTGATACAGACCAGGTACGATCGGATTTGAGAGATATTCCAGTGGTTAGGGAGTTTCCTGACGTCTTTCCAGACGATTTACTAGGATTACCTCCAGCTAGAGAGATGGAGTTTGGGATAGATTTAGTACCTGGTACAGAATCGATTTCGAGACCACTGTATAGGATGGCTCCGATTGAGTTAGAGGAGCTGAGGAAGCAGTTACAGGATTTACTTGAGAAGGGGTTTGTGAGACCGAGCGTATCACCTTGGGGAGCTCCGGTCTTGTTTGTGAGGAAGAAGGATGGTAGCCTCCGATTATGTATGGATTACAGATTGTTAAACAAGGCTACCATTAAGAACAAGTATCCCCTTCCACGCATTGATGATCTGTTGGATCAACTTCGAGGAGCACAGGTCTTTTCTAAGATTGATCTGAGGTCTGGGTATCATCAGCTGAGGATACGGAGAGAGGATGTGCCCAAGACAGTATTTAGGACCTGTTATGGTCATTATGAGTTTTTGGTTATGCCATTCGGGTTGACTAATGCCCCCGCAGCGTTCATGGCTTTGATGAACGATGTGTTCAAGCCATACCTGGATCGGTTTGTGATTGTATTTATTGATGATATTTTGGTATACTCCAGATCCAGGGAGGACCACGAGCAGCACTTGAGGATAGTGTTACAGACCCTCAGAGAGAGACAGTTGTATGCCAAACTCGGTAAGTGTGACTTCTGGTTGGAGCAGATTTCTTTTCTGGGCCATGTAGTATCGAGGGATGGAGTGTCTGTGGACCCATCTAAGATAGAGGCAGTTGTTCAGTGGGAGCGGCCCAAGACAGTCACAGAGATTCGAAGTTTTCTGGGTTTGGCAGGATACTACAGGAGATTTGTAGAGGGTTTCTCCAGATTAGCTTCTCCGTTGACACGTCTCACATGGAAGGATGTTGAGTTTGTGTGGGATGATACCTATGAGAGGAGTTTTCAGGAGCTGAAGCTTCGATTGACCACTGCTCCAGTTCTCACCATACCTACCAACTCAGGAGGTTTCTTAGTATATACAGATGCATCGCATCAGGGACTGAGCTGTGTATTGATGCAGGATGGGAGGGTAGTTGCCTATGGATCTAGACAGCTGAAAGATCACGAGAGGAACTATCCGACCCATGATTTGGAGTTGGCGGCCATAGTGTTTGCACTAAAGATATGGCGCCATTACTTATATGGTGAGCAGTTTCAGATTTTTACAGACCATAAGAGTCTGAAGTATTTATTCTCGCAGAAAGAGCTGAACATGAGGTAGAGGAGATGGCTTGAGCTCCTGAAGGATTATGATTGCGAAATATTATACCACCCGGGAAAGGCTAATGTAGTTGCTGATGCTTTGAGCAGGAAGAGCCTAGGGTTGGTATCATTTATGATGGTTCGGGAACATGATTTGTTAGAGCAGTTCACGAGCCTCAGTTTGGACATAGCACCCCCTGAGATTGACAGAGTTGAGATCATTGCGAGCTTGAGATTGGAGCCGGAGTTGATTGATCGTATCCGGCAGGCTTAGCAGAGTGATCAGGGATGTATTCAGTTGATGAGGTAGGTACAGACAGGTATCGATACAGATTTTGTATTGAGTACCGATGGATTACTGAGGTTCCACGGTAGGATATGTGTTCGTGAGGATCCTGAGATCAGGAGGATGATTTATCAGAGGCTCACTCAGCCAGGTTTACAGTGCATCCGGGGAGTACGAAGATGTATCAGAATCTTCGGAGAGTTTATTGGTGGTCTGGGATGAAGAGAGACATAGCAGAGTATGTTGCAAGATGTCTCGTCTGTCAGCAGGTAAAGGTAGAGCATCAGAAGCCTGCAGGATTATTGCAGCCTCTACCGATACCGACATGGAAGTGGGAGCATGTCACCATGAATTTTGTGATGGGATTACCGAGGACCCACAGAGGTCATGATGCCATTTGGGTGATTGTGGATAGACTGATGAAGTTCGCCCATTTCTTAGCTATAAGAGCTACAGATGCTCTGAGTACGTTGGCGAACTTATATGTTCGAGAGATTTTCAGGCTACATGGCGTTCCAGTGAGCGTTGTTTCTGATAGGGATGCCCGCTTCACTTCCCATTTTTGGGAACATTTTCAGGAAGCGTTGGGGACCCAGTTGAGATTTAGCACCGCTTTCCATCCTCAGACAGATGGTCAGTCAGAGAGAACTATATAGACTCTGGAGGATATGTTGAGAGCGTGTGTACTGGATTTTTGAGGCTCTTGGGATGATCATTTGCCATTAGTCGAGTTCGCCTACAATAACAGTTATCACTCGAGTATCGGGATGGCACCGTATGAGGCACTGTATGGTCGCAAATGTCGTTCCCCTATTGGATGGGAAGAGATTGGTGACAGACTGTTATTTGCTCCTGACTTGGTACAGCAGGCTACTGAGGATGTCAGGTTGATATGCGATAGATTGCGGATAGCTCAGAGCTGACAGAAGAGTTATGCTGACAGTAGACACAGACCACTAGAGTTTGCAGAGGGTGAGTCGGTGTTTTTGAGAGTTTCTCCTTCCAAGGGTATCATGAGGTTCGGTAAGAAAGGTAAACTGAGTCCTCGTTTTATTGGACCCTTTGAGATTCTGGAGCGAGTGGGAGATAAGGCCTATAGATTGGCATTGCCACCAGAGTTGGCAAGTGTACACAGTGTCTGCCACGTTTCTATGCTTCGGAAATACCATCCAGATCCGTCACACGTGATTCACTACGAGCCGTTAGAGCTCAGTGATAGTATGACATATGTTGAGAGACCAGTTCGGATTTTGGATAGGAAGGAGAAGGTATTACGATCCAAGACGATCTCCCTAGTGAAGGTTCAGTTCAGTGGCAGTATCACACTCCGGAGGAAGCTACCTGGGAGCTAGAGAGCATAATACAGGAGAAGTACCCGGAGTTGTTTACCGATTAATTTGGTTCTAATTTGGAGGACCAAATTCTTTTAGTGGGGGAGATTGTGAGATCCGCAATTTTTGTATGATATTCCTTATGATTTCCATATTGTATGACATTAGTATATGTTAATGGATTCATAAGATGGTTGATTCGGATTTGATAAATGTGGATGAAACGAAATAATGTACGTAAAATCGAATAAGGATAAATCGAGAAAATAAAGAAGCAACAAGTTGTTTAAGGAATTTAATCGAGTTGACTGAAAATGATGAATTGAAAATAGGGAAAAGATTGTGGATTGATGAAAGAAAGCCGATTCAATTTGGTCCCGAACACGTACAAGGGTAAAATAGTCAAAAGACCAAAATTCGGTATGAAATCGATAAGTAATTTTCGTTAAAAATATGGAATTTGTGAAATCTGGATCAATATCGAGGAAAATAATTAAATTCGAGGCCGATTGATCTAGATATTAATTTATTGAAATTTACGGGAATTAATTTGGAATTAATCGGGATTTTTAATTCGAAAAATTATCCCGAAAAGAATCGAAAAATATATCGAGAAAGACGAAAATACACTGATAAATTCATTTATTGATTAAATGAATTTAATAATATTTTTTTAGATTTTTTAAGAGATATTTGGATTATTTTATATAATTTAATTGATTAAAATAATAATAAATAAATTAATAAAAAAAAACAGAAAAATCGAAAATTGGAAATCAGTCGGGGAGAGAGAAAGATCCGCGAAACCAAAACGGAACCAGCGAACCCGACAGCCAACCCAAGGAGTCTTACCAACCACCGGCGTTTGACGAGCCCAGCTATCGGTCGGAAAAGGTAGAGCGACGCCCTGCGATTCTGAAGGTACCGGTGACCCGCACCGACGGCAGCTATTCCCGACGAATCGACCAACGGAAGTTTCGAGGAGAAATCGCCTCTGTCCCGGCGAACGACGAAGTCTTAGAGCCGATTCGACCCCGCAGAACGATCCCCTGGCCGAGACGGTTCTGTTGAACCCACTGGCTGTCGGCGAGACGACCGGAATCTCCGGCGACGGCAAACGGGCCAAAACGGCACCGTAGCCGAGAAGGGAGAAAAGAAAAAGAAAAAGAAAAAGAAAAAGAAAAAGAAAAGGAAAAAGAAAAGAAAAAAAGAAAAAGGGGGACAAAAGGGAAGAAAGTGTACCCGGGGACGACTTGAAAATTCGGGTAAGTGACCGAGGGTCGAGATTGACCTGCGGATAAATCCTGAGAATTTAATTTAATATTTTATTGATGGAAAATAACCCGAAATCGCATAATTGTGCAGTGTCACTACAGAGCCCGAACGAGAGCCGATTTCGCTCTGATTTTCGTACCCCGCACCATATTGGGTAAGCATATTTTAATTACGATAATATGAGTCCTTTAATGCAGAGTTTCGATTATTTTACGGAAATTACGGATTAATTCTGCATAAAATGAATTTTATTCAAAATTTCAAAGTAATTATTGTAAACAGTATCCGGGCTATCCACTGAGTTTGGAACGAAGCCCGATGATTATTGATAAATCAAATGAGCCCAGTAAACCCGAAGAAGGGATTTAAAAGTGGAAACGGGCTGAAAAAGGGGTTCGAGGCCCATTAAAGTGCAATTGGGCCCAATAGAGTAAAAAAAACGAGCTCAAAGCTTTAGATTCGATCAGTAAGAGTGAAATACTGATCTGTATATTGAACTGAACCCATATGTGGTTATATGCAGCTCCGTAGACGAGCGAATTGGACTAAGAGACCTGGTACGGTCGAGTCGGGATAAGCTCGCACGTGATTCCAGGTAAGGGAATTTTATGAACACTTAGAGGTAGCTGTACGTAATTTTGAGGGGATTTACATTACGTTAAATTCAATAGGCTACCCGAAAACAGAATAATAATTTTTACGAAAAAATATGGAAATAGTGGAAAAAGACTATTTTGCCCCCAGTTAGGAAAATTTCAAAAAGGGTATTAAGGCTATGAAATTGCATGAATTTCATGATTTTAATGTTTTCATGATGATATTGCTTTAATTCAAGCAATTTATGGATAGGTCGGCTATTATTTACATGTTTTAAGTGAAAAGGCACAAGTTAGGTGCCAGTTGATTTTTTTTAACATGTTTTGATAATATTGAGCCACCTATCAGTGTTATATAAGTTGTAACCGTGCTTGAGCACTGCTCGTACTGGATTTTATATTTTAACTCATACTCAGAGTGCTGGAGCCTTGCTCGCACTATTTTACAGATTTGTTTTATATGACTACCGTACTGGAGTTTTCTCGTACGAGGTTTTCACTGAGTTTTAATACTTATCCGTACTGTAGCAATGCTCGTACGTGGATTTGAATTGAATGTATAATCAGTTTAAGTCGTACTGGAGCACTGCTCGTACGCAGATTTTAATTGATTTCTATGAAACCGTGCTAGAGTTCGCTCGCACGAGATTTTCAGATATCATGAATATGCATGGAGCCGTGCTGGAGCTTCGCTTTAACAGGAATTTATATGACATGCATATAGCCGTGTTGGAGCCTCCTGTTGACTGTGTGTCATAGTGAGATGATATGCTCACACGTGCATACTGAGACATACTTGACATGGCTGGATAAGACCTATTACAGGCACCCCTGATTGAGTTTGGGTTCACGGAGTACGATGTACCGTGTATATCACGCGGAGTACGCTGTACCGTGGGGATTGTTGGAGTGGAGTGGCATTAGCCACGAGACAGCAAGTCTTGCCCTCGCAATCCTGATATTATGCTGTTCTGGCGGGTAGGATGACCCACCTCCCGTTTCAGGTGTGATACCTCGCACACTAGGATCCGTGTGCCAGGGATCACGAGGTTATGGCCATAGTTCTGGATATTACCGATATAGTCACTTAATGTCTCACATGATATAACTATTAGTCTTGATAGACCAGGGTAGACCCGAGGGAGGGGTCAGGCCCCGATTTTCTTATGATTTCAATGGAGTTTTGATTATTCCCATGGAGGGATTTTATGAGACTTTCATTGATTTGTAACCCTGTGAGAAGGGTGATTTTATATCGGAGATTTGAAAATAAAGAATTTTGTTGAAATGGATTTTGATTTGTGAGTGTATCGTATTTTGACCCAGGTGGGGTATTTTAAAACGTGTTGTTTCATTGAGCATGAGATGTTTTCACATGAGAATTATTCCATGTTTTAATATGCCGATTTCCTGTTTTAGAACAGATGATATTATATATATGGCATATCATTGTTTTTACCTCATGCTCACATATATCCTGATTTCTTATTAGCATGTAGATAGTATAGCTATCTACCCGTTTGTATTATTGCCTTACTGAGCATATGGAGCTCGCCATTTCATTTTCCACCCACTTTCAGTATTTCCACCATAGAGATAACGGGTGTAGAGAGTAGACGGCATAGCTGATATCTTTGTTTCCCATCGACTGTCAGGTATACACCACATACAAAATTTTGTATTTGTATGCTTACAGCACAATATTGTATATGAAAGAATATTTGGGGATGTAAATATAGAATTATTTGATGTATAAACATACCAACCACTCTATTATATGATTAATGATATCAGTATGTATGTTTACGGGTGATATTTCTTAATGGTTTGAATGGTATATCGATATTGATTCACAGCCCGACCTGTTTAGAGGAATATGTCACGAGGAGGTAAGAAAGATTTTTCAAAAGCGAAAAATTTGTACTAATTTTGGTAGTATTGGGTCGTGACAGGTAGATTGGCCAGTAATTGCATAAATTTCATAATATAACACTACGTAAGTGTTATTAAGATTTAAATGAAAATTCTTTGGAAAATAGGCTAACTATCAAGTTTATATGGAAACAGATAGTGTTGTCGCATAACTCGTACTATATCTGCGTTTGTGAATGTGCATAAAATGTGCTAGAGAGGTTGCTCGCACCGACTTGTGTGACATCATATGCATGAAATGTACTAGAGCGGTTGCTCGAACTGATTTTTATTATTGTGAAATGCATGAGAGGTGCTGGAGCCTAGCTCGCACTCTATTTTGACTGTTTTGACTTGATATGCATAAAAAGGTGCTGGAGCGATTGCTCGCACTAGTTTTAATGATTTGACATACATGAGAGGTGCTAGATCTTAGCTCACATCCTGTTTTGATATGATAATTGCATAAAAGCCGTGCTGGAGTGTAACTCGCACGAGATTTGATTTATTTATGCATAAAGTAGTGCTGGAGTGTAACTCGCACGGGATTTGGTTTATTGATGCATAACACCGTGCTGGAGCTCACTTGTATAAGATTTTATATGGATTTATAACTCATTCATTTTTAAGTCGTACTGGAGTGCTACTTGTAGGCATATTTTGCTGATCTTTATGACACCGTGCTAGAGCTTCGCTCGCACGAGATTTTCTGATATCATGAATATGCATGGAGCTGTGCTAGAGCTTCGCTCGTATAGGGATTTATATGAGATGCATATAGCCGTGTTGGAGCCTCCTGTAGACTGTGTGTCACAGTGAGATGATATGCTCACACATGCATACTGAGACAGAGATGGTATGGGTGGATAAGACCTATTGCAGGCACCCCTGACTGAGCTTGGGTTCACGGAGTACGTTGTACCGTGTATGTCACGTGGAGTACGCTGTACCATGGGGATTGTTGGAGTGGAGTGGCATTAGCCACGAGGCAGTAAACTTTGCCCTCGCAATCCTGATATTATGCTTGTGAGATTCGTAATTTTTGTATGATATTCCTTATGATTTCCATATTGTATGACATTAGTATATGTTAATGGATTCATAAGATGGTTGATTCGGATTTGATAAATATGGATGAAACGAAATAAATTACGTAAAATCGACTATGGATAAATCGAGAAAATAAAGAAGCAACAAGTTTGTCTAAGGAATTAAATCGAAGTGACTAAAAATAAGGAAATTGAAAATAGGGAAAAGATTGTGGATTGATGAAAGAAAGTCGATTCAATTTGGTCCCGAACCCGTGCAAGGGTAAAATGGTCAAAAGACCAAAATTCGGTATAAACTCGATAAGTAATTTTCGTTAAATTATGGAATTTGCGAAATTTGGATCAATACCGAGGAAAATATTTAAATTTGAGGTCGATTGATCTAGATATAAATTTATTGAAATTTACGGGAAGTAATTTGGAACTAATCGAGATTTTTAATTCGAAAAATTATACCGAAAAGAATAAAAAAATATACCGAGAAAGACGAAAATACACTGATAAATTCATTTATTGATTAAATGAATTTAATAATATTTTTTAAAGATTATTTAAGAGATATTTGGATTATTTAATATATTTTAATTGATTAAAATAATAATAAATAAATTAATAAATAAAAAAACGAAAAATCAGAAAAACGGAAATCTGAAATCGGGAGAGAGAAGACCCGAAACGAAAACTAGCCGAACCCGTGAAACCCGAACCCTCCGATGAGCCACTGGCGGTCGTTGAGCCCAGGCGAAGGTCAGAGAAGATAAAGCAACGCCCGGCGATTCCAGTGGTACCGGTGACGCGCGCCGACGGCAGCTATCTCCGGCGAATCGACGACCGAAAGTTTCGAGGGGAAATCGCGTCGGTCCTGGCAAATGGCAGCGTTCCAGTTGCGATTCGACCCCGTAAAACGATCCCCAGGCCGAGACGGTTCTGTTGAGGCCATTGGCTGCCAGCGAGATGGCCGGAATCTCCGACTACGGTAAACGGGCTAAAACGGCACCGTAGCCGGGAAAGGGAGAAGGAAGAAAAAAAATAGAAAAAGTAAAGGAAAAAGAAAAAAAAGGAAAAAAAAAGGGAAGAAAGTGTACCCGGGGACGAATCGAAAATTCGGGTAAGTGACCGAGGGTCGGGATTGACCTGCGGATAAATCTCGGGAATTCAATTTAATATTATTTTATTGGAAAATGACCTGGATTTAAATAATTGTGCAATGTCACTACAGAGCCCGAACGAGAGTCGATTTAGCTCTGATTCTCGTACCCCGCACCATATTGGGTAAGTACATTTTAATTACGATAATATGAGTCATTTAATGCAGAGTTTCGATTATTTTACGGAATTTACGGATTAATTCTGCATAAAAGGAATTTTATTCAAAATTTCAAAGTAATTATCGTAAACAGTATCCGGGCTATCCACTGAGTTTGGAACGAAGCCCGATGATTATTGATAAATCAAATGAGCCCAGTAAACTCGAAGAAGGGATTTAAAAGTGGAAACGGGCTGAAAAAGGGGTTCGAGGCCCATTAAAGTGCAATCGGGCCCAATAGCGTAAAACAGGCCCAGAGCTTTAGATTTGATCAGTAAGAGTGAAATACTGATCAGTAATATTGAACTGAACTCATATGTGGTTATATGAAGCTCCGTAGATGAGCGAATTGGACTGAGAGACCTGGTACGACCGAGTTGGGATAAGCTCGTGCGTGATTCCAGGTAAGGAATTTTATGAACACTTAGAGGTAGCTGTACGTAATTTTGAGGGGATTTACATTACTTTAAATTCAATAGGCTACCCGAAAACAGAATAATAATTTTTGCAAAAAAATATGGAAATAGTAAAAAATGACTATTTTACCCCCAGTTAGGAAAATTTCAAAAAGGGTAGTAAGGCTATGAAATTGGATGAATTTCATGATTTTAATGTTTTTATGATGATATTGCTTTAATTCAAGCAATTTATGGATAGGTTGGCTATTATTTACATGTTTTAAGTGAAAATGCACAGGTTAGGTGCCAGTTGATATTTATTTAACATGTTTTGATAATATTGAGCCACCTATCAGTATTATATGAGTTGTAACCGTGCTTGAGCACTGCTCGCACTGGATTTTATAGTTTAACTCATACTCAGAGTGCTGGAGCCTTGCTCGCACTATTTTACAGATTTGTTTTATATGACTACCGTACTGGAGTTTTTCTCGTACTAGGTTTTCACTGAGTTTTAATACTTATCCGTACTGGAGCAATGCTCGTTCGTGGATTTGAATTGAATGTATAATCAGTTTAAGTCGTACTGGAGCGCTGCTCGTACGCAGATTTTTATTGATTTCTATGAAACCGTGCTAGAGTTTCGCTCGTACGAGGTTTTCAGATATCATGAATATGCATGGAGCTGTACTGGAGCTTCGCTCGCACAGGAATTTATATGACATGCATATAGCCGTGTTGGAGCCTTCTGTTGACTGTGTGTCACAGTGAGATGATATGCTCACACGTGCATACTGAGACATACTTGACATGGGTGGATAAGACCTATTATAGGCACCCCTGATTGAGCTTGGGTTCACGGAGTACGATGTACCGTGTATGTCACGCGGAGTACGCTGTACCGTGGGGATTGTTGGAGTGGAGTGGCATTAGCCACGAGACAGCAAGTCTTGCCCTCGCAATCCTGATATTATGCTGTTCTGGCGGGTAGGATGACCCACCTCCCGTTTCAGGTGTGATACCCTGCACACTAGGATCCGTGTGCCAGGGATCACGAGGTTATGGCTATAGTCCTGGATATTACCGATATAGTCATTTACATGTCTCACATGATATAACTATTGGTCTTGATAGACCAGGGTAGACCCGAGGGAGGGGTCAGGCCCCGATTTTCTTATGATTTCAATTGGGATTTGATTATTCCCATGGAGGGATTTTATGAAACTTTCATTGATTTGTAACCCTGTGAGAAGGGTGATTTTATAACGGAGATTTGAAAATAAAGAATTTTGTTGAAATGGAATTCGATTTGTGAGTGTATTATATTTTGACCCAGATGGGGTATTTTAAAACGTGTTGTTTCATTGAGCATGAGATGTTTTCACATGAGAATCATTCCATGTTTTAATATGCCGATTTCTTGTTTTAGAATAGATGATATTATATATATGGCATATCATTGTTTTTATCTCATGCTCACATGTATCCTGATTTTCTTATCAGCATATAGATAGTATAGCTATCTACCCGTTTGTATTATTGCCTTACTGAGCATGTGGAGCTCACCCTTTCATTTTTCACCCACTTTCAGTGTTTCCACCATAGAGATAGCGGGTGTAGAGAGTAGACGGCATAGCTGATATCTTTGTTTCCCATCGACTGTCAGGTATACACCACGTACAGAATTTTGTATTAGTATGCTTACAGCACAGTATTGTATATGAAAGAATATTTGGGGATGTAAATATAGAATTATGTGATGTATAAAACATACCGACCACTCTATTATATTATGATTGATGTAATTATATATATTACGTGTGATATTTTAATGGTTAAAAAGGGTATATCGATATTGATTTACAGCCCGACCAGTTAAGAGGAATATGTCACGAGGAGTTAAGAAAGATTTTACAAAAATGAAAAATTTACACTGATTTTGGTAGTATTGGGTCGTGACAATGCTGTTCTGGCGGGTAGGACCGACCCACCTCCTGTTTCAGGTGTGATACCCCGCACACTAGGTACCGTGTTGCCAGGGATCACTAGGTTATGGCCATGGTCCTCGTTGTTACTGATAGTCACCTACTTGTCTAACATGATATAACTTATGGTCTCGATAGACCAGGGTAGACCCGAGGGAGGGGTCAGGCCCCCGATTTTATGATTTTTTTTACTATGCTAATATATGTTTTAGAGGATTTTATGATATGTGACCCTAAAAGAAGGGTGGTTTTATAATCGAAGTTTTATAATGAATTTTAATGAATTGTTTTATGAGATGGTTACCCGAAAGGGTTAGTTTATACTGCAGTTTTAATGAAATGATTTGAATGCAGTAGCATGATGATGTTTTCCATGCTTTCATTTCAAATTCATGATTTGTCTTACATGACATGAAAGAATGCATGATCTTGATTTACTTCATGCTAATTATGATTTAAGGATGTCACATAAAATGCTATTGATGCATGAATTACATGCTTTCTATATGTACAAATAGTTTTGATAAACTATGTCATGGATGTATGCATGATTTTGTGTTGGAGATATTAATGAAAAGAAATGGATTTTAAGTGCATGGCATTATGAGCATGTAGATAGTGGAGCTATCTACTTACTTGCATAATTGCCTTACTGAGCGTGTGGATTGCTCTCACCCCCTTATTTTCCCATCTTTTCAGAGCACTCGCAGTAGTTAGTGAGCGGCTGACGACTTGCATTCTTGGTATCCGCTACTTCCCATCGAGAGACAGGTATACACATTTGTATAGTTTTGTATCTAAATATGTAATGCACAGTACTGTAAACGGATATGATGTCGGGGATGTAAGGTTATGTAAATAGCATTGTGTATGTATTTAGTTAAAGTCAAAAGATAGTAAACTCTAATATGTGAATGTGATTATGGAAATGGAATGGTAAATAGGTGAGAGGTGACTAACACCGAATCATAGCCCAACTATTTGTAGGATAGTCACAATAAGAGAAAGGTAAGAATTAAAGAATAAATAAAGCGAAAAATTTACTCTGATTTTTAGGTAATTTGGGTCGTGACATTCATGATATCTGAAAAACCTCGTGCGAGCGAAGCTCCAACCCGTTTTCATAAAAATCAGTAAATCTGCATACGAGCAGCATTCCAGTACGACTTTAAAAGAGTTATAAATCTATATAAAATCATGTGCGAGCAAGCTCCAGCACGATTTTATGCATAAAATTCATCAAAGCCTCGTACGAGCAAGGCTCCAGCACGACATCATGCATAAATCATTCAAAACTTCGTGCGAGTAATGCTCCAGCACGAATGAATGCTTAAGTAAATCAAAACTTCGTGCGAACAACGCTCCAGCATGGTTTCATGCATAAATAAATCAAATCTCGTGCGAGTTACACTCCCGCATGGCTTTTATGCAATTAAATCGATTAAATCACGTACGAGCAAGGCTCCAGTACGGATTTTATGCAATTATCATATCAAAACAGGATGCGAGCTAAGCTCCAACATCTCTCATGCATATCAAATCATTAAAACTAGTGCGAGCAATCGGTCCAGCAGCTTTTTATGCATATCAAGTCAAAACAGGGTGCGAGCTAGGCTCCAGCACCTCTCATGCATTTCACAATAGTAAAAATCAGTGTGAGCAACCGCTCTAGCACATTTTATTTACATGATGTCACACAAATCAGTGCGAGCAACCGATCTAGCACCTTTTATGCCCACTCACAATCTCAGATATAGTGCGAGCAATGCTCCAGCACTATCTGTTTTCATATAAACTTGATAATTGGCCCATTTTCCAAAGAAATTTCATTTAAATCTAAATAACACTTAAGTAGTGTTATCTTGTGAAATTTATGCAATTACTGGCCAATCTACCAATTTGCTTTACTAAAAGTTCATGGAAATCTTCCAAATCATTCATTTCATGCATGTCATACTTTCACCATCCTTAGGTGAATTTTCCCTCAGTAGGGGTAAAATAGTTTTTTACCCATCTTGGGTCCTTCAAATTTTTAATCCATTTCTAGGATCTTTATACATTTTCAGTGTATACAAAAGCTATTAAAAATACGCGTAGCTACCTCTAGCTACTTACAAAATTCCCTTACCTCATTTTTCTATATAATCTGACCTTTCCACTGATGTCTCGTCACGCAGTCCAATTTGCTCCCAATCTAATCGCGAAATTGCGTATAAATATTCATCAGGTCAAATACAACATAATTAATTGTATTTCATATTTTCTTGGCTTAATTTAAATCATTGAACCCGTTTACCCATATTGGGCCCAATTGTACCATAATGGGCCTTAATCGGCCTTAAGCCCATTTTCCACTTACTATTTACATCATCGAGGCCTATTAGGCTCATTGGGCCTATCAGTATTTATTGGGCCTCGTTCAAAACTCTCGGATAGCTCAATTAATTATTTACGACAATTTATCTCAAATTCCAGAATTTAATTCATTTTATACGGAATTAATCCGTAATTTATGCGGTAAATTTTTAACACGCATAACTATGCAAATTGTTGTAAATAAGGGTTACTTACCCGAGATTCCATGATAGTGCACAAATCGAGACTGACTCGAGCTCTTGTTTGACGCCAATTATCGAGCTACATAATTACCTTTTTTTTGGGTAAATTTTCAGTCGAATATTAATCAAATTAAATATTACAAAATTTAAATCGGTCAATTTCGACCACTTATCGGCTTACCTGTAGCTTGATTGCACCACCAAAATTTTTTCCTAATTTTTCCTCTTTTTCTTTTCTTTCTTTTCTTTCTTCCCTGGCTGAACCGACTCGGTCCGGTTTAGCCCAGTTCGATCCGGTTCGGCTCGGTTCACTCCGGTTCGGTCCGATTTGGTGCTTCACCGATCGGTTCTTCATGGGCTTCCATCTCTAGCAGATCCGCGGGGTCGTCCGGTGCATGGATCTGGTATCGGTTTCGCCAGGACTGGCCAGAAAGTGGCCTGTTCAGCCTCTTTTCTCCTCGATTTTGCTACCGATTCTCCATTCTCCGTTTTCGGCACCGTCCATCGGTTTCTTCAGCCGTGACCACCACCAATATGCTCATCTTTACCGTGGGAACATTTGGCTGGGGGTGGGGTTGGCCAGATCGGTGCCGGTGGACGTCGATTTCTCTTTTCCCTTTCGGTTCCTCCCTTTCGCCGTTCTCTTCATCGACGACGGATCCCGGCGCGTGGTGGCTCTTGGGATACTCCCACCGTGCCGGTCGTCATTCGTCGTGTGCAATTCATCCCTGCCCGTCACCAAAGGTCGTCGTTCGGGGAAGCAGAAAGAACGGGTCGTGAGATGAGTCTCGCGCGATCGCGCGACCCAGTTTTAGTTTCTTTTTTTTTTAATTGATTAAATTATATTTTAATCAATAAAAAACATTAAATAACCCAAAAATATCATCAAAAAATCTTATTTTATTCATTTAATCAATAAATGAATTTATCTGCCTTATTTCGTCTTTTCGATATATATTTTCAATATTTTCGGGATAATTTTCCAAGGTGAAAATTTCGATTATCTCCAATAAATTCATATCTTGATCAATTGGACTCCAAATTCAA
The DNA here is from genome assembly GCA_033439115.1 of Firmiana major. Taxonomy (NCBI): domain Eukaryota; kingdom Viridiplantae; phylum Streptophyta; class Magnoliopsida; order Malvales; family Malvaceae; genus Firmiana; species Firmiana major. The sequence goes on along the minus strand of CM065907.1, from coordinate 40,603,066 downwards.
TATTTTCCTCGTTATTGATCAAGATTTCTTAATTCCATATTTTTTGAAATTTTCTTATCGAATTTATATCGGATTTTGATCTTTTGACTGTTTTACCCTTCTACACGTTTGGGACTAAACCAATCCAACTTCCCTTCACGAACCCTTTCTCATTTCATGTTTTAAATTCTTATCTCTAATCTGAATGGTCTGAATCCCATTCGTTTAATTTGTGACCATTTCAATCCTTCATTTGACCTTTAAATGCATTCAAGAATCTTTTATTCATTCCATTTGAGTTTTTCATTCATGTAATACTCTTCTTATGATTCAATTTACATAAAACCATGTTTACATCATTTGAATTATAAGAAATTACGATAAAAATAGGGTCTTACACTAACAGTATTAGGTAGCAATAACATCTCAATGCCATGAAGGCATCCCCGTGAAGCACTTGGCATCGTAGGGCAATCACACAGAACCTCCTACCGAGAGCTAGAGATGGCTCTCACAGGACATGATTGCCACACAGGCATAATAGGGTCGTCAACAATCTCAAACATAACATTTCGATGGGTATACTCAAATAAACCATAAATCATCCCAATTTCTCAATTTACCAATATGGGAAAAACAACCCATCAATTTAAAAATAACTCGTATTGTCATATCCATAATTCGAAAAATCAGTTCAAGCTTTCCTAAAAACGTGGTTAAAATAGCCCATGTAAACTAGCTTCGAATGTCAAATAGGCTGAATAGAGTTACAAAATCATGATGTAATGCTCACACGTACATGATATTAACATTTCAAAAAATCAGCATGTAAACTATTCTTGCAACTTTATGCTTTCTCCAAAACACATTTAAAGAGCCGATGCAAACTTGTTTACATTTGTCAACAAAACTGAATGAGGTAATAAAATTTACAATAAAATGCTTGCACGCATATGGTTTATAACACCTCAAAATATAATTTACAAAACATCAACTTTCATGGTATAATAAGGATCTAAACCATAGTGATGCAACTGAACAATAATTTCAAAAAATCGATAAAGTGGGGTAAGGTAGATTTTAAATCTAAATACGGCCTAACTAACTAAACTAACAGCTTACGTTTTCGTGTAAAAATCTTAACTAATCCTAGGGCATTCTAAGAACTGCAACCACGTAAATCCCTTACCACATAACAACGATGCGCACAACTTTACTCTTTTCGCCATAGACGCGCATATATGCATCTAAGCTTCCTTGGCTCCCGCTGAAGTAGTTGCTGCGAAATAACATTTAAGGGCAATATGTCATTTAACCTTCATACATGAACAAATGAAATTTTAGCACATTCAAAACTCACAAGATTAATTTGAGACTAACTAATACTAACGTAGTTCACTGGTTTTTAAACCTTAATTTATTCACACTTGGAAAATCCTTAATATTTGGTCATGACCGAGACTTACCTCTAGTATTTCTACTTGCTTAGCATAAGCATTGGTTCTTCAATTATAGAATAACATCATTTGTATTATGCTTTTATGGTCTAATTCTTACAATCCAACTAGCTAATTATTTCTAATCATTTCAAAGTTGCCGAATGCCTTAAGTAATATTATTAACTTTACATTAAACTCATGCAATCCTATTAATACATATTTTCCACACCTAAATTCTATTTTAACTTCCGAAATTTCCAACAACTAATATTTCCAACTCTACTTAGTGGCTGAAACTCCCATAAATCGTCCTTATTCATTTGCTTAAATTATGGTTTTACATTCATGGAACTTTATTATTTATACTTCAATTTGCTAACTTTATCCTTAAATTTCAGCAATGCAATTTGTTCCCAAACATTTCAAAATTATTGAACCTAATCTTCCGTATTTACTTGACATTTCAATAATTAATTGACACTGCTATATCAACTAGTAAATTCCTATAATTTCAGCCAAGGAGAATTTAAATTCTGAATCTCATTCTCATTCACTACATGCGAAACAATGTATGTACTCATTTCATGATAGTTGTATAATCAAATTCTCGAACCCAAGTCAACTTAAAATCTCCAATATTTTCTCCCTTGGCTGAGCACTCCATTCTCACCATTCATGAACAATTTCCAGCACTAATTTAGTACTACTCATTGAAATAGTAAATTATTCACTTAAGTATTACAAATCTACCTAAGTTATCAAAATCTACTCCATTTCGAATTTCCTTCAATTTCGTGAATCCTAGGTTTTTCCACATGTAAATTATGCATTTTAAATTAAACTATCACACTATGTAATTCCAAAATTTTAGGTTGCATACAAATTTACATGTATGTAAAAATCAGTTTTCCCTTGTATTTGGCGTAGCCGAGACTATGCCCCATCATTCCTACCTTCATGCTAAATTTTAAATCATGCAACCCCACATTTGTTTTAAACATATTACAGATTTAATGGTTAAATTTTACATTCACAATACAGCAAATTTTCCTAACTTTCCTAAATGGTCGAATACCCTATCCCTCATGGCCACCTTAAATTTTCCCCAATTGTTAGAATTTATCAATTCACACATTACATTTCCACATGCAGGTTTATAATTTAGTTAGTTATACAAGTCTTACATCCCCAATTTTAGAATTCCCAATTCAACCTAACTAAGAACCTTAATTTTCCATGCATGCTTCCAATTCCAAAATTAAACCAAAATTTCACTTATACTACACTAATATAACAGTAATTAAGCGACAATTACCAGAATTTGAACACTACTCACCTTAATTGTCAATAGCCGACCACCCTAGCTAAAATTCCCAATTTGTTTTCTGAAATTTCCTGAAAATCATTGTGTATTCTTAAGCCTATACACGTTTTCAGTTGAATTTGGTGTGGTCTCCCTCTATCCGAACCATCTAGAGTCTCCTCTCTCTCTTGAAAGCTCACGGTTTGGGAAGGTAAGCTTTGGTTTCTTGGCTGAACAAATTTTCAGGGAATAACATGATTTGTAGGTGTAAAAAACTAGGAATCTAACTTTAAGCAAACAAGAAAATCACTTAATCTTAACATGCAAACTAAAAATGGTGAGTTTTGTTGGCTGTTTGGGAAATCTGGTGGTGAGGAGGGGGCTGGTTTCGTGAGAGGCAAAGAAAAGCTAGAGGGAAACTTGCATGCAAGTTTGGAGAGGCTATTCTTGTTGTTAGAGGCGTGAACAAAGGGAATTGTTTGCTAGATTTTCAGTTTCTGGTGTGAGGGTGGCGTGAGGGGATGAAGAGAAGAGGAATTTTTTGGTTTTTAGGGAGGAAACGTGAAAAGGGAAAAAAGAAGAGTAAGGAAATTTCTGGTTTATATTTTATCCCTTTTAGTTTTATAAAGCATAAGTATTTGTGTGAAACCCGATATTTTTCCATATTATGATGCTTACGAGAAGTAAATTATAGCTCAATGTAATGTTTTATAGGTCCGTAGATGATTAAAGCACTCGGTTGTAGCGTGGGACCTAATGGCACGCAAATCGAGGTAAGATCCTAGACCTGAGAATTTCTTAAAAATGTCATGTTCATGCATGGAATGAGGTGTAGAAGGTAAAACTAAGTGATTGGAAATGCAAAAGTTAGTTAAACTCAGGTTTTAAATTGAATCGAGGAAACGGACCTAATAAGAGAAAAAAATCCGAATAAAATTTTAGAAATTTGTGAAAATTATTCTGAGGCAATAGAAAATTATTATAAGGTGTAATTGACATGGGAAATAAAAATCATGAAGAAATATGGAGATTTAGGGATTCAAATAAATTTTTAAAGCTAATCGAAAGCTTATTTTCATTTTGCTCGGTATTGGCCAAATCGCACAAAATGAGCTTGTTCGTGAAATTGTTCTTAAACAAGTGACCCCAAAATTTTTATGGGACATACTATAGACATATTATAACAATTGAGAAGTGTAATTTTGAAGAAATCTGATCAGGATTAATTTTGGTGAATTTTATAAAACAGAACAGTCATTTCCCCTGCACTTAGTAAACTGTCAGCCAATGAAAACAATCCCATTTGATGACCTTCGCGATTTTCTTTGACTCTAATATTTTCCAGATTGAAATTAAACTGGATAATCTTTCTAAAAAGGTAAGAACCATCCCGAACTGTTGTAAAACCCGAGAGTTATCCCTCACCCATTCTGCCGCAGACGTTACCCCTATTCCTGACTGGCGTGAATTTTTCGGCCACCTTCCGGCCATTTTCAGGCAACGGTACCTTCATATGAAATCTTCCTCTTCCTCCCCTATACAATATATAAAACATTCAGACCTAAAAGAAGTCATTTACCCCCTAAAAAGTTAAAGAGATGAACAGGACAGAAAACTACCTTGTTCTGAGGTAAGCAAAAAATTCAATTTTTGGATGAATTTGGTGAGGTTCTTGGATGATTCTGAACACTTCTAAGATCTATACATGTTGTGTTACAGCTGAGTGGCAATTTAGAGACCTAAAACCAAAGTCAAACTTGGTCAAAGGAGTGAAGAAGTTGAGGTATAGTGATGACTATGAGATAGGTTGTTATTTAGTGATTGTGGATGATTTTTAGTTAAAGGAAATTTGATGAATTAGTTTATATGATTAAGTTCAATTACTGCCAGCATGATTTAGCTACTGGAATGATGAATTTGGATGCAATTAAAATGAATTTACAGTTAAAATTATACTGTAAAGGTTCGGTTTAGTGTTTAACTAAGTGAATTATCGAAATAATGCAAGAATCGATACTTTAAGGTATTGTTTGAAGTGGAATGAGTTGCTGGAATGTAAGACATGATGTAGGGGTATTGAAAATAAATTTAAAGGTGTCGAATATGTTAAGAAAGCTTAAAACCGAGGCTTAAACCGATAAAACCGAGTAAAACGAGCAAAGTAGCAAAAAGTCAACTTTTAGTCAACATTTTAGATGTAATCACATATTGAATATATTAACATGAATTTGAGCTATATGTGATGAGATAACTTGGTATGTGACAGCTCGGGTTATCGACACGCATTTCGAGGCGAGCTAAAAAATCAAGGAACGTGCACTACCTTCGACGTTAAGAGGTAAGGGATATAATTTAGAGTAGCATTAGTACTCCTCAACTTTATCAAATGTTTATGTGGATGGTTAGTTGAGTTTCCATGAAAAAGAGCTTTCTCGAAAGTTGAAAAGAGTACTATTCACTCAAAACCGGAATAAACTTATCCAAGCTTTTCAAAATGACTTTTATTGCATGAGATACATTTTAGTATGTATGTTTATGTATACAAATGTGATTTTCACTTATGAAATGAAAGCATAGTATGTTTTCCATGAGTTTACAGGTTAAAGTCCCGAGAATGTTTTACGAAACTATGTTTTCATTATATGGGGTACATATATACCCGAGAAATGATTATGAAAAACATGCTTAATGTTTTGAGACTATGGCACAAAGTATTAATGTTATGAGGTCAGAGTGATCTGGGGTCGATCTTGTACGTTAAGAAAAGGGTACAAAGACGATCAAGGATCTTCCTAGCCGATGGCCAGGGAACGGGAAGGACTCTGACGAGATGAGATGACTTGTGGTACCATGTAACCATTTAAAGTTCGTGCGTTGAGACTGCGAGTCCGTTGCAGGCATGTAATGAGTCACCCCACCATAGCCCCGTACCACATAATCCAGTAGGGCACTGTATATCCCTGGTCCAGTCTTACAGTTCCCTGTACTATGGCCATATGTACCAGTTATGTTAATGATGTCCTTCGGGACTAAATATTATGAAGCCATGTCTCCAAGAGAAATGAAATATGTTTTCGCTACCTTATGTGTTATTTGCTTTTTAGCACATTTTTTTTTCTGTGATGTGATTTTAAAGGTAGCTTATGAGTTATGTTTTATGAAATGTGCATATGATAGTACAATTTCACTTTCAAAGTGATAAGCATGTTATGATATGTATGAGTGAGTTTTGAGATGCTTTTCACTTGTTTACACTACATGATATGCATACTATATATGAGTTTTACAAAAAAGATGCAAGATGTGTAAACTTATGATTTAAGCATGTTTTTACTACTTTAATGAATTCAAGCATCTCTACTCCAGTACATGTTTATGTTGATTCATAAAACCACGTGTTTTACTTGTTTTAAGTATTAAGTTTACTTTAAATGTATCTCTTATTGAGCCTGAAAAGCTCACCCCCTTCCTTTCCATCTTCTAAATTTCCTACAGTGATTCTACTGCACTCACGCGCTAGAGGTCGTGGACGAGGCAGTCTGACCTTTCGTCAAATCATTTGTAGCGACGAGGTATAGCTTTACTTTTGTTCCAGACACGATGTACATCATAGACACTAATGTATATTACAGTCGGGATGTAATAGTTGTAAGGGATTATATTTATGTACAGAGTTTTTATTACGCAGAATAAATATATGTTATGAGATCCTGGAATAGAATTGAAAATGGTGTTGCGGATGTGGGTTGAAAATTATAAACTGTGTTTTAAACTCTGCAGGTTAGGTTAAGTCAAAATGAAGTCGTTATGTTGCCGAATTTGTATAAAATGGTAAAAGTTAAGAAACTGACATAGACAGGAACACAACTCAGTTAAATAAGTTAAAAAGTTTTAAAATTGCCCATTTTTCGCGTTTCTGGGCGTGACAGTTTCCATGGTATCAGAGCAATAGTTGTGTGATACTGTCTGTGTCTAGAAGTAGGATTAGATTACATCCCAAAGTGTCTATGTTAGTCTGGTAATAAAGTAAGCATATCTGTCAAAGTATGACCAAATTCTTGGATTTTGTGCAGATAGTAGATCACTAATCATGAGTGGTAGACGGGGCTGTCCACTGAGTCAGGCTCAACCTGCTCCCCCATCCCCACCTCAACCCGAGAGCCCTACTGAAAGAGAGAGAATAAGGAGGCTCGAGGAGACAGTTCATGGAATGAGGGAAGGACTTACAGCTCTTACCACCATGTTTACCCAACAGTTTGGGACACGTACACCTAGCGCAGATACAACTACTCCTACACCTGATCCTCCTCAACCATCAGTTCCTCAAGTAGCGCCAGCCCCTCAACCAGCAGTTCCCCAGCATAGGGATGACAGAGAGACTCAGAGGGTGCGAGATTTCTTGGGCATGCATCCTTCGAAGTTCACAGGGTTTAAAGACCCGATTAAGGCTGAGGAGTAGATAGTGGATATTGAGGCGATCTTTCAGTTGTTGGGGTGTACTGATAGGGAGAGAGTGACCATGGCGGGTTATATGATGAAGGGCCAGGCTAAGTTTTGGTGGAGATCCACATAGATGATATTAGCTGAGGATCCCTCAGAAATCACATGGGATGCTTTCTTAGTCGCATTTCGAGAGCAGTATGTGCCGCATGCAGCTCGAAAGAGGATGCAGAAAGAGTTTTTGGATTTGAGACAGGGAAGTTCTACAGTAGATGAGCATGAGAATAGATTTACGACCCTGATGAGATACGATCTAGAGACAGTTAAGGATCCCGAGCGTCGGACAGAGAGATTTCTGGCAGGATTGAGATTCGAGATCAGAGATAGACTATTGGGTTAGAATATTATGGATTTCAGAGATGCTCTGAGGCGAGCCCAAGAGATAGAGAGGGGCTTGGATATTACTCAAGCAGAGCATGGTTTCAAGAGATCTGTCAGAGATAAGGGGAAGAGAGTAGTTACTTCCCGACATGATTTGAGAGGGGGTCAGCCTAAGAGACAAAGGGTAGAAGGACCTCAGATAGGGGCTGGTAAGCCCAAGACTATAGTGGGTACTACAGATGTTATCAGAGGTTTTGAGATGAGAGTGCCACAGACGTGTGGCAAGTTGCACCCTGGATCGTGTCGAGCAAGTACAGTTACTTGCTACAGATATGGTGAAGCAGGGCACATAATGAGAGACTGTCCCCTTATGTGGTCTCAGGAGCCTCGGGAGGCACCTATACCGATTGAGAGATCGGCTCAGGCTCCATAGAGGCAAGCACCATCGAAGAGAGCCACAGTCGCAGACAAGGGTAAAAAGCCTATCTCACAGGGTCGATTCTATGCCATTGATAAGGAGACAGCCAATACATCCTCCGACACCATAAAAGGTACTCTCCTTGTCTGTAACCATGAAGCACATGTATTGTTTGACCCAGGTTCCACACATTCTTTTGTGTCACCACAATTTGCATGTAAGTTGAATAGGAAACCTGTGTCACTATATTACATGTTACATATAAGTACATCCATGCACGTAGTGCAAAAGACTTATATGATATGGAAGGATTGTGAAATCATGGTAGGAGATAAGAAATTTCTAGCAGATCTAGTTTTATTAAACATGAAGGATTTTGATTTAATATTAGGCATGGATTGGTTAGCTACCAATCGTGTGAATTTAGACTACTACACTAAGACTTTGATCTTCTCCTTACCAGAAAAGTTCAATGTATGTTTTGCGAGAAAGAAATAAAAGTGCATGGTGATGAAAGTTTTTGTGTTATGTGTTATGTGAAGATATGATATATATGTGTAAGATTAATGTATAATGTTTTTATTGTGTGAAGGATACATTGCCTTTATTTTTTATGAGAGTCGGGAACCACCAAGTATACAGGATGTTCCGGTGGTACATGAGTTTCTCGATGTATTCCCAGATGACTTACCGGGGTTACCGCCTGAGAGAGAAGTTGAGTTTGCCATTAAGCTAGCGTCTGATACTCAACCCATCTCCAAGCCACCTTATCGAATGACACTGGTAGAATTGGAGGAATTAAAGAAGCAGTTGCAACAACTACTCGATAAGGGGTTTATAAGACCTAATGTGTCACCATGGGGTGCTTCGGTACTGTTCGTCAGAAAGAAGGATAGTAGTCTCTGCCTTTGCATAGACTACAGGCTTTTAAATAAAGCAACAGTTAAAAATAAGTATCCCCTGTCGAGAATAGATGACTTTTTTGATCAGCTGAGTGGGGTTTCAGTGTTTTAGAAGATAGACTTGAGATCGGGTTACCATCAGCTAAGGATGAAGGAGGCTAATATACCAAAGACAGCTTTTAGGACTCGATATGGGCACTACGAGTTTTTGGTGATGCCCTTTGGACTGACTAATGCCCCAGCTGCATTTATGAGCCTTATGAATGATGTCTTTCGAGAATACCTGGATAGATTTGTGATAGTATTCATCAATGACATCTTGATCTATTCTAGATCCTGAGAAGAGCACGAGCAGCAATTGAGGATTGTGCTCCAGACTCTCCGTGAGAAGAAACTATATGGTAAATTTAGTAAATGTGCATTCTGGCTAGAGGAGATTTCTTTCCTCGGACATGTAGTATCTAAGGACAGGGTGTCTGTAGATCCGTCCAAGGTAGATGCAGTAGTGAAATGGGAAAGACCGAGGATAGTCACGGAGGTCAGAAGCTTCTTGGGATTGTCAGGGTATTACCGACGATTTATCGAGGGGTTTTCATGGATAGCAGCTCCATTGACTAGACTGACCCGTAATGAGGTACAGTTTGCATGGTTTGAGCAGTGTGAACAGAGCTTCTAAAAGCTCAAACGTCAGTTGACTACGACACCAGTCTTGACCATTCCAAATGGTTCTGGGGGATATGTGGTATATAGTGATGCTTCCCACCAGGGTCTCGGTTGTGTGCTTATGCAGCATGGTAGAGTGGTGGCTTATGGATCCCGTAAGCTAAAAGATCATGAGCAAAATTATCCCACTCACGATTTAGAGTTAGCCACAGTAGTTTTTGCACTCAAGATATGGCGGCATTATTTGTATGGAGAGAGATTTCAGATCTTCACTGACCACAAGAGTCTCAAGTATTTGTTTGATCAGAAGGAGCTCAATATGAAACAGCGGAGATGGATAGAGCTCCTGAAAGATTATGACTGCGAGAAACTATATCATCCGGGCAAGGCGAATGTGGTAGCTGATGCTTTGAGTAGAAAGGGTAGGGTGTCCTACATGATGATCAGAGAGTGGGATTTGTTAGGACAATTCACCGAGCTCAAGATCAGTGTAGATGCGATTGAGCATGGATACATGGCTAGCCTACGGATGGAGCCCAAAATATTAGATCAGATTAGAGCTGGACAGAGGAATGATTAGAAATTACTGGATATGGTTAGCCGGGCAGATGAGAGATTGCAGTCTGAGTTTACGGTCAGTGATGATGGATTATTGAGATACAGAGGTCGTATCTGCATGCCACACGATGACACTTTGAGACAGAGCATATTGAAGGAGTCCTATTGTTCTAGATTCACCATGCACCCGGGTAGTACTAAGATGTACCAGGATCTCCGAAAGGTGTATTGGTGGGTTGGGATGAAGAGAGATATGGCAGACTTTGTAGCCAGATGTTTAGTTTGCCAACAGATTAAAGCTGAACACCAGAGACCTACAAGACTGTTAAAGTCACTACTGATTCCTACATGGAAATGGAAACATATTACGATGGATTTCATTATAGGGTTACGACGGACCCAGAGAGGTCATGATGCAGTCTGGGTGATTGTGGACAGACTGACTAAGAGCGCTCACTTCCTTGCCATCAAGAGCACAGATTCACTGGATAAGCTAGCTGATTTATATGTCAGAGAGATAGTATGGTTGCATGGGGCACCTGTGAGCATTACATCAGATAGAGATTCTCACTTCACTTCTAGATTTTGGACTAGATTTCAGGAAGCTATGGGGTCTCGACTGAACATAAGCACCGCTTATCATCCTCAGACAGATGGTCAGTCCGAGCAGACTATACAGACCTTAGAGGACATGTTAAGAGCATGTGCCTTAGACTTTAAGGGCTTAGGGACGACCACATGCCTCTTGCAGAATTTGCTTATAATAACAGCTATCAGGCTAGCATTGGAATGGCTCCATACGAGGCTCTATATGGCAGGAGATGCAGATCCCCGATTGCTTGGGAAGAAATGGGCGACAGAAAGATCCTTGCTCCCGAGTTAGTTGAACAGGCAAGTAGTGGTGTTCAGTTGATCTGTGACAGGTTGAGGACGGTACAGAGTAGACAGAAGAGTTATGCAAATATGCGAATATGACCTCTTGAGTTTCAGGTTGGGGACTCCGTATTTGTTAAGGTGTCACCGATGAAAGGTGTAGTACATTTTGGGAAAATGGGAAAGCTGAGCCCTCACTTCATTGGTCCATTTGAGATTTTGAGTAAAGTGGGAGATGTAGCATATCGGCTAGCACTACCTGCACAGTTGTCGGGTATACATGATGTCTTTCATGTTTCGATGTTAAGGAAGTATCATTCAGACCCTTCTCATGTCATCGAGTACAAGCCACCAGAGATTCATGAGGACATGAGTTATGTTGAGCAGCCGATCCGAATTCTCGATAGGAAGGAAAAAGTGCTACGATCTAAGACTATCCCACTAGTGAAGGTTCTTTGGCGACACCACGAGACAGAGGAAGCTACCTGGGAGCTAGAGAGTCAAATGAGGGAGAAGTACCCTCATCTATTCGATGGACCAGCTTGAATTCAAAGGACTGAATTCTTAAAAGGTGGGGAGAAATGTGAAACCTGATATTTTTCCATATTATGATGCTTACGAGAAGTAAATTATAGCTCAATGTAACGTTTTACAGGTCCGTAGACGATTAAAGCACTCGGTTGTAGCGTGGGACCTAATGGCATGCAAACCAAGATAAGGTCCTAGACCTGAGAATTTCTTAAAAATGTCATGTTCATGCATGGAATGATGTGTAGAAGGTAAAACTAAGTGATTGGAAATGCAAAAGTTAGTTAAACTTGGGTTTTAAATTAAATCGAGGAAACAGACCTAGTAAGAGAAAGAAATCCGAATAAAATTTTAGAAATTTGTGAAAATTATTCCGAGGCCATAGAAAATTATTATAAGGTGTAATTGACATGGGAAATAAAAATCATGAAAAAATATGGAGATTTAGGGGTTCAAATAAATTTTTAAAGCTAACCGAAAGCTTATTTTCATTTTGCTCGGTATTGGCCAAATCGCACAAAATGAGCTTGTTCGTGAAATTGTTCTTAAACAAGTGACCCCAAAATTTTTATGGGACATACTATAGACATATTATAACAATTGAGAAGTGTAATTTTGAAGAAATCTGATCAGGATTAATTTTGGTAAATTTTATAAAACAGAACAGTCATTTCCCCTGCACTTAGTAAACTGTCAGCCAATGAAAACAATCCCATTTGATGACCTTCCCGATTTTCTTTGACTCTAATATTTTCCAGATTGAAATTAAACTGGATAATCTTTCTAAAAAGGTAAGAACCATCCCGAACTGTTGTAAAACCCGAGAGTTATCCCTCACCCATTCTACCGCAGACGTTACCCCTATTCCTGACTGGCGTGAATTTTCCGATCACCTTCCAGCCATTTTCAGGCAACGGTCCCTTCATATGAAATCTTCCTCTTCCTCTCATATACAACATATAAAACATTTAGACCTAAAAGATGTCATTTACCCCTGAAAAGTTAGAGAGACGAACAGGATAAAAAACTACCTTGTTCCGAGGTAAGCAAAAAATTCAATTTTTGGATGAATTTGATGAGGTTCTTGGATGATTCTGAACACTTCTAAGATCTATACATGTTGTGTTACAGCTGAGTGGCAATTTGGAGACCTAAAACCGAAGTCAAACTTGGTCAAAGGAGTGAAGAAGTTGAGGTATAGTGATGACTATGAGATAGGTTGTTATTTAGTAATTGTGGATGATTTTTAGTTAAAGGAAATTTGATGAATTAATTTATATGATTAAGTTCAATTACTGCCAGAATGATTTAGCTACTGGAATGATGAATTTGGATGCAATTAAAATGAATTTACAGTTAAAATTATATTGTAAAGGTTCGATTTAGTGTTTAACTAAGTGAATTATCGAAATAATGCAAGAATCGATACTTTAAGGTCTTGTTTGAAGTGGAATGAGTTGCTGGAATGTAAGACATGATGTTGAGGTATTGAAAATAAATTTAAAGGTGTCGAATATGTTAAGAAAGCTTAAAACTGAGGCTTAAACCGATAAAATCGAGTAAAACGAGCAAAGTAGCAAAAAGTCAACTTTTGGTCAACATTTTAGATGTAATCACATATTGAATATATTAACATGAATTTGAGCTATATGTGATGAGATAACTCGGTATGTGATAGCTTGGGTTATCGACATGCATTTCGAGGCGAGCTAAAAAATTGAGGAACGTGCACTACCTTCGACATTAAGAGGTAAGGGATATAATTTAGAGTAGCATTAGTACTCCTCAACCTTACCAAATGTTTATGTGGATGGTTAGTTGAGTTTCCATGAAAAAGAGCTTTCTCGAAAGTTGAAAAGAGTACTATTCACTCAAAACCGGAATAAACTTATCTAAGCTTTTCAAAATGACTTTTATTGCATGAGATACATTTTAGTATGTATGTTTATGTATACAAATGTGATTTTCACTTATGAAATGAAAGCATAGTTTGTTTTCCATGAGTTTACGGGTTAAAGTCCCGAGAATGTTTTACAAAACTATGTTTTCATTATATGGGGTACATATATACCTGAGAAATGATTATGAAAAACATGCTTAATGTTTTGAGACTATGGCACGAAGTATTGATGTTATGAGGTGTGAGATCTGAGAATTTCAGGCATATTTTATTGATGTAATAATAATTTGAAGTGTAATTTATTGAGCTAAGTGAATTGTGGGAATGATAGTCGGAGATTTATATGTTAAGTGTTAAAATAAATGTGAAACTATGAGGACAGATCGATCTGGGAGAAGGAGAGATTGATCTGGTGAGTTAAAAATGACAAGGAAGGAGGAATTTAAGGAGCAGATCGATCTGGGAGAAGGAGAGATCGATCTGGTGAGTTAAAAATGAGAAGGAAGGAAGAATTTGAGGAGCAGATCGATCTCCAATGGAAGAGGATCGATCTCCTTATGAATCTGTTTGAGAGAAGATCGATCTCATGAGGAAGAGATCGATCTCCAAATGATTCTGTTTGGGAGAAGATCGATCTCCTCAAGGAGCAGATCGATCTCATAAAGCCATAAAGAGATCGATTTCACCCCTCGACAGATCGATCTCCTAGGCATAAAATTGCCCAGATCGTCCCCAAATTTCAAATGCAGATCGATCTCACCCCTCGACAGATCGATCTCCTACCTCCAGTCTATATAAGGAACCCCTGTTTTTCTCCTGCAATTTCACTTTCTCTCTCTTCCAACCCCATTTCCATCGAAAACCTAACTTTCTCACTCATCCAAAACACCCATTTCCGACCAAATCAAGAGTTGTGGCAAGAAGGAAAGTTGTTCCTCATCAAAGGGAGAACAACATACATGGAAATCGAAGGACGAATCGGATCGAGGCATGGGTTGTGCGTCTCACAAGATTTGGGTAATTTCTAAACCTCGATCTTGATATTTGAGATGATTTTGATGATATTGGTGGTTGTCATTGCGTTGAAATAGTTGAGAAATGATTAGGGATTGATGAAATTGCAATGTAGTTGGAGTAATGTTGATATTTGGTAATTTTGGTAATTTTGAGAATTTGTGCTATAAATGGAAATATAGACAATGTGGTGAATTAGCGTAGATGATTTAACATGAGAAATGTAGAACGTTGAGATATTGTGAATGAGAGTGTAGTTTGGGGTATAGTTACGAGAATCAAGAGATTTGAGGAGTTATGAGCAATTATGCTCGGTTTTGAGAATTGAGGTTTATGAGATAATTAAGTATTGATGTTTTAACATCGTTTGGACAGCTCAGGAGTTCCAGAGTGGAATGCGAGGCTAGTCCGTGATACGGGGGAAATGATTGCACTATACGAGGTGCAAAGAGGTAAGGGAAATCTAAACCATTTGTGTATGTGATTTGTAAACTATTTTAGCATGATTTGTGGTTTATAAAACAAGCATGTTGAGTGTTGTGTTGAGATACAACTGCACACGATTTTTATAGCCGGTTGGAGCCCAATGTTTTTATGAGTTTATAACTGGGCTCTACGTTAAGGCAATATCGAGATTTGAGAAATGTGTGCGTGCTTTGCCGGTTGGAACTTAGTTTTATTATGTTTTGTGTTGAGTACAAAACGATTTTCAAATGAGATTTATGAGAGAAAAACCATTATGAGTTCTACGTGAAGGCAAACCAGTCTTGTGTGATAAGACTTAGGTGTGTAATTTTGAGTACACACCGGGCATTGCTCTGGTAGCATGTAAGCCCGATTCTTCTCCGTTCTGGTAACGTGAGAATAACCCATTCTGTGGCTGTGCCACGTATACTTAGTGGCCGTTGCCACATGTGAAACCCTATTTGGTGGCCGTTGCCACGTGAGAAACCCCATTGGTGGCCGTTGCCACGTGAGAAACCCCATTGGTGGCCGTTGCCACGTGATACCCCATTGGTGGCCGTTGCCACGTGAGATACCCCATTTGGTGGCCGTTGCCACGTGAGAAACCCTATTTGGTGGCCGTTGCCACGTGAGAACCCCTAATTAGTGGCCGTTGCCACGTGAAACCCTATCCAGTGGCTATACCACGCGTGAAATTAAATCAGTGGCTATGCCACGTGTGTTTAATGGCTATGCCACGTGTGAATTTAAATTAGTGGCTATGCCACGTGTGTTTAGTGGCTATGCCACGTGTGAATTTAAATCAGTGGCCATGCCACGTGTGTTTAGTGGTTGTGCCACGTGCATTACTATTTCAGTGATTTTATCACGTATTTGAGAAAGCGTTTATCGCGTCATTTTCACATGCTTTGTTATTGCTCTAGACTGAGCCTTTTTACTTCATGTTTTCACATGATTTGAGACATGAGAATGTCGTTTTGAGTACTTTCATGCTATGGTTTTCAAATGAGTTTCACATACAAATAAATATTTTGTGATGTGCATTTTGGTTTATGAAATGAGTCCCTTACCCCCCTTACTGAGCGATTTAGAAGCTCACCCTGTTTTCTTTCCCCCCAGAGTTCTTCAAGTGAAAAAGGATCTCCCTGCGACGTACGGAGTAGTGGCTAGTGGAGGATTCGAGCTCCAGGCCATATATATTGTATCTTGAGGTATATTTTATCTTTTCATGTACCCAGACTATTATTGTAATTGCAGACACTTGATGTATAACATTATATGGGATGTATTAGGATTAATTAACTTGTAATCGAGTAATGGGTATAATACAATATTTATTATATCATGATGAGATCCTGAGGAATGATACTTATGATGATGTATGACACTGCACAGGAATGCACCCTTAATTGTGAATTAATGAGTAAAAAGTTTTAAATTTGCCCTATTTTCTGCATTTTCGGGGCGTGACATGAGGTCAGAGTGATCTGGGGTCGATCTTGTACGTTGAGAAAAGGGTACAAAGACGATCAAGGATCTTCCTAGCCGACGGCCAGGGAACGGGTAGGACTCTGACGAGATGAGATGATTTGTGGTACCATGTAACCATTTAAAGTTCGTGCGTTGAGACTGCTTAGAGACTGCGAGTCCTTTGCAGTCACGTAATGAGTCACCCCACTATAGCCCCGTACCACATAGTCCAGTAGGGCACTGTATGATCCTGATCCAGTCTTACAGTTTCCTGTACTATGGACATATGTACCAGTTATGTTAATGATGTCTTTCGGGACCAGTTATGTAAGACCTGATTTTAATCAAACACAAAATGAGTGAGTGTTCGTGAAGGGAAGTCGGGTTAAATTGGTCCCGAACACGTGCAAGGGAAAAATGGTCAAAAGATTGAAAGCCGATGTAAATTCGATAAGGAAATTTAATTAAAAATATGGATTTGAAAAATCTTGGTCAATAAAGGTGAAATAAATTTATTTTGGGTTAAACTGATCAAGATATCAATTTATTGAAATTAATCGAAATTTTCAAGTTGAAAAATAATCTCGAAAGTAATCAAAAAATATACCGAAAAGATAAAAATAGACTGATAAATTCATTTATTGAATAAAGGAATTAAATAATAATTTTTAGGATATTTTAAGAGATATTTGGGTATTTTTAATGTATTTAATTGATTAAAATAATAATAAATAAATTAATATAAGAAAAAAAAGAAAGAGAGAAACTGGAAAACGAAAACGCGAAAAGAAGAAGACAAAAACCACCGAGGAAAAACATCACCGGCGAGCCACCACCGGCACCAGATGAGGGGCCACAACCACCGAAAAAGGAAGAGGAGCTTTAGGCGATCTCCCTGGTACTGGCGGCACGACCCACCGACGTCGAAATCTGACCAATCGGGGGAGAGAATGACCAACGGGAGAGAAGAGCTCGGTCCCGGCGATCCACGGTAGCTGGGCATGAGCGGGGGCCACTGGCGTGATCGGGAGGAGGAACCGATCATTTTGAGACCCATAGCTGCCGGCGAAACGGTCGGAATCGCCGCTGATGGCCAAACCCAAAAATGGGTACCGACGGTGGAGAGAACAGGCTGGATCGGCCACTTTTTGACGACCTCGACCGAAGCCAACCCCAAATCTAAGATGCGGATGACCCAGCGGAGCCACTGGTGGCAGAAGCCGATGGAGAATCGACCGGCAAGGCACTGAACCGACCGAACCGGAGTGAACCGACGGTCTGAACTGGGTTGAACCGGACCGAACCGGTTCAGCCAATGAGGAAAAAAAAGAGAAAAAGGGAAAAAAGAAAAAGAGGAAAAATTAAGGAAAAATCCCGACGATGTAATCGAGCTACGGGTAAGTCAGTAGCGGTCGAAATTGACCGATTTAAATTTTGGAATATTTTATTTAATTAATTTTCGACTGGAAATTTACCCGAAAATTTATGAAATTGTGTAGCTCGACAATTGGCATCCAACGAGAGCTCGAGACAGTCTCGATTTACGTACTAGCATGGAATCTCGAGTAAGTAACCCTTATTTATGACAATTTACATCGTTATGCGTGCTTCAGATTTAATTATCGCATAAAATAAATTAAATTATGGAAATTTAGATAAATTGTCGTAAATAATAAATTGAGCTATTTGAGAGTTAGAACGAGGCCCAAGAAATTGGTGTTGGGCCCAATGAGCCCAATAGGCCTCGATAATGTGAAAATTAAGTGGAAAACGAGCTTAAGGTCGATAAGGCCCATTAAGGTGCAATCGGGTCCAATAGGGGTAAATGGGCCCAATGATTTAAATTAAGCCCAGAAAATAGGAAATACAATTAAATTGTATGATATCTGACCTGAGGAATATTTATACGCAGTTTCGGACATTAGATTGGGAGCAGATCGGCCTGCGTGACGAGATAGCAGTGGAAAAGGAAAGGTCAGACTCTACAGGAAAATAAGGTAAGGGAATTCTACGGACTGCTAGAGGTAACTTTACGAAACTTCAAAGTTCATATGCAGTCTTTTAAAGTATCTGAAGGGTCTAGAAGTAAGTTAATAATTTTAGTGCCCCGAATGGGTAAATTACCAAAATACCCTTGTTAAGGGAAAAATTTTCAATTTTAGGAAAAATTGGGAGGAGCAAGAACAAGAGGTTCCTACTAGTTCTGGAGATGTTTTGACACATGCATGAGTAGGCTGGCTAACCTTGAAAGAAAAATGCACAGCATTGCATATTTTCAATGATGAAATTGTTTTGAAAACTGTTTTAAGGAAACAGAGCCGCCTACGTGTTTTTATTGTCATGTGACATGCTAGAGCTCATCTCTCACGATGTTTTGATTTGTGTGATGCATGTATTAGTGCTGGAGCGAGAGCTCGCACTAGAGTTTTACATGCATTGGTGCTGGAGTCCAACTAGCACCAGATTTTTTTTTATTTATATATATGATTTTCGTGAGACGGTGCTAGAGTCTAAGTCGCACCAGATTTTACATGATTTTCGTGACAGGGTGCTAGAGTCTAACTCACACCAGATTTTCCGCATGATTTGATGAGAGTGCTAGAGCTTAGCTCGCACTAGTTTTACTTGAATTGACGAGAGTGCTCGAGCATCGCTCGCACCCCCCACTGATTTTTATGAGAACATGCGATGAGCCGTGCTTGGAGCGTCGGGTAGACTGTGTGTCACCGATTAAATAGGCTCGCACGTGCGTTTTGAGACATGGCATGAGTATAGAGATATGATATGGGTCCACGGAGTACGATGTACCGTGCAAGTAGCATGAAGTATGATGTACCGTGTGGCATCTTCGGATGCGTGGGATCGGATAAGACTGACGAGATGGACTGACCCACCTCCCGAGCGATTCCCGATCATGGTAAGAACCCGCACACTAGGATCCGTGTAACAGAGGGACTCCCGAGGACACATGGCCATAGTCCTGGTTATTACCGATGTGAAACCCAAATTTTTAAAGGGATTTAAATCGTTGGACAAAAAAATACGAAATTTAAATGAGAAAAGATAGAGAGTCCGAGAAGGAAAATCGATCTAAATTTATCCTGAATGTATAGAAGGGTAAAATGGTCAAAAGATCCTAATTTCGGTGTAAATTCGATGAAGAAATTTCATTAAAAATATGGATTTAGGAAATCTTGATCGATAAAGAAGAAATTATGGAATTTCGATTCTAATTGGTCAAGATACTGAGATATTACGAATTTTCGTAATTTTCGCTTGGGACATTATCCCGAAAATATGCGAAAACTACACCGAAATAGTTAAAATAAATTAAATTAATTAATTTATAAAATAAAATATGGCTTTTGAAAGATATTTGTGGTAGTATATAATATTTTATTGAATAAAATAAAATATAATAATAATAAAGTAAAAGTAAAAAAAAAAAAAAGAAACTCTGTCGCGCGAAACAGAGTCGGCGGCAAAGAAGAAAACAGAGGAGCAATGGAGGATTAGGAACCCGATCCTCCCAAATTCTTCCCCCTTCGGCGAGGGCGTCGTCAGAGGAGTGACCCGACGAGTCCAGCAGAGCAACCCGATCCAGTCGGCACCGGCAGAGGAGGAAGAAATGGTGACCGGCGAGAGGAAGAGTGAGAAAGGGAGAAACCGAGAGAAAGAGGGAGAAAGAGAGAGAACGGCGGCGGACGGAGGCTGGAGGAAGAGAGAGGACCTCGCCACCGGCTAGGAGGATGTCCGATCTTCCACCATCGGCGCCGGAAACGGCCGAAAACGGCGGAAACGGAAGACACCACCGACGCCGCGGGAGAAGAGGTTAGACCGGCCACTTTTCGGCCAGCCACGATGAAACCGAGGCCAGATCTGAGCTTCGCGAGGTCCCGCAGAGCTGCTGGAGATGGAAGCCGGTGAGGAACCGGCCGGTGAAGCACCGAACCGGTCGAACCGAACTGAACCGGAGTGAACCGGATCGGTCTAAACCAGTCTGAACCGGACTGAACCAGTTCAGCCAAGAAAGAAGGGAAAAAAAGGAGAAAAAGGAAAAAAAGGAAAAATTTTAAGGGATACACTGAACTTCGGGTAAGTCGGTAAGAGGTCAAAAGTGACCGATTTAATTTTCGAGAAATTTATTTAAATTATATTTGATCGAAAATTTACCCGAAATTAAATATATAAAATTATGTAGTTCGACGATAAATCACGTACGTGAGCCCCATCGAACTTCGAATTGCACTCTATCGCAAAATCTCGGGTAAGTAAAGCTCATTTACGACAATCTCTGTAATTATCGCGCATTAAAAGTTTATTTTACGAGTTACGGATTAAATTGCACATTTAGTGGATTAAATTGAGATTTTTAATTAAATTTTCGTAAATGATATACAAGCTATTCAAAGAGTCTAGAAAAGGCCCAATAAGTACTAATGGGTCCAGTGAGCCCAATAAGCCTTGATGAAAGAATTAATAAGTGGAAACAGGTTTAAAACGGATTAAGGCCCATTAAGGTGCAATCGGACCCAATAAGAGAGAAATTGGCCCAATTAGCTAAATCGACTGTAATAAATATGAGGAAAATATTTATTGAGTTAAATACGATTTAAAACGAGGTTTATACCGATCAAACCGAGCAAAAAGAGTAAAATCGATAAAAGTCAACTTTTGGTCAAAGCTTCGATATAATCACATATTTGGATATGTTGAAATGAATTTAAGCCATATGTGATAAGTTGAACTTGTTTTGCAGCAGCTCGGTCTATCGACATGTTTTACGAGGTAAATCCCAGCATCGATGAAAGTGCTCTACATCAGTCGCTAAGAGGTAAGGGATATAATTTAGAGTAGCGTTAGTACTCCTTCATCCTTACCAACTGTTTGTGTATGAGAATTGAATGAGATTTTATGAAATGGATTTCCAACGGTATTCAAACTGAAGCCAAAAACCAATTCCCGAGTTTTCAGCATGTTTTATATATTTGAGATACATTTTACAGCATACATGTTTGTAAAAGTGATTTTTCACTTCTGAAACGAAAAGCATAGTGTTTTCATGTGAGATTACGGGTTAAAGTCCCGATATGTTTTATGAAATCATGTTTTCATGATACAGGTTAAAGTCCCAAAACAGCTTTTAAGCTATATTTTCACGGTATGGGTATGAGTCCCAAGAAATAACTATTATAACTATGCTTTCCATATTTACATGGGCTAGAGTCCCGTAATGATTTATGAAAACTATGTTTTTTATGAGAAACGGGCTAGAGTCCCATAATGATTTATGAAAACTATGTTTTCTATGAAAAACGGGTTAGAGTCCCGTAAAGGTTTTGAGTATATGGGTATGAGGCCTGAAATGATTTTGATAAATTGGGTAAGAGGCCCAAAATTATTTTTGTGGGGTAAAAATGCATGATAGGATGATAGTCAGAGGATCTGGGGTCGAGCTCGTATGGAGACGATCGAGGATCTACCTAGCCGACGGCCAGAGAACGGGTAGGCTCTTACTTGATATGAGAAACGTGCGCATAGTCCACACTTGGTGATGCACGTGAGTTCGTGCGTATAATCCCCATTTAGTGGTGCACGAGAGATAGGGCAGCGTACGACCTTGATCCAGTCCTATGGCTCCCCTGTACAATGGCCATATGTACCTACGATGAACGTCTTACGGGACCAGATGTATGATGTCCTTTGGGACTAGTATATGAGACGATTGCCTGACCCTACATGATAAATTGACGGAATGATATATATATGTTTTCGCACATTTCATGCTACCTATTTTATGATTTGCTATTGAGCACAAATTTTCTATGATGAGATTTTAAAGGTAGCCATGAGTATGTTTTACGAAATGTGCATATGACAATACGATTTCATTTCCAAAGTGATAAGTATGTTATGATATGCATGATTAAGTTTTGAGATGCTTTTTACTTGTTTACACGATGTGATCTGCATACTATATATGAGTTTTACTAAAAGGATACATGATGTGTAAACTTATGATTTAAGCATGTTTTTACTGCTTTTATGGAATGTAAGCATCTCTACTCCAGTACATGTTTATGTTGATTTGTAAAACCATGAGTTGTACCATGTTTTGAGTATTTAAAGCTATTTTAAATGTATCTCTTACTGAGTCTGAAAAACTCACCCCCCTCCTCTCCATCTCCCAGATTATCTATAGCAAGTCTACTGCACATACGAGACTCTGGTCGTTGACAAAGTAGTCCGACCTTTCATCGAATACTTTCGTAGCCTTGAGGTATAGTCTTACTTATATTCCAGACATGTGATACATAATAGACACTATTGTATATAATAGTCGGGATGTAATAGTTGTAAATGATTTTATATATACAGAATGTATGTAATGTAATGAGATCCTGGAAAATGAAAAAGATTTTAAATCTAGACATGGATAGGAAAATAACATAGTTAATGGATAAAAAGTTTATATTAGCCCCATTTTTTCGCGCTTCCGGGGCATGACAGTTTTCTTGGTATCAGAGCAAATGTTATGCAGTACTGTCGTGTCTAGTAATAAGAGTGCATTACATCCCAATGTGTCTATGCATGTCTGGTAATAAGGTAAGCTTACCTGTCAAAGTATGACTTAATTTATGGATTATGTGTAAATAGTAGATCGCTAATCATGAGTGGTAGACGGGGCCGTTCACAGAGACGAGCTCAACCCGCTCCACCATCTTCCTCTCTACCCGAGAGCCCTACTGATAGAATAAGGAGGATCGAGGAGATAGTACGGGGTATGAAGGAAGGACTTACAACCTTTACCACCATGTTTACCCAGCTGTTTGGGGTATGTACACCTGGTACAGAGACAGCTACTCTTATGCCTAATCCTCCTCCCTCACCAGTTCCTCCACTAGCCCCAGCCCTCAGCCAGTAGTTCCCCAGCATAGGGATGACAAAGAGACTCAGAGGGTGCGAGATTTTCTTGGGTATGCATCCTCCGGAGTTCACAGGGCTTAAGGACTCGGTTAAGGCTGAGGAGTGAATCCTAGATATTGTGGTGGTATTTCAGTTTTTGGAGTGTACTGATAGGGAGAGAGTGACTATGGCAGGTTAAATGATAAAGGGACAGGCTAAGTTCTGGAGGAGATCCACACAGATGATATTAGCCAAGGATCCCTCATAGATCACATGGAATGCTTTCTTAGTGGCATTCCGAGAGTAGTATATACCGCTTGCAGTTGAAAGAAGATGCATGCAAAGTTTTTGGATCTGTAACAGGGAAGTTCTATAGTAGACAAGTATGAGAATAGATTTACAAACCTGATGAGATACGATCCAGAGAGCAGTTGCTTCTCGACATAAGTTGAAAGGGGGTCAGCCCAAGACTCCTGTTGGTGCCATAAGGATGATTAGAGGCCCTGAGATAAGAGTGCCACAGTGTAGGATATGTGGCAATATTCACACTGGACCTTGTCGTGCAGGTACATTTACTTGCTGCAGATGTGGTGAAGCAGGACACCTGATGAGAGAGTGTCTACTTATGAGATCTCAGGAACCTCGTGAGGCACCTAGATAGATAGACGAGAGACCAACTCAGGCTCCACAGAGGAGAGCCACAACCGTAGACAAGGGCAAAAAAAGCCTGTCTCCTAGGGTCGAGTGTTTGCTATTGATCAGGAGATAGCAGATACATCCTTCGATGTTATCCGAGGTACTCTCTTTGTCTATAATCAAGAAGCACATGTACTGTGTGACCCAAGTTCCACATACTCGTTTGTGTCACCATAATTTGCATGTAAGTTTCATAGGAAACCTGGAGTCATTAGATTACATGTTGCACATAAGTACACCTATGCACGCGATACAAAGAAAAAATAGATATGATATGTAAAGCATGTGATATCATGGTAGGAGATAAGAAGCTGTTAGCAGATCTAATATGGTTAAATATGCAAGACATTAACGTAATATTAGGCATGGATTGATTAGCTATCAATCATGTAAGTCTATACTGCTACACTAAGACCTTAACTTTCTCCTTACCAGAAAAGTTCAGTGTATGTTTGGTTAGAAAGAAATAAAAGTGCATAGTGTTAAAGTTATGAAATGATATGATGTGTATGTATGAGATTGATGTATGATGTTTGATGGTGTGAAGGGTACATTGCCTTCATTTATGATGAGAGTCAGAACCACTAAGTATATAGGATGTTTCAGTGGTATGTTAGTTTCCCGAAGTATTCCTAAAGGACTTACCGGGGTTACCACCAAAGAGAGAAGTTGAGTTTACCATTGAGCTAGTATCAAATACTCAACCCATCTCCAAGCCACCTTATCGAATGGCATTGGTAGAGTTTGGAAGAATTAAAGAAGCAGTTGCAAGGATTACTCGATAAGGGGTTTATAAGGCCTAGTGTGTCACCATGCAGTGTACCAGTACTATTTGCCAGAAAGAAGGATGGTAGTTTCTGTCTATGTATAGACTACAGGCTTTTGAATAAAGTAACAGTTAAGAATAAGTATCCCCTGCCAAGGATAGATGACTTATTTGATCAGCTGAGAGGGGCTTCAGTGTTTCAAGGATAGATTTGAGATCGGGTTATCATCAGCTAAGGATTAATGAGGCTGATGTACTGAAGATAGCAATTCAGACCTGATATAGGCACTACGAGTTCCTAGTTATGCCCTTTTGGATTGACTAATACCCCAGCTGTATTCATGAGTCTTATGAACGACGTCTTCCAAGAATACTTGGATAGATTGGTGATAGTATTCATCGATGACATCTTGATTTATTCTAGATCTCTGGAGGAGCACGAATAACATTTGAGGACTGTGCTCCAAACTCTCAATAAGAAGAAGATATAAGGTAAATTTAGTAATTGTGCTTTCTGGCTAGAACAGATTGCATTCCTTGGACATGTAGTATCTAAGGATCGGGTGCCAATAGATTCATCCAAGGTAGATGCAATATTGAGATGGGAAAAGACTGAGTACAATCACGAAGGTCAGAAGCTTATTGGGATTAGTATGGTATTACCGACGGATTGTCGAAGGGTTTTCACGAATAACAACTCCATTAACTAGACTGACCTGTAAAGAGGTTCAGTTTATATGGTCTGAGTAGTGTGAGCAGAGCTTTTAAGAGCTCAAACGTCGGTTGACTACGACACCATTCTTGACCATTTCGAGTGGTTTGGGGGATTTGTGGTATTCAATGATGCTTCCCACCAAGGTCTCGACTGTTTGCTTATGCAGCATGGTAGAGTGGTAGCTTGTGGATCCCATTAGCTAAAGGATCATGAGCAAAATTATCCCACTCACGACTTGGAGTTAGCTGCAGTAGTGTTTGCACTCAAGATATGGTGGCATTAATTGTATGGAGAAAGATTTTAGATTTCACTGACCACTAGAGTCTTAAGTACTTGTTTGATTTGAAGGAGCTAAATGTGAGACAGTGGAGATGGATAGAGCTCCTCAAGGTTTATGACTGCGAGATTTTATACCATCCTGGTAAGACGAACGTGGTAGCTGATGCCCTGAGCAAAAAGGGTATGAATGTCCTACATGATGATTAAAGAGTGGGACTTATTGGAACAATTCGTCGAACTTAGAATCAGTATGAATAAGATTGAGCATGGATATATGGCTAGCCTAAGGATTGAACCCCGTATACTAGACCAGACTAGGAAACGATCAGAGGTTACTGGATATGGTTAGCCAGCAGATGAGAGATCGCAGTCTGAGTTTACGGTCAGTGATGATAGATTACTGAGGTACCAAGGCCGTATCTGTGTGCCACATGATGACACCTTGAGACAGAGCATTCTGAGGGAGTCCCATTTTCCTAGATTCACCTTGCTTTCGATTTAGTGAAACAGGAAGCTAAGGGTGTTCAGCTCATCCATGACAGATCGAGGATCGCACAGAAAAGTTATGCCAATGTGTGCTGACATCCTCTTGAATTTCAGGTTGGGGACTCTGTATATATTAAGGTGTCACTGATGAAGGATATAGTATGCTTCAAAAAAAAGAGAGGAAGTGTTATGATTTAAGACTATTCTACTAGTAAAGGTTCTCTGGTAACACCACAAGACAGAAGAAGTCACTCGGGAACTAGAGAGCTAAATGAAGGACAAGTACTCTCACGTAGTTGATGGACCAGCTTGAATTCAGAGGACTGAATTCTTAAAAGGTGGGGAGAATTGTGAAACCCAGTTTTTTAAAGGGATTTAAATCGTTGGACAAAAAAATACGAAATTTAAATGAGAAAAGATAGAGAGTCCGAGAAGGAAAATCGATCTAAATTGGTCCTGAACGTGTAGAAGGGTAAAATGGTCAAAAGATCTTAATTTCGGTGTAAATTCGATGAAGAAATTTAATTAAAAATATGGATTTAGGAAATCTTGATCGATAAAGAAGAAATTATGGAATTCCGAGTCCAATTGGTCAAGATACAGAGATATTACGAATTTTCGTAATTTTCGCCCGGGACATTATCCCAAAAATATGCGAAAAATACACCAAAATAGTTAAAATAAATTAAATTAATTAAATTAATTAATTTATAAAATAAAATATGGCTTTTGAAAGATATTTGTGGTAGTATATAATATTTTATTGAATAAAATAAAATATAATAAAATATAATATAATAATAATAAAGTAAAAGTAAAAAAAAAAAAAAAAGAAACTCTGTCGCGCGACAGAGATGAATGGAGGATTGGGAACTCGATCCTCCCAAATTCTTCCCCCTCCGGCGAGGACGCCACTGGAGGAGTGACCCGACGAGTCCAGCAGAGCAACCCGATCCCGTCGGCACCGGCAGAGGAGGAAGAAATGGTGACCGACGAGAGAAAGAGTGAGAAAGGGAGAAACCAAGAGAAACAGGGAGAAAGAGAGAGAACGGCAATGGACGGAGGCTGGAGGAAGAGAGAGGACCTCGCCACCGGCCAGGAGGAGGTTCGATCTGCCACCATTGACGCCGAAAACGATCAAAAACGGCAGAAACGGAAGACACCACCCACGCCGAGGGAGAAGAGGCCGGACCGACCACTTTTCGGCCAGCCATGACGAAACCGAGGCCAGATCCGAGCTTCGCGAGGTCCCGCGGAGCTGTTGGCAACGGAAGTCGATGAGGAACCGACTGGCGAAGCACCGAACCGATCGAACCGAACTGAACCGGATCGGTCTGAACCGGTTTGAACTGGACCGAACCGGTTCAGCCAAGAAAGAAGGGAAAAAAATGAGAAAAAGGAAAGAAAAAGAGAAAAAGGAAAAAAGAAAAAAATTTTAGGGGATACACCGGACTTCGGATAAGTCGGTAAGGGGTCAAAAGTGACCGATTTAATTTTTGAGAAATTTATTTAAATTATATTTGATCGAAAATTTACCCGAAATTAAATATATAAAATTGTGCAGTTCAACGATAAATCGCGTACGTGAGCCCCATCGAACTTCGAATTGCGTACTATCGCAAAATCTCAGGTAAGTAAAGCTCATTTACGACAATCTATGTAATTATCGCGCATTAAAAGTTTATTTTACGAGTTACGGATTAAATTACGCATTTAGTGGATTAAATTGAGATTTTTAATTAAATTGTCGTAAGTGATATACAAGCTATTCAAAGAGTCTAGAAAAAGGCCCAATAAGTACTAATGGGCCCAGTGAGCCCAATAAGCCTTGATGAAAGAATTAATAAGTGGAAACAGGTTTAAAACGGATTAAGGCCCATTAAGGTGCAATTGGACCCAATAAGAGAGAAATTGGCCCAATTAGCTAAATCGACTGTAATAAATATGAGAAAAATATTTATTGAGTTAAATACGATTTAAAACGAGGTTTATACCTATAAAATCGAGCAAAAAGAGTAAAATCGATAAAAGTCAACTTTTGGTGAAAGCTTCGATATAATCACATATTTGGATATGTTGAAATGAACTTAAGCCATATGTGATAAGTTGAACTTGTTTTGCAGCAGCTCGGTCTATCGACATGTTTTACGAGGTAAATCCGAGCATCAAGGAAAGTGCTCTACATCAGTCGCTAAGAGGTAAGGGATATAATTTAGAGTAGCGTTAGTACTCCTTCATCCTTACCAACTGTTTGTGTATGAGAATTGAATGAGATTTTACGAAATGGATTTCCAACGGTATTCAAACCGAAGCCAAAAACCAATTCCCGAGTTTTCAGCATGATCTATATATTTGAGATACATTTTACAGCATACATGTTTGTAAAAGTGATTTTTCACTTCTGAAACGAAAAGCATAGTGTTTTCATGTGAGATTACGGGTTAAAGTCCCGATATGTTTTATGAAATCATGTTTTCATGATACGGGTTAAAGTCCCAAAACAGCTTTTAAGCTATATTTTCACGATATGGGTATGAGTCCCAAGAAATAACTATTATAACTATGCTTTCCATATTTACACGGGCTAGAGTCCCGTAATGATTTATGAAAACTATGTTTTTTATGAGAAACGGGCTAGAGTCCCATAATGATTTATGAAAGCTATGTTTTTTTATGAAAAACAGGTTAGAGTCCCGTAAAGATTTTGAGTATATGGGTATGAAACCTGAAATGATTTTGATAAATTGGGTAAGAGGCCCAAAATTATTTTTGTGGGGTAAAAATGCATGATATGATGATAGTCAGAGGATCTGGGGTCGATCTCGTATGGAGACGATCGAGGATCTACTTAGCCGACGGCCAGAGAACGGGCAGGCTCTGACTTGATATGAGAAACGTGTGCATAGTCCACACTTGGTGATGCACGTGAGTTCATGCGTATAATCCCCATTTAGTGGTGCACGAGAGATAGGGTAGCGTACGACCCTGATCCAGTCCTACGGCTCCCCTGTACAATGGTTTCACACATTTCATGCTACCTATTTTATGATTTGCTATTGAGCACAAATTTTCTATGATGAGATTTTAAAGGTAGCCATGAGTATGTTTTACAAAATGTGCATATGACAATACGATTTCATTTCCAAAGTGATAAGCATGTTATGAGATGCTTTTTACTTGTTTACACGATGTGATCTGCATACTATATATGAGTTTTACAAAAAGGATGCATGATGTGTAAACTTATGATTTAAGCATGTTTTTACTGCTTTTATGGAATGTAAGCATCTCTACTCCAGTACATGTTTATGTTGATTTGTAAAACCATGAGTTTTACCATGTTTTGAGTATTTATAGCTATTTTAAATGTATCTCTTACTGAGTCTGAAAAACTCACCCCCTCCTCTCCATCTCCCAGATTATCTATAGCGAGTCTTCTGCACATACGAGACTGTGGTCGTTGACAAAGTAGTCCGACCTTTTATCGGATACTTTCGTAACCTTGAGGTATAGTCTTACTTATATTCCAGACATGTGATACATAATAGACACTATTGTATATAATAGTCGGGATGTAATAGTTGTAAATGATTTTATATATACAGAATGTATGTAATGTAATGAGATCCTGGAAAATGAAAAAGATTTTAAATCTAGACATGGACAGGAAAACAACATTGTTAATGGATAAAAAGTTTAAATTAGCCCCATTTTTTCGCGCTTTCGGGGCGTGACAATTTTCTTGGATAACCGATATACAGATGTTGCCTAGTCTCACATGTTGACGATTTTGATGAGATCAAAACTGGGTTTTAAATCAGATTTGCATGATGTTATTTCCATGCTTTTTAAACCCATGTGTGATGTAAACTGATTTTCATGGTTTTGTGTGAGTCAGGACCACCCGAGGGAGGGGTTGAATCCTGACTTTATTGTGAAATTTTTAAATGAGAAAGAAATGATTTAAAAAGAGTTGCATGTTGAATTTTCCATGCGAACGTGTTTTACATGACATCATGAATCATAGCATCAGTTTTAAAATGTGTGGAGAAAGGGTGGTTTATGCATGGCACCACGTTTATGTAGGTAGTATGGTTACCTACTTGTTCGTAGGATTGCCTTACTGAGCTTGATGTGCTCACCCCTTTCATTTTCTCACACAGATAATCTCTAGTAGATGTTAAGGCGACTGAGTACTGCATTCCGGATATCCGCTACTACCCATCATTTAAGGTATATACACTTGTATATATATTGTATCTAATAAGCATAGCACAGTAACATGTTTGTAAGTAACTTTAGGGGATGTATAAATATTGTAAACATTCATAAATGACTGAGAAAGAATTAATTTGGTGGGACTGGCATTGACGCATAACCCAATTATTAGCGGAGTGTGGTCATGATCAGAGGACATGTAAGAATCTAAGAATAAACAAAAAGCGAAAAATTTACTTTGATTTTTAGGTAGTTTTGGGTCGTGACATATAAAGGTGGTATCAGAGCAAAATTGGTCTGATGTGTGTCAGTGTCAGTAATTAGGAAATTACATCCCCGTGTTACTGTGCTTGGTTAGATACAATAGTGTATATTGAGATGGGTTTTAACTAAGAAATGGTTGAGAATGCAGGAATGCCTAATATTAGTCGTGATAGAAGAGGTAGAGCACGAGGCAGAGGCCGTAGAGGTAGGCCTGAGCCTGCTAGTCGTGCTGTGTTGACCTAGGAGAATCAATATGAGATTGAAATGGAGGTTTATATTGAGCATGCCTCACAGAGTCCGACAGAGAGATCAGACAGTTTTGAGACACGCTTCACGAGGTTGGAGCAGAGTGTGGAGAATATTTTGGGAGTAAATTGCTCAGAGTATGTATAAGATTTGAGGGCAAGTCGGAGCATTGATGGAAGTCCGCTCGACCCAACTTAAGAGTTAGACATCCAGAGCTGACATGCAGAATATTTCTGGATGTATTCCGGTGACAGAATATCCCGGACACTTCTTAAAGGAAATTATAAATAAAATTCCTTACTCTGACCCAGAGGAATTGATTTATTGACGAGTATGGAACTCAGTTTATATCCCTGGGCAGGTATTACTTCGACATTATGGGCAGTGAGCGTCGGAAAGCCCAAAAGTTTAAAGAAGGGCTCAGATTGTAGATTAGAGTTCGGTTAGCCCATGAGGTATTACCTATGTCGAGGTAGTGCGTAAACTACAGTGGTGTGAATAAGATTGTGAGTTGCACGCCTCTGAGATTGGGAAAGGTAGTAAGGGCCAAAATAGAGATAGAAAAAGAATCGAGAATGATAGAGATGGCAAAACGAGAAAAAGGGGTAGTTTGGTAAAAGATTTGATTTGATGAGTTATGGGCTAAGATGATTGGTAAGGCCACAGTTATCCGATTGTAGCACTTTTGAGGGGTATTGTGATTGGAGAACCCTGATCTTCTACGGATCACTGTAGAATGTGTGGTAAATACCACGAAAATAGGGCCTACACCTACTCTTTATTGACTAAAAATAAGCATTAAGTGTGGTAAGACGGACAATTTATTATGATTGCTCAGAGTTGGGCGAGATTGCCCCACAGAAAGGTAAAGAGATAGAGAAAACCCTATTGAGATAGCTGAATCGAAAAGGGAGGCCACAGCCGAAGAGAAAAGGAAAGTAGGCTGTTGGACGAAGGCGAGTGTATGTCTTGGACCAGGACACTACTGATGTTTCACAGGATGTGGTGAAAGATACCACACTGCTTATGAATAAAGAAGTAATTGTGTTAATTGATCCTGGTACCACGTATTCTTCATACCGCCTTCATTCGTATGTAAGTGAGTAAAAGACATGAATGCCTATACTCTTGGGCACAATGCTGATAAATGAGTACCCCAATAGAGGAAGGTTAACTAACGGAATAATTATGAAGAGATTTTAAGTTGAAAACGGGGGGAAAAATGTATAAGTCAACCGATTTTATTCAATGGACTATGAATAATTTAAAGTAATATTTGAGAATAAAGTGGTCAGCTGCAAGCTACGCTGTTCGGATTTCTATCCTAAGATAGTGCTGTTTTACCCCTGAAAAGTATACTGTAAGTTTTGACAAGTAATAAAAAGGGGTGCGATGGTTGAAATTAAAGGAGCAAATGATTGTACTCACGGAATGAATAATGACAGAGTTTCGTTATAATTGATATACGAAGGAGATACTCTTTAAGATATGTTTGATCCTAAATACAAGATGTACTGGAGTAAGAGGCGTATGCTAGGTAAGAATACCCTTAAAATATGAAGTAATTTGGATTAAAGCGATAAGCAGTAAATATGAATTATAACCAAGGATAAGGGTGGATATAACCATAACTAGTCCCTGTGGTTAAGTCTAAGGGTTAATAAAGGTATTTCAAAATACCTCCCCGCCTGAAGACTTGACAGCTTCTAGAAATATATATATAATCTATAACTTGAAATCGACTGTGGTAAGATATAAATTTTAAATTTGGATATTTTTACTAGTACGATAAAGAACTATAAAATTCGATTAATTATGAAGGTTAAAATATTAAAAATTTAATAAAAGCTGTTAATATAAGAAAAAGGAAATGACGCGGGTTAGTACCTTGAACGGGAGCAATTTTGAAGTGATACTACACGTTTATGCGTACATAGGTCAAGGATATGGGCGATTGAAATATGTAGTGGAGCTCAACTACAATGAGTTATTTAAACTTTACCTGGACCGATTTGTCATCATCCTTATTGATGATATGTTGGGTGTAGTTAAAGTCCAGGGCAAATTATAAGCAACAATTGGAAAATTGCTTTTACAGATGGTTGCTGCGAGTTCTAAAAAGGGTATACTTTGTTGGCACGTTTAACTATGAAAATGTGGTATTTGAATGAGATGATAAGTGAGATGATAGATGTGACATGAATTTCGATGTAGTGAAGTATGAACTGACCACCGTGATTATTTTCACCATACCCAACAGCTCAAGAGGTTTCTCAGTGTGTATGGATACCTCAAAATCATGAATGAGCTAGGTATTGATGCAAAAAAGGAAGATAGTCGATTGTGGAACCAGACAACTCAAGGATCATGAAATAAACTATCTGACCCATGATTTAAAGTTGGTAGCGATAGTATTTGTATTGAGTAGATGGCACTTCTAGGTACACGATGAGAAATTTTGGGTATGCACTGATCATAAAGCCCCAAGTATCTGTTTTCACAGAAAAAGGCGAATATGAGAATGCATACTGGGTTAGAGCTTCTGAGAGATTTTGATTGTGGAAAATTGTACCACCCAGGAAAGGCTAATGTGATGGCTGATGCCTTGAGCAGAAAGAGCCTCGGGATGGTACCACATATGATGGTCAGGGAGCGTGAGCTGCTTGAGCAGTTGTGAGCCTCAGTAGTGATGTGACCCCTTCTGATGATGACAGTGATTGTGTGACAGCTAGCCTGAGATTAGAACCGGATGAGAGTGCTCGGATTTGACAGGCTTAGCGTGATGATCGACTTGGTATCGATAGTGTGGGTCAGATTCAAGAGGGTACAGTGATAGAGTTCACAGAGTATGATGATGACTTACAGAGAGGTTCAGAGACAATATAAGTGCTCCCCAGGACCACAGTTGATGAGATAGTAATATTGTCAGAAGCTTACTCTTCGAGATATACAGTGCATACGGAAAGTAACGAATATATATATGAAATCTCTGAAAAGGGTATTGGTGGTCAGATGTGAAAAGAGATATGGTAGAGATTGTGGAAAAGTGCCTATTAGGTCAGTAGAATAAGGTAGAGTATTAAAAGTCTGCAGAGTTATTGTAGCCTCTACCTATATCGACATGGCACGAAAATGGGAGCAAGTCTCTATGAATTTCGTGATGGGTTATCGAGGACTCAGATGAATCATGAGGCTATTTAGATGATAGTCACTAAATTGACTAAGTCTACCCACCTTCTGGCTATGGAAAATCCCCAGATACTTTGCGTACGTATGCGACTTTATGTGTAGGGAAAATTGTGGAACATTATGTAGCGTTCCAGTGAGCATGGTATCATATAGGGATTCCTACTTCACTTCTCACTTCTGGGAATATCTGTTAGGAAGCTATGAGACCCCGACTGAGTGTTAGCACAGCCTTCCATCCTTAGACAGATGGTCAGTCGGAGAGGACTGTACAGGTTCTAGAAGATATGATGAGAGTGTGTGCCGTTAATTTTATAAGCTCCTGGAATGATCAGTTGTTACAAATTGAAGTCGCCAATAACGACAGTTGGCACTTGAGTATCGGGATAACAATTATGAGGCATAGTATGGCTGTAGGGGTTGTTTCCCTGACTTGGATAAGAAAAAGTGGGTGACAGATAGAAATTTCTTCCGAATTAGTATAATAAGTCTCTGAGGATGTTCAGTTGAGTGAGAGATTAAGAACACCTCAGAGCGGACAAAAAGCATTGGAATTCACCGAGCGTGGATCTGTATTGTTGAAGTTATTTGTCCTAAGGGAATAACGACATAACGAGACTCGGGAAAAAGGTAAATTGAGTTTTGCTGAATGGAATTTTTGAGAGATTGGACAAGTGGGAGATAAGACCTGTAGGTTGGCGTTATCACCTGAATAAACAGGCATCCACAATGTGTCCCATCTTTTGATACTTCGGCAATACTATCCAGATCCAGCATAGGTGATCATATATGAACTCCAACAGTTCAGCTCAGTGCAAATATAAGTATATTGAAAAAGTTGATTCGGGCATTAAATAGGAAAGAGAAAGTATTGAGGTTTAAGACGATCTCCCTAATTAAAGTCCTTTGGTAGTATTACACTCCGAAAAAAAGGTCACATGAGAAAAAAAAGAAAAAATAGTATGATACGATTGATGTACCCGGAGTAGTTTATGGACTCATATGACTTGGTTCTAATTTGGAGGACCAAATTCCTTAAGTGGGGGAGATTATGTAAGACCCGATTTTAATCAAACACAAAATGAGTGAGTGTTCGTGAAGGGAAGTCGGGTTAAATTGGTCCCGAACACGTGCAAGGGAAAAATGGTTAAAAGACCGAAAGCCGGTGTAAATTCGATAAGGAAATTTAATTAAAAATATGGATTTGAAAAATCTTGGTCAATAAAGGTGAAATAAATTTATTTTGGGTTAAACTGATCAAGATATCAATTTATTGAAATTAATCGAAATTTTCAAGTCGAAAAATAATCTCGAAAGTAATCGAAAAATATACCGAAAAGACGAAAATAGACTGATAAATTCATTTATTGAATAAAGGAATTAAATAATAATTTTTAGGATATTTTAAGAGATATTTAGATATTTTTAATGTATTTTATTGATTAAAATAATAATAAATAAATTAATAAAAGGAAAAAAAAGAAAGAGAGAAACTGGAAAACGAAAACGCGAAAAGAAGAAGACAAAAACCACCGAGGAAAAACCATCACCGACGAGCCACCACCGGCACCGGATGAGGGGCCACGACCACCGAAAAAGGAAGAGGAGCTTCAGGCGATCTCCCTGGTACCGGCGGCACGACCCACCGAAGCCGAAATTTGGCGAATCGGGGGAGAGAAAGATCGACGAGAGAGAAGAGCTCGGTCCTAGCGATCCACGGTAGCTAGGCATGAGCGGGGGCCACCGACGTGATCGGGAGGATGAGCCGATCATTTTGAGACCCGTAGCTACCGACGAAACGGCCGGAATCACCGGCGACGGCCAAACTCAGAAATGGGTACCGACGGCGGAGAGAACAGGCCGAACCGACCACTTTTCGGCGGCCTCGACCGAAGCCAACCCCAGATCTGAGATGCGAAAGACCCAGCGGAGCCACTGGCGGTGGAAGTCGACGGAGAACCGACCGGTAAGGCACTGAACCGGCCGAATCGGAGTGAACCGAAGGTCTGAACCTAGTTGAACCGGACCGAACCGGTTCAGCCAAAAAGGAAAAAAAGGAGAAAAAGGGAAAAAAAGAAAAAGAGGAAAAATGGAGGAAAAATCCCAGCGATGTAATCGAGCTACGGGTAAGTCAATAGCGGTCGAAATTGACCAATTTAAATTTTGGAATATTTTCTTTCATTAATTTTCGACTGGAAATTTACCCAAAAATTTATGAAATTGTGTAGCTCGACAGTTGGCATCCAACGAGAGCTCAAGATAGCTTCGATTTACGTACTAGCATGGAATCTCGGGTAAGTAACCCTTATTTACGATAATTTACATCGTTATGCATGCTTCGAATTTAATTATCGCATAAAATAAATTAAATTATGGCAATTTAGATAAATTGTCGTAAATAATAAATTGAGCTATTCGAGAGTTAGAACGAGGCCCAAGAAATTGTTGGTAGGCCCAATGAGCCCAATAGGCCTCGATAATGTGAAAATTAAGTGGAAAACGGGCTTAAGGCCGATTAAGGCCCATTAAGGTGCAATCGGGCCCAATAGGGGTAAATGAGCCCAATGATTTAAATTAAGCCCAGAAAATAGGAAATACAATTAAATTGTATGATATCTGACCTGAGGAATATTTATACGCAGTTTCGGATATTGGATTGGGAGCAGATCGGACTGTGTGACGAGATAGCAGTGGAAAAGGAAATGTCAGACTCTACAAGAAAATAAGGTAAGGGAATTCTACGGACTGCTAGAGGTAACTTTACGAAACTTCAAAGTTCATATGCAGTCTTTTAAAGTATCTGAAGGGTCTAGAAGTAAGTTAATAATTTTAGTGCCCCGAAT
The DNA here is from genome assembly GCA_033439115.1 of Firmiana major. Lineage (NCBI taxonomy): Eukaryota > Viridiplantae > Streptophyta > Magnoliopsida > Malvales > Malvaceae > Firmiana > Firmiana major. The sequence goes on along the minus strand of CM065907.1, from coordinate 40,566,128 downwards.
GAGTAAATTACCAGAATACCCTTGTTAAGGGAAAAATTTTCAATTTTAGAAAAAATTGGGAGGAGCAGGAACAAGAGGTTCCTGCTCGTTCTGGAGATGTTTTGACGCATGCATGAGTAGGCTGGCTAACCTTGAAAGAAAAATGCACAACATTGCATATTTTCAATGATGAAATTGTTTTGAAAACTGTTTTGAGGAAACAGAGCCGCCTACGTGTTTTTATTGACATGTGACGTGCTAGAGCTCAGCTCGCACGATGTTTTGATTTGTGTGATGCATGCATTAGTGCTGGAGCGAGAGCTCGCACTAGAGTTTTACATGCATTGGTGCTGGAGTCCAACTCCCACCAGATTTTTTTATATATATATATGATTTTCGTGACACGGTGCTAGAGTCTAACTCGCACCAGATTTTACATGATTTTCGTGACAGGGTGCTAGAGTCTAACTCGCACCAGTTTTTCACATGATTTGATGAGAGTGCTAGAGCTTAGCTCGTATTAGTTTTACTTGAATTGACGAGAGTGCTAGAGCATCGCTCGCACCCCTACTGATTTTTATGAGAACATGCGAGAGCCGTGCTTGGAGCGTCGGGTAGACTATGTGTCACCGATTAAATAGGCTCGCACGTGCGTTTTGAGACATGGTATGAGTATAGAGATATGATATGGGTCCACAGAGTACGATGTACCATGCAAGTAGCATGGAGTACGTTGTACCGTGTGGCATCTTCGGATGCGTGGTATCTTCAGATACGTGTGGCATCTTCAGATGCATGCGATCGGATAAGACCGATGAGATGGACTGACCCACCTCCCGGGCGGTTCCCAATCATGGTGAGAACCCGCACACTAGGATCCGTGTAGCAGAGGGACTCTCGAGGACACATGGCAATAGTCCTGGTTATTATCGATATACAGATGTTGCCTAGTGTCGCATGTTGATGATTTTGATGAGATCAAAACTGGGTTTTAAATTAGATTTGCATGATGTTATTTCCATGCTTTTTAAACCCATGTGTGATGTAAACTGATTTTCATGGTTTTGTGTGAGTCAGGACCACCCGAGGGAGGGGTTGAATCCTGACTTTATTGTGAAATTTTTAAATGAAAAAGAAATGATTTAAAAAGAGTTGCATGTTGAATTTTCCATGCGAACGTGTTTTACATGACATCATGAATCATAGCATCAGTTTTAAAATGTGTGGAGAAAGGGTGGTTTATGCATGGCACCACGTTTATGTAGGTAGTATGGTTACCTACTTGTTCGTAGGATTGCCTTACTGAGCTTGATGTGCTCACCCCTTTCATTTTCTCACACAGATAATCTCTAGTAGATGTTAAGGCGACTGAGTACTGCATTCCGGATAACCGTTACTACCCATCATTTAAGGTATATACACTTGTATATATATTGTATCTAATAAGCATAGCACAGTAACATGTTTGTAAGTAACTTTAGGGGATGTATAAATATTGTAAACATTCATAAATGACTGAGAAAGAATTAATTTGGTGGGACTGGAATTGATGCATAACCCAATTATTAGCGGAGTGTGGTCATGATCAGAGGACAGGTAAGAATCTAAGAATAAAGAAAAAGCGAAAAATTTTACTCTGATTTTTGGGTAGTTTTGGGTCGTGACAAGTTATGATGAAGCCATGTCTCTAAGAGAAACGAAATATGTTTTCGCACATTTCATGCTACCTTATGTGTTATTTGCTTTTTAGCACATGTTTTTTTTTCTATGATGTGATTTTAAAGGTAGCTTATGAGTTATGTTTTATGAAATGTGCATATGATAGTACGATTTCACTTTCAAAGTGATAAGCATGTTATGATATGCATGAGTGAGTTTTGAGATGCTTTTCACTTGTTTACACTACATGATATGCATACTATATATGAGTTTTACCAAAAAAGATGCAGGATGTGTAAACTTATGATTTAAGCATGTTTTTACTACTTTGATGAATTCAAGCATCTCTACTCCAGTACATGTTTATGCTGATTCGTAAAACCACGTGTTTTACTTGTTTTAAGTATTAAGGTTACTTTAAATGTATCTCTTATTGAGCTTGAAAAGCTCACCCCCCTTCCTTTCCATCTTCCAGATTTTCTACAGTGATTCTACTGCACTCACGCGCTAGAGGTCGTGGACGAGGCAGTCCGACCTTTCGTCAAATCATTTGTAGCAATGAGGTATAGCCTTACTTTTGTTCCAGACACAATGTTCATCATAGACACTAATTTATATTGCAGTCGGGATGTAATAGTTGTAAGGGATTATATTTATATACAGAGTTTTTATTACGCAGAATAAATATATGTTATGAGATCCTGGAATAGAATTGAAAATGGTGTTGCGGATGTGGGTTGAAAATTATAAACTACGTTTTAAACTCTACAGATTGGGTTAAGTCAAAATGCAGTCGTTATGCTGCCGAATTTTTGTAAAATGATAAAAGTTAAAAAACTAACATAGACAGGAACACAACTCAGTTATATAAGTTAAAAAGTTTTAAAATTGCCCATTTTTCGCTTTCCGGGCGTGACAATTTGTTATTATTTCAGATTTATAATCCTAATATATATATATATGTATTCAGATTTATACCTAAAATATATATGTACATGATCCAAAAACTATTAGACATAAGGTTTTATACACCTAAATTTCCCAATCTGCAAAATATACATAAGCTTAATTCTTCTAAAATATTGTTACTAACTTTAAAATTTCAGATTTATTATGTTACCTTATTAAATTTATTTTATCACTTAATTACCTTGGTTAGATTACCCAAATTTCAAATTATCACTACTTAATTATCCATATAAATTTTATTTAACTGAATTTAGCTTATGTCCTATTAAATTTCAGTACACTACCTATGTTTACTTGCATGAATTTGATTTAATTCTACATTCATGTACATTTAACTTAATGACTAATGATAGATTACCTTAATCTATCCTAATCTGGTCACATGAATCTATTACTTCTCAATAAATTGAGTTCATGAACACATTCATGCACATACATTGTGAGATCCGCATCTTTGTATGGTATTCCTTATGATTTCCATATTGAATGACATTATTATATGTTAATGGATTCATAAGATGGTTGATTCGGATTTGATAAATGTGGATGAAACGAAATAACGTGCGTAAAATCGAATAAGGATAAATAGGAAAAAATAACGAAGCAACAAGTTCGTTTAAGGAATTTAATCGAGTTGACTGACAATAAGGAATTGAATATAGGGAAAAGATTGTGGATTGATGAAAGAAAGTCAATTTAATTTAGTCCCGAACACGTGCAAGGGTAAAATGGTCAAAAGACCAAGATTCAGTATAAATTCGACAAGTAATTTTCGTTAAAATATGGAATTTGCGAAATCTGGATCAATACCGAGGAAAATATTTAAATTCGAGGCGATTGATCTAGATATAAATTTATTGGAATTTATGGAATTAATCGAAATTAATTCGAAATTAATCGAGATTTTTAATTCAAAAAATTATCCCGAAAATAATCGAAAAATATACCGAGAAAGACAAAAATAGACTGAGAAATCCATTTATTGATTAAATGGATAAAACAATAATTTTTAAGATTTTTTTTGGGATATTTGGATTATTTAATATATTTTAATGTATTAAAATAAAAATAAATGAATTAATAATAATAATAATAATAATAAAAAGAAAACGAAAATCAGATTTTCAGGGAGAGAGAAAACAAAATGGAAATCGAAGCTGACCCGCGAAACCCGATAGGAACTCGAACCCCCGACGACCCATCGACGGCTGACGAGCCCAACTACCGGTCGAAAAAGGAAGAGCGAAGCTCGGTGGTTCCATTTGTACCGGTGACGCGCGTCGACGGTCCCTATCTCTGGCGAATCGACTACTGAAAGATCCGAGGAGAAATCGCGTCGATCCCAACGAACGGCGGTGTCCTAGCACCGATTCAGCCCAGCCGAGCACTCCCCTGACCGAGGAGATTCTTTTTAGCCTACTGGCGGCCGACGAGATAGCCGGAATCACCAGCAACGACAAATGGGCCAAAACGGCACCGTAGCCGAGAAGGAAGAAAAGGAAAAAAAAAGAAAAAGAAAAGAAAAGGAAAAGAAAAGGAAAAAGAAAAGAAAGAAAAGCGAAAAAGGAAAGAAAATTACTTGGGGACGACTCGAAACTCGGGTAAGTGATCGAGGGTCGGGATTGACCTGCAGATAAATCCCGAGAATTCAATTTAATATTATTTTATTGGAAAATGACCCAGATTTAAATAATTGTGTAGTGTTACTACAGAGCCCAATTGAGAGCTGATTTAGCTCCGATTTTTGTACCCCGCATCATATTGGATAAGTACACTTTAATCACGATAATATGAGTCCTTAAATGCAGAGTTAAAATTATTTTACGGATTTACAGATTAATTCTGCATAAAAGGAATTTTATTCGAAATATCAACGTAATTACCGTAAATAGTATCGGGGCTATCCAATGAGTTTGGAAAGAAGCCCGATGATTATTGATAAACCAAATGAGCCCAGTAAACCCGAAGAAGGGATTTAAAAAGTGGAAACTGGCTGAAAAAGGGGTCGAGGCCCATTAAAGTGCAATCGGGCCCAATAGAGTAAAACGGGCCCAGAGCTTTAGATTCGATCAGTAAGAGTGCAATATTGATCAGTATATTTGAACTGAATCCATATGTTGTTATATGCAGCTCCGTAGACGAGCTAATTGGACTGAGAGACCTGGTACAGCCGAGTCAGGATAAACTCGTGCGTGATTTCAGGTAAGGGAATTTTATGAGCACTTAGAGGTAGCTATTCATAGTTTTAAGGGGATTTACATTACGTTAAATTCATTAGGCTACCCGAAAACAGAATAATAATTTTTACGATAAAATAGGGAAATAGTGACAAATAACTATTTTGCCCCAGTTAGGAAAATTTCAAAAAGGGTAGTAAGATTATGAAATTTCATGAAATTCATGATTTTAATATCTTCATGATGATATTGCTTTAATTCAAGCAATTTATGGATAGGTTGACTATTATTTTCAGGTTTTAAGTGAAAAGGCACATGTTAGATGCCAATTGATATTTATTTAACATGTTTTGATAAAATTGAGCAATCTATCAGTGTTATATAAGTTTTAACCGTGCTTGAGCACTGCTCGCATTGGATTTTATATTTTAACTCATACACAGAGTGCCGGAGCCCTGCTCGTACTATTTTACAGATTTATTTCATATGACTACCGTACTGGAGTTTTTCTCGTACGAGGTTTTCATTGAGTTTTTATTCACACCCGTACTAGAGCATTGCTCGTACGTGGACTATGATTGAATTTATAATCAGTTTAAGTCATACTGGAGCGCTACTCTTACACAGATTTTATTGATTTCTATGAAACCATGCTAGAGCTTCGCTCGCACGAGGTTTTTAGATATCATGTATATGCATGGAGCCGTGCTAGAGCTTCACTTACACATGTATTTATATGACATGCATATAGCCGTGTTGGAGCCTCCTGTAGACTGTGTGTCATAGTGAGATGATATGCTCACACGTGCATACTGAGACATACTTGACATGGGTGGATAAGACCTATTACAGGCACCCCTGATTGAACTTGGGTTCACGGAGTATGGTGTACCGTGTATGTCACGTGGAGTACGTTGTACCATGGGGATTGTTGGAGTGGAGTGGCATTAGCCACGAGACAGCAAGTCTTGCCCTCGCAATCCTGATACTATGCTGTTCTGGCGGGTAGGATAGACCCACCTCCCATTTCAGGTGTGACACCCCGCACACTAGGATCCGTGTGCTAGGGATCACGAGGTTATGGCCATAGTCTTGGATATTATGGATATAGTCGCTTACATGTCTCACATGATATAACTATTGGTCTTAATAGACCAGGGTAGACCCGAGGGAGGGGTCAGGCCCCGATTTTCTTATGATTTCAATTGAGTTTTGATTGTTCCCATGGAGGGATTGTATGAAACTTTCATTGAATTGTAACCCTGTGAGAAGGGTGATTTTATAACGAAAATTTTAAGATAAATTATTTTATTGAAATGGATTTAATTCCTTAAGTGTATCAGATTTAACCCAGATGGGGTGTTTTAAACGTGTTAATTCATTTGAGCATGAGATGTTTTCACTTGAGAATTATTCCATGTTTTATATGCCGATTTCCTATTTTAGAACAGATGATGTTATATATATGGCATATCATTGTTTTTACCTCATGCTCACATATATCCTAATTTCTTATCAGCATGTAGATAGTATAGCTATCTACTCGTTTGTATTATTGCCTTACTGAGCATGTGGAGCTCACCCTTTCATTTTCCACCCACTTTCAGTGTTTCCACCATAGAGATAGCGGGTGTAGAGAGTAGACGGCATAGCTGATTTTCTGTGTTTCCTATCAACTGTCAGGTATACACCACGTACAGAATTTTTTATTAATATGCTTACAGCACAATATTGTATATGAAAGAATATTTGGGGATGTAAATATAGAATCATGTGATGTATAAAACATACCGAGCACTCTATTATAATATGATTGATGTCATTATATATATATGTACGTGTGATATTTTAATGGTTAAAAAGGGTATATCGATATTGATTCACAGCCCGACCTGTTTAGAGGGATATGTCACGAGGAGGTAAGAAAGATTTTTCAAAAGCGAAAAATTTGTACTGATTGTGGTAGTATTGGGTAGTGACAATAAAAGTGGTTTCAGAGCGGAGGTTGGCCAGACGTGACTCAATATCGATAAGTATGCAATTAAGAGTTAGAGTTGGTCGGATAAGAGTCGATAATGGTCGTTAAGGAAAATTACATCCCCTTAGTATTGTGCTGTATGAGATGTCAAAGTATATACTAGATGAGAACTAAATTAACAAATGAAATTTGATTACAGGATTTACATTATGCTGGTCACCTGTAGTGGTAGAGGGACTAGTATACGTGCTAGAAGCCGTAGGGGTAAGCCTAGAGGCCGTAGTAATGGTATACAGACCGGTCAGGTACCCGAGGGTACTGCTGTGAGACCAAATTAGATTGAGGCACGCTTCGCTAGACTTGAGCGGAGTATTGAGAGCCTGGAAGAGATTGTAGCACAGCAGACAGCGCTCGGGGCTAGAGATAGGCAGATCCGGCGGAACAAGCAACAGCTAATCCCGAGATGTCGGTATAGGCCGCAGAGTTACCCGAGGTTCAGGCTCAGGCTGCAGAGGCAGTGAGACCCCAGCCAGCTCAAGATGCTGGATATGAGTGTGACCTTGATAGATTTAGACACTTTTAGAAGTTTAGACCTCTTGTCTTCCATGGGAGGAAGGACCCCGTAGTAACTGAGGATTGGGTGTATCAGATGGAGAAGCTGTATAGGCTTTTCAGGTGCACTACTACTGAGAGGGTTGCTTTTGTCGTATTTGTATTTCAGGGAGCGACAGAGCATTGGTGGAGATCTACCGAGCCAATTTTGAGAGCTCGACATGCTGAGGTCACATGGGAGATTTTTTGGATGCCTTTAGGAGGCAGTATGTTCCCGCTACTGCACAGCGGAAGTTGAGGATGGAGTTCATGAGTTTGGTTCAGGGGAACCAATCTATTGATGAGTATGAGACTCGATTCATCTCTTTGGGGAGATATGATTTAGAGACGATGAGCAGTGAGGATCGGAAGGTCCAGAAGTTTATAGATGAACTGAGACCAGCCATCAGATCTCGGTTGGCTCCCTTTGATGTTTCAACTTATGAGGAGGCAGTACATAGAGCTCAGTTGTGTGAGCAAGATTATGAGCGAAACGTCTCCGAGACAGGAAAGTTTAGTAGGAGTCGAGACAAAGACCGAAAGAGACCCGGGAGAGACAGATTTGTTAGGAAAGGTGTACGGCTCTATGATAAGAGGTCGAAGATTGAGGAGGTTCAGGAGAGGACAGATAGACCCCCTGTTCAATTGACTTTACCACCAGTTAGTGGCATTGTTATTGGAGGACCACGCCCTACTACTGATCGATGTAGGCGATGTGGCAGATATCATGGTACCATACCTTGTCCAGTGCCTATAGCTACTATTGTAGTATGTTATCGTTGTGAGAGGCCAGAGCATGTGGTTAGAGGTTGCCCAGAGAGACAGGACACTGCCCCACATAAGGGCAAGGAGCCGGAGAGATCTCCAGTTCAGGTTCCTACTCAGAGGACTTAGAGGAGGAGAGCTACTGCCGAAGAGTAAGGGAAGCAAGTGATGGGTACAAGGCGAGTTCATGCTTTGGATCAGGATACGGCAGATCAGTCGTCTGATGTGGTGAAAGGTACCATCCTGATCTTTGATTTAGAAAGATATGTTTTGATTGATCCTGGTGCCACGCATTCATTCGTATCACCTTCATTTGCATATAAATTGTCTAGGTATGTAAAGCCTATTCCTCTGAGTAGTAAATTGTTAATACTTACCCCCATAAACACTAGTCAGCTAGTAGAGTATGTAGTCAGGGACTGTAAGTTGAAAGTCGGGGAAAAAGAAATGTCAGCCGACCTTATTTTGATGTATATGAGGGATTTTGATGTCATACTAGGAATGGATTGGTTGGCTGCCAATCGTGTTGTGTTAGATTGTTTTTCTAAGACGTTAACGTTTAATACCCTCGAAAGATGTGTTGTAAAATTTCCCTGAAAAGTAATGAAATCAATGGTTGTTCTTAAAGTAGCAATGAATTTTTACTGATTTTATGATTTATATTTTGAAGGATTCATCGCGTATGTGGTTGATACGGACTAGGTACGACCGGATTTGAGAGATATTCCAGTGGTTAGGGAGTTTCCTGATGTCTTTCCAGATGATTTACCAGGATTACCACCGACCAGAGAGATGGAGTTTGGGATAGATTTAGTACTTGGTACAAAACCGATTTCGAGACCACCATATAGGATGGCTCCGATTGAGTTAGAGGAGCTGAGGAAGCAGTTACAGGATTTGCTTGAGAAGGGGTTTGTGAGACCGAGCGTATCACCTTGGGGAGCTCCGGTCTTATTTGTGAGGAAGAAAGATGGCAGCCTCCGATTGTGTATGGATTACAGATTGTTGAATAACGCTACCATTAAGAATAAGTATCCCCTTCCACCCATTGACGATCTGTTGGATCAGCTTCGGGGAGCACAGGTCTTTTCTAAGATTGATCTGAGGTTTGGGTATCATCAGCTGAGGATACGGAGGGAGAATGTGCCCAAGACAGCATTTAGGACCCGTTATGGTCATTATGAGTTTTTGGTTATGCCATTCGGGTTGACTAATGCCCCCACAGCATTTATGGCTTTGATGAACGATGTGTTCAAGCCATACCTGGATCGGTTTGTGATTGCGTTTATCGATGATATTTTCGTATACTCTAGATCCAGGGAGGACCACGAGCAGCACTTGAGGATAGTTCTACAGACCCTCAGAGAGAGACAGTTGTATGCCAAACTCAGTAAGTGTGATTTCTGGTTAGAGCAAATTTCTTTTCTGGTCCATGTAGTATCGAGGGATGGAGTGTCAGTGGACCCATCCAAGATTGAGGCAGTTGTTCAGTGGGAGCGACCCAGGACAGTTACTGAGATTCAGAGTTTTCTGGGTTTGGCAGGATACTACAGGAGATTTGTTAAGGGTTTCTCCAGATTAGTTGCTCCGTTGACACGTCTCACATGATAGGCTGTTGACTTTATGTGGGATGATGCTTGTGAGAGGAGTTCTCAGGAGCTAAAGCGTCGTTTGACTACTGCTCCAGTTCTCACCATACCTACCAGCTTAAGAGGTTTCTTGGTATATACAGATGCATCGCATCAGGGACTGGGCTATGTACTGATGCAGGATGGGAGGGTAGTTGCCATGGATCTAGACAACTGAAAGATCACGAGAGGAACTATCCGACCCACGATTTGGAGTTGGCAGCCATAGTGTTTGCACTGAAGATACGGTGCCATTACCTATATAGTGAGCAGTTTTAGAGTTTTACAGACCATAAGAGTCTGAAGTATTTATTCTCACAGAAGAAGCTGAACATGAGACAGAGGAGATGGCTCGAGCTCCTGAAGGACTATGATTACGAGATATTATACCATCCGGGTAAGGCTAATGTAGTTGCTGATGCTTTGAGCAGGAAGAGCCTAGGGTTGGTATCATTTATGATAGTTCGGGAATATGACCTGCTAGAGCAATTCGCGAGCCTCAGTTTGGACATGGCACCCCCTAAGATTGACAGCGTTGAGATCATTGCGAGCCTGAGATTAGAGCCAGAGTTAATTGATCGTATCCGGTAGGCTCAGCAGAGTGATCGAGGATATATTCAGTTGATGAGTCAAGTACAGGAAAGTGCAGATACAGATTTTGCATTGAGTACTGATGGTTTACTGAGGTTCCGAGGTAGGATATGTGTTCCCGAGGATCCTGAGATCAGGAGGATGATTTTATCAAAGGCTCACTCAGCGAGGTATACAGTACATCCGGGGAGTATGAAGATGTATCAGAATCTCCGAAGAGTTTATTGGTGGTCTGGGATAAAGAGAGACATAGCAGAGTATGTTACGAGATGTCTCATCTGTCAGCAAGTAAAGGTAAAGCATCAGAAGCTTGCAGGATTATTGCAGCCTCTACCAATACCGACATGGAAGTGGGAGCATGTCACCATAGATTTTGTGATGGGATTACCGACGACCCGCAGAGGTCACGATGCCATCTGGGTGATTGTGGATAAACTGACGAAGTCCGCCCATTTCTTAGCTAATAGAGCTACAGATGCTCTGAGTATGTTGGCGAACTTATATGTTCGAGAGATTGTCAGGCTACATGGCGTTCCAGTGAGCATTGTTTCTAATAGGGATGCCCATTTCACTTCCCATTTTTGGGAACACTTTCAGGAAGCGTTGGGGACCCAGTTGAGATTTAGCACCGCTTTCCATCCTCAGACAGATGGTCAGTCAGAGAGGACTATACAAACTCTGGAGGATATGTTGAGAGCGTGTGTGCTAGATTTTGGAGGCTCTTGGGATGATCATTTGCCATTAGTCGAGTTCACCTACAATAATAGTTATCACTCGAGTATCGAGATGGCACCGTATGAGGCACTGTATGGTCGCAGATGCCGTTCCCCTATTGGATGGGAAGAGATTGGTGACAGACTGTTATTTGCTCCTGACTTGGTTCAGCAGGCTACTGAGGATGTCAGGTTGATATACGATAGATTGCAGACAGCTCAGAGTCGACCGAAAAGTCACGCTGACAGGAGACGCATACCACTAGAGTTTGCAAAGGGTGAGTCGGTGTTTTTGAGAGTTTCTCCTTCCAAGGGTATCATGAGGTTTGGTAAGAAAGGTAAACTGAGCCCTTGTTTTATAGGACCCTTTGTCACGACCCAAATTACCTAAAAATCAGAGTAAATTTTTCGCTTTTTCATTTATTATTTAATTCCTACCTTTCTCTCATCGTGACCATCCTACAAATAGTTAGGTTATGATTCGGTGTTGTCACCTCTCACCTATTTACCATTCCATTTCCATAATCACATTCATATATCAGATTTTACAATCCTTTGACTTTAATTAAATACATACACAATGGTATTTATAACTCTACATCCCCAACATCATATACGTTTACAGTACTGTGCATTACATATATAGATACAAAACTATACAAATGTGTATACCTGTCTCTCGATGGGAAGCAGCGGATACAAATGCATGCAAGTCCTCAGCCGCTTACTAATTACTTTGAGTGCTCTGAAAAGATGGGAAAATAAGGAGGGTGAGCAAACCACACGCTCAGTAAGGCAATTTTGCAAGTAAGTAGATAGCTCCACTATCTGCATGCTCATAATGCTATGCCCTTAAAATCCATTTCTCTTCATTAAAATCTCAAGCACAAAATCATGTATTTCATCAATGACTTAGTTTATAAAACTGTTCGTGCATATATAAATCGTACTACTTATGCATCAATGGCATTTTATGTGACATCAGTAAATCATACTTAGCATGAATTAAATCAAAATTATGCATTATTTCATGCGATTTAAAACAAATCATGAGATACAATCATTTCATGAATTTATCATTAAAGCATGGAAAACACATCATGCTACTGCATTTAAATCATTTAATTTAAAACGCAGTATAAAATAACCCGAAGGGGTTAAACATCTCATAGTTCAATTTCAAACTCATAAAACAATTCATTAAAATTCATTATAAAACTTCGGTTATAAAACAACCCTTCTTTCAGGGTCACATATTATAAAATCATAAAATTGGGGGCCTGACGCCTCCCTCGGGTCTACCCTGGTCTATCGACCAATAGTTATATCATGTGAGACATGTAGGTGACTATCAGTAAAAACATAGGACTATGGCCATAACCTCGTGATCCCTGGCAACATGGTACCTAGTGTGCGGGGTATCACACCTGAAACGGGAGGTGGGTCGTCCTACTCGCCAGAACAGCATAACACCAGGATTGTGAGGGCAAGGTTTGCTGCCTCGTGGCTAATGCCACTCCACTCCAACAATCCCCATGGTACAACGTACTCCGTGAACCTAAGCTCAAATCAGGGGTGCATGCAATAGGTCTTATCCACCCATATCATCTCTGTCTCAGTATGCACGTGTGAGCATATCATCTCACTCTGACACACAGTCTACAGGAGACTCCAACATGGCTATATGCATGTAATATAAATCCCTATGCGAGGGAAGCTCTAGCACGGCTCCATGCATATTCATGATATCTGAAAACCTCGTGCGAGCGAAGCTCTAGCGCGGTTTCATAAAAATCAGTAAAATCTGCGTATGAGTAGCACTCCAGTACGACTTTAAAATGAGTTATAAATCCATATAAAACTTCGAGCGAGCAAGCTCCAGCACGGTGTTATGCATCATTAAATCAAATCTCGTGCGAGTTACACTCCAGCACAGCTTTATGCATAATTAAATCAAAACTCGTGCAAGTTACACTCCAACATGGCTTATATGCAATATCATTACAAAACAGGATGCGAGTTAAGCTCCAGCACCTCTCATGCATGTCAAATCATTAAAACTAGTGCGAGCAATCGCTACAGCACCTTTTTATGCATATCAGGTCAAAACAAGTCAAAACATGTCAAAACAGAGTGCGAGCTAGGCTCCAGCACTTCTCATGCATCTCACAAGAATAAATATCAGTGCGAACAACCGCTCTAGCACATTTCATGCATATGATGTCACACAAGTCGGTGCGAGCAACCACTCAAGCACATTTATGCACACTCACAAACGCAGATATAGTGCGAGCTTTATGCCAGCACTATCTGTTTCCATATAAAATTGATAGTTGGCCTGTTTTCCAAAGAATTTCATTTAAATACCAATAACACTTACATAGTGTTATATTGTGAAATTTATGCAATTACTGGCCGATCTATCAACTTGCTTTGCTTAAAACCAATAAAATTCCTTAAATCATGCATTTTGTGCATGTCATGCTTTCACCATCCTTGGGTGAACTTCCCTCAATAGGGGTAAAATAGTCTTTACCTATTTCGAGTCCTTAAAATCTTTAAACCATTTTAGGACCTTTGTACAATATCAATGTATACATACATATTCAGTGTATACAAAAACTATTAAAATACGCGTAGCTACCTCTAGCTACTCACACAATTCTCTTACCACATTTTCTGTAAATTCTGACCTTTCCACTGATTCTCGTCACGCAGTCCGATTTTCTTCGAATCAAATCTCTGAAACTGCGGATAAATGTTCATTAGGTCAAATACAATATATGTAATTGTATTTCATATTTTTTGGGGCTTAATTTAGATCATTGGGTCGGTTTACCCATGTTGGGCCCGATTGTACCATAATGGGCCTTAATCGACCTTAAGCCCGCTTTCTGACTTACTATTCACATCATCGAGGCCTATTGGGCTCATTGGGCCCATTAGCATTTATTAAGCCTCGTTCTAAATTTTTGAATAGCTTAATGAATTATTCAATTTATTTCAATTTCCAGAATTTAATTCATTTAATCCGAAAATTAAATTCGTAATTTATCTATCACGTATAACGATGTAAATTGTCATAAATAAGGGTTATTTACCCGAGATTCCATGATAATACGCAAATCGAGGCTATCTCGAGCTCTCGGTTGACGCCAATTGTCAAACTACACAATTTAATATTTTTTTGGGTAAATTTTTAGTCGGATATTAATCAAATTAAATATTCTGAAATTTAAATCGGTCAATTTCGACTGCTTACCGACTTATCCGTAGCTCGATTACATCACTAGAATTTTCCCTAATTTTTCCTCTTTTTCTTTTTCCCTTTTTCTTCCTTTTCCTTTTCTTTTTGGCTGAATCGGTTCGGTTTGGTTCAACCCGGTTCAGACCACCGGTTCAGTGCCTTGTGGCCAGTTCTCCACTGGTTTCGGCTGCCAGCAGCTCCGCGGAGTCATCCGCAGCTCGGATCTGAGGTCAGTTTCGTCCAAGGTCGCCAGAAAGTGGTCGGTCTGGCTCTTCTCCTTTTCGGCGTCGGTGGCTTTCCTTTCTTCCTCCGTTTTTCGGTGCTGGCCGCCGTTCTACCAGCCAAGGCTGCCACCAATCAGTCAGTCTTCGCATGGCACTCCCTCGACTGGCGGTGGCTTGGCCTGAATCGGCGTCGGTCACCAGTTTCTCACTTTGCCTCTCGGTTCTCTCTCTTCTTCTCTCTCACCGCCGATTGTCGCCTCCTTCGACCTCCACCAACATCGACGATGGCTCAGTTGGCCGATGGCTTTGGCCACCTCGCTAGGGTCCATCGCCGGTGGCTCCGTCGGTGGCTCCCTTGGTTTGACTGCTTCGGTTTCCTTTTTTGTTTTCCTCAGTTCGCGTTTTCGCGAAATTTTTTTTTACTTTTTTTATTATTTATTTATTATTTATTTTTAATATTATTTTAATCATTAAAATAATATTAAAATCCAAAAATATCTAAAAAATTATTATTTTATTCATTTATTTCGTAAATGAATTTATCAGTCCGATTTTACCTTTTCGGTATATTTTTCGATTATTTTCAGGATTATTTTTCGATATGAAAATTTCGGTTTATTCAAATAAATTTATATCTTGATCAATTTAATCCGAAATTTAATTATTTCTTCGTTATTAATCAAGATTCTCAAATCCATTATTTTTAAATAAATTCTCTTGTCCCGATTAATACCGAATTTTAGTCTTTTGATCGTTTTACCCTAACACGCGTTCGGGAATATCATTTCAATCCTTTTGCATTTTTCAATGCACTCGAAAATTTCTATTCATTCCATTTGCTCTTACGATAAAAATCGGGTCTTACACCCTTTGAGATTCTGGAGCGAGTGGGAGATAAGGCCTATAGATTGGCATTGCCACCAGAGTTGGCAGGTGTATACAGTGTCTTCCACGTTTCTATGCTTCGGAAGTACCATCCGAATCCGTCACATGTGATTCACTATGAGCCGTTAGAGCTCAGTGACAGTATGACATATGTTGAGAGACCGGTTCGAATTTTGGATACGAAGGAAAAGGTATTGTGATCCAAGACGATCTCCCTGGTGAAGGTTCAGTGGCAGGATCACACTCTAGAGGAAGCTACCTGGGAGCTAGAGAGCATAATACAGGGGAAGCACCCGGAGTTGTTTACCGATTGATTTGGTTCTAATTTGGAGGACCAAATTCTTTTAGTGGGGGAGATTGTGAGATCCGCATCTTTGTATGATATTCTTTATGATTTCCATATTGTATGACATTATTATATGTTAATAGATTCATAAGATGGTTGATTCAGATTTGATAAATGTTGATGAAACGAAATAACGTGCGTAAAATCGAATAAGGATAAATCGGGAAAAATAACGAAGCAACAAGTTCATTTAAAGAATTTAATCGAGTTGACTGGAAATAAGGAATTGAATATAGGGAAAAGATTGTGGATTGATGAAAGAAAGTTGATTTAATTTAGTCCTGAACACGTGGTCAAAAGACCAAGATTCGGTATAAATTTGACAAGTAATTTTCATTAAAATATGGAATTTACGAAATCTAGATCTATACCGGGGAAAATATTTAAATTCGAGGTCGATTGATCTAGATATAAATTTATTGGAATTTATGGAAATTAATCGAAATTAATTCGAAATTAATCGAGATTTTTAATTCGAAAAATTATCCCAAAAATAATCAAAAAATATACCGAGAAAGACGAAAATAGATTGACAAATCTATTTATTGATTAAATGGATAAAATAATAATTTTTAAGATTTTTTTTGGGATATTTAGATTATTTAATATATTTTAATGTATTAAAGTAATAATAAATGAATTAAAAGTAAAAATAAAAAAAGAAAATGGAAATCAGATTTTCAAGGAGAGAGAAAACAAAACGAAAACCGACCCACGAAACCCGATAGGAACCCGAACCCCCGATGACCCACCGACGGCCGACGAGCCTAGCTACCGGTCGAAAAAGGAAGAGCGAAGCCCGACGGTTCCATTGGTACCGGTGACTCGCGTCGACGGTCCCTATCTCCGGCGAATCGACAACCGAAAGATCCGAGGAGAAATCGCGTCGGTCCCGACGAATGGCGATGTCCTAACGCCAATTTAGCCCAGCTGAGCACTCCCTTGGCCGAGGCGATTCTTTTCAGCCTACTGGAGGCCGACGAGACAGCCGAAATCGCTGATGACGGCAAATGGGCCAAAACGGCACCGTAGCTGAGAAGGAAGAAAAGGAAAAAAAAAGAAAAAGAAAAGAAAAAGAAAAGAAAAGGAAAAAGAAAAGAAAGAAAAAGGGAAAATGAAAAGAAAATTACCCGGGGACGACTCAAAATTCAGGTAAGTGATCGAGGGTCGGGATTGACTTGCAGATAAATCTCAGGAATTCAATTTAATATTATTTTATTGGAAAATGACCTGAATTTAAATAATTGTGCAGTGTTACTAAAGAGCCCGAACGAGAGCTGATTTAGCTCCGATTTTTGTACCTCGCATTATTTTGGGTAAGTACACTTTAATTACGATAATATGAGTCCTTAAATGCAGAGTTAAGATTATTTTACAGATTTTACGGATTAATTTTTCATAAAAGGAATTTTATTCGAAATATCAACGTAATTATCGTAAATAGTATCCTGGCTATCACAAGAGTTTGGAACGAAGTCCGATGATTATTGATAAACCAAATGAGCCCAGTAAACCCGAAGAAGGGATTTAAAAAGTGGAATCGGGCTGAAAAAGGGGTCGAGGCCCATTAAAGTGCAATCGGGCCCAATAGAGTAAAACAAGCCCAGAGCTTTAGATTCGATCGGTAAGAGTGAAATACTGATCAGTATATTTGAACTGAACCCATATGTGTTATATGCAGCTCCATAGACGAGCGAATTGGATTGAGAGACCTGGTATGGCCGAGTCGGGATAAATTTGTGCGTGATTTCAGGTAAGGGAATTTTATGAGCACTTAGAGGTAGTTGTACATAGTTTAGAGGGGATTTACATTACGTTAAATTCATTAGGCTACCCAAAAACAGAATAATAATTTTTATGAAAAAAATGGAAATAGTGACAAATAACTATTTTGCCCCCAGTTAGGAAAATTTCAAAAAGGGTAGTAAGGCTATGAAATTTCATGAAATTCATGATTTTAATATCTTCATGATGATATTGCTTTAATTCAAGCAATTTATGGATAGGTTGGCTATTATTTTCATGTTTTAAGTGAAAAGGCATAGGATAGGTGCCAATCGATATTTATTTAACATGTTTTGATAAAATTGAGCCGCCTATCAGTGTTATATGAGTTATAATCGTGTTTGAGCACTGCTCGTACTGGATTTTATATTTGAACTCATACACAGAGTGCTGGAGCCTTGCTTGTACTATTTTAAATATTTGTTATATGACTACCGTACTGGAGTTTTTCTCGTACGAAGTTTTCACTGATTTTTAATACCTATCTGTACTAGAGCATTTCTCGTACATGGATTTGAATTGAATTTATAATTAGTTTAAGTCGTACTGCAGCGCTCCTCGTACGTAGATTTCATTGATTTCTATGAAATCGTACTAGAGTTTCGCTCGCACGAGGTTTTTAGATATTATGAATATGCATGGAGTCGTGCTAGAGCTTCGCTCGCACAGGAATTTATATGACATGCATATAGCCGTGTTAGAGCCTCCTGTAGACTGTGTGTCATAGTGAGATGATATGCTCACACGTGCATACTAAGACATACTTGACATGGGTGGATAAGACCTATTACAGGCACCCCTGATTGAGCTTGGGTTCCCGAAGTATGTTGTACCCTGTATGTCACGCGGAGTACGCTGTACCGTGGGGATTGTTTGTCACGACCCAAATTACCTAAAAATCAGAGTAAATTTTTCGGTTTTTCATTTATTATTTAATTCTTACATTTCTCTCATCGTGACCATCCTACAACACAGTTGGGCTATGATTCGGTGTTAGTCACCTCTCACCTATTACCATTCCATTTCCATAATCATATTCATATATCAGAGTTTACTATCTTTTGACTTTAATTAAATACATACCCAATGGTATTTATAACCCTACATCCCCGACATTATATCTGTTTACAGTACTGTGCATTACATATTTAGATACAAAACTATACAAATGTGTATACTTGTCTCTCGATGGGAAGCAGCGGATACCAAGCATGCAAGTCCTCAGCCGCTTACTAATTACCGTGAGTGCTCTGAAAAGATGGGAAAATAAGGGGGTGAGCAAACCACACGCTCAGTAAGGCAATTATGCAAGTAAGTAGATAGCTCCACTCTCTACATGCTCATAATGCCATGCCCTTAAATCCATTTCTTTTCATTTAAAATCATCAAGCACAAAGTCATGCAAACATCAATGACTTAGTTTATCAAAACTATTCGTGCATATATAAATCGTTCTACTTATGCATCAAAGCATTTTATGTGACATCATTAAATCATAATAAGCATGAATTTAATCAAGATCATGCAGTCTTTCATGTCATGTAAGACAAATCATGGATTTCAAATGAAAGCATGGAAAACATCATCATGCTACTGCATTTAAATCAATTCATTAAAACTGCAATAAAACTAACCTTTCCAGGTCAATCATATCATAAAACAATTCATTTAAAAATCATTATAAAACTTCGGTTATAAAACCACCCTTATTTCAGGATCACAAATCATAAAATAATTTAATCATAAAATCGTCAAATCGGGGGCCTGACCCCTCCTTCGGGTTTACCCTGGTCTAACAGACCACAAGTTATATCATGTGAGATAATCAGGTAATTATCAGTAACATCGAGGACTATGGCCATATCCTAGTGATCCCTGGCAACACGGTACCTAGTGTGCGGGGTATCACACCTGAAACGGGAGGTGGGTCGTCCTACCCGCCAGAACAGCATAACACCAGGATTGCGAGGGCAAGGCTTGCTACCTCGTGGCTAATGCCACTCCACTCCAACAATCCCCACGGTACAGCGTACTCCTGGTGACATACACGGTACAACGTACTCCGTGAACCCAAGCTCAATCAGGGGTGCCTGCAATAGGTCTTATCCACCCATATCATCTCTGTCTCAGTATGTACGTGTGAGCATATCATCTCACTGTGACACACAGCCTACAAGAGGCTCCAACACGGCTATATGCATTTAATATAAATCCCTGTGCGAGCGAAGCTCAAGCACGGCTCCATGCATATTCATGATATCAGAAAATCTGGTGCGAGCGAAGCTCTAGCATAGTTTCATAAAAATCAATAAAATCTGCATACGAGCAGCGCTCCAGTACGACTTAAACTGATTATAAATTCAAGTAAAATCCACGTATGAGCAATGCTCTAGTACGGATATGTATAACAACTCAGTGAAAATCTCGTACGAGAAAAACTCCAGTACGGCTTTAAAATAAGTTATAAAACCATTTAAAACTTTGTGCGAGCAACGCTCCAGCACGAGTGAATGCTCAAGTAAATCAAATCTTGTGCGAGTTAGACTCCAGCACGGCTTTATGCATAATTAAATCAAATCTCGTGCGAGTTACACTCCAGCATGGCTTTATGCATAATTATATCAAAACAGGATGCGAGCTAAGCTCCAGCATCTCTCATGCATGTCAAATCATTAAAACTAGTGCGACCAATCGCTTCAGCACCTCTTTATGCATATTCAGTCAAAATAAGTCAAAACATGTCAAACATGTCAAAACAGAGTGCGAGCTAGGCTCCAGCAGCTCTCATGCATATCAAATCATAAAATCAGTGCGAGCAACCGCTCCAGCACATTTTATACATATGATGTCACACAAATCAATGCGAGCAAGTGCTCAAGCACATTTATGCACAATTACAAACGCAGATATAGTGTGAACTATGTGTTGGCACTATCTGTTCCCATATAAACTTGATAGTTCGCCTATTTTTCCAAAGAGATTTTCATTTAAATATAAATAACACTTACGTAGTGTTATCTTGTGAAATTTATACAATTTCTGGCCAATCTACTGATTTGCTTTGATTAAAACCAATCAAATCTTTAATTCAGAAAATTCCTTAAATCATGCATTTCATGCATGTCATGCTTTCACCATCCTTAGGTGAAATTCCCTCAATAGGGGTAAAATAGTCTTTTCACCTATTTCGAACCTTAAAATCATTTAAAAATACTTTTAAGATCATTATACAATAACCGTGTATACATACATAATCAGTGTACAGAAAAGCTATTAAAATACACGTAGCTACCTCTAGCTACTCACATAATTCCCTTACCTCATTTTTCTGTACAGTCTGACCTTTCCACTGATGACTCGTCACGCAGTCCGATTTGCTCCGAATCCAATCTCCGAAACTGCGGATACACATTCATCAGGTCAAATACAATACAATTAATTGTATTTCATATGTTCTGGGCTTAATTTAAATCATTGGGCTCGTTTACCCATATTGGGCCCGATTGCACCTTAATGGGCCTTAATCGACCTTAAGCCCATTTACTACACTTTATCGAGGCCTATTGGGCTCATTGGGCCCATCAGTATTTATTTAGCCTCGTTCTAAATTCTCGGATATCTCAATTTAATATTTACGACAATTTATCCAATTTTCCAGAATTAAATTCATTTCATGCGGAAATTAAATCCGTAATTTATGCGGTAAATTCTAACATGCATATCGACGTAAAATTGTCGTAAATAAGGGTTACTTACCCGTGATTCCATGATCGTATACAAATCGAGGTTGTCTCGAGCTCTTGGTTGATGCCAATTGTCGAGCTACATAATTAAATATATTTTTCGGGTAAACTTTCAGTCGATTATTTATCAAATTAAATATTTCAAAAATTAAATCGATCAATTCGACTGCTTACCAACTTACCCGAAGCTCGATTGAATCACTGGAATTTTTCCCAAATTTTTTTTCTTTTTCTTTTTCCCTTTTTCTTCTTTTTTCCCTTTTCTTTTTGGTTGAACCAGTTCGGTCCGGTTCGGTTCAACCCAGTTCAGACTGCCGATTCACTCCGGTTCGGCGGGTTCAGTGGCTTGCCGATCGGTTCTCCACTGGTTTTCGCCGCCAGTGACTCCGTTCGGTCGTCCGCATCTCGGATCTGCCCTGGGTTTCGCCCGAGGTCGTCGAAAAGTGGCCGGTTCGGGTCTTCTCTCCTCCGTCGGCGGTACCTATCTCTTTCTTCATCATTTCCAACGTTGGCCGCCGTTATACCGGTCAAGGCTTCCACCAATCGCACCTTCGACATCGGGGGAAAGCTCGGCTGGTGGTGGCCGGCCTCGAATCGGCGTCGGTCGCCGGGAAATGGCTTTCTCCCTCTCGGTTCTCTCTTTCCCCCATTCTTACGCCCTTCGCCGCCATTCGTGGGTGAGTTAGGCCAGTGGTGGCTCGGCTCTCGTCGGGCTTCCCTTCGTCGACCTCGCCTGGCCGCCGCCGGTCGTCGATCATGATGGCAGGAGGGGGCTCGGCTTCTGTTTCCGCAGTTCGCGTTTTTTCGCGAAAAATTCCTTTTCCTTTTTTTTTTTACTTTTATTTATTTTTTATTATTATTCTATTTTTAATAATATTTTAATCAATTAAAATATTATTAAAATCCAAAAATATCTAAAAATATATATATTTAATTCATTTACTCCGTAAATAAATTTCTCAGTCAGATTTTACCTTTTCGGTATAATTTTTGATTATTTTCGGGATTATTTTTCGAAGTGAAAATCCTGATTTATTCCAATAAATTCATATCTTGATCAATTTAATCCGAAATTTAATTATTTCTTCGTTATTGATTAAGATTTCTCAAGCCATTATTTTTAATTAAATTTTTTTATCCCGATTAATACCGAATTTCAGTCTTTTGACACTTATGCCCTTGCACGTGTTCGGGAATACCATTTCAATCCTTTTGCATTTTTTAAATGCACTCAAAAATTTTTATTTATTCCCTTTTTGCCCTTACGATAAAATCGGGTCTTACATTGTTGGAGTGGAGTGGCATTAGCCACGAGACAGCAGGTCTTGCCCTCGCAATCCTGATATTATGCTGTTCTGGCGGGTAGGATTGACCCACCTCTCATTTCAGGTGTGACACCCCGCACACTAGGATCTGTGTTCCAGGGATCACGAGGTTATGGCCATAGTCCTGGATATTACCGATATAGTCGCTTACATGTCTCACATGATATAACTATTGGTCTTGATAGACTAGGGTAGACCCGAGGGAGGGGTCGGCCCCGATTTTCTTATGATTTCAATTGAGTTTTGATTATTCCCATGGAGGGATTTTATGAAACTTTCATTGAATTGTAACCCTGAGAGAATGGTGATTTTATAACTAAAATTTTAAGATAAATTATTTTATTGAAATGGATTTAATTCCTTGAGTGTATCATATTTAACCCAGATGGGGTGTTTTAAACGTGTTGATTCATTTGAGCTTGAGATGCTTTCACATGAGAATTATTCCATGTTTTATATGTCGATTCCCTATTTTAGAATAGATGATATTATATATATGGCATATCATTGTTTTTACCTCATGCTCACCTATATCCTGATTTCTTATCAGCATGTAGATAGTATAGCTATCTACCCGTTTGTATTATTGCCTTACTGAGAATGTGGAGCTCACCCTTTCATTTTCTACCCACTTTCAGTGTTTCCACCATAAAGATAGCGAGTGTAGAGAGTAGACGGCATAGCTGATTTTTTGTGTTTCCCATAAACTGTCAGGTATACACCATGTACAAAATTTTGTATTAGTATGCTTACAGCACAATATTGTATATGAAAGAATATTTGGGGATGTAAATATAGAATCATGTGATGTATAAAACATACTGACCACTCTATTATAATATGATTGATGTCATTATATATATATATATATATATATATATATATATATGTACGTGTGATATTTTAATGGTTAAAAAGGATATATCGATATTGATTCATAGCCCGACCTGTTTAGAGGGATATGTCACGAGAAGGTAAGAAAGATTTTCCAAAAGCAAAAATTTTGTACTGATTGTGGTAGTATTGGGTCGTGACATACATTATGCATTTAAAATATGTTCACACAATACAATTTATCATTGTTGTATTTTATTTATATTGGATTTTAATTTCTAGATTTATTATTTATACTTACCTGTTATGCCAATGTCTCACACATCTCTACATTTCCTAAACTAAAATGCACTAAAGTTATTTATACTAAGTGGCGTGAACCCAGAAAATAACTATCCTAACTTAGTATATTTTATCTCTTAATTAAAATCGATTCTCCTATTAGATAGATTTTCATTACTTAATTATCTTGATACTATATTTAATCCAATTTATTTTAATCAGACTTAATTGATAATGCTACTCTAAGATTTTAACTATCTTCGGTTTAAGGTTTTGCCTTATCCAATTGAACTCATATTCTCGACTTAACTATAAAAGCGAAAATCTAACGTAATCTCACTCTGTACATTCCTAAAACAAAGAACTCCACAAATTAAATTCTGATATAACATAAGCAAATGAGACATTCGGTATAAGAAAATTGCGGTCTTACATTTCTCCCCTCCTTATTGAATTCGATCCTCCGAATTTAGAGCCAGGTCAAAAAGATACGGGTATCTCTCTCACATCAAGCTCTCCAACTCGCATGTCACTTCCTCAATAGAGTGGTGTTGCCAGAGAACTTTAACGAGAGGAATGGTTTTGGATCTCAAAACTTTGTCTTTCCTGTCAAGAATTTGGACCGGTTTCTCCTCGTAACTCAAATCCCTTCTTAACTCTAACGGCTCATAGGCTAAGATGTGAGATGGATAGGGCTGATACTTGCGAAGCATAGACACATGAAATATGTTATGTACCTCGGCTAGCTTTGGAGGTAAGGCTAGTCGGCATGCTACTTCGCCGACACGTTCCAATATCTCGAATGGTCCTTTGTATCGAGGACTTAACTTGCCCCTTTTTCCAAACCTCATAACACATTTTGTCGGAGAAACCTTCAAGAACACATGATCTCCCACTACAAACTCCAAATCCCTTCTCCGATAACTTTTCTGTTGGTTTTGTGCCGATTTGAGCCTACTACTGTGAGATCCGCAATTTTTGTATGATATTCCTTATGATTTCCATATTGTATGACATTATTATATGTTAATGGATTCATAATATGGTTGATTCGAATATGATAAATGTGGACGAAATGAAATAACGTAAGTAAAATCGAATATGGATAAATCGAGAAAACAAGGAAGCAACAAGTTCGTTTAAGTAATTTAATCGAGTTGACTGAAAATAAGGAATTAGAAATAGGGAAAAGATTGTGGATTGATGAAAGAAAGTTGATTTAATTTGCTCCTGAACACGGGTAAGGGTAAAATGGTCAAAAGACCAAAATTCGGTATAAATTCGATAAGTAATTTTCTTTAAAATATGGAATTTGTAAAATCTGGATCAGTACCGAGGAAAATATTTAAATTCGAGTCCGATTGATCTAGATATTAATTTATGAGAATCAATCGAAATTAATTCAGAATTAATCGGGATTTTTAATTCAAAAAATTATTCCGAAAATAATCGAAAAATATACCGAGAAAGACGAAAATAGACCAATAAATTCATTTATTGAATAAATGAATTAAATAATATTTTTTAGGATATTTTAAGATATATTTGGGTATTTTTAATATATTTAATTGATTAAAATAATATTAAATGAATTAATAAATAATACTAATAAAAAAATGAAAATTAGAAAATCTGAAAATCAGAATCGGGGAGAGAGAAAGACTGAAACGAAACCCGCAGACACGATAGCAACCTGACACCCACCGACAGCCGACGAGCCCAGCTACCGGTCGGAAAGGGAAGAGCGAAGCCCGGCGGTTCCATTGGTACCAGTGACGCGCACCGACGTTCCCTATCTCC
The DNA here is from genome assembly GCA_033439115.1 of Firmiana major. Lineage (NCBI taxonomy): Eukaryota > Viridiplantae > Streptophyta > Magnoliopsida > Malvales > Malvaceae > Firmiana > Firmiana major. The sequence goes on along the minus strand of CM065907.1, from coordinate 40,540,607 downwards.
GGCGAATCGACGACCAAAAGATCCGAGGAGAAATCGCCTCTCTTCCGACAAACGGCGGTGTCCTAGTGCCGATTCAGCCCAGCCAAGCCTTCCCCTGGCTGAGGCTTTTCTTTTGAGCTTACTGGTTGCCGACGAGATGGCGAAATCATCGGCGACGGCAAACGGGCCAAAACGGCACCGTAGCCAGGAAAGGGAGAAAAAAAAGAAAAGGAAAAAGAAAAGAAAGAAAAGGGAAAAAGGGAAGAAAGTGTACCCGGGGACGACTCAAAATTTGGGTAAGTGACCAAGAGTCGGGATTGACCTGCGGATAAATCTCAGAAATTCAATTTAATATTATTTTATTAGAAAATGACTCGGATTTAAATAATTGTGCAGTGTTACTGCAGAGCTCGAACGAGAGCCGATTTAGCTTCGATTTTTGTACCCCACATCATATTGGGTAAGTACATTTTAATTACGATAATATGAGTCCTTAAATGCAGAGTTAAGATTATTTTACGGATTAATTCTGCTTAAAAGGAATTTTGTTTGAAATTTCAAAGTAATTATCATAAACAGTATCCGGGCTATCCAATGAGTTTGGAACGGAGCTCGATGATTATTGATAAATCAAATGAGCCCAGTAAACCCAAAAAAGGGAATTTAAAAGTGAACGGGCTGAAAAAGGGGTTCGAGGCCTATTAAAGTGCAATCGGGCCCCATAGAGTAAAAACAGGCCCAGAGCTTTAGATTCGATCAGTAAGAGTGAAATACTGATCAGTATATTTGAACTGAACCCATATGTGGTTATATACAGCTCCGTAGACGAGCGAATTGGACTGAGAGACCTGGTACGACCGAGTCGGGATAAGCTCGCATGTGATTCCAGGTAAGGGAATTTTATGAGCACTTAGAGGTAGCTGTACGTAGTTTCGAGGGGATTTACATTACGTTAAATTCATTAGGCTACCCGAAAACAGAATAATAATTTTTGTGGAAAAATATGGAAATAGTGACAAATGACTATTTTGCCCCAAGTTTGGAAAATTTCAAAAAGGGTAGTAAGGCTATGAAATTGCATGAAATTCATGATTTTAATGTTTTCATGATGATATTGCTTTAATTCAAGCAATTTATGGATAGGTTGTCTATTATTTTCATGTTTTAAGTGAAAAGGCACAAGATAGGTGCCAATCGATATTTATTTAACATGTTTTGATAAAATTGAGCCACCTATCAGTGTTATATGAGTTATAGTCGTGCTTGAGCACTGCTCGCACTGAATTTTATATTTGAACTAATACACAGAGTGCTGGAGCCTTGCTCACACTATTTTACATATTTATTTTATATGACTACCGTACTGGAGTTTTTCTCGTACAAGGTTTTCACTGTGTTTTAATACCTATCTGTACTAGAGCATTTCTCGTACATGGATTTGAATTGAATTTATAATCAGTTTAAGTCGTACTGGAGCACTGCTCGTACGCAGATTTCATTGATTTCTATGAAACCGTGCTAGAGCTTCGCTCGCACGAGGTTTTTAGATATCATGAATATGCATGGAGCCGTGCTAGAGCTTCGTTCGCACAGGAATTTATATGACATGCATATAGCCGTGTTGGAGCCTCCTGTAGACTGTGTGTCACAGTGAGATGATATGCTCACACGTACATACTGAGACATACTTGACATGGGTGGATAAGACCTATTACAGGCACCCCTGATTGAGCTTGGGTTCACGGATTACGTTGTACCGTGTATGTCACACGGAGTACGCTGTACCGTAGGGATTGTTGGAGTGGAGTGGCATTAGTCACAAGACAGCAAGTCTTGCCCTCGCAATCCTGATATTATGTTGTTCTGGCGGGTAGGACCGACCCACCTCCCGTTTCAGGTGTGACACCCCGCACACTAGGATCCGTGTGCCAGGGATCACGAGGTTATGGCCATAGTACTGGATATTACCCATATAGTCACTTACATGTCTCACATGATATAACTATTGGTCTTGATAGACCAGGGTAGACCCGAGGGAGGGGTCAGGCCCCGATTTTCTTATGATTTCAATTGAGTTTTGATTATTCCCATGGAGGGATTTTATGAAACTTTCATTGATTTGTAACCCTGTGAGAAGGGTGATTTTATAACGGAGATTTGAAAATAAAGAATTTCATTGAAATGGATTTTGATTTCGTGAGTGTATCATATTTTGACCTAGATGGGGTATTTTAAAACGTATCGATCCATTTGAGCATGAGATGTTTTCACATGAGAATTATTCCATGTTTTAGTATGCCGATTTCTTGTTTTAGAACAGATGATATTATATATATGGCATATCATTATTTTTACCTCATGCTCACGTATATATCCTGATTTTTTTTTATTAGCATGTAGATAGTATAGGTATCTACCCGTTTGTATTATTGCCTTAATGAGCATGTGGAGCTCACCCTTTCATTTTCCACCCACTTTCAGTGTTTCCACCATATAGATAGTGGGTGTAGAGATTAGACGGCATAGCTGATTATCTGTGATCCCACCGACTGTCGGGTATACACCATGTGCAGAATTTTGTATTAGTATGATTACAGCACAGTATTATATATAAAGGAATATTTGGGGATGTAAATATAGAATCATGTGATATATAAACATACCGACTACTCTATTATATGATAAATGATATCAGTATGTATGTTTACATGTGATATTTCTTAATGGTTAGAATGGTATATCGATATTGATTCACAGCCCGACCTGTTCAGAGGGATTTGTCATGAGGAGGTAAGAAAGATTTTCCAAAAGAGAAAAATTTGTATTGAATTTGGTAGTATTGGGTCGTGACAACTACAAATCACGCGAACCTTCTTTAATGGTTGTTCGACCAAATTCAGAGCATAGATCTTCCTGTCACCAACCTCTTCCCAACCGATTGGTGATCTGCATCTCCTCCCATAAAGGGCTTCGTACAAGGCCATCCTAATATTGGCATGGTAACTATTGTTGTAAGCAAATTCCACCAATGGCAAGTGCTCGTCCCATGAACCTCTAAAATCAATAACATAAGCATGCAACATGTCCTCCAAAGTTTGTATCATCCGTTCGGACTGTCCATCAGTCTGAGGATGGTATGTCGTGCTAAACTATATCCGAGAACCCAAGGACTTTTGAATTTGCTTCTAAAACTGAGATGTGAACATAGAGTCCCTATCTGAAGTGATACTTATTGGGGTTCCATGCAGTCTCAATATCTCCTTGACAAATAATTATGCCAATGTATTCAAAGGAGTAGTGGAGCTAACGGCCAAGAAGTGTGCTGACTTAGTGAGCCTATCCACAATAACCCAAATTGCGTCATGCTTCCTCCTAGTTCTAGGTAGACCCGTAACAAAGTCCATAGTTATGTAGTCCCACTTCCAAGTTGGTATGGGTAGAGGTTGAAGTAAACCTGCCAGTTTCTGGTGTTCCACCTTCACTTGCTGACACACCAAACACTTAGCTACAAACTTGGCAACATCACATTTCATTCCAGGCCACCAATACATCTTGCATACATTGTGGTACATCTTGGTGCTCTCGGGATGTAATGTGTATCTACTAGAGTGAGCTTCGATCAAAATCAATCTCTTGAGGTTCTCATCCCTTGGCACACATATCTGGCCTCTAAATCTAAGCAATCCATCTGAACCAACCTCAAAATCAGAATCTCTACTCTCTTGGATATGCTGGGATACCTCAAGTAACTTCTAATCTAGCTTTTGTGCCTGCCTAATCTGATCAATCATTGTCGGCTCAATCCTGAGGCTAGCAACTAAAAGACTTTGATTCGATGATGCTATGTCGATAGCCAAGCTTGCAAACTGTTCCAACAATTCCCACTCCTTCACCATCATACTGGACACCATACTCATGTTCTTCCTACTCAATGCGTCAGCTACCACATTTGCTTTCCTTGGGTGATACAAAAATTCACAATCGTAGTCTTTTAACAACTTCATCTATCTACGCTGCCTCATGTTCAGCTCCTTTTGGGAGAATAGGTATTTGAGGCTGTCATGACCTTCAGTCTCTGTTCGTGACCTTTACCTTACTTTCAAACAGCTGGGCTGTGAGTCAACATCTAATCCATATCTCATCCATTTTAGTTTAATAAATTCATATAAATGAAGTAGAATAGAAACTGGACTTTTAAATATATAAGTGTGGAAGCATCTACATCAGTTTCTATTATATACATCCCCTAAAATACAAAATACAAACTTTATTGTGCATTAATTTACAGGATACAAAATTTTTCATCTCAAGTGTATACCTCTCTATACTGCTGGATGACCGAAGATGTCAGACCCGTATTTTTATATAGCTTGTTCCTTATGATTTATACATGTACAGACATGTATTGAGTTATTTAAATCATAAGAAGAGTATTTACTAGATTTAAGTGTTAGTGAAATGCTTTAACACTTAAAAGCTATAGAAAAGCTTAATGTGAGCTATAAGAGTCATAGGCTAAACCAAGTGGATCTGAATCATTCTGACTGAAGAGAAGAACTTAAAATGAGAAAATATAGAGAGCTCGTGAAGGAAAGTCTGTTTGATTTAGTTCCGAACACAAAGAATGAGAGTAAAAGCTAAAAATGGTAAAATGGACCTTTTTTAGCAAGTTAAGGTGTTTCAGGTGTAATTATCTACCGGGAACGGTTGAAACGTAAAGACGAGAGTGTAAGACATAAGATATGACACTTTTGAAATTTTGAGAAAAAGTCAACTTGGTCAATGGTTAAGGAAAAAGTCACTATAGTTAAGAAAAGTGGACTTTTACCATAGTTGACTAACCATGGTTAGAAATTAACCTAAGTATGGAGAAAAAATTGGGAAAAAATATTCTTGGTCAGAATATAAGATAATCATCCCCGGAAGTAAGGAAAATTTATTCGGAAGGATTCCAGATTAAATTTAATGGTTAAAAACATAATGGTCCTAAAGTGAAGATTTTAAAGCCCATTAAGGTATACTAAATGTAAATCGAAATTCTTAGGTCCCTTAGACCGAATTGTTGGACCAATTGATAGGCCAAATATTGAGACGATAAAAGGCTCGAGGTATAGTACAATTTTTAGGCCAAAAGCCATTAAGAAAGCCCAAACCGAGAGGCCCAATTGGAAAGCCCAATAGATAAATATCTAACCATAGTTAAAGCTAACTATCACTCATTAGGTGACTCATTAGGTGACTCATAACTAAGCCTTAGAAAGTCAAGTTTAATGGCTGAAAAGTAAGGCTTAATGGCTAAGTAAATGGTTTATAAAATCAGCCACACCATTGTCATCTTCACCACACCATTCTCGGCTAGAAGAAGAAACCATTGAAATACATTTATCCAAGCTTTCTCTCACTAGAAATCACTAGGAATTAGGCATATTTGGAACTTGCATTCTTCATGAAAGTTGTTCCAAATTGAAAGGAGAGTGACATATGTTGGAATTGGCTATCAAGAAGCCATAGTGTACAAACAGTGAGCCTTCAAAGTTTCGGCCAAGTGTGAACACAAACACTAGGTATATTTTCAAGTTTTCAAATTCATATATGTTAATGTATGAATGATTTTAAGTATATTGGTATATGTTTTAAGCATTGAAACATATGAAATCACTATGATCATGGTGAGACAGAGAGTGAGTAGTGAAATATTGATGAATGCCCATGTGATTTGAAGGCATAAATGGATTAATGTACATGTGTTAATGATTATGGCATAATTAGAATTAATCAATTTGATTAATTAATACATGTATTAAGTTGGCAATCAAGGTGTTTGATAAAATGCCTAAATGAACTATGTGATGTTTAAGAATGTTTCCAACCAAGTGTTTGTGAAAATGCCTAAGTGAATTGGCTAAGGAAGGGACATGGCCGACATGCAATGGTGTGACTGACGGCATGGAGAGCTCTCGACCATGGCATGTGGCCGAGAGGTCCAATGGGCCAAGCCCAAATATTTTAGGCCCAATGTGATGTAATGGGTCTAGGACAAGCCCAATAAGAGTTGGTGGGCCCCACAAGCCCAATAGGCCCAACGAAAATGAATAGTAAAATGGAAATGGGCTTAAGGCATAGTTAGGCCCATTAAGGTTTATTAAAGCCCATTAAGAGAAATAGACTATATTTAATGTGAAATACAGTAGAAAAAGTGTAATTAATCTGATAAATGGTTATATGCAGCTTCAGAGATTATTGGAGGAGCAAATTGGACTGCTGGATCGAGCAGCGTTGAGAAAGTAAAATTTCTCGAGTGATTGCAGGTAAGGGACTTTTGTGAGTAGTTTAGAGATACCTGCACGTATTTTCATCTGCTTTTACATTCACTTAAAAACTCTGAGGGTCAGAGAAAGTGAATAATAATTATTGTGACCCGATAGTGGCAAATTACGATTTTACCCCTAATTAGTCAAAAAGTTAACTTTTGTGAAAAGTTGTAAAAAGTATGGAAACCTCCATTTTGAGTGTTTTACTGCTATTTAGCCAAAGAATAAATAGATGAGCTAATGATTTTAAGGTTGATGTGAAATAAGCATACTTGATAGTGCTGATTTTGATGTTTTGAAAATCATCCCTTTTTAAATAGCCATCTATCATATTATGTGAGAATAAATCGTGCTAGAGCACAGCTCGCACTGGATTTCATATATTTTCTACATATATTAGTGCGGGATTATGATTCGCACCAGATTTCCATGACATGCATGATAGAGTGCTGGAGTTATTACTCGTACTTAGTTTTATATGATATATGCATGAGAGAGCGCTGGAGCGATTAGCTTGTACTCGAATTTTACATGAGATACATGACAGAGTGCTAGAGCATTGCTCGTACTTTATTCTTCAAGATTTATACATGACATAGTATTTGAGCTATTGCACGTACTTGATTTGATGATTTTGTGCATAGCATGGTACTGAAGCTATTGCTCGTACTTGATTTGAAACATTGTGAGATCTGAGAATTTCAGACATATTTTAATTATGTAATAAGAATTTGAAGTGTAATTTATTGAGCTAAGTGAATTGGGGAATGATAATTGGAGATTTATATGTTAAGTGTTAAAATAAGTGTGTAACTATGAGGACAGATCGATCTGGGAGAATGAGAGATCGATCTGGTGAGTTAAAAATGACAAGAAAAGAGGAATTTAAGGAGCAGATCGATCTGGGAGAATGAGAGATCGATCTGGTGAGTTATAAGTGATGAGGAAGGAGGAATTTAAGGAGCAGATCGATCTCCAATGGAAGAGGATCGATCTCCTTATGAATCTGTTTGAGAGAAGATCGATCTCATGAGGAAGAGATCGATCTCCAAATGATTCTGTTTGGGAGAAGATCGATCTCCTTAGGAGCAGATCGATCTCATAAAGCCATAAAGAGATCGATCTCACCCCTCGACAGATCGATCTCCTAGGCATAAAATTGCCCAGATCGTCCCTAAAATTCAAACGCAGATCGATCTCATCAAGAGGCAGATCGATCTCCTACCTCCAGTCTATATAAGGAACCCGTGTTTTTCTCCTGCAAACTCACTTTCTCTCTCTTCCAACCCCATTTCCACCGAAAACCTAGCTTTCTCACTCATCCAAAACACCCATTTTCGGCCAAATCAAGAGTTGTGGTAAGAAGGAAAGTTGTTCCTCATCAAAGGGAGAACAACATACTTGGAAATCGAAGGACGAATCGGATCAAGGCGTGGGTTGTGCGTCTCACAAGCTTTGTGTAATTTCTAAACCTCGATCTTGATATTTGAGATGATTTTGATGATATTGGTGGTTGTCATTGCGTTGAAATAGTTGAGAAATGATTAGGGATTGATGAAATTGCAATGTAGTTGGAGTAATGTTGATATTTGGAAATTTTGGCAATTTTGAGAATTTGTGCTATAAATGGAAATTTAGACAATGTGGTGAATTAGCCTAGATAATTGGCATGAGAAATGTAGGACGTTGAGATATTGTGAATGAGGTTGTAGTTTAGGATAGAGTTACGAGAATCGAGAGATTTGAGGTGTTATGAGCAATTATGCTCGATTTTGAGAATTGAGGTTTATGTGATAGTTGAGTATTGATGTTTTAACATCGTTTGGACAGCTCGGGAGTTCCAGAGTGGAATGCGAGGCTAGTCCGTGATACGGGGGAAACGATTGCACTATACGAGGTGCAAAGAGGTAAGGGAAAACTAAACCATTTGTGTATGTATTTTGATGAATTGTTAGCATGAACCATGATTTGAGAATACAAGCATGTTTGGTGTTGTGTAGTGATATAATTGCACACGGTTTTTATAGCCGGTTGGAGCCCATTATTTTATGAGTTTATAAGCTGAGTGTGAAATTGCTTTATAAACCTTTGAGTTTGCGTGAAAAGTAAATTGGGCTCTACGTTAAGGCGATATTGAGATTTGAGAAAATGTGTGCGTGTTTTGCCGGTTGGAACTCGGTTTTAATATGTTTTGTGTTGAGTACACAAATGTTTTAAATGAGTTTTATGAGAGAAAACCATTATGAGTTCTACGTGAAGGCATAACGTTTTATAAGATAATGGCTAATGATTGAGACTTAGGCGTGTCATGTTGAATACACATCTGGCCTTGCTCTGGTAGCATGTAAGACCGATATAGTGGGACGCCTGGGAACCGACCCAGGGACCACAGGCCTTGTTCTGGTAACATGTAAGTCCGATTATTCCTCCGCTCTGGTAGCGTTGGGAGGCCTTGCTCTGGTAGCATGTAAGTCCGATATTCCTCCGTTCTGGTAACGAGAGATGCCTCCGTTTTGGTAACGTGAGATGACTCCCGTTCTGGTAACGCTGGGTGGCCTTGCTTTGGTAGCATGTAAGACCGAGAGAGTGGGCCGCCTGGGAACCGACCCAGGGACCACGTGATAGTGTGCATGAGCCGAGGCATTGCTCTGGTAACATGTAAGGCCGGGCCTTGTTCTGGTAACATGTAAGTCCAATATACCATGCATACGACCATATTGTCGACGTTCCCTCTATACGAGGATGCCTGGGATGCGCACCCAGAGGAGATTACATATTTGATGTGCCATGACGAGTTTTAATTGAGTTTTATTGCCTAGTCTCGTTTTACACATGAGTTGTGTTTTGTGACCTTGTCACGTGCGATTTACTGAGGTGATTTTATCACATATTTGGAGAACAGCCATTATTGCATATATTTACACATGCTTGTGAGTGCTCAATATTGAGCCTTTTATCTTCATGTTTTCACATGATTTAATGAGTTATGAGATGATGATGTTTTGAGAACTTTCATGCTACGATTTCAAATGAGCTTTATAAACAAATACATATTTGCGATGTGTGAAATGGTTTATATAACTGAGTTTCCTCACCCCCCCTTACTGAGCGATTTAGAAGCTCACCCTATTTTCTTTCCCCCCCAGAGTTCTTCAAGTGAAAAAGGATTTTCCTGCGACGTACGGAGTAGTGGCTAGTGGAGGACTCGAGCTCCAGGCCATATATATATATTGTATCTAGAGGTATATTTTATCTTTTCATGTACCCAGACTATTATTGTAATTACAGACGCTTGATGTATATCATTGTATGGGATGTATTAGGATTAATTAACTTGTAATCGAGAAATGGGTATATTACGATATTTATTATATCATGATGAGATCCTGAGGAATGATACTTATGATGATGTATGACACTGCACAGGAATGCACCTTTAATTGTGAATTAATGAGTAAAAAAGTTTTAAATTTGCCCTATTTTCCGCACTTTCGGGGCGTGACAAACATGAACTATGCATTGACCTAGTTGTTGGAGGTTTACTCGCACTAGAGTTGAGTTTGTGATGTGAAAGAGTGTTTGAGTGGAGTGTCGACTGTGAGTCGCGCTCAAAGGCGCGCACTGTATTTTATGTGATATATTATACATGTTGAAAACCATGCTTGATTTCCTCGTGTAGACTGAGTGTCACACTATGAGAGGTTCGCATGAGGATTTAGAGACGTGGTATGATATTCCATGGTTTTGTGGGCTATGACCTATGGCAGGCACCCCGACTGTGATATAGGGTCCACAGAGTACATTGTACCGTGCATGTGGCATGAAGTACACCGTACCGTGTGTTGTCGTGGAGTTGAGGAGGATATAGTTGACGGTTGTGATGGACTGACCCCCTCCCGTTGCAGTAGTGATGCCCCGCTCACCGAGTACTATGTTGTCTAGGATCACCATTGTTGGATATGATCATAGTCTAGGATAGTATTGCATTTTTGCATTTCACCACATAGTCTCACATGATATATCACCTGATTGACTGATTTAATTATGGATAGACCTGAGGGATGGGTCAGACTCCAATTTTGTGTTGTGAATCATTTAAATGCCATATTTACTATGATTTAAATATAAATGGCATGATTTATATAAAGGCATTGTGATATTATAAAGATGCATTGTTTTGCACTACAGGCCTATATTTGAAAAAGAAAGCATGATTTTTGTACATGGGATTTAATATATACAGGTAGATATATATATATATATATATATATATATATATATTTAAAGACATGCTTTGAAAATGAGTTAAGGAAATAACGTTTTGAGGCATAGCATTATTTTGAGTAGATATCTACTTGCTTGCCTGATTTCCTTACTGAGCGCGTTGTATGCTCACCCACTTTCTTTACATCTCTCTACAGAGCATCAACAGTAGAGTGAGAGATTTTGAGGGATAGTATTCCTGTGTCCGCTGCTATTTCCTATCGATCGATAGGTATACATGTTTTGTACGGTTATGTATCTAAACATAGAAATAGCACAGTAATGTATACGATATATATTATGGGGAATGTATTTGTATTAGATCTCATATGTATTATAAAAGAAGTTACAATCAGTAAAAGTATATTGACATGTATGTATGATAATGGATGATATGATATGCGAGGAATCACAGCCCAACCATTGATGAGAGGAAAGGTAAGTTAAAATGCAAAAAATTTGTAGTGGTTTTGGCTAAGTCAGGATGGGTCTTGACAGAAGAAACACGATAGCAGGGACGACTGCAGTGTACTCACTACTGCGTAGAATTTGTGGAGGATAAATAAGGGGGTGAGCTAACATGCTCACTAAAGAAAATATGAAAGCAGGTATATAACTACACTATCTACATGCTAAAAATATATAATCATTTTCCTTATAAAACATATGCATTTTTTTTAAAGTAGCTTCCATCAATGCGAAATCATTAATTCGCTTGAAGGGTATATGCATATTCACACAGCAAGTTCCTTTCACACAACTCATCTTTAAAATCACACAGTACACATTTAGAAACCACTTTGCACTAAGCAAATCAATGTACATGAGACATAATTATAGGTTATCATATCTCCAGACATATAGCAAGGGAAACATATGTCACCACACATAGTAGTGACAATGTCATATCACTCAGATAACTATAAGACTTATGGCCATAGTCGGATTTCAGGCAACACTGATCAGATGTGCAGGAACCTTACGCTTGGGGAAGCGGATCAACCATCCTTTCAGCTCACACTGAAATCACGACACATCGTACCTTATGGCTAACACTCACAGTACATCGTGCTCCAGTGGATCCTTATCACCCACTTCCATTATCTCAAAATCTCGTGCGAGTAGGTCTGTACAAGACACACAACAATACACGACGTCTCCAATACGATTTTGTACTCATTACATCACATTTATAAACCACATGCGAGCAGGTCAATGTAAGACACACAGTAATACACGACGGCTCTAGCATGGTTTTACTCAACATACAACATAATCATAAAAACCTCGTACGAGCAACTCAGCGTAAGACACACAGCATACCTGAGGCATCGAGCACGGTATTACTAGGAAATTACATGCGAGCATAGTCAGAACAAGACAAACAGCAATACTCGAAGGCTCCAGCATGATTCCCAAAAATATAGTGTGAGTATCTCGAGTGGAACACACAACATCACCCAAGGCATCGAGCACTCTTTTGTTTTTCTAAAAATCCCTTTGAAAATAACGAACGAGCAGGGCTGGACAATTACCGTTGCCACTCAGGCTCTAGCACAGTTTCACACAGAAAAGAAATAGAAGGAGCTCCATGTTCTGTCATGAGTGAGAGGGCAATCACCCTTCAATCACTTGTTAGAAGCATTTCATGTAATGGTTAAACCGAGAGCCCGTCTATTATTATTGTTTCTCAAAACGTTTGTAAAACCTCTTTTAACAACAATAACATAGAAGTCATGCAACTCATACTTATAGACTTATTCTCATACATAGTTTTCACCTAGATATACCAATATCTATGTACTTATCGTAAACATTTGCACACAGCAGTTAAGAAAACATAAGTATAGCTATCTCTAATAGCTCGCATAAGTCCCTTACCTCGAATCAAGCTCGAATCACTTTCCTTCGATTTTCACTTCTCGTGATCCGTCCTATCGACTCCAATTATATCTTCTAGAGCTGAAATTGTGTATTACACACATCAGTATACTTCATTTCACTTACTCAATATTCAATTCAATGTATTAGGCCATTTATATCTCATTTGGCCTCGTTACATCATTATCGAACCTTACTCTTTCATAAGTCCATTTATATATCTTGGAAGATTAGGCATGAACTAAGATGTTTCAACCATCAATCTATATACCACTCAACTCATACCAGTGTATAGATAAACATATATGACATTGGTGCATTGAAATCTTACCTATCTCAACTTTTTCTCCTTTTTCACCACTTTAAGGAAAAACTCATTTTCTCCTTCGATTCAGTGATTCTACCTCTCGTTCCCAACTATGTTGTTCTTCTCCACTTTATGAACAACTTTACTGAAATAAACTTTTCTTAAATGTCAATGGAAGGTGTTGATACTTTAGTGAGGGAAACTAGGTCACTTTGCCTTAAAAATGGAAGGGTTTAATGTTTTTCCCTTGAAATACAGTCCAGCTGCCCAATATATATAGAAATGGCTTGATGAGATCGATCTCTATAAGTGAGGGATCGATCTTCTTCTGCTTTTAGTCTCTCGGCATTCAGTTTTCAAGCATGAGGGATCGATCTATCGAAGAGCATGAGATCGATCTTAACCAGGCAGAGAGCTTAAGAGATCGATCTGCCAATGGGATGAGATCGATCTGTTTCTGGCTGAGACATAAGGAGATCGGTCTGCTTGAGGATGAGATCGATCCTTGCTTGGCAGAAGCTTATCGAGATTGATCTGGTCTGAAGGAGAGATCGATCTCCCTTTGTTCTACAGCATACTTAGATGATGTTTTTCCCAAATTTCCAAAGTTAACTTCATTTCAATTTACCTCACTACTCATTTTGCATTCAATCCACATTTATCACTTAAAAAGGTCCATTTCTTATAATTCACACTTAATGAAACTTACGTGTACATCACGAACTCACATAACAAGTGTGTACATCAAATCTACGGACCTTACATCACTCATGATTCATATTACATAAAGAAGTGTATACTCAGAGAATCATAAGGATTACATATAAGAATACGGGCCTTACAGAGGCTCTTGTGATCTGTATAGATCTGAAACTTTTCTCCATAAAGGTAATGTGTCACACCCCGACTCCAGGTGTCCTTCATCCATATATATACCACTTACGGTTGGGCTGTGAGCCGATGTAATTAGAAATTTCATACATTTATAGTAGAAATATTTGAAACTTTAAATCACACACTCCCAGGCATGTGTGTAGATATACAAAATCTATTGTATAAATAAAATATCTTTACATAACATTCCAATACAATTTTTCTCATTTTCAATGTACGACTGTGCGGTACAATACGATAGATACAAAAATGCTTTTGTATATACAATTCTTATACCTTAGCAATTGGTAGGAGCTGAATAATACAAAACAGATCTAGAGACCACCACACTGTTCTACTTTTTAGTATCTGGAGGGGAAAAAATAGTGGGATGAGCAAACCACAACTCAGTAAGGAAAAGGATGCTAACAGGTAGATACTATACTATCTACGTAGCCCATGCATGATCAACAAAATCATCTTTCATTATGAATGAAAATATTAATGGAAATTGCATTTAAACATTCTTCTCTCACAAGCATTTTCGTAAAAACTAATGCTCGATATCTCCATTTAGAAATATGTCATAAAACAATGCTATCACAACACAAGCATTTAAATTCAGATATTTATCAAATCACATTATTTCTTTCTTTTTCACAAACCCTCTTCATCAATTTTCTCTTATCTCTGAGACAGGTAGGGAACTTTAGGCAAACTAATATCACGAAGTATGGCCATAGTCAGTGTTCCCAGGCCTCACTGAACAGGTGTGCACAGGGCATCACTCGCCTGAAGGGGGATGGGTCAGTCCTACCCTTCGGTTCATCTCAATCATCATCATCACCTTCCTTATCATATCACATATACTCACGGTACAACGTACCCCATGTGTCATCTACGCAATACTCGTACCCGCGTGCACACAACATGGTACATAGTATTCCTCAGACAACTACACGGTACAACGTACGCCCTTGGACCCAGTCCATCCACCCTACAACGATGGACTCATCATCCTAACCCATGCCTCATATACCAGGTGAGCAAAATCAGCGTGACACACAGTCTCCACAAGGCTCCAACGTGGTATCTCTCAGTGCGAGCAACTACTTCTAGCACTATATCATCTAAAAAATCATCGTATGAGCTAGGTTTCAGCACATTATCATCATCATAAAAGCACGTGCGAGCTACGCTCCAGCATGGTTTATCAAATCTTGAAAACATATGCGAGTAAAATCTCTAGCATAGTCAAAATCATTAAAAGTAGGTGTGAGCCAAGGCTCCAACACCTTTTTATATCAAATCGGATAGATGGCTATTTTCTTTGAAAAGGAAAACTCAAATTGTATTTATTGACATAGCATGCCGATCCATGCAAAACATGTAAAACTATCCTTCATTATTCCTCGGTCAAAATAACAACATATAGTTGTAAAAACATTAAAAACATGCATGTCATGATGTTTTCCTTCTCGCATCCCATTTTCACAATTTATACCATTGTATATTTCATACTTTCATATCACTTTAAGGCTCAATAGCTAAACATAATATCACTAGCGACACATCTATAAGAAAAATCGCCGCAAAAATACATACGAATATCTCTATCGTTAACATACAATCCCTTACCTCGAATCGTGCTTGTATCTCCTTCGTCTCGTTTACCCCGTTCGTGATCCGAGTTAATCGTGTTTCAACGTATTCCAATCTACACGTATAAATCATTAAGTCATTTTCCTTTTTTTTCTTCTTCTAAATATTCACATTCTCATTTACTTACCTACTCATGCTTCTCAAGCCTTTTATCATATTTCACCTTAATATTTCTTTGTAAATTCATCTAAAATCATTCACTCAACACCACCAATATCATAGTACTCCAAGATTATCACAATAGCAAACTCAATCTATCTCTTTTCTAGGTATATTTTAGATTAAGTGAGTTCTACGCATCTTAACCATATTCTACTAACACAATATGCGTCCATCAACTCCTAAAATCACTTAAAACATCATGCTTGGAGGTGAGGGTTTTGAAGACTTACCCAGCTTGCCCCTTTCTCTATACCAAACTTGTGGGATGCTTAACTCTTTTCCTTGAGCAATCTATACTTTAGATTTTTGGATATATTGTTCTCCTCACTTCAAAGAACAATTTTGCCTCTTTAAGCTTCCTCCAAATCTGCTGGGAATGTAATGTTCTCTAGAGTGAGAAAGCTTGGTCTTGGGTGAAAATAGTGAGTGTTGGAGTGTATAGGAAAAAGGGAAATGTGTTCCAGTTCCCAAAGTCATGATTCTTATATAGATAAAGCCTAGCAGATCGATCTGGTGCTTAGTGGAGATCGATCTGCTTGTGGTTCAACTACTCCAACCACTCAGATTACCTGTTACAATATCGATCTGGTAGTAAGGGACGATCGATCTATTTCAACCCGAGACATTGGAGATCGATCTGTTCCTTGTGAGAGATCGATTTCTTCTAGACCGAGGCTTAAGGAGATCAATCAGCCTTGTTATGAGATCGATCTGCCCTGTCCCAATTGAACTGATACTCAACATTTCGTGAGAGGGGATTGATCTCTCATTCACGGGAGATCCATTTGCTCTTCCCCTGCATCTACATTACTGCAGTTTTCTATAGATTCCCAATGTGTAACTCATCCTTATTTGCCTAATACCTCATTTTACATTCCATATACAACAATCGTACAATAATATCCATTTCATATAATTCATAGGCAATAAAACTTGTGCACATAACTTGAAATCATGGATTGTACATTAAATTTCATAATTCCTTACATCCTTTATTATCTATACACCTGTAACAATGTGCATATACATCATAGCCTCATAAGAAATACTTGTAAAACTACAGGCATTACATAATGCCTTTATATTTTCAAGGAAAAAACTACCGCTGTAAGCTCTAGATCATGCATGGGGTAATTCCTTTCGTGCTCCTTCAGTTGTGGAGATCCATACGCTACCACTTTGCCGTTCTGCATAAGCATACACCCCAATCCATTTAGTGAAGCATCACTATACGCCATGAATCCTCCAGGTCCATCTAGTATGGTAAGGATCGGTGCAGAAGTTAATCGGTGATTGAGCTCTTGAAAACTATGCTCACAAACATCAGTCCACTCAAACTTGACATCCTTATGGGTGAGACGTGTCAAAGGAGCAGCAATTTTTGAGAATCCTTCTACAAACATTCTGTAGTACCCAGCTAATCCAAGAAAGCTTCGTATCTTCGTCGCTGTCTTTGGTCTCTCCCATTTCACTATAGCTTCCACCTTGGACGGGTCAACAGACACTTCATCCTTGTTCATTACATGGCTTAGAAAGCCAATTTGCTTTATCCAGAACTCACATTTGTCCATCTTAGCATACAACTTCCTTTCTCTAAGTGTTTGTAGGACTAGGTACAGGTGTTTTTCATGTTCCTCCGAAGAATGGGAATACACTAGGATGTCGTCTATAAAGACAATCACAAACTTATCCAGGTACTCCTTGAAGACTTTATTCATCAGGTTCATGAATGCAGCAGGGGTATTCGTCAAGCCAAATGGCATAACTAGGAATTCATAATGCCCATAGCGAGTTCGGAAGGTTGTCTTGGAGATGTCTTCACCTCTAACTTTCAGTTGGTGATATCTCGACCTTAGGTCTATCTTCAAGAACACTTTGGCACCCTTCAACTGATCGAACGAGTCATCGATCCTCGACAACGGGTACAAGTTCTTGACAGTAGCCTTATTGAGTATCCGATAATCAATGCACAGCCTTAAGCTACCATCCTTCTTCTTCACAAAGAGCACGGGTGCGCCCCAAGGTGACATACTCGGGTGGATGAATCCCTTATCTAATAGCTCTTGGAGTTGTTTCTTCAATTCTTCCAACTCTATAGGCGCCAACCTATACAGAGGTTTAGGCAGAGGTTTGGTTCCAGGCACCAAGTCGATGGCAAACTCTAACTCTCTATCGGGAGGTAATCTTGGCAACTCTTCGGGAAATACATCAGGGAAATCTTTCACTACTGGGATATCCTAAAGGCTGGGCTTCGACTTCTCATTACATTCCACGAAAGCTATAAAACCTTCATCATTTGAAATCAACTTATCAAGACCACATTAAACAAACAAAAGGTTTACTTATTCATTCATTTATCTCCGAAAGTTACTACACACTTTTCGGGTAAGTACAAGGTAATAACCTTCCTAAAACAGTCTAAATTAACTCTATGGGTCGCTAACCAATCCATTCCTAGTATCACATCAAATTCCAACATATCTAGCAATATCAAGTTAGCTGGAATGACCTTGTCACCTATCCTTACCTCACAGTTCCTATACACTACCTCAGTAATTTGTGATTCTTTCATGGGTGTCTTTACACGAAGTATATAACCTAGAGGCTCAGGTTCTATTGGTAACTTCCTAGCAAAAGTAGGTGATACAAAAGAGTGTGTTGATCCAGAATCTATTAATACAAAATCTTTAACATTTGAGATGAGAATATTACCCTTCACCACTGATGTCGAGGCATCTCCAGCTTCTTTGTCCAATGTAAACACTTTCCCTTGACTAATAACTTTCTTGCCTTTGTCTGCTGGAGCTGCTGGTGGTGGAGGAATCACTCTTACCGGTTGGGTTGGCGGAGTAGTCAACATAGGACAATTTCTTTTCATGTGTCCCACTTCTCCACACTGAAAATTAGTCCCATAGATTCGACAGAAGGGCTGGTTGGCATGATGTCTCCTCCCACATCGGCTACACATGGGAATCTGATAAGGTACAAGAGCATTCTGTGAAGGAAAAGGTATCGGCCTGGTCACCATGGCACAAGAGGCTCCAACCTTCTGCATTTTGTTCTGCCACCTATTCTAGAAGGATCTCCTGTCATCATACCTCTTGCCATGACTCCTCAGTCGTAACTGAAACTCAGCCTGGGACAAATCCATGTCATGCTCTACAAATTGCACCCTCTGGATGGCCTCAGCTTAAGTCCGTATGTTCAGAGGTGCTAACTTGCTTCGAATTGCCGGCTTCAGCCCCTGGATGAACCTAACCATCTTATTTAACTCATTTCTAGCAATATCAGGCTCATACTAAAGCAATGTGTGAACTTTGATTCATACTGATCCACCGCCATGTTGCCTTGGACCAAGCTTAGAAATTCTGCCTCTTTCTTCCTCCGTAAACACTCCTCAAGGAAAGTCTCCCAAGTGATCTATGTGTGCTTCGCAAACAAGATGGTCTCGACAGAAGTCCACCATTGTTCTACCTCTCCCTCTAACATATAGGTAGCCAATGCCACCTTCTCCGTGCAACTGTAGTTCATGATCTTGAATATCTTCTCCAACTTTAGAACTCACTCCTCAGCTACATTGGAGTCCTTATCTACCTTAAACACTGGCGGGTTCATCTTCTAAAACTGTCTCACCCGCTCCATGTTCCTTTCCACCGAGTCTTGAATTGGTGGCTGCACTACTAGTGGCTGTGGTGGAGGTACGAGCTCTTATGGAACTGGTGGTAGTGGTTCTTGTGGTGGTTGAGGCTCTGGAGGTGGGGGAGCTTGCGTCGCATTCGAGGTATTATTGAAATTGGCCATGAACTGAGTGAATGTGGCAGACATCTCTGCCATCGACTGGTCGAGTCTCTCCATCTTGGAGTTCAGACTCTCTGGTTGTGGGTGAGGTACCGGAGGCAGCTGAGCTTAGCTACCCTTAGCCCTTGTTCGTCTCCCACTCATACTGACTCGCAATTCCTATACCAAAGACCCAAATAAGGTTAATAACAATCGAAAGTATATGCAAACATATATATATATATACATTTCAGACATGCACGGTTGTGAGATGTACCTTTAGACTAGCTAACCTAGATTGACACAGCCTAAGAACAAGCCGCTCCGATACTAAAACGAGTTGTCACACCCCATGACCTAACCTCAAACGTAGACGTGCAATGTTAAGCGGAATTGTGCTATAAGATAACATAAAATGTTTCTATGGATCGTTTTACTTGTTTTGTGTCCAATGTAGGAACCATGCCACAGTTTCTAAAATTTTCGTAAATGATCTATACCTAATCGTGACTTATGATATATGTGAGAACAGGTTTCTTTCGCAAATCTGGCAGCATAACAACATAATTGAACTAGTCCTTCCTACATTTTACAGCATATTCATCACATTTACTCAACTAATGGAAATATTTAATCCGTATTAACCAAATTCATCAGAGAATCACATAACCACAAACCCGACTAGTTGGTTAAACTCCATACAACATATTAGCCGTTCATTTACTTTAAACCGAAAAGAAGAAACCTAAGAGTATTCATAGCGATGATACTTTAAACAACTTTCAACTAAATACATCCAACAAAATACAACCGTGCGTACATGACCTGAAATAAAACATGCATATATATATATATATATATATATATATGTCATCCGTCGCATATACCTCAGAAATCCAAAAATTGCTCACTGGACAGATGAAGTCAGCAAGAACGAGAAGCTCACCCCGCAAATCTAATCTGAAAAGTGTTAGAAAAGAGGGGGTGAGAAACCACACGCTCAGCAAGGAATTTACATAACCGAAGCTAGTAAAACACCATGTAAACCACACCATGCAGTGGTAAATTATGAGAATTATGTAAAGACGTAATGCACATTTGATTAAAGATAATGCTGCTTATGCTTCGATTAAGACATGCTTGCATAGCTAAAATTTATGCATCGTTAAGCAAATTTGAATTCCAAAAGAAACACTTAGAAATTCTCAAAAATCGACACACTTGTCCAAATGAGCAACTATGTTAAAATACATGCATGGGCAAAGCTTAAATAATTCAATACAACTGAATGAGAATATGGTAATTACCGCAACCAGTCATGGAACTAAGTACTCAAACAATATCACCAATATCAGTTGTCATGACCCTCTATGACTTAACCAAAACCACTACAAATTTTTCGAATCTTAACTTACCTTTCTCCTTATCAACGGTTGGGCTATGATTCGATGTCAGCATCCTCGCTTACCATATCATCCATTATCATACATACATGTCAATATACTATCTCTGATTGTAACTTCTTTTATAATACATGTGAGCTCATATAAAATCTAATATAAATACATTCCCCATAATATATATCGTATACATCACTGTGTTGTTTATATGTTTAGATACAAAATTGTACAAAATATGTATACCTATCGATCGATAGGAAATAGCAGCAGACAACAGGAATACTATCCCTCAAATGTACTCACTCTACTGCTGATGCTATGTAGAGAGATGTAGAAAAAAAGGGGTGAGCTCACAGCTCAATAAGGAAATTAGGCAAGCAAGTAGACATCTACACTATCTACTCAAAATAATGCTATGCCTTGAAAATATCGTTTCCTTAACTCCCTTTAAAAGCACGTCTTTAAACTATATACATATACTTGCACAGATTAAAATCCATGTACAGAAATCATGCTTTCATTCTCAAAGGAAGGCATGTAGTGCAAAATAATGCATCTTTATAATATCACAATGCCTTTAGATAAATCATGCCATTTATATTCAAATCACAGTAAATATGGCATTTAATCATCACAACACAATAATCAAATTTCGACCCATCCCTTAGGTCTATCCGTATCATAAATAAATCAATTAGGTGATATATCATGTGAGACTCTGTGGTTAAATGCAATAATATCCTGGACTATGGCCATATCCTATAATGGTGATCCCAGGCTGCACAGTACTCAGTGTGCGGGGCATTACGGCTGCAACAAGAGGGGGGTCAGTCCATCACAACCGCCAACTATAAACTCCTCAACTCCACAACACCACACGGTACAATGTGTTCCATGTCACTCGCACGGTACAATGTACTCCGTAGACCCTTCCTCACAGTCTGGGTGCCTGCCATAGGTCTTAGCCCTCAAAACATGGAATATAAATACCACGTCTCTAAATCCACATGTGAACATCTTTATAGTGCGGCACTCAATCTACACGAGGAAATCAGCATGGTTTTCAACATGTCTTATATATCATAGTAAAACTACAGTGCGTGCCTTTGAGCGCGACTCACAGTCGACACTCTGCTCAAACACTGTTTCACATCACAAACTCAACTCTAGTGTGAGTATGTCACGACCCAAATTACCTAAAAATCACTACAAATTTTTCACTTTTTCATTTATTATTTAATTCTTACCTTTCTCTCATCGTGACCATTCTACAAACAGTTGGGCTATGATTCGGTGTTAGTCACCTCTCACCTATTTACCATTCCATTTCCATAATCACATTCACATATCAGAGTTTACTATCTTTTGACTTTAACTAAATACATACACAATGATATTTACTTAACCTTACATCCCCGACATCATATACGTTTACAGTACTATGCATTACATATTTTGATACAAAACTATACAAATGTGTATACCTGTCTCTCGATGGGAAGCAACAGATACCAAGAATGCAAGTCATCAGCCGCTCACTAACTATTGCGAGTGCTCTGAAAAGATGGAAAAATAAGGGGGTGAGCAAACCACACGCTCAGTAAGGCAATTATGCAAGTAAGTAGATAGCTCCACTATCTACATGCTCATAATGTCATGCCCTTAAAATCCATTTCTTTTCATTAAAATCTCAAGCACAAAACCATTCATACATCAATGACATAGTTTATCAAAACTATTTGTGCATATATCATTCATACTACTTATGCATCAATAGCATTTTATGTGACATCATTAAATCATACTTTGCATGAGGTAAATCAAGATCATGCCATGTAAAACAAATTATGAGAAACAATTATTTTCATGAATTTATGATTAACGCATGGAAACTCATCATGCTACTGCATTTAAATCATTTCATTAAAATTGCAGTATAAAATAACCCAAAAAGGGTTAAGCATCTCATAATTCAATTTCAAACTCATAAAACAATTCATTAAAATTCATTATAAAACTTCGGTTATAAAACCACCCTTCTTTCAGGGTCACATATCATAAAATCATAAAATCGGGGGCCTGACCCCTCCCTCGGGTCTACCCTGGTCTATCGACCAATAGTTATATCATGTGAGACATGTAGGTGACTATCAGTAACAACAAGAACTATGGCCATAACCTAGTGATCCCTGGCAACACAGAACCTAGTGTGCGGGGTATCACACCTGAAATGGGAGGTGGGTCGGTCCTACCCGCCAGAACAGCATAACATCAGGATTGCGAGGGCAAGGCTTGCTGCCTCGTGGCTAATGCCACTCCACTCCAACAATCCCCACGGTACAACGTACTCCGCGTGACATACACGGTACAACGTACTCCGTGAACCCAAGCTCATTCAGGGGTGCCTGCAATAGGTCTTATCCCCCCATACCATCTTTGTCTCAGTATGCACGTGTGAGCATATCATCTCACTATGATACACAGTCTACATGAGGCTCCAACACGGCTATATGCATGTTATATAAATCCCTGTACGGGTGAAGCTCTAGCATGGCTCCATGTATATTCATGATATCTAAAAATCTCATGCGAGTGAAGCTCTAGCACGGTTTCATAAAAATCAGTAAAATCTGCGTACGAGTAGTACTCCAGTACGTCTTTAAAATGAGTTATAAATCCATATAAAATCATGTGCAAGCAATGCTCCAGCACGAATGAATGCTCAAGTAAATCAAAACTTCGTACGAGCAACGCTCCAGTACGGCTTTATGCATAAATACATTAAATCTCATGCAAGTTACACTCCAGCACGGCTTTTATGCAATATCATATCAAAACAGGACACGAGCTAAGCTCCAGCACCTCTCATGTATGTCAAATCACAGCACCTTTTTATACATATCAAGTCAAAACAAATCAAAACAGAGTGCGAGCTAAGCTCCAACACCTCTCATGCATTTTATAATAATAAAAATTAGTGCGAGCAACCGCTCTAGCACATTTCATGCATATGATGTCACACAAGTTGGTGCGAGCAACCGCTCAAGCACATTTTTATGCACACTCACAAACGCAGATATAGTACGAGTTATGCGCCAGCACTATCTGTTTCCATATAAACTTGATAGTTGGCCCATTTTCCAAAGGATTTTCATTTAAATATAAATAACACTTACGTAGTGTTATCTTGTGAAATTTATGCAATTATAGGCCAATCTATCGATTTACTTTGCTTAAAACCAATAAAATTCCTTAATTCAAAAAGTTCCTTAAATCATGCATTTTATGCATGTCATGCTTTCTCCATCCTTAGGTGAACTTCCCTCAATAAGGGTAAAATAGTTTTTACTTATTTCGAGTCCTTAAAATCTTTAAACTATTTTCTAGGACCTTTATACATAATCAGTATATACATGCATATTCAGTGTATACAAAAGCTATTAAAATACGCGTAGCTACCTCTAGCTACTCACACAATTCCCTTACCTTATTTTTTGTACAGTCTGACCTTTCCACTGATGTCTCGTTACACAGTCCGTTTTTCTCTGAATCCAATCTCTGGAACTGTGGATAAATATTCATCAGGTCAAATGCAATACAATTAATTGTATTTCATATTTTCTGGGCTCAATTTAAATAATTAGACCCGTTTACCCATATTGGGCCCGATTATACCATAATGGGCCTTAATCGGCCTTAAGCCCGTTTTCCACTCACTATTCACATTATCGAGGCCTATTGGGCTCATTGGGCCCATCAGTATTTATTGAGCCTCATTCTAAATTTTCGGATAGCTCAATTAATTATTTACGACAATTTATCTCAATTTCCAAAATTTAATTCATTTATACGAAATAAATTCGTAATTTATGCGGTAAATTTCTAATTTGCATAACGATGCAATATTGCCGTAAATAAAGGTTACTTACCTGAGATTCCATGATAGTATGCAAATCGAAGTTGTCTTGAGCTCTCGTTTGACGTCAATCGTCAAGCTACACAATTTAATATTTTTTCGGGTAAACTTTCAGTCGAATATTAATCAAATTAAATATTCTAAAATTTAAATCGATCAATTTTGACCACTTACCAACTTACCCGTAGCTATATTGCATCACTGAAATTTTTTCCAATTTTTCCTCTTTTTTCTTTTTTTTCCTTTTTTTCTTCGTTTTTCCTTTTCTTTTTGGCTGAACCGATTCGGTCCGGTTCAACCCTATTCAGATCGGTTCGGTCTAGCCAGTTCAGTCCGGTTCGGCCGGTTTAGGGCTTCATCGATCGGTTCTCCGTTGGCTTCCGTGGCCAGCAGCTCCGCGGGGTGTCCGATGCACGGATCTGGGGTCGATTTCGTCCGAGGTGGCCGGAAAGTGGCCGGTCCGACACTTCTCTCCTCGCCGTCGGTGCCTTTTCTATTTGGCTGCCGTTTTCGGTGTTTTCGACCGTTCTACTAGCCGGTGCTATCACCAATCGCGCCGCCTGCACCTGAGGAACCGCCAGCTAGGGTCGGTTGGGGCTAGATCACTAGCGAATGGCCGGATTTCTCTTTTCCTCCCCCGTCGATTTTCTCTCGGTTTCTCCCTCGCCGGTCGCCGTTCCTTCCGTCTACCAGTGCCGGTGAGGCTCAGCTGGGCTGCCTGTCCCTCGTCGGTCACTCCTTTGGGCTCGTCGGTGGCCAGGAAAGGGGGCTCGACTTCCTCGGGCTTCGTCGGCTTTTCCAGTTTCGCGATTTTTCGCGATTTCACCTTATTTATTTATTATTTATTTATAATTTATTTTTAATATTATTTTATTCTTAAAAATCCAAAATATCTAAAATAAATTATTTTATTCATTTATTCAATAAATGAATTTATCGATCATATTTTGTCTTTCCGGTATATTTTTCGATTATTTTCGGGATAATTTCCCGAGGTGAAAATTTCTGTTAATTCAAATAAATTCATATCTTGATCAATTTAACTCGAAATTCAATTATTTCTTCATTATTGATCAAGATTATCAAATCCATTATTTTTAATTAAATTTTCTTCTCGAATTTATACCGAGTTTCGGTCTTCTGACCATTTTACCCTTGTACGTGTTCGGGAATACCATTTCAATCCTTTTGCATTTTTCATTTCGTGTTTTGAATAAAATCAGGTCTTACAAAGTAAACCTCCAGCAACTAGGTCATGCATAGTTCATGTTTCAAATCAAGTACGAGCAATCGCTCCAGTACCATGCTATGCACCAAACTCATCAAATCAAGTACGAGCAATCGCTCAAGTACTATGTCATGTATAAATCATGAAGAATCAAGTACGTGCAACGCTCTAGCACTCTGTCATGCATCTCATGTAAAATTCGAGTACGAGCTAATCGCTCCAACACTCTCTCATGCATAAATCATATAAAACTGAGTACGAGTAATAACTCCAGCACTCTATCATGCATATCATGGAAATCTAGTGCTAACCATACATCAGCACTAATACATGTGAAAAATATATGAAATCAAGTGCGAGCTGTGCTCTAGCATGATTTATTCTCACATAATTCGATAGATAGCTCTTTAAAAAGAAATGATTTTCAAAATATCAAAATCAGCACTATAAATTGTGCTATTTCTCATCAACCAAGATATCATTAGCTCATCTACCTCCTCTTCTGCTAAACAGCAGTAAAAACACTCATAATTATGGTTTCCATGCTTTTTACAACTTTTCCCAAAAGTTGACCTTTTTTCCTAACTAAGAGTAAAATCGTAATTTACCACTATCGGGTCACAATAATTATTATTCACTTTCTCTGACCCTCGGAGTTTTTAAGTGAATGTAAAAGCAGACGAAAATACGTGCAGGTATCTCTAACTACTCACAAAAGTCCTTTACCTACAATCACTCGAGAAATTTTACTTTCTCAACGCTGCTCGATCCAGCAATTCGATTCACTCCTCCAATAATCTCTGGAGCTTCATATAACCATTTATCAGGTTAATTATATTTTTCCTACTGTATTTTACATTAAATACTATTTCACTTAATGGGCTTTGATAAACCTTAATGGGCCTAACTATGCCTTAAGCCCATTTTCATTTTACTATTCATTTTCGTTGGCCCTATTGGGCTTGTGGGGCTCACCAACTCTTATTGGGCTTATCTAAGACCCATTACATCACATTGGGTCGAAACCAATTAGGCTTGGCCCATTGGACCTCTCGGCCACATGCCATGGCCGAGAGCATCCCATGCCGTCGATCACACTATGGCATGCCGTCCATATCCATTTATTTTGCCAATTCACTTAGGGATTTTCACAAATACTTAGTTGGCAATGTTCTTAAGCTTCACTTAGTTCATTTAGGCATTTTATCAAACACCTTGATTGCCAACTAAATTCATATATCAATTAATCAAATTGATTAATTCTAACTATACCATAATCATGAACACATGTACATCAACTCATTTATGCCTTAAAATCATATGGGCATTCATCAATTTATCAGTACTCACTCTCGGGCAAACCATATTCATAGTGATTTCATATGTTTCAATGCTTAAAACATATACCAATATACTTAAAATCATTCATACATTAACATATATGAATTTGAAAGCTTGAAATTATACCTAGTATTTGTTTTCACACTTGGCTGAAACTTTGAAGCCTCACGGTTTGCACACTATGGCTCCTTGATAGCCAATTCCAACATATGTCACTCTCCTCTCAATTTGGAATAACTTTCATGAAGAATGCAAGTTCCAAATATGCCTAAATCCTAGTGATTTCTAGTGAGAGAAAGCTTGGATAAATGTGTTTTAATGGTTTCTTCTTCAAGCCGAGAATGATGCATTGCAGAAGACCATGTGGTGGCTGATTTTATAAGCCATTTACTTAACCATTAAGCCTTACTTTCCAGCCATCTAAATTGACTTCAAAAAGCTTAGGTAATATTTACCAAAATAACAATAGTTACCTTTAACTAATGAGCTTAATTTTAATCCATTTGGGCCTTACAATTGGGCCTCTCGATTTGGGCCTTCCTAATGGGCTTTCGATCTTAAATTTTTACTATACATCGGGCCTTTAATTGTCTAAATATTTGGCCTATCAATCAGTCTAACAATTCAGTCTAAGGGACCTAGGAAATTCGATCTACACTTAGTATACCTTAATGGGCTTTAAAATCTTCACTTTGGCCCATTACGTTTTTACCCATTGAATTTAATTTGGAATTCATCCTAATAAATTTTCCTTACTTATGGGGATGATTATCTTGTATTCTGACCAAAAATATTTTCCCCAAAATTTTCTCCATACTTAGGTTAATTTTTAACCATGGTTAATCAACTATGGTAAAAGTCCACTTTTCTTAACTATAGTTGACTTTTTCCTTAATCATTGACCAAGTTGAATTTTTCTCAAAATTTGAAAGTGCCATATCTTATGTTTTACACTCTCGTTTTTACGTTTTAGCTGTTTTCGGTAGGTAAATGTGTGAGATCCGCATCTTTGTATGACATTCCTTATGATTTCCACATTGTATGATGGTATTATCTGTTAATGGATTCATAAGATGGTTAATTTGGATCTGATAAATGTGGATGAAATGAAATAACGTACGTAAAATCGCATAAGGATAAATTGGGAAAGTAGGGACCCAAATATTTAGTTAAAGGAATTTTATCAAGTTGACTGAAAATAAGAATTTAAAATAAGAAAAGATTTTGGGTTTATGAAGGAAAGTCGGTTCAATTTGGTCCCGAACATGTGTAAGGGTAAAACGATCAAAAGATCAAAATTCGGTATAAATTCGATAAGGAAATTTCTTTAAAAAAATAAGGAATTGAGAAATCTTGATCAATAACGAGGAAAATATCGAATTTCGAGTCCAATTGATCAAGATATGAATTTATGGGAATTAATCGAAATTTTCACATCGAAAAATTATCTCGCAAATATTGAAAAAATATACCGAAAAGATGAAATAAGACAGATAAATTCATTTATAGATTAAGTGAATTAAATAAGGAAATTTTTTGGGATATTTTGATTTTTTAATGGATTTTAAGGATTAAAATAATAATAAAAGAAATTAATAAATAAATAAATAAGGAAAATCGAAAATCTGGTTTTTCGAAGAGAAAGAAAGTGAAAATTGAAAACGAAAACCCGAGGAAGACGACCCGAGCCACCGACATGCCACCAGCCACCGACGAGCCTAGACGAGGGTCGGAGAAGAGAGAGGACAGCCTAGTGAACCCATCGTACCGGTGACTCGCGCCGACGACGCCTATTTCTGGTGAATGGACGAACGAAAATTCGAGGAAGAAATCGAGTCGGTTCCGGTGACCCACGGCGTTCCAGCTTCGATTCGATCCAACCGAGAGACCAGTGGAACGGCCAAGAACACCGGTGACTGTGAAAAGGATCAAAATGGCACCGTAGTCGGAAAAGAAAAAGAAAAAAGAAAAAGAAAAAAAGGAAAAAGAAAAAGAAAAGAAAGAGAGGGGGAATGGAAAGAAAATTACCGAGGACGACTCGAGATTCGGGTAAGTTGACCGAGGGTCGAGATTGACCTGCTGATAAATTTCGAGAATTAATTTAATATTATATTAATGAAAAATAACCTGGATTTATCTAATTGTGCAATTTTACGACAGAGCCTAAATGAGAGTTGATTGAGCTCCAATTTTCGTACCCCGCAAAGCATTGGGTAAGTACACTTTAATACAACAATTTGAGTCGTTAATGCAGAGTTAAGATTAGTTTACAGATTTTATGGATTAATTCTGCATAAAAAGGAATTTTATTAAAAAATTTTAAAGTAATTATCGTAAATAGTATACGGGCTATCCAATGAGTTTGGAACGAAGCCCAATGAGCATTGGTAAGCCAAATGAGCCCAGTAGACCTGAAGAAGGGGATTTAATAAGTGGAAATGGGCTGAAAAAGGGATCGAGGCCCATTAAGGTGCAATCGAGCCCAATAAAGTAAAACGGGCCCAACGCTTTAGATTCGATTAGTAAGAGTAAAATACTGATAAGTATATTTGAACTGAACCAATATGTGGTTATATGCAGCTCCGTAGACTTGGGTTGGAGCGAATTGGACTGAGAGACCTGGTATGGTCGAGACGGGATAAGCTCGCGCGTAATTCCAGGTAAGGCAATTTTATGAGCATTTAGAGGTAGTTGTACATGGTTTCGAGGGAATTTACATTACGTTAAATTCATTAGGCTACCCAAAAACTGAATAATAATTTTTGCGAAAAATTTCAAAAAGGGTAGTAAGGCTATTAAATTTCATGATTTTGATATTTTATGATGGCATTGCTTTAATTTAAGCAATTTATGAATAGGTTGGCTATTATTTCATGTTTTAACTGAAAAGCCAAAGGTTAGGTGCCAATTGATATTTATTTGACATGTTTTCATGAAATTGAGCCGCCTATCAATTTTATATTAGTTTTAATCGTGCTGGAGCACCGCTCGCACTGGATTTCATATTTTAACTCATACACACAGTGCTGGAGCCTTGCTCACACTATTTTACAAACTTAATTCACATGACTACCGTACTGGAGTTTTTACTCGTACGAGATTTTCACTGAGTTGTTATACATATCCGTACTAGAGCATTTCTCGTACATGGATTTTAATTAAATTTATAATTATTTTAAGTTGTACTGGAGCGCTGCTCGTACGCAGATTTCATTGATTTCTATGAAACCGTGCTAGAGCTTCGTTTGCACGAGTTTTTTTAGATATCATGTATATGCATGAAGCCGTGCTGGAGCTTTCTCCTGTAGACTGTGTGTCACAGTGAGATGATATGCTCACACGTGCATACTGAGACATAATTGGCATGGGTGGATAAGACCTATTGCAGACACCCTCTGACTGAGATTAGGTTCATGGAGTACGTTGTGCCATGTATATCACATGGAGTACGCTGTACCGTGGGGATTGTTGGAGTGGAGTGGCATTAGCCACAAGGTAGCAAGTCTTGCCCTCGCAATCTTGATATTATGATGTTCTGGCGGGTAGGTATGACCTACCTCCCGTTTCAGGTGTGATACCCCGCACACTAGGATCCGTGTAGCCAGGGATCACGAGGTTATGGTCATAGTCCTGAATATTACTGATATAGTCACCTACATGTCTCACATGATAATCCTTTGGTTTTGATAGATCAGGGTGGACCCGAGGGAGGGGTCAGGCCTCAATCTTCTTATGAATTCGATTTAGATTTGATTTTTCACAGAGGAATTTTTATGAAACTTTCATAACTTGTAACCCTGTGAGAAGGGTGATTTTATAACGAAAATTTTATAATAAATTATTTTGTTGAATTAGATTAAATTCTTTGAGTTTATCACATTTTAACCCAGATGGGGTGTTTTAAAAACTTATTGATTCAATTGAGCATGAGATGTTTTCACATGAGAATCATTCCATGTTTTATATGTCGATTTCCTGTTTTAGAACAGATGATATTATATGTATGGCATATCATTGTTTTTACCTCATGCTCACATATATCTTGATTTTCTATCAGCATGTAGATAGTATAGCTATCTACCCATTTATATTGTTGCCTTACTGAGCATATGGAGCTCACCCTTTCATTTTCCACTCCCTTTCAGAGTTTCCACCTTAGAGATAGTGGGTGTAGAGAGTAGACGGCATAGCTGATTATCTGTGGTTCCTATCGACTATCAGGTATACACCATGTATAGAATTTTGTATTAGTACGCTTACAGCACAGTAGTATATATGAAGGAATATTTAGGGATATAAATATAAGCAGATAAATTGTCAATGTATGAGAATTATGTGATGCATAAAACATACCAACCACTCTATTATATAATAAAATGATATCAGTATGCATTTAGACGTGTGATATTTCTTAATGGTTAAAAGGGTATATCGATATTGATTCACAGCCCGACCTGGTCAGAAAGATCTGTCACAATGAGGTAAGAAAGATTTTCCAAAAGCGAAAAATTTGTACTGATTTTTGGTAAGTATTGGGTTGGGACAAAATGTGCCTTAAACACCTTAGATACCTTAAATCGTCAAAAAGGTCTATTTTACCCTTTTTAGCTTTTACTCTTATTCTCTGTGTTCGGGACTAAATCAAACCGACTTTCCTTCATGAGCTCTCCATATTTTCTCATTTTAAGTTCTTCTCTTCAGTCAGAATGATTCAGATCCACTAAGTTTAGCCATGTGGCTCACATAGCCCTTTTTCAACTTTTATGTAACTTTTAAGTGTTAAAGCATTTCACTAACACTTAAATCAAGTAAATACTCTTCTCATGATTCATCTATAATAATAAAGTGTTCATACACATAGGAATCATAAGGAACAAGCTACATAAAATACGGGTCTGACAATCCTCCCTAACTAAGAAAATTTGGTCCTCCAAATGAGAACCAAGTCAATCGTTAAACAAATGGGGGTGCTTCTCTCGCATCAGACTCTCCAGCTCCCTAGTAGCCTCCTCTGAAGTATGATGCTACAAGAGAACCTTCACTAATCTGATACTCTTCGATCTTAAGACCTTCTCCATCCTATCCTGTATCTGAATCGGTCTCTCAACATATGACATGTCCTCTCTGAGCTCCAATGGCTCATAACTAATCACATGTGCCGGATCCGGGTGATACTTCTGAAGCATCGATATGTGGAAGACGTCATGAACACCTGATAAGTCTAGTGGTAATGCCAACCTATAGGCCTTATCTCCCACTCGATCAAGTATCTCAAAGGGTCCAATATAGTGAGGACTCAGCTTTCCTCTCTTTCCAAATCTCGCTATGCCCTTGGAAGGAGAAACTTTCAGAAACACTGATTCACCAACTTCAAACTCTAATGGCCTTCGTGTCACGCCCTGGAAACGCGAAAAATAGGGCAATTTAAAAACTTTTTACTGATCAATTCACAATTAAGGGTGCATTCTTGTGCAGTGTCATACATCATCACATTTATCATACCTCAGGATCTCATCACTAGATAACATGTATCGTATCATATACATTCCTCAATATTAAGTTAATTAATCCTAATACATCCCATACAATGTTATACATCAAGTGTCTGCAATTACAATAATTGTCTGGGCACATGAAAAGATAAAAGATACCTCAAAATACAATATATGGCCTGGAGCTCAAGTCCTCCACTAGCCACTACTCCGTACGTCGCAGGGAAACCCTTTTTCACTTAAAGAAATCTGGGGGGAAAGAAAACAGGGTGAGCTTCTAAATCGCTCAGTAAAGGGGGTAAGGGACTCATTTCATAAACCAAAATGCACATCACAAAATATTTATTTGTATGTGAAACTCATTATACTTATTTGAAAACCATAGCATGAAAGTACTCAAAACGATATTCTCATATCTCAAATCATGTGAAAACATGAAGGAAAAAGGCTCAGTCTAGAGCAATAACAAATCATGTGAAAGTAATGCGATAATCGCTTTCTCAATAAACGTGATAAAATCACTGTGATAATAATGCACGTGGCGCAGCCACTAAACACATGTGGCATAGCCACTGATTTAAATTCACACGTGGCACAGCCACTAAACATACGTGGCATAGCCACTGATTTAAATTCACACGTGGCACAGCCACAGGATAGGGTTTCACGTGGCAATGGCCACCAAATATACGTGGCATAGTGTCAGACCCGGATTTTTGTAGCTTGTACCTTATGATTCCTATGTGTATAAACACTTTGTAATTATAGTTGAATCATAAGAAGAGTATTTACTAACATGTAATCGACAATTTGAGAAATAAAAAAATGCATGTAAGCTACATAACAACGAGATAAGGGTTAAGTTAATTCCCGAACGAGTGCAGGGGTAAAACGGTCAAATGATTGACATTCGGTATAATTTCGATAAGAGAATTTCATTAAAAATATGAAATTGAGGAATCTTGATCAAAATCGAGGAAAATATTTAATTTCGAGCCCAATTGGTCAAGATATAAATTTATTAGAATTTATCAAAATTTTCGCCTCGAAAAATGAGCCCAAAAATAGTGGAAAAATATACCGAAAAGGTAAAATCGGACTGATAAATTCATTTACGGATTAAATGAATTTAATATGATTTTTGGAGATATTTTTAGATATTTATGGGATATTTATGGGATTTTTATTATTATTTTATAATAAAATAATAATAAAAATATATATAAAAAAAAAAGAAATCTGAAGAGAAATCGGGGAGAGAGAACAGAGGAAACGGAAGCAAGCCGACCCGAGGGAGAAGACCACCGGACGGCGAGCACCGGCCACCCCACGGGCAGGCAAGCGATCGGAAAAGGAAGCTCGGCACCGTGCGCACCCATCGGCACCGATCACGAGCTCCACCGACGTCGGACACCGACGAATCGAAGAAGAGAAGCCGCGGAGGAAAAGAAGAGATTCGGCGACCACCGGCGGTGCTTGGTCCCGATCGAGCCCAGCCGAGTGTTACCCAGGCTGAGGCGCGCCGAACTGCGGTTGTGATGCGTCGGGAACCGACCGGAATACGCCGGCACAGCCAAAGTATGCCTGAACCGGTCGGCGGTTCAGGGGAGAAGGTTCTGTGCTGAACCGGACCGGACCGGTTCAGCCAAGGAGAAAAGGGGAAAAAGAGGAAAAAAAAGAAAGAAAAAGGAAAAGAAAAATTTTTGGGATTTCACCGGACTTCGGGTAAGTCGATACGAGGTCAAAAGGGATCGATTTAATTTTCGATGAATTTATTTAAATTATATTTAATCGAAAATTGACCCGGAGTTAAATATAATAAATTGTGTAGTTCGACGATAAATTCCGAACGGAAGCCCGATCGAACTTCGATTTGCGTACCATCGCATATTCTCGGGTAAGTAAAGTTCATTTACAATAAATTATGTGATTATTACGTATTTAAGATTTATTTTACGCATTTCGGATTAAATTCCGTATTTAGTGAATTATAATTGGAATTTTGAATTAACTGTCGTAAATGATATACGGGCTATCCAAAGAGCTTAGGATAAAGCCCAATGGGTATTGATAGGCCCAATGAGTCGATAGACCCTGATGAAGGGAAATAATAAGTGGAAAACGGGCTTAATACGGATTAAGGCCCATTAAGGATTTTTAAGGCCCATTAAGGGAAAATAAACTGTATTAATGTGTAATACAGTAGGAAAAGTATAATTAACCTGAGGAATGGTTATTTACAGCTCCGGAGTTTACATTGAGAGCTGATCGGACTGCGGGATTTAGCAGCACCGAGGAAGTGAGGTCACTTGACGTGATCCGAGGTAAGGGACTTTTGCGAGTAGTTAGAGATAACTGCACGTATTTTCGTCTGCTTTTACATTCACTTAAAAACTCTGAGGGTCAGAGAAAGTGAATAATAATTATTGCGACCCGATAATGGCAAATTACGATTTTGCCCCTAGTTAGTCAAAAAGTCAACTTTTGTGAAAAGTTGCAAGAAGCATGGAAAATACTATTGTGAGTGTTTAATTGCTATTAGCATGAAAATAAATAGATGGGCTAATGATTTTAAGGTTGATATGACTTAAGCACACTTTTAGTGCTGATTTTACTATTTTGTAAACAATCCCTTTTTAAATAGCCATCTATCATATTTTGTGAGAATGAATCGTGCTAGAGCATAGCTCGCACTGGGATTCATATGTTTTCCACATAATATTAGTGCTGGATTTTGATACGCACTAGATTTTCATGACATGCATGATAGAGTACTGGAGTTCTCACTCGTACTCAGCTTTGAATGATATATGCATGACAGAGTGCTGGAGCGATTGGCTCGTACTCGATTCTTCATGGTTTATACATGACATAGTACTGGGAGCTATTGCTCGTACTTGATTTTGATATTGTGCATAGCATAGTACTGGGAGCTATTGCTCGTACTTGATTTAAATACATGAACTATGCATTGACCTAGTTGCTAGAGATTGCTCGCACTAGAGTTGAATTTGTGACATGAAACAGTGTTTGAGCGGAGTGATGACTGTGAGTCGCACTCAAGACGCACACTGTGTGTGATATGTAATACATGTTAAAACCCATGCCTGTATCTTTGTGTGACTGTGTGTCATAGCTAGAGAGGATATCCGCATGAGGTTGATATAGACGTGGTATAAATATTTCCATAGTTTCGAGGGCTAAGTCCTATGGGAGGCACCCTGGCTGTGAGGGTCCACGGGTGTACTTTGTACCGTGTTTGGGACACGAGGTGTACGCTGTACCGTGTGTTACGTTGCTGGCGGCTGTTGTGGACTGACCATCCTCCCGTTACAGCAGTGATGCCCCGTACACCGAGTACTGTGTTGCTTGGGATCACATTTCGGATATGATCATAATCCAGGATACTATTTGCATTTAACCACAGAGTCTTACATGATATATCACATTGATTGAATGATTTAAACTGTGGACAGACCTGAGGGATGGGTCGGACTCCGATTTTATGTTGTGAATCATTTGATGCCATATTTATTGTGATTTAAATATACATGGCATGATTTACATAAAGGCATGATTTATATACGATGCATTGTTTTGCACTACATGCCTACATTGAGAAAGAAAGCATGATTTTCTGTACATGGGATTTATTCTGTACAAGTATATATATTATATTTCAAGACATGCTTTTTAAAGTGAGTAAAGGAAATAATGTTTTCAAGGCATAGCATTATTTTGAGTAGATAGTGTTGATATCTACTTGCTTGCCTGATTTCCTTACTGAGCGCGTTATGCTCACCCCCTTTCTTTACATCTCTCTACAGAGCGTCAGTAGAGCGAGAGCTATCGAGGGATAGTGTCCCAGAGTCCACTGCTAGTTCCTATTGATCGCCAGGTATACTTATTATGTACAATTGTGTATCTAAACATAGAAACAGCACAGTGATGTATACGTTATATATTATGGGGAATGCAATCGTATTAGATTTTATATAATCTTACATGTATAATGAAAGCAGTTACAGTCAGTAATAATATATTGACATGTATGTATGAAATGGATGATGTGGTAAGTGAGGACTCTGACATCGAATCACAGCCCAACCATTGAAGAGAGGAAAGGTAAGTTAAAAATGCGAAAAATTTATAGTGATTTTTGGATAAAGTCATGGATTGAAAAGTGGGTCCTGACACATAGCCACTGAATGAGGGATCTCACGTGGCAACGGCCACCAATTAGGGTTCTCACGTGGCAACGACCACCAAATAGGGTTCTCACGTGGCAACGGCCACCAAATAGGGTTCTCACGTGGCAACGGCCACCAAATATACGTGGCATAGCCACAGAATGGGGTTTCTCACGTTACCAGAACAGAGAAGAATCGTGCTTACATGCTACCAGAGCAATGCCCGGTGTGTACTTAGAATCACACACCTAAGTCTTATCACATAAGACTGGTTTGCCTTCATGTAGAACTCATAGTGGTTTTTCTCTCATAAAACTCATTTAAAACCGTTTTGTACTCAACATAAAACATATTGAAACC
Organism: Firmiana major; assembly: GCA_033439115.1. Lineage (NCBI taxonomy): Eukaryota > Viridiplantae > Streptophyta > Magnoliopsida > Malvales > Malvaceae > Firmiana > Firmiana major. The sequence continues at coordinate 40,503,465 of CM065907.1, read as the reverse complement.
GAGTCCCAACCGGCAAAACACGCACACATTTCTCAAATCTCAAGATCGCCTTAACGTAGAGCCCAATTATAAACTCATAAAAACATTGCTCTCCAACCAGCTATAAAAATCGTGTGCATTCTCATAAAAACACAACACATCAAACATGCTTGTTTTATAAATCAAAAATCATGCTATAATAGTTCAAAATCACATACACAATTGGTTTAATTTCCCTTACCTCTTTGCACCTCGTATAGTGCAATCGTTTCCCCCTTGTCACGGACTAGTCTCGCATTCCACTCTGGAACTCCCGAGTTGTCCAAACGATGTTAAAACATCAATATTCATCATCACAGTACCTCAATTCTCAAAATCGAGCATAATTGCTCACAACACCTCAAATCTCTTGATTCTCGTAACTCTACCCCAAACTACAATCTCATTCACAACATCTCAACGTCCTACATTTCTCATGCCCAATTATCTATGCTAATTCACCACATTGTCTAAATTTCCATTTATAGCTCAAAATTCCCAAAATTACCAAAATTGCTAAATATCAACATCACTCCAACTACATTGTAATTTCATCAATCCCTAATCATTTTCCAACTACTTCAACACAATGCCCACAACTATCATTACCAAAATCATCTCAAATATCAAGATCAAGGTTTAGAAATTACCCAAAACTTGTGGAGAGCTTATCTCTTGCCTCGATTCAATCCGTCTTACGATTTCCAAGTATGTTGTTCTCCCTTTGATGAGGAACAACTTTCCTTCTTGCCACAGCCTCTGATTTAGACGAAAACGGGTGCTCTGGATGAGTGAGAAAGCTAGGGCTTGGTGAAAATGGGGGTTGGAAGAGAGAGAAAATGAAATTGCAGGAGAAAGCAAGGGTTCCTTATATAGACTGAGGGTAGGAGATCGATCTGGCTCTTGATGAGATCGATCTGCATTTGAATTTAGGGACGATTTGGGGTAATTTTATGCCTAGGAGATCGATCTGTCGAGGGGTGAGATCGATCTCTTTATGGCTTTATGAGATCGATCTGCTCCTTGAGGAGATCGATCTTCTCCAAAACAGAAACATTTGGAGATCGATCCCTTCCTCATGAGATCGATCCTCTCTCAAACACAATCATAAGGAGATCGATCCTCTTCCATTGGAGATCGATCTGCTCCTTATATTCCTCCTTCCTTGTCATTTTTAACTCACCAGATCGATCTCTCCTTCCCCAAGATCGATCTGACCTCTTAGTTTCGCACTTATGTTAAACACTTACACATAAATCTCCAAATATAATTTTCACAATTCACTTAGCTCAATAAATTACACTTCAAGTTCTTATTACATCATTAAAATATATCTAAAATTCTCAGATCTCACATCCTCCCCACCTTAAAAAGAATTTGGTCCTCCAAATTCAACTCAACTAGTCAAATAGATGGAGGTATTTCTCCTTCATGAGATTCTCTAGTTCCCACGTTGCCTCTTCCATTGAGTGATGTTTCCACAAAACTTTCACTAATGGGATGCTCTTAGTTCTCAGTACCTTCTCCTTTCTATCGAGAATCTGGACGGGTTCCTCAGTATAGCTTATATCCTCTTGAATGTCTATCTCGTCATACTCTATGACATGAGAAGGGTCCGGGTGGTACTTCCTCAACATAGACAAATGAAAAACATTGTGTATTTCGGACATTTGTGGGGGTAATGCTAATCTGTAGGCTACCTCTCCCACTCTCTAAAGAATCTCGAATGGTCCAATGTATCGAGGACTCAATTTCCCTTTCTTTCCAAATCGCATGATACCCTTACTCGGTGATATTTTCAAAAATACTGCGTCACCAACATCAAACTTGAGTGGCCGTCTACGCACATCCGCGTAGCTTTTCTGTCTACTCTGTGTAGCCCGTAACCTCTCACATATGAGTTTTACATTCTGTACAGCTTGCTCAACAAGCTCGGGAGGATTTATCTTTCTGTCACCGACTTCTTCCCAAGCTACAGGGGATCTACACCTCCTACCATATAGAGCCTCAAAAGGTGCCATTCCAATACTCGCATGATAGCTGTTATTGTACTCAAACTCTGCTAGGGGCAGGTGATCATCCCATGATCCCTTAAAATCCATCGTACATGCCCTTAACATATCCTCCAGGGTCTGAATAGTCCTCTCTGACTGACCATCTATCTAAGGATGATAGGCGGAACTGAAACTCAATCGAGATCCCATGGACTCCTGAAACTGGGTCCAAAATCTGGAAGTAAATTGGGAATCTCTATCAGAAGTAATACTCACTGGAGCCCCATGTAATCTAGCTATCTCGCTGACATACAACTCAGCTAAGGCATCCACAGTATCTGTGCTCTTAATGGCAAGGAAGTGGGCACTCTTGGTCATATAGCGTCATGACCTCTTCGGGTCCTCGATAAACCCATAATAAAGTCCATAGTGACATGCTCCCATTTTCATGTAGGTACAGGTAAGGGCTGTAGTAGTCCTCCGGGCTTCTGATGCTCAGCTTTAACTTGCTGGCATACTAAACACCTGGCTACGTAGTCCGCCACGTCTCGCTTCATACCACTCCACCAGTACACCTTTCTCAAATCTTGGTACATCTTAGTACTCCCGGGGTGCATGGTGTATCGCGAGCAATGAGATTCTCTCAGTATCTGTCTCTTTAGGGTATCATCGTCCGGTACACAAATCCGTCCTCCGAATCTCAACAATCCATCCTCACTGATGGTGAGATCCGACTGCGAACTCTGTTCAGCTTGGCTAACCATATTTATCAATCTCTGATCACTGCGCTGCCCATTTCTCATCTGATCCATGATCTTGGGCTCTATTCGCAAGCTAGCCAAAAATCCGGTCTCTATCTCTTTAACTCTGATACGGAGTTCGGCAAACTGCTCCAGTAAATCCCATTCCCTGATCATCATAGCAGATATCACACTCTTCCTGCTCAGGGCATCAGCAACTACATTCGCCTTACCCGGATGATATAGAATCTCGCAGTCATAATCCTTAAGGAGTTCCATCTATCTCCTTTGTCTCATGTTTAACTCTTTCTGATCAAAGAGATATCTCAAACTCTTGTGATCAGTGAAGATCTGGAATCTTTCCCCATATAAGTAGTGTCGCCAGATCTTCAAGGCAAATACCACAGCCGCTAACTCCAAATCATGTGTGGGGTAATTTCGCTCATGGTCTTTCAACTGTCGCGATCCATATGCGACCACTCTTTCATGCTGCATAAGCACACACCCCAATCCTTGATGAGAAGCATCAATATAAATAGAAAACCCTCCTGATCCATCAGGAATAGTTAACACAGGTGCCGTTGTCAATCTCCTCTTTAACTCCTGAAAACTGAGCTCATATTGATCAGTCCATATAAACGGAGTTTCCTTGCGCGTGAGCTTAGTCAAAGGAGCGGCAATCCTTGAAAATCCTTCCACAAATCTTCTGTAATACCTTGTCAAACCAAGGAAGCTTTATACCTCAGTAACTATCCTCGGTCTCTCCCAATTAAGCACAGCCTCCACTTTACTTGGATCCACTAATACTCCTTCCTCTGAGACTATATGACCAAGGAAAGCTATCTAATCCAGCTAAAATTCACACTTACTAAGCTTTCCATATAATTGTTTATCTCGGAGTATCTAAAGTACTAACCACAAATACTATGCATGCTCCTAATACGACTGAGAGTACACCAGGATATCATCAATAAAGACTATCACAAACTTATCCAGATAGTCTCTGAACACCTCGTTCATCAATCTCATAAATGCTGCAGGGGCATTTGTCAATCCAAAGGACATCACCAGAAATTCATAATGGCCATACCTTGTCCTGAAGGCCGTCTTTGGAATATCTTCTTCCTTGATCCTCAATTGGTGATAGCCCGATCTCAAATCAATCTTAGAAAAGACTGATACCCCTCTCAGCTGATCAAGTAGATCATCAATTCTGGGCAATGGATATTTATTCTTCACCGTGGCTTTATTCAACAACCGATAGTCTACGCATAATCTGAGACTACCATCCTTCTTCTTAACAAATAATACTGGTGCTCCCCACGGTGAAACACTGGGTCTAATAAACCCTCGATCCAATAACTCCTGTAGTTGTTTCTTCAATTCCTCGAGTTCCACTAATGCCATCCTGTAGGGAGGTTTAGAGATCGGCTGAGTATCTGGTACCAAATCAATGGTAAACTCCAGTTCTCGCTCTGGTGGTAAACCTGGTAACTCATCTGGAAAAACATCCAAAAATTCGCAAACCACAGGTATATCCTCAATCCTCGGATGTTCTCGCTCATCGTCTGAGATGAGTGTCTCATAACCTTCACATGAACAATCATATTTAATATTCTCCAAAATAATATTAAAATTCTCAAATTACTTACTAGAATTTCACATATTCATTTCCTTAATATCTCAACCGTACACTGTAAGGTTCAGGTAGGGAGAAAGTTACAATCTTAGTGTAGCAATCTAAACTCACTCGATTGGTTGCCAACCAATCCATCCCCAGAATTACATCAAACCCATGTATATTCAACATGATTAGATCTGCTAACATCACTCTATCTCCCACCTTTATTTCACATCCTCTACAGATTAATTCAGTTCTCTGGGATTCACGCATAGGGGTATCTACATGTAGTATATACTCTAGGGGTTCAAACTTCAAATTTAATCTACATGCAAAATGCTCAGAAATAAACGAATGCGTGGATCCTGAATCAATCAACACATGAGCCTTATGATTACAGACAGAGAGTGTACCTCTTATAGTTTCTGCAGAAGTGTCTGCGGTCTCCTTATCCAGGGCAAACACACGTCCCTGTGTAACAGGTCTCTTTACTTTCTCTGCAGCAGTGGCCCGTCTCTGGGGATTCACTCTTTGAGGCTGTTGTCTAGTGGGCTCCAAGACATGTGGTTTCTGAGGTTGAGGGCATTCCTTCACCATGTGACCCATGTCTCCACATCTAAAACATCCATGGATCGACCCAGTACAACTTCCCTTATGTATTCGGCCACAATTTCTGCAAAACCTTGTCTCAGGCCTAACATCTCGAGGGGTCTCTCTAATGTTAGGGTAACCTCTGGGTCTCTCTAATCTGCCCTTCTGCACCTCAATCCTTCCTCTTCTGAAGGAACCTCTCCGAGCCTCTGTTTGGAAAATCGCTTGCCTCTTGCCCCTATCTCTATTCACCGCTCTGAGCTCATTCTAGGATTGTACCATTTCAATTCATCTTCAATCTCTTGTACTCGTCTTAGAGCATCTCCAAACTCAGTAATACATAGCCCTATCAATCTATCTCTGATGACAGGCTTCAATCCATACACAAACTTCTCTGTGCGGAGCTTTTCATTCTTGAAGGTCTCTGGGTCATATCTCAATAGCGCGGTGAATTGGCTCTCATAGTCATCCACAGACATGTCACACTGTACCAAACTCAAAAACTCGACCTGTTTCTTTCTCTAGGCGGCTCGTGGTACATATTGGGTCCTAAAGGCTGTCTGAAACTCTTCCCAACCAATCACATCCTGGCAGGACATCAAAATACCATATGTAGTACCCCACCAATCTCAAGCTCTCCCCTTCAACATATATATACTCATACTGACCCTCTCAGCATCGGTGCATCCCAGATAATCAAATATAATTCTCAACTCTGTCAGCCACTCCTCAGCCTCTGTAGGATCCTCCTTTCCCCTAAATACGGGTGGATTCATCTTCAGAAAATCCTTCAGTCGGACCATACTTCTGTCCTCAGGCTGAGTGACGGGAGGCACTGGGGGTATAGGAGGTCCTTGTGGTGGTGTAGGAGTAGTACCCGAGGCATTAACTCCAAAGTGTTACGCGAATAACGCTGCCATCTGCTCAAAACCTTGCCTCATATCAGTCTCAATCCGATTAAATCGAGAGTTAGGACTCTCTGGTTGTGGGGCAGGTGGTGGAGGGGACTCTGCCTGCCTCCTCGAATGACCTCGTTGTCCACTCATTCTCTATCTTAACTCGTCTCCTGCGCGTACATATCAAAATTGACTGAAATCTCAATCCTCAGATTCAGTTCATGACCAGACTATTACAGACACTTGGGATGTATTCTATTTCACTTAATCGACACTGACAATACTAGACACCCTAGGCTCTGATACCAAGGAAGCTTTGTCACGCCCTGGAAACGCGAAAAATAAGGCAATTTAAAAACTTTTTACTCATCAATTCACAATTAAGGGTGCATTCTTGTGCAGTGTCATACATCATCACATTTATCATACCTCAGGATCTCATCACTAGATAACATGTATCGTATCATATACATTACTCAATATTAAGTTAATTAATCCTAATACATCCCATACAATGTTATACATCAAGTGTCTGTAATTACAATAATTGTCCGGGTACATGAAAAGATAAAAGATACCTCAAAATACAATATATGGCCTGGAGCTCAAGTCCTCCACTAGCGACTGCTCCGTACGTCGCAGGGAAACCCTTTTTCACTTGAAGAAATCTGGGGGGAAAGAAAACAGGGTGAGCTTCTAAATCGCTCAGTAAAGGGGGTAAGGGACTCATTTCATAAACCAAAATGCACATCACAAAATATTTATTTGTATGTGAAACTCATTATACTTATTTGAAAACCATAGCATGAAAGTACTCAAAACGATATTCTCATATCTCAAATCATGTGAAAACATGAAGTAAAAAGGCTCAGTCTAGAGCAATAAAAAAGCATGTGAAAGTAATGCGATAATCGCTTTCTCAATGAACGTGATAAAATCACTGTGATAATAATGCACGTGGCGCAGCCACTAAACACACGTGGCATAGCCACTGATTTAAATTCACACGTGGTACAGCCACAGGATAGGGTTTCACGTGGCAACGATCACCAAATATACGTGGCATAGCCACTGAATGGGGGATTTCACGTGGCAACGGCCACCAATTAGGGTTCTCATGTGGCAACGGCCACCAAATAGGGTTCTCACGTGGCAACGGCCACCAAATATACATGGCATAGCCACAGAATGAGGTTTCTCACGTTACCAGAACGGAGAAGAATCGGGCTTACATGCTACCAGAGTAATGCCCAGTGTGTACTTAAAATGACACACCTAAGTCTTATCACATAAGACTGGTTTGCCTTCACGTAGAACTCATAGTGGTTTTTCTCTCATAAAACTCATTTAAAACCGTTTTGTACTCAACACAAAACATATTGAAACCGAGTCCCAACCGGCAAAACACGCACACATTTCTCAAATCTCAAGATCGCCTTAACGTAGAGCCCAATTATAAACTCATAAAAACATTGGGCTCCAACCGGCTATAAAAATCGTGTGCATTCTCATAAAAACACAACACATCAAACATGCTTGTTTTATAAATCACAAATCATGCTATAATAGTTCAAAATCACATACACAATTGGTTTAATTTCCCTTACCTCTTTGCACCTCGTATAGTGCAATTGTTTCCCCCTTGTCACGGACTAGTCTCGCATTCCACTCTGGAACTCCCGAGCTGTCCAAACGATGTTAAAACATCAATATTCATCATCACAGTACCTCAATTCTCAAAATCGAGCATAATTGCACACCTCAAATCTCTTGATTCTCGTAACTCTACCCCAAACTACAATCTCATTCACAACATCTCAACGTCCTACATTTCTCATGCCCAATTATCTATGCTAATTCACCACATTGTCTAAATTTCCATTTATATCTCAAAATTCCCAAAATTGCTAAATATCAACATCACTCCAACTACATTGTAATTTCATCAATCCCTAATCATTTTCCAACTACTTCAACACAATGCCCACAACTATCATTACCAAAATCATCTCAAATATCAAGATCGAGGTTTAGAAATTACCCAAAACTTGTGGAGAGCTTATATCTTGCCTCGATTCAATCCGTCTTACGATTTCCAAGTATGTTGTTCTACCTTTGATGAGGAACAACTTTCCTTCTTGCCACAGCCTCTGATTTGGACGGAAATAGGTGCTCTGGATGAGTGAGAAAGCTAGGGCTCGGTGAAAATGGGGGTTGGAAGAGAGAGAAAATGAAATTACAGGAGAAAGCAGTGGTTCCTTATATAGACTGAGGGTAGGAGATCGATCTGGCTCTTGATGAGATCGATCTGCATTTGAATTAGGGGACGATTTGGGGTAATTTTATGCCTAGGAGATCGATCTGTTGAGGGGTGAGATCGATCTCTTTATAGCTTTATGAGATCGATCTGCTCCTTGAGGAGATCGATCTTCTCCCTAACAGAAATGTTTGGAGATCGATCCCTTCCTCATGAGATCGATCTTCTCTCAAACACAATCATAAGGAGATCGATCCTCTTCCATTGGAGATCGATCTGCTCCTTAAATTCCTCCTTCCTTGTCATTTTTAACTCATCAGATCGATCTCTCCTTCCCCAAGATCGATCTGACCTCTTAGTTTCACACTTATGTTAAACACTTACACATAAATCTCCAAATATAATTTCCACAATTCACTTAGCTCAATAAATTACACTTCAAGTTCTTATTACATCATTAAAATATATCTAAAATTCTCAGATCTCACACTTCGTCTCTTGTCAGCGTACTCTTTTGTCTACTCTAAGCTGTCCTCAGTCTCTCTACAATCAAAAGGACATTCTTAGATGCTTGTGTAACCAGGTCATGAGCGAAAATCTTATGGTCATCCACTTCTTCCCATCCAACAGGGGAACGACATCTACGACCATATACAGCCTCATATGGTGCCATTCCGATACTCGAATGATAACTGTTGTTGTAGGCAAACCCGGCTAGTTGCAAGTGATCATCCCAGGAGCCTCTAAAATCTAGCACACATGCTCTCAACATATCCTCCAAAGTCTGTATAGTCCTCTTTTACTAACCGTCTATCTGAGGATAGAAAGCAGTGTTCAAACTCAACTGGGTTCTCGTGGCTCCCTGAAAATGTTCCTAAAAGTGGGAAGTGAAGCGGGAATCCCTATTAGAGACTATGCTCACTGGTACACCATGTAACCTCACTACCTCGCGTACATACAGCTCTGCCAATGAACTCAGAGTATCAGTAGCTCTCATAGCTAGGGAGTGGTGGTGTCATACCTTCAATGCAAACACTATTGCTGCTAACTCCAAATCATGGGTCAGATAGTTCTTCTCATGATCCTTCAGCTGTCTGGATCCATAAGTAACTACCCTCCTATCCTGCATCAATACACAGCCCAGTCCCTGATGCGAAGCATCGGTATATACTGCAAATCCTCATGAGCTGGTAGGGATAGTGAGAATCGGAGCGATGGTCAATCGACGCTTCAGCTCCTGAAAACTCTTCTCACAATCCTCGTTCCATACGAACGGTACACTCTTTCGAGTGAGACATGTCAACGGAGCAGCCAACTTCAAAAATCCCACAACGAATCTTTGATAATATCTAGTTAAACCCAATAAACTTTTAATCTCGGTGACTGTCTGTAAGACCCGAATTTAATTAAAATACGGAAATTAAATAAGAAAAGATGGGGGAAGTATGAAGGAAGTCGGGTTAAATTAATCCCGAACACGTGTAAGGGCAAAATGGTCAAAAGACCAAAAGGTCGGTATAATTTCGATAAGAAAATTTAATTAAAAACATGGATTTAAGAAATCTTGGTCAATAAAGGTTAAATAAATTTATTTTGGGATAAATTGATCAAGATATTAATTTATTGGAATTAATCGGGATTAATTAGAATTTTTAGTACGGAAAAATAATCCCGAAAATAATCAAAAAATATACCGAAAAGTCACCCGGGACAATATCCCGAAAATACGGAGAAATTATACTCGAAAAAGAGGTTAAAATATAATAAATAAATTAAATAAAAATTAAATTAATTGAATAAGAATAAAATAATAATTTTAAGAGATATTTTGGGTATTTATAGTATTTTAATAAATAGTAAAATAATTAAAATAAATAATAATAATAATAAAAAAAAGAAGAATCAGAAATCGCGTTTCGCGATTTCAAGAGGAAAACGGAGCGAGGGCTGACCGAGGCCGTCGGTCTCCATCACCGACGACCTCCGGTGACCAGGAAGGTGGAAGAGCGACAGGCGAACTCGCCGGCACCAGCAATGGAGGACAAACGCGGCCGGTGGGTGAAGAAACGGAAGGAGGAATCGACCGAGAGGGGAGGAGAAGAATCGCTGGCGATCGGCGCGATTCAGGCCCGATCGACCCCAGCCGAAGCCTCCCCAAGCGACGGTGAGCAGATTGGCGGTGGTGGCAGCCACCGAAATCGGCGGACGGCGCAGGAAACAGCAAGAGAGGAAAGTGGGTACCGACGGAGGAGGAGAACGGCCGGACCGGCGACTTTCCGGCAGCCTTGGGCGAAGCCGAGCCCAGATCTGAGATGCGGACGACCCAGTGGAGCGATTGGCGGTGGAAGCCGGTGGAGAACCGGCCTGTAAGGCAGTGAACCGGCGGTGAACCGGCTGAACCGGAGAGAACCGACGGTCTGAACCGGTCCGAACCGGACAAAACCGGTTCAGCCAAAAAGAGAGGAAAAAAAAGGAGAAAAAAAGGGAAAAAGAAAAAGAGGAAAAATTGGGAAAAATTCCTGTGATGCAATCGAGCTTCGGGTAAGTCAGTAGTGGTCGAAATTGACCCGATTTAAATTTCGGAGTATTTAATTTAATTAATTTTCAACTGGAAACTTACCCAGAAAATTGTGAAATTATGTAGCTCGACAATTGGCATCCAACGAGAGCTTGAGATAGCCTCGATTCGTGGATTAGCATGGAATCTCGGGTAAGTGACCCTTATTTACGACAATTACCTCGTTATGCGTGATATTAATTTAATTTCTGCATAAATTAAATTAAATTATGGAAATTTAGATAAATTGTCGTAAATAATCGATTTAGCTATTCGAGAATTAGAACGAGGCCCAATAAATTATTGGTGGGCCCAATGAGCCCAATAGGCCTCGATAAAGTGAAAATTAAGTGGAAAACGGGCTTAAGGCCGATTTAGGCCCATTAAGGTGCAATCGGGCCCAATAGGGGTAAATGGGCCCAATGATTTAAATTAAGCCCAGAAAGTATTAAATTCAATTAAATTGTATGTTATCTGACCTGAGGAATATTGATACGCAGTTCCGGGCTTTTGATTGGGAGCATAACGGACTGCGCGACGAGACAACATTGGAAAAGAAAAAGGTCAGACTCGACAGGAAAATAAGGTAAGGGAATTCTGCGGATTGCTAGAGGTAAACTTTACGAAGTTTTAAATTCATTTGCAGTCATTTAAAAATGTTCTGAAGGGTCTAGAGGTCGAAGAATAATTTTAATGCCCCGTATGGGCAAAATTTCTGAAATACCCTTGTTAAGGGTAAATGTTTCCAACTTTAGGAAAAATTGGGAGGAGCAAGGACAAGAGGTTCCTGCTCATTCTGGAGGTGTTTTGATGCATGCATTAGTAGGCTGGCTAACCTTGAAAGAAAATGCACAGCATTGCATACTTTCAACGTGAAATTGTTTTGAAAACTGTTTTGAGGAAACAGAGCCGCCTACGTGTTTTTATTTACATGTGACGTGCTAGAGCTTAGCTCGCACGATGTTTGATTTGTGTGATGCATGCATTAGTGCTAGAGCGAGAGCTCGCACTAGAGTTTTACATGCATAGGTGCTAGAGTCCAACTCGCACCAGATTTGTATACATATATATATGATTTTCGTGACAGGGTGCTAGAGTCTAACTCACCACCATATTTTTATATGATTTTGAGACAGGGTGTTAGAGCTTCGCTCGCACCAGATTTTTATATGATTTGCATACAGAGTGCTAGAGCTTAGCTCGCACTAGATTTACTTGATTTGATGAGAGTGCTGAGCATTGCTCGCACTGATTTTATGAGAACATGTGATGAGCCGTGCTTGGAGCATCGGGTAGACTGTGTGTCACCGATTAAATAGGCTCGCACGTGCGCTTTGAGACATGGCATCAGGGGAAAAGGCCCTTAAGTAAGGATGACCCCGAATGAAACAAAACCTCTGTGGGAAGCAGGCCAATTGGGCTGGAGTACCTAGAGATATTATATGGGTTCACGGAGTACGATGTACCGTGCAAGTAGCATGGAGTACGATGTACCGTGTTGTATCTTCGGATACAGCATCTTCGGATGCAGCATCTTCGGATGCATGGGATCGGATAAGACCGACGAGATGGCGTGACCCACCTCCCGGGCGGTTCCCGATCATGGTGAGAACCCGCACACTAGGATCCGTGTAGCTGAGGAACTCCCGAGGACACATATGGCCATAGTCCTAGTTATTGTCGTTATACAGATATTGCCTCGTCTCGCATGTCGACGATTTCGATGATTTAAACTGGGTTTTTAAACTAAATTTGCATGATGGTATTTCCATGCTTTTCAAACCCACGTGTGATGTAAACCGTTTTCATGGTTTTGTGTGAGTCAGGATCACCCGCAGGAGGGGGCGAGTCCTGACTTTATTGTGAAAATTTTAATTGAGAAAGAAATGATTGTAATAATTGCATGTTGATTTTCCGTGCAAATGTGTTTTACATAACATCATAACGCATATCATTGTTTTAAAATGTGTGGAGAAAGGGTGGTTTATGCATGGCACCACGTTCATGTAGGTAGTATGGTTACCTACTTGTTTGTAGGATTGCCTTACTGAGCTTGATGTGCTCACCCCTTTCATTTTCTCCCACAGATAATCTCCAGTTGAAGTTGCGACGACTCAGTACTGTATTCCGGATATCCGCTGCTGCCCATCAACATAAGGTATATACACTTGTACATATTGTATCTACATAAGCATAGCACAGTAACATGTTTGTAAGCAACTTTAGGGGATGTATAAATATTGTAAACAATTATAAATGACTGGAGAAGAAATAAGTTAGATGGTAATTGAATGGTGGGACTGGCATTGACGCACAGCCCAATTATTAGTGGAGTGTTGGTCACGATTCAAGGACAGGTAAGAATTTAAGTAAATAATAAAACGCGAAAAATTAACTCTGATTTTTGGGTAGTTTGGGTCGTGACAATTATTATGGTATCAGAGCACAATTGGTCTGATGTGTGTTAGTGTCAGTAATTAGGAAATTACATCCCCGAGTTACTGTGCTTAGTTAAATACAATAGTGTATATCGAGATGGGCTTGACTAAGAAATGGTTGAGAATGCAGGAATGCTTAATATGAGTCGCGTTGGATGAGATAGTGCACGAGGCAGAGGTCGTAGAGGTAGACCTGAATCTGCTAAGTCGTGCTGAGTTTGACTATGAGAATCATGATAAATTTGAAATGGAGGCTAATGTTGAGTATGCCCCACAGAGTCCGACAGAGTGATCGGATGGTATTGAGACACACTTCGCGAGATTGGAGCGAAGTGTGGAGATTATTTTGAGGAGCTAATTGCTCAGATTATGTATGAGATCAGAGGGCGCAGCGGAGCATTGGTGGAAACCCGCTCGACCCATCTTAAGAGCTGATATGAGAAATATCATGGATGTATTCCGGTGACAGGATATCTCGGACTTGATTTAAAGGAAATTTCAAGGAAAAATTTCTTACACTGCCCAGGAATACTAAATTGATTATGAGTATGAAACTCAGTTATATTCTTTGGCAGATATTACCTCGACACTATGAACAGTGACAGTCGAGATGTCTAAAAGTTTATGAAATGCTCAACTTTTCAATTAGAGTCTGATTGGCCCGTGAGATATTACTAATACCGAGGCCGTGCGCAGATTTACAGTTGGGTAAATAAAAACATGAATTGCACGCCTCTGAGATTGGGAAAGTTAATGAGGGCTGAAATAGAGACAGAAAGAGAATCGAGAAATGATAGAGATGTCAAAATGGGAAAATACAAATTGGTAAAAAGATTTAATTTGACGAGTCATGGAGTAAGATAATTGGTAAGGCCCCAGTGTATCCAATTTTGGCACTCTTGGGGGGCATTGTGATTGGAGGACCCCGACCTGCTACGAAGCAGAGTAGCAGTGTGATCACTGTAAGCAGTGCGGGATGTGTGGTGGATACCACGGAAAGAGGGTCTATATCACTGTATTGATGGAAAATGGCCGTTAAATGTGGTATGACGGACCATTGATTTTGATTGCACAGAATTGGGCGAAATCGTCCCACAGAAAAGTAAAGAGACAGAAAAACTTCATTGGTATAGTTGTAACGAAAAGGGAGGCAATAGCCGAAAAGAAAAAAGGGAAAGTAGACGTTGGATGAAGGCGAGATGATGTCTTGGACCAGGACACTATTGATGTTTCATGGATGTGGTGTAAGATACCACACTTGTTATGAATAATGAAGTACATATGTTCATTGATCCTGGTACCACACACTTATTCATACTGCCTTCATTCGCATATAAGTGAGTAAAAGGCATGAATGCCTATATCATTGGGCACAATACTGATAAATGAGTACCCCAATAGAGGAGGATTAATTAACGGAATATGGATATTGAGATTTTAAGTTAAAAACAGGGGTGTAACAGTTGAAAATTAAAGGAGTAAAGGATTGTACTCACGGAATGAATAATGACAAGAGTTTTGTCATGATTGATACACTGAGGAGATATGCTTGATTCTGGATACAAGATGTATTGGAGCAAGAGACGTATGCTAGGAAAGAACATCTTTACGATATGAAGTCATTAGGATTAAGGCAATTAGTAGCGAATATAAATTGTGACCGCATAGACTGAGATATAACGTAGTTGTGGTTAAGTCTGAAGGTTAATAAAGGTATTTCAAAATACCTCCCCGCCTGAAGACTTGACAGCGTCTAAAAGTATATATATATCCTATAACGTGAAACCAATCGTCGTAATAAATACCTTTAGCATTATGATACCTTTACTAAGACGATAAGAGTATTTAAATCCGACAAATCATAAAGGTTAACATAGAAAAATTTAATAAGAGCCGTTAAGATAAGAAAAGGAAATGACGCAGGTTAGTACCTGAAAATGTAAGCGGTTGAGAAGGATCTTATACGCTTATGCGTGGATAAGTCAAGGATTGGATCGAGTTGTAATCATCATTATCGATGATATGTTGGGCGTAGTTAAAGTCTAGGGCGATTTATAAGCAACAATTAGAAATGGCTTTTACAAATGGGTTGTTGCGAGTTCTCAATATGGTCTATTTGGTTGACACGTTTAACTAAGAAAACGTGGTCTTTGAATGAGATGATAAGTCAGATGATAGACGTGACAGGAATTTCGGTGTAGTGAAGTATGAACTGACCACCGTGATTAATTTCACCATACCCAACAGCTCAAGAGATTCTCAGTGAGTATGGATACCTCAAATCATGATGAGCTATGTATTGATGTATAATGGGAAGATAGTCAAGTATGGAGTCAAACAACTCCTTGATCATAAAATAAACTATCTGACCCATGATTTAAAGTTGGCAGCGATAGTACTTGTACTGAGGATATGGTACTATTATGTACACGATGAGGAATTGTGGATATGCACTGATCATAAAAGTCCCAAGTATCTGTTTTCATAGAAAGAGGCGAATATGAGAATACATAGTGGGTTAGAGCTTCTGAGAGATTTTGATTTGTGAAAATTGTACCACCCAGGAAAGGCTAATGTGATGACTGATGCCTTGAGCAGAAAGAGCCTTGGGATGGTATTACATATGATGGTCAGGGAGCGTGAGTTGCTTGAGCAGTTGTGGACCTCAGTAGTGATGTGATCCCTTCTGATGATGACAGTGATTATGTGACAGCTAGCCTGAGATTAGAACCGGATGAGAGTGCCCGGATTTGACAGGCTTAGCGTGATGATCGGCACGATGTCGATAGTGTGGGTCAGATTCAGAAGGGTACAGTGATAGAGTTCACAGTGGGTGATGATGAGTTACTAAGGATTCCGAGACAGTATAAGTGCTCCCTAGGACCACAGTTGATGAGTTAGTGATATTGTCAGAAGCTCACTCTTCGGGATATACAGTGCATACGGAAGTAAAAAAAATATATTGAAATCTCGAAAAGGGTATTGGTGGTCAGATGTGGAAAGAGACATGATAGAGATTGTGAAAAAGTGCCTAGTATGTCAGCAGAATAAGGTAGAGTATTAAAAGTCTGCAGAGTTATTGCAGCCTCTACCTATATCGACACGGCACAAAAAATGAGGGCAAATCTCCATGAATGTCGTGATGGGTTACAGAGGACCCAGGTGAATTACGAGGCTATTCGGATGATAGTCGATAGAGTGACTAAGTCTACCCACCTTTTGGTTATGAAATCCCCAAATACTCAGAGTGTATATGAGGATTTATGTGTAAGGAAGATTGTGGAACATTAAGTAGCGTTCCAGTGAGCATGGTATCATATAGGGATTCCCGCTTCACTTTCTACTTCAGGGAATATTTTTAGGAAGCTATGGGAACCCGACTGAGTATTAGCACAGCTTTTCGTCCTCAGACAGATAGTCAGTCAGAGAGGACTGTACATGTTCTGGAGGATCCGATGAAAGCGTGTGCCCTTGATTTTTATAAGCTCCTGGAATGATCAGTTGATTTCTAATTGAAGTTGCCAATAACGACAGTTGGCAGTTGAGTATCGGGATAACAAGATATGAGTGTATGGCTGTTGGGGTTGTTCCCCAAATTTGATAAAAAAAAGTGGGTGACAGATAGAATTCTTTTCGACTTTGGATAATAAGTCTCTGAGGATGTTTAGTTAAGGAAGAGAGATTAAGAACACCTCAGAGCAGATAGAAAAGTATTGGAATTCACCCTTGGTGAATTAGTATGATTGAAATATTTCTTGTCCTAAGAGAATAAGGACATAGCGAACTTTTGGAAGAAAGTAAATTGAGTTGCGCTGGATGGAATATTTTGAGAGATTGGACAAGTGGGAGATAAGACCTGTAGGTTGGTGTTATCACCTGAATTAACAGGCACCCACAATGTGTCTCAGCTTTTGATGCTTCGGGAATACTATTCAGATCCAGCATAGGTCATTGGATATGAATTCCAAAAGTTCAGTTTAATGAAAATATAAATATATTGAAGAAGTTGATTCGGGCATTAAACAGGAAAGAGAAAGTATTGAGGTTTAAGACGATCTCCCTAATTAAAGTCCTTTGGTAGTAATACACTCCGGAGAAGGTCACATAAGAATTTAAGAGTATGATACGATCGATGTACCCGGAGTTGTATATGGACTCATATGAATTGGTTCTAATTTGGAGGACCAAATTCCTTAAGTGGGGGAGAGTTGTAAGACCCGAATTTAATTAAAATACGGAAATTAAATAAGAAAAGATGGGGGAAGTATGAAGGAAGTCGGGTTAAATTAATCCCGAACACGTGTAAGGGCAAAATGGTCAAAAGACCAAAAGGTCGGTATAATTTCGATAAGAAAATTTAATTAAAAACATGGATTTAAGAAATCTTGGTCAATAAAGGTTAAATAAATTTATTTTGGGATAAATTGATCAAGATATTAATTTATTGGAATTAATCGGGATTAATTGGAATTTTTAGTACGGAAAAATAATCCCGAAAATAATCGAAAAATATATCGAAAAGTCACCCGGGACAATATCCCGAAAATACGAAGAAATTATACCCGAAAAAGAGGTTAAAATATAATAAATAAATTAAATAAAAATTAAATTAATTGAATAAGAATAAAATAATAATTTTAAGAGATAGTTTGGGTATTTATAGTATTTTAATGAATAGTAAAATAATTAAAATAAATAATAATAATAATAAAATTAATAAAAAAAAAAAGAAGAATCAGAAATCGCGTTTCGCGATTTCAAGAGGAAAACGGAGCGAGGGCATACCGAGGCCGTCGGTCTCCATCACCGACGACCTCCGGTGACCAGGAAGGTGGAAGAGCGACAGGCGAACTCGCCGGCACCAGCAATGGAGGACAAACGCGGCCGGTGGGTGAAGAAACGGAAGGAGGAATCGACCGAGAGGGGAGGAGAAGAATCGCTGGCGATCGACGCGATTCAGGCCCGATCGACCCCAGCCGAAGCCTCCCCAAGCGACGGTGAGCAGATTGGCGGTGGTGGCAGCCACCGAAACCGGCGGACGGCGCCGAAAACAGCAAGAGAGGAAAGTGGGTACCGACGGAGGAGGAGAACGGCCGGACCGGCGACTTTTCGGCAGCCTTGGGTGAAGCCGAGCCCAGATCTGAGATGCGGACGACCCAGTGGAGCGATTGGCGGTGGAAGCCGGCGGGGAACTGGCCGGCAAGGCAGTGAACCGACGGTGGCTGAACCGGAGAGAACCGACGGTCTGAACCGGTCCGAACCGGACTGAACCGGTTCAGCCAAAAAGAGAGGAAAAAAAAAGGAGAAAAAAAGGGAAAAAGAAAAAGAGGAAAAATTGGGAAAAATTCCTGTGATGCAATCAAGCTTCGGGTAAGTCAGTAGTGGTCGAAATTGACCCGATTTAAATTCCGGAGTATTTAATTTAATTAATTTTCGACTGGAAACTTACCCAGAAAATTGTGAAATTATGTAGCTCGACAATTGGCATCCAACGAGAGCTCGAGATAGCCTCGATTTGCGGATTAGCATGGAATCTCGGGTAAGTGACCCTTATTTACGATAATTACCCCGTTATGCGTGATATTGATTTAATTTCCGCATAAATTGAATTAAATTATGGAAATTTAGATAAATTGTCGTAAATAATCGATTTAGCTATTCGAGAATTAGAACGAGGCCCAATAAATTATTGGTGGGCCCAATGAGCCTAATAGGCCTCGATAAAGTGAAAATTAAGTGGAAAACGGGCTTAAGGCCGATTTAGGCCCATTAAGGTGCAATCGGGCCCAATAGGGGTAAATGGGCCCAATGATTTAAATTAAGCCCAAAAAGTATTAAATTCAATTAAATTGTATGTTATCTGACCTGAGGAATATTGATACGCAGTTCCGGGCGTTTGATTGGGAGCATAACGGACTGCGCGACGAGACAACATTGGAAAAGAAAAAGGTCAGACTCGACAGGAAAATAAGGTAAGGGAATTCTGCGGACTGCTAGAGGTAAACTTTACGAAGTTTTAAATTCATTTGCAGTCATTTAAAAATGTTCTGAAGGGTCTAGAGGTCGAAGAATAATTTTAATGCCCCGTATGGGCAAAATTTCCGAAATACCCTTGTTAAGGGTAAATGTTTCCAACTTTAGGAAAAATTGGGAGGAGCAAGGACAAGAGGTTCCTGCTTATTCTGGAGGTGTTTTGATGCATGCATTAGTAGGCTGGCTAACCTTGAAAGAAAATGCACAGCATTGCATACTTTCAACGTGAAATTGTTTTGAAAACGGTTTTGAGGAAACAGAGCCGCCTACGTGTTTTTATTTACATGTGACGTGCTAGAGCTTAGCTCGCACGATGTTTGATTTGTGTGATGCATGCATTAGTGCTAGAGCGAGAGCTCGCACTAGAGTTTTACATGCATAGGTGCTGGAGTCCAACTCGCACCAGATTTGTATACATATATATATGATTTTCGTGACAGGGTGCTAGAGTCTAACTCGCACCATATTTTTATATGATTTTGAGACAGGGTGTTAGAGCTTCGTTCGCACCAGATTTTTATACGATTTGCATACAGAGTGCTAGAGCTTAGCTCGCACTAGATTTACTTGATTTGATGAGAGTGCTAAGCATTGCTCGCACTGATTTTATGAGAACATGCGATGAGCCGTGCTTGGAGCATCGGGTAGACTGTGTGTCACCGATTAAATAGGCTCGCACGTGCGCTTTGAGACATGGCATCAGGGGAAAAGGCGCTTAAGTAAGGATGACCCCGAATGAAACAAAACCTCTGTGGGAAGCAGGCCAATTGGGCTGGAGTACCTAGAGATATTATATGGGTTCACGGAGTACGATGTACCGTGCAAGTAGCATGGAGTACGATGTACCGTGTTGTATCTTCGGATACGGTATCTTCGGATGCAGCATCTTCGGATGCATGGGATCGGATAAGACCGACGAGATGGCGTGACCTACCTCCCGGGCGGTTCCCGATCATGGTGAGAACCCGCACACTAGGATCCGTGTAGCTGAGGAACTCCCGAGGACACATATGGCCATAGTCCTAGTTATTGCCGTTATACAGATATTGCCTCGTCTCGCATGTCGACGATTTCGATGATTTAAACTGGGTTTTTAAACTAAATTTGCATGATGGTATTTCCATGCTTTTCAAACCCACGTGTGATGTAAACCATTTTCATGGTTTTGTGTGAGTCAGGATCACCCGCAGGAGGGGTCGAGTCCTGACTTTATTGTGAAAATTTTAATTGAGAAAGAAATGATTGTAATAATTGCATGTTGATTTTCCGTGCAAATGTGTTTTACATAACATCATAACGCATATCATTGTTTTAAAATGTGTGGAGAAAGGGTGGTTTATGCATGGCACCACGTTCATGTAGGTAGTATGGTTACCTACTTGTTTGTAGGATTGCCTTACTGAGCTTGATGTGCTCACCCCTTTCATTTTCTCCCACAGATAATCTCCAGTTGAAGTTGCGACGACTCAGTACTGTATTCCGGATATCCGCTGCTGCCCATCAACATAAGGTATATACACTTGTACATATTGTATCTACATAAGCATAGCACAGTAACATGTTTGTAAGCAACTTTAGGGGATGTATAAATATTGTAAACAATTATAAATGACTGAAGAAGAAATAAGTTAGATGGTAATTGAATGGTGGGACTGGCATTGACGCACAGCCCAATTATTAGTGGAGTGTTGGTCACGATTCGAGGACAGGTAAGAATTTAAGTAAATAATAAAACGCGAAAAATTAACTCTGATTTTTGGGTAGTTTGGGTCGTGACACTGTCCTCAGTTGTTCCCACTGAACTACAACCTCTATCTTGGATGGATCTACTGATACACCATCCCTCGATAGAACATTTTCCAACCAAAAGTCACACTTACTAAGCTTAGCATATAACTTCTGCTCTCATAGAATCTATAATACAATCCTGACGTAATTCTCATGCTCCTCATTGGATCTTGAGTATACCAATATGTCACCAATGAAGACGATAACAAACTAATCTAGATATGGCTTGAACACATTGTTCATCAAAGCCATGAAAGCCGCGGGAGATTCGTCAATCTGAATGGCTTAACCAAAAACTCATAATGGCCATATCGGGTACAAACGCTGTCTTGGGTACATCTCCACTCCGAACTCTCAGCTGATGATACCCAGACCTTAGATCAATCTTGGAAAAGACCTGTGCTCCCCGAAGCTGATCTAACAAGTCATCAATGCGTGGGAGGGGATACCTATTCTTGATGGTGGCCTTATTCAACAATCGGTAATCTATACACAATCGAAGAATCCTATCCTTCTTCCTTACAAATAAAACCAGTGCTCCCCAAGGTGAAACACTCGGTCTAATGAAACCCCTATCTAACAGCTCCTACAACTGTCTCTTGAGCTCTTCCAGCTCAACTAAGGCCATGCGATAAGGTGGTCTTAAAGTAGGCTCTATACCAGGCACCAAGTATACAAAGAACTCCATCTCTCTGTTTGGTGGTAACCTTGGCAACTCATCCGAAAAAACATCTGGGTACTCACTGACCACATGAATATCTAACAACTCCGGATGTGCATTATCTGTATCTACCACGTACTCAATGAAACCTTCAACATATTCGTTTCTCAGTCAGCAGAGTAATCGTTATTATAGTCATAACTACTACATTCATTTATTTTCATTAAACCTTACAACATAACTAGTAGGGTTAGGAAACATAATTGTCTTAGCATAACAATCTAAAATAGCATGGTTTGTAGATAACCAATCCATTGCTAAGATTACATCAAAGTCACTCATACTTAGCAATATTAGATTGGTTGTCATCTCTCTATTCCCTACACTCAACTTGCAATCATTAAATACATACTTTACAAGCTGACTACTATTCATAGGCGTACTAATCAACATCATCATACATAACGGTGTACGCTCTACATGTCTTGCTAATTTACATGCAAATGAAGGTGATACCAATGAATGCGTGGCACCAGGATCAATTAAAACATATGTTTTAATATCATAAATCAGGATGTTACCTCGTATCACATATGATGAAGCATCAGCTGTGCCCTGGTCCAAAGCATGTACTCTCCCTCAGCCAATCATTTGCTTCCCCTTCTCTTCTGCTGTCGCTCTCCTCTTTGAATCAAAAGTATCAACTAGAGCTCTCTCTGGCTCTCTACCCTTCAGTGGAGCAGTCTCAACCATCTTCGGGCAAGCTCTAGCAATATACCCTGGTTTCCTGCATCGAAAACACACTATAGGAGTCAGCGGACAATGTCTACCTCCATGATGTCTACCGCATCTACTGCACTGATCGGTAATAGGTCTCTATCCTACAATGACAATACCCTTCACTAGAGCTATGGCCGGATAAGTAGGAGGTCTAACAGGTCTCTCTCGTGCGTCCTCAATCCGTGGTCTCTTACCTAAGAGTCTCCTCCCTCATTGATAACTGAAACCTCTATCTCTAGTCGGTCTCTTCCTCTCTCTATCACGACTCCGACTAAACTTCCTGAACTCGAAAGCATTCCTCTCATAATCCTGCTCGCACAGTTTCTCCCTGCGCACTGCTTCCTCATATGTGGCTATATCCATTGGGACCAATCTAGACCGCAGAACCGGTCTCAGTCCATTAATGAACTTATGGACCTTCCTGGTCTCACTATACATGGTGTCTGGGTCATATCTTCCTAGGGATAAAATCTAGTCTCATACTCGTCCACAGAAAAATGCCCCTGGTTCAGTCTCAAAAACTCAGCCTGTAGTTTTCGCTGTGGGGTATCTGGAACAAACTGCCTCTTAAAGGCATCCCGAAATATCTCTCAACTAATATCTGTATGTCGGGCTCTCAATATGGGTCTGCTGGACTTCCACCAATGCTCTGCAGATCCTTTCAGTAGGAACGTAGGAAATGTGACCATCTTCGATGTCGTACACTCAAAGAATCCATAAAGCTTCTCCATCTCTCCAACCCACTCCTCAGCAGCAATAAGGTCCTTGACCCCACTAAAAGATGGAGGTCTAAACTTCTGGAACTGTCGCAACCGATCCAAATCACATTCGTACCCTAATCCACTGCTACTCGAAATTGGTGGGGGTGTTGGAGTATCTATAGTCCGTGGTGTATAAGCTGTCTGTATAGGCGTATAAGGGGCAGTTGCCTCTCCTGTCGCAGTTCCTGCCTCCTGTCCCTACCTACTTGGCATCGTCTGTGCCAATATCTCCACTATCATCTCTAGGCTATGCTCCAACCTCGTGAAGCGCGACTCAACACTCTCTGGTACCTCAGTAGCACCTGGAGTCTCATGGGTAGGAAATGACTCAGTAACAGCTCGACTCTCAGGCCTATCTCTACGGCCTCAAGCCCTACCTCTCGTCCCTCTACCACTACAAGTATTCTCCATATAGGCTAAGTTCCTGTATTCACAATCATGAATTAGTCTGTTTCCTATCTGGTATACATAGTTATATCTAAACACAACACAATACTATGAGGATGTACACTTTCCTATTTACTAACCCCGACTCACATCAGACCAACCTCTGCTCTGATACCATTCTCTCGTGACCCTCCATGACTTAACCAAAACCACTATAAATTTTTCGCATCTTAACATACCTTTCTCCTTATCAACGGTTTGGCTGTGATTTGATGTCAACATCTTTGCTTACCATATCATCCATTATCATACATACATGTCAATATACTATCTCTAATTATAACTTCTTTTATAATACATGTGAGCTCATATAAAATCAAATACAAATACATTCCTCATAATATATATCGTATACATCACTGTGCTGTTTATATGTTTAGATACAAAACCGTACAAAATATGTATACTTGTCGATCGATAGGAAATAGCAGCGGACAACAAGAATACTATCCCTCAAACGTACTCGCTCTATTGCTGATGCTCTGCAGAGAGATGTAGAAAAAAAAGGGACGAGCTCACAGCTCAGTAAGGAAATCAGGCAAGCAAGTAGACATCTACACTATCTACTCAAAATAATGCTATGCCTTGAAAATATCATTTCCTTAACTCCCTTTAAAAGCATGTCTTTAAAATATATACATATACTTATACAGATTAAAATCCATGTATAGAAATCATGCTTTCGTTCTCAAAGGAAGGCATGCAGTGCAAAATAATGTATCTTTATAATATCACAATGCCTTTAGATAAATCATGCCATTTATATTCAAATCACAATAAATATGACATTTAATCATTCACAACACAATAATCGGATTTCGACCCATCCCTCAGGTCTATCTATATCATAAATAAATCAATCAAGTGATATATCATGTGAGACTCTATGGTTAAATGCAATAATATCCTGGACTATGGCTATATCCTATAATGGTGATCCCAGGCTACACAGTACTCGATGTCCGGGGTATCACGGCTGCAACGAGAGAGGGGTCAGTCCATCACAACTCCCAGCTATAAACTCCTCAACTCCACAACTCCACACAGTACAGTGTACTCTATCCCACTCGCACGGTACAACGTACTCCGTAGACCTTACCTCACAGTCGGGGTGCCTGCCATAGGTCTTAGCCCTCAAACCATGGAATATAAATACCACGTCTCTAAATCCACATGCGAACATCTCTACAGTGCGACACTCAGTCTACACGAGGAAATCAGCATAGTTTTTAACATGTCTTATATATCACAGTAAAACTACAGTACGTGCCTTTGAGCACGACTCACAGTCGACACTCCGTTCAAACATTGTTTCACATAACAAACTAAACTCTAGTGCGAGTAAACCTCAAGCAACTAGGTCATGCATAGTTCATGTCTCAAATCAAGTATAAGCAATCGCTCTAGTACCATGCTATGCACCAAACTCATCAAATCAAGTACGAGCAATCGTTCAAGTACTATATCATGTATAAATCATGAAAAATCGAGTACGAGCAATGCTCTAGCACTCTGTCATGCATCTCATGTAAAATTCGAGTATGACCTAATCGGTCCAGCACTCTCTCATGCATAAATCATATAAAACTAAGTACGAGTAATAACTCCAACACTCTATCATGCATGTCATGGAAATCTAGTGTTAATCATACATCAGCACTAATACATGTGGAAAATATATGAAATCAAGTGTGAGCTGTGCTCTAGCACGATTTATTCTCACATAATTTGATAGATGGCTCTTTAAAAAAGGATTATTTTTAAAATATTAAAATCAACACTATAAATTGTGTTATTTCTCATCAACCAAGAAATCATTAGCTCATCTACCTCATCTTCTGCTAAACAGCAGTAAAAACACTCGTAATTGTGGTTTCCATGCTTTTTACAACTTTTCCCAAAAGTTGACATTTTTTCCTAACTATGGGTAAAATCGTAGTTTGCCACTATCGGGTCACAATAATTATTATTCACTTTCCCTGACCCTCAGAGTTTTTAAGTGAATGTAAAAGCAGACGAAAATACGTGCAGGTATCTCTAACTACTCACAAAAGTCCCTTACCTACAATCACTCGAGAAATTTTACTTTTTCAACGCTGCTCGATCCAGCAGTCCGATTTGCTCCTTCAATAATCTCTGGAGCCGTATATAACCATTTATCAGGTTAATTATATTTTTCCTACTGTATTTTACATTAAATACAGTCTATTTCAATTAATGGGCTTTGATAAACCTTAATGGGCCTAACTATGCCTTAAGCCCATTTTCATTTTACTATTCATTTTCGTTGGGCCTATTGGTTTTGTGAGGCCCACCAACTCTTATTGGGCTTATCCAAGACCCATTACATCACATTGGGCTAAAACCAATTGGGCTTGGCCCTTTAGACCTCTTGACCAAATGCCATGGTCGAGAGCATCCCATGTCGTCGGTCACACCATGGCATGCCATCCATGTCAATTTATTTAGCCAATTCACTTAGGCATTTTCACAAACACTTGGTTGGCGATGTTCTTAAGCTTCACTTAGTTCATTTAGGTATTTTATCAAACACCTTGATTGCCAACTAAATTCATGTATCAATTAATCAAATTGATTAATTCTAACTATACCATAATCATGAACACATGTACATCAACTCATTTATGCCTTAAAATCATATGGGCATTCATCAATTTATCACTACTCACTCTCAGTCAAACCATATTCATAGTGATTTCAAATGTTTCAATGCTTAAAACATATACCATTATACTTAAAATCATTCATACATTAACATATATGAATTTGAAAGCTTAAAATTATACCTAGTATTTGTATTCACACTTGGCCGAAACTTTGAAGCCTTACGGTTTGCACACTATGGCTCCTTGATAGCCAATTCCAACATATGTCACTCTCCTCTCAATTTGGAACAACTTTCATGAAGAATACAAGTTCCAAATATGCCTAAATCCTAGTGATTTCTAGTGAGAGAGAGCTTGGATAAATGTGTTTTAATGGTTTTTTCTTCTAGCCGAGAATGATGTGTTGAAGAAAACCCTGTGGTGGCTGATTTTATAAGCCATTTACTTAACCATTAAGCCTTACTTTCCAGCCATCTATATTGACTTCAAAAAGCTTAGGTAATGGTTACCAAAATAACAATAGTTACCCTTAACTAATGGGCTTAATTTTAATCCATTTGGGCCTTACAATCGGGCCTCTCGGTTTGGGCCTTCCTAATGGGCTTTCAGTCTGAAATTTTTACTATACATCGGGCCTTTAATTGTCTAAATATTTGGCCTATCAATCTGTCCAACAATTCGGTCTAAGGGACCTAGGAAATTCGATCTACACTTAGTATACCTTAATAGGCTTTAAAATCTTCACTGTGGCCATTTACGTTTTTACCCATTGAATTTAATCCAAAATCCATCCGAAGAAATTTTTCTTACTTTCGGGGATGATTATCTTGTATTTTGACCAAAAATATTTTTTCTCAAATTTTTCTCCATACTTAGGTTAATTTTTAACCATGGTTAGTCAACAATGGTAAAAGTCCACTTTTCTTAACTATAGTTGACTTTTTCCTTAATCATTGACCAAGTTGAATTTTTCTCAAAATTTTGAAAGTGTCATATCTTATGTTTTACACTCTTGTCTTTACGTTTTAGCCGTTTTCGGTAGGTAAATATGCCTTAAATACCTTAGATACCTTAAATCGTTAAAAAGGTCTGTTTTACCCTTTTTAGCTTTTACTCTTATTCTCTGTGTTCGGGACTAAATCAAACCGACTTTCCTTAATGAGCTCTCTTTATTTTCTCATTTTAAGTTCTTCTCTTGAGTCAGAATGATTCAGATCCACTCAGTTTTGCCATGTGGCTCTCATAGCCCTTTTTTGACTTTTATGTAGCTTTTAAGTGTTAAAGCATTTCACTAACACTTAAATCAAGTAAATACTCTTCTCATGATTCATTTATAATAATAAAGTGTTCATACACATAGGAATCATAAGGAACAAGCTACATAAAATACGGGTCTGACATCAATGAAAACACCTATGGCCATAGTGACTACCGCCCTATCCTAACTGATCAAGTCCCGGACTAGGGTACTGAAGACGGGATCAGGGTCTAACAGTATTAGGTAGTAATAACATCTCAATGCCACGAAGGCATCCCCGTGAAGCACTTGGCACCGTAGGGCAATCACACAGAACCTCCTACCGGGTGCTAGAGATGGCTCTCACAAGACATGACTGCCACAAAGGCATAACAGGGTCGCCAATAATCTCAAACATAACATTTCGATGTGTATACCGAAATAAATCATAAATCATCCCAATTTCTCAATTTACCAGTATGGGAAAAACAACCCATCAATTTAAAAACAACTCGTATTATCATATCCACAATTCGAAAAATCTGTTCAAGCTTTCTAAAAACCGTGGTTAAAATAGCCCATGCAAACTAGTTTCGAATGTCAAACAGGATGAATGGAGTTACAAAATCATGATGTAATGCTCACACGCACATGATATTAACATTTCAAAAAATCAGCATGTAAACTATTCTTGCAACTTTATGCTTTCTCCGAAACACACTCAAAGAGCCCATGCAAACTTGTTTACATTCGTCAAAAAAATTGAATGAGGTGATAAAATTTACAGTATAATGCTTGGACGCATATGGTTTATAACACCTCAAAATATAATTTACAAAACATTCAACTTTCATGGTATAATAAGGATCTAAACCATAGTGATTCAACTGAACAATAATTTCAGTAAACCAGTAAAGTGGGGTACAGTAGATTTTAAATCTAAATATGGCCTAGCTAACTAACTAAACTAACAGCTTACATTTTCGTGTAAAAATCTTAACTAATCCTAGGGCATTCTAATAACCGCAGCCACGTAAATCCCTTACCACGCAATAGCGACATGCACAACTTTACTCTTTTCGCCTTTGACGCGCATATGCGTCTAAGCTTCCTTGGCGCCTGCTGAAGTAGTTACTGCGAAATAACATTTAAGGGCAATATGTCATTTAACCTTCATACATGAAAAAATGAAATTTCAGCACATTCAACACTCATAAGATCAATTTGAGACTAACTAACACTAACATAGTTCACTAGTTTTTAAACCTTAATTTATTCACAATTGGAAAATCCCCAATATTTGGTCATGACTGAGACTTACCTCTAGTATTTCTACTTGCTTAGCATAAGCATTGGTTCTTCAATTATAGAATAACATCATTTGCATCATGCTTTTATGGTTACATTTCCATGTAAAAATCTTAACTAATCCTAAGGCATTCTAATAACCGTAGCCACGTAAATCCCTTACCACACAACAACGACGCACACAACTTTACTCTTTTCGCCTTTGACGCGTATATGCGTCTAAGCTTCCTAGGCGCCCGCTGAAGTAGTTACTACGAAATAACATTTAAGGGTAATATGTCATTTAACCTTCATACATGAATAAATGAAATTTCAACACATTCGACACTCACAAGATCAATTTGAGACTAACTAACACTAACATAGTTCACTAGTTTTTAAACCTTAATTTATTCACACTTGGAAAATCCCCAATATTTGGTCATGCCTGAGACTGACCTCTAGTATTTCTACTTGCTTAGCATAAGCATTGGTTCTTCAATTATAGAATAACATCATTTGTATCATGCTTTTATGGTCTAATTCTTACAATCCAACTAGCTAATTATTTCTAATCATTTCAAAGTTGCCGAATGCCTTAAGTAATATTCTTAACTTTACATTAAACTCATGCAATCCTATAAATACATATTTTCCACACCTAAATTCTATTTTAACTTCTAAAATTTCCAACAACTAATATTTCCAACTCTACTTAGTGGCCGAAACTCCCATAAATCGTCCTTATTCATTTGCTTAAATTCTGGTTTTACATTCATGGAACTTTGTTATTTCTACTTCAATTTGCTAACTTTATCCTTAAATTTCAGCAATGCAATTTGTTCCCAAACATTTCAAAATGACCGAACCTAATCTTCCATATTTACTTGACATTTCAACAATTGATTGACATTGCTATATCAACTAGTAAATTCCTATAATTTCAGCCAAGGAGAATTTAAATTCTGAATTTCATTCTCATTCACTACATGCAAAACAATGTATGTACTAATTTCATGATAGTTGTATAATCAAATTCTCGAACCCAAGTCAACTTAAAATCTCTAATATTTTCTCCCTTGGTCGAGCACTCCATTCTCACCATTCATGAACAATTTGTAGCACTAATTTAGTATTACTCATTAAAACAGTAAATTATTCACTTAAGTATTACAAATCTACCTAAGTTATCAAAATCTTCTCCATTTAAGATTTCTCTCAATTTTCGTGAATCCTAGGCTTTTCCACATGTAAATTCTGCATTTTAAATTAAACTATCACACTATATATTTCCAGAATTTTAGGTTGCATACAAATTTACATGTATGTAAAAATCAATTTTCCCTTGTACTTGGTGTATCCGAGACTATGCCCCTTCATTCCTACCTTCATGCTAAATTTTAAATCATGCAACCCCACATTTGTTTTAAACATATTACAGATTTAATGGTTAAATTTTACATTCATAATACAACAAATTTTCCTAACTTTCCTAAATGGCCAAATACCCTATTCCTCATGGCCACCTTAAATTTTCCCCAATTGTTAGAATTTATCAATTCACACATTACATTTCCACATCCAAGTTTATAATTTAGTTAGTTATACAAGTCTTAAATCCCCAATTTCAGAATTCCCAATTCAACCTAACTAAGAACCCTAATTTTCCATGCATGTTTCCAATTCTGAAATTAAACCAAAATTTCACTTATACTACACTAATATAACAGTAATTAAGCAACAATTACCAGAATTTGAACACTACTCACCTTAATTATCAATGGCCGACCACCCTAGCTAAAAATCCCAATTTGTTTTTTGAAATTTTCTGAAAATCGTTGTGTATTCTTAAGCCTATACACATTTTCAATTCAATTTGGTGTGGTCTCCCTCTATCCGAACCATCTAGACTCTCATCTCTCTCTTGAAAGCTCACGGTTTGGGAACGTAAGCTTTGGTTTCTTGGCTGAACAAATTTTCAGGGAATAACATGATTTGTAGGTATAGAAAACTAGGAATCTAACTTTAAGAAAACCAGAAAATCACTTAATCTTAACATGTAAACTAAAAATGGTGAGTTTTGTTGGCTGTTTAGGAAATCTGGTGGTCAAGAGGGGGCTGGTTTCGTGAGAGACAAAGAAAAGCTAGAGAGGAAACATGCATGCAGGTTTGGAGAGGCTAATTGTAAGACTCGATTTTATTCAAAACATGAATTGAAAAATGCAAAAGGATTGAAATGGTAGTCCCAAACACGTGCAAGGGTAAAACGGATAAAAGATTGAAATTCAGTATTTATCGGGATAAGAAAATTTAATTAAAAATAATGGATTTGAGAATCTTGATCAATAATGAAGAAATAATTAAATTTCAGGTTAAATTGATCAAGATATGAATTTATTGGAATTAATCAGAATTTTTACCTCAGGAAATTATCTTGAAAATAATCAAAAAATATACCGAAAAGATAAAATCGGACTAATAAATTCATTTATGGATTAAATGAATTTAATATGATTTTTTAGGATATTTTGAGATTTTTATTATTATTTTAATGATTAAAATAATAATAAAAATCTATTATAAAAAAATATAGAAATCTGAATTAAAAAACGTGAGGAGAGAGAAAAGAAGAAAACGCGAAGGCCGACCCGAGGAAGAAGAGACTTACCGGTGAGCCACCAGCGGCCAGGAACCCCAGCGAGGGCGGACGAAGGAGGCCTGACAGTCGCGCGACCCACCGGCTGCCGCAACGCGTGGTGAGGTCACCGAAATCGGCAGATCGACGGAGGGAGATGCCATGGGAGAGAAAGGAACTCGACGGCCATCGACGCAAATTTGGTCCAACCCGAGGCCCGATGATGGAAGCCCAGGCGATGGCGCGCCGAACGGTACCGAAAACGGCTCGAGAACAGGTTAGACGGCGCCGAAATAGCGAAATGAAGCTTGAACAGATACGGCCAGTTCAGCACAGTGAGGGTGTGCTGAACCGGACCGGACCGGTTCAGCCAAAAAGAAAAGAAAAGAAGAAAAAAAGGAAAGAAAAAGAGGAAAATTGGGAAAAATTTCAGAGATGCAATCGAGCTACGGGTAAGTCGATAAGCGGTCGAAATTGACCGATTTAAATTTTGGAATATTTAATTTGATTAATATCCGACTGAAAATTTACCCGAAAAAATATTAAATTGTGTAACTCGACGATTGACGTCAAACAAGGACTCGAGTCAACCTCGATTTACGTACTATCATAGAATCTCGAGTAAGTAACCCTTATTTATGATAATATTGCATCGTTATGCGTGTTAAAAATTTACCGCATAAATTACGGATTTATTTTGTATAAATGAATTAAATTCTGAAAATTAAAATAAATTGTCGTAAATAATTAATTGAGCTATCCGAGAGTTTAGAACGAGGCTCAATAAATATTGATGGGCCCAATGAGCCCAATAGGGCTCGATGATGTGAATAGTAAGTGGAAAACAGGCTTAAGGCTGATTAAGGCCCATTAAGGTACAATCGGGCCCAATATGGGTAAACGGGCCCAATGATTTGAATTAAGCCCAAAAAATATGAAATACAATTAATTGTATTGTATTTGACCTGATGAATATTTATCCGCAGTTCCAGAGATTGGATTCGGAGTAAATCGGACTGCGTGACGAGTCATCAGTGGAAAGGTCAGACTGTACAGAAAAATGAGATAAGGGAATTGTGTGAGTAGCTAGAAGAAGCTATGCGTATTTTAATAGCTTTTGTATACACTGAATATGTATATATACACTGATTATGTACAAAGGTCCTAGAAAATGGTTTAAAGATTTTAAGGACTCGAAATAGGAAAAGACTATTTTACCCCTATTGAGGAAAATTCACCTAAGGATGGTGAAAGCATGACATGTATGAAATGCATGATTTAAGGAATTTTCTAATTTAAGGAATTTTCTTGATTTTTAAGCAAAGCAAATCAATAGATTGGCTAGTATTTGCATAAATTTCACAATATAACACTATGTAAGTGTTATTAAGATTTAAATAAAAATTATTTGGAAAATGGGCAAACTATCAAGTTTATATGGAAACAGTTAGTGCTGGCGCATAGCTCGCACTATATCTAAGTTTGTGAGTGTGCATAAAATGTGCTTGAGCGGTTACTCGCACCGACTTGTGTGACATCATTTGCATGAAATGTGCTAGAGCAGTTGCCCGCACTGATTTTACTATTTTGAAATGCATGAGAGGTGCTAGAGCCTAGCTCGCACTCTGTTTTGACTTGTTTTGACTTGATATGCATAAAATGGTGCTGGAGCAATTACTCGCACTAGTTTTTATGATTTGACATGCATGAGAGGTGCTGGAGCTTAGCTCGCATCCTGTTTTGATATGATAATTGCATAAAAGCCGTACTGGAGCCTTGCTTGTACGTGATTTAATCGATTTAATTGCATAAAGCCGTTCTAGAGTGTAACTCGCATGAGATTTGATTTGTTTATGCATAAAACCGTGCTGGAGCTTGCTTGCACGAAGTTTTATATGGATTTATAACTCATTTTAAAGTCGTACTGGAGTGCTACTCGTTCACAGATTTTACTGATCTTTATGAAACCATCCTAGAGCTTTGCTCGCACGAGATTTTTAGATATCATGAATATGCATGGAGTCGTGCTAGAGCTTCGCTCGCACAGGGATTTATATGACATGCATATAGCCGTGTTAGAGCTTCTTGTAGACTGTGTGTCACAGTGAGATGATATGCCCACACGTGTATACTGAGACAAAAATGGTATGGGTGGATAAAACCTATTGCAAGCACCCCCTGACTGAGACTGGGTTCACGGAGTACGTTGTACCGTGTATGTCACGCGAAGTACGCTGTACCGTGGGGATTGTTGGAGTGGAGTGGCATTAGCCACGAGGCAGCAAGCCTTGCCCTTGCAATCCTGATGTTATGCTGTTCTAGCGGGTAGGACCGACCCACCTCCCGTTTCAGGTGTGATACCCCGCACACTAGGTACCATGTTGCCAGGGATCACTAGGTTATGGCCATAGTCCTCGTTGTTACTGATATAGTCACCTACATGTCTCATATGATATAATTTGTGGTCTCGATAGACCAGGGTAGACCCGAGGGAGGGGTCAGGCCCCCGATTTTGTAATTTTCACTGAAATGTGCTTTACTACTATCATGCTAGAATTTTCAGAGAATTTTATAACGAATTGATTTATGAGATGCTTAACACCTTCGGGTTATTTTATACAGCAAATTTAATGAAATGATTTAAATGCAGTAACATGATGAGTTTTCCATGCTTTAATTATAAATTCATAAAAAGAATTGTTTCTCATGATTTGTTTTACATGGCATGATCTTGATTTACCTCATGCTAAGTATGATTCAATGATGTCGCATAAAATGCCATTGATGCATAAGTAGTATGATTTCTATATGCACGAATAGTTTTATAAACTAAGTCATTGATGACATACATGATTTTCTGCTTGAGATTTTAAGGGCATGGCATTATGAGCATGTAGATAGTGGAGCTATCTACTTACTTGCATAATTGCCTTACTGAGCGTGTGGTTTGCTCACCCCCATTATTTTCCCATCTTTTCAGAGCACTCGCAATAGTTAGTGAGCGACTGAGGACTTGCATCTTGGTATCCTCTACTTCCCATCGAGAGTCATGTATACACATTTGTATAGTTTTGTATCTAAATATGTAATGCACAGTACTGTAAACGTATATGATGTCGGTGTCACGACCCAAATTACCTAAAAATCAGAGTAAATTTTTCACTTTTTCATTTATTATTTAATTCTTACCTTTCTCTTATCGTGACCATCCTACAAATAGTTGGGCTATGATTCGGTGTTAGTCACCTCACACTATTACCAATTCCATTTCCATAATCACATTTATATATCAGAGTTTACCATCTTTGACTTTAATTAAATACATACTCAATGGTATTTATAACTCTACATCCCCGATATCATTTCCATTTACAGTACTGTGCATTACATATTTAGATACAAAACTATACAAATGTGTATACTTGTCTCTCGATAGGAAGCAACGGATACCAATGCATGCAAGTCCTCAGCCACTCATTAACTATTGCGAGTGCTCTGAAAAGATGGAAAAATAAGGGGGGTGAGCAAACCACACGCTTAGTAAGGCAATTATGCAAGTAAGTAGATAGCTCCACTATCTACATGCTCATAATGTCATGCCCTTAAATCCATTTCTTTTCATTAAAATCATCAAGCACAAAGTCATACAAACATCAATGACTTAATTTATCAAAACTATTTGTGCATATATAAATCATACTACTTA
Organism: Firmiana major; assembly: GCA_033439115.1. Lineage (NCBI taxonomy): Eukaryota > Viridiplantae > Streptophyta > Magnoliopsida > Malvales > Malvaceae > Firmiana > Firmiana major. The sequence goes on along the minus strand of CM065907.1, from coordinate 40,468,391 downwards.
TGCATCAAAGCATTTTATGTGACATCATTAAATCATATTAAGCATGAATTTAATCAAGATCATGCAATCTTTCATGTCATGTAAGACAAATCATGGATTTCAATTGAAAGGATGGAAAACTTCACATGCTACTGCATTTAAATCAATACAGTAAAACTACAGTAAAAACTAACCCTTCCGGGTTAATCAACTCATAAAACAATCTCATAATTCCATTTCAAACTCATAAAACAATTCGTTAAAATTCATTATAAAACTTCGGTTATAAAAACCACCCTTCTTTCAGGGTCACATATCATAAAATCATAAAATCGGGGGCCTGACCCCTCCTTCGGGTCTACCCTAGTCTATCGACCAATAGTTATATCATGTGAGACAATCAGGTAATTATCAGTAACATCGAGGACTATGGTCATATCCTAGTGATCTCTGGCAACACGGTACCTAGTATGCGGGGTATCACACCTGAAACGGGAGGTGGGTCGTCCTACCCGCCAGAACAGCATAACACTAGGATTGCAAGGGCAAGGCTTGCTGCCTCGTGGCTAATGCCACTCCACTCCAACAATCCCCATGGTACAGTGTACTCCGCGTGATATACACGGTACAACGTACTCCGTGAACCCAAGCTCAATCAGGGGTGCTAATAATAGGTCTTATCCACCCATATCATCTCTGTCTCAGTATGCACGTGTGAGCATATCATCTCACTGTGACACACAGTCTACAGGAGGCTCCAACATGGCTATATGCATGTAATATAAATCCCTGTGCGAGCAAAGCTCTAGCACGGCTCCATGCATATTCATGATATCAGAAAACCTCGTGCAAGCGAAGCTCTAGCACAGTTTCATAAAAATCAGTAAAATCTGCATACGAGCAGCGCTCCAGTACGACTAAAACTGATTATAAATTCAAGTAAAATCCACGTACGAGCAATGCTCTAGTACGGATATGTATATAAAACTCAGTGAAAACCTCGTACGAGAAAAACTTCAGTACGACATTCAAATGAATTATGAAAACCATGTAAAACTTTGTGCGAGCAACACTCCAGCACAAATAAATGCTTAAGTAAATCAAATCTTGTGCGAGTTACACTCCAGCACGGCTTTATGCATAATTAAATCAAATCTCGTGCGAGTTACACTCCAGCACGGTTTTTATGCAATATCAAATCAAAACAGGATGCGAGCTAAGCTCCAGCATCTCTCATGTATGTCAAATCATTAAAACTAGTGCGAACAATCGCTCCAGCACCATTTTATGCATACCACGTCAAAACAAATCAAAACATGTCAAAATAGAGTGCGAGCTAGGCTCCAGCACTTCTCATGCATTTCATAGGAATAAAAAATCAGTGCGAGCAACCGCTCTAGCACATGTCATGCATATGATGTCACAAGTCGGTGCGAGCAACTGCTCAAGCACATTTATGCACATTCACAAACGCAGATATAGTGCGAACTACGTGTCGGCACTATCTGTTTCCATATAAACTTGATAGTTGGCCGTTTTCCAAAGAAATTTCCACTTAAATATTAATAACACTTACGTAGTGTTATCATGTGAAATTCATGCAATTACAGGCCAATCTATCGCTTTGCTTTGATTAAAACCAATAAAATTCCTTAATCATAAAATTCCTTAAATCATGCATTTCATGCATGTCATGCTTTCACCATCCTTAGGTGAACTTCCCTCAATAGGGGTAAAATAGACTTTTAACCTATTTCGAACCTTAAAATCATTTAAACCACTTTTAGGATCATTATACATAATCAACGTATACATACATATTCAGTGTACAGAAAAGCTATTAAAATACGCGTAGCTACCTCTAGCTACTCACATAATTCCCTTACCTCATTTTTCTGTACAGTCTGACATTTCCACTGATGACTCGTCACGCAGTCCGATTTGCTCCGAATCCAAATCAAATCTCCAGCACTGCGGATAAATGTTCATCAGGTCAAATACAATACAATTAATTGTATTTCACAATTTTCTGGGCTTAATTGTAAATCATTGGGCCCATTTACCCATATTGGGCCCGATTGCACCATAATGGGCCTTAATCGGCCTTAAGCCCGTTTACTACACTTTATCGAGGCCTATTGGGCTCATTGGGCCCATCAATATTTATTTAGCCTCCTTCTAAATTCTCGGATATCTCAATTTAATATTTACGATAATTTATCCAATTTTCAGAATTCATTTCATTTCATGCGAAAATTAAATCCGTAATTCATCAACATGCATAACGATGCAAAATTGTCGTAAATAAGGGTTACTTACCCGAGATTCCATGATAGTACACAAATCGAGGCTGTCTCGAGCTCTCGGTTGATGCCAATTGTCGAGCTACACAATTAAATATATTTTTAGGGTAAACTTTCAGTCGATTATTTATAAAATTAAATATTTCAAAGATTTAATCGGTCAATTCGACTGCTTACCGACTTACCCGAAGCTCGATTGCATCACTGGAATTTTTCCCAATTTTTCTCTTTTTCTTTACCCTTTTTCTTCCTTTTTTCCTTCTCTTTTTGGCTGAACCGGTCCGGTCCGGTTCAACCCGGTACAGACCGCCGGTTCAGCTCGGTTCGGTTCTGTCGGTTCAGTCCGGTTCGGCCGGTTCAGTCACCATTTGGTCATTTCGGCGCCGTCCGACTGGTTCCTGGCGTGATTCCACCGCCGTTCGGTGCGCCATCACATGGGCTCCCTAAATTGGGCCTCGGTGTGGCTCGAATCGGCCCCGATGGCCGCCGATCGAGGCTTCTCTTTCGCGGGTTCCTCCGTTTTCGACGATTTTCGACGACTTCCATGGCGCATCTTGGCCGCTGGTTGTTCGCTCGGTGCTGGGCTGCGTTCGCCGGCCCTCACCGGCCCCTAGGCCTGGCCGGTGGCTCGCCGGTGACGAACCTCCTCGGTCTCGGCTTCCTCGCTTCTCTCCGTTTTGTTTTCCTCTCTGTTTCAGACTTTGTTTCTTTTTTTTTACTTATTTTTTTATTATTATTTTTTTTATTTGTAATTTATTTTTAATATTATTTTATTCATTAAAATAATATTAAAATTCACAAATATCTTAAAAAAATTATATTTTATTCATTTAATCTGTAAATAAATTTCTCAGTCCGATTTTACCTTTCCAGTATATTTTTCGATTATTTTCGGGATTATTTTTCGATACGAAAATTTTGATTTATTCCAATAAATTCATATCTTGATCAATTTAACCCGAAATTTAATTATTTCCTCGTTATTGATCAAGATTTCTCAATCCCATATTTTTAATTAAATTTTCTTGTCCCGATTAATACCGAGTTTTGATCTTTTGACCGTTTTGCCCTTGCACGTTTTCGAGAATACCATTTAAGTCCTTTTGCATTTTTAAATGCACCCGAAAATATCAGGTCTTACAATCTCCCCCACTTAAGATATTTGGTCCTCCAAATTAGAACCAAGTAAATGAGTCCATAATTAACTCCGGGTACATCTATCATATCATATACTGTCATTCTCAAGTGACTTTGTTTGGAGTGTATTACTACCATCATGCTTAACTAGAGAGATCATCTTAAACCTTAACACTTTCTCCTTCCGTCTAATGCCCGAATCGATTTCCAATCATATGTTATACTTTCATTGAGCTAAGCCGTTGAAGCTCATATCTGATCACATATACTGGGTCCGGATATTATTTCCGAAACATCTTAAGATAGGACACATAGTGGATGCCTCCTAATTCAAGTGGTAACGTCAACTTACAGGTCTTACCTTCCACTTTGTCCTATATCTCTATCTGAATCTCGTTACGTCCTTATGCTCTTAGGACAAGTAACTATCAACAATACTGATTCACCTTCGGTGAATTCCAAAGATTTTCTGTCTCTTGTCAGCATGGATTTTCTGTCTGCTCTGAGGTGTTCTTAATCTCTCACAAATCAACTGAACATCATCAGAGGTTTATCTTACCAATTTGGGAACAATTCTCTATCTGTCACCCACTTCTTCCTATCCAAGTCGGGAAACAACTCCCTATGGCCATACAATGCCTCATATAATCTCATCTCGCTACTCGAGTGACAACTGTCATCATTGACGAATTTGATTAGTAGCAACTGATCATCCCAGGAGCTCATAAAATCAATGGCACACGCTCTCATCAAATCCTCCAGAACCTGTACAGTCCTCTCTGACTGACTATCTGTCTGAGGGTGGAAGCTGTGCTAACACTCAATCAGGGTCCCATAGCTTCCTGAAAAACGTTCCCAGAAGTGGGAAGTGAAGCGGGAATCCCTATCTGATATCATGCTCACTGGAACGCTAAATATTGTTCTACAATTTTCCATACATATAAATTCGCCTACACACTCAGAGTATCTGGGGATTTCATAACCAGAATGTGGGTAGACTTAATCAATCTATCGACTATCACCCAGATAGCCTCGTGATTTATTAGGGTTCTTTATACCCCATCACAATATCCATGGTAACTTGTTCTCTTTTTCGTGTCAATATAGGTAGAGGCTGCAATAATTCTGCAACTTCTTTTGCTCTACCTTAATCTGCTGACATACGAGACACTTTTCCACAACTCTACAATATTTCTTTCCATATCTGACCACTAATACCCTTTTCAAGGATTTCGATATCTATTTATTATTTCTCGGATGCACTATATATCCCGAAGAGTGAACTTCTGATAATAATACTATCTCATCAACTGTGGTTCTGGGGAGCACTTATACTGTGTCTGAACCTCTGTAAATCATCATCACTCACTTGAACTCTGTCACTATACCCTTCTGAATCTGACCCACACTATCGACACCATGCCGATCATCACGCTAAGCCTGGCAAATCCGGTCACACAAATTCGGTTCTAACCTCAGGCTAGCTATCATAAAATCACTATCATCATCAGAAGGGGTCATATCACTACTGAGGTTCAACTGCTCTAGCCGCTCACGCTCCCTGACCATCACATGTAATACCATCCCGAGGCTCTTTCTGCTCAAGGCATCAGCCATTACAATAGCCTTTCCTGGGTGGTACAATGTTCACACTCATAATCCTTAGAAGCTCTAACCCTCTTGGTTATCTCATATTCTACTCTTTCTGTAAAAACAGATACTCGAGACTTTTTACGATCAGTGCATACCCAAAATTTCTTATCATTTAAGCGGTTGCGCCATACTTTAAGTGTAAATGTTACGGCTGCAAACTCTAAATCATGGGTCGGATAGTTTCTCTTATGGTCATCGAACTAACTGGATCCATAAACGACTATCTGCCCATTTTACATCAATACACAGCCCAATCTTTATTCTGAGGTATCCATACACACTGGAACCTCTTGTGCTGTTGGGTATGGTGAGAGTACTTACGGTGGTCAGTTCATTGCTTCAATATACTAAAACTCACCAAAGCTACTTTCATACTTATCATAACACTCGTATGAAATCTTTTCCCGAATGAGACGTGTCAACTGAGTAGCCCATTTTGAGAAACTCTCAACACCTCGTCTGTAAGACAGTTTCCTGTTGCTACTCATTCTCTTCCCTGGACTACGAATACATCAAAATATCATCGCTCAAGATGACAACCAATTGGTCCAGGTAAGGTTTAAATACCTCATCGTAGTTGAGTTTCACTGAATATTTCAAATTCCCATATTCTTGACCTATGTTCGTATAAACGTACAATGTCATTTCGAAATCGCTTTCGTTCAAGATACTAGCTCAATCATTTCTTTTCTCTTATATTAACGGCTTTTATAAAATTTTAAATTTTAAACCTTCATGATTAGTCAAATTCTATATTTCTTTATCGTATCAGTAAAGGTACCCAAATTTTAAATGCATATATAGCGACTACAACTGTCGATTTCAGTTTATAGGTGATGTGTGCGCTTCTAGATGCTGTCAAATCTTCAGGCAGGGAGATATTTTGAAATACCTTTATTAACCCTCAGACTTGACCACATCGACTGGGTGTAGATATATCTATCCCTTATCTTTGTCGCAATCCATATACACTACATATTGCTTAATCCTTACTTTGCATATCAATGATATCCTTACCTTGCATACGTCTCTTATTCCAATATATCTCCTTTAATATATCACTTATAACAAACTCTTTCATTATTTGTCAAACTTACAATACACTTTTCAAGGATGTTTTCACCCATATTTTCAACTTACAATCTATATACCCATATTCAGTTAGTGAAAATCAGCTAACTATCATCCTCTTGTCTATGGGTACAGGCTTCACTTTTTTCACTAACTTATAAGCAACTGAAGGCGGTATGAATAAATGCATGGCACCAGGATTAATTAAAGTAATTATTTCATTATTCACAACCAGTGTGGTATCTTCCACCACATCTGATGAAACATCAATAGTGTCTTGGTCCAAGGCATACATTCGTCCTCGTCCAACATCTTATTTTTGTGGTAACTACCACATATTCTACATTGTTCACACTGCTACACTGCTATACTGTTACATAGCAGGTTGGGGTCCTCAAATCACAATACCCCTCAAAAGTATTGAAATTAGATATACTGGGGTTTATCAATCATCTTACCTTATGAATCATCAGCTCTAAGCTTTTACCAAACTACATTTTCTCCCGTTCTGACATCTTTGTCATTCTCTATTCTCTTTTGTCTCAATTTCGACCCTTACTACCTTTTCCAATCTCAGAGGCGTGCAACTTATGATCTTATTCACACAACTGTAGTCTACGCACTGCCTCGGCATAGGTAGTGATATCTAACGGGCTAATTGGACTCTAATTGACAATCTGAGCCCTTCCATGAACTTTGAAACATCTCGACTCTCACTGTTCATCGTGTCCGAGTCACATCTGCCCAGGAATATAAACTAAGTTTCATACTCGTTAATCAACATGTTCCTCTAGGTCAGAGTAAATACTATAATCTGTAATTTCCTTTAACAATGTCCGGGATATTCTGTCACCGGAATACATATAGAATTATTTTCCATGTCCATTCTGGATGTCAAACTCTTAAGGTGGGTCGAGCGAACTTCCACCTATGTTCTGACTCACCCTCAAATCTCATACATATTCTGAGTAATTAGCTCTATAATATTCTTCACACTCCGCTCCAACCTCGTGAAGCGTGTCTCAATACTGTCTGATCTCTCTGTCAAACTCTGTCTGATCTCTCTGTCGGACTCTGTGGGGCATGCTCAACATTAGCCTCCACGTCAACCTCATCTTGAGTCTCAAGTGGCGACTCAGTACAACTCTCAAGCCTACCTCTTCGGCCTTAAGCTCGTGTACTCGCCTCTCTATCATAGCGGCTATCAGTTAATGAGTCTATTCTTGCATTTAAAAATCAATTTCTTATTTGCACTTTCATCTCGATATACACAATTGTATCTAAATAATGCATAGTACATGGGGATGTAAACATTCTTAACTACTAACACCGACTCATACCAGGCCAACTCAAGCTCTGATACAATTAAACCAGTCACGACCCAAATTACCTAAAAATCAGAGTAAATTTTTTATTTTTTCATTTATTATTTAATTCTTACCTTTCTCTCATCGTGACCATCCTACAAACAGTTGGGCTATGATTCGGTGTTAGTCACCTCACACTATTACCAATTCCATTTCCATAATCACATTTATACATCAGAGTTTACCATCTTTGACTTTAATTAAATACATACTCAATGGTATTTATAACTCTACATCCCCGATATCATTTCCATTTACAGTACTGTGCATTACATATTTGATACAAAACTATACAAATGTGTATACCTGTCTCTCGATGGGAAGCAGCGGATACCAATGCATGCAAGTCCTCAGCCGCTCATTAATTATTACAAGTGCTCTGAAAAGATGAAAAAATAAGGGGGGTGAGCAAACCACACGCTCAGTAAGGCAATTATGCAAGTAAGTAGATAGCTCCACTATCTACATGCTCATAATGCCATGCCCTTAAATCCATTTCTTTTCATTAAAATCATCAAGCACAAAGTCATGCAAACATCAATGACTTAATTTATCAAAACTATTCGTGCATATATAAATCATACTACTTATGCATCAAGCATTTTATGTGACATCATTAAATCATATTAAGCATGAATTTAATCAAGATCATGCAATCTTTCATGTCATGTAAGACAAATCATGGATTTCAATTGAAAGGATGGAAAACTTCACATGCTACTGCATTTAAATCAATACATTAAAACTGCAGTAAAAACTAACCCTTCCGGGTCAATCAACTCATAAAACAATCTCATAATTCCATTTCAAACTCATAAAACAATTCGTTAAAATTCATTATAAAACTTCGGTTATAAAAACCACCCTTCTTTCAGGGTCACATATCATAAAATCATAAAATCGGGGGCCTGACCCCTCCTTCGGGTCTACCCTAGTCTATCGACCAATAGTTATATCATGTGAGACAATCAGGTAATTATCAGTAACATCGAGGACTATGGACATATCCTAGTGATCCCTGGCAACACGGTACCTAGTGTGTGGGGTATCACACCTGAAACGGGAGGTGGGTCGTCCTATCCGTCAGAATAGCATAACACTAGGATTGCGAGGGCAAGGCTTGCTGCCTCGTGGCTAATGCCACTCCACTCCAACAATCCCCACGGTACAGCATACTCCGCGTGATATACACTGTACAACGTACTCCGTGAACCCAAGCTCAATCAGGGTTGCCAGTAATAGGTCTTATCCACCCATATCATCTCTGTCTCAGTATGCACGTATGAGAATATCATCTCACTGTGACACACAGTCTACAGGAGGCTCCAACACGGCTATATGCATGTAATATAAATCCCTGTGCGAGCGAAGCTCAAGCACAGCTCCATGCATATTCATGATATCAGAAAACCTCGTGCGAGCGAACGAGCAGTGCTCCAGTATGACTTAAACTGATTATAAATTCAAGTAAAATCCACATATGAGCAATGCTCTAGTACGGATATGTATATAAAACTCAGTGAAAACCTCGCGAGAAAAACTTCAGTACGGCATTCAAATGAATTATGAAAACCATGTAAAACTTTGTGCGAGCAACGCTCCAGCACAAATGAATGCTTAAGTAAATCAAATCTCGTGCGAGTTACACTCCAGCACGGCTTTATGCATAATTAAATCAAATCTCGTGCGAGTTACACTCTAGCACGATTTTTATGCAATATCAAATCAAAACAGGATTCGAGCTAAGCTCCAGCATCTCTCATGTATGTCAAATCATTAAAACTAGTGCGAGCAATCGCTCTAGCACCATTTTATGCATACCACATCAAAACAAATCAAAACATGTCAAAATAGAGTGCGAGCTAGGCTCCAGCACTTCTCATGCATTTCATAGGAATAAAAAATCAGTGCGAGCAGCCGCTCTAGCACATGTCGTGCATATGATGTCACAAGTCGGTGCGAGCAACTGCTCAAGCACATTTATGCACATTCACAAACGCAGATATAGTGCGAACTACGTGTCGGCAGTATCTGTTTCCATATAAACTTGATAGTTGGCCGTTTTCCAAAGAAATTTTCATTTAAATATTAATAACACTTACGGAGTGTTATCATGTGAAATTCATGCAATTATAGGCCAATCTATCGCTTTGCTTTCATTAAAACCAATAAAATTCCTTAATCATAAAATTCCTTAAATCATGCATTTCATGCATGTCATGCTTTCACCATCCTTAGGTAAACTTCCCTCAATAGGGGTAAAATAGACTTTTCACCTATTTCGATCCTTAAAATCATTTAAACCACTTTTAGGATCATTATACATAATCAAGGTATACATATATATTCAGTGTACAGAAAAGCTATTAAAATACGCGTAGCTACCTCTAGCTACTCACATAATTCCCTTACCTCATTTTTCTGTACAGTCTGACATTTCCACTGATGACTCGTCACGCAGTCCGATTTGCTCCGAATCCAAATCAAATCTCCGACACTGCGGATAAATGTTCATCAGGTCAAATACAATACAATTAATTGTATTTCACAATTTTCTGGGCTTAATTTTAAATCATTGGGCCCATTTACCCATATTGGGCCCAATTGCACCATAATGGGCCTTAATCGGCCTTAAGCCCGTTTACTACATTTTATCGAGGCCTATTGGGCTCATTGGGCCCATCAATATTTATTGAGCCTCGTTCTAAATTCTCGGATATCTCAATTTAATATTTACGATAATTTATCCAATTTTCAGAATTCATTTCATTTCATGCAAAAATTAAATCCGTAATTCATCAACATGTATAACGATGCAAAATTGTCGTAAATAAGGGTTACTTACCCGAGATTCCATGATAGTACACAAATCGAGTCTGTCTCGAGCTCTCGGTTGATGCCAATTGTCGAGCTACACAATTAAATATATTTTTTGGACTTTCAGTCGATTATTTATCAAATTAAATATTCTAAAAATTTAATCGGTCAATTCGACTGCTTAGCGACTTACCCGAAGCTCGATTGCATCACTGGAATTTTTTCCAATTTTTTCTCCTTTTTTTCCCTTTTTCTTCCTTTTTTCCTTCTCTTTTTGGCTGAACCGGTTCGGTCCGGTTCAACCCGGTTCAGACCGTCGATTCAACTCGGTTCGGTTCGATCGGTTCAGTCCAGTTCGACCGATTCAGTCACCATTTGGTCATTCCGGTATCGTCCGACCGGTTCCCGACGTGATTCCACCGCCGTTCGGTGCGCCATCACATGGGCTCCCTAAATTAGGCCTTGGTGTGGTTCAAATCGGCGCCGATGGCCGTCGATCGAGGCTTCTCTTCCGCGGGTTCCTCCTCCGTTTCTGGTGATTTTCGACGACTTCCACGGCGTGTCTTGGCCGCTGGTTGTTCGCCCGGTGCTGGGCTGCGTTCGCCGGCTCCTAGGCCTGGCCGGTGGCTCGCCGGTGACGAACCTCCTCGGTCTCGGCTTCCTCGCTTCTCTCCGTTTCGTTTTCCTTTCTGTTTCAAACTTCGTTTCTTTTTTTTTTTTACTTTTTTTTATTTTTTTTATAATTTATTTTTAATATTATTTTATTCATTAAAATAATATTAAAATTCACAAATATCTTTAAAAAATTATATTTTATTCATTTAATCTGTAAATAAATTTCTCAATCCGATTTTACCTTTTCGGTATATTTTTCGATTATTTTCGGGATTATTTTTCGATACGAAAATTTTGATTTATTCTAACAAATTCATATCTTGATCAATTTAACCCGAAATTTAATTATTTCTTCGTTATTGATCAAGATTTCTCAATCCCATATTTTTAATTAAATTTTCTTGTCCCGATTAATACCAAATTTTGATCTTTTGGTCGTTTTGCCCTTGCACATTTTCGAGAATACCATTTAAGTCCTTTTGCATTTTTAAATGCACTCGAAAATATCAGGTCTTACAGTCGGGTATGCAAGGTTATGTAAATACCATTGTGTATGTATTTAGTTAAAGTCAAAAGATAGTAAACTCTACTCTGTGAATGTAATTATGAAAATGGAATGGTAAATAGGTGAGAGGTGACCAACACCGAATCATAGCCCAACTGTTTGTAGGATGGTCCCGATGAGATAAAGGTAAGAATTAAATAATAATCAAAAAGTAAAAAATTTGTAGTGATTTTAGGTAATTTGGGTCGTGACAGTTTTTAGTATCAGAGCTAAGTTTGCCTGATATGAGTCGGTGTTAGTGGTTAAGGAAGTTTACATCCTCATGTACTGTGCGTTGTTTAGATACAATTGTGTATATCGAGATGAAATTACAGCTAAGAATTTGATTTTTGAATGCAAGAATATAGACTCATTAACTGATAGCCGCTATGGTAGAGGGGCGAGTACATGAGCTCGAGGCCATTGAGGTAGGCCTGAGAGTTGTACTGAGTCGCCACATGAGACTTAAGATGAGATTGACGTGGAGGCTGGTATTGAGTATGCCCCACAGAGTCCAACAGAGAGATCGGACAGAGTCTGACAGAGAGATCGAACAGTATTGAGACATGCTTCGAGAGGTTGGAGCAGAGTGTGGAGAATATTTTGAGAGCTAATTGCTCAAAGTATGTATACGATTTGAGGGCGAGTCAGAGCATTAGTGGAAGTTCGCTCAACCTATCTTAAGAGTTAGACATCCAGATTGGACATGAGAACTTAATTCTAGATGTATTCCGGTGACAGAATATCCCAGACACTTAAAGGAAATTACAGATAACATTATTTACTCTGACCTAGAGGAACTGGTTGATTAACGAGTATGAATCTCAGTTTATATACCTGCCCATATATGACTTCGACACTATGAACAGTGAGAGTTAGGATGTCTGAAAGTTCATGGAAGGGCTCAAATTGTCAATTAGAATCTGATTGGCCTCGTTAGATATCACTACCTATGCCGAGGCAGTACGCAGACTACAGTTGTGTTAATAAGATTATGAGTTGCACGCCTCTGAGATTGGGAAAGGTAGTAAGAGCCGAAATAAAGACAGAAAGAGAATATAGGATGACAGATATGTCAAAACAGGAAAAAGGTAGTTTGGTAAAAGCTTAGAGCTGATGAGTCACGGGGTAAGATGATTGGTAAGGCCTCAGTGTATCCAATTTCAGTACTTTTGAGGGGTATTGTGATTGGAGGACCCCGACCTGCTCTGTAGCAGTGTAGCAGTGTAACAGTGTAAACAGTGTTGGATGTGTTGTAGTTACCATGAAAATAAGATGTAGGACGAGGGCGAGTGTATGCCTTGGACCAGGACACTACTGATGTTTCATCTGATGTGGTGGAAGATACCACACTGGTTGTGAATAATGAAGTAATTATTTTAATTGATCCTGGTTCCACACATTTATTCATACTGCCTTCAACTGCTTATAAGCTAGTGAAAGATGTGAAGCCTATACCCTTAAGCAAGATGATGATAATTAGCTGATTTTCACTAACTGAATATGGGTATAGGGATTGTAAATTGAAAACGGGGGGAAAAGGATATGTCAGCCGATTTTATTCAATGGAATATGAATAATTTTGAAATAATATTTGAGAACAGATTGATTCGGCTGCAAACTATAATGTTTAGATTGCTATCCTAAGATAGTGATGTTTTTACCCCTGAAAAGTATATTGTAAGTTTTAATAAGTAATGAAAGAGTTTGTTATAAGTGATATATGAAAGGAGATAAGCTTTGAGATGTGATAGATCCTGAATACGATATATATTGAAATAAGAGGCGTATGCAAGGTAAGAATATCTTTGATATGTAAAGTAATTTGGATTAAGCGATATGTAGTGAATATGAATTGCGGCCAAGGATAAGAGGAGGATATATCCATAACCAGTTTATATGGTCAAGTCTGAGGGTTAATAAAGGTATTTCAAAGTACCTTCTCGCCTGAAGACTTGACAGCGTCTAGAAGCGCACACATAACCTATAAATTGAAATCGATAGTCGTAATATATACATTTAAAATTTGGGTACCTTTACTGGTACGATAAAGAAATATAGAATTCGATTAATCATGAAGGTTTAAAAATTGAAATTTTATAAAAGCCTCTAATATAAGAAAAAGGAAATGACGCAGGTTAGTATCTTGAACAGAAGCGATTTCGAAATGACATTATACGTTTATGCGTACATAGGTCAATGATATGTGTGATTGAAATATTTAAAGGAACTCAACTACGATGAGGTATTTAAACCTTACTTGGACTGATTGGTTGTCATCTTTAGCAATGATATTTTGATGTATTCAAAGTCCAGGGAAGAGCATGAGTAGCAACAGGAAACTATCTTATAGACAAGCTGTTGTGAGTTTCTTCAAACGGGCTGTTCAGTTGATACGTCTCATTTGGAAAAAGATTGCATACGAGTGGGATGATAAGTATGAAAATGGCTTCTGTGAGTTTTGGTATATGGAAGTAATAAACTGACCACCGTAATTATTCTCACCATAACCAACAGCTCAAGAGGTTTAAGTGTGTATGGATACCTCAAAATAAGGATTGGGCTGTGTATTGATGTAAAATGGGAAGATAGTCGTTTATGGATCCAGTTAGTTTAAGGACCATGAGAGAAACTATCCGACCCATGATTTAGAGTTGGCAGCCGTAGCGTTTACACTGAAAGTATGGCGTCACCACTTAAATGGTAAGAAATTTTTTGTATGCACTGATCATAAAAGCCCCGAGTATCTGTTTTCACAGAAAAAGTAGAATATGAGATAACCAAGAGGGTTAGAGCTTCTAAGGATTATGATTGTGAACATTGTACCACCCAGGAAAGGCTGATGTAATGGCTAATGCCTTGAACAGAAAGAGCCTCAAGATGGTATCACATATGATGGTTAGGGAGCGTGAGCTGCTAGAGTAGTTATGAGCCTCAGTAGTAATGTGATCCCTTATGATGATGACGGTAATTTTGTGACAGCTAGCCTGAGGTTAGAATAAGATTTTCCAGGCTTAGCGTGATGATCGGCATGGTGTCGATAATGTGGGTCAGATTCAGAAGGGTATAGTGACAGAGTTCACACTGAGTGTTGATGACTTACAGAGGTTTAGAGACAGTGTAAGTGCTTCCCAGGACCATAGTTGCTGAGATAGTGTTATTTTTAGAAGCTCACTCTTTGGGAAATATAGTGCATCCGAGAAGTAATAAATATATCAGAATCTCTGAAAAGGGTAATGGTGGTCAGATATGAAAAGAGTCTTTGTAGAAATTGTGGAGAAGTGTCTCGTATGTCAGCAGATTAAGGTAGAGCAAAAGAAGTCTGCAGGATTATTACAGCCTCTACTTATATATTGACACAACAATGAGAGCAAGTTACCATGAATTTTGTGATGGGTTATAGAGGGTCGAATGAATCACGAGGTTATCTGGGTGATAGTCGATAGATTGATTAAGTCTACCCATCTTTTGGCTATGGAAATCCCCAGATACTCAGAGTGTGTAGGCAGATTTATATGTACGTAAGATTGTGAAACATTATGTAGTGTTCCAATGAGCATGGTATCAGATAGGGATTCCCGCTTCACTTCCCACTTCTGGGAACATTTTTCAGGAAGCTATGGGAACCCGACTGAGTGTTAGCACAGCTTCCATCCTCAGACAGATGGTCAGTCAGAGAAGACTATACAGGTTCTAGAGGATATGATGAGAGCGTGTGCCATTGATTTGATAAGCTCTTGGGATGATCATTTGTTACTAATCGAATTCGCCAATAATGACAGTTGTCACTTGAGTATCGAGATAACATTATATGAGGCATAGTATGGCCGTAGGGGTTATTCCCCGATTTAGATAAGAAGAAGTGGGTGACAGATAGAGAATTGTTTCCGAATTGGTAAGATAAACCTCTGAGGATGTTCAGTTGATTTATGAGAGAAAAAGAACACCTCAGAGCAGATAGAAAAGCTATGCTGACAAGAGATAGAAAACCATTGGAATTCACCGAGGGTGAATTAGTATTGTTGGAAGTTACATGCCCTTAGGACATAGCATAAGGACATAACGAGATTAGGAAAGAAGGCAAATTGAGTTTCGTTAGATTGAATCCTTTGAGAGATTGGACAAAGTGGGAGATAAGGCCTGTAGGTTGGCGTTACCTCCTGATTAGCAGGCATCCACAATGTGTCCTATCTTTTGATGCTTCAGAAATACTATCCGGACCCAGCATATGTGATCAGATATGAGCTCTAACAGCTCAGCTCAATGAAAGTATAACGTATGTTGAAAAAAAAATCGATTCAGGTATTAGACGAAAGGAGAAAGTGTTGAGGTTTAATATGATCTCCCTAGTTAAGTCATTTGGTAGTATTACACTTCGGGAAAAAGTTACATGAGAATTAAAGTGTATGATGCGATAGACGTACCCGGAGTTATTTATGGAACCGTTTGACTTTGTTCTAATTTAGAAGACCAAATTTCTTAAGTGGGGGAGATTGTAAGACCTGATTTTATTCAAAACACGAAATGAAAAATGCAAAAGGATTGAAATGGTAGTCCCGAACACGTGCAAGGGTAAAACAGTCAAAAGATCGAAATTCAGTATTTATCGGAATAAGAAAATTTAATTAAAAATAATGGATTTGAGAATATTGATCAATAATGAAGAAATAATTAAATTTCGGGTTAAATTGATCAAGATATGAATTTATTGGAATTAATCAGAATTTTTACCTCGGGAAATTATCGCGAAAATAATCGAAAAATATACCGAAAAGATAAAATCAGATTGATAAATTCATTTATGGATTAAATCAATTTAATATGATTTTTTTGGATATTTTTAGATTTTTATTATTATTTTAATAATAATAAAAATCTATTATTAAAAAAATATAGAAATCTGAATGGAAAAACGCGGGGAGAGAGAAAAGAAGAAAATGCGAAGGCTGACCTGAGGAAGAAGAGACTCACCGGTGAGCCACTGGCGGCCAGGAACCCCAGGTGAGGGCCGACGAAGGAGGCCCGACACCCCCACGACCCACTGCAGCCGCGACGCGTGGTGAGGTCGTCGGAATCGACAGATTGATGAAAGGAGATGCCGCAGGAGAGAAAGGAAATCGGCGGCCATCGGTGTCGATTTGGTCCAACTCGAGGCCCGATGATGGAAGCCCAGGCGATGGCGCGTCGAACAGCTCCGAATACAGCCCGAGAACCGGCCGGATGGCGCCGGAACGACGAAATGAAGCTTGAAACGGTACGGCCGGTTCAGCGCAGTAAGGGTATACTGAACCGGGCCGGTTCAACCAAAAAGAAAAGAAAAGAAGAAAAAAAAGGAAAGAAAAAGAGGAAAATTGGAAAAAATTTCAGTGATGCAATCAAGCTACTGGTAAGTCGGTAAGCGGTTGAAATTGATCGATTTAAATTTTGGAATATTTAATTTGATTAATATCCGACTGAAAATTTGCCTGAAAAACTACTAAATTATGTAGCTCGACGATTGACGTCAAACGAGGACTCGAGTCAGCCTCGATTTGCATACTATCATGAAATCTCGAGTAAGTAACCCTTATTTACGACAATATTGCTTCGTTATGCATGTTAGAAATTTACCGCATAAATTACAGATTTATTTTGTATAAATGAATTAAATTCTGGAAATTGAAATAAATTGTCGTAAATAATTAATTGAGCTATCCGAGAGTTTAGAACGAGGCTCAATAAATATTGATCGGCCCAATGAGCCCAATAGGCCTCGATGATGTGAATAGTAAGTGGAAAACGGGTTTAAGGCTGATTAAGGCCCATTAAGGTACAATCGGTCCCAATATGGGTAAACGAGCCCAATGATTTAAATTAAGCCCAAAAATATGAAATACAATTAATTGTATTGTATTTTACCTGATGTATATTTATCCGCAGTTCCGGAGATTGGATTCAGAGCAAATCAGGCTACGGACGAGTCATCAGTGGAAAAGTCAGACTATACAGAAAAATGAGGTAAGGGAATTGTGTGAGTAGCTAGAGGTAGCTACGCATATTTTAATAGCTTTTGTATACACTGATTATGTATAAAGGTCCTAGAAAATGGTTTAAAGATTTTAAGTACTCGAAATAGGAAAAGACTATTTTACCCCTATTGAGGGAAATTCATCTAAGGATGGTGAAAGCATGACATGCATGAAATGCATGATTTAAGGAATTTTCTAATTTAAGGAATTTCATTGGTTTTTAAGCAAAGCAAATCGATAGATTGGCCAGTATTTGCATAAATTTCACAATATAACACTACGTAAGTGTTATTAAGATTTAAATGAAAATTATTTGGAAAATAGGCCAACTATCATGTTTATATGGAAACAGATAGTGCTGGTGCATAGCTCGCACTATATCTGAGTTTGTGAGTGTGCATAAAATGTGCTTGAGCGGTTGCTCGCACTGACTTGTGTTACATCATATGCATGAAATGTGCTAGAGCGGTTGCTCACACTGATTTTACTATTGTGAAATGCATGAGAGGTGTTGGAGCCTAGCTCGCACTCTGTTTTGACTTGTTTTGACTTGATATGCATAAAATGGTGCTGGAGCAATTGCTCGCACTAGTTTTTATGATTTGACATGCATGAGAGATGCTGGAGCTTAGCTCGCATCCTGTTTTGATATGATAAGTGCATAAAAGCTATACTGGAGCCTTGCTCGTTCGTGATTTAATCGATTTAATTGTATAAAGCCGTGCTGGAGTGTAACTCACACGAGATTTGATTTGTTTATGCATAAAACTGTGCAAGAGGTTGCTCGCACGAAGTTTTATATGGATTTATAACTCATTTTAAAGTCGTACTAGAGTGCTACTCGTACGCAGATTTTACTGGTCTTTATGAAACCGTGCTAGAGCTTTGCTCGCACGAGATTTTTAGATATCATGAATATGCATGGAGCCGTGCTAGAGCTTCGCTCGCAGAGGGATTTATATGACATGCATATAGCCGTGTTAGAGTCTCCTGTAGACTGTGTCACAGTGAGATGATATGCCCACACGTGCATACTGAGACAGAGATGGTATGGGTGGATAAAACCTATTGCAGGCACCCCCTGACTGAGACTGGGTTCACAGAGTACGTTGTATCGTGTATGTCACGCGTAGTACGCTGTACCGTGGGGATTGTTGGAGTGGAGTGGCATTAGCCACGAGGCAGCAAGCCTTGCCCTCGCAATCCTGATGTTATGCTGTTCTGGCGGGTAGGACCGACCCACCTCCCGTTTCAGGTGTGATACCCCGCACACTAGGTACCGTGTTGCCAGGGATCACTAGGTTATGGCCATAGTCCTCGTTGTTACTGATATAGTCACCTACATGTCTCATATGATATAATTTGTGGTCTCGAAAGACCAGGGTAGACCCGAGGGAGGGGTCAGGCCCCCGATTTTGTGATTTTCACTGAAATGTGCTTTACTACTATCATGCTAGATTTTTTAGAGAATTTTATAACGAATTGATTTATGAGATGCTTAACCCCTTCGGGTTATTTTATTTTGCAGATTTAATGAAATGATTTAAATGCAGTAACATGATGAGTTTTCCATACTTTAATTATAAATTCATGGAACTAATTGTTTCTCATGATTTGTTTTACATGGCATGATCTTGATTTACCTCATGCTAAGTATGATTCAATGATGTCACATAAAATGCCATTGATGCATAAGTAGTATGATTTATATATGCACAAATAGTTTTATAAACTAAGTCATTGATGACATACACGATTTTCTACTTGAGATTTTAATGAAAAGAAACGGATTTTAAGGGCATGGCATTATGAGCATGTAGATAGTGGAGCTATCTACTTACTTGCATAATTACCTTACTGAGCGTGTGGTTTGCTCACCCCCTTATTTTCCATCTTTTCAGAGCACTCGCAATAGTTAGTGAGCGGCTGAGGACTTGCATCTTAGTATCCGCTTCTTCCCATCGAGAGTCAGGTATACACATTTGTATAGTTTTATATCTAAATATGTAATGCACAGTACTGTAAACGTATATGATGTCGGGGATGTAAGGTTATGTAAATATCATTGTGTATGTATTTAGTTAAAGTCAAAAGATAGTAAACTCTGATATGTGAATGTGATTATCGAAATAGAATGGTAAATGGTGAGAGGTGACTAACACCGAATCATAACCCAACTGTTTGTAGGATGGTCACGATGAGAGAAAGGTAAGAATTAAATAATAATCGAAAAGCGAAAAATTTGTAGTGATTTTAGTTAATTTGGGTCGTGACAATTCTGATTGTTAGAGGCGTGAACAAAGGGAATTGTTTTCTGGATTTTCAGTTTCTGGTGTGAGGGTGGCGTGAGGAGATGAAGAGAAGAGGAATTTTCTGGTTTATATTTTATCCCTTTTAGTTTTATAAAGCATAAGTATTTGTAATTATTTCAGATTTATAATCCTAATATATATATATATATATATATATATATGTATTCATATTTATACCTAAAATATATATGTACATGATCCAAAAACTATTAGACATAAGGTTTTATACACCTAAATTTCCCAATTTGAAAAATATACATAAGCTTAATTCTTCTCAAATATTGTTACTAACTTTAAAATTTCAGATTTATTATGTTACCTTATTAAATTTATTTTATCACTTAATTACCTTGGTTAGATTACCCAAATTTTAAATTATCACTACTTAATTATCCATATAAATTTTATTTAACTGAATCTAGCTTATGTTCCTATTAAATTTCGGTACACTACCTATGTTTACTTGCATGAATTTGATTTAATTCTACATTCATGTACATTTAACTTAATGACTAATGATAGATTACCTTAATCTATCCTAATCTGGTCACATGAATCTATTACTACTCAATAAATTGAGTTCATGAACACATTCATGCACATACATTATGCATTTAAAATATGTTCACACAATACAATTTATCATTGCTGTATTTTATTTATACTGGATTTTAATTTTCAGATTTATTGTAAACACCACAAATTTCCTACATTTAATTAGACTATATGAAAACGGGAATAATATATTTTAATAGAAATGTGAATATTAGTTGTAGGGCTCGAGGAGTATAGGAGCCGTGAAGCCTGTGAATGATAGAGAACCCAAAAATACCGGATGTGATGAAGCAAATGCAAGCAAGGAGGGATCAGAAATAATTTTGATGTAAAAACTTATATCGGGGATTTATAAGGAGTGATGAGATCCAAAGAATATTTCGTTTTCGAAATAATGAAAATTTCATGAAGACATGAATATTGTGTCATTGAATAATTTTATGAGAAGAAAATGTATATATATATGTATATGTATATATATACTCGAAAAAATTAAAAATGGATAAGTAATGATATATATATATAACAAATATATATATATATATATTGAAATGTATAATATATAATATATAAGAATTAATAAATAAACAAAACAAACCAATAAAACAAATAAAACAAACAATAAATAACATATATATATTAATATAATTTATGTTATTATATTATTGTACGGAATTGGCTTTCAAAGAAAGCCAATTCCGCACCTTAGTGATTCGAGAAACAGAGAACCATCTCTGCTGGGCGGGAAATGAAGAGAAAGAAAAGAAGAGAAGAAAGGAAAGGAAGGGAAAGAAAGGAAAGAAGAAAGAAGGTTGGCTGACCGGGAGAGAAAAGAAAGGAAAAGAAAAAGAAGAGAAGAGGAAGAAAAGAGGGAGGAAGGAGAGGAAGAAGAAAACCGAGGGAGTTGAAGCTGGAAGTGAAACCGAGAGGCAGGGGAGAGGAAGAAGAAGATCGAGGCTGGAAAAATTGAAGTGGACTGAGAGTGAAGCAGAATAAAAAAAATGAAGCAGCTAGAAAACTGAAGCAAGGACCGAGGGGCTATGGTGATCGAGAAAAAAGGGAGTTCCTGGTAAGCGAGAGATTCGCGTAAGAGAGAGAGAGAGTAACGAAACCAGGAGAGGCTGAAAAAGCCAATACAGTGAAGCGAAAGAGCAGAGGAGAATGAAACCAAGAAAGTGAAGAGAACAGAAGCAGCACCGAAGAGAAAGAGAGAGTGTGGGAAACTTGGTTGCATAAAGGAGAAGCTTTTGTTTTATGGAAGGTGACGAAACAGAAAAACAAGCAAAAAACACGACAGGAGCTCAGGGAGATCAGGTTTAACGATCAAGGCGTGATGGGGCAGAGCTGAGAGCCTTCCAAGCAATGCAGGAGAAATGCCACGAAGCCTAGCTGGTGGCTGCCATTGTAGTGCCGTGTTAGGCTGAAACAGGGGAGAGAAGGCACAGGACTGATCAGGAAAGAAAGGGTATTCGGAGGATTGAATAGAGGGAAATTGGAAGGAAAAAAAAAAGAAGAGAGACCAAGGTAAAATTTATATAAGTAAATTTAATGTACTATATATATATATATATATATAAATATATGTATATATATATATGTGTTTGAGATATAAGCATGTTAGTGTGAATTAAGGTGTATGTGAAATAAAAATGGAAAGATGAGAAGTAGACAAACAAATAAATATATGTGATAATGAATAATGAAAACAAATAATAATATATATAGGTGAATATATATATATATATATATATATATTTATGTGTATATACATATAGGTGTATATAATAAAAGTGTATGTTAGTATATGTAAACACAAAAAAAAAAACATATAGACATACGTGTTGGTCTAGGTATGTACAATTATACATACACATGAAGTAGTAACGAATAGGTTACGATTTTAACGCAATTCGGACAATTCGCATGAATAGGATGTTAAGTATACAATTTCGGTGTAGGAGAATCGTAGAAGGAACTAAAGGAGATACTAGGAGACGTCACCACTCGAACGCGAAAATTTCGATAGATCAAGGTAAGGGGGTATAATTTAAAACGGTAATAGTTTACTTTCTGAACCATGATTAAGGAAAATTTACAAAGATTTGAACTATGATTTTCGAGCATGTTTTCTGCTTTTGTTTTCTGAGTAAGAGCGTGTTTTCTGAATTTGTATTTTGAATAATTGCATACTTTTGAATAAAAGCATGTCTTCTAAAATTATCTTTTGAATCAGATGGTTATATTTCGATGTTTCTATATATGAAAAGCATAGTATGTTTTGAGACTAAGGGCCACTTATGTTGTATGCTAAAGCTTATCATGCTCGCCTTTGTGGTGTCTGAACTTCGCCTGTGTGGCGTCTAAACTTCGCCTGTGTGGCGTCTGAACTTCACCTGTGTGGCATCTGAACTTCGCCTTTGTGGCGTCTGAATTCCACCTTCGGGTGTCTGAACGCTATACGACCTTGATCCCGTTTACAGCCTAACCATGACCATAGGTTCTGAATTCCCTCTACGGAGGATGATTTTGTTATTGTCGCATGATGATTTTGTTATTGCCGCATGCTGATTTGTTATTGCCGCATGATAATTATATAGGCCAAAGTAGTCTCTATCTGAATTAAACTCTGTTTTCAGATTTGATTTTATGACATGTGAGTTTGCATGTAATCATGTTTTTGGAATTCTGAATATACGAAAAGGGTTATGTGATAACTGTTAAATACAAGTACGTAAAGAATTACGTTTTGAATCATGATGTTTCCGATTTTCCTTAATTTTTGAAGGTCCTTATATTAGTTTCAGAGAGTAGTCATTATACGTATTATTATGTTTTCCTACATATTTGAATTACTAAGACCGTTTCAAATGCACTTTCTTACTGGGCTTTTTTCTCGAAAGCTCACCCCTCTACCTTTCAGACTATTTGCAGTGATTCGTAGGCACTACCTGCCGCATACACGACGTAGGCTGGTGGGAAAGAGCTACCCTAGGCTACTTTTTGTACACGCAACAAAGGTATACAATTACATTCCTTTACCAGACATATTTGTATGCATAGACATATATTGGGAATATTTTGTTGGGATGTAATTTGTAAGGAAAACAATGTAAAGAATATTATTTTTGGGATTAGGTTTTAAGATGATTGATATTGAATCGAAATGGATGTATTGAGTTGTAAATGTGGATTTGGAAAGTATGCTTGGTAGTTGTGGATATCTAGGGTTGTTGGAAAGCATGGTTGGTAGTTGTGGATATCTAGGATTGTCAAACAATTGAATTGCAGATGGGTAGGCTCATATATAAGTTATTATGCTGCCAAAATTTCTATCGGCCATATATGTCAAAATATGAAAATTAAATATAATTACGGATAAAGAATTAGGAAAAGTGATTTGACACTGAACAGGAATACAATCTAAGTGAATAAGAGAAAAGTGGGTAAATTAAATATATATTAAGTTCAAAAAAAATCTCTCAATTTGGAAGGGTCAAGGGTCGTTACATTTATTATTTATACTTACCTACTATGCCAATGTCTCACACATCTCTACATTTCCTAAACTAAAATGCACTAAAGTTGTTTATACTAAGTGGCGTGAAGCCAAAAAATAACTATCCTAACTTAATATATTTTATCTCTTAATTAAATTTGATTCTCATATTAGATAGATTTTCATTACTTAATTATCTTGATTCTATATTTATTTCATCCAGTTTATATTAATCGGACTTAATTGATAATTCTACTCTAAGATTTTAACTAACTTCGGTTTAAGGTTTTGCCTTATCCAATTGAACTCCTATTCCCGACTTAACTATAAAAGTTAAAATCTAACGTATTCTCACTTCGTACATTCCTAAAACAAAGAACTGCGCAAATTAAATTCTGATATAACATAAGCAAACGAGATATTCGGTATAAGAAAATTGTGGTCTTACATAGAGTGCTATTGATATAAGATAATTAATTATATAGTCTCTTACAGTACAAACAAGATTTATATTTTATATATTATAATAAAATATCATATGTATTTATACTTATTATCATTATCATTATTATTAGTATTATTATATATGTGATGAATTGTCAATTGTGTAAGACCTGATTTTATTTAAAACACGAAATGAGTGAGTGTTCATGAAAGGAAGTTGGAATGATATTCCCGAACACGTTGAAGGGTAAAACGGTCAAAAGACTGAAATTCGGTATTAATTGGACAAGAAAATTTCATTAAAAATATGGAATTGAGAAATCTTAATCAATAACGAAGACATAATTAAATTTAAGATTAAATTAATCAAGATATGAATTTATTGAAATTAATCGAAATTTTCACCTCGAAAAATTATCCCGAAAATATTGAAAAATTATACCGGAAAGACGAAATAATATCGATAAATTCATTTAATTGGTTAAATGAATAAAATATAATTTTTTAAGATATTTTGGATTTTAATTGAATAAAATAATGATTAAAATAATATTAAAATAAATAATAAATAAATAAATAAATAAAACAACAGAATCGCAAAATCACGATTCTGCCAAAGGAAACCGAAGCGGACATAGGCGAACCTGAGGAGATCCCTTCATCTGACGGCCACCAGCGAGAGAGAACCCAAGCGAGGGCCGGCAAGGCAGTCCGACACTGGGCGACCCACCAGTGGCCGCAACTCGCTGTGGAGACGCCGAAATCGGGAGATCGACGGAGTGAGTGCCGCAAAAGAGAAGACTGGATTGGCGGCCATCGGTGCCATCTCGATCCAACCGGAGGCCCGATGATGAATGCCCAAGTGATGGCAAGCCGAACGGCACCGAAATCGCATCGAGAACCGGCCGAACGACGTCGAAATGGTGAAGTGATGCCTGAATCGGTATGGACCGGTTCAGTGCAATGATGATATGCTGAACAGGACCGGACCGATTCAGCCAAGGAGGAAAGAAAAAATGGAGAAAAAAAAGGAAGAAAAAGAGAAAAAATTGGAGAAAATCCCAGAGATGCAATCGAGCTACAGGTAAGTTGGTAAGAGGTCGAAATTGACCGATTTAAATTTTGAAATATTTAATTTGATTAATATTCGACTGAAAATTTACTTGAAAAAATATGTAATTGTGTAGCTCAACAATTGTCGTCAAACGAGAACTCGAGTCAGCTCGATTTGCATACTATCATGGAATCTCGGGTAAGTTACCCTTATTTACAATAATTTTCATCGTTTTGCGTGTTAAAAATTTACCGCATAAATTACGGATTTAATTTTCGCATTAACTGAATTAAATTATGGAATTTAAGATAAATTGTCGTAAATAATTAATTGAGCTATCCGAGAGTTTAGAATGAGGTCCAATAAATATTGATGGGTCCAATGAGCCCAATAGGCCTCGATAATATGAATAGTAAGTGGAAAACGAGCTTAAGGCCGATTAAGGCCCATTAGGGTACAATCAGGCCCAATATAGATAAACGGGCCCAATGATTTACATTAAGCCCAGAAAATATGAAAATACAATTAATTATATTGTATTTGACCTGATGAATATTTATACGTAGTTTCAGAGATTGGATTGGAAGCAAATCGGACTGCGTGACGAGACATCAGTGGAAAGGTCAGACTGTAAAAAAAATGAGGTAAGGGAATTGTGTGAGTAGCTAGAGGTAGCTACGCATATTTTAATAGCTTTTGTATACACTGAATATGTATAAAGGTCCTAGAAATGGTTTAAAGATTTTAAGGACTCGAAAATAGGAAAAGACTATTTTACCCCTATTCAGGGAATTCACCTAAGGATGGTGAAAGCATGACATGCAAGAAATGCATGATTTAAGGAATTTTTTTATTTAAGGAATTTTCAAGGTTTTTAAGCTAAGCAAATCGATAGATTGCCCAGTAATTGCATAAATTTCACAATATAACACTACGTAAGTGTTATTAAGATTTAAATGAATGTTTTTTGGAAAATGGGCCAACTATCAAGTTTATATGAAAACAGATAGTGCTGGTACATAGCTTGCACTATATATGCCTTTGTGAGTGTGCATAAAATGTGCTAGAGCGGTTGCTCGCACCAACTTGTGTGACATCATATGCATGAAATGTGCTAGAGCGGTTGCTCGCATTGATTTTTATTATTGTGAAATGCATGAGAGGTACTGGATGTAAACACCACAAAATTTCTATATTTAGTTAGACTATATAAAAAAATATGTTTTAATGGAAGTGCGAATATTCGTTGTAGGGCTCGAGGAGTATGGGAGCCGAGAAACCCGTGAATGACAAAGAGCCGAAATACAGGAAGTTATGAAGCAAATACAAGCATGGAGGGATTGAAAAATTTTGGTTCATTAGTTGAAAATTTTGATGTAAAACTTATATTGGAGATTTTATAAGGAATGATGAAACCCCAAGAATATTTTCATTTTGAAATAATGAAAATTTCATGAAAAACATAAACATTGTATCATGGAATAATTTTATTTAAAAAAATATATTTATATATATATATATATATATATATATATATATACTAAGATAAATTAAAATAAATAAATAATAATATATAAAAAATATATATGTTATGAAATATAGGGTATTAATTAAAAAAAAAAACAAAAAAATAAACAACAAAACAATAAACAACTAATAAATATATATATTAATATATATATATATATATATATATGGATGTATGGAACTGGCTTTCAAAGAAAGCCAGTTCCACACTTTACATTTCGAAAGGCAAAATTTGCCTTAGCTGGGAGCGGAAAAAAAAAAACAGGAAAGAAGGAGAAAACTGGTCTGCCGTGAAAGGAAAGAAAGGAAAGAAAAAAAAAGGAGAAGGGAAGGAAGCTGGTCGGCCAAGAAGGGGGAGAAAGAAAGAAGAAAGAAAGAAGAAAGAAGGAAAGAAAAGGAGGAAGTGTCACGACCCAAATTACTTAAAAATCAGAGTAAATTTTTCGCTTTTCCATTTATTATTTAATTCTTACCTTTCTCTCATCGTGACCATCCTACAAACAGTTGGGCTATGATTCGGTGTTAGTCACCTCTCACCTATTTACCATTCCATTTCCATAATCACATTCACATATCAGAGTTTACTATCTTTTGACTTTAACCAAATACATACACAATGGTATTTACAAAACCTTACATCCCTGACATCATATACGTTTATAGTACTGTGCATTACATATTTAGATACAAAACTATACAAATGTGTATACCTGTCTCTCGATGGGAAGCAGCGGATACAAAGAATGCAAGTCATCAGCCACTCACTAACTATTGCGAGTGCTCTGAAAAGATGGGAAAATAAGGGGGGTGAGCAAACCACACGCTCAGTAAGGCAATTATACAAGTAAGTAGATAGCTCCACTATCTACATGCTCATAATGCCATGCCCTTAAAATCCATTTCTTTTCATTAAAATCTCAAGCACAAAATCATGTATTTCATCATGACTTAGTTTATAAAACTGTTCGTGCATATATAAATCATACTACTTATGCATCAATAGCATTTTATGTGACATCAGTAAATCATACTTAGCATGAATTAAATCAAAATCATGCATTATTTCATGCGATATAAAACAAATCGTGAGATACAATCATTTCATGAATTTATCATTAAAGATTGGAAAACTCATCATGCTACTGCATTTAAATAATTTCATTTAAAATGCAGTATAAAATAACCCAAAGGGTTAAGAATTTCATAAATAAATCTCATAAAACAATTCGTTATAAAATTCGATTAACAATCACATTTCAAAAAGATTCATAAAATCGGGGGCCTGACCCCTCCCTCGGGTCTACAGTGGTCTATCGACCAATAGTTATATCATGTGAGACATGTAGGTGACTATCAGTAACAACATAGGACTATGGCCATAACCTCGTGATCCCTGGCAACACGGTACCTAGTGTGCGAGGTATCACACTTGAAACGGGAGGTGGGTCGGTCCTACCCGCCAAAACAACATAACACAAGATTGCGAGGGCAAGGCTTACTGCCTTGTGGCTAATGCCACTCCACTCCAACAATCCCAACGGTACAGCGTACTCCGCGTGACATACACAGTACAACATACTCCGTGAACCCAAGCTCAATCAGGGGTGCCTGCAATAGGTCTTATCCACCCATATCATCTCAGTCTCAGTATGCACGTGTGAGCATATCATCTCACTATGACACACAGTCTACAAGAGGCTCCAACACGGCTATATGCATGTCATATAAATCCTTGTACAAGCGAAGCTCTAGCACGGCTCCATGCATATTCATGATATCAGAAAATCTCATGCGAGCGAAGCTCTAACACGGTTTCATAAAAATCAGTAAAATCTGCATACGAGTAGCACTCCAAATACGACTTTTAAATGAGTTATAAAATAATATAAAACTTCGTGCGAGCAACGCTCCAGCACAAATGAATGCTCAAGTAAATCAAATCTCGTGCGAGTTACACTCCAGCACGGCTTTTATGCAATATCATGTCAAAACAGGATGCGAGCTAAGCTCCAGCATCTCTCATGCATGTCAATCATAAAAACTAGTGCGAGCAATCGCTCCAGCACCTTTTTATGCATATATAGTCAAAACAGTCAAAACCGAGTGCGAACTAAGCTCCAGCACTTCTCATGCATTCCACAAGAATAAAAATCAGTGCGAGCAACCGCTCTAGCACATTTCATGCATATGATGTCACACAAGTCGGTGCGAGCAACCGTTTAAGCACATTTATGCACACTCACAAACGTAAATATAGTGCGAGCTATGTGCCGACACTATCTGTTTCCATATAAACTTGATAGTTGGCCCATTTTTCAAAGAAATTTCATTTAAATCTTAATAACACTTACGTAGTGTTATATTGTGAAATTTATGCAGTTATTGGCCAATCTACCGATTTACTTTGCTTAAAACCAATAAAATTCCTTAAACCAGAAATTTCCTTAAATCTTGCATTTCATGCATGTCATGCTTTCACCATCCTTAGGTGAATTCCCTCAATAGGGGTAAAATAGACTTTTACCTATTTCGAGTCCTTAAATCTTTAAACCATTTTTAGGACTTTTATACATAATCAGTGCATACATACATATCCAGTGTATACAAAAGCTATTAAAATATGCGTAGCTACCTCTAGCTACTCACACAATTCCCTTACCTCATTTTCTGTACAGTCTGACCTTTCCACTGATGACTCGTCACGTAGTCCGATTTGCTCCCAATCCAATCTTCAGAACTGCGGATAAATATTCATCAAGTCAAATACAATACAATTAATTGTATTTCATATTATCTGGGCTTAATAAATCATTGGGCCCGATTGTACCATAATGGGCCTTAATCGGCCTTAAGCCCTTTTTTCCCACTTACTATTTACATTATCGAGGCCATTGGGCTCATTAGGCCCACCAGTATTTATTGAGCCTCATTCTAAACTCTCGAATAGCTTATTTTAATATTTACGACAATTTATCCCAATTTTTAGAATTTAATTCATTTAATGCGAAATATAATCCGTAATTTATGCGGTAAATTTTAACACGCATAACGATGCAAAATTGTCACAAAAAAGGCTACTTACCTGAGATTCTATGATAGTACGCAAATCAAGGTTGTCCCGAGCTCTCGGTTGACGTCAATCGTTGAGCTACAAAATTTAATATTTTTTCGGGTAAACTTTCAGTCGATTATTTATCAAATTAAATATTCCAAAATTTAAATGGATCAATTCGACCGCTTATCGACTTACCCGTAGCTCGATTGCATCATTGGAATTTTTCCCAAATTTTTCCTCTTTTCTTTTTCCCCCTTTTCTCTTTCTTTTTCCTTTTCTTTTTGGCTGAACCGGTCTGGTCCGGTTCAACCCGGTTCAGACAGCCGGTTCAGTCTGGTTCAGCCGATTCAGTGCCTCGTCGACCGGTTCTCTGTCGGTTTTCACCACCAGCAGCTCCGCGGGGCCGTCCAAGCTCTTCTCCTTTTCGACGTTGGTGTCTTCCTCCTTTCTCGCCGTTGTCGGCGTTGGCCGCCGTTTCCCAGGCCGTTTCCACCACCACTCAGCTCGTCAACACGTGGGGAACCTTCGGTGGTCGGTAGCTGGGGCTGAATCGGCGTCGATCGCCTGAAATTCTCCTTTCCCTCTCGGATCTCTCTATCCTTCGCCGTTGACGAAATTTTCGGTGGCTGGGGTGCGCATGTTGGCTGGTGGAGGCCCCCTCGGTGCCAGCCTTGCTTCATCCGTCACCTCGCCCTCCATCACCGCCGCTCACCGTCCGTTTTGGGGAAGCCGAAATGGCCGTCGAGCGATCGGTTTCACGCGATCGCGCTACACTATTTCTATTTCTTCTTCTTTATTTATTTTTTTATTTATTTTTTTATTTTTTTATAATTTATTTTAAATATTATTTTATTCATTATTTTATTATTATTTTACCAAAATATCTGAAAAAAATTATATTTAATTTATTTAATCTATAAATGAATTTATTAGTATTATTTCGACTTTTCAGTATATTTTTCGATTATTTTCGGGATCGTTTTTCGAGGTGAAAATTGTAAAAATATTAAATAAATTTATATCTTGATCAATTTAACCCGAAATTTAATTATTTCTTCGTTATTGATCAAGATTTCTTAAATCCATTATTTTCAATAAAATTTTGTTGTCGAAATTATACCGGCATTCGATCTTTTGACCGTTTTACCCTTGCACGTGTTCAAAAATTCCATTTCAATCCTTTTGCATTTTTAAATGCCATCGAAAATTTCTATTCATTCCATTTGCTCTTACTATAAAAATTGGGTCTTACAAGAATGGAGAAGGAAGAAGAAAGGACAGGGACCGATGGGTAGAGAGGAAACCGAAACTGAAGCAGGATCGAAGCTGAAGTTAGAAGTAAGACCGCGAGGAAGGAGGAAGAAATAGAACCGAGGCATTAATTGAAGTAGACCAGAGCTGAGATTTGAAGTGGACTGAAGCTGGGAATCGAAGCAAAGATCGAGAGCCACTGGCAGAAACAGAATCGAGGAAGAGAGGGGCTAAAGCAGAACCGAGGCTGGGAATTGAGCAAGACCGAGAAGGAAGGAAAGTGAGGAAACTTCGGGTCTACCATCTCCCTCACCATTTGGGTTGTTCGGCACTAAGAAGGAAGGAAAGTGAGGAAGTTCGGTGTAGAAGGGACAAGTCAGCAGGAAAAAAATGAGGTTGACACAGGGGTACCTTGGACTGAACCGAAGAAGCTAATGTTGGTGAAGGAGGGGCCTCATGCTCGGTTGGAAATACAGTGAAGACAGGGGCTGTGTGGACGAAATTAAGTGGCTGTCAAGTGAAGAAAAAAAGGGAAAAGCTGGAAATTGGAAGAAAAAAAGAAGAAGGTAAAATTTATACATTTGTATATTTAATGTACATGTATATACATATGTTGGGATATAAGTATGTTAGTGTAAATTAAATTAGATGTGAAATAAAAATGGGAGAGATGAGAAGTAGACAAATATATATATATGATAAAATGAATATATATATATATATGTGATAAAACGAATATATATATATATATATGTGTGTGTGTGTATACTTATGTGTATATACATATAGGTGTATATAATAAATGTGTATGTTAGTATATGTGCATACAAAAAATAAAATAGTAATAAAAATATATAAACACACGTGTTGGCCTAGGTATGTACGATTATACGCACACAAGAAGTAGTAACGAATAAGGTTAGGTTTTAACGCATTTCAGACAATTTGTATGAGTAGGATACCGAGTATACAAATGTCGGTGTAGGAGAATCGTAGAAGAAGTTAGGGGAGACACTTGGAGGCGTCATTACCTGAACTCGAAATATCCGATAAATCGAGGTAAGGGGTACCATTTAACTTAGTTCTGATAATGCATTCTTGTTTCATCGATAAAAGATTTTATAAAGCAGCATTATATTTTGAAATGATTTATAACTGTTTTCATACTTGTGGAACTGTTTACGAAGCATGATTTAGTTTTAAGAATATTCCCTGAGTACTTCCATGTTTATGAAATGAATTTTCCTAAGGTATGAAACGTATGGAAGCTTTACATTGATTTATGATTCTATATCCATATTTTTAATGAAACTTTTGACAATTTCAAAAGCATAGAAAAAAGGGAAAAGGGGAAAATAAGTTTTTGAGACTATAGGCTTCATGCATGATTACTTCTTGTGGTGTTCTGGCTCCATCACTTGGCTGCCGGTACGTAGGGCCCCTATAGCACTTGACTCAACCTGTGTGGAAGATGATGTTTCGGTAGTATCTCGTGCCCGCACAGCACGCATTTATGTTTCCCACACGGAGAGTGCCTTTGGTGCCCATGTCCTAGCTAGCTGCTAGAGAAAGTAAGAAAGATAGATACTACCCATATTTTATGAAAGTGTTGTACGACATTGATCCAGTCTACAGTCCCCTTACCATGGCCATAGGTATGATGACTCTCTACGGAGAATGACACGTATCGCATGACTTAGTTATAGCCTAGTCTCCTCCATTTGATTATGAATGATTATGTGCTTTTATGATATTCATGATAATTGGTTATGAAATGTTTATGAATAGAAATGATTTTAAGAACTCATCCATGAATAATGAAAAGTTTGTAAAATAGTTAAGCATGTTATTTGTTTTAGAGAAACTCATGCTTTATAATTTTTATGATGACTATGCATGAAATGACGATTCACATATCATGTTAAAGATTGGTTTTATGAACGATTTTTACATGCCTTTACAAATCAGAACTGCTTTAAACGTATTATCTTACTGGGTTTTTCCCCAAAAGCTCACCCTTCTACCTTTCAGACTATTTGCAGTGATCTGTAGGCGTTACTTGTCACGTACACGACATAGGCTGGTAGGAAAGAGCTACCCTAGGCTACTTTTTGTACATGCAGAAGAGGTATACAATTATATTTCTTTACCAGACACATTTGTATGCACAGACATATATTGAAGTATTTTGTTGGGATGTAATTTGGAAGGAAACAAATGTAAAGAATATTACTTTTTGGGATTACGTTTTAAGATGATTGGTCTTAAATTGAAATGGATGTATTGGGTTATGGATGTGGATTTGGAAAGCATGTTTGGTAGTTGTGGATATCTAGGATTATTAAAACAATTGGTTTGCAGGTGGGTAGGCTTATATATAAGCCATTATGCTGCCGAAATTTCTATCAGCCATATAAGTCAAAACATGGAATTTAAATATAATTATGGATAAAGAATTAGGAAAGTGAATTGACACTGAACAGGAATACAACCTAAGTAAATAAGGGAATAAGTGGGAATTTAAGTTCAAAAAAAAATCCCCCAAATTTTCAAGGGTCAAGGGTCGTTACAGTTAAAGGTGGTATCAGAGCAAAGGTTGTCTAGTACTGTCAGTGTTGAAAATAAGGATAAAATTACATTCTAAATGTCTGTGATTGTCTGGTTGTAGGTAATGTATACCTAATGAAGTTAAGATTTGATATTTGGTTTACACGCAGGTATTAGATCACTTGCATGATGAGTGGAAGATGAGGACGCCCTCAGAGGTAGGCTCAGCCACTTCCACCCCCTTCACCACAGCCAGAGAGTCCTAATACTCGTATGACACGGTTCGAGCAGCGTTTGGAGCAGTGCCTTGAGCGAGGCTTGGAATCGATAGCTGCCATGGTTGCCCAACACCTAGGGGCAAAAGTTTCTGATTCAGCTGGCACGGCACCCATTCCTACTTCGGTGCCGACTCCTCCACAAGCATCACCTCCACCTCCTCCTCTACAAGTTCCTCCAGTACCTATGGTGCCTCAACCTCCTATACAGACCCAAAGGGAGGAGAGAGATATTGGTAGGATGAGGGATTTCCAGAAAATGAAGCCTCCAACATTCAAGGGAATTAAGAATCCAGTAAATGCTGAAGAGTGGCTAGTAGACCTCGCGAAGTTCTTCGATTATCTAGGGTGTTTTGATGTAGAGAAGGTTTCTATGGCCACTTACATGCTGAAGGGCCAAGCAAAGTATTGGTGGGGATCCAACAAGGTCCTTTTGACTGCCCAGCATCCGATGATTAGTTGGGATACATTCTCAATGGCCTTTAAAGATCAGTATGTTCCTCAAGCTACCCAGCAGAAGTTAAGTATGGACTTTTTAAATTTGGTACAAGGAAGTATGACCGTGGACGAGTACGAGAGTAAGTTTACTATGCTAAAGAGGTATGACCCGAAGACGTTCCAAAATAAAGAGCGTCGTACTGAGAGGTTTCTAGCCGGGTTAAGGCCAGTAATTCGCGATTGACTTTTGGGGTTATGGATTACTAAGTTTAAGGATGCCTTGGGTAGAGCACAGATGATTAAGAGGGGTCTCAATGTCACACAGACAGAGTATGGCTTTAAGGGAAAGAGCAGGGATAAGGGTAAGAGGATGGAGTTTGTGAGACAGGATTATCGGAAGGGCCAGCCCAAGAAGCAGAGGACAGATAAGTTTCAGACTAGGGTTGATAGACCCACAGTTCCTGTACCTACCCCCAAATTGCTAGAGGTCCATAACAATATAGGCAGTTGTGCAAAGTGTGTGGGAAACTCCATGGAGGTGTGTGTCGTTTGGCCACAAGGAACTGCTTTGGGTGTGGACAGAAGGGACACATAATAAGGGATTGCCTATAGAACCAGTTTCCACGGCCCCCAGAGCAACCACGACAACTTGAGAGGCAAGCTCCCCAGAGACAAATCCCACAGAGAAGGGCAAGACGCTTGTCACTCATGGGAGAGTCTTTGCTTTGGACAGAGAGACTGCTGATGCCTCTACTGAGACCATTCGGGGTAAGCTTTTAATTTGCAATCATAAGGCACATGTACTGCTTGATTCGGGTTCCACACATTCTTTCATATCACCTCATTTAGCACGTAATTTGCATATTAAGCTTGAATCTCTAGATTTTACGTTACACGTTAGTACACCCATGTATAAATCATAAAAGATTGATATGGTGTGTAGAAATTATGAAATCAGGGTACGAGATAGGATCATGTTAGAAGATCTAATCTTGTTGAGCATGTATGGCTTTGATGTAATTTTGGGTATGGATTGGCTAGCCACCAACCGTGTAAGTATGGACTGCTACACTAAGACTATAACCTTCTCCTTACCTAGTAAGTTTGATGTATGCTTTGCAGTTAAAGAATAAATTTTATGATTTTGACTATTTATGAAAATTTTTTATGAACGTTTTGATGTGAAGGTTATGTTGCATTCATCCCCGATACTATTCAGGAATGTCCAAGTATTCAGGACATATCAGTGGTATGCGAGTTCCCGACTGTGTTTCCTGATGAACTACCGGGACTACCACCAGAGAGAGAGTTAGAATTCACTATAGGTTTGGCACCAGAGACTCAACCAATCTCGAAGTCTCCTTATCGGATGACCCTTGTTGAACTTGAAGAACTGAAAAAGTAGTTGCAAGACCTGCTAGACAAGGGGTTCATTAGGCCAAGCGTATCCCCGTGGGGAGCTCCGGTATTATTTGTACGGAAGAATGATGGTAGTCTCAGCTTATGTATAGACTATAGGCTGCTGAACAAGGCCACAATCAAGAACAAGTATCCCTTACCCAGAATAGATGATCTATTTGACCAGCTAAGAGGGGCTACGGTATTCTCAAAAATTGACCTAAGATCGGGATATCACCAATTGAGGATTAGGAAGGAGGATGTTCTGAAAATGGCCTTTAGAACAAGATATGGCCACTATGAGTTCCTCGTGATGCCCTTTAGTCTAACTAATGCCCCAGCCGCATTCATGAGCCTAATGAATGAGGTGTTCCTGGAGTATCTAGACCGATTTGTCATAGTTTTCATCAACGATATTCTGATCTACTCAAAGTCCCGAGAGGAGCATGAGCAGTATTTGAGAGTCGTGCTCCAAACTCTCAGAGAGAAGCAATTGTATGGGAAGTTGGATAAGTGTGAGTTTTGGTTGGAGCAAATAGCATTTCTGGGCCATATTATTTCTAAGGACGAGGTGTCAGTGGATCCGTCTAAGGTTGAGGTAGTACTCAAATAGGAGAGGTCGTAAATCGTTACAGAAATTCGAAGTTTTTTTGGACTTGCTGGATACTACAGGAGGTTTGTAGAAGGTTTCTCCAAGATTGCCGCTCCACAGACTAAGTTGATACGCAAGGATGTTCCATTCGAGTGGACTGATCAGTGTGAGCAGAGTTTGAAGAACTTAAGAAGAGGTTGACTATCGCCCCAGTCTTAACCATTCCTAGTGGGTCTGGAGGCTATGCGGTATACAGTGATGCATCATACCAGGGCTTGGGGTGTGTACTTATGCAGCATGCGAGAGTGGTCGCATATGGTTCTCGCCAGCTTAAGAACCATGAAAGGAATTACCCCACCCATGACTTGGAGTTAGCCGCGGTTGTTTTTGCTTTTAAGATATGGCGACATTATCTCTATGGAGAAAGATTTCAGATTTTCACTGATCATAAGAGCTTGAAGTATATTTTTTACCAAAAGAAGCTGAATATGAGACAGGGACGGTGGATATAGCTCCTCAAGAATTATGAATGCGAGATTCTGTATCACCCGGGCAAGGCAAACGTAGTGGCAGATGCCCTGAGCAGGAAGGGGATGATTTCTTTTATGATGGTCAGAGAATTGGAGTTGTTGAAGCAGTTTTCCAAACTCAGTGTTAGTGTGGAAACAACAGATGTTGGGTTCATAGCTAGTCTGCAGATTGAACCTAGTATACTAGATCAGATCAAAACTAGACAGAGGGGTGATCAGAAATTATTGGACATGGTCGTCAGACAAAATAGGACATACAATCAGACTTTGTGGTGGGTGAGGATGGGTTGATGAGATTCAGGGGCCGTATATGTGTCCCAAACGATGATGCCCTACGGCAAAGGATCTTAAAGGAGTCTCATTGTTCTCTGTACACCATGCACCCGAAAAGCACTAAGATATACCATGATTTACAGAAGGTGTATTGGTGGGTCGGTATGAAAAGATATGTTGCTGAGTTTGTGGCCAAGTGTCTGATTTGTCAGCAGATTAAGATCGAACACCAAAGGCCAACGGGATTACTTAAGTCTCTTCGAGTGCCTACTTGGAAATGGGAACACATTACTATAGACTTTATTATGAGTTTACTAAGGACCCGAAAGGGGCATGATGCAATCTGGGTGATCGTAGATAGATTGACTAAGAGTGCCCACTTAATAGCCATCAAAAGTACAGATTCTTTAAGTGCTTTAGCAAAGTTGTTTGTGAAGGAGATAGCTCAGTTGCATGGGGCTCCCGTGAGCATTACATCAGATCGAGATTCCCGATTCACTTTTAGATTTTGGGCTCATTTTTAAGAAGCCATGGGATCTCAGCTTAATCTAAGCACAACCTATCATCCTCAGACCGATGGTCAGTCTGAGAGGACTATTCAGACTTTAGAGGATATGCTGAGGGTGTGCGTTTTGGAGTTTAAGGGCTCATGGGATGATCATCTGCCTCTCGTAGAGTTTGCTTATAACAATAGCTATCATGCTAGCATCGGGATGGCACCATATGAGGCCCTATATGGTAGAAGATGTAGGTCTCCAGTAGCTTGGGAAGAAGTGGGTGACAGAAGGATCTTGGCTCCCGAGTTGGTGGAACAGGCAACAGAAGGTGTTCGAATAATCTGTGATAGACTTAAGACCGTACAAAGTAGGCAGAAGAGTTATGCGGACAAGCATAGGCGGCCACTTGAGTTTCAGATTAGGGACTCCGTGTTTCTCAAGGTATCTCTGAGCAAGGGTATCATACGGTTTGGGAAGAAGGGGAAATTGAGTCCTCGCTTTATTGGTCCTTTTGAGATTCTAGAGAGAGTGCGAGACGTAGCCTATAAACTTGCCTTACCACCGCAGCTTGCTGGGGTACATAATGTCTTCCATGTCTCGATGTTAAGGAAGTATAATCTGGATCCCTCACATATCATTGAGTATGAGCCCTTGAGCATTCAAGAGGATATGAGCTACATTGAGCGACCTACCCGGATTTTGGATAGAAAGGAAAAGGTACTTCGATCGAAGACGATACCTTTGGTAAAGGTTCTCTGGCAACACCATTCGATTGAAGAAGCTACATGGGAGCTAGAGAGCCTCATGAAGGAGAAGTACCCACATCTATTCTGATGGACCCGACTGAATTCGGAGGATCAAATTCTTTTAAGGTGGAGAGAATGTAAACACCACAAAATTTCCATATTTAGTTAGGCTATATAAAAACAAAAAAAAATATGTTTTAATGGAAGTGCAAATATTCGTTGTAGGGCTCGAGGAGTATGGGAGCCGAGAAGCTCGTGAATGACAAAGAGGCGAAATACAGGAAGTGATGAAGTAAATGCAAGCATGGAGGGATTAAAATTTTTGGTTCATTAGTTGAAAATTTTGATGTAAAACTTATATTGGGGATTTATAAGGAATGATGAAACCCCAAAAATATTTTCATTCTGAAATAATGAAAATTTCATGAAAAATATAAACATTGTATCATGGAATAATTTTATTCTAAATAAATATATATATACTAAGACAAATTAAAATAAATAAATAAATAAATATATAGGTTATTAATTAAATAACACAAAAAAAACAAACAAAACAAAAAAAATAAACAACAAAACAATAAACAACTAATAAATATATATATATATAAATTAATATAATATATATATATATGGATGTACGGCATTGGCTTTCAAAGAAAGCCAATTCCGCACTCTGCATTTCGAAAGGCAAAATTTGCCTTAGCTGGGAGTGAAAAAAAAAAACAGGAAAGAAGGGGAAAGCTGGTCTGCCGAAAAAGGAAAGAAAGGAAAGAAAAAAAAAGAAGAAGGGAAGGAAGCTGGTCGACCGAGAAGGGGGAGAAAGAAAGAAGAAAGAAGGAAAGAAAAAGGAGGAAGGGAGAAGGAAGAAGAAAGGGAAGGGACCGACGGGTATAGAGGAAACCGAAACTAAAGCAGGATCAAAGCTGAAGTTAGAAGCAAGACCGCGAGGAAGGAGGAAGAAACAGAACCGAGGCATGAATTGAAGCAGACCGGAGCTTAGATTTGAAGTGGACTGAAGCTGGGAATCGAAGCAAAGACTGAGAGCCACTGGCAGAAACAAAACCGAGGAAGAGAGGGGCTAAAGCAAAATCGAGGCTAGGAATTGAAGCAAGACCAAGAAGGAAGGAAAGTGAGGAAGCTTTGGGTCTGACATCTCCCTCGCCATTTGGGCTGTTCGGCACCTAGAAGAAAGGAAAGTAAGAAAGTTCGGTGTAGAATGGACAACTTAATAGAAAAAACGAGGCTGAAACAGGGGTACCTTGGACTGAACCGAGGAAGCCAATGTTGGTGAAGGAGGGGCCTTATGCTCGGTTGGAAATATAGTGATGACAGGGGCTGTGTGGGCGAAATTGAGTGGCTGTCAAGTGAAGAAAAAAAAGGGAAAAGCTGGAAATTTGAAGAAAAAAAAAAAGAAGGTAAAATTTATATATATATATATATATATATGTATATTTAATGTACATGTATATACATATGTTGGGATATAAGCATGTTAGCGTAAATTAAATTAGATGTAAAATAAAAATGGGAGAGATGAGAAGTAGACATATATATATGTGTGTGTGTGTGATAATGAATAAAAAAACAAA
The DNA here is from genome assembly GCA_033439115.1 of Firmiana major. Classification (NCBI taxonomy): domain Eukaryota; kingdom Viridiplantae; phylum Streptophyta; class Magnoliopsida; order Malvales; family Malvaceae; genus Firmiana; species Firmiana major. The sequence continues at coordinate 40,428,315 of CM065907.1, read as the reverse complement.
TAATAATATATATGTGCGTGTATACTTATGTGTATATACATATAGGTGTATATAATAAATGTGTATGTTAGTATATGTGCATACAAAAAATAAAATAGTAATAAAAATATATAAACACACGTGTTGGCCTAGGTATGTACGATTATACGCACACACGAAGTAGTAACGAATAAGGTTACGATTTTGACGCATTTCGGACAATTCATATGAGTAGGATACTAAGTATACAAATGTCGGTGTAAGAGAATCGTAGAAGGAGTTAGGGAGACACTCGGAGGCGTCATTACTCGAACTCGGAATATCCGATAAATCGAGGTAAGGGGTACCATTTAACTTAGTTCTGATAATGTATTCTTGTTTCATCGATAAAAGATTTTTTAAAGTAGCATTATATTTTGAAATGATATATAACTGCTTTCATACTTATGGAACTGTTTACGAAGCATGATTTAGTTTTAAGAAATATTCCCTGAGTACTTCCATGTTTATGAAATGAATTTTCCTAAGGTATGAAACGTATGGAAGCTTTACATTGATTTATGATTCTATATCCATATTTTTAAAGAAACTTTTGACAATTTCAAAAGCATAGAAAAAAGGGAAAAGGGGAAAATAAGTTTTTGAGACTATAGGCTTCATGCATGGTTACTTCTTGTGGTGTTCTGGCTCCACCACTTGGCTGTCGGTACGTAGGGCCCCTATAGCACTTGACTCAACCTGTGTGGAAAATGATGTTTCGATAGTATCTCGTACCCGCGCAGCACGCATTTATGTTTCCCACACGGAGAGTGCCTTTGGTGCCTGTGTCCTAGGAAGGTGCTAGAGAAAGGAAGAAAGATAGATACTACCTATATTTTATAAAAGTGTTGTACGACCTTGATCCAGTCTACAGCCCCCTTACCATGGCCATAGGTATGATGACTCTCTACAGAGAATGACACGTATCACATGACTTAGTTATAGCCTAGTCTCCTCCATTTGATTATGAATGATTATGTGCTTTTATGATATTCATGATAATTGGTTATGAATTGTTTATGAATAGAAATGATTTTAAGAACTCATCCATGAATAATGAAAAGTTTGTAAAATAGTTAAGCATGTTATTTGTTTTAGAGAAACTCATGCTTTATAATTTTTATGATGACTATGCATGAAATAACGATTCACATATCATGTTAAAGATTGGTTTTATGAACGATTTTTACATACTTTTACATATCAGAACTGCTTTAAACGTATTATCTTACTGGGCTTTTCCCCAAAAGCTCACCCCTCTACCTTTCAGACTATTTGCAGTGATCTGTAGGCATTACCTGCCGCGTACACGACATAGGCTGGTGGGAAAGAGCTACCCTAGGCTACTTTTTGTACTCGTAGAAAAGGTATACAATTACATTCCTTTACCAAACACATTTGTATGCACAGACATATATTAGAAGTATTTTGTTGGGATGTAATTTGTAAGGAAACAAATGTAAAGAATATTACTTTTTGGGATTACAATTTAAGATGATTGGTCTTGAATTGAAATGGATGTATTAGGTTGTGGATGTGGATTTGGAAAGCATGTTTGGTAGTTGTGGATATCTAGGATTGTTAAAACAATTGGTTTGTAGGTGGGTAGGCTTATATATAAGTCGTTATGCTGCCGAAATTTCTACCGGCCATATAAGTCAAAACATGGAATTTAAATATAATTATGGATAAAGAATTAAGAAAGTGAATTGACACTGAACAGGAATACAACCTAAGTAAATAAGGGAATAAGTGGGAATTTAAGTTTAAAAAAATCCCTCAAATTTTCAAGGGTCAAGGGTCGTTACAGTTAAAGGTGGTATCAGAGCGAAGGTTGTCTAGTACTATCAGTGTCGAAAATAATGATAAAATTACATCCCAAATGTCTGTGCCTGTCTGGTTGTAGGTAATGTATACCTAATGAAGTTAAGATTTGATATTTGGTTTACGCGTAAGTATTAGATCACTTGCATGAGTGGAAGACGAGGACGCCCTTGAAGGCAGGCTCAGCCACCTCCACCCCCTTCACCGTGGCTAGAGAGTCCCAATACTCGTATGGCACGGTTTGAGCAGCGTTTGGAGTAGTGCCTTGAGCGAGGCTTGGAATCGATAACTGCCATGGTTGCCCAACACCTAGGGGCAAACGTTTCTGATTCAGCTGGCACGGCACCAATTCCTAATCCGGTGCCGACTCCTCCACAAGCACCACCTCCACCTCCTTCTCCACAAGTTCCTCCAGTACCTATGGTGCCTCAGCTTCCTATACAGACCCAGGGGGAGGAGAGGGATATTGGTAGGATGAGGGATTTCCTGAAAGTGAAGCCTCCAGCATTCAATGGAATTAAGAATCTAGTAAAGGCTGAAGAGTGGCTAGTAGACCTCGAGAAGATCTTCGATTATCCGGGGTGTTCTGATGTAGAGAAGGTTTCTATGGCCACGTACATGTTGAAGGGCCAAGCAGAGTATTGGTGGGGATCCACCAAGGATCTTTTGACTTCCTAGCATCCGATGATTAGTTGGGATGCATTCTTTACAGCCTTTAGAGATCAGTATGTTCCATGAGCTACCCAGCAGAAGTTGAGGACGGACTTTTTGAATTTGGTACAAGGCAGTATGACTGTGGACGAGTATGAGAGTAAGTTTACTATGCTGAAGAGGTATGACCCGAAGACGTTCCAGAATGAAGAGCGTCGTACTGAGAGGTTTCTAGCCGGGTTACGGCCAGCTATCCGAGACCAAATTTTGGGGTTATGGGTTACTGAGTTTAAGGATGCCCTGGGTAGAGCACAGATGATTGGGAGGGGTCTCAATGTCACACAGATAGAGTATGACCTTAAGGGAAAAAGCAAGGATAAGGGTAAGAGGACGGAGTTTGTGAGACGGGATTATCAGAGGGGCCAGCCCAAGAGGCAGAGGATAGTTGAGTTTCGAACTAGGGTTGATAGACCCACAGTTCCTGTACCTTCCCCCTAGATTGCTAGAGGTCCGTAATAGTATAGGCAGCTGTGCAAAGACTGTGGAAAACTCCATGGAGGTGTATGTCGTTTGGCCATAGGGAACTCCTTTGGGTGTGGACAGAAGGGACACATAATGAGGGATTGCCTACAGAACTAGTTTCCACAGCCCCTAGAGCAACCACGATAACCTGAGAGGCAAGCTCCCCAGAGACAAATTTCACAGAGACGGGCTACCGCAGTAGAGAAGGGCAAGAAGCCTGTTACTCATGGGAGAGTCTTTGCTTTGGATAGAGAGACTGCTGATGCCTCCACTGAGACCATTCGGGGTAAGCTTTTAATTTGCAATCATGAGGCACATGTACTGTTTGATTCAGGTTCCACACACTCTTTCATATCACCCCATTTCGCACGTAATTTACATATTAAGCCTGAATCTCTAGATTTTACATTACACATTAGTACACCCATGTATAAATCACAAAAGACTGATATGGTGTGTAGAAATTATGAAATCAAGGTAGGAGATAGGATCATGTTAGCAGATCTAATCTTGTTGAACATGTATGGCTTTGATGTAATTTTGGATATGGATTGGCTAGCCACCAACCATGTAAGTATAGACTGCTACACTAAGACTATAACCTTCTCCTTACCTAGTAAGTTTGATGTATGCTTTGCAGTTAAGTAATAAATTTTATGATTTTGACTATTTATGAAAATTTTTGATGAACGTGTTGATGTGAAGGTTATGTTGCATTCATCTCTGATACTAGTCGGGAATGTTCAAGTATTCAGGACATATCAGTGGTATGGGAGTTCCCGGATGTGTTTCCTGATGAGCTACCAGGACTACCACCGGAGAGAGAGTTAGAACTCACAATAGATTTGGCATCAGAGACTCAACCAATCTCGAAGTCTCCTAAACAGATGGCCCTTATTGAACTTGAAGAACTGAAAAAGCATTTGCAAGACCTGCTAGACAAGGGGTTCATTAGGCCAAGCGTATCCCCATGGGGAGCTCCGGTATTATTTGTACGGAAGAATGATGGTAGTCTCTAGTTATGTATAGACTATAGACTGCTGAACAAGGCCACTATCAAGAACAAGTATCCCTTGCCCATAATAGATGATCTATTTGACCAGCTAAGAGGGGCTACGGTGTTCTCAAAAATTGACCTAAGATCGGGCTATCACCAATTGAGGATTAGGAAGGAGAATGTTCCAAAAATGGCCTTCAAATCAAGATATGGCCACTATGAGTTCCTTGTGATGCCCTTTGGTCTAACTAATGACCCAGCTGCATTCATGAGCCTGATGAATGAGGTGTTTCGGGAGTATCTAGATCGATTCGTCATAGTTTTCATTGATGATATTCTGATCTACTCAAAGTCCCGAGAGGAGTATGAGCAGTATTTGAGAGTGGTCTCCAAACTCTCAGAAAGAAGCAATTGTATGGGAAGTTGGATAAGTGTGAGTTTTGGTTGGAGCAAATAGCATTTATGGGCCATATTATTTCTAAGGACGAGGTGTCAGTGGATCTATCTAAGGTTGAGGCAGTACTCAAATGGGAGAGGCCAAAAATCGTTCCAGAAATTCAGAGTTTCTGGGACTAGCTGGATATTACAGAAGGTTTGTAGAAGGTTTCTCCAAGATTGTCACTCCACTAACTAAGTTGATATGCAAGGATGTTCCATTCGAGTGGACTGATCAGTGTGAGCAGAGTTTTGAAGAACTTTAGAAGAGGTTGACTACCGCCCCAGTCTTAACCATTCCTAGTGGGTCTGGAGGCTATGCGGTATACAGTGATGCATCATACCAGGGTTTGGGGTGTGTACTTATGCAGCATGGGAGAGTGGTAGCATATGGTTCTCGCCAGCTTAAGAACCATGAAAGGAATTACCCCAGCCATGACTTGGAGTTAGCCGCGGTTGTTTTTGCTTTGAAGATATGGTGGCATTATCTCTATGGAGAAAGATTTCAAATTTTCACTGACCATAAGAGCTTGAAGTACATTTTTTACCAGAAGGAGCTGAATATGAGACAGAGACAGTGGATAGAGCTCCTCAAGGATTATGATTACGAGATTCTGTATCACCCGGACAAGGTAAAAATAGTGGCAGATGCCCTGAGCAGGAAGGGGATGATTTCTTTTATGATGGTCAGAGAATGGAAGTTGTTGGAGCAGTTTGCCAAACTCATTGTTAGTGTGGAAACAACAGATGTTGGGTTCATAGCTAGTCTTGTCAGACCCGGATTTTTTGTAGCTTATTTCCTTATGATTCCTAAGTGTATGAACACTATGTAATTATAGTTGAATCATAAGAAGAGTATTTACTAACATGCAATCGACAATTTGATAAATTAAAAATGCATGTAAGCTACATAACAGCGAGATAAGGGTTAAGTTAATTCCCGAAACGAGTGCAGGGGTAAAACGGTCAAATGACTGAAATTCAGTATAATTTCGATAAGACAATTTCATTAAAAATATGAAATTGAGGAATCTTGATCAAAATCGAGGAAAATATTTGATTTCGAGTCCAATTGATCAAGATATAAATTTATTAGAATTTATCAAAATTTTCGCCTCGAAAAATGAGCCCAAAAATAGTGAAAAAATATATCGAAAAGGTAAAATCGGACTGATAAATTCATTTACGGATTAAATGAATTTAATATGATTTTTGGAGATATTTTTAGATATTTATGGGATATTTTTGGGATTTTTATTATTATTTTATAATAAAATAATAATAAAAATATATATTAAAAAAAAAAAAAAGAAACGAAATCTGAATTTGGACGCGGGGAGAGAGAAAAATGGAGAGAAACGGAAGCAAGCCGACCCGAGGGAGAAGACCACCGGACGGCGAGCACCGGCCACCCCACGGGCAGGCAAGCGATCGGAAAAGGAAGCCCGGCACCGTGCGCACCCATCGGCACCGATCACGACCTCCACCGACGCCGGACGCCGACGAATCGAAGAGGAGAAGCCGCGGAGGAAAAGAAGGAATCCGGCGGCAACCGGCGGTGATTGGTCCCGATCGAGCCCAGCCGAGTGTTGCCCAGGCTTAGGCGCGCCGAACTGCGGTGGTGATGCGTCGGGAACCGGTCGGAATAGGCCGGCACGGCCAAAGGATGCCTGAACCGGTCGGCGGTTCAGGGGAGAAGGTTCTGTGCTGAACCGGACCGGACCGGTTCAGCCAAGGAGAAAAGGGGAAAAAGAGGAAAAAGAAAGAAAAAGGAAAAGGAAAATTTTTGGGATTTCACCGGACTTCGGGTAAGTCGATACGAGGTCAAAAGTGATCGATTTGATTTCCGATGAATTTATTTAAATTATATTTAATCGGAAATTGACCCGGAGTTAAATATAATAAATTGTGCAGTTCGACGATAAATTTCGAACGGAAGCCCGATCGAACTTCGATTTGCGTACCATCGCATATTCTCGGGTAAGTAAAGTTCATTTACGATAAATTATGTGATTATTGCGTATTTAAGATTTAATTTACGCATTTCGGATTAAATTCCGTATTAGTGAATTATATTCGGAATTTTGAATTAAATGTCGTAAATGATATACGGGCTATCCAAAGAGCTTGGAATAAAGCCCAATGGGTATTAATAGGCCCAATAAGTCGATAGACCCTGATGAAGAGAAATAATAAGTGGAAAACGGGCTTAATACGGTTAAGGCCCATTAAGGATTTTAAGGCCCATTAAAGGAAATTAAACTGTATTAATGTGTAATACAGTAGGAAAATGATAATTAACCTGAGGAATGGTTATTTACAGCTCCGGAGTTTACATCGAGAGCTGATCGGACTGCGGGATTTAGCAGCACCGAGGAAGCGAGGTCACTTGACGTGATCCGAGGTAAGGGACTTTTGCGAGTAGTTAGAGATACCTGCACGTATTTTCAACTGCTTCTGCATTCACTTAAAAACTCTGAGGGTCAGAGAAAGTGAATAATAATTATTGCGACCTGATAGTGGCAAATTACGATTTTGCCCCTAGTTAGTCAAAAAGTCAACTTTTGTGAGAAGTTGCAAAAAGCATGGAAAATACTATTGTGAGTGTTTAAATGCTATTAGCATGAAAATAAATAGATGGGCTAATGATTTTAAGGTTGATATGACTTAAGCACACTTTTAAGTGCTGATTTTACTATTTTGTAAACAATCCCTTTTAAATAGCCATCTATCATATTATGTGAGAATGAATCGTGCTAGAGCACAGCTCGCACTGGGATTCATATGTTTTCCACATACATAGTGCTGGATTTGATACGCACTAGATTTTCATGACATGCATGATAGAGTACTAGAGTTTTACTCGTACTCAGCTTTGAATGATATATGCATGACAGAGTGCTAGAGCGTGGCTCGTACTCGATTCTTCATGGTTTATACATGACATAGTACTGGGAGCGATTGCTCGTACTTGATTTTGATATTGTGCATAGCATAGTACTGGGAGCTATTGCTCGTACTTGATTTGATACATAAACTATGCATTGACCTAGTTGCTGGAGGTTTACTCGCACTAGAGTTGAGTTTTATGATGTGAAACAGTGTTGAGCGGAGTGACGACTGTGAGTCGCATTCAAGACGCACACTGTATGTGATATGTAATACATGTTGAAACCCATGCCTGATTCCTGGTGTGACTGTGTGTCATAGCTAGAGAGGATATCCGCATGAGGTTGATATAGACGTGGTATACTTATTTCCATGGTTTCGAGGGCTAAAGACCCTGGCTATGAGGATTTCCATGGTTTCGAGGGCTAAAGACCCTGGCTGTGAGGGTCCACGGGTGTACTTTGTACCGTGCCCGGGGCACGAGGTGTACGCTGTACCGTGTGTTACGTAGCTGGCGGTTGACATTGGACTGACCATCCTCCCGTTACAGCAGTGATTGCCGCACACCGAGTACTGTGTCGCATGGGATCACTTTTCGGATATGATCATAATCCAGGATACTATTTGTATTTACCACAGAGTCTCACATGATATATCACATTGATTGACTGATTTAAACTGCGGACAGACCTGAGGGATGGGTTGGACTCCGATTTGTGTTGTGAATCATTTGATGCCATATTTATATGTGATTTAAATATACATGGCATGATTTACATAAAGGCATGATTTATATATAAATGCATTGTGTTGCACTACATGCCTACTTTTGAGAAATAAAGCATGATTTCTGTACATGGGATTTATTCTGTACAAGTATATATATTATATTTCAAGACATGCTTTTAAAGTGAGTTAAGGAAATAATGTTTCGAAGGCATAGCACTATTTTGAGTAGATAGTGTGGTTATCTACTTGCTTGCCTGATTTCCTTACTGAGCGCGTTATGCTCACCCCCTTTCTTTACATCTCTCTACAGAGCGTCAGTAGAGCGAGAATTATCGTGGGAGAGTGTCCCAGAGTCCACTGCTAGTTCCTATCGATTCATCAGGTATACTTATTATGTACAGTTGTGTATCTAAACATAGAAACAGCACAGTGATGTATACGTTATATATTATGGGGAATGTAATCGTATTAGATTTTATAAAATCTTACATGTATAATAAGAACAACTACAGTCAGAATTAATATATTGACATGTATGTATGAAAATGGATGATGTGGTAAGTGAAGACTCTGACATCGAATCACAGCCCAACCAGTGAAGAGAGGAAAGGTAAGTTAAAAATGCGAAAAATTTATTGTGGTTTTTGGTTAAAGTCAAGGATTGAAACTGGGGTCCTGACAAGTCTGCAGATTGAACCTAATATACTAGATCAGATCAGAACTGGACAAAGGGGTGATCAGAAATTATTGGACATGGTTAGTCATATAAAATAGGACATATAGTCAGACTTTGTTGTCGGTGAGGACGGGTTGATGAGATTCAGGGACCGTATATGTGTCCCAAACGATGATGCCCTACGGCAAAGGATCTTAAAGGAGTCCCATTGTTCTCTGTACACCATGCACCCGGGAAATACTAAGATGTACCATGATTTACGGAAGGTGTATTGGTGGGTCGGTATGAAAAGAGATGTAGCTGAGTTTATGACAAAGTGTCTGATTTGTCAGCAAATTAAGATCGAACACCAAAGGCCAGCGGGATTACTTAAGTCTCTTCCAGTGCCTACTTGGAAATGGGAGCACATTACTATGGACTTTATTATGGGTTTACCGAGGACCCGAAAGGGGCATGATGCATTCTGGGTGATCGTAGATAGATTGACTAAGAGTTCCCACTTCCTAACCATCAAAAGTACAGATTCCTTAAGTGCTTTAGCAAAGTTGTATGTGAAGGAGATAGCTCGGTTGCATGGGGCTCCCGTGAGCATTACATCAGATCGAGATTCCTGATTCACTTTTAGATTTTGGGCTCATTTTTAAGAATCCATGGGATCTCAGCTTAATCTGAGCACAACCTTTCATCCTCAGACCGATGGTCAGTCTGAGAGGACTATTCAGACCTTAGAGGATATGCTGAGGGCGTGCGTTTTGGAGTTTAAGGGCTCATGGGATGATCATCTGCCTCTCGCAGAGTTTGCTTATAACAACAGCTATCATGCTAGCATCGGGATGGCACCATATGAGGCCCTATATGGTAGAAGATGTAGGTCTCTAGTGGCTTGGGAAGAAATGGGTGACAGAAGGATCTTGGCTCCTAAGTTGGTGGAACAGGCAGCAGAAGGTGTTCGGATAATCTGTGATAGACTTAAGACCACACTAAGTAGGCAGAAGAGTTTTACGGACAAGCATAGGCGGCCACTTGGGTCTCAGATTGGGGACTCTGTGTTTCTCAAGGTATCTCTGAGCAAGGGTATCATGCGGTTTAGGAAGAAGGGGAAATTGAGTCCTCGCTTCATTGGTCCTTTTGAGATTCTAGAGAGAGTGGGAGACGTAGCCTATAGACTTGCCTTACCACCGCAGCTTGCTGGGGTACATAATGTCTTCCATGTCTCGATGTTAAGGAAGTATAATCCGGATCCCTTACACATCATTGAGTATGAGCCCTTGAGTATTGAAGAGGATATGAGCTACATTGAGCGACCTACCTGGATTTTAGATAAAAAGGAAAAAGGTACTTCGATCGAAGACGATACCTTTGGTAAAGGTTCTCTGGCAACACCATTCGATTGAAGAAGCTGCATGGGAGCTAGAGAGCCTCATAAAGGAGAATTACCCACATCTATTCTGATAAACCCGAATGAATTCAGAGGACCAAATTCTTTTAAGGTGGGGAGAATGTAAACACCACAAAATTTCTATATTTAGTTAGACTATATAAAAACAAAAATAATATGTTTTAATGGAAGTGCAAATATTCGTTGTAGGGCTCGAGGAGTATGGGAGCTGAAAAGCTCGTGAATGACAAAGAGCCGAAATACAGGAAATGATGAAGCAAATGCAAGCAATGGAGGGATTAAAAAAATTTTGGTTCATTACTTGAAAATTTTGATGTAAAACTTATACTGGGGATTTATAAGGAATGATGAAACCCCAAGAATATTTTCATTCTGAAATAATGAAAATTTTATGAAAAACATAAACATTGTATCATGGAATAATTTTATTTTAAATATATATATATATTAAGACAAATTAAAATAAATAAATAAATATAAATATATATATATGTTATGAAATATAGGTTATTAATTAAATAACACAAAAAAACAAACAACACAAAAAAATAAACAACAAAACAATAAACATAAAATATACATATAAACATATGGATGTACGGAATTGGCTTTCAAAGAAAGCCAATTCCACATTATGCATTTCAAAAGGCAAAATTTTCCTTAGCTGATAGCGGAAAAAAAAACAGGAAAGAAGGGGAAAGCTGGTTTACCGAGAAAGAAAAGAAAGGAAAGAAAAAACAAAAGAGAAGGGAAGGAAGCTGGTCGGCCGAGAAGGAGGAGGAAGAAAGAAGAAAGAAGGAAAGAAAAAGAAGGAAGGGAGAAGGAAGAAGAAAGGGAAGGGACCGACGGGTAGAGAGGAAACCGAAACTAAAGCAAGACCGCGAGGAAGGAGGAAGAAACAGAACCGAGGCATGAATTGAAGAAGACCGGAGCTGAGATTTGAAGTGGACTGAAGCTGGGAATCGAAGCAAAGACCGAGAGCCACTGGCAGAAACAGAACTGAGGCTAGGAATTGAAGCAAGACTGAGAAGGAAGGAAAGTGAGGAAGCTTTGGGTCTGCCATCTCTCTCGCCATTTAGGCTATTCGGCACCGAGAAGGAAGGAAAGTGAGGAAGTTCGGTGTAGAAGGGACAAGTCAGTAGAAAAAAACGAGGCTAAAATAGGGGTACCTTGGACTGAACCGAGGAAGCTAATTTTGGTGAAGGAGGGGGCTCATGCTCGGTTGGAAATACAGTGAAGATAGGGGTTGTGTGGGCGAAATTGAGTGGTTGTCAAGTGAAGAAAAAAAAGGGAAAAGCTGGAAATTGTAAGAAAAAAAAAAAGAAGAAGGTAAAATTTATATATATGTATATTTAATGTACATGTATATCCATATGTTGGGATATAAGCATGTTAGTGTAAATTAAATTAGATGTGAAATAAAAATGGGAGAGATGAGAAGTAGACAAGAATATATATATATATATATGTGATATTGAATAAAAAAAACAAATAATATATATATAGATATGTGTATACTTATGTGTATATACATATAGGTGTATATAATAAATGTGTATGTTAGTATATGTGCATACAAAAAATAAAATAGTAATAAAAATATATAAACACACGTGTTGGCCTAGGTATGTACGATTATACGCATACAAGAAATAGTAACAAATAAGGTTATGATTTTGATGCATTTCGGACAATTCGTATGAGTAGGATGTAAGATCTGAAATTTTTATCGTAAGAGCAAAAGGGAATGAATAGAAATTTTCGAGTGCATTTAAAAATGCAAAAGGATTCAAATGGAATTTTCGAACACGTGCAAGGGTAAAACGGTCAAAAGATCGAAACCTGGTATAATAATTCGACAAGAAAATTTAATTAAAAAAATGGGATTGAGAAATCTTGATCAATAACGAAGAAATAATTAAATTTCGGGTTAAATTGATCAAGATATGAATTTATTTGAATAAATCAAAATTTTCACTTCGAAAAACGATCCCGAAAATAATCGAAAAACATACCGAAAAGGTAAAATGGACTGATAATTTTATTTACGGATTAAATGAATTAAATATATATTTTTTAGATATTTTGGAAAAAATAATAATATAATATTGATTAAAATAATAATAAAAATAAATAATAAATAAAAATAAAATAATTAAAAAAAACAGAGAACTCGTGAAACGCGAGCTGGAAAATGAAAAAGGAAGCCGATGCTTCCCTTCTGCCTCACCGATCACCGGCGATCGGCGGAGGCCCAAACCAGAGGCGAGGTAGCCGAGCCATCCACCAGCACCAGCGGCCCGAAGAAGCGGCGAACGACGACCAGCGAAATGGAAGAAAGAGAACCGAGAGAAGAGAAAGGAAATCCCCAGTGACCGGCGTCGATCTATCCCCAGCCAAGGCTTCCCCAGGCGCAGGCAACGCGATCGGTGGTGGCCACGATCGGCGAAATCGAAGGACAGCGCCGAAAACGGCGAAAAAGAAAATGGGTACCGACGGCCAGGAGAGAACAGGTCGGACCGGCCACTTTTCGGTGGCCTTGAACGAAACCAACCCCAGATCCGTGCATCGGACGGTCCAGCGGAGCCACTGGCTGCGAAAATCGACGTAGAACCAGTCAGCGAGCCACTGAACTGGCTGAATCGGACTGAACTGGCGGTCTGAACCGGTTGAACCGGACCGAACCGGTTCAGCCAAAAAGAAAAGGAAAAAAGGAAGAAAAAGGGAAAAAGAAAAAGAGGAAAAATTGGAAAAAATTTCAGTGATGCAATCAAGCTGCGGGTAAGTCAATAAGCGGTCGAATTAACCGATTTAAATTTCAAAATATTTAATTTGATTAATATCCAACTGAAAATTTACCTGAAAAAATATTTAATTGTGTAGCTCGACAATTGACATCAAACGAGAGCTCGAGACAGCCTCGATTTATGTACCATCATGGAATCACGGGTAAGTAACCCTTATTTACGACAATTTTGTATCGTTATGTTTGTTAGAATATATCACATAAATTACAGATTTAAATTTCGCATGAAATGAATTAAATTCTGAAAAATTGGATAAATTGTCGTAAATACTAAATTAAGCTATTCGAGAGTTTAGAACGAGGCTCAATAATTACTGATGGGCCCAGTGAGCCCAATAGGCCTCGATAATGTGAATAGTAAGTGGGAAAACGGGCTTAAGGCCGATTAAGGCCTATTAAGATACAATCGGGCCCAATGATTTAAATTAAGCCCAGAAAATAGGAAATACAATTAAATTGTATTGTATTTGACCTAATGAATGTGTATCCGCAGTTTCGGAGATTGGATTGGAAGCAAATCGGACTGCGTGACGAGTCATCAGTGGAAAGGTCAGACTGTACAGAAAAATGAGGTAAGGGAATTGTGTGAGTAGCTAGAGGTAGCCACGCGTATTTTAATAGTTTTTGTATACACTAATTATGTATGTATACACGGTTGTTGTATAAGGTCCTAAAAATGGTTTAAAGATTTTAAGGACTCGAAATAGGTAAAGACCATTTTACCCCTATTGAGGGAAGTTCACCTAAGGATGGTGAAAGCATGACATGCATGAAATGCATGATTTAAGGATTTTCTGATTTAAGGAATTTTCTTGGTTTTTATTAAAGCAAATCGATAGATTGGCCAGTAATTGCATAAATTTCACAAGATAACACTACGTAAGTGTTATTTATATTTAAATGGAAATTTCTTTGGAAAATAGGCCAACTATCAAGTTTATATAGAAACAGATAGTGCCGACACGTAGTTCGCACTATATCTGCGTTTGTGAATGTGCATAAATGTGCTTGAGTGGTTGCTTGCACCGATTTGTGTGACATCATACGCAAAAAATGTGCTAGAGCGGTTGCTCGCACTGATTTTATGATTTGATATGCATAAGAGCTGCTGGAGCCTAGCTCGCACTCTATTTTGACTGTTTTGACGATTTTAAACTGTTTTGACCTAATATGCATAAAAAGGTGCTGGAGCGATTGCTCGCACTAGTTTTACTAATTTGATATGCATAAGACGTGTTGGAGCTTAGCTCGCATCCTGTTTTGATATTATATTACATAAAAGCCGTGCTGGAGTGTAACTTACTCGAGATTTAATTTATTTATGCATAAAGCCGTGCAGGAGTGTAATTCGCACGAGATTTGATTTACTTGAGCATTCATTTGTGCTGGAGCGTTGCTTGCACAAAGTTTTATGTGGTTTTTATAATTCATTTGAATGTCGTACTGGAGTTTTTCTCATACGAGGTCTTCACTGAGTTTTTATACATATCTGTACTAGAGCATTGCTCGTACATGGATTTTACTTGAATTTATAATCAGTTTAAGTCGTACTGGAGCGCTGCTTGTACGCAGATTTCATTGATTTCTATGAAATTGTGCTAGAGCTTCGCTCGTACGAGATTTTTAGATATCATGAACATGTATGGAGCCGTGCTAGAGCTTCGCTCGCATAGGGATTTATATTACATGCATATAGTCGTGTTGGAGCCTCCTGTAGACTGTGTGTCACAGTGAGATGATATGCTCACACGTGCATATTGAGACAGAGATGATATGGGTGGATAAGACTTATTGCAGGCACCCCTGATTGAGCTTGGGTTCACGGAGTACGTTGTACCGTGTATATCACGCGGAGTACGCTGTACCGTGGGGATTGTTGAAGTGGAGTGGCATTAGCCACGAGGCAGCAAGCCTTGCCCTCGCAATCCTGGTGTTATGCTGTTCTGGCGGGTAGGACAACCCACCTCCCGTTTCAGGTGTGATACCCCGCACACTAGGGACCGTGTTGCCAGGGATCACGAGGTTATGGCCATAGTCCTATGTTGTTACTGATAATCACCTACATGTCTCACATGATATAACTATTGGTCGATAGACTAGGGTAGACTCGAGGGAGGGGTCAGGCCCCCGATTTTATGATTTTATGATATGTGACCCTGAAGGAAGGGTGGTTTTATAACCGAAGTTTTATAATGAATGTTAATGAATTGTTTTATGAAATGATTGACCCGGAAGGGTTAGTTCTTACTGCAGTTTTAATTAATTGATTTGAATGCAGTAGCATGATAGTGTTTTCCATGCTTTCAATTCAAATTCATGATTTGTTTTACATGACATGATTTTGAATTGCTTCATGCTCATTATGATTTAATGATGTCACCTAAAATGCATTTGATGCAAGAATTACATGATTTCTATATGCACAAATAGTTTTGATAAACTAAGTCATTGATGTTTGCATGACTTTGTGCTTGATGATTTTAATGAAAAGAAATGGCTTTAAGGGCATGGCATTATGAGCATGTAGATAGTGGAGCTATCTACTTACTTGCATAATTGCCTTACTGGGCGTGTGGTTTGCTCACCCCCCTTATTTTCCCATCTTTTCAGAGCACTCACAGTAACTAGTAAGCGATTGAGGACTTGTATATGTTGAGTTAATATATTTTGAAATGATAAAAGAAGTTAATTCAATAATATAGCAATGATTTAGAAACATGTTTAGAGGTTATCAGTACCAGAAACTAAGTCTTTAAGGATGAGAGATCGATCTGGTGTGATGAGAGATCGATCTCCTGGGTTTTCCAGTATGAAAGATCGATCTCATGAGTATATGAGATCGATCTGCTCAAGGATTGAACTTGTACAAAGTATTGAGGAAGCAGAGATCGATCTATAAGGGTTATAAGATCGATCTGTTTAATACAGGATGTTGATGAGATCGATCTGGTCTAGAAAGAGATCGATCTCCTCTAAAACAAAGGGTGAAGGAAGTAGATCGATCTGTAGATCGATCTATACTCAAACAGAGAGTTCATGAGATCGATCTGGTATAGGAAGAGATCGATCTCCTTAAAGTCAAAGAGCTAAGGAGATCGATCTGGGTTGATTAGAGATCGATCTCCTCACTACGAGAATACTTGGTAGATCGATTTGTAGATCGATCTTGCCTCAAACAGAGAGATTGGAAGATCTATCTGCTTGTTCGATAGATCGATCTGCTCTAACATTTTCAAATTGTAAGATCGATCTCTACATATATGAGATCGATCTTCTTGCTTCAATTTGCTTTGACATTTCAGGAATTACAACTAAGAGATCGATCTGGTCAAGATTGGAGATCGATCTGGCATTCTACTGGAGGTTCCCAACGGCTCTTTTTGCAAAAATCTCAACGGGAAAAACAGCATTAAATGCTTCAATCACCAATCCTTCAGTATAAAATCAAGCATTGAAGACACTGACAAGAGAGACACTATTGCTGCACATTTTGTACATTCTCAAGAATTTAATTCCAACATTCCTTTTGTCTTCAATCTTCATTCATTGTATAAACCTTTGAGAAATAGATAAGACTGTATCTATCCTACCCATATTAGAAAAGCTTGAGCTTGTATTCATCCCTACATTAAGAGAAAAGAGGAGTGTTCCTCAGTGAAAAAAACTTTGTAACAGGGTGAATCCATCTTTGTGTAAAAAGGGTAAAGAGGTTATTCCTTAACCTAAAAAAGGGAGTGTGTAACTTTCATTAAAAGAGTGAAAGAAAGCTCTTGACAAGGAGGTCAAGAAGAGAGGACGTAGGCAAGAGATTGGCCGAACCTCTATAAACTACTGTGTTTGATATCTCTCTCCCTTATCTTCCTTTAATTTATTCCATTACTTTATATTATTTATTCATTGTTTGTTAATTATATTCAACTTAGTTTAAATTTGCCATTATCATTAGAAAATCGATTCACCCCCGCTCTCGGTAGAGTTAACAATTGGTATCAAAGCTAGGACCCTTTGATTCTAGAGGAATAACTTCCTAAGAGTTAGAAACGATCTAATGGCTCACAACAATGTAGCAACCAATCTAGTAGGAGAGGGGCATTCTACAGTTAGGCCTCCTATGTTCAATGGTGAACATTATGCTTATTAGAAAACTATGATGATGTCATTCATTCAAGCAAATGATTATGAGGTATGGAGGATTATAACTAAAGGACCTCAAATCCCTACTAAAAGAATAAAGGGTAGAGATATCCCTAAAGAAGAAGATGAATGGGATTCAAATGATGTTAAATGTGCTCAGCTAAATGCTAAGGCCATGCACACCCTATTTTGTGCTTTAGGGCCAAATGAATACAATAGAGTCTCCGGTTGTGACAATGCCAAACAAATTTGGGACAAATTGGCAATAACTCATGAAGGTACAACCCAAGTAAAGGAGACAAAGGTAGGAATGCTCACACATGACTATGAGCTATTTAGGATGAAAGAAGGAGAATCTATTAGTGATAAGTTCACTAGATTCACTGATGTAATTAATGGGTTAAAATCCTTAGGAAAAATCTACTCTAATATAGAAATGGTCAAGAAAATATTAAATAGTCTACCTAAATCATGGGAAGCTAAAGTGACTACAATTGAGGAATCCAAAGACCCTCACACATTGTCACTAGATGAATTAATAGGATCACTACTCACATATGAGATGAAGTTGAGAAGAAATGAAGAGCCACCCAAGAAAGTGGAAATTGCTCTAAAATCTACTACTCAAGAGGAGAGTGGTAGTGAAGAAGATCTTTAGATGGCAATGTTTGCCAAGAGATTTAACAAATTCATGAGAATGAGAGCAAGTGGTAGTAATAGGTGAAACCACAAGAAAGATCAAGAAGAGTTAGGTAGAAAAGATATAATTATATGTTATGAATGTAAAAAACTAGGACACATTAAATTTAACTGCCCTCTTCTTAAAAAATCCAATGATAGGTTCCACAAAAAGAAGGCAATGATGGCAACATGGAGCGACAGTGATTGCTCCGATGATGATTCGAATGAGGACAATGCCAACCTATGCTTCATGGCTATTGAGGATGAAAAGGTAACTTCAAACCTCAATGAATATTCTTTTGATGAATTGCAAGATGCCTTTGATGATCTTGCATTGGAATATGAATGCATGAGTATGAAATACAAAAAATTAATATCTAGATTGAAGAAAGAAAATGAGTTAATGCTAGAGGATAAGTTAGAATGTGAAAAGAAGATAGAAATTACAAATCTTGAAATCTGTGACCTAAAAGAAAAAAATAGTAACTTACATAATTCTTTTAATAGATTTTATATGGGTCAACAAAAGTTAGACAACATGCTAGAAACTCAAAGGGCCTTCTTTGATAAAAATGGATTAGGATATGATGGAAAAAGTAGAGAGACTCACCTCAAGAGTTTCATTGCTAGAAAAAACATGCATAAACCTTCAACTATTTGTTCACATTGTAATAAGAAGGGACATGCATCACATAACTGCAATATGAAGATGACCTATCTTAGAGGAAAAATAGTTAAAAGGATTTGGGTTCGAAAAGAAATAATTAATTCAAAAGATATTAATGCTTTAGTAAAATAGATCCCAAAGGGATCAAGAATAGCATTCACTAACCTCAAAGGACCCAAGAGAATTTGGGTACCTAAGACATGAGTTTGAATTTTGATTGTAGGTGATTGAGCATTGCCACAAAGCTAAAACAAAGGAAGCTTGGTACTTGGACAGTGGATGCTCAAGGCACATGATCGGTGATAGAAGCCACTTCAACTCATTTAATTCGAAAGTTAGTGGAGAAGTCACATTTGGGGACAACTCCAAAGGCCAAGTTGAAGGAAGTGGTTCAATAGGTAATGACTACTTTTCATTAGAAAAAGTGTTGCTTGTTAGGGGTGTAAAACATAACTTACTAAGCATTAGTCAACTTTGTGACAAAGGTTATAAAGTAATTTTTTATTGTTTGAAATGTCATGTTATAGATCCTAAATCTAATAAAGTTCTTTTCCTAGGTCATAGGCAAGGTAACATATACATTGTCTATCTAAATGAACTTAAAAATGAAAACATATGCCTAATGGTAGACAAAGAAAAAGAACCTTGGTTGTGGCATAGAAGACTAGGTCATGCTAGCATGCATGTGCTATCTAAGTTAGCTAGAAAAGATCTAGTTATAGGATTGCCTAAGTTGTCCATTGATTGTGACAAAATATGTGAAGCTTGTGTTAAAGGAAAACATAAAAGGACGACATTTAAGCCTAAACATAGTGTATCCACCACTAGGCCTCTTTAATTACTTCACCTAGATCTATTTAGACCAATTAGAACAACAAGCCTAGGTGGGAAACTGTCAGACCCGGATTTTTTGTAGCTTATTTCCTTATGATTCCTATGTGTATGAACACTAAATAATTATGGTTGAATCATAAGAAGAGTATTTACTAACATGCAATCGACAATTTGAGAAATTTAAAAATGCATGTAAGCTACATAACAGCGATATAAGGGTTAAGTTAATTCCCGAATGAGTGCAGGGGTAAAACGGTCAAATGACTGAAATTCAGTATAATTTCGATAAGACAATTTCATTAAAAATATGAAATTGAGGAATCTTGATCAAAATCAAGGAAAATATTTAATTTCGAGCCCAATTGATCAAGATATAAATTTATTAGAATTTATCAGAATTTTTACCTCGAAAAATGAGCCCAAAAGTAGTGAAAAAATATACCGAGAAGGTAAAAGCGGACTGATAAATTCATTTACGGATTAAATGAATTTAATATAATTTTTGGAGATATTTTTGGGATATTTATGGGATATTTATGGGATTTTTATTATTATTTTATAGTAAAATAATAATAAAAAAAATATATTATAAAAAAAAAAAAAGAGAAACAGATTGAAAATCGGGGAGAGAGAACAGAGAAAACGCGTGGAAGCCGACCCGAGGGAGAAGACCACCGGACGGCGAGCACCGGCCACCCCACGGGCAGCCAAGCGGCCGGAAAGGAAGAGCAGGACCGTGCGCACCCATCGGCACCGGTCACGCCATCCACCTACGCCGGATGCCGGCGAATCGAAGAGGTGAAGCCGCGGAGGAAAAGAAGGAATCCGGCGGCCACCGGCGGCCACCGGCGGTGCTTGGTCCCGATCAAGCCTAGCCGAGTGTTGCCCAGGCTTAGGCCCGCCGAACGGCGGTGGTTATGCGTTGGGAACCGGCCGGAATACGCCGGCACGGCCAAAAGATGCCTGAACCGGTCGGCGGTTCAGTGGAGAAGGTTCTGTGCTGAACCGGACCGGACCGGTTCAGCCAAGGAGAAAAGGGGAAAAAGAGGAAAAAGAAAGAAAAAGGAAAAAGAAAATTTTCGGGATTTCACCGGACTTCGGGTAAGTCGATACGAGGTCAAAAGTGACCGATTTGATTTCCGATGAATTTATTTAAATTATATTTAATCGGAAATTGACCAGGAGTTAAATATAATAAATTGTGCAGTTCGACGATAAATTCTGAACGGAAGCCCGATCGAACTTCGATTTGCGTACCATCGCATATTCTCGGGTAAGTAAAGTTCATTTACGATAAATTATGTGATTATTGCGTATTTAAGATTTATTTTACGCATTTCGGATTAAATTCCGTATTTAGTGAATTATAATTGGAATTTTGAATTAAATGTCGTAAATGATATACGGGCTATCCAAAGAGCTTGGAATAAAGCCCAATGGGTATTGATAGGCCCAATGAGTCGATAGACCCTGATGAAGGGAAATAATAAGTGGAAAACGGGCTTAATACGGATTAAGGCCCATTAAGGATTTTTAAGGTCCATTAAGGGAAATTAAACTGTATTAATGTGTAATACAGTAGGAAAATTATAATTAACCTGAGGAATGGTTATTTACAGCTCCGGAGTTTACATCGAGAGCTGATCGGACTGCGGGAATTTAGCAGCACCGAGGAAGTGAGGTCACGAGACGTGATCCGAGGTAAGGGACTTTTGCGAGTAGTTAGAGATACCTGCACGTATTTTCAACTGCTTCTGCATTCACTTAAAAACTCTGAGGGTCAGAGAAAGTGAATAATAATTATTGCGACCCGATAGTGGCAAATTACGATTTTACCCCTAGTTAGTCAAAAAGTCAACTTTTGTGAGAAGTTGCAAAAAGCATGGAAAATGCTATTGTGAGTGTTTAATTGTTATTAGCATGAAAATAAATAGATGGGCTAATGATTTTAAGGTTGATATGACTTAAGCACACTTTGAGTGCTGATTTTGATGTTTTATAAACAATCCCTTTTTAAATAGCCATCTATCATATTATGTGAGAATGAATCGTGCTAGAGCACAGCTCGCACTGGGATTCATATGTTTTCCACATAATATTAGTGCTGGATTTTGATACGCACTAGATTTTCATGACATGCATGATAGAGTACTGGAGTTTTACTCGTACTCAGCTTTGAATGATATATGCATGACAGAGTGCTAGAGCGTGGCTCGTACTCGATTCTTCATGGTTTATACATGACATAGTACTGGGAGCGATTGCTCGTACTTGATTTTGATATTGTGCATAGCATAGTACTGGGAGCTATTGCTCGTACTTGATTTGATACATAAACTATGCATTGACCTAGTTGCTGGAGGTTTACTCGCACTAGAGTTGAGTTTTATGATGTGAAACAGTGTTGAGCGGAGTGACGACTGTGAGTCGCACTCAAGACGTACACTGTATGTGATATGTAATACATGTTGAAACCCATGCTTGAGACCTTGCGTGACTGTGTGTCATAGCTAGAGAGGATATCCGCATGAGGTTGGTATAGACGTGGTATGATATTTCCACAGGCACGAGGGCTAAGACCTATGTTAGGCACCCTGACTGTGATGTTGATGAGTTCCACGGGAGTGAGAGCTAAGTCCTATGGTAGGCACTCTGGCCGTGAGAACGGGTCCACGGGGGTACTTTGTATCGTGTCTGAGTGGCACGAGGTACGCTGTACCGTGTGTTACGTAGCTGGCGGTTGACATTGGACTGACCATCCTCCCGTTACAGCAGTGAGGCCCCGCACATCTAGATCTATGTGGCTTGGGATCACTTTCTTTTCGGATATGATCATAATCCAGGATACTATTTGCATAAACCACAAAGTCTCACATGTTATATCACATTGATTAACTTCTTTAAACTGCGGACAGACCTGAGGGATGGGTCGGACTCCGATTTTGTGTTGTGAATCATTTGATGCCATATTTATATGTGATTTAAATATACATGGCATGATTTACATAAAGGCATGATTTATATGCAATGCATTGTTTTGCACTACATGCCTACATTTGAGAAATAAAGCATGATTTCTGTACATGTGATTTATTCTGTACAAGCATATATATTATATTTCAAGACATGCTTTTAAAGTGAGTTAAGGAAATAATGTTTTCAAGGCATAGCACTATTTTGAGTAGATAGTGTGGATATCTACTTGCTTGCTGATTTCCTTACTGAGCGCGTTATGTTCACCCCTTTTCTTTACATCTCTCTACAGAGCGTCAGTAGAGCGAGAGTTATCATGGGAGAGTGTCCCAGAGTCCACTGCTAGTTCCTATCGATTCATCAGGTATACTTATTATGTACAGTTGTGTATCTAAACATAGAAACAGCACAGTGATGTATACGTTATATATTATGGGGAATGTAATCGTATTAGATTTTATATAATCTTACATGTATAATAAAAGCACCTACAGTCAGAATTAATATATTGACATGTATGTATGAGAATGGATATTATGGTAAGTGAAGACTCTGACATCGAATCACAGCCCAACCAGTGAAGAGAGGAAAGGTAAGTTAAAAAAAATGCGAAAAATTTATTGTGGTTTTTGGTTAAAGTCAAGCATTGAAACTGGGGTCCTGACAGAAACATTATGGGTTTGTAATTGTTGATGATTACACTAGGTTCACTTGGGTGTTCTTTTTGAGAATGAAAAATGAAGCTTTAGAAAGATTCATTGCTTAAACAAAAGTGACTCAAAATGAAAAAGGATACACTATAACTAGTATTAGAAGTGATCATGGCAAGGAGTTTGAAAATATTAGATTTGATGAATATTGCAATGATCAAGGATTTAGTCATAATTTTTCAGCCCCTAGGACACCACAACAAAATGGAGTAGTTGAGAGAAGAAATAGAACATGCTAGAACCATGTTGTGTGAGAATAATTTACCTAAATATTTTTGGGCTGAAGCTATAAATACATCTTGCTATATCATTAATAGAGCTATGATTAGACCAATTTTAAAGAAAACCCCTTATGAGCTATACAAGGGTAAAAAGCCTAATATTAGCTATTTTCACCCCTTTGGTTGTAAATGCTTTGTCTTAAATAATGGAAAGGACAATTTAGGGAAATTTGATGCCAAGAGTGATGAGGTAATCTTTCTAGGATTTCTTTGAATTCAAAGGCATAAAGAGTATATAAAAAAAGAAAATTGATGGTTGAAGAATCAATTCATGTAATATTTGATGAGTCAAATGATTTATCTAAAGATTCAACCAATAATGAAGATATTGAAATATTTGATGAAAATTTGAAAGAAATCCCAAACTTGGAAAATGATCTATTAGAAAAATTTGACATAAATAAAGAAGATAAAGAAGAAATAGAAATATTAGAAATAGAGTCTAGAGCACCAAAAGAATTAGGATATGTAAAAGATTGTGAAATAGTAGGAGATCCAACTCTTGGAGTTAGAACTAGATCATCTCTAAGGAATGTGTGTCAATATATAGCCTTTGTATCTCAAATAGAACCTAGAAATGTCAATGAAGCCTTAGACGACAATAATTGGTTTTTAGCAATGCAAGAAGAATTAAATCAATTTGATAGAAGCAAAGTATGGAAACTAGTTCCAAGACCTAGTGATCACTCTATAATTGGAACTAAATGGATCTTCAAGAACAAGATGGATGAAAATAGTGTGATCATAAGAAATAAGGCTAGGTTAGTTGCTCAAGGCTATAGACAAGAAGAAGGAATAGACTATGATGAAACTTATGCACCGGTAGCTAGATTAGAAGCAATAAGAATGCTACTTGCCTTTGCATGTTATAAAAACTTCAAGTTATATCAAATGGATGTAAAGAGTGCATTTTTAAATGGTTTCATTAATGAAGAAGTCTATGTTGAGCAACCTCCCGGTTTTGAAAGTCATGAATTTCCTGAACATGTCTTCAAACTATCTAAGGCACTCTATGGTTTGAAACAAGCTCCTAGAGCATGGTATGAAAGATTGTCAAAGTTCTTAATAGAAAATGGATTTTCAAGAGAAAAAGTAGATACTACTTTTTTTATCAAAAATAAAAATAAAGATTTACTAGTTGTTCAAATGTATGTAGATGATATTATTTTTAGATCAACTAATGAATCTTTATGCCAAGAGTTTGCTAAGATCATGCAAGGTGAATTTGAAATGAGCATGATGGGAGAGCTCACCTTCTTCTTGGGACTTCAAGTGAAGCAAACAAAGGATGGAACCTTCATCAATCAAGCAAAATATACTAAAGAATTGCTCAAACGATTTGGAATGGATAATTGCAAACCTCAAGCAACTTCAATGGGCACCAACATCAAGCTTGATAAAGATGAAAGTGGTAAGTGTGTAGACACTAAACTCTATAGGTCTATGATTGGTTCATTACTTTACCTTACTGCAAGTAGACCAGATATTCTGTTTAGTGTATGTCTTTGTGCTAGAATTCAATCCTCTCCTAAGGAGTCACATTTATTAGTCACTAAAAGGATCTTTAGATATCTTAAAGACACTCCCTCTCTAGCACTTTGGTACCCCAAGGACTCAACTTTTGCTCTTCATACATTTTCTGATGCAGATTTTGGGGGCTGTAAAATAGATAGGAAGAGCACTTCAGGAACATGTCAATTCTTAGGGAATAGAATAATCACATGGTTCTCTAAGAAACAGAATAGTGTAGCTCAGTCCACAACTGAAGCTGAATATATAGCAGCAGCTAGTTATAGTGCTCAAGTATTGTGGATTAAACAACAAATGAAAGACTATGGTATTGACATGAAGCAAGTCTCAATTAAATGTGATAATACCAGTGCCATCAACCTATCTAAAAATCCTATTCAACACTCTAAAACTAAGCACATTGAGATTAGGCACCATTTTCTTAGAGACCATGTTCAAAAGGGAGATATAATTCTAGAGTACATTGACACTTTACATCAAATAGCTGATATATTCACCAAACCTCTTGATAGA
The DNA here is from genome assembly GCA_033439115.1 of Firmiana major. Lineage (NCBI taxonomy): Eukaryota > Viridiplantae > Streptophyta > Magnoliopsida > Malvales > Malvaceae > Firmiana > Firmiana major. Next base: position 40,403,046 of record CM065907.1, on the reverse strand, counting down.
GATAGGTTTTGTGTTCTTAGAGGTGAATTAGGACTCATGAATGTTCCTTAAGACTTATTTGTTTCAAAACCTTGATTTCAAGATGATTTTAAATGAGTTTTTCAATGATTTTTCTGGGCAAAAAGTATGAGAGATCGATCTTCAATCACTATAGATCGATCTCCATACTTCAAATGGACCTAAAGCATAAAGGTTAAGCTAGGCAGATCAATCTTCACACCCATAAGATCGATCTCCTTAAGCCTCTGTAAAACAGCAGATCGATCTATGCAATTGGCAGATCGATCTCCTTAAGCCTCTGTAAAACAGCAGATCGATCTATGCATTTGGCAGATCGATCTCCTTAAGCCTCTGTCAAACAATAGATCGATCTGTGCCCTTGGCAGATCGATCTCATTGAGCCTGTATTTTGGGGATCGATCTTTTAGTTCAACAGATCGATCTCTTCAAGTCTCTAGAAATAACAAATCGATCTTTCGCAGCGACAAATCGATCTCCTGTGCCCTGGACTATAAGAACTGCTCAAAATCTCCAAATTTCAAAAATCCCAAATCTTCAAAATCCCTAACCCCTGTCGCATCTCTTCCGTCGATTCTTCCTCCCAGATCGATCTTGGTAAGGTCTCTGTCAAATCTCTTCATCGTTTAGTGTTCTAGTAACCCACATTATTGAATTTTTCTTACAAATTCTTAGTTTTGTGCTGAATTTTTCACTAGGTCAATTCTAGCACTGTTCCATTGGTTAGGTTTTAGAGAACTAGTGTTTAAGTGTGTCTAGAGAGAGTCTTGTGTCTAGAAAAATGCCTCGAATTAAGAGATCAGCCAATAGAGAATCTAGACCAACCTCCTCACAACCACCCTCTGCCTCTTCTTTCACTACCTTTAACAGGTGTTTTCAAACACTTGCAAAAAGGAAACGATATGAAGAGTATTTCTCGACCATGCCAATTAAACATTGGTGAACCATTGATTTCTCATTTTTAAACCGAATAGATTTTCTGTATCTATCCAAAATGGAAGAATTTGGTTGGCTTCCATTTCTAAAAATCAATACCCCCGTACCTCCAAACATCATTAGGGCATTCTTTTCTAATGCCGAACTCATCTACGACCCTGATGATACCTGCAAAATACTAGGGTTTAAAACGTTTGTCATGTCTAAAACACTGTCTATAGACACATCCAAACTAGCCCGAGTATTTGACATAAGGGATGAGGGGTTGATCGACGAAGAAGAAGAAATCCGCTTAGAGTTTGACCTTCTCGGGGATAAGGTGAGTGACCTACCGATGCACTCGAGGTTACTCCACCTTATCATCTCGTGGAATCTTAGGCCATACGGTACCCGACACTCCACAGTTAGGAGGTTAGATCGATTCTAGCTCCACCACATCCACTCTATAAGTCAAAAACCCAATCTGGTCCACTTCATCTATGAAGACTGGCTGAAGATTGTACGCGGCCAAGCCTTCACCATAGTTTTTCCACAACTGCTGGCGTTTCTTCTACAATGACTTGGGATCAATTGTAGCTGTGAAACTGGTGAAGTGCCTTCCCTAAAGAGTGTCTTAAACATTGGCACACTTCACCACATGGGATACTATAAAGATTTTCGAGGGGATTGGAAGAAGAAGCGAGACCAGCAGTTTGAGGCAACCATGGAAGAAGACCCATCAGCTGAGCCCACTGATCCACCTGCTGCACTTACTGAGGGTCCATCTTCCTCGACTGCTCAGCCTACTACACCTGCACCATCACCCGATGGAATGGAGTCGATTGTGACACTGATCATGGAGCTTAACCGAAAGATGGATGAAGGTTTTGCAAACCTTCATGCCACACAATAGACGATGTTTGATAATCTGCAGGTTACTCGTACTCGCGTCGAGGAACTTCTGGAGCGATTTCCTCCTCCGTCGTAGGACATGGATGTTAGGAATATAGTAGATAGTTTTTCATGTTTACTCTTTGTTGTTGGAAACGACATTTTCTTGAATGATTATCTTATGCAATGACATGTTAGTTCTATTTTGAAATGTGTTATAATGAGTTTCCATTTTGAAATGACATGTCAATTCTTGTGAAAATTAACTGCCTCTGTATCTTTATTGCCATTGATATGACAAAAAGGGGGAGAAAAACGTTAAGAAAACATGTTTAATGGCTTAAATGAATGATTAATTTAAGGGGGAGTTAAAGGGGGAGTTAAGAGGCCAAAAGTTAGGGGGAGCTTACAAAAAGGGGGAGTTTTTGTATAATGCAAATGGGTAACTAAACATGTTTATTGAATATGTTTTGTCACATCAAAAAGGGGGAGATTGTTAAGTTAATATATTTTGAAATGACAAAACAAGTTAATTCAATAATATAGAAATGATTTAAAAACATGTTTAGAGGTTATCAGTACCAGAAACTAAGTCATTAAGGATGAGAGATCGATCTGGTGTGATGAGAGATCGATCTCCTGGGTTTTCCAGTATGAGAGATCGATCTCATGAGTATATGAGATCGATCTGCTCAAGGATTGAACTTGTACAAAGTATTAAGGAAGCAGAGATCGATCTATAAGGGTTATAAGATCGATCTGTTTAATACAGGATGTTGATGAGATCGATCTGGTAACCCTTATAGATCGATCTCTGCTATTGGTGTTTTATGATGATGATGATGTTTCGGTAGTATCTTGTGCCAGCGCAGCACGCATTTATGTTTCCCACACGAAGAGTGCCTTTAGTGCCCGTGTCCTAGCTAGGTGCTAGAGAAAGTAAGAAAGATAGATACTACCCATATTTTATGAAAGTGTTGTACGACCTTGATCCAGTCTACAGCCCCCTTACCATGGCCATAGGTATGATGACTCTCTACGGAGAATGACACGTATCGCATGTCTTAGTTATAGCCTAGTCTCCTCGATTTGATTATGAATGATTATGTGCTTTTATGATATTCATGATAATTGGTTATGAAATGTTTATGAATAGAAATGATTTTAAGAACTCATCCATGAATAATGAAAAGTTTGTAAAATAGTTAAACATGTTATTTGTTTTAGAGAAACTCATGCTTTATAATTTTTATGATGACTATGCTTGAAATGACAATTCACATATCATGTTAAAGATTGGTTTTATGAACGATTTTTACATGTTTTTACATATCAAAACTGCTTTAAACGTATTATCTTTCTGGGCTTTTCCCCAAAAGCTCACCCCTCTACCTTTCAGACTATTTGCAGTGATCTGTAGGCGTTACCTACCGCGTACACGACGTAGGCTGGTGGGAAAGAGCTACCCTAGGCTACTTTTTGTACACGCAGAAAGGTATACAATTACAATCCTTTACCAGACACATTTGTATGCACAGACATATATTGAAAGTATTTTGTTGGGATGTAATTTGTAAGGAAACAAATGTAAAGAATATTACTTTTTGGGATTACGTTTTAAGATGATTGGTCTTGAATTGAAATTTATGTATTGGGTTGTGGATGTGTATTTGGAAAGCATGTTTGGTAGTTGTGGATATCTAGGATTGTTAAAACAATTGGTTTGCAGGTGGGTAGGCTTATATATAAGCCGTTATGTTGCCGAAATTTCTATCGGTCATATAAGTCAAAACATGGAATTTAAATATAATTATGGATAAAGAATTAGGAAAGTGAATTGACACTGAACAAGAATACAACCTAAGTAAATAAGGGAATAAGTGGGAATTTAAGTTCAAAAAAAATCCCCCAAATTTTCTAGGGTCAAGGGTCGTTACACTGGAGCTTAGCTCGCACTCTGTTTTGAATGTTTTGACCTGTTTTGACTTGATATGCATAAAAAGGTGCTGGAGCGATTACTCGCACTAGTTTTAATGATTTGACATGCATGAGAGGTGCTGGAGCTTAGCTCGCATCCTGTTTTGATATGATAATTGCATAAAAGTTGTGCTAGAGTGTAACTTGCACGAGATTTGATTTATTTATGCATGAAACCGTGCTGGACCATTGCTTGCACGAAGTTTTGATTTACTTGAGCATTTATTCGTGCTAGAGCATTTCTCGCACGAAGTTTTGAACGATTTATGCATGATGCCGTGCTAGAGCATTGCTCGCATAAGACTTTGATGGATTTTATGCATATAATCGTGCTGGAGATTGCTCGCACATGATTTTATATCGATTTATAACTCTTTTAAAGTTGTACTGGAGTGCTACTCGTACGCAGGTTTTATTGATTTTTATGAAATCGTGCTAGAGCTTCGCTTGCACGAGATTTTTAGATATCATGAATATGCATGGAGCCGTGCTAGAGCTTCGCTCGCACAGGGATTTATATGACATGCATATAGCCGTGTTGGAGCCTCCTGTAGACTGTGTGTCACAGTGAGATGATATGCCCACACGTGCATACTGAGACATAAGTGGTATGGGTGGATAAGACCTATTGCAGGCACCCCTTGATTGAGCTTGGGTTCACGAAGTACGTTGTACCGTGTATATCACATGGAGTACGTTTTACCATGGGGATTGTTGGAGTGGAGTAGCATTAGCCACGAGGCAGCAAGCTTTGCCCTCGCAATCCTGATGTTATGTTGTTCTGGCGGTAGGATTGACCCACCTCCCGTTTTAGGTGTGATACCCCGCACATTAGGTACCGTGTAGCCAAGGATCACTAGGTTATGGCCATAGTCCTTATTGTTACTGATATAGTCACCTACATGTCTCACATGATATAACTTTTGGTCTCGATAGACCAGGGTAGACCCGAGGGAGGGGTCAGGCCCCCGATTTTGTGATTTTTACTATGATGCTAGATTTTCAGAGAATTTCATGACTTGTGACCCTAAAAGAAGGGTGATTTTATAATAGAATTTTATAATGAGTTTGAGATTTATTTATGAAATGATGGATCCGAAGGGATTGTTTTATACTGAACTTTAATGAAATGATTTAAATGTAGTAGCATGAGGAGTTTTCCATGCTTTAATCACAAATTCATGAAAAGGATTGTCTCTCATGATTTGTTTTACATGGCATGAATTAATGCATGATATTGATTTATTTCATGCTAATTATGATTTTATGATTTTACATAAAATGCCATTGATGCATGAGTTGCATGATTTCTATATGCACGAATAGTTTTTATAAACTATAGTATTAATGTATGCATGATTTTGTGCGTGAGATTTAAATGAAAAGAAATGGATTTTAAAGGCATCGCATTATGAGCATGTAGATAGTGGAGCTATCTACTTACTTGCATAATTGCCTTACTGAGCGTGTGGTTTGCTCACCCCTCTTATTTTCCCATTTTTTCAGAGTACTCGCAGTAGTTAGTGAGCGGCTAAGAACTTGCATCTTGGTATCCGGTGCTTCCCATCGAGAGACAGGTATACACATTTGGTTTCGTATCTAAATATGTAAATGCACAGTACTGTAAATAGATATGATGTCGGGGATGTAAGGTTATGTAAATACCATTGTATAAGTATTTAGTTAAATTCAAATGATAGTAAATCCTAATATGTGAATGTGATTATGAAAATGGAATGGTAAATAGGTGAGAGGTGACTAACACCGAATCATAGCCCAACTGTTAGTAGGATGGTCACAATGTGAGAAAGGTAAGAATTAAATAATAAATAAGAAAAACGAAAAATTTGTAGTGATTTTTAAAAAATTTGAGCCATGACAAATTGTATCTTAACTTACAATATATTTTTTTCTTAATTTCAATAATTTGTCTTCCTAATTAAAAATTTTCATTATCATAACCATAATTAACTCATTTAATTTCATATATTATACTATTCAATATTTTTCTTACAATATTTATAAAAGCATTAATTTGTTTTAAAATATAAATTAATTTTCATAACATATTATATTAGTACAAAGTAGTGATTCACTTGCTAAAACACTTAGTTATTTATATTTTGGTGAAGGTCCAATTCTTCAAAAAAACATGTATGGTTACCGTTAGAGCTGGCAAAAAGTTGGCCTGAGCCCGAAAACCCGCCCGAGCCGGCCCGAGATCGAACCTGAGACCGGACCGAATTGACCAAAAAGTCAAAGGCCTGAGCCCGAGAAAAACCCGAACCCGATAAAACCCAAGCCCGAAAAAGCCCGTGCCCGAAAAAATCCGAACCCAAAAAAATCTGAACCCGACATAACCCGAGCTCGATACAACTCGAACCTGAAACCGGCCCGATCCGAAACCCGAGAAAACCCGAATTTATAACCCGAAAAACCCGAATTATAATTATATAATTATTATATTAAAATATAATTAAATAAATAAATAATAATACACTTTTTCTAATTAAAATTTATAAAATTTTAAAACAATCATTATTTATTTATTACATAATTATATCAATAATTTATTATCAACAAAATAAATATTAAATATTTACATTCAATTATTAAATAAAATTATTTTAAAACACAATATAATATTCAATATCAAATAATTTTCAATATTATGCTTATTATATTTGTAATAATAAATAATAAATATATTATTAAATATAACATTTGATTTTATTATAAAAACAATTATTATACTATTTTATTATATTTATTTCATATTAAAATTTTAATTTTAACACAATAATAAATCAAATATATATATAAATCATTATACAATTGTAACATTTATTTAAATTTGATATTTCATATAAAATATTGAATACATTATTAACAAAATTAGAATTTAAATTCTGACTCGTATAACTCGTAAATAGAAAAATAGTAATTTGTTTTTTAAATGGTGATTATGCTAAAAATAAGAATTGAAAGTTAAAATAGGGGATCATGCCCTTTTAAAGGTTGTAATAACTTTTTCACAGCAAAAAAAGATTCAGACTCAATTATGACATGTTTGCATCCAAATTCTCATGTCATTAACAAGTCAATGATTGTTATGTTCTAAATTAGTCCAATATAGTAAAAAAACAAACCAGTAAAGAAAACATCAAACACTTAAAGTTATGACATATAACATGTAAGACCCGATTTTATTGTAAGAGCAAATGGGAATGAATAGAAATTTACGAGTGCATTTAAAAATGCAAAAGGACTGAAATGGAATTCCCGAACACGTTGAAGGGCAAAATGGTCAAAAGACCAAAAATCGGTATAAATTCGATAAGAAAAATTTATTAAAAATAATGGATTGAGAAATCTTGGTCAATAAAGGTGAAATAAATTTATTCTGGGTTAAATTGATCAAGATATCAATTTATTGGAATTAATCGGGATTAATCAGAATTTTTAATTAAAAAAATCGTTTCGAAAATAATCGAAAAATATACCGAAAAGTCGAAATAATGCTGATAAATTCAATTAGGGATTAATTGAATAAATTAATAATTTTTTTAGATATTTTTGGCAAAATAATAGTATTTTAATGATTAAAATAATAAAAAAATAATTAATAAAAAAAATAAGAAGAATTGGAAAAAAAAGAGATCGAAAACGCGAAAGTCGCGCGAAAACGGAAAACCACCGACGAAAACCCATCACCGACGGCCACCGACGACTGCCCAGGTGAGCGGCCGGTGAGGGGGAAGACGTCGAGCCACCACCGGCCTAACGGAGACGCGAACGACGGTGAACGGTGGAGCAAAAATCGAGAAAAACAAAATCGAGAGAAGAGAAGGCGATTCCCGACGACCGACGACGATTCGGCACCAACCGACCACCGCCGAACGTCCCCGAGGCCCAGACGACGTGATTGGTGGCGGCCATGACCGGCGAAACTGTCGGCAAAAGCCGAAAACAGCGGAAAGAGGAAATGGGTACCGACGGCGGAGAGAACAGGCCGGACCGGTGACTTTTCGGCGGCCTTGGACGAAACCGAGGGCAGATTCGTGCTGCGAACGGCCCAGCGGAGCCACTGGCGGCGGAAGCCGGCGAAGAACCGACCGGCAAGGCACTGAACCGGCCGAACCGGAGTGAACCGACGGTCCGAACGGAGTTTGAACCGGACTGAACCGGTTTAGCCAAGAAAGAAAGGAAAAAATGAGAAAAATGGAAAAAAAAAAAAGAGAAAAAATTGGAGAAAAATCCCGATGGTGTAATCGAGCTACGGGTAAGTCGGTAAGCGGTCAAAATTGATCGATTTGAATTTTGAAATATTTTATTTAATTATTATTCGACTTGAAATTTACCCAAAAATTTATGAAATTGTGTAGCTCGACAATCGACGTCAAACGAGAGCTCGAGATAGCCTCGATTTACGTACTAGCATGGAATCTCGGGTAAGTAACCTTTATTTATGACAATTTACATCGTTATGCGTGCTTCGAATTTAATTTTCGCATTAATTAAATTAAATTTTGAAAAGTCGAATAAATTGTCGTAAATAATAAATTGTTGGTGGGCCCAATGAGCCCAATAGGCCTCGATAATGTGAAAATTAAGTGGAAAACAGGCTTAAGGCCGATTAAGGCCCATTAAGGTGCAATCGGGCCCAATAGGGGTAAATGGGCCCAATGATTTAAATTAAGCCCAGAAAATAGGAAATACAATTAAATTATATGATATCTGACCTGAGGAATATTTATACGTAGTTTCGGACATTGGATTGGGAGCAGATCGGACTGCATGACGAGACAGCAGTGGAAAAGGAAAGGTCAGACTCTACAGAAAAATAAGGTAAGGGAATTCTATAGACTGCTAGAGGTAACTTTACGAAATTTTAAATTCATATGCAGTCTTTTAAATTATCTAAAGGGTCTAGAAGTAAGTTAATAATTTTAGTTCCCCGAATGGGCAAATTACCAAAATACCCTTGTTAAGGGTAAAATTTACAACTTTAGAAAAAATTGGGAGGAGCAAGAACAAGAGGTTCCTGCTCGTTCTGGAGGTGTTTTGATGCATGCATGAGTAGGCTGGCTAACCTTGAAAGAAAAATGCACAACATTGCATATTCTCAACGATGAAATTGTTTTGAAAATTGTTTTGAGGAAACAGAGCCGCCTACGTGTTTTTATTGACATGTGACGTGCTAGAGCTCAGCTCGCACGATGTTTTGATTTGTGTTATGCATGCATTAGTGCTGGAGCGAGAGCTCGCACTAGAGTTTTACATGCATTGGTGCTGGAGTCCAACTCGCACCAGATTTTATATATATATATATGATTTTCGTGACAGGGTGCTAGAGTCTAACTTGCACCAGATTTTCCACATGATTTGATGAGAGTGCTAGAGCTTAGCTCGCACTAGTTTTACTTGATTTGATGAGAGTGCTGAGCATCGCTCGCACTGATTTTATGAGAACATGCGATGAGCCGTGCTTGGAGCGTCGGGTAGACTGTGTGTCACCGATTTAATAGGCTCGCACGTGCGTTCTGAGACACGGTATGACATATGGATCCACGGAGTACGATGTACCGTGCAACTAGCATGGAGTACGATGTACCGTGTGGCATCTTCGGATACGTGGTATCTTCGGATACGTGGTATCTTCGGATACGTGTGGCATCTTCGGATGCGCGGGATCGGATAAGACCGACGAGATGGATTGACCCACCTCCCGGGCGGTTCTCGATCATGGTGAGAACCCGTACACTAGGATCCGTATAGCAGAGGAACTCTCGAGGACACATGGCCATAGTCCTGGTTATTACCGATATACAGATGTTGCCTAGTCTCGCATGTTGACGATTTTGATGAGATCAAAACTGGGTTTTAAATCAAATGTGCATGATGATTATTTCCATGCTTTTTAAACCCATGTGTGATGTAAACTAATTTTCATGGTTTTGTGTGAGTCAGGACCACCCGAAGGAGGGGTTGAATCCTGACTTTATTATGAAATTTTTAAATGAGGAAGAAATGATTTAAAAAGAGTTGCATGTTGACTTTTCCATGCGAACGTGTTTTACATGACATCATGAATCATATCATCAGTTTTAAAATGTGTGGAGAAAGGGTGGTTTATACATGGCACCACGTTCATGTAGGTAGTATGGTTACCTACTTGTTCGTAGGATTGCCTTACTGAGCTTGATGTGCTCACCCCTTTCATTTTCTCACACAGATAATCTCCAGTAGATGTTGAGGTGACTGAGTACTGCATTTCGGATATCCGCTGCTGCCCATCACTTAAGGTATATACACTTGTATATATTGTATCTAAATAAGCATAGCACAGTAACATGTTTGTAAGTGACTTTAAGGGATGTATAAATATTGTAAACACTTATAAATGACTGAGAAAGAATTAAGTTATATGGTAAATGAATGGTGGGACTGGCATTGACGCATAACCCAATTGTTATTGGAGTGTGGTCACGATCAGAGGACAGGTAAGCATGAAAGAAAATAACAAACGCGAAAAATTTACTCTGATTTTTGGGTAGTTTTAGATCGTGACATATAAAGGTGGTATCAGAGCGAAATTGGTCTGATGTGTGTCAGTGTCAGTAATTAGGAAATTACATCCCCATGTTATTGTGCTTGGTTAGATACAATAGTGTATATCGAGATGTGTTTTAACTAAGAAATAGTTGAGAATGCAGGAATACCTAATATTAGTCGCGATAGAGAAGGTAGAGCACGAGGCAGAGGTCGTAGAGGTAGACCTGAGCCTGCTAATCGTGCTGAGTTGACCTGTGAGAATCAGGATGAGATTGAAATGGAGGTTTATATTGAGCATGCCTCACAGAGTCCAACAGAGAGATCGGACAGTATTGAGACACGTTTCTCGAGGTTGGAGTGGAGTGTGGAGAATATTTTGGGAGCAAATTGCTCAGAGTATGCATAAGATTTGAGGGCGAGACGGAGCATTGATGGAAGTCCGCTCGACCCATCTTAAGAGTTAGACATCCAGAGTTGACAAGAGAAATATTTTTGGATGTATTCCGGTGACAGAATATCTTAGACACGATTTAAAGGAAATTTCAAGGAAAATTTCTTACACTGCCCAGGGACACTGGTTGATTGACGAGTATGAATCTCAATTAATAAACCTGCCCAGGTATTACTTCGACATTATGGACAGTGAGTGTCGGAAAGCCCAAAAGTTCATGGAATGGCTCAAATTGTCAATTAGAGTTCGATTGGGCCCGTTAGATATCACTACCTATATCGAGGCAGTGCGCAGAATACAATTGTGTGAATAAGATCGAGTGTTGCACGCCTCTGAGATTGGGAAAGGTAGTAAGGGCCAAAATAGAGACAGAAAGAGAATCGAGAATGATAGAGATGGCAGAATGAGAAAAAGGGGTAGTTGGAAAAAAAGATTTGATTTGATGAGTTATGGGGTAAGATGATTGGTAAGGCCCAGTGTGTTCAATTTTAGCACTTTTGAGGGGTATTGTGATTAGAGAACCCCGACCTGCTCCGTAGTAGGTAAGCAAGATGAGCAGTGAAGCAAGGTAGTGGTGTAGTAGTGTAAACAGTGTAGCAGTGTAGCAATGTAAGCAGTGTGAGCAGTGTAGGATATGTGGTAGATACCACGGAAGTATGGCTTACACTTACATATTATTGATGAAAATGGCCGTTAAGTGTGGTAAGACGGACCATTTTTTATTATTGCTCAGAGTTGGGCGAGATTGCCCCACAGAAAGGTAAAGAGATAGAGAAAACCCTGTTAAGATAGCTGCATCGAAAAGGGAGGCCACAGCCGAAGAGAAAAGGAAAGTAGGCTGTTGGACGAAGGCGAGTGTATGTCTTGGACCAAGACACTACCGATGTTTCACAGGATGTGGTGAAAGATACCACACTGCTTATAAATAAAGAAGTAATTGTGTTAATTGATCCTGGTACCACGTATTTCTTCATACCGCCTTCATTCGCATGTAAGTGAGTAAAAGACATGAATGCCTACACTCTTGGGCACAGTGCTGATAAATGAGTACCCCAATAGAGGAAGGTTAACTAACAGAATAATTATGAAGAGATTTTAAGTTGAAAACGGGGGAAGAAGTATAAGTCAGCTGATTTTATTCAATGGACTATGAATAATTTAAAGTAATATTTGAGAATAAAGTAGTCAGCTGCATATTATGATGTTCAGATTTCTATCCTAAGATAGTGTTGTTTTACCCCTGAAAAGTATAATGTAAGTTTTGACAAGTAATAAAAAGGGGTGCAACGGTTGAAATTAAAGGAGCAAATGATGGTACTCACGAAATGAATAATGACAGAGTTTCGTTATAATTGATATATGAAGGAGATACTCTTTAAGATATGTTTGATCCTAAATACAAGATGTACTGGAGTAAGAGGCGTATGCTAGGTAAGAATACCCTTAAAATATGAAGTAATTTGGATTAAAGCGATAAGTAGTAAATATGAATTATAACCAAGGATAAGGGTGGATATAACCATAACTAGTCCTTGTGGTTAAGTCTAAGGGTTAATAAAGGTATTTCAAAATACCTCCCTGCCTGAAGACTTGACAGCGTCTAGAAATATATATATAATCTATAACTTGAAATCGACCGTGGTAAGATATAAATTTAAAATTTGGATACTTTTACTAGTACGATAAAGAATTATAAAATTCAATTAATTATGAAGGTTAAAATATTAAAATTTAATAAAAACCGTTAAATAAGAAAAAGGAAATGACGCGGGTTAGTATTGTGAACAGAAGCAATTTTGAAGTGATATTATACGCTTATGCATACATAGGTCAAGGATATGGGCGATTGAAATATGTAGTGGAGCTCAACTACAATGAGTTATTTAAACCTTACCTGGACCGATTTGTCATCATCCTTATTGATGATATGTTAAGTGTAGTTAAAGTCCAGGGCAAATTATAAGCAACAATTGGAAAATTGCTTTTACAGATAGTTACTGAGAGTTCTAAAAAGGGTATACTTTGTTGACACATTTAACTAAGAAGCATGGAATTTAAAGTGAGATGATAGATGTGACATAAATTTCGGTGTAGTGAAGTATGAACTGACCACCGTGATTATTTTCACCATACCCAATAGCTCAAGAGCTTTCTTAGTGTGTATGGATACCTCAAAATCATGAATGAGCTAGGTATTGATGCAAAAAAGGAAGATAGTCGATTATGGATCCAGATAACTCAATGATCATGAAAGAAACTATCTGACCCATGATTTAAAAGTTGGCAGCGATAGTATTTATACTGAGTTGATGGCACTACTAGGTACACGATGAGGAATTTTGGGTATGCACGATCATAAAGCCCCGAGTATCTTTTTTCATAGAAAAAGTAGAATACCAGGTAACCTAGAGGGTTAGAGCTTCTGAGATATTTTGATTGTGAAAATTGTACCACCCAGGAAAGGCTAATGTGATGGCTAATGCCTTGAGCAGAAAGAGCCTCGGGATGGTATTACATATGATGGTCAGGGAGCGTGAGCTGCTAGAGCAGTTGTGAGCCTCAGTAGTGATGTGATCCCTTCTGATGATGACAGTGATTGTGTGACAGCTAGCCTGAGACTAGAATCGGATGAGAGTGCCCGGATTTGATAGGCTTAGTGTGATGATCGGCATGGTGTCGATATGTCACGCCCTGGAAGCACGGAAAAATGGGGCTAATTTAAACTTTTTATCCATTAACTATGTTGTTTTCCTGTCCATGTCTAGATTTAAAATTTTTTTCATTTTTCAGGATCTCGTTACATTACATACATTCTGTATATATAAAATCATTTACAACTATTACATCCCGACTATTATATACAATAGTGTCTATTATGTATCACATGTCTGGAATATAAGTAAGACTGTACCTCAATGTTACGAAAATATTCGATGAAAGGTCGGACTACCTTGTCAATGACCACAGTCTCGTATGTGCAGTAGACTCGCTATAGATAATCTGGGAGATAGAGAGGAGGGGTGAGTTTTTCTTTTAGACTCAGTAAGAGATACATTTAAAATAGCTTTAAATACTCAAAACATGGTAAAACTCATGGTTTTACAAATCAGCATAAATATGTACTAGAGTAGAGATGCTTACATTTCTTAAAAGCAGTAAAAACATGCTTAAATCATAAGTCTACACACCATGCATCTTTTTAGTAAAACTCATATATAGTATGCATATCACGTCGTGTAAACAAGTAAAAAGCATCTCAAAACTTAATCATGCATATCATAACATGCTTATCACTTTAAAATGAAATCGTATTGTCATATGCACATTTCGTAAAGCATACTCATGGCTACCTTTAAAATCTCATCATAGAAAATATGTGCTCAATAAAATCATAAAACGGATAGCATGAAATGTGCGAAAAGATATATATATCGTTCCGTCAATTCATCATGTAAGGTCAGGCAATCGTCTCATATACTAGTCCCAAAGGACATCATACATCTGGTCCCGTAGGATGTTCATCATAGGTACATATGGCCATTGTACAGGGGAGCCGTAGGATTGGATCAGGGTCGTACGCTGCCCTATCTCTCGTGCACCACTAAATGGGGACTATACGCACGAACTCACGTGCATCACCAAGTGTGGACTATGCGCATGTTTCTCATATCAAGTAAGAGCCTGCCCGTTCTCTGGCCGTCGGCTAGGTAGATCCTCAATCGTCTCCATACGAGATCGACCCCAGATCCTCTGACTATCGTCATATCATGCCTTTTTACCCCACAAAAATCATTTTGGGCCTCTTACCCAATTTATCAAAATCATTTCGGGCCTCATACCCGTGTATTAAAAATCATTACGGGACTCTAACCCGTTTTTCATAAATCATTACGGGACTTTAGCCCGTTTCTCATAGAAAACATGATTTTCATAAATCATTACGGGACTCTAGCCCGTGTAAATATGGAAAGCATAGTTATAATAGCTATTTCTCGGGACTCATACCCGTACTATGAAATTATAGCTTAAAAGTTGTTTCGGGGCTTTAACCCGTATCATGAAAACATGGTTTCGTAAAACATATCGGGACTTTAACCCGTAATCTCACATGAAAACACTATGCTTTCATTTCATAAGTGAAAATCACTTTTATATGCATAAACATAAATACTAAAATGTATCTCATGAAATAAAAGTCATTTTCAAGGGTTAGGATAAGTTTATTCCGGTTTTGAGTGAATAGTATTCTTTCCAATTTTCGAGAAAGCCATTTTTTTTTTGAAAATAAACTAACTATCCACATAAATATTTGGTAAGGACATAGGAGTACTAACGCTACTCTAAATCATATCCCTTACCTCTTAGCGACTGATGTAGAGTACTTTCCTCGATGCTCGAATTTACCTCGTAAAATGTTTCGATAGACCGAGTTGCTGCAAAATAAGTTCAACTTATCACAAATGGCTTAAATTATTTCAACATATCCAAATATGTGATTATATCGAAGCTTTGACCAAAAGTTGACTTTTATCGATTTTACTCTTTTTGCTCGGTTTTATCGGTATAAAACTCGTTTTAAATCGCATTTAACTCAACAAATATTTTTCTCATATTTATTATGGTCGATTTAGCTAATTGGGCCAATTTCTCTCTTATTGGGCCCGATTGCACTTAATGGGCCTTAATCCGTTTTAAGCCCGTTTCCCTTATTAATTCTTTCATCGAGGCCAATTGGGCTCACTGGGCCCATTAGTACTTATTGAGCCTTTTTTCTAGACTCTTTGAATAGCCGTATATCATTTACGACAATTTAATTAAAAATCTTGATTTAATCCACTAAATGCACAATTTAATCTGTAACTCGTAAAATAAACTTTTAATGCGCGATAATTGCATAGATTGTCGTAAATGAGCTTTACTTACCTGAGATTTTGCGATAGTGCACAATTTGAAGTTCGATGGGGCTCACGTACGCGATTTATCGTCGAACTGCATAATTATATATATTTAATTTCGGGTAAATTTTTGATCAAATATAATTTAAATAAATTTTTTGAAAATTAAATCGGTCACTTTTGACCTCTTACCGACTTATCCGAAGTCCGGTATATCTCCAAAAAATTTTTCTTTTTTCCTTTTTCTCTTTTTCTTTCCTTTTTCTCCTTTTTTTTTCTTTCTTAGCTGAACCGGTTCGGTCCGGTTCGGACCGGTCCGGTTCAGCCCGGTTCTCTTATTGCTGAAACGGTCCGTACCGGTTCAGGCTTTCCCGTCACCTTTCACCACTTTTTCGGCCGGTTCTCAGGCCGTTTCTGGCGTAGTTCGATGCGCCTGGAGTAGGGCAACGTTCGGCTGGGGTCGGTTGGGGTCAATCGTCGGTGGATCCGTCGAAATCGTCTTCTCCTCTTTTGGCCTTCTCTCCCTCGATTCGTCGGATTTCGGTGGTTTCGGTGCAAGCCGCTGGTGGCAGGAGGGTTGGGTGGCTGTGGGCTACGTTTTTCGGTAGTCGGCTGGTCTTGACTGGCGCCGGTGGTGGCTCGCCGGCAGTCAGTCCCTCGGTCCCTCGGTTTCGTTTCCTTTCGCGTTTTTCTTCCTCACGTTTTGCTTTCTGTTTCCAATTAACGTTTCCAGTTTTTCAATTCAATTTCATTTTTTTTTACTTTATTATTATTTTATTATATTATATTATATTTTATTTTATTATATTTTATTTTAATCAAATAAAATATAATAAACTACCCAAAATATCTCAAAAATCATATTTTATTTTATTAATTAATTACTTTAATTTATTTAATTTATTTTAACTATTTTGGTTTATTTTTCGCATATTTTCGGGATAATGTCTCGGGTGAAAATTATGAAAATTCGTAATATCTTCGTATCTTGACCAATTGGACTCGGAATTCCATAATTTCTTCTTTATTGATCAAGATTTCCTAAATCTATATTTTTAATGAAATTTCCTTATCGAATTTACACTGAAATTAGGATTTTTTTTTACCATTTTACCCTTTTATACGTTTGAGACCAATTTAGACCGATTTTTCTTTTCGGACTCACTATCTTTTCTTATTTAAATTTCGTATTTTTCGTCCAACGATTTAAATCCCTTTAAAAATTTGGGTTTTACATTTCTCCCCACTTTTTAAGAATTCAGTCCTCTGAATTCAAGCTAGTCCATCAACTACGTGAGAGTACTTCTCCTTCATTTGGCTCTTTAGTTCCCAAGTGACTTCTTCTGTCTTGTGGTGTTACCAGAGAACCTTTACTAGTAGAATAGTCTTAAATCGTAACACTTGCTCTCTATTTTTTTTTTTGAAGCGTACTATACCCTTCATCGGTGACACCTTAACAAATACGGAGTCCCCAACCTGAAATTCAAGAGGATGTCTGCGCACATTAGCATAACTTTTCTGTGTGGTCCTCAATCTGTCACATAAGCTGAACATCCTTAGCTGCCTGTTCCACTAAATCGGAAGCAAGGTGAATCTAGGACAATGGGACTCCTTCAGAATGCTCGGTCTCAAGGTGTCATCATGTGGCACACAGATATGGCCTTGGTACCTCAGTAATCCATCATCACTGATCGTAAATTCAGACTGCGATCTCTCCTCTACTTGGCTAACCCTATCCAGTAACCTCTAATCATTTCGCTATCCATGTCACGCCCCGGAAACGCGAAAAATAGGGCAATTTAAAAACTTTTTACTCATTAATTCACAATTAAGGGTGCATTCCTGTGCAGTGTCATACATCATCATATTTATCGTACCTCAGGATCTCATCACTAGAAATTATATATCATATCAAATACATTATTCAATCTCAAGTTAATTTACCTTAATACATCCCATACAATGTTATACATCAAGTGTCTGCAATTACAATAATTGTCTGGGTACATGAAAAGATAAAAGATACCTCAAAATACAATATATGGCCTGGAGCTCAAGTCCTCCACTAGCCACTACTCCGTACGTAGCAGGGAAACGCTTTTTTCACTTGAAGAAATCTGGGGGGAAAGAAAACAGGGTGAGCTTCTAAATCGCTCAGTAAAAGGGGTAAGGGACTCATTATATAAACCAACATGCACATCACAAAATATTTATTTGTATGTGAAACTCATTATACTCATTTGAAAACCATAGCATGAAAGTACTCAAAACGACATTCTCATATCTCAAATCATGTGAAAACATGAAGTAAAATGCTCAGTATAGAGCAGTAACAAACGTGTGAAAACAATGTGATAATCGCTTTCTCAATAAACGTGATAAAATCACTGTAATGGTAATGCACGCGGCGCAGCCACTAAACACATGTGGCATAGCCACTGATTTGAGTTCACACGTGGCACAGCCACAGGATAGGGTTTCACGTGGCAACGGCCACCAAATAGGGTTCTCACGTGGCAACAGCCACCAAATATACGTGGTATAGCCACTGATTTAGATTCACACGTGGCACAGCCACAGGATAGGGTTTCACGTGGCAACGGCCACCAAATAGGGTTCTCACGTGGCAACAGCCACCAAATAGGGTTCTCACGTGGCAACGGTCACCAAATAGGGTTCTCACGTGGCAACGGCCACCAAATAGGGTTCTCACGTGGCAACAGCCACCAAATATACGTGGCATAGCCACTGATTTAGATTCACACGTGGCACAGCCATAGAATAGGGGATAGAACAGAGAAGAATCGGGCTTATATGCTACCAGAGCAATGCCCGGTGTGTACTCAAAATCACACACCTAAGTCTTATCACATAAGACTGGTTTGCCTTTACGTAGAACTCATAGTGGTTTTTCTCTCATAAAACTCATTTAAAACCGTTTTGTACTCAACACAAAACATATTGAAACCGAGTTCCAACCGGCAAAGCACACACACATTTCTCAAATCTCAAGATCGCCTTAACGTAGAGCCCAATTCATTACTCACACAAATTCAACGGCTTATAAAGTAATTTCACACTCAGCTTATAAACTCATAAAATAATGGGCTCCAACCGGCTATAAAAATCGTGTGCAATTATATCACAACACATCAAACATGCTTGTTTTATAAATCACAAATCATGCTATAATAGTTCAAAATCACATACACAATTGGTTTAGTTTCCCTTACCTCTTTACACCTCGTATAGTGCAATTGTTTCCCCCTTGTCACGGACTAGTCTCGCACTCCACTCTGGAACTCTCGAGCTGTCCAAACGATGTTAAAACATCAATATTCATCATCACAGTAACCTTAATTCTCAAAATCGAGCATAATTGCTCACAACACCTCAAATCTCTTGATCCTCGTAACTCTACCCCAAACTACGATCTCATTCACAATATCTCAACGTTCTACATTTCTCATGCCCAATTATCAATGCTAGTTCACCACATTGTCTAAATTTCCATTTATAGCTCAAAATTCCCAAAATTACCAAAATTGCTAAATATCAACATCACTCCAACTACATTGTAATTTCATCAATCCTTAATCATTTTCCAGCTACTTCAACACAATGCCAACAACTATCATTACCAAAATCATCTCAAATATCAAGATCGAGGTTTAGAAATTACCTAAAACTTGTGGAGAGCTTATCTCTTGCCTCGATTCAATCCGTCTTACGATTTCCAAGTATGTTGTTCTCCCTTTGATGAGGAACAACTTTCCTTTTTGCCACAGCCTCTGATTTGGATGAAAATGGGTGCTCTGGATGAGTGAGAAAGCTAGGGCTCGATGAAAATGGGGGTTGGAAGAGAGAGAAAATGAAATTACAGGAGAAAGCAGGGGTTCCTTATATAGACTGAGGGTAGGAGATCGATCTAGCTCTTGGTGAGATCGATCTGCATTTGAATTTAGGGACGATTTGAGGCAATTTTATGCCTAGGAGATCGATCTGTCGAGGGGTGAGATCGATCTCTTTATGGCTTTATGAGATCAATTTGCTCCTTGAGGAGATCGATCTTCTCTCAAACAGAAACATTTGGAGATCGATCCCTTCCTCATGAGATCGATCTTCTCTCAAACAGAATCATAAGGAGATCGATCCTCTTCCATTGGAGATCGATCTGCTCCTTAAATTCCTCCTTCCTTGTCGTTTTTAACTCACCAGATCGATCTCTCCTTCCCCAAGATCGATCTGACCTCTTAGTTTCACACTTATGTTAAACACTTACACATAAATTTCCAAATATAATTTTCACAATTCACTTAGCTCAATAAATTACACTTCAAGTTCTCATTACATCATTAAAATATATCTAAAATTCTCAGATCTCACATCCTCCCCACCTTAAAAGGAATTTGGTCCTCCAAATTTAACTCAACTAGTCAAATAGATGGGGGTATTTCTCCTTCATGAGATTCTCTAGTTCCCACGTTGCCTATTCCATTGTGTGATGTTTTCACAAAACTTTCACTAATGGGATGCTCTTAGTTCTTAGTACCTTCTCCTTTCTATCGAGAATCCAGACGAGTTCCTCAGTATAGCTCATATCCTCTTGAATGTCCATCTCGTCATACTCTATGACATGAGAAGGGTCCGGGTGGTACTTCCTCAACATAGACACATGAAAAACATTGTGTATTCCGGACATCTGTGGGGGTAATGCTAATATGTAAGCTACCTCTCCCACTCTCTCAAGAATCTCGAATGGACCTATGTATCGAGGACTCAATTTCCCTTTCTTCCCAAATCGCATGATACCCTTACTCGGTGATATTTTCAGAAATACTGCATCACCAATATCAAACTCGAGTGTTCGTCTACGCACATCCGCGTAGCTTTTCTGTCTACTCTGTGCAGCCCGTAACCTCTCACATATGAGTTTCACATTCTGGACAGCTTGCTCAACAAGCTCGGGAGCACTTATCTTTCTGTCATCGACTTCTTCCTAAGCTACAGGGGATCTACACCTCCTACCATATAGAGCCTCAAAAGGTGCCATTCCAATACTTGCATGATAGCTATTTTGTACGTGAACTCTACTAGGGGCAGGTGATCATCCCATGATCCCTTAAAATCCATCGTACACGCCCTCAACATATCCTCCAGGGTCTGAATAGTCCTCTCTAACTGACCATCTGTCTGAGGATGATAGGCGGTACTGAAACTCAATCGAGATCCCATGGACTCCTGAAACTGGGTCCAAAATTTGGAAGTAAATCGAGAATCTCTATCAGAAGTAATACTCACTGGAGCCCCATGTAATCTAGCTATCTCACTGACATATAGCTCAGCTAAGGCATCCACAGTATCTGTGCTCTTGATGGCAAGGAAGTCGGCACTCTTGGTCAATCTATCCACTATAACCCATATAGCATCACGACCTCTTCGGGTCCTCGGTAAACCCATAATAAAGTCCATAGTGACATGCTCCCATTTTCATGTAGGTACTGGTAAGGGCTGTAGTAGTCCTCCGGGCTTCCGATGCTCAGCTTTCACTTGCTGGCATACTAAACACCTTGCCACATACTCTGCCACATCTCACTTCATACCACTCCACTAGTACACCTTTCTCAAGTCTCGGTACATCTTAGTACTCCCGGGGTGCATGGTGTATCGCGAGCAATAGGATTCTCTCAGTATCTGTCTTTTCAGGGTATCATCGTCCGGTACGTAAATCCGTCCTCTGAATCTCAACAATCTATCCTCACTGACAGTGAGATCCGACTGCGAACTCTGTTCAGCTTGGCTAACCATATCTATCAATCTCTGATCACTGCGCTGCCCATTTCTCATCTGATCCATGATCCTGGGCTCTATTCGCAAGCTAGCCAAAAATCCAGTCTCTATCTCTTCAACTCTAATCCGGAGTTCAGCAAACTGCTCCAGTAAATCCCATTCCCTAATCATCATCGCAGATATCATACTCTTCCTGCTCAGGGCATCAGTAACTACATTCGCCTTACCCGGATGATATAGAATCTCGCAGTCATAATCCTTAAGGAGTTCCATCCATCTCCTTTGTCTCATGTTTAGCTCTTTCTGATCAAAGAGATATCTCAAACTCTTGTGATCAGTGAAGATCTGGAATCTTTCCTCATATAAGTAGTGTCGCCAGATCTTCAAGGCAAATACCACAGCGGCTAACTCCAAATCATGCGTGGGGTAATTCCCCTCATGGTCTTTCAACTGTCGCGATCCATATGCGACCACTCTTCCATGCTGCATAAGCACACACCCCAATCCTTGATGAGATGCATCACTATACACCGAAAATTCTCCTGATCCCTCAGGGATAGTTAACACAGGTGCCATTGTCAATCTCCTCTTTAACTCCTGAAAACTGAGCTCACATTGATCAGTCCATATGAACGGAGTCTCCTTGTGTGTGAGTTTAGTCAAAGGGGCGACAATCCTGGAAAATCCTTCCACAAATCTTTTGTAATACCCTGCCAAACCAAGGAAGCTTCGTACCTCAGTAACTGTCCTCGGTCTCTCCCAATTAAGCACAGCCTCCACTTTACTTGGATCCACTGATACTCCTTCCTCTGAGACTATATGACCAAGGAAAGCTATCCGATCCAGCCAAAATTCACACTTACTAAGCTTTCCATATAGTTGCTTATCTCAGAGTATTTGAAGTACTATCCATAAATGCTGTGCATGCTCCTCATACGAGTGAGAGTACACCAGGATATCATCAATAAAGACTATCACAAACTTATCCAGATAGTCTCTGAACACCTCATTCATCAATCTCATAAATGTTGTAGGGGCGTTTGTCAATCCAAAGGACATCACCAGAAATTCATAATGGCCATACCTCGTCCTGAAGGCCGTCTTTGGAATATCTTCTTCCTTGATCCTCAATTGGTGATAGCCCGATCTCAAATCAATCTTAGAAAAGACTGATGCCCCTCTCAGCTGATCAAGTAGATCATCAATCCTGGACAATGGGTATTTATTCTTCACCGTGGCTTTATTCAACAACCGATAGTCTACGCATAATCTGAGACTACCATCCTTCTTCTTAACAAATAATACTGGTGCTCCCCACGGCGAAACATTGGGTCTAATAAACCCTCGATCCAATAACTCCTGTATTTGTTTCTTCAATTCCTCAAGTTCCACTAACGCCATCTTGTAGGGAGGTTTAGAGCTCGGCTGAGTATCTGGTACCAACTCAATGGTAAACTCCAACTCTCTCTCTGGTCTCATCTGGGAAAATATCCAGAAATTCACAAACCACAGGTATATCCTCAATCCTCAGATGTTCTCGCTCATCGTCTGAGATGAGTGTCTCATAACCTTCACATGAACAATCATATTTAATATTCTCCAAAATAATATTAAAATTCTCAAATTACTTACTAGAATTCCACATATTCATTTCCTCAATATCTCAACCGTACGCTGCAAGGTTCAGGTAGGGAGAAAGTTATAATCTTAGTGTAGCAATCTAAACTCGCTCGATTGGTCGCCAACCAATCCATTCCCAAAATTACATCAAACCCATGTATATTCAACATGATTAGATCTGCTAACATCACTCTATCTCCCACCTTTATCTCACATCCTTTACAGATTAACTCAGTTCTCTGGGATTCACGCATAGAGGTATTTACATGTAGTATATACTCTAGGGGTTCAAACTTCAGATTTAATCTACATGCAAAATGCTCAGAAATAAACGAATGCGTGGATCCTGAATCAATCAACACATGAGCCTTATGATTACAGACAGAGAGTGTACCTCTTATAGTTTCTGCAGAAGTGTCTGCGGTTTCCTTATCCAGAGCAAACACACGTCCTTGTGTAACAAGTCTCTTTCCTTTCTCTGCGGCAGTGGCCCGTCTCTGGGGGTTCACCCTTTAAGGCTGTTGTCTAGTGGGCTCCAAGACATGTGGTTTCTGAGGTTGAGGACAATCCTTCACCATGTGACCCATGTCTCCACATCTAAAACATCCATGGATCGACCCAGTACAACTTCCCTCATGCATTCGGCCACAATTTCTGCAAAACCTTTTCTCAGGCCTGACATCTTGAGGGGTCTCTCTAATGTTAGGGTAACCTCTGGGTCTCTCTAATCTGCCCTTCTGCACCTCAATCCTTCCTCTTCTGAAGGAACCTCTTCGAGCCTCTGTTTGGAAAATCGCTGGCCTCTTGCCCTTATCTCTATTCACCACTCTGAGCTCATTCTGGGATTGTACCATTTCAATTCCTCTTTCAATCTCTTGTGCTCGTCTCAGAGCATCTCCAAACTCAGTAATACATAGTCCTATCAATCTATCTCTGATGACGGGCTTCAATCCATACACAAACTTCTCTGTGCGGAGCTCTTCACTCTTGAAGGTCTCTGGGTCATATCTCAATAGCGAGGTGAATTGGCTCTCATAGTCATCCACAGACATGTCACCCTCCAAACTCAAAAACTCAGCCTGTTTCTTTCTCTGGGCGGCTAGTGGTACATATTGGGTCCTAAAGGCTATCTGAAACTCTTCCCAACCAATCACATCCTGGCGGGACATCAGAATACCCTGGGTAGTACCCCACGAATCTCGAGCTCTCCCCTTCAACATATAGATACTCATACTGACCCTCTCAGCATCGGTGCACCCTAGATAATCAAATATAATTCTTAACTCCGTCAGCCACTCCTCAGCCTCTATAGGATCCTTCTTTCCCCTAAATGCGGGTGGATTCATCTTCAGAAAATCCTTCAGTCGGACCATACTTCTGTCCTCATGCTGAGTGACGGGAGGCACTGGGTCCATCTGTACTGGGGGTATGGGAGGTCCTTGTGGTGGTGTAGGAGTAGTACCCGAGGCATTAACTCCAAAGTGTTACGCAAATAACGCTGCCATCTGCTCAAAACCTTGCCTCACATCGATCTCAATCCGATTAAATCGAGAATTAGGACTCTCTGGTTGTGGGGTAGGTGGTGGAGGGGACTCTGCCTGCATCCTCAAACGACCTCATCGTCCACTCATTCTCTATCTTAACTCGTCTCCTGCGTGTACATATCAAAATCGGTTGAAATCTCAATCCTCAGATTCAGTTCATGACCAGACTATTACAGACACTTGGGATGTATTCTATTTCACTTAACCGACGCTGACAGTACTAGACACCCTAAGCTCTGATACCAAGAAAGCTCTGTCACACCCCGAAAACGCGAAAAATATGACAATTTAAAAACTTTTTACTCATTAATTCACAATTAAGGGTGCATTCCTGTGTAGTGTCATACATCATCATATTTATCGTACCTCAGGATCTCATCACTAGAAATTATATATCATATCAAATACATTATTCAATCTCAAGTTAATTTACCCTAATACATCCCATACAATGTTATACATCAAGTGTCTGTAATTACAATAATTGTCTGGGTACATGAAAAGATAAAAGATACCTCAAAATACAATATATGGCCTGGAGCTCAAGTCCTCCACTAGCCACTACTCCGTACGTAGCAGGGAAACCCTTTTTTCACTTGAAGAAATCTAGGGGGAAAGAAAACAGGGTGAGCTTCTAAATCGCTCAGTAAAGGGGGTAAGGGACTCATTATATAAACCAACATGCACATCACAAAATATTTATTTGTATGTGAAACTCATTATACTCATTTGAAAACCATAGCATTAAAGTACTCATAACGACATTCTCATATCTCAAATCATGTGAAAACATGAAGTAAAATGCTCAGTATAGAGCAGTAACAAACGTGTGAAAACAATGTGATAATTGCTTTCTCAATAAACGTCATAAAATCACTGTAATGGTAATACACGTGGCGCAGCCACTAAACACATGTGGCATAGCCACTGATTTGAATTCACACGTGGCACAGCCACAGGATAGGGTTTCACGTGGCAACGGCCACCAAATAGGGCTCTCACGTGACAACGGCCACCAAATATACGTGGTATAGCCACTGATTTAGATTCACACGTGGCACAGCCACAGGATAGGGTTTCACATGGAAACGGCCACCAAATAGGGTTCTCACGTGGTAACGGCCACCAAATAGGGTTCTCACGTGGCAACGGCCACCAAATAGGGTTCTCACGTGGCAACGGCCACGAAATATACGTGGCATAGCCACTGATTTAGATTCACACGTGGCACAACCACATAATAGGGGATCTCACGTGGCAACGGCCACCAAATATACGTGGCATAGCCACTGAATGGGAAATCTCACGTTACCAGAATGGAGAAGAATCGGGCTTACATGCTACCAGAGCAATGCCTGGTGTGTACTCAAAATCACACACCTAAGTCTTATCACATAAGACTGGTTTGCCTTCACGTAGAACTCATAGTGGTTTTTCTCTCATAAAACTCATTTAAAACCGTTTTGTACTCAACACAAAACATATTGAAACCGAGTTCAACCGGCAAAGCACACACACATTTCTCAAATCTCAAGATCGCCTTAACGTAGAGCCCAATTCATTACTCACACAAATTCAACGGTTTATAAAGCAATTTCACACTCAGCTTATAAACTCATAAAATAATGGGCTCCAACCGGCTATAAAAACCGTGTGCAATTATATCACAACACATCAAACATGCTTGTTTTATAAATCACAAATCATGCTATAA
Source organism: Firmiana major (assembly GCA_033439115.1). Lineage (NCBI taxonomy): Eukaryota > Viridiplantae > Streptophyta > Magnoliopsida > Malvales > Malvaceae > Firmiana > Firmiana major. The sequence continues at coordinate 40,376,676 of CM065907.1, read as the reverse complement.
TAGTTCAAAATCACATACACAATTGGTTTAGTTTCCCTTGCCTCTTTGCACCTCGTATAGTGTAATTGTTTCCCTCTTGTCACGGACTAGTCTCGCACTCTACTCTGGAACTCCCGAGCTGTCCAAACGATGTTAAAACATTAATATTCATCATCACAGTAACCTCAATTCTCAAAATCGAGCATAATTGCTCACAACACCTCAAATCTCTTGATCCTCGTAACTCTACCCCAAACTACGATCTCATTCACAATATCTCAACGTTCTACATTTCTCATGCCCAATTATCTATGCTAGTTCACCACATTGTCTAAATTTCCATTTATAGCTCAAAATTCCCAAAATTACCAAAATTGCTAAATATCAACATCACTCCAACTACATTGTAATTTCATCAATCCCTAATCATTTTCCAGCTACTTCAACACAATGCCAACAACTATCATTACCAAAATCATCTCAAATATCAAGATCGAGGTTTAGAAATTACCCAAAACTTGTGGAGAGCTTATCTCTTACCTCGATTCAATCCGTCTTACGATTTTCAAGTATGTTGTTCTCCCTTTGATGAGGAATAACTTTCCTTTTTGCCACAGCCTCTGATTTGGACGAAAATGGGTGCTCTGGATGAGTAAGAAAGCTAGGGCTCGATGAAAATGGGGGTTGGAAGAGAGAGAAAATGAAATTACAGGAGAAAGCAGGGGTTCCTTATATAGATTGAGGGTAGGAGATCGATCTGGCTCTTGGTGAGATCGATCTGCATTTGAATTTGGGGACGATTTGGGGAAATTTTATGCCTAGGAGATCGATCTGTCGAGGGGTGAGATCGATCTCTTTATGGCTTTATGAGATCGATCTGCTCCTTGAGGAGATCGATCTTCTCTCAAACAGAAACATTTGGAGATCGATCCATTCCTCATGAGATCGATCTTCTCTCAAACAGAATCATAAGGAGATCGATCCTCTTCCATTGGAGATTGATCTGCTCCTTAAATTCCTCCTTCCTTGTCGTTTTTAACTCACCAGATCGATCTCTCCTTCCCCAATATCGATCTGACCTCTTAGTTTCACACTTATGTTAAACACTTACACATAAATCTCCAAATATAATTTCCACAATTCACTTAGCTCAATAAATTACACTTTAAGTTCTTATTACATCATTAAAATATATCTAAAATTCTCAGATCTCACAATCCAACTCTAATCTGGTCTAGTATACTTAGTTCAATCTGTAGGCTAGCCATGTATCCATGCTCAATCTTATCTACATTGATCCTGAGCTCGGCGAACTGTCCCAACAAATCCCACTCTCTGATCATCATGTAGGACATCATACCCTTTCTACTCAGGGCATCAGCTGCCACATTTGCCTTGCCCGGATGATATAGGATCTCGCAGTCATAGTCTTTCAGGAGCTCTATCCATCTCCACTGTCTCATATTGAGCTCTTCCTGATCAAACAAATACTTGAGACTCTTATGGTTAGTGAAGATCTGAAATCTCTCTCCATACAGATAATGGCGCCATATCTTGAGTGCAAAAACTACTGCGGCTAACTCTAAATCGTGAGTGGGGTAATTCCGCTCATGATCCTTTAGCTGACGGGATCCATAAGCCACCACTCTACCATGTCGCATAAGCACACAGTCGAGACCCTGGGGGGAAGCATCATTGTATACCACAAATCCCTCAGAACCACTCTAAATGGTCAAGACTAGTGTCGTAGTCAACTGACATTTGAGCTCTTGTAAGTTCTGCTCACACTACTCAGATCATATAAACTGAACCTCTTTACAGGTCAGTCTGGTTAATGGAGCTGTTATATGTGAAAACCCTTCGACAATCCGTCGGTAATACCGTGCCTATCCCAATAAGCTTCTGACCTCCGTGACTGTCCTTGGTCTTTCCCATCTCAATACTGCATCTACCTTGGACGGATCTATTGGCACCCCGTCCTTAGATACTATATGTCCAAGGAATGCAATCTGATCTAGCCAGAAGGCATAATTACTAAATTTACCATATAGCTTCTTCTCACGGAGAGTCTGGAGCACAGTCCTCAAATGTTATTCGTGTTCTTCCCGAGATCTAGAATAAATTAGGATGTCATCAATGAATACTATCACCAATCTATCCAAGTATTCTCGGAAGACATCGTTCATAAGACTCATGAATGTAGCTGGGGCATTAGTCAATCCAAAAGGGCATAACTAGGAACTCGTAGTGCCCATATCGGGTTCGAAATGCTGTCTTCGGTACATCAGCCTCTTTAATCCTTAGCTGATGATAACCCGATCTCAAATCTATCCTTGAAACACTGAAGCCCCTCTCAGCTGATCAAATAAGTAATCTATCCTCGGCAGGGGATACTTATTCTCAACTATTGCTTTATTCAAAAGCTTGTAGTCTATACATAGACAGAAACTACCGTCCTTCTTTCTGGTAAATAGTACTGGTGCACCGCATGGTGACACACTAGGCCTTATAAACCCCTTATCAAGTAATCCTTGCAACTGCTTCTTTAATTCTTCCAACTCTACCAATGACATTTGATAAGGTGGCTTGGAGATAAGTTGAGTAACTGATATTAGCTCAGTGGTAAACTCAACTTCTCTCTTTGGTGGTAGCCCGGTAAGTCCTCTAGGAATACTTCAAAAAACTTACATGTAAATTGTGGTGACACAAACGAGTGTGTAGAACTTGGGTCACACAGTACATGTGCTTCTTGATTACAGACAAGGAGAGTACCTCGGATAACATCGAAGGATGTATCTGCAGTCTCCTGGTCATGGGCGTACACTCGACCCTGAGAGACAGGCTTCTTGCCCTTGTTTACGACGGTGGCTCTCCTCTATGGAGCCTGAGCCGATCTCTCTATCTGTCTAGGTGCCTCATGAGGTTCCTGAGATCTCATAAATAGACACTCTCTCATCAGGTGTCCTGCTTCACCGCATTTATAGCAAGTAAATGTACCTGCGTGACAAGTTTGGTGTAAATATTGCCACATGTTCTACACCGTGACACTCTTATCTCAGGGCCTCTAATCATACCTGCGGCACCAATTGAGGTCTTGGGCTTACCAACCCCTATCTGAGGTCCTTCCACCCTTTGTCTCTTGGGCTGACCCCCTCTCAAATCATGTCGAGAAGAAGCTACTCTCTTCCTCTTAACTCTGATTGATCTCCTGAAACCATGCTCTGCTTGAGTAATATCCAAGCCCCTCTCTATCTCTTGGGCTTGCCTCAGAGCATATCTGAAATCTACGATATTCTGACCCAACAGCTTATCTCCGATCCCAAATCTCAATCTTGCCAGAAATCTCTCTGTCTGGCAGTCGGGATCTCTAACTGTCTCTGGATCGTATCTCATCAGGATTGTAAATCTGTTCTCATACTTGTTTACTGTAAAACTTTCCTGTTACAAATCCAAAAACTCTACATGAATCTTCTTTCGAGCTGCAAGCAGTACATACTGCTGTTGGAATGCGACTAAGAAAGCATTCCATGTGATCTCTAAGGGATCCTCGGCTAAAGTTGTCTATGTGGATCTCTTTCAGAACTTAGCCTGTCCCTTTATCATTTATCACATCATAGTCACTCTCTCCCTATCAGTACACCCCAAAACTGAAATATCGCCTCAATATCAACGATTTACTCCTCAGCCTTAACCGGGTCCTTAAGCCCTGTGAACTCCAGAGGATGCATACTCAAGAAAATCTAGCACCCTCTGAGTCTCTCTATCATCCCTATGCTGGGTAACTGCTGGCTGAGGGTTGGGGCTTCTGGAGAAACTGGTGGGGGAGGAGGATTAGGCGTAAGAGTAGCTGTCTCCGTACCAGGTGTACGTACCCCAAACTGCTGGGTAAACATAGTGGTAAGAGTTGTAAGTCTTTCCCTCATACCATGTACTATCTCTTCGAGCCTCCTTATTCTATCAATAGGGCTCTCGGGCTGAGGGGGAGATGGTGGAGCGGGTTGAGCTCGTCTCTGTGAACGGCTCCGTCTACCACTCATGATTAGCGATCTACTATTTACACATAATCCATAAGTTAAGTCATACTTTGACAAGTAAGCTTACTTTATTACCAGACATGCATAGACACATTGGGATGTAATGCACTCTTATTACTAGACACGACAGTACTACACAACATTTGCTCTGATACCAAGAAAACTGTCACGCCCCGAAAGCGCGGAAAAATGGGGCTAATTTAAACTTTTTATCCATTAACTATGTTGTTTTCCTGTCCATGTCTAGATTTAAAATCTTTTTCATTTTTCAGGATCTCGTTACATTACATACATGTTGTATATATAAAATCATTTACAACTATTACATCCCGACTATTATATACAATAGTGTCTATTATGTATCACATGTCTGGAATATAAGTAAGACTGTACCTCAATGTTACGAAAATATTCGATGAAAGGTCAGACTACCTTGTCAATGACCACAGTCTCGTATGTGCAGTAGACTCGCTATAGATAATCTGGGAGATGGAGAGGAGGGGATGAGTTTTTTTTCAGACTCAGTAAGAGATACATTTAAAATAGCTTTAAATACTCAAAACATAGTAAAACTCATGGTTTTACAAATCAGCATAAATATGTACTGGAGTAGAGATGCTTACATTTCATAAAAGCAGTAAAAACATGCTTAAATCATAAGTCTACACACCATGCATCTTTTTAGTAAAACTCATATATAGTATGCATATCACGTCGTGTAAACAAGTAAAAAGCATCTCAAAACTTAATCATGCATATCATAACATGCTTATCACTTTAAAATGAAATCGTATTGTCATATGCACATTTCGTAAAACATACTCATGGCTACCTTTAAAATCTCATCATAGAAAATATGTGCTCAATAAAATCATAAAACTGGTAGCATGAAATGTGCGAAAACATATTGTTGGCTCTACCGAGAGGGGGGGTGAATCGGTTTTCTAGCAATTATGGGAGATTTTAAAACAATCACAATTTAAACACTAGTGATAATGAATAAAACAGTGCAATATAACAATTTAATGCAAAGAGAGGGAAAGAGAAACAAACACAGCGACTTATAGAGGTTCGGCCAACTCTTGCCTACGTCCTCTCTCCTGGACCTTCTTGTCAAGTGGTTTCTTTCTCTCTTTCAACAGAGTTTACAAAGTTCCTTTTACAGGTTAAGGAATAACCTCTCTACCCTTAGCAATACAGAAAATGTATTCACCCTTTTACAATAACACTCACTGAGGAACAATCCTCTTTTCTTTTAAGGTGTGGATGAATACAGAATAAGGCCTTTTAGTGGGTAGGACTAACAAAGCTTGTAGTACATAAACTTGTACAATTAATCTCAATAAATGAGCAATAGAGATACAATGAATGAAAGAATTAAAGCTTGAGAATGTTTGGAATATTCGGTGATAGTCTCACTCTTTTGCTTTGACTTCAATGCTTGGTTATATACTGAAGGTTGGGTAGTTGGAGCATTAAATGCAGTTTTTCCCGTTGAGATTTGAAGAAAATAGCCGTTGGGAACCTCCAGTGGTCAGACAGATCGATCTCCTATCTTGGCCAGATCGATCTCCTAGTTTTAAATCCTGCAATGACAAAGCACAAATACACAGGGAGATCGATCTCATACATTACCAGATCGATCTGTTAGTTTCAATAGGCAGAGGCAGATCGATCTGTCGAATAGGCAGATCGATCTCCTATCCTCTCTGTTTGAGGAAATATCGATCTCTCAATACACCAGATCGATCTCTAAAGCTCTCTGACTTTGAGCAGATCGATCTTTTCCTTACCAGATCGATCTCCTAAGTTCTCTGACTTAGAGCAGATCGATCTCTTCCTCACCAGATCGATCTCCTAAGTTCTCTGACTTAGAGCAGATCGATCTCTTAACCCTTGCAGATTGATCTCTCTTTACCTTAATCCCTTTACAACGTTTTAAGGCTTGCCAGATCGATCTCTTCCATTATGAGATCGATCTCTCATCAAGTATAAACCCAGGAGATCGATCTCTCACACCTCAGATCGATCTCTCATCAGCAGAACTCTAAGTTCTGGTCCTGATATCATCTAAACATGTTTGTATACCATCTTAACATTATTGTTTTAACATGTTTTGTCATTTCAAAATACATTAACTCAACAATCTCCCCCTTTTTGATATGACAAAACTCATCTAATAAACATGTTTAGTGAATTTTCAAAATTCCCCCTTTTTGTGAGCTTTTGACTTTGTTAAAGATTTAACTCATCCTTAGTTAAATCTTAACTCCCCCTTAGTCAGCTCTAGCTCTTCACTCCCCCTCAATTAAATCATCCTATCATCCTTACACATGTCTTAACTCCCCCTCAATTAAATCATTCTTGTAAGCTATAAACACAAACATAACAACATGCATGTTTGTTTCTTATGTGACTTCTCCCCCTTTTTGTCATATCAATAAGACAAGAATGGAAAACTCATCATTTCAAAATAATATTTTGCATTAACACAAGAATGACATTTCATTAACACAAGTCAATCAACATTTCATTCAAGCAAATTTTTCACAAAGAACATTAAGTAGCTTAACAATGTTGCAACTACACTAAATCTAAGCACCTAATGCCTAATGTGAGGGAGGATCACGATCCAAAAGCTCCTCAACATGCATGCGCGTCACTTGAAGTTCATCGAACATTGCCTCTTGAGTTTCTTGAAATCTATCGAACATCGCCTTTTGAGTGTCTTGAATCCTATCCACTCGTTGAGTCAATTCGGCAATCATACGCTGCTGAGTGGTATGTCCTTCATCGATCCTCTGACTGAGGTCGCTTATCATCTTCACGATCAGCGTCAAGTCAGCAGGAGACGATGTTTGTGCAGTTGCCGCAGCCGTGGAGGACGACGGTTCTGGAGCTGGTACTGCAGATGGGTGTGCTGGTTCAGCAGTGAGGTCCTCCTCAGCCTCAGCAGGTTGCTGTTCCCTCTTTTTCGTCCAATTGCCTAGGATATCTTTGTAGTACCCCATATGATGTAGGGTCCCAATATTAAGCTCGCTTTTAGGAGATGGAAGTTCGCCAGTTTCGCCGCTGCAATCGATGCCAAGGCGACGGAGAAGATAGGCTACCGGTTGTGGAAAAATGATTGTGGTAGCTTGTCCACGTACAATCTTCAGCTAGTCTTCGTATATGAAGTGAGGGAGGTTAGGCTTTTGGCTGGTGGTGTGAATGTGATGGAGCCAAAAACGGTCTAGACGCCTAACGGTAGAGTGACGGGTACCGTAAGGGCGGAGATTCCACGAGATTATGAGGTGGAGTAACCGAAGGTGCATTGGAAGGTTACTCGCCTTGTCCCCGGGGAGTTCAAACGCAAAGGGGACTTCCTCATCCTCATTAGTTAAGCCTTCATCGCGTATATCAAATACTTTGGCTATAACTTCAGAATCAATTATTATTGATTGACCCATGACGAAGGTTTTGAAGGCAAGGATTTTACAGGTGTCATCGGGGTCATATACGAGTTCGGCATTGGAAAAGAATGCGCGAACGAGATTTGGAGGGACAGGAGTGTTGATTCTCAAGAATTTCACCCAACCAAATTCCTCAAATTTTGATAGGTATGGAAAGTCTATGTGATTGAGGAAGGAAAAATCTATAGTCCGCCAATGCTTAATTGGCATGGTTGAGAAGAACTCTTCGTATCGCTTCCTTTTTGCAGGTATTTTAAAACACCTATTGAAAGAAGCGATGGAAGTGGGTTGGGATGAGGAACCTGCCTCTCCTGTGGTTCTAGGGGGTTTGTTTGCTACTGACTTCCTAGGCATTATCTTAGACCTTAAAGATTTGCTAAATGAATTCAACAAAGAGAGAAGCAATGAAACAGTACCTAAGTTGCCCTAGAATGAAAATCAACGCAATTCAGAGAAAATTTTTGAGAAATTTGTAAGAGATGTGGGTTAAAATACCAGAATACGACACTGGGATGCAGGAATGACCGTACGAAGATCGATCTTAGAAGGATTCGAAGGTGATGGTGCGAGGGAATTGGAGAATTTGAATTTTAGGTTTTGGGCGCGGGTATTTATACTCCAAGGCATAGGAGATCGATCTGTCGAGGCGACAGATCGATCTGGTACTCCCAGAAGCGAAGAGAGATCGATCTGTCGTAGGGACAGATCGATCTGGTCGCAAACAGAGGCTTAAGGAGATCGATCTGTTACATGCACAGATCGATCTGTAGAATGCGGAAGCTTGATGAGATCGATCCGTCGTGTGGACAGATCGATCTGCCTCTAAACAGAGACGTAAGGAGATCGATCTTATGGTTAGAAGATCGATCTTCTTAACTTAACCTTGATAGTTTAGGCTTGTTTAAGGGATAGAGATCGATCTATATCTCAAGGAGATCGATCTCTCATCCTTTTTGCCAGAAATTTTTTGCAAAAACTCTTTAAAAATCAACTTGAAATCAAGATTTTTTACAACATGAAAGTCCTAAGGCATACTCATGAGTCCTAATTCACCTCTAAGGATACAGAACCTATATCTATCAAGGGGTTTGGTGAATATATCAGCTATTTGATGTGTAGTATCAATATACTCTAAGATTATATCCCCTTTTTGTACATGATCTCTAAGGAAGTGATGTCTAATTTCTATGTGCTTGGTTCTGGAGTGCTGTATAGGATTCTTAGACAGATTAATGGCACTGGTATTATCACATTTAATAGATACTTGTTTCATGTCAATGCCATAATCTCTCATTTGTTGTTTAATCCACAACACTTGAGCACTACAACTACCAGCTGCTATATACTCAGCTTCAGTTGTGGACTGAGCTACACTGTTTTGCTTCTTGGAGAACCAAGAAATTAACCTATTTCCTAAGAATTGGCAAGTACCTGAAGTACTTTTCCTATCTATTTTGCAGCCTCCAAAATCAGCATCTGAAAATGCATGAAGGGCAAAAGTGGAGTCTTTGGGATACCAAAGTCCTAGTGAGGGGGTATCTTTGAGGTATCTAAAGATTCTCTTAGTTGCCAATAGATGTGATTCCCTAGGAGATGATTGAAATCTAGCACAAAGGCATACACTAAACAATATATCTGGTCTACTTGCAGTTAAGTAAAGCAATGATCCAATCATAGACCTATAGAGTTTAGTGTCTACACACTTACCACTTTCATCTTTGTCAAGCTTGATGTTGGTGCCCATTGGAGTGGTTTGAGGTTTGCAATTGTCCATCCCAAATCTCTTGAGCAAGTCCTTAGTGTACTTTGCTTGATTGATGAATGTTCCATCCTTTGTTTGCTTCACTTGAAGTCCCAAGAAGAATGTGAGTTCTCCCATCATGCTCATCTCAAATTCCCCTTGCATGATCTTAGCAAACTCTTGACATAAAGACTCATTAGTTGAACCAAAAATAATATCATCTACATATACTTGTACAACTAGTAAGTCCTTATTTTTATTTTTGATAAATAATGTGGTGTCTACCTTTCCTCTTGAGAATCCTTTTTCTATTAAGAACTTTGACAACCTTTCATACCAAGCTCTAGGAGCTTGTTTTAACCCATAAAGTGCCTTAGACAATTTGAAAACATGTTCAGGAAATTCATGATTTTCAAATCCGGGAGGTTGCTCTACATAGACTTCTTCATTAATGAAACCATTTAAGAATGTACTCTTTACATCCATTTGATATAACTTGAAATCTTTATAACATGCAAAGGCAAGTAACATTCTTATTGCCTCTAATCTAGCTACCGGTGCATATGTTTCATCATAGTCTATGCCTTCCTCTTGTCTATAGCCTTGAGCAACTAGCCTAGCCTTATTCCTTATGATCACACTATTTTCATCCATTTTGTTCTTGAATATCCATTTAGTTCCAATTATAGAGTGATCACTAGGCCTTGGAACTAGTTTCCATACTTTGCTTCTCTCAAATTGATTTAACTCTTCTTGCATTGCTAGGAACCAATTATTATCCTCTAAGGCTTCATTGACATTCCTAGGCTCTATTTGAGATACAAAGGCTATATATTGGCACATATTCCTTAAGGATGACCTAGTTCTAACTCCAAGAGTTGGATCTCCTACTATTTCACAATCTTTTACATATCCTAACTCTCTTGGTGCTCTAGGTTCTCTTTCTAAAACTTCTATTTCTTCTTCATCTTCTTTATTCAAATCAAGCTTTTCTAGAAAGTCATCTTCTAAGCCTTCATCAAATATCTCAACATTTTCATCATTGTTGGTTGAATCTTTAGATATATTATTTGATTCATCAAATACAACATGAATAGATTCTTCAACCATTAATGTTCTTTTGTTATAAATTCTATAAGCCTTTGAATTCAATGAATATCCTAGAAATATTCCCTCATCACTTTTGGCATCAAATTTTCCTAAATTATCTTTTCCATTATTTAGAACAAAGCATTTGCAGCCAAAAGGATGGAAGTAACTAATATTAGGCTTCTTACCTTTGTAGAGCTCATAAGGAGTTTTCTTTAGCATGGGTCTTATCATAGCTCTATTGATTATATAACATGATGTGTTTATAGCTTCAGCCCAAAAATACTTTGGTAGGTTATTCTCACACAACATGGTCCTAGCCATCTCTTCCAAAGTTCTATTTCTTCTCTCAACTACACCATTTTGTTGTGGTGTCCTAGGGGCTGAAAAGTTATGACTAATTCCTTGATCATTGCAATACTCATCAAATCCTATATTTTCGAATTCTTTGCCATGATCACTTCTAATGCTTGTTATTGTATATCCTTTTTCATTTTGAGTCACCTTTGAGTAAGTTATGAATTTCTCTAAGGCTTCATTCTTTACTCTCAAAAAGAACACCCAAGTATACCTAGTGTAATCATCAACTATTACAAATCCATAGTGTTTTCCACCTAGGCTAGTGGTTCTAGTGGGTCCAAATAAGTCTAAATGTAGTAATTGAAGAGGCCTAGAGGTGGATACACTATTCTTAGGCTTAAAGGTTGTCCTCTTGTGTTTTCCTTTAACACAAGCTTCACATATTTCTTCATGCTCAAAGGGTATTTTGGGTAAGCCTACAACTAGATCCTTTCTAGCTAACTTAGATAGCACACTCATGCTTGCATGGCCTAGTCTTCTATGCCATAACCAAGATTCCTTTTTATTATCTACCATTAAGCATATGTTTTCATTTTTGAGTTCATTAAGATAGACAATATATATGTTACCTTGCCTATGACCTAGAAAGATCACTTTGTTTAACTTAGGATCTATAACATTGCATCTCATGCAATCAAAAATTACTTTGTAACCTTTGTCACAAAGTTGACTAATGCTTAGCAAATTATGCTTTAAACCCCTAACAAGTAATACTTTTTCTAAAGAGAAATGATTATTACCTATTGAGCCACTTCCTTCCACTTGGCCTTTGGAGTTGTCCCCAAAAGTGACTTCTCCACCAATTTTCGATTTGAAGGAATTGAAATGGCTTTTATCACCTACAACAAAAAAAAATAAACACACTCAAGTCTTAGGTACCCAAATTCTCTTGGGTCCTTGAAGGTTAGTAAATGCAATTCTTGATCCCATTGGGATCCATTTTGCTAATGCATTGCAGTCCTTGGAATGAATTACCTCTTTTGGAATCCATATCCTTTTTACAATTTTTCCTTTAAGATTCCTCATCTTTTTAGTGCAATAATGTGACTTATGTCCCTTCTTATTACAATATGAACAAGTAATTTCAGGTTTATTCATGCTCTTCCTAGCCATAAAACTCTTAAGATGGGTCTCCCTACTTTGTGCATTATACCCTAAGCCATTTTTGTCAAAAAATGCTCTTTGGGTTTCTAACATGCTATCTAGCTTTTGTTGCCCCATGTGAAACCTATTAAAGGAGTTATGTAAATTGCTATTTTTCTCCTTAAGATCACCAATTTCTAGATTTGCCATCTCTAGTTTCTCCTCACATTCCAATTTATCTTTTAACATTATCTCATTTTCCCTTTTTAATTTAGATATTAACTTTTTATACTTCATGCTCATAGATTCATACTCTAATGCTAAATCATCAAATGCATCTTGCAGTTCATCAAAAGAGTATTCATTGATATTAGATGTTACCTTTTCATCCTCATCAATTGCCATGAAGCATAGGTTGGCAATGTCTTCATTTGATTCATCATCGGAGCAATCACTGTCACTCCATGTTGCTACCATCGCCTTCTTTTTATGAAACCTATCATTAGATCTTTTGAGAAGAGGGCAGTTAAACTTTATGTGTCCAGGTTTTTTACATTCAAAACACACAATAGAGTCTTTTCTACCTACTTCCTCTTGTTCTCTCCTATTGTTTCTCCTATAGCTATTTCCAGCTCTCATCCTCATGAATTTATTGAATCTTTTGGCAAACATTGCCATTTCAATATCCTCCTCACTGCCACTCTCATTTTTAATTTCCTTTTCAGTAGTGGATTTTAGAGCAACACCCACTTTCTTGGGTGGCTCTTCACTTCTTTTAAGCTTCATCTCATAAGTTAGCAAGGAACCTATCAATTCATCTAAGGACAGTGTGTGTGGGTCCTTTGATTCCTCTATTGCTGTCACTTTAGCTTCCCATGACTTAGGTAAGCTATTTAGAATTTTCTTTACCATTTCAATATTAGAATATATTTTTCCTAAAGATTTTAATCCATTAATTATATCGGTAAACCTAGTGAACATATCACTAATGGATTCTTCTTCCTTCATCCTAAAGAGCTCATAATCATGTGTGAGCATACCTACTTTTGTCTCCTTCACTTGGGTTGTACCCTCATGAGTTATTGCCAATTTATCCCATATTTGCTTGGCATTATCACACCCGGATACTCTATTATATTCATTAGGACCTAAAGCACAAAATAATGTGTGCATAGCTTTAGCATTTAGTTGTGCACATTTAATGTCATTAGAGTCCCATTCATCTTCTTCTTTGGGAATATCTCTTCCCTCTATTTTCTTTGTAGGGATTTGAGGTCCCTTAACTATAATTCTCCAGACTTCATAGTCATTTGCTTGAATGAATAGCATCATTCTAGTCCTCCAATAAGAATAATGTTCACCATTGAACATGGGAGGTCTAACAGTGGAGTGCCCCTCTCCTATCAAATTAGTTGCTACATTGTTATGAGCCATTTGATCGTTTCTACTCTTAGGAAGTTGTTCCTATGTGATTAGAGAGTCCTAGCTCTGATACCAATTGTTGGCTCTACCGAGAGGGGGGGTGAATCGGTTTTCTAGCAATTATGGGAGATTTTAAAACAATCACAATTTAAACACTAGTGATAATGAATAAAACAGTGCAATATAACAATTTAATGCAAAGAGAGGGAAAGAGAAACAAACACAGCGACTTATAGAGGTTCGGCCAACTCTTGCCTACGTCCTCTCTCCTTGACCTTCTTGTCAAGTGGTTTCTTTCTCTCTTTCAACAGAGTTTACAAAGTTCCTTTTACAGGTTAAGGAATAACCTCTCTACCCTTAGCAATACAGAAAATGTATTCACCCTTTTACAATAACACTCACTGAGGAACAATCCTCTTTTCTTTTAAGGTGTGGATGAATACAGAATAAGGCCTTTTAGTGGGTAGGACTAACAAAGCTTGTAGTACATAAACTTGTACAATTAATCTCAATAAATGAGCAATAGAGATACAATGAATGAAAGAATTAAAGCTTGAGAATGTTTGGAATATTCAGTGATAGTCTCACTCTTTTGCTTTGACTTCAATGCTTGGTTATATACTGAAGGTTGGGTAGTTGGAGCATTAAATGCAGTTTTTCCCGTTGAGATTTGAAGAAAATAGCCGTTGGGAACCTCCAGTGGTCAGACAGATCGATCTCCTATCTTGGCCAGATCGATCTCCTAGTTTTAAATCCTGCAATGACAAAGCACAAATACACAGGGAGATCGATCTCATACATTACCAGATCGATCTGTTAGTTTCAATAGGCAGAGGCAGATCGATTTGTCGAATAGGCAGATCGATCTCCTATCCTCTCTGTTTGAGGAAATATCGATCTCTCAATACACCAGATCGATCTCTAAAGCTCTCTGACTTTGAGCAGATCGATCTTTTCCTTACCAGATCGATCTCCTAAGTTCTCTGACTTAGAGCAGATCGATCTCTTCCTCACCAGATCGATCTCCTAAGTTCTCTGACTTAGAGCAGATCGATCTCTTAACCCTTGCAGATCGATCTCTCTTTACCTTAATCCCTTTACAACGTTTTAAGGCTTGCCAGATCGATCTCTTCCATTATGAGATCGATCTCTCATCAAGTATAAACCCAGGAGATCGATCTCTCACACCTCAGATCGATCTCTCATCAGCAGAACTCTAAGTTCTGGTCCTGATATCATCTAAACATGTTTGTATACCATCTTAACATTATTGTTTTAACATGTTTTGTCATTTCAAAATACATTAACTCAACACATATATATATCGTTCCGTCAATTCATCATGTAAGGTCAGGCAATCGTCTCATATACTAGTCCCGAAGGACATCATACATCTGATCCCGTAGGACGTTCATCATAGGTACATATGGTCATTGTACATGGGAGCCGTAGGACTGGATCAGGGTCACACGCTGCCCTATCTCTCGTGCACCACTAAATGGGGACTATACGCACGAACTCACGTGCATACCAAGTGTGGACTATGCGCACGTTTCTCATATCAAGTCAGAGCCTGCCCGTTCTCTGGCCGTCGGCTAGGTAGATCCTCAATCGTCTCCATACGAGATCGACCCCAGATCCTCTGACTATCGTCATATCATGCCTTTTTACCCCACAAAAATCATTTTGGGCCACTTACCCAGTTTATCAAAATCATTTCGGGCCTCATACCCGTGTATTAAAAATCATTACGGGACTCTAACCCGTTTTTCATAAATCATTACGGGACTTTAGCCCGTTTCTCATAGAAAACATGATTTTCATAAATCATTGCGGGACTCTAGCCCGTGTAAATATGGAAAGCATAGTTATAATAGCTATTTCTTGGGACTCATACCCGTACTATGAAATTATAGCTTAAAAGTTGTTTCGGGGCTTTAACCCGTATCATGAAAACATGGTTTCGTAAAACATATCGGGACTTTAACCCGTAATCTCACATGAAAACACTATGCTTTCATTTCATAAGTGAAAAATCACTTTTATATGCATAAACATAAATACTAAAATGTATCTCATGAAATAAAAGTCATTTTCAAGGGTTAGGATAAGTTTATTCCGGTTTTGAGTGAATAGTATTCTTTCCAATTTTTGAGAAAGCCATTTTTTTTTTGAAAATAAACTAACTATCCACATAAACATTTGGTAAGGACATAGGAGTACTAACGCTACTCTAAATCATATCCCTTACCTCTTAGCGACTGATGTAGAGTACTTTCCTCGATGCTCGAATTTACCTCGTAAAACTTGTCCATAGACCGAGTTGCTGCAAAACAAGTTCAACTTATCACATATGGCTTAAATTATTTCAACATATCCAAATATGTGATTATATCGAAGCTTTGACTAAAAGTTGACTTTTATCGATTTTACTCTTTTTGCTCGGTTTTATCGGTATAAAACTCATTTTAAATCGCATTTAACTCAACAAATATTTTCCTCATATTTATTATGGTCGATTTAGCTAATTGGGCCAATTTCTCTCTTATTGGGCCCGATTGCACTTAATGGGCCTTAATCCGTTTTAAGCCTGTTTCCCTTATTAATTCTTTCATCGAGGCCTATTGGGCTCACTGGGCCTATTAGTACTTATTGAGCCTTTTTTCTAGACTCTTTGAATAGCCGTATATCATTTACGACAATTTAATTAAAACTCTTGATTTAATCCACTAAATGTGCAATTTAATCCGTAACTCATAAAATAAACTTTTAATGCACGATAATTACATAGATTGTCGTAAATGAGCTTTACTTACCCGAGATTTTGCGATAGTGCGCAATTCAAAGTTCGATGGGGCTCACGTACGCGATTTATCGTCAAACTGCATAATTATATATATTTAATTCCGGGTAAATTTTCGATCAAATATAATTTAAATAAATTTCTCAAAAATTAAATCGGTCACTTTTGACCTCTTACCGACTTACCCGAAGTTCGGTATATCTCCGAAAAATTTTTCTTTTTTCCTTTTTCTCTTTTTCTTTCCTTTTTCTCCCTTTTTTTTTCTTTCTTAGCTGAACCGGTTCGGTCCGGTTCAAACCGGTTCAGACCGATCCGGTTCAGCCCGATTCTCTTATTGCTGAACCTGTCCGTACCGGTTCAGGCTTTCCCGTCACCGTTCACCACTTTTTTGGTCGGTTCTCAGGCCGTTTCTGGTGTGGTTCGATGCGCCTGGAGCAGGGCAACGTTCGGTTGGGGTCGGTTGGGGTCAATCGCCGGTGGATCCGTCGGAATCGTCTTCTCCTCTTTCGGCCTTCTCTCCCTCGATCCATCGGATTTCGGTGGTTTCGGTGCACGCCGCCGGTGGCAGGAGGGTCGGGTGGCTGTGGGCTACGTTTTTCGGTAGTTGGCTGGTCTTGACTGGCGCTGGTGGTGGCTCGCCGGCAGTCAGTCCCTCGGTCCCTCGGTTTCGTTTCCTTTCGCGTTTTCCTTCCTCACGTTTTGCTTTCTGTTTCCAATTCACGTTTCCAGTTTTTCAATTCAATTTCTTTTTTTTTTTACCTTATTATTATTTTATTATATTTTATTATATTATATTATATTATATTATATTATATTTTATTTTATTTTATTTTAATCAAATAAAATATAATAAACTACCCAAAATATCTCAAAAATCATATTTTATTTTATTAATTAATTACTTTAATTTATTTAATTTATTTAATTTATTTAATTTATTTTAACTATTTTGGTTTATTTTTCGCATATTTTCGGGATAATGTCCCGGGTGAAAATTACGAAAATTCGTAATATCTTCGTATCTTGACCAATTGGACTCGGAATTCCATAATTTCTTCTTTATTGATCAAGATTTCCTAAATCCATATTTTTAATGAAATTTTCTTATCGAATTTACACCGAAATTAGGATTTTTTTGACCATTTTACCCTTCTATACGTTTGAGACCAATTTAGACCGATTTTCCTTTTCGGACTCACTATCTTTTCTTATTTAAATTCCATATTTTTTGTCCAACGATTTAAATCCCTTTAAAAATTTGGGTTTTACACGATAGTTTGGGTCAGATTCAGAAGGGTACAGTGACAGAGTTCACAGAGAGTGTCGATGATTTACAGAGAGGTTCAGAGACAGTATAAGTGCTCCCCAGGACCACCGTTGATGAGATAGTAATATTGTCAGAAGCTTACTCTTCGGGATATATAGTGCATACGGAAAGTAACGAATATATATATATATATATATATATATATATATCGAAATCTCTAAAAAGGGTATTGGTGGTCAGATGTGAAAAGAGATATGGTAGAGATTGTGGAAAAGTGCCTAGTATGTCAGCAGGATAAGGTAGAGTATTAAAAGTCTGCAAAGTTATTGCAGTCTCTACCTATATCGACACGGCACGAAAATGGGAGCAAGTCTCCATGAATTTCGTGATGGGTTATAGAGGACTCAGATGTGTCACGAGGCTATTTAGATGATAGTCGCTAAGTTGACTAAGTCTACCCACCTTTTGGTTATGAAATCCCCAGATACTCAGAGTGTGTATGAGGATTCAGGTATAAGGAAGATTGTGGAACATTATGTAGCGTTCCAGTGAGCATGGTATCATATAGGGATTCCCACTTCACTTCCCACCTCTGAGAATATTTTTCAGGAAGCTATGGGAACCCGATTGAGTGTTAGCACAGTTTTTCGTCCTCAGACAGATGGTCAGTCAGAGAGGACTGTACAGGTTCTGGAGGATATAATGAGAGCGTGTGCCATTGAATTGATAAGCTCCTGGGATGATCGATTGCTACTAATTGAATTCGCCAATAATAACAGTTGTCACTTGAGTATCGGGATAACAAGATATGAGGCATAGTATGGCCGTAGGGGTTGTTTCCCTGACTTGGATAAGAAAAAGTGGGTGACAGATAGAAATTTCTTTCAAATTAGTATAATAAGTCTCTGAGGATGTTCAGTTGAGTGAGAGATTAAGAATGCCTCAGAGCAGACAAAAAGCATTGGAATTCACCGAGGGTGAGTCTGTATTGTTGAAGTTATTTGTTCTAAGGGAATAAGGACATAACGAGACTCGGGAAGAAAGCAAATTGAGTTTTGCTGAATGGAATTTTTGAGAGATTGGAAAAGTGAGAGATAAGACCTGTAGGTTGACGTTATCACCTGAATAAACAGGCATCCACAATGTGTCCCATCTTTTGATACTTCGACAATATTATCCAGATCTAGCATAGGTGATCGGATATGAACTTCAACAGTTTAGCTCAGTGCAAATATAAGTATATTGAAAAAGTTGATTCGGGCATTAAACAGGAAAGAGAAAGTATTGAGGTTTAAGACGATCTCCCTAGTTAAAGTTCTTAAGAAGTAATATACTCCAAAAAGGTCACAGAAGAATTAAGAAGTATGATACAATCGATGTACCCGGAGTAGTTTATGGACTCATATGACTTAGTTCTAATTTGGAGGACCAAATTCCTTAAGTGGGGGAGATTGTAAGACCCGATTTTATTGTAAGAGCAAAAGGGAATGAATAGAAATTTACGGGTGCATTTAAAAATGCAAAAGGACTGAAATGGAATTCCTGAACACGTTGAAGGGCAAAATGGTCAAAAGACCAAAAATCGGTATAAATTCGATAAGAAAAATTTATTAAAAATAATGGATTGAGAAATCTTGGTCAATAAAGGTGAAATAAATTTATTCTGGGTTAAATTGATCAAGATATCAATTTATTAAAATTAATCGAGATTAATCGAAATTTTTAATTCGAAAAATCGTTCCAAAAATAATTGAAAAATATATCAAAAAGTCGAAATAATGCTGATAAATTCAATTAGGGATTAATTGAATAATTTTTGATAAAATAATAGTATTTTAATGATTAAAATAATAAAAAAATAATTAATAAAAAAAATAAGAAGAATTGAAAAAAAAAAGAGATCGAAAACGAGAAAGTCGCACGAAAACGGAAAACCACCGAGGAAAACCCATCACTGACGGCCACCGACGACTGCCTAGGCGAGCGACCGGCGAGGGGGAAGACGTCGAGCCACCACCGGCCTAACGGAGACGTGAACGGTGGTAAACGGTGGAGTAAAAATCGAGAAAAACGAAATCGAGAGAAGAGAAGGCGATTCCCGGCGACCGGCGACGATTCGGCACCGACCGACCACCGCCGAATGTCCCCGACGCCCAGACGACGTGATTGGTGGCGGCCACAACCGGTGAAACTGCCGGCAAATGCCGAAAACGGCAGAAAGAGGAAATGGGTACCGACGGCGGAGAGAACAGGCCGGACCGGCGACTTTCCGGCAGCCTTAGACGAAACCGAGGGCAGATTCGTGCTGCGGACGGCCCAGCGGAGCCACTGGCGGTCGAAGCCAGTGAAGAACCGGTCGACAAGGCACTGAACCGATCAAACCGGAGTGAACCAGCGTCCGAACCGGGTTTGAACCGGACTGAACCGGTTCAGCCAAGAAAGAAAGAAAAAAAGAGAAAAAGGGAAAAAGAAAAAGAGGAAAAATTGGAGAAAAATCTCGGTGGTGTAATCGAGCTACGGGTAAGTCGGTAAGCAGTCGAAATTGATCGATTTGAATTTTGGAATATTTTAATTAATTATTATTCGACTGGAAATTTACCCGAAAATTTATGAAATTGTGTAGCTCGACAATCGACGTCAAACGAGAGCTCAAGACAGCCTCCATTTGCGTACTAGCATGGAATCTCGAGTAAGTAACCTTTATTTACGACAATTTACATCGTTATGCGTGCTTCAGATTTAATTTCCTCATTAATTAAATTAAATTTTGGAAAGTCGGATAAATTGTCGTAAATAATAAATTGAGCTATTCGAGAGTTAGAACGAGGCCCAATAAATTGTTGGTGGGCCCAATGAGCCCAGTAGGCCTTGATAATGTGAAAATTAAGTGGAAAACGGGCTTAAGGCCGATTAAGGCCCATTAAGGTGCAATCGGGTCCAATAGGGGTAAATGGGCCCAATGATTTAAATTAAGCCCAGAAAATAGGAAATACAATTAAATTGTATGATATCTGACCTGAGGAATATTTATACGCAGTTCCGGACATTGGATTTGAAGCAAATCGGACTGCGTGACAAGACAGCAGTGGAAAAGGAAAGGTCAGACTCTAAAGAAAAATAAGGTAAGGGAATTCTATGGATTGCTAGAGGTAACTTTACGAAATTTCAAAGTCATATGCAGACTTTTAAATTATCTGAAGGGTCTAGAAGTAAGTTAATAATTTTAGTGCCTCGAATGGGCAAATTACCAAAATACCCTTGTTAAGGGTAAAATTTACAACTTTAGGAAAAATTGGGAGGAGCAAGAACAAGAGGTTCCTGCTCGTTCTGGAGGTGTTTTGATGCATGCATGAGTAGGCTGGTTAACCTTGAAAGAAAAATGCACCGCATTGCATATTCTCAACGATGAAATTGTTTTGAAAATTGTTTTGAGGAAACAGAGCCGCCTACGTGTTTTTATTGACATGTGACGTGCTAGAGCTCAGCTCGCACGATGTTTTGATTTGTGTTATGCATGCATTAGTGCTGGAGCGAGAGCTCGCACTAGAGTTTTACATGCATTGGTGCTGGAGTCCAACTCGCACCAGATTTTATATATATATATATATATGATTTTCGTGACAGGGTGCTAGAGTCTAACTCGCACCAGATTTTCCACATGATTTGATGAGAGTGCTAGAGCTTAGCTCGCACTAGTTTTACTTGATTTGATGAGAGTGTTGAGCATCGCTCGCACTGATTTTATGAGAACATGCGATGAGTCGTGCTTAGAGCGTCGGGTAGACTGTGTGTCACCGATCTAATAGGCTCACACGTGCGTTCTGAGACAGGGTATGACATATGGGTCCATGGAGTACGATGTACCGTGCAAGTAGCATGGAGTAAGATGTATCGTGTGGCATCTTCAGATGCGTGGTATCTTCGGATACGTGTGGCATCTTCGGATGCGTGGGATCGGATAAGACTGACGAGATGGATTGACCCACCTCCCGGGCGATTCCCGATCATGGTGAGAACCCGCACACTAGGATCCGTGTAGCAGAGGAACTCCCGAGGACACATGGC
Source organism: Firmiana major (assembly GCA_033439115.1). Taxonomy (NCBI): domain Eukaryota; kingdom Viridiplantae; phylum Streptophyta; class Magnoliopsida; order Malvales; family Malvaceae; genus Firmiana; species Firmiana major. The sequence continues at coordinate 40,355,381 of CM065907.1, read as the reverse complement.
CATAGTCTTGGTTATTATCGATATACAGATGTTGCCTAGTCTCGCATGTTGACGATTTTGATGAGATCAAACCTGGGTTTTAAATCAAATGTGCATGATGATTATTTCCATGTTTTTTAAACCCATGTGTGATGTAAACTGATTTTCATGGTTTTGTGTGAGTCAGGACCACCCGAAGGAGGGGTTGAGTCCTGACTTTATTGTGAAATTTTTAAATGAGAAAGAAATGATTTAAAAAGAGCTGCATGTTGAATTTTTCATGCGAACGTGTTTTACATGACATCATGAATCATAGCATCAGTTTTAAAATGTGTGGAGAAAGGGTGGTTTATACATGGCACCACGTTCATGTAGGTAGTATGGTTACCTACTTGTTCGTAGGATTACCTTACTGAGCTTGATGTGCTCACCCCTTTCATTTTCTCACACAGATAATCTCCAGTAGATGTTGAGGCGACTGAGTACTGCATTCCGGATATCCGCTGCTGCCCATCACTTAAGGTATATACACTTGTATATATTGTATCTAAATAAGCATAGCACAGTAACATGTTTGTAAGTGACTTTAGGGGATGTATAAATATTGTAAACACTTATAAATGACTGAGAAAGAATTAAGTTATATGGTAAATGAATGATGGGACTGGCATTGACGCACAGCCCAATTGTTAGTGGAGTGTAGTCATGATCAGAGGACAGGTAAGTATGAAAGAAAATAACAAACGCGAAAAATTTACTCTGATTTTTTGTTAGTTTTGGGTCGTGACATAACATTACAAGAACAACAAAATAGAAAACATACAATCATTCTCATACACAGCCACCTAGTCATGGAGAAACCAATCCCTAGTCATACATTGCATGATGAACAAAACAGGAAAATACGATCATTCCATTCAATGCTAGCGGCTTGATGAATAACATACTTGAAAAGATTGTAAATGCAGGAAGCAACCAAACTCTCCAAGAGCGACACTGTCTTTAAATAAGATTAATGAGGCAAAAATCAATCATAATTACTCTTAATAAAAAAAATTTAATTTTTTAACAATATAAATAGTAAGAAATAAAATATCAACATACATTGCAATTAGAACTCTTCATCCTCCTCCATAAACCAACTAGTTCAATTTAATCCAACTTTCCTTCCAAATCTCATTGTTTCATCTTCTTCATCTAATAAAATATATAAAAATAATCATATAAGAATTTAAACAATAAAAAATTAATAAAATAATAATGACACTTAAATCTTAGCATCTTTATCTATCTTATCCATACAGCCAATTACGAGTGGTAATCAAAATTTCTGCATTATGTGTTATGAGACAATTTCTCTATTTGTTGATAACTCTACCACCCAAACTAAATGTTGATTCAGATGCAACTGTGGTAATTGGAATACTTAATATATCCTTAGCCATAAGTGAAAGTACAGGGTATCGAAATTGATTTTTCTTCCAATAATCAAGAACATCAATTTGAATCTCATAATCTTCTCTTGGTTCATTCAAATATACATTTAACTCTGATTTATATAAAAGAGATCCAGAATTGAAGTTTCTAAATCCCTACAATAACAAAATAAGTTCATATATGAAATTATAATAACAAATGTAAATTAAAACTCAAAAAAGAATTACTTAATATAAAAAAATAATAATTTAATAAGTTACTAAAGCAATTTATATTAAACTTTTGAACAAAAAATTTATATAAATATGTTATCAAATTAACAATAAATATTTATATGTTTCAAATTTTATTTCTAGCTAGGAAATTTAAGTTTTTGCCATGTCTTGTCTTTTGTTTAAATTTTATTACTAAATTATATAATTTTTTTCCTCTTTAATTCATATTTCATTCTTTTAATTATATTTTATCTTATAATCATTATGATTAAATTATATCAGCTTTTTGGTTTACCTATTTTATTTAAACTCCTATATTATATTTAATAATTTTTCCAAACTTAAACTAATTGCATCTATCTATTGAGAATTTAGCTACAATTATAGAACTTTAATTAGGTATAATTTAAACGAATTGATAACAATTAATTAGGTATAATTTTGTTAAGCAGATATGATTATTTATTTATTTACATACCTTATCGGTTCATATCTATACCAGTCCACTGGAACAATATCAGTAGATATTTTTTCTTGTGCATTATGCAACGTGGCGATCAAAACAAACATGCATCATTACTTGATTGTGCAAAAATGATTATTTTAAGTTAATTTTTTTATTTAAATTATGTAACTAATTTATTAAAAATTAATAATTTGTTATACTTATATATGATAACTAATTAGTAAATATTTATTTTAATAATTATTTTGATAATAAATAATTAATTTTTTAACCATGTTATTATATAATATGATAATTCTGTTTCAAAATTATTAAATTAATTAAATATATACATTAACGTGCAATATTCATTTTATTCCATTTTATACAATAATTTAATAATTTATCATGAAATCATATCCTTTCTTTTCTTATTCTTTGAAAGCCTATCAACAATTTCAATTATTTTATAGATAGATTATATTTGTAGTCCAGTCAAATTTTTTATACTCTTCAATTTTTATTAGCCAAGGCCAAAGAAATAAGCAAAACATTCATTTAGAAAAGAAGTGAAGAAGATAACATCTAGAAGTTGGAGGAAATCTGTAAAACTAAAAACAAACTAACAGAAGAAATAAAAAAATATTATGAAACTTTTATTAATCTAATTTTAGTGACTTCTGTTTAAAATTTAAAAATTTATTATTTTAATCATAATTATCTACTTTAATTTCATAATTATTTATATTATGCTTTTTTTTAAGCTCACAAAGTTTTTTTATATAAATATTTTTTTTAGTGTATTATATAAACTACAAAATATCACTCATATGGTAGTGTATAATTGTATATGATATAATTATATCAAATATTAAAAATATATAATTTTTTTAATTTAATATTCTAAATTTTTAATGAGACATTTGATTAATTAATGTAAACGATTATATTTATTGCAATAATATTAATTATGATTTATGTACAAATAAAAAACAAATTAGAAATAAAATAGAGTTAATTAATTGGCCATTTATTCATATTAAGCATTTTTTGGTAAATGATAATATTAATTGGTATTTTTCTTTCTATAATATCTATATGTAATATTTTCTTTTGCATTTTATGAATATAATTATATATACTATTTTATAGTAAATATTGTAGGAAATTAAAAAAGAGTAAATTATTTTTGTCAAATAATAAATATTAAAATATAGAAATTTGTTTTTAAATAAATATTTATTAAAATATAAAATCATATAAAAATTAAATTAATTATCACATTCAAATTTTTTTAAAAAAAATTATAACTAATAAAATTTCAAAATATTTCAAGCCGGCCCGCTAAACCTGCCTGACTAGAACCGGGACGGAACCCGAAAAAGCTCGAACCCAAAAAAGTCCGAACCCGAAGAAGCCCGAAACCGAAAAAATTCGAAACCGAAAAAGCCCGAACCCGAAAAAACCCGAACCCGAAAAAGCCCGAACCGAAAAATAACCGAATCCGAAAAAGTTCGAACCCGAAAAAACTCGAACCCAAAAAAGCCCGAACCCGAACTGAACCCGCCCGTTTGCCACCTCTAGTTACCGTGTTAATATTATGATTTATATATAAATAAAAAAAAAATAAACTAGAAATAAAATCGAATTAATTAATTAACCAATTATTCATATTAAGTTTTTTTCTTTAAATGATAATTGATACTTTTTCTTTTCATAATATCTATATATATAATATATTTTGCAAATCGATGAATATAATTATATCTATTATTTTAAAAAAATATTACAAAAAATTAAAAAAATAAATAATTTTTGTCAAATAATAAATATTAAAATATAAAAATTAATATTTATATAAATATTTATTAAATTTTAAAATTATATAAAAATTAAATTAATTATTACATTAAAAAATTTTAAAAAAATGTTCATAATTTATAAAATATTAAAATAATTTGAATTCAACCTGTTAAATTAATCTGACTCAAACCGAAATCTGTAAGACCCGAATTTAATTAAAATACGAAAATTAAATAAGAAAAGATGGGGGATGTATGAAGGAAGGTCAGGTTAAAATTGATTTTCGAAACAAGAGCAGGGGTAAAATGGTAAAAATACCAAAACCCGGTATTAAGGCGATAAGAAAATTTTAATTTAAAATAAGGATGTAAGATATCTTGATCGATAATGAGAAAATTATACAATTTGGGTCAATTGATCAAGATTCGAAAATTTTAAAAATATCAAAAAATTACCGGAACGATATCTCGAAAAGCGCGAAGGAATAATATCAAAAATTTGGAGAAAAATATATTTAATAAATTAAACTTAAATTAAATAAATTAAATTAAAATAAAAATAATATAAGTGTAGATATTTTGGGTATTTAGAGTTTTTTAATGAATAGTGTAATAATTAAATAAATTATAATAATAATAATAATTGATAAAATAAATGAAAAAAAAAAAGAAGAGAAGAATTGAAAAAAAAAAAAGGTCAGAAAACGAAAATCGGGGAGAGAGAAAACGAAAACGGAAGCCGAAAACGGGGAGGGAGACCGGCGAGCCACCGACGACCGTTGAGCCCAGGCGAAGGTCGAAAAACGTAGAGCGACGCCCGGCGAGCAAGATGGTACCGGCGGTGCAGCCTACTGACGCCGGAATCCGACAGATCGGGGGAGAGAAGCCGCGGGAGAAAGAGCTCCGATCGGCGGCGAACGGCGCCGATCTGGCCGACCCCACCCCCAGGCCCAGACGATGCGATCGGTGGTGGCCACGGCTGGCGAAACCGACGGACGGCGCCGGAATCGACGAAAAAAGGGGGAACCACCAACGGCGAAGAGGAGAACAGCCGGACCGGCGACCTTCCGGCGACCTCGACCGAAACCGAGGGTGGATTCGTGATGCGGACAACCTCGCGGAGCGACTGGTGGTGAGAACAGGCGGAGAACCGGCCGGCAAGGCAGTGAACCGGCGGTGAACCGACCAAACCGGAGAGAACCGGCGGTCTGAACCGGTCCGAACCGGACTGAACCGGTTCAGCCAAAAAGAGGAGGAAAAAAGGAAGAAAAAGGGAAAAAGAAAAAGAGAAAAAAGTTGGGGAAAATTCCTATGATGCAATCGAGCTTCAGGTAAGTCAGTAGTGGTCGAAAGTGACCCTATTTAAATTTCGGAGTATTTAATTTAATTAATTTTGGGCTGAAAACTTACCTGGAAAATTGTGGAATTGTGTAGCTCGACGATTGGCATCCACCGAGAGCTCGAGACAGCCTCGAATTTCGTACTAGCATGGAATCTCGGGTAAGTGACCCCTATTTACGACAATTACTTTGTTATGCGTGATATTGATTTAATTTCCGCATAAATTGAATTAAATTATGAAAATTTAGATGAATTGTCGTAAATAATGAATTTAGCTATTCGAGAGCTAGAACGAGGTCCAATAAATTATTGGTGGGCCCAATGAGCCCAATAGGCCTCGATAATGTGAGAATTAAGTGGAAAACGGGCTTAAGGCCCATTAAGGTGCAATCGGGCCCAATAGGGGTAAATGGGCCCAATGATTTAAATTAAGCCCAGAAAATATTAAATACAATTAAATTGTATAATATCTGACCTAAGAAATATTAATACGCAGTTCCGGCCATTTGATTGGGAGCATATCGGACTGCGTGACGTGACATCAATGGAAAAGGTCAGACTCGACAGGAAAATAAGGTAAGGGAATTCTGCGGACTGCTAGAGGTAAACTTTACGAAGTTTTAAATTCATTTGCAGTCATTTAAAATTTATCTGAAGGGTCTAGAGGTCGAATAATAATTTTAGTGCCCCGAATGGGCAAATTACTAAAATACCCTTGTTAAGGGTAGAACTTACAATTTAGGAAAAATTGGGAGGAGCAAGAACAAGAGGTTCTTGCTCATTCTGGAGGTGTTTTGATGCATGCATTAGTAGGCTGGCTAACCTTGAAAGAAAATGCACAGCATTGCATACTTTCAACGTGAAATTGTTTTGAAAACTGTTTTGAGGAAAACAGAGCCGCCTACGTGTTTTATTGACATATGACGTGCTAGAGCTCAGCTCGCACGATATTTTCGATTTGTGTGATGCACGCATTAGTGCTGGAGCGAGAGCTCGCACTAGAGTTTTACATGTATAGGTGCTAGAGTATAACTCGCACCAAATTTCACATGCTTTTTTGTGACACGGTGCTAGAGTCTAACTCGCACCAGATTTTACATGATTTTCGTGACAGGGTGCTAGAGTCTAACTCGCACCAGATTTTCACGTGGTTTACATACAGAGTGCTAGAGCTTAGCTCGCACTAGTTTTACTTGATTTACCGACAGTGTTAGAGCACCGCTCGCACTACTTTTTAGAGATTATACGATAAGCCGTGCTCGGAGCAACGGGTAGACTGTGTGTCACCGGTTAAATAGGCTCGCACGTGCGCTTGAGACATGGCATGAGTATAGAGACATGATATGGGTCCACGGAGTACGATGTACCGTGCAAGTAGCATGGAGTACGATGTACCGTGTGTTATCTTTGCATACGTTGGTATCTTTGTGATACTTGGTATCTTTGTGATACGTTGGAATTGTTGACGTTGTTGCACCACCCGTTGTTAGACCACCATCGTTGTTGTGGACCCAAGAGGGGTGGCCATGGCCGATGGCAGGGTTGGCCGGGCAGGGGTCGGCCGTCACAATATGATACATTAGCATCTTCGGATGCATGGGATCGGATAAGACCGACGAGATGGAGTGACCCACCTCCCGGGCGGTTCCCGATCATGGTGAGAACCCGCACACTAGGATCCGTGTAGCTGAGGAACTCCCGAGGACACATATGGCCATAGTCCTGGTTATTGCCGTTATACAGATATTGCCTCGTCTCGCATGTCGACGATTCGATGATTTAAACTGGGTTTTTAATTAAATGTGCATGATGGTTATTTCCATGCTTTTTAAACCCATGTGTGATGTAAATCGATTTTCATGGATTTGTGTGAGTCAGGATCACCCGAAGGAGGGGTCGAGTCCTGACTTTATTATGAAATTTTTAAAGAGAAAGAAATGATTTAAAATAATTGCATGTTGAATTTTCCGTGCAAACTCGATTTACATAACATCATAACTTTCATATCATCTGTTTAAAATGTGTGGAGAAAGGGTGGTTTATGCATGGCACCACGTTCATGTAGGTAGTATGGTTACCTACTTGTTCGTAGGATTGCCTTACTGAGCTTGATGTGCTCACCCCTTTCATTTTCTCCCACAGATAATCTCCAGTTGAAGTTGCGACGACTCAGTACTGCATTCCGGATATCCGCTGTTGCCCATCAACATAAGGTATATACACTTGTACATATTGTATCTACATAAGCATAGCACAGTAACATGTTTGTAAGTAACTTTAGGGGATGTATAAAGAATGTAAACAATTATAAATGACTGGAGAAGAAATAAGTTAGATGGTGATTGAATGGTGGGACTGGCATTGACGCACAGCCCAATTTGTTAGTAGAGTGTGGTCACGATCAGAAGACATGTAAGAATTTAAGTAAGAAAATAACAAAATGCGAAAAATTAACTCTGATTTTTGGGTAGTTTGGGTCGTGACAGAATCGAACCCAAAAATAATCGAACCCAAAATAAACTCGAACTGAAAAGCCCAAATCTTATCAAATCCGAACCCAAAACAACTTGCATCCAAAGACAATCCAGAAACTTGCTCGTTTACCACCTCTAATTATCTTGAGACCACCTGCTCTTTTGCTTCAAGCACTCCCCCGAGTCCGTTCGGTTGTCGAGAAACAGAGAGAACCCCAGCAATAGAGGTGGCAAACGGGCAGGCTCGGGCGGGTTCGGTTCGGGTTCTTTTCGGACTCGGGCTTTTTCGGGTTCGAGTTTTTTCGGGTTCAAACTTTTTCGGGTTCGGTTATTTTCGGGTTCGGGCTTTTTCAGTTTCAAGCTTCTTCAAGTTCGGGCTTTTTCGGGTTCGAGCTTTTTCAGATTCGGTCCCGATTCTAGTCGGGCGGGTTTAGCGGGCCGGCTTGAAATATTTTGAAATTTTATTAGTTATTATTTTTTAAAAAAAAATTTTGAATGTGATAATTAATTTAATTTTTATATGATTTTATATTTTAATAAATATTTATTTAGAAACAAATTTCTATATTTTAATATTTATTATTTGACAAAAATAATTTACTCTTTTTTAATTTCCTACAATATTTACTATAAAATAATATATATAATTATATTCATTAAATGCAAAAGAAAATATTACATATAGATATTATAGAAAGAAAAATACCAATTAATATTATCATTTACCAAAAAAATGCTTAATAGGAATAAATGGTCAATTAATTAACTCTATTTTATTTCTAATTTGTTTTTTATTTGTACATAAATCATAATTAATATTATTGCATTAAATATAATCGTTTACATTAATTAATCAAATGTCTCATTAAAAATTTAGAATATTAAATTAAAAAAATTATATATTTTTAATATTTGATATAATTATATCATATACAATTATACACTACCATATGAGTGATATTTTGTAGTTGATATAATACACTAAAAAAATATATTTATACAAAAAAACTTTGTGAGCTTAAAAAAAAGTATAATATAAATAATTATGAAATTAAAGTAGATAATTATGATTAAAATAATAAATTTTTAAATTTTAAACAGAAGTCACTAAAATTAGATTAATAAAAGTTTCATAATATTTTTTTATTTCTTCTGTTAGTTTGTTTTTAGTTTTACAGATTTCCTCCAACTTCTAGATGTTATCTTCTTCACTTCTTTTCTAAATGAATGTTTTGCTTATTTCTTTGGCCTTGGCCAGTAAAAATTGAAGAGTATAAAAAATCTGACTGGACTACAAATATAATCTATCTATAAAATAATTGAAATTGTTGATAGGCTTTCAAAGAATAAGAAAAGAAAGGATATGATTTCATGATAAATTATTAAATTATTGTATAAAATGGAATAACAAGAATATTGCACGTTAATGTATATATTTAATTAATTTAATAATTTTGAAACAGAATTATCATATTATATAATAACATGGTTAAAAAATTAATTATTTATTATCAAAATAATTATTAAAATAAATATTTACTAATTAGTTATCATATATAAGTATAACAAATTATTAATTTTTAATAAATTAGTTACATAATTTAAATAAAAAAATTAACTTAAAATAATCATTTTTGCACAATCAAGTAATGATGCATGTTTGTCTTGATCGCCACGTTGCATAATGCACAAGAAAAAATATCTACTGATATTATTCTAGTGGACTGGTATAGATATGAACCGATAAGGTAGGCAAATAAATAAATAATCATATATGCTTAACAAAATTATACCTAATTAATTGTTATCAATTCGTTTAAATTATACCTAATTAAAGTTCTATAATTGTAGCTAATTTCTCAATTGATAGATGCAATTAGTTTAAGTTTGGAAAAATTATTAAATATAATTGTAAGACCCGATTTTAGTTAAAACACGAAATTAAAAATGTAAAAGGACTGAAATGGAATTCTCGAATACGTTGAAGGGCAAAATGGTCAAAAGATCGAAAGTTGGAATAAATTCGACAAGAAAATTTTATTAAAAATAATGGATTGAGAAATCTTGGTCAATAAAGGTGAAATACATTTATTCTGGGTTAAATTAATCAAGATATGAATTTATGAGAATTAATCGGGATTTTTAGTTCGAAAAATAATCTCGAAAATAATCAAAAAATATACCGAAAAGTCATTCGGGACAATATCCCGAAAATACAGAGGAATTATACCCGAAAAAGGGTCAAAATATAATAAATTAAATTAAATTAATTAATTTGGAATAAAATAATAATTTTTTGTAAATATTTTAGATTCTTAATGTTTTTTTATTGATTAAAATATTAATAAAATTAAAAAATAAATTAAAAAAAAAAACAAACAGAATTTGGTCGGGGAGAGAGAAGAAAGAAACGAAAACGAAGTCGAAAACCTGAGGAACCAGCCCCAGCCCGTCGGCCTCACCACCGGACGTCACCGGGAAGCCGACCAGGCGAGGCTGCTGAGCTCGCCGGCAACGATAACTAATGGAAAACGGCGGCCGGTGATGAGGAAAGGAGAGAGAGAGGGAACCGAGGGTGAAAGGGGCGAAAGAGGGAGAAAGAGGAGGAACGGTGGCGGACAGAGGCCGAGAAAAGGAAGAAGGACTCGCCACCGGCCAGGAGGATGGTTGATCTGCCACCGTCAGCGACGAAAACTGTAATGCCCCGGAAGCGCGGAAATAGGGGCTAACTTTTTCCTTTAAATATTATTTTTCTACTTAGGTTGCATTCCTGTACAGTGTAGGTTACTTCTTTTCTTTCTTTACTTATTCTTTTAACCATTTAATTTTACTAAAAATTTCGGCAGCATAACCTTTTATAATATATCCTATCCCCCTGCAGGTAAACGCAGTTTATATTCGCAAGGCAGTTGATTTTATTTCTTAAACTTATTACTTTCAACTCTACATTTTTACTACTACAACTTCCACATCCATACTCAGTATCATCGACATTTCATCCACTTCCCAAAACATTTACAAAATGATCCATAAAACAACTAATTACATCCCAAAAGTATTTATATACAATCCAGTATCTGTACAATATACATGTCTGGGAATAAATATCCGATGATATACCTGAGCTAGTACTGAAAGTAGTCTGGGAGGCACTGAATCCACCAACTACTCACGTACATGTAAATGGCTGAATAATCTCACTGCAGGTACTCTGAAATGAGAGAGGAGAAGGGGTGAGCTTCTGGGGAAAAGCTCAATAAGGTATGCATTTAAAACACTTCTAACCATTTAAAAGCAATTAGAAAATCAGAATAAACATACTTCCATACATACATACTTAGAAAACCATTTTACATGCTTACTTTAAAATACATCATACTTCATCAAAACGTTGTACGTACTTTCATATACTAAAACATCATACATACTTTCTTTGTTAAAATATTATACATCAAAACATGGAGACTAGGCTATTTCAACATAGTTATCATGCAACATATCATATCCTCAGTAGAGATAATAATACCTATGGCCATGGTAAGGGCTGTAGACTGGATCAGGGTCGTACAGCGGTTCTAATATAATATCTCAATCACACTAGCACACATCTAGGGCACGGGCACCAATGGCACACACCGTGCAGTCACAAGATACTTCGGAAATAGACACCACGTGTAGTGAAAAAAAACAACACCACTAAGGCGGAATAGACACTACACTGGTGAATCTAAACTAATACTACGTGTGGCGGAGCCAGGGCACCACAAATAGCAAGCATGATTATGCACTCAGCATATACTAATAGTAGCCTGTCGTCTCAAAATCCTTACTTTCATACTTACTTACTTACTTTCATATGAAAACTTTAATCATCAAATCATGTCATAATTCATACAAAATATGTATATCTATTTTATTTATACAAAATAAGTGAAAACCATGATTTCAGTATCTAAAAACAGTTTATTATTCCTTTCGGACTTAAACCAAGAAAGTATGGTTTTCAAACAGATTTCTTTCTATGATTTTGAAGTTATTTATGAACAATAATTAGATATAGGAGGTTAGTACTATTTTAAATTGCATCCCTTACCTCAACGGAGCTAAAACAGCGTTACTCTGTCGGGATTCGGGTTTACCTCGTTTTGCGTGTCAAATTTTTGAGCTGCCCAAAATGATACCAAATTATCAAATATTGTTTGATTTCATCTCAATATATCCAAATATGTATTTATCTCCTTAAGAGTTGACCAAATTTGACCTTTTTGTCAACTTTTCCTAGTATTTTTGGTTTTACCGATTTAAGTGTCGGTTTAAGCTTACTTAACATATTTGACACCTTTAAATTCATCTTCAATACCTCTATATGGTGTCTTACATTCTAGCAACTCATTCAACTTCATACAAGACCTTAAAGTATCGATTCTTGCATTATTTCGATAATTCACCTAGTTAAACACTAAACCGAACCTTTACAGTATAATTTTAACTGTAAATTCATTTTAATTGCATCCATCTTCATCATTCCAGCAGCTAAATCATGCTGGCAGCAATTGAATTCAATCATATAATTCAATTCATCAACTTTCTTTCAATAAGAATTCATCAAAATTCACAAATTAACAACTTATCACATCATCATCACCATACCTCAACTTCTTCACTCCTTTGACCAAGTTTGACTTCGGTTTTAGGTCTCCAAATTGTCACTCAGCTGTAATACAACATGTATAGAGCTTATAATCATCAAAAACTACAAGAAAAACCAACTAAAAACTTTCAAAAATCAAACTTTCTCTCACCTTTAAACAGGGCAGATTCTACCCCTATTCTTCTCTCTAAGTTTTCACCTAGTAAATGAAATCCTTTATGGCTGTATTTTTTATATGTTATATAGGGTTGAAAGGGAAAGATTTCATCCTTCTTGGAAAAATTCCAATTAGGCTTGTAAGGGGGTCAAAAAAATTAAAGAAGGGGAGAGATACAGTAACGCCTGCGGAAATATCTGGAGGGAGGTGAGAGCGCGTGAAAGATTTTTTCTGGGTGTTTTCAGATCCCTATGAAAGATATATAAGTCTAGTTTTGTTTCCTAAAAGGCCGGATTTAAATCATATCTGTAGATGGGTCAAAATTGGGCTTTTCCTAATGGGTATCCAGTTCACTGGGTTGGGGCAGCCCACTGGTCAGTTTTAGAAAATCCATGAAAAATAGTTCTGGCCCATTTTCTTCCAAATTTCCACATCTCAAGTGTGATACTATATCTCTAATATCTCTCATAAAAATATGGGTCCCACTTGTTTAAGAAATTTTTTCCCGATTGGGCCCATTTTACACAACTTGGTCATTACCGAACAATGTAACTTAAGGTTTTCGGTTTACTTTAAAAATTCATTTGATCACCGAAACCTCCATATCTCCACTCAATTTTGTAAATTATACCTTATAATAATTTCCTATAGCCTCAGAATAATTTTCGTGAATTTCTAGAATTTATTTCGAATTTATTTCTATTTCTAGGCTCATTTACTCGGTTTAGTGTAAACCCGAGTTTTACAAATTTTTTTTAACTTCTAATGTATTAGTTTCACTTTCTAATCATCATAACATACCTAAAATCATACTTTATTAAAAAATACTTAAATTCGAGATCTTACCTCGAAACATGTGCCTCGGGCTTCATGCCACTATCTCGGGCATCTCGATCTTTATACGCCCTGTATAAACATTTACACAAGTTTTAAACTTCTCGATTGATCTTAAAATGAACAATAGCATGAAAATTCGGGTCTCACATTCCCCCCACCTTTTTAAGAATTTGGTCCTCCAAATTCAGCTCGGTCCGTCAAACAACCGAGGGTACTTCTCCCTCATAAGACTCTCTAGTTCCCACGTTGCTTCTTCCATGGAGTGGTGCTGCCAGAGAATCTTTACCAATGGGATCTTCTTCGTTCGAAGTACCCTTTCCTTCCTGTCGAGTATCCGGATCGGTTCTTCTACATAACTCATATCTCCCTGGATGTCCAAAGCTTCATATTCAATGACATGGGAGGGATCCGGATTGTATCTCCTCAACATTGAGATGTGGAAGACGTTATGTATCCCAGGAAGCTGTGGAGGTAAAGCTAACCGGTAAGCAACATCTCCCACTCTCTCAAGTATCTCAAACGGACTGATGAAGCGAGGACTCAACTTCCCTTTCTTTCCAAAACGCATGATGCCCTTGCTCGGAGAGACCTTCAGAAACACAGAGTCCCCAACCTGAAACTCCAGTGGCCGTCTATGCACATCGGCGTAACTCTTCTGCCGACTTTGAGCAGCCCGAAGTCTGTCACAAATAATCTGAACACCTTTCGCTGCCTGTTCCACTAAATCGGGAGCCATAATCTTCCGATCACCCATTTCTTCCAAAGCAACTGGGGATCTACATCTCCTACCATAAAGAGCTTCATAAGGTGCCATCCCGATACTAGTATGGTAGCTATTATTATATGCAAACTCTGCGAGGGGCAAATGGTCGTCCCATGAACCCTTAAAATCCATTATACACGCCCTCAACATATCCTCCAGGGTCTGAATAGTCCGCTCGGACTGACCGTCAGTCTGAGGATGATAGGCGGTACTAAGATTCAACTGAGATCCCATAGCTTCCTGAAAATGTGTCCAAAATTTGGAGGTAAACCTGGAATCTCTATCAGATATAATACTCACGGGAGCCCCATGTAAACGAGCTACCTCTCTGACATACAGTTCTGCCAAGGTACTCAAAGAATCTGTACTCTTAATGGCGAGGAAGTGGGCACTCTTAGTCAATCTGTCAACTATTACCCAGATTGCGTCATGACCTCTTCGAGTCCGGGGTAACCCCATAATAAAATCCATCGTAATGTGCTCCCATTTCCACGTAGGCACTGGCAAGGGCTTAAGAAATCCTGCGGGCTTCTGATGCTCAATCTTAACCTGCTGACATACCAAGCATCTGGCCACAAATTCTGCTACATCCCGCTTCATACCAACCCACCAATACACCTTTCGCAGATCATGATACATCTTGGTACTGCCTGGGTGCATGGTGTAGCGGGAGCAGTGAGACTCTTTCAAAATCTGCTGTCTCAGGGCATCATCGCTCGGAACATAGATTCGGCCCTTGAACCTCAACAGCCCATCATCACTGACCATAAAATCTGACTGCAAAGCTTGCTCTGCTTGGCTAACCATATCAAGTAACCTCTGATCATTTCTTTGCCCCATTCTGATCTGATCTAAGATGCTGGGCTCAATCCGCAGGCTAGCCATAAATCCAACCTCCACTTCTTCAACATTAATCTGGAGTTCGGCGAACTGTTCCAATAGCTCCCATTCTCTGACCATCATATGCGACACTATACCCTTCCTGCTGAGAGCATCTGCCACCACGTTCGCCTTACCCGGATGATACACAATCTCGCAGTCATAATCCTTAAGAAGCTCTAACCATCGTCTCTGTCTCATGTTAAGCTCCTTCTGATCAAATATATACTTCAAGCTCTTATGGTCAGTGAAGATCTGAAATTTCTCACCATACAGGTAGTGCCGCTAAATCTTCAAAGCAAATACCACAGCGGCTAACTCCAGATCATGGGTGGGATAGTTTCGCTCATGGTCCTTTAATTGTCTAGAACCATAAGCTATAACTCGACCATTCTGCATCAGTACACATCCCAAACCCTGGTGAGATGCATCACAGTATACCGCGAATCCTCCCAAACCACTCGGAATAGTCAGGACAGGCGCGGTAGTTAATCTCCGTTTGAGCTCCTGAAAACTCTTCTCACATGCTTCTGACCATATAAAAGGAACTCCTTTACGCGTGAGCTTAGTCAGTGGAGCTGCTATTCTGGAGAATCCCTCTACAAATCTTCGGTAGTACCCTGCTAGCCCCAGAAAACTCCGAATCTCTGTTATATTCCTCGGCTGTTCCCATTTGAGTACTGCCTCAACCTTAGACGGATCAACTGACACCCCGTCCTTGGATATAATGTGGCCGAGGAAAGCTATCTGCTCCAGCCAAAATTCACATTTACTCAATTTTCCAAACAACTGTTTCTCTCGAAGAGTCTGGAGCACTGTCCTCAAATGCTGCTCATGTTCTTCTCGGGACTTAGAGTAAACCAATATGTCATCAATAAAGACAATCACAAATCGGTCTAAATAATCTCGAAATACTTCATTCATCAAACTCATGAAAGCAGCAGGGGCATTGGTCAGGCCAAAGGGCATCACTAAAAACTCATAGTGACCATATCTGGTTCTGAATGCTGTTTTGGCCACATCTTCTTTTCTAATTCTCAACTGGTGATAGCCGGACCTCAGATCAATCTTCAAGAATACTGAAGCCCCTCTCAACTGATCAAATAAATCATCGATTCTGGGCAAGGGGTACTTGTTCTTTACCGTAGCCTTATTCAGCAATCGGTAATCTATGCATAACCGGAGACTACCATCCTTCTTTCGCACAAACAAAATCGGAGCTCCCCAAGGTGACACACTGGGTCTAATAAAACCCTTGTCCAACAATTCCTGCAACTGCTTCTTCAGCTCCTCTAACTCGACTGGTGCCATTCTATAGGGAGTCTTAGAGATTGGCTGGGTATCTGGTACTAAGTCAATAGAAAACTCCAGCTCTCTCTCTGGTGGTAACCCCGGTAGCTCATCAGGAAATACATCCAAAAACTCACAAACAACTGGTATATCCTGTATACTTGGATGTTTCCAACTCGTATCCGAAACAGAGGCTATATAACCTTCATCAACAATAAAACATCAAAAAAATTCATGGAATTTCATATTTAATAACATCATATGTTTCATTTCTTAACTGCAAAACATACTTCAAATTTATCAGGTAGGGAGAAGGTTACAGTCTTAGTATAGCAGTCTAAACTTACTCTATTAGCGGCTAACCAGTCCATTCCTAATATTACATCAAAACCAAACATATTTAGTAATATTAGATCTGCATTCATTGCCCTGTCTCCCACCTTGATTTCACAGTTCCTACACACTCTATTAGTTATTTGTGTCTCATGCATGGGAGTACTAATATGACATACAAAATCTAGGGGTTCAGATTTTACATGCAGACATTTTGCAAACTGAGGTGTAATGAACGAGTGTGTGGATCCAGGATCAAACAAAACATTAGCTCGATGATTACAGACAAGAAGATTACCTCTGATAACATCGGATGAGGTATCCGCTGTCTCTTGATCAAGTGCGAAGACTCGCCCTCGAGTGACAGGTTTCTTACCCTTCTCTTTCGCTGTAGCCTGTCTCTGGGGGGCTTGCCTCGGTGCAGCATGTATCTGTCTCTCAGGAGGTGGGGTTGGCTGATCTCGGGGCTGTGGGGTCGACAATGATGGACAATCCTTAATCAGATGTCCCCTCTGTCCGCAACCAAAACAGGCACCCACTCGCCAGTAACATGGCCCACTGTGCATCTTACCACAATCTTTACAAGTTCTCATAGGTAACAGATGACTCCGAGTGGTTACAGGAGTAACAGTAGTAGTCCCAGGCCTATCAACCCTCGTAAGAGCCTCACCAAGCTTCAGTCTCTTCGGTTGACCCCTCATCGATTCTGATCTAGAAATCTCTACTCTTTTACCTTTACCCTTTGACTTCCCCCGAAATCCGTACTGAGCCTGAGTAACATCGAGGCCTCTCTCAATATCCTGAGCACTCTCTAGTGCATCATTGAATTCTGTAACACGTAAACCAAGGAGTCTGTCTCGAATGGCTGGTCGTAACCCAGACAGAAACCTCTGCGTGCGACGCTGCTCATCTCTGACTGTCTCAGGATCATAATGCATAAGAGTAGTAAATCTGTTCTCATATTCATCCACAGTCATGTTACCCTGTGATAACTCAAAAAACTCCTCCTGCATTCTCTGCTGGGCAGCAGGCGGTACATATTGACCCTTGAAAGCAGCTAGGAAAGTTTCCCAGGTAATCTCTGGGTGTCGGGACCTCAAATATGTTCTGGTAGTTCTCCACCAAATACCAGCCTGTCCAGTCAACATATAGGTCGCCATTCTAACTCTATCTGCATCTGTACACTATAAACACTCAAATATCCTTTCCAAGTCTGCCAGTCATTCCTCAGCCCGTACTGGTTCCTTCACACCCTTAAACTCTGGAGGGTGCATCTTCAGAAATTCTTTCATTCCAACCTTATCTTTTTCCTTTTTTATCAGATGTCCCCAAAATAATATTTAAAGGAAAAAGTTAGCCCCTATTTCCGCGCTTCCGGGGCGTTACAGTTAACGTGGTATCAGAGCCCTATGAAAGATAAATAAGTCTAGTTTTGTTTCCTAAAAGGCCGGGTTTAAATCAGATATGTAGATGGGTCAAAATTGGGCTTTTCCTAATGGGTATCCAGCTCACTGGGTTGGGGCAGCCCATTGGTCAGTTTTAGAAAATCCATGAAAAATAGTTTTGGCCCATTTTCTTCCAAATTTCCACTTCTCAAGTGTGATACTATATCTCTAATATCTCTCATAAAAATTTGGGGCCCACTTGTTTAAGAAATTTTTTCCCGATTGGGCCCATTTTACACAACTTGATCATTACCGAACAATGTAACTTAAGGTTTTCGGTTTACTTTAAAAATTCATTTGATCATCGAAACCTCCATATCTCCACTCAATTTTCATTCCTCATGTAAATTATACCTTATAATAATTTCCTATAGCCTCAGAATAATTTTCGTGAATTTCTAGAATTTATTTCGAATTTATTTCTATTTCTAGGCTCATTTACTCAGTTTAGTGTAAACCCGAGTTTTACAAATTTTTTTTAACTTCTAATGTATTAGTTTCACTTTCTAATCATCATAACATACCTAAAATCATACTTTATTAAAAAATACTTAAATTCGAGATCTTACCTCGAAACATGTGCCTCGGGCTTCATGCCACTATCCCGGGCATCTCGATCTTTCTACGCCCTGTATAAACATTTACACAAGTTTTAAACTTCTCGATTGATCTTAAAATGAACAATAGCATGAAAATTCGGGTCTCACAAAAACGACCGGAAATGGCGGAAGGAAGGAGACCCACCGACACCGAAAAGGAGAAAGGCCGGACCGGCTACTTTCCGGTGACCTCGACCGAAATCGACCCCAGATCTGAGATGCGGATGACCTAACGGAGCCACTGGCGGCGGAAGCCGACGGAGAATCGGTCGGCAAGGGACTGAACCGGTCGAATCGCAGTGAACCGGGGTGAACCGACGGGTCTGAACCGGGTCTGAACCGGACCGAACTGGTTCAGCCAATGAGGAAAGGAAAAAAGGAGAAAAAGGGAAAAAAAGAGGAAAAAATTGGGGAAAAATCTCGGCGATGTAATCGAGCTACGGGTAAGTCAGTAGCAGTCGAAATTGACCGATTTAAATTTTGGAATATTTTATTTAATTAATCTTTGACTGGAAATTTACCCGAAAATTTATGAAATTATGTAGCTCGACAATCGACGTCAAACGAGAGCTCGAGATAGCCTCGATTTGCGTACTAGCATGGAATCTTTGGTAAGTAACCCTTATTTACGACAATTTACATCGTTATGCGTGTTTCGAATTTAATTTTCGCATTAATTAAATTAAATTATGAAAATTTAGATAAATTGTCGTAAATAATAAATTTAGCTATTTGAGAATTAGAACGAGGCCCAATAAATTGTTTGTGGGCCCAACGAGCCCAATAGGCCTCGATAATGTGAAAATTAAGTGGAAAACGGGCTTAAGGCCGATTAAGGCCCATTAAGGTGCAATCGGGCCCAATAGGGGTAAATGGGCCCAATAATTTAAATTAAGCCCAGAAAATAGGAAATACAATTAAATTGTATGATATCTGACCTGAGGAATAATTATACGCAGTTTTGGACATTGGATTGGGAGCAGATCGGACTGCGTGACGAGACAGCAGTGGAAAAGGAAAGGTCAGACTCTACAGAAAAATAAGGTAAGGGAATTCTACGGACTGCTAGAGGTAACTTTACAAAATTTCAAGTCATATGCAGTCTTTTAAATTATTTGAAGGGTCTAGAAGTAAGTTAATAATTTTAGTGCCCTGAATGGGCAAATTACCAAAATACCCTTATTGAGGGTAAAATTTACAATTTTAGGAAAAATTGGAAGGAGCAAGAACAAGAGGTTCCTGCTTGTTCTGGAGATGTTTTGACGCATGCATGAGTAGGCTGGCTAACCTTGAAAGAAAAATGCACAGCATTGCATATTTTCAACGAGGAAATTGTTTTGAAAACTGTTTTGAAGAAACAGAGCCGCCTACGTGTTTTTATTGACATGTGACGTGCTAGAGCTCAGCTCGCACGATATTTTGAGTTGTGTGATGCATGCATTAGTGCTGGAGCGAGAGCTTGCACTAGAGTTTTACATGCATTGGTGCTGAAATCTAACTCGCACCTGATTTTACATGATTTTCATGATACGTTGCTAGAGTCTAACTCACACCATATTTTATATGATTTTTGAGACAGGGTGTTAGAGCTTCGCTCGCACCAGATTTTATATATATATATATGTCGCGACCCAAATTTCTAAAAAATCACTACAAAGTTTTCGCGAACTTACCACATTTCAATTGTTGGGCTGTGAGTCAATATCCATCACTCAGTTTCTTATATTATCTATATGCATAACAGGCAATGCTTTTGTCCCAGGCACTAACATTTACGGAAGCTTATAAAGTTATTATTTCATAATTAGAAATTTGTTTACATTGCCTAACATATACATCCCCCATATAACATGACTACATCACTGTACACTATTATTCAGATACTAAAAGTATATGTGTGCATACCTTGATGCTACTGGATAGCTGTGTGTAAAAGATTGCAGGACGGACGTAGCTTATACACTCTACTGAAATGCTCTGTAGAGGTGGGAAAAATAAAGGGATGAGCATAATGCGCTCAGTAAGAAATATATGAAAGCAGGTAGATAACCACACTATCTACGATGCTCATAATGCATGTTTTATCAACTCGTAAAACAAATGCATTTACTTTTCAAAACACTCGCATTAATATATGAAAGCAAGTAGATAATCTAACTATCCACTATGTTCATGATGCATGGTTTATGCCGAAAAACTCATGGCATTCACAAAACCATCATAGTAAAACACATAGCAATTTAATGCCAAAAACCGAATGTCAAAACTCATTCAGAGTAAAATATTTCTGTGTTCAGTATTGAAACTCACTTTAAAATCATAATCTCATTTCAAACGGTTTCATCACAGAAATCAAATCACAATTAGTTTCATCACTGAAACCAATAAAATAGATGAGACTAGGCAGGGATTTCAACACAAATCCAAGGGAAAATTGGCCAAAGTTCGAGACCCACAAGCTATCACGGATCAGGTGTGCCAGGGTGTCTCTGAGTCTGAGGAGCGGATTAGTCTATCCATCGGCTCCTATCTAAGGACTATCACAAAATAGAGCAATGACAAAGCATGCCCGAGTCCAAAGACGCAATCCTCACATCACATAGTTGCACGGTACAGTGTACTCCATGTTGTCTACACGGTACGACGTACTCCGTGAACCACAGTACAATTACCACATAGTTGTAAGTGCCTGAGTCAACAGCTCACCACCCCAACCAAATAAATTATCAACCATAGCCTGTCATCTCAGATCTAGTGCGAGCAAGTCAGTGTGTGAGGTTCTGCCTACCACAGGCGACCCTTCTGGACCCCAGCTGCGACAGTTCCCCCCACTCAACCCGAGGGCTCCAGCACGATCTCAATCACAAATCACAACAGAATCCAGTGCGAGCTGTGCTCCAGCACGGTCTGTACAGATGTAATACCAAAATCAAGTGGGAGCGGATCTGGATAAATCCACGGATCTCATCATAGCTCCAGCATGATTTCACACACACAAAATAGACATCTGGCTCTATTTCCCACCACAGTGGTACTCAAAATCGAGTGCAATATGCAAAACGGTACAAAACAAAGTGAGAGGGAAACATCCCATCAAATCACTTTTTAGAAAAACGTGCAAGTTAATGCATACAGTCAAATCATGAGCCAGTCTATCATTTTAGCTTCACAAAAATCTCTTTTTCACAGAGAAAACATGGATTACATGCACTTTATGCATTTCCAAAATTCCTGAGTTTAAGGGTATTTTCGTAATTTTCCCATATTTGGGTACTATCTAGAAATTTCATATCTATACTCTATACGAAATTTAATTAACTGTAAACGACGATGAAAATACGTACAGCTATCTCTAATAGCTCGCATAGATCCCTTACCTCGGATCACGTAGTGTGACCTCTCTTCCTTTATACTGTCCAAATCTTGCAGTCCGATCAACTCTCAATATGACTATGGAGCTGCATTTTAACCATTCACTGGATTAATTTCACGTTTCCTACTGTATTACACATTTAATACAGTTCATTTTACTTAATTGGGCCCGTTTACTCTAAATGGGCTTAAATACTTTAATCGGGTCTTAATTTGTATTATGCCCGTTTTTCACGTATTATTCCACTTCATCAGGGTCTATCGACTCATTGGGCCTATCAACACCCATTGGGCTTTATTCCAACTCTTTGGATAGCCCGTATATCATTTACGACAGTTTATTCTAAATTTTGAATATAATTCACTAAATCCGAAATTTAATCTGAAATGCATAAATTATATCTTAAATACGCGTTAATCACATAAATTGTCGTAAATGAGCTTTACTTACCCGATATTACACGATGGTGCGTGAATCGGAGTTCGATCGGGCTTCCGTTGGGAATTAATCGTCGAACTGCACAATTTTGAATTTTTCATTTCCGGGCCAATTTTCAATTAAATATAATTCAAATAAATTTATCAAAAATTAAATCGGTCACTTTTGACCTCGTATCGACTTACCCGAAGTCCGATGAAATCTCAAAAAAAAAATTTCTCTCTTCTTTCTCTCTCCTCCTGAACCGGTTCGGACCGGTTCAGTGGCCATTTTACCGTTGTCGACGCTGCCAGCTAGTTCCCGGCCTGATTCCACCGCCAATCGAATCGGCTCAGGCTGGGGAGCCTTCTTTTGGCCTGGGCTGGGGTTGATCGGCGCCGGTGGCCGCCGAAATCCCCTTCTCCCCCACGGCCTCTCCCTCCTCCGATCTCCTCGTCGGCGGTGATTTGGGGCTCGTGGTGGCCGCTGGCGAGTCGCCCAGTGCTGGGCTTCCTTCGCTGGCCCTCGCCGACGCCTCAGCCTCGCCGGTGGCTCGCCGTCCGGTGGTTTCTTCTCTCCCTCGGGTTGCGTCGGTTTGCCTCTGTTTCTCTCTCCCCGATTCCCCAAATTTCCAGTTTTTTAATTTTTTTTTTTACAGATTTTTTTTTATATAATATATTTTTATTATTATTTTATTCTTAAAATAATAATAATAATCCTAAAATATCTCAAAAATATCTCAAAAATTCATATTAAATTCATTTAGTCTGTAAATAAATTTATCAGTCCGATTTTACCTTTTTGGTATATTTTTCACTATTTTTGAGCTTGTTTTTCGAGGTAAAAATTCAAAAATATTAAATAAATTCATATCTTGATCAATTAGACCTAAAATTTAATTATTTCTTCTTTATTGATCAAGATTACAAAAAAAATCCATATTTAAAATGTCAATTTCTTAAGGAAATGACACCGAATTTTTGGGTCTTACAATATATATATATATGATTTTCATGATGGTTTGCATACAGTGCTAGAGCTTAGCTCGCACTAGTTTTACTTGATTTGATGAGAGTGCTGAGCATCGCTCGCACTGATTTTATGAGAACATGCGATTAGCCGTGCTTGGAGCATCGGGTAGACTGTGTGTCACCGATTAAATAGGCTCGCACGTGCGTTTTGAGACATGGCATGAGTATAGAGATATGATATGGGTCCACGGAGTACGATGTACCGTGCAAGTAGCATGGAGTACGATGTACCGTGTGGCATCTTCGGATGTGTGGTATCTTCGGATACGTGGTATCTTCGGATGAGTGGGATCGGATAAGACTGACGAGATGGACTGACCCACCTCTCGGGCGATTCCCGATCATGGTGAGAACCCGCACACTAGGATCCGTGTAGCAGAGGAACTCCCGAGGACACATGGCCATAGTCCTGGTTATTACCTGTCACGCCCCGGAAGCGCAGAAAAATGGGGCTAATTAAAACTTTTTATCCATTAACTATGTTGTTTTTCTGTCCATGTCTAGATTTAAAATCTTTTTCATTTTCCAGGATCTCATTACATTACATACATTCTGTATATATAAAATTATTTACAACTATTACATCCCGACTATTATATACAATAGTGTCTATTATGTATCACATGTCTGGAATATAAGTAAGACTGTACCTCAAGGCTACGAAAGTATCCGATGAAAGGTCGGACTACCTTGTCAATGACCACAGTCTCATATGTGCAGTAGACTCGCTATAGATAATCTGGGAGATGGAGAGGAGAGGGGTGAGTTTTTCAGACTCAGTAAGAGATACATTTAAAATAGCTTTAAATACTCAAAACATGGCAAAACGCATGGTTTTACAAATCAGCATAAACATGTACTGGAGTAGAGATGCTTACATTTCATAAAAGCAGTAAAAACATGCTTAAATCATAAGTTTACACATCATGCATCTTTTTAATAAAACTCATACATAGTATGCATATCACGTCGTGTAAACAAGTAAAAAGCATCTCAAAACTTAATCATGCATATCATAACATGCTTATCACTTTGGAAATGAAATCTTATTATCATATGCACATCTCGTAAAACATACTTATGGCTACCTTTAAAATCTCATCATAAAAATATGTGCTTAATAAAATCATAAAACAGATAGCATGAAATGTGCGAAAACATATATATATCATTCCGTCAATTCATCGTGTAGGGTCAGGCAATTGTCTCATATACTAGTCCCGAAGGACATCATACATCTGGTCTCGTAGGACGTTCATCATAGGTACATATGGCCATTGTACAGGGGAGCCGTAGGACTGGATCAGGGTCGTACGCTGCCCTATCTCTCGTGCACCACTAAATGGGGACTATACGCACGAACTCACGTGCATCACCAAGTGTGGTCTATACGCACGTTTCTCATATCAAGTCAGAGCCTGCCGGTTCTCTGGCCGTCGGCTAGGTAGATCCTCGATCGTCTCCATACGAGATCGACCCCAGATCCTCTGACTATCGTCATATCATGCCTTTTTACCCCACAAAAATCATTTTGGGCCTCTTACCCAATTTATCAAAATAATTTCGGGCCTCATACCCGTGTATTAAAATCGTTATGGGACTCTAACCCATTTTTCATAAATCATTACGGGACTCTAGCCCGTTTCTCATAGAAAACATAGTTTTCATAAATCATTGCGGGACTCTAGCCCGTGTAAATATGGAAAGCATAGTTATAATAGCTATTTCTTGGGACTAATACCCGTACTGTGAAAATATAGCTTAAAAGCTGTCTCGAGACTTTAACCCGTATCATGAAAACATTGCTTTGGTAAAGCATTCTCAGGGCTCTTCCCCGTCATTTCATGAAATGAAACCATGTTTTCTTTTTCATATTGAAAAATCACATTTTCATAAACATGTGAAGTAAAATGTATCTCATGCATGTAGCAAACATGTTGAAAAACTCGGGAAACGGTTTAGTTTCAGTTTCTAAGGCATTGCAGCATATTTCATAAAATCTCATTCAACTAACATACATCAAGTCATTGGTAAGGTAGGTGGAGCACTAACGCTACTCTAAATTATATCCCTTACCTCTTAGCGACTGATGTAGAGCACTTTCCTCGATGCTCAAATTTACCTCGTAAAACGTGTCGATAGACCGAGCTGCTGCAAAACAAGTTCAACTTATCACATATGGCTTAAATTCATTTCAACATATCCAAATATGTGATTATATCGAAGCTTTGACCAAAAGTTGACTTTTATCGATTTTACTCTTTTTGCTCGGTTTTACCGGTATAAACCTCGTTTAAATCGTATTTAATTCAATAAATATTTTCCTCATATTTATTATGGTCGATTTAGCTAATCAGACCAATTTCTCTCTTATTGGGCCAAATTACACCTTAATGGGCCTTAATTCGTTTTAAGCCCGTTTCCACTTATTAATTCTTTCATCAAGGCCTATTGGGCTCACTGGGCCCATCAATACTTATTGGGCCTTTTTCTATACTCTTTGAATAGCCCGTATATCATTTACGACAATTTAGTTAAAAATCTCAATTTAATCCACTAAATGCGCAATTTAATCCGTAACTCGTAAAATAAACTTTTAATGCGCGATAATTACATCGATTATCGTAAATGAGCTTTACTTACCCGAGATTTTACGATAGTGCGCAAATCGAAGTTCGATCGGGCTCACGTACGTGATTTATCATCGAACTGCACAATTTATAAATTTAATTTCGGGTGAATTTTTGATCAAATATAATTTAAATAAATTTTCTGAAAATTAAATCGGTCACTTTTGACCTCTTACCGACTTACCCCAAGTCCGGTGTATCCCCGAAAATTTTTTCCTTTTTCCTTTTCCTCTTTTTCTTCCCTTTTTCTCCTTTTTCCCTCTCTTTCTTGGCTGAACCGGTTCGGTCCGGTTCAGACCGGTCCAGTTCAGTCCGGTTCAGTTTCGGTTCAACTTCTCCCTCGCCGTTCGGGGCTTTTCCGGTCGGTTCTCTACCGGCTTCCGCCTCCAGCTTGTTCGCGGGGTAGTCCGATGCATGGATCTGGGGTCGGCTTCGCCAAAGCTCGTCGAAAAGTGGTCGGTCCGGCCTCTTCTCTCCTCCGGCGGCGGCACCGAATTTTTCCCGCGCCGTTCGACGGCTTTTCAGGCCAATCTGCACCTGGATCGGCCTCGCAAACGTCCCCTCTAGCAGGTGGTGGGTCGCTGCTCCCCTCTTCGGCCGCCGATCTCTCTCTCTCCTCTCTTTTCTCTCTCGGTCTCTCTCTCCCTCTCTTTTCCCTCGCCGGTCACGTCTTCTTCTCCCTCTTCCGACGCCGACGAGGCTCGGTCGCTTCGGCTATCTCCCTTGGTCAGTTCTCCGGTGGTGGCTCGCGGTGACCGGGGGCAGATGGGGCTGGGTTCGCGTTTGTCTTCTGTTTCCTTCAATCTTCAATTCCCGATTTCACGATTTCAGTTTCTTTCTTTCTTTTTTTTTTTTTACTTTATTATTATTTTATTATTATATTTTATTTTAATCAAATAAAATATAATAAATTGTACAAATTATCTCAAAATCATATTATATTTTATTAATTAATTTATTTATTTATTTTATTTTAACTTTTTTGGTGTATTTTTCGCATATTTTCGGGATAATGGCTCGGGCGAAAATTATGAAAATTCATAATATCTTCGTATCTTAACCAATTGAACTCGGAATTCCATAATTTCTTCTTTATCGATCAAGATTTCCTAAATCCATATTTTTAATGAAATTTCTTCATCGAATTTACACCGAATTTAGGATCTTTTGACCATTTTACCCTTCTACACGTTTGGGATTAATTTAGACCGATTTTCCTTCTCGGACTCAGTATCTTTTCTCATTTAAATTTCTCATTTTTCGTCCAACGATTTAAATCCCTTTTATTTAAATTATGGTCCCAAATAATGAACATAGTGGGAAAAATTCGGGTTTCACATTTCTCCCCACCTTTTAAGAATTCAGTCCTCTGAATTCAAGCTGGTCCATCAACCACGTGAGAGTATTTCTCCTTTATTTGGCTCTCTAGTTCACAAGTGGTTTCTTCTGTCTTGTGGTGTTGCCAGAGAACCTTTACTAGTAGAATAATCTTAAATCGTAGCACTTCCTCTCTTCTTCTTTTTTTGAAGCGTACTATACCCTTCATCGGTGACACCTTAACAATTACAGAGTCCCTAACCTGAAATTCAAGAGGATGTCTGCACACATTGGCATAACTTTTCTGTGCGGTCCTCGATCTGTCACATATGAGCTGAACATCCTTAGTTGCCTGTTCGATTAAATCGGAAGCAAGGTGAATCTAGGACAATGAGACTCCTTTAGAATGCTCTGACTCAAGGTGTCATCATGTGGCACACAGATATGGCCTTGGTACCTCAATAATCCATCATCACTGACCGTAAACTCAGACTGCGATCTCTCCTCTGCCTGGCTAACCATATCTAGTAATCTTTTATCGTTTCGCTATCCAGCTCTAATCTGGTCTAGTATACTTGGTTCAATCTGTAGGCTAGCCATGTATCCATGCTCAATCTCATCCATACTGATCATGAGTTTGGCGAATTGTTCCAATAAGTCCCATTCTTTAATCATCATGTAGGACATGATACCCTTTTAGCTCAGGGTGTCGACTACCACGTTCGCCTTATCAGGATGATATAAAATCTCGCAGTTATAGTCTTTCGGAGCTCTATGCATCTCCACTGTCTAATATTCAGCTCCTTTTGATTAAACAAGTACATAAGATCTTATGGTCAGTGAAGATCTGAAGGGCTCATTGCCGTTAGAAAGTGCAAGAACAAGGGTGTTGACCCGAGTTCGAGCCTTCCGGGACGCGTCCTGGGTGAGCAAAGCCGTGATGGGCTGGAGATGGGCTTGCCCCCCAGACCCAAAAGCGGACAATACGTTGAGTTGCTGAGGCCTGTAAGCCTCTGACCTGGTGTGGGGTGGGCAGCAGGGTTCTCACAATACCGATATACAGATGTTGCCTAGTCTCGCATGTTGATGATCTTGACGATGATTGAAACTGGGTTTTAAACTAAATTTGCATGATGCTATTTCCATGCTTTTTAAACCCATGTGTGATGTAAACTGATTTTCATGGTTTTGTGTGAGTCAGAACCACCCGAGGGATGGGTCGAGTCCTGGATTTGTTGTGAAATTTTAAATGAGAAAGAAATAATTTGAAAGAGTTGCATGTTGAATTTTCCATGCGAACGTGTTTTACATGACATCATGAATCATAGCATCAGTTTTAAAATGTGTGGAGAAAGGGTGGTTTATGCATGGCACCACGTTCATGTAGGTAGTATGGTTACCTACTTGTTCGTAGGATTGCCTTACTGAGCTTGATGTGCTCACCCCTTTCATTTTCTCACACAGATAATCTCCATTAGATGTTGAGGCGACTGAGTACTGCATTCCAGATATCCGCTGCTGCCCATCATTTAAGGTATATACACTTGTACATATTGTATCTAAATAAGCATAGCACAATAACATGTTTGTAAGTAACTTTATGGGATGTATAAATATTGTAAACATTTATAAATGACTGAAAAAGAATTAATTTGGTGGGACTGGCATTGACGCACAGCCCAATTTGTTAGTGGAGTGTGGTCACGATCAGAGGACAGGTAAGCATGAAAGAAAATAACAAAACGCGAAAAATTTACTCTGATTTTTGGGTAGTTTTGGGCCGTGACATACAAAGGTGGTATCAGAGCGAAATTGGTCTGATGTGTGTCAGTGTCAGTAATTAGAAAATTACATCCCCGTGTTACTGTACTTGGTTAGATACAATAGTGTATATCGAGATGGGTTTTAACTAAAAAATGGTTGAGAATGCAGGAATACCTAATGTTAGTCGCGATAGAGAAGGTAGAGCACGAGGCAGAGGTCGTAGAGGTAGACCTGAGCCTGCTAATTGTGCTGAGTTGACCTGTGAGAGTCAGGATGAGATTGAATTGGAGGTTTATATTGAGCATGCCTCATAGAGTCCGACAGAGAGATCGGACAGTATTGAGACACGCTTAGCGAGGTTGGAGCGGAGTGTGGAGAATATTTTGGGAGCAAATTGCTCAGAGTATGCATAAGTTTTGAGGGCAAGTCGGAGCATTGATGGAAGTCCGCTCGACCCATCTTAAGAGTTGACATCCAGAGTTGACAAGAGAAATATTTTGGAAATCTTCCGGTGACAGAATATCCCGGACATTTCTTAAAGGAAATTATAAATAAAACTTCTTACTCTGACCCAGAGGAATCGATTTATTGATGAGTATGAATTATGAGTATGAAACTCAGTTATATTCTTGGGCAGATATTACCTCGACACTGTGAACAGTGACAGTCGAGATGTCTAAAAGTTTATGGAAGGGCTCAAATTGTCGATTAGAGTCCGATTGGCCCGTGAGATATTACCTATGTCAAGGCAGTACGTAAACTACAGTGGTGTGAATAAGATTGTGAGTTGCACGCCTCTGAGATTGGGAAAGGTAGTAAGGGCCGAAATAGAGACAGAAAGAGAATCGAGAATGATAGAGATGGCAGAACGAGAAAAAGGGGTAGTTTGGTAAAAGATTTGATTTGATGCGTTATGGGCTAAGATGATTGGTAAGGCCACAGTTATCCGATTGTAGCACTTTTGAGGGGTATTGTGATTGGAGAACCCCGATCTGCTACGGATCACTGTAGAATATTTGGTAATTACCACGGAAGTAGGACCTACACTTACCTATTATTGATGAAAATGGCCGTTAAGTGTGGTAAGACGGACCATTTATTATGATTGCTCAGAGTTGGGCGAGATTGCCCTACAGAAAGGTAAAGAGATAGAGAAAACCCTGTTGAGATAGCTGCATCGAAAAGGGAGGCCACAACCAAAGAGAAAAGGAAAGTAGGCTGTTAGACGAAGGCGAGTGAATATTTTGGACCAGGACACTACTGATGTTTCACAAAATGTGGTGAAAAATACCACACTGCTTATGAATAAAGAAGTAATTGTGTCAATTGATCCTGGTACCACGTATTTCTTCATACCGCCTTCATTCGCATGTAAGTGAGTAAAAGACATAAATGCCTACACTCTTGGGCATAATGTTGATAAATGAGTACCCCAATAGAGGAAGGTTAACTAACAGAATAATTATGAAGAGATTTTAAGTTGAAAACAGGTGAAGAAGTATAAGTCAGCCGATTTTATTTAATGGACTATGAATAATTTAAAGTAATATTTGAGAATAAAGTAATCGGCTGCATATTATGATGTTCGGATTTCTATCCTAAGATAGTGATATGGTTACCCCTGAAAAGTATACTGTAAGTTTTGATAAGTACTAAAAAAGGGGTGCAACGGTTGAAAGTAAAGGAGCAAATGATGGTACTCACGAAATGAATAATGATAGAGTTTCATTATAATTACTACACTAAAGAGATAAGTTTTAAGATGTAATAGATCCTGAATACGAGTTATATTGGAATAAGAGGAGCATGTAAGGTAAGAATATCTATGATACGTGAAGTAATTTGGATTAATGTGAATAGTAACAAATATGAATTGTGACCACAGGGACTGATATGTAAAGTAATTGTGGTTAAGTCTAAGGGTTAATAAAGGTATTTCAAAATACCTCCCCTCCTGAAGACTTGACAGCGTCTAGAAATATATATATAATCTATAACTTGAAATCGATCATGGTAAGATATAAATTTAAAATTTGGATACTTTTACTAATACGATAAAGAACTATAAAATTCGATTAATTATGAAGGTTAAAATATTAAAATTTAATAAAAGCCGTTAATATAAGAAAAGAAAATGACGCGGGTTAGTACCTTGAACGAGAGCAATTTTGAAGTGATACTACACGTTTATGCGTACATAGGTCAAGGATATGAGTGATTGAAATATGTAGTAGAGCTCAACTACAATGAGTTATTTAAACCTTACCTGGACCGATTTGTCATCATTCTTATTGATGATATGCTGGGTGTATTTAAAGTCCAGGAAAAATTTTAAGCAACAATTGGAAAATTGCTTTTACATATGGTTGTTGCGAATTCTGAAAGAGGGTATACTTTGTGGACACGTTTAACTAAGAAGCGTGGTATTTAAAGTGAGATGATAGATGTGACATAAATTTCGGTGTAGTGAAGTATGAACTGACCACCGTGATTATTTTCACCATACACAACAGCTCAAGAGGTTTCTCAGTGTGTATGGATACCTCAAAATCATGAATGAGCTGTGTATTGATGCAAAATGGGAAGATAGTCGATTATGGATCCAGATAACTCAAGGATCATAAAATAAACTATCTGACCCATGATTTAAAGTTGGCAGCGGTAATACTTATACTGAGGATATAGTACTATTGTGTACATGGTGAGAAATTTTGGGTATGCACTGATCATAAAGCCCCAAGTATCTGTTTTCACAGGAAGAGTCGAATATGAAATAATAAAGTGGGTTAGAGCTCCTGAGAGATTTTGATTGTGGAAAATTATACCACCCAGGAAAGCTAATGTGATGGCTAATGCCTTGAGCAGAAAGAGCCTCGGGATGGTATTACATATGATGGTCAGGGAGCAAGAGCTGCTAGAGCAGTTGTGAGCCTCAGTAGTGATGTGATCCCTTCTGATGATGACAGTGATTGTGTGACAGCTAGCCTGAGACTAGAACCGGATGAGAGTGCCCGGATTTGACAGGCTTAGTATGTTGATCGGCATGGTGTCGATAGTTTGGGTCAGATTCAGAAGGGTACAGTGACAGAGATCACAGAGAGTGTCGATGATTTACAGAGAGGTTCAGAGATAGTATAAGTGCTCCCCAGGACCACAGTTGATAAGATAGTAATATTGTCAGAAGCTTACTCTTCGGGATATACAGTGCATACGAAAAGTAATGAATATATATATATGAAATCTCTAAAAAGGGTATTGGTGGTCAGATGTGAAAAGAGATATGATAGAGATTGTGGAAAAAGTGCCTAGTATGTCAGCAGAATAAGGTAGAGTATTAAAGGTCTGCAGAGTTATTATAGCCTCTACCTATATCGACACGGCACGAAAATGGGAGCAAGTCTCCATAAATTTCGTGATGGGTTATAGAGGACTCAGATGAATCACGAGGCTATTTAGATGATAGTCGCTAAATTGACTAAGTCTACCCACCTTCTGGTTATGAAACCCCCAGATACTCAGAGTGTGTATGAGGATTCAGGTATAAGGAAGATTGTGGAACATTATGTAGCGTTCCAGTGAGCATTGTATTATATAGGGATTCCCACTTCACTTCCCACTTCGGGGAATATTTTCAGGAAGCTATGGGAACCCGACTGAGTATTAGCACAGCTTTCCATCCTCAGACAGATGGTCAGTTAGAGAGGACTGTACAAGTTCTGGAGGATATGATGAGAGTGTGTGCATTGATTTTATAAGCTCCTGGGATGATCAGTTGTTACAAATTGAAGTCGCCAATAACGACAGTTGGCACTTGAGTATCGGGATAACAATTATGAGGCATAGTATGGCCGTAGGGGTTGTTTCCCCGACTTGGATAAGAAAAAGTGGGTGACAGATAGAAATTTCTTCTGAATTAGTATAATAAGTCTCTGAGGATGTTCAGTTGAGTGAGAGATTAAGAACACCTCAGAGCGGACAAAAAAAAAACATTGGAATTCGCCGAGGGTGAGTCTGTATTGTTGAAGTTATTTGTCCTAAGGAATAAGGACATAACGAGACTCGGGAAGAAGGCAAATTGAGTTTTGCTGAATGAAATTTTTGAAAGATTGGATAAGTGAGAGATAAGACTCTTTTAATGCTTCGGCAATACTATCTAGATCCAGCATAGGCGATCAGATATGAACTCCAACAGATTCAGCTCAGTGCAAATATAAGTATATTGAAAAAGTTGATTCGGGCATTAAACAGGAAAGAGAAAGTATTGAGGTTTAAGACGATCTCCCTAATTAAAGTCCTTTGGAAGTAATACACTCCGGAAAGGTCACAGAAGAATTAAAAAGTATGATACGATTGATGTACCCGGAGTAGTTTATGGACTCATATGACTTGGTTCTAATTTGGAGGACCAAATTCCTTAAGTGGGGGAGATTATGTAAGACCCGATTTTAGTTAAAACACAAAATTAAAAATGCAAAAGGACAGAAATGGAATTCTCGAACACGTTGAAGGGAAAAATGGTCAAAAGACCGAAAGTTGGAATAAATTCGACAAGAAAATTTTATTAAAAATAATGGATTGAGAAATCTTGGTCAATAAAGGTGAAATACATTTATTCTGGGTTAAATTGATCAAGATATGAATTTATGAGAATTAATCGGGATTAATCGAGATTTTTAGCTCGAAAAATAATCTCGAAAATAATTGAAAAATATACCGATAAGTCATTCGGGACAATATCCCGAAAATACGGAGGAATTATACCCGTAAAGGGGTAAAATATAATAAATAAATTAAATAAAATTAAATTAATTAATTTGGAATAAAATAATAATTTTTGGTAGATATTTTAGATTTTTAATGTTTTTTATTGATTACAATATTAATAAAATTAAATAATAAATTAGAAAAAAAAAACAAACAGAATTTGGTCGGGGAGAGAGAAGAAAGAAACGAAAACGAAGCTGAAAACCCGAGGAACCAGCCCCAGTCCGTCGGCCTCACCATCGGACGTCACCGAGAAGCCGACCAGGAGAGGTTACTGAGCTCGCCGGCAACGATAACTAATGGAAAACGGCGGCCGGCGATGAGGAAAGGAGAGAGAGAGGGAACCGAGAGTGAAAGGGGCGAGAAAGAGGGAGAAAGAGGAGGAACGGTGGCGGACGGAGGCCGGGAAAAGGAAGAAGGACTCGCCACCGACCAGGAGGAGGGCTGATCTGCCACCGTCAGCGACGAAAACGATCGAAAACGGCGGAAGGAAGGCGACCCACCGACGCCGAAAAGGAGAAAGGCCGGACCGGCGACTTTTCGGTGACCTCGACCGAAACCGTCCCCAGATCTGAGATGCGGACGACCCAGTGGAGCCACTGGCGGCGGAAGTCGGCGGAGAATCGGTCAGCAAGGGATTGAACCGGCCGAACCGGAGTGAACCGGGGTGAACCGACGGGTCCGAACCGGGTCTGAACCGGACTGAACCGGTTCAGCCAATGAGGAAAGGAAAAAAGGAGAAAAAGGGAAAAAGAAAAAAAGGAAAAATTTGGAGAAAAATCCCGGAGATGTAATCGAGCTACGGGTAAGTCAGTAACGGTCGAAATTGACCGATTTAAATTTTAGAATATTTTATTTAATTAATTTTCGACTGGAAATTTACCCAAAAATTTATGAAATTGTGTAGCTCGACAATCGACGTCAAACAAGAGCTTGAGATAGCCTCGATTTGCGTACTAGCATGGAATCTCGGGTAAGTAACCCTTATTTACGATAATTTACATCGTTATGTGTGCTTCGGATTTAATTTTCGCATTAATTAAATTAAATTATGAAAATTTAGATAAATTGTCGTAAATAATAAATTTAGCTATTCGAGAATTAGAACGAGGCCCAATAAATCGTTGGTGGGCCCAACGAGCCCAATAGGCCTCGATAATGTGAAAATTAAGTGGAAAACGGGCTTAAGGCCGATTAAGGCCCATTAAGGTGCAATCGGGCCCAATAGGGGTAAATGAGCCCAATGATTTAAATTAAGCCCAGAAAATAGGAAATACAATTAAATTGTATGATATCTGACTTGAGGAATAATTATACGCAGTTTCGGACATTGGATTGGGAGCAGATCGGACTGCGTGACGAGATAGCAGTGGAAAAGGAAAGGTCAGACTCTACAGAAAAATAAGGTAAGGGAATTCTACGGACTGCTAGAGGTAACTTTACAAAATTTCAAGTCATATGCAGTCTTTTAAATTATTTGAAGGGTCTAGAAGTAAGTTAATAATTTTAGTGCCCCGAATGGACAAATTACCAAAATACCCTTGTTAAGGGTAAAATTTTCAATTTTAGGAAAATTTGGGAGGAGCAAGAACAAGAGGTTCCTGCTCGTTCTGAAGATGTTTTGACGCATGCATGAGTTGGCTGGCTAACCTTGAAAGAAAAATGCACAGCATTGCATATTTTCAACGAGGAAATTGTTTTGAAAATTGTTTTAAAGAAACAGAGCCGCCTACGTGTTTTTATTGACATGTGACGTGCTAGAGCTCAGATCGCACGATATTTTGAGTTGTGTGATGCATGCATTAGTGCTGGAGTGAGAGCTCGCACTAGAGTTTTACATGCATTGGTGCTGAAATCTAATTCGCACCTGATTTTACTTGATTTTCGTGATACGGTGCTAGAGTCTAACTCGCACCATATTTTATATGATTTTTGAGACAGGGTGTTAGAGCTTCGTTCGCACCAGATTTTATATATATATATATATATATATATGATTTTCATGATGGTTTGCATACAGAGTGCTAGAGCTTAGCTCGCACTAGTTTTACTTGATTTGATGAGAGTGCTGAGCATCGCTCGCACTGATTTTATGAGAACATGCGATTAGCCGTGCTTGGAGCATCGGGTAAACTGTGTGTCACCGATTAAATAGGCTCGCACGTGCGTTTTAAGACATGGCATGAGTATAGAGATATGATATGGGTCCACGGAGTACGATGTACCGTGCAAGTAGCATGGAGTACGATGTACCGTATGGCATCTTCGGATGCGTGGGATCGGATAAGACTGACGAGATAGACTGACCCACCTCTCGGGCGGTTCCCGATCATGGTGAGAACCCGCACACTAGGATCCGTGTAGCAGAGGAACTCCCGAGGACACATGGCCATAGTCCTGGTTATTACTGATATACAGATGTTGCCTAGTCTCGCATGTTGATGATCTTGACGATGATTGAAACTGGGTTTTAAACTAAATTTTCATGATGCTATTTCCATGCTTTTTAAACCCATGTGTGATGTAAACTGATTTTCATGGTTTTGTGTGAGTCAGGACCACCCGAGGGATGGGTCAAGTCCTGGATTTGTTGTGAAATTTTAAATGAGAAAGAAATGATTTGAAAGAGTTACATGTTGAATTTTCCATGCGAATGTGTTTTACATGACATCATGAATCATAGCATCAGTTTTAAAATGTGTGGAGAAAGGGTGGTTTATGCATGGCACCATGTTCATGTAGGTAGTATGGTTACCTACTTGTTCGTAGGATTGCCTTACTGAGCTTCATGTGCTCACCCCTTTCATTTTCTCACACAGATAATCTCCAGTAGATGTTGAGGCGATTGAGTACTGCATTCCGGATATCCGCTGCTGCTCATCATTTAAGGTATATACACTTGTACATATTGTATCTAAATAAGCATAGCGCAGTAACATGTTTGTAAGTAACTTTAGGGGATGTATAAATATTGTAAACATTTATAAATGACTGAAAAAGAATTAATTTGGTGGGACTGGCATTGACGCACAGCCCAATTTGTTAGTGGAGTGTGGTCATGATCAGAGAACAGGTAAGCATGAAAGAAAATAACAAAACGCGAAAAGTTTACTCTGATTTTTTGGTAGTTTTGGGTCGTGACAATAATATAGGAGTTTAAATAAAAAAGGTAAACCAAAAAGCTGATATAATTTAATCATAATGATTATAAGATAAAATATAATTAAAAGGATAAAATATGAATTAAAGAGGAAAAAAAATTATATAATTTAGTAATAAAATTTAAACAAAAGACAAGGCATGGCAAAAACTTAAATTTCCTAGCTAGAAATAAAATTTGAAACATATAAATATTTATTGTTAATTTGATAACATATTTATATAAATTTTTTGTTCAAAAGTTTAATATAAATTGCTTTAGTAACTTATTAAATTATTATTTTTTTATATTAAGTAATTTTTTTTTGAGTTTTAATTTACATTTGTTATTATAATTTCATATATGAACTTATTTTGTTATTGTAGGGATTTAGAAACTTCAATTCTGAATCTCTTTTATATAGATCAGAGTTAAATGTATATTTGAATGAAGCAAGAGAATACTATGAGATTCAAATTGATGTTCTTGATTATTGGAAGAAAAATCAATTTCGATACCCTGTACTTTCACTTATGGCTAAGGATATATTGAGTATTTTTTATTACCACAATTGAATATTAAAATTTAATAAAAGCCGTTAATATAAGAAAAAGGAAATGACCCGGGTTAGTACCTTGAACGGGAGCAATTTTGAAGTTATACTACACGTTTATGCGTACATAGGTCAAGGATATGGGCGATTGAAATATGTAGTGGAGCTCAACTACAATGAGTTATTTAAACTTTACCTGGACCGATTTGTCATCATCCTTATTAATGATATGTTGGGTGTAGTTAAAGTCCAGGGCAAATTATAAACAACAATTGGAAAATTGATTTTACAGATGGTTGCTGTGAGTTCTAAAAAGGGTATACTTTGTTGGCACATTTAACTATGAAAACATGGTATTTGAATGAGATGATAAGTGAGATGATAGATGTGACATGAATTTCGGTGTAGTGAAGTATGAACTGATCACCGTAATTATTTTCACCATACCCAACAGGTCAAGAGGTTTCTCAGTGTGTATGGATACCTCAAAATCATGAATGAGCTAGGTATTGATGTAAAAAGGGAAGATAGTCGATTGTGGATCCAGACAACTCAAGGATCATGAAATAAACTATCTGA
Source organism: Firmiana major (assembly GCA_033439115.1). Taxonomy (NCBI): domain Eukaryota; kingdom Viridiplantae; phylum Streptophyta; class Magnoliopsida; order Malvales; family Malvaceae; genus Firmiana; species Firmiana major. The sequence continues at coordinate 40,317,167 of CM065907.1, read as the reverse complement.
CCCATGATTTAAAGTTGGCAGCGGTAGTACTTGTACTGAGGATATGATACTATTATGTACATGGTGAGAAATTTTGGGTATGCACTGATCATAAAGCCCTAAGTATCTGTTTTCACAGAAAGAGGCGAATATGAGAATACATAGTGGGTTAGAGCAGTTGTGAGCCTCAGTAGTGATGTGATCCCTTCTGATGATGACAGTGATTGTGTAACAGTTAGCCTGAGACTAGAACCTGATGAGAGTGCCCGGATTTGACAGGCTTAGCATGATGATAGGCATGGTGTCGATAGTTTGGGTCAGATTTAGAAGGGTACAGTGACAGAGTTCACAGAGAGTGTCGATGATTTACAGAGAGGTTCAGAGACAGTATAAGTGCTCCCCAGGACCACAGTTGATGAGATAATAATATTGTTAGAATATTACTCTTCGGGATATACAGTGCATACGAAAAGTAACGAATATATATATAAAATCTCTGAAAAGGGTATTGGTGATCAGATGTGAAAAAAGATATGGTAGAGGTTGTGGAAAAGTGCCTAGTATGTCAGCAGAATAAGGTTGAGTATTAAAAGTCTGCAGAGTTATTGCAGCCTCTACCTATATCGACATGGCACGAAAATGGGAGCAAGTCTCCATGAATTTCATGATGGGTTATAGAGGACTCAGATGAATCACGATGCTATTTAGATGATAGTCGCTAAATTGACTAAGTCTACCCACCTTCTGGTTATGAAATCCCCAAATACTCAGAGTGTGTATGAGGATTCAGGTATAAGGAAGATTGTGGAACATTATGTAGCGTTCCAGTGAGCATGGTATCATATAGGGATTCCCACTTTACTTTTCACTTCTGGGAATATCTGTTAGGAAGCTATGAGACCCTGACTGAGTGTCAGCACAGCCTTCTGTCCTCAGACAGATGGTCAGTCGGAGAGGACTGTACAGGTTCTGGAAGATATGATGAGAGTGTGTGTCGTTAATTTTATAAGCTCCTGGAATGATCAGTTGTTACAAATTGAAGTCGTCAATAACGACAGTTGGCAATTGAGTATCGGGATAACAATTATGAGGCAGTGTATGGCTGTAGGGGTTGTTCCCCGACTCAGACAGGAAAAAGTGGGTGACAGATAGAAATTTCTTCCGAATTAGTATAATAAATCTCTGAGGATGTTCAGTTGAGTGAGAGATTAAGAACACCTCAGAGCAGACAAAAAGCATTGGAATTCACCGAGGGTGAATCAGTATTGTTGAAGTTATTTGTCCTAAGGGAATAAGGACATAACGAGACTCGGGAAGAAGGCAAATTGAGTTTTGCTGAATGGAATTTTTGAGAGATTAGACAAGTGGGAGATAAGACCTGCAGGTTAGCGTTATCACCTGAATAAACAGGCATCCACAATGTGTCCCATCTTTTGATACTTCGGCAATACTATCCAGATCCAACATAGGTGATCAGATATGAACTCCAACAGTTCAGCTCAGTGCAAATATAAGTATATTGAAAAAGTTGATTCGGGCATTAAACAGGAAAGAGAAAGTATTGAGGTTTAAGACGATCTCCCTAATTAAAGTCCTTTGGTAGTATTACACTCTGAAAAAAGGTCACATGAGAATTAAAAAGTATGATACGATTGATGTACCCGGAGTAGTCTATGAACTCATATGACTTGGTTTGAAATTTGGTGGACCAAATTCCTTAAGTGGGGGAGATTATGTAAGACCCGATTTTAGTTAAAACATAAAATTAAAAATGCAAAAGAATTGAAATGAAATTCTCGAACACGTGCAAGGGCAAAATGGTCAAAATATCAAAATTCGGTATTAATGCGATAGGAAAATTTTAATTAAAAATAAGGATGTAAGATATCTTGATCGATAATGAGGAAATTATACAATTTCGAGTCCAATTGATCAAGATTCGAAATTTTTAGAAATATCGAAAAGTCACCCGGAACAATATCTTGAAAATACGAAGGAATAATATCGAAAAATGGAGAAAAAAATGTATTTAATAAATTAAATTAAATTAAATTAAATTAATTAAATTAGAATAAAATAATATATGTTGTAGATATTTTGGAATATTGTAGAGTATTTTAATGAATATTATAATAATAAAATAATTTATAAATAATAATAATAAAAAAAAGAGGAATCTGAAAACTCGGGAGAACCCGAAAACAGAAACCCCAAGGAGACTCGCGATTACCGAGGACGATCCCAGCACACCGGCGACCGACGACGAAGCCACAAGGAGGAAGAGGAGAGGCCGACGATCTTCAGGACACCGGAGATGCGCCGTGTAGTGGCCGGAGGACGCCGATCGGAGGAGAGGAAAAATCGAGGAGAAAAGGGGTGATTTCCGACGAACCACGGTGACTGGGCTTGAACGGAAGTCACCGACGCGTTCAGGGGGAGGAGCCGGTTCTTTTGAGACCGGTATCGACCGGCAAGACCGCCGAAAACACCGGCGACGGCAAAGTGATAGAAACGGCACCGTTTGGCCGAAAGGAAAGGGAAGGAAAAAGGAAGGAAAAGGAAGGAAAGAGGAAAAGAAAAGAAAAGAAAATTGGAGAAAAATCTCGGTCATGTAATCGAGCTACGGGTGAGTCGGTAAGCGGTCGAAATTGACCGATTTAAATTTTGGAATATTTTATTTAATTAATTTTCGACTGGAAATTTACCCGAAAATTTATGAAATTGTGTAGCTCGACAATTGGCATCCAACGAGAGCTCGAGACAGCCTCAATTTGCATACTAGCATGGAATCTCGGGTAAGTAACCCTTATTTACGACAATTTACATCGTTATGCGTGCTTCGAATTTAATTATCGCATAAAATAAATTAAATTATGAAAATTTAGATAAATTGTCGTAAATAATAAATTGAGCTATTCGAGAGTTAGAACGAGGCCCAAGAAATTGTTGGTGGGCCCAATGAGCCCAAAAGGCCTCGATAATGTGAAAATTAAGTGGAAAACGAGCTTAAGGCCGATTAAGGCCCATTAAGGTGCAATCGGGCCTAATAGGGGTAAATGAGCCCAATGATTTAAATTAAGCCTAGAAAATAGGAAATACAATTAAATTGTATGATATCTGACCTGAGGAATATTTATAGGCAGTTTCGAACATTGGATTGGGAGTAGATCGGACTGCGTGACGAGACAGCAGTGGAAAAGGAAAGGTCAGACTCTACAGAAAATTAAGGTAAGGGAATTCTACGGACTGCTAGAGGTAACTTTACGAAACTTCAAAGTTCATATGCAGTCTTTTAAAGTATCTGAAGGATCTAGAAGTAAGTTAATAATTTTAGTGCCCTGAATGGGCAAATTACCAAAATACCCTTGTTAAGGATAAAATTTTCAATTTTAGGAAAATTTGGGAGGAGCAAGAACAAGAGGTTCCTGCTCGTTCTGGAGATATTTTGACGCATGCATGAGTAGGCTGGCTAACCTTAAAAGAAAAATGCACAGCATTGCATATTTTCAACGAGAAAATTGTTTTGAAAACTGTTTTGAGGAAACAGAGCCGCCTACGTATTTTTATTGACATGTGACGTGCTAGAGCTCAGCTTGCACGATATTTTGATTTGGATGATGTATGCATTAGTGCTGGAGCGAGAGCTCGCACTAGAGTTTTACATGCATTGGTGCTGGAGTCTAACTCGTACCTGATTTTACATGATTTTTGTGATACGGTGCTAGAGTCTAACTCGCACTAGGTTTTACATGATTTTCGTGACAGGGTGCTAGAGTCTAACTCGCACCATATTTCTATATGATTTTTGAGACAGGGTGTTGGAGCTTCTCTCGCACCAGATTTTCACATGGTTTGCATACAGAGTGCTAGAGCTTAGCTCGCACTAGTTTTACTTGATTTGATGAGAGTGCTGAGCATCGCTCGCACTGATTTTATGAGAACATGCGATGAGCCGTGCTTGGAGCGTTGGGTAGACTGTGTGTCACCGATTAAATAGGCTCGCACGTGCATTCTGAGACAGGGTATGATATATGGGTCCACGAAGTACGATGTACCGTGCAAGTAGCATGGAGTACGATGTACCGTGTGGCATCTTCGGATGCGTGGTATCTTCGGATACGTGTGGCATCTTCGGATGCGTGGGATCGGATAAGACCGACGAGATGGACTGACCCACCTCCCAGGCGGTTCCCGATCATGGCGAGACCCCGCACACTAGGATCCGTGTAGGCAGAGGGACTCCTTAGGACACATGGCCATAGTCCTGGTTATTACCAATATACAGATGTTGCCTAGTCTCGCATGTTGATGATTTTGACGAGATTGAAACTGGGTTTTTAAATCAAATGTGCATGATGATTATTTCCATGCTTTTTAAACCCATGTGTGATGTAAACTGATTTTCATGGTTTTGTGTGAGTCAGAACCACCCGAGGGAGGGGTTGAGTCCTGACTTTATTGTGAAATTTTTAAATGAGAAAGAAATGCTTTAAAAAGAGTTGCATGTTGAATTTTCCATGCGAACGTGTTTTACATGACATCATGAATCATAGCATCAGTTTTAAAATGTGTGGAGAAAGGGCGGTTTATGCATGGCACCACGTTCATGTAGGTAGTATGGTTACCTACTTGTTCGTAGGATTGCCAAACTGAGCTTGATGTGCTCACCCCTTTCATTTTCTCACATAGATAATCTCCAGTAGATGTTGAGGCGACTGAGTACTGCATTCCGGATATCCGCTGCTGCCCATCAATTAAAGTATATACACTTGTACATATTGTATCTAAATAAGCATAGCACAGTAACATGTTTGTAAGTAACTTTAGGGGATGTATAAATATTGTAAACATTTATAAATGACTGAGAAAGAATTAATTTGGTGGGACTGGCATTGACGCACAGCCCAATTATTAGCGGAGTGTGGTCATGATCAAAGGACAGGTAATAATCTAAGAATAAACAAAAAAACGAAAAATTTACTTTGATTTTTGGGTAGTTTTGGGTCGTGACAAGGATGAAGAGTTCTAATTGCAATGTATGTTGATATTTTATTTATTACTATTTATATTGTTAAAAAATTAAATTTTTTTATTAAGAGTAATTATGATTGATCATTGCCTCATTAATCTTATTTAAAGACAGTGTCGCTCTTAGAGAGTTTGGTTGCTTCCTGCATTTACAATCTTTTCGAGTATGTTATTCATCAAGCCGCTAGCGTTGAATGGAATGATCGTATTTTCCTGTTTTGTTTATCATGCAATGTATGACTAGGGATTGGTTTCTCCATGACTAGGTGGCTGTGTATGAGAATGATTGTATGTTTTCTATTTTATTGTTCTTGTAATGTTATATGTCATAACTTTAAGTGTTTGATGTTTTCTTTACTGGTTTGTTTTTTACTATATTGGACTAATTTAGAACATAACAATCATTGACTTGTTAATGGCATGAGAATTTGGATGCAAACATGTCATAATTGAGTCTGAATCTTTTTTTGCTGTGAAAAAGTTATTACAACCTTTAAAAGGGTATGATCCCCTCTTTTAACTTTCAATTCTTATTTTTAGCATAATCACCATTTAAAAAACAAATTACTATTTTTCTATTTACGAGTTATAGGAGTCAGAATTTAAATTCTAATTTTGTTAATAATGTATTCAATGTTTTATATGAAATATCAAATTTAAATAAATGTTACAATTATATAATGATTTATATATATTTGATTTATTATTGTATTAAAATTAAAATTTTAATATGAAATAAATATAATAAAATAGTATAATAATTGTTTTTATAATAAAATCAAATGTTATATTTAATAATATATTTATTATTTATTATTACAAATATAATAAGCATAATATTGAAAATTGTTTGATATTGAATATTTTATTATGTTTTAAAATAATTTTATTTAATAATTGAATGTAAATATTTAATATTTATTTTGTTGATAATAAATTATTGATATAATTAAGTAATAAATAAATAATGATTGTTTTAAAATTTTATAAATTTTAATTAGAAAAAGTGTATTATTTATTTATTTATTTATTTATATTTTAATATAATAATTATATAATTATAATTCGGGATTTTCGGGTTATAAATTTGAGCTTTCTCGGATTTCGGATCGGGCCGGTTTCGGATTCGGATTGTATCGGGCTCGGGTTATGTCTAGTTCGGATTTTTTTGGGTTCGGGTTTTTTCGGGTTCGGACTTTATCGAGTTCGGACTTTTTCGGGTCGGACTTTTCTCTAGCTTGAGCCTTCGGTCCGGTCTCGGGTTCGGTCTCGAGCGAGCTCGGACGGATTTTCGGGCTCGGGCCAACTTTTGCCAGCTCTACCCAGCAATCAACAAGGAAAATTAGTTAGTGTATGAAAATGAGGTGTCTGAAGAAGAAGGATCTTTTGTCCCGGAAGACTTCAAAACCTACTGCTCATAGATGATGGTTGTACTGAGGATATTATTATGGCGAGTACTGAAATACAAAATCCCTGGATGAGGATATTGCCAACATTCTTAGAAAATTTAGGTGACAACCCTTTCTGTTTCACCTACGAATTGCTGCAAAGTAGCTATGTATCTGATATCCCCGATTTCTGAACTCCTTACAAAAATACGGTTGTCATACAAGGGGAAAAGAAATAAATACTTTTAACTTACCAAGCAGTAAAAGGGAAAGAGAGGAAACAGCTAACATCCACAAAACCAACGTAACAGATCGTCCTCCGACTTTTTATTCAGCCAAAATATGTAGTTCAGACTAACCCACTAAATGAAGTTCACATTTAATGCTAGAAAGCACCACACAACAGGCACAGTCACACCATATACATGTCCAAGGAGTGTGACCAGCCATAGCTTAATCAAATGATCAAACATATTAACTTACAATTTCAACGGGCTCAAAACCTTTCTCAATGGATGCCTTGACTGCATCCAGAACCAATTGGGTCTTCCTGCTGATTGTTGCCCACTTTTTATCAGGCTGCGCACCATTCTTTTTGATATTTTCTACCAAGCTAGCAAACTCGCTCACCATGCAGGCTTCCTGAGGTAGATCTACGATGACAGTGTGTTCACTTGGATGTGCCACCCATCCCGTTACAAGTTCATTAAATCCAGGTTTAGTAGATGTAGTATAGGACGCCTCATGCTCTTGGTAAGGAATGATGAAATCAGTGAGATGCAAAGTTCCCAATGTTCCTATAGCAGTGATGTTCATTGTCAAATTTGAAAAGAAAGAACAATGGAAGGTTGCAGTTTTGCCATCTTCCCAATGTAGTGAAGCCCCACACTCTAGTATTACTCCTGCTTCATTGAGAACAGGACCTCGCAAGGCTGTAACAGTCTTGGGTAGCTCATAGTCAGCTGCCCACAAGATTGACCTGATGCCATACCACCCAGCATCTCCAAGAGCACCAAGAGCATCAAGATCTGGCTTCACACGGATGTCATTCTTGAGAAAATCGGGATCAACAAAAAATGTGAAGCAGCTGTTTACCTGAGGAAGACAAAGGTTATTTATCAACCTTGTTAGTCTCTGTTAAAAATACAAAGCGTAAGGCCATCAGTTGAGTTTGTTTTCCTTTTCCTTCATCTGCAACCCCCAAGATTTAACATTTTTTGTCCAAAACAATCCTAATTATCATTTCTCATCCAATTAAGTTCCAAAATAAAAAATTTCTTGGCTCCTTTCTCACCCACTTTTCTTAAAGTAGTGCAATCCTCCCCCAGCATCCTAAATTAGTCTATAGGGTATAATGTAGATATAATAAGCCTCAGCAAGGTTCTAAAATGACTACTTAACAACTAACACAAGATTTGCCAAACCAATAAATGAATCAGTATTAGTTCTGATTCATCAAGCACGACTGCCTCATGTTTCAACAATAACAAGCTCGGCTGAAGAGGTTCAGAAAAGCACCAGAATACAGGATGACTCCATCATCCAAAGATACACATTAAAGGTGTCAAAGGTAAAGGGCAGTAGATATAATGCTTGAGTAATCTAAGTTGCTTATTTTTAAACAGATAAGAAGGATACCATCCCATTGCCTAATTTATTACAAAAATCAGGCAATACTAAAAGTATCATCAAACTCTAGCTCAAATAAAAAATTACAATTAATAATAACAAGAATAAGTGAGAATCTATAATATTCTTTTATTTCTTTTAGAAAATAATTAAGTTCGTCCAGTCCTGCCCTATCCTCCCCCCCACCCTCTTTTTTTTTTGCATAAAATTAGCTTTAAAGAAGAAATTGGTAAACTACATAACAAAAGAAAAACCTGAAATTGAGCCGAAACCCAATAAAATATTTACCGTTCTAAGCTGACCAAACCGCTCCTTATCGTTTAAAAACTCCTTCATTTTCTGGGTCCTGGGATTATGCACCCACATGGTCCCATCCATAATCTGAACCCCATTTTCTTCACAAGCCTTTAGTATCTTATCAAACTCACCCACGTTCAACGCCACGGGCTTTTCCGTTAGAAGATGCTTCTTTTTCTGAGCCGTCAGTACAGCCCATTTGAGGTGGAGGCTAGTGGGTAAAGGCAAATAAACGGCGTCGATGTCGGGGTCATCTAAAAGGGATTCGTAGGAGCCGTAGATCTTGACTTCAGGTGGGAACCCATTGGCCTTGGCGAAATTGGCCGCTTTGTCGATAGAGCGGCTGGCGACGCCAGAGAGAGTGGCGTTTGGAGCAAGGAGGATGGCTCGAGAGACTTTGCGGGCTATCTCGGCGCATCCAATGATTCCGAATCTGATTGGAACTTCAACCATTTTTTGGTGTGAAGAATAGATAAGAGATGATGACAGTGTTTTATGTGGTTCACTCTGGTCCCTAGCCAAAAAAAAAGTGCGAACTTTTTTCAAGAATGAAGGGTAAAAAGAAATAAAAAAAAAAAAAAGGAACACTTTTTAAAATGATAGGGTATGGGTTAGTTTGGATAAGCGTGGTAAGTCCGTTGACTTTGATAAGAGTAAAAATAATGATAATGATAAGATTGATATTAAACGATGATACATTAGAATTTAATTGTAATAATGACGATAAAATGAATGATAAAATTAATATTAAAAATATTATATTAAAATTAAAAAATAAATAAATAGAAGTAAAATTATAAATATAATGTGGTAAAAAATCTCATCATATTGCACTGGGGTTATATTTGTTTTCAAACGAAGCCTAATAAAATACGGTCTCCTTTCCAATAAAATTGTCAATTTTAGTTTTGAAATTTCTCTTCAAAATTTCACTTTGAAATTTCAATATTATATTTTCCTTCTTTTACCTCATTAATTTTAACTGTATCTAAAATTTTTTTAAGAATAATTTAACTAATTCAAGTATTTTTATATGGCATGTCATATATGTCACACCCCACTTCCGGGTGTCCTTTATCCATACATATACTACTAACGGTTGGATTATGAGTCAATGTAATTACTAAATTCCATACACTTATAGCGAAAAAATTTAAAAACTTTAATTCACACACTCCCAGGCGTGTGTAAATATTTAAAATCAATTGTATAATATATTATCTTTACATAACATCCTCATACAACTGTTTACATTTGTAATTCATAAATGTGCAATACATTATAATATATACAAAATGCTCTTGTGTATATAATTCTTATACCTTTACCAACCGGTAGGAGCTGTCCAACACAAAAAGGGATCTAGAGACCACCGTACTGTTCTGTTTCTCAGTATCTTGAGGGGAAAAAATAGTGAGATGAGCAAACCACAGCTCAGTAAGGAAAAGAATGCTAACAAGTAGATATTGTACTATCTACATAGCTCATGCATGCATAAACAAAACCATGTTTCAATATAAAAGGAAATATTACTAAAAAATGCATTTAAACATTTATTTCTCATAGGCATTTTCATGTAAAACCGTGTGGAATACTTCCAATTAAAACATGTCATAAAACAGTGCTATCATAGCACAAGTATTTAAATCAAGAGATTTATCAAATCACAATATCTCTTTTCTTTTTCTCAAATTATTTCCTTTCATCAAATCTCTTTCTTTTTCTGAGTTTCTCAATTTCTCTTATCTCTGAGACAGCCATGGAATTCTCGACAAACTAATATCCATGACATATGACCATAGTCAGTGATCCCAGGCCTCACTGATCAGGTGTGCACATGGCATCACTTGCCTGAAGGGGGATGGGTCAATCCTACCCTCTGGCTCATCTCAATCAACACCATCTCCCTCATCATATCACATATACTCACGGTACAATGTACGCCATGTGTCATCTACGCAATATTCGTACTCATGTGCACCCAGCACAGTACATAGTATTCTAACGGATAACTACACAGTTCAACGTACGACTGTGGACCCGGTTCATCAATCCAACTCTGATGGACTCATCATCCTGAACCATCTCTCATATATCAGGTGAGCAAATCAGCGTGACACACAGTCATCACAAGGCTCCAACGCGGTATCTCTCAGTGCGAGCAACAACTTCTAGCATTGTATTATCTCAACTCAATAAAAACTGGTGCGAGCAATGCTCCAACACTTCTCTCAAAAATCATCGTGCGTGTTAAACTCCAGCACGACACATCAAAAACATAGAAACATATGCGAGCTAAAACTCCAGCACATTATCATTATAAAACCACGTGCGAGTCACGCTCCAGCATGGTTTATCGAAACATGTAAATATCTGCGAGTAAAACTCCAGCATAATAAAAATCATCAAGACAGGTGTGAGCTAATGCTCCAACACCGATTCACATCCCAAATCCGATAGGTGGCTATTTTCTCTTTTAAGAACTCAAAACATGATCATTTACGTAGCATGCTGGCCCATGATCTTTCAGCTGTCTAGATCTATAAGAGACTACCCTTCTGTTCTGCATCAAAACACAGCCTAGTCCTTGATGTGAAGCATCTGTATAAACATAGTAGTTCCCTGAGTTGTTAGGGATGATAAGAACTGGCGCGGTGGTTAATCTGCGCTTAAGTTCCTGAAAACTCCTCTCACATGCTTCATCCCACATAAACTCCACATTCTTCTTCGTAAGACGTGTTAACGGAGCAACCAATCTAGAGAAACCATATACAAATCTCTTATAGTAATAAGCCAAACCCAGAAAACTTCTAATCTCTTTTACTGTCCTAGGCTATTCCCACTGAACAATAGCCTCAATCTTGGATGGATCTACTGACACCCCATCCTTCGATACAATGTGGCCTAGAAAAGAAATATGCTCTAACCAAAAGTCACATTTATTAAGCTTGGCATACAACCTTCTCTCTCGGAGGATTTGTAAAACAATCCTTAAGTGCTGCTCGTGATCTTTCCTGGATCTAGAATAAACCAATATATAATCGATGAGTACTATCACAAACTGATCTAGGTATGGCTTGAATTCTTCATTCATTAGAATCATAAAAACTGCTGGCGCATTCGTTAACCCGAAAGGCATCACCAGGAATTCGTAATGGCCATAGCGGGTGCGGAAAGCTATCTTGGGCACATCCTCCTTTCGAATCTCCAATTGATGATACCCAGACCTCAGTCTATCTTGAAAAAGATCTGCACTCCCCGAAGCTGATCCAATAAATCGTCAATGTGCGGCAAGGGGTATTTATTCTTGATGGTAGCCTTGTTCAACATCCGATAATCAATACACAACCTAAGGCTCCCATCTCTCTTCTTCACAAATAATGTCGGGGCTCCCCATGGTAAGACGCTCGGTCTTATAAATCTCTTATCTAGCATATCTTGCAACTGTTTCCTTAACTCCCCTAATTCAACTGGAGCCATCCTATATGGTGACTTGGATATTAGCTCTGTTCCAGGTGTCAAGTCTTACCAAATTCCATTTCTCTATCCGGTGGTAATCTTGGTAAGTCATCTGGAAAGACATCAGGGAATTCTCTAACCACTGGAATGTCATCTATATTCGAATGTGTTTTGTCCAAATCCACCACATAGAAATAAAACCTTAAAAACAACATTCATGTCATTTATATACCAATGCACTTTAACTGCTTCAAAATCAAGATTTCATTACTTCTCTCAAAATCTTACATCACATTCTTCAGGTAGAGAAAATGTAATGGACTTAGAGTGACAGTCTAAGACAGCATGATTGGTAGCTAACCAATCCATTCCCAAGATTACATCAAAGTCATACATATTCAACAAAATCAAATTAGCTGTCGTGTACTTATCTCCTACTCTCACTTTACAATCTTTGTATACTTGTTCAACTAATTGACTAACCCTCATTGGAGTGCTTATTAGTAAAGTCTTACTCAAGTATGTGGGTCTTACAAAACTTGTCAACCTTGATGCACATGCAGGCGATATAAAGGAATGCGTAGCACCAGAATCAAACAAAGCTATAGCTTCCAAATCGAAAATCAGAATTGTACCTTTTATCACCTAAGAAGAGGTATCTGCTGATGCCTGGTCTATCGCATATACTCTTCCTTGATCCATAACTTGCTTCCCTTTTTCTTCAGCTGTGGCTCTCTTCCTTGGAGGAGATGTAACTGTAGGAACTTTTTCTAGCTCCTTACCCCTCTGTGGGACTACCTCAACTGCTTCTGGACAATCCCTTGCATAGTGTCCAAGCTTACCACATCTGAAACATCGTGCCCCCTGAAAATGATAGGGCCTACCACCACGATATCGGCTACATACTCTGCATTGATCAGTAGTCGACCGGGGTCCACCAATCACTATACCTCTAGCTGGTGTCAGAGTCGGATGCACATATGGCCTAGCAACCTTCTTCTGTGATCCATCTGTCTCTCTCCGACATTTACCAATGCCTCTTTGTCCAAACCTAGCACTCTTACCAACCTCCAATTTCCTCGGACCCTTGTCTTTACCCCAACTGAACTCTAAAATTTACAAGTCATAATCCTGCTCACACAACTAGGCCTATCGTACAGCTTCTCTATATGTAGCGATATCAAACGGGGCCAACTTAGCTCGAATCGAAGGCCTCAGTCTATCCACAAATCTGCAGACCCTAATAGCTTCACTCCTGATAGAGTCCGGATCATATCGGCCCAATGAGGTGAATCGTGACTCGTACTTATCAACAGTTCGATTAACTTGAGTCAGATTCAGAAATTTCATATATAACCTACGTCGAGCGGTATCTAGGATATATTATTTTTTGAAAGCACCCAAAAACATATCCCCTGTGATTACCGTACCATGAGGGCCCAACATAGACCTGGTGGACTTCCAGCAGTGCTCTGCTTCGCCTCTCAGTACAGAGGCCGTAAACGCTACTCTCTCTGTAGCCAAACATCTACAAAAATCAAACAGTTTCTCCATCTGGCTTATCCAATCCTCAGCCATTGTCAGATCCTTTCCCTATTAAAAGAAGGAGGCTCAAAATCTATAAAATGCCTCAACCTCTCCATATCACAATCGTAACCATGCCCCAACTCATCATCCTCAGACCGCTGTGGAACCACTGGAGGAGGAGCTGGCCGAATAGGGGGATCTCGTGGCCTAACTGGTCCAGGTCGTGCAGGTGCAACATCCTCAGGTTCAGGTGCAGCTGCTGGGGGATTCGGTGCAGCCTGTCCCACTGTACCAGGTATACCCTCAAACCTAGCCATAATTTGACCCATCATGGTCATCATCGTGCGCAATGTCTTCCTGTAATCTGGCTATCTGAGGATCAGAAACCTCTATCTGTTCCTAGGGCTTATGACTAAAGCATGATCTGCTGTGCTTCTCAGTCCTATCATTCCACCCCTGAGCTCTGGAGCTCTCTCCCTACTTGCGGTGTCTCTCAGGCATATCTCACAAGCCTGCTAACTTTCCTTCATTTATAACAAACTTTTCATTCACTACCAGCTCTGTGTACATATTTGTATCTAAATATCGCAGAGTAACTTAGGGATGTATGTTTTTTTTAGTCCTAAACATCGACTCACATCAGACCAACCAAGCTCTGATACCAATCTCTGTCACACCCCACTCCGGGTGCCCTTTATCCATACCTATACTACTAACGGTTGGGCTGTGAGTCAATGTAATTACTAAATTCCATGCACTTATAGCGGAAAAATTTAAAAACTTTAATTCACACACTCCTAGGCGTGTGTAAATATTCAAAATCAATTGTATAATATATTATCTTTACATAACATCCCCATACAACTGTTTACATTTGTAATTCATAACTGTGCAATACATTATAATAGATACAAAATGCTCTTGTGTATACTATACTATTTCTCAGTATCTGAAGGGGGAAAAATAGTGGGATGAGCAAACCACAGCTCAATAAGGAAAATAATGTTAACAGGTAGATACTGTACTATCTACATAGCCCATGCATGCATAAACAAAACCATGTTTCAATATAAAAGGAAATATTACAAGAAAATGCATTTAAACATTTATTTCTCATAGGCATTTTCATGTAAAACCGTGTGCAATATGTCACGACCCAAATTACTTAAAAATCAGATTAAATTTTTCACTTTTTCATTTATTATTTAATTCTTACCTTTCTCTCATCATGACCATCCTACAACACAGTTGGGCTATGATTCGATGTTAGTCACCTTATGCTATTTACCATTTCATTTCAATAATCACATTCATATATCAGAGTTTACTATCTTTTGACTTTAAATAAATACATACACATTGGTATTTATAATTCTACATCCCCGACATCATATCCGTATACAGTATTGTGCATTGCATATTTAGATACAAAACCATACAAATGTGTATACCTGTCTCTCGATGGGAAGCAGCGGATACCAAGCATGCAGGTCCTCAGCCGCTCACTAACTATTGCGAGTGCTCTGAAAAGATGAAAAAATAAGGGGGGTGAGCAAACCACACGCTCAGTAAGGCAATTATGCAAGTAAGTAGATAGCTCTACTATCTACATGCTCATAATGCCATGCCCTTAAAATCCTTTTCTTTTCATTAAAATCATCAAGCACAAAGTCATGCAAACATCAATGACTTAGTTTATCAAAACTATTTGTGCATATAGAAATCATGTAATTCATGCATCAAAGGCATTTTATGTGACATCATTAAATCATAATGAGCATGAAACAAATCCAGATCATGCATTCTTTCATGTCATGTAAGACAAATCATGAATTTGAAATAAAAGTATGGAAAACAACATCATGCTACTGCATTTAAATCATTTCATTAAAACTACAGTATAAACTAACCCTTTTGGGTCAATCGTCTCATAAAAAAATTCATTATAAAACTTCGGTTTATAAAATCACCCTTCTTTTAGGGTCACATGTCATAAAATCATCTGAAATCTAGTATCACAGTAGACAATCATAAAATCGAGGGCCTGACCCCTCCCTCGGGTCAACCCTGGTCTATCGACCAATAGTTATATCATGCGAGACAAGCAGCTGATTATATCAGTAACATCGAGGACTATGACCATATCCTAGTGACCCCTGGCAACACAGTACCTAGTGTACGGGGTATCACACCTGAAACGGGAGGTGGGTCATCCTACCCACTAGAACAACATAACACCAGGATTGCGAGGGTAAGGCATGCTGCCTCATGGCTAATGCCACTCCACTCCAACAATTCCCATGGTACAGCGTACTCCGCGTGATATACACGGTACAACATACTCCGTGAACCCAAGCTCAATCAGGGGTGCCTGTAATAGGTCTTATCCACCATATCATCTCTGTCTCAGTATGCATGTGTGAGCATATCATCTCACTGTGACACACAGTCTACAGGAGGCTCCAACACGGCTATATGCATGTAATATAAATCCCTGTGCGAGCGAAGCTCAAGCATGGCTCCATGTATATTCATGATATCAGAAAACCTCGTGCGAGCAAAGCTCTAGCACGGTGTCATAAAAATCAATGAAATCTGCGTACGAGCAGCGCTCTAGTACGACTTAAAATAATTAGAAATTCAAGTAAAATCCATGTACGAGTAATGCTCTAGTACGGATATGTATAAAAACTCAGTGAAAACCTCGTACGAGAAAATCTCCAGTACGACATTCAAATGAATTATGAAGACCATATAAAACTTTGTGCGAGCAACGCTCCAGCACAAATGAATGCTTAAGTAAATCAAATCTCGTGCGAGTTACACTCCAGCATGACTTTATGCATAATTAAATCAAATCTCATGTGAGTTACACTCAAGCACGACTTTTATGCAATTATCATATCAAAACTGGATGCGAGCTAGGCTCCAACATCTCTCATGCATGTCAATCATAAAAACTAGTGCGAGCAATCGCTATAGCACATGCATATTCAGTCAAAACAAATCAGAACAGTCGAAACATGTCAAAACATCGTAAAACAGAGTGCGAGCTAGGCTCCAGCACCTCTCATGCATTTCACAATAATAAAAATCAGTGCGAGCAACCGCTCTAACATATTTCATGCATATGATGTCACACAAGTCAGTGCGAGCAACCGCTCCAGCACATTTATGCACATTCACAAATGCAGATATAGTGCCAACTACGTGTCAGCACTATCTATTTCCATATAAACTTGATTGTTGGCCTAATTTCCAAAGAAATTTTCACTTAAATACAAATAACACTTACGTAGTGTTATCATGTGAAATTCATGCAATTACTGGCCAATCTATCGATTTGCTTTGATTAAAACCAATAAAATCCTTAAACCATAAATTTTCTTAAATCATGCATTTCATGCATGTCATGCTTTCACCATTCATAGGTGAACTTCCCTCACTAGGGGTAAAATAGTCTTTTTTACCTATTTCGATCCTTAAAATCATTTAAACCACTTTTAGGATCATTATACAATAACAGTGTATGCATACATAATCAGTGTACAAAAAAGCTATTAAAATACGTGTAGCTACCTCTAGCTACTCACACAATTCCCTTACCTCATTTTTCTGTACAGTCTGACCTTTCCTCTGATGACTTTTCACGCAGTTCGATTTGCTCCAAATCCAATCAAATCTCCGGAACTGAGGATACACATTCATCAGGTTAAATACAATACAATTTAATTGTATTTCATAATTTTCTGGGCTTAATTTAAATCATTGGGCTCGTTTACCCATATTGGGCCCGATTGCACCTTAATGGGCCTTAATCGGCCTTAAGCCCGTTTACCATGCTTTATTGAGGCCTATTGGGCTCATTGGGCCCATCAATATTTATTTAGCCTCGTTCTAAATTCTCGAATATCTCAATTTAGTATTTACGACAATTTATTTAAATTCCAAATTTAATTCATTTATGCGGAAATTAAATCCGTAATTCATTAACACGTATAACGATGTAAATTGTCATAAATAAAGGTTACTTACCCGTGATTCCATGATAGTACGTAAATCGAGGTTGTCTCGAGCTCTCGGTTGATGCCAATTGTCGAGCTACACAATTTACATAATTTTTCGGGTAAATTTTCAGTCGAATATTTATCAAATTAAATATTTCAAAATTTAAATCGGTCAATTCGACCGCTTACCGACTTACCCGTAGCTCGATTGCATCACTGAAATTTTCCTCAATTTTTTCTCTTTTTCTTTTTCCCTTTTTCTTCCTTTTTCCTTTTCTTTTTTTTGCTGAACCGGTTCGGTTCAACCCGGTTCAGACCGTCGATTCAGTCTGGTTCGATCCGTTCGGTACCTTTCCAACCGATTTTTCGCCGGTTTTCACCACCAGTGGCTCCGCTGGGTCGTCCGCATCTCGGATCTGGGGTTAGTTTCGTTCAAGGCCGTCGAAAAGTGGCCGATCCGACCTGTTCTCTCCTCCCCGTCGGTATCGTTTCGGTTTGGCCGCCGTTTCCGGCGCTGGCCACTGTTCCATCAGCCAAGGCTGCCACCAATCGCACCGTCGGCGCCTGGGGAACTCTCAGCTGGTGGTGGCCGGCCTCGAATCGGCACCGATCGCCGAGAATCTCCCTCGGTTCTCTCTCTCGGCATTTCCTCGCCATTCGCCGCCGTTCACCGCTTGTTGGTGCCGGTGGATAGCTCGGTTGGGTTACCTCCTCGTCGGCCGCTCCTCTATGCTGGTCGCTGGCCTCTGATCATCGTTAAAGAAGGGAAGCTCGGCTTCCGTCTCGTTTTCCATCTCGAGTTTCGCGAGTTTCCTTTTTTTTTACTTTTTTTATTATTAATTTTTATTATTATTATTTTATTTTTAATAATATTTTAATCAATTAAAATATTATTAAAATCCAAAAATATCTTAAAAAAATACTATTTTATTCATTTAATTCGCAAATGAATTTCTCAGTCCGATTTTACCTTTCGGTATATTTTTCAATTATTTTTGGGATTATTTTTCGATACGAAAATTCTGGTTTATTCCAATAAATTCATATCTTGATCAATTTAACCAAAAATTTAATTATTTCTTCGTTATTGATCAAGATTTCTCAATCCCATATTTTAATTAAATTTTCTTGTCCCGATTAATACCAAATTTCGATCTTTTGATCGTTTTGCCCTTGCACGTGTTCGGTAATTCCATTTCAATCCTTTTGCATTTTTAAATGCACTTGAAAATTTCTATTCATTCCCTTTTGCTCTTACGATAAAAAATTCGAGTCTTACAATCTCCCCCACTTAAGAAATTTGGTCCTCCAAATTAGAACCAAGTCAAATGAGTCTATAAATAACTCCGAGTACATCTATCGTATCATATACTGTCATCCTCAAGTGACTTTCTCCGGAGTGTAATACTACCCTCATACTTAATTAGGGAGATCATCTTAAACCTCAACACTTTCTCCTTTCGTTTAATACCCAAATCGATTTTCTAATCATACGTTACACTTTCATTGAGCTAAGCTGTTGGAGCTCATATCCAATCACATATGCTGGATTTGGATAGTATTTCTGAAGCATCAAAAGATGGGACACATTGTGGATGCCTGTTAATTCAGGTGGTAACGCCAACCTACAGGTCTTAGTTCCCACTTGTCCAATATCTCTATCCAAATTTCGTTACGCTCTTAGGACAAGTAACTTCCAACAATACTGATTCACCATCGGTGAATTCCAAAGATTTTTTGTCTCTTGTCAGCATGGATTTTCTGTCTGCTCTGAGGTGTTCTTAATCTCTCACAAATCAACTTAACATCCTCAGAGGTTTGTCTTACCAATTCGGGAATAATTCTCTATCTGTCACCCACTTCTTCTCCAAGTTAGGGAACAACTTCCTATGACCATACAATGCCTCATATAAAATGTTATCCCGATACTCAAGTGACAACTGTCATCATTAGCGAATTTGATTAGTAGCAACTGATCATCCCAGGAGCTTATAAAATCAATAGCACATGCTATCATCACATCCTCCAGAACCTGTACAGTCCTCTCTAACTGACCATCTGTCTGAGGATGGAAGCTGTGCTAACTCTCAATCAGGGTCCCATAGCTTCTTAAAAAACGTTCCCATTTCCGTGTCAATATAAGTAGAGACTGCAATAATCCTGCAGACTTCTAGTATTCTACCTTACTCTGCTGACATACGAGACACTTTGCTACAACTCTACAATTTCTCTTTTCATATCTGACCACCAATACTCTTTTTCAGAGATTTCGATATATTTATTATTTCTCGGATGCACTGTATATCCCGAAGAGTGAGCTTCTGACAATAACACTATCTCATCATTGTGGTCCTGGGGAGCACTTATACTGTCTCTAAACCTCTGTAAGTCATCATCACTCACTGTGAACTCTGTCACTATACCCTTCTAAATTTGACCACACTATCACACCATGCCGATCATCACGCTAAACCTGGCAAATCCGGTCACACAAATCCGGTTCTAACCTCAGGCTAGCTGTCACAAATCACCGTCATCATCAGAAAGGATCACATCACTACTGAGGCTCATAACTGCTCTAGTAGTTCACGCTCCCTGACCATCATAGGTAATACCATCCCGAGGCTCTTTCTGTTCAAGGCATCAGCCATTACATTAGCCTTTCCTGGGAGGTACAATTTTCACAATCAAAATTCTTAGACGCTCTAACCCTCTTAGTTATCTCATATTCCGACTCTTTCTGTGAAAACAGATACTCGGGGCTTTTACAATCAGTGCATATCCGAAATTTCTTACCATTTAAGTGGTGGCGCCATACTTTAAGTGTAAACCTACAGCTGCCAACTCTAAATCATGGGTCGGATAGCTTCTCTGATGGTCCTTGAATTATCTGGATCTATAAACGACTATCTTCTCATTTTACATCAATGCACAACTCAATCCTTATTTTGAGGTATCCATACACACTAAAACCTCTTGAGCTGTTAGGTATGGTGAGAATAATTACGGTGGTCAGTTCATTACTTAAATATACTAAAACTCACCGAAGCCATTTTCATACTTATCATACCATTCGTATGCAATCATTTTCCAAACGATACATGTCAACTGAGCAACCAATTTCGAGAAACTCTCAATAACTCATCTGTAAGATAGTTTCCTGTTGCTACTCATGCTCTTCCCTGGACTTCGAATACATCAAAATATCATCGCTAAAGATGACAACCAATCGGTCCAGGTAAGGTTTAAATACCTTATCATAGTTGAGTTCCACTGAATATTTCAATTTCCCATATCCTTGACCTATGTACTCATAAACGTAAAACGTCATTTCGAAATCGCTTCCGTTCAAAATACTAGCCCACGTCATTTCCTTTTTTTTTTTTTATATTAACGGCTTTTATAAAATTTTAATTTTTTAAACCTCCATGATTGATCGAATTCTATATTTCTTTATCGTACCAGTAATGGCACCCAAATTTTAAATGTATGTATTATGACTGTCGATTTCAATTTATAGATTATGTGTGTGCTTCTAGACACTGTCAAATCTTCAGGCAAGAAAGTATTTTGAAATACCTTTATTAACCCTCAAACTTGACCACAATTACTTTACATATCAGTCCATGTGGTCACAATTCATAGTCACTACATATCGCTTAATCCTTACTTTGCATATCAAGGATATCCTTAGCTTGCATACGCCTCTTATTCCAATATATCTCGTATGCAGGATCTATCACATCTCAAAGCTTATCTCCTTTCATATATCACTTATGACAAACTCTTTCCTTGCTTGTCAAACTTACAATATACTTTTCAGTGATATTTTCACCCCTATTTTCAACTTACAATCTCTATACCCATTTTCAGTTAGTGAAAACCATCTAACCATCCTCATCTTGCTTAAGGGTACAAGCTTCACATCTTTCATTAGCTTGTAAGCAACTGAAGGCGGTATGAATAAATGCATGGCACCAGGAGCAATTAAAATAATTAATTCATTATTAACAACCAGTGTGGTATCTTTCACCACATCATATGAAACATCAATTGTGTCCTGGTCCAAGGCATACACTCGCCCTTGTCTAACATCTTATTTCCGTGGTAACTACCACACATCCTTCACTGCTCACACTGCTACACTGTTATACGGCTACAGAGTAGGTCGGGGTCCTCAAATCACAATACCCCTCAAAAGTGCTGCAATTGGATACACTGGGGCTTTACTAATCATCTTACCCCATGATTCATCAGCTCTAAGCTTTTATCAACTACTTTTTCCCGTTCTGACATCCTTGTCATCCTCTATTCTCTTTCTGTCTCTATTTCAGCCCTTACTACCTTTCTCAAACTCAGAGGCATGCAACACATGATCTTATTCACACAACTGTAGTCTGCGTACTGCCTCTACATAGGTAGTGATATCTAATGGCCAATCGGACTCTAATCGACAATCTGAGCCCTTCCATGAACTTTCAGACATTCTGACTCTCACTGTTCATATTATCAGAGTCATATCTGTGCAGGTATATAAACTGAGTTTCATACTCATTAATCAACCAGTTCCTCTGGGTCAGAGTAACGAATATCATCTGTTATTTCCTTAAAAAAATATCCGAGATATTCTATCACCGAAATACATCTAGAATTATTTTCTCCATGTCCATTCTGGATGTCTAACTCTTAAGATGGGTCGAGCGGATTTCCACCAATTCTTCGACTCATCCTCAATTCTCATGCATACTCTGAGCAATTAGCTCGCAAATTATTCTCCACACTCCGTTCCAATCTTGCGAAGCGTGTCTCAATACTGTCTGATCTCTCTGTCAGACTCTGTCCGATCATTCTGTAGGACTCTGTGGGGCATCCTTAACATCAGCCTCCACTTCAATCTCATATCGAGTCTCATGTGGCGACTCAGTACGACTGTTAGGCCTGCCTCTACGGCCATGAGTTCGTGTACTCGCCTCTCTATCATAGCGGCTATCAGTTAATGAGTCTATATTCTTGCATTCATAACCAAATTCTTTGCTGCACTTCCAACTCGATAAACACAATTGTATATAAATAATGCACAGTACCTGGGGACGTAAACTTCCTTAACCACTAACACCGACTCATATCAGGCCAACTCAAGCACTGATACCATTTAATTGTCATGACCAAAATTACTTAAAAATCAGAGTAAATTTTTCACTTTTTCATTTATTATTTAATTCTTACCTTTCTCTCATCGTGATCATCCTACAACACAGTTGGACTATGATTCGGTGTTAGTCACCATACGCTATCTACCATTTCATTTCAATAATCACATTCATATATCAAAGTTTACTATCTTTTGACTTTAAATAAATATATACACATTGGTATTTATAATTCTACATCCCCGACATCATATCCGTATACAGTACTGTGCATTGCATATTTAGATACAAAACCATACAAATGTGTATACCTGTCTCTCGATGGGAAGCAGCGGATACCAAGCATGCAAGTCCTCAGCCGCTCACTAACTATTGCGAGTGCTCTGAAAAGATGGAAAAATAAGGGGGGTGAGCAAACCACACGCTCAGTAAGGCAATTATGCAAGTAAGTAGATAGCTCTACTATCTACATGCTCATAATGCCATGCCCTTAAAATCCATTTCTTTTCATTAAAATCATCAAGCACAAAGTTATGCAAACATCAATGACTTAGTTTATCAAAACTATTTGTGCATATAGAAATCATGTAATTCATGCATCAAAGGCATTTTATGTGACATCATTAAATCATAATGAGCATGAAACAAATCTAGATCATGCATTCTTTCATGTCATGCAAGACAAATCATGAATTTGAAATAAAAGCATGGAAAATAACATCATGCTACTGCATTAAAATCATTTCATTAAAATTGCAGTATAAACTAACCCTTCCGGGTCAATCGTCTCATAAAACAATTCATTATAAAACTTCGGTTTATAAAACCACCCTTCTTTTAGGGTCACATGTCATAAAATCATCTGAAATCTAGTATCACGGTAGACAATCATAAAATCGGGGGCCTGACCCCTCCCTCGGGTTTACCCTAGTCTATCGACCAATAGTTATATCATGTGAGACAAGCAGCTGATTATATCAGTAACATCGAGGACTATGGCCATATCCTAGTGATCCCTGGCAACACGGTACCTAGTGTGCGGGGTATCACACCTGAAATGAGAGGTGGGTCGTCCTACCCGCCATAACAACATAACACCAGGATTGCGAGGGCAAGGCATGCTACCTCGTGGCTAATGCCACTCCACTCCAACAATCCCCATGGTACAGCGTACTCCGCGTGATATACACGGTATAACGTACTCCGTGAACCCAAGCTCAATCAGGGGTACCTGTAATAGGTCTTATCCACCATATCATCTCTGTCTCAGTATGCATGTGTGAGCATATCATCTCACTGTGACACAGTCTACAGGAGGCTCCAGCACGGCTATATGCATGTAATATAAATCCCTGTACGAGCGAAGCTCAAGCACGGCTCCATGTATATTCATGATATCAGAAAACCTCATGCGAGCGAAGCTCTAGCACGATGTCATAAAAATAAATGAAATCTGCGTACGAGCAGCGCTCCAGTATGACTTAAAATAATTATAAATTCAAGTAAAATCCACGTACGAGTAATGCTCTAGTACGGATATGTATAAAAACTCAGTGAAAACCTCGTACGAGAAAATCTCCAGTACGACATTCAAATGAATTATGAAGACCATATAAAACTTTGTGCGAGCAACGCTCCAGCACAAATGAATGCTCAAGTAAATCAAATCTCATGCGAGTTACACTCCAGCACGACTTTATGCATAATTAAATCAAATCTCGTGCAAGTTACACTCCAGCACGGCTTTTATGCAATTATCATATCAAAACTGGATGCGAGCTAGGCTCTAACATCTCTCATGCATGTCAATCATAAAAACTAGTGCGAGCAATCGCTATAGCACATGCATATTCAGTCAAAACAAATTAGAACAGTCGAAACATGTCAAAACATGGCAAAACAGAGTGCGAGCTAGGCTCCAGCACCTCTCATGCATTTCACAATAATAAAAATCAGTGCGAGCAACCGCTCTAACACATTTCATGCATATGATGTCACACAAGTCAGTGCGAGCAACCGCTCCAGCACATTTATGCACATTCACGAACGCAGATATAGTGCGAACTACGTATCAGCATTATCTGTTTCCATATAAACTTGATAGTTGGCCTAATTTCCAAAGAAATTTTCATTTAAATACAAATAACACTTACGTAGTGTTATCATGTGAAATTCATGCAATTACTGGCCAATCTATCAATTTGCTTTGATTAAAACCAATAAAATCCTTAAACCATAAATTTTCTTAAATCATGCATTTCATGCATGTCATGCTTTCACCATCCATAGGTGAACTTCCCTCAATAGGGGTAAAATAATCTTTTTTACCTATTTCGATCCTTAAAATCATTTAAACCACTTTTAGGATCATTATACAATAACAGTGTATACATATATAATCAATGTACAGAAAAGCTATTAAAATACGCGTAGCTACCTCTAGCTACTCACACAATTCCCTTACCTCATTTTTCTGTACAGTCTGACCTTTCCTCTGATGACTCTTCACGTAGTCCGATTTGCTCCAAATCCAATCAAATCTCCGAAACTACGGATACACATTCATCAGGTCAAATACAATACAATTTAATTGTATTTCATAATTTTTTGGGCTTAATTTAAATCATTGGGCTCGTTTACCCATATTGAGCCCGATTGCACCTTAATGGGCCTTAATTGGCCTTAAGCCCGTTTACCATACTTTATCGAGGCCTATTGGGCTCATTGGGCCCATCAATATTTATTTAGGCTCGTTCTAAATTCTCGGATATCTCAATTTAGTATTTACGACAATTTATTTAAATTCCAAAATTTAATTCATTTATGTGGAAATTAAATTCGTAATTCATCAACACGCATAACGATGTAAATTGTCGTAAATAAAGGTTACTTACCCGTGATTCCATGATAGTACATAAATCGAGGTTGTCTCGAGCTCTCGGTTGATGCCAATTGTCGAGCTACACAATTTACATAATTTTTCGGGTAAATTTCCAGTCGAATATTTATCAAATTAAATATTTCAAAATTTAAATCGGTCAATTCGACCGCTTACCGACTTACCCGTTGTGACGCCCCGGAAGCGCGAAAAATAGGGCTAATTTAAAACTTTTTACTCATCAATTCACAATTAAGGGTGTATTCCTGTGCAGTGTCATACATCATCATAATTATCATGCCTTAGGATCTCATCATAATATAGTATATATTGTATCATATACATTACTCAATTCCAAGTTAATTAATCCTAATACATCCCGTACATCATTATACAATGAATGTCTGTAAATATAACTCTAGTCTGGGTACATGAATATTAAATATCTACCTCAATACACAAAATACGGCCTGAAGCTCAAGTCCTCCACTAGCCTCTAACCCGTACGCCGCAGGGAACTCACTTCACTTTAAGCGATCTGGGGGGGGGGAGAGAAAACAGGGTGAGCTTCCAAATCTCTCAGTAAGGGGGGTAAGGGAACTCAGTTATATAAACCATATCACACATCACAAATATGTATTTGTTTATGAAGCTCATTTGAAATCGTAGTATGAAAGTTCTCAAAACATCATCATCTCATAACTCATAAATCATGTGAAAACATGAAGGTAAAAAGGCTCAATATCGAGCACTCACAAGCATGTGTAAATATATGCGATAATGGCTGTTCTCAAAATACGTGATAAAAATCACCTCAGTAAATAACACGTGATAAGGTCACAAAACACAACTCATGTGTAAAACGAGACTAGGCAATAAAACTCAATTAAAACTCGTCATTGCACATCAAATATGTAATCTCCTCTGGGTGCGCATCCCAGGCATCCTCGTATAGAGGGAACGTCGACAATATGGTCGTATGCATGGTATATTGGACTTATATGTTACCAGAACAAGGCCCGACCTTACATGCTACCAGAGCAATGCCTCGCCTCATGCACACTATCACGTGGTCCCTGGGTCGATTCCCAGGCGGTCCACTCTCTGGGTCTTACATGCTACCAAAGCAAGGCTACCCAGCGTTACCAGAACGGGGGTCATCTCACGTTACCAAAACGGAGACATCTCTCGTTACCAAAACGAAGGCATCTCTCGTTACCAAAACGGAGGAATATCGGACTTACATGCTACCAGAGCAAGGCCTCCCAACGCTACCAAAGCGGAGGATTAATCGGACTTACATGTTACCAGAACAAGGCCTGTGGTCCCTGGGTCGATTCCCAGGCGTCCCACTATATCAGTCTTATATGCTACCAGAGCAAGGTCCGATGTGTATTCAACATGACATGCCTAAGTCTCAATCATTAGCCATTATCTTATAAAACGTTATGCCTTCACGTAGAACTCATAATGGTTTTCTCTCATAAAACTCATTTAAAACATTTGTGTACTCAACACAAAACATATTAAAACCGAGTTCCAACCGGCAAAACACACACACATTTTCTCAAATCTCAATATCGCCTTAACGTAGAGCCCAATTTACTTTTCACGCAAACTCAAAGGTTTATAAAGCAATTTCACACTCAGCTTATAAACTCATAAAATAATGGGCTCCAACCGGCTATAAAAACCGTGTGCAATTATATCACAACACAACACCAAACATGCTTGTATTCTCAAATCATGGTTCATGCTACAATAATTCATCAAAACACATACACAAATGGTTTAGTTTTCCCTTACCTCTTTGCACCTCGTATAGTGCAATCGTTTCCCCCGTATCACGGACTAGCCTCGCATTCCACTCTGGAACTCCCGAGCTGTCCAAACGATGTTAAAACATCAATACTCATTATCACATTAACCTCAATTCTCAAAATCGAGAATAATTGCTTATAACAACTCAAATTTCTCAATTCTCATAACTCCATCACAAACCACAATCTCGCTCACAACACCTCAACATTCTATATTTCCTATGCCACAATATCTATGCTAATACACCACATTGTCTAAATCTCCATTTATAGCTCAAAATTCCTAAATTTACCAAAGTTGCTAAATATCATCATCACTCCAACTACATTGTAATTTCATCAATCCCTAATCATTTTTCAACTATTTCAACACAATGCTAACAACCATTATCACCAAAATCATCTCAAATATAAGGATCGAGGTTTAGAAATTACCCAAAACTTGTGGAGAGCTTGTCTCTTGCCTCGATTCAATCCGTCTTACGATTTCCAAGTATGTTGTTCTCCCTTTGATGAGGAACAACTTTCCTTCTTGCCACAGCCTCGGATTTGGACGAAAATGGGTGCTTTGGATGAGTGAGAAAGCTAGGGCTCGGTGAAAATAGGGGTTGGAAGACAGAGAAAGTGAAATTGCAGGAGAAAGCAGGGATTCCTTATATAGACTGAGGGTAGGAGATCGATCTGGCTCTTGATGAGATCGATCTGCATTTGAATTTGGGGACGATTTGGGTCAATTTATGCCTAGGAGATCGATCTGTCGAGGGGTGAGATCGATCTCTTTATGGCTTTATGAGATCGATCTGCGCCTTGGGGAGATCGATCTTCTCCCAAACAGAAACATTTGGAGATCGATCCCTTCCTCATGAGATCGATCTTCTCTCAAACAGAATGATAAGGAGATCGATCCTCTTCCATTGGAGATCGACCTCCTCCTTAAATTCCTCATTCCTTGTCATTTTTAACTCACCAGATCGATCTCTCCTACTCCCAGATCGATCTGTCCTCATAGCTTCATACTTATTTTAAACACTTAACATATAAATCTCCAATTATCATTCCCACAATTCATTTAGCTCAATAAATTATACTTCAAGTTCATATTACATAATTAAAATATGTCTGAAATTCTCAGATCTCACACCCGTAGCTCGATTGCATCACTAAAATTTTCTCCAATTTTTCCTCTTTTTCTTTCTCCCTTTTTCTTCCTTTTTCCTTTTCTTTTTTTGGCTGAACCGGTTCGGTCCAGTTCGGTTCAACTCGGTTCAGACCTCCGATTCAGTCCGGTTCAGTCCGTTCAGTGCCTTTTCGACCGGTTCTCCGCCTGTTTCTACCACCAGTGGCTCCTCTGGGACGTCCGCATCTCGGATCTGGGGTTAGTTTCATTCAAGGCTGCCGAAAAGTGGTCAGTCCGGCCTGTTCTCTCCTCGCCGTTGGTATCGTTTCGGTTTGGCCGCCGTTTCCGGCGCTGGCCGCTGTTCCATCAGCCAAGGCTGCCACCAATCGCATCGTCGGCGCCTGGGGAACGCTCGACTGGTGGTGGCCGGCCTCGAATCGGCGTCGATCACCGAGAATCTCCCTCGGTTCTCTCTCTCGACTTTTCTTCGCCAGTCGCCGCCTTTCATCGCTTGTTGGTGCCGGTGGATGGCTCGGTTGGGCTACCTCCTTGTCGGCTGCTCCTCTATGCTGGTCGCCGACCTCCGATCATCGGTGAAGAAGGGAAGCTCGGCTTCCGTCTCGTTTTCCAGCTCGCGTTTCGCGAGTTTCCTTTTTTTTTTTTACTTCTTTTTTAAATTTTATTATTAAATTTTATTATTATTTTATTTTTAATAATATTTTAATCAATTAAAATATTATTAAAATCCAAAAATATCTAAAAACAAATACTATTTTATTCATTTAATCCGTAAATGAATTTCTCAGTCCGATTTTACCTTTTCGGTATATTTTTCGATTATTTTCGGGATTATTTTTCGATACGAAAATTTCGGTTTATTCCAATAAATTCATATCTTGATCAATTTAACCCGAAATTTAATTATTTCTTCGTTATTGATCAAGATTTCTCAATCCCATATTTTAATTAAAGTTTCTTGTCCCGATTAATACCAAATTTTGATCTTTTGATCATTTTACCCTTGCACGTGTTCGGTAATTCCATTTCAATTCTTTTGCATTTTTAAATGCACTCGAAAATTTCTATTCATTCCCTTTTGCTCTTACGATAAAAAATTCGGGTCTTACACAATACTTCCAATTAAAACATGTCATAAAATAGTGCTATCATAACACAAGTATTTAAATCAAGAGATTTATCAAATCACAATATCTCTTTTCTTTTTCTCAAATTATTTCTTTTCATCAAATCTTTTTTTTTTTTCTGAGTTTCTCAATTTCTCTTATCTCTGAGACAGGCATGGAATTCTCGGCAAACTAATATCCATGACATATGGCCATAGTTAGTGATCCCAGGCCTCATTGATCAGGTGTGCACAGGGCATCACTTGCCTGAAGGGGGATGGGTCAGTCCTACCCTCCGGCTCATCTCAATCAACATCATCTCCCTCATCATATCAAATATACTCAAGGTACAATGTACGCCATGTGTCATCTACGCGATACTCGTACTCACGTGCACCAAACACGGTACATAGTATTCCAACGAACAATTACACAGTTCAACGTACGATCGTGAACCTGGTCCAACCACCCAACTCTGATGGACTCATTATCCTGAACCATGTCTCATATACCAGGCGAGCAAATCAGCGTGACACACAGTCATCGTAAGGTTCCAGCGCGGTATCTCTCAGTGCGAGCAACAGTTTCTAGCATTGTATCATCTCAACTCAGTAAAAACTGGTGCGAGCAATGCTCCAGCACTTCTCTCAAAAATCATTGTGCGTGTTAAACTCTAGCAAGACACATCAAAAACATAAAAACATGTGCGACCTAAAACTTCAGCACATTAGCATTATAAAACCACGTGCGAGTCACGCTCCAGCACGGTTTATCGAAACATGTAAATATATGCAAGTAAAACTCCAGCATAATCAAAATCATCAAGACAGGTGTGAGCTAATGCTCCAACACCGATTCACATCCCAAATCCGATAGGTGGCTATTTTCTCTTTTAAAAACTCAAAAGATGATCATTTACGTAGCATGCCGTCCCATGCTAAATATGTAAAGCTAGCCAACCTACCCATCGTCATTTCTCGATCTAAAAATCAACACATAGTTGAGAAAACATCAAAAACATCGTATAGATGTAAAAACATTAAAAACATGCATGCCAGGCTGTTTTCCTTCCCACATCCCATTTTCACAATATTTATACCATAATACATTTCATTATCTCATATCATCTCATAGCTCAATAGCTAAACGTACTATTACTAGCATCATATCTACTAAAATTGCTGTAAAATACGTACAAATAACTCTATCGCTAACATACAGTCCCTTACCTCGAATCGCGCTTATACTTGCTTCGTCTCTTTTGCTCCGCTCGTAATCCGGGTTAATCGTGTTCCACGTATTTCAATCGACACGTGTAAATCATTGAGTTATTTTCTTTTCCTTCTCCTAGACGTACACATTGTCACTTATTTAGCTATTTATACTTCTCAAGCTTCTTATCATATTCCACCTTTCCCTCTAATCTCATTATACCTTCTCTCAAGTTTTCCATCATTTTCTATAAATGCTTCCTTCATGAATTCCCTACCATTATCACTCATTCATCACTACAATCATCATTACTATCAATGTTTCACATATCATTCAACCCACAAAATGTCTAGATATTCATATTTAAAGCTTGAGGGTTGAAGAGCTTACCTAGCTTAGCCTTTTTCCTTAGCCAAACTTGTAGTAGCCAAATCTCCTTCTCTTGGTCAAACCAATATGTGATTTTTTGGGTATGTTGTTCTCCTTGCTTCAAGGAACAACTTTCCCTTCTTGAGCTTATTCAGATTCTAGCTGGAATGTAGTGATTTTTAGAGTGAGAAAGCTTATTTCTTTGAGAGAAAATGACAGGTGCGGGTTTTGTACGGATACCTGAGATGTATAGCCATTTTTTATCTATTGTTTATATTTATAGACTGTTAATATGTAGCATGTATGTACACAGTAATATAGGATGCGATGTGAGTTAATGCATATGCTAAACTAACTTACCCTGTGGAGTAAACATATTATATAAAATAAATGTTCAAAATATAAGATGGTTGAGATACGAAGTGAGCTATTATTGGACCTGGTATACAAGTTTAATTCATGACATTAATTAGATATTGGTTAATAGAAACCTACATTACGTGATGACAAAACATCAAAAAGTTAAAAGAAAAATTGAAAAATTTAGCCCACCTTTTAGTATTCGGAACGTTATAATAACCATTCCATTGACTTAATGTAAGGCCCATGAATTCTATGTACCCTTTTTGATTCCATGCTGTACACACAAGTTACGTAATACGTGAATCATAATAAATGGACCTTTTTATGCTCCAAGTGTGAATAAAATGCAAAATGATTAGTAAAGCAGTTAAATGCAATCTATCCTTTGGAATTTTGGAAAAATAAGTAGCTGGAATCCTGCAGATGAATGCTAGATCGATCTTCTTTCACGATAGGATCGATCTTATAATTCCAGAATGAAATCACAAAGGTTCTATAGGCAAGAAGATCGATCTTAAGGTGATTCTGCATAGAGAGGATCGATCCCTACCCAAAAGCATATTGATCTCGAGGTGATTCTGCATAGAGAGGATCGATCCCTACCCAAGAACAGATCGATCTTGAATGGTTTTTGGCTAGAAAGGATCAATCCCTTCCCAAGAGCATATCGATCCCACAACTTATTTACTGAATACTTGTGTAGTTCAACCAAACGAAGATCGATCTCTCACCCTAGGAGATCGATCTCATAATACCATTTCTATTTAAAAGGCCAACAGACGAGTCTTCTTCCCCAGATTAACAAATATCTCTCCATTTTAGTAAAGTGAGCAAGTTTTCTCACTCTAAAATACCATCACCTTCCAAACAGATTTGAGAAAGGTTGCTTTTAGCAAAGTTGTTCATTGTGATGAGGAGAACAACATAGTCAAAAACTAGTGGTTAAATTTATGGATTTAAGGAGCATGGTGTTTCCCTAATTTTGGTCAAAGAGAAAGGTTAAGCTAGGTGAGTTTTCAATACACCAACTTCAATTATGTTAATCTAGATATTTTTATGAGTTGATTGGTGTATGTATGGTTGGCTGAAACTTCCTTGAGCATGCTTAATCATCCATGACCTAATATGGGTTTAGGGTGAGAAAGTGAGCTATGGTTGATTTAATAATGAATTGATTATACTACGATGTTGGTGATGTTATATGCATGATTTTGAGATGGTTTTGTGAAACCAATAAGTTGGAATAGATGATGATTTAAAGTGGGCATAAGAGGTGTATGATGAAATGCCTTAGTGAAGGAAAGTGATGAACTTAAGGTGTCATGCCCTTCTCTCACACGCAACCTACCAAAATCACCACAAGTTTTTCGCATTTCACTTACCTCTTCTTCTGTCATCACTCCACACCAAATAGTTGGGCTGTGATTCGGTATTAGTCACCCATTCACATTTATTCATAACATGCATAATATTTAATATTCTTTTCGATAATGTAAACTCTTATACATTAATACAAATATTTGTACATATACATCCCCGACTATACAATCGTTTACATAGTTGTGCTTATACATTGTTCAGTACAAAATGTCAAGGGTGTATACCTCTCATAAGATGGATAGCAGTGAATCAAAGTCTACCAGTTCTCAGTCGTGTCCACCTACTGTGGATTCTCAGAAAAGAGGGAAATAATAAGGGGGTGAGCTCATAGCTCAGTAAGGAAATCAGGCAAGCAAGTAGATAACAACACTATCTACAAAATACTATGCTCATGCATTGAAATCATTTCCTTATTCATTTGTATCTAAAGCATGCATCTTGCTTAAAACCTTTATTCAATATATATATATATAGATACAAACCATCAGTTATAAAAACTGGAATTATGCTGGTTTAATAACCTCAACAGTTTATGCAAATAATGCATTTCTCATGTAATTTCATACAAATCACATTTTTCTCATTCCATTCAATTTAATCAAATAATATGACATTCATCATGTTTAAAAACATGGAAATCTGGGCTTCACCCATCCCTCGGGTTACCCTTTTCACAATTCACAAATTCACATGTTCATATCATAAAACCATGTGATAGTTCATTCAAGAATTCTCAATATACATTGCATGAAAAGAAAACGAGATAGGCGACTACATGTTCTAAGATTATGATCATAACTTATTTTCTGTGATCCCAGGCTACACAGTACTCGGTGTATGGGGTCTCACAATTGCTGTAATGGGAGGTGGGTCAAATCTCTACCGTCAGCTCTCAACTGAGGACCTGATCCTGGAGCACACCAGATCCCACTAGATCCCGCTCCCACGCTAACCAGTCCTATCATAGTACATTCAAGTACTCACAGTACAGCGTGCTTCATGTGACATATACGGTATGCAGTACTTCATGAACCCTATCTCAAGGTGGGATGCTTGCCATGAGTCTTAGTCCTCATACCTTGGATATACCTCATAGTCGGGATGCTTGCTATGAGTCTTAGTCCTCATATCATGGGTTTTTTCGATAGCCCTCGGCCTTATCTCAAAATATTGCACGTGTGAGCATATAATATCGGTGTGACACACAGTCATCACAGGCTCCCAACACGGCTGTTTCATGCTCTTTTCAAAACTGGTACGTGCAAGTAAACTCCTAACACGATCGTATCACAATGTCATAACTCTAGTGCGAGCAATGCTCCCAGCACTATGTCATGTAAAAACACTGAGTATGAGCAAAGCTTCAAATACTCTATTATGTATGAAAAATGAAAACTGAGTACGAGCTAAGCTCCCAGTACTCTATCAAGTAAAACTGAGTATGAGCAAAGCTCCCAATACTCTATAATGCATCAATCATTAAATCTGAGTACGAGCTAAGCTTCTAGTACTCTAACATGCATAAATCGCATTTAAGATTTAGTACGAGTAAACTTTCAAGTATTATGTGATGCATATCTTAAAATCAAGTGCGAGTATTCTCTAGTACTTATGGTTTTCACACAAAACCCTGATAGATGGCTTATTCAAATCACAATTCACCCAAGTAAATCAAATAGGCACTCAAATGGGTTGTTTTGGCATATACATGAAAACATTAGCCATTCTATCATGTAACTATGAATATTTAGCAACAACATGCTTCTAAGGTATTTTCACCCTATTTTTGGATAAAACACACTTAGCCTTATTTGTCCCTATCACAATAACATGCCTATTCACGGGAATTCATATAGAATATAATATCAAAATTCTATTCAAAATACGTGTAGCTACCTCTAGCTACTCACAAAATTCCTTTACCTCGGATCACGTCACGTGACCTCTCTTCCTCGGTGCTGCTCACTCTTGCAGTCCTATCAGCTTCCACTCTGATTTCTGAAGCTGTTATAATTATCTACATTAGTATACCATAATATACTTGTTTCATTTGCCAAGTCTCAATTCAATACATCAATCTCATCATTTTCTCCCATTATGGTGTTATACTATATTTTTCACATATTCATCTTCATTTCTCCTCATTTTCAATTTATGCATTTCATAAAACTACCTTACAGTCTTCCATACATGCATATTCCATCATTTAACTCATGTTAACACAACTTTTTCATCATTTTCTCACTTTCCCACCAATAGTTAGGTCATGCTCATTTTTCATGATCCTTTTGTTTTCCATAATTTATACTTATACCTAATAACTTACCAATACACCTAAATTAACATATATCAAAGTGGTGTATTGAATCTTACCTAGCTTGAACTTTCCTCATTTTCACCAAAATTGGCAAAATCCTTCTTGTTGTTTCAATCTTTGATTCCAACTTCTTATTTCCAAGTATGTTGTTCTCCTCTTTACTAAGACCAACTTTACTTAACTAAATCTCACTCAAAACTAATTGCAAACTAAAGTTTTCTAGTGTAAAAGGTTAGTTTTAGCTTTAGGTTTTGAATGGAATAGTGTTTCTCATGAAACAGAGGTTGCAGAGGTCCAGTATTTATAGAATTGGCTCTTAGAGATCGATCTGGTAACTGCATGAGATCGATCTCCCCTGCACTTTTCTCTTTGAAACCGACCTTTCAAGCCAAATGAGATTGCCCCTAAGCATGAGATCGATCTGTATTACTCAGAACCTTAAGGAGATCGATCTGGCCTTGCAATGAGATCGATTTGTCGTAACCTGAGCCTTAAGGAAATCGATCTGCTTCAGCCAAAACCTGCTTAAGATCAATCTGCACCATTGAGGGATCGATCTGCTCTTGCTAAGGGATCGATCTGCCTCTTACAGAAACCTTATTTTTGCATGTTTAACATATGAGATCGATCTATATTGCCAATGAGATTGATCTGCTCCTTTCCAAAAGCAGTTCTGCTGCAACTTTCATCCTAAAATCACTGTTACAATGGTATTTGATTTACTCAACCATCCATTTTACATTTCATACACATTTACAACTTCAAAACATCCATTCCTCCTAATTCATATTTATTGTGACTTGTTCATACATCACAATTTCATAAAGATTACATGTTAAATTACAAGTCTTACAATCCTCCCCAGCTTAAGAAATTTGGTCCTCTAAACAACTGGGGGTATTTCTCTCGCATCAGACTCTCTAGCTCCCAAGTAGCTTCCTTTAAAGTGTGATGTTGCCAGAGAATCATCACTAACTCGATGGTCTTGTTTCTCAAGACTTTCTCCTTTCTATCCAGTATTCAGATTAGTTTCTTTACATATGTCAAATCATCTTTGAGCTCCAATGACTCATACCGAATCACATGATTTGGATATGGATGATACTTCCTCAGCATCGAAATGTGGAAGACATTGTACACTCCCGATAAATTCGGTGGCAAAGCCAATTTGTATGCCTTATCTTCCACTCTGTCTAGTATTTCAAAGGGTCCAATGTAGCGAGGATTCAATTTACCTCTCTTGCCAAATCTCGCTATACCCTTGGAAGGAGAAACCTTTAGAAAGACTGACTCACCAACTGCGAACTCTAGTGCCCTCTGTCTCTTGTCAGCATAACTTTTCTGTCGACTCTGAGCTGTCCTTAATCTCTCAACAATCAATCGGACAACCTCAGAGGCTTGTGTAACCAAGTTAGGAGCAAATATTTTCCTGTCACCCACTTCTTCCCATCCGATAGGGGAACGACATCTACGACCATATAAAGCCTCATATGGTGCCATCCCGATACTCGTATGATAATTGTTGTTGTAGGCAAATTTGGCTAGTGGCAAATGATCATCCCAGGAGCCTCTAAAATCCAGCACACACTCTCTCAACATATCATCCAGAGTCTATATGGTCCTCTTTGACTGACCATCTATCTGAGGATAAAAAGTGGTGCTCAAACTCAATTGGGTTCCCATGGCTTCCTCAAAATATTTCGAAAAATGGGAAGTGAAGCGGGAATCCCTATCCGAAACAATGCTCACTGGAATACCATGTAACCTTACTACCTCGTGTACATACAACTCTACCAATGAACTTAGAGTATCGATAGCTCTCATAACTAGAAAGTGGGCTGACTTCGTCAGTCTATCAACTATCACCCATATAGCATCGTGATTCCCCTGGGTCCTCGGTAAACCCATCACGAAATCCATGGTGATATGCCCCTATTTTCATGTTGGTATTGGTAGAGGCTGCAACAACCCTATAGGTTTCTGATGCTCTACCTTCACTTGCTGACATACGAGACATCTTGCCACAAATTCTGCCACATCTCTCTTCATACCTGACCACCAGTACACTTCCCGGAGATTCAGATACATCTTATTACTCCCTGCATGTAACATGTACCTCGATGAATGAGCTTCCGTCAATATCAGTCTACTGAGCTCTGGGTCCTCGGGAACACACAATCTGTCTCTAAACCTTTGAAGTCCATAAGAACTTATCTCAAAATTGGTCTTTATGCCCTTATGTATCTGACCACTCATATCAATGCAATACGGATCAGTCTGCTGAGCCTGTCTGATCTTATCCAACAGATCCGGCTCTAATCTTAGACTAGCAATCACACAGTCCATATCCATGTCAGAAGGCACGACTCCCAAACTGAGGCTAGCAAACTACTCTAGTAACTCATGTTCCCTGATCATCATATACAATACCATCCCAAGGCTCTTCCTACTAAAAGCATCAACTACAACATTAGCCTTACCCGGATGATAAAATATCTCACAATCGTAATCCTTTAGAAGTTCTAGCTATCTTCTTTGTCTCATGTTCAATTCTTTCTGCGAGAACAGATACTTAAGGCTCTTGTGGTCGGTAAAAATCTGAAACTTTTCACCATACAAGTAGTGGCGCCATACCTTCAACGCAAACACTACTACTGCTAACTCCAAATCATGGGTTGGATAGTTCTTCTCATCGTCCTTCAGCTGTTTGGATCCATAAGCAACTACCTTCCCATCATGCATCAATACACAGCCTAGTCCCTGATGTGAAGCATCGGTATACACTGAAAATCCTCCTGAGCTGGTAGGGATAATGAGAATCGGAGCGGTGGTCAATCGACTCTTCAACTTTTGAAAACTCTTCTCACAATCTTCATTCCACACAACTTTTACACCCTTCCCAGTGAGACGGGTCAACGGAGCAGCTAACTTCGAAAATCCCTCAACGAATCTTCGATAGTATCCTGCTAAACCCAAGAAACTCCTGATCTCGATGACTGTCCTCAGCTGTTCCCATTGAACTACAACCTTAATCTTGGATAGGTCTACTAACACACCAACCTTTGACACAACATGTCCCAAAAACGAGATTCGTGATAACCAAAAATCACACTTATTGAGTTTAGCACACAACTTCTACTCTTGTAGAGTCTGCATTACAATCCTTAGGTGCTTCTCATGCTCTTTCTCAAATTTTGAATTTACCAAGATATCATCTATGAAGATGATGACAAATTGATCCAAATATGGCTTGAATACATCATTCATTAAAGCCATGAAAGCTGCGAGAGCATTCGTCAATCCGAATGGTATAACCAAGAACTCATAATGGCCATATTGGGTCCTAAATGCTGTCTTGGGCACATCTCCACTCTGAACTCTCAGCTGATGATACCCAGACCTCAGATCAATCTTAGAAAAGACTTACGCTCCCCGAAACTGATCCAACAAATCATCTATACGTGGAAGAGGATACCTATTCTTGATGGTTGCCTTATTCAATAATCTGTAGTCTATACACAATCGGAGGCTTCCATCCTTCTTTACAAACAAAATCGGTGCTCCCCAAGGTGAAACACTCGGTTTGATAAAACCCCTATCCAACAACTCCTGGAATTATCTATTGAGCTCTTCCAGCTCAACTAATTCCATGCGATACGGTGGTTTCGATATAGGTTCTGTACCAGGCACAAAGTCTATACAGAACTCCATCTCTCTGTCTGGTGGTAACCCTGGCAGTTCATCCGAAAAGACATTTGGGAATTCACTAACCACAGGAATATCTGCTAACTCCGAATGTACCTTATTTGTATCAACCACGTACGCAATAAAACCTTCAACATATTCATTTCTCAGTCAGTATAGTACATTATTCATTGAAATCAAAACTACTACTTTTATTTCTCTTCATCAAACTTTATAACACTTTTTTCAGGATTAGGAAACATAACTGTCTTAGCATAACAATCTAAAACAGCATGGTTTATAGATAACCAATCTATTCCTAATATTACATCTAAATCACTCATAGTTAACATTATCAGATTGGCTGTCATGTCATTTTTCCCTACTCTTACTTTACAATCATTTAACACATACTTCACTAGCTGACTATTATCCATAGGCGTACTAATCAACCTCATTCTACTCAAAGGTGTACGCTCTACATGCTTTACTAATTTACATGCAAATGAAGGCGATACAAATAAATGCATGGCACCAGGATCAATTAAAACATGTGCTTCTAAATCATACATCAGGATGTTACCTCTAATCACATACGAAGAAGCATCAGCTGTCCCCTAGTCTAAGGCATGTACTTGTCCTCGTCCAATAACCTGTTTCCCTTTCTCTTCAGTTGTCGCTCCCTTCCTCGGAGCAGACGTATCGACTAGAGCTCTCTCAGGCTCCTTACCATTCAGTGGGGTAATATCTATAATCTTTGGCAAACTCTAGCCATGTGTCCTAGCTTCTCGTATCTGAAGCATAATCCATTAGAAACAGGACAAGGCTTACCTCCATGGAATCTACCACATCTACTACACTATTTAGTGGTAGGCCTCGGTCCTCATATCACTACTCCTCTAGCTGGAGCTATAGCCGGGTATGTAGGAGATCTATCAGTCTTCTCTTGTACTTCCTCGATCCTTGGTCTCTTATCGAAGAGTCGCCTCCCTCCTCGATATCCAAAACCTCGAGCACTGTCACTCATCGCTCTCTTCCTATCTTGATCTCTACCATTTTTGACTGTCCTAAACTCTGAGACATTCCTCTCATAATCTTATTCACAGAGTTGCGCCCTGCGCCCTGCCTCATCATAGGTAGAAATGTCAAATGGAACCAGTTTAGACCGTAATACTAGTCTTAGTCCATCAATGAATCTCCGGACTTTCCTAGTCTCATTAGTCATGGTGTCAGGGACATACCTTCCTAGGGATAGAAATCGAGTCTCATACTCATCTACTGAATGACTTTCCTGGTTTAACCCTA
Source organism: Firmiana major (assembly GCA_033439115.1). Lineage (NCBI taxonomy): Eukaryota > Viridiplantae > Streptophyta > Magnoliopsida > Malvales > Malvaceae > Firmiana > Firmiana major. The sequence goes on along the minus strand of CM065907.1, from coordinate 40,277,134 downwards.
AAAATTCGGCCTGCAGCCTTCGCTGAGCCGTATCTGGAACAAACTGCCTTCTGAAGGCATCCAAAAATATCTTCCAACTGATCTCTGTATGTCGGGCTCTCAATATGTGTCGGGTGGACTTCCAACAATGCTTTGTCGTCCCTTTTAGTAGGAACGCAGCAAATGCGACCATCTCTGAAGTCGTACACTCAAAGAATCTGTACAACTTCTCCTTCTCTCCTACCCACTCCTCCACCAAAACTGGATCCTTAATCCCAGGAAAAGTTAGAGGTCCATGTTTCTAGAATTGTCGGAGTCTTTCAAGATCACAGCCATACCCCAAAACATTACTGCCCTGTCGTGGAGCAACATGAGACGGCGTATCCTGAACTGGTGGAGGTATAGGTGTATCCGTATGTTGTGGTAGATGAGCTGGCTGTACAGGCGTACCAAGTGCAGCTGCCTCTCTAAGCGCAGTCTCTGTATCCTATCCCTGTCCTCCTAGCATAGTCTGTGTAAGTATCTCCACTATAGTCTCAAGATGACGCTCTAGTCTCTCGAAACGTGGCTCGGTACTCTCAGTTACCTCAGTAGGACCTGTAGTCTCATCTCGGGTCTTTGGCCTACCTCTACGGCCTCGAGCCCTACCTCTATCCCCTCTACCACGACGAGTATTAGCCATAGTAGCTAAATCCCTGCATTATAACCATTAATTAGTCTAATTTCCATCTCGTTAACATAATTGTAACTGAACAAAGCACAGTACTATGGGGATGTACACTTTCCTAATTACTAATATCGACTTACATCAGACCAACTCTGCTCCGATACCATTCTGTCACGTCCTTCTCTCACACGCGATCTACTAAAATCACCACAAATTTTTCATATTTCACTTACCTCTTCTTCTGTCATCACTCCACACCAAATAGTTGGGCTGTGATTCGATATTAGTCACCTATTCACATTTATTCATAACATTCATAATATTTAATATTCTTTTCGATAATGAAAACTCTTATACATTAATATAAATATTTGTACATATACACCCCCGACTATACAATCGTTTACATAGTTGTGCTTATACATTGTTCAATACAAAATGTCAAGTGTGTATACCTTCGTAAGATGGATAGGCAGCAGATCAAAGTCTACCAGTTCTCAGCCGTGTCCACCTACTGTGGATGCTTTATAAAGAAGGAAATAATAAGGGGGTGAGCTCACAGCTCAGTAAGGAAATCAAGCAAGCAAGTAGATAACAACACTATCTACAAAATACTATGCTCATGCCATGAAATCATTTCCTTATTCATTCGTATCTAAAGCATAAATCTTGCTTAAAACCTTTATTCAATATATATATATATATATATGGATACAAAGCGCCAGTTATAAAAACTGAAATTATGATGGTTTAATAACCTTAGCAGTTTATGCAAAATAATGCATTTCTCATGTAATTTCACACAAATCACATTTTTCTCATGCCATTCAATTTAATCAAATAATATGGCATTCATCATGTTTAAAAACATGGAAATCTGGGCCTCACCCATCCCTCGGGTTACCCTTTTCACAATTCACAAATTCACATGTTCATATCATAAAACCATGTGATAGTTCATTCATGAATTCTCAATATACATTGCATGAAAAGAAAACGAGATAGGCGACTGCATGTTTCAAGATTATGATCATAACTCATTTTTCGTGATCCTAAGCCACACAGTACTTGATGTTCGGGGTCTCACAATTGCTGTAACGGGAGGTGGGTCAAATCTCTACTGTCAGCTCTCAATTGAGGACCTGATCCCGGAGCACATCAGATCCCACTGGATCCTGCTCCCACTGCTAACCAGTTCTATGATAGTACATTCAAGTACTCACGGTACAATGTACTCCATGTGACATACACGGTACATAGTACTCCATGAACCCTATCTCAAGGTAGGATGCTCGCCATGAGTCTTAGTCCTCATACCTTGGATATACCTCATAGTCGGGATGCTTACCATGAGTCTTAGTCCTCATACCATGAGTTATTTCGATAGCCCTCGGCCTTATCTCAAATTATTGTACGTGTGTGCATATAATATCGGTGCGACACACAGTCAGCACAGGCTTCCAACACGGCTGTTTCATGCTCTTTTCAAAACTGGTAGGTGCGAGTAAACTCCTAACACGACTGTATCACAATGTCACAACTCTAGTGCCAGCAATGCTCCCATCACTATGTCATGTAAAAACACTGAGTATGAGCAAAGCTCCCAATACTCTATAATGTATGATAAATGAAAACTGAGTACGAGCTAAGCTCCCAGTACTCTATCAGGTAAAACTGAGTATGAGCAAAGCTCTCAATACTCTATAATGCATCAATCAATAAATCTAAGTACGAGCTAAGCTTCTAGTACTCTAACATGCATAAATCGCATTTAAAATTTAGTACGAGTAAACACTCAAGTACTATGAGATGCATATATTAAAATCAAGTGCGAGTATTCTCTAGCACTTATGGTTTTCACTCAAAACCCTGATAGATGGCTTAGTCAAATCACAATTCACCCAAGTAAATCAAATAGGCACTCAAATGTGCTGTTTTTACATATAAATGAAAACATTAGCCATTCTATCATGCAACTATGAATATTTAGCCACAACATGCTTCTAAGGTATTTTCACCCAATTTTTGGAAAAAACACACTTATTCTTATTTGTCCCTATCACAATAACATGCCTATTCACGAGAATTAATATAGAATATAATATCAAAATTCTATAAAAAATACTTATAGCTACCTCTAGCTACTCATGAAATTCCCTTACCTCGGATCACGTCACGTGACCTCTCTTCCTCGGTGCCACTCACTCTCGCAGTCCGATCAACTTCCACTTTGATTTTCGAAGTTGTTATAATTGTCTACCTTAGTATACCATAATATACTTGTTTCATTTGCCAAGTCTCAATTCAATACATCAATCTCATCATTTTCTCCCATTATGGTGTTATACCATATTTTTCACATATCCATCTTCATTTCTCCTCATTTCCAATTTATGCATTTCATAAAACTACCTTACAATCTCCCATACATGCATATTCCATCATTTAACTCATGTTAACACAACTTTTTCATCATTTTCTCACTTTCCCACCAATAGCTAGGTCATGCTCATTTTTCATGATCCTTTTGTTTTCCATAATTTATACTTATACCTAATAACTTACCAATACACCTAGATCAACATATATCATAGTGGTGTATTGAATCTTACCTAGCTTGAACTTTCCTCATTTTCACAAAAATTGGCAAAATCCTTCTTGTTGTTTCAATCTTTGATTCCAACTTCTTGTTTCCAAGTAGTTATTCTCCTCTTTGCTCGTACATGTTTTTTTCCATTATTTATTTTACATAAAGTCGTATTGGAGCATTGCTCTATGAGGATTTTTATTGATTATGCATGAAATCGTGCTAGAGCCTTGCTCGCACTAAACTTTTCACTCGGTGATATGTAATGAGTCGTGCTGGATGCCTCGTGTAGACTGTGTGTCACATAGATGAGATACTCGCACGACCCGTGCTGGATGCCTCGTGTAGACTATTAGTCACATAGATGAGATGCTAGCATGTGCACTTGATATTGAGATGGTTATACATGGTATGGGGTAAATAAGACCTACGACAGGCACCCCCGACTGTGATATGGGTCCATGGAATACGTTGTACCTTGTACATCACATAGAGTACGCTGTACCGTGTGGGGATGATGTTGATTTATATTTTGGCGGGTAGGATTTTACCCACCTCCCGTTACAGCATGATGCCCCGCATATCGAGATCCGTGTGGTTTGGGATGATAGTGACATAGTTAGCTAATAGAATCCTCCAGTGACCACCTGTCTCACATGATATCACATGAATTTATATGCACTAAACATGATTTATGTTATCCAGGGTAGATCCGAGGGAGGGGTCAAACCTTGTGGGATGTTGTTAAAGGATGATGTAATTGTTTTATGATGAAGCTGATAAGTTTTAATGTGATGAGCATGAGATGTCAAACATGATGATTTTTCCATGTTTGTTTTATACGCCTGATTTCATGATTTATCCTATATGATAGATATATACATGTGACATCGTTTTGTCTTACCTTATGCTCTAAATGTAAGTGATTTTATATCATGACATTATAAGCATGTAGATGGTGCAGTTATTTACCTGCTTGCATTTTTGCCTTATTGAGCTAGTGAGCTCATCCCTTTCATTTTGCCCCTCTACAGAGCGCACACAATAGTTAGTGAGTGGCTGGGGAGTTGCATCCTGATATCCGTTGCTTCCCATCACCAAGAGGTAAACACACTGGTATCTTTTTGTACCTAAACATGTAATAACAGAGTAATCATTTTGGAATATAATATGGGGGATGTAAATATTAGTAAACACGTACAAGTATTAAACCTCAATTATAAAGTATACGTGTTTGCTTTTGAATGAATAAAAAGATAGATGGCATAATAGATGGTAAAGAGTGTCGTGGCCATTTTCATTTACATTTAAATCATTACTTACCCCAAATCACGACACACTCGTATCAATTGGTTGGGTTTTGAGTTGATATTAGCCGATCACTTTCCACATTTATCAATTCATATTACATTTGTACACATGCATAATACGAATAGTGTATTTGTATTAATTTACAACGACGTACATCTGTTTATATTTATTTATTTTCGTTTACATCCCCCAAATTATCTAATATACATCACTGTGCATCAAAATGTTCAGATACAAAAGATAACAAGAGTGTATACCTTATGGGATGTGGTAAGCGCAGCTAGCGGAAGGAAACACAGTAACTAACCCAGAGTTCTCAAACTACTGGGATGAATCTGTGGAGAGAGGAGAAAAAAAGGGTGAGTTAACACGCTCAGTAAGGAAAATATGGAAGCAGATAGATAACCATACTATCTACATTCTCAAATGCTGTGCATAGATTGAAAACCGATTTCATAACATAAACTTTTCACAATAAATAGATAGTGAGCCTTTGCTACACATCAGAATATTGAAAACTCATTCGGAGTGAAACACTTTCATAAAACTTGACGACTCTGTGACACTTTGTTCCTGCAGGATTCAAGAGGTGACCCCCACAATCGTATTCATATCAAATCACTTTTCGGACGGTTTAAAATGCACATAGAAAATTACTTCAGCAAACCACTTTTAATAACGGATGAGACTAGGTAGAGATATACATATCGTAGAATTGGATGACATATGGCCATGGTCAATGACCCCCAATCAATCACGGGCTAGGTGTGTAAGGGTGGTCCTGAAGCCTTTCGGCTAACACATGCAAGTCTGAAGTCCGAAGACTAGTGGTATGGTATAGTGTACTCCGTATTGTCTATACGATAGAACGTACTCCGTAACCATAACACCATAACTGAAGGTTGTGGGGTGCCCTAATTAGGGACTTATCACCCTAACCTAAAATCATCAACCTTATCCTGTCTCAAAACTGAGTGCGAGCAAGTTAAGTGTGACACATAGTCAATACGAGGGCTCTAGCACATAGCGATCACGCATCACAACAGAATCTAGTGCGAGCAGTGCTCCAACACGGTCTGTTCATATGCCATACCAAAATCAAGTGCAAGCGGATCTGGATAAATCCACAGATATCATCATAGCTTCAGTACAATTTTACACGCACAAATAGATAGCTGGCTCTATTTCCCACAATAGTGGTACCTAAAATCGAGTGTGATACGTAAAACGGTGCAAAATAAAGTGAGAGGGTAACATCCCATCAAATCACTTGTCAATCAAATCATACTTCATAAAAATGTGCAATTTAATGCATACAGTCAAATCATGAGCCAATCTATCATTTCAGCTTTACAAAATCTCTTTTTCACATGTAAAACTTCGAATTTATGTATTTTATGCACTTCTAAATTTTTGCCCTTCCTAGTGGCATTTTCGTAATTTTTCCATATTTGGGTATTATCCAAAAATCTCATATATGTAATCTATACGAAATTTGAAGTCACTGAAAATGATGATGAAAATACGTGTAGCTATCTCTAAGAGCTAGCATAAATCCCTTACCTGGAATCACGTCGATTGCAAAATTCTTAACTCTTCGTTTTTTGCAAATCACTTTGTAAAGCTTTAATTCAATTCTCGGGGCTGCAACTAAGCACATATTATATCAGTTTACCCCGATATATTCATTCTTTCACTTTTTCTATGATCAATTTAACATATTGGGCTCATTTACCCTTAGTGGGCCAAATTGCTCCTTAATGAGCCTAATACCCTCATCGTGTCAGCTTAAGCCTTTCTAGTCTTCTAGATCGTTCATTTAATCAGTTACGATCATCAATTTTCAATTCCACACATACAATAATTTATATTAAATTTAATTCGTAACTTACGCGATTAATTTCTAATTCGCATACGATTAACTTCAATCTCGTATAACTATAACAGTTATAGTTTGTGAGGATCACTTACTCGAATTTGTTTTTGTGATGACACGTAAATCGAGGCTCTTGCGAACTTGTATTCGTCGCCTACCGTCGTGATACACATTAATATATATTTAAATCGGTTAATTACAGTCAAATATAAATTAAAATTAAATTTTTAAAAAATTAAATCGGTCGATTCTGACCGCTTACAGGTCTATCGTTGAGCCAGGGCAACACCGAATTTTTCTCCAAATTTTTTTCTCTCTCCTCCTGAACCGGTTCGGACCAATTCAGCTCCTTTCACATTGAACCGGTCCAAACCGGTTCAAGTACGATTTGGCCGTTGTCGATGTTTCTGGTAGGTCCTCAGGCCGTTTCGGCCACCGTTCGACGCGGCTTCGCCTGGGGGACCTTCGATTGGCTCGGTCAGGGTCAGATCGGCGCTGGTGACCGTCGAATCTTCCTTTCTCCCTTTCTACCTTCGCTTCGCCGATTTGCCTTTTGCCAATGATCCACGGCACGTCACGGGGCTCGGTAATCACCTAGGTGTTGGTCGTCCCTCGCCGGTCTCTTCCCTGGCTCTCTCGCCGTCGTTGCTTACCGGAGATGGAAGCAGAGGAAATGGTTCCCTCGGTCCACTGTGCATGCGATGTTTTTCGCATTTTCTGCTTCGTTTTCCTTTTTTTCATTTTTTTTTCAATTCTTCTCTCTCTCTTCTTTTTTTGTTATATATATATATATATTATATTTTAATAATATATATATATATATATTATATTTTAATAAAATATAAATATATAAAATATCTTAGATTAAATATACATATAATATATTATATAATACCATAATATAATATATATATATATAGAGAAAATGATATTAAAATTATAATACATATTCATGTACATATCTTTTATTCAATTTAATTTTACAGAATATATGTACATATTTTATTATTTCTCCGAAAATATATTTTTTCATATTTCCGAGATAAGTTCCCAAGGTGGGTAATTTTTTTTTTGGGTTTTACGTTTCTCCCCCCTTAAGAAATTTGGTCCCCAAATTGGAACCAAGTTAGTCCTTGAACAACTGTGGATACTTCTAACGCATCAGGCTCTACAACTCCCATGTGGCTTCCTCAGAACTCGAGGAATCATCTTGGACCGCAGTACTTTTTCCTTCTTGTCCAGAATCCGAATCGACTTTTCCACGTACGACATGTCCTCTTTCAACTCCAGAGGCTCATACTCAATCACATGTGTCGGATCCGGATGGTACTTCTGAAGCATCAAGACATGGAAGACATTATATATGCTTGCTAGCTCAGGTGGTAACGCTAGCCTGTAGGCCTTATCTCCCACTCGATCTAATATTTCAAATGGTCCAATGTAACGAGGACTCAATTTTCCTTTCTTCCCAAACCGCAATATGCCCTTGGAGGGAGAAACTTTCAGAAACACTGACTCACCAACCATAAACTCTAATGGTCGTCGTCTCGTGTCAACGTAACTTTTCTGCTTACTCTGAGCTGTCCTCAATCTATCGCATATCAACTGGATATCCTCAGAGGCTTGCTGTACTAAATCGGGAGCAAGTAGCTTACGGTCACCCATTTCTTCCCAACCAACTGGAGAACGACATCTACGACCATACAATGCCTCATACGGTGCCATTCCAATACTCGAGTGGTAACTATTATTGTAGGCGAATTCGGCTAATGGAAAGTGATCATCCCAGGAGCCTTTAAAGTCCATCACAGAAGCTCTCAACATATCCTCCAGAGTTTGGATGGTTCTCTCTGACTGACCATCTGACTGACCATCTGTCTGAGGATGGAAAGCTGTACTAAAACTCAATCGGGTTCCCATGGCTTCCTGAAAGTGATCCCAGAAATGAGAAGTGAAGCGGGAATCCCTATCAGAGACTATACTCACTGGAACGCCATGTAGCCTCACTATCTCTCGTACGTATAGATCCGCCAACATACTCAGAGTATCAGTGGACTTCATAGCTAAGAAGTGGGCTGACTTCGTTAGTCGATTCACAATCACCCAAATGGCATCATGGTTCCTCCTAGTTCTCGGTAAACCCATGATGAAATCCATGGTGATGTGCTCCCATTTCCATGTCGATATAGGTAGAGGTTGCAATAATCTCGCAGGCTTTTGATGCTCTACCTTAACTTGTTGGCACCCTAGACATTTAGCCACATACTCTGCTATGTCTTTCTTCATCCCTAACCACCAATAAACTTTTCAGAGATTCTGGTACATCTTATTGCTCCCCGAATGTAATGTATACCGCAATGAATGAGCTTCTAACAAAATTAGTTTTCTCAATTCTGAATCATTGGGAACACATACTCTACTTTTGAACCTCAGTAATCCATCAGTGATTAACTCAAAATCAGCACTAGTACCCATTTGTATCTGACTGGCCATACAAATACAAAAGGGATTAACATGCTGAGCTCGTCTGATCCAGTCTATCAAATCCGATTCTATTCTCAGACTAGCTATCACAAAATTATCATTAGTATAAGAAGGGATCACATCTAAACTGAGGCTCGTGAATTGCTCTAACAGTTCATGTTCCCTGATCATCATATACGATACCATCCCTAGGCTTTTTCTGCTCAATGCATCAGCAACCACATTTGCTTTACCCGGGTGGTACAGTATCTCACAATCATAGTCCTTCAGAAGCTCTAACCATCTACGTTGCCTCATATTCAGCTCTTTCTGTGAAAACAGATGCTTGAGGCTTTTGTGATCAGTAAATACCTGAAATTTCTCACCGTATAAATAGTGGCGCCATATTTTTAGTACAAACACAACGGTAGCCAACTCCAAATCATGGGTCGGATAGTTCTTCTCATGGTCCTTGAGCTGTCTAGATCCATAAGCGACTACTTTTCCATGTTGTATCAATACACAGCCCAGTCCCTGTCTCGAGGCATCAATGTACACTAACAAACCTCCTGAGCTATTCGGTATGGTGAGAATCAGTGCGGTGGTTAGGCGATGCTTTAATTCTTGAAAACTCTTCTCACATGCATCATCCCACTCAAATACCACATTCTTTCGAGTGAAACATGTCAAAGGAGCAGCTAACTTCGAAAAACCCTCAACAAACCGTCGATAATACCCAGCCAAACCCAGAAAACTCCTGATCTCTGTGACTGTTCTGGGCCTTTCCCACTGAACCACAGCTTCTATCTTGGACGAATCCACAGACACCCTGTCTTTCAATACCACATGGCCCAAAAATGAAATGTGTTCTAACCAGAAGTCACACTTACTCAGTTTGGCATACATCTTCTTCTCTCGGAGGGATTGCAAAACAATCCTTAAGTGCTGCTCATGTTCCTCCCTGAGCTTCGAATATATCAGTATATCAGCGATAAAAATGATCACAAATCGGTCCATGTATGGCTTAAATACATCATTCATCAAAGCCATAAAAGCTACGGGAGCATTCATTAACCCGAATGGCATAACCAAGAACTCATAATGACCATAACGGGTACGAAATGTTGCCTTGGGTACATCTACACTCCGAATTCTCAACTGATGGTACCCAGACCTCAGATCAATCTTAGAAAAGATTTGTGCTCCCCAAACCTAATCCAACAAATCATCAATCCGTGGAAGGGGGTACTTGTTCTTGATGGTAACCTTATTCAACAACCGGTAATCTATGCATAGTCGGAGGTTTCCATCATTCTTCTTAACAAAAAATATCGGAGCTCCCCATGGTGAGACGCTTGGTCGAATGAACCCCTTATCCAACAGCTCTTGTAACTATTTCTTTAGCTCCTCCAATTCAACTGGAGTCATACGGTACGGTGGTTTGGATATCGGCTCAGTACCAGGCACCAAATCAATACAAAATTCCATCTCTCTCTTTGGAGGCAATCTTGGTAAATCATCCGAAAAGACATCAGGAAATTCCCTGACCACTGAAATATCAACCAGTTTCGGGTTTGCCTTATCCATGTCAACCACGTACGGAATGAAACCTTCAAAACAACATCATACCATCAATTTAACACTTCATTCGTTTAATTTCCATAACTACTTCTTTCATTAATTCTCATAAAATTTTACAGGGTGTTTCTCGGGAAGAGAAAACATTAGGGTCTTAGCATGACAATCAAAGATAGCATGATTTTTAGCCAACCAGTTCATTCCTAAAATTACATCAAAATTAAACATACTTAACATGATAAGATCGACTGTCATACTCTTATCTCCTACCCTTAACTTACATTGCTTACACATATACTCAGTCATTTGACTACTTCCTATTAGTGTGCTAATTAACAACCTTTTGCCCAAAGGTGTGGGTTTTACAAAATCCATTAATTTAAATGCACAAGATAGTGATATGAATGAATGCGTTGCACATGGATCAATTCAATGCAAATGCTTTAAGATTGAAAATCAAAATTGTACCTTTCACCATATCAGGTGTAACATCTGCAGTGCCCCGGTCTATTGTATACACTCTGCTTTGGTCGACGACTAGCTTTCCCTTCTCCTCGACCGTGGCTCTCCTTCTTGGAGCAAAAGTAATAGATGGAGTTGCCTCGGGTTCCTTGCCCTTTGGTGGGGCTACCTCAACTAACCCCGGATAATCTCTTATCAGATGCCATGTCTTATCACATCTAAAACATGCCCTGATTATCACATAACAAGGTGGATTGTCGTGGTATTTGCCACACTTCCTACACTGCTCAAAAGTAGGTCGAGGTCCACTAATCACACTACCCCTAGCCGACGGTGTAGTCGACTGTACAGAGGGTTTCATGGCCTTACTCCGCGACTCCCCAATCATCTGTCGATTGTCAAAAGGCCTCTTCCCCTCTTTACCACCTCTGTCATCCCCAAATCTCTTTCGGTCTCTATCTCTAGCCTTACTACCCTTTCCATACTCTAACACATGGAGCTCATAATCCTGCTCACAAAGTTGAGCCCATCTAACTGCTTCCCCATATGTCAAAATATCCAACGGGGCCAGTCGAGACCTTCCATAAACTTACGAACCTTCTTCCGTTCACTGTCCATGGTATCAGGATCATATTTGCCCAGAGATGTAAACCGAGATTCATACTCGTCTACTTACTTACCTCCTTGGGTCAAACCTGAAAACTTAGTTTGTAACTTCCGTTGAGCAGTGTCTGGAATGTATTGCCCCATAAAGGCGTCCAAGAACATCTCCCAAGTAATTACCTAATGTCCAGCTGATAGAATAGGCATGGTGGACTTCCACCAGTGTTCTGCCTCACCTTCTAGCATAAAGCCGCAAAAGCCACTTTCTCAGTAGTAGAGCATCGGGAGAATCTATAAAGTTTCTCCATTATATTAATCCAGTCCTTTGCCACTATCGAATTTTTCACCCCACTAAATGATAGAGGTTGTAGCTTTTGAAACTGTGTTAGTCTGTCTAAATCACAACCATACTCTAGATCATCATCATAACCCTAAAAAGGGGCTACTGAAGGAGGTGCAGGCTGAACAGGAAGATCCTGTGGGGGTTCAGCTGGCTGTGGCACGGGTGTAGGCTGTACAGGCGCAGGACAATCAGGTGCGGCTACTGCAGCTGTCGGTGTAGCCTGTCCTACTGTACCCTGAGCACTATCCAATCTAGTCATAATATGCCCCAATAAGGTCATAACCGTATCCATGCCCTGCTCTAGACTCACTATGCGGGCATCAACACTCTCTACTGGGTTCTGAGACGTGTGCTCAGACGAAGATCCACTCTGTCTCTCGAGCCTATCTCTCTGCCCTCGAGATTGTGAACCCTCTCCTCTACTACGATGTCTGTCTGACATCCTGATCGTTTCCTGCATGTGTAACATAATTTTTCAGTGAAATCACATCTCGGTATACACACTTGTATCTAAATGATGCACAGTTACACAGGGATGTAAACTTTCCTAGTTACTAACAACGACTCATATTAAACCAACCCTGCTCTGATATCAACTTCTGTTATGACCCTTTTCATTTACATTTATATCATTACTTACCCCATATCATGACACACTCACATCAATTGGTTGGGCTATGAGTCGATATTAGCCAATCACTTTCCACATTTATCAATTCATATTACATTTGTACACATGCATAATACGAAAAGTGTACATGTATTAATTTACAACGATGTACATCTGTTTATATTTGTTTATTTTCATTTACATCCCTAAAATTATCTAATATACATCACTGTGCATCAAAATGTTCAGATACAAAAGATAACAAGAGTGTATACCTTACGCGATGTGGTAAGCGCAGCTAGCTGAAGGAAACACAGTAACTAACCAAGAGTTCTCAAACTACTGGGATGAATTTGTAGAGAGAGGAGAAAAAAAAGGTGAGCTAACACGCTCAGTAAGGAAAATACGGCAGCAGATAGATAACCATACTATCTACATGCTCAAATGCTGTGCATACATTGAAAACCGATTTCATGACACAAACTTTTCACAATAAATAGATAGTAAACCTTCGCTACACATCCGAATATTAAAAACTCATTCGAAGTGAAACACTTTCATAAAACTTGATGACTGTGTGGCACTTTGTTCCTGCAGGATTCAAGAAGTGGCCCCGATAATCATATTCATATCAAATCACTTTTCGGACGGTTTAAAATGCACATAGAAAATTACTTTAGCAAACCACTTTCAATAAATGCTTTCAATAACGAATGAGACTAGGTAGAGATATACATATCATAGAATCGGATGACATATGGCCATAGTCAATGACCCCCAAGCAATCCCAGGCCAGGTGTGCAAGGGTGGTCCTGAAGCCTCTCAGCTAACACATGCAAGTTTGAAGTTCGAAGACTAGTGGTATGGTACAGTGTACTCCATATTGTCTATACGGTACAACGTACTCCGTAAGCACAACATCATAACTGAAGGTTATGGGGTGCCCTAATTAGGGACTTATCACCCTAACCTGAAATCATCAACCTTAGCCTATCTCAAAATTGAGTGCGAGCAAGTCAAGTGTGACATAAAGTCAACACAAGGGCTCTAGCACGATATCGATCACGCATCACAACAGAATCTAGTACGAGCAGTGCTCCAGCACGATCTGTTCATATGGCATACCAAAATCAACTGCAAGTGGATCTGGATAAATTCACAGATCTCATCATAGCTCCAGCATGATTTTACACACACAAATAAACAGCTGGCTCTATTTCCCACAATAATGGTACTCAAAATCGAGTGTGATATGTAAAACGGTGTAAAACAGAGTGAGAGGGCAACATCCCATCAAATCACTTGTCAATCAAATCATACTTCATAAAAATGTGCAACTTAATGCATACAGTGAAATCATGAGCCAGTCTATCATTTTAGCTTTACAAAATCTCTTTTTCACATGTAAAACTTTGAATTCATGCACTTCTAAATTTTTGCCCTTCCTAGTGGCATTTTTGTAATTTTCCCATATTTGGGTAATATCCAAAAATCTCATATCTGTAATCTATACGAAATTTAAGTTATTGTAAATGACGATGAAAATATGTATAGCTATCTCTAAGAGCTATCATAGATCCCTTACCTGAAATCACGTCGATTACAAATTACTTAACTCTTCACCTTTTGCAAATCACTTTGCAAAGGTTTAATTCAATTCTCAGGGCTGTAATTAAGCACATATTATATCAGTTTACCCTGACATATTCATTCTTTCACTTTTCTACGAACAATTTAACATATTGGGCTCATTTACCCTTAGTGGGCCAAATTGCTCCTTAATGGGCCTAATACCCTTATCGTGTCATCTTAAGCCTTTCTAGTCTTCTAGATCATTCATTTAATCAGTTACGATCATCAATTTTCAATTCCACACATACAATAATTTATATTGAATTTAATTCGTAACTTATGCGATTAATTTCTAATTTGCATACGATTAATTTCAATCTCGTATAACTATAACAGTCATAGTATGTGAGGATCACTTACTCGAATTTTTTTTTGTGATGACATGTAAATCGAGGCTCATGCAAACTTGTATTCATCGCCTACCGTCGCACTACACATTAATATATATTTAAATCGGTCAATTGTGGTCAAATATAAATTCAACTTAATTTTTTGAAAAAATTAAATCGGTCGATTCCAACCGCTTACCGGTCTATCGTTGAGCTAGGGCAACACCGATGTTTTCTCCAAATTTTTTTCTCTCTCTCCTCCTGAACCGGTTTAGATTGGTTCAGCTCATTTCACATTAAACCGGTCCGAACCGATTCAGGTGAAATTTGGCCGTTGTCGGCGTTTTCGGCAGGTCTTTAAGCCGTTTCGGCCACCGTTCGACGTGGCTTCGCCTGGGGGACCTTCGATTGGCTCGGTCAGGGTCAGATCGACTTCGGTGACCGTCGAATCTTCCTTTCTCCCTTTCGGCCTTCACTTCACCGATCTGCCTTTTCTCGGTGATCCACAGCACGTCACGGGGCTCGGCAGTCGCTTGGGTGGTGGTCATCCCTCGTCGGTATGTTCCCTGCGCTCTCTCGCTGTCGTTGCTTGCCGCAGATGGAAGCAGAGGAAATGGTTCCCTCGGTCCACTGTGCACGCGATGTTTTTTGTGTTTTCTGCTTCGTTTTCCTTTTTTTTCATTTTTTTTTCAATTCTTCTCTCTCTCTTCTTTTATATATATATATATATTATATTTTAATAAAATATAATATATATATAATATCTTAGATTAAATATACATATAATATATTATATTATACCCTAATATAATATAATACATATATAGAGAGAGAAAATACTATAAAAATTATAATACATATTCATGTACATATCTTTAATTCAATTTAATTTTACAGAATATATGTACATCATATTTTATTGTTTCTCCGAAAATATATTTTTTCATATTTTCGAGATAAGTTCCCAAGGTGGGTAAAAGTTTTTTTCGGGTCTTACAAAAAGTGACTAATACTGAGTCATAGCCCAACTGTTTAGTGGTGAGAATGTTCACGACCGGGAAAGGAAAGGGACAAGCGAAAAATTTGTAGCGATTTTAGATAAAAATGGGTCGTGACACTTGAGTATGGATGATTTTAGAGTTAAGGTATGTTTATGATGTTAAGGAATCATACCATGTATGTTTTATGATTTGTTTTAAGAGATTCTAAGGCTACCATTTGTAACGTACTTAAGAGGCGTAGAACAGTTATCTATGTCATGTTGGCAATTATGTCTCATATACTTAAGGGATGTATGACATCTACCTTTATGTGGCATTTGTGCTTTAAAGTTTTAAATAATGGTGTTAGACCTGGACAAGTCAACAACATTCCTAGTACTCACCAATCTAATGTGGCTGAGGAGACCCTAACCATGGTCATAGGTTAACTTTCCCTTAATAGGGGCTCCCGTTTTGGGATATGAATAAGATGCACATTGCTATTAGAACCATATGCCTAGTCTCTAACCTATGTTTAAGATTTTATTGAGCATATGATTTTAAGATTTTACGAACATATGTTTCTAAGTATGTTTTGCAAGAATGCATCTCTAACATGATATATTTAAATGCCTATGCTTTTATAAGAATACTTATGCTATGTTTATGACTTATGCTTTATGAAAATAAATATGTTTACAACCAAAGCTGCCTTATTATGTTTTAAATGAGGTATGCATGTATGTTTTGTCCCCCCTCTACATGTACTCTTGTTGAGCATTAAGCTCACCCTCTATTCCCTTCCTCCACAAATTATTTGTGTTAGGTATGAAAGTGCGACTTCTTTTGGGGTAGGCAAGAAGAGCGACGTCCTACTGCCCACTTTTATCATTTTTGAAGGTACATACACAGGTAATCTTAAGAAAAGCATAATAATTGAATTATGATTGATTTGAAACTTTAGCTCTTGAGACTTCAACTCTTTGAAACTTCCTTTTATATCCCTTCTATGGAATATGATCATTGGTCTACTTGATTTAAATTTCTTTTTGTTGCAAGACACACAAAACTAATCGTTAGAACTTACAAGGTGTGAAGAGTATTAATACATTCTTTTGAAGTATCGATACCTTGTGAAGGATTCATATGAAATAGTCAAAGGGTATCGATGCCATAACCCTAGAGTATCGATACCATAACCTTAAAGTATTAATACCATAACTATAGAGTATTGATACTTGAACAAAGTAATCAACTTCCGTCCAAAGGGATAAACATACCGATACCATGAATAAAACCCACCAATATTAAATAAAATAATATCAATACCTTTACCTTATCAATACCTTGAACAATCAAGGCATATATGTAATGACCGAAATTTCACACAATTCGGTTGGGCTATAAGTTGGTAATAGGTTAGAAAAGTAAAACAGTCTGATTAAATTTTATTTCTTAGTAACAAATTTAAAACAAAAATCTCATAAGGGTACTTTTCGATTTATCATCTTGAATGCTCTTTTACAATATAGTCATGTTCACATTCCCCAGACACATCTCGTATACATTACTTTACTTGCAAAAATATTAGTTACAAAAGAATTGCTTAAAATTAGGTATACCTTTAACGCAAAAAGATACTTCGCGGAACCATAGCTGTGCGACATGCTTTACTAACAGAAGCGTCCAAGTTACTGTTGGGACTCTGTGGAGGAAAGTGGGGAGTGAGCTTAACGCGCTCAGTAAGAAACTTATGTAAGTAGTAGACAACCATACTATCTACATGCTTATAATGTATGCCATGATCAGTTATAAAACATTGTAAAACACTTGCATATAATTCAATTCATTAATACTGAAAACGATTCACAACCAATGCCCTTTCTTTGAAAAACACTTTCAATCACATTTCATTTCCAATACAATACTTTACCATATGTAAAACATAAATATTCAATATGGTCGGTACGATGAAACCATTTGCTGTTCAATCAATGAAGTAAAACACTTGAATTCGTTTCTTTAAAACGTTTCATTCAATCAGTAAATAGCTCAATTCACTTTTCTTTCTATCAATAAATAATTCAGTTAATTGAGACTAGGTTGCGATTCAATCAATAACAATATAGTCGACATATGACCATAGTCAGAGACCCCACGCCTCACGGGCCAGGTGTGTGCGAGTGTCATATGCCTCAGGGGGGATGGATCAGTCCAACCTGTCGGCCAATCAATACAATACAGTTCAGTTCCATTTAGTAATTTGAAGACTCAATACACGGTGCAACGTATTCCATGTGCGTCCACACGGTATAGCGTACTTCGTGGACCCCGATACAATACAATATGACAGAGGGTACCAAGTAGTTTCAAGAATTTACCCCCCGACCTCAATATCAACCAACACCTTTAAGACCCGATTTTATTCAAAACATGAAATGAAAAATGCTAAAGGATTGAAATGGTATTCCCGAACACGTGCAAGGGTAAAACGGTCAAAAGAGTAAAATTCGATATTTATCGGGACAAGAAAATTTAATTAAAAATAATGGCTTGAGAAATCTTGATCAATAACGAAGAAATAATTAAATTTCAGGTTAAATTTATCAAGATATGAATTTATTGAAATTAATCAGAATTTTTGTCTCGAAAAATGATCCCAAAAATAGTGGAAAAATATACCAAAAAGCTGAAATAATACCGATAAATTTATTTATTGAATAAATGAATAAAATAATAATTTTTTCAGATATTTTGGGATTTTAATATTATTTTAATGATTAAGATAATATTAAAAATAAAAAATAAAAAATAAAAAATAAAAAATAAAACACGAAAGAATCGCGAGTCGCGATTCAGAAAGAGAAAAATGATGCCGAGCCTCTGCCTCCACAACCGGACGGAGACCGTTGACAACTGGGAGCCCAGAGGAGCGGTCGACGAGGAGGGAAGGCAGTCGAGCCACCAGTGACCGAAGGAATGGCGAACGGCGGCCGACGAAATGGGAGAAAGAGAGCCGAGAAGAGAAAGGGGGAAAACCAGTGACCAGCGCCGATTCAGGCCCGACCACCGACAGCCGAAGGTAGCCCACGTGGAGATGGGCCGATCGGCAACTGAATTGGTCGGTGGGGCGACTGCTAACGCCGACAACGATAAGAAACAGAAATGGTACTGACAGTGAGGAGAGAAGAGGTCGGACCGACCACTTTCTGGCAACTTTGGAAGAAACCAACCCCAGATTCGCGCATCGGACGACCCAGCGGAGCTTCTGGCGATGAAAATAGATGGAGAACAGGCCGGTGAGGCACTGACCTGGCTAAACCAGACTGAACCGACTAGACCAAATCGGTCTGAATCGGGTTCAACCGGACCAAACCGGTTCAGCTAGAAAAGAAGGAAAAGAAAGAGAAAAGGGGAAAAAGAAAAAGAGAAAAAATTGAGGAACAATCTCAGTGAGGCAATCGAGTTACGGGTAAGTCGGTAAGTGGTCGAATTGACCGATTTAAATTTTGAAATATTTAATTTTATTAATATCCGACTAAAAATTTACTCGAAAAAATATTTAAATTGTATAGCTCGACGATTGACGTTAAACGAGGACTCAAGATAGCCTCGATTTGCGTACTATCATGGAATATCGGGTAAGTAACCCTTATTTACGATAATTTTACATCGTTATGCGTGTTAAAAATTATCGCACAAATTACGAATTTAATTTCCGCATTAAATGAATTATATTCTGGAAATTGGGATAAATTGTCGTAAATATTTAATTTAGCTATCTGAGAGTTTAGAACGAGGTCCAATATATACTGATGGGCCCAGTTAGCCCAATAGGCCTCGATGATGTGAATAGTAAGTGGAAAACGTGCTTAAGGCCGATTAAGGCCCACTATGGTGCAATCGGGCCCAATATGGGTAAACGGGTCCAATGATTTAAATTAAGCCCAGAAAATATGAAATACAATTAATTATATTGTATTTAACCTGATGAATAATTATCCACAGTTTCAGAGATTGGATTGGGAGCAAATTGGACTGCGTGATGAGTCATCAGTGGAAACGTCAGACTGTACAGAAAAATGAGGTAAGGGAATTGAGTGAGTAGCTAGAGGTAGCTATGCGTATTTTAATAGCTTTTATGTACACTGAATATGTTTGTATACCCTGATTATGTATAAAGGTCCTAAAAATGGTTTAAAGATTTTAAGGACTCGGAATAGGTAAAAGTCTATTTTACCCCTATTGAGGGAAGTTCACCTAAGGATGGTGAAAGCATGACATGCATGAAATGCATGATTTAAGAAATTTTTGAATTAAGAAATTTTATTGGTTTTAATCAAAGCAAATCGGTAGATTGGCCAGTAATTGTATAAATTTCACAAGATAACACTATGTAGGTGTTATTTATATTTAAATGAAATTTCTTTGGAAAACGGCCAACTATCAAGTTTATATGGAAATAGATAGAGTTGGCACATAGCTTGCACTATATCTGTATTTGTGAGTGTACATAAATGTGCTTGAGCGGTTGCTCGTACCGACTTGTGTGACATCATATGCGTGAAATGTGCTAGAGCGGTTGTTCGCACTGATTTTTATTCTTGTGAAATGCATGAGAAGTGCTGGAGCTTAGCTCACACTCTGTTTTGACTGTTTTGACTGTATATGCATAAAAAGGTGCTGAAGCGATTGCTCGCATTAGTTTTAATGATTTGACATGCATGAGAGGTGCTGGAGCCCCGCTCTCATCCTGTTTTGATATGATAATTGTATAAAAGCCGTGCTGGACTATAACTCACATGAGATTTGATTTATTTACGCATAAAGCTGTGCTGGAGTGTAACTCACATGAGAGTTGATTTATTGATGCATAACACCATGCTGGAGCTCGCTCACACGTGATTTTATATGGATTTATAACTCATTCATTTTAAAGTTATACTGGAGTGCTACTTTTATTGATTTCTATGAAACCGTGCTAGAGCTTCGCTCGCACGAGATTTTTTGATATCATGGATATGCATGGAGCCGTGCTTGAGCTTCGCTCGCACAGGGATTTGTATGACATGCATATAGTCGTGTTGGAGCCTCCTGTAGACTGTGTGTCACAGTGAGATGATATGCTCACACGTGCATACTGAGACAGAGATGATATGGGTAGATAAGACCTATTGCAGGCACCCTTGGCTGAGCTTGGGTTCACGGAGCACATTGTACCTTGTATGTCACGCGGAGTACACTGTACCATGGGGATTGTTGGAGTGGAGTGGCATTAGCCACGAGGTTGCAAGTCTTACCCTCGTAATCCTAATGTTATGCTGTTCTGGCGGGTAGGACCAACCCATCTCCCGTTTCAGGTGTGATACCCCGTACGCTAGGTACCGTATTGCCAGGGATCACTAGGTTATGACCATAGACCTCGTTGTTACCGATATAGTCACCTACATGTCTCACATGATATAACTATTGGTCGATAAACCAGGGTAGACCCGAGGGAGGGGTCAGGCCCCCGATTTTATGATTTTATGATATGTGACCCTGAAAGAAGGGTGGTTTTATAACCGAAGTTTTATAATGAATTTTAATGAATTGTTTTATGAGTTTGGAATTGAATTATGAGATGTTTAACCCCTTCGGGTTGTTTTCTACTGTGTTTTAAATGAAATGATTTAAATGCAGTAGCATGATGTGTTTTCAATGCTTTAATGATAAATTCATGAAAGGATTGTATCTCATGATTTGTTTTATATCGCATGAAATAATGCATGAGTTTGATTTAATTCATGCTAAGTATGATTTAATGATGTCACATAAAATCCCTTTGATGCATGAATTACATGATTTCTATAGGCACAAATAGTTTTGATAAACTAAGACATTGATGACATACATGATTTTGTGCTTGAGCTTTTAATGAAAAGAAATGGATTTAAGGGCATGGCATTATGAGTATGTAGATAGTGGAGCTATCTACTTACTTGCATAATTGCCTTACTGAACGTGTAGTTTGCTCACCCCCTTTATTTTCCCATCTTTTCAGAGCACTCACAGTAATTAGTAAGCGGCTGAGGACTTGCATGCTTGGTATCTGTTGCTTCCCATTGAGAGACAGGTATACACATTTGTATAGTTTGTATCTAAATATGTAATGCACAGTACTGTAAACAGATATGATGTCGGGGATGTAGAGTTATAAATACCATTGGGTATGTATTCAGTTAAAGTCAAAAGATAGTAAACTCTGATATGTGAATGTGATTATGGTAATGGAATGGTAAATAGGTGAGAGATGACTACCACCGAATCATAGCCCAACTGTTTGTAAGACAGTCACGATGAGAGAAAGGTAAGAATTAAATAATAATCAAAAAGCAAAAAATTTACTCAGATTTTTAGGTAATTTGGGTCGTGACAAGTTTAATGGTATGAAAGCTGAGTTGGCCTGATATGAGTCGGTGTTAGTGGTTAAGGAAGTTTACATCCCCATGTACACATTGTTTAGATGCAATTGTGTATATCAAGATGGAATTGCAGCTAAGAATTTGTTTTGAATGAAAGAATACTCATTAAATGATAGCCGCTATGGTAAAGAGGGAGAGTACACGAGCTCGAGGCCGTAGAGGTAGGCCTGAGAGTCGTACTGAGTCGCCACATGAGACTTAAGATGAGATTAAAGTGGAGGCTGATATTGAGTATGCCCCACAGAGTTTGACAAAGAGATCAGAGAGAGTCCGACAGAGAGATCGGATAGTATTGAGACATGCTTCACGAGGTTGGAGCAGAGTGTGGAGAATATGATGGAACTATTTGCTCACGGTATGTATGGGATTTGTGGGTGAGTCGAAGCATTGGTGAAAGTCTGCTTAACCCATCTTAAGAGTTAGACATCCAGAATGGACATGGGAAATTATCCTAGATGTATTTTGGTGACAAAATATCCCAGACACTGTTTAAAGGAAATTACAGATAAAGTTCTTTACTCTGACCCAGAGGAACTGGTTGATTAATGAGTATGAATCTCGGTTTATATTCCTAGGTAGATATGACTCGGACACTATGAACAGTGAGAGTCAGAATGTCTAAAAGTTCATGAAGGGCTCAGATTATCAATTAGAGTCCGATTGGTCCATTAGATATCACTACCTATGCTGAGGCAGTGCACACACTACACTTGTGTGAATAAGATCATGAGTTGCACGCCTCTGAGATTGGGAAAGGTAGTAAGGGCCAAAATAGAGACAAAAAGAGAATAGAGAATGACATAGATGTCAGAACAGGAAACAGGTAGTTTGGTAAAAGATTAGAGTTGATGAGTCACGTGGTAAGATGATTGGTAAGGCCCCAGTGTATCCAATTGTAGCACTTTTGTAGGGTATTATGATTTGAGGACCCCGGCATGCTCCGTAGCAGTGAGAGCAGTGTAAGCAGTGTAGCAGTGTAAACAGTGTAGGATGTGTGGTAGTTACCACGAAAATAAGATGTTGGACGAGGGCGAGTGTATGCCTTGGACCAGGACACCATTGATGTTTCATTTGATGTAGTGGAAGATACCACACTGGTTGTGAATAATGAAGTAATTATTTTAGTTAATCCTGGTGCGACGCATTTATTCATACCGCCTTCAGTTGCTTATAAGCTAGGGAAAGATGTGAAGCCTGTACCCTGAGACAAGAAGATGATGATAGTTAGCTGATTATCACTAACTGAATATGAATATAAGGATTGTAAGTTGAAAATGGGGGAAAAAGGATACGTCAGCCAATTTTATTCAATGGAATATGAATAATTTTGAAGTAATATTTAAGAATAGATTGATTCGGCTGCAAAATATGTTGTTCAGATTGCTATCCTAAGATAGTGATGTTTTCACCCCTGAAAAAGAGTATTGTAAGTTTTAGCAAGTAAGGAAAGAGTTTGTTATAAGTGTTATATGAAATGAGATAAGTTTTGAGATATGATAGATCCTGAATACGAGATATATTGGAATAAGAGGCGTATGCAAGGTAAGAATATCTTGGATATGTAAAGTAATTTGGATTAAGCGATATGTAGTGAATATGAATTGCGACCAAGGATAAGGGGAGGATATATCCATAACCAGTCTATGTGGTCAAGACTGAAGGTTAATAAAGGTATTCCAAAATATCTCCCCGCCTGAAGACTTGACAGTGTCTAGAAGCGCACACATAACTTATAAATTGAAATCGACAGTCGTAATATGTACATTTAAAATTTAGGTACCTTTACTGGTACGATAAAGAAATATAGAATTCGATTAATCATGAAGGTTTTAAAAAATTAAAATTCTATAAAAGCTGTTAATATAAGAAAAAAGTAAATGATGCGGGTTAGTATCTTGAACGGAAGCGATTTCGAAATGACATTATACGTTTATGCGTACATAGGTAAAAGATATGGGTGATTGAAGTATTTAGTGGAACTCAACTATGATGAGGTATTTAAACCTTACTTGGACGATTGGTTGTCATCTTTAGTGATGATATTTTGAGGTATTCGAAGTCTAGGGAAGAGCATGAGTAGCAACAGGAAACTGTCTTACAGACTAGTTGTTGAGAGTTTCTTGAAATGGGCTGCTCAGTTGATACGTCTCATTTAGAAAAAGATTGCATGTCAGTGGGATGATAAGTATGAAAATGGCTTCGATGAGTTTTGGTATATTGAAGTAATAAACCGACCACCGTAATTATTCTCACCATACCCAATAGCTCAAGAGGTTTCTCAGTGTATATGGATACCTCAAAATAAGGATTGGGCTATGTATTGATGTAAAATGGGAAGATAGTGGTTTATGGATCCAGATAGTTCAAGGATTATGAGAGAAACTATCCAAACCATGAATTAGAGTTGGCAGTGGTAGTGTTTGTACTGAGTATATGCCACCACTTATACGGTGAGAAATTTCGGATATGCACTGATCGTAAAAGCCCTGAGTATCTGTTTTCACAGAAAGAGTAGAATATGAGAAAACCAAGAGGGTTAAAGCATCTAAGGATTATGATTGTGAAATTATACCACCCAGGAAAGGCTAATATAATGGCTGATGCCTTGAACAGAAAGAGCCTCAGGATGGTATCATATATGATGGTCAGGGAGCGTGAGCTGCTAGAGCAGTTGTGAGCCTCAGTAGTGATGTGATCCCTTCTGATGATGACGGTGATTTTGTGACAGCTAGCCTAAGGTTAGAACATGATTTGAGTGACCGAATTTTCCAGGATTAGCGTGATGATCGGCATGGTGTCGATAGTGTGGGTCAGATTCAGAAGGGTATAGTGACAGAGTTCACAGTGAGTGATGATGACTTACAAAGGTTCAGAGACAGTATAAGTGCTCCCTAAGACCACACCTGATGAGATAGTGTTATTGCCAGAAGCTCACTCTTTGGGATATACAGTGCATTCGGGAAATAATAAATATATCAGAATCTCTGAAAAGGGTATTGGTGGTCAGATATGAAAAAGATACATTGTAGAGTTGTAGAAAAGTGTCTCGTATGTCAGCAGAGTAAGGTAGAGCAAAAGAAGTTGCAGGGTTATTGCAGCCTCTACGTATATTGACACGAAAATGAGAATAAGTTACCATGAATTTTGTGATGGGTTACAGAGGACCCGGATAAAGCACGAGGCTATCTAGGTGATAGTAGATAGATTGATTTAGTTTACCCACCTTCTGGCTAAGGAAATCCCCAGATACTCTGAGTGTGTAGGCGGATTTATGTGTACGAAATATTGTGAAACATTATGTAGCGTTCCAGTGAGCATGAATCAGATAGGGATTCCCGCTTTACTTCCCACTTCTAGGAATATTGTTTTTGGAAGCTATGGGAGCCCGAATATGTGTTAGCACAGCTTTCCATCCTTAGACAGATGGTCAGTCAGAGAGGACTGTACAGGTTCTAGAGGATATGATGAGAGCGTGTGCCATTGATTTTATAAGCTCATGGGATGATCAGTTATTACTAATCGAATTCGCCAATAATGACAGTTGTCACTTGAGTATCAGGATAACATTTTATGAGGCATTGTATGGCCATAGGGGTTGTTCCCCGACTTGGATAAGAAGAAGTGGGTGACAGATAGAATTGCTCCTGAAATTGGTAAGATAAACCTCTGAGAATGTTCAATCGATTATGAGAGATTAAGAACACCTCAAAGCGGATAGAAAAGTTATGCTGACAAGAGACAGAAAACCATTGGAATTCACCGAGGGTGAATTAGTATTGATGGCAGTTATTTGTCGTTAAAGTGAATCCTTTGAGAGATTGGACAAAGTGGGAGATAAGACCTATAGGTTCGTGTTACCACCTGAATTAGCAGGCATCCACAATGTGTCCCATCTTATGATGCTTCGGAAATGTTATTCAGACCCAGCATATGTGATCGAATATGAGCTCCAACAGCTTAGCTCAATGAAAATATAACGTATGAAATCGATTCGGGTATTAGATGGAAGGAGAAAGTGTTGAGGTTTAATATGATCTCCTTAATTAAGTATGTTGGTAGTATTACACTTAGGGAAAAAGTCACATGGGAATTAAAGAGTATGATGTGATAGACGTACCAGAGTAGTTCATGGACTCATTTGACTTGGTTCTAATTTGGAGGACCAAATTTCTTAAGTGAGGGAGAATGTAAGACCTGATTTTATTCAAAACATGAAATGAAAAATGCAAAAGGATTGAAATGGTATTCCCGAACACGTGCAAGGGTAAAACGGTCAAAAGATCGAAATTCGATATTTATCGTGACAAGAAAATTTAATTAAAAATAATGGCTTAAGAAATCTTGATCAATAACGAAGAAATAATTAAATTTCGAGTTAAATTGAACAAGATATGAATTTATTGGAATTAATCAAAATTTTCGTCTTGGAAAACGATCTAAAAAATAGTGGAAAAATATACCGAAAAGCCAAAATAATACCGATAAATTCATTTATTGAATAAATGAATAAAATAATAATTTTTTTAGATATTTTAGGATTTTAATATTATTTTAAGATTAAAATAATATTAAAAATAAATAATAATAATAAAAAAAACACAAAAGAATCGCGAGTCGCGATTCAGAAAGAGAAAAACGAAGTCGAGCCTCTGCCTCCACAACCGGACGGAGACCGCCGGCGGCTGGGAGCCCAAAGGAGCGGTTGATGAGGAGGGAAGGCAGCCGAGCCACCAGTGACCGAAGGAATGGCCAACGGCGGCCGACGAAATGGGAGAAAGAGAGCCGAGAATAGAAAGTGGGAAAACCGGTGACCGGCGCCGATTCAGGCCCGGCCACCGACAGCCGAAGGTAGCCCACGCGGAGACTGGCCGATCGGCAGCTGAATGGGCCGGTGGGGTGGCGGCTAACTCCTGCAACGAAAGAAACAGAAACGGTACCGATGGCGAGGAGAGAAGAGGCCGGACCGACCATTTTTCGACGACGTTGGATGAAACCGACCCTAGATTCGAGCATCGGACGACCCCGCGGAGCTTCTGGCGGTGCAAACCGATGAAGAACCAGCCGGTGAGGAACTGAACCGATCGAACCAGACTGAACCGGCTAGACCGAACCGGTCTGAACCAGACCGAATCGGACCGAATCGGTTCAGCCAGAAAAGAAGGAAAAGAAAGAGAAAAATGGAAAAAGAAAAAGAGAAAAAATTGGAGAAAAATTCCAGTGATGCAATCGAGCTACGGGTAAGTTGGTAAGTGGTCGAATTGACCAATTTAAATTTTGAAATATTTAATTTGATTAATATCCGACTGGAAATTTACCCGAAAAAATATTTAAATTGTATAGCTCGACGATTGACGTTAAACGAGGACTCGAGATAGCCTAGATTTGTGTACTATCATGAAATATCGGGTAAGTAACCCTTATTTACGATAATTTTACATCGTTATGCGTGTTAAAAATTATCGTATAAATTACAGATTTAATTTCCGCATTAAATGAATTATATTCTGGAAATTGGGATAAATTGTCGTAAATATTTAATTTAGCTATCTGAGAGTTTAGAATGAGGTCCAATATATACTGATGGGCCCAGTGAGCCCAATAGGCGTCGATGATGTGAATAGTAAGTGGAAAACGGGCTTAAGGCCGATTAAGGCCCATTATGGTGCAATCGGGCTCAATATGGGTAAACAGGCCCAATGATTTAAATTAAGCCCAGAAAATATGAAATACAATTAATTGTATTGTATTTGACTTGATGAATATTTATCCGTAGTTCCAGAGATTGGATTGGGAGCAAATCGGACTACATGACGTGTCATCAGTGGAAAGGTCAGACTGTACAGAAAAATGAGGTAAGGGAATTGTGTGAGTAGCTAGAGGTATCTACGCGTATTTTAATAGCTTTTTCTGTACACTGAATATGTATGTATACCCTGATTATGTATAAAGGTCCTAAAAATGGTTTAAAGATTTTAAGGACTCGGAATAGGTAAAAGTCTATTTTACCCCTATTGAGGGAAGTTCACCTAAGGATGGTGAAAGCATGACATGCATGAAATGCATGATTTAAGGAATTTTTCGAATTAAGAAATTTTATTGGTTTAATCAAAGCAAATTGGTAGATTGGCCAGTAATTGTATAAATTTCACAAGATAACACTACGTAGGTGTTATTTATATTTAAATGAAATTTCTTTGGAAAACGGCCAACTATCAAGTTTATATGGAAACAGATAGTGCCGACACATAGCTCGCACTATATCTGTATTTTTGAGTGTGCATAAATGTGCAAGCTCGCACTATATCTGTATTTTTGAGTGTGCATAAATGTGCTTGAGCGGTTGCTCGCACCGACTTGTGTGACATCATATGCATGAAATGTGCTAGAGTGGTTGCTCGAACTGATTTTTATTCTTGTGAAATGCATGAGAAGTGCTGGAGCTTAGCTCGCACTCTATTTTGACTGTATATGCATAAAAAGGTGCTGGAGTGATTGCTCGCACTAGTTTTAATGATTTGACATGCATGAGAGGTGCTGGAGCCTAGCTCGCATCCTGTTTTGATATGATAATTGCATAAAAGTCATGCTGGAGTGTAACTCGCACGAGAGTTGATTTATTGATGCATAACACCGTGCTGGAGCTCTCTTGCACGTGATTTTATATTAATTTATAAGTCATTCATTTTAAAGTCGTACTGGAGTGCTACTCGTACGCAGATTTCATTGATTTCTATGAAACCGTGCTAGAGCTTCGCTCGCACGAGATTTTTTGATATCATGAATATGCATGGAGCCGTACTTGAGCTTCGCTCGCACAGGGATTTATAGGACATGCATATAGCCGTGTTGGAGCCTCCTGTAGACTGTGTGTCATAGTGAGATGATATGCTCACATGTGCATACTGAGACAGAGATGATATGGGTGGATAAGACCTATTGTAGGCACCCTTGACTGAGCTTGGGTTCACGGAGTACGTTGTACCGTGTATGTCACGCGGAGTACGCTGTACCGTGGGGATTGTTGGAGTGGAGTGGCATTAGCCACGAGGCAGCAAGCCTTGCCCTCACAATCCTGATGTTATGCTGTTCTGGCGGGTAGGACCGACCCACCTCTCGTTTCAGGTGTGATACCCCGCACACTAGGTACCGTGTTGCCAGGGATCACTAGGTTATGGCCATAGACCTCGTTGTTACCAATATAGTCACCTACATGTCTCACATGATATAACTATTGGTCGATAAACCAGGGTAGACCCGAGGGAGGGGTCAGGCCCCCGATTTTATGATTTTATGATGTGACCCTGAAAGAAGGGTGGTTTTATAACCGAAGTTTTATAATGAATTTTAATGAATTGTTTTATGAGTTAGGAATTGAATTATGAGATGTTTAACCCCTTTAGGTTATTTTATACTGTGTTTTAAATGAAATGATTTAAATGCAGTATCATGATGTGTTTTCCATGCTTTAATGATAAATTCATCAAAGGATTGTATCTCATGATTTGTTTTATATCGCATGAAATAATGCATGATTTTGATTTAATTCTTGCTAAGTATGATTTAATGATGTCACATAAAATGCCTTTGATGCATGAATTACATGATTTCTATATGCACAAATAGTTTTGATAAACTAAGACATTGATGACATACATGATTTTGTGCTTGAGCTTTTAATGAAAAGAAATGGATTTAAGGGCATGGCATTATGAGCATGTAGATAGTGGAGCTATCGACTTACTTGCATAATTGCCTTACTGAGCATGTGGTTTGCTCACCCCCTTATTTTCCCATCTTCTCAGAGCACTCACAGTAATTAGTAAGCGGCTGAGGACTTACATGCTTGGTATCCGCTGCTTCCCATTGAGAGACAAGTATTCACATTTGTATAGTTTGTATCTAAATATATAATGCACAGTACTGTAAACAGATATGATGTCGGGGATGTAGAGTTATAAATGCCATTGGGTATGTATTCAGTTAAAGTCAAAAGATAATAAACTCTGAAATGTGAATGTGATTATGGTAATGGAATGTTAAATAGGTGAGAGATGACTAACACCGAATCATAGCCCAACTGTTTGTAAGATGGTCACGATGAGAGAAAGGTAAGAATTAAATAATAATTAAAAAGCAAAAAGTTTACTCTGATTTTTAGGTAATTTGGGCCGTGACAACACCTTAGTCTCAAAATCGAGTACGAGCAGGTCAGTGCAAGATCACACAGTAATACACGACAACTCCAACACAGTTTTTCTCATAAATCATATAAAAATCCAATACGAGTAATTCAGTGTGACTCACAGTCTACACGAGGGCTCTAGCACTGTTTCATATCAAAAATCGGATAGGTGGTTCAATTCTTTCAAAAATGATATAAAAATTAATGTTCAGTACAAAAACAGTGTATAAACGTTATGTGAGTGGAAACTTCCCGGGAGATCACCCATCATGGAATTTCTCCCACTCAAGCACACTTAACTTCGTAAAACGTGCTATTTTATGCAGACAGTAAAAACAAAAGCTGACCTATCCATATAACGTTGGAAATAGTATTCAACGATGAAAACACTGAAAACATGCAATTTATGCATTTATGATTTTTTAACACTTTACGAAACGATTCAGTCTATAGGTAGGGGTAATATAGGATTTTCTATCTCTAGGTTTTTAACCTAGATTTTTCATTATTTATTTTCTCTGTGATATCTATTTAGGTTTTGGAAATCATAAAATATGTACAGTTATCTCTAATTGCTTGCATAAATTACTTACCTTGATGACTGTCTGTGGTCCTCAATGCCTCAATGTTGCGAGTCGGTGAGTCAGCTTTATTAGATTTATTTCCCCCAAAAGTTCGTACCCATAATTGCAAAAATATGTTTCGAGTAGTCTATCACTCGAATTACCCAAATTTCTTGTTGTCATGCCGTTCCCCCACACACGACCTACCTTATTCACCATAAATTTTTCGCATTTCACTTACCTCTTTTTCTGTCATATCTCACATCAAACATTGGGCTGTGATTCGATATTAGCCACCCATTCACACTCATTCGTAACATATATAAAATTTAATATTCTTTTCTATAATACAAACTCTTGTACATTAATACATTTGTCTGTACATATACATCCTGATCGTACTTTAAATTTCATAGCTATGCTTATACAATGTTCAGTACAAAATAGCAAGTGTGTATACCTCTCGTATGGCGGATAGGCAGCGGATAGTAGGGTCTACAAATCTCCAGCCATGTCCACCTACTGTGGATACTCTGAAGAAAAGGGAAATAATAAGGGGGTGAGCTCACAGCTTAGTAAGGAAATCAGGCAAGCAAGTAGATAACCACACTATCTACAAAATACAATGCTTATGCCTCGAAATTGTTTCCTTACCCTATCTGTATGTCAGACCCGGATATTTGTAGCTTATTTCCTTATGATTCCTATGTGTATGAACACTATGTTATTATAGTTGAATCATAAGAAGAGTATTTACTAACATGTAATCGACAATTTGAGAAATAAAAAATGCATGTAAGCTACATAACAACGAGATAAGGGTTAAGTTAATTCCCGAACGAGTGCAGGGGTAAAACGGTCAAATGATTGACATTCGGTATAATTTCGATAAGAGAATTTCATTAAAAATATGAAATTGAGGAATCTTGATCAAAATCGAGGAAAATATTTAATTTCGAGCCCAATTGATCAAGATATAAATTTATTAGAATTTATCGGAATTTTTGCCTCGAAAAATGAGCCCAAAAATAGTGGAAAAATATACCGAAAAGGTAAAAGCGGATTGATAATTCATTTACGGATTAAATGAATTTAATATGATTTTTGGAGATATTTTTAGATATTTTTGGGATATTTATGGGATATTTTTGGGATTTTTATTATTATTTTATAATAAAATAATAATAAAAATAAATTATAAAAAAAAGGAAAAAAAATGAAATGAAATCTTAAGAGAAATCGGGGAGAGAGAACAGAGGAAACGGAAGCAAGCCGACCCGAGGGAGAAGACCACCGGACGGCGAGCACCGGCCACCCCACGGGCAGGTAAGCGGTCGGAAAAGGAAGCCCGGCACCGTGCGCACCCATCGGCACCGATCACGACCTCCACCGACGTCGGACGCCGGTGAATCGAAGAGGAGAAGTCGCGGAGGAAAAGAAGAGATTCGGCGGCCACCGGCGGTGCTTGGTCCCGATCGAGCCCAGCCGAGTGTTGCCCAGGCTTAGGCGCGCCGAACTGCGGTGGTGATGCGTCGGGAACCGATCGGAATAGGCCGGCACGGCCAAAGGATGCCTGAACCGGTCGGCGGTTCAGGGGAGAAGGTTCTGTGCTGAACCGGACCGGACCGGTTCAGCCAAGGAGAAAAGGGGAAAAAGAGGAAAAAGAAAGAAAAAGGAAAAGGAAAATTTTTGGGATTTCACCGGACTTCGGGTAAGTCGATACGAGGTCAAAAGTGACCGATTTGATTTCCGATGAATTTATTTAAATTATATTTAATCAAAAATTGACCCGGAGTTAAATATAATAAATTGTGCAGTTCGACGATAAATTCCGAACGGAAGCCCGATCGAATTTCGATTTGCGTACCATCGCATATTCTCGGGTAAGTAAAGTTCATTTACGATAAATTATGTGATTATTGCGTATTTAAGATTTATTTTACGCATTTCGGATTAAATTCCGTATTTAGTGAATTATAATTGGAATTTTGAATTAAATGTCGTAAATGATATACGGGCTATCCAAAGAGTTTGGAATAAAGCCCAATGGGTATTGATAGGCCCAATGAGTCGATAGACCCTGATGAAGGAAAATAATAAGTGGAAAACGGGCTTAAACGGATTAAGGCCCATTAAGGATTTTTAAGGCCCATTAAGGGAAAATAAACTGTATTAATGTGTAATACAGTAGGAAAATTATAATTAACCTGAGGAATGGTTATTTACAGCTCCGGAGTTTACATCGAGAGCTGATCGGACTGCGAGAATTAGCAGCACCGAGGAAGTGAGGTCACTTGACGTGATCCGAGGTAAGGGACTTTTGCAAGTAGTTAGAGATACCTGCACGTATTTTCAACTGCTTCTGCATTCACTTAAAAACTCTGAGGGTCAGAGAAAGTGAATAATAATTATTGCGACCCGATAGTGGCAAATTACGATTTTGCCCCTAGTTAGTCAAAAAGTCAACTTTTGTGAGAAGTTGCAAAAAGCATGGAAAATACTATTGTGAGTGTTTAATTGCTATTAGCATGAAAATAAATAGATGGGCTAATGATTTTAAGGTTGATATGACTTAAGCACACTTTTAGTGCTGATTTTTGATGTTTTATAAACAATCCCTTTTAAATAGCCATCTATCATATTATGTGAGAATGAATCGTGCTAGAGCATAGCTCGCACTGAGATTCATAGGTTTTCCACATAACATTAGTGCTGGATTTTGATACGCACTAGATTTTCATGACATGCATGATAGAGTACTGGAGTTTTACTCGTACTCAGCTTTAAATGATATATGCATGACAGAGTGCTGGAGCGATTGGCTCGTACTCGATTCTTCATGGTTTATACATGACATAGTACTGGGAGCTATTGCTCGTACTTGATTTTGATATTGTGCATAGCATAGTACTGGGAGCTATTGCTCGTACTTGATTTAATACATAAACTATGCATTGACCTAGTTGCTAGAGATTGCTCGAACTAGAGTTGAGTTTTGTGATGTGAAACAATGTTTGAGCGGAGTGACGACTGTGAGTCGCACTCAAGACGCACACTGTATGTGATATGTAAATACATGTTAAAACCCATGCCTGAGTCCTTGTGTGACTGTGTGTCATAGCTAGAGAGGATATCCGCATGAGGTTTATATAGACGTGGTATACTTATTTCCATAGTTTCGAGGGCTAAGTCCTATGGGAGGCACCCTGGCTATGAGGGTCCACGGGTGTACTTTGTACCGTGTTTGGGACACGAGGTGTACGCTGTACCGTGTGTTACGTAGCTGGCGGTTGACATTGGACTGACCATCCTCCCGTTACAGCAGTGATTGCCGCACACCGAGTACTGTGTCGCATGGGATCACTTTTCGGATATGATCATAATCCAGGATACTATTTGCATTTACCACAGAGTCTCACATGATATATCACATTGATTGACTGATTTAAACTGCGGACAGACCTGAGGGATGGGTCGGACTCCGATTTGTGTTGTGAATCATTTGATGCCATATTTATTGTGATTTAAATATACATGGCATGATTTACATAAAGGCATGATTTATATACAATGCATTGTT
Source organism: Firmiana major (assembly GCA_033439115.1). NCBI lineage: Eukaryota > Viridiplantae > Streptophyta > Magnoliopsida > Malvales > Malvaceae > Firmiana > Firmiana major. Next base: position 40,242,925 of record CM065907.1, on the reverse strand, counting down.
TTGCACTACATGCCTATATTTGAGAAATAAAGCATGATTTCTGTACATGGGATTTATTCTGTACAAGTATATATATTATATTTCAAGACATGCTTTTAAAGTGAGTTAAGGAAATAAATGTTTTCAAGGCATAGCACTATTTTGAGTAGATTGTGTGGATATCTACTTGCTTGCCTGATTTCCTTACTGAGCGCGTTATGCTCACCCCCTTTTCTTTACATCTCTCTACAGAGCGTCAGTAGAGCGAGAGTTATCGTGGGAGAGTGTCCCAGAGTCCACTGCTAGTTCCTATCGATTCATCAGGTATACTTATTATGTACAGTTGTGTATCTAAACATAGAAACAGCACAGTGATGTATACGTTATATATTATGGGGAATGTAATCGTATTGGATTTTATATAATCTTACATGTATAATGAAAGCAGTTACAGTCAGTAATAATATATTGACATTTATGTATAAAATGGATGATGTGGTAAGTGAGGACTCTGACATCGAATCACAGCCCAACCATTGAAGAGGAGAAAGGTATGTTAAAATGAGAAAAATTTATTGTGGTTTTTGGTTAAAGTCAAGGATTGAAACTGGGGCCCTGACACTGTATCTATAGGATGCATCGTTCTCAAATCAATATGCAATATATGTATATAGATATAAAACATCAGTTATAAAACTGGAAATATGCTGGTTTAACAACCTCAGCATTATATGCATAAAAACTGCATTTCTCATGTCAATTTACATAAATCACATTTTATCATGCCGTGCATTTAAATCAAATCTATGGCATTCATCATGTTTAAAAACATGGAAATCTGGGTCTTACCCATCCCTTGGGTTACCCTTTTTACAATTCACAAACTTACATGTTTATATCATAAAACCATGTGGTATTTCATTCAAGAAATTCACTTAGCAAGAAAGGAGATAGGCGACTACATGTTCCGAGTGTATGATCATAACTCATTTTTCGTGATCCCAGGCTACACAGTACTCGATGTGTGGGGCCTTACAATTGCTGTAATGAGAGGTGGGTCAAATCCTAGCCGTCAGCTCTCAATTTATTCTCATCGTGTACTCACGGTACAACGTACTCCTTGTGACATATACGGTACATAGTACTCCATGGACCCTATCTCAAGGTAGGATGCTCGCCATGAGTCTTAGTCCTGACACCTTGGATATGCGTCGTAGTCAGGATGCTCGCCATGAGTCTTAGTCCACATACTACGGGTCTACCTCATAGTTAGGATGCTCGCCATGAGTTTTAGTCCTCACACCTATGGGTTATTTCGATAGCCCTCTGCCATATCTCAAAATATTGCACGTGTGAGCATATATATATATATATATCAGTGCGACACATAGTCAGAACAGGCTCCCAACATGGCTGTTTCATGCTCTTTTCAAAACTGGCACATGTGAGTAAAACTCCCAACATGACCATATCACAATCTCTAGTGTGAGCAATTCTCCCAACACTAGGTTATATAAAAACATACGAGTATGAGCAAAGCTCCAAATACTCTATAATGTATAATATGGGAAAACTAAGTACGAGCTAAGCTCCCAGTACTCTATCATGTAAAACTGAGTATGAGCATAGCTCCAATACTCTACAATGCATCAATCACAATCTGAGTACGAGCAATGCTCCCAGTACTCTAATATGCATAAATCACTTTTAAATGTAGTACGAGTAAACACTCAAGTACTATGTGATGCATATCTCAAAATATGATGCGAGTAATCTCTAGCACTTATGGTTTTCACAAAAAACCTGATAGATGGCTATTTAAATCACAATTCACCCATGTTCAAATCAAATAAGCACTCAAATGTGCTGTTTTCAAATACACATGAAAACATCAGCCATTCTATCATGCAAAATCATGAATTTTGGTCACAACAGTCTTCTAAGGTATTTTCACCCTAGTTTTGGATAAAACACAACTTATCCTCTTTAATTTCTATCACATCATCGTGCCTATTCATATAAGGTCATATAGCTTATAGTATCAAAATGCTATTCAAAATACGTGGAGCCATCTCTAGCTACTCACGAAATTCCCTTACCTCGGATCACGTCAAGTGACCTCTCTTCCTCGGTTTTGTTCACTATTGCAGTCCAATCAGCTTCTAAAGTGATTCTCCGAAGCTGTTATAATTATCTATGTCAGCATATCGTAATATACTCATTTCATTTGCCAAATCTCAATTTAATACATAGTTTTCATCACTTTCTCCAAATATGGTATAAATCCACATTTTCACTTAACTATCTTTCTTTCTCTTTATTTCAAATATATGCATTTCATAAGATTACCTTATAATCTTCCTTACATGCATATTCCATCATTAAATCCATGTTCACACCATTTCTTCATCATGTCCTCATTTTCTCACCAATATCTAAGTCATGGTGTTTTTTCTTTATCTTTTCATTTCCAACATTTCAAACATATATCAATTAACTCATCAATACACCTAGTTTAACATATATCAATTTGGTACATTAAATCTTATCTAGCTGAAATTTCCTTCCTTTTCCACCAAAAAATGATAAAATCCTCCTTGCTCATTGAACTCTTGAATTCGATCCTTTGTTTCCAAGTATGTTGCTCTCTTCTTGCTAAGAACAACTTTGCTCAACTGTATCTCACTCAAAACTGATCACAAACTGAAGTTTTCTAGTGTTTCTTGGCTAGGTTACACTTTTGTTCTTGAATGGAATAGTAATTCTCGGGAAAATGAAGTGCAGAAGCCTAGTATTTATAGAACTGTCTTGATGAGATCGATCTGCTACCCTAGGAGATTGATGTGCTCTGCATTTATCCTCTTGAAATTGACTTTTTAGATCACATGAGATCGATCTGCTATTGCATGAGATTGATCTATTGCAAGTCAATAGCTTAAGGAAATCGATTTGGCCCTTCAGAGATCGATTCCTTCAATATAGAATGTTTAGCAGATCGATCTGGCCCCATTGGAGATCGATCTGACCTGTTCCATTGCTCAAATAAGAGTATTTTTGGCTCTTGCAGATCGATCTCTCATCCCATGAGATCGATCTCTCATTCATATTTTTTAGATTTTACTGCAGTTTTCTGCAGTAACTTACACCAAACTTCATAGATTTTGCTGCCATAGTCATTTTCTCATCCAACCTGCTTCAAGGCTTGAAAATGACATCCATTCATACTTTCTATACATTAAAACTTGCGTGCCTTCATTGTATAACCAAAGGTATACAATTTACAACCAAATGGAGTATAAAGATTCATGTACTCATGTAACTACCATCCATTTTACCACACTACCTAAAATTTCATATATTGTCATTCCTCACATACAAAAGTCCATTTCTTCTTATTCATACATAATGAAACTTGTAGGTGCATCGCAAACTTATATTACAAGAGTGTACATTGGATTTATGGACTTTACATCACTTATGCTTCACATAGCATGTACATGTATATATATTTATGAATTTAAGGGTCTTACACTTGTATACTCTGATCCATCTTAAATTTTATTATTTATATATATATATATATATACACAGTAATAATATATATATATATATACTTTTCTTCTTTCTTTCTTTCTTTCTTTTTAAAAAAAAAAATCTTTCTTTCCTTCCCGCCACTTTTCTCTCTTCTTTCCTTTCCTTCTTTCTCTCTTCCACGTTCTCTGTTTCTTCTTTGTTTCTTCTCCCTCGAAAAATGGTCATCATCCTTACCATCCCTTCTTCGTTGCTGTTGTCTTCTTCTCCTTGTCGTTGGTACTGTTCTCCTACTGTCACTATCTACCAGCGCCTACACTGTTTCCAGCCTCTACGCACAAGCCTCTGCCAACCTCCCCTGTTCACCTCTGTTTCACCTTCATTCTGGCGTTTCCTTACCGACTCGTGAGAAACCCTACGACATCACGCTTTCATTCTGCTTCATCCTCTCTTTCGCACGCTGGTTCAGTTGTTAGCCACCATGCGCGTCATCTTCCTCCTAGTCACCTCTGTTTGCCACTACTCTTGCCGAGGTCCACGTCCCTGCTTATCCTATGGTTCTGTTTCTTATTTCCAGCACAAAAAACCATCCAATAAAGCCCCATGCTTCACTCTTTTCTCCCTAGTAATAGAACACAAAAACAGCTATTGCAATGTCTGTCTCCTGTCTAATTTCTTTGCCTCTCCTTCAGCATTATGTCTACATGTGTGTATATATATTTTTATTTACTCCAGCCTATGTTGCAGTCGGCTACTCACCCTGCTCCTCTTGCTTCCCAATTCAGTCCCCCTCCGATTTCACTCTCACTCGCTCGTCTCTCTCTCAGTTACATTTTCAGCTTCCTTTCTTTCAGTTTCATCTCTTCTTCAGCAGCCCTTTCACCTGTCCAGCCCTCCAACTCCTTCTTTTTTCTCCTCCTTACAATTGCAGGCTGTTATTATTGTTTCCTCTTGAGTGACCTTTACTCCATCTTTTACTCCTACTGTTTATGGCAGGATTTGGTGTGAATTTTTGGGATTAGGGCTCATCTACCTGTTGTTGTTTCCAGCAACAGATTATGGTGAAATTTTTTTTTTTGGATCTTCAATCCACTCATTCACTTCACCACTCCCATAGACCAAAGTCCACCCTCTCAATATTTTATTTTTTTTCATTTAAGTTCCTGCAATGAGGTGTCTCATCCCCTTCTTCCTGTTGCGTTATTCTTTTCACTGCAGCAAAAATGATTTTCCTCAATTTGATTACATGGAAAGCCAATACCATGTTCGTGCAACATTCTTACAATTCATGCTCATACGTTTCATTTAGCTGCTGCAAACAACAACAAACTCTTCAACATTTCTTCCAGCTACTGAAAATAGCAGCCAACTGTTCTGTTTTCTTCCTTTTATCAACGGCTACTCTATTTCTTCATCCTTCTACTCTAGCTGCCCAACCTAGTACATATATATATATTTCCATTGTTTGCTGCAATCCCTATGTTCCGATTTTCTTGTTCTTTAGCATGCTTCCTGCTTCCTGTCCTCCTGTCCTCATTTGCTACTCCTTTTTAACACCCTTCTCAATTCAGTTATCCCCAACTGCTCTGAATATATGTATACTTATGTGTATTCATCCCACTGGATAGCTGCTATTGCCTATTCCCAATGTGCATCAATCTCTTCTATCAACAGTATATTATTTTTTTTGTTAGTTTTACTCATGCCGCTTGCTTACCTAGATTATTTCAGCTGAGGAATCAATATGATCCTCCCTCCATTGCCACTTCTTAGGCTGCCGAAACCTTCACCATCCATTGCCTTTCCATGTACTATATATATATATATATATATATATATATATATTTTGTGCATTTACATGTACATTTATGTATATATATATATATACCTATTTATATACATATATTCACATATCGATATATATGTACGTCTATGAACTTAATTAAAATTTTCATATAGTATAAAGTAAATCTAATATTTGTACTTAAATTAATTCACTCAAGTCTTCATGTCAAAAATACAATTTCTAATTAATTATCCTCTCATAACCACATATAAAATAGACAACACCAAGTACATGAAAATTTATGGTATTTACATTCTTCCCACCTTGGAAAATTTGGTCCCTAAATTTAGAAGTACATTCGTGACACGCCCTAAGGGTATTGTCCTCAAGTGCATGGGTCGTACAAGTAATAATGAGATTTGAGTCCCGAGTTATCGTCCCACAGAGAAGTTGACTAGCCTAATTAACTACCGGTTAATCTTACCCTAAGTATATTCTAGAAAATTATGAAGTTTACTGAAAATAATAACAACTATAAAATAAAACTGAACTAAGATTTGCTTACCGAACTTCGATTAATTAAAGAAAATACCTACAAAAGAAAATTAAAACAATTAATTAGCGCAATTAAAATAAAATGAAAATATGAAAATAAAGAAATAGATTTAATTTAAAATTTAAACAAACTTAAAATAAAAATGCATGTAATTAAACTAATAAAAATTGCAATTTAAACTAACCTAAAATCAATTAAAAATGAAGACTAAATTAAAAATGCATGAATCAAATTCTAAATGCAACTAAACTAAAATAAAGTCCTAAAACATTTAATATAAAATTAACTACTAACTAACAAATTAAAACTAAAAATTAAATTGACATGCAAAAATATTAAACTAACCTACCATTAATTGATTGAAGTACCTAACTAACAACTAACAAAAATCAACAATTAAACTCATTAAGGTAAAACCATAAAATAACAAATGAAAAGTGCATCAATGGCCAAACAAGGCCTTAACAACAGATTCCAGCAGTGTGGTCCCAATACTGTCACTGTGCATGTCTTCTTCATATTGCTGTTCACGGTTTGCTGTCCTGGCACAGCACTGTCAGTTTTGTGCCTTTGCGTTTCTGCCCAGTTAGCCAGGATCTTGCGCACCGTACTGTGCACATTGTAACATTTCCAGGTGCTCCAAATGCTGTCTAACAACCTGTCCTGCTGAAGCACACGTCCAGGCCTGTTGTCTGCTGCATCCAATCTGTCCCCTAGTGCTCGGTTCTGCTGTACCACATCCATTCCTTGTCCTACTCTGCTTCAGGCTATATGCGCTGGTTCCTGCTCTCTGCCCGACCAAGCACAGTACCATCGTCCTGCATGACCAGCCCCTACCAACCTTACCGTCAGCTGCTGCTACAGTCCAGTACAATCATGTTCGCTCAACACCTGCTCAGTACCCCTTCACCTCGTACTCCCTGCACCAAGTTCTGCCTCCTACTGTGCGTCTTCTTCTTCAGTAGCGTAGGTACTACTTAAGTCCAGACTAATGATGCCTGCCTCTGTTGCACCAGCAACAAAACAGCAGCAAATGTAGGATGTGAGTGAAGTGGAAGAGCTTCTGTCACTGGTCTAACAAACAGATCAGCTTTCAACCAAGTTCTGTAATTACACCTTGCTCTACTCTAACATTCTCAACAGACCCTTTCAGCCAGAGACACTAAAAGAAAATTAACAGCGAAACAAAAACAAACAGGAAATGTGAAGCAAAACCATACGAGACTAACATGAGTAAAGTAAGCCTAGACATATAAAATGAAGTCAGAACACAACAAAAACTTGAAGCAAGAAAACCTCAACAGATCAGCTTTCAACCAAGTTCTGTAATTACGCCTTGCACTACTCTAACATTCTCAACAGACCATTTCAGCTAAGGACACCAAAAGAAAATTAACAGCGAAACAAAAACAAATAGGAAATGTGAAGCAAAACCATACGAGACTAACATGAGTAAAGTAAGCCTAGATCATGCCTTAAGCTAACGATGAAATAAACACAATAAAAGGAAGTCAAAACACAACAAAAACTTGAAGCAAGAAAACCTCAACAGAACAGGATAAATTAGAAATTAAGCTAGACATATAAAAACTTCAATAAAACTAAAGTTGTTTACTACAAGAGCTCAGTTTTAATGTATCCATAACAACTATAATCTACTGCTACCAAATATTAAGTTAGTGCATAATAAAAGGATAAAAAGAACATGAACTGTCACGCCCCGAAAATGCGGAAAATAGGGCTAATTTAAAACTTTTTCTCATTAATTCACAATTAAAGGTGCATTCCTGTGCAGTGTCATACATCATCATAATTATCATGCCTCAGGATCTCATCACAACATAGTGTATATTGAATCATATACATTACTCAATTCCAAGTTAATTAATCCTAATACATCCCATATAATGATATACATCAAGTGTCTGTAATCACATTAATAGTCTGGGTACATGAAAAGATAAAAGATACCTCAAATACAATAGATAGGGCCTGGAGCTCAAGTCCTCCACTAGCCACTACTCCGTACGCCGCAGGGAGATCCTCTTTCACTTGAAGAACTCTGGGGGGAAAGGAAAACAGGGTGAGCTTTTAAATCGCTCAGTAAGGGGGGTAAGGGACTCAGTTATATAAACCATTTCACACATCACAAATATGTATTTGTTTATAAAGCTCATTTGAAATCGTAGCATGAAAGTTCTCAAAACATTATCTCATAACTCGTTAAATCATGTGAAAACATGAAGATAAAAGGCTCAACACCGAGCACTCACAAGCATGTGTAAATATATGCAATAATGGCTGTTCTCAAATACGTGATAAAAATCACCTCAGTAATTCACACGTGACAAGGTCACAAAACACAACTCATGTGTAAAACGAGACTAGGCAATAAAACTCAATTAAAATTCGTCATGGCACATCAAATATATATAAGCTCCTCTGGGTGCGCATCCCAGGCATCCTCGTATAGAGGGAACGTCGACAATATGGTCGTGTGCAAAGTATATTGGACTTATATGTTACCAGAACAAGGCCCGGCCTTACTTGCTACCAGAGCAATGCCTCGCCTAATGCACACTGACACGTGGTCCCTGGGTCGGTTCCCAGGCGGCCCACTCTCTCGGTCTTACATGCTACCAGAGCAATGCCTCCCAACGCTACCAGAGCGGAGGAATAATCGGACTTATATGTTACCAGAACAATGCCTGTGGTCCCTGGGTCGGTTCCCAGGCGGCCCACTCTCTCGGTCTTACATGCTACCAGAGCAATGCCTCCCAACGCTACCAGAGCGGAGGAATAATCGGACTTATATGTTACCAGAACAATGCCTGTGGTCCCTGGGTCGGTTCCCAGGCGTCCCACTATATCGGTCTTATATGCTACCAGAGCAATGCCCGATGTGTATTCAACATGACACGCCTAAGTCTCACTCATTAGCCATTATCTTATAAAACGTTATGCCTTCACGTAGAACTCATAATGGTTTTCTCTTAAAAACTCATTTAAAACATTTGTGTACTCAACACAAAACATATTAAAACCGAGTTCCAACCGGCAAAACACGCACACATTTTCTCAAATCTCAATATCGCCTTAACGTAGAGCCCAATTTACTTTTCACGCAACTCAAAGGTTTATAAAGCAATTTCACACTTAGCTTATAAACTCATAAAATAATGGGCTCCAACCGGCTATAAAAACCGTGTGCAATTACCTCACGACACAAAACATGCTTGTATTCTCAAATCATGGTTCATGCTAACAATTCATCAAAATACATACACAAAATGGTTTAGTTTTCCCTTACCTCTTTGCACCTCGTATAGTGCAATCGTTTCCCCCGTATCACGGACTAGTCTCGCATTCCACTCTGGAACTCCCGAGCTGTCCAAACGATGTTAAAACATCAATACTCCACATCACATAAGCCTCAATTCTCAAAATCGAGCATAATTGCTCCTAACACCTCAATTCTCTTGATTTCTCGTAAATCAACCCTAAACTACCACTCTATTCACAATATCCCAATATCCTACATTCCTCATGCCAATTATCTAGGCTAATTCTCCACATTGTCTATATTTCCGTTTATAGCACAATTCTCAAAATTGCCACAATTTCTAAATATCAACATTAATCCAACTACATTACAATCTCATCAATCCCTAATCATTCCTCAACTATTTCAACACAATTACAACCACCAATAACATCAAAATTAGCTCAAATATCAAGATCGAGGTTTAGAAATTACCCAAAGCTTATGAGACGCACAACTCACGCCTCGATCCGATTCGTCCTTCGATTTCCAAGTATGTTGTTCTCCCTTTGACGAGGAACAACTTCCCTTCTTACCACAATAGCTGATTCGGCCGAAAATGGGGGATTTGAAGGAGTGAGAAACTAGGTTTTCGGAAAAATGGAGGTTTGGAAGAGAGAGAAAGTGAAATTTCAGGAGAAAACACAGGTTCCTTATATAGACTGGAGGTAGGAGATCGATCTGCCTCTTGCTGAGATCGATCTGTGTTTGAAATTTGGGGACGATCTGGGTAATTTTATGCCTAGGAGATCGATCTGTCGAGGGGTGAGATCGATCTCTTTATGGCTTTATGAGATCGATCTGCTCCTAAGGAGATCGATCTTCTCCCCAAACAGAAGCATTTGGAGATCGATCTCCTCCTCATGAGATCGATCTTCTCTCAAACAGATTCATTTGGAGATCGATCTCTTCCTCATGAGATCGATCCCTTCTCAAACAGATTCATAAGGAGATCGATCTCTTCCATTGGAGATCGATCTGCTCCTCAAATTTCCCTTCCCTCGTCATTTTTAACTCACCAGATCGATCTCTCCTTCTCCCAGATCGATCTGTCCTCATGGATCATGCTTATTTTACACACTTAACACATAAATCTCCAATTATAATTCCCACAATTCACTTAGCTCAATAAATTATACTCAAATTATTATTACATCAATAAAATATGTCTGAAATTCTCAGATCTCACATCCTCCCCACCTTAAAAAGAATTTGGTCCTCCAAATTCAACTCAACTAGTCAAAATAGATGGGGGTATTTCTCCTTCATGAGGCTCTCTAGTTCCCACGTTGCCTCTTCCCTTGAGTGATGTTTCCACAAAACTTTCACTAATAGGATGCTCTTGGTTCTCAGTACCTTCTCTTTTCTATCGAGAATCCGGACGGGTTCCTCAATGTAGCTCATGTCCTCCTGTATGTCCATCTCATCATACTCTATAACATGAGAAGGGTCCGGGTGGTACTTCCTCAACATAGACACATGAAAAACATTGTGTATTCCGGACATCTGTGGGGGTAATGCCAATCTGTAGGCTACCTCTCCCACTCTCTCAAGAATCTCAAATGGTCCTATGTATCGAGGACTCAATTTCCCTTTCTTCCCAAATCGCATGATACCCTTACTCGGTGATACTCTCAGAAATACTGCATCACCAACATCAAACTCGAGTGGCCGTCTACGCGCATCCGCGTAGCTTTTCTGTCTACTCTGTGCAGCCCGTAACCTCTCACATATGAGTTTCACACTCTGTACGGCTTGCTCAACAAGCTCGGGAGCATTTATCTTTCTGTCACTGACTTCTTCCCAAGCTACAGGGGATCTACACCTCCTACCATATAGAGCCTCAAAAGGTGCCATTCCAATACTCGCATGATAGCTGTTATTGTACGCAAACTCTGCTAGGGGCAGGTGATCATCCCATGATCCCTTAAAATCCATCGTACACGCCCTCAACATATCCTCCAGGGTCTGAATAGTCCTCTCTGACTGACCATCTGTCTGAGGATGATAGGCGGTACTAAAACTCAATCGAGATCCCATGGACTCCTGAAACTGGGTCCAGAATCTGGAAGTAAATCGGGAATCTCTATCAGAAGTAATACTCACTGGAGCCCCATGTAATCTAGCTATCTCGCTGACATATAGCTCAGCTAAGGCATCCACAGTATCTGTGCTCTTGATGGCAAGGAAGTGGGCACTCTTGGTCAATCTATCCACAATGACTCATATCGCGTCACGACCTCTTCGGGTCCTCGGTAAACCCATAATAAAGTCTATAGTGACATGCTCCCATTTCCATGTAGGTACAGGTAAGGGCTGTAGTAGTCCTCCGGGCTTCCGATGCTCAGCTTTCACTTGCTGGCATACTAAACACCTGGCCACATACTCTGCCACGTCTCGCTTCATACCACTCCACCAATACACCTTTCTCAAGTCTCGGTACATCTTAGTACTCCCTGGGTGCATGGTGTATCGCGAGCAGTGGGATTCTCTCAGTATCTGTCTCTTTAGGGTATCATCGTCCGGTACACAAATCCGTCCTCTGAATCTCAACAATCCATCCTCACTGATGGTGAGATCCGACTGCGAACTCTGCTCAGCTTGGCTAACCATATCTATCAATCTCTGATCACTGCGCTGCCCAGTTCTAATCTGATCCATGATCCTGGGCTCTATCCGCAGGCTAGCCAAAAATCCAGTCTCTACCTCTTTAACTCTGATCCGAAGTTTGGCGAACTGCTCTAACAAATCCCATTCCCTGATCATCATAGCAGATATCATACTCTTCCTGCTCAGGGCATCAGCAACCACATTCGCCTTACCCGGATGATAAAGAATCTCGCAGTCATAATCCTTAAGGAGTTCCATCCATCTCCTTTGTCTCATGTTTAACTCTTTCTGATCAAAGAGATATCTCAAACTCTTGTGATCAGTGAAGATCTGGAATCTTTCCCCATATAAGTAATGTCGCCAGATCTTCAAAGCAAATACCACAGCGGCTAACTCCAAATCATGCGTGGGATAATTCCGCTCATGGTCTTTCAGCTGTCGCGATCCATATGCGACCACTCTTCCGTGCTGCATCAGCACACACCCCAATCCTTGGTGAGATGCATCACTATACACCGAGAATCCTCCTGATCCCTCGGGAATAGTTAACACAGGTGCCGCTGTCAATCTCCTCTTTAACTCTTGAAAACTGAGCTCACATTGATCAGTCCATATGAACGGAGTCTCCTTACGCGTGAGCTTAGTCAAAGGAGCGGCAATCCTCGAGAATCCTTCCACAAATCTCCTGTAATACCCTGCCAAACCAAGGAAGCTTCGTATCTCAGTCACTGTCCTCGGTCTTTCCCAATTAAGCACAGCTGCTATTTTACTCGGATCCACTGATACTCCTTCCTCTGAGACTACATGCCCAAGGAAAGCTATCCGGTTCAGCCAAAACTCACACTTACTAAGCTTTCCGTATAATTGCTTATCTCGGAGTATCTGAAGTACTAACCACAAATGCTGTGCATGCTCCTCATACGACCGAGAGTACACCAGGATATCATCGATAAAGACTATCACAAACTTATCCAGATAGTCTCTGAACACCTCGTTCATCAACCTCATAAATGCTGCAGGGGCGTTCGTCAATCCAAAGGACATCACCAGAAATTCGTAATGGCCATACCTCGTCCTGAAGGCCGTCTTTGGAATATCTTCTTCCTTGATCCTCAATTGGTGATAGCCCGATCTCAAATCAATCTTAGAAAAGACTGATGCCCCTCTTAGCTGATCAAGTAGATCGTCAATCCTGGGCAGCGGATATTTATTCTTCATCGTGGCTTTATTCAATAGCCGGTAGTCCACACATAATCTGAGACTACCATCCTTCTTCTTAACAAACAGTACTGGCGCTCCCCACGGCGAAACACTGGGTCTAATAAACCCTTGATCCAATAACTCCTATAGTTGTTTCTTTAATTCCTCAAGTTCCACTAATGCCATCCTGTAGGGAGGTTTAGAGATCGGCTGAGTATCCGGTACCAAATCAATGGTAAACTCCAGCTCTCTCTCTGGTGGTAAACCTGGCAATTCATCTGGGAAAACATCCAGAAATTCGCAAACCACAGGTATATCCTCAATCCTCGGATGTTCCCGCTCATCGTCTGAGATGAGTGTCTCATAACCTTCACATAAATAATCACATTTAATATTCTCCAAAATAATGTTAAGATTCTCAAATTACTCACTAGAAATCTACATAATTATTTCCTCAATATCTCAATTGTACACTGTAAGGTTCAGGTAGGGAGAAAGTTACAATCTTAGTGTAGCAGTCTAAACTCACTCGATTGGTCGCCAACCAATCCATTCCCAGAATTACATCAAACCCATGTATACTCAACATGATTAGATCTGCTAACATCACTCTATCTCCCACCTTAATTTCACATCCTCTACAGATTAACTCAGTTCTCTGGGATTCACGCATAGGGGTATTTACATGTAGTATATATTCTAGAGGTTCAAACTTCAAGTTTAATCTACATGCAAAATGCTCAGAAATAAACGAATGCGTGGATCCTGAATCAATCAACACATGAGCCTCATAATTACAGACAGAGAGTGTACCTCTTATAGTTTCTGCCGAAGCGTCTGCGGTCTCCTTATCCAGGGCAAACACACGTCCCTGTGCCACAGGTTTCTTCCCTTTCTCTGCCGCAGTGGCCCGTCTCCGGGGATCCACTCTCTGAGGCTGTTGTCTAGTGGGCTCCGGAGCATGTGGTATCTGAGGTTGGGGACAGTCTTTCACTCTGTGACCCATGTCACCACATCTAAAACACCCACGGATCGACCCAGTACAACTTCCCTCATGCGATCGGCCACAGTCTCTACAAAACCTTGTCTCAGGCCTGACATATCGAGGGGTCTCCTTGATAATAGGATAGGCTCTGGGTCTCTCCAATCTGTCCTTCTGTACCTCAATCCTTCCTCTCCTGAAGGAACCTCTCCGAGCCTCTGTTTGGAAAATCGCTGGCCTCTTGCCCTTATCTTTATGCACTGCTCTGAGCTCATGCTGGGATTGTACCATTTCGATTCCTCTTTCAACCTCTTGTGCTCGTCTTAGAGCATCTCCAAACTCAGTAATACATAGCCCCATCAATCTATCTCTAATGACGGGCTTCAACCCATACACAAACTTCTCTGTGCGGAGCTCTTCACTCTTGAAGGTCTCTGGGTCATATCTCAGTAGTGCGGTGAACTGGCTCTCATAGTCATCCACCGACATGTCACCCTGTACCAAACTCAAAAACTCGGCCTGTTTCCTTCTCTGGGCGGCTCGTGGTACATATTGGGTTCTAAAAGCTGTCTGGAACTCTTCCCAACCAATCACATCCTGGCGGGACATCAAGATACCCTGGGTAGTACTCCACCAATCTCGAGCTCTCCCCTTCAGCATATAGGCACTCATACTGACTCTCTCAGCATCGGTGCACCCCAGTAAATCAAATATAACTCTCAACTCCGTCAACCACTCCTCAGCCTCTGTAGGATCCTTCTTTCCCTTAAATGCGGGTGGATTCATCTTCAGAAATTCCTTTAGTCGGACCTTACTTCTGTCCTCAGGCTGAGTGACGGGAGGCACTGGGGGTATGGGAGGTCCTGGTGGTGGTGTAGGGGTAGTATCCGAGGCATTAACTCCAAAGTGTTGCACGAATAGCGTTGCCATCTGCTCGAAACCTTGCCTCACATCGGTCTCAATCCGATTAAATCGAGAGTTAGGACTCTCTGGTTGTGGGACAGGTGGTGGAGGGGACTCTGCCTGCCTCCTCGAACGACCTCGTCGTTTACTCATTCTCAATCTCAACTCGTCTCCTGCGCGTACATATCAAAATCGATTGAAATCTCAATCCTCAATTTCAGTTCATGACCAGACTATTACAGACACTTGGGATGTATTCTATTTCACTTAACCGACACTGACAGTACTAGACATCCTAAGCTCTGATACCAAGAAAACTCTGTCACGCCCCGAAAATGCGGAAAATAGGGCTAATTTAAAACTTTTTCTCATTAATTCACAATTAAAGGTGCATTCCTGTGCAGTGTCATACATCATCATAATTATCGTGCCTCAGGATCTCATCACAACATAGTGTATATTGAATCATATACATTACTCAATTCCAAGTTAATTAATCCTAATACATCCCATATAATGATATACATCAAGTGTCTGTAATCACATTAATAGTCTGGGTACATGAAAAGATAAAAGATACCTCAAATACAATAGATAGGGCCTGGAGCTCAAGTCCTCCACTAGCCACTACTCCGTACGCCGCAGGGAGATCCTCTTTCACTTGAAGAACTCTGGGGGGAAAGGAAAACAGGGTGAGCTTCTAAATTGCTCAGTAAGGGGGGTAAGGGACTCAGTTATATAAACCATTTCACACATCACAAATATGTATTTGTTTATAAAGCTCATTTGAAATCGTAGCATGAAAGTTCTCAAAACATTATCTCATAACTCGTTAAATCATGTGAAAACATGAAGATAAAAGGCTCAACACCGAGCACTCACAAGCATGTGTAAATATATGTAATAATGACTGTTCTCAAATACGTGATAAAAATCACCTCAGTAATTCACACGTGACAAGGTCACAAAACACAACTCATGTGTAAAACGAGACTAGGCAATAAAACTCAATTAAAATTCGTCATGGCATATCAAATATATATAAGCTCCTCTGGGTGCGCATCCCAGGCATCCTCGTATAGAGGGAACGTCGACAATATGGTCGTGTGCAAAGTATATTGGACTTATATGTTACCAGAACAAGGCCCGGCCTTACTTGCTACCAGAGCAATGCCTCGCCTAATGCACACTGACACGTGGTCCCTGGGTCGGTTCCCAGGCAGCCCACTCTCTCGGTCTTACCTGCTACCAGAGCAATGCCTCCCAACGCTACCAGAGCGGAGGAATAATCGGACTTATATGTTACCAGAATAATGCCTGTGGTCCCTGGGTCGGTTCCCAGGCGGCCCACTCTCTCGGTCTTACATGCTACCAGAGCAATGCCTCCCAACGCTACCAGAGCGGAGGAATAATCGGACTTATATGTTACCAGAACAATGCCTGTGGTCCCTGGGTCGGTTCCCAGGCGTCCCACTATATCGGTCTTATATGCTACCAGAGCAATGCCCGATGTGTATTCAACATGACACGCCTAAGTCTCACTCATTAGCCATTATCTTATAAAATGTTATGCCTTCACGTAGAACTCATAATGGTTTTCTCTTAAAAACTCATTTAAAACATTTGTGTACTCAACACAAAACATATTAAAACCGAGTTCCAACCGGCAAAACACGCACACATTTTCTCAAATCTCAATATCGCCTTAACGTAGAGCCCAATTTACTTTTCACGCAACTCAAAGGTTTATAAAGCAATTTCACACTTAGCTTATAAACTCATAAAATAATGGGCTCCAACCGGCTATAAAAACCGTGTGCAATTACCTCACAACACAAAACATGCTTGTATTCTCAAATCATGGTTCATGCTAACAATTCATCAAAATACATACACAAAATGGTTTAGTTTTCCCTTACCTCTTTGCACCTCGTATAGTGCAATCGTTTCCCCCGTATCACGGACTAGTCTCACATTCCACTCTGGAACTCCCGAGCTGTCCAAACGATGTTAAAACATCAATACTCCACATCACATAAGCCTCAATTCTCAAAATCGAGCATAATTGCTCCTAACACCTCAATTCTCTTGATTTCTCGTAAATCAACCCTAAACTACCACTCTATTCACAATATCCCAATATCCTACATTCCTCATGCCAATTATCTAGGCTAATTCTCCACATTGTCTATATTTTCGTTTATAGCACAATTCTCAAAATTGCCACAATTTCCAAATATCAACATTAATCCAACTACATTACAATCTCATCAATCCCTAATCATTCCTCAACTATTTCAACACAATTACAACCACCAATAACATCAAAATCAGCTCAAATATCAAGATCGAGGTTTAGAAATTACCCAAAGCTTATGAGACGCACAACTCACGCCTCGATCCGATTCGTCCTTCGATTTCCAAGTATGTTGTTCTCCCTTTGACGAGGAACAACTTCCCTTCTTACCACAATAGCTGATTCGACCGAAAATGGGGGATTTGGAGGAGTGAGAAACTAGGTTTTCGAAAAAATGGAGGTTTGGAAGAGAGAGAAAGTGAAATTTCAGGAGAAAACACAGGTTCCTTATATAGACTGGAGGTAGGAGATCGATCTACCTCTTGCTAAGATCGATCTGTGTTTGAAATTTGGGGACGATCTGGGTAATTTTATGCCTAGGAGATCGATCTGTCGAGGGGTGAGATCGATCTCTTTATGGCTTTATGAGATCGATCTGCTCCTAAGGAGATCGATCTTCTCCCCAAACAGAAGCATTTGGAGATCGATCTCCTCCTCATGAGATCGATCTTCTCTCAAACAGATTCATTTGGAGATCGATCTCTTCCTCATGAGATCGATCCCTTCTCAAACAGATTCATAAGGAGATCGATCTCTTCCATTGGAGATCGATCTGCTCCTCAAATTTCCCTTCCCTCGTCATTTTTAACTCACCAGATCGATCTCTCCTTCTCCCAGATCGATCTGTCCTCATGGATCATGCTTATTTTACACACTTAACACATAAATCTCCAATTATAATTCCCACAATTCACTTAGCTCAATAAATTATACTTAAATTATTATTACATCAATAAAATATGTCTGAAATTCTCAGATCTCACATGAACAGTGCAACTAAGTGAAAACAGAGTAGAACAAAGTATGAATATCTCACCACTGTTGCTGCCAAACTCAACAGTCCAGCCTCCCCACACAGTGTCCAGCAATGTTGCGGCTTCAACTGCAATATAGTTCACCGGCCACCCATAGATTCACCAGGCACATAACACCAGTGAGCTAGGCATTCGGGTAGGACTGGGAATAACTTCTGCTTTCGGATTGACCCTCGTGATTCTCCAACCCGTGGCATATAGTTGCTGTTCACCAGCTCAACTTCCCCGAATCTATCAGAATGAACACTAAAAAAGATGGAAAACAAGTAACGAAAATGAACTAGTGGAAGAAAAGAAACAGAATTTTTCATTCAAGAAATTTTAAAGTTGCCATGAACAGTAAAAATAAAAATAATGGCTTCCAATAAAACCAACGGGAAAGACTAAAGAAAAAAAACTTAAACTTAAAAACTAAAGCTACCTTAGAATTACAACTACTCCTAAATTACTCTACACTACTCCTAACCTAAACTACTCCTACTCTCGACTTGATTTTTCAATTGCCATCACATTCTATTTATATACAAACATAGGGGTATAATGGTAAATTTTTATCCTAGATGACTTGGCATTGTTTGGCCACTTGTCTTCATTTGATTTGCAGCAGAGTAGATATTTCCACGTCATCAGTCTTTTTGTCCAATTAGCTGTGCGATGTGGCCCAACGTGTGTCTTCCAGAGGGTTGGCACGGTGTCCTTCGATCTTATCGTTTCGGAGCAAATAAAATGCGAATACCTAGCATCACGCGTATCCAGACGACTGATGACTTGGTCTAAAAATTGAAAGTGGTCCAGTCTCCTTTAGCTCATTTTCAGCCCAATTTCATCTGAAACGACTGAGTTTCATCTGAATTTAATTTATCTGCACATTAAAGAATTTTAATTAAATAAAAGGGATTATTAATAAAATAATATGGGGATTAAATAAATAAAAAAGGAATTTAAGCACAAATAATTCTATAAAAAATAGAATTATCACACCCCCAAACTTGAGCTTTTGCTTGTCCTCAAGCAAAACAAAATAATTGTAGGAATGATAAGTACAAAACATAATAATTTTCCTAACATTATCCTCAAAGAAAAAGTACAGACTATGAAATCAAAGACTCATAATTACAAGTCCAACACTTAGAATTATTCCATCATAAGTCCTAACCCAAATTGGATCCCTCGTGTGTGCATGAAAATGTCAAAGCCACTACTTAATACATTACCCGGATCAGATTATGCAAATACAGTGAATGCGAAGTCAATGACATGTGATCATTCCTATAAGTTTGCTTTTCACTGCTCTCTCCACTAATGTAGTCACACTTAACCAAAGATCAATAGGACTTCATTAAGCTTGTAATGTCAGGCTGGGGTTAAGGTATGATAAAGTCGATTTAGGTTTAATTACCCCTTAACATGCATTACTTTCTAGGATCTTTAATGTAAGAGCTCATATTTATTTCCCCCAAACTTATTTCCCCCCAACTTATTTCTTTCACTAGACATTTTATTCTATTTTTGTATTTTTCTTCTTCTTCTTTCTTCTTCTCTATTTTTTTCATTAAATTTTTTTCTTTTGCTTTCATTTGCATTTTTTTTTAATTTTCACTATCACCAGATACCCATATGTACAAAGCTCACAATATATCCCAATGTCTTTCTATGCTTTCGGGGTAAGGGATAGGAAAAAAAAGTACTTTAGGCTAAGGAAAATAACGCATGTGTATTTACAGAGAAAAGCTTATTTGGTCTAGAGGGGTGACTAGGGGTAAAATATGTACAAGGATAGCTAGAAAGGCTCAAACGATCCAAAGATGGCCTAAATCATTTCTCTAATTAAGTGTGATTTAATATTTCACCTCGAGATCGGATCAAACAAATTCTAGAATATGACGCACAAAATCTACTGAACAAATGCAACCCTATGTCCACATAAGCTTTCTCTAAATAAATATATAGATTCATGACATGACATGTGCATAAAATGAGGAAATCACAATCAGAATCAAGACAAATTCAAGAATTCAACTTCATGCTTTTCCTATAATCATGCTTCTCAGTCAATCAAAATCATACTTAATCATGGGGTCATATCATTGGAATATGGGAAAACTACATGCTAAGCACTAAATCATCCCAAAATCAAACAGCTTAAGCTCAGATTTTCAAAAAACAATTTTGAAATTTTTTTCAATTTTGCTCAAATTTTCGAAAAATACTCAAGTGATATCCCCTCCCCCAAACTTGAAGTGCACAGTGTCCTCAATGTGCAGATAATATAAGAATTGAAGTTCAGGAACAGAGTACTCCCCTTTCTGATAATGATGATGAACAACCGAAGCTTGATTGAAAACATAAAACTAGAAAACAAATCTGCAAAATAAACAAAGAAAGAAACAGCAGAAAAGAAAAAAAAACTATGTACAAAGTGAAAAGGAAAAGATAGCCACTTTAAATGCAGCTGAAGAAGATAACACTCAGCAGCAGGGCGAAGAGTAGGAGGGTCATCCAGAATGGTGACAAAATATCAATAGTTAAATCCTCCTTAACTCTATCTACTTCCCTCCTTCTTTCAGATATTATATGCTTAAGCCTTATATTCTCCTCAATCTCCATCTTAAAACACTCTTGAGAGTCATCAGGGAGCTTCAAAGGTTTGAAAACATTAAACTTTACTTCCTGATCTTGGACTCTTATAGTCAACTCCCCCTTTTGCATATCAATTATCGTCCTACCAATAGCTAGGAAAGGTTTGCCTAAAATAATAGGGACTTCTCTGTCTTCCTCCATATCTAATATAATAAAATCTGCAGGGAAAATAAACTTGTCCACCTTTACTAAGACATCCTCAATGACCCCATTTGGATATTTAATGGATCGATATGCTAGCTGAAGGGTCACTGTAGTGGGCTTGACATCCCCTATTCCTAACTTCTGATATATAGACAAAGGCATTAGGTTTATACTAGCTCCTAAATCACACAGGGCTCTACCAAAGAATAGATTTTCAATAGTGCAGGGTATGGTAAAACTTCTGGGATCCTTGAGCTTGGGGGGTAATTTCCTCTGTATAATTGCACTACATTCCCTAGTTAAGGCCACCGTCTCATAATCTTCCAGTCTTCTCTTCCTCGAGAGGATATCCTTTAGAAACTTCACATAACTTGGCATTTGCTCTAAAGCATCTGTAAAAGGAATGTTGATGTGAAGCTTCTTAAAAACCTCAAGAAATTTAGCAAATTATTGTTCCAGTTTTTGATTTTGAAACCTCTGAGGAAAAGGTACTGGTGGTCTAGCTAGAGGCAATGTAGTGGGAACCTGTGTAGAATCAAAGGATGAGGAAGACGGTAAAGAAAAAGAAGGTAAAGATGAAGAAGCGCCTAATTTTGCAGCCCAATCCTGATATTCCTGTTTTTTCTGAGCTGCTTCGTTAGAACCTATGTGTTTATCAACTATGGGTTGTTCAGGTCCAGACTTAACTTGTGGCTCATCTAGCTCTCTGTCACTCCTAAGGGTGATAGATCTAACATGTTCCTTACCCTCCCTTTGCTTAGCAGGACTAACTTCAGTATTACTAGGAAGGGTCCCTTGAGGACGTTGGCTAAGAGCACTATCTATTTATCCAACCTAAACTTCTAAGTTCTTAATTGAAGTAGCTTGCTTTTGCAGGATAGTCGTGAACATCTCCTCTAATGTGGGCTTCTTCTCAGCTGTTGGTGCATGGTAAAGTTGGGGCTGCATAAGTGGTGGTGGTTGATGGAAGTGAGATGGATGATGCCGAAATTGTGGTAGGGATGGTTGATGAGGCGGGTGATATGGAAATTACGATTGTAGTGGTACCTGAACCGGTGGAGCTTGAAAACTAGGGGGTTCTACAGGTCTAGAGCTAGAAGTTTGCCCTTGGTTTTGGCTCCAAGAGAAGTTATGATGGTTCCTCCACCTTGGGTTGTAGGTGTTTGACAAGGGGTCGTTCTGTTGCTTCTGAAGTGGAGCAACATACTGAACCGATTCTAGGTTAAGTGGACACCTATCCACAGAGTGTGTACCACTACACAGGTCACATGAAGGGAAAGGACTTTGGATAGAATAAACAGGGTTAAGACTAGTGGGATGATTATGTTGGGTACTGAGCGACTCTACCTTCTTCGTAAGGTTAGCGATTTGAGAGGTTAAGGTAGACAGTGTTTCGAACTCATAAATACCCGTCGACTTCTTTGGCAATTGCCTCTCCGAGGACCATAGATAGTTGTTAGCCGCAATCTTTTCTAACAACTCGTAAGCTTCCTCCTCTGTCTTACACATTAGCACTCCACCCGCTGCAGCATCAACAATGGTCCTATTTGGGCTTGTAAGTCCGTTGTTGAAGGTTTGGACTTGCAACCACAAAGGTAGGCCATGGTGAGGGCACTTCCTAAGAAGCTCCTTATATCGTTCCTATGCTTCGTAAAGAGATTCAGAGTCGTACTGGGCAAAGGAAGATATATTACTACGGAGTTGGGCCATTTTAGAGGGAGGGAAAAACTTAGATAGAAATTGATGGGCTAACTCGTCCCATGTAGAAATGGATCCTGGAGGCAGGGAGGTTAACCAGTGTCTTGCCCTATCCCTAAGTGAGAAGGGGAATAATCTAAGCCTAAGCGCATCCAGATAATCCATTATGTTTGAACGTGTTGCACAAGTCCAGGAATTGCCTAAGGTGAGCATGTGGGTCATCGTGCGGAAGCCCACTGAACTGTAATGAAGTCTGGATCATCTGGAGGATGGAAGGCTTAATTTCAAAATTGTTCACATGGACAGCTGGTGGCCTAATGCCGGTATAATAACCTCTAATAGTCGGCATTACATAATCTCCAACGGTCTTAATTTCCCTATTTTCTGTCATGATGCTTTGCAGCGGAGCTATAAATTTCTTAGAATCCTTTTGAATTTTTCTAAGTGTTCAATTTCAGGGTTTAAAAGAAAGCAATCATAACTCCTGGCTCTACGCATGCAAACATCAGAAATTCCTTAGAAATTTTTTTTTACGTTTTTTAATTTTTATATTTTTTTCTTAATTAATTAAGAGAAAATTTAACTATCCTAAGCTAAGGCTCTAAATATTTACAACCTAAATATTTACAAGCTAGAATTACACCTAAGTATAATTTCACCGATATTAATTAAGGACTAATTAAAACTTCCTCGGCAACGGTGCCAAAAACTTGACACGCCATAAGGGTATTGTCCGTAAGTGCACGGGTCGTACAAGTAATAATGGGATTTGAGTCCTGAGTTATCGTCCCACAGAGAAGTTGACTAGCCTAATTAACTACCAGTTAATCTTACCCTATGTATATTCTAGCAAATTATAAAGTTCTGATGGGTGGTCTACATGGCTAAAATTAAAGTACTGAAAATAATAACAACTATAAAATAAAACTGAACTAAGATTTGCTTACCGAACTCCGAACAATTAAAGAAAATACCTACAAAAGAAAATTAAAACAATTAACTAACGCAATTAAAATAAAATGCAAATATGAAAATAAAGAAATAGAATTAATTTAAAATTTAAACAAACTTAAAAAAAATGCATGTAATTAAACTAATAAAAATTGCAATTTAAACTAACCTAAAATCTATTAAAAATGAAGACTAAATTAAAAATGCATGAATCAAATTCTAAATGCAACTAAACAAAAATAAAGTCCTAAAACATTTACTATAAAATTAACTACTAACTAACAAATTAAAACTAAAAATTAAATTGACATGCAAAAATATTAAACTAACCTACCATTAATTGATTGAAGTACCTAACTAACAACTAACAAAAATCAACAATTAAACTCATTATGGTAAAACCATAAAATAAGAAATGAAAAGTGCATCAATGGCCAAACAAGGCCTTAACAACAGATTCCAGCAGTGTGGTCTCGATACTGTCACTGTGCATGTCTTCTTCATTTTGCTGCTCACGGTTTGCTGTCCTGGCACTGCACTGTCAGTTTTGTGCCTCTGCGTTTTTGCCCAGTTAGCCAGGATCCTGTGCATCGTACTGTGCACGTTGTAACATTTCTAGGTGCTCCAAATGTTGTCTAACGATCTGTCCTGTTGAAGCACATGTCCAGGCCTGCTGTCTGCTGCATCCAGTCTGTCCCCTGGTGCTCGGTTCTGCTGTACCACATCCATTCCTTGTCCTGTTCTGCTTCAGGCTATATGCGTTGGTTCCTGCTCTCTGCCCGACCAAGCACAGTACCATCATCCTGCATGACCAGCCCCTGCTAACCTTACCGTCAGCTGCTGCTACAGTCCAGTACAACTACGTTCGCTCAACACCTACTCAGTACCGCTTCACCTCGTACTCCCTGCACCATGTTCTGCCTCTTGCTGTGCGTCTTCTTCTTCGGTAGCTTAGGTACTGCTTCAGTCCAGACTAATGATGCCTGCCTCTGTTGCACCAGCAACAAAATAGCAGCAAATGTAGGATGAAAGTGAAGTGGAAGAGCTTCTGTCACTGGTCTAACAAACAGATCAGCTTTCAACCAAGTTCTGTAATTACGCCTTGCACTACTCTAACATTCTCAACAGACCATTTCAGCCAGGGACACCAAAGGAAAATTAACAGCAAAACAAAAACAAATAGGAAATGTGAAGCAAAACCATACGAGACTAACATGAGTAAAGTAAGCCTAGATCATGCCTTAAGCTAACGATGAAATAAACACAATAAAAGGAAGTCAAAACACAACAAAAACTTGAAGCAAGAAAACCTCAACAAAATAGGATAAATTAGAAATTAAGCTAGACATATAAAAACTTCAATAAAACTAAAGTTGTTTACTGCAGCAGCTCAGTTTTAATGTATCCATAACAACTATAATCTACTGCTACCAAATATTAAGTTAGTGCATAATAAAAGGATAAAAAGAAGATGAACAGTGCAACTAAATGAAAACAGAGTAGAACAAAGTATGAATATCTCGCCACTGTTGCTGCTAAACTCAACAGTCCAGCCTCCTCACACAGTGTCCAGCAATGTTGCGGCTTCAACTGCAATATAGTTCACCAGCCACCCATAGATTCACCGGGCACATAACACCAGTGAGCTAGGCATTCGGGTAGGACTGGGAACAGCTTCTGCTTTCGGATTGACCCTTATGATTCTCCAACCCGTGGCATATAGTTGCTGTTCACCAGCTCAACTTCCCCGAATCTATCAGAATGAACACTAAAAAAGATGGAAAACAAGTAATGAAAATGAACTAGTGGACGAAAAGAAACAGAATTTTTCATTCAAGAAATTTTGAAGTTTCCATGAACAGTAAAAATAAAAATAATGGCTTCCAATAAAACCAACGGGAAAGTCTAAAGAAAAAAAACTTAAACTTAAAAACTAAAGCTATCTTAGAATTACAACTACTCCTAAATTACTCTACACTACTCCTAACCTAAACTACTCCTACTGTCTAATTGATTTTTCAATTGCCATCACATTCTATTTATATACAAACATAGGGGTACAATGGTAAATTTTCATCCTAGATGAGTTGGCATTGTTTGGCCACTTGTCTTTATTTGATTTGCTGCAGAGTAGATATTTCCACGTCATCAGTCTTTTTGTCCAATTAGTTGTGCGATGTGGCCCGGCGTGTGTCTTTCAGAGGGTTGGCATGGTGTCCTTCGATTTTATCGTTTCGAAGCAAATAAAATACGGACACCTAGCATCACGCGTGTCCAGATGACTGATGACTCGGTCTGCAAATTGAAAGTGGTCCAGTCTCTTTTAGCTCATTTTTAGCCCAATTTCGTCTGAAATGATTGAGTTTCATCCGGATTTAATTTATATGCACATTAAAGAATTTTAATTAAATAAAGGGGATTATTAATAAAATAATATGGGGATTAAATAAATAATTAGGAATTTAAGCACAAATAATTCTATAAAAAATAGAATTATCAATTAGTCCTCAAACAAATGAGGATATTCCTCTTGTATTAAGCTTTCTAACTTCCACGTGACCTTTTCTGAACTGTAATGCTGCCACAAAACCTTGACCAAAGGAGTCATTTTAGACCGCAATGCCTTTTCTTTCCTATCTAAGATCTGAATCGATTTTTTTTAAGATATGTCATATCCTCTTTCAATTTTAGTGGTTCACACCTAAACACATGTACCGGATCTGGATGATACTTGCATAGTATTGAAACGTGGAAGACGTTTTAAATACTGGACAATTCTGGTGGTACGCCAACCTGTACTCTTTGTCTCCCACTCGGTCTAGGATCTTGGAAGGTCCAATATAACGGAGTCTTAGCTTTCCCTTCTTTCCAAATCTCATTATACCCTTTGAGGGAGAACTTCTAGAAACACCGAATCTCCTACTAAAGATTCCAAAGGTCTTTATCTTTGGTCAGTATAACTTTTTTGTCTCCTCTGGGCTTTTTTTTATCTCTCAAAATTAATTGAATATTCATGGAAGCTTGTTGAACCAAATTGGGAGTAAATATTTTCTTTCACCCACTTCTTCCTATTCAAATCGACGAATGATACCTTTGACCATACAACACTTTGTACGATGTCATTTCGATATTTAAGTGGTAGTTGTCAATATTTACGATTCCCTGCAAATGGGGAAATGGTCCTTCCATGAGCCCTTTAAAACCCTGGGCACATGCTTTCAATACCATATTGGCATGGGTAAATGTTGTAAAAATCTCATAAACTTCCGGCAGTCTACCTTAATTTGTTGACACATGAGACACTTAGTCACAAATTCAGTTATATCTCTTATCATATCTAATTACCAATATATCTTCAGGAGATTTGATAAATCCTATTATTCTCCAAATGCGAGGTATATCTCTGTAAATGAATCTTTAACGACATCAATTCCTTTAACAATAGATCACTTGGTACACAATTCTATTTTTAAATCTCAATAAATTATCAATACCAATACTCAAGCTAGTTGCAGCACCCATCTAGGTCTGACCAGCCACATCAATGCAGTATTTATCATTTCGCTATGCCTGTTCGATTCGATTAATCAAGTCCAGTTTTAACTCTCAGGCTAGCCACCATGTAACGAATTTCAATGTCAGGGAAGGACCACATTCCACTCGAGGTCCACCAATAATTCAATAACTCATGTCCCTGACCAATATACATAATGCCATCATAAAATCACTTATGCTCAAAGCACTAACCCGAGTCTTTCAATTTTTCTTGTATTAAACGGCCTTTGTGAAATTTAATATTTAAACCTTCTTGATCAGTAGGATTCTATAATTCTTCACCGCACAAGTAATGGTATCCTGACTTCAAATGCAAATATTACGACTATCAATTTTAATTAATGGGTCATGGGTACTTCTAGACGCTGTCAAGTCTCTCAGGTGGGGAGGTATTTTGAAATACCTTTATTATCCATCAGACGTGACCACGTGACTGGTTATGAATATAAAGGTTCAAGGTTTAATCTTAATAGAAAGTAGGATACCAAAACTTATCACAATTTCACATTTATCCTTTAGTCACAACTCATTCATTTTCGGTTCAAAACACTTGATCTGAATCATTTCACATACCAGAGATTTTCTTACCTTGCATACATTTCTTATTCCTATATAGATTGTATTCAGGATTTATCCCATTTCAACACTTGTCTCGTTTCATACATCAA
This sequence comes from Firmiana major, assembly GCA_033439115.1. NCBI lineage: Eukaryota > Viridiplantae > Streptophyta > Magnoliopsida > Malvales > Malvaceae > Firmiana > Firmiana major. The sequence goes on along the minus strand of CM065907.1, from coordinate 40,215,229 downwards.
TTATAACAAAACTCTTTCCTTATTCCAATTAAGTCTCGCATTCGAAACATAAGCATAAGTAATTTACAATCCTTAGACTCGATACGTAATTTAGATACCCCAAACTCCGAATCATCTTAATAGTTTTGGGTTTTTCCCTCTGATCTATAATCTCTATTTTGGGAGGATCCAATTGACTCCCGCCTTTGATACAAAGCGACCTAGAAGACTTCAGATCTTCTTAAAAGTGAACGCCAATACACCTTAAAGTGGATCACTCGGTCCGACAATGTCACGACCTCTTTTTACCTAAAATCGCTACAAATTTTTTGCTTTTTCTTTTCCTTTCCCGGTCGTGAACATTCTCACCACCAAATAGTTGGGCTATGAGTCAATATTAGTCACCTTTTACCATATACCATGCCATCTATCTTTTAATTTATTCAAAAGCAAACACGTATACTTTATAATTGAAGTTTTATACTTGTACATGCTTACTAATATTTACATCCCCCAGATTACATTCCAAAATGATTACTGTGCTATTACATGTTTAGGTACAAAATGATACCAGTGTGTATATCTCTCGGCGATGGGAAGCTGCGGATACCAGGATGTAAGTCCTCAGCCACTCACTAACTACTGTGTGCACTCTGTAGGGGGGAAAATGAAAAGGATGAGCTCACTAGCTCAGTAAGGCAATAATGCAAGCATGTAGATAACTACACTATCTAGGTGCTTATAATGTCATGATATAAAATCGCTTACATTTAGAGCATGAGAAAATAGATAAAACTATGTTGCATGTGTATAAATATATCATGTACTATAAAACATGAAAGCAGGCATAAAACCATGGAAAGTCATCGTGTAAAACGTCTCATGCTTAGTATGTCAATTTATCATAAAACAAGACATCATCCTTTAAAAACATCCCATAAGGTTCGACCCCTCCCTTGGGTCTAACCTAGATAACACAAATCATGTTTAGTGCATATACAATCATGTGATATCATGTGAGACAATTGGTCACTGTATACAACCGAGGACTCTGCTGGCCAACTAGGTCCCTATCAGCCCAGACCATATGTATCCCGGTGTACGGGGCATCACGCTGTAACAGGAGGTGGGTCAAATCCTACCCGTCAGAATATAAATCAACATCATCACCACACGGTACAACGTACTTCATGTGATATACACGATACAACGTACTCCATGGACCTATATGACGGTTAAGGGTGCCTGCCGTAGGTCTTATCTACCCTATACCATGTATAACCGACTCAGTCTCAAGTGCTCGTGCGAGTATCTCATTCGTGTGACTAATAGTCTACACAAGGCATCCAGCATGGCTCGTACGAGCATCTCATCTGTGTGACACACAATTTACACGAGGCATCTAGCACGACTCATTACATATCATAATGTGAAAAGTTCAGTGCGAGTAAGGCTGTAGCACGATTTCATGCACAATCAGTCAAAATCCTCGTACGAGAAATTCTCCAGTACAGCTTTATGCAAAATAAATAATGGTAAAATCATGTACGAGCAAAGCTCCAATACAGTTATGTGCATAAGAAATAATGAAACCCACGTACGAGCAAAAGCTCTAGTACGGCTTGCATGCATCTCAACTAGAAATATTATGCGAGCTAGGCTCCAGCACATTTCATGTATGTTAAAATATCAAAATCCAGTGCGAGCAAGGCTCTAACATGATTTATACTCATATAAATCTCATAGGTGGCTCTATTTAGGTAAAACCCCTTTCAAAACTCAAAATCAGCACCGACACATGCTATGTCATGCAAATCATGAAACAATTAGCCAACCTATCCTTGTTTTGCCCAAATCAAGGCATCACATCACATTAAAACATTAAAATCATGATATTCATGCAGTTTACTAGCCTTACTACCCTTTTCATAAAATTCACTCCTAGCGGTAAAATCGTCTTTCTACATCGATAGGCTGGCTAATTGGTTTGTGATGAGATTTGAAATGCTTGACAAGTGCACTTTGCATGATGATTTACCATGCCTTGATTTTGATTTACACATGATGATTTTTCATGCTATGTTTTGAGAACTGTGCACTGATTTAAATAGCATGAATTGCTTTACATGTCATAAACACAAGCATGAGCATACTTTTTGGAGTATGACAAATAAATGTTTGATTTAAGCATGATATCATGACCACATAGATAGTACAATTATTTGCCTGCTCACATGAATGCCTTACTGAGCCCGTGGTTTGCTCACCCCCTTATTTCCCCATCTACAGAGCACTTACTATCGATAGTGGGTGACTGCGGATCAGATTTTGGTGTCCGCTGCATCCCATCACATGAGGTATACACATTTGTATAGTTTTTATATCTAGATATGTCAAAGCATAGTAATATCTTTAAATGTAATTTTGGGGATGTAAAAGATTGTAAACACATGTAAACAGTAACTCTGATTCAGAAATCAAGTGTTTACATTTAAATGAATTATAATTTGAAATGGTATGATTGGATGAGATTGACACCGATGCACAGCCCAACTGTTGGAGGTGTAGTTGTTCACGATGAGGTACGGTAAAGGTAAAGAACAAACAATAAGAATTGGATAAAATAATAATCGATAAATGGAAAGCGAAAAAAAAAATTATAGTGGATTATCGATGAATTTGGGTTCGTGACAGAGGTGGTATTAGAGTTGAGTTGGTCTGATGTGTGTCGATGTCAAAAATTTAGGAAAACTTACATCCCCATGTTACTGTGCATGTCTAGATACAATTGTGTATATCGAAATGAGTTTAACTAAGATATGATTGTGAATGTAGGAATCTTGGCATAATGTAAGACCTGTAATTTAATATGTACTCTTTATGATTTTGTGATGTACGGACAAGTCACAATTGATCTAAATCATAAGGAATGAATGTTTTTAAGTTGCAAATGAGTATGAAATGCAAAACGAGTAGTTAAGCAAATCAGAAATGAATGTAACTGTGAAAATTAGGAAAAATTGTAGCAGAACTGCAGTCGAAGAGGAGCAGATCGATCTCATTAATAAGGAAGATCAATCTCATAGCTTGTAAATGTAATGTCACAGCATCTGCAAGAGGCAGATAGATTCCTCAATAAGAGCAAATCGATCCCTCAGTAATGCAGATCGATCTTTAGCAAGTTCTAGCTGAAACAAATCGATTTTTGAAGGGTTCTGGATGGAATAGATAGATCTCATAGCAAGGCTAGATCGATCTCCTTAAGGTTCTCTGTAAGGCAGATTGATCTCATGCTGCGAACAGATCGATCCCCTAAGCTTAAAAAGTCATTTTTTGAAATGAAAAAGGCAAGACAGATCGATCCCTTACCATTAGGAGATCAATCTCCAAGGGAAAATTCTATAAATACACGACTCTGTACTTCAATTTTCCCAGGAGAATAATTTCCATTGAAAATCAGAGTATAACCTAACCTTTCTACTCCAAAAATCTTCATCTTTCAAATAGTTTTGAGTGAGATTCATTTCAACAAAGTTGTTCTTAGTAAATAGTAGAACAACATAGTTGGAAACTAGAAGTTGGAATCAAGGTTTGAAGGAACAAAGTGGATTTTACCAAATTTGGCAAAAAGAGGAAAAATCCAAGCTAGGCAAGATTCAATACACCAACTTCATATATGTTAATCTAGGTGACTTGGTGAGTTGATTGGTGTATGTTTAAATTGCTGAAAACAGCTTGATCATGAAAATTATCCATGGCCTAGATATTTGCATGAAGTTGAGAAAATGATGAGGAAGTTGAGTAAACATGGATTTATGGATGAAATAAGCATGTATGTAAGATTTGTAAAATGGTTTTATGAAATACATAAATTGGAATATATGAGAAATGAAAATATTTATATGAGAATTATGGTGAAATACCATAATGGGAGAAAGTGATGAGATTGAGGCATTGAGAAGAGTTAAATGAATTGATTTAGAGTCATGCAAGTGAAAACAAGTATATTAAGGTATACTGATGTGAACGATTATTAACAACTTTGAAAGTTGATATTAGAAGCTGATCGGACTGCGAAAGTGAGCAACACCGAAGAACTGAGGTCACTTGACGTGATCCGAGGTAAGGGAATTTCATGAGTAGCTAAAGATAGCTACACGTTTTTTGAATTGAATTTCGATTATTATACTATATATGAAATTCGGTATATAGAAAAGTCGTGATAGGAACTGATAAAGTAAATTGTGGTTTTATCCAAATTAAGGGTAACAAGCCTTAGAAGCAAGTTTGTGACTAATTTTAACAGTTACATTGATAAAATAGCTAATGTTTTCATGTATATGCGAAAACGGCACATTTGAGTGCCTATTTGATTTAATTGAGTGAAATTCAATTCGAATAAGCCATCTATCAGGTTTGTGTGAAAACCATTGGTGCTAGAGAATACTCGCAATTGATTTTATGAGATATGCATCACATAGTACTTGAGTATATTCTCGTACTTGATTTTAATGCGATTGATGCATTATAGAGTATTAGAGCATTGCACGCACTAGACTTTTATAATGTGTATATGTGGTCATGTTGGGAGTTTACTCACATGTACCGAGTTTTGAAAGAGAGAGCATGAAACAGTCGTGTTGGGAGCCTGTGCTAACTATGTGTCACACCGATTATATGCTCACATATGCAATATTTTGAGATATGGTCGAGGGCTATAGAAAAATATTATCCATGGTATGAGGGCTAAGACTTATGGCAAGCACCCTTACTATGAGGATTGGGTACATGGAGTACTTTGTACCGTGTTTATCACATGAAGTACAATCTACCGTGAGTGCACTATGTTATTGAGTTGTGAGCTGAGGGTAGAGAATTTGACCCACCTCCCATTACAGCAATTGTGAGACTCTGCACACCGAGTACTGTGTAACCTGAGATCATGAAAAATGAGTTATGATTATAATCTCAGAACATGTAGTCGCCTATCTCTTTTCATTCAATTGAGATTTCTTAAATGAATTATCACATGATTTTATAATCTGAACATGTGACTGTGTGTGAAAAGGGGAACCTGAGGGATGGGTGAGGCCCAGATTTCCATGTTTTTAACATGATGATATTGCCATATTGTTTAGATTTAATTGAAATGGCATGATAAAATGTTATTTACATTAATTACATGAGAAATGCAATGTTTTGCATAAACTGTTGAGATTATTAAACCAGCATGTTTTTAGTGTCATAACTGATGATTTATATCTATATGTATATGTTGCATAAATGTTTCAAGAAAGACACATGCTTTAGATATGAGTCGAAAAGGAAATGATTTAGTGGCATGAGAATTGTATTTTGTAAATAGTGTGGTTATCTGCTTGCTTGCCTTATTTCCTTATTGAGTTATAAGATCACCCCCTTTTTATTTCCCTCTCTACAGAGCATTCACAATAGTCGAGCACGGCTGAGGACTGGTTTTCCTTGATCCGCTGCATATCCATCTTACGCAAGGTATACACATTCAAACGTTTTGTACTGAACAATGTAAAAGCACAGTTATGTAAACGAATGTACGGTCGGGGATGTATATGTACAAGTATTTGTATCTAAAGTTTATGAGTTTACTTTTTTTTTTTAAAAGAATACTTATAGTCAATAGAATATCTGTATTGACATGTATGTATGTTGTGGAATGAATATGGTTGAGGTGACTAATATCGAATCACAGCCTAACAGTTTGGTGTTGAGTTATGACAGAATGAGAGGTAAGTAAATTACGAAAAATTTGTGGTGGTTTTTGGTAGGCCATGGGAAGGGGAGGTCGTGCCAGAATGGTCTCATGTGAGTCTGTATTAGTAAGTAGGAAAGTGTACATCCCTATAGTACTATGCTTTGTTCAGTTACAATTATGTATACGAGATGGGAATTAGACTAATAAATGGTTATAAATGCAGAATTTAGCTATTATGGCTAATACCAGCCATGGTAGAGGGGCTAGAGGTAGGGCTCGAGGCCGTAGAGGTAGGCCAGAGACCTGAGATGAGACGATAGGTCCCACTAAGGTACCAGAGAGTATTGAGGCATGCTTCGTGAGATTAAAGCGTCGCCTTGAGACTATAGTGGAGTTACTGGCATAGACTTTGCCAGGTGGATAAGGATTGGATGCAGGGACTGCACTTGGAGAGGCAGTTACACCTAGTATTCCTGCACGTCCAGCTCAGATGCCACAGCCTACAGATACACCTACACCCCCATCAGTTTAGGATACGCCTTCTCATGTTACTCCATGACAGGGTGTGTTAGGGTATGGTTGTAAGCTTGACAATTTGCGATAATGTCAGAAGCTTGGACCACCTTCATTTAGTGGGGTGAAGGACCCAGTTATCGTAGAGGATTAGTTGGAAGAGATGGAGAAGTTTTATGGATTCTTTGAGTGTACGACGATCGAGATGGTTGCGTTTGCTGCGATCCTACTGAAGGGATCGGCAGAGCATTGGTGGAAGTCTATCAGAGTTATATTGAGAGCACGACACTCAAAGATCACCTGAGATATCTTTTTAAATGCCTTTAGAAGGCAATATGTCTCGAACACAGTGCAGTGGAAGCTGCAGATGGAATTCTTGGGGTTGAGCCAGGGGACTCAGTCTGTGGATAAGTACGAGACATGATTTATATCCCTGGGTAGACATGACCCCGATACCATGAGTAGTGAGACCAGGAAGGTCCGTAGATTCATTGATGGACTGAGACCAGTATTACGGTCTAAACTGGTTCTATTTGATATTTCTACCTATGATGAGGCAGTGCGCAGGGTACAACTCTGTGAGCAAGATTATGAGAGGAATGTCTTTGAGTTCAGGACAGTTGGAAAGGGTAGAGACCGAGATAGGAAGAGGATGGTGAGTGACAATGCCCGAGGTTTCGAATATCGAGGAGGGAGGAGATTCTTCGATAAGAGACCAAAGATCGAGGAGGTACAAGAGAAGACTATTAGATCTCCTGCATACCGGCTATAGCTCCAACTAGAGGAGTTGTTATTGGAGGACTGAGGCCTACCACTGAGCGGTGCAATAGATGTGGTAGATTCCATGGAGGTAGGCCTTATACTGTTTCTAGCGAATTGTGCTTCAGATGTGGAAAGCCAGGGCATATGGCAAGAGTTTGCCCAGAGGTTATTGATATTGCCCTACAGAAGGGCAAGGAGCCTGAGAGAGCTCCAGCTGATATGTCTGCATCGAGGAGGAGAGCGACAGTTGAGGTGAAAGGGAAGCATGTCATTAGACGAAGGAGAGTACATACCTTAGACCAGGTCACGGCTGATGCTTCGTCGGATGTGATTAGAGGTAACATCTTGATGTATGATTTAAAAGTGTATGTTTTAATTGATCCTGATGCTACGCATTCATTTGTATCGCCTTCATTTGCATGTAAGTTAGCCAAGCATGTAGAGCGTACACCTTTAAGTTGGATGATGTTGATTAGTACGCCTATGGATAACAGTCAGCTAGTTGAATACGTATTAAATAACTGTAAGCTAAAGTAGGGGAAACGTATATGACAGCCAATCTAATATTGTTAAGTATGAGTGATTTTGATGTAATCTTAGGAATGGATCGATTATCTTCAAACCATACTGTTTTAGATTGTTATGCTAAGACAGTTATGTTTCCTAACCCTGAAAAATATGTTGTAAAGTTTGATGAAAAGAAATGAAGTAGTAGTTATGGTTGTAATTGATAATGTACTATGGTGACTGAGAAATGAACATATTGAAGGTTTTATTGCTTACGCGGTTGATACGGATAAGGTACATCCGGAGTTGGAAGATATTCCTGCAGTCAATGAGCTCCCAGATGTCTTTCTGGATGAATTACCAGGGTTACCACTAGACAGAGAGATGAAGTTCTGTATAAACTTAGTACCTGGTACTGAACCTATATCGAAACCACCATATCACATGGCCTTAGTTGAGTTCGAAGAGCTCAAGAGACAATTACAGGAGTTGTTGGATAGGGGTTTCATCAGACTGAGTGTTTCACCTTGGGGAGCACTGATTTTTCTTGTAAAGAAGAAGGATGGAAGCCTTCGATTGTGTATAGATTACAAATTGTTGAATAAGGCTACCATCAAGAATAGGTATCCCCTTCCACAGATTGATGACTTATTGGATCAGCTCTGGGGAGCGCAGGTCTTTTTTAAGATTGATCTGAGGTCTGGGTATCATCAGTTGAGAGTTCGGAGTGGAGATACACCCAAGACTGCATTTAAGACCCGATATGGCCATTATTAATTTTTGGTTATGCCATTCGGATTGACGAATGCTCTCGTAGCTTTCATGGTTTTGATGAATGATGTGTTCAAGCCATATATGGATTAGTTTGTTATCGTCTTCATCGATGACATCTTAGTATACTCGAGATCCGAGGAAGAGCATGAGAAGCACCTCAGGATCATATTACAGACCCTATGAGAGCAGAAGTTTTATGCTAAACTCAGTAAGTGTGATTTCTGGTTGTCACAGATCTCATTTTTTGGACACGTGTCGAGGGATGGAGTATCAGTAGATCCATCCAAGATTGAGGCTGTAGTTTAGTGGGAACAACCGAGGACAGTCACCAAAATCAGGAGTTTCCTAGGTTTAGCAAGATATTATCAGAGATTCGTTGAGGGATTTTCGAAGTTAGCTGCTCCGTTGACACATCTCACTCGGAAGGGTGTAGCATTTGTATGGGACGATGATTGTGGGAGGAGTTTTTAGGAGTTGAAAAGTCGATTGACCACCACTCTGATTCTCACTATCCCTACCAGCTCAGGAGGATTTTCAGTGTATACCGATACTTCGCATCAGGGACTGGGCTGTGTATTGATGCAGGATGGGAGGGTAGTTTCTTATGGATCCAGACAACTGAAGGACCATGAGAAAAACTATCCAACCCACGATTTGGAGTTAGTAGCAGTAGTGTTTACGTTGAAGGTATGACACAACTACTTGTATGGTGAGAAGTTTCAGATTTTTATCAACCACAAGAGCCTCAAGTATCTGTTCTAGCAAAAGGAGCTGAACATGAGACAGAGAAGATGGCTAGATCTTTTGAAGGACTACGATTATGAGATACTTTACCATCCAGGTAAGGCTAACGTTGTAGCTGATGCATTGAGCAGGAAGAGCCTTAGGATGGTATCGTATATGATGGTCAGGGAACATGAGTTGCTAGAGCAGTTTGCTAGCTTCTGTTTAGGAGTTGTTCCTTCTGACATGGATACAGACTGTATTATTGTTAGTCTGAGCTTGGAGCCAGATCTATTGGACGGGATCAGACAGGCTCAGCGGACTGATCCGTATTGTATTAATGTGAGTAGTCAGATACAGAAGGGCACCGTGATTGATTTTGAGATAACTTCAAATGGACTATTGAGGTTCAGAGGCAGATTGTGTGTTCCCGATGACCCAGAACTTAGGAGATTAATATTGACGGAAGCTTATTCATCGAGGTACACGTTACATCTGGGGAGTAACAAGATGTATCAGAACCTTCGAAAGGTGTACTGGTGGTCAGGTATTAAGAGAGATGTGGTAAATTTTTTGGCAAGATGTCTCGTATGTCAATAGGTGAAGGTAAAGCATCAGAAGCCTATAGGATTATTGCAGCCTCTACCTATACCTACATGGAAATGGGAGTACATCACCATGGATTTCGTGATGGGTTTACCGAGGACCCGGAGGAATCACAATGCGATATGGGTGATCGTTGATAGACTGACGAAGTTAGCCCACTTTCTAGCTATAAGAGCTACCGATACTCTGAGTTCATTAGCAGAATTATATGTACGCGAGGTAGTAAGGTTGCATAGTGTTCCAGTGAGCATTGTTTCAGATAGGGATTCTCACTTCACTTCCCACTTTTGGAAACATTTTCAAGGAGCCATGGGAAACCAGTTAAGTTTAAGCACCGCTTTTCATCCTTAGATAGATGGTCAATCAAAGAGGACTATACAGACTCTGGAGGATATGTTGAGAGTGTGTGTGCTAGATTTTAGAGGCTCTTGGGATGATCATATACCACTAGCCGAATTTGTCTACAACAATAGTTATCATGCGAGTATCGGGATGGCACCGTATGAGGCTTTATATGGCTATAGATGTCGTTCCCCTATCGATTAAGAAGAAGTGGGTGACCAAAAATTTTTTGCTCCTGATTTGGTTGCACAGGCCTCTGAGGATGTCCAGTTAATTGTTGACAGATTGAGGACCGCTCAGAGTAAATAGAAAAGCTACGTTGATAAGAGACAAAGACCACTAGAGTTCGCAGTTGGTGAGTTAGTATTTTTGAAGTTTCGCCTTCTAAGGGTATAGTGAGATTTGAGAAGAGAGCTAAACTAAATCCTCGCTATATTGGACCCTTTGAGATACTTGATCGATTGGGAGATAAGGCATATAGGTTGGCTTTGCCACTGGATTTATCGGGAGTGCATAATGTCTTCCACATTTTGATGCTAAGGAAGTATCATCCAGATCCAAACCATGTGATTCGGTATGAGCCGTTGGAGCTCAAGGATGATTTGACATATGTAGAGAAATTGATCCGGATACTGGATAGAAAGGAGAAAGTCTTAAGAAATAAGACCATCGGGTTAGTGAAGATTCTCTGGTAGCATCACACTTCAGAGGAGGCTACATGGGAGCTAGAGAGTCTGATGCGAGAGAGACACCCCCAGTTGTTTGATCTTTGACTTAGTTCTAATTTGGAGGACCAAATTTCTCTAAAGGGGGAGGATTGTAAGAACTGTAATTTAATATGTACTCTTTATGATTTTGTGATGTACAGACAAGTCACAATTGATATAAATCATAAGAAATGAATGTTTTTAAGTTGTAAATGAGTATGAAATGCAATACGGGTAGTTAAGTAATCGAAAATGAATGTAACAGTGAAAATTAGGAAAAATTGTAGCAGAACTGCAGTAGAAGAGGAGCAGATCAATCTCATTAGCAAGGAAGATCGATCTCATAGCTTGAAAATGCAATGTCACAGCATCTGCAAGAGGCAAATCGATCCTTCAATAAGAGCAGATCAATCCCTCAGTAATGCAGATCGATCTTTAGCAAGTTCTGGCTGAAATAGATCGATATTCAAAGGGTTCTGGATAGAGTAGATCGATCTCATGCTGCGAACAGATCGATCCCCTAAGCTTAAAAATTATTTTCTGAATAGAAAAAGCAAGACAGATCGATCCCTCACTGTTAGCATATCGATCTCCAAGAGCAAATTCTATAAATACACGACTCTGCACTTCAGCTTTCCCGAGAGAACCAATTTCCATTGAAAACCAAAGTATAACCTAACCTTTCTACTCCAAAAAGCTTCATCTTTCAAATAGTTTTGAGTGAGATTCATTTCAGTAAAGTTGTTCTTAGTAAAAAGTAGAACAACATAGTTGGAAACTAGAAGTTGGAATCAAGGATTGAAAGAACAAGGTGGATTTTACCATATTTGGCAAAAAGAGAAAAAATTCAAGCTAGGTAAGATTCAATACACTAACTTCATATATGTTAATCTAGGTGACTTGGTGAGTTGATTTGTCTATGTTTAAATTGTTGAAAACATGTTGATCATCAAAAATATCCATGACCTAGATATTGGCATGAAATTGAGAAAATGATGAGGAAGTTGAGTAAACATGGATTTAAGGATGAAATAAGCATGTATGTAAGATTTGTAAAATGGTTTTATGAAATAAATAAATTAGAATAGATGAGAAATGAAAATAGTTATATGAGAATTATGGTGAAATACCATAATGGGAGAAAGTGATGAGATTGAGGCATTGAGAAGAGTTAAATGCATTGATTTAGAGTCATTCAAGTGAAAACAAGTATATTAAGGTATACTGATGTGAACGATTATTAACAGTTTCGAAAGTTGATATTGGAAGCTGACCGGACTGTGAGAGTGAGCTGCACCAAAGAAGTGAGGTCACGTGACGTGATCTGAGATAAGGGTATTTCGTGAGTAGCTAAAGATAGCTATACGTGTTTCGAATAGAATTTCGATTATTATACTATATATGAAACTCCGTGTATAGAAAAGTCGTGATAGGAACTGATAAAGTAAATATTGGCTTTATCCAAATTAACGGTAAAAAGCCTTAGAAGCATGTTTGTGACTAACTTTAATAGTTACATTGATAGAATGGCTAATGTTTTCATGTATATGTAAAAACAACACATTTGAGTGCCTATTTGATTTAATTGAGTGAAATTCAATTTGAATAAGCCATCTATCAGGTTTGTGTGAAAACTATTGGTGCTAGAGAATACTCGCACTTGATTTTATGAGATATGCATCACATAGTACTTGAGTATATTCTCGTACTTGATTTTAATGCGATTGATGCATTACAAACCATTGGAGCATTGCTCATACTCAGTTTTACATTACATAGTGCTGGGAGCATTGCTCGCACTAGACTTTTATAATGTGTGTATGTGGTCGTGTTGGGAGTTTACTCACACGTACTGGGTTTTGAAAGAAAGAGCATGAAATAGCTGTGTTGGGAGCCTGTGCTGACTGTGTGCATACCGATTATATGCTCACACGTGAAATATTTTGAGATATGACCGATGGCTATGAAAAAATATTATCCATGGTATGAGGGCTAAAACTTATGGCAAGCACCCCTACTATGAGGATTGGGTCCATTGAGTACTTTGTAGCGTGTATATCACATGGAGTACAATGTACCATGAGTGCACTATATTATTGAGTTGTGAGCTGACACTAGAGGATTTGACCCACCTCCCCTTACAGCAATTGTGAAACCCCACACACCGAGTACTGTGTAGCCTGGGATCATGAAAAATGAGTTATAATCATAATCTCGAAACATGTAGTCGCCTATCTCTTTTCATTCAATTGAAATTTATTGAATGAATTATCACATGATTTTATAATCTGAACATGTGACTTTGTGTGTGAAAAGGGTAACCCGAGGGATGGGTAAGGCCCAGATTTCCATGTTTTTAACATGATGATAGGCCATATTGTTTTGATTTAATTGAAATGGCATGATAAAATGTGATTTACATTAATTACATGAGAAATGCAACGTTTTGCATAAACTGCTGAGATTATTAAACCAGCATGTTTTCAGTGTCATAACTGATGATTTATATCTATATGTATATATTGCATAAATGTTTCAAGAAAGACACATGCTTTAGATATGAGTCAAAAAGGAAATGATTTAGTGGCATGAGCATTGTATTTTGTGGATAGTGTGGTTATCTACTTACTTGCCTTATTTCCTTACTGAGCTGTGAGCTCACCCCCTTTTTATTTCCCTCTCTACAGAGCATTCACAGTAGTTGAGCACGGCTGAGGACTGGTATTCCTTGATCCGTTGCATATCCATCGTATGTAAGGTATACACATTTGAATGTTTTGTACTAAACAATGTAAAAGCACAATTATGGAAACGAATGTACTGTTGGGCATGTATATGTACAGGTATTTGTATTTAAAGTATATGAGTTTACTTTTTCTTAAAAAAAGAATACTTATAGTCAATAGAATATCTGTATTAACATGTATGTATGTTGTGGAATGAATATGGTTGAGGTGACTAATATGAAATCACAGCCCAACGGTTTGGTGTTGAGTTATGATAGAAGGAGAGGTAAGTAAATTACGAAAAATTTGTGGTTGTTTTTGGTAGGTCACAGAAAGGGGAGGTCGTGACACATAATGCCTAATACTAGTCGTGGTAGAGGGGCGAGAGAATGAGCTAGAGGCCAGAGGGGTTAGCCAGGGGCCATGCTGAGTCATTGCCATATGAGACTCACGAGGAAGTAGAGGTGGAGGCTGATGTTGAGCATGCTCTACAGGGTCCGACAAAGAGATCGGAGAGTACTGAGGCATGCTTCTCGAGAATAGAGAGGAGCTTAGAGGCGATTATGGAGTTGATTGCCTAGTCGTTGCCTGGAGCTGGGGGCGGGCAAGAGCCAGCTGCACACAGTGATGATGATGAACCGATTATTGCTTCTGAGATGCCTGCACGGCAAGCCCAAGAACCTCAGACTACAGATAGTGCCACCCCCCACCAGTACAAGAAACACCTTCTATTGTTGCCTCACCACAGAGAAGTAGAGATTGGGGTTATGGATGTGACCTGGATAGGTTGCAGCAGTTTCAAAAATTTAAGCTACTATCTTTCAGTGGAGTTAAGGACCCTGTAGCTGCAGAGGACTGGGTGAATGAGATTGAGAAACTATATAGGTTCTTTGAGTGCACTACTATCGAAATGGTAGCATTTGCCACATTCATACTGAAGGGATCAGCAGAGCACTGGTGGAAGTCCACCCGACCCATTTTGAGAGCCCAACATATAGAGATCAGCTGGGATGTATTTTTGGAGGCCTTCCAAAGGCAATATGTTTTGGATACTGTGCAGCGGAGGCTGCAAATGGAATTTTTAGATTTAACCCAGGGGAACAGATCAGTGGATGAATACGAGACTAAATTTATCTCACTGGGCAGGTATGATCCTGATACGATGGACAGTGTCAAGAAGGTCCAAAAGCTTGTGGATGGACTGAGACTAGTCATCAGATCTCGATTGGTCCCTTTTGATATACCGACATACAAGGAGGCAGTGTACAGAGCACAGTTGTGTGAGCAAGACATTAAGAGGACTGCCTCAGAGTTTGGAAAGGTTGGTAGAGTAAGGGACATAGACAGGAAGAGATAGACAATGGATAGAGGCATTAGTTAGAGGAAGCAGGAGAGTTTTTGGGAAGAGGCCGAGGATTGAGGAAATCCGGGAGAGGACAGTTAAGCCTCTCGTGTATCCGGCCATAGCTTCAGCAATGGGAATAGTGATTGGAGTGCCACGGCCTATGACAGAATAGTGCAGTAAGTGCGGTAGGTACCATGGTACTAGACCGTGTTATGGATCTCTTGCAGTATGTTTTCGATGTGGAAAGCCAGGGCATGTGATCCAAAATTTCCCAGAGATGACTGAGGGTGCCCCATAGAAGGGCAAGGAGACAGAGAGAGCTCCTGCTGATACTCTTACGTTGAGACAGAGGGTGACAGCTGAAGAGAAAGGAAAGCAAGTGGTTGGCAGAGGGTGAGTACATACCTCGGACCAGGATACTGCAGATCAGTAGTCAGATGTGGTGAAAGGTACCATCTTAATCTTTGATCTTGAAGCTTATGTTTTGATAGATCCTGGTGCCACACATTGATTTGTATCACATGCATTTGTATGTAAATTGTTTAAGTATGTGAAGCTTGCCTCGTTGAGTAAGAGGATGCTAATAAGCACTCCCATGAATAATAGTCAGCTAGTGGAGTATGTATTTAGAGATTGTAAGTTGAAAGTAAGGGAAAAGGAAATGTCAGCCGACCTCATTTTAATGTATATGAGAGACTTTGATGTAATCCTAGGAATGGATTGGTTGGCTGCAAACCGTGCTGTAGTAGATTGTTTTTCTAAGACGATAACATTCCCAGGGGTAGATAGTCTCACGACCCAAATTACCTAAAAATCAGAGTAAATTTTTCGCTTTTTCATTTATTATTTAAGAACCTTTCTCTCATCGTGACCATCTTACCAAACAGTTGGGCCATGATTCGGTGTTAGTCACCTCTCACCTATTTACCATTCAATTTCCATAATCACATTCATATATCAGGATTTACTATCCTTTGACTTTAACTAAATACATATACAATGGTATTACATCACCTTACATCCCCGACATCATATCCATTTACAGTACTGTACATTCACATATTTAGATACGAAACTATGCAAATGTGTATACCTGTCTCTTGATGGGAAGCAGCGGATACCAAGATGCAAGTTCTCAACCACTCACTAACTACTGCGAGTGCACTGAAAAGATGGGAATATAAGGGGGGTGAGCAATCCACACGCTCAGTAAGGCAATTATGCAAGTAAGTAGATAGCTCCACTATCTACATGCTCATAATGCCATGCCCTTAAAATCAATTTCTTTTCATTAAAAGCTTACACACAAAATCATGCATATTTAATGCCATAGTTTATCAAAAGTATTTGTGCATATAGAAATCATGTAATTCATGCATCAAAGGCATTTTATGTGACATCATTAAATCGTACTTAGCATGAGGTAAATCAAGATCATGCATCATTTCATGCCATGTGTAAAACAAATCATGAGAAACAATTCTTTTCATGAATTTATCATTAACGCATGGAAAACTCGTCATGCTACTGCATTTAAATCACTGCATTAAATCTTAGTATAAAATAACCCCTTCGGGTCAATCATCTCATAAATCAATTTCAAACTCATTAAAAATTCATTATAAAATTATGTTATAAAATCACCCTTCTTTTAGCGTCACATGTCATAAAATCCTCAGAAAAATCTATCATCAAACTAGAAAATCATAAAATCGGGGGCCTGACCTCTCCCTCGGGTCTACCCTGGTCTATCGAGACCACAAGTTATATCATGTGAGGCATGCAGGTGACTATATAAGTAACAACAAGGACTATGGCCATAACCTAGTGATCCCTGGCTACACGGTACCTAGTGTGCGGGGTATCACACCTGAAACGGGAGGTGGGTCGGTCCTACCCTTCAGAATAGCATAACCTCAGGATTGCGAGGGCAAGGCTTGCTGCCTCGTGGCTAATGCCACTCCACTCCAACAATCCCCACGGTACAGCGTACTTCATGTGACATACACGGTACAACATACTTCGTGAACCCAAGCTCAATCAGGGGTGCCTGCAATAGGTCTTATCCAGCCATACCATCTCTGTCTCAGTATGCACGTGTGGGCATATCATCTCACTATGACACAGTCTATAAGAGGCTCCAACACGGCTATATTCATGTCATATAAATCCCTGTGTGAGCGAAGCTCTAGTACAGCTCCATGCATATTCATGATATCTAAAAATCTCATGCGAACAAAGTTCTCGCAGGGTTTCATAAGGATCAGTTATAAATTCATATAAAACTTCGTGCGAGCAAACTCCAGCATGGTGTTATGCATCAATAAATCAAATCTCATGCAAGTTACACTCCAACACGACTTTATGCATAAATAAATCAAATCTCGTGCGAGTTACACTCCAGCACGAATGAATGCTTAAGTAATTCAAAACTTCATACGAGCAACGCTCTAGTACGACTTTATGCATAAATACATCAAATCTCATGCGAGTTACACTCTAGTACGGCTTTTATGCAATTATCATATCAAAATGGGATGCGAGCTAAGCTCCAGCACCTCTCATGCATTTCACACTAGTAAAATCAATGCGAGCAACCGCTCTAAGCACATTTCATGCATTTGATGTCACACAAGTCGGTGCGAGCAACTACTCAAACACATTTTATGCACACTCACAAACTCAGATGTAGTGCGAACTATGCTCCAGCACTATCTGTTTCCATATAAACTTGATAGTTGGCCCATTTTCCAAATAATTTTCATTTAAATCTTAATAACACTTATGTAGTGTTATATTGTGAAATTTATGCAATTACTGGCTAATCTATCGATTTGCTTTGCTTAAAAACCAAGAAAATTCCTTAAATCTGAAAATTCCTTAAATCATGCATTTCATGCATGTCATGCTTTCACCATCCTTAGGTGAATTCCCTCAATAGGGGTAAAATAGCATTTTTACCTATTTCGAGTCCCTAAAATCTTTAATCTATTTTTAGGACCTTTATACATATTCAGTGTATACAAAAGCTATTAAAATATGTGTAGCTACCTCTAGCTACTCACACAATTCCATTACCTCATTTTTTTGAACAGTCTGACCTTTCACTGATGTCTTGTCATGCAGTCCGATTTGCTCCCAATCCAATCTCCAGAGCTGTGGATAAATATTCATCAAATCCAATACAATATAATTAATTATATTTCATATTTTCTGGGCTTAATTTAAATCATTGAGCCCGTTTACCCATATTAGGCTCGATTGTACCATAATGGGCCTTAATCGGCCTTAAGCCCATTTTCCACTTACTATTCACATTATCGAGGCTTATTGGGCTCATTGGGCCCATCAGTATTTATTGAGCCTCATTCTAAATTTTCGAATAGCTCAATTAATTATTTACAACAATTTATCTCTAATTCCAGAATATAATTCATTTCATGCGAAATTTAAATCTATAATTTATGCGGTAAATTTTTAACACGTATAACGATGCAATATTGTCGTAAATAAGGGTTACTTACTCGAGATTCTATGATAGTATGCAAATCGAGGCTGACTCGAGTCCTCATTTGACGTCAATTGTCAAGCTACACAATTATATATTTTTTCGGGTCAATTTTCAGTCGGATATTAATCAAATTACATATTCCAAAATTTAAATCGGTCAATTTCGACCGCTTACTGACTTACCCGTAGCTCGATTGTATCACCGGGATTTTTCTCCAATTTTTCCTCTTTTTTTTCCCTTTTTCTCTTTCTTTTCCTTCTTTTCTGGTGGAACCAGTTCAGTCCGGTTCAACCTAGTTCAGACCAGTTCAGCCCGATTCGGCCCGGTTCGGTGCTTCGTCGACCGGTTCTTCATCGGCTTCCACCACCAGCAGCTCCGCGGGGTTGTCCGGTGCACGGATTTGCCCTCAGTTTCGCCATGGCTAGCCGAAAAGTGGTCGGTCTGGCTCTTCTCTCTTCCATCATCGATGCCGTTTCTTTCCTTCGCCGTTAAGGGCGTTGTCAACTGTTCTACTGGCCGTTTCGACCTCCACTCAGCTCGGCAGCATGTGTGGAACCTTCGGTGGTCAGGGGCTGGGGCTGAATCGGCGTCTGCGGCAACGAATTTCATTTTCTCCTTCTCGATTGTCTCTTTCTCCTTTCGTCGGAGTGCCTCCTCACCGGATATCGCCTGGGGTCGGTGTCAACGTGCGGTTCCTCCTTCAGCTGCTTGCCTGGGCCGATCGCCGGTGATTGGTGAGGCACCCTCGGTTGCATGCAGAAATCGCATTTCGCGATTTTCTTCCTCTTTTATTTATTTATTTATATTTTATTTTTATTATTATTTTAATCAATTGAAATATTATTAAAAATCTAAAAATATCTAAAAAAATTATATTTTATTCATTAAATCAATTAAATGAATTTATCAGTCTTATTTCGTCTTTTCGGTATATTTTTCTAATATTTTCGGGATAATTTCCCAATGTAAAAATTCTGATTAATTCCTATAAATTCATATCTTGATCAATTTAACCCGAAATTTAATTATTTCTTCGTTATTGATCAAAATTCTCAAATCCATTATTTTAATGAAATTTTCTTGTCCAATTAATACTGAGTTTCAATCTTTTGACCGTTTTACCCTTGCTCGTGTTCGGTACTACCATTTCAATCCTTCATTTGATCTTTTCTCATTTCGTGTTTTAAATAAAATCAGATTTTACAGAAAGCGTCACCGTAAGTTTCCCTGAGAAATGTAATGTAAAATCTCCTTGAAAAGTAATGAAAGTAATTGTGGTTGTAAGCGAAATATATGAATTTTTGTACTGAATTAATGATTGATATTTTGAAAGGTTATATTGCGTACGTGGTTGAGGAGGATAAGGTATGCCCAGAATTGTGAGACATCCCAATGGTCAGGAAATTTTCAGATGTCTTTCTGGATAATTTACCAGGGTTACCACCGGATAGAGAGATAGAGTTTTGTATAGATTTGGCACATGGTATAGAGCCGATATCCAAGTCACAGTACAGAATGGCTCCGATTGAATTAGAGGAACTAAAGAAGCAGTTACAGGAGTTGTTGGATAAGGGGTTCATCAGACCGACTATATCGCCTTAGGGAGCACCGGTACTGTTTGTAAAGAAGAAGGATGGGAGCCTCCGATTGTGTATTGACTATAGGTTGTTGAATAAGGCGACCATTAAGAATAAGTACCGCCTTCCACGTATCGATGACTTATTGGATCAGCTTCGGGGAGCATAGGTCTTTTCTAAAATAGATCTGAGATCTGGGTACCATTATTTGAGGATTCGGGATGGAGATGTACCCTAGACAGCTTTTCGTACCTGGTATGGTCACTTTGAGTTTATGGTTATTCCATTCGGGTTGACGAATGCTCCTGCAGCTTTTATGTCATTGATGAATGAGGTGTTTCACCAGTACTTGGATAGATTTGTTATTGTATTCATCGATGATATTTTGGTGTATTCGGGATCTAGAGAAGAGCATGAACAGCACCTACGAATAGTGCTACAGACCTTTCGAGAGAAGAAATTATACGCTAAACTCAGTAAGTGTGATTTTGGCTATAACAGGTCTCTTTTCTAGGTCATATTTTGTCGAAGGATGGTGTTTCAGTGGACCCATCCAAGATTGAGGCAGTGGTTCAGTGGCAGAGACCGCAGACAGTTACGAAGATCAGAAGTTTCTTGGGTTTAGCTGGATGTTATCGACGGTTTGTAGAGGGATTCTCGAGGTTAGCTACTCCATTGACACGTCTCACGAGGAAGAATGTTGAAATTATGTGGGGTGATAAATGTGAAAAGAGTTTTTAGGAGTTGAAGAAGAGATTAACTACAGCTCCGATTCTCACTATCCCTACCAGCTCAGGAGGTTTTTTTGTATACACAGATGCTTCGTACTAAGGACTGGGTTGTGTACTGTTGGAAGATGGGAAGGTAGTAGCCTATGGATCAAGACAATTGAAAGATCATGAGAGGAACAACCCGACCCACGATCTAGAGTTGCCGATCGTAGTATTTGCCTTGAAAATATGGCGCCATTATCTTTATGGTGAGAAATTTCAAGTATTTACTGGCCATAAGAGCCTTAAGTACCTATTCTCACAGAAGGAATTGAACATGAGGCAGAGAAGGTGGCTTGAGCTTCTGAAAGACTATGATTGTGAGATCTTGTACCACCCGGGTAAGGTGAATGTAGTAGCTGATGCACTGAGTAGAAAGTATCTCGGGTTGGTGTCGTATATGATGATCAAGAAACACGAGCTGTTGGAACAGTTCACGAGCCTCAGTTTGGATATGACCCCGCCTAATGCTGATAGTGGCTTTATGGTAGCTAGACTGCAGTTGGAACCTGATGTGGTAAATTGTATCCGATAGGCTCAGCGGATTGATCAGTAGTGTAGTGATATTATCAGCCAGATACAGAGGGTTACAAAGACTGATTTTGAGTTGAGTTCAGATGGTTTGCTCAAGTTCAGAGGTATGATATGTGTTCCCGATGATCCAGAGATCAGGAGGTTGATCTTGACAGAAGCTTACTCAACGAAGTATACACTGCATTTGGGAAGTAACAAGATGTATCAAAATCTTCGGAGAGTGTATTGGTGGTCAAGGATGAAAAAAGATGTAGCTGAATTTGTGGCAAAGCGTCTCATCTGTCAGTAGGTGAAGGTAGTGCATCAGAAGCCTGTAGGGCTATTACAACCTCTACCTATACCGACTTGAAAATGGGAGCATGTCACTATAGACTTCGTGATGGGTTTACCCAGGACCAGCAGGAATCACGATGCGATTTGGGTGATAGTAGACAGATTAATGAAGTCGACACACTTCCTAGCTATGAGAGCCACCGATACTCTGAGCACACTGGCCGAACTATATGAGCACTAGATAGTGAGGCTGCATTGTGTTCCAGTGAGCGTTGTTTATGATAGGGATGCCTGCTTCACTTCCCACTTCTGGGAATATTTTCAGGAAGCGATGGGTACCCAACTGAGTTTTAGGACAGCGTTCCATCCTCAGACAGATGGTCAGTCAGAGAGGACTATACTGACCCTAGAGGACATGTTGAGAGAGTGTACATTGGATTTTGGAGGCCCTTGGGATGACCATTTGCTACTCGCAGAGTTTGCCTATAATAACAGTTATCATTTGAGTATCAGGATGGCACCGTATGAGGCTTTGTATCGGCGTAGATACTGTTCCCCTATTAGATGGGAAGAGGTTGGTGACCGACTAATATTTGCTCTCGACTTAGTGAGACAAGCCTCTGAGGATATCCAATTGATTTGTGAGAGGTTACAGACAGCTTAGAGAAGACAAAAGAGTTATACTGACAAGAGACAGAGACTATTGGAATTCATAGTGGGTGAATCGATGTTTTTGCGAGTCTCTCATTCCAAAGGTATAACGACGTTCGAAAAGAAAGAAAAGTTAAGTCCTCGTTACATTGGACCCTTTGAGTTATTGGATAGAGTGGGAGATAAGGACTACAGGCTATCATTGCCACCTGAGCTAGCAGGCATTCATAACGTCTTCCACATCTCTATGTTACGGAAGTACCACCCGGATCTGGCACATGTGATAAGATATGAGCCATTGGAGCTCAACGAGAGCATGTCGTATGTTGAGAAGCCAATTTAGATATTGGATAGGAAGGAGAAGGTGTTGAGATCGAAGATGATCCCCTTAGTGAAAGTCCTTTGGTAGTACCACACTGCAAAAGAAGCTACATGGGAGTTAGAGAGTTTGATGCGGGAGAAGTATCTTGAGTTGTTCACGGACTGATTTGTTTCCAATTCGGAGGACCAAATTTCCTTCAGTGGGGGAGATTGTGAGACCCCATGTATGTATAACTTTGTAATATATGTCAATGGAATTATAAGACAAATGATTTTGGATCATATAAATGTGAATGTATTATAATGGGATAAATGAGTGTCAACATACAAGTAAAGGATAAATAAGGGCTGAAGTGGCCACAAACTAAACGAATTGAACTTTAAGCAATTGAATTGAAGATAAGGAATGAAGACACAAATTAATAATGCATAGACTGTGAATTCTATGTATTCATCATGAATTCAAGCAATGCACAAAATTTGTATTGTATGTGAATCATAGGAATTGAGTCTTTCCATGCTCTAAGTGGGATTAAAATGCAAAATTAGTATTGGAACAATGAAATAGGAATTTACCATTGAAAAATCTGGAAAATGCAGCAGGAAATGCCCCTGATGAAGGCCAGATTGATCTCCTATCCAAGGCAGATCGATCCCTTGTACAAGTAGAGCAATTCCAAGTGAATCTGCCAAGGCCAGATCGATCTCCCTATCGAGCAGATCGATCTGCATTACCTTTGCCAAGCCTAGATCGATCCCCTCATAAGTGCAGATCGATCTCCATTGGATTTTTTCAAGAGCAGATCGATCTCTCCCCATGAGCAGATTGATCTCCTCAAGCTTTTGCCAAGCCAAAATCGATCCCTCCCATTTCAAACCTAAAAATTCGATGGCTAAAACCAAAGGAAGATTGATCTCTTCACCTAGCAGATCGATCTCATCACTCTCAATCTATGAAAACCCCACGACAAACCCTCTTTCTGCAACAAAGCAACACACTTCTTCCATTTTTACCCAAAATACCAAGATTTCTCTCTCTAGAATGCACCTTTTTCCAATAAGAATTAAGGAAAAGCTATTAGAGTAAAGTTGTTCATTGTGAGGAGAAGAACAACATAGCTTAGAGTCAACATTCCATTTATTGGATTGAAAAAGCAAAGTAGTCTTCAAAACTTGGAAAAGAAGAAAGTCAAGCTAGGTGAGTTTCCAATACACCAACTCTAAGTATATTTATCTAGTTGCTATTGTGAGTAGATTGGTGTATGTATTGATGATTGAAACTACATAGAATGTAATGAAACAAGCATAACCTAGAATGAGTTTAGTGTGAGAAAATAGAATGTGGTTGATTAGGTGATAAAAAGGATTATATCAAGTTGTTAGTGGAGTGATGTGCATGATTTTGAGATGATTGGATGAAGCCACATTGCGAGATTAGAAAAGTGATAAAAATGTGCATAAATGGTGTTGTAGAGAATGCATAAATGATGGAAGACTATGGATAAACATTTATGCCAATGGTTTGATAAGTAACCAAGTACGTTGCTAGTTAAATTGACTAGAAATGGCATAATAATGGCCAAATGTGATAATGGGTCAAACTTAAAAAATAGGCTTGATGAGATATATCGATTAGTTAAAGTTAGAATATGAGTTATTTGTGTTGACTCCAATGATTGATGTATATTTGCAGCTCCCGAGGATAAAATCGGAGCAAGTTGAGCCAAATCGCGAAAGGAAGGAAAGAAAGGAAGAGTTGCTTCCAAGAGAATCGAGGTAAGGGAATTGTGTTAGCCGTAGGGATATCTGTACGCCTTTCGGGCGCATGAGCAATTTCTTAAATTATCTAAGGGTCTTAGGATGAAATGGTTGTTTGAAGGGCAAAGAATTGAGTTTTTAAGAAATGCACATGAAAAGCAAGAGCATGATGCTTTGAAATCTCTTTATTGCTTTTTAGCATGTGATTGGTAGGTTGGCAAGCATTTGAAATGATTTGCACAAAAATAGCTTGATTTGGTTTCATAACCATGCTTTGCAAAGAATGAGCTACCTACATGAGTTTTGTGGAAATAAAATGTACTAGAGCGCTGCTCGCACGAGATTTGACGTGTTTTATACGTGCATTAGTGTTGGAGCGATGCTCGCACTAGAGTTTTACATGCATGAGTGTTGGAGCTTAACTCGCACTAGTTTTCACATGAATTTTTATGACATTGTGCTGGAGTCTACCTCGCACTAGTTTTCATACGAGTGTTGACATGGTGCTGGAGCATAGCTCGCACTAGATGTCCACTACACTTGTTATCGTGCTAGAGATTACTCGCACGTGGTTTATGACATGTTGGGAGCTGTGTCGGGAGCTTCGGGTAGGCTGTGTGTGACGCCGATTAAATAGGCTCCCATGTGCGTATTGAGATGTGGCAGTGTATGATGTGATGATATGGGTCCACGTAGTATGTTGTACTGTGCAAGTAGCATGGAGTATGTTGTATCGTGCGTGATATTATATATATGCTGTCTTCGGAAGATGGATTCTGCTATGGACTCATGGGTTGGACGTGACCCACCTCCTGTGCAGAAGCAGATAGAGGTGATACCTCGCACACTAGGATCCATATAGCCTGGGATTACAGAGGATATGGCCATAGTCCTAGTTATTACCTTATTATATTATATGCCTATCTCACACGTCTATTGTTGAATGAGAAATTCATGCTTTGAAATGTGTTTTGTGGGTCAGAATAGTCCATGGGAGGGCCTGAGTCCTGACAAGTGATGATTTTGTATTGGTTTGTGTTAAGATTTGAAATGCTTGATAAGTGCACTTTGCCGGATGATTTACCATGCCTTGATTTTGATTTACCCATGATGATTTTCCATGCTATGTTTTGAGAACTGTGCACTGATTTAAATAGCACGAATTGCTTTACATGTTGATAATTCTATATTTTTAGAATTATTTGTGCAAAATTTCCTAATTAATTATTTAAATCCCCAATTTATTTTGTTAATTATCCCCTTTATTTAATTAAAATTCTCATGTTTGCAGGTAAATTAAATCCGGATGAATTTTGAATATTTCGGTAGAAAATAGACCGAAATAGGGCTAAAATCGAGATTGAGCCACGCGGACAACACGAGTCATGCCACCTACCACATCCAATTGGACAAGAAGACCAATGACATGGAAATATCTTTTCAAGGTGCCAATGGTGTGAACACAAGTGGCTAAAAAAATGCCAACTCATCGAGGATGTGGAAATTACAATTTTACCCCTAGTGTGCTTATAAATAGGAAAGGATGACAATTGAAAGAGGATGTAATTTTTATGAGTAGGAGTACTGTAATGTAATGTAGTTTAGAGTAGTTTTTAGATTTTTTTTCCTTTCTAGTTTGTTTTTATTTTCCCATTTGTTTTACTTTCCAATTTCTGTTAGCTTCCATTTCATTCCATGTTTATGCTCTTCATCTTCTAGGATATTTAATATTTAATAGCAAACAATGCATCATTTTCAGTTGCTCTTCTCGGTTTGGTTATAATGAGCTCTTTTATTCTTCAAGTATTATTTTTTTTTACATAGCATGATATTCCTAGTGTAATTCTCGGTTGTGCCAATGAATAGCATAAGCTTTAGTTGATAAACTTTCATTTCTCCTAATGTAACTCTCGGTTCCCTTGCATCTCAATTTTTTCTATTTGCTTATTTTATTTTCTAGTAATTTCTCTGCATTTAAGTTAAGCCTTATCTAGTGTCTTTACTGTCACACCTTGTTCATCCTACCCGAGAGAGAAGTAGACAGTGGCACGGGTTGGTGTTGCTCACGGTAATGGCCGATCCTGATGAAAACTGGTGGGTGCAGAAGTTCTTCACGATGCAATGTAGTAGCTGTACCGAATGAGGATGCTGACTTGCTAGACTCAGCAGCAACAGTAGCTAGAAATCACACGCATCCACCTTGTTCTCCTCTGTTCGGCTCTGTTTCCATTTAAGTGTACTGATCATTGTCTTCATGTGCTGTAATTCAGTTATAATCTCGGTGTGGCCCTCTATTTCAAGTTGTAAATGCTGAACTCCATTACTACTACTGATCAGTTGTGTAGATATTGATAGTTTGCAGCTGAAGGGTGCAAGTCTATGCAAAGCACGATCGGTTCCAACCCCTGTTTATTGTTCTATCTCGTGTCAAGTTCTTGCCTAAGGTGGTGTGCCCAGCCTGTTGTGTGCTGTTGCATATTTAGGGCATGCTTGAAGCTTGCAGAGGTCGTGTAACCAACGCTTGAAGTGGTAAATGAAGCAGCAACAAAATGGCAGGAAACGTGATAGCTTCACGGACAAGATCGAGAGCTAGCATAGAGCAGTAGCTGGACATGGATATGGAGAGCATGAAGCTTGGAGCAGGTCTGGGTAGGCAGGAACGTGGGGCTGGCGTGCTGTTCTGGGTTGTTGCAGGAAAGGGAGAAGCACACGAAACCGAGGCAGGGTTGGTGAGGGCCAGAACCAAAAGCAAACTGGACACGCCTAACCAACCAAAAAGAAAAATGAAGCATGAACAGTAGATGGAGGGATTTGGATGATTTAAATGTTGTTAAGGCTTTGTTTGGCTAGTTCATTTTAGTTAATTAACTCATTTTCATGCATTGTTACTATAAGTTTAATTTCAATTTAATTTGTTAAGCTTAGTTTAGAGTCTTTAATTAAATTGCATGTTAGTATTTTTGCATAGTAGTATAAAACTTGGTTTTAATTAGGATGATAGTTAACTAAGTGTTCAGTTAGAATTAGATTATGGGTAAATTTATTTCATTAAATCTTAAGTTAGTTTAAATTGCATTTTGATTAAGTAGTCTTATTGCATTTTAGGTTTGTTAATTTTAGTTTAATTAATCTTACTTTGTTATTTTCATAATTGCATTTTATTTTAATTGCGTTAATTAGCTTTAACTGTTTTAATTTCTTTTGTAGGTTTTTTATTTTAATTGCGTTGAGCACTGTAAGTAATTTTGCTCGGTTTTATTTTCTTTATTTTATAGTTTTATTATTTTATTGCTTTCGGTATTTTCAATTCTAGATTAGTATATCACCCACCTTAATCTCATAATTTGCTAGAATATACTTAGGGTAAGATTAACCGGTACTTAATTAGGCTAGTCAACTTCTCTGTGGGATGATAATTTCGGGACTCAAATCCCATTATTACTTGTACGACCCGTGCACTTGCGGACATTACCTTTTGGGCATGTCAAGTTTTTGGCGCCATTGCCGGGGAAGTCTTAATTAGCCATTAGTTAATATCGGTGAAATTATGCTTAGGTGTAATTCAAACTTGTAAATATTTAGGTTGTAAATATTTAATCTAGATTAGTTAATTGAAAGATTAAAATAAAAAAAATTGAAAAATTGAAAAACTTAAAAAAAAAATTTAAGGACTTTTCGATGATTGCATGCGTAGAGCCAGAAGTTTTGATTGCTTTCCTCTAGATCCTAAAATCGAACGCACTCTTAGAAAAATTCGAAAGGACTCTAGGAAATTATTAGCTCCGCTGCAATTAACCATGCCAGAAAATAGGGAAATTAGAACTGTTGGAGACTATACGATGCCGACAATTAGAGGATATTATTCCGGCATTAGGCCACCAGTTGTCCCTACAAATAACTTCGAAATTAAGCCCACAATCCTCCAAATGATCCAAACTTCTCTACAGTTCAGTGGGCTTCCACACGATGACCCACATGCTCACCTTAGGCAATTCTTGGACTTGTGCAACACGTTTAAACACAATGGATTATCTGATGATGCGCTTAGGCTTAGATTATTCCCCTACTCGCTTAGGGATAGGGCACGACACTGGTTAACCTCCCTGCCTCCATTATCCATTTCTACATGGGATGAGTTAGCCCATCAATTTCTAGCTAAGTTTTTCCCTCCCTCTAAAATAGCCCAACTCCGTAGTAATATATCTTCCTTTGCCCAGTACGACTTTGAATCTCTTTACGAAGCATGGGAAAGATATAAGGAGCTTCTTAGGAAGTGCCCTCATCATGGTCTACCTTTGTGGCTGCAAGTCCAGACCTTCTACAACGGACTTACAAGCCAAAATAGGACCATTGTTGACGCTGCTGTGGGTGGAGCCCTGATGTGCAAAACAGAGGAGGAAGCTTACGAGCTTTTAGACAAGATGGCAACTAACAACTATTTATGGTCCTCGGAGAGGCAAATACCAAAGAAGCTAGCGGGTATTTATGAGCTCAACACACTGTCTACCTTGACCTCTCAAATCGCTAATCTTACGAAGAAGGTAGAGTCGCTCAGTACCTAACATAATCCTCCCACTAGTCCTAACCCTGTGTATTCTATCCAAAGTCCTTTCCTTTCCTGCGAGCTGTGTAGTGGTACCCACTCTGTAGATAGGTATCCACTTAACTTAGAATTGGTTCAGTACGTTGCCCCTCTTAAGCAACAAAACAACCCCTTGTCAAACACCTACAACCCAGGGTGGATGAACCATCCTAACTTCTCCTGGAGCCAAAACTAAGGGCAATATTTTAGTTCTAGACCTGTAGAACCCCCTAGTTTTCAAGCTCCACCGGTTCATGTACCACCACAGCCGCAATATCCATATCATCCTCCTCATCAACCATCCCCACCTCAATTTCAGCATCATCCACCTCACTTCCACCAACCACCACCACCACCACAACCCTACCATGCACCAGCAGCTGAGAAGAAGCCCTCGCTCGAGGAAATGTTCACGACTATCCTGCAAAATCAAGCTGCTTCAATTAAGAACTTGGAGGTTCAGGCAAGACAAATAGCAAATGCTCTTAGCCAATGTCCTCAAGGGACCCTTCCCAGTAACACTGAAGCTAATCCTGTTAAGCAAAGGGAAGGTAAAGAATATGTCAAATC
This sequence comes from Firmiana major, assembly GCA_033439115.1. NCBI lineage: Eukaryota > Viridiplantae > Streptophyta > Magnoliopsida > Malvales > Malvaceae > Firmiana > Firmiana major. The sequence continues at coordinate 40,185,967 of CM065907.1, read as the reverse complement.
CATCATCCTTAGGAGCGACAAAGAGCTAGAGGAGCCACAAGTTAAGTCCCAACCTGAACAATAAATAGTTGAAGAATCCGTAAGTTCTAAACAAGCAGCTCAGAAAGAGCAAGAACATCAGGATCAAGCTGCAAAAGAATCTAAGCTAGGCACTTCTTCATCTATACCTTCTTCTTCTTCATTGCCTTCCTCGCCCTCTGATTCTACACAGGTTCCCACTACATTGCCTCTAGTTAGACCACCAGTACCTTTTCCTCAGAGGTTCCAAGATCAAAAGCTGGAACGACAATTTGCTAAATTCCTTGAGGTTTTTAAGAAGCTTCACATCAACATTCCTTTCGCAGATGCCTTAGAGCAAATGCCAAGTTATGTGAAGTTTCTAAAGGATATCCTCTCGAGGAAGAGAAGACTGGAAGACTATGAAACGGTGGCCTTAACTGAGGTATGTAGTGCCATTATCTAGAGGAAATTACCCCCCAAGCTCAAGGATCCCAGGAGTTTTACCATACCATGCACTATTGAAAATTTATTCTTTGGTAGAGCCCTATGCGATTTAGGAGCTAGTATAAATTTGATGCCATTGTCTATCTATCATAAGTTAGGAATAAGGGATGCCAAGCCCACCACAGCGACCCTTTAGTTGGCTGATCGATCAATTAAATATCCGAAGAGGATCATTGAGGATGTCTTAGTAAAGGTGGACAAGTTTATTTTCCCTGCAGATTTTATTATTTTGGACATGGAGGAAGACAGTGAAGTCCCCATTATACTAGGTAGACCTTTCCTAGCTACTGGTAGAACAGTAATTGATGTACAAAAGGGGGAGTTAACAATGAGAGTCCAAGATCAGGAAGTAAAGTTTAATGTTTTCAAACCTTTGAAGCTCCCTGATGACTCTCAAGAATGTTTTAAGATAGAGATTGAGGAGGACATAAGGCTTGACCATATAAAATCTGAAAGAAGAAGGGAAGTAGATAGAGCTCAGGAGGATTTAACTATTAACATTCTATCACCATTCTGGCTAATCCTCTTACTCTTCGCCCTGCTGCTGAGTGTTGTCTTCTTCACCTGCATTTGAAGTGGCTGTGTTTTTCTTTTCACTTTGTATATAGTTCGTTTTTCTTTTTCTTTTTTGTTGTTTCTTTATTTGTTTATTTTGCAAGTTTCTTTTCTCGTTTTATGTTTTCAATCAAGCTTCGATTGTTCATCATCATTAGAAAGGGGAGTACTCTATTCTTGAGCTTAAATTCTTATATTATCTGCACACTAAGGACACTGTGCACTTTAAGTTTAGGGGAGGGGATATCACTAGAGCAATTTTGTGAAAAATTGAAAAAAATTTCAAAATTTTTTCGAAAATCTGAGAAAGAATTTTCAAAATGTTTTCGATAATATGAACTTAAATTTTTTGATTTTGGGATGATCTAGTGCTTAGCATGTAGTTTTCCCATATTCTGATGATATGACCCCATGATTTAGTCTGACTTTGATTGACTGAGATACATGATTATAGGAAAAGCATAAAGTTGAGTTCTTAAATTTATCTTGATTCTGATTGTGATTTCCTCATCTTATGCACATGTCATGTCATGAATCGGTATATTTATTTAGAGAAAGCTTATGTGTACATAGGACTGCATTTGTTCAGTTGATTTTGTGCATCATATTCTAGAATTTGTTTGATCTGATCTCAAGGTGAAATATTATATCACACTTGATTAGGGAGATGATTTAGGCCATCATTGGATTGTTTGAGCCTTTCTAGCCTTCCTTGTACATATTCTACCCCTAGTCACCCATTTGGGCCAAATAAGCTTTTCTCCGTAAATATACCTGCGTTATTTTCCTTAGCTTAAATACTTTGTTCCTATCCCTTACCCCTAAAGCATGAAAAGTCATTGGGATATATTGTGAGCTATATGGGTATTAAGTGATAGTGAAAGAGTATGCATAAAAAAAATTGATGAAAAAGAAAGAAAGAAAAAGAAAAAGAAAAGAAAAAAGAAGAAAAATTCAAAAAAAAATGTTTAGCAAAAGAAATAAGTTTGGGGGAAATAAATTAGAGCTCTTACATTATAGATCCTAGAAGTAATGCATGTTAAGGGGTAATTAAACCTAAATCGACTTTATCATACCTTAGCCCCAGCCGTCCATTACAAGCCTAATGAAGTCCTATTAATCTTTGGTTAAGTGTGACTACATTAGTGGAGAGAGAAGTGAAAAGCAAACTTATGGGAATGATCACATGTCATTGACTTTGCATTCACTGTGTTGCATAATCTGATCCGGATAATGTACTGTGAAGTGACTTAGACATTTTTCACACACTCACGAGGAGTCCAATTTGGGTTAGGACTTATGATTGAATAATTCTAAGTGCTGGACTTGTAATTGTGAGTTTTCGATTTCATAGTCTGTACTTTTTCTTTGAGGATGATATTGGGGAAATTATTGTGTTTTGTACTTGTCATTCCTACAATCATTTTGTTTTACTTGAGGACAAGCAAAAGCTCAAGTTTGGGGGTGTGATAATTCTATATTTTTATAATTATTTGTGCTTAATTTCCTAATTAATTATTTAAATCCCCAATTTATTTGGTTAATTATCCCCTTTATTTAATTAAAATTCTCATGTTTGCAGATAAATTAAATCCATATGAATTTTGAATATTTCGGTAGAAAATGGATCGAAATTAGGCTAAAATCGAGATTGAGCTATGCGGACAACACGAGTCATGCCACCTAGCACATCCAATTGGACAAGAAGACCAATGACATGGAAATATCTTTTCAAGGAGACAATGGTGTGAAGACAAGTGGCCAAAAAAATGTCAACTCATCAAGGATGTAGAAATTACAATTTTACCCCTAGTGTGTTTATAAATAGGAAAGGATGACAATTGAAAGAGGATGTAATTTTTAGGAGTAGGAGTAGTGTAATGTAATGTAGTTTAGAGTAGTTTTTAGATTTTTTTTCCTTTCTAGTTTATTTTTATTTTCCCATTTGTTTTACTTTCCAATTTCCGTTAGCTTCCATTTCATTCCATGTTTATGCTCTTCATCTTCTAGGATATTTAATATTTCATAGCAAATAATGCATCATTTTCAGTTGCTCTTCTCGGTTTGGTTATAATGAGCTCTTTTATTCTTCAAGTATTATTTTTTTTTTACATAGCATGATATTCCTAGTGAAATTCTCGGTTGTGCCAATGAATAGCTTAAGCTTTAGTTGATAAACTTTCATTTCTCCTAATATAGCTCTCGGTTCCCTTGCATCTCAATTTTTTCTATTTGCTCATTTTATTTTCTAGTAATTTCTCTGCATTTAAGTTAAGCCTTATCTAGTGTCTTTGTTGTCACACCTTGTTCATCCTACCCGAGAGAGAAGCAGACAGTGGCACGGGTTGGTGTTGCTCACGATAGTGGCTGATCCTGATGAAAGCTGGTGGGTGCAGAAGTTCTTCATGATGCAATGTAGTAGCTGTACCAAATGAGGATGCTGACTTGCTAGACTCGGCAGCAACAGTAGGTAGGAATCACACGAATCCACCTTGTTCTCCTCTGTTCGGCTCTGTTTCCATTTAAGTGTACTGATCATTGTCTTCATGTGCTGTTATTCAGTTATAATCTCGGTGTGGCCCTCTGTTTCAAGTTGTAAATGCTGAACTCCATTACTACTACTGATCAGTTGTGTAGATATTGATAGTTTGCAGCTGAAGGGTGCAGAGTCTATGCAAAGCATGATCGGTTCCAACCCCTGTTTATTGTTCTATCTTGTGTCAAGTTCTTGCCTAAGGTGGTGTGCCCAGCCTGCTGTGTGCTGTTGCATATTCGGGGCATGCTTGAAGCTTACAGAGGTCGTGTAACCAACTTTTGAAGTGGTAAATGAAGTAACAAGAAAATGGCAGGAAACGTGATAGCTTTACGGACAAGACCGAGAGCTAGCACAGAGCAGTAGCTGGACATGGTTATGGAGAGCATGAAGCTTGGAGCAGGTCTGGGTAGGCAGGAACGTGGGGCTGGCGTGCTGTTCTGGGTTGTTATAGGAAAAGGAGAAGCACACGCAACCGAGGCAGGGTTGGTGAGGGCCAGAACCGAAAGCAAGCTGGACACGCCTAACCAACCTGAGGCATACCTGGAAATGAAAAAGAAAAATGAAGCATGAACAGTATATGGAGGGATTTGGATGATTTAAAAGTTGTTAAGGCTTTGTTTGGCTAGTTCATTTTAGTTAATTAACTCATTTTCATGCATTGTTACTATAAGTTTAATTTCAATTTAATTTGTTAAGCTTAGTTTAGAGTCTTTAATTAATTTGCATGTTAGTATTTTTGCATAGTAGTATAAAACTTAGTTTTAATTAGGATGATAGTTAATTAAGTGTTCATTTAGAATTAGATTATGGGTAAATTTATTTCATTAAATCTTAAGTTAGTTTAAATTGCATTTTGATTAAGTAGTCTTATTGCATTTTAGGTTTGTTAATTTTAGTTTAATTAATCTTGCTTTGTTATTTTCATAATTGCATTTTATTTTAATTGCGTTAATTAGCTTTAACTGTTTTAATTTCTTTTGTAGGTTTTTTATTATAATTGTGTTGAGCACTGTAAGTAATTTTGCTCGGTTTTATTTTCTTTATTTTATAGTTTTATTATTTTTTTGCTTTCGGTATTTTCAATTCTAGATTAGTAGATCACCCACCTTAATCTCATAATTTGCTAGAATATATTTAGGGTAAGATTAACCGGTACTTAATTAGGCTAGTCAACTTCTCTGTGGGACTATAATTTTGGGACTCAAATCTCATTATTACTTGTACGACCCGTGCAATTACGGAAATTACCTTTTGGGCGTGTCACATGTCATGAACACAAGCATGAGCATACATTTTGGAGTATGACAAATAAATGTTTGATTTAAGCATGGCATCACGACCACGCAGATAGTACAGTTATCTACCTACTCGAATGATTGTCTTTACTGAGCGCGTGGTTTGCTCACCCCCCTTATTTTTCCCCTGTACAGAGCACTTACAGTAGATAATGGGCGACTGAGGATTGGATTTTGGTGTCTACTACATCCCATCACACGAGGTATACACATTTGTATAGTTTTTTGTATCTAGACATGTCAAAGCACAATAATATCTTTAAATGTAATTTTGGAGATGTAAAAGATTGTAAACACATGTAAACAGTAACTCTGATTTAGAAATACAAGTGTTTACATTTAAATGAATTGTAATTTGAAATGGTATGATTGGATAAGATTGACACCGATACACAACCCAACTGTTGGGGTGTAGCTGTTCACGATCAGGTAAGATAAAGGTAAAGAACAAACAATAAGAGTTGGATTAAAAAATAATCGATAAATGGAAAACGAATAAAAAATTTTGTAGTGGATTATCGGTGAATTTGGGGTCGTGACAAGAATTGCCAAATTTTACGAAAATATGAGCTTACATTGTTTGATTTAGTAATTAGCATGTGGTTTTTCCCATATTTTGATGACATAACCCCATGATTTAGTCTGACTTTGATTGAATAAGAAACATGATTGTAGGAAAAGCATGAAGTGGAATTCTTGAATTTTTCTTTATTATGATTGTGATTTCCTCATTTTATGCACATGTCATGTCATGAATCTGTAAACTTATTTAGAGAAAGTTTATGTGGACATAGGATTGCATTTGTTCAGTTGATTTTATGCATCATATTCTAGAATTTGTTTGATCTTATCTTGAGGCGAAATATTAGATCACACTTAATTAGGGAAATGATTTAGGCCATCTTTAGATCGTTTGAACCTTTCCAGCCGTCCTTATACATATTTTACCCCTAGTCACCCATCCGGGCCAAATAAGTTTTTCTCTGTATATAAACCTGCATACTTTTTCTTAGCTTAAACACTCTTTTCCTATCCCTTACGCCGAAAGTGCATAATTTCACTAGGATGTATCCTGAGCTATGTTCATATGGGTTATAGGTGATAGTAAAAAAAACAAAAAAAAAAAAAAACATGAAGGCATAAGATGGAAGATCCAATGCAGCATGTGAATAAGAAAAACATTAAGAAAGCAAGTGTAGAAAATTATTAAGTAGACTAGAAAAAAATAAAAAGAAAATAGAGCATGAAAACGACTTAAAATAGAAAATATATTAATGTTGTAATCAAGGGTTAAAGCAAATGAAATAGTAAAGGAGAGAAATTAAAGAGTGCAATGCAGAAATCATTACAAGGCAAGCAGAATTCTGGATGTGTCACTCTACAAGTCTTCTCCTCCTTTAAACCTAAGCTAGAGCTGCCAAAAATCAAACATTCTACGCAACTCCTAAACTAGGAATACCAGTGAAGATGAAAATTACAGAAAACGGTGAGGAAGAAGGCTACTATCACCAGCCTTCCGATTGAACAGTAACGAAAATGTAAAACAGAGTAGTAAAGGAAACTAATAAAAACGAAAAATGAAAGCTTTGCATTCAAGAAGCTTAAAATGTGCCAAAATAAAAATAGGAGCTGTAAACTTGCAAACCCGAGAACAATGGTGGCTCCAACCCTACCAACGTGAAAACCTTAGAAACCTCACAAAGAAAATATATAAAAACTGCCTAAAACCTAGTAGCTTACTTTAAAAAAAAAAAAAAAAAAACCTAGACTAAAAGAAACTCTAAAAACTACTACCTAAAATTGTCTTATCTTTTTCTTTTTATACACATTAAAATAGGGGTACAAAGGGAAATTTTAAACCTAGATGAGTTGACATTGTTTGGCCACTTGTCTTCACACCATTAGTTTCTAGAGAAGATATTTCAATGTCATTTGTCTTCTTGTCCACTTGGATGTGCAAGGTGGCATGGCTTGTGTCTTCCATGAGGTGGCCAAGGTGTCCTTTGATCTTATCCTTCAAAGGTGAATAAAATATGGACACTTGGCATCACATGTGTCAAGAAGAATGGTTACTCATGTTACAAGATGATGGTAGTGGTCCAATTCCTTTTTAGCTCATTTTCAGTCTATTTTTTACTGAAATGACTAAAATTCATCTAGATTTAATTTATCTGCAAGCATGAGAATTTTAATTAAAATGAGGGGATAATTAATAAAATAATATGGGGATTAAAATAGTTAATTAAGAAATTAAATATAAATAACTCTATTTTCATAAAATTCCCAAACTTGATCTTTTGCTTGTCCTCAAGCAAAACAAAATATATGTAGGAACTGATAAGTACCAAACATATTGATTTTCCCAATATTATCCTCAAAGAACAAGTACAAACTTTGATATCAAAGATTCACAATAATATGTCTAACACACAGAATCATTCAATCATAAGTCTTAACCCAAATTAGACTCCTCGTGTGTGTGTGAAAATGTCAAAGCCACTTCACAGTACATTACCCACATCAGATTATGTAAACACAATAAATGCAAAGTCAATGACAAGTGATCATTCCCATAAGTTTGCTTTTCACTTCTCTCTCCACTAATGTAGTCACACTTAACCAAAGATCAATTAGGACTTCATTCAGCTTGTAATGCAAGGCTAGGGCTAAGGTATGATAAAGTCGATTTAGGTTTAATTACCCCTCAACATGCGTTACTTCTAGGATCTTTGATGTAAGAGCTTATAATTACTCCCGTAAACTTATTTAATTTGCCAAACATTTTTATTCTAATTTTGTATTTTTCTTGCTCTTTTTTTTATTATCACCTATAACCCAGATGAACATAGCTCAAGATATATCTTAGTGAAATTACACACTTTCGGGGTAAGGGATAGGAAAAGAGTGTTTAAGCTAGGAAAAGTATGCAGGTGTATATACAGAGAAAAACTTATTTGGCCCAGATGGGTGACTAGGGGTAAAATATGTACAAGGATAGCTGGAAAGGCTCTAACGATCCAAAGATGGCCTAAATCATTTCCCTAATTAAGTGTAATCTAATATTTCGCCTCGAGATAAGATTAAACAAATTCTAGAATATGACGCACAAAATCAATTGAACAAATACAATCCTATGTCTACATAAGCTTTCTCTAAATAAGTATATAGATTCATGACATGACATGTGCATAAAATGAGGAAATCACAATCAGAATCAAGACAAATTCAAGAATTCAACTTCATGCTTTTCCTACAATCAAGCTTCTTATTCAATCAAAGTCAAACTAAATCATGGGGTTATATCATCGGAATAAGGGAAAAACCACATGCTTAGTACTAAATCAAACAATGTAAGCTCATATTTTCGTAAAATTTTGCAAATTCTGCGAAAAAAATTTCAAAAATGTTCAAGTGAATCCCCTCCCCCAAACTTTAAGTGCACAGTGTCCTCAATGTTCAGATAATATAAGAATTGAAGCTCAAGAATAGAATACTCCCCTATCTGATGATGAAGAACATGTGTAGCTTGATGAGAGCCCTTGCTGCAAAGGCTATCTATATAAGAAACAAAGAAAGAAGCAACAAAAAAGAGAAAAAGAACTGTATAAAAAGTGAAAAGAAAAATAAAACAACCTCAAATGAAGAGAAGCTAAGTAGCAGGATCAGAAGCAGGAGGCTTAAACAAAGTGGTGACGAAATGCTAACGGTCAAATCCTCCCCCAAAATAGTGCTTAAGTCTATACCCATTAACCTTAAAGGGTTGCTTTAGGGTCTCATCCATGATCTCAATAGCTCCACGAGGGAATACTTGTGTAATGGTGAAGGATCTTGTCTATCTAGACTTAAGCTTTCCTTGAAACAGGTTCAAGCGAGAATTGAAAAGCAATATGTTGGCTCTACCGAGAGGGGGGGTGAATCGATTTTCTAATGTTAATGGAAAATTTAAACTAATTTGAACTTAATTAACAAATAATGAATAAACAATATAATGTAATGAAACAAATTAAAACAAGATAAGGAAGAGAATATCAAACACAGTAAGTTATAGAGGTTCGGCCAATCTCTTGCCTACGTCCTCTCTTCTTGACCTCCTTGTCAAGGGCACACTCCCTTTTTCAGGTTAAGGAATAACCTCTCTATCCTTTTTACACAAAGATGTATTCACCCTTTTACAAAGTTTATTTCACTGAGGAACAATCCTCTTCTCTCTTAAAGTAAGGATGAATACAATAACAAGATTTTTATGTGGGTAGGATAAATACAGCTTTTGCACACAAGCTTATACAACAAACTCAATAAATGAGGATTGAAGACAAATAGAATGTAGGAATTAAACTCTTGAGAATGTAAGGAATGTGCAGTAATAGTGTCTTTTTTTCTCAGTGTCTTCAATGCTTGATTATATACTGAAGGATTGGTAGTTGGAGCATTTAATGTTGTTTTTCCTGTTGAGATTTTTGCAGAAAGAGCCGTTGGGAACCTCCAGTAGAATGCCAGATCGATATGCTATCTTGACCAGATTGATCTCTTAGTTGTAATTCCTGTAAAGTCAAAGCAAATTGAAGCAAGGAGATCGATCTCATATATGAGCAGATCGATCTCACAATTTGAAAATGTTAGAGCAGATTGATCTGTCGAATAGGTAGATCGATCTTCCAATCTCTTTGTTTGAGGCAAGATCGATCTATAGATCGATCTGCCAGGTATTCTCGTAGTGATGAGATCGATCTCTTATCAACCCAGATCGATCTCCTTAGCTCTCTGACTTTGAGGAGATCGATCTCTTCCTATACAAGATCGATCTCATGAACTCTCTATTTGCATACAGATCGATCTACTGCCTTTACCTTTTGTTTTAGGGGAGATCGATCTCTTCCTATACCAGATCGATCTCATCAACATCCTGTATTAGACAGATCGATCTTATAACCCTTATAGATCGATCTCAGTTTCCTCAATACCTTGTGCAGGTTCAAACCTTTAGCAGATCGATCTCATATCCTCATGAGATCGATCTCTCATCCTAAAAAACCCAAGAGATCGATCTCTCATATCACCAGATCAATCTCTCATCTTCAGGAACTTAATTTCTGGTACTGATAACCTCTATACATGTTTTTATATCATCTTTATGTTATTGAATTTAATTGTTTTGTCATTTCAAAATATATTAACTCAATAATCTCCCCCTTTTTGATATGACAAAACCTATTCAATAAACATGTTTAGTTACCTATTTGCATTGTGCACAAACTCCCCCTTTTTGTAAGGTCCCCCTTACTTCTGGCTTTTGGCCTCTTAACTTTCTTAACTCCCCCTCAACTTAATCATTCCTTTAAACCATTTAAAGCATGTTTTCTTATTCTTCTCCCCCTTTTTGTCATATCAATGGTACTAAGAGTTTAACCAGAACATTTTAACTTTCAATACACATTTCATTTCAAAATAGTAATTCATTATAGCACATAACTAACATGTCATTCCATAAAAGACTCATTCAAGCAAATGCAGTTCTCAAACAACAACCAGTAATTATAAAACATAGGGAAAAAAGTTCTAACAATTAAGTCCTAAGGTGGAGGAGGAAATCGATCCAGAAGTTCCTCAACGTGAGTACGTGTAACCTGTAATTCATCAAACATCGCCTGCTGTGTGGCATGAATGTTTGCAAAACCTTCATCTATCTTGCGGTTAACGTCCATGATCATCATCACAATTGACTCCATTCCAGCTGGTGGTGGGGCAGGTGCAGCGGGCTGAGCAGTCAAAGAAGATGGACCCTCAGTAGGTGCAGCAGGTGGATCCAAGGGCTCATCTGATGGGTCTTCCTCCATGGCTGCCTCAGGCTGCTGTTCTCGTTTCTTCTTCCAATCTCCTCAGAAGTCCTTGTAATACCCCATGTGGTGAAGTGTCCCAAGGTTTAATACGCTCTTTGGGGAGGGCACTTCACCCGTTTCACAGCTGCAATCGACTCCAAGTCGTTGTAGAAGATATGCTAACAGTTGTGAAAAAATAGTCGTCGAGGCTTGTCCGCGTACGATCTTCAACCAATCTTCATAGATGAAGTGGACCAAATTGGGTTTTTGACTTGTGGAGTGAATGTGGTGGAGCCAAAACCGATCTAACCTCCTAACTGTGGAATGACGGGTACCGAAAGGGCGGAGATTCCACGAGATGATAAGGTGGAGTAACCTTGGGTGCATCGGTAGGTCACTCGCCTTATCCCTGGGAAGATCGAACTCTAAAGGGACTTCATTTTCTTCCTCGGTCAACCCCTCATCCCTTATCTCAAATACTCGGGCTAGAATGGTTGTGTTTATTGACAATGTTTTACACATAACAAATTTTTTAAACCTGAGGATTTTGCAGGTATCATCAGGATCGTAGATGAGTTCGGCATTAGAAAAGAATGCCCTGATGATATTTTGGGGTATAGGGGTATTGATTTTGAGAAACGGAAGCCACCCAAATTCTTCAAATTTGGATAGATAGGGAAAATCAATACGGTTTAGGAATGAAAAATCAATGGTTCGCCAATGTTTAATTGGCATTGTTGAAAAATACTCTTCATATCGCTTCCTTTTTGCAGGTGTTTGAAAACACCTGTTAAAGGTAGTGACTGAAAAGGGAGGGTTTGATTGGGAGGAGGACCCTTGATCAACACTTGGTCTAGGGGGTTTTTGGCCTACTCTCTTAAGTCTTGGCATTATTCTAGACACTGAAAACTCTCTAGACAATCTTAAAACTAGTTCACTAAAAAAAACTAACCAATGGAACAGTAGCTAGAATTGACCTAGGGAGAAATTTAGCACAAAACTAAGAATTTTTTAGAAAAATTTAGTAATGTGGGTTACTAGAACATTAAACGAAGAAGAGATTTGACGAAGGCCTTACCGAGATCAATCTGGAAGGAAGAATCGAGGGCTGAGGTGCGATAGGGGTTAGGGATTTGAAGATTTGGGATTTTTGAAAATTGGGGATTTTGAGCAGTTTTTATAGTCCAGGGTCCAGAAGCTTGAAGAGATCGATCTGTTGTACCACAAGATCTATCCTCAGAATACAGAAGCTTAATGAGATCGATCTGTCAAGGGCCCAGATCGATCTGTTGTTTGACAGAGGCTTAAGAAGATCGATCTGCCAAATGCATAGATTGATCTGTTGTTAACAGAGGCTTAAGGAGATCGATCTTATGGGTGAGAAGATCGATCTGCCTAGCTTAACCTTTATACTTTAGGCTCATTTGAAGTATGGAGATCGATCTATATTGATAGGAGATCAATCTCTCATACTTTTTGCCCAGAAAAATCATTGAAAAACTCATTTAAAAACATCTTGAAATCAAGGTTTTGAAACAGATAAATCTTAAAGAACATTCATGAGTCCTAATTCACCTCTAAGGACACAAAACCTATCTCTATCAAGAGGTTTGGTGAATATATCAGCTATTTGATGTAAAGTGTCAATGTACTCTAGAATTATATCTCCCTTTTGAACATGGTCTTTAAGGAAATGGTGCCTAATCTCAATGTGCTTAGTTCTAGAGTGTTGAATAGGATTTTTAGATAGATTGATGGCACTGGTATTATCACATTTAATTGAGACTTGTTTCATGTCAATACCATAGTCTTTCATTTGTTGTTTAATCCACAACACTTGAGCACTACAACTACCTGCTGCTATGTATTCAGCTTCAGTTGTGGACTGAGCCACACTATTTTGTTTCTTAGAGAACCATGAGATTAATCTATTACCTGAGAATTGACATGTACCTAAAGTGCTTTTCCTATCTATTTTACACCCCCCAAAGTCTGCATCAGAAAATGCATGAAGTGTAAAAGTGGAGTCCTTGGGGTACCAAAGTCCTAGAGAGGGAGTGTCTTTAAGGTATCTAAAGATCCTTTTAGTTGCTAATAAGTGTGATTCCCTAGGAAAGGATTGAAATCTAGCATAAAGGCATACACTAAAGAGAATATCCAGTCTACTTGCAGCTAAATAAAGCAATGAACCAATCATAGACCTATTAGTTTAGTGTCAACACACTTACCACTTTCATCTTTATCAAGCTTGACGTTGGTGCCCATTGGAGTTGCTTGAGGTTTGCAATTATCCATTCCAAATCGTTTGAGTAATTCCTTAGTATACTTTGCTTGATTGATGAAGGTTCCATCCTTTGTTTGCTTCACTTGAAGTCCCAAGAAGAAAGTGAGCTCTCCCATCATGCTCATTTCAAATTCACATTGCATGATCTTAGCAAACTCTTGGCATAAAGATTCATTAGTTGATCCAAAAATAATATCATCTACATACACTTGAACAACTAGTAAATCCTTATTTTTATTTTTGATAAATAAAGTGGTATCTACTTTTCCTCTTAAAAATCCTTTTTCTATTAAGAATTTTGACAACCTTTCATACCATGCTCTAGCAGCTTGTTTCAAACCATAGAATGCCTTAGATAGTTTGAAAACATGTTCAGGAAATTCATGATTTTCAAAACCGGGAGGTTGCTCTACATGCACCTCTTCATTAATGAAACCATTCAAAAATGCACTCTTTACATCCATTTGATATAACTTGAAGTTTTTATAACATGCAAAAGCAAGTAGCATTCTAATTGCTTCTAATCTAGCTACCGGTGCATAAGTTTCATCATAGTCTATACCTTCTTCTTGTCTATAGCCTTGTGCAACTAACCTAGCCTTGTTTCTTATGATCACACTATTTTCATCCATCTTGTTCTTGAATATCCATTTAGTTCCAATTATAGAGTGATCACTAGGCCTAGGAACTAGTTTCCACACTTTGCTTATCTCAAATTGATTTAATTCTTCTTGCATTGCTAAGAACCAATTATTGTCATCTAGGGCTTCATTGACATTTCTAGGTTCTATTTGAGACACAAAGGCTATATATTGACACATACTCCTTAGAGATGATCTAGTTCTAACTCCAAGAGTTGGATCTCCTACTATTTCACAATCTTTTACATATCCTAATTCTCTTGGTGCTCTAGACTCTCTCTCTAATATCTCTATTTCTTCTTCATCTTCTTTATTTATGTCAAGTTTTTCTAATAGATCATTTTCTAAGTTTGGAATTTCCCTCAAATTTTCATCAAATATTCCAATATCCTCATCATTGGTTGAATCTTTAGATAGATCATTTGACTCATCAAATATTATATGAATTGATTCCTCAACCATCAATGTTCTCTTGTTATATACTCTATAAGCCTTTGAATTCAACGAATATCCTAGAAAGATTCCCTCATCACTCTTGGCATCAAATTTTCCTAAATTGTCTTTCCCATTATTTAAGACAAAACACTTGCAGCCAAACGGGTGAAAGTAGCTAATGTTAGGCTTCTTACCCTTGTAAAGCTCATATGGAGTTTTCTTTAAAATGGGTCTAGTCATAGCTCTATTAATGATATAGCAAGATGTATTTATAGCTTCAGCCCAAAAATATTTAGGTAAATTTTTTCACACAACATGGTTCTAGCCATTTCATCTAATGTTCTATTTCTTCTCTCAACTACTCCATTTTGTTGTGGTGTCCTAGGGGCTGAGAAATTATGACTAATTCCTTGATCATTACAATATTCATCAAATCCAATATTTTCAAACTCCTTGCCATGATCACTTCTAATACTAGTTATTGTATATCCTTTTTTCATTTTGAGTCACTTTTGTATAAGCAATGAATTTTTCTAAAGCTTCATTTTTCATTCTCAAAAAGAACACCCAAGTGAACCTAGTGTAATCATCAACAATTACAAAGCCATAATGTTTCCCACCTAAACTTGTCATTCTAGTTGGTCCAAATATATCTAGGTGGAGTAATTGAAGAGGCCTATTAGTAGATACACTATTCTTAGGCTTAAATGTTGTCCTTTTATGTTTCCCTTTAACACAAGCTTCACATATTTTGTCATAGTCAAAGGACAACTTAGGTAATCCTATAACTAGGTCTTTTCTAGCTAACTTAGATATCACATGCATGCTAGCATGACCTAGTCTTCTATGCCACAACCAAGGTTCTTTTTCTTTGTCTGCCATTAGGCAAATGTTTTCATTTTTAAGTTCATTTAGATAGACAATGTATATATTACCTTGCCTATGACCTAGGAAAAGAGCCTTATTAGATTTAGGATCTATAACATGACATTTCAAACAATCAAAAATTACTTTGTAACCTTTGTCACAAAGTTGACTAATACTTAGTAAGTTATGTTTTAGACACCTAACAAGCAATACTTTTTCTAATGAAAAGTAGTCATTACCTATTGAACCACTTCCTTCAACTTGGCCTTTGGAGTTGTCCCCAAATGTGACTTCTCCACCAACCTTTGATTTAAATGAGTTGAAGTGACTTCTATCACCGGTCATGTGCCTTGAGCATCCACTGTCCAAGTACCAAGCTTCCTTTGTTTTAGCTTTGTGGCAATGCTCAATCACCTACAATCAAAATTTAAACTCATGTCTTAGGTACCCAAATTCTCTTGGGTCCTTTGAGGTTAGTGAATGCAATTCTTGATCCCTTTGGGATCCATTTTACCAGTGCATTAAAATCTTTTGAATTAATTATTTCTTTTGGCACCCAAATTCTTTTTACTATCTTTCCCTTAAGAGTGGTCAACTTAATATTGCAATTATGTGATGCATGTCCCTTTCTATTACAATATGAACAAATAGTTGAAGGTTTATGCATGCTCTTTCTAGCAATGAAGCTTTTGAGATGAGTCTCTTTACTTTTTGCATTATATCCTAACCCATTTTTATCAAAGAATGCCCTTTAAGTTTCTAGCATGTTATCTAACTTTTGTTGACCCATATAAAATCTATTAAAAGAATTATGTAAATTATTATTTTTTTTCTTTTAGATCACAAATTTCAAGATTTGTAATTTCTAGTTTCTTTTCACACTCTAACTTGTCCTTTAGCATTAACTCATTTTCTTTCTTCAATTTAGATATTAACTTTTTGTATTTCATACTCATGCATTCATATTCCAATGCAAGATCATCAAAGGCATCTTGCAATTCATCAAAAGTATATTCATTGAGGTTTGAAGTTACCTTTTCATCCTCAATAGCCATGAAGCATAGGTTGACATTATCCTCATTTAAATCATCATCGAATCAATCATTGTCGCTCCATGTTACCATCATTGCCTTCTTTTTGTGGAACCTATCATTGGATCTTTTAAGAAGATGGCGGTTAAACTTAATGTGTCCTGGTTTTTTACATTCATAACACACAATTGTATCTTTTCTACCTACCTCTTCTTGATCTTTCTTGTGGTTTCTCCTACCACTACTACTTGCTCTCATTCTCATGAATTTGTTAAATCTTCTGGAAAACATTGCCATCTCAAGATCTTCTTCACTACCACTCTCATTTTTATTTTCTTATTGAGTAGTAGATTTTAGAGCAACTCCTACTCTCTTGAGTGGCTCTTCATTTCTTCTCAACTTCATCTCATATGTGAGTAGAGATCCTATTAATTCATCTAGTGACAATGTGTGAGGGTCTTTGGATTCCTCAATTGCAGTCACTTTAGCTTCCCATGATTTAGGTAGACTATTTAATATTTTCTTGACCATTTCTATATTAGAGTATATTTTTCCTAAGGATTTTAATCCATTAATTACATTAGTGAATCTAGTGAACATATCACTGATTGACTCTCCATCTTTCATCCTAAATAGCTCATAGTCATGTGTGAGCATTCCTACCTTAGTCTCCTTTACTTGGGTTGTACCTTCATGAGTTATTGCCAATTTGTCTCAAATTTGTTTGGTATTGTCACAACCGGAGACTCTATTGTATTCATTTGGCCCTAAAGCACAAAATAGGGTGTGCATGGCCTTAACCTTTAGTTGAGCACATTTAACATCATTTGAGTCTCATTCATCTTCTTCTTTAGGGATATCTCTTCCCTCTATTCTTTTAGTAGGGATTTGAGGTCCCTTAGTTATAATCCTCCATACCTCATAGTCATTTGCTTGAATGAACAACATCATCCTAGTCTTCCAAAAAGCATAATGTTCACCATTGAACATTGGAGGCCTAACCGTAGAATGCCCCTCACCTACTAAATTGGCTGCTACATTGTTGTGAGCCATTAGATCGTTTCTAACTCTTAGGAAGTTATTCCTATGTAATCAAAGAGTCCTAGCTCTGATACCAATTGTTGGCTCCACCGAGAGGGGGGTGAATCGATTTTCTAATGTTAATGGCAAATTTAAACTAATTTGAACTTAATTAACAAATAATGAATAAACAATATAATGTAATGAAACAAATTAAAACAAGATAAGGAAGAGAATATCAAACACAGTAAGTTATAGAGGTTCTGCCAATCTCTTGCCTACATCCTCTCTTCTTGATCTCCTTGTCAAGGGCTTTCTTTCTCTCTTTCAATGAAAGTTACACACTCCCTTTTTTCAGGTTAAGGAATAACCTCTCTACCCTTTTTACACAAAGATGTATTCACCCTTTTACAAAGTTTATCTCACTGAGGAACAATCCTCTTCTCTCTTAAAGTAAGGATGAATACAATATCAAGCTTTTTATATGGGTAGGATAAATACAGCTTTTGCACACAAGCTTATACAACAAACTCAATAAATGAGGATTGAAGACAAATAGAATGTAGGAATTAAACTCTTGAGAATGTAAGGAATGTGCAGCAATAGTGTCTTTTTTTCTCAGTGTCTTCAATGCTTGATTATATACTGAAGGATTGGTAGTTGGAGCATTTAATGCTGTTTTTCCCGTTGAGATTTTTGCAGAAAGAGCCGTTGGGAACCTCCAGTAGAATGCCAGATCGATCTGCTATCTTGACCAGATCGATCTCTTAGTTGTAATTCCTGTAAAGTCAAAGCAAATTGAAGCAAGGAGATCGATCTCATATATGAGCAGATCGATCTCACAATTTGAAAATGTTAGAGCAGATCGATCTGTCGAATAGACAGATCAATCTTCCAATCTCTCTGTTTGAGGCAGGATCGATCTATAGATCGATCTGCCATGTATTCTCTTAGTGAGGAGATCGATCTCTTATCAACCCAGATCGATCTCCTTAGCTCTCTGACTTTGAGGAGATCGATCTCTTCCTATACCAAATCGATCTCATGAACTCTCTGTTTGCATACAGATCAATGTTACAGATCAATTTACTGCCTTTACCTTTTGTTTTAGGGGAGATCGATCTCTTCCTATACCAGATCGATCTCATCAACATCCTGTATTAGACAGATCGATCTTATAACCCTTATAGATCAATCTCAGCTTCCTCAATACCTTGTACTGGTTCAAACCTTTAGCAGATCGATCTCATATCCTTATGAGATCGATCCTCATCCTAGAAAACCCAGGAGATCGATCTCTCATATCACCAGATCGATCTCTCATCTTCAGGAACTTAATTTCTGGTACTGATAACCTCTAAACATGTTTTTATATCATCTTTATGTTATTGAATTTACTTGTTTTGTCATTTCAAAATATATTAACTCAACACAATACTTGCTGGCCTGGCACGAAGTGCCTCTCCTTTATTTTCTTATCATGCCATCGTTTAGACTTTTCATTGTAGAGCTTGGCATTCTCATATGCCTGTAACCTAAACTCATCTAACTGATTAATCTGTAGCAGCCTCTTCTCCCTTGCTCCATCTAAATTGAAATTCAAGTTCTTAAGGGCCCAATAGGCCTTATGCTCAAGCTCCACTAGCAAATGACAGGCCTTACCATAAACAAGCTGATAAGGGGACATCCCTATAGGTATTTTGAAGGTTGTTCTATAGGCCCAAAATGCATCATATAACCTAATGGACCAATCCTTCCTACTTAGATTCACTATCTTCTCTAATATCCCCTTAATCTCCCTATAGGATAACTCTACCTGACCACTAGTGTCACACCTCAACTCCAGGTGCCCTTCATCGATACATATACCACTTACAGTTGGTCTGTGAGCCGTGTAATTAAAAATTTCATACATTTATAGTGGAAATATTTGAAACTTTAAATCATACACTCCCAGGCATTTATGTAGATATATAAAATCTATTGTAGAAATAAAATATCTTTACATAACATCCCCATACAATTTTTCTCGTTTTCAATGTACGACTGTGCGATACAATACGATAGATACAAATTGCTTTTGTATATATAGTTCTTATACCTTAGCAACTGGTAGGAGCTGACAAACACAAAATAGATCTAGAGACCACCGCACTGTTCTACTTCTCAGTATCTAGATGGGGGAAATAGTGGGATGAGCAAACCACAGCTCAGTAAAGAAAAGGATGTTAACAGGTAGATACTGTACTATCTACGTAGCTCATGCATGATCAACAAAATCATCTTTCATTATGAATGAAAATATCAATGGAAAATGCATTTAAACATTCTTCTCTCACAGGCATTTTCGTAAAAACTAATGCTCGATATCGAAATATGTCATAAAACAATACTATCACAGCACAAGCATTTAAATCAAGATATTTATCAAATCACATTATTTCTTCCTTTTTCACAAACCATTTCTTTTCATCAATTTTCTCTTATCTCTGAGATAGGTAGGGAACTTTAAGCAAACAAATATCCACGACGTATGGACATAGTCAGTGATCCCAAGCCTCACTGATCAGGTGTGCTCAGGGCATCACTTGCCTGAAGGGGGATGGGTCAGTCCTACCCTTCGGCTCATCTCAATCATCATCATCTTCTTCCTCATCATATCACATATACTCACGGTACAACGTACTCCATGTGTCATCTACGCAATACTCGTACCCGCGTGCACACAGCACGGTACATAGTATTCCCCGAACAACTACACAAAGCAGCGTACGCCCGTGGACCCAGTCCATCCACCCTACAACGACGGACTCATCATCCTAACCCATGTCTCATAAACCAGGCGAGCAGAATCAGCGTGACACACAGTCTCCGCAAGGCTCCAATGTGGTATCTCTCAGTCTGAGCAACTGCTTCTAGCACTGTATAATCTCAAAATCATTGTGTGAGCTAAGCTCTAGCACATTCTCATCATCATAAAACCACGTGCGAGCTATGCTCCAGCACGGTTTATGAAATCATGAAAACATATGCGAGTAAAATCTCTAGCATAGTCAAAATCATAAAGAGCAGGTGTGAGCTAAGGCTCCAACACCTTTTTATGTTTCAAATCGGATAGATGGCTACTTTCTCAAAAAGAAAACTCAATCATGTTTATTGATGTAGCACGCTAATCCATACAAAACATGTAAAACTAGCGAACCTATCCTTCATCATCTCTCAGTCACAATGACAACATATAGTTGTAAAAACATTAAAACATGCATGTCATGCTGTTTTCCTTCCCGCATCCCATTTTCACAATTTATACCATAATACATTTCACACTTTCATAACACTTCATGGCTCAATAGCTAAACAAAATATGACTAGGATCATAATTACTAAAATTGCTGCAAAATACGTACGAATATCTCTATCATTAACATACATTCCCTTACCTCAAATCGCGCTTGTATCTCCTTCGTCTCGTTTGCTTCGTTCGCGATCTGGGTTAATCGTGTTTCAATGTATTCCAATCTACACGTATAAATCATTAAGTCATTTTCCTTTTCTTCTTCTAAACATTCACATTGTCATTTACTTACCTACTCATGCTTCTCAAGCCTTTTCTCATATTTCACCTTAATATTTCTTTGTAAATTCATCTAAAATCATTCACTCAACACCACTAATATCATAATACTCCAAGGTCATCACAATAGCACACTCAATCTATCTCTTTTCTAGGTACATTTTAGATTAAGTGAGTTATACGTATCTTAAACATATTCTACTAACACAATATACATCCATCAACTCCTAAAATCACTTAAAACATCATGCTTGGAGTTGAGGGTTTTGAAGACTTACCCAGCTTGCCCCTTTTTCTAGACCAAACTTGTGGGATGCTTAACTCTTTTCCTTGAGTAATCCATACTTTAGATTTTTGGATATATTGTTCTCCTCACTTCAAAGAATAATTTTTCCTCTTTAAGCTTCCTTCAAATCTGCTGGGAATGTAATGTTCTCTAGAGTGAGAAAGCTTGGTTTTGGGTGAAAATGGTGAGTGGTGGAGTGTTTAGGAAAGAGGGAAACGTGTTCCAGTTCCAAAAGTCATAATTCTTATATAGAAAAAGCCTAGGAGATCAATCTGGTGCTTGGTGGCGATCGATCTGCTTGTGGTTCAACTACTCCAACCACTCAGATTACCTGCTACAAGATCGATCTGGTAGTAAGGGAGGATCGATCTGTTTGAACCCGAGACATTTAGAGATCGATCGGTTCCTTGTGAGAGATCGATTTCTTCCAGACCGAGGCTTAAGGAGATCGATCTGCCTTGTTATGAGATCAATATGCCCTGTCCCAATTGAACTGATACTCAACATTTTGTGGAAGGGGATCGATGTGAGACCCCGTACATGTATAGCTATGTATATAGGAACATGGGAATGTAAATAAAATCATAAGTAAGATGATGTATTGTAATGTGAAGTGTATGCAATGTAAGTTCATAAGAGTATGTACGCACTTGTAACAAGAATTGTGATTATACGTACAAGTTGCATTATGAGTGAGTAGGAAGAAATAAACTTGAAAACGAGAAGAATGTGACCGAAATGGAATATGAGTAGTATAGTAAAATAGAAGGAAAGATTTACATAAGTGTATATTTCCATTCGAGTAATATCGTATATATATTTGGTCATACAAAGATCCTACACAAGTTTTAATGTGTATGTAGTGAGGATAAATCCCATTTTCAAGTCTCAAAGATGAATGAATGAGGAAATGATCATGGTAGTAAATTAAGGGTGTTTAGTAAGAGTTGTTGCAGAAAAACTGCAGGAAATCTAGAATTTGTGAAGGCCAGATCGATCTCATAGGATGAGAGATCGATCTGGGAGAGCCAGAATGCTCTTATTTGAGAAATGGAAGGGGACAGATCGATCTCCAAAGGAAGAAGATCGATCTCCTTAGCTCTCGGGTTGGAAGCAGATCGATCTCCCATAAGACCAGATCGATCTCCTTAAGCTTCTGTTTGACAGCAGATCGATCTCCAGTCTCGACAGATCGATCTCCTACCTTTAAAACGTCTCAGAAAAGAGGGATTTTTGAGGAACAGATCGATCTCCACCCAAGGGAGATCGATCTCATCAAGTCAAACCTATAAATGGGAGCAGTTGGATCATCAGAAATTCGGGACAAACATTTCCATTTCACTTCAACTCAAAGAAATCTAGTTTCTCACTCCTAAATCCAGCCATTTTCAGTGAGATTTAAGGAGAGGCTATTAGAGACAAAGTTATTCACATCAAAGAGAAGAACAACATAGTCTAGAGGCATTTTCCCATTTGAAGGATTGAAGAAATAGAGGGCAATCCTAATTGGAGCAAGAGGAAATCCAATGAGGTAAGTTCTAATGCACAAATCCAAGTACATTGGTTTAGTTAATGATTATAAAGATATTTGGGTGTGCATATTATGGATAGAACTACCTAGGATGGTATGAAATGCATATAGCTTAGAAAGAGTCAAGTGTGAGAAAGTGGAATGTGGGAGTATTTTTGATGAATGGGATATCTTGAGTGGATGAGTATGTTGTGGAAATGGTTTGGAAATGTTGATATTAGGATAAATTGGGAGATTTACCACAAAGGGTAAAAATGGGTAATTAAGGCATTGGATAAATGTTTACTTGAATAAGAGTTAGAAACATTGACTCAAATGTTGATGGATGAATTTCAGTTTCGGATGATACGCCGGAGCAAGTCGAGATGAGAACCCAAGAAGCGTAAAGGCGGATAGTTGCACACAAGTAAAACGAGGTAAGGGACTGTGTGTTAGCTATAGAGATGTTCGTACGTAATTACAGCAATTTCGTAGATATATTGCTAGGACTAGTACGATATTATAAGTTTATGAAATGATGTGGAAATATGAAAGTACTATGATGTATATATATGTATTGAGAAATGGGATAGGGTAAGGAAATAGCATGATATGCATGTTTTCAATGAAATTCTCAATTTTATATTGTTATTGATGATTGAGAAATGTTGATGATAGGTTGGCTAATTTTACATGTTTTAGCATGAAGAAGCATGCTTTATGAATAAACGTGTTTTGAGTTTTAAAAAGAGAAAATAGCCATCTATCAGTTTTGAGATGAGAATTGGTGTTGAAGCGTTAGCTCACACCCGGTTTAAAGCCTTGATGTACCGTGCGGGAGTTTTAACTCGCACGGAGGTTTTGAGAAAGTGCGAGAACTATGCTCGTACCTGTTTTGTTGAGTTAAGGTAAACCTGGGGGTCTGGGACCCAAGGGGATACCAGCCGACGGCCAATTGAACGGGCTGGGCCTTAACGATAAATCGTACCGCGCTGGAGCTTTGCGTTGACTGTGTGTCACGCTGCTTGCTCGCCTGGTATATGAGACATGGTTTAAGGATAAAAAGTCCATCGGAGTTGGAGTATGGACTTGGGTCCACGGTTGTACATAGAATAGTGTAGTCACCCGTTGGCATACTATGTACCGTGCTGGGTGCACGTGAGTACGAGTATCGCGTAGATGACACACGACGTATCTTCACCGTGAGTATACGAGGAGATGAGGTGGAGTGAGATGAGCCGGAGGTAGGACTGACCCATCCCCCTTCAGGCGAAGTGATACCCTGTGCACACCCGATCAGTGAGGCCTGGGATCACTGACTGTGGCCATAAGTCGTGGATATTTGATTGCCTAAAATTCCATGCCTGTCTCAGAGAATCGAGAAACAGAGACAATCTCAGAAAAGAAAGAGACTTACGAGAAAGAATGATTTGAGAAGTGAAAGAGATTTCATGTTTTAATAAATCGCCGATTTCACATTCGTGCCATGAGGGCACTATTTATGAGCATGTTTTAAATGGAAGTTTGACATTTGATTTACACGAAAATGCTCTTGAGAAATATGTATTTAAATGCATTGTTCGTATGATAATTCCATTTGTAACGAAAACATGGTTTTGGTTTATGCATGCATGGGCTATGTAGGTAGTACGATATCTACCTGCTAGCATACATTTCCTTACTGAGCCGTGGTTTGCTCATCCCACTATTTTTCCCCCTCCAGGTACTGAGAAGTAAGAGAGCGGTGATCTCTAAGTCTTTTGTGTTGAACAGCTCTCACAATCCGCAAAGGTATAAGATTTGTGTACACGAGTATTTTGTATCTAATATATTGTATCGCACAGTTATATCTTGGAATTGTAATCAGTATTATGGGGATGATATCTAAACACTTGGTATTTATACAATTAATTTTGTGTATTTACACATACACCTGGGAGTGTGAATTAAAGATTTAAATATTCCGCTGTAAATAAATAAATTTTTAGTAATTGCATCTTCTCACAGCCCAACCGTAGTAGAGAATGTATGGATAGAAGGGTTCCCGAAAATGGGGCATGACAGGCTTGGTATCAGAGCTTGGTTGGTCTGATGTGAGTTGATGCTTAGGACTAAGAAAACATACATCCCCAAGTTACTGTGCGATATTTAGATACAAATGTGTATACGGAGCTGGTAGTAAATTAAATGTTTGTTATAACGCAGGAAAGTTATCAGGCTAGTGAGTTATGCCTGAGAGACACCGCAAGAGGGGAGAGAGCTCGAGAGCTCGAGGGCAAAATGACGGGACTGAGAGGCACAGTAGATCATCCTCTAGTCATGAGCCCCAGGAACAGATAGAGGCTTCTGATCCTCGAATCACTCGATTGGAGGAAGACATGCGCACGATGATGACCATGATGGGTCAGATCATGGCTAGGTTTGAGGGTACACCTGGTACAGCGGGACAGGCTGCACCGAATCCCCCAGCAGCTGCACCTGAACCTGAGAATGTTGCACCTGCGCAAGCTGAACCGGCTAGGCCACGGGAACCTCATATTCGACCGGTACCTCCTCCAGTAGCCCCCATCAGCATGATGATGATTTGGGGTATGGATACGACTGTGATATGGAGAGATTGAGGCACTTTATGGACTTTAAGCCTCCTTCGTTTAGCGGAGTAAAGGATCCGACGGTGGCTGAGGACTGGATCAGTCAAATGGAGAAGTTATTCGACTTCTGTAGATGTTCAGCTACGGAGAGAGTAGCACTTGCGGCCTTTGTATTGAGAGGCGAAGCAGAGCACTGGTGGAAGTCCGTCAGGCCGATGTTAATAGCCCAAGGAATGGTTATCACGTGGGATATGTTCTTGGACGTTTTCAGAGAGCAATACATCCCAGATACTGCTCGACGGAGACTACAGATGGAATTTCTGAATCTGACTCAAGGGAATCGAACAGTTGATGAGTACGAGTCACGATTCACTTCACTGGGTCGATATGATCCGGATTCGATCAGGAGTGAAGCTGTCAGAGTCCGTAGATTTGTAGATGGACTGAGGCCTTCGATCTGAGCGAAGTTGGCCCCATTTGATGTCGCTACATATAGAGAGGCTGTGCGACGAGCCCAGTTATGCGAGCAAGATAATGACTTGCATATTTCTGAATTTAGTTGGGGTAAGGACAAGGGTCCGAGGAAGCTGGGAGATGGCAAGAGTGCCAAATTTGGTCGAAAATTCATGAGTAAACGTCAGAGAGAAGTAGATGAGTTCCAGAAGAAGGTTGTTAGACCTTTTATGCCTCCGACTCAGACACCAGCCAGGGGAATAGTGATTGGTGGACCCTGACCGACTACAGATCAGTGTAGGCTATGCGGTCGATACCATGGTGGTAGGCCATGTCATCTTCAGGGTACCCGATGCTTCAGATGTGGTAAATTTGGACATTATGCCAGAGAGTGCCCGGAGATAGTTGAGGCAGTTCCACAAAGGGGTAAAGAGCCAGAGAGGGTTCCTACAGTTGCACCTCCTGCAAGGAAGAAAGCCTCGGCTGAAGAAAAGGGAAAACAAGTTGTGGGTCAAGGCAGGGTGTATGCGATAGACCAGGCATCGGCTGATACCTCTTCTGAAGTGATAAAAGGTACAATCTTGATTTTCAATCTAGAGGTTATAGCTTTGTTTGATTCTGGAGCTACGCATTCCTTCATATCACCTGCATATGCATCTAAGTTAAAAGGTTTTGTAGAGCCCACATACTTGAATAGGACCTTACTGATAAGTACTCCCATGAGAGTTAGCCAATTAGTTGAACAAGTGTATGAAGATTGTAAAGTGAGGGTGGGAGATAAGTGCATGACAGCCAACTTGATTTTGTTGAATATGTATGACATTGATGTAATTTTGGGAATGGATTGGTTAGCCGCCAATCATGCTGTCATAGACTGTCGTTCTAAGTCTATTAAGTTTTCTCTACCTGAAGAATGTGTTGTAAAATTTTAAGAGAAGAAATGAAATCTTAAATTTGTATGAGGTAAAGTACTTTGGTATAAATGGCTTGAGTGTTGTTTTGAAGGTTTTGTTGCTTATGTGGTGGATTTGAACAAAGTACATCCGGGTATGGAGGACATCTCAGTGGTCAGAGAATTCCCTGATGTCTTTCCAGACGATCTACCAGGATTGCCACCTGATAGAGAAACGGAATTCGGTATAGACTTGACGCCTGGAACCGAACCAATATCTAAGTCACCATATAGGATGGCCCCAGTTGAGTTAGAGGAATTAAGGAAACAGCTGCAAGAGTTGTTAGAGAAGGGGTTCATAAGACCGAGCGTCTCGCCATGGGGAGCCCCGGTATTATTTGTGAAGAAGAGAGATGGGAGCCTCAGGTTGTGCATTGACTATCGGATGTTAAACAAGGCTACCATCAAGAACAAGTACCCCTTGCCACGCATTGATGATTTACTGGATCAACTTCGGGGAGCACAGATCTTCTCCAAGATAGATCTGAGGTCTGGGTATCATCAATTGAAGATTCAGAAGGAAGATGTGCCCAAGACAGCATTTCGTACCCGTTATGGCCATTACGAATTCTTAATGATGCCTTTTGGGTTGACCAATGCGCCGGCAGCTTTTATGGCTCTAATGAATGAAGTATTCAAGCCATACCTGGACCAATTCGTGATTATTTTCATTGATGATATATTGGTGTATTCAAGGTCCAGAGAAGAGCATGAGCAGCACTTAAGGATTATTTTGCAAACCCTTCGAGAGAAAAGGTTATATGCCAAGCTCAACAAATGTGACTTTTGGCTAGAACAGATTTCTTTTCTAGGCCATGTTATATCGAAGGATGGGGTGTCAGTAGATCCATCCAAGATTGAGGCAGTTGTTCAATGGGAACAACCTAAGACAGTCACAGAGATCAGAAGTTTTTTGGGATTGGCTGGTTACTACAGAAGATTTGTAGAAGGTTTCTCTAGATTAGCTGCTCCATTGACACGTCTTACGAGGAAGAGTGTGGAGTTTTCATGGGACGAAGCTTGTGAGAGAAGTTTTCAGGAGCTTAAGCGCAGATTAACTACCGCGCCAGTTCTTGTCATCCCTAACAGTTCAGGGAATTACTCGGTGTATACTGATGCTTCGCATCAAGGACTAGGCTGTGTTTTGATGCAAGATGGAAGGGTAGTAGCTTATGGATCTAGACAGCTGAAGGATCATGAGAAGAACTACCCCACTCACGATTTGGAATTAGTGGCCGTAGTGTTTGCGTTGAAGATATGGCGCCACTACTTATATGGTGAGAGATTTCTCAGATCTTTACGGATCATAAGAGTCTGAAATATCTATTCTCACAAAAGGAGTTAAACATGAGACAGAGGAGGTGGTTGGAACTCCTCAAGGACTATGATTGTGAGATCTTGTACCACCCGGGGAAGGCAAATGTGGTTGCCGATGCATTGAGTCGGAAGAGTCTCGGGTTGGTATCACATATGATGGTTAGAGAGCACGAGTTGTTGGAACAATTCACGAACCTTAGTCTGGATATGACCCTACCTGAGATTGGCAGCTATGGGATCATTGCTAGCTTGAGATTAGAGCCGGAGTTGATTGAGAGAATCCGACAAGCTCAGCAAATCGATCAATGGTGTATTGTCATGATTAGCCAAATCCGGAAAGGGAAGGGTGCAGATTTTATATTGAGTCCAGATGGAATACTAAGGTTTGGAGATAGAATATGTGTTCCTAAGGATTTAGAGCTGAGAAAGCTGATCTTATCAGAGGCACACTCGTCGAGATACACGATACACCCGGGGAGTGGTAAGATGTATCAAAACCTCCGAAAAGTATATTGGTGGTCTGGAATGAAGAGAGACATAGCGGAGTATGTCGCTGGATGTCTCATTTGTCAGCAAGTAAAAGTCGAACATCAGAAACCAGGAGGATTATTACAACCTCTATCGATACCAACATGGAAGTGGGAGCATGTCACCATGGATTTTGTGATGGGGTTACCGAGAACCCGTAAGAACCATGATGCGATATGGGTGATAGTAGATCGGTTAACGAAATCGGCACATTTCTTAGCCATGAGATCTACAGATACATTGAGTGCACTGGCGAATCTGTATGTGCGAGAAATAGTGAGATTGCATGGAGTCCCAGTGAGTGTTGTTTCGGATAGGGATGCCCGCTTCACTTCCCACTTTTGGGGACATTTCCAGGAAGCGATGGGGACCCAGTTGAGTTTTAGCACCGCTTTTCATCCTCAGACAGATAGTCAGTCAGAGAGGACTATACAGACCCTGGAGGATATGTTGAGAGCGTGTGTGCTGGATTTTAGAGGCTCATGGGACGATCACTTGCCATTGATTGAGTTCGCCTACAATAACAGTCATCACTCAAGTATTGGTATGGCCCCTTATGAGGCACTATACGGTCGTAGATGCCGATCGCCCATTGGTTGGGAAGAAGTTGGTGACAGACAATTGCTCGCCCCCGATTTGGTTAAGCAAGCCTCCGAGGATGTTCAGATAATATGCGAGAGGCTACGAACAGCTCAAAGTCGACAAAAGAGCTATGCTGACAGGAGACGGAGACCACTTGAGTTTGATGTTGGCGAGTCTGTATTTTTGAAAGTATCTCCTTCTAAGGGAATAATGAGGTTTGGAAAGAAAGGAAAATTAAGTCCTCGTTACATTGGTCCCTTCAAAATTTTGGATAGAGTGGGAGAAGGAGCATATAGGCTAGCCTTACCACCTGAGCTAGCAGAAGTCCACAATGTCTTCCACGTTTCTATGCTTCGGAAGTACTACCCGGATCCGACACATGTAATTAGCTATGAGCCGTTGGAGCTCAAGAAAGATATGTCGTATGTCGAGAGACCGATCAGGGTATTGGACAGGAAAGAGAAGGTGTTGCGGAACAAGACGATTTCATTGGTTAAGGTTTTGTGGCAACATCACACTGTGGAAGAGGCCACATGGGAACTGGAAAGTTTGATGCGGGAAAAGTATCCCGAATTATTCACAGATTGAATTGGTTCTAATTTGGAGGACCAAATTCCTTAAGTGGGGGAGAATGTGAGACCCCGTACATGTATAGCTATGTATATAGGAACATGGGAATGTAAATAAAATCATAAGTAAGATGATGTATTGTAATGTGAAGTGTATGCAATGTAAGTTCATAAGAGTATGTACGCACTTGTAACAAGAATTGTGATTATACGTACAAGTTGCATTATGAGTGAGTAGGAAGAAATAAACTTGAAAACGAGAAGAATGTGACCGAAATGGAATATGAGTAGTATAGTAAAATAGAAGGAAAGATTTACATAAGTGTATATTTCCATTCGAGTAATATCGTATATATATTTGGTCATACAAAGATCCTACACAAGTTTTAATGTGTATGTAGTGAGGATAAATCCCATTTTCAAGTCTCAAAGATGAATGAATGAGGAAATGATCATGGTAGTAAATTAAGGGTGTTTGGTAAGAGTTGTTGCAGAAAAACTGCAGGAAATCTGGAATTTGTGAAGGCCAGATCGATCTCATAGGATGAGAGATCGATCTGGGAGAGCCAGAATGCTCTTATTTGAGAAATGGAAGGGGACAGATCGATCTCCAAAGGAAGAAGATCGATCTCCTTAGCTCTCGGGTTGGAAGCAGATCGATCTCCCATAAGACCAGATCGATCTCCTTAAGCTTCTGTTTGATAGCAGATCGATCTCCAGTCTCGACAGATCGATCTCCTACCTTTAAAACGTCTCAGAAAAGAGGGATTTTTGAGGAACAGATCGATCTCCACCCAAGGGAGATCGATCTCATCAAGTCAAACCTATAAATGGGAGCAGTTGGATCATCAGAAATTCGGGACAAACATTTCCATTTCACTTCAACTCAAAGAAATCTAGTTTCTCACTCCTAAATCCAGCCATTTTCAGTGAGATTTAAGGAGAGGCTATTAGAGACAAAGTTGTTCACATCAAAGAGAAGAACAACATAGTCTAGAGGCATTTTCCCATTTGAAGGATTGAAGAAATAGAGGGCAATCCTAATTGGAGCAAGAGGAAATCCAATGAGGTAAGTTCTAATGCACAAATCCAAGTACATTGGTTTAGTTAATGATTATAAAGATATTTGGGTGTGCATATTATGGATAGAACTACCTAGGATGGTATGAAATGCATATAGCTTAGAAAGAGTCAAGTGTGAGAAAGTGGAATGTGGGAGTATTTTTGATGAATGGGATATCTTGAGTGGATGAGTATGTTGTGGAAATGGTTTGGAAATGTTGATATTAGGATAAATTGGGAGATTTACCACAAAGGGTAAAAATGGGTAATTAAGGCATTGGATAAATGTTTACTTGAATAAGAGTTAGAAACATTGACTCAAATGTTGATGGATGAATTTCAGTTTCGGATGATACGCCGGAGCAAGTCGAGATGAGAACGCAAGAAGCGTAAAGGCGGATAGTTGCACACAAGTAAAACGAGGTAAGGGACTGTGTGTTAGCTATAGAGATGTTCGTACGTAATTACAGCAATTTCGTAGATATATTGCTAGGACTAGTACGATATTATAAGTTTATGAAATGATGTGGAAATATGAAAGTACTATGATGTATATATATGTATTGAGAAATGGGATAGGGTAAGGAAATAGCATGATATGCATGTTTTCAATGAAATTCTCAATTTTATATTGTTATTGATGATTGAGAAATGTTGATGATAGGTTGGCTAATTTTACATGTTTTAGCATGAAGAAGCATGCTTTATGAATAAACGTGTTTTGAGTTTTAAAAAGAGAAAATAGCCATCTATCAGTTTTGAGATGAGAATTGGTGTTGAAGCGTTAGCTCACACCCGGTTTAAAGCCTTGATGTACCGTGCGGGAGTTTTAACTCGCACGGAGGTTTTGAGAAAGTGCGAGAACTATGCTCGTACCTGTTTTGTTGAGTTAAGGTAAACCTGGGGGTCTGGGACCCAAGGGGATACCAGCCGACGGCCAATTGAACGGGCTGGGCCTTAACGATAAATCGTACCGCGCTGGAGCTTTGCGTTGACTGTGTGTCACGCTGCTTGCTCGCCTGGTATATGAGACATGGTTTAAGGATAAAAAGTCCATCGGAGTTGGAGTATGGACTTGGGTCCACGGTTGTACGTAGAATAGTGTAGTCACCCGTTGGCATACTATGTACCGTGCTGGGTGCACGTGAGTACGAGTATCGCGTAGATGACACACGACGTATCTTCACCGTGAGTATACCAGGAGATGAGGTGGAGTGAGATGAGCCGGAGGTAGGACTGACCCATCCCCCTTCAGGCGAAGTGATACCCTGTGCACACCCGATCAGTGAGGCCTGGGATCACTGACTGTGGCCATAAGTCGTGGATATTTGATTGCCTAAAATTCCATGCCTGTCTCAGAGAATCGAGAAACAGAGACAATCTCAGAAAAGAAAGAGACTTGCGAGAAAGAATGATTTGAGAAGTGAAAGAGATTTCATGTTTTAATAAATCTCCGATTTCACATTCGTGCCATGAGGGCACTATTTATGAGCATGTTTTAAATGGAAGTTTGACATTTGATTTACACGAAAATGCTCTTGAGAAATATGTATTTAAATGCATTGTTCGTATGATAATTCCATTTGTAACGAAAACATGGTTTTGGTTTATGCATGCATGGGCTATGTAGGTAGTACGATATCTACCTGCTAGCATACATTTCCTTACTGAGCCGTGGTTTGCTCATCCCACTATTTTTCCCCCTCCAGGTACTGAGAAGTAAGAGAGCGGTGATCTCTAAGTCTTTTGTGTTGAACAGCTCTCACAATCCGCAAAGGTATAAGATTTGTGTACACGAGTATTTTGTATCTAATATATTGTATCGCACAGTTATATCTTGGAATTGTAATCAGTATTATGGGGATGATATCTAAACACTTGGTATTTATACAATTAATTTTGTGTATTTACACACACACCTGGGAGTGTGAATTAAAGATTTAAATATTCCGCTGTAAATAAATAAATTTTTAGTAATTGCATCTTCTCACAGCCCAACCGTAGTAGAGAATGTATGGATAGAAGGGTTCCCGAAAACGGGGCATGACAATCGATCTCTCATTCATGGGAGATCGATCTGCTATTCCCCTGCATCCACATTATTGCAGTTTTCTGCAGATTCCCAATGTGTAACTCATCCGTATTCACCTAATACCTCATTTTACATTCCGTATACAACAACCGTATAATAATATCCATTTCATAGAATTCATCGGTAATAAAACTTGTGCACTCAACTTAAAATCATGGATTGTACATTAAATTTCATAATCCCTACATCCTTTATTATCTATACACATGTAACAATGTGCATAAACATCATAGCCGCATAAGAAATACATGTAAAACTATGGGCATTACAACTAGTCTGTGATGATAAGCAATGGCTACCTTATGCTTGACCCCATATTTCTTTAAAAGCTCATCAAAACTCTTGTTGCAAAAAATGGGATCCCTCATCACTAATGATGGCTCTGTGTGTGCCAAATCTCGTAAAAATATTCTTCTTCAAAAACCTTATCACCACCTTGGCATCATTAGTTGGTAAAGCCATTGCTTCAACCCATTTTAACACATAATCTACGACCACCAAAATATAGAGATTGCCATATGAAGGAACAAAAAGTCTCATGAAATCTATACCCCAAACATCAAAAAGCTCTACTTCCAAAATATTAGTCAAAGGCATCTCATTTCTTTTGGAAATATTACCTACCTTCTGACATCTATCACATTTCATCATAAAGTAGTGGGCATCCTTAAACAAGGTGGACCAGTAATATCCAGATTGTAAAACCTTAGCAGCTGTCCTTTCTCCTCTAAAATGCCCTCTATAATCAAAAGAATGGCAATGTCTAAGTATATCCTCTACTTCTTCCATGTGAACACACCTCCTTAAAACTTGATCTCTACATTGCTTGTACAGAAAGGGCTCATCCCACACATAATACTTGACATCACTCAAAAACTTCTTCTTTTGTTGGGCAGTCAAATCTGGTGGCATCACATTGCTCACCAAATAGTTCACAAAATCAGCATACCAGGGCAACCTAGAGTGCCCAAAAGCAAAAAACTTCTCATCAGGAAAGGACTCATTAATTATTGTACCATCTTCTTTAAGTCCACTCTCCAATCTAGATAAATGGTCAGGTACCTGATTCTCTGTCCCTTTCCTATCCCTAATCTCTAAGTCAAACTCCTGCAATAGGAGGATCCATCTAATCAATCTAGGCTTTGCATCCTTCTTGGAAACTAAGTACTTAATGGCAGCATGATCAGTATATACTACCACCTTAATGCTAATAAGATAGGAGCGAAACTTATCAAAAGCAAACACTATAGCCAATAGCTCCTTCTCGGTAGTAGCATAGTTTAACTGGGCTTCATTCATAGTCTTACTTGCATAATAGATAACATAAAAGACTTTTCCTTTTCTTTATCAAGTACAGCCCCAACTGCATAATCACTTGCATCACACATCAGCTTAAAAGGTAAACTCCAATCCAGAGCTATGATTACAAGGGTTGTAACTAAGTTTTCCTTCAAAGTCTTAAATGCTTCAAAGTAACGCTCATCAAAACAGAATGCAATATCTTTTTCTAGAAGATTACACAAAGGCTTTGAGAGTTGAGAAAAGTCCTTTATAAACCTTCTGTAAACTCCTGTATGGCCCAAAAAACTCTCAATTCCTTTAACAGAGGTAGGGGAAGGTAACTTCTCAATGATTTCTACCTTAGCTCTATCAACTTCTATCCTTCTAGCAGATATCTTGTGCCCAAGCACTATACCTTCCTTAACCATAAATTGGCACTTCTCCTAATTAAGCACCAAATTTGTTTCTTCACATCTCTTCAAAACAAGTGCCAAGTTGTTCAGACAAAGATCAAAGCCATCCCCAAATACAAAAAAATCATCTATGAAGACCTCTAGAAAATCCTCTACCATATCATGAAATATGGCCATCATGCAACGCTGGAAGGTAGCAGGTGCATTGCATAGGCTACAAGGCATCCTCCTAAAAGCAAATGTCCCATAGGGATAGGTGAAGGTGGTCTTATCTTAGTCCTCTAGGGCTATAGCTATCTGATTATACCCAGAGTACCCATCCAGCAGGTAGTAGAACTCATGACCAGACAATCTATCTAGCATCAAGTCAATAAAGGGTAGAGGGAAGTGGTCTTCCCTGGTAGCCTTTTTAAGTTTCCTATAGTCCATACATACTCGCCAACCAATAACACTCCTAGTGGGTATGAGCTTATTGTTCTCGTTCTCAATCATAGTCATCCCTCCTTTCTTAGGGACACATTGAACTGGGCTTACCTAGGCACTGTCAGAAATGGGATATAGTCAAGACCCATCCTGACTTAACCAAAACCACTACAAATTTTTTGCATTTTTAACTTACCTTTCCTCTCTTCAATGGTTGGGCTGTGATTCGATGTTAGCTTCCTCGCATACCATATCATCCATTTTCATACATACATGTCAATATACTATTACTGACTGTAACTTCTTTTTATAATACATGTGAGATCATATAAAAGCTAATACAAATACATTCCCCATAATATATGTCGTATACATCACTGTGTTGTTTCTATGTTTAGATACATAACCGTACAAAATATGTATACTTGTCGATCGATAGGAAATAACAGCGGATAACAGGAATACTATCCCTCTATTTGCTCTCACTCTACTGCTGATGCTTTGTAAAGAGATGTAAAAGAAAGGGGGTGAGCATACAACGCGCTCAGTACGGAAATCAGGCAAGTAAGCAGACATCTACACTATCTACTCAAAATAATGCTATGCCTTGAAAACATCATTTCCTTAACTTATTTTAAAACCATGTCTTCAAATATATATATATATATATATATATATATATATTTGTACAGATTAAATCCCATGTACAAAAATCATGCTTTCTTTCTCAAATGTAGGCATGTAGTGCAAAATAATGCATCTTTATAATATCACAATGCCTTTAGATAAATCATGCCATGTATATTTAAATCACAGTAAATATGGCATTTAAATCATTCACAACACAAAATCAGATTTTGACCCATCCCTCAGGTTTATCCGTATCATAAATAAATCAGTCAATCAGGTGATATATCATGTGAGACTCTATGGTGAAATGCAATAGTATCCTGGACTATGGCCATATCCGATAATGGTGATCCTAGGCAACACAGATCTCAGTGTGCGAGGCATCACTGCTGCAACGGGAGAGGGGTCAGTCCATCACAACCGCAAGCTATATCCTCCTCAACTCCACAACACCACATGGTACAGTGTACTCAATGCCACTCGCACCGTACAACGTACTCCGTGGACCCTACATCACAGTCAGGGTGCCTGCCATAGGTCTTAGCTCTCAAACCATGGAATATGATACCACGTCTCTAAATCCACATGTGAACCTCTCATAGTGTGACACTCAATCTACACGAGGAAATCAAGCATGGTTTTCAACATGTCTTATATATCACATAAAATACAGTGCGCGCCTTTGAGCGTGACTCACAGTCAACACTCAGCTCAAACACTGTTTCACATCACAAACTCAAACTCTAGTGCGAGTAAACCTCCAGTAACTAGGTCATGCATAGTTCATGTTTTAAATCAAGTACGAGCAATAGCTCCAGTACCATGCTATGCACAAAACTCATCAAATCAAGTACGAGTAATAGCTCCAGTACTATGTCATGTATAAATCATAAAAAATCAAGTACGAACAATGCTCTAGCACTCTGTCATGCATCTCATGTAAAATTCGAGTATGAGCTAATCGCTCCAGCACTCTCTCATGCATATATCATACAAAACTGAGTACGAGTAATAACTCTAGCACTCTATCATGCATGTCATGAAAATCTAGTGCGGATCACAATCAAGCACTTATACATGTCGAAAATATAAGAAATCAAGTGCGAATTGTGCTCTAGCACGATTTATTCTCACATAATTCGATAGATGGCTCTTTAAAAATGGATGATTTTTAAAACATCAAAATTAGCACTATATAGTGTGCTTAATTCACATCAACCTTAAAATCACTAGCCCATCTATTTATTCTTCTGCTAAACAGCAGTAAAACACTCAAAATGGTGGTTTCCATGTTTTTTACAATTTTTTCACAAAAGTTGACTTTTTTCCTAAATAAGGGCAAAATCATAATTTGCCACTATCGGGTCACAATAATTATTATTCACTTTCTCTAACCCTTAGAGTTTTTTAGTGAATGTAAAAGAAGACGAAAATACGTGCAGGTATCTCTAACTACTCGCAAAATCCCTTACCTGCAATCACTCGAGAAATTTTACGTTCTCAACGCTGCTCGATCCAGCAGTTCGATTCGCTCCTCCAATAATCTCTGGAGCTGCATATAACCATTTATCAGGTTAATTATATTTTTTCTACTGTATTTCACATTAAATACAGTCTATTTCCCTTAATGGGCTTTAATAAACCTTAATCGGCCTAACTATGCCTTAAGCCCATTTCAATTTTACTATTCATTTTCGATGTGCCTATTGGACTTGTGGGGCCCACCAACTCTTATTAGGCTTATCCTAGACCCATTACATCACATTGGGCGTAAAATAATTGGGCTTGGCCCATTTGACCTCTCGACCACATGCCATGGTCGAGAGCACTCCATGTCGTCGTTCGGCATGCTATCCATGTCCATTTCCTTACCCAATTCACTTAGGCATTTTGACCAACACTTGGTTGGCAATGTTCTTAAGCATCACATAGTTCATTTAGGCATTTTATCAAACACCTTGATTGCCAACTTAATACATGTATTAATTAATCAAATTGATTAATCCTAACTATGCCATAATCATTAACACATGTATATTATCTCATTTATGCCTTAATATCATATGGGCATTCATCAATATTTCACTACTCATTCTCGGCCTAACCATGATCATAGTGATTTCATATGTTTCAATGCTTAAAATATATACCAATATACTTAAAATCATTCATACATTAACATATATGAATTTGAAAGCTTGAAAATATACCTAGTATTTGTGTTCACACTTGGCCGAAACTTTGGAGTCTCACGCTTTGCACACTATGGCTCCTTGATAGCCAATTCCAACATATGTCACTCTCCTCTCAATTTGGAACAACTGTCATGAAGATTGCAAGTTCCAAATATTCCTTTTTCCTAGTGATTTCTAGTGAGAGAAAACTTAGAAAACTTTTCGGTTATGGTTTCTTCACTTTGCCGAAAATGAAAGGATGAAGATGATTAAGTGTTGGCTGGTATTTATAAGTCCATTACTTAGTCATTAAGCTAAAATCCAGCCACTATAATTGACTTCCTAAGGTTTAGTTATGAGTCACCTAATGAGTCATCTAATGAGTCATAGTTAGCTTTAACTATGGTTAGATATTTACCTAATGGGCTTTTCAATTGGGCCTCTCGGTTTGGGCTTTCTTAATGGGCTTTCAGATTGAAATTTTTACTATACCTCGGGCCTTTTATTGTCTCAATATTTGGCCTATCAATCGGTCCAACAATTCGATCTAAGGGACCTAAGAATTTTGATATACATTTAGTATACCTTAATGGGCTTTAAATCTTCACTTTAGGCCCATTACGTTTTTAACCATTAAATTAAATCCAGGATCTTTCCGAATAAATTTTCCTTACTTTCGGGGATGATTATCTTGTATTTTGACCAAGAATATTTTTTCCCAATTTTTTTCTCCCTACTTAGGTTAATTTTTAACCATGGTTAGTCAACTATGGTAAAAGTTCACTTTTCTTAACTATAGTTGACTTTTTTCTTAATCATTGACCAAGTTGACTTTTTCTCAAAATTTTGAAAGTGTCATATCTTATGTCTTACACTCTCGTCTTTACGTTTTAGCCGTTTTCAGTAGATAAATACACCCGAAACACCTTAAATACTTTAACTCGCTAAAAAGGTCCATTTTACTCATTTTAGCTTTTACTCTTGTTCTTTGTGTTCGGAACTAAATCAAACTGACTTTCCTTCATAAGCTCTCTATATTTTCTCATTTTAAGTTCTTATTTTCAGTCAGAATGATTCAGATCCACTCGGTTTAGCCTGTGACTCTCATAGCTCACATTAGGCCTTTGTGTAGCTTTTAAGTGTTAAAGCATTTCACTAATACTTAAATCTAGTAAATACTCTTCTTATGATTTAAATAACTCAATACATGTCTGTACAGGTATAAATCATAAAGAACAAGCTACATAAAAATACGGGTCTGATAATCCTCCACTACTCAGAAAATTTAGTCCTCCAAATTAGAACTAAGTCAGTCATCGAATAGACGATGGTGCTTCTCTCGCATCAGACTCTTTAGCTCCCAAGTAGCCTCCTCTAAAGTATGATACTGTCAGAGAACCTTCACTAATCCGATAGTCTTTGATCTCAATACCTTCTCCTGCCTATCCAATATCCGAATCGGTTGCTCAACATATGACATGTCCTCTCGGAGCTCCAAAGGCTCATAACTAATCACATGTGTCGGATCCGGGTGATACTTCCGAAGCATCGATATGTGGAAGATATTATGGACACCTGATAAGTTCGGTGGCAATGTCAACCTATAAGCCTTATCTCCCACTCGATCAAGTATCTCAAAGGGTCCAATATAGCGAGGGTTCATCTTCCTTCTATTCCCAAACCTCGCTATGCTCTTAGAAGGAGAAACTTTTAGAAACATGGAATCACCAACTGCAATCTCTAGTGGCCTTTGTCTCCTGTCAACATAGCTCTTCTGGCTACTCTGAGCTGTCCTCAGTCTCTCTACAATCAAGTGGACGTCCTCAGATGCTTGCGTAACCATATCAAGAGCGAAAATCTTACGGTCACCCATTTCTTCCCATCCAATAGGGGAACGACATCTTCGACCATATAAAGCCTCATACGGTGCCATCCCGATACTCGAATGATAGCTGTTGTTGTAGGCAAACTCGGTTAGTGGCAAGTGGTCATCCCAGGAGCCTCTAAAATCTAGTACACATGCTCTCAACATATCCTCCAGAGTCTGTATAGTCCTCTCCGACTGACCATCTATCTGAGGATGGAAAGCGGTGCACAAACTCAACTGGGTTCCCATGGCTTCCTGAAAATATTCCCAAAAGTGGGAAGTGAAGCGAGAATCCCTATCACAGACTATGCTCACTGGTACACCATGTAACCTCACTACCTCGCGTACATACAGCTTTGCCAATGAACTCAGAGTATCGGTAGCTCTCATAGCTAGGAAGTGGGCTGACTTCGCCAATCTGTCGACAATCACCCATATAGCATCGTGATTCCTACGGGTCCTCGGTAAACCTATCACGAAATCCATGGTGATATGCTCCCATTTCCATGTCGGTATAGGTAGAGGCTGCAATAACCCTGCAGGTTTTTTATGCTCTACCTTCACCTGTTGACATACGAGACACTTTGCCACAAAATCTGCTACATCTCTCTTCATACCCGACCACCAGTATACCTTCCGGAGGTTCTGATACATCTTGTTACTCCCCAGATGTAACGTATACCTCGATGAATGAGCTTCCGCCAATATCAATCTCCTGAGTCCTTGATCCTTGGGAACACACAATCTGCCTATGAACCTCAATACTCCATCAGAACTCAACTCAAAATCAATCATTGTGCCCTTTTGCATCTGACCACTCATATCTATACAAAATGGATCAGTTTGCTGAGCCACTCTGATCCTGTCCAAGAGATCCGGCTCCATGCGTAGACTAGCTATCACATAACCTATATCCATGTCAGAAGGCACAACTCTCAGACTGAGGCTAGCAAACTGCTCTAGCAAATCATGTTCCCTAACCATCGTATACGATACCATCCTTAGGCTCTTCCTACTCAGAGCATCAGCTACAACATTAGCCTTACCAGGATGATAAAGTATCTCACAATCGTAGTCCTTCAGAAGCTCTAGCCATCTTCTCTGTCTCATGTTCAATTCTTTCTGTGAGAATAGATACTTGAGGCTCTTGTGGTCGGTAAATATCTGAAACTTCTCACCATACAAGTAGTAGCGTCATACCTTCAACGCAAACACTACTGCTGCTAACTCCAAATCATGGGTCGGATAGTTCTTCTCATGATCCTTCAACTGTCTGGATCTATAAGCAACTACCCTTCCATCCTGCATCAATACACAGCCCAATCCCTGATGCGAAGTATCGGTATACACTGTAAATCCTCCTGAGCTGGTAGGGATAGTGAGAATCGGAGCGATGGTCAATCGATGCTTCAACTCCTAAAAACTCTTCTCACAATCCTCGTTCCATACGAACGGTACACTCTTTCGAGTAAGACGTGTCAACGGAGCAGCCAATTTCGAAAATCCCTCAACGAATCTCTGATAATATCCAGCTAAACCCAAAAAATACCTTATCTCGATGACTGTCTTCGGTTGTTCCCACTGAACTACAGCCTCTATCTTGGATGGATCGACTGTTACACCATCCCTTGATACAACATGTCCCAAAAATGAGATTTGTGATAACCAAAAGTCACACTTACTGAGCTTAGCATATAACTTCTGCTCACGTAGAGTCTGCAATATGATCCTGAGGTGCTCCTCATGCTCCTCCTTGGATCTCGAATACACCAATATGTCATCAATAAAGATGATAACAAACTGGTCCAAATATGGCTTGAACACATCGTTCATCAAAGCCATGAAAGCAGATGGAGCATTCGTCAATCCGAATGGCATGATTAAGAACTCATAATAGCCATATTGGGTACGAAATGTTGTCTTGGGTACATCTCCACTCCGAACTCTCAGCTGATGATACCCAGACCTCAGATCAATTTTGGAAAAGACCTGTGCTCCTTGAAGCTGATCTAACAAGTCATCAATACGTGGAAGGGGATACCTATTCTTGATGGTGGCTTTATTCAACAATCAGTAATCTATACACAATCAGAGGCTCATATCTAACAACTCCGGATGTGCCTTATCCATATCTACCACGTACGCAATAAAACCTTGATATGTTGAAGGTTTTCTAAGTCAGTAAATCATATAATAATCATAACTACTTCTTTCATTTACTCTTATTAAACTTTACAACATATCTAGTAGGGATAGGAAACATAACTGTCTTAGCATAACAATCTAAAACAGCATGGTTTCCAGATAACCAATCCATTCCTAAGATTATATCAAAGTCACTCATATTTAGCAATATTAGATTGGTTGTCATCTCCTTGTCCCCTACTCTCAGCTTGCAGTCATTAAATACATACTCTACAACTTGATTACTATTTATAGGCGTACTTATCAACATCATCATACCTAACGGTGTACGCTCTACATGTCTTGCTAATTTGCATACAAATGAAGGCGATACAAAAGAATGTGTGGCACCAAGATCAATTAAAAAATATGCTTCAATATCATAAATTAGGATGTTACCTCGTATCACATCCGATGAAGCATCAGCTGTCCCCTGATCCAAAGCATGTACGCGCCCTCGACCAATCACTTACTTCCCATTTTCTTCTGTTGTCGCTCTCCTCCTCGAAGCAGAAGGATCAACTGGAGCTCTCTCTAGCCCCCTGCCCTTCAGTGGAGCAGTATCAACCATCTCTAGGAAAGCTCTAGCAATATGCCCCTGTTTCCCGCATCGAAAACACACTATAGGAGTCAGCGGACACAGTCTACCTCCATGTTGCCTACCGCATCTTTTGCACTGATCACTAGTAGGTCTTTGTCCTCCTATGACAATACCCGTTGTTGGAGCTATGGTCAGACAAGCAGGAGATCTAGCAAGTCTCTCTCGTACCTCCTCAACCCGTGGTCTCTTATCGAAGAGTTTCTTCCCTCTTCGATAATTGAAACCTCTATCTCTAGCCGGCC
This sequence comes from Firmiana major, assembly GCA_033439115.1. NCBI lineage: Eukaryota > Viridiplantae > Streptophyta > Magnoliopsida > Malvales > Malvaceae > Firmiana > Firmiana major. The sequence goes on along the minus strand of CM065907.1, from coordinate 40,143,652 downwards.
TCTTCCTCTGTATATCTCAGCTCCGACTAAACTTTCCAAACTCAAAAGCATTCCTCTCATAATCTTGCTCGCACAGTTGCACCCTGTGCACTGCTTCCTCATAGGTGGTTATATCTAATGGGACCAACCTGGACCGCAGAACCGGTCTTAATCCATCGATGAACCTGTGGACCTTTTTGGCCTCACTATACATGGTATCTGGGTCATATCTCCCCAGGGATAGGAATCGAGTCTCATACTCGTCCACTGACAAACTCCCCTGGTTCAGTCCCAAAAACTCAGCCTGTAATTTTTGTTGTGCGGTATTGAGGACAAACTGCCTCCTAAAGGCATCCCGAAATGTCTCCCAACTAATATCTGTATGTCGAGCTCTCAATATGGGTCTGATGGACTTCCACCAATGCTCTGCAGCTCCCCTTAGTTGGAACGCAGCAAATGCGACCATCTCCGATATCATACACTCGAAGAATCCATAAAGCTTCTCCATCTCAGCAACCCACTCCTCAGCAGCTACTGGGTCCTTGACCCTACTAAAAAATGGAGGTCTAAACTTCTGGAACTGTCACAATCAATGCAGATCACACCCGTACCCTAATCCACTACTATCTGAAACTGGTGGGGGTGTAGGAATATCTACAGTCCTCGATGCATGAGCTGGCTGTATAGGAGTATCAGGGGCAACTGCCTCTCCTGTCACAGTTTCTGCCTCCTGTCCCTGCCTATCTGGCATCGTCTGTGCCAATATCTCTATTATCGTCTCTAGACTATGCTCTAATCTTGTAAAGCGCATCTCAGCACACTCTGGTGCCTTAGTAGCACTTGGAGTCTCATGGGTAGGTAATGGTTTGGCAGTAGCTTGTCTCTCAGGCCTATCTCCACGACCTTGAGCCCTACCTCTCGTCCCTTTACCACTACGAGTATTTGCCATATAGGCAAAGTTCCTGCATTCACAATCATGAATTAGTCCGTCTCCCATCTGGTATACACAGTTATATCTAAACACAGCACAGTACATAGGGATGTACACTTTCCTATTTTCTAACATCGACTCACATCAGAATAACCTCTGCTCTGATACTATTCTGTCAAGACCCATCTTGACTTAACGAAAACCACTACAAATTTTTTGCATTTTTAACTTACCTTTCCTCTCTTCAATGGTTGGGCTGTGATTCAATGTTAGCTTCCTCGCATACCATATCATCCATTTTCATACATACATGTTAATATACTGTTACTGACTGTAACTTCTTTTTATAATACATATGAGATCATATAAAAGCTAATACAAATACATTCCCCATAATATAGGTCGTATACATCACTGTGCTGTTTCTATGTTTAGATATATAACCGAACAAAATATGTATACTTGTCAATCGATAGGAAATAGCAGCGGACAACAGAAATACTATCCCTCAATTTGCTCTCACTCTACTGCTGATGCTCTGTAGAGAGATGTAAAAGAAATGGGGTGAGCATACAACGCGCTCAGTAAGGAAATCAGGCAAGTAAGTAGACATCTACACTATCTACTCAAAATAATGCTATGCCTTGAAAACATCATTTCCTTAACTTATTTTAAAAGCATGTCTTTAAATATATATATATATATATATACTTGTACAGATTAAACCCCATGTACAGAAATCATGCTTTCTTTCTCAACTGTAGGCATGTAGTGCAAAATAATGCAACTTTATAATATCACAATGCCTTTAGATAAATCATGCCATGTATATTTAAATCACAGTAAATATGGCATTTAAATCATTCACAACACAAAATCGGATTTCGACCCATCCCTCAAGTCTATCCGTATTATAAATAAATCAGTCAATCAGGTGATATATCATGTGAGACTCTATGGTGAAAAGCAATAGTATCCTGGACTATGGCCATATCCGATAATGGTGATCCCAAGCAACACAGATCTCGGTGTGTGTTGCATCACTGCTGCAATGGGAGGGGGTCAGTCCATCACAACCGCCAGCTATATCCTCCTCAACTCCACAACACCACATGGTATAGTGTATTCCATGCCACTCGCACGGTACAACGTACTCCGTAGACCCTACATCACAGTCAAGGTTCCTACCATAGGTCTTAGCCCTCAAACCATGGAATATCATACCACGTCTCTAAATCCACATGCGAACCTCTCATAGTGTGACACTTAGTCTACACGAGGAAATCAAGCTTGGTTTTTAACATGTCTTATATATCACATAAAATATAGTGCGCGTCTTTGAGCGCGACTCACAGTCGACACTCTGCTCAAACACTGTTTCACATCACAAACTCAAACTCTAGTGCGAATAAACCTCCAGCAACTAGGTCATGCATAGTTCATGTTTCAAACCAAGTACGAGCAATAGCTCCAGTACTATGTCATGTATAAATCTTGAAGAATCGAGTACGAGCAACGCTTTAGCACTCTGTCATGCATCTCATGTAAAATTTGAGTACGACCTAATCGCTCCAGCACTCTCTCATGCATATATCATATAAAACTGAGTACGGTAATAACTCCAGCACTCTATCATGCATGCCATGGAAATCTAGTGCGGATCACAATCCAGCACTAATATATGTGGAAAATATATGAAATCAAGTGCGAGTTGTGCTCTAGCATGATTTATTCTCACATAATTCGATAGACGGCTCTTTAAAAAGGGATGCTTTTTAAAACATCAAAATCAGCACTATATAGTGTGCTTGATTCACATCAACCTTAAAATCACTAGCCCATCTATTTATTCTTCTGCTAAACAGCAGTAAAACACTCAAAATGGTGGTTTCCATGCTTTTTACAATTTTTCACAAAAGTTGATTTTTTTCCTAAATAAGGGCAAAATCTTAATTTGCCACTATCGAGTCACAATAATTATTATTCACTTTCTCTGACCCTCAAAGTTTTTAAGTGAATGTAAAAGCAGACGAAAATATGTGCAGGTATCTCTAACTACTCGCAAAAGTCCCTTACCTGCAATCACTCGAGAAATTTTACGTTCTCAAAGTTGCTCGATCCAGCAGTCTGATTCGCTCCTCCAATAATCTCTGGAGCTGCATATAACCATTTATCAGGTTAATTATATTTATACTGTTGTATTTCACATTAAATACAGTCTATTTCCCTTAATGGGCTTTAATAAACCTTAATGGGCCTAACTATGCCTTAAGCCTATTTCCTTTTTACTATTCATTTTCGTTGGGCCTATTGGGCTTGTGGGGCCCACCAACTCTTATTGGGCTTATCCTAGACCCATTACATCACATGGGGCCTAAAATAATTGGACTTGGCCCATTGGACCTCTCGGCCACATGCCATGGCTGAGAGCACTCCATGCCGTCGGTCACACCATGGCATGCTATCCATGTCCATTTTCTTAGCCAATTCACTTTGGCATTTTGACAAACACTTGGTTGGCAATGTTCTTAAGCATCACATTGTTCGTTTAGGCATTTTATCAAACTACCTTGATTGCCAACTTAATACATGTATTAATTAATCAAATTGATTAATTCTAACTATACCATAATCATTAACACATGTACATTAAAACATTTATGCCTTAATATCATATGGGCATTCATCAATATTTCACTACTCACTCTCAACCTAACCATGATCATAATGATTTCATATGTTTCAATGCTTAAAACATATACCAATATACTTAAAATCATTCATACATTAACATATATGAATTTGAAAGCTTGAAAATATACCTAGTATTTGTGTTCACACTTAGCCAAAACTTTGGAGTCTCACGGTTTGCACACTATAGCTCTTTGATAGCCAATTTCAACATATGTCACTCTCCTTTCAATTTGAAACAACTTTCATGAAGATTGCAAGTTCCAAATATGCCTTTTTCCTAGTGATTTCTAATGAGAGAAAGCTTAGAAAACTTTTCGGTTATGGTTTCTTCACTTTGCCGAAAATGAAAGGATGAAGATGATTATGTGTGGACTGGTATTTATAAGTCCATTACTTAGTCATTAAGCTAAAATCCAGCCACTATAATTGACTTCCTAAGGTTTAGTTATGAGTCACCTAATGAGTCATAGTTAGCTTTAACTATGGTTAGATATTTATCTAATGGGCTTTTCAATTGGGCCTCTCGGTTTGGGCTTTCTTAATGGGCTTTCGGACTGAAATTTTTACTATACCTCGGGCCTTTTATAGTCTCAATATTTGGCCTATCAATCGATCCAACAATTCGGTCTAAGGGACCTAAGAATTTCTATCTATGTTTAGTATACCTTAATGGGCTTTAAATCTTCACTTTAGGCCCATTACGTTTTTAACCATTAAATTAAATCCGAAATCTTTCCGAATAAATTTTCCTTACTTCCGAGGATGATTATCTTGTATTTTGACCAAGAATATTTTTTTCCCAATTTTTTTCTCCCTACTTAGGTTAATTTTTAACCATGGTTAGTCAACTATGGTAAAAGGTTAATTTTTAACCATGGTTAGTCAACAATGGTAAAAGTCCACTTTTCTTAACTATAGTTGACTTTTTCCTTAATCATTGATCAAGTTGACTTTTTCTAAAAATTTTGAAAGTGTCATATCTTATGTCTTACACTCTTGTCTTTACGTTTTAGCCGTTTTCGATAGATAAATACACCCGAAACACCTTAAATACTTTAACTCGCTAAAAAGGTCTATTTTACCCTTTTTAGCTTTTACTCTTGTTCTTTGTGTTTGGAACTAAATCAAACTGACTTTCCTTCATAAGCTCTCTATATTTTCTCATTTTAAGTTCTTATTTTCAGTCAGAATGATTCAGATCCACTCGGTTTAGCCTGTGACTCTCATAGCTCACATTAGGCCTTTATGTAGCTTTTAAGTGTTAAAGCATTTCACTAACACTCAAATCTAGTAAATACTCTTCTTATGATTTAAATAACTCAATACATGTCTGTACATGTATAAATCATAAGGAACAAGCTACATAAAAATACGGGTCTGACAGATATATAATCCCAGTATCCAACCACTTAATTATCTCCTTTTTGACCACTTCCTTTATCATAGGATTCAACCTACGTTGGTGCTTTACTAACGACATATACCCTTCCTCCAACAGTATCTTGTGCATACATATTGAGGGACTAATACCCTTGAGATCATAAATAGACCAGTTTATATCTTTCTGATGCTCTCTCAAAACCTGTAGTAATTTCTCCTCTTGATCAATGGAGAGAGTAGTAGACACTATCATTGGCCTAGTAGAGGACTTACCTAGATAAGTATATCTAAGGTGTAAGGGTAAGGGCTTAAGCTCTAAAGCTAGAGGATCAATGGTGGATGGAGAGACATCTAAAGCTAGAGTAGATGAAGTGTCTAAAGTTTCAAACTGGGCAATCTCCATGAGGGGTGTTGGCTCTACCGAGAGGGGGGTGAATCGGTTTTCTAACAATTATGACCGATTTTAAATTAATCGCAATTTAAACACAAGTGATAATGAATAAAACAGTGCAATATAACAATTTAATGCAAAGAGAGGGAAAGAGAAACAAACACAGCAACTTATAGAGGTTCGGCCAACTCTTGCCTACGTCCTATCTCCTTGACCTTCTTGTCAAGTGGTTTCTTTCTCTCTTTCAATAGAGTTTACAAAGTTCCTTTTACAGGTTAAGGAATAACCTCTCTACCCTTAACAATACAGAAAATGTATTCACCCTTTTACAATAACACTCACTGAGGAACAATCCTCTTTTCTTTTAAGGTGAGGATGAATACAGAATAAGGCTTTTCAGTGGGTAGGACTAACAAAGCTTGTAGTACTTAAGCTTGTACAATAAATCTCAATTAATCAGCAATAGAGATACAAGGAATGAAAGAATTAAAGCTTGAGAATGTTTGGAATGTTCAGTGATAGTCTCTCTCTTTTTGCTTTGTCTTCAATGCTTGGTTATATACTGAAGGTTGGGTAGTTGGAGCATTTAATGCAGTTTTTCCCGTTGAGATTTGAAGAAAATAGCCGTTGGGAACCTCCAGTGGTCAGACAGATCGATCTCCTATCTTGGCCAGATCGATCTCCTAGTTTTAAATCCTGCAATGACAAAGCACAAATACACAGGGAGATCGATCTCATACATTACCAGATCGATCTGTTAGTTTAAATAGGCAGAGGCAGATCGATCTGTCGAATAGGCAGATCGATCTCCTATCCTCTCTGTTTGAGGCAAGATCGATCTCTCAATACACCAGATCGATCTCTTAAGCTCTCTGACTTTGAGCAGATCGATCTCTTCCTTACCAGATCGATCTCCTAAGTTCTCTGACTTAGAGCAGATCGATCTCTTAACCCTTGCAGATCGATCTTTTTTTTACCTTAAACCCTTTACACCGTTTTAAGGCTTGCCAGATCGATCTCTTCCATCATGAGATCGATCTCTCATCAAATATAAACCCAGGAGATCGATCTCTCATACCCCAGATCGATCTCTCATCAGCAGAACTCTAAGTTCTGGTCCTGATATCTTCTAAACATGTTTGTATACCATTTTAACATTATTGTATTAACTTGTTTTGTCATTTCAAAATACATTAACTCAACAATCTCCCCCTTTTTGATATGACAAAACTCATCCAATAAACATGTTTAGTGAATTTGCAAAGTTCCCCCTTTTTATGAGCTTTTGACTTTGTTAAAGATTTAACTCATCCTTAGTTAAATCTTAACTCCCCCTCAATTAAATCATCCTATAACTCCCCCTTAATTAAATCATCCTAACTCCCCCTCAATTAAAGCATCCTATCATCCTTTTAAGCATTTAACATAAATCACAACAACATGCATGTTTCTTATCATGTTTCTTATGTTTCTTCTCCCCCTTTTTGTCATATCAATCACACATAGTCATTAACTCACAAAATGCAACATTGTCAAAACCATGGCAGTTCAAAATCAACATTGACTCACAAAATGCCACATTTTCATAAACAATCAATTTATATTGCATTCAAGCAAATTCAGTACAAAAAGCAGTGCGGAATGATATAACTAAGCTAAACCATACACCTAAAGCCTAATGTGATGGAGGATCACGATCCAAAAGCTCCTCAACATGCGTGCGCGTCACTTGAAGTTCATCGAACATTGCCTCTTGAGTTTCTTGAAATTTATCGAACATCGCCTTTTGAGTGTCTTGAATCCTATCCACTCGTTGAGTCAATTCGGCAAACATACGCTGCTGAGTGGTATGTCCTTCATCGATCCTCTGACTGAGGTCGCTTATCATCTTCACGATCAGCTCCAAGTCAGCAGGAGACGATGTTTGTGCAGTTGGCGCAGCTGTTGAAGATGACGGTTCAGGAGCTGGTACTGCAGATGGGTGTGCTGGTTCAGCAGTGAGGTCCTCCTCAGCCTCAGCAGGTTGCTGTTCTTGCTTTTTCGTCCACTCTCCCCGGAAATCTTTGTAGTACCCCATATGATGTAGGGTCCCAATATTAAGCTCGCTTTTAGGAGATGGAAGTTCGCCAGTTTCGCCGCTGCAGTCGATGCCAAGGCGACGGAGAAGATAAGCCACCGGTTGTGGAAAAACTATTGTGGTAGCTTGGCCACGCACAATCTTCAGCCAATCCTCGTATATAAAGTGAGGGAGGTTTGGTTTTTGGCTGGTGGTGTGAATGTGATGGAGCCAAAAACGGTCTAGACGCCTAACGGTAGAGTGACGGGTACCGTAAGGGCGGAGATTCCACGAGATTATGAGGTGGAGTAACCGAAGGTGCATTGGAAGGTTACTCGCCTTGTCCCCGGGGAGTTCAAACGCAAAGGGGACTTCCTCATCCTCATTAGTTAAGCCTTCATCGCGTATATCAAATACTTTGGCTATAACTTCAGAATCAATTATTATTGATTGACCCATGACGAAGGTTTTGAAGGCAAGGATTTTACAGGTGTCATCGGGGTCATATACGAGTTCGGCATTGGAAAAGAATACGCGAACGAGATTTGGAGGGACAGGAGTGTTGATTCTCAAGAATTTCACCCAACCAAATTCCTCAAATTTTGATAGGTATGGAAAGTCTATGTGATTGAGGAAGGAAAAATCAATGGTGCGCCAATGCTTGATTGGCATAGTTGAGAAAAATTCCTCATACCGCTTTCTTTTGGCTGGTGTTCTAAAACACCGATTGAAAGAAGCGAGTGGAGGTGGAGTGGGTTGGGAGGAAGAACCTGCCTCTACATTGGGTCTAGGTGGTTTGGTTCCTGCTCTCTTAAGCCTAGGCATTATTCTAGACTCTAGATTCGTCTAAACCAATTCAAAAATGATAAGAGCAATGAAACAGTACCTAGGATTGCCCTAGAATGAAAATCAACGCAAATCAGAGAAAATTTTTGAGAAATTAGTGAGAAATGTAGGTTACTATACCGGAATACGACACTGGGATGCAGGAATGACCGTACGAAGATCGATCTGAGGAGGAATTGAAGAAGAGGATGCGAGGGAATTGGAGTATTTTGAATTTTAGGTTTTGGGAGATTTGGGGATTTTTCGCGGCTATTTATACTCCAAGGCATAGGAGATCGATCTGTCGAGGCGACAGATCGATCTGGTACTCCCAGAAGTGAAGAGAGATCGATCTATCGTAGGGACAGATCGATCTGGTCGCAAACAGAGGCTTAAGGAGATCGATCTGTTACATGCACAGATCGATCTGTAGAATGCGGAAGCTTGATGAGATCGATCTGTCGTGGGGACAGATCGATCTGCCTTTAGACAGAGACGTAAGGAGATCGATCTTATGGTTAGAAGATCGATCTGCTTAGCTTAACCTTGATAATTTAGGCTTGTTTAAGGGATAGAGATCGATCTATATCTCAAGGGGATCGATCTCTCATCCTTTTTGCCAGAAAAGCTTTGCAAGAAATCATTTAAAATCAATTTGAGACCAAGATTTTTGAAACAAAAAAAATCCTAAGGCTTATCCATGAGTCCTAATTCACCTCTAAGGATACAAAACCTATCTCTATCAAGGGGTTTGGTGAATATATCAGCTATTTGATGTGTAGTATCAATATACTCTAAGATTATATCCCCTTTTTGTACATGATCTCTAAGGAAGTGATGTCTAATTTCTATGTGCTTGGTTCTGGAGTGTTGAATAGGATTCTTAGACAGATTAATGGCACTGGTATTATCACATTTAATAGACACTTGTTTCATGTCAATGCCATAATCTCTCATTTGTTGTTTAATCCACAACACTTGAGCACTACAACTACCAGCTGCTATATACTCAGCTTCAGTTGTGGACTGAGCTACACTGTTTTGCTTCTTGGAGAACCAAGAAATTAACCTATTTCCTAGGAATTGGCAAGTACCTGAAGTACTTTTCCTATCTATTTTGCAGCCTCCAAAATCAGCATCTGAAAATGCATGAAGGGCAAAAGTGGAGTCTTTGGGATACCAAAGTCCTAGTGAGGGAGTATCTTTGAGGTATCTAAAAATTCTCTTAGTTGCCAATAGATGTGATTCCCTATGAGAGGAATGAAATCTAGCACAAAGGCATACACTAAACAATATATCTGGTCTACTTGCAGTTAAATAAAGCAATGATCCAATCATAGACCTATAGAGTTTAGTGTCTACACACTTACCACCTTCATCTTTGTCAAGCTTGATGTTGGTGCCCATTGGAGTGGCTTGAGGTTTGCAACTCTCCATTCCAAATCTCTTGAGCAAGTCCTTGGTGTACTTTGCTTGATTGATGAAAGTTCCATCCTTTGTTTGCTTCACTTGAAGTCCCAAGAAGAATGTGAGTTCTCCCATCATGCTCATCTCAAATTCCCCTTGCATGATCTTAGCAAACTCTTGACATAAAGACTCATTAGTTGAACCAAAAATAATATCATCTACATATACTTGTACAACTAGTAAGTCCTTATTTTTATTTTTGATGAATAATGTGGTGTCTACCTTTCCTCTTGAGAATCCTTTTTCTATTAAGAACTTTGACAACCTTTCATACCAAGCTCTAGGAGCTTGTTTTAACCCATAAAGTGCCTTAGACAATTTGAAAACATGTTCAGGAAATTCATGATTTTCAAATCCGGGAGGTTGCTCTACATAGACTTCTTCATTAATGAAACCATTCAAGAATGCACTCTTTACATCCATTTGATATAACTTGAAATCTTTATAACATGCAAAGGCAAGTAACATTCTTATTGCCTCTAATCTAGCTACCGGTGCATATGTTTCATCATAGTCTATGCCTTCCTCTTGTCTATAGCCTTGAGCAACTAGCCTAGCCTTATTCCTTATGATCACACTATTTTCATCCATTTTGTTCTTGAATATCCATTTAGTTCCAATTATTGAGTGATCATTAGGCCTTGGAACTAGTTTCCATACTTTGCTTCTCTCAAATTGATTTAACTCTTCTTGCATTGCTAGGAACCAATTATTATCCTCTAAGGCTTCATTGACATTCCTAGGCTCTATTTGAGATACAAAGGCTATATATTGGCACATATTCCTTAAGGATGACCTAGTTCTAACTCCAAGAGTTGGATCTCCTACTATTTCACAATCTTTTACATATCCTAACTCTCTTGGTGCTCTAGGTTCTCTTTCTAAAACTTCTATTTCTTTTTCATCTTCTTTATTCAAATCAAGCTTTTCTAGAAAGTCATCTTCTAAGCCTCCATCAAATATCTCAACATTTTCATCATTGTTGGTTGAATCTTTAGATATATTATTTGATTCATCAAATATAACATGAATAGATTCTTCAACCATTAATGTTCTTTTGTTATAAACTCTATAAGCCTTTGAATTCAATGAATATCCTAGAAATATTCCCTCATCACTTTTGGCATCAAATTTTCCTAAATTATCTTTTCCATTATTTAGAACAAAGCATTTGCAGCCAAAAGGATGGAAGTAACTAATATTAGGCTTCTTTCCTTTGTAGAGCTCATAAGGAGTTTTCTTTAGCATGGGTCTTATCATAGCTCTATTGATTATATAACATGATGTGTTTATAGCTTCAGCCCAAAAGTACTTTGGCAAGTTATTTTCACATAACATGGTCCTAGCCATCTCTTCCAAAGTCCTATTTCTTCTCTCAACTACACCATTTTGTTGTGGTGTCCTAGGGGCTGAAAAGTTATGACTTATTCCTTGATCATTGCAATACTCATCAAATCCTATATTTTCAAATTCTTTGCCATGATCACTTCTAATGCTTGTTATTGTATATCCTTTTTCATTTTGAGTCACCTTTGAGTAAGTTATGAATTTCTCTAAGGCTTCATTTTTTACTCTCAAAAAGAACACCCAAGTGTACCTAGTGTAATCATCAACTATTACAAAACCATAGTGTTTCCCACCTAGGCTAGTGGTTCTAGTTGGTCCAAATAAGTCTAAATGCAGTAATTGAAGAGGCCTAGTGGTGGATACACTATTCTTAGGCTTAAAGGTTGTTCTCTTGTGTTTTCCTTTAACACAAGCTTCACATATTTCTTCATGATTAAAGGATAGTTTGGGTAAGCCTATGACTAGATCCTTTCTAGCTAATTTGGATAGCACATGCATGCTAGCATGACCTAGTCTTCTATGCCATAGCCAAGATTCCTTTTTGTTATCTACCATTAAGCATAAGTTTTCGTTTTTGAGTTCATTAAGGTAGACTATATATATGTTACCTTGCCTATGACCTAGAAGAAGAATTTTATTTGACTTAGGATCTATAACATTACATTTCATGCAATCAAAAATTACTTTGTAACCTTTGTCACAAAGTTGACTAATGCTTAGCAAGTTATGCTTTAGACCCCTAACAAGTAATACTTTTTCTAAAGAGAAATGATTATTACCTATTGAGCCACTTCCTTCCACTTGGCCTTTGGAGTTGTCCCCAAAAGTGACTTCTCCACCAATTTTCGATTTGAAGGAATTGAAATAGCTTTTATCACCCGTCATGTGCCTTGAGCATCCACTATCTAAGTACCAAGCTTCTTTTGTTTTAGCTTTGTGGCTATGCTCAATCACCTACAACAAAAAAAAAAAATAAACCCACTCAAGTCTTAGGTACCCAAATTCTCTTGGGTCCTTGGAGGGTAGTAAATGAAATTCTTGATCCCATTGGGATCCATTTTGCTAATGCATTGCAGTCCTTGGAATGAATTACCTCTTTTGGAATCCATATCCTTTTTACAATTTTTCCTTTAAGATTCCTCATCTTTTTAGTGCAATAATGTGACTTATGTCCCTTCTTATTACAATATGACCAAGTAATTTCAGGTTTATTCATGCTCTTCCTAGCCATAAAACTCTTAAGATGGGTCTCCCTACTTTGTGCATTATACCCTAAGCCATTTTTGTCGAAAAATGCCCTTTGGGTTTCTAACATGCTATCTAGCTTTTGTTGCCCCATGTGAAATCTATTAAAGGAGTTATGTAAATTGCTATTTTTCTCCTTAAGATCACCAATTTCTAGATTTGCAATCTCTAGTTTCTCCTCACATTCCAATTTATCTTTTAACATTATCTCATTTTCCCTTTTTAGTTTTGATATTAACTTTTTATACTTCATGCTCATAGATTCATACTCTAATGCTAAATCATCAAATGCATCTTGCAGTTCATCAAAAGAGTATTCATTGATATTAGAAGTTACCTCATCATCATCAATAGCCATGAAGCATAGGTTGGCAATGTCCTCATTTGATTCATCATCGGAGCAGTCACTGTCACTCCATGTTGCGACCATTGCCTTCTTTTTATGAAACCTATCATTAGATCTTTTGAGGAGAGGGCAGTTAAATTTTATGTGTCCAGGTTTTTTACACTCATAACACACAATAGAGTCTTTTCTACCTAATTCCTCTTGTTCTCTCCTATTATTTCTCCTATTGCTATTGCTAGTTCTCATCCTCATGAATTTATTAAATCTTTTGGCAAACATTGCCATCTCAATATCCTCCTCACTGCCACTCTCATTTTTAATTTCCTTTTCAGCAGTGGATTTTAGAGCAACACCCACTTTCTTGGGTGGCTCTTCATTTCTTTTAAGCTTCATCTCATAAGTTAGCAAGGAACCTATTAATTCATTTAAGGATAATGTGTGTGGATCCTTAGATTCCTCTATTGCTGTCACTTTAGCTTCCCATGACTTAGGTAAGCTATTTAAAATCTTCTTTACCATTTCAATATTAGAATATATTTTTCCTAAAGATTTTAATCCATTAATTATATCGGTAAACCTAGTGAACATATCACTAATGGATTCTTCTTCCTTCATCCTAAAGAGCTCATAATCATGTGTGAGCATACCTACTTTTGTCTCCTTCACTTGGGTTGTACCCTCATGAGTTATTGCCAATTTATCCCATATTTGCTTGGCATTATCACACCCAGATACTCTATTATATTCATTAGGACCTAAAGCACAAAATAATGTGTGCATAGCTTTAGCATTTAGTTGTGCACATTTAATGTCATTAGAGTCCCATTCATCTTCTTCTTTGGGAATATCTCTTCCCTCTATTTTCTTTGTAGGGATTTGAGGTCCCTTAACTATAATTCTCCATACTTCATAGTCATTTGCTTGAATGAATAGCATCATCCTAGTCCTCCAATATGAATAATGTTCACCATTGAACATGGGAGGTCTAACCGTGGAGTGCCCCTCTCCTATCAAACTAGTTGTTACATTGTTAAGAGCCATTTGATCGTTTTTACTCTTAGGAAGTTGTTCCTACGTGATTAAAGAGTCCTAGCTCTGATACCAATTGTTGGCTCTACCGAGAGGGGGGTGAATCGGTTTTCTAACAATTATGACCGATTTTAAATTAATCGCAATTTAAACACAAGTGATAATGAATAAAACAGTGCAATATAACAATTTAATGCAAAGAGAGGGAAAGAGAAACAAACACAGCAACTTATAGAGGTTCGGCCAACTCTTGCCTACGTCCTCTCTCCTTGACCTTCTTGTCAAGTGGTTTCTTTCTCTCTTTCAATAGAGTTTACAAAGTTCCTTTTACAGGTTAAGGAATAACCTCTCTACCCTTAACAATACAGAAAATGTATTCACCCTTTTACAATAACACTCACTGAGGAACAATCCTCTTTTCTTTTAAGGTGAGGATGAATACAGAATAAGGCTTTTCAGTGGGTAGGACTAACAAAGCTTGTAGTACTTAAGCTTGTACAATAAATCTCAATTAATCAGCAATAGAGATACAAGGAATGAAAGAATTAAAGCTTGAGAATGTTTGGAATGTTCAGTGATAGTCTCTCTCTTTTTGCTTTGTCTTCAATGCTTGGTTATATACTGAAGGTTGGGTAGTTGGAGCATTTAATGCAGTTTTTCCCGTTGAGATTTGAAGAAAATAGCCGTTGGGAACCTCCAGTGGTCAGACAGATCGATCTCCTATCTTGGCCAGATCGATCTCCTAGTTTTAAATCCTGCAATGACAAAGCACAAATACACAGGGAGATCGATCTCATACATTACCAGATCGATCTGTTAGTTTAAATAGGCAGAGGCAGATCGATCTGTCGAATAGGCAGATCGATCTCCTATCCTCTCTGTTTGAGGCAAGATCGATCTCTCAATACACCAGCTCGATCTCTTAAGCTCTCTGACTTTGAGCAGATCGATCTCTTCCTTACCAGATCGATCTCCTAAGTTCTCTGACTTAGAGCAGATCGATCTCTTAACCCTTGCAGATCGATCTTTTTTTTACCTTAAACCCTTTACACCGTTTTAAGGCTTGCCAGATCGATCTCTTCCATCATGAGATCGATCTCTCATCAAATATAAACCCAGGAGATCGATCTCTCATACCCCAGATCGATCTCTCATCAGCAGAACTCTAAGTTCTGGTCCTGATATCTTCTAAACATGTTTGTATACCATTTTAACATTATTGTATTAACTTGTTTTGTCATTTCAAAATACATTAACTCAACAAGGGGAGTAACCTCTAACAACTGTAAAGCCTCATAAAAATCATCGTCCTTATTGTATTCCTTAAGATTAACTGATCTCACCAAGGAGACTTTTAAAGGCTTAAATGGGTATGTCTTAGAGAACTCCTCGGTGATGTTTCTATCTACAATGTCCATCCTAAAACAATCTTGAGAGTCATTAAGAAACCTCGAAGATTTGAAAACATTAAATGTCACCTCCTGATTTTGAACTCTCATGGTTAATTCCCCCTTCTGCACATCAATCAATGTCCTACCAGTAGCTAAGAAAGGTCTGCCTAGAATAATGGAGACTTCCCTCTCTTCTTTCATATCCAACACAATAAAGTCTGCAGGGAAAATGAACTTGTCCACCTTAACTAGAACATCCTCAATGATCCCCTTCGAATACTTAATAGATCTATCAGCTAACTGAAGGGTCACTGTGGTAAGCTTTGCATCTCCTACTCCTAACTTCTGGTATATGGACCAAGGCATGAGATTAATACTAGCTCCTAGATTGCTTATGGCTTTACCAAAGAACTGATCTCCTATTGTATAAGGTATGGTAAAACTACCTGGATCTTTGAGCTTAGGGGGTAATCTCCACTGAATGATGGCACTACACTCTCAGTAAGTGTCACTGTCTCATAATCCTCTAGTCTTCTCTTCCTTGAGAGGATATCCTTCATGAACTTCACATAACTGGGCATTTGCTCTAAAGCATCCGCGAAAGGAATACTAATGTGAAGCTTCTTAAACAACTCAAGAAATTTAGCAAATTACTGATCAAGCTTCTGGTTTTGGAACCTCTGAAGAAAATGTAATGGGGGTCTAGCTGGAGGAAGTGTAGTGGTAGCAAGTGTAGTATCAGATGAAAAGGAAGGCTGTGAAGAAGAAGATAAAGATGAAGAAGTGTCTGACTTAGTTTTTATTTTAGCCTGATCATCATGTTCCTGCTCTTTTTGAACTATGTCTTTAGAACCTAGGGGCTCTGCCACTGTGGGCTTAACAGGACTGGACCTATCATGTGGATCATCTAACTCTCTATCGCTCCCAAGGGTTATGGCCTTAACATGCTCCTTACCTTCCCTCTGTCTGACAGGGCTAGCTTCGGTATTACTAAGAAGGGTCCCTTGTGGATGTTGGCTGAGAACACTAACTATCTATTCAACCTGGACTTCTAGATTCTTAATAGAGGAAGCTTAATTCTGCAGGTTAGTATTAAACATCTCTTCAAGTGAAGGCTTCTTCTCAGCTGCAACTGCTAGTGCAGATAAGTGCTGGGGCTGCACAGGTGGTAGTGGTGGCGGATGATGTTGAAACTGATGTGGGTGATGGGAATGATTAAACTGATGATGTGGAAGCTTTTGAGGTGGAGGTACATGAGCAGGTGGAACCTAAAAACCAGAGGGTCCCATAGGTCTGGGATTAGAAGACTGCCCCTGATTTTGGTACCAAGAAAAATTAGGGTGATTTCTCCACCTTAGATTGTAGGTGCTTGAAAATGGATTGTTCTGTTGCCTTAAGGTGGGGCAACGTACTGAACATACTCTAAGTTTAATGGGCACCTATCAATTGAGTGTGTACCATGACACAAAGTGCATGAGATGAAAGGACTTTGGACAGCTAAAACAGGACTAGGACTATTGGCAAAACTATTTTGGGTACTAAGATACTCTACCTTCCTCGTGAGATTGGTAATTTGAGAAGTTAAGGTAGAAAGTGTGTCCAACTCATAAATACCCGCTACTTTCTTAGGTATCTGCCTCTTTGATGACCACTGATAATTGGCAGCTGCCATCTTATCTAACAGACTATAAGCTTCTTCCTCCGTCTTACACATTAAAGCTCCTCCCGCAGCAGCATCGACTATAGTCCTATTCTGGCTAGTGAGTCTATTATCGAAGGTTTGGACTTGAAGCCATAAGGGCAGGTCATGATAGGGACACTTCCTAAGAAGATCTTTATATCGTTCCCATGCCTCAAAAAGGGACTCAGAGTTGAATTGAGCAAAGGAAGACATATCATTGCATAGTTTAGCCATTTTGGAATGAGGGAAGAACTTGGATAAGAACTGATGGGTAACTCATCCTAGGTGGAGATGGATCCAGGAGGTAAAGAGGTCAACCAGTGTCTACCTCTGTCCCTAAGAGAGAAAGGAAATAGCCTAAGCCTAAGTGCATCGTCTGAGAGTCCATTATGCTTGAAAGTATTTCACAGATCTAGAAATTGCCCTAAGTGAGCATGTGGGTCATCATGGGGAAGCCCACTAAACTGAAATGAAGTTTGGATCATTTTGAGGATCGAAGGCTTAATCTCAAAGTTGTTTACTGGGACAGCTGGTGGCCTAATGCCAGTGTAGTAACCTCCTATGGTCGGGATAGCATAGTTTCCCACTGTCCTGATCTCTCTATTTTCAGTCATCTTGTCTTGCAGCAGAGCTACTATTTTCCTAGAGTCCTTCCTGATTTTTTCTAAGTGTTCTTTCTATTTCAGGATCTAAAGGAAAGCGGTTAAAGTTCTTGGCTCTACGCATGCAGATATTCATAAGCCCTAAGGAATGATTTTTATGATTGATTTTTTTTTTAAGAAGGGAAATTAACTAATCTAAATTAAGGCTCTAAACATTTACAACCTAAGTATGTACAAAACTAGAAGTATATCTAGGCATAATTTCATCGATATTAGTCAATGGCTAAGCGCGGATTCCCCGACAACAGCGCTAAAAACTTAGTGCGTCCTTCCTAGACATGTATACCACAAGTGCACGGGTCGCACAAGTAATAAAGGGAACTGAGTCCCAGATTATCATCCCACAGAGAACACAGTCAACCTAACTAAGTACCAGTTAATTTTACCCTAAGTATATCCTAGCAAATTATGAATATTAAAAGGGTGATCTACAAAGTTTAATTTGTAAATACTGGAAAGCAAGGAAAATAATAAAAACACTAAAATAAAGCAAAATAGAGCAAAAATTACTCACAGAGCTCCAAGCAAAATAAAAACGAGAATCTGCAAAAGAAAGAAAATACTAAAATTAGAATTAATTAGTGAAAATGGACTAAAGATGCAAATATAAGAAAATATAGACTAAAAATAAATAGATTAAAACTAGAAAATCCTAATATGAAAGTAAAATTTGCATCTGTTTAATCTAATTAAAAAAATAAAAATAAAAATGCAAAATAATCTAACCTAAGACCTAATGAAATGAAATTCCAATAAAAATTCAAAAAAAAAATCATAAGTATAACTTTAATCCTAAATGCCTAAACTGATAATCCTAAATTATATTTAGCTCTAGATAATTACTAATTTAATAAAATGCCTAAATAAATAATCAAATCTATTCTAAATGATGCATGAGAAATAAAATATTTTTAGGATTTGAAAATTTAAAATGAAAACTATCCTAAAGATGCATAAAATGATTCTACCCCTAAATTAACTCTAAATGCAATACATAAGCACTATACTAATATTTGTTAACATTAAAATCATACTAATATATATTCAAATCAATAAACAGTTTCCTAAAATGAAAATCAACTAAATCCTAATTGTATGCATGAAAATAATGAAAATAATTAAGAAAAGAAACTCCCCTAGAATTTCTAATTTCTATTTACTAATACAATGCCCCTAATTGAAACATAAATAAAAAAAATTAATAACCAAATACCTAACACTAATTCTAGTTAAAGAAACCAAAAATTATATTTAAACTATTAAAATATTAAAACACTAAACTAATGAAACAATAAAACTAAAGTATATTAACGCAAAAATTGTGGCCTTCAACATGCAGCACCAGCATTCCCTACCTCGCCACTCCTGCTTTGCTGTAATACCAGTTCTAGCTTACTGCCACAGTAACCTCGCTTCAGCGACAGCACACAAGACAGCAGTACCAATTAGCGTCATGCTTCTCTGCCTCTGATTCAGGTACTGGCCACATTCTATGCAACAAACTCACAGTACCAAAAATTGCTTACCCCTGCTTTCATGCTACAATAGTAGCTTTAGATAAAAATTGAAACCAGTCTGTTAATGCACAACCTTGTCGCACCTTTGCTCTCAACCTTAGCACACAGTCCCACTATGCCTAGTAATAAATCGTAGTAGAGAACAGTCACGATCCCAGACAAAATCGTGAACCAGATACCATGAAATGTAAAAATAGCCAAAAGCCAAAGAGCAGAAAACAAAAAAGGAATAGAAAAAACAGACAAAGAAAAACGTAAAAAGTAGTAAATAAAATAACTATGCAAAAAATATAAAACAAATTAGTGATTAATAAAAACATTATTTAAAACTATACTATATTGTTCTTGTGCAACCCAATCAGCAATAAA
This sequence comes from Firmiana major, assembly GCA_033439115.1. Taxonomy (NCBI): domain Eukaryota; kingdom Viridiplantae; phylum Streptophyta; class Magnoliopsida; order Malvales; family Malvaceae; genus Firmiana; species Firmiana major. Next base: position 40,124,342 of record CM065907.1, on the reverse strand, counting down.
GCAGTAATTAAAATAGAAAACTGAAGCTTAAACAGAAAATAAAAAAAATAGTAAAACAAGGAAATGCAAAAACACGAAGCACAAGAGGAAATCTTGTTGTGTCACTCAACCGATTTCATCCTCTTCTAAACCTAATCTATGATTGAGAAGAGAATTCTACACCTGCTCATAAGCTAAGGAAAACCGTGAAGAAAGAATAGCAATAAACGATGAAGAAAGGTTGTATCACGCAGCCCTCTTTCTGTCAGCCACGTACTGCCATGCCATGTTTCAAGCCATGAGTCAAACAACCGCATAGCCACGGGTTCAACTTCTGCTACTAGCTTTGCCATGCAGTAGCTTCAATCCTGCTCCAGTCCAGACCAGTCTTGCTTTGCCTCCGTTCATCACTCATGCATCAACACGTCCCCAGCACCAGACTATCCACAGTAGCAACTAAACATCTTCAACAAGAAGTTTACAGAACAGTACAAGAGATAAGAATCAGAGCAGAATAGAAGAAAAAAATGGTTGCAAGTATAAGACTTGAAGAAACAACAAAACTGAATAGCATCAACATTAAGAAGAAGAAGAAGTTAAATTAATAGAAACTAAAGCAGTAAATAAAAAATAAAACATGAAAACTGGAACGAAACCAAGAACCAAAGTCACGGTTCCAAGTTGCGTGCCTCTGCTATAGCAAACCTTGCTCTGTCGTGCGTCCTCTGCACTAGCAGTGAAAGCAGCAGCCACGCCTCCTACGTTCACGCAACAACATCTAACATCCAGACCGTCTCTTGCAGCAGCGAAAGTAGCAGCCATGCCTTTCACGTCCAAACAATGTGCAAAAACCAATAAAGGTAAACAAAAATAAATGCAGAAAATATAGGGGCACCGAAGACATGAAGCACGAAAGACTCGAGCAACTAGCCAAGAACCCAACTGTAGGTTAGTGAATTAAAAATAAGTATAGAGATGCAGCAGATAACAAAAAAATGAAGGCATAAGATGAAAGATCCGATGCAGCATATGAATAAGAAAAACATTAAGAAAACAAGTGTAGAAAATTATTAAGTAGACTAGAAAAGAATAAAAAGAAAATAGAGCATGAAAACGACTGTAAACCACACAAATTTTTTACATTTAATTAGAGTATATAAAAATGGGAATAATATATTTTAATGAAAATGTGAATATTCGTTGTAGGACTCGAGGACTATAGGAACCGAGAAGCCTGTGAATGACGGGGAACCCAAAATACAGGGAGTGACAAAGCAAATGCAAGCACGGAGGGATTGGAAAATTTTAATTTATTAGTTGAAAATTGTTGATGTAAAAACTTATATCAGAATTTATGAGGAATGATGAAATCCCGATAATATTTCATTCTCGAAATAATGAAAATTCCATGGAAGGCATGGATATTATGTCCTTGGATAAATTATACAAGAAAATGTATATATATAGATATATACATAGGTGCATATGTATATATATATATACATATATACTAGACATTTAAATAAATGAATAATAATATATATAGCATATATACATATTATTTAGTGTATAGTATTTAATATATAAGTATTAATAAATAATAAATAAAGCATGAGACAAATAAAAATAAAATGAAATGAAATGGAAAATAATAATACAAACAAATAAAACAACAATAACCTTAAAAACCATAAACAAATAACATATATATATTAATATAATATAAACATATATATTAATATAATATATAAATATACAAAGCTTTGTACGGAATTGGCTTTGAAAAGCCAATTCCGTCTGCTCCCATTTCGAATTGAAAGAAAAGAAACAGAGAGGAGCTAGCAGGGGCGAAAAACAAAGAAAGGAAATGAAAGGAAATGGGGAAGAGGAGAAAGACCGATCGGCTGGAGGGAGAAAGAAAGAAAGGAAAGAAAGGGAGGAAAGAAAAGAGGAGAAAGGAAGAGTTGGTCGGCTGGGGGGAGGAAGAAGGAAAGAAAGAATAAGAAAAGAAAAGGGAGATTGAGGGAGAAAGAGACCAAAGATTGGAGCTGGAAATCGAGACTGAAGAGGAAGAGCAAACCGAGAGGTAGGGGAGAAGAAACGAAAGCAGGAAATGGGGCTGAAGAGGAGAGTGAGTGAAGGAAAATGATGATGATGGAAGGCTGGAAATTGAAGGCAAAAAACAGCAGCTGAAACCGAGAAGCAATCAAAGAAAACAAAGGCAGAAAACAACAACTGAAACCGAGAAGCAACCGAAGAAGAAAACGTAGGCAGAAAACAGTAGCTGGAACCGAGAGCTGAAGAAAGGCTGGAACCGAGAGGCAGGGCTAGAACCGAGAGGCAGGGGAGAAGGGAAGAGATGAAACAGAGGAAGGAAAACTGAAGCTGGGAACCGAGAGCTGAGGGAGAAAGGAATTGAAACAGAAATGGGGACCGAAAGAAGATGAGAATGATGGGAGACTGAAACAAAAAAAGGGGGAAATTGAAGAAGAAGACAGAGGCTGAAGAGAAACAAAACCGTAGGAGAAGAAGGGCTGACCGAGAGGGGAGAAAGGAAAAGAAAAAAAAGAAAGAAAAGAAAGGGAAAGCTGGAAAATAGAAAAGGTAAATTGTATATATGTATATATATATATATATATATATATATATATATATATATATGTGTGTATTTAATGTACATGTATATATATTTATATGTTTGAGATATAGGCTTGTTAGTGTAGATTTAATTAGACAAAAAAAAATGGGAATAATGAGGAGTAGGCAAATATATATATATATATATATATATATATATATATATATATGTGTGTGTGTGAGATGATGAATAATGGAAACAAGTAATAATATATATATATATATATACGTATTTATGTGAATATATATATATATATATGGGTATATACATATAGGTGTATATAATGAATGGATATGTTAGTATATGTACATACAAGGATATATACTTGTGATAAGGAAAAATGAAAACAAATGATGACATATTTATTTATGTGCATAAACATGTAAATGTATATAGAAAATGTGTATGATTAATATTTGTATGTACAAAATATATAAATAGCAAAGAAAATATATAAACGTGCGTGTTGGCCTAGGTATGTACAATAATACGTACAAACGCAGTAGTAACAAATAGGTTACGATTTTAACGCAATTCGGATGATTCGCATGAATAGGATGCTAAGTAAGCGATTTCGGTGTAGGTGAATCGTAGAAAGAATTAAAGGAGGTACTAGGAGGCGTCACCACTCGAATTCGGGATATCCGATAAATCGAGGTAAGGGGTACTATTTAACTTAGTTCTGATAATGCATTCTTGTTTCACCGATAAATGATTTTATGAAAGAGCATATGATTTGAAATGATTTATCAATGCTTTCATACTTGTGAAACTATTTACGAATCATGTTTTAATTTTTCGAAATATTCCCCGAGTACTTTCCATGATATGAAATGAATTTTCCCTAAGGTATAAAGTGTATGGATGTTTTACATTTATTTATGTCAGACCCGAATTTTATGTAGCTTGTTCCTTATGATTCCTATGTGTATGAACACTCTATTATTATAGTTGAATCATAAGAAGAGTATTTACTAGATTTAAAGTGTTAGTAAAATGAATTAACACGCAAAAGCTACATAAAAAGCCTAATGTGAGCTATAAGAGTCACAGGCTAAACCGAGTGGATCTGAATCATTCTGACTGAAAATAAGAACTTAAAATGAGAAAGTATAGAGAGCTCATGAAGGAAAGTCAGCTTGATTTAGTTCCGAACACAGAAAACGAGAGTAAAAGCTAAAAAGGGTAAATTGGACCTTTTTGGCAAGTTAAGGTATTTAAGGTGTTTCAGGTGTAATTATCCACCGGCAACGGTTGAAACATAAAGATGAGAGTGTAAGACATAAGATATGACACTTTCAGAATTTTAAGAAAAAGTCAACTTGGTCAATGGTTAAGGAAAAAGTCAACTATAGTTAAGAAAGTGAACTTTTACCATAGTTGACTAATCATGGTTAAAAATTAACCTAAGTATGGAGAAAAATTGGGGAAAAATATTCTTGGTCAGAATACAAGATAATCATCCCCATAAGTAAGGAAAATTTATTCGGAAGGATTTCGGATTAAATTTAATGGTTAAAAACGTAATGGGCCTAAGGTGAAAATTTTAAAACCCATTAAGGTATACTGAACGTAGATCGAAATTCTTAGGTCCCTCAGACCGAATTGTTGGACCAATTAATCGGCCAAATATTTAGACAATTAAAGGCCCGAGGTATAGTAAAAATTTTAACCCAAAAGCCCATTAAGAAAGCCCAAACCGAGAAGCCCAAATGAAAAGCCCATGAGATAAATATCTAACCATATTAAAGCTAAACATGACTCATAAGGTGACTCATTAGGTGACTCATGACTAAGGCTTAGGAAGTCAAGTTTAATGGCTGGAAAGTAAGGCTTAATGGCTAAGTAAGTGGCTTATAAAATCAGTCACACCATTGTCATCTTCACCACACCATTCTCGGCTAGAAGAAACCGTTGAAACAAATTATCCAAGCTTTCTCTCACTAGAAATCACTAGAAATTAGGCATATTTGGAACTTGCATTCTTCATGAAAGTTGTTCCAAATTGAAAGGAGAGTGACATATGTTGGAATTGGCTATCAAGGAGCCATAGAGTGTAAACCGTGAGCCTCCAAAGTTTCGGCCAAAGTGTGAACACAACTATTGGTATATTTTCAAGTTTTCAATTTCATATATGTTAATGTATGAATGATTTTAAGTATATTGGTATATGTTTTAAGCATTGAAACCTATGAAATCACCATGATCTTGGTTAGGCTGAGAGTGAGCAGTGAAATATTGATGAATGCCCATATGATTTTAAGGCATAAATGGGTTAATATACACGTGTTAATGATTACGGTGTAATTAGAATTAATCAAATTGATTAATTAATACATGTATTAAGTTGGCAATTAAGATGTTTGATAAAATGCCTAAATGACTATGTGATGTTTAAGAATGTTACCAACCAAGTGTTTGTGAAAATGTCTAAGTGAATTGGCTAAGGAAAGGGACATGGCCGACATGCCATGGTGTGACCGACGGCATGGATAGCTCTCGGCCATGGCATGTGGCCGAGAGGTCCAAAGGGCCAAGCCCAAATGTTTTAGGCCCAATGTAATGTAATGGGTCTAAGACAAGCCCAATAAGAGTTGGTGAGCCCCACAAGCCCAATAGGCCCAACGAAAATGAATAGTAAAATGGAAAATGGGCTTAATGCATAGTTAGGCCCATTAAGGTTTATTAAAGCCCATTAAAGGAAATAGATTGTATTTAATGTGAAATACAGTATGAAAAGTGTAAATAATCTTATAAATGGTTATATGCAGCTCCAGATATTATTGGAGGAGCAAATCGGACTGCTGAAACGAGCAGCGCAGAGAAAGTGAAATTTCTCAAGTGATTACAGGTAAGGGACTTTTGTGAGTAGTTAGAGATACCTGCACATATTTTCATCTGCTTTTACATTCACTTAGAAACTCTGAGGGTCAGAGAAAGTGAATAATAATTATTGTAACCCGATAGTGACAAATTATGATTTTACCCCTAGTTAGTCAAAAAGTCAACTTTTGTGAAAAGTTGTAAAAAGCATGAAAACCACTATTTTGACTGTTTTACTGCTGTTTACCAGAAGAATAAATAGATGGGCTAATGATTTTAAGGTTGATGTGAATTAAGCACACTTTATAGTGCTGATTTTGATATTTTATAAATCATCCCTTTTTAAAGAGCCATCTATCATATTATGTGAGAATGAATCGTGCTGGAGCACAGCTCGCACTAGATTTCATATATTTTCCACATATATTAGTGCTGGATTGTGATTCGCACTAGATTTTCATGACTGCATGATAGAGTACTGGAGTTATTACTCGTACTCAATTTTATATGATATATGCATGAGAGAGTGCTGGAGCGATTAGCTCGTACTCGAGTTTTACATGAGATACATGACAGAGTGCTGAAGTGTTGCTCGTACTCGATTCTTCATGATTTATACATGACATAGTATTGGAGTTATTGCTCGTACTTGATTTGATGATATTGTGCATAGCATGGTACTGGAGTTATTGCTTGTACTTGATTTGAAACATGAACTATGCATTGACCTAGTTACTGGAGGTTTACTCACACTAGAGTTGAGTTTGTGATGTGAAACAGTGTTTGAGCGGAGTGTCGACTGTGAGTCGCGCTCAAAGGAGCGTATTGTATGTGATATATAATACATGTTGAAAACCATGCTTGATTTCCTTGTGTAGACTGAGTGTCACACTGTGAGAGGATTCGCATGAGGATACTAGAGACGTGGTATGATATTCCATGGTTTTGAGGGCTAAGACCTATGGCAGGCACCCCGACTGTGATGTAAGGTCCACAGGTGTACGTTGTACCATGCATGTGGCATGGAGTACACTGTACCGTGTGTTGTTGTGGAGTTGAGGAGGATATAGCTGGCAGTTGTGATGGACTAACCCCACTCCCGTTGCAGCAGTGATGCCCCACACACTAGGATTCCGTGTAGCTTGGGATCACATGTCAAATATGATCATAGTCCAGGATACTATTTACATTTTCACCACAGAGTCTCACATGATATATCACCTGATTGACTGGCTTAATTGCGGACAGACTTGAGGGATGGGTCGGACTTCGATTTTGTGATGTGAATGATTTAAATGCCATATTTACTGTGATTTAAATATAAATGGCATGATTTATCTAAAGGCATTGTGATATTGTAAAGATGCATTGTTTTGCACTACAGGCCTACATTTGAGAAAGAAAGCATAATTTCTATACATGGGATTTAATCTGTACAAGTATATATATATTTTTTAAAGACATGCTTTTAAAGTGAGTAAAGGAAATGATGTTTTCAAGGCATAGCATTATTTTGAGTAGATAGTGTAGATATCTACTTGCTTGCCTGATTTCCTTACTGAGCGTGATGTATGCTCACCCCCCTTTCTTTACATCTCTCTACAGAACATCAGTAGTAGAGTGAGAACTATTGAGGGATAGTATTCCTGAGTCCACTGCTATTTCCTATCGATCGACAGGTATACATATTTTGTACGGTTATGTATCTAAACATAGAAACAGCACAATGATGTATACGATATATATTATGGGGAATGTAATTGTAGTAGAATTTATATAATCTCACATGTATTATAAAAGAAGCTACAGTCAGTAACAGAATATTGACATGTATGTATGATAATGGATGATATGATATACGAGGAAGCTAACATCGAATCACAGCCCAACCATTGATGAGAGGAAAGGTAAGTTAAAATGCGAAAATTTTGTAGTGATTTTGGTTAAAGTCATCCATATTGTTAAAGAAACTTTTGACAATGTCAAAAGTATTTAAGAAAAGAAAATTGTTTTCGAAAGGGGATTATGGGGGCCACCTCTTGAGTCCTGCGGGAACAAAGTGTCACACAGCTTTTCTGTTTTATGAAAGAGTTTTCAGATTACAAGGAATTCGATTTTATTACTCGATATGAGTTTATGGGTTATAAAACCCATGAAAGATTTTGAAAACTCTGTTTTGAGACTATAGGCTTCATGCGTGGTTACTTCTTGTGGTGTTCCGGCTACACCACTTGGGTGCCGGTACGTATGGCCCCTTTTAGCACTTGACTCAACCTGTGTGGAAGATGTCGTACTACTGGTAGTTTTTGATGATGTTTTGGTAGTAACTCGTGCCCGCGCAGCACGCATGAATGTTCCCCTCACGGTGAGTGCCACATGTGCCCGTGCCCTAGCTATGTGCTAGTATATGATAAGAAATAAGAAGATACTACCCATGTTTATAATTATGATTGTTGTACGAACTTGATCCAGTCTACAGCCCCTCTTACCATGGCCATAGGTATGATGACTCTCTACGGAGAAGACACGTATTGCATGACTTAGTTATAGCCTAGTCTCCTCGATTTGATTATGAAAAATCGACTATGATGAATGAATATGTGTTTTCATGATATATACGATTATTGGTTACGACCGATATGCTTCATGAAATGATTATGAAATATTCATGAAATGTTTACGAAATGATTATGAAATATTTACGAAATGATTATGAAATATTCATGAAATGTTTATGAAATAATTATGAAATATTCATGAAATGCTCATGAAAGGTTTATGAAAAGTTGTAAAATGGTTAAGCATGTTATTTGTTTTAAAGACACGCATGCTTTATGACTTTTTATGATGATTATGTTTACGAAAGGTTTATGAAATGTTTACGAAACGTTTATGAACCCGATGGTTTTAAGAACTCATTCATGAACAATGAAAAGTTGTAAAATGGTTAAGCATGTCATTTGTTTAAAGACACGCATGGTTTATGATTTTTATGATGATTATGCATGAAATGACAATTTATGTATTTCATTAAAGTTTTGGTTCTATGAACGATTTCACATGTTTTAATATATCAGAACTGCTTTAAGAATATTATCTTACTGGGTTTTTCCCCAAAAGCTCACCCCTCTACCTCTCAGACCATTTGCAGTGATCCGTTGGCGTTACATGCCGCGTACACGATGTAGGTTGTGGGAAAGAGCTACTATAGGCTACTTTTTGTACACGCAGAATGGTATACATTTACATTCCTGTACCAGACATATCTGTACGCACAGACACGTATATTGAAAATATTTTGTTGGGATGTAATTTGTAAGGAAAACGATGTAAAGAATATGATTCTTGGGATTAGGTTTTAAGAGGATTGGTATTAAATCGATATGGATGTATTAAGTTGTAAATGTGGATTTGGAAAGTATGCTTGGTAGCTGTGGATATTTAGGATTGTTGGAAAGCATGCTTGGTAGTTGTGGATATCTAGGGTTGTCAAAACAACTGAATTGCAGGTGGGTAGGCTCATATATAAGCCGTTATGCTGTCAAAATTTCTATCGGCCATATAGGTCAAAGTATGGAAATTAAATAAAATTACAGATAAAGAATTAGGAAAAGTGTTTTGACACTGCACAGGAATACAACCTAAGTGAATAAAAGAATAAGTGGGTAAATTATGTTCAAAAAAAATTTCTTCGGTTTTCAAGGGTCAAGGGTCGTTACAGTTTAAGTGGTATCAGAGCGAAAGTTGTCTAGTACTGTCAGTGTCGAAAATAAGGCTAAAATTACATCACAATATCTATGCTTGTCTGGTTGTAGGTAATGTATACCTAATGACTTTAAGGTTTGAACTTTGGAATTACGCGCAGGTATTAGATCACTTGCATGATGAGTGGAAGATGCGGACGTCTTCGGAGGCAGGCTCAGCCACCTCCATCTCCTTCACCCGAGCCAGAGAGTCTTCGTACTCATATGGCTCAGTTCGAGCAGCGGTTGGAGCAGCGCCTCGAGCGAAGTTTGGAGTCGATAGCTGCCATATTTATTTATGTGCATAAACATGTAAATGTATATAGAAAATGTGTATGATTAATATTTGTATATACAAAATATATAAATAGCAAAGAAAATATATAAACGTGCGTGTTGGCCTAGGTATGTACAATAATATGTACACACGCAGTAGTAACAAATAGGTTACGATTTTAACGCAATTCGGATGATTCGCATGAATAGGATGCTAAGTAAACGATTTCGGTGTAGGTGAATCGTAGAAAGAATTAAAGGAGATACTAGGAGGCGTCACCACTCGAATTCGGGATATCCGATAAATCGAGGTAAGGGCTACCATTTAACTTAGTTCTGATAATGCATTCTTGTTTCACCGATAAATGATTTTATGAAAGAGCATATGATTTGAAATGATTTATCAGTGCTTTCATACTTGTGAAACTGTTTACGAAGCATGTTTTAATTTGTCGAAATATTCCCTGAGTACTTTCCATGATATGAAATGAATTTTTCCTAAGGTATGAAGTGTATGGATGTCAGACCCGAGTTTTCGATTTACGTATGTAGCTTGTACCTTATGATTCCTATGTGTACGAACGTTATATTTTATAGTTGAATCATAAGAAGAGTATTTATTACATGCAATCGACTATTTAAGAAATTAAAAATGCATGTAAGCTACATAACAGCGAGATGAGGGTTAAATTAATTTTCGAGCAAGTACAGGGGTAAGACGGTCAATTGATCGAAATCCGATATAAATACGATGAGAAAATTTCATTAAAAATATGAAATCGAGAGATCTTGATCAATAACGAGAAAAATATTGAATTTTGAGTCCAATTGATCGAGATATGAATTTAATTAATATTTTTGGAATTTTTTTGTCTCGAAAAATGAGCCCGAAAATAGTGAAAAAATATACCGGAAAGGTAAAATCAGATTGATAAATTCATTTACGAACTAGATGAATTTAATAAGAATTTTTGGGATATTTTAGGGATATTTTAGGATTTTTAATATTATTTTAAGGATTAAAATAATATTAAAAATATATTATAAAGAAAAAAAAAACAAAATAGAAAAAAAAGGAAATCAGAAAACGCGGGGAGAGAGAAGAAACGGAACCGACGCAGACCGAGGAGAGGAGAGACCACCGGACGGCCACCATCCGGCGACCCCAGCGGCCAGCTAACGGCCGGAAAAGGTAGAGGGGCACAGCGCGAACCCCCTGGCACCGGTAACGCGCCTCACCGGTGCCGGAAAGGGGAGATCGACGGAGAAGTTTACCGCGGAGGAAAACGTGAAATCCGACGGCCACCGGCTGTGCTAGGCTCCGATCGAGCCCAGCCAAACGTTCCCCAGGCTGTGGCGCACCGAACGGCGGCAGCAGCTCCCGGAGAACCGGCCGGACGACGCCGGCACGGCTAAATCACCCCTGAATCGGTCGGCGGTTCAGGGCAGAACCTTCTAAACTGAACCGGACCGGACCGGTTTAGCCAAGGAGAAAAGGGGAAAAAGAGGAAAAAAGAAAGAAAAAGGAAAAGAAAAATTTTTGGGATTTCACCGGACTTCGGGTAAGTCGATACGAGGTCAAAAGTGACCAATTTAATTTCTGATAAATTTATTTAAATTATATTTAATCGAAAATTGACCCGGAGTTAAATATACGAAATTGTGCAGTTCGACGATTACTTCCGAACGGAAGCCCGATCGAACTCCGATTCGCGCACCATCGCACAATCTCGGGTAAATAAAGCTCATTTACGACAATTTATGTGATTTATGCGTATTTAAGATTTAATTTACGCATTTCGGATTAAATTTTGGATTTAGTGAATTATATTCAAAAAATTGAATAAAATGTCGTAAATGATATACGGGCTTAACGTGATTAAGGCCCATTAAACGTAAAAGGGCCAATTTAAGTGAATAAACTGTATTAAATGTGTAATACAGTAGGAAAAGTGTAATTAACTCAGTGAATGATTAAATGCAGCTCCAGAGTCATATTGAGAGTTGACCGGACTGCGAGATTAGACAGCACAGAGGAAGAAAGGTCACACGACGTGATCCGAGGTAGGGGACTCTTGCAAGTAGCTAGAGATATCTGTGCATGTTTTTGTTGGATTTTGCATTCACTGAAATTGTTTGAGGGTCAGAGAAAATTGATAATATTATAGGGACTCGATATGGGTAAATTACGATTTTGCCCCTAGTTAGGCAAAAAGTGAAACTTTGGGAAAAGTTGTAAAAAGCATGAAAATGATGTTTTGAATGATTTTTACTGCTGTGTAGCAGAAGAGTAGGTGGATGGGCTAATGTTTCGAGGTCGATGTAAACTAAGCACACTTTATAGTGCTGATTTTAATGATTTTAAATATCCCTATTCTTAAAGAGCCATCTACCGAATTATGTGGAAACAATCGTGCTAGAGCACAACTCGCATTTGATTTCAGATGTTTTTCACATATATTTGTGCTAAAGGTTTACACGCACTACATTTATTTGACATGCATTATAGAGTACTAGAGCATTGCTCGTACTCAGTTTTATGTGATTTGTGCATGATAGAGTGCTGGAGCGATTAGCTCGTACTCGAGTTTTACATGAGATGCATGACAGAGTGCTGGAGCGTTGCTCGTACTCGATTCTTCATGATTTGTACATGACATAGTACTTGAGCGATTTGCTCGTACTTGATTTGAAATGAGAACTATGCATGACCTAGTGCTGGAGGTTTACTCGCACTAGTGTTGATATTTTTACATGCATATACAGTGTTTTGAGGCGGAGCGTTGACTGTGAGTCACACTCAAGACGCGCACTGTAGTTTTACGTGATATATAGACATGTTAGAAAAACCGTGACGATTTCCTCCCTGTAGACTGAGTGTCACACTATTGAGATGTTCTCACGTGGATTTAGAGACGTGGCATTTATTCCATAGTATGAGGGCTAAGACCTATGGCAGGCACCCCGACTATGACGTATTTCCATGGTATGAGAGGCTAAGACCTATGGCAGGCACCTCGACCATGATGTATGGGTCCACGAGTGTACGTTGTACCGTGCGTGTGGCATTGAGTACACTGTACCGTGTTTTGTGTTGTGGAGTTGTGGAGGAGAGTTGTTGATAGCTGGCGGTTGTGATGGACTGACCCCCCTCCCGTTACAGCAGTGATAACCCGCACACCGAGAACTGTGTTGCCTGGGATTTCACCACATGTTAGGATATGTACATAGTCCGGAGATGCTCTCTTACGGTAAGATCCTTAAGCCCAACATCCTTAAGCCAGAGTGGGCGGGGAGGCTCTGTTCGGTGGGGAGGCTCTCTTACATAGTCTAGAGAGATTGCATTTACCACTGAGTCTCGCATGATATATCACATGTGTTTTATGATACGGGTAGACCTAAGGGATGGGTCGAAACCCAGTTTATTTGTGTTGTGATGAGAAATGCCATATTTACTGTGTTTTAAATGTAAATGGCATATTTTATATAAAGGCATTCTTAAATGATTAAATATGCACTGTTTTGCATGAATGCCTCTGATTGATAAACCAGCATGTGTTTAGTACATGGGATTTTAAATCTGTACTATATTATATATATTTTAAACATGCTTTTGAAATGAGAGAAGGAAAAGCAAAGCACTATTTTCAGTAGATAGTATGGATGTCTACTTGCTTGCCTGATTTCCTTACTGAGCGCGTTGATAACTCATCCCATTCATTTTTCCCCCATCTCTACAGATTCTCATCAGTAGATTGAGTCGGCTGAGGTATTGCATTCCTTTGATCCGCTGCCACTCCCCATCTAACGAAAGGTATACACATGCGTACTCTTTTGTATCTGAACAATGCATAAACACAGTGATGTACACGTTTTAATATGGGGGATGTAATGATGTAATTATATTTAAGTATATGAATTTACTTATGATATAAATGTCATGTATGTATGATACGAAAAAGAATGGTAAGGTATGTCTGGATGAGGAAACTAATGCCTATTCACAGCCCAACTGTTGAGGAGATAAAGGTAAGTAAAAAGTGAAAAATTTATTATAGTTTTTGGTAAAGTTGCGTGTGGGAGGAGGGCGTGACAATGAATGTTTTACATTTATTTATGTTTTTATATCCATATTGTTAAGGAAACTTTTGACAATTTCAAAAGTATTTAAGAAAAGAAATTTGTTTTCGAAAGGGGATTGTGGGGGCCACCTCTTGATTCTTGCGGAAACAAAGTGCCACACAGTCTTTCTGTTTTATGAAAGAGATTTCAGATTACAAGGAATTCGATTTTATTACTCGATATGAGTTTATGGGTTATAAAACCCATGAAAGATTTTGAAAACTCTGTTTTGAGACTATAGGCTTCATGCATGGTTACTTCTTGTGGTGTTTCGGCTACACCACTTGGGTACCGGTACGTATGGCCCCTTTTAGCACTTGACTCAACCTATGTGGAAGATGTCGTACTATTGGTGGTTTATGATGATGTTTTGGTAGTATCTCGTGCCTGCGCAGCACGCATGAATATTCCCCACACAGTGAGTGCCACAGGTGCCCGTGCCCTAGCTATGTGCTAGTATATGATAAGAAATAAGAAGATACTACCCATGTTTATAATTATGATTGTTGTACAAACCTGATCTAGTCTACAGCCCCCCCTTACCATGGCCATAGGTATGATGACTCTCTACGGAGAATGACACGTATCGCATGACTTAGTTATAGCCTAGTCTCTTCGATTTGATTATGAAAATCGACTATTATGAATGAATGTGTTTTCATTATATATACGATTATTGGCTACGACCAATATGCTTAATGAAATGATTATGAAATATTCATAAAATGTTTTCGAAATAATTATGAAATATTCATGAAATGTTTACGAAATGATTATGAAATATTCATGAAATGTTTATGAAATAATTATGAAATATTCATGAGATTTTCATGAAAGGTTTATGAAAAGTTGTAAAAGGGTTAAGCATGTTATTTGTTTTAAAGACACGCATGCTTTATGACTTTTTATGATGATTATGTTTACGAAAGGCTTACGAAATGTTTACGAAACGTTTATGAACCCGATGGTTTTAAGAACTCATTCATGAACAATGAAAAGTTGTAAAATGGTTAAGCATGTCATTTGTTTAAAGACACGCATGGTTTATGATTTTTATGATGATTATGCATGAAATGACAATTTATGTATTTCATTAAAGTTTTGGTTCTATGAACGATTTCACATGTTTTAATATATCAGAACTGCTTTAAGAGTATTATCTTACTGGGCTTTTCCCCAAAAGCTCACCCCTCTACCTCTCAGACCATTTGCAGTGATCCGTGGGCGTTACCTGCTGCGTACACGATGTAGGCTGTGGGAAAGAGCTACCGTAGGCTACTTTTTGTACACGTAGAAAGGTATACATTTACATTCCTATACCAAACATATCTGTACGCACAGACACGTATATTGGAAATATTTTGTTGGGATGTAATTTGTAAGGAAAACGATGTAAAGAATATGATTCTTGGGATTAGGTTTTAAGACGATTGGTATTAAATCAATATGGATGTATTAAGTTGTAAATGTGGATTTGGAAATTATGCTTGGTAGTTGTGGATATTTAGGATTGTTGGAAAGCATGCTTGGTAGTTGTGGATATCTAGGGTTGTCCAAACAACTGAATTGCAGGTGGGTAGGCTCATATATAAACCGTTATGCTGCCCAAATTTCTATTGGCCATATAGGTCAAAGTATGGAAATTAAATAAAATTACGGATAAATAATTAGGAAAAGTGTTTTGACACTGCATAGGAATACAACCTAAGTAAATAAGAGAATAAGTGGGTAAATTAAGTTTAAAAAAAAAATTTCCCCCGATTTTTAAGGGTCAAGGGTCGTTACGACTTAAAATAGAAAATATATTAATGTTGTAATCAAGAGTTAAAGCAAATGAAATAGTAAAGGAGAGAACCAGCTTCCTTTCACGTAGGCAAGAAATCTCGCAAATAGTCTAGAAAACCAAAACAGAAATTAAAGAGTGCAATGCAGAAATCGTTACAAGGCAACGCAGAATTCTGGATGTGTCACTCAACAAGTCTTTTCCTCCTTTAAACTTAAGCTAGAGCTACCAAAAATCAAACATTCTACACAACTTTTAAACTAAGAATACCAGTGAAGACAAAAATTGCAGAAAATGTTGAGGAAGAAGGGCTGCTGTCACTAGCCTTCTGATTGAACAGTAACGGAAATGTAAAACAGAGTAGTAAAGGAAACTAATAAAAAACATAAAATGAAAGCTTTGCTTTCAAGAAGCTTAAAATGTGCCAAAATAAAAATAGGAGCTGTAAACTTGCCAACCCGAAAGCAATCGTGGCTCCAACCCTACCAACGTGAAAACCTTAAAAACCCCACAAAGAAAATATTTAAAAACTATCGAAAACCTAGTAGCTTAAATAAAAAATAAAAAAAACTAGACTAAAAAATCTCTAAAAACTACTACCTAAAATTGTCACATCTTTCTCTTTTTATACACATCAAAATGGGGGTACAAAGGGAAATTTTAAACCAAGATGAGTAGGCATTGTTTGGCCACTTGTCTTCACACCATTAGCTTCTAGAGAAGATATTTCCAGGTTATTTGTCTTCTTGTCCACTTGGATGTGCAAGGTGGCATGGCTTGTGTCTTCCATGAGGTGGCCAAGGTGTCCTTTGAGCTTATCCTTCAAAGATGAATAAAATATGGATACTTGGCATCACATGTGTCAACAAGATGGTGACTCATGCTGCAAGATGAAATGGTAGTGGTCCAATTTTCAATCCATTTTATACTAAAATGACTGAAATTCATCTGGATTTATTTTATATGTAAACATGAGAATTTTAATTAAAATGAGGGGATAATTAGTAAAATAATATGGGGATTAAAATAGTTAATTAAGAAATTAAATATAAATAACTCTATTTTCATAGAATTACCATGGCCACGCTCGGATCGACGGCGACGAGGCTGGTTTGGCCTTTCCTCTCTTCGGCCTCGCTATGGGTTTTTCTCGCGCGTTGTTCGGCGCCTCTATGTTGCCGATGGTGGCGATTCGGCCCTTCCCCTAGCTGGTGGCAAGGTCCTCTCCCTTCCTCTGACCTCTGTCCGCCTCTCTTTCCTCTCTTTTCCTTCGGTTTTCAATTTCTCTCTCTCTTAATCACCGGTCGTCGTTCCTTCGAACTATCGGTTCCGACAGTGGCTTTGGCTGCCTCTCCCTTTGGCCTCTCACCTAGGTGCGTCCATCGGTGGCCTCTTCCGATCATCGGAGGAGACGAGGGTGAGGGATCGGGTTTTGCCCGATCCGCCCCTTCGCTCAACAGAATTGTTTTTTTATGTAATATATAATATTATATTAAAAATATAATATAATGTATTATATGAAAAATATCTTATTTTTCCTAAAATATCCCATTATTTATTTTTTTTATTTTTTTATTTTCCCGAAATTTTTTTTCATATTTTCGAGATAAATTTCGGAGGTGGAAAATTTTCGGGTTATCCATATAAATTCATATCTTGATCAATTGGACTTGAAATTTAATTATTTTTTCTTTATTGATCAAGATTACACGAATCCATGTTTCAAATGTCAATTTCTTAAAGAAATGACAACGAATTTTGAATCTTACATTCTTCCCCTCCTTAAAAAATTTGGTCCTCCAAATTGAACCAGATCAGTCCGTGGACAACTTCGGGTACTTCTCACGTATCATGCTCTCCAATTTCCATGTGGCTTTTTTCAGAGTGTGGTATTGCCGAAGAATTTTAACTAAAGGGATTGTCTTAAATTGTAGTGTTTTCTCCTTCCTATCCACTATCTAAACTGGTTTCTTTACATATTACAGGTTCTCATTGAGCTCCGATGGCTCATATCTAATCCCATGTGTCAAGTCCGAATGATATCTCTGAAGCATCGAAATGTGGAAGACATTGTGGACACCTGCTAATTCAGGTGGTAACGCCAACCTAAAGGCCTTATCTCCCACTCTGTCTAATATTTAAAAATAGTCAAATATAACGAGGATTCTGTTTATCTCTCTTCTCGAATCTCATTATACCTTTAAAGAGAGAAACTTTTAGAAATACTGATTCACCCACGTTGAATTCCAATGGCCTCTATCTCATGTCAGCATAGCTTTTTTTTGTCTGCTCTGAGCTGTTCTTAATCTCTCATCTATCCACTGAACATTCTCAGAGGCCTGTCTTACCAAATCGGGAGCAAATATCTGTCTTTCACCCACTTCTCCCTATCCAATCGGGGAACAACAACTATGGTCATACAATGCCTTTTCGATACTCGATTAACAACTATTGTTGTAGGCAAATTTAACTAATAACAAATGATCATCCCAGGAGCCTTTCAAATCCATTTCGTCCACTCTCAACATATCCTCTAATGTCTAGATGATGATTCTCTCTTATTGACCATCGGTTTGAGGATGGAAAGCTGTGCTAAAACTCAACTGGGTTCCCATGGTTTCCTGAGAATGTTCCCAACAATGGGAAGTGAAGCAGGAATCCCTATCTGATACAATGCTCACTGGAACGTTACTTGGTATTCCACAATCTCCCTTACATATCAATCCGCCCACGCACTTAGAGTATCTGTGGATTTCATAAGCCGAAAGTAGGCTGACTTAGTCAATTTGTCCACAATCACCCAAATAGCATTATAGTTTCGCCGGGTCTCAGGGTGAACCCATAACGAAATCTATGGTAACGTGCTCTCATTTCCATGTCGATATAGGTAGAGGCTGCTATAACACTACAGGCTTCTGATGCTCTCCCTTAATCTGCTGACATACGGGACACTTCGTTACAACTCTACGATGTCTCTTTTCATACCTGACCACCAATACCCTTTTAGAGATTTTGATACATTTTATTGGTCCCCGGATGTATTATATATCTTGAAGATTGAGCTTCTAAAAATAACAATCTCATTAACTATAGGTCTTTGGGAACACTTATTCTACCTCTGAACCTCAGTAAGCCATCATCACTCACTGTGAACTCTGTCACTATACCCCTCTAAATCTTACTCAAACTAGTGACACCCTGTCGATCATCACGCTAAGCCTGTCGAATCCGATCAATCCAATCTAGTTCCAATCTCAGGCTAGCTGTCATAAAATCACTGTCAGCATCAGAAAGGATCACATCTCTACTGAGGTTCACAAACTGCTCTAACAACTCACGCTCCTTGACCATCATATGTGATACCATCTCGAGGCTCTTTCTGCTCAAGGCATTAGCCACTACATTAGTCTTACCCGAACGGTACAATACCTCACAATCATAGTCTTTCAGGAAGCTCTAACCCTCTTTGTTATCTCATATTCAACTCTTTCTATGAAAACAGATACTGAGGCTTTTATGATCAGTGCATACCTGAAATTGCTCACCGTATAAGTAGTGGCGTCATACGTTCATTGCAAATACTATGGCTACCAATTCTAAATCATGGGTGGGATAGTTTCTCTCATGGTCCTCAACTGTTGGCATCCATAAGTGACTATCTTCCCATTTTACATTAGTATACAGCCTAATCCTTGTTTTGAGGCATCCATATATACTGAGAAACCTCTTGAGCTATTTGGTATGGTGAGAATAGGTGCGGTGGTCAGTTTATGCTTCAATTCACCAAAACTCACAAAAGTTATTTTCACATTTATCATCCCACTCAAATACAACCTTCTTCCGAGTGAGACGTGTCAACGGAGCAGCCCATTTCGAGAAATCCTTAACAAATCATCTGTAAAACAGTTTTCAATTGCTGCTCATGATCTTCCCTGAACTTTGAATGTACCAACATATCATCGATAAAGATGATAACAAATTGGTCCGGGTAAAGTTTAAATACCTCGTTCATTAATGTCCTAACGGGTACAGAAAGTTATCTTGAGCACATCTACATTTCAAATCCTCAACGGATAATACCCAAAATTCAAATCGATCTCGAAAAAGATCTTCGCTCTTCAAAATTGATCCAATAGATTATCAATAATGGAAGGAAACACTTACTCTTGATGGTAGCCACATTCGACAACCAATAATCAATACATAGTTAGATGTTTTCATCTTTCTTTTTTACAAATAGGATTGATGTTCCTCGTGGTGAGATACTCAGTCTGATGAACCCCTTTATCTAATAACTCCTGTAATTGCTTCTTTAGTCCTTTCAGTTCCACTAGTGCCATTTTATACAGTGGTTTGGATACCGGCTCAATATCAGGCACCAAATCAACAAAAAATTTCATCTTTTTATTAAGTGGTAACCCTGGTAAGTCATCAGGGAAGATATCAGGAAACTCCTTGACTACTGGGATATCTGTCAAATTCGGATGTGCCTTATCCATACCAACCACATAAGCGATAAAACCTTGACATCATTACTCATTTCGTTAGTACAATCATTCACTCCTTTAGTTACAACCAGTACATTTTTTCATCACTTGTCAAAACATACAATACACTTTTCAGGGTGGAAACACCACTATCTTAGAATAGCAATCTAAACAGCATAGTCTACAGCCGACCAATCCATTTCCTATATTACATCAAAGTCAGTCGTATTCAATTGAATAAGATCGACTGACGTATCCTTTTCCCTCACTTTCAACTTCAATCTCTACATACATATTCAGTTAGCTGACTATCCTTCATTGGGGTGCTAACTATCAGTATTTTACCTAAGGGTATAGGCTTCACATATTTTACTAACTTATCTGCAAATGAAGGCTATATGAATAAATACGTGACACCAAGATCAATTAAAACAATTGCTTCAATATTAACAGTCTGGGTGGTACCTTCCACCACATCAGATGAAGCATCAATAGTGTCCTAGTCCAAGGCATACACTCGCCCTCAACCAACAGCCTATTTCCCCTTCTCTTCGGCTGTAGCCTTCTTTTTCGGTGCAGACGTATCAGCAGGGGCTGTCTCAAGCTCTTTGTTTTTTTTGGGGCAATCTCACCCAGCTCTAGGCAATCCTTAAATAGATGGCCCATCTTACCACTCTTAACGCATCTTTTAGTAAATAAGATGCGGGGCCTATTTTCGTGGTATCTACCACACATCCTATACTGCTCAGTAGTAGGTCAGGGTCCTCCAATCACAATGCCCCTCGTAGGCGCTGAAACTGGATACACTGTGGGCTTACTAACCATCTTACCCTGTAACTTATCAGCTTTAAATCTCTTGCCAAATGGCCTCTAGTACATGAACTCGCCCCTCTACCACGGCGGGTAACAGGCATAATGCCTAAATTCTTGCATCCATAACCATTCATTAGTTTAATCCCATCTCGGTATACACAGTTATATCTAAACAAAATAAAGTAATATGGGGATGTAACTTTCCTACTTACTAATACCTACTCATATCAAGCCAAACCTGGTTCTGATACCACCTCTGTCACGACTCCTTTTTACCTAAAATCGCTACAAACTTTTCATTTTTTCCTTTCCTTTCCTGGTCGTGAACATTCTCAGTTGGGCTATGAGTCAGTATTAGTCACTCTTTACCATCTACCATGTCATCTATCTTTTAATTTATTCAAAAGCAAACACCTATACTTTATAATTAAGGTTCTATACTTGTACGTGTTTACTAATATTTACATCCCTTATATAACATTCTAAAATGATTATTGTGCTATTACATGTTTAGATACAAAATGATATTAGTATGTATACCTCTCGGTGATGGGAAGCAACGGATACCAAGATGCAAGTCTTCAACCACTCACTAACTACTATGTGCGCTCTGTAGAGGGGTAAAATGAAAGGGATGTGCTCACTAGCTCAGTAAGGCAATAATGCAAGCAAGTAGATAACTACACTATCTACGTGCTTATAATGTCATGATATAAAATCGCTTACATTTAGAGCATGAGAAAATAGATAAAACTATGTTGCATGTGTATAAATATATCATGTACTGTAAAACATGAAAGCAGTCATAAAACCATGGAAAGTCATCATGTAAAACGTCTCATGCTCAGCATGTCAACTTATCATAAAACAATACATCATCGTTTAAAAACATCCCACAAGGTTCGACCCCTCCCTCGGGTCTACCCTGGATAACACAAATCATGTTTAGTGCATATAAAATCATATGATATCATGTGAGATAGGTGGTCACTATATACAATTGAGGACTCTGCTGGCTAACTATGTCCCTATCATCCCAGACTACACGAATCTTGGTGTTCAGGGCATCACGCTGTAATGGGAGGTGGGTCAAATCCTACTCGCCAGAATATAAATCAGCATCATCACCACACGGTACAGCGTACTCCATGTGATATACACGGTACAACGTACTCTACGGACCGATATCGCGATCGGGGGTGCCTGTCGTAGGTCTTATCTACCCCATACCCTGTATAACCGACTCAGTCTCAAGTACACGTTCAAGCATCTCACCCGTGTGACTAATAGTCTACACGAGGCATCCAGCATGGCTCATGTGAGCATCTCATCTATGTGACATACAATTTACATGAGGCATCCAACACGACTCATTACATATCACAGTGTCAAAAGTCCAATGCGAGTAAGGCTCTAGCACGATTTCATGCACAATCAGTCAAAATCCTCGTACGAGAAATGCTCCAGTACGGCTTTATGCAAAATAAATAATGGTAAAATCATGTACGAGCAAAGCTCTAATATAGTTATGTGCATAAGAAATAATGAAACCCACGTATGAGCAAAAGCTCTAGTACGACTTGCATACATCTCAACTCGAAATATGGTGCAAGCTAGGCTCCAGCACATTTCATGCATGTTAAAATATCGAAATCCAGTGCAAGCAAGGCTCTAGCACAATTTATACTCATATAAATTTGATAGGTGGCTCTATTTAGGTAAAACCCCTTTTAAAACTCAAAACCAGCACCGACACGTGCTATGTCATGCAAATCATGAAACAATTAGTCTACATATCCTTGTTTTGCCCAAATCAAGGCATCACATTACATTAAAACATCAAAATCGAGATATTCATGCAGTTTACTAGCCTTACTACCCTTTTCATAAAATTTACTCCCAGGGGCAAAATCGTTTTTTTACATCAATACCCCGATTTTTGTAAAAAATATTATTTTATTTCTAGATACCTTAAAGAATTTCATACCCTTTAAATACCCTCAAAAATGCATGTAGATACCTCTAGATACTCATAAAATCCACTTACCTCAAATCACTCTGATCACACCATCGCTGAAATTCCACGCGATTTGTTTTACTCACAATTAAATCTCTGAAGCGGCATATAATGATTTATCAGATTAAATATAATACTTCCATCTGTATTTCACTTTCATTGGGCTTAATTAAAACTATTGGGCCCATTTACTCTTATTGGACCCAATTACCCCCTTAATGGGCCTTACTCAATCTTAACCTCATTTTCACTTACTATTCACTTTATCTAGGCCTATTGGGCTCATCAAGCCCATTAACACTTATTGGGCCTGTTCCTAGGCTCTTTGGATAGCTCATTTAGTCATTTACGACAATCGATTTTCAATTCTAATCATGAGGCATTTTATACGAAATTAATCTGCAACTTATAAGATGAATTTCTAACTCTTATAATTATACAAGTTCTCTCAAATGAGATTTACTTATGTGAGACCACGTATAAGTTTAACCTTATATATATATGTAAATGAATTCATAAGTATGGTGATATACTTGTAATATGAATTATATGTAATGTAAGTCCATAAGTTTAAGGTACACACACATGTAATAGGAGTTGTGATTGTAGGTACAAGTTACATTATATATGAATATGAAGAAATGGACTTAAACATGGGAAGAATGTGAGTGAAATGGAACATGAGTAGTGTGGTGAAATGGAAGGAAGATTTGCATAAGTTGTGCACTTCCATTTGGTTTATAATAAGTACCTTTGGGTACACAAAGATTTCACACGAGTTTTAATGAGTATGAAGTATTAATGGGTGCCATTTTCAAGTCTCAAAGGTGATCAGATGGGAAAATGACTAAGGCAGTAAATTGAGGGATTGTTTGGTATGTGTTGCTGCAGAAAAACTACAGAAAATCTGGAAATATGAAGGTCAGATCGATCTCATAGGATGAGAGATCGATCTGGAAAAGCCAGACTGCTCTTATTTGAGCAATGGTATATGACAGATCGATCTCCATGGGAGCAAAATCGATCTCCAAAACATTTTGTAAAATGCAGATCGATCCTTAAGGGAACAGATTGATCTCCTTAGCTCTCTGTTTGGAGAAGATCGATCTCAAGCTTCGACAGATCGATCTCATGCTTAAAATGTCATGAAAAAGAAGGATTTAAAGGGACCAGATCGATCTCCTCCTAGAGCAGATTGATCTCATCAAGCCAATTCTATAAATAGGAGCAGTGAATCTGCAGATTTTGAAAAAATAATTCACCCTTTCCATTTCAACTCAAAAACCTAGCTTTCTCACTCCTAAATCCAGCCATTTTCAGAAAGATTTGAGGGAAAGATATTAGAGACAAAGTTGTTCACATCAAAGAGAAGAACAACATAGTTGGAAGGCATTTTCCCCATTTATTGGATTTAAGCAACAAGGTGAATTTGTATTGGAATAAGGAGGAAATCAAGCTAGGTGAGTTTCTAATGCAAATACCCAAGTATATTTGTTTGGATATTGATGTGGGAAATGATTAGTATGCATAGAAATGATAGAAACTACCTAGAAAGTAAAGGATCCACCATAACCTAGAAATGGTCTAGTGTGAGAAAGTGGAATGTGAAGTACTAATGATGAATGAGATATCTTAAGAGGATGATTGTGTTGTGGGTATGATTTAGATGTGCTAATATTGGAATAAATTGTGAGATTTACCACAAGGGATAAAATGTATATTTAAGGCATTGGATAAATGCTTAGTTGAACAAGAGTTAGAAACGTTAACTCAAATACTTGATGGATGAATTGCAGTTCCTGACGATACACCGGAGCAAGTCGAGATAAGAACGCGAGAAGCATAAAGGAGGAGATTTGCACTAAAGTAAATAGAGGTAAGGGACTGTGTGTTAGATATAGAGATGTTCGTGCGTATTTTACAGTAATTTCGTAGATATAATGGTAGAATTAGTATGATACTACGATTCTATGAAATGATATGGAAGCATTAAATGTACTATGATATGTATATATATATATATATATATGTATTGAGAAATGGGATAGGGTAAGGAAATAGCATGATATGCATGTTTTCAATGTTTTTCTCAATTTTGTATTGATATTGGTGATTGAGAAATGATGATGATAGGTTGGCTAATTTTACATGTTTTAGCATGGAGATACATGCTGCATAAATAAACATGTTTTGAGTTTTAAAAAGAGAAAATAGCCACCTATCAGATTTGAGATGAGATTTGGTGTTGAAGCTCTAGCTCACACCTGTTTTAATGACTTTGACTATGTGCTGGAGTGTTAGCTCGCACATGTTTCTATGCTTTTGATGTGCCGTGCTGGAGTTTAACTCGCACGATGGTTTTGAGAAAAGTGTTGGAGCTTTGCTCGTACCTGTTTTTACTGAGTTGAGGTAAACCTGGGGGTTTGCGACCCAAGGGGATGCCAGCCAGGCAGGGCCTTAACGATAAATCGTACCGTGCTGGAGCCTTGCGATGACTGTGTGTCACGCTGATTGCTCGCCTGGTATATGAGACATGGTTCAGGATGAAAAGTCAATCAGAGTTGGAGTATGGACTTGGGTCCACGGTCGTACGTAGTACTGTGTAGTTATCCGTTGGTATACTATGTACCGTGCTGAGTGCACGTGAGTACGAGTATCGCGTAGATGACACACGGCGTACCTTATACCGTGAGTATATGAGGAGATAAGGTTGATTGAGATGAGCCGGAGGGTAGGACTGACCCATCCGCCTTCAGGCGAAGTGATGCCCGGTGCACACCTGATCAGTGAGGCCTGGGATCACTGACTATGGCCATAGGTCATGGATATTTGATTGCCAAAAATTTCATTCCTGTCTCAGAGATTCGGGAAACAGATACAACTCAAAAAAGAAAGAGATTTGGGGAAAAGATATGATTGAGAAAGTAAAAAGATTTTGTGTTTTGATAAATCTCTGATTTAAACACTTGTGCCGTGAGGGTATTGTTTTATGAATCATGTTTTAAAATGGAAGCATTACATATATGATTTACATGAAAATGCAAATGAGAAATGTATGTTTAAAAGCATTTTCGTATAATATTTCCATTTAATATGAAAACATGGTTTTGGTTTATACATGCATGGGCTATGTAGGTAGTACGATATCTACTTGCTAGCATTCATTTCCTTACTGAGCTATGGTTTGCTCATCCCACTATTTTCCCTTTCCAGGTATTGAGAAGTAGTAGAGCGGTGGTCTCTAGATTCCTTTTCGAGTGGGACAGCTCCCGCCAGTCGTAAAGGTATAAAAATTGTATACACAAGCGTATTTTGTATCTATCTTGTCGTATCGCACAGTTATACCTTGGAATTGTAAACAGCTTTATGGGGATGATATGTAAATACATTGTATTTATACAATTGATTCTATATATCTACACACACCTGGGAGTGTGAATAAAAGTTTTAAAATTTTCCTCTGTAAATGTATGAATTTTAGAAATCGCATCGTCTCACAGCCCAACCGTAGTAGCGTAAGTATGGATAAAAAGGGCACCTGAAAGTGGGGTGTGACAAATTTGGTATCAGAGCTTGGTTGGTCTGATGTGAGTCGATGTTTAGGACTAAGAAAACATACATCCCCAAGTTACTGTGCGATATTTAGATACAAATGTGTATACAGAGCTGGTAGTGAATTAAACGTTTGTTATAAATGTAGGAAAGTTATCAGGCTTAGGAGATATTCATGAGAGACACCGCAAGAGGGGAGAGAGCTCAAGAGCTCAAGGACAAAATGACAGGACTGAGAGGCATAGTAGATCATCCTCTAGTCATGAGCCCCAGGAACAGATAGAGGCTTCCAATCCTCTGATAGCCCGATTAGAGGAAGACATGCGCACGATGATGACCATGATGGGTCAGATTATGGCTAGGTTTGAGGGTACACCTGGTACAATGGGACAAGCTGCACCGAATCCCCCAGCAGCTGCACCTGAACCTGAGAATGTTGCACCTGCACAACCTGAACCGGTTAGGCCACAAGAACCTTATATTCGACCAGTACCTCCTCCAGTAGCCCCACAACAGTATGATGATAATGATTTGGGGTATGGATATGATTGTGATATGGATAGGTTGAGGCATTTTATGGACTTTAAGCCTCCTTCGTTTAGCAGGGTAAAGGATCTGACAGTGGCTAAGGACTGGATCAGCCAAATGGAGAAACTGTTTGACTTCTGTAGGTGTTCGGCTATGGAGAGAGTAGCGCTTGCAGCCTTTGTATTGAGAAGCGAAGGTATGGTTATCACTTGGGATATGTTCTTGAGTGTTTTCAGAAAGCAATACATCCCAGATACCGCTTGACGTAGGTTACAGATGGAGTTTTTGAATTGGACTCAAGGGAACCAAACTGTGGATGAGTACGAGTCACGATTCACTTCACTGGGCAGATATGATCCGGACTATATCAGGAGTGAAGCTATCAGAGTTCGTAGATTTGTAGATGGACTCAGGCCTTCGATCCGAGTGAAGTTGGCCCCATTTGATGTTGCTACCTATAGAGAGGCTGTGCGACGGGCCCAACTGTGTGAGCAAGATTATGACCTACACATTTCTAAGTTCAGTTAGGGTAAGAACAAGGATCCAAGGAAGCTGGGAGTTGTCAAGAGTGCTAAGTCTGGACAGAGAGGCGCTAGTAAGCGTCGGAGAGAGACCGATGAGTTACAGAAGAAGGATGCTAGACCTTTCGCACCTCAGACCAAGACACCAGCCAGAGGTGTAGTGATTGGTGGACCCCGACCAACTACTAATCAGTGTAGACTATGTGGTCGATACCATGGTGGTAGGCCATGTCATCTTCAGGGTACCCGATGCTTCAGATGTGGTAAATTTGGGTATTGTGCCAGAGAGTGCCCGGAGATAGTTGAGGTAGGCCCATGGAGGGGTAAGGAGCCAGAGAGAGTTCCTACAGTTACACTTCCTGCAAGAAAGAAAGCCTCAGCTGAAGAAAAGGGGAAACAAGTTATGGGTCAAGGCAAGGTGTATGCGATAGACCATGCATCAGTTGATACCTCTTCTGAAGTGATAAAAGGTACAATCTTGATTTTCAATTTGGAGGTTATAGGTTTGTTTGATTCTGGTGCTACGCATTCCTTTATATCACTTGCATGTGCATCAAAGTTAAAAGGTTTTGTAGAACCCACATACTTGAGTAGGATTTTATTAATAAGTACCCCTATGAGAGTTAGCCAATTAGCTGAGCAAGTGTACAAAGACTGTAAAGTGAGGGTATGGGATAAGTGCATGACAGCCAATCTGATTTTGTTGAATATGTATGACATTGATATAATCTTGGGAATAGATTGGTTAGCTACCAATCATGCTGTCTTAGATTGTCACGTTAAGTCTATTACATTCTCTCTACCTGAAGGATGTATTGTAAGATTTTACGAAAAGAAATCAAACCTTGAATTTTATGACAAATAAAGTTACATTGGTATAAATGACATAAATGTTGTTTTGAAGATTTTATTGCTTATGTGGTGGATTTAGACAAAGTACATCCGGATATGGAGGACATTCCGTGGTTAGAGAATTCCCTGATGTCTTCCTAGATAACCTATCGGGATTGCCACTGGATAGAGAAATGGAATTTGGTATAGATTTGACGCCTGACACCGAGCCAATATCCAAGTCACCATATAGGATGGCTCCAGTTGAGCTAGAGGAATTAAGGAAGCAGTTGCAAGATATGCTAGACAAAGGATTTATAAGACCGAGCATCTCACCATGGGGAGCTCCGGTATTGTTTGTGAAGAAGAGAGACGGGAGCCTTAGGTTGTGTATTGACTATAGGATGTTGAACAAGGCTACCATTAAGAATAAATATCCCTTGCCACGCATCGATGACTTATTGGATCAGCTTTGGGGAGTACAGATATTTTCCAAGATAGATCTGAGGTCTGGGTATCATCAATTGAAGATTCAGAAGAAGGATGTGCCCAAGACAGCTTTCCGCACCCGCAATGGCCATTACGAATTCCTGGTGATGCCTTTCAGGTTGACTAATGCACCAGCAGCTTTTATGGCTCTAATGAATGAAGTATTCAAGTCATACCTGGACCAGTTCGTGATTGTTTTCATTGATGATATATTGGTGTATTCAAGGTCCAGAGAAGAGCATGAGCAGCACTTGAGGATTGTTTTGCAGACCCTCCGAGAGAGAAGGTTATATGCCAAGCTTAGTAAATGTGACTTCTGGCTATAGTAGATTTCTTTTCTGGGCCATGTTGTATCGAAAGATGGGGTGTCAGTAGATCCATCCAAGATTGAGGCCATTGTTCAATGGGAACAGCCCAAGACAGTCACAGAGATCAGAAGCTTTCAAGGTTTAGCTGGTTACTACAGAAGATTTGTAGAGGGTTTCTGTTAGTACTGAAATTTATATATGTTTAGAACCCTTTTTACTTAGTTATTTGATTTGTTCTTTGCTATATTAGGTATGTTTTATGTGTTTTGTGCATTTGTGCAGGAAAAAGAACAATATGGAGAAGTTAAACTTTTGGAGCTGATTCTGATGATTCTGTGAAGAAGTGAAATTGAGGGATGCTGATCGTGACTTATGCTGCAGCAATAGAAGAAACTGGACAGTGCAGAGCAGATCTGGGGAATCAATACCATTGTCGCAGCATAGCAGTCTGATTAGGGCAACACTGTTTTTCCACGTGGCATTCCGCGTTTTAGTGCCTAGGAACCTTATAAATAGTCTTTTTATCAAAATATCGAAGGAGGCTGCGGCAGAAGGCTTCAGGATTGATTTAGCTCCATAGAAACTCCATCTTTTACATCTTTTTCAATCAATGTTTATTCTAGGGATGATACTTTGAAATTATGGGATGTTTATTATGATCTCTAGGAACTAAACTCCTTTTTCCTAGAATCGATGTAGCCAACTTTGGGCAGATTGCAATTATTTTGTGATATTGTTTGGATGATATCAATTATGTTTATTTAATCTACTTGTTCTTAATGCTCTAGTTGATTGGCCACCAATTGGATGAATTAGTATAGGAATCCGGCACTCGGGAGAGGGGATTATTTATATGCACAAGGGTAGACTAACATAGGACATTGTTGAATCGGGAGGTTGACAATTCTTATGAGCCATAGAGAAACAGATTGCCATCGCTTAATGAACTCTATTATTTAATTCTGAATCGGGAGGTTAGGATTAGGTAATTTGGGTATGACTGTTTAAAACTCGGGAGAGAAAAATAGGAAATAGTTTCGGCTATAAACAAATTGAAATCAAAAGAACAATTGATCAAAGGAATTGTATGAACCCTAGTTAGGTGAAATCGAGTTCTAGGAATATTTTGCCATTGATATTTTCATTCGTAATAATTGTGATTTGTTTTAAGTAATTTGTTCCGTAATTAATAGTTAGAATAGTAATTAGGGTCTTAACCAATATAAATTACTTTTTCTAAATAAAGTTCAAGGTTGTTGATTACAGTGATTTGCGATAGGCACAATTCCCTGTGGGACGATACTTATATTTACTCTATACTTGAAAACTGACCTGTGCACTTGCAGTAGTGTTTCATTTGAGCACGACAAGTTTTCTGGCCCCGTTGCCGGGGACTTGTTGTTTCATTTTTCGTTAACATTATTTCCCAATAGCCTTTACTTTAATTTAGATTTTTATTTTTGTTTTAATTTACTATCTACAAATTTTTATTTTAGGTGAATGGTAAAAACCCGCAGAAGTGGAAAAACAGACATAAAAGAAGAGTTAGATCCAGAGATTGAGAGAACCATCAGGCAAATTCAACAGAACAGATTTGAAGAGAAAGACAGAAATTTAATCATGGTAGAGGAAAATCAGCAGCAGCGAGCTATACGCGATTACTTTACCCCAGTTGTGAATCAGAATTTTGCTGCTATAAGAGAGATTCCTGTAAACTGTAATAACTTTGAGTTGAAGCTGGCATTGATCAACATGGTTATGCAAAATCAATTTGGAGGTTCGGCCTTAGAGGATCCTAACACACATTTGATAAGTTTTCTGCAGATTTGCAGCACCATTAAGATTAATGGAGCCCCTGATGATGCTATTCGACTGAGATTGTTTCCATTTTCTCTTCGGGATAAAGCCTTGAGCTGGTATCAAAATTTGCCAGCATGAAGCATTCCGACATGGGCAGTGATGGCACAAAAATTCTTAGCAAAGTACTTCCCACCAGGAAAGACAATGCAGATGAGATTAGAAATTGCCCAATTCACACAGTTAGATTAAGAACCATTACATAAGGCATGGGAGCGATTTAAAGAGCTATTGCGTAGATGCCCTCGGCATGGGTACGATGAAGGAAACCAGATACAAGTTTTCTACAGAGGCATGACTCCGCAGACACGAGCTACTGTGGATGCTTCAGCAGGAGGTTCACTGTGGTCTAAGACACCTGATCAAGCTATGCAGTTAATTGAAGAGATGGCTATAAACAGCAGCCAATGGCCAGGTGAAAGAGCTAATGTCAGAAGAGTAGCAGGTATGCATGAGTTAGATATGCAGACAGCCATCCTAGCAAGACTTGAGCAGATTTCAACACAAATTTCTTCAATGGGTATACAAGGGCCGCAAGCTATGATTCATCATGACAGCACAAATCCTAACTTGATGGGGACAGATTTGGAGTAGGTGAATTATGTTAATAATCGTAACTTTAGTTTTCAAGGAAATCGAGTTCCTAACTACTACCAGCCAAGATTCAGAAACCATGAGAATCTATCTTATGGTAACTCTAAAAACGTTCTAAATCCACCAGCAGCAAGTAACTGCAATACAAGATTCAATAACCAATGGAATTCCCAAGGTTATGGTGGAGTTAAAAGGAACGAATTTGAGGAGTTCATGGTTGAAACTAGAACAAGATTTAGTAAAACTGATGCGCGATTAGAGAACGTGGAAGCTAAAATGTCAGAGATGAATACCAGTCTTGGTGCACAGATGAAGTCTGTTGAGACCACTTTGGGACAGCTAGTTGCAGCTGTCAGTTCTTTAAATGAAAGAGGTAAGTTTCCAAGTGACACAGTGCTCAATCGGAAGGAACACTGCAATGCTATATCTTTGAGAAGTGGGAACACATATGAGCCACCGAAGGTAGCAGAGAAAGAAGGAACTGCACCAATTTATCCTCAAGCTTTGTACAAACGGAAGATTGAATCTGAGTTTAAGAAATTTCTTGATATATTTAAGAAATTACATATTAACATTCTGTTAGTTGATGCTCTGCAGCAAATGCCACATTATGCAAAACTCATGAAAGAAGTGTTGTCAAAGAAACGGAAACTTGAAGATTATGAAACTATCAACTTGACAGAAGAATACAATGCAATTTTGCAGCAGAAGTTACTGCAAAAATTGAAAGACCCTGGAAGCTTTACTATTCCATGCGAGATTGGAGGATCGAAAATGGGTAAGGCATTGTGTGATTTAGGTGCTAGCATAAATTTAATGCCTTTATCTATTTTCAGGAGCCTAGGTCTTGGAGAGGTAAAGCCGACTACCATAACACTGCAACTAGCAGATAGATCGATTACTTATCCCAGAGGTATAATAGAAGATGTACTTGTTAAGGTTGATAAGTTAATTTTTCCTGCCAATTTTGTAGTCTTAGATTATGAAGAGGACAGAGAAATTCCACTTATACTTGGGAGACCATTCATTGCCATTGGGAGAGCACTAATCGATGTTCAGAGAGGGCAATTAACCCTGAGGATGAATGATGAATCAGTTATGTTCAACATCTATAAGGAGATGAAATTTGCTGATGAACCAGAAACATGTAAGTTGATTGAAGTAGTGCAGAGTTGTGTAAGAGAAGTTGAAACAAAGGAAGCACCAACCGATCCTATGGCTCAATGTCTGGTAAATTCAGTTTCTAATTTAGATGATGAATTACTAACTGATGAAATTAAAAGTTGTGTTGTTACTTTGGAAGCCAATCCATTAGAAAGTACGACTACAACAACTAAGGAGAAGATTGACAAGTCACAGGTAAGTGAAAAACAAGAAGGCAAAACTGAATTGAAAGAATTACCAAGCCATTTGAGGTATGCCTTTTTAGGTGATGATAGTACTTTTCCTGTAATTATTTCATCATTTTTATCAGTTGCAGAGGAAGACAAGTTGCTTAGAATTTTAAGAGAGCACAAACCGGCAATTGGATGGTCTATTGCTGACATAAAAGGAATTAGTCCCTCTGTTGTGATGCACAAAATTCGATTAGAGGAAAATCATAAACCCTCTATTGAACCACAAAGGAGACTAAATCCAGCAATGAAAGAAGTTGTTAGAGCTGAGATCTTAAAATTATTAAATGCTGGTATTATATGTGCTATATCTGATAGTTCTTAGGTGAGCCCTGTGCAGGTTGTACCTAAAAATGGTGGAATGACAGTAGTTCGTGACACAAACGATGAAAGCTACTAGGAAAGACCACTTCCCGCTTCCTTTCATCGACCAAATGCTAGACAGACTAGCCGGACACAGTTATTATTACTTTTTAGATGGCTACTCGGGCTATAACCAGATTGCAATAGCCCTAGAAGATCAAGAGAAAACAACATTCACTTGCCCATATGGAACTTTCGCATATAGAAGGATGCCTTTCGGGTTGTGTAACGCCCCAACAACCTTCCAGAGATGCATGATGTCAATTTTCGCTGACATGGTTGAAGAGATACTGGAAGTCTTCATGGATGATTTCTCGGTATTTGGTAGGACTTTTGACCAATGTTTATCTAATTTGGCACTTGTTTTGCTGAGATGTGAAGAGACGAATCTTGTCTTAAATTGAGAGAAGTGTCATTTTATGGTGCAAGAAGGGATCGTCCTTGGACACAAAATTTCATCTCACGGTATTGAGGTGGATAGAGCTAAAGTCGCTGCTATTGAAAAGCTTCCTCCTCCAAAATCAGTTAAAGCCGTGAGGAGATTTTTGGGACATGCAGGATTCTATCGTAGATTTATCAGGGACTTTTCAAAAATCTCAAAACCTTTATGTCATTTATTGGAAAAAGATGCTGACTTTGTCTTTGATGATTTTTGCTTGCAGGCATTTGAAAAGATCAAGAAGGAGCTTATTTCTACACCTATTATGATCACACCAAATTGGACAGAACCATTTGAACTGATGTGCGACGCGAGTGATTTTGCAATTGGAGCTATCCTTGGACAGAAAAGAGACAAGATTTTTCAGGCTATTTATTATTCAAGCAGGACCTTAAATGATACTCAGAAAAATTATACAACAATAGAGAAGGAGATGCTTGCAGTTGTACATGCATTTGACAAGTTTAGACCATATTTAATTGGGAGCAAGGTCATTGTCTATACAGATCATGCAGCTATTCGTTATCTATTTGCAAAAAAAGACACCAAACCCAGACTTATTAGATGGATCTTGCTTTTGCAAGAATTTGATTTTGAAATCAGGGACAAAAAAGGGTCTGATAATGTTATAGCTAATCATTTATCTAGATTGGAGCAATCTGAAATTCAGCAAGAACAGCCTATTCAAGAGGAATT
Source organism: Firmiana major (assembly GCA_033439115.1). Lineage (NCBI taxonomy): Eukaryota > Viridiplantae > Streptophyta > Magnoliopsida > Malvales > Malvaceae > Firmiana > Firmiana major. The sequence goes on along the minus strand of CM065907.1, from coordinate 40,090,089 downwards.
TCCAGATGAGACAATAATAAAGATTGATGAAAATCTGCCTTGGTTCGCAGATATAGTGAATTACTTAGGAGGAGGATTAATGCCAAATGGGTTAACGTACCAACAGAGGAAGAAATTCTTCCATGATGTCAACTCGTATTTTTGGGATGATCCTCTGCTGTTTAAGAAGTATCCAAACCAGATTATAAGATGATGTGTGCCGGAAGATGAAGCTCAAGAAATTTTGCGCCACTGCCATGCTGTAGCATATGGAGGACATTTTGGTGCAGAACGTACAGCAGCAAAGGTGCTGCAATCAGGTTTCTATTGGCCTAGTGTGTTTAAAGATAGTTACATATTTGTAAAAACGTGTGACAGATGTCAAAGGGTTGGAAACATCTCAAGAAGGCATGAATTACCTTTGATAAATATTTTAGAAGTGGAAATCTTTGATGTATGGGGTATAGATTTTATGGGACCGTTTCCTCCATCTTTTGGGAAGCTGTACATTCTCCTTGCTGTTGATTATGTCTCTAAGTGGGTTGAGGCAATAGCAACACCAACAAATGATGCAAAAGTGGTAATTCGGTTTCTGCATAAGAATATATTGACAAGATTCGGTACCCCGAGAGCCATTTTGAGTGATGAAAGCACTCATTTCTGTAACAAAATCTTCAATGGTTTGATGTCAAAATATGGAATTCGACATAAAGTAGCTCTCGGTTATCATCCGCAAACAAATGGCCAAACTGAAATTTCAAACCGAGAAGTGAAGTTGATATTGAAGAAGACTGTCCACCTGAATAGAAAAGACTGGGCTAACAAGTTAGATGACGCACTTTGGGCATACAGGACAGCCTATAAGACTCCAATTGGAATGTCTCCCTATAGGTTGGTATTTGGTAAGGCATGTCATCTACCTGTAGAGCTTGAGCACCGAGCTTATTGGGCCATTAAGAAGCTAAATTTTGACTATAACAAGGCTGGAGAAAATCGGTCACTCCAATTGAATGAGCCTGATGAGTTGAGAAATGAGTCCTATAACAATGCAAGAATTTACAAGGACAGAACCAAAAGATGACATGACAAGATGATAATGAGAAGAGAATTCAGTCCTGGACAGCAAGTTCTATTGTATAATTCGAGGCTTAAATTGTTTCCTGGCAAATTGAAGTCAAGGTGGTCAGGACCGTTTGAAATAAACCAAGTTTTTCCATATGGACCAATTGAATTGAAAAAATCAGATGGAAGCTTGTTCAAGGTCAATGGGCAGCGTATAAAGCATTATTATGGAGAGGGAGTGTATAAATTAGATAGCATTCCCCTTGGTGAACCGAATTAAGGAGACTGGAAGCAGTCTGGCTGAAGACTTGAAATTCAGCGCTTTTGGGAGGCAACCCAATTGATTTTTTTTTAGATTCTTAGTTTTTCATCTCGTTTTATTTTCTTTGATTTTAGTAGTTTGTTTTTCTTTTTATTTTATTAGTTTGAATTTTACTTTTATTTTTCAGGTATATCAGAAGAGCACAGTTTGGAAGAATAATTATCATGATCCTACCAGCAAGAATGCATGAGTGCGTGATCAGGTGAAAGAACAAGAAAAATTTTGCAAAGGCTTAACAGCTTCAATGTAGACAAACAAAATAGCAAAGAAACGAAAAAAGTTTTCAAGAACAAAAGTAAAGAAGTATGTGAACAGCACCTAAGCTGGAAAACTAAATTCTTCAATTAAAGAAGTGAGGGCCGAATAATGTTTGCATAGGAAAAGAAAGTCAGCAAGAGGGAGAGAAGAAATTCTGTCAAAATAAGAAACAAATGTTTACAATAGTGAGGTGAATGGGATCCACATGTTCGTGTCTTATTGGATGACGGAAGCCCACTCACTATTCGGTAAAGCCAAATAACCCTACTAAATTTATTTGAAAAAGGCGGCCGAAACTTTTTCTTACTCAGACTCTTTTTTTCTAATCCTACAATTTTCCCTTGTTCCCTTGGAAGTACACCGATTACCCTACACCCATTATTCTTCTTTCTTCCGATCCTATTGTTTTCTGCTAATTTGGTAGTTTCGCCGACAACATTTTTGTGGATTCGAAATCTTGGTGGTCTCGAAACCCTTGGGGGAAGTAGAAAGCATTTTCTTGTCCGATTGTGATAAAGACACAGAGTGGTCCAACTTGAGCTTACGTGATTTTCATTCCGGGTATTCTACTGCTTTCTTCAATCGTTTTCGATTTTCAGCGGATTTCCTTTTGGTTTCTGCAACTTAGATTTTGAAGCTCTTCTCAGTTTGGTCGATTATTGTTTGAGAAATTCTGGTTGTGACGCAAATTTTTGGGATTAGTTTGTGTGCTTGTCTGATTGGAGCCAGCTGAACACTATTCTTGTCAACATTAAGCTTCCATTGGCAATGGCACCCAAAACCCGAGCAAAACGAAACCTAGAGAGTTCGAGTCAAGCGACTGAAAGTACAACCCCATCTCTCCAGAGGGAAGAGCCGGTCATAACTACTTATGATTCCTCTAGATTTGTCAACAGCCAAGCCGCAGAAAATTTCAAGAAAATTATGGGCAAAAATATGATTATCGAAAGAAGTTTTCGGCCTGATATTGGTGGTTGGGACATGTATCATGAGTTTTTGAAAGATTTCGGGTTGCTAAAATTAGCAGGACAACCTGAAGATGCCATTCTTGATGTAGTCCGAGAATTTTATGCCAATGCAATGGAGAGTACCCATTCGATATCTGAAGTCAGGGGTATTCTTGTTCCTTACAACGCCAATGCCATTAATTTGTACCTGGACCTTCCGCAAGGGGTGCAGGATGAATATCATTGTTATGTTGCAGCTCTCCACACTGATGCTGATGAGCTGTACCAGGTTATTAACAAACTTACAGTACCTCACACCCATTGGCAGAAGAGGCCAGAAACTGAATCTATGGCATTCCCTTCCAATCGACTTCAATATGGTCTACACGAATGGTAGGATTTCATTTGCTCACGAATAATGCCTACAACTCATAAAAACAGTGTTGATGTCGATAGAGCTACTCTCCTTTACTGTATTCTTGTCACGACCCGAATTACCTAAAAATCAGAGTAAATTTTTCGTTTTTTCATTTATTATTTAATTCTTAACTTTCTCTCGTCGTGACCATCCTACAACACAGTTGGGCTATGATTCGGTGTTAGTCACCTCACACTATTTAACATTTCATTCCCATAATCATATATCAGAGTCTACTATCCTTTTGACTTTAAATAAATACATACCCAATGGTATTTACATGACTCTACATCCCCGACATCATATCCATTCACAGTACTGTGCATTACATATTTAGATACAAAACCATACAAATGTGTATACCTGTCTCTCGATGGGAAGCAGCAAGCAGCGGATATTAAGCATGCAAGTCCTCAGCCGCTCAATAATTATTACAAGTGCTCTGAAAAGATGGGAAAATAAGGGGGTGAGCAAACCACACGCTCAGTAAGGCAATTATGCAAGTAAGTAGATAGCTCCACTATCTACATGCTCATAATGCCATGCCCTTAAATCCATTTCTTTTCATTTAAAATTACACGCACAAAGTCATGCATATTCAATGCCATAGTTTATCCAAAACTATTTGTGCATATATAAATCATGTAACTCATGCATTCAAAGCATTTTATGTGACATCATTAAATCATATTAAGCATGAATTTAATCAAGATCATGCAGTCTTTCATGTCATGTAAGACAATTCAAGGTTTTCAAATGAAAGCATGGAAAACACATCATGCCACTGCATTTAAATCAATTCATTTAAAACGCAGTATAAAATAACCCCTCTGGGTCAATCATCTCAAAACTCATAAAACAATTTGTTATATTTCATTATAAAACTTGAGTTATAAAACCACCCTTCTTTCAGGGTCACATATCATAAAATCATCTGAAATCATCAAATCATCAAATCGGGGGCCTGACCCCTCCTTCGGGTCTACCCTGGTCTAACAGACCACAAGTTATATCATGTGAGACAATCAGGTAATTAACAGTAACATCGAGGACTATGGCCATATCCTAATGATCCCTGGCAACACGGTACCTAGTGTGCGGGGTATCACACCTGAAACGGGAGGTGGGTCGTCCTACCCGCCAGAACAGCATAACACCAGGATTGCGAGGGCAAGGCTTGCTGCCTCGTGGCTAATGCCACTCCACTCCAACAATCCCCACGGTACAGCGTACTCCGCGTGACATACACGGTACAAAGTACTCCGTGAACCCAAGCTCAGTCAGGGGTGCCTGTAATAGGTCTTATCCACCCATATCATCTCTGTCTCAGAATGCACGTGTGAGCATATCATCTCACTGTGACACACAGTCTACAGGAGGCTCCAACACGGCTATATGCATGTAATATAAATCCCTGTGCGAGCGAAGCTCAAGCACGGCTCCATGCATATTCATGATATCTGAAAATCTCGTGCGAGCGAAGCTCTAGCACGATTTCATAAAAATTAGTGAAATCTGCGTACGAGCAGCGCTCCAGTACGACTTAAACTGATTATAATTTCATGTAAATTTCACGTACGAGCAACGCTCTAGTACGGATATGTATATAAATTCAGTGAAAACCTCGTACGAGAAAAACTCCAGTACGGCATTCAAATGAATTATGAAAACCATATAAAACTTTGTGCGAGCAACGCTCCAGCACAAATGAATGCTCAAGTAAATCAAATCTCGTGCGAGTTATACTCCAGCACGGCTTTATGCATAACTAAATCAAATCTCGTGCGAGTTACACTCCAGCACGGCTTTATGCAATATTAAATCAAAACAGGATGCGAGCTAAGCTCCAGCATCTCTCATGCATGTCAAATCATTAAAAGTAGTGCGAGTAATCGCTCCAGCACTATTTTATGCATACCACGTCAAAACAAATCAAAACATGTCAAAACATGTCAAAACAGAGTGCGAGCTAGGCTCCAGCAGCTCTCATTTCACAATATTAAAAATCAGTGCGAGCACCATGCTCTAGCACATTTCATGCATATGATGTCACAAGTCGGTGCGAGCAATTGCTCAAGCACATTTATGCACATTCACAAACGCAGATATAGTGCGAACTACGTGTCGGCACTATCTGTTTCCATATAAACTTGATAGTTGGCCGTTTTTCCAAAGAAATTTCATTTAAATATTAATAACACCTACGTAGTGTTATTTTGTGAAATTCATGCATTTACTGGCCAATCTATCGTTTTACTTTGATTAAAATCAAGAAAATTCCTTAATCATAAAAATCCTTAAATCATGCATTCCATGCATGTCATGCTTTCACCATCCTTAGGTGAACTTCCCTCAATAGGGGTAAAATAGACATTTCACCTATTTCGATCCTTAAAATCATTCAAACCATTTTTAGGATCATTATACAATATCCATGTATACATACATACTCAGTGTACAGAAAAACTATTAAAATATGCGTAGCTACCTCTAGCTACTCACACAATTCCCTTACCTCATTTTCTGTACAGTCTGACCTTTCCCACTGATGTCTCGTCACGCAGTCCGATTTGCTCCGAATCCAAATCAAATCTTCGGCACTGCGGATACACATTCATCAGGTCAAATACAATACAATTAATTGTATTTCACAATTTTCTGGGCTTAATTTAAATCATTGGGCCCGTTTACCCATATTGGGCCCGATTGTACCAATGGGTCTTAATCGGCCTTAAGCCCGTTTACCACAATTTATCGAGGCCTATTGGGCTCATTGGACCCATCAATATTTATTTAGCATCGTTCTAAATTTTCGGATATCTCAATTTAATATTTACGACAATTTATCCAATTTTTCAGAATTTAATTCATTTATGCGGAAATTAAATCCGTAATTTATGCGTTAAATATCAATCACGCATAACGATACAAATTGTCGTAAATTAAGGGTCACTTACCCGTTATTCCATGATCGTACACAAATCGAGGCTATCTCGAGCTCTCGGTTGATGCCAATTGTCGAGCTACACAATTAAATATATTTTTCCGGGTAAATTTCCAGTCGGAATTAATTAAATTAAATATTCAAAAAATTAAATCGGTCAATTTGACCGCTTACCGACTTACCCGAAGCTCGATTGCATCACAGGAATTTTCCCCAATTTTTCTCTCTTTTTCTTTTTCCCTTTTTCTTCCTTTTTTCCCTCTCTTTTTGGCTGAACCGGTCCGGTCCGGTTCAGACCGCCGGTTCAGTCCGGTTCACCCATCATTTTGCCGTTCCGGCGCCGTCCGGCCGGTTCCCGGTGCGATTTCGGTGCCGTTCGGCGCGCCATGGCCTGGGCTTCCTAAATCGGGCCTCGGCTGGGGTCTAATCGGCGCCGATGGCCGCCGATCGACGTTTCTTCCCCGCGGCATCTCCTTCGCTTTTCGGCGTTTTTCGGCGACTCCACGGCGCGTCCTGGCCGCTGGTGGTTCGCCCGAGGTCGGCCGACCTTCGCCGACCCTCGTCGGCCCCTCAGCCTCGCCGGTGGTGGCTCGCCGGTGAGTCTCTCTTCTTCCCTCGGTCTCGCTTCGTTTTTCGCCTCTGTTTCTTTTCTTTCTGTTTCAGAATTTCGTTTTTTTTTTTTTTTTTTTTTATTTTATTTATTTATTTATAATTAACTTTTAATATTATTTTATTCAATAAAATAATATTAAAATGCATAAATATCCTTAAAAAAATTTATATTTTATTCATTTAATCTGTAAATAATTTTCTCAGTCCGATTTTACCTTTTCGGTATATTTTTCGATTATTTTCGGGATTATTTTTCGATACGAAAATCCCGGTTTATTCCAATAAATTCATATCTTGATCAATTTAATCCGAAATTTAATTATTTCTTCGTCATTGATCAAGATTTCTCATTCTCTTATTTTTAATTAAATTTTCTTGTCCCGATTAATATCGAATATTAGTCTTTCGACCATTTTGCCCTTGCAAATTTTCGGGAATACCATTTTAGTCCTTTTGCATTTTTAAATTTACTCGAAAATATCGGGTCTTACAATCTCCCCCACTTAAAAAAATTTGGTCCTCCAAATTAGAACCAAGTAATATGAGTCCAGAAATAACTCCGGTTACATCTATCATATCATATACAGTCATCCTCAAGTGACTTTCTCCGGAGTGTAATACTATCATCATACTTAACTAGGGAGATCATCTCAAACCTCAACACTTTTTCCTTTCGTCTAATACCCGAATCAGTTCTCCAATCATACGTTATACTTTCATTGAGCTAACCCGTTGAAGCTCATATCTGCACATATACTGGGTCCGGATATATTTCTGAAGCATCATAAGATAGGACACATAGTGGATGCCTGTTTATTCAAGTGGTAATACCAACCTACAGGTCTTACCTTCCACTTTGTCCAATCTCTTATCCGAATATCGTTACGTCCTTATGACAAATAACTGTCAACTATAATGATTCACCCTCGGTGAATTCCAATGATTTCCTGTCTCTTGTCAGCATAGTTTTTTTTTCTGCTCTGAGGTGTTCTTAATATCTCACAAATCCACTGAACATCCTCAGAGGTTTGTCTTACCAATTCGGGAACAATTCTCTATTTGTCACCCACTTTTCTTATCCAAGTCAGGGAACAACTCCCTACTGTCATACAATGCCACATATAATCTCATCCCGATACTCAAGTGACAACTGTCATCACTGGCGAATTTGATTAGTAGCAACTGATCATCCAGGAGCTCATAAAATCAATGGCACACGCTCTCATCACATCCTCCAGAACCTGTACAGTCCTCTCTGACTGACCATCTGTCTGAGGGTGGAAGCTGTGCTAACACTCAATCAGGGTCCCATAGCTTTCAAAAACAATATTCCCAGAAGTGGGAAGTGAAGCGGGAATCCCTATCTGATATCATGCTCCCTGGAACACTACATATTGTTCCACAATTTTCCATACATAAAAATCCGCCAACACACTTAGAGTATCTCGGGATTTCATAACCAGAAGGTGGGTAGACTAAATCAACCCATCGACTATCACCCAGATAGCCTCGTGATTCATTAGGGTCCTCTGTAACCCATCACGCAATTCATGGTAACTTGTTCCCATTTCCGTGTCAATATAGGTAGAGAATGCAATGACTCTGCATCTTCTTTTACTCTACCTTAATCTGCTGACATAGAAGACACTTGTAAACAATCTCTACAATATCACTTTTCATACCTGACCACCAATACCTTTCTCAGAGATTCAAATAAATTTATTATTTCTCGGATGCACTGTATATCCCGAAGAGTGAGCTTCTGTCAATAACATTATCTCATCAACTGTGGTCCTGGAGAGCACTTATACTATCTCTGAACCTCTGTCAGTCATCATCACTCACTGTGAACTCTGTCACTATACCCTTCTGAATCTGACCCATACCATCGACACCTTGTCGATCATCACGCTAAGCCTGGCAAATCCGGTCACACAAATCCGGTTCTAACCTCAGGCTAGCTGTCATAAAATCACCGTCATCATCAAGAAGGGATCACATCACTACTGAGGTTCACAACTGCTCTAGCAGCTCTCGCTCCCTGACCATCTTATGTGATACCATCCCGAGGCTCTTTCTGCTCAAGGCATCAACCATTACATTAGCCTTTCCTGGGTGGTACAATATTCACAATCATAATTCTTAGAAGCTCTAACCCTCATGGTTATCTCATTTTCTACTCTTTCTGTGAAAACAGATATTCGGGGCTTTTACGATCAGTGCATACCCGAAATTTCTTACCATTTAAGTAGTAGCGCCATACTTTCAGTGTAATCGCTATGGCTGCCAACTCTAAATCATGGGTCGGATAGTTTCTCTCAGGTCCTTGAATTATCTGGATCCATAAACGACTATCTTCCCATTTACATCAATACATAGCTCAATCCTTATTTGGAGGTATCCATACACACTGAAACCTCTTGAGCTGTTAGTTATAGTATGAATACTTACGGTGGTCAGTTCATTACTCCAATATACCAAAACTCATTGAAACCATTTTCATACTTATCATACTACTCGTATGAAATCTTTTCCCGAATGAGACGTGTCAACTGAGCAACTCATTTCAAGAAACTCATAACACCTTGTCTGTAAGACAGTTTCCTGTTGCTACTCATACTCTTTCCTGGACTTCGAATACATCATAATATCATCGCTGTAGATGACAACCAATCGGTCCAGGTAAGGTTTAAATACCTTAACGTAGTTGAGTTCCACTCAATATTTCAATTTTCCATATACTTGACCTATGTACGCATAAACGTACAATGTCATTTCGAAATAGCTTTCGTTCAAGATACTAGCTCACGTCATTTCTTTCCTCTTATATTGACGACTTTTTTTTTTATAAAATTTTAATTTTTAAACTTTCATGATTAATCAAGTTCTATATTTCTTTATTGTACCAGCAAAGGTACCCAAATTTTAATGTATATATTATGACTGTCGATTTCAATCTATAGATTATGCGTGCGCTTCCAGACGCTGTCAAATCTTCAGGCAGGGAGATATTTTGAAATACCTTTATTAACCCTCAGATTTAACCACATCGACTGGGTGTAGATATATCTACCCCTTATCTTGGTCGCAATCCATATACACTACATATTGCTTAATCCAAATTACTTTGCATATCAATGATATCCTTACCTTGCATATGCCTTTTATTCCAATATATCTCCTTTTATATATCACTTGTGACAAACTCTTTCCTTACTTGTCAAGTTACAATACACTTTTCAGTGATATTTTCTCCCCTATTTTCAACTTACAATCCCTATACCCATATTCAGTTAGTGAAAATCAACTAACTATCATCCTCTTCATGCTTAAAGGTATAGGCTTCACATTTTTTTCACTAACTTATAAGCAACTGAAGGCGGTATGAATAAATGCGTGGCACCAGGATCAATTAAAATAATTATTTCATTATTCACAACCAGTGTGGTATCTTCCACCACATCCTATGAAACATCAATAGTGTCCTGGTCCAAGGCATACACTCGCCTTCATCCAACATCTGATTTTCGTGATAACTACCACACATCTTACACTGTTCACACTGCTACTCTGTCATACTGTTACGTAGTAGGTCGGGGTCCTCAAATCACAATACCCCTCAAAAGTATTGAAATTGGATACACTGGGGTTTATCAATCAACTTACCCCATGATTTATCAGCTCAAAGCCTTTACCAAACTACCTTTTTCCCGTTCTGACATTCTTGTCATCCTCTATTCTCTTTTGTCTCAATTTCGGCCCTCACTACCTTTCTCAATCTCAGAGGCGTGCAACTCATGATCTTATTCACACAACTGTAGTCTGCGCACTGCCTCGGCATATGCCTCGGCATAGGTAGTGATATCTAACGGGCTAATCGGACTCTAATTGACAATCTGAGTCCTTCCATGAACTTTCAGACATCTTGACTCTCACTGTTCATCATGTTCGAGTCACATCTGCCCAGGAATATAAACTGAGTATCATACTCATTAATTAACCAATTCCTCTGGGTCAGAGTAAATAATATCATCTGTAATTTTCTTTAAAATAATATCCGAGATATTCTGTCACTGGAATACATATTGAATTACTTTTCATGTCCAATCTGGATGTCGAAATCTTCAAATGGGTTGAGCGAACTTTCATCAATGTTCCGACTCGCCCTCATACATACCCTGAGCAATTAGCTCGCAAAATATTCTCCACACTCCGCTCTAACCTCGCGAAGCGTATCTCAATACTGTCTGATCTCTCTGTCAGACTCTGTCCGATCTTTCTATCGGACTCTGTGGGGCATGCTCAACATTAGCCGCCACGTCAATCTCATCTCAAGTCTCATGTGGCGACTCAGTACAACTCCCGGGCCTACCTCTACGGCCTCGAGCTCGTGTACTCGCCTCTCAACCATAGCGGCTATCAGTCAATGAGTCTATTCTTGCATTTAAAACCAAATTCTTAGCTGCACTTTCATCTCGATATACACAATTGTATCTAAATAATGCACAGTACATGGGGATGTAAACTTCATTAACCACTAACACCGACTCATATCAGGCCAACTCAAGCTCTGATACCATTAAACCTGTCACGACCCGAATTACCTAAAAATCAGAGTAAATTTTTCGTTTTTTCATTTATTATTTAATTCTTAACTTTCTCTCGTCGTGACCATCCTACAACACAGTTGGGCTATGATTCGGTGTTAGTCACCTCACACTATTTAACATTTCATTCCCATAATCATATATCAGAGTCTACTATCCTTTTGACTTTAAATAAATACATACCCAATGGTATTTACATGACTCTACATCCCCGACATCATATCCATTCACAGTACTGTGCATTACATATTTAGATACAAAACCATACAAATGTGTATACCTGTCTCTCGATGGGAAGCAGCAAGCAGCGGATATTAAGCATGCAAGTCCTCAGCCGCTCAATAATTATTACAAGTGCTCTGAAAAGATGGGAAAATAAGGGGGTGAGCAAACCACACGCTCAGTAAGGCAATTATGCAAGTAAGTAGATAGCTCCACTATCTACATGCTCATAATGCCATGCCCTTAAATCCATTTCTTTTCATTTAAAATTACACGCACAAAGTCATGCATATTCAATGCCATAGTTTATCCAAAACTATTTGTGCATATATAAATCATGTAACTCATGCATTCAAAGCATTTTATGTGACATCATTAAATCATATTAAGCATGAATTTAATCAAGATCATGCAGTCTTTCATGTCATGTAAGACAATTCAAGGTTTTCAAATGAAAGCATGGAAAACACATCATGCCACTGCATTTAAATCAATTCATTTAAAACGCAGTATAAAATAACCCCTCTGGGTCAATCATCTCAAAACTCATAAAACAATTTGTTATATTTCATTATAAAACTTGAGTTATAAAACCACCCTTCTTTCAGGGTCACATATCATAAAATCATCTGAAATCATCAAATCATCAAATCGGGGGCCTGACCCCTCCTTCGGGTCTACCCTGGTCTAACAGACCACAAGTTATATCATGTGAGACAATCAGGTAATTAACAGTAACATCGAGGACTATGGCCATATCCTAATGATCCCTGGCAACACGGTACCTAGTGTGCGGGGTATCACACCTGAAACGGGAGGTGGGTCGTCCTACCCGCCAGAACAGCATAACACCAGGATTGCGAGGGCAAGGCTTGCTGCCTCGTGGCTAATGCCACTCCACTCCAACAATCCCCACGGTACAGCGTACTCCGCGTGACATACACGGTACAAAGTACTCCGTGAACCCAAGCTCAGTCAGGGGTGCCTGTAATAGGTCTTATCCACCCATATCATCTCTGTCTCAGAATGCACGTGTGAGCATATCATCTCACTGTGACACACAGTCTACAGGAGGCTCCAACACGGCTATATGCATGTAATATAAATCCCTGTGCGAGCGAAGCTCAAGCACGGCTCCATGCATATTCATGATATCTGAAAATCTCGTGCGAGCGAAGCTCTAGCACGATTTCATAAAAATTAGTGAAATCTGCGTACGAGCAGCGCTCCAGTACGACTTAAACTGATTATAATTTCATGTAAATTTCACGTACGAGCAACGCTCTAGTACGGATATGTATATAAATTCAGTGAAAACCTCGTACGAGAAAAACTCCAGTACGGCATTCAAATGAATTATGAAAACCATATAAAACTTTGTGCGAGCAACGCTCCAGCACAAATGAATGCTCAAGTAAATCAAATCTCGTGCGAGTTATACTCCAGCACGGCTTTATGCATAACTAAATCAAATCTCGTGCGAGTTACACTCCAGCACGGCTTTATGCAATATTAAATCAAAACAGGATGCGAGCTAAGCTCCAGCATCTCTCATGCATGTCAAATCATTAAAAGTAGTGCGAGTAATCGCTCCAGCACTATTTTATGCATACCACGTCAAAACAAATCAAAACATGTCAAAACATGTCAAAACAGAGTGCGAGCTAGGCTCCAGCAGCTCTCATTTCACAATATTAAAAATCAGTGCGAGCACCATGCTCTAGCACATTTCATGCATATGATGTCACAAGTCGGTGCGAGCAATTGCTCAAGCACATTTATGCACATTCACAAACGCAGATATAGTGCGAACTACGTGTCGGCACTATCTGTTTCCATATAAACTTGATAGTTGGCCGTTTTTCCAAAGAAATTTCATTTAAATATTAATAACACCTACGTAGTGTTATTTTGTGAAATTCATGCATTTACTGGCCAATCTATCGTTTTACTTTGATTAAAATCAAGAAAATTCCTTAATCATAAAAATCCTTAAATCATGCATTCCATGCATGTCATGCTTTCACCATCCTTAGGTGAACTTCCCTCAATAGGGGTAAAATAGACATTTCACCTATTTCGATCCTTAAAATCATTCAAACCATTTTTAGGATCATTATACAATATCCATGTATACATACATACTCAGTGTACAGAAAAACTATTAAAATATGCGTAGCTACCTCTAGCTACTCACACAATTCCCTTACCTCATTTTCTGTACAGTCTGACCTTTCCCACTGATGTCTCGTCACGCAGTCCGATTTGCTCCGAATCCAAATCAAATCTTCGGCACTGCGGATACACATTCATCAGGTCAAATACAATACAATTAATTGTATTTCACAATTTTCTGGGCTTAATTTAAATCATTGGGCCCGTTTACCCATATTGGGCCCGATTGTACCAATGGGTCTTAATCGGCCTTAAGCCCGTTTACCACAATTTATCGAGGCCTATTGGGCTCATTGGACCCATCAATATTTATTTAGCATCGTTCTAAATTTTCGGATATCTCAATTTAATATTTACGACAATTTATCCAATTTTTCAGAATTTAATTCATTTATGCGGAAATTAAATCCGTAATTTATGCGTTAAATATCAATCACGCATAACGATACAAATTGTCGTAAATTAAGGGTCACTTACCCGTTATTCCATGATCGTACACAAATCGAGGCTATCTCGAGCTCTCGGTTGATGCCAATTGTCGAGCTACACAATTAAATATATTTTTTCGGGTAAATTTCCAGTCGGAATTAATTAAATTAAATATTCAAAAAATTAAATCGGTCAATTTGACCGCTTACCGACTTACCCGAAGCTCGATTGCATCACAGGAATTTTCCCCAATTTTTCTCTCTTTTTCTTTTTCCCTTTTTCTTCCTTTTTTCCCTCTCTTTTTGGCTGAACCGGTCCGGTCCGGTTCAGACCGCCGGTTCAGTCCGGTTCACCCATCATTTTGCCGTTCCGGCGCCGTCCGGCCGGTTCCCGGTGCGATTTCGGTGCCGTTCGGCGCGCCATGGCCTGGGCTTCCTAAATCGGGCCTCGGCTGGGGTCTAATCGGCGCCGATGGCCGCCGATCGACGTTTCTTCCCCGCGGCATCTCCTTCGCTTTTCGGCGTTTTCCGGCGACTCCACGGCGCGTCCTGGCCGCTGGTGGTTCGCCCGAGGTCGGCCGACCTTCGCCGACCCTCGTCGGCCCCTCAGCCTCGCCGGTGGTGGCTCGCCGGTGAGTCTCTCTTCTTCCCTCGGTCTCGCTTCGTTTTTCGCCTCTGTTTCTTTTCTTTCTGTTTCAGAATTTCGTTTTTTTTTTTTTTTTTTTATTTTATTTTATTTATTTATTTATAATTAACTTTTAATATTATTTTATTCAATAAAATAATATTAAAATGCATAAATATCCTTAAAAAAATTTATATTTTATTCATTTAATCTGTAAATAATTTTCTCAGTCCGATTTTACCTTTTCGGTATATTTTTCGATTATTTTCGGGATTATTTTTCGATACGAAAATCCCGGTTTATTCCAATAAATTCATATCTTGATCAATTTAATCCGAAATTTAATTATTTCTTCGTCATTGATCAAGATTTCTCATTCTCTTATTTTTAATTAAATTTTCTTGTCCCGATTAATATCGAATATTAGTCTTTCGACCATTTTGCCCTTGCAAATTTTCGGGAATACCATTTTAGTCCTTTTGCATTTTTAAATTTACTCGAAAATATCGGGTCTTACAATTCTGACTGGCAAGATTGTTGATTTTGGAGCCATTATCTTTCGGTCTATACAAGAATTTATACGCAGAGAAAATAGAAGGGGATTACCTCACCCTTCATTGGTTTGTGGACTTTGCAAGAAATACGGCGTATATTGGACTGAGCTTGAACCACGACTGGCTAGGAAATCTGTAATCACTTTCAGAAATCCTCGGGTACCTCTAACTCAGAGAGAAGTTGCTCCTCCTACTGCCTCACCACAAACTTTTGCTGGTCCATCTGTTGCACCTTCCACCACTTCCGACTCTATTGCAGCTGTGCTAAACGAGATTAAGGAGTTGCGGATGGAGATGCGCAATAATGACCGAGACTATCAGACTTTTTGTGCATATGTTGCCTCTTACCATAAATCATTAGTCAACTACCTAAATATGAAGGGTCATGCGGGAGAGGTGATATTCCCCATGCCGCTACAATGGTGTCCTTCTGCTGATGATGACATGGAAGCAGAAGCCCAGGAGGAAGCTGATGCTGAAAATGGCTCAGAGGAGGATTCAGACAGTTGAGACTACCCCATGGAAGTCCTCTTTACTACTTTTTCCAATTCATTGAGGACAATGAATATCTTAAGTTTGGGGGAGTTATTGGTTCTGCTCTGTTGTGCTCTGTGTCATGCTGCTAAGTTTTTCATGCCTGCTGTTATGTTTTTCATGCTTTGTTTTTCATGTTTTGTTATGTTTTATGTGCCTGTTTCAATTTCTTTTTATTGTTTGTGTGCAATTATACTCAGTTTCATAGATTAGTTTTCTAGATTGTGGCCAAAGATGGATTTTGCAAGGAATTGATCAAATTTTGTTTAAATGGATGATTTTTATTGTTTGAGTATTGGAATGTGGATAGAAAGCTTCACTTGAATCTTTTCACTCAAACTATGCACCAATCATATTCAGTTTATGCACTTACTGTGTTGATATGTGAAACTAAAAAGACTCTAGAACTTGATTAGTTATTACTTGAGGCGAAATTGATAGACCATGCATGATTAGGAAAATGATCTAGGCAAAAAATTTTTTTTTTGTTTTGAGATTGAGCCTTTCAAGCCTACCCAATTATATTAATCCCTTGGAAAACCCTTTGAGCCAAATTTTTCCATTTTGTTGTTAAATAACCATATTACAAGCCATAGCCTAATTGTTTGATTATCCTATTCTTTTGGTCCCTTACTTAAAGCACTATCAATCAAAATTTTTGGATTAAGGGAGGAGCTCAAAAGAAAACAAGGTGGTTTGTAAATTATTGGTTTGAGAACTTGAATGTTACAAACAAGGGTTTGTTCTTGGGTCTTGCTGAAAATCTAGTTTCATATGTAGTTTCAAGTAGTGGAAAATAAAATTCTGGAGTGTGACATATTAAAAAAAAATCAAACTCGAGAATGAGTAAGGTTGGGTAGTAATTCATGAGCTCAAAACAAATTAAATCCAAAGGTGATTACAGTGCTTTAGGTGGATTAAACTTCATATTATATCCTTTATCCCACCTAAAACCCGAGCCTTACATTACAACCTTTGAAAAGTCCTTTTGATTCTTGGTTATACATGAGTCTTTATTAGTGGAGAGTAGTAGTTAATTCAAGCATATGAAGTCTTGTGTTTAATTTCCATTTAAGTTTCGCATTAACATTTGAGTGCATAAATTTGAATAAATGATTGTACACACACACACAAGTGGAAAGTGAAGAGTGAAGGGGGATTGGTTTGCTTTGATTGACTTGAACAATATAAATCTGAAATTTATCTTAAGCTGAGAACCTTGTGAATTCTTGAGGAAAATCCCAATTTAGTATGACAAGTATGTGAGCTAAGTATGGTTGAGAGTCTTTAATTGTTTTGTTTCTAGTATATGTTTTCTTGAGGACAAGCAAATTTCTAAGTTTGGGGATATTTGTTAGCACTGAAATTTATATATGTTTAGAACCCTTTTTACTTAGTTATTTGATTTGTTCTTTGCTATATTAGGTATGTTTTATGTATTTTGTGCATTTGTGCAGGAAAAAGAACAATATGGAGAAGTTAAAGCTTTTGGAGCTGATTCTGATGATTCTGTGAAGAAGTGAAATTGCAGGATGCTGATCGTGACTTATGTTGCAGCAATAGAAGAAACTGGACAGTGCAGAGCAGATCTGGGGAATCAATACCATTGTCGCAGCATAGCAGTCTGATTAGGGCAACACTGTTTTTCCACGTGGCATTCCGCGTTTTAGTGCCTGGGAACCTTATAAATAGTCTTTTTATCAGAATATCGAAGGAGGCTACGGCAGAAGGCTTCAGGATTGATTTAACTCCATAGAAACTCCATCTTTTACATCTTTTTCAATCAATGTTTATTCTAGGGATGATACTTTGGAATTATGAGATGTTTATTATGATCTCTAGGAACTAAACTCCTTTTTCCTAGAATCGATGTAGCCAACTTTGGGCAGATTGCAATTATTTTGTGATATTGTTTGGATGATATCAATTATGTTTATTTAATCTACTTGTTCTTAATGCTCTAGTTGATTGGCCACCAATTGGATGAATTAGTATAGGAATCCGACAATCGGGAGAGGGGATTATTTATATGCACAAGGGTAGACTAACATAGGACATTGTTGAATCGGGAGGTTGACAATTCTTATGAGCCATAGAGAAACGGATTGCCATCGCTTAATGAACTCTATTATTTAATTCTGAATCGGGAGGTTAAGATTAGGTAATTTGGGTATGACTGTTTAAAACTCGAGAGAGAAAAACAGGAAATAGTTTCGGCTATAAACAAATTGAAATCAAAAGAACAATTGATCAAAGGAATTGTATGAACCCTAGTTAGGTGAAATCGAATTCTAGGAATATTTTGCCATTGATATTTTCATTCGTAATAATTGTGATTTGTTTTAAGTAATTTGTTCCGTAATTAATAGTTAGAAAAGTAATTAGGGTCTTAACCAATATAAATTACTTTTTTCTAAATAAAGTTCAAGGTTGTTGATTACAGTGATTTGCGATAGGCACAATTCCCTGTGAGACGATATTTATATTTACTCTATACTCGAAAACTGACTTGTGCACTTGCAGTAGTGTTTCATTTGAGCACGACAGTTTCTCTAAACTGGCTACTCCATTGACACGTCTTACAAGGAAGAGTGTGGAGTTTACATTGGATAAAGCTTGTGAGAGGAGTTTTCAGGAACTTAAGCACAGATTAACCACCGGGCCAGTTCTTATCATCCCTAACAGCTCAGGGAACTATTATGTTTATACGGATGCTTCACATCAAGGGCTACGATGTGTTTTGATGTAGGATGGAAGGGTAGTAGCTTATGGATCTAGACAACTAAAAGATCATGAGAAGAACTACCCCACTCACGATTTAGAGTTTGCAGCCGTAGTATTCGCATTGAAGATATGGCGCCACTACTTGTATGGTGAGAGATTTCAGATCTTTACGGATCACAAGAGTCTGAAATATCTGTTCTCACAGAATGAGTTAAACATGAGGCAAAGAAGATGGTTAGAACTCCTCAAGGACTACGATTGTGAGATTTTGTACCACCCGGGGAAAGCGAATGTCGTTGTCGATGCAATAAGTAGAAAGAGTCTCAGGTTGGTATCACATATGATGGTTAAAGAGCACGAGTTGTTAGAACAATTCACAAACCTTAGTCTAGATATGACCCTACCTGAGATTGGTAGCTATGGGACTATTGCTAGCTTGAGATTAGAACCCGAGTTGATTGAGAGAATCCGACAAGCTCAGCAAATTGATCAATGGTGTATTGACATGATTAGCTAAATTCAGAAGGGGAAGGGTACAAATTTTGTATTGAGTTCAGATGGAGTACTAAGGTTTGGAGATAGAATATGTGTTCCTAAAGATTCAGAGCTGAGAAAGTTGATCTTGTCAGAGGCTCACTCATCGAGATATATAGTACACTTGGGGAGTAGTAAAATGTATCAGAATCTCTAAAAGGTGTATTGGTGGTCTGGAATGAAGAGAGACATAGCTGAGTATGTCGCTAGATGTCTCATTTGTCAACAGGTAAAGGTTGAGCATCAGAAACCAGGAGGATTGTTACAACCTCTATCGATACCAACATGGAAGTGGGAGCACGTCACCATGGACTTTGTGATGGGGTTACCGAGAACCCGTAAGAACTATGATGCCATATCGATGATAGTAGATCGGTTAACAAAATCGACACACTTTTTAGCCATGAGATCTACATATACATTGAGTGCACTAGCGAACCTGTATGTGCGGGAAATAGTGAGATTGCATGGAGTCCCAGTGAGTGTTGTTTCTGATCAGGATGCCCACTTCACTTCCCATTTTTGGGGACATTTTTAGGAAGCGATGGGGACCCAGTTGAGTTTTAGCACCTCTTTTCATCCTCAGACAGATGGTCAGTCAGAGAGGACTATACAGACCCTGGAGGATATGTTGAGAACGTGTGTGCTGGATTTTAAAGGCTCATGGGACGATCACTTGTCATTGATTGAGTTTACCTACAATAACAGTTATCACTCAAGTATTGGTATGGCCTGATAATTCTATTTTTTATAGAATTATTTGTGCTTAAATTCATAATTATTTGCTTAAATCCCCTTATTAATTCATTAATAATCCCCTTATTTAATTAAAATTTCTTATTGTGCAGATAAATTAAAATCCTGATGAAACTCAGTCGTTTCAGACGAAATTGGGCTAAAAACGGGCTTAAAGAGATTGGGCCACTTCAAATTTTGCAGACCGAGTCACCAGTCGTCTGGACACGCGTGATGCCAGGTGTCGATATTTTATTTGCTCCGAAACGATAAGATCAACAGACACCGAGCGAATATTCTGGAAGGCACACGCCGAGCCACAGCGCAGAGCCAACTGGATAAATCGACAAGTGACGTGGAAATATCCATCTGCAGCGAATCAATTGAAGACAAGTGACCAAATATTGCCAACTCATCTAAGATGGAAATTTACCATTGTACCCTTATTTTTGTGTATAAATAGAACATGATGGCTATTGGAAATTGGGAAGTAGAGTAGGTAGGGTAAAAGTAGAGTAGCCTAGGGTTAGAGTAAGATAGCTTATAGAGTTTCCTTTAATTTCCTCATTGTTTAAGTGTTATTTTACTGTTCATCCATGTTCTTCATTTACAAGTTGTTTAATCTTATTTTTCAAGAGTAATCCATTTTTCTTTTTCCATCTCTCGGTTTATTCCTTTTTTTGGTTTTTGTTCATTAATCCATTATTTTACAAGCTTACATTCCATGTCTCGGTTTCATCACTGTTGTTATTCATCAGTTTCTCCATAGTTTTCTTACTCTCGGTTGCTTTATAGTTTTCTAGATCTCGATTTCTTCATTGTTTGTTTTATCTTCCCGATTTCCTTTATTAAGTTTATTTTTGTATCTCAAAGCTTAGTCTCAAATTCAGGTCTCGGTTTCTTCTCACATACATGATTATTTCTTTGTCTTCTTAGTGATAAACCAGTAAACTTTCTTTAGGTAGTTCTCGGTTATATTTCAAGTGGGCATTCAGGTTATATTTGCATGCAATCTACAGCCTTTGTGATTCTGTTGCCATGATGTGGGAGGATGCAAGGCATTTTTCTACATCATTAGCAAAGTGGAATCCGGTTGGAGAGAGAAGTGAAGCTGCCCGTGGATCTTCAGTTTTCTATTTTCTGCATTTGTTCATGTTTCGATAGATAGTTCAGCTACTGCATTTCATTTTTCTCGGTTTGCTGCAATTGCTTTTCTTTGTATGTTCAGTTCCTTCTTTTCATTTGTTGTTGGTGAGCAGTTACCATTTGAGGCAGTATAGCTCCATGAGTGCTCGGGCGTGACATAACAATTCCTGCTCTGTTCTCCCCTGTTTGACGTTGTGATTTCTGTTCATCTTGCAAGCTGAGCGATCCAGCAGCTGGAAGCAGTCATTCCGCAGGAGCAAAACACAGGACAGGCCGAGAGCAGTAGCAAGCAGCATTCGGATGCAGCAGGGCAGCAGTCATGGACATCATCTGGTGAAGGAAGCAGAGCAGCAGTACATCGCACCAGGCAGCAGGAGCAGAAGCCGAGGATGATGCTGGAATCGGGAGGTGTCAATGGCTTGTACTGGTGAAAGGAGGCAAAACCGTTAGCAAGCTGGTGCAGCACCTGAGCAGTAGAGCAGGACAATCCGTAGCCAACCAGCTGGACAGCCAACCCGAGCCATGACCTGGAAATGGGAATGAAAATGCCAGATTGAGTAAACAGTAAAAAGAGGGAAAAGTTACTGTTTGTTTAAAATGGATAAGGCTTTGTTTGGTTGATAGGTTATAGAATTAGCTCATTTTTATGCATTTTAGTTTATTTCCAATTTAATTAGTTAGCTTAGTTTAGATTTGTTAATTAAATTGCATGATTAGTATTTTAGTTTAATAGATTAAAACTTAGTTTTAATTAGGATGATAATTAATTAAATGTTCATTTAGACTTAGATTAGGGGTAATTTCAGTTAATTAAGTCTTAGGTTATTTTAAGTAGCATTTGATTAAGTAGTTCAATTGCATTTTTAGATTAGTTTAATTATAGTTTAATTAATCATGTTTTGTTATTTCCATATTTGCATTTAATTTTAATTGATTTAATTTGTTTTAACTATTTACTTTTCTTTTTGTAGGTAATTTGCTTTTAATTGATCGAAATACTGTAAGTAAAATTTTGTTTTTATTTCTTTTAGTTATTATTTCATTGTTTTTAATTAGCCTTAGTAGATCACTCTTGAATTCATAATTTGCTAGGATATACTTAGGGTAAAAGTAACCGGTAGTTAATTAGGCTAACAACTTCTCTGTGGGACGATATCTCGGGACTCAAAATCCCATTATTACTTGGACGACCCGTGCACTTGCGGAAAGATTACCCTTAGGGATCGTCAAGTTGACGAGCCCTAAAGGTATCTTATCCGCAAGTGCACGGGTCGTCCAAGTAATAATGGGATTTGAGTCCCAGAATTATCGTCCCACAGAGAAGTTGTTAGCCTAATTAACTACCGGTTACTTTTACCCTAAGTATATCCTAGCAAATTATGAATTCAAGAAGGTGATCTACTAAGGCTAATTAAAAGCAATGAAATAAAAACTAAAGGAAATAAATCAAACAAAATTTACTTACAGTACTCCAACCAATTAAAAGCAAATAACCTACAAAATTGTTGTGCATGATAAAAGAATAATAAAAGAATGCATCACGTGGCACACAAATAAAACATGTGAGAAATGATACAAACCCTGAGTAAGATAAAAAGGGTAAAAATGTAATTAGTGACAGAGAAATCCCTATAAATAGGGGTCAGGTACGATTCGTTAACCTAAGTCTCTATTTCCCCTACAGAAACTCTGCCAAATTCTGGGTCTGACTTAAGCATCGGAGTACAAACGCAGGGAAAGCCCTGCGTCCCTCTGATCTTTATTTTTCTTGCAGAGATTTCGACAACACGTGGCACGAAGGACGTCAGCAATTCATCATTGTTGTTTCAGGCAACAACAATTGGCGCCGTCTGTGGGAAACGGAAGAAAAGCATTTGACAACGATGGTACAGATACGTTCAACAGCAATCAGAAGTGAAGAAAGTGAGGACATGACGAGCTCCCCAATGGCGGGCTTAGGTGATGGAGTTCAGACCGAGAGAGGGTCGGAGATGATGACGATTCCCGTAGCTGAATTCGAAGACATGCAGAAGCAGAGGGAAGAAACCGTCGAAGCCCTGCGGACTATGGTTGATTTGTTCGAAGGAGCTTTTCCGCAAGTGAACCTGCCGCAGACTGTCCGAAATTTGGTAGGAGAAGGGCGAATTGCGCGAAATCCTGGCGCACAAGACCCTCACGGCAAGGGAGCGTGAGACCCTGTGCAAGACTCTCGCGGCATGGCTGCTGGAGACCCTCACGGCAGGGGAGCGCGAGACCCTGCGCTAGACTCTCGCGGTATGACTGCAGGAGACCCTCATGGCAGGGGAGCGCGAGACCCTGTGCAAGGCTCTCGCGGCATGGCTGCTGGAGACCCTCACGGTAGGGGTGTACGAGACCCTCGCGGCATGGCTGCTGGAGACCCCCACGGCAGGGGAGCGCGAGACCCTGCGCGAGACTCTCGCGGCACGACTGCAGGAGACCCTCATGGCAGGGGAGCGCGAGACCCTGTGCAAGACTCTCGCGGCATGGCTGCTGGAGACCCTCAAAGCAGGGGTGTGCGATACCCTCACGGCAGGGCTACAGGAGACCCTCGCGGCATTCTGGCGGCAACCCCTCGCGGCACTCTGGCGGCAACCCCTCGCGGCACTCTCGCGACAGACACTCGCGGCACTCTGGCGACAGACCCTCGCCGCACAGGCGCGACGGACCCTCGCGGCACAGGCGCGACGGACCCTCGCGGCACAGGCGCGACAGACCCTCGCGGTACTCTCGCGACAGACACTCGCGGCACTCTGGCGACAGACCCTCGCCGCACAGGCGCGACGGACCCTCGCGGCACAGGCGCGACGGACCCTGCTGCACAGGCGCGACAGACCCTCGCGGTACTCTCGCGACAGACACTCGCGGCACTCTGGCGACAGACCCTCGCGGCACACCCGCGACGGACCCTCGGGGCACAGGCGCGACAGACCCTCGCGGCACTCTGGCGACAGACCCTCGAGGCACATCTGTAACGACCCTTGACCCTTGAAAATCGAGAAATTTTTTTTTTTTTGAATTTATTTTACCCACTTATTCCCTTAATCACTTAGGTTGCATTCCTGCTTAGTGTCAAATCGCTTTTCCTAATTCTTAATCTGTAATTATATTTAAATTCCATATTTTGACCCAATGGTCGATAGAAATTTCGGCAGCATAACGACTTACATATGGGCCTACCCACCTGCAATTCAGTTGTTTTAACAATCCTAGATATCCACAACTACCAAGCATACTTTCCAATCAACATTTACAACTCAATACATTCATATCGATTAATACCAATCATTTTACAACCTAGTCCCAACAATCATATTCTCTACATTGTTTCCTTACAAATTACATCCCGACAAAATATTCCTAATATATGTCTGTGCGTACGAATGTGTCTGGTAAAGGAATGTAATTGTATACCTTGACTGCGTGTACAAAAAGTAGCCTAAGGTTGCTCTTTCCTACCAACCTACGTTGTGTACGCGGCAAATAACGTCTATAGATCACTGCAAATAATCTGAAAGGTAGAGGGGTGAGCTTTCGAGAAAAAAAGCCCAGTAAGAAACGCATTTAAAATGATCATGGTGGCTAAATCGCATTAATTGCATGATAAAACCAAAAGATACGTTTCTTTACAAATATCACATAGATTTCAAAGAGCGTATATATAAAACATAATTGATAGAAATATAATTTTGAAGAACAAATCTATTCAGTTTCATCACAATCTATCGAAACATACAAAACTCCAGAATATTTCAAAACCGATAGAACTTCAAAAGCATAACTGATGTAAAAACATATATCGGAAGATCAAAATCATTTAACATAGTTCATATCGATGGAGGTTTGGATAACTTATAGAGGGAAGTCATAAATATGCCCGAAGGCAGGATTCATATACATTCATATACGCCACAAAGACGCGCACGACAAAAATGCATTGACCGTATGGCACTTTGCATCTGTAGGACTCAAGAGGTGGCCCCCAACAGTCACACAGACTGTGTGGCACTTTGCTCCCACATATCTCAAGAGGTGGCCCTCACGATCGTATGTCTTTGTGAACCGCGTGGCACTTTGCTCCCGTCGGACTCAAGAGGTGACCCCCACAGTAACATAGACTGCGTGGCACTTTGCTCCCACAGAACTCAAGAGGTGGCCCCCACGTTCGCATGTCTTTGTGAATCGCGTGGTACTTTGCTCCCACAGGACTCAAGAGGTAACCCCCACAGTAACATAGACTGTGTGGCACTTTGCTCCCGTCGGACTCAAGAGGTAACCCCCACGTTCACATGTCATTTTGGAAATTGCGTGGCACTTTGCTCTCACAGAACTCAAGAGGTAACCCCCACAGTAACATAGACTGTGTGGCACTTTGCTCCTGTCGGACTCAAGAGGTAACCCCCACAATTCCACTATACAATGCCCTTTTTGTCTTAAATCAGAGTTTTCAAAATCTTACTTGGGTTTTTATAGCTCATTAACTCATATCGAGTAATAAAATCAAATTTCTTGAAATCTGAAAACTCTTTCATAAAACAGAAAAAACGGTGTGGCACTTTGTTCCCGTAGGACTCAAGAGGTGGCCCCCACAATCGCCTTTCGAAAACAAATTTCATTTCTCAAACATAAGTTCACATACCAACTTTCATTTCATTCAAAAACATGAAATCAATCATACATAAGTCAAAACCATGACATTTATTCAGAAAATCATGTTTGAAACTACGCATTTAATTTCATATAGCATTTCTTTATCTCGAAAACATGATCAAATAAATCTTGGGCTCATTAGGTGTCAAGTTTTTATTTTACAATCAAGGGTTGCACGAGAAGGCACGAAATCACATAAATAAATCGGGGTCTAAGGGTAGGGATACCATTACCATCTTAAATTACACCCCTTACCTCGATCTATCGAAATCTCCGTGCTCAATTGGTGCCACCTCTAGTAACTCCTTTAATTCCTTCTACGATTACCTACATCGAAGTTGTAGACTTAACACTCTATTCATGCAAATTGGATTAAAATCGTAATTTATTATTGCTACTGCGTGTGTACGTATTATTGTATATCCTTAGGCCGACACACACTTTTATATATATTTCTTCACCATTTATATATTTGCCCTTACAAGTATTACATGTACCTTTATTATATACATCCTCAAGTATACACGCATAAATATATATTTATATATATACACTCCTATATATATATATATATATACTTTTATTGTTTTCATGTTTTCCTATCTCACATATATACAATATACGTTCTCTATATATACATATATATACTTTTATTTGTTTTTCATATTTCCCTATCTCATATACTAGCACACATTCATCCTATGTACATCCATACGTATGCACCTAAATAAATATATATATATATATATATATATATCATTGTTTTTCATTTTTCCTTATCACATGTATCCATTCTTTGTATATACATATATTAAAACACACATTTATTTTATACTCATTTGTATGTACACCCAAGTATATAGACATTATTCATATACTCCTATATGTATATACACCTAAGTATATACACATATTTATTTTATCCTTGGCTTCTCTTATTCATTATCAAGCATATGTACATATACTAACATACCCTTTCATTATACACACCTAGATGTATATACCCAAATATATATATATATTTATATATATATATATATATATATATATATTCACATAAATACATACATATATATATATATTATCACTTATTTCCATTATTCAATATCACATATATATATTTTTGCCTACCTCTCATCTTTCCATTTTTTTTGTCTAATTTAATCTATAACTAACATGCTATACACATACAATACATATATATACATGCCCATCAATATACATTATACATACATGTATTTTACCTTTTTTTTTCTTCCTTTTCTTTTTTTTTCTTTCCTTTCTTTCTTTTTCCTTTCTTCCCTCTCGGTTAGCCCAGCTGCTCACTATCCCGATTGCTCTTCTTCTTCCTCCCTTTCTCCCTCGGTTCCAGCCCTTTCTCCCTCACGGTTTCTCCTGTTTGGTCTCGGTTACAGCCTCCATTACCAGCCCCTGTTCTGCTATCCCTTCAATCCCAATTCTGTTTCCAGATTTCCTGCCCTCGGTGCTGCCTTCGGTCTCCCTCAATTCCCGATTCCCAGCTTCCTTTTCTCCCCTGTTATCATCACTTCCTGGCTGCTACTGCTTCAACTACTCTGTTCAGATCCTATTCCCAACAGCTTTGGACCTATTCACGCACCCCTGTTCTGCTCCCAACAGCTTCGGTTTCTTCTTCTTCTCGGTGCTGCTGTCCCCCTTTCCTTCCTCTCGGTTTCCCCTTTTTTTTCCTTTCTCTTCTTCCTCGGCAGACTCAGCTTCCTTCTCCTCTCCCTTCCCCTCTCTTCTTTCTCTCCTCTCCCCTTCTTCTCCAGCCGACCGAGCCTCTCTTCTTCCTTTCTCCTTTCTCCTTTCTCCTTTCTCTTCCTTCCTTTCCTCTTCTCCCCAGCCGATCAGCCCCTCTTCTTCCTTTCCTTTCTCTTCTTTCCTTTCCTCTTCTCCCCAGCCGATCAGCCCCTCTTCTTCCCTTTCTCCTTTCTCTTCTCTTCTTCTGCTCTTTCTCCCGCCCAGCTCCTCTGTTTAATTTTTTTTTTCAATTGCAAACAGTGGCAGACGGAATTGGCTTTTCTAAGCCAATTCCGTACATGCCAATATATATGTATATATATATTATATTAGTATTTAGGTATTATTTGTTATGTATTTGTATTGTTATTATTATTACTATTATTGTATATATATATATATATATTTTTGTTTCCATTTTATTTTAAATATCTTATACATTATACCTTACAATACATATATATATTTGTCATATATATATATATATATATATATATATATATATATATATATATACATATACCTTCCCTTTTATTTAAATGTCTAGTATGTATGTACATATATATATACACATATTCACCTATGTATATATCTACATATATACATTTTCTTATATAATTTATCCAAAAACATAATATCATGCCTTCCATGAAATTTTTCTTATTCCGAAAATGAAAAAGTACGGGACTCCATCATTTTTCATAAATTCTCGATACAAGTGTTTTACATCAACAATTTTCCATTTAACAAATTAAAATTCTCTAATCCCTCTATACTCACATTCGTCTTATCACTCCTTGTATCTTTGGGTTCCCGGTCATTCACGGACTTCTCGGTCCCTATAGTCCTCGAGTCCTACAACGAATATTCACACTTTCATTAATATATATTATTTCCATTTTTATATAATCTAGTTAAACGTAGAAAATTTGTGGGGTTTACATTCTCCCCACCTTAAAAGAATTTGGTCCTCCAAATTCCTTCGGGTCCCTTTGTCTACGATCATCTAGATTGTATCATGCCCATTTTGGGTCCTTGGTAATCCCATTATGAAATCCATAGTAATGTGCAATCATTTCCAAGTAGGCACTGGAAAAAAAAAATCTTAAGTAATCCCCGCTGGTCTTTGGTGCTCGATCTTAATCTGTTAGCAAATCAAATACTTGGCCACAACTCAACTACATTCTTTTCATACCGACCAACCAATATACTTTTTGTAAATCATGGTACACTTTAGTGCTTCCCAAGTGCATGGTGTACCGAGAATAATGAAACTCTTTTAAGATCCTTTGCCTTAGGGCATCATCGTTTGAGACACCAAACTTACCGCAATTTCTCATTTATCCTAAATGAGAACTTATTCTTAATTTATATCACTTGATCCAAATCACTTCACATACCAGAAATATTCGTTCTTTGCATATATCTCTTAATCCAATATGACTCGTATATTCAAAATTTATCTCATTTCAAACTTATCTCATTTCGTACATCAATTATATTAGAACTCTTTCCTCATTCCAATTAGGTCTCAAATTCAAAACATAAAAATATAGAAGTTGCAATCCTTAGATTCAATATGTAATCCATATTCCAAAGTTTCCTTATATCTCAACTTTAAATCATCTTTAAGAGTTTTGGGTCTTTCCCCACTGATTTATAATCCTTGTCTTGGGAATCCAATTAACACCCTCCTTAACATATCGTGACCAAAACGACTCTGGGTCTCCTTAGAATTTAACACCGGTACACTCCAAAACGAATCACTTGATCCGATAATCCTTTTTTTTTTCAATTCCTAAAGATCCACAAAGTTCATTTGACAAGGAGACTTCGAGATTGACTGTGTCTCTAGTGCCAAACCTATAGTGAATTCCAACTCTCTCTCCAGTGGTAGCCCCGGTAGTTCCTCAGGAAATACATCCGAAAATTGGATACCACAGATATGTCCTGAATACATGGAC
Organism: Firmiana major; assembly: GCA_033439115.1. NCBI lineage: Eukaryota > Viridiplantae > Streptophyta > Magnoliopsida > Malvales > Malvaceae > Firmiana > Firmiana major. Next base: position 40,060,870 of record CM065907.1, on the reverse strand, counting down.
ATTCCCGACTAGTATCGGAGATGAATGCAATATAACTTTCACATCAACAGGTTCATAAAAAAAAACCTTCATCATAAGCAAAATCATAAAATTTATTCCTTTACATTAAACTTACTAGGTAAGGAGAATGTTACAGTCTTAGAGTAGCAGTCTAAACTTACATGGTTGGTGGCTAGCCAATCCATACCCAAAATTATATCAAAGACATACATGCTCAACCAAATTAGATCTGCTAATATGATCCTATCTCCTACCTTGATTTCACAATTCTTACAGACCACATCAGTCATAGGCAAAGGTTCTTCCATGAGTGACAGGTTTCTTGGCTTTCTCTGCTGCGATAGCCCGTCTCTATAGGACTTGTCTCTAGGGAGCTTACCTATCAGGTTGTCGTGGTAGCACTGGGGACGATGGAACCTTCTTCAGTGGGCAATTTTTAATTAGGTGTCCCATCTGTCCACACCTAAAACAGCTCCCTGTGTCCCTGTAACAAATACCTTCATGGGGTTTACCGCACTCCCTACATATCGTCCCATATTGCTGCGGACCTCTGATAGTCTGTGGAGTAGGTACAAGAACGGTAGGCCAATCAACCCTAGTCTTAGATTCATCTGTCCTCTGCCTCTTGGGCTGACCCTCCGAAATTCTTGTCTCACCAACTCTGTCCGCATACTCTCATCTCTGTTCTTTCCTTTAAGGCCATACTCCGTCTGTGTAACATTCAAGCCCCTTTCAACCATCTGTGCTCTTCCCAGGGCATCCTGAAATTCAGTAATCCATAACCCCAAAAGACAATCTCGAATAGCTGGCCTCAACCCTGCTAGGAACCTCTCAGTCCGACGTTCTTCATTCTGGAACGTCTCCGGATCATACCTCATTAGCATAGTGAACTTACTTTCATACTCATCCACAGTTATACTACCCTGTACCAAATTTAGAAAATCCATCCTCAACTTCTGTTGGGCAGCTAATGGAACATACTGCTTCCTAAAAGCTGTAGAGAATGCATCCCAACTAATCACCGGATGCTGAGCAGTCAGAAGTACCTTGGTGGATCCCCACCAATACTCTGCTTGGCCCTGCAACATGTAAGTGGCCATAGAGACCTTCTCAACATCAGAACACCCCAGAAAGTCGAAGATCTTTCTAAGGCTCACCAGCCACTCTTCAGCTTCTACCGGATTCTTAATTCCCTTAAATGCTCGAGGCCTCATCTTCAGGAAATCTCTCATCCTACCGATATTCCTCTCCTCCCTCCGGACCTGTATAGGATGCTGAGGCGCCATAGGTACTGGAGGAACTGGTGGAGGAGGAGGTGGCGGTGCTTGCGGAGGAGTTTGCACCGGAGTAGGAACTGGTGCTGTGCCAGCAGAATCAGAAACATTTGCCCCTAGATGTTGGGCAACCATGGCAGCTATCGACTCCAAACCTCGCTCGAGGCGCTGCTCCAATCGCTGCTCAAACTGAGCCATATGAGTACGAGGACTCTCTGGCTCGGGTGGAGGAGGTGGAGGTGGCTGGGCTTGCCTCCGAGTACGTCCGCGTTTTTCACTCATCGTGCAGTGATCTAATACCTACGGGTAATTCCAAAGATCAAACCTTAAAGTCATTAGGTATACATTACCTACAACCAGACATGCACAGACATTGGGATGTAATTTAATCTTTATTTTTTGACACCGACAGTACTAGACAACCATTGCTCTGATACCACTTAAACTGTAACGACCCTTGACCCTTGAAAATCGAGAAATTTTTTTTTTTTTGAATTTATTTTACCCACTTATTCCCTTAATCACTTAGGTTGCATTCCTGCTTAGTGTCAAATCGCTTTTCCTAATTCTTAATCTGTAATTATATTTAAATTCCATATTTTGACCCAATGGTCGATAGAAATTTCGGCAGCATAACGACTTACATATGGGCCTACCCACCTGCAATTCAGTTGTTTTAACAATCCTAGATATCCACAACTACCAAGCATACTTTCCAATCAACATTTACAACTCAATACATTCATATCGATTAATACCAATCATTTTACAACCTAGTCCCAACAATCATATTCTCTACATTGTTTCCTTACAAATTACATCCCGACAAAATATTCCTAATATATGTCTGTGCGTACGAATGTGTCTGGTAAAGGAATGTAATTGTATACCTTGACTGCGTGTACAAAAAGTAGCCTAAGGTTGCTCTTTCCCACCAACCTACGTTGTGTACGCGGCAAATAACGTCTATAGATCACTGCAAATAATCTGAAAGGTAGAGGGGTGAGCTTTCGAGAAAAAAAGCCCAGTAAGAAACGCATTTAAAATGATCATGGTGGCTAAATCGCATTAATTGCATGATAAAACCAAAAGATACGTTTCTTTACAAATATCACATAGATTTCAAAGAGCGTATATATAAAACATAATTGATAGAAATATAATTTTGAAGAACAAATCTATTCAGTTTCATCACAATCTATCGAAACATACAAAACTCCAGAATATTTCAAAACCGATAGAACTTCAAAAGCATAACTGATGTAAAAACATATATCGGAAGATCAAAATCATTTAACATAGTTCATATCGATGGAGGTTTGGATAACTTATAGAGGGAAGTCATAAATATGCCCGAAGGCAGGATTCATATACATTCATATACGCCACAAAGACGCGCACGACAAAAATGCATTGACCGTATGGCACTTTGCATCTGTAGGACTCAAGAGGTGGCCCCCAACAGTCACACAGACTGTGTGGCACTTTGCTCCCACATATCTCAAGAGGTGGCCCTCACGATCGTATGTCTTTGTGAACCGCGTGGCACTTTGCTCCCGTCGGACTCAAGAGGTGACCCCCACAGTAACATAGACTGCGTGGCACTTTGCTCCCACAGAACTCAAGAGGTGGCCCCCACGTTCGCATGTCTTTGTGAATCGCGTGGTACTTTGCTCCCACAGGACTCAAGAGGTAACCCCCACAGTAACATAGACTGTGTGGCACTTTGCTCCCGTCGGACTCAAGAGGTAACCCCCACGTTCACATGTCATTTTGGAAATTGCGTGGCACTTTGCTCTCACAGAACTCAAGAGGTAACCCCCACAGTAACATAGACTGTGTGGCACTTTGCTCCTGTCGGACTCAAGAGGTAACCCCCACAATTCCACTATACAATGCCCTTTTTGTCTTAAATCAGAGTTTTCAAAATCTTACTTGGGTTTTTATAGCTCATTAACTCATATCGAGTAATAAAATCAAATTTCTTGAAATCTGAAAACTCTTTCATAAAACAGAAAAAACGGTGTGGCACTTTGTTCCCGTAGGACTCAAGAGGTGGCCCCCACAATCGCCTTTCGAAAACAAATTTCATTTCTCAAACATAAGTTCACATACCAACTTTCATTTCATTCAAAAACATGAAATCAATCATACATAAGTCAAAACCATGACATTTATTCAGAAAATCATGTTTGAAACTACGCATTTAATTTCATATAGCATTTCTTTATCTCGAAAACATGATCAAATAAATCTTGGGCTCATTAGGTGTCAAGTTTTTATTTTACAATCAAGGGTTGCACGAGAAGGCACGAAATCACATAAATAAATCGGGGTCTAAGGGTAGGGATACCATTACCATCTTAAATTACACCCCTTACCTCGATCTATCGAAATCTCCGTGCTCAATTGGTGCCACCTCTAGTAACTCCTTTAATTCCTTCTACGATTACCTACATCGAAGTTGTAGACTTAACACTCTATTCATGCAAATTGGATTAAAATCGTAATTTATTATTGCTACTGCGTGTGTACGTATTATTGTATATCCTTAGGCCGACACACACTTTTATATATATTTCTTCACCATTTATATATTTGCCCTTACAAGTATTACATGTACCTTTATTATATACATCCTCAAGTATACACGCATAAATATATATTTATATATATACACTCCTATATATATATATATATATACTTTTATTGTTTTCATGTTTTCCTATCTCACATATATACAATATACGTTCTCTATATATACATATATATACTTTTATTTGTTTTTCATATTTCCCTATCTCATATACTAGCACACATTCATCCTATGTACATCCATACGTATATGCACCTAAATAAATACATATATATATATATATATATCATTGTTTTTCATTTTTCCTTATCACATGTATCCATTCTTTGTATATACATATATTAAAACACACATTTATTTTATACTCATTTGTATGTACACCCAAGTATATAGACATTATTCATATACTCCTATATGTATATACACCTAAGTATATACACATATTTATTTTATCCTTGGCTTCTCTTATTCATTATCAAGCATATGTACATATACTAACATACCCTTTCATTATACACACCTAGATGTATATACCCAAATATATATATATATATATTTATATATATATATATATATATATATATATATATTCACATAAATACATACATATATATATATATTATCACTTATTTCCATTATTCAATATCACATATATATATTTTTGCCTACCTCTCATCTTTCCATTTTTTTTGTCTAATTTAATCTATAACTAACATGCTATACACATACAATACATATATATACATGCCCATCAATATACATTATACATACATGTATTTTACCTTTTTTTTTCTTCCTTTTCTTTTTTTTTCTTTCCTTTCTTTCTTTTTCCTTTCTTCCCTCTCGGTTAGCCCAGCTGCTCACTATCCCGATTGCTCTTCTTCTTCCTCCCTTTCTCCCTCGGTTCCAGCCCTTTCTCCCTCACGGTTTCTCCTGTTTGGTCTCGGTTACAGCCTCCATTACCAGCCCCTGTTCTGCTATCCCTTCAATCCCAATTCTGTTTCCAGATTTCCTGCCCTCGGTGCTGCCTTCGGTCTCCCTCAATTCCCGATTCCCAGCTTCCTTTTCTCCCCTGTTATCATCACTTCCTGGCTGCTACTGCTTCAACTACTCTGTTCAGCTCCTATTCCCAACAGCTTTGGACCTATTCACGCACCCCTGTTCTGCTCCCAACAGCTTCGGTTTCTTCTTCTTCTCGGTGCTGCTGTCCCCCTTTCCTTCCTCTCGGTTTCCCCTTTTTTTTTCCTTTCTCTTCTTCCTCGGCAGACTCAGCTTCCTTCTCCTCTCCCTTCCCCTCTCTTCTTTCTCTCTTCTCCCCTTCTTCTCCATCCGACCGAGCCTCTCTTCTTCCTTTCTCCTTTCTCCTTTCTCCTTTCTCTTCCTTCCTTTCCTCTCCTCCCCAGCCGACCAGCCCCTTCTCTTCCTTTCCTTTCTCTTCTTTCCTTTCCTCTTCTCCCCAGCCGATCAGCCCCTCTTCTTCCCTTTCTCCTTTCTCTTCTCTTCTTCTGCTCTTTCTCCCGCCCAGCTCCTCTGTTTAATTTTTTTTTTCAATTGCAAACAGTGGCAGACGGAATTGGCTTTTCTAAGCCAATTCCGTACATGCCAATATATATGTATATATATATTATATTAGTATTTAGGTATTATTTGTTATGTATTTGTATTGTTATTATTATTACTATTATTGTATATATATATATATATATATATTTTTGTTTCCATTTTATTTTAAATATCTTATACATTATACCTTACAATACATATATATATTTGTCATATATATATATATATATATATATATATATATATATATATATATATATATATATATATATATATATATATATATATACATATACCTTCCCTTTTATTTAAATGTCTAGTATGTATGTACATATATATATACACATATTCACCTATGTATATATCTACATATATACATTTTCTTATATAATTTATCCAAAAACATAATATCATGCCTTCCATGAAATTTTTCTTATTCCGAAAATGAAAAAGTACGGGACTCCATCATTTTTCATAAATTCTCGATACAAGTGTTTTACATCAACAATTTTCCATTTAACAAATTAAAATTCTCTAATCCCTCTATACTCACATTCGTCTTATCACTCCTTGTATCTTTGGGTTCCCGGTCATTCACGGACTTCTCGGTCCCTATAGTCCTCGAGTCCTACAACGAATATTCACACTTTCATTAATATATATTATTTCCATTTTTATATAATCTAGTTAAACGTAGAAAATTTGTGGGGTTTACAACATCCGCGACGGACCCTCGCGGCACAGGCACGACAGACCCTCGCGGTACACGCGCGACAGACCCTGGCGGCATTCTGGCGGCAGACCCTCGCGGCATGCTAGCGACAGACCATCGCGGTACTCCCACGGTAGACCCTCGCGGTGTTCCTGCGCCAGACCTTCGCGGTAGGGGTGCACGAAACTCTCACGGCATGGCCGCGCAAGACCCCCCGTTTGCTTCGTGAGCCACGTGGCGCGTTCTTCGCGTGCCACGTGGCGCACTCATAACGTGAGGATGCCAGCTCACGCGGGACCCTTCTGCGCGAGACACTCACGGCAGGGGTGCACGAGACCCTATGTGTGAGACTGAGGAAGATATGAGGCGTCAGGGTATGAGAGACCCTGTGCGTGAGACCTCAAAAGGCTTGCGGCGTCAAGTTACAGAAGACCCCATGCACGAGACTCCAATGAACTGGAGATATCAGAATGTCAAAAAACTGCGGCGTCATGGTACAAGGAATTCAACACGGGAGATTGTTGATGGCCAGAGACGCCAAAGTACTAGAAACCTTGAGGGTTCGGCTCGAGTAGATTCTGGATATTTAGGCGTCGAAGATCCTTGGCCCCAGAACACAAACGACCCGCCAAACAACGGAATCAAAGATGCGGGAATGACAGGGCCTCATGTTGAGAGAGACTCAGAAATAGATCCAACACGAAATCTTGAAACTGGAATGACAAACTTTCAATCTCAGACTCGTCAAAACCGAACTCAGGGTAACAGGAAAGAAACTATGGACTACGGCCAAGCTGATGCATACGATGCTAAGAAAGTGCAAAACAAACCTGTGTCCAAGGCACAAGTTGCCACAAATATGAAAAGAATGGTGGAACGAATCTTAGAAGAGAAAAAGTTGGTTCCAACTGAAGAAAACCAGAGGAGGAGAATCCCATTCAGTACAACGATCATGGGAAAACCACTGCCCCCAAAATTCAAAATGCCACAAATGACGACGTATACTGGAAAAATTGACCCTTATGACCACATTCAGAACTATGAGTCATTGATGCTATTACATGGATGGGAGGATGAGATCATGAGTAGAGCATTCCCCTTAACTTTAACTGACCATGCACTAAAATGGTTTAACAGTTTGCCGGAGGGGTCTATTTCATCTTTCAATCAATTAAGAAGCAAATTCCTGAAGGCCTTTGTTATAAAAAGCTAGAAAAGGAAGGAGGCCACCTATCTGCTTACCTTAAGGCAGGAGAGCAAGGAATCACTCAAAAACTATGTGGATCGATTCCGTAACGCTACTCTTGAAGTACATGATCTACAAGTTGGAGTAGCTGTAACAGCTATGCTACAAGGGACAATGTCGCGACCCAAATTTACAAAAATCACTACAAATTTTTCGCGAACTTACCACATTTCAATTGTTGGGCTGTGAGTCAATATCCCTCACTCAGTTTCATATATTATATATATATGCATAACAGGCAATGCTTTCGTCCCAGGCACAAATATTGCGGAAGCTTATAAAATTATCATTTTAGAATTTAAAATTCGTTTACATTACCTAACATATACATCCCCCATATAACATGACTACATCACTGTACACTATTATTCAGATACAAAAGTATATGTTTGCATACCTCGATGCTGCTGGATAGCTGTGTGTAAAAGATCGCAGGACGGACGCAACTTATACACTCTACTGAAATGCTCTGTAGAGGTGGGAAAAATAATGGGATGAGCATAACGCGCTCAGTAAGAAATATATGAAAGCAGGTAGATAACCACACTATCTACGATGCTCATAATGCATGTTTTATCAACTCATAAAACAAATGCATTTACTTTTCAAAACACTCTCATTAATTTATAAAGCAAGTAGATAATCAAACTATCCACAATGCTCATGATGCATGGTTTATGCCGAAAAACTCATGGCATTCACAAAACCATCATAGTAAAACACATAGCAATTTACTGCCAAAAACCGAATATCAAAACTCATTCAGAGTAAAATATTTCTGTGTTCAGTATTGAAACTCACTTTAAAATCATGTTCTCATTTCACACGGTTTCATCACAGAAATCAAATCACAATTAGTTTCATCATCGAAACCAATAAAATCAGGTGAGACTAGGCAGGGATTTCAACACAAATCCAAGGGAACATTTGGCCAAAGTCCGAGACCCACAAGCTATCACGGATCAGGTGTGCCATGGTGTCTCTGAGTCCGAGGAGGGGATTAGTCTATCCATCGGCTCCTATCTAAGGACTATCACAAAACAAAGCAATGACAAAGCATGCCCGAGTCCAAAGACGCAATCCTCACACCCCATAGTTGCACGGTACAGTGTACTCCATGTTGTCTACACGGTACAGCGTACTCCGTGAACCAGGTACAATTACCACACAGTTGTAGGTGCCTGAGTCAAAAGCTCACCACCCCAACCAAATAAATTATCAACCATAGCCTGTCGTCTCCGATCTAGTGCGAGCAAGTCAGTGTGACACACAGTCAACACAAGGGCTTCAGCACGATCTCAATCACAAATCACAACAGAATCCAATGCGAGCAGTGCTCCAGCATGGTCTGTACAGATGTAATACCAAAATCAAGTGGGAGCAGATCTGGATAAATCCATAGATCTCATCATGCTCCAGCACGATTTCACACACACAAAATAGACAGCTGGCTCTATTTCCCACCACAGTGGTACTCAAAACCGAGTGCAATATGCAAAACGGTGCAAAACAAAGTGAGAGGGAAACATCTCATCAAATCACTTGTCAATCAAATCACTTTTTAGAAAAACGTGCAAGTTAATGCATACAGTCAAATCATGAGCCAGTCTATCATTTTAGCTTCACAAAAATCTCTTTTTCACAGAGAAAACATGGATTGCATGCACTTTATGCATTTTCAAAATTCCTGAGTCTAAGGGTATTTTCGTAATTTTCTCATATTTGGGTACTATCCAGAAATTTCATATCTATACTCTATACGAAATTTAATTGACTGTAAACGACGATGAAAATACGTACAGCTATCTCTAATAGCTCCCATAGATCCCTTACCTCGGATCACGTAGTGTGACCTCTCTTCCTCTGTGCTGTCCAAATCTCGCAGTCCGGTCAACTCTCAATATGACTCTGGAGCTGCATTTAACCATTCACTGGATTAATTACACGTTTCCTACTGTATTACACATTTAATACAGTTCATTTCACTTAATTGGGCCCGTTTACTCTAAATGGGCCTAAATACTTTAATCGGGCCTTAATCCGTATTAAGCCCGTTTTCACGTATTATTTCCTTTCATCAGGGTCTATCAGCTCATTGGGCCTATCAATACCCATTGGGCTTCGTTCCAAACTCTTTGGATAGCCCGAATATCATTTACGACAGTTTATTCGAATTTTCGACTATAATTCACTAAATCCAAAATTTAATCCGAAATGCGTAAATTAAATCTTAATTACGCGTTAATCACATAAATTGTCGTAAATGAGCTTTACTTACCCAATATTGTGCGATGGTGCGCGAATCGGAGTTCGATCTGGCTTCCGTTCGGAATTAAATCGTCGAACTGCACAATTTCGTATTTTTCATTTCCGGGCCAATTTTCGATTAAATATAATTTAAATAAATTTATCAAAAATTAAATCGGCCACTTTTGACCTCGTATCGACTTACCCGAAGTCCGATGAAAATTTTTTTTTTTCTCTCTCTACTTTCTCTCTCCTCCTGAACCGGTTCGGACCGGTTCAGTCCCTTTTCACACTGAACCGGTCCGAACCGGTTCAGTGGCCATTTCGTCGTTGCCGGCGCTGCCGGCCGGTTCCCGGCCCGATTCCACCGCCGTTCGACTGGGCTCGGGCTGGGGAGCCTTCGGTTGGCTTGGCTCGGGCCAAATCGGCCCCGGTGCCACCGAATCTTCCTCTTCTCCCCGCGGCCTTCTCCCCCTCCGATCTGCTATTTGCCGGCGTTCCACCGCGCATCATGGCCGCTGGCTAGTTCGCCCGGTGATGGGCTGCCTTCGCCGGCCCTCGCCGGCCCCTCAGCCTCGCCGGTGGCTCGCCGTCCAGTGGTTTCTTCTCTCCCTCGGTTTGCCTCTGTTTCTCTCTCCCCGATTCCCTCTTCAGATTTCGTTTCTCTTTTTTTTTTTTTTTAACAGATTTTTTTTTATAATATATTTTTATTATTTATTATAAAATAATAATAAAAATCCCAAAAATATCCCATAAATATCCCAAAAATATCTAAAATATCTTAAAAATATCCCAAAAATTCCTATTAAATTCATTTAGTCCGTAAATGAATTTATCAGTCCGATTTTACCTTTTTGGTATATTTTTCCACTATTTTCGAGCTCGTTTTTCGAGGCGAAAATTTTGATAAATTCTGATAATTTATATCTTGATCAATTGGACCTGAAATTTAATTATGTCTTCGATTTTTGATCAAGATTACACTAATCCATATTTTTAATATCAATTTCTTAAAAATGACACCGAATTTTCGGGTCTTACATTCCTCCCCACCTTAAGAAATTTGGTCCTCCAAATTAGAACCAAGTCAATTCTCGAATAATTACGAATATTTCTCTCGCATAAGGTTCTCTAATTCCCACATAATTTCCTCTGAAGTGTGGTACTGCCCAAAAACCTTAACCAGAGTGATCGTTCTGGTCCGTAACACTTTCTCTTTCCTATCCAATGTCTAAATCAACTTCTCTACATATGACATTTCCTCTTTGAGCTCCAACGGCTCATACTGAATCACATATGTCTGCTCTAGATGATACTTCCGAAGCATCTATGTGTGGACGACATTATGAATGCCTGCTAGCTCAGGTGTCAAGGCTAGCCTACAGACCTTATTTCCCACTCGCTTCAGTATCTCATTATCCCTTTTCGAGGGAAAAACTTTTAAGAATACTGATTCACCTACAGTGAATTTCCAAAGGTTTACGCTTTGTCTCAGCGTAGCTTTTCTGTATGATCTGAGGGGTCCTCAATCTCTCACATATCAATTGGACATCCTCAGAGGCATGCTTCACTAAATCGGAAGCAAACATTTTTTTCTGTCACTCACTTCTTCTCATCCAATAAGAGATCGACACCTAAGACCATATAACGCCTCATATGGTGCTATCCCAATACTCGAGTGATAAGTGTTGTTATAGGCGAATTCAGCTAATGGCAAATGGTCATCCCAGGAGTCTCTGAAATCCACACACAAGCTCTCAACATATCCTCCAAAGTCTGGATGGTTCTCTCACTGACCATCAGACTGAGAATGGAAAGCTGTACTGACATTCAATCGGGTTCCCATAGCTTCCTGAAAATGTTTCCAAAAGTGGAAAGTGAAGCGGGAATCCCTGTCAGACACAATACTCACTGGAATACCATGTAGCCTCACAATTTCCCGTACACACAGATTCGCCAACGCACTCAGAGTATCCGTAGCCTTCACGGCTAAGAAGTGAGCTGACTTCGTCAATCGATTGACAATTACCCAAATGGCATCATGGTTCCGTCGGGTCCTCGGTAACTCATGATGAAATCCATGGTGATGTGCTCTCATTTTCATATCGGTATAAGTAGAGGTTGCAATAATTTTGCATGTTTCTGATGCTCTAATTTAACCTGTTGACATGTAAGGCACTTAGCCACAAACTCTGCAGCATCTTTCTTCATGTCTGACAACTAATATGCTTTTCGAAGATTCTGATACATCTATTACTCCTAGTATGCACTATATATCTCGATGAATGAGCTTCTGTCAAAATCAATCTCTTTAGCTGTGGGTCATCGGGAACGCAAATTCGACCTCTGAATCTCAGCAGGCCATCATCACAACTGTGCACTCAGTCACTCTACCCATCTGTTTCTGACTATGCATATCAACACAGAAGCGATCAATACGCTGAGCTTGTCTGGTCCGGTCTATCAAATCCGGTTTCAATCTCAGACTTGCTATCACACAATATGCATTAGTATCAGAAGGGTCTATATCTAGACTGAGGCTAATAAACTGCTCTAACAGTTCATGTTCCCTGACCATCATGTACGATACCATCCTGAGGCTCTTTCTGCTCAAGGCATCAGCGACTATACTCGCTTTACCCGGATGATAAAGTATCTCACAATCATCGTCTTTCAGAAGCTCTACTCATCGTCTCTGCCTCATATTCAATTCTTTCTGTGAAAACAAATATTTGAGGCTCTTACGATCAGTGAATTCCGAAATTTCTCACCGTACAAATAGTGGTGCCATATCTTCAGTGCAAACACTATGGCTGCCAATTCTAATTCATGGGTCAGATAGTTCTTCGCATTGTCCTTAAGTTGTCTGGATCCATAAGCAACTATTTTCCCGTTCTGCATCAATACACAGCCCAGTCCTTGCCCGAGGTGTCTGTATATACAGAGAAACCCCCTGAGCTGGTCGGAATGGTAAAAATCGGAGCAGTGGTCAGTCACTACTTTAGTTCCTGAAAACTCTTCTCACATGCACTGTCTCACTCAAATGCAACATTCTTTCGAGTGAGACGTGTCAATGAAGCAGCCAATTTAGAGAAACTTTTTACAAATTGGCGGTAACATCCAGCCAAACCCAAAAATGATATCAGTTCCAACCAGAAATCACACTTACTGAGCTTCGCATATAGCTTTCTCTCTCTGAGGGTTTGTAGCACACTGCTTAGATGCTAGTCATGCTCTTCCCTAGACTTCAATACACCAGAATGTCATCTATAAACACTATGACAAACTGATCCAGGTATGGATTGAACACTCCATTCATCAATACCATAAAAGCTATAGGAGCATTCGTTAGCCTGAAAGGCATAACCAAAAATTCATAATGTCCATAACAAATATAAAAAAACTGTCTTAGGTACATCTCCACTCCGGATTCTCAACTGATGGTACCCAGACCTCAGATCGATCTTGAAAAAGATTCGTGCTTCCTGAAGTTGATCCAATAGATCATTAATACGTGGAATAAGGTACTTGTTCTTAATGATCGCCTTATTCAACAACCGGTAATCTATTCACTGTCGGATGCTTTCATCCTTCTTTTCAGCTGTAGCCCTCCTCTTCGGGGCAGAAGTACTAGCTGTATCCTTATCTGATTCTTTGCCCTTTTGTGGGGCTATCTCAGCCAACTCTGGGCAATCCTTTATCATATGCCCCGTCTTGCCACATCTACAACATGTTCCAATCAATACGTGGCATGACCTACTGCCGTGGTATCTACCACATGCTCTACATTGTTCTGTAATCAGTAGGGGTCCTCCAATCATTATACCCCTAGCTGGAGTCGAGACTTGATACACCGGGGGCTTAATCATCCTACCCCGTGACTCATCGACTCTCGATCGTCTAACAAACGACCTCTTTCCACTCGGACACTATAGTCCTATGTTGATCTCTTCTGATCTCTATTCTTGCCCTTCACGACTTTACCAAACTCAAGGACGTGCATCTCATAGTCTTACTCACACAACTAAGCTCTACGCACGATCTCCTCGTAAGTCGTGATGTCACATAGGGTTAATCTGACTCTGATGGAAGGTCTCAATCCTTCCATAAACTTGCGAACTTTTCGTATCTTACCACTCACGGTATCGGGGTCATATCTTCCCAATGATGTAAATCGAGACTCATACTCGTCTACCGATCTGTTCTCCTGGATCAGACCAAGAATTTCATCTGTAATCTCTATTGAGCAGTGACTGGGATGTACTGCCTCCTGAAGGCATCCAAAAATATCTCTCAGCCAATCAACTGATATACATAACTTTCATGATGGGTCGGGCGAATTTTCACCAATACTCTGCTTCGCCCTCTAACATGAATGTAGCAAAGGCCACTCTCTCAGTAGTCGAACATCGACAAAAGTCATATAACTTCTCTAACCGGTTGATCCAATCCTCTGCTACTAAAAAGTTCTTGATCTCACTGAACGATGGAGGCTTGAGCTTCGAAACTGCCTCTATCGGTCAAACTCACAATCAAACCCTGAATCCACGCCAGTTTATCGTGGAACTACATGTGGTACAGGGGTCTCATCAACACGTGGCATAGGTGTAGGCTGTGTAGGCGCAGTGTCTTAAGAGCAGCTGCCAGCTCAGTATAAGTCGTTTGAGTAGCCGGACCTTGCCTACTCTCTAACCTAGCCATAGTCAAGTTAGCCTGAGTGAACAACTCCATAAATGTGTTCCAACTTCGCTCTAATCTCGTAACACGGGCATCAGTAGTCTTAACTGGACCTGATGGAATATGATCACATGACGATTCACAAGGTTTCTCAAACCTATCACAGCGTCTCTCGGACCTACTCTCTATGGCCCCGAGAACGCGAACTCTCTCCTCTGCTGTGATGTCTGTCAGACATCTCAAACGTCCCGCATACACAGTTAATTCTCAGTTTAACCACAGCTCGGTACACACAATTGTATCTAATAATGTACAGTGACATGGGGATGTATACTTTCTAATGACTGACACTGACTCACATCAGACCAACACTGCTCTGATACCACCTCTGTTGCGACCCAAATTTACAAAAATCACTACAAATTTTTCGCGAACTTACCACATTTCAATTGTTGGGCTGTGAGTCAATATCCCTCACTCAGTTTCATATATTATATATATATGCATAACAGGCAATGCTTTCGTCCCAGGCACAAATATTGCGGAAGCTTATAAAATTATCATTTTAGAATTTAAAATTCGTTTACATTACCTAACATATACATCCCCCATATAACATGACTACATCACTGTACACTATTATTCAGATACAAAAGTATATGTTTGCATACCTCGATGCTGCTGGATAGCTGTGTGTAAAAGATCGCAGGACGGACGCAGCTTATACACTCTACTGAAATGCTCTGTAGAGGTGAAAAAAATAATGGGATGAGCATAACGCGCTCAGTAAGAAATATATGAAAGCAGGTAGATAACCACACTATCTACGATGCTCATAATGCATGTTTTATCAACTCATAAAACAAATGCATTTACTTTTCAAAACACTCTCATTAATTTATAAAGCAAGTAGATAATCAAACTATCCACAATGCTCATGATGCATGGTTTATGCCGAAAAACTCATGGCATTCACAAAACCATCATAGTAAAACACATAGCAATTTACTGCCAAAAACCGAATATCAAAACTCATTCAGAGTAAAATCTTTCTGTGTTCAGTATTGAAACTCACTTTAAAATCATGTTCTCATTTCACACGGTTTCATCACAGAAATCAAATCACAATTAGTTTCATCATCGAAACCAATAAAATCAGGTGAGACTAGGCAGGGATTTCAACACAAATCCAAGGGAACATTTGGCCAAAGTCCGAGACCCACAAGCTATCACGGATCAGGTGTGCCATGGTGTCTCTGAGTCCGAGGAGGGGATTAGTCTATCCATCGGCTCCTATCTAAGGACTATCACAAAACAGAGCAATGACAAAGCATGCCCGAGTCCAAAGACGCAATCCTCACACCCCATAGTTGCACGGTACAGTGTACTCCATGTTGTCTACACGGTACAGCGTACTCCGTGAACCAGGTACAATTACCACACAGTTGTAGGTGCCTGAGTCAAAAGCTCACCACCCCAACCAAATAAATTATCAACCATAGCCTGTCGTCTCCGATCTAGTGCGAGCAAGTCAGTGTGACACACAGTCAACACAAGGGCTCCAGCACGATCTCAATCACAAATCACAACAGAATCCAATGCGAGCAGTGCTCCAGCATGGTCTGTACAGATGTAATACCAAAATCAAGTGGGAGCAGATCTGGATAAATCCACAGATCTCATCATGCTCCAGCACGATTTCACACACACAAAATAGACAGCTGGCTCTATTTCCCACCACAGTGGTACTCAAAACCGAGTGCAATATGCAAAACGGTGCAAAACAAAGTGAGAGGGAAACATCCCATCAAATCACTTGTCAATCAAATCACTTTTTAGAAAAACGTGCAAGTTAATGCATACAGTCAAATCATGAGCCAGTCTATCATTTTAGCTTCACAAAAATCTCTTTTTCACAGAGAAAACATGGATTGCATGCACTTTATGCATTTTCAAAATTCCTGAGTCTAAGGGTATTTTCGTAATTTTCTCATATTTGGGTACTATCCAGAAATTTCATATCTATACTCTATACGAAATTTAATTGACTGTAAACGACGATGAAAATACGTACAGCTATCTCTAATAGCTCCCATAGATCCCTTACCTCAGATCACGTAGTGTGACCTCTCTTCCTCTGTGCTGTCCAAATCTCGCAGTCCGGTCAACTCTCAATATGACTCTGGAGCTGCATTTAACCATTCACTGGATTAATTACACGTTTCCTACTGTATTACACATTTAATACAGTTCATTTCACTTAATTGGGCCCGTTTACTCTAAATGGGCCTAAATACTTTAATCGGGCCTTAATCCGTATTAAGCCCGTTTTCACGTATTATTTCCTTTCATCAGGGTCTATCGGCTCATTGGGCCTATCAATACCCATTAGGCTTCGTTCCAAACTCTTTGGATAGCCCGAATATCATTTACGACAGTTTATTCGAATTTTCGACTATAATTCACTAAATCCAAAATTTAATCCGAAATGCGTAAATTAAATCTTAATTACGCGTTAATCACATAAATTGTCGTAAATGAGCTTTACTTACCCAATATTGTGCGATGGTGCGCGAATCGGAGTTCGATCTGGCTTCCGTTCGGAATTAAATCGTCGAACTGCACAATTTCGTATTTTTTATTTCCGGGCCAATTTTCGATTAAATATAATTTAAATAAATTTATCGAAAATTAAATCGGCCACTTTTGACCTCGTATCGACTTACCTGAAGTCCGATGAAAAATTTTTTTTTTCTCTCTCTTCTTTCTCTCTCCTCCTGAACCGGTTCGGACCGGTTCAGTCCCTTTTCACACTGAACCGGTCCGAACCGGTTCAGTGGCCATTTCGTCGTTGCCGGCGCTGCCTGCCGGTTCCCGGCCCGATTCCACCGCCGTTCGACTGGGCTCGGGCTGGGGAGCCTTCGGTTGGCTTGGCTCGGGCCAAATCGGCGCCGGCGCCACCGAATCTTCCTCTTCTCCCCGCGGCCTTCTCCCCCTCCGATCTGCTGTTTGCCGGCGTTCCACCGCGCGTCATGGCCGCTGGCGAGTTCGCCCGGTGATGGGCTGCCTTCGCCGGCCCTCGCCGGCCCCTCAGCCTCGCCGGTGGCTCGCCGTCCAGTGGTTTCTTCTCTCCCTCGGTTTGCCTCTGTTTCTCTCTCCCCGATTCCCTCTTCAGATTTCGTTTCTCTTTTTTTTTTTTTTAACAGATTTTTTTTATAATATATTTTTATTATTATTTTATTATAAAATAATAATAAAAATCCCAAAAATATCCCATAAATATCCCAAAAATATCTAAAATATCTTAAAAATATCCCAAAAATTCCTATTAAATTCATTTAGTCCGTAAATGAATTTATCAGTCCGATTTTACCTTTTTGGTATATTTTTCCACTATTTTCGAGCTCGTTTTTCGAGGCGAAAATTTTGATAAATTCTGATAATTTATATCTTGATCAATTGGACCTGAAATTTAATTTGAAGCGAAAAGTGCGCGAGGTAAGCTAAGCACACAATCAAGGGCTTGAAGCGAAAAGTGCGCGATGTAAGCCATGAAGAAAATGTGCGAGAGCTTGAAGCGAAAAGTGCGCGAGGTAAGCTAAGCACTCAATCAAGAGCTTGAAGCGAAAAGTGCGCGATGTAAGCCACGAAGAAAACGAGCAAGGGATTGAAGCGAAAAATGGGTGAGGTAAGCCACGCACCCAAACAAAGGGCTTGAAGCGAAAAATGCGTGAGGTAAGCCACGCACCCAAACAAAGGGCTTGAAGCGAAAAATGCGTGAGGTAAGCCACGCACTCAAACAAGAGCTTGAGAATTATACGACCAGAGAATTTGACTTCAGAATCTAATGTAAGGACTTGACCTGAGGCTACAATGAGAACATATGTACTCTTCCGTAAGGTTATACCTAGCGAAAGAGTGGGGAGCAATTGTTGTGCATGATAAAAGAATAATAAAAGAATGCATCACGTGGCACACAAATAAAACATGTGAGAAATGATACAAACCCTGAGTAAGATAAAAAGGGTAAAAATGTAATTAGTGACAGAGAAATCCCTATAAATAGGGGTCAAGTACGATTCGTTAACCTAAGTCTCTATTTCCCCTACAGAAACTCTGCCAAATTCTGGGTCTGACTTAAGCATCGGAGTACAAACGTATGGAAAGCCCGCGTCCCTCTGATCTTTATTTTTCTTGCAGAGATTTCGACAACACGTGGCACGAAGGACGTCAGCAATTCATCATTGTTGTTTCAGGCAACAACAATTACAAAATAAAATTAAATAGTTAAAACGAATTAAAGCAATTAAAATCAAATGCAAATATAAACATAAAGCAATAAAGCTAAATTAACACTAACTAATGCATGAACATATTTTTGGAATTTTTATCTAAAACTAAAAATGCATAAAATGAATTAATCTAAATTAATATTTAACAAATTCCTAATGCTAGATTAAAAGTTACCTAGTAAACTAATTAAATCTAAATTATCTAATTAAACAAGATTAACTACACCTATATGCTTAATTAAAATCATTAACTACACTAACTAAATCATCTAACTAATCTTAAAATTAATCTATCACTAAACTATATAAAAAAACAAATTATTCCCTTAACAACTAACCAAACAAGGCTTTAAATTTTTAAACAAACAGTAATTTTCCCACGGTTTACTGTTCATTCATCAATTTCACTTCCATTTCCAGTAAGTGTTGCCCGCGTACTGCTGTCCCGATCATTCCCTGGTTTGTCCGCTTCTGTGTACAGCTACTGCCACTGCCTCTGCTGTATGGTGCTCACTGCTTACCCGGCCATGTACTTGCTTCAGCTTGCTGGTTGTCCTCTGCCCAGGTAAGATACTGGTTCTGGCCGCATCAGCCGAGGGACTCTTCCTCTGGCAGCTGCACATCCTCGGTTTTGCCCTGCTACTGCCTTTGGTTCATGCCCTGGCCAGACTTGCCTTCAACCTCTCGGTATCCAGTTTCATACGCAGCAACAAACACACACGTAACACAACCTGTTAGTTTCCAGCTCTTAGAAACAGTAAACAATAACCAAAACAGAGCAATACAGAGGATGAGAATGAACTAAGAATGAACTGCTGTTCTTTCCCGATTACGTCATGAAACTCTACAACTGACGACTCATCCCAAGCTTTACATTAACCATTAACCATTAATTAGCAGTATGAAAACACCGAAATATCATGAGGAACAAAATGCAGTAAATGGTGAGATTCAAGGAATATACTGATATTGCCGTAAAACTGAACACAAAATGCATGTAAGTTATATTGAAATCAAGCAAAGGATTAACAAAGACATGAAGCATTCCAGAAGATAGCAACCGAGAGAAAATAATGGGAAAAATAAACAAGAAATCGAGAGCATCAAACTGGATTCAAAGTCTATTGCAAAATAAACCGAGAGCATAGAAAACCATGGTGAAACCGAGAGGAAGCAAACTAAAAAAAATAAAACTGATGAATAATAACAGTGAAAACCGAGAACTGGATTGAA
Organism: Firmiana major; assembly: GCA_033439115.1. Taxonomy (NCBI): domain Eukaryota; kingdom Viridiplantae; phylum Streptophyta; class Magnoliopsida; order Malvales; family Malvaceae; genus Firmiana; species Firmiana major. The sequence goes on along the minus strand of CM065907.1, from coordinate 40,041,030 downwards.
AAGGATTGCAAAATAAATTTAACAACTTGGAAAGAAGACATGCAATGAACATTAAATAAATTGTAAAAGAAGAACAATCCGAAAAGAAAAACTGGAAGAACAAAGTAGCCTCTGCCGCATAGAAGCTAAGAGAAATTAAAAATACTGTGCCGCCTCCTAAAAAAATAAAACCAGGAATAAGAAAAGCTTTTTAAGTTAACCTAAAAATAAAACTATTCTAACCTCTTTTCTACTCCTTTTACAATTGTCATCATTCTCTATTTATATACACACTTATGGGTACAATTGTAATATTTCTATCCTAAATGAATTGGCATTGTTTGGCCACTTGTCTTCACACCATTGGCTCCTTGAAAAATAATATTTCCATGTCATTTGTCTTTTTGTCCAATTGGATGTGCTAGGCTCGTGTTGTCCGCGTGGTCCAATCTCGATTTTAGCCCAATTTCGGTCCATTTTTCTACCGAAATATTCAAAATTCATCCGGATTTAATTTATCTGCAAACATGAGAATTTTAATTAAATAAAGGGGATAATTAACAAAATAAATTGGGGATTTAAATAATTAATTAGAAAATTAAGCACAAATAATTCTAAAAATATAGAATTATCACACCCCCAAACTTGAGCTTTTGCTTGTCCTCAAGCAAAACAAAATAATTGTAAGAATGACAAGTACTAAACACAATAATTTCCCCAATACTATCCTCAAAGAAAAAGTACAGACTATGAAATCAAAGAGTCACAATTATAAGTCCAGCACTCAAAATCATTCATCATAAGTCCTAACCCAAATTAGACTCCTCGTGAGTGTGTGAAAAATGTCAAAATCACTTCACAGTACATTATCCGGATTAGATTATGCAAACACAGTGAATGCAAAGTCAATGACATGTATCATTCCCATAAGTTTGCTTTTCACTTCTCTCTCCACTAATGTAGTCACACTTAACTAAAGATCAATAGGACTTCATTAAGCTTGTAATGTAAGGCTGGGGCTAAGGTATGATAAAGTCGATTTAGATTTAATTACCCCTTAACATGCATTACTTTCAGGATCTTAATGTAAGAGCTCAAATTTATTCCCCCAAACTTATTTATTTCACTAAACATTTTTTTTTTGTATTTTTCTTCTTTCTTCTTTTTCTTTTTCTTTTTCTTTCATTTTTTTTCTCATTTTCATTTTCATTTTTTTTTAACATTCACTATCACCAGATGCCCATATGTACAAAGCTCAAAATATATCCCAATGACTTTCATGCTTTCGGGGTAGGGGGTAGGAACAAAGTATTTAAGCTATAGAAAATTAATTGCAGGTGTATTTACAGAGAAAGTCTTATTTGGCCCAGATGGGTGACTAGGGATAAAGTATATACAGGGATGGCTCGAAAGGCTCAAACGATCCAAAGATGGCCTAAATCATCTCCCTAATTAAGTGTAATCTAATATTTCGCCTCAAGATTAGATCAAACAAATTCTAGAATATAATACACAAAATCAACTAAACAAATGCAATCCTAAGTCCACATAAGCTTTCTCTAAATAAATATACAGATTTATGACATGACATGTGCATAAGATGAGGAAATCACAATCAGAATCAAGACAAATTCAAGAACTCAACTTCATGCTTTTCCTATAATCATGCTTCTTAATCAATCAAAATCAGACTTAATCATGGGGTCATATCATCGGAATATGGAAAAATTACATGCTAAGTACTAAATCATCCCAAAATCAAACAGTCTAAGCTCAGATTTTCGAAAAAATTTTGAAAAATTTTCAATTTTGCTCAAATTTTCAAAAAATGCTCAAGTGATATCCCCTCCCCCAAACTTAAAGTGCACAGTGTCCTCAGTGTGCAGATAATATAAACAATTAAGCTCAAGAACAGAGTACTCCCCTATCTGATGTTGATGAACAACTGAAGCATTTTATTGAAAGCATAAAACTTAAAAAATAAACCTGCAAAATAAACAAAGAAAGAAAAAACAAAAAAGAAAAAGAAAACGAAAAAGAACTATATACAAAAAGTGAAAAGGAAAATACAACCACTTCATATGCAGCTAAAGAACACAATACTCAGCAGCAGTGCGAAGAGTAGGAGGATTATCCAGAATGGTGACAGAATGTTAACAGTTAGATCCTCCCGAGCTCTATCTACTTCCTTCTTTCTCTGAGGTGTCCTATGCTCAAACATTTTATCTTCCTTAACCTCTATCTTAAAACACTCTTGAGAGTCATCTGGGAGCTTCAAAGGTTGAAAAACATTAAATGTCACCTCCTGATCTAAGATTTTCATTGTTAATTCCCCTTTTTGTACATCAATTAATGTCCTACCAGTAGCTAGGAAATGTCTGCCTAGAATAATAGGGACTTCCCTGTCTTCCTCCATATCTAACACAATAAAATCTGCAGGGAAAATAAACTTGTCCACCTTAACTAGCACGTCATCAATGATCCCCTTCGGATATTTAATGGATCTATCAGCTAATTGAAGGGTCACTGTGGTGGGCTTTGCATCTCTTATTCCCAGCTTTTGGTATATGGACCAAGGCATAAGGTTTATACTAGCTCCTCGATCACAAAGGGCTCTACCAAAGAACTGATCTCCTATAGTGCAAGGTATGGTAAAACTACCTGGATCTTTGAGCTTGGGGGGTAATTTCCTCTGAATAATGGCACTACACTCCTCAGTCAAGGCCACTGTCTCATAATCCTCTAATCTTCTCTTCCTCAAGAGGATATCCTTCATAAACTTCACATAACTAGGCATTTGCTCTAAAGCATCTGCGAAAGGAATGTTAATGTGAAGCTTCTTAAAAACCTCAAGAAATTTAGCAAACTGCTGATCAAGCTTCTGGTTTTTGAACCTCTGAGGAAATGGTAATGGGGGTCTAACTAGAGGAAGTGTAGTGGTAACAACTGGAACATCAGATGAAGAGGAAGGTTGTGAAGAAGAAGAAGGTAAAGATGAAGAAGCACCTGACTTAGAATCCTTTGCAGCTTGATCCTGATGTTCCTGCTCTTTCTGAGCTGCTTCTTTGGGACTTATGAGTTCTTCAACTATGGGCTCAACAGGATTGGACTTAACTTGTGGTTCCTCTAGCTCTTTGCCGCTCCTAAGGGTAATGGATTTCACATGTTCTCTACCCTCCCTTTGCCTAACAGGATTAACTTCAGTATTACTGGGGAGGGTCCCTTGTGGACGCTGGTTAAGAGCACTAGCTATTTGTCCTACCTGAACCTCTAAGTTCTTAATTAAAGCAGCTTGATTTTGCAAGATAGTCGTGAACATTTCCTCAAGCGAGGGCTTCTTCTCAGCTGCTGGTACTGGTGCAAGTATATGCGGTGGCTGGATAGGTGGTGGTGATGGTGAGGGATGATGTGGGTATGGGTGATGTGGTGGATGGTGTGGATATGGAGGTGGTGGGTGGTGAGGAAATTGATGCTGTGGTGGTACCTGAACCTGTGGAGCTTGAAAACCTGGGGGTCCTATTGGTCTAGAATTTGAAGCTTGCCCTTGGTTTTGGCTCCAAGAGAAATTTGGATGGTTCCTCCACTCTGGATTGTAGGTGTTCGAATAAGGGTTGTTCTGTTGCTTAGGGGCAACGTACTGAACCGACTCGAGGTTAAGTGGACACCTATCTACAGCGTGGGTACCACTGCACAGATCACAAGATAGAAAAGGACTTTGGACAGAAAACACGGTATTAGGACTGTTGGAGGGATTAGGTTGGGTAGTGAGCGACTCCACCTTCTTTGTAAGATTGGCTATCTGAGAAGTCAAGGTGGACAGTGTGTCAAGCTCATATATACCCACCGATTTCTTTGGTAGCTGCCTTTCCGAGGACCACTGGTAATTGTTAGCCGCCATCTTATCTAGCAGCTCATAAGCCTCTTCCTCTGTCTTACACATCAATGCTCCGCCCGAAGCAGCGTCCACTATCGTCCTATTCTGGCTTGTAAGCCCATTATAGAAGGTTTGGACTTGAAGCCATAGAGGTAGGCCGTGGTGAGGACACTTCCTAAGAAGCTCCTTGTATCGCTCCCATGCCTCGTAGAGAGATTCAGAGTCGTACTGAGTAAAGGAGGATATATCACTACGAAGTCGGGCCATCTTAGAGGGTGGAAAGAATTTTGCTAGAAATTGATGGGCTAGTTCATCCCATGTAGAAATGGATCCTAGGGGCAGTGAGGTCAACCAGTGTCTTACCCTATCCCTGAGTGAGAAAGGGAATAGTCTAAGCCGTAGTGCATCGTCCGATAATCCATTATGCTTGAAGGTATTGCATAGGTCCAAGAACTGCCCCAGATGAGCATGTGGGTCATCATGTGGAAGCCCACTGAACTGCAAAGAGGTTTGGATCATTTGAAGGATGGACGGCTTAATTTCAAAATTATTGGCAGGGACTGCTGGTGGCCTAATGCCAGTATAGTATCCTCCAATCGTCGGCATCGCATAATCCCCGACGGTCCTGATTTCCCTATTATCTGCCATTGTGTGTTGTAGCGGAGCTATGGATTTTCTAGATTCCTTTCGTATTCTCCTAAGAGTTCGTTCGATTTCAGGATATAGAGGAAGGCAATCAAAGCTCTGGGCTATACGCATACAAACATTTAAAAGTCCTTAGAAAAATTTTTTTTTTTGAATTTTTTTTTTTGAATTTTTAGATTTTGAAATTTTTTTTTTATAAGAAAGTGAACTAAACTAAACCAAGGATCTAAATATTTACAAGCTAGAATTACACCTAAGCATAATTTTACCGATATTAACTAAGGACTAACTAAAACTTCCCCGGCAACGGCGCCAAAAACTTGACGAGCCCTAAAGGTATCTTATCCGCAAGTGCACGGGTCGTCCAAGTAATAATGGGATTTGAGTCCCGGAATTATCGTCCCACAGAGAAGTTGTTAGCCTAATTAACTACCGGTTACTTTTACCCTAAGTATATCCTAGCAAATTATGAATTCAAGAAGGTGATCTACTAAGGCTAATTAAAAGCAATGAAATAAAAACTAAAGGAAATAAAATCAAACAAAATTTACTTACAGTACTCCAACCAATTAAAAGCAAATAACCTACAAAATAAAATTAAATAGTTAAAACGAATTAAAGCAATTAAAATCAAATGCAAATATAAACATAAAGCAATAAAGCTAAATTAACACTAACTAATGCATGAACATATTTTTGGAATTTTTATCTAAAACTAAAAATGCATAAAATGAATTAATCTAAATTAATATTTAACAAATTCCTAATGCTAGATTAAAAGTTACCTAGTAAACTAATTAAATCTAAATTATCTAATTAAACAAGATTAACTACACCTATATGCTTAATTAAAATCATTAACTACACTAACTAAATCATCTAACTAATCTTAAAATTAATCTATCACTAAACTATATAAAAAAACAAATTATTCCCTTAACAACTAACCAAACAAGGCTTTAAATTTTTAAACAAACAGTAATTTTCCCACGGTTTACTGTTCATTCATTAATTTCACTTCCATTTCCAGTAAGTGTTGCCCGCGTACTGCTGTCCCGATCATTCCCTAGTTTGTCCGCTTCTGTGTACAGCTGCTGCCACTGCCTCTGCTGTATGGTGCTCACTACTTACTCGGCCATGTACTTGCTTCAGCTTGCTGGTTGTCCTCTGCCCAGGTAAGATACTGGTTCTGGCCGCATCAGCCGAGGGACTCTTCCTCTGGCAGCTGCACGTCCTCGGTTTTGCCCTGCTACTGCCTTTGGTTCATGCCCTGGCCAGACTTGCCTTCAACCTCTCGGTATCCAGTTTCATACGCAGCAACAAACACACACGTAACACAACCTGTTAGTTTCCAGCTCTTAGAAACAGTAAACAATAGCCAAAACAGAGCAATACAGAGGATGAGAATGAACTAAGAATGAACTGTTGTTCTTTCCCGATTACTTCATGAAACTCTACAACTGACGACTCATCCCAAGCTTTACATTAACCATTAACCATTAATTAGCAGTATGAAAACACCGAAATATCATGAGGAACAAAATGCAGTAAATGGTGAGATTCAAGGAATATACTGATATTGCCGTAAAACTGAACACAAAATGCATGTAAGTTATATTGAAATCAAGCAAAGGATTAACAAAGACATGAAGCATTCCAGAAGATAGCAACCGAGAGAAAATAATGGGAAAAATAAACAAGAAACCGAGAGCATCAAACTGGATTCAAAGTCTATTGCAAAATAAACCGAGAGCATAGAAAACCATAGTGAAACCGAGAGGAAGCAAACTAAAAAAAATAAAACTGATGAATAATAACAGTGAAAACCGAGAACTGGACTGAAAGGGATTGCAAAATAAATTTAACAACTTAGAAAGAAGACATGCAATGAACATTAAATAAATTGTAAAAGAAGAACAATCCGAAAAGAAAAGCTGGAAGAACAAAGTAGCCTCTGCCGCATAGAAGCTAAGAGAAATTAAAAATACTGTGCCGCCTCCTAAAAAAATAAAACCAGGAAAAAGAAAAGCTTTTTAAGTTAACCTAAAAATAAAACTATTCTAACCTCTTTTCTACTCCTTTTACAATTGTCATCATTCTCTATTTATATACACACTTAGGGGTACAATTGTAATATTTCTATCCTAAATGAATTGGCATTATTTGGCCACTTGTCTTCACACCATTGGCTCCTTGAAAAATAATATTTCCATGTCATTTGTCTTTTTGTCCAATTGGATGTGCTAGGCTCGTATTGTCCGCGTGGTCCAATCTCGATTTTAGCCCAATTTCGGTCCATTTTTCTACCGAAATATTCAAAATTCATCCGGATTTAATTTATCTGCAAACATGAGAATTTTAATTAAATAAATGGGATAATTAACAAAATAAATTAGGGATTTAAATAATTAATTAGAAAATTAAGCACAAATAATTCTAAAAATATAGAATTATCATGGTCCCTTATGAGGCACTATATGGTCGTAGATGCTGATCGCCCATTGGTTGGGAAGAAATTGATGACAGACAGTTGCTCGCTCCCGATTTAGTTAAACAAGCCTCCGAGGATGTTCAGATAATATGCGAGAGACTGCGAACAGCTCAAAGTCGACAAAAGAGCTATGCTGACAGGAGACGGAGACCAGTTGAGTTTGATGTGGGTGAGTCCGTATTTTTGAGAGTATCTCCTTCTAAGGGAATAACGAGGTTCGGGAAGAAAGGGAAACTAAGTCCTCGTTACATTGGTCCCTTTAAGATATTGGATAGAGTGGAAGATGGAGCATATAGGATAGCCTTACCACCTGAGCTAGCAGAATTCCACAATGTCTTCCATGTTTCTATGCTTCGAAAGTACTACTCGGATCCGACACATGTAATTAGCTGTGAGCCATTGGAGCTCAAGGAGGATATGTCGTATGTCGAGAGACCGATCCGAATATTGGACAGGAAAGAGAAAGTGTTACGGAACAAGATGATTTCATTGGTTGAAATTTTGTGACAACATCACACCGTGGAAGAGGCCACATGGGAATTGGAGAGTTTGATGCGGGAGAAGTATCCCGAGTTATTCACAGAATGATTGGTTCAAATTTGGAGGACCAAATTTTCTAAGTGGGGGAGAATGTGAGCCCCCGTATAAGTTTAACCTTATATATATATATATATATATATATATATATATATATATATATATATATGTAAATAAATTCATAAGTATGGTGATATACTTGTAATATGAATTATATGAAATGTAAGTCCATAAGTTTAAGGTACACACATGTAATAGGAGTTGTGATTGTACGTATAAGTTACATTATATATGAATATGAAGAAATGAACTTAAACATGGGAAGAATGTGAGTGAAATGGAACATGAGTAGTGTGGTGAAATGGAAGGAAGATTTGCACTATTGGTTGCAGTCCCTATGTTCCAGTTTTCTTATTCTTTAGCATGCTTCCTGCTTCCTGCTTCCTGTCCTCCAGTCCTCATTTGCTACTCCCTTCTGACGCCCTTCTCAATTCAGTTCTCCCCAACTGCTCTGAATTTATGTATACTTATGTGTATTCATCCCACCGAATAGCTGTTATTGCCTATTCCCAATATGCATCAATCTCTTATACCAATAGTATTTTTTTGTCAGTTTTACTCATGCCGCCTGCTTACCTAGACTATTTCAACTGATGAATCAATATGATCCTCCCTCCATTACCCTTCCATGTACTCTATATATATATAAATATATATATTTATTTATTTATTTATTTGTGCATTTACATGTACATTTATGTATATATATATATATATACCTATATATATACACATATATTCACATATAGGTATATATATACGTCTATGTACTTAATTAAAATTTTCATATAGTATAAAGTAAATCCAATATTTGTACTTAAATTAATTCACTCAAGTCTTCATGTCAAAAATATAATTTCTAATAAACTATCCTCCCATAACCACATATAAAATCCTAATTATTATTTATAGACAATACCAAGTACATGAAAATTTATGGTATTTACAATATATTTGGCAAGTTAAACTTGGAATCATTTCAACAAGGAAAGTATTAAAACATCAAACATGTATTTATAATATCAATCACTCTAGTATGTGCACATTTATCTTTTTAATTAATTCATAAAACACTTAGCATGATTCGTATACCTAATTTCAAAATTCAATTCAAGCTAGAAATATGATAGTGTGATTAAAATTCAATTCTCTTAAGTTTACAAAGTCATATCAAAATCTTAAGTATTTCAAAGCTAACAAAATCAATAAACTCAATAAGTAATTAAGCCCAAAAGCTCAGTAAATCCTGTAAGCCCCAAAGTCCGGTAAATCTTGTTAGCTCAATAGTCTAGACAAAATACTGTGTCTACAACCACACAAAAAAAACCTACAGGTTATCCTTAAGTATCTCTCGTACTTCAATTCATGAGATCAATTACTTACTTCCTAGTTATAGAGAATTAACATGTTCTAGTCTTTGGACATTGTCAATGCCCTTTCTTGATCATATGATTTTAGGAACAATTTTAAGGATAATGCTTTGATGCATAAATATCTCACAATATAATTCTTTTGCAAGGTCTATATATTCCTATGGCTTCACCCAATTTAGTAACTAATATATTATTTTTATACCAAATGGAGAAAGAAAACCTTTTATCACTCTCCATAAGTGATCATATGTTATTATTACATTATGCCTTATGCCAAGTGAGTTGGCTTTAAGCATACACTAACAAAATCATTCACATCTTCCCTTTCAACCACGAGCTCAAAAAAAGTGGTATGATCCCCCTTTTGTTGATGTAAGTGCGTCTTGCGACATTAGCATGGTTATGCCTTATCTTTTGAGGCATTTGGCTTTTTTTACAAGAATCCTTGTACGACTTTGCTTCAGCTACGAAAAAATCCCATTAGTCGTTTTATTTCCTAACACTTCTTTCCCTCCATTGTTGTGAATAATGGGAGTACTAAAATTCATTTCTTCATTACGTATTTTCCTTTGATGTGGACTAGAAGATCTTTGAGTTTCTTCATTAGCTCTTTTGTGTATAAGACTTGGTGAGATAATCTTTATACTCCTTAGTCTTCTTGGAGAAGGTGAATCGCTCTTTGTTGATTGGCTAGGTTCTCCTTTCTCGATAAATCACTTCTTATAAGGCATGTTTAAGATGCCAACAACTTGCCTTAGATAATCTTCTTGGATGGTTGATCACTTAGTGGAACGATTTGGTTCCACTTCTAGGAGAACTTATGAGACATGAATAAGTTTGTTCCTATCAACAAAAACACCAATTGTTATGGACGGGAACTCGTAGTTTACCAATGTTGGAGAGCTCTTGAGTGTAGCTGACAAAATGACCATGTATGATCAAGATGCACATCAAGTGGACATGTGATCCTTTCCCACAAGATGAGCAAGAGGTTAAAGAGACGCTAGAGGTTGGCCTTTGACGTGTGCTTCAACGCTCAAGTTAAACATGAAAATAAAGTTTTAGCATAATACTAAGACAATTCTAAAAAGAGAAAAACACAAATTTAAAGAAAGAGAGAGAATCAAGCTTGATAGTATTGGCCAAAGTCCTCGATGCTTTGGACGACCCTCATATTTATATGAGAATTTGTGGTTAAGATCGTGCCAAATGTCCCATTCTTGGTACTCTCGCCTCTCTATATAGATATTAATATGTCTGAAAGCCACGAGACTAATGGATAAAGAAGATTAGGTGTGGTCAGGGCACAACCTATTATTGGAACAAATTTAGTTTTTTTTTTTTTTTTGAAAAGCAAAAAAAACATTTACTGATAAAAGTCAAGCCCGCTTAGGAATGACCGGCAAGGCCAGCTAATATATAAACCAGAGGTCAAAAACAAACAAACTTAGTGTCGTTGGCCACTGACTCAAACTATCCCTAACAAAAGTGATTTAATAAAAATACTAATATCAACTATATATATTATTCTTAAGAAACTTTCCTAAAATGAGAAAAAAACAGCGAAAATAAATATATAGTTTTTGTTATTGTCATTTTTCTATTTTTATGCTTTCTTTTTTTTTTCCTTTTATTTCCTTAGATTTATTTTAGATCCCCAAATATAAAAATTATATTACGCATATATTTTGTTTTAAATAAATTGCCTCTAATCCAAAGGGATGGTTTTGTAGTTTCAAGTAAAACACTATAAAATCTAATGGAAATCTATCAAAACTGGAAATAGTCTAATAGCTACATTATCGCTAGTCCTAATCTGAAATAAACCCTTAAAACAGAAGGAACATAAGGAAAATAAATTTAAATAAAAAATATATACACATAATAATTATACAAGTTTCATACATACTCATAAAAATTTAATGATATAAGAATTAAATTAAAAGAAAAACTAAAACTTGGAAAAAAATGCACATGTATAAAAGATATATATATATATATATATATATATATATATATATATATATATATATATATATATATATATGTTTTTCTCTGTGTGTGAGAAAATTGTAATACCCCCAATTTAAAAGAATGATAAGAGTTTACAGAATGACCGTATAACATTGACAAAAATCATTGCTTTCAAAGTTTACATTATTCACACACAATATCAATATTGTTGTACCCTCATTTAAATTTTGAACTATCGAACACAATCATAATTTAATCAACAACTGTATGAAGAAAAATTTCTGACAAAACAGTTATACATATTATATATACCAAAATAATTATGGCTACTTTAAATGCTTGCTTAATAACATATCAGTATTTGTCTCAAATGCTTGATGCAAGATCTTTTTCGATAAAATCAAAGCCCAAATCCCTTGAAATAATATACTTTAAAACTGTAACGACCCTTAACTCTTGAAAATCGAGGAAAATTTTTTTTTTGAACTATATATATTTAATTTACCCACTTATTCCCTTATTTATATAGGTTGTATTTGTGAAACCCAAATATTTTTCACTTTATTTCTTATTTGGTAAACTAAGAAGTAGTTGAGAACTCGGAATAATATTATGTAGGCCTGAAACCACCAAAACACTCGGGTTAGTGACATGGGGCCCACTGGCACTTAAACCGATGTAAGGCTTTAAGCCCGAGAATTTCTTAAGAATTACATGTTTGAGTATGAATTGATGTTTAGAAATGAAAACTAAGGAATTAAAAGTGAAAAAAGTTAGTAAGGTTCGGGTTTTGCACTAAATCGAGCAAATGGGCTCGAAAAAGAGAATAAATCCGGAATAAATTCTAAAAATTCTCGAAAATTATTCCGAGGGCATATAAAATTAATATAAGATGAAATTTACTTGAGAAATCAAAATCAAGTGGAAATATGGAGGTTTTGGGGATCGAATTAATTTTTAAGGTAAATTGAAAACTTTAAGTCATTTTGCTCGGTATTGACCAAATCGCGCAAAATGGGTTCAATCGGGTAATTTTTCGTAAACAAGTGACCCTAAAATTCTTATGAAACATACTAGAGACATAGTATAACACTTGACAAGTGGAAATTTGGAGAAAATTGGATTAGAATAATTTTTCTTGAATTCTTCTAGAAGAGGACAGAAATCTGTCCCCTTCAGCCTGCCGACCCAGCCAACATGTTTGTCAAATTTGAAGACCTTCCGGTATTCAATTCGAGCCAAGTTTTTCAAGTCTGAAAGTAAACTTAAGGATCTTTCATTGGGCATAAAAATCAACCCCAAAGGACTTCTAGGCCGAGAGATATCCCCCTCCCTTTCTTCCCGCAGGCGTCCTCTGTTTGCCCTCAGTACGTGATTTTTCCGGCCACCTTCCGGTCAGATTCAGGTCTCGGCCAAGAAGGATAAAATCTTCCTCATCCATCCCTATATAACATATAAAACATTCAGCCACAAATAAGATCATTTACTAGGTTAAAAACGCAAAACAAAAACGGTCGACGGATCTGCCCTGTTTTTGGTAAGTGAAGAACTTGGAATTTTTGGATTCTTTGGCTGCGTTTTCTTCTAGTTTTTGATGATTCTAAGATCTATACATGTTAAATAACAGTTGAGGATCAATTTGAAGAATCAAAAACGTGGTCAACCTTGGTCAAACTCAAGGTAAAGTTGATGGATGATGATGAAGTTCATATATGTTGTTATTTGGTGTTGTTGAAAGATTTTTAGTTAAGTGGACTTGGATGATTTAACTTCTAAGAATGATTTGAGATCTGGACAGCAAGGTGTTGATGTGTTTATGTGAAAAATTTGATGGATCTAAGGTTATTAACGGTTAAATTTATACCGAGAAAGCCCGATTTATAGTTTGACTCATTGTAAAACCGAAAAATGAAAGAATTGAAAATTTTACAAAATGACTAGCTTGATTTATGAACTTGAATGAGTCATAAGGTTAATGAAGTAATGAAATGAGAAATTAGAATAACGAAATTTGCGAAAAATGGCACTAAATCGGTAAAACCAATAAAACCGAAAAAGTTGACCGAAAAGTCAAAATTGGTCAAACTTCGAGAAGATAAATTAAAATTGAGTATGTTAAGATGAAATTGATCAATATATGATGAATGAATATCGTTTTGGGCAGTTCGAGAATTTGACACGCAAATCGAGGTAATTCCGAGACCCGACAAGTTTGCGCTGCCCTACGATCTACGAGGTAAGGGATGTGATTTAAAGTAGTATTGGTATTCAAATACCTTACTTCAGCTTAAAAATGTATTGAGCATGTTAGCTTTTACGAATAATAACTCCAAACTCAGAAAAGTTACTTTGCACTCAAAAATCGAGAAAACCGAAAGAGAGCCCTATTTTTCGAGCTCTTCAAAATATACTTTTGATATCTGTGAAATGTTTTTAAATGAAATTTGTTATGCAAAAATGAAAATTCATTATTTCTACAAGTTAAGGGTGAAAGGACCCGAAATATGATCAAAAATATGATTTCTACGAGTTTACGGGTGAACGGACCCGAAATATGATTAAATCATTATTTCTACGAATTTACGGGTGAACGGACCCGAAATATGATTAAAAATATGATTTCTATGAATTTACGGGTGTACGGACCCAAGAAATGATTTAAAAGTCTACGGGTGTACGGACCCGAGAAATGATTTAAAAGTTTACGGGTGAACGGACCCGAGAAATAATTTCAAAGAAATGTTTTGAGACTAAGGCTATATGTAAGCTATGAGAGCTATCTTAAATTGCCGTGTGGGGTCTGGACCGTCGTGGAACATGCCTCATACCACTTGGTGTACGTTTAGTCCCTTGTGGTGCATGTTGAACTGTGTCGGGTATTTGTACCACTCGGTGCGATGTTTATGCCACTCTCCGTTAAAGGAAATATATGTATAGTGGCGAGGGGCTCTGTAAGACCCTGATCCAGTCTACAGTCCCTTACCATGGCCATCGGTATTAAGTATAAGTGAAGCATCTATGCAAATTTCCTATGTGAAATGCATACATGAATACGACTCTTGTCGTAATGAAAATGCTGCTTAGTTTCCATCAAAAGAATCAGTATTATTTGAAAGAAAAGAGTACTAAATTTTATGATTTAAATATTATGTACTCTGACTTGATTTGCTCTTTAAACGAGCTACGTGATATATGTTATGTGAATGATTTCCTACGGGATATTTGTTACATGATTTACATGCTACGTGTTTTATAAGATGCATGATTTATAAATTACATGCTACCAGTTATGATATCACAAGTACTTTGACTTGTCTTTCGAAACTAAATATGTTTCGGTTAATATTCACGTGCATGATATTTTATAAAGCTTATATCACAATATTTTACATTTACATGTTTAATGCTAAGACTGCCTTAAATGCATGTCTTACTGGGCTTGTAGAGCTCACCCCTTTATTTTTACCTTATAGATTTGCTTAAGTAAATTGTCATCCTTACCTGTCGTACAATAGTCATGGATAGGCGGACTCAGCCCTTCCAGGCTATCCTCAGTACTAGTAAGATATATTTTACTTTACCTACCAGACTTCCTGTAAAGCATAGACAATGTTGTAATAATGTTTTGGGATGTAAAGTAAGAAATATGAATGTAACTAAAGTAGTAGTAACGCAGTTTAAACCTTACTGTATATTCTAGATATATAAAGTGTGGGAATGAGAATAGACGTACTGACAAGTAGAGGAAAAGATATTGAATTCAACTGGTTACGATTATAAACTGCGTCTCGGTACATTAACGAAAGATTAAGAAATTGGCACTGATAGGAATACAACTTAAGTAAAGGATATAAAAAAAAAAAAATAACCCACTTTTCCGCGTTTCTAGGGCGTCACAGTATTCATGTTCAGTGTCAAATCACCTTTCCTAATTCTAAATCCGAATTTATATTTAAACTTCATACTTTGACTTATATAGCCGATAGAAATTTCGACAGCATAACGACTTATATACAAGCCTACCCACCTGCAATTCAATTGTTTTGACAATCCTGGATATCCACAACTACCAAGCATATTTTCCAAATCCACATTTACAACTCAATACATCTATTTCGATTAAATACCAATCATCTTAAAACCTAATCCCAAAAATAATAATCTTTACATCGTTTTCCTTACAAATTACATCCCAACAATTCCAATATATATGTCTGTGCGTACAAATATGTCTAGTAAAGGAATGTAATTGTATACCTTTGTTATGTGTACAAAAAGTAGCCTAGGGTAGCTCTTTCCCACAGCCTACGTCGTGTACGCGATAGGTAGCGCCCACGGATCACTGCAAATGGTCTGAGAGGTAGAGGGGTGAGCTTTCGGGAAAAAACCCAGTAAGAAAAATGGATTTAAAACGGTCTTAGTGATTCAAATATGTAGAAAACATAAATATACGTATAATAATTTCTTTCTGAAACTAATATAAAGGACATTCAAAATTAAGGAAAATCGGAAACATCATGATTCAAAACGTAATTTTTTAAGTACAGGAACTTAATAGATATTACGTAAACTTTTCGTATATTCAGAATTCCAAAACAGGAATATATGTCAAAATCACATATTATAAAATCAGATTCTGAAAACAGAGTTTAATTCAAATAGTGACTACATCGGCCCATATAATTATCATGCGGCAATAACAAAATTTATCATGCGGCAATAACAAAGTCATCCTCCGTAGAGGAAATTCAGAACCAATGGTCATGGTAAGACTGTAGACGGGATCAAGGTCATATAGCGTTCAGACACCCGAAGGTAAAGTTCAGACGCCACAAGGGCGAAGTTCAGACGCCACGAAGGCGAAGTTCAAACGCCACACAGGCGATGTTCAGACGCCACACAAGCGAAGTTGACATTCGTTAGCATACAACATAAATGGCCCCCTTAGTCTCAAAACATACTATAGTCTTCATATATAAAAATATCGAAATATAATCTTATTCAAAAGATAATTTCAGAAGACATGCTTTTATTCAGAAGTCAAATTCAAAAATATGCATTTATTCAAAACACAAATACAGAAAGCATATTCTTGTTCAGATAAACAAATTCAGAAACATGCTTGAAAATCATAATTCATGTCTTTGTAAGTTTTCCTTAATCATGATTCAGAAAGTAACTATAACCGTTTTAAGTTACACCCCTTACCTCGATCTATCGAAAATCTCGAATTCGAGTGGTGACGCCTCTTAGTACCTCCTTTAATTCCTTCTACAATCACCTACACCGAAATTGTATACTTAGCACCCTATTCATGCGAATTGTCCGAATTGTGTTAAAATCGTAACCTATTCATTACTATTTCGTGTGTACGTATTATTGTACATACCTAGACCAACACGCACGTTTATATATTTTCGTTATTATTTATATATTTTGTACATACAAATATTAACATACACATTTATTATATACATCTACATGTATGTACACACACACACATATATATATATATATATATATATATATATATATATATATATATATATATATATATATATACTCCTATATATATATATTATTATTTGTTTTCATTTTTCCTTTTCACATGTATATATTCTTTGCATGTACATATACCAACATACACATTTATCTTATATACACCTATTTGTATATACACCTAAGTATATACACACATTCATTTTATCATTTAATTTCTTTATTCATCATCACACATATATATATATATATATATATATATATATATATATATATATATATATATATATGGTCTATTTCTCATCTCTCCTATTTTTCCATTTTTATTTCACATAAAACTTAATTCACACTAACAAGCCTATATCTCAAACATATAAATATATACATGTACATTAAATATACATATATAAATGTACCTTGTCTCTTTTCCAAATTTTCAGCTTTTCTTTTCTCCTTTTTTTTCTCTCTCGGTCAGCCCAGCCCCGATTGCTCTTCTTCTTTCCTCCTTCAGCTCTCGGTTTGCCACTCTTTTTCAGCCTACCGTGACTGCCTCTTTCTCTTCTCCCCTTCTCGGTTTCACTTCTAGCTCTTCCTCTCGGTTTTCTTCTAGCTTCAACCTTCTTCTCCTTCGATTCTGCCTCTGTTTTCCAGCCCACTTCTGCTTGGTCTTCTTCCTCGGTTTGTCTCAATTTCCAGGTTCTGCACAGCCACAACTTTGGATTCCAGCAGCAGCTCTCCTGCTCTGTTTCACGTTCCAAGGGCTGCTCCTGCTTCACGGCTTCACTGATTCAGTTTCGAGCCTCGGTTTGCTGCTCCTCCGATCGGTCTCCCTCTCCTTCTCCCCGATCAGTTTCACCTCCAACAGCAACTCCCTCGGCTTTCTTCTTCTTTCCCTTCCTTTCCTTCTCTCTCGCCGACCCAACTTTCCTTCCCCTTTTCCTTCTTCTTCCTCTTCTCTTTTCTCTTTTCTTTTCTCTCCCGGCCAGCCCCCTTCTTTCTTTCTTCTCTTTTCCCGCTCCAACAACAAGGAACCTCTGTTTCCCAATTCGAAAATATAGCAGACGAAATTGGCTTTTCAAAGCCAATTCCGTACAATGCTATATATATATATATTATTTTAATATATATATATATATATTAATTGTTTAGATTGTTTTTATTTTTGTTTGTTTGGTTTGTTTTTGTTTATTTCTTATCCCATATTACTTAATATATATATATATATATATATATATATATATATACATTTTCTTTTTATAAAATTATCCAATGACAATATTCATACTTTTCATTAAATTTTCATTATTTCGAAAATAAAATATTATTGATATTTCATCATTTCTTATAAATCCAGATATAAGTTTTTACATAAAAATTATTTCCGATCCCTCCATACTTGCATTTGCTTTATCACTTCCTGTATTTTCGGGTTCCTTGTCATTCACGGACTTCTCGGCTCCCATACTCCTCGAGCCCTATAACGAATATTCGCACGTTCATTAAAACATATTATTTTTATTCTTATATAGTCTAATTAAATATAGGAATTTTGTGGGGTTTACAAAAACAGTATCAAGCTTTTTTTTAGCATCACGAGAGATATCCTCGTATTATATTGTGTAGGAGATAATTCCTGCTCGCATTTCGTGATTGACGCTAAAAAATCAATTTTTATATGGTGGGAACAATTTCCCACTTTCCTGTAAATCAACACATGCAGTACCAATTCAAGCGTCATTCATTGCTAGTCACATTCTTATCATTAAATGCCATCGAACTCTCATCTGCTACAATGTGAAACCTATCCGAAATGAGACACAATTAATACATTGGCATGTATTAATTGGTAATCTAGCCATCTAGAAACTAGTTGCAGCTAAGACTATAAATCCAAGTAATCCCATCCTTGGAGCATATGGCATCCAAAGCTAATGCAGTAGAGGAAAGTACCATCGCTAAGCCTAGTAGGGATATCGGTTCCAACTGTGGCTTATTTAATCCCACAATTTATGTAAGTATCAATATATCAGAACAGGCCAGTGGAAGTGTGAATGTATGAGCACATCCAACTTACCTGCATTCAAAGAAGTAAATGTAAGATCTGTCCCGGATTTTAAAGCACAACGGTTTTGAAATCAGAAGGGATTACCTAATTTATTGTTCTATAAATTTCATATCCTTTCATTGCTGATTCATGAATATTTAACCTAAATGAACAGAAACATGGACTCTGAACACTAATTACTCCCAACATAGAAACTTAATTGCACAAAATAGCCTCTTAGAGTCCATGGTTGTCATGGAATCAAGTCAGTAACAACTCTCAAATCTAAAGGATGCATGCCAGTAAGAGATCACTGACCAAACAACAGTTACAAGGAAGACTATGTTTGAATACTTTTTTGAGTTACCTTCTGAGTTAATTCTCACAGGAGAAGAGCCTTAAGTCCACTTCTCTATCGCAACACATTCTTACCTTTTAAGACATACGAGGTCAATCCTCTTGCTTCATAAATCATGTACTCCTATTGTTACAACCGATGACAAGCCTGCTCAATAGAAACAAGCGGATCAGAGAAAGAGCCATTAAGAATGCGATTTGCAACCCACAGGTTGGCCGCCTCAGTTAAGTGTATGCCATCCCAACTAATGTGTCTTGATGGGTGGCTGCATGAATTACCATAAAGTTTTCCATTAACTTTCTTCCCACAGTCAACATGGTGCCCATGGTATCCATAGCTACCACAGCAAAAATTTGATGGATCTACAAACCCTGCAATCACCAAAAACACGACAGTTAAGTCGTCATCACATTGCAAATCACTTCGACACGTGTGACAATATTTTAGACAATTACCTTGATTTTTTGCATCGCTAATTAGTGCATATTTAGCTGAATAGACGTCCACATAAGTGAAAGCTGCAGAAGGGAGTAGTATCCTAAGCTGGGATACTTTGTCCTTAAGCTGCCTATTGAACTCCTTAGCCATCTCATTTTGAGGTTTAACACACCCATTTTCATCCAGATTGTCAGCCTTTGGCTGGTAGAGCATGACGCTGAAGGGCAAGCACCCGATTGGATCCATGTTATGTATCCAAAATACCCTAGCTCCTTCTTTGAACAACAACTGGAACATGGAAAATGCAAATGAATTAGTAATTGTACAAGCATACATTTTTTTCATGCCCCAAAAAGTTTTTTTTTTTTTTTTCTTACATGGACAGCTTGGGAAAACTGACTAAGAATATCAGGAATGGATGCTCGAATTTTTTCCTCAGCTCTATGTTGAAGATAACCGTAAGCTAGGTCATTATGTCCAATATCCAATGTGTATATAGCTTTTGAGAAGTCACCAGGTCTTGGAAGACCAATTTTGTGTGGTGGTATTTTTCCTGTATTCCAGCATTCACAAATTCAAATATCATTGCTAGTAAACTTCCTTGAGATAACAAACCCTCGGATTGCCATCAATTACTATATAAGATACAGAAAATACAATGCTGTTGACGTTCATTTGAAAAGCTATTTGATATAGAACAATTTTTATACTGCAGAGGAGGGGGGAGACTCACTCACGTTTGAGCCAGAGATGGTTGTACAGAGAAGTTGTGCGATCTTTGAAGTGTATGAATTCAGAAATTTGCTTTGCAAGGTTGAATGGGCTGTAACCACATGAAGGTTGAATGCAGGAACCTCCGACTGCAAAATTAGCACCATGCCTGAAATTTGTCCCAATTGAGTCCAAGTAGGCACTCAGGTATGGTAAACCCAGACTCTCAGCTGCACAAAGAAATAACTAAGAAATGTCATTTATGTATAAATTTACTAATGCTACAGTAAGCAGCTAGAAGCCTAGCACTAACCAACTCAGGGAACCCGACCAAGATCTGGCTATATTTATTCGGTGTACTCAAATCTTCTCTCACGGATCACATGGGACAAATTTTGTACAGCGTGTGTATGCTCCAGGATTATTGGGATGATGATGATGATGTGTATGCCCCAGGATGCTAATTTGATAGAGGCCTTAAATTGATTTACATGAGATTAATGGAAGCAATGGTAATTGCAGTCTCTTTGCATAGTAGTCTTATTCAAGGAATATATATATATATATATATATATATATATATATATATTAAGCAAGCAATAACAGCAAACTGACCTATAAAATCTATGATGAGACGTCCGTCAGAAGCCCGTCCTGAAGGTTGTTTGAAGAAAGTTTCACCATATGGTGATGGAATCTCTGTAAGTGCCGCATTATACCCCCCTGTGTCCGAATTCGAGTCCCCAAAGTTGTAAATTGCCGGAAACCCGCATTTTTGTGAACCCCTGCCACTACTCACCAGCATCATTGGTTCCATGAATGTCAAAACCAAAAGCCCAGTCACAGAAAATAACCTCATAGATTCCATAATTGCTTGCCAATGGCACTCCTTCACTTCCTTGAAAAAGTCGTAAATTATATGAAGACAGAGTTAGATAGATCTAAGTTTCGAACTTTTGTAGGGATATGGTTCGGAAACATCATTAAAGTAGCATTGAAATGGGTGTATAGCCAGCCATGACTGATAAGTCAAAAGGTGTCTGATCTCGTTATTTTTTTCGTAAGCTGTGAAACTATGGGCTTAATTTATTTGGTTGATATTGAACTCTGAGGAGAGGAAAATGCACCCAAGTTTTGACACACCGTATAAGTATCAAACTTTAGATTTACGAGTCAAACTGGGTCATGCTCGTACCAGTTCAATTTACTAACGTCGGGAATAAAATTGAGAAAAATTATATATGCAATCACATTTTACTTATACAATCATTTATTCTTTAGTATGGTTTTGGAATTTCTCTAAAATTTAAGGCATTAAGAATCTAGAAGTTCTGTAGCTTGTAAATTGTTAATACCTACCATTACTCTGAAAAGCTTGAACCTAACTAAATAGGTCCTCTATTTTGAAACCAAAAAAAAAGGGTACTAGCTTGTTAAGTAGAACAGAAGTTTCAACATAATAAGACTGCTCACAAAAATGGAATATACGACACATTCGAAAGGTTATTAGGAAATTCAAGATGTCCATAGCCTAATTCAGCGAACTCTTCTTTCTTTACATTCAAGTGACTGTGAGACGTTGAACCAAAATGTGGATAACCATGCAATAATTTCAGCAACCTCCCAGTTGAATATTGTTAACTAAACTTCCCATTTACATGCATTTTCATGAGAAGATAGATCTCCCTAGGACCCTAACCGTTCCTATCGAGAACCATAAGATAGCATATAAAGCACCTAAAATAGAAATGAAAAAGAATCCAATATTCGCGCCTGTCCTAGCGGATGAAGCACCACTAACTGCAGAAGCATTAGTGTTCTAGCATTTAATCTCAACCTCCTGAAGCTAGACATTCGCTCAAATGCCTGTTATACCAAAGGGCTCTCAGATGCAAAAGCAGAAGTCGTAGGTATTGACTCCACAAACAACCACAAAGCAGAAGAAAACCGGCTTGCACTACCACTGTTTTTGTCATCTTGGTCCAGATTAATACCAAATCTGAAGACAACCAAAAATAACCACATATAAGCAAAATTTCTAGGTTTAATATTTGCATTCTTTGTAAGACGGCGTCTTTGTCCAAAAGAAAAGCATAGCTCAGAGAATGTAAGATAATTTCACAAATAAATGCATATTGACATCCACACTTGTTCTACCTGAAGCTAGAGAGGCAGTCCCAAGATTTGGTACTGACGGAATGAAGACATCACAGCTGTGATCAGGTGTCCAAAGTAAGCCGTTAATCTCATCCATTTGGAGCTGTTGATCCAGCTCGTTTCCAACAGACTGGAATTGAAACTGGTAATCCACCTGGTCCACAGTAGAATGGGTATCAACTGCTAATCCATCAAGTTTATATTTGAATGGGATTGAGATTGATAACCCACCTGATTTAACATATTATCCCCAAAGGCATTCAACTGAGGTTGCAACAGCAGATTATCACCAATTGCATTCAATTGAGACTGCGACTGCTGGTTGTCCCGAAACAAACTCAATTCAGGCAGCAACTGCCGATCCATCAGATTTTTATTTGATTGGTGTTGCAATTGCTGATCCATCAGGTTTATATTAGATTGGGGCTGCAACCGCTGATCCGTCAGCCTTATATTTGATTGGGATCCAACTGGTAACCTACTTGATTTATCATATTATCATATGAGAATGGAACCGATCCTTGATCAATAGGTCCCATGTCCTGTAGAAACATGGCAGCATCATGGTACAGATCAAATTCACTTAGTTCATCCAACTCATTGAACAGCACATTCTCCACAGGTTTCTCAATATTGGAGGTCAAAGGTTCAGGACTGATGAGATCATCAATTTCCAGGAAATCCTTCTCACGTATTTGAAGTACCTGTTCAAAGTGGTCAGCAACAGATGTGACCTCAGGCGCCTCATGCAACTGTAATTGAGAAGCAGGTGGCAGAGAGAAATCAAAACTTGCTTGGTCATGGAGAACCCCAAGTGGCTTACGAATATCTCTTGGAGATGGGTCCAGCAAAGTACATTGTGCCTCTTCTTCATCAGCAACACGAGGCAATACATTGCCAAAATGAGATAATGGCTGTGGAAATGCAAGCTCCTCAGCTAATTGTCTTATAAACTCCTCAATATCATTCAATGCAGACTGCACTTGAGCGCTAGCTTTTACATTATCATCAGGAATGGCCTCATTCGCTGGCTTCATAAGGGTGATTGTATCTACAGGAATACTACCATATTCCTCATCAGCCCATTCTTCTTCTTTAAATGGTGCCCCATACCGGTCACCGTTTTTAGGGCCAGGTCCACTTTTTTTTTTTTACACTTTATAGAGGGCATAGTAGTCCTGGAATGCAAAAGAGAAACACGAATTAATAAACAGTTCATATACAGGGGGAAAACTGGAAAATAGTCTATTAGGAAAGTTCTTCAGCTGCAACCTTTACGTTCTGGCATCTCTTGAGTTCCTCTCCGTCAAGGGTATATTCATGCATCAACCAATCAGTTCGCTCACCATAAGGTGCACGCCCTCTGTAAAAAAAAACTAATGTTTTCTTGACTCCAACTACCCGAGAATTACAGGTAACATTACAATCCTTTCCTGTTGCCTTCCAATACCCATGTCCGGTTGCCCTGTTTGACCTTGCTCCATTGGGGTATTTCCTGTCTCTTGGACTGAAAAAAAGAACCAATGCCTATCCCCAGTCTTCAGTATTGATTGTGCTGTATAAAATTTTGTCGTTCGTTAGAAAACTGATAATACAACCCAATAAAGCAAAATAAAAAACTAGAAACAAGCATTGACTACTGCTGAACATTTCAAACAAGCAATCCATATGAAAAACAGATAGCATCAAGAGCCAAAAACGGGAAATAAAAAAAAAAAATCCTTAATTTCGAAATCATTAGAATATCTGAAAAATTCATCAGTTGTTACATCAGCTTTTCATAGATCATACCAATCAGATGTTAAAAGAAGTTAGCTCTCACAGAATAAAAGCTCCATTCTGTTAGATGACTAAATAAACAAATTTGTACTAGAAACTCAGCAATCATCTCTAGTAACTGCATCGAATTTAAGTAGGGAACCGAAATAAATCGTACACTAGAATAAATTCCATCAGCAATGTCATCCAATCAAATTTTACGCTTCAAATTTCCCAAAAAAAAAAAATTCCAATTACTGTGCAAAGTGTACGAAACAAGGATACTTTAAACTGAAAGGATGAAAACAACGATTTGCATATAAATAAATCAAATGCTAAAGAATCCTCATCAACAACAGATCCAAACAAAACCAAACCCCTAACAAAAGGCACTTTAAGAACGAAGTCTACGCACCAAAAAAAACCCTTCGGCTTTTGGTTCACCTATAATTAAATTACCTTTGAAAATTCGATTATTGGTAAGAATTTTTGAAATTTTAATTTTAGATTCATAGGTTTAATTTAATTGGGAGAAAATTTTATGTTTAATTGAAAGTGTTGTGAATGCTATTAAGAATATAAAAAAAAAAGGGTGTGCCGCGTGGCGCGCAAAGAATGCACCAAGTGGCGTACGAAGAAAACGAGAATAAGCATGAGAAAATTTGGTATTTAATGAAAAAGGCATATACGTAATTAGTGACAGAGAGAAACTCCTATAAATAGGGGCCATATATGATTCATAAACCAGATCTGAGGACTTCATACTAAAACTCTGTCAAACTCCTGTCTGACTTAAGCATCGGAGTGCAAACGCAAGGGACAACCCCTGCATTCCTCTGATCTTCTTCTTTTTTGCAGAAACTCTCGGCAACAGGTGGCAGGGAAGCCGAAGAGAAGACGTCAGCGATTGGTCACCATTGTTTCAGGTAACAACAATTGGCGCCGTCTGTAGGAAACAAAAGAAAAACTATGGTAGAGACACATTCAGGAGGGACGAAAACTAATAGATAATACAAAAAATCAAAATTTGAGGCTAAAATGACGTTTTTTAGACGAAATATCGGACAAATCGCCTTTGGCTATTTTCCATCGCGTAGATCTCGAAAAGTTATGTGAATTAACAAAAAATCACCTCAATTGGACCACCGAGCACAAAGTTATGTCTATCTGAAGTTTCGAGCACAAGGAGAGACTTTGCCGCACACCCTGCCGCACACTCTGCCGCGCACCTGCAGCACACTCTACCGCACACTCTGCAGCGCGAGACTCTGTCGCGGACTCTGCCGCGTGAGAGACTCTGTCGGGCGAACCCTGTCGCGCGATACCCTGCCGCACACTCTACCGTGTGAGAGACTCTGTCGCGTGAGACCCTGCCGCAAAAGGCACGAGACTCTGTCGCGCACACTGTCGAGCGAGAGACCTTGTCGCGCGAGACCCTGTAGCACACTCTGCCGCGAGAAACCCTATCAAGCACCCCTGTCACGAGAGAGACTCTGACGCACGAGACGCTGCCGCGCACTCTGCCACGCACCCTGTCGCGCGAGACCCTGCCACTTAATTTCAGATTCCTGATGCAGGGCTGAGGGAGCACAACCCTACAGCATATTTTCAGAACCCTGTCGCGAGGACCCGTACTCAGGACCTTGTCGCCAGGGTGAGGGAGATAAACCATGCGGCAGAGTTCAGGAGGCAAACCTCTACCGCAGGGTTTGGTCGGAATGAATTCGAAGTTCATCGGTCTGGGGAGCAGGGGAGACAGAGCCCTCCCTCAGCAAATAGAAGGCAACTGGCTAGTGATCAAAACAGTCTGAACTCCTTAGTCTATTTCGAAGATTCAAGGCCAAATCTGGGAATTGGAGATATTAGAAGAAAGCATTTAGTGTAAAGACCCGGGAGAAGGAGCTTTCATTCAAATGACTCGAACTCTTCTAGTACCGAGGAAAGGGGAGCATATTCGACCTGAGAATCGGAGAAGAACATGGAAAAAGTCATAGAAATGAGTCTTAGAAAAGTTATGTGGATCACTTCCGAGATGCTACTTTAGAAGTGAAAGATCTACAAGTAGGAGTAGTTATGGCAGCAATCCTGCAGAGAACGAAATCTGAGAAGTAACAAGAGTCTTTGTCCCTTGATTAGCCTACAACTATCTCAGATTTATTTGCTCGAACAAATAAGTATGTTGCCCAAAAGGAAGTAATGAAAATGGTGCAGTCTCAAGATGCGAAAGAAGAAAGAAAAAGAGAAAGAGATGTGACCGGGAGGAATTCGTCCATACCCAACAGATCAGACAACACTCCTAGGCTTAGGTATGAAAACTATACCAAGCTGAACGAGTTTCGTGCTACTGAAGGGCTTGGACTGTTAGAATTTTCGAAAGAGAAAGTAGGAAACTTAGGGCGGAATACGAATGTCTACTACAGCTTTTATTCCGCTTATGGTCATCCTACGAAAATGTGCAGAGAACTGATGGATCAGTTGGAGAAGTTGGCCTGAGAGGGAAAGATTCATCACTTCCTTTGGAGAAGCGAAAGGACTCGTTACCCCCCACGAGATCGAAGGGACGATCATCTGAGGAATACACAAAATAATGATAGAGGGAGATTTGGTGCTTAGGAAGTCGCGGAGGACGAAGAGTTCAGAGCCAATTAGGAAGGCCCATATCAAATCAAACAGAGGATTAGCCCCAACACCTGCATCCTGGAAACTCTGCACGGAAAGAAAATAGGGAAGACATGGAACTTAAATCACTGAAATTGTATTGGAGTTAACTATTATGTCCTTTTTTCGAATTCTTATATTCTCGCAAGATTATTATGCAAGTTACTTCTCTAATTTCCTATTACATCTTCAATGTTTATGAATATGAATCTTGTGACAGAAAACAAATAAGCCGTAAGAGCCTGAGGCGCAATAGCGTCACTGTGGCTAGGTGTTGAGGACAGAAGCCATAAGAGCCTGAGGCGCAATAGCGTCACTGTGGCCAGGCGCTGAAGACAAAAGCCATAAGAGCCTGAGGTGTAATAGCGTCACTGTGGCCAGGCGTGGAAAATAGACGAGTCGTAAGAGCCTGAGGCGCAATAGGGTCACTGTGGCTAGGCGTGGAAAACGGACGAGCCGTAAGAGCCTAAGGAGCAATAGTGTCACTGTGGCCAGGTGTTGAGGAAAGAAGTGGTAAGAGCCTGAGGTGCAATAGCGTCACTGCGGCCAGGCGCTGAAGATAGAAGTCGTAAAAGCTTGAGGAGTAATAGCGTCACTGTGGCCAGGTGTAAAAGACAGACGATCCGTAAGATCTTGAGGCGTGATAGCGTCACTGTGGTTAGGAGTGGAAAACAGACGAGCCGTAAGAGCTTGAGGCGTAATAGCATCACTGTGGCCAGGCGCTGAAGACAGAAGCCGTAAGACCCTGACGCGTAATAGCGTCACTGTGGCCAGGCATAAAAGACAAACGAGCCGTAAGAGCCTGAGGCGTAATAGCATCACTATGGTCAGGTGTTGAAAACAAACGAGTCGTAAGAGCCTCAGGAGCAATAGCGTCACTGTGGCCAGGCGCTGAAGACAGAAGCCGTAAGAGCCTGAGGCGCAATAGCGTCATTGTGGCTAGGCGTTGAAGACAGACGAGCCATAAGAGCCTGAGGCGAAATAGCGTCACTGTGGCCAGGTGTGAAAAACAAACGAGTCGTAAGAGCTTGAGGCACAATAGCATCACTGTGGCCAGGCATTGAAGACAGACGAGCTGTAAAAGCTTGAGGCGCAATAACGTCAGTGTAGCCAAGCATTGAAGACAGACGAGCTGTAAGAGCCTGAGGTGCAATAGTGTCATTATGGCCAAGCGTTGAAAATGAACGAGCCGTAAGAGCCTAAGGCGTAATAGCATCACTATGGCCAGGCGTTGAAAACAGACGAGCCGTAAGAGCCTGAGGCGCAATAGCATCACTGTGGCCAGGTGTTGAAGACAGACGAGCCGTAAGAGCTTGAGGCGTAATAGTGTCACTATGGCCAGGCGTTGAAAACAGACGAGCAGTAAGAGCCTGAGGCGCAATAGCATCACTGTGGCCAGGTGTTGAAGACAGACGAGCCGTAAGAGCTTGAGGCGTAATAGGGTCACTGTGGCCAGGCGTTGAAGACGGACAAGTCGTAAGAATCTGCGACGCAATAGCGTCACTGTGGCCAGGCGTGGAAAACGGACGAGCCGTAAGAGCCTGAGGCGCAAATAGCGTCACTATGGCCAGGCGTTGAAAATAGACGAGCCGTAAGAGCCTGAGGCGCAATAGCGTCACTGTGGCCAGGCGTTGGAGACAGACAAACCGTAAGAGCCTGAGGCGCAATAACGTCACTGTGGCCAGGCGTTGAAGAAAGACGAGCCGTAAGAGCCTGAGGCGCAATAGCGTCACTGTAGCCAGGCGTTGAAGACGGATAAGCCGTAAGAGCCTGAGGTGCAATAGCATCACTGTGGCCAGGTATTGAAAACATACAAGCCATAAAAGCCTGAGGCGCAATAGCGTCACGGTGGCCAAGCGTTGAAGATAGATAAGCCGTAGGAGTCAGAGGCGCGATAGCGTCACAGCGGTCAGGCATTTGAAAAGACTTGCCGTAAGAGCTAGAGGCACAAAGGCGTCATGATGGCCAGGCGTTGAAGATAGATAAGCCGTAGGAGCCAGAGGCGCGATAGCGTCCCGGTGGCCAGGCATTTGAAAAGACTTGCTGTAAGAGCTAGAGGCGCAAAGGCGTCACGGCGGCCAGGCATTTGAAAACAAACATGCCATAGTGCCAGAGGCTCGAATGCATCACGGCGGCCCGGCACCAAGAGAAGATTTATATAAAACAACTTGAAAAAAAAAATGCGCAAGCTAAGCCACAAAGAAAAAGTGCAAAAACTTGAAGCGAAAAATGCCCGAGGTAAGCTCAGCACTCAAATAAGGGCTTGAAGCAAAAAATGCGTGAGGTAAGCTAAAAATAGTCCGATGAAAATTCGACTTCAGAATCTAACGTAAGGATTTGACGTGACGTTACAATGAGAACATATGTACTCTTTCGCAAGGTTATACCTAGCGAAAGAGTGGAGAGCAATTGTTGTGCATGCTATTAAGAATAAAAAAAAAATGCGCCGTGTGGCGCATGAAGAATGCACCAAGTGGCGCACGAAGAAAACGGGAATAGGCATGAGAAAATCTGGCATTTAATGAAAAAGGCATATGCGTAATTAGTGACAGAGAGAAATCCCTATAAATAGGGGTCATGTATGATTCATAAACCAGATCTGAGAATTCCATACTAAAACTCTGCCAAACTCCTGTCTAACTTAAGCATTAGAGTGCAAACGCAGGGGACAACCCCTGCATTCCTATGATCTTCTTCTTTTTTTTTGTAGAAACTCTTGGCAACAAGTGGCAGGGAACCCGAAGAGAAGTCAGCGATTCGTCACCATTGTTTCAGGTAACAACAGAAAGAATGTAAGATTACTTGATTACATATTTTATAATAATATCCTTAACTATATTGTTAGTTGATGTAAAATGAATAACACATAAAAATAATTGTATTTAAATTGTTTATTTTTTTATTTAAAATTTTAATTAATTAATTTATCTAACATATTTATTAATTAGGTCTTCTTCTTTATAAAGTTTTTATTGTGTAAATTATTTTTATTTAAAAAAATTACTATATTTAAATTGATTTTGAATTAATGAAAATATAACTTGTTTTTAAGATCTCTTATTATTGGTCCATTTGACATTAAGTTTTTTTTTCTCTTATTTGTCAATTTGTCAAAATAAGATAAAAGCTATTAAATTTGAAATTTAAGTGATCATAACATTTATTAATCACCAATTTAAATAAGAAAAATCACTTCGATGTTTGTAAACTTGTAAATCATATATAAATGTCATGAAATTAAAAATTATATTTTAATTAAGAAAAGGATTTTTAATAGCATAAAAAAGGGTTTTAATAATTATTTTGTTTAGTTGTAATTTTCCATAAATCCAAGAGTAAAATTATATATAAATTACTTATTTAATTATTTAATATATTAAATAATTCAATTATTTAACATATTTATTTATTTTAATATATAAATAATTATTTAAGAAATAATATCTTTGATTTCAAATGATAAAGTTAGCCCAAATGAAAATGGGCAAACTTGGAACAAAAATTACGTTCTTGAAGGAAAATTAAAAAAAAAAAAAACTCAAAGAAGGAGGTAATTAGTTTCCCCTATTTTTTTTTTTCATTTTGGCACGGATTCTTGATAGAAAAAAAAAGTTGACAACTAAACGAAAGAATTTGATTATGAAAAATAAAATTTCGACCAATTATCCTAAATTTTATGAGCTAAACGCGCCCTTATATTTGCAAGTTTATAGATAAAAGCCCTAATAACAATTAAACAAACAAAATAAAGAAATATGCAGCCTCAAAAAATCCACATCAATAATCAATAATTAACCAAAAAGATCCAAGCTAAGGAAAAAAATAGGGTCAAACAAAAGGAAGAAAATTACTAGGTAACTTTTCATGATCCCATTTGTAGACATATGTTTCCCTTATGATATCAAGCTTTAGCTTTCTCTTACAAATCTTCCACTTTAAATAATAAAGAACAAGCTCTTCATCACCTGAATGAAATTGAAACCCTGGTAGCTTGATCGTTGCTAAAACATGAATAAGTCGTAGCAGCCGTTGTCATCATTATCATATATCTTGATAATAAAATATTTTTCTTTTTTTCACTAAATAGCCAAAAACCCAGCAATTTTTCTTATCAATAAAACCAAAAATTGATAAAAGACCAAACTTTAAAACAAGAAGTTTAATTATAACATGATATAAAATACAAAAGTTGATCTTAGCATACAAACGCTAAGAAGAGATTTGGTTTTTTTTTCCTCATTTGATTTTTTTTTTAAAGAAGAGAAAATTGTAGTCAAGGAAAAAAATGGTAGAGGGTGGATGAACTCAGGAATTTCATAATAAGACTATGATTTTAAAACTGGAGTGGTTTGACCGTTGGATCAAAATCCGATCTTATGGAACTCATAACTTTTTTTTCAAAAACTTTTATTCAAAATGTTCCATTGTTCTCAATATTACAAAGGGATCAATCCCTCATGGATAGCCATCGATCCCCTTAGTGTTTTGGCTCTATTTTGCAAGTTTTACAATGCAAGGATGGATCCCCTTCGAACCCAAAAAGTCTCCAATCATTATATTTTGAGGGTCTCAATCAGAAAAAATGCATTAAATGCTTCACCAACCTCCATGGGCATATAAATACCTATATTGAAGACATTGGAGTCAAGAAGAAAAACATTTAAAATCATCTTGAAGTTAAAAATTAGCTTACTTGAGCTCAATTCTTTGTATTCTTCTATCAATTTCATTATGCTATTCATTTATTGTAAATACCTACCTTGTGAGGCATATTTGTTTACACAAACTCAAACATTAAATTCTTATTTCTATAATCGAGGGGAGTGTAACCCTTGAGAGGCAAACTTGTGAGAGTTTAGATAGCCACTAGTAAGTAGGGTTAAGAGGTTTCTTCCTAAGCCTTGAAAAAAAAGGTATAAGCGGTTTCTTCTAAGTCTTGAAAAAGTAGTATCATAGATTCACAAGTAGTAGAATCGACTCCTTTGCAAGAAGGTCAAGAAGATAGGATGTAGGCACGAGATTGGTTGAACCTCTATAACTTTGTGTTTGCTTTCTCTTTTCCCTACTCTTTTTACATTCTAATACTTCAATTTCATATTTGAATTATATAGAATTGAGTGAATTTGTTAGAAAACTCTTAAGTTAGAGAATTTAGTCGAAAATCGATTCACCCCTCTCGATTAAAGCTAACACAAAGAATGTTTAATGAATATAGAGTTCACTTGGAAAATCTACATTTTCCAACCTTTGCTACTCTGGTTGAACCTGTAAGAAGAACTAATAGTACAGTTCTTAAGCAAAGGGAAGTTAACCGCTTTACTCAAAGGAATGCTCTTAGAGTAAATTCAATTCAAGAAAGAGGAAGAGAAAACGAGGACCTTCTCATCCTAATATGCATATTGGAAGAGAAAATTTAAGAAAAAGACAAGATGATGATGCTGACTTTCCACCATTCATAATTCACAAGATAAAGTGAAAGAACTTTTCCAAGAATGGATAAGATATGGAAATGTAAATGTACCCTATGTTTCATAACCACCAACAATAGAAAAAAAGTTCAATCCAAAGTACTGTGATTATTACCAAATGGTTAGTCACTCACTTGCAGAATGTAGGAATCTTCGTAGAGTTTTCTATTAAAAGACATGAGCAAGGAAATTGATAGTTATGAATAATGGAGTTTAGAACAATCTATTCCTAACTTATTCAAATTTTGAAGACATGAGAATGCAATTTTCTTTTAGATATGCACATGCTAATATGTTCACCTTTTCTATATTGCAAAAATTATGGAAAAGCACATCTCTTTATCTAAGCAAAAAAATCTATTCATCAAATTAGTCATTGTGTTGATTTTACTTTTGTTGATTTTAAGTTAAGATAAATCATCTCCTTAATATATATTATAGTTTGACCTATTTCTTTTTAGGTTGAGAACTTATCTCCATAGTATGAAAAAGAGATTCAATCGTTGGCCGCAGCTCTATCGCTTATTCTTTCGCCATAGCTTTATCGCTTATTTTTCAGCTGCAGCTCTATCCACTTAATATATATTGGAGTTTGATCTTTTTCTTTCTTGGTTAAAAACTTATCTCCTTTGTATGAAATTGAAATTCACTCCTTGGCTGTAGCTCTATCGCTTATCTTTTGAAGGCAACTTTATCGCTTATACTTATAGCTGCAGCTTTATCGCTCATATATTGGCTATACTTTACTACTTATAATCTAATCATAGCTTTATCGCTCATAATTTGGCTAAGAGTTATTATTTATACTTGCAAATCGTAAATTGTAACAACCCTTTTTACCACACATTTGGTTGGGTTACGAGTCGAAAATAGATCAAAACGATAAATCCGTCTATACAACTTAGCAAATTTAATACGAAAACAATGGTAACTACTTCTCCAATTAATCAACATTGAAGTTCTTTTACAAAAATATTCATGTTCACATTCCCCAGACACATTTCATATACATTACTGTACTTCTAAAATGTAGACAACTTATAAAGATGGTCTCCGCTACTCACGAAGCTCTGTGGAGGAAAATAAATGAGCTTAGTAAGAAAAACACACCGCAAGTAGATAAATACACTACCTATATAAATATTCCAAAATATGATTTCTCGTCAAATATACAGATAAATTGGCATTTCAGTAAAATAGGATATGGAATTCGAAAACGGTATCAATTCAGCTAACTTAACTAGTTTATTGCAATGCATACACAATTTCAAAACTTTAAACAGTAGAAATGACAAATTTCAAATCACTTACAGTTCATACGTTCAATTTAGTAAACCAAGTCGATGAGGTAGTATAAACCTTGTACTATAATAAATTCAAGTTCTAAAACTTTCTACTGTGTTTTATTTTGACGACTGTGTGGCACTTTATTCCCGCGGGATTCAAGAGATGACCCCCACAGTGTCTTTATGCAATAGAATATCACAGTTTCCGTACGGTAATACAGTTCATAAAGTCAAATCAGTTCATACGTTCAAATAAAAAAATCAAATAGATAAGGCATGGCAGAACTTGCTGCTGGGATGTCAATCGCCGTGAGAGTGGTTAGCTACCCAGTTGACTCACAATACAATATGTTCGAAGACTGATATCACGGTACATCGTACTCACATGCATGTTGCACGATACATCGTACTTCGTAGACCATAATAACAATAACAATTTAATACAATAACGATAACAATGTAGCATGGTTAACTATTGCTTTTGCCCCAAAATCACATGCGAGTCGGACCGTGTGACACACAGTCAACACGTGCTCACGCACTTTTTACGAGTATCAATCTATAAAAATTTACTTCCAATAAACAATTTTAAATTCAATACGGTAAATAAAACAATCGGAGATTTTCGATTTAATCAGTAAGTTAAAACAACATTTACTTAAATAAATTTAGCTAGTTTAATCTTGGTAAAGATAGACTCATTTAATCGAGACTAAGGCTTTTCTAAAATTTCGATACTACGAATCGGTATAGGGTTTTCTATAGTTTTTCGATAACCATAAATTGGCCTAAATTTATATCTACAATTCTATGAAAATTACGTGTAAATATCTCTAACAGCATATGAAATTTTTCTTACCTCGGTGTCTGCTCGCAGTCCTTGATGCCTTAGTGACTGGAGTCAGTAGGTCCGATCTACTCGGTTTATTTCTCTGGAGCTCTTTCCCTCGGGTTTTCCAATTTTCTCTGTGCTTCTATTTATATATATATATATATTTATAATACCTTATACATATATATAAATATATTTCCTTTTTTTTAATTTCTTTTTCCTTTCTCGCCAAATCCTTCTTCTTTCTTTTCTTCTTCTTCTTCACACTCTCACCCGATGACATTGTTCATCACTCCCCTCACCCTCTCGGCGCTGCCTTGCTTTCTCCTCCATCATTCTTGTCACAGCCACCATCTTCATCCTCCTCTGCATCTCCATTCGGTTTCAATACCGAGCAACGAAATAAGTACAACGGTGGCCTTACTACACGTACAGCTGCCTTTAGCTCCGAAATCAGCCCTATTGCAGCTCGTGATTACGCTCCCCTCTGCACACAATCGAGACTGCTCTCTGGTGCAGCAAAATAGAGAGGGGACACTCTGTTCCCTATCTCACCTTCTGTTCTCCTCTTCTTCAGCCCTCTGTTTCTAGTTTCATCGTCGTTCTTCTCGATTCTCCTTGCTTCCCTTCCCCCCAACTCCAAGTTTTCTTTCCTCAACTTTCGGTCCTCAGGTCTTTTTCATTTTTTTTCTTGTTTGCGTTTTCTGTTTCACCAATCCTCTCTCCCTCTCAATAAGTTTTCTTTCTATTTTTGGCAACTCTTATTCCTTCTTTCCTTCCTCTCGTTTACCTATTCATATTTATATATACATTTCCTCATCAATCCTCCCTGTTTTCAATAGCCAATCACACTGTTTTTCTCTGCTCATACCGACTCCTCCCCTTTGGTTACTTCAGCCACCATCATCGCCCTTTCACGATTTCATCCTTCTTCCTACCCTGGTTACTCGTAAGCTCAAGTTTGCCAGCACGCTACCAGCCTTCTTTCGTGCTTCAGTTTCCTATAAACTACTTCCCATCGCATTCACCCTTTTGTCTACTGCCATGTTCCTTTTTTAAAAAAAAAAAACTGTTGTAACAGCAGCATCTTGGAACTTTCCTCCCTCCCGTTTCTATAAAATATAGATATATATATATATATATATATTCCAACCTCCTACCATGATTTACAGATCACCACAAATTTCGATGGTTTTCAGGCCTTGGTTTTGTCAGGGTGTATAACTGTAGCGACCCATTTTCCCAAAAATTACTACAAATATTTTGCGAACTTACCTCTGTAAACCATGGTAGGAGGTTAGAATATATATATTACCAAAGACTCCCCAAGATCGATAGAGAGGTTAGTAGATGAAATAATTAAAAAAGAAAACAGAATAATAAAACAAGAAATTAAAAGCAAGAAATAAAAACATAAACTAAAACATAAAAATATAAAACATTAGGCGGCAGAGCCAGCCATTAGAATAGAACATAGGCGGCAAAGCCAACCATTAGAACAAATAAAGAAAGCATAGAGAAAATAATAAAGATAATCTTATTATAAAAATACTTACATAGGTTTTGGATATGAATCCAGAGAGAAAGGGGGAAGAGGATTGAAAAAGAGGAGAGAGAGAGAGAGAGAGAATGAGTTCTCCTAAGAGAAACTTACAAAGAGAAAACTAAAAAATATGATGCCCCTTTAGAAGAGGGGTCACATCTATTTATAACCAAATTTTGATACTGTAGGCGAACGGTGCCTTGTCGGATTACTGTTTTGTCACGTGGACACTGTAGATAAATAGTTTTTTGTCTGCAGGCGGGGCACTGTGCATGAATAGTATCTTACCGACAGTCAACTATTTTTGTTTTATTGGGGGCAGTATCCCAAAACAGTCATCTTCATTATCATCTGCCAGGTTAATGGAGGCCATGGAGGAAGCGTTTGAAGCTATGGAGTCTGCCGGGGATTCTGAGCCGTCATTTGAAAGAAGTTCCTTCATTATAGCGAAGTATTTTTCTTTTGTTTTTGTCGCTGCTAGGAGGGCGCTGGTTTGTGACTTCTGGGCCAAGAACTGATTGTGCTCTGGTCCTGGGTGCAATAGACCCTGGTTTTTGAGCCATTTTTGGACTCTTTCTTTGGATAATGTATCAGAAATTTTGAAAGAGGTCCACCATTTGATTTTGAATCTCCTTCTGATAATAGTAATATTATTTTCAACATTGTAGTCTACGTTCCAAGCTGAAACCCAAGGAACAAAGAATTTTACCTAGAGGTGACAAATTGAGAGAAATCTTTTCTCAAGGTCTGTGGGTTTTAGATGGGTTTTGAACAGGTTGTAGCTTTCCTATAATTCTGGGGGAAGAATCTCGGGGATAGCCCCATAGAGGTTCCACCAATGGACGAACCATGAAGGAAGGATAGAGATGTTGATTTTATTGTTCATGTAGAACAACCAGGTGTGGGTAAATTTGAGGTTTTGGATTAAAGGCATATTATACCAAGCTTGCTGATAATCCCAGTAGTTAAAGGTTTTGCAAAATTTTTGGGATAGATTCAGGGGAAGGGTTTTTGATTGGGAAAGGTATTGGTTCCAATCGGAGGGATTAAGAACACTAAGGATTTTACAGGTGGAATAAGAAGGGGTTTTAGATTCAGTATAAGCAAAATTCTTGAAGATGGCTGAACTTGTGGCTTCTAGAATGAATTGGTAATATTCTTGGGTTTTTGATAATTCCCATGGTTTAAAAAACCAAATTTTCCCGAAAATTTTTGGATGGCGATAATGGGGTTTGGATAAAAAAATCCTTGTTCTACCGAGACAATATTTTGAAAAATTGATTTTTCAATAAATGTTGATTTCTTCGGTAGTTTTTGTTGAGATACAACAATTTGGGAGGAGCTTGAGGATTGCTCCAGGGAATTTTGTAAAACAGTTTTGGAAAGGGTTTTTAAGGAAAAAGATTCTCCTTTCCTTGTTTCTGAAATTAATTTAGGTGTTTTACTTGTTTGGACAGTTATAACGATTTTTGCCTCGTCCTCGGCTAGTTTAAAGATTTCCTTCTTGATTTGGGGGGCTCCTTCTGTTTTGAAAATTTCTGAGGTTGGAATTTCCAGTGAGCTTTTAAGTGCTCGGACCAACTCTGGATGTTTGGCTATTGATTGGAGCCATTCAGTGACTTGGTCCTTTTTGTCTTCTGGAGACAGGGATTTTTGTGCAACTTGTGCTGCTTCATCTTCTTCCACGATCTGTGACCATGGAACTACTGTTTTGCTTAGGGAAGCTTTTTGTTTTCCTTTGTCTTTTCTGGGTGGCATTTAGGTAGTCTGTTTTGGAGAAATTCTCTGGTTAGAAAATTAGGTAAAGAACTGGATTCTCCCGTTATATATTCAATATTAAAATCAAATATACTAAGAATAGCCTTGTAAGACCTGAATTTAATTAAAATACAAAATGAATGAGTATTCGTGAAGGGAAGTCGGGTTAAATTAATCCCGAACACGTGTAAGGGCAAAATGGTCAAAAGATCGAAAGTCGATATAAATTCGATAAAAAAATTTAATTAAAAATAATGGATTGAGAAATTTTGGTCAATAAGGATGAAATAAATTTATTTTGGGTTAAATTGATCAAGATATTAATTTATGGGAATTAATCGGAATTAATCGGGATTTTTAGTTCGAAAAAAATAATCCCAAAAATAATCGAAAAATATACCGAAAAGTCATTCGGGACAATATCCCGAAAAATACGGAGAAATTATACCCGAAAAAGGGTTAAAATATAATAAATAAATTAAATAAAATTAAATTGGAATAAAATAATAATTTTAAGGGATATTTGGGTATTTTTAAGGTATTTGAATGATTAAAATAATAAAAATAAATAATAAATAAAATAAATTAAAGAAATTGAAAAAAAAAACAGACAGAATTCGCGAAAATCGCGAAAGGAAGAAAACGGAAACGGAAGCCAACCCGACGAGCCCGAGGACGCACCGACGACCGACAGGCTCCGACTAGGCCACGAGGAGGTAGAGGAGAGACCGGCGAGCACGTGGGCACCGGAATCGCAACGTGCAGTGGCCGGAGGAAGCCGATCGGAGGAGGGAAAGCACCGAGGAGAAACGGCCCGATTTTCGGCGATCCACGGTGGCTGGGCATCAACGGAGGCTACCGATGAGTTCAGGAGGAGGAGCCGATCATTTTGAGATCGGTAGCAGCCGGCGAAACGGCCGGAATCGTCGGCGACGGCCAAGAGGAGAAATGGGTTTCCGATGGCCGAGGGAGAAGAGCCGAACCGGCGGCGTTCCGGCGACCTCGACCGAAATCTAGGGTAGATTCGTGCTACGGACGACCTTACGGAGCTGCTGGCGGTGGAAGCCGACAGAGAACCGGTCGACAAGGCGGTGAATCGGAGTGAACCGGGGTGAACCGGCGGGTCTGAACCGGTCCGAACCGGACTGAACCGGTTCAGCCAAAAAGAGAGGAAAAAAGGGAGAAAAAGGGAAAAAGAAAAAGAGGAAAAATTGGGGAGAAATCCCGACGATGCAATCGAGCTACGGGTAAGTCAATAGTGGTCAAAATTGACCCGATTTAAATTTTGGAGTATTTAATTTAATTAATTTTGGGCTGAAAACTTACCCGGAAAAATTGTGGAATTGTATAGCTCGACGATTGGCATCAAACGAGAACTCGAGACAGCCTCAATTTACGTACTAGCATGGAATCTCGGGTAAGTGATCCTTATTTACGATAATTTACATCGTTAGGCGTGATATGAATTTAAATTTCGCATAAATTGAATTAAATTATGGAAATTTAGATGAATTGCCGTAAATAATAAAATTAGCTATTCGAGAGTTAGAACGAGGCCCATAAATTGTTGGTGGGCCCAGTGAGCCCAATAGGCCTCGATAAAGTGAAAATTAAGTGGAAAACGGGCTTAAGGCCGATTAAGGCCCATTAAGGTGCAATCGGGCCCAATAGGGGTAAATGGGCCCAACGATTTAAATTAAACCCAGAAAATATTAAATACAATTAAATTGTATGTTATCTGACCTGAGGAATAATTATACGTAGTTTCGGACATTTGATTGGGAGCATATCGGACTGCACGACGAGACAACAAATGAAAAGAAAATGTCAGACTCGACAGGAAAATAAGGTAAGGGAATTCTACGGACTGCTAGAGGTAAACTTTACGAAATTTCAAGTTCATATGCAGTCTTTAAAAATTATCTGAAGGGTCTAGAGGTCAAATAATAATTTTAGTGCCCCGAATGGGCAAATTACCAAGATACCCTTGTTAAGGGTAAAATTTACGAATTTAGGAAAATTGGGAGGAGCAAGAACAAGAGGTTTCTGCTCGTTCTGGAGACATTTTAATGCATGCATGAGTAGGCTGGCTAACCTTGAAAGAAAATGCACAGCATTGCATACTTTCAACGATGAAATTGTTTTGAAAACTGTTTTGAGGAAACAGAGCCGCCTACGTGTTTTTATTTACATGTGACGTGCTAGAGCTTAGCTCGCACGATGTTTGATTTGTGTGATGCATGCATTAGTGCTGGAGCGAGAGCTCGCACTAGAGTTTTACATGCATAGGTGCTAGAGTATAACTCGCACCAGATTTCACATGCTTGTTCGTGACACGGTGCTAGAGTCTAACTCGCACTAGATTTTACATGATCTTCGTGACAGGGTGCTGGAGTTTAACTCGCACCAGATTTTATAAGATTTTCATGTGATTTATATATAGAGTGCTAGAGCCTAGCTCGCACTAGTTTTACTGGATTTGTGGAGTAGCGCTGTCTGCCCTTGGAGTCAGCCAAAAGGCTCAACAGGCTCAAAAGACCTGTTAAGTGGGGTGAGAGTGAGGGATGAGGTTGGCGGCCTTGTGGGGATGTAAAGCGGGCTCTGCCAGTTTTACTTGATTTGATGAGAGTGCTGAGCATCGCTCGCACTGTTTTTATGAGAACATGCGATGAGCCGTGCTTGGAGCATTGGGTAGACTGTGTGTCACCGATTAAATAGGCTCGCACGTGCGTTTTGAGACATGGCATGAGTATTGAGAAACAAACCTCTCTGTGGGAAGCAGGCCATATGGGTCCATGGAGTACGATGTACCGTGCAAGTAGCATGGAGTACGATGTACCGTGGGGTATCTTCGGATACGATATCTTTATGATACGGGGTATCTTCGGATACGGTATCTTTGTGATACGGGGTATCTTCGGATACGGCATCTTCGGATGCGTGGGATCGGATAAGACTGACGGGTTGGATTGACCCACCTCCCGGGCGGTTCCCGATCAGGGTGAGACCTCGCATAATAGGATCCGTGTAGCTAGAGGGACTCACGAGGACACACATGGCCATAGTCCTGGTTATTGCCGATATACAGATGTTGCCTAGTCTCGCATGTCGACGATTTTAATGAGATCAAATCGGGTTTTAAATTAAATGTGCATGATGGTTATTTCTATGCTTTTTAAACCCATATGTGATGTAAACGGATTTTCATGATTTTGTGTGAGTCAGGATCACCCGAAGGAGGGGTCGAGTCCTGACTTTACTGTGAAATTTTAAACGAGAAAGATATGATTTTGAATATAATTGCATGTTGAATTTTCCGTGCAAACTTGATTTACATAACATCATAACTCATATCATCTGTTTTAAAATGTATGGAGAAAGGGTGGTTTATGCATGGCACTACGTTCATGTAGGTAGTATGGTTACCTACTTGTTCGTAGGGTTGCCTTACTGAGCTTGATGTGCTCACCCCTTTCATTTTCTCCCACAGATAATCTCCAGTAGACGTTGAGGCGACTCAGTACTGCATTCCGGATATCCGCTGCTACCCATCATTTAAGGTATATACACTTGTACATATTGCATCTAAATAAGCATAGCACAGTAGCATGTTTGTAAGTAACTTTAGGGGATGTATAAATATTGTAAATAATTATAAATGACTGGAGAAGAAATAAGTTACATGGTAAATGTATGGTGGGACTGGCATTGACGCACAGCCAATTTGTTAGTGGAGTGTGATCACGATCAGAGGAAAAGTAAGTATGAAATAGAAAATAACAAAACGCGAAAAAATTAACTCTGATTTTTGGGTAGTTTGGGTCGTGACAAGCCTGCCATCTGGAAAAAAATTGTTTTGAAGCAATATTTTGAACATTTTTTTGCAAAATTTCTTTTGCTGATTTACAATCAATTCTTAATAAAAATTTTTGATTTAACAAATCACTTTGAAATTTTGTAATGCATAAAACAGTGGACAAAATTTCTTTTTTGATAGTAGAATAAGATTTTTGACAGTCATTCCAATGTCCTGAGGTGAATTGTACAACTACCTCTCTATGGTCTTGGACCTGTTTAAGAATACTGCCATAGCCTATATAACTGGCATCAGTTTCCACAATTTTAGGAAGATTGGGATTTGCTAAGTGAAGACAGGGTATTCTAGTAATTTGGGTTTTAATTTTTTGGACAAGATTGGTATGTTCTTCTGTCCAAGGTAAAGGGTGTTTTTTCAATCTATTATGAAGGGGTTTTTCCATTCGACTAATGTTTGGGCAAAAATTTAGGACATAGTTAAGACTTCCTAGAAAACGTTGTAACTGGGTTTTATCAAGAATTTTATCTAAAAATTTTGAAGCAAACTCTAGGCTTCTTTCTATAGGGGTGATGGTTCCCTGATGAATATAATGTCCAAGAAACCAGACTTTTGTTTGGAACAGAGAAATTTTCTTGGCTGAGACAACTAAGCCATTTTGTCTGATAACGTAGAAGAAAGTTTTTAGATGTTTTAGATGCTGTTCAATAGAATTAGAGAAAACTAAAACATCATCAATATAAACAATACAGAATTCAGAATAAGGATTAAAAATATCATTTATAATTCTTTGGAATTCTGAAGGGGCATTTTTTAAACCAAAGGGCATAAAATTCCATTCGTATTGGCCGAACGGGACAGTAAAGACAATTTTATACCTATGGCTTTGTCACGACCCGAATTTCCTAAAAATCAGAGTAAATTTTTCGCTTTTTCATTTATTATTTAATTCTTACCTTTCTCTCGTCGTGACCATCCTACAACACAGTTGGGCTATGATTCGGTGTTAGTCACCTCACACCATTTAACATTTCATTCCCAAAATCATATATCAGAGTCTACTATCCTTTTGACTTTAAATAAACACATACCCAATGGTATTTGCATGACTCTACATCCCCGACATCATATCCATTTACAGTACTGTGCATTACATATTTAGATACAAAACCATACAAATGTGTATACCTGTCTCTCGATGGGAAGCAGCAAGCAGCGGATATCAATACATGCAAGTTCTCAGCCGCTCAATAATTATTTCAAGTGCTCTGAAAAGATGGGAAAATAAGGGGGTGAGCAAACCACACGCTCAGTAAGGCAATTATGCAAATAAGTAGATAGCTCCACTATCTACATGCTCATAATGCCATGCCCTTAAATCCATTTCTTTTCATTAAAATCATCAAGCACAAAGTCATGCATATTCAATGCCATAGTTCATCCAAAACTATTTGTGCATATATAAATCATGTAACTCATGCATTCAAAGCATTTTATGTGACATCATTAAATCATATTAAGCATGAATTTAATCAAGATCATGCAATCTTTCATACCATGTAAGACAAAACATGGAT
Source organism: Firmiana major (assembly GCA_033439115.1). Taxonomy (NCBI): domain Eukaryota; kingdom Viridiplantae; phylum Streptophyta; class Magnoliopsida; order Malvales; family Malvaceae; genus Firmiana; species Firmiana major. The sequence goes on along the minus strand of CM065907.1, from coordinate 39,998,196 downwards.
TTCAAATGAAAGCATGGAAAAACACATCATGCCTCTGCATTTAAATCAATTCATTTAAAACGCAGTATAAAATAACCCCTCTAGGTCAATCATCTCAAAACTCATAAAACAATTCGTTATATTTCATTATAAAACTTGATTTATAAAACCACCATTCTTTCAGGGTCACATATCATAAAATCATCTGAAATCATCAAATCATCAAATCGGGGGCCTGACCCCTCCTTCGGGTCTACCCTGGTCTAACAGACCACAAGTTATATCATGTGAGACAATCAGGTAATTAACAGTAACATCGAGGACTATGGCCATATCCTAGTGATCCCTGGCAACACGGTACCTAGTGTGCGGGGTATCACACCTGAAACGGGAGGTGGGTCATCCTACCCGCCAGAACAGCATAACACCAGGATTGCGAGGGCAAGGCTTGCTGCCTCGTGGCTAATGCCACTCCACTCCAACAATCCCCACGGTACAGCGTACTCCGCGTGACATACACGGTACAAAGTACTCCGTGAACCCAAGCTCAGTCAGGGGTGCCTGTAATAGGTCTTATCCACCCATATCATCTCTGTCTCAGAATGCACGTGTGAGCATATCATCTCACTGTGACACACAGTCTACAAGAGGCTCCAACACGGCTATATGCATGTAATATAAATCCCTGTGCGAGCGAAGCTCAAGCACGGCTCCATGCATATTCATGATATCTGAAAATCTCGTGCGAGCGAAGCTCTAGCACGATTTCATAAAAATCAGTGAAATCTGCGTACGAGCAGCGCTCCAGTACGACTTAAACTGATTATAATTTCATGTAAATTCCACGTACGAGCAACGCTCTAGTACGGATATGTATATAAATTCAGTGAAAACCTCGTACGAGAAAAACTCCAGTACGGCATTCAAATGAATTATGAAAACCATATAAAACTTTGTGCGAGCAACGCTCCAGCACAAATGAATGCTCAAGTAAATCAAATCGCGTGCGAGTTATACTCCAGCACGGCTTTATGCATAACTAAATCAAATCTCGTGCGAGTTACACTCCAGCACGGCTTTATGCAATATTAAATCAAAACAGGATGCGAGCTAAGCTCCAGCATCTCTCATGCATGTCAAATCATTAAAAGTAGTGCGAGTAATCGCTCCAGCACTATTTTATGCATACCACGTCAAAACAAATCAAAACATGTCAAAACATGTCAAAACAGAGTGCGAGCTAGGCTCCAGCAGCTCTCATTTCACAATATTAAAAATCAGTGCGAGCACCATGCTCTAGCACATTTCATGCATATGATGTCACAAGTCGGTGCGAGCAATTGCTCAAGCACATTTATGCACATTCACAAACGCAGATATAGTGCGAACTACGTGTCGGCACTATCTGTTTCCATATAAACTTGATAGTTGGCCGTTTTCCAAAGAAATTTCCATTTAATTATTAATAACACCTACGTAGTGTTATTTTGTGAAATTAAACAATTTCTGGCCAATCTATCGCTTTGCTTTGATTAAAACCAATAAAATTCCTTAATCATCAAAAATCCTTAAATCATGCATTTCATGCATGTCATGCTTTCACCATCCTTAGGTGAACTTCCCTCAATAGGGGTAAAATAGACATTTCACCTATTTCGATCCTTAAAATCATTCAAACCATTTTTAGGATCATTATACAATATCCATGTATACATACATACTCAGTGTACAGAAAAACTATTAAAATATGCGTAGCTACCTCTAGCTACTCACACAATTCCCTTACCTCATTTATCTGTACAGTCTGACCTTTCCTCTGATGACTCGTCACGCAGTCCGATTTGCTCTGAATCCAATTCAAATCTCCGGCACTGCGGATACATATTCATCAGGTCAATTACAATACAATTAATTGTATTCACAATTTTCTGGGCTTAATTTAAATCATTGGGCCTGTTTTCCCATATTGGGCCCGATTGCACCTTAATGGGCCTTAATCGGCCTTAAGCCCGTTTTACCACACTTTATCGAGGCCAATGGGGCTCATTGGGCCCATCAGTAATTTATTTAGCCTCGTTCTAAATTCTCAGACAGCTTATGAATTATTTACGACAATTTATCCAATTTTCAGAATTTAATTCATTTATGCGAAAATTAAATCCATAATTTATGCGTTAAATATCAATCACGCATAACGATGCAAAATTGTCGTAAATAAGGGTTACATACCCGTTATTCCATGATCGTACACAAATCGAGGCTGTCTCGAGCTCTCAGTGGATGCCAATTGTCGAGCTACACAATTAAATATATTTTCGGGTAAACTTTCAGTCGATTATTTATCAAATTAAATATTCTAAAAATTAAATCGGTCAATTTGACCGCTTACCGACTTACCCGAAGCTCGATTGCATCACAGGAATTTTTCCCAATTTTTTCTCTTTTTCTTTTTCCCTTTTTCTTCCTTTTTTTCCCTCTCTTTTTGGCTGAACCGGTCCGGTCCGGTTCAGACCGCCGGTTCAGTCCGGTTCACCCATCATTTTGCCGTTCCGGCGCCGTCCGGCCGGTTCCCGGTGCGATTTCGGTGCCGTTCGGCGCGCCATGGCCTGGGCTTCCTAAATCGGGCCTCGGCTGGGGTCTAATCAGCCCCATCGCCGGCGAATCGGGGTTCTCTCCCCCGCGGTCTTCTCCTCCGTTTCCGACGATTTTCGCCGTTCTCGGCGCGCGTCTGGGTTGCTGGAGGTTCGCCCGAGGTCGGTCGACCTTCGCCGACCCTCACCGGCCCCTCAGCCTCGCCGGTGGTGGCTCATCCGGCGTCTCTTCCTCGGTTTCGCCTTTCGCGTTTCTTCTTCTCTGTTTCTGTTTCTTTTCTTTCTGTTTCACGTTTCAGACTTTCGTTTCTCTTCTTTTTTTTTTTTTTTTTTTTTTTTTTTCAATTTCAATTTATTTATTTATAATTTATTTTTAATATTATTTTAATCAATAAAATAATATTAAAATACACAAATATCTTTTAAAAATTATATTTTATTCATCTAATCTGTAAATAATTTTCTCAGTCCGATTTTACCTTTCCGGTATATTTTTCGATTATTTTCGGGATTATTTTTCAATACAAAAATTTTGATTTATCCCAATAAATTCATATCTTGATCAATTTAACCCGAAATTTAATTATTTCTTCGTCATTGATCAAGATTTCTCATTCTCTTATTTTTAATTAAATTTTCTTGTCCCGATTAATACCGAATATTAGTCTTTCGACCATTTTGCCCTTGCAAATTTTCGGGAATACCATTTTAGTCCTTTTGCATTTTTAAATGCACTCGAAAATATTGGGTCTTACAATCTCCCCCACTTAAGAAATTTGGTCCTCCAAATTAGAACCAAGTAATATGAGTCCATAATTAACTCCGGGTACATCTATCGTATCATATACTGTCATCCTCAAGTGACCTTCTCCGGAGTGTAATACTACCATCATACTTAACTAGGGAGATCATCTTAACCCTCAACACTTTCTCTTTCCATTTTTAATAACCAACTCGATTTCATACATTACTCTTTCATTGAGCTAAACTGTTGGAGCTCATATCCGATCACATATATCGGATCCGGATATTATTTCTTAAGCATCAAAAGATAGGACACATTGTGGATGCCTGTTTATTCAAGTGGTAATACCAACCTACAGGTCTTACCTTCCACTTTGTCCAATCTCTTATCCGAATATCGTTACGTCCTTAAGCTCTTAGGACAAGTAACTATCAACAGTAATGATTCACCCTTCGTGAATTTCAATGATTTCCTGTCTCTTGTCAGCATAGTTTTTCTGTCTGCTCTGAGGTGTTCTTAATCTCTCTCAAATCAACTGAACATACTCAGAGGTTTGTCTTACTAATTCGGGAACAACTCTCTATCTGTCACCCACTTCTTATCCAAGTCAGGGAACAACTCCCTATGGCCATACAATGCCTCATTTAATCTCATCCCGATACTCAAGTGACAACTGTCATCATTGGCGAATTTGATTAGTAGCAACTAATCATCCCAGGAGCTCATAAAATCAATGGCACACGCTCTCATCACATCCTCCAGAACCTGTACAGTCCTCTCTGACTGACCATCTGTCTGAGGGTGGAAGCTGTGCTAACACATAATCGGGTTCCCATAACTTTCAAAAACAATATTCCCAGAAGTGGGAAGTGAAGCGGGAATCCCTATCTGATACCATGCTCACTGGAACGCTACCTCATGTATCACAATTTTTCATTCACATAAATCCGCCTACACACTCAGAGTATCTGGGGATTTCCATAACTAGAAGGTGGGTAGACTAAATCAATCTATCGACTATCACCTAGATAGCCTCGTGATTCATTCGGGTCCTCTGTAACCCATCACGAAATCCATGGTAACTTGTTCCCATTTCCGTGTCAATATAGGTAGAGGCTGTAATAACCCTACAACTTCTTTTACTCTACCTTACTCTGCTGACATACGAGACACTTCTCCACAATCTCTACAATATCACTTTTCATACCTGACCACCAATACCCTTTTCAGAGGTTCTGATATATTTATTACTTCTCGGATGCACTGTATATCCCGAAGAGTGAGCTTCTGACAATACTACTGTATCATCAACTGTGGTCCTGGGGAGCACTTATACTATCTCTGAACCTCTGTGAGTCATCATCACTCACTGTGAACTCTGTCACTATACCCTTCTGAATCTGACCCATACCATCGACACCATGCCGATTATCACGCTAAGCCTGGCAAATCCGGTCACACAAATCCGGTTCTATCCTCAGGCTAACTGTCATAAAATCACTGTCATCATCAGAAGGGATCACATCACTACTGAGGTTCACAACTGCTCTAGCAGCTCTCGCTCCCTGACCATCTTATGTGATACCATCCCGAGGCTCTTTCTGTTTAAAGCATCAGCCTTTACATTAGCCTTTCTTGGGTGGTACAATATTCACAATCATAATCCTTAGAAGCTCTAACCCTCTTGGTTATCTCATCCGACTCTTTCTGTGAAAACAGATACTCGGGGCTTTTACGATCAGTGCATATCCGAAATTTCTTACCATATAAGTGGTGGCGCCATACCTTTAGTGTAAACGCTACGGCTGCCAACTCTAAATCATGGGTCGGATAGTTTCTCTCAGGTCCTTGAATTATCTGGATCCATAAACGACTATCTTCCCATTTACATCAATACATAGCTCAATCCTTATTTGGAGGTATCCATACACACTGAAACCTCTTGAGCTGTTAGTTATAGTAAGAATACTTACGGTGGTCAGTTCATTACTCCAATATACCAAAACTCATTGAAGCTATTTTCATACTTATCATAACACTCGTATGAAATCTTTTCCCGAATGAGACGTGTCAACTGAGCAACTCATTTCAAGAAACTCATAACACCTTGTCTGTAAGACAGTTTCCTGTTGCTACTCATACTCTTTCCTGGACTTCGAATACATCATAATATCATCATTAAAAACGATAACCCTATCGGTCCAGGTAAGGTTCAAATACCTTAACGTAGTTGAGTTCTACTCAATATTTCAATTTTTCATATACTTGACCTATGTACGCATAAACGTACAATGTCATTTCGAAATAGCTTTCGTTCAAGATACTAGCTCACGTCATTTCTTTCCTCTTATATTGACGGCTTTTTTTATAAAATTTTAAATTTTAAACCTTCTTGATTAATCAAATTCTATATTTCTTTATCGTACCAGCAAAGGTACCCAAATTTTAATGTATATATTATGACCGTCGAATTCAATCTATAGATTATGCGTGCGCTTCCAGACGCTGTCAAATCTTCAGGCAGGGAAGTATTTTAAAATACCTTTATTATCCCTCAGACTTGACTACATACCGCTTAATCCAATTTACTTTGCATATCAAGGATATCCTTACCTTGCATACGTCTCTTATTCCAATATATCTCCTTTTATATATCACTTGTGACAAACTCTTTCCTTACTTGTCAAGTTACAATACACTTTTCAGTGATATTTTCTCCCCTATTTTCAACTTACAATCCCTATACCCATATTCAGTTAGTGAAAATCAACTAACTATCATCCTCTTCATGCTTAAAGGTATAGGCTTCACATTTTTTTCACTAACTTATAAGCAACTGAAGGCGGTATGAATAAATGCGTGGCACCAGGATCAATTAAAATAATTATTTCATTATTCACAACCAGTGTGGTATCTTCCACCACATCCTATGAAACATCAATAGTGTCCTGGTCCAAGGCATACACTCGCCTTCATCCAACATCTGATTTTCGTGATAACTACCACACATCTTACACTGTTCACACTGCTACTCTGTTATACTGTTTACAATGCTCCGTAGCAGGTTGCGGTCCTCAAATCATAATACCCCTCAAAAGTATTAAAATTAGATATACTGGGGTTTATCAATCAACTTACCCCGTGATTTATCAGCTCTAAGCTTTTACCAAACTACTTTTTTTCCCGTTCTGACATTCTTGTCATCCTCTATTCTCTTTTTGTCTCAATTTCAGCCTTTACTACCTTTCTCAATCTCAGAGGCGCGCAATTTATAATCTTATTTACACAACTGTAGTCTGCGCACTGCCTCGGCATAGGTAGTGATGTCTAACAGACAAATCGGACTCTAATTGATAATCTGAGTCCTTCCATGAACTTTCAGACATCTCGACTCTCACTGTTTATCGTGTCCGAGTCACATCTGCCCAGGAATATAAACTGAGTATTATACTCGTCAATCAACATGTTCCTCTGGGTCAGAGTAAATAATGTTATTTGTAATTTTCTTTTAAACACTGTCCGGGATATTCTGTCACCGGAATACATCTGAAATTATTTTTCATGTCCATTCTGGATGTCGAAATCTTCAAATGGGTCGAGCGAACTTTCATCAATGTTCCAACTCGCCCTCAAATATCATACATATTCTGAGTAATTAGCTCTCAAAATATTCTCCCCCTTCGCTCCAACCTTGCGAAGCGTATCTCAATACTGTCCGATCTCTCTGTCAGACTCTATCCGATCTCTCTATCGGACTCTGTGGGGCATGATCAACCAGCCTCCACGTCAATCTCATCTCAAGTCTCATGTGGCGACTCAGTACAACTCATGGGCCTACCTCAACGGCCTTGAGCTCGTGTACTCGCCTCTCAACCATAGCGGCTATCAGTCAATGAGTCTATTCTTGCATTTAAAACCAAATTCTTAGCTGCACTTCCATCTCGATATACACAATTGTATCTAAATAATGCACAGTACATGGGGATGTAAACTTTCTTAACCACTAACACCGACTCATATCAGGCCAACTCAAGCTCTGATACCATTAAACCTGTCACGACCCGAATTTCCTAAAAATCAGAGTAAATTTTTCGCTTTTTCATTTATTATTTAATTCTTACCTTTCTCTCGTCGTGACCATCCTACAACACAGTTGGGCTATGATTCGGTGTTAGTCACCTCACACCATTTAACATTTCATTCCCAAAATCATATATCAGAGTCTACTATCCTTTTGACTTTAAATAAACACATACCCAATGGTATTTGCATGACTCTACATCCCCGACATCATATCCATTTACAGTACTGTGCATTACATATTTAGATACAAAACCATACAAATGTGTATACCTGTCTCTCGATGGGAAGCAGCAAGCAGCGGATATCAATACATGCAAGTTCTCAGCCGCTCAATAATTATTTCAAGTGCTCTGAAAAGATGGGAAAATAAGGGGGTGAGCAAACCACACGCTCAGTAAGGCAATTATGCAAATAAGTAGATAGCTCCACTATCTACATGCTCATAATGCCATGCCCTTAAATCCATTTCTTTTCATTAAAATCATCAAGCACAAAGTCATGCATATTCAATGCCATAGTTCATCCAAAACTATTTGTGCATATATAAATCATGTAACTCATGCATTCAAAGCATTTTATGTGACATCATTAAATCATATTAAGCATGAATTTAATCAAGATCATGCAATCTTTCATACCATGTAAGACAAAACATGGATTTCAAATGAAAGCATGGAAAAACACATCATGCCTCTGCATTTAAATCAATTCATTTAAAACGCAGTATAAAATAACCCCTCTAGGTCAATCATCTCAAAACTCATAAAACAATTCGTTATATTTCATTATAAAACTTGATTTATAAAACCACCATTCTTTCAGGGTCACATATCATAAAATCATCTGAAATCATCAAATCATCAAATCGGGGGCCTGACCCCTCCTTCGGGTCTACCCTGGTCTAACAGACCACAAGTTATATCATGTGAGACAATCAGGTAATTAACAGTAACATCGAGGACTATGGCCATATCCTAGTGATCCCTGGCAACACGGTACCTAGTGTGCGGGGTATCACACCTGAAACGGGAGGTGGGTCATCCTACCCGCCAGAACAGCATAACACCAGGATTGCGAGGGCAAGGCTTGCTGCCTCGTGGCTAATGCCACTCCACTCCAACAATCCCCACGGTACAGCGTACTCCGCGTGACATACACGGTACAAAGTACTCCGTGAACCCAAGCTCAGTCAGGGGTGCCTGTAATAGGTCTTATCCACCCATATCATCTCTGTCTCAGAATGCACGTGTGAGCATATCATCTCACTGTGACACACAGTCTACAAGAGGCTCCAACACGGCTATATGCATGTAATATAAATCCCTGTGCGAGCGAAGCTCAAGCACGGCTCCATGCATATTCATGATATCTGAAAATCTCGTGCGAGCGAAGCTCTAGCACGATTTCATAAAAATCAGTGAAATCTGCGTACGAGCAGCGCTCCAGTACGACTTAAACTGATTATAATTTCATGTAAATTCCACGTACGAGCAACGCTCTAGTACGGATATGTATATAAATTCAGTGAAAACCTCGTACGAGAAAAACTCCAGTACGGCATTCAAATGAATTATGAAAACCATATAAAACTTTGTGCGAGCAACGCTCCAGCACAAATGAATGCTCAAGTAAATCAAATCGCGTGCGAGTTATACTCCAGCACGGCTTTATGCATAACTAAATCAAATCTCGTGCGAGTTACACTCCAGCACGGCTTTATGCAATATTAAATCAAAACAGGATGCGAGCTAAGCTCCAGCATCTCTCATGCATGTCAAATCATTAAAAGTAGTGCGAGTAATCGCTCCAGCACTATTTTATGCATACCACGTCAAAACAAATCAAAACATGTCAAAACATGTCAAAACAGAGTGCGAGCTAGGCTCCAGCAGCTCTCATTTCACAATATTAAAAATCAGTGCGAGCACCATGCTCTAGCACATTTCATGCATATGATGTCACAAGTCGGTGCGAGCAATTGCTCAAGCACATTTATGCACATTCACAAACGCAGATATAGTGCGAACTACGTGTCGGCACTATCTGTTTCCATATAAACTTGATAGTTGGCCGTTTTCCAAAGAAATTTCCATTTAATTATTAATAACACCTACGTAGTGTTATTTTGTGAAATTAAACAATTTCTGGCCAATCTATCGCTTTGCTTTGATTAAAACCAATAAAATTCCTTAATCATCAAAAATCCTTAAATCATGCATTTCATGCATGTCATGCTTTCACCATCCTTAGGTGAACTTCCCTCAATAGGGGTAAAATAGACATTTCACCTATTTCGATCCTTAAAATCATTCAAACCATTTTTAGGATCATTATACAATATCCATGTATACATACATACTCAGTGTACAGAAAAACTATTAAAATATGCGTAGCTACCTCTAGCTACTCACACAATTCCCTTACCTCATTTATCTGTACAGTCTGACCTTTCCTCTGATGACTCGTCACGCAGTCCGATTTGCTCTGAATCCAATTCAAATCTCCGGCACTGCGGATACATATTCATCAGGTCAATTACAATACAATTAATTGTATTCACAATTTTCTGGGCTTAATTTAAATCATTGGGCCTGTTTTCCCATATTGGGCCCGATTGCACCTTAATGGGCCTTAATCGGCCTTAAGCCCGTTTTACCACACTTTATCGAGGCCAATGGGGCTCATTGGGCCCATCAGTAATTTATTTAGCCTCGTTCTAAATTCTCAGACAGCTTATGAATTATTTACGACAATTTATCCAATTTTCAGAATTTAATTCATTTATGCGAAAATTAAATCCATAATTTATGCGTTAAATATCAATCACGCATAACGATGCAAAATTGTCGTAAATAAGGGTTACATACCCGTTATTCCATGATCGTACACAAATCGAGGCTGTCTCGAGCTCTCAGTGGATGCCAATTGTCGAGCTACACAATTAAATATATTTTCGGGTAAACTTTCAGTCGATTATTTATCAAATTAAATATTCTAAAAATTAAATCGGTCAATTTGACCGCTTACCGACTTACCCGAAGCTCGATTGCATCACAGGAATTTTTCCCAATTTTTTCTCTTTTTCTTTTTCCCTTTTTCTTCCTTTTTTTCCCTCTCTTTTTGGCTGAACCGGTCCGGTCCGGTTCAGACCGCCGGTTCAGTCCGGTTCACCCATCATTTTGCCGTTCCGGCGCCGTCCGGCCGGTTCCCGGTGCGATTTCGGTGCCGTTCGGCGCGCCATGGCCTGGGCTTCCTAAATCGGGCCTCGGCTGGGGTCTAATCAGCCCCATCGCCGGCGAATCGGGGTTCTCTCCCCCGCGGTCTTCTCCTCCGTTTCCGACGATTTTCGCCGTTCTCGGCGCGCGTCTGGGTTGCTGGAGGTTCGCCCGAGGTCGGTCGACCTTCGCCGACCCTCACCGGCCCCTCAGCCTCGCCGGTGGTGGCTCATCCGGCGTCTCTTCCTCGGTTTCGCCTTTCGCGTTTCTTCTTCTCTGTTTCTGTTTCTTTTCTTTCTGTTTCACGTTTCAGACTTTCGTTTCTCTTTTTTTTTTTTTTTTTTTTTTTTTTTTTTTCAATTTCTTTTTATTTATTTATAATTTATTTTTAATATTATTTTAATCAATAAAATAATATTAAAATACACAAATATCTTTTAAAAATTATATTTTATTCATCTAATCTGTAAATAATTTTCTCAGTCCGATTTTACCTTTCCGGTATATTTTTCGATTATTTTCGGGATTATTTTTCAATACAAAAATTTTGATTTATCCCAATAAATTCATATCTTGATCAATTTAACCCGAAATTTAATTATTTCTTCGTCATTGATCAAGATTTCTCATTCTCTTATTTTTAATTAAATTTTCTTGTCCCGATTAATACCGAATATTAGTCTTTCGACCATTTTGCCCTTGCAAATTTTCGGGAATACCATTTTAGTCCTTTTGCATTTTTAAATGCACTCGAAAATATTGGGTCTTACAGGCTTGGATCAATTTGGATTTGCCAGAAACCTGATTTCATATCGAATTTTGAGAATACAAATGAGGAATGATGTTTTTGAAGCAAATCCTTTTTTTTTGGAATAGGATATCTAATCCATTTTAACGTTTGGTTAAGAGGTTTATAATTGATTACTAACCTAGGAGTACCTCGTTCTATCTCAGCAGGCTTGTTGACATAGAAAGCTGCGCAACTCCAAGGGGATCGAGATTTGGAAATTAATCCTTTAGAAAGAAGATCTTGTATTTCTATCCTACAGAATTACTCTAGTTCTCCGTTCATTTGGATTGGCCTAGCTTTAGTAGGAATATTCTTTTCATTGAAATTTGGCTCATATGGAATGTCAACGACATGTTGTTTCCTATTCCAGAAAGCATTTGGCAAATCTGAGCACATTTCCTTTTCAAATTAGGTTTTGATTTTAGAAATTTGTTTTTGAAAAGATTCTGTTTTGAGTTGGCGCTCAATTTTTTGTAATTGAAGATTTTGTTTTAAAAACAAAATATCATTTTGCTTCCCTTTTATAAGTAAAGCTATTTCATTATTATAAATAGAATTGGCTTTTATGATATTAAGATTTCGTGTTTTTGGCTTTTCCATAAAATCAAAATTTAATTTGACATTTTTTGTTTTAAAAGATATTCCGTCATAAGTGACTTTATAGGGAGTAATCAAATTGATAAAAGGTGTCCCTAATATGAGAGAATGATGAATATCATTAACTAAAACAAAAGAGGTTTTGATATGAAATCCATTATTTAAAATACTTGCTTCTGTTTTTCCCGTAAGATCCATTTCGGAGTTATTAGCAGAAGTAAGTTTTTCAGAGGTTGTTTGGTGAAAACGTTTTGGTACTAAACCGATTTTGATGCAATTTAGATATGCTTCTGTATCAAACAAAGCACTAGTATCTAATTTAAAATTATTTGAGAAAACTAATGAGATTTTGATAATATATTTCCTAGAAGTTATTTCTTTTAATACAAAGAGAAAATCTTCTGGTACAATTTCAAGATTTTCTAATTTATCTGTTTTAGAATCCTGATCACTAGTTTCATTATCGCTGGATTCTAGGTTTGTTTTAGCAAGGAGAGACTGAATGATTCCGGAGTCATGCTGTTGTTTTTCTTTGAGTTGTTTTACTTCAGATTTGAGGATTTTGATATCCTTGTAGATATCGTTGATGGAAATGGAGGATGATTTTGAAGGTTTCTTCTTTTCTATGATGGTTTTGAGATCATAGAGCTTTGTCGAGGGACTTGGAAGGGTAGTTTTATTCTCTGGAATGGTTTCAAGAGATTTTTTGAGCTGGTCAAGATATTTTTTTTGGATTTCTGGGTCATTTATATGCTGGACCATATCAAGAAGAAGGCTTTGCTCTTTTGTAAGCATATTGAGTGTTTTTGATTCGATAGAAGAATCAGAGTGGGAGGCTATTTTATCTATTTGAAGATCAGAAGTTTTATCTGAGCTAGTTTCTGATTCAGAGGATTCTTGGATGAAAAGAACCTGGATTTTTACGAGGGTATCTTGATCGATTTGAAGCTGTTGGAATTTTTTGGATAGATGATAATATTTAGAGATATGGCCTTTTTTGCCACACTTGAAACATTTGACATCATTGTTTTTAGGATTGGGCCAAAAAAAAGGTCTTGGGCTTTTCCTAGGTTTGTAAACAGGTTTTTCTTCGGGTGCCTGTTTCTAAAAAGGTTTTTTATAACATTGTCTAAAAGAATTTTTGGGCTTTGTGAATTTGGGTTTTTTCTGGTTTTTTGCTGCATTGGCCATGACAGGGTTTTTCGTGGTCAAAGTAATCAAACTGTTTGCAGAAAGATCCTAATTCTTTTTTGGATTGCCTAAGCTTCCTTTTCAGGCGTTTTCTGAGTTTGAGGTCTTGGCAAATCAATTGGCCTTGGTTTTGGGTAAAACTGATCAGTTCACTATAGGTAAGTTGATTATATGGGATTGTATGGGTTCCCATAGTTTCTCTAATTTTGGTTCTAACCTTTTCTCCTAAGAGAGTTGGAAGACCTGCAAGAAATTTTTCTTTCCAAAAAGGTTGGTTTGAGTCATCTCGAAGCATAACCCTAGTGAGGAAGGTAGACTTGTACCATTGGAATTCACTAAGCTTTCTGTATTTAAGATTTGATAATAAGTCGACATTTTTATCCTTAAGATGTAATGGATCTCCTATAAAATGCTTAATAACAGCGAATATAAGAGTTGACACTACATCTTGGATAGGATTTCCTAAGTGATCTAAGATTGGTTCATCTTCATCACCGGTTTGAATAGCGTTTAAGATTTCTAGTTGATCAGAAGGTTGTAGATGGTAGTCCCACCATCCTTTGAGCTGTCCTAAAAATCCTGCTATAAGAAGTTCAGCAACAGTTTTATCTGTCGTATTTTGCTGGGTTTTATATGCATTTGACGCCATTATCATCTGCTGTAAGAGATTGAGGATTTGGTATTTGGACATTCCATCTATATTGCATTCGTAGATAGAAGACGCATTATACCTTGGTTGGACTATCGTACTTGGTTGGTTTCCTAGTTCGATTTCTGGGTACCTAGGCTGTATAGCAAGGGGTTTTGGATTGTACCAATGAACTTTATGAATTTTTGGAGAAGAGGATTGTTCATCTTCAGAAGAACTTTGGCCAAATGGTTGGCTAGGTTTCTGTAGAATAGAGACACTTTGCTGGGTTTCTTCAGCTTGTTTTGATCTTTGGCTGGAAGAAGGGATAATCAAAGAATCTAATTTTTGTTGGATAGCTTGAAGGAATTCAAGTCTGTTTGAAGAAACTTCAGTTTTTGCAGAATTTGAAAGGTGATAGGGTTTGAACACAAGGTTAACCTTTTGGTGTTCTGTGGTTGGTTTTGAAATAGTGGTTTTGCTAGTCATCGTGGCTGAAGGTATTGGTTGCTCGAGACGAGAAAGCTGTTTGCTAATGGTTTTAAGGGAAACATTAGTAAAGTTATTTTGTAAAATAATATTTTTAATATTGATGGAATCAGAATCCTGTGGGGTTTTGACCGGACAAGCATCGACTTTTTGTTCTGCATGCGAGAAAGAGACATTCCTGAATGGGGGATGGTCTGATTCAACAGTTCCGGAGGCAGTTTCCCAGATAGGAGCTTGTTTTTTTCTAAGGGTGACTGGATTGAGAGTTTTGAAAGGATAAGAAATACTATGTTTTTCAGCATATATTTCGAACCAATCGAAGCATAAGATGTGAACTTTGTTTTATAAAACGAAATCATAAAATTGACTTTGGATTTCTTTTCTTGAAGAAAGGAAGTTTTTGAAAAACCATATTCTTTTTTCAGTATTTTCTGCAGAGTAAAAATCATGATGCAGATAAGTTTTGTCAAGAATAAATTCTTTTTCAAGCACATTTAGCTCATTTGCCATGTTTTCAGTTATAACTAAGGCTGGAGGAGATTATTGAGGGGATTGGTTTTGTGTTTGTTGATACACAGGTTGAGGAATAGTTTTAGAAAAATCAATATTTTCTAAAGTTGTAGATGGTAAATCAGAAGTAGAATACCTGAGTTTAAAAGGGAGATTAATTACTGGAGGAAGATTTGGCTGAAAATAGGCGAAATCTGTAACCTTTTCAGTAAAAGGAAGATTTATGACAGATGGGATATTTTGGTTTCTTGCTAAATCTATGGACTCAGAAGAAGAGATATCAGAAAGTCTAGAACTTGAAGCTCTATTGAAACTGATTTTAGCTTTACCATCACAGAATTGGGTGATGTTTTTGGTGAGAATGTTTGGTTCTGGAGAGGGAATGGGTTCTTCTTCTGGTTGAACCGCTCCATCAAGGATCCAATCGTCTGGAAGTTGGATATCTTTCCATTGGATAGGTTTTGGGATAACCATATGGGATTTGGACAAATCTGTTTGTCAAAGGAGTGTTTGACCCTTTTCACTATGGAATTTAAGTTTTGTGTTGAAGGCTGTGTAAGACCCGGTTTTACGGTAAGAGCAAAAGGGAATTAATAGAAATTTTTGAGTGCATTTAAAAATGCAAAAGGATTAAAATGGCATTCCCGAATACGTGCAAGGGTAAAATGGTCAAAAGACCAAAATTCGGTATTAATCGGGACAAGAAAATTTAATTAAAAATAAGGGATTGAGAAATCTTGATCAATAACGAAGAAATAATTAAATTTCAGATTAAATTGGTCAAGATATGAATTTATTGGAATAAATCGGGATTTTCACTTCGAAAAATAATCCCGAAAATAATCGAAAAATATACCGAAAAGGTAAAATCGGACTGATAAATTTAATTACAGATTAAATGAATAAAATAAAATTTTTCTAGATATTTTAAGAATTTTATTATTATTTTATTGAATAAAATAATAATAAAATTTAATTTATAAATAAATAAATGAAGTTTAAAAAAAAAAAACACAACAAATCTGAAACAGAGAAGAAACGAAACACGAAAAGAAAAGCAAAAAGGGCGAAAGGCGAACCGAAGAGAGACTCACCGGCGAGCCACCACCGGCGAGGCTGAGGGGCCGGCGAGGGTCGGCGAAGGTCGGCCGACCTCGGGCGAACCACCAGCGGCCAGGACGCGCGGCGAGGTGGCCGGAAAACACCGAAAACGAAGGGAGATGCCACGGGAGAAAATCTTCGATCGGCGGCCATCGACGCCGATTTGGTCCAAATTGAGGCCCGATTTTGGATGCCCAGGTGCAGGCGAGCCGAACGGCACCGGAATCACGCCGGGAACCGGCCGGACGGCGCCGACACGACCAAATGTTGCCTGAACCGGCCGAACCGGAATGAACCGGCCGAACCGAACCAGACCGAACCGACGGTCCGAATCGGGTTGAACCGGATCAGACCGGTTCAGCCAAAAAGAGAGGGGAAAAAAGGCAGAAAAAGGGAAAAAGAAAAAGAAAATAAATTGGAGAAAATTTCAGTGATGCAATCGAGCTTCGGGTAAGTCGGTAAGCGGTCAAATTGACTGATTTAATTTTTGAAATATTTAATTTGATAAATAATCGACTGAAAGTTTACCCGAAAATATATTTAATTGTATAGCTCGACAATTGGCATCAACTGAGAGCTTGAGACAGCCTCGATTTGAGTACTATCATGGAATAATGGGTAAGTGACCCTTATTTACGACAATTTTATATCGTTATGCGTGATTGATATTTAACGCATAAATTACGGATTTAATTTCCGCATAAATGAATTTAATTCTGAAAAATTGGATAAATTGTCGTAAATAATTCATAAGTTGTCTGAGAATTTAGAACGAGGCTAAATAAATTACTGATGGGCCTAATGAGCCCAATAGGCCTCGATAAATTGTGGTAAACAGGCTTAAGGCCGATTATGGCCCATTATGGTGCAATCGGGCCCAATATGGATAAACGGTCCCAATGATTTAAATTAAGCCCAAAAAAGTAAGAAATACAATTAATTGCATTGTATTTGACCTGATGAACATTTATCCGCAGTGCCGGAGATTTGATTTGGATTCGGAGCAAATCGGACTGCGTGACGAGTCATCAGTGGAAAAGGTCAGACTGTACAGATAAATGAGGTAAGGGAATTATGTGAGTAGCTAGAGGTAGCTACGCGTATTTTAATAGATTTTCTGTACAATGAATATGTATGTATACACTGATATTGTATAAAGGTCCTAAAAGTGGTTTAAATAATTTTAAGGATCGAAATAGGTGAAAAGTCTATTTTACCCCTATTGAGGGAAGTTCACCTAAGGATGGTGAAAGCATGACATGCATGAAATGCATGAATTAAGGAAATTTATGGTTTAAGGAATTTCTTGGTTTTTAAGCAAAGCAAACCGATAGATTGGCCAGAAATTATATAATTACGTAAAATAACACTACGTAGGTGTTATTAATATTTAAATGGAAATTTCTTTGGAAAACGGCCAACTATCAAGTTTATATGGAAACAGATAGTGCCGACACGTAGTTCGCACTATATCTGTGTTTGTGAATGTGCATAAATGTGCTTGAGCAGTTGCTCGCACCGACTTATGTGACATCATATGCATGAAATGTGCTAGAGCATGGTGCTCGCACTGATTTTTAATATTGTGAAATGAGAGCTGCTGGAGCCTAGCTCGCACTCTGTTTTGACATGTTTTGACATGTTTTGATTTGTTTTGACGTGGTATGCATAAAATGGTGCTGGAGCGATTGCTCGCACTAGTTTTTATGATTTGACATGCATGAGGGATGCTGGAGCTTAGCTCGCATCTAGTTTTGATATGATATTGCATGAAGCCGTGCTGGAGTGTAACTCGCACGAGATTTGATTTAATTATGCATACAGCCGTGCTAGAGTCCAACTCGCACGAGATTTGATTTACTTGAGCATTCATTTGTGCTGGAGCGTTGCTCGCACAAAGTTTTACGTGGTTTTTATAATTCATTTGAATTTCGTACTGGAGTTTTTCTCGTACGAGGTTTTCACTGAGTTTTAATGCATATCCGTACTAGAGCATTGCTCGTACGTGGATTTTACTTGAATTTATAATCAGTTTAAGTCGTACTGGAGCGCTGCTCGTACGCAGATTTTACTGATTTTTATGAAACCGTGCTAGAGCTTCGCTCGCACGAGGTTTTCTGATATCATGAATATGCAGGGAGCCGTGCTTGAGCTTCGCTCACACAGGGATTTATATTACATGCATATAGCCGTGTTGGAGCCTCCTGTAGACTGTGTGTCACAGTGAGATGATATGCTCACACGTGCATTCTGAGACAGAGATGATATGGGTGGATAAGACCTATTACAGGCACCCCTGATTGAGCTTGGGTTCACGGAGTACGTTGTACCGTGTATGTCACGCAAAGTACGCTGTACCGTGGGGATTGTTGGAGTGGAGTGGCAATAGCTACGAGGCAACAAGCCTTGCCCTCGCAATCCTGGTGTTATGCTGTTCTGGCGGGTAGGACGACCCACCTCCCGTTTCAGGTGTGATACCCCGCACACTAGGTACCGTGTCGCCAGGGATCACTAGGATATGGCCATAGTCCTCGATGTTACTGATAATTACTTGATTGTCTCACATGATATAACTTGTGGTCTGTTAGACCAGGGTAGACCCGAAGGAGGGGTCAGGCCCCTGATTTGATGATTTGATGATTTCAGATGATTTTATGATATGTGACCCTGAAAGAAGGGTGGTTTTAAAACTCAAGTTTTATAATAAAATATAACAAATTGTTTTATGAGTTTTGAGATGATTGACCTAGAGGGGTTATTTTATACTGCGTTTTAAATGAATTGATTTAAATGCAGTGGCATGATGTGTTTTCCATGCTTTCATTTGAAAACCTTGAATTGTCTTACATGACATGAAAGACTGCATGATCTTGATTAAATTCATGCTTAATATGATTTAATGATGTCACATAAAATGCTTTGAATGCATGAATTACATGATTTATATATGCACAAATAGTGTTGGATAAACTATGGCATTGAATATGCATGACTTTGTGCTTGAGATTTTAATGAAGAGAAATGGATTTTAAGGGCATGGCATTATGAGCATGTAGATAGTGGAGCTATCTACTTACTTGCATAATTGCCTTACTGAGCGTGTGGTTTGCTCACCCCCTTATTTTCCCATCTTTTCAGAGCACTCGCAATAGTTATTGAGCGGCTGAGGACTTGCATGCTTGGTATCTGCTGCTTCCCATCAAGAGACAGGTATACACATTTGTATAGTGTTGTATCTAAATAGGTAATGCACAGTACTGTAAACGGATATTATGTCGGGGATGTAGAGTAGTAAATACCATTGAGTATGTATTTATTTAAAGTCAAAGAATAGTAAACTCTGATATGTGAATATGATTATGGAAATGGATTGGTAATAGTGAGAGGTGACTAACACCGAATCATAGCCCAACTGTGTTGTAGGATGGTCACGACGAGAGAAAGGTAAGAATTAAATAATAAATGAAAAAGCGAAAAAAATTTACTCTGATTTTTAGGTAATTCGGGTCGTGACAGGTTTAATGGTATCAGAGCTTGAGTTGGTCTGATATGAGTCGGTGTTAGTGGTTAAGGAAGTTTACATCCCCGTGTACTGTGCATTGTTTAGATACAATTATGTATATCGAGATGGAAGTGCAGCTAAGAATTTGGTTTCAAATGCAAGTATAGACTCATGAACTGATAGCCGCTATGGTTGAGAGGCGAGTACACGAGCTCGAGGCCGTAGAGGTAGGCCCGAGTGTTATACTGAGTTGCCACATGATACTCGAGATGAGATTGACGTGGAGGCTGATGTTGAGCATGTCCCACAGAGTCCGACTGTAAGATCGGACAGAGTCTGACAGAGAGATCGGACGGTATTGAGATACGCTTCGCAAGGTTGGAGCGGAGTGTGGAGAATATTTTGCGAGCTAATTGCTCAGAATATGTATGGTATTTGAGGGCGAGTTGGAACATTGATGGAAGTTCACTCGACCCATTTGAAGAGTTAGACGTCCAGAATGGACATGAAAAATAATTTGAAATGTATTCCGGTGACAGAATATCCCGGACATTGTTAAAGGAAATTAAAGATTAAATTATTTACTCTGACCCAGAGGAACATGTTGATTGACGAGTATGAAACTCAGTTTATATTCCTGGGCAGATGTGACTCGGACACGATGAACAGTGAGAGTCGAGATGTCTGAAAGTACATGGAAAGACTCAAATTATCAATTAGAGTCTGATTGGCCTATTAGATATCACTACCTATGCCGAGGCAGTGCGCAGACTACAGTTGTGTAAATAAGATCATGAGTTGCACGCCTCTGAGATTGAGAAAAGCAGTAAAGGCTGAAATTAAGACAAAAAGAGAATAGAAAATGACAGAGATGTCAGAATGGGAAGAGGTATTTTGGTAAAAGATTTGAGCTGATAAGTCACGGGGTAAGATGATTGGTAAGGCCCCAGTGTATCTAATTTCAATACTTACGAGGGGTATTGTGATTTGAGGACCCCGACCTGCTACGGAATAGTGTAACAGTGAGAGCAGTGTAGCGGTGTGAACAGTGTAAGATGTGTGGTAGTTACCACGGAAATAAGATGTTGGAAGAGGGCGATTGTATGCCTTAGACCAGGACACTATTGATGTTTCATATGATGTGGTGGAAGATACCACACTGATTATGAATAGTAAAATAATTATTTTAAATTGATCCTGGTGCCACGTATTTATTCATACCGCCTTCAGTTGCTTATAAGTGAGTGAAAGATGTGAAGCCTGTACCTTTAAGCAAGATGATGCTAGTTAGCTGATTATCACTATGGGTATAGGGATTGTAAGTTCGACAAATAATGAAAGAGTTTGTTATAAGTGATATATTAAAGGAGATATATTGGAATAAGAAACGTATGCAAGGTGAGGATGTCCTTGATAAGCAAAGTAATTTGAATTAAGCGGTATGTGGTCAAATCTAAGGGTTAATAAAGGTATTTCAAAATACTCCCTGCCTGAAGATTTGACAGCGTCGAGAAGCGCACACATAATATATACATTTTAAAATTGGGTACCTTTATTGGTACGATAAAATGATATAGAAATTCATTAATCATGAAGGTTTAAAAATTTAAAATTTTATAAAAGCCGTTAATATAAGAAAAAGGATATGACGTGAGTTAGTATCCCGAACAGAAGCGATTTCGAAATGACATTATACGTTTATGCGTATAAAGGTCAAGGATATTGGTGATTGAATATTGAGTGGAACTCTACTACGAAAAGGTATTTAAACCTTACCTGGACCGATTGGTTGTCATCTTTAGTGATGATATTTTGATGTATTCGAAGTCCAGGGAAGAGCTTGAGTAGCAACAGGAAACTGTCTTACAGACAAGGTGTTATGAGTTTCTTGAAATGAGTTGCTCAGTTGACACATCTCATTTGGAAAAAGATTTCGTACGAGTGGTATGATAAGTATGAAAATGGCTTTCGTGAGTTTTGGTATATTGAAGTAATGAACTGACCACCGTAATTATTCTCACCATAACCGACAGCTCAAGAGGTTTCAGTGTGTATGGATACCTCAAAATAAGGATTGGGCTGTGTATTGATGTAAAATGGGAAGATAGTCGTTTTATGGATCCAGTTAGTTCAAGGATCATGAGAGAAACTATCCGACCCATGATTTAGAGTTGTCAGCCGTAGTGATTACACTGGAAGTATGGCGCCACCACTAAATGGTAAGAAATTTTGGGTATGCACTAATCGTAAAAGCCCTGAGTATCTGTTTTCACATAAAGATTAGAATATGAGATAACCAAGAGGGTTAGAGCTTCTAAGAATTTTGAGTGTGAAAATTGTACCACCCAGGAAAGGCTAATGTAATGGCTGATGCCTTGAACAGAAAGAGCCTCGGGATGGTATCACATATGATGGTCAGGGAGCGTGAGCTGCTAGAGCAGTTGTGAACCTCAGTAGTGATGTGATCCCTTCTGATGATGACGGTGATTGTGTGACAGCTAGCCTAAGGTTAGAACCGGATTTGTGTGCCCGGATTTGTCATGCTTAGCGTGATGATCGGCATGGTGTCGATAGTGTGGGTCAGATTCAGAAGGGTACAGTGACAGAGGTCACAGAGAGTGATGATGACTGATAGAGGTTCAGAGATAGTATAAGTGCTCCCCAGGACCACAGTTGATGATATAGTATTATTGTCAGAAGCTCACTCTTCGAGATATACAGTGCATCTGAGAAGTAATAAATATATCAGAATCTCTGAAAAGGGTATTGGTGGTCAGGTATGAAAAGTGATATTGTAGAGATTGTGGAAAAGTGTCTCGTATGTCGCAGAGTAAGGTAGAGTACGAGAAGTTGCAGGGTTATTGCAGCCTCTACCTATATTGACATGAAAATGGGAACACGTTGAATTTTGTGATGGGTTACAGAGGACCCGGATAAATCACGAGGCTATCTGGTGATAGTCGATGGATTGATTAAGTCTACCCACCTTCTGGTTATGAAATCCCCAGATACTCTGAGTGTGTAGGCAGATTTTTACGTATGGAATATTGTGAAACATTGTGTAGCATTCCAGTGAGCATGATATCAGATAGGGATTCCCGCTTCACTTCCCATTTTTGGGAACATTTTTCAGGAAGCTATGGGAACTTGATTGTGTGTTAGCACAGCTTCCACCCTCAGACAGATGGTCAGTCAGAGAGGACTGTACAGGTTCTGGAGGATGTGATGAGAGCGTGTGCCATTGATTTTATGAGCTCCTGGGATGATCAGTTGCTACTAATCAAAATTCGCCAGTGATGACAGTTGTCACTTGAGTATCGGGATAACATTTTATATGAGGCATTGTATGGCTGTAGGGAGTTGTTCCCTAACTTGGATAAGAAAAAGTGGGTGACAGATAAAGAATTGTTCCCGAATTGGTAAGACAAACCTCTGAGGATGTTCAGTTGATTTATGAGAGATTAAGAACACCTCGGAGCAGATAGAAAAGCTAAGCTGACAAGAGACAGAAACCATTGGAAATTCACCGAGGGTGAATTAGTATTGTGGCAATTACATGTCCTAAGGACATAACGAGATTTGGATAGAGAGAGATTGGACAAGTGGAAGGTAAGACCTGTAAGTTGACGTTACCACTTGAATAGACAGGCATCCACAATGTGTCCTATCTTAAGATGTTTCGAAAATAATATCCGGACCCAGTATTTGTGATCAGATATGAGCTTCAACAGTTTAGCTCAATAAAGTGTAACGTATGATTGGAAAATTGATTTGGGGTATTAGACGGAAGGAGAAAGTGTTGAGGGTTAAGATGATCTCCCTAGTTAAGTATGTTGGTAGTATTACACTCCGGAGAAAGTCACTTGAGGATGACAGTATATGATACGATAGATGTACCCGGAGTTATTTATGGACTCATTTACTTGGTTCTAATTTGGAGGACCAAATTTCTTAAGTGGGGGAGATTGTAAGACCCGGTTTTACGGTAAGAGCAAAAGGAAATTAATAGAAATTTTTGAGTGCATTTAAAAATGCAAAAGGATTAAAATGGCATTCCCGAATACGTGCAAGGGTAAAATGGTCAAAAGACCAAAATTCGGTATTAATCGGGACAAGAAAATTTAATTAAAAATAAGGGATTGAGAAATCTTGATCAATAACGAAGAAATAATTAAATTTCGGATTAAATTGGTCAAGATATGAATTTATTGGAATAAATCGAGATTTTCACTTTGAAAAATAATCCCGAAAATAATCGAAAAATATACCGAAAAGGTAAAATTCGACTGATAAATTTAATTACAGATTAAATGAATAAAATAAAATTTTTCTAGATATTTTGAGAATTTTATTATTATTTTATTGAATAAAATAATAATAAAATTTAATTTATAAATAAATAAATGAAGTTAAAAAAAAAAACACAACAAATCTGAAACAGAGAAGAAACGAAACACAAAAAGAAAAGCAAAAAGGGCGAAAGGCGAACCGAAGAGAGACTCATCGGCGAGCCACCACCGGCGAGGCTGAGGGGCCGGCGAGGGTCGGCGAAGGTCGGTCGACCTCGGGCGAACCACCAGTGGCCATGACGCGCGACGAGGTGGCCGAAAAACACCGAAAACGGAGGGAGATGCCGCGGGAGAAAATCTTCGATCGACAGCCATCGACGCCGATTTGGTCCAAATCGAGGCCCGATTTTGGATGCCCAGGTGCAGGTGAGCCGAACGGCACCGGAATCATGCCGGGAACCGGCCGGACGGCGCCGGCACGACCAAATGTTGCCTGAACCGGTCGAACCGGAATGAACCGACCGAACCAAACCAGACCGAACCGGCGGTCCAAACCGGGTTGAACCGGATCAGACTGGTTCAGCCAAAAAGAGAGGGGAAAAAATGAAGAAAAAGGAAAAAAAAGAAAAAAAATTGGGGAAAATTTTAGTGATGCAATCGAGCTTCGGGTAAGTCGGTAAGCGGTCAAATTGACTGATTTAATTTTTGGAATATTTAATTTGATAAATAATTGACTGAAAGTTTACCCGAAAATATATTTAATTGTGTAGCTCGACAATTGGCATCAACTGAGAGCTCGAGACAGCCTCGATTTGAGTACTATCATGGAATAATGGGTAAGTGACCCTTATTTACGACAATTTTATATCGTTATGCGTGATTGATATTTAACGCATAAATTACGGATTTAATTTCCGTATAAATGAATTTAATTCTGAAAAATTGGATAAATTGTCGTAAATAATTCATAAGTTGTCTGAGAATTTAGAACGAGGCTAAATAAATTACTGATGGGCCCAATGAGCCCAATAGGCCTCGATAAATTGTGGTAAACAGGCTTAAGGCCGATTATGGCCCATTATGGTGCAATCGGGCCCAATATGGATAAACAGTCCCAATGATTTAAATTAAGCCCAAAAAATTAAGAAATACAATTAATTGCATTGTATTTGACCTGATGAACATTTATCCGCAGTGCCGAAGATTTGATTTGGATTCGGAGCAAATCGGACTGCGTGACGAGTCATCAGTGGAAAAGGTCAGACTGTACAGATAAATGAGGTAAGGGAATTATGTGAGTAGCTAGAGGTAGCTACGCGTATTTTAATAGATTTTCTGTACAATGAATATGTATGTATACACTGATATTGTATAAAGGTCCTAAAAGTGGTTTAAATAATTTTAAGGATCGAAATAGGTGAAAAGTCTATTTTACCCCTATTGAGGGAAGTTCACCTAAGGATGGTGAAAGCATGACATGCATGAAATGCATGATTTAAGGAAATTTATGGTTTAAGGAATTTCTTGGTTTTTAAGCAAAGCAAACCGATAGATTGGCCAGAAATTATATAATTACGTAAAATAACACTACGTAGGTGTTATTAATATTTAAATGGAAATTTCTTTGGAAAACGGCCAACTATCAAGTTTATATGGAAACAGATAGTGCCGACACGTAGTTCGCACTATATTTGTGTTTGTGAATGTGCATAAATGTGCTTGAGCAGTTACTCGCACCGACTTATGTGACATCATATGCATGAAATGTGCTAGAGCATGGTGCTCGCACTGATTTTTAATATTGTGAAATGAGAGCTGCTGGAGCCTAGCTCGCACTCTGTTTTGACATGTTTTGATTTGTTTTGACGTGGTATGCATAAAATGGTGCTGGAGCGATTGCTCGCACTAGTTTTTATGATTTGACATGCATGAGGGATGCTGGAGCTTAGCTCGCATCTAGTTTTGATATGATATTGCATGAAGCCGTGCTGGAGTGTAACTCGCACGAGATTTGATTTAATTATGCATACAGCCGTGCTAGAGTGCAACTCGCACGAGATTTGATTTACTTGAGCATTCATTTGTGCTGGAGCGTTGCTCGCACAAAGTTTTACGTGGTTTTTATAATTCATTTGAATGTCGTACTGGAGTTTTTCTCGTACGAGGTTTTCACTGAGTTTTAATGCATATCCGCACTAGAGCATTGCTCGTACGTGGATTTTACTTGAATTTATAATCAGTTTAAGTCGTACTGGAGCGCTGCTCGTACGCAGATTTTACTGATTTTTATGAAACCGTGCTAGAGCTTCGCTCGCACGAGGTTTTCTGATATCATGAATATGCATGGAGCCGTGCTTGAGCTTCGCTCGCACAGGGATTTATATTACATGCATATAGCCGTGTTAGAGCCTTCTGTAGACTGTGTGTCACAGTGAGATGATATGCTCACACGTGCATTCTGAGACAGAGATGATATGGGTGGATAAGACCTATTACAGGCACCCTGATTGAGCTTGGGTTCACGGAGTACGTTGTACTGTGTATGTCACGCGGAGTACGCTGTACCGTGGGGATTGTTGGAGTGGAGTGGCAATAGCCACGAGGCAGCAAGCCTTGCCCTCGCAATCCTGGTGTTATGCTGTTCTGGCGGGTAGGACGACCCACCTCCCGTTTCAGGTGTGATACCCCGCACACTAGGTACCGTGTTGCCAGGGATCACTAGGATATGGCCATAGTCCTCGATGTTACTGATAATTACTTGATTGTCTCACATGATATAACTTGTGGTCTGTTAGACCATGGTAGACCCGAAGGAGGGGTCAGGTCCTTGATTTGATGATTTGATGATTTCAGATGATTTTATGATATGTGACCCTGAAAGAAGGGTGGTTTTATAACTCAAGTTTTATAATGAAATATAACAAATTGTTTTATGAGTTTTGAGATGATTAACCTAGAGGGGTTATTTTATACTGCGTTTTAAATGAATTGATTTAAATGCAGTGGCATGATGTGTTTTTCCATGCTTTCATTTGAAAACCTTGAATTGTCTTACATGACATGAAAGACTGCATGATCTTGATTAAATTCATGCTTAATATGATTTAATGATGTCACATAAAATGCTTTGAATGCATGAATTACATGATTTATATATGCACAAATAGTTTTGGATAAACTATGGCATTGAATATGCATGACTTTGTGCTTGAGATTTTAATGAAGAGAAATGGATTTTAAGGGCATGGCATTATGAGCATGTAGATAGTGGAGCTATCTACTTACTTGCATAATTGCCTTACTGAGCGTGTGGTTTGCTCACCCCCTTATTTTCCCATCTTTTCAGAGCACTCGCAATAGTTATTGAGCGGCTGAGGACTTGCATGCTTGGTATCTGCTGCTTCCCATCGAGAGACAGGTATACACATTTGTATAGTGTTGTATCTAAATAGGTAATGCACAGTACTGTAAACGTATATTATGTCGGGGATGTAGAGTAGTAAATACCATTGAGTATGTATTTATTTAAAGTCAAAGAATAGTAAACTCTGATATGTGAATATGATTATGGAAATGGATTGGTAATAGTGAGAGGTGAATAACACCGAATCATAGCCCAACTGTGTTGTAGGATGGTCACGACGAGAGAAAGGTAAGAATTAAATAATAAATGAAAAAGCGAAAAAAATTTACTCTGATTTTTAGGTAATTCGGGTCGTGACAGGCTGTCATCATGGCTTTGTAATGGACTCGAAAAATCAAAGCTACTAGGATTGATCCTTCTAACATATGATAATTATGGGTTTTAATCTGGAGGATTAAGGATTTTAAAATATTTTTGTCTTTTAAAGAGACTGTAAAATTTGGATAACAATCAAAAGAGATTGGTCCTTTACATAGACTTGACTCAACGGTTCCTAAAAGGGAGTCTTGGAAATTTTTGAATCTTGCATCTCTAAGGGCTGCTAAGATTGAAGTGTTTAGTTCTTCCTTGGTTAAAGGTTTGAGACCTATTTGGACAAGTCCTGTATGGATATATCTATACCCTTTTTTGGAATGCTTTTCTAAGGATTCCTGAGAAAGTAGGGGAATGGTTTCAAAAGGTTTTGAGAGTTGGATATCTCTGTCATGGGTTCTGATTGCATAATCGGAGAAGAGATTTAACCTATTGGTCTTATAAATTTGGTCTCTATGGACTTTTGGAATTTCCTAATCATCAATTTTTGAAGAGATGTTTTCAAAATTAATTGGCTCATCACTATTCACTAGATCGAACTGGGTTTTGCTTGTAGCAGATGAGGAAGAAGAAGTATTTCTTCTGAGCAAAGACTTCATTTTGAAAAGATAAATTTTTTCTTTCCGATGATATCGAACAAACTCACCAGCTAAACCAACGGCCTCACTGCCTCTCCGGGTCTTACTGCCGGGACCACTAGTGGAACGACGAAATGATTCACAAGAAATAGAAATTTAAAATCTTAAAATGAAATTTTCAATCAGAATAAATTAGAATATATATATATATATATATATATATATATATATATTCTAACCTCCTACCATGGTTTACAGATCACCACAAATTTCGATGGTTTTCAGGCCTTGGTTTTGTCAGGGTGTATAACTGTAGCAACCCATTTTCCCAAAAATCACTACAAATATTTCGCGAACTTACTTCACTTCACTTGTTGGGTTATGAGTCAATATCCATCACTAAGTTTCATATGATATATATATATATATATTCATATTAGGCAATGCTTTCATCTCAGGCACTAACATTGCGAAAACTCAGAAAGTTACCATTTCATAATTAGAAAATCGTTTTCATTGCCTTACATATACATCCCCATATAAAGTGACTACATCACTGTACACTATTATTCAAATATAAGGGGTACATATGTGTGTATACCTTGATGTTGCTGAATAGCTGTGAGTAAAGGATCGCAGGACGGATGCAGCTAACACACTCAACTGTAAATGCTCTGTAGAGGGGAAAAGTAAAGGGATGAGCACAACATGCTCAGTAAGAAATATATGAAAGTAGGTAGATAAATAACCACACTATCTACGATGCTTATAATGCATGGTTTATACCAAAAACCAATTTCATTCACAAAACTGTCATAGTAAAACACATAGCAATTTAATGCCATAAAACCGAATATGAAAACTCATTCGGAGTAAAATATTTCTATGTTTAGTATTGAAACTCACATTTAAATCATATTTTCATTTCAAATGGTTTCATCACATAAATAAAATCATAGATAGTTTCATCACCGAACCAATAAAACAGATGAGACTAGGCAGGGATTTCCACATAATCCAAGGGACAATTGGACAAAGTTCAAGACCCACCAGCCATCACGGATCAGGTGTGCCAGGGTGTCTCTGAGTCCGAGGAGGGGATTAATCTATCTATCGGCTCCTATCTAAGGACTATCACAAATCAGAGCAATGACAAAGCATGCCCGAGTCCAAAGATGCAATCCTCATAACCCATAGTTGCACTGTACAATGTACTTCATGTTGTCTACACGGTACAACATACTCCGTGAACCATAGTATAATTACCACATAGTTGTAGGTGTCTGAGTCACAAGCTCACCACCTCAACCAAATAAATTATCAACCATATCCTGTCATCTCAGATCCAATGCGAGTAAGTTAGTGTGACACACAGTCCAACAGGAGGACTCCAGCACGATCTCAATCACATATCACAATAGAATAAGTGCGAGCAGTGCTCCAGCACAGTCTGTTCATATTCCATACCAAAATCGAGTGCGAGCAGATCTGGATAATCCACAGACCTCATCATAGCTCCAGCATGATTTCACACAGAAAATCGATAGATGGCTCACTTCTGGTGGAAACGATACTCAAAATCAATTTTAGTACGAAAAGCGGTGCAAAACAGAGTGAGAGGGTAACATCCCATCAAATCACTCGTCAATCAAATCATATTTTAGAAAAACGTGCAATTTAATGCATATAGTCAAATCGTGAGCCAGTCTATCATTCCAGCTTTACAAAATCTCTTTTTCATAGAGAAAACATGGATTTCATGCACTTTATGCATTTCCAAAAATTCTCGGGTCTAGGGGTATTTTTGTGATTTTTCCATTTTTGGGTACAATCCAAAAATTTCATATCCATACTCTATACAAAATTTAAGTGTATGAAAACGATGATAAAAATACGTACAACTATCTCTAAGAGCTAACATAGATCCTTTATCTAAAATCTCGTTGAATGCTCTTTTTCACATTTTTCCACTTTCCGTAAATCAGTTTACCCGGCTCCGAATATAACTCCTGGAGCTGCAGATAGTTATCAATCACATTAATTAAGTCGGATAACTCATTTATCATTTTCTATGCGGTCCATTTCATCAAATGGGCTTAATTGCTCTTATTGGCCCTCGTTGCCTCTTAATGGACCCAACTCTATTTTAAGCCCATTTCGACTTTACTATTTATTCTGTCACGGCCCATTGGGTTCCTTTGGCCTATTAACAATTATTGGGTCATCTATGGGGCCCATTAACCCTACCATCACGTCATCTTAAGCCTTTTCTAACATCATGCATTTTATACGGAATTAATCTGTAACTTATGCGATTAATTCCTAACTCGTATAACTATACAAGTTATAACAACTAAGATTCACTTACCTGAGTTTCCGTGATGGCACATAATTCGAGGCTCAATCGAATTCACGTTCGTTGCCTATTGTCGCGCTACATATTTATATATTTAATCCGGGTCAATTTCGGTCAAATATAATTTCAAATAAATTTTTTAAAACTTAAATCAGTCAATTTCGACCGCTTACTGGCTTACCCATAACCCGGTGCATCATCGAATTTTTCTCCCCCTTTTTTCCCATTTTTTTTCTTTTTCTTTTTCTTTCTTCACTTACTTCTTTTTTTTTTCCCTCTTTCCTGGCAGAACTAGTTCGGACCGGTTTAGTTCGGTTCAGTACCATCTTCGCCGTTCGGAGTTGCACCGACCGATTCTTCATCGACTTCCACTTTCGGCAGATCCGCGGGACATCACGAAGCATACATATCAATACAATTATCTATTGACTGTAAGTACTCTTTTCTTAAAAGTAAACTCATATACGTTAATACAAATACTTGTACATATACATCCCTGACGGTACATGCATTTACATAACTGTGCTTTTACATTGTTCAGTACAAAACGTTTCAAATGTGTATACCTTTCGTACGATAGGTATGCAGCGGATAAAGGAATACCAGTCCTCAACCGTACTCAACTACTGCGAACGCTCTGTAGAGAGGAGGAAATAAAAAATGGGTGAGCTCACATCTTAATAAGGAAATAAGGCAAGCTAGTAGATAACCACACTATCTACAAAATATAATGCTTATGCCATTAAATCATTTCCTTTTCGATTCGCATATAAAGCATGTCTTTCTTGAAACATTTATGTAATATATATAGATACAAATCATCAGTATGAACTGAAAACATGCTGGTTTAATAATCTCAGCAATTTATGCAAAACATTACATTTCTCATGTAAATTCTATAAATCACATTTCATTATGCCATGTTAATTAAATCAAAACAAAGATGGCATATCATTATGTAAAAACATGAAAATCCGGGTCTCACCCATCCCTTGAGTTACCCTTTCACACACAAGGTCACATGTCGAGGCTCAATCCATCCCTCAAGTCTACCCAATTTATAAAACTCATTTGACAATTCAAATAAGAAATATCAGTATGGTGAGATAGTCAACTACTTGTTCCGAGATTATGATCATATCTCATTTTTCGTGATCCCAGGCTACACAGTACTCGGTGTGTTGGGCCTCACATTTGCTGTAACGGGAGGTGGGTTAAATCCTCAACCGTCAGCCACAACTCTATATCATCATGTACTTACGGTACATCGTACTCCATGTGACATACACGGTACAAAGTACTCTATGGACCCAATCCTCATAGTCGGGGTGCCTGCCATAGGTCTTATCCCTCATTCCATGGATAATAATTTCGATAGCCCTCAGCCATATCTCAAAACTTTGCACGTGATAGCATATAATTGGTGCGACACATAGTCTGCACAGGCTCCAAACACGGCTGTTTCATGCTATCTCTTTCAAAATCGGTACGTGCAAGTAAACTCCAACACGACCTCATGCACAAGTTATATAAATATAGTGCGAGCAATGCTCCCAGCACTATGTCATGTAAAACTGAGTACGAGTAATGCTCTAACACTCTATCATGCATCAATCAATAAAACTGAGTACGAGCAACGGTATCATGCGATTTGGGAAGAAAGGGAAATTGAGTCCTCGATACATAGGACCATTCGAGATTCTTGAGAAAGTGGGAGAGGTAGCTTACAGATTAGCACTACCCCCACAGATGTCTGGAATACACAATGTTTTTCATGTGTCTATGTTGAGGAAGTACCACCCGGACCCTTCTCATGTTATAGAGTATGATGAGATGGACATACAGGAGGACATGAGCTACACTGAGGAACCCGTCCGGATTCTCGATAGAAAGGAGAAGGTACTGAGGACCAAGAGCATCCCATTAGTGAAAGTTTTGTGGAAACATCACTCAATGGAAGAGGCAACGTGGGAACTAGAGAGTCTCATGAAGGAGAAATACCCCCATCTATTTAACTAGTTGAGTTGAATTTGGAGGACCAAATTCTTTTTAAGGTGGGGAGGATGTGAGATCTGAGAATTTCAGACATATTTTATTGATGTAATAAGGATTTGAAGTGTAATTTATTGAGCTATGTAAATTGTGGGAATTATAATTGGAGATCTTTATGTTAAGTGTGTAAAATAAGCATGAACTATGAGGACAGATCGATCTGGGAGAAGGAGAGATCGATCTGGTGGGATATAAACGACAAAGAAGGAGAAATTTAAGGAGCAGATCGATCTGGGAGAAGGAGAGATCGATCTGGTGAGTTAAAAATGACAAGGAATGAGGAATTTGAGGAGCAGATCGATCTCCAATGGAAGAGATCGATCTCCTTATGAATCTGTTTGAGAAGGGATCGATCTCATGAGGAAGAGATCGATCTCCAAATGATTCTGTTTGGGGAGAAGATCGATCTCCTCAGGAGCAGATCGATCTCATAAAGCCATAAAGAGATCGATCTCACCCCTCGACAGATCGATCTCCTAGGCATAAAATTGCCCAGATCGTCCCCAAAATTCAAACACAGATCGATCTCATCAAGGGGCAGATCGATCTCCTACCTCCAGCCTATATAAGGAACCCGTGTTTTCTCTGCAATTTCACTTTCTCTCTCTTCCAAAACCTCCATTTTTCCGAAAACCTAGTTTCTCACTCCTCCAAATCACCCATTTTTGGTCGAATCAGCTGCTGTGGTAAGAAGGAAAGTTGTTCCTCATCAAAGGGAGAACAACATACTTGGAAATCAAAGGACGAATCGGATCGAGGCGTGAGTTGTGCGTCTCACAAGCTTTGGGTAATTTCTAAACCTCGATCTTGATATTTGAGCTGATTTTGATGTTATTGGTAGTTGTAATTGTGTTGAAATAGTTGAGAAATGATTAGGGATTGATGAATTGCAATGTGGTTGGAGTAATGTAGATATTCGGTAATTTTGAGAAATTGAGCTATAAATGGAAATATAGACAATGTGGAGAATTAGCCTAGATAATTGGCATGAGGAATGTAGGACGTTGAGATATTGAGAATGAGGTTGTAGTTTAGGGTTGAGTTACGAGAATCAAGGGATTTGAGGTGTTATGAGCAATTATGCTCGATTTTGAGAATTGAGGTTTATGTGATGATGAGTATTGATGTTTTAACATCGTTTGGACAGCTCGGGAGTTCCAGAGTGGAATGCGAGGCTAGTCCGTGATACGGGGGAACGATTGCACTATACGAGGTGCAAAGAGGTAAGGGAAATCTAAACCATTTGTGTATGTGATTTGTGAACTGTTATAGCATGATTTGTGGTTTATAAAACAAGCATGTTGAGTGTTTTGTGTTGAGATTAAATTGCACACGATTTTATAGCCGGTTGGAGCCCAACGTTTTTATGAGTTTATAACTGGGCTCTACGTTAAGGCAATATTGAGATTTGAGAAATGTGTGCGTGTGCTTTGCCGGTTAGAACTCGGTTTTATTACGTTTTGTGTTGAGTACAAAACGGTTTTCAAATGAGTTTTGTGAGAGAAAAACCATTTCGAGTTCTACGTGAAGGCAAACCCGTCTTATGTGATAAGACTTAGGTGTGTAGTTGTGAGTACACACCGGGCATTGCTCTGGTAGCATGTAAGCCCGATTTCTTCTCCGTTCTGGTAACGTGAGAATAACCTATTCTGTGGCTATGCCACGTATACTTGGTGGCTGTGCCACGTTGAGAAACCCCATTGGTGGCTGTGCCACGTTGAGAAACCCCATTGGTGGCTGTGCCACGTTGAGAAACCCCATTGGTGGCTGTGCCACGTTGAGAAACCCCATTGGTGGCTGTGCCACGTTGAGAAACCCCATTGGTGGCTGCGCCACGTTATACCCCCTTGGTGGCTGTGCGACGTTATACCCCATTGGTGGCTGTGCCACGTTGAGAAACCCCATTGGTGGCTGTGCCACGTTGAGAAACCCTATTCTGTGGCTATGCCACGCGAGAAATTAAATCAGTGGCTTTGCCACGTGTGTTTTGTGGCTATGCCACGCGAGAAATTAAATCAGTGGCTTTGCCACGTGTGTTTTGTGGCTACGCCAGGCGAGAAATTAAATCGGTGGCTTTGCCACGTGTGTTTAGTGGCTGTGCCACGTGCATTATTTTTACTGTGATTTTATCACGTATTTGAGAAAGTGTTTATCGCGTTGTTTTCACATGCTTTGTTAATGCTCTAGAGTGAGCCTTTTTACTTCATATTTTCACATGACTTGACACATGAGAGTGTCGTTTTGAGTATTTTCATGCTATGGTTTTCAAATGAGTTTCACATACAAATAAATGTTTTGTGATGTGCATTTTGGTTTATGAAATGAGTCCCCTACCCCCCTTACTGAGCGATTTAGAAGCTCACCCTGTTTTTCTTTCCCCCCAGAGTTCTTCAAGTGAATAAGGACTCCCCTGCGACGTACGGAGTAGTGGCTAGTGGAGGATTCGAGCTCCAGGCTATATATATTTTGTACTTTGAGGTATATTTATCTTTTCATGTACCCAGACTATTATTGTAATTGCAGACACTTGATGTATAACATTATATGGGATGTATTAGGATTAATTAACTTGAGATGGATTAATGTATTTGATATGATATATAAATTCTAGTGATGAGATCCTGAGGCATAATGATCATGATGATGTATGACACTGCATAGGAATGCACCTTTAATTGTGAATTAACGAGTAAAAAGTTTTAAATTTGCCCTATTTTCTGCATTTTTGGGGCGTGACAGAGTTTTCTTGGTATCAGAGCTTAGGGTGTCTAGTACTGTCAGTGTCGGTTAAGTGGAATAGAATACATCCCAAGTGTCTGTAATAGTCTGGTCATGAACTGAAATTGAGGATTGAGATTTCAATCAATTTTGATATGTACGCGCAGGAGACGAGTTGAGATAGAGAATGAGTAAACGACGAGGTCGTTCGAGGAGGCAGGCAGAGTCCCCTCCGCCACCTGTCCCACAACCAGAGAGTCCTAACTCTCGATTTAATCGGATTGAGACCGATGTGAGGCAAGGTTTTGAGCAGATGGCAGCGTTATTCGCGCAACACTTTGGGGTTAATGCCTCAGATACTACCCCTACACCACCACAAGGACCTCCCATACCCCCAGTGCCTTCCGTCACTCAGCCTGAGGATAGAAGTATGGTCCGACTAAGGGATTTTCTGAAGATGAATCCACCCGCGTTTAAGGGAAAGAAGGATCCTACAGAGGCTGAGGAGTGGTTGACGGAATTGAGAATTATATTTGATATTCTGGGGTGCACCGATGCTGAGAGGGTCAGTATGAGTGCCTATATGCTGAAGGGGAGAGCTCGAGATTGGTGGGGTACTACCCAAGGTATTTTGATGTCCCACCATGGTGTGATTGGTTGGGAAGAGTTTCAGACAGCTTTTAGGACCCAATATGTACCACGAGCCGCCCAGAGAAAGAAACAGGCCGAGTTTTTGAGTTTGGTACAGGGTGACATGTCTGTGGATGACTATGAGAGCCAATTCACAGCGCTATTGAGATACGACCCAGAGACCTTCAAGAGTGAAGAGCTCCGCACAGAGAAGTTTGTGTATGGGTTGAAGCCCGTCATCAGAGATAGATTGATAGGGCTATGTATTACTGAGTTTGGAGATGCTCTGAGACGAGCACAAGAGATTGAAAGAGGGATTGAGATGGTACAATCCCAGAATGAGCTCAGAGCGGTGAATAGAGATAAGGGCAAGAGGCCAGCATTTTTCCAGACAAAGGCTCGGAGAGGTTCCTTCAGAAGAGGAAGGATTGAGGTACAGAAGGACAGATTAGAGAGACCCAGAGCCTATCCTATTATCAAGGAGACCCCTCGATATGTCAGGCCGGAGATAAGGGTTTGTAGGGACTGTGGCCGATCGCATGAGGAAAGTTATACTGGGTCGATCCATGGATGTTTTAGATGTGGTGACATGGGTCACAGAGTGAAGGACTGTCCCCAACCTCAGATACCACATGCTCCGGAGCCCATTAGACAACAGCCTCAGAGAGTGGATCCCCGGAGACGGGCCACTGCGGCAGAGAAAGGGAAGAAACCTGTGGCACAGGGACGTGTGTTTGCCCTGGATAAGGAGACCGCAGACGCTTCGACAGAAACTATAAGAGGTACACTCTCTGTCTGTAATTATGAGGCTCATGTGTTGATTGATTTAGGATCCACGCATTCGTTTATTTCTGAGCATTTTGCATGTAGATTAAACTTGAAGTTTGAACCTCTAGAATATATACTACATGTAAATACCCCTATGCGTGAATCCCAGAGAACTGAGTTAATCTGTAGAGGGTGTGAGATTAAGGTGGGAGATAGAGTGATGTTAGCAGATCATCATATTGAGTATACATGGGTTTGATGTAATTCTGGGAATGGATTGGTTGGCGACCAATCGAGTGAGTTTAGACTGCTACACTAAGATTGTAACTTTCTCCCTACCTGAACCTTACAGTGTACGGTTGAGATATTGAGGAAATGATTATGTGGATTTCTAGTGAGAAATTTGAGAATCTTAATATTATTTTGGAGAATATTAAATATGATTATTTATGTGAAGGTTATGAGACACTCATCTCAGACGATGAGCGGGAACATCCGAGGATTGAGGATATACCTGTGGTTTGCGAATTTCTGGATGTTTTCCCAGATGAATTGCCAGGTTTACCACCAGAGAGAGAGCTGGAGTTTACCATTGATTTGGTACCAGATACTCAGCCGATCTCTAAACCTCCTTACAGGATGGCATTAGTGGAACTTGAGGAATTGAAGAGACAACTACAGGAGTTATTGGATCAAGGGTTTATTAGACCCAGTGTTTCGCCGTGGGGAGCACCAGTACTATTTGTCAAGAAGAAGGATGGTAGTCTCAGATTATGTGTAGACTACCGGTTGTTGAATAAAGCCACGGTGAAGAATAAATACCCACTGCCCAGGATTGATGATCTACTTGATCAGCTGAGAGGGGCATCAGTCTTTTCTAAGATTGATTTGAGATCGGGCTATCACCAATTGAGGATCAGGGAAGAAGATATTCCAAAGACGGCCTTCAGGACAAGGTATGGCCATTACGAATTTCTAGTGATGTCCTTTGGATTGACGAACGCCCCTGCAGCATTTATGAGATTGATGAACGAGGTGTTCAGAGACTATCTGGATAAGTTTGTGATAGTCTTTATTGATGATATCCTGGTGTACTCTCGGTCGTATGAGGAGCATGCACAGCATTTGTGGTTAGTACTTCAGATACTCCGAGATAAGCAATTGTACGGAAAGCTTAGTAAGTGTGAGTTTTGGCTGAACCGGATAGCTTTCCTTGGTCATATAGTCTCAGAGGAAGGAGTATCAGTGGACCCAAGTAAAGTAGCAGCTGTGCTTAGTTGGGAGAGGCCGAGGACAGTTACTGAGGTATGAAGCTTCCTTGGTTTGGCAGGGTATTACAGGAGATTTGTGGAAGGATTTTCAAGGATTGCCGCCCCTTTGACTAAGCTCACGCGTAAAGAGACTCCATTTATATGGACTGATCAATGTGAGCTCAGTTTTCAAGAGTTAAAGAGGAGATTGACAGCGGCACCTGTGTTAACTATCCCTGAGGGATCAGGAGGATTCTCGGTGTATAGTGATGCATCTCACCAAGGATTGGGGTGTGTGCTTATGCAGCACGGAAGAGTGGTCGCATATGGATCGCGACAGCTGAAAGACCATGAGCGGAATTATCCCACGCATGATTTGGAGTTAGCCGCTGTGGTATTTGCTTTGAAGATCTGGCGACATTACTTATATGGGGAAAGATTCCAGATCTTCACTGATCACAAGAGTTTGAGATATCTCTTTGATCAGAAAGAGTTAAACATGAGACAAAGGAGATGGATGGAACTCCTTAAGGATTATGACTGCGAGATTCTATATCATCCGGGTAAGGCGAATGTAGTTGCTGATGCCCTGAGCAGGAAGAGTATGATATCTGCTATGATGATCAGGGAATGGGATTTGTTAGAGCAGTTCGTCGAACTTCGGATCAGAGTTAAAGAGGTAGAGACTGGATTTTTGGCTAGCCTGCGGATAGAGCCCAAGATCATGGATCAGATTAGAACTGGGCAGCGCAGTGATCAGAGATTGATAGACATGGTTAGCCAAGCTGAGCAGAGTTCGCAGTCGGATCTCACCATCAGTGAGGATGGATTTGTGTACCAGACGATGATACCCTGAAGAGACAGATACTGAGAGAATCCCACTGCTCGCGATACACCATGTACCCAGGAAGTACTAAGATGTACCGAGACTTGAGAAATGTGTATTGGTGGAGTGGTATGAAGCGAGACGTGGCAGAGTATGTGGCCAGGTGTTTAGTATGCC
The DNA here is from genome assembly GCA_033439115.1 of Firmiana major. Classification (NCBI taxonomy): domain Eukaryota; kingdom Viridiplantae; phylum Streptophyta; class Magnoliopsida; order Malvales; family Malvaceae; genus Firmiana; species Firmiana major. The sequence goes on along the minus strand of CM065907.1, from coordinate 39,959,395 downwards.
AGCAAGTGAAAGCTGAGCATCGGAAGCCCGGAGGACTACTACAGCCCTTACCTGTACCTACATGGAAATGGGAGCATGTCACTATGGACTTTATTATGGGTTTACCAAGGACCCGAAGAGGTCGTGATGCGATATGGGTCATTGTGGATAGATTGACCAAGAGTGCCCACTTCCTCGCCATCAAGAGCACAGATACGGTGGATGCCTTAGCTGAGCTATATGTCAGCGAGATAGCTAGATTACATGGGGCTCCAGTGAGTATTACTTCTGATAGAGATTCCCCGTTTACTTCCAGGTTTTGGACCCAGTTTCAGGAGTCCATGGGATCTCGATTGAGTTTTAGTACCACCTATCATCCTTAGACAGATGGTCAGTCAGAGAGGACTATTCAGACCCTTGAGGATATGTTGAGGGCGTGTACGATGGATTTTAAGGGATCATGGGATGATCACCTGCCCCTAGCAGAGTTTGCGTACAATAACAGCTATCATGCGAGTATTGGAATGGCACCTTTTGAGGCTCTATATGGTAGGAGGTGTAGATCCCCTGTAGCTTGGGAAGAAGTCGGTGACAGAAAGATAAATGCTCCCGAGTTTGTTGAGCAAGCCGTACAGAGTGTGAAACTCATATGTGAGAGGTTACGGGCTGCACAAAGTAGACAGAAAAGCTACGCGGATGTGCGTAGATGGCCACTCGAGTTTGACGTTGGTGATGCAGTATTTTTGAGAGTATCACCGAGCAAGGGTATCATGCGATTTGGGAAGAAAGGGAAATTGAGTCCTCGATACATAGGACCATTCGAGATTCTTGAGAAAGTGGGAGAGGTAGCTTACAGATTAGCACTACCCCCACAGATGTCCGGAATACACAATGTTTTTCATGTGTCTATGTTGAGGAAGTACCACCCGGACCCTTCTCATGTTATAGAGTATGATGAGATGGACATACAGGAGGACATGAGCTACACTGAGGAACCCGTCCGGATTCTCGATAGAAAGGAGAAGGTACTGAGGACCAAGAGCATCCCATTAGTGAAAGTTTTGTGGAAACATCACTCAATGGAAGAGGCAACGTGGGAACTAGAGAGTCTCATGAAGGAGAAATACCCCCATCTATTTAACTAGTTGAGTTGAATTTGGAGGACCAAATTCTTTTTAAGGTGGGGAGGATGTGAGATCTGAGAATTTCAGACATATTTTATTGATGTAATAAGGATTTGAAGTGTAATTTATTGAGCTATGTAAATTGTGGGAATTATAATTGGAGATCTTTATGTTAAGTGTGTAAAATAAGCATGAACTATGAGGACAGATCGATCTGGAAGAAGGAGAGATCGATCTGGTGGGATATAAACGACAAAGAAGGAGAAATTTAAGGAGCAGATCGATCTGGGAGAAGGAGAGATCGATCTGGTGAGTTAAAAATGACAAGAAATGAGGAATTTGAGGAGCAGATCGATCTCCAATGGAAGAGATCGATCTCCTTATGAATCTGTTTGAGAAGGGATCGATCTCATGAGGAAGAGATCGATCTCCAAATGATTCTGTTTGGGGAGAAGATCGATCTCCTCAGGAGCAGATCGATCTCATAAAGCCATAAAGAGATCGATCTCACCCCTCGACAGATCGATCTCCTAGGCATAAAATTGCCCAGATCGTCCCCAAAATTCAAACACAGATCGATCTCATCAAGGGGCAGATCGATCTCCTACCTCCAGCCTATATAAGGAACCCGTGTTTTCTCTGCAATTTCACTTTCTCTCTCTTCCAAAACCTCCATTTTTCCGAAAACCTAGTTTCTCACTCCTCCAAATCACCCATTTTCGGTCGAATCAGCTGCTGTGGTAAGAAGGAAAGTTGTTCCTCATCAAAGGGAGAACAACATACTTGGAAATCAAAGGACGAATCGGATCGAGGCGTGAGTTGTGCGTCTCACAAGCTTTGGGTAATTTCTAAACCTCGATCTTGATATTTGAGCTGATTTTGATGTTATTGGTGGTTGTAATTGTGTTGAAATAGTTGAGAAATGATTAGGGATTGATGAATTGCAATGTGGTTGGAGTAATGTAGATATTCAGTAATTTTGAGAAATTGAGCTATAAATGGAAATATAGACAATGTGGAGAATTAGCCTAGATAATTGGCATGAGGAATGTAGGACGTTGAGATATTGAGAATGAGGTTGTAGTTTAGGGTTGAGTTACGAGAATCAAGGGATTTGAGGTGTTATGAGCAATTATGCTCGATTTTGAGAATTGAGGTTTATGTGATGATGAGTATTGATGTTTTAACATCGTTTGGACAGCTCAGGAGTTCCAGAGTGGAATGCGAGGCTAGTCCGTGATACGGGGGAACGATTGCACTATACGAGGTGCAAAGAGGTAAGGGAAATCTAAACCATTTGTGTATGTGATTTGTGAACTGTTATAGCATGATTTGTGGTTTATAAAACAAGCATGTTGAGTGTTTTGTGTTGAGATTAAATTGCACACGATTTTATAGCCGGTTGGAGCCCAACGTTTTTATGAGTTTATAACTGGGCTCTACGTTAAGGCAATATTGAGATTTGAGAAATGTGTGCGTGTGCTTTGCCGGTTAGAACTCGGTTTTATTACGTTTTGTGTTGAGTACAAAACGGTTTTCAAATGAGTTTTGTGAGAGAAAAACCATTTCGAGTTCTACGTGAAGGCAAACCCGTCTTATGTGATAAGACTTAGGTGTGTAGTTGTGAGTACACACCGGGCATTGCTCTGGTAGCATGTAAGCCCGATTTCTTCTCCGTTCTGGTAACGTGAGAATAACCTATTCTGTGGCTATGCCACGTATACTTGGTGGCTGTGCCACGTTGAGAAACCCCATTGGTGGCTGTGCCACGTTGAGAAACCCCATTGGTGGCTGTGCCACATTGAGAAACCCCATTGGTGGCTGTGCCACGTTGAGAAACCCCATTGGTGGCTGCGCCACGTTATACCCCCTTGGTGGCTGTGCCACGTTATACCCCATTGGTGGCTGTGCCACGTTGAGAAACCCCATTGGTGGCTGTGCCACGTTGAGAAACCCTATTCTGTGGCTATGCCACGCGAGAAATTAAATCAGTGGCTTTGCCACGTGTGTTTTGTGGCTATGCCACGCGAGAAATTAAATCAGTGGCTTTGCCACGTGTGTTTTGTGGCTATGCCACGCGAGAAATTAAATCGGTGGCTTTGCCACGTGTGTTTAGTGGCTGTGCCACGTGCATTATTTTTACTGTGATTTTATCACGTATTTGAGAAAGTGTTTATCGCGTTGTTTTCACATGCTTTGTTAATGCTCTAGAGTGAGCCTTTTTACTTCATGTTTTCACATGACTTGACACATGAGAGTGTCGTTTTGAGTATTTTCATGCTATGGTTTTCAAATGAGTTTCACTTACAAATAAATGTTTTGTGATGCGCATTTTGGTTTATGAAATGAGTCCCCTACCCCACTTACTGAGCGATTTAGAAGCTCACCCTGTTTTTCTTTCCCCCCAGAGTTCTTCAAGTGAATAAGGACTCCCCTGCGACGTACGGAGTAGTGGCTAGTGGAGGATTCGAGCTCCAGGCTATATATATTTTGTACTTTGAGGTATATTTATCTTTTCATGTACCCAGACTATTATTGTAATTGCAGACACTTGATGTATAACATTATATGAGATGTATTAGGATTAATTAACTTGAGATGGATTAATGTATTTGATATGATATATAAATTCTAGTGATGAGATCCTGAGGCATAATGATCATGATGATGTATGACACTGCACAGGAATGCACCTTTAATTGTGAATTAACGAGTAAAAAGTTTTAAATTTGCCCTATTTTCCGCATTTTCGGGGCGTGACAATTTAAAGCATTGAGCCCATTTACTCATATTGGGCTCAATTGCACCTTAATAGGCTTTAATCCGTTTTAAGCCGATTTTCACTTCGCTATTCATTCTTTTAAAGCCCATTAGGCTCATTAAGCCCATTAATACTTATTAGGCCGTCTTAAGCCTTTTCTAGTCTCTTTGGACAACTTACACAATCATTTACGACCGTCTATTCTCAATTCCAAACATTAAGCATTTTATACGGAATTAATTCATAACTTATGCGATTAATTTCTAACTCGTATAACTATACAAATTATAGCAAGTGAGATTAACTTACCCATGATTTCGTGATGGCTCATAAATCGAAGCTCGATCGAATCTGCGTTTGTCGCCTATCGTCGCACTACATAATTATACATTTAAACTGGATCAATTTCGGTCCAATATAAATTCAGATAATTTTTTCAAAAATTAAATTGATCAATTTCGATCGCTTATCGGTTTATCCTTAATCCTGGGGCATCACTGAATTTTTTCCCTTTTTTTTCCATTTTTTCTCTTTTTCTTTTTTTTCTTCTTTTTCTGGCTGAACCGGTTTAGACCGGTTCAGTCCTCCTTTTCATTGAACCGATCAGACCCGGTTCAGTGCCGATTTCACCGTTCCCGGTGTTTTCGGCCAGTTCTTAGGTGGAATCCTCCACTGTCAGACCCGGATTTGATGTAGCTTGTACCTTATGATTCCTATGTGTATGAACACTGCGTTATTATAGTTGAATTATAAGAAGAGTATTTACTAGACTTAAAGTGTTAGTGAAATGATTTAACACGCAAAAGCTGCATAAAAAGCTTAATGTGAGCTATAAGTGTCACAGGCTAAACCGAGTAAATCTAAATCATTCTGACTGAAAATAAGAACTTAAAATGAGAAAACATAGAGAGCTCATGACGGAAAGTCAGCTTGATTTAGTCACGAACATAGAAAACGAGAGTAAAAGCTAAAAAGGGTAAAATGGACCTTTTTGGCGAGATAAGGTGTTTCGGGTGAAATTATCCACCGAGAACGGTTGAAACATAAAGACGAGAGTGTAAGACATAAGATATGACACTTTCAAAAATTTGAGAAAAAGTCAACTTGGTCAATGGTTAAGGAAAAAGTCAACTATAGTTAAGAAAGTGGACTTTTACCATAGTTGACTAATCATGGTTAAAAATTAACCTAAGTGTGGAGAAAAAAATTGGGGTAAAATATTTTTGGTCAGAATACAAGATAATCATCCCTGGAAGTAAGGAAAATTTATTCGGAAGGATTTCAGATTAAATTTAATGGTTAAAAACGTAATGGGCCTAAGGTGAAAATTGTAAAGCCCATTAAGGTATACTAAACGTATATCGAAATTCTTAGGTCCTTTAGACCGAATTGTTGGACCAATTGATTGGCCAAATATTGAGACAATTAAAGGTCCGAGATATAGTAAAAATTTCAGCCCGAAAGTCCATTAAGAAAGCCCAAACCGAGAAGCCCAAATGGAAAGCCCATGAGATAAATATCTAACCATAGTTAAAGCTAACCATGACTCATAAGGTGAATCATTAGGTGACTCATGGCTAAGGCTTGGAAAGTCAAGTATAATGGCTGGAAAGTAAGGCTTAATGGCTAAGTAAGTGGCTTATAAAATCAGCCATACCATTGTCATCTTCATCACACCAAATTCGGCTAGAAGAGGAAACCATTGAAACATATTATCCAAGCTTTCTCTCACTAGAAATCACTAGGAATTAGGCATAATTGGAACTTGCATCCTTCATAGAAGTTGTTCCAAATTGAAAGGAGAGTGACATATGTTGGAATTGGCTATCAAGGAGCCATAGAGTGCAAACCGTGAGCCTTCAAAGATTCGGCTAAAGGGTGAACACAACAATTGGTATATTTTCAAATTTTCAATTTCATATATGTTAATGTATGAATGATTTTAAGTATATTGATATATGTTTTAAGCATTGAAACATATTAAATCACTATGATGTTGGTTAGGCCGAGAGTGAGTAGTGAGAGATTGATTTATGTCCATATGATTTTAAGGCATAAATGGATTAATGTACATGTATTAATGATTATGGTGTAATTAAAATTAATCAATTTGATTAATTAATACATGTAATTAGTTGGCAATCAAGGTGTTTGATAAAATGCCTAAATGAACTATATGATGTTTAGGAATGTTTCCAACCAAGCGTTTGTGAAAATGCCTAAGTGAATTGGCAAAGAAAAGAGACATGGCCGGCATGCCATGGTGTAATCGATGGCATGGGTAGCTCTCGGCCATGGCATGTGGTCGAGAGGCCCAATGGGCCTAGCCCAAATATTTTAGGCCCAATGTGATGTAATGGGTCTAGGACAAGCCCAATAAGAGTTGGTGGGCCCCACAAGCCCAATAGGCCCAATGAAAATGAATAGTAAAATGAAAATGGGCTTAAGGCATAGTTAGACCCATTAAGGAATATTAAAGCCCATTAAAGGAAATAGACTGTATTTAATGTGAAATACAGTAGGAAAAGTGTAATTAACCTTATATGCAGCTCCAGAGAGTATTGGAGGAGCAAATCGGACTGTTGAATCGAGCAACGCAGAGAAAGTGAAATTTCTCGAGTGATTGCAGGTAAGGGATTTTTGTGAGTAGTTAGAGATACCTGCACGTATTTTCGTCTGCTTTTACATTCACTTAAAAACTCTGAGGGTCAGAGAAAGTGAATAATAATTATTGTGACCCGATAGTGGCAAATTACGATTTTGCCCCTAGTTAGTCAAAAAGTCAACTTTTGTGAAAAGTTGTAAAAAGCATGGAAACCACTATTTTGAGTGTTTAACTGCTGTTTAGCAGGAGAATAAATAGATGGGCTAATGATTTTAAGGTTGATGTGAATTAAGCACACTTTATAGTGCTGATTTTGATGTTTTGTAAATTATCCCTTTTTAAAGAGCCATCTATCATATTTTGTGAGAACGAATCGTGCTGGAGCACAGCTCGCATTAGACTTCATATATTTTCCACATACATTAGTGCTGGATTATGATTCGCACTAGATTTCCATGACATGCATGATAGAGTACTAGAGTTATTACTCGTACTCGAGTTTTACATGAGATGCATGACAGAGTGCTGGAGCGATTAGCTCGTACTCGAGTTTTACATGAGATACATGACAGAGTGCTGGAGCGTTGCTCGTACTCGATTCTTCATGATTTATACATCACATAGTACTGGAGCTATTACTCGTACTTGATTTGATGATATTGTGCATAATATGGTACTGGAGCTATTGCTCGTACTTGATTTAATACATGAATTATGCATTGACCTAGTTGCTAGAGGTTTACTCGCACTAGAGTTGAGTTTGTGATGTGAAACAGTGTTTGAGTAGAGTGTCAACTGTGAGTCGCGCTCATAGGCGCGCACTGTATGTGATATATAATACATGTTAAAACCCATGCCCGAGTCCTTGTGTGACTGTGTGTCACATCTTGTGAGAGGATATCCGCATGAGGGTAATAGAGATGTGGTATGATATTCCATGGTTTGAGGGCTAAGACCTATGGCAGGCACCCCGACTGTGATGTAGGGTCCACGGAGTACGCTGTACCGTGCATGTGGCATGGGAGTACACTGTACCATGTGGTGTTGTGGAGTTGAGGAGGATATAGCTGGCGGTTGTGATGGACTGACCCCCCTCTCGTTGCAGCAGTGATGCCCCGCACACTAGGATTCCGTGTAGCTTGGGATCACATGTCGGATATGATCATAGTCCAGGATACTATTTGCATTTCACCATAGAGTCTCACATGATATATCACATTGATTGACTGATTTAAATTGCGGAGAGACCTGAGGGATGGGTCGGACTCCGATTTTGTGTTGTGAATGATTTAAATGCCATATTTATTGTGATTTAAATATACATGGCATAATTTATCTAAAGGCATGATTTATATAAAGATGCATTGTTTTGCAATACATGCCTACATTTGAGAAAGAAAGCATGATTTCTGTACATGGGATTTAATCTGTACAAGTATACATATATATATATATATATATTTAAAGACATGCTTTTAAAGTGAGTAAAGGAATAATGTTTTCAAGGCATAGTATTATTTTGAGTAGATAGTGTAGATATCTACTTGCTTGCCTGATTTCCTTACTGAGTGCGTTGCATGCTCACCCCTTTTCTTTACATCTCTCTATAGAGCATCAGCAGTAGAGCGAGAGCTATTGAGGGATAGTATTCCTGAGTCCACCGCTATTTCCTATCGACCGTCAGGTATACAGATTTTGTACGATTATGTATCTAAACATAGAAACAGCACAGTGATGTATACGATATATATTATGGGGAATGTATTTGTATTAGCTTTTATATAATCTCACATGTATTATAAAAGCAGTTACAGTCAGTAGCAGTATATTGACATGTATATATGATAATGGATAATGTGGTAAGCGAGGATTCTGACATCGAATCACAGCCCAACCATTGAAGAGAGGAAAGGTAAGTTAAAAATGCGAAAAATTTGTAGTGATTTTGGTTAAAGTCATGGATTGAGAATGGGTCCTGACATCCACCAATCGGCTCGACTTCTCCTATAGAGCCTTCTTTTGGCCTGGGCTGGGGTAGATCGGCGCCGAATTCCGTCGATTCTCCCCTTCTCTCCCGCGGCATCTCTCTCTCAGATCTCCCGTTTTTCGACGACTCACGGCGCGTGGTGGCTGTCATGCGTTCTCTCGGTGCCGATCGTCCCTTAGCTCAGCACCCTTCACGTTGTCCGCCTCTATGTCGCCGCCGGTAAAGAGAATTAGAGGAAGGTAGGGTTTTGCCTCCCTAGTTCACGAGTTTCACGATTTTGGTTTCCCTTTTTTTTTTTTCGTTTTCAATTCCTTTACCTTTTTATTTTATTTTATTATATATATATATATTATATTCTAATATAATATAATATATATTTAGAAATATCCTGTAATAAAATACACATATATATAGGAAAATATCTTGTATTTTATAATATTATTATAATAATATTAATACCAAAACAAAGTATTTTATACCTTAATATCCACATACATGTACATATAAAATTATTTAATTTATCTCGACAATTATATATGTACATCATATTTTATTTTTATTTTTTCGAAAATATTATTATTATTTATTATTATTATTATTATTTTTTTTTCGGAAATTTTTTTTCATATTTTCGAGATAAATTCTCGATGTGAAAAATTCTGATTTATCACTATAAATTCGTATCTTGATCAATTGGACTTGGAATTCAATTATTTCTTCTTTATTGATCAAGATTACATGAATCCATATTTATAATGCCAATTTCTTAAGGAATGACACCGAATTTTGGGTCTTACAATCCTCCGTACCTTAAGAAATTTGATCCTCCAAATTAGAACTAAGTCAATCCTCGAATAACTGAGGGTTTTTCTCGCGCATCAGGCTCTCTAGTTCCCATATAACTTCCTCCGAAGTGTGGTGATTCTAGAGAACCTTGACCAAAACGATCGTCTTCGACCTCAATACCTTCTCCTTCCTATCTAGTATCTGAATCGACCTCTCAACATATGACATGTCCTCTCTGAGCTCTAACGGCTTATAACTGATCACATGTGCCGGATCCAGGTGATACTTCTGAAGCATCAAAATGTGAAAGACGTTATGGACGCTTGATAAGTCTGGTGGCAATGCCAACCTATAGGCCTTATCTCCCACTCGATCTAGTATCTCAAAGGGTCCAATGTAGCGAGGACTCAGCTTACCTCTCTTCCCAAATCTTGCTATACCTTTGGAAGGAGAAACTTTCAGAAATACTGGCTCACCAACTGTGAACTCTAGTGGTCTCTGTCTCTTGTCAGCATAGCTCTTCTGTCTGCTTTGAGCTGTTCTCAAACTCTCACATATCAACCGAACATCCTCAGAGGCTTTTCGTAACCAAATCAGGAGCAAATATCTTACGGTCACCCATTTCTTCCCATCCAACTACGGTCATATAAAACCTCATACGGTGCTATCGCGATACTCGAATGATAACTGTTGTTATAGGTAAATTCGGCTAGTGGCAAATGATCATCCCAAGAGTCTCTAAAATCTAGGACACACGCTCTCAACATGTCTTCCAGAGTCTGTAAAGTCCTCTCTGACTGATCATCTGTCTGAGGATGAAAAACGGTGCTCAAATTCAAACTCAACAATCACCCATATCACATCGTGATTCCTGTAGGTCATCGATAAACCCATAACGAAATCCATGGTGATATGCTCACATTTCCATGTCGGTATAGATAGAGGCTACAACAATCCAGCAGGCTTCTGATGCTCTACCTTGACTTGCTGACAAATGAGACATCTCGCCATAAACTCTGCCACGTCCTTCTTCATACCCGACCACAAGTACACCTTTTGAAGGTTCTAATACATCTTATTACTCCCCGGATGTAACGTGTACCTCGACAAATGAGCTTCCGATAATATCAATCTCTTGAGCTCTAGGTCCTCGGGAACACACAATCTACTTTTGAACCTCAGTAGTCCATCTGAACTTATCTCAAAATCAGTCATTGTGCCCCTCTGTATCTAACTACTCACATCAATGCAATACGAATCAGTCTGCTGAGCCTGTCTGATTCTGTCCAACTGATCTGGCTCCAAGCGTAGACTAGCAATCACACAGCCTGTATCCATATCAGAAGGCACAGCTGCCAAACTGAGGCTAGACAACATTAGCCTTACCTGGATGATAAAGTATCTCACAATCATAGTCCTTCAGAAGCTCTAGCCATATTCTTTGTCTCATGTTCAGCTCCTTCTGCGAGAACAGATACTTAAGGTTCCTGTGGTTGGTAAAAATCTGAAACTTCTCACCATACAAGCAGTGGTGTCATACCTTCAACGCAAACACTACTGCTGCTAACTCCAAATCGTGGGTCGGATAGTTTTTCTCATGGTCCTTCAGCTGTCTAGATCCATAAGTGTTGGCTTTACTGTGAATCAGTTTTCTAAGGTTAATGGCAAATTTAAACTAAATTAAGTCTAATTGCAAATAATGAATAATCAATATAATGTAATGCAATGAATTGAAAGAAGATAAGGGAAGGAAATAACAAACTCAGTAGTTTATAGAGGTTCGGCCAATCTCTTGCCTACGTCCTCTCTTCTTGACCTCCTAGTCAAGAGCTTTCTTTCACTCTTTCAATGAATGTTACACACTCCCTTTTACAGGTTAAGGAATAACCTCTCTACCATTTTTACACAAAGATATATTCACCCTTTACAAAGTTGACTCACAGAGGAAGTCTCCTCTTCTCTCTTAATTTGAGGATGAATATAAAGTGAAGCTTTCTTATGAGGGTAGGATAAAAATAGCTGTTATACAAAGGCTTATACAACAATATCAATAAATGAAGATTGAAGACAAATAAAATGTTGGAATGAAATTCTTGAGAATATACAGAATTTACAGCAAAAGTGTCTCACTTTCCAGTGTCTTCAATGCTTGATTTTATACTGGAGGATTGGTAGTTGGAGCATTTAATGCTGTTTTTTTCGTTGAAGGTTTTGCAGAAAGAGCCATTGGGAACCTCCAGTAGAGTGCCAGATCGATCTCCCATTTTGACCAGATTGATCTCTTAGTATGATTTCCTTCGATTACAAAGCAACTTGAAGCATAGAGATTAATCTCATATTTGTAGAGATCGATCTTACAATTTGAAAATATTAGTGAAGATCGATCTGTCGAACCAGCAGATTGATCTTCCAATCTCTCTGTTTGAGGCAAGATCGATCTCCAGATTGATCTAGCAATGTTGGCTCTACCGAGAGGGGGGGTGAATCGGTTTACTAACAATAATGGCAAATTTTAATTTAATCTTATATCAATCAGAAAATAATAGCTTGCAATAATGAAATTAAACAATTTAATGCAAAGTAGGGAAGAGAGAAACAAACACAATCGTTTATAGAGGTTCGGCCAAACTCTTGCCTACGTCCTCTCTCCTTGACCTTCTTGTCAAGTGCTTTCTTTCCCTCTTTCAATAGAGCTTACAATGTTCCTTTTACAGGTTAAGGAATAACCTCTCTACCCTTAGCAATACAGAAGCGTATTCACCCTTTTACAATTCTCTCTCACTGAGGAACAATCCTCTTCTCTTTTAAGGTAAGGTTGAATACAAATTGAAGCTTTAAAGTGGGTAGGAAAAATAAAGCTTTTTGCACTTAAGCTTATACAATGAATCTCAATAAATGAGCAATGGGGACACAAAGAATGAAAGTATTAAAGCTTGAGAATACTAGGAATGTTCAGCAATAGTGTCTCTATTCTCTTTGTCTTCAATGCTTGGTTAAATACTGAAGGATTGGTAGTTGGAGCATTAAATGCTGTTTTTCCCGTTGAGATTTTGCAGAAACTAGCTGTTGGGTACCTCCAGTAGAGTGCCAGATCGATCTGCCATCTTGGCCAGATCGATCTCTTAGTTATAAATCCTGCAAGATTGAAGCACAAATACACAAGGAGATCGATCTCATAGGTTAGCAGCTCGATCTGTTAGTTTGAAAATAATGGGGGAGATCGATCTGTCGAATAGGCAGATCGATCTCCTAATCTCTCTGTTTGAGGCAAGATCGATCTACAGATCGATCTGCCATGCAGTCTCGTAGTGGGGAGATCGATCTCTCAACAACACAGATCGATCTCCTTAGCTCTTTGACTTTGAGGAGATCGATCTCTTCCTTACCAGATCGATCTCTTAAGTTCTCTGTTTGAGTGTGGATCGATCTTCCAGATCGATCTACAGTCTTATGCTCTTAAGGGAGATCGATCTCTTCCTAGACCAGATCGATCTCTCAACGCTAGCTTTAGCCAGATCGATCTCTTAACCCTTGCAGATCGATCTCACTCTACCTAAATCCCTTTGTAAGGGTTTAAGGCTTGGCAGATCGATCTCATACCTTCATGAGATCGATCTCTCATCAAGTAAAAACCCAGGAGATCGATCTCTCATAAGCCAGATCGATCTCTCATCAGCAGAACTCTAAGTTCTGGTACTGATAACCTCTAAACATGTTTTTATATCATCTTAATACTATTGAATTAACTTGTTTTGTCATTTCAAAATACATTAACTCAACAATCTCCCCCTTTTTGATATGACAAAACTTATTCAAACAAACATGTTTAGTGAATTTGCAAAAACTCCCCCTTTTTGTGAGCTCCCCCTTTTTGAGAGCTTTTGACTTTGTTACTGACTTAACTCCCCCTCAATTTAATCATTCTCTTAAACGTTTACCACAACCACACACACATGTTGTCTTCTCCCCCTTTTTGTCATATCAATAACACGAAAAGAGAATACTTATGGCATTTCAAAATGAGCATTTTCATTAACATAACCAATAACGAGTCAAACGACATTTCATTCAAGCAAATTCATCACAAATAACATCAAGTAGCTTAAATGATATAACTACACTAAATCAAAACACCTAAGGCCTATGGTGAGGGAGGAACACGATTCGAAAGATTCTCAACGTGCGTGCGTGTGACTTGCAGCTCATCAAACATCGCCTCTTGAGTCTCGTGAATCTTATCCACTCTTTGGTTTAATTCCTCGAACTTTCGCTGCTGAGATGCAAAGCCTTCATCGATTTTCTGATGGAGTTCACTGATCATCTTCATAATGATCTCCATGTCAGCAGGTGAGGATGGCTGAGCAGAAGGTGGAGCAGTCGAAGACGATGGTTCCGGAGCTGGTGCAGCAGGTGGGGCCACAGGCGCATTGGAGGGATCTTCCTCCATGGCTTCAGCAGGCTGCTGTTCCCTCTTTTTCTTCCAATCTCCCCGGAAGTCTTTGTAATATCCCATATGATGGAGGGACCCGATGTTGAGAACGCTCTTGGGAGAGGGCAGTTCTCCGGTTTCACAGCTGCAGTCAATGCCAACTCGTTGGAGAAGATAGGCTAATGGTTGCGGAAAGACGATTGTGGTAGCTTGCCCACGCACGATCTTCAGCCAATCTTCATATATGAAATGAGTAAGATTTGGTTTTTGGTTTGTGGAGTGAAGGTGATGGAGCCAGAAACGATCTAATAGCCTAACGGTTGAATGACGGGTACCGAAAGGACGGAGATTCCAAGAAATTATGAGGTGGAGTAATCGAAGGTGCATCGGTAGGTCACTCGCCTTGTCTCCAGGGAGATCAAACTCTAAGGAGACTTCCTCATCCTCATTAGTCAAACCTTCATTTTTCATGTGAAAGGCTTGATCTAAGATATCAGTGTCTATTGGAATGGTCTTACCCATGACATAGGTTTTGAACCCGTGAATTTTGCAAGTGTCATCAGGGTCAAAGATGAGTTCGGCATTGGAAAAGAATGCACGAACGAGATTTGGAGGGACGGGAGTGTTGATTTTCAAAAATGACATCCAACCAAATTCCTCAAATTTTGACACGTATGGAAAATCAATGCGATTGAGGAAGGAGAAATCTATAGTACGCCAATGCTTAATTGGCATGGTTGAGAAGTATTCTTCATATCGCTTTCTTTTTGCTGGTGTTTTAAAACACCGATTGAAAGAAGCGATAGAAGGTGGAGGAATGGGTTGGGAGGATGAACCAGCCTCTACATTGGTTCTAGGAGGTTTATGTTCTACTATCTTATGCCTAGGCATGATTCTAGACTTCGAGAGATGTGCTAACTCGATTCACAATTGATAAATTCAATGAAACAGTAACTAGTTTTGCCCTAGAAAGACAATGAACACAAATCGAAGAAAATTTTTAAGAAAAAAGTAAGAAATGTTGGTTACAATACCGAAAAATGACACGGAGATGCAAGGAGGACCGTACGGAGATCGATCTGAGGAGGAATCGAAGGAGGTGGTGCGAGGGAATTTCAGAATTTGAAGATTGGGGTTTTTGAAATTTGGGGATTTTTCGCGTGAATTTATAGTCCAGGGCTCAGGAGATCGATCTGTCGAGGCGACAGATCGATCTGTCATTTCCAGAAGCCAAGGGAGATCGATCTGTCGCATGAACAGATCGATCTGTTCGCAAACAGAGGCTTAAGGAGATCGATCTGTTACATGCACAGATCGATCTGCAGTTTAACCGAGGCTTAGAGAGATCGATCTGCCAAATGCATGGATCGATCTTCAGAATGCAGAAGCTTTGAACAGATCGATCTGTCGTGTGGACAGATCGTTCTGCCTTTTAACAGAGACATAAGGAGATCGATCTTATGGTTAGAAGATCGATCTGCTTAGCTTAACCTTGATGATTTAGGCTTGTTGGAAGTATGGAGATCGATCTATATTACAAGGAGATCGATCTCTCATCTTTGTTGCCAGAAAATCTTTGCAAAAACTCTTTTAAAATCAACTTGAAACCAAGATTTTTGAAACACAAAAGTCTTAAGGGATATTCATGAGTCCTAATTCACCTCTAAGGATACAAAACCTATCTCTATCAAGTGGTTTGGTGAATATATCAGCTATTTGGTGTAAAATGTCAATGTACTCTAAAATTATATCCCCTTTTTGTACATGGTCTCTAAGGAAATGATGTCTAATCTCTATGTGCTTGGTTCTGGAGTGTTAGATAGGATTTTTAGACAGATTAATGGCACTGGTATTATCACATTTAATAGATACTTGCTTCATGTCAATACCATAATCTTTCATTTGTTGTTTAATCCACAACACTTGAGCACTACAACTACCAGCTGCTATATATTCAGCTTCAGTTGTGGACTGAGCCACACTGTTTTGTTTCTTAGAGAACCAAGAAATTAACCTATTTCCTAAGAGTTGGCAAGTACCTGAAGTACTTTTCCTATCTATTTTGCATCCTCCAAAATCAGCATCTGAATATGCATGAAGGGCAAAGGTGGAGTCCTTGGGGTACCAAAGTCCTAATGAGGGAGTGTCTTTGAGGTATCTAAAGATCCTCTTAGTTGCTAACAGATGTGATTCCCTAGGAGAGGATTGAAATCTAGCACAAAGGCATACACTAAACAAAATATCTGGTCTACTTGCAGTTAAATAAAGCAATGAGCCAATCATAAACCTATAGAGTTTAGTGTCTACACACTTACCACTTTCATCTTTATCAAGCTTGATGTTGGTGCCCATTGGAGTGGCTTGAGGTTTGCAATTGTCCATTCCAAATCGCTTGAGCAAGTCCTTGGTATACTTTGCTTGATTGATGAAGGTTCCATCCTTTGTTTGCTTCACTTGAAGTCCCAAGAAGAATGTGAGTTCTCCCATCATGCTCATCTCAAATTCTCCTTGCATGATCTTAGCAAACTCTTGGCATAAAGACTCATTAGTTGAACCAAAAATAATATCATCTACATACGCTTGTACAACTAGTAAATTCTTATTTTTATTCTTAATGAACAAGGTGGTATCCACTTTTCCTCTTGAAAATCCCTTTTCTATTAAGAATTTTGACAACCTTTCATACCAAGCTCTAGGAGCTTGTTTTAACCCATAAAGTGCCTTAGATAATTTAAAAACATATTCAGGAAATTCATGATTTTCAAATCCGGGAGGTTGCTCAACATATACTTCTTCATTAATGAAACCATTTAAGAATGCACTCTTTACATCCATTTGATATAACTTGAAGTTTTTATAACATGCAAAGGCAAGTAACATTCTTATTGCCTCTAATCTAGCTACCGGTGCATAGGTTTCATCATAATCTATACCTTCTTCTTGTCTATAGCCTTGTGCAACCAACCTAGCCTTATTCCTTATGATCACACTATTTTCATCCATTTTGTTCTTGAATATCCATTTAGTTCCAATTATAGAGTGATCACTAGGCCTAGGAACTAGTTTCCATACTTTGCTTCTCTCAAATTGATTTAATTCTTCTTGCATTGCTAGGAACCAATTATTGTCATCTAAGGCTTCATTGACATTCCTAGGCTCTATTTGAGATACAAAGGCTATATATTGGCACATATTCCTTAGGGATGATCTAGTTCTAACTCCAAGAGTTGGATCTCCTACTATTTCACAATCTTTTACATATCCTAACTCTCTTGGTGCTCTAGGTTCTCTTTCTAAAACCTCTATTTCTTCTTCATCTTCTTTATTCAAGTCAAGCTTTTCTAGAAAGTCATCTTCTAAGCCTTCATCAAATATTTCAACATTTTCATCATTGGTTGAATCTTTAGATATATTATTTGACTCATCAAATATAACATGAATAGACTCTTCAACCACTAATGTTCTTTTGTTATATATTCTAAAAGCCTTTGAATTCAATGAATATCCTAGAAATATTCCCTCATCACTCTTGGCATCAAATTTTCCTAAATTATCTTTTCCATTATTTAGAACAAAGCATTTGCAGCCAAAAGGATGGAAGTAACTAATGTTAGGCTTCTTACCTTTGTAGAGCTCATAAGGAGTTTTCTTTAGCATGGGTCTAATCATAGCTCTATTAATTATATAACATGATGTGTTTATAGCTTCAGCCCAAAAATACTTTGGTAAGTTATTCTCACATAGCATGGTTCTAGCCATTTCTTCCAATGTTCTATTTCTTCTCTCAACTACACCATTTTGTTGTGGTGTCCTAGGGGCTGAAAAATTATGGCTAATTCCTTGATCATTGCAATACTCATCAAATCCTATATTTTCAAATTCTTTGCCATGATCACTTCTAATGCTTGTTATTGTGTATCCTTTTTCATTTTGAGTCACCTTTGAGTAGGCTATGAATTTCTCTAAGGCTTCATTTTTTACTCTAAAAAAGAACACCCAAGTGAACCTAGTGTAATCATCAACTATTACAAATCCATAGTGTTTCCCACCTAGGCTAGTGGTTCTAGTTGGTCCAAATAAGTCTAAATGCAGTAATTGAAGAGGCCTAGTGGTGGATACACTATTCTTAGGCTTAAATGTTGTCCTCTTGTGTTTTCCTTTAACACAAGCTTCACATATTTCTTCATGATCAAAGGATAGTTTGGGTAAGCCTATGACTAGATCCTTTCTAGCTAACTTAGATAACACATGCATGCTAGCATGACCTAGTCTTCTATGCCATAACCAAGATTCCTTTTTATTGTCTACCATTAAGCATATATTTTCATTTTTGAGTTCATTAAGATAGACAATATATATATTTCCTTGCCTATGACCTAGAAAAAGAACTTTATTTGACTTAGGATCTATAACATTACATTTCATGCAATCAAAAATTACCTTGTAGCCTTTGTCACAAAGTTGACTTATGCTTAGTAAGTTATGCTTTAGACCCCTAACAAGTAATACTTTTTCTAAAGAAAAATGATCATTACCTATTGAGCCACTTCCTTCAACTTGGCCTTTGGAGTTGTCCCCAAAAGTGACTTCTCCACCAATTTTTGATTTGAAAGAATTGAAATGGCTTCTATCACCCGTCATGTGCCTTGAGCATCCACTATCTAAGTACCATGCTTCTTTTGCTTTAGTTTTGTGGCTATGCTCAATCACCTACAAGAAATCAAACTCAAGTCTTAGGTACCCAAATTTTCTTGGGTCCTTGGAGGTTAGTGAATGCAATTCTTGATCCCCTTGGGATCCATTTTGCTAATGCATTGACATCCTTTGAGTAAATTACTTCTTTTGGAATCCATATCCTTTTTACAATTTTTCCTATTAGATTCCTCATTTTTATATTACAGTTATGTGATGCATGTCCCTTTCTATTACAATATGAACAAGTAATTGCAGGTTTATTCATGCTCTTCCTAGCAATAAAACTTTTAAGATGGGTCTCCCTACTTTGTGCATTATATCCTAAGCCATTTTTGTCAAAAAATGCCCTTTGGGTCTCTAGCATGCTATCTAACTTTTGTTGACCCATGTGGAACCTATTAAATGAATTATGTAGGTTGCTATTTTTCTCTTTAAGGTCACAAATTTCTAGATTTGAAATCTCTAGTTTCTTTTCACATTCTAATTTATCCAATTGTATTATCTCATTTTCTTTTCTCAATTTGGATATTATCTTTTTATATTTTATACTCATAGATTCATACTCTAATGCAAGATCATCAAATGCATCTTGCAATTCATCAAAAGAATATTCATTGAGGCTTGAAGTTACCTTTTCATCCTCAATAGCCATGAAGCACAAGTTGGCAATGTCCTCATTTGATTCATCATCGGAGCAGTCACTGTCGCTCCATGTTGCCACCATTGCCTTCTTTTTATGGAACCTATCATTGGACCTTTTAAGAAGAGGGCAGTTAAATTTTATGTGTCCTAGTTTTTTACATTCATAACACACAATAGAATCTTTTCTACCTACTTCTTCTTGGTCTCTCTTAATGTTTCTCCTATTGCTACTACTAGCTCTCATTCTCATAAACTTGTTAAATCTTTTGACAAACATTGCCATCTCAATATCCTCCTCACTGCCACTCTCATTTTTAATCTCCTCTTGAGCAGTGGATTTTAGAGCAACTCCCACTTTCTTGAGTGGTTCTTCATTTCTTTTAAGTTTCATCTCATAAGTTAGCAAAGATCCTATCAATTCATCTAAGGACAATGTATGAGGATCCTTAGATTCCTCAATTGCAGTCACTTTAGCTTCCCATGATTTAGGTAAGCTATTTAAAATTTTCTTTACCATTTCAATATTAGAATATATTTTTCCTAAAGATTTTAATCCATTAATTACATCTGTGAATCTAGTGAACATATCACTAATTGATTCTCCTTCCTTCATCCTAAAAAGCTCATAATCATGTGTGAGCATACCTACTTTTGTCTCCTTCACTTGGGTTGTACCCTCATGAGTTATTGCCAATTTATCTCATATTTTTTTGGCATTATCACACCCGGAGACTCTATTATATTCATTAGGACCTAAGGCACAAAATAATGTGTGCATTAGCATTTAGCTGAGCACACTTAATATCATTTGAGTCCCATTCATCTTCTTCTTTAGGGATATCTCTTCCCTCTATTCTCTTTGTAGGGATTTGTGGTCCTTTAACTATAATTCTCCATACTTCATAATCATTTGCTTGAATGAATAACATCATCCTAGTCTTCCAATATGCATAATGCTCTCCATTAAACATTGGAGGTCTAACCGTAGAGTGCCCCTCTCCTACCAAACTAGTAGCTACATTGTTATGGGCCATTTGATCGTTTCTAACTCTTAGGAAGTTGTTCCTATGTGATTAAAGAGTCCTAGCTCTGATACCAATTGTTGGCTCTACCGAAATGGGGGGTGAATCGGTTTACTAACAATAATGGCAAATTTTAATTTAATCTTATATCAATCAGAAAATAATAGCTTGCAATAATGAAATTAAACAATTTAATGCAAAGTAGGGAAGAGAGAAACAAACACAATCGTTTATAGAGGTTCGGCCAAACTCTTGCCTACGTCCTCTCTCCTTGACCTTCTTGTCAAGTGCTTTCTTTCCCTCTTTCAATAGAGCTTACAATGTTCCTTTTACAGGTTAAGGAATAACCTCTCTACCCTTAGCAATACAGAAGTGTATTCACCCTTTTACAATTCTCTCTCACTGAGGAATAATCCTCTTCTCTTTTAAGGTAAGGTTGAATACAAATTGAAGCTTTAAAGTGGGTAGGAAAAATAAAGCTTTTTGCACTTAAGCTTATACAATGAATCTCAATAAATGAGCAATGGGGACACAAAGAATGAAAGTATTAAAGCTTGAGAATACTAGGAATGTTCAGCAATAGTGTCTCTATTCTCTTTGTCTTCAATGCTTGGTTAAATACTGAAGGATTGGTAGTTGGAGCATTAAATGCTGTTTTTCCCGTTGAGATTTTGCAGAAACTAGCCGTTGGGTACCTCCAGTAGAGTGCCAGATCGATCTGCCATCTTGGCCAGATCGATCTCTTAGTTATAAATCCTGCAAGATTGAAGCACAAATACACAAGGAGATCGATCTCATAGGTTAGCAGATCGATCTGTTAGTTTGAAAATAATGGGGGAGATCGATCTGTCGAATAGGCAGATCGATCTCCTAATCTCTCTGTTTGAGGCAAGATCGATCTACAGATCGATCTGCCATGCAGTCTCGTAGTGGGGAGATCGATCTCTCAACAACACAGATCGATCTCCTTAGCTCTCTGACTTTGAGGAGATCGATCTCTTCCTTACCAGATCGATCTCTTAAGTTCTCTGTTTTAGTGTGGATCGATCTTCCAGATCGATCTACAGTCTTATGCTCTTAAGGGAGATCGATCTCTTCCTAGACCAGATCGATCTCTCAACGCTAGCTTTAGCCAGATCGATCTCTTAACCCTTGCAGATCGATCTCACTCTACCTAAATCCCTTTGTAAGGGTTTAAGGCTTGGCAGATCGATCTCATACCTTCATGAGATCGATCTCTCATCAAGTAAAAACCCAGGAGATCGATCTCTCATAAGCCAGATCGATCTCTCATCAGCAGAACTCTAAGTTCTGGTACTGATAACCGCTAAACATGTTTTTATATCATCTTAATACTATTGAATTAACTTGTTTTGTCATTTCAAAATACATTAACTCAACAAGCATGTATTCTCGTAGAGAGGAGATCGATCTCTAAACACACTAGATCGATCTCCTTAACTCTCTGACTTTGAGGAGATCGATCTCTTCCTATACAAGATTGATCTCATAAACTCTCTGTTTGAGCATAGATCGATCTATAGATCGATTTACTACCTTTACCCTTTGTTTTAAAGGAGATTGATCTCTTCCTAGATCAGATCGATCTTATAGACATTCTGTAATAAACAGATCGATCTTATAACCCTTATAGATCGATCTCTACTTCCTCAACACCTTATACAGATCCTTTGAGATTTCAATCCTTTAGCATATCGATCTCATATTCTCATGAGATCGATCTCTCATACTAGAAAACCCAGGAGATCGATCTCTCATCTCATCAGATCGATCTCTCATCCTTAAATACTTAGTTTCTGGTACTGATAACCTCTAAACATGTTTTTAAATCATTTATATGTTATTGAATTTACTTGTTTTGTCATTTTAAAATATATTAACCCAACAATAAGCAACTATCCTCCCATCTTGCATCAATACGCAGCCCAGTCCTTGATGCGAAGCATCGATATACACTGAAAATCCTTCTGAGCTGGTAGGAGTAGTGAGAATCGGAGCGGTGGTCAATCAACGCTTTAGCTCCTGAAAACTCCTCTCACAATCATCGTCCTACATGAATGCAACACTCTTCTGATTGAGACGTGTCAACAGAGCAGTTAACTTCGAAAATACCTCAACGAATCTCCGATAATATCCTGCTAAACCCAGAAAACTCTTGATCTCGACAACTGTCCTCGGCTGTTCTCACTGAACTACAACCTCAATCTTGGATGGATTTACTAATACAACATCCCTCGACACGTGTCCCAAAAATGAGATTTGTGCCAACCAGAAATCACATTTACTGAGTTTAGCATACAACTCCTTCTCTCGGAGGATCTGCAAATACTATCCGCAGGTGCTGCTCATTCTCCTCCTGAGACTTCGAATAGACTAATATGTCATCGATAAATACGATAACAAACTGATCCAAGTATGCCTTGAACACATCATTCATCAAATCTATAAAAGCTGCGGGAGCATTCGTCAATCCGAATGGCATAACCAAAAACTCATAATGGTCATATCGGGTCTGAAACGAATCTTGGGTTCATCTCCACTCCAAACTCTCAACTGATGATACCCAGGCCTTAGATCAATCTTAGAAAAGATCTGCGCTCCCCGAAGCTGATCCAACAAAACATCAATCCTCGGAAGGGGATACCTATTCTTGATGGTAGCCTTATTCAACAATCTGTAGTCAATACACAATCAGAGGCTTCCATCCTTCTTCTTCACAAACAAAACTGGTGCTCCCCAAGGCGAAACACTCGGTCTGATAAACCCCATATCTAACAGTTCCTATTACTATCTCTTGAGCTCCTCCAACTCAACTATGGTCATGCGCTATGGTGGTTTCAAAATAGGCTTAGTACCAAGCACCAAATTTATACAAAACTCAATCTCTTTGTCTGGTGGTAACCCTGACAATTCATCTAGGAAGACATCTGGAAACTCCCTAACCACAAGGATATTTTCCAACTCCGGATGCGCCTTATACGTATTAACCACGTATGCAATGAAACCTCAAAATCATTCATGGTCAGCAAAATGAGATTGATTGACATATTCTTTTCCTCTACTTTTTGCTTACAGTCATTATACACATACTCAACTAGCTGACTATTATTCATAAGCGTACTAATCAACATCATTCTACTTAATGACGTACACTTGACATGTTTCGATAACTTACACGCAAATGAAGACGATACAAATGAATGTGTGGCACCAAGATCAAATAATACATATGTTTCAATATCAATAATCAGGATGGTACCTTTAATCACATTCGATGAAGCATCAGCTCTGCCCTGGTCCAAAGCATGTACTCGCCCTTGACCAATCACTAGCTTCCTCTTCTTATCTGTCGTCGCTCTCCTTATCGGAGCAGACGTATCAACTGGAGTTCTCTCAGGCTCCTTGCCCTTCTGTGGGGCAAGCTCAATCCCCTCTGGGCAACTCTAGCCATATGCCTTGGCTTCCCACATTTGAAGAACAATCTAGCAAAATTTGAACAAGGTCTACCCCCATGGTATCTACCACATCTGCCACACTGCTCGGTAGTAGGCCTCTGTCCTCCAATAATAATGCCCCTAGCTGGAGCTATGGCTTAATATGTAGGAGTTCTAAGAGTCTTCTCTTGTATTTCCTCGATCCTTGGTCTCTTATTGAAGAGTCTCTTCCCTCCTTGATATCCGAAACCTCTAGCACTGTTACTCATCGGCCTCTTTCTATCTCGGTCTCTACCCTTGCCTATTGTCCTAAACTCAGAGACATTCCTCTCATAGTCCTACTCACAGAGTTGCGCCCTGCGCACTGCCTCATCATAGGTAAAGATGTTAAATGGAACCAGTCTAGACCGTAACACTAGTCTCCGTCCATTAATAAATCTGCGGACCTTCCTGGTCTCACTACTCATAGTATCGAGGTCATACCTACCCGGGGATATAAATCGTGTCTCGTAGTCATCCACTGATTGAGTCCCCTGGCTCAACCCCAAGAATTCCATCTGTAACTTTTATTGCGCTGTGTCCAGGACATACTGCCTTTTGAAGGCATCCAAAAAGATATCCCAAGTGATGTGTCTTACTCTCATTATAACCTTAGTGGACTTCCACCAATGCTCTGTCTACCCCTTCAGTAGGAACGCAACAAACACGACATCTCGATCGTCGTACACTCAAATAATCCATATAACTTCTCCATCTCTCCCAGCCAATCCTCTGCAACCACGGGGTCCTTCACCCTACTAAATGATGGAGGTTCAAACTTTTGGAACTGTCTCAATCTATCAAGCTCACAACCATACCCCAACGTACTACCGCCTTGTCGTGGAGTAATATGAGATAGCGTATCTTGAGTTGGTGGAGGTGTAAGAGTATCTGTAGGCTATGGCGTCGGAGCTGGTCATACAAGCGTACTAGGTGCAACTGCCTCTCCAGGCGCAGTCCCTGCCTCCTGCCCCTATCCACCTAGCAAAGTCTGTGCCAGTAACTCCACTATAGTCTCAAGGCGACGTTCTCTAATCTTGTGAAGTTTGCCTCGGTACTCTCTGTTACCTGAGTGGGACTTGTCGACTTATCTCGGGTCTTAGGCCCACCTCTACAGCCTTTAGCCCTAATTCTAGCCCCTCTACCACGGCTAGTATTACCTATAATGGCTTAATTCCTGCATTCATAACCATTAATTAGTTTGACTCTCATCTCGTATACACAATTGTAACTGAACAAAGCACAATAATATAGAGATATACACTTTCCTAAATACTAATACCGACTCACATTAGACTAACTTCGCTCTGATACCATTTTGTCATGACCTCTCGTGACTTACCAAAAACCACCATAAATTTTTTTTCACATTTTACTTACCTTTCCTTCTGTCATAACTCAACACCAAACCGTTGAGCTGTGATTCGATATTAGTCACCTCAACCACATTCATTCCATAACATGCATACATGTCAATACAATTATCTGTTGACTGTAAGTACTCTTTTCTTAAAAGTAAACTCATATACATTAATATAAATACTTGTACATATACATCCCCAATGGTACATGCATTTACATAACTGTGCTTTTATATTGTTCAGTACAAAACGTTTCAAATGTGTATACCTTTCGTACGATGGGTATGCAGTGGATAAAGGAATATCAGTGTCACACCCCACTTCCAGGTGCCCTCCATCCATATATACTCTACTTACGGTTGGGCTGTGAGACAATACAATTACTAAATTCCATATAATTTACAGCGAAAAAATATAAAACTTTAATTCACACTCCCAGGTGTGTGTGTGTAGATGTACAAAATCAATCGTATAATATAATATCTTTACATAACATCCCCATACAACTGTTTACATTTTCGATTCATAACTGTGTGATACATTATAATAGATACAAAATGCTTATGTGTATACAAATCTTTATACCTTTGCAACTGATGAGAGCTGTCCAATACAAAAAGAGATCTCGAGACCACCGCATTGTCGTACTTCTCAATATCTGGAGGGGGAAAAGTAGTGGGATGAACAAACCACAGCTTAGTAAGGAAATGGATGCTAACAGGTAGATATTGTACTATCTACATAGCCCATGCATGTATAAACAAAACCATGTTTCAACATAAATGGAAATATTACAAGAAAATGCATTTAAACATTACTTCTCACATAAGCATTTTCATGAAAACAAGTATACGATATTCCAATTTGAAAACATGTCACAAACAGTGCTATCATAGCACGAGCATTCAAATCTGGAGGTTTAACAAACCACAAAATCTCTTTGCTTTTCTAAAATAATTTCTTTTGGTTAAATCTCTTCTTTTCTGAGTTTCTCAATTTCTCTTATCTCTGAGACAGGCATGGAATTCTCGGCAATCTAATATCCATGACATATGGCCATAGTCAGTGATCCCAGGCCTCACTGATCAAGTGTGCATATGGCATCACTTCGCATGAAGGGTCCGGCTCATCTCAATCAACCTCATCTCCTCATATCACATATACTCACAGTACAAGGTACGCCATATGTCATCTATGCGATACTCGTACTCACGTGCACCCAGCATGGTACATAGTATACCAACGGACAACTACACAATTCAACGTACAACCGTGGACCCAGTCCATCTACCAACTCCAATTGACCCATCATCCTGAACCATGTCTCATATACCAGGCGAGCAAATCGACGTGACACACAGTCATCGTAAGGCTCCACTGCGGTATCTCTCAGTGCGAGCAACTGCTTCTAGAACTGGATCATCTCAACTCAGTAAAAACTGGTGTGAGCAATGCTCTAGTACCTTTCTCAAATCAATCGTGCGAGATGAACTCCAACACGACATATCAAAACATAAAAACATGTGCGAGCTAAAACTCCAGCACATTATCATTATAAAACCTCGTACGAGTCACGCTCCAGAACGGTTTATCGAAACAAGTAGACATATGCGAGTGAAACTCCAGCATAGTCTAATTCATCAAAAACGGGTGTGAGCTAAAGCTCTAACACCATTTCACATCTCAAATCTGATAGGTGGCTATTTTCTCTTTTAGAAACTTAAAACATGTTTATTTACATTGCATGACGTCCCATGCTAAACATGTAAAACTAGCCAACCTATCCATCATCATTTCTCAATCACGAAATAACATATAGTTGTAAAAACATAAAAAAACATGCATGTCAGGCTAATTTCCTTCCCACATTCCACTTTCACAAATTATACCATAATACATTTCCATTCACATTTGGTTTAATAGCTAAGGATAATATCTCTAGCGTCATAACTATTAAAATCCTAGTAAAAATACGTACGAATATCTCTATCGCTAACATACAGTCCCTTACCTCAAATCGCGCTAGTAATTCCTTCGTCTCGTTTGCTTCGTTCGCGATCCGAGTTAACCGTGTTTCACATATTTCAATCTACACGTGTAAATCATTAAGTTATTTCCCTTTCCCATCTACTAAACATACACATTGTCTTTTACTTGACTATTCATACTACTCAAACCCTTAAATCACATTTCACTCTTCCACTAATATCATTTTATCAACTCTTAAGCTTTCCGTCACTTTTCCATCACTTTTCCATGGATTTCCTCTTTACAAATCTCTCTTAATATTACTCACCCATCACTACAATAATCATTTCTATGCATATTTCACATATTATCCAACTCACAAATGTATAGTAATCCCATATTTAAAGCTTGAAAGTTGAAGAGCTTACCTCTTTACTTAGTCAAACTTGTCGTAGCCAAAACTCCTTCTCTTGATCACACTAATGTGTGATTTTTGGGTATGTTGTTCTCCTTGCTTCAATGAACAACTTTTCGTTCTTGAGCTTCTTCCAAAACTGGCTAGAATGTAGTGATTTTTTTAGAGTGAGAAAGCTTGGTTCTTAAGAGAAAATGGCAGAAGCGGGTTTGATGGGGAAGAAACCTGAGTTTTCAGCTCAATCCTGTGCTCCTTTTATAGATACAGACACATGAGATCGATCTGGTCCCTCGTGGAGATTGATCTCTGCATGGTTTGGTAGTCCTTTTTACCAAACGTAACTACTACCATATCGATCTTCTTCCTTGATGAGATTGATCTGTTTACAAGCAAATTCCTTCTTGGAGATCGATCTGCCTCTTGTAGGAGATCGATCTGCTCCTTACAGAACCTTAACGAGATCGATCCGTCGAGGGCTTGAGATCAATCTCTTCCACGCCGAGAGTTAAAGAGATCGATCTTCCTTCCATATGAGATCGATTTGCCCTGTTGTATTGCACTAATTCATGGCATTTCATAAGAGGGGATCGATCTCTCCTTCATATGAGATCGATCTCTCATCCCCTGCACCCTCGTTTTTTACAATTTTCTACAGATTTCTCAATGTACATTCATCCTTATTTGCTTCATACCTCAATTTGCATTTCGTGCATAATGAACACATAATGGCATCCATTTTACCTAGTTCATAGTTAATGAAACTTGTGCACACTATTTGAAATCATGGATGTTTCATTAGATTTCCAAAATCCTTACATCCTCCTATCATTTATACTCATGTACTAATACATATACATACATCATAGCTTCTCAGGCTATTTTTGTAACAACGTACATATAAATCATATCTTCATAAAAATAAATACATGTGGAATTATGTACATTACATTTCCCCCCTCCTTAGAAAATTTGGTCCTCCAAATTGAACCAAGTCTATTCCTAAAAAAGTTGGGGATATTTCTCCTTCATTAGATTCTCTAACTCCCATGTGGCTTCCTCCGATGTATGGTGCTGCCACAAGACCTTAACCAATGAAATCGACTTGTTTCGCAACACCTTCTCTTTTCTATCCAATATCCGGATCGGTTTCTCCACATACGAGACATCCTCCTTGAGCTCTAACGGCTCATAGCTAATTACATGTGTTGGATCCGAATAGTACTTTCGAAGCATAGAAACATGGAAGACATTATGGACTTTTGCTAGCTCAGGTGGTAAGGCTAGCCTATATGCTCTATCTCCCACTCTATCTAAAATCTCGAAGGGACCAATGTAATGAGGACTTAGTTTTCCTTTCTTTCCGAACCTCGTTATTCCCTTAAAAGGAGATACTCTAAAAAATACAGACTCACCCACACCAAACTCAAGTGGTCTCCGTCTCCTGTCAGTATAGCTCTTTTGTCGACTTTGAGCTGTTCGCAGCCTCTCACATATTATTTGAACATCCTCGGAGGCTTGTCTAGCCAAATCGGGAGTGAACAACTGTCTGTCACTAACTTCCTCCCAACTAATAGGTGATCGGCATTTACGACCATATAGGGCCTCATAAGGGGCCATACCAATACTTGAGTGATAATTGTTATTATATGCGAACTCAATTAATGGCAAGTGGTCATCCCATGAGCCTCTAAACTCTAGCACACACGCTCTCAACATATCCTCCAGGGTCTGTATAGTCCTCTCTGACTGACCATCTGTCTGAGGATAAAAAGCAGTGCTAAAGCTCAATTGGGTCCCCATCGCTTCCTGAAAATGTCCCCAAAAGTAGGAAGTGAAGTGGGCATCCCTATCAGAAACAACACTCACTGAGGCTCCATGCAATCTCACTATCTCCCGTACATACAAGTCTGCCGGTGCACTCAAAGTATCTGTAGATATCTTGGCTAAAAAGTGTGCCGATTTCGTTAACCGATCTACTATCACCCATATAGCATCATGGTTCTTACGGGTCCTTGGTAACCCTATCAAAAAGTCCATGGTGATGTGCTCCCACTTCCATGTTGGTATCGGTAGAGGTTGTAATAATCCTCTAGGTTTCGGATGCTCAACCTTTACCTGCTAACAAATGAGAAATCTAGCGACATACTCAGCTATGTCTCTCTTCGTTCCGAACCACCAATATACCTTCCGAAGATTCTAATAGATTTTACTACTCCCCGGGTGTACTGTATATCTCGATGAGTGAGCCTTTGATAAGATCAACTTCCTCGGCTCTGAATCCTTAGGAACACATATTCTATTTTCGAACCTTAGTATTCCATCTGAACTCAATACAAAATCTGCACCCTTCCCCTTCTGAATTTGGCTAATCACATCAATACACCATCGATCATTTTGTTGAGCTTGCCGGATTCTCATAATCAGTTCCGAATTTAATCTCAAGCTAGCAATAATCCCATAACTGTAAATCTCATGTAGGGTCATATCAAATCTAAGGTTTATGAATTGTTCCAATAACTCGTGCTCCTTAACCATTATATATGATACCAACCCGAGACTCTTTTTGCTTAATGCATCTGCAACCACATTTGCCTTCCCCGGGTGGTACAAAATCTCACAATCATAGTCTTTGAGGAGTTCTAACCACCTTCTCTGTCTCATATTTAACTCCTTCTGTGGGAATAGATACTTCAGACTCTTATGATCCGTAAAGATATGAAATTTCTCAGCATACAAGTAGTGGCGCCATATCTTCAATGCAAATACTACGGTCGCCAACTCCAAATTGCGAGTGGGGTAGTTCTTCTCATGATCGTTCAACTGTTTAGATCCATAAGCGACTACCCTTCTATTCTTATCAAGACACAGCCTAGTCCTTGATGTGAAGCATTTGTATACACAGAGTAGTTCTCTGAGCTGTTAGGGATGATAAGAACTGGCACGGTGGTTAATCTGCTCTTAAGTTCCTGAAAACTTCTCTCACATGCTTCATCCCACTTAAACTCCACATTCTTCCTTGTAAGCCGTGTCAACGGAGCAACAAATCTAGAGAAACCCTATACAAATCTCCTGTAGTAACCAGTCAAACCCAAAAAGCTTCTGATCTCTGTGACTGTCCTAGGCTGTTCCCACTGAACAATAGCCTCAATCTTGGATGGATCCACTGTCACCCCATCCTTCGATACAACATGGCCCAAAAAGGAAATCTGCTCTAGCCAGAAGTCACATTTACCCAGTTTGGCATGCAACTTTCTCTCTCGGAGGGTTTGCAAAATAATCCTTAAGTGCTGCTCGTGATCTTCCCTTGACCTTGGATACACCAATATATCATCAATGAAAGCGATCACGAACTGGTCCAGGTATGGCTTGAATATCTCATTCATTATAGCCGTAAAAGCTGCTGGCCCATTCATTAACCCAAAAGGCATCACCAGAAATTTGTAATGGCCATAGTGGGTGCAGAAAGCTGTCTTGGGCACATCCTCCTTTCAAATTTTCAATTGATAGTACCCAGACCTCAGATCTATCTTGAAAAAGATTCGTGCTCCCCGAAGCTGATCCAATAAATCATCGATGCGCGACAAGGGGTGTTTATTCTTGCTGGTAGCCGTATTCAACATCCGATAATCAATACATAACATGAGGCTCCCATCTCTCTTCTTTACAAACAATACCGGAGCTCCCCATGGTGAGACACTCGATCTTATAAACCCTTTATCTACATATCTTGCAACTGCTTCCTTAATTTTGCTAGCTCTACTGGAGCCATCCTATATGGTGACTTGGATATTCGCTCGGTTCCAGGTGTCAAATCTATATCGAATTTCATTTCTCTATCCGGTGGCAATCCCGGTAGGTCATCTGGAAAGACATCAGGGAATTCTCTAACCATTGGAATGTCATCCATATCCGGATGTGTTTTGTCAAAATCCACCACATAAGCAATAAAACCTTCAAAATAACATTCATGTCATGTATATACCAATGCACTTTAGTTGTTACAAAATTCAAGATTTCATTATTTCTTCTAAAATCTTACAACACATTCTTTAGGTAGAGAAAATGTAATGGACTTAGTGTGGCAGTTTAAGACAGCATGATTGGTAGCTAACCAATCCATTCCCAAGATTACATCAATGTCATACATATTCAGTAAGATCAAGTTGGCTGTCGTATACTTATCTCCTACCTTCACCTTACAATCTTTATACACTTGTTCAACAAATTGACTAACTCTCATCAGTGTACTTATTAACAGAGTCCCATTTAAGTGTGTGAGTTTTACAAAACCTGTTAACCTCGATGCATATGCAGGTGATATGAAAGAATGCGTAGCACCAGAATCAAACAAAGTTATAGCTTCCAAGTCAAAAATCAAGATTGTACCTTTTATCACCTCAGAAGAGGTATCTGTTGATGCCTGGTCTATCGCATACACCCTGCCTTGACCTATAACTTGCTTCCCTTTTTCTTCAGCCGTGGCTCTCTTCCTTGCAGGAGGTGTAACTGTAGGAACTTTCTCTGGCTCCTTACCCCTCTGTGGGACTACCTCGACTGCTTCTGGGTAATCTCTTGCATAGTGCCCAAACCTACCACATCTGAAGCATCATGTACTCTCAAGATGACAGGGCCTACCACCATGATATCAGCCACATACTCTGCACTGATCAGTAGTCGACCGGGGTCCACCAATCACTATACCACTGGCTGGTGCCTGGGTTGGATTCATGAAAGGTCTAGCAGCCTTCTTCTGTGACTCATCTGCCTCTCTCCGATGTTTACTCATAGTTTTCTGTCTCAATTTGACACTCTTGCCATCTCCCAGTTTCCTCGGACCCTTGTCCATACCCTAACTGCACTATGAAATTTGTAGGTTATAATCCTGCTCACATAACTAGCTCATCGTACAGCTTCCTTATATGTAGCGACATCAAACGGGGTCGACTTAGCTCTGATCGAAGGCCTCAGTCTATCAACAAATCTACGGACCTTGATAGCTTCACTCCTAATAGAGTCCAGATCATATCTACCCAATGAGGTGAATCATGACTCATACTTATCAACTGTTCGATTCCCTTGAGTCAGATTCAAAAATTACATCTGTAACCGATGTCGAGCGGTATTTGGGATGTATTGCTCTCTGAAAGCACCCAAAAACATATTCCATGTGATAGCTATACCCTGAGCTCTCAACATAGGCCTAATGGACTTCCACCAGTCCTCTGCTTCGCCTCTCAACACAAAGGCCGCAAGCACTACTCTCTCTATAGCTGACCATCTACAGAAGTCGAACAATTTCTCCATCTGGCTTATCCAGTCCTCAGTCACTGCTGGATCCTTTAGCCCGCTAAAAGAAGGAGGCTTAAAGTCCATAAAATGCCTCAACCTCTCCATATCACAGTCATATCCATACCTCAAGTCATCCTCATCATACTACTGTGGGGCTACCGGAGGAGGTACTAGTCGAATATGGGGATCTCATGGCCTAACCGGTTCAGGTCATGCAGGTGCAACATTCTCAGGTTCAAGAGCAGTTGTTGGGGGATTCGGTGCAGCCTGTCCCGCTGTACTTGGTATACCCTCAAACCTAGCCATAATCTGACCTATCATGGTAATCATCGTACGCATATCTTCCTCTAATCGGGCTACCCGAGGGTCAGAAGCCTCTATCTGTTCCTGGGGCTCATGACTAGAGGATGATCTACTATGCCTCTGAGTCCTGTCATTTCGCCCTTGAGCTCTCGAGCTCTCTCCCCTCTTATGGTGTCTCTTAGGCATATCTTATAAGCCTGATAACTTCATGCATTTATAACAAACTTTTAATTCACTGTCAGTTCCGTATACACATTTGTATCTAAATATCGCACAGTAACTTGGGGATGTATGTTTTCTTAGTCTTAAACATCGACTCACACCAGAGCAACCAAGCTCTGATACCAAATCTGTCACACCCCACTTCTGGGTGCCCTTTATCCATACATACTCTACTTACGGTTGGGCTACGAGACAATGCAATTACTAAATTCCATTTAATTTACAGCGAAAATATTTAAAACTTTAATTCACACTCCCAGGTGTGTGTGTGTGTAGATATACAAAATCAATCGTATAATATAATATCATTACATAGCATCCCCATACAACTGTTTACATTTTTGATTCATAATGTGCGATACATTGTAATAGATACAAAATGCTCATGTGTATACAAATCTTTATACCTTTGCAACTGTTGAGAGCTGTCCAATACAAAAAGAGATCTCGAGACCACCGCACTATCCAACTTCTCAGTATCTAGAGGGGGAAAAGTAGTAGGATGAGCAAACCACAGCTCAGTAAGGAAATGGATGCTAACAGGTAGATATTGTACTATCTACATAGCCCATGCATGCATAAACAAAACCATGTTTCAACATAAATGGAAATATTACTAGAAAATGCATTTAAACATTACTTCTCACATAAGCATTTTCATGAAAACAAGTATACGATATTCTCATTTGAAAACATGTCACAAACAATGCTATCATAGCACGAGCATTCAAATCAGGAGGTTTATCAAACCACAAATCTCTTTGCTTTTCTCAAATCATTTCTTTTCGTCAAGTCTCTTCTTTTTTGAGTTTCTCAATTTCTCTTATCTCTGAGACAGGCTTGGAATTCTCAACAATCTAATATCCATGACATATGGCCATATTCAGTGATCCCAGGCCTCACTGATCAGGTGTGCACAGGGCATCATTTCGCTTGAAGGGGGATGAGTCAGTCTTACCCTCTGACTCATCTCAATCAACCTCATCTCCTCATACCACATATGCTCACGGTACAAGGTACACCATGTGTCATCTACGTGATACTCGTACTCATGTGCACCCAGCACGGTACATAGTATACCAATGGATAACTACACAGTTCAACGTACAACTGTGGACCCAATCAATCTACCAACTCCAGTGGACTCATCATCCTGAACCATGTCTCATATACCAGGCAAGCAAATCAACGAGACACATAGTTATCGCAAGGCTCCACTGCGATATCTCTCAGTGCGAGCAACTGCTTCTAGCACTGGATCATCTGAACTTAGTAAAAACTGGTACGAGCAATGGTTCAGTACCTTTCTCAAATCCATCTTGCGAGATGAACTCCGACATGACATATCAAAACATAAAAACATGTGCGACCTAAAACTCCAGCACATTATCATTATAAAACCTCGTGCGAGTCACGCTCCAGCACGGTTTATCAAAACAAGTAGACGTATGCGAGTGAAACTCCAGCATAGTTTAATTCATCAAAAACGTGTGTGAGCTAAAGCTCTAACACCATTTCACATCTCAAATCTGATAGGTGGCTATTTTCTCTTTAGAAACTTAAAA
The DNA here is from genome assembly GCA_033439115.1 of Firmiana major. Classification (NCBI taxonomy): domain Eukaryota; kingdom Viridiplantae; phylum Streptophyta; class Magnoliopsida; order Malvales; family Malvaceae; genus Firmiana; species Firmiana major. Next base: position 39,924,748 of record CM065907.1, on the reverse strand, counting down.
CATGTTTATTTACGTTGCATGACGTCCCATGCTAAACATGTAAAACTAGCCAACCTATCCATCATCATTTCTCAATCACAAAATAACATATAGTTGTAAAAACATAAAAAACATGCATGTCAGGCTAATTTCCTTCCCACATTCCACTTTCACAAATTATACCATAATACATTTCCATTCACATTTGGTTTAATAGCTAAGCATAATATCTCTAGCGTCATAACTATTAAAATCACAGTAAAAATACGTATGAATATCTCTATCGCTAACATACAGTCCCTTACCTCGAATCGCGCTCCTAATTCCTTCGTCTCGTTTGCTCCGTTCGCGATCTGGGTTAACCGTGTGCCACGTATTTCAATCTACACGTGTAAATCATTAAGTTATTTCCCTTTCCCATCTACTAAACATACACATTGTCTTTTACTTGACTATTCATACTCCTAAAACCCTTAAATCACATTTCACTCTTCCACTAATATCATTTTATCAACTCTTAAGCTTTCCATCACTTTTCCATGGATTTCCTCTTTACAAATCTCTCTTAATATTACTCACCCATCACTACATTCATCATTTCTATGCATATTTCACATATTATCCAACTCACAAATGTCTAGTAATCCCATATTTAAGGCTTGAAGGTTGAAGAGCTTACCATTTTACTTAGTCAAACTTGTGGTAGCCAAAACTCCTTCTCTTGATCACACCAATGTGTGATTTTTGGGTATGTTGTTCTCCTTGCTTCAAGGAATAACTTTCCCTTCTTGAGCTTCTTCCAAAACTGGTTAGAATGTAGTAATTTTTTTACAGTGAGAAAGTTTGGTTCTTGAGAGAAAATGGCAGGAGCGGGTTTGGTGGGGAAGAAATCTGAGTTTTCAGCTCAATCTCGCGCTCCTTTTATAGATGCAGACACATGAGATTAGTCTGGTTCCTCGTGGAGATCAATCTCTGCATGGTTTGGTAGTCCTTTTTACTAAACGCAACTACTACTAGATCGATCTTCTTCCATGATGAGATTGATCTATTTATAAGCAAATTCCTTCTAGGAGATCGATCTGCCTCTTGTAGGAGATCGATCTCCTCCTTACAGAACCTTAACATGATCGATCCGTCGAGGGCTCAAGATCGATCTCTTCCAGGCCGAGAGTTAAAGAGATTGATCTTCCTTCCATATGAGATCGATCTGCCCTGTTGTATTGCACTAATTCATGGCATTTCATGATAGGGGATCGATATCTCCTTCATATGAGATCGATCTCTCATCCCCTACACCCTCATTTTCTGCAGTTTTCTACAGATTTCTTAATGTACATTCATCCTTATTTGCTTCATACCTCAATTTGCATTCCGTGCACAATGAACACACAATGGCATCCATTCTACCTAGTTCATTGTTAATGAAACTTATGCACACTACTTGAAATCATGGATGTTTCATTAGATTTCCAAAATCCTTACATCTTCCTATCATTTATACTAATGTACTAATACATATACATACATCATAGCTTCTCAAGCTATTTTTGTAACAACGTACATATACATCATATCTTCATAAAAATAAATCAGTGTTGAATTATGGGCATTACAATCAGTCCTCAACTGTGCTCAACTACTGCGGACGCTCTGTAGAGAGGAGGAAATAAAAAAGGGGTGAGCTCACAGCTTAGTAAGGAAATAAGGTAAGCAAGTAGATAACCACACTATCTACAAAATATAATGCTTATGCCATTAAATCATTTCCTTTTCGATTCGCATCTAAAGCATGTGTCTTTCTTGAAACATTTATGCAATATATATAGATACAAATCAACAATATGAACTGAAAACATGCTAGTTTAATAATCTCAGCAATTCATGCAAAACATTGTATTTCTCATGTAAATTCTATAAATCACATTTCATTATGCCATGTTGATTGAATCAAAACAAAGATGACATATCATCATGTAAAAACATGGAAATCCGGGTCTCACCCATCCCTCGAGTTACCCTTTCACACACAAGGTCACATGTCGAGACTCAACCCATCCCTCAGGTCTACCCAATTTATAAAACTCATGTAACAATTCAAACAAGAAATATCAGTAAGGTGAGATAGGCGACTACTTGTTCCGAGATTATGATCATATCTCATTTTTCGTGATCCCAGGCTACATAGTACTCGGTGTACGAGGCCTCACATTTGCTGTAACGGGAGGTGGGTCAAATCCTCAACCGTTAGCCACAACTCTATATCATCGTGTACTCATGGTACATCATACTCCATGTGACATACATGGTACAAAGTACTCCATGGACCTAATCCTTATAGTCAGGGTGCCTGCCATAGGTCTTAGCCCTCATACCATGGATAATAATTTCGATAGCCCTCGGCCATATCTCAAAATTTTGCACGTACAAGCATATAATTGGTGCGACACACAGTCTGTATAGGCTCCCAACACGGCTGTTTCATGCTATCTCTTTCAAAATCGGTACATACGAGTAAACTCCAACACGACCTCATGCACAAGTCATATAAATCTAGTGCGAGCAATGCTCCCAGCACTATGTCATGTAAAATTGAGTACGAGCAATGCTCCAGCACTCTATCATGCATCAATCAATAAAATCGAGTACGAGCAACGCTCCATTACTCTATCATGCACAAATCGCATTAAAATCAAGTACGAGAAATACTCAAGTACTATGTGATGCATATCATGTAAAATCTAGTACGAGTATCACTCCAACACTAATGAAGGTGGAAAACATATAAAATTCAGTGCGAGCTGTGCTCTAGCACGATTTATTTTTACACAAATCGATATACGACTTATTTCAATTGAATTCACCCAATTAAATCAAATCGGCACTATGCTGTGTTATGTTCGCATATAAAATGAAAACATCAGTCAGTCTATCCATGCAACTATCAAACAACATTTAAAACAGTCGAAAACATGCTTTCTAAGCTTTTTGCAACTTTTTCCAAAAGTTGACTTTTTTTTACTACCTAATGGCAAAATCATAATTTGCCACTATCGGGTCGCTATAAATATAATTTACTTTCTTTGACCCTCAAAGTTTTTAAGTGAATATAAAAGCAGGCGAAAATACGTGCAGGTATCTCTAACTACTCATAAAAGTCCCTTACCTCAGATCACATCATGTGACCTCACTTCCTCGGTGCTGCTCACTCTCATAGTCCGATCAGCTCCTAATATAAACTCTGAAACTGCATATAACCATTTATTAGGTTAATTTTAATACATTCTTCAGTATTTTCTCTTTATTGGGCTTAATTTAAAGTATTGAGCCCATTTACTCCTATTGGGCTCAATTGCACCTTAATGGGCCTTAATCCGTTTTAAGCCCATTTTTACTTCGGTATTCATTCTTTTAAAGCCCATTGGGCTCATTAAGCCCATTAATACTTATTGGGTCGTCTTAAGCCATTTGTAGTCTCTTTGGACAACTTACACAATCATTTACGATCGTCTATTCTCAATTCCAAACATTAAGCATTTTATACGAAATTAATCCGTAACTTATGCGATTAATTTCTAACTCGTATAATTATACAAATTATAGCAAGTGAGATTCATTTACCTGTGATTTCATGATGGCTCGTAAATCGAGGCTCGATCGAAACCACGTTCGTCGCCTATCGTCGCACTACATAATTATACATTTAAACCGGATCAATTTTGGTCCAATATAAATTTTGATAATTTTTTCAAAAATTAAATCGATCAATTTTGACCGCTTACCGGTTTATCCTTAATCTCGGGGCATCACCAAATTTTTCTCCTTTTTTTTCTCTTTTTTTCTTTTTCTGGCTGAATCGGTTCGGATCGATTCAGTCCCCCTTTTCATTGAAGCGGTTCGACCTGGTTCAATGCTGATTTCACTGTTCCCGACGTTTTTGGCTGGTTCTCAAGCGAAATCCTCCACCAATCAGCTCGACTTCTCCTTTAGAGCCTTCTTTTGGCTTGGGCTAGGGTAGATCGACATCGGATTCCGCCGATTCTCCCCTTCTCTCCCCCGACATCTCTCTCTTTGATCTCCCATTTTTCGGTGACTCACAGCATGTGGTGGCTGTCACCTGTTCTCCCGGTGCCGGTTGTCCCTTCGCTTAGCACCCCTCACGTCGTCCGCCTCTGTGTCGCCGCCGGTAAAGAGAATCAGATTAAGGTTAGGTTTTGCCTCCCCTGTTCACGCGTTTCACGATCTGGTTTCCTTTTTTTTTTCGTTTTCAATTCCCTTACCTTTTTATTTTATTTTATTATATATATATATATTATAATCTAATATAATATAATATATATTTAGAAATATCCTATAATAAAATACACATATATATAGGAAAATATCTTCTATTTTATAATATTATTATAATAATATTAATACTAAAGCAAAGTATTTTATACCTTAATATCCACATACATATACATATAAAATTATTTAATTTATCTAGACAATTATATATGTACATCATATTTTATTTTTATTTCTCCGAAAATATTATTATTTATTATTATTATTTTTTTGGGAATATTTTTCCATATTTTCGAGATAAATTCTCGAGGTGAAAAATTCTGATTTATCACCATAAATTCGTATCTTGATCAATTGGACTTAGAATTCAATTATTTCTTCTTTATTGATCAAGATTACATAAATCCATATTTATAATGACAATTTCTTAAGGAATGGCACCGAATTTTGGGTCTTACACTTCCTCCCTCTTCTCTCGGTAGCCGGTCGTCATTTCTCCCTCTATCGGTGCCGACAATGGTCTTAGGCTCCCTCATCGGCCTCTCGCCTGGGTCCTCTCTCTCCGGCAACCTCCTCCGTTCGTCGGAGGAGAAGGCTGAGGGAATCGGGTTTTCCCGATTCTCTTTACTTTGGAGTCGCATGACATCCTATTTCCTTTTTTTTAATATATATTATATTATATTTTAATATAATATAATATAATATATACAAAATATCTTGAACTTATAATATTATTATAATGTATTACGTATACATTGATATTCACACAAACCCATATATTTTTAGACACCCCTTTTTTCTATATATACTTTATGTGTATATATAGACATTATCATTTATTTTTATTTTCTTGGAAATATTTTTTTCATATTCCCGAAATAATTCCTGAGGTGGAAAATTTTCGGGCCTATCGCAATAAATTAATATCTTGATCAAATAGACTTGAAATTTAATTATTTCTTCTTTATTGATCAAGATTACACGAATCCATGTTTACAATGTCAACTTCTTAAGGAAATGACACCGAATTTCGGGTCTTACAATCCTCCCCACCTTAAGAAATTTGGTCATCCAAATTAGAACCAAGTCAATTCTCGAATAGATGTGGATACCTCTCTCGCATCAAGCTCTTCAATTCTCACTTAGCTTTCTCTGAAGTGTGGTACTGTCAGAGAACCTTAACCACAGAGATCGTCTTAGATCGTAAGACCTTCTCCTTTCTGTCTAATATTCGAATCAGCTTCTCTACATATGAGATATCCTCCAAAGTCTGGATGGTTCTCTCTGACTGACCATCAGACTGGGGGTGGAAAGCTGTACTGAAACTCAATTGGGTTCCCATAGCTTCTTAAAGGTGTTCCCAAAAGTGGAAAGGGAAGCGGGAGTCCCTGTTAGACACAATACTCACTAGAATGCCATGTAGCCTCACAATCTCCTGTACATACAATTCCGCCAATGCACTTAGAGTATTCATAGCCTTCCTAGCTAGGAAGTGAGCTGACTTCGTCAATCGATCCACAATCACCCAAATGGCATTATGGTTCTATCGGGTCCTCGGTAAACCCATGATGAAATCCATGGTGATATGCTTACATTTCCATGTCGATATAGGTAGAGGCCGTAATAATCTCGCAGGCTTCTGATGCTCTACCTTAACCTGCTGACACACCAGACACTTAGCCACATACTCTATAACATCTTTCTTCATGCCTGACCACCAATACACTTTCTAGAGATTCTGATACATCTTATTACTCCCCGGATGCACTGTATACCTCGATAAATGAGCTTTTGTCACAATCAATCTCTTTAGCTGTGGGTCATCGGGAACACAAATTTGACCTCTGAATCTTAGCAAGCCATCATCATTAACTGTGTACTCAGTTACTCTACCTATTTGTATCTGACTAACCCGATCAATACAAAAGCAATCAATACGCTGAGCTTGTCTGATCCAGTCTATCAAATCTGGTTCTAATCTTAGACTAGCTATCACACAATATGCATCAGTGACAGAAGGATTTATATCCAGACTGAGGCTAGTAAACTGCTCTAACAGTTCATGTTCCCTGACCATCATGTACAATACCATCTCGAGGCTCTTCTTGCTCAAGGCATCAACGACTACATTCACTTTACCCGAATGATAAAGTATCTCATAATCATAATACTTCAGAAGCTCTACCCATCATCTCTGCCTCATATTCAATTCTTTCTGTGAAAACAAATACTTGAGGCTCTTATGATCAGTGAGTACCTGAAATTTCTCACCGTACAAATAGTGGCATCATACCTTCAGTGTAAACACTACGGCTGCCAACTCTAAATCATGGGTCGGATATTTCTTCTCATGATCCTTAAGTTGTTTGGATCCAAAAGCAACTACCTTCTCATTCTGCATCAATACACAGCCCAGTCCCTGTCCAGAGGCATCTGTATACACTGGGAAACCTCTTGAGCTGTTCGATATGATGAGAATAGGTGCGATGGTCAGTCGCTAGTTTAGTTCCTGAAAACTCTTTTCACATACACTATCACACTCAAATGCAACATTCTTCCGAGTGAGACGTGTCAATGGAGCAACCAATTTCAAGAAACTCTCTACAAATCGACGGTAATATCCAGCCAAACCCAAAAAGCTGCGAAGGGCTGTTACACTGAACTATCGCTTCAATCTTAGACGGATCAACTGACACTCCGTCCCTCGATACAACATGGCCCAGAAATGATATCTATTCCAACCAGAAATCACACTTATTGAGCTTCGCATATAGCTTTCTCTCTCTGAGGGTCTGTAGCACAATGCTCAGATACTGTTCATGCTTTTCCCTGGACTTCGAATACACCAGAATGTCATCTATGAACACTATGACAAACTAATCCATGTATGCCTTGAACACTCTATTCATCAATGCCATAAAAGCTATAGGAGCATTTGTTAACACGAAGGCATAACAAAGAACTCATAATGACCATAACGGGTACAAAAGGCTGTCTTAGGTACATATCCACTATGAATTCTCAACTGATGGTACCCAGACCTAGGATCTATCTTGGAAAAGATCTATACTCCTCGAAGTTGATCCAACAGATCATTAATACGTAGAAGGGGTACTTGTTCTTAATGGTAGCCTTATTCAACAACCTAAAATCAATACACAATCGAAGGCTTCCATTCTTCTTCTTAACGAACAAAACTGGTGCTCCTCAAGGTGAAACACTCGGTCTAATGAACCCCTTATCCAACAATTCTTGCAATTACTTATTTATCTCCTCCAATTCAACTGCAGCCATATGATATGGTGGTTTGGATATTGGCTCTGTACCAGGCACCAAATCAATACAAAATTTCATCTTTCTATCTGGTGGCAATTCTGGTAGATCATCCAGAAAGACATCGGGAAACTCTCTGACCATTGGAATGTCTGTCAATTTTGGGTATGCTTTATCCGTATCAACCACATATGCGACATACCTTTCATCATATCTTTCATACAGTTCGTACAACAATTCATACTCCTTCATCACAATAATTATATTCTCTTATTTCTTCATATCAAACTTTACAATGCTCTTTTTTTGGTGTAGAAAACATTACTGTCTTAGAATAACAATCTAAGACAACATGGTTTGCAGCTAATCAATCCATTCATAGTATTACATCAAAATCATGCATATTTAACATGATAAAGTTAGCTGACATATCCTTATTTCCTACTCTTAACTTACAATTCTTATACACATACTCTGTCAATTGACTATCTTTCATTGGTATGCTAATAAGCAATGCCTTACCTAAAGGTACAGGCTTTACATGTGAAAGCAATTTATATGTAAATACAGGCGATATGAATGAATGCGTGGCACCGGGGTCAATTAAAACAAATGCTTCAAGATCGAAGGCCTGAATGGTACCTTTAATCACATCTACTGAAGCATTTGTGGCCATCTGGTCCAAGGTAAACACTCAACCGCTGTCACACCCCGACTTCGGGTGCCTTTCATTCATACATATACTACTTACAGTTGTGCTATGAGCCGATGCAATTACTAATTCCAACACTTATAGTGGAAATAGTTAAAATTCTAAAACACACACTCCCAGGCACGTGTGTAGGTATACAAAATCTTTTATATAAAAGAAATATCTTTACATAGCATCCCCATACAATTGGCTCATTTTCAATATAGGACTGTGCGATACAATATGATAGATACAAAATGCTTTTGTGTATACAATTCTTATACCTTAGCAACTGGTAGGAGCTGGCCAACACAAAAAGATCTGGAGACCACCGCACTGTTCTACTTCTCGGTATCTGTAGGGGGAACATAGTGGGATGAGCAAACCACAGCTCAGTAAGGAAAAAGATGCTAACAGGTAGATACTGTACTATCTACATAGCCCAAGCATGATCAATAAAATCATCATTCATTTATAAATGAAGATATCAATGGAAAATGTATAAAACATTTTTCTCTCATAAGCATTTTCATAAAAATCAATGCTCATTATTTCCATTTGGAAAACATGCCATAAAATAGTGCTATCACAGCATAAGTATTCAATGAAGATATTTATCAAATCATATTATCCCTTTTCTTTTCACAACCATATCATTCATCACATTTCTCTTATCTCTGAGATAGGTTTGGAATCTAGGCAAACAAATATCCACGACATATGGTCATAGTCAGTGATCCTATGCCTCACTGATCAGGTGTGCACAGGGCATCACTTGTCTGAAGGGGGACGGGTTGGTCCTACCCTTCGGCTCATCTCAATCATCATCATCATCTCCTCATCATATCACATATGCTCATGGTACAATGTAAACCATGTGTCATCTATGCGATACTCGTACCCACGTGCACCCAGCACGGTACATAGTATTCCATGAACAACTACACAGTTTAACGTACGCCCGTGGACCCAGTCCATCTACCCTACACTGATGGACTCGTCATCCTTAACCATGTCTCATGTACCAGGCGAGTAAAATCAGCGTGACACACAGTCATCGTAAGGCTACAACGCGGTATCTCTCAATGTGAGCAACTGCTTCTAGCACTGTATCATCTCAAAATCATTGTGCGAGCTAGGCTCCAGCACATTATCATCATCATAAAACCATAAAAACTTGTGCGAACTAAACTCCATCACAAAGTCATCATCATAAAACCTCGTGCGAGCTACGCTCCAGCACGACTTGTCAAGTCATGAATACATATGCGACTAAAACTCCAGCATAGTTAAAATCATCAAAACAGGTGTGAGCTAAGACTCCAACACCTTTTCATATCTCAAATTTGATAGGTGGCTATTTTTCTCTTTTTAAAACTCAAATCATGTTTATTAACGTAGCATGCCGTTCCATGCTAAACATGTAAAACTAGCCATGCTATCCATTATCATTTCTCAGTCACAAAAATAACTTACAGTTGTAGAAACATTAAAACATGCATGTCAGGCTGTTTTCCTTCCCACATCCCATTTTCAAAAATCATACATAGTACATTTCATATCACTTATGGCTCAATAGCTAAACATATTATTTCTAGTGTCGTAACTACTAAAATCATACTAAAATACGTACGAATATGTCTATCGCTAACATATAATCCCTTACCTCGAATCGCGCTCGTAACTCTTTTGTCTCGTTTGCTCCGTTCGCGATCCGGGTTAATCGTGTCTCAATGTATCCCAATCTACGCGCATAATTCATTAAGTCATTTTCCTCATCCTCTTCTAATCATCCACATTGTCATTTACTTACTTACTCATGCTTTCACAAACCTTTTATCATATTTCTCCTTAATATTTCTTAGTAAATTCATCTAAAATCATTTACTCAACACCACTAATATCATAGTGTTCTAATATCAAAACCATAGCCAATTGAATCCATTACTCTTCCAATATCATTTCCATCAAGATTTCACATACTATCCAACCCACACAATGTCTAGAAACTCATATTTAAAGCTTGAGGGTTGAAAGACTTACCTAGCTTAGCTTTCTCCTTAGTCAAACTTGTAGTAGCCTATTCTCCTCCCCTTGATCAAACCAATATGTGATTTTTGGGTATGATTTTCTCCTTACTTCAAGGAACAACTTTCCTTTCTTGAGCTTCCTCCAAATCTGGCTGGAATGTAGTGATATTTTGAGTGAGAAAGATTGGTTCTTTGAGGGAAATGGATAGGTGTGGGTTTGGTAGGAAGAAGTTTGATTTTCAGCTCAATCCCGTGCTCTTTTTATAGATGCAAAGACATGAGATTGATCTGGTCCCTTGTGAAGATCGATCTCTGCATGGTTTGGTAGTCTTTTTCACCTAACGTAACTACTACCAGATCGATCTGCTCTTCATGATGAGATCGATCTATTGCAAGCAAAAGTCTTCTTGGAGATCGATCTTCCCTTTGTAGGAGATCGATCTACTCCTCATAATTCTTAACGAGATCGATCTGCCCCTTGTAGGAGATCGATCTTCTTATAACAAAACCTTAATGAGATCGATCTGTTGCTTAAGGGAGATCGATCTCTCCTTGGCCAAGACATTAGGAGATCGATTTGAGCTTTGTGAAAGATCGATTTCTTCCAGGTAGAAGCTTAAGGAGATCGATTTGCCTAGGTGTGAGATCGATCTGCCCTGTTCCATTCGGATGACACTTATCATTTCGTGAGAGGAGATTGATCTCTCATCCATAGGAGATCGATCTGCTCCTTCTCTACATTCTCATTACTGCAGTTTTCTGTAGATTTTCCAATGTATACTCATCCTTATTTGCCTCATTCTTCATTTTACATTCCGTACATAATTAACGTATAGTAGTATCCATTCTATATAGTTCATAGGCAATAAAACTTTTGTACACAACTTGAAATCATGAATTGTACATTAAATTCATAATGCTTGCGTCCTTTATTATTTATACACATGTAACAATGTACATATGCATCATAGCTTCATAATAGATACGTATGATACTACGGGTGTTACATTTCTCCCATCTTTAAGAATTTGGTCCTCCAAATTGAACCAGGTCTATTCCTCAAAAAATTGGGGATATTTTTCCTTTATCAGGTCCTCTAACTCCCAAATGGCTTCCTCTTATGTATGATACTGCCACAGGACCTTAACCAAAGAAATCGATTTGTTTCGCAACACCTTCTCTTTTCTATCCAGTATCCGGATCGGTTTCTCTATGTATGACATATCTTCCTTAAGCTCTAACGGTTCATAGCTAATTACATGTGCTAGATCCGGATGGTACTTCCTGAGCATGGAAACATGGAAAACATTGTGGACCTCCGCTAGCTCAGGTGGTAAGGCTAGTCTATAAGACCTATCTCCCACTTTATCCAAAATCTCAAAGGGACCAATATAACGAGGACTTAGTTTTCCCTTCATCCCGAACCTCGCTACTCCCTTAGAAGGAGATACTTTAAAAAATATAGACTCACCCACAACGAACTCAAGTGGCCTCCGTCTCCTGTCAGCATAGCTCTTTTGTCGACTCTGAGCCGTTCGCAGCCTCTCACATATTATCCAAACATCCTCTGAGGCTTGTCTAACTAAATCGGGAGCAAGCAACTGTCTGTCACCAACCTCTTCCCAACCAATAGGCGATCAGCATCTACGACCATATAGTGCCTCATAAGGGGCCATACCAATACTTGAGTGATAATTGTTGTTGTAGGCGAACTTAATCAGTGGCAAGTGATCATCCCATGAGCCTCTAAAATCCAGCACACACCCTTTCAACATATCCTCCAGGGTCTGAATAGTCCTCTCTGACTGACCATCTGTCTAAGGATAGAAAGTGGTGCTAAAACTTAGTTGGATCCCCATCACTTCCTGAAAATGTTCCCAAAAGTGGGAAGTGAAGAGGGCATCCCTATCAGAAACAACACTCACTGGGACTCCATGCAGTCTCACTATTTCCCGTACATACAAGTTCGCCAATGTACTCAAAGTATCTGTAGATCTCATAGCTAAAAAGTGTGTTGATTTTGTTAACCGATCTATTATAACCCAAATAGCATCATGGTTCTTACGGGTTCTCGGTAATCCCATCACAAAGTCTATGGTGACATGCTCCCACTTCCATGTCGGTATCGATAGAGGTCATAATAATCCTCCAGGTTTCTGATGTTCTACCTTAACCTACTGACAAATGAGACATCTAGCAACATACTCGGCTATATCTCTTTTCATTCCAAACCACCTATATATTTTCCAGAGATTTTGATACATTTTACTGCTCCCCGAGTGTGCTGTGTATCTCGATGAGTGAGCCTCTGATAAAATCAACATCTTAAGCTCTGAATCATTATGGACACATATTCTATTTTTGAACCTTAGTAGTCCATCTGAACTCATTACAAAATCAGTGCCCTCACCTTTCTGAATTTGGCTAATTACATCATTACACCATTGATTATTCTACTGAGCTTACCGGATTCTCTCAATCAACTCCGGTTCTAATCTCAAGCTGGCTAAAATCCCATGACTGCCAATCTCAGGCAGGGTCACATCCAATCTAAGGTTCGTGAATTGTTCCAACAACTCGTGCTCCCTAACCATCATATATGATACCAACCCGAGACTCTTTCTACTCAATGCATCGGCAACCACATTCGCTTTCCCCGGGTGGTACAAAATCTCATAATCATAGTCTTTGAGGAGTTCTAACCACCTTCTTTGTCTCATATTTAACTCCTTCTGTGAGAACAGATACGTAAGACTCTTGTGATCTATAAAGATCTGGAATCTCTCACCATATAAGTAGTGATGCCATATCTTCAATGCAAATACTACGACCGACAACTCTAAATCTTGAGTAGGGTAGTTCTTCTCATGCTCTTTCAGCTGTCTGGATCCATAAGCAATATCCTTCCATTCTGCATCAAAACACAACATCTGTGTAAACAGAATAGTTCCCTAAGCTGTTAGGAATGGTGAGAACTGGCGCGGTGGTTAATCTGTGCTTAAGTTCCTAAAAACTTCTTTTACATGCTTCATCCCACATAAATTCCACATTCTTCCTTGTAAGACATGTCAAAGGAGCAGCGAATCTGGAGAAACCCTCTACAAATCTCCTGTAGAAACCGACCAAACCTAAAAAGCTCCTGATCTTTGTGACTGTCCTGGGCTGTTCCCACTGAACAATAGCCTCAATCTTGGATGGATCCATTGATATCCTATCGTTCGATACAACATGTTCCAGAAAAGAAATTTACTCTAACCAAAAGTCACATTTATTGAGCTTGGCATACATCTTTCTCTATCGGAGGGTTTGCAAAACAATCCTTAAGTGCTGCTTGTGATATTTCCTGGATCTAGAATAAACCAATATATCATCGATGAATACTATCACAAATTGATCAGGTATGGCTTGAATACCTCATTCATAAGAGCCATAAAAGCTGTCGGCGCATTTGTCAACCCAAAAGGCATCACCAGGAATTTGTAATGACTATAGCGGGTGGGAAAAGCTGTATTGGGCACATCTTCCTTTCGAATCTTCAGTTGATGGTACCTAGACCTCAGATCTATCTTGGAAAAGATTTGTGCTCCCCAAAGCTGATCGAATAAATCATCAATATGCGACAAGGGGTACTTATTCTTGATAGTAGCCTTGTTCAACATCCGATAATCAATACACAACCTAAGGCTCCTATCTCTTTTCTTCACAAACAATACCGGGGCTCCCCATGGTGAGACACTCGGTCTTATAAACCCCTTATCTAGCATATCTTGCAACTGTTTCCTTAATTCCTCTAGCTCGATTGGAGCCATCCTATATGGTGACTTGGATATTGGCTCTGTTCCATGTGTGAAATCTATTCCAAATTCCATTTCTCTATCCGGTGGCAATCCCGATAGGTCATCTGAAAAAACATCAAGGAATTCTCTAACCATTGGAATGTCATCCATATCCGTATGTGTTTTGTTCAAGTCCACCATATAAGCAATAAAACCTTCAAAATAACATTTACGTCATTCATGTACCAATGCATTTTACTTGCTACAAAATCAGGGATTCATTACTTCTTATAAAATTTTACAACTTTCTCGGGTAAAGAAAATGTAACAGACTTAGAATGACAGTCTAAGACAACATGATTAGTAGTTAACCAATCTATTCCCAAGATTACATCAAGGTCATACATATTCAACAAAATCAGATTAGCTATCGTACACTTATCTCCTACCCTCACTTTACAATCTTTATATTCTTGTTCAGCTAATTGAGTAACTCTCATTGGAGTACTTATTAATAAAGTCCTACTCAAGTATAAGGGTTTTACAAAACTTGTTAACTTTGATGCACATGCAGGTGATATAAAGGAATGCGTAGCACCAGAATCAAATAAAGATATAGCTTCCAAATCGAAAATCAGAATTGTACCTTTTATCACCTCAAAAGAGGTATCTGCTGATGACTGGTCTATCCTATATACTCTACTTTGACCCACAACTTGCTTCTCTTTTTCTTCAACCATGTCTCTCTTCCTTGCAGGAGGTGTAACTGTAGGAACTTTCTTTGGCTCTTTGGCCTTCTGCGGGACTACCTCAACTGCTTCTGGACAATCTTTTGCATAGTGCCCAAGCCTACCACATCTGAAGCATCGTGTACCCTGAAAATGACAAGGCGACCATGATATCGACCACATACTCTGCACTGATCAGTAGTCGGTCGGGGTCCACCAATCACTATACCCCTGGCTAATATTGGAGTTGGATGCATAATAGGTCTAACAGCCTTCTTCTGTGACTCAACTGCCTCTCTCCGACGCTTACCAGGATATCTTCGACCAAACCTGGCACACTTGCCATCTCCCAGTTTCCTTAGACCCTTATCCTTACCCCAACTGAAGTCTGAAATTTATACGTCAAAGTCCTGCTCACACAACTGGGTCCGTCGTACAACTTCTTTATATGTAGCAATATCAAATGGGACCAATTTAGCTCTAATCGAGGGCCTTAGTCCATCAATAAATCTGCGGACCCTAATAGCTTCACTCTTGATAGAGTCTGGATCATACCGGCTCAATGATGTGAATCGTGACTTATACTCATCCATCGATCGGTTCACTTGAGTCAGATTTAAAAATTCCATTTGTAGCCTACATCGAGCAGTATCTGGGATATATTGTTCTCTAAAAGCACCCACAAACATATCCCATGTGATCGCTGTACCCTGAGCTCTTAATATAGGCTTGGTGGACTTTTACCAGTGCTCTGCCTCGCCTCTCAATACAAAGGCCGCAAGCGGTACTCTTTCCATAGCCGAACATCTACATAAGTCAAACAGCATCTCCATCTGACTTATCCAATTCTCAGCCACTGCTGGATCCTTCACCCCACTAAATGAAGGAGGCTTAAAGTCCATAAAGTGCCTTAACCTCTCCATATCACAATCATAACCATGCCTTAAATTATCATCATCATACTGCTGTGGGGCCACTGGAGGAGGAACTGGCCTAATAGGGGGACCTCGTGGTCTATTGGGTTTAGGTTGTATAGGTGCAGCATTCTCAGGTTCAGGTACAGTTGCTGGGGATTCGGTGCAGCCTGTCCTGCTGTGCCAGGTATACCCTCCAATCTAGACATGATCTGACCCATCATGGTCATCATCGCACGCATGTTTTCCTCTAATCTAGCTACCTGAGGATCGGAAGCCTCTACCTAATCATGGGGCTCATGACTAGAGGACGATCTACTATGCCTCTCAGTCTTATCATTCCTCCACTGAGCTCGTGAGCTCTCTCCCCTCTTACGGTGTCCCTCAGGCATAGCTCACAAGCCTGTTGATTTTCCTGCATTCATAATAAACTCTTAAATCACTACTAGCTCCGCATACACATTTGTATCTATTATCGCATAGTAACTTAGGGATATAAATTTTCTTAGTCATAAACATCGACTCACATCAGACCAACCAAGCTCTGATACCAATTTCTATCACACCCTGACTCCGGGTGCCCTTCATCCATATATATACTACTTACGGTTGGGCTGTGAGCCGATGCAATTACTAATTCCATATATTTATAGTGGAAATAGTTGAAATTATAAAACACACACTCCCAGGCACATGTGTAGGTATACAAAATCTTTTATATAAAAGAAATATCTTTACATAACACCCCGATACAATCAGCTCATTTTCAATATATGACTGTACGATACAATATGATAGATACAAAATACTTTTGTGTATTCAATTCTTATACCTTAGTAACTGGTAGGAGCTGGCAACACAAAAAGATTTGGAGACCACCGCACTGTTCTACTTCTCGATATCTGGGGGGGAAATAGTGAGATGAGCAAACCACAGCTCAGTAAAGAAAATGATGCTAACAGGTAGATACTGTACTATCTACATAGCCCATGCTTGATTAATAAAATCATCATTCATTTATAAATGAAGATATCAATGGAAAATGTATTAAAACATTTTTCTCTCCCAGGCCTTACTGATCAGGTGTGCACAGGGCATCAGTTGCCTGAAGGGGGATGGGTCAGTCCTCATCATATCACATATACTCACGGTACAATGTACGCCATGTGTCATCTACGCGATACTCGTACCCACGTGCACCCAGCACGGTACATAGTATTCCATGGACAACTACACGGTTCAACGTACGCCCGTGGACCCAGCCCATCTACCCTACACCGATGGACTCGTCATCCTTAACCATATCTCATGTACCAGGCGAGTAGAATTAGCGTGACACACATTCATCGCAAGGCTCCAACGCAGTATCTCTCAGTGCGAGCAACTACTTCTAGCATTGTATCATCTCAAAATCGTTGTGCAAGCTAAGCTCCAACACATTATCATCATCATAAAACCATAAAAACTTGGGCGAGCTAAAGTCCAGCACAAATTCATCATCACAAAACCTCATGTGAGCTACGCTCTAGCATGGTTTGTCAAGTCATGAAAACATATGCAAAGTAAAACTCCAGCATAGTTAAAATCATCAAAACAGGTGTGAGCTAAGACTCCAACACCTTTTCATATCTCAAATCTGATAGGTGGCTATTTTTCTCTTTTTAAAACTCAAATCATGTTTATTAACGTAGCATGCCATTCCATGCTAAACATGTAAAACTAACCATCCTATCCATCATCATTTCTCAGTCACAAAAACAACTTGTAGTTATAAAAACATTAAAACAAGCATGTCAGGCTGTTTTCCTTCCCACATCCTATTTTCACA
Source organism: Firmiana major (assembly GCA_033439115.1). Classification (NCBI taxonomy): domain Eukaryota; kingdom Viridiplantae; phylum Streptophyta; class Magnoliopsida; order Malvales; family Malvaceae; genus Firmiana; species Firmiana major. The sequence continues at coordinate 39,907,242 of CM065907.1, read as the reverse complement.
ATTCATACCATATTACATTTCATACCACTTATGGCTCAATAGCTAAACATATTATTTCTAGCATTGTAACTACTAAAATTGCAGTAAAATACGTACAAATATCTCTATCGCTAACATATAATCCCTTACCTCAAATCACGCTCGTAACTCCTTTGTCTCGTTTGTTCCGTTCGCGATCTAGGTTAATCATGTCTCAACGTATCCCAATCTACATGCATAATTCATTAAGTCATTTTCCTCATCCTCTTCTAATCATCCATATTGTCAATTACTTACTTACTCATGCTTTCACAAACCTTTTATCATATTTCTCCTTAATATTTCTTAGTAAATTCATCTAAAATCATTTACTCAACACCACTAATATCATAGTGTTCTAATATCATCACCATAGCCAACTCAATCTATTACTCTCCCAATATCATTTCCATCAAGGGAGATTGATCTCTCCTTGGCCGAGACTTTAGGAGATTGATCTGAGCCTTGTGAAAGATCGATTTCTTCAAGGCAGAAGCTTAAGGAGATCGATCTGTCTTGGTGTGAGATCGATCTGTCCTGTTCCATTTGGTATATACTTAGCATTTCGTGAGAGGAGATCGATCTCTCATCCATAGGAGATCGATTTGCTCCTCTGCAGTCTCATTGCTACAGTTTTCTACAGATTTTCCAATGTATACTCATCCTTATTTGCCTCATTCTTCATTTTTCATTCTGTACACAATTAACGTATAATAGTATCCATTCCATATAGTTCATAGGCAATAAAACTTGTGTACACAACTTGACATCATGAATTGTACTTGAAATTCATAATCCTTACGTCTTTTATTATTTATACACATGTAACAATGTACATATACATCATAGCTTCATAATAGATACGTATGAAACTACGGGCATTACAACCGCATCCTACAACTTACTTTCCCTTCTCTTAAGCTGTAGCCCTCCTTTTCAAGGTAGAAGTAATAGTTGTATCCTTCTTTGACTCTTTGCCCTTTTGTGGGGCTATCTCAGCCAACTCTGGGCAATACCTTATCATATGCCCCATCTTGCCACATCTAAAATATGCTCTAGTCAATACGTGGCATGGCGTACTACCGTGGTATCTACCACATGCTCTACATTGATCTGTAGTCGGTCGGGGTCCTGCAATGTGACAGCCTGGAAGCGCAGAAAATAGGGCTAATTTAAAGTTTTTCTTGCATTAAACTTCTTACTCAAGGTTGCATTCCTGTACAGTGTCATTTAATCACTTGTGTTTATAATAAATCATTATCCCCAAGATCACACAATTTTTGTTTCATAAAATCAAATACATAATATCTCAAAGGGGTCCGCCCACAAAATCAATTCATTTTCATCATATTGTCCTAATTACATCCCAAAAATACTTAACACAAATATCCATATTACATCATTGTCTGGGTACAAAATGAACTAAATTTATACCTTGTGTGTGTACAAGCGATAGCCTGGGGAGATCTTGTCCAGCAGCCTATATCACATAAGCGGCAGGTACTATCTCAATCACTGTAAGTAATTTGGAGGGGTGAGGAAAAAGGGTGAGCTCTCAAAACGTTCAGTAAGGAGGATAATGGGAGATTTTATAAAACCATCATCACATCACAACTCATCATTTGGGCATGTAAAACGTGATTAAAGTATTCAAGCATGCAAAACATTTATGGAAATAACGACAACAATAATGGCAATAGTTTGCACCAACATAATTTTACGTGATAAAATCACAAATCGTCATAACATCAAATCTCAATACATGATAGAAATCACAGTCATCAAAACACGCCAATCATATAAATAATCGAGACTAGGCAATTAATAAAACTCAGATAAAACAACGTCATAAGCACATCACATCATCCTCGAGGAGGGCATCCCCCGTTACCAAAACAGAGGCATCTCTCATTACTAGAATTGAGGCATCCTCAAAAGAGGGAAAATGCCAACATCTATCCATGGCCATGATATCGCTGTAGACTTGATCAGAGTTGTACAGCCTCGGTCTTACATGCTATCAAAGCAAGGCCACCCATGCTACATGAGCGGGGTCATCCTGGTCTTACATGCTACTAGAGCAAGGCCTGGTCTTACATGCTACCAGAGCAAGGCCACTCAACGCTATCAAAGCGGCGTATCGATGTACATCTCATGACAAGCCTTAGTCTCTGTAAAATACACCATTATTGTATAAAAATCGTTTTGCCTTTACGTAGAGCTCATAGTGGTTATCTCGAAGAAAGCTCATTTTTGTTAAAACACATTGTGTTCACAATTACACAAAATTTATCAAAACCGAGCTCAAATCGATAAAACACTCACATAGTCATCAAAGCATCAAAGCAACTCATTTCTCATAAACATGCTCGTTCATCAAACCTTTTTCACGCTAAAAAGGTGTTTTCATCATTTAGAAAATCACATACACAAACATTTTATTTCCCTTACCTCTCGCACCCTGAGGGGTGCAATGTCCCCCGGGTCTCGGATCAACCTCGTTTTTCGTATCGAATTCTCGAGCCGTCCAAACATCATCAAATCGTCAATATACATCATTCTCATTGTCGATTTCTTTCTCTTACTCATCCTAACTCAACATTTCCCTTCTTATCCTATTTACACCTATACACCCTAAACTACATTCAAGCTACAAAATCTTACATACATACATTGTCTCAAAACTCTTCCTACATCTTTATCAACACCTTATCTAGCTCATGATCCCTTCTTGACTTACACATTCCCAACTAAATATAAATATATTTGTTTACCAATATATATAAATGATAATACTTAAAAATAAGGGTCTTGTGAACTCACCTAGCTAGTCCTCTCTTGATCAAACTTGTAGAATGCTTGCTTCTTCCCTTTTCTTCAAACCAACCTTTGATTTCCTAGTATGTTGTTCTCTTTACCTAGAGGAACAACTTTTCCTCTTACCACTTTTCTTTATTCTATCCAGAATGTGGCAAATTTTAGAGAGAGAAAGCTCGATTTGGGTGAAAATGGTGAGTGTTGGTGTTTGCAGGTGAGAGGGAATCGATTTCCAGGTAAAATCCCGTGATCTTTATATAGACAGAGTGTGTGAGATCGATATGGTATTGGATGGAGATCGTTCTCTGCTTGTTTTCAACTACTCCAACTGCTCAATTACCAACTACAAGATCGATATGCTCGATGGTAGGGATCGATCTGCTCTTTATGGAACCATATGGAGATCGATCTGTTCTTTAAGGGGGGATTGATCTCTTCTAGGCCGAGACAATTGGAGATCAATATGCCCTTGTGACAGGATCGATTCTTGTTAGGCAGAGGCAGTAGGAGATCGATCTGCTCCCGCATGAGATCGATTTGTTTGTCTGCTATAGTATACTTATTGCAATCCTAGGGTCATGAGATCGATCTTTCTCCCAATGAGATCGATCCTTCATCTCTTGAGATCGATCTGGCCTTCATAAACTTCACTCTTACTGTATAATTTTATAGGAAACTCAAGGTAAAACTTACTGCAATCTACTTCATATGCCATATTTCAATCCATGCACATTTAAGCCTTAAAAACTTCATCTTCTTATACTTCATTAGATTCAAAACTTACGTGTACATTGCAATATCATAACCACATTCTCCAAATTATAAATCTCATAGTTAAAGTACACAAAATTCACAAGCCTCACATCCTCCCCACCTTTAGAAAATTTAGTTTTCTAAATTTAACTCGAGCTATTAAATAGTTAGGGGTACTTCTCATTCATAAGACTCTCTAGCTCTCAAGTTGCTTCCTCCATTGAATGATGCTTCCAGAGGACCTTAACCAGTGGAATATTTTTCTTCTGAAGTACTTTTTCCTTCCTGTCAAGTACCCGGATGGGTTCTTCCACATAACTCATATCTCCTTGAATATCTAATGCTTCATACTCAATGACATGGGAGGGATCCGGATTGTACTTCCTTAACATCGAGATGTGGAAGACATTATGAATCGTGAAAAGCTGTAGGGGCAAAGCTAACCGAGAGGCGACGTCTCCCACTCTCTCTAATACCTCAAATCGACCAATAAATAGGGGACTCAGCTTCCCCTTCTTTTCGAAGCTCTTGATACCTTTACTTGGAGATACTTTAAGAAACACAAAATCTCCAGTTTGAAACTCTAGTGGCTGCCTACGTACATCAGCATAACTCTTCTGTCGACTCTGAGCAGCCCGTAACCTTTCACATATGATCTTAACACTCTGAACTACCTGTTCAACTAGGTCGGGAGCAATTACCTCTCTGTCACGCACTTCTTCCCAAGCTCTGGGGGATCTACACCTCCTACTATATAGAGCCTTATAAGGTGCCATACCAATACTCGCATGATAGCTATTATTATATGCAAACTCGACAAGGGGCAGGTGATCATCCCATGATCCCTTAAAATCTATCATACACACCTTCATACACACCTTCAACATGTTCTACAAGGTCTGTATAGTCCGCTTGGACTGACCATCAATCTGAGGATGATAGGCGGTACTAAAACTCAATCGAGATCACATAGCCTCCTGAAAATGAGTCCAAAGCCTAGAGGTAAACTAGGAATCTCTGTCAGACGTGATACTCACTGGAGCCCCATGTAGTCTAGCTATCTCTCTAACATATAACTCAACTAAGGTACTTAAGGTATCCATGCTCTTGATGGTAAGGAAGTAGGCACTCTTCGTTAATCTGTCTACTATCACCCAAATCGTATCATAACCTCTCCGAGTTCGCGATAATCCCATGACAAAGTGCATGGTGATATGCACCCATTTCCACTTAGGCACTATTAAGGATTTAAGTAATCCTCTAGGATTTTAATGATCAGCTTTTACTTGTTGACATACCAAACACTTCGCCATAAATTCAGCCACTTCTGATTTCATACAACTCCACCAATACACCTTATGCAGATCCTGATACATCTTGGTACTACCTAGGTGCATAGTGTAATGGGAACAGTGAGACTCTCTCAATATTTGTTGCTTCAAGGTATCACTGCTCGGGACGCAAATACGACCCTTAAACCTCAATAATCCATCGTCACTGACTGCAAAACTGCAAGGTCACCTGAGCTTGGCTAACCAAATCCAGTAGCCTTTGATCATTTCCCTACCCGCTTCTAATCTGATCCATAATACTGGGTTCTATCCGTAGGCTAGCCATAAATCCGGTCTCTACTTCCTCAACTCTGACCTTGAGCCCAATGAACTGTTCTAACAAGTCCCATTCTCTGATCATCATAGTAGAAACCATACCCTTTCTGCTTAGGGCATCAGCCACTACGTTTGCCTTCCCCGGGTGATATAAAATCTCGCAGTCATAGTCCTTAAGGAGTTCCATCCATCTCCTTTGTCTCATGCTTAACTCCTTTTGGTCGAAGATATACTTCAGGCTCTTGTGGTCTGTAAATATCTGGAACCTTTCCCCATATAAGTAATGTCGTCAAATCTTCAATGTAAACACCACTGCAGCTAACTCCAAATCATGTGTGGGGTAGTTCTGTTCATGTTCCTTTAGCTGTCGCAATCCATAAGCGACTACTTTCCCATGCTGCATGAGCACACAGCCCAATCCTTATTGAGAGGCATCATTGTACACCACAAAGCCTCCAAGTCTATTTAGAATAGTCAACACTAATGCTGTCGTTAATCTACTTTTTAATTCTTGGAAACTCTACTCACACTGTTCAGACCATACAAAAGGAATCTCCTTACGTGTGAGCTTGGTCAATGGAGTGGCAATTCTAGAAAATCCTTCAACAAACCTTCTATAATACCCTGTAAGCTTCAGAAAACCCCAAATATCTGTAACTGTCCTCAGTCTCTCCCAATTAAGTATAACCTCTATCTTAGATGGATCAACTGACACCCCATCCTTAGATACAATATGACCAAGGAAGGCTATTTGATCCAGCCAAAAGTCACTCTTGCTGATCTTTCCATAAAGCTGCCTATCTTTGAGTATCTGCAGCACAATCCTCAAATGTCATGCATGCTCCTCATGAGATCGAGAATACACAAGGATATCATCAAAGAAGACTATTACAAATTGATCCAAATGGTCCCGAAATACCTCATTCATCAGACTTATAAAAGCAGCAGAGGTATTCGTCAAACCAAAGGGCATCACTAAAAACTCGTAGTGATCGTATCTAGTTCTGAAGGCCATCTTTGAAATATCCTCTTTCCTAATTCTCAACTGGTGATAGCCCGATCTTAAGTCAATCTTAGAAAAGACAGAAGCCCCTCTCAGCTGATCAAACAAATTGTCTATTCTTAGAAGGGGGTATTTATTCTTCACTGTAGCCTTGTTCAGCAATCTGTAGTCTGTACACAGTCTGAGACTACCATCTTTTTTCCTCACAAATAACATCGAAGCTCCCCATGGTGACACACTGGGTCTAATAAAACCCTGATCAAGCAACTCTTACAACTGTTACTTTAATTCTTCCAATTCAACCAATGCCATCCTATAGGGAGGTTTAGAGATTGGCTGGGTATCTGGCACTAAATCGATAGTGAACTCCAGCTCTCTTTCTGGTGGTAAGCCAAGCAATTCATCTGGGAATACATCCAAAAACTCACATACTACCGATATGTCCTTTATCCTTAGATGTTCCCGACTCACATCAGTGATGAGTGTGATGTAACCTTCACATCAATAATTTAATTAGTGTTTTTATGGTAACATCATTATTATATCTTCGATTTTTCACAATAAGCTTCGTACATTTTCATTCCTTAACATCCAAACATACACTAAATTTTTCGGGTAGGGAGAAGGTTACAATCTTAGTATAGCAGCCTAAACTCTCACGATTGGCCGCTAACCAATCCATCCCTAGAATCACATCAAAATCATGCATATTTAACAAAACTAGATATGCTAACATTACCCTATCTCCCACCTTGATCTTACACCTTCTACTAACCATATCAGTCATCTGGGACTCACGCATAAGGGTAGTTACATGTAAGATGTAATCTAGGGATTCATGCTTTAAACTCAGTTTACATGCAAAGTGTACATCAATAAAAGAATGCGTGGATCCTGAGTCAAACAACACATAAGCCTCATGATTACAGACAAGAAGGGTACCTCGTATGGTCTTAGATAAATTCCTTATCCAAAGCAAACACACATCCCTTTGTGACTGGCTTCTTACCCTTATCAGTAGCTGTAGCTCGTCTTTGGGGAATCATCCTCTGAGGCTGTTGTCGAGTAGGCTCCTGAGAATGTGGTTTCTGTGGCTGTGGGCAGTTTCTCACTCTATGACCCATGTCCCTACATCTAAAACATCCTTGTATGGTTCTGGAATAACTTCCCTCATGTGGTCAGCCGCAATCTCTGCAAACTCTAATCTCTGGCCTGGCACCTCGAGGGGTCTCCATAGTACTGTGAGGAACTCTGGGTCTATCCACTCTCCCTCTAGGTCCTTCGACCGTATATCTCTTAAAAGAACCCTTTCTAAAGTCGGTGTGGGAAGTTGCAGGTCTCTTACCCTTATCTCTGGTTATCACTCGGGACTCAGACTAGGACTGTATCAACTCTAGTCCCCTCTAAACCTCTCGTGCCTATCTTCGAGCATTATTAAACTCAATAATGCAAAGTCGTATCAACCGGTCTCTAATGACGACTCTCAGTCCATATAGGAATTGCTCTTTACGGAGCTCCTCCTGCTTAAGGGTCTCCAGATCATACTTCAGTAGGGTGGTGAATCGGTTCTCGTACACGTCAATCGACATATTACCCTGAGCCAAATTTAGGAATTCAGCTTGCATTCTCCTCTAGGCAGCTCGTGGCACATACTGGGTTCTAAATGCCGACTGAAAAATCTCCCAACTGATCACTAGATGAATGGCAGCCAATATACTATGGGTGGTATTCCACCAACATCGGGCTTGTTCCTTAAGCACGTAGGTACCCATACTAACCCTCCCCGCATCTGTGCATCATAGAAAGTCAAAGATGATCCGCATCTCGGTTAACCACTCCTCCGCCTCTGCTGCACCCTTCACTCCTTTAAATGTCGGTGGATTCATCTTTAAAAAGTCCTTCAACCGACTCTTACCTCTATCATCAGGCCTAGTTTATGCCGAAGGTTGAACTACTGGTGGCACTGGGTTAGTCTGCTGATCCTGTGGTGGTGTGGGATCCGGGGTAGGTGTGGTACTCGAGGCATTAACCCTAAAATGCTGCACAAATAGCACAGCCATCTGCTCGAATCCCTGCCGCACATCTTGCTCTAGTCGATTCATTCGAGAGTTAAGACTCTCTGGCTGTGGGTCAAATGGTGGAGGTGGCTATGCCTGCTTCCCAAGACGATCTTGTCACGACCCAAATTTCCTAAAAATCACTACAAATTTTTCATTTTTCGTTTATTCTTTAATTCTTACCTTTCTCACATCGTGACCATCCTACTAACAGTTGGGCTATGATTCGGTGTTAGTCACCTCTCACCTATTTACGATTCAATTTCCATAATCACATTCACATATCAGGATTTACTATCCTTTGAATTTAATTAAATACTTATACAATGGTATTTACATAACCTTACATGCCCGACATCATATCCATTTATAGTACTGTGCATTTACATATTTAGATACGAAACTATACAAATGTGTATACTTGTCTCTCGATGGGAAGCAGCGAATACCAAGATGCAAGTTCTTAGTCGCTCACTAACTACTGCGAGTGCTCTAAAAAGATGGGAAAATAAAGGGGGTGAGCAAACCACATGCTTAGTAAGGCAATTATGCAAGTAAGTAGATAGCTCCACTATCTACATGCTCATAATGCCATGCCCTTAAAATCCATTTCTTTTCGTTTAAATCTCACGTACAAAATCATGCATACATCATTGATATAGTTTATAAAAACTATTCGTGCATATAGAAATCATGCAACTCATGCATCAATGGCATTTTATGAAAAATCATAAAATCATAATTAGCATGAAATAAATCAAGATTATGCATTAATTCATGCCATGTAAAACAAATCATGAGAGACGATTCTTTTCATGAATTTGTAATTAAAGAATGGAAAACTTCTCATGCTACTGCATTTAAATCACTTCATTAAAGCTCAGTATAAAATAACCCTTCTGGGTCAATCATCTTATAAACAATCTCAAACTTAATAAAAATTCATTATAAAAATTATGTTATAAAATCACCCTTCTTTTAGGGTCACATGTCATAAAATTCTCTAAAAATCTAGCATTATAGTAAAAATCACAAAATCGGGGGCTTGACCCCTCCTTCAGGTCTACCCTGGTCTATCGAGACCAAAAGTTATATCATGTGAGACATGTAGGTGACTATATCAGTAACAACGAGGACTATGGCCATAACCTAGTGATCCCTGGCTACACGGTACCTAGTGTCCGGGGTATCACACCTGAAACGGGAGGTGGGTCAATCCTGCCGCCAGAACAACATAACATCAGGATTACGAGGGTAAGACTTGCTGCCTCGTGGCTAATGCCACTCCACTCCAACAATCCCCACGGTACAGTGTACTCTATGTGATATACACGGTACATCGTACTCCGTGAACCCAATCTCAGTCAGGGGGTGCCTGCAATAGGTCTTATCCACCCATACCAATTATGTCTCAGTATGCACGTGTGGACATATCATCTCATTGTGACACACAGTATACAGGAGGTTCCAACACGGCTATATACATGTCATATAAATCCCTGTGCGAGTGAAGCTCTAGCACGGCTCCATGCATATTCATGATATATGAAAATCTCGTGCGAGCGAAGCTCTAGTGCGATTTCATAAAAATCAGTAAAACTTGCGTACGAGTAGCACTCCAGTACAACTTTAAAAGAGTTATAAATCCATATAAAATCATGTGCGAGCAAGCTCCAGCACGGTTATGTGAGACCCCGTACATGTATAGCTATGTATATAGGAACATGGGAATGTAAATAAAATCATAAGTAAGATGATGTATTGTAATGTGAAGTGTATGCAATGTAAGTTCTTAAGATTTTGTACGCACTTGTAGTAAGAATTGTGATTATACGTACAAGTTGCATTATGAATGAGTAGGAAGAAATGAACTTAAAACGAGAAGAATGTGATCGAAATGGAATATGAGTAGTATAGAAAAATCAAAGGAAAGATTTACATAAGTGTATATTTCCATTCGAGTAATATCGTATATATTTGGTCATACAAAGATTCTACACAAGTTTTAATGTGTATGTAGTGAGGATGGATCCCATTTTCAAGTCTCAAAGATGAATGAATGAGGAAATGATCATGGTAGCAAATTAAGGGTGTTTGGTAAGGGTTATTGCAGAAAAACTGCAGGAAATCTGGAATTTGTGAAGGCCAGATCGATCTCATAGGATGAGAGATCGATCTGGGAGAGCCAGAATGCTCCTATGTGAGAAATGGAAGGGAACAGATCGATCTCCAAAGGAAGAAGATCGATCTCTTTAGCTCTCGGGTTGGAAGCAGATCGATCTCCTTAAGCTTCTGTTTGCAAGCAGATCGATCTCCAGTCTCGACAGATCGATCTCCTGCCTTTAAAACGTCTTAGAAAAGAGGGATTTTAGAGGAACAGATCGATCTCCACCCAAGGAAGATCGATCTCATCAAGTCAAAACTATAAATGGGAGCAGTTGGATCATCAGAATTTCGGGACAAAACCATTTCCTTTCCACTTCAACACAAAAACTAGCTTTCTCACTCCTAAATCCAGCCATTTTCAGTGAGATTTAAGGAGAGTCTATTAGAGACAAAGTTGTTCACAACAAAAAGAAGAACAACATAGTCTAGAGGCACTTCCCCATTTGATGGATTGAAGAAATAAAGGGCAATCCTAATTGGAGCAAGAGGAAATCTAATGAGGTAAGTTCTAATGCACAAATCCAAGTACATTGGTTTAGTTAATGATTATAAAGATATTTGGGTGTGCATATTGTGGATAGAACTACCTAGAATGGTATGAAATGAATATAACTTAGAAAGAGTCAAGTGTGAGAAAGTGGAGTGTGGAAGTGTTTATGATAAATGGGATATCTTGAGTGGATGATTATGTTGTGGGAATGGTTTGGACATGTTGATATTGGGATAAAAGTGTGAGGTTTACCACAAAGGATAAAAATGTGTATTTAAGGCATTGGATAAATGCTTAGTTGAATAAGAGTTAGGAACGTTAACTCGAGTGTTTGATGGATGAATTTCAGTTTCGGATCATACGCCGGAGCAAGTCGAGATGAGAACGCAAGAAGCATAAAGGCGGATAGTTGCACACAAGTAAAACGAGGTAAGGGACTGTGTGTTAGCTATAGAGATGTTCGTACGTAATTACAGCAATTTCGTAGATATATTGCTAGGACTAGTACGATATTATAAGTTTATGAAATGATGGGGAAGTATGAAAAGTACTATGATGTATATATGTATTGAGAAATGGGATAGGGTAAGGAAATAGCATGATATGCATGTTTTCAATGATGTTCTCAATTTTATATTGTTATTGATGATTGAGAAATGTTGATGATAGGTTGGCTAATTTTACATGTTTTAGCATGAAGAGTCATGCTGTATGAATAAACGTGTTTTGAGTTTTAAAAGAGAAAATAGCCATCTATCAGTTTTGAGATGGGATTTGGTGTTGAAGCGCTAGCTCACACCGGTTTTAATGCCTTGATGTACCGTGCGGGAGTTTTAACTCGCACGAGGGTTTTGAGAAAGTGCGGGAACTTTGCTCGCACCTGTTTTGTTGAGTTGAGGTAAACCTGGGGGTCTGGGACCCAAGGAGATACCAGCCGACGGCCATTTGAACGGGCTGGGCCTTAACGATAGATCGTACCGCGCTGGAGCTTTGCGTTGACTGTGTGTCACGCTGCTTGCTCGCCTGGTATATGAGACATGATTTAAGGATAAAAAGTCCATCGGAGTTGGAGTATGGACTTGGGTCCACGGTCGTACGTAGAACAGTGTAGTCACCCGTTGGTATACTATGTACCGTGTTGGGTGCACATGAGTACGAGTATAGCGTAGATGACACACGACGTATCTTCACCATGAGTATACGAGGAGATGAGGTGGATTGAGATGAGCCGGAGGGTAGGACTGACCCATCCCCCTTCAGGCGAAGTGATACCCTATGCACACCTGATCAGTGAGGCCTGGGATCACTGACTATGGCCATAAGTCGTGGATATTTGATTGCCGAAAATTCCATGCCTGTCTCAGAGATTTGAGAAACAGAGATAATCTTAGAAAAGAAAGAGAATTACGGAAAGAATGATTTGAGAAATGAAAGAGATTTCGTGTTTTGATAAATCTCTAATTTCACATTCGTGCCGTGAGGGAACTATTTATGAGCATGTTTTAAATGGAAGATTGACATTTGATTTACACGAAAATGCTATTGAGAAGTATATGTTTAAATGCATTTTTCGTATGATATTTCCATTTATAACGAAAACATGGTTTTGGTTTATGCATGCATGGGCTATGTAGGTAGTACGATATCTACCTACTAGCATACATTTCCTTACTGAGCTGTGGTTTGCTCATCCCACTATTTTCCCCCTCCAGGTATTGAGAAGTAAGAGAGCGGTGATCTCTAGATCTTTTGTGCTAAACAGCTCCCACAATCTGCAAAGGTATAAGATTTGTATACACGAGTATTTTGTATCTAATATATTGTATCGCACAGTTATATCTTGGAATTGTAAACAGTATTACGGGGATGATATGTAAGCACATGGTATTTATACAATTAATTTTGTGTATTTACACACACACCTGGGAGTGTGAATTAAAGTTTTAAATATTCCGCTATAAATGAATAAATTTTTAGTAATTGCATCTTCTCACAGCCCAACCGTAGTAGAGAATGTATGGATAGAAGGGTTCACAAAAGCGGGGTATGACGGGTTATATGCATAAAATCCATCAAAGCCTCGTGCGAGCAATGCTCCAGCACGCCATCATGCATAAATCGTTCAAAACTTCGTGTGAGAAATGCTCTAGCACGAATAAATGCTTAAGTAAATCAAAACTTCGTGTGAGCAACGCTCCAGCACGGTTTCATGCATAAATAATTCAAATCTCGTGTGAATTACACTCTAGCGCGGCTTTTATGCAATTATCATACCAAAACAGGATGCGAGCTAAGCTCCAGCACCTCTCATGCTTTTCAAATCATAAAAACTAGTGCGAGCAATCGCTCCAGCACCTTTTTATGCATATCAAGTCAAAACAGTTAAAACAGGGTGCGAGCTAGGCTCCAACAGCTCTCATGCATTTCACAATAATAAAAATCAGTGCGAGCAACCGCTCTAGCACATTTTATGCACACTCACAAACGCAGATGTAGTGCGAGCTATGCGCTAGCACTATCTGTTTTCATATAAACTTGATAGTTGGCCCATTTTTCAAAGAAATTTCATTTAAATCTTAATAACACTTACGTAGTGTTATATTGTGAAATTTATGCAATTACTGGCCAATCTATCGATTTGCTTTGCTTAAAAACCACAAAAATTCCTTAAATCAGAAAATTCCTTAAATCATGCATTTCATGCATGTCATGCTTTCACCATCCTTAGGTGAATTCCCTCAATAGGGGTAAAATAGTCTTTTCCTATTTTCGAGTCCTTAAAATCTTTAAACCATTTCTAGGACCTTTATACATATTCAGTGTATTCAAAAGCTATTAAAATATGCGTAGCTACCTCTAGCTACTCACACAATTCCCTTACCTCCTTTTTCTGTACAGTCTGACCTTTCCACTGATGTCTCGTCACGCAATCCAATTTGATCCAAATCTAATCTTCGAAACTGAGTATAAATATTCATCAGTTCAAATACAATATAATTAATTGTATTTTATATTTTTTGGGCTTAATTTAAATCATTGGGCCTGTTTACCCTTATTGGGCCCGGTTATACCATAATGGGCCTTAAGCCCATTTTTCACTTACTATTCACATCATCGAGGCCTATTGGGCTCATTGGGCCCATCAATATTTATTGGGCCTCGTTCTAAAGTCTTGAATAGCTTAATTAATTATTTACGACAATTTATCTCTAATTCCAGAATATAATTCATTTTATGCGAAAATTAAATCTGTAATTGATGCGATAAATTTCTAACATGCATAACAATGTAAATTGTCGTAAATAAGGGTTACTTACTCGAGATTCCATGATAGTACCCAAATCGAGGCTGTCTCGAGCTCTCGTTTGACGTCAATTGCTAAGCTACACAATTACATATTTTTTCGGGTAAATTTTCAATCGAATATTAATCAAATTAAATATTCAAAAATTTAAATCGGTCAATTTCGACCGCTTACCGACTTACCCATAGCTCGATTGCATCACTAAAATTTTTTTCCAATTTTTTCTCTTTTTCTTTTTTCCCTTTTTCTTTTCTTTTTCTTCTTTTCTGGCTGAACCGTTCGATCTGGTTCAGCCCAGTTTAAACCGGTTCGGTTCAGCCAGTTCAGTCCAGTTTGGCCAGCTCGGGGCTTCGTCGGCCGGTTCTTTGCTGGCTTTCGTCGCCAGCAGCTCCACGGGGTCGTCCCGTGCACGGATCTGGTCTCAGTTTGGTCAGAGGTGGCCGAAAAGTGGTCGGTCCGACTCTTCTCCACTTCCGATGTCAGTGCCTTCCTCTTTTCTCGCCATTGCCGGCACTGGCTGCCATTTCCCAGGCCGTTTCCGTCACCACTCTGCTCGGCATCAAGTGGGGAACCTTCAGTTGTCGATGGCCAGGGCTGAATCGGCGCCGGCGACAACAAATTCCTAATTTCCTCTCTCGGCTCTCTCTCTCTTCTTTCGCCGACCGTCGTTCGCTGTTTCCTTCGGCCTCTACCATCGTCGACGAGGCTCGGTTGTCTCTCCCCCATCGGCTTGTCCTCTGGCTCACTGTCGATCGCCTCCGTTGGTGAGGTAGAAGGCATCGGCCTTCTTCCGAAATCGCAAATCGCGATTTTCTTATATTTTTATTTATTTATTTATTTATTTATTGATAATTTATTTTATTATTATTTTAATCATTATTTTATTTATTTAATCAATAAATGAATTTCTCGGTCTTATTTCATCTTTTCGGTATATCTTTCCAATAATTTTGGGATAATTTTTCGTTGTGAAAATTTCGATTAATTCCAATAAATCTTTCCAATAATTTTGGGATAATTTTTCGTGGTGAAAATTTTGATTAATTCCAGTAAATTCATATATTGATTAATTGGACTCGAAATTTAATTATTTCTTCGTTATTGATCAAGATTTCTCATTTCCATATTTGTAACTAAATTTTCTTATCGAATTTATACCGAATTTCAATCTTTTGACCGTTTTACCCTTCACGTGTTCGGGAATACCATTTCGATCATTCATTTGGTCTTTAAATGCATTCAGGAAGTTTTATTCAGACCATTTGCATTTTTCATTCACGTAAAACTCTTCTTATGATTCAATTTACATCCTTTGAATCATAATAAATTTCGATAAAAATCTGGTCTTACATAATCTCCCCCACTTAAGAAATTTGGTCCTCCAAATTAGAACCAAATCAAATGGGTCCATAAACAACTCCGAGTACGTCTATCGCATTATACTCTTTAATTCTCATGTGACTTTTTTCGGAGTGTAATACTACCAAATGACTTTGACTAGGGAGATCGTCTTAAACCTCAACACTTTCTCCTTCCATCTAATACTCAAATCAATTTTTTTACATACGTTATATTTTAATTGAGCTAAGCTGTTAGAGCTCATA
This sequence comes from Firmiana major, assembly GCA_033439115.1. Classification (NCBI taxonomy): domain Eukaryota; kingdom Viridiplantae; phylum Streptophyta; class Magnoliopsida; order Malvales; family Malvaceae; genus Firmiana; species Firmiana major. Next base: position 39,891,423 of record CM065907.1, on the reverse strand, counting down.
TCCAATTACATATGCTGGGTCCGGATAGTATTTTCGAAGCATCAAAAGATGGTACACATTGTGGATGCCTACTTATTCAAGTGGTAACGCCAACCTACAGGCCTTATCTCCCACTTTTCCAATATCTCAAAGGATTCAATCTAACGAAACTCAATTTGCCTTCTTTCCGAATCTCGTTACATCCTTATGCCCTTAGGAAAAGTGACTTCTGACAATACTGATTCACCCTTGGTGAATTCCAATGGTTTATGTCTCTTGTCAGCATAACTTTTCTGTCTGCTCTGAGGTGTTCTTAATCTCTCACAAATCAACTGAACATCCTCAGAGGTTTGTCTTACCAATTCGGGAACAATTCTCTAGCTGTCATCCACTTCTTCCCATCCAATTGGGGAATAACCCCTACGACCATACAATACCTCATATAAAGTCATCCAGATACTCAAGTGATAACTGTCGCTATTGGCGAATTCTATTAGTAATAACTGATCACCCCAAGAGCTTATAAAATCAATGGCACACGCTCTCATCATATCCTCCAGAACCTGTATAGTCCCCTTTAACTGACCATCTGTCTAAGGATGGAAAGTTGTGCTAACACTCAGTCGGGTTACCCATAGCTTCCTGAAAACGTTCCTAGAAGTGGCAAGTGAAGCGGGAATTCCTATCTGATACCATGCTCACTGGAACGCTACATAATGTTCCACAATCTTCCTTACATATAACTTCGCCTGCGCACTCAGAGTATCTGGGGATTTCCATAGCCAGAAGGTAGGTAGACTTAATCAATCTATCGATTATCACACAGATAGCCTCTTGATTCTTGTGGCCTTCTATAACCCATCACGATATCCATGGTAACTTGCTCCCATTTTTGTGTCAATATAGGTAGAGACTGCAATAATCTTGCAGACTTCTAGTACTCTACCTTACTCTGCTGACATACGAGATACTTTGCTATAATCTCTACAATGTCTCTTTTCATACCTGACCATTAATACCCTTTTCAGAGATTTCGATATATTTATTATTTCTCGGATGCACTGTATATCCCGAAGAGTGAGCTTCTGACAATAACACTATTTCATCAACTATGGTCATGGGGAGCACTTATGTTGTCTGTGAACCTCAGTAAGCCATCATCACTCTCTGTGAACTCTGTCACTGTACCCATCTGAATCTGACCCACACTATCGACACCATGCCGATCATCACGCTAAGCCTGTCAAATCCGGTGCTAATCTCAGGCTAGCTGTCACACAATCACTGTCATCATCAGAAAGGATCATATAACTACTGAGGCTCACATCTGCTCTAGCAATTCACGCTCCCTAACCATCATATGTAATACCATCCCGAAGCTATTTCTGCTCAAGGCATCAGCCATTACATTAGCCTTTCTTGGATGGTACAATTTCTACGATAATAATCCCTCAGAAGCTCTAACCCTCTTTGTTATCATATTCGACTCTTTCTGTGAAAACAGATACTCGGGGCTTTTTATGATCAGTGCATACCCGAAATGTCTCACCGTATAAGTGGTAGCGCCATACCTTCAGTGTAAACGCTACGGCTTCTAACTCTAAATCATGGGTCAGATAGTTTCTCTCATTGTCCTTGAACTATCTGGATCCATAAACGTCTTTCTTCCCCTTTTACATCAATACATAACCCACTCATTATTTTGAGGTATCCATATACATTGAGAAACCTCTTGAGGTGTTGGGTATGGTGAGAATAATTACGGTGGTTAGTTTATTACTTCTATATACTAAAACTCATCGAAGCTACTTTCATACTTATCATCCCACTCGTATGCAATCTTTTTCCGAATGATACCTGTCAACTGAGTAGCCAATTTCGAGAAACTCACAACACCACGTCTGTAAGAGAGTTTCCAGTTGCTATTCATGCTCTTCCCTGGACTTTGTACCATGTACCATGTACCATCTCAGTACCATGTACCAATCTCAGTACAAATTCTATCTCTTTATCTGATGTTAGCCCTGGTAGATTACCCAGAAGATATTAGAATATATCGGATGTGCCTTATCCATACCAACCACACAAGCGAGAAAACATTCCCATCATTACTCATTCCGTGAGTACAATCATTTACTCCTTTAATTTCAATCGTCACACCTTTTTCATTACATGTCAAACTTACAGTACACTTTTCAGGGGTGAAAATATCACTATCTTAGGATAGCAATCTAAACAACATAGTTTGCAGCCGAATCAATCTATTCTCAAATATTACTTCAAAATTATTCATATTCCATTGAATAAAATCGGCTGACATATCCTTTTTCCCCCGTTTTCAACTTACAATCCCTATACCCATATTCAGTTAGTGAAAATCAACTATCATCATCTTGCCTAAGGGTACAAGCTTCGCATCTTTCACTAGCTTATAAGCAACTCAAGGCGGTATGCATAAATGCGTGGCACCAGGATCAATTAAAATAATTACTTCATTATTCACAACCAGTGTGGTATCTTCCACCACATCAGATGAAACATCAGTAGTGTCCTGGTCTAAAGCATACACTCGCCCTCGTCCAACAGCCTACTTTCCCTTTCTCTTCAGCTGTGGCCTCCCTTTTTCGGTGCAGAGATATCAACAGGGCTTTCTCTATCTCTATGCCCTTCTATGGGGCAGTCTCATCTAACTCTGAGCAATCATTTAATAAATGGCCCGTCATACCACACTTAACGCCTATTTTCGTTAATAAAGGGTAAGGCCTACTTCCGTGGTATCTACCACACATCCTACACTGTTACGGAGCAGGTTGGGGTCCTCCAATCACAATACCCTTCAAAAGTGCTAAAATTGGATACACTGGGGCCTTACCAATCATCTTACCCCGTGACTCATCAACTCTAATCTTTTACCAAACTACATTTTTCCCGTTCTGACATTTATGTCATTCTCTATTCTTTTTCTGTCTCTATTTCAGCCTTTACTACCTTTCCCAATCTCAGAGGCATGCAACTCATGATCTTGTTCACATAATTGTAGTCTGCGCACTGCCTCGACATAGGTAGTGATATCTAACGGGGCCAATCGGACTCTAATTGACAATCTAAGCCCTTCCATGAACTTTTAGACATTCCAACTCTCACTGTTCATAGTGTCGGGGTCATACCTGCCTAGGTATATAAACTGAGATTCATACTCGTCAATCAATCAGTTCCTCTAGGTCAGAGTAAATAATTTTATCTGTAATTTCCTTTAAGCAATGTCTGAAATATTCTGTCACCGAAATACATTTAGAAATATTTCTCATGTAAGCTCTTGATGTCTAACTCTTAAGATGGGTAGAGCGGACTTCCACAATTGCTCCAACTTGCACTCAAATCCCATGTATACTATGAGCAATTAGCTCCATAATATTCTCTACACTCCGCTTCAACCTTTCTAAGCGTCTCTCAATATTGTCCGATCTCTCTGTCGGACTCTGTCTGATCTCTCTGTCGGATTCTGTAGGGTATGCTCAACATCAGCCTCCACTTCACTCTCATCTTGAGTCTCATATGGTGACTCAGTACGACTCTCAGGCCTACCTCTACGGCCTTGAGCTCGTGTACTCTCGCCCCTCTACAATACCGACTATCAGTTAATGAGTCTATATTCTTGCATTTGAAACCAAATTCTTAGCTGCAATTCCATCTCGATACACACAATTGTATCTAAACAATGCACAGTACATGGGGATATAAACTTCCTTAACCACTAACACCGACTCATATCAGACCAACTTAGCTTTGATAACAAAAACTGTCACAACCCAAATTTCCTAAAAATCACTACAAATTTTTCATTTTTTGTTTATTCTTTAATTCTTACCTTTCTCGCATTGTGACCATCCTACTAATAGTTGGGCTATGATTTGGTGTTAGTCACCTCTCACCTATTTACCATTCCATTTCCATAATCACATTCACATATCAGGATTTAGTATCTATTGAATTTAACTAAATACTTATACAATGGTATTTACATAACCTTACATCCCCAACATCATATCCATTTACAGTACTGTGCATTTACATATTTAGATACTAAACTATACAAATTTGTATATCTGTCTCTCGATGGGAAGCAGCGGATACCAAGATGCAAGTTCTTAGCCGCTCACTAACTACTGCGAGTGCTCTAAAAAGATAGGAAAATAAGGGGGTGAGCAAACCACACACTGAGTAAGGCAATTATACAAGTAAGTAGATAACTCCACTATCTACATGCTCATAATGCCATGCCCTTAAAATCCATTTCTTTTCGTTTAAATCTCACGCACCAAATCATGCATACATCATTACAGAAAATAGGGCTATTTTAAAGTTTTTCTTACATTAAACTTCTTACTCAAGGTTGCATTCCTGTACAGTGTCATTTAATCACTTGTGTTTATAATAAATCGTCATCCTAAGATCACACAATTTCTGTTTCATAAAATCAAATACATAATATCCCAAAGGGGTTCGCCCATAAAACTCAATTCATTTTCATCATATTGTCCTAATTATATCCCAAAAATACTTTACACAAATGTGTGTATTACATCATTGTCTAGGTACAAAATGAACTGAATTTATACCTTGTACGTGTACAAGCGATAGCCTGGGGAGATCTTGTCCACCAACCTATATCACGTACGTGACAGGTACTATCTCGATCACTGCAAGTAATCTAGAGGGGGAGCAAAAAGGTGAGCTCTCAAAACACTCAGTAAGGAGGATAAGGGGAGAATTTATAAAATCATTATCACATCACAGCTCATCATTTGGGCATGTAAAACGTGATTGAAGTATTCGATCATTCAAAACATTTATGGAAATAATGATAACAATAATGGCAACAGTTTACACCAGCATAATTTTATGTGATAAAATCACAAATCGTCATAACATTAAATCTCAATACGTGATAGAAATCACAGTCATCAAAACACATCATTCATCAAAATAATTGAGACTAGGCAATTAATAAAACTCAGATAAAACAACGTCATAAGCAGATCACATCATCCTCGAGGAAGGCATCTCCCATTACCAAAATGGAGGCATCTCTCATTACCAGAATGGAGGTATCCTTAAAAGAGAGAAAACATCGACATCTATCCATGGCCATGATATTGTTTTAAACTTGATCAGAGTCATACAGCCTCCTTCTTACATGCTGTCAAAGCAAGGCCACCCATCGCTACCAGAGTGGGGTCATCTTGGTCTTACATGCTACTAGAGCAAGGCCCGATCTTACATGCTACCAGAGCAAGGCCACTCAACGCTATCAAAGTGGAGTATCGATGTACATCTCATCACAAGCCTTAGTCTCAGTAAAATATGCCATTATTGTATAAAAATCAGTTTGCCTTCACGTAGAGCTCATAGTGGTTATCTCGAAGAAAACTCATTTCCGTCAAAACACATTGTGTTCACAATTACACAAAATTCATAAAAACCAATCTCAAACAGGTAAAACACTTACACAGTCATCAAAGCATCAAATCAACTCATTTCTCATAAACATGCTCGTTCATCAAACCTTTTTCACGCTAAAAAAGTGTTTTCATCATTTAGAAAATCACATACAAAAACATTTTATTTCCCTTACCTCTCGCACCATGAGTGGTGCAATGTCCCTCAAGTCTCGGATTAACCTCGTTTCCTATATCGGATTCCCGAGCTGTCCAAACATCATCAAATCATCAATATACATCATTCTCATTGTCAATTTCTTTCTTTTACTCATCCTAACTCAACATTTGCCTTTTTATCCTATTTACACCTATACACCCTAAACTACATTCAAGCTACAAAATCTTACATACATACATTGTCTCAAAACTCTTCATACATCTTTATCAACACCTTAGCTATCTCATGATCCCTTCTTGACTTACACATTCCTAATTAAATATACATATATTTGTTCACCAATATATATAAAATGATAATACTTAAAAACAAGGGTCTTGTGAGCTCACCTAGCTAGTCCTCTCTTGACCAAACTTGTAGAATGCTTGCTTCTTCCCTTTTCTTCAAACCAGCCCTTGATTTCCTAGTATGATGTTCTCTTTACCAAGAGGAACAACTTTGCCTCTTACCACTTTTCTTTATTCTGTGGAGAATGTGGCAAATTTTAGAGAGAGAAAGCTCAGTTTAGGTGAAAATGGTGAGTGTTGGTGTTTGCAGGTGAGAGGGAACCGATTTTCAGGCAAAATCTTGTGATCTTTATATAGATAGAGTGTGTGAGATCAATCTGGCATTGGATGGAGATTGATCTCTGCTTGTTTTCAACTACTCCAACTACTCAATTACCAACTACAAGATCGATCTGCTCTTTACGGAACCATATGGAGATCGATCTATTCTCCAAAGGGGGGATCGATCTCTTCTAGGCCAAGATAATTGGAGATCGATCTGCCCTTGTGACAGGATCGATTCTTGTTAGGCAACATGAGATAGATTTGCCTTTCTGCTATAGTATACTTATTGCAATCTTGACATCATGGGATCTATCTTTCTCCTTATGAGATCGATCTGGCCTTTATAAACTTCACTGTTGCTGCATAATTTTACAAGAAACTCAAGGTAAAACTTACTGCAATCTACTCCATAGGCCATATTTCAATCCATGCACATTTAAGCTTTAAAAATTTCATCTTCTTATACTTCATTAGATTCAAAACTTGCGTGTATATTGTAATATCATAACGACATTCTCCAAATTATAAATCTCATAGTTAAAGTACACAAAATTCACAGGCCTCACATCCAATCACTATACCCTTAGCTGGAGTTGAGACCTAATACACCGGGGGCTTAATCATCCTACCCCATGACTCATCGACCCTCGATCGCCTAACAAACGGCCTCTTCCCCACTCGGACACTCTAGTCCTTTGCTGATCTCTTCAATCTCTATCCCTGCCCTTCACGACCTTACCAAACTCGAAGACGTGCATCACTTAGTCTTGCTCACACAACTGAGCTCTAAGCACGACCTCCTCATAAGTCGTGACGTCAAATAGGGCTAATATAACTCTGATGGAAGGTCTCAATCCATCCATAAACTTGCAGACCTTCTGCATCACACTGCTCATGGTATTCGGGTCATACCTTTTCAGGGATGTAAATCGAGACTCATACTCGTCTATCGACCTGTTCCGCTGGATCAGACCAAGAAATTCCATCTGTAATCTTCGTTGAGCAGTGGCTGAGATATACTGCCTCTTGAAGGCATCCAAAAATATTTCTCAGTCAATCGCCTGATATCTAGCTTTCAGGATGGGTCAGGCAAATTTCCACCAATGTTCTGCCTCGCCCTCAAACATGAATGTAGCAAAAGCCACACTCTCTGTGGTCGAACATCGAAAAAAGCCATATAACTTCTCCAACATGTTAATACAATCCTCTACTTTACGGGATTCTTGACCCCACTGAACGATGAAAGCTTCAGCTTTTAAAATTACCTCAATCGGTCAAGCTCACAATCATACCTTGAATCCTCACCAGTCTGTCGTGGAACTACAAGTGGTGGTACAGGGGTCTCAGTATTACGTGGCATAGGTGCAGGCTATGTAGGCGTAAGTGTATGAAGAGCAACTGTCGGCTCAATAGGAGTCATCTGAGCAGTCGGACCTTGCTTACTCTCTAACCTAGCCATAGCCTGAGTGAACAACTCCATAAATGTGTCCAAACTTCGCTCTAATCTCATATGTGGGCATCAGTAGTCTCAGCTGGACCTGATGGGACATGATCACGTGACGATTCACTAGGTTTCTCAAACCTACCACTGTGTCTCTTGGACCTATCTCTTTGGCCCCGAGAACGCGAACTCTCTCCTCGATTATGATGTCTATCAGACATCTCAATCGTCCCGTATACATAGTCAATTTCTCAGTTTAACCATAGCTCAGTACACACAATTGTATCTAATAATGTACAGTGACATGAGGATGTATACTTTCTAACTACTGACACTGACTCACATCAGACCAACAATGTTCTGATACCACTTTTGTCGCAACCTGTTTTCCCAAAAATAACTACAAATTTTTTGTGAACTTACCTCACTTCACTTGTTGGGCTGTGAGTCAATATCCATCACTCAGTTTCATATGTTATATATATACATATCATGCAATGCTTTCGTCCTAAACACTAACATCGCAAAAACTCATAAAGTTACCATTTCATAGTTAGAAAGTCATTTACATTGCCTTACATATACATCCATATATAAAGTGACTACATCACTGTACACTATTATTCAGATACAAAAAGTACATATGTGTGTATACCTCGATGCTGCTGAATAGCTATGTGTAATACACTATTATTCAAATATAAAAAGTACATATGTGTGTAAACCTTGATGCTGCTGAATAGCTATGTGTAAAGGATCGCAGGACAGACGTAACACACTCTACTAGAAATGCTCTGTAGAGGAGGAAAAGTAAAGGGATGAGCACAACATGCTCAGTAAGAAATATATGAAAACAGGTAGATAACGACACTATCTACGATGCTCATAATGCATGGTTTATACCGACAACCAATGTCATTCACAAAACCGTCATAGTAAAATACATAGCAATTTAATGCCATAAAATCGAATACCAAAACTCATTCAGAGTAAAATATTTTTGTGTTCAGTATTGAAACTCACATTTAAATCATATTCTCATTTCAAATGGTTTCATCACAAAAATAAAATCACAGATAGTTTCATCACTGAAACCAATAAAACAGATGAGACTAGGTAGGGATTTTCACATAATCCAAGGGACAATTGGCACCAGCTATCACGGATCAGGTGTGACATGGTGTCTATGAGTCCGAGGAGGGGATTAGTCTATCCATCGGCTCCTATCTAAGGACTATCACAAATTAGAGCAATGATAAAGCATGCCCGAGTCTAAAGACGCAATCCTCACAACCCATAGTTGCGCGGTACAGTGTACTTCATGTTGTCTACATGGTACAACGTACTCCGTGAACCATAGTATAATTAGCACATAGTTGTAGGTGCCTGAGTCACAAGCTCACCACCCTAACCAAATAAATTATCAACCATAGCCTGTCGTCTCAAATCCAGTGCGAGCAAGTCAGTGTGACACACAGTCCAACACGAGGGCTCCAACACGATCTCAATCACGTATCACAACAGAATAAGTGCGAGCAGTGCTCCAGCACAGCCTGTTCATATTCCATATCAAAATCAAGTACGAGCAGATCTGGATAATTCACAGACCTCATCATAGCTTCAACACGATTTCACATAAAAAATTGATAGATGGCTCACTTCTGGTGAAGACGGTACTTAAAACCGAGTTCAGTATTAAAAACGGTATAAAACAGAGTGAGAGGGTAACATCCCATCAAATCACTCATCAATCAAATCATATTTTAGAAAAACGTGCAATTTAATGCAGCTTTACAAAATATCTTTTTCAGAGAGAAAACATAGATTTCATGCACTTTATGCATTTTCGAAAATTCCTGGGTCTAGAGGTATTTTCATAATTTTACCATATTTGGGTACTATACAGAAATTTCATATCCATACTCTATACGAAATTTAAGTGTATGCAAATGTCGATAAAAATACGTATAGATATCTCTAAGAGTTAACATAGATCCCTTACCTGGAATCCCGTCGAATGCTCTTTTTCACCTTTTTCCACTTTCCGTAAATCAGTCTACCCGACTCCAAATATATCTCTTGGAGTTGCAGATAGTTATCAATCACATTAATTAAGTCAGATAACTTATTTTTCCTTTTTTATGGGGTCTATTTCATCAAATGAGCCCATTGCTCTTATTAGGCCTCATTGCCTCTTAATGAACCTAACTCTATTTTAAGCACATTTCGACTTTTCTATTTATTCTGTCACGGCCCATTGGGCTCCTTAGGCCCATTAACAATTATTAGGTCATCTGTGGGGCCCATTAACACTACAATCACACCATCTTAAGCCTTTTCTAACATTAAGCATTTTATACGGAGTTAATCCGCAACTTATGCGATTAATCCTAACTCATTTAACTTTACAAGTTATAGCAAGTAAGATTCACTTAGCCAAGTTTTCTTGATGGCATGTAATTCGAGGCTCGATTGAATTCATATTCGTCGTCTATTATCGCGCACTACACATTTATATATTTAACTCGGGTCAATTTTGGTCAAATATATTTTCAAATAAATTTTTTAAAAATTAAATTGGTCAATTTCGACCGCTTACCGGCTTACCGTAGCCTGGTTCATCATCGAATTTTTCTCCCCCTTTTTCCCCCCTCTTTTTTTCTTTTTCTTTTTCTTTTTCTTTTTTTTTCTTTTTCTGGCTGAATCGGTTCAGACCGATTCAGTACCACCTTCGCCATTCGGAGCTGCGCCAGTCAATTCTTCGTCGGCTTCCACTTCCAGCAGATCCGCAGGACATCACGAAGCATGAATCTAGTGGTGGCCAAGCCTCAACTCGTCGGTTTGGCCCTTCTTATCTTCAACCTCACTATCGATTTTCTCCTTTGCCGTTCGACGCCTTTATGTCACCGACGGTGGCGATTTGGCCCATCCCCTGGCTGGTGACGAGATCCTCTCCCTTCCTCCGACCTCCATTTGCCTCTCTTTCCTCTCTTTTCCTCTCGGTTGCCTCCTCTCTCTTCTCTTGATCTCCGATCGCCGTTTCTCCCTGTATCGGTGCCGACAGTGGTCTCGGGCTCCCTCATCGGCCTCTCGCCTAGGTCCTCTCTCTCCGGTAGCCTCCTTCGTTCATCAGAGGAGAAGGCTGAAGGAATCGGGTTTTCCTGATTCCCTTTGGTTTGGGGTCATGGGACTCTGTCGCGCGATCCCAATTCATTTTTTTTAAATGTATATTATATTATATTTTAATATAATATAATATACACAAAATATCTTGAACTTATAATATTATTATAATGTATTACATATATATTGATATTCACACAAACTCATATATTTTTAGACACCCCTTTTTCTATATATACTTTATGCGTATATATAAACATTATCATTTATTTTTATTTTCTTGGAAATATTCTTTTCATATTCCTGAAATAATTCCTAAGGTGGAAAATTTTCGGGCCTATCGCAATAAATTGATATCTTGATCAATTAGACTTGAAATTTAATTATTTATTCTTTATTGATCAAGATTACACGAATCCATGTTTACAATGTCAACTTCTTAAGGAAATGACATCGAATTTCGGGTCTTACAATAACTATTTATTCTCTCTCATTTTCAATTGCCAGGCATGCCTATGTCATTGGTTCTACGCCAAGGACTCTCAGTTTTTATCCAATGTTTCCTATTCCTATTTCCATGCTCACGTTTCCCTTGGTCAGAACATAAACCTCATTGTCATCCTTCCTTTCTCATGCCATCTGCTGCAGACTTCCATGCCTCGATTTCTTGCTCCCTTTGACATTCTCGGCTGCAGCATCAGTCATTCAGCCTAGTTCCTCTGAATCAACAGGAAGATAGGGTATATTGGTATACTCTTAGGCATTTAATACCTCTTCCTACAGCTAGTCATTACTTCCCAACCAGCCTTTGGACTCTCGGTCCTTCCCTATGTAGTCACAACCTTCCTAATTCCGCTCCATTGCCTTTGTCTTCCTGCCATCTTTCTTCCATTTTCGAGCCCCTTTCCACCGAACAGCCCACTCCCCTCGGTCAATTCATGTACACGTATAGACATGTAGCAATACTTACATGGAAATGCGGTAGGAAAGCTCTTGACCAAGTATAACCATATGTGTATTCATATATATTTATATATACATATGTATACTCCTTGATACTCTAATATATATATATATATATATATATATATATACATGCATATATATACACAAATATATATAGATATATTTGAGTGCATAAATCCCTATTTATTTGTTCATAAAGCTATTGTATTTCATTTAGTTTACTCTTCCAAGTCCCACCATGAAACAATAGAATTTTAATTTAAATCTTTATCTGAAGGAATCATATGCATTTGCAATTAAAGCATGGACAACCTCCTCATGCTAAAACATTTCATTGCATGAATTATAAACAAGTATGAAAAATACATCATGCTGAGTTTCCACAAAACCTTAGAAAACACTTAATTCATTTCAAAAATCCACATCCATCACACTCATCAGGACTCAACCCTTCCCTCGGGAATCATTTCCAAGCATTTTCGAAAATATTGAAAATTTCATTTATTCACAACAAAACCAATATCATCAGTCAAGATCCAACCCCTCCCTCGGGTGGTCCAAACTCACACAAAATTCATGCATTCTCAAGCTTTCAAAACATCAGATAGTAACATGTGAGACTAGGCACTGTATCATGGAAATAACTAGGTAAGTAGTGTAAGGGGACTAACACCGAATCATAGCCCAACTGTTGGTAGGATGGTCACGATAGAGAGAAGGCCAGGCGCGGGCTAGCGAGAGGAGCCCAGCACCGTGGGAGCCACCGACAGACCCCATACGCACCGATGACACCTGACGGAGGAGATCAAAAGAAGAAGAAGAGAACGAGAGGCTGAGAGGGGAGGAACCTCACGCCGATGTCGACCTCAACCACATGCGAAATCCGATGAGGAGATGTGACTGGCATGAGAAAAAGGGGAAAAGAGAGAGAAATCGAGAGAGAGGAGAGAAAATGGAGGAGAGAGAGATAAACGAAGGCCAGAGGAAGGGGAACGCTTTGCCACCGACTAGAGGGGTCAAAAACGGCGTCGATCCGGGCGCGGATCGACTAGAAACGACGTCGAATGGTGTGAGAGAAAAACGGCAGCCACACCAAGGGAAGAAAAGGTCGAACCGGCCTCATCGCCGTCGATCCGAGCGTGGCCACCACCAGATCCATGCTTCGCATGTCCAAATGGACCATCTAGAAAAGGAAGCTAGTGAAGAACCGGCTGGCGAAGCTCTTAAAGGCGAAGGATAAAATCGAATCGGACTGAACCGGGCTGAACCGAACCGGTCTGAACCAGGTTGAATCGGACCGAACTGGTTCAGCCAAAAAAAAAAGAAGAAAAATGGGAAAAAATTCAATGATGCAATCGGGCTAGAGTAAGCTGGTAACTGGTCAAATGGACCAATTTAATTTTTAAAATAATTATTTAAATATATATTTGATCGAATTTGACCTGAAAAATATACAATGTGTAGCTCGATAATTGACGACAAACGAGAATTTAGGTCAGCCTCGATTTACGTACTATCACAGAATCTTGGATAATTAACCCTTATTTATGACAATTTACATCGTTATGCATGTTAAAAATTTACCACATAAATTACGGATTTAATTTCACATAAATAAATTATATTTTGAAATTGGAGATAAATTGTCGTAAATAATTATTTGAACTATCCAAGAGTTTAGAACAAGACCCAATAAATTGTTGGTGGGCCCAATGAGCCCAATAGGCCTCGATGATGTGAATAGTAAGTGAAAAATGGGATTAAGGTCGATTAAGGCCTATTAAGGTGCAATCGGGCCCAATAAGAGTAAACGAACCCAATGCTGTAAATTAAGCCCAGTAAATGTGAAATACGAGTGAAATGTACTGTATTTAACCTGATAAATGATTATCTACAGCTCTAGAGAACATACAGGGAGCTAAACAGATTGGGTGATCGATAACGATGGAAAAGGTAGAGTGATCAGAGAAATTGAGGTAAAGGAATTGTGTTAGCCCTAAAGATATTTGTACGCCTTTCGGGTGCATGGACGATTTCTTAAAATTATTTAAGGGTCTTAGAATGAAATGGATGTTTGAAGGGCAAGAGTTGGGTTTTTGAGAAATGTGCATAAAAAGCAAGAACATGATGCTTTTGAATCTTTTTACTGCTTTTAGCATGTGAATTGCTAGGTTGGCTAGTATTTTAAGTGATTTACATAAAAAAAATAGTTGATTTGGTTTTATAACCATGCTTTGTAAAAGAACGAGCCACCTACATGAGTTTATGGAAAAGAAAACGTGCTGGAGCATTATTCGCACGAGATTTGACACGTTTACACAGGCATTAGTGCTGGAGCATAGCTCGCACTAGAGTTTTACATGCATGAGTGTGGGAGCCTAGCACGCACTAGTTTTACATGGTTTTTTATGATATTATGCTGGAACCTAACTCGTATTGATTTTCATACTGGTTTTGACATTGTGCTGGAGCATTGCTCGCACTAAATGTCCACTATATTTGTTGCCGTGCTTGAGACTACTCGCACGAGATTTTATGACATGTTGATAGTCGTGCTAGGAGCTTTAGTTAGACTGTGTGTTGCACCGATTAAATAGGCTCGCACGTGCATTTTGAGCTGTGGTGTGATATGATGTGATGATATGGGTCCATGGAGTACGTTGTACCATGTAAATAGCATTGAGTACGCTGTACCGTGTATGATATTATATATATGCCGTCTTCGGACAATGGATATTCTGCTATGGATCGGTGGGTTGGACGTGACCCACCTCTCGTGCGGAAGCAGATAGAGGTGATACCCTGCACACCTGATCAATGTAGCTTAGGATCATAAAGGATATAGCCATAGTCCTAGAGGAGATTTCCCTGTTATATTGCCTATCTCACATGTCTCTTATTTATGAATGAATCCATGTTTTGAAATGTATTGTGAGTCAGGACAGTCCTAGGGAGGGGTTGAGTCCTGACAAGTGTTGATTTTATTGAGATGAGAAAGCATGATAATGACTTTAAAGTGCACTTATGCATTATGATTTTCCATGCTTTACTGGTGAAACACACATGATGGTTTTCCATGCTTTGAACTTGATTTGTGCACTGAACTAAATAGCATGATTTGCTTGAGAAAGAATGATAATGGCTTTAAAGTGCACTTACGCATGATGATTTTCCATGCCTTATTTGTGAAATACGCATAATGGTTTTCCATGCTTTGAATTTGATTTGTGCACTGAATTAAATAGCATGATTTGCTTCACATGCCACTAACACAAGCATGAACTAATGCTTTCGAGGTATGAATGAGAAAATGTATGGTTTTAGCATGGTATCATGATCACGTAGATAGTGCAGTTATCTACCTGCTCCCATGATTGCCTTACTGAGCGCGTGGTTTGCTCACCCCCTTATTTTCCCCTCTTTTCAGAGCACTTGAAATAGTTAGTGAACGGCTGAGGACTTGCATTCTTAGTATTCGCTGCTTCCCATCATCGAAAGGTATACACCTGGAATCATTTTGTATCTAAACATGTAATAGCACAGTAATCATTTTGGAATGTAATATGGGGGATGTAAATATTAGTAAACACGTACAAGTATAGAACTCAATTATAAAATATACGTATCTGCTTTCGAATAAATTAAAAGATAGATGACATGGTAGATGGTAAAGGGTGACTAATACTGACTCATAGCCCAACTGTTTGGTGGTGAGAATGTTCACGATCGGGAAAGGAAAGGAAAAAGCAAAAAATTTGTAGCGATTTTTTTATAAAAAGGGGTCGTGACAGTAGTCTTGCACTATTTCTGCTGCTTTTATCATTAACAGATAAGTCCAATATTATGATCCCTTAAGTCACTTCTATCATTTTCTTTTGAAAAGAAAGTTATGGACTACTTTTATATACAAGTATTTCTTGAAAGAAATCAACTGCTATGATTTTCTTTACCACTACTTTATACAAGTTCTTTTAAAGAAAAGTTAGCTATATTATCTCTTACATTATTTTCTTAATGAAAAGTACTTTTTTTTATAACATCTCAAAAAAACATTTCTCATGCATATAATAAAAATGATTTACTCACATTTACATGTCACTTCAAGATGTATTTCTTGAAAAGTACATTTCGTGCATTACTCCAATAAAACACTTTTAAAGAAATATTTACTCTGAAAGATAATAAAGTGTTTTCTGCATATTATTTTAAGAAATATTTCCTTTGTATTCTTACATAGTGTTATAAGAAATATTTTTCGTTATTACTTTTTTAAGAAACACTTTAATAACATTTGTGCTTCACTTCAATGAGTATGTCTTGAAAAGATTATCTCATATATTACTATATATATATATATTAGGAAGAGTTTTCACGACAACAGAGAGAATTTCACAACATTTTCTTGTACAAAAATATATTTTCTTATTAACAAAAACTCCTAGAATACAATTTTTTTCTTATCCACAGGAGCTCAAGCAATATGAGAAGATTAGCCATAATTGAATTTTTCCACAATATACGAAGAATAACTACAAGAAATTGACAGTATTATTCAAATAAGCCCTTTAGTTATAAACATATATTTCAATTATAAATATTTTCTTTCCTTTTTAAAATAGGATTTTAAACTCTTAGGTAGTATTTGGTACTTTACATGTAAAGTAATTATAGTGCAAAGTGATTGTTGGGAGTTAAATTGTAGGGAAAGTAGCATTGCAGTGTTTGGTATGCACTGAAAAATGCCATTTAAATTGCGGGAAAAGTAACATTACAGTTTTATGTCAACTAACATTTTGCTAGTAATGCAATGACAAATTTCAAAAATACCCTTAAGTATAAAAACAACTTCGATACATCATTATTAATTTAAAATGTAATTATTATATTATAATGTAAAGTTAAAATTATTAATATATTAATCAATGGTAATATAAAATTTAATACATTATTAATAATTTAAAATGTAATTATTATATTAAAATGTAAATAATATAAAGGTATAATTATTAATATGTTAATCAATTGTAATATAAAATTTGATACATTATTGTTATTTTAAAATGTAATATATTACCAAGTCAATAAAATAAGGGTTTAATTTTGCAAGAGAGAAAGGTGTTGGTTTGAAAGGGTATTTCGGGTGAATTATTTTATTTTGCAGCCAATGGATACAAAGTGATTGCAATAGTAAAGTCACTTTGCAGTGTTTTTCTTCCAACCAAACGCTGTAATCACTTTGCATCCAATTAAATTGCGGCACAAAATGCCAACTTTCCTGATACCAAACGCAACTTTAATTCCTTGCTTCAAAGATTCAATTTATTTTTAAAAAATAAGTTTGAAAAAATAATTTATACCCATAAGGTATTGCTCCTGTGAGCTGGTAAGTAGTACATAGTAGAAGCAATCTTGCGTGCTGCCAGGCTAGTAACTTGCGAGAAGCAACAAGTTATTGCTTGTTGCCAAGTAGCATTTTATGCTAAGCATGCTACTTGACTTGCTACCAGGTAGTTGCTTTGTCACGACCCTTTTCATCCATTTCATCTAAAAATTACCATAAATTTTCCGATTTTTCCTTTCCTTACCCGATCGTGAACAACCCTCACAAATATAGTTGGGCTATAAGTCAGTATTAATCACTATTTCCATACATCTTTCAATTAATCAAAAGCATACATTTGATAGTTTAAGTCATATACTCATACATGACATGTTTTCTAACATTTACATCCCCCATATTACAATTCAAAATGATTACTATGCTTTTAAATGTTTAGATAAAAAAAGAATCCTTGTGTGTATACCTCTTAGAGATAGAGAGCAGCGGATATCCCAATATAATGCCTCAGTCCTTCACTAGGCTACTATGTGCGCTCTGTAGAGGGGGAAATTGAATGGGATGAGCAACCACACGCTCAGTAAGGCAATGATGCAAGCATGGTAGATAACTACGCTATCTACATGCTTATAGTGTCATGCATAAAGTTATTAATATCCAGAGCATGAGGAAATGTTAAAACTATGCCACATGTATATACATATATCATACACTGAAAACATGGAAATAGGCATGTAAAACATGGAAAAATCATTATGTAAAACCTTTCATGTTTATTATCATTAAAACTCATCATAAAAAGAGAAACTCAACACAAAAAAATCCCTCAAGATTTATCATTTTCTCAAAACACGTAAAATTCATCACAAATAGCAATACCATCTCTTTAAACACAATCCCACAAGGCTCGACCCCTCCCTCGAGTCTACCCTGGACAACACAATTCATACTCAGTATGTGAAACCACGTTATATCATGTGAGATAGGTGGTCACTATATATATATCAAGGACTATGTTGGCTAACTATGTCATTATCATCCCAGACCACACAGATCTCGGTGTGCGGGGCATTATGCTAGAACGAAGGTGGGTTAGTCCTACGCCAGACTTTTAAATCATCATCACAACCACGCAGTACAAAGTACTTCATGTGGTCTACACGGTACAATGTACTCCACGGACCCATACCATGGTTGGAGGTGCCAACCGTAGGTCTTATCTACCTCATGCCATGCATAACCTACTCAGTCTCAAGTGCACGTGCGAGCATCTCATCCGTGTGACTAACAGTCTACACGATGCATCCAGTATGGCTCGTACGAGCATCTCATCCATGTGACACACAGTCTACACGAGGCATCCAACACAACTCATTACATATCACAGTGTGACAACCAGTGCGAGCTAAGCTTTAGCACGATTTATGCATCATCAATAAAAATCCATGTACGAGCAAAAGCTCCAGTATGACTTTTATGCATAAGAAAATCAATGAAATCCACATACGAGCAAAAGCTCCAATACGGCTATTATGCATAAGAAAATCAATAGAAAAACCTTGTACGAGCAATAGCTCCAGTATGACTTGAAAATTATCATCGATTCAAAATATAGTGCGAGCTAGGCTCCAGCACATTTCATACACATTAAAAACATCAAAATCCAGTGCGAGCGAAGCTCTAGCTCGATTTAACTCATACAAATCCGATAGGCAGCTCCATTTCAACAAAACACATTCAAATCACAATTGGCACCTAACTCATGCTATTTCATGAAATCATTGAAATCAAATAGCCAGCCTATCCATAAGTTTGCTTAAACCAAAGCAATGGATTTCATAAAAATACCAAAAACATGATAATTATGCAATTATTAGCCTTACTAGCCCTTTTTGTAAGAATCACTTCTAAACCAAATCATATATATATTCATAATCGTTCGCATAAACCATTAATTCTTTTCTAGATAACCAATCAATTGCAAAGCCCTATATATAACCATAAAATATATGCAGCTATCTCTAAGTGCTTACAAAATTCCTTTACCTGGAATCACATCGAATGATTCCGCTTTGTTAGAGCTGCTCGATTGTGCAGTTCGATTCACCTCCAATGAAATCTCTAGGACTGTATGAAATTACGTATCACATCAATTAAATCTAATGGAATAAGATTCTTACGTTTACTATAGTCGATTCGACCTATAGTTTTCATTTACGCTTATAAGGCCCCATTTTGATTGCTCAACTTATTTCTCGAGAGCCTATTGAATCTCTTTATGCCTATCGATTCACACTAAACCAGTATTAAGCTCATAGTGCCTCTAGTTCATCATTTACTTCATTATGACAATTTATCAAACACCTCATATGTTCATTATCATCATTTGACAAATCTCACAATGTAGCTTCATTCAATCATCTCAAAATCATACATATCACCTCACTAACACCTTAGTATAAGCCATTTATCATCAACTCAACCATATCACATTTTCTCACACTAACTCATTCTAGGTTATCCTTGTTCCATTGCATTCTAGGTAGTTTTAATCATCAATACATACACCAATCTACTCATAACAACAACTAGATAGATACATTTTGAGTTGGTGTATTGGAAACTCACCTAGCTTAACTTTCCTCTTTTCCAAATTTGAAGACTCCTTTGCTCCTTCAATCCAAAAAATGAAGTGTTGATTCCAAGCTATGTTGTTCTTCTCTCAACAATGAACAACTTTGCTCTAATAGTGTTTTCTCAAATCTTTATGAAAATGCGATGGTTTTTTAAAGTGAGAAAGCTAGGTTAATGTTGGAAATGGAAGAAATGGATTTGTTCCCGTGAAATGCAGATCCAACTACCCCATTTTTTTATAGAAAATGCCTTAGGAGATCGATCTGTATGGGGTGGAGATCGATCTGGCCTTGCTTGAAACCTTCAGAATTCGACAATTTGCAGGCAGGGGATCGATCTGTTGGAGTGCATGAGATCGATCTGCTCAAGGTAATAAGATCGATCTATTTGAAGCAGAAGGCTTTAGAGATCAATCTGGCCTTAAGAGGATATCGATTTGGCCTATCCAGAGACCAATGGAGATTGATCTGCTTGAGTGAGGGATCGATCTCTCTCTTGCAGAATGCTTGGCATTGTGTTTTCTAAGCCATGAGATCAATCTCTCCTTGCATGGGATCGATCTGGCATGCTTCCTGCAGCATTCTAACTGCAATTTTCCCAAATTTTCTAAGTAAAACTTCCATCCAATTGATTCTATACTCATTTTTTGACTTATTCACACTTAGAACTTACAAACATCCATTTCTTGTAATTCATATGTAATGTAACTTGTTCGTACATTCAATAGTCATAAACATTACATAGAAATTTTATGAGTCTTACATGCTTACTGCCTAACTTGCTTTCAGTTAGCTTGGTAAAATGACATACTACCAGAAAAGGCAGTAATAGATAGTAGGTCGATTATATATAGGCAATAGGGAAAAAAACTAGTAATTGAGCCTTTTTCCTTTTTTTTTTAATCAATTGAACTTTTAAATTTTAATTTTTACACAATAAGCGCTCTTTGTAACGAAAACTATTATATTTTTAGCCACATGTAATTGAAATAATTTACGAACATGAAAGTTTATGTCTATGGAAAAGTTCAATTAAGTGAATATTAAAATGTAAGAGCTTAATTGATTACAGAAAAAAAGTTAGGAGCTCAATTGCTAAAACTACTTTTTAGACCTCTTTTTGACCATTATACCTTATATATATATATGATATTATGATACCCACACATAGATAAGAAGAACATCACATCATATTATTTTATATATAGGTTAAACATGAGGATCATGTTTCCTACTGAAGCTAGTGGGCCGATTAAATTTCTTTCTAAAGTTTATATCCCACGTATACATATGCTTCTATATGTATACATACATACATATATATATATATATATATATATATATTATTTCTTTCTTATTATGACATCCATACAATTGTATAAAATATATTGTAACGACCCGTGACCTATAAAAATTCGAGAAATTATTTATTTATTTGAAACTTCAGCTTGCAACTTAATCCCTTTATTCACTTAGGTTATATTCTTGTTCAGTGTCAATTCATTTTCTTACTTCTTTATCTGTAATTATAATTAAGTTTCACATTTGGATTTATATGGCCGATAGAAATTTCGGCAGCATAACGACTTATATATAAGCCTACCCACTTGAAATTTTCTCACAATATCAACCCTAGCTATCCACAACTATCAGACATGCTTCCTAAGTCATATCATCAAATCATTCTACATATTCCAAACACGTCTAGTTACTCCCAACAATCAATCCTTAAAAATATTTCATTTATCCTTATATAGATTATATCCCGACACATTACTTTCACTAGATGTCTATGCATACAAATGGTTTGGTAAAGAGATAGAAATGCATACCTCACGCATGTACAAAAGGTAGTCTGGGGAAACTCGTATTTGTCAGCCTACGTCGTCTATGTAGCAACTATCACTGTAGTTTCACTGCAACACATCTGAGAGGTGAAGTGGTGAGCTTTCGGGAAAAAGCCCAGTAAGAAATGCATTTAAAATGATCATGGTGGCTGAATCACACTGAGTGCATGATAAAACTAAAAGATAGTATTTCTTTACAAATATCACATAGCTTCCAAAATGTGTAAATGGAAAACATAATCAATAGAAATATAATTTTGAGGTAACAAATCTATTCAGTTACATCAAAATCTTTCGAGACATACAGAACTTTAGAATCTTTCAAAACCCATAGAACTTCAAAAGCATAACTGATGCATAAAGATGTATCGAAGGATCAAAATCTTATAACATAGTTCATATCAGATGGAGGCTAGGCTAACTTATAGGATTGTCATGCGATGATAACATAGTTATCCACCGTAGAGGGAAATCATAAACATGGCCATGGCAAGGCTGTAGACGTGATCAAGGTCGTACAATAAATTCAATCACACCCGAAGGCAGAATTCATATACGCCACGAAGGCGCTCATGACAAAAATGCGTTGACCGTGTGGCACTTTTCATCTGTAGGACCCAAGAGGTGGCCGCCACAATCACACAGACTATATGGCATTTTGCTCCTATAGAACCCAAGAGGTGGCCCCCATGATCGCATGTCATTGTGGACCGCGTGGCACTTTGCTCCCGTCAGACTCAAGAGGTGGCCCCCACAATTTCACTATACATTGCCTTTTCATCTCAAAACAAAGTTTTCAAAATCTTTCTTGGGTTTTATAGCCCATAAACTCATACCGAGTAATAAAATCGAATTTCTCGTAATCTGAAAACTCTTTCATAAAACAGAAAGACTGTGTGGCACTTTGTTCCCGCAGGACTCAAGAGGTGGCCCCCACAATCACCTTTCGAAAACAAATTTATTTTCTTAAGCATGTGTTCACATACCAAATTTCATTTCTTTCAAAAAAATGAAATCAATTCATACGTAAGTCGAAACCATAACATTTATTCAGAAATCATGCTCAAACCTATGCATTTAATTTCATATGGCATTTCTTTATTTCGAAAACATGACCAAATAAAACTTGGGCTTAATAGGTGTAGGGTTTTGTTTTACAATCAAGGCTGCACGAGAAAGCTCGAAAATGTATAAATAAATCAGAGTCCAAGGGTAGGGATACCATTACCATCTTAAATTACACCCCTTACCTCGATTTCTCTATACAGTCTAACTTTTCCTAACGCTGAGGTTTCGCTCAGTCCGATTTTCTCCCAATTCGGTCCTCTGGAGCTGTAATTAATCACAAATCTCTTATTATTATTTCCTATAAACACGTACACAGTGTAATTTCACTTCAGATAAAATTTTGGACCCAATTATTTTTATTGGGCCTACCTCTATCCTAAGCTCATTTCAACTCCCTTATTCAATCCTTAAAATCCATTGGCTCAATTACAATTTATGGGCCGTCTATTAGGTCATTAACGAGTTTAGGCTGATTGTTACATAAGTTGGGCCCATTATAAACGTTTAGCTGATTACATGGCCTACTATCACCATCACGTCATTTTAAACCTTTTTCTAATTTCTTTGGATAATTCATAATATCGTTTGCGATAGTCGATTTCCCAATTCCAATTATAACACAATTTACACGAAATTATTTCGAAAATTATGTGATTAATTTCTAACTCGTATAATTATACAAGTGGTAGCAAGTGTGATTCGCTTACCCAATATTCCATAATGACACATAAATTGAGGCTATATCGATCTCTCTTCGTCGTCCATTGTCATGCTACAAACACATATTTCCAAACCGGGTCAATTTCATTCATATATAAATTTAAATAATAATTTTCTTAAAATTTAAACGATCAATTTCAACCGCTTACCAGTCTATCATTAAATCGACGCATCTCCGAAAATTTTCTCTTCCTTTTTCCTTTTTTTCTCTCTTTTTTTTCTTTTTCTTTTTCTTTTTCTTTTTCTCTTTTTTTTTTCAGGCTGAACCAGTTCAAACCGGTTCGGTCTGGTTCGGTCCGGTTCGATTCTCTCCTTCGTCGTTCGGAGTCTCACCGGCTTCCTTTTCCAGCTTGTCCGCGGGGTAGTCTGGTGCATGATATAGTGTCGATTTCTCCAGGACTGGGTGGAAAGTGGCCGGTCCGACCTCTTTTCCCTTCGACCTCACTGTAAATTTTCTCTCACGTCGTTCGGTGCCTCTATACCACTGACGGTGGTGGTTCAGCCCTTCCCCTGGCAGGTGGCGAGGTCCTCTCCTCCCATCCGACCGCCTCTTCCTCTCTTCTCCTCTCTTTTCTCCTCCTTCTTCTTCGGTTTCATCCCTTCTTCTTTTCTCTCGATCTCGCCATTTCTCTCCCTCCTTCTGCCGGCGTTTCTCGCCTGGGCCGACGTCTACAGCTTCTCTCTTCCCCTTGTTCACCGCCTCCTCTCTCCGGGGTCTCCTCTTCTCTCTCTATCTTCTTCTCTCAGATCAGGGAAGGGAATTTCGGTTCCCTTCTCTGACCCTTTTTCAGTGTCGCGCAATATCGCGCGACACTGTTTTTTTACTTTATATATTTATTTTATTATTATATTTTATATATATTATATTTATTTTTTATTTTTTTTATTTTTTTTATTTTTTTTATTTTTTATTTTTTTTATTTTTTATCTATTTGCTTTATTTTATATCAGACGTACATTTTTATTTCCACTTGTACATTTTTATGAATAAATTTACAGGAAAATTTCAGGGATTTACATTCTCCACACCTTTAAAGAACTTGGTCCTCCAAATTCATCTTGGTCTTTCAGTTTAGATTAGGATACTTCTCCTTCATGAGGCTCTCTAGCTCCCATGTAGCTTCTTCAACCGAGTGGTTTTGCCAGAGAACCTTTACCAGAGGAATAGTTTTTTTTTATCGAAGTACCTTTTTGTTTTCTGTCCAAAATCCGGATAGGTTGTTCAATGTAGCTCATGTCCTCTTGAATGCTCAAGGTTCGTACTCAATGATATGTGAGGAATCCGGATTATACTTCCTTAACATCGAGACGTGGAAGACGTTATGTACCCCAAAAAGCTACGGTAACAAGACAAGTCTGTAGGCTACGTCTCCCCCTCTCTCTAGAATCTCAAATGGACCAAGGAAGCGAGGACTCAGTTTCCCTTTCTTTCCATAGCTCATAATATGTCAGGACCCGTTCTCAATCCATGACTTAACCAAAAACCACTACAAATTTTTCGCATTTTTAACTTACCTTTCCTCTCTTTGATGGTTGGGCTGTGATTCGATGTCAAAATCCTCGCTTACCACATTATCCATTATCATACATACATGTCAATATACTGTTACTGACTATAACTGCTTTTATAATACATGTGAGATTATATAAAATCAAACACAAATACATTCCCCATAATATATATCGTATACATCACTGTGCTGTTTCTATGTTTAGAAATATAACCGTACAAAATCTGTATACTTGGCGATCGATAGGAAATAGCGGTGGACTCAGGAACACTATCCCTCAATAGCTCTCACTCTACTGCTGATGCTCTGTAGAGAGATGTAAAGAAAGGGGGTGAGCATACAACGCGCTCAGTAAGGAAATCAGGCAAGCAAGTAGATATCTACACTATCTACTCAAAATAATGCTATGCCTTGAAAACACTATTTCCTTAACTCACTTTAAAAGCATGTCTTTAAATATATATATATATATATATATATGTATACTTGTACAGATTAAATCCCATGTACAGAAATCATGCTTTCTTTCTCAAATGTAGGCATGTAGTGCAAAACAATGCATCTTTATATAAATCATGCCTTTATGTAAATCATGCCATGTATATTTAAATCACAATAAATATGGCATTTAAATCATACACATCACAAAATCGGAGTCCGACCCATCCCTCAGGTCTGTCTGCAATTTAAATCTGTCAATCAATGTGATATATCATGTGAGACTCTGTGGTGAAATGCAAATAGTATCCTGGACTATGATCATATCCGACATGTGATCCCAAGCAACACAGTACTCAGTGTGCGGGGTATCACTGCTGCAACGGGAGGGTGGTCAGTCCATTACAACCGTCAGCTATACAACAACACACGGTACAGCGTACTCCCATGCCCCGGGCACGGTACAAAGTACACCAGTGGACCCTACATCACAGTCGGGGTGCCTGCCATAGGTCTTAGCCCTCAAACCATGGAATATCATACCACGTCTATATTACCCTCATGCGGATATCCTCTCTAGATGTAACACACAGTCACATAAGGACTTGGGCATGGGTTTTAACATGTATTATATATCACATACAGTGCACGCCTTGAGTGCGACTCACAGTCGACACTCCGCTCAAACACTGTTTCACATCACAAACACAACTCTAGTGCGAGTAAACCTCCAGCAACTAGGTCAATGCATAGTTCATGTATTAAATCAAGTACGAGCAATAGCTCCAGTACCATGCTATGCATAATATCATCAAATCAAGTACGAGCAATAGCTCCAGTACTATGTCATGTATAAATCATGAAGAATCGAGTACGAGCAACGCTTCAGTACTCTGTCATGTATCTCATGTAAAACTCGAGTACGAGCTAATCGCTCCAACACTCTCTCATGCATATATCATATAAAACTGAGTACGAGTAAGAACTTCAGTACTCTATCATGCATGTCATGGAAATCTAGTGCGAATCAAAATCCAGCACTAATGTATGTGGAAAATATATGAAATCCCGTGCAAGCTGTGCTCTAGCACGATTCATTCTCACATAATATGATAAATGGCTCTTTAAAAAGGGATGGTTTACAAAATATTAAAATCAGCACTATAAAGTGTGCTAAGTCACATCAACCTTAAAATCATTAGCCCATCTATTTATTTTCATGCTAAACAGCAGTTAAACACTCACAATAGTAGTTTCCTTGTTGTTTGCAACTTTTCGCAAAAGATAACTTTTTTTATTACTAGGGGTAAAATCATAATTTGCCACTATCGGGTCGCAATAATTATTATTCACTTTCTCTGACCCTCAAAGTTTTTAAGTGAATGTAAAAGCAGACGAAAATACGTGCAGGTATCTCTAACTACTCACAAAAATCCCTTAC
This sequence comes from Firmiana major, assembly GCA_033439115.1. NCBI lineage: Eukaryota > Viridiplantae > Streptophyta > Magnoliopsida > Malvales > Malvaceae > Firmiana > Firmiana major. The sequence goes on along the minus strand of CM065907.1, from coordinate 39,864,688 downwards.
CTGCAATCACTCGAGAAATTTCACTTTCTTTGCGCTGCTCATTTCAGCAGTCCGATTTGCTCCTCCAATACTCTCTGGAGCTGCATATAACCATTTATCAGGTTAATTACACTTTTCCTACTGTATTTCACATTAAATACAGTCTATTTCCCTTAATGGGCCTTAATAATCCTTAATGGGCCTAACTATGCTTTAAGCCCATTTTCATTTTACTATTCATTTTCGTTAGGCCTATTAGGCTTGTGGGGCCCACCAACTCTTATTGGGCTTGTCTTAGGCCCATTACATCATATTGGGCCTAAAATATTTGGGCTTGGCCCATTGGGCCTCTCGACCACATGCCATGGCCGAGAGCTACTCATGCCATCGGTTATGCCATGGCATGCCGTCCATGCCTATTTCTTAGCCAATTCACTTAGGCATTTTCACAAACACTTGGTTGACAACATTCCTAACCATCATATAGTTCATTTAGGCATTTTATCAAACACCTTGATTGCCAACTAATTACATGTATTAATAAATCAATTTGATTAATTCTAATTACACCATAATCATTAACATATGTACATTAATCCATTTATGCCTTAAAATCATATGGACATAAATCAATATCCCATTACTCACTCTCGGCCTAACCAACTTCATGGTGATGTAATATGTTTCAATGCTTAAAACATATATCAACATACTTAAAATCATTCATACATTAACATATATGAAATTGAAAATTAGAAAATATACCAATTGTTGTGTTCACCCTTTGACCGAATCTTTGAAGGCTCTTGGTTTGCACTCTATGGCTCCTTGATAGCAAATTCCAACATATGTCACTCTCCTTTCAATTTGGAACAACTTCTATGAAAGATGAAAGTTCCAAATATGCCTAATTCCTAGTGTGATTTCTAGTGAGAGAAAGCTTGGATAATATGTTTCAATGGTTTCTTCTTCTAGCCGAATTTGGTGTGATGAAGATGACAATGGTGCGGCTGATTTTATAAGCCACATACTTAGCCATTAAGATTTACTTTCCAGTCATTAAGCTTGACTTTCCAAGCCTTAGCCATGAGTCACCTAATGAGTCACTTTATGAGTCATGGTTAGCTTTAACTATGGTTAGATATTTATCTCATAGGCTTTTCCCTTTGGGCTTCTCGGTTTGGGCTTTCTTAATGGGCTTTCGGGCTGAAATTTTTTCTATGTCTCGGGCCTTTAATTGTCTAAATATTTTGCCAATCAATTGGTCCAACAATTCGGTCTAAAGGACCTAAGAATTTCGATATACGTTTAGTATACCTTAATGGGCTTTAAAATTTTCACCTTAGGCCCAGTACGTTTTTAACCATTAAATTTATTCTGAAAATCCTTCTGAATAAATTTTCCTTACTTCCGAGGATGATTATCTTGTATTCTGGCCAAGAATATTTTTCCCCAAATTTTTCTCCATAATTAGGTTTATTTTTAACCATGATTAGTCAATTAAGGTAAAAGTCCACTTTCTTAACTATAGTTGACTTTTTCCTTAACCATTGACCAAGTTGACTTTTTTTCAGAGTTTCAAAAGTGTCATATCTTATGTCTTACACTCTCGTCTTTATGTTTCAACCGTTCCCGGTGGATAATTTCACCCGAAACACCTTAAATACCTTAACTCGCCAAAAAGGTCCATTTTACCCTTTTTAGCTTTTTCTCTCGTTTTCTATGTTCGGGACTAAATCAAGCTGACTTTCCTTCATGAGCTCTCTATGCTCTCTCATTTTAAGTTCTTATTTTCAGTCAGAATGATTTAGATTTACTCAGTTTTGCCTGTGACACTTATAGCTCACATTAGGTATTTTATGTAGCTTTTGCGTGTTAAATCATTTCACTAACACTTTAAGTCTAGTAAATACTCTTCTTATGATTCAACTATTATAACAAAGTGTTCATACACATAGGAATCATAAGGTACAAGCTACAAAAATCTGGGTCTGACATAATACCCTTGCTCGGGGATACTTTCAGAAACACGGAGTCCCTAATCTAAAACTCAAGTGGCTGCCTATGCTTATCCGCATAACTCTTCTGCCTACTTTGTGCGGCCTTAAGTCTATCACAGATTATTCGAACACTTTCTGCTGTCTGTTCTACCAAATCGGGAGTCAAAATCTTTCTATCTCCCACTTCTTCCTAAGCAACTAGAGACCTACATCTTCTACCATACAAGGCCTCATACGATGTCATCCCGATGCTAGCTGATAATTTTATTTTCAATAGAATTATTTATGCTTAATTTCTTAATTAATTATTTAAATCCCCATATTATTTTATTAATTATCCCCTTTATTTAATTAAAATTCTTTAATATGCAGGTAAAATAAATCTGGATGAAACTCAGTCGTTTCAGTCAAAAAATGCTAAAAATGAGTTAAAGGAGACTGGACCACTTCCAATTTACAAATCGAGTCACCAGTCGTCTAGACAAGCGTGATGCCAGGCGTCCGTATTTTATTTGCTCCGAAACGATAAGATCGACAGACACCGTGCCAACCTTCTAGAAGACACACGCCGGGCCACATCGCACATCCAATTGGACAAAAAGACGAGTGACGTGAAAATATCTACTCTGCATCAAATCAAAGGAAGACAAGTGGCCAAATAATGCCAACTTATCTTGGATGGAAAATTACCATTGTATCCCTAAGTGTGTGTATAAATAGAACATGATGGCAATTGAAAAAAATCAAGTAGTGTAGAATTTAGGAGTAGTGTAAATTAGGGTAAATTAGTTTGTAGGAGTAGAAATAGTTAGGGTAGAATAGTTTTAGGGTAAATTTAGGATTTATTTTCCTTGATTTTAAGCTTTCTTTTCCGTTAGCCACCATTAATTTTCATTTTGCAAGTTCTCATTTTGTTTACTGTTGATGGCAAATTTAAACCTTCATTAAATAGAAATGGTTACACTTTTCGGTGGTTACAAGTTCTCTTCTGTTTCCAATTTTTGCCTTACTGTGCATTCGGGTTGAGAGGGCTGGTGGCAGCAGCAATCTTGCTCAACCCGTTGCTCTTGTTTCAATTTTATTCACTGTATATTTTTCTTTATTTAGTTTATCTTCCATTTTCCAGTTTAAGCAATTTATCATTTTCTATTTTTTTAAGTCCAGTAGTGTTTCATTCGGTTACTGTCCCATTTTAATTTTTCTGCAAATTTATTTTACATTTTATTTGCTTTACACTAGATAATCTTTAAGTTTAATCAGTTGGCAGAGACAACATCGGGTGGTTGTCATTATTGTTCGAGTTTCTATTCTCATGTGTGCCGAGATGCTGGCTCCTGCTAGTGACTACTGAAGTAGAGAAGAAGGATGTGAGCTACTGGGTTCATGTGACACAGTTGCGGGAAGCAGCTCGGGACAGCTTTTCTTTTACTCTGTTCTCCCCTGTTCAGGACTTCATTTACTGTTCATCTTGTTTTGGTTTTTATTCTCTATTAATCTTGTTATCTGATGTTGCAACTAGGTGGCATGGAATGGTATAGAGAAGCTATAATGGCTGAACCTAGGAGGCTGGACTGATTGAGGGTCGGACGGGCTGTGGCTACTGCTGGGATGCACTGGACAGAAGAAGAGGATGCTAGACATGACCAGTTGATAGCTGGGCTCTCGGTTATTCCTTCCCTTGCTCTTATTTGTTCTTCATGCTTTCTTTAATGTTTCAAGTTTTTTTGAATGCTCATTTAAATTTCATTTACTTTTGTTTTGCAAAGTTTAGAAAATTTTCTGTATGGTATTAATCTTTCAAACCATTCTGCTATTTCCAGTTAAGGTCATCTTTTAATTATTGTTACTGATTTAGATTGGAAAGGCTGAAGCTTGAAGTGGTGACTGAGCGGCGGCTAGCATTGCTGGGCGTGTATTAGGTGTGCTGGCATGATTGATGTAGATGTTGGACAGTAGGAGCTCGGGACTGGTCTTGCAAGCTGGTGGTAATTGAAGCAGGAGCAGAGGATAAGCGCAAGGATGGTGTAACGTTGCAGAACAGTGCAGTAGGAATGTTGCTGGATTGGTTACTGCAGTTTGGTTGAAGCGAGACAAATGCATGAAAGCTGACAGTAGTGAACCATGAAGGACGTAGCTACAGCAGGCTATGCGAGCTGCACTACGACTGTTTTGTAATGTATCTTGCTGGTCATGGCTAGAACCAGGACAGCATCAGAGGCAGAATTGGACAAAGCGAGAGCAGCACCTGGAAATGAAATATGGAGCATGAACAGTAGTGTACAGTGCACAGTCGGGACCACTCAGCTGGGAATTTTCGTTTAAGGCCATGTTTGGCCACATTTCCTTTTTATAATTTAATGTTTATTGCATTTTATTATTTTGATTGTTTTCATTAGTTGTCAATTTAGGTTAGTTGTTAAATGATAATTGTAGGTTAAATCTAGTGTTTTAGTTTATTAATTTAATTTTTTTAGTTTTAATTTATGTTAATGGTTAATTTAATATAATAGGATTTAGGATTTAATTTAGAATTTTCTGAGTTACATTTAGAATTAATTTAGAGTAAAATCATTTTATGCATGTTTTAAGTTTTCATTTTAAATTGAAAAATCCAAAAAATATTTCTCATGCATTATTTAGATTTTGTTTTATTAGATAGAGCTAGATTTAATTTAGGATCATTTTTTTTAAATTTCTTAGTTAGATTTAAAAATTTCTTTAGATTAATAGAAGTTTTATTTTATTCGATTTTAGGTTAGTTTAATTTGTAATTTTTATTAATTGGTTTAATTACATGCATATTTTATTTAATTTTAGTCTAATTAATTTTGTTTCTTTATTTTCATATCTGCATTTTAGTTTAATTGCGTTAATTAATTCTAACTGTTTTAATTATCCTTTGTAGGTATTTGATTTTAGTTGCTTGGAGTTCTGTAAGTAATTTTAGCTCGATTTTATTTAATAATTTTTATTGTTTTCAATATTTTTAATTTTAGCCTTGTAGATCACCCACTAAGAATTCATAATTTGTTAGGATATACTTAGGGTAAGATTAACCGGTAGTTAATTAGGCTAATCAAGTTCTTTGCGGGACGATAATCCGAGACTCAAATCCCATTATTACTTGTACGACCCGTGCACTTGCGGATAAAACGTCTAGGTCACTTACAGTGGGCACTAGTATCGTACCACTAGTATCGTACCACTAGTATGATAGCTGTTGTTATAAGCAAACTCTGCAACATCTCGTTTCATTTCAGGCCAGCAAAACACCCTTCATCGATTTTGGTACTACCAGGATGCAAAATGTACTTACTACTATGGGTTTCAATCAAAATTAACCCCCATATTAAAGATCAACCACTTGTTAAATTAACAATAATCCCAAAGTTTGTAGCTTAAATTCAATCACACTTCAACTGCTCCCTCTAATATGTCACTCAAATATAATCGTGAAAACCTCAAAGTTATTGTTCATAACATTGTTCGGGATCAACATAATTTCTTGTTCACCAAATTTCTTAGAATAAAATTTTCAAATCATGTTAAGTAATTATAACCACATAAAACTTTAAATCTGGATAATCATATCGACAAATTTTCTAGTTACTTATAAACTATTAGATATGGATTTTCTTTTCCTTTTTACTGTATCAGAATATTTATCATCAGTTCACCATCATACACTACGATAAAGATGAAATCAATATAATAGAAATTTGTGATAAACATAAGTTTTTCACACCTAAAAAATTCAAACATAAATCTATGAGTATCCAACTCATCTCTAATCTCAAATATTAATAGCTTTCAAGTCTCATAAATCAATTATAGATGACGATGAAATTCTTCGCAGAGCTTATAATATCATAATCCAAAATTTTTCTATTAGCCAAATACACTATTAACTCCAATTAAAAGTTAGAGCCTAGGAATAATAGGAAAGATCAGTCGATAATTTCAATCATTATAACTCCAAATAATAAAATCCATATTAAGATCACAACTCCAAACACCAATCATATACCTCACATAATCTCATTGATTCCTCGATCTTTGAAACCATTATCACAAATTAATCACTCTCATCATTAACAAATTAATAGCACTCCATGTAGAAGTTTAAAGATTGTCCTGCAACGACTTGAATAATTATCAAATCATATCCTCAACTTGAGATACTTTTCTCTTTCTTTTACTAAACCAAAATCACTTCAAATTATGCAATTATCCTCTTTAAATGTAAGATTGATTCCGGCCAATAGAAAATCTTACAATATACAATAATAAATTTTCTACTAATGATCTTCAATTACTGCCTAAAATCTATGTTCCCACATAGCATTCTTTTGCACTTGATATTGTGTGAGATCTGAGAATTTTAGATATACTTTAATGATGTAATAAGAACTTAAAGTGTAATTTATTGAGATAAGTGAATTGTGGAAATTATATTTGGAGATTTATATGTTAAGTGTTTAAAATAAGTGTGAAACTATGAGGACAGATCGATCTGGGAGAAGGAGAGATCGATCTGGTATCGATCTGGTGAGTTAAAAATGACAAGGAAGGAGGAATTTAAGGAGCAGATCGATCTCCAATGGAAGAGGATCGATCTCCTTATGATTCTGTTTGAAAGAAGATCGATCTCATGAGGAAGGGATCGATCTCCAAACGTTTCTGTTTGGGAGAAGATCGATCTCCTCAAGGAGCAGATCGATCTCATAAAGCCATAAAGAGATTGATCTCACCCCTCGACAGATCGATCTCCTAGGCATAAAGTTTCCCCAAATCGTCCCCAAATTCAAATGCAGATCGATCTCATCAAGAGCCAGATCGATCTCCTACCCTCCGTCTATATAAGGAACCCCTGCTTTCTCCTGCAATTTAATTTTTCTCTCTCTTCCAACCCCCATTTTCACCGAGCCCCAGCTTTCTCACTCATCCAGAGCACATTTCCGTCCAAATCAGAGGTTGTGGCAAGAAGGAAAGTTGTTCCTCATTAAAGGGGGAACAACATACTTGGAAATCGTAAGACAGATCGAATCGAGGCAAGAGATAAACTCTCCACAAGTTTTGGGTAATTTCTAAACCTCGATCTTGATATTTGAAATGCTTTGGTGATAATGGTTGTTGGCATTGTGTTGAAGTAGCTGGAAAACGATTAGGGATTGATGAAATTACAATGTAGTTGGAGTGATGTTGATATTTAGCAATTTTGGTAATTTTGGAAATTTTGAGCTATAAATGGAAATTTAGACAATGTGGTGAATTAGCGTAGATAATTTGACATGAGAAATGTAGGACATTGAGATGTGGTGAGTGAGATTGTAGTTTAGGGTGGACCTACGAGAATCGAGAGATTTGAGGTGTTATGAGCAATTATGCTCGATTTTGAGAATTGAGGTTACTGTGATGATGAATATTGATGTTTTAACATCGTTTGGACAGCTCGGGAGTTCCAGAGTGGAATGCGAGACTAGTCCGTGTCAAGGGGGAAACGATTGCACTATACGAGGTGCAAAGAGGTAAGGGAAATTAAACCAATTGTGTATGTGATTTTGAACTATTATAGCATGATTTGTGATTTATAAAACAAGCATGTTTGATGTGTTGTGTTGTGATATAATTACACACGGTTTTTATAGCCGGTTGGAGCCCATTATTTTATGAGTTTATAAGCTGAGTGTGAAATTGCTTTATAAACCATTGAATTTGTGTGAGTAATGAATTGGGCTCTACGTTAAGGCGATCTTGAGATTTGAGAAATGTGTGCGTGTTTTGCCGGTTGGGACTCGGTTTCAATATGTTTTGTGTTGAGTACAAAACGGTTTTTAAATGAGTTTTACAAGAGAAAAACCATTATGAGTTCTACGTGAAGGCAAACTAGTCTTATGTGGTAAAGACTTAGGTGTGTAATTCTGAGTACACATCGAGCATTGCTCTGGTAGCATGTAAGCCCGATTCTTCTCTGTTCTGGTGACGTGAGAAACCCCATTCTGTGGCTATGCCACTTATATTTGGTGGCCGTTGCCACGTGAGAACCCTATTTGGTGGCCGTTGCCACGTGAGAACCCTATTTGGTGGCCGTTTCCACGTGAGAACCCTAATTGGTGGTCGTTGCCACGTGAAACCCTATCCTGTGGCTGTGCCACGTGTGAATTTAAATCAGTGGCTATGCCACGTGTGTTTAGTGGCTGTGCCACGTGTGAATTTAAATCAGTGGCTATGCCACGTGTGTTTAGTGGCTGCGCCACGTGCATTACTATTACAGTGATTTTATCACGTTTATTGAGAACTCGATTATCGCATTATTTTCACATGCTTTGTTACTGCTCTATACTAAGCATTTTACTTCATGTTTTCACATGATTTGAGATATGAGAATGTCGTTTTGAGTACCTTCATGCTATGGTTTTTAAATGAGTATAATGAGTTTCACATACAAATAAATATTTTGTGATGTGCATTTTGGTTTATAAAATGAGTCCCTTACCCCCTTTACTGAGCGATTTAAAAGCTCACCCTGTTTTCTTTTCACCCAGATTTCTTCAAGTGAAAAGGGTTTCCCTGCGACGTACGGAGTAGTGGCTAGTGGAGGACTTGAGCTCCAGGCCATATATTGTATTTTGAGGTATCTTTTATCTTTTCATGTACCCAGACAATTATTGCAATTACAGACACTTGATGTATAACATTGTATGGGATGTATTAGGATTAATTAACTTGAGATCGAGTAATGTATATGATATGGTATATACTAATTAACGACGAGATCCTGAGGTATGATAAGTGTGATGATGTATGACACTGCACAGGAATGCACCCTTAACTGTGAATTTGATGAGTAAAAAGTTTTTAAATTTGCCCTATTTTTTGCGTTTTCGGGGCGTGACATATTGAACCATTGATCCATATTTCATAGTTCATACGATTTCATTAGAATGAAATTCATTTCTTCATCTTCACAAATAATGGTATCCTGACTTCCAACACGAATATGATGACTGTCAATTTCAATTTGTAGGTTATGGATTAGGGTACTTCTAGACGCTGTCAAGTCTCTCAGGCGAGGAGGTATTTTGAAATGCCTTTGTTAGCCATCAGACTTGACCACATAAACTGGTTATGGATATAAGGATTCAAGGTTCAATCCCAATAGAAAGTAGGATACCATAATTTATCACAATTTCACATTTATCCTTTAGTCAGAATTTATTCTCAATTCATATCACTTGATTCCGAATCACTTTCCATAACAGAGATATTCTTTCTTTACGTACACCTCTTATTCTAATGTAACTTCTACTCAAAACCTATCACATTTCAAACTTATCTCATTTCGTACATCAATTATATCAGAACTCTTTCCTTATTCCAATTAAGTCTCGCATTCGAAACATAAGCATGAGCAATTTACAATCTTTAGACTCGATACATAATTCATATTCCAAGGTCTCCCGATATTTCCAACTCTAAATCATCTTTAAGAGTTTTGGGTCTTTCCCACTGATCCATAATTTCTGCTTTGGGAAAATCCAATTAACTCTCGTTCTTAACATATCGTGACCCAGAAGACTCCGAGTCTCCTTAACAATTAATGCCAATACACATCAAAGTGAATCACCTGGTTCGTTAATCTCTTTTTTATGTCATCCTTATAATGGTTTTTTTTCAACATTTCTAATTCAATCAAAGCTATTCAATAAAGTAGTCTGAATAATTAACTCGATGCCACTGCTAAATCAATTTGAAACTTCATCTTCTAATTGAGTGGTAATTCTGATATATCATCCGATTATGTGTCGGAAAACTCTCTGTCTACTGGGTGTCTTTTTTAACCTGAACATGCCCTAACTTATCGATCACATAAGTAGTGTGACCTTCACTTATAATTTTAGTTATGTGATTCATCTTTTCAGTTACAGTGACTTTACTCTATCTATCACAACCCAAAAATCAGATTAAATTTTTTCATTTTTCTTTCATACTTACCTGTCCTCTGATCGTGACCACACTCCACTAACAATTGGGCTGTGCGTCAATGCCAGTCCCACCATTCAATTATCATATAACTTAATTTCTTATTAAATGAAAGGTAAACACATGCGTTTTTCACTAATTCTTTCCCATTCATTTACAAGTGTTTACAGTGTCTATACATCCCTGAAAGTTACTTACAAACATGTTACTGTGCTATTCTTACTTAGATACAATATGTACAAGTGTATATACCTTAAAATGATGGGCAGTAGCAGATATCAGGAATGCAGTACTTAGTCATTGCAAAGTCTATTAGAGAAAATCTGTGTAGGAAAATGAAAGGGGTGAGCACATCAAGCTCAGTAAGGTAATCCTACGAATAAGTAGGTGTGAGATCTGAGAATTTCAGACATATTTTATTGATGTAATAATAATTTGAAGTGTAATTTATCGAGCTAAGTGAATTGTGGGAATGATAATTGGAGATTTATATGTTAAGTGTTAAAATAAATGTGAAACTATGAGGACAGATCGATCTGGGAGAAGGAGAGATCGATCTGGTGAGTTAAAAATGACAAGGAAGGAGGCATTTAAGGAGCAGATCGATCTGGGAGAAGGAGAGATCGATCTGGTGAGTTAAAAATGAGAAGGAAGGAAGAATTTGAGGAGCAGATCGATCTCCAATGGAAGAGGATCGATCTCCTTATGATTCTGTTTGAGAGAAGATCGATCTCATGAGGAAGAGATCGATCTCCAAATGATTCTGTTTGGGAGAAGATCGATCTCCTCAAGGAGCAGATCGATCTCATAAAGCCATAAAGAGATCAATCTCACCCCTCGACAGATCGATCTCCTAGGCATAAAATTGCCCAGATCGTCCCCAAAATTCAAACGCAGATCGATCTCACCCCTCGACAGATCGATCTCCTACCCTCAGCCTATATAAGGAACCCCTGTTTTTCTCCTGCAAACTCACTTTCTCTCTCTTCCAACCCCATTTCCACCGAAAACCTAACTTTCTCACTCATCCAAAACACCCATTTTCGGCCAAATCAAGAGTTGTGGCAAGAAGGAAAGTTGTTCCTCATCAAAGGGAGAACAACATACTTAGAAATCGAAGGACGAATCGGATCGAGGCGTGGGTTGTGCGTCTCACAAGCTTTGGGTAATTTCTAAACCTCGATCTTGATATTTGAGCTGATTTTGATGATATTGGTGGTTGTCATTGCGTTGAAATAGCTGAGAAATGATTAGGAATTGATGAAATTGCAATGTGGTTGGAGTGATAATGATATTTAGCAATTTTGGCAATTTTGAGAATTTGTGCTATAAATGGAAATTTAGACAATGTGGTGAATTAGCATAGATAATTAGCATGAGAAATGTAGAACGTTGAGATGTTGTGAATGAGAGTGTAGTTTGGGGTAGAGTTACGAGAATCAAGAGATTTGAGGCGTTATGAGCAATTATGCTCGATTTTGAGAATTTAGGTTGATGAGATAATTGAGTATTGATGTTTTAACATCGTTTGGACAGCTCGGGAGTTCCAGAGTGGAATGCAAGGCTAGTCCGTGATACGGGGGAAACGATTGCACTATACGAGGTGCAAAGAGGTAAGGGAAATCTAAACCATTTGTGTATGTGATTTGTAAACTATTATAGCATGATTTGTGGTTTATGAAACAAGCATGTTGGGTGTTGTGTTGAGTTATAATTGCACACGATTTTTATAGCCGGTTGGAGCCCATTGTTTTATGCGTTTATAAGCTGAGTGTGAAATTGCTTTATATACCGTCGAATTTGTGTGAGTAATGAATTGGGCTCTACGTTAAGGCAATATCGAGATTTGAGAAATGTGCGTGTGCTTGCCGGTTGGAACTCGGTTTTATTACGTTTTGTGTTGAGTACAAAACGATTTTCAAATGAGTTTTATGAGAGAAAAACCCTTATGAGTTCTACGTGAAGGCAAACCAGTCTTGTGTGATAAGACTTAGGTGTGTAATTTTGAGTACACACCGGGCATTGCTCTGGTAGCATGTAAGCCCGATTTCTTCTCCGTTATGGTAACGTGAGAATAACCCATTCTGTGGCTGTTCCACGTATACTTAATGGCCGTTGCCACGTGTGAAACCCTATTTGGTGGCCGTTGCCACGTGAGAAACCCCATTGGTGGCCGTTGCCACGTGAGAAACCCCATTGGTGGCCGTTGCCACGTGATACCCCATTGGTGGCCGTTGCCACGTGATACCCCATTTGGTGGCCGTTGCCACGTGAGAAACCCTATTGGTGGCCGTTGCCACGTGAGAACCCCTAATTAGTGGTCGTTGCCACGTGAAACCCTATCTAGTGGCTATGCCACGTGTGAATTAAATCAGTGGCTATGCCACGTGTGTTTAGTGGCTATGCCACGTGTGAATTTAAATCAGTGGCCATGCCACGTGTGTTTAGTGGCTGTGCCACGTGCATTACTATTTCAGTGATTTTATCACGTTCATTGAGAAAGCGTTTATCGCATTGTTTTCACATGCTTTGTTATTGCTCTAGACTGAGCCTTTTTACTTCATGTTTTCACATGATTTGAGACATGAGAATGTCGTTTTGAGTACTTTCATGCTATGGTTTTCAAATGAGTTTCACATACAAATAAATATTTTGTGATGTGCATTTTGGTTTATGAAATGAGTTCCTTACCCCCCCCTTACTGAGCGATTTAGAAGCTCACCCTGTTTTCTTTTTCCCCCAGAGTTCTTCAAGTGAAAAAGGACTTCCCTGTGACGTACGGAGTAGTGGCTAGTGGAGGACTTGAGCTCCAGGCCATATATTGTATTTTGAGGTATCTTTTATCTTTTCATGTACCCAGACAATTACTGTAATTGCAGACACTTGATGTATAACATTGTATGGGATGTATTAGGATTAATTAACTTGGAATTGAGTAATGTATATGATACAATATACACTATATTATGATGAGATCCTGAGGCATAATAATTATGATGATGTATGACACTGCACAGGAATGCACCCTTAATTGTGAATTAATGAGTAAAAAGTTTTAAATTTGCCCTATTTTCCGCATTTTCGGGGCGTGACATGTCGTACATGAGTTTTACTTACCCCAAATTATGTGATGGTGCGTAAATCAAAATTCGAACGGGCTCACATACACGATTTATCACCGAACTGCACAATTTTATATTTAATTTCGGGTTAATTTTTGATCAAATATAATTTAAATAAATTTTTTGAAATCAAATCGGTCACTTTTGACCTCTTACCGACTTACCCGAAGTCCGGTGTATCCCCAAAAAGTTTCTCTTTTTTCCTTTTTCTTTTTTTCTTCCTTTTTCTCCCTTTTTTCTCTCTTTCTTGGCTGAATTGGTTCGGTCCGGTTCAGCCGGTTCAGTTCGGTTTGGCTAGTTTGGGTCTTTGTTGGTCGGTTCTTCGTCGGCTTCCACCTCCGTAGGTCCGTCTGGCTGTCCGATGCACAGATCTGCTGGCATCCACGCTCGGATTGGCGGCAATGAGGCCAGTTCGACCTTTCTCCTCTTCGGCGTCGGTGGTGCCTCTCCTTTCTGCCATTTTCGGTGTCGTCCGTCGGTTTTGCCGACTGTGGCCACCACCAATCTGCTCGTCTTTACCTCGGGGACGTTCGTCTAAGGGCGGGGTTGGCCAGATCGGCGTCGGTGGCCCTCGATTCTCTTCTCTTTTCGATTTCTCCCCCTTCGCCGTTCTCACGATTTTCGATGGCTGGGGAGCGTGTACCGACCGGTGGAGGCTCCCTCGGAGCCGACCTTGCTTCGCCGGTCTTCTCTTCCCCCTTGTCGCCGTCGTTCATAGGCACCAAGAGATTGATTCTTTTGTTTTCTGTTTGGGTCGCGCAACCCCATTTTTTTCTTCTTTTTTTTTTAAAAAAAAATTTATCTATTTTATTAATATTTAATTGATTAAAATATTATAAAAAAATCCAAAATATCTTAAAAAATTATATTTTATTCATTTAACCAATTAAATGAATTTATCAGTCTTATTTCATTTTTCGATATATTTTCTCCGTATTTTTTGGGATATTGTCTCGAGTGAATTTTCGATTAATTCCAATAAATTCATATCTTGATCAATTTAACTTGAAATTTAATTATTTTTCGTTATTGATCAAGATTTCTCAATTTCGTATTTTTAATTAAATTTTCTTATCGAATTTATACCGGCTTTCAGTCTTTTGACCATTTTACCCTTGCACGTGTTCGGGATCCTGTCACGACCCAAATTACCTAAAAATCAGAGTAAATTTTTCACTTTTTCATTTATTATTTAATTCTTATCTTTCTCTCATCATGACCATCTTACCAAACAGTTGGGCTATAATTCGGTTTTAGTCACCTCTTACTTATTACCATTCCATTTCCATAATCATATTCACATATCAGAGTTTACTATTCTTTGACTTTAATTAAATACATACACAATGGTATTTATAACTCTACATCCCCGACATCAATGTCCGTTTACAGTACTGTGCATTACATACTTAGATACAAAAATATACAAATGTGTATACCTGTCTCTCGATGGGAAGCAGCGGATACCAATGCATGTAAGTCCTCAGCCACTCAATAACTATTTCAAGTGCTCTGAAAAGATGGGAAAATAAGGGGGGTGAGCAAACGACACGCTCAGTAAGGAAATTATGCAAGTAAGTAGATAGCTACACTATCTACATGCTCATAATGCCATGCCCTTAAATCCATTTCTTTTCATTAAAATCACCAAGTACAAAGTCATGTAAACATCAATAACTTAGTTTATAAAACTGTTCGTGCATATATAAATCATATATCAACGACATAAAACTGTTCGTGCATATATAAATCATATATCAACGACATTTTATGTGACATCATTAAATCATAATATGCATGAAGTAAATCAAGACCATGCAGTCTTTCATGCCATGTATGACAAATCATGAATTTGTATAAAAGCATGGAAAACATCATCATGCTTCTGCATTTAAATCAATTCATTTAAAACTGTAGTAAAAACTAACCCTTCCGGGTCAATCATCTCATAAAACAATTCAGTAAAGTTCATTATAAAACTCCGGTTATAAAATCACCCTTCTTTCAGGGTCACATATCATAAAATCATCTGAAATCTCATATCACAGTATAAAATCATAAAATCGGGGGCCTGACCCCTCTCTCGGGTCTACCCTGGTCTATCGACCAATAATTATATCATGTGAGACAAACAACTGATTATATCAGTAACATCGAGGATTATGGTCATATCCTAGTGATCCCTGGCAACACGGTACCTAGTGTGCAAGGTATCACACCTGAAACGGGAGGTGGGTCGTCCTACCCACCAAAACAGCATAACACCAGGATTGCGATGGCAAGGCTTGCTGCCTCGTGGCTAATGCCACTCCACCCCAACAATCCCCACGGTACAGCGTACTCCGCGTGATATACACGGTACAACGTACTCCGTGAACCCAAGCTCAATCAGGGGTGCCTGTAATAGGTCTTATCCACCCATATCATCTCTGTCTCAGAATGCACGTGTGAGCATATCATCTCACTGTGCCACACAGTCTACAGGAGGCTCCAACACAGCTATATGCATGTAATACAATTCCATGTGTGAGCGAAGCTCAAGCACGGCTCCATGCATATTCATGATATCTGAAAACCTCGTGCGAGCGAAGCTCTAGCACGGTTTCATAAAAATCAGTAAAATCTGCGTACGAGCAGCGCTCTAGTACGACTTAAACTGATTATAAATTCAAGTAAAATCCACGTACGAGCAATGCTCTAGTACGGATATGCATAAAAACTCAATGAAAACCTCGTACGAGAAAAAACTCCAGTACGACATTTAAATGAATTATGAAAACCATATAAAACCTTGTGCAAGCAACGCTCCAGCATAAATAAATGCTCAAGTAAATCAAATCTCGTGCGAGTTATACTCCAGCACGGCTTTATGCATAATTAAATCAAATCTCGTACGAGTTACACTCCAGCACAGCTTTATGCATAATTAAATCAAATCTCGTGCGAGTTACACTCCAGCACGACTTTTATGCAATTATCATATCAAGACTGGACGCGAGCTAAGCTCCAGCATCGCTCATGCATGTCAAATCATAAAAACTAGTGCGAGCAATCGCTCCAACACCTTTTTATGCATATCTGGTCAAAATAAGTCAAAACATGTCAAAAAATGTCAAAACAGAGTGCGAGCTAGGCTCCAGCAGCTCTCATGCATAGCAAATCATAAAATCAGTGCGAGCAACCGCTTCAGCACATTTTATGCATATGATGTCACACAAATCGGTGCGAGCAATCGGTCAAGCACATTTATGCACATTCACAAACGCAGATATAGTGCGAACTACGTGTCGGCACTATCTGTTTCCATATAAACTTGGTAGTTAGCCTATTTTCCAAAGAGATTTCCATTTAAATATAAATAACACCTACGTTGTGTTATCTTGTGAAATTTATACAATTTCTGGCCAATCTACCGATTTGTTTTGATTAAAACCAATCAAATCTTTAATTCAAAAAATTCCTTAAATCATGCATTTCATGCATGTCATGCTTTCACCATCCTTAGGTGAACTTCCCTCAATAGGGTTAAAATAGACTTTTCACCTATTTCGATCCTTAAAATTATTTAAACCACTTTTAGGATCATTATACAATAACCGTGTATACATACATATTCAGTGTACAGAAAAGATATTAAAATACGCATAGCTACCTCTAGCTACTCACATAATTCCCTTACCTCATTTTTCTGTACAGTCTGACCTTTCCTCTGATGACTCGTCATGCAGTTCGATTTGCTCCAAATCCAATCAAATCTTCGAAACTGCGGATACACATTCATCAAGTCAAATACAATACAATTTAATTGTATTTCATATTTTCTGGGCTTAATTTAAATCATTGGGCCCGTTTACCCTTAATGGGCCTTAATCGGCCTTAAGCTCGTTTACCACACTTTATCGAGGCCTATGGGGCTCATTAGGCCCATCGTAATTTATTTAGCCTCGTTCTAAATTCTCAGATATCTCAATTTAGTATTTACGACAATTGATCCAATTTTTCAGAATTTAATTCATTTATGCGAAAATTAAATCCGTAATTTATGCGTTAAATATCAATCACGCATAGCGATGTAAAATTATCGTAAATAAGGGTTACTTACCCGTTATTCCATGATCATACACAAATCGAGGCTGTCTTAAGCTCTTGGTTGATGCCAATTGTCGAGCTACACAATTAAATATATTTTCGGGTAAACTTTCAGTCGATTATTTATCAAATAAAATATTTCAAAAATTAAATCGGTCAATTCGACTGCTTATCGACTTACCCGAAGCTCGATTGCATCACAGAAATTTTTCTCAATTTTTCCTTTTTTTCTTTTTCCCTTTTTCTTCCTTTTTTCCTCTTCTTTTTGGCTGAACCGGTTCGATCTGGTTCGGTTCAACCCGGTTCAGACCGTCGGTTCACTCCGGTTCGGCCGGTTCAGTAGCTTGTCGGCCTGTTCTCCGTCGGGTTTCGTCGCCAGTGGCTCCACTGGGTCGTCTGCAGCTCGGATCTGCCCGAGGTCGCCGAAAAGTGGCCGGTCCAGCCCTTCTCCTTTTCGCCGTCGGTGGCTTCTCCCTTTCTCGC
Organism: Firmiana major; assembly: GCA_033439115.1. NCBI lineage: Eukaryota > Viridiplantae > Streptophyta > Magnoliopsida > Malvales > Malvaceae > Firmiana > Firmiana major. Next base: position 39,847,032 of record CM065907.1, on the reverse strand, counting down.
CGTTTTCGGCGCTAGCCGTCGCCTCACCGGCCGAGTCAGCCGCTGATCGGCCGGTCTTCACTCGGGCTTCCTTCGGCTGGCGGTGGCCGGGCCCAAATTGGTGCCGGTCACCGGTTTCCTCTCTCTTTTCTCTCGGTCCTCGGTTTCTCTCCTCTTTCCCTCCGCCGACCACCGTTCGCCGCTTCGTTGATGCCGGTAGTGGCTCGGCTGCCTCGCCTGGCTTCCTTCGTCGGCCTCCAGGTCGCCGGTCTCCGATCGTCGGTGGAGGCAGAGGCCTCGGCCCTTGCTTCGTTTTTTCTATTTCGCGATTTCGCGAAATCCTGTTTTTTTTTTTTTACTTTTTTTTATTATTAATTTTTATTATTGTTTTATTTTTAATAATATTTTAATCAATTAAAATATTATTAAAATCCAAAAATATCTAAAAATATATATATTTTACCTTTCCGGTATATTTTTCGATTATTTTTGGGATTATTTTTCGATACGAAAATTTCGGTTTATTCCAATAAATTCATATCTTGATCAATTTAACCCGAAATTTAATTATTTCTTCGTTATTGATCAAGATTTCTCAATCCCATATTTTTAATTAAATTTTCTTGTCCCGATTAATACCGAATTTTGGTCTTTTGACCGTTTTGCCCTTGCATATGTTCGGGAATTTCATTTCCATCCTTTTGCATTTTTAAATGCACTTGAAAATTCCTATTTATTCCCTTTTTGCCCTTACGATAAAACCGGGTCTTACAGATCCATCCAATCCAACTTCCCTTCACGAACACTCACTCATTTCGTATTTTAAATCCTTATCTCTAGTTCGAATCTCATTCGTTTAAATTTGTGACCATTTCCAATCCTTCATTTAATCTTTTCTCAATTCGTGTTTTAAATAAAATCAGGTCTTACACTATCACTCTTACTGCTTCCTTAGTACATCACTTTTCAGTCACTCTCTTTACCTTGTCATTTTCTTAGTAACCTCAAAATATACACTTCATATTACCACAGTTGCACCTTGCACACTGCTTCTTCAATATAACCTCCAATAGGGCTAATTAAGCTCGATTGAGGATCTTAGTACCTCCTATGAGTTTCCTGGATTTCCTCCGTTTCACATCTCTACTTATCCGAATTATTCTTTTTCTAAAGCTATAAATTTAATTTCATAATCATCCATAGACTTGTTACTCTATGTTCGATTGCAATCATTTCATCCACAATTGCCACTTTATTTCATCCGAAATGTGCTGTCGCCTAAGGGTCTTCAGAATATATCCCATGTAATTTTCTAATGTCGGCTCTCAGATTAAATCGGGGAACTTCCCTCGGAGTTCGACTTTCCATTTCGATATTGATGCTACAAAGGCTACTTTCTTTATAGTAGCACACTCTGAAAATTCGTGTACTTCTCCAATTCTTTAACACAAAAGTTGCAAAAGCAACTTTCTCTGTAGAGTTACTTCTAAAATCATCAAGCTTTTCTATCTCATTCATTTAACACTCCAAATCACTGAATTCTTAACCTTGTTAAAAAAATAGAGGCTTATACTCTTGAAACTGTCCCCAGTCTATTAAGCTCACAGTCATACTCTAAGAATCCATGCAAGTTTTCCAATTTAATTTTCCAATTTTCCATTACAATTGGATTCTTAACTTCAGTATGTCATAGCATCCTATCCTCCGAAATCAGCTCGGTCTCTATTCGTAAGTGAACTTACAAACATTTCTTAACTTCACTGCTCATAACGTTGGGTCATACCTTTCCAGGGATATAAATCATAATTCATACTCATTGACATAACAATTTCGTTGTGCTAGACCCATAAATTTCATTCGTAGTTTCCTTAATCTCATTCGTACAATTCTCTATAACTACTAGGTCTTTTATCCCATTTAACAATGGCGGTCTGCACTTCTAAAACGGCCTCATCTCGTGTAGCTCATACTCCTAACCCAAGTTATCATCATTCTGCTATGGAGCTACATGCATATTTGTAGTTCTGAAACATCTCTACAGGCTATGCGGGTGTATCAAGAGTAATCTGCCTGTCTATTCTTCCGTCTACCCCATCACCTAGCAAAGCCTTGTCCCAATTCTTTTTCCCATTGTATGTTTAATACTCCGCTCAATCTTAGAAAAGTGTATCTCAGTACCATCTGTCCTTTCCACAGGATCTGATGGAGCATGCTCAACATCAGTTTCAATCTTAGTATCATTTATGAGTCTTATACGAGAACTCTGCATGATTCTTAGGCCTACCTCAATGGCCTCTAGCCCGTGATCTAATTCCTCACATAAGCCAAACATTAAGTCTTAACTTCATTAGGTATACTTAGTCTACAACTAGACAAGCACAGACATTTGGGAAGTAATCTTATCCTTATTATTAACACTAACAGTATTAGACAACCTTCACTCTGATACCACCTTAAGTGCACGTGCGAGCATCTCATCTGTGTGACTAACAGTCTACACGAGGCATCCAGCATGGCATGTACGAGCATCTCATCCGTGTGACTAACAGTCTACACGAGGCATCCAGAATGGCTTTTATGAGCATCTCATCCATGTGACACATTGTCTACACGAGGCATCCAACATAACTCATTACATATCACAGTGTGAAAACCAGTGCGAGCTAAGATCTAGCACGATTCATGCATCATCAATAAAATCCACGTACGAGCAAAAGCTCCAGTATGGCTTTTATGCATAAGAAAATCAATGAAATCCACGTACGAGGAAAAGCTCCAGTACTACTATTATGTATAAGAAAATCAATAGAAAAACCTCATACGAGCAATAGCTCTAGTACGGCTTGAAAAATATCATCGATTCAAAATATAGTGCGAGCTAGGCTCTAGTACATTTCATACACATTAAAAACATCAAAATCCAGTGCTAGCGAAGCTCTAGCACGATTTAACTCATACAAATTCGATAGGCAGCTCCATTTCAACAAAACACATTCAAATCACAACTGACACCTAACTCGTGCTATTTCGTGAAATCATTGAAATTAAATAGCCAGCCAATCTATAAGTTTGCTTAAACCAAAGCAATGGATTTCATAAAAATACCAAAAACAAGATAATTATGCAATTATTAGCCTTACTATCCCTTTTTGTAAGAATCATTTCTAAACCAAATCATATATATTCATAATCGTTCGCATAAACCATTAATTCTTTTCTAGATAACCAATCAATTGCAAAGCCCTATACACAACCAAAAAATATGTGCAGCTATCCCTAAGTGCTTACAAAATTCCCTTACCTAGAATCGCGTCGAGTGATTCCGCTTCCTTAAAGCTGCTCGATTGTGCAGTTCGATTCGCCTCCTATGAAATCTCCGGGACTGCACGAAATTACGTATCACATAAATTAAATCCAATGGAATAAGATTCTTACGTTTACTATAGTCGATTCGACTTATAGTTTTCATTTACACTTATAAGGCCCCATTTTGATTGCTCAACTTATTTCTCGAGAGCCTATTGATTCTCTTTAGGCCTATCGATTCACACTAAATCAATATTAAGCTCATAGTGCCTCTAGTTCACCATTTACTTCATTATGACAATTTATCAAACACCTCATATGCTCACTGTCATCATTTGACAAATCTCATAATGTAGCTTCATTCAATCATCTCAAAATCATACATTTCACCTCACTAACACCTTAGTATAAGCCATTTATCATCAACTCAACCATATCACATTTTCTCACACTAACTCATTCTAGGTTATGCTTGTTCCATTGCATTTTAGGTAGTTTTAATCGTCAATACATACACCAATCTACTCATAACAACAACTAGATAGATACATTTTGAGTTGGTGTATTGGAAACTCACCTAGCTTAACTTTCCTCTTTTCCAAATTTGAAGACTCATTTGCTCCTTCAATCTAACAAATGAAGTGTAGATTCCAAGCTATGTTGTTCTTCTCTCAACAATGAACAACTTTGCTCTAATTGTTTTTTCTCAAATCTTTATGGAAATGTGATGGTTTTTTAGAGTGAGAAAGCTAGGTTAATGTTGGAAATGGAAGAAATGGATTTGTTCCCGTGAAATGCAGATCCAACTACCCCGTTTTTATAGAAAATGCCTTAGGAGATCGATCTGTATAGGGTGGAGATCGATCTGGCCTTGCTTGAAACCTTCAGAATTCGATAATTTGCAGGTAAGGGATCGATCTGTTGGAGTGCATGAGATCGACCTGCTCAAGGTAATGAGATCGATCCGTTTAAGGCAGAAGGCTTTGGAGATTGATCTAGCCTTAAGAGGAGATTGATCTAGCCTATCCAGAGACCAATGGAGATCAATCTGCTTGAGTGAGGGATCGATCTCCCTCTTGCTGAATGTTTGGCATTGTGTTTTCCAAGCCATGAGATCGATCTCTCCTTGCATGGGATCGATCTGGCATGCTTCCTGCAGTATTCTAGCTGCAATTTTCCCAAATTTTCTAAGTTAAACTTCCATCTAATTGATCCTATACTCATTTTACGATTTATTCACACTTAGAACTTACAAACATTCATTTCTTGTAATTCATATGTAATGTAACTTGTCCGTACATTCAATAATCATAAACATTACATAGAAATTTTACGGGTCTTACATGCTTACTGCCTAACTTGTTTTCAATTAGCTTGGTAGAACGACATACTACCAGAAAAGGCAATAATAGATAGTAGGTCGATTATATATAGGCAATAGGGAAAAAAGCCATTGGAAAAAAATGGTATTAGTAATTGAGCCTTTTACCTTTTTTTTTTTCAATCAATTGAACTTTTAAATTTTAATTTTTACACAATAAGCACTATTTGTAACGAAAACTATTATATTTTTGGCCACAAGTAATTGAAACAATTTATGAACGTAAAAGTTTCTGTCTATGGAAAAGTTCAATTGAGTGAATATTAAAATGTAAGAGCTTAATTGATTGCAAAAAAAGTTAGGAGCTCAATTGCTAAAACTATTTTTTGGACCTTTTTTTGACCCTTATATATGTATATATATATATATATATATATATATATATATATATATATGATACCCACACATAGATAAGAAGAACATCACATCATATTATTTTATATATAGGTTAAACATGAGGATCATGTTTTCTATTAAAGCTAGTGGGCCGATTAAATTTCTTTCTAAAGTTTATATCCCACGTATACATATGCTTCTATATGTATACATATATAAATATATTATTTCTTTCTTATTATGACATCCATACAATTGTATAAAATATATTGTAACGACCCATGACCTATAAAAATTTGGGAAATTTTTATTTATTTATTTAGTTTTTTGAAACTTTAGCTTGCAACTTAATCCCTTTATTCACTTAGGTTGTATTCATGTTCAGTGTCAATTCATTTTCTTACTTCTGTATCCGTAATTATAATTAAGTTCCACATTTGGATTTATATGGCCGATAGAAATTTCGGCAGCATAGCGACTTATATATAAGCCTACCCACTTGAAATTTTCCCACAATATCAACCCTAGCTATCCATAACTATCAGACATGTTTCCCAAGTCATATCATCAAATCATTCTACATATTCCAAACACGTCTAGTTACTCCCAACAATCAATCCTTAAAAATATTTCATTTATTCTTATAAATATTACATCCCGACACATTACTTTCAATAGATGTCTATGCATACAAATGGTCTGGTAAAGAGATAGAATGTATACCTCACGAATGTACAAAAGGTAGTCTGGGGAAACTCGTATCCGTCAGCCTACGTCGTCTACGCAGCAACTATCACTGTAGTTTTACTGCAACACATCTGAAAGGTGAAGGGGTGAGCTTTCGGGAAAAAGCCCAGTAAGAAATGCATTTAAAATGATCATGGTGGCTGAATCACACTGAATGCATGATAAAACTAAAAGATAACATTTCTTTACAAATATAACATAGCTATCAAAATGCGTAAATGGAAAACATAATCAATAGAAATATAATTTCGAGGTAACAAATCTATTCAGTTACATCAAAATCTTTCGAGACATACAGAACTTCAAAATCTTTCAAAACCCATAGAACTTCAAAAGCATAACTGATGCATAAGCACATATCGAAGGATCAAAATCTTATAACATAGTTCATATCGGATGGAGACTAGGATAACTTATAGGATTGTCATGCGATGATAACATAGTCATCCTCCGTAGAGGGAAATCATAAACATGGCCATGGCAAGGCTGTAGACGTGATCAAGGTCATACAGCAAATTCAATCACACCCGAAGGTGGAATTCATATACACCACAAAGGCGCGCATGACAAAAATGCATTGACCGTGTGGCACTTTGCATTTGTAGGACTCAAGAGGTGGCCTCCACAATCACACAGACTGTGTGGCACTTTGTTCCCACAGAACCCAAGAGGTGGCTCCCACGATCGCATGTCATTGTGGACCGCGTGGCACTTTGCTCCGTCGGACTCAAGAGGTGGCCCCCGTAATTCCACTATAGATTGCCTTTTCATCTCAAAATAGAGTTTTCAAAATCTTTCTTGGGTTTTATAGCCCATAAACTCATATCGAGTAATAAAATCTAATTTCTCATAATCTAAAAACTCTTTCATAAAATAGAAAGACTGTGTGGCACTTTGTTCCCGCAGGACTCAAGAGGTGGCCCCCACAATCACCTTTCGAAAATAAATTTCTTTTCTTAAGCATGTGTTCACATACCAAATTTCATTTCTTTCAAAAACATGAAATCAATTCAAACGTAGGTCGAAACCATAACATTTATTTAGAAATCATGCTCAAACTTTTGCATTTAATTTCATATGGCATTTCTTTATTTCGAAAACATGACCAAATAAAACTTGGGCTTAATATGTGTATAGTTTTGTTTTATAATCAAGGCTGCACGAGAAAGCTCAAAAATGTATAAATAAATCGGAGTCCAAGGGTAAGGATACCATTATCATCTTAAATTACACCCCTTACCTCGATTTCTCTGTACAGTCTAACTTTTCCAAACGTTGAGGTTTCGCTCAGTCTGATTTGCTCCCAATTTGGTCCTCTGAAGCTTTAATTAATCACAAATCTCTTATTATTATTTCTTATAAACACGTACACAGTGTAATTTCACTTCAGATAAAATTTTGGACCAAATTATTTTTATTGGGCCTTATAGTCTCTTAATGGGCATACCACTATCCTAAGCTCGTTTCAACTCCCTTATTCAATCCTTAAAATCCATTGGCTCAATTACAATTTATGGGCCGTCCATTAGGTCATTAACGAGTTTAGGCCGATTGTTACACAAGTTGGGCCCATTATAAACGTTTAGCTTATTACATGGCTTACTATCACCATCACGTCATTTTAAACCTTCTTCTAATTTCTTTAGATAGTTCATAATATTGTTTGCGATAGTCAATTTCCCAATTTCAATTATAACGCAATTTACATGAAATTATTTCAAAAATTATGCGATTAATTTCTAACTCGTATAATTATACAAGTGGTAGCAAGTGCGATTCGCTTACCCAAGATTCCATAATGGCACATAAATCGATGCTGTATCGATCTCTCTTCATTGCACATTGTCATGCTACACATACATATTTCTAAACAGGGTCAATTTCTTTCATATATAAATTTAAATAATTTTAAAATTTAAACGATCAATTTCAACCGCTTACCAGTCTACCGTTAAACCGACGCATCTCCGAAATTTTTCTCTTCCTTTTTCATTTGTTTTTCCTCTTTTTCTTTTTTTTCTTTTTCTTTTTTTTTCTGGCTGAACCGGTTCGGTCCGGTTCGATTCTCTCCTTCGTCATTCGGAGTCTCGTCTACCGGTTCTTCGCCGGCTTCCTTTTCCAGCTGGTGTGTGGGGTCGTCCGGTGCACGGATCTGGTGTCGGTTTCACCAGGTCTGGCCGAAAAGTGGTCGGTCCGACCTCTTTTCCCTTTGGCCTTGATGCCGATTTTCTCTTGTGCCGTTCGGTGCCTCTACGTCGCTGGCGGTGGTGGTTTGGCCCTTCCCCTGGCTGGTGGCGAGGTCTTCTCCTCCCCTCCGACCGCCTCTTCCTCTCTTCTCCTCTATTTTCTCCTCCTTCTTCTTCGATTTCTTGCCTAGGCCGACGTCGACAGCTTCTCTCTTCCCCCTTCCCCGGTCACCGCCTCCTCTCTCCGGGGTCTCCTCTTCTCTCCCTATCTTCTTCTCTCGGATCAGGGAAGGGAATTTCGGTTCCCTTCTCTGACCTTTTTTCAATGTCGCGCGATATCGCGCGACACTATTTCTTTTTTCTTTTTTACTTTATATATTTATTTTATTATTATATTATGTATATTATGTATATTATTTATTGATTTATTTATTTATTTATTATATATTTTTTATTTTTTATTTTTTATTTTTATTTTTTATCTATTTGATTTATTTTATATCAGACGTACATTTTTATTTCCACTTATACGTTTTTACAAACAAATTTACAAGAAAATTCTGGGGATTTACATATATACTCATTACGTATGTAAAATACATGTCATGGTAAACTTGTTTTAAGATTTTTTTGGTGTAAACCACGAGATGTTCTCATACCACATTGGATATGAAATTAGTCCCAACTTACGCCACGTAACTGGTATTGGCCCAAGGGAATTTGACCTAGTGAAAAGTCGAATATGAAACCTCTTGCTATAGATCATCCTCATTTAGAAACTTAGTGGGGTTTTACACCACCAAGCCAACCCTTTGGGTTCACTTGTTTTAAGATTTGTCCTCGCAAGATAAGTTCTCACGAGACAAGTTCCTTGCAAGAGTTTACATTTATGATACTTGTTCTACACAACAATTTTTTTCTGTATCAATAATATTTATTTTTAAATATGCATATTCTCAAATAATTTATTTTGTAAGGCGACATATTCCTAAAATTAATTATTTTATGAATAATATATAAGTAAGATTTATTTGTTTTTATGCATAAAACATTCTTTTATCAAAGAATTTTCATGCAAGGGGCAATGTAACACCTCTTCTCACTTGTTCCTTCACTTATTCCCCAAATTTTAAGGAAACACCTCTTTTCACTCGTTCCCAAAATTTTAGGGAAGCACCTCTTTTAACTTGTACCCAAAATATTATAGAAACACTTCTTCTTAGTTGTTCCAAAACACCTCTTCTTATTAATTCTCAAAATTTTAGAAAAAGATCTCTTCTAACTTGAACTCAAAATTTTAAGGAATAACTTCTTTTCACTTGTTCCCAAATTTTTAAGAAATAACTTCTTTTCACTTGTTCCAAAATTTTTAAGGAATAACCTCTTTTCACTTATTCTAAAATTTTTAGGAAATAATCTCTCCTCACATGTTCCTAAGATTTTAGGGAAAAACATCTCACTTGTTTAAAAAATTATAGAAAAAAAAATAACTTCTCACTTGATTTTGAAATTTTAGAGAAAATTTTCTTCTTATTTGTTCCCAAAATTTTAGATAAAAGCTTTTCTTACTTGTTTACAAATTTTTAAAGAAAAAGCTCTTCTCACTTGGTCCCAAAAATTTTAGGGAAAAGCCATCCTTACTTGTTTCCAAATTTTTAGAGAAAAAGCACTTCTCTGTTGTTCTTAAAATTTTAGTAAAAAGCTTTCCTTACTAATTTTCAAAATTTTAGAGAAAGTGTTATTCTCACTTGTTCCCAAAATTTTAGGGCAAAAAGATTTTCTTACTTGTTTTCTAATTTTTAAAGAAAAATTTGTAACGACCCTTGATCCTTGAAAATCGGGGGATTTTTTTTTTAACTTAATTTACCCACTTATTCCCATATTCACTTAGGCTGTATTCTTGTTCAGTGTCAATCCTTAAAATTATTCCATTTCATTTATTCTTATACAGGTTTCATCCCGACACATTACTTTCAATAGATGTCTGTGCATACAAATATGTCTGGTAAAGGAATGTAATTGTATACCTTTGTTGCGTGTACAAAAAGTAGCCTAGGGTAGCTCTTTCCCATAGCCTACGTCGTGTACGCGGCAGGTTGTGCCTACGGATCACTGCAAATAGTCTGAGAGGTAGAGGGGTGAGCTTTCGGGAAAAAGCGCAGTAAGAAGAATGCATTTAAAACGGTCTTAGTGATTAAAATATGTAGAAAAACATAATAATACGTATAATGACTATTCTCTAAAACTAATATAAAGGACATTTGAAATTAAGAAAATCGAAAACATCATGATTCAAAACGTAATTATTTAAGTACATGAACTTAACATATATCACGTAACCTTTTTGTATATTCAACATTCCAAAAACATAAATACATGTAAAATCACATGTCATAAAATCAAATCTGAAAACCAAGTTTAATTCAGATAGAGACTACATCGGCCCATATAATTATCATGCAGCAATAACAAAATCATCATGCGGCAATAACCAAATCATCCTCCGTATAGGGAATTCAGAACCTATGGCCATGGCAAAGCTGTAGACGGGATCAAGGTCGTACAACGTCCAGAACCCGAAGGTGAAATTCAGAACCTATGGCCATGGCAAGGCTATAGACGGGATCAAAGTCATACAGCGTTCAGAACCCAAAGGTGAAATTCAGACGCCACAAGGGCGAAATTCAGACGCCACACAGGCGAAGTTGACATGCGTAAGCATACAACATAAATGGCCCTTAGTCTCAAAACATACTATAGTTTTCATATGCGAAAAACATCGAAATAAAATCATCTTATTCGAAAGATCATTTCAGAAGACGTACTCTTATTCAGAAGTCAAATTCGAAAATATACAATTATTCAAAAACACAAATACAGAGAACATATTCTTGTTCAGAAATACAAATTCAGAAACATGCATGAAAATCATATTACATGTCTTTGTAAGCTTTCCTTAATCATGGTTCAGAAGGTAACTATTACCGATTTAAATTATACCCCCTTACCTCGATTTAACGAAAATTCCAGTTTGAGTAGTGACGCCTCCAAGTATCTCCCTTAAATCCTTCTACGATTCTTCTACACTGAAATTTGTATTCTTAGTATCATATTTTATCGAATTAACTACGATGCGTCAAAATCGAAATCTTGCTTACCGAGGGAAAATATACTTAAAAGCATAAAACGTACAGTTATCTCTAAAACTTGCATAAATTCCTTAGCTCGGTGTCTGCCCATAATCCTTGACTGTTTCGACTTAGCGAGTCGACGAGCCCGACCCTCCCGACTTATTTTACCGAACTTTCAAATAAATATTTTTCAATTGCCTTTTTCCCTGAGTTTTCTCGAATTCTCGATCTCTTCTTTGCCTCCTCCAAATATGTATATATATATATAAAAAAAATATTCCTGTTCTCTTCTTTTTTTTTTTCCGGCTACTGTTCACTATTCTTCTTTTTAAATCTTCCCGCCATTTTCTTCATTTCTTTTCTTCTTCACGGCATTACTGTTCATCGTCTCCACCAAGGGTTCGGCACTGTCAGGCCACCACCACTACTTCCTATTTTCGCCACCCTTCATTGTACTTCTTCTTTCCATAGTGCCGGCTCCGACGTCCTCCTGCTACCACCAGTTTCCAGCACCCTTGTTCACCTCTGTTTTAGTTTGATTGCTCTCTCCAGTTTCACCCCTGTTTGCCTTCCAACCAGCCTTTTGTCTCCCCCATTTCTTCTTGTTTCCAGCAGTAACTCTCTTTTCTATTCCAGTCTTCGGCTTTCCTTTCACTGCTCTCCCTCCTGCATCGTTTACCTTCAGTCGGTTTCTTGTCTCTGATCTAGTTTTTTTCCCTCCTGTGACCATCAACTGCAGCAACATCGGGTTCTTCTCTTTTTCACCGCCCCTTTCTCTCATGTCCAAGAGATGTCGAGAACGCTGGATGGCCAGAGCGTGACCTCTCTCTTCAGTTCGTGGTTCGGGTTAGGTTCCTCTGCTTTCCTCGCTTCTATTTCATTCTTCAAATAGCAGTTCACCTCCAGGTTTGCTCTTCACAGTGTTCCTATCCACGGTGGTGCTGCAACCCACTCCTCTGTTCTCTCTCAACTCACGTCCTCTGTTTTCGATTTGGCTCTCATGTGCGTGCAGCTTCGGCATTCAGTTTCTCTATTCCAGTGCTTCACCAGTTTCCAATCTCCTCACTGCTGCAACAATAGTCTCGTACTTGCTTCGTTTTCTTCCTATGAGAAGCAGTTTCATGTCCTCTCCTCTCTACATTTTCTACTGCCCGATGGTCTACACCGTAGCTTCAGTTTTGTTTCTCGATTTTCAGTTGGGTCTTCTACCTCTTGATCATGCCCCTGCCTCACGCTCCTCCATTCTATTCAGCATCGAGGAAAAGAAATGAAGGCAGGATTTGCCTTGTTGCACCCTGGTTTTCTACTCACACTTTCAGACAGGCCATAACCACTCCACCTTTTTCCCCATTTCTCGATTCAGTCATTGTTGCGTTACCTGCTCCTGTTTCAGCTTTGGTTTCCTTTTTCTGCTTTCTTCACATCTCTCGGTTTCTTGCATTCATACACATACAGGGCACAAGACTGAGAGCATGGCAAGGGAAATGTGATGGGAACATACCTTATGGCGTGAGGATGGAGAGAAAATGGGAGTGGATTCGGCCACAGACTCCCATTGTCTTCTCTTTTCACAACTTGTCTAATATATTTGTTTCCCTGTACAATGTCCTTTATATTTTATCACTCCATCACTCTTTCCTATCAGTCACTCTTCTCCATCACTTCCATTCGTTCAATTTTTTTTTGAATTTGTTTTCCCTCGTTTCTGGACTTCCTTTCCATTTTCATTTACGTTTATTATTATATTTACATATTATCACCATCACTCACGTTTCCATCATCATCCTTTCACTTCCATCACTTTCCTTTCTTTTCATATTATTATTATTATCATAATCATTTTATTTATTTATTCATTTAATTTATTTTATTAATAAATTTTAGGTAATTATTTTACACTTTACCTTGTATTATCTCCAAATCGTAACCAGCTTATTATTAGTATTTATCTAGTACGGAGAAATATACACATTAAATCTAGCTAAAAAAAATTATTTTGACACCTCATAATTATTTATTCTTCAAATTAAAATATTTTAGTAATTTAGCCTCGTCCAAGTTTCTCATACTATAATTTAAATTAATTATCCACCAATAAGTGTATCCTCAATTATTATTTAAACCGGATACATGAAAATTCTCGGGGTTTACATTCTCCCCATCTTAGGAAATTTGGTCCCCAAATTTAAGAGTACATTCGTCTTTAAACCGATATGGGTACTAAATAATCCTGGCGGCAACGCCAGTCTATTAGCTCATCTCCCCCTTGGTTTAAGATTTTTAAAAGATCCAATATATCGGGGACTCAGTTTTCCTTTCTTTCCAAACCTTGTTATACCCTATCGAGAGGAGAAACTTTTAGAACATTCATTCTCCCCTTCTGAAATTTTCAAGGACCTTTGTCTTTGGTCAGCATAACTCTTTACATACTCTGAGCTGTCTTCAACCTCTCACAAATTAATCAAATATACTCAGGGACTTACTTTATCAAATTGGGAACAATTATCTTTCTCTCACCCACTTCTTCCATCCAATCAGTAAAGACACCTTTGGCCTTACAAAGCCTCATGCAGTCTCATTCCGATACTTGAGTGTTATCCGATATTATATGCAGCCTTGTCAATGGCAAATGGTCCTTCTAGAAGCCTTTAAAATCTTAGATGCATGCTCTCAATTCCATATTGGCACGGGTAATTATTGTAATAATCTCATAGGCTTCTGGTACACCATCTTGTCCAAAATATGATCTATATTCAGAATTTATCACACCTTTAAAACTGATTTTATCTCGTATATCAATTATAACAAAACTCTTTCCTTATTCCAATTAGGTCTCGCATTCGAAACATAAGCATAAACAATTTACAATCCTTAGACTCGATACGTAATTCATATTCCAAAGTCTTCTTATACCCAAACTCTGAATCACCTTAACAATTTTGGGTCTTTCTCTTTGATCTATATTCTTTATTTTAGGGAGGATCCAATTGACTCTCATCCTTAATATAATGTGACTCAGAAGACTTCGAGTCTCTTTAAAATTAACGTCAGTACATTCCAAGGTGGGTCATCCGAATTCGTGTCGAAAATCCCTCTGTCTGTTGGGGTGTCTTTTTGTGACGGCCGACCCCTGCCCGGCCAACCCCTGCCAACGGCCATGGCAACCCCTCTTGGGCCCATCGACAACGTTGGTGGTCCAACAACGGGTGGTGCAACAACGCCAACAAATCCAACGTATTGTCCGCTTTGGCCCATTGGGCCTCACGGCTTTGTTCCATTCAGGGAAATTCCCCTCAGAACGCGTCCTTGGAGGCTCGAACCAGGGACAACACCCTTAGTTCTCACACTCCTTATGCCATTGAGCCACTTGGCTCATTGGCATAAGGAGTGTGAGAACTAAGGGTGTTGTCCCTGGTTCGAGCCTCCAAGGACGCGTTCTGAGGGGAATTTCCCTGAATGGAACAAAGCCGTGAGGCCCAATGGGCCAAAGCGGACAATACGTTGGATTTGTTGGCGTTGTTGCACCACCCGTTGTTGGACCACCAACGTTGTCGATGGGCCCAAGAGGGGTTGCCATGGCCGTTGGCAGGGGTTGGCCGGGCAGGGGTCGGCCGTCACACTTTTTTTGAACACGCCCTAACTTTATCAATCATGTAAGCAGTGTGACCTTCACTTATACTTTTAATTCTGTAATTCCTCTTTTCAATTACAGTGACTTTACTTTATCATTCTCATTGCTTCCATCGTACATCTCTTTTCTGTCACACTCTTTACCTTATCATTTTCTTAGTAACCTTGAAATATGCATTTCATATCATTATAGTTGCGCCTTGCACACTGCTTCCTTAAAATAACATCCAATGGAGCAAATTTAGCTCTATTGAGGATCTCAGTACCTCCTATGAGTTTCCTGAATTTTCTCCGCTTCACATCTCTACTTATCCAGGTCATTCTTTTTCCAAAGATATAAATTTAATTTCATAATCATTCATAAACTTGTTGCTTTATGTCTGATTGCAGTCACTTCATCCATAATTGCCACTTTATTTCATCTGGAATGTGCTGCCACCTAAGGGCCTTCAAAATATATCCCATGTAATTTTCTGATGTCGGCTCTTGGATTAAATTGGGGAACTTGCCTCCGAGTTCGACTTTCCATCTCGATATTGATGCTACAATGGCTACTTTCTTTATAGTAGCACACTCTGGAAATCCGTGTAGCTTCTCCAATCCTTTAACACAAAAGTTACAAAAGCAACTTTCTCGGTAGAGTTACTTCTAAAATCATCCAGATTTTCTATCTCATTCATTCAACACTCCGAATCACTAAATTCTTAACCTTGTTAAAAAATGGAGGCTTAAACTCTTGAAACTGCCCCCAATCTACTAAGCTCACAGTCATACTCTAAGAATGCATCCAAGTTTTTCTAATTTAATTTTCCAGTTTTCTATTACCATTGGATTCTTGATTTCAGTATGTAATAGCATATTATCCTCCGAAATTAGCTCAGTCTCTATCTGTTAGTGAACTTACAGACATTTCTTGACTTCACTGCCCATAACATTGGGTCATACATTTTCAGGGATATAATTCATAATTCATACCCATAGACAAATCAATTTCCTTGTGCTAGACCTATAAATTCCATTCGTAGTTTCCTTAATCTCATTTATTCAGTTCTCTATAACTATCGGGTCCTTTATCCCATTTAACAATGGGGCGGTCTGCGATTTTGAAACTGTCTCATCTAGTGTAGCTCCTACATCCTAACCCAAGTCATCATCACTCTACTGTGTAGCTACAAGAGTAGACATATTTGTAGTCCTGAAACATCTCTACAGGTTGTGCGGGCGTATCAGGAGTAATCTATCTGTCATTCTTCCATCTACCCCATCACCTAACATAGACTCTACTGTGTAGCTACAAGAGTAGACATATTTGTAGTCCTGAAACATCTCTACAGGTTGTGCGGGCGTATCAGGAGTAATCTATCTGTCATTCTTCCATCTACCCCATCACCTAACATAGCTTGTGTCCTAATTTTCCATAATATGTTCAATACTCCACTCAATCTTAGCAAAGTGTAACTCAATACTATTTGTCCTTTCCACAGGACCTGATGGAGTATGCTCAACATCAGTTTCAATCTCGGTATCATTTATGAGTCTCATATGATGACTCTGCATGATTCTAAGGCCTATCTCTACGGCCTCTAGCCCGTGATCTAATTCGTCACGTAAACCAAACATTAAGTCTTAACTTCATTAGGTATACTTAGTTTATAACCAGACAAACACAGATATTTGGGATGTAATCTTATCCTTATTATTGACACTGATAATACTAGACAACCTTTGCTCTGATACCACTAAATGTAACGACCTTTGATCCTTGAAAATTGGGGGATTTTTTTGAACTAAATTTACCCACTTATTCCCTTATTCACTTAGGCTGTATTCCTGTTCAGTGTCAATCCTTCAAAATATTCCATTTCATTTATTCTTATACAGGTTTCATCCCGACACATTACTTTCAATAGATCTCTGTGTATACAAATATGTCTGGTAAAGGAATGTAATTGTATACCTTTGCTGCGTGTACAAAAAGTAGCCTAGGGTAGCTCTTTCCCACAGCCTATGTCGTGTACGCGGCAGGTCGCGCCTACGGATCACTGCAAATAGTCTGAGAGGTAGAGGGGTGAGCTTTCGGGAAAAAGTCCAGTAAGAAGAATGCATTTAAAATGGTCTTAGTGA
Organism: Firmiana major; assembly: GCA_033439115.1. Lineage (NCBI taxonomy): Eukaryota > Viridiplantae > Streptophyta > Magnoliopsida > Malvales > Malvaceae > Firmiana > Firmiana major. Next base: position 39,830,212 of record CM065907.1, on the reverse strand, counting down.
TTCAAATATGTAGAAAAACATAATAATACGTATAATGACTATTCTCTGAAACTAATATAAAGGACATTTGAAATTAAGAAAATCGAAAACATCATGATTCAAAACGTAATTCTTTAAGTACATGAACTTAACAGATATCACGTAACCTTTTTGTATATTCAGCATTCCAAAAACATAAATACATGAAAAATCATATGTCATAAAATCAAATTTGAAAACCAAGTTTAATTCAGATAGAGACTACATCGGCCCATATAATTATCATGCGACAATAACAAAATCATCATGCGGCAATAACCAAATCATCCTCCGTAGAGGGAATTCAGAACCTATGGCCATGGCAAGGCTGTAGACGAGATCAAGGTCATACAACGTCCAGAACCTGAAGGTGAAATTCAGAACCTATGGCCATGGCAAGGCTGTAGACGGGATCAAGGTCAAACAGTGTTCAAAACCCGAAGGTGAAATTCAGACGCCACAAGGGCGAAGTTCAGACGCCACAAAGGCAAAGTCAGACGCCACACAAGCAAGTTCAGACACCACATAGGCGAAGTTGACATGCGTAAGCATACAACATAAATGGCCCTTAGTCTCAAAACATATTATAGTTTTCATATGCGAAAACATCAAAATAAAATCATCTTATTCGAAAGATCATTTCAGAAGACGTACTCTTATTCAGAAGTCAAATTCAGAAATATGCAAATATTCAAAAACACAAATACAGAGAGCATATTCTTGTTCAGAAATACAAATTCAGAAACATGCATGAAAATCATATTACATGTCTTTGTGAACTTTCCGTAATCATGGTTCAGAAGGTAACTATTACTGATTTAAATTATACCCCCTTACCTCGATTTAACAAAAATTCCAGTTCGAGTAGTGACGCCTCCATGTATCTCCCTTAAATCCTTCTACGATTCTTCTACACCGAAATTTGTATTCTTAGTATCCTATTTTATCAAATTAACTACAATGCATCAAAATCGAAATCTTGCTTACTGAGGGAAAATATACTTAAAATCATAAAATGTACAGTTATCTCTAAAACTTGCATAAATTCATTACCTCGGTGTCTGCCCATAATCCTTGATTGTTTCGACTTAGCGAGTCGACGAGCTCGACCCTCTCGGCTTATTTTACCGAACTTTCAAATAAATATTTTTCGATTTCCCTTTTCCCTAAGTTTTCTCGAATTCTCGATGTCTTTTTTGCCTCCTCCAAATATATATATTTATATATATATATATATATATATTTATATATATAAAATATTCCTGTTCTCTTTTTTTTTCTTGGCTACTGTTCACTATTCTTCTTTTTAAATCTTCCTGCCATTTTCTTCATTTCTTTTCTTCTTCACGGCATTACTGTTCACCGTCTCCACCAAGAGTTCGGCACTGCCAGGCCTCCACCACAACTTCCTGTTTTCGCCACCCTTCATCATACTTCTTCTATCCATAGTGCTTGTAAGACCTGATTTTTATCGTAAGAGCAAATGGAATGAATAGAAATTTTTGAGTGCATTTAAAAATGCAAAATGATTGAAATGGTATTCCCGAACACGTGCAAGGGTAAAACAGTCAAAAGATCGAAACCCGGTATAAAGTGGACAAGAAAATTTAATTAAAAATATGGGATTGAGAAATCTAGATCAATAACGAAGAAATAATTAAATTTTGGGTTAAATTGATCAAGATATGAATTTATTGGAATAAACCAAAATTTTCACCTCGGGAAATTATCCCAAAAATAATAAAAAAATATACCGAAAAGTTAAAATAATATCGATAAATTTATTTATTGATTAAATGAATTAAATATAATTTTTTTTTAGATATTTTGGCAAAATAGTATTATAATATTGATTAAAATAATAAAAAAATAAATTACAAATAAATAAAAGAAAAAAAAAGAATTTTCGCGAAAAAAACGCGAACTGAAAAAAAGGAAAATCGAAGCAGCCGAACCAAGGGAGCCACCGACGATGGACCCAGGCGAGGTGGCCGAGGCCATCGGCCAGCCGAGCCATCGTCGACGTTGGTGGAGATCGAAGGAGGAGGCAATCGGTGGTGAGAGAGAAAAAGAGAGAGAACCAAAGGGCAAAGCGAGAAACCGGTGATCGACGCCGATTCAGGCCTAGCCACCGACAGCCGAAGGTAGCCCACGCGGAGACCGACCGATCGGTGGCTGAATCGGTCGGTGGGGCGGCGGTTAATGCCGATAACGGTAAGAAACAGAAATGATACCGACGACGAGGAGAGAAGAGGCCGGATCGACCACTTTCCGACGACCTCGAGGAAAATTGAGACCAGATCCGAGCTGCGGACGACCCAGCGGAGCTGTTGGCGGCGTAAATCAGTGGAGAACCAGTCGACAAGGTATTGAACCGACAGAATCGGACTGAACCGGTGGTCTGAACCGGGTTGAACCAAACCAAACTGGTTTAGCCAAAAAGAAAAAAAAAAGAGGAAAAAATTGTGAAAAATTTCAGTGATGCAATCGAGCTACGGGTAAGTCGGTAAGAGGTCGAATTGACCAATTTAAATTTTGAAATATTTAATTTGATTAATATTCGACTGAAAATTTACACGAAAAAATATTAAATTATGTAGCTCGACGATTGACATCAAACGAGGACTCGAGTCAGCCTCGATTTACGTACTATCATGGAATCACGATTTCGAAGATTGGATTTAGAGCGAATCGGACTGCGTGACGAGTACTCAGTGGAAAGGTCAAACTGTACAGAAAAATGAGGTAAGGGAATTGTGTGAGTAGCTAGAGGTAGCTACACGTACTTTAAATAGTTTTTGTATACAATGAATATGTATGTATACACTGATATTGTATTAAGGTCCTAAAAGTGGTTTAAATGATTTTAAGGATCGAATTAGGTAAAAAGACTATTTTACCCCTATTGAGGGAAGTTCACTTAAGGATGGTGAAAGCATGACATGCATGAAATGCATAATTTAAGGAATTTTCTGAATTAAAGAATTTGATTGGTTTTAATCAAAGCAAATCGATTGATTGGCCAGTAATTGCATAAATTTTACAAGATAACACTACGTAAGTGTTATTTATATTTAAATGAAAATTATATGGAAAATGGGCCAACTATCAAGTTTATATGGAAACAAATAGTGCTGGCACATAGCTCGCACTATATCTGCATTTGTGAGTGTGCATAAAACGAGCTTGAGCGGTTGCTCTCACCGACTTGTGTGAAATCATATGCATGAAATATGCTAGAGCAAGGTGCTCGCACTGATTTTTATTATTGTGAAATGAGAGGTGCTGGAGCCTAGCTCGCACTCTGTTTTGACATGTTTTGACTTGTTTTAACTTGGTATGCATAAAAGGTGCTGGAGCAATTGCTTGCACTAGTTTCTATGATTTGATATGCATGAGAGATGCTAGAGCTTAGCTCGCATCCAGTTTTGATATTTAATTGCATAAAGCCGCACTGGAGCCTTGCTCGTACGTGATTTAATCGATTTAATTTCATAAAGCCGTGCTAGAGTGTAACTCGCACGAGATTTGTTGTATTTATGCATAAACTCGTACTAGAGCGTTGCTCGTATGAAGTTTTGATTCACTTGAGCATTCATTCGTGCTGGAGCATTGCTCAGACATGATTTTCTATAGATTTATAACTCATTTTAAAGTCGTACTGGAGTGTTACTCGTACGCAAATTTCATTGATTTCTATGAAACCGTGCTAGAGCTTCGCTCGAACGAGATTTTTTGATATCATGAATATGCATGGATCCGTGCTTGAGCTTCGCTTGCACAAAGATTTATATGACATGTATATAGCCGTGTTGGAGCCTCCTGTAGACTGTGTGTCACAGTGAGATGATATGCTCACACGTGCATATTGAGACAGAGATGATATGGGTGGATAAGACCTATTACAGGCACCCCTGATTGAGCTTGGGTTCACGGAGTACGTTTTACCGTGTATGTCACGCGGAGTACGCTATACCGTGGGGATTGTTGGAGTGGAGTGGCATTAGCCATGAGGCAGTAAGCCTTGCCCTCGTAATCCTGGTGTTATGCCGTTCTGGCTGGTAGGACGACCCACCTCCTGTTTCAGGTGTGATACCCCGTACACTAGGTACCGTGTTGCCAGTGATCACGAGGTTATGGCCATAGTCCTATGTTGTTACTGATAGTCACCTACTTGTCTCACATGATATAACTTGTGGTCTGATAGACCAGGGTAGACCCGAGGGAGGGGTCAGGCCCCCGATTTTACGATTTTATGATTTTATGATATGTGACCCTGAAAGAAGGGTGGTTTTATAACCGAAGCTTTATAATGAATTTTAATGACTTGTTTTATGAATTTGAGATTTACTTATGAGATAATTGACCCGGATGGGGTTATTTTATTCTGCATTTTAATAAAATGATTTGAATGCAGTAGCGTGATGATGTTTTTCATGCTTTCATTTCAAATTCATGATTTGTCTTACATGACATCAAAGAATGCATAATTTTGATTAACTTCATGCTAAGTATGATTTACTGATATCACATAAAATGTCATTGATACATAAGTAGTATGAATGATATATGCACGAACAGTTTTATAAACTAAGTAATTGACGGCATACATGAATTTGTGTTTGAGATTTTAATGAAAAGAAATGGATTTTAAGGGCATGGCATTATGAGCATGTAGATAGTGGAGCTATCTACTTCCTCAGATAATTGCCTTACTGAGCGTGTGGTTTGCTCACCCCCTTATTTTCCCATCTTTTCAGAGCACTTGCAATAGTTAGTGAGCGGCTGAGGACTTGCAAGCTTGGTATCCGCTGCTTCCCATCGAGAGACAAGTATACACATTGTAGATTTTGTATCTAAATATGTAATGCACAGTACTGTAAACGTATATGATGTCGGGGATGTAAAGTTATGTAAGTACCATTGTATATGAATTTAGTAAAGTCAAAAGATAGTAAACTCTGATATGTGAATGTGATTATGGAAATGGAATGGTAAATATGTGAGAGGTGACTAACACCGAATCATAGTCCAACTGTTTGTAGGATGGTCATGATGAGAGAAAGGTAAGAATTAAATAATAAATGAAAAAGTAAAAAATTTACTCTGATTTTTAGTTAATTTGGGTCATGACAGTTCTGGTATCAGAGCTAAGTTGGCCTGATATGAGTCGGTGTTAGTGATTAAGAAAGTTTACATCCCCATGTACTGTGCATTGTTTAGATACAATTGTGTATATCGAGATGGAAGTGTAGCTAAGAATTTGGTTTCGAATGCAAGTATAGACTCATAAACTGATAACCGCTATGGTAGAGAGGCGAGTACACGAGCTCAAGGCCGTAGAGGTAGGCCTGAGAGTTGTACTGAATCGCCACATGAGACTCAAGATGAGATTGAAGTGGAGGATGATGTAGAGTATGCCTCACAGAATCTGATAGAGAGATCAGACAAAGTCTGACAGAGAGATCGGACAGTATTGAGACACGCTTCGCGAGATTGGAGCAGAGTGTGGAGAATATTATAGAGCTAATTGCTCAGAGTATGTTGGAGGTATTTGAGGGCGAGTCAGAGCATTGGTGAAAGTTTGCTCGACCCACATTAAGAGTTAGACATCCAGAATGGATATGAAAAATAATTATAGATGTATTCTGGTGACGGAATATCCCGGACATTGTTTAAAAGAAATTATAGATAAAATTCTTTACTCTGACCCAGAGAAATTGGTTAATTGACGAGTATGAAACTCAGTTCATATTCCTGGGTAGATATGACTCTGACATTATGAACAGTGAGAGTCGGGATGTCTGAAAGTTCATGGAAGGGCTCAGATTGTCAATTAGAGTCTGATTGGCCGTTAGATATCACCACCTATGCCGAAGCAGTGCGCAGACTACAGTTGTGTGAATAAGATCATGAGTTGCACGCCTTTGAGATAGGGAAAGATGTAAAACCTGTACCCTTAGACAAGATGATAGTTAGCTGATTATCACTAACTGAATATGGGTATAGGGATTGTAAATTGAAAACGGGGGGAAAAGGATAAGTCAGCCGATTTTATTCAATTGAATATGAATATTTTTGAAGTAATATTTGAGAATAGATTGATTCGGCTGCAAATTATGATGTTTAGATTGCTATCCTAAGATAGTGATATTTTTAACCTTGAAAAACATATTGTAAGTTTTAATAAGTAATGAAAGAGTTTGTTGTAAGTGATATATGAAAGGAGATAAGCTTTAAGATGTGATAGATCCTGAATACGAGATATATTGGAATAAGAGGCGTATGCAAGATAAGGATATCTTTGATATGTAAAGTAATTTGGATAAAGCGATAAGTAGTGATATGAATTGCGACTAAGTATAAGGGGTGGATATATCTACACCCAGTCTATGTGATCAAGTCTGAGGGTTAATAAAGGTATTTCAAAATACCTCCCCGCTTGAAGATTTGACAGCGTCTAGAAGCGCACACATAAGCTATAAATTGAAGTCGACAGTCGTAATATATATACATTTAAAATTTGGGTACCTTTACTGGTACGATAAAGAAATATATAATTCGATTAATCATGAGGGTTTAAAAATTAAAATTTTATAAAAGCCGTTAATATAAGAAAAAGGAAATGACGCGGATTAGTATCTTGAACGGAAGCGATTTTGAAATAACATTTTACGTTTATGCGTACATAGGTAAAGGATATGGGTGATTGAAATATTTAGTGGAACTCAACTACGATGAGGTATTTAAACCTTACCTGGACCAATTGGTTGTCAGCTTTAGCGATGATATTTTGATGTATTCGAAGTCCAGGGAAGAGCATGAGTGGCAAAAGGAAACTGTCTTACAAACGAGTGTTGAGAGTTTCTTGAAATGGGCTGCTCAGTTGACACATCTCATTCGTAAAAAGATTGTATACGAGTGGGATGATAAGTTTGAAAATGGCTTCGATGAGTTTTGGTATATGAAAGTAATAAACCGACCACCGTAATTATTCTTACCATAACCAACAGCTCAAGAGGTTTAAGTGTGTTTGGATACCTCAAAATAAAGATTGGGCTGGGTACTGAAGTAAAATGAGAAGATAGTCATTTATGGATCTAGATAGTTCAAGGACCATAAGAGAAACTATCTAAACCATGATTTAGAGTTGCAGCCGTAGCGTTTACACTGAATGTATGGCGCCACCACTTAAATGGTAAGAAATTTCGGGTATGCACTGATCGTAAAAGCCCCGAGTATCTTTTTTCATAGAAAGAGTCAGATATGATAACCAAAAGGGTTAGAGCTTCTAACGATTATGATTGTGAACATTGTACCACCCAGCAAAGGCTAATGTAATGGTTGATACCTTGAGCAGAAAGAGCCTCGGGATGGTATCACATATGATGGTCAGGGAGCGTGAGCTGCTAGAGCAGTTGTGAGCCTCAGTAGTGATGTGATCCCTTCTGATGATGATGGTGATTGTGTGACAGCGAGCCTAAGGTTAGAACCGGATTTGAGTGATCGGATTTGCCAAGCTTAGCGTGATGATCGGCATGGTGTCAATTGTGTGGGTCAGATTCAGAAGGGTATAGTGACAGAGTTCACAGTGAGTGATGATGACTTACAGAGGTTCAGAGACATTATAAGTGCTCCTCAGGACCACAGTTGATGAGATAGTGTTGTTGTTAGAAGCTCACTTTTCGGGATATACAATGCATCCGAGAAGTAATAAATATGTCAGAATCTCTGAAAAAGGGTATTGGTGGTCAAATATGAAAAGAGACATTGTAGAGTTGTGGAGTAGTGTCTCGTATGTCAGTAGAGTAAGGTAGAGTACGAGAAGTCTGCAGGATTATTGCAGCCTCTACTTATATTGACACGAAAAAGGGAACAAGTTACTATGAATTACGTGATGGGCTACAGAGGGCCCGAATGAATCACGAGGCTATTTATGTGATAGTCGATAGATTGATTAAGTCTACCCACCTTCTAGCTATGGAAATCCCCAGATACTCAGAGTGTGTAGGCGGATTTATGTGTATGGAAAATGGTGAAACGTTATGTAGCCTTCCAATGAGCACGGTATCAGATAGGGATTCCCGCTTCACTTCCCACTTCTGGGAACGTTTTCAAGAAGCTATGGGAACCTGACTGAGTGTTAGCATAGCTTTTCATCCTCAGATAGATGGTCAGTCAGAGAGGACTGTACAGGTTCTAGAGGATATGATAAGAGCGTGTGCCATTGATTTTATAAGCTCCTAGGATGATCAGTTGTCACTAATCGAATTCGCCAATAATGACAGTTGTCACTCGAGTATCGAGATGAGATTATATGAGGTATTGTATGGCCGTAGGGATTGTTCCCCGACGTGGATAAGAAAAAGTGGGTGACAGATAGAGAATTGTTCCCGAATTGGTAAGACAAACCTCTAAGGATGTTCAGTTGATTTGTGAGAGATTAAGAACACCTTAGAGCAGACAGAAAAGCTATGCTAACAAGAGACAGAAACCATTGGAAATTCATAGAGGGTGAATTAGTATTGTTGACAGTTATTTGTCCTAAGAGCATAACGAGATTCGAAAAGAAGGCAAATCAAGTTTCGTAGATTGAATTATTTGAGAGATTGGACAAAGTGGGAGATAAGACCTGTAGGTTGACATTAGCACTTGAATTAGCAGGCATCCACTATGTGTCCTATCTTATGATGCTTCGAAAATAATATTCGGACCTAGCATATGTAATCGGATAGCTCCAACAGCTTAGCTCAATGAAAGTATAACGTATGATTGGAGAATCGATTCGGGTATTAGACGGAAGGGGAGAGTGTTGAGGTTTAAGATGATCTCCCTAGTTAAGTATGTTGGTAGTATTACACTTCGGGAAAAAGGTCACATGAGAATTAAAGAATATGATGCAATAGACGTACCCGGAGTTGTGTATGGATCCATTTGACTTGGTTCTAATTTGGAGGACCAAATTTCTTAAGTGGAGGAGATTATAAGACCTGATTTTTATCGTAAGAGCAAATGGAATGAATAGAAATTTTTGAGTGCATTTAAAAATGCAAAAAGATTGAAATGGTATTCCCGAACACGTGCAAGGGTAAAACAGTCAAAAGATCAAAACCCGGTATAAAGTCGACAAGAAAATTTAATTAAAAATATGGGATTGAGAAATCTTGATCAATAACAAAGAAATAATTAAATTTTGGGTTAAATTGATCAAGATATGAATTTATTGGAATAAACCAAAATTTTCAACTTGGGAAATTATCCCAAAAATAATCGAAAAATATACCGAAAAGTTGAAATAATATCGATAAATTTATTTATTGATTAAATGAATTAAATATAATTTTTTTAGATATTTTGACAAAATAATAATATAATATTGATTAAAATAATAATAAAAAAATAAATTATAAATAAATAAATAAAAGAAAAAAAAGAATTTTCGCGAAAAAACACGAACTGAAGAAAAGGAAAACTGAAGCAGCTGAACCAAGGGAGCCACCGACGGAGCCACCGGCGATGGACCCAGGCGAGGTGGCTGAGGCTATCGGCCAGCCGAACCATCGCCGACGTTGGTGGAGGCCGAAGGAGGCGGCAATCGGCGGTGAGAGAGAAGAAGAGAGAGAACCGAGAGGCAAAGCGAGAAACTGGTGACCGGCGTCGATTCAGGCCCGACCACCGACAGTCGAAGGTAGCCCATGCAGAGACCGACTGATCGGTGGCTGAATCGGCCGGTGGGGCGACGGCTAACGCCGACAACGATAAGAAACAGAAACGGTACCGACGACAAGGAGAGAAGAGGTCGGACCGGCCACTTTTTGGCGACCTCGGGGAAAACTGAGACCAGATTCGAGCTGCGGATTACCTAGCGGAGCTGCTGACGGTGAAAACCGACGGAGAACTGGCCGGTAAGGTACTGAACCAGTAGAACCGGACTGAACCGACGGTCTGAACCGGGTTGAATCGAATTGAACCGGTTTAGCCAAAAAGAAAAGAAAAGAAAGAGAAAAAGGGGAAAAAAGAAAAGAGGAAAAAATTGGGAAAAATTTCAATGATGCAATCGAGCTACAGGTAAGTCAGTAAGCGATTGAATTGATCGATTTAAATTTTGAAATATTTAATTTGATTAATATTCGACCTAAAATTTACCCAAAAAATATTAAATTATGTAGCTCGACGATTGACATCAAACGAGGACTCGAGTCAGTCTCGATTTACGTACTATCATGGAATCACGATTCCGGAGATTGGATTTGGAGCAAATCAGACTACGTGACGAGTCATCAGTGGAAAGGTGAGACTGTACAGAAAAATGAGGTAAGGGAATTGTTTGAATAGCTAGAGGTAGCTACGCGTACTTTAAATAGTTTTTGTATACACTGAATATGTATGTGTACACTGATATTGTATTAAGGTCCGAAAAGTGGTTTAAATGATTTTAAGGATCGAAATAGGTAAAACGACTATTTTACCCCTATTGAGGGAAGTTCACTTAAGGATGGTGAAAGCATGACATGCATGAAATGTATGATTTAAGGAATTTTCTGAATTAAAGAATTTGATTGGTTTTAATCAAAGCAAATCGATAGATTGACCAGTAATTGCATAAATTTCACAAGATAACACTATGTAAGTGTTATTTATATTTAAATGAAAATTATTTGAAAAATGGGCCAACTATCAAGTTTATATGGAAACAGATAGTGTCGGCACATAGCTCGTACTATATCTACGTTTGTGAGTGTGCATAAAACGTGCTTGAGCAGTTGCTCGCACCGACTTGTGTGACATCATATGCATGAAATGTGCAAGAGCAGGGTGCTCGCACTGATTTTTATTATTGTGAAATGAGAGGTGCTGGAGCCTAGCTCGCACTCTGTTTTGACATGTTTTGACTTGTTTTAACTTGGTATGCATAAAAGGTGCTGGAGCGATTGCTCGCACTAGTTTTTATGATTTGATATGCATGAGAGATGTTAGAGCTTAGCTCGCATCCAATTTTGATATTTAATTGCATAATGTCGTACTGGAGCCTTGCTCGTACGTGATTTAATCGATTTAATTTCATAAAGTTGTGCTGGAGTGTAACTCGCACGAGATTTGTTGTATTTATGCATAAAGTCGTACTGGAGCGTTGCTCGTACGAAGTTTTGATTTACTTAAGCATTCATTCGTGCTGGAGCATTGCTCGCACATGATTTTATATAGATTTATAACTCATTTTAAAGTCGTACTAGAGTGTTACTTGTACGCAGATTTCATTGATTTCTATGAAACTGTGCTAGAGCTTCGCTCGTACGAGATTTTCTGATATCATGACATGCATGGAGCCGTGCTTGAGCTTCGCTCGCACAGGGATTTATATGACATGCATATAACCATGTTGGAGCCTCCGGTAGACTGTGTGTCACAGTGAGATGATATGCTCACACGTGCATATTGAGGCAGAGATGATATGGGTGGATAAGACCTATTGCAGGCACCCCTAATTGAGCTTGGGTTCATGGAGTACGTTGTACCATGTATGTCACGCGGAGTACGCTGTACCGTGGGGATTGTTGGAGTGGAGTGGCATTAGCCACGAGGCAGCAAGCCTTGCCCTCGCAATCCTGGTGTTATGCCGTTCTGGTGGGTAGGACGACCCATCTCCCGTTTCAGGTGTGATACCCCGCACACTAGGTACCGTGTTGCCAGGGATCACGAGGTTATGGCCATAGTCCTATGTTGTTACTGATAGTCACCTACTTGTCTCACATGATATAACTTGTGGTCTGATAGACCAGGGTAGACCCGAGGGAGGGGTCAGGCCCCCGATTTTATGATTTTATGATTTTATGATATGTGACCCTAAAAGAAGGGTGGTTTTATAATCGAAGCTTTATAATGAATTTTAATGACTTGTTTTATGAATTTGAGATTTACTTATGAGATAATTGACCCAGATGGGGTTATTTTATTCTGCATTTTAATAAAATGATTTGAATGCAGTAGCATGATGATGTTTTCCATGCTTTCATTTCAAATTCATGATTTGTCTTACATGACATGAAAGAATGCATGATTTTGATTAAATTCATGCTAAGTATGATTTACTGATGTCACATAAAATGTCATTGATGCATAAGTAGTATGAATGATATATGCACGAACAGTTTTATAAATTAAGTCATTGATGACATACATGAATTTGTGCTTGAGATTTTAATGAAAAGAAATGGATTTTAAGGGCATGGCATTATGAGCATGTAGATAGTGGAGCTATCTACTTACTTGCATAATTGCCTTACTGAGCGTGTGGTTTGCTCACCCCTCTTATTTTCCCATCTTTTCAGAGCACTCACAATAGTTAGTGAGCGGCTAAGGACTTGCATGCTTGGTATCCGCTGCTTCCCATCGAGAGACAGGTATACACATTTGTAGAGCTTTGTATCTAAATATGTAATGCACAGTACTGTAAACGTATATGATGCCCGGGATGTAAAGTTATGTAAGTACCATTGTATATGAATTTAGTAAAGTCAAAAGATAGTAAACTCTGATATGTGAATGTGATTATGGAAATGGAAGGGTAAATATGTGAGAGGTGACTAACACCGAATCGTAGCCCAATTATTTGTAGGATGGTCACGATGAGAGAAAGGTAAAAATTAAATAATAAATGAAAAAACGAAAAATTTACTCTGATTTTTAAGTAATTTAGGTCGTGAGAATGCCAGCTCCAACGTCCTCCTGCTACCACCGATTTCCAGCACCCTTGTTCACCTCTGTTTTAGTTTGATTGTTCTCTCCAGTTTCACCCCTGTTTGCCTTCCAACCAGCCTCTTGTCTCCCCCGTTTCTTCTTGTTTCCAGCAGTAACTCTCTTTTCTGTTCCAGTCTTCGGCTTTCCTTTCACTGCTCTCCCTCCTGCGTTATTTACCTTCAGTCGATTTCTTGTCTCTGACCTAGTTTTTTTCCCTCCTGTGACCATCAAAAACAGTAACATCAGGTTCTTCTCTTTTTCACCGCCACTTTCTCCCAAGTCCAAGAGATGTCGAGAACGCTGGATGGCCAGAGCGTGACCTCTCTCATCAGTTCATGGTTCGGGTTAGGTTCCTCTGCTTTCCTTGCTTCTGTTTCATTCTTCAAATAGCAGTTCACCTCCAGGTTTGCTCTTCACAGTGTTCCTATCCACGGTGGTACTGCAACCCACTCCACTGTTCTCTCTCAACTCACGTCCTCTGTTTTTGATTTGGCTCTCATGTGCGTGCAGCTTCGGCCTTCAGTTTCTCTATTCCAGTGCTCCACCAATTTCCAGTCTCCTCACTACTGCAACAATAGTCTCGTACTTGCTTCATTTTCTTCCTATGAGAAGCAGTTTCATGTCCTCTCCTCTCTACATTTTCTACTGCCCAATGGTCTACACCGTAGCTTCAGTTTTGTTTCTTGATTTTCAGTTGGGTCTTCTGCCTCTTGATCATGCCCCTGCCTCACGCTCCTCCATTCTGTTCAGCATCGAGGAAAAGAAATGAAGGCAGGATTTTACCTTGTTGCACCCTGGTTTTCTACTCACACTTTCAGACAGGCCATAACCACTCCACCTTTTTCCCCATTTCTCGATTCAGTCATTGTTGCGTTACCTGTTCCTGTTTCAGCTTTGGTTTCCTTTTTCTGCTTTCTTCACATCTCTCGGTTTCTTGCATTCATACACATACAGGGCACAAGACCGAGAGCATGGTGAGGGAAGTGTGATGGGAACGTACCTGATGGCATGAGGATGGAGAGAAAATGGGAGTGGATTCGGCCACTGACTCCCATTGTCTTCTCTTTTCACAACTTGTCTAATTTATTTGTTTCCCTGTACAATGTCCTTTATATTTTATCAATCCATCACTCTTTTCTATCAGTCACCTTTCTCCATCACTTCCATTCGTTCAATTTTTTTTTGAATTTGCTTTCCCTCGTTTCTGGACTTCCTTTCCATTTTCATTTACGTTTATTACTATATTTACATATCATCACCATCACTCACGTTTCCATCATCATCCTTTCACTTCCATCACTTTCCTTTCTTTTCATATTATTATTATTATCATTTTATTTATTTATTCATTTAATTTATTTTATTAATAAATTTTAGGTAGTTATTTCACACTTTACCATGTATTATCTCCAAATCGTAACCAGCTTATTATTAGTACTTATCTAGTACGGAGAAATATACACATTAAATCTAGCTAAAAAAAAATTATTTTGACACCTCATAATTGTTTATTCTTCAAATTAAAATATTTTAGTAATTTAGCCTCGTCCAAGTTTCTCATACTACCAATAAGTGTATCACCAATTATTATTTAAACCGGATACATGAAAATTCCTGGGGTTTACAAAATTCTTCTCACTAGTTCCCAAAATTCTAGAGAGAAGCATTTCTTATTTCCAAATTTTTAAAGAAAAAGCTCTTCTCTGTCAAATTTTAAGGAAAAACCTATTTTCACTTGTTTCCAAATATTTTTCTTAAAACCTCTTTTCTCTTGTTTCCGAAATTTTAGGAAAAAAATATTCTCTTAGGGAACAATTTGTTTTAATTATTCTTTCTAGTAATGTATAATATAGAACAATAACAATAGAGTTAAATTATTATGAGTGAAATTTATTTATTTTATGCATAGAATATTTCTTCTCTCGAGGAATTTCTCAAAGGGTAACATATAATATATAAGGAATATATTTCTAAGCAACTGTTCTGCCATGTGCTGCCAAGCAATTATCGTCACGATCCATTTTCTACCAAAACTCACTAAAGATTTTTCGCATTTATTCATTTAATTTTCCATGTCGTGAATAGTTTCCCGCACCAAATAGTTGAGCTATGATTCGAGCCAGTTACCTCTTACCAAACACGATATCTGTAGACACTTAAACTACTTACATTAACTTTATTAATGAATATATGTCTACAAATGTTTACATCCCCAGAATTTACATTTCCAAAAATATAGTTGTGTTGTACTTGTTTAGATATAAAACAATAATAATGTGTATACCTCTCAGCGATGGGCAGCGGCAGACACTGGGAGTGCCAGTCTCTGCTCACTCTCAACCACAATGGAAGCTCTGTAGGGATGGAAAATGAAAGGGTGAGCAACCACATGCTCAGTTAGGAAATAATGTAAGCAAGTAGACAGCCACACTATCTACATGCATATAATGTCATGATATCAAAATCATTTACATCTTGAGCATGAGGTAGGTCAAAACCATGCCACATGAATATGTATACAATATATGAAAACTCATAAAAGCAGGCATGATATCAAAATGGAAAATCAACATATAAAACATCTCATGCTCGTCATATCAAAACTCACCCCAATTCATTTAAATCAAATCTAATCCCGCCCTTCAGGAATACCCTGTGCATAAAATCACACTTCATTTTAAAACCCAATCACGGGTGTCACCCCTCCTTCGGGTCTATGCAAAACCCGATTTTTATCGTAAATTATTATGATTCAAATGATGTAAATTGAATCATAAGAAGAGTTGTACGTGAATGAAAAATGCAAATGGAATGAATAAAACTTCTCGAATGCATTTAAAGGTCAAATGAAGGATTGAAATGGAATTCCCGAACACGTGCAAGGGTAAAACGGTCAAAAGATGAAAATTCGGTATTAATCATGACAAGAAAATTTCATTAAAAATAATGGATTTGAGAATCTAGATCAATAACGAAGAACTAATTAAATTTCGGTTTAAATTTATCAAGATATGAATTTACTTAAATTAATTAAAATTTTCACTTCTAGAAATTACCCAGAAAATAATCGAAAAATATATCGAAAAAATGAAATAATACTGATAAATTCATTTATTGATTAAATGAATAAAATATAATTTTTTTAGATATTTTTGGAATTTTTACTAATATTTTAATCAATTAAAATAATAATAAAAATAAATTAAAAAAAATCGCGAGTCGCGATTCTGAAGGGAAACGAAGGCAAAACTAAGGAGCCCCTTTCCCTCACCGGACGGAACCACCGGCGGCAGCCCAAGCGAGAAGAGGATAGGCGACGAGGTAGTCGAGCCACCACCGGCACTAGCGACTGACGAACGGCGAGGAGGCACGCCGACGAATGGAGAAAGAGAGCAAACCGAGAGCGGGAGAGAGGAATCCGACGATCGGCGCCGATTCGGCCTCAGCCACCGACCACTGAAGGACCCCCACGTGATACCGAGCCGAATGGGGGCAAAAACAGCATGCGAAACGGCGGCCAGCGTCGGCAACGACGAGAAAAGAGGAAGGCATCGACGCCGGAAGGGAGAAGAGCCGGACCGACCACTTTCTAGCTAGCCATGGTGAAACCGAGGGCAAATCTGTGCACCAGACGACCCCGCGGAGCTGCTGGCGGGGATAGTCGGCGGAGAACCGGCCGATAAAGCCCTGAACTGACCAAATCGAACTGAACCGACTGGACCGAACCGATCTAAACCGGGTTGAATCGGATCGAGCCTGTTCAGCCAGAAAAGAAGGAAAAGAAAGAGAAAAAGGGAAAAAGAAAAAGAGAAAAAATTAGGAAAAAATCTTAGTGATGCAATCAAGCAACGAGTAAGTCAGTAAGTGGTCAAAATTGACTGATTTAAATTTCAAAATATTTAATTAGATTAATATTCGACTGAAAGTTGACCTGAAAAAATATTTAATTGTGTAGCTCGACAATTGATGTTAAATGAGAGCTCGAGACAGCCTCGATTTGCATACTATCATGGAATCTCGGGTAAGTAACCCTTATTTATGATAATATTGCATCGTTATGCGTGTTAAAAATTTACCGCATAAATTACGGATTTAAATTCCAATGAAATGAATTATATTCTAGAATTAAAGATAAATTGTCGTAAATAATTAATTGAGCTATCCGAAAATTTAGAATGAGGCTCAATAAATACTGATGGGCCCAATGAGTCCAATAGGCCTCGATAATGTGAATAAGTGGAAAACGAGCTTACGGCCAATTAAGACCATTATGGTGCAATCGGGCCCAATATGGGTAAACAGGCCTAATGATTTAAATTAAGCCCAGAAAAGATGAAATACAATAAATTGTATTGCATTTGACCTGATGTATATTTATACGCAGTTTCGGAGATTTGATTGAGAGCAAATCGGACTGCATGATGAGACATCAGTGGAAAGGTCAGACTGTACAGAAAAATGAGGTAAGGGAATTGTGTGAGTAGCTAGAGGTAGCTATGCGTATTTTAATAGCTTTTGTTTACACTGAATATGTATGTACACACTGAATATGTATAAAGGTCCTAGAAATAAATTAAAGATTTTAAGGACTCGAAATAGGTAAAGACTATTTTACCCCTATTGAGGAAAATTCACCTAAGGATGGTGAAAGCATGACATCCATGAAATGCATGATTTAAAGAATTTTCAGATGTAAGGAATTTTCTTGGTTTTTAAGTAAAGCAAATCGATAGATTGGTGATAATTCTATATTTTTAGAATTATTTGTGCTTAATTTCCTAATTATTTATTTAAATCCCCAATTTATTTTGTTAATTATCCCCTTTATTTAATTAAAATTCTCATGTTTGCAGATAAATCAAATCCGGATGAATTTTGAATATTTCGGTAGAAAATGGATCGAAATTGGGCTAAAATCGAGATTGAGCCACGCGGACAACACGAGTCATGCCACCGAGCACATCCAATTGGACAAGAAGACCGATGACATGGACATATCTTTTCGAGGAGCCAATGGTGTGAAGACAATTGGCCAAAAAAAAAATGCCAACTCATCAAGGATGTGAAAATTACCATTTTACCCCTAGTGTGTTTATAAATAGGAAAGGATGACAATTGAAAGTGTTATGTAATTTTTAGGAGTAGTGTAGAAGTAGAATAGGAGTAGGAGTAGTGTTAGTGTAGAAGTAATTAGAGTAGTTTAGTTAGATTAGTTTAGTTTAGTTGTTGTTATTTTTAGAAACTTTTTTCCCGAAACCATGTTCTTCATCAATCTTTGTTAAATTTATGTTTCAATGGATAATCAACCTTTTGTTTTCATGCTCTCGGTTTCTTTCCCATGGAGTATCTAATTGTCAAGTTCATCTCCTTGTCTTTGCTCTTCTCGGTTTTTCCTTAATTTTTCAATTTTGTTTTCAACTTTGTTCTTAAATTCTCGGTTTGCTTCCGTTTAGTTTTATTCTAGTCTTTCCTTTCGGTAGTTGTCATCAAAGCTGTAGTGAGTTTAGTTTCTTAAGTCTTCACACCGTGTTCATGTTGCAATGAGAAGGCTTGGAGGTTGCGGTATGCTTCCAATCATCTGTTGCAGAGCATGTCTCGGCAGAGGAGCAGCTGAACCTGTGCAAATGAACCGTGCGTGACCACTGCATGAAGGTGAACTCTGGACCCCTGTTGCGGTACGTGGGATGAGGATGGATGCAGCAATGCATGACTGAACAGAGACAGCAGCAGCATAAGCAGGCAGAGACGGCATCGTAGCAGCAAACAGGGACCAATTTATCCTCTGTTCTGCTCTGTTGTAGAACTGTGCACAGCTGCTGTGTGGTCCTTTGAGAATGGCAGCAGGTGGAAGTTTGTAGGACTGGTGCAGTGCATGGAAGCCAAGAAAAGCTGGTGGGAGTTGGTGAAGCAAGCTGGAACAAAGCTTGAAGCAGCAGACCAGCGGAAACAGCAGCGGACCAGCGAACACGACCACGCCTGGACCAGTTACCAACCCGAGCCACCTGGAGAAGGAAACGTGCACGGTTATGCATGGAGCTGGTAGTGGGCAGCAGGCTTGGACAGGACATGGACAGCAGCAGCAACCCGTGAAGCATGAGCAAGCCAACACGCCAAACAGCATGGGCAGCAGCCACCAACCCGAGCCCCACCTGGAAAATGCAGAAAATTAATGAGGAATAGTGTTTTGGTGGGAAAGTTACTCTTTGTTTAAAATCTTTAGGCCATGTTTGGTTGCTTATTTAGGGATTAATGCTTTTTCATATAGTTAGTGTTAGATTAGTTTTTAAGATTAGTTAGATGATGTAATTAGTTTAGTTAATAGTTTTAATTATGCATTTAGATGTAGTTAATCATGTTTAGTTAGTTAATTTAGATTTAATTAGTTTCTAAGTAATTTTAATCTAGCATTAGGAATAGTTTAATTTTGCAATTAGTCTAATTACATGCATTTTTTAGGTTAGTTAGATTTTAGTTTAATTAATCATGTTTTTTCATTTATTTTGCATTTTATTTTAATTTGGTTAATTAGTTTTAATTGTTTTAATTTCTTTTGCAGGTTTTCGATTTTAAGTGCTTGGAGTTTTGTAAGTACTCTGAGCTCGGTTTTAGTTACTTATTTTATAGTTTTATTATTTTCTTGCTTTTGGTATTTTCAATTCTAGATTAGTTGATCACCTTTGAAAATTCATAAATTTGCTAGGATATACTTAGGATAATAGTAACCGGTAGTTAATTAGGCTAACAACTTCCCTGTGGGACGATATCTCGGGACTCAAAATCCCATTATTACTTGGACGACCCGTGCACTTGCGGTAGATACCCTTAGGGTTCCATCAAGTTTTTGGCGCCGTTGCCGGGGAAGTTTTAATTAGTCATTAATTAATATCGGTGAAATTATGCTTAGGTGTAATTCTAGCTTGTAAATATTTAGGTTGTAAATATTTAGAGCCTTAGCTTAGGTTAGTTAAATTTTCTCTTAATTAAAATCAAAAAAAAAAAAAAATTCAAAAATTTAAAAAAAATTTTAAAAAAAAAAAAAATTTTTTTTAAGGACTTTTAGATGATTGCAAGCGTAGAGCCAGAAGTTTTGATTGTTTTCCTCTAGATCCTAAAATCGAACAAACTCTTAGAAAAATTTAATAGGACTCGAGGAAATTATTAGCTCCGCCGCAATTCACCATGGCAGAAAATAGGAAAACTAGAACTGTTGGAGATTATGCGATGCCGACAATTGGAGAATATTATTCCGGCATTAGGCCACCAGCTGTCCATGCAAATAATTTTGAAATTAAGCCCGCAATCATCCAGATAATCCAAACATCTTTGCAGTTCAGTGGGCTTCCACATGATGACCCACATGCTCATCTCGGGCAATTCTTGGACTTATGCAACACCTTCAAGCACAATGGATTATCAGACGATGCACTTAGGCTTAGACCATTCCCTTTCTCACTTAGGGATAGGGCGAGACATTGGTTGACCTCTCTGTCTCTGGGATCAATTTCTACATGGGACGAGTTAGCCCACCAATTTCTAGCCAAATTCTTTCCTCCCTCTAAACTAGCCTAACTCCGTAGCAATATATCTTCCTTTGCCCAGTACGACTTTGAATCTCTTTATGAGGCATGGGAACGATATAAGGAGCTTCTTAGGAAGTGCCCTCACCATGGCCTACCGTTGTGGTTGCAAGTTCAGACCTTCTACCACGGACTTACAAGCCCAAATAGGACCATTGTTGACACTGCTGCGGGTGGAGCATTGATGTGCAAAACAGAGGAGGAGGCTTATGAGTTGCTAGAAAGGATGGCGACTAACAACTATCAATGGTCTTCGGAAAGGCAGATGCCAAGGAAATCGGCGGGTATATACGAGCTTGACACACTGTCCACCTTGACCTCTCAGATTGCCAATCTTACAAAGAAGGTGGAGTCGCTCAGTACCCAACATAATCCTCCTACCAGTCCTAACCCTATAAATTCTGTCCAAAGTCCTTTTCTTTTATGCGAGCTGTGTAGTGGTACCCACTCTGTAGATAGGTGTCCGCTCAACTTAGAGTCGGTTCAGTATGTTGCTCTCCCTACGCAACAGAACAGCCCTTTTTCAAACACCTATAATTCAGGGTGGAGGAATCATCCTAACTTCTCCTGGAGCCAAAACCAAGGGCAAACTTCTAATTCCATATTTGTAGAACCCCCTAGTTTTCAAGCTCCACAAGTTCAGGTACCACCACAGCAGCAATTTCCTTACCACCATCCACATCATCCATCCCCACCTCAATTTCAATATCACCCATCACCACCACCACCACCACCACCAGCATGTATGCAGCCCCAATTCTACCATGCACCAGCAGCTGAGAAGAAGCCTACATTAGAGGAGATGTTCACGACTATCCTGTAAGATCAAGCTGCTTCACTTAAGAACTTAGAAGTTCAGGTTGGACAAATAGCTAGTGCTCTTAGCCAACATCCTCAAGGGACCCTTCCTAGTGATACTGAAGTCAATCCTATTAAGCAAGGGGAGGGTAAGGAACATGTTAGATCTATCACCCTGAGGAGTGGCAGCGAGCTAGAGGAGCCACAAGTTAAGTCCCAACCTGAACAGTACATAGTTGAAGAATTCGTAAGTTCTAACGAAGCAGCTCAGAAAGAGCAGGAATATCAGGATCGGGCTGCCAAGGAAATAAAGATAAGCGCTTCTTCATCTTTACCTTCTTATTCATTGCCTTCCTCGCCCTCTGATTCTACAAAGTTGACGATGAGAGTCCAAGATCAGGAAGTGAAGTTTAATGTCTTCAAACCTTTAAAGCTCCCTGATGACTCTCAAGAGTGTTTTAAGATAGGGATTGAGGAGAATATAAGGCTTGAGCACAGGAATTCTCAAAGAAGGAGGGAAGTAACGAGAGCTCAGGAGGATTTAACTGTTAACATTCTGTCACCATTTTGGCTAATCCTCCTGCTCTTTGCCTTGCTGCTGAGTGTAGTGTTTTTCAGCTGCATTTGAAGTGGTTGTATTTTCACTTTCACATTGTAAATAGTTCTTTTTATTTTTCTTTTCTGTTGTTTCTTTCTTTGTTTGTGTTGCAGGTTTATTTTCTATTTTTATGCTTTCAATCAAAGCTTCAGTTGTCATCATCATCATCAGAAAGGGGAGTACTCTGTCCTGAACTTCAATTCTTATATTATCTGCACACTGAGGACACTGTGCACTTTAAGTTTGGGGGATGGGATATTATTTGAGCTATTTTGTGAAAAATTGGAAAAATTTTCAAAATTTTTTCGAAAATCTGAGAAGGAATTTTCAAAATTTTTTCGATAATATGAGCTTAAATTGCTTGATTTTGGGATGATTTAGTGCTTAGCATGTAGTTTTCCCATATTCCAATGATATGACCCCATGATTTAGTCTGACTTTGATTGAATAAGAAGCATGATTATAGGAAAAGCATGAAGTTGAGTTCTTGAATTTGTCTTAATTCGGATTGTGATTTCCTCATCTTATGCACATGTCATGTCATAAATCGGTATATTTATTTAGAGAAAGCTTATGTGTACATAGTATTGCATTTGTTCAGTTGATTTTGTGCATCATATTCTAGAATTTGTTTGATCTAATCTCGAGGCGAAATATTAGATCACACTTGATTAGGGAGATGATTTAGGCCATATTTGGATCGTTTGAGCCTTTCTAGCTATCCTTGTACATATTCTACCCCTAGTCACCCATTTGGGCCAAATAAGCTTTTCTCTGTAAATACACCTGCTTAATTTTTCTTAGCTTAAATACTTTTTCCTATCCCTTACCCCGAAAGCATGAAAAGTCATTGGATATATTGTGAGCTGTATGTGTATTAAGTGATTGTGAAGGAGTGTGTAAAAAAAATAAAAATAAAAAAAAAAAGAAAGAAAGAAAGAATGACGAAAAAAAAAAAAGAGAGAAAAAGAACAAGAAAAAAAAATGCTTAGTGAAATAAATAAGTTTGGGGGAAATGATTAAAGCTCTTACATTAAGATCCTAGAAGTAATGCATGTTAAGGGGTAATTAAACCTAAATCGACTTTATCATACCTTAGCCCCAGCCTTACATTACAAGCTTAATGAAGTCCTATTAATCTTTGGTTAAGTGTAACTACATTAGTGGAGAGAGAAGTGAAAAGCAAACTTATGGGAATGATCACATGTCATTGACTTTGCATTCACTATGTTGCATAATCTGATCCGGATAATGTACTGTGAAGTGACTTAGACATCTTTCACACACTCACGAGGAGTCCAATTTGGGTTAGGACTTATGATTGAATAATTCTAAGTGTTGGACTTGTAATTGTGAGTCTTTGATTTCATAGTCTGTACTTTTTCTTTGAGGATGATATTGGGGAAATTATTATGTTTTTGTACTTGTCATTCCTACAATCATTTTATTTTGCTTGAGGACAAGCAAAAGCTCAAGTTTGGGGGTGTGATAATTCTATATTTTTAGAATTATTTGTGCTTAATTTCCTAATTATTTATTTAAATCCCCAATTTATTTTGTTAATTATCCCCTTTATTTAATTAAAATTCTCATGTTTGCAGATAAATCAAATCCGGATGAATTTTGAATATTTCGGTAGAAAATGGACCGAAATTGGGCTAAAATCGAGATTGAGCCACGCGGACAACACGAGTCATGCCACCGAGCACATCCAATTGGACAAGAAGACCGATGACATGGACATATCTTTTCGAGGAGCCAATGGTGTGAAGACAAGTGGCCAAAAAAAAAATGCCAACTCATCAAGGATGTGAAAATTACCATTTTACCCCTAGTGTGTTTATAAATAGGAAAGGATGACAATTGAAAGTGTTATGTAATTTTTAGGAGTAGTGTAGAAGTAGAATAGGAGTAGGAGTAGTGTTAGTGTAGAAGTAATTAGAGTAGTTTAGTTAGATTAGTTTAGTTTAGTTGTTGTTATTTTTAGAAACTTTTTTCCCGAAACCATGTTCTTCATCAATCTTTGTTAAATTTATGTTTCAATGGATAATCAACCTTTTGTTTTCATGCTCTCGGTTTCTTTCCCATGGAGTATCTAATTGTCAAGTTCATCTCCTTGTCTTTGCTCTTCTCGGTTTTTCCTTAATTTTTCAATTTTGTTTTCAACTTTGTTCTTAAATTCTCGGTTTGCTTCCGTTTAGTTTTATTCTAGTCTTTCCTTTCGGTAGTTGTCATCAAAGCTGTAGTGAGTTTAGTTTCTTAAGTCTTCACACCGTGTTCATGTTGCAATGAGAAGGCTTGGAGGTTGCGGTATGCTTCCAATCATCTGTTGCAGAGCATGTCTCGGCAGAGGAGCAGCTGAACCTGTGCAAATGAACCGTGCGTGACCACTGCATGAAGGTGAACTCTGGACCCCTGTTGCGGTACGTGGGATGAGGATGGATGCAGCAATGCATGACTGAACAGAGACAGCAGCAGCATAAGCAGGCAGAGACGGCATCGTAGCAGCAAACAGGGACCAATTTATCCTCTGTTCTGCTCTGTTGTAGAACTGTGCACAGCTGCTGTGTGGTCCTTTGAGAATGGCAGCAGGTGGAAGTTTGTAGGACTGGTGCAGTGCATGGAAGCCAAGAAAAGCTGGTGGGAGTTGGTGAAGCAAGCTGGAAAAAAGCTTGAAGCAGCAGACCAGCGGAAACAGCACCGGACCAGCGAACACGACCACGCCTGGACCAGTTACCAACCCGAGCCACCTGGAGAAGGAAACGTGCACGGTTATGCATGGAGCTGGTAGTGGGCAGCAGGCTTGGACAGGACATGGACAGCAGCAGCAACCCGTGAAGCATGAGCAAGCCAACACGCCAAACAGCATGGGCAGCAGCCACCAACCCGAGCCCCACCTGGAAAATACAGAAAATTAATGAGGAATAGTGTTTTGGTGGGAAAGTTACTATTTGTTTAAAATCTTTAGGCCATGTTTGGTTGCTTATTTACGGATTAATGCATTTTTCATATAGTTAGTGTTAGATTAGTTTTTAAGATTAGTTAGATGATGTAATTAGTTTAGTTAATAGTTTTAATTATGCATTTAGATGTAGTTAATCATGTTTAGTTAGTTAATTTAGATTTAATTAGTTTCTAAGTAATTTTAATCTAGCATTAGGAATAGTTTAATTTTGCAATTAGTCTAATTACATGCATTTTTTAGGTTAGTTAGATTTTAGTTTAATTAATCATGTTTTTTCATTTATTTTGCATTTTATTTTAATTTGGTTAATTAGTTTTAATTGTTTTAATTTCTTTTGCAGGTTTTCGATTTTAAGTGCTTGGAGTTTTGTAAGTACTCTGAGCTCGGTTTTAGTTACTTATTTTATAGTTTTATTATTTTCTTGCTTTTGGTATTTTCAATTCTAGATTAGTTGATCACCTTTGAAAATTCATAAATTTGCTAGGATATACTTAGGATAATAGTAACCGGTAGTTAATTAGGCTAACAACTTCCCTGTGGGACGATATCTCGGGACTCAAAATCCCATTATTACTTGGACGACCCGTGCACTTGCGGTAGATACCCTTAGGGTTCCATCAATTGGCCAGTAATTGCATAAATTTCACAGTATAACACTACGTAAGTGTTATTAAGATTTAAATGAAAATTATTTGGAAAATGAGCCAACTATCAAGTTTATATGGAAACAGATAGTACTGGCGCATAGCTCGCACTATATCTGCGTTTGTGAGTGTGCATAAAAACGTGCTTGAGCGGTTGCTCGCACCGACTTGTGTGACATCATATGCATGAAATGTGCTAGAGAGGTTGCTCGTACTAATTTTAATATTGTGAAATGCATGAGAGGTGCTAGAGCTTAGCTCGCACCCTGTTTTTGACTGTTTTGACTTGTTTTAATTTGATATGCATAAAAAGGTGCTGGAGCGATTGCTCGCACTAGTTTTAATGATTTGACATGCATGAGAGGTGCTAGAGCTTAGCTCGCATCCTAGTTTGATATGATAATTGCATAAAAGTCGTACTGGAGCCTTGCTTGTACGTGATTTAATCGATTAAATTACATTAAAAACCGTGCTAGAGTGTAAGTCGCACAAGATTTGATTTACTTGAGAATACATTCATGCTGGAGCATTGCTCGCATGAAGTTTTATATTAATTTATAACTCATTTTAAAGTCGTACTGGAGTGCTACTCGTACGCAGATTTTACTGATCTTTATGAAACCGTGCTAGAGCTTCGTTCGCACGAGATTTTTAGATATCATGAATATGCATGGAGCCGTGCTAGAGCTTTGCTCGCATAGGGATTTATATGACATGCATATAGCCGTGTTGGAGCCTCCTGTAGACTGTGTGTCACAGTGAGATGATGTGCCCATACGTGCATACTGAGACAGATGGTATGGGTGGATAAAACCTATTGCAGGCACCCCTGACTGAGCTTTGGTTCACGGAGTACGTTGTATCGTGTATGTCACACGGAGTACGCTGTACCATGGCGATTGTTGGAGTGGAGTGGCATTAGCCACGAGGCAGCAAGCCTTGCCCTCGCAATCCTGATGTTATGTTGTTCTGGCGGGTAGGATCGACCTACCTCCCGTTTCAGGTGTGATAACCCGAACACTAGGTACCGTGTAGCCAGGGATCACTAGGTTATGGCCATAGTCCTCATTGTTACTAATATAGTCAACTACATTGTCTCACATGATATAACTTTTGGTCTCGATAGACCAGGGTAGACCCGAGGGAGGGGTCAGGTCCCCGATTTTGTGATTTTCACTGAAATGTACTTTACTACTATCATGCTAGATTTTTCAGAGAATTTTATAACGAATTGATTTATGAGACGCTTAACCCCTTCAGGTTATTTTATACTGAGATTTAATGTAGTGATTTAAATGCAGTAGCATGAGGAGTTTTCCATGCATTAATGATAAATTCATGAAAAGAATTGTTTCTCATGATTTGTTTTACACATGGCATGAAATGATGCATGATCTTGATTTACCTCATGCTAAGTATGATTTAATGATGTCACATAAAATGCCTTTGATGCATGAATTACATGATTTCTATATGCACAAATAGTTTTGATAAACTATGTCTTTGATGTATGCATGGTTTTGTGCTTGATATTTTAATGAAAAGAAATGGATTTTAAGGGCATGGCATTATGAGCATGTAGATAGGGGAGCTATCTACTTACTTGCATAATTGCCTTACTGAGTGTGTGGTTTGCTCACCCCCTTATTTTCTCATCTTTTCAGAGCACTCGCAATAGTTAGTGAGCAGCTGAGGACTTGCATTCTTGGTATCAGCTGCTTCCCATTGAGAAACAAGTATACACATTTGTATGGTTTTGTATCTAAATATGTAAATGCACAGTACTATAAATGGATATGATGTCGGGGATGTAAGGTGATGTAATACCATTGTATATGTATTTAGTTAAAGTCAAAGGATAGTAAATCTTGATAGATGAATGTGATTATGGAAATGGAATGGTAAATAGGTGAGAGGTGACTAACACTGAATCATAGCCCAACTGTTTGTAGGATGGTCACGATGAGAGAAAGGTAAGAATTAAATAATAAATGAAAAAGCGAAAAAATTTCTCTGAGTTTTAGGTAATTTGGGTCGTGACAGTCTACACAAGTTTATCAATAAAAATAATATTAAGTGAGGCATGTAGGTTACATTTCGAAAATAAATTGGGGATAATGGCCATGTATAAATTCCTGTGATCCCAGGCTATGCGAATACCGACGTGTGGGGCATCACAACTGCAACGAGAGGTGAGGTCAGCCCTACTCGTGCAACAACTCAACCAACTAGTCATCAAGACTACACGGTATAGCATACTCCATGTGACATACATGGTACAATGTACTCTGTGGACCCACACAGTCTGAGGGTGCTTGCCATAGGTCTTAGCCCACATAACTGTTTATCTGGGGTGCCAGACATAGGACTTAGCCCCACCATGGTTCGGGGGTGCCTGCCATAGGTCTTAGCTGCCTTATACCATGCCGATCACCATTTCATGCCTGAAAACACGCGTGCATTACATCATCTCACTGTGACACACAGTCTATTGGAGGCTACAACACAATTTTCTATAAAACATGTCAAATCTTTGTACGAGCAAAGCCAGTACGATTTTCATGCATAGTAGACCAATAAAACTAGTGCGAGCAGAGCTCCAGCACTATCAGTATAAATCAAAGCATTTTATTTTGGTAAAAACATTAAGTTCATGGAAATCCATGCATTTTTGGATCCTTACTACCCCTTTCATAAAATTCCGACCAAAGTAAAACTTATATTTCCTTCCTTATTTTTGGAACCTATCACAAAAATTCTTAAAGCATTATTAGATAATAGGTAAAATTCGTGCCCTATAATTCCCCTCAAAATATGAATAGCCACCTCTAGGCACTTACAAAACCCCCTTACCTTGAATCACGTCGAGCGTAGTACAAGTTCCACCGCTGGAAATTCGTCCAATCCAATTTGCTCCTAATCCGGTCTCTGGAGCTGCAAGTATTCATAAATCACTTCATTACTATCGATACATCTTATCGGGCCTTATGGTATTAAGCTTGGTCCCTTTTCGCATTTGGCCAACATTGTGCCGTTCCTAACCAATTTGGCTAGTAACCCATTTAGCTATCTAATCAAACACTTGATTTGCATGCTTAATCCTTTGTTCCTCTATTCATTCGTACATTTAACAATTACCATATATGCACATTTCCTCACTTTGCCCTATCCCATAATTTTCTTTCACAACCCAATCTCAAAATCATGCATAAAACATTCCTAACACCTTAATATAACCTATTCATCATCTACTCAACCATATTATATCTTCTCACACTAAATCCATTATAGGTTATGCTTGATTCATTACATTGTAGGTAGTTTTAATCATCAACACATACTTTAATCCACTCACAACAACAACTAGATAAATATACATAGAGTGGGTGTATTGGAAACTCACCTAGCTTGACTTTCCTCTTTTCAAATTTTGGAAGACTCCTTAGCTCCTTCAATCCAATGAGTTGAATGTTGGCTTCAAGCTATTTTGATCTTCTCCTCAAAATGAACAACTTTGGCTCTAATAGCTTTCTCTCGATTCTTTTTGGAAAAGGGTGCATTCTAGAGAGAGAAAGCTTGGTATTTTGGTGAAAATGGAAGATGTGTGTTGGTTTGGTGAAGAACAGGGTTTTTTCGTAGGGTATTTATAGATTGAGAGTGATGAGATCGATCTGCTAGGGTAGGAGATCAATCTTCCCTTCGTTTTTAGCTATCGGATTGTTCCAGCTTGAAAGGGTGGGATCGATCTGCTCTTAGGGTGAGGGATCGGTCCTTTCTTGGCAGAGGCTTGAGGAGATCGATCTACTTATTGGGAGAGATCGATATTGGCTTAGCAGAATCAAATGGAGATCGATTTGTGCTTAATAGAGGATTGATCTCTACTAGGCAGAGGCAAACGCAGATCGATATGCTCATTGGGGAGATCGATCTGACCTTGGCGGATTCAGTTGAAAATTGTTCTGTTTGAACAAGGGATTGATCTGCCTTGAAAAGGAGATAGATCTGGCCTTTGTCTGGGGCATTTCCTACTGCATTTTTCCAGATATTTCAAGAGTAAATTCCTATTTCTTTGCTCCAATACTCATTTTTCATTTTAATCCCAGTTAGAGCATGGGAAGACTCATTTCCTATAATTTTCGTGTTATGGAACTTGTGTCTATTGCTTGGAAATAAGAATGGATACAAAAATTCGCAATCCATGTTTTGTCATCTTGTGTTCTAAGTCTTTATCTCCCGTTCAGATGCTTTAAGTTCTATTTGTTTAGTTTGTGGCCACTTCAACCTTTACTTATCCTTTACTCGCAATCAATAATACTCATTCATTCCCATTTGCAATCCATTCGCTTTTATTTGATTCACAATTCATCTATCTTATAATTCCATTAATATATAATAAGGTTTTACATATATGGGGTCTCACAATCTCCCCCACTTAGAAAATTTAATCCTCTAAATTGGAACCAACTTAGTCCGCGAATAACTCGAGGTACTTCTCCCGCATCAAATCCTCTAACTCTCATGTAGCTTCTTCTGCAGTGCGGTGCTGCTAAAGGACTTTCACTAAAGGAATCGTCTTCAATCTTAACACTTTCTCTTTCCTATCCAATATTCGAATCAACTTCTTAACATACGACATGTTCTTGTTAAGTTCCAACGGCTCATATCTAATTACATGTGTCGGGTCCGGGTGGTACTTCCATAGCATAGAGATGTGGAAGACGTTATGAACGCCTACTAGCTCAGGTGGCAATGCTAGGCTATAGGCCTTATCTCCCACTCTGTCCAATATCTTAAAGGGTCCAATATAACGAGGACTCAGCTTACCTTTCTTCTCGAACCTCATTATACCCTTAGAAGGAGAAACTTACAAAAACATTGATTCACCCATTGGAAACTCCAATGGTCTCCGTCTCTTGTCAATATAACTCTTTTGTCTGCTCTAAGCTATCTGTAACCTCTCACAAATCAATTGGACATCCTCAGAGGCTTGTCTCACTAAATCGGGAGCAAATATCAGTCGGTCACCAACCTCTAGCCATCCAATAGGGGAACGACATTTGCGGCCATACAAGGCTTCATACAGTGCCACTCGATACTCGAATGATAATTGTTATTATAGGCGAAATCTGTGAGTGGTAAATGGTCATCCTAGGAGCCTCCAAAATTCAATGCACATGCCCTCAACATATCCTCCAAGGTTTGTATCGTTCTTACTGACTGACCATCTGTCTGAGGATGAAAAACGGCGTTAAAACTCAATTGGGTCCCCATCACTTCCTGAAAGTGTTCCCAAAAGTGGGAAGTGAAGCGGGCATCCCGATCAGAAACAACGCTCACTAGAACACCATGTAACCTCACTATCTCGCGCACATATAGTTCCACCAGTGTACTTAGAGTATCGGTGGCTCTCATAGCTAGGAAGTGTTCCGACTTCATTAATCTGTCCACTATCACCCAAATAGCATCGTGTTTCTTGTGGGTCCTAGGTAAACCCATCACGAAGTCCATAGTGACATGCTCCCATTTCCAAGTGAGTATAGGTAGAGGTTGCAATAGCCCTGCAGGCTTCTGATGCTCTACCTTCACCTACTGACAGATGAGACACTTTGCCACATATTCAACCACTTCTCTCTTCATCCCTGACCACCAATACACTCTCCAGAGATTCTGATACATCTTGTTACTTCCCGAATGTAGTGTATACTTCGTTAAGTGAGCCTCTGACAAAATTAACCTCTTGATCTCTGGGTCATTGGTAACACATATCCTGCCCCTAAACCTCAGTAAACCATCTGAAATCAGTTTAAAATCAATCTCTGTACCCCTCTGCGTCTGTCCGATAATATCACTGCATTGCTGATTAATCTACTGACCTGTCGGATACGATCCACTAGATTTGGTTCTAACTGTAGGCTAGCTATCATACAACCACTATTAGCATCAGGTGGGGTCACATCTAAATTGAGGCTCACAAACTGTTCCAACTGTTCGTGTTCCCTGATCATCATATATGACACCAACCCAAGGTTCTTCCTGCTCAAGGCATCAGCAACTACATTCGCCTTACCCGATAGTACATGATTTCACAATCGTAATCCTTCAAAAGCTCGAGTCATCTTCTCTGTCTCATATTCCTCTCCTTCTATGAGAACAGATACTTGAGGCTCTTGTGGTCCGTAAATATCTGAAATTTCTCACCGTATAGGTAGTGGTGCCATATTTTCAAAGCGAACACTACAGTCGCCAACTCTAAATCATGGGTCGGGTAGTTCCTCTCATAATCCTTTAGCTGTCTAGATCCATAGGCGACTACCTTTCCATCTTCCATCATTACACAGCCCAGTCCTTGGTGGAATGCATCCGTATATACAGAGAACCTTCCTGAGCTGGTAGGAATGGTGAGAATCGGAGCTGTGGTCAATCGACACTTAAGATCCTGAAAACTCCTCTCACATGCCTCGTCCCAAACAAACTCAACACCCTTCTGTGTGAGATGTGTCAACAGAGTAGCTAGTCTGGAGAAACCCTCAACAAATCTCCGATAATAACTTGCCAATCCCAGAAAACTTTTGATCTCAGTAATTGTCCTTAGCTGTCCCCACTAAATAACTGCCTTAATCTTGGATGGCTCTACTGATACCCCATCCTTCGACACAACATGGCCCAGAAATGAGATTTGCTCTAACCAAAAGTTGCACTTGTTGAGTTTAGCATATAACTCCTTCTCTCGGAGGGTCTATAGAACTATTCTCAAATGCTGCTCATGATCTTCCCTGGACTTGGAATAAACCGATATATCATCGATAAACACAATTACAAATTGGTCCAAGTATGGCTTAAATACATCGTTCATCAACGCCACAAATGCTGTGGGAGCATTCGTTAATCCGAACATAACCAAGAACTCGTAGTGGCCATAACGGGTACGAAATGCCGTCTTGGGTACACCTCCACTCCGTATCCTCAACTGATGGTACCCAGACCGCATATCTATCTTAGAAAAGACTTGGGCTCCTCGGAGCTGATCCAACAGATCATCAATGCATGGAAGGGGATACTTGTTCTTAATGGTAGCCTTATTCAACAACCAGTAGTCTATACACAGTCGAAGGCTTCCATCCTTCTTCTTCACAAACAAAATCGGAGCTCCCCAGGGTGAGATGCTCAGTCTAATAAACCCCTTCTCTAGCAACTCCTGTAACTGGTTCTTCAACTCTTCCAACTTAATCGGAGCCATCATATACGGTGGTCGTGATATCGGTTCAATACTAGGTACCAACTCTATACAAAACTCCATTTCACAATTCGGTGGTAGTCTTGGTAGATCATCAGAAAGACATCAGGAAATTCTATGACAAATGGAATGTCTCTCAATTTCGGACGGACCTTATCTGTATCAACCACGTATGCAATGAACCCTTCAGATTATTATTTCCACCGTTAGTAACATGATTCATCCTTATAATTAGACTCATTAATTCCAATGTAGAGATTTATCCATTTTACTTATAATAAACACTACTTCCATTACTTTTCAAAGAAATTTTACTATACATTTTTTGGGAAACTTACGGTAACACTATCTACCCCTGAAAATGTTACCATCTTAGAAAAACAATCTAAAACAACTCCATTTGTATCCAAGCAATCCATTCCTAAAATTACATCAAACTCATTCATATTCAACAGAATAAGATTGGCTGCCATCTCTTTCCCCTATCTTGAGCCTACAATCCCTATACACATACTCAGTCAATTGACTATCATTCATGGGCATAGAAATCATTAACATTCTATCCAATGATGTAGGCTTAACATATTTGGACAACTTACATACGAATGAGGGCAATATGAAAGAATGAGTGGCACCAGGATCAAATAACACAAATGCTTCTAAATCAAAAATTAGGATATTACCTTTAATCACATCCGTTGATGCATCTGCTATGTCTTGATCTAGTGCATGCACTTGTCCTCTGCCGACAACCTGCTTCCCCTTCTCCGTGGGTGTGGCTTTCCTCTTCGGAGTAGAAGCCTCGATAGGAGCTCTTTTTGACTTTCTGCCCTTCTGTGGGGTAGTCTCCATCATCTTGGGGTAATCCCGTACAAAATGCCTTGGCTTCCCACAATGATAGCACACTACCGAAGATATCGAACAGGGCCTATTACCATGATATCTGCTGCATCTCCTGCACTGGTCGGCCGTGTCCCTCCAATAACTGCACCTCTCGGTGGCGGTACTAAAGCTGGATATACCTGAGGCTTCACCGTCTTCTCTTGTACCTCCTCAATCCGAGGTCTCTTCTCAGCTAGTCTCTCACCTCCTCTCCTGATCAGCCTATCAATTTTGGATCTCTTTCGATCCCTGTCTTTACCTCTACTGACCTTCCAAAACTCAAAGGCATTACACTCAATGTCTTGCTCACATAGCTGTGCGTTGTGCATAGCCTCCTCATGCATCGAGATATCGAATGGGACCAAACTGGGTCGATGACTGGCCTCAATCCATCAATGAACTTCCTGACCTTCCTTGTCTCACTGCTCATTGTATCAAAGTCATACCTCCCCAGGGATATAAACCTCGTCTCATACTCATCTACAGATCGGTTCCCTTGAGTCAACCCAATAAACTCCATCTATAACTTCCTTTGAGCAGTTTCCGAAACATACTGCCTCTAAAAGGCCTCCAAAAATACCTCTCATGTAATCTCAGCATGCCGAGCACTCAAAATCAGCCTGGTGGACTTCCATCAATGCTCTGCCGCTCCTTTCAACAGGAACGCGACAATAGCGACCATCTTTGTAATGGTGCACTAAAAGAACCTATATAACTTCTCAATCTCGCTCACCCAATCCTTAGCAACAACTAGGTCCTTCACCCCACTGAATGATGGTGATCTAAATTTTTGAAATTGTCGTAATCTCTCCAAATCACAACCATAACTACACACTTTGCTACTCTGCTATAGAGTAACAGGTGATGCTATATCTTGAACTGGTGGGGGTGTATCTTCCGCTTGTGGCATCTAGGCTGGCTGTGTCGGCATATCAATAGAACCTACCGGTCTAGCATCAGCAGCTTGGGTAGCTGGGCCTTGTCTCTCCTCAGCTTCCTGCATAGACTGAGCGACAAGCTCCATAATAGTTTCCAAACTCCGCTCCAACCTAGCGAAGCGTACCTCAATATCCCCTGGCCTCTCAATAGGCTCCTGCGGGATCTGTTAAGTCTGCGGTTCTGCACAGTTTTCAAGCCTCCCTCTACGACTCTTAGCATGTGCCCTCGCCCCTCTACCACTGCACGTGATAGGCATTATGCCTAAATTCCTACATCTATAGTTATTCATTAGTCTAACCCATCGGATATACACATTTATATCTAAACAAAGTACAACAATATTGGGATGTAGATTTTCTTATTACTAACTTCAACTCAATCAGATCAATTCCACTCTGATACCAATATCTATCACGACACATTTTCTACCAAAAATCACTAAAGATTTTTCACATTTATTCATTTAATTTGCCTTGTCGTGAATAGTTTCCCACACCAAACAGTTGAGCTATGATTCGGAGCCAGTTACCTCTTACCTAACACGATATCACATAATATATATACGATATCTGTAGGCACTTAAATTACTTACATTAACTTCATTAATGAATATATGTCTACAAATGTTTACAACCCCAGAATTTACATTTCCAAAATATAGTTGTGTTGTACTTGTTTAGATACAAAACAACAATAATGTGTATACCTCTCAGCGATGGGTAGCAGTGGACACTGGGAGTACAAGTCTCTGCTCGCTCTCAACCACTATGGAAGCTCTGTAGGGATGGAAAATGAAAGGATGAGCAACCACTCGCTCAGTAAGGAAATAATGTAAGCAGGTAGACAGCCACACTATCTACATGCATATAATGTCATGATATCAGAATCATTTACATATTGAGCATGAGGTAGGTCAAAACCATGCCACATGAATATATATACAGTATACGAAAACTCATAAAAACAGGCATGATATCAAAATTGAAAATCAACATATAAAACATCTCATGCTCGTCATATCAAAACTCACCTCAATTCATTTAAATCAAATCTAATCCCGCCCTTCGGGGAATACCCTGTGCATAAAATCACATTTCCTTTTAAAACCCAATCACGGGTGTCACCCCTCCTTCGGGTCTAACCAAGTCTATCAATAAAACATAATATTAAGTGAGGTATGTAGGTTACATTTCGAAAATAAATTGGGGATAATGGACATGTATAAATCCCTGTGATACCAGGCTACACGGATCCCGACGTGCGGGGTATCACAACTGCAACGAGAAGTGAGGTCAGCCCAACTCGTACAACAACTCAACCAACTAGTCATCACGACTACACAATACAACGTACTCCAAGTGACATACATGGTACAATGTACTCCATGGACCCACCCAATCTGAGGGTTCCTGCCATAGGTCGTAGCCCACATTATTGTCAGGAGTGCCTGCCATAGGTTTTGGCCCACATGATTGTTTATCTAGGGTGCCTGCCATAGGACTTAGCCCCACCATGGGTTGGGGCTACTTGCCATAGGTCTTAGTCGCCCTATACCATGCCGGTAACCATTTCATGTCTGAAAACACGTGTGCGTTACATCATCTCACTGTGACACATAGTCTACAAGAGGCTACAACACGATTTTCTATAAAACATGTCAAATCTTCGTACGAGCAAAGCTCCAGTATGATTTTCATGCATAGTAAACCAGTAAAACTAGCGCGAGCAGAGCTTTAGCACATTAGTATAAATCAAAGCATTTCATTTTGGTAAAAACATTAAGTTAATGGAAATCCATGCATTTTTGGATCCTTACTACCCCTTTCATAAAATTCCTACCAAAGTAAAACTTATATTTCCTTCTTTATTGTTGGAACCTATCACAAAAATTCTTAATGCAGTATTAGATAATAGGTAAAATTCGCGCCATATAATTCCCCTCAAAATACGAGTAGCCACCTCTAGGCACTCATAAAATCCCCTACCTCGAATCACGTCAAGCGTAGTACAAGTTCCACTGCAGGAAGCTCGTCCAATCCAATTTGCTCCTAATCCGGTCTCTGGAGCTGCAAGTATTCATAAATCACTTCCTTACTATCGATACATCTTATCGGGCTTTATGGTATTAAGCTTGGTCCCTTTTCGCATTTGGCCAATATTGCGCCGTTCCTAATCAATTTGGCTAGTAACACATTTAGCTATCAAATTAAACACTTGGTTTGCATGCTTAATCCTTAGTTCCTCTATTCATTCGTACATTTAAAAATTACCATGTATGCACATTTCCTCACTTTGCCCCATCCCATAATTTGCTTTCACAACCCAATCTCAAAATCATGCATATAACATTCCTAACACCTTAATATAACCTATTCATCATCGACTCAACCATATTATATTTTCTCACACTAAATCCATTCTAGGTTATGCTCGATTCATTACATTCTAGGTAGTTTTAATTATTAACACATACTCTAATCCACTCACAACAACAACTAGATAATTATACATAGAGTGGGTGTATTGGAAACTCACCTAGCTTGACTTTCCACTTTTCCAAATTGGGAAGACTCCTTAGCTCCTTCAATCCAATGAGTTGAATGTTGGCTCGAAGCTATTTTGATCTTCTCCCCAAAATGAACAACTTTGGCTTGAATAGCTTTTTCCTAATTCTTTTTGGAAAAGGGTGTATTCTAGACAGAGAAAGCTTGGTATTTTTGGTGAAAATGGAAGAGGTGTGTTGGTTTGGTGAAGAAAAGGGTTTTGTCGTGGGGTATTTATAGATTGAGAGTGATGAGATCGATCTGCTAGGGCAGGAGATCGATCTTCCTTTCATTTTTAGCTATCAAATTGTTCCAGCTTGAAAGGGTGGGATCGATATGCTCTTAGGGTAAGGGATCGATCCCTTATTGGCAGAGGCTTGAGGAAATCGATCTGCTCATGGGGAGAGATCGATCTTAGCTTGGCAGAATCAAATGGAGATCGATCTATGCTTAATAAGGGATCGATCTCTGCTAAGCAGAGGCAAATACAGATCGATCTGCTCATTGGGGAGATCGATCTGCTCATTGGGGAGATCGATCTAACCTTGGCGGATTCACTTGAAAATTGTTCTGCTTGAACAAGGGATCAATCTGCCTTGAATAGGAGATCGATCTGGCCTTTGTCTAGGGCATTTCCTATTGCATTTTTCTAGATTTTTCAAGGGTAAATTCCTATTTCTTTGCTCCAATACTCATTTTTCATTTTAATCCCACTTAGAGCATGGGAAGACTCATTTCCTATAATTTTCATGTTATGGAACTTGTCTGTATTACTTGGAAATCAGAATGGATACACAAACTCGCAATCCATGTTTGGTCATCTCGTGTTTTAAGTCTTTATCTCCCATTCAGATGCTTTAC
The DNA here is from genome assembly GCA_033439115.1 of Firmiana major. Lineage (NCBI taxonomy): Eukaryota > Viridiplantae > Streptophyta > Magnoliopsida > Malvales > Malvaceae > Firmiana > Firmiana major. The sequence continues at coordinate 39,792,415 of CM065907.1, read as the reverse complement.
GTTCTATTTGTTTAGTTTGTGGCCACTTCAACCCTTACTTATCCTTTACTCGCATTCCATAATACTCATTCATTCCCATTTGCAAGCCATTCGCTTTTATTTGATTCACAATTCATCTATCTTATAATTCCATTAATATATAATAAGGTTTTACATACATGGGGCCTCACAATTATTCTACAAGAAGTTATTTTTGCTAACAACTATTCTACAAATTTCATCCATCATTAAAATTTATTTGATTTACATAAATTTTTTATTCCAATACGAGGGCAATAATGAGTCTAGTTTAATAATTCCAATGCAAGACAAGTTTTCACGAGAAATATTATTTTTCCAAAGACCTTTTATTGTACTAGTGCATGAGAATTTTTTATTTTAAGAATTCTTATGCTGGGGCCAAAATGTAGATAGTTGATTTTAGAAACTAATACTTTATCTCTTTAAGTTTCATACTATAGTGAAGCAAAACATGAATAGGTAACAAAGTTGTTTCACATAACAACCTTTTTTTTGAATAACTCTTTCATAGAACAATCTCTTTTTAGAAGAGCTCCTCACCTCTTTTTAGAAAAGCTCATTCACAAAACAATTCTTCTTAGAATAGCTCTTCATAGAATAACTTTTCCTAGAACAACTCTTTCATAGAACAACTCTTCATAAAACAGTTTATTCATAGTACAACTTTTTATTCAACAACTCCTTCATAAAATAGTTTTTCTTAGAACAAATTCCTCACAAAACAATTCTTTCACATAATAATATTTTCTTCAAAATGAAGAAGGGGAAATAATCCTTAAATAGGGTAGGATTCTTGGTTAATTTCACTATTAGGATGTTATGGAGAGTTTGGCTTGGTGGATCAAATATGGAGATAGTTAAGAGTAATTCTCTTAACCTTTGTCTAAAGTATGAGTACTTTTCCCTATTTTTTTCAAAACAGAGTAGTGAATTACTCACTATCTTCAAAAATGAAACTCTTATTAAATGTAATATTAATTCTTTTGTAACTGCTAATTCTCATTATTATGTTCTTAATTCTAAAGATATGTAACTCTTATTCTCCACACTTATATATAGTTCTCATTTTCCTTAAGTGGAAATTTTTGGCAAGTGATCTAACTTATAAAATGTCACGACCAGAAACTGTAAACTTTTCAGTGATTTATTGCCGAAGTGTAAAAATGTAAGCAATTTTTTTTATATATATATTTCTTTCCATACATTGTTTGTGTCACGACCCAAATTCCATTCTCTTTAACCGAAATCACTAAAAATTTTTCGCGTTTTACTGTTACCTTGCCCGGTCGTGAATTAAACTCACCACACACTGTTGGGCTGTGAGTCAATAATAAACACCACATCTCATTCATTCTCAATTAATTAAAACGATGTCATACATGTGCATTTAATCGTGTACTTATACGAATACATGTTTTACTGACATCTACATCCCCCATAAGTACAACTCAAAAGAATACTGTGCTTTTACATTGTTTAGATACAAAAAGAATCGCTGTGTATATACCTCTTAGCGATGGAGATGCAGCGGAGTCCAAAATAATACGCCTCAGTCCTCACTGGGCTACTATGCACGCTCTGTAGGGGGGAAAATAGAGTGGGATGAGCAACCACACGCTCAGTAAGGCAATAATGCAAGCATGGTAGATAACTACTCTATCTACATGCTGATAGTGTTATGCGTAAATCATTTATGGTAGGAGCATGAGGAATAAAACTATGCCGTATGAGTATACATATATATCATGTATCAAAGTCATGTAAAATTGGCATATAAAACATGGTAAAACATCATGTATAAATCATCTCATGCTCGATCTCATTTAAATTCATAAAAAAAGGGCAATTCATTAAGAAACCTCCTTTTTAAACCCACGTCATAAATCTCTTTCTCATCACATACAATCACATCACATCAATTCACAATCACAACCACGTTTTCATTTCACAATTCAAATCCACGAGGCTCGACCCCTCCTTCGGGTCTACCTTAAACAATCACAATCACACTTAGAGATTTAAAATCATGTGGTAGTAAGTAATTCAAGCAAGGAGACAGGTTACTGTATCTCAAGTGACTACATTGGCCAATCGTCACATATCATCCCAGACCACATGGATTCCGGTGTGCGGGGTATCATGTTGGCACGAAGGTGGGTTAGTTCTCCGCCAGACTTTCTAAATCAAGTAACCACCACGCGGTACATCGTACTCCATGTGATATACACGGTACATCGTACTCCGCGGACCCATAACATGGTTAGGGGGTGCCTGCCATAGGTCTTATCTACCCCATATCGAGTGTAACCTTTATAGTCTCAAGAGCGCGTGGGAGTAACCGCAATACCAGGTCCTAGCCCCTCATGGCCTTGCTCGCCCCTGTTGGGTTCCCTGATCCAGGTCCTAGCCCCTCACCCTCACCTCACCTAAGAGGTCTGTTAGGCCTGTTGGGTTCCCTGGATGGATTATGTCAGGTCCTAGCCCCTCACCCTCACCCCACCTAAGAGGTCTGTCAGGCCTGTTGGGTTCCCTGAGCTAATCCGTATCTCTCACCACGGCCTCATACATACCACAGTGTGAAAACCAGCGCGAGCTACGCTCTAGCGCGAATTCATGCATCAAAACCAATCACTTCGTACGAGCAACGCTCTGGTACGGCATTTATGCATAAAATATGAAGAAAACATGTACGAGCATGGCTCCAGTACAGTTATATGCATAAGAAAAACCACTCAAATCTACGTACGAGCATAAGCTCCAGTACGGTTTATAAACATCACCACAATTCAATTTCAAAGTGCGAGCTAAGCTCAAGCATGTTTCACACAAGTGAAAACATAGAAGTCTCGCGTGAGCGAGGTTCTAACGCGAATTATATCTCATACACGCGATAGGCGGCTTACATGCATTCAAAACATCTCATAATATGCTTAGTGCCTCATATGGGCTATTTCACAACATCATTCAAGTACTAGCCAGCCTATCCTTTTATTTGCTCAAATCAAAGCATTGTGTTTTGTAAAAGCATTCAAAACACATGATTTATGCAATTATTAGCCTTACTATCCCTTTTTCATAAAATCCACTTTAAATCCAAAAGCACGCATATACTCATCATCATTCACGAATACCATCAACCTTTATTTGAGAAATCATGCATTTCATAAAAACACCCGATATTCATCCACAAGTTCAAAGTACGAGCAGCTACCTCTATATACTCACAAAATTCCCTTACCTGGAATCGCGATGCGTGATTCCACTTCCTTAAGCTGCTTACTCGTACGATTCGGTTCGCCTTCAACGAACTCTTCGGGACTGCACAAAATCGTATCCCGCATTATATTCGACCCATATATTGCAACCCTTGTGCTTGCTATAGTCAATTTAATCTATAGCCTCTATTAAAGCTTATTTGGCCTCGTTTCATTACTTTATCCATAACTTGAGTCTATGGATTTTCTTAGGCCTATTAACTCATTCAAAGTCGATATCAAATCGACATTAAGCTCATAGTGTTCATACTTCATGAATTCCCTCACTATGGCATTTATCAAGCATATTCATACCCATTTCCACAATTCCTCCAAACTCACAATGTAATCTCATTTAACCATCTAAAATCATAAACAATACCCCAATAACAACTTTAGCGTGCCACAAATCATAAACTCATTCAATCCCACATATCCTCACATTATACCCATTTTAGATTTTTAGGTCACACCACTTCCACTACATTCTTAGGTAGTTTATCCATCAATACTCATACCAATCAACTCCAAAATCAATTAAATAGCTAATGCATTTAGATTGGAGTGTTAGAATCTTACCAATATGATTTCTCTTCTTGCTCCAATTGGTAATGCCCTCAACTCCTTCAATTCCAAAAATGGGAAAATGCCCTCTCACTATGTTGTTCTCCTCTTTGATAGGAACAACTTTGCCTCTAATGATCTCTCTTCAAATCTCACTGAAAATGGTTGATTTTTAGAGAGGGAAAGTTAGGTTTTTGGGGTTGAAATTGTTAGGTTAAGTGTTTTCCGAGATTTCCAGATTTTTCAGCTCTCCTTATATAGAAATGACTTGAGGAGATCGATCTGGTCCAAGAGGAGATCGATCTGGTCCCTTAAAATCCCTCTTTTTCACGGCATTTTTAAGCCTGAGATCGATCTGTCGAGCAATGAGATCGATCTGTTGAGGCATGAGATCGATCTGTCGAAGCATGAGATCGATCTGGTCCCAAACAGAGAGCTAAGGAGATCGATCTGGCTGCTTGAGGATCGATCTTTTCACTTACAGAATGCTTGGGAGATCGATCTGGCTCCATTGGAGATCGATCTGCTCAATTCTTTCGCCCAAATAAGAGCATTCTGGCTCTTCCAGATCGATCTCTCATCCTATGAGATCGATCTGGACCTCATGTTTTCCAGATTTCCTGCAGTTTCATTGCTGCAACTCATACCAACACACCCTCAATCTATTGCCATGGCCATTTCCTCATCCATCCACCTCTATAACTTGAAAATGGCATCCATTCATACCTTATGCACATTGAAACTTGTGTGCATTCATTGTATATTCAAAGGTATGTAACATAAAACCAAATGGAAGCATAACTCCATTCCATTTTACCACACTACTCATTTTGAGTCTCAATCACATCCATCACTTGCTAGAACACATTTCTCCGTATTCATACTCAATGAAACTTGTATGTACGTTACAATTTATATTACACATACATACATTGAATCCATGGACTTACATCAATCATACTTTGCATTACAAGTCCATTCACATTATTTGATCCAATTACACACATTACCCTTATACATATACGGGGTCTTACAGTTTGTTATGTTAGTACAGTCGTAACTATTTCTAGGTCTCAAACTACCTAGCTTGGTTTAAGGTTATGAACCTAAGGTCCTAGACTAACTTCTTAATAACTTTTGTAATCATTCCTTAATTTAATACACATCCCGACACATACACTGTAAAGTAACTGATTGACAAAGTACAATTAAATAGTCTAAGTAACTGTACCGTTGTAAGCTGTGAAATCTCGAAGCGTTTACTCCGAAGCTGATACTGATATCATTGTCAATGCAACTTTGGTCTGAACCTGTGATGGAAAGGAGAAGGGATGAGCTTTGGGAAAGCTCAGTAAGTAAACCATACAAGCACAAAGGTAATAACCTACACGATAAAGAATTTCTAATGCATGTCTAATGTATTTCCATTCGATCCTTTTTTCTTGTTTCTTATCCGAATCACAATGTGATACTTATCGTATTTCAAAACATATCTTATGTCAAGACCTCCCCTCTTGTGACATACCAAAATCACCACAAATTTTTTGCATTTTACTTACCTCTCCCTCTGTCATAACTCAACACCAAACTGTTGGGCTGTGATTCGATATTAGTCACCTCAACCACATTCATTCCATAATATGCATACATGTCAATACAATTATCTATTGACTGTAAGTACTCTTTTCTTAAAAGTAAACTCATATACATTAATACAAATACTTGTACATATACATCCCCGATCGTATATTCGTTTATATAACTGTGCTTTTACATTGTTCAGTACAAACCGTTCAACTGTGTATACCTTTCGTAAGATGGATATGCAGCAGATAAAAGAATACTAATCCTCAGTCGTTCTCAACTACTGCGAACACTCTGTAGAGAGGGGGAAATAAAAAGAGGGTGAGCTCACTGATGATGACTACGCCCACTCTAAGTGAACTAGACGTGTTATCCGTAAGTGCACGGGTCGTACAAGTAATAATGGGATTTGAGTCCCGAATTATCGTCCCATAGAGAATCTAATTTGCCTAATTAAGTACCGGTTAATCTTACCCTAAGTATATCCTAGCAAATTATGAATGCTTAATGGGTGATCTACAAGGCTAACAGTACTGAAAATAATAAAAACTATAAACTAAAGAAAATAAATCGAGCTAAAATTACTTACAGGGCTCCAAGCAATTAAAGCAAATACCTAAAAAAGATAATTAAAACAGTTAAAATTGATTAATGCAAATAAACTAGAGTGTAAATATGAAAATAAAGAAATAAATTAATTAAACAAAAATTAAATTATCCTAGAATAAAATATGCATGTAATTAAACTAATTAATAAAAATGCAAATTAAACTAAACTAAAGTCTAAAAAAATAAAACTCTATTAACTAAAAAAAAATCTTAAATAAAACTAAGAAACTAATTACCTATAAAATGATCCTAAATTAAATCTAACTCTAACTAATTACTAAGTAAATAAAATATATAACTAATGCAAGAAAAATAAATGTTTTTTGGATTTTTTCAATTAAAAACTAAATTATGAAATAATTCTATCTCTAAATTAATTCTAAATGCAACACATGAGTTTTCTAATTAAAATAAAATTACCACCATAATGTAATCAAAAATTAACTATTATCCTCATTAAAATTAATTACTAAATGAACAAGCAATGCAAATCTATTTTTCCTAACTTAACAAATAATGGTAAATGGCATAAAAAAATCTAAAACATGATAAACCTATTGTAACAGTAAAATGAAATGGCCAAACACAGCCTTAGCCATAGTGCCAGCTAACAAATGCCATGCGCTCCCGACTGTGCACTGGTACTGTGCACTGCACTCAGCAGATGGTGAATGTCTGACTCCTGCTCTGCTCCAGGTGCTGCACTGTTGCATGCTACACGTTCCTTAGCCTGCCCAGCTCCCTGCCCATGCTGCTAACAGCACCCTCGTAGTACCATCCACTTGCTCCTGCTCCTGTAAATTCAAACTCCAGTAAGCTCACAGTAGCCACATCAACCCCACCCGCTTCAGCTCTAACCAGCAACTATAAACAGAAAACACTAGTGTAAACCGACGCAGTAATGAGTGGAATATTGCAGAAAAGAAATAAACTTATGGTGAACAGTAAAGAGATACAAAAACAGAGCTAAACAGAGGATGTAATGCATGCTACTGTTACTGCCTAGAATCAACTCGTGCCTCATTGCAACAGCCCACTATTACTTGAAACTCTACATCGAACAGCCTAATACACTATTTTCATTACCAACCAGCAAGCAAAGAATGAGCAAACAACTAAAAATGAAAAATACTGAGATGAATACTTGAAGAAAAAAATTAAATACAACCTAGCGACTGGAATATAGAAACCGAGACTCATATTATAAATGCAGAGGATCTCATAAAATGCAACAACAAAAATAATGCAAAAGGATCAACAATGCAAAATTATGTAATCAACTTGAAGCAAAACAAAACATGAATAAACTTTATAACTAATACTTAAACAGAAACGGGAACCATCATGAAACAGAGAAACGAGTAAACAATAATGGCCGTGCCTTGCTTCATTTTCAACTCTTACCACCGTGGTTCCACCGTGCCAATATTACAGGAACAATACCCAGTATTAAACCTGCAATATTGCACCAGAACAACATATAGGCAGTAGTGATCGAAACTTCTCGAATGTTTCAAACTTCAATAGAAAATAGAGTAAATAAAAAAAATAAAAACATGATAACAAATGCAAGATAGTAACGAGTTATGTAAAAATGCAATATTAAAGAGAGATTGAGACGCAACAATAACAATGATCTGGAAACAAAGAACTTTTCATAAAAACAAGAATGTAAATTGTGACGAACAACAGCTATTAAAATGGAATAATGGTGGTTTGACAAAGCTAATCGGAAAAACTTAAAGAAAACTAGAAAGAAAATAACCCTAAAAACTTTAACCTAAAAAACTAAATTATTTTACCCTAAAATTACCTAATTTTTCAATTTCTCATCATGTTCTATTTATACACAAACTTAGGGTAATTTTTTCATCCTAGATGAGTTGGCATTGTTTGGCCACTTGTCTTCATTTGATTTAGTGCAGATTAGATATTTCCATGTCACTCGTCTTCTAGTACACTTGGCTGTACGATGTGGCCCGGCGTGTGTCATCCAAAAGGTAGGCATGGTGTCTGTCGTTCTTATCTTTTCGAAGCGAATAAAATACGAACACCTGACATCACACGTGTCCAGATGAATGGTGACTCGGTCTGCGAATTGGAAGTGGTCCAGTGTCACGCCCCGAAAATGCAGAAAATAGGGCTAATTTAAAACTTTTTTCTCGTTAATTCACAAATAAAGAGTGCATTCCTGTGCAGTGTCATATATCATCATAATTATCATGCCTCAGGATCTCATCATGATATAATAAATATTATATTATACCTATTACTCGATTACAAGTCAATTAATCCTAATACATCCCATATAATGTCATACATCAAGTGTCTGTAATTACAATAATAGTCTGGGTACATGAAAAGATAAATATACCTCAAAGTACAAATTATATAGCATGGAGCTCGAATCCTCCACTAGCCACTACTCCGTACGTCGCAGGGAAGTCCTTATTCACTTGAAGAACTCTGGGGGGAAAGAAAAACAGGGTGAGCTTCTAAATCGCTCAGTAAGGGGGGTAGGGGACTCATTTCATAAACCAAAATGCACATCACAAAGCATTTATTTGTATGTGAAACTCATTTGAAAACCATAGCATGAAAATACTCAAAACGACACTCTCATGTGTCAAGTCATGTGAAAACATGAAGTAAAAAGGCTCACTCTAGAGCAAAACAAAGCATGTGAAAATACGCGTTAAACGCTTTCTCAAATAACGTGGCATAGCCACTGATTTAAAATCACACGTGGCATAGCCACAATACACACGTGGCAAAGCCACTGAATTATTTTCTCATGTGGCATAGCCACAGAACACACGTGGCAAATCCACTGAATTATTTTCTCACGTGGCATAGCCACAGAACACACGTGGCAAAGCCACTGAATTATTTTCTCACGTGGCATAGCCACAGAACACACGTGGCAAAGCCACTGAATTATTTTCTCACGTGGCATAGCCACAGAATAAGGTTTCTCAACGTGGCACTGCCACCAATGGGGTTTCTCAACGTGGCACAGCCACCAATGGGTTTCTCAATGTGGCACAGCCACCAATGGGTTTTTCAACGTGGCACAGCCACCAATGGGGTTTTCTCAACGTGGCACAGCCACCAATGGGGTATACGTGGCACAGCCACCGATGGGGTATAACGTGGCACAGCCACCAATGGGGTATACGTGGCACAGCCACCAATGGGTTTTCTCAACGTGGCACAGCCACCAATGGGGTTTTCTCAACGTGGCACAGCCACCAATGGGGTTTTCTCAACGTGGCACTGCCACCGGTGGGGTTTTCTCAACGTGGCACAGCCACCAATGGGGTTTTCTCAACGTGGCACAGCCACCAATGGGTTTCTCAACGTGGCACAGCCACCAAAGGGGTATAACATGGCACAGCCACCAATGGGGTATACGTGGCACAGCCACCAATGGGTTTTCTCAACGTTACCAGAACGGAGAAGAATTCGGGCTTACATGCTACCAGAGCAATGCCCGGTGTGTACTCACAACTACACACCCAAGTCTTATCACATAAGACAGGTTTGCCTTCACGTAGAACTCGTAATGGTTTTCTCTCATAAAACTCATTTGAAATCGTTTTGTACTCAACACAAAACGTAGTAAAACCGAGTTCCAACCGGCAAAGCATACGCACACATTTCTCAAATCACAATATTGCCTTAACGTAGAGCCCAGTTATAAACTCATAAAACATTGGGCTCCAACCGGCTATAAAATCGTGTGCAGTTTAAATCTCAACACAAAACACTCAACATGCTTGTTTATAAATCATAAATCATGCTATAACAGTTTACAAATCACATACACAAATGGTTTAGATTTCCCTTACCTCTTTGCACCTCGTATAGTGCAATCGTTCCCCCGTATCACGGACTAGCCTCGCATTCCACTCTGGAACTCCCGAGCTGTCCAAACGATGTTAAAACATCAATACTCAACATCACACAAACCTCAATTCTCAAAATCGAGCATAATTGCTCATAACTCCTCAAACCTCTCGATTCTCGTAACTCAACCTTAAACTACAACCCTATTCACAATATCCCAATGTTCGATATCTCTAATACCAATTATCTACGCTAATTTACCACATTATCTATATTTCCGTTTATAGCACAATCCTCAAAATTGCCACAATTTCCAAATATCAACATTAATCCAACTACATTACAATCTCATCAATCCCTAATCATTTCTCAACTATTTCAACACAATTACAACCACCAATAACATCGAAATCAGCTCAAATATCAAGATCGAGGTTTAGAAATTACCCAAAGCTTGTGAGACGCACAACTCACGCCTCGATCCGATTCGTCCTTCGATTTCCAAGTATGTTGTTCTCCCTTTGATGAGGAACAACTTTCCTTCTTACCACAATAGCTGATTCGGCCAGAAATGGGGGATTTAGAGGAGTGAGAAAACTAGGTTTTCGGAAAAATGGAGGTTTGAAAGAGAGAGAAAGTGAGATTTCAGGAGAAAACACGAGTTCCTTATATAGACTGGAGGTAGGAGATCGATCTGTCTCTTGATGAGATCGATCTGTGTTTGAAATTTGGGGACGATCTGGGTAATTTTATGCCTAGGAGATCGATCTGTCGAAGGGTGAGATCGATCTCTTTATGGCTTTATGAGATCGATCTGCTCCTAAGGAGATCGATCTTCTCCCCAAACAGAAGCATTTGGAGATCGATCTCCTCCTCATGAGATCGATCTTCTCTCAAACAGATTGATAAGGAGATCGATCTCTTCCATTGGAGATCGATCTGCTCCTCAAATTTCCCCTTCCTCGTCATTTTTAACTCACCAGATCGATCTCTCCTTCTCCCAGATCGATCTGTCCTCATGGATCATGCTTATTTTACACACTTAACACATAAATCTCCAATTATAATTCCCACAATTCACTTAGCTCAATAAATTATACTCAAATTATTATTACATCAATAAAATATGTCTGAAATTCTCAGATCTCACATCCTCCCCACCTTAAAAAGAATTTGGTCCTCTAAATTCAACTCAACTAGTCAGAATAGATGGGGGTATTTCTCCTTCATGAGACTCTCTAGTTCCCACGTCGCTTCTTCCCTTGAGTGATGCTTCCACAAGACTTTCACTAATGGGATGCTCTTGGTTCTCAGTACCTTCTCTTTTCTATCGAGAATCCGGACGGGTTCCTCAATGTAGCTCATGTCCTCCTGTATGTCCATCTCATCATACTCTATGACATGAGAAGGGTCCGGGTGGTACTTCCTCAACATAGATACATGAAAAATGTTGTGTATCCCGGACATCTGTGGGGGTAATGCTAATCTGTAAGCTACCTCACCCACTTTCTCAAGAATCTCAAATGGTCCTATGTATCGAGGACTCAATTTCCCTTTCTTCCCAAATCGCATGATACCCTTGCTCGGTGATACTCTCAGAAATACTGCATCACCAACATCAAACTCGAGTGGCCGTCTACGCACATCCGCGTAGCTTTTCTGTCTACTCTGTGCAGCCCGTAACCTCTCACATATGAGTTTCACACTCTGTACGGCTTGCTCAACAAGCTCGGGAGCATTTATCTTTCTGTCACCGACTTCTTCCCAAGCTACAGGGGATCTACACCTCCTACCATATAGAGCCTCAAAAGGTGCCATTCCAATACTCGCATGATAGCTGTTATTGTACGCAAACTCTGCTAGGGGCAGGTGATCATCCCATGATCCCTTAAAATCCATCGTACACGCCCTCAACATATCCTCCAGGGTCTGAATAGTCCTCTCTGACTGACCATCTGTCTGAGGATGATAGGCGGTACTAAAACTCAATCGAGATCCCATGGACTCCTGAAACTGGGTCCAGAATCTGGAAGTAAATCGGGAATCTCTATCAGAAGTAATACTCACTGGAGCCCCATGTAATCTAGCTATCTCGCTGACATATAGCTCAGCTAAGGCATCCACAGTATCTGTGCTCTTGATGGCAATGAAGTGTGCACTCTTGGTCAATCTATCCACAATGACCCATATCGCGTCACGACCTCTTCGGGTCCTCGGTAAACCCATAATAAAGTCCATAGTGACATGCTCCCATTTCCATGTAGGTACAGGTAAGGGCTGTAGTAGTCCTCCGGGCTTCCGATGCTCAGCTTTCACTTGCTGGCATACTAAACACCTGGCCACATACTCTGTCACGTCTCGCTTCATACCACTCCACCAATACACCTTTCTCAAGTCTCGGTACATCTTAGTACTTCCTGGGTGCATGGTGTATCGCGAGCAGTGGGATTCTCTCAGTATCTGTCTCTTCAGGGTATCATCGTCCGGTACACAGATCCGTCCTCTGAATCTCAACAATCCATCCTCACTGATGGTGAGATCCGACTGCGAACTCTGCTCAGCTTGGCTAACCATATCTATCAATCTCTGATCACTGCGCTGGCCAGTTCTAATCTGATCCATGATCCTGGGCTCTATCCGCAGGCTAGCCAAAAATCCAGTCTCTACCTCTTTAACTCTAATCCGAAGTTCGGCGAACTGCTCTAACAAATCCCATTCCCTGATCATCATAGCAGATATCATACTCTTCCTGCTCAGGGCATCAGCAACCACATTCGCCTTACCCGGATGATAAAGAATCTCGCAGTCATAATCCTTAAGGAGTTCCATCCATCTCCTTTGTCTCATGTTTAACTCTTTCTGATCAAAGAGATATCTCAAACTCTTGTGATCAGTGAAGATCTGGAATCTTTCCCCATATAAGTAATGTCGCCAGATCTTTAAAGCAAATACCACAACGGCTAACTCCAAATCATGCGTGGGATAATTCCGCTCATGGTCTTTCAGTTGTCGTGATCCATATGCGACCACTCTTCCGTGCTGCATAAGTACACACCCCAATCCTTGGTGAGATGCATCACTATACACCGAGAATCCTCCTGATCCCTCGGGAATAGTTAACACAGGTGCCGCTGTCAATCTCCTCTTTAACTCTTGAAAACTGAGCTCACATTGATCAGTCCATATGAACGGAGTCTCCTTACGCGTGAGCTTAGTCAAAGGAGCGGCAATCCTCGAGAATCCTTCCACAAATCTCCTGTAATACCCTGCCAAACCAAGGAAGCTTCGTATCTCAGTCACTGTCCTCGGTCTTTCCCAATTAAGCACAGCTGCTATTTTACTCGGATCCACTGATACTCCTTCCTCTGAGACTACATGCCCAAGGAAAGCTATCCGGTTCAGCCAAAATTCACACTTACTAAGCTTTCCGTATAATTGCTTATCCCGGAGTATCTGAAGTACTAACCACAAATGCTGTGCATGCTCCTCATACGACCGAGAGTACACCAGGATATCATCAATAAAGACTATCACAAACTTATCCAGATAGTCTCTGAACACCTCGTTCATCAATCTCATAAATGCTGCAGGGGCGTTCGTCAATCCAAAGGACATCACCAGAAATTCGTAATGGCCATACCTTGTCCTGAAGGCCGTCTTTGGAATATCTTCTTCCTTGATCCTCAATTGGTGATAGCCCGATCTCAAATCAATCTTAGAAAAGACCGATGCCCCTCTCAGCTGATCGAGTAGATCATCGATCCTGGGTAGTGGGTATTTATTCTTCACCGTGGCTTTATTCAACAGCCGGTAATCTACACATAATCTGAGACTACCATCCTTCTTCTTAACAAATAGTACTGGTGCTCCCCACGGCGAAACACTGGGTCTAATAAACCCTTGATCCAATAACTCCTGTAGTTGTCTCTTCAATTCCTCAAGTTCCACTAATGCCATTCTGTAGGGAGGTTTAGAGATCGGCTGAGTATCTGGTACCAAATCAATGGTAAACTCCAGCTCTCTCTCTGGTGGTAAACCTGGCAATTCATCTGGGAAAACATCCATAAATTCACACACCACAGGTATATCCTCAATCCTCGGATGTTCCCGCTCATCGTCTGAGATGAGTGTCTCATAACCTTCACATGAATAATTATATTTAATATTCTCCAAAATAATGTTAAAATTCTCAAATTACTACTAGAATTCCACATAATTATTCCCTCAATATCTCAATCGTACACTGTAAGGTTTAGGTAGGGAGAAAGTTACAATCTTAGTGTAGCAGTCTAAACTCACTCGATTGGTCTCCAACCAATCCATTCCCAGAATTACATCAAACCCATGTATATTCAACATGATTAGATCTGCTAACATCACTCTATCTCCCACCTTAATCTCACACCCTCTACAGATTAACTCAGTTCTCTGAGATTCACGCATAGGGGTATTTACATGTAGTATATATTCTAGAGGTTCAAACTTCAAGTTTAATCTACATGCAAAATGCTCAGAAATAAACGAATGCGTGGATCCTGAATCAATCAACACATGAGCCTCATAATTACAGACAGAGAGTGTACCTCTTATAGTCTCTGTCGAAGTGTCTGTGGTCTCCTTATCCAGGGCAAACACACGTCCCTGTACCACAGGTTTCTTCCCTTTCTCTGCCGCAGTGGCCCGTCTCCGGGGATCCACTCTCTGAGGCTGTTGTCTAGTGGGCTCCGGAGCATGTGGTATCTGAGGTTGGGGATAGTCCTTCACTCTGTGACCCATGTCACCACATCTGAAACATCCATGGATCGACCCAGTACAACTTCCCTCATGCGGTCGGCCACAGTCTCTACAAATCCTCATCTCCGGCCTGACATATCGTGGGGTCTCCTTGATAATAGGATAGGCTCTGGGTCTCTCCAATCTGTCCCTCTGCACCTCAATCCTTCCTCTTCTGAAGGAACCTCTCCGAGCCTCTGACTGGAAAAGTGCTGGCCTTTTGCCCTTATCTCTATTCACCGCTCTGAGCTCATTCTGGGATTGTACCATCTCAATCCCTCTTTCAACCTCTTGTGCTCGTCTCAGAGCATCTCCAAACTCAGTAATACATAGCCCCATCAGTCTATCTCTAATGACGGGCTTCAACCCATACACAAACTTCTTTGTGCGGAGCTCTTCACTCTTGAAGGTCTCTGGGTCATATCTCAGTAGTGCGGTGAACTGGCTCTCATAGTCATCCACCGACATGTCACCCTGTACCAAACTCAAAAACTCGGCCTGTTTCCTTCTCTGGGCGGCTCGTGGTACATATTGGGTTCTAAAAGCTGTCTGGAACTCTTCCCAACCAATCACATCCTGGTGGGACATCAAGATACCCTGGGTAGTACCCCACCAATCTCGAGCTCTCCCCTTCAGCATATAGGCACTCATACTGACTCTCTCAGCATCGGTGCACCCCAGTAAATCAAATATAACTCTCAACTCCGTCAACCACTCCTCAGCCTCTGTAGGATCCTTCTTTCCCTTAAATGCGGGTGGATTCATCTTCAGAAATTCCTTTAGTCGGACCTTACTTCTGTCCTCAGGCTGAGTGACGGGAGGCACTGGGGGTATGGGAGGTCCTGGTGGTGGTGTAGGGGTAGTATCCGAGGCATTAACTCCAAAGTGTTGCGCGAATAACGCTGCCATCTGCTCAAAACCTTGCCTCACATCGGTCTCAATCCGATTAAATCGAGAGTTAGGACTCTCTGGTTGTGGGACAGGTGGTGGAGGGGACTCTGCCTGCCTCCTCGAATGACCTCGTCGTTTACTCATTCTCAATCTCAACTCGTCTCCTGCGCGTACATATCACAATTGATTGAAATCTCAATCCTCAATTTCAGTTCATGACCAGACTATTACAGACACTTGGGATGTATTCTATTTCACTTAATCGACACTGACAGTACTAGACACCCTAAGCTCTGATACCAAGAAAACTCTGTCACGCCCCGAAAATGCGGAAAATAGGGCTAATTTAAAACTTTTTTCTCGTTAATTCACAAATAAAGAGTGCATTCCTGTGCAGTGTCATATATCATCATAATTATCATGCCTCAGGATCTCATCATGATATAATAAATATTGTATTATACCTATTACTCGATTACAAGTCAATTAATCCTAATACATCCCATATAATGTCATACATCAAGTGTCTGTAATTACAATAATAGTCTGGGTACATGAAAAGATAAATATACCTCAAAGTACAAATTATATAGCCTGGAGCTCGAATCCTCCACTAGCCACTACTCCGTACGTCGCAGGGAAGTCCTTATTCACTTGAAGAACTCTGGGGGGAAAGAAAAACAGGGTGAGCTTCTAAATCGCTCAGTAAGGGGGGTAGGGGACTCATTTCATAAACCAAAATGCACATCACAAAGCATTTATTTGTATGTGAAACTCATTTGAAAACCATAGCATGAAAATACTCAAAACGACACTCTCATGTGTCAAGTCATGTGAAAACATGAAGTAAAAAGGCTCACTCTAGAGCAAAACAAAGCATGTGAAAATACGCGTTAAACGCTTTCTCAAATAACGTGGCATAGCCACTGATTTAAAATCACACGTGGCATAGCCACAATACACACGTGGCAAAGCCACTGAATTATTTTCTCACGTGGCATAGCCACAGAACACACGTGGCAAAGCCACTGAATTATTTTCTCACGTGGCATAGCCACAGAACACACGTGGCAAAGCCACTGAATTATTTTCTCACGTGGCATAGCCACAGAACACACGTGGCAAAGCCACTGAATTATTTTCTCACGTGGCATAGCCACAGAACACACGTGGCAAAGCCACTGAATTATTTTCTCACATGGCATAGCCACAGAATAGGGTTTCTCAACGTGGCACTGCCACCAATGGGGTTTCTCAACGTGGCACAGCCACCAATGGGTTTCTCAACGTGGCACAGCCACCAATGGGTTTCTCAACGTGGCACAGCCACCAATGGGGTTTTCTCAACGTGGCACAGCCACCAATGGGGTATACGTGGCACAGCCACCGATGGGGTATAACGTGGCACAGCCACCAATGGGGTATACGTGGCACAGCCACCAATGGGTTTTCTCAACGTGGCACAGCCACCAATGGGGTTTCTCAACGTGGCACAACCACCAATGGGGTTTTCTCAACGTGGCACAGCCACCAATGGGGTTTTCTCAACGTGGCACTGCCACCGGTGGGGTTTTCTCAACGTGGCACAGCCACCAATGGGGTTTTCTCAACGTGGCACAGCCACCAATGGGTTTCTCAACGTGGCACAGCCACCAATGGGGTATAACGTGGCACAGCCACCAATGGGGTATACGTGGCACAGCCACCAATGGGTTTTCTCAACGTTACCAGAACGGAGAAGAATTCGGGCTTACATGCTACCAGAGCAATGCCCGGTGTGTACTCACAACTACAAACCCAAGTCTTATCACATAAGACAGGTTTGCCTTCACGTAGAACTCGTAATGGTTTTCTCTCATAAAACTCATTTGAAATCGTTTTGTACTCAACACAAAACGTAGTAAAACCGAGTTCCAACCGGCAAAGCACACGCACACATTTCTCAAATCACAATATTGCCTTAACGTAGAGCCCAGTTATAAACTCATAAAACATTGGGCTCCAACCGGCTATAAAATCGTGTGCAGTTTAAATCTCAACACAAAACACTCAACATGCTTGTTTATAAATCATAAATCATGCTATAACAGTTTACAAATCACATACACAAATGGTTTAGATTTCCCTTACCTCTTTGCACCTCGTATAGTGCAATCGTTCCCCCGTATCACGGACTAGCCTCGCATTCCACTCTGGAACTCCCGAGCTGTCCAAACGATGTTAAAACATCAATACTCAACATCACACAAACCTCAATTCTCAAAATCGAGCATAATTGCTCATAACTCCTCAAACCTCTCGATTCTCGTAACTCAACCTTAAACTACAACCCTATTCACAATATCCCAATGTTCGATATCTCTAATACCAATTATCTACGCTAATTTACCACATTGTCTATATTTCCGTTTATAGCACAATCCTCAAAATTGCCACAATTTCCAAATATCAACATTAATCCAACTACATTACAATCTCATCAATCCCTAATCATTTCTCAACTATTTCAACACAATTACAACCACCAATAACATCGAAATCAGCTCAAATATCAAGATCGAGGTTTAGAAATTACCCAAAGCTTGTGAGACGCACAACTCACGCCTCGATCCGATTCGTCCTTCGATTTCCAAGTATGTTGTTCTCCCTTTGATGAGGAACAACTTTCCTTCTTACCACAATAGCTGATTCGGCCGGAAATGGGGGATTTGGAGGAGTGAGAAACTAGGTTTTTGGAAAAATGGAGGTTTGAAAGAGAGAGAAAGTGAGATTTCAGGAGAAAACACGAGTTCCTTATATAGACTGGAGGTAGGAGATCGATCTGTCTCTTGATGAGATCGATCTGTGTTTGAAATTTGGGGACGATCTGGGCAATTTTATGCCTAGGAGATCGATCTGTCGAAGGGTGAGATCGATCTCTTTATGGCTTTATGAGATCGATCTGCTCCTAAGGAGATCGATCTTCTCCCCAAACAGAAGCATTTGGAGATCGATCTCCTCCTCATGAGATCGATCTTCTCTCAAACAGATTGATAAGGAGATCGATCTCTTCCATTGGAGATCGATCTGCTCCTCAAATTTCCCCTTCCTCGTCATTTTTAACTCACCAGATCGATCTCTCCTTCTCCCAGATCGATCTGTCCTCATGGATCATGCTTATTTTACACACTTAACACATAAATCTCCAATTATAATTCCCACAATTCACTTAGCTCAATAAATTATACTCAAATTATTATTACATCAATAAAATATGTCTGAAATTCTCAGATCTCACATCCAGTCTCCTTTAGCCCGTTTTCAGCCCATTTTTGACTGAAACGACTGAGTTTCATCTGGATTAAATTTACCTGCACATTAAAGAATTTTAATTAAATAAAAGGGATAATGAATAAAATAGTATGGGGATTAAAATAATTAATTAAGAAATTAAGCACAAATAATTCTATTTTAATAGAATTACCACATCTTCAAACTTGAGCTTTTGCTTGTCGTCAAGCAAAACAAAATTCATGGAGGAATGATAAGTACTAACATAATGATTTCCCCAAGTACCAACTATGATCTCAAAGACTCACAATTACAAGTCCAACATGCAGAATCATTCAATCATAAGTCCTAACCCAAATTGGACTCCTTGTGTGTGTGTGAAAATGTCAAAGCCACTTCACAGTACATTACCCGGATCAGATTATACAAACACAGTGAATGCAAAGTCAATGACATGTGATCATTCTCATAAGTTTGCTTTTCAATTATCTCCCCACTAATGTAGTCACACTTAACCAAAGATCAATATGACTTCATTCAGTTTGTAATGTAAGGATGGGGCTAAGGTATGATAAAGTAGATTTAGGTTTAATTACCCCTTAACATGCATTACTTCTAGGATCTTTAATGTAAGAGCTCAAATTTATTCCCCCAAACTTATTTATTTTGCTAAATCTTTTTATTCTATTTTTTGTATTTTTCTTCTTCTCTTTTTTTTTTTTGGCTTTCACTATCACCTAATACCCATATGTACATAGCTCAAGATATATCCTAATGAATTTACAGCTTTCGGGGTAAGGGATAGGAACAGATTATTTAAGCTAAGAAAAATTATGCAGGTGTATTTACAGAGAAAAGCTTATTTGGCCCAGATGAGTGACTAGGGGTAAAATATATACAAGGATGGCTAGAAAGGCTCAAACGATCCAAAGAGGGCCAAATCATCTCCCTAATTAAGTGTGATCTAATATTTCACCTCGAGATCAGATCAAACAAATTCTAGAATATGATGGACAAAATCAACAGAACAAATGCAATCCTATGTCCACATAAGTTTTCTCTAAATAAATATACAGATTCACGACATGACATGTGCATAAAATGAGGAAATCATAATCAAAATCAAGACAAATTCAAGAATTCAACTTCATGCTTTTCCTATAATCATGCTTCTTAGTCAATCAAAGCTAGACTAAATTGTGGGGTTATATCATCAGAATATGGGAAAACTACATGCTAAGCACTGAATCATCCTAAAATCAAACAATGTAAGCTCATATTTTTGAAGAATTTTGAAAAACAATTTTCAATTTTGCCCAAAATTTTCAAAAACGCTCAAGTGATATCCCTTCCCCCAAACTTAAAATGCAGAGTGTCCTCAGTGTGCAGATAATATAAAAAATTGAAGCTCAAGAATATAATACTCCCCTATCTGATGATGATGAAGACAACTGAAGCTTGATTGAAAACGTAATACTGTAAAAGCAATCTGCAAAATAAACAAAGAAAGAAAAAGCAGAAAAAAGAAAAGAACTGTACAAAAAGTAAAAAGAGAGATAAATCACATCAAATGCAGCTAAAGAAAACAACACTCAGCAGTAGGGCTAGAAGTAGGAGGGTCAACCAAAGTGGTGATAGAATGTTGACAGTCAAATCCTCCTGAGCTCTATCTACTTCTCTCCTTCTCTCAGATTTCTTATGCTCAAGCCTTATATCCTCCTTAACGTCATCTTAAAACACTCTTGAGAGTCATCAGGGAACTTCAAAGGTTTGAAAACATGAAATGTCACCTCCTGATTTAGGACTCTCATAGTTAATTCCCCCTTTTGCACGTCAATCAAAGTCCTACCAGTAGTTAGGAAAGGTTTGCCTAAAATAATGGGGACTTCCCTGTCTTCCTCCATGTCTAATACAATAAAATCTGAAGGGAAAATAAATTTATCCACCTTTACCAAAACATCCTTAATGATCCCCTTCGGATATTTAATAGATCTATCAGCTAATTGAAGGGTCACTGTGGTGGGCTTTGCATCTCCTATTCCTAGCTTCTAGTATATGGACCAAGGCATAACGTTAATGTTGGCTCCAAGATCACACAGGGTTCTACCAAAGAACAGATCTCTTATAGTGCAGGGTATGGTAAAACTACCTGGATCTTTGAGCTTGTGGGGTAATTTTCTCTGAATAATGGCACTACACTCCTCAATCAAGGCCACCGTCTCATAATCTTCCAATCTTCTCTTCCTCAAGAGGATATCCTTCAGGAACTTCACATAACTCAGCATCTGCGAAAGGAATGTTGAAGTGAAACTTCTTAAAAACCTCAAGAAATTTAGCGAATTGCTGATCGAGCTTCTGGTTTTGGAACCTCTGAGGAAAAGGTACTGGTGGTCTAACTGGGGGAAGTGTAGTGGTAACATGTGTAGCATCGGATGAAGAGGAAGGTTGTGAAGAGGAAGGTAAAGATGAAGAAGCGCCTAACTTAGATTCCCTTGCAGCCTGATCCTAATGTTCCTGCTCTTTCTGTGCTGCTTCTTTAGAACTTATGGGCTCTACCACTGTGGGCTTAACAGGATTGGACTTAACTTATGGGTCATTTAACTCTTTGTCGCTCCTAAGGGTGATGGCTTTAACATGTTCCTTACCCTCCCTCTACCTAACAGGATTAGCTTCGGTGTTACTAGGAAGGGTCCCTTGTGGACGTTGGCTAAGAGCATTCGCTATTTATCCAATCTGAACTTCTAAATTCTTAATGGAAGCAACTTGATTTTGCAGGATAGTCGTGAACATCTCCTCAAGCGAGGGCTTCTTCTCAGTTGCTGGTGCATGTAAATGTTTAGCTGCATAAGTGGTGGAGGTGGTGGATGATGTTAAAATTGAGGTGGTGGATAGTATGGAAATTGCTGATGTGATGGTACATGAACTGGTGGAACTTGAAAACCAGGGGGTCCCATAGGTCTGGAATTAGAATATTGTCCTTGATTTTGGCTCCAGGAAAAATTAGGATGGTTCCTCCACCCTGGATTGTAGGTGTTTGAAAAGGGCTTGTTCTATTGCTTCTGAGGTTGGCAACGTATTGAACCAATTCTAAATTAAGCGGAACCTATCTATAGAGTGTATACCACCACACTGATCACATGAAAGAAAAGGACTTTGTGCAGAATAAACAAGGTTAGGATTGGTGGAAGGATTATGCTGGGTACTGAGTGACTCTACCTTTTTCGTAAGCTTAGCAATCTGAGAGGTCAAGGTAGACAGCGTGTCCAGCTCAAAGATACCTATCGACTTTTTAGGCAGCTGCCTCTCCGAAGACCATTGATAGTTGTTAGCAGCCATCTTGTCTAACAAACCGTAAGCTTCCTCCTCTGTTTTGCACATTAGAGCTCCTCCCGCAGCAGCATCAACGATGGTCATATTTTGGCTAGTTACTCCATTATAGAAGGTCTGGACTTGCAACCACAAGGGTAGGCCATGATGAAGGTACTTCCTACGAAGGTCTTTATATCGTTCCCATGCTTCGTAAAGAGATTCAGAATCAAATTGGGCAAAGGAAGATATGTCACTATGGAGTTGGCCATTTTAGAGGGAGGGAAAAACTTAGCTAAAAATTGATGGGCTAACTTGTCCCAAGTAGAAATGGATCCCGGAGGTAAGGAGGTTAACCAGTGTCGTGCCCTACCCCTACGCAAGAAGGGAAATAACCTAAGCCTAAGCGCATCATCAGATAATGCATTGTGCTTGAAGGTGTTGCACAGGTCCAGGAATTGCCCGAGGTGAGTATGTGAGTCGTCATGAGGAAACCCACTGAACTGTAAAGAGGTTTGGATCATCTGGAGGATTGAAGGCTTAATTTCGAAATTGTTTGCAGGGATAGCTGGTGGCCTAATGCCGGTATAATACCCTCCAATAGTCGACACTGCGTAATCTCCAACGGTCTTAATTTCTCTATTCTCTGTCATGGTGTTTTGTAGCGGAGCTATTAATTTCCTAGAATCCTTTCTGATTTTCCTAAGTGTTTGTTCTATCTCAGGATCTAAAGGAAGGCAGTCAAAGCTCTTAGCTTTACGCATGCAAACATCAAAAAGTCCTCAGGAAAAAAAAATTTTTGTTTTAAGTTTTTAACTTTTAATTTTTTTTGAGAGAAAATTAACTAATCTAGATTAAAGCTCTAAATATTCACAACCTAAGTATTTACAACCTAGAATTACACCTAAGCATAATTTCACCGATATTAATTAATGGCTAATTAAGGTTCCCCGGCAACGGCTCCAAAAACTTGATGACGACTACGCCCACTCTAAGTGACCTAGACGTGTTATCCGCAAGTGCACGGGTCGTACAAGTAATAATGGGATTTGAGTCCTAGATTATCGTCCCACGGAGAATCTAATTAGCCTAATTAAGTATCGGTTAATCTTATCCTAAGTATATCCTAGCAAATTATGAATGATTAATGGGTGATCTACAAGGCTAACAGTACTGAAAATAATAAAAACTATAAACTAAAGAAAATAAAACCGAGTTAAAATTACTTACAGGGCTCCAAGCAATTAAAGCAAATACCTACAAGAGATAATTAAAACAGTTAAAATTAATTAATGCAAATAAACTAGAGTGCAAATATGAAAATAAAGAAACAAATTAATTAAACTAACATTAAACTATCCTAGAATAAAATATGCATGTAATTAAACTAATTAATAAAAATGCAAATTAAACTAATCTAAAGTTTAATAAAATAAAACTCTATTAACTAAAAACAAATTCTTAAATAAAACTAAGAAACTAATTACCTATAAAATGATCCTAAATTAAATCTAACTCTAACTAAATACTAAGTAAATAAAATATATAACTAATGCATGAAAAATAATTGTTTTTGGATTTTTTCAATTAAAAACTAAATTATGAAATAATTCTATCTCTAAATTAATTCTAAATGCAACACATGAGTTTTCTAATTAAAATAAAATTACCACCCTAATGTAATAAAAAATCAACTATTATCCTCATTAAAACTAATTACTAAATGAACAAGCAATGCAAATCTATTTTTCCTAACTTAACAAATAATGGTAAATGGCATAAAAAAATCAAAAACATGTTAAGCCTATTGTAACAGTAAAATGAAATGGCCAAACACGGCCTTAGTCATAGTGCTAGCTAACAAATGCCATGCGGTCCCGACTGTACACTGCACTCAACAGATGGTGAATGTCCGACTCCTGCTATGCTCCAGGTGCTGCACTGCTGCATGCTACACGTTCCTCGGTATACCCAGCTCCCTGCCCATGCTGCCAACAGCACCTTCGTAGTACCATTCGCTTGCTCCTGCTCCTGCTCCTATAAATTCTACCTCTAGTAAGCTCACAGCAGCCACATCAGCCCCACTCGCTTCAGCTCTAATAAGCAACTATAAACAGAAAACACTAGTGTAAACCGAGGCAATAATAAGTGGAATATTGCAAAAAAGAAATGAACTTATGGTGAACAGTAAAGAGATACAAAAACAGAGCTAAACAGAGGATGTAATGCATGCTACTATTACTGCCTGGAATCAACCCGTGCCTCACTGCAACAGCCCACTGTTACTTGAAACTCTACACCGAATAGCCTAATACACCTTTTTCATTACCAACCAGCAAGCAAAGAATGAACAAACAACTAAAAATGGAAAATACTGAGATGAATACTTGCAGAAAAAAATTAAATACAACCTAGCGGCTAGAATATAGAAACCGAGACTCATATTATAAATGCAGAGGATCTCATAAAATGCAACAACGAAAATAATACAAAAGGATCAATAATGCAAAATTATGTAATCAACTTGAAGCAGAACAAAACATGAATAAACTTTATAACTAATGCTTAAACAGAAACGGGAACCATCATGAAACAGAGAAAACGAGAAACAACAGTGGCCACGTCTTGCTTCATTTTCAACTCCTACCACCGTGGTTCCACCGTGCCAATATTGCAGGAACAATACCCAGTATTAAACATGCAATATTGCACTAGAACAACGTATAGGTAGTAGTGATCAAAGCTTCCCGAATGTTTCAAACTTCAACCGAAAATAGAGTAAATAAAAAAATAAAAACATGATAACAAATGCAAGATAGTAACGAGTTATGTAAAAATGCAATATTAGAGAGAGATTGAGACGCAACAATAACAATGAACTGGAAACAAAGAACTTTTCATAAACATAAGAATGTAAATTGTGATGAATAGTAGCTATTAAAATGGAATAATGGTGGCTCGACAAAGCTAATCGGAAAAACTTAAAGAAAACTAGAAAGAGAATAACCTTAAAAACTTTAACCTAAAAAACTAAACTACTTTACCCTAAAATTACCTAATTTTTCAATTTCTCATCATGTTCTATTTATACACAAACTTAGGGTAATTTTTTCATCCTAGATGAGTTGGCATTGTTTAGCCACTTGTCTTCATTTGATTTGTTGCAGAGTAGATATTTCCACGTCACTCGTCTTCTAGTACACTTGGCTGTGCGATGTGGCCCGGTGTGTGTCTTCCAGAAGGTAGGCACGGTGTTTGTCATTCTTATCTTTTCGAAGCGAATAAAATAAGAACACCCAGCATCACACGTGTCCAGACGAATGATGACTCGATCTGCGAATTGGAAGTGGTCCAGTCTCCTTTAGCCCGTTTCCAGCCCATTTTTGACTAAAACGACTGAGTTTCATCTATATTTAATAAACTTGCACATTAAAAAATTTTAATTAAATAAAGGGGATAATTAATAAAATAATATGGGGATTAAAATAATTAATAAAGAAATTAAGCACAAATAATTCTATTTTAATAGAATTATCACTCACAGCTCATTAAGGAAATAAGGCAAGCAAGTAGATAATCACACTATCTACAAAATATAATGCTCATGCAATCAAAACCATTTCTTTTCGATTCGCATCTAAAGCATGTGTCTTTCTTGAAACATTTATGCAATATATATATATATATATATATATATATATATATATATATATATATATACAAATCATCAGTTATGAAACTGAAAACATGCTGGTTTAATAAATCTCAACAGTTTACGCAAAATATTGCATTTCTCATGTAATTAATGTAAATCACATTTTATCATGCCATTTCAATTAAATCAAAACAATGATTGCATATCGTCATGTTAAAAACATAGAAATCCGAGCCTCACCTATCCCTCGGGTTACCCTTATCACACACAAAATCACATGATCAGATTATAAAATCATGTGATAATTCAATCAAGAAATCTCAAGTGAATGAAACGAGATAGGCGACTACATGTTCCGAGATTATGATCATAACTCATTTTTCGTGATCTCAGCTACACAGTACTCGGTGTACGGGGTCTCACATTTGCTGTAACGGGAGGTGGGTCAAATCCTCTACCTTCAGCTCACAACTCAATAACATCGTGTACTCACGGTACATCGTACTCCATGTGACATACACGGTACAAAGTACTCCATGGACCCAATCTCAAGGTCAGGGTGCCTGCCATAGGTCTTAGCCCTCATACCATGGATATACCTCATAGTTGGGGTGCTTGCCATAATTCTTAGCCCTCATACTATGGATAATAGTTTCGATAGGTCTCGACCATATATCAAAATGCACGTGCGAGCATATAATCGGTGCGACACATAGTCTGCACTGGCTCCTAGCACGGGTGTTTCATGCTATCTCTTTCAAAACCGTTACGTGCGAGTAAACTCCCAACACGAACTCATGCATATAGTCATACAAAACTAGTGCGAGCAATGCTCCCATCACTATGACATGTAAAACTGAGTATGAGCAATGCTCAAATACTCTATCGTGTATCAATCAATAAAACTGAGTATGAGCAATGCTCCCAGTACTCTATCATGCACAAATCGCATTTAAAATCAAGTACGAGAATATAATCAAGTACTATGTGATGTATATCTCATAAAATCTAGTGCGAGTATTACTCTAGCACCAATGGTTTTTACACAAACCGATAGATGACTAATTTAAATTGAAATTTTACACAATCAAATCAAATCGGCACTAAAATGTGTTGTTTTCGCATAAACATAAGAACAATAGCCATTCTATCCCTGGAACTATCAAAACTAGTCACAAACATGCTTCCTAAGCTTTTTACCCTTCAATTTGGATAAAACCACAATTTTTACCTTATCGGTTCCTATCAAACTTTTCTATACTCGAAATTTCATAGACAATATAATTATTCAAAATACGTATAGCTACTTCTAGCTATTCACGAAATTCCCTTACCTCGGATCACGTCACGTGACCTCACTTCCTTAGTGCTGCTCACTCTCGTAGTCGATCAGCTTCCAATATAACTTCCGAAGCTGTTAATAATCATTCACATCAGTATACTTTAATATACTTAGTTTTCACTTGCATGAATCTAAATCAATGCATTTAGACCTTTTTACACTCATTTGGCCTTATTTCAGCTTATTGGACTTTACTCTTTGTTAAGTCCCTTTCGATTTTACAACTCATTTCTCGAGAACCTATTAGATTCATCCAAGTCTACTGATTCAAATTAAACCGGCATGATCTCCCTATGCCTTCATTTCATCATTTTCTCCCACTATGGTATTTCACCATATACCTCATATACCTATTTTCATTTCTCATCTATTCCAATTTATGTATTTCATAAAACTATCTTACAATCATACATACATGCTTATTTCATCCTTTAATCCATGCCTACTCAACTTTCTCATCATTTTCTCAAATTCATGTCAATTCCAGGTCATGGATATTTAACATGATCAAGGTGTTTTCAGCAAATCAAATATACACCAATCAACTCACCAAGATACCTATATTAACATATATGAAGTTGGTGTATTGAATCTTACCTAGCTTGATTTTTCCTCTTTTTTTCCAAATTGGGGAAAATTCACCTTGCTCCTTCAATCATTGATTCCAACTTCTAGTTTCCAACTATGTTGTTCTACTCTTTACTAGGAACAACTTTGTTGAAATGAATCTCAATCAAAACTGTTTGAAAGATGAAGATTTTTGGAGTAGAAAGGTTAGGTTTTACTTTGGTTTCAATGGGGATTTAGTTGCTCTCTGGAAAATGAAGTGCAGAAGTCCAGTATATATAGAATTACCCTTGGAGATCGATCTCCTAACGGTGAGAGATCGATCTGCCCTGTGTTTATCTATTCAAAATTTAACTTTTTATGCTTAGGAGATCAATCTACTGTTTAGCATGAGATCGATCTGCTTTACACAAAATCATACAGAGATCGACAGATCGATCTGGCCCTTATATGAGATCGATATGTTCTATCCAGAATCTATCCAAGATCGATCTGTTTTGAATGAGGGATCAATCTGCTCCTCTTCTGCAGCAATTCTGCTAAAATTTTCCTAGAATTTCACTGTTACATTCATATTTAGTTTGCTTCACTACCCGTTTTGCATTTCTTACACATTTGGAACTTAAAAACATTCATTCCTTATGATTTATATCAAACGGGACTTGTTCGTACATCACAAAATTATAAAGAGTACATATTAAATTACGGGCCTTACAATCCTCCCCTCCTTAAAGAAATTTGGTCCTCCAAATTAGAATCAAGTTAATCATCCAACAACTGAGGGTGTCTCTCTCTCATCATACTCTTTATCTTCCAAGTAGCCTCCTCTGAAGTGTGATGCTGCCAAAGAATCTTCACTAACCCGATGGTTTTGTTTCTCAAGACTTTCTCCTTTCTATCCAGTATCCGAATCGGTTTCTCTACATAAGTCAAGTCTTCCTTGAGCTTCAATGGCTCATACTGAATCACATGGTTTGGATCTGGATGATACTTTCAAAGCATCGAAATGTGGAAGACACTATACACTCCCGATAAGTTTGGTGGCAATACCAACCTATAAGCATTATCTCCCACTCGATCAAGTATCTCAAAGGGCCCAATGTAGCAAGGACTCAGCTTGCCTCTCTTCCTAAATCTCGCTATACCCTTGGAAAGAGAAACCTTCAGAAACACTAAATCACCAACTGCGAACTCAAGTGGTCTTCGTCTCCTGTCAGCATAGCTCTTCTGTTTACTCTGAGTTGTCCTCAATCTCTCAACAATCAACCGAACATCCTCAAAGGCTTGTGTACCCAAATCAGGAGCAAAAATCTTTTGGTCACCCACTTCTTCCCAACCAATAGGGGAACGACAACTGCGGCCATACAAAGCCTCATACAGTGCCATCCCGATACTCGAATGATAACTGTTGTTGTAGGCGAATTTGGCTAGTGGCAAATGATCATCCCAAGAGCCTCTAAACTCTAGTACACATGCTCTCAACATATCCTCCAAAGTATGTATTATCCTCTCTGACTGACCATCTATCTGAGGATGGAAAGCGGTGCTCAAACTCAACTGGTTCCTATGGGTTCCTGAAAATATTCCCAAAAGTGGGAAGTGAAGCGGGAATCCCTATCCGAGACAATGCTCACTGGAATACTATGCAACCTCACTACCTCGCGTACATATAATTCTGACAAGTTACTTAGAGTATCGGTAGCTCTCATAGCTAAGAAGTGGGCTCACTTCGTCTGTCTATCAACGATTACCCATATCGCATCGTGATTCCTTTGGGTCCTCTATAAACTCATCACGAAATCCATGGTGATGTGCTCTTATTTCCATGTCGGTATAAGTAGAGGCTACAATAATCCTGCAGGTTTTTGATGCTCTACCTTCACCTGCTGACATACGAGACATCTTGCCACGAAATCCATCATATCTCTCTTCATACTTGACCACCAGTATACCTTCCGAAGGTTTTGGTACATCTTGTTACTCCCCGGATGCAACGTGTACCTGGACGAATGAGCTTCTGACAATATCAATCTCCTGAACTCTGGGTCCTCAGGAGCACACACTTTGCCTCTAAACCTCATTAGTCCATCTGAACTCATCTCAAAATCAGTCATTATGCCCTTCTATATCTGACCATTCATGTCAATGTAATACGGATCAGTCTGCTGAGCCTGTCTGATCCTGTCCAACAAATCCGGGTTCAAGCATAGACTAGCAATCATGCAGTCCGTATCAATGTCAAAAGGCACAACTCTTAAATTGAGGCTAGCAAACTAATCCAACAACTCTTGTTCCCTGACCATCATATACGATATCATCCCAAGACTCTTCCTGCTCAAAGCATCAGCTACAACGTTAGCCTTACCCAGATGATAAAGTATCTCACTATCACGCCCTTCCCCCACATGCGACCTACCAAAACCACCACAAATTTTTTTTTGCATTTCACTTACCTTTTCTTCTGTTACCTCTCACATCAAACGTTGGGCTGTGATTCGACACTAGTCACCCATTTACACTCATTCATAACATATATAGAATTAAATGTTCTTTTCTATTATAATAACTCTCGTACATAAATACAATTATATGTACAAATACATCCCGACCGTACATTAGTTTACATAGCTGTGCTTATACAATGTTCAGTACAAAATATCAAGTGTGTATACCTCTCGTAAGATGGATAGACAGCGGATATACCTTTAGCCGGTGCCTGAGTCAGATACATAAAAGGTTTAGCAGCCTTCTTCTGTGACTCATCTGGCTCTTTTCGACACTTACTCATAGTTTTTCATCCAAATCTGGCACTCTTGCCATCTCTCAGTTTCCCGGGACCCTTGTCCTTATCCCAACTAAACTCTAAAATCTGTAGGTCATAGTCCTACTCAAATAATTGGGCCCGTCGCACAGCCTCTCTATATGTAGCGACATCAAACAGGGCCAACTTAGCTCGAATCGAAGGCCTCAGTCCATCAATAAATCTACGGATCCTAATAGCTTCACTCCTGATAGAGTCTGAATCATATCGACCCAATGAGGTGAATCGTGACTCGTACTCGTCAACTGTTCGATTCCTTTGAGTCATATTCAAAAATTTCATCTGTAACCTACGTCGAGCGGTATCTGGGATGTATTGCTCTTTAAAAACACCAAGAAACATATCCCATGTGATTATCATACCTTGAGCTCTCAACATAGGCCTAGTAGATTTCCACTAGTGCTCTGCTTCGTCTCTCAGTACAAAGGCCATAAGCGCTACTCTCTCCATAGCCGAACATCTAAAAAAATTGAATAATTTCACCATCTGGCTTATCCAGTCCTCAGCCATTGCTGGATCCTTTATCCTGCTAAAAGAAGGAGGCTTAAAGTCCATAAAATGCCTCAACCTCTCCATATCACAGTCATATCCATACCCCAAATCATCATCATCATACTGCTGTGGGGCTACTGGGGGAGGTACTAGTCTAATATGGGGATCTCGTAGCCTAACTGGTTCAGGTTATGTAGGTGCAACATCCTCAGGTTCTGGTGCAGTTACTGGGGGATTCGGTGCAGCCTGTCCCGCTGTACCAGGTATACCCTCAAACCTAGCCATAATCTGACCCATCATGGTCATCACCGTGTGCATGTCTTCCTCTAATCGGGCTACCCGAGGATCGTAAGCCTCTATTTGTTCCTGGAGCTCATGACTAGAGGACGATCAACTATACCTCTCAGTCCTGTCATTCTGCCCCAGAGCTCTCGAGCTCTCTCCCCTCTTGCGGTGTCTCTCAGGTATTTCTCACAAGGCTGATAACTTCTTGCAATTTATAAAAAACTTTTAATTTACTACCAGCTTCGTATACACATTTGTATCTAAATATCGCACAGTAACTTGGGGGATGTATGTTTCTTAGTCCTAAACATCGACTCACATCAGACCAACTAGGCTTGGATACCAAATCTGTCACACCCCACTTTCGGGCACCAATTTTCCCTTTATACACTACTAAGGTTGGGCTGTGAGTCAACATAATTACTAAATTCCATACATTTATAGCGAAAAATTTAAAACTTTAATTCACACTCCCAGGTGTGTGTAGATATAAAAATCAATTGTATAATATATTATCTTTACATAACATCCCCATACAACTGTTTACAACTTCAATTCATAACTATGCGATGCATTATAATAGATACAAAATACTCATGTGTATACAAATCTTTATACATTTACAACTGGTGGGAGCTGTCCAATACAAAAAGAGATCTTGAGACCACCGCACTGTCCTACTTCTCAGTATCTGGAGGGGAAAAAGTAGTGGGATGAGCAAACCACAGCTCAATAAGGAAATTGATGCTAACAGGTAGATATTGTACTATCTACATAGCCCATGCATGATTAAACCAAAACATGTTTCAATATAAAAGGAAAAATACTAGAAAATGCATTTAAACATTTATTTCTCATAGGCATTTTCATGTGAAACCATATGCAATACTTCCAATTAAAACATGTCATAAAACAGTGCTATCATAGCACAAGTATTCAAATAAAGAGATTTATCAAATCATAAAATCTCGTTGCTTTTCTCAAATAATTTCTTTCGTCAAACCTCTCTCTTTTTTGAGTTTTCTCAATTTCTCTTATCTCTGAGACAGGCATGGAATTCTTGGCAATCTAATATCCACGACATATGGCCATAGTGAGTGATCCCAAGCCTCACTGATCAGGTGTGCATAGGTCATCACATCGCCTAAAGGGGGATGGGTCAGTCCTACCATCCGGCTCATCTCAATCAACATCCTCTCCATCACATATACTCACGGTACAAGGTACGCCATGTGTCATCTATGCGATACTCGTACTCATGTGCACCTAGCACGGTACATAGTATACCAACAGACAACTACACAGTTCAACGTACGATCGTGGACCCAGTCTATCTACCAACTCCAATGGCTCATCATCCTGAACCATGTCTCATATACCAGACGAGCAAATTAGCATGACACAGTCATCGCAAGGCTCCAGCGCGATATTTCTCAGTGTGAGCAATAGCTTCTAGCACTAGATCATCTCAACTCAGTAAAAACTAGTGCGAGCAATGCTCCAGCACCTTTCTCAAATCCATCGTGTGAGATGAACTCCAGCACGACATATCAAGACATAGAAACATGTGCGAGCTAAAACTCCAGCACATTATCATTATAAAACCTCGTGCGAGTCACGCTCCAGCATGGTTTATCAAAACAAGTAGACGTATGCGAGTGAAACTCCAGCATAGTCCAATTCATCAAAACGGGTGTTTACATCTTAAATCTGATAGGTGGCTATTTTCTCTTTTAAAAACTCAGAACATGTTTATTTACGTAGCATGTCGTCCCCGGCTAAACATGTAAAACTAGCCATCCTATCTATCATCATATCTCAATCTCAAAATCAATGCATGGTTGAGAAAACATCAAAAACATCGTATAGATGTAAAAGCATTAAAAACATGCATGTCAGGCTATTTTCCTTCCTACACCCCATTTTCACAATACATATATATATACCATAATAAATTTCAAGATCGCATATCATCTCATAGCTCAATAGCCAAACGTACTATTACTAGCGTCATATCTACTAAAATTGCTGTAAAATACATACAAACACCTCTATCGCTAACATGCAGTCCCTTACCTCGAATCGCGCTCGTATTTCCCTCATCTCATTTGCTCCGTTCGAGATCCGGGTTAACCGTGTTCCACATACTTCAATCTACACGTGTAAATCGTTAAGTTATTTTCCTTTCCCTCTACTAAACATACACATTGTCTCTATTTATCTTTACATACTTCCCATTTGTATGCACTATATCTCATCCTAAGTTTTCCATCACTTCCCCATAGATTTCCCTTCATAAACTCCTCTTAACATTACTCACCCATCACTACAATCATTATTCCTATCCATATTTCACATATTATCTAACTCACAAATGTCTAGAAACCCATATTTAAAGATTGAATGTTGAAAAGCTTACCCCTTTACTTAACTAAACTTGTGGTAGCCAAAACTTCTTCTCTTGGTCACACCGATGTGTGATTTTTGGGTATGTTATTCTCCTTGCTTCAAGGAACAACTTTCCCTTCTTGAGCTTTTCAGATTATGGCTAGAATGTAGTGATTTTTAGAGTGATAAAGATTGGGCCTTTGAGAGAAAATGGCAGGTGCGGGTTTGGTGGGAGGGAAATTTGATTTTCAGTCCAAATCCCATGCCCTTTTTATAGATGCAGAGACATGAGATCAATCCGGTCCTTGTGGAGATCGATCTCTGCAAGGTTTGGTAGTCCTTTTTTTCCAAACACAACTACTACCAAATCGATCTTCTTCCATAATGAGATCGATCTGTTTGCAAGCAAATTCCTTCTTGGAGATCGATCTGCCTCTTGTAGGAGATCGATCTGCTCTTTACAGAACCTTAAGGAGATTGATCTATTGCTTATAGGAGATCGATCTCTTCTTGGCTGAGAGTTAAGGAGATCGATCTGTGCCTTGTGAGAGATCGATTCCTTCCAGGCAGAGACTTAAGGAGATCGATCTGTCTTCCCATGAGATCGATTTGCCTAGTCTCATTCGACAATTTATGGGCATTTTATGAGGGGGGATCAATCTCTCCTTCATATGAGACCGATCTCTCATCCCCTGCACCCTTATTTTCTGCAGTTTTTTAGAGACTTTTACCTATACACTCATCCAAATTTACTGCGCACCTCAATTTGCATTCCGTGCACAATTAACACCCAATGGCACCCATTTCACATAGTTCATAGTTAATGAAACTTGTACACACAACTTAAAATCATGGATGTTTCTTTAAATTTCCAAAATCCTTACATCCTTTTATCACTTACACACTTGTAACAAAAGTACATGTACATTATATCTTCATAAACAAATACATGGGAATTTATGGGTGTTACATTTCTCCCCTCCTTAGAAAATTTGATCCTCCAAATTGAACCAAGTCTATTCCTCAAAACGTTGAGGATATTTCTCCTTCATTAGATCCTCCAACTCCCATGTGGCTTCCTCCGATGTATGGTGCTGCCACAGGACTTTAACCAATGAAATCGACTTGTTTCGTAACACCTTCTCTTTTCTATCCAATATCCGAATCGGTTTCTCCACATACGACATGTCCTCCTTGAGCTCCAATGGCTTAAGTGGTAAGGCTAGCCTGTATGCTCTATCTCCCACTCTATCCAAAATCTCGAAAGGACTAATGTAACAAAGACTTAGTTTTCCTTTCTTTCTGAATCTCGTTATTCCCTTAGAAGGAGATACTCTAAAAAATACGGACTCACCCACATCAAACTCAAGTGGTCTCTGTCTCTTGTTAGCATAGCTCTTTTGTCGACTTTGAGCTTTTCCCAACCTCTCGTATATTATCTGAACATCCTCGGAAGCTTTTCTAACAAAATCGAGAGCAAGCAACTATCTGTCGCCAACTTCTTCCCAACCAATGCGTGATCGGCACCTACGACCATATAGTGCCTCATAAGGGGCCATATCAATACTTGAGTGATAACTGTTATTATAGGCAAACTCAATCAATGGCAAGTGATCGTCCCATGAGCCTCTAAGATCCAGCACACACGCTCTCAACATATCCTCTAAGGTTTGTATAGTCTTCTCTAACTGACCATCTGTCTGAGGATGAAAAGCGGTGCTAAAGCTCAATTGGGTCCCCATCGCTTCCTGAAAATGTCCCCAAAAATAGGAAGTGAAGCGAGCATCCCTATCAGAAACAACACTCACTGGGACTCCATGCAATCTTACTATCTGCCGTACGTACAAGTCTACTAGTGCACTCAAAGTATCTGTAGATCTCATGGCTAAAAAGTGTGCTGAAATGGTTCTTACGGGTTCTCGGTAACCCCATCACAAAGTCCATGGTGACATACTCCCACTTCCATGTCGATATCGGTAGAGGTTGCAATAATCCTCCAGGTTTCTTATGCTCAACCTTTACCTGCTGACAAATGAGACATCTAGCAACATACTCAGCTATGTCTCTCTTTATTCCTGACCACCAATATACCTTCCGGAGATTCTGATACATTTTACTACTCCCCGGGTGTACTGTATATCTCGATGAGTGAGCTTCTGATAAAATCAACTTCTGGAGCTCTGAATCTTTAGGAATAAATATTCTGTTCCTGAACCTTAGTACTCTATCTGAACTCAATACAAAATTTGTACCCTCACCTTTCTAAATTCGGCTAATTACATCAATACACCATTGATCATTCTGCTGAGCTTGTCGAACTCTCTCAATCAACTCTGGTTCTAATTTCAAGCTAGCTATAATCCCATGACTGCCAATCCCAAGTGGGGTCATATCCAAATAAGGTTTGTGAATTGCTCCAATAAGTCGTGTTCTCTAACCATCATATATGACACCAACCCGAGACTCTTTCTACTCAATGCATCGGTAACCACATTTGCCTTCCCCGGGTGGTACAAAATCTCACAATCTTAGTCTTTGAGGAGTTCTAGCCACCTTCTCTGTCTAATATTTAACTCTTTCTGTGAGAATAGATACTTAAGGCTTTTGTGATCCATAAAAATCTGGAATCTCTCACCATACAACTAGTAGCGCCATATCTTCAATGCAAATACTACGACCGCCAACTCTAAATCGTGAGTGGGGTCATTCTTCTCATGATCTTTTAACTGTCTAGATCCATAAGCGACTACCCTTCCGTTCTACATCAAAACACAGTCTAATCCTTGATGTGAAGCATCTGTATACACATAATAGTTCCTTGAGCTGTTAGGGATAATAAGAACTGGAGTGTGGTTAATTTGCGCTTAAGTTCCTGAAAACTCCTCTCACATGTTTTGTCCCACGTAAACTCCACATTCTTCCTCGTAAGTCATGTCAACGAAGCAGCCAGTCTAGAAAAACCATCTACAAACCTCTTGTATTAACATGCCAAACACAAAAAGCTTCTGATCTCTGTGACTATCATGGGTTGTTCCCACTGAACAATAGCCTCAATCTTGGATGGATCCACCGACACCCCATCCTTCGATACAACATGATCCAGAAAAGAAATCTGCTCTAGCCAAAAGTCACATTTACCAAGTTTGGCATACAACTTTCTCTCTCGGAGGGTTTGTAGTACAATCTTTAAGTGCTGCTCATGATCTTCCCTGGATATTGAATACACTAATACATCATCAATGAAAACGATCACGAACTTGTCTAGATATGGCTTGAATATCTCATTCATTAGAGCCATAAAAGCTGTTGGCGCATTCGTCAACCCGAAAGGCATCACCAAGAATTCGTAATGGCCATAGTAGGTGCAGAAAGCTATCTTGGGTACATCCTCCTTCCGAATCTTCAATTGATGATACCCAAACCTCAAATCTATCTCGAAGAAGATCTGCGCTCCCCGAAGTTGATCCAATAAATTGTCGATGCGCAGTAAGGGGTACTTATTCTTGATGGTAGCCTTGTTCAACATCCGATAATTGATACACAACCTGAGGCTCCCATCCCTCTTCTTCAGAAATAATATTGGAGCTCCCCATTGTGAGACACTCGATCTTATAAACCCCTTATCTAGCATATCTTGTAACTACTTCCTTAATTCATCAAGCTCAACTGGAGCCATCTTATATGTTGACTTGGATATTGGCTCGGTTCTAGGTGTCAAATCTATACCGAATTCCACTTCTCTATCCAGTGGCAATACCGGTAGGTCGTCTGGAAAGACATCAGGAAATTCTATAACTACTGGAATATCATTCATATCTGGATGTGTTTTGTCCAAATCCACCACATAAGCAATAAAACCTTTTATCACCTTAAAAGAGGTATCTGCTGATGCCTGGTCTATCGCATACACCCTGCCTAAACCCACAACTTGCTTTTCTTTTTCTTCTGTTGTGGCTCTCTTCCTTGCAGGAGGTGTAACTGTAGTAGTTCTCTCTGGCTCCTTACCCCTCTGCGGGACTACCTCAACTGCTTTTGGGCAATCTCTTGCATAGTGCCAAAACCTACCACATCTGAAGCATCGAGTACCCTGAAAGTGATAAGGCCTACCACCATGATATCGTCCACATACTCTGTATTGGTCAGTAGTCAGTCGGGGTCCACCAATCATTATGCCTTTAGCTTGTGCCTGAGTCGAAAACATAAAAGGTTTAACAGACCTTCTTCTGTGACTCATCTGGCTCTCTTCGACGCTTACTCATAGTTTTTCGTCCAAATATGGCACTCTTGCCATCTCCCAGTTTCCTCAGACCCTTGTCCTTACCCCAATTAAACTCCGAAATCTATAGGTCATAGTCCTACTCACACAACTGGGCCCGTTACACAGCCTCTCTATATGTAGCGACATCAAACGTGGCCAACTTAGCTCCAATCGAAGGCCTCAGTCCATCCACAGATCTACAGACCCTGATAGCTTCACCCCTGATAGAGTCTAGATCATATCGGCCCAATGAGGTGAATCGTGACTCGTACTCGTCAACAGTTCGATTCCTTTGAGTCAGATTCAGAAATTCCATCTGTGTGAAACCCGAAATCTTTCCACATTATGATGCTTACGAGAAGTAAATTATAGCTCGATGTAACGTTTTACAGGCATGTAGACGATTAAAGCACTCGGTTGTAGTGTGGGACCAAATGGCACACAAATCGAGGTAAGGTCCTAGACCCGAGAATTTCTTAAAAATGTCATGTTCATGCATGGAATGATGTGTAGAAGGGAAAACTAAGTGATTGGAAATGCAAAAGTTAGTTAAACTCGGTTTTAAATTAAATCGAGAAAACAGACCTAATAAGGGAAATAAATCCGAATAAAATTTTAGAAATTCGTGAAAATTATTTTGAGGCTATAGAAAATTATTATAAGGTGAAATTGACATGGGAAATAAAAATCATGAAGAAATATGGAGATTTAGGGGTTTAAATAAATTTTTAAAGCTAATCGAAAGCTTATTTTCATTTTCCTCGGTATTGGCAAAATCGCGCAAAATGAGCTCGTTCGTGAAATTTTTCTTAAACAAGTGACCCCAAAATTTTTATGGGACAAACTATAGACATATTATAACAATTTAGAAGTGGAATTTTGAAGAAATCTAATCAGGATTAATTTTGGTAAATTTTATAAAACAGAACAGTCATTTCCCCTGCACTTAGTAAACTGTCAGCCAATGAAAACAATCCCATTTGATGACCTTCCCGATTTTCTTTGCCTCTGATATTATCCAGATTTAAATTCAACTGGATAAGCTTCATAAAAAGCTAAGAACCATCCCGAACTGTTGCAAAACCTAAGAGTTATCCCTCACCCATTCTGCCGCAGATGTTACCCCTGTTCCTGACTGGCGTGAATTTTTCGGCCACCTTCCGGCCA
Organism: Firmiana major; assembly: GCA_033439115.1. Classification (NCBI taxonomy): domain Eukaryota; kingdom Viridiplantae; phylum Streptophyta; class Magnoliopsida; order Malvales; family Malvaceae; genus Firmiana; species Firmiana major. The sequence goes on along the minus strand of CM065907.1, from coordinate 39,753,319 downwards.
TTTTCAGGCAACGGTCCCTTCATATGAAATCTTCCTCTTCCTCCTCTATACCACACATAAGAACTTCAGACCTAAATGAAGTCATTGACCCCCTGAAACGTTAGAGAGACGAACAGGATAGAAAACTACCCAGTTCCGAGGTAAGCAAAAATTTAATTTTTTGGATGAATTTGATGAGGTTCTTGGATGATTCTGAACACTTCTAAGCTCTATATATGTTTTATTACATCTGAGTGACAATTTGGAGACCTAAAACTGAAGTCAAACTTGGTCAAAGGAGTGAAGAAGTTGAGGTATGGTGATGATGGTGTGATAAGTTGTTAATTTGTGAATCTTGATGAATTCTTGTTGAAAGAAAGTTGATGAATTCAATTATATGATTGAATTCAATTGCTTCCAGCATGATTTAGCTGCTGGAATGATGAAGATGGATGTAATTAAAATGAATTTACAGTTAAAATTATACTGTAAAGGTTCGGTTTAGTGTTTAACTAGGTGAATTATCAAAATAATGCAAGAATCGATACTTTAAGGTCTTGTATGAAGTGGAATGAGTTGCTGGAATGTAAGACACCATATAGAGGTATTGAAAATGAATTTAAAGGTGTCAAATATGTTAAGTAAGCTTAAATCGATGTTTAAACCGATAAAACTGAGCAAAACGAGTAAAGAAGCAAAAAGTCAACTTTTGGTCAACATTTTAGATGTAATCACATATTGAATATATTAACATGAATTTGAGCTATATGTGATGAGATAACTTGGTATGTGACAGCTCGGGTTATCGACATGTATTTCGAGGCGAGCTCAAAAATTGAGGAATGTGCACTACCTTCGACGTTAAGAGGTAAGGGATATAATTTAGATTGGCATTAGTACTCCTCAACCTTACCAAATGTTTATGTGGATAGTTAGTTTATTTTCCATGAAAAAGGGCTTTCTCGAAAATTGGTAAGAATACTATTCACTCAAAACCGAAATAAACTTATCCTAACCTTTCAAAATGACTTTTATTTCATGAGATACATTTTAGAAATTATGTTTATGTATATAAAAGTGATTTTCACTTATGAAATGAAAGCATAGTGTTTTCATGTGAGATTTCGGGTTAAAGTCCCGATATGTTTTATGAAACAATATTTCCATGATAAAGGTTAAAGCCCCGAAACAGCTTTTAAGCTATATTTTCACGGTACGGGTATGAGTCCCAAGAAATAACTATTATAACTATGCTTTCCATATTTGCACGGGCTAGAGTCCCGTAATGATTGAAAACTATGTTTTCTATGAGAAACGGGCTAGAGTCTCGTAATGATTTATAAAAACTATGTCTTTTATGAAAAACGAGTTAGAGTCCCATAATGATTTTGAGAATCAGGTTAAACTCCCGTAATGATTTTTAATACACGGGTATGAGGCCTGGAATGATTTTGATAAAATGGGTAAGAGGCCCAAAATGATTTTTGTGGGGTAAAAAAAGGCATGATATGACGATAGTCAGAGGATCTGGAGTTGATCTCGCATACATAGGGTAGCGTATGGAGACGATCGAGGATCTACCTAGCCGACGGCCAGAGAACGGGCAGGCTCTGACTTGATATGAGAAACGTGCGCATAGTCCACACTTGGTGATGCACGTGAGTTTGTGCGTATAGTCCCCATTTAGTGGTGCACGAGAGATAGGGCAGCGTACGACCCTGATCCAGTCTTACGGCTCCCCTGTACAATGGCCATATGTACCTACGATGAACGTCCTACGGGACCAGATGTATGATGTCCTTCGGGACTAGTATATGAGGCGATTGCCTAACCCTACACGATGAATTGGCGGAATGATATATATACGTTTTCACATTTCATGCTACCTATTTTATGATTTTCTATTGAGCACATATTTTTTATGATGAGATTTTAAAGGTAGCCATGAGTATGTTTTACGAAATGTGCATATGACAATGCGATTTCATTTTCAAAGTGATAAGCATGTTATGATATGCATGATTAAGTTTTGAGATACTTTTTACTTGTTTACACAACGTGATATGCATACTATATATGAGTTTTACCAAAGATGCATGATGTGTAAACTTATTATTTAAGCATGTTTTTACTGCTTTTATGAAATGTAAGCATCTCTACTCCAGTACATGTTTATGCTAATTTGTAAAACCATGAGTTTTACCATGTTTTGAGTATTTAAAGCTATTTTAAATGTATCTCTTACTGAGTCTAAAAAACTCACCCCCTCCTCTCCATCTCCTAGATTATCTATAGTGAGTCTACTGCACCTACGAGACTGTGGTAGTTGACAAGGTAGTCCGACCTTTCATGGATACTTTCGTAGTCTTGAGGTACATCTTTACTCATATTCCAGACATGATGTAATGCATGGACACTATTGTATATAACTTTTGGGATGCAATAGATGTAAATGATTGTATACAAAGTCTTAGTTACGCAGCATAAATGAATGAATATATTTAGTTGTTATATGATTCTAAGATATGAATGAAAAGTATTGAAGATGTGGGTTGAATAATATAAACTGCGTTTCAAACTCTGCAGGTTGGGTTAAGTCATAACGCAGCCGTTATGCTGCTAAAATTCTTAAAATAAAAGAGGTTTTAAATCTAGACATGGACAAGAAAACAACATAGTTAATGGATAAAAAGTTTAAATTAACCCCATTTTTTTCGTGCTTCCGGGGCGTGACAGTTTGCTCGGTATCAGAGCAAATGTTGTGTAGTACTGTCGTGTCTTGTAATAAGAGTGTATTACATCCCAATGTGTCTATGCATGTCTGGTAATAAGGTAAGCTTACCTGTCAAAGTATGACTTAATTTATGGATTTTGTGCAAATAGTAGATCGCTAATCATGAGTGGTAGACGAGGCCGTTCACAGAGACGAGCTCAACCCACTCCACGATCTTCCCCTCAACCTAAGAGCCCTACTGATAGAATATGGAGGCTCGAGGAGATAGTATAGGGTATGAGGGAAAGACTTACAGCTCTTACCACTATGTTTACCTAGCAGTTTGGGGTGCGTACACCTGATACAAAGACAGCTACTCTTACGCCTAATCCTCCTCCCCCGCCAGTTCCTCCAGTAGTCCCAGCCCTCAGCCAGTAGTCCCCAGCATAGGGATGATAGAGAGACTCAGAGGGTGTGAGATTTCTTGAGTATGCATCCTCTGGAGTTCACAGGGCTTAAGGACCCGGTTAAGGCTGAGGAGTAAATCGTTGATATTGAGGCGATATTTCAATTTTGGGGTGTACTGATAGGGAGAGAGTGACTATGGCAGGTTAAATGATAAAGGGACAGGCTAAGTTCTAGAGAAGATCCACACAGACAACATTAGCCGAGGATCCCTCAGAGATCACATGGAATGCTTTCTTAGTCGCATTCCGAGAGCAGTATGTACTGCTTGCAGTTGAAAGAAGATGCAAGCAGAGTTTTTGGATTTGTAACAGGGAAGTTCTACAGTAGACAAGTATGAGAATAGATTTACAACCCTGATGAGATACGATCCAGAGAGCAGTTGCTTCTCGACATGATTTGAGAAGGGGTCAGCCCAAGAGACAGAGGGTGGAAGGACCTCCGATAGGGGTTAGTAAGCCCAAGACTCTGGTTGGTGTCGCAGGTATGATTAGAGGCCCTGACATAAAAGTGCTACGCTGCAGGACATGTGGCAATATTCATACTGGACCTTGTCGCTTAGGTACCTTTACTTACTACAGATGTGGTGAAACAGAACACCTGATGAGAGAGTGTCCACTTATGAGATCTCAGGAACCTCGTGAGGCACCAAGATAGACAAAGAGACAAACTCAGGCTCCACAAAGGAGAGCCACAGCTGTAGACAAGGGCAAAAAGCCTGTCTCCTAGGGCATCAGGAGACAGCAGATACATCCTTCGATGTTATTCAAGGTACTCTCTTTGTCTGTAATCATAAAGCACATGTACTGTGTGACCCAAGTTCCACACACTCGTTTGTGTCACCACAATTTGCATGTAAGTTTCATAGGAAACCTGGAGTCATTAGATTACATGTTGCACATAAGTACACCTATGCACGCGATACAGAAAACATATATGATATGTAAAGCTTGTGATATGATGGTAGGAGATGAGAAGTTGTTAGCAGATCTAGTATGGTTGAATATGCAAGACTTTGATGTAATATTTGGCATGAATTGGTTAGCTACCAATTGTCTAAGTCTAGACTGCTACACTAAGACCTTAACTTTCTCCTTACCAGAAAAGTTCAGTGTATGTTTGATTACTAGAAAGTAATAAAAGTGCATAGTGTTAAAGTTATGAAATGACATAATGTTTATGTATGAGATTGACGTATGATATTTGATTGTGTGAAGGATATATTGCTTTCATTTCTGATGAGAGTCGGAACCACCTAGTATATAGGATGTTTCGGTGGTATGTGAGTTTCCTGAAGTATTCCTAGAGGACTTACTGGGATTACCACCCGAGAGAGAGGTTGAGTTTGCCATTGAGCTAATACCAGATACTCAACCCATCTCCAAGCCACCTTATCGAATAGCATTGGTAGAGTTTGGAAGAATTAAAGAAGTAGTTGTAAGGATTACTCGATAAGGGGTTTATAAGTCCTAGTGTGTCACCATGCAGTGCACCAGTACTATTTACCAAAAAAAAGGATGGTAGTTTCTGTCTATGTATAGACTATAGGCTTTTGAATAAAGCATTAGTTGAGAATAAGTACCCCCTGTCAAGGACTGATGACTTATTTGATCAGCTGAGAGGGGCTTCTATGTTTTCAAGGATACATTTGAGATCGGGTTATCATCAGCTAAGGATTAAGGAGGCTGATGTACCGAAGACAGCATTTCGGACCCAATATGGGTACTACGAGTTCCTAGTTATGCCCTTTTGGATTGACTAATGCCCCAGCTGCAATCATGAGTTTTATGAACGATATCTTTCGAGAATACTTAGATAGATTGATGATAGTATTCATCGATGACATCTTGATTTATTCTAGATCCCGGGAAGAGCATGAATAACATTTGAGGACTGTGCTCCAGACTCTCCGTGAGAAGAAGCTATATGGTAAATTTAGTAATTGTACCATCTGGCTAGATCAGATTGCATTCCTCGGAGATGTGGTATCTAAGGACGGGGTGTCAATAGATCCATCCAAGGTAGATGCAATATTGAGATGGGAAAGACTGAGGACAGTCACGGAGGTCAGAAGCTTATTGGGATTAGCATGGTATTACCGACGGATTGTCGAAGGATTTTCACGGATAACAGTTCCATTAACCAGACTGACTCATAAAGAGGTTCAGTTTATATGGTCTGAGTAGTGTGAGCAGAGCTTTTAAGAGCTCAAACGTCGGTTGAATACGACACCAGTCTTGACCATTCCGAGTGGTCTGAGGGATTTGTGGTATACAATGATGCTTCCCACCAAGGTCTCGACTATGTGCTTATGCATCATGGTAGAGTGGTAGCTTATGGATCCCATCAGCTGAAGCATCACAAGCGTAATCATTCCACTCACGACTTGGAGTTAGCTGTAGTAGTGTTTGCACTCAAGATATGGCGACATTAATTATATGAAGAAAGATTTCAGATCTTCACTGACCACTAGAGTCTTAAGTACTTGTTTGATTAGAAGGAGCTGAATATGAGACAGTGGAGATGGATAGAGCTCCTGAAAGACTATGACTACGAGATCCTATATCATTCGGGCAAGGCGAATGTGGTAGCTGATGCCCTGAGTAGAAAGGGTATGATGTCCTACATGATGATTAAAGAGTGGGACTTATTGGAACAATTCGTCAAACTCAGGATTAGTATGGATGAGATTGAGCATGGATACATGGCTAGCCTAAGGATTGAACCAAGTATACTAGACCATATTAGAGCTGGATAGTGAAACGATCAGAGGTAATTGGATATGGTTAGCTAGGCAGAGGAGAGATCGCAGTAGGAGTTACAATCAGTGATGATGGATTATTAAGGTACCAAGGCCGTATCTGTGTGCCACATGATGACACCTTGAGTCAGAGCATTCTAAAGGAGTCCCATTATCCTAGATTCACCTTGCTTTCGATTTAGTGGAACAGGCAGCTAAAGGTGTTTAGCTTATCTGTGACAGATTGAGGACCGCACAGAAAAGTTATGCCGAGGTGCGCAGACGTCTTCTTGAATTTCAGGTTGGGGACTCCGTATTTGTTAAGGTGTCACCGATGAAAGGTATAGTACGCTTCAAAAAAATAGAGGAAGTGCTACGATTTAAAACTATTCCACTAGTAAAGGTTCTCTGGCAACATCATAAGAAAGAAGAAGTCACTTGGGAACTAGAGAGCCAAATGTGGGAGAAGTACCCTCACCTGATTGATAGACCAGCTTGAATTCAGAGGACTGAATTCTTAAAAGGTGGGGAGAAATGTCAAAGCCGATATTTTTCCATATTATGATGCTTATGAGTAGTAAATTATAGCTCAATGTAACGTTTTATAGGCCCGTAGACGATTAAAGCACTCGGTTGTAGCGTGGGACCAAATGGCATGCAAATCGAGGTAAGGTCCTAGACCCGAGAATTTCTTAAAAATGTCATGTTCATGCATGGAATGATGTGTAGAAGGGAAAACTAAGTGATTGGAAATGCAAAAGTTAGTTAAACTCGGTTTCAAATTAAATCGAGAAAACGGACCTAATAAGAGAAATAAATCTGAATAAAATTTTAGAAATTTGTGAAAATTATTCTGAGGCCATAGAAAATTATTATAATGTGAATTGACATGGGAAATAAAAATCATGAAGAAATATGGAGATTTAGGGGTTCAAATAAATTTTTAAAGCTAATCGAAAGCTGATTTTCATTTTGCTCGGTATTGGCAAAATCGTGCAAAATGAGCTCGTTCGTGAAAGTTTTCTTAAACAAGTGACCCCAAAAGTTTTATGGGACATACTATAGACAGATTATAACAATTGAGAAGTAGAATTTTGAAGAAATCTGATCAAGATTAATTTTGGTAAATTTTATAAAACAGAACAGTCATTTCCCCTGCACTTAGTAAACTGTCAGCCAATGAAAACAATCCCATTTGATGACCTTCCCGATTTTCTTTGCCTCTGATATTTTCCAGATTGAAATTCAACTGGATAAGCTTCATAAAAAGCTAAGAACCATCCTGAACGGTTACAAAACCTGAGAGTTATCCCTCACCCATTCTGCCGCAGATGTTACCCCTGTTCCTGACTGGCGTGAATTTTCCGACCACCTTCCGGCCATTTTCAGGCAACGGTCCCCTCCTATGAAATATTCCTCTTCTTACGCTATACCACATATAAAAAATTCAGACCTAACTGAAGTCATTTAGGCCATGAAACGTTAGAGAGACGAACAGGACAGAAAACTGCCCTGTTCCGAGGTAAGCAAAAATTCAATTTTTGGATGAATTTGATGAGGTTCTTGGACAATTCTGAACACTTATAAGCTCTATATATGTTTTATTACAGCTGAGTGACAATTTGGAGACCTAAAACCGAAGTCAAACTTGGTCAAAGGAGTGAAGAAGTTGAGGTATGGTGATGATGATGTGATAAGTTGTTAATTTGTGAATTTTGATGAATTCTTGTTGAAAGAAAGTTGATGAATTGAATTATATGATTGAATTCAATTGCTGCCAGCATGATTTAGCTGCTAGAATGATGAAGATGGATGTAATTAAAATCAATTTACAGTTAAAATTATATTGTAAAGGTTCGGTTTAGTGTTTAACTAGGTGAATTATCGAAATAATGCAAGAATCGATACTTTAAGGTCTTGTATGAAGTGGAATGAGTTGCTGGAATGTAAGACACCATATAGAGGTATTGAAAATGAATTTAAAGGTGTCAAATATGTTAAGTAAGCTTAAATCGAGGTTTAAACCGATAAAACCGAGCAAAACGAGTAAAGAAGCAAAAAGTCGACTTTTGGTCAACATTTTAGATGTAATCACATATTGAATATATTAACATGAATTTGAGCTATATGTGATGAGATAACTTGGTATGTGACAGCTCGGATTATTGGCACGTATTTTGAGGCGAGCTCAAAAATCGAGGAACGTGCACTACCTTCGACGTTAAGAGGTAAGGGATATAATTTAGAGTAGCATTAGTACTCCTCAACCTTACCGAATGTTTATGTGGATAGTTAGTTTATTTTCCATGAAAAAGGGCTTTCTCAAAAATTGGGAAGAATACTATTCACTCAAAACCGAAATAAACTTATCCTAACATTTCAAAATGACTTTTATTTCATGAGATACATTTTAGTAATTATGTTTATGTATATAAAAGTGATTTTCACTTATGAAATGAAAGCATAGTGTTTTCATGTGAGATTTCGGGTTAAAGTCCCGATATGTTTTATGAAACAATGTTTTCATGATAAAGGTTAAAAGCCCCGAAACAGCTTTTAAGCTATATTTTCACGGTACGGGTATGAGTCCCAAGAAATAACTATTATAACTATGATTTCCCTATTTGCACGGGCTAGAGTCCCGCAATGATTGAAAACTATGTTTTCTATGAGAAACGGGCTAGAGTCCCGTAATGATTTATAAAAACTTTGTTTTCTATGAAAAACGGGTTAGAGTCCCATAACGATTTTGAGAATCGGGTTAAAGTCCCGTAATGATTTTTAATACACGGGTATGAGGCCCGGAATGATTTTGATAAAATGGGTAAGAGGCCCAAAATGATTTTTGTGGGGTAAAAAAAGGCATGATATGATGATAGTCAGATGATCTAGGGTCGATCTCACATACATAGGGTAGCGTATGGAGACGATCGAGGATCTACCTAGCCGACGGCCAGAGAACGGGCAGGCTCTGACTTGATATGAGAAACGTGTGCATAGTCCACACTTGGTGATGCACGTGAGTTCGTGCCTATAGTCCCCATTTAGTGGTGCACGAGAGATAGGGCAGCGTACGACCCTGATCCAGTCCTACGGTTCCCCTGTACAATGGCCATATGTACCTACGATGAACGTCTTACGGGACCAGATGTATGATGTCCTTCAGGACTAGTATATGAGACGATTGCCTAACCCTACACGATGAATTGACAGAATGATATATATACGTTTTCGCACATTTCATGCTACCTATTTTATGATTTTCTATTGAGCACATATTTTTTATGATGAGATTTTAAAGGTAGCCATGAGTATGTTTTACGAAATGTGCATATGACAATGCGATTTCATTTTCAAAGTGATAAGCATATTATGATATGCATGATTAAGTTTTGAGATACTTTTTACTTGTTTACACGACGTGATATGCATACTATATATGAGTTTTACCAAAGATGCATGATGTGTAAACTTATTATTTAAGCATGTTTTTACTGCTTTTATGAAATGTAAGCATCTCTACTCCAGTACATGTTTATGCTAATTTGTAAAACCATGAGTTTTACCATGTTTTGAGTATTTAAAGCTATTTTAAATGTATCTCTTACTGAGTCTAAAAAACTCACCCCCTCCTCTCCATCTCCCAGATTATCTATAGCGAGTCTACTGCACCTACGAGACTGTGGTAGTTGACAAGGTAGTCTGACCTTTCATGGATACTTTCGTAATCTTGAGGTACAGCTTTACTCATATTCCAGACATGATGTAATGCATGGACACTATTGATATAACTTTTGGGATGTAATAGATGTAAATGATTGTATACAGAGTCTTAGTTACGCAGTATAAATGAATGAATATATTTAGTGTTATATGATTCTAAGATATGAATGAAAAGTATTGAGGATGTGGGTTGAATAATATAAACTGCGTTTCAAACTCTGCAGGTTGGGTTAAGTCATAACGCAGCCGTTATGCTGTCAAAATTATTAAAATAAAAGAGGTTTTAAATCTAGACATGGACAGGAAAACAACATAGTTAATGGATAAAAATTTTAAATTAGCCCCATTTTTTCTACGCTTCCGAGGCGTGACAATCTCTAACCTACGTCGAGCGGTATCTGGGATGTATTGCTCTTTGAAAACACCCAAAAACATATCCCATGTGATTATCATACCTTGAGCTCTCAACATAGGCCTGGTGGATTTCCACCAGTGCTCTGCTTCGCCTCTCAGTACAAAGGCCGTAAGCGCCACTCTCTCCGTAGCCGAACATCTATAAAAATTGAACAATTTCTCCCTCTGGCTTATATAGTCCTCAGCCACTGCTGGATCCTTTACCCCGCTAAAAGAAGGAGGCTTAAAGTCTATAAAATGCCTCAATCTCTCCATATCACAGTCATATCCATACCCCAAATCATCATTATCATACTGTTGTGGGGCTACTGAGGGAGGTACTGATCGAATATAGTTATCTCTTGGCCTAACCGATTCAGGTTGTGCAGGTGCAACATCCTCAGGTTCTGATACAGTTGTTGGGGGATTCGGTGCAGCCTATCCCGCTGTACCAGGTATACCCTCAAACCTAGCCACAATCTGACCCATCATGGTCATCACCGTGCGTATGTCTTCCTCTAATCGGGCTACCCGAGGATCGAAAGTGTCTATCTGTTCCTGGAGCTCATGACTAGAGGACGATCTACTGTGCCTCTCAGTCCTGTCATTCTGCCCCTAAGCTCTCGAGCTCTCTCCCCTCTGGTGGTGTCTCTCAGGTATATCTCACAAGCCTGATAACTTCTTGCATTTATATCAAACTTTTAATTTACTACCAGCTCCGTATACACATTTGTATCTAAATATCGCACAGTACCTTGAGGGATGTATGTTTCTTAGTCCTAAACATCGACTCACGTCAGACCAACCAGGCTCTAATACCAAATCTTTCACACCCCACTTCCGGATGTCCTTTTTCCCTTCATACACTACTACGATTGGGCTGTGAGCCAATGTAATTACTAAATTCCATATATTTATAGTGGAAAATTTAAAACTTTAATTCACACTCCCAGGTCTGTTTATATAGATATACAAAATCAATTGTATAAGATATTATCTTTACATAACATACCCATACAACTGTTTACAACTTCAATTCATAACTATGCGATACATTATAATAGATACAAAATACTCATGTGTATACAAATCTTTATACCTTTACAACTGGTGGGAGCTGTCCAATACAAAAAGAGATCTTGAGACCACCGCACTGTCCTATTTCTCAGTATCTGGAGGGGAAAAAGTAGTGGGATGAGCAAACCACAGCTCAGTAAGGAAATGGATCTAACAGGTAGATATTGTGCTATCTACATAGCCCATGCATGATTAAACCAAAACATGTTTCAATATAAAAGGAAATATTACTAGAAAATGCATTTAAACATTTATTTCTCATAGGCATTTTCATGTGAAACCATATGCAATACTTCCAATTAAGACATGTTATAAAACAGTGCTATCATAGCATAAGCATTCAAATCAAGAGATTTATCAAATCACAAAATCTCGTTGCTTTTCTCAAATAATTTCTTTCGTTAAATCTCTCTCATTTCTGAGTTTTCTCAATTTCTCTTATCTCTGAGAAAGGCATGGAATTCTCGACAATCTAATATCCACGATATATGGCCATAGTGAGAGATCACAGTCCTCACTGATCAGGTGTCCATAGGGCATCACTTCACCTGAAGGGGGATAGGTCAGTCCTACCCTCCGACTCATCTCAATCAACGTCCTCTCCTCATATCACATATACTTACGGTACAAGGTACGCCATGTGTCATCTACGCGATACTCGTACTCATGTGCACTTAGCACGGTACATAGTATACCAACGGACAACTACACAGTTCAATGTACGACCATAGACCCTGTCACGACCAATTTTTTCCTAAAAACCCCTACAAATTTTTCGCTTTTTCATTTCCTTACCCGTCGTAAACAGTTACACTACTAACAGTTGGGCTATGAGTCGATGTTAGTCCCTCCTGTCATGTTACTTACCTTAACATCTATTTTTCATATTTCGTTTACATATCAATTTATTTTAACTAAATACATCCCCAATATTACAATCCATGTACAGTACTGTGCCTCTATATGTTCAGATACAAAAATTATACGAATGTGTATACCTGGTCTTAATAGGAAGCAGCAGATAATCAAAATGCAAGACTACTGCGCTCTCTTCTACTGAATGTACCTTGTGGGGTGGAAAATGAAAGGGTAAGCGAAACTTGCTCAATAAGGCAATAATGTAAGCAGGTAGATAACTATACTATCTACGTGCTGATAATGTCATGATATAAAATCGTTTACATTTAGAGCATGAGGTAAGATTAAAACGATGCCACATGTATGTATATATCATATAAGAGAAATCATGAAATCAACATATAAAACAACCATGGAAAAATCATCATGTATGACATCTCATGCTCATCACGTTAAAACTTATTTATTTCATAATAAACTCATCACGTTAAAACTTATTTGTTTTATCATAAAATAACCACATCAAGGCTAAACCCATCTCTCGGGATACCTTGATTCATTAAATCGTATCTCCTTTAAAAACATAAATCGGGACCTTACCCCTCCTTCAGGTTTGTCCTGGTCTATTCAGACCGTATGATATCATGTGAGGCATTTAGGTTACTGTATGAAAATCGAGGACTATGGCCATAATATGTCCCTGTGATCCCAGGCTACACGGATCCCGGTGTGCGGGGTATCACAACTGCAACGGGAGATGGGGTCAAATCCTACCCGCCAGAATATCAAGTAACATCATCGAGTCATCATGACTGCACGGTACAGCGTACTCCGTGTGACATACATGGTACAACGCACTCCGTGGACCCATATCATAGTCGGGGGTGCCTGTCGTACGTCTTATCCACCCCAATACTATGTTGATAACCAACCCATGTCTCAAAGTATACGTGCGAGCATATCAACTCTCTGCAACACACAGTCTACAGGAGGCTTCCGTACGACTATATGCATGTCAACTCACGTCTAGTGTGAGCGAAGCTCCAGCACAACGCTATGCATATCATGATATCTAAAATCTCGTGCGAGAGAAGCTCCAGCACGATTTTGTGCACATAAATTTCTCGTACGAGCAATGCTCCAGTACGGCTTTCCATGAGTAATAAATCAGTAAACTTGAGTGCGAGTAAGACTCTAGCACTCTTTTTACTCATGTAAACATGATTGGTGGCTCAATCTTGATAAAAACATCTTTTAAAATCGTAACCGGTACAAACCGATACCCTTTCGTATAATTCATAAAATCAACAGCCAACCTATGTGCATATTTGCTTAAATCAAAGCAATATATTCATATAAAACATTAAAACATGATAATCATGCAATTTATCTACCTTACTACCCTTTTCGTAAATTTTACTCCCAGGGGCAATATCATCTTTTTCTTTATTCACCTATGCCCCGATTTTCGTAAAAATTATTATTTCATTTCTAGATACTTTAAAAAATTCTAAGCCCTGTAAATCCCCTAAAAAATACGTATAGAAATCTCTATGCACCTATAAAATTCCCTTACTTTGATTCACGCGCAAACTTATCTCGTCTCGATAATATCCGATCTCTTAGTCTAACTGCGCGTCAACCAAGTCTACGAAACTGCATATAACCACATATTTTGGGTTAATTCACTTATTTTTATCAATATATCACATTTACTGATCGAATCTAACGTACTGGGTCCGTTTTACTTTATTGGGCCCAATTGCACCTTAATGGGCCTCGACCCATTTCCAGCCCTTTTCTACTTATTAAATCCCTTCTTCGGGTCTATTGGGCTCTCAATACCCATTGGGCTTCGTTCTAAACTCTTTGGATAGCCCATATACTATTTACGGTAATTACGTTGTAATTCCAATTAATATTCCTTTTTATACAGAATTAATCTGTAAATTCTGTAAAATAATCGAAACTTTGTATTAAAGGACTCTAATTATCGTAATTAAAATATACTTACCCAATATGATGCGGGGTACAAAAATCGGAGCTCAATCGGCTCTCGTTCGGGCTTTGTCGTAAAACTGCTCAATTATATATTTAATTCAGGGTTAATTTTCGATTAAATATAATTTAAATAAATTTTCTGAAAATCAAATCGGTCACTTTTGACCTCGTATCGACTTACCCGAAGTCCAATGTATCCCCAAAAATTCTTCCCCTTTTTTCTTTTTCTCTTTTTCTCCTTTTTTCCCTTCTTTCTTGGCTGAACCGGTTCGATCCGGTTTGACCCGGTTCAGATCGGCCCGATTCAACCCGGTTCACCCTTGCTGAACCAGTCCGTACCGGTTCAGGCCTTTCCACCGCCATTCATGGCATTTTTGATCGGTTCTCGACTTGTTTCTGGCGTTGTTCGGCTCATCTTTGGCCGGGCAACCTTCGATTGGCCTCAATCAGAACCAAATCACCGTCGGTGGCTACCGTTCCTCTCTTCTGCCTCTCGGCCTTCTCTCCCTCGATCCGTCGAATTTCGACGATTTCGTCGACCGATACCAGTCTCAAAAGGACCGGCTCCTCCTCCTGAACTCGTCGGTAGCCTCCGTTCAAGCCCATCCACCGTGGTTCGTCGGGAATCAGCAAATTTCTCCTCGGTTTCTCCTTTGCTCCTATCGGCAGTTTTCGGCCTCCTGACGACGCGTCTCCGGTGTCCACAAGATCGTCGGCCTCTCCTCTTCCTCCTCGGCTCTTCGTCGGAGGTTAATGATCGCCGGTGGGCTGGGATCGTCCTCGGTTTCTCGCGGGTCATCTTCGGGCTTCGCTTTCGGTTTCCAATTTCGGGTTTTTCCCGATTTCTCTTCTTAGTTTTTTTTTTAATTAATTATTTTATAAATTAGTTTATTATTATTATTTTCATTATTTTATTCTAAAATCCCAAAAATATCTAAATAAAATTATATTTTATTCTAATTAATTAATTTAATTTATTTAATCTATTTTTTCACTTTCCCGGTATATTTTCTCCGTATTTTCGAGATATTTTTTCGAGCGAAAATTTCGATTAATTCCAGTAAATTCATATCTTGATCAATTTAATCTGAAATTTAATTATTTCTTCATTATTGATCAAGATTCTCAAATCCATTATTTTTAATTAAATTTTCTTGTCGAATTTATACCGACTTTCGGTCTTTTGATTGTTTTGCCCTTCAACGTGTTCGAGAATTTCATTTCAATCCTTTTGCATTTTTAATTTTGTGTTTTGAATACTTATCTCCAGTCTGAATCCCGTTCGTTTAATTTGGGACCATTTCAATCATTTCTTTCACAAACACACTCATTTTGTGTTTTTAACTAAATTCGGGTCTTACAGACCCAGTCCATCTACCAACTCCAATGGACTCACCATCCTAAACCATGTCTCATACACCAGACGAGGAAATCAGCGTGACACACAGTCATTGTAAGGCTCCAATGCGGTATTTCTTAGTGTGAGTAACAGCTTCTAGCTCTGGATCATCTCAACTCAGTAAAAACTAGTGCGAGCAATGCTCCAGCACCTTTCTCAAATCCATCATGCGAGATGAACTCCAGCACGGCATATCAAGACATAGAAACATGTGCAAGCTAAAACTACAGCACATTATCATTATAAAACCTCGTGCGAGTCACGCTCCAGTACGGTTTATCAAAATAAGTAGACGTATGTGAGTGAAACTCCAGCATAGTCCAATTCATCAAAACAGGTGTGAGCTAAAGCTCCAACACCATTTCACATCTCAAATCCGATAGGTGGCTATTTTCTCTTTTAAAAACTCAAAACATGTTTATTTACGTAGCATATCGTCCCATGCTAAACATGTAAAACTAGTCATCCTATCTATCATCATTTCTCAATCTCAAAATCAATGCATGGTTGAGAAAACATCAAAAAGATCGTATAGATGTAAAAGCATTAAAAACATGCATGTCAGGCTATTTTCCTTCCTACATCCCATTTTCACAATACATATATATACCATAATACATTTCAAGATCGCATATCATCTCATAACTCAATAACTAAACGTACTATTACTAGCGTCATATCTACTAAAATTGCTGTAAAATATGTACAAACACCTCTATCGCTAACATACAGTCCCTTACCTCGTATCGCTCTCGTATTTCCCTCGTCTCGTTTGCTCCATTCGCGATCCGAGTTAACCGTATTCCACGTACTTCAGTCTACATGTGTAAATCGTTAAGTTATTTTCCTTTCCCTCTACTAAACATACACATTGTCTTCCATTTATCTTTACATACTTCTCATTTGTATTCACTATATCTCATCCTAAGTTTTCCATCACTTTCCCATAGATTTCCCATCATAAACTCCTTTTAACATTACTCACCCATCACTACAATCATCATTCCTATCCATATTTCACATATTATCCAACTCATAAATGTCTAGAAACCCATATTTAAAGATTTAAGGTTGAAATGCTTACCTTTTTACTTAACCAAACTTGTGGTAGCCAAAACTCCTTCTCTTAGTCACACCAATGTGTGACTTTTGGGTATGTTGTTCTCCTTGCATCAAGGAACAACTCTCCTTTCTTGAGCTTCTTCAGATTCTGGCTAGAATGTAGTGATTTTTAGAGTGAGAAAGCTTGGGTCTTTGAGAGAAAATGGCAGGTGCGGGTTTGGTGGGAGGGAAATCTGATTTTCAGTCCAAATCCCGTTCCCTTTTTATAGATGCAGAGACATGAGATCGATCTGGTCCTTGTGGAGATCAATCTCTGCAAGGTTTGGTAGTCTTTTTTTCTAAACACAACTACTACTAGATCGATCTTCTTCCATGATGAGATAGATCTGTTTGCAAGCAAATTCCTTCTTGGAGATCGATCTGCCTTTTATAGGAGATCGATCTGCTCTTTACAGAACCTTAAGAAGATTGATCTATTGCTTACAGGAGATCGATCTCTTCTTAGTCGAGAGTTAAGGAGATCGATTTGTGCCTTGTGAGAGATCGATGCCTTCTAGGCAGAGACTTAAGGAGATCGATCTGTCTTCCCATGAGATCGATCTGCCTAATCCCATTCGATAATTTCTGGGCATTTAATGAAGGGGATCGATCTCTCATTCATATGAGGTCGATCTCTCATCCCCCGCACCCTCATTTTTTTCAATTTTCTGCAGACTTTTACCTATACACTCATCCAAATTTACTGCACACCTCAATTTGCATTCTGTGCACAATTAACACCCAATGGCACCCATTTCACATAGTTCATAGTTAATGAAACTTGTGCACACAACTTAGAATCATGGATGTTTATTTAAATTTCCAAAATCCTTACATCCTTTTATCACTTATACATTTGTAACAAAAGTACATGTACATTATATCTTCATAAAACAAATACATGGGAATTTACGGGTATTACAATATCTATTTTTGATGGTTACCTTATACAACAATCTATAATCTATACATAATCGGAGGCTTCCATCCTTCTTCTTTATAAACAAAACTGGTGCTCCCCACGGTGAAACACTCGGTCTGATAAAACCCCTATCTAACAACTCCTGTAACTATTTATTGAGCTCCTCTAGCTTAACTAAAGCCATGAGATACAGTGGTTTCGATATAGGTTCAGTACCACGCACCAAGTCTATACAGAACTCTATCTTTCTATCTGGTGGCAACCCTTGCAATTCATCCAGAAAGACATCTGGGAATTCAGTAATCACATGAATATCTTCCAACTCTGGACGTACCTTATCCGTATCAACCACGTATGTAATAAAACCTTCAATATATTCATTTCTCAGTCAGCATAGTACATTATCAATCACTATCATAACTACTACTTTTATTTCTTTTCATCAAACTTTACAACATATTTTTCAGGGTTAGGAAACATAATTGTCTTAGCGTAACAATCTAAAATAACATGATTTGGTGATAACCAATCCATTCCTAAGATTACATCAAAATCACTCATGCTTAACAGTATTAGATTGGCTGTCATGTCCTTTTCTCCTACTTTTAACTTACAATCCTTTAACACATTTTCCACTAGCTGACTATTATCCATAGGCGTACTAATCATCATCATCCTACTCAAAGGTGTACGCTCTATATACTTTTCTATTTTACATGCAAATGAAGGTGATACAATGTGTAGCACCAGGATCAATTAACACATGTTCTTCTAAATCATATATCAGGATGTTACCTCTAATCACATCTGATGAAGCATCTGCTGTTCCCTGGTCCAAGGCATGCACTCGCCCTCGTCCCATAACTTACTTCCCTTTCTCTTCTGTTGTCGCTCTCCTCCTCGGAGCAGACATAATAGCTGGAGCTCTCTCAGGCTCTTTACTCTTCTGTGGGGCAATATCCAGCACCTCTTAGCACACTCTAGCCATATGGCCTGGCTTCCCACATCTGTGACACAAACCACTAGAAACAGGATAAGCTCTACCTCTGTGGAATCTACCACATCGACTGCACTGCTCAGTGGTAGGCCTCAGTCCTCCAATCACTACTCCTCTAGCTGGAGCTATAGCCAGGTATGCAAGAAATCTTACAATCTTTTCCTGCACCTCATCGATCCTTGGTTTCTTACCGAAGATTCTCCTCCCTCCTCGATAACTAAAACCTCGAGCACTATCACTCACCAACCTCTTTCTGTCTTTATCCCTACCTTTTCGAACTGTTTTAAACTCTGAGACATTTCTCTCATAATTTTGTTCACAAAGTTACGCCTTGCGCACTGCCTCATTGTAGGTAGAAATATCGAATGGAACCAGTTTAGATCGCAATACTGGTCTTCATCCATCGATAAACCTGTGGACCTTCCTGGTCTCGCTACTCATGGTGTCAGGGTCATACCTCCCTAAGGATAAAATCTAGTCTCATACTCATCCACTAAATGACTCCCCTAGCTTAACCCCAAAAATTTGGCTTGCAGCCTCTGCTGAGCTGTATCTGGAACAAACCGCCTCTTGAAGGCATCCAGAAATATCTCCTAACTAATCTCTGCATGTCGGGCTCTCAATATGGGTCGGGTGGACTTCCACCAATGCTCTGCAGTCCCCTTCAGTAGGAACGCAACAAATGCGACCATCTCTAAAGTCGTACACTTAAAGAATCCGTACAACTTATCCATTTCTCCTATCCATTCCTTCGTCAAAACTGGGTCCTTAATCCCACGAAAAGTTGGAGGTCCAAGTTTTTGGAATTGTCATAGTTTGTCCAAATCACAACCATACCTCAAAATAGTAATGCCCTGTCGTGCAGTGACCTATGACGACATATCCTAAACTAGTAGGGGTGTAGGTGTATCAGGTGCAGCTGCCTCTCTAGGCGCAGTCTCTGCATCCTGTCCCTATCCTCCTAGCATCGTTTGTGCCTGTATCTCCACTATAGTCTCTAGACGACGTTCTAATTTCTCGAAATGTGCCTTGATACTCTCAAGTACCTCAGTAGGACCAATAGTCTCATCTCGGGTCTCCGGCCTACCTCTACGGCCTCGAGCCCTATCTCTAGCCCCTCTACCACGGCGAGTATTAACCATAATGGCTAAATCCCTACATTTACAATCACTAATTAGTTTGATATTCATCTTGTATACACAATTGTAACTGAACAAAGCACAATACTATGGGGATGTATATTTTTCCTAATTACTAATATCGATTCACATCAGACCAACACTGCTCTGATACCATTCTGTCACGCCCTTGCCCCACATGCGACCTACCAAAACCACCACAAATTTTTTTTTCGTATTTCACTTACCTCTTTTTCTGTCACCTCTCACATCAAACGTTGGGCTGTGATTCGATACTAGTCACCCATTTACACTCATTCATAACATATATAGAATTAAATGTTCTTTTCTATTATAATAACTCTCGTACATAAATACAATTATATATACATATACATCCCGACCGTACATTAGTTTACATAGCTATGTTTGTACAATGTTCAGTACAAAATATCAAGTGTGTATACCTCTCGTAAGATGGATAGGCAGTGGATATCAGGGAATGTCAGTCCTCAACAGTGTCCACCTACTGTGGATGCTCTGAAAAGAGGGAAATAATAAGGGGGTGAGCTCACAGCTCAGTAAGGAAATCAGGCAAGCAAGTAGATAACTGCACTATCTATAAAATACAATGCTTATGCCTTGAAATCTTTTCCTTACCCAATTGTATGTAAAGCATGCATCTCTCTTAAATCATTATGCAATATATATATATATATAAAACATCAATTATAAAACTAGAAATATGTTGGTTTAACAACCTCAGCATTTTATGCAAAACACAGCTTTTCTCATGTAATTTCACACAAATCACATTTATCATGCCATGCATTTAAATCAAAATCATATGGCATTCATCATGTTTAAAAACATGAAAATCTGGGCCTCACCCATCCCTCGGGTTACCCTTTTCACAATTCACAAACTCACATGTTTATATCATAAAACCATGTGGTAATTCATTCAAGAAATTCAATTAGCACGAAAGGAGATAGGCGACTACATGTCCCAAGTGCATGATCATAACTCATTTTCCATGATCCCAGGCTACACAGTACTCGGTGTGTGGGGTCTCACAATTGCTGTAACGGGAGATGGGTTAAATTCTAGCCGTCAGCTCACAACTCACTCTCATCGTGTACTCACGGTACAACGTACTCCATGTGACATACACGATACACAGTACTCCATGGACCCTATCTCAATATGGGATGCTTGCCATGAGTCTTAGTCCTCAAACCTTGGATATACCGCCATTAGTCTTAGTCCTCATACCATAGGTCTACCTCATAGTTAGGATGCTCGCCATGAGTCTTAGTCCTCACACCTATGGGTTATTTCGATAGCCCTCTATCATATCTCAATATAATGCACGTGTGAGCATATATATATTAGTGCGACACATAGTCAGCACAGACTCCCAACACAGCTGTTTCATGCTCTTTTCAAAACTGGTACGTGTGAGTAAAACTCCCAACACGACCATATCACAATATCACAATCTCTAGTGTGAGCAATGCTCCTAACACTAGGTTATATAAAAACATGAGTATGAGCAAAGCTCCCAATACTCTATAATGTATAATATGTGAAACCTGAGTACGAGCTAAGCTTCCAGTACTCTATCATGTAAAACTAAGTATGAGCCTAGCTCCCAATACTCTATAATGCATCAATCACAATCTGAGTACGAGAAATGCTCTCATTACTCTAATATGCACAAATAGCATTAAATATGTAGTACGAGTATAACTCAAGTACTATATGATGCATATCTCAAAATATAGTGCGAGAAATCTCTAACACTTATGGTTTTCACACAAAACCTGATAAATGGCATATTCAAATCACAATTCACTCAAGTAAATCAAATAAGCACTCCAATGCGCATGTTTTTGCATATACATGAAAACAATTGTCATTCTATCATGAAACCATGCATTTTAGTCACAACATGCTTCTAAGGTAATTTCACCCTAGTTTTGGATAAAACACACTTATCCTCTTGGTTTCTATCACAACGTCATACCTATTCATGGGAATTTATATAGCATATAATATCAAAATGTTATTCAAAATACGTGGAGCCATCTCTAGCTACTCATGTCAAGACCCATCCTGACTTAACCAAAAACCACTACAAATTTTTTGCATTTTTAACTTACCATTCCTCTCTTCAATGGTTGGGCTGTGATTTGATGTTAGCTTCCTCGCATACCATATCATCCATTTTCAAACATACATGTCAATATATTGTTATTGACTGTAACTTCTTTTTATAATACATGTGAGACCATATAAAAGCTAATATAAATACATTCCCCATAATATATGTCGTATACATCACTCTGCTGTTTCTATGTTTAGATACATAACCGTACAAAATATGTATACCTGTCGATCGATAGGAAATAGCAGCGGACAACAGGAATACTATCCCTCAAATGCTCTCACTCTACTGCTGATGCTCTTTAGAGAGATGTAAAAGAAAAGGGGGTGAGCATACAACGCGCTCAGTAAGGAAATCAGGCAAGCAAGTAGACATCTACACTATCTACTCAAAATAATGATATGCCTCGAAAATATCATTTCCTTAACTCACTTTAAAAGCATGTCTTTAAATATATATATACTTGTACAGATTAAATCTCATGTACAGAAATCATGCTTGCTTTCTCAAATGTAGGCATGTAGTGCAAAATAATGCATCCTTATAATATCATAATGCCTTTAGATAAATCATGCCATGTATATTTAAATCACAGTAAATATGGCATTTAAATCATTCCCAATAATCGGATTCCGACCCATCCCTCAGGTTTATTCATAAATAAATCAATCAATTAGGTGATATATCATGTGAGACACTGTGGTGAAATGCAAATAGTTTCATAGACTATAGCCATATTCGATAATGGTGATCCCAGGCAACACAGATCTCGGTGTGCGAGGCATCACTGCTACAACGGGAGGGGGGTCAGTCCATCTTAACCGTCAGCTATCAACTCCTCAACTCCACAACACCACACGGTACAATGTACTCCATGCCACTCGCACAGTACAACGTACTCCGTGGACCCTACATCACAGTTGAGGTGCCTACCATAGGTCTTAGCCCTCAAACCATGGAATATCATACCACGACTCTAAATCCACATGCGAACCTCTCATAGTGTGACACTTAGTCTACACGAGGAAATCAAGCATGGTTTTCAACATGTATTATATATCACATTACAGTGCACGCCTTTAAGCGTAACTCACAGTCGACACTCCGCTCAAACACTGTTTCACATCACAAACTCAAAATCTAGTGCGAGTGAACCTCCAGCAACTAGGTCAATGCATAGTTCATGTTTCAAATCAAGTACGAGCAATAGCTCCAGTACCATGCTATGCACAATATCATCAAATCAAGTACGAGCAATAGCTCAAGTACTATGTCATGTATAAATCATGAAAAATCAAGTACGAGCAACGCTCTAGCACTCTGTCATGTATCTCATGTAAAATTCGAGTATGAGCTAATCGCTCCAGCACTCTCTCATGCATATATCACATAAAACTGAGTACGAGTAATAACTCCAGCACTCTATTATGCATGTCATGGAAATTTAGTGCGAATCACAATCCAACACTAATATATGTGGAAAATATATGAAATCAAGTGCGAGCTGTGCTCTAGCATGATTTATTCTCACATAATTCGATAGATGGCTCTTTAAAAAGGGATGATTTTCAAAACATCAAAATTAGCACTATAAAGTGCGCTTAATTCACATTAACCTTAAAATCATTAGCCCATCTATTTATTCTTCTGCTAAATAGTAGTAAAACACTCAAAATGGTGGTTTCCATGCTTTTTACAACTTTTCACAAAAGTTGACTTTTTTCCTAACTAAGGGTAAAATCATAATTTACCACTATCGGGTCACAATAATTATTATTCACTTTCTCTGACCCTCAGAGTTTTTAAGTGAATGTAAAAGCAGACGAAAATACGTGCAGGTATCTCTAACTACTCACAAAAGTCCCTTACCTGCAATTACTCAAGAAATTTTACTTTCTCAACGTTACTTGATCCAGCAGTCCGATTTGCTCCTCCAATAATCTCTAGAGCTGCATATAACCATTTATCAGGTTAATTATATTTTTCCTACTGTATTTCATATTAAATACAGTCTATTTCCCTTAATGGGCTTTAACAAACCTTAATGGGCTTGACTATGCCTTAAGCTCATTTCCATTTTACTATTCATTTTCGTTGGGCCTATTGGGCTTGTGGGGCCCACCAACTCTTTTGTGATTGTCCTAGACCTATTACATCACATTAGGCCTAAAATAATTGGGCTTGGCCCATTGTACCTCTCGGCCACATGCCATGGCCGAGAGCACTCCATGTCGTCTGTCACACCATGGCATGCTATCCATGTCTATTTCCTTAGCCAATTCACTTAAGGCATTTTGACAAAAACTTGGTTGGCCGAGAGCACTCCATGTCGTCTGTCACACCATGGCATGCTATCCATGTCTATTTCCTTAGCCAATTCACTTAAGGCATTTTGACAAAAACTTGGTTGGCAATATTCTTAAGCATCACATAGTCCATTTAGGCATTTTATCAAACACCTAAATTGCCAACTTAATACATGTATTAATTAATCAAATTGATTAATTCTAATTATACCATAATCATTAACACATGCACATTAACTTATTTATGCCTTAATATCATATGGCCATTCATCAATATTTCACTCACTCTCGGCCTAACCATGATCATAGTGATTTCATATGTTTCAATGCTTAAAACATATACCAATATACTTAAAATCATTCATACATTAACATATATGATTTTGAAAGCTTGAAAATATATACCTAGTATTTGTGTTCAAACTTGGCCGAAACTTTGGAGTCTCACGGTTTGGACACTATGGCTTCTTGATAGCCAATTCCAACATATGTTACTCTCCTCTCAATTTGGAACAACTTTCATGAAGAATGCAAGTTCCAAATATGCCTAATTCCTAGCGATTTCTAGTGAGAGAAAGCTTGGATAATGTATTTCAATGGTTTCCTTCTTCTAGCTGAGAATGGTATAGTGAAGATGACAATGGTGTGGCTGATTTTATAAGCCATTTATTTAGCCATTAAGCCTTACGTTTCAGCCATTAAAATTGACTTCCTAAGGCTTAGTTATGAGTCACCTAATGAGTCATCTAATGAGTCATAGTTAGCTTTAACTATGGTTAGATATTTACCTAATGGGCTTTCCAATTGGGCCTCTCGGTTTGGGCTTTCTTAATGGGTTTTCGGGCTAAAACTTTTACTATACCTCGAGCCTTTTATTATCTCAATATTTGTCCTATCAATCGGTCCAACAATTCGGTCTAAGTGACCTAAGAATTTTGACCTACGTTTAGTATACCTTAATGGGCTTTAAAATCTTCACTTTAGGCCCATTACATTTTTAACCATTAAATTAAATCTGGAATCCTTCCGAATAAATTTTCCTTACTTCCAGGGATGATTATCTTGTATTCTGTCCAAGAATATTTTTCTCCAATTTTTTTTCCATACTTGGGTTAATTTTTAATCATGGTTAGTCAACTATGGTAAAAGTCCACTTTTCTTAACTATAGTTGACTTTTTTCTTAATCATTGACCAAGTTGACTTTTTCTCAAAATTTTGAAAGTGTCATATCTTATGTCTTACACTCTTGTCTTTACGTTTTGGCCATTTTCGGTAGGTAAATACACTCGAAACACCTTAAATACCTTAACTCGCTAAAAAGGTCCATTTTACCCTTTTTAGCTTTTACTCTCGTTCTCTGTGTTCGGAACTAAATCAAATTGACTTTCCTTCATAAGCTCTCTATATTTTCTCATTTTAAGTTCTTATTTTCAGTCAGAATGATTCAGATCCACTCGGTTTAGCCTGTAACTCTTATAGGACATATTAGGCTTTTTTGTAGCTTATGCGTGTTAAATCATTTCACATACTCTTTAAATCTAGTAATTACTCTTCTTATGATTCAACTATAATAATAGAGTGTTCATACACATTGGAATCATAAGGAACATGCTACATAAAATACGGGTCTGACAATCCTCCCCTACTCAAAAAATTTGGTCCTCCAAATTAGAACCAAATCAGTCATCAAATAGCTGGGGGTGCTTCTCTTGCATCAGACTCTCCAGCTCCCAAGTAGCCTCCTCTAAATTATGATGCTGCCAGAGAACCTTCAATAATTCGATAGTCTTTGATCTCAATACCTTCTCCTTCCTATCTAATATCTGAATCGGTCGCTCAACATATGACATGTCCTTTCGGAGCTCAAATGGCTCGTAACTAATCACATGTGCCGGATCCGGGTGATACTTTCGAAGCATCGATATGTGGAAGACGTTATGGACACCTGATAAGTTCGGTGGCAATGTCAACCTATAAGCCTTATCTCCCACTCGATCAAGTATCTTAAAGGGTCCAATATAGCGAGGATTCAGCTTTCCTCTCTTCCCAAACCTCGATATGCCCTTGGAAGGAGAAACTTTTAGAAACACGGATTCACCAACTGCAAACTCTAGTGGCCTTCGTCTCTTGTCAGTGAAACTCTTCTGTCTACTTTGAGCTATCCTTAGTCTCTCTACAATCGAGTGGACGTGGTCAAATGCTTGTGTAACCATATTAAGAGCGAAAATGTTTCGGTCACCCACTTCTTCCCATCCAATAGGGGAACGACATCTTCGGCCATATAAAGCCTCGTATGGTGCCATCCCGATACTCGAATGATAACTGTTATTGTAGGTAAACTCGGCTAGTGGCAAGTGGTCATCCCAAGAGCCTCTAAAATCTAACACACATGCTCTCAACATATCTTTCAGAGTCTGTATAGTTCTCTCTAACTGACCATCTTTCTGAGGATGGAAAGCGGTGCTCAAAATCAACTAGGTTCCCATGGCTTTCTGAAAATGTTCCCAAAAGTGGGAAGTGAAGCGGGAATCCCTATCAGAGACTATGCTCACTGTTATAGCATGTAACCTTACTACCTCGCGTACGTACAACTTTGCCAATGAACTCAGAGTATCGATCACTCTCTTAGCTAGGAAGTGGGTTGACTTCGTCAGTTTGTCGACAATCACCCATAGAGCATCGTGATTCCTACGGGTTTTCGGTAAACCCAACACGAAATCCATGGTGATATGCTCCCATTTCCATGTCGGTATAGGTAGAGGCTGCAATAACCCTACAGGTTTCTGATGCTCTACCTTCACTTGTTGACATACGAGACACTTTGCCACAAAATCTGCTACATCTCTCTTCATACCCGACCACCAGTATACCTTCCGAAGGTTCTGATACATCTTGTTACTCCCCGGATGTAACATATACCTCGATGAATCCTGCCTATATCAATCTCCTGAGTCCTGGATCCTCGGAAACACACAATCTGCCTCTGAACCTCAATAGTCCATCAGAACTCAATCAAAATCAGTCACTGTGCCCTTCTGCATCTGACCACTCATATCCATACAAAACGGATCAGTCTGTTAAGCCACTCTGATCCTGTCCAACAGATCCGGCTCCAAGCGTAGACTATCTATCACATAGCCTATATCCATGTCAGAAGGCACAACTCTTAGACTGAGGCTAGCAAACTGCTCTAGCAACTCATGTTCCCTAACCATCATATACGATACCATCCCTAGGCTCTTCCTACTCAAAGCATCAGGTACAACGTTAGCCTTACCCGGATGATAAAGTATCTCACAATCGTAGTCCTTCAGAAGCTTTAGCCATCTTCTCTGTCTCATGTTCAATTCTTTCTATGAGAACAAATACTTGAGGCTCTTGTGGTCAGTAAATATCTGAAACTTCTCACCATACAAGTAGTGGCGCCATACCTTCAACGCAAACACTACTGCTGCTAACTCCAAATCATGGGTTGGATAGTTCTTCTCATGATCCTTCAACTGTCTGGATCCATAAGCAACTACCCTTCCATCCTGCATCAATACACAGCCCAGTCCCTGATGCGAAGCATCGGTATACATTGTAAATCCTCTTGAGTTGGTAGGGATAGTGAGAATCGGAGTGGTGGTCAATCGACGTTCCAACTCCTGAAAACTCTTCTCACAATCCTCGTTCTATATGAACGGTACACTCTTTCGAGTAAGACGTGTCAACGGAGCAGCCAACTTCAAAAATCCCTCAACGAATCTCCGATAATATCTAGCTAAACCCAGAAAACTCCTGATCTTGGTGACTGTCTTCGGCTGTTCCCACTGAACTATAGCCTCTATCTTAGATGGATCAACTGATACACCATCTCTCGATACAACATGTCCCAAAAATGAGATCTGTGATAACCAAAAGTCACACTTACTGAGCTTAGCATATAACTTCTGCTCTCGTAGAGTCTGCAATACGATCCTGAGGTGCTCCTCATGCTCTTCCTTGGATCTCGAATACACCAATATGTCATCGATAAAGACGATAACAAACTGGTCTCAATATGGCTTGAACACATCATTCATCAAAGCCATGAAAGCAGCTGGAGCATTCGCCAATCCGAATGGCATGACCAAGAACTCATAATAGCCATATTGGGTACGAAATGCTGTCGCTCTCCTCCTCGAAGCAGAAGGATCTACTGGAGCTCTCTCTGGCTCCCTGCCCTCCAGTGGAACATTATCAACCATCTCTGGGCAAGCTCTAGCAATATGACTCTGTTTCCCGTATCGAAAACACACTATAGGAGTCAACGGACACGATCTACCTCCATGTTGTTTACCACATCTTCTGCACTAATCGGTAGTAGATCTCTATCCTCCTATGACAATACCCTTTGCTGGAGCTATGGTAGGATAAGCATGAGGTCTAGCAAGTCTCTCTCGTGCCTTCTCCACCCGTGATCTCTTATCGAAGAGTTTCTTCCCTCCTCGATAAATGAAATCTCTATCTCTAGCTGGCCTCTTCCTTTGTATATCTTGGCTTCGACTAAACTTTCCAAACTCGAAAGTATTCCTCTCATAATCTTGCTCGCACAGTTACGCCCTGCGCACTGCTTCCTCATAGGTGGTTATATCTAATGGGACCAACCTGACCACAGAACCGGTCTCAATCCATCGATGAACCTGTAGACCTTCCTGGCCACACTATACATAGTATATGGGTCATATCTCCCTAGGGATAGAAATCGAGTCTCATACTTGTCCACTATAAACTCCCCTGGTTCAGTCCTAAAAACTCAGCCTGTAATTTCCGTTGTGCGGTATCGGGGACAAACTGTCTCCTAAAGGCATCCCAAAATATCTCCCGACTAATATCTGTATGTCGGGCTCTCAATATGGGTCTGGTGGACTTCCACCAATGCTCTGCAGCTCCCTTTAGTAGGAATGCAGCAAATGTGACCATCTCCGATGTCGTACACTCGAAGAATCCATAAAGCTTCTCCATCTCAGCAACCCACTCCTCAGCAACTACAAGATCCTTGACCCCACTAAAAGATGGAGGTCTAAACTTCTGAAACTCTCGCAATAGATACAGATCACATCCATACCCTAATCCACTACTACCCGAAACTAGTGGGGGTGTTGGAGTATCTACAGTCCTCGGTGTATGAGCTCGTTATGTAGGTGTATCAGGGGCAACAGCTTCTCCTGTCACAGCTCATGCCTCCTGTACCTGCCTACCTGGCATCGTTTGTTCCAATATCTCTACTACCATCCCTAGACTGCGCCCTAATCTCGTAAAGCGCATCTCAGCACACTCTGGTGCCTCAACAGCACCAGGAGTCTCATGGGTAGGTAATAGTTCGGTAGCAGCTCGTCTCTCAGGCCTATCTCCACGGCCTCGAGCCCTACCTCTCGTCCCTCTACCACTACGAGTATTTGCCATAAAGGCAAAGTTCATGCATTCACAATCATGAATTAGTTCGTCTCCCATCTGGTATACACAGTTGTATCTAAACACAGCACAATACTATGGGGATGTATACTTTTCTATTTTCTAACACCGACTCACATCAGACCAACCTCTACTCTGATACCATTCTGTCAAGACCCATCCTGACTTAACCAAAAACCACTACAAATTTTTCACATTTTTAACTTACCGTTCCTCTCTTCAATGGTAGGGCTGTGATTCGATGTTAGCTTCTTCGCATACCATATCATCCATTTTCATACATACATTTCAATATACTGTTACTGACTGTAACTTCTTTTTATAATACATGTGAGATCATATAAAAGCTAATATAAATACATTCCCCATAATATATGTCGTATACATCACTGTGTTGTTTCTATGTTTAGATACATAATCGTACAAAATATGTATACCTGTCGATCGATAGGAAATAGCAACGGACAACAAGAATACTATCACTCAAATGCTCTCACTCTACTGTTGATGCTCTATAGAGTGATGTAAAAGAAAGGGGGTGAGCATACAACGCGCCCAGTAAGGAAATCAGGCAAGCAAGTAGACATCTACACTATCTACTCAAAATAATGCTATGCCTCAAAAATATCATTTCCTTAACTCACTTTAAAAGCATGTCTTTAAATATATATATATATACTTGTACAGATTAAATCCCATGTAAAGAAATCATACTTGCTTTCTCAAATGTAGGCATGTAGTGCAAAATAATGCATCTTTATAATATCACAATGCCTTTAGATAAATCATGCCATGTATATTTAAATCACAGTAAATATGGAATTTAAATCATTTACAATAATCGAATTCCGATCCATCCCTTAGGTCTATCTGTAAATAAATCAATCAATCAGGTGATATATCATGTGAGACTCTGTGGTGAAATTCAAATAGTATCTTGGACTATGGCCATATCAGATAATGGTGATCCCAGGCAACATAGATCTCGGTGTGCGAGGCATCACTGCTGCAACGGGAAGGGGGTCAGTCCATCACAACCGCCAGCTATATCCTCCTCAACTCCACAACACCACACGGTATAGTGTACTCCATGCCACTCGCATGGTACAACGTACTCCGTGGACCCAACATCACAGTCGAGGTGCCTGCCATAGGTCTTAGCCCTCAAACCATGGAATATCATACCACGTCTCTAAATCCACATGCGAACCTCTCATAGTGTGACACTCAGTCTACACGAGGAAATCAAGCATGGTTTTCAACATTTATTATATATCACATTACAGTACGCGCCTTTGAGCGCGACTCACAGTTGACACTCCGCTTAAACACTGTTTCACATCACAAACTCAAACTCTAGTGCGAGTGAACCTCCAGCAACTAGGTCAATGCATAGTTCATGTTTCAAATCAAGTATGAGCAATAGCTCACATACCATGCTATGCCCAATATCATTAAATCAAGTATGAGCAATAGCTCAAGTACTATGTCATGAATAAATCATGAAGAATCGAGTACGAGCAACGCTCTAGCACTCTGTCATGTATATCATGTAAAATTCGAGTACGAGCTAATCGCTTCAGCACTCTCTCATGCATATATCACATAAAACTGAGTACGAGTAATAACTCCGGCACTCTATCATTCATGTCATGGAAATCTAGTGCGAATCACAATCCAGCACTAATATATGTGGAAAATATATGAAATCAAGTGCGAGCTATGCTCTAGCATGATTTATTCTCACATAATTCGATAGATGGCTCTTTAAAAAGGGATGATTTTCAAAACATCAAAATCAGCACTATAAAGTGTGCTTAATTCACATCAACCTTAAAATCATTAGCCCATCTATTTATTCTTCTGCTAAAAAGTAGTAAAACACTCAAAATGGTGGTTTCCATGCTTTTTACAACTTTTCACAAAAGTTGACTTTTTTCCTAACTAAGGGTAAAATCGTAATTTACCACTATCAGGTCACAATAATTATTATTCACTTTCTCTGACCCTCAAAGTTTTTAAGTGAATGTAAAGCAGACGAAAATACGTGCAGGTATCTCTAACTACTCACAAAAGTCCTTTACCTGCAATTACTCGAGAAATTTTACTTTCTCAATGCTGCTCGATCCAGCAGTCCGATTTGCTCCTCCAATAATCTCTGGAGCTACATATAACCATTTATCAGGTTAATTAAATTTTTCCTACTGTATTTCACATTAAATATAGTCTATTTCCCTTAATGGGCTTTAATAAACCTTAATGGGCCTAACTATGCCTTAAGCCCATTTCCATTTTACTATTCATTTTCATTGGGCCTATTGGGCTTGTGAGGCCCACCAAATCTTATTGGGATTTTCCTAGACCCATTACATCACATTGGGCCTAAAATAATTGGGCTTGGCCCATTGGACCCTCGACCACATGCCATGGCCGAGAGCACTCCATGCCATCGGTCACACCATGGCATGCTATCCATGTCTATTTCCTTAGCTAATTCACTTAGGCATTTTGACAAACACTTGGTTGGAAATATTCTTAAGCATCACATAGTTCAATTAGGCATTTTATCAAACACCTAAATTGCCAACTTAATACATGTATTAATTAATCAAATTGATTAATTCTAATTATACCATAATCTTTAACACATGTACATTAACTCATTTATGCCTTAATATCATATGGGCATTCATCAATATTTCACTACTCACTCTCGACATAACCATGATCATAGTGATTTCATATGTTTCAATGCTTAAAACATATACCAATATACTTAAAATCATTCATACATTAACATATATGATTTTGAAAGCTTGAAAATATACCTAGTATTTGTGTTCAAACTTGGCCGAAACTTTGGAGTCTCACGGTTTGCACACTATGGCTTCTTGATAGCCAATTCCAACATATGTTACTCTCCTCTCAATTTGGAACAACTTTCATGAAGAATGCAAGTTCCAAATATGCCTAATTCCTAGTGATTTCTAGTGAGAGAAAGCTTGGATAATGTATTTCAATGGTTTCCTTCTTCTAGCCGAGAATGGTATGGTGAAGATGACAATGGTGTGGCTGATTTTATAAGCCATTTACTTAGCCATTAAGCCTTACTTTTCAGCCATTAAAATTGACTTCCTAAGGCTTAGTTATGAGTCACCTAATGAGTCATCTAATGAGTCATAGTTAGCTTTAACTATGGTTAGATATTTACCTAATGGGCTTTCCAATTGGGCCTCTCGGTTTGGGCTTTCTTAATGGGATTTCGGGCTAAAAATTTTACTATACCTCGGGCCTTTTATTGTCTCAATATTTGGCCTATCAATCGGTCCAACAATTTGGTCTAAGGGACCTAAGAATTTTGACCTACGTTTAGCATACCTTAATGGGCATTAAAATCTTCACTTTAGGCCCATTACGTTTTTAACCATTAAATTAAATCCGAAATCCTTCCAAAAAATTTCCTTACTTTCGGGGATGATTATCTTGTATTCTTTCCAAGAATAGTTTTCCCCAATTTTTTTTCCATACTTAGGTTAATTTTTAATCATGGTTAGTCAACTATGGTAAAAGTCCACTTTTCTTAACTATAGTTGACTTTTTCCTTAATCATTGACCAAGTTGACTTTTTTTTAAAATTTCGAAAGTGTCATATCTTATGTCTTACACTCTCTTCTTTACGTTTTAGCCATTTTCAGTAGGTAAATACACCCGAAACACCTTAAATACCTTAACTCGCTAAAAAGGTCCATTTTACCCTTTTTAGCTTTTACTCTTGTTCTCTATGTTCGGAACTAAATCAAACTGACTTTCCTTCATAAGCTCTCTATATTTTCTCATTTTAAGTTCTTATTTTTAGTCAAAATGATTCAGATCCATTCGGTTTAGCCTGTGACTCTTATAGCTCAGATTAGGCTTTTATGTAGCTTATGCATGTTAAATCATTTCACATACTCTTTAAATCTAGTAATTACTCTTTTTATGATTCAACTATAATAATAGAGTGTTCATACACATATGAATCATAAGAAACAAGCTACATAAAATACAGGTCTGACAACTCACAAAATTCCCTTACTCAGATCACGTCAAGTGACCTCTCTTCCTCGGTTCTGCTCACTCTTGCAGTCCGATCAGCTTCCAATGTGATTTTCGAAACTATTATACGTATACACGTTAGTATACAGCATTATACTCATTTCATTTGCTAAATCTTTATTGAATACATCAATCACACCATTTTCTTCAAATATGGTATTATACCACATTTTCCATATAGCTATATTCATTTCTCCTTATTTCTAATATATGCATTTCATAATATTAACTTATAATCTTCCCCACATGCATATTCCATCATTAAATCCATGTTAACACCATTTCATCATCATTTTCTCGTTTTCATATCAAAACTAGGTCATGCTCATTTTTCATGTTTCTTTCATTTCCAACCATTCATACATTTACCAATAAACTCATCAATACACCTAGGTTAACATATATCAACTTGGTGCATTAAATCTTACCTAGCTGAGATTTCCTTCTTTTTTCACCAGATTGGTACAAATCTTCTTTGCTCTTGAAATCCTTGATTTCAATCTCTTGTTTCCAAGTATGTTGTTCTCCTCTTTGCCAAGAATAACTTTGCTCAACTATATCTCACTAAAAACTGATCACAAACTGAAGTTTCCTAGGGAAAAAATGTTAGGTTACACTTTTGCTCTTGAATGGAATAGTTTCTCTCGTGCAAACTGAAGTGCAGAAGTCCAGTATTTATGGAATTGTCTCTATGAGATCGATCTTCCCTACATTTTTCCTCTCAAAACCGACCTTTCAAACTTAATGAGATCGATCTGCTCCCAGCATGAGATCAATCTGCTCCCAAGCATGAGATCGATCTGAACAACACAGAACCTTAAGGAGATCGATTTGTTTCAAGGTGAGATCGATTTTTTCCAAGTCAGTAGCTTAAGGAAACCGATCTGGCCCTCTAGGGATCGATTCCTTCTTCATAGAATGCTTAGCAGATCGATTCAGCCCCATTGGAGATCAATCTATCTTGTTCCATCGCTCGAATAAGAGCATTTTTTGCTCTTCCAGATCAATCTCTCATCCCATGAGATCGATCTCTCATTCATATTTTCAAGATTTTACTGCAGTAACTTACACCAAACTTCATATATTTTACTGCCATAGTCATTTTCTCATCCAATCACCTTTAAGGCTTGAAAATGACATCCATTCATACTTTATATACATTAAAACTTGTGTGTACATTGAATTCATGGACTTACATCATTTATGCTTCACATAGCATGTACATGTATATACTTATGAATTTAAGGGTCTTACACTCACAATCATAGTCCTTTAGAAGCTCTAGTCATCTTCTGTCTCATATTCAGTTCCTTCTGCGAGAACAGATACTTAAGGCTCTTGTGGTCGTAAAAATCTGAAACTTCTCACCATACAAGTAGTGGCACCATACCTTCAACATAACCACTACCGTTGCTAATTCCAAACCGTGGGTCAGATAGTTCTTCTCATGGTCTTTCAGTTGTCTGGATCCATAAGCAACTACCCTCTTATCCGGCATCAATACACAGCCCAGTCCCTAATGCGAAGCATCAGTATACACTGAAAATCCTCCTGAGCTGGTAGGGATAGTGAGAATATGAGTGGTGGTCAATCGAGGCTTCAGCTTCTGAAAACTTCTCTCACAATCTTCGTCCCACACTTATGCTACACCCTTCTGAGTGAGACGTGTCAATGGAGTAGCCAATTTCAAAAATCCCTCAACGAATCTCCGATAATATCCTACTAAACCCAAAAAACTCCTGATCTCGGTGACTATCCTCGGCTATTCCCACTGAACTACAGCCTCAATCTTGGATGGATCTACTGATACTTCATCCCTCAACACAACGTGTCCCAAAAATGAGATCTGTGCCAACCAAAAGTCACACTTACTAAGTTTAACATACAGCTTCTGCTCTCGTATGGTCTGCAATACAATCCTAAGGTGGTTCTCATGCTCTTCCTCGGATCTCGAGTATACTAAGATGAAATCGATGAAGACGATAACAAACTGATCCAAATATGGCTTGAACACATTGTTCATCAAAGCCATGAAAGCTGCTGGAGCATTCGTTAATCCGAATGGCATAACCAAAAACTCATAATGGCCATATCGGGTCTGAAACGCTATCTTGGGCACATCTCCACTCCGAACTCTCAATTGATGATACCCAGACCTCATATCAATCTTAGAAAAGACCTACGCTCCCCGGAGTTGATCCAAACAATTATCAATTCGTGGAAGGGGATACCTATTCTTGATGGTAGCCTTATTCAACAATCTGTAATCAATACACAATCGGAGGCTTCCATCCTTCTTCTTCACAAACAAAGCCGGTGCTCCCCACGGCGAAACACTCGATCGGATGAACCCTCTATCCAACGAATCTTGTAATTGTCTCTTGAGCTCCTCCAGCTCAACTAAGGCCATACGATACGGTGGTTTCGATATAGGTTCAGTACCAGGCACCAAATCTATACAGAACTCCATCTCTCTATCTGGTGGTAACCTTGGAATTCATCCGAAAAGACATCTGGGAACTCACTGACCACAGGAATATCTGCCAACTCCGGATGTGCCTTATCCGTATCAACCACGTATGCAATAAAACCTTCAATATATTAATTTCTCAATCAGCATAGTACATTATTTATTGTAACCATAACTACTAGTTTCATTTCTTTTCATCAAAGTTTACAACATATTTTTCAGGGTTAGGAAACATAACTGTCTTAGCATAACAATCTAACACATCATGGTTTGATGATAACCAATCCATTCCTAAGATTACATCAAAATCACTCATACTTAACAATATTAGATTGGCTGTCATATCCTTTTCCCCTACTCTTAACTTGCAGTCATTTAACAAATATTCAACTAGCTGACTGTTATCCATAGGCGTACTAATCAACATCATCCTACTTAAAGGTGTACGTTATACGTGTTTTGCTAACCTACATGCAAATGAAGGAGATACAAATGAATGCGTGGCACCAGGATCGATTAAAACATATACTTCTAAATCATACATTAGGATGTTACCTCTAATCACATCTGACAAAGCATCAGCCGTAACCTGGTCCAAGGCATGTACTCGCCCTCAACTAATGACCTGCTTCCCTTTCTCCTCTATCTTCGCTCTCCTTCTCGGAGTAAACATATCAGCTAGAGCTCTCTCCGATTCCTTGCATTTCTGTGGGGCAATATCAATAACCTCTGGGCAAACTCTAGCCATATGCCCTGGCTTCCCACATCTGAAGCATAATCCACTAGAAACAGGACAAGGTCTACCTCCATGGAATTAACCACATCTACTACACTGCTTAGTGGTATGCCTCGATCCTTCAATAACAACGCCTCTAGCTAGAGCTAGAGCCGGATATGCAGGAGATCTAACTGTCTTCTCCTGTACTTCCTCGATCCTTGGTCTCTTACCGAAGAGTCTCCTCCCTCCTCAATATCCGAAATCTCAGGCACTGTCACTCATCAACCTCTTTCTATCTCGGTCTCTACCATTGCCAAATGTCTTGAACTCAAAGATATTCCTCTCATAGTCTTGCTCACAAAGTTGTACCCTACGCACTGGCTCATCATATGTAGAGATGTCAAATGGAACCAGTCTAGACCGTAATACCAATCTCATTCCATCAATGAATCTGCGAACCTTTCTGGTCTCACTACTCATGGTATTGAGGTCATACCTACCTAGAGATATAAATCGTGTCTGGTACTCATCCACTGACTGAGTCCCCTGGCTCAACCCTAAGAATTCCATCTGCAGCTTCCGTTGCACTGTGTCCAGGACATACTGCCTCCTAAAGGCATCCAAAAAGATATCCCACGTGATCTCCAAGTGTTAGGATCTCAATATAACCCTGGTGGACTTCCACTAATGCTCTGCTGATCCCTTCAGCAGGAACGCAGCAAACGCGACCATCTCGATCGTCGTACACTCAAAGAATCCATAAAAGTTCTCCATCTCTCCCAGCTAATCCTCTGCAACCATGGGGTCCTTCACCCCTCTAAATGACGGTGGTCCAAGGTTCTGTAACTGTCGTAATCTATCGAGCTCACAACCATACCCCAAAGCACTACCGCTCTGTCGTGGAGCAACATGAGAAGGCGTATCCTGAACTGGTGGGGGTGTAGGAGTATTTGTAGGCTGTGGTGTCTGAGCTGGTCGTATAGGCGTACCAGGTACAACTGCCTCTCTAAGCGCAGTCCCTGTATCCTGCCCCTATCCTCCTAGCAAAATCAATGCCAGTAACTCCACTATAGTCTCAAGGGGACGTTATAATCTTGTGAAGCGTGCCTTGGTACTCTCAAGTACCTGAGTGAGACATGTCATCTCATCTCGGGTCTCAGGCTTACCTCTACGGCCTCTAGCCCTACCTCTAGCCCCTCTACCACGGTTGGTATTAGCCATAATGGCTCAATTTTTGCATTCATAACCATTAATTAGTTTGATTCCCATTTTGTATACACAACTGTAACTGAACAAAGCACAATAATATGGGGATGTACACTTTCCTAAATACTAATACCGGCTCACATCAGACCAACTCGGCTTTGATACCATTCTGTCACAACCTCCCCTCCCTTGACCTACCAAAATCACCATAATTTTTTTGCATTTTACTTACCTCTCCCTCTGTCATAACTCAACACCAAACCGTTGGGCTGTCATTCGATATTAGTCACGTCAACCACATTCATTCCATAATAAGCATACATGTCAATACAACTATCTATTGATTGTAAGTACTCTTTTCTTAAAAGTAAACTCATAAATACAAATACTTGTACATATACATCCCCAACCGTACATCTGTTTCTATAACTGTGCTTTTACATTGTTCAGTACAAAACGTTCGAATGTGTATACCTTTCGTAAGATGGATATGCAGCGGATAAAGGAATACCATGTCACGACCCATTTTACCCTTTTATAACCGAAAATCACTTTAAATTTTTCGCATTTTCCTTTCCTTACCCGGTAGTGAACAAACTCACCACTACACAATTGGGCTGTGAGTCAATAATAAACATCACTCCACATTTATTCTCAATCAAATCAGAAGAAATGTCATTCATTGAAAGTTAAGTTATACATGACATGTTTCTAACTTCTACATCCCCCACATTACAATTCAAAATAGATACTGTGCTTTTACATTGTTTAGATACAAAAAGAATTCTCTGTGTATATACCTCCTTGCGATGGAGTGCAGCGGATGTCCAAAATATAATGCCTCAGTCCTCACTAGGCTGCTATGTACGCTCTGTAGAGGGGGAAAGTAGAGATGGATGAGCAACCACACGCTCAGTAAGGCAATAATGCAAGCATGGTAGATAACTACTCTATCTACATGTTGATAGAGTTATGCACAAATCATTTATAATAGGAGCATGAGGAATAAAACTATGCCACATGTATATACATATATCGTGTATTGAAAATAATGTAAACAGGCATATAAAACATGGAATCATCATCATGTAAACCTCTCATGCTTATCTTTATCAAATCTCATAGTAGAAAAGGGAAATTCAATAAGAAATATCCTTTAAAGTACATCTCTTTCTCAAAACACGTTAAAATCCCAACACAGTCATTTCTTTATCACAAACATCATTATCATTTCTCTACCAAAATCTCACAAGGCTGACCCCTCCCTCGGGTCTACCCTGGATAATCACATTCACACTCATGTATAGAAATCATGTGGTATTATGTAATAACAAGTGAGACAGGTCATTATAGCTCAATAGACTATGTTGCCCAACTATGTCATAAATCATCCCAGACCACGCGCATCCAGGTGGGTGGGGTATCATGCTGGTACGAAGGTGGTTTAGTTCTTCACCAAACTTTCTCATCACATAACCACCACACGGTACATCGTACTCCATGTGATATACACGATACAATGTACTTCGCGGACCCATATCATGGTTGGGGGTGCCATCCGTAGGTCTTATCTACCCCATACCAAATCTAACCTCCATTGTCTCAAATGTACGTGGAGTTTTTCGTATCCATGTAAGAGAGCCTCCCTGCAGAGCAGAGCCTCCTCGCCTCCTCTGGCTTTAAGATGTTGTGCTTGAGGGTCTTACCGTAAGAGAGCCACCCCACCAAACAAAGCCTCCCTGCCCTCTTTGGCTTGAGGATGTAGGGCTTGAGGATCTTACCAATTTCCACGGCATCATACGTACCACAGTGTGAAAACTTGTACGAGCAAAACTCTAGCACGATTCATAAATCATAACTAAACCACCTTGTGCAAGCAACGCTCTAATACGGCATTTGTGCATCAAATCATAAAGAAACCACTTACAAGCACAACTCCAGTACGATTATATGCCTAAGAAAACCACTCGAAATCCACATACAAGCAGAAGCTCCAGTACAGTTTATAAAACATCATCATAGTTTTCAAATCAGGGTACGAGCTAAGCTCCAGCACGTTTCACACAATGAAGGCATCAAAATCTAGCACGACCGAGGCTCTAGCGCGATTTATATCACACAAATATGATAGGCGGCTCATATATAATCAAAACAATCCCAAAACCGGGTTTAAGACCTCACAAGTGTTGTTTCACGAAATCATTCAAACACTAACCAGCCTATCCATTAATTTTTTCAAAACCAAGCATTGTGTTACGTGAAAACATTTCAAACAGATGATTTATGGATTTATTAGCCTTACTATCCCTTTTATAATAATCGCTTCAAAACCAAATCTCATATATACTAATAGCTATTCCCATACATCATCAATCATTTTCTCAAACGATCATGTATTTCATAAACGCCCTATATTCACCCATGAGTTCAAAGTACGAGCAGCTATCTCTATATACTTACAGAATTCCCTTACCTGGAATCGCGTCGCGTGATTTCACTCCCTCAGAGCTGCTTACTCGTGCGGTCCGATTCGACTCCAACGAACTCTCCAAAACTGTACAAAGTCATATATCACGTTGATTTAGTCCATATTACTCAACTCTGGTGTTCGCTATAGTCGATTTAACCTATAGCCTCCATTAACACTTATAAGGCCTCATTTTATCGTTCTACTCATATTTCGAGTTTATTGATTTCTTTTAGACATATTGATTCATACCAATTCGATATTAAATTGAGATTAAGCTCATAGTGTTCATATTTCATCAATTTCTTCACTATCGCATTTTATCAAACATCTTATATACTCATTTCAATAAATCCTCTAAACACACAATGTGGCTTCATTTAACCATTTCGAATGATTCATATTACTTCAATAACAACTTCGCATGCCCATAAATCATCAACTCATTCAAAATCACACTTTCTCACACTAACTCATTCTATTTTCTAGGTCACCCTAGTTCCATCATAACCTACGTAATTCTAACCATCAATACACATCCAACTTAACTTCAAAATCAATAAATAGCCAAATGTACTTGGGCTGAAGTGTTAGTAACTTACCAAATCTAGTTTCTCTTCTTGCTCCAAATAAAAATACACCTTGCTCCTTCAATATCACAAATGAGGCTTTGATTTCCAAAGTATGTTTTTCTTCTCTTTGATAAGAACAACTTTGTATCTAATGGCCTTTCCTCAAATCTTACTAGAAATGGGTGGATTTAGGGGTGAGAAAGTGAGGTTTTAGGTTGAAATGGAAGAGAGAGATTGTTTTCTCGAAATTTACAGATTTCACTGCTCTTATTTATAGAAATTGCTTGATGAGATCGATCTGTCCAAGCATGAATCGATCTGGTCCTCTTAAATCCTTTATTTTCTTGACATTTTCAAGCATGAGATCGATTTGTCGAGGGCTGGAGATCGATCTGTCCCAGGCAGTAGCTTAAGGAGATCCATCTGCATCCAGGGGAGATCGATCTGCTCCAAGCCGAGAGCTGAGGGGATCGATCTCCTTGCCTTAAAATCGATCTTCTCCTTACAAAATGTTTAGCAGATCGATCTAGCTCCATTGGAGATCGATCTGTCTTGTTCCATTGCTCAAATAAAAGCATTTTGGCTCTTCCAGATCGATCTCTCATCCTATGAGATCGATCTGGCATTCATATTTTTTAGATTTTACTGTAATTTTCTGCAGAAACTTATACCAAATATCCTTGATTTGCTGCCATGGTCATTTTCTCATCCAACTACCTTTAAGACTTGAACATGGCACCCATTCATACTTCATATTCATATAAAATGAAACTTGTGTGTACATTACAAACTCATATTACAAGTATGTACATTGAATCCATGGACTTACATCACTTATGCTTTACGTTGCAAATACATCATCATACTCATGATTTCATACAGTTTACATCCAAAAATACGGGTCTTACATTCCTCCCCTCCTTAAAAGAATTTAGTCCTCCAAATTAGAACTAAGTTATTCCTCAAAAAGCTGGGGGTACTTTTTTGGTATCAAGTTCTCCAATTCCCAAGTGGCCTCTTCCACCGTGTGATGTTGCCAAAGAACTTTCACCAAAGGAATCCTCTTTGTCCTCAATACCTTTTCCTTTCTGTCCAATATCTGAACCGGCTTCTCAACATATGTCATACTCTCATTGAGCTCTAACGGCTTATATCTTATCACATGTGCCAGGTCCGGGTGATACTTCTGAAGCATAGAGACGTGGAAGACGTTATAAACATTTTCCAAGTCCGGTGGCAATGCCAACCTATACGCCTTATCTCCCACTCTCTCCAAAATCTCGAAGGGTCTGATATATCTAGGGCTCAGCTGCCCTTCTTACCAAATCTCATAATACCCTTTGAAGGTGAAACTCTCAAAAATATTGACTCACCCACATCAAACTCTAGTGGTCTCTTTCTCTTGTCAACATAACTCTTTTGTCGGCTCTGAGCTGTCCGTAATCTCTCACATATCAATTGGACATCCTCAGATACCTGCTGCACTAAGTCAGGAGCAAAAATCTGTCTGTCACCAACCTCTTCCCATCTAATGGGGGATCGACATCTGCGTCCATACAGTGCCTCATAGGGTACCATCCCGATACTCGCATGGTAACTGTTATTATAGGCAAACTCGGTTAACTGTTAGTGATCGAGCCTCCAAAATCCAGTACACACGCTCTCAGCATATCTTCCAGGGTCTGTATAGTCCTCTCTGACTATCCATCTATCTGAGGATGAAAAGCGGTGTTAAAACTCAAGTGGGTCCCCATCGCTTCCTGAAAATGTTCCCAGAAATGGAAAGTGAAGTGGGCATCCCTATAAAAAACAACGCTCACTGGTACACCATGTAGCTGTACTATCTCTCGAACATATAGGTTCACCAACTGACTCAGAGTATCGATAGCTCTCATAGCTAAGAAATAGGCTGACTCAGTCAATCGATCCAGAAAAACCCATATGGCATCATGACCTCTGTGGGTCCTCGACAATCCCACCATAAAATCCATAGTGACATGCTCCCACTTCCATGTCGGTAGAGGCTGCAATAACCCTGCAGGCTTCTGATGCTCTACCTTCACCTGCTGACAAACGAGACAATTAGCGACATATTCAACAATGTCTCTTTTCATTCCAGACCACCAATAAACCTTTCTAAGGTTTTGATACGTCTTAGTACTCCCCGAATGTATCATGTACTTCGATGAGTGAGCCTCTGATAAAATCAGTCTCCTGATCTCAAGATCCTCGGGAACACATACTCTGCCTCTGAACCTCAATAAGCTATCTGTACTCAGCTCAAAATCAATACCCACACCTGCCTGTATCTGACTCAACCAATCGATACACCGTCGATCGCTCTGTTGAGCCTGCCGAATACGGCCAATCAACTCTAACTCCACTCTCAAACTAGCCATAATCTGAAGTCTCTCTGATCCAGGTGGGGTTACATCCAAACTAAGGTTCGCAAAATGTTCCAACAATGCATGTTCCCATACCATCATATAAGACACCAACCCTAGGTTCTTCCTGCTCAAAGCATCGACAACTACATTTGCCTTACCCGAGTGGTACATGATTTGACAATCATAAACCTTAAGGAGTTCGAGCCATTTCCTCTGTCTCATATTTAACTTTTTCTACGAGAACAGGTACTTAAGGCTCTTATTATATGTAAAAATCTAAAATTTCTCTCCATAGAGATAGTGACGCCACATTTTCAAAGCAAACACCATGGCCGCCAACTCCAAATCGTGTGTCGAGTAGTTCCTCTCGTGATCTTTCAACTGCCTAGATCCATAGGTAACTACCTTCCCATCCTGCATAAGCACATAGCCCAGTCCCTGGTGTGATGCATCTGTATACATCGAGAAAACTCCTAAGCTGGTCGGAATGGTGAGAACCGGAACAGTGGTCAATCGGCGCTTAAGCTCCTCAAAACTCCTCTCACATGCTTCATCCCACACAAACTTAACATCATTTCGTGTGAGGCGTGTCAACGGAGCAGCTAGTCTGGAGAAACCCTCTACAAATCTCCGAAAATAACCTGCCAATCGTAGAAAACTTCTAATCTCAGTAACTATCTTAGGCTGTTCACACTGCACAACTGCCTCTACCTTGTATGGATCCACTGATACTCCATCCTTCGACACAACATGGCCCAAAAATGAGATCTGCTTCAACCAAAAGTTACACTTGCTGAGTTTGGCATACAGTTCTTTCTCTCGGAGGGTTTGCAGAACTACTTACATTTGCTGAGTTTGGCATACAGTTATTTCTCTCGAAGGGTTTGCAGAACTACTCTCAAGTGCTCCTCATGATCTTCCCTGGACTTGGAATAGACC
This sequence comes from Firmiana major, assembly GCA_033439115.1. Classification (NCBI taxonomy): domain Eukaryota; kingdom Viridiplantae; phylum Streptophyta; class Magnoliopsida; order Malvales; family Malvaceae; genus Firmiana; species Firmiana major. Next base: position 39,709,066 of record CM065907.1, on the reverse strand, counting down.
AATATGTCATCAATAAACACAATCACAAACTTGTCCAGGTATGATTAAAGACATTATTCATCAATTCCATAAATGTTGCGGGGGCATTCGTCAATCCGAATGGTATAACCAAAAACTCGTAGTGGCCATAACGAGTACGAAATTCTGTCTTAGGTACATCTCCACTTTGTATCCACAACTGATGGTACCCTGACCGCAGATCTATCTTTGAAAATACTTGGGCTCCTCGGAGCTGATCCAACAAGTCATCTATGCGTGGAAGGGGGTCCTTATTCTTAATGGTGGCCTTATTCAACAATCGGTAATCTATACACAGTCGGAGGCTTCCATCCTTCTTCTTTACAAACAGAACCGGTGCTCCCCAAGGTGAGACACTCAGTCTAATAAACCCCTTCTCTAGTAACTCTTGCAGCTATTTCTTTAGCTCTTCCAACTTAATCGGAGCCATTCTATACTGTGGTTTAGATATCGACTCAGTTTCAGGCACTAACTCTATGCAAAATTCCATTTTCCTTTCAGGTGGTAGCCCTAGTAACTCGTCCGAAAAGACATCAAGAAATTCTGCAATCACTAGTATGTCTCATAATTCTGGGAGTGCCTTATCTATGTCAACCACGTATGCAATGAACCCTTCACATCATCATTTCCACCATTAGTAACATAAACCATCACTTCAATAATCAACATAAACAAATAAATTCATCTCTCAAGTAGATCAAATAAAATCATGCCCTTTTTCATGTATCATATAAAATCATGCCCTTTTTCATGTATCATAATTATGTTCTTTCATTTCATTTCACAAATCTTACAACATGATTTTCTATCCCTGGAAACATCAATGTTTTAGCATGACAATCCATAACAACATGATTGGCAGCCAACCAATCCATTTCCAATATTACATCAAAATCATTTATATTCAATAAGATTAAATCAGCTATCATTTCCTTTCCCTCTATCTTCAATTTACAATCCCTACATGCATGCTCAGTCAATTGACTATCATTCATGGGTGTGGAAATCATCAACATTTTATCCAACAATGTAGGTTTCACATCCTTCAACAATTTATGTGCAAAGGAAGGCGATATGAAGGAATGCGTGGCACCAGGATCAAATAATACCAATGCTTCTAAATTAAAGATTAGGATGGTACCTTTAATCACATCCGTCGAAGCATCTGCGGTGTCCTGATCTAGTGCATGTACTCTTCCTCTGCACACACCCATTGTCTACTTCCTTTTTTCTTTAGCTGTAGCCCTCCTTTTAGGAGCAGCTGTCTCAACTGGAGCTCTCTCTGGCTCCTTACCCTTCTGCGGGGCAATCTCTATCATCTCAGGATAATACTTTGCTATGTGTCCGAGTCTCTCACATTTGTAACACACTGTAGGGGTCATCGGACAAGGCTTAGTCCCATGAAATCTACTACATCTCCTACAGCACTCAGTAGCCTTCAATAACCATACCCCTCGATGCAGTCAAAATCGGGTGCACAGGAGGTCTAGCAGCTCTTTCTTTCACCTCATCAATCCTAGGTCTCTTCTTGAAAAATCTCTGGCCTCCTCTCTTGGCCACTCTATCCATCCCGGATCTCTTCCGATCTCTATCTCTTCTGGTACTAATCTTTCCAAGCTCGAAGGCATTCCTCTCATAGTCTTGCTCACATAACTAAGCCTTGTGCACTGCCTCCTCATAAGTTTGTAGGTCAAATAGGGCTAACTTAGTCTGGATGGCCAACCTTAATCCATTAACGAACTTCTAAATCTTTCGAGTCTCACTACCCATCGTATCCGGGTCATATCTCCCCAAAGACATGAATCTCGACTCGTATTCATCCACGGTACGGTTCCCTTGAACCAAATTCATAAATTCCATCCGTAATTTCCTCTGTGCAGTGGCTGGGATGTACTGCCTCCTAAAGGCCTCCAAAAATATCTCCCATGTAATCTCGGAGTGTTTGGCCCTCAAAATACCTCGGTGGATCTCTACCAATGTTCTGTCTCACCTTTCAACATAAATACCGCGAAAGCTACCTTCTCAGCTGAAGTACATATGAAGAATCGATACAGTTTCTCCATCTCATACACCCAATCCTCCGTAATAACCAGGTCCTTCACCCCTCTGAACACTGGAGGTTTCAACCCTTGGAACTCTCGCAATCTGCTCAACTCGTAGTCATAACCCAATTCACTATCGCTCTGCTGTGGAGCAACAGGAGAAGCTATATCCTGGACTGGAGGTGGTGTAACAGTAGCAGTCTCTGCAGTCTGAGGTCTTTCCTTCTCTGTAGATGCCTGTCCAGTAGTATTAGGCTGTGCTGCGAAACCTCGTCTATCACCTGTACCCAAAGCCTATGTGACTATCTCCACTAAGCTCTCAATACTCCGCTCTATCCGAGCGCAGCGTGCCTCTGTATCTCCTGCTCTCTCAGCAGGGTCCTGTGGAGCCTGATCAGTCTATGGCTCTGCACGACTCTCAGGCCCACCTCTGCGGCCTCTGGCATGTGCTCCCGCCCCTCTACTTCTACACGTAACAGGCATATTGCCTAACTTCCTGTATTCATAATCATTTATTAGACTCAGTCCATCATAGTATATACAGTTATATCTAAACAAAAGCACAGTAATATGGGGATATACTTTTCCTATGTTTTATTTATAGACTCACATTATGCCAACTCGGCTATGATAAAAATCTCTGTCACGACCCATTTTACCCTTTTATAATCAAAAATCACTCTAAATTTTTTGCATTTTCCTTTCCTTACCCGGAAGTGAACAAACTCACCACTACACAGTTGGGCTGTGAGTCAATAATAAACATCACTCCACATTCATTCTCAATCAAATCAGAAGAAGTGTCATTCATTGAAAGTTAAGTTATACATGACACATTTCTAACTTCTACATCCCCCACATTACAATTCAAAATAGTTGCTATGCTTTTACATTATTTAGATACAAAAAAGAATTCTCTATGTATATACCTCCTTGCAATGAAGTGCAGCAGATGTCCAAAATATAATGCCTCAGTCCTCACTAGTCTAGTATGTACGCTCTGTAGAGGGGGAAAGTAGAGATGGATGAGCAACCACATGCTCAGTAAGGCAATAACGCAAGCATGGTAGATAACAACTCTATCTACATGCTGATAGTGTTATGCACAAATCATTTATAATAGGAGCATGAGGAATAAAACTATGCCACATGTATATACATATATCGTGTATTGAAAATCATGTAAACAGGCATATAAAACATGGAATCATCATCATGTAAACCTCTCATGCTCATCTTTATCAAATCTCATAGTAGAAAAGGGAAATTCATTAAGAAACATCCTTTAAAGTACATCTCTTTCTCAAAACACGTTAAATCCCAACACAGTCATTTCTTTATCACAAACATCATTGTCATTTCTCTACTAAAATCCCACAAGGCTCGACCCCTCCCTCGGGTCTACCCTGGATAATAACATTCACAATCATGTATAGAAATCATGTGGTATTATGTAATAACAAGTGACACAGGTCACTATATCTCAATAGACTATGTTAGCCAACTATGTCATAAATCATCACAGACCACACGCATCTAGGTGTGCGAGGTATCATACTGGTACGAATGTGGGTTAGTTCTTCGCTAGACTTTCTCATCACATAACTACCACACGATACATCGTACTCCATGTGATATACATGGTACAGCATACTCCGCGGACCCATATCATGGTTGGGGGTGCCAGCCGTAGGCCTTATCTGCCCCATACCAAATGTAACCTCCATTGTCTCAAGTGCACGTGGAGTTTTTCGTATCCATGTAAGAGAGCCTCCCTGCCGAACAGAGCCTCCCTGCCTCCTCTGGCTTGAGGATGTTGTGCTTGAGGGTCTTACCGTAAGAGAGCCTCCCCCACCGAACAGAGCCTCCTTGCCCTCTTTGGCTTGAGGATGTAGGGCTTGAGGATCTTACCAACTTCCAAGGCATCCTACGTACCACAGTGTGAAAACTTGTGCGAGCAAAGCTCTAGCACGATTCATGAATCAGAACTAAACCACCTCGTGCGAGCAATGCTCTAATACGACATTTGTGCATCAAATCATGAAGAAACCACGTACGAGCACATCTCTAGTACGATTATATGCATAAGAAAACCACTCGAAATCCAAGTACGAGCAGAAACTCCGGTACAATTTATAAAACATCATCATAGTTTCCAAATCAGGGTGTGAGCTAAGATCCAGCATGTTTCATACAATGAAGGCATCAAAATCTAGCGCGAGCGAGGCTCCAACGCGATTTATATAACACAAATACAATAGGCGGCTCATACACAATCAAAACAATCCTAAAACCAGGTTTAGCACCTCACAAGTGCTGTTTCACGAAATCATTCAAACACTAGCCAGCCTATCCATTCATTTGTTCAAAACCAAGCATTGTGTTACATGAAAACATTTCAAACACATGATTTATGCATTTATTAGCCTTACTATCCCTTTTATAATTTCAAAACCAAATCTCATACATACCTGTAGCTATTCGCATATATCATCAATCATTTTCTCAAACGATCATGCATTTCATAAACGCCCTATATTCACCCACGAGTTCAAAGTATGAGCAGTTATCCCTATATACTTACAAAATTTCCTTACTTGGAATCGCGTCGCGTGATTCCCATCCCTTAGAGTTGCTTACTCGTGCGGTCTGATTCATCTCCAACGAACTCTCCAGAACTGCACAAAGTCGTATATCACGTTGATTTAGTCCATATTACTCAACTCTAGTGTTTGCTATAGTCGATTTAACCTATAGCCTCCATGAACACTTATAAGGCCTCGTTCTATCGTTCTACTCGTATTTCGAGTCTATTGATTTCTTTTAGACCTATTGATTCATACCAAATCGATATTAAATCGAAATTAAGCTCATAGTGTTCATATTTCATCAATTTCTTCACTATGGCATTTTATCAAACATCTTATATACTCATTTCCATAAATCCTCTAAACTCACAATGTGGTTTCATTTAACCATTTCAAATCATTCATATTACTTCAATAACAACTTAGCATGCCCATAAATCATCAACTCATTCAAAATCATACTTTCTCACACTAACTCATTCTATTTTCTAGGTCACCCTAGTTCCATCATAACCTAGGTAATTCTAACCATCAATACACAGCCAATTTAACTCCAAAATCAATAAATAGCCAAATGTACTTGGGTTGAAGTGTTAGAAACATACCAAATCTAGTTTCTCTTCTTACTCCAACTGAAAATACACCTTACTCCTTCAATACCACAAATGAGGCTTTGATTCCAAAGTATATTGTTCTTCTCTTTGATAAGAACAACTTTGTATCTAATGGTCTTTCCTCAAATCCTACTGGAAATGGGTGGATTTAGGGGTGAGAAAGTGACGTTTTAGGTTGAAATGGAAGAGAGAGATTGTTTTCTCGAAATTTACAAATTTCACTGCTCCTATTTATAGAAATTTCTTGATGAGATCGATCTGGTCCTCTTAAATCCTTTAGTTTCTCGACATTTTTCAAGCATGAGATCGATCTGTCGAGGGCTTGAGATCGATCTGTCCCAGGCAGTAGCTTAAGGAGATCGATCTGCTCCAACACGAGACCTAAGGGGATCGATCTGCTTGCCTTAAAATCGATCTTCTCCTTACAGAATGTTTAGCAAATCGATCTGGCTCCATTGGAGATCGATCTGTCTTGTTCCATTGCTCAAATAAGAGCATTTTGGCTCTTCCAGATCGATCTCTCATCCTATGAGATCGATCTGGCATTCGTATTTTTCAGATTTTGCTACAGTTTTCTGCAGAAACTCATACCAAATGTCCTTGATTTGCTGCCATGGTCATTTTCTCATCCAACCACCTTTAAGACTTGAACATGGCACCCATTCATACTTCATATTCATTTAAAATCAAATTTGTGAGTACATTACAAACTCATATTACAAGTATGTACATTAAATCCATGGACTTACATCACTTATGCTTTACATTGCAAATACATCATCATACTCATGATTTCATAAAGTTTACATCTAAAACTATGAATCTTACATACCAGTCCTCAGCCGTGCTCAACTATTACGGACGCTCTGTGGAGAGGAGGAAATAAAAAGGGGGTGAGCTCACAGCTCAGTAAGGAAATAAGGCAAGCAAGTAGATAACCACACTATCTACAAAATATAATGCTCATGACAATAAATCATTTCCTTTTCGATTCGCATCTATAGCATGTGTCTTTCTTGAAACATTTTTACAATATATATATATATATATATATATATATATACAAATCATCAGTTATGAAACTGAAAACATGTTGGTTTAATAAATCTCAGCAATTTATGCAAAATATTGCATTTCTCATGTAATTAATATAAATCACATTTTATCATGCCATTTCAATTAAATCAAAACAATGATGGCATATCGTCATGTTAAAAACATAGAAATCCGGGCCTCACCCATCCCTCAGGTTACCCTTATCACACACAAAATCACATGTTCAGATTATAAAATCATGTGATAATTCAATCAAGAAATCTCAAGTGAATACTACATGTTCCGAGATTATGATCATAACTCATTTTTCGTGATCCCAGGCTACACAGTACTTGGTGTACGGGGTCTCACATTTGCTGTAACGAGAGGTTGGTCAAATCCTCTACCGTCAGCTCAATAATATCGTGTACTCACGGTACATCGTACTCCATGTGACATACACGGTACAAAATACTCCATGGACCCATTCTTAAGGTCGGGGTGCCTGCCATAGGTCTTAGCCCTCATACCATGGATATATATCATAGTTAAGGTGCTTACCATAAGTCTTAGCCCTCATACTATGGATAATAGTTTCGATAGCCCTTGGCTATATATCAAAATGCACGTGCGAGCATATAATCGGTGCAACACACAGTTTGTACTGGCTCCCAGCACGACTGTTTCATGCTATCTCTTTCAAAATCGGTACGTGCGAGTAAACTCCCAACACGAACCCATGCATATAGTCATATAAAACTAGTGCGAGCAATGCTCCCAGCTCTATGACATGTAAAACTGAGTATGAGTAATGTTCCAATACTCTATCATGCATCAATCAATAAAACTGAGTACGAGCAATGCTCCCAGTACTCTATCATGCACAAATCGCATTTAAAATCAAGTACGAGAATATACTCAAGTACTATGTGATGCATATCTCATAAAATCTAGTGTGAGTATTACTTTAGCACCAATGGTTTTCACACAAACTGATAAATGGCTTATTTAAATTGAAATTTTACACAATCAAATCAAATCGACACTAAAATGTGCTGTTTTCGCATATACATTAAAACAATAGCCATTCTATCCATGCAACTATCAAAACTAGTCACAAACATGCTTCCTAAGCTTTTTACCCTTCAATTTGGATAAAACCGTAATTTTTACCTTATCAGTTTCTATCGAACTTTTCTATACTCAAAATTTCATATACAATATAATTATTCAAAATTCTATTCGAAATACGTGTAGCTACCTCTAGCTACTCACAAAATTCCCTTACCTCGGATCACATCACGTGACCTCACTTCCTTGGTGCTGCTCACTCTCGTAGTCTGATCAGCTTCCAATATAACTTCCGAAGCTGTTAATAATCATTCACATTAGTATACTTTAATATACTTAGTTTTCACTTGCATGAATCTAAATCAATGCATTTAGCCCTTTTTACACTCATTTAGCATTATTTCAGCTTATTAGACTTTACTCTTTCTTAAGTCCCTTTCGGTTTTACAACTCATTTCTCGAGAACCTATTAGACTCATCCAAGTCTACTGATTCAAATTAAATCGGCATGATCTCCCTATGCCTCCATTTCATCATTTTCTCTCACTATGGTATTTCACCATATACCTCATATGCAGATTTTCATTTCTCATCTATTCCAATTTATGTATTTCATAAAACTATTTGACAATCATACATAAATGCTTATTTCATCCTTAAATCCATGCCTACTTAACTTTCACATCATTTTCTCAAATTCATGTCAATTATAGGTTATGGATATTTAACATGATCAAGGTGTTTTCAGCAAATCAAATATACACCAATCAACTCACCAAGATACCTATATTAACATATATGAAGTTGGTGTATTGAATCTTACCTAGCTTGATTTTACCTCTTTTTTGCCAAATTGGAGAAAATTCACCTTGCTCCTTCAATCCTTGATTCCAACTTCTAGTTTCCAACTACGTTGTTCTACTCTTTACTAGGAACAACTTTGTTGAAATGAATCTCACTCAAAACTGCTTGAAAGATAATGATTTTTGGAGTAGAAAGGTTAGGTTTTACTTTGGTTTCAATGGGGATTTGGTTGCTCTCGAGAAAATGAAGTGCAGAAGTCCAGTATATATAGAATTACCCTTGGACATCGATCTCCTAACAGTGAGAGATCGATTTGCCCTATGTTTATCTCTTCAGAATTTGACTTTTTATGCTTAGGAGATCAATCTGCTCTTTAGCATCAGATCGATATGCTTTACACAGAATCATATAGAGATCGATCTGGCCATTGTATGAGATCGATCCATTCTATCTAGAACCTATCCAAGATCGATCTGCTTTGAATGAGGGATCGATCTGCTCCCTTCTGCAGCAGTTCTGCTGTAATTTTCCTAGAATTTCATTGTTACATTCATATCTAATTTGCTTCACTACCCGTTTTGCATTTCTTACACATTTGAAACTTAAAAACATTCATTCCTTATAATTTATATCAAACGTGACTTGTTCGTACATCAGAAAATCATAAAGAGTACATATGAAATTACGGGCCTTACACCTTATCCCAAACATACTTTGCAGTTTGAAACTTATCTATGATCACACTTCTCTTTAGATTCTTAGATTAGACTGCTATCTAGACGCTGTCAAGTTTTTAGGCAATGAGGTATTTTAAAATACCTTAACTAGCCATCAAACCTGACCACCCGAACTAATGATTGTTATAGGGGTTCAAACTTCGAAACATAGTCGCAAGCAGAAAACCAAAACTTATTGTAGTCCTCATTCATCCTTTGGACACAACCATTCTCAAATCATATCACTTAATTCCAAATCATACCACATATCAAGTATTCATATATTGAAAACATCACTTATTCAAAATATAACCAATATTCAAATCTTATTATTCAGACTATAACTTGTATTCAAAACTTACTACACTTCAAAACTTCTCTTATTTCAATCATCATCTATATTGAAGTAATTTCCTTATTCGGGTTAAGTCTCGTATTTGAAACATATTTACATCCGTAACATAATCCTTATATTCAAACCATATTTCATGTCCCAAACTCTTTTTACATTTCGATAACATGGTACTTATTTCAAAACACATTTCACAACTTGAATCGTAATATCTTTTGCTAACTATTTTAACTTGTTAGCAGAGACACTACTGACTATTATTATCTCTTCAGTTGGGACTCCATTACTAACTATTATCATCCCCGTTAGCAGGGGCAACAATCATGCTTAAAATGTCACGACCCTTTTCATTCTTTTTAACCAAAAATCTCAATAAATTTTTTGCATTTATTCCTTTCTCTACTCGATCGTGAACAAACTTACCACTACACTGTTGGGCTGTGAGTCAATAATAATCCACTCGTAATATCCATTATCAGTTAATAAAAGTGATGTCATACATTTAAACATCAATCATTCATTTATACAAAATATGTTCACTGACATCTACATCCCCCATAATTACATTTCAAATGACTACTGTGTTTTTACATTGTTTAGATACAAAAAGAATCCTGTGTATATACCTTTTAGCGATGGAAGCAGCGGATGTCCAAACTAAAATGTCTCAGTCCTCGCTGGGCTACTATGCACGCTCTGTAGGAGGGGAAAATAGAGAGGGACAAGCAACCACACGCTCAGTAAGGCAATAATGCAAGCATGGTAGATAACTACTCTATCTACATGCTGATAGTGTTATGCATAAATCATTTATAATAGGAGCATGAGGAATAAAAACTATGCCATATGAGTATACATATATCATGTATCAAAATCATGTAAAATTGGCATATAAAACATGGAAACATCAACATGTAAAACCATCTCATGCTCATTCTCATTTAATCTCTTAAAAAGGACAATTCATTTAAGAAACCTCCTTTTTTAAATCACATCACAAAACTCTTTCTCAAACACATACAATCTCATCACAAACCATTTTCTCACTCACAAACATCATTACTATTTCACAAATCAAATCCCACAAGGCTCGACCCCTCCCTCGAGTCTACCATGGGCAATCACAATCACACATATGTAATAAAAACTAGATCACTATATCACAAGTGCCTATATGGCCAACTACATCATAACTCATCCCAGACCACACGCATCCAGGTGTGCGGGGTATCGTACTTGTAAGACCCGATATTTTCAAGTGCATTTAAAAATGCAAAAGGACTAAAATGGTCGAAAGACTAATATTCGGTATTAATCGGGACAAGAAAATTTAATTAAAAATATGAGATTTAGAAATCTTGATCAATAATGAAGAAATAATTAAATTTCGGGTTAAATTGATCAAGATATGAATTTCTTGGGATAAATCGGGATTTTCGCATCGAAAAATAATCTCGAAAATAATCGAAAAATATACCGGAAAGGTAAAACCGGACTGAGAAATTAATTTATGAATTAAATAGAAATTTTTTATAATATTTTGGGATATTTTGTAATTTTAATAATATTTTAATGAATAAAATATTATTAAAAATAAATTATAAATAAATAAAAATAAATAAAAAAAATAAAAAAATAAAAAATAAAAGAGGAAACTCGCGAAACGCGAGCTGGAAAACAAAAACAGAAGCAGAGAAGAAACGGAAGCCGAAAAGCGAACCGAGGGAGATCCCTCCGTCTGACGGTCACCGGCGGCCAAGGGCCCCAGGCGAGGGTCGGCGAAGGTCGGCCGACCTCAGGCGAACCCACAGGCGGCCAGACGCGCGGCGAGGTGGCCGGAAAACGTCGAAAACGGAGGAGAAGACCGCGGGGGAGAGAACCCCGATTCGCCGGCGATGGGGCTGATTCGACCCCAGCCGAGGCCCGATTTAGGGAGCCCAGACGATTGCGCGCCGATTGGCACCGGAATCGCGCCGGGAACCTGCCCGACGGCGCCGGCACGACCAAAGGGAGCCTGGACCGGCCGAACCGGACAGAACCGGCCGAACCGGACCAGACCGAACCGGCGGTCCGAACCGGGTTGAACCGGACCGGACCGGTTCAGCCAAAAAGAGGGGGAAAAAAGGGAGAAAAAGGGAAAAAGAAAAAGAGAAAAAATTGGGGAAAATTCCAGTGATGCAATCGAGCTTCGGGTAAGTCGGTAAGCGGTTAAATTGACCGATTTAATTTTCTGAATATTTAATTTAATTAATTCCGACTGGAAATTTACCCGGAAAAATATATTTAATTGTGTAGCTCGACAATTGGCATCCACTGAGAGCTCGAGACAGCCTCGATTTGTATACGATCAGGGAATAACGGGTAAGTGACCCGTATTTACGACAATTTTATATCGTTATGCGTGATTGATATTTAACGCATAAATTACGGATTTAATTTCCGCATAAATGAATTAAATTCTGGAAAATTAGATAAATTGTCGTAAATATTAAATTGAGATATCAGAGAATTTAGAACGAGGCTAAATAAATTACTGATGGGCCCAGTGAGCCCAATAGGCCTCGATAAAGTGTGGTAAAAGGGCTTAAGGTCGATTAAGGCCCATTATGGTGCAATCGGGCCCAATATGGGTAAACGGGCCCAATGATTTAAAGATTAAGCCCAGAAAATTATGAAATACATTAAATTGTATTGTATTTGACCTGATGAATGTGTATCCGCAGTTCCGGAGATTTGATTTGGATTCGGAGCAAATCGGACTGCGTGACAAGACATCAGTGGGAAAGGTCAGACTGTACAGAAAAATGAGGTAAGGGAATTGTGTGAGTAGCTAGAGGTAGCTACGCATATTTTAATAGTTTTTCTGTACACTGAGTATGTATGTATACATGGATATTGTATAATGATCCTAAAAATGGTTTGAATGATTTTAAGGATCGAAATAGGTGAAATGTCTATTTTACCCCTATTGAGGGAAGTTCACCTAAGGATGGTGAAAGCATGACATGCATGAAATGCATGATTTAAGGACTTTTGATGATTAAGGAATTTTATTGGTTTTAATCAAAGCAAAGCGATAGATTGGCCAGAAATTATTTAATTTCACAAAATAACACTACGTAGGTGTTATTAATAATTAAATGGAAATTTCTTTGGAAAACGGCCAACTATCAAGTTTATATGGAAACAGATAGTGCCGACACGTAGTTCGCACTATATCTGCGTTTGTGAATGTGCATAAATGTGCTTGAGCAGTTGCTCGCACCGACTTGTGACATCATATGCATGAAATGTGCTAGAGCATGGTGCTCGCACTGATTTTTAATATTGTGAAATGAGAGCTGCTGGAGCCTAGCTCGCACTCTGTTTTGACATGTTTTGACATGTTTTGATTTGTTTTGACGTGGTATGCATAAAATAGTGCTGGAGCGATTACTCGCACTACTTTTAATGATTTGACATGCATGAGAGATGCTGGAGCTTAGCTCGCATCCTGTTTTGATTTAGTTATGCATAAAGCCGTGCTGGAGTATAACTCGCACGAGATTTGATTTACTTGAGCATTCATTTGTGCTGGAGCGTTGCTCGCACAAAGTTTTATATGGTTTTCATAATTCATTTGAATGCCGTACTGGAGGTTTTCTCGTACGAGGTTTTCACTGAATTTATATACATATCCGTACTAGAGCGTTGCTCGTACGTGGAATTTACATGAAATTATAATCAGTTTAAGTCGTACTGGAGCGCTGCTCGTACGCAGATTTCACTGATTTTTATGAAACCGTGCTAGAGCTTCCCTCGCACGAGATTTTCAGATATCATGAATATGCATGGAGCCGTGCTTGAGCTTCGCTCGCACATGGATTTATATTACATGCATATAGCCGTGTTGGAGCCTCCTGTAGACTGTGTGTCACAGTGAGATGATATGCTCACACGTGCATCCTGAGACAGAGATGTTATGGGTGGATAAGACCTATTACAGGCACCCCTGATTGAGCTTGGGTTCACGGAGTACGTTGTACCGTGTATGTCACGCGGAGTACGCTGTACCGTGGGGATTGTTGGAGTGGAGTGGCATGAGCCACGAGGCAGCAAGCCTTGCCCTCGCAATCCTGGTGTTATGCTGTTCTGGCGGGTAGGACGACCCACCTCCCGTTTCAGGTGTGATACCCCGCACACTAGGTACCGTGTTGCCAGGGATCACTAGGATATGGCCATAGTCCTCGATGTTACTGTTAAATTACCTGATTGTCTCACATGATATAACTTGTGGTCTGTTAGACCAGGGTAGACCCGAAGGAGGGGTCAGGCCCCCGATTTGATGATTTGATGATTTCAGATGATTTTATGATATGTGACCCTGAAAGAAGGGTGGTTTTATAACTCAAGTTTTATAATGAAGTATAACGAATTGTTTTATGAGTTTTGAGATGATTGACCCAGAGGGGTTATTTTATACTGCGTTTTAAATGAATTGATTTAAATGCAGTGGCATGATGTGTTTTTCCATGCTTTCATTTGAAATCCATGTTTTGTCTTACATGGCATGAAAGATTGCATGATCTTGATTAAATTCATGCTTAATATGATTTAATGATGTCACATAAAATGCTTTGAATGCATGAGTTACATGATTTATATATGCACAAATAGTTTTGGATAAACTATGGCATTGAATATGCATGACTTTGTGCGTGTAAATTTTAAATGAAAAGAAATGGATTTAAGGGCATGGCATTATGAGCATGTAGATAGTGGAGCTATCTACTTACTTGCATAATTGCCTTACTGAGCGTGTGGTTTGCTCACCCCCCTTATTTTTCCATCTTTTCAGAGCACTTGCAATAGATATTGAGCGGCTGAGGACTTGCATGGTTGATATTTGCTGCTTCCCATCGAGAGACAGGTATACACATTTGTATGGTTTTGTATCTAAATATGTAATGCACAGTACTGTAAATGGATATGATGTCGGGGATGTAGAGTCATGCAAATACCGTTGGGTATGTGTTTATTTAAAGTCAAAAGGATAGTAGACTCTGATATATGATTATGGAAATGGATTGGTAATAGTGAGAGGTGACTAACACCGAATCATAGCCCAACTGTGTTGTAGGATGGTCACGACAAGAGAAAGGTAAGAATTAAATAATAAATGAAAAAGCGAAAAATTTACTCTGATTTTTAGGTAATTCGGGTCGTGACAGGTTAAATGGTATCAGAGCTTGAGTTGGCCTGATATGAGTCGGTGTTAGTGGTTAAGGATGTTTACATCCCCATGTACTGTGCATTATTTAGATACAATTGTGTATATCGAGATGGAAGTGCAGCTAAGAATTTGGTTTTAAATGCAAGAATAGACTCATTGACTGATAGCCGCTATGGTTGGGAGGCGAGTACACGAGCTCAAGGCCGTTGAGGTAGGCCCAAGAGTTGTACTGAGTCGCCACATGAAACTCGAGATGAGAATGACGTGGAGGCTGATATAGAGCATGCTCCACAGAGTCTGATAGAGAGATCGGATAGAGTCTGACAGAGAGATCAGACAGTATTGAGATACGCTTCGCGAGGTTGGAGCGGAGTGTAGGGAATATTTTACGAGCTAATTGCTCAGGGTATGTATGGTATTTGAGGGCGAGTCGGAACATTGATGAAAGTTCGCTCGACCCATTTGAAGATTTCGACATCCAGATTGGACATGAAAAGTAATTCAATATGTATTCCAGTGACAGAATATCTCGGATATTATTTTAAAGAAAATTACAGATGACATTCTTTACTCTGACCCAGAGGAACATGTTGATTAACGAGTATGATACTCAGTTTATATTCCTGGGCAGATGTGACTCGAACATGATGAACAGTGAGAGTCAAGATGTCTGAAAGTTTATGGAAGGACTCAGATTGTCAATTAGAGTCCGATTTGCCCGTTAGACATCACTACCTATGCCGAGGCAGTGCGCAGACTACAGCTGTGTAAATAAAATCAAGAGTTGCACGCCTCTGAGATTGAGAAAGGTAGTGAGGGTCGAAATTTAGACAAAAAGAGAATAGAGAATGACAAAGATGTCAGAACAAGAAAAGGTAATTGGTAAAAAGCTTAGAGCTGATAAATCACGGGGTAAGTTGATTGATAAACCCCAGTATATCTAATTTTAACACTATTGAGGGGTATTATGATTTGAGGACCGCAACCTGCTACGGAGCATTGTAAACAGTATAACAGAGTAGCAGTGTGAACAGTGTAAGATGTGTGGTAGTTATCACGAAAATAAGATGTTGGACGAGGGCGAGTGTATGCCTTGGACCAGGACACTACTGATATTTCATTGGATGTGGTGGAAGATACCACACTGGTTGTGAATAATGAAATAATTATTTTAATTGATCCTGGTGCCACGCATTTATTCATACCGCCTTCAGTTGCTTATAAGTTAGTGAAAAATGTGAAGCCTGTACCCTTAGGCAAGAGGATGATAGTTAGTTGATTTTCACTAACTGAATATGAGTATAGGGATTGTAAGTTGAAAATAGGAGTGAAAATATCACTGAAAAGTGTATTGTAACTTGACAAGTAAGGAAAGAGTTTGCCATAAGTGATATATGAAAGGAGATAAGATTGGAGATGTGATAGATCCTGCATACGAGATAAATTGGAATAAAAGGCATATGCAAGGTAAGGATATCATTGATATGCAAAGTAATTTGGATTAAGCAATATGTAGTGTATATGGATTGCGACCAAGATAAGGGGTAGATATATCTACACCCAGTCGATGTGGTCAAATCTTAGGGTTAATAAAGGTATTTTAAAATATTTCCCTGCCTGAAGATTTGACAGCGTCTGGAAGCGCACGCATAATCTATAGATTGAATTCGACGGTCATAATATATACATTAAAATTTGGGTACCTTTGCTGGTACGATAAAGAAATATAGAATTTGATTAATCAAGAAGGTTTAAAATTTAAAATTTTATAAAAGCCGTTAATATAAGAAAAAGGAAATGACGTGAGCTAGTATCTTGAACGAAAGCTATTTCGAAATGACATTGTACGTTTATGCGTACATAGGTCAAGTATATGAAAAATTGAAATATTGAGTGGAACTCAACTACGTTAAGGTATTTAAACCTTACCTGGACCGATTGATTGTCATCTTTAGTGATGATATTATGATGTATTCGAAGTCCAGGGAAGAGTATGAGTAGCAACAGGAAACTGTCTTACAGACAAGGTGTTATGAGTTTCTTGAAATGAGTTGCTCAGTTGACACGTCTCATTCGGGAAAAGATTTCATACGAGTGTTATGATAAGTATGAAAATAGCTTCAATGAGTTTTGGTATATTGGAGTAATGAACTGACCACCATAAGTATTCTCACTATAACCAACAGCTCAAGAGGTTTCAGTGTGTATGGATACCTCCAAATAAGGATTGGGCTGTGTATTGATGTAAAATGGGAAGATAGTCATTTATAGATCCAAATAGTTCAAGGATCATGAGAGAAACTATCTGACCCATGATTTAGAGTTGGCAGCCGTAGCGATTACACTGAAAGTATGGCTTCACCACTTATATGGTAAGAAATTTCGGGTATGCACTGATCGTAAAAGCCCCGAATATCTGTTTTCACAGAAAGAGTAGAAAATGAGATAACCATGAGGGTTAGAGCTTCTAAGAATTATGATTGTGAATATTGTACCACCCAGGAAAGGCTAATGTAATGGTTGATGCCTTGAGCAGAAAGAGCCTCGGGATGGTATCACATAAGATGGTCAGGGAGCGAGAGCTGCTAGAGCAGTTGTGAACCTCAGTAGTGATGTGATCCCTTCTTGATGATGACGGTGATTTTATGACAGCTAGCCTGAGGTTAGAACCGGATTTGTGTGACCGGATTTGCCAGGCTTAGCGTGATGATCGACAAGGTGTCGATGGTATGGGTCAGATTCAGAAGGGTTTAGTGACAGAGTTCACAGAGAGTGATGATGACTGACAGAGGTTCAGAGATAGTATAAGTGCTCCCCAGGACCACAGTTGATGATACAGTATTATTGTCAGAAGCTCACTTTTCGGGATATACAGTGCATCCGAGAAATAATAAATATATCGAGATATTTGAAAATGGTATTGGTGGTCAGGTATGAAAAGTGACATTGTAGAATTATGGACAAGTGTCTCGTATATCAGCAGAGTAAGGTAGAGCAATAGATGTCTGCAGAGTTATTGCAACCTCTACCTATATTGACATGGAAATGGGAACAAGTGACCATGAAGTTGTGATGGGTTATAGAGGACCCGAAAGAATCACGAGGCTATCTGGGTGATAGTCGATAGATTGATTAAGTTTACCCACCTTCTGGTTATGAAATCCCGAGATACTCTGAGTGCGTAGGCGGATTTATGTGTATAAAAAAAAAAATTGTGGAACAATATGTAGCGTTCCAGGGAGCATGATATTAGATGGGGATTCCCGCTTCACTTCCCACTTCTGGGAATATTGTTTTTGAAAGTTATGGGAACCCGATTATGTGTTAGCACAGCTTCCACCCTCAGACAGATGGTCAGTCAGAGAGGACTGTACAGGTTCTGGAGGATGTGATGAGAGCGTGTGCCATTGATTTTATGAGCTCCTGGGATGATTAGTTGCTACTAATCAAATTCGCCAATGATGACAGTTGTCACTTGAGTATCGGGATGAGATTAAATGAGGCATTGTATGGCCATAGGGAGTTGTTCCCTGACTTGGATAAGAAGTGGGTGACAGATAGAGAGTTGTTCCCGAATTAGTAAGACAAACCTCTGAGTATGTTCAGTTGATTTGAGAGAGATTAAGAACACCTCAGAGCAGACAGAAAGACTATGCTGACAAGAGACAGGAAATCATTGGAATTCACCGAGGGTGAATCATTATGTTGGCAGTTACTTGTCTTAAGGACGTAACAAGATTCGGATAGAGATATTGGACAAAGTGGGAGGTAAGACCTGTAGGTTGGCATTACCACTTGAATAAACAGGCATCCACTATGTGTCCTATCTTATGATGTTTCGAAAATATTATCCGAACCCAGTATATGTGATCAGATATGAGCTCCAACAATTTAGCTCAATGCAAATATAACGTATGATTGGAGGAATCGATTCGGGCATTAAACTTAAGGACAAAGTGTTGAGGTTTGAAATGATCTCCCTAGTTAAGTATGATGATAGTATTACACTCCGGAGAAAGTCACTTGAAGATGACAGTATATGATGCGATAGACATACCCGGAGTTGTTATGGACTCATATTACTTGGTTCTAATTTGGAGGACCAAATTTCTTAAGTGGGGGAGATTGTAAGACCCGATATTTTCAAGTGCATTTAAAAATGCAAAAGGACTAAAATGGTCGAAAGACTAATATTCGGTATTAATCGGGACAAGAAAATTTAATTAAAAATATGAGATTTAGAAATCTTGATCAATAATGAAGAAATAATTAAATTTCGGGTTAAATTGATCAAGATATGAATTTCTTGGGATAAATCGGGATTTTCGCATCGAAAAATAATCTCGAAAATAATCGAAAAATATACCGGAAAGGTAAAACCGGACTGAGAAATTAATTTATGAATTAAATAGAAATTTTTTATAATATTTTGGGATATTTTGTAATTTTAATAATATTTTAATGAATAAAATATTATTAAAAATAAATTATAAATAAATAAAAATAAATAAAAAAAATAAAAAAATAAAAAAATAAAAAGAGGAAACTCGCGAAACGCGAGCTGGAAAACGAAAACAGAAGCAGAGAAGAAACGGAAGCCGAAAAGCGAACCGAGGGAGATCCCTCCGTCTGACGGTCACCGGCGGCCAAGGGCCCCAGGCGAGGGTCGGCGAAGGTCGGCCGACCTCAGGCGAACCCACAGGCGGCCAGACGCGCGGCGAGGTGGCCGGAAAACGTCGGAAACGGAGGAGAAGACCGCGGGGGAGAGAACCCCGATTCGCCGGCGATGGGGCTGATTCGACCCCAGCCGAGGCCCGATTTAGGGAGCCCAGACGATTGCGCGCCGATTGGCACCGGAATCGCGCCGGGAACCGGCCCGACGGCGCCGGCACGACCAAAGGGAGCCTGGACCGGCCGAATCGGACAGAACCGGCCGAACCGGACCAGACCGAACCGGCGGTCCGAACCGGGTTGAACCGGACCGGACCGGTTCAGCCAAAAAGAGGGGGAAAAAAGGGAGAAAAAGGGAAAAAGAAAAAGAGAAAAAATTGGGGAAAATTCCAGTGATGCAATCGAGCTTCGGGTAAGTCGGTAAGCGGTTAAATTGACCGATTTAATTTTCTGAATATTTAATTTAATTAATTCCGACTGGAAATTTACCCGGAAAAATATATTTAATTGTGTAGCTCGACAATTGGCATCCACTGAGAGCTCGAGACAGCCTCGATTTGTATACGATCAGGGAATAACGGGTAAGTGACCCGTATTTACGACAATTTTATATCGTTATGCGTGATTGATATTTAACGCATAAATTACGGATTTAATTTCCGCATAAATAAATTAAATTCTGGAAAATTAGATAAATTGTCGTAAATATTAAATTGAGATATCAGAGAATTTAGAACGAGGCTAAATAAATTACTGATGGGCCCAGTGAGCCCAATAGGCCTCGATAAAGTGTGGTAAGAGGGCTTAAGGTCGATTAAGGCCCATTATGGTGCAATCGGGCCCAATATGGGTAAACGGGCCCAATGATTTAAAGATTAAGCCCAGAAAATTATGAAATACATTAAATTGTATTGTATTTGACCTGATGAATGTGTATCCGCAGTTCCGGAGATTTGATTTGGATTCGGAGCAAATCGGACTGCGTGACAAGACATCAGTGGGAAAGGTCAGACTGTACAGAAAAATGAGGTAAGGGAATTGTGTGAGTAGCTAGAGGTAGCTACGCATATTTTAATAGTTTTTCTGTACACTGAGTATGTATGTATACATGGATATTGTATAATGATCCTAAAAATGGTTTGAATGATTTTAAGGATCGAAATAGGTGAAATGTCTATTTTACCCCTATTGAGGGAAGTTCACCTAAGGATGGTGAAAGCATGACATGCATGAAATGCATGATTTAAGGACTTTTGATGATTAAGGAATTTTATTGGTTTTAATCAAAGCAAAGCGATAGATTGGCCAGAAATTGTTTAATTTCACAAAATAACACTACGTAGGTGTTATTAATAATTAAATGGAAATTTCTTTGGAAAACGGCCAACTATCAAGTTTATATGGAAACAGATAGTGCCGACACGTAGTTCGCACTATATCTGCGTTTGTGAATGTGCATAAATGTGCTTGAGCAGTTGCTCGCACCGACTTGTGACATCATATGCATGAAATGTGCTAGAGCATGGTGCTCGCACTGATTTTTAATATTGTGAAATGAGAGCTGCTGGAGCCTAGCTCGCACTCTGTTTTGACATGTTTTGACATGTTTTGATTTGTTTTGACGTGGTATGCATAAAATAGTGCTGGAGCGATTACTCGCACTACTTTTAATGATTTGACATGCATGAGAGATGCTGGAGCTTAGCTCGCATCCTGTTTTGATTTAGTTATGCATAAAGCCGTGCTGGAGTATAACTCGCACGAGATTTGATTTACTTGAGCATTCATTTGTGCTGGAGCGTTGCTCGCACAAAGTTTTATATGGTTTTCATAATTCATTTGAATGCCGTACTGGAGGTTTTCTCGTACGAGGTTTTCACTGAATTTATATACATATCCGTACTAGAGCGTTGCTCGTACGTGGAATTTACATGAAATTATAATCAGTTTAAGTCGTACTGGAGCGCTGCTCGTACGCAGATTTCACTGATTTTTATGAAACCGTGCTAGAGCTTCCCTCGCACGAGATTTTCAGATATCATGAATATGCATGGAGCCGTGCTTGAGCTTCGCTCGCACATGGATTTATATTACATGCATATAGCCGTGTTGGAGCCTCCTGTAGACTGTGTGTCACAGTGAGATGATATGCTCACACGTGCATCCTGAGACAGAGATGTTATGGGTGGATAAGACCTATTACAGGCACCCCTGATTGAGCTTGGGTTCACGGAGTACGTTGTACCGTGTATGTCACGCGGAGTACGCTGTACCGTGGGGATTGTTGGAGTGGAGTGGCATGAGCCACGAGGCAGCAAGCCTTGCCCTCGCAATCCTGGTGTTATGCTGTTCTGGCGGGTAGGACGACCCACCTCCCGTTTCAGGTGTGATACCCCGCACACTAGGTACCGTGTTGCCAGGGATCACTAGGATATGGCCATAGTCCTCGATGTTACTGTTAAATTACCTGATTGTCTCACATGATATAACTTGTGGTCTGTTAGACCAGGGTAGACCCGAAGGAGGGGTCAGGCCCCCGATTTGATGATTTGATGATTTCAGATGATTTTATGATATGTGACCCTGAAAGAAGGGTGGTTTTATAACTCAAGTTTTATAATGAAGTATAACGAATTGTTTTATGAGTTTTGAGATGATTGACCCAGAGGGGTTATTTTATACTGCGTTTTAAATGAATTGATTTAAATGCAGTGGCATGATGTGTTTTTCCATGCTTTCATTTGAAATCCATGTTTTGTCTTACATGGCATGAAAGATTGCATGATCTTGATTAAATTCATGCTTAATATGATTTAATGATGTCACATAAAATGCTTTGAATGCATGAGTTACATGATTTATATATGCACAAATAGTTTTGGATAAACTATGGCATTGAATATGCATGACTTTGTGCGTGTAAATTTTAAATGAAAAGAAATGGATTTAAGGGCATGGCATTATGAGCATGTAGATAGTGGAGCTATCTACTTACTTGCATAATTGCCTTACTGAGCGTGTGGTTTGCTCACCCCCCTTATTTTTCCATCTTTTCAGAGCACTTGCAATAGATATTGAGCGGCTGAGGACTTGCATGGTTGATATTTGCTGCTTCCCATCGAGAGACAGGTATACACATTTGTATGGTTTTGTATCTAAATATGTAATGCACAGTACTGTAAATGGATATGATGTCGGGGATGTAGAGTCATGCAAATACCGTTGGGTATGTGTTTATTTAAAGTCAAAAGGATAGTAGACTCTGATATATGATTATGGAAATGGATTGGTAATAGTGAGAGGTGACTAACACCGAATCATAGCCCAACTGTGTTGTAGGATGGTCACGACAAGAGAAAGGTAAGAATTAAATAATAAATGAAAAAGCGAAAAATTTACTCTGATTTTTAGGTAATTCGGGTCGTGACAGTACTGGCACGAAGGCTGATTATCCCTCGTAGACTTCCTCTTCACATAACCATCACGCGGTACATCGTACTCCATGTGATATACACGGTACAGCATACTCCGCGGACTCATATCGTGGTTGGGGGTGCCAGTCATAGGTCTTATCTACCCCATACCAAGAACTTTCCATACCCACGTTGTAGAGCCTCCCTGCCGAACAGAGCCTCCCGCCCTTCCAAGGCTTAAGGATATTGGCTTAAGGATCCTTCCGTAAGAAAGCCTCCCCACCGAACAAAGCCTCCCTGCCTAACAGATCCTTCCCACCTCCTCGGGCTTAAGGATGTTAGCTTAAGGATGTAGGGCTTAAGGATCTTACCGTAAGAGAGCCTCCCCACCGAACAGAGCCTCCCTGCCTAATAGAGCCTCCCCGCCTCCTCGGGCTTAAGGATGTTGGCTTAAGGATGTAGGGTTGAGGGTCTTACCAACTTTCACGATCTTATACGTATCACAATGTGCAAACTTGTGCGAGCAAAGCTCTAGCATGACTCATGCATCATAATTATACCACCTCGTATGAGCAACGCTTTAGTACGACATTTATGCATTAAATCAGGAAGACACCACGTACGAGCATAGCTCCAGTACAGTTATATACATAAGAAAACCACTCAAAATCCACGTACGAGCAGAAGCTCCAGTACAGTTTATAAAGTATCATCACAAATCAAATCAAAGTGCGAGCTAAGCTCCAGTACTTTCATGCAAGTCAAAGCATCAAAATCTAGCGCGAGCGAGGCTCTAGCGCGATTTAATTCACATAGCTCGATAGGCGGCTCATATGCATTCAATCACATCACAAACATGTTTAGCACCTCACATGTGCTATTCCATAACATCAATAAAACACTAGCCAGCCTATTATTTTATTCGCTCAAAACAAAAAGTGGTGTTTTGTGAAACATTCAAAACACGTGATTTATGCAATTATTAGCCTTACTATCCCCTTTTTTAAGAATCATTTCAGAAACCAAATCTCATACAAATTCTCATAACTATTCATGCATATCAACAACCATTTCCTTAAACCTTCATGTGTTTCATAAACACCCTATATTCACCCACAAAGTATGAGCAGCTACCTCTATATACTTACAAAATTCCCTTACCTGGAATTGCGACGCGTGATTCCATTTCCTTAAAGTTGCTTACTCGTGCGTTCGATTCATCTCCAACGAACTCTCCAAAACTGTACATAATCGTGTTTCACATTATTTTAGTCCATTATAATCCAACTCTTGCGTTTACTATAGTCGATTCGACCTATAGTCTCTATTAACGCTTATGAGGCCTCGTTTCATTACTCTACCCATAACTCGAATCTATTGATTCTTGCCAAATCGATATTAAATCGATATTAAGCTCATAGCGTTCATATTTCATCATTCCTTCGCTATGGCATTCATCAAACACTATATGTGTTGATTTTCATAATTCCACTTAAACCTATAATGTAATTCCATTTAACCAACTAAAATCATACATATTACCTCAATAACAACTTTAGCATGCCCCTAAATCATAAACTCATTCAACCCATATCTTCTCACATTATACCCATTCTAGGTTTTCTAGGTTACACCAATTCCACCACATTCCTAGATAATTTATCCATCAATACACATCCAACTCAACTCCAAAATCAACAATTAGACAAATGTATTGGGGCTGAAGTGTTAGAAACTTACCAATCTAGTTTCTCTTCTTGCTCCAAAGGGAAATGTTCCTTGCTCTTTCAATACCAACAATGAGGTTTTGGGTTTCAACTATGTTGTTCTCTTCCTCAAGATGAATAACTTTGTATCTAATAGCCTCCCCTTAATTCTTACTGGAAATGGACTGATTTTAGAGAGATAAACTTAGGTTTTAGGTGAAAAATCGAAGGGTGATGTTGTTTTCCCGAAAATTTCAGATTTCAGCACTACTTTTATAGAAATAGCTTGAGGAGATCGATCTGCATTAGGAGGAGATCGATCTGGCCCCTATAATTCCCTCTTTTTCACGGTATTTTAAGCATGAGAGCGATCTGTCGAAGCTTGAGATCGATCTGCTCAAAACAGAGAGCTAAGGAGATCGATCTGTATGCTTAAGGATCGATCTTTTCATTACAGAATGTTTAGGAGATCGATCTGGCCCCATTGGAGATCGATCTACTCTATTCCATTACTCAAATAAGAGCATTCTGGCTCTTCCAAATCGATCTCTCATCCTATGAGATCGATCTGGCCTTCATATTTTCTAGATTTGTTGTAGTTTTCTGCAGTAATTCACACCAAAACAATCCTTAATTTGCTGCCATAGTCATTTTCTCATTCCTCCACCTTTGAAACTTGAAAATGGCATCCATCCATACCTTATACACATTAAAACTTGCGTGTATTCTTTGCATAGCCAAAGGTATACCATACCAAGTCAAATGGAAGTTCAACTTCATTCCATTTCACCACACTACTCATTTTGAGTTTCAATCACATTCATCACTTATAAAAGGTCATTTCTTCATTTTCATACACAATGAAACTTGTATGTACATTACAAACTCATATTGCACGTATGTACATTACATTTATAGACTTTACATTAATTGTACTTCACATTACAAGTACATTACCACACTTATGAATCCATAAGGTTTACATCCAAAAATACGGGTCTTACATAAAATGCCATGCTTATGCAGTAAAACAGTATCATTCTAAAAATAGTAATAGTAAAACAAATAGCAATATTTGCTGTGTATATATGTAAAACTTATTCAGTGTAAAATAATTGCTGTTCAGTACAGTAAATTCCAATTTAGTTCGGTATTTATTCAATTCAGCTCTAGTACAGTAAATAAACGATTCGATAATAGTAAACAATAGCAGTGTAAAAATAATATTTTATGCAATGTTTAAAGAAACCTTCAGTAAAAAAAATCGCTTCTAATTTAGTTCAATACAATAACAGTATAAACAGTCAATCGATAATTCTTTCAGTATTTAAGTAGTGGAGACTAGGTAGGGATATACAGTAAATGGTGGACGTATGGCCACAATCAATGACCTCAAGCATCACTGATCAGGTGTGCGATGATAGCATATGCTTTAAGGGGATGAGTCAGTTCAGCTCATCGCCCAATCAATACAGTTCAGCAGTCTGAAGACTTAAAGCACGATACAGCGTACTCCACATATGTTCACACGGTACAACGTACTCCATGGACCCCAGTACAGTTCAGGGGACGTATGGCCATTGCCAGTGGCCCAAAACATCATTGATTAGGTGTGCAAGGGTGTCACGTGCCTCGGGGGGATGGGTCAGTCCAGCTCGTCTACCAATCAATACGATATAGTAGTTCGAAGACTCAATACACGGTACAACATACTCCATGTGCGTCCACAAGGTATAACATACTCTGTAGACCCCGATACAATACAATCTGACTGAGGGTACCGAGTAATCTCAAGGATTTACCACCCTGGCATCAATCATCAACCATCGCCTTGTCTCAAAATGCAGTTCGAGCAGGTCAATGTGACACACAATCGACACGAAGGCTCAAGCACGATTTCACTTGTAAAATTGATAGGCGGCTCGGTAACATTGAAAACGGTTCAAAAATCAGAATTCATGCGTAAAACGATGCAAAAATAAAAACATGGGTGGAAACTTTCCAGGGGGTCACCCATCTTTGTAATTGCTCCCACCCAAGCGCGCTTAACGTCGATATGCGTGCAGTTTTATGCAAACAGTAAAATCTTAAGCCAGCCTATCAGTATACAGTTATAAATAGCAGTAGACGGTAATGCACAGAAAACATGTAATTCATGCAGTTGTGCAGTGTCTGTGTACATACAATGCAGTTCGGTTAGGGACAGTATATGGTAGCTTTTATTATTGAACTCAAACCGAGATTTTAGGATAGATACATATCCTATAGTATTTATCTAACAACAGCTAGTCGATTCGTGTACATTAGTTATCTCTATGGCTTACATAGTTCCCTTACATACTTATATTGCTTGGAATCGTTGGACATCGTTTACTGCTTGCCTCAGGACTCAATTAAATCTGTCTTATGCTATCCCGCATCAAGAGGTTAATTCGTATCATGGTCTTATGTCCGTAAACGATTCAGAAACCATATATTTTGATAGCTTATTAACAAAGTTCGATAATTGGGTTTTACAATTGTAACTGATATCCACACTTATATTTCGATAGAAACTTTCCCCTTTGAACCTATCAATGAGTAGAAACTGTCCCGGAGACTAGGGTGTTACCTATGTTCACAATCCCGAAAGTCTCTAATCTTAGTGATTAACCAAAGTTTTAACCTATTCCGGCCATGTCGGACAAGCCAAACTATAAGGCCCAATTTTATTCAAAATACGAAATGAAAAATGCAAAAGGATTGAAATGGTATTCCCTAACATGTGAAGGGTAAAATGGTCAAAAGATCAAAATTCGGTATTTATCGTGACAAGAAAATTTAATTAAAAATATGAGATTGAGAAATCTTGATCAATAACAAAGAAATAATTAAATTTCAGATTAAATTGATAAGAAATGAATTTATTGGAATTAATTGGAAATTTTGCATCGAAAAATAATCCCGAAAATAACCGAAAAATATACCGAAAAGACGAAATAAAATCGATAAATTCATTTATTGAATAAATGAATAAAATATAATTTTTTAGGATATTTTGGATTATTATTGAATATTTTAATGGATTAAAATAATATTAAAAATAAATTATAAATAAATAAATAAAGTAAAAAAACTGAAACTGAATTGAAAAATCGCGGAGAGAGAAACCCGCAGAACCCAAAACGCGAAACGAAGCCGCTGAGGAAGAGAGCACCGACGAGCCATCACCGGCACCGAACGAGGCACCACGACCACCGGAAAAGGAAGAGGACGTCGGTGCAAACCACCAGCGGCAAGGACGCGCTCCAACGACGCTGAAATCTGACGGATCGAAGAGAGGAAGCCGCAGAGGGAAAGAGAGCATTCGGCGGCCACCGACAGGAGTTAGCTTCAATCGAGGCCAGCCGAGTGGTCCCTTGGCCGAGACGTGTCGAACGGCGGCAGTAGGACACTGGGAACCGGTCGAACGACGTCGATAATAC
Source organism: Firmiana major (assembly GCA_033439115.1). NCBI lineage: Eukaryota > Viridiplantae > Streptophyta > Magnoliopsida > Malvales > Malvaceae > Firmiana > Firmiana major. The sequence continues at coordinate 39,681,360 of CM065907.1, read as the reverse complement.
CAAAAAGAGCTGAACCGGTAAGCGGTTCAGTGAGGAAGCTTCTGTGCTGAACCGGACCGGACCGGTTCAGCCAAAAAGAAAAGGAAAAAGAAGAAAAAAAAGGAAAGAAAAAGAGAAAAATTTGGAAAAAATTTCAGTGATGCAATCGAGCTACGGGTAAGTCGGTAAGCGATCAAAATTTGATAAATAATCGACTGAAAGTTTACCCGAAAAAATATTAAATTGTGTAACTCGACGATTGACATCAAACGAGAGCTCGAGATAGCTTCGATTTGCGTATTATTGTGGAATCTCGGGTAAGTAACCCTTATTTACGATAATTTGCATTGTTATGCGTGTTAGATAAATTACGGATTTAATTTTCGCATAAAATGAATTATATTTTGGAAATTGAGATAAATTGTCGTAAATAATTAAATAAGCTATTCGAGAGTTTAGAACGAGGCTCAATATATATTGATGGGCCCAATGAGCCTAATAGGCCTCGATAATATGAATAGTAAATGAAAAACGGGCTTAAGGCCGATTAAGGCCCATTATGGTGCAATCGGGCTCAATATGGGTAAACGGGCCCAATGATTTAAATTAAGCCCAAAATATATGAAATACAATAAATTGTATTGTATTTGACCTGATGTATATTTATACGCAGTTTCGAATATTTGATTGAGAGCAAATCGGACTGCATGACGAGACATCAGTGGAAATGTCAGACTGTACAGGAAAATGAGGTAAGGGAATTGTGTGAGTAGCTAGAGGTAGCTACACGTATTTTAATAGCTTTTATATACACTGAATATGTATGTATACACAGAATATGTATAAAGGTCCTAGAAATAAATTAAAGATTTTAAGGACTCGAAATAGGTAAAAGGCTATTTTACCCTTATTGAGGGAAATTCACCTAAGGATGGTGAAAGCATGACATGCATGAAATGCATGATTTAAGAAATTTTTAGATTTAAGGAATTTTCTTGGTTTTTAAGCAAAGCAAATCGATAGATTGGCCAGTAATTGCATAAATTTCACAATATAACACTACATAAGTGTTATTAAGATTTAAATGAAAATTATTTGAAAAATTGGCCAACTATCAAGTTATATGGAAACAGATAGTGCTGGCGCATAGCTCGCACTATATCTGAGTTTGTGAGTGTGCATAAAATGTGCTTGAGCAGTTGCTCGCACCGACTTGTGTGACATCATATGCATGAAATGTGCTAGAGCGGTTGCTCGCACTGATTTTACTATTGTGAAATGCATGAGAGGTGCTAGAGCTTAGCTCGCACTCTGTTTTGACTGTTTTGACTTGATATGCATAAAAATGTGCTAGAGCGATTGCTCGCACTAGTTTTAATGATTTGACATGCATGAGAGGTGTTGGAGCTTAGCTTGCATCCTGTTTTGATATGATAATTGCATAAAAGCCGTGCTGGAGTGTAACTCGCACGAGATTTGATTTATTGATGCATAACACCGTGCTGGAGCTTGCTCGTATGAAGTTTTATATGGTATAACTCATTTTAAAGTCGTACTGGAGTGTTACTCGTACGCAGATTTTACTGATTTTTATGAAACCGTGCTAGAGCTTCACTCGCACGAGGTTTTTAGATATCATGAATATTCATGGAGCCGTGCTAGAGCTTCGCTCGCACAGGGATTTATATGACATGCATATAGTCGTGTTGGAGCCTCCTGTAGACTGTGTGTCACAGTGAGATGATATGCTCACATGTGCATACTGAGACAGAGATGGTATGGGTGGATAAGACCTATTGTAGGCACCCCTGACTGAGCTTGGGTTCACGGAGTACGTTTTACCATGTATGTCACACGGAGTACGCTGTACCGTAGGGATTGTTAGAGTGGAGTGGCATTAGCCACGAGGCAGCAAGCGTTACCCTCGCAATCTTGATGTTATACTGTTCTGGCAGGTATGACAGACCCACCTCCCGTTTCAGGTGCGATACCTCGCACACTAGGTACCGTGTAGCCAGGGATAACTAGGTTATGGCCATAGTCCTCGTTGTTACTGATATAGTCACCTACTTGTCTCACATGATATAACTATTGGTCGATAGACCAGGGTAGACCAGAGGGAGGGGTCAGGCCCTCGATTTTGTGATTTTTACTGAGATGTGCTTTTTTAACACAATTTTATAATGAATTGCTTTATGAGTTTGAAATTGAATTATGAGATGCTTAACCCCTTTGGGTTATTTTATACTGCGCTTTTAAATAAAATGATTTAAGTACGGTAGCATGATGAGTTTTCCATGCTTTAATCATAAATTCATGAAAATGATTGTTTCTCATGATTTGTTTTACATGGCATGATCTTGATTTACCTCATGCTAAGTATGATTTAATGATGTCACATAAAATGTCATTGATGCATAAGTAGTATGATTTATATATGCACGAATAGTTTTATAAACTAAGTCATTGATGACATACATGATTTTGTGCTTGAGATTTTAATGAAAAGAAATGGATTTTAAGGACATGGCATTATGAGCATGTAGATAGTGGAGCTATCTACTTACTTGCATAATTGCCTTACTGAGCGTGTGGTTTGCTCACCCCCTTATTTTTCCATCTTTTCAGAGCACTCGCAATAGTTAGTGAGCGGCTGAGGACTTGCATTCTTGGTATCTGCTGCTTCCCATCGAGAGACAGGTATACGCATTTGTATAGTTTTGTATCTAAATATGTAATGCACAGTACTGTAAACATATATGATGTCGAGGATGTAAGGTTATGTAAATATCATTGTGTATGTATTTAGTTAAAGTCAAAGGATAGTAAACTCTGATATGTGAATGTGATTATGGAAATGGAATGGTAAATAGGTGAGAGGTCACTAATACCGAATCATAGCCCAACTGTTTGTAGGATGGTCACGATGAGAGAAATGTAAGAATTAAATAATAAACGAAAAAGCGAAAAATTTACTCTGATTTTTAGGTAATTTGGGTCGTGACACAAACTGCCCGTATAAGAGTCGTAAACTCAAGGTTGTCTCGGTGTACTATATTGGGAAAAAACTTCATTATAATGCCCATAACGATAAACGTTAAAAAATCGCACTTCCAAAAGTCATATCGAAATCGAGACAGAATGCAGTTTATACTTAAATCCGAAATCACTAAGCATAGGCTAAATAAGTCCTATACTCCAATTAGTCTAAATAGTTTGAATGAGGTTGTACAGATAAAATCTATATAAACTTTTAAATCTCCCGTAAAATACCATACAATGATTTTAATGTCCTAAAAGCATCGTGAGGCTCGAAAACGTGTTAAAACGAATCGAAATTGCATTTTCGATGGCATAGAAGTCTTAATTCAAAATACCTATAATTTACGAAATTTTTACAATAAGACCGGGTAACAATGACTCATTACCGAGCCTGCAATGCATAAAATAATCTATATTCCCAATCTAGTTGATTTATTACTTTTCCTATTTCAAATTAATTTTGAGGTCTACAAACGTCTTTGGATAGTACACAATCATTTACGATAATTAATTTTTCAATTTCAAAATATAAAGCAACCTACACCGGATTAATATGTAACTTATGTGATAATTTCTAACTCATATAATTATACCAGTTGTAGCAAGTGGGATTCACTTACCCGAGTTTCTTGTGCTGACGCGTAAATCGAGATTGAACCGCTCGTTCCTCGCCTATTATCACGCTACACATTTACATATATTTAAACCGGGTTGAATTCGATCAAATAAAAATTTAAATAAATTTTTCAAAATTTAAAACAGTCAAATTTGATCGCTTATCGGCTTATCCTTAGACTCTGGGCATCATCGAATTTTCTCTCTTTTTTTTTTCTTTTCTTTCTTGGCTGAACCAGTTCGGACCGGTTCAGCCCAACTTTTCACTGAACTGGTCTGAACCGGTTCAGTGGCAATCTTGTCGTTTTCGGCTCCGACGGTCGGTTCTTAGCCAGCTTCCACGTCCAACTGCTCCGTGGGGCCACGCGACACTTAGGGCTGGCTGGGGTGCGCTTGAGCTGGCCGGAGTGTGGCCGGTTCGACCCTTTTTCTTCCTCAGCAGCACTGCCCTGTCTCTCCTCGCCGATCTGCTTCTTCTCTCCAGGCCGATGACCTCGCCGCTGGTTTTTCTTGGCCGGCGATGTCGCACCTTTCCTTTCCTCGCGTTGGCACTCTCCCTTTCTCTCCTCTTCTCTCTTTCTCCCATCCTTTCTCTTTTTTCCTTCGGTTTGGTTTCGTGTCTCCCTTTCCCTTTTTTTTTTGTCTCGAGTTCCTTGCTTCCTATGTTATTACAGGAAGCTTTGGCAGAGTGGATGAGATTTTTCCCACCGACTCCCATTTTTTAATATAATAAAATATATTATACAATAAATATCTTTTACATAAAATATATAATTTTATTTTATTTTATACACAAATATCTAAATATATATATACATATATTATTTAATAAAAAATCAAATATATATTATTTATTTTATTTTAAATATTATACATTAATATATATTAATATAATATATTATTTTAATTAATTAAATTCATCCAAGTCTCCCATATCAGAATTAAAATATAATTTAAACTAATTATCCACGATTAAGCATAATTTACTCCCAGTTGATATCTATGTAACTTTATTCAGCCTTCTACCACTACCTACCATCATACTCATTTTTCAGGGTCTGTGCACATCTCATTCTACTGATTTACAAGGTTTCCTCTATATACCAAAGAACTCATTTACATTTACTGAATAGGTTTTTTGTCTTTGCACAAAATCGATTAAAGCAAAGAACACAAAGAATTTGAATATAGAAAAGAAATGGAATTTAAATTATTTTTTTATAGGGAAATAAAGGAAATAAAATATTTTTTCTTTCATAGATTTTGCATGAGGTAATGTCATTGATTTTTTAACCAAATGGCATAATCCCATTGGTTACAATGGCCACATCATTATTATTTTTTCCAACAGAGTTGCTTTTGAGATAAAGCATGTGACGGAGGTGAATTTCAACTTAGTTTAGGGGGTCGATTGTCTCCAGTGAAGCGTGATTGCCCCACTAAAAGAAAAAATTTGCGAGGATAAAATTACCCTCTCATCTTTCCATTTTTTTATTAAAAAATATTATATCTTTAAGCGTCTTTTCATTGTTTTCAACCTCACTCTCTATCCAAATTATAACCCTTCATCTATAGAAGTGCTAACTTTTTTTTCCTTATGTATCAAAGTGACAAAAGTGATATAATTCAATAACCAAATGATACATTAATCCAAATTTAATTTTAGTGATTAAATATATATATATATATATATATATATATATATATATATATGTTTTCGTGTATGTGCTCTTTAATATTCTTGTTTCGAAAATCATGATGCTATTATAGCTTTGTGTTACTTGGATATAAATGAACTTGGAACTTCAAACTCAAATAAAATGGATTATCTGGAAAATTGAATTTAATTAAAAAGATTTTCATAAACAATACTAGGTAAAGTGACTATCTTTGTAAAAAAAAAGTAAAATTAAAATTAAATGAAGCAAATGGGTTTGGTTATTCTGTTAGTTTGGCACTTAAAATTAATAAAAAGGCTTTCATAAAAAATAATAATAATAATAAAAAAAGCTCTCTTTAAAAAACCCTAATAAAATGCCAAAGTAAAAGGAAAAAAACAAGAAAAATGCAAAGCTAACCAACACAATAATCAATAAATACAGCTCTGAACTGAAGCTCAATTCTAGAAACGGTACGATGCGTACATTGGAATGAAAATATCATCCAAAAAAGAAAATTTTAAAAGAACGGGAAAGAAAATAAAAATAAAAATAAAAACGCCAATCATTTTCTTGTCTCCCAAACAAACCCAGAGGCCAAGCCTCAGCACTCTCTTTGTTCGACTTCGCGAGAGAATATTAATACATATATATAATTCTAGATCTGAATGCATCATCAACTTTATTAGAATTTTGAACGGTCTGTGATCAATCTCGATCCCCTGTAAGTCAATGCATTAGTTTTTATCCCTTCAACAGTTTGATCTTTTCGTTTTCAATTTTTTGACCATTTCTGCCAAAATTTGTGTTCTTTTTCTTTTACCTTTTGTATATTTTAAGGCAACGCACAGTACTCACCACACCACTTGAAAAATTAATGTTTTTTTTTTTTAAATTTTCTTTTTTTTTCTTTGTGAAATTAACTGAAGAAAAATCACGCCTGAGAGAAAGTTATGTTGCTAGATTTCGTGTTAAAGATTCATTGTTTATAATTTTTTGTTGTTTGTTTCAGGGTTGAAACTGTAAATGCAGCTTCAAAGTTTTAAAATTTATAGTGGAGATTAGGCCAACAGGAAAAAAAAAATTGATCCAGAATTTGCATGCTTTGGTGAATTGATATTAAAAAAAGAAAAAAAATGGTGTTTTGGGAAGGTTATGTGAGTGATGAAGCAATGGGGACATTTGCCCCAATTGTAGTATATTGGTTGTATGCTGGGTTTTATCAGCTGTTACCTCCTTTGGATAAGTACCGTTTACATACTAGAAAAGAGGAGGAAGAGAAGAATTCGGTCACCCTCGCTTCGGTTGTTAAGGGTGTTTTGCTTCAACAGCTTGTTCAAGCAACAGTTGCTCAATTGCTCTTTCTGGTTAGTTGTCGAATCATTTTATACTTTCATCCTTTACTCTGCTTCCTAAATTTTTTTTTTCTTTTTGGATAACTGAAACTTTCTAATCGTCATTGTCAGTGCGACGAATATGTTTAGAATTATAAGATCAATAGCTGTTTCTTGGCTTCTTTTGTTTGGTAGATTGTGTGCTTTGATTTGTTTTTACTGTAAATTTTGTGCTTAGCTTTATGGTTTAATTGCTTTAGTGTCCGTGTCATTATAAGGGTAACAAAAAGATGCCAAAGATCAATTGTTGCTGGCATAACTTGACTTTCATTAGTTAATTTTTGTAGGTTTCTTTCTATGTTTATTTATGTGATCTACATCGCTTAGAGTTAGCATATAAGATTTATATCTTCTGTAACGAATGTGAAGCAGTATGTGGATTTTTTGTTTTTCATATTTTTGAGGAAGTAAAATTTGCATTTGCAATGGGCTTAGCATCTGATTTAAAGTAACACATTTAGTTTGGGGTTGATTATTCTGAGAAATCTTTGTGATGCTTTTCTTTTCTGTTTCTCCCCCTACCCTCTTCCTTCTTCTAAAGAATACTGGAAAGGAGTGAGTGATTGTTATTGGCTGATTTTATTATGTTCTAGTTTTACATCTCCCATTTGTTAACACATATTGAGACCTGTTGGATGCAATCACTTTCTGTTGCACGACAAGCTTTTTCTGCTGCATGATAACTGCTCATGGCACATTATTCCTTATTTTCATTGAAACTTTAACATTTCAAGTAAATAGTTTTGTGTCTGTTGATGCCATTTCCTCAAATTTGATTCTTGGCATGTACAGGTCATGACAGTAAGATTTCCTGTAAGTGTTAAGATTCATTTATTTTTTTTCCTTGTATTGTTGCCGGTTTCTTCTTTGAGTTTAGACTGCAATGGAGTTCATATTATGAGGACATTGCCTCAGAACTTGACATGTTCCTCTTGCATTTGGCTCTAATTGCTTGTAAATCTCTTTAACCAGAGCAACACTGTGTCATAAAGAATAACATTAGAGCTGCATTAAAGTTTGTCAAAGAATTGGTCATGAATTTTAATGCACTTATCGCTGATCTTGTAGTTTGGGTGATTGGGCGTAGCGAAAAAACATCTTGGTTCCTCCATGTAATTATCCAAATCTACCTTTCTTTCTTGTCCTCATTTGTACTTGCCATACATATTACCAGTTGTCATATTCAAGAGTTGTTACTAACAACCTGAAATCATCTTCTGTCCTTTTATATTCTGCCAACTTGGTCTCTTCTCCAGTCAGCCAAGTAGGCCAAGCTGAAAAATAGCCAAATCTTGATGTACTCAGGACTTCTCTAGTAGCACTAATCATAGAAGTGGAGCCCGGAAACTTTATGTTCCTCCAAGCCCCTGAAAAGTAAGATAGGTGGCATGTGTTTGGATTCTTTTGTTTTGTAAGTTTTAAACTTTTTGTTCCTCCAAGCCCCTGAAAGGTTAGATAGGTGGCATGTGCTTGGTTCTTTTGTTTAGTAAGTTTTCTCTTTAGGCGGTATCAAGTTTTTAATTCGTTTAGGGTACAATTGGGGTTGTGCTTGGTTCCTAAAATCCGATTTTGACTGCAACAGATAACAAGTGGACTCAGATATCAATCTAAGGGAGGTTTAAATTAGAATGTGGCTTATCACCATAATATTCCCCATCTTTTGTACAAATCTAATAATATTCCAAATCACAGTTTCTCGCCCTAAATATGCTTTCATTTTCCTTGAAATATGGATAGCCTGACTTCCTTGAAGTATATGCAGTTCAATATATGTGTTCCAATTGTGTTAACCATGAAGTCTCTGTTATGGTCTTGTACTTTGGGAACCAAATTCTTTCTTTTGTTGCTTCGATGTTGAAATGGAAATCATGATCATTAGGTTGTTGGACTACCGTGAGATCATGAATGTAAACTTTTTTGTTATTGGATATGTCTATCGGCCAAAAACCTTTGTGCTTTTTATGTAGTCTGCAAAAGAATAAATTCTGTCGAACATTTTGTTAATTAATTAGCTTTAGTGTCTACTTAATTTCTGCTGAGAGGTTGAAGAACAGTTATGACTTAGATGTGGTGGTTTCTACATGATAAGCCCATGGCTGTACTTTGACCTTGAGACCTGAAACTTTTATACGTTGGAATACACCTTTTTCCTAACTAATATTCTTTTGTTCTTGCTGTAGTTGACATCAACGACAGATGCATCTGGAACCGCAATCCAGCCTTCTATTCCTGTTCAAATTATGCAAATTATTGTTGCAATGCTTATCATGGATACTTGGCAGTACTTTGTGCACCGTTTCATGCATCAAAACAAATTTCTGTACCGTCATGTTCACTCACAACATCATAGGCTGGTTGTTCCGTATGCAATTGGTGCCCTTTACAATCACCCACTTGAGGGTCTCTTGCTCGATACTTTTGGTGGTGCCATCTCTTTCCTCATCTCAGGAATGACTGCTCGAACAGCTGTAGTTTTCTTCTGCTTTGCTGTGATTAAAACTGTGGATGATCATTGTGGGCTATGGTTGCCTGGCAATATATTCCACATTTTTTTCCAGAATAACTCTGCTTATCATGACATCCACCATCAACTCCAAGGCACAAAGTACAACTACTCTCAGCCATTCTTCCCCATCTGGGATAAGCTGCTTGGAACTCATATGCCTTATGTTCTTTTAAAGCGACTGGAAGGGGGTTTTGAGGCAAGGCTAAAGAAAGATTAGTCACGTTCGGTTGACTTGTCTTGTCTAATACTAGAGGCTCTCACATTCACACAGGAACGATTTCTTGATGAGGTTGTGCCATTCTTGAGAAGTTAAGTTAGAATTGGTTTGTTTTGAGGCTTTAAGTTCTAGGATTCTGGCAGGAAGTCATTGGGTTATTTATTTCTAGTTGCTTGACAATGTTCTGTGTGTAGTTTACGATTATTTCACAAACTATATGAATTGTTAATTATGTCATTCTGGGTTGTCTATTGTGTAGCATATTTGTTTTATGTTACCTGGATCTAGATCTTCAAGTAATTTGTTTTGGAATTAGCTGATGAGCTATTCAAGAGGGCAAGAATTGGTCAACACGATTATTATATGTAATTTAAGGTGCTTAAGTAATGATTTGAGGTTGTTATGATGCATCATGTTCTATGGATATCTTAATTGGATCTTTTGCTTCTCTTTTCCACTCTTCCCCTCTCTTGTTGGTGAGTTAAGTCTTTCCAAATTTGAATGAAACGAAAAATTGGATGTGAGATTAGTTTCATAGAGATTGAAACAGTAGTGAAAATGAGAACGGTTATTGTAATACTTTGATTAAATACTGTAACTGTAAGGTTAAAATTGATAATGAGATATGTATGTAATACTTTGATTAAATACAGTAACTGTAAGGTTAAAATTGATAATGAGATATGTATATAAATACAAATGCATTTTAGATAAACAACAATTTAACTATCCAAATTAGAGGTGGTATACGGGCGGATTCGATTCGGGTTCTCTTCGGGTTCGGGTTTTTTCAGGTTCGGATTTTTTCGATTTCGGTTATTTTCGGGTTCGGGTTTTTTCGGATTCGAATTTTTTCAGTTTCGGGCTTCTTCGGGTTCGGGTTTCTTTGGGTTCGATCCCGGTTTTAGTCGTGCACGTTTAGCAGGCCGGCTTGAAATATTTTGAAATTTTATTAGTTATGAATTTTTTTAAAAAATTTTGAATGTGATAATTAATTTAATTTTTATATGATTTTATATTTTAATAAATATTTATATAAAAACAAATTTCTATATTTTAATATTTGTTATTTGACAAAAATCATTTAATCTTTTTTAACTTCCTACAATATTTACTATAAAATAGTAGATATAATTATATTCATTAAATGCAAAAGAAAATATTACATATTGATATTATAGCAAGAAAAATACCAATTAATATTATCATTTATTTGTACATAAATCATAATTAACATTATTGCATTAAAATAATTGTTTAAATTAATTAATCAAATGTCTTATTAAAAATTTAGAATATTGAATTAAAAAAATTATACATTTTTAACATTTGATATAATTATATCATATACAATTATACACTACCATATGAGCGATATTTTGTAGTTGATATAATACACTAAAAAAATATATTTATACAATAAAACTTTGTGAGTTTAAAAAAATAAAGCGTAATATAAATAATTATGAAATTAAATTAGATAATTACGATTAAAATAATAATTTTTTAAATTTTAAACAGAAGTCACTAAAATTATATTAATAAAAGTTTCATAGTCGCCGCTTCTCACTAAATCTCTCTGCTCTGCTGCCTCACTCAGCCGCTCATCGTCACTCCTTACTCAGTCTCTTACTCAAGTGTTGCCGCCCCTCACTCAGTTAATTTAGGTAAATGATTCTATTTCTGAAAAGTAGTGTCGATAATTTCACATAGTAGCATTTAGGTTTAACAATGAGGCAAACAGAGTATTCTCTGACAATATGTTTACATAATTACATCGCCAACTTTGGTTGGTTTTTTGCTGCATGAAGTGTGCATTTTAAGCGGTTAGAATCGTTCGGTGTTGGTAGAATCATAGAATGTGAAGGGCATGCCCATGCCCATGTATATATTTTCTTGTCTTGTTTGATGTTTTGCTTGATGTTTTTTTATTTCCATTTTGTGCAGAATCTAGTTTAGGATTTTCAATGTTTTCTCATTATTTAAAGAAAAGAAACCAGATTCTGGTGAAATTATCAGATCTGATTATTAAATTTTATCAAGTAAAAGCTCTTACTATTTTTTTTTTATTGTTGTTATTTACTATGTGTAAGACCGCTAGTTAAATACTAAGTCATTTTTAATATTGATGCGTAAATTAGTTCATTTAGTTATATTGAAAATTTGACTTTATAACTTAGAAACAAAATTTGAATTATATGCATGAATTTGGGTATATTTATTTGGGGTAAATTAGGAAATATAATTAAATAGGAAAAATTATATAATTAGTAATAAAATTTATAAAAGAAATAAAACATAGTTAAAATTGAAAATTTCTAACTAGAAATAAAAATTTGAAATATATATTTTTCTAGGTTAATTTGAAAATTATTTAAATAAATAAAAAAAGTAAAAAAAAGGGGGAAAAAGTAATTAAAAAAAAGAATAGTAAATTTTTTTTGAGGGATCGCGCGATAGGGATTCCCTATCACGCGACCCCATTTTCCTTCTCCCCTCTCCCCCCCTCCCCCTGACGGGCGAAAACAGACCCCTCCCCCCCCCCCCCCCCTTTTGTTTTTTTTTTCTTTGCTTCAGCCTTCACCGACCGACTCCCCTCTCCTTCGCCTGCTGCCCGTTACCCTAAGCCGTCGGCGACCTCTTTCCTTCCCCCCTGGTTTTCTCTCTCTCTCCCTCTCCTGAACAACTCGAAAACCCTCCCCTTTTTCACTGTATGTCTGTTCCATGAACAGACCGCCAGAGAAGACCGACACTAGCTCCCACCCCTGACTTCGAGCCTCGGCGACATCCACCGCCAGTCTTGTTCCCCCTAGTGACGCCAACAGTAGCCAAATCGACGAATACTCATTTTTCTGCATCTCCATTTTTGAATCATAAAACTACTAGGTTAAAAAGAAAAAAACTAAATTTTTATCTAGCTAAATTAGTATACAAATTGTGTTATAGATGTGAAATTGTTGTGAAATTAAATTTAAATTATGGTTTTGAAGAAATTAGAAAAATTAGGGTTTGTAAGTTGACAAAATTTGGGGATTTTGATAATTAAATTAAACACTTATATTTTGGATAGAATTTATGAACATATTTAGGCTGAATTTACAGTTGGTTAGGCTAGATTTAATTTATTGTTAATATATATATATATATATATATATATATATATATATACTTATAAAGGTAGCACTTAGTTAAATCGATCCTAAACCTTAGAGATTCTTTTTCTGTTGTCAATAATTGATACTTGAGATTGGTGATTTTATTTTGGGTACAAATGTGGTTGATGATTGATTGTGATTAAATGATTGTTAGTTATGAATAGCTAGGGTTGTTGAGATGATTTGATTTGCATGAATGGTATTGAGGATATGGGTCAATGTTACTGTTGTGACTGATAATAATAATAAATAAAAGTGGCAAAAAATAGTAATTGGTGTTGGATTCAAACTCAACCTCATCTACATGGTTGTAACATTATCAAGATAAAAATCAGAATATATATAGATAAAGAAAGAGAGTTTCAATAAGATACAAACTCATGTCTTTAAAAGCACAATCACCACCAACAAGTGAGGAGGGAGAGGTATGATACGTGAAACTAAGTCTCTATTTTATTTACAGAAACTCTGTTAAATTCTCTGGCTAACTTAAGCATCGGAGTGCTTATGCAGAGAACAACCCCTGCGTCCCTCTGATCATTATTTTTCTTGCAGAGTTCTCGGTAACACGTGGCAGGGAACCCGAAGAGAAAACGTCAACGATTCGTCACTATTGTTTCAGGTACTAACAATTGACACCGTATGTGGGAAACAGATAAGCCGATGCGAATTCAAAACTAGTCTATTTCGTTTATCGCGTTGGCATGCATGAATTCTCTATTTCGCAACGCCCCGAAGCTATTTACAAAAATTACCCATTGGTCTCTTTTCCTCAAACCTAGATTTTTGTTTCCGTTTGTTGGGTTCTTTTTCTATCAACGACAAAGAAAAGAAGTGACTGTGTGAGGGAGAAAGATGGCTCCACCGACAAGAATAGGACTTGTTGGTTTGGCTATTATGGGCCAAAATCTTGCGCTTAACATTGCTGAGAAAGGTTTTCCCATTTCTGTTTATAACAAAACTACCTCCAAAGTTGATGAGACTATTGAAAGAGCTAAACAGGAAGGGGATCTACCTGTATTTGGTTTCCACGATCCTCAATCTTTTGTTCAGTCAATCCAGAAACCTAGAGTGATAATCATGCTTGTTAAGGTTGGGGCCCCCGTTTACCAAACCATTAAGACTCTCTCTGCATACATGGAGAAAGGTGATTGTATTATTGATGGTGGCAACGAGTGGTATGAAAACACTGAAAAACGAGAGGGGATTGGCAACTATTGGTGATCTTAAAATGAGAAAACACTCCCTCAGCATTCCAACCATGGGAAAGCATGGATCGATAATCAGTGATCCCATACTCTCTTGGGCACCTCAGCGGTAGCAAAACAGTTTTGTTCTTGCTTGCAGCTTCGAGATCCTTTTTGTACGCAGAGAGTGCACTCTTCCAGTATACGCCCTCAGAAGCTTGAACCATTATCATCACCTCTCAATAGCAGCTCCTGCTTGTTGTTTAATGGATATCCACCTTGCCAAGTTTCCATATGAAGTCTAATTTCTTTTACCTCATCTGGCTTGAGAGACCCAAGCGTCCTGGAAGCGATCTCTCGGACTACACCTAAAACAGTTTTTAAGCACTTTATTTCTCGCATCTCATGTATCAGCATTCCTTGCCCACTAAATTTCTTTCTTCGCATTATTAGCCGATTGCAGATGTGAAGCTTAGTGATTCAGAGCATATACCTCTTTTAATCATTACGTTCATCAGCATCTTTGCTTTCTCTATCCGACAAGCTTCACACAGTAATTTCCCCATCTGTTTGCATACAGATATATCAGCATGAAATCCTCTCCTTTCCATCTTAATTCGCAACTCAAAAGCTTCATTAACCATCTCCTTTCCATTTTCAAACCACAAATGAGAAGAATTCTTTTCGCATATCTCTTTGTTCTTAAACCTCAAACTTGTTTCTCTGCAAACATAATCCAATTCATGGGAATTTTTTTACTATTTCTTGAATGCCCATTCACCCGCTCTTTACGGTTCCCTCATTTTGCTCCATTGCAAGAGCATTCGATTCGTGTTTTACTGATATGGCTAAGTTATATGCGACTATCATGGATAACTCTAATGCATATTATAACATGGAGCAATCGCTTGAACAACCCGATCTCCAATTAACTACCCCTTTGGTTTTGGAGCTTTTCTAAAGGCTTTCTCTCAAGGAGAAACTAGCATTCAGGTTTTTTACATGGGCTGCAAATCAACAAAATTATGCTCATGACCCTCGAGCTTATGATCAAATGATTGACATTTTGTCCAATACAAAGTATAAGAGTAAGCAGTTTCGAATTGTCTGTGATGTGCTTGATTGTATGAAGAGGAGCAATGGGAAAGCTATCTCTGTTGAAGTTTTGCTTCCCATTTTGAGACAATATAATGAAAAGCATTTGACAAGGCCAAGGTCGCAGCCTGACCGGTTACCAATATGGCTTAGGATTACATCATTACTTGAGTTCTTGGAACCTCCAGCTTTTGAAGAGGGAATACTGGAGCGTTATCCTATCTTTTTTGATATTGTCCTCAACCACATTAGTGGTGATTCACCTAAATTTTCCCATGCTGCCAATTGCTTGAGGGAACTCTTCAAAATGCTTGGTTGTAAGCTTTGGCTGAGATCTACATTATCTCCAAGTGTGATGTGCAACACATTGTTGGGTCAGTGTTTTCACACTAGAAATGAGAAGATACATACATATATTTTTTATCTTTTCTAGACATTTTTTCAGTCACTTGAAGCTTTGCAAGATGGGGAACATGAAAAGCAACGCAGGAATTTTCTTTATTTTCTTCTCCATCAAGTCCCTGTGAGCAGTAACTTCAGTGTTTTAACAAGAAAAACAGCCTGCAAGACTGCACTTCTTATCATACACCGAGGCTACAAGATGATTCCACCATGTCCTCCTTTTGAATTTGCACATATGTGGGGTCCTTCACTTGTGTCTTCTTCGAAGGATTCTTCACTTCACAGTTCCCTGCGCCAACCTGCCTTTGATCTCAAACAAACCATTCTGATGTCTGATGTTGTTGCTTAATAACTTCAATGCTGAATTGCAGCACTGCTACCAGTATTTCTAAAAACACTTCTATTGAATTAGATTATGAGGAAGAAAATAATGAGCTCCCATCTACTCGGGATGTTCAAGAAAAAGACATTAGTTGTTGGAGTGAATTTAGTGCTCAGAGTCAAATTACTTCTCGGGAGTACAGAGAGTGGATGTGTATTCCCATGTTGTGGATTGATGTTCTTGTTGATATTGATATTCTAGTTCTTCCAATAACATTTTCCAAGGTTGTATTTTGGGATCGATCTCGTTTCTCTCTGGTAGAACCTGAGAATTTTGGTTCTTGATATTAGAAGTTGGCTTTCATCCTCTGCTGCAGAAATCTTAAGTACATTTGGATGGAAGTATCAGATCATCCACAGCATTACATCCTCTTCATTTCCTTCTTTCTCAACCTCGACCTAAAATATGTTTCATGCATCATTACATAGCTCGAAACATACACCTACATCAGCAATTCACAAAAATGAACCATTTTTGGGCAGCAGTGCCTGGTTCTTCTCTATGTGGGGCCAAACTGAACAATCTATATGTGGTACCACCTGCTGAGAATTTGATTCCCGAAAATCCATTGCAAGAAAGCTTCCCAGTTGTGAATCTAAACCCTACAGAGGAAAAAGGTAAGGATGCAGCAAGCTTTCCTGGTATTGCCAGGAAAAATAAAAAAAATCTGACTGCACCAATTTCATGGACACAGCACAGAGAAAGCAGGTTGTGGTTCAACAGGCTCCCCAACCAGCACCTGCTGGTAACTTGATGCATAGCCCTGCTTTGATACTCCCCTTGAGCCAGCACCATAAAACGGAAAATCAATCTGGGCCTTCTAAATATGCTACCTCAACTAACAAAGCATCATTGATTAATAATTCAACACCTGGAATTTTAACTAGCTCTATGGCACTGCCATAAGTAACATCAGCTGTGAGCTTTAACTACCCAAATTGGGGTGCTAATGAAGCTCCATACTTGACCACACTACAAAACAATGGTTACCCTTGTGCTATCGCTGCTCCTGTCGGAAACCCATCAGCTATGAGAGGAGGAAACCCCACTCAAGTGTTTCCTTTCTTTAATGGGTCTTTTTATTCTTCTTAGATGTTCCATTATCAAGCTCACTCTCAGCCTCTGGTTTAACCAGCATATCAGAATGGTGTAACATCTAGTGGCTCGTCATCATCCCACAAGCAACTGAAAAGTCAGCAACCACAAGGTGCACAAGTTAGTGGCAATAATTTTTCGAGCTCAACAAGCGTGCATTCTCAGTAGTTGCAGAAGTATCATGTGCTTCCATCCAATCAATCTCACAATGTGGAACCTGGGATGCATGGGGAGAACACAACTGCAAACACCCAAAAAAGTGTTTATGGCTAGAGCGCAGCACTTCCTCATCAGCCGCTCAACTATGCCTTGATACCCTCTCCAACGTTAGGTGGTGGCAGTGTGAATGGAAATCACAGTGAGAAGCAGCTTTCACTATAGAAAAAATTGAAAGGTGGAGTTGATCTTGCCCCTCCACAAGCATTTGCCATGTCATTTGCCTCTTTGACGAGAAACAATATTGCCTCAAATCTTAACTTCTCATCTATGGCACAAAATCCAATAATCTTTCATAGCTACCTGATATGGCTCGGCAAGGATACCAGGTTGCTACTGTACCACAAGATGTACAGAAGAAGAATCACCAAATATCTGATGGAAGGAATGGAGCAGGTTCGACCAGTCTGGATGATGGAAAAAAGGTAAGTTGAGGGAAGTCACATACAACAAACGAGCAGACTTGTGTTTTTGAGAATTCAGCTGGATCTTTGAACTTTTTATCCTCTCCTGTCATTGGAAATTGGCTTCCTTGCTCTGTCACCTCCACTGCAGTAAGTATAAATCCTCCCATTGGTGCTAATTTATCAAATTCCCATATCCTGCTTTTCCTTTTCCCAGCTGGTCTTTATTTCTGCTGCAAGCGGTTGTCAGATGCCACTATATTTATCGTCATGTATGGTCTTACAAGCATGTATTTTGCAGATTTCATGGTTCGGTTGATTCTTGTTGCTATGCCTGCAGTCTGCCTTATTAGTGCTATTGTTGTTTATGCCATTGGGAAGAATTTGACTGTGCTTTTGAGGTCTAAGAACAAGGTTGTCCAGGCTGGTTCCACGAAAGGCACAAGCAGTCGAAGGGCCTCTTCTAAGGCTTCACTTGATCAATCCCAGCCTTTCCATAAAAATGGTGCTATCGCATTGCTCTTTGGTGCTTTTTACTTGCTCAGTAAGTATGCTACCCACTATACCTGGGTCACTTCTGAGGCATACTCATCTCCCTCAATTGTGCTGGCTGCAAGAGGTGCCCATGGGAATAGAGTTATCTTTTATGATTATCGTGAGGCATACTTTTGGCTTCGGCAAAATACTCCTCCAAATGCTAAGGTGATGTCTTGGTGGGATTATGGGTATCAAATAACTGCCATGGGAAACAGAACTGTTATTGTCGACAACAACACTTGGAATAATACACATATTGCTACTGTTGGGCGTGCAATGTCATCTTACAAAGACGAGCCGTAAGAGCCTGAGGCGCAATAGCGTCACTGTGGCCAGGCGTAAAAATCAGACGAGTCGTAAGAGCCTGAGACACAATAGCGTCACTGTGGCCAGGGGTAAAAAATCAGACGAGCCGTAAGAGCCTGAGGCGCGATAGCGTCACTGTGGCCAGGCATAAAAATCAGACGAGCCGTAAGAGTCTGAGGTGCGATAGCGTCACTGTGGCCAGGCGTAAAAATCAGATGAGCCGTAAGAGCCCGAGGCGTGACAGCGTCACTGTGGCCAGACGATCCATAAGAGCCTGAGGCGTAATAGGGTCACTGTGGCTAGACGTTGAAGACAGATAAGCCGTAAGAGCCTGAGGCACGATAGCGTCACTGTGGCCAGGCGTTGGAAACTTATAAGCCGTAAGAGCCTGAGGCGCGATAGCGTCACTGTGGCCAGGCGTTAAAGACAAATAGGTCGTAATAGCCTGAAGCGCGATAGCGTCACGGGCCAGGCGTTGAAGACAAATAAGCCGTAGGAGCCAGAGGCGCGATAGCGTCACAACGACCAGACATCTGAAAAGACTTACCATAAGAGCCAAAGGCGCAAAGGCGTCACGACGGCTAGGCATTTGAAAATAAACATGCCATAGTTCCAGAGGCGCAAATGCGTCATGGCGACCCGGCATCAGGAGAAGATTTATATAAAAGAGCTTGAAACGAAAAATGTGTGAGGTAAGCCACGTACTCAACAAACAAAGGGCTTGAAGCAAAAAATGCGCGAGGTAAGCCACGCACCCAAATAAAGGGCTTGAAGCGAAAAATGAGCGAGGTAAGACACAAAAAGTGTCATGCCCCGCTTTCGGGAACCCTTCTATCCATACATTCTCAACTACGGTTGGGCTGTGAGAAGATGCAATTACTAAAATTTATTTATTTACAGCGAAATATTTAAAACTTTAATTCACACTCCCAGGTGTGTGTGTAAATACACAAAATTAATTGTATAAATACCAAGTGTTTACATATCATCCCCATAATACTGTTTACAATTCCAAGATATAACTGTGCGATACAATATATTAGATACAAAATACTCGTGTATATAAATCTTATACCTTTGCGGATTGTGGGAGCTGTTCAACACAAAAGACTTAGAGATCACCGCTCTCTTACTTCTCAGTACCTGGAGGGGGAAAAATAGTGGGATGAGCAAACCACGGCTCAGTAAGGAAATGTATGCTAGCAGGTAGATATCGTACTACCTACATAGCCCATGCATGCATAAACCAAAACCATGTTTTCGTTACAAATGGAATTATCATACGAACAATGCATCTAAATACATATTTCTCAAGAGCATTTTCGTGTAAATCAAATGTCAAACTTCCATTTAAAACATGCTCATAAATAGTGCCCTCATGGCACGAATGTGTAATCGGAGATTTATTAAAACACGAAATCTCTTTCACTTCTCAAATCATTCTCTTTCACAAATCTCTTTCTTTTTCTGAGATTGTCTCTGTTTCTCGATTCTCTGAGACAGGCATGGAATTTTAGGCAATCAAATATCCACGACTTATGGCCACAGTCAGTGATCCCAGGCCTCACTGATCGGGTGTGCTCAGGGTATCACTTCGCCTGAAGGGGGATGGGTCAGTCCTACCTCCGGCTCATCTCAATCCACCTCATCTCCTCGTATACTCACGGTGAAGATACGTCGTGTGTCATCTACGCGATACTCGTACTCACGTGCACCCAGCACGGTACATAGTATACCAACGGGTGACTACACTATTCTATGTACAACCGTGGACCCAAGTCCATACTCCCACTCCGATGGACTTTTTATCCTTAAACCATGTCTCATATACCAGGCGAGCAAGCAGCGTGACACACAGTCAACGCAAAGCTCCAGCGCGGTACGATCTATCGTTAAGGCCCAGCCCGTTCAATTGGCCGTCGGCTGGTATCCCCTTGGGTCCCAGACCCCCAGGTTTACCTTAACTCAACAAAACAGGTACGAGCATAGTTCTCGCACTTTCTCAAAACCTCCGTGCGAGTTAAAACTCCCGCACGGTACATCAAGGCTTTAAACCGGGTGTGAACTAACGCTTCAACACCAAATCTCATCTCAAAACTGATAGATGGCTATTTTCTCTTTTTAAAACTCAAAACACGTTTATTCACATAGCATGCCTTTTCATGCCAAAACATGTAAAATTAGCCAACCTATCATCAACATTTCTCAAACATCAATAACAATGAAAAATTGGGAATTTCATTGAAAACATGCATAACATGCTATTTCCTTACCCTATCCCATTTCTCAATACATATATATACATCATAGTACTTTTCATACTTCCACATCATTTCATAAACTTATAATATCGTACTAGCCCTAGCAATATATCTACGAAATTGCTGTAATTACGTACGAACATCTCTATAGCTAACACACAGTCCCTTACCTCGTTTTACTTGTGTGCAACTATCCGCCTTTATGCTTCTTGCGTTCTAATCTTGACTTGCTCCGGCGTATCATCCGAAACTGAAATTCATCCATCAACATTTGAGTCAATGTTTCTAACTCTTATTCAAGTAAACATTTATCCAATGCCTTAATTACCCATTTTTACCCTTTGTGGTAAATCTCCCAATTTATCCTAATATCAACATTTCCAAACCATTTCCACAACATACTCATCCACTCAAGATATCCCATTCATCAAAAATACTCCCACATTCCACTTTCTCACACTTGACTCTTTCTAAGCTATATGCATTTCATACCATCCTAGGTAGTTCTATCCATAATATGCACACCCAAATATCTTTATAATCATTAACTAAACCAATGTACTTGGATTTGTGCATTAGAACTTACCTCATTGGATTTCCTCTTGCTCCAATTAGGATTGCCCTCTATTTCTTCAATCCTTCAAATGGGAAAATGCCTCTAGACTATGTTGTTCTTCTCTTTGATGTGAACAACTTTGTCTCTGATAGCCTCTCCTTAAATCTCACTGAAAATGGCTGGATTTAGGAATGAGAAACTAGATTTCTTTGAGTTGAAGTGAAATAGAAATGTTTGTCCCGAAATTCTGATGATCCAACTGCTCCCATTTATAGGTTTGACTTGATGAGATCGATCTCCCTTGGGTGGAGATCGATCTGTTCCTCCAAAATCCCTCTCTTCTGAGACGTTTTAAAGGTAGGAGATCGATCTGTCGAGACTGGAGATCGATCTGCTATCAAACAGAAGCTTAAGGAGATCGATCTGGTCTTATGGGAGATCGATCTGCTTCCAACCCGAGAGCTAAGGAGATCGATCTGCTTCCTTTGGAGATCGATCTGTCCCCTTCCATTTCTCACCTAAGGGCATTCTGGCTCTCCCAGATCGATCTCTCATCCTATGAGATCGATCTGGCCTTCACAAATTCCAGATTTCCTGCAGTTTTTCTACAATAACCCTTACCAAACACCCTTAATTTACTACCATGATCATTTCCTCATTCATTCATCTTTGAGACTTGAAAAATGGGATTTATCCTCACTACATACACATTAAAACTTGTGTAGGATCTTTGTATGACCAAATATATACGATATTACTCGAATGGAATTATACACTTATGTAAATCTTTCCTTCCATTTTACTATACTACTCATATCCCATTTTGATTACATTCTTCTCGTTTCAAGTTTATTTCCTCCTACTCACTCATAATGCAACTTGTACGTATACTCACAATTCTTACTACAAGTGCATACATAATCTTATGAACTTACATTGCATACACTTCACATTACAATACATCATCTTACTTATGATTTTATTTACATTCCCATGTTCCTATATACATAGCTATACATGTACGGGGTCTCACATTCTCCCCCACTTAAAGAATTTGGTCCTCCAAATTAGAACCAATTCAATCTGTGAATAATTCGGGATACTTTTCCCGCATCAAACTTTCCAGTTCCCATGTGGCCTCTTCCATAGTGTGATGTTGCCACAAAACCTTAACCAATGAAATCGTCTTGTTCCGCAACACCTTCTCTTTCATGTCCAGCACCCTGATCGGTCTCTCGACATACGACATATCTTTCTTGAGCTCCAACAGCTCATAGCTAATTACATGTGTCGGATCCGGGTAGTACTTCCGAAGCATAGAAACGTGGAAGACATTGTGGACTTCTGCTAGCTCAGGTGGTAAGGCTAGCCTATATGCTCCTTCTCCCACTCTATCCAAAATTTCGAAGGGACCAATGTAACGAGGACTTAATTTTCCTTTCTTCCCAAACCTCATTATTCCCTTAGAAGGAGATACTTTCAAAAATACGGACTCGACAACATCAAACTCAAGTGGTCTCCGTCTCCTGTCAGCATAGCTCTTTTGTCGACTTTGAGCTGTTCGCAGCCTTTCGCATATTATTTGAACATCCTCGGAGGCTTGCTTAACCAAATCGGGGGCGAGCAATTGTCTGTCACCAACTTCTTCCCAACCAATGGGCGATCGGCATCTACGACCGTATAGTGCCTCATAAGGGGCCATACCAATACTTGAGTGATGACTATTATTGTAGGCGAACTCAATCAATGGCAAGTGATCGTCCCATGAGCCTCTAAAATCCAGCACACACGCTCTCAACATATCCTCCAGGGTCTGTATAGTCCTCTCTGACTGACCATCTGTCTGAGGATGAAAAGCGGTGCTAAAACTCAACTGGGTCCCCATCGCTTCCTGGAAATGTCCCCAAAAGTGGGAAGTGAAGCGGGCATCCCTATCCGAAACAACACTCACTGGGACTCCATGCAATCTCACTATTTCTCGCACATACAGATTCGCCAGTGCACTCAATGTATCTGTAGATCTCATGGCTAAGAAATGTGCCGATTTCGTTAACCGATCTACTATCACCCATATCGCATCATGGTTCTTACGGGTTCTCGGTAACCCCATCACAAAATCCATGGTGACATGCTCCCACTTCCATGTTGGTATCGATAGAGGTTGTAATAATCCTCCTGGTTTCTGATGTTCGACTTTTACTTGCTGACAAATGAGACATCTAGCGACATACTCCGCTATGTCTCTCTTCATTCCAGACCACCAATATACTTTTCGGAGGTTTTGATACATCTTACCACTCCCCGGGTGTATCGTGTATCTCGACAAGTGTGCCTCTGATAAGATCAGCTTTCTCAGTTCTAAATCCTTAGGAACACATATTCTATCTCCAAACCTTAGTATTCCATCTGGACTCAATATAAAATCTACACCCTTCCCTTTCCGGATTTGGCTAATCATGACAATACACCATTGATCGATTTGCTGAGCTTGTCGGATTCTCTCAATCAACTCCGGTTCTAATCTCAAGCTAGCAATGATCCCATAGCTGCCAATCTCAGGTAGGGTCATATCCAGACTAAGGTTCGTGAATTGTTCCAACAACTCGTGCTCTCTAACCATCATGTGTGATACCAACCCGAGACTCTTCCGACTCAATGCATCGGTAACCACATTTGCCTTCCCCGGGTGGTACAAGATCTCACAATCGTAGTCCTTGAGGAGTTCCAACCACCTCCTCTGTCTCATGTTTAAGTCCTTTTGCGAGAATAGATATTTCAGACTCTTATGATCCGTAAAGATCTGAAATCTCTCACCATATAAGTAGTGGAGCCATATCTTCAACGCAAACACTACAGCCGCTAACTCCAAATTGTGAGTGGGGTAGTTCTTCTCATGATCCTTCAGCTGTCTAGATCCATAAGCTACTGCCCTTCCATCTTGCATCAAAACACAGCCTAGTCCTTGATGCGAAGCATCAGTATACACCGAGTAATTCCCTGAACTGTTAGGGATGACAAGAACTGGCGCGGTAGTTAATCTGCGCTTAAGCTCCTGAAAACTCCTCTCACATGCTTCATCCCATGAAAACTCCACACTCTTCCTCGTAAGACGTGTCAATGGAGCAGCTAATCTAGAGAAACCTTCTACAAATCTCCTGTAGTAACCAGCCAATCCCAAAAAACTTCTGATCTCTGTGACTGTCCTAGGTTGTTCCCATTGAACAACTGCCTCAATCTTGGATGGATCTACTGACACCCCATCCTTCGATATAACATGGCCTAGAAAAGAAATCTGTTCTAGCCAAAAGTCACATTTGTTAAGCTTGGCATATAACCTTTTCTCTCGAAGGGTTTGCAAAATAATCCTTAAGTGCTGCTCATGCTCTTCTCTGGACCTTGAATACACCAATATGTCATCAATGAAAATAATTACGAATTGGTCCAGGTATGGCTTGAATACTTCATTCATTAGAGCCATAAAAGCTGCCGGCGCATTGGTCAACCCAAAAGGCATCACTAAGAATTCGTAATGGCCATAACGAGTACGAAATGCTGTCTTGGGCACATCCTCCTTTCGAATCTTCAATTGATGATACCCAGACCTCAGATCTATCTTGGAGAAGATCTGCGCTCCCCGAAGCTGATCCAATAAATCGTCAATGCGTGGAAAGGGGTACTTGTTCTTGATGGTAGCCTTGTTTAACATCCGATAGTCAATGCACAACCTGAGGCTCCCATCTCTCTTCTTCACAAATAATACCGGGGCTCCCCATGGTGAGACGCTCGGTCTTATGAACCCCTTCTCTAACAACTCTTGCAGCTGTTTCCTTAATTCCTCTAACTCAACTGGGGCCATCCTATATGGTGACTTAGATATTGGTTCGGTTCCAGGCGTCAAGTCTATACCGAATTCCGTTTCTCTATCAGGTGGCAATCCTGGTAGATCGTCTGGAAAGACATCAGGGAATTCTCTGACCACTGAGATGTCCTCCATATCCGGATGTACTTTGTTCAAATCCACCACATAAGCAACAAAACCTTCAAAACAACACTCAAGCCATTTATACCAAGGTACTTTACTAATCACAAAATTTAAGATTTAATTTCTTCTCTCAAAATCTTACAACACATTCTTCAGGTAGAGAAAACTTAATAGACTTAGAACGACAGTCTATGACAGCATGATTGGCGGCTAACCAATCCATTCCCAAAATTACATCAATGTCATACATATTCAACAAAATCAAGTTGGCTGTCATGCACTTATCTCCCACCCTCACTTTACAATCTTCATACACTTGTTCAACTAATTGGCTAACTCTCATGGGAGTACTTATCAGTAAGGTCCTATTCAAGTATGTGGGCTCTACAAGACCTTTTAACTTAGATGCACATGCAGGTGATATGAAGGAATGCGTAGCTCCAGAATCAAACAAAGCTATAACCTCTAGATTGAAAATCAAGATTGTACCTTTTATCACTTCAGAAGAGGTATCAGCCGATGCCTGGTCTATCGCATACACCCTGCCTTGACCCACAACTTGTTTTCCTTTCTCTTCAGCCGAGGCTTTCTTTCTTGCAGGAGGTACAACTGTAGGAACCCTCTCTGGCTCTTTACCCCTTTGTGGAACTGCCTCAACTATCTCCGGGCACTCTCTGGCATAATGTCCAAATTTACCACATCTGAAGCATCGGGTACCCTGAAGATGACATGGCCTACCACCATGGTATCGACCGCATAGCCTACACTGATCTGTAGTCGGTCGGGGTCCACCAATCACAATTCCCCTGGCTGGTGTCTGAGTAGGAGGCATAAAAGGTCTAACAACCTTCTTCTGGAACTCATCTACTTCTCTCCGACGTTTACTCATGAATTTTCGACCAAATTTGGCACTCTTGCCATCTCCCAGCTTCCTCGGACCCTTGTCCTTTCCCCAACTAAACTCAGAAATTTGCAAGTCATGATCCTGCTCACATAACTGGGCCCGTCGTACAGCCTCTCTGTATGTAGCGACATCAAATGGGGCCAACTTCGCTCAGATCGAAGGCCTCAGTCCATCTACAAATCTATGGACTCTGACAGCTTCACTCCTGATCGAGTCCGGATCATATCGACCCAGTGAAGTGAATCGTGACTCGTACTCATCAACTGTTCGATTCCCTTGAGTCAGATTCAGAAATTCCATCTGTAGTCTCCGTCGAGCAGTATCTGGGATGTATTGCTCTCTGAAAATGTCCAAGAACATATCCCACGTGATAACCATTCCTTGAGCTCTTAACATCGGCCTGACGGACTTCCACCAGAGCTCTGCTTCGCCTCTCAATACAAAGGCCGCAAGCGCTACTCTCTCCGTAGCTGAACATCTACAGAAGTCGAATAACTTCTCCATTTGACTGATCCAGTCCTCAGCCACCGTCGGATCCTTTACCCCGCTAAACGAAGGAGGCTTAAAGTCCATAAAATGCCTCAACCTTTCCATGTCGCAATCATATCCATACCCCAATTCATCATCACGCTGATGTGGGGCTACCGGAGGAGGTACCGGTCGAATATGAGGTTCCCGTGGCCTAGCCGGTTCAGCTTACGCAGGTGCAACATTCTCAGGTTTAGGTGCAGCTGCTGGGGGATTCGGTGCAGCCTGTCTCGCTGTACCAGGTGTACCCTCAAACCTAGCCATGATCTGACCCATCATGGTCATCATCGTGCGCATGTCTTCCTCCAATCGAGTGATTCGAGGATCAGAAGCCTCTATCTGTTCCTGGGGCTCATGACTAGAGGATGATCTACTGTGCCTCTCAGTCCTGTCATTTTGCCCTCGAGCCCTCGAGCTCTCTCCCCTCTTGCGGTGTCTCTCAGGCATAACTCACTAGCCTGATAACTTTCCTGCGTTATAACAAACATTTAATTCACTACCAGCTCCGTATACACATTTGTATCTAAATATCGCACAGGAACTTGGGGATGTATGTTTTCTTAGTCCTAAGCATCAACTCACATCAGACCAACCAAGCTCTGATACCAAGCCTGTCATGCCCCGCTTTCGGGAACCCTTCTATCCATACATTCTCAACTACGGTTGGGCTGTGAGAAGATGCAATTACTAAAATTTATTTATTTACAGCGGAATATTTAAAACTTTAATTCACACTCCCAGGTGTGTGTGTAAATACACAAAATTAATTGTATAAATACCAAGTGTTTACATATCATCCCCATAATACTGTTTACAATTCCAAGATATAACTGTGCGATACAATATATTAGATACAAAATACTCGTGTATATAAATCTTATACCTTTGCGGATTGTGGGAGCTGTTCAACACAAAAGACTTAGAGATCACCGCTCTCTTACTTCTCAGTACCTGGAGGGGGAAAAATAGTGGGATGAGCAAACCACGGCTCAGTAAGGAAATGTATGCTAGCAGGTAGATATCGTACTACCTACATAGCCCATGCATGCATAAACCAAAACCATGTTTTCGTTACAAATGGAATTATCATACGAACAATGCATCTAAATACATATTTCTCAAGAGCATTTTCGTGTAAATCAAATGTCAAACTTCCATTTAAAACATGCTCATAAATAGTGCCCTCATGGCACGAATGTGAAATCGGAGATTTATTAAAACACGAAATCTCTTTCACTTCTCAAATCATTCTCTTTCACAAATCTCTTTCTTTTTCTGAGATTGTCTCTGTTTCTCGATTCTCTGAGACAGGCATGGAATTTTAGGCAATCAAATATCCACGACTTATGGCCACAGTCAGTGATCCCAGGCCTCACTGATCGGGTGTGCTCAGGGTATCACTTCGCCTGAAGGGGGATGGGTCAGTCCTACCTCCGGCTCATCTCAATCCACCTCATCTCCTCGTATACTCACGGTGAAGATACGTCGTGTGTCATCTACGCGATACTCGTACTCACGTGCACCCAGCACGGTACATAGTTGTCACGCCCCGAAAATGCGGAAAATAGGGCTAATTTAAAACTTTTTACTCGTTAATTCACAAATAAAGGTGCATTCCTGTGCAGTGTCATACATCATCATAATTATCATGCCTCAGGATCTCATCATAATATAGTGTATATTGAATCATATACATTACTCAATTCCAAGTTAATTAATCTTAATACATCCCATATAATGTCATACATCAAGTGTCTGCAAATACATTAATAGTCTGGGTACATGAAAAGATAAATATACCTCGAAGTACAATTTATATAGCCTGGAGCTCGAATCCTCCACTAGCCACTACTCCGTACGTCGCAGGGAAGTCCTTATTCACTTGAAGAACTCTGGGGGGAAAAGAAAACAGGGTGAGCTTCTAAATCGCTCAGTAAGGGGGGTAGGGGACTCATTTCATAAACCAAAATTCACAACACAAGCATTTATTTGTATGTGAAACTCATTTGAAAACCATAGCATGAAAATACTCAAAACGACACTCTCATGTGTCAAGTCATGTGAAAACATGAGTAAAAAGGCTCACTCTAGAGCATTAACAAAGCATGTGAAAATAACGCGTTAAACGCTTTCTCAAATAACGTGGCATAGCCACTGGTTTAAAATCACACGTGGCATAGCCACAATACACACGTGGCAAAGCCACTGATTTAATTCTCACGTGGCATAGCCACAGAATAGGGTTTCTCAACGTGGCACAGCCACCAATGGGGTTTTCTCAACGTGGCACAGCCACCAATGGGGTATACGTGGCACAGCCACCAATGGGTTTTCTCAACGTGGCACTGCCACCAATGGGGTTTCTCAACGTGGCACAGCCACCAATGGGGTATACGTGGCACAGCCACCAATGGGTTTTCTCAACGTGGCACAGCCACCAATGGGGTATACGTGGCACAGCCACCGATGGGGTATAACGTGGCACAGCCACCAAGGGGGTATCTCAACGTGGCACAGCCACCAATGGGGTATACGTGGCACAGCCACCGATGGGGTATAACGTGGCACAGCCACCAAGGGGGTATCTCAACGTGGCACAGCCACCAATGGGGTATACGTGGCACAGCCACCGATGGGGTATAACGTGGCACAGCCACCAAGGGGTTTTCTCAACGTGGCACTGCCACCAATGGGGTTTTCTCAACGTGGCACTGCCACAGAATAGGTCATTCTCACGTTACCAGAACGGAGAAGAAATCGGGCTTACATGCTACCAGAGCAATGCCCGGTGTGTACTCACAACTACACACCCAAGTCTTATCACATAAGACAGATTTGCCTTCACGCAGAACTCGTAATGGTTTTTCTCTCATAAAACTCATTTGAAATCGTTTTGTACTCAACACAAAACGTAATAAAACCGAGTTCTAACCGGCAAAGCACACGCACACATTTCTCAAATCTCAATGTTGCCTTAACGTAGAGCCCAGTTATAAACTCATAAAACATTGGGCCCCAACCGGCTATAAAATCGTGTGCAGTTCAAATCTCAACATGCTTGTTTATAAATCATAAATCATGCTATAACAGTTTACAAATCACATACACAAATGGTTTAGATTTCCCTTACCTCTTTGCACCTCGTATAGTGCAATCGTTTCCCCCGTATCACGGACTAGTCTCGCATTCCACTCTGGAACTCCCGAGCTGTCCAAACGATGTTAAAACATCAATACTTAATTCTCATAAGCCACAATTCTCAAAATCGAGCATAATTGCTCATAACACCTCAATTCTCTTGGTTCTCGCAACTCCACCCTAAACTACAACCTCATTCTCAATATCTCAATGTTCGATATTCCTCATGCCAATTATCTAGGCAATTCTCTACATTGTCCAATTTCCATTTATAACTCACAATTTCCTAAATTCACCAAAACTCTCAATATACATATCACTCCTACCACATTGAAATTTAATCACTCCCTAGTCATCTTTCAACCATTTCAACACTCATTCAACCACCAATAACATCGAAATCAACTCAAATATCTAGATCAAGATTTAGAAATTACCCAAAGCTTGTGAGACGCACAACTCACGCCTCGATCCGATTCGTCCTTCGATTTCCAAGTATGTTGTTCTCCCTTTGATGAGGAACAACTTTCCTTCTTACCACAATAGCTGATTCGGTCGGAAATGGGGGATTTGGAGGAGTGAGAAACTAGGTTTTCGGAAAAATGGAGGTTTGAAAGAGAGAGAAAGTGAGATTTCAGGAGAAGACACGGGTTCCTTATATAGACTGGAGGTAGGAGATCGATCTGCCTCTTGATGAGATCGATCTGTGTTTGAATTTTGGGGACGATCTGGGCAATTTTATGCCTAGGAGATCGATCTGTCGAGGGGTGAGATCGATCTCTTTATGGCTTTATGAGATCGATCTGTGCCTTGAGGAGATCGATCTTCTTCCAAACAGAAGCATTTGGAGATCGATCTCTTCCTCATGAGATCGATCCCTTCTCAAACAGATTCATAAGGAGATCGATCTCTTCCATTGGAGATCGATCTGCTTCTCAAATTTCCTCCTTCCTTGTCAGTTTTAACTCACCAGATCGATCTCTCCTTCTCCCAGATCGATCTGTCCTCATGCTTCATGCCCATTTTACACACTTAACACATAAGTCTCCAATTATAATTCCCACAATTTACTTAGTTCCATAAATTACACTTCAAATTATTATTACATCAATAAATATGTCTGAAATTCTCAGATCTCACAATAGTATACCAACGGGTGACTACACTATTCTACGTACAACCGTGGACCCAAGTCCATACTCCCACTCCGATGGACTTTTTATCCTTAAACCATGTCTCATATACCAGGCGAGCAAGCAGCGTGACACACAGTCAACGCAAAGCTCCAGCGCGGTACGATCTATCGTTAAGGCCCAGCCCGTTCAATTGGCCGTCGGCTGGTATCCCCTTGGGTCCCAGACCCCCAGGTTTACCTTAACTCAACAAAACAGGTACGAGCATAGTTCTCGCACTTTCTCAAAACCTCCGTGCGAGTTAAAACTCCCGCACGGTACATCAAGGCTTTAAACCGGGTGTGAGCTAACGCTTCAACACCAAATCTCATCTCAAAACTGATAGATGGCTATTTTCTCTTTTTAAAACTCAAAACACGTTTATTCACATAGCATGCCTTTTCATGCCAAAACATGTAAAATTAGCCAACCTATCATCAACATTTCTCAAACATCAATAACAATGAAAAATTGGGAATTTCATTGAAAACATGCATAACATGCTATTTCCTTACCCTATCCCATTTCTCAATACATATATATACATCATAGTACTTTTCATACTTCCACATCATTTCATAAACTTATAATATCGTACTAGCCCTAGCAATATATCTACGAAATTGCTGTAATTACGTACGAACATCTCTATAGCTAACACACAGTCCCTTACCTCGTTTTACTTGTGTGCAACTATCCGCCTTTATGCTTCTTGCGTTCTAATCTTGACTTGCTCCGGCGTATCATCCGAAACTGAAATTCATCCATCAACATTTGAGTCAATGTTTCTAACTCTTATTCAAGTAAACATTTATCCAATGCCTTAATTACCCATTTTTACCCTTTGTGGTAAATCTCCCAATTTATCCTAATATCAACATTTCCAAACCATTTCCACAACATACTCATCCACTCAAGATATCCCATTCATCAAAAATACTCCCACATTCCACTTTCTCACACTTGACTCTTTCTAAGCTATATGCATTTCATACCATCCTAGGTAGTTCTATCCATAATATGCACACCCAAATATCTTTATAATCATTAACTAAACCAATGTACTTGGATTTGTGCATTAGAACTTACCTCATTGGATTTCCTCTTGCTCCAATTAGGATTGCCCTCTATTTCTTCAATCCTTCAAATGGGAAAATGCCTCTAGACTATGTTGTTCTTCTCTTTGATGTGAACAACTTTGTCTCTGATAGCCTCTCCTTAAATCTCACTGAAAATGGCTGGATTTAGGAGTGAGAAACTAGATTTCTTTGAGTTGAAGTGAAATGGAAATGTTTGTCCCGAAATTCTGATGATCCAACTGCTCCCATTTATAGGTTTGACTTGATGAGATCGATCTCCCTTGGGTGGAGATCGATCTGTTCCTCCAAAATCCCTCTCTTCTGAGACGTTTTAAAGGTAGGAGATCGATCTGTCGAGACTGGAGATCGATCTGCTATCAAACAGAAGCTTAAGGAGATCGATCTGGTCTTATGGGAGATCGATCTGCTTCCAACCCGAGAGCTAAGGAGATCGATCTGCTTCCTTTGGAGATCGATCTGTCCCCTTCCATTTCTCACCTAAGGGCATTCTGGCTCTCCCAGATCGATCTCTCATCCTATGAGATCGATCTGGCCTTCACAAATTCCAGATTTCCTGCAGTTTTTCTACAATAACCCTTACCAAACACCCTTAATTTACTACCATGATCATTTCCTCATTCATTCATCTTTGAGACTTGAAAAATGGGATTTATCCTCACTACATACACATTAAAACTTGTGTAGGATCTTTGTATGACCAAATATATACGATATTACTCGAATGGAATTATACACTTATGTAAATCTTTCCTTCCATTTTACTATACTACTCATATCCCATTTTGATTACATTCTTCTCGTTTCAAGTTTATTTCCTCCTACTCACTCATAATGCAACTTGTACGTATACTCACAATTCTTACTACAAGTGCATACATAATCTTATGAACTTACATTGCATACACTTCACATTACAATACATCATCTTACTTATGATTTTATTTACATTCCCATGTTCCTATATACATAGCTATACATGTACGGGGTCTCACAAAAAGAAGTGCAAGAGCTTGAAGCAAAAAGTGCGCAAGGTAAGCTGTGCACTCAAAGTAAGGGCTCGATGCGCGAGGTAAGCCACACACTCAAATAAGGGCTTGAGAATTTGGTATCAGAGTCTAGCTTGAGAATTCAACTTCAAAGTCTAACGTGAGAACTTGACCTGAGGCTACGATGTGAATAGATATACTCTTTCGCAAGATTATACCTAGCGAAAGAGTGGGGAGCAATTGTTGTGACTGATAATAATAATAAATAAAAAGTGGCAAAAAAGAGTAATTGGCATTGGATTCAAACTCAATCTCATCTACATGGTTGTAACATTATCAAGATAAAAATCACAATATATAGATAAAAAAAGAGAGTTTCAATCAGATACAAACTCATGTCTTTAAAAGCACAATCACCACCAACAAGTGAGGAGGGAGAGGTATGATACGTGAAACTAAGTCTCTATTTTATTTACAAAAACTCTGTCAAATTCTCTGGCTAACTTAAGCATCAGAGTGCTTACATAGGGAACAACCCCTGCGTCATTCTGATCATTATTTTTCTTGTAGAGTTCTCGGCAACACGTGGCAGGGAACTCGAAGAGAAGACATCATCGATTCGTCACCATTGTTTCAGGTACCAACGGTTACTATCAAGTATCAGTGTTGGGACGTAAGTCCAGGATCAGTACCTTGTTTTGTGTAAACATCGCAAATTTTCTGTATTTAATTAAACAATAAAATTAAATGGAAAAATATTATAAGAAAATATGTGTATATATATATATATTTGTTAAATTGAAAATGCATTAAAAAAATGAATGATAAAAATAATTACAATAAATATATATACATGCATTTGTCCAAAATTGAAAATGTAAAATAAAAGAAAAAAATAAAAAAATATATATACATAAATATAAATATAATATATATAATAAAATAAAATAAATAAACATAAAAACAAAAAAAAAAGGATCGCGCAATAGGGTCGTGCGATCCTAAAGCCAACCCCCTCCCCCCCTTTCTTCCTCCACGATCGTCGGACCGAAGCCCCCTCTCCCTTAAGTCAGTTTGTCTGCCATCCACGTCCCCCTTCACCGACCGACCGACCGACCGACCGAACCAGCGACGACCGGCAGCCCCTTCCCATCTCTCATTTCCCTCTGCTCGCTTGAAACCCGAACTCTCTCTCCCTCTTTGGTTTTTGCCGACGCAGCCAGGACGTCGACTATCGAGAAACAGCCCGACCGACGTCTTTTCCTCCCCCTCTGACCACCGACGACCCGTTCCCTTTCCTTCTCCCTCTCCCCTCGCCTGGAACCAAAAACGAAATAGAGGAGTTTTCATTTGTTTCGCAAGTTGTGACAAGGCCGGAGAAAACCCGACGTCGGCCTCCCACCGAACCCGAGCCCCGACGACCTCCCTTGCCTTATCCTTCCCTGTCCGGCCACCCTGGTCAGTAAGGCAATTATGCAAGTAAGTAGATAGCTCCACTATCTACATGCTCATAATGCCATGCCCTTAAAATCCATTTCTTTTCATTAAAATCTCAAGCACAAAATCATGTATTTCATCATGACTTAGTTTATAAAACTGTTCGTGCATATATAAATCATACTGCTTATGCATCAATGACATTTTATGTGACATCAGTAAATCATACTTAGCATGAATTTAATCAAAATCATACTTAGCATGCATTCTTTCATGTCATGTAAGACAAATCATGAATTTGAAATGAAAGCATGGAAAACATCATCATGCTGCTGCATTCAAATCATTTTATTAAAATGCAGAACAAAATAACCTCATCCAGGTCAATTAGCTCATAAGTAAATCTCAAATTCATAAAACAAGTTATTAAAATTCATTATAAAGCTTCGGTTATAAAACCACCATTCTTTCAAGGTCACATATCATAAAATCATAAAATCGGGGGCCTGACCCCTCCCTCGGGTCTACCCTGGCCTATCGACCAATAGTTATATCATGTGAGACACGCAGGTGATTATATTAGTAACATCGAGGACTATGGCCATATCCTAGTGATCCCTGGCAACACGGTACCTAGTGTGCGGGGTATCACACCTGAAACGGGAGGTGGGTTGTCCTACCCGCCAGAACAACATAACACTAGGATTGCGAGGGCAAGGCTTGTTGCCTCGTGGCTAATGCCACTCCACTCCAACAATCCCCACGGTACAGCGTACTCCGCGTGATATACATGGTACAACGTACACCATGAATCCAAGCTCAATCAGGGGTGCCTGCAATAGGTCTTATCCACTCATATCATCTCTGTCTCAGTATACACGTGTGAGCATATCATCTTACTGTGACACACAGTCTACAGGAGGCTCCAACACGGCTATATGCATGTCATATAAATTCTTGTGCGAGCGAAGCTCTAGCACGGCTCCATGCATATTCATGATATCTGAAAATCTCGTGCGAGTGAAGCTCTAGCACGGTTTCATAGAAATCAATGAAATCTGCGTACGAGCAGCGCTCCAGTATGACTTAAAATAATTATAAATTCAAGTAAAATCCACGTACGAGCAATGCTCTAGTAAGGATATGTATAAAAGCTCAGTGAAAACCTCGTACGAGAAAAACTCCAGCACTGCTTTAAAATGAGTTATAAAACAATATAAAATCACGTGCGAGCAATGCTCCAGCACGAATGAATGCTCAAGTAAATCAAAACTTCGTACGAGCAACGCTCCAGTATGGCTTTATGCATAAATACATCAAATCTCGTACGAGTTACACTCCAGCACGGCTTTATGCAAATTTCATATCAAAACAGGATGCGAGCTAAGCTCCAGCACCTTTTTATGCATATCAAATCATAAAACTAGTGTGAGCAATCGCTCCAACACCTTTTTATGCATATATAGTCAAAACAAACTAGCACAGTTAAAACATGTCAAAACATGTCAAAACAGAGTGCGAGCTAGGCTCCAGCAGCTCTCATGCATATCAAATCATAAAATCAGTACGAGCAATCGCTCTAACACATTTTATGCATATGATTTCACACAAATCGGTGCGAGCAACCGCTCAAGCATATTTATGCACATTCACAAATGCAGATATAGTGCGAACTACGTGTCGCCACTATCTGTTTCCATACAAACTTGATAGTTGGCCTATTTTCCAAAGAAATTTCCATTTAAATATAAATAACACTTACATAGTGTTATCATGTGAAGTTCATGCAATTACTGGCCAATCTATCGATTTGCTTTGATTAAAATCAATAAAATTCCTTAATCATAAAAGTCCTTAAATCATCATTTCATGCATGACATGCTTTCACCATCTTTAGGTGTGAACTTCCTTCAATAGGGGTAAAATAGTCTTTTTACCAATTTCGAGTCCTTAAAATCTTTAAACCATTTTTAGGACCTTTATACAATATCAATGTATACATACATATTCAGTGTATACAAAACTATTAAAATACGCGTAGCTACCTCCAGCTACTCACACAATTCCCTTACTTCATTTTTCTGTACAGTCTGACCTTTCACTGATGTCTCGTCACGCAGTCCGATTTGCTCCGAATCCAATCTCTAGAACTGCAGATAAATGTTCATCAGGTCAAATACAATACAATTTAATTGTATTTCATATTTTCTGGGCTTAATTTAAATCATTGGGCCCGTTTACCCATATTGAGCCCGATTGTACCATAATAGGCCTTAATCGACCTTAAGCCCGTTTCCCACTTACTATTCACATTATCGAGGCCTATTGGGTTCACTGGGCCCATCAATATTTATTGAGCCTCGTTCTAAATTCTCGGATATCTCAATTTAGTATTTACGACAATTTATTCAAATTTTCAAAACTTAATTCATTTATGCGAAAATTAAATCTGTAATTCATCTAACACGTATAACGATGTAAATTATCGTAAATAATGGTTACTTACCAGAGATTCCATGATAGTAGGCAAATCGAGGCTGTCTCGAGCTCTCAGTTGATGCCAATTGTCGAGCTACACATTTAAATATTTTTTCGGGTAAATTTTCAGTCGAATATTAATCAAATTAAATATTCAAAAATTTAAATCGGTCAATTCGACCGCTTACCGACTTACCCGAAGCTCGATTACATCACTGGGATTTTTCTCAAATTTTTTCTCTTTTTCTTTTTCCCTTTTTTCTTCCTTTTTCCTTTTCTTTTTAGCTGAACTGGTTCGGTTCGGCTCAACCCGGTTCAGACCGGTTCGGTCCAGCGGTTCAGTCTAGTTCGACATCATTTCCTCGTTTCGACGCCGTCCGTCCGGTTCCCGGCGTGATTCCATCGCCATTCGATGCGTCTTGGGTAGAGGACCTCTCGGCTGGCCTCGATCGGAGCCAAGCACCATCGACGGCCATCGGAGTTCGCCTCTTCTCTCTTTCGGCTTCCCCCCGTCGATCTCCTCTTTTAGGCCTCCTCACCGCGCGTCGCGGGTGTCGATGGGTCTCCCGGTGGTCGGGCTCCTTGTCGCAACCCAATTTTTCAAAAATCACTAGAAATTTTTTTCGCGAACTTACCACATTTCAATTGTTGGGCTGTGAGTCAATATCCCTCACTCAGTTTCATATATATATATATATATATATATATATATATATATATATGAATAATAGGTAATGTTTTAGTCCCAGACACTAATATTCGTGGAAGCTCATAAAATTATTATTTCATAATTAGAAACTCGTTTACATTGCCTAACATATACATCCCCCATATAACATGACTACATCACTGTACACTATTAT
Organism: Firmiana major; assembly: GCA_033439115.1. NCBI lineage: Eukaryota > Viridiplantae > Streptophyta > Magnoliopsida > Malvales > Malvaceae > Firmiana > Firmiana major. The sequence continues at coordinate 39,643,765 of CM065907.1, read as the reverse complement.
TCAGATACAAAAAGCACATGTGTGTATACCTTGATGCTGCTGGATAGCTGTGTGTAAAAGATCGCAGGACGGACGCAGCTTGTACACTCTACTGAAATGCTCTGTAGAGGTGGAAAAATAATGGGATGAGCATAACGCGCTCAGTAAGAAATATATGAAAACAGGTAGATAACCACACTATCTACGATGCTCATAATACATGTTTTATCATCTCGTAAAACAAATGCATTTACTTTTCAAAACACTTGCATTAATAAATGAAAGCAAGTAGATAATCAAACTATCCATGATGCTCATGGTGCATGGTTTATGCCGAAAAACTCATGGCATTCACAAAACCATCATAGTAAAACACATAGCAATTTACTGCCAAAATCCGAATATCAAAACTCATTCAGAGTAAAATATTTCTGTGTTCAATATTGAAACTCACTTTAAAATCATATTCTCATTTCAAATGGTTTCATCACAGAAATCAAATCACAATTAGTTTCATCACCAAAACCAATAAAATAGATGAGACTAGGCAGGGATTTCAACACAAATCCAAGGGAACAATTGGCCAAAGTCCGAGACCCACAAGCTATCACGGATCAGGTGTGCCAGGGTGTCTCCAAGTCCGAGGAGGGGATTAGTCTATCCATCGGCTCCTATCTAAGGACTATCACAAAACAGAGCAATGACAAAGCATGCCCGAGTCCAAAGACGCAATCCTCACACCCCATAGTTGCACGGTACAGTGTACTCCATGTTGTCTACACGGTACAGCGTACTCCGTGAACTAGGTACAATTACCACACAGTTGTAGGTGCCTGAGTCAAAAGCTCACCACCCCAACTAAATAAATTATCAACCATAGCCTGTCGTCTCAAATCTAGTGCGAGCAAGTCAGTGTGTGAGGTCTTGCCTACCACAGGCGACCCCTCTGGGCCCCTGCTGCGACAGTTCCCCCCACTCAACCCGAGGGCTCCAGCACGATCTCAATCACAAATCGCAACAGAATCCAGTGCGAGCAGTGCTCCAGCACGGTCTGTACAGATGTAATACCAAAATCAAGTGGGAGCGGATCTGGATAAATCCACAGATCTCATCATAGCTCCAGCACGATTTCACACACACAAAATAGACAGCTGGCTCTATTTCCCACCACAGTGGTACTCAAAATCGAGTGCAATATGCAAAACGGTACAAAACAAAGTGAGAGGGAAACATCCCATCAAATCACTTGTCAATCAAATCACTTTTTAGAAAAACGTGCAAGTTAATGCATACAGTCAAATCATGAGCCAGTCTATCATTTTAGCTTCACAAAAATCTCTTTTTCACAGAGAAAACATGGATTGCATGCACTTTATGCATTTCCAAAAATTCCCGAGTCTAAGGGTATTTTCGTAATTTTCCCATATTTGGGTACTATCCAGAAATTTCATATCTATACACTATACGAAATTTAATTGACTGTAAACGACGGTGAAAATACGTACAGCTATCTCTAATAGCTCACATAGATCCCTTACCTTTGATCACGTAGTGTGACCTCTCTTCCTCTATGCTGTCCAAATCTCGTAGTCCGGTCAACTCTCAATATGACTCTGGAGCTGAATTTAACCATTCACTGGATTAATTACATGTTTCCTACTGTATTACACATTTAATACAGTTCATTTCACTTAATTGGGCCCGTTTACTCTAAATGGGCCTAAATACTTTAATCGGATCTTAATCCGTATTAAGCTCGTTTTTCACGTATTATTTCCCTTCATCAGGGTCTATCGACTCATTGGGCCTATCAACACCCATTGGGCTTTATTCCAAACTCTTTGGATAGCCCGTATATCATTTACGACAGTTTATTCGAAATTTCGAATATAATTCACTAAATCCGAAATGCGTAAAATAAATCTTAAATACGCGTATATCACATAAATTGTCGTAAATGAGCTTTACTTACCCGATATTATGCGATGGTGCACAAATCGAAGTTCGATCAGGCTTCCGTTCAGAATTAATCGTCGAACTGTACAATTTTGTATTTTTTTTCATTTTCGGGCCAATTTTCGATTAAATATAATTCAAATAAATTTATTGAAAATTAAATCGGTCACTTTTGACCTCGTATCGACTTACCCGAAGTCCGATGACATCCTGAAAATTTTTTTTCTCTCTTCTTTCTCTCTCCTCCTGAACCGGTTCGGACCGGTTCAGTCCCTTTTCACACTAAACCGGTCCGAACCGGTTCAGTGGCCATTTCGCCGTTGCCGGCGCTGGCGGTCGGTTCCCGGCGCGATTCCACCGCCGTTCGACTGGGCTCGGGCTGGGGAGTCTTCGGTTGGCTTGGCTCGGGCCAAATCGGCGCCGGCGCCACCGAATCTTCCTCTTCTCCCCGCGGCCTTCTCCCCCTCCGATCTGCTCACCGCCGGCGATCTGGGGCGCGTGGTGGCTGGCGAGCGTTCCCCCGGTGCCGGTCAACCCTTTCCCGGTCACCCCTCGCGCCATCTCCGCCTGTGTTGCCGCCGGTGAAGGAAAACAGGGAAGGATCAGTTTTCCGATCCTTCCTTCCCCTGTTTTCGCGTTTTCTTTCCTATTTTTTTTTTTCAATTCGTTTTTTTTTTCAGTTCTTTTATATATATATATATATATAATATTTATATTATTATTTTATTCTTAAAATAATAATAAAAATCTTAAAATATCCCAAAAATTCATATTAAATTCATTTAGTCCGCAAATGAACTTATCAGTCCGATTTTACCTTTTCGGTATATTTTTCTATTATTTTCGGGCTCATTTTTCGAGGCAAAAATTTTGATAAATTCTAATAATTTATATCTTGATCAATTGGACTCGAAATTAAATTATTTCTTCTTTATTGATCAAGATTACATAAAATCCAAGTTTACAAATAACAATTTCTTAAAAATGACACCGAATTTTCGGGTCTTACATTCCTCCCACCTTAAGAAATTTGGTCCTCCAAATTAGAACCAAGTTAATTCTCGAATAACTGCGAATATTTCTCTCGCATCAGGCTCTCTAATTTCCACATAACTTCCTCCTAAGTGTGGTACTGCCCGAAAACCTTAACCAGAGTGATCGTTCTGGTCCGTAACACATTCTCTTTCCAATCCAATATCTAAATCGACTTCTCTACATACGAGATATTATCTGTGAGCTCCAACGGCTCATACTGAATCACATGTGTCTGCTCTAGATGATACTTCCGAAGCATCTTTATGTGGAATATGTTATGAATGCCTGCTAGCTCAGGTGTCAAGACTAGCCTACAGGCCTTATCTCTCACTCGCTCCAGTATCTCATTTTCCCTTTCGAGGGAGAAACTTTCAAGAATACTAATTCACCTATAGTGAATTTCAATGGTTTTCGCCTCATCTCAACGTAGCTTTTCTTGTTTGCTCTAAGCTATCCACAATTTCTCACATATCAATTGGACATCCTCAAAGGCTTGCTTCACTAAATCGAGAGCAAACATCTTTCGGTCACTCACTTCTTCTCATCCAATCGGAGATCAACACCTACGACCATATAACGCCTCATACGATGCCATCCCAATACTCGAGTGATAACTGTTGTTATAGGCGAATTCGGCTAATGGCAAATGGTCATCCCAAGAGTCTCTGAAATCCATCATACAAGCTCTCAACATATCCTCTAAAGTCTGGATGGTTCTCTCTTACTGACCATCAGACTGAGGGTGGAAAGCTGTACTGACACTCAATCGGGTTCCCATAGCTTCTTGAAAATGTTTCCAAAAATGGAAAATAAAGCGGGAATCCATGTCAGACGCAATACTCACTGGAACACCATGTAGCCTCACAATCTCCCGTACACACAGATTCGCCAACGCACTCTGAGTATCCGTAGCCTTCATGGCTAAGAAGTGAGCTGACTTCGTCAATCATTCCACAATCACTCAAATGGCATCATGGTTTCGTCAGGTCCTCGGTAAACCTATGATGAAATCCACGGTGATGTGCTATCATTTCTATGTCGGTATAGGTAGAGGTTGCAATAATTCTGCATGTTGCTGATGCTCTACCTTAACTTGTTGACATGTAAGACACTTAGTCACAAGCTCTGCAATATCTCTTTTCATGTCTGACCACCAAGACACTCTCCGGAGGTTCTTATACATCTATTACTCTCCAGATGCACTGTATACCTCGATGAATGAGCTTCTGTCAAATCAATCTCTTTAGCTGTGGGTCATCGGGAATGCAAATTCGACCTCTGAATCTCAACAGGCCATCATTATTAATTGTGCACTCAGTCACTCTACCCATTTGTATCTGACTATGCATATCAACACAAAAGCGATCAATACGCTGAGCTTGTCTGATCCGGTCTATCAAATCCGGTTTCAATCTCAGACTAGCTATCACACAATATGCATCAGTGTCAGAAGGGTCTATATCCAAACTGAGGCTAATAAACTGCTCTAACAGTTCATGTTCCCTGACCATCATGTACGATACCATCTTGAGGCTCTTTCTGCTCAAGGTATCAGCGACTATATTCGCTTTACCCGGATGATAAAGTATCTCACAATCATCGTCTTTCAGAAACTCTACCCATCGTCTTTGCCTCATATTCAATTCTTTCTGTTAAAAAAAGATCTTGAGGCTCTTATGATCAGTGAATACCTGAAATTTTTCACTGTACAAATAGTGGCGCCATATCTTCAGTGCAAACACTACGGCTGCCAACTCTAAATCATGGGTCAGATAGTTCTTCTCATGATCCTTAAGTTGTCTGAATCTATAAGCAACTATCTTCTCGTTCTGCATCAATACACAGCTCAGTCCTTATCCCGAGGTGTCTGTATATACAGAGAAACCTCATGAGCTGGTCGAAATGGTGAGAATCGGCGTAGTGGTCAATCACTACTTTAGTTCCTGAAAACTCTTCTCACATGTATTGTCTCACTCAAATGCAACATTATTTCGAGTAAGACGTGTCAATGGAGCAGCCAATTTAGAGAAACTTTCTACAAATTGACGGTAATATCCAGCCAAACCCAAAAATGATATCAATTCCAACCAGAAATCACACTTATTGAGCTTCGCGTATAGCTTCCTCTCTCTGAAGGTTTGTAGCACAATGCTCAGATGTTGTTCATGCTCTTCCCTGGACGTCGAATTCACAAGAATGTCATCTATGAACACTATGACAAACTGATCCAGGTAGGGCTTGAACACTTCATTCATCAATACTTTAAAAGCTGTAGGATCATTCGTTAGCCCGAAAGGCATAACTAAGAATTCATAATGTCCATAACGGGTATGAAAAACTATCTTGGGTACATCTCCACTCCGGATTCTCAACTGATGGTATCCAGACCTCAGATCGATCTTGGAAAAGATCTGTGCTTCCTGAAGTTGATCCAATAGATCATCAATAAGGTACTTGTTCTTAATGATCGCCTTATTCAACAACCGGTAATCTATTCACAGTCGGAGGTTTCCATACTTCTTTTCAGCTGTAGCCCTTTTCTTCTAGGCAGAAGTACTAGCTGCATCCTTCTCTGACTCTTTGCCCTTCTGTGGGGCTATCTCAACCAACTCTAGGCAATCCTTTATCATATGCCCTGTCTTGCTACATCTACAACATGTTCCAATCAATACGTGGCATGACCTACTATCGTGGTATCTACCACATGCTCTACATTGATTTGTAGTCGATCGGGGTCCTCTAATCACTATACCCCTAGCTGGAGTCGAGACTTGATACACCGGGGGCTTAATCATCCTACCCCGTGACTTATCGACCCTCGGTCATCTAACAAACGACCTCTTTCCCACTCGGACATTATAGTCCTCTATTGATCTCTATTCTTGCCCTTCACGACCTTACCAAACTCAAGGACGTGCATCTCATAGTCTTACACACACACACTAAGTTCTACGCACGGTCTTCTCGTAAGTCGTGACATCAAATAGGGCAAATCTGACTCTGATGGAAGGTCTCAATCCTTCCATAAACTTGCGAACTTTTCGCATCTCACTGCTCATGGTATCGAGGTCATATTTCTCAATGATGTAAATCGAGATTCATACTCATCTACCGATCTATTCACTTGGATCAGACCAAGAAATTTCATCTGTAATCTCCGTTGAGCAGTGGCTGGGATGTACTGCCTCCTGAAGGCATCCAAAAAGATATCCCAGTCAATCAACTGATATACATAGCTTTCATTATGGGTCGGGTGAATTTTCACCAATACTCTGCTTCGCCCTCTAACATGAATATAGCAAAGGCCACTCTCTCAGTAGTCGAACATCAATAAAAGTCATATAACTTCTCTAACCGGTTGATCCAATCCTCTGCTACTAAAGGGTTCTTGACCCCACTGAACGATGGAGGCTTGAGCTTCGAAACTGCCTCAATCGGTCAAACTCACAATCAAACCCTGAATCCTCACCAGTTTGTCGTAAAACTACAGGTGGTACAGGGGTCTCGCCAACACGTGGCATAGGTGCAGGCTGTGTAGGCGTAGGTGTCTCAAGAGCAACTGACAACTCAGTATAAGTCCTCTGAGCAGCCGGACCTTGCCTACTCTCTAACCTAGCCATAGTCAAGTTAGCTTGAGTGAACAACTCCATAAATGTGTTCCAACTCCGCTCTAATCTCGTAACGCAGGCATTAGTAGTCTCAACTGGACCTGATGGAATATAATCACATGACGATTCACAAGGTTTCTCAAACCTATCACAGCGTCTCTCGACCTACTCTCTATGGCCCCGAGAACGCGAACTCTCTCCTCTGCTGCGATGTCTGTCAGACATCTCAATTGTCCCGCATACACAGTCAATTTCTCAGTTTAACCACAGCTCGGTACACACAATTGTATCTAATAATGTACAGTGACATGGGGATGTATACTTTCTAACTACTGACACAGACTCACATCAGACCAACACTGCTCTGATACCACCACTGTCGCGACCCAATTTTTCAAAAATCACTAGAAATTTTTTTCGCGAACTTACCACATTTCAATTGTTGGGCTGTGAGTCAATATCCCTCACTCAGTTTCATATATTATATATAAATGAATAACAGGCAATGTTTTAGTCCCAGACACTAATATTCGCGGAAGCTCATAAAATTATTATTTCATAATTAGAAACTCGTTTACATTGCCTAACATATACATCCCCCATATAACATGACTACATCACTGTACACTATTATTCAAATACAAAAAGCACATGTGTGTATACCTTGATGCTGCTGGATAGCTGTGTGTAAAAGATCGCAGGACGGACGCAGCTTATACACTCTATTGAAATGCTCTGTAGAAGTGGAAAAATAATGGGATGAGCATAACGCGCTCAGTAAGAAATATATGAAAGCAGATAGATAACCACACTATCTACGATGCTCATAATGCATGTTTTATCATCTCGTAAAACAAATGCATTTACTTTTCAAAACACTTGCATTAATAAATGAAAGCAAGTAGATAATCAAACTATCCACGATGCTCATGATGCATGGTTTATGCCGAAAAACTCATGGCATTCACAAAACCATCATAGTAAAACACATAGCAATTTACTGCCAAAATCCGAATATCAAAACTCATTCAGAGTAAAATATTTCTGTGTTCAATATTGAAACTCACTTTAAAATCATATTCTCATTTCAAACGGTTTCATCACAGAAATCAAATCACAATTAGTTTCATCACCAAAACCAATAAAATAGATGAGACTAGGCAGGGATTTCAACACAAATCCAAGGGAACAATTGGCCAAAGTCCGAGACCCACAAGCTATCACGGATCAGGTGTGCCAGGGTGTCTCTGAGTCCGAGGAGGGGATTAGTCTATCCATCGGCTCCTATCTAAGGACTATCACAAAACAGAGCAATGACAAAGCATGCCCAAGACCAAAGATGCAATCCTCACACCCCATAGTTGCACGGTACAGTGTACTCCATGTTGTTTACACGGTACAGCGTACTCCGTGAACCAGGTACAATTACCACACAGTTGTAGGTGCCTGAGTCAATAGCTCACCACCCCAACCAAATAAATTATCAACCATAGCCTGTCGTCTCAGATCTAGTGCGAGCAAGTCAGTGTGTGAGGTCCTGCCTACCACAGGCGACCCCTCTGGGCCCCTGCTGCGACAGTTCCCCCCACTCAACTCGAGGGCTCCAGCACGATCTCTGTCATGCCCCGCTTTCGGGAACCCTTCTATCCATACATTCTCAACTACGGTTGGGCTGTGAGAAGATGCAATTACTAAAAATTTATTTATTTACAGCGGAATATTTAAATCTTTAATTCACACTCCCAGGTGTGTGTGTAAATACACAAAATTAATTGTATAAATACCAAGTGTTTACATATCATCCCCATAATACTGATTACAATTCCAAGATATAGCTGTGCGATACAATATATTAGATACAAAATACTCGTGTATACAAATCTTATACCTTTGCGGATTGTGAGAGCTGTTCAACATAAAAGACTTAGAGATCACCGCTCTCTTACTTCTCAGTACCTGGAGGGGGAAAAGTAGTGGGATGAGCAAACCACGGCTCAGTAAGGAAATGTATGCTAGCAGGTAGATATCGTACTACCTACATAGCCCATGCATGCATAAACCAAAACCATGTTTTCGTTATAAATGGAAATATCATACGAACAATGCATTTAAATACATATTTCTCAAGAGCATTTTCGTGTAAATCAAATGTCGATCTTCCATTTAAAACATGCTCATAAATAGTGCCCTCATGGCACGAATGTGAAATCGGAGATTTATTAAAACATGAAATCTCTTTCACTTCTCAAATCATTCTTTCTCGCAAATCTCTTTCTTTTCTGAGATTGTCTCTGTTTCTCGATTCTCTGAGACAGGCATGGAATTTTAGGCAATCAAATATCCATGACTTATGGCCACAGTCAGTGATCCCAGGCCTCACTGATCGGGTGTGCACAGGGTATCACTTCGCCTGAAGGGGGATGGGTCAGTCCTACCTCCGGCTCATCTCAATCCACCTCATCTCCTCGTATACTCACGGTGAAGATACGTCGTGTGTCATCTACGCGATACTCGTACTCACGTGCACCCAGCACGGTACATAGTATACCAACGGGTGACTACACTATTCTACGTACAACCGTGGACCCAAGTCCATACTCCAACTCCGATGGACTTTTTATCCTTAAACCATGTCTCATATACCAGGCGAGCAAGCAGCGTGACACACAGTCAACGCAAAGCTCCAGCGCGGTACGATCTATCGTTAAGGCCCAGCCCGTTCAATTGGCCGTCGGCTGGTATCCCCTTGGGTCCCAGACCCCCAGGTTTACCTTAACTCAACAAAATAGGTACGAGCATAGTTCTCGCACTTTCTCAAAACCTCCGTGCGAGTTAAAACTCCCGCACGGTACATCAAGGCTTTAAACCGGGTGTGAGCTAACGCTTCAACACCAAATCTCATCTCAAAACTGATAGATGGCTATTTTCTCTTTTTAAAACTCAAAACACGTTTATTCATAAAGCATGCTTCTTCATGCTAAAGCATGTAAAATTAGCCAACCTATCATCCACATTTCTCAATCATCAATAACAATATAAAATTGAGAATTTCATTGAAAACATGCATATCATGCTATTTCCTTACCCTATCCCATTTCTCAATACATATATATACATCATAGTACTTTTCATATTTCCACATCATTTCATAAACTTATAATATCGTACTAGTCCTAGCAATATATCTACGAAATTGCTGTAATTACGTACGAACATCTCTATAGCTAACACACAGTCCCTTACTTCGTTTTACTTGTGTGCAACTATCCGCCTTTATGCTTCTTGCGTTCTCATCTTGACTTGCTCCGGCGTATTATCCGAAACTGAAATTCATCCATCAACATTTGAGTCAATGTTTCTAACTCTTATTCAACTAAGCATTTATCCAATGCCTTAATTACCCATTTTTACCCTTTGTGGTAAATCTCCCAATTTATCCTAATATCAACATTTCCAAACCATTACCACAACATACTCATCCACTCAAGATATCCCATTCATCAAAAATACTCCCACATTCCACTTTCTCACACTTGACTCTTTCTAAGCTATATGCATTTCATACCATCCTAGGTAGTTCTATCCATAATATGCACACCCAAATATCTTTATAATCATTAACTAAACCAATGTACTTGGATTTGTGCATTAGAACTTACCTCATTGGATTTCCTCTTGCTCCAATTAGGATTGCCCTCTATTTCTTCAATCCTTCAAATGGGAAAATGCCTCTAGACTATGTTGTTCTTCTCTTTGATGTGAACAACTTTGTCTCTAATAGCCTCTCCTTAAATCTCACTGAAAATGGCTGGATTTAGGAGTGAGAAACTAGATTTCTTTGAGTTGAAGTGAAATGGAAATGTTTGTCCCAAAATTCTGATGATCCAACTGCTCCCATTTATAGGTTTGACTTGATGAGATCGATCTCCCTTGGGTGGAGATCGATCTGTTCCTCCAAAATCCCTCTCTTCTGAGACGTTTTAAAGGTAGGAGATCGATCTGTCGAGGCTGGAGATCGATCTGCTGTCAAACAGAAGCTTAAGGAGATCGATCTGGTCTTATGGGAGATCGATCTGCTTCCAACCCGAGAGCTAAGGAGATCGATCTGCTTCATTTGGAGATCGATCTGTCCCCTTCCATTTCTCAAATAAGAGCATTCTGGCTCTCCCAGATCGATCTCTCATCCTATGAGATCGATCTGGCCTTCACAAATTCCAGATTTCCTGCAGTTTTTTCTGCAACAACTCTTACCAAACACCCTTAATTTACTACCATGATCATTTCCTCATTCATTCATCTTTGAGACTTGAAAATGGGATTTATCCTCACTACATACACATTAAAACTTGTATAGGATCTTTGTATGACCAAATATATACGATATTACTCGAATGGAATTATACACTTATGTAAATCTTTCCTTCCATTTTACTATACTACTCCTATCCCATTTTGATCACATTCTTCTCGTTTTCAAGTTTATTTCTTCCTACTCACTCATAATGCAACTTGTACGTATAATCACAATTCTTACTACAAGTGCATACATAATCTTATGAACTTACATTGCATACACTTCACATTACAATACGTCATCTTACTTATGATTCTATTTACATTCCCTTGTTCCTATATACATAGCTATACATGTACGGGGTCTCACATTCTCCCCCACTTAAAGAATTTGGTCCTCCAAATTAGAACCAATTCAATCTGTGAATAATTCGGGATACTTTTCCCGCATCAAACTTTCCAGTTCCCATGTGGCCTCTTCCACAGTGTGATGTTGCCACAAAACCTTAACCAATGAAATCGTCTTGTTCCGCAACACCTTCTCTTTCCTGTCCAATACCCTGATCGGTCTCTCGACATACGACATATCTTTCTTGAGCTCCAACGGCTCATAGCTAATTACATGTGTCGGATCCGGGTAGTACTTCCGAAGCATAGAAACGTGGAAGACATTGTGGACTTCTGCTAGCTCAGGTGGTAAGGCTAGCCTATATGCTCCTTCTCCCACTCTATCCAAAATTTCGAAGGGACCAATGTAACGAGGACTTAATTTTCCTTTCTTTCCAAACCTCATTATTCCCTTAGAAGGAGATACTTTCAAAAATACAGACTCGCCAACATCAAACTCAAGTGGTCTCCGTCTCCTGTCAGCATAGCTCTTTTGTCGACTTTGAGCTGTTCGTAGCCTCTCGCATATTATCTGAACATCCTCGGAGGCTTGCTTAACCAAATCGGGGGCGAGCAATTGTCTGTCACCAACTTCTTCCCAACCAATGGGCGATCGGCATCTACGACCGTATAGTGCCTCATAAGGGGCCATACCAATACTTGAGTGATGACTGTTATTGTAGGCGAACTCAATCAATGGCAAGTGATCGTCCCATGAGCCTCTAAAATCCAGCACACACGCTCTCAACATATCCTCCAGGGTCTGTATAGTCCTCTCTGACTGACCATCTGTCTGAGGATGAAAAGCGGTGCTAAAACTCAACTGGGTCCCCATCGCTTCCTGGAAATGTCCCCAAAAGTGGGAAGTGAAGCGGGCATCCCTATCCGAAACAACACTCACTGGGACTCCATGCAATCTCACTATTTCTCGCACATACAGATTCGCCAGTGCACTCAATGTATCTGTAGATCTCATGGCTAAGAAATGTGCCGATTTCGTTAACCGATCTACTATCACCCATATCGCATCATGGTTCTTACGGGTTCTCGGTAACCCCATCACAAAATCCATGGTGACATGCTCCCACTTCCATGTTGGTATCGATAGAGGTTGTAATAATCCTCCTGGTTTCTGATGTTCGACTTTTACTTGCTGACAAGTGAGACATCTAGCGACATACTCCGCTATGTCTCTCTTCATTCCAGACCACCAATATACTTTTCGGAGGTTTTGATACATCTTACCACTCCCCGGGTGTATCGTGTATCTCGACGAGTGTGCCTCTGATAAGATCAGCTTTCTCAGCTCTAAATCCTTAGGAACACATATTCTATCTCCAAACCTTAGTATTCCATCTGGACTCAATATAAAATCAGCACCCTTCCCTTTCCGGATTTGGCTAATCATGACAATACACCATTGATCGATTTGCTGAGCTTGTCGGATTCTCTCAATCAACTCCGGTTCTAATCTCAAGCTAGCAATGATCCCATAGCTGCCAATCTCAGGTAGGGTCATATCCAGACTAAGGTTCATGAATTGTTCCAACAACTCATGCTCTCTAACCATCATATGTGATACCAACCCGAGACTCTTCCGACTCAATGCATCGGCAACCACATTTGCCTTCCCCGGGTGGTACAAGATCTCACAATCGTAGTCCTTGAGGAGTTCCAACCACCTCCTCTGTCTCATGTTTAAGTCCTTTTGCGAGAATAGATATTTCAGACTCTTATGATCCGTAAAGATCTGAAATCTCTCACCATATAAGTAGTGGCGCCATATCTTCAACGCAAACACTACGGCCGCTAACTCCAAATCGTGAGTGGGGTAGTTCTTCTCATGATCCTTCAGCTGTCTAGATCCATAAGCTACTACCCTTCCATCTTGCATCAAAACACAGCCTAGTCCTTGATGCGAAGCATCAGTATACACCGAGTAATTCCCTGAACTGTTAGGGATGACAAGAACTGGCGCGGTAGTTAATCTGCGCTTAAGTTCCTGAAAACTTCTCTCACAAGCTTCGTCCCATGAAAACTCCACACTCTTCCTCGTAAGACGTGTCAATGGAGCAGCTAATCTAGAGAAACCTTCTACAAATCTCCTGTAGTAACCAGCCAATCCCAGAAAACTTCTGATCTCTGTGACTGTCCTAGGTTGTTCCCATTGAACAACTGCCTCAATCTTGGATGGATCTACTGACACCCCATCTTTCGATATAACATGGCCTAGAAAAGAAATCTGTTCTAGCCAAAAGTCACATTTGTTAAGCTTGGCATATAACCTTTTCTCTCGGAGGGTTTGCAAAATAATCCTTAAGTGCTGCTCATGCTCTTCTCTGGACCTTGAATACACCAATATGTCATCAATGAAAATAATTACGAATTGGTCCAGGTATGGCTTGAATACTTCATTCATTAGAGCCATAAAAGCTGCCGGCGCATTGGTCAACCCAAAAGGCATCACTAAGAATTCGTAATGGCCATAGCGGGTACAAAATGCTGTCTTGGGCACATCCTCCTTCCGAATCTTCAATTGATGATACCCAGACCTCAGATCTATCTTGGAGAAGATCTGTGCTCCCCGAAGTTGATCCAGTAAATCATCAATGCGTGGCAAGGGGTACTTATTCTTGATGGTAGCCTTGTTTAACATCCGATAGTCAATGCACAACCTGAGGCTCCCATCTCTCTTCTTCACAAATAATACCGGGGCTCCCCATGGCGAGACGCTCGGTCTTATGAACCCCTTCTCTAACAACTCTTGCAGCTGTTTCCTTAATTCCTCTAACTCAACTGGAGCCATCCTATATGGTGACTTAGATATTGGTTCGGTTCCAGGCGTCAAGTCTATACCGAATTCCGTTTCTCTATCAGGTGGCAATCCTGGTAGATCATCTGGAAAGACATCAGGGAATTCTCTGACCACTGAGATGTCCTCCATATCCGGATGTACTTTGTTCAAATCCACCACATAAGCAACAAAACCTTCAAAACAACACTCAAGCCATTTATACCAAAGTACTTTACCTCATACAAATTTAAGATTTCATTTCTTCTCTTAAAATTTTACAACACATTCTTCAGGTAGAGAAAACTTAATAGACTTAGAACGACAGTCTATGACAGCATGATTGGCGGCTAACCAATCCATTCCCAAAATTACATCAATGTCACACATATTCAACAAAATCAAGTTGGCTGTCATGCACTTATCTCCCACCCTCACTTTACAATCTTCATACACTTGTTCAACTAATTGGCTAACTCTCATGGGAGTACTTATCAGTAAGGTCCTATTCAAGTATGTGGGTTCTACAAAACCTTTTAACTTAGATGCACATGCAGGTGATATAAAGGAATGCGTAGCTCCAGAATCAAACAAAGCTATAACCTCTAGATTGAAAATCAAGATTGTACCTTTTATCACTTCAGAAGAGGTATCAGCCGATGCCTGGTCTATCGCATACACCCTGCCTTGACCCACAACTTGTTTTCCTTTCTCTTCAGTCGAGGCTTTCTTCCTTGCAGGAGGTGCAACTGTAGGAACCCTCTCTGGCTCTTTACCCCTTTGTGGAACTGCCTCAACTATCTCCGGGCACTCTCTGGCATAATGTCCAAATTTACCACATCTGAAGCATCGGGTACCCTGAAGATGACATGGCCTACCACCATGGTATCGACCGCATAGCCTACACTGATCTGTAGTCGGTCGGGGTCCACCAATCACTATTCCCCTGGCTGGTGTCTGAGTCGGAGGCATAAAAGGTCTAACAACCTTCTTCTGGAACTCATCTACTTCTCTCCGACGTTTACTCATGAATTTTCGACCAAATTTGGCACTCTTGCCATCTCCCAGCTTCCTCGGACCCTTGTCCTTTCCCCAACTAAACTCAGAAATTTGCAAGTCATGATCCTGCTCACATAACTGGGCCCGTCGCACAGCCTCTCTATATGTAGCGACATCAAATGGGGCCAACTTCGCTCGGATCGAAGGCCTCAGTCCATCTACAAATCTACGGACTCTGACAGCTTCACTCCTGATCGAGTCCGGATCATATCGACCCAGTGAAGTGAATCGTGACTCGTACTCATCAACTGTTCGATTCCCTTGAGTCAGATTCAAAAATTCCATCTGTAGTCTCCGTCGAGCAGTATCTGGGATGTATTGCTCTCTGAAAACGTCCAAGAACATATCCCACGTGATAACCATTCCTTGAGCTCTTAACATCGGCCTGACGGACTTCCACCAGTGCTCTGCTTCGCCTCTCAATACAAAGGCCGCAAGCGCTACTCTCTCCGTAGCTGAACATCTACAGAAGTCGAATAACTTCTCCATTTGACTGATCCAGTCCTCAGCCACCGTCGGATCCTTTACCCCGCTAAACGAAGGAGGCTTAAAGTCCATAAAATGCCTCAACCTTTCCATGTCGCAATCATATCCATACCCCAATTCATCATCATGCTGATGTGGGGCTACCGGAGGAGGTACCGGTCGAATATGAGGTTCCCATGGCCTAGCCGGTTCAGCTTGCGCAGGTGCAACATTCTCAGGTTCAGGTGCAGCTGCTGGGGGATTTGGTGCAGCCTGTCCCGCTGTACCAGGTGTACCCTCAAACCTAGCCATGATCTGACCCATCATGGTCATCATCGTGCGCATGTCTTCCTCCAATCGAGTGATTCGAGGATCAGAAGCCTCTATCTGTTCCTGGGGCTCATGACTAGAGGATGATCTACTGTGCCTCTCAGTCCTGTCATTTTGCCCTCGAGCTCTTGAGCTCTCTCCCCTCTTGCGGTGTCTCTCAGGCATAACTCACTAGCCTGATAACTTTCCTGCGTTATAACAAACATTTAATTTACTACCAGCTCCGTATACACATTTGTATCTAAATATCGCACAGTAACTTGGGGATGTATGTTTTCTTAGTCCTAAGCATCAACTCACTTCAGACCAACCAAGCTCTGATACCAAGCCTGTCATGCCCCGCTTTCGGGAACCCTTCTATCCATACATTCTCAACTACGGTTGGGCTGTGAGAAGATGCAATTACTAAAAATTTATTTATTTACAGCGGAATATTTAAATCTTTAATTCACACTCCCAGGTGTGTGTGTAAATACACAAAATTAATTGTATAAATACCAAGTGTTTACATATCATCCCCATAATACTGATTACAATTCCAAGATATAACTGTGCGATACAATATATTAGATACAAAATACTCGTGTATACAAATCTTATACCTTTGCGGATTGTGAGAGCTGTTCAACACAAAAGACTTAGAGATCACCGCTCTCTTACTTCTCAGTACCTGGAGGGGGAAAAGTAGTGGGATGAGCAAACCACGGCTCAGTAAGGAAATGTATGCTAGCAGGTAGATATCGTACTACCTACATAGCCCATGCATGCATAAACCAAAACCATGTTTTCGTTATAAATGGAAATATCATACGAACAATGCATTTAAATACATATTTCTCAAGAGCATTTTCGTGTAAATCAAATGTCGATCTTCCATTTAAAACATGCTCATAAATAGTGCCCTCATGGCACGAATGTGAAATCGGAGATTTATTAAAACATGAAATCTCTTTCACTTCTCAAATCATTCTTTCTCGCAAATCTCTTTCTTTTCTGAGATTGTCTCTGTTTCTCGATTCTCTGAGACAGGCATGGAATTTTAGGCAATCAAATATCCACGACTTATGGCCACAGTCAGTGATCCCAGGCCTCACTGATCGGGTGTGCACAGGGTATCACTTCGCCTGAAGGGGGATGGGTCAGTCCTACCTCCGGCTCATCTCAATCCACCTCATCTCCTCGTATACTCACGGTGAAGATACGTCGTGTGTCATCTACGCGATACTCGTACTCACGTGCACCCAGCACGGTACATAGTATACCAACGGGTGACTACACTATTCTACGTACAACCGTGGACCCAAGTCCATACTCCAACTCCGATGGACTTTTTATCCTTAAACCATGTCTCATATACCAGGCGAGCAAGCAGCGTGACACACAGTCAACGCAAAGCTCCAGCGCGGTACGATCTATCGTTAAGGCCCAGCCCGTTCAATTGGCCGTCGGCTGGTATCCCCTTGGGTCCCAGACCCCCAGGTTTACCTTAACTCAACAAAACAGGTTCGAGCATAGTTCTCGCACTTTCTCAAAACCTCCGTGCGAGTTAAAACTCCCGCACGGTACATCAAGGCTTTAAACCGGGTGTGAGCTAACGCTTCAACACCAAATCTCATCTCAAAACTGATAGATGGCTATTTTCTCTTTTTAAAACTCAAAACACGTTTATTCATAAAGCATGCTTCTTCATGCTAAAGCATGTAAAATTAGCCAACCTATCATCCACATTTCTCAATCATCAATAACAATATAAAATTGAGAATTTCATTGAAAACATGCATATCATGCTATTTCCTTACCCTATCCCATTTCTCAATACATATATATACATCATAGTACTTTTCATATTTCCACATCATTTCATAAACTTATAATATCGTACTAGTCCTAGCAATATATCTACGAAATTGCTGTAATTACGTACGAACATCTCTATAGCTAACACACAGTCCCTTACTTCGTTTTACTTGTGTGCAACTATCCGCCTTTATGCTTCTTGCGTTCTCATCTTGACTTGCTCCGGCGTATTATCCGAAACTGAAATTCATCCATCAACATTTGAGTCAATGTTTCTAACTCTTATTCAACTAAGCATTTATCCAATGCCTTAATTACCCATTTTTACCCTTTGTGGTAAATCTCCCAATTTATCCTAATATCAACATTTCCAAACCATTACCACAACATACTCATCCACTCAAGATATCCCATTCATCAAAAATACTCCCACATTCCACTTTCTCACACTTGACTCTTTCTAAGCTATATGCATTTCATACCATCCTAGGTAGTTCTATCCATAATATGCACACCCAAATATCTTTATAATCATTAACTAAACCAATGTACTTGGATTTGTGCATTAGAACTTACCTCATTGGATTTCCTCTTGCTCCAATTAGGATTGCCCTCTATTTCTTCAATCCTTCAAATGGGAAAATGCCTCTAGACTATGTTGTTCTTCTCTTTGATGTGAACAACTTTGTCTCTAATAGCCTCTCCTTAAATCTCACTGAAAATGGCTGGATTTAGGAGTGAGAAACTAGATTTCTTTGAGTTGAAGTGAAATGGAAATGTTTGTCCCGAAATTCTGATGATCCAACTGCTCCCATTTATAGGTTTGACTTGATGAGATCGATCTCCCTTGGGTGGAGATCGATCTGTTCCTCCAAAATCCCTCTCTTCTGAGACGTTTTAAAGGTAGGAGATCGATCTGTCGAGGCTGGAGATCGATCTGCTGTCAAACAGAAGCTTAAGGAGATCGATCTGGTCTTATGGGAGATCGATCTGCTTCCAACCCGAGAGCTAAGGAGATCGATCTGCTTCATTTGGAGATCGATCTGTCCCCTTCCATTTCTCAAATAAGAGCATTCTGGCTCTCCCAGATCGATCTCTCATCCTATGAGATCGATCTGGCCTTCACAAATTCCAGATTTCCTGCAGTTTTTTCTGCAACAACTCTTACCAAACACCCTTAATTTACTACCATGATCATTTCCTCATTCATTCATCTTTGAGACTTGAAAATGGGATTTATCCTCACTACATACACATTAAAACTTGTATAGGATCTTTGTATGACCAAATATATACGATATTACTCGAATGGAATTATACACTTATGTAAATCTTTCCTTCCATTTTACTATACTACTCCTATCCCATTTTGATCACATTCTTCTCGTTTTCAAGTTTATTTCTTCCTACTCACTCATAATGCAACTTGTACGTATAATCACAATTCTTACTACAAGTGCATACATAATCTTATGAACTTACATTGCATACACTTCACATTACAATACGTCATCTTACTTATGATTCTATTTACATTCCCTTGTTCCTATATACATAGCTATACATGTACGGGGTCTCACAATCTCAATCACAAATCGCAACAGAATCCAGTGCGAGCAGTGCTCCAGCACGGTCTGTACAGATGTAATACCAAAATCAAGTGGGAGCGGATCTGGATAAATCCACAGATCTCATCATAGCTCCAGCACGATTTCACACACATAAAATAGACAGCTAGCTCTATTTCCCACCACAGTGGTACTCAAAACCGAGTGCAATATGCAAAATGGTACAAAACAAAGTGAGAGGGAAACATCCCATCAAATCACTTGTCAATCAAATCATTTTTTAGAAAAACGTGCAAGTTAATGCATACAGTCAAATCATGAGCCAGTCTATCATTTTAGCTTCACAAAAATCTCTTTTTTCACAGAGAAAACATGGATTGCATGCACTTTATGCATTTCCAAAAATTCTCGAGTCTAAGGGTATTTTCATAATTTTTCCATATTTGGGTACTATCCAGAAATTTCGTATCTATACACTAAACGAAATTTAATTGACTGTAAATGACGATGAAAATACGTACATCTATCTCTAATAGCTCACATAGATCCCTTACCTCAGATCACATAGTGTGACCTCTCTTCCTCTGTGCTGTCCAAATCTCGTAGTCCGGTCAACTCTCAATATGACTCTGGAGCTGCATTTAACCATTCACTGGATTAATTACACGTTTCCTACTGTATTACACATTTAATACAGTTCATTTCACTTAATTGGGCCCGTTTACTCTAAATGGGCCTAAATACTTTAATCGGGTCTTAATCCGTATTAAGCCCGTTTTTCACGTATTATTTCCCTTCATCAGGGTCTATCGACTCATTGGGCCTATCAACACCCATTGGGCTTTATTCCAAACTCTTTGGATAGCTCGTATATCATTTACGACAGTTTATTCGATATTTCGAATATAATTCACTAAATCCGAAATGCGTAAAATAAATCTTAAATACACGTTTATCACATAAATTGTCATAAATGAGCTTTACTTACCCGATATTATGCGATGGTGCACAAATCGAAGTTCGATCCGGCTTCCGTTAAGAATTAATCGTCGAACTGTATAATTTTGTATTTTTTTTCATTTTCGGGCCAATTTTCGATTAAATATAATTCAAATAAATTGATTGAAAATTAAATCGGTCACTTTTGACCTCGTATCGACTTACCCGAAGTCCGATGAAATCCCAAATTTTTTTTCTCTCTTCTTTCTCTCTCCTCCTGAACCGGTTCGGACCGGTTCAGTCCCTTTTCACACTGAACCGGTCCGAACCGATTCAGTGGCCATTTCGCCGTTGCCGGCGCTGGCGGCCGGTTCCCGGCGCGATTCCACAACCATTCGGCTGGGCTCGGGCTGGGAAGTCTTCGACTGGCTTGGCTCGGGCCAAATCGACGCCGACGCCACCGAATCTTCCTTTTCTCCCCGCGGCCTTCTCCCCCTCCGATCTGCTCACCGTCGGCGATCTGGGGCGCGTGGTGGCTGGCGAGAGTTCCCCTGGTGCAGGTCAACCCTTTCCCGGTCACCCCTCGCACCATCTCCGCCTGTGTTGCGGCCGGTGAAGGAAAACAGGGAAGGATCGGTTTTCCGACACTTCCTTCCCCTGTTTTCGCGTTTTCTTTCCTTTTTTTTTCAGTTCTTTTTTTTATATATATATATATAATATTTTTATTATTATTTTATTCTTAAAACAATAATAAAAATCTTAAAATATCCCAAAATATCCCAAAAATTCATATTAAATTCATTTAGTCCGCAAATGAATTTATCAGTCCGATTTTACCTTTTCGGTATTTTTTTCTACTATTTTCGGGCTCGTTTTTCCAGGCAAAAATTCTGATAAATTCTAATAATTTATATCTTGATCAATTGGACTCGAAATTAAATTATTTCTTCTTTATTGATCAAGATTACATAAAATCCAAGTTTACAAATAACAATTTCTTAAAAATGACACCGAATTTTCGGGTCTTACACTCCTCTCCCGGTCTTTGCCTGCCCCTCTGCTTCGCCGGTGGCTTGCCGGACAAAGGGAACCGACTCCCTCGGTTCTCCGCTTCATTTTCGCCTTTTGCTTTTCTGTTTCTTTCTTCCAATTCGCGAATTTTAGTTTTTATTTATTTATTTATTTATTTATTTATTTATAATTAAATTTTATTATTATTTTATTTGATTAAAATATTCAATTAAAATCTAAAATATCTAAAAAATTTATATTTTATTTATTTATTCAATAAATGAATTTCTTGGTCTTATTTCGGATTTTTGGTATATTTTTCGATTATTTTGGGATTATTTTTCAATACAAAAATTTTGATTTATTCCAATAAATTCATATCTTGATCAATTTAATCCGAAATTTAATTATTTCTTCGTTATTGATCAAGATTTCTCAATCCCATATTTTTAATTAAATTTTCTTGTCGAATTTATACTGGCTTTCGATCTTTTAACCGTTTTGCCCTTGCACGTTTTCGAGAATACCATTTCAATCATTTTGCATTTTTAAATGCACACGAAAATTTCTATTCATTCCCTTTTGCTCTTTCGATAAAATCGGGCCATACAATCTCCTCCACTTAAGAAATTTGGTCCTCCAAATTAGAACCAAGTCAAATAAGTTCATAAATAACTCCGGGTACATCTATCGTATCATATACTCTCACCCTCAAGTGACTTTCTCCGGAGTGTAATACTACCATCATACTTAACTAGGGAGATCATCTTAAACCTCAACACTTTCTCATTCCTTCTAATACCCAAATCGATTTTCCAATCATACGTTATACTTTCATTGAGCTAAACTGTTGGAGCTCATATCCGTTCACATATGCTAGGTCCGGATAGTATTTTCGAAACATCATAAGATAGGACACATTGTGGATGCCTGCTAATTCAAGTGGTAACGCCAACCTATAGGCCTTATCTCCCACTTTTGTCCAATCTCAAAGGAGTCAATCTAACGAAACTCAATACTGATTCACCCTCGGTGAATTCCAATGATTTCCTGTCTCCTGTCAGCATAGCTTTTCTGTTTGCTCTGAAGTGTTCTTAGTCTCTCATAAATCAACTGAACATCCTCAGAGGTTTATCTTACCAAATCGAAAACAATTCTCTATCTGTCACCCACTTCTTCTTATCCAAGTCGGGGAAACAACTCCCTACGGCCATACAATGCCTCCTAAAATGTCATCCCGATACTCAAGTGACAATTGTCATTATTGGTGAATTCGATTATTAACAACTGATCATCCCAGGAGCTTATAAAATCAATGACACACGCTCTCATCACATCTTCCAAAACCTGTACAGTCCTCTCTGACTGACCATCTGTCTGAGGATGGAAGCTTTGCTAACACTCAATTAGGTTAGCTTCCAAAAACAATATTCCTAGAAGTGGGAAGTGAAGCGGGAGTCCCTATCTAATATCAAGGCCACTGGAACGCTACATAACGTTTCACAATTTTTCGTACACATAAATCCGCCTACACACTCAGAGTATCTGGGGATTTCCATAGCCAGAAGGTGGGTAGACTAAATCAATCTATCGATCGACTATCACCCAGATAGCCTCGTGATTCATTCGGGTCCTCTATAACCCATCACAATATTCATGGTAACTTGTTCCCATTTCGGTGTCAATATAGGTAGAGGCTGTAATAACTCTGCAGACTTCTAGTACTCTACCTTAATCTGCTGACGTAGGAGACACTTTTCCATAATCTTTACAATGTCTCTTTTCATATCTGACCACCAATACCTTTTTCAGAGATTCCGATATATTTATTACTTTTCAGATGCACTGTATAACCCGAAGAGTGAGCTTTTGACAATAACATTATCTCATCAACTGTGATCCTAGGGAGCACTTATACTGTCTCTGAACCTCTGTAAGTCATCATCTCTCATTGTGAACTCTGTCACTATACCCTTCTAAATCTGATCCACACTATCGACACCATGCTGATCATCACGCAAGCCTGGCAAATCCGATCACACTAATCCGGTTCTAACCTCAGGCTAGCTGTCACAAAATCACCGTCATCATCAAAAGGGATCACATCACTACTGAGGCTCACAACTGCTCTAGCAGCTCACGCTCCCTGACCATCTATGTGATACCATCCCGAGGATCTTTTTGTTCAAAGCATCAACCATTACATTAGCCTTTCCTGGGTGGTACAATGTTCACAATCATAATCCTTAGAAGCTTTAACCCTCTTGG
The DNA here is from genome assembly GCA_033439115.1 of Firmiana major. NCBI lineage: Eukaryota > Viridiplantae > Streptophyta > Magnoliopsida > Malvales > Malvaceae > Firmiana > Firmiana major. The sequence goes on along the minus strand of CM065907.1, from coordinate 39,620,279 downwards.
TTATCTCATATTCTACTTTTTCTGTGAAAACAGATAATCGAGGTTTTTATAATCAGTGCATATCTAAAATTTCTCACCGTATAAGTGGTGGCGCCATACTTTAAGTGTAAACGCTACGGCTGCCAACTCTAAATCATGGGTCGGATAGTTTCTTTCATGGTCCTTGAACTATCTAGATCCATAAGCGACTATATTCCTATTTTATATCAATACACAGCCCCAATCCTTTTTTTTGAGGTATCCATACACGCTGAAACCTCTTGAGCTGTTAGTCATGGTGAGAATACTTACGGTAGTCAGTTTATTACTTCAATATACCAAAACTCACCGAAGCCATTTACATACTTATCATACCACTCGTATGAAATCTTTTTCCAAACGAGACGTGTCAACTGAGCAGCCCATTGAGAAACTCTCAACACCTCGTTTGTAAAACAATTTCCTGTTGCTACTCATGTTCTTCCCTGGACTTAGAATACATCAAAATATCATCGCTAAAGATGACAACCAATCGGTCCAGGTAAGGTTTAATTAAATACCTCATCGTAGTTGAGTTCCACTCAATATTTCAATTTCTCATATCCTTGACCTATGTACGCATAAACGTATAATGTCATTTCGAAATCATTTTCGTTCAAGATATTAACCCACGTCATTTTCTTTTTCTTATACTAATGGCTCTTATAAAATTTTTATTTTTTAAACCTTCATGATTAATCAAATTTTATATTTCTTTATCGTACCAGTAAAGGTACTCAAATTTTAAATATATGTATATATATATACGGCTATCGATTTCAATTTATAGGTTATGTGTGCGCTTCTAGACGCTGTCAAGTCTTCAGGCGGTGAGATATTTTGAAATGCATTTATTAACCCTCAGACTCTACCACATAGACTGGGTGTGGATATATATCCTCCTTATACTTGGCCGCAATCCATATTCACTACATATCGCTTAATCTAATTTACTTTGCATATCAAAGATATTCTTACCTTGCATACGCCTCTTATTCCAATATATCTCGTATTCAGGATCTATCACATCTCCAAGCTTATCTCATTTCATATATCACTTATGACAAACTCTTTCCTTGTCAAACTTACAGTACACCTTTTAGTGATGATTTCACCCCTATTTTCAACTTACAATCTCTATACCCATATTCAGTTAGTGAAAATCATCTAACTATCATCATCTTGCCTAAGGGTACAGGTTTCACATCTTTCACTAGCTTATAAGCAAATGAAGGCGGTATGAATAAATGCGTGGCACCAGGATCAATTAAAATAATTATTTCATTATTCACAACTAGTGTGGTATCTTCCACCACATCAGATGAAACATCAGTAGTGTCCTGGTCCAAGGCATACACTCGCCCTCGTCCAACATCTTATTTTCGTGGTAACTACCACACATCCTTACACTACTACACTGCTACAATGCTCCGTAGCAGGTCGGGGTCCTCAAATCACAATACCCCTCAAAAGTATAGAAATTGGATACACTAGGGGTCACCAATCATCTTACCCCGTAACTCATCAGCTCTAAGCTTTTACCAAACTACTTTTTTCCCGTTCTGCCATCTTTGTCATTCTCTATTCTCTTTGTCTCTATTTCGGCCCTTACTACCTTTCCCAATTTTAGAGGCGTGCAACTCATGATCTTATTCACACAACTGTAGTCTACGCACTGCCTTGACATAGGTAGTGATATCTAACGGCCCAATCGGACTCTAATTGACAATTTGAGCCCTTCCTTCATGAACTTTCAGACATCTCGACTCTCACTGTTCATAGTGTTGGAGTCATATCTGCCCAGGAATATAAACTGAGTTTCATACTCGTTAATCCATCAATTCCTCTGGGTCAGAGTAAAGGCTTTCATTTGTAATTTTCTTTAAACAATATCTGGGATATTCTGTCACCGGAATACATCTAGAATTATTTTTCAAGTCCATTCTGGATGTCTAACTCTTAAGATGGGTCGAGCGGACTTCCACCAATGCTCCGACTCGCCCTCAAATCTCATGTATACCCTGAGCAATTTGCTCGTAAGATATTCTCCACACTCCGCTCCAACTTCGCGAAGCTTGTTTCAATGCTGTCCGATCTCCCTGTTAGACTCTGTCTGATCTCTCTGTCGAACTCTGTGGGGCATGCTCAATACCAGCCTCCACGTCAATCTCATCTTGAGTCTCATGTGGCGACTCAGTACGACTCTCGGGCCTACCTCTACGACCTCAAGCTCGTGTACTCGCCCTTCTATCATAGCGGCTATCAGTTAACGAGTCTATATTCTTGCATTCAAAACTAAATTCTTAGCTGCACTTCCATCTCGATATACACAATTGTATCTAAACAATGCACAGTACATGGGGATGTAAACTTTCTTAACCACTAACACCGACTCATATCAGGCCAACTTAGGCTCTGATACCATTAAACCTGTCATGACCCAAATTAAACTTGTCACGACCCAAATTACCTAAAAATCAGAGTAAATTTTTCACTTTTTCATTTATTATTTAATTTTTACCTTTCTCTCATCGTGACCATCCTACAAACAGTTGGGCTACGATTTGGTGTTAGTCACCTCTCACCTATTTACCATTCCATTTTCATTATCACATTCATATATCAGAGTTTACTATCTTTTGACTTTAATTAAATACATACACAACGGTATTTATAACACTACATCCCCGATATCATATCCATTTACAGTACTGTGCATTACATATTTAGATACAAAACTATACAAATGTGTATACCTTTCTCTCGATGGGAAACAGTGGATACCCAGAATGAAAATCTTCAGTCGCTTACTAACTACTGGGAGTGCTCTGAAAAGATAGGAAAATAAGGGGGTGAGTAAACCACACGCTCAGTAAGGCAATTATGCAAGTAAGTAGATAGCTCCACTATCTACATGCTCATAATACCATGCCCTTAAAATCCATTTCTTTTCATTAAAATCCCAAGCACAAAATCATGTATTTCATCATGACTTAGTTTATAAAACTGTTCGTGCATATATAAATCATACTGCTTATGCATCAATGGCATTTTATGTGACATCAGTAAATCATACTTAGCATGAATTTAATCAAAATCATACTTAGCATGCATTCTTTCATGTCATGTAAGACAAATCATGAATTTGAAATGAAAGAATGGAAAACATCATCATGCTACTGCATTCAAATCATTTTATTAAAATGTAGAATAAAATAACCCCATACGGGTCAATTATCTCATAAGTAAATCTCAGATTCATAAAACAAGTCATTAAAATTCATTATAAAGCTTCGGTTATAAAACCACCCTTCTTTCAGGGTCACATATCATAAAATCATAAAATCGGGGGCCTGACCCCTCCCTCAGGTCTACCCTGGTCTATCGACCAATAGTTATATCATGTGAGACACGCAGGTGATTATATCAGTAACATTGAGGACTATGGCCATATCCTAGTGATCCCTGACAACACGGTACCTAGTGTGCGGGGTATCACACCTGAAACGAGAGGTGGGTCGTCCTACCCGCCAGAACAACATTACACCAGGATTACGAGGGCAAGGATTGCTGCCTCGTGGCTAATTCCACTCCATTCCAACAATCCCCACGGTACAGCGTACTCCGTGTGATATACACGGTACAACGTACTCCGTGAACCCAAGCTCAGTTACGGATGCCTGCAATAGGTCTTATCCACCCATATCATATCTGTCTCAGTATGCACGTGTGAGCATATCATCTCACTGTGACACATAGTCTACAGGAGGCTCCAACACGGCTATATGCATGTCATATAAATTCCTGTGCGAGCGAAGTTCTAGCATGGCTCCATGCATATTCATGATATCTGAAAACGTCGTGCGAGCGAAGCTCTAGCACGGTTTCATAGAAATCAATGAAATCTGCATACGAGTAGCGTTCCAGTACGACTTAAAATAATTATAAATTCAAGTAAAATCCACGTACGAGCAATGCTTTAGTACGAATATGTATAAAAACTCAGTGAAAACCTCATACAAGAAAAACTCCAGTACGACTTTAAAATGAGTTATAAAACCATATAAAATCATGTGCGAACAATGCTCCAGCACGAATGAATGCTCCAGTAAATCAAAACTTCATACGAGCAACGCTCCAGTACGGCTTTATGCATAAATACATCAAATCTCGTGTCAATTACACTCCAGCACGGCTTTATGCAAATTTCATATCAAAATAGGATGCGAGCTAAGCTCCAGCACCTTTTATGCATATCAAATCATAAAACTAGTGCGAGCAATCGCTCCAGCACCTTTTTATGTATATATAGTCAAAACAAATCATAATAGTCAAAACATGTCAAAACAGAGTGCAAGCTAGGCTCCAGCAGCTCTCATGCATATCAAATCATAAAATCAGTGCGAGCAACCGCTCTAGCACATTTTATGCATATGATGTCACACAAATCGATGCGAGTAACCGTTCAAGCACATTTATGCTGTCACGCCCCGAAAATGAGGAAAATAGGGCTAATTTAAAACTTTTTATTAATTAATTCACAATTAAAGGTGCATTCCTGTGCAGTGTCATACATCATCATAATTATCATGCCTCAGGATCTCATCACAACATAGTGTATATTGAATCATATACATTACTCAATTCCAAGTTAATTAATCCTAATACATCCCATATAATGTTATACATCAAGTGTCTGCAATTACAATAATAGTCTGGGTACATGAAAATATAAAATATACCTCAAAGTACAAAATATATGGCCTGGAGCTCGAATCCTCCACTAGCCACTACTCCGTACGTCGCAGGGAGATCCTTTCTCACTTGAAGAACTCTGGGGGGGAAAAGAAAACAGGGTGAGCTTCTAAATCGCTCAGTAAAGGGGGTAAGGAACTCATTTCATAAACCAAAATGCACATCACAAAATGTTTATTTGTATGTGAAACTCATTTGAAAACCATAGCATGAAAATACTCAAAACGACACTCTCATGTGTCAAGTCATGTGAAAACATGAAGTAAAAAGGCTCACTCTAGAGCAATAACAAAGCATGTGAAAACAACGCGATAAACGCTTTCTCAAATACGTGATAAAATCACAGTAAAAATAATGCACGTGGCACAGCCACTAAACACGCGTGGCATAGCCACTGCTTTAATTTCTCACGTGGCATAGCCACAAAACACACGTGGCAAAGCCACTGATTTAATTTCTCGCGTGGCATAGCCACAAAACACACGTGGCAAAGCCACTGATTTAATTTCTCGCGTGGCATAGCCACAGAATAGGGTTTCTCAACGTGGCACAACCACCAATGGGGTATAACGTGGCACAGCCACCAATGGGGTTTCTCAACGTGGCACAGCCACCAATGGGGTATAACGTGGCACAGCCACCAATGGGGTATAACGTGGCACAGCCACCAATGGGGTTTCTCAACGTGGCACAGCCACCAATGGGGTATAACGTGGCACAGCCACCAATAGGGTTTCTCAACGTGGCACAGCCACCAATGGGGTATAACGTGGCACAGCCACCAATAGGGTTTCTCAACGTGACACAGCCACCAATGGGGTTTCTCAACGTGGCATAGCCACAGAATACGTTATTCTCACGTTACCAGAACGGAGAAGAAATCGGGCTTACATGCTACCAGAGCAATGCCCGGTGTGTACTCACAACTACACACCTAAGTCTTATCACATAAGACTGGTTTGCCTTCACGTAGAACTCATAATGGTTTTCTCTCGTAAAACTCATTTGAAATCGTTTTGTACTCAACACAAAACGTAGTAAAACCGAGTTCCAACCGGCAAAGCACACGCACACATTTCTCAAATCTCAATATTGCCTTAACGTAGAACCCAGTTATAAACTCATAAAAACATTGGGTTCCAACCGGCTATTAAAATCGTGTGCAATTATATCTCAACACAAAACACTCAACATGCTTGTTTTATAAACCACAAATCATGCTATAACAGTTCACAAAGCACATACACAAATGGTTTAGATTTCCCTTACCTCTTTGCACCTCGTATAGTGCAATTGTTTCCCCCGTATCACGGACTAGCCTCGCATTCCACTCTGGAACTCCCGAGCTGTCCAAACGATGTTAAAACATCAATACTCAATTATCTCATAACCCTCAATTCTCAAAATCGAGCATAATTGCTCATAACACCTCAAATCCCTTGATTCTCGTAACTCAACCCTAAACTACAACCTTATTCACAATATCTCAATGCCCTACATTTCTCATGCCAATTATCTAGGCTAATTCTCCACATTGTCTATATTTCCATTTATAGCTCAAAATTCCTAAAATTACCAAAATTGCTAAATATCATATCACTCTAACCACATTGAAATTTCATCAATCCCTAATCATTTCTCAGCTATTTCAACACAATGACAACCACCAATAGCATCAAAATCAGCTCAAATATCAAGATCGAGGTTTAGAAATTACCCAAAGCTTGTGAGACGCACAACTCACGCCTCGATCCGATTCGTCCTTCGATTTCCAAGTATGTTGTTCTCCCTTTGATGAGGAACAACTTTCTTTCTTACCACAACAGCTGATTAGGCCGAAAATGGGTGATTTGGAGGAGTGAGAAAGTTAGGTTTTCAAAAAAATGGGGGTTGGAAGAGAGAGAAAGTGAAATTTCAGGAGAAAACACGGGTTCCTTATATAGGCTGGAGGTAGGAGATCGATCTGCCTCTTGATGAGATCGATCTGTGTTTGAATTTTGGGGACGATCTGGGTAATTTTATGCCTAGGAGATCGATCTGTCGAGGGGTGAGATCGATCTCTTTATGGCTTTATGAGATCGATCTGCTCCTAAGGAGATCGATCTTCTCCCCAAACAGAAGCATTTGGAGATCGATCTCTTCCTCATGAGATCGATCCCTCCTCAAACAGATTGATTTGGAGATCGATCTCTTCCATTGGAGATCGATCTGCTCCTCAAATTCTTCCTTCCTCGTCATTTTTAACTCACCAGATCGATCTCTCCTTCTCCCAGATCGATCTGTCCTCATACTTCATGCTTATTTTACACACTTAACATATAAATCTCCAATTATAATTCCCACAATTCACTTAGCTCAATAAATTACACTTCAAATTCTTATTACATCATTAAATATGTCTGAAATTCTCAGATCTCACATCCTCCCCACCTTAAAAAGAATTTGGTCCTCCAAATTCAACTCAACTAGTCAAAATAGATGGGGGTATTTCTCCTTCATGAGGCTCTCTAGTTCCCACGTTGCCTCTTCCCTTGAGTGATGTTTCCACAAAACTTTCACTAATGGGATGCTCTTGGTTCTCAGTACCTTCTCCTTTCTATCGAGAATCCGGACGGGTTCCTCAGTGTAGCTCATGTCCTCCTGTATGTCCTTCTCATCATACTCTATAACATGAGAAGGGTCCGGGTGGTACTTCCTCAACATAGACACATGAAAAACGTTGTGTATTCCGGACATCTGTGGGGGTAATGCCAATCTGTAGGCTACCTCTCCCACTCTCTCAAGAATCTCGAATGGTCCTATGTATCGAGGACTCAATTTCCCTTTCTTCCCAAATCGCATGATACCCTTGCTCGGTGATACTCTCAGAAATACTGCATCACCAACATCAAACTCGAGTGGCCGTCTACGCACATCCGCGTAGCTTTTTTGTCTACTTTGTACAGCCCGTAATCTCTCACATATGAGTTTCACACTCTGTACGGCTTGCTCAACAAGCTCGGGAGCATTTATCTTTCTGTCACCGACTTCTTCCCAAGCTACAGGGGATCTACACCTCCTACCATATAGAGCCTCAAAAGGTGCCATTCCAATACTCGCATGATAGCTGTTATTGTATGCAAACTTTGCTAGGGGCAGGTGATCATCCCATGATCCCTTAAAATCCATCGTACACGCCCTCAACATATCCTCCAGGGTCTGAATAGTCCTCTCTGACTGACCATCTGTCTGAGGATGATAGGCGGTACTAAAACTCAATCGAGATCCCATGGACTCCTGAAACTGGGTCCAAAATCTGGAAGTAAATCGGGAATCTCTATCAGAAGTAATACTCACTGGAGCCCCATGTAATCTAGCTATCTCGCTGACATATAGCTCAGCTAAGGCATCCACCGTATCTGTGCTCTTGATGGCAAGGAAGTGGGCACTCTTGGTCAATCTATCCACAATGACCCATATCGCGTCACGACCTCTCCGGGTCCTCGGTAAACCCATACTAAAGTCCATAGTGACATGCTCCCATTTCCATGTAGGTATAGGTAAGGGCTGTAGTAGTCCTCCGGGCTTCCGATGCTCAGCTTTCACTTGCTGACATACTAAACACCTGGCCACATACTCTGCCACATCTCGCTTTATACCACTCCACCAATACACCTTTCTCAAGTCTCGGTACATCTTAGTACTCCCTGGGTGCATGGTGTATCGCGAGCAGTGGGATTCTCTCAGTATCTGTCTCTTCAGGGTATCATCGTCCGGTACACAAATCCGTCCTCTGAATCTCAACAATCCGTCCTCACTGATGGTGAGATCTGACTGCGAACTCTGCTCAGCTTGGCTAACCATATCTATCAATCTCTGATCACTGCGCTGCCCAGTTCTAATCTGATCCATGATCCTGGGCTCTATCCGCAAGCTAGCCAAAAATCCAGTCTCTACCTCTTTAACTCTGATCCGAAGTTCGACGAACTGCTCTAACAAATCCCATTCCCTGATCATCATAGCAGATATCATACTCTTCCTGCTCAGGGCATCAGCAACCACATTCGCCTTACCCGAATGATATAGAATCTCGCAGTCATAATCCTTAAGGAGTTCCATCCATCTCCTTTGTCTCATGTTTAACTCTTTCTGATCAAAGAGATATCTCAAACTCTTGTGATCAGTGAAGATCTGGAATCTTTCCCCATATAAGTAGTGTCGCCAGATCTTCAAAGCAAATACCACAGCGGCTAACTCCAAATCATGCGTGGGGTAATTTCGCTCATGGTCTTTCAGCTGTCGCGATCCATATGCGACCACCCTTCCGTGCTGCATAAGCACACACCCCAATCCTTGGTGAGATGCATCACTATACACCGAAAATCCTCCTGATCCCTCAGGAATAGTTAACACAGGTGCCGCTGTTAATCTCCTCTTTAACTCTTGAAAACTGAGCTCACATTGATCAGTCCATATAAATGGAGTCTCTTTGCGCGTGAGCTTAGTCAAAGGGGCGGCAATCCTGGAAAATCCTTCCACAAATCTTCTGTAATACCCTGCCAAACCAAGGAAGCTTCGTACCTCAGTAACTGTCCTCTGTTTCTCCCAATTAAGCACAGCTGCTATTTTACTCGGATCCACTGATACTCCTTCCTCTGAGACTATATGCCCAAGGAAAGCTATTCGGTTCAGCCAAAACTCACACTTACTAAGCTTTCCGTACAAATGCTTATCTCGGAGTATCTGAAGTACTAACCACAAATGCTGTGCGTGCTCCTCATACGACCGAGAGTACACCAGGATATCATCAATAAAGACTATCACAAACTTATCCAGATAGTCTCTGAACACCTCGTTCATCAATCTCATAAATGCTGCAGGGGCGTTCGTCAATCCAAAGGACATCACCAGAAATTCGTAATGGCCATACCTCGTCCTGAAGGCCGTCTTTGGAATATCTTCTTCCTTGATCCTCAATTGGTGATAGCCCGATCTCAAATCAATCTTAGAAAAGACTGATGCCCCTCTCAGCTGATCAAGTAGATCATCAATCCTGGGTAGTGGGTATTTGTTCTTCACCGTGGCTTTATTCAACAACCGGTAGTCTACACATAATCTGAGACTACCATCCTTCTTCTTAACAAATAATACTGGCACTCCCCACGGCGAAACACTGGGTCTAATAAACCCTTGATCCAATAACTCCTGTAGTTGTCTCTTCAATTCCTCGAGTTCCACTAATGCCATCCTGTAAGGAGGTTTAGAGATCGGCTGAGTATCTGGTACCAAATCAATGGTAAACTCCAGCTCTCTCTCTGGTGGTAAACCTGGCAATTCATCTGGGAAAACATCCAGAAATTCACAAACCACATGTATATCCTCAATCCTCGGATGTTCCCGCTCATCATCTGAGATGAGTGTCTCATAACCTTCACATGAATAATCATATTTAATATTTTCCAAAATAATATCAAAATTCTCAAATTACTTACTAGAATACCACATAAACATTTCCTCAATATCTCAACCGTACACTGTAAGGTTCAGGTAGGGAGAAAGTTACAATCTTAGTGTAGCAGTCTAAACTCACTCGATTGGTCGCCAACCAATCCATTCCCAGAATTACATCAAACCCATGTATATTCAACATGATTAGATCTGCTAACATCACTCTATCTCCCACCTTTATCTCACATCCTCTACAGATTAACTCAGTTCTCTGAGATTCACGCATAGGGGTATTTACATGTAGTATATATTCTAGAGGTTCAAACTTCAAGTTTAATCTACATGCAAAGTGCTCAGAAATAAATGAATGCGTGGATCCTGAATCAATCAACACATGAGCCTCATAATTACAGACAGAGAGTGTACCTCTTATAGTTTCTGCCGAAGTGTCTGTGGTCTCCTTATCCAGGGCAAACACACGTCCCTGTGCCACAGGTTTCTTCCCTTTCTCTGCCGCAGTGGCCCGTCTCCGGGGATCCACTCTCTGAGGCTGTTGTCTAGTGGGCTCCGGAGCATGTGGTATCTGAGGTTGGGGACAGTCCTTCACTCTGTGACCCATGTCACCACATCTAAAACATCCATGGATCGACCCAGTACAACTTCCCTCATGTGATCGGCCACAGTCTCTACAAACCCTTGTCTCAGGCCTGACATATCGAGGGGTCTCCTTGATAATAGGATAGGCTCTGGTCTCTCCAATCTGTCCTTCTGCACCTCAATCCTTCCTCTTCTGAAGGAACCTCTCCGAGTCTCTGTTTGGAAAAGTGCTGGCCTCTTGCCCTTATCTCTATTCACCTCTCTGAGCTCATTCTGGGATTGTACCATCTCAATCCCTCTTTCAATCTCTTGTGCTCGTCTCAGAGCATCTCCAAACTCGATAATACATAGCCCTATCAATCTATCTCTGATGACGGGCTTCAACCCATACACAAACTTCTCTGTGCAGAGCTCTTCACTCTTGAAGGTCTCTGGGTCATATCTCAATAGCATTGTGAATTGGCTCTCATAGTCATCCACAGACATGTCACCCTGTACCAAACTCAAAAACTCAGCTTGTTTCTTTCTCTGGGCGGCTCGTGGTACATATTGGGTCCTAAAGGCTGTCTGGAACTCTTCCCAACCAATTACATCATGGTGGGACATCAGAATACCCTGTGTAGTACCCCACCAATCTCGAGCTCTACCCTTCAGCATATAGGCGCTCATACTGACCCTCTCAGCATCGGTGCACCCCAGAATATCAAATATAATTCTTAATTCCGTCAACCACTCCTCAGCCTCTGTAGGATCCTTCTTTCCCTTAAATGCGGGTGGATTCATCTTCAGAAAATCCCTTAGTCGGACCATACTTCTATCCTCAGGCTGGGCGACGGGAGGCACTGGGGCATGGGAGGTCTTTGTGGTGGTGTAGGGGTAGTATCCGAGGCATTAACTCCAAAGTGTTGCGCGAATAACGCTGCCATCTGCTCAAAACCTTGCCTCACATCGGTCTCAATCCGATTAAATCGAGAGTTAGGACTCTCTGGTTGTGGGACAGGTGGCAGAGGGGACTCTGCCTGCCTCTTCGAACGACCTCGTCGTTTACTCATTCTCTATCTCAACTCGTCTCCTGCGCGTATATATCAAAATCGATTGAAATCTCAATCCTCAATTTCAGTTCATGACCAGACTATTACAGACACTTGGGATGTATTCTATTTCACTTAACCGACACTGACAGTACTAGACACCCTAAGCTCTGATACCAAGAAAACTCTGTCACGCCCCGAAAATGCGGAAAATAGGGCTAATTTAAAACTTTTTATTCATTAATTCACAATTAAAGGTGCATTCCTGTGCAGTGTCATACATCATCATAATTATCATGTCTCAGGATCTCATCACAACATAGTGTAAATTGAATCATATACATTACTCAATTCCAAGTTAATTAATCCTAATACATCCCATATAATGTTATACATCAAGTGTCTGCAATTACAATAATAGTCTGGGTACATGAAAATATAAAATATACCTCAAAGTACAAAATATATGGGCTGGAGCTCGAATCCTCCACTAGCCACTACTCCGTACGTCGCAGGGAGATCCTTTTTCACTTGAAGAACTCTGGGGGGGAAAAGAAAACAGGGTGAGCTTCTAAATCGCTCAGTAAAGGGGGTAAGGAACTCATTTCATAAACCAAAATGCACATCACAAAATGTTTATTTGTATGTGAAACTCATTTGAAAACCATAGCATGAAAATACTCAAAACGACACTCTCATGTGTCAAGTCATGTGAAAACATGAAGTAAAAAGGCTCACTCTAGAGCAATAACAAAGCATGTGAAAACAACGCGATAAACGCTTTCTCAAATACGTGATAAAATCACAGTAAAAATAATGCACGTGGCACAGCCACTAAACACGCGTGGCATAGCCACTGCTTTAATTTCTCACGTGGCATAGCCACAAAACACACGTGGCAAAGCCACTGATTTAATTTCTCGCGTGGCATAGCCACAAAACACACGTGGCAAAGCCACTGATTTAATTTCTCGCGTGGCATAGCCACAGAATAGGGTTTCTCAACGTGGCACAGCCACCAATGGGGTATAACCTGGCACAGCCACCAATGGGGTTTCTCAATGTGGCACAGCCACCAATGGGGTATAACGTGGCACAGCCACCAATGGGGTATAACGTGGCACAGCCACCAAGGGGGTATAACGTGGCACAGCCACCAATGGGGTTTCTCAACGTGGCACAGCCACCAATGGGGTATAACGTGGCACAGCCACCAATAGGGTTTCTCAACGTGGCACAGCCACCAATGGGGTATAACGTGGCACAGCCACCAATAGGGTTTCTCAACGTGGCACAGCCACCAATGGGGTTTCTCAACGTGGCATAGCCACAGAATAGGTTATTCTCACGTTACCAGAACGGAGAAGAAATCGGGCTTACATGCTACCAGAGCAATGCCCGGTGTGTACTCACAACTACACACCTAAGTCTTATCACATAAGACTGGTTTGCCTTCACGTAGAACTCATAATGGTTTTCTCTCGTAAAACTCATTTGAAATTGTTTTGTACTCAACACAAAACATAATAAAACCGAGTTCCAACCGGTAAAGCACACGCACACATTTCTCAAATCTCAATATTGCCTTAACGTAGAACCCAGTTATAAACTCATAAAAACATTGGGTTCCAACCGGCTATTAAAATCGTGTGCAATTATATCTCAACACAAAACACTCAACATGCTTATTTTATAAACCACAAATCATGCTATAACAGTTCACAAATCACATACACAAATGGTTTAGATTTCCCTTACCTCTTTGCACCTCGTATAGTGCAATTGTTTCCCCCGTATCACGGACTAGCCTCGCATTCCACTCTGGAACTCCCGAGCTGTCCAAACGATGTTAAAACATCAATACTCAATTATCTCATAACCTTCAATTCTCAAAATCGAGCATAATTGCTCATAACACCTCAAATCCCTTGATTCTCGTAACTCAACCCTAAACTACAACCTTATTCACAATATCTCAATGCCCTACATTTCTCATGCCAATTATCTAGGCTAATTCTCCACATTGTCTATATTTCCATTTATAGCTCAAAATTCCTAAAATTACCAAAATCGCTAAATATCATATCACTCTAACCACATTGAAATTTCATCAATCCCTAATCATTTCTCAGCTATTTCAACACAATGACAACCACCAATAGCATCAAAATCAGCTCAAATATCAAGATCGAGGTTTAGAAATTACCCAAAGCTTGTGAGACGCACAACTCACGCCTCGATCCGATTCGTCCTTCGATTTCCAAGTATGTTGTTCTCCCTTTGATGAGGAACAACTTTCCTTCTTACCACAACAGCTGATTCGGCCAGAAATGGGTTATTTGGAGGAGTGAGAAAGTTAGGTTTTTGGAAAAATGGGGGTTGGAAGAGAGAGAAAGTGAAATTTCAGGAGAAAACACGGGTTCCTTATATAGGCTGGAGGTAGGAGATCGATCTGCCTCTTGATGAGATCGATCTGTGTTTGAATTTTGGGGACGATCTGGGCAATTTTATGCCTAGGAGATCGATCTGTCGAGGGGTGAGATCGATCTCTTTATGGCTTTATGAGATCGATCTGCTCCTAAGGAGATCGATCTTCTCCCCAAACAGAAGCATTTGGAGATCGATCTCTTCCTCATGAGATCGATCCCTCCTCAAACAGATTGATTTGGAGATCGATCTCTTCCATTGGAGATCGATCTGCTCCTCAAATTCCTCCTTCCTCGTCATTTTTAACTCACCAGATCGATCTCTCCTTCTCCCAGATCGATCTGTCCTCATACTTCATGCTTATTTTACACACTTAACATATAAATCTCCAATTATAATTCCCACAATTCACTTAGCTCAATAAATTACACTTCAAATTCTTATTACATCATTAAATATGTCTGAAATTCTCAGATCTCACATATGCACATTCGCAAACGCAAATATAGTGCGAACTACGTGTCGGCACTATCTGTTTCCTTACAAACTTGATAGTTGGCCTATTTTCCAAAGAAATTTCCATTTAAATATAAATAACACTTACATAGTGTTATCATGTGAAATTCATGCAATTACTGGCCAATTTATCGATTTGCTTTGATTAAAATCAATAAAATTCCTTAATCATAAAAGTCCTTAAATCATGCATTTCATGCATGTCATGCTTTCACCATCCTTAGGTGAACTTCCCTCAATAGGGATAAAATAGTCTTTTTTCCAATTTCGAGTCCTTAAAATCTGTAAACCATTTTTAGGACCTTTATACAATATTAATGTATACATACATATTCAGTGTATACAAAACTATTAAAATACGCGTAGGTACCTCTAGCTACTCACACAATTTCTTTACCTCATTTTTTTGTACAGTTTGACCTTTCACTGATGTCTCGTCACGCAGTCCGATTTGCTCCGAATCCAATCTATGGAACTGCGGATAAATGTTCATCAGGTCAACTACAATACAATTTAATTGTATTTCATATTTTTTGGGCTTAATTTAAATCATTGGGCCTGTTTACCCATATTGGGCCTGATTGTACCATAATGGGCCTTGATCGACCTTAAGCCCGTTTCCTACTTACTATTCACATTATCAAGGTCTATTGGGCTAACTGGGCCCATCAATATTTATTGAGCCTCGTTCTAAATTCTTGGATATCTCAATTTAGTATTTACGATAATTTATTCAAATTTTCAAAACTTAATTCATTTATGCGAAAATTAAATCTGTAATTCATCTAACATGCATAACGATTTAAATTGTTGTAAATAAGGGTTATTTACCCGAGATTCCATGATAGTATGCAAATTGAGGCTGTCTCGAGCTCTCGGTTGATGCCAATTGTCGAGCTACACATTTAAATATTTTTTTGGGTAAATTTCTAGTCGACTATTAATCAAATTAAATATTCTAAAATTTAAATCGGTCAATTCGACTGCTTATCGACTTACCCGTAGCTCGATTACATCACTGGGATTTTTTTCCAATTTTTTCTCTTTTTCTTTTCTCCTTTTTTCTTCCTTTTTCCTTTTCTTTTTGGCTGAACTGGTTCGGTCTGATTCAACCTAGTTCAGACGGGTTCGGTCCAGCGGTTCAGTCCAGCGGTCCAGTCCGGTTCGGCATCATTTCCTCGTTTCGGCGCCATCCGTCCGGTTCCCGGCGTGATTCCACCGCCGTTCGACCCGTCTTGGGCAAAGGACCTCTCAGCTGGCCTCGATCGGAGCCAAGCACCGCCGGTGGCCGTCGGAGTTCGCCTCTTCTCTCTTTCGGCTTCCCCCAGTCGATCTCCTCTTTCCTGCCTCCTCACCGCACGTCGCGATCGTCGATGTGTCTTCCGGTGGTCGGGGTCCTCTCTCGGTCTTTGCCCGCCCCTCTGCTTCGCCAGTGGCTTGTCGGACGGAGGGAACCGACTACCTCGGTTCTCTGCTTCATTGTCGCCTTTTACTTTTCTGTTTCTTTCTTCCAATTCGCGAATTTCAGTTTTTATTTATTTTTTTATAATTAAATTTTTTTATTATTTTATTTGATTAAAATATTCAATTAAAATCCAAAATATCTAAAAAAATTTATATTTTATTTATTTATTCAATAAATGAATTTCTCGGTCTTATTTCAGATTTTTGGTATATTTTTCGATTATTTTGGGATTATTTTTCAATACGAAAATTTTGATTTATTCCAATAAATTCATATCTTGATCAATTTAATCCGAAATTTAATTATTTCTTCGTTATTGATCAAGATTTCTCAATCTCATATTTTTAATTAAATTTTCTTGTCGAATTTATATCGGCTTTCGATCTTTTGACCGTTTTGCCCTTGCACATTTTCAAGAATACCATTTCAATCCTTTTGCATTTTTAAATGCACTCGAAAATTTCTATTCATTCTCTTTTGCTCTTACGATAAAACCGAGCCTTACAATCTCCCGCACTTAAGAAATTTGGTCCTCCAAATTAGAACCAAGTCAAATAAGTTCATAAATAACTCCGGGTACATCTATCTATCATATACTCTCATCCTCAAGTGACTTTCTCCGGAGTGTAATACTACCATCATACTTAACTAGGGAGATCATCTTAAACCTCAACACTTTCTCATTCCTTCTAATACCAAAATCGATTTTCCAATCATACGTTATACTTTCATTGAGCTAAACTGTTGGAGCTCATATCCGTTCACATATGCTAGGTTCGGATAGTATTTTCGAAACATCATAAGATAGGACACATTGTGGATGCCTGCTAATTCAGGTGGTAACGCCAACCTATAGGCCTTATCTCCCACTTTTGTCCAATCTCAAAGGAGTCAATCTAACGAAACTCAATACTGATTCACCCTCGGTGAATTCCAATGATTTCCTGTCTCTTGTCAGCATAGCTTTTTGTTTGCTCTGAGGTGTTCTTAATCTCTCATAAATCAACTGAACATCCTCAGAGGTTTATCTTACCAAATCGAAAACAATTCTCTATCTGTCACCCACTTCTTCTTATCCAAGTCGGGGAAACAACTCCCTCTGGCCATACAATGCCTCCTAAAATGTCATCCTGATACTCAAGTGACAATTGTCATTATTGACGAATTTGATTAGTAACAACTGATCATCCCAGGAGCTTATAAAATCAATGGCACACGCTCTCATCACATCCTCCAAAACCTGTACAGTCCTCTCTGACTGACCATCTGTCTGAGGATGGAAGCTGTGCTAATGTCACGACCTAATTCCATTCTCTTTAACCGAAAATCACTGAAAATTTTTCGTGTTTTACTGTTACCTTACCCGGTCGTGAACTAAACTCACCACACACTGTTGGGCTGTGAGTCAATAATAAACACCAAACCTCATTCATTCTCAATTAATTAAAACGATGTCATACATTTGCATTTAATCGTGTACTTATACGAATACATGTTTTACTGACATCTACATCCCCCATAATTACAACTCAAAAGAATACTGTGCTTTTACATTGTTTAGATACAAAAAGAATCACTGTGTATATACCTCTTAGCAATGGAGATGCAGCGGAGTCCAAAATACCACGCCTCAGTCCTTACTGGGCTACTATGCACGCTCTGTAGGGGGGAAAATAGAGTGGGATGAGCAACCACACGCTCAGTAAGGCAATAATGCAAGCATGGTAGATAACTACTCTATCTACATGCTGATAGTGTTATGCATAAATCATTTATGGTAGGAGCATGAGGAATAAAACTATGCCATGTGAATATACATATATATCATGTATCAAAATCATGTGCATTGGCATATAAAACATGGTAGAAACATCATGTATAAATCATCTCATGCTCAATCTCATTTAAATTCATAAAAAGGGCAATTCATTAAGAAACCTCTTTTTTAAACCAACTTCATAAACCTCTTTCTCAACACATAAATACCACCAAATCAATTCACAATCCACACATATGTATAAAAACTAGGTCACTATATCAAAAGTGCCTATGTGGACCAACTACACCATAAATCATCCCAGACCACACGCGTCCAGGTGTGTGGGGTATCACGCTGGCACGAAGATGGATTATCCCTCGCCAGACTTTCTCATCACATAACCATCATGCGGTACATCGTACTCCATGTGATATACACGGTACAGCGTACTCCGCAAACTCATATCGTGATTGGGGGTGCCATTCCTAGGTCTTACCTACCCCATACCAAGAGTTTTCCCTATTCGTGAAGGAGAGCCTCCCTGCCGAACAGAGCCTCCCCGCTTAACAGAGCCTCCCTGCCTCCTCGGGCTTAAGGATGTTAGCTTAAGGATGTAGGGCTTAAGGATCCTTCCGTAAGAGGCCTCCCCACCGAACAGAGCCTCCCCGCCTAACAGAGCCTCCCCGCCTCTTTGGGCTTAAGGATGTTGGCTTAAGGATGTAGGGCTTAAGGATCTTACCGTACCCATGTAGGAGAGCCTCCCTGCCTAACAGAGCCTCCCCGCCCCACCAGGGCTTAAGGATCCCACCGTAAGAGAGCCTCCCCACCGAACAGAGCCTCCCCGCTTAACAGAGCCTCCCTGCCTCCTCGGGCTTAAGGATGTTAGCTTAAGGATGTAGGGCTTAAGGATCTTACTATAACCATGTAGGAGAGCCTCCCCGCCTAACAGAGCCTCCCCACATCTTTGGGCTTAAGGATGTTGGCTTAAGGATCCCACCGTAAGAGAGCCTCCCCACCAAACAGAGCCTCCCCGCCTAACAGAGCCTCCCCGCCTCTTTGGGCTTAAGGATGTTGGCTTAAGGATGTAAGGCTTAAGGATCTTACCATTTTTCACAACCTTATACGTATCTCAATATGCAAACTTGTGCGAGCAAAGCTCTAGCACGACTCATGCATCTTCTCATAAAGAGACGCGTACGAGCATAGCTCTAGTACGATTATACTCATAAGACAACCACTCAAAATCCACGTACGAGCAGAAGCTCCAGTACGGTTTATAAATATCATCATAGTTTCCAAATCAAAGTGCGAGCTAAGCTCCAGCACGTTTCATACAAATGAAAACATAGAAATCCAGCGCGAGCGAGGCTCTAGCGCGATTTATGTTATACAAATACGATAGGCGGCTCATACACAATCAACAGTCCCGACGTTCGGGTTTAGCACTCACAAATGCTTTTCCATAACAACCATACAATACTAGCCGACCCATCTACAAGCTTGCTTAAAACCAAGCAATTTCGTTTTGAAAAGCATCAAAACATTAGATTTATGCAATTATTAGCCTTACTATCCCATTTCATAAAATCCACTTCAAATCCAAAACCACGCATATACTCGTCATCATTCACGAATACCATCAATCATTTATTTGAGCAACCATGCATTTCATACAACACCCAATATTCACCCATAAGTTCAAAGTACGAGCAGCTACCTCTATATACTCACAAAATTCCCTTACCTGGAATCGCGATGCGTGATTCCACTTCCTTAAGCTGCTTACTCGTACGGTTTGATTCGTCTTCAACGAACTCTCCGGGACTGCACAAAATC
Organism: Firmiana major; assembly: GCA_033439115.1. Taxonomy (NCBI): domain Eukaryota; kingdom Viridiplantae; phylum Streptophyta; class Magnoliopsida; order Malvales; family Malvaceae; genus Firmiana; species Firmiana major. The sequence goes on along the minus strand of CM065907.1, from coordinate 39,600,448 downwards.
GTATCCCGCATTATATTCGATCCATAAAATATGACATCGTGCGTTCACTATAGTCAATTCGACATATAGTTTTCTATTAATGCTTGTGAGGCCTCGTTTCATTACTTTATCCATAACTCGAGTCTATGGATCTTCATAGGCCTATTAACTTATTAAAAATCGATATTAAATCGACATTAAGCTCATAGTGTTCATATTCCATGAATCCCCTCACTATGGCATTTATCAAGCATATACATACCCATTTTCACAATTCCTCCAAACTCACAATGTAATCTCATTTAACCATCGAAAATCATAAACATTACCTCAATAACAACTTTAGCAATGCCCATAAATCATAAACTCATTCAACCCATAAATTCTCACATCATACCCATTCTAGGTTTTCTAGGTCACACCAATTCCACCACATCCCTAGATAATTTATCCATCAATAGTCATGCCAAACAACTCCAAAATCAATTAAATAGACAATGTATTTGGATTGGAGTGTTAGAATCTTACCAAATATGATTTTTCTTCTTGCTCCAAATGGAAATGCCCTTAACTCCTTCAATACCAACAAATGAAAAATGCCTTCACACTATGTTGTTCTTCTCTTTAATAGGAACAACTTTGCCTCATGGTCTCTCTTTAATTTTCGTTGGAAATGGCTGATTTTAGAGAGGGAAAGTTAGGTTTTTTGGTTAGAATTGGAAGATAAGTGTTTTTCCCGAGATTTCTTGATTTCCAGCACTCCTTATATAGAATTAGCTTGAGGAGATCGATCTGGTCCAAGAGGAGATCGATCTGGTCCCCTTAAAATCCCTCTTTTTCACGGCATTTTTAAGCCTGAGATCGATCTGTCGAAGCATGAGATCGATCTGCTCCCAAACAGAGAGCTAAGGAGATCGATCTGGGTGCTTGGGGATCGATCTTTTCACTACAGAATGCTTGGGAGATCGATCTGGCTCCATTGGAGATCGATCTGCTCTATTCTTTCGCCCAAATAAGAGCATTCTGGCTCTTCCAGATCGATCTCTCATCCTATGAGATCGATCTGGCCCTCATGTTTTCCAGATTTCCTGTAGTTTCCTTGCTGCAACTCATACCAATACATCCTTAATCTATTTCCATGGCCATTTTCTCATCCATCCACCTTTATAACTTGAAAATGGCATCCATTCATACCTTATGCACATTGAAACTTGTGTGCATTCATTGTATGTCCAAAGGTATGCTACATAAAACCAAATGGAAGCATAACTCCATTCCATTTTTACCACACTACTCATCTTGAGTTTAATCACATTCATCTCTTGCCAGAACTCATTTCTTCATATTCATACTCAATGAAATTTGTATGTACGTTAAAATTCATATTACACATACATACATTGAATCCATGGACTTACATCAATCATACTTTACATTACAAGTCCATTCATATTATTTGATCCAATTACACACATTATCATTATACATATACGGGGTCTTACATTCTCCCCTCCTTCAAGGAATTTGGTCCTCCAAATTAGAACCAAGTCACTCTTCAAAAAGTTGGGGGTACTTCTCCCGTATTAAGTTCTCCAATTCCCATGTGGCCTCTTCCGCCGTGTGGTGTTGCCAAAGAACTTTCACCAAGGGAATTATCTTATTCCGCAACACTTTCTCTTTTCTGTCCAATATCCGAACCGGCTTCTCAACTTACGTCATACTCTCATGGAGCTCCAACGGCTCATATCTTATCACGTGTGCCGGGTCCGGGTGATACTTCGGAAGCATCGAGACGTGAAAGACGTTGTGGACATTTGCCAAGTCCGGTGGTAATGCCAACCTATACGCCTTATCTCCCACTCTCTCCAAAATCTTGAAGGGTCCGATATATCTAGGGCTCAGCTTGCCCTTCTTACCAAATCTCATAATACCCTTCGATGGTGATACCCTCAGAAACACCGACTCACCCTCATCAAACTCCAGTGGTCTTCGTCTCTTGTCAGCATAACTCTTTTGTCGACTCTGAGCTGTCCGTAATCTCTCACATATCAACTGGACGTCCTCAGATGCCTGCTGCACTAAGTCCGGAGCAAAAATCTGTCTGTCACCAACCTCTTCCCATCCAATGGGGGAACGGCATCTACGCCCGTACAATGCCTCATAGGGTGCCATCCCGATACTCGTATGATAGCTATTATTATAAGCGAACTCGGCTAACTGCAGGTGGTCATCCCAGGAGCCTCTAAAATCCAGCACACACGCTCTCAACATATCCTCGAGGGTCTGTATAGTCCTCTCTGACTGCCCATCTGTCTGAGGATGAAAAGCGGTGCTAAAACTCAATCGAGTCCCCAGCGCTTCCTGAATATGTTCCCAGAAATGGGAAGTGAAGCGGGCATCCCTATCAGAAACAACGCTCACTGGTACACCATGTAGCCGTACTATCTCTCGAATATACAGGTTCGCCAACTGACTCAGTGTATCGGTAGCTCTCATAGCCAAGAAATGGGCGGACTTAGTCAACTGGTCCACAATAACCCATATGGCATCATGACCTCTACGGGTCCTCGGCAACCCCATCACAAAATCCATGGTGACATGCTCCCACTTCCATGTCGGTATCGGTAGAGGCTGCAATAATCCTGCAGGCTTCTGATGCTCTACATTCACTTGCTGACAAACGAGACACTTAGCGACATATTCCGTAATGTCTCTTTTCATTCCAGACCACCAATAAACCTTCCGAAGGTTTTGATACATCTTGGTACTTCCTGGATGTATCGTATACTTCGATGAGTGAGCCTCTGATAAAATCGTTCTCCTGATCTCAGGATCCCTGGGAACGCATACTCTGCCTCTGAACCTCAATAAGCCATCAGCACTCTGCTCAAAATCAATACCCACACCTGTCTGTATCTGCCTCAGCCAATCGATGCACCGTCGATCGCTCTGCTGGGCTCGCCGAATACGGCCAATCAACTCTGGCTCTAGTCTCAAACTAGCCATGATCTCAAGTCTCTCAGATCCAGGTGGGGTTACATCCAAACTGAGGTTCGCAAAGTGTTCTAACAATTCTTGTTCCCGTACCATCATATAAGACACCAACCCAAGGTTCTTTCTACTCAAAGCATCGGCAACTACATTTGCCTTACCTGGGTGGTACATGATTTCACAATCATAGTCCTTCAGGAGTTCGAGCCATCTTCTCTGTCTCATATTCAGTTCTTTCTGCGAGAACAGGTACTTAAGGCTCTTATGATCTGTGAACACCTGAAATTTCTCACCATAGAGATAGTGGCGCCATATTTTCAAAGCAAATACTACAGCCGCCAACTCCAAATCATGTGTCGGGTAGTTCCTCTCGTGATCTTTCAACTGTCTAGATCCATAGGCAATTACCCTCCCATTCTGCATAAGCACACAGCCCAGTCCCTGGTGTGATGCATCCGTATACACCGAGAATCCTCCTGAGCTGGTAGGAATGGTGAGAACTAGAGCAGTCGTCAATCGACGCTTAAGCTCCTCAAAACTCCTCTCACATGCCTCATCCCATGTAAACTTAACATCCTTACGCCTGAGGTGTGTCAACGGAGCAGCTAGTCTGGAGAAACCCTCTACAAATCTCCGATAATATCCTGCCAATCCCAGGAAACTTCTGATCTCAATTACTGTCTTGGGCTGTTCCCACTGTACAACTGCCTCTATCTTGGATGGATCCACCGATACCCCATCCTTTGACACAACATGCCCCAGAAATGAGATCTGTTCCAACCAAAAGTTACACTTGCTGAGTTTGGCATACAATTCTCTCTCTCGGAGGGTCTGCAGAACTATCCTCAAGTGCTCCTCATGATCTTCCCTGGACTTGGAATACACCAAAATATCATCAATGAACACTATTACAAACTTGTCCAGGTATGGCTTGAATATATCATTCATCAATGCCATAAATGCTGCGGGAGCATTCGTCAATCCGAATGGCATCACCAAAAACTCGTAGTGGCCATAACGGGTACGAAATGCTGTCTTGGGTACATCTCCACTCCTGATCCTCAACTGATGATACCCTGACCGCAGATCTATCCTAGAAAATACTTCGGCTCCCTGGAGCTGATCCAACAAATCATCGATTCTTGGAAGGGGGTACTTGTTCTTAATGGTGGCCTTATTCAACAACCGGTAATCTATACACAGTCAGAGGCTTCCATCCTTCTTCCTTACAAATAGAACCGGTGCTCCCCAAGGTGAGACACTCGATCTAATAAACCCCTTCTCCAGCAACTCTTGCAGCTATTTCTTCAGCTCTTCCAACTCTATCGGAGCCATTCTATAGGGTGGTTTCGATATTGGCTCTGTACCAGGCACTAACTCAATGCAAAATTCCATTTCCCTTTCAGGTGGTAGTCCTGGTAATTCATCCGGAAAGACATCAGGGAAATCCGTAATTACGGGTATGTCCTTCAATTCTGGGTGTGCCTCATCTATATCGACCACATAGGCAATGAACCCTTCACATTATCCTCTCCATCGTTAGTAACATAAACCATCACTCCTCATTCAATATTTATCAAAAACAAAAAATTTATCTCTCAAGCAATATGCATTTAAAATTATACTCTTTTATTTACCACAATTATACAAGTTTCATATCATTTCTTTTCATCAAAATTTACAAGAAGATTGTCTAATCCTGAAAACATCAATGTTTTGGCATGACAATCCATCACAACACGATTGGTAGCCAACCAATCCATTCCTAAAATTACATCAAAATCATTCATATTCAATAAAATCAGATTGGCTATCATTTCCTTCCCCTCTATCTTTAACTTACAATCCCTACATACATGCTCAGTCAATTGACTATCATTCATGGGTGTGGAAATCATCAACATTTTATCCAACAATGTTGGTTTCACATATTTCAACAATTTATGTGCAAAGGAAGGTGATATGAAAGAATGCGTGGCACCAGGGTCAAATAATACCAATGCTTCTAATTCAAAGATTCGGATGGTACCTTTAATCACATCCGTCGATGCGTTTGCAGTGTCCTGGTCCAGTGCATGTACTCTTCCTCTGCTCACACCCGCAGCCTGTTTCCCTTTTTCCTCAGCTGTAGCCCTCCTCCTCGGGGCTGCTGTCTCAACTGGAGCTCCCTCAGGCTCCTTGCCCTTCTGTGGGGCAATCTCCATCTTCTCGGGATAATACTTAGCTATATGTCCTGGTCTCTCGCATCTAAAACACACCATGAGGTCATCAGACAGGGCCTATTCCCATGAAATCTCCCACATCTCCTACACTGATCAGTAGTAGGCCGTGGTCCTCCAATAGTCATGCCCCTCGGCGCAGTCAAGGCTGGGTATACGGGAGGTCTAGCAGCTCTCTCCCGCACCTCCTCAATCTTTGGCCTCTTCTCGAAAAATCTTTGGCCATCTCTCTTGGCAACTCTTCCAAACCCGGATCTCTTCCGGTCCCTGTCCTTTCTAACACTAACTCTCCCAAGCTCGGAGGCATTTCGCTCAAAGTCTTGCTCACATAATTGAGCCTTATGTACAGCCTCCTCATAGGTCAAAATGTCAAAGGGAGCTAGCTTAGTCCGGATGGCCAATCTCAATCCATCCATGAACTTCTGTATCTTTCGGGTCTCACTACCCATCGTATCAGGGTCATATCTCCCCAATGACATAAACTTGGACTCATACTCGTCCACAGTCCGGTTCCCCTGAACCAAATTCATAAATTCCATTCGCAATTTTCTCTGTGCGGTAGCTGGAATATACTGTCTCCTAAAGGCCTCTAGAAATATCTCCCACGAGATCTCAAAGTGTTTGGCCCTAAAAATAACCTCGGTGGACCTCCACCAATGCTCGGCCTCGCCTTTCAACATAAACACGGCAAAGGCTACCTTTTCAGCTGAAGTGCATCGGAAAAACCTATATAGTTTCTCCATCTCATACACCCAATCCTCCGTAATCACTGGGTCCTTCACCCCTCTAAACACTGGGGGTTTCAGTGCTTGAAACTCTCGCAACCTGCTCAAGTCGCAGTCATAACCTAAATCGCTACCGCTCTGCTGTAGAGCGATAGGAGAATCTGTATCCTGGGCTGGAGGTGGTGTAACTGTAGCTGTCTCAGCAGCATGAGGTCTCTCCGCCTCTGCAGCTGCCTGTTCAGTAGTAGGCTGTGCTGCGGGACCTCGTCTATCACCGGCACCCAATGCCTGCGTGACTATCTCCACCAAATTCTCAATACTCTGCTCTAATCTAGCGAAGCGAGCCTCAGTATCCTCTGCTCTCCCAGCAGGGTTCTGTGGAGCCTGCTCAGTCTGTGGCTCCGCACGGCTCTCAGGCCTACCTCTACGGCCTCTAGCACGTGCTCTCGCCCCTCTACCTTGGCGTGTAACTGGTATAGTGCCTAACTTCCTGTATTATAATAATTCATTAAGCTCAATCCATCACGGTATACACAGTTATATCTAAACAAAAGCACAGTACTATAGGGATGTACTTTCCTACATTTTATTAATGACTCACATCAGGCCAACACAGCTCTGATACCAATCTCTGTCACGACCCAATTCCATTCTCTTTAACCGAAAATCACTGAAAATTTTTTGCGTTTTACTGTTACCTTACCCGGTCGTGAACTAAACTCACCACACACTGTTGGGCTGTGAGTCAATAATAAACACCAAACCTCATTCATTCTCAATTAATTAAAACGATGTCATACATTTGCATTTAATCGTGTACTTATACGAATACATGTTTTACTGACATCTACATCCCCCATAATTACAACTCAAAAGAATACTGTGCTTTTACATTGTTTAGATACAAAAAGAATCACTGTGTATATACCTCTTAGAAATGGAGATGTAGCGGAGTCCAAAATACCACGCCTCAGTCCTTACTGGGCTACTATGCACGCTCTGTAGGGGGGAAAATAGAGTGGGATGAGCAACCACACGCTCAGTAAGGCAATAATGCAAGCATGGTAGATAACTACTCTATCTACATGCTGATAGTGTTATGCATAAATCATTTATGGTAGGAGCATGAGGAATAAAACTATGCCATGTGAATATACATATATATCATGTATCAAAATCATGTGCATTGGCATATAAAACATGGTAGAAACATCATGTATAAATCATCTCATGCTCAATCTCATTTAAATTCATAAAAAGGGCAATTCATTAAGAAACCTCCTTTTTAAACCAACTTCATAAACCTCTTTCTCAACACATAAATACCACCAAATCAATTCACAATCCACACATATGTATAAAAACTAGGTCACTATATCAAAAGTGCCTATGTGGACCAACTACACCATAAATCATCCCAGACCACACGAGTCCAGGTGTGCGGGGTATCACGCTGGCACGAAGATGGATTATCCCTCGCCAGACTTTCTCATCACATAACCATCATGCGGTACATCGTACTCCATGTGATATACACGGTACAGCGTACTCCGCAAACTCATATCATGATTGGGGGTGCCATTCCTAGGTCTTACCTACCCCATACCAAGAGTTTTCCCTATCCGTGAAGGAGAGCCTCCCTACCGAACAGAGCTTCCCCGCTTAACAGAGCCTCCCTGCCTCATCGGGCTTAAGGATGTTAGCTTAAGGATGTAGGGCTTAAGGATCCTTCCGTAAGAGAGCCTCCCCACCGAACAGAGCCTCCCCGCCTAACAGAGCCTCCCCGCCTCATTGGGCTTAAGGATATTGGCTTAAGGATGTAGGGCTTAAGGATCTTACCGTACCCATGTAGGAGAGCCTCCCTGCCTAACAGAGCCTCCCGGCCCACCAGGGCTTAAGGATGTTGGCTTAAGGATCCCACCGTAAGAGAGCCTCCCCACCGAACAGAGCCTCCCCGCCTAACAGAGCCTCCCTACCTCCTCGGGCTTAAGGATGTTAGCTTAAGGATGTAGGGCTTAAGGATCTTACTATAACCATGTAGGAGAGCCTCCCCGCCTAACAGAGCCTCCCCGCCTCTTTGGGCTTAAGGATGTTGGCTTAAGGATCCCACCGTAAGAGAGCCTCCCCACCAAACAGAGCCTCCCCGCCTAACAGAGCCTCCCCGCCTCTTTGGGCTTAAGGATGTTGGCTTAAGGATGTAAGGCTTAAGGATCTTACCATTTTTCACAACCTTATACGTATCTCAATATGCAAACTTGTGCGAGCAAAGCTCTAGCACGACTCATGCATCTTCTCATAAAGAGAGGCGTACGAGCATAGCTCTAGTACGATTATACTCATAAGACAACCACTCAAAATCCACGTACGAGTAGAAGCTCCAGTACGGTTTATAAATATCATCATAGTTTCCAAATCAAAGTAGCTAAGCTCCAGCACGTTTCATACAAATGAAAACATAGAAATCCAGCGCGAGCGAGGCTCTAGCGCGATTTATGTTATACAAATATGATAGGCGGCTCATACACAATCAACAGTCCCGACGATCGGGTTTAGCACTCACAAATGCTTTTCCATAACAACCATACAATAGTAGCCGACCCATCTACAAGCTTGCTTAAAACCAAGCAATTTCGTTTTGAAAAGCATCAAAACATTAGATTTATGCAATTATTAGCCTTACTATCCCATTTCATAAAATCCACTTCAAATCCAAAACCACGCATATACTCGTCATCATTCACGAATACCATCAATCATTTATTTGAGCAACCATGCATTTCATACAACACCCAATATTCACCCACAAGTTCAAAGTACGAGCAGCTACCTCTATATACTCACAAAATTCCCTTACCTGGAATCGCGATGCGTGATTCCACTTCCTTAAGCTGTTTACTCGTACGGGTCGATTCATCTTCAACGAACTCTTCGGGACTGCACAAATCGTATCCCGCATTATATTCGATCCATATAATATGACATCGTGCGTTCACTATAGTCAATTCGACCTATAGTTTTCTATTAATGCTTGTGAGGCCTCGTTTCATTACTTTATCCATAACTCGAGTCTATGGATCTTCTTAGGCCTATTAACTTATTAAAAATCGATATTAAATCGACATTAAGCTTATAGTGTTCATATTCCATGAATCCCCTCACTATGGCATTTATCAAGCATATACATACCCATTTTCACAATTCCTCCAAACTCACAATGTAATCTCATTTAACCATCTAAAATCATAAACATTACCTCAATAACAACTTTAGCAATGCCCATAAATCATAAACTCATTCAACCCATAAATTCTCACATCATACCCATTCTAGGTTTTCTAGGTCACACCAATTCCACCACATCCCTAGATAATTTATCCATCAATAGTCATGCCAAACAACTCCAAAATCAATTAAATAGACAATGTATTTGGATTGGAGTGTTAGAATCTTACCAAATATGATTTTTCTTCTTGCTCCAAATGGAAATGCCCTTAACTCCTTCAATACCAATAATGGAAAAATGCCTTCACACTATGTTGTTCTTCTCTTTAATAGGAACAACTTTGCCTCTAATGGTCTCTCTTTAATTCTTGCTGGAAATGGCTGATTTTAGAGAGGGAAAGTTAGGTTTTTTGGTTAGAATTGGAAGATAAGTGTTTTTCCTGAGATTTCTTGATTTTCAGCACTCCTTATATAGAATTAGCTTGAGGAGATCGATCTGGTCCAAGAGGAGATCGATCTGGTCCCCTTAAAATCCCTCTTTTTCACGGCATTTTTAAGCCTGAGATCGATCTGTCGAAGCATGAGATCGATCTGCTCCCAAACAGAGAGCTAAGGAGATCGATCTGGGTGCTTGGGGATCGATCTTTTCACTACAGAATGCTTGGGAGATCGATCTGGCTCCATTGGAGATTGATCTGCTCTATTCTTTTGCCCAAATAAGAGCATTCTGGCTCTTCCAGATCGATCTCTCATCTTATGAGATCGATCTGGCCCTCATGTTTTCCAGATTTCCTGTAGTTTCCTTGCTGCAACTCATACCAATACATCCTTAATCTATTTCCATGGCCATTTTCTCATCCATCCACCTTTATAACTTGAAAATGGCATCCATTCATACCTTATGCACATTGAAACTTGTGTGCATTCATTGTATGTCCAAAGGTATGCTACATAAAACCAAATGGAAGCATAACTCCATTCCATTTTTACCACACTACTCATCTTGAGTTTCAATCACATCCATCTCTTGCTAGAACTCATTTCTTCATATTCATACTCAATGAAATTTGTATGTACGTTAAAATTCATATTACACATACATACATTGAATCCATGGACTTACATCAATCATACTTTACATTACAAGTCCATTCATATTATTTGATCCAATTACACACATTATCATTATACATATACGGGGTCTTACAGCTAACACTTAATTAGGTTAGCTTCCAAAAACAATATTCCTAGAAGTGGGAAGTGAAGCGGGAATCCCTATCTAATATCAAGGTCACTGGAACGCTACATAACGTTTCACAATTTTTCGTACACATAAATCCGCCTACACACTCAGAGCATCTGGGGATTTCCATAGCTAGAAGGTGGGTAGACTAAATCAATCTATCGATCGACTATCACCCAGATAGCCTCATGATTCATTCGGGTCCTCTATAACCCATCACAATATTCATGGTAACTTGTTCCCATTTTTGTGTCAATATAGGTAGAGGCTGTAATAACTCTACAGACTTCTAGTACTCTACCTTAATCTGCTGACATAGGAGACACTTTTCCATAATCTCTACAATGTCTCTTTTCATATCTGACCACCAATACCCTTTTCAGAGATTCCGATATATTCATTACTTTTTGGATGCACTGTATAACCCGAAGAGTGAGCTTCTGACAATAACATTATCTCATCAACTGTGATCCTAGGGAGCACTTATACTGTCTCTGAACCTCTGTAAGTCATCATCTCTCACTGTGAACTCTGTCACTGTACCTTTTTGAATCTGACCCATATTATCGACACCATGTCGATCATCACGCTAAGCCTAGAAAATTCGGTCACACTAATCCGGTTCTAACCTCAGGCTAGCTGTCACAAAATCACCGTCATCATCAGAAGGGATCACATCACTACTGAGGCTCACAACTGCTCTAGTAGCTCACGCTCCCTGACTATCATATGTGATACCATCCCGAGGCTCTTTTTGCTCAAGGCATTAGCCATTACATTAGCCTTTCCTGGGTGGTACAATGTTCACAATCATCATCCTTAAAAGCTCTAACCCTCTTGGTTATCTCATATTCTACTTTTTCTGTGAAAACAGATACTCGAGGTTTTTATAATTAGTGCATATCTGAAATTTCTCACCGTATAAGTGGTGGCGCCATACTTTAAGTGTAAACGCTACGGCTACCAACTCTAAATCATGGGTCGGATAGTTTCTCTCATGGTCCTTGAACTATCTAGATCCATAAGCGACAGAAGAGGAGAAGTGATCGAATGAGGATGATGATGATGGAAGGCTGGAACAGAGGCAGCCACGGTAACTGAAGAAAGAACCGCACAGTGAGCAATAGCCGAGGAAGAAGGAAGGAAAAAAGAGAAAAGAAAGAAAAAAAGGTGGGGGGGGGGAAGAAAAAGCTGGAAATTGGAAAAAAAAAGAGGTAAAATTTATATATATGTATATTTAATGTACATGTATATATATGTGTTGTATTTATAGGCATGATAGTGTAAATTAAAATAGATGTGAAATAAAAATGGGAGAGATGAGAAGTAGACAATATATATATATATATATGATAATGAATAATAAAAACAAATAATAATATATATATGTGTATATACTTATGTGTATATACATATAGGTGTATATGATAAATGTGTATGTAAGTATATGTACATACAAAAAAATATATAGTAATAAAAATATATAAACACATATGTTGGCCTAGGTGTAACGACCCTTGACCCTTGAAAATTGGGGGATTTTTTTTTTGGAACTTAATTTACCCACTCATTCCCTTATTCACTTAGGTTGTATTCCTGTGCAGTGTCAAAACACTTTTCCTAATTCTTTATTCGTAATTATATTTAATTTCCATACTTTGACCTATATGGCCGATAGAAATTTCGGCAGCATAACGACTTATATATAAACCTACCCACATGCAATTCAATTATTTTGACAATCCTAGATATCCACAACTACCAAGCATGCTTTCCAACAATCCTAGATATCCACAACTACCAAGCATACTTTCCAAATCCCCATTTACAACTCTGTACATCCGTTTCGATTAAATACCAATCTTCTTGGAACCTAATCCCAAAAATAATATTATTTACATCGTTTCCTTACAAATTACATCCCAACAAAATATTCCCAATATATGTCTGTGCATACAAATATGTCTGGTACGGGAATGTAATTGTATACCTTTTTGCGTGTACAAAAAGTAGCCTAGGGTAGCTCTTTCCCACCAGCCTACGTCGTGTACGCGGTAGGTAACACCTATAGATTCACTGCAAATGGTTTGAAGGTAGATGGGTGAGCTTTTGAGGAAAAGCCCAGTAAGATAATACTTTTAAAACAGTTCTGATATATAAAAGCATGTGAAATTGTTCATAGAACGGAACTTTAATGAAATACATAAATTATCATTTCATGCATAATCATCATAAAAAGTCATAAAGCATGCGTGTCTTTAAACAAATAACATGCTTAACCTTTTTACAACTTTTCATTGTTCATGAATGAGTTCTTAAAACCATCGGGTTCATAAACGTTTTGTAAACATTTCATAAACCTTTCGTAAACATTTCATAAACATTTTATAATCATTTCATAAACATCTCATGAACCTTTCATAAACATTTCATAAACATTTCATGAACATTTCATAAACATTTCATGAACCTTTCATAAACATTTCATGAAGCATATCGGTCGTAAACAATTATCGTATATATCATGAAAACACATATTCATTCATCATAGTCGATATTCATAATGAAATCGAGGAGACTAGGCTATATCTAAGTCATACGATACATGTCATTCTTCGTAGAGAGTCATCATACCTATGGCCATGGTAAGGGGGCTGTAGACTGGATCAGGGTTGTACAACAATCATAATCCTAAACATGGGTAGTATCTTCTTATTTCTTATCATATACTAGCACATAGCTAGGGCACGAGCACCAATGGCACTCACCGTGTAACAACCCTTGACCCTTGAAAATTGGGGGAAATTTTTTTTTTTGAATTTAATTTACCCACTTATTCCCTTATTCACTTAGGTTGTATTCTTGTGCAATGTCAAAACACTTTTCTTAATTCTTAATCAATAATTATATTTAATTTTCCATACTTTGACCTATATGGCCGATAGAAATTTCGGCAGCATAACGACTTATATATAAGCCTACCCACCTGCAAAACAATTGTTTTGTCAATCCTAGATATCCACAACTACCAAGCATGCTTTTCAACAATCCTAGATATCCACAACTATCAAGCATACTTTCCAAATTCACCTTTACAACTCAATACATTTATTTCAATTTTAATACTAGTCATCGCAAAATACAATCCCAAAATAGTATTATTTACATCGTTTTCCTTACAAATTACATCCCAACAACAATATTCCCAATATATGTGTCTGTGCGTACAGATATGTCTGGTACAGGAATGTAAATGTATACCTTTTTGCGTGTACAAAAAGTAGCCTAGGGTAGCTCTTCCCACAGCCTACGTCATGTACGCGACAGGTAGCACCCACGGATCACTGCAAATGGTCTGAAAGGTAGAGGGATGAGCTTTCAAGAAAAAAGCCCAGTAAGAACATGTATTTAAAAACGGTCCAAATAATTCAAATATGTAGAAAACATAATAGTACGTAAAATGATTACTTTCTGAAATTAATATAAAGGACATTTAAGGATTAAGGAAAATCAAAAACATCGAGATTCAAAACGTAATTCTTTAAGTACGTGAACTTAACAGATATTACATAAACTTTTTGTATAATCAGAATTCCAAAACATGAATATAGTCAATTCACATAATATAAAATCATATTATGAAAACAGAGTTTAATTCAGATAGAGACTACATTGACCCAAATAATTATCATGCGGCAATAACCAAATCATCTTTCGTAGAGGGAATTCAAAACCCGAAGGTGAAATTCAGAACCCAAAGGTAAATTTCAGAACCCAAAGGTAAATTCAGAACCCGAAGGTAAATTTCAAAACCCGAAGGTAAATTTCAAATCCCGAAGGTAAATTCAGAACTCGAAGGTAAATTTCAGAACCCGAAGGTAAATTCAGAACCCGAAGGTAAATTCAGACGCCACACAGGCGAAGTTCAGACGCCACATAGGTGAAGTTAACATGCGTTAGCATACAACATAAATGACCCTTAGTCTCAAAACATACTCTATATTTCGTATATAAAAATATCGAAATAAAATCATCTCATTCAAAAGAAAATTTCAGAGAACATGCTCTCGTTTCTGAAGTTAAATTCGAAAATATGCAATTATTCAAAAACACAAATATAGAGAGCATATTCTTGATCAGAAATATAAATTTAGAATCATGCATGAAAATCATACTTCATGTCTTTGTAAGCTTTCCTTAATCATGGTTCAGAAAGTAACTATTACTGTTTTAAATTATATCCCCTTACCTCGATCTATCGAAATTTTCGAGCTCAAGTGGTGACGCCTTCTAATACCTCCTTTAATTCCTCCTACAATCACCTACACCGAAATTGTATACCTAGCACCCTATTCATGCGAATTGTCCGAATTGCGTTAAAATCGTAACATGTTCGTTACTAATTTGTGTATACATATTATTGTACATACCTAGGCAAAACACGCACGTTTATATATTTCTCTTACCATATATTATTTTGTACGTACAAATACTGACATACACATTATTATATACATCTACATGTATATATACTCATGAATATCTATATATATATATATATACTCCTATATATATAAATATTATTATTTGTTTTCATCTCTCCTTGTCACATGTATATATTTTTTTTTCATGTACGTATACTAACATACCCCTTTATCTTATACACCCATTTGTATATACACCTAAGTATATACAAATTCATTTTATCATTTAATTTCCTTATTCATCATCAAATATATATATGCCTACTTCTCATCATTCCCATTTTTTTATCTAATTAAATCTACCTTATCATACGTATAAACATAATCACATACATATACATGTACATTAAATACACATATATACATATAGATTTTTACCTTTCCTTTTCCAATTTCAGCTTTTCCCTTTTTTTTTTCCTATTTTTCTTTTCTTTTCTCCTTTCTTCCCTCTCGGTTTTCTCCTTTCTTTAGTTCTCGGTTCCAGCCTTTCTTCAGCTCTCGGTTCTAGCTGCTGTTTTTTTTTCTGCCTTCGTTTTCTTCTTCGATTGCTTCTGGGTTTCAACTGCTGTTTTTTGCCTTTGTTTTCTTCTTCGGTTGTTCTGCTTCTCAGTTTCAGCTGCTGTTTTCTGCCTTCAACTTCAAGCCTTCCATCATCATCATTCTCTTTCACTCACTCTCCTTTTCAGCCCCATTTCCTGCTTTCGTTTCTTCTCCCCTGCCTCTCGGTCTGCTCTTCCTCTTCAGTCTTGGTTTTCAGCTCCAATCTTTGGTCTCCTTCTCCCTCGGTCTCCCTTTTCTTTTCTTCTTCTTTCTTTCCTTCTTTCTCCTCTTTTCTTTCCTCCCTTTCTTTCCTTTCTTTCTTTCTCCCTCCAGCCGATCGGTCTTTCTCCTCTTCCCCCTTTCCTTTCCGTTCCTTTCTTTGTTTTCCCGCCCCTGCTAGCTCCTCTCTATTTCTTTTCCAATTTAAAAGGTAGTAGATGGAATTGGCTTTTCAAAGCCAATTCCGTACAATGCTATGTAAATATATATTATATTAATATATATATTTATATTATATTAATATATATAAATATATATGTTATTTGTTTATGGTTTTAAGGATATTGTATTTGTTTAGTGTTAGTATATATTTTTTTTGTTTAATCGTTTTGCTTGTTTATTAATACCTATATATTACATACCATAAATTACAATATATATATATATATATTTATCATATACATGTATATATATTATTATCTATCATTTAAATTTATCTAGTATATATATATACATATATATTATACCTATGTATACATATATATATATATATATATACATTTTCTTGTATGATTATCCAAGGACATAATATCCATGCCTTCCATGAAATTCTCATTATTTCCAAAATGAAATATTATCAGGATTCCATCACTCCTCATGAATTCCCGATACAAGTTTTTACATAAACAATTTTCAACTAATAATTTAAAATTTTCCAATCCCTCAGTACTCGCATTTGCTTTGTCACTCCCTGTATTTCGGGTTCCCTGTCGTTCACGGGCTTCTCAGTTCCTATAGTCCTCGAGCCCTACAACGAATATTCACACTTCCATTAATATATATTATTTCCATTTTTATATAATCTAATTAAATGTAGGAAATTTGTGGGGTTTACATTCTCCCCACCTTAAAAGAATTTGGTCCTCCAAATTCCTCTTGGTCCTTCAGAATAGATGAGGGTATTCTTAGTCACTCTGTCTACGATCACCCAGATTGTATCATGCCCCTCTCGGGTCCTTGGTAAACCCATAATAAAATCCATAGTGATGTACTCCCATTTCCAAGTAGGCACTGGAAGAAACTTAAGTAACCCTGCTGGTCTTTGGTGTTCGATCTTAATCTGTTGGCAAATCAAATACTTGGCAACAAACTCAGCTACATCTCTTTTCATACCGACCCACCAATACATCTTCCGTAAATTATGGTACATCTTAGTGCTTCCCGGGTGCATGGTGTATCGAGAACAATGGGACTCCTTTAAGATCCCTTGTCATAGGGCATCATCGTTTGAG
The DNA here is from genome assembly GCA_033439115.1 of Firmiana major. Lineage (NCBI taxonomy): Eukaryota > Viridiplantae > Streptophyta > Magnoliopsida > Malvales > Malvaceae > Firmiana > Firmiana major. The sequence goes on along the minus strand of CM065907.1, from coordinate 39,583,534 downwards.
ACACCAAACTTATCACAATTTCTCATTTATCCTTAATGAGAACTTATTCTTAATTTATATCCCTTGATCCCAATCACTTCACATACCAGAGATATTCGTACCTTACATACATCTCTTATTCCAATATGACTCATATATTCAAGCTTTATCTCATTTCAAAGCTTGTCTCATTTCGTACATTAACTATAGCAAAATTCCTTCCTTATTCCAATTAAATCTCACATTCAAAACATAAGAATATAGAAATTACAATCCTTAGATTCAATACGTAATCCATATTCTAAAGTTTCCTTATATCTCGAGCTCTGAATCTTCATAATAGTTTGGATCTTTCCCATTAACATGTAACCTTTGTTTGGGAAATCCTACTTACATCCATTCTTAATACACTGTGACCCAAGAGACTTCGAGTCTTCTTAAAATTTAACACTAGTACACTTCAAAGTGGGTCACTGGGTCCAAAAAATCTCCTCTTCATGTAGTTCTTATAATTACTCTTTCAGTGTTTCTAATCCAAGCAAGGTCACTCAGTACAGTGGTTGGGTAATTAATTCGATACCACCTGCTAAATCAATTTTAGAACTTCTCCTTTTAGTTTAGGGGTAACTTGATAAATCATTTGATCATGTGTCAGAAAACTTTCCCTGTTTACAGGGATGTTTCTATACTCCGAACACGCCCTATCTTTATCAATCATGTAAGCAGTGCGACTTTTAGAGTCTTATTTATACCATTAGTTCATTGATTCATTCTTCCAGTATAGTGACTGTGCTATTTCATTTTCACTATTTCCCTTGTAGATCTCTTTTCTATCATTCTCTTTATCTTTCCCATTATCTCCTATGAGTTTCTGAACTTACTTTATCTAACAGTTCTTGCAACTCCCTTTTCTTTATTCCTCAAGATCTACAAAGTCCATCCGGTAGGGAGACTTCGAGATAGGCTGCACATCTGGAGCCAAATCCATAGTGAACTCCAGTTCTTTCTCCTGATGTAGTCCCGATAATTCACCAGGAAAATACATCCGGGAACTCACATACTACTGGTATGTCCTAAATACTTGGACATTTCCAACTAGTATCGACGATGAATGCAACATAACCTTCACATTAATATGTTCACCAAAAATTTTCATCATAGACAAAATGATAAAATTTATTCCTTAACTGCAAAGCATACATAAAACTTACTAGGTAAGTAGAAGGTTACAGTCTTAGAGTAGCAGTCTAAACTTACACGGTTGGTGGCTAGCCAATCCATACCCAAAATTACATCAAACCCATACATACTCAACAAAATTAGATCTGCTAATATGATCCTATCTCCTACCTTGATTTCACAATTCCTACATACCACATCAGTCCTAGGCAAAGATCCTTCCATGAGTGACAAGCTTCTTGCCTTTCTCTGCCGTAGTAGCTCGTCTCTGTGGGACTTGTCTCTGGGGAGCTTGCCTCTCAGGTTATCGTGGTGGCTCTGGGAATTGTGGAAACTTATTCAGTGGGCAATCCTTAATTAGGTGTCCCCTCTGCCCACACCTAAAATAGCTCTTTGAGGACCAGTGACACGCACCACTATGGAAATTTCCATATCTAGTGCACAATCTGTCGTACCTCTGGAAGCCTCTGGTAGTCAGTGGGGTAGCTATAGGAGCCGTGGGCCTATCAATCCTAGCCCGAGATCATCTGCCCTCTGTCTCTTAGGCTGGCCCCTCCGAAAGTCCTGTCTCATAAACTTCGTTCGCTTACTCTTATCTTTGTTCTTTCTCTTAAATGCTGGAGGCTTCATCTTTCAGAAATCCCTCATCCCACCGATATCCCTCTCCTCCCTCCGGGCCTGTACAGGAGGTTGAGGCGCCATAGGTACTGGAGGAACTTGTGGAGGAGGAGGTGGTGATGCTTGTGGAGGAGTCGGCACCTGAGTAGGAATTGGTGTCATGCCAACTGAATCAGAAACGTTTACCCCTAGATGTTGGGCAATCATGGCAGCTATCGACTCCAAGCTTCACTCGAGGCACTGCTCCAATCGCTGCTCGAACTGAGCCATACGAGTCTGAGGACTCTCTGGCTTCGGTAGAGGAGGTGGAGGTGGTCGAGCTTGCCTCCAAAGACGTTCACGTCTTCCACTCATCATGCCAGTGATCTAATACCTGCGCGTAATTCCAAAGATCAAGTCTTAATTCCATTAGGTATACATTACCTACAACAAGACAAGCACAGACATTAGGATGTAATTTAATCTTTATTTTCGACACTGACAGTACTAGACAATTTTCGCGCTGATACCACTTAAACTGTAATGACCATTGACCCTTGAAAATAGGGGGAAAGGTTTTTTTGAAACTTAATTTACCCACTTATTCCCTTATTCACTTAGGTTGTATTCCTGTGCAGTGTCAAAACACTTTTCTTAATTCTTAATCCGTAATTATATTTAATTTTCCATACTTTGACCTATATGGTTGATAGAAATTTCGACAGCATAACGGCTTATATATAAGCCTACCCACCTGCAAAACAATTGTTTTGACAATCTTAGATATCCACAACTACCAAGCATGCTTTTCAACAATCCTAGATATCCACAACTACCAAGCATACTTTCCAAATCCACATTTACAACTCAATACATCTATTTCGATTTTAATACTAGTCATCTCAAAATACAATCCCAAAATAGTATTGTTTACATCGTTTTCCTTACAAATTGCATCCCAACAACACTATTCCCAATATATGTGTCTGTGCGTACATATATGTCTGGTACAGGAATGTAAATGTTTACCTTTCTGCGTGTACAAAAAGTAGCCTAGGGTAGCTCTTCCCACAGCCTACGTCGTGTACGTGGCAGGTAGCGCCCACGGATCACTGCAAATGGTCTGAGAGGTAGAGGGGTGAGCTTTTGGAAAAAAAGCCCAATAAGAAGATGTATTTAAAAATGGTCCTAGTAATTCAAATATGCAGAAAAAATAATAGTACGTAAAATGATTACTTTCAGAAATTAATATAAAGGACATTCAAGGATTAAGGAAAATCGAAAACATCGAGATTCAAAACGTAATTCTTTAAGTACGTGAACTTAACAGATATTACGTAAACTTTTTGTATAATTAGAATTCCAAAACAAGAATATATGTCAATTCACATAATACAAAATCATATTCTGAAAACAGAATTTAATTCATATAGAAACTACATCGGCCCATATAATTATCATGCGGCAATAACCAAATCATCCTCCGTAGAGGGAATTCAGAACTTGAAGGTGAAATTTAGAACACGAAGGTAAATTTCAGAACCCGAAGGTAAATTCAGAACCCGAAGGTAAATTTAGAACCCGAAGGTAAATTTCAGAACCTGAAGGTAAATTTTAGAACCCGAAGGTAAGTTTCAGAATCCGAAGGTAAATTCAGAACCCGAAGGTAAATTTCAGAACCCGAAGGTAAATTTAGAACCCGAAGGTAAATTTCAGAACCCGAAGGTAAATTTAGAACCCGAAGGTAAATTCAGACGCCACACAAGTGAAGTTCAGACGCCACACAGGCAAAGTTGACATGCGTTAGCATACAACATAAATGACCCTTAGTCTCAAAACATACTATAGATTTCGTATATAAAAATATCGAAATAAAATCATCTCATTCAAAAGGCAATTTTAGAGAACATGATCTCGTTTCAGAAGTCAAATTCGAAAATATGCAATTATTCAAAAACACAAATACAGAGAGCATATTCTTGATCAGAAATATAAATTTAGAAACATGCATGAACATCATACTTCATGTCTTTGTATGCTTTCCTTAATCATGGTTCAGAAAGTAACTATTACCATTTTAAATTATATCCCCTTACCTCGATCTATCGAAATTTCCGAGCTCGAGTGGTGACGCCTTCTAATACCTGCTTTAATTCCTCCTACAATCACCTACATCGATATTGTATACTTAGCACCCTATTCATGCGAATTGTCCGAATTGCGTTAAAATCGTAACATGTTCGTTACTAATTTGTGTATACGTATTATTGTACATACCTAGGAAAAACACGCACGTTTATATATTTCTCTTACCATATATTACTTTGTACGTACAAATACTGACATACACATTATTATATACATCTACATGTATATATACTCATGAATATATATATATATATATATATATATATATATATATATATACTCCTATATATATTATTATTTGTTTTCATCTCTCCTTGTCACATGTATATATATTTTTTTCATGTACGTATACTAACATACCCCTTTATCTTATACACCCATTTGTATATACACCTAAGTATATACACATTCATTTTATCATTTAATTTCCTTATTCATCATCAAATATATATATATATATATATATATATATATATATATATATATATATATATAAATGCCTACTTCTCATCATTCCCATTTTTTTGTCTAATTAAATCTACCTTATCATACTTATAAACATAATCACATACATATACATGTACATTAAATACACATATATACATATAGATTTTTACCTTTCCTTTTCCAATTTCAGCTTTTCCCTTTTTTTTCCTATTTTTCTTTTCTTTTCTCCTTTCTTCCCTCTCAATTTTCTCCTTTCTTCAGCTCTCAATTCCAGCCTTTCTTCAGCTCTCGATTCCAGCTGCTATTTTTTTTCTGCCTTCGTTTTCTTCTTTGGTTGCTTCTCGATTTCAGCTGCTGTTTTCTGCCTTCATTTTCTTCTTCGGTTGTTCTGCTTCTCGGTTTCAGCTGCTGTTTTCTGCCTTCAACTTCCAGCCTTCTGTCATTATCATTCTCCTTCACTCACTCTCCTCTTCATGTAAGACCCGATTTTATCGTAAGAGCAAAAATGGAATGAATAGAAATTTTTGAGTGCATTAAAAAATGCAAAAGGATTGAAAATGAATTCCCGAACACGTGCAAGGGTAAAATGGTCAAAAGATCAAAAATCTGTATAAATTCGAGAAGAAAATTTAAATAATGGCTTGAGAAATCTTGATCAATAACGAAGAAATAATTAAATTTTGGGTTAAATTGATCAAGATATGAATTTATTGGAATAAACTGAAATTTTTGTATCGAAAAATAATCTCAAAAATAATAAAAAAATATACCGAAAAGGTAAAATCGAACTGAGAAATTCATTTACGGATTAAATGAATTAAATATATATATTTTTTAGATATTTTGGCAAAAATAATAATAAAATAATGATTTAAATAATTATAAAATTTAATAATAATAATAAAAAAAATTAAAACTCACGAAATGCGAGCTGGAAAATGAAACGGAAGTCGATGCTTCCCTTTGCCATCACGATCGGCAATCGACGACGGCCAGGCGAGGTCGACGAAGGGAAGCCCGACGAGAGCCGAGCCACCACCGGCCTAACGCACCCACGAACGGCGGCAAACGGCGGTAGAGGGAGAGAAACCGAGGCAACCGAGAGGGGAAGAGAAGTTTCCCGACGACCGACGCCGATTCGAGGCCGACCACCACTAGCCGAGCATCCCCTAGGCTCAGGAGGTGCAATTGGTGGAAATATCGGCCAGTAGAATGGCGGCCAGCGCCGACAATGGAAGAAGAAAGGAAAGTCACCGACGGCAAGGAGAGAACAGGCCGGACTTGTTACTTTTCGATGGCCTTGAACGGAACCAACCCCAGATCCGTGCATCGGACGACCCAGCGGAGCCACTGGCGGTGAAAACCGGTGGAGAACCGATCGGTGAGCCACTGAACCGATCGAATCGGATTAAATCGGTGGCCTGAACCGGGTTGATCCAAACCAGACCAAACCGATTTAGCCAAAAAGAAAAGGAAAAAGGAAGAAAAAGGGAAAAAGAAAAAGAGGAAAAATTGAGAAAAATTCCAGTGATGCAATCGAGCTACGGGTAAGTCAGTAAGCGGTCGAATTAATCGATTTAAATTTTGGAATATTTAATTTGATAAATAATCGACTGAAAGTTTACCTAGAAAAATATTAAATTTTGTAGCTCGACAATTAGCATCAAATGAGAGCTCGAGACAGCCTCGATTTGTGTACTATCATGGAATAATGGGTAAGTAACCCTTATTTATGACAATTTTGCGTCGTTATGCGTGATTGATATTTATCGCATAAATTACGGATTTAAATTTCGTATATAATGAATTAAATTCTGGAAAATTGGATATATTGTCGTAAATACTAAATTAAGCTATTCAAGAGTTTAGAATGAGGCTCAATAAATATTGATAGGCCCAAGGAGCCCAATAGGCTTCGATAATGTAAATAGTAAGTGGAAAATGGGCTTAAGGCTGATTAAGGCCCATTATGGTACAATCGGGCCCAATATGGGTAAACGAGCCCAATGATTTAAATTAAGCCCAGAAAATATGAAATACAATTAATTGTATTGTATTTGACCTGATGAATAATTATCCGCAGTTTTGGAGATTGGATTCGGAGCAAATCGGACTGCGTGACGAGTTATCTGTGGAAAGGTCAGACTGTATAGAAAATGAGGTAAGGGAATTGTGTGAGTAGCTAGAGATAGCTACACATATTTTAATAGCTTTTCTGTACACTGAATATGTATGTATACCCTGATTATGTATAAAGGTCCTAAAAATGGTTTTAAGATTTTAAGGACTCGAAATAGGTAAAAGTCTATTTTACCCCTATTGAGGGAAGTTCACCTAAGGATGGTGAAATCATGACATGCATGAAATGCATGATTTAAGGATTTTTTGGTTTAAGGAAATTTTATTGGTTTTTAAACAAAGTAAATCGGTAGATTGGCCAATAATTGCATAAGTTTCCCAAAATAACACTACGTAAGTGTTATTGGTATTTAAATGAAATTCTTTGGAAAACGGGCCAACTATCAAGTTGATATGGAAACAGATAGTGCTGGCATATAGTTCGCACTATATCTGCGTTTGTGAATATGCATAAATGTGCTTGAGCGGGTGCTCGCACCGACTTGTGTGACATCATATGCATGAAATGTGCTAGAGCGGTTTCTCACACTGATTTTTATTCTTATGAAATGCATGAGAAGTGCTGGAGCCTAGCTCGCACTCTGTTTTGACATGTTTTGACTGATATGCATAAAATGGTGCGGAGCGATTGCTTGCACTAGTTTTAATGATTTGACATGCATGAGAGGTGCTGGAGCTTTGCTCGCATCCTGTTTTGATATGATATTACATAAAGCCGTGTTGGAGTGTAACTCGCACGAGATTTGATTTAATTATGCATAAAGCCGTGCTGGAGTGTAACTCGCACGAGATTTGATTTATTTAAGCATTCATTCGTGCTGGAGCATTACTCGTACGAAGTTTTATATGGTTTTATAATTCATTTTAAAGCCGTATTGGAGTTTTTCTCATACGAGGTTTTCACTGAGTTTTTATACATATTCGTACTAGAGCATTGCTCGTACCTGGATTTTACTTGAATTTATAATTATTTTAAGTCGTACTGGAGCGCTGCTCGTACGCAGATTTCATTGATTTCTATGAAACCGTGCTAGAGCTTTGCTCGCACGAGGTTTTTTGATATCATGAATATGCATGGAGCCATGCTAGAGCTTCGCTTGCACAAGGATTTATATTACATGCATATAGTCGTGTTCGAGCCTCCTGTAGACTGTGTGTCACAGTGAGATGATATGCTCACACGTGCATACTGAGACAGAGATGATATGGGTGGATAAGACCTATTGTAGGCACCCCTAAGTGAGATTGGGTTCACAGAGTACGTTGTACCCTGTATGTCACGCGGAGTACGCTGTACCGTGGGGATTGTTGGAGTGGAGTGGCATTAGCCACGAGGTAGCAAGCCTTGCCCTCGCAATCCTGGTGTTATGCTGTTCTGGCTGGTAGCACAACCCACCTCCCGTTTCTAGTGTGATACCTCGCACACTAGGTACCGTGTTGCCAGGGATCACGAGGTTATGGCCATAGTCCTATGTTGTTACTGATAGTCACCTACATGTCTCACATGATATAACTATTGGTCGATAGACCAGGGTAGACCCGAGGGAGGGGTCAGGCCCCCGATTTTATGATTTTGTACTATGATGATAGATTTTTCTAAAAATTTTATAACGAATTGTTTTATGAGATGATTGACCCGGAAGGGTTATTTTATACTACGTTTTAAATGAAATGATTTAAATGTAGTAGCATGATGTGTTTTCCCTGCTTTAGTGTTAAATTCATGAAAGGATTGTATCTTATGTTTTGTTTTATATCGCATGAAATAATGCATGATTTTGATTTAATTCATACTAAGTATGATTTAATGATGTCACATAAAATGCCTTTGATGCATGAATCACATGATTTCTATATGCACAAATAGTTTTGATAAACTATGTCATGGATATATTCATGGTTTTGTGCTTGAGATTTGTAATGAAAAGAAATGGATTTTAAGGGCATGGCATTATGAGCATGTAGATAGTGGAGCTATCTACTTACTTGCATAATTGCCTTACTGAGCGTGTGGTTTGCTCACCCCCTTATTTTCCCATCTTTTCAGAGAACTTGCAATTGTTAGTAAGCGGCTGAGGACTTGCATGCTTAGTATCCGCTGCTTCCCATTGAGAGACAGGTATACACATTTGTATAGTCTTGTATCTAAATATGTAATGCACAGTACTGTAAACGGATATGATGTCAGGGATGTAGAGTTATAAATACCATTGTGTATGTATTCAGTTAAAGTCAAAAGATAGTAAACTCTGATAAATCAATGTGAATATGAAAATGGAATGGTAAATAGGTGAAAGGTGACTAACACGGAATCATAGCCCAACTGTTTGGTAAGATGGTCACGATGGGAGAAAGGGAAGAATTAAATAATAATTGAAAAAGCGAAAAATTTACTCTGATTTTTAGGTAATTTGGGTCGTGACACTTCAGCCCCATTTCCTGCTTTCGTTTCTTCTCCCTTGCCTCTCGGTCTGCTCTTCCTCTTCTGTCTCGGTTTCGAGCTCCAATCTTTGGTCTCTTTCTCCCTTGGTCTCCCTTTTCTTTTCTTCTTCTTTCTTTCCTTCTTCCTCCCCCCAGCCGACCAACTCTTCCTTTCTCCTCTTTTCTTTCCTCCTTTTCTGTAAGACCCGAATTCAGTCAAAAAATGAAATTAAAAATGTAAAAGGACTGAAATGAAAATTCCCGAACATGTGCAAGGGCAAAACGGTCAAAAGATCGAAAGTCGAAATAAATTCGATAAGAGAATTTAATTAAAAATAATGGATTTGAGAATCTTGATCAATAACGAAGAAATAATTAAATTTCAAGTCCAATTGATCAAGATCCGAAATTTTTAGAAATACCGAAAAGTCACCCGGGACAATATCCCAAAAATACGGAGAAACTATACCCGAAAAAGGGTTAAAAATATAATAAATAAATTAAATAAAATTAAATAAATTTATTTAGAATAAAAAAATTGATTTTGGTAGATATTTTGATTCTTTAATATATTTTATTGATTAAAATATTAATAAAATTAAATAATAAATAAAATTAAAATAATTAAGTGTAAAAAAAAAAAAATTAGAAACTTTAGTCGGGGAGAGAGAAAGAGGAGAGAAACAGAAAATGGAAGAACAAAACCGAGGAGACCACCGGCGACCAACGGCCAGGCGAAGGGCCGAAAAAGGAAGAGGAGAGGCCGGCGACCTCCCTGGTAGCGGCAGAGCAGACCACCGACGCCGGAATCCGGCGGATCGAAGGAGAGAAGCCGAGAGAGGAAAATGGATTTTTCCGACGATCGACTCCGACTCGGCCCCAACCACCGGCCATCGAAGAACCCCCACGTGATGCCGAGCCGAATGAGGGCAGAAACAGCCGGGGAAACGGTGGCCAGCGCCGACAACGGCGAGAAACGAGGAAGCTAACGACGCCGGAAAGGAGAAGAGGCCGGACCGACCACTTTTCGGCGACCTCGTGTGAAACCGAGACCAGATCCGAGCTGCGGACGACCTCGCGGAGCTGCTGGCGGCTGAAACTGGCGGAGAACTGGTCGGCAAGGCACCGAACCGGCCGAATCGAAGTGAACCGGAGTGAACCGAACCGGTCTGAACCGGACTGAACCGGTTCAGCCAAGAAAGAAGGGAAAAGGGAGAAAAAGAGAAAAAGGAAAAAGGGAAAGAATTTTTGGGGATACATCGGACTTCGGGTAAGTCAGTAAGAGGTCAAAAGTGACCAATTTGACTTTCGAGAAATTTATTTAAATTATATTTAATCGAAAAGTAACCCGGGATTAAATATATAATTGTGCAATTGTACGACAAAGCCCGAACGAGAGTCGATTGAGCTACGATTTTCGTATCCCGCATCATATTGGGTAAGTATATTTTAATTTCGACAATTACAATCCTTTAATACAAAGTTTCGATTATTTTACGGAATTTATGGAATAATTATGTATAAAAAGGAATATTATTCAGAATTTTACAGTAATTATCGTAAATAGTGTATGGGCTATCCAATGAGTTTGGAACGAAGCCCGATGATTATTGGTAAGCTCAATGAGCCCAGTAAACCCGAAGAAGGGATTTAATAAGTAAAAACGGGCTGAAAATGGGTCGAGGCCCATTAAGGTGCGATTGGGCTTAATAAGAGTAAATTGGTCCAATTAGTTAAATCGACTATAGTAAACAGGAGAATTATGTTTATTGGGTGAAATTGACATGATAAATAATTATCTGCAGCCCCAGAGACTGGATGAGCAGCAAATCGGATCGGACGAGCCTCCGATAGTGGAATTTAGATACACGCTCGACGAGAATCGAGGTAAGGGAATTTTGTAGGTGTATAGAGATTTCTATACGTATTTATTGAGGGGATTTACAGGGTTTAGAATTCCTTAAGGTATCTAGAAAATAAATAATAATTTTTACGAAAATCGAGGCTTAGGTGAATAAAGAAAAAGATGATTTTGCCCCTAAGAGTAAAATTTACAAAAAGGGTAGTAAGGCAGATAAATTGCATGATTATCCTGTTTTAATGTTTTACATAAATGTTTTGCTTTGATTTAAGCAGATATACACATAGGTTGGCTATTGATTTCTTGAATTATATGAAAGGGAACTGGTTTGTACCGGTTACTATTTTAAAAGATGTTTTATCAAGATTGAGCCACCTATCGTATTTACATGAATAAAAAGAGTGCTAGAGTCTTTCTAGCACTCAAGTTTACTGATTTATTTCTCATGAAAAGCCGTACTGGAGCATTGCTCGTACGAGAAATTTGTGTGTGCACAAAACCGTGCTGGAGTTTCGCTCGCACGAGATTTTAGATATCATGATATGCATAGCATGGTGCTGGAGCTTCGCTCGCACTAGACGTGAGTTGACATGCATATAGTCATGCGAAAGCCTCCTGTAGACTGTGTGTCACAGAGAGTTGAGATGCTCGCACGTATACTTTGAGACATGGGTTGGTTATCGACATAGTATTGGGGTGGATAAGACCTACGGCAGGCACCCCTAGACTATGATATGGGTCCACGGAGTACGATGTATCATGTATGTCACACGGAGTACGCTGTACCGTGCAGTCATGATGACTCTATGATGTTACTTGATATTCTGGCGGGTAGGACTTAACCCTACCTCCCGTTGCAGTTGTGATACCCCGCACATCGGGATCCGTGTAGCCTGGGATCACAGGGACAAAGTATGGCCATAGTCCTCAATTTTTCATACAGTAACCTACATGCCTCACATGATATCATACGGTCTGAATAGACCAGGACAAACCCGATGGAGGGGTAAGGTCCCGATTTATGTTTTTAAACGAAATGCGATTTAATTAATCAAGGTATTCCCGAGAGATGAGTTTAGCCTTGATGTGGTTGTTTTATAATGAAACAAGTGAGTTTTAAAGTGATGAGTTTATGATGAAACTAACAAGTTTTAATGTGTCGAGCATGAGATGTCATACATGATGATTTTTCCATGTGTGTTTTATATGTCAATTTCATGATTTCTCTTATATGATATATACATACATGTGGCATTGTTTTAGTCTTACCTCATGCTCCAAATATAAACGATTTTATATCATGACATTATCAGCACGTAGATAGTATAGTTATCTACCTGCTTACATTATTGCCTTATTGAGCTGTTTATGCTCACCCTTTCATTTTCCACCCCACAGGGTACATTTAATAGAAGAGAGACAGACAGTAGTCTTGCACATCGGTTATCCACTGCTTCTTATCAAGATCAGGTATACATATTTGTATAATTTTGTATTTGATCATATAGACGCACAGTACTGTATATGGATGTAATATTGGGGATGTATTTATTTAAAATAAATTGATATGTAAATGGAATATGAAAATGGAATGGTAAATAGGTGAGAGGTGACTAACACCGAATCATAGCCCAACTGTTTAGTAGTGTAACTGTTCACGACGGGTAAGGAAATTAAAAAGCGAAAAATTTACTCTGATTTTTAGGTAATTTGGGTCATGAGAGAAAAGATGGTATCAGAGCCGAGTTAGCCTGATGTGAGTCGGTGTTAGTGGTTAAGTAAATTTACATCCCCATGTACTGTGCATTGTTTAGATACAATTGTTTATATTAAGATGGAACAGCTTTAGTTTCGAATGCAAGAATATAGTTTTTATAAATGATAGCCACTATGGTAGAGAGGCAAGTACACCTGCTCGAGGCCATAGAGATCGGCCTGAGAGTCGAATGAGTCCTCACATGAGACTCAAGATGAAAGTGAGGTGGAGGCTGATGATGAGCATACTCCACAGGGTCCTTTAAAGAGACCAAATAGTATTGAGACACGCTCCGAGAGGATGGAGTGAAGTATAGAAAATATTTTGGAGTTGTTTACTCAGTCTATACAAGTAGTTGAGGATAGGCAGGGTAAAGCCTAAACAGATGCCTCAAACTATAGAGATTTTCACACCCCTCCGGTATATAGCGAAGTAAAGAAACCAATAGTTGCTGAGGACTGGGTGTATGAGATAGTGAAGTTGTATGGATTCTTTTAGTGTATGTCGACTGAGAAAGTGACTTTTTAAATACGTTTATGTTGTAGTCGAGGTGGAGCATTGGTGGAAGTCCGCTCGACCAATCTGAAGAATTAGATGTCCAGAGCCGACATGAAAAATATTTCTGATGTATTCTGGTGACGGAATATTTCGGACACTACTTAAGGGGAAATTACAGGTAAAATTTCTTACACTGACCCAGAGACACTAGTTGATTGATGAGTATGAAACTCAATTTATATCTCTGGGCAAGTATGAACCCGATATTATGGACAGTGAGAGTCGAAAAGCCCAAAAGTTCATAGAAGGGCTCAAATTGTCGATTAGAGTCCGATTGGCTCACTACTTATGTCGAGGCAGTGTGCAAAATACAGTTGCGTGAATAAGATCATGTGTTGCACGCCTCTGAGATTGGGAAAGGTAATAAGGGCCGAAATAGAGACAGAAGAGAATAGAGAATGACAGAGATGTCAGACGGGAAAGAGACCAGTTGGAAAGACATTAGAGTTGATGAGTCACGGGGTAAGATGATTGGTAAGGTCCCAGTATATCCAAATTCAGCACTTTTGAGGGGTATTGTGATTGGATCACCCCGACCTGCTGCAAAACAGTGTAAGCAGTGTAGGATGTGTGGTAGATACCACAGAAGTAGAGCCTACACCTACACTTTATTTACTAAAATAGGCGTTAAGTGTGGTAAGATAGGCGACTTAATTAATGATTGCTCAGAGTGGGTGAGACTACCCCACAGAAGGGCAAAGAGACGAGAAAACCCTATTGATATCTCTGCACCAAAAAGGGAGGCCACAGCCGAAGAGAAAAAGGAAAGTAGGTTGTTGGACGAGGGCGAGTTTATGCCTTGGACCAGGATACTATTGATGTTTCATATGATGTGGTGAAAGATACCACACTGGTTATGAATAGTAAAGTAATTATTTTAATTGATCCTGGTGCCACGTATTTAGACATACCGTCTTCAATTGTATATAAGTTAGTAAAAGACGTGAATGCCTACACCCATGGGCACAATGTCGATAGTTAGTACCCCAATAGAGGAGGGTTAACTAACGAAATAATTATGAAGAAATTATAAGTTGAAAACGGGGGAAGAAGTATAAGTCAGCTGATTTTATTCAATGGACTATGAATAATTTGAAGTAATATTGAGAATAAATCTCAATTAGTCGGCTGCAAATTATGATGTTTAAAGTTATATTCTAAGATAGTGTTGTTTTACCCCCGAAAAGTATACTGTAAGTTTTGACAAGTAATAAAAAGGGGAGTAGCGATTGAAATTAAAGGAGTAAATGATTGTACTCACGGAATGAGTAAAGACAGTTTTGTTATAAGTGATATACAAAAAGAGATAGACTGGAATAAGAGGCGTATGCAAGGTAAGAACATCTTTACGATATGAAGTCATTTGGATTAAATCGATAAGTAGTAAATACGAATTATAACCAAGGATAAGGGTGGATATAACCATAACTAGTCCCTGTGGTTAAGTCTAAGGGTTAATAAAGGTATTTCAAAATACCTCCTCGCCTGAAGACTTGACAGCGTCTAAAAGTATACACAACTTATAAATTGAATTCGATAGTCGTAATATATAAATTTAAAAATTAGGGTACCTTTACTGGTACAATAAGAAATATAGAATTCGATTAATCAGGAAAGTTTAAAAATTTAAAATTTTATAAAAGCCGTTAATATAAGAAAAAGGAAATGACGCGGGTTAGTAGCTTGAACGAAAGCGATTTTGAAGGACATTTTACGTTTATGCGTACATAGGTCAAGGATATGGGCGATTGAAATATGTAGTGGAGCTCAACTACAATGAGTTATTTAAACTTTACTTGGACCGAATTGTCATCATCCATATTGATGATATTTTGGGTGTATTTACAGTCCAGGGAAAATTGTAAGCAATAATTGAAAATTGCTTTTATTGATGGTTTGTTGCGAGTTCTCAGAATGGACTACTTTATTGACACATTTAACTTAGAAAAAGTTGTATTTGAATGGGATGATAGACGTCACAGGAGTTTTGGTGTACTAAAGTAATAAACTGACCACCGCATTTATTCTCACCATACCCAACAGATTAAGAGGTTTCTCATGAGTCTATGGATACCTCAAAATAATGAATGGGCTGTGTATTGATGCAAAAGGATAGATAGTCGATTATGGATCTAGACAACTCAAGGATCATGAAAGAGATTATCCGACCCATGATTTAAAGTTGACAGCGATAGTGGTATTGAGTATATGACAATACTATGTATACGGTGAGAAATTTCAGGTATGCACTGATCCTAAAAGCCTCGAGTATCTGTTTTCACAGAAAGAGTCGGATATGAGAATACATAGTGGGTTAGAGCTTCTGAGAGATTTTGATTGTGGAAAATTGTACCACCCAGGAAAGGCTAATGCAATGGCTAATGCCTTGAGCAGAAAGAGCCTCGGGATGGTATTACATATGATGGTCAGGGAGCGTGAGCTGTTAGAGCAGTTGTAAGCCTCAATAGTGATGTGATTCCCTCTGATGATGACAGTGATTGTGTGACAGCTAGCCTGAGATTAGAACCGGATGAGAGTGCCCGGATTTGACAGGCTTAGCGTGATGATCGACATGGTGTCGATAGTTTGGGTCAGATTCAGATGGGTACAGTGTGAGATCTGAGAATTTCAGACATATTTTAATGATGTAATAAGAAATTGAAGTGTAATTTATTGAGCTAAGTGAATTGTGGGAATTATAATTGGAGATTTATATGTTAAGTGTGTAAAATGAGCATGAAGTATGAGGACAGATCGATCTGGGAGAAGGAGAGATCGATCTGGTGAGTTATAAACGACAAAGAAGGAGAAATTTAAGGAGCAGATCGATCTGGGAGAAGGAGAGATCGATCTGGTGAGCTAAAAATGACAAGGAATGAGAAATTTGAGGAGCAGATCGATCTCCAATGGAAGAGATCGATCTCCAAATGATTCTGTTTGAGAAAGGATCGATCTCATGAGGAAGAGATCGATCTCCAAATGCTTCTGTTTGGGGAGAATATCGATCTCCTTAGGAGCAGATCGATCTCATAAAGCCATAAAGAGATCGATCTCACCCCTCGACAGATCGATCTCCTATGCATAAAATTACCCAGATCGTCCCCAAATTTCAAACACAGATCGATCTCATCAAGAGGCAGATCGATCTCCTACCTCCAGTCTATATAAGGAACCCGTGTTTTCTCTACAATTTCACTTTCTCTCTCTTCCAAAACCCATTTCCACCGAAAACCTAGTTTCTCACTCCTCCAAATCACCCATTTCCGGCCGAATCAGCTGCTGTGGTAAGAAGGAAAGTTGTTCCTCATCAAAGGGAGAACAACATACTTGGAAATCAAAGGACGAATCGGATCGAGGCGTGAGTTGTGCGTCTCACAAGCTTTGGGTAATTTCTAAACCTCGATCTTGATATTTGAGCTGATTTTGATGTTATTGGTGGTTGTAATTGTGTTGAAATAGTTGAGAAATGATTAGGGATTGATGAATTGCAATGTGGTTGGAGTAATGTAGATATTCGATAATTTTGAGAAATTGAGCTATAAATGGAAATATAGACAATGTGGAGAATTAGCCTAGATAATTGGCATGAGGAATGTAGGACATTGAGATATTGAAAATGAGGTTGTAGTTTAGGGTTGAGTTACGAGAATCGAGAGATTTGAGGAGTTATGAGCAATTATGCTCGATTTTGAGAATTGAGGTTTATGTGATGTTGAGTATTGATGTTTTAACATCGTTTGGACAGCTCGGGAGTTCCAGAGTGGAATGCGAGGCTAGTCCGTGATACGGGGGAACGATTGCACTATACAAGGTGCAAAGAGGTAAGGGAAATCTAAACCATTTGTGTATGTGATTTGTAAACTGTTATAGCATGATTTATGATTTATAAACAAGCATGTTGAGTGTTTTGTGTTGAGATTAAATTGCACACGATTTTATAGCCGGTTGGAGCCCAACGTTTTTATGAGTTTATAACTGGGCTCTACGTTAAGGCAATATGAGATTTGAGAAATGTGTGCGTGTGCTTTGCCGGTTGGAACTCGGTTTTATTACGTTTTGTGTTGAGTACAAAACGGTTTTCAAATGAGTTTTATGAGAGAAAAACCATCATGAGTTCTACGTGAAGGCAAACCAGTCTTATGTGATAAGACTTAGGTGTGTAGTTGTGAGTACACACCGGGCATTGCTCTGGTAGCATGTAAGCCCGATTTCTTCTCCGTTCTGGTAACGTGAGAATAACCTATTCTGTGGCTGTGCCACGTTGAGAAACCTCATTGGTGGCTGCGCCACGTTATACCCCCTTGGTGGCTGTGCCACGTTATACCCCATTGGTGGCTGTGCCACATTATACCCCCTTGGTGGCTGTGCCACGTTATACCCCATTGGTGGCTGTGCCACGTTATACCCCATTGGTGGCTGTGCCACGTTATACCCCCTTGGTGGCTGTGCCACGTTGAGAAACCCCATTGGTGGCTGTGCCACGTTATACCCCATTGGTGGCAGTGCCACGTTGAGAAACCCTATTCTGTGGCTATGCCACGCTAGAAATTAAATCAGTGGCTTTGCCACGTGTGTTTTGTGGCTATGCCACGTGAGAAATTAATTCAGTGGCTATGCCACGTGTGTTTTGTGGCTGTGCCACGTGCATTATATTTACTGTGATTTTATCACGTTATTTGAGAAAGCGTTTTAACGCGTTATTTTCACATGCTTTGTTAATGCTCTAGAGTGAGCCTTTTACTTCATGTTTTCACATGACTTGACACATGAGAGTGTCGTTTTGAGTATTTTCATGCTATGGTTTTCAAATGAGTTTCACATACAAATAAACATTTTGTGATGTGCATTTTGGTGTATGAAATGAGTTCCTTACCCCCTTTACTGAGCGATTTAGAAGCTCACCCTGTTTTTCTTTCCCCCCCCCCCCCAGATTTCTTCAAGTGAATAAGGACTTCCCTGCGACGTACGGAGTAGTGGCTAGTGGAGGATTCGAGCTCCAGGCTATATATTTTGTACTTTGAGGTATATTTTATCTTTTCATGTACCCAGACTATTATTGTAATTACAGACACTTGATGTATAACATTATATGGGATGTATTAGGATTAATTAACTTGGAATTGAGTAATGTATATGATTCAATATACACTATATTATGATGAGATCCTGAGGCATGATAATTATGATGATGCATGACACTGCACAGGAATGCACCTTTATTTGTGAATTAATGAGTAAAAAGTTTTAAATTTGCCCTATTTTCTGCATTTTCGGGGCGTGACAGAGTGTTCTTGGTATCAGAGCTTAGGGTGTCTAGTACTGTCAGTGTCGGTTAAGTGAAATAGAATACATCCCAAGTGTCTGTAATAGTCTGGTCATGAACTGAAATTGAGGATTGAGATTTCAATCAGTTTTGATATGTACGCGCAGGAGACGAGTTGAGATAGAGAATGAGTAAACGACGAGGTCGTTCGAGGAGGCAGGCAGAGTCCCCTCCGCCACCTGTCCCACAACCAGAGAGTCCTAACTCTCGATTTAATCGGATTGAGACCGATGTGAGGCAAGATTTTGAGCAGATGGCAGCGTTATTCGCGCAACACTTTGGAGTTAATGCCTCGGATACTACCCCTACACCACCACAAGGACCTCCCATACCCCCAGTGCCTCCCGTCACTCAGCCTGAGGATAGAAGTATGGTCCGACTAAGGGATTTTCTGAAGATGAATCCACCCGCATTTAAGGGAAAGAAGGATCCTGCAGAGGCTGAAGAGTGGTTGACGGAATTAAGAATTATATTTGATATTCTGGGGTGCACCGATGCTGAGAGGGTCAGTATGAGTGCCTATATGCTGAAGGGGAGAGCTTGAGATTGGTGGGGTACTACCCAGGGTATTTTGATGTCCCACCATGGTGTGATTGGTTGGGAAGAGTTTCAGACAGCTTTTAGGACCCAATATGTACCACGGGCCGCTCAGAGAAAGAAACAGGCCGAGTTTTTGAGTTTGGTACAGGGTGACATGTCTGTGGATGACTATGAGAGCCAATTCACAGCGCTATTGAGATATGACCCAGAGACCTTCAAGAGTGAAGAGCTCCGCACAGAGAAGTTTGTGTATGGGTTGAAACCCGTCATCAGAGATAGATTGATAGGGCTATGTATTACTGAGTTTGGAGATGCTCTGAGACGAGCACAAGAGATTGAGAGAGGGATTGAGATGGTACAATCCCAGAATGAACTCAGAGCGGTGAATAGAGATAAGGGCAAGAGGCCAGCACTTTTCCAGACAGAGGCTCGGAGAGGTTCCTTCAGGAGAGGAAGGATTGAGGTACAGAAGGACAGATTGGAGAGACCCAGAGCCTATCCTATTATCAAGGAGACCCCTCGATATGTCAGGCCTGAGACAAGGTTTTGTAGGGACTGTGGCCGATCGCATGAGGGAAGTTGTACTGGGTCGATCCATGGATGTTTTAGATGGGGTGACATGGGTCACAGAGTGAAGGACTGTCCCCAACCTCAGATACCACATGCTCCGGAGCCCACTAGACAACAGCCTCAGAGAGTGGATCCCCGGAGACGGGCCACTGCGGCAGAGAAAGGGAAGAAACCTATGGCACCGGGACGAGTGTTTGCCCTGGATAAGGAGACCGCAGATGCTTCGGCAGAAACTATAAGAGGTACACTCTCTGTCTGTAATTATGAGACTCATGTGTTGATTGATTCAGGATCCACGCATTCGTTTATTTTTGAGCATTTTGCATGTAGATTAAACTTGAAGTTTGAACCTCTAGAATATATACTACATGTAAATACCCCTATGCGTGAATCCCAGAGAACTGAGTTAATCTGTAGAGGATGTGAGATAAAGGTGGGAGATAGAGTGATGTTAGCAGATCTAATCATGTTGAATATACATGGGTTTGATGTAATTATGGGAATGGATTGGTTGGCGACCAATCGAGTGAGTTTAGACTGCTACACTAAGATTGTAACTTTCTCCCTACCTAAACCTTACAGTGTACGATTGAGATATTGAGGGAATAATTATGTGGATTTCTAGTGAGTAATTAGAGAATTTTAATATTATTTTGGAGAATATTAAATATGATTATTCATGTGAAGGTTACGAGACACTCATCTCAGACGATGAGCGGGAACATCCGAGGGTTGAGGATATACCTGTGGTTTGTGAATTTCTGGATGTTTTCCCAGATGAATTGCCAGGTTTACCACCAGAGAGAGAGCTGGAGTTTACCATTGATTTGGTACCAGATACTCAGCCGATCTCTAAACCTCCTTACAGGATGGCATTAGTGGAACTTGAGGAATTGAAGAGACAACTACAGGAGTTATTGGATCAAGGGTTTATTAGACCCAGTGTTTCGCCGTGGGGAGCGCCAGTACTATTTGTTAAGAAGAAGGATGGTAGTCTCAGATTATGTGTAGACTACCGGCTGTTGAATAAAGCCACGGTGAAGAATAAATACCCACTACCCAGGATTGATGATCTACTTGATCAGCTGAGAGGGGCATCAGTCTTTTCTAAGATTGATTTGAGATCGGGCTATCACCAATTGAGGATCAAGGAAGAAGATATTCCAAAGACGGCCTTCAGGACAAGGTATGGCCATTACGAATTTCTGGTGATGTCCTTTGGATTGACGAACGCCCCTGCAACATTTATGAGATTGATGAACGAGGTGTTCAGAGACTATCTGGATAAGTTTGTGATAGTCTTTATTGATGATATCCT
Organism: Firmiana major; assembly: GCA_033439115.1. Classification (NCBI taxonomy): domain Eukaryota; kingdom Viridiplantae; phylum Streptophyta; class Magnoliopsida; order Malvales; family Malvaceae; genus Firmiana; species Firmiana major. Next base: position 39,562,698 of record CM065907.1, on the reverse strand, counting down.
GGTGTACTCTCGGTCGTATGAGGAGCATGCACAGCATTTGTGGTTAGTACTTCAGATACTCCGAGATAAACAATTGTACGGAAAGCTTAGTAAGTGTGAGTTTTGGCTGAACCGGATAGCTTTCCTTGGTCATATAGTCTCAGAGGAAGGAGTATCAGTGGATCCAAGTAAAATAACAGCTGTGCTTAATTGGGAGAGACCGAGGACAGTTACTGAGGTACGAAGCTTCCTTGGTTTGGCAGGGTATTACAGGAGATTTGTGGAAGGATTTTCCAGGATTGCCGCCCCTTTGACTAAGCTCACGCGTAAAGAGACTCCATTTATATGGACTGATCAATGTGAGCTCAGTTTTCAAGAGTTAAAGATGAGATTGACAGCGACACTTGTGTTAACTATCCCTGAGGGATCAGGAGGATTCTCGGTGTATAGTGATGCATCTCACCAAGGATTGGGGTGTGTGCTTATACAGCACGGAAGAGTGGTCGCATATGGATCGCGACAGCTGAAAGACCATGAGCGGAATTACCCCACGCATGATTTGGAGTTAGCCGCTGTGGTATTTGCCTTGAAGATCTGGCGACATTACTTATATGGGGAAAGATTCCAGATCTTCACTGATCACAAGAGTTTGAGATATCTCTTTGATCAGAAAGAGTTAAACATGAGACAAAGGAGATGGATGGAACTCCTTAAGGATTATGACTGCGAGATTCTTTATCATCCGGGTAAGGCGAATGTGGTTGCTGATGCCCTGAGCAGGAAGAGTATGATATCTGCGATGATGATCAGGGAATGGGATTTGTTAGAGCAGTTCGCCGAACTTCGGATCAGAGTTAAAGAGGTAGAGACTGGATTTTTGGCTAGCCTGCGGATAGAGCCCAGGATCATGGATCAGATTAGAACTGGGCAGCGCAGTGATCAGAGATTGATAAACATGGTTAGCCAAGCTGAGCAGAGTTCGCAGTCAGATCTCACCATCAGTGAGGATGGATTGTTGAGGTTCAGAGGACGGATTTGTGTACCGGACGATGATACCCTGAAGAGACAGATACTGAGAGAATCCCACTGCTCGCGATACACCATGCACCCAGGGAGTACTAAGATGTACCGAGACTTGAGAAAGGTGTATTGGTGGAGTGGTATGAAGCGAGATGTGGCAGAGTATGTGGCCAGGTGTTTAGTATGCCAGCAAGTGAAAGCTGAGCATCGGAAGCCCGGAGGACTACTACAGCCCTTACCTGTACCTACATGAAAATGGGAGCATGTCACTATGGACTTTATTATGGGTTTACCGAGGACCCGAAGAGGTCATGATGCTATATGGGTTATAGTGGATAGATTGACCAAGAGTGCCCACTTCCTTGCCATCAAGAGCACAGATACGGTGGATGCCTTAGCTGAGCTATATGTCAGCGAGATAGCTAGATTACATGGGGCTCCAGTGAGTATTACTTCTGATAGAGATTCCCGGTTTACTTCCAGATTTTGGACCCAGTTTCAGGAGTCCATGGGATCTCGATTGAGTTTTAGTACCGCCTATCATCCTCAGACAGATGGTCAGTCAGAGAGGACTATTCAGACCCTGGAGGATATGTTGAGGGCGTGTACGATGGATTTTAAGGGATCATGGGATGATCACCTGCCCCTAGCAGAGTTTGCATATAATAACAGCTATCATGCGAGTATTGGAATGGCACCTTTTGAGGCTCTATATGGTAGGAGGTGTAGATCCCCTGTAGCTTGGGAAGAAGTCGGTGACAGAAAGATAAATGCTCCCGAGCTTGTTGAGCAAGCCGTACAGAGTGTGAAACTCATATGTGAGAGGTTACGGGTTGCGCAGAGTAGACAGAAAAGCTACGCGGATGTGCGTAGACGGCCACTCGAGTTTGACGTTGGTGATGCAGTATTTCTGAGAGTATCACCGAGCAAGGGTATCATGCGATTTGGGAAGAAAGGGAAATTGAGTCCTCGATACATAGGACCATTCGAGATTCTTGAGAGAGTGGGAGAGGTAGCTTACAGATTAGCATTACCCCCACAGATGTCCGGAATACACAATGTTTTTCATGTGTCTATGTTGAGGAAGTACCACCCGGACCCTTCTCATGTTATAGAGTATGATGAGATGGACATACAGGAGGACATGAGCTACACTGAGGAACCCATCCGGATTCTCGATAGAAAGGAGAAGGTACTGAGAACCAAGAGCATCCCATTAGTGAAAGTTTTGTGGAAACATCACTCAAGGGAAGAGGCAACGTGGGAACTAGAGAGCCTCATGAAGAAGAAATACCCCCATCTATTTTGACTAGTTGAGTTGAATTTGGAGGACCAAATTCTTTTTAAGGTGGGGAGGATGTGAGATCTGAGAATTTCAGACATATTTTAATGATGTAATAAGAAATTGAAGTGTAATTTATTGAGCTAAGTGAATTGTGGGAATTATAATTGGAGATTTATATGTTAAGTGTGTAAAATGAGCATGAAGTATGAGGACAGATCGATCTGGGAGAAGGAGAGATCGATCTGGTGAGTTATAAACGACAAAGAAGGAGAAATTTAAGGAGCAGATCGATCTGGGAGAAGGAGAGATCGATCTGGTGAGCTAAAAATGATAAGGAATGAGAAATTTGAGGAGCAGATCGATCTCCAATGGAAGAGATCGATCTCCAAATGATTTTGTTTGAGAAAGGATCGATCTCATGAGGAAGAGATCGATCTCCAAATGCTTCTGTTTGGGGAGAAGATCGATCTCCTTAGGAGCAGATCGATCTCATAAAGCCATAAAGAGATCGATCTCACCCCTCGACAGATCGATCTCCTATGCATAAAATTGCCCAGATCTCATCAAGAGGCAGATCGATCTCCTACCTCCAGTCTATATAAGGAACCCGTGTTTTCTCTGCAATTTCACTTTCTCTCTCTTCCAAAACCCATTTCCACCGAAAACCTAGTTTCTCACTCCTCCAAATCACCCATTTCCGGCCGAATCAGCTGCTGTGGTAAGAAGGAAAGTTGTTCCTCATCAAAGGGAGAACAACATACTTGGAAATCAAAGGACGAATCGGATCGAGGCGTGAGTTGTGCGTCTCATAAGCTTTGGGTAATTTCTAAACCTCGATCTTGATATTTGAGCTGATTTTGATGTTATTGGTGGTTGTAATTGTGTTGAAATAGTTGAGAAATGATTAGGGATTGATGAATTGCAATGTGGTTGGAGTAATGTAGATATTCGGTAATTTTGAGAAATTGAGCTATAAATGGAAATATAGACAATGTGGAGAATTAGCCTAGATAATTGGCATGAGGAATGTAGGACATTGAGATATTGAAAATGAGGTTGTAGTTTAGGGTTGAGTTACGAGAATCGAGAGATTTGAGGAGTTATGAGCAATTATGCTCGATTTTGAGAATTGAGGTTTATGTGATGTTGAGTATTGATGTTTTAACATCGTTTGGACAGCTCGGGAGTTCCAGAGTGGAATGCGAGGCTAGTCCGTGATACGGGGGAACGATTGCACTATACGAGGTGCAAAGAGGTAAGGGAAATCTAAACCATTTGTGTATGTGATTTGTAAACTGTTATAGCATGATTTATGATTTATAAACAAGCATGTTGAGTGTTTTGTGTTGAGATTAAATTGCACACGATTTTATAGCCGGTTGGAGCCCAACGTTTTTATGAGTTTATAACTGGGCTCTACGTTAAGGCAATATGAGATTTGAGAAATGTGTGCGTGTGCTTTGCCGGTTGGAACTCGGTTTTATTACGTTTTGTGTTGAGTACAAAACGGTTTTCAAATGAGTTTTATGAGAGAAAAACCATCATGAGTTCTACGTGAAGGCAAACCAGTCTTATGTGATAAGACTTAGGTGTGTAGTTGTGAGTACACACCGGGCATTGCTCTGGTAGCATGTAAGCCCGATTTCTTCTCCGTTCTGGTAACGTGAGAATAACCTATTCTGTGGCTGTACCACGTTGAGAAACCTCATTGGTGGCTGCGCCACGTTATACCCCCTTGGTGGCTGTGCCACGTTATACCCCATTGGTGGCTGTGCCACGTTATACCCCATTGGTGGCTGTGCCACGTTATACCCCCTTGGTGGCTGTGCCACGTTGAGAAACCCCATTGGTGGCTGTGCCACGTTATACCCCATTGGTGGCAGTGATACGTTGAGAAACCCTATTCTGTGGCTATGCCACGCTAGAAATTAAATCAGTGGCTTTGCCACGTGTGTTTTGTGGCTATGCCACGTGAGAAATTAATTCAGTGGCTATGCCACGTGTGTTTTGTGGCTGTGCCACGTGCATTATATTTACTGTGATTTTATCACGTTATTTGAGAAAGCGTTTTAACGCGTTATTTTCACATGCTTTGTTAATGCTCTAGAGTGAGCCTTCATGTTTTCACATGACTTGACACATGAGAGTGTCGTTTTGAGTATTTTCATGCTATGGTTTTCAAATGAGTTTCACATACAAATAAACATTATGTGATGTGCATTTTGGTGTATGAAATGAGTTCTTTACCCCCTTTACTGAGCGATTTAGAAGCTCACCCTGTTTTTCTTCCCCCCCCCCCCAGAGTTCTTCAAGTGAATAAGGACTTCCCTACGACGTACGGAGTAGTGGCTAGTGGAGGATTCGAGCTCCAGGCTATATATTTTGTACTTTGAGGTATATTTTATCTTTTCATGTACCCAGACTATTATTGTAATTACAGACACTTGATGTATAACATTATATGGGATGTATTAGGATTAATTAACTTGGAATTGAGTAATGTATATGATTCAATATACACTATATTATGATGAGATCCTGAGGCATGATAATTATGATGATGCATGACACTGCACATGAATGCACCTTTATTTGTGAATTAATGAGTAAAAAGTTTTAAATTTGCCCTATTTTCCGCATTTTCGGGGCGTGACATACAGTGATAAAGTTCACAGAGAGAGATAATGGCTTACTGAGGTTCAGAGACAGTATAAGTGCTCCCCAAGACCACAATGATGAGATAGTGATATAGTCAAAAGCTCACTCTTCGGGATATACAGTGCATCCGAGAAGTAATAAATATATCAAAATCTTAGAAAAGAGTATTGGTGGTCAAATATGAAAAGAGACATGGTAGAGATTGTGGAAAAGTGCCTCGTATGTCAGCAGAGTAAGGTAGAGCAAAAGAAGTTGCAGGGCTATTGCAATTTCTACCTATATCGACACGGAAATGGGAACAAGTTACCATGAATTTCGTGAAGGATTACAAAGGACCCGGATAAATCATAAGGCTATCTGGGTGATAGTCGATGGATTGATTAAGACTACCAAACTTCTGGTTAGGAAATCCCCAAATACTCTAAGTGTATAGGCGAATTTATGTATATGAAAAATTGTGGAACACCGAGTATTTTTCCAGTGAGCATTGTATCATATAGGGATTTCCGCTTCACTTCCCACTTCTGGGAACGATTTTCAGGAAGTCATGGGAACCTAATTGAGTGTTAGCACAACTTTCTATCCTCAGATAGTGGTCAGTCAGAGAGGACTGTACAGGTTCTGGAGGATATGATGAGAGTGTGTGCTTGATATGATAAGCTCCTGGGATGATCGGTTGTTACTAATCGAATTCGCCAATAATGACAGTTGTCACTTGAGTATCGGGATGACTTCAGATGAGGCATAGTATGGCCATAAGGGTTGTTTCCCCAATTTGGATAAGAAGAAGTGGGTAACAGATATAGAAAATTGTTCCCGAATTGGTAAGACAAACCTCTGAGGATGTTCAATTAATTGTGAAGGATTAAGAACACCTCAGAGCAGATAGACAAGCTATGCTGACAAGAGACAGAAACCATTGGAATTCACCGAGGGTGAATTAGTATTGTTAGAAGTTACATGCCCTTAGAAGATAGCATAAGGACATAACAAGATTCGGAAAGAGATTGGACAAAGTGGGAGATAAGACCTGTAGGTTGGCGTTACCACCTAATTTAGCAGGCATCCACAATGTGTCCTATCTTATGATGCTTCAGAAATATTATCCGGATCCAACGTATGTGATCAAGTACGAGCTTCAACAACTCAGCTCAATGAAAGTATAACGTATGATTGAAAACTTGATTCGGGTATTAAAACGGGAAGTAGAAAATGTTGAAGTTTAAGATGATCTCCCTAATTAAAGTATGTTGGTAGTAGTATACTCCGAAAAAGTCACAAGGGAATTAAAGAGTATGATATGTGTGAAATATCCGGAGTGATTTACAGACTAACTTGGTTCTAATTTGGAGGACCAAATTTCTTAAGTGGGGGAGATTATGTAAGACCCGAATTCAGTCAAAACACGAAATTAAAAATGCAAAAGGACTGAAATGGAAATTCCCGAACACGTGCAAGGGCAAAACGGTCAAAAGATCGAAAGCCGGAATAAATTCGATAAGAGAATTTAATTAAAAATAATGGATTTGAGAATCTTGATCAATAACGAAGAAATAATTAAATTTCGAGTCCAATTGATCAAGATCCAAAATTTTTAGAAATACCAAAAAGTCACCCAGGACAATATCCCGAAAATACGGAGAAACTATACCCGAAAAAGGGTTAAAAATATAATAAATAAATTAAATAAAATTAAATAAATTTATTTAGAATAAAAAAATTGATTTTGGTAGATATTTTGATTCTTTAATATATTTTATTGATTGAAATATTAATAAAATTAAATAATAAATAAAATTAAAATAATTAAGTGTAAAAAAAAAAGAAATCAGAAACTTTAGTCGGGGAGAGAGAAAGAGGAGAGAAACATAAAACGGAAGAACAAAACCGAGGAGACCACCGGCGAGCCGTCCGGTGACCAACGGCCAGGCGAAGGGCCAGAAAAGGAAGAGGAGAGGCCGGTGACCTCCCTGGTACCGGCAGTGCAGACCACCGACGCCGGAATCCGGCGGATCGAGGGAGAGAAGCCGAGAGAGGAAAATGGATTTTTTCGACGATCGACGCCGACTCGGCCCCAATCACCGGCCACTGAAGAACCCCCACGTGATGCCGAGCCGAATGAGGGTGAAAACAGCCTGGGAAACGGCGGCCAACGCCGGCAACGGCGAGAAACGAGGAAGCTACCGACGCCGAAAAGGAGAAGAGGCCGGACCGGCAACTTTCCGGCGACCTCGTGTGAAACCGAGACCAGATCTGAGCTGCGGACGACCTCGTGGAGTTGCTGGCGGCGGAAGTCGGCGGAGAACCGGTCGGCAAGGCACCGAACCAGAGTGAACCGAACCGGTCTGAACCGGACTGAATCAGTTCAGCCAAGAAAAAAGGGAAAAAGGGAGAAAAAGAGAAAACGGACAAAGGGAAAGAATTTTCGGGGATACACCGGACTTCAGGTAAGTCGGTAAGAGGTCAAAAGTGACCAATTTGACTTTCGAGAAATTTATTTAAATTATATTTAATCAAAAAGTAACCCGGGATTAAATATATAATTGTGCAGTTGTATGACAAAGCCCGAATGAGAGCCGATTGAGCTCTGATTTTCATATCCCGCATCATATTGGGTAAGTATATTTTAATTTCGACAATTAGAATCCTTTAATACAGAGTTTCAATTATTTTACGGAATTTATGGAATAATTTTGTATAAAAAGGAATATTATTCGAAATTTTACAGTAATTATCGTAAATAGTGTATGGGCTATCCAATAAGTTTGGAATGAAGCCCGATGATTATTGGTAAGCTGAATGAGCCCAGTAAACCTGAAGAAGGGATTTAATAAGTAAAAACGGGCTGAAAATGGGTCGAGGCCTATTAAGGTGCGATTGGGCCCAATAAGAGTAAATTGGTCCAATTAGTTAAATCGACTATAGTAAACAGGAGAATTATGTTTATTGGGTTAAATTGACATGATAAATAATTATCTGCAGCCCCAGAGACTGGATTAGTAGCAAATCGAATCGGACGAGCCTCCGATAGTGGAATTTAGATACACGCTCGACGAGAATCGAAGTAAGGGAATTTTGTAGGTGTATAGAGATTTCTATACGTATTTATTGAGGGGATTTACAGGGTTTAGAATTCCTTAAGGTATCTAGAAAAGAAATAATAATTTTTACGAAAACCTAGGCTTAGGTGAATAAAGAAAAAGACGATTTTGCCCCTGAGAGTAAAATTTACAAAAAGGGTAGTAAGGCAGATAAATTGCATGATTATCCTATTTTAATGTTTTACATAAATGTTTTGCTTTGATTTAAGTAGATATACACATAGGTTGGCTATTGATTTCTTGAATTATACGAAAGGGAACCGGTTTGTACCGGTTACTATTTTAAAAGATGTTTTATCAAGATTGAGCCACCTATCGCATTTACATGAATAAAAAGAGTGCTAGAGTCTTTCTCGCACTCAAGTTTACTGATTTATTTCACATGAAAAGCCATACTGGAGCATTGCTCGTACGAGAAATTTGTGTGTGCACAAAACCGTGCTGGAGCTTCGCTTGCACGAGATTTTAGATATCATGATATGCATAGCGTGGTGCTGGAGCTTCACTCGCACTAGACGTGAGTTGACATGCATATAGTCGTGCGGAAGCCTCCTGTAGACTATGTGTCACAGAGAGTTGAGATGCTCGCACGTATACTTTGAGACATAGGTTGGTTATCGACATAGTATTGGGGTGGATAAGACCTACGGCAGGCACCCCCAGACTATGATATGGGTCCACGGAGTACGCTGTACCGTGCAGTCATGATGACTCTATGATGTTACTTGATATTGTGGCGGGTAGGACTTGACCCCACCTCCCGTTGCAGTTGTGATACCCCGCACATTGGGATCCGTGTAGCCTGGGATCACAGGGACAAAGTATGGCCATAGTCCTCGATTTTTCATACAGTAACCTACATGCCTCACATGATATCATACGGTCTGAATAGACCAGGACAAACCCGATGGAGGGGTAAGGTCCTGATTTATGTTTTTAAACGCAATGCGATTTAATGAATCAAGGTATTCCTGAGAGATGGGCTTAGCCTTGATGTGGTTGTTTTATAATGAAACAAATGAGTTTTAAAGTGATGAGTTTATGATGAAACTAATAAGTTTTAATATGACAAGCATAAGATGTCATACATGATGATTTTTCCATGTGTGTTTTATATGTCAATTTCATGATTTCTCTTATACGATATATACATACATGTGGCATCGTTTTAGTCTTACCTCATGCTCCAAATATAAACGATTTTATATCATGACATTATCAGCACGTAGATAGTATAGTTATCTACCTGCTTATATTATTGCCTTACTGAGTTGTTTATGCTCACCCTTTCATTTTCCACCCCACAGGGTACATTCAATAGAAGAGAGACAGACAGTAGTCTTGCACATCGGTTATCCGCTGCTTCTTATCAAGATTAGGTATACACATTTGTATAAATTTGTATCTGAACATATAGACGCACAGTACTGTATATGGATGTAATATTGGGGACGTATTTATTTAAAATAAATTGATATGTAAATGGAATATGAAAATGGAATGGTAAATAGGTGAGAGGTGACTAACACCGAATCATAGCCCAACTGTTTAGTAGTTTAACTGTTCACGACGGGTAAGGAAATTAAAAAGCGAAAAATTTACTCTGATTTTTAGGTAATTTGGGTCGTGACACTTTCTTTCTCCCTCCAGCCGATCGGTCTTTCTCCTCTTTCCCCTTTCCTTTCCTTTCATTTCTTTGTTTTCCCGCCCCTGCTAGCTCCTCTATGTTTCTTTTCCAATTTAAAAGGTAGTAGACGGAATTGGCTTTTCAAAGCCAATTCCGTACAATGCTATGTAAATATATATTATATTTATATTATATTAATATATATATATGTTATTTGTTTATGGTTTTAAGGTTATTGTTTTTGTTTAGTGTTAGTATATATATTTTTTGTTTAATTGTTTTGCTAGTTTATTAATACCTATATATTACGTACCATAAATTACAATATATATATATATATTTATCATATACATGTATATATATATATTATTATCTATAATTTAAATTTATCTAGTATATATATATATATACATATATATTATACCTATGTATACATATATATATATATACATTTTCTTGTATGATTATCCAAGGACATAATATCCATGCCTTCCATGAAATTCTCATTATTTCCAAAATGAAATATTATCAGGATTCCATCACTCCTCACGAATTCCCGATACAAGTTTTTACATTAACAATTTTCAACTAATAATTTAAAATTTTCCAATCCCTCCGTACTCGCATTTGCTTTGTCACTCTCTGTATTTTGGGTTCCCTGTCGTTCATAGGCTTCTCAGTTCCTATATGTCACGACCCAAATTACCTAAAAATCCCTACAAATTTTTCGCTTTTTCATTTCCTTAACCGTCGTGAACAGTTACACTACTAACAGTTGGGCTATGATTCGGTGTTAGTCACCTCTTCCCTATTTACCATTCAATTTTCATAATTTATTTACATATCAATTTATTTAAACTAAATACATCCCCAATATTACATCATATACAGTACTGTGCATCTATATGTTCAGATACGAAATTATATAAATGTGTATACCTGGTCTTAATAAGAAGCAGCGGATAACCGAATTGCGAAGCTATTGTCGCTCTCTTCTACTGAGTGTACCCTGTGGGGTGGAAAATGAAAGGGTGAGCGAAACGTGCTCAGTAAGGCAATAATATAAGCAGGTAGATAACTATACTATCTACGTGCTGATAATAGCATGATATATAAAAAAATCATTTACATTGGGAGCATGAGATATGACTAAAACGATGCCATGTGAATGTATATCGTATAGAAGAAAACATGAAGTTACATATGAAGTCAACATGGAAAATCTTCATGTATGACATCTCATGCTCGTCACATCAAAATCTGTTAGTTTCATCGTAAATCATTCACCTTAAAACTTATTTGTTTAAATCAAAACTCGCGTTTTTACGTGAGAACCCTGCTGCCCGCCCCACACCAGGTCACAGGCTTACGGCAAACTCATCACATCAAGGCTAAACCCATCACTCGGGAATACCTTGATTAATTAAATCAAATCTCTTTTTAAAAGCATAAATCACAAATCCCATCTCTTAAAAAAAACACAAATCGGGACTACCCCTCCATCGGGTATGTCCTGGTCTATCTAGACCGTGTGATATCATGTGAGGCATGTAGGTTACTGTATGAAAAACGAGGACTATGGCCATACTATGTCCCTGTGATCCCAGGCACACGGATCCCGGTGTGCGGGGCATCACAACTGCAACGGGAGGTGGGGTCAAGTCCTACCCGCCAGAATATAGAGTAACATCGTAGTCATCATGACTGCACGGTACAGCGTACTCCGTGTGACATACACGGTACATCGTACTCCGTGAACCCATATCATAGTCTGGGGGGTGCCTGCCGTAGGTCTTAGCCAGCCCAATACTATGTCGATAACCAACCCATGTCTCAAAGTTTACGTGCGAGTATCTCAACTCTCTGCGACACACAGTCTACAGGAGGCTTCCGCACGACTATATGCATGTCAACTCGCGTCTAGTGCATATGTGAGCATCCTGCTGCCCGCCCCACACCAGGTCACAGGCTTACGGATCTCATCACATCACCACGCTATGCATATCATGATATCTAAAATCGCGTGCGAGCGAAGCTCCAGCACGGTGTTATGCACACACAAATTTCTCGTACGAGCAATGCTCCAGTACGGCTTTTCATGAAAATAATTCGGTAAACTTGAGTGCGAGAAAGACTCCAGCACTCTTTTTACTTGTATCAATACGATAGGTGGCTAGATTTTGACAAAATATCTTTAAAATGGTAATCGGTACAAACCGGTACCCTTCGTATAGTTCACTAAATCAATAGCCAACCTATGTTCATATGTGCTTAAATCAGAACCATATAATCATAAACAACATTAAAATCATGAAATTCATGCAATCCCATAGCCTTACTACCCTTTTTGAAATTTTCCTAACTGGGGGCAAAATGGTCATTTTTCACTATTTCCATATTTTTATCGTAAAAATTATTATTCTGTTTTTGGGTAGCCTACTGAATTTAACGTACTGTAAATCCCCTTAAAATTACGTATAGCTACCTCTAAGTGCTCATAAAATTCCCTTACCTGGAATCGCGCGTAGACTTAGCTTATCTCGAAGCTACCGAACCTCTTGGTCCAAGTGCGCGCCAAACAAAGATACGTCACTGCATATAACCACGTAATCGAGGTTAATTCACTTATCTCGATCAGTATATCGCATCTACTGATCAACTTTAAAGTATTGGGCCCTATTTACCCTATTTGGTCTCGGCCCATTTCAGCCCTTTTATATTTATTAATTCCCTTCTTCGGGTATACCGGGCTTATGCGGTTTACTAATAATTATCGGGCTTCGATCCAAGTTCATTGGATAGCCCGTATACCATTTACGGCAATTTATTGCAATTACGAATTAATATTCCTTCCTATGTGAAATTAATCCGTAATTCCGTAAAATATTGAAAATCGATATTTACAGAAATCTTAATGCCGAATTTAAATCGTACTTACCCGATACTATGCGGGGTACGAAGATCGGAGCTCGATCGGCTCTCGTTCGGTCTCCGTCGTAAAACTGCATAATTAGGTAAACCCGGATTATTTTCCATTAGAATAATATTAAATTGAATTTCCGGAATTTACCCGTTGGTCAATATCGACCCTCGGTCAACTTACCCGAACCTCGAGTCGTCCCCCGGTAATTTTTTCTTCCCCTTTCCTTCCTTTTCCCTCCTGCCAAACGGTGCCGTTTTTGGACCCCCTCACTGCCTCTTGCCGTCGCCGGCGGTTCCGGCTGTCTTACCGGCCAAGACCGGTACCAAAATGACCGGCTTCCTCCCCTGAACTCACCGGTACCCTCCTTTCCGGCCCAGGTGCGGTGGTTCGCCGGCGGTAACCTCTTCTCTCCCGCGGATTTTCGGAGCTCGGATCGGGCTCCTCCGGCCACCTCGCGGCTCGGTTCCGGTGCCTATGGGTTCGCCGGACCTTGCTCTAGCTCCTGGAAGCTTCGTCGTCGTCGGACGGTCGCCGGTGGTCGCGAACGGCGGTGGGTTTTTCTTCCTCGGTGTGAAAGGGGTTCGGGTTTCTCTTTCCGTTTTTCGATTCCAGGCTTTTTTTTTTTTTTTTTTTTTTTTTTTCAACACTATTATTATTTACTATTCATTTTATTATTAAAATAATCAATAAAATACTCTAAAAATTCTGAAAATATCTACAAAAATTTTATTTTATTCACCAATTTAATTTAATTAAATTAAATTAAATTTATTTAGTTTTTAAATTATTTTTTCGGTATAATTCCTCCGTATTTTCGGGATATCATCCCGGGTGACATTTTCGGTATTTCTAAAAATTCCGGATCTTGATCAATTTGACTCGAAATTATAAAATTCCCCATTATTGATCAAGAAATCCTAATTCCTTATTTTTAATTAAATTTCTCTTATCGTATTTATCTCGAATTTCGGTCTTTTGACCGTTTTATCCCTACACTTATTTCGGGATTAAATTAACCTAGCTTTCCTTCATACTTCCACCATATTTTCCTATTTAATTTTGTATTTTCGATAAATTTTATTTTCTTCACTTCCCGTTTGGCCTGTGGCCATTTCGATCCTTATTTTTAGTCCGAGTCTCATTCCTTTAAATTTGTGAATATTTTTCTACCTCGTAAAATTTACGATTAAATTTCAGGTCTTACACTATAGTCCTCGAGCCCTACAACGAATATTCACACTTCCATTAATATATATTATTTCCATTTTTATATAATCTAATTAAATGTAGGAAATTTGTGGGGTTTACACACCGTGCGGGGAACATTCATGCGCGCTGCGCGGGCACGAGATACTACCAAAACATCATCATAAACCACCAGTAGCACGACATCCTTCACACAAGTTGAGTCAACTACTAAAGGGGCCCTACGTACCGGCACCCAAGTGGTGGAGTCGGAACACTACAAGAAGTAACCTTGCATGAAGCCTATAGTCTTAAAAGATCTTTTCTTTTTTCCCCCCTTTTCCCTTTTTCTATGCTTTTGAAATTGTCAAAAGTTTCTTTAACAATATGGATATAAAATCATAAATGAATGTAAAACATCCATACGTTTAATACCTTAGGAAAATTCATTCCATATCATGGAAGGTACTCAGGGAATATTTCGACAAATTAAAACAGGATTCGTAAACAGTTTCACAAGTATGAAAGCATTGATAAATCATTTCAAATCATATGCACCTTCATAAAATCTTTTATCGGTGAAACAAGAATGCATTATCAGAACTAATTTAAATAGTACCCCTTACCTCGATCTATCGAAATCTCGAATTCGAGTGGTGATGCCTCCTAGTACCTCCTTTAATTTCTTCTACAATCACCTACACCAAAATTGTATACTTAACACCCTATTCATGCGAATTGTTCGAATTGCGTTAAAATCGTAACCTATTCGTTACTACTTCATGTGTACGTATTATTGTACATACCTAGGCCAACACGCACGTTTATATATTTTCTTTACCATTTATATATCTTGTACATACAAATATTAACATACACATTTATTATATACATCTACATGTATATACACATATATATTCTCCTATATATATATTATTTGTTTTCATTTTTCCTTATCACATGTATATATTCTTTGTCTGTACATATACTAACATACACATTTATCTTATATACACCCAAATGTATATACACACCAATATATATATATATATATACACACACACACATATATATATATATATATATACACATATATATATATATATATATTATTTGTTTCCATTATTCAATATCACAAATATATATTTTTTTGTCTACTCCTCATTTTCCCATTTTTTTTTGTCTATTTAAATCTACACTAACATGCTTGTATCTACAACACACACACACACACACACACACACACACACACACACACACACACATATATATATATACATGTACATTAAATATACATATATACATAGATACATTTTACCTTTTTCTTTCCCAAAATTCCAGCTTTCTCCTTTCTTCTTCTTCCTTTTTTTTCTTTTCTTTTCTTATTTTCCTTTCTTCCCTCTCGGTCAGCTTCTAACTTCAGCCTCTTCTCCCTCGGTTCTATTTCCTTTCAGCCTCTGTCTTCTTCTTCCTCTCCCTCGGTTTGCTCTGCTTTCACCCCTTTCGGTCTCCCTCTCCTTCTCCCCTGCCTCTCGGTCTGCTCTTCCTCTTTTCAGTCTCGGTTTGTTGCTGTTTTCCAGCCTTTCCTCTCGGTTCCAGCTCTCCCTTCGATCTCCCTTTCCTTCTCCCATGCCTCTCGGTTCTAGCTTTCTCCCTCTCCTCTTCTCCTCCCTTCCTTTCTTTTTTCTTTCTTTCTTCTTCCTTTACCGATCAGCTCCCTCTTCTTACTTTTCCTCTTTTCTTTCTTCCTTTCTTTCTTCCTTTCTTCCTTTCCCGATCAGCCCTCTTTCCTTTCCTTTTCCTCTTTTCTTTCTTCCTTTCTTCCTTTCCCGATCAACCCTCATTCCTTTCCTTTCTTTTCTTTTCTTCTCTTCTTTTTCTCTTTTCCTTCTTCCTTCCTTTCCTTCTTCTTCTCCAGCCGAGCAGCTTCCCTCTTTTCTTTTCTTTCCTGGTTTCCCGCCCAGCTCTCCTCTGTTTGTGTTTTGTTTCAATTGAAACAAAGTGACGGAATCGGCTTTCTTTGAAAGCCGATTCCATACAACTATGTATATATCTATATATATATATTAATATATATACATATATAATATTAATATATATATATTATATTAATATATATAAGTATTGTTGGTTTAGTGTTTTTTTTTTGTTTTTTTTTTTATTTCCATTTCATTTATTTATTTTATTTCATTTCATCCTATTTTATTTTATTGATTTATTACTACCTATATAATACATACTACACATTACAATATATGTATATATGTTATATATATATATATATCATTATTTATCCATTTTAAATTTTCCTAGTATATATATATATATATACACATATACATATATATATATATATACATTTTCTTCTCATAAAATTATTCAATGACACAATATTCATGTCTTCATGAAATTCTCATTATTTCAAAAATGAAATATTCTTGGGACTTCATCATTCCTCATAAATTCCCGATACAAGTTTTTACATCAACAATTTTCAACTAATAAATTAAAATTTTTCAATCCCTCCGTGCTTGCATTTACTTTGTCACTCCCTGTATTTTGGGTTCCCTATCGTTCACAGGCTTCTCGGTTCCTATAGTCCTCGAGCCCTACAACGAATATTCACACTTCCATTAAAATTTATTATTTCCATTTTTATATATAGTCTAACTAAATATAGGAAATTTGTGGGGTTTACACTAGGTATGTACGATTATATGCACACACGAAGTAGTAACGAATAAGGTTACGATTTTGACGCATTTTAGACAATTCGTATGAGTAGGATACTAAGTATACAAATGTCAGTGTAGGAGAATCGTAGAAGGAGTTAGGAGAGACACTTGGAGGCGTCATTACTCGAACTCGGAATATCCGATAAATCGAGGTAAGGGGTACCATTTAACTTAGTTCTGATAATGCATTCTTGTTTCATCGATAAAAGATTTTATGAAGAAGCATTATATTTTGAAAAGATTTATAACTGCTTTCATTCTTGTGAAACTATTTACGAAGCATGTTTTAGTTTTAAGAAATATTCCCCGAGTACTTCCATGTTATGAAATGAATTTTTCCTAAGGTATGAAACGTATGGAAGCCTTACATTGATTTATGATTCTATATCCATATTTTTAAAGAAACTTTTGACAATTTCAAAAGCATAGAAAAAAAAGGGGGAAAAGGGGAAAAGAAGTTTTTGAGACAATATGCTTCATGCATGGTTACTTCTTGTGGTGTTCTGTAAGACCCGATTTTATCGTAAGAGCAAAAAAGGGAATGAATAGAAATTTTCGAGTGCATTTAAAAATGCAAAAGGATTTAAATGGAATTACCGAACACGTGCAAGGGTAAAATGGTCAAAAGACCGAAGGTCGGTAAAAATTCGAGAAGAAAATTTTATTAAAATAATGGAGTTGAGAATCTTGATCAATAATGAAGAAATAATTAAATTTCGGGTTAAATTGATCAAGATATGAATTTATTGGGATAAACCAAAATTTTCGTATCGAAAAATATACCGAAAATACAAAATCGGACTAATAAATTAATTTATGAAATAAATGAATAAAATAATAATTTTTTAGATATTTTTGGATTTTAATAATATTTTAATTGATTAAAATATTATTAAAAATAAAATAATAAAAAAACGAAAATCGCAAAACGCGATTTTCTGAAAACAGAAAACGAAACCGAGGAGTCGACTCCTTTAGCCGACCACCGGCGACGGCTCAGGCAAGCGGCCGACGAGGGGGAAGATGATAATTCTATTTTTAATAGAATTATTTGTGCTTAAATTCCTAATTATTTATTTAATCCCCATATTATTTTATTAATAATCCCCTTTATTTAATTAAAATTCTTTAATGTGCAGATAAATTAAATCCAGATGAAACTCAGTCGTTTCAGTCAAAATTGGGTTGAAAACAAGCTAAAGGAGATTGGACCACTTCAAATTTTGCAGACCGAGTCACCAGTCATCTGGACACGCGTGATGCCAGGTGTTCATATTTTATTTGCTCCGAAACGATAAGATCAACAAACACCGAGCAAATATTCTGGAAGGCACACGTCAGGCCACATCGCACATCCAATTGGACAAACCGACAAGTGACGTGGAAATATCTATTCTGCAGCAAGTCAATTGAAGACAAGTGGCCAAACAATGCCAACTCATCTAGGATGAAAATTTACCATTGTACCCCTATGTTTATGTATAAATAGAACATGATGGCAATTGAAAATGCATGTAGGTTAGGGTAGAATAGCTTTTAGATTTATTTTAA
Source organism: Firmiana major (assembly GCA_033439115.1). Taxonomy (NCBI): domain Eukaryota; kingdom Viridiplantae; phylum Streptophyta; class Magnoliopsida; order Malvales; family Malvaceae; genus Firmiana; species Firmiana major. The sequence goes on along the minus strand of CM065907.1, from coordinate 39,544,634 downwards.
AAGTTTTCTTTAAATTTTCGCATAGTTTTTTTTTACAAGTTGTTTTACTATTCATTTCATGTTCTTCATTAATCTTTGTTAAATTTCATTTTCAATGGAAAATCAATCTTTTTTTCATGCTCTCGGTTTCTTTTCCATGAGTTCTCTATTTGTCAAGTTGTATTTCCATAACTTATTTTTCTAGTTCATGTCTCGGTTTCTTTTCCAGATGCATTACTTATGTTTTCTTTTCTTTATTTGTTAAACCATCACTTTTATAGCTCTCGGTTAGATATTAAGTGGTTCAGTCGGGTGATAAAGCTCTTTGATTACTGCCATAGGTGTTCTGATGCTTTGATGTGGATTTAATGTTAAACATTTTTTCTACATCAAAAGCTCGGTGGAACCATGATGGCAGCAGAAACTGAAGCAACCCGAGGCCACTGTAGCTTCACCACTTTTCTGTTTTGCGGATGATTGTTATTCTCAGTTTAATTTTCAGATACTGATTTTACATGGTTCAATCTGCGTTAAGATGAATGCACACTATTGCATGGTCATTTCTGTTGCATGATTTATTTCCATTTGCTGTAGTATATTAGGACTTTTCGTGTCTGCATTTTATAATATCTATAATTTCAGTTACTACATATCAGCCCTTAGTTATTCTTAACTTGTTCTGCAATTGCTTATTTCAATAAGTTTATTTGTCTTTGTTTGTCTCATTTTGATTGCTGGAAGATGGTGAAGATGGTATGTTAGTTGGTACTTTGTGCAAAGCTTAGCAATAGTGTACTGTCCGAGATCATATTTCCTTCTCTGTTCTCTCTTGTTTCAGGTCTATTCTATTGTTCATTATCTTTATAAGCAATTCCTTTCTGCTTTCTGTCTTAATATTCTGGTATTTGCTGCTGAAGGCTGTCATTGCTTTGGGCTTTCACTAATGCCGAGCTGCTGATGAATGCTAGCTACAGCTGATGTATGGTGATCAAGGGCTGAGTAACACATGTACAGACCTGAAGTGGGCAGTTGCTGAATGTGCGTGCATGCTTGGAGCAGAAAGCCATTGATACTGGAGGGTGCTTAGCTGCGGGACATAGCAAGCTACTGGTGTTGTGAACCAAACTGGTGTGTAGCTACTGCTGGACCTGCACAGCAGCTGATGTCCTGTTGCTATGCATGAAATGAAGCAGGGTAGTGCAGAACAGAGTAGCAGAGAAAGGCGTGCCTGCTATCTGGCAGAGTTGTGTGCATTGTTATGGTGAGTTAGGCAGTCCAAGGAATGTGCAGCAGGAGCAGTACCTAGAGCAGAAGTGGCCAAAACCGAGAGTGCATGACACCTGCAGCACCTGGAGACAGTAACCCGAGAGCATCCTTGGAACCAAAAAGTGAAGAAGACAAATGAATAGTACCAAACAATCGGGACCACTTGGAGTTGTAATTGTCTAAGGCCACGTTTGGCTTGATCATTGTATTTGTTTACTACATTTTGCATGCATTTGTAGATAGAGTAAATTCAAGTTTATTAGTTAGTTTAGTTAGTCGATTTCTCAATTGCATGTTAGTATATTGTCTTGGTTTCATTAGTTTAACTTAGATTTAGTTAAATCATTAGTTAATTTTTATTCTAGTATTAGGGGTTGTGCTTAAAATTAATTTAGATAAACTCATTTTATGCATGTTAAGTTTTAGTGAAAAATCCAAAAATTATTGTTCATGCATTAGTTAATTTTTATTGTTAAGTTGGTAATTAGTGATAATTAGGATTAATTTAGATTTAATATTTTAGACTTTTAGATTTGTAGTTAATTTCTTAATCAATTTGCATTTTTATTAGTTAGTTTAATTACATGCATTTTTATTTTAAGTTTGTTTAAATTTTAGTTTAATTAATTTTATTCCTTTATTTTTATATTCGCATTTTAATTGCGTTAATTCATTTTAACTGTTTTAATTTTCTTTTGTAGGTTATTTGCTTTTAATTGCTCGGAGTACAGTAAGTAAATTTTGCTCGGTTTTATTTCCTTTAGTTCTTATTATTTTATTGCTTTCCAATATTTTAATTAGCCTTAGTAGATCACCCTCCTTAACTCCATAATTTGCTAGGATATACTTAGGGTAAGATTAACCGGTAGTTAACTAGGCTAGTCAACTTATCTGTGGGACGATAATTGTGACGGCCAACCCCTGCCCGGCCAACCCCTGCCAACGGCCATGGCAACCAAGCCCAGGTCCACTGACCCGCAAGGCCCATCGACAACATTGGTGGTCTAACAACGGGTGGTCAAACAACGCCAACAACATCCACGTATTGTCCGCTTTGGGCCGAGGCCCGTACGGCTTTGTTTTATTCGGGGTCATCCTTGCTTAAGGGCCTTTTCCCCTGATGCCATGTCTCAAAACGCACGTGCGGGCCAATTTAATCGGACATCCGATTAAATTGGCCCGCACGTGCGTTTTGAGACATGGCATCAGGGGAAAAGGCCCTTAAGCAAGGATGACCCCGAATAAAACAAAGCCGTACGGGCCTCGACCCAAAGCGGACAATACGTGGATGTTGTTGGCGTTGTTTGACCACCCGTTGTTAGACCACCAATGTTGTCGATGGGCCTTGCGGGTCAGTGGACCTGGGCTTGGTTGCCATGGCCGTTGGCAGGGGTTGGCCGGGCAGGGGTTGCCCGTCACAATAAAAACCGTTTACCCGAGTTCGAACCACTGAGGACGCGTTCTGAGGGGAATTTCCCCGAATAAAACAAAGCCGTACGGGCTTCGGCCCAAAGCGGACAATACGTGGAATTGTTGACGATGTTGCACCACCCGTTGTTAGACCACCAGCGTTGTCGATGGGCCCAAAAGGGGTTGCCATGGCCGTTGGCAGGGGTTGGCCGGGCAGGGGTTGGCCGTTACAATGAGTCCACGGAGTACGATGTACCGGGCAAGTAGCATGGAGTACGATGTACCGTGTGTTATTTTGCATATGTTGGTATCTTTGTGATACTTGGTATCTTTGTGATACGTTAGCATCTTCGGATGCATGGGATCGGATAAGACTGACGGGTTGGATTGACCCACCTCCCGGGCGGTTCCCGATCATGGGGAGAACCCGCACACTAGGATCCGTGTAGCTGAGGAACTCCCGAGGACACATATGGCCATAGTCCTGGTTATTGTCGTTATACAGATATTGCCTCGTCTCGCATGTCGACAATTTCGATGATTTAAACTGGGTTTTTAATTAAATGTGCATGATAGTTATTTCCATGCTTTTCAAACCCATGTGTGAATGAAATCGATTTTCATGGTTTTGTGTGAGTCAGGATCACTCGCAGGAGGGGTCGAGTCCTGACTTTATTGTGAAAATTTTAATTGAGAAAGAAATGATTTGTAATAGTTGCATGTTGAATTTCCGTGCAAACTTGTTTTACATAACATCACAACATCATATCATTCTGTTTTAAATGTGTGGAGAAAGGGTGGTTTATGCATGGCACCACGTTCATGTAGGTAGTATGGTTACCTACTTGTTCGTAGGATTGCCTTACTGAGCTTGATGTGCTCACCCCTTTCATTTTCTCCCACAGATAATCTCCAGTTGAAGTTGAGGCGACTCAGTACTGCATTCCGGATATCCGCTGCTGCCCATCAACATAAGGTATATACACTTGTACATATTGTATCTACATAAGCATAGCACAGTAACATGTTTGTAAGTAACTTTAGGGGATGTATAAATATTGTAAACAATTATAAATGACTGGAGAAGAAATAAGTTAGATGGTAATTGAATGGTGGGACTGGCATTGACGCACAGCCCAATTTTTTGGTTGAGTGTGGTCACGATTCGAGGACAGGTAAGAATTTAAGTAAATAAACAAAACGCGAAAAATTAACTCTGATTTTTGGGTAGTTTGGGTCGTGACAATAATTCCGGGACTCAAATCCCATTATTACTTGTACGACCCGTGGACTTGCGGACAATACCCTTAGGGCGTGTCAAGTTTTTGGCGTCGTTGCCGGGAAAGTTTTAATTAGTCGTTAATTAATATCGGAGAAATTATACTTAGGTGTAATTCTAGCCTGTAAATATTTAGGTTGTAAATATTTAGATTAGTTAATTTTCTCATAATTAATTAAAATCAAAAAAATTGAAAAATTAAAAAAACTTAAAAATTTTTCTAAGGACTAGTTGATGTTTGCATGTGTAGAGCCAGGAGTTTTGATTGCTTTCCTCTAGATCCAGAAAAGGAACGAACTCTTAGGAAAAGTCGAAAGGACTCTAGGAAATTTGTAGCTCCACTGCAACACACGATGGCAGAAAATAGGGAAATCAGGACGGTTGGGGATTATGCGGTGCCGACGATTGGAGGATATTATATTGGCATTAGGCCACCAGCAGTCCCTACTAATAATTTTGAAATTAAGCCATCCATCCTCCAGATGATCCAGACCTCTTTGTAGTTCAGTGGGCTTCCACACGATGACCCACATGCTCATCTCGGGCAATTCATGGACTTATGCTGTCACGACCCGAATTTCCTAAAAATCAGAGTAAATTTTTCGCTTTTTCATTTATTATTTAATTCTTACCTTTCTCTCATCGTGACCATCCTACAACACAGTTGGGCTATGATTCGGTGTTAGTCACCTCACACTATTACCAATTTCATTTCCATAATCACATTTATATATCAGAGTTTACTATTCTTTGACTTTAAATAAATACATACTCAATGGTATTTACATGACTCTACATCCCCGACATAATATCCGTTTACAGTTTTGTGCATTACATATTTAGATACAAGACCATACAAATGTGTATACCTGTCTCTCGATAGGAAGCAGCAAGCAGCGGATATTAAGCATGCAAGTCCTCAGCCGCGCAATAACTATTTCAAGTACTCTGAAAAGATGGGAAAATAAAGGGGGTGAGCAAACCACACGCTCAGTAAGGCAATTATGCAAGTAAGTAGATAGCCCCACTATCTACATGCTCATAATGCCATGCCCTTAAATCCATTTCTTTTCATTAAAATCATCAAGCACAAAGTCATGCATATTCAATGCCATAGTTCATCCAAAACTATTTGTGCATATACAAATCATGTAATTCATGCATTCAAAGCATTTTATGTGACATCATTAAATCATATTAAGCATGAATTTAATCAAGATCATGCAGTCTTTCATGTCATGTAAGACAATTCAAGGTTTTCAAATGAAAGCATGGAAAACACATCATGCCACTGCATTTAAATCAATTCATTTAAAACGCAGTATAAAATAACCCCTCTGGGTCAATCATATCAAAACTCATAAAACAATTTGTTATATTTCATTATAAAACTTGAGTTATAAAACCACCCTTCTTTCAGGGTCACATATCATAAAATCATCTGAAATCATCAAATCATCAAATCATCAAATTATCAAATCATCAAATCGGGGGCCTGACCCCTCCTTCGGGTCTACCCTGGTCTAACAGACCACAAGTTATATCATGTGAGACAATAAGGTAATTATCAGTAAAATCGAGGACTATGGCCATATCCTAGTGATCCCTGGCAACACGGTACCTAGTGTGCGGGGTATCACACCTGAAACGGGAGGTGGGTCGTCCTACCCGCCAGAACAGCATAACACCAGGATTGCGAGGGCAAGGTTTGCTGCCTCGTGGCTAATGCCACTCCACTCCAACAATCCCCACGGTACAGCGTACTCCGCGTGACATACACGGTACAACGTACTCCGTGAAACCAAGCTCAATCAGGGGTGCCTGCAATAGGTCTTATCCACCCAAATCATCTCTGTCTCAGAATGCACGTGTGAGCATATCATCTCACTGTGACACACAGTCTACAGGAGGCTCCAACACGGCTATATGCATGTCATATAAATCCCTGTGCGAGCGAAGCTCAAGCACGGCTCCATGCATATTCATGATATCAGAAAATCTCGTGCGAGCGAAGCTCCAGCACGGTTTCATCAAAATCAGTAAAATCTGCGTACGAGCAATGCTCCAGTACGACTTAAATTGATTATAATTTCAAGTAAAATCCACGTATGAGCAATGCTCTAGTACGAACATGTATAAAAACTCAATGAAAACCTCGTACGAGAAAAACTCCAGTACGATAATCAAATGAATTATGAAAACCATATAAAACTTTGTGCGAGCGAGCTCCAGCACAAATAAATGCTTAAGTAAATCAAATCTCGTGCGAGTTATACTCCAGCACGGCTTTATGCATAATTAAATCAAATCTCGTGCGAGTTACACTCCAGCACGACTTTATGCAATATCAAATCCAAACAGGATGCGAGCTAAGCTCCAGCATCTCTCATGCATGTTAAATCATTAAAAACTAGTGCGAGCAATCGCTCCAGCACCCTTTTATGCATACCACGTCAAAACACATCAAAACATGTCAAAACATGTCAAAACAGAGTGCGAGCTAAGCTCCAGCAGCTCTCATTTCACAATAATAAAAATCAGTGCGAGCACCATGCTCTAGCACATTTCATGCATATGATGTCACACAAGTCGGTGCGAGCAACTGCTCAAGCACATTTATGCACATTCACAAACGCAGATATAGTGCGAACTACGTGTCGGCACTATCTGTTTCCATTTAAACTTGATAGTTGGCCGTTTTCCAAAGAAATTTCCATTCAAATATTAATAACACCTACGTAGTGTTATTTTGGGAAACTTATGCAATTATTGGCCAATCTATCGATTTACTTTGATTAAAACTAAGAAAATTCCTTAATCATATAAATCCTTAAATCATGCATTTCATGCATGTCATGCTTTCACCATCCTTAGGTGAACTTCCCTCAATAGGGGTAAAATAGACATTGCACCTATTTTGATCCTTAAAAATTATTTAAACCACTTTTAGGATCATTATACAATAACAGTGTATACATACATAATCAGTGTATACAAAATCTATTAAAATATGCGTAGCTACCTCTAACTACTCACACAATTCCCTTACCTCATTTATCTGTACAGTCTGACCTTTACACCGGTGTCTCATCACGCAGTCCGATTTGCTTCCAATCAAATCTCTGAAACTGCGGATACACTTTCATCAGGTCAATTACAATACAATTATTGTATTTCATAATATTCTGGGCTTAATTTAAATCATTGGGCCCTTTTTCCCATATTGGGCCCGATTGCACCTTAATGGGCCTTAATCGGCCTTAAGCTCGTTTACCACAATTTATCGAGGCCTATTGAGCTCATTGGGCCCATCAATATTTATTTAGCCTCGTTCTAAATTTTCAGACAGCTTATGAATTATTTACGACAATTTATCCCAATTTCTAGAATTTAATTCATTTATGCGGAAATTAAATCCATAATTTATGCGTTAAATATCAATCACGCATAACGATGTAAAATTGTCGTAAATAAGGGTTACTTACCCGAGATTCCATGATAGTAAGTGAATTGAGGCTGTCTCGAGCTCTCGGTGGATGCCAATTGTCGAGCTACACAATTAAATATATTTTCGGGTAAACTTTCAGTCGATTATTTATAAAATTAAATATTCCAAAAATTAAATCGGTCAATTCGACCGCTTACCGACTTACCCGAAGCTCGATTGCATCACTGGAATTTTTCCCAATTTTTCCTCTTTTTCTTTTTCCCTTTTTCGTGCTTTTTTCCCTCTCTTTTTGGCTGAACCGGTCCGGTCCGGTTCAACCCGGTCGGACCGCCGGTTCACGCCGGTTTGGTCGGTTCAAGGCCTCGCCGACCGGTTCTCCGCCGGCTTTCGTCGCCAGCAGCTCCACTGGGTCGTCCGATGCACGGATCTGGGGTTGGTTTCGTTCGAAGTCGCCGAAATGTCACCGGTTCGGCCTGCTTTCTCTCGGCGTTGGAACCCATTTTCTTTCTTCCACCGTTTTCGGCGTTGCCGGCCGTTTCGACGGCTGTGGCTACCACCGATCAACTCGCCTTGGCCTCGGGGACGTTCGGCTAGGGGTGGTCGGGCCTGAATCGGAGCCGATCGCCGGGAATCTCCTTTTCTCCCTTCGGTTTCTCGTTTCTCTACCCCTCGCTGCCGTTCGCCGCCGTTCAGCCGCTCTAGGTGCCGGTGGTGCGTTGCTGGGCCTTCCCCCTCGCCGGTCGCACACCTGGCCGTCGTCGGTGCCGTCGGTGAGCCTCGGTCTTCCGTTGTTTCGTTTTGGCAGAATCGCGATTTCGCGATTCTGCTTTTTCCTTCTTTTTTTTTAATTTATTATTTAATTTTATTATTATTTTAATCAATAAAATAATAATATTTTGTCAAAAAAATATCTTCAAAAATTAATATTTAATTCAGTTAATCAATAAATGAATTTCTCGGTATTATTTCGACTTTTCGGTATATTTTTCGATTATTTTCGGGATTATTTTTCGATACGAAAATTTTGATTTATTCCAATAAATTCATATCTTGATCAATTTAATCCGAAATTTAATTATTTCTTCATCATTGATCAAGATTTCTCATTCTCATATTTTTAATTAAATTTTCTTGTCCCGATTAATACCGAATTTTGATCTTTTGATCGTTTTGCCCTTGCACATTTTTGGGAATACCATTTTAATCCTTTTGCATTTTTAAATCCACTCGAAAATATCAGATCTTACAATCTCCCTCACTTAAGAAATTTGGTCCTCCAAATTAGAACCAAGTAATATGAGTCCATAAATAACTCTGGTTACATCTATCATATTATATACTGTCATCCTCAAGTGACTTTCTCTGAAGTGTAATACTTCCATCATACTTAACTAGGGAGATCATCTTAAACCTCAACACTTTCTCTTTTCATCTAATGCCCAAATCGATTTTCCAATCATACGTTACACTTTATTGAGCTAAACTGTTGAAGCTCATATCTGATCACAAATACTGGGTCCGGATATTATTTTCGAAACATCTTAAGATAGGACACATTGTGGATGCCTGTCTATTCAAGTGGTAACGTCAACTTACAGGTTTTACCTTCCACTTGTCCAATCTCTCTCTATCCGAATCTCGTTATGTCCTTAAGACGAGTAACTGCCAACAATAATGATTCACCCTCGGTGAATTTCCAATGATTTCCTGTCTTTTGTCAGCATAGCTTTTCTATCTGCTCTGAGGTGTTCTTAATCTCTCATAAATCAACTGAACATCCTCAGTGGTTTGTCTTACCAATTCGGGAACAATTTTCTATCTGTCACCCACTTCTTATCCAAGTCAGGGAACAACTCCCTATGGCCATACAATGCCTCATTTAATCTTATCCCGATACTCAAGTGACAACTGTCATCACTAGCGAATTTGATTAGTAGCAACTGATCATCCCAGGAGCTCATAAAATCAATGGCACACGCTCTCATCACATCCTCCAGAACCTGTATAGTCCTCTCTGACTGACTACCTGTCTGAGGGTGGAAGCTGTGCTAACACACAATCGGGTTCCCATAGCTTCCTGAAAAACATTCCCAGAAATGGGAAGTGAAGCGGGAATCCCTATCTGATATCATGCTCACTGGAACGCTACACAATGTTTCACAATATTCCATTCACATAAATCCGCCTACACACAGAGTATCTGGGGATTTCATAACCAGAAGGTGGGTAACTAAATCAATCTATCGACTATCAACCAGATAGCCTCGTGATTCATTCGGGTCCTCTATAACCCATCACAATATTCATGGTAACTTGTTCCCATTTTCGTGTCAATATAGGTAGAGGCTGCAATAACCCTGCAACTTCTTTTACTCTACCTTACTCTGCTGACATACGAGACACTTGTCCATAATCTCTACAATATCTCTTTTTCATACCTGACCACCAATACCTTTTTTTTCAAAGATTCAAATATATTTATTATTTCTTGGATGCACTGTATACCCGAAGAGTGAGCTTCTGACAATACTACTATCTCATCAACTGTGGTCCTGGGGAGCACTTATACTGTGTCTGAACCTCTGTAAGTCATCATCACTTACTATGAACTCTGTTACTATACCCTTCTGAATCTGACCCAAACTATCGACACCATACCGATCATCACGCTAAGCCTGGCAAATCCGGTCACTCAAATCCGGTTCAACCTTAGGCTAGCTGTCACAAAATCACCGTCATCATCAGAAGGAATCACATCACTACTGAGGTTCACAACTGCTCTAGCAGCTCTCGCTCCCTGACCATCATATGTGATACCATCCCGACGCTCTTTCTGTTCAAGGCATCAGCCATTACATTAGCCTTTCCTGGGTGGTACAATGTTCACAATCATAATCCTTAGAAGCTCTAACCCTCATGGTTATCTCATCCGACTCTTTCTGTGAAAATGTATACTCGGGGCTTTTACGATCAGTGCATATCCAAAATGTCTCACCGTATAAGTGATGGCGCCATACTTTCAGTGTAATCACTATGGCTGCCAACTCTAAATCATGGATCGGATAGTTTCTCTCATGGTCCTTGAACTAATTAGATCCATAAACGACTATCTTCCCATTTTACATCAATACACAGCCCAATCCTTATTTTGAGGTATCCATACACACTGAAAACTCTTGAGCTGTTGGTTATGGTGAGAATACTTACAGTGGTCAGTTCATTGCTTCAATATACCAAAACTCACTGAAGCTACTTTCATACTTATCATACCACTCGTAGAAATCTTTTCCCGAATGAGATGTGTCAACTGAGCAGCTCATTTTGAGAAACTCTCAACAACTCGTCTGTAAAACAGTTTCAAATTGCTACTCATGCTCTTCCCTAGACTTCGAAAACATCAACATATCATCGCTCAAGATGACAACCAATCGGTCCAGGTAAGGTTTAAATACCTTTTCGTAGTATAGTTCCACTCAATATTTCAACCACTCTTATCCTTGACCAATGTACGCATAAACGTACAATATCGTTTCGAAATCGCTTCCATTCAAGGTACTAACCCACGTCATTTCGTTTTTCTTATATTAACGGCTTTTATAAAATTTTAATTTTTAAACCTTCATGATTAATCGACTTCTATATTTCTTTATCGTACCAGTAAAGGTACCCAAATTTTAAATGTATATTTTACGATTGTCGATTTCAATTTATAGATTATGCGTACGCTTCTAGACGCTGTCAAATTTTCAGGCAGGGAGTACTTTGAAATACCTTTATTAACCCTCAGACTTGACTACATACCGACTAGGTGTAGATATATCTACCCTTTATCTTGGTTGCAATCCATATACACTACATATTGCTTAATCCTTACTTTACATATCTAGGATATCCTTACCTTGCATACGTCTCTTATTCCAATATATCTCCTTTAATATATCACTTATGACAAACTCTTTCCTTACTTGTCAAACTTACACTACCCTATACCCATATTCAATTAGTGAAATTCAGCTAACCATCATCATCTTGTCTATGGGTACAGGCTTCACATTTTTCACTAACTTAAGCAACTGAAGGCGATATGAATATATACGTGGCACCAGGATCAATTTAAAATAATTATTTCATTATTCTTAACCAATGTGGTATCTTCCACCACATCATATGAAACATCAATAGTGTCCTGGTCCAAGGCATACATTTGCCCTCGTCCAACATCTTATTTCCGTGGTAACTACCACACATCTTACACTGTTCACACTGCTACACCGTTCCGTAGCATGTCGGGGTTCTTAAATCACAATACCCCTCAAAAGTATTGAAATTTGATATACTGGGGTTTATCAATCAACTTACCCCGTGATTCATCAACTCTAAGCTTTTACCAAACTACCTTTTCCCATCTGACATCTCTGTCATTCTTTATTCTCTTTTTGTCTCAATTTCGATCTCACTACCTTTCTCAATCTCAGAGGCGTGCAACTTATAATCTTATTCACACAACTGTAGTCTGCGCACTGCCTCGGCGTAGGTAGTGATATCTAACGGCTAATTGGACTCTAATTGCCAATCTGAGTCCTTCCATGAACTTTCAAACATTCCGACTCTCATTGTTCATAGTGTCGGAGTCACATCTACCCATGAATATAAACAAAGTTTCATACTCGTCAATCAACATGTTCCTCTGGGTCAGAGTAAATACTATCATCTGTAATTTCCTTTAATAATGTCCGGGATATTCTGTCACCGGAATACATTTCGAATTATTTTTCATGTCCATTATGGATGTCTAATTCTTCAAATGGGTCGAGCGAACTTCCATCAATGTTCCGACTCGCCCTCAAATATCATATATACCCTGAGCAATTAGCTCGTAAAATATTCTCCACACTCCGTTCCAACCTCGCGAAGCGTATCTCAATACTATCTGATCTCTCTGTCAGACTCTGTCCGATCTCTCTGTCGGACTCTATGGGGCATGCTCAATACCAGCCTCCACGTCAATCTCATCTCGAGTCTCATGTGGCGACTCAATACAACTCTCGGGCCTATCTCTACAGCCTCGAGCACGTGTACTCGCCTCTCAACCATAGCGGCTATCAGTTAATGAGTCTATTCTTGCATTTAAAACCAAATTCTTAGCTGCACTTCCATCTCGATATACACAATTGTATCTAAGCAATGCACAGTACATGGGGATGTAAAATTCCTTAACCACTAACACCGACTCATATCAGGCCAACTCAAGCTCTGATACCATTAAACCTGTCACGACCCGAATTTCTTAAAAATCAGAGTAAATTTTTCGCTTTTTCATTTATTATTTAATTCTTACCTTTCTCTCGTCGTGACCATCCTACAACACAGTTGGGCTATGATTCGGTGTTAGTCACCTCACACTATTACCAATTTCATTTCCATAATCACATTTATATATCAGAGTTTACTATTCTTTGACTTTAAATAAATACATACTCAATGGTATTTACATGACTCTACATCCCCGACATAATATCCGTTTACAGTACTGTGTATTACATATTTAGATACAAGACCATACAAATGTATATACCTGTCTCTCGATAGGAAGCAGCAAGCAGCGGATATTAAGCATGCAAGTCCTCAGCCGCTCAATAACTATTTCAAGTACTCTGAAAAGATGGGAAAATAAGGGGGGTGAGCAAACCACACGCTCAGTAAGGCAATTATGCAAGTAAGTAGATAGCCCCACTATCTACATGCTCATAATGCCATGCCCTTAAATCCATTTCTTTTCATTAAAATCATCAAGCACAAAGTCATGCATATTCAATGCCATAGTTCATCCAAAACTATTTGTGCATATACAAATCATGTAATTCATGCATTCAAAGTATTTTATGTGACATCATTAAATCATACTAAGCATGAATTTAATCAAGATCATGCAGTCTTTCATGTCATGTAAGACAATTCAAGGTTTTCAAATGAAAGCATGGAAAACACATATGCCACTGCATTTAAATCAATTCATTTAAAACACAGTATAAAATAACCCCTCTGGGTCAATTATATCAAAACTCATAAAACAATTTGTTATATTTCATTATAAAACTTGAGTTATAAAACCACCCTTCTTTCAGGGTCACATATCATAAAATCATCTGAAATCATCAAATCATCAAATCATCAAATTATCAAATCATCAAATCGGGGGCCTGACCCCTCCTTCGGGTCTACCCTGGTCTAACAGACCATAAGTTATATCATGTGAGACAATAAGGTAATTATCAGTAACATCGAGGACTATGGCCATATCCTAGTGATCCTTGGCAACACGGTACCTAGTGTGTGGGGTATCACACCTGAAACGGGAGGTGGGTCGTCCTACCCGCCAGAACAGCATAACACCAGGATTGCGAGGGCAAGGCTTGCTGCCTCGTGGCTAATACCACTCCACTCCAACAATCCCCACGGTACAGCGTACTCCGCGTGACATACACGGTACAACGTACTCCGTGAACCCAAGCTCAATCAGGGGTGCCTGCAATAGGTCTTATCCAACCAAATCATCTCTGTCTCAGAATGCACGTGTGAGCATATCATCTCACTGTGACACACAGTTTACAGGAGGCTCCAACACGGCTATATGCATGTCATATAAATCCCTGTGCGAGCGAAGCTCAAGCACGGCTCCATGCATATTCATGATATCAAAAAATCTCGTGCGAGCGAAGCTCCAGCACGGTTTCATCAAAATCAGTAAAATCTGCATACGAGCAATGCTCCAGTACGACTTAAACTGATTATAATTTCAAGTAAAATCCACGTACGAGCAATGCTCTAGTACAGACATGTATAAAAACTCAATGAAAACCTCGTACGAGAAAAACTCCAGTACGATAATCAAATGAATTATGAAAACCATATAAAACTTTGTGCGAGCGAGCTCCATCACAAATAAATGCTTAAGTAAATCAAATCTCGTGCGAGTTATACTCCAGCACGGCTTTATGCATAATTAAATCAAATCTCGTGCGAGTTACACTCCAGCACGACTTTATGCAATATCAAATCCAAACAGGATGCGAGCTAAGCTCCAGCATCTCTCATGCATGTCAAATCATTAAAAACTAGTGCGAGCAATCGCTCCAGCACCCTTTTATGCATACCACGTCAAAACACATCAAAACATGTCAAAACATGTCAAAACAGAGTGCGAGCTAGGCTCCAGCAGCTCTCATTTCACAATAATAAAAATCAGGGCGAGCACCATGCTCTAGCACATTTCATGCATATGATGTCACACAAGTCGGTGCGAGCAACTGCTCAAGCACATTTATGCACATTCACAAACGCAGATATAGTGCGAACTACGTATCGGCACTATCTGTTTCCATATAAACTTGATAGTTGGCCGTTTTCCAATGAAATTTCCATTCAAATATTAATAACACCTACGTAGTGTTATTTTGGGAAACTTATGCAATTATTGGCCAATCTATCGATTTACTTTGATTAAAACCAAGAAAATTCCTTAATCATATAAATCCTTAAATCATGCATTTCATGCATGTCATGCTTTCACCATCCTTAGGTGAACTTCCCTCAATAGGGGTAAAATAGACATTTCACCTATTTCGATCCTTAAAAATTATTTAAACCACTTTTAGGATCATTATACAATAACAGTGTATACATACATAATCAGTGTATACAAAATCTATTAAAATATGCGTAGCTACCTCTAGCTACTCACACAATTCCTTTACCTCATTTATCTGTACAGTCTGACCTTTACACCGATGTCTCGTCACGCAGTCCGATTTGCTTCCAATCAAATCTCCGGAACTGCGGATACACATTCATCAGGTCAATTACAATACAATTATTGTATTTCATAATATTCTGGGCTTAATTTAAATCATTGGGCCCGTTTTCCCATATTGGGCCTGATTGCACCTTAATGGGCCTTAATCGGCCTTAAGCCCGTTTACCACAATTTATCGAGGCCTATTGGGCTCATTGGGCCCATCAGTATTTATTTAGCCTCGTTCTAAATTTTCAGACAGCTTATGAATTATTTACGACAATTTATCCCAATTTCTAGAATTTAATTCATTTATGCGGAAATTAAATCCATAATTTATGCGTTAAATATCAATCACGCATAATGATGCAAAATTGTCGTAAATAAGGGTTACTTACCCGAGATTCCATGATAGTAAGTGAATTGAGGCTGTCTCGAGCTCTCGGTGGATGCCAATTGTCGAGCTTCACAATTAAATATATTTTCGGGTAAACTTTCAGTCGATTATTTATCAAATTAAATATTCCAAAAATTAAATCGGTCAATTCGACCGCTTACCGACTTACCCGAAGCTCGATTGCATAACTGAAATTTTTTCCAATTTTTCCTCTTTTTCTTTTTCCCTTTTTCTTCCTTTTTTCCCTCTCTTTTTGGCTGAACCGGTCCGGTCCGGTTCAACCCGGTCGGACCGCAGGTTCACCCCGGTTCGGTCGGTTCAAGGCCTCGCCGACCGGTTCTCCGCCGACTTTCGTCGCCAGCAGCTCCGCTGGGTCGTCTTATGCACGGATCTGGGGTTGGTTTCGTTCGAAGTCACCGAAATGTCGCCGGTTCGGCCTGCTTTCTCTCGGAGTCGGAACCCATTTTCTTTCTTCCGCCATTTCTGGCGTTGCCGACCGTTTCGACGGCTGTGGCTACCACCTATCAACTCGCCTTGGCCTCGGGGACGTTCGGCTAGGGGTGGTCGGGCCTGAATCGGTGCCGATCGCCGGGAATCTCCTTTTCTCCCTTCGATTTCTCGTTTCTCTCCCCCTCACTGCCGTTCGTCGCCGTTCAGCAGCTCCAGGTGCCGGTGGTGCGTTGCTGGCCCTTCCCTCTCGCCGGTCGCACGCCTGGCCGTCGCCGGTGCCGTCGGTGAGCCTCGGTCTTCCGTTGTTTCGCTTTGGCAGAATCGCGATTTCGCGATTTTGCTTTTTCCTTCTTTTTTTTAAATTTATTATTTAATTTTATTATTATTTTAATCAATAAAATAATAATATTTTGTCAAAAAAATATCTTCAAAAAATAATATTTAATTCTGTTAATCAATAAATGAATTTCTTGGTATTATTTCGACTTTCCGGTATATTTTTCGATTATTTTCGGGATTATTTTTCGATACGAAAATTTCGATTTATTCCAATAAATTCATATCTTGATCAATTTAATCCGAAATTTAATTATTTCTTCATCATTGATCAAGATTTCTCATTATCATATTTTTAATTAAATTTTCTTTTCCCGATTAATATCGAATTTTGATCTTTTGACCGTTTTGCCCTTGCACATTTTTGGGAATACCATTTTAATCCTTTTGCATTTTTAAGTGCACTCGAAAATATCAGATCTTACATATGCAACACGTTCAAACACAATGGATTATCTGACGATGCACTCAGGCTTAGATTATTCCCCTTCTCACTTAGGGATAGGGCGAGACACTGGTTAACCTCCCTGCCTCCAGGATCAATTTCTACATGGGACGAGTTAGCCCACCAATTTCTAGCCAAATTTTTTCCTCCCTCTAAAATGGCTAGACTCCATAGCGATATATCCTCCTTTGCCCAGTATGACTCTGAATCTCTTTACGAGGCATGGGAATGATATAAGGAGCTTCTTAGGAAGTGCCCTCACCACAGCCTACCTCTATGGCTGCAAGTCCAGACCTTCTACAATGGACTTACAAGCCAGAATAGGACCATAGTGGACGCTGCTTCGGGTGGAGCCTTGATGTGCAAAACAGAGGAGGAGGCTTATGAGCTGCTAGACAAAATGGAGGCTAACAACTATCAATGGTCCTCGAAAAGGTAATTGCCAAAGAAATCGGTGGGTATATATGAGCTTGACATGCTGTCCACCTTGACCTCTCAGATCGCCAATCTTACAAAGAAGGTGGAGTCGCTCAGTACCCAACCTAATCCTTCCAACAATCCTAACCCTGTATTTTCTGTTCAAAGTCCTTTTCTCTCATGTGATCTGTGTAGTGGTACCCACGTTGTGGATAGGTGTCCACTTAACCTAGAATTGATTCAATACGTTGCCCCTAAGCAACAGAACAACCCTTTTTCAAACACCTATAATCCAGGGTGGAGGAACCATTCGAACTTTTCTTGGAGCTAAAACCAAGGGCAAGCTTCTAATTCTAGACCAGTAGGACCACCAGGTTTTCAAGCTCCACAGGTTTAGCTACCACCACAGCATCAATTTCCTCACCACCCACCACCTCCATATCCACATCATCCACCTAATCATTCCCATCCATCCCACTTCCATCAACCACCACCACCACCACAACCCCAGCATTCACCTGCAGCTGATAAGAAATGCTCTCTTGAGGAAATGTTCACAACAATCTTGCAAAATCAAGCAGCTTCAATTAAGAACCTAGAGGTTCAGGTAGGAAAAATAGCAGACGCTCTTAGTCAACGTCCTCAGGGGACCCTTCCTAGTAACACTGAAGCCAATCCTGTTAGGCAAAGGGAAGGGAAGGAACAAGTGAAAGCTATCACCCTTAGGAGTGGCAGAGAGCTAGTTACTCCCTCTGTAAAGTCCAGACCTGACCAGCCCACAGTTGCAAAACCCATAGGTTCTAGTGAAGCAGCTCAGAAGGAGCAAGAATTAAAAGATCAAGCTGCAAAGGAAACAAAGTCAGGCATTTCTTCACCTTTAATTGTTTCTTTATCACAACCTTCTTTAACCTCTGATGCTACAAAAGTTCCCACTACATCTCCTCCTGTTAGACCACCAGTCCCTTTTCCTCAGAGATTACACAATCAAACACTGGACCAACAATTTGTAAAATTTCTTGAGGTTTTTAAGAAACTTCACATCGACATTCTATTCGCAGATGCCTTAGAGCAAATGCCAAGCAATGTGAAGTTTATGAAGGACATCCTCTCTAGGAAAAGAAGATTGGAAGATTACAAAACGGTGGCCTTAACTGAAGAGTGTAGTGCTATTATCCAGAGAAGGTTACCCCCCAAGCTCAAGGATCCCGGGAGCTTTACCATACCATGCACTATTAGAAATTTATTCTTTGGTAGAGCCCTGTGCGATTTAGGAGCGAGTATAAATTTGATGCCTTTATCTATCTATCAGAAGTTAGGAATAGGGGATGCCAAGCCTCCCACAGTGACCCTCCAGTTGGCCGATCAATCCATTAAATATCCAAAGGGGGTCGTTGAGGATGTCTTAGTAAAGGTGGACAAGTTTATTTTCCCTGCAGATTTTATCATGTTGGAAATAGAGGAAGACATGGAAGTCCCAATCATACTAGGCAGACCATTCCTAGCAACTGGTAGAACTTTAATAGATGTACAGAAGGGGGATTTAAGAATGAGAGTTCAAGATCAGGAAGTCAAGTTTAATGTGTTCAAATCTCTAAGGTTTCCTGATGACTCTCACGATTGTTTTAGGATAGATTTAGTAGATAAGGACATCACTGAGGAGTTTTCTAAGACACATCCTTTAAACCCTTTAGAAGCCTCTTTAGTGAAATCTGTTGATCTTAGAGAGTATAGTGAAGATGATGATGAGGTCTACGAGACTTTACAGTTATTAGAGGTCACTCCTTTTGAGGAAATTGCCCAATTTGAGACACTAGACTCTTCATCTATTCTAGCTTCAAATATCTTTCCATCCACCAGTGATCCTCCAGCATTAGAACTCAAACCTTTACCCTCACACCTTAGGTATGCTTACTTAGGTGAATCCTCCACACGACCAGTAATAGTATCTGCTGCTCTCTCCAGTGATCAAGAAGCAAAATTACTACAAGTGTTAAGAGAGCATCAGAAGGCTATAGGCTGGTCTATCTCTGACCTTAAGGGTATTAGTCCCTCTATCTGTATGCATAAGATACTATTAGAGGAAGGGTATAGGTCATCCATAGAGCACCAGCGTCAATTGAACCCTGTAATGAAAGAAGTTGTCAAGAAGGAGATCATTAAGTGGTTAGATGCAGGGATTATCTATCCCATTTCTGACAGTGCATGGATGAGCCCAGTACAATGTGTCCCTAAAAAGGGAGGGATGACAGTGATTGAGAATGAAAATAATGAGCTCATCCCCACTAGGACTGTCACTGATTGGCGAGTATGTATGGATTATAGGAAACTCAACAAGGCCACTAGGAAAGACCATTTCCTTTTACCCTTCATTGACCAAATGTTAGATCGATTAGCTGGTCACAAATTCTACTATTTGCTGGATGGATACTCTGGGTACAATCAGATAGCTATAACCCCGGAAGACCAAGAAAAGACTACCTTCACCTGTCCCTATGGGATCTTTGCTTTTAGAAAATGCATTTGGCCTATGCAATGCACCTGCTACATTCCAGCGTTGCATGATGGCCATATTCCATGATATGGTGAAGGATTTTCTTGAGGTTTTCATGGACGATTTCTCAGTATTTGGGGATAGCTTTGATTTATGTTTGCAGAATTTAGCACTAGTGCTGAGGAGGTGTGAAGAAACAAACTTAGTGCTTAATTGGGAGAAATGCCACTTTATAGTGAAAGAAGGCATAGTGTTAGGGCACAAAATCTCTGCTAGAGGGATTGAAGTGGATAAGGCCAAGGTGAAAATTATTGAGAAGTTACCTCCCCCTACCATTGTAAAAGGAATTAGAAGTTTCCTGGGCCATGCGGGATTTTACAGAAGGTTCATTAAGGATTTTTCGCAGATATCTAAACCTTTATGTAATCTCCTTTAGAAGGACACTGTGTTTTACTTTGATGAGAAATGCTTAGAAGCATTTAAGACTTTGAAGGAAAAATTAGTTACAGCCCCTGTAATCGTAGCTCCAGATTGGAGTTTACCTTTTGAGTTTATGTGTGATGTAAGTGATTATGCTGTCAGGGCTGTACTAGGACAAAGAAAAGGAAGAGTCTTTTATGCTATCTACTATGCAAGCAAAACACTTATTGAGGCCCAGATGAACTATGCTACTACCGAGAAGGAGCTGTTAGCTGTAGTATTTACCTTTGATAAGTTTCACTCCTATCTCATTGGTACTAAGGTAGTAGTATATACTGATCATGCTGCCATTAAGTACTTAGTCTCTAAGAAGGATGCAAAGCCGAGGCTGATTCGATGGATCCTCCTACTACAAGAGTTTGACTTGGAGATTAAGGACAAGAAAGGTACAGAGAATCAGGTTGCTGACCATCTATCTAGATTAGAGAGTGGACTTAAAGAAGATGGTACAGCTATTAATGAATCCTTTCCTGATGAGCAGCTATTTACTGTCGGGCACTCCAGATTGCCTTGGTATGCTAATTTTGTAAATTATTTGGTGAGCAATGTGATGCCACCTGATTTGACTGCCCAGTAAAGGAAAAAGTTTTTGAGTGATGTCAAGTATTATGTTTGGGATGAACCCTTCCTATACAAGCAATGTAAAGATCAGATTTTGAGAAGGTGTGTTCCCATGGAAGAAGTAGAGGATATACTTAAACATTACCATTCTTCTGATTATGGAAGGCATTTTGGAGGAGAGAGGACAGCAGCCAAGGTTTTGCAATCTGGATATTATTAGCCCACGTTATTTAAGGATGCCCACTACTTTGTGATGAAATGTGATAGATGTCAGAGGGTAGGTAATATTTCCAAAAGAAATGAGATGCATTTGACTAATATTTTATAAGTAGAACTCTTTGATGTCTGGGGAATCGATTTCATGGGACCATTTGTTCCTTCATATGGCAACCTCTATATTCTTGTGGCTGTGGACTATGTGTCAAAATGGGTTGAAGCAATGGCTTTACCAACTAATGATGCCAAGGTGGTGGTAAGATTTTTGAAGAAGAATATTTTCACACGATTTGGCACACCAAG
Source organism: Firmiana major (assembly GCA_033439115.1). Classification (NCBI taxonomy): domain Eukaryota; kingdom Viridiplantae; phylum Streptophyta; class Magnoliopsida; order Malvales; family Malvaceae; genus Firmiana; species Firmiana major. Next base: position 39,523,364 of record CM065907.1, on the reverse strand, counting down.
GGCTATCATTAGTGATGGAGGATCCCACTTTTGCAATCGAAGTTTTGATGGGCTGTTAAAGAAATATGAGGTCAAACATAAGGTAGCCACTGCTTATCACCCACAGATGAGTGGCCAAGTAGAGTTGTCCAATAGGTAAATTAAGGGGATATTGGAGAAAACAGTGAACCCAAGTAGGAAGGACTGGTCCATTAGGTTAGAGGATGCACTTTAGGCCTATAGGACAGCCTTCAAAACACCTTTAGGAATGTCCCCTTATCAGCTTGTGTATGGTAAAGCCTGTCATCTACCAGTAGAGCTTGAGCACAAGGCCTATTGGGCCCTTAAGAACCTGAATTTCAATTTAGAGGCAGCAGGGGAGAAGAGGTTGCTACAGCTTAATCAGTTAGATGAGTTCAGGTTGCAGGCATATGAGAATGCTAAGCTCTACAAGGAAAAGACTAAGTGATGGCATGATAAGAAAATTAAAGAGAGACACTTCGAGTCAGGCCAGCAGGTTCTGTTATTTAATTCACGCTTGAAGTTGTTTCCAGGAAAGCTTAAGTCTAGGTGGTCAGGGCCCTTTACCATTACACATGTATTCCCTCATGGAGCCATTGAAATTATGGATGAGACCTTGAATCAACCCTTTAAGGTTAATGAGGGCAGATTGAAACACTATTTTGGGGGAGGGTTTGATCGTCAGCATTCTGTGACCACTTTAGTTGATCCTCCTACTTCGATCCTGCTACTTAGCTTCATTTTTCTTTTTCACTTTTTGTACAGTTCTTTTCTTTTCTGTTGTTTCTTTCTTTGTTTATTTTGCAGATGTCTCTTCTAGAATTACATTTTTAATCAAGCTTCAATTGTTCATCATCATCAGAAAGGGGAGTACTCTGTTCCTGAACTTCAATTCTTACATTATCTGCACACTGAGGACACTGTGCACTTCAAGTTTGGGGAGGGGATATTACTTGAGCAGTTTTCAAAAATTTGGGCAAAATTGAAAATTTCTTCAAAATTTTTCAAAAATTCGAGCTTAAACTGTTTGATTTTGGGATGATTTAGAGCTTAGCATGTAGTTTTCCCATATTCCAATGATATGACCCCATGATTAAGTATGATTTTGATTAACTTAGAAGCATAATTAGGAAAAGCATGAAGTTGAGTTCTTGAATTTGTCTTGATTCTGATTGTGATTTCCTCATCTTACGCACATGTCATGTCATGAATTTGTATATTTATTTAGAGAAAGCTTATGTAGACATAGGGGTGCATTTGTTCAGTAGATTTTGTGTATCATATTCTAAAATTTGTTTGATCCGATCTCGAGGTGAAATATTAGATCACACTTAATTAGAGAAATGATTTAGGCCATCTTTGGATCGTTTGAGCCTTTCTAGCCATCCTTGTACATATTTTACCTCTAGTCACCCATCTGGGCCAAATAAGCTTTTCTCTGTAAATACACCTGCGTTATTTTCCTTAGCCTAAAGTATTCTTTTCCTATCCCTTACCCCGAAAGCATGGAAAGTCATTGGATATATTTTGAGCTTTGTACATACGGGTACCTAGTGATAGTGAAAATTTGAAAAAAAAATGTGTGAAGAAAAAGAAAAAGAAAAAAGAAGAAAGAAGAAAGAAGAAAGAAGAAAAATACAAAAATAGAATAAAATGTTTAGTGAAATAAATAAGTTTGGGGGAAATAAATGAGCTCTTACATTAAAGATCCTAGAAAGTAATGCATGTTAAGGGGTAATTAAACCTAAATCGACTTTATCATACCCTAACCCCAGCCTTACATTACAAGCTTAATGAAGTCCTATTGATCTTTGATTAAGTGTGACTACATTAGTGGAGAGATTAGTGAAAAGCAAACTTATGGGAATGATCACTTGTCATTGACTTTGTATTCACTATGTTTGCATAATCTGATCCGGATAATGTACTTTGAAGTGGTTCTGACATTTTTCACACACACACGAGGAGTCCAATTTGGGTTAGGACTTATGATAAATGATTCTAAGTGTTTGACTTGTAATTGTGATTCTTTTAGATCATAGTCTGTACTTTAACTTTGAGGATAATATTGGGGAAATTATTATGTTTTGTACTTGTCGTTCCTACAATTGTTTTGTTTTGCTTGAGGACAAGCAAAGGCTCAAGTTTGGGGGTGAGATAATTCTATTTTTAATAGAATTATTTGTGCTTAAATTCTTAATTATTTATTTAATCCCCATATTATTTTATTAATAATCCCCTTTATTTAATTAAAATTCTTTAATGTGCAGATAAATTAAATCCAGATGAAACTCAGTCGTTTCAGTTGAAATTAGACTGAAAATAAGCTAAAGGAGATTGGACCACTTCAAATTTTGCAGACCGAGTCACCAGTCGTCTGGACACGCGTGATGCCAGGTGTTCATATTTTATTTGCTCCGAAACGATAAGATCAACAGACACCGAGCGAATGTTCTAGAAGGCACACGCAGGGCCACGTCGCACAGCCAACTGGACAAACCGACAAGTGACGTGGAAATATCTATTCTGCAGCAAATCAATTGAAGACAAGTGGCCAAACAATGCCAACTCATCTAGGATGAAAATTTACCATTGTACCCCTATGTTTGTGTATAAATAGAACATGATGGCAATTGAAAATGTATGTAGGTTAGGGTAGAATAGCTTTTAGATTAATTTTAAAAGTTTTCTTTAAATTTCTGCATAGTTTTTTTTACAAGTTATTTTACTATTCATTTCATGTTCTTCATTAATCTTTGTTAAATTTCATTTTCAATGGAAAATCAATCTCTTTTTCATGCTCTCGGTTTCTTTTCCATGAGTTCTCTATTTGTCAAGTTGTATTTCCATAACTTATTTTTCTAGTTCATGTCTCGGTTTCTTTTCCAGATGCATTACTTATGTTTTCTTTTCTTTATTTGTTAAACCATCACTTTTATAGCTCTCAGTTAGATATTAAGTGGTGCAGTCGGGTAACAAAGCTCTTTGATTACTGCCATAGGTGTTCTGATGCTTTGATGTGGATTTAATGTTAAACATTTTTTCTACATCAAAAGCTCGGTGGAACCATGATGGCAGCAGAAACTGAAGCAACCCGAGGCAACTGTAGCTTCTCCACTTTTCTATTTTGCGGATGATTGTTATTCTCAGTTTAATTTTCAGATACTGATTTTACATGGTTCAATCTGCGTTAAGATGAATGCACACTATTGCATGGTCATTTTTGTTGCATGATTTATTTCCATTTGCTGTAGTATATTAGAACTTTTCGTGTCTGCATTTTATAATATCTATAATTTCGGTTACTACATATCAGCCCTTAGCAATTGCTCATTTCAGTAAGTTTATTTGTCTTTGTTTGTCTCATTTTGATTGCTGGAAGATGGTGAAGATGGTATGTTAGTTGCTACTTTGTGCAAAGCTTAGCAATAGTGTACTGTCCGAGATCATATTTCCTTCTCTGTTCTCTCTTGTTTCAAGTCTATTCTACTGTTCATTATCTTTATAAGCAATTCCTTTCTGCTTTCTGTCTTAATATTCTGGTATTTGCTACTGAAGGCTGTCATTGCTTTAGGCTTTCACTAATGCCGAGCTGCTGATGAATGCTAGCTACAGCTGATGTATGGTGATCAAGGGCTGAGTAACACATGTACAAACCTGAAGTGGGCAGTTGTTGAATGTGCGTGCATGCTTAGAGCAGAAAGCCATTGATACTGGAGGGTGCTTAGCTGCGGGGCATAGCAAGCTACTGGTGTTGTGAACCAAACTGGTGTGTAGCTGCTGCTGGACATGCACAGCAGCTGATGTCCTGTTGCTATGCATGAAATGAAGCAGGGTAGTGCAGAACAGAGCAGTGGAGAAAGACATGCCTGCTATCTGGCAGAGTTGTGTACATTGTTACGGTGAGTTAGGCAGTCCGAGGAATGTGCAGCAAGAGCAGTACCTGGAGCAGAAGTGGCCAAAATCGAGAGTGCATGACACCTGCAGCACCTGGAGATAGCAACTCGAGAGCATCCTTGGAACCAAAAAGTGAAGAAGATAAATGAATAGTACCAGACAATCGGGACCACTTGGATTTGCAATTGTCTAAGGCCACGTTTGGCTTGATCATTGTATTTGTTTACTACATTTTGCATGCATTTATAGATAGAGTAAATTCAAGTTTATTAGTTAGTTTAGTTAGTCGATTTCTCAAATGCATGTTAGTATATTGTCTTGGTTTCATTAGTTTAACTTAGATTTAGTTAAATCATTAGTTAATTTTTATTCTAGTATTAGGGGTTGTGCTTAAAATTAATTTAGATAAACTCATTTTATGCATTTTAAGTTTTAGTGAAAAATCCAAAAATTATTGTTCATGCATTAGTTAATTTTTATTGTTAAGTTGGTAATTAGTGATAATTAGGATTAATTTAGATTTAATATTTTAGACTTTTAGATTTGTAGTTAATTTCTTAATCAATTTGCATTTTTATTAGTTAGTTTAATTACATGCATTTTTATTTTAAGTTTGTTTAAATTTTAGTTTAATTAATTTTATTCCTTTATTTTTATATTCGCATTTTAATTGCGTTAATTCATTTTAACTGTTTTAATTTTCTTTTGTAGGTTATTTTCTTTTAATTGCTCGGAGTACAGTAAGTAAATTTTGCTCGATTTTATTTCCTTTAGTTCTTATTATTTTATTGATTTTCGGTATTTTTAATTGGCCTTAGTAGATCACCCTCCTTAACTCCATAATTTGCTAGGATATACTTAGGGTAAGATTAACCGGTAGTTAATTAGGCTAGTCAACTTCTCTGTGAGACGATAATTGCGGGACTCAAATCCCATTATTACTTGTACGACCCATGCACTTGCAGACAATACCCTTAGGGTGTGTCAGAAGACTGTCGACATCGACCCCAGGCAGAATCCGACCTATAGGACCGACGAACGACAAAGATCGCCTGCAAAAGAGAGAGGAAAAGCCGAGAGAGGAGAAAGAGGGAGAAATCCGGTGACCGGCGCCGATTTGGGGCCAGCCACCACCAGTCGAGCGTCCCCCAGCCGTGGGCGATGCGATTGGTGGCAACACCAGCGGGTAAGATGGCGGCCAGCGCCGGAAACGGTGGAAGAAGAGAGAAAGCCACCGACGGAGGAGAGAAGAGGTCGGACTGGCCACTTTTTGGCGACCTCGAATGAAACGAACCCCAGATTCGAGATGCGGACGACCCAGCGAAGCCACTGGCGGTAAAAACCGATGAAGAATCGACCTGCGAGCCACTGAACCGGTCGAACCGGACTGAACCGACGGTTTGAACTGGGTTGAATCGGATCGAACCGACGGTTTGAACTGGGTTGAATCGGACCGAATCGGTTCAGCCAAAAACAAAAGGAAAAAGGAAGAAAAAGGGAAAAAGAAAAAGAGGAAAAATTGGGAAAAATTCTAGTGATGCAATCGAGCTACGGGTAAGTCGGTAAACAGTCGAATTACCGATTTAAATTTTGAAATATTTAATTTGATTAATATTCGACTGGAAATTACTAAAAAAAATTATGTAAATTGTGTAGCTCGACAATTGGCATCAACCGAGAGCTCGAGACAGCCTCGATTTGTGTACTATCATGGAATCACGGGTAAGTAACCCTTATTTATGACAATTTTGCACCGTTATGCGTGTTGATAAATTACAGATTTAATTTTCGCATAAATGAATTAAATTTGGAAATTTGAATAAATTGTCATAAATACTAAATTGAGATATCCGAGAATTTAGAATGAGGCTAAATATATACTGATGGGCCCAATGAGCCCAATAGGCTTAAATGATTTTAAGGATCGAAATAGGTGAAAAGACTATTTTACCCCTATTAGGGAAGTTCACCTAAGGATGGTGAAAGCATGACATGCATGAAATGCATGATTTAAAGAAATTTATGGTTTAAGGATTTTATTGGTTTTAATCAAAGCAAATCGATAGATTGGCCAGTAATTGCATGAATTTCACATGATAACACTACGTAAGTGTTAATTATATTTAAATGGAAATTTCTTTGGAAAACGGGCCAACTATCAAGTTTATATGAAAACAGATAGTGCTGGCGTATAGTTCGCACTATATCTGCGTTTGTGAGTGTGCATAAATGTGCTTGAGCGGTTGCTCGCACCGACTTGTGTGACATCATATGCATGAAATGTGCTAGAGCGGTTGCTCGCACTGATTTTACTATTGTGAAATGCATGAGAGGTGCTGGAGCCTAGCTCACACCCTGTTTTGACATGTTTTGACTGTTCTGATTTGTTTTGACTGAATATGCATAAAAAGGTACTGAAGCGATTGCTCGCACTAGTTTTACTGATTTGATATGCATGAGAGGTGCTGGAGCTTAGCTCGCATCCAGTTTTGATATTATATTGCATAAAAGACGTGCTGGAGTGTAACTCGCATGAGATTTGATTTACTTGAGCATTCATTTGTGCTGGAGCGTTGCTCGCACAAAGTTTTATATGGTTTTTATAATTCATTTGAATGTCGTACTGGAGTTTTTCTCATACGAGGTTTTCACTGAGTTTTTAAACATATCCGTACTAGAGCATTACTCGTACGTGGATGTTACTTGAATTTATAATCAATTTAAGTCTTACTGGAGCACTGCTCATACGCAGATTTTACTGATTCTTATGAAACCGTGCTAGAGCTTCGCTCGCACGAGGTTTTCTGATATCATGAATATGCATGGAGTCGTGCTTGAGCTTTGCTCGCACAGGGATTTATATTACATGCATATAGCCGTGTTGGAGCCTCTTGTAGACTGTATGTCACAGTGAGATGATATGCTCACACGTGCATACTGAGACAGAGATGATATGGGTGGATAAGACCTATTACAAGCACCCTTGACTGAGCTTGGGTTCACGGAGTACGTTGTACCGTGTATGTCACGCGGAGTACGCTGTACCGTGGGGATTGTTGGAGTGGAGTGGCATTAGCCACGAGGCAGCAAGCCTTGCCCTCGCAATCCTGGTGTTATGCTATTCTGACGGGTAGGACAACCCACCTCCCGTTTCAGGTGTGATACCCCGAACACTAGGTACCGTGTTGCCAGGGATCACTAGGATATGGCAATAGTCCTCGACGTTACTGATAGTCATTTACATGTCTCACATGATATAACCATTGGTCGATAGACCAAGGTAGACCCGAGGGAGGGGTCAGGCCCCTGATTTTATGATTTTATGATATGTGACCATGAAAGAAGGGTGGTTTTATAATCGAAGTTTTATAATGAATTTTAATAAATTGTTTTATGAGATGATTGACCCGGAATGGTTACTTTTTACTGCAGTTTTAATGAAATGATTTGAATGCAGTAGCATGATGGTGTTTTCCATGCTTTCATTTCAAATTCATGATTTGTCTTACATGACATGAAAGAATGCATGATCTTGTTTTAATTCATGCTAAGTATGATTTAATGATGTCACATGAAATGCCTTTGATGCATGAATTACATGATTTTTATATGCACAAATAGTTTTGAATAAACTATGTCATTGATGTATGAATGATTCTGTGCTTGAGATTTTAATGAAAAGAAATGGATTTTAAGGGCATGGCATTATGAGCATGTAGATAGTGGAGCTATCTACTTACTTGCATAATTGCCTTACTGAGCGTGTGGTTTGCTCACCCCCTTATTTTCCCATCTTTTCAGAGCACTCGCAATAGTTATTGAGCGGCTGAGGACTTGCATGCTTGGTATCAGCTGCTTCTCATCGAGAGACAGGTATACATATTTGTATAGTTTTGTATCTAAATATGTAATGCACAGTACTATAAACAGATTTGATGCTGGGGATGTAGAGTTATAAATACCATTGTATATGTATTTAATTAAAGTCAAAGGAAAAGTAAACTCTAATATGTGAATGTGATTATGGAAATGGAATGGCAAATAGGTGAGTGGTGACTAACACCGAATCATAGCCCAACTGTGTTGTAGGATGTCACGATGAGAGAAAGGTAAGAATTAAATAATAAATGAAAAAGCGAAAAATTTACTCTGATTTTTAGGTAATTTGGGTCGTGACATGTTTCGGCTCCACCATTTGGGTGCCGGTACGTAGGGACCCTATAGCACTTGACTCAACCTGTGTGGAAGATGTCTTGCTACTGGTGGTTTATGATGATGATGTTTCGGTAGTATCTCGCACCCGCGCAGCGCGCATTTATGTTTCCCACACGGAGAATGCCTTTGGTGCCCGTGTCCTAGCTAGGTGCTAGTGAAAGTAAAAAAATAGATACTACCCATATTTTAAGAAAGTGCTGTACGACCTTGATCTAGTCTACAGCCCCCTTACCATGGCCATAGGTATGATGACTCTCTACGGAGAACGACATGTATCGCATGACTTAGTTATAACCTAGTCTCCTCGATTTGATTAAAAATGATTATGTGCTTTTATGATATTCATGATAATTGGTTATGAAATGTTTACGAATAGAGATGATTTTAAGAACTCATCCATGAATAATGAAAAGTTTGTAAAATAGTTAAGCATGTTATTTGTTTTAAAGAAACTCATGCTTTATGATTTTTTTTATGATGACTACGCATTAAATGACAATTTACATATTATGTTAAAGATTGGTTTTATGAACGATTTTACATGCTTTTACATATTAGAACTACTTTAAACGTATTATCTTACTGGGCGTTTCCCCAAAAGCTCACCCCTCTACCTTTCAGACTATTTACAGTGATCTGTAGGCGTTACCTGCCTCGTACACGACGTAGGCTGGTGGGAAAGAGCTACCCTAGGCTACTTTTTATATACACAGAAAAGGTATACAATTACATTCGTTTACCAGATACATTTGTATGCACAGACATATATTGGAAATATTTTGTTGGGATGTGATTTGTAAGGAAAACAATGTAAAGAATATTACTTTTAGGATTATGTTTTAAGATGATCGGTATTGAATCGAAATGGATGTATTGGGTTGTAAATTTGGATTTGGAAAGCATGTTTGGTAGTTGTAGATATTTCGGATTGTTAAAACAATTGATTTGCAGGTGGGTAGGCTTATATATAAGCCGTTATGTTGCCAAAATTTCTATCGGCCATATGTGTTAAAACATGAAATTTAAATATAATTATGGATAAAGAATTAGTAAAAGTGAATTGACACTGAACAGGAATACAACCTAAGTGAATAAGGGAATAAGTGGGAATTTTAAGTTAAAAAAAACCCCAAATTTTCAAGGGTCAAGGGTCGTTACAGTTAAAGGTGGTATCAGAGCGAAGGTTGTCTAGTACTGTTAGTGTCGAAAATAAAGATAAAATTACATCCCAAATGTCTGTGCTTGTGTGGTTGTACGTAATGTATACCTAATGAATTTAAGATTTGATCTTTGGAATTACGCGCAGGTATTAGATCAATTGCATGATGAGTGGAAGACGAGGACGCCTTCGGAGGCAGGCTCAGCCACCTCCACCCTCTTCACCGCAGCCAGAGAGTCCTAATACTCGTATGGCATGGTTCGAGCAGTAATTAGAGCAGACCCTTGAGCGAGGCTTGGAATCGATAGCTGCCATGGTTGCCCAACACCTAGGGGCAAACGTTTCTGATTCAGCTGGTACGACATCAATTCTTACTCCGGTGCCGACTCCTCCACAAGCACCACTTCCACCTCCTCCTCCACAAGTTCCTCTAGTACCTATGGCGCCTCAGCCTCCTTGTAAGACCCAATTTTATTTAAAACACGAAATGAGAAAAGATCAAATGAATGATTAAAATTGTAGTCCCGAACACGTGTAAGGGTAAAACGATCAAAAGACCAAAATTTGATATTTATCGTGACAAGAAAATTTAATTAAAAATATGAGATTGAGAAATCTTGATCAATAACGAAGAAATAATTAAATTTGAGATTAAATTGATCAAGATATGAATTTATTGGAATTAACCAGAATTTTCACCTTGGGAAATTATCCAGAAAATAATTGTCACGCCCCGAAAATGCGGAAAATAGGGCAAATTTAAAACTTTTTACTCATTAACTCACAGTTAAAGGTGCATTCCTGTGCAGTGTCATACATCATCATAATTATCATTCCTCAGGATCTCATCACTAGAATTTATATATCATATCAAATACATTAATCCATCTCAAGTTAATTAATCCTAATACATCCCATATAATGTTATACATCAAGTGTCTGCAATTACAATAATAGTCTGGGTACATGAAAAGATAAAATATACCTCAAAGTACAAAATATATGGCCTGGAGCTCGAATCCTCCACTAGCCACTACTCCGTACGTCGCAGGGAGATCCTTTTTCACTTGAAGAACTCTGGGGGGAAAGAAAAACAGGGTGAGCTTCTAAATCACTCAGTAAAGGGGGTAAGGAACTCATTTCATAAACCAAAATGCACATCACAAAAGGTTTATTTGTATGTGAAACTCATTTGAAAACCATAGCATGAAAGTACTCAAAACGACACTCTCATGTGTCAAGTCATGTGAAAACATGAAGTAAAAGGCTCACTCTAGAGCAATAACAAACCATGTGAAAACAATGCGATAAACGCTTTCTCAATTACGGGATAAAATCATCGAAATAGTAAATGCACGTGGCACAGCCACTAAACACACTGGCATAGCCACAAAACGCACGTGGCAAAGCCACTGATTTAATTTCTCACGTGGCATAGCCACAGAATAGGGTTTCTCAACGTGGCACAGCCACCAATGGGGTATAACGTGGCGCAGCCACCAATGGGGTTTCTCAACGTGGCACAGCCACCAATGGGGTTTCTCAACGTGGCACAGCCACCAATGGGGTATAACGTGGCACAGCCACCAATGGGGTTTCTCAACGTGGCACAGCCACCAATGGGGTTTCTCAACGTGGCACAGCCACCAATGGGGTATAACGTGGCACAGCCACAGAATAGGTTATTCTCACGTTACCAGAACGGAGAAGAAATCGGGCTTACATGCTACCAGAGCAATGCCCGGTGTGTACTCACAACTACACACCTAAGTCTTATCACATAAGACGGGTTTGCCTTCACGTAGAACTCATAATGGTTTTTCTCTCATAAAACTCATTTGAAAATCATTTTGTACTCAACACAAAACGTAATAAAACCGAGTTCCAACCGGCAAAGCACACGCACACATTTCTCAAATCTCAATATTGCCTTAATGTAGAGCCCAGTTATAAACTCATAAAAACATTGGGCTCCAACCGGCTATAAAATCATGTGCAATTTAAATCTCAACACAAAACCCAACATGCTTGTTTTATAAACCACAATTCATGCTAAAATAGTTTACATTTCACATACACAAATGGTTTAGATTTCCCTTACCTCTTTGCACCTCGTATAGTGCAATCGTTTCTCCCGTATCACGGACTAGTCTCGCACTCCACTCTGGAACTCCCGAGCTGTCTAAACGATGTTAAAACATCAATACTCAATTATCTCAATGTCCTACATTTCTCATGCCAATTATGTAGGCTAATTCTCCACATTGTCTAAATTTCCATTTATAGCACAAATTCTCAAAATTACCAAAATGACCAAATATCTACATTACTCCAACTACATTGCAATTTCATCAATCCCTAATCCTTTCTCAACTATTTCAACGCAATGACAACCACCAATAACATCAAAATCAGCTCAAATATCAAGATCGAGGTTTAGAAATTACCCAAAGCTTGTGAGACGCACAACCCACGCCTCGATCTGATTCGTCCTTCGATTTCCAAGTATGTTGTTCTCCCTTTGATGAGGAACAACTTTCCTTCTTACCACAATAGCTGATTCGGCCGGAAATGGGTGATTTGGATGAGTGAGAAAGTTAGGTTTTCGGTAAAATGGGGGTTGGAAGAGAGAGAAAGTGAAATTGCAGGAGAAAAACACGGGTTCCTTATATAGACTAGAGGTAGGAGATCGATCTGCCTCTTGATGAGATCGATCTGCGTTTGAAATTTGGGGACGATCTGGGCAATTTTATGCCTAGGAGATCGATCTGTCGAGGGGTAAGATCGATCTCTTTATGGCTTTATGAGATCGATCTGCTCCTAAGGAGATCGATCTTCTCCCAAACAGAATCATTTGGAGATCGATCTCTTCCTCATGAGATTGATCCTTTCTCAAACAGAATCATTTGGAGATCGATCTCTTCCATTGGAGATCGATCTGCTCCTCAAATTCCTCCTTCCTCGTCATTTTTAACTCACCAGATCGATCTCTCCTTCTCCCAGATCGATCTGTCCTCATACTTCATGCTTATTTTACACACTTAACATATAAATCTCCAATTATAATTCCCACAATTCACTTAGCTCAATAAATTACACTTCAAATTCTTATTACATCATTAAAATATGTCTGAAATTCTCAGATCTCACATCCTCCCCACCTTAAAAAGAATTTGGTCCTCCAAATTTAACTCAACTAGTCAAAATAGATGGGGGTATTTCTCCTTCATGAGGCTCTCTAGTTCCCACGTTGCCTCTTCCCTTGAGTGATGTTTCCACAAAACTTTCACTAATGGGATGCTCTTGGTTCTCAGTACCTTCTCCTTTCTATCGAGAATCCGGACGGGTTCCTCAGTGTAGCTCATGTCCTCCTGTGTGCCCATCTCATCATACTCTATAACATGAGAAGGGTCCGAGTGATACTTCCTCAACATAGACACATGAAAAACATTGTGTATTCCGGACATCTGTGGGGGTAATGCCAATCTGTAGGCTACCTCTCCCACTCTCTCAAGAATCTCAAATGGTCCTATGTATCGAGGACTCAATTTTCCTTTCTTCCCAAATCGCATGATACCCTTGCTCGGTGATACTCTCAGAAATACTGCATCAGCAACATCAAACTTGAGTGGCCGTCTACGCACATCCGCGTAGTTTTTCTGTCTACTTTGTGCAGCCCGTAACCTCTCACATATGAGTTTCACACTCTGTACGGCTTGCTCAACAAGCTCGGGAGCATTTATCTTTCTGTCACCGACTTCTTCCCAAGCTACAGGGGATCTACACCTCCTACCATATAGAGCCTCAAAAGGTGCCATTCCAATACTCGCATGATAGCTGTTATTGTATGCAAACTCTGCTAGGGGCAGGTGATCATCCCATGATCCCTTAAAATCCATCGTACACGCCCTCAACATATCCTCCAGGGTCTGAATAGTCCTCTCTGACTGACCATCTGTCTGAGGATGATAGGCAGTACTGAAACTCAATCGAGATCCCATGGACTCTTGAAACTGGGTCCAAAATCTGGAAGTAAACTGGGAATCTCAATTAGAAGTAATACTCACTGGAGCCCCATGTAATCTAGCTATCTCACTGACATACAGCTCAGCTAAGGCATCCACAGTATCTGTGCTCTTGATGGCAAGGAAGTGGGCACTCTTGGTCAATCTATCCACAATGACCCATATCGCGTCACGACCTCTTCGGGTCCTCGGTAAACCCATAATAAAGTCCATAGTGACATGCTCCCATTTCCATGTGGGTACAGGTAAGGGCTGTAGTAGTCCTCCGGGCTTCCGATGCTCAGCTTTCACTTGCTGGCATACTAAACACCTGGCCACGTACTCTGCCACGTCTCGCTTCATACCACTCCACCAATACACTTTTCTCAAGTCTCGGTACATCTTAGTACTCCCTGGGTGCATGGTGTATCGCGAGCAGTGGGATTCTCTCAGTATCTGTCTCTTTAGGGTATCATCGTCCGGTACACAAATCCGTCCTCTGAACCTCAATAATCCATCCTCACTGATGGTGAGATCCGACTGCGAACTCTGCTCAGCTTGGCTAACCATATCTATCAATCTCTGATCACTGCGCTGCCCAGTTCTAATCTGATCCATGATCCTGGGCTCTATCCGCAGGCTAGCCAAAAATCCAGTCTCTACCTCTTTAACTCTGATCCGAAATTCGACGAACTGCTCTAACAAATCCCATTCCCTTATCATCATTGCTGATATCATACTCTTCCTGCTCAGGGCATCAGCAACCACATTCGCCTTACCCGGATGATATAGAATCTCGCAGTCATAATCCTTAAGGAGTTCCATCCATCTCCTTTGTCTCATGTTTAACTCTTTCTGATCAAAGAGATATCTCAAACTCTTGTGATCAGTGAAGATCTGGAATCTTTCCCCATATAAGTAGTGTCGCCAGTTCTTCAAAGCAAATACCACAGCGGCTAACTCCAAATCATGCGTGGGGTAATTCCGCTCATGGTCCTTCAGCTGTCGCGATCCATACGCGACCACTCTTCCGTGCTGCATAAGTACACACCCCAATCCTTGATGAGATGCATCACTATACACCGAAAATCCTCCTGATCCCTCAGGAATGGTTAACACAGGTGCCGCTGTCAACCTCCTCTTTAATTCTTGAAAACTGAGCTCACATTGATCAGTCCATATAAATGGAGTCTCTTTGCGCGTGAGCTTAGTCAAAGGAGCGGCAATCCTTGAAAATCCTTCCAAAAATCTTTTGTAATACCCTGCCAAACCAAGGAAGCTTCGAACCTCAGTAACTGTCCTCGGCCTCTTCCAACTAAGCACAGCTGCTACTTTACTTGGGTCCACTGATACTCCTTCCTCTGAGACTATATGACCAAGGAAAGCTATCCGGTTCAGCCAAAACTCACACTTACTAAGCTTTCCGTATAATTGCTTATCTCGGAGTATCTGAAGTACTAACCACAAATGCTGTGCTTGTTCCTCATACGACCGAGAGTACACCAGGATATCATCAATAAAGACTATCACAAATTTATCCAGATAGTCTCTGAACACCTCATTCATCAATCTCATAAATGCTGCAGGGGCGTTCGTCAATCCAAAGGACATCACCAGAAATTCGTAATGGCCATACCTTGTCCTGAAGGCCGTCTTTGGAATATCTTCTTCCTTGATCCTCAATTGGTGATAGCCCGATCTCAAATCAATCTTAGAAAAGACTGAGGCCCCTCTTAGCTGATCGAATAGATCATCAATCCTGGGTAGTGGGTATTTATTCTTCACCGTGGCTTTATTCAACAGCCGGTAGTCTACGCACAATCTGAGACTACCATCCTTCTTTTTAACAAATAGTACTGGTGCTCCCCACGGCGAAACACTGGGTCTAATAAACCCTTGATCCAATAACTCCTGTAGTTGTCTCTTCAATTCCTCAAGTTCCACTAATGCCATCCTGTAAGGAGGGTTAGAGATCGGCTGAGTATCTGGTACCAAATCAATGGTAAACTCCAGCTCTCTCTCTGGTGGTAAACCTGGCAATTCATCTGGGAAAACATTCAGAAATTCGCAAACCACAGGTATATCCTCAATCCTCGGATGTTCCCGCTCATCATCTGAGATGAGTGTCTCATAACCTTCACATGAACAATCATATTTAATATTCTCCAAAATAATATTAAAATTCTCAAATTACTTACTAGAATTTCACATATTCATTTCCTCAACATCTCAACCGTACACTGTAAGGTTCAGGTAGGGAGAAAGTTACAATCTTAGTGTAGCAGTCTAAACTCACTCGATTGGTCGCCAACCAATCCATTCCCAAAATTACATCAAACCCATGTATATTCAACATGATTAGATCTGCTAACATCACTCTATCTCCCACCTTTTTCTCACATCCTCTACAGATTAACTCAGTTCTCTAGGATTCACGCATAGGGGTATTTACATGTAGTATGTATTCTAGAGGTTCAAACTTCAAGTCTAATCTACATGCAAAATGCTCAGAAATAAATGAATGCGTGGATCCTGAATCAATCAACACATGAGCCTCATAATTACAGACAGAGAGTGTACCTCTTATAGTTTCTGCCGAAGTGTCTGCGGTCTCCTTATCCAGGGCAAACACACGTCCCTGTGCCACAGGTTTCTTCCCTTTCTCTGTCGCAGTGGCCCGTCTCCGAGGATCCACTCTCTGAGGCTATTGTCTAGTGGGCTCCGGAGCATGTGGTATCTGAGGTTGGGGACAATCCTTCACTCTGTGACCTATGTCACCACATCTAAAACATCCACGGATCGACCCAGTACAACTTCCCTCATGCGATCGGCCACAGTCTCTACAAACCCTTATCTCCGGCCTGACATATCGAGGGGTCTCCTTGATAATAGGATAGGCTCTGGGTCTCTCCAATCTGTCCTTCTGCACCTCAATCCTTCCTCTTCTGAAGGAACCTCTCCGAGCCTCCGTTTGGAAAAGTGCTGGCCTTTTACCCTTATCTCTATTCACTGTTCTGAGCTCATTCTGGAATTGTACCATCTCAATTCTTCTTTCAATCTCCTGTGCTCGTCTCAGAGCATCTCCAAACTCAGTAATACATAGCCCTATCAATCTATCTCTGATGACGGGCTTCAACCCATACACAAACTTCTCTGTGCGGAGCTCTTCACTCTTGAAGGTCTCTGGGTCATATCTCAATAGCGCTGTGAATTGGCTCTCATAGTCATCCACAGACATGTCACCCTGTACCAAACTCAAAAACTCGGCTTGTTTCTTTCTCTGGGCGGCTCGTGGTACATATTGGGTCCTAAAGGCTGTCTGAAACTCTTCCCAACCAATCACATCATGGTGGGACATCAGAATACCCTGGGTAGTACCCCACCAATCTCGAGCTCTCCCCTTCAGCATATAGGCACTCATACTGACCCTCTCAGCATCGGTGCACCCCAGGAAATCAAATATAATTCTTAATTCCGTCAACCACTCCTCAGCCTCTGTAGGATCCTTCTTTCCCTTAAATGCGGGTGGATTCATCTTCAGAAAATCCCTTAGTCGGACCATACTTCTATCCTCAGGCTGGGCGACGAGAGGCACTGGGGGTATGGGAGGTCCTTGTGGTGGTGTAGGGGTAGTATCCGAGGCATTAACTCCAAAGTGTTGCGCGAATAACGCTGCCATCTGCTCAAAACCTTGCCTCACATCGGTCTCAATCCGATTAAATCGAGAGTTAGGACTCTCTGGTTGTGGGATAGGTGGCGGAGGGGACTCTGCCTGTCTCCTCGAACGACCTCGTCGTTTACGCATTCTCTATCTCAACTCGTCTCCTGTGCGTACATATCACAATCGATTGAAATCTAAATCCTCAATTTCAGTTCATGACCAGACTATTACAGACACTTGGGATGTATTCTATTTCACTTAATCGACACTGACAATACTAGACACCCTAAGCTCTGATACCAAGAAAACTCTGTCACGCCCCGAAAATGCGAAAAATAGGGCAAATTCAAAACTTTTTACTCATTAACTCACAGTTAAAGGTGCATTCCTGTGCAGTGTCATACATCATCATAATTATCATTCCTCAGGATCTCATCACTAGAATTTATATATCATATCAAATACATTAATCCATCTCAAGTTAATTAATCCTAATACATCCCATATAATGTTATACATCAAGTGTATGCAATTACAATAATAGTCTGGGTACATGAAAGATAAAATATACCTCAAAGTACAAAATATATGGCCTGGAGCTCGAATCCTCCACTAGCCACTACTCCGTACGTCGCAGGGAGATTCTTTTTCACTTGAAGAACTCTGGGGGGAAAGAAAAACAGGGTGAGCTTCTAAATCGCTCAGTAAAGGGGGTAAGGAACTCATTTTATAAACCAAAATGCACATCACAAAAGGTTTATTTGTATGTGAAACTCATTTGAAAACCATAGCATGAAAGTACTCAAAACGACACTCTCATGTGTCAAGTCATGTGAAAACATGAAGTAAAAGGCTCACTCTAGAGCAATAACAAAGCATGTGAAAACAATGCGATAAACGCTTTCTCAATTACGGGATAAAATCACCGAAATAGTAAATGCACGTGACACAGCCACTAAACACATGTGGCATAGCCACACGTGGCATAGCCACAAAACGCACGTGGCAAAGCCACTGATTTAATTTCTCGCGTGGCATAGCCACAGAATAGGGTTTCTCAACGTGGCACAGCCACCAATGGGGTATAACGTGGCACAGCCACCAATAGGGTTTCTCAACGTGGCACAGCCACCAATGGGGTTTCTCAACGTGGCACAGCCACCAATGGGGTATAACATGGCACAGCCACCAATGGGGTATAACGTGGCACAGCCACCAATGGGGTTTCTCAACGTGGCACAGCCACCAATGGGGTTTCTCAACGTGGCACAGCCACAGAATAGGTTATTCTCACGTTACCAGAACGGAGAAGAAATCGGGCTTACATGCTACCAGAGCAATGCCCGGTGTGTACTCACAACTACACACCTAAGTCTTATCACATAAGACGGGTTTGCCTTCACGTAGAACTCATAATGGTTTTTCGCTCATAAAACTCATTTGAAAATCGTTTTGTACTCAACACAAAACGTAATAAAACCGAGTTCCAACCGGCAAAGCACACGTACACATTTCTCAAATCTCAATATTGCCTTAACGTAGAGCCCAGTTATAAACTCATAAAAACATTGGGCTCCAACCGGCTATAAAATCGTGTGCAATTTAAATCTCAACACAAAACCCAACATGCTTGTTTTATAAACCACAATTCATGCTAAAATAGTTTACAATTCACATACACAAATGGTTTAGATTTCCCTTACCTCTTTGCACCTCGTATAGTGCAATCGTTTCCCCCGTATCACGGACTAGTCTCGCACTCCACTCTGGAACTCCCGAGCTGTCCAAACGATGTTAAAACATCAATACTCAATTATCTCAATGTCCTACATTTCTCATGCCAATTATCTAGGCTAATTCTCCACATTGTCTAAATTTCCATTTATAGCACAAATTCTCAAAATTACCAAAATGACCAAATATCTACATTACTCCAACTACATTGCAATTTCATCAATCCCTAATCCTTTCTCAACTATTTCAACGCAATGACAACCACCAATAACATCAAAATCAGCTCAAATATTAAGATCGAGGTTTAGAAATTACCCAAAGCTTGTGAGACGCATAACCCACGCCTCGATCCGATTCGTCCTTCGATTTCCAAGTATGTTGTTCTCCCTTTGATGAGGAACAACTTTCCTTCTTACCACAACAGCTGATTCGGCCAGAAATGGGTGATTTGGATGAGTGAGAAAGTTAGGTTTTCGGTAAAATGGGGGTTAGAAGAGAGAGAAAGTGAAATTGCAGGAGAAAAACACGGGTTCCTTATATAGACTGGAGGTAGGAGATCGATCTGCCTCTTGATGAGATCGATCTGCGTTTGAAATTTGGGGACGATCTGGGTAATTTTATGCCTAGGAGATCGATCTGTTGAGGGGTAAGATCGATCTCTTTATGGCTTTATGAGATCGATCTGCTCCTAAGGAGATCGATCTTCTCCCAAACAGAATCATTTGGAGATTGATCTCTTCCTCATGAGATCGATCCTTTCTCAAACAGAATCATTTGGAGATCGATCTCTTCCATTGGAGATCGATCTGCTCCTCAAATTCCTCCTTCCTCGTCATTTTTAACTCACCAGATCGATCTCTCCTTCTCCCAGATCGATCTGTCCTCATACTTCATGCTTATTTTACACACTTAACATATAAATCTCCAATTATAATTCCCACAATTCACTTAGCTCAATAAATTACACTTCAAATTCTTATTACATCATTAAAATATGTCTGAAATTCTCAGATCTCACAATAATCGAAAATTATATCGGAAAGATGAAATAATACCGAGAAATTCATTTATTGATTAAATGAATTAAATATAAATTTTTTTAGATATTTTGGCAAAAATAATAATATTTAATTTGTGAGATCCGTAATTTTTGTATGATATTCCTTATGATTTCCATATTGTATGACATTAGTATATGTTAATGGATTCATAAGATGGTTAATTTGGATTTGATAAATGTGGATGAAACGAAATAAATTACGTAAAATCGAGTATGGATAAATCGGGAAAATAAAGAAGCAACAAGTTTGTCTAAGGAATTAAATCGAGGTGACTGAAAATAAGGAAATTGAAAATAGGGAAAAGATTGTGGATTGATGAAAGAAAGTCGATTCAATTTGGTCCCGAACCCGTGCAAGGGTAAAATGGTCAAAAGACCAAAATTCGATATAAATTCGATAAGTAATTTTCGTTAAATTATGGAATTTGCGAAATCTGGATCAATACCGAGGAAAATATTTAAATTCGAGGTCGATTGATCTAGATATAAATTTATTGAAATTTACGGGAATTAATTTGGAATTAATCGGGACTTTTAATTCAAAAAATTATCCCGAAAAGAATCGAAAAATATACCGAGAAAGACGAAAATACACTGATAAATTCATTTATTGATTAAATGAATTTAATAATATTTTTTAAAGATTATTTAAGAGATATTTGGATTATTTAATATATTTTAATTGATTAAAATAATAATAAATAAATTAATAAATAATAATAAATGAAAAAAAACGGAAAAATCTGAAAATCCTTCCGGGAGAGAGAAAGACCCGCGAATCCAAAAACGGAACCAACGACCCGTCTGAACCCGATACCTCCGACGAGCCACCGGCGACCGTTGAGCCCAGGCGAAGGTCGAAAAAGGTAGAGGAGAGCCTGGCGACTCTAACGGTACCGGTGACGCGCGTCGACGGCAGCTATTTCCGGCGAATCGACGATCGAAAGTTTCGGAGAGAAAACGTGTCGGTTCGGACGAACGGCGGCATTCCAGCACCGATTCAGCCCAGCCGAGCCTTCCCCTTGCCGAGACGGTTCTGTTGAGGCCATTGGCTGCCGGCGAGACTGCCGAAAACGCCGGCGACGGTGAAATGCCCAAAACAGCACCGTAGCCGAGAAGGGAGAAAAGAAAAAAAAAGAAAAAAGAAAAGGAAAAAGAAAAAAAAGGAAGAAAGTGTAACCGGGGACGACTTGAAAATTCGGGTAAGTGACCAAGGGTCAGGATTGACCTACGGATAAACTCGAAAATTTAATTTAATATTTTATTGATGGAAAATAACCCCAAATCGCATAATTATGCATTTTCACTACAGAGCCCGAACGAGAGCCGATTTAGCTCCGATTTTCGTACCCCGCACCATATTGGGTAAGTACATTTTAATTACGATAATATGAGTCCTTTAATGCAGAGTTTCGATTATTTTATGGAAATTACAAATTAATTCTGCATAAAAGGAATTTTATTCGAAATTTCAAAGTAATTATCGTAAACAGTATCCGGGCTATCCACTGAGTTTGGAACGAAGCCCGATGATTATTGATAAATCAAATGAGCCCTGTAAACCCGAAGAAGGGATTTAAAAGTGGAAACGGGCTGAAAAAAGGGTTCGAGGCCCATTAAAGTGCAATTGGGCCCAATAGAGTAAAAATGAGCCCAGAGCTTTAGATTCGATCAGTAAGAGTGAAATACTGATCTGTATATTGAACTGAACCCATATGTGGTTATATGCAGCTCCGTAGACGAGCGAATTAGACTGAGAGACCTGGTACGGCCGAGTCGGGATAAGCTAGCGCGTGATTCCAAGTAAGGGAATTTTATGAACACTAAAAGGTAGCTGTAAGTAATTTTGAGGGGATTTACATTACGTTAAATTCAATAGGCTACCCGAAAACAGAATAATAATTTTTACGAAAAAATATGGAAATAGTGAAAAATGACTATTTTATCCCCAGTTAGGAAAATTTCAAAAAGGGTAGTAAGGCTATGAAATTGCATGAATTTCATGATTTTAATGTTTTCATGATGATATTGCTTTAATTCAAGCAATTTATGGATAGGTTGGCTATTATTTACATGTTTTAAGTGAAAAAGCACAGGTTAGGTGCCAGTTGATATTTATTTAACATGTTTTGATAATATTAAGCCACCTATCAGTGTTATATGAGTTGTAACCGTGCTTGAGCACTGCTCACACTGGATTTTATATTTTAACTCATACTCAGAGTGCTGGAGCCTTGCTCGCACTATTTTATAGATTTGTTTTATATGACTACCGTACTGGAGTTTTTCTCGTACGAGGTTTTCACTGAGTTTTAATACTTATCCGTACTGGAGCAATGCTCGTACGTGGATTTGAATTGAATGTATAATCAGTTTAAGTCGTACTGGAGCGCTACTCGTACACAGACTTTAATTGATTTCTATGAAACCGTGCTAGAGTTTCGCTTGCACGAGGTTTTCAGATATCATGAATATGCATGGAGCCGTGCTAGAGCTTCGCTCGCACAGAAATTTATATGACATGCATATAGCCGTGTTGGAGCCTTCTATTGACTGTGTGTCACAGTGAGATGATATGCTCACACGTGCATATTGAGACATACTTAACATGGGTGGATAAGACCTATTACAGGCACCCCTGATTGAGCTTGGGTTCACGGAGTACGTTGTACCGTGTATGTCACGCGGAGTACGCTGTACCGTGGGGATTGTTGGAGTGGAGTGGCATTAGCCACGAGATAGCAAGTCTTGCCCTCGCAATCTTGATATTATGCTGTTCTGGCGGGTAGGATGACCCACCTCCCGTTTCAGGTGTGATACCCCGCACACTAGGATCCGTGTGCCAGGGATCACGAGGTTATGGCCATAGTCTTGGATATTACCGATATAGTCGCTTACATGTCTCACATGATATAATGTATTGGTCCTAATAGACCAGGGTAGACTCGAGGGAGGGGTCAGGCCCTGATTGTCTTATGATTTCGATTGAGTTTTGATTATTCCCATGGAGGGATTTTATGAGACTTTCATTGATTTGTAACCCTATGAGAAGGGTAATTTTATATCGAAGATTTGAAAATGAAGAATTTTGTTGAAATGAATTTTGATTTGTGAGTGTATCGTATTTTGACCCAGATGGGGTATTTTAAAATGTGTTGTTTCATTGAGCATGAGATGTTTTCACATGAGAATTATTCCATGTTTTAATATGCCGATTGCCTGTTTTAGAACGGATGATATTATATATATGGCATATCATTGTTTTTACCTCATGCTCACATATAGCCTGATTTCTTATCAGCATGTAGATAGTATAGCTATCTACCCATTTGTATTATTGCCTTACTAAGCTTGTGGAGCTCACCCTTTCATTTTCCACCCACTTTCAGTATATCCACCATAGAGATAGCAGGTGTAGAGAGTAGACGGCATAGCTGATATCTTTGTTTCCCATCGACTGTCAGGTATACACCACGTACAGAATTTTGTATTAGTATGCTTACAGCACAGTATTGTATCTGAAAGAATATTTGGGGATGTAAATATAGAATCATGTGATGTATAAACATATCGACCACTCTATTATATGATAAATGATATCAGTATGTGTGTTTATGTGTAATATTTCTTAATGGTTTGAATGGTATATCGATATTGATTCACAGCCCGACCAGTTTAGAGGAATATGTCACGAGGAGGTAAGAAAGATCTTTCAAAAGCGAAAAATTTGTACTGATTTTGGTAGTATTGGGCTGTGACAGATAAAGTGGTATCAGAGCAGAGGTTGGCCAGACGTGAATCAGTATCGATAAGTAAGCAATTATGAGTTAGAGTTGGTCGGATAAGAGTCGATAGTAGTCGTTAAGGAAAATTACATCCCCCTTAGTATTGTGCTGTATGAGATGTCAAAGTGTATACTAGATGGGAATTAAATTAATAAAAGAATTTGGAATACAGGATTTACATTATGCCGGTCACCCGCAGTGGTAGTGGGGCTAGTACACATGCTAGAGGTCGTAGGGGCAGGCCTAGAGGCCGTGGTGATGGTATACAGACTGGTCAGGTACCCGAGGGTACTGTTGTGAGACCAGATGAGACTGAGGCACGCTTCGTTAAACTTGAGCGGAGTATTGAGAGCCTGCCTGAGATTGTAGCGCAGCAGGCAGCGCTCGGGGCTAGAGATAGGCGAGATCCGACGGGAGAGGTAGCACCTGATCCCGAGATACAGACACAGGCCGCAGAGTTACCCGAGGTTCAGGCTCAAGTTGCAGAGGCAGTGAGACCCCAGCCAGCTCATGATGTTGGATATGAGTGTCACCTGGATAGATTTAGACATTTTCAGAAGTTTAGACATCCAGTCTTCCATGGGAGGAAAGACCCAGTAGTAGCTGAGGATTGGGTGTATCAGATGGAGAAGCTATATATAGGCTTTTCAGGTGCACTACTACTGAGAGGGTTGCTTTTGCCGTATTTGTATTTCAGGGAGCGGCAGAGCATTGGTGGAGATCTACCGAGCCGATATTGAGAGCTCGACATGCTGAGGTCACATGGGAGATATTTTTGGATGCCTTTAGGAGGCAGTATGTTCCCGCTACTGCACAGCGAAAGTTGAGGATGGAGTTTTTGAGTTTGGTTTAGGGGAACCAGCCTATTGACGAGTATGAGACTCGATTCATCTCTTTGGGGAGATATGATTTGGAGACGATGGGCAGTGAGGATCGGAAGGTCCAAAAGTTTATAGATGGACTGAGACCAGCCATCAGATCTCGGTTAGCTCCCTTTGATGTTTCGACTTATGAGGAGGTAGTACATAAAGCTCAGCTGTGTGAGCAGGATTATGAGCGAAATGTCTCCGAGTCAAGAAAGTTCAGTAGGAGTCGAGACAGAGACTGGAAGAGACCCGGGAGAGATAGATTTTTTAGGAGAGGGGTACGGCTCTCTGATAAAAGGTCGAAGATTGAGGAGGTTCAGGAGAGGACAGATAGACCACCTGTTCATCCGGGTTTACCACCAACTAGTGGCATTGTCATTGGAGGACCACGCCCTACTACTGATCGATGTAGGCGATGTGGCAGATATCATGGTACCAGACCTTGTCCAGTGCCTATAGCTACTACTGTAGTATGTTATCGATGTGGGAGGCCAGGGCATGTGATGAGAGATTGCCCAGAGAGACAGGATACTGCCCCACAGAAGGGCAAGGAGCCGGAGAGAGCTCCAGTTCAGGTTCCTGCTCAGAGGAGGAGAGCTACTGCAGAAGAGAAAAGGAAGCAAGTGATAGGTACAGGGCGAGTTCATGCTTTGGACCAGGATACGGCAAATCAGTCGTCTGATGTGGTGAAAGGTACCATCCTGATCTTTGATTTAGAAGCATATGTTTTGATTGATCCTAGTGCCACGCATTCATTCGTATCACCTTCATTTGCATGTAAATTGTCTAAGTATGTAAAGCCTATTCCTCTGAGTAGTAAATTGTTAATACTTACCCCCATAAACACAAGTCAGCTAGTAGAGTATGTAGTCAGGGACTGTAAGTTGAAAGTCAGGAAAAAAGAAAGAAATGTCAGCCGACCTTATTGTGATGTATATGAGGGACTTTGATGTCATATTAGGAATGGATTGGTTGGCTGCCAATCGTGTTGTGTTAGATTATTTTTCTAAGACATTAACGTTCAATACCCCCGAAAGATATGTTGTTAAATTTCCCTGAAAAGTAATGGAATCAGTGGTTGTTCTAAATGGAGCAAGGAATTTTGTTGATGTTATGAATTATGTTTTGAAGGATTCATCACATATGTGGTTGATACGGATTAGGTACGATCAGATTTAAGAGATATTCCAGTGGTTAGGGACTTTCCTGACGTCTTTCCAAACGATTTACCAGGATTACCTCCA
The DNA here is from genome assembly GCA_033439115.1 of Firmiana major. Taxonomy (NCBI): domain Eukaryota; kingdom Viridiplantae; phylum Streptophyta; class Magnoliopsida; order Malvales; family Malvaceae; genus Firmiana; species Firmiana major. Next base: position 39,497,739 of record CM065907.1, on the reverse strand, counting down.
GCCAGAGAGATGGAGTTTGGGATAGATTTCATACCTGGTACAGAACCGATTTCGAGACCACCGTATAGGATGGCTCCGATTGAGTTGGAGGAGTTGAGGAAGCAATTACAAGATTTGCTTGAGAAGGGGTTTGTGAGACCGAACGTATCACCTTGGGGAGCTCCGGTCTTGTTTGTGAGGAAGAAGGATGGCAGCCTCCGATTGTGTATGGATTACAGATTGTTGAATAAGGCTACCATTAAGAATAAGTATCCCCTTCCACGCATTGATGATCTGTTAGATCAGCTTCGGGGAGCACATGTCTTTTCTAAGATTGATCTGAGGTCTGGGTATCATCAGCTGAGGATACGGAGAGAGGATATGCCCAAGACAGCATTTAGGACCCGTTATGGTCATATGAGTTTTTGGTTATGCCATTCGGGTTGACTAATGCCCCCGCAGCATTCATGGCTTTGATGAACGATGTGTTCAAGCCATACCTGGATCGGTTTGTGATTGTGTTTATCGATGATATTTTGGTATACTCTAGATCCAGGGAGGACCATGAGCAGCACTTGAGGATAGTGTTACAGGCCCTCAGAGAGAGACAGTTGTATGCCAAACTCAGTAAGTGTGACTTTTGGTTGGAGCAGATTTCTTTTTTGGGCCATGTAGTATCGAGGGATGGAGTGTCTGTGGACCCATCCAAGATAGAGGCAGTTGTTTAGTGGGAGCGGCCCAAGACAGTCACAGAGATTCGAAGTTTTTTGGGTTTGGCAAGATACTACAAGAGATTTGTAGAGGGTTTCTCCAGATTAGCTGCTCCGTTGACACGTCTCACACGGAAGGATGTTGAGTTTGTGTGGGATGATGCCTGTGAGAGGAGTCTTCAGGAGCTGAAGCGTCGATTGACAACTGCTCCAGTTCTCACCATACCTACCAGCTCAGGAGGTTTCTTGGTATATACAGATGCATCGCATCAGGGACTGGATTGTGTACTGATGCAGGATGGGTGGGTAGTTGCCTATGAATCTAGACAGCTGAAAGATCACGAGAGGAACTATCCGACCCACGATTTGGAGTTAGCGGCCATAGTGTTTGCACTGAAGATATGATGCCATTACTTATATGGTGAGCAGTTTCAGATTTTTACAGATCATAAGAGTCTGAAGTATTTATTCTCGCAGAAGGAGCTGAACATGAGACAGAGGAGATGGCTCAAGCTCCTGAAGGATTATGATTACGAGATATTATACCACCCGGGAAAGGCTAATGTAGTTGCTGATGCTTTGAGCAGGAAGAGCCTAGGGTTGGTATCATTTATGCTGGTTCGGGAACATGATTTGTTAGAGCAGTTCACGAGGCTCAGTTTGGACATAGCACCCCCTGAGATTGACAAAGTTGAGATCATTGCGAGCCTGAGATTGGAGCCGGAGTTGATTGATCATATCCGGCAGGCTCAGCAGAGTGATCAGGGATGTATTAAGTTGATGAGACAAGTACAGGCAGGTGCAGATACAGATTTTGTATTGAGTACCGATGGATTACTGAGGTTCTGCGGTAGGATATGTGTTCCCGAGGATCCTGAGATCAAGAGGATGATTTTATCAGAGGCTCACTCAGTGAGGTATACAGTACATCCGAGGAGTACGAAGATGTATCAGAATCTTCGGAGAGTTTATTGGTGGTCTGGGATGAAGAAAGACATAGCAGAGTATGTTGCGAGATGTCTCGTCTGTCAGCAGGTAAAGGTAGAGCATCAAAAGCCTGCAGGATTATTGCAGCCTCTACTGATACCGACATGGAAGTGGGAGCATGTCACCATGGATTTTGTGATGGGATTACCGAGGACCCGCAGAGGTCATGATGCCATCTGGGTGATTGTGGATAGACTGACGAAGTCCACCCATTTCTTAGCTATGAGAGCTACAGATGCTCTGAGTACGTTGGCGAACTTATATGTTCGAGAGATTGTCAGGCTACATGGCGTTCCAGTGAGCGTTGTTTCTGATAGGGATGCCCGCTTCACTTCCCATTTTTGGGAACATTTTTAGGAAGCGTTGGGGACCCAGTTGAGATTTAGCACTGCTTTCCATCCTCAGACAGATGGTCAGTCAGAGAGGACTATACAGACTTTGGAGGATATGTTGAGAGCGTGTGTGCTGGATTTTGGAGGCTCCTGGGATGATCATTTGCCATTAGCTGAGTTCGCCTACAATAACAGTTATCACTCGAGTATCGGGATGGCACCGTATGAGGCACTGTATGGTCACAGATGCCGTTCCCCTATTGGATGGGAAGAGATTGGTGACAGACTGTTATTTGCTCCTGACTTGGTACAGCAGGCTACTGAGGATGTCAGGTTGATATGCGATAGATTGCGGACAGCTCAGAGCCGACAGAAGAGTTATGCTGACAGGAGATGCAGACCACTAGAGTTTGCAGAGGGTGAGTCGGTGTTTTTGAGAGTTTCTCCTTCCAAGGGTATCATGAGGTTCGGTAAGAAAGGTAAACTGAGCCCTCGTTTTATTGGACCCTTTGAGATTCTGGAGCGAGTGGGAGATAAGGCCTATAGATTGGCATTGCCACCAGAGTTGGCAGGTGTACGCAGTGTCTTCCACGTTTCTATGCTTCGGAAGTACCATCCAGATCCGTCACACGTGATTCACTACGAGCCGTTAGAGCTCAGTGACAGTATGACATATGTTGAGAGACCAGTTCGGATTTTGGATAGGAAGGAGAAGGTATTGCGATCCAAGACGATCTCCCTGGTGAAGGTTCAGTGGCAGTATCACACTCCGGAGGAAGCTACCTGGGAGCTAGAGAGCATGATACAGGAGAAGTACCTGGAGTTGTTTACCGATTGATTTGGTTCTAATTTGGAGGACAAAATTCTTTTAGTGTGGGAGATTGTGAGATCTGCAATTTTTGTATGATATTCCTTATGATTTTCATATTGTATGACATTAGTATATGTTAATGGATTCATAAGATGGTTGATTCGGATTTGATAAATGTGGATGAAACGAAATAAATTATGTAAAATCGAGTATGGATAAATTGGGAAAATAAAGAAGCAACAAGTTTGTCTAAGGAATTAAATCGAGGTGACTGAAAATAAGGAAATTGAAAATAGGGAAAAGATTATGGATTGATGAAAGAAAGTCGATTCAATTTGGTCCCGAACCCGTGCAAGGGTAAAATGGTCAAAAGACCAAAATTCGGTATAAATTCGATAAGTAATTTTCATTAAATTATGGAATTTGCGAAATCTGGATCAATACCGAGGAAAATATTTAAATTCGAGGTCGATTGATCCAGATATAAATTTATTGAAATTTACGGGAATTAATTTGGAATTAATCGGGATTTTTAATTCGAAAAATTATCCCGAAAAGAATCGAAAAATATACCGAGAAAGACGAAAATACACTGATAAATTTATTTATTGATTAAATGAATTTAATAATATTTTTAAAGATTATTTAAGAGATATTTGGATTATTTAATATATTTTAATTGATTAAAATAATAATTAATAAATTAATAAATAATAATAAATGAAAAAAACGAAAAAATCTGAAAATTCGTCGGGGAGAGAGAAAGACCCGCGAAACCAAAAACGAAACCAGCGACCCGTCTGAACCCGATGCCTCCGACGAGCCTCCGGCGGCCGTTGAACCCAGGCGAAGGTCGAAAAAGGTAGAGGAGAGCCCGGCGACTCTAACGGTACCGGTGACGCGCTAAGACGGCAGCTATTTCCGATGAATCGACGATCAAAAGTTTCAGGGAGAAAACGCGTCGGTCCCGCTGAACGGCGGCATTCCAGCGCCGATTCAGCCCAGCCGAGCCTTCCCCTGGCCGAGACGGTTCTGTTGAGGCCACTGGCTGCCGGCGAGACGGCTGAAAACGCCGGCGAAGGTGAAATGCCCAAAACGGCACCCGTAGCCGAGAAGGGAGAAAAGAAAAAAAAAGAAAAAAAGAAAAGGAAAAAGAAAAAAGAAAAAAAAAGAAAAAAAAGGAAAAAAGTGTAACCAGGGACGACTTGAAAATTCAGGTAAGTGACCGAGGGTCGGGATTGACCTACGGATAAATCCCAAAAATTTAATTTAATATTTTATTGATGGAAAATAACCCCAAATCGCATAATTATGCAGTGTCACTACAGAGCCCGAACGAGAGACGATTTAGCTTCAATTTTCGTACCCCACACCATATTGGGTAAGTACATTTTAATTATGATAATATGAGTCCTTTAATGCAGAGTTTCGATTATTTTACAGAAATTACGAATTAATTCTGCATAAAAGGAATTTTATTCGAAATTTCAAAGTAATTATCGTAAACAGTATCCGGGCTATCCACTGAGTTTGGAACGAAGCCCGATGATTATTGATAAATCAAATGAGCCCTGTAAACCCGAAGAAGGGATTTAAAAGTGGAAACGGGCTGAAAAAGGGGTTCGAGGCCCATTAAAGTGCAATTGGGCCCAATAGAGTAAAAACGAGCCCAGAGCTTTAGATTCGATCAGTAAGAGTGAAATACTGATCTGTATATTGAACTGAACCCATATGTGGTTATATACAGCTCCGTAGACGAGCGAATTGGACTGAGAGACTGGTACGATCGAGTCGGGATAAGCTCGCGCGTGATTCCAAGTAAGGGAATTTTATGAACACTTAGAGGTAGCTGTACGTAATTTTGAGGGGATTTACATTATGTTAAATTCAATAGGCTACCCGAAAACAGAATAATAATTTTTACGGAAAAATATGGAAATAGTGAAAAATGACTATTTTGCCCCCAGTTAGAAAATTTTCAAAAAGGGTAGTAAGGCTATGAAATTGCATGAATTTCATGATTTTAATGTTTTAATGATGATATTGCTTTAATTCAAGCAATTTATGGATAGGTTGGCTATTATTTACATGTTTTAAGTGAAAAGGCACAGGTTAGGTGCCAGTTGATATTTATTTAACATGTTTTGATAATATTAAGCCACCTATCAGTGTTATATGAGTTGTAACTGTGCTTGAGCACTGCTCGCACTGGATTTTATATTTTAACTCATACTCAGAGTGCTGGAGCCTTGCTCGCACTATTTTATAGATTTGTTTTATATGACTACCGTACTGGAGTTTTTCTCGTATGAGGTTTTCACTGAGTTTTAATACTTATCCGTACTGGAGCAATGCTCGTACGTGGATTTGAATTGAATGTATAATCAGTTTAAGTCGTACTGGAGCGCTGCTCGTACGCAGATTTTAATTGATTTCTATGAAACCGTGCTAGAGTTTCGCTTGCACGAGTTTTTCAGATATCATGAATATGCATGGAGCCGTGCTGGAGCTTTGCTGCACAGAAATTTATGTGACATGCATATAGCCGTGTTGGAGCCTCCTGTTGACTGTGTGTCACAGTGAGATGATATGCTCACTCGTGCATACTGAGACATACTTGACATAGGTGGATAAGACCTATTACAGGCACACCTGATTGAGCTTGGGTTCCCGGAGTATGTTGTATCGTGTATGTTACGTGGAGTACGTTGTACCGTGGGGATTGTTGGAGTGGAGTGGCATTAGCCACGAGACAGCAAGTCTTGCCCTCGCAATCCTGATATTATGCTGTTCTGGCGGGTAGGATGACCCACCTCCCGTTTCAGGTGTGATACCCCGCACACTAGGATCCGTGTGCCAGGGATCACGAGGTTATGGCCATAGTCTTGGATATTACCGATATAGTCGCTTACATGTCTCACGTGATATAATGTATTGGTCTTAATAGACCAGGGTAGACCCGAGGGAGGGGTTAGGCCCCAATTTTCTTATGATTTCAATTGAGTTTTGATTATTCCCATGGAGGGATTTTATGAGACTTTCATTGATTTGTAACCCTGAGAGAAGGGTGATTTTATATCGGAGATTTGAAAATAAAGAATTTTGTTGAAATGGATTTTGATTTGTGAGTGTATCGTATTTTGACCCAGATGGGGTATTTTAAAACATGTTGTTTCATTGAGCATGAGATGTTTTCACATGAGAATTATTCCATGTTTTAATATGCCGATTGCCTGTTTTAGAACAGATGATATTATATATATGGCATATCATTGTTTTTACCTCATTCTCACATATATCCTGATTTCTTATCAGCATGTAGATAGTATAGCTATCTACCCGTTTGTATTATTGCCTTACTGAGCTTGTGGAGCTCACCCTTTCATTTTCCACCCACTTTCAGTATATCCACCATAGAGATAGTGGGTGTAGAGAGTAGACGGCATAGCTGATATATTTGTTTCCCATCGACTGTCAGGTATACACCACGTACAGAATTTTGTATTAGTATGCTTATAGCATGGTATTGTATCTGAAAGAATATTTGGGGATGTAAATATAGAATCATGTGATGTATAAACATATCGACCACTCTATTATATGATAAATGATATCAATATGTGTGTTTATGTGTAATATTTTTAATGGTTTGAATGGTATATCGATATTGATTCACAACCCGACCAGTTTAGAGGAATATGTCACGAGGAGGTAAGAAAGATCTTTCAAAAGCGAAAAATTTGTACTGATTTTGGTAGTATTGGGCCGTGACATAATTGATTAAAATAATATTAAAAATAAATCATAAAAAATAATAATAATAAAAAAATGAAAATGGAAAAATCGTAGAATCGCGATCTGAAGGAAAACGAAATCGAACCCTTTTGCCGGCCATCGGCGAGCCCAGAAGAGCCACTGACGAGGGAGAGGGAGCCCAGCCGAGCCACCACCGACACCAACAAGCCGACGAACGGCGGCGAACGGCGAGAGAAAGGGGGAAAGAGAGAATCGAGAGGGAGAAAAGGAATTTCCCGACGATCGGTGCCGATTCGCACATGGCCACCACCAGCCGAGCGTTCCCCAGGTGCAGGCAAGGCGATTGGTGGCAGGACCGACCGGTAGAACATCGATCAGCGTCTAAAATGGCAAGAAAGAGAAAAGTCATCGATGGGGAGGAGAGAACAGGCCGGACCGACCACTTTCTGGTGACCTCAGGCGAAACCGAGACCAGATCCGTGCATCGGACGATCTCGTGGAGCTACTGGAGGAGGAAGCCGGTGGAGAACCGGTTGGCGAAGCCTGAACCGGTCGAACCGGACTGAACCAGATAGACCGAATCGGTCTGAACTTGATCGAACCGGTTCAGCCAAAAAGAAAAGGAAAAAGAAGAAAAAAAAGGAAAGAAAAAGAGGAAAAATTGGGAAACATTCTAGTGATACAATCAAGCTACGGGTAAGTCAGTAAGTGGTCAAAATTGACCGATTGAAATTTTGGAATATTTAATTTGATTAATATTTAACTGAAAGTTTACCCGAAAAAATATTTAATTGTGTAGCTCGACAATTGACATTAAATGAGAGCTCGAGTCAGCCTGGATTTGCATATTATTATGGAATCTCGAGTAAGTAACCCTTATTTACGGTAATTTACATCTTTATGCGTCTTAGAAATTTACCGCATAAATTACGGATTTAAATTTTGCATTAAATGAATTATATTCTGGAATTAGAGATAAATTTTCGTAAATAATTCATTAAGCTATCTGAGAGTTTAGAACGAGACTCAATAAATACTGATGGGCCCAATGAGCCAAATAGGCCTCGATAATGTGAATAGTAAGTGAAAAACGGGCTTAAGGTCGATTAAGGCCCATTATGGTACAACCGGGCCCAATATGGGTAAACGGGCTCAATGATTTAAATTAAGCCCAAAAATTATGAAATACAATTAATTGTATTGCATTTGACCTGATGAATATTTATCCGCAGTTTCGGAGATTGGATTCGAAGCAAATTGGACTGCGTGACGAGTCATCAGTGGAAAGGTCAGACTGTACAGAAAAATGAGGTAAGGGAATTGTGTGAGTAGCTAGAGGTAGCTACCCGTACTTTAAATAGCTTTTGTATACACTGAATATGTATGTATACATTGATATTGTGTAAAGGTCCAAAAAAAATGGTTTAAAGATTTTAAGGACTCGAAATAGGTAAAGACTATTTTACCCCTATTGAGGGAAGTTCACCTAAGGATGGTGAAAGCATGACATGCATGAAATGCATGATTTAAGGAATTTTCTTAATTAAGGAATTTTATTGGTTTTTAAGCAAAGTAAATCAATAGACTGGCCAGTAATTGCATAAATTTCACAAGATAACACTACATAAGTGTTATTTATATTTAAATGAAAATCCTTTGGAAAACGGGCCAACTATCAAGTTTATATGGAAACAGATAGTGCTAGCGCATAGCTTGCACTATATCTGCATTTGTAAGTGTGCATAAAATGTACTTGAGCAATTGCTCGCAGCGACTTGTGTGACATCATATGCATGAAATGTGCTAGAGCGGTTGCTCGCACTGATTTTATTATTGTGAAATGCATGAGAGGTGCTGGAGCCTAGCTCGTATCCTATTTTGACTATTTTGACTTGTTTTGACTTGATATACATAAAAAGGTGCTGGAGCGATTGCTTGCACTAATTTTAATGATTTGACATGCATGAGAGGTCCTGGAGCCTAGCTCGCATACTGTTTTGATATGATAATTACATAAAAGCCATACTGGAGCCTTACTCGTACGTGATTTAATCGATTTAATTGCATAAAAGCCGTGCTGGAGTGTAACTCGCATGAGATTTGATTTAATTATGCATAAAGCCGCGTTGGAGTGTAACTCGCACGAGATTTGATTTATTGATGCATAACATCGTGCTGGAGCTTGCTCGCAAGAAGTTTTATATGGATTTATAACTCATTTTAAAGTCGTACTGGAGTGCTACTCGTACACAGATTTTACTGATTTTTTTATGAAACCGTGCTAGAGTTTCGCTCGCACGAGATTTTTGGATATCATGAATATGCATGGAGCCGTGCTAGAGCTTCGCTCGCACATGGATTTATATGACATGCATATAGCTGTGTTGGAGCCTCCTGTAGACTGTGTGTCATAGTGAGATGATATGCTCACACGTACATATTGAGACAGAGATGGTATGGGTGGATAAGACCTATTGCAGGCACCCCTGACTGAGCTTGGGTTCATGGAGTACGTTGTACCTTATATGTCACGCGGAGTACGTTGTACAGTGGAGATTGTTGGAGTGGAGTGGCATTAGCCACGAGGCAGCAAGCCTTGTCCTCGCAATCTTGATGTTGTGCTGTTCTGGCGGGTAGGACCGACCCACCTCCCATTTCATGTGTGATACCCTGCACACTAGGTACCGTGTTGCCAGGGATCACTAGGTTATGGCCATAGTCCTTATTGTTACTGATAGTCACCTACTTGTCTCACATGATGTAACGACCCTTGACCCTTGAAAATTGGGGGATGTTTTTTTTTTAACTTAATTTACCCACTTATTCCCTTCTTAACTTAGGTTGTATTCCTGTACAGTATCAAAACACTTTTCCTAATTCTTTATCCGTAATTATATTTAATTTCCATACTTTGACCTTTATGGTCAATAGAAATTTCGGCATCATAACGGCTTATATATAAGCCTACCCACCAGCAATTCAATTGTTTTGACAATCCTAGATATCCACAACTACCAAGCATGTTTTGCAACAATCCTAGATATCCACAACTATCAAGCATACTTTCCAAATCCACATTTACAACTCAGTACATCCGTTTCGATTAAATACCAATCTTCTTGAAACCTAATCCCAAAAATAATATTCTTTACATCGTTTCCTTACAAATTACATCCCAACAAAATATTCCCAATATATGTTTGTGCGTATAAATATGTCTGGTACATGAATAAAATTGTATACCTTTGCTACGTGTACAAAAGTAGCCTAGGGTAGCTCTTTCCCACAGCCTACGTCGTGTACGCAATAGGTAACGCCTATAGATTCACTGCAAAAGATCTGTAGGTAGAGGGGTGAGCTTTTGGGAAAAAGCCCAGTAAGATAATACTTTTAAAACAGTTCTGATAAGTTGCATATTAAACATATTAATTGTCATATTTTCCCATGAATTAAATTATTTTATATGCTTAATTTTTGGATTTGACTTATATTTTCTATTTTGTATTGTGAATGAAGGAAAATGGACAAAATGGATTAAAAGCTGCAAATTCTGCTCAAGTCACAAAATCAGAAGAAATCTTGGAATTCAAGTCAAGATCTATCACTTGTAGTTGAAGTTGACTTAAACAGTCCAAAGATGACAAGTGGAAGATTTCAATTATTAAGGAAAAGATATGCAATTACTGTCTTTGGCAAGTGGTGGAAAAAGGAAAGAAGTTTAATTATAATAAAACTCAATCAGAGAACTTTCCTTTGGAAACAGATTCTGGGGGTAGAATATTTAGTATTTATAGACTAAGAGTGGCTAGAGAGAGGGATCATCATCTTAGATGCAATTTTATATTTTTATTTTGTTTTTCTCTGAACTTATGACTTGCTAAGTTTTTAGTCTAGCCAAAGGATAATTAAAGTTTGGGTTCTTTAAGAATTGTGAGATCTAATTAGTTTTTATCTTGTTCTTTTATATCTTTATTATTTATATGTCTTCTGTTCTTGTTTAAATTATTGTTTTGATTGATTATGCAAAAAGGGCCCTTTGTTCAATTGTCAGGATAATATATCGCCAATTAGAAACCTGAATCCGTAATTGTTTAGGCATTCTAATATAAGTGGTAAATAACATAATTGATTTCAGACAGGATTTCAATTCTCTGTTAAGAAGATATATAATCTAGCTTAAATGAACCTACATGTGTGTTTGTTGGTTAGAATTGGTAGTCTCTCTAGTTTTCAATGCTGTTAGTAAATTAAATCTTAAGATCGTATCTAAGGTTGTTTAACTGACAAGAGAAATAATTAGAGATCGTATCCTGATTATCGAAGAAGTAAGGAGGGATAGGTTGTTAGGTCGTACCAATAACCATAACCAATTTGGTAAAGATTGAAAGAATTTTTTTTTGCATCAATGATCAATTCCCTAAACCCATTCTAAGATTATTGCTTTGGTTAGATATTCTCATCATATTTATTTTATCCAAATATTTTATATAGCGATTTTACTTGCCTAGATTTTAATTTAATTTTTATTTTCATTTTCCCAAAATCCCCATTTTTATTTTTTGCAGAAAAATAAATCTTACCAATCTCTTGGGAAACGACCTTACTAAACTATACTGCAGTTTTAATCTATTTTGAGTAGGAATTATTATTGTTGGTTTCGACAGCCACCAATTTTTGTCGCCGTTGCCGGGGATTGGTTTTTAATTAGATTTATTTTGATGCCCCGTTCTTTTCGTGCAGGCGAATTAATCTCGTACGACCCTGAGATTGAAAAGACAGCTAAGAGGAATAGGAAGGAAACAAAAATTCAAAAGGCACCAGAAGCTACATCTTCATCCCCTGGACTGAATTTAGCTGTTGATAGTGATTCTGAGATTGAAAAAATAATGACTGAAGAAGAGCAAACCTTAAAGCAGTTGGCCGCACCACCTGTCAATCAACAACCCCTCTGCATTCATAACCCAACTCTACAAGTATATTTCGAATTAAGATCGGGTTTAATCCATTTGCTTCCCAAGTTCCATGGCCTTGAGAATGAAGATCCTCACAAGCACTTAAGAGAATTTCACGTGGTATGTTCAAGCCTAAAACCAAAAGGAGTTACTGAAGAGCAAATCAAAATGCGAGCTTTCCCGTTCTCACTAGCTGATAGAGCAAAAGATTGGCTGTTCTATTTACCTCCTGGTTCTATAACCACATGGACTGAGTGTCACGACCCAATTCCATTCTCTTTAACCGAAAATCACTGAAAATTTTTCGCGTTTTACTGTGACCTTACCCGGTCGTGAACTAAACCCACCACACACTGTTGGGCTGTGAGTCAATAATAAACACCACCTCTCATTCATTCTCAATTAATTAAAACGATGTCATACATTTGCATTTAATCGTGTAGTTATACGAATACATGTTTTACTGACATCTACATCCCCCGTAATTACAATTCAACGAACACTGTGCTTTTACATTGTTTAGATACAAAAAGAATCACTGTGTATATACCTCTTAGCAATGGAGATGCAGCGGAGTCCAAAATACCACGCCTCAGTCCTTACTGGGCTACTATGCACGCTCTGTAGGGGGGAAAATAGAGTGGGATGAGCAACCACACGCTCAGTAAGGCAATAATGCAAGCATGGTAGATAACTACTCTATCTACATGCTGATAGTGTTATGCATAAATCATTTATAGTAGGAGCATGAGGAATAAAACTATGCCATGTGAATATACATATATATCATGTATCAAAATCATGTGCATTGGCATATAAAACATGGTAGAAACATCATGTATAAATCATCTCATGCTCAATCTCATTTAAATTCATAAAAAGGGCAATTCATTAAGAAACCTCATTTTTAAACCAACATCTTAAACCTCTTTCTCAACACATAAATACCACCAAATCAATTCACAATCCACACATATGTATAAAAACTAGGTCACTATATCAAAAGTGCCTATGTGGACCAACTACACCATAAATCATCCCAGACCACACGCATCCAGGTGTGCGGGGTATCACGCTGGCACGAAGATGGATTATCCCTCGCCAGACTTTCTCACCACATAACCATCATGCGGTACATCGTACTCCATGTGATATACACGGTACAGCGTACTCCGCATACTCATATCGGGATTGGGGGTGCCATTCCTAGGTCTTACCTACCCCATACCAAGAGTTTTCCATATCCGTGAAGGAGAGCCTCCCTGCCGAACAGAGCCTCCCCGCTTAACAGAGCCTCCCTGCCTCCTCGGGCTTAAGGATGTTAGCTTAAGGATGTAGGGCTTAAGGATCCTTCCGTAAGAGAGCCTCCCCACCGAACAGAGCCTCCCCGCCTAACAGAGCCTCCCCGCCTCTTTGGGCTTAAGGATGTCGGCTTAAGGATGTAGGGCTTAAGGATCTTACCGTACCCATGTAGGAGAGCCTCCCTGCCTAACAGAGCCTCCCCGCCCCTCCAGGGCTTAAGGATGTTGGCTTAAGGATCCCACCGTAAGAGAGCCTCCCCACCGAACAGAGCCTCCCCGCCTAACAGAGCCTCCCCGCCTCTTTGGGCTTAAGGATGTTGGCTTAAGGATGTAAGGCTTAAGGATCTTACTATAACCATGTAGGAGAGCCTCCTCGCCTAACAGAGCCTCCCCGCCTCTTTGGGCTTAAGGATGTTGGCTTAAGGATCCCACCGTAAGAGAGCCTCCCCACCGAACAGAGCATCCCCGCCTAACAGAGCCTCCCCGCCTCTTTGGGCTTAAGGATGTTAGCTTAAGGATGTAAGGCTTAAGGATCTTACCAACTTTCACAACCTTATACGTATCCCAATGTGCAAACTTGTGCGATCAAAGCTCTAGCACGACTCATGCATCTTCTCATAAAGAGACGCGTACGAGCATAGCTCTAGTACGGTTATACTCATAAGACAACCACTCAAAATCCACGTACGAGCAGAAGCTCCAGTACGGTTTATAAACATCATCATAGTTCCAAATCAAGGTGCGAGCTAGGCTCCAGCACGTTTCATACAAATGAAAACATAGAAATCCAGCGCGAGCGAGGCTCTAGCGCGATTTATGTCATACAAATACGATAGGCGGCTCATATACAATTAGACAATCCCGGCAATCGGGTTTAGCACTCACAATTGCTTTTCCACAACAATAATACAATCCTAGCCGACCCATCTACAAGCTTGCTTAAAACCAAGAAATTTCGTTTTGAAAAGCATCAAAACATTAGATTTATACAATTATTAGCCTTACTATCCCATTTCATAAAATCCACTTCAAATCCAAAACCACGCATATACTCCTCATCATTCACGAATACCATCAATCATTTATTTGAGCAACCATGCATTTCATACAACACCCAATATTCACCCACAAGTTTAATGTACGAGCAGCTACCTCTATATACTCACAAAATTCCCTTACCTGGAATCGCGATGCGTGATTCCACTTCCTTAAGCTGCTTACTCGTACGGTTCGATTCGTCTTCAACGAACTCTTCGGGACTGCACAAAATCGTATCCCGCATTATATTCGATCCATACAATGCACCCCTTGTGCTTGCTATAGTCAATTTAATCTATAGCCTCTATTAACGCTTATATGGCCTCGTTTCATTACTTTACCCATAACTCGAGTCTATGGATCTTCTTAGGCCTATTAACTTATTCAAAATCGATATTAAATCGACATTAAGCTCATAGTGTTCATATTCCATGAATTCCCTCACTATGGCATTTATCAAGCATATACATACCCATTTTCACAATTCCTCCAAACTCACAATGTAATCTCATTTAACCATCTAAAATCATAAGCATCATCTCACTAACAACTTTAGCATGCCCATAAATCATAAACTCATTCAACCCATATATTCTCACATCATACCCATTCTAGGTTTTCTAGGTTATACCAATTCCACCACACCCCTAGATAATTTATCCATCAATAGTCATGCCAAACAACTCCAAAATCGATTAAATAGACAATGTATTTGGATTGGAGTGTTAGAATCTTACCAAATATGATTTTTCTTCTTGCTCCAAATGGAAATGCCCTTAACCCCTTCAATATCACCAATGGGCAATTGCCTTCACACTATGTTGTTCTTCTCTTTGATAGGAACAACTTTGCCTCTAATGGTCTATCTTCAATTGTTGCTGGAAATGGCTGATTTTAGAGAGGGAAAGTTAGGTTTTTGGGTTAGAATTGGAAGATAAGTGTTTTTCCCGAGATTTTCTTGATTTTCAGCCCTCCTTATATAGAATTAGCTTGAGGAGATCGATCTGGTCCAAGAGGAGATCGATCTGGTCCCTTAAAATCCCTCTTTTTTTCACGGCATTTTTAAGCCTGAGATCGATCTGTCGAAGCATGAGATCGATCTGTCTAGGCATGAGATCGATCTGTCGAAGCATGAGATCGATCTGCTCCCAAACAGAGAGCTAAGGAGATCGATCTGGGTGCTTGGGGATCGATCTTTTCACTACAGAATGCTTGGGAGATCGATCTGGCTCCATTGGAGATCGATCTGCTCTATTCTTTCGCCCAAATAAGAGCATTCTGGCTCTTCCAGATCGATCTCTCATCCTATGAGATCGATCTGGGCCTAATGTTTTCCAGATTTCCTGCAGTTTCCTTGCTGCAACTCATACCAACACATCCTTAATCTATTGCCATGGCCATTTTCTCATCCATCCACCTTTATAACTTGAAAATGGCATCCATTCATACCTTATGCACATTGAAACTTGTGTGCATTCATTGTATGTCCCAAGGTATGCTACATAGAACCGAATGGAAGCTTAACTCCATTCCATTTTACCACATTACTCATTTTGAGTTTCAATCACATCCATCACTTGCCAGAACTCATTTCTTCGTATTCATACTTAATGAAACTTGTATGTACGTTACAATTTATATTACACATACATACATTGAATCCATGGACTTACATCAATCATACTTTACATTACAAGTCCATTCATATTATTTGATCCAATTACACACATTACCATTATACATATACGGGGTCTTACATTCTCCCCTCCTTCAAGGAATTTGGTCCTCCAAATTAGAACCAAGTCACTCTTCAAAAAATTGGGGGTACTTCTCCCGTATCAAGTTCTCCAATTCCCACGTGGCCTCTTCCGCCGTGTGGTGTTGCCAAAGAACTTTCACCAAGGGAATTGTCTTATTCCTCAACACTTTCTCTTTTCTAACCAATATCCGAACCGGCTTCTCAACATACGTCATACTCTCATGGAGCTCCAACGGCTCATATCTTATCACGTGTGCCGGGTCCGGGTGATACTTTCGAAGCATCGAGACGTGGAAGATGTTGTGGACATTTGCCAAGTCCGGTGGCAATGCCAACCTATACGCCTTATCTCCCACTCTCTCTAAAATCTCGAAGGGTCTGATATATCTAGGGCTCAGCTTGCCCTTCTTACCAAATCTCATAATACCCTTCGATGGTGATACCCTCAGAAACACCGACTCACCCTCATCAAACTCCAGTGGTCTTCGTCTCTGGTCAGCATAACTCTTTTATCGGCTCTGAGCTGTCCGTAATCTCTCACATATCAATTGGACGTCCTCAGATGCCTGCTGCACCAAGTCCGGAGCAAAAATCTGTCTGTCACCAACCTCTTCCTATCCAATAGGGGAACAGCATCTACGCCCGTATAATGCCTCATAGGGTGCCATCCCGATACTCGCATGATAGCTATTATTATAAGCGAACTCGGCTAACTGCAGGTGGTCATCCCAGGAGCCTCTAAAATCCAGCACACACGCTCTCAACATATCCTCGAGGGTCTGTATAGTCCTCTCTGACTGCCCATCTGTCTGAGGATGAAAAGCGGTGCTAAAACTCAATCGGGTCCCCAGCGCTTCCTGAAAATGTTCCCAAAAATGGGAAGTGAAGCGGGCATCCCTATCAGAAACAACGCTCACTGGTACACCATGTAGCCGTACTATCTCTCGAATATACAGGTTCGCCAACTGACTCAGTGTATCAGTAGCTCTCATAGCCAAGAAATGGGCGGACTTAGTCAACCGGTCCACAATAACCCATATGGCATCATGACCTCTACGGGTCCTCGGCAACCCCATCACAAAATCCATGGTGACATGCTCCCACTTCCAGGTCGGTATCGGTAGAGGCTGCAATAATCCTACAGGCTTCTGATGCTCTACCTTCACTTGCTGACAAACGAGACACTTAGCGACATATTTCGCAATGTCTCTTTTCATTCCAGACCACCAATAAACCTTCCGAAGGTTTTGATACATCTTGGTACTTCCCGGATGTATCGTATACTTCGATGAGTGAGCCTCTGATAAAATCATCCTCCTGATCTCAGGATCCCTGGGAACGCATACTCTGCCTCTGAACCTCAATAAGCCATCAGCACTCTACTCAAAATCAATACCCATACCTGTCTGTATCTGCCTCAGCCAATCGATACACCGTCAATCGCTCTGCTGGGCTTGCCGAATACAGCCAATCAACTCTGGCTCTAGTCTCAAACTAGCCATGATCTCAAGTCTCTCGATCCAGGTGGGGTTACATCTAAACTGAGGTTCGCAAAGTGTTCTAACAATTCATGTTCCCGTATCATCATATAAGACACCAACCCAAGGTTCTTTCTACTCAAAGCATCGGCAACTACATTTGCCTTACCCGGGTGGTACATGATTTCGCAATCATAGTCTTTCAGGAGTTCGAGCCATCTCCTCTGTCTCATATTCAGCTCTTTCTGCGAGAACAGGTACTTAAGGCTCTTATGATCTGTGAACACCCGAAATTTCTCACCATAGAGATAGTGGCGCCATATTTTCAAAGCAAATACTACTGCCGCTAACTCCAAATCATGTGTCGGGTAGTTCCTCTCATGATCTTTCAACTGTCTCGATCCATAGGCAACTACCTTCCCATCCTGCATAAGCACACAGCCCAGTCCCTGGTGTGATGCATCCGTATACACCGAGAATCCTCCTGAGCTGGTAGGAATGGTGAGAACTGGAGCAGTCGTCAATCGATGCTTAAGCTCCTCAAAACTCCTCTCACATGCCTCATCCCACACAAACTTAACATCTTTTCGCGTGAGGCGTGTCAACGGAGCAGCTAGTCTGGAGAAACCCTCTACAAATCTCCGATAATATCCTGCCAATCCCAGAAAACTCCTGATCTCAGTTACTGTCTTGGGCTGTTCCCACTGCACAACTGCCTCTATCTTGGATGGATCCACTGATACCCCATCCTTTGACACAACATGCCCCAAAAATGAGATCTGTTCCAACCAAAAGTTACACTTGCTGAGTTTGGCATACAATTCTCTCTCTCGGAGGGTCTGCAGAACTATCCTCAAGTGCTCCTCATGATCTTCCCTGGACTTGGAATACACCAAAATGTCATCTATGAAAACAATCACAAACTTGTCCAGGTATGGCTTGAATATATCATTCATCAATGCCATAAATGTTGCGGGAGCATTCGTCAATCCGAATGGCATCACCAAAAACTCGTAGTGGCCATAACGGGTACGAAACGCTGTCTTGGGTACATCTCCACTCCTGATCCTCAACTGATGATACCCTGACCGCAGATCTATCTTAGAAAATACTTCGGCTCCCTGGAGCTGATCCAACAAATCATCGATTCTTGGAAGGGGGTACTTGTTCTTAATGGTGGCCTTATTCAACAACCGGTAATCTATACACAGTCGGAGGCTTCCATCCTTCTTCCTTACAAATAGAACCGGTGCTCCCCAAGGTGAGACACTCGGTCTAATAAACACCTTCTCCAGCAACTCTTGCAGCTGTTTCTTCAGCTCTTCCAACTCTATCAGAACCATTCTATAGGGTGGTTTCGATATCGGCTCTGTACCAGGCACTAACTCAATGCAAAATTCCATTTCCCTTTCAGGTGGTAGTCCTAGTAATTCATCCGGAAAGACATCAGGGTAATCCGTAATTACGGTTATGTCCTTCAATTCCGGGTGTGCCTCATCTATATCGACCACATAGGCAATGAACCCTTCACATTATCCTCTCCATCGTTAGTAACATAAGCCATCACTCCACATCCAACATTTATCAAAAAAAAAAAAAACAATAATTTATCTCTCAAGCAATATGCATTTAAAGTTATACTCTTTTATTTACCACAATTATACAAGTTTCATATCATTTCTTTTCATCAAAATTTACAATAAGATTGTCTAATCCTGAAAACATCAATGTTTTGGCATGACAATCCATCACAACAAGATTGGTAGCCAACCAATCCATTCCCAAAATTACATCAAAATCATTCATATTCAATAAAATCAGATTGGCTATCATTTCCTTCCCCTCTATCTTTAACTTACAATCCCTACATACATGCTCAGTCAATTGACTATCATTCATGGGTGTGGAAATCATCAACATTTTATCCAACAATGTTGGTTTCACATATTTCAACAATTTATGTGCAAAGGAAGGTGATATGAAAGAATGCGTGGCACCAGGATCAAATAATACCAATGCTTCTAAATCAAAGATTCGGATGGTACCTTTAATCACATCCGTCGATGCATCTGCAGTGTCCTAGTCCAGTGCATGTACTCTTCCTCTGCTCACACCCGCAGCCTGTTTCCCTTTTTCCTCATCTGTAGCCCTCCTCCTCGGGGCTGCTGTCTCAACTGGAGCTCCCTCAGGCTCCTTGCCCTTCTGTGGGGTAATCTCCATCTTCTCGGGACAATACTTAGCTATATGTCCTGGTCTCTCGCATCTGAAACACACCATAGGGGCCATCAGACAGGGCCTATTCCCATGAAATCTCCCACATCTCCTACACTGATCAGTAGTAGGCTGTGGTCCTCCAATAGTCATGCCCCTCGGCGCAGTCAAGGCTGGGTATACGGGAGGTCTAGCAGCTCTCTCCCGCACCTCCTCAATCTTTGGCCTCTTCTCGAAAAATCTTTGGCCATCTCTCTTGGCCACTCTTCCAAACCCGGATCTCTTCCGATCCTTGTCCTTTCTAACACTGACTCTCCCAAGCTCGGAGGCATTTCGCTCAAAGTCTTGCTCACATAACTGAGCCTTATGTACAGCCTCCTCATAGGTCAAGATGTCAAAGGGAGCTAGCTTAGTCCGGATGGCCAATCTCAATCCATCCATGAACTTCTAAATCTTTCGGGTCTCACTACCCATCGTGTCAGGGTCATATCTCCCCAATGACATAAACTTGGACTCATACTCGTCCACAGTCCGGTTCCCCTGAACCAAATTCATAAATTCCATCCGCAATTTCCTCTGTGCGGTAGCTGGAATATACTGTCTCCTGAAGGCCTCTAGAAATATCTCCCACGAGATCTCAGAGTGTCTGGCCCTCAAAATAACCTCGGTGGACCTCCACCAATGCTCGGCCTCGCCTTTCAACATAAACACGGCAAAGGCTACCTTTTCAGCTGAAGTGCATCGAAAAAACCTATATAGTTTCTCCATCTCATACACCCAATCCTCCGTAATCACTGGGTCCTTCACCCCTCTAAACACTGGGGGTTTCAGCGCTTGAAACTCTCGCAACCTGCTCAAGTCGCAGTCATAACCCAAATCACTACCGCTCTACTGTGGAGCGATAGGAGAAGCTATATCCTGGGCTGGAGGTGGTGTAACTGTAGCCGTCTCAGCAGTCTGAGGTCTCTCCGCCTCTGCAGCTGCCTGTTCAGTAGTAGGCTGTGCTGCGGGACCTAGTCTGTCACCGGTGTCCAAGGCCTGCGTGACTATCTCCACCAAACTCTCAATACTCCGCTCTAACCTAGCGAAGCGAGCCTCAGTATCACCTGCTCTCTGAGCAGGGTTCTGTGGAGCCTGTTCAGTCTGTGGCTCCGCATGGCTCTCAGGCCTACCTCTACGGCCTCTAGCACGTGCTCTCGCCCCTCTACCTTTGCGTGTAACTGGCATAGTGCCTAACTTCCTGTATTATAATAATTCATTAAGCTCAATCCATCACGGTATACACAGTTATATCTAAACAAAAACACAGTACTATGGGGATGTACTTTCCTACGTTTTATTAATGACTCACATCAGGCCAACACAGCTCTGATACCAATCTCTGTCACGACCCAATTCCATTCTCTTTAACCGAAAATCACTGAAAATTTTTTGCGTTTTACTGTGACCTTACCCGGTCGTGAACTAAACCCACCACACACTGTTGGGCTGTGAGTCAATAATAAACATCACCTCTCATTCATTCTCAATTAATCAAAACGATGTCATACATTTGCATTTAATCGTGTAGTTATACGAATACATGTTTTACTAACATCTACATCCCCCGTAATTACAATTCAACGAACACTGTGCTTTTACATTGTTTAGATACAAAAAGAATCACTGTGTATATACCTCTTAGCAATGGAGATGCAGCGGATTCCAAAATACCACGCCTCAGTCCTTACTGGGCTACTATGCACGCTCTGTAGGGGGAAAATAGAGTGGGATGAGCAACCACACGCTCAGTAAGGCAATAATGCAAGCATGGTAGATAACTACTCTATCTACATGCTGATAGTGTTATGCATAAATCATTTATAGTAGGAGCATGAGGAATAAAACTATGCCATGTGAATATACATATATATCATGTATCAAAATCATGTGCATTGGCATATAAAACATGGTAGAAACATCATGTATAAATCATCTCATGCTCAATCTCATTTAAATTCATAAAAAGGGCAATTCATTAAGAAACCTCCTTTTTAAACCAACATCATAAACCTCTTTCTCAACACATAAATACCACCAAATCAATTCACAATCCACACATATGTATAAAAACTGGGTCACTATATCAAAAGTGCCTATGTGGACCAACTACACCATAAATCATCCCAGACCACACGCATCCAGGTGTGCGGGGTATCACGCTGGCACGAAGATGGATTATCCCTCGCCAGACTTTCTCACCACATAACCATCATGCGGTACATCGTACTCCATGTGATATACACGGTACAGCGTACTCCGCAGACTCATATCGGGATTGGGGGTGCCATTCCTAGGTCTTACCTACCCCATACCAAGAGTTTTCCATATCCGTGAAGGAGAGCCTCCCTGCCGAACAGAGCCTCCCCGCTTAACAGAGCCTCCCTGCCTCCTCGGGCTTAAGGATGTTAGCTTAAGGATGTAGGGCTTAAGGATCCTTCCGTAAGAGAGCCTCCCCACCGAACAGAGCCTCCCCGCCTAACAGAGCCTTCCCGCCTCTTTGGGCTTAAGGATGTCGGCTTAAGGATGTAGGGCTTAAGGATCTTACCGTACCCATGTAGGAGAGCCTCCCTGCCTAACAGAGCCTCCCCGCCCCTCCAGGGCTTAAGGATGTTGGCTTAAGGATCCCACCGTAAGAGAGCCTCCCCACCGAACAGAGCCTCCCCGCCTAACAGAGCCTCCCCGCCTCTTTGGGCTTAAGGATGTTGGCTTAAGGATGTAAGGCTTAAGGATCTTACTATAACCATGTAGGAGAGCCTCCCCGCCTAACAGAGCCTCCCCGCCTCTTTGGGCTTAAGGATGTTGGCTTAAGGATCCCACCGTAAGAGAGCCTCCCCACCGAACAGAGCCTCCCCGCCTAACAGAGCCTCCCCGCCTCTTTGAGCTTAAGGATGTTAGCTTAAGGATGTAAGGCTTAAGGATCTTACCAACTTTCACAACCTTATACGTATCCCAATGTGCAAACTTGTGCGAGCAAAGCTCTAGCACGACTCATGCATCTTCTCATAAAGAGACGCGTACGAGCATAGCTTTAGTACGGTTATACTCATAAGACAACCACTCAAAATCCACGTACGAGCCGAAGCTCCAGTACGGTTTATAAACATCATCATAGTTCCAAATCAAGGTGCGAGCTAGGCTCCAGCACGTTTCATACAAATGAAAACATAGAAATCCAGCGCGAGCGAAGCTCTAGCGCGATTTATGTCATACAAATACGATAGGCGGCTCATATACAATTAAACAATCCCGGCAATCGGGTTTAGCACTCACAATTGCTTTTCCACAACAACAATACAATACTAGCCGACCCATCTACAAGCTTGCTTAAAACCAAGCAATTTCGTTTTGAAAAGCATCAAAACATTAGATTTATGCAATTATTAGCCTTACTATCCCATTTCATAAAATCCACTTCAAATCCAAAACCACGCATATACTCCTCATCATTCACGAATACCATCAATCATTTATTTGAGCAACCATGCATTTCATACAACACCCAATATTCACCCACAAGTTCAAAGTATGAGCAGCTACCTCTATATACTCACAAAATTCCCTTGCCTGGAATCGCGATGCGTGATTCCACTTCCTTAAGCTGCTTACTCGTACGGTTCGATTCGTCTTCAACGAACTCTTTGGGACTACACAAAATCGTATCTCGCATTATATTCGATCCATACAATGCACCCCTTGTGCTTGCTATAGTCAATTTAATCTATAGCCTCTATTAACGCTTATATGGCCTTGTTTCATTACTTTACCCATAACTCGAGTCTATGGATCTTCTTAGGCCTATTAACTTATTCAAAATCGATATTAAATCGACATTAAGCTCATAGTGTTCATATTCCATGAATTCCCTCACTATGGCATTTATCAAGCATATACATACCCATTTTCACAATTCCTCCAAACTCACAATGTAATCTCATTTAACCATCTAAAATCATAAGCATCATCTCACTAACAACTTTAGCATGCCCATAAATCATAAACTCATTCAACCCATATATTCTCACATCATACCCATTCTAGGTTTTCTAGGTTACACCAATTCCACCACACCCCTAGAGAATTTATCCATCAATAGTCATGCCAAACAACTCCAAAATCGATTAAATAGACAATGTATTTGGATTGGAGTGTTAGAATCTTACCAAATATGATTTTTCTTCTTGCTCCAAATGGAAATGCCCTTAACCCCTTCAATATCACCAATGGGCAATTGCCTTCACACTATGTTGTTCTTCTCTTTGATAGGAACAACTTTGCCTCGAATGGTCTCTCTTCAATTCTTGCTGGAAATGGCTGATTTTAGAGAGGGAAAGTTAGGTTTTTGGGTTAGAATTGGAAGATAAGTGTTTTCCCGAGATTTTCTTGATTTTCAGCCCTCCTTATATAGAATTAGCTTGAGGAGATCGATCTGGTCCAAGAGGAGATCGATCTGGTCCCTTAAAATCCCTCTTTTTTTCACGGCATTTTTAAGCCTGAGATCGATCTGTCGAAGCATGAGATCGATCTGTCTAGGCATGAGATCGATCTGTCGAAGCATGAGATCGATCTGCTCCCAAACAGAGAGCTAAGGAGATCGATCTGGGTGCTTGGGGATCGATCTTTTCACTACAGAATGCTTGGGAGATCGATCTGGCTCCATTGGAGATCGATCTGCTCTATTCTTTCGCCCAAATAAGAGCATTCTGGCTCTTCCAGATCGATCTCTCATCCTATGAGATCGATCTGGGCCTCATGTTTTCCAGATTTCCTGCAGTTTCCTTGCTGCAACTCATACCAACACATCCTTAATCTATTGCCATGGCCATTTTCTCATCCATCCACCTTTATAACTTGAAAATGGCATCCATTCATACCTTATGCACATTGAAACTTGTGTGCATTCATTATATGTCCCAAGGTATGCTACATAGAACCGAATGGAAGCTTAACTCCATTCCATTTTACCACATTACTCATTTTGAGTTTCAATCACATCCATCACTTGCCAGAACTCATTTCTTCGTATTCATACTCAATGAAACTTGTATGTACGTTACAATTTATATTACACATACATACATTGAATCCATGGACTTACATCAATCATACTTTACATTACAAGTCCATTCATATTATTTGATCCAATTACACACATTACCATTATACATATACGGGGTCTTACACTGAGATGGTGAGACTTTTCTTGGAAAAATTTTTCCCTGCTTCAAGAGCTGCCAGCATTAGAAGAGAGATATGTGGAATTAAGCAGAAAGATATTGAGACTCTTCACGAATACTGGGAAAGATTTAAGCAACTTTGTGCAAGTTGTCCTCAGCATGGGATTTTCGAACAACTCTTAATTCAATATTTTTATGAAGGATTGTTACCCATGGAAAGAAGGATGATGGACGCAACCAGTGGAGGTGCGATAGTGAATAAGACGCCTAGAGAGGCTAGAGATTTGATTTCCACCATGGCTGCCAACTCCCAACAGTTTGGATTCAGACAAGACATACCTCATAGAAAAGTAAACGAGGTAAATACACATTCTCTTGAAAGTCAAATAGCTAATCTAACATCTATTGTTCAACAATTGGCTATAGGAATGGGAAACATACAACCAGTTAAAGCTTGTGGAATTTGTGCTACTACTGGACACCCAACCGACATGTGCCCCACACTTTAAGATGAACCTCATGAGCACGCAAATGCAGTTAGAGGATTTCCATTTCCAGCACAAAGGAATCACGATCCATATTTAAATACTTATAACCCAAGGTGGAGAAATCATCCCAAATTTAGCTACGGAGCAAGGCCTCAATTTCAGAATTCTCAATATAGTTAGCCTACTCCACAACAACAGCAACATCAGCCATCCTCAAGTTCAGGTACGTCTCTTGAAGAAATTGTTAAATCACTTACAATTAAGACACAACAATTTCAACAGGAGACAAGGACAAGCATCAAGAAGCTGGAGGATCAAATGAGTCAGCTAGCCATTTCTATGAATGACTGGAATCTCAAGGAAGATTGCCCTCACAGACAGTCATCAATCCCAAATAGAATGTTAGTGCAATGACCTTGAGGAATGGAATCGAGGTAGGGGAGTCTAGCAAGACAACCCGAAA
This sequence comes from Firmiana major, assembly GCA_033439115.1. Taxonomy (NCBI): domain Eukaryota; kingdom Viridiplantae; phylum Streptophyta; class Magnoliopsida; order Malvales; family Malvaceae; genus Firmiana; species Firmiana major. The sequence continues at coordinate 39,472,258 of CM065907.1, read as the reverse complement.
GCACATTCCAGAAGAAGCTGAAAAGGAAGTTACTGCATCCTAACCACAGTTGGATCACCCTAAGGAACCTAACGGCACGCAACAAAAAGTTTTGATACCAATTCCTCCTTTTTCCTTTCAGATCATCCAAATCTAAGGAGGAGGAGGAAAAAGAAATTTTTGACATCTTTCGCAAGATTGAGGTAAATATTCCTTTACTTGATGTAATTAAACAGGTACCTCGATATGCCAAATTTCTCAAGGAGTTGTGCATCAACAAAAAGAAACTGAAAGGTAATGAATTTGTTAGCATGAGTGAGAATGTTTCAGCTGTCCTTCAGAAAAAGTTACCTCCTAAATGCAAGGATCCATGTATGTTTATTATCCCTTGTAAGGTAGGTAATCTTAAAATTGAAAGAGCAATGTTAGATCTAGGAGCTTCAATTAATGTCATGCCTCTGTCTATTTATAAATCTTTGAATGTTGGACCATTAAAAGAGACTGGTGTGATTATTCAGCTTGCTGATAGATCTAACGTTTATCCTGAAGGTGTTCTAGAGGATGTTTTGGTGCAAGTAAATGGATTGATCTTTCCTGCTGATTTTTATGTGCTTGATATGGAGGATGATGATTTATCTAGATCTTTAATTTTGCTAGGAAGACCCTTCTTAAAAACATCTAGGACTAAAATTGATGTGCATGATGGTACACTCACAATGGAATTTGATGATGAAATCATTAAGTTTAATATTAATCATGCATATGAAAGCTCTGTGATTTACAAGGAAGAGATAAAGGCTTTTCATGATCATATGGTTTCCAAGAAAAAATTTTATGTTGGTCAGAAAGTTATATTATCTCATTCTAAATTAAAAATATTTCCTAGTAAATTTCGTTCTAGATGGTTAGGCCCTTATGTTGTTACTAACGTGTTTCCTCGTGGTAAAATTGAAATTCAAAGTTTGGATACAGGTCAGATCTCTAAGGTCAAGGGTCATCGTTTAAAGCCTTTTTACGAAGGTTTACAAGTGCATGAAGTTGAACAAATTGGGTTGGAATGTCCAACATATAATTGAGCATAACTATGTCTAGCCAAAGACTTTAAAGAAAGGCGCTGTTTGGGAGGTAACCCAAAATTTCTCTTTATTTTCTGTTTAGCAAATATTTTTCTAAATTTTTGTTATTTTATTAGATAAGATTTATGATTGTTTTTGAGTTATTCAAAAAAAAAAATACAGAAAAAGTCTTTTGATAGGGCGTGCCCACGCCCTATTCCAAACCCTTTTCTGCCTTTGCTAAAAAAATAAAAAATAAAAAAAATAAACAACAGTTGCTGTGTCTTCATAGGGCGTGCCCACGCCCTACTAAAAACCATCTTCTGCCAGTAATTACTAAAAAAAAAAATTTATTTCATTTTTTTTCTTTCCTTCGGCTGATTCTGGGGAAACAGATTCTCGGGGTAGAATATTTAGTATTTATAGACTAAGAGTGGCTAGAGAGAGGGATCATCATCTTAGATGCAATTTTATATTTTTATTTTGTTTTTCTCTGAACTTATGACTTGCTAAGTTTTTAGTCTAGCCAAAGGATAATTAAAGTTTGGGTTCTTTAAGAATTGTGAGATCTAATTAGTTTTTATCTTGTTCTTTTATATCTTTATTATTTATATGTCTTCTGTTCTTGTTTAAATTATTGTTTTGATTGATTGTGCAAAAAGGGCCCTTTGTTCAATTGTCAGGATAATATATCGCCAATTAGAAACCTGAATCCGTAATTGTTTAGGCATTCTAATATAAGTGGTAAATAACATAATTGATTTCAGACAGGATTTCAATTCTCTGTTAAGAAGATATATAATCTAGCTTAAATGAACCTACATGTGTGTTTGTTGGTTAGAATTGGTAGTCTCTCTAGTTTTCAATGCTGTTAGTAAATTAAATCTTAAGATCGTATCTAAGGTTGTTTAACTGACAAGAGAAATAATTAGAGATCGTATCCTGATTATCGAAGAAGTAAGGAGGGATAGGTTGTTAGGTCGTACCAATAACCATAACCAATTTGGTAAAGATTGAAAGAATTTATTTTTGCATCAATGATCAATTCCCTGAACCCATTCTAAGATTATTGCTTTGGTTAGATATTCTCATCATATTGATTTTATCCAAATATTTTATATAGCGATTTTACTTGCCTAGATTTTAATTTAATTTTTATTTTCATTTTCCCAAAATCCCCATTTTTATTTTTTGCAGAAAAATAAATCTTACCAATCTCTTGGGAAACGACCTTACTCAACTATACTGCAGTTTTAATCTATTTTGAGTAGGAATTATTATTGTTGGTTTCGACAGCCATCAAGTTCTGATATATAAAAGCAAGTGAAATTGTTCATAGAACGGAACTTTAATGAAATACATAAATTATCATTTCATGCATAATCATCATAAAAAAGTCATAAAGCATGCGTGTCTTTAAACAAATAGCATGCTTAACCATTTTACAACTTTTCATTGTTCATGAATGAGTTCTTAAAACCATCGGGTTCATAAACGTTTCGTAAACATTTCATAAACCTTTCGTAAACATTTCATAAACATTTCATGATCATTTCATAAAAATTTCATGAACATTTCATAAACATTTCATAAACCTTTCATAAAAATTTCATAAACATTTCATAAACATTTCATAAACATTTCATGAACATTTTATAAACATTTCATGAACCTTTCATAAGCATTTCATAAACATTTCATGAACATTTCATAAACATTTCATGAACCTTTCATAAACATTTCATGAAGCATATTGGTCGTAACCAATTATCGTATATATCATGAAAACACATATTCATTCATCATAGTCGATATTCATAATCAAATCGAGGAGACTAGGCTATAACTAAGTCATGCGATACGTGTCATTCTCCGTAGAGAGTCATCATACCTATGGCCATGGTAAGGGGGGCTGTAGATTGGATCAGGGTCGTATAGCAATCATAATCATAAACATGGGTAGTATTTTCTTATTTCTTATCATATACTAGCACATAGCTAGGGCACGGGCACCTATGGCACTCACTGTGCGGGGAACATTCATGCGTGCTGGGCGGGCACGAGATACTACCAAAACATCATCATAAACCACCAATAGCACGACATCTTTCACACAGGTTGAGTCAAGTGCTAAAGGGGCCCTATGTACCGGCACCCAAGTGGTGGAGCCGGAACACCACAAGAAGTAACCATGCATGAAGCCTATAGTCTCAAAAACATCTTTTCTTTTTCCCCCTTTTCCCTTTTTATATGCTTTTGAAATTGTCAAAAGTTTCTTTAACGCTATGGATATAAAATCATAAATAAATGTAAAACATCCATACGTTTCATACCTTAGGAAAATTCATTTCATATCATGGAAGGTACTCGGGGAATATTTCGACAAATTAAAACATGCTTCGTAAACAGTTTCACAAGTATGAAAGCATTGATAAATCATTTCAAATTATATGCACCTTCATAAAATCTTTTATTGGTGAAACAAAAATGCATTATCAGAATAAGTTAAATTGTCACGACCCAAATTACCTAAAAATCAGAGTAAATTTTTCACTTTTTCATTTATTATTTAATTCTTACATTTCTCTCATCGTGACCATCCTACAAACAGTTAGGCTATGATTTGGTGTTAGTCACCTCTCACCTATTTACCATTCCATTTTTATAATCATATTCACATATCAGAGTTAACTATCATTTGACTTTAATTAAATACATACACAATGCTATTTACATAACCTTACATCCCCGACATCATATACATTTACAGTACTATGCATTACATATTTAGATACAAAACTATACATATGTGTATACTTGTCTCTCGATGGGAAGCAGCGGATACCAATACATGCAAGTCCTCAATCGCTTACTAATTACTGTGACTGCTCTGAAAAGATGGGAAAATAAAGGGGTGAGCAAACCACACGCTCAGTAAGGCAATTATGGAAGTAAGTAGATAGCTCCACTATCTATATGCTCATAATACAATGCCCTTAAATCCATTTCTTTTCATTAAAATCTCAAGCACAAATTCATTCATATATCCATGACATAGTTTATCAAAACTATTTATGCATATAGAAATCATGTAATTCATGCATCAAAAGCATTTTATGTGACATCATTAAATCATAATAAGCATGAAGTAAATCAAGATCATGCATTCTTTCATGTCATGTAAGACAAATCATGAATTTGAAATGAAAGCATGAAAAACATCATCATGCTACTGCATTCAAATCGTTTTATTAAAACTGCAGTAAAAACTAACCCTTCCGGGTCAATCATCTCATAAAACAATTTATTAAAATTCATTATAAAACTTCGGTTATAAAACCATCCCTCTTTCAGGGTCACATATCATAAAATCATAAAATCGAGGGCCTGAACCCTCCCTCGGGTCTACCCTGGTCTATCGACCAATAGTTATATCATGTGAGACATGTAGGTAATTATATCAGTAACATCGAGGACTATGGCCATATCCTAGTGATCCCTGGCAACACGGTACCTAGTGTGTGGGGTATCACACCTGAAATGGGAGGTGGGTCGTCCTACCCACCAGAACAGCATAACACCAGGATTGCGAGGGCAAGGCTTGCTGCCTCGTGGCTAATGTCACTCCACTCCTACATTCCCCATGGTACAATGTACTCCGCGTGACATACACGGTACAACGTACTCCGTGAACCCAAGCTCAATCAGGGGTGCCTGCAATAGGTCTTATCCACCTATATCATCTCTGTCTCAGTATGCACGTGTGAGCATATCATCTTTGTGACACATAGTCTACAGGAGGCTCCAACACGGCTATATGCATGTAATATAAATCCCTGTGCAAGCAAAGCTCTAGCACGGCTCCATGCATATTCATGATATCAGAAAATCTCGTGCGAGCGAAGCTCTAGCACGATTTCATAAAAATCAATGAAATCTGCGTACGAGCAGTGCTCCAGTACGACTTAAAATAATTATAAATTCAAGTAAAATCCACGTACGAGAAAACTCCAATATGACTTTAAAATGACTTATAAAACCATATAAAACTTCGTGCGAGTAACGCTCAAGCACGAATGAATGCTCAGATAAATCAAATCTCGCGCGAGTTATACTCTAGCATGGCTTTATGCATAATTAAATCAAATCTCGTGCGAGTTACACTCCAACACGGCTTTTATGCAATATCATATCAAAATAGGATGCGAGCTAAGCTCCAGCATCTCTCATGCATGTCAAATCATAAAAACTAGTGCGATCAAGCGCTCCAGCACCTTTTTATGCATATCACGTCAAAATAGTCAAAACCGTCAAAACAAAGTGCAAGCTAGGCTCCAGCACTTCTCATGCATTTCACAAGAATAAAAATCAGTGCGAGCAACCGCTCTAGCACTTTTTATGCATATGATGTCACACAAGTCAGTGCGAGCAACCGCTCAAGCACATTTTATGCACACTCACAAACGTAGATATAGTGCGAGCTATATGCCAGCACTATCTATTTCCATATAAACTTGATAGTTGGCCCATTTTCCAAAGAAATTTCCATTTAAATATAAATAACACCTACGTAGTGTTATCTTGTGAAATTTATGCAATTACTGGCCAAACTACCGTTTTGCTGTGCTTAAAACCACAAAAATCCCTTAAATCAGAAAATTCTTAAATCATGCATGTCAATGCTTTCACCATCCTTAGGTGAACTTCCCTCAATAGGGGTAAAATAGCCTTTTTACCTATTTCGATCCTTAAAATCATTTAAACCACTTTTAGGATCATGATACAATATCAGTGTATACATACATATTCAGTGTATACAAAAACTAATTAAAGTATGCGTAGCTACCTCTAGCTACTCACACAATTCCCTTACCTCATTTTTTTCTGTACAGTCTGACCTTTCCACTGATGACTCGTCACGCAGTCCGATTTGCTCCCAATCCAATCTCCGAACTGCGGATACACATTCATCAGGTCAAATACAATACAATTTAATTGTATTTCATATTTTCTGGGCTTAATTTAAATCATTGGGCCCGTTTACCCATATTGGGCCTGATTGTACCATAATGGGCCTTAATCGGCCTTAAGCCCATTTACCACACTTTATCGAGGCCTATTGGGCTCATTGGGCCCATTAATATTTATTGAGCCTCATTCTAAATCCTCGAATATCTCAATTTAGTATTTACGACAATTTATTCAAATTTCCAAAATTTAATTCATTTATATGGAAATTAAATCCGTAATATGTCTAACATGCATAACGATGTAAAATTGTCGTAAATAAGGGTTACTTACCCGAGATCCCATGATAATACGTAAATCGAGGCTGTCACGAGCTCTCGATTGATGCCAATTGTCGAGCTACACATTTAAATATTTTTTCGGGTAAATTTTTAGTCGGATATTAATCAAATTAAATATTCCAAAATTTAAATTGGTCAATTTCGACCGTTTACCGACTTACCCGTAGCTCGATTGCATCACTGAAATTTTTCTCAATTTTTTCTCTTTTTCTTTTTCCCTTTTTCTCTTTATTTTTTTTCTTTTTGGCTGAACCGGTCCGGTCTGGTTCAACCCGGTTCAGACCGCCGGTTCAGTCCGATTCGGTTCGGTCGATTAAGTCCGGTTCGGTCAATTCAGTCACCATTTCGTCGTTCCAGCATCGTCGGGCCGGTTCCCGGTGTGATTCCGGCACCAATCGATGTGCCACGACCTGGACTTCCAAAATCGGGTCTCGGTGTGGCTCAAATCGACGCCGATGGCCGCCGATCAAGCTTTCTCTCCCACGGCAACCTCCTCCGTTTTAGGCGTTTTTTGACGATTTCGACGTGCGTCACCACCGCTGTGTTGTCGCCCGGGGTCAGGCAGTCTTCGCCGGCCCTCGCCTGCCCCTAAGCCTCGTCGGTGGTCGTCGGCCTGAGGGATTTGTTTCCCTCGGTTTCCTGCTTCGCGTTTCGCCATTTTGCTTTCTGTTTCGTTTTCACGTAAATTCCATATTTAGTTTTTTTTAACTTTATTTATTTATTTTTATTATTATTTTATTCAATTAAAATATTATTAATTTTTAAAAATATCTAAAAAAATTATATTTAATTCATTTAATCAATAAATGAATTTCTCGATCTTATTTTGGCTTTTCAGTATATTTTTCGATGTGAAAATTTCGGTTTATTCCAATAAATTCATATCTTGATCAATTTAATCTGAAATTTAATTATTTCTTCGTTATTGATCAAGATTTCTCGATCCCATATTTTTAATTAAATTTTCTTATCCCGATTAATATAGAATTTCGATCTTTTGACCCTTTTACCCTTGCACGGGTTCGAGAATTCCATTTAAATCCTTTTTGCATTTTTAAATGCACTCGAAAATTTTTATTCATTTCCTTTTGCTCTTACGATAAAAATTTCGGGTCTTACAATCTCCCCACTTAAGAAATTTGGTCCTCCAAATTAGAACCTAGGCAAATGAGTCCATAAATAACTTCGGGTACGTCTATCGTATCATATACTGTCATCCTCAAGTGACTTCCTCCGAAGTGTAATACTACCATCATATTTAACTAGGGAGATCATCTTAAACCTCAACACTTTCTCTTTCCGTTTAATACCCGAATCGATTTCATACGTTATACTTTCATTGAGCTAAGTTGTTGGAGCTCATATCCGATCATAAATGCTGGGTCTGGATAGTATTTTCGAAGCATTATAAGATAGGACACATTGGGGATACCTGCTAATTCAAGTGGTAATGTCAACCTACAGGCCTTACCTTCCACTTTGCCCAATCTCTCTTTTCGAATCTCGTTATGCTCTTAGGACAAGTAATTTCCAACAATACTAATTCACCCTCGGTGAATTCCAATGGTTTTTTGTCTCTTGTCAGCATAACTTTTCTATCTGCTCTGAGGTGTTCTTAATCTCTCATAAATCCAACTGAACATCCTTAGAGGTTTGTCTTACCAATTCGGGAAAAATTTTCTATCTATCACCCACTTCTTCTTATCCAAGTCGGGGAACAACTCCCTACGACCATACAATGCCTCATATAATTTTATCCCGATACTCGAGTGACAACTGTCATTATTGACGAATTCGATTAGTAACAAATGATCATCTCAGGAGCTTATCAAATCAATGGCACACACTCTTATCACATCCTCCAAAACCTGTACAGTCCTCTCTGACTGATCATCTGTCTGAGGATGGAAGCTGTGCTAACACACAATCGGGTTCCCATAGCTTTCAAAAACAATATTCCTAAAAGTGGGAAGTGAAGCGGGAATCCCTATCTGATATCATGCTCCCTGAAACGCTACATAATGTTTCACAATTTTTCATACACATAAATCCACCTACACACTCAGAGTATCTGGGGATTTCCATAGTCAGAAGGTGGGTAGACTTAATCAATCTATCGACTATCACCCAGATAACCTCATGATTTATCCGGGTCCTCTATATCCCATCACAAAATTCATGGTAACTCGTTCTTTTTTCCATGTCAATATAGGTAGAGGCTGCAATAACTCTGCAACTTCTATTACTCTACCTTAATCTGCTGACATACGAGACACTTGTCAACAATACCTCTTTTCACATCTGACCACCAATACCCTTTTTAGAGATTTCGATATAATTATTACTTCCCGGATGCACTGCATATCCCAAAGAGTTAGCTTCTAACAATAACACTATCTCAGCAACTACGGTCCTGGGGAGCACTTATACTATCTCTGAACCTCTGTAAGTCATCATCACTCACTGTGAACTTTATTACTATACCCATCTGAATCTGACCCAAGCTATCGGCAACATGCCGATCATCACGCTAAGCCTGGCAAATCCGATCACACAAATTCGGTTCTAACCTCAGGCTAGCTGTCACACAATCATCGTCATCATCAGAAGGGATCACATCACTATTGAGGCTCACAACTGCTCTAACAGCTCACGCTCCCTAACCATCATATGTGATACCATCCCGAGGCTCTTTCTGTTCAAAGCATCAGCCATTACATTAGCCTTTCCTGGGTGGTACAATGTTCACAATCAAGTCCTTAGAAGCTCTAACCCTCTTGGTTATCTGATATCCGACTCTTTCTGTGAAAATAGATACTCGGGCTTTTTATAATCAGTGTATACCCGAAATTTCTTACCATTTAAGTGGTGGCACCATACTTTTAGTGTAAACGCTACGGCTGCCAACTCTAAATCATGGGTCGGATAGTTTCTCTTATGGTCCTTGAACTATCTGGATCTATAAACAACTATCTTCCCATTTACATTAATACATAGCCCACTCCTTATTTTGAGGTATCGATATACACTGAAACCTCTTGAGTTGTTGGTTATGGTGAGAATACTTACGGTGGTCAGTTTATTACTTCAATATACCAAAACTCACCGAAGCTACTTTCATACTTATCATCCTACTCGTATGCAATCTTTTTCAAACAAGATGTGTCAACTGAGCAGCCCATTTCGAGAAACTCACAACACCTCGTCTACAAGACAGTTTCCTGTTGCTACTCATGCTTTTCCCTGGACTTCGAATACATCAAAATATCATCGCTAAAGATGACAACCAATCGGTCCAGGTAAGGTTTAAATACCTCATCGTAGTTGAGTTCCACTAAATATTTCAATCACCCATTTCCTTTTTCTTATATTTACGACTTTTATAAAATTTAAATTTTTTAAGCCTTCATGATTAATCGAATTCTACCAGTAAAGGTACTAAAATTTTAAATGTATATATTACGACTGTCGATTTCAATTTATAGGTTATGTGTGCGCTTCTAGACGCTATCATGTCTTCAGGTGGGGAGGTATTTTGAAATACCTTTATTAACCCTCAAACTTAACCACATGGACTGGGTGTAGATATATCCACCTTTTATCCTTGGTCGTAATTCATAGTCACTATATATCACTTAATCCAAATTACTTTGCATATCAAGGATATCCTTACCTTGCATACGACTCTTATTCCAATATATCACTTATGACAAACTCTTTCCTTACTTGTCAAACTTACAGTATACTTTTCAGTGATGTGTTCACCCTTATTTTCAACTTACAATCTCTACACCCATATTCAGTTAGTGATAATCAGCTAACCATCATCCTCATCTTGTCTAAGGGTATAAGCTTCACATCTTTCACTAGCTTATAAGCAACTGAAAGCGATTTGAATAAATGCATGGCGCCAGGATTACTTAAACTAATTACTTCATTTTTCAAAACCAGTATGGTATCTTCCACCACATTAGATGAAACATCAATAGTGTCTTGGTCCAAGGAATACACTCGTCCTCGTCCAACATCTTATTTTCATGGTAACTACCACACATCTTACACTGTTCACACTGCTACACTGTTACACTGTTACATTGCTACACTGCTACACTGCTCCGTAGCAGGTCGGGGTCCTCAAATCACAATACCCCTTAAAAGCACTGTATTTGGATACACTGGGGTTACCAATCATCGTACCCCGTGACTCATCAGTTCTAAACTTTTACCAAACTACCTTTTTCCCGTTCTGACATCTCTGTCATTCTTTATTCTCTTTTTGTCTCTATTTCTGCCGTTACTACCTTTCCCAATCTCAGAGGCATGCAATTCATAATCTTATTCATACAACTGTAGTCTGCGCACTGCCTTGGCATAGGTAGTGCTATCTAACGGGCTAATCGGACTCTAATTGACAATCTGAGCCCTTCCATAAACTTTCAGACATCTCAGCTCTCACTGTTCATCATCCGAGTCATATCTACCCAGGAATATAAACTAAGTTTCATACTCGTTAATCAACCAGTTCCTCTGGGTCAGAGTAAAGAATATCATTTGTAATTTTCTTTAAACAATATCCGGGATATTCTGTCACCGGAACACATCTAGAATTATTTTTAGGTCTATTCTGGATGTTTAACTCTTAAGATGGGTCGAGCGGACTTCCGCCAATGCTCCAACTCGCCCTCAAATCTCAAACATACACTAAGTAATTAGCTCATAACATATTCTCCACACTCCACTCCAACCTCGCGAAGCGTGTCACAATATTGTCCGATCTCTCTGTCAGACTCTGTCCGATCTCTTTGTCAGACTATCCAATCTCTTTGTCAGACTATGTTCGATCTCTTTGTCAGACTCTGTGGGGCATATTCAATACCAGCCTTCACGTCAATCTCATCTTGAGTCTCATGAGGTGACTCAGTACGACTCTCAGGCCTACCTCACCTCTCTGTCATAGCGGCTATCAGTTAATGAGTCTATACTTACATTCGAAACCAAATTTTTCGCTGCACTTCTATCTCGATATACACAATTGTATCTAAACAATACACAGTACATGGGGATGTAAACTTCCTTAACCACTAACATCGACTCATATCAGGCCAACTCTGCTCTGATACCATTAAACCTATCACGGCCCAAATTACCTAAAAATCAGAGTAAATTTTTTGCTTTTTCATTTATTATTTAATTTTCACATTTCTCTCATCGTGACCATCCTACAAACAGTTGGGCTATGATTCGGTGTTAGTCACCTCTCACCTATTTACCATTCCATTTCCATAATCATATTCACATATCAGAGTTTACTATCTTTTGACTTTAATTAAATACATACACAATGGTATTTACATAACCTTACATCCCCGACATTATATACATTTACAGTACTGTGCATTACATATTTAGATATAAAACTATACAAATGTGTATACCTGTCTCTCGATGAGAAGCAGCGGATACCAATACATGCAAGTCCTCAGTCGCTTACTAATTACTGTGAGTGCTCTGAAAAGATGGGAAAATAAGAAGGTGAGCAAACCACACGCTCAGTAAGGCAATTATGCAAAGAAGTAGATAGCTCCACTATCTACATGCTTATAATGCCATGCCCTTAAATCCATTTCTTTTCACTAAAATCTCAAGCACAAATTCATGCATATATCCATGACATAGTTTATCAAAACTATTTGTGCATATAGAAATCATGTAATTCATGCATCAAAGGCATTTTATGTGACATCATTAAATCATAATAAGCATGAAGTAAATCAAGATCATGCATTCTTTCATGTCATGTAAGACAAATCATGAATTTGAAATGAAAGCATGAAAAACATCATCATGCTACTGCATTCAAATCATTTTATTAAAAACTGCAGTAAAAACTAACCCTTTTGGGTCAATCATCTCATAAAATAATTCATTAAAATTCATTATAAAACTTCGGTTATAAAACCACCCCTCTTTCATGGTCACATATCATAAAATCATAAAATCGGGGGCCTGACCCCTCCCTCGGGTCTACCCTGGTCTATCGACCAATAGTTATATCATGTGAGACATGTAGGTAATTATATCAGTAACATTGAGGACTATGGCCATATCCTAGTGATCCCTGGCAACACGGTACCTAGTGTGTGGGGTATCACACCTGAAACGGGAGGTAGGTCATCCTACCTGCCAGAACAGCATAACACCAGGATTGCGAGGGCAAGGCTTGCTGCCTCGTGGCTAATGCCACTCCACTCCAACAATCCCCACGGTACAGTGTACTCCACGTGACATACACGGTACAACGTACTCTGTGAACCTAAGCTCAATCAGGGATGTCTGCAATAGGTCTTATTGTCACGCCCCATGACCTAACCTCGAACTAGTCGCGCAATGTTAAGCGGAATCATATTTAAATGTAACTTAAAATTTTTTTTATGCGGATCGTTTTACTTGTCGTTTGTGCCCGATGTAGGTATCATTCTATTCTTTATTATATTTTTATGCGTGATAAATTTCTAATCTTAACTTATAATATTAAAGATTTCGATTTATTTTTTTCTATTTGGGCAGCATGACTACAATATATAATTTAGTCCTTCATACTCCGTACAGCATATTTATCATAAGTTCTCAACATCAAATATATTAAACCTGGGTTCCAATCGTACTTCATATAATCCCCTAATCCAACATAATAGTAAATGCCATATAGCAATGCCCTGTCGTTCATCCATTTTATGCCGAAAAGAAGAAACCTAAAGTAATACCTAATAGTCATGCTTAAACATCTTTCAACTAGTACATCTCATAAATACAACCGTGCATACATATCTGAAATAAAATGAATATATATAAATATATACCGTCTGTCGCATAATACCTCGAAAATACCAAAATTAGCTCACTAGGCTAAAGGAGACAGCTAGAGCGTGACGCTCGCCCCGAAATACTAATCTGAAAAATGTTGGAAAGAGAGGGGTGAGCAACCACACGCTCAGTAAGAAGCCTATATAACCGAAGCTAGCAAAACAACATGCAACATGCAATGCAATGGTAAACCATGAGAATCATGTAAAACGTCATGCACAATTCAATAAAACACTGTTGTTTATACTTCGGTTAAAACAATCTTGCATAACTAAAAATCAATGCATCGTTGGACAAAATCGGATTTCCAAAGAACATTTACAAGTTCTCAAAACCGACACCATTATCAAAGAGCAATTCATTCGAAAAACATGCATGGGCATACTTAAAGCATTCAATACAGTAACATGAGTAAGTGGCAATAACCCAAACCAGTCATGGATCCAATATTCAATAACCTCACCAATATCAATGCAAATAAATACACCTATGGCCATAGTGACTACCGCCCCGGACTAGGGTACTGTAGATGGGCTCAGGGTCTCACAGTATTAGGTAGCAATAAAATACTCGATGTCATAAAGACATCCCCGTGAAGCACTTGGCACCGTAGGGCAATCACACAGAACCTCCTACCGGGTGCTAGAGATGGCTCTCACGGACATGATTGCCACACAGGCATAAACCGGGTTGCCAATAGACTCAAAAATCCCTTGATGGGTATACTTTAAAAATCCAACAATTCATCCCAAATCATTATATCAAAAATTGGGGAAAACCACTAATCGAAAATAAAACATATATCAATTGTATACAAATCAGCATGTATATAAATCGTGCAAACTCATGCTTATTCAAAATACGGTTAAAACGGTGCCCATGCAACTTCTTCAAAAATCAGCAATCATTATGGAGTTACCACAATATTGTAATGCATCACACGCACATGCTACTATCATGTAAAAATATTAGCTTATAAATCAATAACTCCATGCTATGACAGAATTTAAATCAGGACATTTTAATAAAAATAATAGATAAGGGAATTTTAATCTAGACTACTCTATTAAATCGGCTACCCTATAATCCTACTTTAAAATTATGAAATCTAGCCTATCCTAAGTATTTTACTAACGTCAACTATATAAAACCCCTTACCACACAAGCTACGCGCCCGATTTAGCCTTTTCGCCTACCGCCTTAGACGCGCATATATGCGTCTAAGCTTCCTTTGCACCTTTTGACGTGCTTGCTGCGAAATATCATTTAAGGTATACGTCATTTACCATTCACACATTAACGAATTAAATTTCAGCACACTCACATTCGCAAAAACAATTCTAGACTAACTACTATTAACGTAATTTATCGGTTTTAGGCCTTATGCTTATTCATTTCCAATCATGCTCTCATGGCCTAATTTCCACAATTCCTATTTGTTAATTTTTCTCAATCTATATAAATTGGCCAAACGCCTTGAGCATAATTTTAATTTCACACTACCTTTACGCAACACATATTTTTATACAATATTCATCACTTATATTTTGTTTAATTTCTGCATTTTCAATCATCAATTTCACCAACATTCAACTAATCGAAACTCCCATAATCATCATTATTCATTGCCTAAATCCGGATTTTATCCTTATGGGACTATATTCCTTTCAATTCTAATTGATTATTTTCATTCCAAATTTCCAGCAAGTATTATCATTCCTAAAATTTCCATTTGGCCGAACGTAGCTCCTTTTATGCTCATCCAATCATTTCCATAGTTGCTTGTCACAAATGTATTAACCAACCATATATTATAATTTCCAGCCAAGGATTTACATTTTCTGCATTTTATTCATTTCTTATCATGCATCAATTGTGTATTATTTTCATACTAAATATGTAGTCTAACTCTCCTAACCGAAAGCATGCATATATTCCCTTAGTTTTCCACCTAAACTGAGCATTGCATTACCTTTTGAATCTTTATAAATTTTCCAGCCAATTCACCTTGTTAGACATTGAATTTACATATATTACTTTCGAACCTTTAAATCTAGCAAATTTTTTCCATGTTTCAGCTTTTAAATTCTCTTTTTATCTTACTTGAATTGCATGAATATAAATTATCCAACATGAATTTCCTGCATCATAAATTAAACCATAACACTATGTAGTTCCAGAATTTTAGATTGCATACAAATTGACATGCATAAAAAAAAAAAATCAGTTTTTATACTTTTCTTGCTATAGCCGAACCCATGTCCCATTGTTCCTAACTTCTTGCTATTTTTTTTTTTTTACATCATAGTAGCCTACATTTGTTTTAAACATTTTCAGATTATATAATTAAATTCAACAGTCACATTGCAACAATTTCCTTTGCATCCCTACATGGCCGAATATCACAATTTAATGTACCCACCTATATAGTTTACTTTTCATTCATACATCATTACTATAGCTTATTCACATTATTATTTACTGCATTAATCTTGAATTTCCAGCAAATTATATCCTCTAAATTTTACTACATGTGACCGAGCATACTATAATGTGCCTACTGAGATTTTTTTCCTTCAATTGCTACAACTTATACTTGCTGCAGTAATTTTGTACATGCAATCCATTTTTTTCTTCACTTTATCATAAATCTAAATTTCACTAAACTATAATTAAAATAGTAATTAAACATGAAATTCCAGAAATTAAGCTTCACTCACCTCAATTAGTCACTAGCTGAATCTACTCTAGCAAATCCCCAAATTCTTTCTTTGAATTTCCAGAAAATTTCTTGTACCCCAAATTCTTTTTTTCTTTTGTAGGCTTGTTTGTTTGTTGTTTCAAAATGCAGATTTGAGGGAGAAAAAAATGAGCTTTGGTTGCTGGGACTTGTTGGACTGAATTTTCAGATGTTGATTTGGTTCATTTTACTTGGCTGTTGGGAGTATTCGGTGGTAGAGAGAGAGAGGAAAACATGAAATTTGCAAGGTGAAACAAGGATTTCGTTTTCTGTCAATGGAGGGGTATCATGCATGTCAATGGAAAGGGACTATTTTTGTTGTTGAAGGCGTGATCAAATGGGAGCATTTGCTGGTTTTCGTTTCTGGTCTAAGAATGGTGTGAGTTGCGTGTTTAACTGAAGAGCAAGAAGAGTTCTGGTCTTGAGAGAGTTCTGGTGACATGAGGAAAGAAGGGAAAAAGAAATGTTTCTTGGTTTTGCAAAATGGGAGGGAAACGTGAATATGGGAAAATTTGGATTTTTTTTTATATCCATATATATTTCATATTTTTGTTACATTACTTTATTAAATTAATTTGTTTCATAATTAATCTAATTAGCTATAATTAATCTAATTAGCTCACTTAAATTAAGATTTTCACTACCTAATTATCTTGAATTTTCCATTTAACCGAATTTATCATGGTTTCTTATCATTTTTGGTCACCACATTAATCTACTTACATGAATTAAATTTATTCCTACACTCAGGAAATATTTAGCTTAATGTCTAATGACAATTTATCTTAGTCTATCCTAATTTAATCATATGAGTATATTTCAACTACATAAATTACGTTCATGTCATAATCCTAAAATTGCTTAACTAAAATTACACCAAAATTATTATTCTAAGTGGTGTAAACCGAAATAATCTTACTCTAATTTCTATTTATTTTATCTCTTAATTAAATTAAATCTTCCTATCCGTAACTAATCCAGACTTAACGATACGATAAACGAAACATTGGTATAGGAAATTTGCGGTCTTACATTTCTCCCCTCCTTAAAGAATTCGGTCCTCCGAATTCTGAGCCAGGTCAAACAAGTACGGGTATCTCTCCCGCATCAAGCTCTCCAACTCCCACGTTGCTTCATCAACGGAGTGGTGTTGCCAGAGAACTTTGACGAGAGGAATGACTTTAGATCTCAAAACTTTGTCCTTCCTGTCAAGAATTTGAATCGGTTTCTCTTCGTAACTCAAATCCTCTCTTAACTCCAACGGCTCATAAGCTAGAATGTGAGATGGATCGGGCTGATACTTGCGAAGCATAGACACATGAAATACGTTGTGTACCTCGGCTAGCTGGGGAGGTAAAGCTAGTCGGTACGCTACTTTGCCAATACGGGTTAATACCTCGAATGGTCCTATGTATCGAGGACTTAATTTGCCCCTTTTTCCAAACTTCATCACACCTTTCGTTGGAGAAACCTTCAAGAATACATGGTCTCCCACTGCAAACTCTAAATCTCTTCTCTGATGGTCTACATAACTTTTCTGTCTGTCCTGGGCTATCTGGAGCCTTTTACAAATCATACGGACCTTCTCTGATGCTTGTTCAACTAAATCAGGTGCATAGATCATCCTATCACCAACCTCTTCCCAACCGATTGGTGATCTGCATCTTCGTCCATAAAGAGCTTCGTAAGGAGCCATTCCTATACTGGCATGGTAACTATTGTTGTAAGCAAATTTCGCCAATGGTAAATGCTCGTCCCATGAACTTTCGAAATCAATAACACAAGCACGCGACATGTCTTCCAAAGTTTGTATCGTCCGTTCTGACTGTCCATCAGTCTGCGGATGATATGCCATGCTAAACTGTATCCGAGAACCCAAGGACTCCTGAATCTGTTTCCAAAATCGAGATGTGAACCTAGAGTCCCTATCCGAAGTAATACTTACTGGGGTTCCATGAAGTCTTACTATCTCCTTAACAAACATCTCTGCCAATGCATTCAAAGGAGTAGTCGAGCTAATGGCTAAGAAATGTGCTGACTTGGTGAGTCTATCCATGATTACCCAAATTGTCACGACCCAAAACTACCCAAAAATCAGAGTAAATTTTTCGCGTTTTGTTATTTTCTTTCATACTTACCTGTCCTCTGATCGTGACCACACTCCACTAACAAATTGGAATGTGCGTCAATGCCAGTCCCACCATACATTTACCATATAACTTAATTCTTTCTCAGTCATTTATAAGTGTTTACAATATTTATACATCCCCTAAAGTTACTTACAAACATGTTACTGTGCTATGCTTATTTAGATACAATTTATACAAGTGTATATACCTTAGATGATGGGCAGCAGCGGATATCCGGAATGCAGTACTGAGTCGCCTCAACGTCTACTGGAGATTATCTGTGGGAGAAAATGAAAGGGGTGAGCACATCAAGCTCAGTAAGGCAATCCTACGAACAAGTAGGTAACCATACTACCTACATGAACGTGGTGCCATGCATAAACCACCCTTTCTCCACACATTTTAAAACAGATGATATGAGTTATGATGTTATGTAAAACACGTTCGCATGGAAAATTCAACATGCAACTCATTTTAAATCATTTCTTTCTCATTTAAAAATTTCACAATAAAGTCAGGACTCGACCCCTCCTTCAGGTGATCCTGACTCACAAAAAACCATGAAAATCAATTTACATTCACACATGGGTTTAAAAAGCATGGAAATAGCATCATGCAAATTTAGTTTAAAAACCCAGTTTCAATCATCGTCAAGATCATCAACATGCGAGACTAGGCAACGTCTGTATATCGGCAATAACCAGGACTATGGCCATGTGTCCTCGGGAGTTCCTCAGCTACACGGATCCTAGTGTGCGGGTTCTCACCATGATCGGGAACCGTCCGGGAGGTGGGTCACTCCATCTCGTCGGTCTTATCCGATCCCATGCATCCGAAGATGCCAACGTATCATAAAGATACCAACGTATCACAAAGATACCACACGGTACATCGTACTCCATGCTACTTGCACGGTACATCGTACTCCGTGGACCCATATTATATCTCAATACTCATGCCAGGTCTCGAAACGCACATGCGAGCCTATTTAATCGGTGACACACAGTCTACCCGATGCTCCAAGCAAGGCTCAACGCATGTTCTCATGAGGTCCGCTTTACATCCCCACAAGGCCGCTACCTCACCCTCACTACCTCACTGGTAGACTTTTGGGTCTGTTGGTAACTCCAAGGGCAGACAGCGCTACTCTCAACGAATCCAGTAAAACTAGTGCGAGCTAGGCTCTAGCACTCTATATATGAATTACATGAAAATCTTATAAAATCTGGTGCGAGCGAAGCTCCAAGACCCGGTCTCA
Source organism: Firmiana major (assembly GCA_033439115.1). Classification (NCBI taxonomy): domain Eukaryota; kingdom Viridiplantae; phylum Streptophyta; class Magnoliopsida; order Malvales; family Malvaceae; genus Firmiana; species Firmiana major. The sequence continues at coordinate 39,452,924 of CM065907.1, read as the reverse complement.
AAATCATGTAAAAATATGGTGCGAGTTAGACTCTAGCACCCTGTCATGAAAATCATATATATACATATAAAAATCTGGTGCGAGTTGGACTCCAGCACCTATGCATAAAAAACTCTAGTGCGAACTCTCGCTCCAGCACTAATGCGTGCTTCACACAAATCGACAACATCGTGCGAGCTGAGCTCTAGCACGTCACATGTCAATAAAAACACGTAAGCGGCTCTGTTTCCTCAAAACAGTTTTCAAAACAATTTCATCGTTGAAAGTATGCAATGCTGTGCATTTTCTTTCAAGGTTAGCCAGCCTGCTCATGCATGCATTAAAATGTCTCCAGAACGAGCAGAACCTCTTGTTCTTGCTCCTCCCAAATTTTTCCTAAATTTGTAAATTTTACCCTTAACAAGGGTATTTTGGTACTTTGCCCATTCGGGGCACTAAAATTATTATTTGACCTCTAGACCCTTCAGATAATTTTTAAAGGACTGCAAATGAACTTAAAATTTTGTAAAGTTACCTCTAGCAGTCCACAGAATTCCCTTACCTTATTTTCCTGTCGAGTCTGACCTTTTCTTTTCCACTGTTGTCTCGTCGCGCAGTCCGATATGCTCCCAATCAAACCTCCGGAACTACGTATAATTATTCCTCAGGTCAGATAACATACAATTTAATTGTATTTCCTATTTTCTGGGCTTAATTTAAATCATTGGGTCCATTTACCTCTATTAGGCCCGATTGCACCTTAATAGGCCTTAAGCCCGTTTTCCACTTAATTTTCACTTTATCAAGGCCTATTGGGCTCATTGGGCCCACCAACAATTTATTGGGCCTCGTTTTAACTCTCGAATAGCTAACTTTATTATTTACGACAATTTATCCGACTTTCCAAAAATCTAATTCAATTTATGCGAAATTTAAATTCATATCACGCATAACGATGTAAATTGTCATAAATAATGGTTACTTACCCGAGATTCCATGCTAGTCTGCAAATCGAAGCTGTCTCGAGCTCTCTTTGGATGCCAATTGTCGAGCTACACAATTTCATAAATTTTTGGGTAAATTTCCAGTCGAAAATTAATTAAATAAAATATTCCAAAATTTAAATCGGTCAATTTTGACCGCTTATCGACTTACCCGTAGCTCGATTGCATCACTGAAATTTTCTCCAATTTTTTCCTCTTTTTCTTTTTCCCTTTTTCTTCCTTTTTTCCTCTCTTTTTGGCTGAACGGGTTCGGTCCGGTTCAGACCGGTTCAAACCACCGGTTCACTCCGGTTCGGCCGGTTCACCGCCGGTTCAAGGCCTTGCCGGCCGGTTCTCCACCGGCTTCTGCCGCCAGCAGCTCCGTTGGGTCGTTTGCAACTTGAATCTGGCCTCGGCTTCACCCAAGACCGCCGGAAGGTCACCAGTTCGGCCTCTTCTCTCCTGCCGCCGAAACCCATTTTCTTTCCTCGCCGTTTCTGACGTTTTTCGGCAGCTTCACCGGTCGTGGCTGCCACCAATCAGCTCACCGACGCCTGGGGAACAATCGGCTGTGGTCTGTCGGTGCCGAATCGTCGCCAATCGTCGGGATCGGCTTCTCTTCTCTCGGTTTCGATTTCTCAGTTTTGCTCCACCGTTCGTCGCCGTTTCGGTCTCTGTTAGGCCGGTGGTGGCCCGGCGCTCGTTGGGCTCCCTTCCTCGGCCTCCGTCGGCCGTCGTTCGCCGGTAAGGGCTCGGCTTCCCCTTCGTTTTTTCCGTTTTCGCTTCTCGCCGATTTTCGTTTTTCTGATTCTTTTTTTTTATTAATTTATTTTTATATATTTATTTATTTATTTATTTTATTAATATTTTAATCATTAAAATACATTAAAATACCCAAAATATCTACCAAAAATTATTTTTTTATTCCAAATTAATTAATTTAATTTTATTTAATTTATTTATTATATTTTAACCCTTTTTCGGGTATAATTTCTCCGTATTTTCGGGATATTGTCCCTAATGACTTTTCGATATATTTTTCGATTATTTTCAGGATTATTTTTCCGAACTAAAAATTTTGATTAATCCCGATTAATTCCAATAAATTGATATCTTGATCAATTTAACCCAAAGTAAATTTATTCCACCTTTATTGACCAAGATTCTCAATCCATTATTTTTAATAAATTTTTCTCATCGAATTTATACCGACTTTCGATCTTTTGACCATTTTACCCTTGCACGTGTTCGGGATTAATTTAACCCGACTTCCCTTCACGAACACTCACTCATTTTGTGTTTTAAATCCTTATCTCCAGTCCAAATCCCAATCATTTAATTTTGTGACATTTTTCATCCCTTTGCATTTTAAATTTCGTGTTTTAACTAAAATCGGGTCTTACATAATCTCCCCCACTTAAGGAATTTGGTCCTCCAAATTAGAACCAATTCATATGAGTCCGTAGACTACTCCGGGTACATCAGTCGTATCATACTTTTTAATTCTCATGTGACTTTCTCTGGAGTGCAACACTACCAAAGGACTTTAATTAGGGAGATCGTCTTAAACCTCAATACTTTCTCTTTCCTGTTTAATGCCCGAATCAACTTCTTCAATATACTTATATTTGCATTAAGCTGAACTGTTGGATCTCATATCCCATCACCTATGCTGGATCTGGATAGTATTTCCGAAGCATCAAAAGATGGGACACATTGTGGGTACCTGCTTATTCAAGTGGAAATGCCACCTACAGGTCTTATCTTCCACTTGTCCAATCTCTCAAAAGATTCAATCTAGCGAAACTCAATTTACCTTCTTCCAAAAGTTCGCTATGTCCTTATTCTCTTAGGACAAGAAACCTTTTAACCATACTAATTCACCCTCGGTGAATTCCTATACTTTTCTATCTGCTCTGAGGTGTTCTTAATCTCTCACTCAACTGAACATCCTCAGAGACTTATTATACTATTTCAAAAGAAATTACTATCTGTCACCCACTTTTTCTTATCCAATTTGAGGAACAACCCCTACAGCCATACACTGCCTCATATCTTGTTATCCCGATACTCAAGTGACAACTGTCACTATTAACGAATTCGATTTGTAATAACTGATCATCCCAAGAGCATAAAAATCAAGGGCACACGCTTTCATCGGATCCTCCAGAACCTGTACAGTCCTCTCTGACTGACCATCTGTCTGAGGATGGAAAGCTGTGCTAATACTCAGTCGGGTTCCCATAGCTTCCTAAAAATATCCTCAGAGGTGGGAAGTGAAGTGGGAATCCCTATATGATACCATGCTCACTGGAACGCTACTTAATGTTCCACAATCTTCCTTACACATAAATCCTCATATACACTCTGAGTATTTAGGGATTTCCTAACCAGAAGGTGGGTAGACTTAGTCAACTAAGCGACTATCATCTAAATAGCCTTGTGATTTATCCGGGTCCTCTATAACCCATCACGAAATTCATGGAGACATGCTCCCATTTTTCGTGCCGTGTCGATATAGGTAGAGGCTGCAATAACTCTGCAGACTTTTAATATTCTACCTTATTCTGTTGACATACTAGGCACTTTTCCACAATCTCTACCATGTCTCTTTTCATATCTGACCACCAATACCCTTTTCGAGATTTTGATATATTCTTTACTTTCCGTATGCACTGTATATCCCGAAGAGTGAGCTTCTGACAATATTACTATCTCATCAACTGTGGTCCTGGGAGCACTTATATTATTATACTGTCTCTGAACCTCTCTGTAAATCATCAACACTCGCTATGAACTCTGTCACTGTACCCTTCTGAATCTGACCCAAACTATCGACACCATGCCGATCATCACGCTAAGCCTGTCAAATTCGAGCACTCTCATCCGGTTCTAGTCTCAGGCTAGCTGTCACACAATCACTGTCATCATCAGAAGGGATCACATCACTACTGAGGTCCACAACTGCTCTAGCAGCTCACGCTCCCTGACCATCATATCTAATACCATCCCGAGGCTCTTTCTGTTCAAGGCATCAGCCATCACATTAGCCTTTACTGGGTGGTACAATTTTCACAATCAAAATATCTCAGAAGCTCTAACCCACTATGTATTCTCATATTCGCCTCTTTCTGTGAAAACAAATACTCGGGGCTTTATGATCAGTGCATATCCAAAATTTCTCACCCTGTACATAATAGTACCATATCCCCGGTACAAATACTACCGTTGCCAACTTAAAATCATGAGTCAGATAGTTTATTTCATGATCAAGGAGTTGTCTGACTCCATAATTGACTATCTTCCCATTATACATCAATACACAGCTCCTTCATTATTTTGAGGTATCCATACTCACTGAGAACCTCTTGAGCTGTTGGGTATGGTGAAAATAATCACGGTGGTCAGTTCATACTTCACTACACCGAAATTCATGTCACATCTATCATCTTATTTATCATCTCATTCAAGACCACGTTTTCTTAGTTAAACGTGTCAACCAAGTAGACCATATTGAGAACTCGCAACAACCCATTTGTAAAAGTAAATTTTCCAATTGTTGCTTATAATTTGCCCTGGACTTTCACTACACCCAACATATCATCAATACGGATGATAACAAATCGGTCCAGGTAAAGTTTAAATACTTCATCGTAGTCGAGCTCCACTACTTATTTCAATCGTCCATATCCTTGACTTATTTACGCATAAGTGTATAAGGTCCTTCAAAATCGCTTACGTTTTCAGGTACTAACCTGCTTCATTTTCTTTTCTTATCTTAACGGCTCTTATTAAATTTTACTATGTTAACCTTTATGATTTGTCGAATTATAATATTCTTATCATCTTAGTAAAGGTATCCTAATGCTGAAGGTATTTATTATGACGATCGATTTCACGTTATAGGTTATATATACATACTTTTAGACGCTGTCAAGTCTTCAGGTGGGGAGGTATTTTGAAATACCTTTATTAACCTTCAGACTTAACCACATATACTTTATATACCAGTCCATGTGGTCACAATTTATATTCGCTACTAATTGCTTTAATCCTAATGACTTCATATCGTAAAGATGTTCTTACCTAGCATACGCCTCTTACTCCAATACATCTTGTATTTAGGATCAAACATATCTTAAAGATTATCTCCTTAGTGTATCAATTATAACGAAACTCTTGTCATTATCCATTCCGTGAGTACAATCCTTTACTCCTTTAATTTCAACTGTTACACCCCTTTTCATCACTTGTCAACACTTACAATATGCTTTTCAGTGATGTTTTCACTCTTGTTTTCAACTTAAAATCTCTATATCCATATTCCGTTAATTAATCCTCCTCTATTGGGGTACTCATTTATCAGTACTGTGCCCAATGATGTAGGCATTCATGCCTTTTACTCACTTATATGCGAATGAAGGCGGTATGAATAAACGTGTGGCACCAGGATCAATGAACATATGTACTTCATTATTCATAACAAGCGTGGTATCTTACACCACATCCATAAAACATCAATAGTGTCCTGGTCCAAGACATCCTCTCGCCTTCGTCCAACAGCCTACTTTCCTTTTTCTTTTCGGCTATGACCTCCCTTTTCGTTGCAGCTATACCAACGAAGTTTTTCTCTGTCTCTTTACTTTTCTGTGGGGCGATCTCGCTCAACTGTGTGCAATCAAAATCAATTGTCCGTCTTACCACACTTAACAGCCATTTTCATCAATACAGTGTAGGTATAGACCCTCCTTCCGTGGTATCCACCACACATCCCACACTGCTTACAGTACTTACACTGCTACACTGCTTCGTAGCAGGTCGGGGTCCTCCAATCACAATGCCCCTCAAGAGTGCCAAAATTGGATGCACTGGGGCCTTACCAATTATCTTACTCCATGACTCATCAAATCAAATCTTTTACCAATTTCCTCCCATTTTAACATCTTTGTCGTTTCTCGATTCTCTTTTCTGTCTCTATTTCAGCCCTCACTACCTTTCCCAATCTCAGAGGCGTGTAATTCATGTTCTTATTTACCTAACTGTAAATCTGCGCACTGCCTCGGTATAGGTAATATCTCACGGGCCAATCGGACTCAAATTGAAAAGTCGAGCCATTTCATGAACTTTTAGACATCTCGACTATCACTTATTCATAGTGTCGAGGTAATATCTGTCCAAGAATATAACCGAGTTTCATACTCATAAATCATACTCATCAATAAATCAATTTCTCTGGGTCAGAGTAAGGATTTTATCTATCCTTCCCTTTAAACAGTGTCCGGGATATTCTATCACCGGAATACATCCAGAAATATTTCTCTTGTCAACTTTGGATGTTTAACACTTAAGATGGGTCGAGCGGGTTTCCACCAATGCTCTGCTGCCCCCTCGAATCTCATTCATAATTCTGAGCAATTAGCTCCTCAAAATAATCTCTACACTCAGCTCCAACCTCGCGAAGCGTGTCTCAATACTGTCCGATCTCTCTGTCGGACTCTGAAAGGCAGGCTCAACATCAACCTCTATTTCAATCTCATCCCGATTCTCATAGGTCAACTCAGCACGACTTAGCAGACTCAGGTCTACCTCTATGACCTCTGCCTCGTGCACTATCTCATCTAACGCGACTCATATTAGGCATTTCTGCATTCTCAACCATTTCTTAATTAAAACTCATCTCGATATACACTATTGTATCTAACCAAGCACAGTAACACGGGGATGTAATTCCTAATTACTGACACTGACACACATCAGACCAATTGCGCTCTGATACCACCTTTATATGTCACGACCCAAAACTACCCAAAAATCAGAGTAAATTTTTCACGTTTTGTTATTTTCTTTCATGCTTACCTGTCCTCTGATCGTGACCACACTCCACTAACAAATTGGACTGTGCGTCAATGCCAGTCCCACCATACATTTACCATATAACTTAATTCTTTCTCAGTCATTTATAAGTGTTTACAATATTTATACATCCCCTAAAGTTACTTACAAACATGTTACTGTGCTATGCTTATTTAGATACAATTTATACAAGTGTATATACCTTAGATGATGGGCAGCAGCGGATATCCAGAATGCAGTACTGAGTCACCTCAACGTCAACTGGAGATTATCTGTGGGAGAAAATTAAAGGGGTGAGCACATCAAGCTCAGTAAGGTAATCCTACGAACAAGTAGGTAACCATACTACCTACATGAACGTGGTGCCATGCATAAACCACCCTTTCTCCACACATTTTAAAACAGATGATATGAGTTATGATGTTATGTAAAACACGTTCGCATGGAAAATTCAACATGCAACTCATTTTAAATCATTTCTTTCTCATTTAAAAATTTCACAATAAAGTCAGGACTCGACCCCTCCTTCGGGTGATCCTGACTCACAAAAAATCATGAAAATCAATTTACATTCACACATGGGTTTAAAAAGCATGGAAATAGCATCATGCAAATTTAGTTTAAAAACCCAGTTTCAATCATCGTCAAGATCATCAACATGCGAGACTAGGCAACGTCTATATATCGGCAATAACCAGGACTATGGCCATGTGTCCTCGGGAGTTCCTCAGCTACACGGATCCTAGTGTGCGGGTTCTCACCATGATCGGGAACCGTCTGGGAGGTGGGTCACTCCATCTCGTCGGTCTTATCCGATCCCATGCATCCGAAAATGCCAACGTATCACAAAGATACCAACGTATATCAAAGATACCACACGGTACATCGTACTCCATGCTACTTGCACGGTACATCGTACTCCGTGGACCCATATTATATCTCAATACTCATGCCAGGTCTAGAAACGCACGTGCGAGCCTATTTAATCGGTGACACACAGTCTACCCAATACTCCAAGCACGGCTCAACGCATGTTCTCATGAGGTCCGCTTTACATCCCCACAAGGCCGCTACCTCACCCTCACTACCTCACTGGTAGACTTTTGGGTCTGTTGGTAACTCCAAGGGCAGACAGCGCTACTCTCAACGAATCCAGTAAAACTAATGCAAGCTAGGCTCTAGCACTCTATATATGAATTACATGAAAATCTTATAAAATCTGGTGCGAGCGAAGCTCCAACACCCGGTCTCAAAATCATGTAAAAATATGGTGAGAGTTAGACTCTAACACCCTGTCATGAAAATCATATATATACATATAAAAATCTGGTGCGAGTTGGACTCCAGCACCTATGCATGAAAAACTCTAGTGTGAGCTCTCGCTTCAGCACTAATGCGTGCATCACACAAATCGACAACATCGTGCGAGCTGAGCTCTAGCACGTCACATGTCAATAAAAACACGTAGGCGGCTCTGTTTCCTCAAAACAGTTTTCAAAACAATTTCATCGTTGAAAGTATGCAATGCTGTGCATTTTCTTTCAAGGTTAGCCAGCCTACTCATGCATGCATTAAAATGTCTCCAGAACGAGCAGAACCTCTTGTTCTTGCTCCTCCCAAATTTTTTCTAAATTTGTAAATTTTACCCTCAACAAGGGTATTTTGGTAATTTACCCATTCGGGGCACTAAAATTATTATTTGACCTCTAGACCCTTCAGATAATTTTTAAAGGACTGCAAATGAACTTAAAATTTTGTAAAGTTACCTCTAGCAGTCCGCAGAATTCCCTTACCTTATTTTCCTGTCGAGTCTGACCTTTTCTTTTCCACTGTTGTCTCGTCGCGCAGTCCGATATGCTCCTAATCAAACCTCCGGAACTGCGTATAATTATTCCTCAGGTTAGATAACATACAATTTAATTGTATTTCCTATTTTCTGGGCTTAATTTAAATCATTGGGCCCATTTACCCCTATTGGGCCCGATTGCACCTTAATGGGTCTTAATCGGCCTTAAACCCGTTTTCCACTTAATTTTCACTTTATCGAGGCCTATTGGGCTCATTGGGCCCACCAACAATTCATTGGGCCTCATTTTAACTCTCGAATAGCCAACTTTATTATTTACGACAATTTATCCGACTTTCCAAAAATCTAATTCAATTTATGCGAAATTTAAATTCATATCACGCATAACGATGTAAATTGTGGTAAATAATGGTTACTTACCTGAGATTCCATGCTAGTCCGCAAATCGAAGCTGTCTCGAGCTCTCTTTGAATGCCAATTGTCGAGCTACACAATTTCATAAATTTTCGGGTAAATTTCCAGTCAAAAATTAATTAAATAAAATATTTCAAAATTTAAATCGGTCAATTTTGACCTCTTATCGACTTACCCGTAGCTCGATTGCATCACTGGAATTTTCTCCAATTTTTTCCTCTTTTTCTTTTTCCCTTTTTCTTCCTTTTTTCCTCTCTTTTTGGCTAAACCGATTCGGTCCGGTTCAGACCGGTTCAAACCGCCGGTTCACTCCGGTTCGATCGGTTCACCGCCGGTTCAAGGCCTTGCCGGCCGGTTCTCCACCGACTTCCGCCGCCAGCAGCTCCGTTGGGTCGTCCGCAACTTGAATCTGGCCTCGGCTTCACCCAAGACCGCCGAAAGGTCACTGGTCCGGCCTCTTCTCTCCTGCCGTCGAAACCCATTTTCTTTCCTGGCCGTTTTCGACGTTTTTTGGCAGCTTCGCCTGTCATGGCTGCCACCAATCGGCTCACCGACGCCTGGGGAACAATCGGCTGTGGTCAGTCGGTGCCGAATCGTTGCCGATCGTCGGGATCGGCTTCGCTTCTCTCGATTTCGATTTCTCGATTTTGCTCCACCGTTCGCCGCCGTTCGCGTCTCTGTTAGGCCGGTGGTGGCTCGGCGCTCGTCGGGCTCCCTTCTTCGGCCTCCGTCGGCCGTCGTTCGCCGGTAAGGGCTCAGCTTCCCCTTCGTTTTTTCCGTTTTCGCTTCTCCCCGATTTTCGTTTTTCTGATTCTTTTTTTTTTATTAATTTTTTTTATATATTTATTTATTTATTTATTTTATTAATATTTTAATCATTAAAATACATTAAAATACCCAAAATATCTACCAAAAATTATTATTTTATTCCAAATTAATTAATTTAATTTAATTTAATTTATTTATTATATTTTAACCCTTTTACGGGTATAATTTCTCCGCATTTTCGGGATATTATCCCGAATGACTTTTCGATATTTTTTCGATTATTTTCGGGATTATTTTTCCGAACTAAAAATTTTGATTAATCCCGATTAATTCCAATAAATTGATATCTTGATCAATTTAACCCAAAGTAAATTTATTCCACCTTTATTGACCAAGATTTCTCAATCCATTATTTTTAATAAATTTTTCTCATCGAATTTATACCGACTTTCGATCTTTTGACCATTTTACCCTTGCACGTGTTCGGCATTAATTTAACTCGACTTCCCTTCATGAACACTCACTCATTTTGTGTTTTAAATCCTTATCTCCAGTCTAAATCCCAATCATTTAATTTTGTGACATTTTTCATCCCTTTGCATTTTAAATTTCGTGTTTTAACTAAAATCGGGTCTTACACAAATCGCGTCATGCTTCCTCCGAGTTCTAGGTAAACCTGTAATAAAGTCCATAGTTACATATTCCCACTTTCAAGTTGGTATTGGTAAGGGTTAGAGTAAACCTGCCGGTTTCTGGTGTTCCACCTTCACTTGCTGACATACCAAACACCTTGCTACAAACTCGGCAACCTCACGTTTCATTCCAGGCCACCAATACATCTTGCGTACGTTATGGTACATTTTGGTGCTCCCGGGATGTAAGGTGTATCTGCTAGAGTGAGCTTCCGATAAAATCAGCTTCTTAAGGTCCTCATCCCTTGGCACACATATCCGGCCTCTGAATCTAAGCAATCCATCTGAACCAATATCAAACTCAGAATCTCTACCCTCCTGAATCTGCCCGGACACTTCAAGCAACTTCTGATCTAGCTTCTGTGCCTGCCTAATCTGATCAATCAGTGTCAGCTCAATCCTGAGACTAGCAACTAAAGGACTCTGATCCGATGGTGCTACATCAATAGACAAGCTTGCAAACTGTCCCAACAATTCCCACTCCTTAACCATCATACCGGACACCATACTCTTAGGTATTTGAGGCTCTTGTGATCGGTATAGATCTGAAACTTTTCTCCGTAAAGGTAATGCCTCCATATTTTCAAAACAAAGACTACTGCTGCAAGTTCGAGATCATGCGTGGGGTGATTCCTTTCATGCTCCTTCAGTTGACGTGATCCATATGCTACCACTTTGCCATTTTGCATAAGCACACATCCCAATCCATTCAGTGAAGCATCACTATACACCGTGAATCCTCCGGGTCTATCTGGTATGGTGAGGATCGGTGCAGAAGTTAATCGATGCTTGAGCTGTTTAAAATTGCACTCACAGGCATCGCTCCACTCAAACTTAACATCCTTACGGGTGAGTCGAGTTAGAGGAGCTGCAATTTTTGAAAATCCCGCTACAAACTTTCTGTAATACCCGGCTAATCCAAGAAAACTTTATATCTCCGTCACTATCTTTGGCCTCTCCCAGTTCACTATAGCTTCCACTTTGGATGGGTCAACAGATACTCCATCCTCGTTCACTACATGGCCTAGAAAACCAATTTGCTTCATCCAGAATTCACATTTGTCCAACTTAGCATACAATCTCCTTTCTCTAAGTGTCTGAAGGACTATGTACAAGTATCGTTCATGTTCTTCCGAAGAACGAGAATATATCAAGATGTCGTCTATGAATACAATCACGAACTTATCCAGAGACACCTTGAAAACTTCGTTCATCAAGTTCATGAATGCTGCTGGGGCATTCGTCAAGCCAAATGGCATGACCAAGAATTCGTAATGCCCATAGCGAGTTCGGAATGCTGTCTTGGGAATGTCCTCACCTCTAACTTTTAGCTGGTGATATCCCGACCTTAGGTCTATCTTCGAGAACATTTTGGCACCCTTCAACTGATCGAACAAATCATCGATCCTCGGCAACGGGTACTGATTCTTGACCGTAGCCTTATTGAGCATTCGATAATCAATGCACAATCTCAAGCTACCATCCTTCTTCTTCACAAAGAGCACGGGTGGGCCCCAAGGTGACACACTCGGGCGTATGAATCCTTTATCCAGTAATTCTTGGAGTTGTTTCTTCAATTCTTCCAACTCCATAGGTGCCAACCTATACGGGGGTTTGGACAAAGGTTCGGTTCCAAGCACCAAGTCAATAGCGCTCTAGCACCTTTTTATGCATATCACGGCAAAATAGTCAAGACCGTCAAAACAAAGTGTGAGCTAGGCTCCAGCATTTCTCATGCATTTCACAAGAATAAAAATCAGTGAGAGCAACCGCTCTAGCACATTTCATGCATATGATGTCACACAAGTCGATGCGAGCAACCGCTCAAGTACATTTTATGCACACTCACAAACGCAGATATAGTACGAGCTATATGCCAGCACTATCTGTTTCCATATAAACTTGATAGTTGGCCCATTTTCTAAAGAAATTTCCATTTAAATATAAATAACACCTACGTAGTGTTATCTTGTCAAATTTATGCAATTACTGGCCAAACTATCATTTTGCTTTGCTTAAAACCATGAAAATCCCTTAAATCAGAAAATTCTTCAATCACGCATTTCATGCATGTCAATGCTTGCACCATCCTTAAGTGAACTTCCCTCAATAGGGGTAAAATAGCCTTTTTACCTATTTTGATCCTTAAAATCATTTAAACCACTTTTAGGATCATTATACAATATCAGTGTATACATACATATTCAGTGTATACAAAAACTAATTAAAGTACGCGTAGCTACCTCTAGCTACTCACACAATTCCCTTACCTCGTTTTTTTATGTACAGTCTGACCTTTCCACTGATGACTCGTCACGTAGTCCAATTTGCTCCCAATCCAATCTTCTAAACTGTGGATACACATTCATCAGGTCAAATACAATACAATTTAATTGTATTTCATATTTTCTGGGCTTAATTTAAATCATTGGGCCCGTTTACCCATATTGGGCCTGATTGTACCATAATGGGCCTTAATAGGCCTTAAGCCTGTTTACAACACTTTATCGAGGCCTATTGGGCTTATTGGGCCCATCAATATTTATTGAGCCTCATTCTAAATTCTCGGATATCTCAATTTAGTATTTACGATAATTTATTCAAATTTCCAAAATTTAATTCATTTATGAAGAAATTAAATTCGTAATTTGTTTAACACGCATAACAATGCAAAATTGTCGTAAATAAGGGTTACTTACCCGAGATCCCATGATAATATGCAAATCGAGGCTGTCTCGAGCTCTCGGTTGATGCCATTGTCGAGCTACACATTTAAATATTTTTTCGGGTAAATTTCCAGTCGGATATTTATCAAATTAAATATTTCAAAATTTAAATTGGTCAATTTTGACCGCTTACCGACTTACCCGTAGCTCGATTGCATTACTGAAATTTTTTCTAATTTTTTCTCTTTTTCTTTTTCCCTTTTTCTATTTCTTTTCTTTTCTTTTTGGCTGAATCGGTCCGGTCCGGTTCAACCCGGTTCAGACTGCCGGTTCAGTCCGGTTCGGTTCGATCGGTTCAGTCACCATTTCGTCGTTCCAGCACCGTCTGACCGGTTCCCGGTGTGATTCTGGCACCAATCGACGCGCCACGACCTGGGCTTCCAAAATCGAGCCTCGGTGTGGCTCAAATCGGCGCCGATGGCCGCCGATCAAGCTTTCTCTCCCGCAGTAAGCTCCTCCGTTTTCTGCATTTTTCGACGATTTTGGCGCGCGTCACCACAGCTGTGTTGTCGCCCGGGGTCGGGCCGTCTTCGTCGGCCCTCGCCAGCCCCTAAGCCTAACCGGTGGTCGTCGGCTTGAGGGATTTGTTTCCCTCGATTTCCTGCTTCGCGTTTCGCCATTTTTCTTTCTGTTTCGTTTTCATGTAAATTCCGAATTTAGTTTTTTTTTTAACTTTATTTATTTATTTATTTTTATTATTATTTTATTCAATTAAAATATTATTATTTTTGTCAAAATATCTAAAAAAATTATATTTAATTCATTTAATCAATAAATGAATTTCTCGGTCTTATTTCGACTTTTCGGTATATTTTTTGATTTTTTTCGGGATTATTTTTCAATGTGAAATTTCTGATTTATTCCAATAAATTCATATCTTGATCAATTTAATCCGAAATTTAATTATTTCTTCATTATTGATCAAGATTTCTCAATCCCATATTTTTAATTAAATTTTCTTGTCCCGATTAATACCGAATTTTGATCTTTTGACCGTTTTACCCTTCCACGGGTTTGGAAATTCCATTTAAATCCTTTTTACATTTTTAAATGCAGTCGAAAATTTTTATTCATTCTCTTTTGCTCTTACGATAAAAATTTCGGGTCTTACATAAATAGTACCCCTTACCTCAATCTATCGAAGATCTTGAATTCGAGTGGTGACGCCTCCTAGTACCTTCTTTAATTCCTTCTACGATTCACCTACACCGAAATCGTTTACTTAGCATCCTACTCATGCGATTCATCCGAATTGCATTAAAATCGTAACTTATTCGTTACTACTTCGTGTATACGTATAATTGTACATGCCTAGGCCGACATGCGCGTTTATATATTTTCTTTACCATTTATATATTTTGTACATACAATTTTTAACATACACATTTATTATATACATCTACATGTATATACACATAAATATATATATATACTCCTATATATATTATTATTTGTTTTCATTCTTCCTTATCACATGTATATATTCTTTGTATGTACATATACTAACATACACATTTATCTTATATACACCCATATGTATATACAGATCAATATATATATATATATATATATATATATATATATATATTATTAGTTGTTTCCATTATTCAATATCACAAATATATTTTTTTTGTCTACTCATTGTCCCATTTTTTGTTTCACATACACCTTAATTCTCACTAACATGCTTATATCTTAACACATATATCTACATGTACATTAAATATACATACATGTATATATATATATATATATATATATATATATATATATATATATTTTACCTCTTTTTCCTTTCAATTTTTCAGCTCTTCTTTTCTTCTTCACAACCCGAGCTTACTATTCACCTGTCTTCCTCCTCACCTCTCGGCTGCTTTGCTATCTCCCTCTCGATTTTGCTTCTGACTGCTTCAATTTGCTTCAATTTTTAGCCCCGTTTTCTGCCTCAGTCTGCTTAAATTTCTTTTCCAGTTTTCAGTTCTACTCTCCCTCCTTCAGCTCTCTCGTTTTTTCTTCTTCTTTTTTTTCCAGCTTCATTTTCTACTTTCGTGTCTTCTCCTTCGGTCCTGCCCCTATTTTCCAGCCTCGGTCTTCCCCTTCCTCAATCTCCCCTGCCTCTCGATTTCACCTCCCTTCAGTCTCGGTTTGTTGCTGTTTTCCAGCCTTTCCTCTCGGTTCCAGTTCTCCCTTCGATCTTCCTCTCTTTCTCCCCTGCCTTTCGGTTCTAGCCTTCTCCCTTCGGTCTCCCTTTCCTTCTCCCCTGCCTCTTGGTTCCAGCCTTCTCCCTCTCCTCTTCTCCTCCGTTCCTTTTTTTTTTTTCTTTCTTTCTTCTTCCTTTCCCGATCAGCTCCTTCTTCTTTCTTATTTCTTTCTTTTTCTCTTTTCTTTCCTCCTTTCTTCCTTTCTCGATTAGCCCTCCTTCCTTTCCTTTCTTTTCTTTCTTTTCTTCTCCTTCTTCCTCGGTCAGCAGCTCTTTCTTCTCCAGTCGAGCAGCCCTCCTTCTCTTCTCCTCTCTTCTTTCTTTTCTTTTTCTTTCTTTTCTCTTCCGGCTAGCTCCTCTTTTCCCCCCTTCCTTCTTCTTCCTCTTCTCCTTTCCTTGGTTGTTTTTCTGCCCAGCTATCCTCTGTTTTTTTTCTTTTCAATTGCTCTTTCATTTTTTTCATTTCCAAGTGCGGGATTGGCTTTTTTTTTGAAACCAATTCCGTACACCATTATATATATATATATATATATATATATATATATATATATTATATATATATTATGTTAACACATATATATTATATTAATATATATATATATTAGTTGTTTATTGTTATTGTTATTATTATTTTTTGTTTTATTTGTTTTGTTTCCATTTAATTTTAATTGTCTCATGCTTTAATTTTTTTTATTAATAATTATATATTATATATTATACATCACAATATATATATATATATTTGCTATATATATATATATATATATATATATATATCATCATTTATCCATTTAAAATTTTTCCCTAGCATATATATATACATATACATATATATATATATATATATACATTTTCTTTTCATCAAAATTATTTTCGATCCCTCCATGCTTGCATTTGCTTCATCACTTCCTGTATTTCGGGTTCCCTGTCGTTCACGGGCTTCTCGATTCCTATAGTCCTTGAGCCCTACAACAAATATTCACACTTCCATTAAAATTTATTATTCCCATTTTTATATATAGTCTAACTAAATGTAGGAAATTTGTAGTGTTTACATTCTCCCCACCTTAAGAGAATTTGGTTCTCCAAATTCATTCAGGTCCATCAGAATAGATGTGGGTACTTCTCCTTCATGAGGCTCTCTAGCTCCCATGTAGCTTCTTCAATCAAATGGTGTTGCCAGAGAACCTTTACCAGGGGTATCGTCTTCGATCGAAGTACCTTTTTCCTTCCTATCCAAAATCCGGATAGGTCACTCAACGTAGCTCATATCCTCTTGAATGCTCAAGGGTTCATACTCAATGATGTGTGAGGGATCCAAATTATACTTCCTTAACATCGAGATATGGAAGACATTGTGTACCCTAGAAAGCTGTGGTGGTAAGGCAAGTCTGTAGGCTATGTCTCCCACTCTCTCTAAGATCTCAAAAGGACCAATGAAGCGACGACTCAACTTCCTCTTCTTCCTGAACCGCATGATACCCTTGGTTGGAGATACCTTAAGAAACACGGAGTCCCCAATCTGAGACTCAAGTGGTCGACTATGCTTATCCGCATAACTCTTCTGTCTACATTGTGCGGTCTTAAGTCTATCACAGATTATCCGAACACCTTCCGCTGCCTGTCCTACCAACTCGAGAGCCAAGATCCTTCTATCGCCCACTTCTTCCCAAGCCACTAGAGACCTACATCATTTACAATACAAGGCCTCATAAGGTGCCATCCCGATGCTAGCATGATAGCTATTGTTGTAAGCAAACTCTGCGAGAGGTAGGTGATCATCCCATGAGCCCTTAAACTCCAAAACGCACGCCCTCAGCATATCCTCTATGGTCTGAATGGTCCTCTTGGACTGACCCTTGACACGCTCTAAAGGTATATGTCCGCAAGTGCACGGCTCGTACAAGTAATAATGGGATTTGAGTCCCGATTTATCGTCCCACAGAGAAGTTGGTTAGCCTAATTAACTACCGGTTAATCTTACCCTAAGTATATCCTAGCAAATTATGAAATTAAAGAGGGTGATCTACTAAGGCTAATTAAAAATACTGGAAAGTAATAAAATAATAAGAACTAAAGGAAATAAAATCGAGCAAAATTTACTTACGGTACTCCGAGCAATTAAAAGCAAATGACCTACAAAAGAAAATTAAAACAGTTAAAATGAATTAACACAATTAAAATGTAAATATAAAAAATAAAGAAATAAAATTAATTAAACTAAAACTTAAACAAACTTAAAATGAAATGTGCATGCAAATTAATCTACTTAATAAAAATTGCAATTTAAAATAACCTAAGATCTAATAAAATAAAATCCTAGAAAATTAAGAAAAATAATCATAAATCTAAATGTCTAAACTAATGAATCTAAAATTACTTCTAGATATATCTAAATGCTAAATTAACACTAAAATCTAACTAATGCATGTAAAATAATTTTCGTAATTTTAATTAAAACTTAAAATGCATAAAATGAGTTTATCTAAATTAATTTTAAGCACATCCCTTAATGCTAGAAAAAAAATTACTTAGTAACCTAATTAAATCAAAGTTAAACTAATGAAATAAAGAAACTATGACTAACATGCAAATTAGAAATCACTAACTAAGCTAACTAATAACTTGAAATTAATCTATGCATGCAAAATGAGTTAAACCACTATAATAGGAATATGCCAAACATGGCCTTAGGTAATTACAAAACCACCAAAGTGGTCTCGAGATGCTACTGGTACTGTTCATTGTCTTTTTGCAATTTGCATGCTCAGTTATGTCCTCTGCTCAGGTCCTTCATACTTGGTCTCGGGCTGCTTCCATAAATACATGTCCAGGCCTGTCGTCTTCTGCATCCGGTCTGTCTGCTGCACGGGACTGTTGTGCTCAACCTGATCAGCTGGCAGAAAATTTTGTCCTCCCCGTAATGGTCTGTTCAGGTGCTCTCGGCGATCTCTGTTTTTGTCCGACTGCAGGTGCTACTCACCATTCGGTACTGTGCTGCTATGATCGCACTGCCCAGTTGCTTGTTCTTGTTCTACTTCAGGTGCTGCCTCAACATCAGTCCTCTACTGCAATACCAGCAATGTCCAGAGCTTGATCATTCACTGCTCTCGGTTCTATCCTGCTCCAAATATTGCTCACTGTTTTATCCTCACTTTTGGCTATGCAACATCAAGCTAAATAATAGCTCACTGCTATTCAGGCTCCAATATCATCTTTACCTATTCTTAATACCGAGAGCTTCCTAAAAAAAATTTGCAAGCAATGCAACCTCTACACTATGATGAGCAATAGTAAAATAAAAGAAAAACAGAGCTAAACAGAGAGAAAATGTGAAATTGTCTTGCTGCCATGTCTCAAACTATGCTCCTATGATTTGCTTTTTTAATCTTTAAACCGGACAAACAACCACAATCATTTCCTAATCCAGCAAATAACAAACTACAATGAAGATGAAGTAGAATGCAGTAGATGAACTATATGCAGGAAACATAACTAAATGTAGAAAACATGAATATCATACTCTAACTACAAGCAAGCACCGAATAAGGGAAAATCATGCAAATACAAGATGGAATAAGGAAAGAATAAAACAAGGATACAAAGCAGCAAATGATTAAAAACCCGAAAGGATTAAAAAACAGTTCCATTTCCACATTGTCCGTGAGCTTCAAAAAAATGAAAACAGGAAACTCATGATCATCCTCCTCGGGTAGCTTCATTTCCTTCTCCAGTCGTGACTCCACATAGCTCTTGATGTGGACAAATGCTTTGCATCATCCCACATCAAGGCAACAGAATCAAAGGGGAGAAGATTGAATGAAGATATCCTGCAACCTGATTGCTCAAACAGGGACAAATCGAAGGCTAAAGAAAAACTAATGGTTTGTCAAACAAATAAAGAAATGAATATGGAAAACGAGAACTTGATACTGAAAGCCTTAAAATTTCTATTTAAAACATCACTAAATAAGAAACATCCAGCAATGGATTTTTGCAAACCGAATAAGAAGAAAAAAAAGTTGAACCCGATTGCTAATGAAATTAGAGAATGAAACAAATAATTTCATAAAGTGAATAGTGAATGAACAGTAGACAACTTGTAAAACTATGCGAAAATTCTAAGGAAAACTTTTAAAATTAATCTAAAAGCTATTCTACCCTAAACTACTTTAGTCCTACTCCTAGTCTACTTTCTACTTCTACTCCTACTTCTACTTCATTTTTCAATTGCCATCATGTTCTATTTATACACAAACATAGGGGTACAATGGTAAATTTTCATCCTAAATGAGTTGGCATTGTTTGGCCACTTGTCTTCATTTGATTTGCTGCAGAGTAGATATTTCCACGTCATCAGTCTTTTTGTCCAATTAGCTATGCGATGTGGCCCGGCGTGTGTCTTCCAGAGGGTTGGCACGGTGTCCTTCGATCTTGTCACGCCCCGAAAGCACGGAAAAATGAGGCTAATTTAAATTTTTTATCCATTAATTATGTTGTTTTCCTGTCCATGTCTAGATTTAAAATCTTTTTCATTTTCCAGGATCTCGTTACATTACATACATTCTGTATATATAAAATCATTTACAACTATTACATCCCGACTGTTTTATACAATAGTGTCTATTATGTATTACATGTCTGGAATATAAGTAAGACTGTACCTCAAGGTTACGAAAGTATCTGATGAAAGGTTGGACTACCTTGTCAACGACCACAGTCTCATATGTGCAGTAGACTCGCTATAGATAATCTGGGAGATGGAGAGGAGGGGGGTGAGTTTTTCGGACTCAGTAAGAGATACATGTAAAATAGCTTTAAATACTCAAGACATGGTAAAACGCATGGTTTTACAAATCAGCATAAACATGTACTGGAGTAGAGATGCTTACATTTCATAAAAGCAGTAAAAACATGCTTAAATCATAAGTTTACACATCATGCATCCTTTTTAGTAAAACTCATATATAGTATGCATATCACGTCGTGTAAACAAGTAAAAAGCATCTCAAAACTTAATCATGCATATCATAACATGCTTATCACTTTAAAATGAAATTGTATTGTCATATGCAGATTTCGTAAAATATACTCATGGCTACCTTTAAAATCTCATCATAGAAAATATATGCTCAATAAAATCATAAAACAGGTAGCATGAAATGTGCGAAAACATATATATCATTTCGTCAATTCATCGTGTAGGGTCAGGCAATCGTCTTATATACTAGTCCCGAAGGACATCATACATATGGTCCCGTAGGACAAAATCATGGGTACTCATGGCCATAGTACATGGGAGCCGTAGGACTGGATCAGGGTCGTACGCTGCCCTATCTCTCGTGCACCACTAAATGGGGACTATACGCACGAACTCACGTGCATCACCAAGGGTGGACTATGCGCACGTTTCTCATATCAAGTCAGAGCCTGCCCGTTCTCTGGCCGTCGGCTAGGTAGATCCTAGATCGTCTCCATAGAGATCGACCCCAGAATCCTCTGACTATCGTCATGTCATGCCTTTTTACCCCACAAAAATAATTTTGGGCCTCTTACCCAATTTATCAAAATCATTTCGGGCCTCATACCCGTGTATTAAAAATCATTACGGGACTCTAACCCGATTTTCATAGAAAACATGATTTTCATAAATCATTGCAGGACTCTAGACCGTGTAAATATGGAAAGCATAGTTATAATAGTTATTTCTTGGGACTCATACCCGTACCGTGAAAATATAGCTTAAAAGCTGTTTCGGGACTTTAACCCGTATCATGAAAACATGATTTCATAAAACATATCGGGACTTTAACCCGTAATCTCACATGAAAATACTATGCTTTCATTTCAGAAGTGAAAAATCACTTTTATAAACATATATGCTGTAAAATGTATCTCATATATATAAAACATGCTGAAAACTCGGGAAATGGTTTTGGCTTCGGTTTAAATACCGTTAGAAATCCATTTCGTAAAATCTCATCCAATTCTCATACATAAACAGTTGGTAAGGATGAAGGAGTACTAACGCTACTCTAAATTATATCCCTTACCTCTTAGCGACTGATGTAGAACACTTTCCTCGATGCTCGAATTTACCTCGTAAAACGTGTCGATAGACCGAGCTTTCAAGATTTTATGATAGTGCGCAAATCGAAGTTCGATCGGGCTCACGAACGTGATTTATCATCGAATTGCACAATTTATATATTTAATTTCGGGTGAATTTTCGATCAAATATAATTTAAATAAATTTTTTGAAAATTAAATCGGTCACTTTTGACCTCTTACCGACTTACCTGAAGTCCGGTGTATCCCCGAAAATTTTTCCTTTTTCCTTTTTCTTCTTTTCCTTCCCTTTTTCTCCTTTTTCCCTCTCTTTCTTGGCTGAACCGGTTCGGTCCGGTTCAGTCCGGTTCAATTTCGGTTCAACTTCTCCCTCGCCGTTCGGGGCTTTTTCGGTCGGTTCTCCGCCGGCTTCCGCCTCCAGCTTGTTCGCGGGGTAGTCCGGTGCATGGATCTGGGGTCGGCTTCGCCAAAGCTCGCCGAAAAGTGGTCGGTCCGGCCTCTTCTCTCCTCCGGCGGTGGCACCCAATTTTTCCTTCTTCCGATCGGTGCTGTTTGGCGGCGTTTCAGGCCGATCTGCGCCTGGATCGGCGTCGCAGAGGTCCCCTCTGGCCGGTGGTGGGTCGCTCCTCCCCTCCTCGACCACCGATCTCTCTCTCTCCTCTCTTTTCTCTCGGTTTCACTCTTTCTCTCTCTTTCTCTCTTTTCCCTCGCCGGTTGCGTCTTCTTCTCCTTCTTTTGACGCCGGCGAGGCTCGGTCGGTTCGGCTCTCTCCCTTGGTCAGTTCTCCGGTGGTGGCTTACGGCTGAGGCAGACGGGGCGGTGCGGGTATTCTGTTTCCTTCTGTTTTCTTCTCTGTCGCGCGAACTTTCGCGAGACAGAGTTTCTTTTTTTTTTTAACTTTATTATTATTTTATTATATTTTATTATATTATATTTATTATATTTTATTTTAATCAAATAAAATATAATAAATTGTACAAAATATCTCAAAAATCATATTATATTTTATTAATTAATTAATTTAATTAATTTAATTTATTTTAATTATTTCGGTGTATTTTTCGCATATTTTCGAGATAATGTCCTGGGCGAAAATCACGAAAATTCATTATATCTTCGTATCTTGACTAATTGAACTCGAAATTTCATAATTTCTCTTTTATTGATCAAGATTTCCTAAATCCATATTTTTAATGAAATTTCTTTATCGAATTTGCACCGAAATTAGGATCTTTTGACCATTTTACCCTTCTACACGTTCGGGACTAATTTAGATCGATTTTCCTTCTCGGACTCACTATCTTTTCTCATTTAAATTCCGTATCTTTCGTCCAACGATTTAAATCCCCTTAATTTAAATTATGGTCCCAAATAATGAACATAGTGGGAAAAATCCGGGTTTCACATTTCTCCCCACCTTTTAAGAATTCAGTGCTCTGAATTCAAGCTGGTCCATCAATCAGGTGAGGGTACTTCTCCTATATTTGGCTCTCTAATTCCCAAGTGACTTCTTCTGTCTTGTGGTGTTACCAGAGAACCTTTACTAGTGGAATAGTCTTAAATCGTAGCACTTCCTTTTTTTTTTTGAAGGGTACTATACCTTTCTTCGGTTGCACCTTAACAAATACGGAGTTTCCTAACCTGAAATTCAAGAGGATGTCTATGCACATTGGCATAACTTTTCTGTGCGGTCCTCGATCTGTCATGGATGAGCTGAACACCCTTAGCTTCCTGTTCCACTAAATTGGAAGCAAGGTGAATCTAGGACAATAGGACTCCTTCACAATGCTCTGTCTCAAGGTGTTATGATGTGGCACACAGATACGGCATCGGTACCTCAGTAATCCATCATCACTGACCGTAAACTCAGACTGCGATCTCTCCTCTGCCTGGCTAACCATATCTAGTAATCTTTGACCGTTTCACTATCCAGCTCTAATCTGGTCTAGTATACTGGGTTCAATCCGTAGGCTAGCCATGTATCCATACTCAATCTCATCCATACTAATCCTGAGTTCAGTGAATTGTTTCAATAAGTCCCACTCTCTAATCATCATATAGGATACCATACCCTTTCTGCTTAGGGCATCGGCTACCACGTTCACCTTATCAGGATGATATAAAATCTCGCAGTCATAAATCTTAAGGAGCTCTATCCATCTCCATTGTCTAATATTCAGCATTAAACAAGTACTTAAGATCTTATGGTCAGTGAAAATCTGAAATCTTTCTCCATATAATTAATGCTGTCATATCTTGAGTGCAATCACTACTGCAGCTAACTCCAAGTCGTGAGTGGAATAATTATGCTCGTGATCCTTTAGCTGACGGGATCCATAAGCTACCACTCTACCATGCTGCATAAGCACATAGCCAAGACCTTAGTGGGAAGCATCATTGAATACCACAAATCCCTCAAACCACTCGGAATGGTCAAGACTGGTGTTGTATTCAACCGACGTTTGAGCTCTTGTAAGTTCTGCTCACACTACTCAGACCATATAAACTAAACCTCTTTATGAGTCAGTCTGGTTAATAGAACTGTTATCTGTGAAAACCCTTCGACAATCCGTCAAAAATACCATACTAATCCCAATAAGCTTCTGACCTCCATGACTGTCCTCAGTCCTTTTCCATCTCAATATTGCATCTACCTTAGACAGATCTATTGGCACCTTGTCCTTAGATACTACATGTTCGAGGAATGAAATCCGATCTAGCCAGAAAGCACATTTACTGAATTTACCTTATATCTTCTTCTCACGGAGAGTTTGGAGCACAGTCCTCAAATATTGTTTGTGCTCTTCTCAGGATCTAGAATAAATCAAGATGTCATCGATGAACAAGTATTCTCGGAAGACATCGTTCATAAGACTCATGAATGCAGCTGGGCATTAGTCAATCCAAAAGGGCATAACTAGGAACTCGTAGTGCCCATATCGGGTCCGAAATGCTGTCTTCGATATATCAGCCTCCTTAATCCTTAGCTGATGATAACCCGATCTCAAATCTATCCTTGAAAACACTGAAGCCCCTCTCAGCTGATCAAATAAGTCGTCTATCCTTGGCAGGGGATACTTATTCTCAACTGTTGCTTTATTCAAAAGCCTGTAGTCTATACATAGACAGAAACTACCATCATTCTTTCTGGCAAATAATACTGGTGTACCGCATGGTGACACATTAGGCCTTATAAACCCCTTATCGAATAATCCTTACAACTGCTCCTTTAATTCTTTCAATTCTACCAATGCCATTTGGTAAGGTGTCTTGGAGATGGGTTGAGTATCTGATACTAGCTTAATGGCAAACTCAACTTCTCTCTCTATGGTAATCCCATTAAGTCCTCTAGGAATACTTCGGGAAACTTACATGTAAATTGTGGTGACACAAACGAGTGTGTGGAACTTGGGTCACACAGTACATGTGCTTCATGATTACAGACAAGGAGAGTACCTCGGATAACATCGAAGGATGTATCTACTGTCTCCTAATTAATAGTAAGCACTCGACCCTAGGAGACATGCTTCTTGCCCTTGTCCGCGGTTGTGGCTCTCCTCTGTAGAGCCTGAGTCGGTCTCTCTGTCTGTCTAGATGCCTTACGAGGTTCCTGAGATCTCATAAGTGGACACTCTCTCATTATGTGCCCTACTTCATTGCATCTGTAGCAAGTAAATGTATTTACGCGGCAAGGTTCAGTGTGAATATTGCCACATATCCTGCATCGTGGCACTCTTATCTCAGGGCCTCTAATCATACCTGTGGCACCAACTGGGCTCTTGGGTTTATTAGCCCCTACCTGAGGTCCTTCCACCCTCTGTCTCTTGGGCTAACCCCTTCTCAAATCATGTCGAGAAGCAACTGCTCTCTTTCCCTTAACTCTGACTGATCTCTTGAGACCATGCTCTGCTTGAGTAATATCCAAGCCCCTCTCTATCTCTTGGACTCGTCTCAGAGCATATATGAAATCTACGATATTCTGACCCAACAGCTTATCTCCGATCCCAGATCTTAGTCCCGTAAAAAATCTCTCTGTCTGGCGCTCGGGATCTCTAACTGTCTCTGGGTCGTATCTTATCAGGGTTGTAAATCTATTCTCATACTTGTCTACTGTAGAACTTCCCTATTACAGATCTAAAACTCTGCATGCATCTTCTTTCGAGCTGCAAGCGGTACATACTGCTCTCGAAATGCGACTAAGAAAGCATTCCATGTGATCTTTAAGGGATCCTCGGCTAATATCGTCTGTGTGGATCTCCTCTAGAACTTAGCCTGTCCTTTTATCATTTAACCTGCCATAGTCACTCTCTCCCTATTAGTACACCCCAAAACTGAAATATCGCATCAATATCAACGATTCACTCCTCAGCCTTAACCGGGTCCTTAAGCCCTGTGAACTCCGGAGGATGCATACTCAAGAAAATCTCGCACCCTCTGAGTCTCTCTGTCATCCCTATGCTGGGAAACTGCTGGCTGAGGGTTGGGGCTACTGGAGAAACTGGTGGGGGAGAAGGATTAGGCTACGAGTAGCTGTCTCCGTATCAGGTGTATGTACCCCAAACTGTTGGGTGAACATAGTGGTAAAAGTTGTAAGTCTTTCCCTCATATCCCGTACTATCTCCTCGAGCCTCCTTATTCTATCAATAGGGCTCTCAGGTTGAGGGGAAGATGGTGGAGCGGGTTGAGCTCGTCTCTGTGAACGGTCCCGTCTACCACTCATGATTAGCGATCTACTATTTGCACAAAATCCATAAATTAAGTCATACTTTGACAAGTAAGCTTACTTTATTACCAGACATGCATAGACACATTGGGATGTAATACACTCTTATTACTAGACACGACAGTACTACACAACATTTGCTCTAATACCAAGAAAACTGTCACGCCCCGGAAGCGCGGAAAAATGGGGCTAATTTAAACTTTTTATCCATTAATTATGTTGTTTTCCTGTCCATGTCTAGATTTAAAATCTTCTTCATTTTCCAGGATCTCGTTACATTACATACATTCTGTATATATAAAATCATTTACAACTATTACATCCCGACTGTTTTATATAATAGTGTCTATTATGTATTACATGTCTGGAATATAAGTAAGACTGTACCTCAAGGTTACGAAAGTATCTGATGAAAGGTCGGACTACCTTGTTAACGACCACAGTCTCATATGTGCGGTAGACTCGCTATAGATAATCTGGGAGATGGAGGGGAGGGGGGTGAGTATTTCAGACTCAGTAAGAGATACATTTAAAATAGCTTTAAATACTCAAAACATGGTAAAACACATGGTTTTACAAATCAGCATAAACATGTACTGGAGTAGAGATGCTTACATTTCATAAAAGCAGTAAAAACATGCTTAAATCATAAGTTTACACATCATGCATCCTTTTTAGTAAAACTCATATATAGTATGCATATCACGTCGTGTAAACAAGTAAAAAGCATCTCAAAACTTAATCATGCATATCATAACATGCTTATCCCTTTAAAATGAAATTGTATTGTCATATGCACATTTCGTAAAACATACTCATGGCTACCTTTAAAATCTCATCATAGAAAATATATGCTCAATAAAATCATAAAACAGGTAGCATGAAATGTGCGAAAACATATATA
This sequence comes from Firmiana major, assembly GCA_033439115.1. Lineage (NCBI taxonomy): Eukaryota > Viridiplantae > Streptophyta > Magnoliopsida > Malvales > Malvaceae > Firmiana > Firmiana major. The sequence goes on along the minus strand of CM065907.1, from coordinate 39,425,806 downwards.
TATATATATCATTCCGTCAATTCATCGTGTAGGGTCAGGCAATCGTCTCATATACTAGTCCCGAAGGACATCATACATCTGGTCTCGTAGGACAAAATCATGGGTACTCATGGCCATAGTACAGGGGAGCCGTAGGACTGGATCAGGGTCGTACGCTGCCCTATCTCTCGTGCACCACTAAATGGGGACTATACGCACGAACTCATGTGCATCACCAAGGGTGGACTATGCGCACGTTTCTCATATCAAGTCAGAGCCTGCCCGTTCTCTGGCCGTCGGCTAGGTAGATCCTAGATCGTCTCCATACGAGATCGACCCCAGAATCCTCTGACTATCGTCATGTCATGCCTTTTTACCCCACAAAAATAATTTTGGGCCTCTTACCCAATTTATCAAAATCATTTCAGGCCTCATACCCGTGTATTAAAAATCATTACGGGACTCTAACCCGATTTTCATAGAAAACATGATTTTCATAAATCATTGCGGGACTCTAGCCCGTGTAAATATGGAAAGCATAGTTATAATAGTTATTTCTTAGGACTCATACCCGTACCGTGAAAATATAGCTTAAAAGCTGTTTCGGGACTTTAACCCGTATCATGAAATCATCATTTCATAAAACATATCGGGACTTTAACCCGTAATCTCACATGAAAATACTATGCTTTCATTTCGGAAGTGAAAAATCACTTTTATAAACATATATGCTGTAAAATGTATCTCATATATATAAAACATGCTGAAAACTTGGGACATGGTTTTGGCTTCGGTTTAAATACTGTTGGAAATCCATTTCGTAAAATCTCATCCAATTCTCATACATAAACAGTTGGTAAGGATGAAGGAGTACTAACGCTACTTTAGATTATATCCTTTACCTCTTAGCGACTGATGTAGAACACTTTCCTCGATGCTCAAATTTACCTCGTAAAATGTGTCGATAGATCGAGCTACCGAGATTTTACGATAGTGCGCAAATCGAAGTTCGATCGGGCTCACGTACGTGATTTATCATCGAACTGCACAATTTATATATTTAATTTCGGGTGAATTTTTGATCAAATATAATTTAAATAATTTTTTTGAAAATTAAATCGGTCACTTTTGACCTCTTACCGACTTACCCGAAGTCTGGTGTATCCCCAAAAATTTTTCCTTTTTCCTTTTTCTTCTTTTCCTTCCCTTTTTCTCCTTTTCCCCTCTCTTTCTTGGCTGAACCGGTTCGGTCCGGTTCGGTCCGATTCAGACCGGTTCAGACCGATCCGGTTCAGTCCGGTTCAGTTTCGGTTCAACTTCTCCCTCGCCGTTCGGGGCTTTCTCGGCCGGTTCTCCGTCGGCTTTCGCCTCCAGTTTGTTCGCGGGGTAGTCCGGTGCATGGATCTGGGGTCGGCTTCTCCAAAGCTCATCGAAAAGTGGTCGGTCCGGCCTCTTCTCTCCTCCGACGGCGGCACCCAATTTTTCCTTCTTCCGATCGGCGCCGTTTGGCGGCGTTTCAGGCCGATCTGGGCTTGGATCGGCGTCTCAGAGGTCCCCTCTGGCCGGTGGTGGGTCGCTCCTCCCCTCCTCGGCCACCGATCTCTCTCTCTCCTCTCTGTTCTCTCGGTTTCACTCTTTCTCTCTCTTTCTCTCTTTTCCCTCGCCGGTCGCTCTTCTTCTCCCTCTTTTGACGCCTGCGAGGCTCGGTCGGTTCGGCTCTCTCCCTTGGTCGGTTCTCCAGTGGTGGCTCGCGGCTGAGGCAGACGGGGTGGTGCGGGTCTTCTGTTTCCTTCTGTTTTCTTCTCTGTCGCGCGAACTTTCGCGCGACAGAGTTTCTTTTTTTTTAACTTTATTATTATTTTATTATATTTTATTATATTATATTTATTATATTTTATTTTAATCAAATAAAATATAATAAATTGTACAAAATATCTCAAAAATCATATTATATTTTATTAATTTTAATTTAATTTATTTAATTAATTTAATTTATTTTTAATGAAATGTTTTTATCGAATTTACACCGAAATTAGGATCTTTTGACCATTTTACCCTTCTACACGTTCGGGACTAATTTAGATCGATTTTCCTTCTCGGACTCACTATCTTTTCTCATTTAAATTCCGTATCTTTCGTCCAATGATTTAAATCCCTTTAATTTAAATTATGGTCCCAAATAATGAACATAGTGAGAAAAATATGGGTTTCACAGATCTTATCGTTTCGGAGCAAATAAAATACAGACACCTGGCATCACGCGTGTCCAGATGACAGATGACTCGGTCTGCAAATTGGAAGTGGTCCAGTCTCCTTTAGCTCGTTTTCAGCCCAATTTCATCTGAAACGACTGAGTTTCATCTGGATTTAATTTATCTGCACATTAAAGAATTTTAATTAAATAAAGGAGATTATTAATAAAATAATATGGGGATTAAATAAATAATTAGGAATTTAAGTACAAATAATTCTTAAAAAAATAGAATTATCAGACCCCCAAACTTGAGCTTTTGCTTATCCTCAAGCAAAACAAAATAATTATTGGAATGGTAAGTACAAAACACAATAATTTCCCCAATATCATCCTCAAAGAAAAAGTACAGACTATGAAATCAAAGACTCACAATTACAAGTTCAGCACTTAGAATTATTCAATCATAAGTCCTAACCCAAATTGGATCCTTCGTGTGTGTGTGAAAATATGAAAGCCGCTACTCAGTACATTACCCGAATCAGATTATGCAAACACAGTGAATGCAAAGTCAATGACATGTGATCATTCCCATAAGTTTGCTTTTCACTTCTCTCTCCACTAATGTAGTCACACTTAACCAAAGATCAGTAGGACTTCATTAAGCTTGTAGTGTCAGGCTGGGGTTAAGGTATGATAAAGTCGATTTAGGTTTAACTACCCCTTAACATGCATTACTTTCTAGGATCTTTAATGTAAGAGCTCATATTTAATTCCCTCAAACTTATTTCTTTCACTTGACATTTTATTCTATTTTTGTATTTTTCTTCTTTCTTCTTTCTTCTTCTTTTTCTTTTTCTTTCTTTTGCAATTTTTTTTCGAACATTCACTATCACCAGATACCCATATGTACAAAGCTCAAAATATATCCCAATGACTTTCATGCTTTCGGGGTAGGGGATAGGAACAAAGTATTTAAGCTAAGGAAAATTATAAGGAGGTGTATTTATAGAGAAAAGATTCTTTGGCCTAGATGGGTGACTAGGGGTAAAATATGTACAGGGATGGTTAGAAAGGCTCAAACGATCCAAAGATAGCCTAAATCCTCTCCCTAATTAAGTGTGATCTAATATTTCACCTTGAGATCAGATCAAACAAATTCTAGAATATGATGCACAAAATCAACTGAACAAATGCAATCCTAGGACCACATAAGCTTTCTCTAAATAAATATACAGATTTATGACATGACATGTGCGTAAGATGAGGAAATCACAATCAGAATCAAGACAAATTCAAGAACTCAACTTCATGCTTTTCCTATAATCATGCTTCTCAGTCAATCAAAATCATACTTAATCATGGGGTCATATCATCGGAATATGGGAAAACTACATGCTAAGCACTAAATCATCCCAAAATCAAACAGTTTAAGCTCAGATTTTTGAAAAACTTTTAAATTTTTTTTCAATTTTGCCCACATTTTTGAAAAATACTCATGTGATATCCCTTCCCCCAAACTTGAAGTGCACAGTGTCCTCAGTGTGCAGATAATATTAGAATTGAAGTTCAGGAACAGAGTACTCCCCTTTCTGATGATGATGAACAATTGAAGCTTTGATTGAAAGCGTCAAACTAGAAAATAAACCTGCAAAATAAACAAAGAAAGAAATAACAAAAAAGAAAAAGAACTATATACAAGGTGAAAAGAAAAACACAACCACTTCAAATGCAGCTGAAGAAAACAACACTCAGTAGCAGGGCGAAGAGTAGGAGGGTCATCCAAAGTGGTGACAAGGTGCTGACAGTTAACTCATCCTGAGCCCTACCTACTTCCTTCTTTCTCTCAGATATTATATGCTTAAGCCTTATATTCTCCTCAATCTCCATCTTAAAACACTCTTGAGAGTCATCAGGGAGCTTCAAAGGTTTGAAAACATTAAACTTTACTTCCTAATCTAGGACTCTCATAGTTAACTCCCCCTTTTGCATATCAATTATCGTCCTACCAGTAGCTAGGAAAGGTCTGCCTAAAATAATGGGGACTTCCCTGTCTTCCTCCATATCTAGTACAATAAAATCTGCAGGGAAAATAAACTTGTCCACCTTTACTAAGACATCCTCAATGACCCCCTTTGGATATTTAATGGATTGATCTGCTAGCTGAATGGTCACTGTAGTGGGCTTGACGTCCCCTATTCCTAACTTCTGATAGATAGATAAAGGCATTAGATTGATACTAGCTCCTAAATCACACAGGGCTCTACCAAAGAATAGATTTCCAATAGTGCAGGGTATGGTAAAACCCTCGGGATCCTTGAGCTTGGGGGGTAATTTCCTCTGGATAATTACACTACATTCCCCAGTTAAGGCCACCGTCTCATAATCGTCCAATCTCTTTTTCCTCGAGAGGATATCCTTTAGAAACTTCACATAACTTGGCATTTGCTCTGAGGCATCTATAAAAGGAATGTTGATGTGAAGCTTCTTCAAAACCTCAAAAAATTTAGTAAATTGTTGTTCCAGTTTTTTGATTTTGAAACCTCTGAGGAAAAGGTACTGGTGGTTTAACTAGAGGCAATGTAGTGGGAACTTGTGTAGAATCAGAGGACGAGGAAGGCTGTGAAATAGAAGAAAAAGAAGGTATAGATGAAGAAGTGCCTATTTTGGATTCTTTTACAGCCTGATCCTGATGTTCCTGCTCTTTCTGAGCTGCTTCGTTAGAACTTTTGGATTCTTCAACTATGTGCTGTTCAGGTTGGGACTTGACTTGTGGCTCATCTAGCTCTCTGCCACTCCTAAGGGTGATAGATCTAACATGTTCCTTACCCTCCCTTTGCTTAACAGGGTTAACTTCAGTGTTACTAGGAAGGTTCCCTTGAGGACGTTGGCTAAGAGCATTTGCTATTTGTCCCACCTAAACCTCTAAGTTCTTAATTGAAGCAGCTTGATTTTGCAGGATCGTTGAGAACATCTCCTCTATTGTAGGCTTCTTCTCAGCTGCTGGTGCATGGTAGAGTTAGGGCTGCATAAAATGGTGGTGGTGGTGGTTGATGGAAGTGAGATGGATGATGTTGAAATTGTGGTAGGGATGGTTGATGAGGTGGATGAAATGGAAATTGTGGCTGTGGTGGTACCTGAACCGGTGGAGCTTAAAAACTAGGGGGTTCTACAGATCTAGAGTTAGAAGGTTGCCCTTGATTTTGGCTTCAAGAGAAGTTATGATGGTTCATCCACCCTGGGTTGTAGGTGTTTGAAAAAGGATTGTTCTATTGCATTTGAGAAGGGGCAACATACTGAACCGATTCTAAGTTGAGCGGACACCTATCTACAGAGTGGGTACCACTACACAGCTCGCAGGAAAGAAAAGGACTTTGGACAAAATAAATCGAATTAGGACTTATGGGAGGATTATGTTGGGTACTGAGCGACTCTACCTTCTTCGTAAGATTAGCGATTTGGGAGGTCAAGGTAGACAGTGTCGAGCTCATAAATACCCATCGACTTCTTTGGCAATTGCCTCTCTGAGGACCATAGATAATTGTTAGCCGCCATCTTGTCCAAGAGCTCGTAAGCTTCCTCCTTTGTTTTACACATTAGCACTCCACCCGCAGCAGCGTCAACAGTGGTCCTATTTAGGCTTATAAGTCCGTTGTAGAAGGTCTGGACTTGCAACCACAAAGGTAGGCCATGGTGAGGGCACTTCCTAAGAAGCTCCTTATATCGTTCCCATGCTTCGTAAAGAGATTCAGAGTCGTACTGGGCAAAGGAAGATATATTATTACGGAGTTGGGCAATTTTAGAGGGAGGGAAAAACTTAGATAGAAATTGATGGGCTAACTCGTCCCATGTAGAAATGGATCTTGGAGGCAGGGAGGTTAACCAGTGTTGCGCCCTATCCCTAAGTGAGAAGGGGAATAGTCTAAGCCTAAGCGCATCATCAGATAATCCATTATGTATGAACGTGTTGCATAAGTCCAAGAATTACCCAAGGTGAGCATGTGGGTCATCGTGTGGAAGCCCACTGAACTGTAGAGAAGTTTGGATTATCTGGAGGATTGCGGGCTTAATTTCGAAGTTATCTGTAGGGACAGCTGGTGGCCTAATGCCAGAATAATATCCTCCAATCATCGGCACCGCATAATCCCCAACGGTCCTGATTTCCCTATTTTCTATCATCGTGTGTTGCAGCGGAGCTATAAATTTCCTAGAGTCCTTTCAAATTTTCCTAAGAGTTCGTTCGATTTCAGGATCTAGAGGAAAGCAATCAAAACTCCTGGCTCTACGCATGCAAACATCAACAAGTCCTTAGAAAAATTTTTAAGTTTTTTTTTTCAATTTTTTTGATTTTAATTAATTATGAGAAAATTAACTAATCTAAATATTTACAACCTAAATATTTACAGGCTAGAAATACACCTAAGTATAATTTCACCGATATTAACTAACGACTAATTAAACTTCCCCGACAACGGCGCCAAAAACTTGACACGCTCTAAAGGTATATGTCCGCAAGTGCACGGGTCGTACAAGTAATAATGGGATTTGAGTCCCGAGTTATCGTCCCACAGAGAAGTTGGTTAGCCTAATTAACTACCGGTTAATCTTACCCTAAGTATATCCTAGCAAATTATGAAATTAAAGAGGGTGATCTACTAAGGCTAATTAAAAATACTGGAAAGTAATAAAATAATAAGAACTAAAGGAAATAAAACCGAGCAAAATTTACTTACGGTACTCCGAGCAATTAAAAGCAAATAACCTACAAAAGAAAATTAAAACAGTTAAAATGAATTAACGCAATTAAAATGCAAATATAAAAAATAAAGAAATAAAATTAATTAAACTAAAACTTAAACAAACTTAAAATGAAATGCATGCAAATTAATCTACTTAATAAAAATTGCAATTTAAACTAACCTAAGATCTAATAAAATAAAATCCTAGAAAATTAAGAAAAATAATCATAAATCTAAATGTCTAAACTAATGAATCTAAAATTACTTCTAGATATATCTAAATGCTAAATTAACACTAAAATCTAACTAAAGCATGTAAAATAATTTTTGAAATTTTAATTAAAACTTAAAATGCATAAAATGAGTTTATCTAAATTAATTTTAAGCACATCCCTTAATGCTAGAAAAAAAATTACTTAGTAACCTAATTAAATAAAAGTTAAACTCATGAAATAAAGAAACTATGACTAACATGCAAATTAGAAATCACTAACTAAGCTAACTAATAACTTGAAATTAATCTATGCATGCAAAATGAGTTAAACCACTATAATAGGAATATGCCAAACATGGCCTTAGGTAATTACAAAACCACCAAAGTGGTCCCGAGATGCTACTGGTACTGTTCATTGTCTTCTTGCAATTTGCATGCTCAGTTATGTCCTTTGCTCAGGTCCTTCATACTTGGTCTCGGGCTGCTTCCATATATACATGTCCAGGCCTGTCGTCTTCTGCATTCAGTCTGTCTGCTGCACGGGACTGTTGTGCTCAACCTGATCAGCTAGCAGAAAATTTCGTCCTCCTCGTAATGGTCTGTATAGGTGCTCTTGGCGATCTCTGTTTTTGTCCGACTGCAGGTGCTACTCACCATTCGGTACTGTGCTGCTATGACCGCACTGCCCAGCTGCTTGTTCTTGTTCTACTTCTGGTGCTACCTCAACATCAGTCCTCTGCTGCAATACTAGCAATGTCCCGAGCTTAATCATTCACTGCTCTCGGTTCTATCCTGCTCCAAATATTGCTCACTGTTTTATCCTCACTTTTGGCTGTGCAACATCAAGCTAAATAACAGCTCACTGCTATTCAGGCTCTAATATCATCTTTACCTATTCTTAATACCGAGAGCTTCCTAAAAAAAATTTGCAAGTAATGCAACCTCTACACTATGATGAGCAATAGTAAAATAAAAGAAAAATAGAGCTAAACAGAGAGAAAAAGTGAAATTATCTTGCTGCCATGTCTCAAACTATGCTCCTATGATTTGCTTCTTTAATCTTTAAACCAGACAAACAACCACAATCATTTCCTAATCCAGCAAATAACAAACTATAATGAAGATGAAGTAGAATGCAGTAGATGAACTATATGCAGGAAACATAACTAAATGCAGAAAACATGAATATCATACTCTAACTACAAGCAAACACTGAATAAGGGAAAATCATGCAAATACAAGATGGAATAAGGAAAGAATAAAACAAGGATACAAAGCAGCAAATGATTAAAAACCTGAAAGGATTAAATAACAGTTCCATTTCCATATTGTCTGTGAGCTTCAAAAAAATGAAAACAGGAAACTCATGATCATCCTCCTCGGATAGCTTCATTTCTTTCTCCAGCCGTGACTCCACATAGCTCTTGATGTGGACAAATGCTTTGCATCATCCCACATCAAGGCAACAGAATCAAAGGGGAGAAGATTGAATGAAGATATCCTGCAACCCGATTGCTCAAACAGGGACAAACCGAAGGCTAAAGAAAAACTAATGGTTTGTCAAACAAATAAAGAAATGAATATGGAAAACGAGAACTTGATACTGAAAGCCTTAAAATTTCTATTTAAAACATCACTAAATAAGAAACATCCAGCAATGGATTTTTGCAAACCGAACAAGAAGAAAAAAAAGTTGAACCCGATTGCTAATGAATTTAGAGAATGAAACAAATAATTTCATAAAGTGAATAGTGAATGAACAGTAAACAACTTGTAAAACTATGTGAAAATTCTAGGGAAAACTTTTAAAATTAATCTAAAAGCTATTCTACCCTAAACTACTTTACTCCTACTCCTAGTCTACTTTCTACTTCTACTCCTACTTCTACTTCATTTTTCAATTGCCATCATGTTCTATTTATACACAAACATAGGGGTACGATGGTAAATTTTCATCCTAGATGCGTTGGCATTGTTTGGCCACTTGTCTTCATTTGATTTGCTGCAGAGTAGATATTTTCACGTCATCAGTCTTTTTGTCCAATTAGCTGTGCGATGTGGCCCGGTGTGTGTCTTCCAAAGGGTTGGCACGGTGTCCTTTGATCTTATCGTTTCGGAGAAAATAAAATACGGACACCTGGCATCACGCATGTCCAGACGACTGATGACTTGGTCTGCAAATTGGAAGTGGTCCAGTTTCCTTTAGCTCGTTTTCAGCCCAATTTCGTCTGAAACGACTGAGTTTCATCTGGATTTAATTTATCTGCACATTAAAGAATTTTAATTAAATAAAGGGGATTATTAATAAAATAATATGGGGATTAAATAAATAATTAGGAATTTAAGCACAAATAATTCTATAAAAAAATAGAATTATCACATCGGTCTGAGGATGATAGGCTGTGCTCAAATTAAGCTGAGATCCCATGGCTTCTTGAAAATAAGCCCAAAATATAGAAGTGAATCAAGAATCTCTATCTGATGTAATGCTCACGGGAGCCCCATGTAACCGAGCTATCTCTCTCACATACAACTCTGCTAAAGCATTCAAGGAGTCTGTACTTTTGATGGCTAGGAAATGGCACTCTTAGTCAATCTGTCTACAACCACCCAGATTACATCATGCCCTTTTCGGGTCCTTGGTAAACCCATAACGAAATCCATAGTAATGTGCTCCCATTTCCAAGTAGGCACTAGAAGAAACTTAAGTAACCCCGTTGGTCTTTGGTGTTCGATCTTAATCTGTTAGTAAATCAGACACTTGGCCATAACTCAGCTACATCTTTTTTCATACTGACCCACCAATACACCTTTCGTAAATCATGGTACATCTTAGTGCTTCCTGGGTGCATGGTGTACCGAGAACAATGAGACTCATTTAAGATCCTTTGCCGTAGGGCATCATCGTTTGAGACACCAAACTTATCACAATTTCCCATTTATCCTGAATGAGAACTTATTTTTAATTTATATCACTTAATCCAAATCACTTCACATACCAGAGATATTCGTACCTTGCATACATCTCTTATTCCAATATGTCTCGTATATTCAAGATTTATCTCATTTCAAAGCTTGTCTCATTTCGTACATCAACTATAGCAAAATTCTTTCCTTATTCCAATTAAGTCTCACATTCAAAACATAAGAATATAGAAATTACAATCCTTAGATTCAATACGTAATCCATATTCTAAAACTTCCTTTTATCTCAAACTCTGAATCTTCATAATAGTTTTGATCTTTCCCATTAACATGTAACCTCTGTTTGGGAAATCCCACTTACACCCATTCTTAATACACTGTGACCCAAGAGACTTCGAGTCTCCTTAAAATTTAACACCAGTACACTCCAAAGTGAATCACCTGATCCGATAATCTCCTTTTCATGCAATCCTTATAATTGTTTTCTCAGCATTTTAATTCAATCCTGTAAGCATACTTTTAGTTATGTGATTCATCTTTCAGTCACACTGACTTTACTCTATCACTCTCACTACTTCCTTAGTACATCACTTTTCTATCATTCTCTATACCTTGTCATTTTCTTAGTAATCTCGATAGTATATATCTCATATTCTCACAATTGCGCCTTACACACTGCTCTCTCAAAATAACATCACATTGAGCTAACTTAGCTTGATTGAGGATCTCAGTACCTCCTATGAGTTTCCTGGATTTTTCTTCGTTTCACATCTCTACTTATCCAGATCGTTCTTTTTCTAAAGCTAGAAATTTAATTTCATAATCATTCATAAACTTGTTACTTTATGTTTGATTGTAGTCACTTCATCCACAATTGCCAATTTATTTCATTCGGACCGTGCTGCCGCTTAAAGGCCTTCATAATATATCCCATGTAATTTTCTGATGTCGCCTCTAAGATTAAATCGGGAAACTTCCCTTCGAGTTTGGCTTTCCATTTCGATACTATTGCTACAAAGACTACTTTCTTTATAGTAGCACACTTAGAAAATCTGTGTAGCTTCTCTAATCCTTTATCGTAAAAGTTACAAAAGTAACTTTCTCAGTAGAGTTACTTCTAAAATCATCAAGCTTTTCTATCTCATCCATTCAACACTCCCAACCACTGAATTTCTTAACCTTGTTGAAAAATGGAGGCTTACACTCTTAAAACTGCCCCTAGTCTATTAAGCTCACAGTCATACTCTAAGAATCCATCCACGTTTTCCAATTTAATTTTCCAATTTTCTATTTCAATTGGATTCTTGATTTCAGCATGTAATAGCATACTATCATTCGAAATCAGCTCAGTCTCTATCCATTAGTGAACTCACAGACATTTCTTGACTTCACTACCCTTAACATTGGGTCATACATTTTCAGGGTTATAATTCATAATTCATACTCATAGACGAATCAGTTTCCATGTGCTATACCCATAAATTCCATTTGTAGTTTCCTTAATCTCATTCATTCAGTCCTCTATAACTACCAGGTCCTTTATCCCATTTAACAATGGCGGTCTACAGTTCTGAAACTGTCTTATCTAGTGTAGCTCCTACTCCTAACTCAAGTCATCATCATTCTGCTGTGGAGCTACAGGAGCAAGTATATTATAGTTCTGAAACAATCTCTACAGCCTGTGTGGGCGTATCGAGGGTAATCTATCTGTCTATTCTTTCATATACCCCATCACCTAACATAGCCTGTGTCCTAATTTTTCCATAATATGTTGAATACTCCACTCAACCTTAGCAGAGTGTATCTCAAAACCATCTGTCCTTTCCACAGGACCTGATGGAGCACGCTTAACATCAGTTTCAATCTTGGTATCATTCATGAGTCTCATATGATGACTCTACATGATTCTCAGGCTTATCTCTGCGGCCTCTGGCCCGTGATCTAATTTCTGCGCCTAAACCAAATATCAAATCTTAAATTCATTAGGTATACATTACCTATAACCAGACAAGCACAGATATTGGGATGTAATTTTAGCCTTATTTTCGACACTAGCAGTACTAGACAACCTTCGCTCTGATACCACTTAAACTATAATGACCCTTGACCCTTGAAAATTGGGAGATTTTTTTTTAAACTTAACTTACCCACTTATTCCCTTCTTCACTTTGGTTGTTTCCTGTGCAGTGTCAAAACACTTTTCCTAATTCTTTATTCGTAATTATATTTAATTTCCATACTTTGACCTATATGGCCGATAGAAATTTCGACAGCATAACGGCTTATATATAAGCCTACGCACCTGCAATTCAATTGTTTTGACAATCCTAGATATCCACAACTACCAAGCATGATTTCCAACAATCCTAGATATCCACAACTACCAAGCATACTTTCCAAATCCACATTTACAACTCAGTACATCCGTTTCGATTAAATACCAATCTTCTTGAAACCTAATCCCAAAAATAATATTCTTTACAATGTTTCCTTACAAATTACATCCCAACAAAATATTCCCAATATATATCTGTGTGTACAAATATGTCTGGTACAGGAATTTAATTGTATACCTTTGCTGCATGTACAAAAGTAGCCTAGGGTAGCTCTTTCCCACAGCCTACATCGTGTACGCGGCAGGTAACGCCTATAGATTCACTACAAATGATTTGAAGGTAGAGGGGTGAGCTTCTAGTAAGATAGTACTTTTAAAATAGTCCTGATATATAAAAGCATGTGAAATTGTTCATAGAACGGAACTTTAATGAAATACATAAATTATCATTTCAAGCATAATCATCATAAAAATGTCATAATGCATGCGTGTCTTTAAACAAATAGCATGCTTAACCATTTTACAACTTTTCATTATTCATGAATGAGTTCTTAAAACCATCGGGTTCATAAACGTTTCGTAAACATTTCATAAACCTTTCGTAAACATTTCATAAACATTTCATAAGCATTTCATAATCATTTCATAAACATTTCATGAATATTTCATAAACATTTCATGAACATTTCATAAACATTTCATGAACATTTCATGAATATTTTATAAACATTTCATGAACCTTTCATGAACATTTCATAAACATTTCATGAACCTTTCATAAACATGTCATAAACATTTCATGAAGCATATTGGTCGTAACCAATTATCGTAATATCATGAAAACACATATTCATTCATCATAGTCGATATTCATAATCAAATCGAGGAGACTAGGCTATAACTAAGTCATGCGATACGTGTCATTCTCCGTAGAGAGTCATCATACCTATGGCCATGGTAAGGGGGGCTGTAGACTGGATCAGGGTCATACATCAATCATAATCATAAACATGGGTAGTATCTTCTTATTTCTTATCATATATTAGCACATAGCTAGGGCACGAGCACCTATGGCACTCACCGTGTGGGGAACATTCATGCGTGCTGCGTGGGCACTAGATACTACCAAAACATCATCATAAACCACCAGTAGCACAACATCTTCCACACAGGTTGAGTTAAGTACTAAAGGGGCCCTACGTACCGGCACCCAAGTGGTATAGCCGAAACACCACAAGAAGTAACCATGCATGAAGCCTATAGTCTCAAAAACATCTTTTCTTTTTCCCCATTTCCCTTTTTCTATGCTTTTGAAATTGTCAAAAGTTTCTTTAACGCTATGGATATAAAATCATAAATGAATGTAAAGCATCCATACGTTTCATACCTTAGGAAAATTCATTTCATATCATGGAAGTTACTTGGGGAATATTTCGACAAATTAAAACATGCTTCGTAAACAGTTTCACAAGTATGAAAGCATTGATAAATCATTTCAATTTATATGCACCTTAATAAAATCTTTTATCGGTGAAACAAAAATGCATTATCAGAACTAAGTTAAATAGTACCCCTTACCTCGATCTATCGAAGATCTCGAATTCGAGTGGTGACGCCTCCTAGTAGCTTCTTTAATTCCTTCTATGATTCACCTACACCGAAATCGTTTACTTAGCATCCTACTCATGCGAATCATCCGAATTGCGTTAAAATCGTAACTTATTCATTACTACTTCGTGTGTACGTATAATTGTACATACCTAGGCCGACACGCGCGTTTATATATTTTCTTTACCATTTATATATTTTGTACATAAAATTTTTAAGATACACATTTATTATATACATCTACATGTATATACACATAAATATATATATATATATACTCCTATATATATTATTATTTGTTTTCATTCTTCCTTATCACATGTATATATTCTTTGTATGTACATATACTAACATACACATTTATCTTATATACACCCATATGTATATACACACCAATATATATATATATACATATATATATATATTATTTGTTTCCATTATTCAATATCACAAATATATATTTTTTGTCTACTCCTCATTTTCCCATTTTTTGTTTCACATACACCTTAATTCACACTAACATGCTTATATCTCAACACATATATCTACATGTACATTAAATATACATACATGTATATATATATATATTACCTTTTTTTCCTTTCAATTTTTCAGCTCTTCTTTTCTTCTTCACAACCCGGCTCACTATTCATCCATCTTCCTCCTCCCCTCTCGGCTGCTTTGCTATCTCCCTCTCGATTTTGCTTCAGACTGCTTCAATTTGCTTCAATTTCCAGCCCCATTTTCTGCCTCAGTCTGCTTAAATTTCTTTTCCAGTTTTTAGTTCTACTCTCCCTCATTCAGCTCTCTCGTTTTTTCTTCTTTTTTTTTCCAGCTTCATTTTCTGCTTTCGTGTTCTTCTCTTTCAGTCCTGCCCCTGTTTTCCATCCTCGGTCTTCCCCTTCCTCAATCACCCCTGCCTCTCGATTTCACCTCCCTTCAGTCTCGGTTTGTTGCTGTTTTCCAGCCTTTCCTCTTGGTTCCAACTCTCCCTTGGGTCTCCTTCTCCTTCTCCCCTGCCTCTCGGTTCTAGCCTTCTCCTTTCGGTCTCCCTTTCCTTCTCCCCTGCCTCTCCGTTCCAGCCTTCTCCCTTCGGTATCCCTTTCCTTCTCCCCTGCCTCTCGGTTCTAGCCTTCTCCCTCTCCTCTTCTCCTCCCTTCCTTTCTCTCTTCTTCCTTTCCCGATCAGCTCCTTCTTCTTTCTTCTTTCTTTCTTTTCCTCTTTTCTTTCCTCCTTTCTTCATTTCCCGATCAACCCTCCTTCATTTCCTTTCTTTTCTTTCTTTTCTTCTCCTACTTCCTCGGCCAGCAGCTCTTTCTTCTCCAACCGAGCAGCCCTCATTCTCTTCTCCTCTCTTCTTTCTTTTCTTTTTCTTTATTTTCTCTTCCAGCCAGCTTCTATTTTCCCTCATTCCTTCTTCTTCCTCTTCTCATTTCCTTGGTTGTTTTCCCACCTAGCTATCCTCTATTTTTTTTTCTTTTCAATTACTCTTTCATTTTTTCATTTCCAGGTGCGGGATTGGCTTCTTTTTTAAGCCAATTCCGTACACCATTATATATATATTAATATTATATTATATATATATATATTATATTTTATATTAACACATATATATTATATTAATATATGTGCTATATATATATATACATATACATATATATATATATACATTTTCTTCTCATCAAAATTATTTTCGATCCCTCCATGCTTGCATTTGCTTCATCACTTCCTGTATTTTGGGTTCCCTGTCGTTCACGGGCTTCTCGGTTCCTATAGTCCTCGAGCCCTACAACGAATATTCACACTTCCTTTAAAATTTATTATTCCCATTTTTATATATAGTCTAACTAAATGTAGGAAATTTGTGGTGTTTACACATGATATAACTTGTGGTCTCGATAGACCAGGGTAGACCCGAGGAAGGGGTCAGGCCCCCGATTTTATGATTTTTTACTATGCTAATATATGTTTTTGAGGATTTTATGGTATGTGACCCTGAAAGAAGGGTGGTTTTATAACCGAAGTTTTATAATGAATTTTAATGAATTGTTTTATGAGATGATTGATCTTGAAGGGTTAGTTTATATTGCAATTTTAATGAAATGATTTAAATGCAGTAGCATGATGAGTTTTCCATGCTGAATTGATAAAATTCATGAAAAGAATTGTTTCTCATGATTTGTTTTACATGGCATGATCTTGATTTACCTCATACTAAGTATGATTTAATGATGTCACATAAAATGCCATTGATGCATAAGTAGTATGAATGATTTATGCACGAACAATTTTATAAACTAAGTCATTGATGAAATACATGATTTTGTGCTTGATATTTTAATGAAAGGAAATGGATTTAATGGCATGGCATTATGAGCATGTAGATAGTGGAGTTATCTACTTACTTGCATAATTGCCTTACTAAGCATGTGGTTTGCTCACCCCCTTATTTTTCTATCAGAGCACTCGCAATAGTTAGTGAGCGACTGAGGACTTGCATTCTTGGTATCCGCTGCTTCCTATCGAGAGACAGGTATCACATTTGTATAGTTTTGTATCTAAATATGTAATGCATAGTACTATAAACGGATATGATGTCGGGGATGTAAAGTTGTAAATACCATTGTGTATGTAATTAGTTAAAGTCAAAAGATAGTAAACTCTGATATGTGAATGTGATTATGGAAATGGAATGGTAAATAGGTGAGAGGTGACTAACACCGAATCATAGCCCAACTATTTGTAGGATGGTCACGATGAGAGAAAGGTAAGAATTAAATAATAAATGAAAAAGTGAAAAATTTATAGTGATTTTTAGGTAATTTGGGTCGTGACACTCCTATACAGACCCGGAGGGAGGAGAGGGATATTGGTAGGATGAGGGATTTCCTGAAGATGAAGCCTCCAGCATTCAAGGGAATTAAGAATCCAATAGAGGCTGAAGAGTGGCTAGTAGACCTCGGGAAGATCTTCGATTATCTGGGGTGTTCTGATGTAGAGAAGGTTTTTATGGCCACGTACATGCTGAAGGGCCAAGTAGAGTATTGATGGATCCACCGAGGTCCTTCTGACTGCTCAGCATCTGGTGATTAGTTGGGATGCATTCTCTACAGCCTTTAGAGATTAGTATGTTCCACGAGCTACCCAGCAGAAGTTGAGGACAAACTTTTTGAATTTAGTACAGGGCAGTATGACCGTGGATGAGTATGAGAGTAAGTTTACTATGCTGATGAGGTATGACCCGGAGCCATTCCAAAATGAAGAGCATCGTACTAAGAGGTTTCTAGCGGGGTTAAGGCCAGCTATCCGAGATTGACTTTTGGGGTTATGGATTACAGAGTTCAAGGATGCCTTGGGTAGAGCACAAATGGTTGAGAGGGGTCTAAATGTCACACAGATGAAGTATGACTTTAAGGGAAAGAGCAGGGATAAGAGTAAGCAGATAGAGTTTGTGAGACAGGATTTTCGAAGGGGCCAGCCCAAGAGGCAGAGGACAGATGAGTTTCGACCTAGGGTTGATAGACCCATAGTTCTAGTACTTGCCCCTCAGATTGCTAGAGGTCCGCAATAATATAGGCAGTTGTGCAAAGAGTGTGGGAAACTCCATGAAGGTGTATGTCGTTTGGCCTCAGGGAACTGCTTTGTGTGTGAACAGAAGGGACACATAATGAGGGATTGCCCACAAAACCAGGTTTCGCAACCCCCAGAGCAACCACGACAACCTGAGAGGCAAGCTCCCCAGAGACAAAACCCACAGAGATGGGCTACCACAGCAGAGAAGGGCACGAAGCCTGTCACTCATGGGATAGTCTTTACTTTGGACAGAGAGACTGTTGATGCCTCCACTGAGACCATTCGGGGTAAGCTTTTAATTTGCAATCATGAGGCACATGTAATGTTTGATTCAGGTTCCACCCACTCTTTCTTATCACCCCATTTCACATGTAAATTGTATATTAAGCCTGAATCTCTAGATTTTACGTTACACGTTAGTACACCCATGTATAAATCACAAAAGACTGATATGGTGTGTAGAAATTGTGAAATCAAGGTAGGAGATACGATCATGCTAGCAGATCTAATCTTGTTGAACATGTATGATTTTGATGTAATTTTGGGCATGGATTGGTTAGCCATCAACCGTGTAAGTATAGACTGCTACACTAAGACTGTAACCTTCTCCTTACCTAGTAAGTTTGATGTATGCTTTGCAGTTAAGGAATAAATTTTATGATTTTGACTATTGTTGAAAATTTTTGATGAACGTGTTAATGTGAAGGTTATGTTGCATTCATCTTCGGTACTAGTCAGGAATGTTCAAGTATTCAGGACATATCAGTGGTATGCGAGTTCCCGAATGTGTTTCCTGATGAACTACCGAGACTACCATCGGAGAGAGAGTTAGAATTCACAATAGATTTGGCACCAGAGACTCAGCCAATCTCGAAGTCTCATTACCGGATAGCCCTTGTTTAACTTGAGGAACTGAAAAAGCAGTTGCAAGACTTGTTAGACAAAAGGTTCATTAGGCCGAGTGTATCCCCGTGGGGAGCTCCAGTATTATTTATGCGGAAGAAGGATGGTAGTCTCAGGTTATATATAGACTACAGGCTACTGAACAAGGCCACAATCAAGAACAAATATCCCTTGCCCAGAATAAATGATCTATTTGACCAGCTAAGAGGGGCTACGATGTTCTCAAAGATTGACCTGAGATCGAGCTATCACCAATTGAGGAGTAGGAAGGAGGATGTTTCGAAAACGGCATTCAGAACGAGATATGGCCACTATGAGTTCCTCGTGATGCCCTTTGGTCTAACTAATGCCCCAGCTGCATTCATGAGCCTGATGAATGAGGTGTTCCGGGAGTATCTAGATCGGTTCATCATAGTTTTCATCGATGATATTCTGATCTACTCAAAGTCCCGAGAGGAGCATGACCAGCATTTGAGAGTAGTGCTCCAAACTCTCCGAGAGAAGCAGTTGTATGGGAAGTTGGACAAAGTTTTGGTTGGAGTAAATAGCATTTCTGGGCCATATTATTTCTAAGGACAGGGTGTCAGTGGATCCGTCTAAGGTTGAAGCAGTACTCAAGTGGGAGAGGCCGAAAACTGTTTCAGAAATTTGGAGTTTTCTGGGACTAGCTGGATACTACAGGAGGTTTGTAGAAAGTTTCTCCAAGATTGCCGCTCCACTGACTAAGCTGATACGCAAGGATGTTCCATTCGAGTGGACTGATCAGTGTGAGTAGAGTTTTGAAGAACTTAAGAAGAGGTTGACTACCGCCCCAGTGTTAACCATTCCTAGTGGGTCTGGAGGCTATCCAGTATATAGTGATGCATCATACCAAGGCTTGGGGTGTGTACTTATGCAGCATGGGAGAGTGGTCGCATATGGTTCTCGCCAGCTTAAGAACCATGAAAGGAATTACCCTACCCATGAGTTGGAGTTAGCCGTGGTTGTTTTTTCCTTGAAGATATGGCGACATTATCTGTATGGAGAAAAATTTCAAATTTTTACTGACCATAAGAGCTTAAAGTACATTTTTGACCAAAAGGAGCTGAATACAAGACAGAGACGGTGGATAGAGCTCCTCAAGGATTATGATTGCGAGATTTGCATCACTGGGCAAGGTAAACGTAGTGGCAGATGCTTTAAGCAGGAATGGGATGGTTTCTTTTACGATGGTCAGAGAATGGGAGTTGCTAGAGTAGTTTGCCAAACTCAGTGTTAGTGTGGAAACAACAGATGTTGGGTTCATAGCTAGTTTACAGATTGAACCTAGTATACTAGATTAGATCAAAACTGGATAAAGGGGTGATCAGAAGTTATTGGACATGGTCAGTCAGGCAAAACAGGACGTACAGTCAGACTTTGTGGTCGGTGAGGACGGGTTGATAAGATTTAGGGGCCGTATATATGTCCTAAACGATGATGCCCTACGACAAAGGATCTTAAATGAGTCTCATTGTTCTCGGTACACCATGCACCCGAGAAGCACTAAAATGTACCATGATTTACAGAAGGTGTATTGGTGGGTCAGTATGAAAAGAGATGTAGTTGAGGTTGTGGCCAAGTGTCTGATTTGTCAACAGATTAAGATCGAACACCAAAGGCCAGCAGGATTACTTAAGTCTCTTCCGGTGCCTACTTGGAAATGGGAGCACATTACTATGGATATCAGTAAGACCCGAATTTAGTTAAAAACACGAAATGAATTAGTATTTATGAAGGAAAGTCGGGTTAAATTAATCCCCAACACGTGCAAGGGCAAAACGGTCAAAAGATCGAAAGTCGGTATAAATTCGATAAGATAATTTAATTAAAAATAATGGATTTGAGAATCTTGATCAATAACGAAGAAATAATTAAATTTCGGATTAAATTGATCAAGATATGAATTTACTGGAATTAATCAAAATTTTTGTTCGGGACAATATCTCGAAAATATAGAGAAATTATACCCGAAAAAGGGTTAAAAATATAATAAATAAATTAAATAAATTAATTTGAATAAAATAATAATTTTGGAAGATATTTTTGGCAAAATAATAATAAAATAATGAATATAATAATAATAAACTAAATTATAAATAATAATAATAAATAAAAATAATAATAATTGTAAAAAAAAAAAAAAAAGAAGAATCAGAAAATGTTATCAGGGAGAGAGAAAGAAGAGAGAACGGAAAAACGGAACCGAGGAAGAACTGTACCACCGTCGATCGTCCGGCGACCAATCGGCCAAGTGAGGGTCAGAAAAGGAAGAGAAGAGGCCGGCAACCTCCCTGGTACTGGCGGTGCAGCCCATCGACGCCGAAATTAGGCGAAATCGAAGGAGAGAGAACCCGAGGGAGAAGAGGAGATCGGCGGCAACCGGCGTCGATCTAGCCCCAATCGACCCCAGTCGAGGCTTCCCTAGGCCCAGACGACGCGATCGGTGGTGGTCACGGCTGGCGAAACTGACGGACGGCGCCAGAATCGACGGAAAGAGGGAGAACCATCGACGGCGAAAGGAGAACAGC
This sequence comes from Firmiana major, assembly GCA_033439115.1. Taxonomy (NCBI): domain Eukaryota; kingdom Viridiplantae; phylum Streptophyta; class Magnoliopsida; order Malvales; family Malvaceae; genus Firmiana; species Firmiana major. The sequence goes on along the minus strand of CM065907.1, from coordinate 39,404,790 downwards.
CGGACCGGCCACTTTCCGATGGCCTTAGACGAAAACGAGGCCAGATCCGAGAATCGGACAACCCAGTGGAGCCACTGGCGGTAGAAGCCGACGGAGAACCGACCAGCGAGGCCCTGAACCGACCGAACCGGAGTGAATCGGAGTGAACCGGACCGGTCTGAACCGAGTTGAACCGGACTGAACCGGTTCAGCCAAGAAAGAAGGGAAAAAAGGAGAAAAAGAGAAAAAGAAAAAAAGGGAAAGAATTTTTTGGGATACATCGGACTTCGGGTAAGTCGGTAAGCGGTCAAAAGTGATCGATTTGAATTTGAAGAAATTTATTTAAATTATATTTAATCGAAAAGTAACTCGAAATTAAATATTAATTGTGCAGTTTTACGACAAAGCCCGAACGAGAGCCGATTAAGCTTCTATTTTCATAACCCGTATCATATTGGGTAAGTATATTTTAAATATGATAATATGTGTCCTTTAATACAGAGTTTCGATTATTTTACGAAATTTATGGATTAATTCTGTATAAAAAGAAATATTAATCGGAATTGCAACGTAATTATCGTAAATAATATACGGGCTATCCAATAAGTTTGGAACGAAGCCCGATGATTATTGGTAAGCTGAATGAGCCCAGTAAACCCGAAGAAAGGATTTAATAAGTATAAACGGGCTGAAAATGGGTCGAGACCCATTAAGGTACAATTGGGCCCAATAAAGTAAAACGGGTCCAGTACATTAGATTCGATCAGTAAATGTGATATACTGATAAAAATAAGTGAATTAACCCAAAATATGTGGTTATATGCAGTTTCGTAGACTTGGTTGATGTGCAGTTGGACTGAGAGATCGGATATTATTGAGATGAGATAAGTTTGCACGTAAATCGAGGTAAGGGAATTTTGTAGGTGCATAGAGATTTTTATACATATTTTGAAGGGATTTATAGGGCCTAGAATTCTTAAAATATCTAGAAAACAAAATACTATTTTTTACGAAAATCGGGGCATAGGTGAATAAAGAAAAAGACGATTTTACCCCTGGGAGTAAAATTTAGAAAAAGGGTAGTAAGGCAGATAAATTGCATGATTATCTTGTTTTAATGTTTTATATGAATGTAGTGCTTTGGTTTAAGCAAATTTACACATAGGTTGGCTATTGATTTCATGAATTATACAAAAAGGTACCGGTTTGTACCAGTTACTATTTTAAAAGATGTTTTATCAAGATTGAGCCACCTATCGTATTTACATGAATAAAAAGAGTGCTAGAGTCTTTCTCGCACTCAAGTTTACTGATTTAATTCTCATGAAAAGTCGTACTGGAGCATTACTCGGACGAGAAATTTGTGTGTGCACAAAACCGTGCTGGAGCTTCGCTCGCACGAGATTTTAGATATCATGATATGCATAGCGTGGTGCTGGAGCTTCGCTCGCATTAGACGTGAGTTGACATGCATATAGTCGTGCAGAAGCCTCCTGTAGACTGTGTGTCACAGAGAGTTGAGATGCTCGCACGTATACTTTGAGACATGGGTTGGTTATCGACATAGTATTGGGGTGGATAAGACCTACGGCAGGCACCCCCAGACTATGATATGGGTCCACGGAGTACGATGTACTGTGTATGTCACACGGAGTACGCTGTACCGTGCAGTCATGATGACTCGATGATGTTACTTGATATTTTGGCGGGTAGGACTTGACCCCACCTCCCGTTGCAGTTGTGATGCCCTGCACACCGAGATCCGTGTAGCCTGGGATCACAGGGACAAAGTATGGCCATAGTCCTCAATTTTTCATACAGTAACCTACATGCCTCACATGATATCATACGGTCTAAATAGACTAGGACGAACCCGAGAGAGGGGTAATGTCCCGATTAATGTTTTCAAAAGAGATGTGATTTAATGAATCAAGGTATTCCCGAGAGATGGGTTTGACCTTGATGAGGTTGTTTTATGATGAAGCAAATGAGTTTTAACGTGATTAGTTTATGAGGAAACAAATAAGTTTTAAATGTGACGAGCATGAGATGACATACATGATGATTTTTCCATGTTTGTTTTATATGTCGATTTCATGATTTATCTTATGTGATATATACATACATGTGGCATCGTTTTAGTCATACCTCATGCTCCAAATGTAAACGATTTTATATCATGACATTATTAGCACGTAGATAGTATAGTTATCTACCTGCTTACATCATTGCCTTACTGAGCTGTTTATGCTCACCCTTTCATTTTCCACCCCACAAGGTATATTCAGTAGAAGAGAATGACAGTAGTCATATCCGCTGCTTCTTCTCAAGACCAGGTATACACATTTGTATAATTTTTGTATCTGAACGTATAGAGGCACAGTACTATACATGGATGTAATATTGGGGATGTATTTATTTAAAATAAATTGATATGTAAATGAAATATGAAAATGGAATGGTGAATAGGTGAGAGGTGACTAACACCGAATCATAGCCTAACTGTTTAGTAGTGTAACTGTTCACGACGGGTAAGAAAATTAAAAAGCAAAAAATTTACTCTGATTTTTAGGTAATTTGGGTTGTGAAAGAAAAGATGGTATCAGAGCTGAGTTGGCCTGATATGAGTCGGTGTTAGTGGTTAAGTAAATTTACATCCCCATGTACTGTGCATTGTTTAGATACAATTGTGTATATCAAGGTGGAACAGCAGCTAATAATTTAGTTCGAATGCAAGAATATAGGTTTTATAACTGATAGTCGCTAAGGTAGTTGAGGATAGGCAGGTAAAGCCGAAACATATGCCTCAGACTATAGAGATTTTCACACCCCTCCGGTATTTTACGAAGTAAAGAAACCAATAGTTGCTAAGGACTGGATGAATGAGATAGCGAAGTTGTATGGATTCTTTCGGTATATGTCAACCGAGAAAGTTACTTTTAAATACGTTTATGTTGGAGTCGAGGCGGAGCATTGGTGGAAGTTCGCTCGATCCATCTGAATAGTTAGACGTCCAAAGTCGACATGAGAATATTTCTGGATGTATTCCGGTGACAGAATATTTTGGACACTACTTAAGGGAAATTACAATTAAAATTTCTTACACTGACCCAGAGACACTAGTTGATTGATGAGTATGAAACTCAATTTATATCTCTGGGCAGGTGTGAACCTGATACCATGGGCAGTGAGAGTCGAAAAGCCCAAAAGTTCATGGAATGCTCAAATTGTCGATTAGAGTCCGATTGGTTTATTACCTTTGTCGAGACAGTGCGTAGATTATAGTTGCATGAAGAAGATCATGTGTTGCACGCCTCTGAGATTGAAAAAGGTAGTAAGGGTCGAAATGGAGACAGAAGAAAATAGAGAATGATAGAGATATCAGAGCGAGAAAAAGACCAGTTGGTAAGAGATTAGAGCTGATGAGTCATGGGGTAAGATGATTGGTAAGGCCCCAGTGTGTTCAATTTAACACTTATGAGGGGTATTATGATTGGAGAACCCCGACCTGCTGTGAAGCAGTGTAGCAGTGTAAGCAGAGTTAACAGGGTAAGCAATGTAGGATGTGTGGTAGATACTACGAAAGTAGGGCCTACACCTACACTTTATTGACTAAAATAGGCGTTAAGTGTGGCAAGACGAGCCAATTATTTGACGATTGCTCAGAGTTGGGTAAGACTGTCCCACAGAAGAGCAAAGAGACAAAGAAAACCTTCTTGATATCTTTACACCAAAAAGGGAGGCCACAGCCGAAGAGAAAGGGAAAGTAGGTTGTTGGATGAGGGCGAGTGTGTATGCCTTGGACTAGGACACTATTGATGTTTCATATGATGTGGTGAAAGATACCACACTGGTTATGAATAGAGAAGTAATTATTTTAATTGATCCTGGTGCCATGTATTTAGACAAACCGCCTTCATTTGTATATAAGTTAGTAAAAGATGTGAATACCTACACCCATGGGTACAATGCTGATAGTTAGTACCCCAACGAAGGAGGGTTAACTAACGAAATAATTATGAAGAAATTGTAAGTTGAAAATAGGGGTGAAAACATCACTCGAAAGTATACGGTAAGTTTTGACAACTAATAAAAGGGGAGTAGTGATTGAAATTAAAGGAGCAAATGATTGTACTCACGGAATGAGTAATAACAGAGTTTTGTTATAAGTGATATACGAAAAAAGATAGACTGAAATAAGAGACGTATGCAAGGTAAGAATATCTATGATACGTGAAGTAAATTGGATTAAAGTAATTAGTAATGAATATGAATTGTGACCACATAGACTGATATGTAAAGTAATTGTGGTCAAGTCTAAGGGTTAATAAAGGTATTTCAAAATACCTCCCCGCCTGAAGACTTGACAGCGTCTAAAAGTATACACAATCTATAAATTGAAAGCGATAGTCATAATATATACATTTAAAATTAGGGTACCTTTACTGGTATAATAAGAAATATAGAATTCGATTAATCAAGAAAGTTTAAAAATTTAAAATTTTATAAAATCCGTTAAAAAAAAAAGGAAATGACGCAGGTTAGTAGCTTCAACGGAAGCGATTTCGAAAGGAACATTATACGTTTATGCGTACATAGGTCAAGGAAATGGGTAATTGAAATATTCAATAGGACTCAATTACGACAAGTTATTTAAACTTTACCTGGACCGATTTGTTATCATCCTTATTTATGATATTTTGGGTGTATTTAAAGTCCAGGGAAATCATAAGCAACAATTGGAAATGTTTTTACAGATGATTTGTTGAGAGTTCTCGAAATGGACTACTTTATTGACACGTTTAACTTAGAAAAAGTTGTATTTGAATGAGATGATAGACGTGACAGGAGTTTTGGTGTACTGAAGTAAGAAACTGACCACCGCATTCATTCTCACCATACCCAAAAGATTAAGAGGTTTCTCAAGATATATGGATACCTCAAAATCATGAATGAGCTAGGTATTGATGCAAAAAGGGAAAGATAGTCGATTATGGATCCAGACAGCTCAAGAATCATGAAAGGACTATCAGATCCATGATTTAAAGTTGACAGCGATAGTGATTGTACTGAGTATATGACACTACTATGTATACAGTGAGAAATTTCAGGTATGCATTGATCATAAAAGCCCGAGTATCTGTTTTTACAGAAAGAGTCGGATATGAGATAACAAAGAGGGTTAGAGCTTCTGAGGGATTATGATTGTGGAAATTGTACCACCCAAGAAAGGCTAATGTAATGGCTAATGCCTTGAGCAGAAAGAGCCTCGAGATGGTACCACATATGATGGTTAGGGAGCGTGAGCTGCTAGAGCAGTTGTAAGCCTCAGTCGTGATGTGATCCCTTTTGATGATGACGGTGATTTTGTGACAGCTAGCCTAAGATTAGAACCGAATTTGACAGGCTTAGCGTGATGATCGACAATGTGTCGATAGTGTGAGTCAGATTCAGATGGGTACAATGATAAAGTTCATAGAGAGAGATGATGGGTTACTGAGGTTCAGACACAGTATAAGTGCTCCCTAGGACCACAGTGATGAGATAGAGTTATTATCAGATGCTCACTCTTTGGAATTTGCAGTGCATTCGAGAAGCAATAAATATATCAAAATCTTAGAAAATGGTATTGGCGGTCAGATATGAAAAGCGACATTGTGGAGATTATGAAAAGTGTCTCGTATGTCAGCAGTGTAAGGTAGAGCAAAAGAAGTTGTAAGGTTATTGCAGTTTCTACCTATATTGACACGAAAATGGGAGCAAGTCTCCATGGATATTATGAGGGGTTACAGAGGACCTGAATGAATCACGAGGCTATCAAGGTGATAGTCGATAGATTGATTAAGTCTACCCACCTTCTAGTTAGGAAATCCCCAGATACTCTGAGTGTGAAGGCGGATTTATGTGTAAGGAAAATTGTGGAACACCAAGTATTTTCCAGGGAGCATGGTACAGATAGGGATTCTCGCTTCACTTCCCATTTCTAGGAACGTTTTCAGGAAGATATGGGAACCCGACTGAATGTTAGCACAGCTTTCCATCCTCAGATAGATGGTCAGTCAGATAGGACTGTACAGGTTCTGAAGGATATGATGAGAGCGTGTGCCATTTATCTGATAAGCTCTTGGGATGATCAGTTGTTACTGATCGAATTTGCCAATAATGACAGTTGTCCCTTGAGTATCGGGATGACTTTAGATGAGGCATAGTATGGCCGTAAGGGTTGTTTCCCCGATTTGGATAAGAAGAAGTGGGTGACAGATAGAAAATTGTTCCCGAATTAGTAAGACAAACCTCTAAGCATGTTTAGTTAATGGTTAAGGATTAAGAACACCTCAGAGCAGATAGAAAAGCTATGCAGACAAGAGACAGAAACCATTGGAATTCACGGAGGGTGAATTTATATTGTCGGAAGTTACATGCCCTTAGGACATAGCATAAGGACGTAACGAAATCCAAAAAGAGATTGGACAAAATGGGAGACAAGGCCTGTAGGTTGGCATTACCACCTGAATTAGCAGGCATCCACAATGTGTCCTATCTTATGATGCTTCGAAAATATTATCCGGACCCAACGTATGTGATCAGATATGAGCTTCAACAACTCAGCTCAATGAAAGTATAACGTATGATTGAAAACTTGATTCGGGTATTAAAACAGGAAGGTGAAAGTATTGAGGTTTATGATGATCTCCCTAATTAAAGTCATTTGGTAGTAGTACACTCCGGAAAAGTCACATGGGAATTAAAGAGTATGATATGTGTGAAATATCCGGAATGAATTACAGACTAACTTGGTTCTAATTTGGAGGACCAAATTTCTTAAGTGGGGGAGATTTTGTAAGACCCGAATTTATTTAAAAACACGAAATGAATTAGTATTTATGAAGGAAAGTCGGGTTAAATTAATCCCCAACACGTGCAAGGGTAAAACGGTCAAAAGACCGAAAGTCGATATAAATTCGATAAGATAATTTAATTAAAAATAATGGATTTGAGAATCTTGATCAATAACGAAGAAATAATTAAATTTCAGATTTAATTGATCAAGATATGAATTTACTGGAATTAATCAAAATTTTCGTTTGGGACAATATCTCGAAAATACGGAGAAATTATACCCGAAAAATGGTTAAAAATATAATAAATAAATTAAATAAATTAATTTGAATAAAATAATAATTTTGGTAGATATTTTTGGCAAAATAATAATAAAATAATGAATATAATAATAATAAACTAAATTATAAATAATAATAAATAAAAATAATAATAATTGTAAAAAAAAAAGAGAAGAATTAGAAAATGTTATCAGGGAGAGAGAAAGAAGAGAGAACGAAAAAACAGAATCGAGGAAGAACCGGACCACCGTCGATCGTCTGTCTACCAATCGGCCAAGTGAGGGTCGAAAAAGGAAGAGAAGAGGCCGGCGACCTCCCTGGTACCGGCGGTGCAGCCCACCGACGTCGAAATCCGGCGAAATCGAAGGAGAGAGAACCCGAGGGAGAAGAGGAGATCGGCGGCAACCGACGCCGATCTAGCCCCAACCGACCCCAGCCGAGGCTTCCCCAGGCCCAGACGACGCGATCGGTGGTGGTCACGGCTTGCGAAACCGATGGACGACGCCGGAATCGACGGAAAGAGGGAGAACCATCGACGGCGAAAGGAGAACAGCCGGACCGGCCACTTTCCGACGACCTTGGACGAAAACGAGGCTAGATCTGAGAATTGGACAACCCAGCGGAGCCACTGGCGGCGAAAGCCGGCGGAGAATCGATCGGCGAGGCCCTGAACCGACCGAACTGGAGTGAACCGGACTGTGAATCGGACCGGTCTGAATCGGGTTGAAGCGGACTGAACCGGTTAAGCCAAGAAAGAAGGGAAAAAAGGAGAAAAAGAGAAAAAGAAAAAAAGGGAAAGAATTTTTTGGGATACACCAGACTTCGGGTAAGTCGATAAGCGGTCAAAAGTGATCGATTTGAATTTCGAGAAATTTATTTAAATTATATTTAATCGAAAAGTAACCCGAAATTAAATATTAGTTGTGCAGTTTTACGACAAAGCCCGAACGAAAGCCGATTGAGCTTCGATTTTCGTATCCCGCATCATATTGGGTAAGTATATTTTAAATATGATAACATGTGTCCTTTAATACAGAGTTTCGATTATTTTACGGAATTTATGGATTAATTCTGTATAAAAAGGAATATTAATCGGAATTGCAACGTAATTATCGTAAATAATATACGGGCTATCCAATAAGTTTGGAACGAAGCCCGATGATTATTGGTAAGCTGAATGAGCCTAGTAAACCCGAAAAAAAGATTTAATAAGTATAAACGGGTTGAAAATGGGTCGAGGCCCATTAAGGTACAATTGGGCCCAATAAAGTAAAACGGGCCCAGTATGTTAGATTCGATCAGTAAATGTGATATACTGATAAAAATAAGTGAATTAATCCAAAATATGTGGTTATATGCAGTTTCGTAGACTTGGTTGGCATGCAGTTGGATTGAGAGATCGGATATTATCGAGACGAGATAAGTTTGCACATAAATCGAGGTAAGGGAATTTTGTAGGTGCATAGAGATTTCTATACATATTTTGAGGCGATTTATAGGGCCTAGAATTTTTAGAATATCTAGAAAACAAAATACTAATTTTTACGAAAATCGGGGCATAGGTGAATAAAGAAAAAGACGATTTTACTCTTGGGAGTAAAATTTACAAAAAGGGTAGTAAGGCATATAAATTGCATGATTATCTTGTTTTAATGTTTTATATGAATGTAGTGATTTGGTTTAAGCAACTTTACACATAGGTTGGCTATTGATTTCATGAATTATACGAAAGGGTACCGGTTTGTACCGGTTACTATTTTAAAAGATGTTTTATCAAGATTGAGCCACCTATCGTATTTACATGAATAAAAAGAGTGCTAGAGTCTTTCTCGCACTCAAGTTTACTGATTTAATTCTCATGAAAAGCCGTACTGGAGCATTACTTGTACGAGAAATTTATGTGTGCACAAAATCGTGCTGGAGCTTCGCTCGCACGAGATTTTAGATATCATGATATGCATAGCGTGGTGCTGGAGCTTCGCTCGCACTAGTCGTGAGTTGACATGCATATAGTCGTGCGGAAGCCTCTCGTAGACTGTGTGCCACAGAGAGTTGAGATGCTCGCACGTATACTTTGAGACATGGGTTGGTTATCGACATAGTATTGGGGTGGATAAGACCTACGGCAGGCACCCCCAGACTATGATATGGGTCCACGGAGTACGATGTACCATGTATGTCACACGAAGTACGCTGTACCGTGCAGTCATGATGACTCGATGATGTTACTTGATATTTTGGCGGGTAGGACTTTACCCCACCTCCCGTTGCAGTTGTGATGCCCCGCACACCGAGATCCATGTAGCATGGGATCACAGGGACAAAGTATGGCCATAGTCCTCGATTTTTCATACAGTAACCTACATGCCTCACATGATATCATACGGTCTGAATAGACCAGGACGAACCCGAGAGAGGGGTAATGTCCCGATTAATGTTTTCAAAAGAGATGTGATTTAATGAATCAAGGTATTCTCGAGAGATGGGTTTGACCTTGATGAGGTTGTTTTATGATGAAACAAATGAGTTTTAACGTGATGAGTTTATGAGGAAACAAATAAGTTTTAAATGTGACGAGCATGAGATGACATACATGATGATTTTTCCATGTTTGTTTTATATGTCGATTTCATGATTTATCTTATATGATATATACATACATGTGGCATCGTTTTAGTCATACCTCATGCTCCAAATGTAAACGATTTTATATCATGACATTATCAGCACGTAGATAGTATAATTATCTACCTGCTTACATCATTTCCTTACTGAGCTGTTTATGCTCACCATTTCATTTTCCACCCCACAGGCTATATTCAGTAGAAGAGAACGATAGTAGTCATATCTGCTGCTTCTTATAAAGACCAAGTATACACATTTGTATAATTTTTGTATCTGAACGTATAGAGGCACAGTACTGTACATGGATGTAATATTGGGGATGTATTTATTTAAAATAAATTGATATGTAAATGAAATATGAAAATGGAATGGTGAATAGGTGAGAGGTGACTAACACCGAATCATAGCCCAACTGTTGAGTAGTGTAACTGTTCATGACGGGTAAGAAAATTAAAAAGCAAAAAAAATTACTCTGATTTTTAGGTAATTTAGGTCGTGAAAATTTCATTATGGGTTTACCAAGGACCCGAAAGGGGCATGATGCAATCTGGGTGATTGTAGACAGATTAACTAAGAGTGCCCACTTCCTAGCCATTAAAAGTAAAGAGTCCTTAAGTGCTTTAGCAGAGTTGTATGTGAGAGAGGCTCCCGTGAGCATTACATCAGATAGAGATTCTCGATTCACTTCTAGATTTTGAGCTCATTTTCAAGAAGCCATGGGATCTCAGCTTAATCTAAGCACAGACTATCATCCTCAGACTGATGGTCAGTCCGAGAGGACCATTCAGACCTTAGAGGATATGCTGAGGGCGTGCGTTTTGGAGTTTAAGGGCTCATGGGATGATCATTTGCCTCTCGCAGAGTTTGCTTATAACAACAGCTATCATGCTAGCATCGGGATGACACCATATGAGGCCCTGTATGGTAGAAGATGCAGGTCTCCAATGGCTTGGGAAGAAGTGGGTGATAGAAGGATCTTGGCTCCCGAGTTGGTGGAACAGGCAGCAGAAGCTGTTCGGATAATCTGTGATAGACTTAAGACCGCACAAAGTAGATAGAAGAGTTATGCGGATAAGCATAGGCGGCCACTTGAGTTTTAGATTGGGGACTCTGTGTTTCTGAAGGTATCTCCGAGCAAGGGTATCATATGGTTTGGGAAGAAGGGGAAATTGAGTCTTCGCTTCATTGGTCATTTTGAGATCCTAGAGAGAGTGGGAGATGTAGCCTACAGACTTGCCTTACCACCGCAGCTTTTTGGGGTACATAATGTCTTCCATGTCTCGATGTTAAGGAAGTATATTCCGGATCTGTCACACATCATTATGTATGAGCCCCTGAGCATTCAAGAGGATATGAGCTACGTTGAGCTACCTATCCGGATTTTGGACAGAAAGGAAAAGGTACTTCGATCGAAGACGATACCTCTGGTAAAGGTTCTCTGGCAACACCATTCGATTGAAGAAGCTACATGGGAGCTAGAGAGTCTCATGAAGGAGAAGTACCCACATCTATTCTGATGGACCCGAATGAATTTTGAGAACCAAATTCTTTTAAGGTGGGGAGAATGTAAACACCACAAAATTCCTATATTTAATTAGACTATATAAAAACAAAAATAATATGTTTTAATGGAAATGCGAATATTCGTTGTAGGGCTCGAGGAGTATGGGAGCCGAGAAGCCTGTGAATGACAGAGAGCCTGAAATACAAGAAGTGATTAAGCAAATGCAAGCATGGAGGGATTGAAAAATTTTGGTTCATTAGTTGAAAATTTTGATGTAAAACTTATATTGGGGATTTATAAGGAATGATGGAATCCCAAGAATATTTTCATTTTGAAATAATGAAAATTTCATGAAAAACATAAACATTATATCATGGAATAATTTTATAAAAAATATATATATATACTAGCCAATTTAAAATAGATAGATAATAGTATATATATATATATAACAAATATATATGTTATGTAATATATAGTATGTAATATGTAGGTATTAATAAATAAATAAATAAACAAACAAAGCATAAGAAAAAAAATGAAAATGAAATGGAAAGAAGAAAACAAATAGTATAGATAAATTTTATATATATATATATATATATATATATATATATATATACTAAGTGAGGTACAAAATTGGCTTTAAAAAGAAGCCAATTCTCCCACCTGGTTTTGTTCAAAAAAAAAAGAAACAGAGGTATCCTCTGTTGAAGCGAGAGAAGAAAAGGAGGAAACCAAACCAAGAGGAGAGGCTGGCTAGGAGAGGAAAGAAGGAAAGGAAAGGGAGAAAGGGAAGGAAGAAAGGAGAGGAAGGAGAAGCAACCGAGGCTAAAGGGAAGGAGTAGACCGAGGAAGCTGAACTAAAACAGGACCGAGGCTGAAGTAGAACCGGGGCTGGGAATTAAAGCAAGACCGAGAGCTGGAGAAAACTGGAGCAAGACCGAGAGCCACTGCAATTGAAGCTATCAGACCCGTATTTTATGTAGCCTGTTCCATATGATTCTTATGTGTATGAACACTCTATTATTATAGTTGAATCATAAGAAGAGTAATTAGTAGATTTAAAGAGTATGTGAAATGATTTAACACGCATAAGTTACATAAAAGCCTAATGTGAGCTATAAGAGTCACACGCTAAACCGAGTGGATCTGAATCATTCTGACTGAAAATAAGAACTTAAAATGAGAAAATATAGGGAGCTTATGAAGGCAAGCCAGTTTGATTTAGTTTCGAACACAAAGAACGAGAGTAAAAGCTAAAAAGGGTAAAATAGACCTTTTTAGCGAGTTAAAGTATTTAAGGTGTTTCGGGTGTATTTACCTACCGAAAATGGCTAAAACATAAAGACGAGAGTGTAAGACATAGGATATGACACTTTCAAAATTTTGAGAAAAAGTCAACTTGGTCAATAATTAAGAAAAAAGTCAACTATAGTTAAGAAAAGTGAACTTTTACCATAGTTGACTAACCATGGTTAAAAATTAACCTAAGTATGGAAAAAAAATGGGGAAAAATATTCTTGGACAGAATATAAGATAATCATCCCTGGAAGTAAGGAAAATTTATTCGGAAGGATTTTGGATTTAATTTAATGGTTAAAAGCGTAATGGGCCTAAAGTAAAGATTTTAAAGCCCATTAAGGTATACTAAATGTAGATCGAAATTCTTAGGTCTCTTATACCAAATTGTTGGACCGATTGATAGGCCAAATATTGAGGCAATAAAAGGCCCAAGGTATAGTAAAAATTTCAGCCCGAAAGCCCATTAAGAAAGCCCAAACCGAGAGGCCCAATTGGAAAGCCCATTAGGTAAATATCTAACCATAGTTAAAGCTAACTATGACTCATTAGATGACTTATTAGGTGACTCATAACTAAGCCTTAGGAAGTCAATTTTAATGGCTGAAAAGTAATGCTTAATGGCTAAGTAAATGGCTTATAAAATCAGCCACACCATTGTCATCTTCACCATACCATTCTCGGCTAGAAGAAGGAAACCATTGAAATACATTATCCAAGCTTTCTCTCACTAGAAATCACTAGGATTTAGGCATATTTGGAACTTGCATTCTTCATGAAAGTTGTTCCAAATTGAGAGGAGAGTAACATATGTTGGAATTGGCTATCAAGAAGCCATAGTGTGCAAACCGTGAGACTCCAAAGTTTCGGCCAAGTGTGAACACAAATACTAGGTATATTTTCAAGCTTTCAAATTCATATATGTTACTGTATGAATGATTTTAAGTATATTGGTATATGTTTTAAGCATTGAAACATATGAAATCACTATGATCATGGTTAAGCCGAGAGTGAGTAGTGAAATATTGATGAATGCCCATATGATATTAAGGCATAAATGAGTTAATGTACATGTGTTAATGATTATGGTATAGTTAGAATTAATCAATTTGATTAATTAATACATGTATTAAGTTGGCAATCAAGGTGTTTGATAAAATGCCTAAATGAACTATGTGATGCTAAAGAACATTGCCAACCAAGTGTTTGTCAAAATGCCTAAGTGAATTGGCTCAGGAAATGGACATAGATAGCATGCCATGGTGTGACCGACGGCATGGAGTGCTCTCGGCCATTGCATGTGGCCGAGAGGTCCAATGGGCCAAGCCTAATTATTTTAGGCCTAATGTGATATAATGGGTCTAGGACAAGCCCAATAAGAGTTGGTGGGCCCAACAGGCCCAATAGGCCTAACGAAAATGAATAGTAAAATGGAAATGGGCTTAAAGCATAGTTAGGCCCATTAAGGTTTACTAAAGCCCATTAAGGGAAATATACTGTATTTAATGTGAAATACAATAGGAAAAATATAATTAACCTGATAAATGGTTATATGCAGCTCCAAAGATTATTGGAGGAGCAAATTGGACTGCTGGATAGAGCAGCGTTGAGAAAGTAAAATTTCTCGAGTGATTGCAAGTAAGGGACTTTTGTGAGTAGTTAAAGATACCTGCATGTATTTTCGTCTGCTTTTACATTCAGTTAAAAACTCTGAGGGTCAGAGAAAGTGAATAATAATTATTGTGACCCAATAGTGGTAAATTACGATTTTGCCCTTAGTTAGGAAAAAAAGTCAACTTTTGTGAAAAGTAGTAAAAAGCATGGAAACCACCATTTTGAGTGTTCTACTGCTGTTTAGTAGAAGAATAAATAGATGGGCTAATGATTTTAAGGTTGATGTGAATTAAGCACACTTTATAGTGCTGATTTTGATGTTTTGAAAATCATCCCTTTTTAAAGAGCTATCTATCGAATTATGTGAGAATAAATCATGCTAGAGCACAGCTCGCAGTTGATTTCATATATTTTCCACATATTAGTGTTGGATTGTGATTCGCACTAGATTTCCATGACATGCATGATAGAGTGCTGGAGTTATTACTCGTACTCAGTTTTATACGATATATGCATGAGAGAGTGCTGGAGTGATTAGCTCATACTCGAATTTTATATGAGATACATGACAGAGTACTAGACCGTTGCTCATACTCGATTGTTCATGATTTATACATGAAATAGTAATGGAGCTATTGCTCGTACTTGATTTGATGAGTTTTGTGCATAGCATGGTACTGGAGCTATTGCTCGTACTTGATTTAAAACATGAACTATGCATTGACCTAGTTGCTGGAGGTTTACTTGCACTAGAGTTGAGTTTGTGATGTAAAACAGTGTTTGAGCGGAGTGTCGACTGTGAGTCGCGCTCAAAGGCGCGCACTGTATTTTATGTGATATATAATACATGTTGAAAACCATGCTTGATTTTCTCGTGTAGACTGAGTGTCACACTATGAGAGGTTCGCATGTGGATTTAGAGACGTGGTATGATATTCCATGGTTTGAGGGCTAAGACCTATGGCAGGCACCCCGACTATGATGTAGGGTCCACGGAGTACGTTGTACCGTGAAAGTGGTATGGAGTACACTGTACCATGTGGTGTTGTGGAGTTGAGGAGGATATAGCTGACGGTTGTGATGCACTGACCCCCTCCCATTGCAGCAGTGA
Organism: Firmiana major; assembly: GCA_033439115.1. NCBI lineage: Eukaryota > Viridiplantae > Streptophyta > Magnoliopsida > Malvales > Malvaceae > Firmiana > Firmiana major. Next base: position 39,389,534 of record CM065907.1, on the reverse strand, counting down.
TGCCCCGCACACCGAGATTTGTATGGCCTGGGATCACCATTATCTGATATGACCATAGTCTAGGATACTATTTTTATTTCACCACAGAGTCTCATGTGATATATCACCTAATTGTTTGATTTATTAACGGATAGACCTGAGGGATGGGTCGAAATCCGATTATTGTGAATGATTTAAATGCCATATTTACTGTGATTTAAATATACATGGCATGATTTATCTAAAGGCATTGTGATATTATAAAGATGCATTATTTTGCACTACATGCCTATATTTGAGAAAGCAAGCATGATTTCTGTACATGGGATTTAATCTGTACAAGTATATATATATATATATATATATATTTAAAGACATGCTTTTAAAGTGAGTTAAGGAAATGATGTTTTCAAGGCATAGCATGATTTGAGTAGATAGTGTAGATGTCTACTTGCTTGCCTGATTTCCTTACTAAGCGCGTTGTATGCTCACCCCCCTTTCTTTTATATCTCTCTACAGAGCATCAGTAGTAGAGTGAGAGCATTTGAGGGATAGTATTCCTGTTGTCCGCTGTTATTACCTATCGATCGACTGGTATACAAATTTTGTACGGTTATGTATCTAAACATAGAAACAGCACAGCGATGTATACGACATATATTATGGGAAATGTATTTGTATGAGCTTTTATATGATCTCACATGTATTATAAAAAGAAGTTACAGTCAGTAACAATATGTTGAGATGTATGTATAATGGATGATATGGTATGCGAGGAAGCTAACATCGACTCACAGCCTAACCATTGAAGAGAGGAAAGGTAAGTTAAAAATGCAAAAAATTTGTAGTGATTTTGGTTAAGTCATGGATGACGGTCGTGACAGAATGGTATCAGAGCAGAGGTTGGTCTGATGTGAGTCGGTGTTAGAAAATAGGAAAGTGTACATCCCCATAGTATTGTGTTGTGTTTAGATACAACTGTGTATACCAGATGGGATACAAACTAATTCATGGTTGTGAATGCAGGAACTTGCCTATATAGCAAATACTCGTAGTGCTAGAGGTACGAGAGGTAGAGCTCGAGACCGTGGAGATAGGCCTAAGAGACGAGCTGCTACCGAACCATTACCTACCCATGAGACTCCAAGTGCTGCTGAGGCACCAGAGTGTGTTGAGATGCGCTTTACGAGATTAGAGCATAGTCTAGAGATGATTATAGAGATATTGGCACAGACGATGCCAGGTAGGTAGGGACAAGAGGCAGGAGCTGCGACAGGAGAAGTAGTTACCCCTGATACACCTACACAACTAGCTCATGCACCAAGGACTATAGATACTCCTACAACCCCACCAGTTTCTGGTAGTAGTGGATTAGGGTACGGATGTGATCTGCATCGATTGCGAGAGTTCCAGAAGTTTAGACCTCCATCTTTTAATGGGGTTAAGGACCCTATAGCTGCTAAGGAGTGGGTTGCTGAGATGGAGAAGCTTTATGGATTCTTCGAGTGTACGACATCAGAGATGGTCGCATTTGCTTCGTTCCTACTAAAGGGAGCTACAGAGTATTGGTAAAAGTCCACCAGATCCATATTGAGAGCCCGACATACAGATATTAGTTGGGAGACATTTTGGGATGACTTTAGGAGGCAGTTTGTTCTAGATATCGCACAGTTAAAACTACAGGCTGAGTTTTTGAGACTGAACCAAGGGAGTTTGTCCATGGACGAGTATGAGACTTGATTCCTATCCCTAGGGAGATCTGACCCAGATACCATGTATAGTGAGGCCAGGAAGGTCCACAGGTTCATCGATGGATTGAGACCGATTCTGCAGTCCAGATTGGTCCCATTAGATATAACCACCTATGAGGAAGCAGTGTGCAGGGCACAACTGTGCGAGCAAGATTATGAGAGGAATGCTTTCGAGTTTGGGGGTTTTAGCCGGAGTCGAGATATATAGAGGAAGAGGTCGGCTAGAGATAGAGGTTTCAGTTATCGAGGAGGGAAGAAACTCTTCAGTAAGAGACCACGAGTTTAGGAGGCACGAGCGAGACTTCCTAGATCTCTTGCTTATCCGACCATAGCTCCAGCAACGGGTATTGTCATAGGAGGACAGAGACCTACTACTGATCAGTGCAGAAGATGCGGTAGGCAACATGGAGGTAGATCGTGTCCACTAACTCCTATAGTGTGTTTTCGATGCGGGAAACATGGGCATATTTCTAGAGCTTGCCCAGAGACGGTTGATACTATTCCACTGAAGGGCGGGGAGTGAGAGAGAGCTCCAGTAGATCCTTCTACTTCGAGGAGGAGAGCGATAACAGAAGAGAAGGGGAAACAAGTGATTGTTCGAGGGCGCGTACATGCTTTGGACCAGAGGACAGCTGATGCTTCATCGGATGTGATACGAGGTAACATCCTGATTTATGATATTAAAGCATATGTTTTAATTGATCCCGGTGCCACACATTCCTTTTTATCACCTTTATTTGCTTGTAAATTAGTAAGACATGTAGAGCATACACTATTATGTATGATGATGTTGATTAGTACGCTTATGAATAGTAGTCAAGTTGTAGAGTATGTATTTAATGACTGCAAGTTGAGAGTTGGGAACAAGAAGATGACAACCACTCTAATATTGCTAAGTATAAGTGACTTTGATATAATCTTAGGAATGGATTGGTTATCTGCAAACCATGTTGTTTTAGATTGTTATGCTAAGACAGTTATGTTTCCTAACCCTACAAGATATGTTGTAAAGTTTAATAAAAATAAATGAAAGAAGTAGTTATGATTATAATATGATATACTGACTAATAGAACCTTCAACATATCAAGGTTTCATTGCGTATGTGGTGGATATGGATAAGGCACATCCAGAGTTATTAGATATTACTGTAGTCAGTGAGTACCCAGATGTTTTTTCGGATGAGTTGCCAGAGTTACCACCAGACAGAGAGATGGAATTCTGTATAGACTTGGTGCCTGGTAAAGAGCCTATTTCGAGACCACCATATCGTATGGCCTTAGTTGAGCTGGAAGAGCTCAAGAGGCAGTTGCAGGAGCTGTTGGATAGGGGTTTTGTTCGACCGAGTGTTTCACCTTGGGGTGCACCGATTTTATTCGTAAGGAAGAAGGATGGGAGCCTCCGATTGTGTATAGATTACTGATTGTTGAATAAGGCCACCATCAAGAATAGGTATCCCCTTCCACGCATTGATGACGTGTTAGATCAGCTTCAGGGAGCACAGATCGTTTTCAAGATTGATCTGAGGTGTGGGTATCATCAGTTGAGAGTTAGGAGTGGAGATGTACCCAAGACAGCATTTCGTACCCGATATGGCCATTATGAGTTCTTGGTCATGCCATTCGGATTGACGAATGCTCCAGCTGCTTTCATGGCTTTGATGAACGATGTGTTCAAGCCATATTTGGACCAATTTGTTATCGTCTTTATCGATGACATATTGGTGTATTCGAGATCCAAGGAGGAGCATGAGGAGTACCTCAGGATCATATTGCAGACTCTACGAGAGCAAAAGTTATATGCTAAGCTGAGTAAGTGTGACTTTTGGTTGTCATAGATCTCGTTTTTGAGACAAGTTGTATCGAGAGATGGTGTATCAGTTGATCCATCTAAGATAGAGGCTGTAGTTCAGTGGGAACAGCCGAGGACAGTCACGAGATCAGGAGTTTTCTGGGTTTAGCTAGATATTATCAGAGATTTGTTGAGGGATTTTTGAAGTTGGCTACTCCGTTGACACGTCTTACTTGAAAGAGTGTACCATTCGTATGGAACGAGGATTGTGAGAAGAGTTTTCAGGAGTTGAAGCGTCGATTGACCACCGCTCCGATTCTCACTATCCCTACCAGCTCAGGAGGATTTGCAGTGTATACCGATGTTTCGCATCAGGGACTGGGCTGTGTATTGATGCAGGATGGAAGGGTAGTTGCTTATGGATCCAGACAGTTGAAGGATCATGAGAGGAACTATCTGACCCATGATTTGGAGTTAGCAGCAGCAGTGTTTGCGTTGAAGTTATGGCGCCACTACTTGTATAGTGAGAAGTTTCAGATATTTACCGACCACAAGAGCCTCAAGTATCTGTTCTCACAAAAAGAATTGAACATGAGACAGAGAAGATGGCTAGAGCTTTTGAAGGACTATGATTGTGAGATACTTTATCATTCGGGTAAGGCTAACATTGTAGTTGATGCTTTGAGTAGGAAGAGCCTAGGGATGGTATCATATATAATGGTTAGGGAAAATGAGTTGCTAGAGCAGTTTGCTAGCCTCAGTTTGAGAGTTGTGCTTTCTGACATGGATACAAGCTTTGTGATAGCTGGTCTACGCTTGGAGCCGAATCTATTGGATAGGATTAGAGTGGCTCAGCAGACTGATCTGTTTTGTATGAATGTGAGTGGTCAGATGCAGAAGGGCATAGTGACTGATTTTGAGTTGAGTTCTGATGGACTATTGAGGTTCAGAGGCAGATTGTGTGTTTTCGAGGATCTAGGACTTAGGCGATTGATATTGGCAGAAGCTCATTCGTCGAGGTATATGTTACATCTGGAGAGTAACAAGATGTATCAGAACCACTGGAAGGTATACTGGTGGTCAGGTATGAAGAGAGATGTAGCAGATTTTATGGCAAAGTGTCTCGTATATCAGCAGGTGAAGGTAGAGCATTAGAAACCTGCAGGGTTATTGCATCCTCTACTTATACCGACATGGAAATGGGAGCATATCACCATGGATTTCGTGATGGGTTTACCGAGAACCCGCAGAAATCATAATGCTATATGGGTGATCGTCGACAGACTGACAAAGTCAGCCCACTTCCTAGCTACGAGAGCGACCGATACTCTGAGTTCATTAGCAGAGCTGTACGTAAGTGAGGTAGTGAGGTTACATGGTGTACCAGTGAGCATAGTCTCTGATAGGGATTCCCGCTTCACTTCCCACTTTTGGGAACATTTTCAGGAAGCCATGGGAACCTAATTGAGTTTGAGCACCGCTTTCCATCCTTAGACAGATGGTCAGTCAGAGAGGATTATACAGACTCTGGAGGATATGTTGAGAGCATGTGTGCTATATTTTAGAGGCTCCTGGATGACCACTTACAACTAGACGAGTTCGCCTACAACAACAGTTATCATTCGAGTATCGGGATGGCACCGTATGAGGCTTTATATGGTCGTAGATGTCGTTCCCCTATTGGATGGGAAGAAGTGGGTGACCGTAAGATTATTGCTCCTGATATGGTTACACAAGCATCTGAGGACGTCCACTTGATTGTAGAGAGACTGAGGACAGCTCATAGTAGATAGAAGAGTTTCGCTGACAGGAGATGAAGGCCACTAGAGTTTGCAGTTGGTGAATCCGTGTTTCTAAAAGTTTCTCCTTCCAAGGGCATAGCGAAGTTTGGGAAGAGAGGAAAGCTGAATCCTCGCTATATTGGACCCTTTGAGATACTTGATCAAGTGGGAGATAAGGCTTATAGGTTGGCATTGCCACCGGACTTATCAAGTGTCCATAACGTCTTCCACATATCGATGCTTCGAAAGTATCACCCGGATCTGGCACATGTGATTAGTTACGAGCCATTGGAGCTCCGAGAGGACGTGTCATATGTTGAGTGACCGATTCGGATATTAGATAGGAAGGAGAAGGTATTGAGATCAAAGATTATCGGATTAGTGAAGGTTCTCTGGCAGCATCATACTTCAGAGGAGGCTACTTGGGAGCAGGAGAGTCTGAAGCGAGAGAAGCACCCCCAGCTATTTGATGACTGATTTGGTTCTAATTTGGAGGACAAAATTTTTTAAGTAGGGGAGGATTGTCAGACCCATATTTTATGTAGCTTGTTCCTTATGATTCCTATGTGTATGAACACTTTATTATTATAGTTGAATCATAAGAAGAGTAATTACTAGATTTAAAGAGTATGTGAAATGATTTAACAGGCATAAGCTACATAAAAGCCTAATGTGAGCTATAAGAGTCACAGGGTAAATTGAGTGGATCTGAATCATTCTGACTGAAAATAAGAACTTAAAATTAGAAAATACAGAGAGCTTATGAAGGAAAGTCAGTTTGATTTAGTTCCGAACACAAAGAACGAGAGTAAAAGCTTAAAAGGGTAAAATAGACCTTTTTAGCGAGTTAAAGTATTTAAGGTGTTTCGAGTGTATTTACCTACCGAAAATGGCTAAAACGTAAACACGAGAGTATAAGACATAGGATATGACACTTTCAAAATTTTGGGAAAAAGTCAACTTGGTCAATGATTAAGGAAAAAGTCAACTATAGTTAAGAAAAGTGGACTTTTACCATAGTTAACTAACCATGGTTAAAAATTAACCTAAGTATGGGAAAAAATTGGGAAAAAATATTCTTGGACAAAATACAAGATAATCATCCCCGAAAGTAAGGAAAATTTATTCGGAAGGATTCCCGATTTAATTTAATGGTTAAAAACGTAATGGGCCTAAAGTGAAGATTTTAAAGCCCATTAAGGTATACTAAACGTAGATCGAAATTCTTAGGTCCCTTAGACCAAATTGTTAGACCGATTGATAGGCCAAATATTGAGACAATAAAAGGCCTGAGGTATAGTAAAAATTTCAGCCAGAAAGCCCATTAAGAAAGCCTAAACCGAGAGGCCCAATTGGAAAGCCCATTAGGTAAATATCTAACCATAGTTAAAGCTAACTATGACTCATTAGATGACTCATTAGGTGACTCATAACTAAGCCTTAGGAAGTCAATTTTAATGGTTGAAAAGTAAGGCTTAATGGCTAAGTAAATGGCTTATAAAATCAGCCACACCATTGTCATCTTCATCATACCATTCTCGGCTAGAAGAAGGAAACCATTGAAATACATTATCTAAGCTATCTCTCACTAGAAATCACTAGGATTTAGGCATATTTGGAACTAGGAGAGTAACATATGCTGGAATTGGCTATCAAGAAGCCATAGTGTGCAAACCGTGAGACTCCAAAGTTTCATCCAAGTGTGAACACAAATACTAGGTATATTTTCAAGCTTTCAAATTCATATATGTTAATGTATGAATGATTTTAAGTTTATTGGTATATGTTTTAAGCATTGAAACATATGAAATCACTATGATCATGGTTAGGCCGATAGTGAGTAGTGAAATATTAATGCATGCCCATATGATATTAAGGCATAAATGAGTTAATGTACATGTGTTAATGATTATGGTATAGTTAGAATTAATCAATTTGATTAATTAATACATGTATTAAGTTGGCAATCAAGGTGTTTGATAAAATGCCTAAATGAACTATGTGATGCTTAAGAAAATTTCAAACCAAGTGTTTGTCAAAATGCTTAAGTGAATTGGCTAAGGAAATGGACATGGATAGCATGCCATGGTGTGACCGACGGCATGGAGTGCTCTCGGCCGTGGCATGTGGTCGAGAGGTCCAATGGGCCAAGCTCAATTATTTTAGGCCCAATGTGATGTAATGGGTCTAGGACAAGCCCAATAGGAGTTGATGGGCTCCACAAGCCCAATAGGCCCAACGAAAATAAATAGTAAAATGGAAATGGTCTTAAGGCATAGTTAGGCCCATTAAGGTTTACTAAAGCCCATTAAGGGAAATATACTTTATTTAATGTGAAATACAGTAGGAAAAATATAATTAACTTGATGAATGGTTATATGCAGCTCCAGAGATTATTGGATGAGCAAATCGGACTGTTGGATCGAGCAGCGTTGAGAAAGTAAAATTTCTCGAGTGATTGCAGGTAAAGGACTTTTGTGAGTAGTTAGAGATACCTGGATGTATTTTTGTTTTTTTTACATTCACTTAAAAACTCTGAGGGTCAGAGAGTGAATAATAATTAGTGTGACCCGATGTGGCAAATTATGATTTTACCCTTAGTTTGGAAAAAAAAGTCAACTTTTGTGAAAAGTTGTAAAAAGCATGGAAACCACCATTTTGAGTGTTTTACTGCTGTTTAGCAGAAGAATAAATAGATGGGCTAATGATTTTAAGGTTGATGTGAATCAAGCACACTTTATAGTGCTGATTTTGATGTTTTGAAAATCATCCTTTTTTTAAAAGCCATCTATCAAATTATGTGAGAATAAATCGTGCTGGAGCACAGCTCGCACTTGATTTCATATAGTTTCCACATATATTAGTGCTGAATTGTGATTCGCACTAGATTTCCATGACATGCATGATAGAGTGCTGGAGTTATTACTCGTACTCAGTTTTATACGATATATGTATGAGAGAGTGTTGGAGCAATTAGCTCATACTCTAATTTTACATGAGATACATGACAGAGTACTAGACTATCGCTCGTACTCGATTCTTCATGATTTATACATGACATAGTACTGGAGCTATTGCTGGTACTTGATTTGATGATTTTTGTGCATAGCATGGTACTTGAGTTATTGCTCGTACTTGATTTAAAACATGAACTATGCATTGACCTAGTTGCTGGAGGTTTACTCGCACTAGAGTTGAGTTTGTGATGTGAAACAGTGTTTGAGTGGAGTGTCGACTATGAGTCGCGCTCAAAGGTGCGCATTGTATTTTATGTGATATACAATACATGTTGAAAACCATGCTTGATTTCCTCGTGTAGATTGAGTGTCACACTATGAGAGGTACGCATGTGGATTTAGAGACATGGTATGATATTCCATGGTTTGAGGTCTATGACCTATGGCAGGCACCCCGACTGTGATGTAGGGTCCACAGAGTACGTTGTACCGTGCGAGTGGCATGGAGTACACTGTACCGTGTGGTGTTGTGGAGTTGAGGAGGTTATAGCTGGCGATTGTGATAGACTGACCCCCCTCCCGTTGCAGTAGTGATACCCCGCACACCGCGATCTGTATGGCCTGGGATCACCATTATCGGATATGGCCATAGTCTAGGATACTATTTGCATATCACCACAGAGTCTCACGTGATATATCACCTGATTGTTTGATTTATTTACAGATAGACCTGAGAGGCGGGTCGAAATTCGATTATTGTGAATGATTTAAATGCCATATTTACTGTGATATAAATATACATGGCATGATTTATCTAAAGCCATTGTGATACTATAAAGATGCATTATTTTACACTACATGCCTACATTTGAGAAAGCAAGCATGATTTTTGTACATGGGATTTAATATGTACAAGTATATATATATATATATATATATATTTAAAGACATGCTTTTAAAGTGAGTTAAGGAAATGATGTTTTCAAGGCATAACATTATTTTGAGTAGATAGTGTAGATGTCTACTTGCTTGCCTGATTTCTTTATTGAGCGCGTTGTATGCTCACCCCCTTTCTTTTAAATCTCTCTACAGAGCATCAGCAGTAGAGTGAGAGCATTTGAGGGATAGTATTCCTATTGTCCGCTGCTATTTCCTATCGATCGACAGGTATACATATTTTGTATGGTTATGTATCTAAACATAGAAACAGCACAGTGATGTAAACGACATATATTATGGGGAATGTATTTGTATGAGCTTTTATATGATCTCACATGTATTATAAAAAGAAGTTACAGTCAGTAACAGTATATTGAGATGTATGTATAATGGATAATATGGTATGCGAGGAAGCTAACATCGAATCACAACCCAACCATTGAAGAGAGGAAAGGTAAGTTAAAAATGCGAAAAATTTGTAGTGGTTTTGGTTAAGTCACGGATGACGGTCGTGACAGAAGCAGTCCCGATAGTTGAAGGAAAACCAAAAAAAAGAGGGGAAAGCTGGGTTGGTCGAGAGAGAAAAGAAAAGAAAAGAGAAATTACAGGAGGAACAGTGATTGAACAAGAAGCTAAGGCACTAAAGTGGATGGGCTCTGTTCTGCTGAAAACAATAGAGGGTTAAAAGGGAAGTAAAACAAGAAGGAAGGGAAGTGAGGAAGCTTCGGTGTATGAGGGACAAGTCAGCAGGAAAAAAATACAGTTAGTTTGGAGAAACAGAGGTCCGGTGGAAGAAGAGTAGAAGTGATCGAATGAGGATGATGATGATAGAAGGCTGGAACAGAGGCAGTCACGGTAGCTGAAAAAAGAACTGCACTATGAGATCCGCAATTTTTGTATGATATTCCTTATGATTTCCATATTGTATGACATTATTATATGTTAATGGATTCATAAGATGGTTGATTCAGATTTGATAAATGTAGATGAAACGAAATAACGTGCCCAAAATCGAATAAGGATAAATCAGGAAAACAAGGAAGCAACAAGTTCGTTTAAGTAATTTAATCGAGTTGACTGAAAATAAGGAATTGAAAATAGGGAAAAGATTGTGGATTTATGAAAGAAAGTCGATTTAATTTAGTCTCGAACACGCGCAAGGGTAAAATGGTCAAAAGACCAAAATTCGGTATAAATTCGATAAGTAATTTTCATTAAAATATGGAATTTACGAAATCTCGATCAATACCGAGTAAAATATTTAATTTCAAGAACAATTGATCTAGATATAAATTTATGGGAATTAATCGAGATTTTTAATCCGAAAAATTATCCCGAAAATAATCAAAAATTATACCGAAAAGACGAAAATAGACTGATAAATTCATTTATTGATTTAATGAATTAAATAATAATTTTTAAGATATTTTTAGGGATATTTAGATTATTTTAATATATTTTAATTTATTAAAATAATAATAAATTAATTAATAAAAAAAAGAAAAAGAAAACGAAAACGAAAAAGAAAAAAAAAGAAAGAAAGGAAAAAAAGGGAAGCAAGTGTACTCGGGGATGACTCGAAATTCGGGTAAGTGACCGAGGGTCGGGATTGACCTGCAGATAAATCCTGAGAATTCAAATTAATATTATTTTATTGGAAAATGACCTAGATATATATAATTGTGCAGTGTTACTACAAAGCCTGAACGAGAGCCGATTTAGCTCCGATTTTTGTACGCCGAATCATATTGGGTAAGTACATTTTAATTACGATAATATGAGTCCTTAAATGCAGAGTTAAGATTATTTTATGGATTAATTCTACATAAAAAGAATTTTATTCGAAATTTCAAAGTAATTATCGTAAATAGTATCAGGGCTATCCAATGAGTTTGGAACGAAGCCCGATGATTATTGATAAGCCAAATGAGCCCAGTAAACCCGAAGAAGGGATTTTAAAAGTGGAAACGGGCTGAAAAAGGGGTCAAGATCCATTAAAGTGCAATCGGGCCCAATAGAGTAAAACAGGCCCAGACATTTAGATTCGATCAGTAAGAGTGAAATACTGATCAGTAAATTTGAACTGAACCCATATGTGGTTATATGCAGCTCCGTAGACGAGCGAATTGGACTGAGAGACCTGGTACGGCCGAGTCGGGATAAACTCGCGCTTGATTCCAGGTAAGGGAATTTTATGATCACTTAGAGGTAGCTGTACGTAGTTTCGAGGGGATTTACATTACGTTAAATTCATTAGGCTACCCGAAAACAGAATATTAATTTTTACGGAAAAAAATGGAAATAGTGATAAATGACTATTTTGCCCCCTGTTAGGAAAATTAAAAAAAAAAAGTAGTAAGGCTATGAAATTACATGAAATTCATGATTTTAATGTTTTCATGATGATATTGCTTTAATTCAAGCAATTTATGGACATGTTGGCTATTATTTTCATGTTTTAAGTGAAAAGGCACAAGTTAGGTGCCAATTGATATTTATTTAACATGTTTTGATAAAATTGAGCCACCTATCAGTGTTATATGAGTTTTAACCGTGCTTGAGTACTGCTCGCACTGTATTTTATATTTTAACTCATACACAGAGTGCTGGAGCCTTGCTCGCACTATTTTACTGATTTATTTCATATGACTACCGTACTGGAGTTTTTCTCGTACGAGGTTTTCATTGAGTTTTTATACATATCCGTACTAGAACAATGCTCATACGTGGATTTGAATTGAATTTATAATCAGTTTAAGTCATACTGGAGCGCTGCTCGTATGCAGATTTTATTGATTTCTATGAAACCGTGCTAGAGCTTCGCTTGCACGAGGTTTTCAGATATCATGAATATGCATGGAGCCGTGCTAGAGCTTTGCTCGCACAGGATTTTATATGACATGCATATAGCCGTGTTGGAGCCTCCTGTAGACTGTGTGTCACAGTGAGATGATATGCTCACACATGCATACTGAGACATACTTGACATGGATGGATAAGACCTATTACAAGCACCCATGATTGAGCTTGGGTTCACGGAGTACGTTGTACCGTGTATGTCACGCGGAGTACGCTGTACCGTGGGGATTGTTGGAGTGTAGTGGCATTAGCCACGAGACAGCAAGTCTTGCCCTCACAATCCTGATATTATGCTATTCTGGCGGGTAGGACCGACCCACCTCTCATTTCAGGTGTGACACCTCGCACACTAGGATTCGTGTGCCAGGGATCATGAGGTTATGGCCATAGTCCTGGATATTACCGATCACCTACATGTCTCACATAATATAACTTTTGGTCTTAATAGTCCAGGGTAGACCCAAGGGAGGGGTCAGGCCCCGATTTTCTTATGATTTAAATTGAGTTTTGATTGTTCCCATTGAGGGATTTTATGAAACTTTCATTGATTTGTAACCCTATGAGAAGGGTGATTTTATAACGAAAAATTGGAAATAAAGAATTTTGTTGGAATGAATTTTGATTTGTTGAGTGTATTATATTTTGACCCAGATGGGGTGTTTTAAAACGTATCGATCCATTTGAGCATGAGATGTTTTCACAAGAGAATCATGCCATGTTTTATATGTCGATTTCCTGTTTTAGAACAAATGATATTATATATATGGCATATGATTGTTTTTACCTCATGCTCACATATATCCTGATTTCTTATCAGCATGTAGATAGTATAGCTATCTACCCATTTGTATTATTACCTTACTGAGCATGTGGAGCTCACCCTTTCATTTTCCACCCATTTTCAATGTTTCCACCATAAAGATAGCGGGTGTAGAGAGTAGACGGCATAGCTGATTTTCTGTGATTCCCATCGACGGTCAGGTATACACCACATATAGAATTTTATATCAGCATGCTTACAACACAGTATTGTATATGAAAGAATATTTGGGGATGTAAATATAGAATCATAAGATGTATAAAACATACTGACTACTCTATTATATGATAAATGATATTAGTATGGATGTTTACGCGTGATAATTTAATGGTTAAAAATGGTATATCGATATTGATTCACAGCCCGACCTGTTCAGAGGGATTTGTCACGAAGAGGTAAGAAAGATTTTTCAAAAGCGAAAAATTTATACTGATTTTGGTAGTATTGGGTCGTGACAGCAAAAGTGGTATCAGAGCGGAAGTTGGCCAGATGTGAATCAGTATCGATAAGTATGCAATTAAGAGTTAGAGTTGGTCGGATAAGAGTTGATAGTGGTCGTTAAGGAAAATTACATCCCCTTAGTATTGTGCTGTATGAGATGTCAAAGTGTATACTAGATGGGAATTTACTTAACAAATTAATTTGGATTACAGGATTTACATTATGTCGGTCCCCCGCAGTGGTAGAGGGGCTAGTACACGTGCTAGAGGCCGTAGGGGTAGGCCTAGAGGCCGTGGTGATGATATACAGATTGGTCAGGTACTCGAGGGTACTGTTATGAGACTAGATGAGACTGAGGCATGCTTCGCTAGACTTGAACAGAGTATTGAGAGCCTGGCTGAGATTGTAGCGCAGCAGGCAGTGCTTGGGGCTAGAGATAGGCGAGATCCGACGGGATAGGCAGCAGCTGATCCCGAGATGTCGACACATGCCGCAGAGTTACCCGAGGTTCAAGCTCAGGCTGCAGAGGCAGTAAGACCCCAGCCAGCTCAGGATGTTGGATATGAGTGTGACCTTGATAGATTTAGACATTTTCAGAAGTTTAGACCTCCAGTCTTCCATGGGAGGAAGGACCCAATAGTAGCTGAGGATTGGGTGTATTAGATGGAGAAGCTATATAAGCTTTTCAGGTGCACTATTACTGAGAGGGTTGCTTTTACCGTATTTGTATTTCAGGGAGCGGCAGAGCATTGGTGGAGATCTACCGAGCCGATTTTGAGAGCTCGACATGCTGAGGTCACATGAGAGATATTTTTGGATGCCTTTAAGAGGCAGTATATTCCCGTTACTGAACAGCGAAAGTTGAGGATGGAGTTATGAGTTTGGTTCAGGAGAACCAGTATATTGATGAGTATGAGACTGGATTCATCTCTTTGGGGAGATATGATTTAGAGACGATGAGCAGTGAGGATCGAAAGGTCCAGAAGTTTATAGATGGATTGAGACCAACCATCGATCTCGGTTGGCACCCTTTGATGTTTCAACTTATGAAGAGGCAGTACATAGAGCTCAGCTATGTGAGCAGGATTATGAGCAAAACGTCTTCGAGATAGGAAAGTTTAGTAGGAGTCGAGACAGAGACCGAAAGAGACTCGGGAGAGACAAATTTTTCAGGAGAAGGGTACGGGTCTCTGATAAGAGGCCGAAGATTGAGGAGGTTCAGGAGAGAACAGATAGACCCCCTGTTCATCTGGCTTTACCACCAGCCAGAGGTATTGTCATTGGAGGACCACACCCTACTACTGATCGATGTAGGCGATGTGGCAGATATCATGGTACCAGACCTTGTCCAGTGCTTATAGCTACTATTATAGTATGTTATCGTTGTGGGAGGTCAAGGCATGTGGTGAGAGATTGCCCAGAGAGACAGGACACTGCCCCACAGAAGGGCAAGGAGCTGGAGAGAGCTCTAATTCAGGTTCCTGCTCAGAGGAGGAGAGATCTGTCGAAGAGAAAGGGAAGCGAGTGATGGGTACAGGGCGAGTTCATGCTTTGGACCAGGATACGGCAGATCAGTCATCTGATGTGGTGAAAGGTACTATCTTGATCTTTGATTTAGAAGCATATGTTTTGATTGATCCTGGTGCCACGCATTCATTCGTTTCACCTTCATTTGTATGTAAATTGTCGTCTATGTATGTAAAGCCTATTCCTCTGAGTAGTAAATTGTTAATACTTACCCCCATAAACACTAGTCAGCTAGTAGAGTATATAGTCAGGGACTGTAAGTTGAAAGTCAGGGAAAAAGAAATGTCAGTCGACCTTATTATGATGTATATGAGGGACTTCAATGTCATTCTAGGAATGGATTGGTTGGTTGCCAATCGTGTTGTGTTAGATTGCTTTTCTAAGATGTTAACGTTTAATACCCTCGAAAGATATGTTGTAAAATTTCCCTGAAAAGTAATGCAATCAGTGGTTGTTGTAAAAGGAGAAATGAATTTTTTGTTGATTTTATGAATTATATTTTGAAGGATTCAATGCATATGTAGTTGATACGGACCAGGAACAATCGAATTTGAGAGATATTCCAGTGGTTAGGGAGTTTCCTGATGTCTTTCCAGACGATTTACCAGGATTACCACCAGCCAGAGTGATGGAGTTTAGGATAGATTTAGTACCTCGTACAGAACCGATTTCGAGACCACCGTATAGGATGGCTCCGATTGAGTTGGAGGACCTGAGGAAGCAGTTACATGATTTGCTTGAGAAGGGGTTTGTGAGACTGAGCGTATCACCTTGGGGAGCTCCGGTCTTGTTTGTGAGAAAGAAAGATGGCAGCCTCCGATTGTGTATGGATTACAGATTGTTGAATAAAGCTACCATTAAGAATAAGTACCCCCTTCCACGCATTGACGATTTGTTGGATCAGCTTCGGGGAGCACATGTCTTTTCTAAGATTAATCTGAGGTCTGGGTATCATCAGCTGAGGATACGGAGGGAGGATGTACCTAAGACAGCGTTTAGAACCCGTTATGGTCATTATGAGTTTTTGGTTATGTCATTCGGGTTGACTAATGCCCCCGCAGCATTCATGGCTTTGATGAACGATGTGTTCAAGCCATACCTGGATCGGTTTGTTATTGTGTTTATCGATGATATTTTGGTATACTCCAGATCTAGGGAGGACCATGAGCAGCACATGAGGATAGTGCTACAGACCCTCAGAGAGAGACAATTGTATGCCAAACTCAGTAAGTGTGACTTCTGGTTGGAGCAAATTTCTTTTCTGGGTCATGTGGTATTGAGGGATAGGGTGTCAGTGGACCCATCCAAGATAGAGGCAGTTTTCAGTGGGAGTGGCCCAGGACAATCATAGAGATTCAGAGTTTTTTGGGTTTGGCAGGATACTATAGGAGATTTGTTGAGGGTTTCTCTAGATTAGTTACTCCGTTTACACGTCTCACACAGAAAGATGTTGAGTTTGTGTGGGATGATGCCTGTGAGAGGAGTTTTCAGGAGCTGAAGCGTCAGTTGACCACTGCTCCAGTTCTCACCATACCTACTAGCTCAGGAGGTTTCTTAGTATATACAGATACATCGCATCAGGGACTGGGCTGTGTATTGATGCAGGATGGGAGGGTAGTTGCCTATAGATCTAGACAACTGAAAGATCATAAGAGGAACTATCTGACCCATGATTTGGAGTTGGCGGCCATAGTGTTTGCACTGAAGATATGGAGCCATTACCTATACTGTGAGCAGTTTTAGATTTTTACAGACCATAAGAGTCTGAAGTATTTATTCTCGCAAAAGGAGCTGAACATGAGACACAGGAGATGGCTCGAACTCCTGAAGGATTATGATTATGAGATATTATACCACCCGGGTAAGGCTAATGTAGTTGCTGATGCTTTGAGCAGGAAGAGCCTAGGGTTGGTATCATTTATGATGGTTCGGGAATATGACCTGTTAGAGCAGTTCGCGAGCCTCAGTTTGGACATAGCACCCCCTGAGATTGACAGAGTTGAGATCATTGCGAGCCTGAGGTTGGAGCCAAAGTTGATTGATCGTATCCAGCAGGCTCAACAGAGTGATCAGGGATGTATTCAGTGCAGATACCGATTTTGCATTGAGTACTGATGGTTTACTGAGGTTCCACGGTAGGATATGTGTTCCCGAGGATCTTAAGATCAGGAGGATGATTTTATCAGAGGCTCACTCAGTGAGATATACAGTACATCCGGGGAGTACGAAGATGTATCAAAAATCTTTGGAGAGTTTATTGGTGGTCTGGGATGAAGAGAGACATAGCAGAGTATGTTGCGAGATGTCTCGTCTGTCAGCAGGTAAAGGTAGAGCATCAAAAGCCTGTAGGATTATTGCAGCCTCTACCAAGACCGACATGGAAGTGGGAGCATGTCACCATGGATTTTGTGACGGGATTACCTAGGACTCGTAGAGGTCATGATGCCATCTAGGTGATTGTGGATAGATTGACGAAGTCCGTCCATTTCTTAGCTTTGAGAGCTATAGATGCTCTGAGTACGTTGGCGAACTTATATGTTCGAGAGATTGTCAGGCTACATGGCGTTCCAGTGAGCATTTTTTTTGATAGGGATGCCCCCTTCACTTCCCATTTTTGGGAACACTTTCAGGAAGCGTTGGGGACCCAGTTGAGATTTAGCACCGCTTTCCATCCTCAGACAGATTGTCAGTCAGAGAGGACTTGTCACAACCCAAATTACATAAAAATCAGAGTAAATATTTCACTTTTTTGTTTATTATTTAATTCTTACCTTTCTCTCATCGTGACCATCCTACAAACAGTTGGGCTATGATTCGGTGTTAGTCACCTCTCACCTATTTACCATTCCATTTCCATATCATATTCACATATCAGAGTTTACTATCTTTTGATTTTGACTAAATACATACACATTGGTATTTATAACTCTACATCCCCGACATCATATTTGCTTACAGTACTGTGCATTACATATTTAGATACAAAACTATACAAATGTGTATACCTGTCTCTCGATGGGAAGCAGTGGATACCAAGCATGCAAGTCCTCAGCTGCTTACTAATTACTGTGAGTGCTCTGAAAAGATGGGAAAATAAGGAGGGTGAGCAAACCACACGCTCACTAAGGCAATTATGCAAGTAAGTAGATAACTCCACTATCTATATGCTCATAATGCCATGCCCTTAAAATCCATTTCTTTTCATTAAAATCTCAAGCAAAAAATCATGTATTTCATCATGACTTAGTTTATAAAACTGTTCGTGCATATATAAATCATATAATTCATGCAACAAAGGCATTCTATGTGACATCATTAAATTATACTTAGCATGAATTAAATCGGGATCATAAATTAGTTCATGCCATGTAAATCAAATCATGAGAGATAAATCTTTTCAGGAATTTATAATTAAAGCATGGAAAATTCATCATGCTACTGCATTTAAATCATTTCATTAAAACTGTAGTATAAACTAACCCTTCTGGGTTAATTATCTCATAAAACAATTCATTAAAATTCATTATAAAACTTTGCTTATAAAACCACCCTTCTTTCAGGGTCACATATCATAAAATCATAAAATCGGGGACCTGACCCCTCCCTCGGGTCTACCCTGGTCTATCGACCAATAGTTATATCATGTGAGACATGTAGGTGACTATCAATAACAACATAGGACTATTGTGAAACCCAGATTTTTCACACTATGTTCATTATTTGGGACCATAATTTAAATTAAAATGGATTTAAATCGTTGAACAAAAAATTTACGAAATTTAAATGAGAAAAGATAGAGAGTCCGAGAAGGAAAATCGATCTAAATTAGTCCCGAACGTGTAGAAGGGTAAAATGGTCAAAAGATCCTAATTTCGGTGTAAATTCGATAAGAAAATTTCATTAAAAATATGGATTTAGGAAATCTTGATCAATAAAGAAGAAATTATGGAATTCCGACTTCAATTGGTCAAGATACGAAGATATTACAAATTTTCGTAATTTTCGCCCAGGACATTATCCCGAAAATATGTGAAAAATACACCGAAAAAGTTAAAATAAATTAAATTAATTAATTAATAAAATAAAATATGATTTTTGAGGTATTTCGGGTATTTTATTATATTTTATTTGATTAAAATATAATATAATATAATATAATATAATATAATATAATATAATATAATATAATATAATATAATAATAATAAAGTAAAAAAAAAAACAAACGAAATTGAAATTGGCAATCGGGATTTGGAGAAATGAAGGAAACAGAAGACAAACCTGCACCGCCCCGTCTGCCTCAGCCGCGAGCCACCACCGGAGAACCGACCAAGGGAGAGAGCCGAACCGCCCGAGCTTGCCGGCACCGATAGTGGAGGGAGAAACGGTGACCGGCGAGAGAAGGAGAGAGAAAGAGAGAGAAAGAGTGAAACAGAGAGAAAAAGGGAGAAAGAGAGAGAACGGCGGCGGACGGAGGCTGGAGGAAGAGAGAGGACCTCGCCACCGGCTAGGAGGAGGTCCGATCTGCCACCATCGACGCCTGAAACGACCGAAAACGGCGGTAACGGAAGACACCACCGACGCCGAGGGAGAAGAGGCCGGACCGGCCACTTTCCGGCCAGCCACGACAAAACCAAGGCCAGATCCGAGCTTCGCGAGGTCCCGCCGAGCTGCTGGCGACGAAAGCTAGCGAAGAACCGATCGACGAAGCACCGAACCAGTCGAACCGAACTGAACCGGATCGGCTTGAACCAGTCTGAACCGGACCGAACCGGTTCAGCCAAGAAAGAGAGGGAAAAAGGAGAAAAAGGGAAGAAAAAGAGAAAAAGGAAAAAGGAAAAAGGAAAAATTTTTGGGGATACACCGGACTTCGAGTAAGTCGGTAAGAGGTCAAAAGTGATCGATTTAATTTTCGGGAAATTTATTTAAATTATAATTGATCAAAATTTTACCCTAAATTAAATATATATAATTATATAGTTCGACGATAAATAGCGTACGTGAGCCCGATCGAATTTCGATTTGTGCACTATCGCAAAATCTCGGGTAAGTAAAGCTCATTTACGACAATCTATGTAATTATTGCGCATTAAAAGTTTATTTTACGAGTTACGGATTAAATTGCGCATTTAGTGGATTAAATGAAGATTTTAATTAAATTGTCATAAATGATATACAGGCTATTCAAAGAGTCTAGAAAAAGGTCCAATAAGTACTAATGGGCCCAGTGAGCCCAATAGGCCTCGATGAAAGAATTAATAAATGGAAACGAGCTTAAAACGGATTAACGTCCATTAAGGTGCAATTTGGCCCAATAAGAGAGAAATTGGCCCAATTAGCTAACTCGACAATAGTAAATATGAGAAAATATTTATTGAGTTGAATACGATTAAATTGAGGTTTATACCGATAAAACCGAGCAAAAATAGTAAAATCGATAAAAGTCAACTTTTGGCTAAAGCTTCGATATAATCACATATTTGGATATGTTGAAATGAATTTAAGCCATATGTGATAAGTTGAACTTGTTTTGCAGCAGCTCGGTCTATCGACACATTTTACGAGGTAAATTCGAGCATCGAGGAAAGTGCTCTACATCAGTCGCTAAGAGGTAAGGGATATGATTTAGAATAGCGTTAGTACTCCTATGTCCTTACCAACTGTTTATGTATGAGAATTGAATGAGATTTTACGAAATGGATTTCCAACTGTATTCAAACCAAAGCCAAAAACCATTTCCTGAGTTTTCAGCATATTTTATATATTTGAGATACATTTTACAGCATACATGTTTATAAAAGTGATTTTCACTTCTGAAACGAAAGCATAGTATTTTCATGTGAGATTACGGGTTAAAGTCCCGATATGTTTTACGAAACCATGTCTTCATGATACGGGTTAAAGTCCCTAGACAGCTTTTAAGCTAGATTTTCATAGTACGGGTATGAGTCCCAAGAAATAACTATTATAACTATGCTTTCCATATTTACGCGGGCTAGAGTCCCGCAACGATTTATGAAAATTATGTTTTCTATGAGAAACGAGCTAGAGTCCCGTAATGATTTATGAAAATCGGGTTAGAGTCCCTTAATGATTTTTAATACACGGGTATGAGGCCCGAAATGATTTTGATAAATTGGGTAAGAGGCCCAAAATGATTTTTGTGGGGTAAAAAGGCATGATATGACGATAGTCAGAGGATCTGGGGTCGATCTCGTATGGAGACGATCGAGGATCTACCTAGCCGATGGCCAGAGAACGGGCAGGCTCTAACTTGATATGAGAAACGTGCGCATAGTCCACACTTGGTGATG
Source organism: Firmiana major (assembly GCA_033439115.1). Lineage (NCBI taxonomy): Eukaryota > Viridiplantae > Streptophyta > Magnoliopsida > Malvales > Malvaceae > Firmiana > Firmiana major. The sequence goes on along the minus strand of CM065907.1, from coordinate 39,368,378 downwards.
CATGTGAGTTCGTGCGTATAGTCCCCATTTAGTGGTGCACGAGAGATAGGGCAGCGTACGACCCTGATCCAGTCCTACGGCTCCCCTGTACAATGGCCATATGTACCTATGATGAACATCCTACGGGACCAGATGTATGATGTCCTCCGGGACTAGTATATGAGATGATTGCCTAACCCTACACGATGAATTGACGGAATGGTATATATATATATATATATGTTTTCGCACATTTCATGCTACCTATTTTATGATTTGCTATTGAGCACATATTTTCTATGATTAAATGTTAAAGGTAGCCATGAATTATGCTTTATGAAATGTGCATATGATAGTACGACTTCATTTTCAAAGTGATAAGCATGTTATGATATGCATGATTAAGTTTTGAGATGCTTTTTACTTGTTTACACGACGTGATCTGCATATTATATATGAGTTTTACCAAAAAGATGCATGATGTGTAAACTTATGATTTGAGCATGTTTTTACTACTTTTATGAAATCTAAGCATCTCTACTCCAGTACATGTTTATGCTGATTTGTAAAACCATGAGTTTTACCATGTTTTGAGTATTTAAAGCTATTTTAAATGTATCTCTTACTGAGTCTGAAAAACTCACCCCCCTCCTCTCCATCTCCCAGATTATCTATAGCGAGTCTACTGCACATATGAGACTGTGGTCATTGACAAGGTAGTCCGACCTTTCATCAAAAAATTTCGTAACCTTGATGTACAGTTTTACTTATATTCCAGACATGTGATACATAATAGACACTATTGTATATAATAGTCGGGATGTAATAATTGTAAATGATTTTATATATACAAAATGTATGTAATGTAATGAGATCCTGGAAAATGAAAAAGATTTTAAATTTAGACATGGACAGGAAAACAACATAGTTAATGAATAAAAAGTTTAAATTAGCCCCATTTTTTTGCGCTTCCGGGGCGTGACAACTATGACCATAACCTAGTGATCCTTGGCAACACGGTCCCTAGTGTGCGGGGTATCACACCTGAAACGGGAGGTGGGTCGGTCCTACCTTCCAGAACAGCATAACATCAGGATTGCGAGGGCAAAGCTTGCTGCCTCATGGCTAATGCCACTCCACTCCAACAATCCCCACGGTACAGCGTACTCCGCGTGACATACACGGTACAACGTACTCCATGAACCCAAGCTCCGTCAGGGGTGCCTGTAATAGGTCTTATCCACCCATATCATCTCTGTCTCAGTATGCACGTGTGAGCATATCATCTCACTGTAACACACAGTCCACATGAGGCTCCAACACGGCTATATGCATGTCATATAAATCCTTGTGGGAGCGAAGCTCTAGCACGGCTCCATGCAAATTCATGATATCTAAAAACCTCGTGCGAACGAAGCTCTAGCACGGCCTCATAAAAATCAATAAAACCTGCGTACGAGTAGCACTCCAGTACGACTTTAAAATGAGTTATAAATTCATATAAAATCATGTGCGAGCAATGCTCCGGCACGAATGAATGCTCAAGTAAATCAAAACTTCGTACGAGCAACGCTCTAGTACGATTTATGCATAAATACATCAAATCTCGTGTGAGTTACACTCCAGCATGACTTTATGCAATTTCATATCAACACAGGATGCGAGCTAAGCTCCAGCACCTCTCATGCATGGGAAACCATTAAAACTAGTGCGAGCAATCGCTCTAGCACCTTTTTATGCATATCAAGTCAAAACAAGTTAAAACAGTCAAAACATAGTGCGAGCTAGGCTTTAGCACCTCTTATGCATATCATAATAATAAAAATCAGTGCGAGCAACCGCTCTAGCACATTTCATGCATATGATGTCACACAAGACGGTGCGGGCAACCGCTCAAGCACGTTTTATGCACACTCACAAACTCAGATATAGTGCGAGCTATGCGCCAGCACTATCTGTTTCCATTTAAACTTAATAGTTGGCCCATTTTCCAAATAATTTTCATTTAAATCTTAATAACACTTACGTAGTGTTATTTTGTGAAATTTATGCAGTTACTGGCCAATCTATCGATTTTCTTTGCTTAAAATCCTCGAAAATTCCTTAAATCAGAAAATTATTAAATCCTGCATTTCATGCATGTCATGCTTTCACCATCCTTAGGTGAACTTCCCTCAATATGGGTAAAATAGTCTTTACCTATTTCGAGTCCTTAAAATCCTTAAACCATTTTCTAGGACCTTTATACATAATCAGTGTATACATATATATTCAGGGTATACAAAAGCTATTAAAATACGCATAGCTACATCTAGCTACTCACACAATTTCCTTACCTCATTTTTCTGTACAGTCTGACCTTTTCCACTGATGTCTCATCACGCAGTCCGATTTGCTCCGAATTTAATCTCCAGAACTGCGGATAATTATAGATTAGGTCAAATACAATACAATTAATTGTATTTTATATTTTTTGGGCTTAATTTAAATCATTAGGCCCGTTTACCCATATTGGGCCCGATTGTACCATAATGAGCCTTAATTGGCCATAAGCTCGTTTTTCACTTACTATTTACATCATCGAGGCCTATTGGGCTCATTGGGCCCATCAGGATTTATTGAGCCTCGTTCTAAACTCTCGAATAGCTTAATGAATTATTTACGACAATTTATTTCAATTTTCAGAATATAATTCATTTCATTCGGATTTTAAATCCGTAATTTATGTGGTAAATTTTTAACATGCATAACGATGTAAAATTGTCGTAAATAAGGGTTACTTACCTGTGATTCCATGATAGTATGCAAATCGAGGCTGTCTCAAGCTCTCATTTGACGTCAATCGTCGAGCTACACAATTTAATATTTTTCTGGGTAAATTTCCAGTCGGATATTAATTAAATTAAATCTTTTGAAATTTAAATCGGTCAATTTTGACCGCTTACTGACTTACCTGTAGCTCGATTGCATCACTGGAATTTTTTTCAATTTTTCCTCTTTTCTTTTTCCCCTTTTTCTCTTTCTTTTCTTTTCTTTTTTGACTGAACCGGTTCGGTCCGGTTCAACCCAGTTCAGATCGTCGGTTCAGTCTAGTTCAGCTGGTTCAGTGCCTCGTCGGTCGGTTCTCCACCGGTTTCCACCGCTAGCAGCTCCACGAGGTCGTCCGCAGCTCAAATTTGGGCTCGGTTTCATCCAAGGTCACCTGAAAGTGGCTGGTCTGGCTCTTCTCCTTTCCGACGTTGGTGCTTTCCTCTTTCCTCGCCGTTTGCAGCTTTTTCGGTGGCTGGGGGCCCGTGTTCCGGTGGCTGGGGGTTCTCAAGGGGTTGAGCTTCCCTCGGCTGTCGGTGGCCAGGCCTGAATCCGCACCGGTCACCAGTTTGCTCTCTCCTTTCTCTAGGTCCTCAGTTTCTCTCCTCTTTCACCGCTGATCGTCGTCGTTCGTGCTACCTTCGGCCTCTACCATCGCCGGCCAGGCTCGACTGGACTTCCTCGATAGCCTCCAAGTCACCGGTGGCTTCGACCGGTGCCACAAAAAGGAAGCTCGGCTTCCGTTTTTCCTTCAGTTTTCGCGTTTCGCGAATTCTGACTTTTTATTTTATTTTATTTTATTTTTTTAATTTTTTATAATTTATTTTTTATTTTATTTTATTCATTATTTTATTATTATTTTTGCCAAAATATCTAAAAATATATATATTTAATTCATTTAATCTATAAATGAATTTATCGGTATTATTTTGACTTTTCGGTATATTTTTTATTATTTTCGGGATAATTTCCCAAGGTGAAAATTTCGATTAATTCAAATAAATTCATATCTTGATCAATTTAACCCGAAATTTAATTATTTCTTCATTATTGATCAAGATTCTCAAATCTATTATTTTCAATAAAATTTTCTTGTCGAAATTATACCGGCTTTCGATCTTTTGACCGTTTTACCCTTGCACTGTTTGAGAATTCCATTTCAATCCTTTTGCATTTTAAATGCCCTTGAAAATTTCTATTCATTCCATTTACTCTTACGATAAAAAATTGGGTCTTACAATCTCCCCCACTTAAGAAATTTGGTCCTCCAAATTAGAACCAAGTCAAATGGGTCCATAAACAACTCTGAGTACCTCTACCGCATCATACTCTTTAATTCTCATGTAACTTTTTTCGGAGTGTAATTCTACCAACATACTTAACTAAGGAGATCATCTTAAGCCTCAACACTTTCTCCTTCCGTCTAATACCCGAATCGAATTTTCCAACATACGTGATACTTTCATTGAGCTAAGCTGTTGGAGCTCATATCCAATCACATATGCTGGGTCTGTATAGTATTTCCAAAGCATCAAAAGATGGGACACATAGTGGATGCCTGCTAATTCAAGTGGTAACGCCAATCTACAAGCCTTATCTCCCACTTTGTCCAATATCTCAAAGGAATCCATCTAACGAAACTCAATACTGATTCACCCTCGGTGAATTCCAATAGTTTCTGTCTCTTGTCAGCATAGTCTTTCTGTCTGCTCTGAGGTGTTCTTAATCTCTCACAATGCAACTGAACATCCTCAGAGGTTTGTCTTACCAATTCAGAAATAATTCTCTATTTGTCACCCACTTCTTCTTATCCAAGTCGGGAACAATCCTTATGGCCATACTATGCCTCATATAATGTTTCTCGATACTCGAGTGATAACAGTCATTATTTGCGAATTCGATTAGTAACAACTGATCATCCTAAGAGCTTATAAAATTAACGGCACACGCTCTCATCACATCCTCCAGAACCTATACAGTCCTCCCTAACTGACCATCTATCTGAGGACAGAAGTTGTGCTAACACTCAATAGGGTTCCTATAGCTTCCTGAAAACTATTCCCAGAAGTGGGAAGTGAAGCGGAAATCCCTATCTGATATCATGGTCACTGGAACGCTACTCAATGTTTCATAATTTTCCGTACACATGAATCCGCCTACACAGTCAGAGTATCTGGCGATTTTCTTAGCCAGAAGGTAGGTAGACTTAATCAATCAATCGACTATCACCCAGATAGCCTCGAGATTTATCCTGGTCCTCTGTAACCCATCATGAAATTCATGGTAACTTGTTCTCATTTTCGTGTTAATATAGGTAGAGGCTGCAATAATCCTGCAGACTTCTCGTACTCTACCTTACTCTGCTGACATACGAGACACTTCTCAATAACTCTACAATGTTTCTTTTCATATCTGACCACCAATACCTTTTTAAGAGATTCTTATATATTTATTACTTCTCGGATGCATTGTATATCCTAAAGAGTGAGCTTCTGACAATAACACTATCTCATCAGCTGTGGTCCTGAGGAGCACTTATACTGTCTCTGAACCTCTGTAAGTCATCATTACTCACCGTGAACTCTGTCACTATACCCTTCTGAATCTGACCCACACTATCGACACCATGCCGATCATCATGCTAAGCCTGGCAAATCTGGTCACTAAAATTCGGTGCTAATCTCAGGCTAGCTGTCACAAAATCACCGTCATCATCAGAAGGGATCACATCACTACTGAGGCTCACAATTGCTCTAGCAGCTCACGCTCCTTGACCATCATAAGTGATACCATCTCGAGGCTCTTTCTGTTCAAGGCATCAACCATTACATTAGCCTTTCTTGGGTGGTACAATGTTCACAATCATAATCCTTAGAAGCTCTAACCCTCTTGGTTATCTCATATTCTACTCTTTCTGTGAAAACAGATACTCGGGGCTTTTACGATCAGTGCATACCAGAAATGTCTCACCATAAGTGGTAGCGCTATACTTTCAATGTCAACGCTACGGCTGCCAACTCTAAATCATGGGTCGGATAGTTTCTCTCATGGTCCTTGAACTATCTGGATCCATAAACGACTATCTTCCCATTTTACATCAATACACAGCCCAATCCTTATTTTTGAGGTATCCATGCACACTGAAACCTCTTGAGCTGTTGGTTATGGTGAGAATAATTATGGTGGTCATTTTATTACTTCAATATACCAAAACTCACTGAAGCTACTTTCATACTTATCATCCTACTGACATACAATTTCTTTCTCAAATAAGATGTGTCAACTGAGCAGCCCATTTCGAGAAACTCTCAACAACGTCTGTAAGACAGTTTCCTGTTGCTACTCATGTTCTTCCCTGGACTTCGAATACATCAAAATATCATTGCTAAAGATGATAACCAATCGGTCCAGGTAAGGTTTAAATACCTCATCGTACCACTATATATTTCAATCACCCATACCCTTGACCTATATACGTATAAACGTATAATGTCATTTCGAAATGGCTTCCGTTCAAGATACTAACCCCCGTCATTTTCTTTTTTTTTTATATATATATTAACGGCTTTTATACAATTTTAATTTTTAAACCTTCATGATTAATCAAATTCTATATTTCTTTATCATACCAGTAAAGGTACCCAAATTTTAAATGTATATATACTACTGTCGATTTCCAATATATAGGTTATGTGTGCGCTTCTAGACACTGTCAAGTCTTTAGGCAGGGAAGCATTTTGAAATACCTTTACTAACCCTCAAACTTGACCACATGGACTGGGTGTAGATATATCCTCCTCTTATCCTTGGTCGCAATCCATAGTCACTACATATCGCTCAATCCAACTTACTTTACATATCAAAGATATCCTTGCCTTGCATACGCCTCTTATTCCAATATATCTCGTGTGAGATCTGAGAATTTCAGACATATTTTAATGATGTAATAAGAATTTGAAGTGTAATTTATTGAGCTAAGTGAATTGTGGGAATTATAATTAGAGATTTATATGTTAAATGTGTAAAATGAGCATGAAGTATGAGGACAGATCGATCTGGGAGAAGGAGAGATCGATCTGGTGAGTTATAAACGACAAAGAAGGAGAAATTTAAGGAGCAGATCGATCTGGGAGAAGGAGAGATCGATCTGGTGAGCTAAAAATGACAAGGAATGAGAAATTTGAGGAGCAGATCGATCTCCAATGGAAGAGATCGATCTCCTTATGAATCTGTTTGAGAAGGGATCGATCTCATGAGGAAGAGATCGATCTCCAAATGATTCTGTTTGGGGAGAAGATCGATCTCTTCAGGAGCAGATCGATCTCATAAAGCCATAAAGAGATCGATCTCACCCCTCGACAGATCGATCTCCTAGGCATAAAATTGCCCAGATCGTCCCCAAAATTCAAACACAGATCGATCTCATCAAGAGGCAGATCGATCTCCTACCTCCAGTCTATATAAGGAACCCGTGTTTTCTCTGCAATTTCACTTTCTCTCTCTTCCAAAACCCATTTCCACCAAAAACCTAGTTTCTCACTCCTCCAAATCACCCATTTCCGGCCGAATCAGCTGTTGTGGTAAGAAGGAAAGTTGTTCCTCATCAAAGGGAGAACAACATACTTGGAAATCGAAGGACGAATCGGATCGAGGCGTGAGTTGTGCGTCTCACAAGCTTTGGGTAATTTCTAAACCCCGATCTTGATATTTGAGCTGATTTTGATGTTATTGGTGGTTGTCATTGTGTTGAAATAGCTGAGAAATGATTAGGGATTGATGAAATTGCAATGTAGTTGGAGTAATGTAGATGTTTGGTGATTTTGGTAATTTTGAGAAGTTGTGCTATAAATGGAAATATAGACAATGTGGTGAATTAGCATAGATAATTGGCATGAGGAATGTAGGACATTGAGATATTGAGAATGAGGTTGTAGTTTTGGGTTGAGTTACGAGAATCGAGAGATTTGAGGAGTTATGAGCAATTATGCTCGATTTCGAGAATTGAGGTTTATGTGATGTTGAGTATTGATGTTTTAACATCGTTTGGACAGCTCGGGAGTTCCAGAGTGGAATGCGAGGCTAGTCCGTGATACGGGAGAAACGATTGCACTATACGAGGTGCAAAGAGGTAAGGGAAATCTAAACCATTTGTGTATGTGATTTGTGAACTGTTATAGCATGATTTGTGGTTTATAAAACAAGCATGTTGAGTGTTTTGTGTTGAGATTAAATTGCACACGATTTTATAGCCGGTTGGAGCCTAACGTTTTTATGAGTTTATAACTGGGCTCTACGTTAAGGCAATATTGAGATTTGAGAAATGTGTGCGTGTGCTTTGCCGGTTGGAACTCGGTTTTATTACGTTTTGTGTTGAGTACAAAACGATTTTCAAATGAGTTTTATGAGAGAAAAACCATTACGAGTTCTACGTGAAGGCAAACCAGTCTTAGGTGATAAGACTTAGGTGTGTAGTTGTGAGTACACACCGGGCATTGCTCTGGTAGCATGTAAGCCCGATTTCTTCTCCGTTCTGGTAACGTGAGAATAACCTATTCTGTGGCTATGCCACGTATACTTGGTGGCTGTGCCACGCTGAGAAACCCCATTGGTGGCTGTGCCACGTTAAACCCTATTGGTGGCTGTGCCACGTTGAGAAAACCCCATTGGTGGCTGTGCCACGTTGAGAAAACCCCATTGGTAGCTGTGCCACGTTGAGAAAACCCCATTGGTGGCTGTGCCACGTTGAGAAAACCCCATTGGTGGCTGTGCCACGTTGAGAAAACCCCATTGGTGGCTGTGCCACGTTGAGAAAACCCCATTGGTGGCTGTGCCACGTTGAGAAAACCCCATTGGTGGCTGTGCCACGTTATACCCCATTGGTGGCTGTGCCACGTTATACCCCATTGGTGGCTGTGCCACGTTGAGAAACCCTATTCTGTGGCTATGCCACGTGAGAAATTAAACCAGTGGCTTTGCCACGTATGTTTTGTGGCTATGCCACGTGAGAAATTAATTCAGTGGCTTTGCCACGTGTGTTTTGTGGCTATGCCATGTGAGAAATTAAATCAGTGGCTATGCCACGTGTGTTTTGTGGCTGTGCCACGTGCATTATATTTACTGTGATTTTATCACGTTATTTGAGAAAGCGTTTTAACGCGTTATTTTCACATGCTTTGTTAATGCTCTAGAGTGAGCCTTTTACTTCATGTTTTCACATGACTTGACACATGAGAGTGTCGTTTTGAGTACTTTCATGCTATGGTTTTCAAATGAGTTTCACATACAAATAAACATTTTGTGATGTGCATTTTGGTTTATGAACTGAGTTCCTTACCCCCTTTACTGAGCGATTTAGAAGCTCACCCTGTTTTCTTTCCCCCCCCCAGAGTTCTTCAAGTGAAGAAGGATCTCCCTGCGACGTACGGAGTAGTGGCTAGTGGAGGACTTGAGCTCCAGGCCATATATATATATTGTACTTGAGGTATATCTTATCTTTTCATGTACCCAGACTATTATTGTAATTACAGACACTTGATGTATAACATTATATGGGATGTATTAGGATTAATTAACTTGAGACGGATTAATGTATATGATTCAATATACACTATGTTATGATGAGATCCTGAGGCATGATAATTATGATGATGTATGACACTGCACAGGAATGCACTCTTAATTGTGAATTAATGAGTAAAAAGTTTTAAATTTGCCCTATTTTTCGCATTTTCGGGGCGTGACATCTCGTATTCAGGGTCTATCACATCTCAAAACTTATCGCCTTTCATATATCACTTATAACAACTCTTTCATTACGTACTAAACTTACAGTACATTTTTCAGGGTTGGAAATATCACTATCTTAGGATAGCAATCTAAACAGCATAGTCTGCAGTCGAATCAATCTATTCTCAAATATTACTTCAAAATTATTCATATTCCATTGAATTAAATCGGCTGACATATCATTTTCCCCCGTTTTCAACTTATAATCCCTATACCCATATTCAGTTAGTGAAAATCAGCTAACCATTATCATCTTGCCTAAGGGTAGTGGCTTCACATCTTTCACTAGCTTATAAGCAACTGAAGGCGGTATGAATAAATGCCCGACACCAGGATCAACTAATATAATTACTTCATTATTCACAACCAGTGTGGTATCTTCCATCATATCAAATGAAACATCAATAACATCCTGGTCTAAGACATACACTCGCCCTTGTCCAACATCTTATTTTCGTGGTAACTACCACACATTCTACATTGTTTACACTGCTACACTACTCACACTGCTTACACTTTTACACTGCTTACACTGCTACGGAGCAGGTCGGGGTTCTCAAATCACAATACCCCGTGACTCATCAGCTTTAAGCTTTTACCAAACTACCTTTTTCCCGTTCTAACATCTCTGTCATTCTCTATTCTCTTTCTGTCTCTATTTCGGCCCTTACTACCTTTTCCAATCTCAGAGGCGTGCAACTCATGATCTTATTCACACAACTGTAGTCTGCGCACTACCTCGGCATAGGTAGTGATATCTAACAGGGCCAATAGGACTCTAATTGACAATCTGAGCCCTTCGTGAACTTTCAGACATCTCAACTCTCACTGTTCGTCATGTCCGAGTCATATCTGCCCAAGAATATAAATTGAGTTTCACACTTGTTAATCAACTAGTTCCTCTGGGTCAGAGTAAGGAATTTAATCTGTAATTTCCTTTAAACAATATCCGGGATATTTTGTCATCGGAATACATCTATAATTATTTTCCATATACATTTTGGATGTCTAACTCTTAATATGGGTCGAGCGAACTTTCACCAATGCTCCGACTCGCCCTCAAATCTCATGCATACTCTGATCAATTAGCTCAGAGAATTATTCTCCACACTCCGCTCTAAATTCGCGAAGCGTGTCTCAATACTATTCGGTCTCTCTGTCGAACTCTATCTGATTTCTCTGTCGGACTCTGTGGGGCATGCTCAACATCAGCCTCCACTTCAATCTCATCTTGAGTCTCGTGTGGTGACTCAATACGACTCTTGGGCCTACCTCTACGGCCTTGAGCTCATGTACTCGCCCTTCTACCATAACGGCTATCAGTTAATGAGTCTATTCTTGCATTCAAACCAAATTCTTAGCTACACTTCCATCTCGATATACACAATTGTATCTAAACAATGCACAGTACATGGGGATGTAAACTTCCTTAACCACTAACACCGACACATATCAAGCCAACTCAGCTCTGATGCCATTAAACCTATCACGACCCAAATTACCTAAAAATCAGAGCAAATTTTTTGTTTTTTGTTTATTATTTAATTCTTACCTTTCTCTCATCGTGACCATCCTACAAACAGTTGGGCTATGATTCGATGTTAGTCACCTCTCACCTATTTACCATTCCATTTCCATATCACATTTACATATCAGAGTTTACTATCTTTTGACTTTGACTAAATATATACACATTGGTATTTATAACTTTACATCCCTAACATCATATCTGTTTACAGTACTGTGCATTACATATTTAGATACAAAACTATACAAATGTGTATACCTGTCTCTCGATGGGAAGCAGCGGATACCAAGCATGAAAGTCCTCAGCCGCTTACTAATTACTATGAGTGCTCTGAAAAGATGGGAAAATAAGGGGGTGAGCAAACCACACACTTAGTAAGGCAATTATGCAAGTAAGTAGATAGCTCCACTATCTACATGCTCATAATGCCATGCCCTTAAAATCCATTTCTTTTCATTAAAATCTCAAGCACAAAATCATGTATTTCATCATGACTTAGTTTATAAAACTGTTCGTGCATATATAAATCATATAATTCATGCATCAAAGGCATTCTATATGACATCATTAAATCATACTTAGCATGAATTAAATCAGGATCATCAATTAGTTTATACCATGTAAATCAAATCATGAGAGACAAATCTTTTCATGAATTTATAATTAAAGCATGGAAAATTCATCATGCTACTGCATTTAAATCATTTCATTAAAACTGCAGTATAAACTAACCCTTCCGGGTCAATCATCTCATAAAACAATTCATTAAAATTCATTATAAAACTTCGGTTATAAAATGACCCTTCTTTCAGGGTCACATATCGTAAAATCATAAAATCGAGGACCTGACCCCTCCCTTAGGTCTACCCTGGTCTATCGACCAATAGTTATATCATGTGAGACATGTAGGTGACTATCAGTAACAACATAGGACTATGGCCATAACCTAGTGATCCCTGGCAACACGGTACCTAGTGTGCGGGGTATCACACCTGAAACAAGAGATGGGTCGATCATATCCGCCAAAACAGCATAACATTAGGATTGCGAGGGCAAGGCTTGCTGCCTTGTGGCTAATGCCACTCCACTCCAACAATCCCCACGGTACAGCGTACTCCGTGTGACATACACGATACAACGTACTCCATGAACCCAAGCTCAGTAAAGGGTGCCTGCAATAGGTCTTATCCACCCATATCATCTCTGTCTAAGTATACACGTGTGAGCATATCATCTCACTATGACACACAGTCTACAGGAGGCTCCAGCACGGCTATATGCATGTCATATAAATCCCTGTGCGAGCGAAGCTCTAGCACAACTCCATGCATATTCATGATATCTAAAAGCCTCGTGCGAGCAAAGCTCTAACACGGTTTCATAAAAATCAGTAAAACCTGCGTACGAGTAGCACTCCAGTATGACTTTAAAATGAGTTATAAATTCATATAAAATCATGTGCGAGCAATGCTCCAGCATGAATGAATGCTCAAGTAAATCAAAACTTCGTACGAGCAACGCTTTAGTACGGCTTATGCATAAATACATCAAATCTCGTGCGAGTTACACTCCAGCACGGCTTTATGCAATTTCATATCAAAACAAGATGCGAGCTAAGCTTCAGCACCTCTCATGCATGTCAAACCATTAAAACTAGTGCGAGCAATCGCTCTAGTACCTTTTTATGCCTACCAAGTCAAAACATGTCAAAACAGAGTGCGAGCTAGGCTCCAACACCTCTTATGCATGTCACAATAATAAAAATCAGTTCGAGCAACCGCTCTAGCACATTTCATGCATATGATGTCACACAAGTCGGTGCGAGCAACCGCTCAAGCACGTTTTATGCACACTCACAAACTCAGATATAGTGCGAGCTATGCGCCAGCACTATCAGTTTCCATTTAAACTTTATAGTTGGCCCATTTTCCAAATAATTTTCATTTAAATCTTAATAACACTTACGTAGTGTTATATTGTGAAATTTATGCAGTTACTAGCCAATCTATCGATTTGCTTTCCTTAAAATCCTCAAAAATTCCTTAAATTAGAAAATTATTAAATCATGCATTTCATGCATGTTATGCTTTCACCATCCTTAGGTGAACTTCCCTCAATAGGGGTAAAATAGTCTTTACCTATTTCGAGTCCTTAAAATCTTTAAACCATTTTCTAGGACCTTTATACATAATCAGTATATACATACATATTCAGGGTATACAAAAGCTATTAAAATACGCGTAGCTACCTCTAGCGACTTACACAATTCCCTTACCTCATTTTTCTGTACAGTCTGACCTTTTTCAATGATGTCTCGTCACGCAATCCGATTTGCTCCGAATTCAATCTCCAGAACTACGGATAATTATACATCAGGTCAAATACAATACAATTAATTATATTTTATATTTTCTGGGCTTAATTTAAATCATTGGGCCCATTTACCCATATTGGGCTCGATTGCACCATAATGGGCATTAATCAGCCTTAAACCCGTTTTCCACTTACTATTTACATCATCGAGGCCTATTGGGCTCATTGGGCCCATCAGTATTTATTGAGCCTCGTTCTAAACTCTCGAATAGCTTAATGAATTATTTACAACAATTTATTTCAATTTCCCTAATATAATTCATTTCATGAGGAATTTAAATCCGTAATTTATGCGATAAATTTCTAACATGCATAACGATGTAATATTGTCGTAAATAAAGGTTACTTACCTGTGATTCCATGATAGTATGCAAATAGAGGCTGTCTCGAGCTCTCGTTTGACGTCAATCGTCGAGCTACACAATTTAATATTTTTCTGGGTAAATTTCTAGTCGGATATTAATTAAATTAAATATTTTGAAATTTAAATCGGTCAATTTCGACAGCTTACCAACTTACCTGTAGCTCGATTGCATCACTGAAAATTTTCCCAATTTTTCCTCTTTTCTTTTTCCCCTTTTTCTCTTTATTTTCTTTTCTTTTTTGGCTGAACCGGTTCGGTCTGGTTCAACCCGATTCAGACCATCGGTTCAATCCGGTTCGGCTGGTTCAGTGCCTCGCCGATCGGCTCTTCGTCGGTTTTCATCGTCAGCAGCTTCGCGGCGTCGTCCGCAGCTCAGATCTAGGGTCGGTTTCGTCCAAGGTCACCGAAAAGTGGCCGGTCCGGCTCTTCTCCTTCCCGACGTCGGTGCTTTCCTCTTTCCTCGTCGTTTATGACTTTTTCGGTGGCTGGGGGCCCGTGTTCCGGTGGCTGGGGGTTCTCAAGGAGTCGGGCTTCCCTCGACTGTCGGTGGCCCGGCCTGAATCGGCACCGGTCACCGGTTTCCTCTCTCCTTTCTCTCGGTTCTTGATTTCTCTCCTCTTTCACCGTCGATCATCGCCGTTCGTGCTACCTTCGGCCTCTACCATCGTCGGCCAGGCTTGGCTAGACTTCCTCGGTGGCCTCTAAGTCGTCGGTGGCTTCGACTGGTGTCGCAGAAAGGAAGCTCGGCTTCCGTTTTCCTTCTGTTTTCGCGTTTCGCGAATTCTGACTTTTTATTTTATTTTATTTATTTATTTATTTTTTTATAATTTATTTTTAATATTATTTTATTCATTATTTTATTATTATTTTTTCCAAAATATCTAAATATATATATATTTAATTCATTTAATTTATAAATGAATTTATTGGTATTATTTTGACTTTTCGGTATATTTTCGATTATTTTCAGGATAATTTCCCGAGGTGAAAATTCTGATTAATTCAAATAAATTTCTTGATCAATTTAACCCGAAATTTAATTATTTCTTCATTATTGATCAAGATTCTCAAATCAATTATTTTCAATAAAATTTTCTTATCGAAATTATATCGGCTTTCGATCTTTTGACCGTTTTATCCTTGCACGTGTTCGGGAATTCCATTTCAATCCTTTTGCATTTTTAAATGCCCTCGAAAATTTCTATTAATTCCATTTGCTCTTACGATAAATAATCGGGTCTTACAGGACTATACAGACTCTGGAGGATATGTTGAGAGCATGTGTACTGGATTTTGGAGGCTCCTGGGATGATCATTTGCCATTAGCCGAGTTCGCCTACAATAATAGTTATCACTCGAGTATCGAGATGGCACCATATGTATGGGCACAGATGTCGTTCCTCTATTGGATGGGAAGGGGTTGGTGACAGACAGTTATTTGCTCCTGACTTGGTTCAGTAGGCTACTGAGGATGTCAGATTGATATGCGATAGATTGTGGACAGCTCAGAGTCAACAAAAGAGTTACGCTGACCACTAGATTTGTAGAGGTGAGTCGGTGTTTTTGAGAGTTTCTCATTCCAAGGTGTCAGACCTGTATTTTTATGTAGCTTGTTCTTTATGATTTATACATGTATAGACATGTATTGTGTAAGACCCTGTATATGTATAATGGTAATGTGTATAATTGGATCAAATAATATGAATGGACTGGTAATGTAAAGTATGATTGATGTAAGTCCATGGATTCAATGTATGTATGTGTAATATGAATTGTAACGTACATACAAGTTTCATTGAGTATGAATATGAAGAAATGAGTTCCGGCAAGAGATGGATATGATTGAAACTCATGAGGAGTAGTGTGGTAAAATGGAATGGAGTTATGCTTCCATTTGGTTTCATGTAGCATACCTTTGGACATACAATGAATGCACACAAGTTTCAATGTGCATAAGGTATGAATGGATGCCATTTTCAAGTTATAAAGGTGGATGGATGAGAAAATGGCCATGGCAATAGATTAAGGGTGTGTTGGTATGAGTTGCAGCAAGGAAACTGCAGGAAATCTGGAAAACATGAGGGCCAGATCGATCTCATAGGATGAGAGATCGATCTGGAAGAGCCAGAATGCTCTTATTTGGGCAAAAGAATAGAGCAGATCGATCTCCAATGGAGCCAGATCGATCTCCCAAGCATTCTGTAATGGAAAGATCGATCCCCAAGCACCCAGATCGATCTCCTTAGCTCTCTGTTTGGGACCAGATCGATCTCATGCTTAGACAGATCGATCTCATGCCTAGACAGATCGATCTCATGCTTCGACAGATCGATCTCAGGCTTAAAAATGCCATGAAAAAGAGGGATTTTAAGGGACCAGATCGATCTCCTCTTGGACCAGATCGATCTCCTCAAGGCATTTCTATATAAGGAGAGCTGAAAATCTGGAAATCTCGAAAAAACACTTAACTTTACAATCTCAACCCCAAAAACCTAACTTTCCCTCTCTAAAATCAGCCATTTTCAGTGAGATTTGAAGAGAGATCATTAGAGGCAAAGTTGTCCCTATCAAAGAGAAGAACAACATAGTGAGAGGGCATCTTCCCATTTTTGGAATTGAAGGAGTTAAGGGCATTACCATTTGGAGCAAGAAGAGAAATCATATTGGTAAGATTCTAACACTCCAATCCAGATGCATTAGCTATTTAATTGATTTTGGAGTTGATTGATATGAGTATTGATGTATAAACTACCTAGGAATGTAGTGGAATTGGTGTGACCTAGAAATCTAAAATGGGTATAATGTGAGGATATGTGGGATTGAATGAGCTTATGGTTTATGGCATGCTAAAGTTGTTATTGGGGTAATGTTTATGATTTTAGATGGTTAGATGGAATTACATGGTGAGTTGGAGGAATTGTGAAAATGGATATGTATATGATTGATAAATGCCATAGTGAGGGAATTCATGGAATATGAACACTATGAGCTTAATGTCGATTTAACATCGATTTTGAATGAGTTAATAGGCCTAAGAAGATCCATAGACTCGAGTTATGGGTAAAGTAATGAAACGAGGCCAAATAAGCTTTAATAGAGGCTATAGATTATATTGGATATAGCAAGAGCAAGGGTTGCATTGTATGGATCGAATATAATGCGGAATACGATTTTGTGCAGTCCCGAAGAGTTCGTTGAAGACGAATCGAACCGTACGAGTAAGCAGCTTAAGGAAGTGGAATCACGCATCGCGATTCCAGGTAAGGGAATTTTGTGAGTATATAGAGGTAGCTGCTCGTACTTTAAATTTGTGGGTGAATATTGGGTGTTTTACGAAGTGCATGGTTGCTAAAGTAAATGATTGATGGTATTCTTGAATGTGAATGAATACATGTGTGATTTTTGATTTTGGAACTGGATTCTATGAAATGGGATAGTAAGGCTAATAATTGCATAAATCTAATGTTTTGATGTTTTTCCAAAATGAGTTGCTTGGTTTTAAGCAAGCTTGTAGATAGGTCGGCTAGTATTGTATTGTTGTTGTGGAAAAGCATTTGTGAGTGCTAAACCCGAATTGCCGGGATTGATAAATTGTATATGAGCCGCCTATCACATTTGTACGACATAAATCGCGCTAGAGCCTCGCTCGCGCTGGATTTCTATGTTTTCACTTGTGTGTGAAACGCGCTTGAGCTTAGCTCGCACTTTGAAATTGAATTGTGATGATGTTTATAAACCGTACTGGAGCTTACGCTCGTACGTGGATTTGAGTGGTTTTTCTTATGCATATAACTGTACTGGAGCTATGCTCGTACATGGTTTCCTCATAATTTATGCATAAATGCTGTACCAGAGCGTTGCTCGTACGAAGTGATTGGTTTTGATGCATGAATTCGCGCTAGAGCGTAGCTCGCGCTGGTTTTCACACTGTGGTATGTATGAGGCCGTGGCGAGAGATACGGATTAACTCAGGGAACCCAACAGGCCTAACAGACCTCTTGGGTGAGGTGAGGGTGAGGGGCTAGGACCTGACATAATCCATTCAGGGAACCCAACAGTCCTAACAGACCTCTTGGGTGAGGTGAGGGTGAGGGGCTAGGACCTGAATCAGGGAACCCAACAGGGGCGAGCAAGGCCATGAGGGGCTAGGACCTGGTATTGAGGTTACTCCCACGCGCTCTTGAGACTATAAAGGTTACACTTGGTATGGGGTAGATAAGACCTATGGCAGGCACCCTCAACCATGTTATGGGTCCGCGGAGTACGATGTACCGTGTATATCACATGGAGTACAATGTACCGCGTGGTGGTTACTTGATTTGAGAAAGTCTGGCGGAGAACTAACCCACCTTCGTGCCAGCATGATACCCCGCACACCGGAATCCGTGTGGTCTGGGATGATATGTGACGATTGGCCAACGTAGTCACTTGAGATATAGTAACCTGTCTCCTTGCTTGATTTACTTACTACCACATGATTTTAAATCTCTAAGTGTGATTGTGATTGTTTAAGGTAGACCCGAAGGAGGGGTCGAGCCTCGTGGATTTGAATTATGAAATGAAGATGAGGTTGTGATTGTGAATTGATGTAATGTGATTGTATGTGATGAGAAAGAGTTTTATGACGTGGGTTTAAAAAGGAGGTTTCTAAATGAATTGCCCTTTTTATGAATTTAAATGAGATCGAGCATGAGATGATTTATACATGACGTTTTACCATGTTTTATATGCCAATTTTACATGACTTTGATACATGATATATATGTATACTCATATGGCATAGTTTTATTCCTCATGCTCCTACTATAACTGACTTATGCATAACACTATTAGCATGTAGATAGAGTAGTTATCTACCATGCTTGCATTATTGCCTTACTGAGCGTGTGGTTGCTCATCCCACTCTATTTTCCCCCCTACAGAGCGTGCATAGTAGCCCAGTGAGGACTGAGGCGTATTATTTTGGACTCCGCTGCATCTCCATTGCTAAAAGGTATATACACAGTGATTCTTTTTGTATCTAAACAATGTAAAAGCACAGTATTCTTTTGAGTTGTACTTATGGGGGATGTAGATGTCAGTAAAACATGTATTCGTATAAGTACACGATTAAATGCACATGTATGACATCGTTTTAACTAATTGAGAATGAATGAGATGTGGTGTTTATTATTGACTCACAGCCCAACAGTGTGTGGTGAGTTTAGTTCACGACCGGGTAAGGTAACAGTAAAACGTGAAAAATTTTCAGTGATTTTCGGTTAAAGAGAATGGAATTGGGTCGTGACATATTGAGTTATTTAAATCATAAGAAGAGTATTTACTAGATTTAAGTGTTAGTGAAATGCTATAACACTTAAAAGCTACATAAAGGCCTAATGTGAGCTATGAGGGCTACAAGTTAAACCAAATGGATCTAAATCATTCTGACTAAAGAGAAGAACTTATGATGTGAAAATATAGAAAGTTCATGAAGGAAAGTCAGTTTGATTTGGTCTCGAACACATAAAGGAGGAGTAAATGCCAAAAAAGGGGCAAAACAGACCTTTTAAGCCGTTCGAGGTGTTTTAGGTATATTCACTTCCCGGAAACGGCTAAAACGTAAAGACGAGAGTGTAAGACATAAGATATGACACTTTTGAAATTTTGAGAAAAAGTCAACTTGGTCAATGATTAAGGAAAATGTCAACTATAGTTAAGAAAAATCGACTTTTACCATAGTTGACTAACCATGGTTAAAAATTAACCCAAGTATGGAGAAAAATTGAGGAAAAATATTCCTGGTCAGAATATAAGATAATCATCCCTGAAAGTAAGGAAAATTTATTCGAAAGGATTTCGGATTTAATTTAATGGTTAAAAACGTAATGGGTGTCACGCCCCAGAAGCGCGGAAAAATGGGGCTAATTTAAACTTTTTATCCATTAACTATGTTGTTTTCCTATCTATGTCTAGATTTAAAATCTTTTTCATTTTCCAGGATCTCATTACATTACATACATTCTGTATATATAAAATCATTTACAACTATTACATCCCGACTATTATATACAATAGTGTCTATTATATATCACATGTCTGGAATATAAGTAAGACTGTACCTCAATGTTACTAAAATATCCGATGAAAGGTCGGACTACCTTGTCAATGACACAGTCTCGTATGTGCAGTAGACTCGCTATAGATAATCTGGGAGATGGAGATGAGGGGGTGAGTTTTTCAGACTCAGTAAGAGATACATTTAAAATAGCTTTAAATACTCAAAACATGCTAAAACACATGGTTTTACAAATCAGAATAAATATGTACTGGAGTAGAGATGCTTACATTTCATAAAAGCAGTAAAAACATGCTTAAATCATAAGTTTACACATCATGCATCCTTTTAGTAAAACTCATATATAATATGCATATCACGTCGTGTAAACAAGTAAAAAGCATCTCAAAACTTAATCATGCATATCATAACATGCTTATCACTTTGAAAATGAAGTCGTACTATCATATACACATTTCATAAAACATAATTCATGGCTACCTTTAACATCTCATCATAGAAAATATGTGCTCAATAGCAAATCATAAAATAGGTAGCATGAAATGTGCGAAAACATATATATATATATATATATATATACCATTCCGTCAATTCATCGTGTAGGGTTAGGCAATCATCTCATATACTAGTCCCGGAGGACATCATACATCTGGTCCCGTAGGATGTTCATCATAGGTACATATGGCCATTGTACAGGGGAGCCGTAGGACTGGATCAGGGTCGTACGCTGCCCTATCTCGCGTGCACCACTAAATGGGGACTATACGCACGAACTCACGTGCATCACCAAGTGTGGACTATGCGTACGTTTCTCATATCAAGTCAGAGCCTGCCCATTCTCTGGCCGTCGGCTAGGTAGATCCTCGATCGTCTCCATACGAGATCGACCCCAGATCCTCTGACTATCGTCATATCATGCCTTTTTACCCCACAAAAATAATTTTGGGCCTCTTACCCAATTTATCAAAATCATTTCGGGCCTCATACCCGTGTATTAAAAATCATTACGGGACTCTAACCCGATTTTCATAGAAAACATGATTTTCATAAATCATTGCGGGACTCTAGCTTGTGTAAATATGGAAAGCATAGTTATAATAGTTATTTCTTGGGACTCATACCCGTACCGTGAAAATATAGCTTAAAAGCTGTTTCGGGACTTTAACCCGTATCATGAAAACATGATTTCATAGAACATATCGGGACTTTAACCCGTAATCTCACATAAAAATACTATGTTTTCATTTCAGAAGTGAAAAATCACTTTTATAAACATGTATGCTGTAAAAATGTATCTCATATATATAAAACATGCTGAAAACTCAGGAAATGGTTTTGGCTATGGTTTGAATACAGTTGGAAATCCATTTCATAAAATCTCATCCAATTCTCATACATAAACAGTTGGTAAGGATGAAGGAGTACTAACGCTACTCTAAATTATATCCCTTACCTCTTAGCGACTGATGTAGAACACTTTCCTCGATGCTCGAATTTACCTCGTAAAATGTGTCGATAGACCGAGCTGCTGCAAAACAAGTTCAACTTATCACATATGGCTTAAATTCATTTCAACATATCCAAATATGTGATTATATCGAAGCTTTGACCAAAAGTTGACTTTTATCGATTTTACTCTTTTTGCTCAGTTTTACCGGTATAAACCTCGTTTTAAATCGTATTCAACTCAATAAATAATTTTCCTTATATTTATTACTGTCGAGTTAGCTAATTGGGCCAACATTTCTCTTATTGGGCCCGATTGCCCTTAATGGACCTTAATCCGTTTTAAGCTCGATTCCACTTATTAATTCTTTCATCGAGGCTTATTGGGCTCATTGGGCCCATCAGTACTTATTGGGCCTTTTTCTAGACTCTTTGAATAGCTCGTATATCATTTACGACAATTTAATTAAAAATCTTGATTTAATCCACTAAATGCGCAATTTAATCTGTAACTCGTAAAATAAACTTTTAATGCACGATAATTACATAGATTGTCGTAAATGAGCTTTACTTACCCGAGATTTTGTGATAGTGCGCAATTCGAAGTTCGATCAGGCTCACGTACGTGATTTATTGTCGAACTGCACAATTTATATATTTAATTTCGGGTGAATTTTTGATCAAATATAATTTAAATAAATTTCCCAAAAATTAAATCGGTCACTTTTGACCTCTTACCGACTTACCCGAGGTTCGGTGTATCCCAAAAAATTTTTCCTTTTTCCTTTTTTTTCTTTTCCTTCCCTTTTTCTCCTTTTTCCCTCTCTTTCTTGGCTGAACCGGTTCGGTCCGGTTCAGACCGGTTCAGACCGGTTCAGACCGGTCCGGTTCAGTCCGGTTCAGTTCGGTTTGACCCGTTCGGTGCTTCACCGGCCGGTTCCTCGCCAGCTTCCGTCGCCAGTAGCTCCGCGGGACCTCGCGAAGCTCGGATCTGGCCTCGGTTTCCCCGTGGCTGGCAGGAAAGTGGCCGGTCCGGCTGTTCTCCCTCGACCGTCGGTACTCATTCCTCTTTTCTGCCATTTTCGGTGTCGTCCGTCGGCTTTGGTGGTTGTGGCCACCACCGATCGCGTAGTCTGGGCCTCGGGGACGTTCGACGGTGGTCGGGTGAGGCTAGATCGCCGCCGTTCTTGGCTTCTCTCCTTCGTCGGTTTTCTCTTTCCTTATTCCCACAAGTCGGCCGCGTTTCTCTGCCGGATTTCACCTGGGTCGGGTCAGCGTCGACGTCAGTGGTGAGGCTCTCCCCTTGGTCGGTTCTCCGGTGGTGGCTCGCGGCTGAGGCAGGCGGGGCGGTGCGGGTTTGTCTCCTGTTTCCTTCTGTTTTGTTTCTTTTCCCTTCTCCAATTCACGATTTTCGTTTTCTTTTTTTTTTAAAACTTTTTATTATTTTATTATATTTTATTATTATTAATTTATTATATTTTATTATATTTTATTTTAATCAAATAAAATATAATAAATTACACAAAATATCTCAAAAATTATATTATATTTTATTAATTAATTAATTTCATTAATTTAATTTATTTTAACTTTTTCGGTGTATTTTTCGCATATTTTCGAAATAATGTCCCGGGCGAAAATTACAAAAATTCGTAATATCTTCGTATCTTGACCAATTGGACTCGAAATTTCAAAATTTCTTCTTTATCGATCAAGATTTCCTAAATCCATATTTTTAATGAAATTTTCTTATCGAATTTACACTGAAATTAGGATCTTTTGACTATTTTACCCTTCTACACGTTCAGGATTAATTTAGACCGATTTTCCTTCTCGGACTCACTATCTTTTCTCATTTAAATTTCGTATTTTTCGTCCAACGATTTAAATCCCTTTAATTTAAATTATGGTCCCAAATAATGAACATAGTGGGAAAAATCCGGGTTTCACAATGGGCCTAAAGTGAAGATTTTAAAGCCCATTAAGGTATACTAAATGTAGATCGAAATTCTTAGGTCCCTTAGACCGAATTGTTGGACCAATTGATAGGCCAAATATTGAGATAATAAAAGGCCTGAGGTATAGTAAAAATTTTAGCCCGAAAGCCCATTAAGAAAGCCCAAACCGAGAGGCCCAATTGTAAAGCCCATGAAGATTAAATATCTAACCATAGTTAAAGCTAACTATGACTCATTTGATAACTCATTAGGTGACTCATAACTAAGCCTTAGGAAGTCAATTTTAATGGCTGAAAAGTAAGGCTTAATGGCTAAGTAAATGACTTATAAAATCAGCCACACCATTGTCATCTTCACCATACCATTTTTGGCTACACAAGGAAACCATTGAAATACATTATCCAAGCTTTCTCTCACTAGAAATCACTAGGAATTAGGCATATTTGGAACTTGCATTCTTCATGAAAGTTGTTCCAAATTGAGAGGAGAGTGACATATGTTGGAATTGGCTATCAAGAAGCCATAGTGTGCGAACCATGAGGCTCCAAAGTTTCGGCCAAGTGTGAACACAAATACTAGGTATATTTTCAAGCTTTCAAATTCATATATGTTAATGTATGAATGATTTTAAGTATATTGGTATATGTTTTGAGCATTGAAACATATGAAATCAATATGATCATGGTTAGGCCGAGAGTGAGTAGTGAAATATTGATGAATGCCCATATGATATTAAGGCATAAATGAGCTAATGTACATGTGTTAATGATTATGGTATAGTTAGAATTAATCAATTTGAATAATTAATACATGTATTAAGTTGGCAATCAAGGTGTTTGATAAAATGCCTAAATGAACTATGTGATGCTTAAGAACATTGCCAACCAAGTGTTTCTGAAATGCCTAAGTGAATTGGTCAAGGAAATGGACATGGACGGCATGCCATGGTGTGACCGATGACATGGAGTGCTCTCGACCATGGCATGTGGTTGAGAGGTCCAATGGGCCAAGCCCAATTATTTTAGGCCTAATAAGATGTGATGGGTCTAGGACAAGCCCAATAAGAGTTGGTGGGCCCTACAAGCCCAATAGGCCCAACAAAAATGAATAGTAAAATAGAAATGGGCTTAAGGCATAGTTAGGCCCATTAAGGATTATTAAAGCCCATTAAGGGAAATAGACTGTATTTAATGTGAAATACAGTAGGAAAAATATAATTAACCTGATAAATGGTTATATACAGCTCCAGAGATTATTGGAGGAGCAAATCGGATTGTTGGATCGAGCAGCATTGAGAATGTAAAATTTCTCGAGTGATTGCAGGTAAGGGACTTTTGTGAGTAGTTAGAGATACCTACACGTATTTTTGTCTACTTTTACATTCACTTAAAAACTCTGAGGGTTAGAGAAAGTGAATAATAATTATTGTGACCCGGTAGTGGCAAATTACGATTTTTTCCTTAGTTAGGAAAAAAGTCAACTTTTGTGAAAAGTTGTAAAAAGTATGGAAACCACTATTTTGTGTGTTTTACTGCTGTTTAGCAGAAGAATAAATAGATGGGCTAATGATTTTAAGGTTGATGTGAATTAAGCACACTTTATAGTGCTGATTTTGATGTTTTGAAAAATATCCCTTTTTTAAAGAGCCATCTATCATATTATGTGAGAATAAACCGTGCTAAAGCATAGCTCGCACTTGATTTCATATATTTTCCACATATATTAGTGCTGGATTGTGATTCGCACTAGATTTACATGACATGCATGATAGATGCATGAGAGAGTGCTGGAGCGATTAGCTCGTACTCAAAATTTTTATGAGATGCATGACAGAGTGCTAGAGCGTTGCTCATACTCGATTCTTCATGATTTATACATGACATAGTACTTGAGTTATTTCTTGTACTTGATTTGATGATTTTGTGCATAGCATGGTACTGGAGCTATTGCTCGTACTTGATTTGAAACATGAACTATGCATTGACCTAGTTGCTGGAGGTTTACTCGCACTAGAGTTTGAGTTTGTGATGTGAAATAGTGTTTGAGCGGAGTGTCGACTGTGAGTCGCGCTCAAAGGCGCGCACTGTATTTTATGTGATATATAATACATGTTGAAAACCGTGCTTGATTTCCTCGTGTCGACTGAGTGCCACACTATGAGAGGTTCGCATGTGGATTTAGAGACGTGGTATGATATTCCATGGTTTGAGGGCTAAGACCTATGGCAGGCACCCCTACTGTGATGTAGGGTCCATAGAGTACGTTGTACCGTGCGAGTGGCATGGAGTACACTGTACCGTGTGGTGTTGTGGAGTTGAGGAGGATATAGCTGGCGGTTGTGATGGACAGACCCCCTCCCATTGCAGCAGTGATGCCCCGCACAACGAGATCTGTGTTGCCTGGGATCACCATTATCGGATATGGCCATAGTCCAGGATACTATTGCATTTTGCATTTCACCACAGAGTCTCACATGATATATCACCTGATTTACTGATTTACTTGAGGATAGACCTGAGGGATGGGTCGGAATCCGATTCGTGTTGTGAATGATTTAAATGCCATATTTACTATAATTTAAACATACATGGCATGATTTATCTGAAGGCATTGTGAAATTATAAAGATGCATTGTTTTGCACTACATGCCTACATTTGTGAAAGAAAGCATGATTTCTGTACATGTGATTTAATCTGTACAAGTATATATATATATATGTGTATTTAAAGACATGCTTTTAAAGTGAGTTAAGGAAATGACGTTTTCGAGGCATAGCATTATTTTGAGTAGATAGTGTAGATGTCTACTTGCTTGCCTGATTTCCTTACTGAGCGCGTTGTATGCTCACCCCCTTTCTTTTACATCTCTCTACAGAGCATCAGCAGCAGAGTGAGAGCATTTGAGGGATAGTATTCATGTTGTCCGCTGCTATTTCCTATCGATCGACAGGTATACATATTTTGTACGGTTATGTATCTAAACATAGAAACAGCACAGTGATGTTTACGATATATGTTATGGGGAATGTATTTGTATTTGCTTTTATATGATCTCACATGTATTATAAAAGAAGTTAAAGTCAGAGATATTGACATGCATGTATGATAATGGATGATATGGTATGCGAGGAAGCTAACTGTAAGACCCGATTTTATCTTAAGAGCAAAAGGGAATCAATAGAAATTTTTGAGTGTTTTTAAAAAATGCAAAAGGACTTAAATGGTATTCTCGAAAATGTGCAAGGGCAAAACGGTCAAAAGACCAAAAGCCAGTATAAATTCGACAAAAAAATTTAATTAAGAATATGAATTGAGAAATCTTGATCAATAATGAAGAAATAATTAAATTTCGAATTAAATTGATCAAGATATGAATTTATTGGAATAAACCAGAATTTTCACTTTGAAAAATAATCCAAAAAATAATCGAAAAATATACCGGAAAGGTAAAATCAGACTGAGAAATTTATTTACGGATTAAATGAATAAAATAGTATTTTTTTAGATATTTTTTAGATTTTAATATTATTTTAATGATTAAAATCATATTAAAATAAATTATAAATAAAAAAATAATAATAAAATAAAAAAAACAACAACGAAAACTGAATTGAAAATCACGAAAACAGAGGAAAATGGCGAAACCCAAAACGCGAAGGCCGACCTGAGGAAGAAGAGACTCACTGGTGAGCCACCGGCGGCCTGGAACCCCAGGTGAGGGCCGATGAAGGAGGCCCGACACCCGCGTAACCCATCTACAGTCGCCACGCGGTGTGAGGTGGCTGAAATCGACAGATCGATCGAGGGAGATGCCGCTGGAGAGAAAGGGAATCGATGGCCATCGACGCCAATTTGGTCCAACCCAAGGCCCGATTATGGAAGCCCAAGCAATGGCACGTCGAACGGCGGTCGTGAGGCACCGAGAACCGACCGGACGGTGCTGAAAGGACAAAATGATGCCTGAACCGGCCGAACCAGACTGAACCGGTCGAATCGAACCGAACTGAACCGGCGGTCTGAATCGGGTTGAACCGGACCGAACCGGTTCAACCAAAAAGGAAAGGAAAAAAGGAAGAAAAAGGGAAAAAGAAAAAGAGAAAAAGAGAAAAAACTGGGGAAAAATTCCAGTGATGCAATCGAGCTACGGGTAAGTCGGTAAGCGGTCGAATTGACCGATTTAAATTTCAAAATATTTAATTTGATTAATATTCGACTAGAAAGTTTATCTGAAAAAAATATTAAATTGTGTAGCTCGACAATTGGCATCAATCGAGAGCTCGAGACAACCTCGATTTGTGTATTATCATGGAATCTCGGGTAAGTAACCTTTATTTACGACAATTTGCATCGTTATACGTGTTAGATAAATTACGAATTTAATTTCTGCATTAAATGGATTAAATTATGGAAAATTGGATAAATTATCGTAAATACTAAATTAAGCTATTTGAGAGTTTAGAACGAGGTCCAATATATACTGATGGGCCCAATGAGCCCAGTAGGCCTCGATAAAGTGTGGAAAACGGGCTTAAGGTCGATTAAGGCCCATTATGGTGCAATCGGGCCCAATAGGGTAAATGGGCCTAATGATTTAAATTAAGCCCAAAAATATGAAATACAATTAAATTGTATTGTATTTGACCTGATGAATGTGTATCCGCAGTTCCAGAGATTGGATTGGAAGCAAATCAGACTGCGTGACGAGTAATCAGTGGAAAAGTCAGACTGTACAGAAAAATGAGGTAAGGGAATTGTGTGAGTAGCTAGAGGTAGCTACGCGTATTTTAATAGCTTTTTTGTACACTGATTATGTATGTATACACGGTTATTGTATAATGATCCTAAAAGTGGTTTAAATGATTTTAAGGATCGAAATAGGTAAAGTCTATTTTATCCCTATTGAGGGAAGTTCACCTAAGGATGGTGAAAGCATGACATGCATGAAATGCATTATTTAAGGACTGTTATGATTAAGGAATTTTATTAGTTTTAATCAAAGCAAATCGATAGATTGGCCAGTAATTGCATGAATTTCACATGATAACACTACGTAAGTGTTATTTGTATTTAAATGAAAATTTCTTTAGAAAATAGGCTAACTATCAAGTTTATATGGAAACAGATAGTGCCGATACGTAGTTCGCACTATATCTGCGTTTGTGAGTGTGCATAAATGTGCTTGAGCGGTTGCTCGCACCGACTTGTGTGACATTATATGCATGACATGTGCTAGAGCGGTTGCTCGCACTGATTTTTTTACTATTGTGAATTGCATAAGAGGTACTGAAGCCTAGCTCGCACTCTGTTTTTGACTGGTTTAATGGTATCAGAGCTTAAGTTAGCCTGATATGAGTCGATGTTAGTGGTTAAGGAAGTTTACATCCCCATGTACTGTGCATTGTTTAGATACAATTGTGTATATCGAGATGGAAGTACAGCTAAGAATTTGGTTATGAATGCAAGAATATAGACTCATCAACTGATAGCCACTATGATAGAGAGGCGAGTACATGAACTCAAGGCTGTAGAGGTAGGCCTGAGAGTCGTATTGAGTCGCCACATGAGACTAGAGATGAGATTGACGTGGAGGCTGGTATTGAGTATGCCCCACAGAGTCTGACAGAGAGATCAGACAGAGTCAGATAGAGAGATCGGACAGTATTGAGACACACTTCGCGAGGTTGGAGCGGAGTGTGGAGAATATTATGCGAGCTAATTGCTCAGAGTATACATGAGATTTGAAGGCGAGTCAGAGTATTGGTGGAAGTCCGCTCGACCCATCTTAAGAGTTAGACATCCAGAATGGACATGGAAAAATAATTCTAGATGTATTTCAGTGACAGACTATCCCGGACACTTAACGAAAATAACAGATGACATTCTTTACTCTGGCCTAGAGGAATTGGTTGATTAACAAGTATGAATCTTAGTTTATATTCTTGGGTAGATATGACTCTGACGCTATGAACAGTGAGAGTCGAGATGTTTGAAAGTTCATAGAAGGGCTCAGATTGTCAATTAGAGTCTGATTGGTCTTGTTAGATATCACTACCTATGCCGAGGCAGTGCGCAGACTACAGTTGTGTGAATAAGATCATGAGTTGCACGCCTCTGAGATTAGAAAAGGTAGTAAGGGCCACAATAGAGACAAAAGAGAATAGAGAATAACAGAGATGTCAGAACGGGAAAAAGATAGGTTGGTAAAACATTAGAGCTGATGAATCACTGGGTAAGATGATTGGTAAAGCCCTAGTGTATCCAGTTGTAGCACTTTTGAGGGATATTGTGATTGGAGGACCCCGACCTGCTATGTAAGCAGTGTAAGCAGTGTAACAATGTGAACAGTGTAGGATGTGTGGTAGTTACCACGAAAATAAGATGTTGGATGAGGGCAAGTGTATGCCTTGGACCAGGACATTACTGATGTTTCATTTGATGTGGTGGAACAGACCACACTGGTTGTGAATAATGAAGTAATTATTTTAATTTATCCTGGTGCCACGCATTTATTCATACCGCCTTCAGTTGCTTATAAGCTAGTGAAAGATGTGAAGCCTGTACCCTTAGGCAAGATGATGATGGTTAGCTGATTTTCACTAACTGAATATGGGTATAGAGATTGTAAGTTTGACAAGTAGTGAAAAAGTTGGTTATAAGTGAAATATGAAAGGAAATAAGCTGTGAGATGTGATAGATCCTGCATACGGGATATATTGGAATAAGAGGCGTATGCAAGGTGAGAATATCTTTGATATGTAAAGTAATTTGGATTAAGCGATAAGTAGTGAATATGAATTATGACCAAGGATAAGGGGAGGATATATCTACACCCAGTCCATGTGGTCAAGTCTGAGGGTTAATAAAGGTATTTCAAAATAGTTCCCTAACTGAAGACTTGACAGTGTCTAGAAGTGTACACATAACTTATAAATTGAAATCGACAGTCGTAATATATACACTTAAAATTTGAGTACCTTTACTAATAGAATTTGATTAATCATGAAGGTTTAAAAATTAAAAATTTTATAAAAGCCGTTAATATAAGAAAAAAGAAATGACGTGGGTTAGTATCTTGAACGGAAGCGATTTCGAATTGACATTATACGTTTATGTCTAGATAGGTCAAGGATATGTGTTATTGAAATATTGAGTGGAACTCAACTATGATAAGGTATTTAAACCTTGCCTTGACCGATTGGTTGTCATCTTTAGCGATGATATTATTAATGTGTTCAAAGTCCAGGGAAGAGCATGAGTAGCAATAGGAAACTGTCTTACAGACGAGTTGTTGAGAGTTTCTCGAAATGGGCTGCTAAGTTGACATGTATCGTTCGGGAAAAGATTGCATACGAGTGGGATAATAAGTATGAAAATGATTTCCGTGAGTTTTGGTATATTGAAGGAATAAACTGACCAGCGTAATTATTTTCACCATAACCAACAACTCAAGAGGTTTCAGTGTGCATGGATACCTCAAAATAAGGATTTGGCTGCGTATTGATGTAAAATGGGAAGATAGTCATTTATAGATCCAGTTAGTTCAAGGACCATAAGAAAAACTATCTGAACTATGATTTAGAGTTGGCAGCCGTGGCATTTACACTAAAGGTATAGCGCCACCACTTATATGGTAAGAAATTTCAGGTATGCACTGATCGTAAAAGCCCCGAGTATCTATTTTCACAAAAAAATAGAATATGAGATAACCTAGTGGGTTAGAGCTTCTAAGGATATGATTGTGAACATTGTACCACCCAAGAAAGGCTAATGTAATGGCTGATACCTTGAGCAGAAAGAGCCTCAGGATGGTATCACATATGATGGTCAGGGAGCGTGAGTTGCTAGAGCAGTTGTGAGCCTCAGTAGTGATGTGATCCCTTCTGATGATGACGGTGATTGTGTGACAGCTAGCCTGAGGTTAGAATCGGATTTGTGTGATCGGATTTGCCAGGCTTAGTGTGATGATCGGCATGGTGTCGATAGTGTGGGTCAGATTCAGATAGGTATAGGGACAGAGTTCACAGGGAGTGATGATGATTTACAGAGGTTCAGAGACAGTATAAGCGCTCCCCAGGACCACAATAGATGAAATAGTGTTATTGTCAGAAGCTCACTCTTCGGGATATACAGTACATCCGAGAAGTAATAAATATATCAAAAATCTCTTAAAAGGGTATTGGTAGTCAGATATGAAAAGACATTGTAGAGATTGTGAAAAAGTGTCTCATATGTCAGCAGATTAAGGTAGAGTACGAGAAGTCTACAGAGTTATTGCAGCCTCTACCTATATTGACATGGAAAAGGGAACAAGTTACCATGAATTTTGTGATGGGTTATAGAGGACTCGGATAAATCACGAGGCTATCTGGGTGATAGTCGATAGGTTGATTAAGTGTACCCACCTTCTGGCTATGGAAATCCCCAGATACTCTGAGTGCGTAGGCGGATTTATATGTAAGGAAGATTGTGAAACAGTATGTAGCGTTCCAGTGAGCATGGTATCAGATAGGGATTCCCGCTTCACTTCCCACTTCTGGGAACGTTTTTCAGGAAGCTATGGGACCCTGATTGAGAGTTAGCACAGCTTTTCATCCTCGGACAGATGGTCAGTCAGAGAGGACTGTATAGGTTCCGGAGGATGTGATGAGAGCCTGTGCCATTGATTTTATAAGCTCCTGGGATGATCAGTTATTACTAATCGAATTCGCCAATAATGACAGTTGTCACTTGAGTATCGGGATGAGATTATATGAGGCATTGTATGGCCATAGGGAGTTGTTCCCTGACTTGGATAAGAAGAAGTGGGTTACAGATAGAGAATTATTTCTGAATTGGTAAGACAAACCTCTGAGGAAGTTCAATTGATTTGTGAGAGATTAAGAACACCTCAGAGCAGATAGAAAAGTTATGCTAACAAGAGACAGGAAATCATTGGAATTCACCGAGGGTGAATCAGTACTGTTGGAACTTACTTGTCCTTCGGAAAGAAGGTAAATTAAGTTTCGTTAGATTGAATCCTTTGAGAGATTGGACAAGTGGGAGATAAGGCCTGTAGGTTGGCGTTACCACTTGAATAAGCAAGCATCCATAATGTGTCCCCTCTTTTGATGCTTCAAAAATAATACCCAGATCCAGCATATGTGATCGGATATGAGCTCCAACAGTTTAGCTCAATGAAAGTATAACGTAGATTGGAAAATCGATTCGGGTACAAAACAGGAAGGAGAAAGTGTTGAGGTTTAAGATGATCTCCTTAGTTAAGTATGATGGTAGTATTACACTCTGGAGAAAGTCACTTGAGAATGACAGTATATGATACGATAGATGTACCCGGAGTTATTTATGGACTCATTTGCCTTGGTTCTAATTTTGAGGACCAAATTTCTTAAGTGGGGGAGATTGTAAGACCTGATTTTATTATAAGAGCAAAAGGGAATGAATAGAAATTTTTGAGTGTATTTAAAAATGCAAAAAGACTTAAATGGTATTCTCGAAAACGTGCAAGGGCAAAACAGTCAAAAGATCGAAAGCCGGTATAAATTCGACAAGAAAATTTAATTAAAAATATGGGATTGAGAAATCTTGATCAATAATGAAGAAATAATTAAATTTCAGATTAAATTGATCAAGATATGAATTTATTGGAATAAACCGGAATTTTCACTTCGAAAAATAATCTCGAAAATAATTGAAAAATATATCGGAAAGGCAAAATCGGACTGAAAAATTCATTTACGGATTAAATGGATAAAATAATATTTTTTTAGATATTTTTGAGATTTTAATATTATTTTAATGATTAAAATAAAATTAAAATAAATTATAAATAAATAAAAAATAATAATAAAATAAATTTAAAAAAAAAACAACAACGGAAACTGAATTGAAAATCGCGGAAATAGAGGAAAATGGCGAAACCCAAAACGCGAAGGCCGACCCGAGGAGGAAGAGACTCACCAGCGAGCCACCGACGGCCAGGAACCCCAGGCGAGGGCCGACGAAGGAGGCCCGACACCCGCGCAACCGATCTGCAGCCGCCACGCGGTGTGAGGTGGTCAGAATCGACAGATCGACCGAGGGAGATGCCGCTGGAGGGAAAGGGAATCGGCGGCCATCGACGCCGATTTGGTCCAACCCGAGGCCCGATTATGGAAGCCCAGGCAATGGCGCGTCGAACGGCGATAGTGAGGCACCGGGAATCGGTCGAACGGCGTCGAAAGGACAAAATGATGTCTGAACTGGTCGAACCGGACTCAACCGGTCGAACCGAACCAAACTGAACTGGCGGTCTGAACCGGGTTGTACCGGACTGAACCGGTTTAGCCAAAAAGAAAATGAAAAAAGGAAGAAAAAGGAAAAAAGAAAAAGAGAAAAAATTGGGGAAAAATTCCAGTGATGCAATCGAGCTATGGGTAAGTTCGTAAGCGGTCGAATTGACCGATTTAAATTTTGAAATATTTAATTTGATTAATATTCGACTGGAAAGTTTACCCAAAAAAATATTAAATTGTGTAGCTCGACAATTGGCATCAACCGAGAGCTCGAGACAGCCTCGATTTATGTATTATCATGGAATCTCGGGTAAGTAACCCTTATTTATGACAATTTGCATCGTTATGCGTGTTAGATAAATTACGAATTTAATTTCTGCATTAAATGGATTAAATTCTGGAAAATTGGATAAATTGTTGTAAATACTAAATTAAGCTATTTGAGAGTTTAGAACGAGGTCCAATATATACTGATGGGCCTAATGAGCCCAATAGGCCTCGATAAAGTGTGGAAAACGGGCTTAAGGTCGATTAAGGCCCATTATGGTGCAATCGGGCCCAATATGGGTAAACGGGCCCAATGATTTAAATTAAGCCCAGAAAATATGAAATACAATTAAATTGTATTGTATTTGACCCGATGAATGTGTATCCGCAATTTCAGATATTGGATTGGAAGCAAATCGGACTGCGTGACGAGTCATCAGTGGAAAGGTCAGACTGTACAGAAAAATGAGGTAAGGGAATTGTGTGAGTAGCTAGAGGTAGCTACGCGTATTTTAATAGCTTTTCTGTACACTGATTATGTATGTATACACGGTTATTGTATAATGATCCTAAAAGTGGTTTAAATGATTTTAAGGATCGAAATAGGTAAAGTCTATTTTACCCCTATTGAGGGAAGTTCACCTAAGGATGGTGAAAGCATGACATGCATGAAATGCATGATTTAAGGACTTTTATGATTAAGGAATTTTATTAGTTTTAATCAAAGCAAATCGATAGATTGGCCAGTAATTGCATGAATTTCACATGATAACACTACGTAAGTGTTATTTGTATTTAAATGAAAATTTCTTTGGAAAATAGGCCAACTATCAAGTTTATATGGAAACAGATAGTGCCGACACGTAGTTCGCACTATATCTGCGTTTGTGAATGTGCATAAATGTGCTTGAGTGGTTGCTCGCACTGATTTGTGTGACATCGTATGCATAAAATGTGCTAGAGCGGTTGCTCGCACTGATTTTATGATTTGATATGCATGAGAGCTGCTGGAGCCTAGCTCGCACTCTGTTTTGACATGTTTTGACTGTTCTAATTTGTTTTCACTGAATATGCATAAAAAGGTGCTGGAGCAATTGCTCGCACTAGTTTTTATGATTTACATGCATGAGAGATGCTGGAACTTAGCTCGCATCCTGTTTTGATATGATATTGCATAAAAGTCGTGCTGGAGTGTAACTCGCACGAGATTTGATTTAATTATGCATAAAGCCGTGCTGGACTGTAACTCACACGAGATTTGATTTACTTGAGCATTCACTTGTGCTAGAGCGTTGCTCGCACAAAGTTTTATATGGTTTTATAATTCATTTGAATGTTGTACTGGATTTTTCTCATACGAGGTTTTCACTGAGTTTTTATACATATCCGTACTAGAGCATTGCTCATACGTGGATTTTACTCGAATTTATAACTATTTTAAGTTGTACTGGAGCGCTGCTCGTACGCAGATTTCATTGATTTCTATGACACCGTGCTAGAGCTTCGCTCACACGAGATTTTCAGATATCATGAATATGCATGGAGCCGTGCTAGAGCTTCGCTCGCACAGGGATTTATATTACATGCATATAACCATGTTGGAGCCTCTTGTAGACTGTGTGTCACTGTGAGATGATATGTTCACACGTGCATACTGAGACAGAGATGATATGGGTGGATAAGACCTACTACAGGCACCCCTGAGTGAGCTTAGGTTCACGGAGTACGTTGTACCATGTATATCACGCGGAGTACACTGTACCATGGGGATTGTTGGAGTGGAGTGGCATTAGCCATGAGGCAGAAAGCCTTGCCCTCGCAATCCTGGTTTTATGCTGTTCTGGCGGGTAGGACGACCCACCTCCTGTTTCAGGTATGATACCCCGCACACTAGGTACTGTGTTACCAGGGATCACGAGGTTATGGCCATAGTCCTATGTTGTTACTGATAGTCACCTACTTGTCTCACATGATATAACTATTGGTCGATAGACCAGGGTAGACCCGAGGGAGGGGTCAAGCCCCCGATTCTATGATTTTTACTATGCTAATTTATGTTTTAAAGGATTTTATGACATGTAACCCTGAAAGAAGGGTGGTTTTATAACCGAAGTTTTATAATGAATTGTTTTATTAGATGATTGACCCGGAAGGGTTAGTTTATACTGCAGTTTTAGTGAAATGATTTAAATGCAGTAGCATGATGTTATTTTCCATGATTTTATTTCAAATTCATGATTTGTCTTACATGACATGAAAGAATGCATGATCTGGATTTGTTTCATGCTCATTATGATTTAATGATGTCACATAAAATGCCTTTGATGAATGAATTATATGATTTCTATATGCACAAATAGTTTTAATAAACTATGGCATTGAAATATGCATGATTTTGTGCGTGAAATTTTAAATGAAAAGAAATGGATTTAAGGGCATGGCATTATGCGCATGTAGATAGTGGAGCTATCTACTTACTTGCATAATTGCCTTATTGAGCGTGTGGTTTGCTCACCCCCCTTATTTTCATCTTTTCAAAGCACTCACAGTAATTTGTAAGCGACTAAGGACTTGCATCTTGGTATTCATTGCTTCCCATCGAGAAACAGGTATACACATTTGTATGGTTTTGTATCTAAATATGTAAATGCATAGTACTGTAAACGTATATGATGTCGGGGATGTAAGGTTATGTAAATACCATTGTGTATGTATTTAGTTAAAGTCAAGAGATAGTAAACTCTGATATATGAATGTGAATATGGAAATGAAATGGTAAATAGGTGAGAGGTGACTAACACCAAATCATAGCCCAACTATTTGGTAAGATGGTCATGATGGGAGAAAGGTAAGAATTAAATAATAAATGAAAAAGCAAAAAATTTACTCTGATTTTTAGGTAATTTAGGTCGTGACACTAACATCGAATCACAGCCCAACCATTGAAGAGAGGAAAGGTAAGTTAAAAATGCGAAAAATTTGTAGTGATTTTTGGTTAAGTCAGGATGGGTCTTGACACAAGGGTATCATGAGGTTCGGTAAGAAAGGTAAACTAAGCCCTCGTTTTATTGGACTCTTTGAGATTCTAGAGTGAGTGGGAGATAAAGCCTATAGATTGGCATTGCCACCAGACTGAACCGGTTCAGCCAAAAAGAGGAAAAAAAAAAGGAAGAAAAAGGGAAAAAGAAAAAGAGGAAAAATTGGGAAAAATTCCAGTGATGCAATCGAGCTTCGGGTAAGTCGCTAAGCGGTCGAATTGATCGATTTAAATTTTAGAATATTTTATTTAATTAATTTTGGGCTAAAAACTTACCCGAAAAATTATGGAATTGCGTAGCTCGATAATTGGCATCCACCAAGAGCTCGAGACAGCCTCGATTTGCGTACTAGCATGGAATCTCGAGTAAGTGACCCTTATTTACGATAATTTACATCGTTATGCGTGATATGAATTTAAATTCCGCATAAATTGAATTAAATTATGGAAATTTAGATAAATTGTCGTAAATATTAAATTTAGCTATTCGAGAGTTAGAATGAGGCCCAATAAATTGTTGGAGGGCCCAATGAGCCCAATAGGCCTCGATAAAGTGAAAATTAACTGGGAAACGGGCTTAAGGCCGATTAAGGCCCATTAAGGTGCAATCGGGCCCAATAGGGGTAAATGGGCCCAACGATTTAAATTAAGCCCAGAAAAGATTAAATACAATTAAATTGTATAATATATGACCTGAGAAATATTGATACGCAGTTCCGGGCATTTGATTGGGAGCATAACGGACTGCGCGACGTGACAACAGTGGAAAAGGAAAGGTCAGACTCGACAGGAAAATAAGGTAAGGGAATGCTGCGGACTGCTAGAGGTAACTTTACGCAATTCCAAGTTCATTGCAGTCTTTAAAAATTATCTGAAGGGTCTAGAGGTCAATTAATAATTTTAGTGCCCCGAATGGGCAAATTACTAAAATACCCTTGTTAAGGGTAAAATTTACAAATTTAGGAAAAATTGGGAGGAGCAAGAACAAGAGGGTTCTGTTCGTTCTGGAGACATTTTAATGCATGCATGAGTAGGCTGGCTAACCTTGAAAGAAAATGCACAGCATTGCATACTTTCAACGATATAACTGTTTTGGAAACTGTTTTGAGAAAAAAGAGCCGCCTACGTGTTTTTATTTACATGTGACGTGCTAGAGCTCAGCTCGCACGATATTTTGATTTGGGTGATGCATGCATTGGTGCTGGAGCGAGAGCTAGCACTAGAGTTTTACATGCATAGGTGCTAGAGTATAACTCGCACCAGATTTCACATGCTTGTTTCGTGATACGGTGCTAGAGTCTAACTCGCACCAGATTTTACACGATTTTCGTGACAGGGTGCTGGAGTTTAACTCGCACCAGATTTTATAAGATTTTCAGGTGATTTATATATAGAGTGCTAGAGCCTAGCTCGCACTAGTTTTACTGGATTTGTGGAGTAGCGCTGTCTGCCCTTGGAGTCAGCCAAAAGGCCCAACAGGCTCAAAAGACCTCTTAAGTAGGGTGAGAGTGAGGGATGAGGTTGGCGGCCTTGTGGGGATGTAAAGCGGGCTCTGCTGATTTTACTTGATTTGATGAGAGTGCTGAGCATCGCTCGCACTGATTTTATGAGAACATGCGATGAGCCGTGCTTGGAGCATCGGGTAGACTGTGTGTCACCGATTTAATAGGCTCGCACGTGCGTTTTGAGATATGGCATGAGTATTGAGAAACAAAACCTCTCTGTGGGAAGCAGGCCATTTGGGCTGGAGTACCTAGAGTGATATGGGTCCATGGAGTACGATGTACCGTGCAAGTAGTATGGAGTATGATGTACCATGGGGTATCTTCGGATACGGTATCTTTATGATACGGGGTATCTTCGGATACGGTATCTTTGTGATACGGGGTATCTTCGGATACGGCATCTTCGGATGCGTGAGATCGGATAAGACTGACGGGTTGGATTGACCCACCTCCCGGGCGGTTCCCGATCAGGGTGAGACCTCGCACACTGGGATCCGTGAAGCTAGAGGGACTCACGAGGACACATATGGCCAGTCCTGGTTATTGCCGTTATACAGATATTGCCTCGTCTCGCATGTCGACGATTTCGATGATTTAAACCGGGTTTTTAATTAAATGTGCATGATGGTTATTTCCATGCTTCTTAAACCCATGTGTGATGTATACCGATTTTCATGGCTTTGTGTGAGTCAGGATCACCCGAAGGAGGGGTCGAGTCCTGACTTTATTGTGAAATTTTTAAATGAGAAAGAAATGATTTGATATAATTGCATGTTGAATTTTCCGTGCAAACTTGATTTACATAACATCATAACTTATATCATCTGTTTTAAAATGTGTGGAGAAAGGGTGGTTTATGCATGGCACTACGTTCATGTAGGTAGTATGGTTACCTACTTGTTCGTAGGATTGCCTTACTGAGCTTGATGTGCTCACCCCTTTCATTTTCTCCCACAAATAATCTCCAGTTGAAGTTGAGGCGACTCAGTACTGTATTCTGGATATCTGCTGCTGCCCATCAACATAAGGTATATACACTTGTACATATTGTATCTACATAAGCATAGCACAGTAACATGTTTGTAAGTAACTTTAGGGGATGTATAATTAATGTAAACAATAATAAATGACTGGAGAAGAAATAAGTTAGATGGTAATTGAATGGTGGGACTGGCATTCACGCACAGCCCAATTATTAGTGGAGTGTGGTCACGATTCGAGGACAGGTAAGAATTTAAGTAAATAAACAAAACGCGAAAAATTAACTCTGATTTTGGATAGTTTTGGTCGTGACATATAAAGGTGGTATCAGAGCAGAAATTGGTCTGATGTGTGTCAGTGTCAGTAATTAGGAATTACATCCCCGTGTTACTGTGCTTGGTTAGATACAATAGTGTATATCGAGATGGGTTTTGACTAAGAAATGGTTGAGAGTACAGGAATGCCTAATATGAGTCGCGTTAGATGAGATAGTGCACGAGGCAGAGGTCGTAGATGTAGACCTGAGTCTGCTAAGTCGTGCTGAGTTTGACTATGAGAACCAGGATGAAATTGAAATAGTGGCTAATGTTAAGCATGCCCCACTGAGTCCGACAGAGAAATCGGACATTATTGAGACACGCTACGTGAAGTTATAGCGGAGTGTGGAGATTATTGTGAAGAGCTAATTGCTCAGATTATGTAAGAGATATGAGGGCGCAGCGGAGCATTGGTGGAAACCCGCTCGACCCATCTTAAGAGTTGATATGAGAAATGTTTATGGATGTATTCCGGTGATAGAATATCTCGGACATGATTTAAAGGAAAAAATTTCTTACACTGCCCAGGAATACTAAATTGATTATGAGTATGAAACTCAGTTATATTCTTGGCAGATATTACCTCGACACTATGAACAAGTGACAGTCGAGATGTCTAAAAGTTCATAAAAGGGCTCAGATTGTCGATTTGAGTCCGATTGGCCCATGAGATATTACCTATACCGAGGCAGTGCGCAGATTTACAGTTGGGTAAATAAGAACATGAATTGCACGCCTCTGAGATTTGGGAAAGGTAGTGAGGGCCGAAATAGAGACAGAAAAGAGAATCGAGAAATGACAAAGATGTTAAAATGGGAAAATAGTAATTGGTAAAAGATTTAATTTGACGAGTCATGGAGTAAGATAATTGGTAAGGCCCCAGTGCATCCAATTTTGGCACTCTTGGGGGGGTCATTGTGATTGGAGGACCCCGACCTGCTACGAAGCAGAGTAGCAGTGTGATCACTGTAGAATGTGTGGTGGATACCACGGAAGTAGGATTTACACCTACACTTTATTGATGAAAATGCCCGTTAAGTGTGATAAGACGGACCATTGATTTTGATTGCACAGAGTTGGGCGAGATCGCCCCACAGAAAGGTAAAGAGACAGAGAAAAACTTCGTTGGTATAGCTGCAACGTAAAGGGAGGCCATAGCCGAAAAGAAAAAAAGGAAAGTAGACGTTGGACGAAGGCGAGAGGATGTCTTGGACCAGGACACTATTGATGTTTCATGGATGTGGTGTAAGATACCACACTTGTTATGAATAATGAAGTACATATGTTTATTGATCCTGGTGCCACATATTTATTTATACCGCCTTCATTCGCATATAAGTGAGTAAAAGGCATGAATGCCTACATTATTGGGCACAATACTAATAAATGAGTGCCCCATTAGAGGAGGATTAAATAAACGGAATATGGATATAGAGATTTTAAGTAATAAAAAGGGGTGCAACAGTTGAAATTAAGGAGTAAAGGATTGTACTCGCGGAATGAATAATGACAAGAGTTTCGTTATAATTGACATACGAAGGAGATAATCTTTAAGATAAGATAGATTCTGAATACAAGATGTATTGGAGTAAGAGATATATGCTAGGTAAGAACATCCTTACGATATGGAGTCATTAGGATTAAAGCAATTAGTAACGAATATAAATTGTGACCACAGAGACTGAGATATAACGTAGTTGTGGTTAAGTCTAAAGGTTAATAAAGGTATTTCAAAATACCTCCCCGCCTGAAGACTTGACAGCGTCTAAAAGTATATATATATAACCTACAATGTAAAATTAATCGTCGTAATAAATACCTTTAGCATTAGGATACCTTACTAAGATGATAAGAATATTAGAATTCGACAAATCATAAAAGTTAGCATAGTAAAAAAAAATTTAATAAGAGCCGTTAAGATAAGAAAAGGAAATGACGCAGGTTAGTACCTGAAAACGTAAGCGATTTTGAAGGATCTTATACGCTTATGCGTAAATAAGTCAAGGATTGGACCGAATTGTAATCATCATTATCGATGATATGTTGGGTGTAGTTAAAGTCTAGGGTAAATTATAAGCAACAATTGAAAATGACTTTTACAAATGGGTTGTTGCGAGTTCTCAAAATGGTCTACTTGGTTGACACGTTTAACTATGAAAACGTGGTCTTTGAGTGAGATGATAGATGTGACGTGAATTTCGGTGTAGTGAAGTATGAACTGACCACCGTGATTAATTTCACTATACCCAACAGCTCAAGAGGTTCTCAGTGAGTATGGATACCTCAAAATTATGAATGAGCTGTGTATTGATGTATAATGGGAAGATAGTCAAGTATGGAGTCAGACAACTCCTTGATCACGAAATAAACTATCTGACCCATGATTTAAGTTGGCAACAGTATTTGTACCGAGGATATGGTACTATTATGTACGCGGTGAGAAATTTTGGGTATGCACTGATCATAAAGCCCAAGTATCTGTTTTCACAGAAAGAGGCGAATGTGAGAATACATAGTGGGTTAGAGCTTCTAAGAGGTTTTGATTGTGAAAATTGTACCACCCAGGAAAGGCTAATGCTTTGAGAAGAAAGAGCCTTGGAATGGTATTACATATGATGGTCAGGGAGCGAGAGCTGCTAGAGTAGTTACGAGCCTCAGTATTGATGTGATCCATTCTGATGATGACAGTGATTGTGTGACAGCTAGCCTGAGACTAGAACCGGATGAGAGTGCCCGGATTTGACAGGCTTAGCGTGATGATCGGCATGATGTCGATAGTGTGGGTGAGATTCAGAAGGGTACAGTGACAGAGTTCACAGAGTATGATAATGATTTACAGAGAGGTTCAGAGACAGTATAAGTGCTCCCCAGGACCACAGTTGATGAGATAGTAATATTGTCAGAAGCTCACTCTTCGGGATATATAGTGTATATGGAAAGTAAAGAATATATATCGAAATCTCGAAAAGGGTATTGGTGGTCAGATGTGAAAAGAGATATGGTAGAGATTGTGGAAAAGTGCCTAGTATGTCAGCAGAGTAAGGTAGAGTATTAAAAGTCTGCAGAGTTATTGCAGCACCTACCTATATCGACATGGCACGGAAAATGGGAGCAAGCTCCATGAATTTTATGATGGGTTACAGAGAACCCAGGTGAATTACGAGGCTATTTAGATGATAGTCGATAGAGTGACTAAGTCTACCCACCTTCTGGTTATGAAATCCCTAAATACTCAGAGTGTATATGAGGATTTGTGTATAAAGGAGATTGTGGAACATTAAGTAGCGTTCCAGTGAGCATGGTATC
Organism: Firmiana major; assembly: GCA_033439115.1. Lineage (NCBI taxonomy): Eukaryota > Viridiplantae > Streptophyta > Magnoliopsida > Malvales > Malvaceae > Firmiana > Firmiana major. The sequence continues at coordinate 39,325,394 of CM065907.1, read as the reverse complement.
ATATAAGGATTCCCGCTTCACTTCCCACCTCTGAGGATATTTTTAGGAAGCTATGGGAACCCGACTGAGTATTAGCACAGCTTTTCGTCCTCAGACAGATGGTCAGTCAGAGAGGACTGTACAAGTTCTGGAGGATCCGAATGAAAGCGTGTGCCCTTGATTTTTTTTATGCTCCTGGGATGATCAGTAATTACAAATCGAATTCGTCAATAGTGACAGTTGCCACTTGAGTATCGGGATAACAAGATATGAAGTAGTGTATGGCTGTAGGGGTTGTTCCCCAAATTGGATAAGAAAAAGTGGGTGACAGATAGAATTATTTTCGACTTTGGATAATAAGTCTCTGAGGATGTTTAGTTAAGCATGAGAGATTAAGAACACCTCAGAGCAGATAGAAAAGTATTGGAATTCATCGAGGGTGAATTGATATGGTTGAAAGTTACTTGTCCTAAGAGAATAAGGACATAGCGAGCTTCTGGAAGAAGGTAAATTGAGTTGCGCTGGATGAAATAGTTTGAGAGATTGGACAAGTGGAAGATAAGACCTGTAGGTGGCATTTCCACTTGAATAAGCAGACACCCACAATGTGTCCCAGCTTTTGATGCTTCGAAAATACTATCCAGATCCAGCATAGGTGATAGGATATGAATTCCAAAAGTTCAGCTTAATGCAAATATAAGTATATTGATAAGTTGATTCGGGCATTAAACAGGAAAGAGAAAGTATTGAGGTTTAAGATGATCTCCCTAATTAAAGTTCTTTGGTAATGTTACACTCCGGAAAAAGGTCCCATGAGAATTAAAGAAGTATGATACAATTGATGTAACCGGAGTAGTTTATGGATTCATATGAATTGGTTCTAATTTGGAGGACCAAATTCCTTAAGTGGGGGAGTGTTGTAAGACCCGAATTTAATTAAAATATGAAAATTAAATAAGAAAAGATGGGAGATGTATGAAGGAAGTCGGGTTAAATTAATCCCGAACACGTGCAAGGGTAAAATGGTCAAAAGACCAAAGGTCGGTATAATTTCGATAAGGAAATTTAATTAAAAATATGGATTTGAGAAATCTTGGTCAATAAAGATGAAATAAATTTATTTTGGGTTAAATTGATCAATATATTAATTTATTGGAATTAATCGAGACTAATCGAGATTTTTAGTTCGGAAGAATAATCCCGAAAATAATCGAAAAATATACCGAAAAGTCATTCGGGACAATATCCCGAAAATACGGTGAAATTATACCCGAAAAAGGGTTAAAATATAATAAATAAATTAAATAAAATTAAATTAAAGAATTTAGAATTAAATAATAATTTTTGAGAGATATTTTGGGTATTTTAATATATTTTAATGAATAGGGTAATAATTAAAATAAATAATAATAATAATAAAATTAAAAAAAAAAAAAGAAAAAGAATCTGAAAAAAAAGAGAGAGAAACGGGTCGGGGAGAGAGAATGAGAAGCAGAAAAATGGAGCTCGACGAACCCGAGGGAGACCGGCGAGCTGTCCGGCGGCCAACGGCCAGGCCAAGGGCCGAAAAAGGAAGAGGAGCTTCAGGCGATCTCCCTGGCACCGGCAGCACGACCAACCGACGCCGGAGTCCGGCGAATCGGGGAGAGAAAGGCCGACGGGATTGAGGGGCTCGGTCCCGGCGAACGGCGGCGTCTTGGCTCCGATCCGACCCCACAAAATGATCCCCAGGCCGAGACGGTTCTGTTGAGGCCATTGGATGTTGGCGAAACGGAGGGAATCGCCGGCGACGGCCAAGGGAAGAAAATGGGTTTCCGACGCCGAGGAGAAAAGGCCGAACCGGCGACGTTCCGGCTGACTTGGGTGAAACCGAGGGCTGATCTGAGATGCGGACGACCCAACGGAGCTGCTGGCGGTGGAAGCCGGTGGAGAACCGGCCGGCAAGGCGGTGAACCGACGGTGAACCTGTCGAACCGGAGTGAACCGGCGGTGAACCGGTCGAACCGGAGTGAACCGGCGGTCTGAACCGGTCCGAACCGGACTGAACCGGTTCAGCCAAAGAGAGGAAAAAAAAAGGAAGAAAAAGGGAAAAAGAAAAAGAGGAAAAATTGGGAAAAATTCCAGTGATGCAATCGAGCTTCGGGTAAGTCGCTAAGCGGTCGAATTGACCGATTTAAATTTTAGAATATTTTATTTAATTAATTTTGGGCTGAAAACTTACCCGAAAAATTATGGAATTGCGTAGCTCGATAATTGGCATCCACCAAGAGCTCGAGACAGTCTCGATTTGCGTACTAGCATGGAATCTCGAGTAAGTGACCCTTATTTATGACAATTTACATCGTTATGCGTGATATGAATTTAAATTCCGCATAAATTGAATTAAATTATGGAAATTTAGATAAATTGTCGTAAATATTAAATTTAGCTATTCGAGAGTTAGAATGAGGCCCAATAAATTGTTGGAGGGCCCAATGAGCCCAATAGGCCTCGATAAAGTGAAAATTAAGTGGGAAACGGGCTTAAGGCCGATTAAGGCCCATTAAGGTGCAATCGGGCCCAATAGGGGTAAATGGGCCCAACGATTTAAATTAAGCCCAAAAAAGATTAAATACAATTAAATTGTATAATATATGACCTGAGAAATATTGATACGCAGTTCCGGGCATTTGATTGGGAGCATAACGGACTGCGCGACGTGACAACAGTGGAAAAGGAAAGGTCAGACTCGACAGGAAAATAAGGTAAGGGAATGCTGCGGACTGCTAGAGGTAACTTTACGCAATTTCAAGTTCATATGCAGTCTTTAAAAATTATCTGAAGGGTCTAGAGGTCAATTAATAATTTTAGTGCCCCGAATGAGCAAATTACTAAAATACCCTTGTTAAGGGTAAAATTTACAAATTTAGGAAAAATTGGGAGGAGCAAGAACAAGAGGGTTCTGCTCGTTCTGGAGACATTTTAATGCATGCATGAGTAGGCTGGCTAACCTTGAAAGAAAATGCACAGCATTGCATACTTTCAACGATATAACTGTTTTGGAAACTGTTTTGAGAAAACAGAGCCGCCTACGTGTTTTTATTTACATGTGACGTGCTAGAGCTCAGCTCGCACGATGTTTTGATTTGGGTGATGCATGCATTGGTGCTGGAGCGAGAGCTCGCACTAGAGTTTTACATGCATAGGTGCTAGAGTATAACTCGCACCAGATTTCACATGCTTGTTTCGTGACACGGTGCTAGAGTCTAACTCGCACCAGATTTTACATGATTTTCGTGACAGGGTGCTGGAGTTTAACTCGCACCAGATTTTATAAGAATTTCAGGTGATTCATATATAGAGTGCTAGAGCCTAGCTCGCACTAGTTTTACTGGATTTGTGGAGTAGCGCTGTCTGCCCTTGGAGTCAGCCAAAAGGCCCAACAGGCTCAAAAGACCTCTTAAGTAGGGTGAGAGTGAGGGATGAGGTTGGCGGCCTTGTGGGGATGTAAAGAGGGCTCTGCTGATTTTACTTGATTTGATGAGAGTGCTGAGCATCGCTCGCACTGATTTTATGAGAACATGCGATGAGCCGTGCTTGGAGCATCGGGTAGACTGTGTGTCACCGATTTAATAGGCTCGCACGTGCGTTTTGAGATATGGCATGAGTATTGAGAAACAAAACCTCTCTGTGGGAAGCAGGCCATTTGGGCTGGAGTACCTAGAGTGATATGGGTCCATGGAGTACGATGTACCGTGCAAGTAGCATGGAGTACGATGTACCGTGGGGTATCTTCGGATACGGTATCTTTGTGATACGGGGTATCTTCGGATACGGTATCTTTGTGATACGGGGTATCTTCGGATACAGCATCTTCGGATGCGTGAGATCGGATAAGACTGACGGGTTGGATTGACCCACCTCCCGGGCGGTTCCCGATCAGGGTGAGACCTCGCACACTGGGATCCGTGAAGCTAGAGGGACTCACGAGGACACATATGGCCAGTCCTGGTTATTGCCGTTATACAGATATTGCCTCATCTCGCATGTCGACGATTTCGATGATTTAAACCGGGTTTTTAATTAAATGTGCATGATGGTTATTTCCATGCTTCTTAAACCCATGTGTGATGTATACCGATTTTCATGGTTTTGTGTGAGTCAGGATCACCCGAAGGAGGGGTCGAGTCCTGACTTTATTGTGAAATTTTTAAATGAGAAAGAAATGATTTGATATAATTGCATGTTGAATTTTCCGTGCAAACTTGATTTACATAACATCATAACTCATATCATCTGTTTTAAAATGTGTGGAGAAAGGGTGGTTTATGCATGGCACTACGTTCATGTAGGTAGTATGGTTACCTACTTGTTCGTAGGATTGCCTTACTGAGCTTGATGTGCTCACCCCTTTCATTTTCTCCCACAGATAATCTCCAGTTGAAGTTGAGGCGACTCAGTACTGCATTCTGGATATCCGCTGCTGCCCATCAACATAAGGTACATACACTTGTACATATTGTATCTACATAAGCATAGCACAGTAACATGTTTGTAAGTAACTTTAGGGGATGTATAATTAATGTAAACAATAATAAATGACTGGAGAAGAAATAAGTTAGATGGTAATTGAATGGTGGGACTGGCATTGACGCACAGCCCAATTATTAGTGGAATGTGGTCACGATTCGAGGACAGGTAAGAATTTAAGTAAATAAACAAAACGCGAAAAATTAGCTCTGATTTTGGATAGTTTGGGTCGTGACAACTGGAGCCTTGCTCGTATTATTTTACAGATTTATTTCATATGACTTCCGTACTGGAGTTTTTCTCATACGAGGTTTTCTTAGAGTTTTTATACATATCCGTACTAGAGCAATGCTCGTACATGGATTTGAATTGAATTTATAATCAGTTTAAGTCGTATTGGAACGCTGCTCGTACGCAGATTTTATTGATTTCTATGAAACGGTGCTAGAGCTTCGCTCGCACGAGGTTTTCAGATATCATGAATATGCATGGAGCCATGTTAGAGCTTCACTCGCACAGGAATTTATATGACATGCATATAGCCGTGTTGGAGCCTCTTGTAGACTATGTGTCACAGTGAGATGATATGCTCACACGTGCATATTGAGACATACTTGACATGGATGGATAAGATGTCACGACCCAAATTACCTAAAAATCAGAGTAAATTTTTCGCTTTTTCGTTTATTATTTAATTCTTACCTTTCTCTCATCGTGACCATCCTACAACACTGTTGGGCTATGATTCGGTGTTAATCACCTTACACTATTACCAATTCCATTTATATCAGAGTTTACTATCTTTTGACTTTAATTAAATACATACACAATGGTATATATAACTCTACATCCCCGACATCATATCCGTTTACAGTACTGTGCATTACATATTTAGATACAAAACTATACAAATATGTATACATGTCTCTCGATGGGAAGCAGTGGATACCAAGCATGCAAGTCCTCAGCCGCTCAATAACTATTGTAAGTGCTCTGAAAAGATGGGAAAATAAGGGGGGTGAGCAAACCACACGCTCAGTAAGGCAATTATGCAAGTAAGTAGATAGCTCCACTATCTACATGCTGATAATGCCATGCCCTTAAATCCATTTCTTTTCATTTAAAATTTCACGCACAAAGTCATGCAAACATCGATGACTTAGTTTATAAAACTGTTCGTGCATATATAAATCATACTACTTATGCATCAAAGCATTTTATGTGACATCATTAAATCATAATAAGCATGAATTTAATCAAGATCATGCAGTCTTTCATGTCATGTAAGACAAATCATGGATTTCAAATGAAAGCATGGAAAACTTCACATGCTACTACATTTAAATCAATTCATTAAAACTGCAGTAAAAACTAACCCTTCCGGGTTAATCAACTCATAAAACAATCTCATAATTCCATTTCAAACTCATAAAACAATTCGTTAAAATTCATTATAAAACTTCGGTTATAAAACCACCCTTCTTTCAGGGTCACATGTCATAAAATCATCTGAAATCTAGCAATCACAGTATAAAATCATAAAATCGGGGGCCTGACCCCTCCTTCCGGTCTACCCTGGTCTATCGATTAATAGTTATATCATGTGAGACAATCAGCTGATTTTATCAGTAACATCGAGGACTATGGCCATATCCTAGTGATTCCTCGCAACATGGTACCTAGTGTGCGGGGTATCACACTTGAAACGGGAGGTGGGTCGTCCTACCAGCCAGAACAGCATAATACCAGGATTGCGAGGGCAAGGCTTGCTGCCTCGTGGCTAATGCCACTCCACTCCAACAATCCCCATGGTACAGCGTACCCCACGTGATATACACGGTACAACGTACTCCGTGAACCCAAGCTCAATCAGGGGTGCCTGTAATAGGTCTTATCCACCCATATCATCTCTGTCTCAGTATGCACGTGTGAGCATATCATCTCACTGTGACACACAGTCTACAGGAGACTCCAACACGGCTATATGCATGTAATATAAATCCCTGTACGAGCGAAGCTCTAGCACGGCTCCATGCATATTCATGATATCAGAAAACCTCATGCGAGAGAAGCTCTAGCACGATTTCATAAAAATCAGTAAAATCTACGTACGAGCAGCGCTCCAGTACGACTTAAACTGATTATAATTTCAGGTAAAATCCACGTACGAGCAATGCTCTAGTACGGATATGTATAAAAACTCAGTGAAAACCTCATACGAGAAAAACTCCAGTACGACATTCAAATGAATTTTAAAAATCATATAAAACTTTGTGCGAGCAACGCTCCAGCACAAATGAATGCTCAAGTAAATCGAATCTCATGCGAGTTACACTCCAGCACGGCTTTATGCATAATTAAATCAAATCTCGTGCGAGTTACACTCCAGTATGGCTTTTATGCAATAACATATCAAAACAGGATTTGAGCTAAGCTCCAGCATTTCTTATGCATGTCAAATCATTAAAACTAGTGCGAGCAATCACTCCAGCACCATTTTATGCATACCACTTCAAAACAAGACAAAACATGTCAAAACAGAGTGCGAGCTAGGCTCCAGCACCTCTCATGCATTTCACAATAATAAAAATTAGTGCGAGCAACCGCTCTAGCACATTTCATGCATATGATGTCACACAAGTCAGTGCGAGCAACCGCTCCAGCACATTTATGCACATTCACAAACGCAGATATAGTGCGAACTATGTGCCAGCACTATCTGTTTCCATATAAACTTGATAGTTGGCCGTTTTCTAAAGAAATTTCATTCAAATATAAATAACACTTACGTAGTGTTATCTTGTGAAATTTATGCAATTACTGGCCAATCTATCGATTTACTTTACTTAAAAACCAATAAAATCCCTTAAATCAAAAATTTCCTTAAATCATGCATTTCATGCATGTTATGCTTTCACCATCCTTAGGTGAACTTCCCTCAATAGGGGTAAAATAGACTTTTCACCTAATTCGTTCCTTAAAATCATTTAAACCACTTTTAGGATCATTATACATAATCAAGGTATACATACATATTCAGTGTATAGAAAAACTATTAAAATACGCGTAGCTACCTCTAGCTACTCACACAATTCCCTTACCTCATTTTCTATACAGTCTGACCTTTCCACTGATGACTCGTCACGCAGTCCGATTTGCTCCCAATCCAATCTCTGGAACTACGGATACATATTCATCAGGTCAAATTCAATACAATTTAATGTATTTCATAATTTTCTGGGCTTAATTTAAATCATTGGGCCCGTTTACTCATATTGGGCCCGATTGCACCTTAATGGGCCTTAATCATCTTTAAGCCCATTTTTCACTTACTATTCACATTACCGAGGCCTATTGCGCTCGATGGGCCCATCAGTAATTATTTAGCCTCGTTCTAAATTCTCGGATATCTCAATTTAGTATTTACGACAATTTATTCAATTTTCCAGAATTTAATTCATTTATGCGAAAATTAAATTCAAAATTCATTAACACGAATAACGATATAAATTGTCATAAATAAGGGTTACTTACCCGTGATTCCATGATCGTACACAAATCGAGGCTGTCTTGAGCTCTCAGTGGATGCCAATTGTCGAGCTATACAATTAATAATTTTTTCGAGTAAATTTCCAGTCGGATTAATAATCAAATAAAATATTCTGAAATTTAAATCAGTCAATTCGATCGCTTACCAACTTATCCGAAGCTCGATTACATCACTGAAATTTTTCTCAATTTTTTCTCTTTTTTTTTTCCCCTTTTTCTCTTTTTTTTCCTTTCCTTTTTGGCTGAATCGATCCGGTCCGATTCAACCCGGTTCAGACCGATTCGGTTCGATTCAGTCTAGCGGTTCAGTCCGACTCGGTATCATTTGGTCATTTCGGCGTCGTCCTGTCGGTTCCTGATGCCTCACCGCTGCCGTTCGGCGCGCAATCGCATGCACTTCCTAAATCAGGCCTCGGCTTGTACCAAATCAACGCCAATGTCGGTGAATAGAGGTATCTCTCCCACATCATTTCCTCTTCCGATCTATCGATTCTGACAACTCCACGGCATGTTGCTGTCGCTGTCGCTGGTAGGTCTCCCAGTGGTCGGGCTCCTCTCCCGGTCATTACCCGTACCTCTGCCTCGCCAGTGGCCTGCCGGACGGAGGGATTTGTTTCCCTCGGTTTCGGCTGCTCTGTTTCGCGTTTCTGTCCAGATTTTGTTCCCTTTTGCTCTTATGATAAAATCGGGTCTTACATAAGACCTATTACAGGTACCCCTGATTGAGCTTAGGTTCACAGAGTACATTGTACCATGTATGTCATGCGGAGTACGCTGTACCATGGGGATTGTTGGAGTGGAGTGGCATTAGCCACGAGACAGCAAGTCTTGCCTTTGCAATCCTGATATTATGCTGTTCTGGCGGGTAGGACCGACCCACCTCCCGTTTCAGGTGTGACACCCCGTACATTAGAATCCGAGTGCCAGGGATCACGAGGTTATGGCCATAGTCCTGGATATTACGGATATAGTCACCTACATATCTCACATGATATAACGTTTGGTCTTAATAGACCAGGGTAGACCCAAGGGAGGGGTCATGCCCTGATTTTCTTATGATTTAAATTAAGTTTTGATTGTTCCCATGGAGGGATTGTATGAAACTTTCATTGATTTGTAACCCTGTGAGAAGGGTGATTTTATAACGAAAATTTGAAAATAAAGAATTTTGTTGGAATGAATTTTGATTCGTTGAATGTATCATATTTTGACCCAGATGGGGTGTTTTAAAACGTATTGATCCATTTGAGCATGAGATGTTTTCACATGAGAATCATTCCATGTTTTATATGCCGATTTTCTATTTTAGAACAGATGATATTATATATATGGCATATCATTGTTTTTACCTCATGCTCACATATATCCTGATTTCTTATCAGCATGTAGATAGTATAGCTATCTACCCGTTTGTATTATTGCCTTACTGAGCATGTGGAGCTCACCCTTTCATTTTCCACCCACTTTCAGTGTTTCCACCATAGAAATAGCGGGTGTAGAGAGTAGACGACATAGCTGATTTTTTGTGATTCCCATCGACGGTTAGGTATACACCACATACAGAATTTTGTATCAGTATGCTTACAGCACAGTATTGTATATGAAAGAATATTTGGGGATGTAAATATAGAATCATATGATGTATAAAACATACCAACCACTCTATTATATGATAAATGATGTCAGTATGTATGTTTACGCATGATAATTTAATGGTTAAAAATGGTATATCGATATTGATTCACAGCCCGACCTGTTCAGAGGGATTTGTCACGAGGAGGTAAGAAAGATTTTTCAAAAGCGAAAAAATTGTACTGATTTTGGTAGTATTGGGTCGTGACACATACAGTGAGTAATAGCCGAGGAAGAAGGAAGGAAAAATGAGAAAAGAAAGAAAAAACAGGGGGGGAAGAAAAAGCTGGAAATTGGAAAAAAAAGAGGTAAAATTTATATATATGTATATTTAATGTACATGTATATATATATATATATATATGTGTGTTGTATTTATAGGCATGATTGTGTAAATTAAAATAGATGTGAAAGAAAAATGGGAGAGATAAGAAGTAGACAATATATTATATACTTATGTGTATATACAAATAGTTATATATGATAAATGTGTATGTTAGTATATGTACATACAAAAAAATATATAGTAATAAAAATATATAAACACACGTGTTGACCTAGGTATGTATGATTATACGCACACACGAAGTAGTAACGAATAAGGTTATGATTTTGACGCATTTCAGACAATTCGTATGAGTAGGATACTAAGTATACAAATGTCTGTGTAGGAGAATCGTAGAAGGAGTTAGGGGACACACTTGGAGGTATCATTACTCGAACTTGGAACATCCGATAAATCGAGGTAAGGGGTACCATTTAACTTAGTTCTGATAATGCATTCTTGTTTCATCGATAAAAGATTTTATGAAGCAGCATTATATTTTGAAATGATTTATAACTGCTTTCATTCTTGTGGAACTGTTTACGAAGGATGTTTTACTTTTAAGAAATATTCCCCAAGTACTTCCATGTTATGAAATGAATTTTTCCTAAGGTATGAAACGTATGGAATCCTTACATTGATTTATGATTCCATATCCATATTTTTAAAGAAACTTTTGACAATTTCAAAAGCATAGAAAAAAAAAGGGGAAAAGGGGAAAAGAAGTTTTTGAGACTATAGGCTTCATGCATGGTTACTTCTTGTGGTGTTTCGGCTCCACCACTTGGGTGTCGGTACGTAGGTCCCCTGTAGCACTTGACTCAACCTGTGTGGAAGATGCCTTGCTACTGGTGGTTTATGATGATGATGTTTCGGTAGTATCTCGTGCCCGCGCAGCGCGCATTTATGTTTCCCACACGGAGAGTGCCTTTGGTGCCCGTGTCCTAGCTAGGTGCTAGTGAAAGTAACAAAGATAGATACTACCCCTATTTTATGAAAGTGTTGTACGACCTTGATCCAGTCTACAGCCCCCTTAACATGGCCATATGTATGATGACTCTGTACGGAGAATGACACGTATCGTATGACTTAGTTATATGCTGGTCTCCTCGATTTGATTATGAATGATTATGTGCTTTTATGATATTCATGATAATTGGTTATGAAATGTTTACGAATAGAGATGATTTTAAGAACTCATCCATGAATAATGAAAAGTTTCTAAAATAGTTAAGCATGTTATTTGTTTTAAAGAAACTCATGCTTTATGATTTTTTTTATGATGACTACGCATGAAATGACAATTTACATATTATGTTAATGATTGGTTTTATGAACGATTTTACATATTAGAATTGCTTTAAATGTATTATCTTACTAGGCTTTTCCCCAAAAGCTCACCCCTCTACCTTTCAGACTATTTGCAGTAATCTGTAGGCATTACTTGTCGCGTACACAACGTAGGCTGGTGGGAAAGAGCTACCCTAGGCTACTTTTTGTACATGCATAAAAGGTATACAATTACATTCCTTTACTAGACACATTTGTATGCACAGACATATATTGAAAATATTTTGTTGGGATGTAATTTTAAGGAAAACAATGTAAAAAATATTACTTTTGGGATTATGTTTTAAGATGATTGGTATTGAATCGAAATGGATGTATTGGGTTGTAAATGTGGATTTAGAAAGCATGTTTGGTAGTTATGGATATTTAGGATTGTTAAAACAATTGATTTGCAGGTGGGTAGGCTTATATATAAGTCATTATGCTGCCAAAATTTCTATCTGCCATATGTGTCAAAACATGAAATTTAAATATAATTATGGATAAAGAATTAGGAAAAGTGAATTGACACTGAACAGGAATACAACCTAAGTGAATAAGGGAATAAGGGGGAATTTTAAGTTCAAAAAAAAAAATCCCCCAAATTTTTAAGGGTCAAGGGTCGTTACAAAGACTCACTTTTTAAGTACTTGTTGATGCATTTCCTTATGATTCATGTGATGTACACTTCCACATATGGATTGAATCATAAGAAGAGCTTTGACTGAATTAAATTTGCAAATGGAATAAAACGAAATATCGGTGGATGTATGAAGTAGCCAAATAAGGGTCGAGATGGCCATAGGCCAAGCGAAAGGGATCAAAATCAAGTTGATGGAAAATAAGAAATTAAAATAAGAAAAGATAGTAAGTGTATGAAGGAAAATCAGGTTAAATTGGTTTCGAACAAGTGCAGGGATAAACCGGTCAAAAGATTAAAAAATTCGGTGTAAATTCGATAAGAATTTTTTTTTAAAAAAATAGGGATTTAGGACATCTTGATCAATGAAGGAGAAATTATTGAATTTCGAGACCAATTGATCAAGATCCGAAATTTTTAAGATTTACCAAAAATTCACTCGGGACAATATCCAAAAAATACGGAGAAAAATACACTGAAAAATGGTTAAAAAATATAATAAATTAATTAAATAAATTAATTTAAATAAAATATAATTTTTTGTTGATATTTTGGGATTTTTATAGTATTTTAATGATTATAATAATAATAAAATAAATTTTAAATAATAATAATACTAATAAAAAAAGGGAAAATCAAAAATCTGAAAACGCGAAGAGAGAGAAATCGACAGAAACGATAGCCCCGAGAAGCACCGACGACCAACGACGACCGACGAGGCCAAGCAAGGGCCGAAAAAGAGAGAGGACAACCCGACGAACTCATTGGCACCAGCGACGCGCGCCGATGACGCCTGATTTCGGCGAATCGGCAAAAGGAAAACCAAGAGGAAACCGGGCTCGATTCCGGCGATTCACGGCAGCTGAGTGTGATCGGTGGGCGTCGACATGATCGGGAGGACGAGCCGGTTCTTTTGGTATTGGTAGTAGCCGACGAAACGGCAGGGAACGTCGACGACGGTGAAGACCCGAAACGGCACCGTTTTGGCCGAGAGGAAAGGGGAAGGAAAAGGAAGGAAAAGGGAAGGAAAAGGAAGGAAAGGAAAAGAAAGGAAAAGAAAAGAAAAAAAGAAAGAAATGGGAAAAAAGAAAGAAATTTTATCGGGGACATCTCGAGATTCGGGTAAGTTGATCGATGGTCGAGATTGATTTACGGGTAAATTTTGAAAATTAATTTAATATTATATTTAATGAAAAATAACCCGAATTGATCAAATGGTGCAGTTCAACGATAAATTCCGAACGTGAGCAGATCAAACTTTGATTTACGCACCACCGCATAATTCTAGTAAGTAAAGCTCATTTACGACAACAATATGATTATTACGCAATTGAAATTTATTTTGCAGATTTTGGATTAATTTCTGCATAAAAATAAATTATATTCGAATTTTTGAATTAATTGTCGTAAATGATATACGGGCTATCCAAAGAGTTTGGAACGAAGCCCGATGAGTATTGGTAAGCCAAATGAGCCCAATAGACCCGAAGAAGGGATTTAATAAGTCGAAATGGGCTGGAAATGGGTCAACGCCCATTAAGGTGCAATCGGACCCAATAAAGTGAAACAAGCCCAGTGCTTTAGATTCGATCAGTAAGAGTGAAATATTGATAAATATATTAGAATTTACCCAAATACGTGGTTATATGCAGCTCCGTATACTTGGTCTGGAGCGAATTAGACTGAGAGACCTGGTATGGTCGAGACGAGATAAGCTTGCGCGTGATTCCAGGTAAGGGAATTTTACGTACTGCTAGAGGTAACTTTACACAATTTCGATATCATTTACATTCCCTAAAATTGTCTGAAGGGTTTAGATTTAAAATAAAAATTTTAGTGCCCGGATGGGCAAAACCAAAATACCCTTGTGAAGGGTAAAATTTCCAAAATTAGGAAAAGTTGGGAGGAGCAAGAACATGAGGTTCCTGCTTGTTTTTGAGGTGTTTTGACACATGCATGAGTAGGTTGGCTAGCTTGTAAATAAAAATGCACAGCATTGCATATTTTCAACAATGTGATTTCTTTTAGAAATTATTTTGAAATAATAGAGCCGCCTACGTGATTTAATAAAAATGTGACATGCTAAAGCTCAGCTCGCACGAGTGTTGATTTGTGTGATGCATGCATGAGTACTGGAGCAAGAGCTCGCACTAGAGTTTTACATGCATTGGTGCTGGAGTCTAACTCGCACTAGATTTTCATATGATTTTCGTGACAGGGTGCTGGAGTCTAACTTGCACCAGATTTTCAATTGATTTTTATGAAACGCGTGCTGGAGCTTAGCTCGAACGAGAGTTTCCTTGATTTTATGAGAGTACTGGAGCATCGTTCGCACTAGTTTTATGAGAACATGCGATGAGCCGTGCTTGGAGCATCGGGTAGACTGTGTGTCACACCGATTAAATAGGCTCGCACGTGCGTTTTGAGACAGGGCACGAGTATGGATATGAGATATAGGTCCACAGAGTACGTTGTACCGTACAAGTAGCATGGAGTACGCTGTACCATGCTGGGATTAATTATGTGGCATCTTCGGATGCGAGTGATCGGGCAAGACCGACGGGATGGACTGACCCACCTCCCGGGGCGGTTCCTGATAGTGGTAAGACCCCGCACACAGGATCCATGTAGCAGTGGGATCACGAGGATATGGCCATAGTCCTGTTATTTTTCCTGAGATATGTATATTGCCCAGTCTCACACGTTGATGTTTTTGAGAATCATGTTTTGTGGATTTCGTATGAGTTTGGATCACCCGAGGGAAGGGTTGAGTCTTGACTGAGATGTGATTTTATAAGAATGAAACTGGGATTTAAACTCACACATGTTACTGTTGCCTTGAAAAGCATTTGATTTCATTGTTTTGTGTGAGTCAGGAACATCCGAGGGATGGGTTGAGACCTGGCTGGGTTGTGAGATTTTAACGAGAATGAAATGATTTAAATGGATTTGCATGTTGAGTTTTCCATGCTCTTTGAAATCCATATGTGAACTTGTTTTACATGACATCATGAATTGTAGCATCTGTTTTAAAATGTGTGTGTAAACCCCACAAATTTTCTACATTTAATTAGATTATATAAAAATGGAAATACTATATTTTAATGGAAGTGTGGATGTTCGTTGTAGGGCTCGAGAATATAGGAGTCGAGAAGCCCATGAAGGACCGGGAACTTGAAGATACAAGAAGTGATAAAACGAATGCAAGTACGAAGAGATTGAGAAATTTTAATTTGTTAAATGGAAAATTATGGATGTAAACACTTGTATCGAGAATTTACGAAGAATGATGGAATCCCGATACTATTTTATTTTCGGAATAAGGAAAGTTTCATGGAAGGCATGATATTATGTCTTTGGACAAATTATATGAGAAAATGTATATATGTAGATATATACATAGGTGAATATGTATATATATATATATATATATATATATATATATACACATATACTAGATATTTTAATAAAAGAAAAATAATATATATGGCATATATATATTATTTAGTGTGTAGATTTAATATATAGTATTAAAAAAATGATTAAATGATTAGATGAAATAAAAGGAAATGGAAAAATAAATAAATAAATGAATAGTAATAATAACAATAAATAAACTAAACAAACAAATATCTATCTACCTATTAATATAACATATATATATATGTTAATATAATATATATATATATACATATTAATATTTTATATATAATAGGTTGCACGGAATTGGCTTTCAAAGAAAGCCAATTCCGTCTCTGGTAATTGAAAAAAAAAAAAAGAAACAAAATCAAACAGAGAGGAGCTAGCAGGGGCGGGAAAACAAACCAAAGGGAGAAAAGAGAAGAGGGAAGAAAGGAAGAGAAGGGAGGAAGGGTGATCGGCTGGAGAAGAAGAGCTGGTCGGCAAGGAAGAAGAAAAGAGAAAGAAAAGAGAAGCTGTCCAGCCGAGAAGAGGAAAGGAAAGAAGAGGAAGAAGAAGAGGAGAAGAGGAAGATTGCTCGGCTGGAGAAGAAGGAAAGGAAAAGAGGAAGAAAAAGGCTGAAGGAGTTGCTACAGGACCGAACCAGGAGGATGGGAGTTGAAAACCGAAGCTGTTGGGAGCAGAACAGGGGTGAGTGACTGGTCCGAAGCTGTTGGGAACAGGAGCTGAACAGAGCAGCTTGAAGCAGTAGCAGCCAGGAAATTGAAGAAGGAAGGTGGACCGAATGAAGATGAGAATGATGGAGAACTGAAAAAAAAAAAGAAGGGCAAATTGAAGAAGACAGGAGCGAAAGAGAGGCGGAACTGAGGGGGAAGAAGACTACAATTAGATTGAAACCGAGACTGAAGGTGAAGCCGATCAGGAAGAGCAGGCCGAGAGGCAGGGGAGACCGCGAGAAGAAGAGGACTGAAATTTTGAGCATGCCGAGAGCTGGAAAATCGAGAAACCGAAGAGGAGCGGGCTGGGAATCAGTAAGAAATCGAGAAGTAGAGCAGAATTGAGACTGAAGAAGAAGCAAACGAGAGTAAAGGCTGGAACCGAGGAGATTGGGGAGGCTACAAACAGGGGTGGTAGCTGGTTGCATCGTGGCTGTTTTGGATGCTGGAAACAGCTTGTGCAGGGGACTCTAGGAAGGGCAGTTCAAGGCTGATTTTGGGGTCTCCATTAGTTGTAAAAAAAAAAAAACAATAAGGCTGGAATGTGGCATTAGAGGGATGGAAATGAGGTGTTGGGTATGGAAAAGAGGGCTGATCAACGGCTAAAACAGTGCTAGAAACAAGGCTGATTGGGGTGATGTTTGGGTGTTAAACGGGGGAAGGAATTGAAGCTGACCGAGAGTTGAGGGAGGAAAAGAGGTAAGAATCTAACGTATATATGTATATTTAATTGTACATGTATATATATTTATGTGATTGTGTATAAGTATGATAAGGTAAAGTATATATATGTATATACATGTATGTAAATTCAATGTTCATGTAGATAAAAGTGTATTTAAGTGAAAATATATATATATCTGGGTATATACATATAGGTGTGTGTAATGAAAGGGTATGTTAGTATATGTACATATATTTGACAACGAATAAGGAAAACCAAGGATAAAAATAAATATGAGTGTATACTTAGGTATATATACATATAGGAGTATATGAAAAATGTGTATATACTTGGGTGTATATACAAATGATTGTATAAAATAAATGTGTCTTAGTATATGTACAAACAAGGACATATTTATATATATATATATATGTGATAAGAAAAAAATAGAAGACAATAATATATATATATATATAGGAGTGTATATATATATATGTATATATATATATTAGATGCATATACATATGGGTGTATATAGGATGAATTTGTGCTAGTATATATATATACAAAGAATGTATATATGAGATAGGAAAAGAGTGAAAACAAATAAATAAATAAATAAATATATATATATATATATATATATATATATATATACATATGGGAGTGTATATATATGTATTTATGTGTACATACATGTAAAGGTGTAGTATAAGGTGTATGTCAATAATTGTACATACAAAATAATATGTGGTAAGGGAAAATATATAAACGTTCGTGTTGACTTAGGTACGTACAATAATATGTACACACGCAGTAGTAACGAATAGGTTACGATTTTAATGCAATTCGGGTAATTCGCACGAATAGGGTGCTAAGTGTACGATTTCGGTGTAGGTGATCGTAGAAGGAATTAAGGGAGGTACTAAGAGGCGTCACCACTTGAGCACGGAGATTTTGATAGATCGAGGTAAGAGGTATAATTTAAAACGGTAATAGTTACTTACCGAAACTTGATAAAGAAAGCTTGCAAAGACATGAAGTATGATTTTCATGCATGTTTCTAAATTATATTTCTGATCAAGACTATGCTCTCTGTGTTTATGTCTTTGAATAATTGTATATAACTGAATTTGATTTCGGAATATGAGCATGTCTTTTAAAATGATCTTTCGAATAAGATGAATTTATTTCGATATTTTCGTATCTGAAAACTATAGTTGTTTTGAGACTAAGGGCCATTTATGTTGTGTGCTTACGCACGTCAACTTCGCCTGTGTGGCGTTTGAACTCGCCTGTGTGGCGCCTGTATTTCGCCTTCGTGGCGCCTGTATTTCGCCTTCGTGGCGCCTGAATTTCGCCTGTGTGGCGTCTGAATTTCACCTTCGTGGCGCCTGTATTTCCCCTTCGTGGCGCCTGTATTTCGCCTGTGTGGCGCCTGTATTTCGCCTGTGTGGCGCTTGTATTTCGCCTTTGTGGCACCTGTATTTTGCCTGTGTGGCGCCTTTATTTCGCCTGTGTGGCGCCTGTTTTTCGCCTTTGTGGCGTCGAGAATTACCCTTAAGTTCTGAATTCCCTCTACGGAGGATGACTGGGTTATTTTGCCGCTTGATTACCTTGTTATTTTGCCGCGTGATTACTTTGTTATTGCCGCGTGATAAATTTGTTATTGCCACGTGATAATTATATGGCCGATATAGTCTCGATTTGAAAATTTAAACTCTGTTTTCAGAACCGGATTTGATAGGTATTCCTGTTTGGAATTCTGAATGTACGACCAGTTTTACGTAATATCTATTAAGTTCAAATACCTAAGGAATTACGTTTTGAATCTCGATGTTTCTAATTTTCCTTAATCTTTGAATGTTATTATTAGTAGTTTCAGAAAGTATCATTATGCGCATTATCATGTTTTATACATATTTAAATTGCTAGAATCGTTTTAAATACATCTTCTTACTGGGCTTTTTCCCGAAAGCTCACCCCCTACCTCTCAGATTACTTGCAGTGATTCGTAGACGCTACCTGCCGCGTACATGACGTAGGCTGGTGGGGAGAGCTCCCTAGGCTACTTTTTGTACACGCGGAAAGGTATACATTTACATTCTTGTACCAGACATAATTGTATGCACAGACACATATTGGAAATATCAGTTGGGATGTAATTTTGTAAGGAACGATGTAAACATTACTACTTTGGTATAATGTTTTGAGATGACTAGTATTAAATTGAAATGGATGTGTTGAGTGGTAAAGATGAACTTGGAAAGTATGCTTGGTAGTAGTGGATATCTAGGATTGCCAAAAAAACAACTGATTTGCAGGTGGGTAGGCTCATATATGAGCTGTTGTGCTGCCAAAATTTTTATCGGCCACATAAGCTAAAATATAGAAATTAATTATAATCACGAGTAAAGTATTAGGAAAAGTGTTTTGACACTGCACAGGAATACAACCTAAATGAATAAGGGAATAAGTGGGTAAAGTAAATTCAAAAAAAAATTTCCCTGATTTTCAAGGGTCAAGGGTCGTTACAGTGTGGAGAAAGAGTGGTTTATGCATGGCACCACGTTCATGTAGGTTGTATGGTTACCTACTTGTTCGTAGGATTGCCTTACTGAGCTTGAAGTGCTCACCCCTTTCATTTTCTCACACAGATCATTTTCAGTAGACCTTGAGGAGACTGAGTACTGCATTCCAAACATCCGCTGCTGCCCATCACTTGAGGTATATACACGTTGTATATATTTTGTATCTAAATAACATAAGCATGGAACTATATTTTGTATTGACACTGGGATGTATAGACTGGGTATATATTGTAAGGAAATGAAAAGAAATTAGTGTCTAACGTATGAGTATATATTTAGTTTAAATTGTGCACTATCTGTAAAATGTATGGTGATGATATGGGCATTGACACACAGCCCAATTATTGGTTGTGGTTGGTCACGATGTCACACCCCGGAAACGTGGAAAATAGGGCAAATTTAAAAATTTTTACTCATCAATTTACAATTAAGAGTGCATTCCTGTGCAGTGTCATACATCATCATACTTATCATACCTCAGGATCTCGTCATTAAATAGTATATATCATATCATATACATTACTCGATCTCAAGTTAATTACTCCTAATACATCCCATACAATGTTATACATCAAGTGTCTGTAATTACAATAATTGTCTGGGTACATGAAAAGATAAATGATACCTCAAAACACAATATATGGCCTGGAGCTCAAGTCCTCCACTAGCCACTACTCCGTAAGTGTCACGCCCCGAAAATGCGGAAAATAGGGCTAATTTAAAACTTTTTACTCGTTAATTCACAAATAAAGAGTGCATTCCTGTGCAGTGTCATACATCATCATAATTATCATGCCTCAGGATCTCATCATGATATAATAAATATTGTATTATACCCATTACTCGATTACAAGTTAATTAATCCTAATACATCCCATATAATGTCATACATCAAGTGTCTGTAATTACAATAATAGTCTGGGTACATGAAAAGATAAAAGGTACCTCAAAGCACAATATATATATATGGCCTGGAGCTTGAATCCTCCACTAGCCACTACTCCGTACGTCGCAGGGAAGTCCTTATTCACTTGAAGAACTCTGGGGGGAAAAGAAAACAGGGTGAGCTTCTAAATCGCTCAGTAAGGGGGGTAGGGGACTCATTTCATAAACCAAAATGCACAACACAAGCATTTATTTGTATGTGAAACTCATTTGAAAACCATAGCATGAAAATACTCAAAACGACACTCTCATGTGTCAAGTCATGTGAAAACATGAAGTAAAAAGGCTCACTCTCGAGCAAAACAAAGCATGTGAAAATACGCGTTAAACGCTTTCTCAAATAACGTGGCATAGCCACTGGTTTAAAAATCACACGTGGCATAGCCACAATACACACGTGGCAAAGCCACTGAATTATTTTCTCACGTGGCATAGCCACAATACACACGTGGCAAAGCCACTGATTTAATTCTCACGTGGCATAGCCACAGAATAGGGTTTCTCAACGTGGCACTGCCACCAATGGGGTATAACGTGGCACAGCCACCAATGGGGTATAACGTGGCACAGCCACCAAGGGGGTATCTCAACGTGGCACAGCCACCAATGGGGTATACGTGGCACAGCCACCAATGGGTTTTCTCAACGTGGCACAGCCACCAATGGGGTATACGTGGCACAGCCACCAATGGGTTTTCTCAACGTGGCACAGCCACCAATGGGGTATACGTGGCACAGCCACCAATGGGTTTTCTCAACGTGGCACAGCCACCAATGGGGTATACGTGGCACAGCCACCAATGGGTTTTCTCAACGTTACCAGAACGGAGAAGAATTCGGGCTTACATGCTACCAGAGCAATGCCCGGTGTGTACTCACAACTACACACCCAAGTCTTATCACATAAGACAGATTTGCCTTCACGTAGAACTCGTAATGGTTTTTCTCTCATAAAACTCATTTGAAATCGTTTTGTACTCAACACAAAACGTAATAAAACCGAGTTCTAACCGGCAAAGCACACGCACACATTTCTCAAATCTCAATGTTGCCTTAACGTAGAGCCCAGTTATAAACTCATAAAACATTGGGCCCCAACCAGCTATAAAATCGTGTGCAGTTCAAATCTCAACATGCTTGTTTATAAATCATAAATCATGCTATAACAGTTTACAAATCACATACACAAATGGTTTAGATTTCCCTTACCTCTTTGTACCTCGTATAGTGCAATCGTTTCCCCCGTATCACGGACTAGTCTCGCATTCCACTCTGGAACTCTCGAGCTGTCCAAACGATGTTAAAACATCAATACTCCACATCACATGAGCCTCAATTCTCAAAATCGAGCATAATTGCTCATAACACCTCAATTCTCTTGATTTCTCGTAACTCAACCCTAAACTACAACTCTATTCACAATATCCCAATGTTCGATATCTCTAATACCAATTATCTAGGCAATTCTCTACATTGTCCAATTTCCATTTATAACTCACAATTTCCTAAATTCACCAAAACTCTCAATATACATATCACTCCTACCACATTGAAATTTAATCACTCCCTAGTCATCTTTCAACCATTTCAACACCCATTCAACCACCAATAACATCGAAATCAACTCAAATATCTAGATCAAGATTTAGAAATTACCCAAAGCTTGTGAGACGCACAACTCTCGCCTCGATCCGATTCGTCCTTCGATTTCCAAGTATGTTGTTCTCCCTTTGATGAGGAACAACTTTCCTTCTTACCACAATAGCTGATTCGGTCGGAAATGGGGGATTTGGAGGAGTGAGAAACTAGGTTTTCGAAAAAATGGAGGTTTTGGAAGAGAGAGAAAGTGATTTCAGGAGAAGACACGGGTTCCTTATATAGACTGGAGGTAGGAGATCGATCTGTCTCATGGGGAGATCGATCTGCGTTTGAATTTTGGGGGCGATCTGGGAAATTTTATGCCTAGGAGATCGATCTGTCGAGGGGTGAGATCGATCTCTTTATGGCTTTATGAGATCGATCTGTGCCTTGAGGAGATCGATCTTCTCCCAAACAGAAGCATTTGGAGATCGATCTCTTCCTCATGAGATCGATCTGCCTTCAAAACAGATTCATTTGGAGATCGATCTCTTCCTCTTGAGATCGATCCCTTCTCAAACAGATTCATAAGGAGATCGATCTCTTCCATTGGAGATCGATCTGCTTCTCAAATTTCCTCCTTCCTTGTCAGTTTTAACTCACCAGATCGATCTCTCAATCTCCTAGATCGATCTGTCCTCATGCTTCATGCCCATTTTACACACTTAACACATAAGTCTCCAATTATAATTCCCACAATTTACTTAGTTCCATAAATTACACTTCAAATTATTATTACATCAATAAATATGTCTGAAATTCTCAGATCTCACAGTAAGTCGCAGGGAAACCCTTTTTCACTTGAAGAAATCTGGGAGGAAAAAAAACAGGGTGAGCTTCTAAATCGCTCAGTAAGGGGGTAAGGGACTCGTTATATAAACCATAATGCACATCATAAAATATTTATTTGCACGTGAAACTCAGTATACTCATTTGAAAACCATAGCATGAAAGTTCTCAAAACAAGATTCTCATATCTCAAAATCATGTGGAAACATGAAGTAAAAGGCTCAGTATAGAGCAGTAACAAGCATGTGAAAATAATGCGATAATGGCTTTCTCAATAAATGTGATAAAATCACTGTAATAATAATACACGTGGTGCAGCCACCAAACACACGTCACATAGCCACTGATTTAGATTCACACGTGGCACAGCCGCAGAGTAGGGTTTCACGTGGCAATGACCACCAAATATACGTGGCACAGCCACAGAATGGGGGATCTCACGTGGCAACGGCCACCAAATATACGTGGCACAGCCACAGAATAGGGAATCTCACGTGGCCACGGCCACCAAATATACGTGGCACAGCCACAGAATGGGGGATCTCACGTGGCAACAGCCACCAAATATACGTGGTACAGCCACAGAATGGGGGATCTCACGTAGCAACAGCCACCAAATAGGATGTCTCACGTTACCAGAACGAAGAAGAATCGGGCTTACATGCTACCAGAGCGATGCCCAGAGCAATGCCCGGTGTGTATTCAAAATTACACACCTAAGTCTTTATCAATTACCATTATCATATAAAACTAGTTTGCCTTCACGTAGAACTCATAGTGGTTTTTCTCTCATAAAACTCATTTAAAACTGTTTTGTACTCAACACAAAACATATTTAAAACCGAGTTCCAACTGGCAAAACATGCACATATTTCTCAAATCTCAATATTGCCTTAACGTAGAGCCCAATTCATTTCTCATACAAACTCAACGGTTTATAAAAGCAGTTTCGCACGTAGCTTATAAACTCATAAAAATATTGGGCTCCAACCGGCTATAAAATCGTGTGCATTGTCATCAAAACACAACACATCAAACATGCCTGTTTTATAAATCACAAATCATGCTATAATAGTTCACAAATCACATACACAAATGGTTTAGTTTCCCTTACCTCTTTACACCTCGTATAGTGCAATTGTTTCCCCCTTGTCACGGACTAGTCTCGCATTCCACTCTGGAACTCCCGAGCTGTCCAAACGATGTTAAAACATCAATACTCATTATCACAGTAACCTCAATTCTCAAAATCGAGCATAATTCCTCATAACACCTCAAATCTCTCAATTCCCGTAACTCTATCACAATCCACAATCTCATTCACAACATCTCAACATTCTACACTTCCCATGCCACAATATCTATGATAATTCACCACATTGTCTAAATTTTCATTTATAGCTCAAAATTCCCAAAATTACCAAAATTGCTAAATATCATTATCACTCCAACTACATTGTAATTTCATCAATCCCTAATCATTTTCCAGCTACTTCAACACAATGCCAACAACCATTATCAACAAAATCATCTCAAATATCAAGATCGAGGTTTAGAAATTACCTAAAACTTGTGGAGAGCTTATCTCTTGCCTCGATTCGATCCGTCTTTCGATTCCCAAGTATGTTGTTCTCCCTTTGATGAGGAACAACTTTCCTTCTTGCCATAACCTCTGATTTGGACGAAAATGGGTGCTTTGGATGAGTGAGAAAGCTAGGGCTCGGGTGAAAATAGGGTTTGGAGGAGAGAGAAAATGAAATTGCAGGAGAAAGCAGGGGTTCCTTATATAGACAGAGGGTAGGAGATCGATCTGGCTCTTGATGAGATCGATCTGCATTTGAATTTGGGGACGATTTTAGGCAATTTTATGCCTAGAAGATCAATCTGTCGAGGGGTGAGATCGATCTCTTTATGACTTTATGAGATCGATCTGCTCCTTGAGGAGATCGATCTTTTCCCAAACAGAAACATTTGGAGATCGATCCCTTCCTCATGAGATCGATCTTCTCTCAAACAGAATCATAAGGAGATCGATCCTCTTCCATTGGAGATCGATCTGCTCCTTAAATTCCTCCTTCCTTGTCATTTTTAACTCACCAGATCGATCTCTCCTTCTCCAAGATCGATCTAACCTCATAGTTTCACACTTAGGTTAAACACTTAACATGTAAATCTCTAAATATAATTTTCACAGTCTACTACTATGATTATTTCTCATTTGTTACTTATACATTTCACTTAACTCAATAAATTACACTTCAATTCCATATTACATAATTAAAATATGTCTAAAATTCTCAGATCTCACATCCTCCCCACCTTAAAAGAATTTGGTCCTCCAAATTCAACTCAACTAGTCAAATAGATGGGGGTACTTCTCCTTCATGAGATTCTCCAGTTCCCACGTTGCCTCTTCCATTGAGTGATGTTTCCATAAAACTTTCACTAATGGGATGCTCTTAGTTCTAAGTACCTTCTCCTTTCTATCGAGAATCCGAACGGGTTCCTCAGTGTAGCTCATGTCCTCTTGTATGTCCATCTCGTCAAACTCTACGACATGAGAAGGGTCCGGGTGGTACTTCCTCAACATAGACACATGAAAAATATTATGTATTCCGGACATCTGTGGGGTTAATGCCAATCTGTAGGCTACCTCTCCCACTCTCTCAAGAATCTCGAATGGTCCTATGTATCGAGGACTCAATTTTCCTTTCTTCCCAAATTGTATGATACCCTTACTCGGTGATATTTTCAGAAATACTGCATCACCAACATCAAACTCAAGTGGCTGTCTACGCACATCCGCGTAGCTTTTCTGTCTACTCTGTACAGCCCGTAACCTCTCACATATGAGTTTCACACTCTGTACAGCTTGCTTAACAAGCTCGGGAGCATTTATCTTTCTGTCACAGACTTCTTCCTAAACTACAAGGGATCTACACCTCCTGCCATATAGAGCTTCAAAAGGTGCCATTCTAATACTCGCATGATAGCTGTTATTGTACACAAACTCTGCTAGGGGCAGGTGATCATCCCATGATCCCTTAAAATCCATCGTACACACCCTCAACATATCCTCCAGGGTCTGAATAGTCTTCTCTGACTGACCATCTGTCTGAGGATGATAGGCGGTACTAAAACTCAATCGAGATCCCATGGACTCCTGAAACTGGGTCCAAAATCTGAAAGTAAATCGAGAATCTCTATCAAAAGTAATACTCACTGGAGCCCCATATAATCTAGCTATCTCGCTGACATGCAGCTCAGCTAAGGCATCCACAGTATCTATGCTCTTGATGGCAAGGAAGTGGACACTCTTGGTCAATCTATACACTATAACCCATATAGCGTCACGACCTCTTTGGGTCCTCAGTAAACCCATAATAAAGTCCATAGTGACATGCTCCCATTTCCATGTAGGTACAGGTAAAGGTTGTAGTAGTCCTCCAGGCTTCCGATGCTCAGCTTTCACTTGCTGGCATATTAAACATCTGGCCACATACTCTGTCATGTCTCGCTTCATACCACTCCACTAGTACACCATTCTTAAATCTCGGTACATCTTAGTACTCCCTGGGTGCATGGTGTATCACGAGCAGTGGGATTCTCTCAGTATCTATCTCTTTAGGGTATCATCGTCGGTACACAAATCCGTCCTCTGAATCTCAACAATCCATCCTCACTGACTGTGAGATCCGACTATGAACTCTGATCAACTTGGCTAACCATATCTATCAACCTCTGATCATTACGCTGCCCAGTTCTAATCTGATCCATGATCCTGGGCTCTATCCGCAAGCTAGCCAAAAATCCAGTCTCTATCTCTTTAACTCTGATCCGGAGTTCGACGAATTGCTCCAGTAAATCCCATTCCCTGATCATCATAGCAGATATCATACTCTTCCTACTCAGGGCATCAGCAACTACATTCGCCTTACCCGGATGATATAGAATCTCGCAGTCATAATCCTTAAGGAGTTCTATCCATCTCCTTTGTCTCATGTTTAACTCTTTCTGATCAAAGAGATATCTCAAACTCTTGTGATCAGTGAAGATTTGGAATCTTTCCCCATATAAGTAGTGTTACCAGATCTTCAAGGCAAATACCACAGCGACTAACTCCAAATCATACGTGGGGTAATTCCGCTCATGGTCTTTCAACTGTCGCAATCCATATGCGACCACCCTTCCATGCTGCATAAGCACACACCCCAATCCTTGATGAGATGCATCACTATACACCGAAAATCCTCCTGATCCCTCAGGAATAGTTAACACATGTGCTGCTGTCAATCTCCTCTGCAATTCCTGAAAATTGAGCTCACATTGATCGGTCCATATAAATGGAGTCTCTTTGCGTGTGAGCTTAGTCAAAGGGGCGACAATCCTGGAAAATCCTTCCACAAACCTTCTGTAATATCCTGCCAAACCAAGGAAGCTTCGTACCTCCGTAACTGTCCTCGATCTTTCCCAGTTAAGCACAGCCTCCATTTTACTTGGATCCACTGATACTCCTTCTTTTGAGACTATATGACCAAGGAAAGCTATCCAATCCAGCCAAAACTCACACTTACTAAACTTTCCATATAATTGTTTATCTCGGAGTATCTGAAGTACTAACCACAAATGTTGTGCATGCTTCTCATACGATCGAGAGTACACCAAGATATCATCAATAAAGACTATCACAAACTTATCTAGATAGTCACTGAACACCTCGTTCATTAATCTCATAAACGCTGCAGGGGCGTTTGTCAATCCAAAGGACATCACCAAAAACTCATAATGGTCATACCTCATCCTGAAGGCCGTCTTTGGAATATCTTCTTCCTTGATCCTCAATTGGTGATAGCCCGATCTCAAATCAATTTTAGAGAAGACTGAGGCCCCTCTTAGCTGATCAAGTAGATCATCAATCCTGGGCAGTGGGTATTTATTCTTCACCGTGGCTTTATTCAACAGCCGGTAGTCTACGCATAATCTGAGACTACCATCCTTCTTCTTAACAAATAAAACTGGTGCTCCCCACGGTGAGATACTGGGTCTAATGAACCCTTGATCCAATAACTCTTGTAGTTGTTTCTTCAATTCTCAAGTTCCACTAATGCCATCCTGTAAGGAGGTTTAGAGATCGGCTGAGTATCTGGTACCAAATCAATGGTAAACTCCAGCTCTCTCTCTGGTGGTAAACCTGGTAACTTATCTGGGAAAACATCCAAAAATTCTCACACCACAGGTATATCTTCAATCCTCGGATGTTCCCGATCATCATCTGATACGAGTGTTTCATAACTTTCACATGAACAATCATATTTAATACTCTCCAAAATATATTAAAATTCTCAAATTGTTTACAAAATTCCATACATCTATTTACTCAATATTTCAAACGTACACTGTAAGGTTTAGGTAGGGAGAAAGTTACAATCTTAGTGTAGCAGTCTAAACTCAATCGATTGGTTGCCAACCAATCCATCCCCAGAATTACATCAAACCCATGTATATTCAACATGATTAGATCTGCTAACATCACTCTATCTCCCACCTTTATTTCACATCCTCTACAGATTAACTCAGTCCTCTGGGATTCACGCATAGGAGTATTTACATGTAGTATATATTCTAGAGGTTCAAACTTCAAGTTTAATCTACATGCAAAATGCTCAGAAATGAACTAATGCGTGGATCCTGGGTCAATTAACACATGAGCCTCATAACCAAAGATAGAGAGTGTACCTCTTATAGTTTCTGCAGAAGTTTCTACGGTCTCCTTATCTAGGGCAAACACACGTCCCTGTGTAATAGGTCTCTTCCTTTTCTCTGCAGCAGTGGCCCGTCTCTGGGGGTTCACTCTCTGAGGCTGCTGTCTAGTAGGCTCCGGAACATGTGGTTTCTGAGGTTGAGGGCAATCCTTCACCATGTGACCCATGTCTCCACATCTAAAACATCATGGATCAACCCAGTACAACTTCCCTCATGCATTCGACCATAATTTCTGCAAACCCTTAGCTCAGGCCTGACATCTCGAGGGATCTCCCTAATGTTAGGGTAACCTCTGGGTCTCTCTAATCTACCCTTCTGCACCTCAATCCTTCCTCTTCTGAAGGAACCTCTCCGAGCCTCTGTTTGAAAAATCGCTGGCCTCTTGCCCTTATCTCTATTCACCGCTCTGAGCTCGTTCTGGGATTGTACCATTTCGATTCCTCTTTCAATCTCTTGTGCTCATCTCAGAGCATCTCCAAACTCAGTAATACATAGCCCTATCAATCTATCTCTGATGATGGGCTTCAATCCATACACAAACTTCTTTTTGCGGAGCTCTTCATTCTTGAAGGTCTCTAGGTCATATCTCAATAGCGCGGTGAATTGGCTCTCATAGTCATCCACAGACATATCACCCTATACCAAATTCAAAAACTCGGTCTGTTTCTTTCTCTGGGCCACTCATGGTACATATTGGGTCCTAAAGGCTGTTTGAAACTCTTTCCATCCAATCACATCCTGGCGGGACATCAGAATACCCTGGGTAGTACCCCACCAATCTCGGGCTCTCCCCTTCAACATATAGATACTCATACTGACCCTCTCAGCATCGGTACACCCCAGATAATCAAATATAATTCTCAACTCCGTCAGCCACTCCTCAGCCTCTGTAAGATCATTCTTTCCCCTAAATGCGGGTGGATTCATTTTCAAAAAGTCCTTCAGTCAGACCATACTTCTGTCATCAGGCTGAGTGATAGGAGGTACTGGATCCATCTGTACTGGGGGTACGGGAGGTCCTTGTGGTCGTGTAGGAGTAGTACCCGAGGCATTAACTCCAAAGTGTTGCATGAATAGCACTGCCATCTGCTCAAAACCTTGTCTCACATCGGTCTCAATCCGATTAAATCGAGAGTTAGGACTCTCTGGTTGTGGGGCAGGTGGCGGAGGGGACTCTGCCTGCCTCCTCGAATGACCTCGTCGTCCACTCATTGTCTATCTCAACTCGTCTCCTACGCGTACATATCAAAATCGATTGAAATCTCAATCCTCAAATTCAGTTCATGACCAGACTATTACAGACACTTGGGATGTATTCTATTTCACTTAACCGACACTGACAGTACTAGACACCCTAAGCTCTAATACCAAGAAAGCTCTGTCACACCCCAGAAACGCGGAAAATAGGGCAAATTTAAAACTTTTTACTCATCAATTTACAATTAAGAGTGCATTCCTGTGCAGTGTCATACATCATCATACTTATCAAACCTCAGGACCTCGTCATTAAATAGTATATATCATATCATATACATTACTCGATCTCAAGTTAATTAATCCTAATACATCCCATACAATGTTATACATCAAGTGTCTGTAATTACAATAATTGTCTGGGTACATGAAAAGATAAATGATACCTCAAAACACAATATATGGCCTGGAGCTCAAGTCCTCTACTAGCCACTACTCCGTACGTCGCAGGGAAACCCTTTTTCACTTGAAGAAATCTGGGGGGAAAGAAAACAGGGTGAGCTTCTAAATCGCTCAGTAAGGGGGTAAGGGACTCGTTATATAAACCGTAATGCACATCATAAAATATTTATTTGCACGTGAAACTCAGTATACTCATTTGAAAACCATAGCATGAAAGTTCTCAAAACAACATTCTCATATCTCAAAATCATGTGGAAACATGAAGTAAAAGGCTCAGTATAGAGCAGCAACAAGCATGTGAAAATAATGCGATAATGGCTTTCTCAATAAACGTGATAAAATCACTGTAATAATAATACACGTGACGCAGCCATCAAACACACGTGACATAGCCACTGATTTAGATTCACACGTGGCATAGCCACAGAGTAGGGTTTCACGTGGCAACGACCACCAAATATACGTGGCACAACCACAGAATGAGGGATCTCACGTGGCAACGGCCACTAAATATACGTGGCACAGCCACAGAATGGGGAATCTCACATGGCAACGGCCACTAAATATACGTGGCACAGCCACAGAATGGGGGATCTCACGTGGCAACAGCCACCAAATATACGTGGCACAACCACAGAATGGGGGATCTCACGTGGCAACAGCCACCAAATAGGGTGTCTCACGTTACCAGAACGGAGAAGAATCGGGCTTACATGCTATCAGAGCACTGCCCGGTGTGTATTCAAAATTACACACCTAAGTCTTTATCAATAGCCATTATCATATAAAACTGGTATGCCTTCACGTAGAACTCATAGTGGTTTTTCTCTCATAAAACTCATTTAAAACAGTTTTGTACTCAACACAAAACATATTTAAAACCGAGTTCCAATCGGCAAAACACGCACACATTTCTTAAATCTCAATATTGCCTTAACGTAGAGCCCAATTCATTTCTCAAACTCAACGGTTTATAAAGTGGTTCCGCACGTAGCTTATAAACTCATAAAAACATTGGGCTCCAACCGGCTATAAAATTGTGTGCATTGTCATCAAAACACATCCCATCAAACATGCTTGTTTTATAAATCGCAAATCATGCTATAATAGTTCACAAATCACATACACAAATGGTTTAGTTTCCCTTACCTCTTTGCACCTCATATAGTGCAATTGTTTTCCCCTTGTCACGGACTAGTCTCGCATTCCACTCTAGAACTCCCGAGCTATCCAAACGATGTTAAAACATCAATACTCATCATCACAGTAACCTCAATTCTCAAAATCGAGCATAATTCCTCATAACACCTCAAATCTCTCAATTCCCGTAACTCTATCACAATCCACAATCTCATTCACAACATCTCAACATTCTACACTTCCCATGCCACAATATCTATGCTAATCCACCACATTGTCTAAATTTCCATTTATAGCTCAAAATTCCCAAAATTACCAAAATTGCTAAATATCATTATCACTCCAACTACATTGTAATTTCATCAATCCTTAATCATTTTCCAGCTACTTCAACATAATGCCAACAACCATAATCAACAAAATCATCTCAAATATCAAGATCGAGGTTTAGAAATTACCCAAAACTTATGGAGAGCTTATCTCTTGCCTCGATTCAATCCGTCTTCCGATTCTCAAGTATGTTGTTCTCCCTTTGATGAGGAACAACTTTCCTTCTTGCCACAACCTCTGATTTGGATGAAAATTGGTGCTTTGGATGAGTGAGAAAGCTAGGGCTCGGGTGAAAATGGGGTTTGGAGGAGAGAGAAAATGAAATTGCAGGAGAAAGCAGGGGTTCCTTATATAGACGGAGGGTAGGAGATCGATCTGACTCTTGATGAGATCGATCTGCATTTGAATTTGGGGACGATTTTGGGTAATTTTATGCCTAGGAGATCGATCTGTCGAGGGGTGAGATCGATCTCTTTATGGCTTTATGAGATCGATCTGCTCCTTGAGGAGATCGATCTTCTCCCAAACAGAAACATTTGGAGATCGATCCCTTCCTCATGAGATTGATCTTCTCTCAAACAGAATCATAAGGAGATCGATCTGCTCCTTAAATTCCTCCTTCCTTGTCATTTTTAACTCACTAGATCGATCTCTCCTTCTCCAAGATCGATCTGACCTCATAGTTTCACACTTAGGTTAAACACTTAACATGTAAATCTCTAAATATAATTTCGACAGTCTACTACTGTGATTATTTCTCATTTGTTACTTATACATTTCACTTAACTCAATAAATTACACTTCAATTCCATATTACATAATTAAAATATGTCTAAAATTCTTAGATCTCACACACGATCAGAGGTCAGGTAAATATGGAAGAAGAAAATTGAAAAATTTACTCTGATTTTTGGGTAGTTTTGGGTCGTGACATTCTTACCGCAATTGCTCTAGCCGAACCCCTTGCTAATTTTTCCCCAAAATGTTCTAACCAATTTTTGGAAATTCTTGATGAACACCTACTGTCCTACACGTTGGAGCTTAATGGAAGGTGTTCTTCACCTAGTCAGCTTGCCTAGGCACCCAACTCACACTTACAGCTCAATGTTCAGGATTCATGGTTGTTTCAACAAGTTTCTGGTATGGTGAGGGTGGAGAACGTGATTGGTTAGCTTGTGAGGTAATAATCTAAGCTAAAACTAGTTTCTAAACTACTTAAGCTAACATTTCCAGATTTTGTTAGCTGTTGCAGTAATTTGCTGGACATGTGGCTGTTAGGAGTGGATGGCAATGGAAGGGGAAAGGGACGTTGCTTGCAAGTCTAGAAAGTTGTTTTAGGGTGGTTGGTGGCGTGGGAAAGGGTGGCTACCACTGGTTTTCGGTCCAGGTGAGGTGATGGTGGCGTGAAGGTGGTGAAGAATTAAAGTGTTTTTTGGTTTTCTGGTTTCTAAGGCAGAAAACGTGAATGGGAAAGAGGGAACCAGAAAGGTTACCCTCCCTTATATATTTTTTGTAATTTTCAGTTTTCTAATTATTATGAAAATTATGTTTTAGTTAATTTAATTAGTTGGTAATTTAATTTCTAGAATTTACAATCTAATTATACATGCATATAGTTTAGCTTATACTATAGTTTTAGGAATTAAATGTTAAGTGCAGAATTTATAAACTTTAATCTAAATAAAATCTGGTTTTCCTGCTCTAATATAAATGGCTTCACCAATTTAACATCTAAATTTTAGATTTATAGTTTAATCATCATGTTTTACTCTAATACATATATATATATATATACAATTATAATTACATTTCAAATTACATTGTTTATCAATTTAAAAATCAAAGTGCAGGTTTAGTAAATCTGAAAATTAAGTTTCATGATTAGAAATTGATCTACATAAATTTCAGGTTTTCATACTTCTAATGTATGCATATTTTTATCAACTTCCTATATGGTTCAACATGTAAACTTAAATTATAGATTTAATACTTAATCTACCTATATTCTAGTCTTATATTTCATATGTATATGTGACTACATTTTCAGATTTAATACTCATAAAATCTTATGGAATCCGTTTTACATATTTCTATATATACTTATACATATAAACTTGTTTCAAAAATAATCTTTACATAAAGTCTACATCTAAATATAAAATTTCAGATTTTTTTTTAATTTATGCAAAAGTATATTTCATCTTAATGTTAGTAGCTTTATATTTTCAGATTTTGTTACTTTACTATATTAAATAAATTTACTCCCTAATTAGCTAAGCTACTTACTTAAATTTAATAATTTCACTACCTATTTATTCATGAAATTTCCCCTTAACCGATTTTATCATGGTTTCCTTATCAATTTCGGTCACACACTAATCTACTTACATGAATTAAATTTATTTCTTCATTTATGAATATTTAGCCTAATGTCTAATGATAAATTATCTTAGTCTTTCCCAATTTAATCGTATGAACACATTTCAACTAAATAAATTGTGTCCTTAACATAATCCTAAATATGCATTCTACATTATGCCATTAATTTATATTCTCCCTACATAATTTATCTTTGTTGTATTTTATTTATATTAGACTATAATTTTCGTTTTCAATACTTATACTTACCTAACTTTATCACTTCTTACCAATTCTTACCTTGCTTAAACTAAAATTACACCAAAATTATTTTTCTAAGTGGTGTAAACCGAAATAATCTTATTCAAATTTCCATTTATTCTATCTCTTAATTAGATTAAATCTTCCTATTCGTAACTAATCCAGACTTAACATAAAGACAAACGAGACATTGGTATAGGGAATTTTGCGGTCTTATAGGCGGCCACCTCTTAGGTCCTACAGATGCAAAGTGCCACACGGTCAATCCATTTTTGTGATGCGCGCCTTGGTGGCATATATCAATTTCGCCTTTGGGTGTGATTGAATTGTTGTACGACCTTGATCACGTCTACAGCCTTGCCATAGCCATGTTTATGATTTCCCTCTACGGAGGATGACTATGTTATCATCGCATGACAATCCTATAAGTTAGCCTAGTTTCCATCCGATATGAACTATGTTATAAGATTTTGATCCTTCGATACATGTTTATGCATCAGTTATGCTTTTGAAGTTCAATGGGTTTTGAAAGATTCTGAAGTTCTATATGTCTCGAAAGATTTTGATGTAACTAGATAGATTTGTTACCTCGAAATTATATTTCTATTGATTATGTTTTCCATTTACGCATTTTGGAAGCTATGTAATATTTGTAAAGAAATGCTATCTTTTAGTGTAAACACCACAAATTTCCTACATTTAAATTAGATTATATAAAAAACAAAAATAATATATTTTAATGGAAGTGAGAATATTCGTTGTAGGGCTC
This sequence comes from Firmiana major, assembly GCA_033439115.1. NCBI lineage: Eukaryota > Viridiplantae > Streptophyta > Magnoliopsida > Malvales > Malvaceae > Firmiana > Firmiana major. Next base: position 39,290,388 of record CM065907.1, on the reverse strand, counting down.
GAGGAGTATGGGAACCGAGAAGCCCGTGAATAACAGGGAACCCGAAAATACAGGAAGTGATAAAGCAAGTGCAAGCATGGAGGGATCGAAAATAATTTTGATGTAAAAACTTGTATCGGGAATTTATGAGGAATGATGAAATCCCAATAATATTTCATTTTCGAAATAATGAAAATTTCATGGAAGGCATGGATATTATGTCTTTGGATAAATTATACAAGAAAATGTATATATATAGATATATACATAGGTGTATATGTATATATATATATATATATTAGACATTTAAATAGATGAATAATAATATATATAGCAAATATATATTATGTAATGTATAGTATTTAATATATAAGCATTAATGAATAATAAATAAAGCATGAGATAAATAAATAAAAAATGAAATGGAACACTGTTGTTGCTCGATTACAACAATGTCGAATTGCAGACGTCTTCACCTCGATCTTCACGTCACCTGTTCGAGAATGCCTCTGCAAAAGAGAGAAAGATCAGAGGGATGCAGGGGTTTTTCCCTGCGTTGGCACTCCGATGCTTAAGTCAGCCAGAGAATTGAGCAGAGTTTCAGTAGGGAAATTCAGAATTAGGTTAACGAATCATACCTGACCCCTATTTATAGGGATTTACTCTGTCATTAATTATATTTTTGCCCTTTTTATCTTACATAAGGCTTGTATCACTTCATATGTTTTCTTCATATGCAACGTGGTACATTCTTCGCGCACCACATGGCATACTTTTATTATTCTTTTATCATGCACAACAATTGCTCCCCACTCTTTCGCTAGGTATAACCTTGCGGAAGAGTACATATGTTCTCATTGTAGCCTCAGGTCAAGTCCTTACATTAGATTCTGAAGTCAAATTCTCTGGCCTTCTAATTCTCAAGCTCTTGTTTTGAGTGCGTGGCTTACCTCGCACATTTTTTGCTTCAAGCCCTTTGTTTGTGTGCTTATCTTACATCGTGCACTTTTCACTTCAAGCTCTTGCACATTGTCTTCGTGGCTTACCTCGCGCATTTTTCGCTTCAAGCCCTTTGTCTTGAGTGCGTGGCTTACCTCGCGCATTTTTCGCTTCAAGCCCTTGCACATTTTCTTCGTGGCTTACCTCACACATCTTTCGCTTCAAGCCCTTTGTCTTGAGTACGTGGCTTACCTCGCGCATTTTGCGCTTCAAGCCCTCGCACATTTTCTTCGTGGCTTACCTCGTGCATTTTTCATTTCAAGCCATTTGTCTTGAGTGCGTGGCTTACCTCGCGTATTTTTCGCTTTAAGCCCTCGCACATTTTCTTCGTGGCTTACCTCGCGCATTTTTCGCTTCAAGCCCTTTGGTTGTGTGCTTAGCTTACATCGCGCACTTTTCGCTTCAAGCTCTCGCACATTGTCTTCGTGGCTTACCTCGCGCATTTTTCGCTTCAAGCCCTTTGTTGTGTGCTTAGCTTACATCGCGCACTTTTTGCTTCAAGCTCTCGCACATTTTCTTCATGACTTAAATCGCGCACTTTTCGCTTCAAGCCCTTTGGTTGTGTGCTTAGCTTACATCGCGCACTTTTCGCTTTAAGCTCTCACACATTGTCTTCGTGGCTTACTTCGTGCATTTTTCGCTTTAAACCTTTTGTTGTGTGCTTAGCTTACATCGCGCACTTTTCGCTTCAAGCTCTCGCACATTATCTTCGTGGCTTACCTCACGCATTTTTCACTTCAAGCCCTTTGGTTGTGTGCTTAGCTTACATCACGCACTTTTCGCTTCAAGCTCTCGCACATTGTCTTCGTGGCTTACTTCGCGCATTTTTTGCTTCAAGCCTTTTGTTGTGTGCTTAGCTTAAATCGCGCACTTTTCGCTTCAAGCTCTCGTACATTGTCTTCGTGGCTTACCTCGCGCATTTTTCGCTTCAAGCCCTTTGCTCATTTTCTTCATGGCTTACCTCGCGCACTTTTCGCTTCAAGCCCTTGGTTGAGTGCTTAGCTTACCTCTCGCATTTTTCTCTTCAAGCTCTTGCACATTTTCTTCATGGCTTACATCGCGCACTTTTCGCTTCAAGCCCTTTGGTTGTGTGCTTAGCTTACATCGCGCACTTTTCGCTTCAAGCTCTCGCACATTTTCTTCATGGCTTACATCGCGCATTTTTCGCTTCAAGCCCTTTGGTTGTGTGCTTAGCTTACATCGCGCACTTTTCGCTTCAAGCTCTCGCACATTTTCTTCATGGCTTACATCGCGCATTTTTCGCTTCAAGCCCTTTGGTTGTGTGCTTAGCTTACATCGCGCACTTTTTGCTTCAAGCTCTCGCACATTTTCTTCATGGCTTACATCGCACATTTTTCGCTTCAAGCCCTTTGTCTTGAGTGCGTGGCTTACCTCGCGCATTTTTCACTTCAAGCCCCTGCACATGTGTAGCTGGTGCGATCAGTCATTTATCAATTATGTGTGAATCTCAACAGCCAATAAAATATCAATATGGCATAAATAATAGTTCAACAAATTAAATTTCAACCCATAGTTGAATTAACAAAAAATAATATTAAATGTCCTAAAGTCTCGCTGCCAGTGTAGTTGCAAGCGGTTGATATTCCGCGTTTTTGCTATCCTCTTGCCTTGTGACCTTTCTATCTTCTTTCAAGGCATTGGTGATGGCTTAGGTAGCCCGACGATGGTAAGGGTTTCTTTTCTTTGAACTCCCTTATATGTAGTTCAGCGTCGGTATCCTTTTCCTCACTTCTTCTTGAGTGATATATTTATCTGCTCTAGAGAACAAGTCTGAGATCGTCGTTGGCTGATCTAAAGATAGCGACTCTTGCAACTTTTCAGACCTTGTCCCTTGTAGCATAGCTGTCACAGCTACTCCAACTGTAGATCATGTATTTCAAGAGTAGCATTACGGAACCGATCCACATATCTTTTGAGTGATTCCTTGCTCCCCTGCCTTAAGGTAAGCAGATAGGTGGCCTCCCTCCTTTTCTGGCTTTTTATCACAAAGGCCTTCAGGAATTCGCTTCTTAATTGATTGAAAGACGAAATAGACCCCTCTGGCAAACTATTAAACCATTTTAGTGCATGGTCAGTTAAAGTTGAGGGGAATGCTCTACTCATGATCTCATCCTCCCATCCATGTAATAGCATCAATGACTCATAGTTCTGAATGTGGTCATAAGGGTCAGTTTTTCCCGTATACATCGTCATCTGCGGCATTTTGAATTTTGGGGGCAACAATTTTCCCATGATCGTTGTACTGAATGGGATTCTTCTTCTCTGGTTTTCTTCAGTTTGAACCAACCTTTTCTCTTCTAAGATTCGTTCCACAATTCTTTTCATATAAGTGGCAACTTGTGCCTTGGAGACAGGTATGTTTTGCACTTTCTTAGCATCGTATGCATCAGCTTGGCCGCGGTCCATAGCTTCTTTCCTGTTACCTTAAGTTCGGTTTTGACGAGTCTGAGATTGAAAGTTTGTCATTCCAGTTTCAAGGTTTCGTGCTGGATCTATTTTCGAGTCTCTCTCAACATGAGACCCTGTCATTCCCACATCTTTGATTCCGTTGTTTGGTGGGCTGTTTGTGTTCTGGGGCCAAGGATCTTTGACGCCCAAATATCCAGAGTCTACTCGAGCCGGACCCTCAAGGTTTCTAGTACTTTGGCGTTTTCGACCACCAACAATCTCCCGTGTTGAATTCTTTGTACCATGACGCCGTAGTTTTTTAACACTCTGATGTCTCCAGTTCATTGGAGTCTCACGCATGGGGTCTTCCGTAACTTGGTGCTGCAAGCCTTCCGAGGCCTCACGCACAGGGTCTCCCATACCCTGACGCCTCATATCTTCCTCTGTCTCACACATAGGGTCTCGTGCGACCATGCCGCGAGGATCTCGCGTACCCCTGTCGTGAGGGTCCGTGCAGCAGGGTCTCACGTAAGCTGGCATCCCCGCGTTATGAGTGCGCCACATGGCGCGCGAAGAACGCACCACGTGGCACACGAAGCAAACGGGGGGTCTTGCGCGGCCATGCCGTGAGAGTTTCGTGCACCCCTGCCGTGAGGGTCTCGCGCTCCACTGCCGTGAGAGTCCGCCGTGGGCATGCCGTGAGGGTCCAATACAGTCGTGCTGCGAGGGTCAGGTGCGGGCATGCCGCGAGGGTCCAATGCAGGTATGCCGCGAGGGTCCAATACACGCATGCCGTGAGGGTCCAATGCAGGCATGCCGTGAGAGTCAGGTGCAGTCATGCCGCGAGGGTCCAATGCAGGTATGTCGTGAGGGTCTTGCGGCATGTAGCCGTGAGGGTTTTGCGGCAAGTTTCCGTGAGGGTCTTGCGGCATATTGTCCTGAGGGTCTTGCAACCGTTGAGAGTCTTGCGACAAGTTGCCGTGAGGGTCTTGCGACCGCATGCCCTGAGAGTCTCGCGGTAAGTTACCGTGAGGGTATTGCGGCATGTTGCTGTGAGGGTCTTGCGGTAATATGCCGTGAGAGTCTGCTACGGGTGTGCCACAAGGCTCTGTCGCGAGTGTGCCACGAGGGTCTGCCGCCAGTGTGCGGGGAGGCTCTGTCGCCGGTGTGCCGCGAGGGTCTCGCGCATCAAGGCTTCGCGCAGTTCGCCCTTCTCCTACCAAATTCTGGATGGTCAGCGGTAGGTTTACTTGCGGAAAGGCTCCCTTGAACAAACCAACCATAGTCCGTAGAGTCCGCAGTGCTTCGACGGTCTCTTCCCTCTGCTTCTGCATGGCTTCGAATTCGGCCACAGGAACTGTCACCATATCCGACCCTCTCTCTCTCGAAACGTCATCACCCCAGTCAGTCATTGGAGAGCTCGCTATATTCTCACTTTCTTAACTTCTGATTGTTGTTGAGCGTGTTCGTACCATCGTTGTCGAAAGCTTTTCTTTCGATTCCCACAGACGGCGCCAACTGTTGTTGCTCGATTACAACAATGTCGAATTGCAGACGTCTTCACCTCGATCTTCATGTCACCTGTTCGAGAATGCCTCTACAAAAGAGATAAAGATCAGAGGGACGCAGGGGTTTTTCCCTGCGTTGGCACTCCGATGCTTAAGTCAGCCAGAGAATTGAGTAGAGTTTCAGTAGGGAAATTCAGAATTAGATTAACGAATCATACCTGACCCCTATTTATAGGGATTTACTCTGTCATTAATTATATTTTTGCCCTTTTTATCTTACTTAAGGCTTGTATCACTTCATATGTTTTCTTCATATGCAACGTGGTACATTCTTCGCGCACCACATGGCATACTTTTATTATTCTATTGATTATGTTTTCCATTTACGCATTTTGGAAGCTATGTGATATTTGTAAAGAAATGCTATCTTTTAGTGTAAACACCACAAATTTCCTACATTTAAATTAGATTATATAAAAAACAAAAATAATATATTTTAATGGAAGTGAGAATATTCGTTGTAGGGCTCGAGGAGTATGGGAACCAAGAAGCCCGTGAATAATAGGGAACCCGAAAATACAGGAAGTGATAAAGCAAGTGCAAGCATGGAGAGATCGAAAATAATTTTGATGTAAAAACTTGTATCGGGAATTTATGAGGAATGATGAAATCCCAATAATATTTCATTTTCGAAATAATGAAAATTTCATGGAAGGCATGGATATTATGTCTTTGGATAAATTATACAAGAAAATGTATATATATAGATATATACATAGGTGTATATGTATATATATATTAGACATTTAAATAGATGAATAATAATATATATAGCAAATATATATTATGTAATGTATAGTATTTAATATACAAGCATTAATGAATAATAAATAAAGCATGAGATAAATAAATAAAAAATGAAATGGAACACAAAACAATAAAACAACAAAATATACTAACACTAAACAAAAACAAACAAATAATATCTATCTATATATTAATATAATATATATATATTGATATAATATATATATATATATATATTAATATAGTATATATAAAAAAAAAGGGCTTTGTACAGAATTGGCTTTCTTTTGAAACCCAATTCCGATTGTTTCATTTGAAAACAACAAACAGAGGAGAGCTGGGCGGGAAACCAAGAAAGAAAAAAAAAAGGAAAAGAGGGAAGCTGCTCAGCTGGAGAAGAAGGAAAGGAAAGAAGAGAAAGAAGAAGGAGAAAAGAAGAGAAGAAAAGAAAGGAAAGGAAAGGAGAGGAGGGCTGATCGGGAAAGGAATAAAGAAAGAAAGAAAAGAGGAAAAGAAAGAAAAGAGGAAAAGAAAGAAGAAAGAGCTGATCGGAAAAGGAAAGGAGCTGATCGGGAGAGGAAGAAGAAAGAAAGAAAAAGAAAGGAAGGAAGGAGAAGAAGAAGAGAGGGGGGCTGGAAAATAATAACAAACCGAGACTGAAAAGAGGAAGAGCAGACCGAGAGGCAGGGGAGAAGGAGAGGGGGACCAAGGGGGTGAAAGCAGGACAAAATCGAGGAAGAAGGAGGAGAGGCTGGAACCGAGGCTTCAATTGAAGCAGGACCTGGAAAACAGAAGCAAAACCGAATGAAGATGATGATGATGGAAGGATGGAAAGAGGCAGTCACGGTAGGCTGAAGGAGTAATTAAGTGCATAGACATACATATGTATGTATGTATGCAACATTGTGTTTATTTCCTCAAGATTTATGGATGGATAAATATGTGTACAAAGATATACTAATATACACATATGATTATATATATATATATATATATATATATAAAGGGATTAATATACACATGTAGATACATGTATGTATATATATATATATAAGAGAATATATATATGTGTATACATACCAAGGAAAACCGATAGACTTTGGGTGAAAAGAAATGTATGGGGTTGATAAAAATGATGAACGGTAAAATTGGCAAAATATAGATATATATATATATGTTACATATGGAAGCTGCAACAAGAAAAGAGAAAACTGTGCAGGAGGTGGTGATTTCGGTGGAAGAAGGAAATGAATTAAAGAAATGGGAAATGTTCTGGTAGTATAGTGAATAAAAGTAAACAATTTGGAAGCAGTGGACAGGGGATGTAAGGGAGCTAACTGCCGAGCTTTTCTCTACACTTCCACGCCATCAGACATGCACCATCACGCTTCCTTATCAAACTGAAGACGAAAAAAGAGAAACTAACCCCATTATTACTGTTGAAAAATCACAGTGAGTGAGAAATAGATGAAGGAAACCGAGAGGAAAATGAGTAACGATTTCCCTCAAGAAGAGGACAGAACAAAGGTCACCTTTTTCTTTTCTCTCGGGTACTGATGATGTTAAGCATGGGAAAGGGTTGAGGCAGCGCTGAACAGAAGGTGAGGCATGAGACAGAACCAAGAGCAAGGAAGCTGAAGACAAAAGGTGTGCAGTAAGCTGGTTATAGGTGCTAAAAACGTAAACGGAGGGGCTGTTAGGGGCCTCAAGTGATGTGGTTTCGGGTGAGAAGAATGACTGTTTCAGGCCAGGTTGAAGAACCAGAAAACAGAGGAGGCTTGGTCCTTTATAGAAAACTGAAACGGAGAAGGGAGGACGGAACAAAACTGATCGAAGGGGGCAGAAGACAGCGATGATCATGGGATACTACTGGCGCCAGGAAAACCATGAACTAGAAACTAGAAAGGGAATGAAAAGAGGGAGGTCAATTGTTGTCGGACCTCGAAACAGAACTGAAGCAGTAAAGAAGCAGGGCAAAGGCATGTTGTTGATAGCTTGCTGGGCAATTGTAAGGTAGCCAAGGATGACAAAGGGCGCAAGGAGAAGAGAAACAGTAGAGGTAGAGAAGAGAAACCGGGAGTGATGAAGATGGTGTCGAAAACTAGCGAAAACGGTGGAGAGCCGAGAGTGCTGTGGTGGACTGGAAACAGGTGATCGAAGCATGGAGGTCGAGAGAGGTAAGTGGACAATGGAGGCTGGAAAGACGAGAACGAAGGATATGGTGGAGATAGGTGAGATAGGAGGCGTCGGATGGAGGAGGAAGAAGAACAAAATGATGACAGACCGGGAAGAAATAATGGAGGAGTGGCATCCGAGAGGAACAACAATGAACAGTAGATCGGCGAAGTGAAGAAATGAAGAAGAAAGAAATTTGGCGGGAAGCCAAATTAAAAAAAATAAAAATATAAAAAATATGAAAAAAGAGAAAAGAAAAGGATGAAAAGTAAAAAAAAAAAGGGAGAGGAAGAAAGTAATATATATATATATATTTATTTATTAAATATATATATATATATATATATATTTTAGAAGATAGAGGAGAATTTGGAGAAGGAAAATAAGTGTGCTAAATTTGAAAACTCGGGAAAAAGGACTCCGATCGAAATAACCTGAGTGGGTCGGATTCGTCGACTCGCTACGTCGAGACAACCGAGGATCGCAGATAGACATCGCAGTACTAAAATTATCGAAAGACTAGGTTGAGCTTTATGACTGAAAAATTAGAGATTTTAGCTTAGTTGAACAATCAAGTTTTACGGACTAAATTTTAATGATTGCAGAAATTACGGTATGACTTGAATTCGGTTTTAATTATTGAAAATCTTGAATTTTGAATTTTCATAGATCATTTTCTAAGGTTTTTCGAAAAAGGGCTAGTCAGCCTGTTTTGAACGATTTCAAAATTCAAAATTCAAGATTTGCTCGAAGTCACCTACATTGGCCAATAGTCATTTCTGATATCTGATATAACATACATGCCTTGTCTCGTCTATTTGAAAATATTTAATTGAATTTGTCTGCTTGAACTGAAATATCTACGAATCTGTTTGCTTTGCTACTGAAAACTCTGAACTTTCTGGATTTACAACAGTAGTTAAATGTATTACTGTTTCGTATTCTGTTTCTGAAGAATCTGTTTTTGGTATTTGTGCTATAACCGAGTCTAAATCTGTTTTTCGAATTTTACAATCTGATATCTGAGAAAATCATCTGTGAAACTTTTCTGGATTTAGCAATATAAAAATATATATTTTGTAGGTAGTATATTTATCTACCTGCTATGGGGTTTTTCTTACTGAGCATGTTGAGCTCACCCCCTTACTTTCCTCCACAGAGTTCCTCTGTAGCTGGTATTGAGGGATAGTATTCCTGAGTCCACTGCTAGTTCCTATCGATCGCCAGGTATACAAATTTTATACGATTATATATCTAAACATAGAAACAGCACAGTGATGTATACGATATATATTATGGGGAATGTAATTGAGGTAGATTTTATATAATCTCACATGTATTATAAAAGCAGTTTCAGTCAGTAACAGTATATTGACATGTATGTATGATAATGGATAATGTGGTAAGCGAGGATTCTGACATCGAATCACAGCCCAACCATTAAAGAGAGGAAAGGTAAGTTAAAAATACAAAAAATTTGTAGTGATTTTGGTTAAAGTCATGGATTGAGAACGGGTCCTGACAGAATGGTATCAGAGCCGAGGTTGGTCTGATGTGAGTCGGTGTTAGAAAATAGGAAAGTGTACATCCCCATAGTATTGTGTTATGTTTAGATATAACTGTGTATACCAGATAGGAGATGAACTAATTCATGATTAGGAATGCAGGAACTTTGCCTATATGGAAAATACGCGTAGTGGTAGAAGTATGAGAGGTAGGGCTCGAGGCAGGGGAGATAGACCCGAGGGACGAGCTGCTACCGAACCATTACCTACGCTTGAGACTCCAGGTGTTACTGAGGCACCCGAGTGTGCTGAGATGTGCTTTACTAGATTAGAGCGTAGTCTTGAGACGATTGTAGAGATGTTGGCATAGACGATGCCAGGTAGGCAGAGACAGGAGGCAAGAGCTGAGACAGGAGAGGCAGTTACCCCTGATACACCTACGTTGATAGCTGATGCACAAAGGACTGTAGATACTCCTACACCCCCATCGGTTTCGGGTGGTAGTGGATTAGGATATGGATGTGATCTGCATCAGTTGCGAGAATTCCAGAAGTTCAGACCTCCATCTTTTAGTGGGGTCAAGGACCATGTAGCTGCTGAGGAGTGGTTAGCGGAGCTGGAGAAGCTTTATGGATTCTTCGAGTGTACGACCTCGGAGATGGTTGCATTTACTGCGTTCCTACTGAAGGGAGCTGCAGAGCATTGGTGGAAGTCCACCCGACCTATATTGAGAGCCCGACACAAAGATATCAGTTGGGAGATATTTCGGGAAGCCTTTAGGAGGCAGTTTGTTCCCGATACCGCACAGTGGAAACTACAGGCAGAGTTTTTGGGACTAAACTAGGGGAGCTTATCTGTGGATGAGTATGAGACTCGATTCCTATCCCTAGGGAGATATGACCCCGATACCATGTATAGTGAGACCAGGAAGGTCCACAGGTTTATCGACGGTTTGAGACCGGTTCTGCGGTCCAGGTTGGTTCCAATAGACATAGCGACATATGAGGAAGCAGTGTGCAGGGTGCAACTGTGTGAGCAAGATTACGAGAGGAATGCTTTCGAGTTCGGGAAGTTTAGCCGTAGCCGAGATACACAGAAGAAGAGGTTAGCTAGAGATTTCGATTATCGAGGAGGGAAGAGACTCTTCGGTAAGAGATCACGAGTGGAAGAGGCACGAGAGAGGTATGCTAGACCTCCTGCTTATCCTACAGTAGCCCCAGCAAAGGGCATTGTCATATGAGGATAGAGACCTGTTGCCAATCAGTGTAGAAGATGCGGTAGACCAAGTGTTTCACCTTGTGGAGCACCGATTTTGTTTGTGAGAAAGAAGGATGGGAGCCTCTGATTGTGTATAGATTACCGATTGTTAAATAAGGTCACCATCAAGAATAGATACCCCCTTCCACGCATTGATGACTTGTTAGATCAGCTTCAGGGAGCACATGTCTTTTCCAAGATTGACCTGAGGTCTGGGTATCATCAGCTGAAGGTTCGAAGTGGAGATGTACCCAAGACAACATTTCGTACCCGATATGGCCATTATGAGTTCTTGGTCATGCCGTTCGGATTGACGAATGCTCCAGCTGCTTTCATGGCTTTGATGAACGATGTGTTCAAGCCATATTTGGACTAGTTTGTTATCGTCTTTATCGATGACATATTGATATACTCGAGATCCAAGGAGGAGCATAAGGAGCACCTCAGGATTGTATTGCAGACTCTACGAGAGCATGAGTTATATGCTAAGCTCAGTAAGTGTGACTTTTGGTTGTCACAGATCTCGTTTTTGGGACATGTTGTATCGAGAGATGGTGTATCAGTTGATCCATCTAAGATATAAGCTGTAGTTCAGTGGGAACAGCCAAGGACAGTCACCGAGATCAGGAGTTTTCTGGGTTTAGTTGGATACTATCGGAGATTCGTTGAGAGATTTTTGAAGTTGGCTGCTCCGTTGACACGTCTTACTCGAAAGAGTGTACCATTCATATGGAACGAGGATTATGAGAAGAGTTTTGAGGAGTTGAAGCATCGATTAACCATCGCTCCGATTCTCACTATCCCTACCAGCTCAGGAGGATTTGCAGTGTACACCGATGCTTCGCATCAGGGACTGGGCTGTGTATTGATGCAGGATGAGAGGGTAGTTGCTTATGGATCCAGACAGCTGAAGGATCATGAGAAGAACTATCCGACCCACGACTTGGAGCTGGCAGCAGTAGTGTTTGCGTTGAAGGTATGGCGCCACTACTTTTATGGCGAGAAGTTCCAGATATTTACCGACCACAAGAGCCTCAAGTATCTGTTCTCACAGAAAGAGCTGAACATGAGACAGAGAAGATGGCTAAAGCTTCTGAAGGACTACGATTGTGAGATACTTTATCATATGGGTAAGGTTAACATTATCGCCGATGCCTTGAGCAGGAAGAGCTTAGGGATGGTATTGTACATGAAGGTTAGGGAACATGATTTGCTAAAGCAGCTTGCTAGCCTTAGTTTGGGAGTCGTGCCTTCTGACATGGATATAGGCTATATGATAGCTAGTCTACACTTAGAGCCGGATCTGTTGGACAGGATCAGAGTGGCTCAGCAGACTGATCCATTTTGTATGGATGTGAGTAGTCAGATGCAGAAGGGCACCGTAACTAACTTTGAGTTGAGTTCTAATGAACTACTGAGGTTCAGGGGCAGACTGTATGTTCCCGAGGATCCAGGACTCAAGAGATTGATATTGGAGGAAGCTCATTCGTCAAGGTATACGTTACATCCGGGGAGTAACAAAATGTATCAGAACCTCCAGAAGGTATACTGGTGGTCGGGTATGAAGAGAGATGTAGCAGACTTTATGGCAAAGTGTCTCGTATGTCAGCAGGTGAAGGTAGAGCATCAAAAACCTGCAAGATTATTGCAGCCTCTACCTATACCGACATGGAAATGGGAGCATATCACCATGGATTTCATGATGGGTTTACCGAGAAATCGTAGGAATCACGATGCTATATGGGTGATCGTCGACAGACTGACGAAGTCAGCCCACTTCCTAGCTATGAGAGCAACTGATACTCTGAGTTCATTAGCAGAACTGTATGTACGCGAGGTAGTGAGGTTACACGGTGTACCAGTGAGCATAGTCTTTGATAGGGATTCCCGCTTCACTTCCCACTTTTGGGGACATTTTCAGGAAGCCACGGGAACCCAGTTGAGTTTGAGCACCGCTTTCCATCCTCAGACAGATGGTCAGTCAAAGAGGACTATACAGACTCTGGAGGATATGTTGAGAGCATGTGTGCTAGATTTTAGAGGCTCTTGGGATGACCACCTGCCACTAGCCGAGTTCGCCTACAACAACAGTTATCATTCGAGTATCGGGATGGCACCATATGAGGCTTTGTATGGCCGTAGATGTCGTTCCCCTATTGGATGGGAAGAAGTGGGTGACCGTAAGATTTTTGCTCCTGACATGGTTGCGCAAGCATCTGAGGACGTCCACTTGATAGTAGAGAGACTGAGGACAGCTCAGAGCAGACAGAAGAATTACACTGACAGGAGACGTAGGCCACTAGAGTTTGCAGTTGGTGAATCCGTGTTTTTGAGAGTTTCTCCTTCCAAAGGCATAGCGAGATTTGGGAAGAGAGGGAAACTAAATCCTCGCTATATTGGACCCTTTGAGATACTTGATCGAGTGGGAGATAAGGCTTATAGGTTGGCATTGCCACCGGACTTATCAGGTGTCCATAACGTCTTCCACATATCGATGCTTCGGAAGTATCACCCAGATCTGGCACATGTGATTAGTTACGATCCTTTGGAGCTCCGAGAAGACATGTCATATGTTGAGAGATCGATTCGGATATTGGATAGGAAGGAGAAGGTATTGAGATCGAAGACCATCGGGTTAGTGAAGATTCTCTAGCATCATCATACTTCAGAGGAAGCTAGGAGCTAAAGAGTCTGATGCGAGAGAAGTACCCTCACCTATTTGATGACTAACTTGGTTCTAATTTGGAGAACCAAATTTTTTGAGTGGGGGAGGATTGTCAGACCCAAATTTTATGTAGCTTGTACCTTATGATTCCTATGTGTATGAACACTCCGTTATTATAGTTGAATCATAAGAAGAGTATTTACTAGACTTAAAGTGTTAGTGAAATGATTTAACACGCAAAAGCTACATAAGAAGCCTAATGTGAGCTATAAGTGTCACAGGCTAAACCGAGTAAATCTAAATCATTCTGACTGAAAATAAGAACTTAAAATGAGAGAGCATAGAGAGCTCATGAAGGAAAGTCAGCTTGATTTAGTCCCGAACATATAAAACGAGAGTAAAAGCTAACAAGGGTAAAATGGACCTTTTTGGCGAGATAAGGTGTTTCGGGTATAATTATCCACCGAGAATGGTTGAAACATAAAGACAAGAGTGTAAGACATAAGATATGGCACTATCAAAATTTTGAGAAAAAGTCAACTTGGTCAATGGTTAAGGAAAAAGTCGACTATAGTTAAGAAAGTGGACTTTTACCATAGTTGACTAATCATGGTTAAAAATTAACCTAAGTGTGGAGAAAAAAATTGAAAAAAAATATTCTTGGCCAGAATACAAGATAATCATCCCCGGAAGTAAGGAAAATTTATTCGGAAGGATTCCAGATTAAATTTAATGGTTAAAAATGTAATGGGCCTAAGGTGAAAATTTTAAAGCCCATTAAGGTATACTAAACATATATCGAAATTTTTAGGTCCTTTAGACCGAATTGTTGGACCAATTGATTGGCCAAATATTTAGACAATTAAAGGCCCGAGACATAGTAAAAATTTCAGCCCGAAAGCCCATTAAGAAAGCCCAAACCGAGAAGCCCAAATGGAAAGCCCATGAGATAAATATCTAACCATAGTTAAAGCTAACCATGACTCATAAGGTGACTCATTAGGTGACTCATGGCTAAGGCTTGGAAAGTCAAGTATAATGGCTGGAAAGTAAAGTTTAATGGCTAAGTAAGTGGCTTATAAATTCAGCCACACCATTGTCATCTTCATAACACCAAATTCGGCTAGAAGAAGAAACCATTGAAACATATTATCCAAGCTTCCTCTCACTAGAAATCACTAGGAATTAGGCATATTTGGAACTTGCATCCTTCATAGAAGTTGTTCCAAATTGAAAGGAGAGTGATATATGTTGGAATTGGCTATCAAGGAGCCATAGAGTGCAAACCGTGAGCCTTCAAAGATTCGGCCAAAGGGTGAACACAACAATTGGTATATTTTCTAATTTTCAATTTCATATATGTTAATGTATGAATGATTTTAAGTATGTTGATATATGTTTTAAGCATTGAAACATATTAAATCACCATGAAGTTGGTTAGGCCGATAATGAGTAATGGGATATTGATTTATGTCCATATGATTTTAAGGCATAAATGGATTAATGTACATATGTTAATGATTATGGTGTAATTAGAATTAATCAAATTGATTAATTAATACATGTAATTACTTGGCAATCAAGGTGTTTGCTAAAATGCCTAAATGAACTATATGATGGTTAGGAATGTTGCCAACCAAGTGTTTGTGAAAATGCCTAAGTGAATTTGCTAAGAAATAGGCATGGATGGCATGCCATGGCATAACCGAGAACATGGGTAGCTCTCGGCCATGGCATGTGGCCGAGAGGCCCAATGGGCCAAGCCCAAATATTTTAAGCCCAAGGTGATGTAATGGGCCTAGGACAAGCCCAATAAGAGCTGGTGGGCCCCACAAGCCCAATAGGCCCAACGAAAATGAATAGTAAAATGAAAATGGGCTTAAGGCATAGTTAGGTTCATTAAAGATTATTAAGGCCCATTAAGGGAAATAGATTGTATTTAATGTGAAATACAGTAGAAAAAGTGTAATTAACCTGATAAATGGTTATATGCAGCTCCAGAGAGTATTAGAGGAGCAAATCAGACTGCTGAAACGAGCAGCGCAGAGAAAGTGAAATTTCTCGAGTGATTGCAGGTAAGGGACTTTTGTGAGTAGTTAGAGATACTTGCACGTATTTTCGTTTGCTTTTACATTCACTTAAAAACTCTGAGGGTTAGAGAAAGTGAATTATAATTATTGCGACCCGATAGTGGCAAATTACGATTTTACCCCTTGTTAGTCAAAAAGTCAACTTTTGTGAAAAGTTGTAAAAAATATGGGAACCACTATTTTGAATGTTTAACTGCTGTTTAGCGGGAGAATAAATAGATGGGCTAATAATTTTAAGGTTGATGTGAATTAAGCACACTTTATAATGCTGATTTTGATGTTTTGCAAATCATCCATTTTTAAAGAGCCATCTATCATATTTTATGAGAATGAATCCTGCTGGAGCACAGCTCGCACTGGATTTCATATATTTTCCACATACATTAGAGCTGGATTTTGATTCGCACTAGAATTCCATGACATGCATGATAGAGTACTGGAGTTCTTACTCGTACTCAGTTTTATATGATATATGCATGACAGAGTGCTGGAGCGATTAGCTCGTACTCGAGTTTTACATGAGATACATGATAGAGTGCTGGAGCATTGCTCGTACTCGATTCTTCATGGTTTATACATGACATAGTACTGGAGCTATTGCTCGTACTTGATTTGATGATATTATGCATAGCATGCTACTGGAGCTATTGCTCGTACTTGATTTAATACATGAACTATGCATTGACCTAATTGCTAGAGGTTTACTCGCACTAGAGTTGAGTTTGTGATATGAAACAGTGTTTGAGCGGAGTGTCGACTGTGAGTCGCACTCAAGGCGCGCACTGTATGTGATATATAATACATGTTAAAACCCATGCCCGAGTCCTTGTGTGACTGTGTGTTATATCTAGAGAGGATATCCACATGAGGGTAATGTAGACGTGGTATGATATTCCATGGTTTGAGGGCTAAGACCTATGGCAGGCACCCCGACTGTGATGTAGGGTCTACGGGTGTACTTTGTACCGTGCCCGGGGCATGGGAGTACGCTGTACCGTGTGTTGTTGTATAGCTGACGGTTGTAATGGACTGACCACCCTCCCGTTACAGCAGTGATGCCCCGCACACCGAGTACTGTGTTGCTTGGGATCACATGCTGGATTTGATCATAGTCCAGGATACTATTTGTATTTCACCACAGAGTCTCACATGATATATCACATTGATTGACTGATTTAAATTACGGACAGACCTGAGGGATGGATCAGACTCCGATTTTGTGTTGTGAATGATTTAAATGCCATATTTTATGTGATTTAAATATACATGGCATGATTTATCTAAAGGCATGATTTATATACGATGCATTGTTTTGCACTACATGCCTACATTTGAGAAAGAGCATGATTTCTGTACATGGAATTTAATCTGTACAAGTATAAATATATATATATATTTAAAGACATGCTTTTAAAGTGAGTTAAGGAAATAATGTTTTCAAGGCATAGCATTATTTTGAGTAGATAGTGTAGATATCTACTTGCTTGCCTGATTTCCTTACTGAGCGCATTGTATGCTCACCCCCCTTTCTTTACATCTCTCTACAGAGCATCAGCAGTAGAGCGAGAGCTATTGAGGGATAGTATTCCTGAGTCCACTACTAGTTCCTATCGATCGCCAGGTATACAGATTTTGTATGGTTATATATCTAAACATAGAAATAGCACAGTGATGTATACGATATATATTATGGGGAATATAATTGTGGTAGATTTTATATAATCTCACATGTATTATAAAAGCAGTTACAGTCAGTAACAGTATATTGACATGTATGTATGATAATGGATAATGTGGTAAGCGAGGATTCTGACATCGAATCACAGCCCAACCATTGAAGAGAGGAAAGGTAAGTTAAAAATGCGAAAAATTTGTAGTGATTTTAGTTAAAGTCATGGATTGAGAACGGGTCCTGACAGATATCCTTTAGAAACTTCACATAACTTGGCATTTGCTCTAAGGCATCCGCGAAAGGAATGTTGATGTGAAGTTTCTTAAAAACCTCAAGAAATTTAGCGAATTGTTGATCTGATTTTTTATTTTGGAACCTATGAGGAAAAGGTACTGGTGGTCTAACCGGAGGGGATGTAGTGGAAACATGTATAACATCAGAGGGCGAGGAAGGTTGTGAAATAGAAGAAGGTATAGATGAAGAAGTGCCTAGCTTGGATTCCTTGGCAGCCCGATCTTTAGATTCCTGCTCTTTTTGAGCTGCTTCTTTAGAACTTATGAATTCTTCAACTATGTGCTGTTCAGGTTGGGACTTAACTTGTGGCTCCTCTAGCTCTCTGCCACTCCTAAGGGTGATAGATCTAACATGTTCCTTACCCTCCCTTCGCTTAACAGGATTAACTTCAGTATTACTAGGAAGGGTCCCTTAAGGACGTTGGTTAAGAGCACTAGTTATTTGTCCCACATGAACCTTTAAGTTCTTAATTGAAGCAGCTTGATTTTGCAGGATCGTTGAGAATATCTCCTCTAATGTAGGCTTCTTCTCAGCTGCTGGTGTATGGTAGAATAGGGCCTGCATAGGTTGTGGTGGTGGTGGTGGTGGTGGTGGTGATAGATGATAGAGGTGGATGATGTTGAAAATGAGGTGGGGATGGTTGATGAGGCAGATGAAATGGAAATTGCAGCTGTGGTGGTTCCTGAACCGGTGGAGCTTGAAAACTAGGGGGTTCTACAGATCTAGAGTTATAAGGTTGCCCTTGGTTTTGGCTCCAGGAGAAGTTATGATGGTTCCTCCACCCTGGGTTGTAGGTGTTTGAAAAAGGGTTGTTTTGTTGCGTTTGAGAAGGGGCAACATACTGAACCGATTCTAGGTTAAGTGGACACCTATCTACAGAGTGGGTACCACTACACAGCTCGCAGGAAAGGAAAGGACTTTGGACAGAATACGCAGGGTTAGGGCTAGTAGGAGGATTATGTTGGGTACTGAGTAACTCTACCTTCTTCGTAAGATTAGCGATTTGAGAGGTCAGGGTAGACAGTGTGTCGAGCTCATAAATACCCGCTGGCTTCTTTGGCATTTGCCTCTCCGAGGACCATAGATAGTTGTTAGCCGCCATCTTTTCTAACAACTCGTAAGCTTCCTCCTCTGTTTTACACATTAGCACTCCACCCGCCGCAGCGTCAACAATAGTCCTATTTGGGCTTGTTAGTCCGTTGTAGAAGGTCTGAACTTGCAGCCACAAAGGTAGACCATGATGAGGGCACTTCCTAAGAAGCTCCTTATATCGTTCCCATGCTTCGTAAAGAGATTCAGAGTCGTACTGAGCAAAGGACGATAGATTACTACGGAGTTGGGCCATTTTAGAGGGAGGGAAAAACTTAGATAGAAATTGATGGGCTAATTCGTCCCATGTAGAAATGGATCCTGGAGGCAGAGAGGTTAACCAGTGTCTCGCCCTATCCCTAAGTGAGAAGGGGTATAATCTAAGCCTAAGCGCATCATCAGATAATCCATTGTGTTTAAACGTGTTGCACAAGTCCAAGAATTGCCCAAGGTGAGCATGTGGGTCATCGTGTGGAAGCCCACTGAACTGTAGAGAAGTTTGGATCATTTGGAGGATTGCGGGCTTAATTTCGAAGTTATCTATAGGGACAGCTGGTGGCCTAATGCCGGAATAATATCCTCCAATTGTCGGCATCGCATAATCTCCAACAGTTCTAATTTTCCTATTTTCTGCCATGGTGAATTGCAGCGGAGCTAATAATTTTCTAGAGTCCTTTCGAATTTTTCTAAGAGTGTGTTCGATTTTAGGATCTAGAGGAAAGCAACCAAAACTTCTGGCTCTACACTTGCAATCATCGAAAAGTCCTTAGAAAATTTTTTTTTAAAAGTTTTTCAATTTTTCAATTTTTTTTATTTTAATTAAGAAAAAATTTAACCAACCTAAGCTAAGGCTTTAAATATTTACACCCTAAATATTCACAAGCTAGAATTACACCTAAGCATAATTTCACCGATATTAACTAATGCCTAATTAAGACTTCCCCGACAACGGCGCCAAAAACTTGCAGAGCCCAAAGGGTATATCCGCAAGTTCACGGGTCGTACAAGTAATAATGGGATTTGAGTCCCGAGTTATCGTCCCACAGAGAAGTTGACTAGCCTAATTAACTACCGGTTAATCTTACCCTAAGTATATCCTAGCAAATTATGAAATCAAAGGGAGTGATCTACATAGCTAGAATTAAAAATACTGAAAGCAATAAAGTAATAAAACTATAAAATAAAGAAAATAAAACCGAGCAAAATTACTTACAGTACTCAACGCAATTAAAATCGAAAACCTACAAAAGAAATTAAAACAGTTAAAACTAATTAACACAAATAAAATAAAATGCAATTATGAAAATAACAAAGCAAGATAAATTAAACTAAATTTAACAAACCTAAAATGCAATTAAACTACTTAATCAAATGCAATTTAAACTAACCTAAGATTTAATGAAATAAATTTGCCCCTAATCTAATTCTAAAGGAACACTTAATTAACTATCAACCTAATTAAAACTAAGTTCTAAACTATTAAACAAGAATACTAATCATGCAATTTAATTAAAGACTCTAAACTAAGCTAACAAATTAAATTGGAATTAAACTAAACTAACAATGCATGAAAATGAGTTAATTGCTAAAATGAATGCCAAACAAGCCCTTAGGAATTTAATCCATTCCCTCCGAACGCTATTCATCCTTCCAAATTGTGTTTCTTTTCTAGGCTTTCAGGTATGGCTCGATATGCTGCTGTTGTCCGCTGGTCCAGGCTTGGCGTTGCTTATCCTCTGCTTGCTCACGGGTTGCTGCTGCCTAGTCTATTCTCGGTTCAAGGCTAGACACTGCTCCAACTACTGCTATTTCTGGTGTTTCCAGGTCACGGGTTGGTTGGGTTCCAGGTGCTCACGGGTTCCATTCCTCTGCTTCTGCTGCACTGCTATCTCCAGCTGCTCTCCTTGCTGCTCGGTCTGCAATCTGCTGCTGCCTTGGGTACTGGTCTGCAGCTTTGTCCAGGCACTGTCCTGCAACATTACACCATCGTCGCACCCATCAACAACCAAGCTCCAACACGCCAGCCTCCCCAGACCTGCACTACACGTCCAGCTCCTGCCCTGTCCTGCACTGCTATGTTAGGTGCAAACTGCACGTACTCCAGGTGCTACTCCAGCTTCTCGGGTTTGTAGATGGCACATTGTTGGTTGTACTGCTGCATGTCTTCTTCACCATTCATTTCCAGGCAATGTTGTGCTGGTGTGCTCTCGGTTCCAGGTGCTGGTGTGCTCTCGGTTCCAGCAAAGCATTGTCGAAAACCCTCAGCAAAACAGACCAACAAACATTAGTGAAATGCAAGCTTTCATCAATAAACAGCACTTAAAATGACTGAACTAGAAACTAAATCAATTAAAGAAGATGAACAGTAATAATTTCACAAAACAGAACAAAACAGAGGAGAGCTCTCGGTTAGCTTACTGCAGCTGTCCTCTCGGATTGCTTGCTGCAGCTGTCCTCTCGGGTTTCCTTCTTGGCTCATGAGAGCAGCTCAGCTCACCACAACCTTGAGACATGGAACCGTGGATCACAGCAAACCGAGAGCTTACATTGAACAATTATAAAACAAAATTAAAACTTGATGAAGGAAAACCGTGAGCTTGTTAAGGAAAATTATAAACTTTCATTTAACACTTCACAAAATAAGACATCCCAGAATGGATTGTTACAAATCGAAAAGAAGAAACGCATCAATAAAAGAGCTGATTGAGTATCAAACCGAGAAGTATTCATAAAAGACAACAATTGAAGATGAACATGAACAGTAACATAAAAATTTGATTTCGGGAAGAGCTTCTAAAAATAAAAACTAATCTAATCTAACTAAGCTACTCTAACTACTTCTACACTAACACTACTCCTACTCCTAAAACGGTATAACTTCTTCAGTTGTCATCCTTTCCTATTTATAAACACGCTAGGGGTAAAATGGTTATTTCCACATCCTTGATGAGTTGGCATTTTTTTTGGCCACTTGTCTTCACACCATTGGCTCCTTGAAAAGATATTTTCATGTTATCGGTCTTCTTGTCCAATTGGATGTGCTAGGTGGCATGACTCGTGTTGTCCACGTGGGTCAATCTCGATTTTAGCCCAATTTCGGTCCATTTTCTACCGAAATATTCAAAATTCATCCGGATTTAATTTATCTGCAAACATGAGAATTTTAATTAAATAAAGGGGATAATTAACAAAATAAATTGGGGATTTAAATAATTAATTAGGAAATTAAGCACAAATAATTTTAAAAATATAGAATTATCAAGTATTGTGCTGTATGAGATGTCAAATATATACTAGGTGGGAACTAAATTAAGAAATGATCTTGGATTACGGGATTTACATTTTTTCGGTCACCTGCAGTGGTAGAGGAGATAGTACACGTGCTAGAGGCCGTGGTGATGATATACAGACTGGTCAAGTACCCGAGGGTATTGCTGTGAGACCAGATGAGACTGAGGCATGCTTTGCTAGACTTGAGCGGAGTATTGAGAGCCTGGCTGAGATTATAGCGTAGCAGGCAACGCTCGGGGCTAGAGATAGGCGAGATTTGATGGGACAGGCAGCAGCTGATCCCGAGATGTCGGCATAGGTCACAGAGTTACCCGAGGTTCAGGCTCAAGCTGCAGAGGCAGTGAGACCCCAGCCATGGGCAGTGAGGATCGAAAGGTCCAGAAGTTTATAGATGGACTCAGACCAGCCATCAGATCTAGGTTGGCTCCCTTTGATGTTTCGACTTATGAGGAGGCATTACATAGAGCTCAGCTGTGTGAGCAGGATTATGAGCGGAACGTCTCCGAGACAGGAAAGTTTAGTAGGAGTCGAGATAAATATCGAAAGAGACCCGGGAGAGACAGATTTTTCAGGAGAGGGGTACGGCTCTCTAATAAGAGGCTGAAGATTGAGGAGGTTCAGGAGAGGACAGATAGACCCTCTGTTCATCCGGCTTTACCACCAGCTAGAGGTATTGTCATTGGAGGACCACGCCCTACTACTAATCGATGTAGGCGATGTGGCAAATATCATGGTACCAGACCTTGTCCAGTGCCTATAACTACTACTGTAGTATGTTATCGATGTGGGAGGTCAGGGCATGTGGTGAGAGATTGCCAGAGAGACAGGACACTGCCCTACAGAAGGGCAAGGAGCCGAAGAGAGCTCCAGTTCAGGTTCCTGCTCAGAGGAGGAGAGCTACTGCCGAAGAGAAAGGGAAGCAAGTGATGGGTACGGGGTGAGTTCATGTTTTGGACCAGGATACGGTAGATCAGTCGTCTGATGTGGTGAAAGGTACCATCCTGATCTTTGATTTAGAAGCATATGTTTTGATTGATCCTGGTGCCACGCATTCATTCGTATCACCTTCATTTGCATGTAAATTGTCTAGGTATGTAAAGCCTATTCCTCTGAGTGGTAAATTGTTAATACTTACCCCCATAAACACTAGTCAGCTAGTACAATATGTAGTCAGGGACTGTAAGTTGAAAGTCAGGGAAAAAGAAATGTCAGTCGACCTTATTATGATGTATATGAGGGACTTTGATGTCATATTAGGAATGGATTGGTTAGCTGCCAATCGAGTTGTGTTAGATTGTTTTTCTAAGAAATTAACGTTCAATACCCCCGAAAGATGTGTTGTTAAATTTCCCTAAAAAGTAATGAAATCAGTGGTTGTTCTGAATGGAGCAAGGAATTTTTTTGATGTTATGATTTATGTTTTGAAGGATTCATCGCATATGTGGTGGATACGGGCCAGGTACGATCGGATTTAAGAGATATTCCAATGGTTAGGGAGTTTCCTGACGTCTTTCAAGACGATTTACCAGGATTACCACTAGCTAGATAGATGGAGTTTGGGATAGATTTAGTACCTGGTACAGAACCGATTTTGAGACCACCGTATAGGATGGCTCCGATTGAGTTGGAGGAGTTGAGGAAGCAGTTACAGGATTTGCTTGAGAAGGGGTTTGTGAGACCGAGCGTATCACCTTGGGGAGCTCCGGTCTTGTTTCTGAGGAAGAAGGATGGCAGCCTCCGATTGTGTATGGATTACAGATTGTTGAATAAGGCAATCATTAAGAACAAGTATCCCCTTCCACGCATTAATGATCTATTGGATCAGCTTCGGGGAGCACAGGTCTTTTCTAAGATTGATCTGAGGTCTAGGTATCATCAGCTGAGGATACGGAGGGAGGATGTCCCAAGACAGCATTTAGGACCCGTTATGGTCATTATGAGTTTTTGGTTATGCCATTTGGGTTGACTAATGACCCCGCAGCATTCATGGCTTTGATGAATGATGTGTTCAAGCCATACCTAGATCGGTTTGTGATTGTGTTTATCGATGATATTTTAGTATACTCCAGATCTAGGGAGGACCACGAGCAGCACTTGAGAATAGTGTTACAGACTCTCAGAGAGAGACAGTTGTATGCCAAACTCAGTAAGTGTGACTTCTGGTTGGAGCAGATTTCTTTTCTGGACCATGTAGTATCGAAGGATGGAGTGTCAGTGGACCCATCCATGATAGAGGCAGTTGTTCAGTGGAAGCGGCCCAGGATAGTCACAAAGATTCAGAGTTTTCTAGGTTTGGCAGGATACTATAGGAGATTTGTAGAGGGTTTCTCCAGATTAGCTGCAACGTTGACACATCTCACACGGAAGGATGTTAAGTTTGTGTGGGATGATGCCTGTGAGAGGAGTTTTCAAGACCTAAAGCGTCGATTGACCACTGCTCCAGTTCTCACCATACCTACTAGCTCAGGAGGTTTCTTGGTATATACAGATGCATCGCATCAGGGATTGGGCTATGTATTGATGCAGGATGGGAGGGTAGTTGCCTATGGATCTAGACAGCTGAAAGATCACGAGAGGAACTATCCGACCCACGATTTGGAGTTGGCAGCCATAGTGTTTGCACTGAAGATATGGCGCTATTACTTATATGGTGAGCAGTTTCAGATTTTTACAGACTATAAGAGTCTGAAGTATTTATTCTCACAGAAGGAGCTGAACATGAGACAGAGGAGATGGCTCGAGCTTCTCAAGGATTATGATTGCGAGATATTATACCACCCGGGAAAGGCTAATGTAGTTGCTGATGCATTGAGCAGGAAGAGCCTAGGGTTAGCATCATTTATGATGATTCGGGAACATGGCTTGTTAGAGTAGTTCGCGAGCCTCAGTTTGGACATAGCACCCCCTGAGATTGACAGAGTTGAGATTATTGCGAGCCTGAGATTGGAGCCGGAGTTGATTGATCGTATTCGACGGGCTCAACAGAGTGATTAGGGATGTATTCAGTTGATGAGGCAGGTACAAACAGGTACAAATACAGATTTTGTATTGAGTACTAATGGATTATTGAGGTTCTGCGGTAGGATATGTGTTCCCGAGGATCCTGAGATCAGGAGGATGATTTTATTAGAGTCTCACTCAGCGAGGTATACAGTACATCCGGGGAGTATGAAAATGTATCAAAATCTCTGGAGAGTTTATTGGTGGTCTAGGATAAAGAGAGACATAGCAGAGTATGTTGCGAGATGTCTCGTCTGTCAACAGGTAAAGGTAGAGCATCAGAAGCCTGCAGGATTATTGTAGCCTCTACCGATACCGACATGGAAGTGGGAGCATGTCACCATGGATTTTGTGATGGGATTACCAAGGACCCGCAGAGGTCACGATGCCATCTGGGTGATTATGGATAGACTGACGAAGTCCGCCCATTTCTTAGTTATGAGAGCTATAGATGCTCTGAGTACGTTGGTGAACTTAAATGTTCGAGAGATTGTCAGGCTACATGGCGTTCCAGTGAGCGTTGTTTCTGATAGGGATACCCGCTTCAGTTCCCATTTTTGGGAACATTTTCAGGAAGCGTTAGGGACCCAGTTGAGATTTAGCACCGCTTTCCATCCTCAGACAGATGGTCGATCAGAGAGGACTATACAGACTCTGGAGGATATGTTGAGAGCGTGTGTGCTAGATTTTGGAGGCTCCTGGGATGATCATTTTCCATTAGCCGAGTTTGCCTACAATAACAGTTATCACTCGAGTATCGGGATGGCACCCTATGAGGCACTGTATGGTCGCAGATGCCGTTTCCCTATTGGATGGGAAGAGATTAGTGACAGACTGTTATTTGCTCCTGACTTGGTTCAGAAGGCTACTGAGGATGTCAGGTTGATATGCAATAGATTGCGGACAGCTCAGAGTCGACAGAAGAGTTATGCTGACAGGAGACGAAGACCACTAGAGTTTGTGGAGGGTGAGTCGGTGTTTTTGAGAGTTTCTCCTTCCAAGGGTATCATGAGGTTCGGTAAGAAAGGTAAACTGAGCCCTCGTTTTATTGGACCCTTTGAGATTCTTAAACGAGTGGGAGATAAGGCCTTTAGATTGGAATTGCCACCAGAGTTGGCAGGTGTACACAGTGTCTTCCACGTTTCTATGCTTCGGAAGTACTATCCAGATCCGTCACACGTGATTCATTACGAGCCGTTAGAGCTCAGTGATAGTATGACATATGTTGAGAGACCGGTTCAGATTTTGGATAGGAATGGGAAGGTATTGCGATCCAAGACAATCTCCCTAGTGAAGGTTCAGTGGCAGTATCACACTCCGGAGGAAGCTACTTGGGAGCTAGAGAGCATGATATAGGAGAAGTACCCGGAGTTGTTTACCGATTGATTTGGTTCTAATTTGAGGACCAAATTCTTTTAGTGGGGGAGATTGTGAGATCCGCAATATTTGTATGATATTCCTTATGATTTCCATATTGTATGACATTATTATATGTTAATGGATTCATAAGATGGTTGATTCGGATATGATAAATGTGGATGGAACGAAATAGATTACGTAAAATCGAATATGGATAAATCGGGAAAACAGCGAAGCAACAAGTTCGTTTAAGTAATTAAATCAAGGTGACTGAAAATAAGGAATTGGAAAAGATTGTGGATTTATGAAGAAAGTCGATTTAATTTAGTTCCGAACACGTACAAGGGTAAAATAGTCAAAAGACCAAAATTCGGTATAAATTCGACAAGTAATTTTCATTAAAATATGGAATTTGCGAAATCTGGATCAATACCGAGGAAAATATTTAAATTTGAGGTCGATTGATCTAGATATTAATTTATTGAAATTTACGGGAATTAATTCGAAATTAATCGGGATTTTTAATTCGAAAAATTATCTCGAAAAGAATCGAAAAATATACCGAAAAGATGAAAATAGACTGATAAATTCATTTATTGAATAAATGAATTAAATAATATTTTTAGGATATTTTAAAAGATATTTGGGTATTTTTAATATATTTTATTGATTAAAATAATAACAAATAAATTAATAAATAATAAATAAAAAAACGAAAAAATAAAAAATCTAAAAACAAATAGGGGAGAGAGAAAGTGAAACCCGAAATGGAACCCAACCGAACCCGATAGCCAACTCGAGGAGCCCGACGATCCACCGGCGTCCGATGAGCCAAGCCAACGGTCGAAAAAGGTAGACGAGAGCCCGGCGGTTCCAACGGTACCAGTAACGCTCGCCGATGGCAGCTATTTCCGGTGAATCGACCGACAGAAAATCGTTGGAGAAATCGCCTCTGTCCCGACGAATGGCGGTGTCTTAGCGCCGATTCAACCCCGCAAAGCCTTCCCCTGGCCGAGGCGGTTCTGTTGAGCCCACTGGCGGCCGATGAGATGGCCGAAATCTCCGGCGACGGCAAACGGGCCAAAATGGCACCGTATCCAGGAAAGGGAGAAAAGAAAAAGAAAAAGAAAAAAAAAAGGAAAAAAAGGGAAAAAAAGTGGATTGGGGACGACTCAAAATTCGGTGTCACTACAGAGCCCGAACGAGAGCCGATTTAGCTCTGATTTTCTTACCCTACACCATATTGGCTCCGTAGACGAGCGAATTGGACTGAGAGACCTGGTACGATCGAGTCAGGATAAGCTCGTGCGTGATTCTAGGTAAGGGAATTTTATGAAAACTTAGAGGTAGTTGTACATAGTTTTGAGGGGATTTATATTACGTTAAATTCAATAGGCTACCCGAAAACAGAATAATAATTTTTACGGAAAAATATGGAAATAGTGAAAAATGACTATTTTGCCCCCAGTTAGGAAAATTTCAGAAAGGGTAGTAAGGCTATGAAATTGCATGAATTTCATGATTTTAATGTTTGTATGATGATATTGCTTTAATTCAAGCAATTTATGGATAGGTTGGCTATTATTTTCATGTTTTAAGTGAAAAGGCACAGGTTAGGTGCCAATTGATATTTATTTAACATGTTTTGATAAAATTGAGCCACCTATTGGTGTTATATGAGTTGTAACCTAGCTTGAGCACTGCTCGCACTGGATTTTATATTTTAACTCATACACAGAGTGCTGGAGCCTTGCTCGATCTATTTTACATATTTATTCCATATGACTACCGTACTGGAGTTTTTCTCGTATGAGGTTTTCACTGAGTTTTTATACATATCCGTACTGGAGCAATGCTCGTACGTGGATTTGAATTGAATTTATAACCAGTTTAAGTCATACTCGAGCGTTGCTCGTACGCAGGTTTCATTGATTTCTATGAAACCGTGCTAGAGCTTCGCTCGCACAAGGTTTTCAGATATCATGAATATGCATGGAGCCGTTCTAGAGCTTCGCTCGCACAGGAATTTATATGACATGCATATAGCCGTGTTGGAGCCTCCTATAGACTGGGTGTCACAATGAGATGATATGCTCACACGTGCATACTGAGACATACTTGACATGGGTGGATAAGACCTATTACAGGCACCCCTGATTGAGCTTGGGTTCACGGAGTACGTTGTTGTCACGACCCGAACTACCCAAAAATCAGAGTTAATTTTTTGCGTTTTATTATTTTCTTTATTAAATTCTTACCTGTCTTCGAATCGTGACCACACTCCACTAATAATTGGGTTGTGCGTCAATGCCAGTCCCACCATACATTTACCATATAACTTAACTCTTCTCCAGTCATTTATAATATGTCTACAATATTTATACATCCCCTAAAGTTACTTACAAACATGTTACTGTGCTATGCTTATGTAGATACAATATGTACAAGTGTATATACCTTATGTTGATGGGCACCAGCGGATATCCGGAATGCAGTACTGAGTCGCCTCAACTTCAACTGGAGATTATCTGTCGGAGAAAATGAAAGGGGTGAGCACATCAAGCTCAGTAAGGCAATCCTACGAACAAGTAGGTAACCATACTACCTACATGAACGTAGTGCCATGCATAAACCACCCTTTCTCCACACATTTTAAAACAAATGATATGAGTTATGATGTTATGTAAAACACATTTGCACAGAAAATTCAACATGCAATTATATTCAAAATCATATCTTTCTCGTTTAAAATTTCACAGTAAAGTCAGGACTCGACCCCTCCTTCGGGTGATCCTGACTCACACAAAATCATGAAAATCCGTTTACATCACATATGGGTTTAAAAAGCATGGAAATAACCATCATGCACATTTAATTAAAACCCAGTTTAAATCATCGAAATCGTCGACATGTGAGACTAGGCAACGTCTGTATATCGGCAAATAACCAGGACTATGGCCATATGTGTCCTCGTGAGTCCCTCTAGCTACACGGATCCTAGTGTGCAAGGTCTCACCCTGATCGGGAACCGCCCGGGAGGTGGGTCAATCCAACCCGTCAGTCTTATCCGATCCCATGCATCCGAAGATGCTAACGTATCACAAAGATACCAAGTATCACAAAGATACCAACGTATGCAAAGATAACACACGGTACATCGTACTCCATGCTACTTGCACGGTACATCGTACTCCGTGGACCCCCAGCCTTATCCCTCGTTCGGGCTCATCAGCTGGTCCTCCAACCCTTATCCCTCGTTCGGGCTCATCAGGTGGATCTCCAACCCTTATCCCTCGTTCGGGCTCATCAGGTTATTTCTCTAACCCTTATCCCTCGTTCGGGCTCATCAGGTTGTTTTTAACATGCCATGTCTCAAAATGCACGTGCGGGCCTATTTATTCGGTGACACACAGTCTACCCGATGCTCCGAGCATGGCTCATCACATGTTCTCATAAAATCAGTGCGAGTGATGCTCAGCACTCTCATCAAATCAAGTAAATCTAGTGCGAGCTAAGCTCTAGCACTCTGTATGCAAACCGTATAAAAATCTGGTGCGAGCGAAGCTCTAACACCCTGTCTCAAAATCATATAAAAATATGGTGCGAGTTAGACTCTAGCACCCTGTCACGAAAATCATATATATATGTATACAAATCTGGTGCGAGTTGGACTCCAGCACCTATGCATGTAAAACTCTAGTGCGAGCTCTCGCTCCAGCACTAATGCGTGCATCACACAAATCGAAAATATCATGCGAGCTGAGCTCTAGCACGTCACATGTCAATAAAACACGTAGGCGGCTCTGTTTCCTCAAAACAGTGTTCAAAACAATTTCACGTTGAAAGTATGCAATGCTGTGCATTTTCTTTCAAGGTTAGCCAGCCTACTAATGCATGCATCAAAACACCTCCAGAATGAGCAAGAACCTCTTGTTCTTGCTCCTCCCAACTTTTCTTAAATTTGTAAATTTTACCCTTAACAAGGGTATTTTGGTAATTTGCCCATTCGGGGCACTAAAATTATTAATTGACCTCTAGACCCTTCAGGTAATTTTTGAAGACTGCAAATGAACTTAAAATTACGTAAAGTTACCTCTAGCAGTCCGCAGAATTCCCTTACCTTATTTTCCTGTCGAGTCTGACCTTTTCTTTTCCACTGTTGTCTCGTCGCGCAGTCCGATATGCTCCCAATCAAATGTTCGAAACTGCGTATAATTATTTCTCAGGTCAGATAACATATAATTTAATTGTATTTCCTATTTTCTGGGCTTAATTTAAATCATTGGGCCCGTTTACCCCTATTGGGCCCGATTGCACCTTAATGGGCCTTAATCGGCCTTAAGTCCGTTTTTCACTTAATTTTCACTTTATCGAGGCCTATTGGGCTCATTGGGCCCACCAATAATTTATTGGGCCTCGTTCTAATTCTCGAATAGCTAAATCGATTATTTACGACAATTTATCTAAATTTCCATAATTTAATTCAATTTATGCGGAAATTAAATCAATATCACGCATAACGAGGTAATTGTCGTAAATAAGGGTCACTTACCCGAGATTCCATGCTAGTACGCAAATCGAGGCTATCTCGAGCTCTCGTTGGATGCCAATTGTCGAGCTACACAATTTCACAATTTTTCCGGGTAAGTTTCCAGCCCAAAATTAATTAAATTAAATACTCCGAAATTTAAATCGGGTCAATTTCGACCACTACTGACTTACCCGAAGCTCGATTGCATCACAGGAATTTTCTCCAATTTTTTTCTCTTTTTCTTTTTCCCTTTTTCTCCCTTTTTTCCTCCTCTTTTTGGCTGAACCGGTTCAGTTCGGTTCGGACCGGTTCAGACCGCCGGTTCTCTCCGGTTCGACCGGTTCACCGTCGGTTCAACACCTTGCCGGCCGGTTCTTCGCCGGCTTCCACCACCAGTAGCTCCGCAAGGCCGTCCGCATCACAGATCCGCCCTCGGTTTCGGTCGGGCTCGCCGGAATGCCGCCGGTTCGGCTCTACTCCCTCGGCCGTCGGACCCATTTTCCTTTTTCCGCCATTTCCGACATTTGCCGGCAGCTTCGCCGGTCGGGGCCACCACCAATCAGCTCACCGGTGCCTGGGGAAGCTTCGGCTGGGGTCGATCGGGCCTGAATCGCGCCGATCGCCGGCGATTCTCTCTCCCCCTCTCGGTTTCAATTTTCGCCGTTTCGCTCCACCGTTCGCCGCCGTTCGCCTCTCCGTTAGGCCGGTGGTGGTCGGGCCTCGTCGGGCTTCCTTCGCCTGGGCCGTCAGTGCCGTCCATCGGGTCGCCGGTGATCCTCGGTTTGGCTGCTTCCGTTTTCGTTTTACAGAATCGCGTCTCGCGATTCTGTTTCAGTTTTTTTTTTTTTTAATTTATTTTTATATATATATATTTTTATTATTTATTATCATTATTATTATTTTACTATTCATTAAAATACTCCATAAAATCCAAAATATCTAAACTTATATTATTTTAATTTAAATTTAATTTATTTAATTTAAATTTAATTTATTAAATATAGTTTTCTCCAAATTTTCGATATTATTCCTTCTCGCTTTTCGAGATATCGTTCCGATAATTTTTTCGGTATTTTTAAAATTTTCGAATCTTGATCAATTGACCCAAATTGTATAATTTCCTCATTATCGATCAAGATATCTTACATCCTTATTTTTAATTAAAATTTCCTTATTGCCGTAATACCGGGTTTTGGTATTTTTACCATTTTACCCCTGCTCTTGTTTCGAAATCAATTTAACCTGACCTTCTTTCATACATCCCCCATCTTTTCTTATTTAATTTTTGTATTTTAATTAAATTCGGGTCTTACAGTTGTACCGTGTATGTCACGCGGAGTACGCTGTACCGTGGAGATTGTTGCAGTGGAGTGGCATTAGCCACGAGACAACAAGTCTTGCCCTCGCAATCCCGATATTATGCTGTTTTGGCGGGTAGGATGATCCACCTCCTGTTTCAGGTGTGATACCCCGCACACTAGGATCCGTGTGCCAGGGATCACGAAGTTATGGCCATAGTCTTGGATATTACTGATATAGTTGCTTATATGTCTGACATGATATAACTATTGGTCTTGATGGACCAGGGTAGACCCGAGGGAAGGGTCAGGCCCCGATTTTCTTATGATTTCAATTGAGTTTTGATTGTTCCCATGGAGGGATTTTATGAAACTTTCATTGATTTGTAACCCTGTGAGAAGGGTGATTTTATAACGGAGATTTGAAAATAAAGAATTTTGTTGAAATGGATTTCGATTTGTGAGTGTATCATATTTTGACCCAGATGGGGTATTTTATAATGTGTTGATTCATTGAGCATGAGATGTTTTCACATGAGAATTATTCCATGTTTTTAATATGTCGATTTCCTGTTTTAGAACAAATGATATTATATATATGGCATATCATTGTTTTTACCTCATGCTCACATATATCCAGATTTGTTATCAGCATGTCGATAGTATAGCTATCTACCCGTTTGTATTATTGCATTACTGAGCATGTGGAGCTCACCCTTTCATTTTCCACCTACTTTCAATGTTTCCACCATAGAGATAACGGGTGTAGAGAGTAGACGGCATAGCTGATATCTTTGTTTCCCATCAACTGTCAGGTATACACCACCTACAGAATTTTGGATTAGTACGCTTACAGCACAGTATTGTATATAAAGGAATATTTGGGGATGTAAATATAGAATCATGTGATGTATAAAACATACCGACCACTCTATTATAATATGATTGATGTAATTATATATATATATATTGCGTGTGATATTTTAATGGTTAAAAAGGGTATATCGATATTGATTCACAGCCCGATCTGTTAAGAGGAATATGTCACGAGGAGGTAAGAAAGATTTTTCAAAAGCGAAAAATTTGTACTGATTTTGGTAGTATTAGGTCATGATAGTATATGTACATACAAAGAATATATACATGTGATAAGGAAAAATGGAAACAAATAATGATATATATAGGAGTATATATATATGTGTGTATATACATGTAGATGTATATAATAAATATGTATGTTAATATTTGTATGCACAAAATAATATATAGTAATAAAAATATATAAACGTGCGTGTTGGCCTACGTATGTATAATAATATGTACACACGAAGTAGTAACGAATATGTTACGATTTTAACGCAATCCGGACAATTCGTATGAATAGGATGTTAAATATACAATTTCGGTGTAGGTAAAACGTAGAAGGAATTAAAGGAGGTACTAGGAGGTGTCACCACTCGAATTCGGGATTTTCGATAGATCGAGGTAAGGGGTACTATTTAACTTAGTTCTGATAATGCATTTTTGTTTCACCGATAAAAGATTTTATGAAGGTGCATACAATTTGAAATGATTTATCAATGCTTTCATACTTATGAAACTGTTTACGAAGCATGTTTTAATTTGTCGAAATATTCCCTGGGTACCTTCCATGATATGAAATGAATTTTCCTAAGGTATGAAACGTATGGATGTTTTACATTTATTTATGATTTTATATCCATGGCGTTAAAGAAACTTTTGACAATTTAAAAAGCATAGAAAAAGGGAAAAGGGGGAAAAAGAAAAGATGTTTTGAGACTATAGGCTTCATGCATGGTTACTCGTTTGGTGTTTTGGCTCCACCACTTGGGTGCCGGTACGTAGGGCCCCTTTAGCACTTGACTCAACCTGTGTGGAAGATGTCGTGTTACTTGTAACGACCGTGTGGAACTTTGTTCCCGCAGGATTCAAGAGGTGGCCCCCACAGTCTTACTCATACGTACTGTCCGCTTTGGCAGCCCACAGGCCCCTCACGGCTTTAACGAGGTAAATACCCAAATTCGCGTCCTCAGAGGTTCGAACCGAAATCTTAAAGTCTTTGTAACTAGAACAATTGGTATCATTTGTGCAAGAACAAAGACTTTAAGGTCTTGGGTTCGAACCTCTGAGGACGCGAATTGGGGTATTTACCTCGATAAAGTCGTGAGGGGCCTGTAGGGCTTCCAAAGCGGACAATACGTATGAGTGAGACTGTGGGGGCCACCTCTCGAATCCTGCGGGAGCAAAGTGCCACACAGTCGTTACAAAAACAAACTGTAACGACCCTTGACCCTTAAAAATTGGGGGAAAATGTTTTTTTTTTTAATTTAATTTATCCACTTATTCCCTTATTCACTTAGGTTGTATTCCTGTGCAGTGTCAAAAACCCTTTTCCTAATTCTTTACTCGTAGTTATAATTAATTTCCATACTTTAACATATATGGCCGATAGAAATTTCGGCAACATAACAGCTTATATATGAGCCTACCCACCTGCAATTCAGTTGTTTTCGACAATCCTAGATATCCACAACTACCAAGCCTACTTTTACAACTCAATATATCGATTTCGATTTAATACTAGCCAACTCAAAATATAAACCCAAAATAATATTGTTTACATCGTTTTCCTTACAAAATTACATCCCAACAAAAGTATTCCCAATATACGTGTCTGTACGTACAGATATGTCTGGTACAGGAATGTAAATGTATACCTTTCTGCGTGTACAAAAAGTAGCCTAGGGTAGCTCTCCCCACCAGCCTATGTCATGTACGCGGCAGGTAGCGCCTACAGATCACTGCATTTAATCTGAGAGGTAGAGGGGTGAGCTTTCGGGAAAAAACTCAGTAAGAAGATGTATTTAAAACGATCCTAGCAATTCAAATATGTAGAAAACATAATAGTACGTATAAAGATTACTTTCTGAAAACTAATATAAAGAACATTCAAAGATTAAGGAACATCAGAAACATCATGATCCAAAACGTAATTCTTTAAGTACATGAACTTAACAGATTTACGTAAACTTTTTGTATAATCAGAATTCCAAAATAGGAATATCTGTCAAATCACATAATATAAAATCAGATTCTGAAAACAGAGTTTAATTTTCAAATAGAGACTACATCGGCCCATATAATTATCACGCGGCTAATAACCAAGTCATCCTCTGTAGAGGGAATTCAGAACCTATGGCCACAGTAAGACAGAACCCGAAGGTGAAATTCAGAACCTATGACCACGGCGAGACGGAACGCGAAGGTGAAATTCAGAACCTATGGCCACGGCGAGACAGAACCCGAAGGTGAAATTCAGAACCTATAGCCACGGCGAGGTTGTAGACGGAAACAAGGCCATACAGCATTTCAGAACCATAAGGGTGAAGTTCAGACGCCACACAAGCGAAGTTCAGACGCCACATAGGCGAAGTTGACATGCGTTAGCATACAACGTAAATGGCCCTTAGTCTCAAAACATACTATATTTCTCATATGCGAAAACATCGAATTAAAAATCATCTTGTTCGAAAGATCATTTCAGAAGACATGTTCTTATTTCAAAAGCACAAATACAGAAAGCATAGTCTTGATCAGAAATATAATTTAGAAACATGCATGAAAATCATACTTCATGTCTTTGTAAGCTTTCCTTAATCATGGTTCAGAAAGTAACTATTACCATTTTAAATTATATCCCCTTACCTCGATTTATCGGATATCCCGAATTCGAACGGTGACGCCTCCTAGTACCTCCTTTAATTCCTTCTACAATCACCTACACCGAAATTGTATACTTAGCACCCTATTCATGCGAATTGTCCGAATTGCGTTAAAATCATAACTTATCGTTACTACTGCGTGTGTATGTATTATTGTATATACCTAGGCCAACACGCATGTTTATATATTTTCTCTTACCACATATTATTTTGTACGTACAAATATTGACATACACCTTATTATATACATCTACAAGTATATACTCATGAATATATATATATATATATATATATATATATATATATACACTCATATATATATATTATAATTTGTCTTCATTTTTCCCTATCTTATATATATACATTCTATGTATGTACATATACTAGCACACATTCATCTTATATACACCCATATGTATATCTACCTAAATAAATAAATATATATATATATATATATATATATATATATATATATATACACTCCTATATATATATATATATATATATTATCATTGTTTTCCATTTTTCCTTATCACATATGCATACATATTCTTTTTATGTACATATACTAGCATACCCATTCATTATATACACCTATATGTATATGTACCTAAATATATATATATATATATACACACTCCTATATATATATATATATTATCATTGTTTTCCATTATTCAATATCGCAAACATATATATATATATATGTTTGCCTACTCCTCATCATTCCCATTTTTATCTAATTTCACCTACACCTTAATTTACACTATCATACTTATAGCTCATCATGCATATATATACATGTATGTCAAATGTACATATATAAATTTTTACCTTTCATTTTTCCAAGTTCCAGCTTTTTTTTTCACCTGTTATTTTTTTTCTTCAATCTTGGTTTCTAATCTTCACTGTTTCCCCACCGGTCCCTTCAACTCTCGGGTCTACTTTCACCATCGTCCCCTGCTTCACTGTCTCTCGATCACCCTTCCTCCCTCACGGTCCTCCCTGCTCTGTTTCACGTTTTCTACCTAGCTTCCCTTTCTGCTTTTCAGTCTCCGTTCCATCCTTTTTTCCCTTTTTCTCGGTCTGTCCTGCCTTCTCCCCCCCTTCGGTCTTGCTTCAGCTTTGCCTCACTCTCCCCTGCCTCTTAGTTTTCATCTCCAATTTGCAGTCTTCTTCTTCGATTGCTTCTCGGTTTTCAGCCCTCCCGATTAGCCCTCAAGCCTCGGTCTTCTCCCTTCTAGCCTCTCTTAGTTTTTCTTCCTCTTTCCAGCTTCATTTTTCTGCTTCTCGATTTTTCCTTCTTCCTCAACCTCCCCTGCACACCCTCGTTTCCAGCTTCATTTCCAGTCCCGATCCTGCTTCTCAGTTTCTCCTTCTTCCTCAACCTCCCCTGCACACCCTTGGTTCTAGCTTCATTTCCAGTCCCGATTCTGCTTCTCTCCCTTCCTCTTTCTCTTCTTTCATTTCCTTCTTCCCCAGTCGAGCACCTCTCCTTCCTTCCTCCTCTTCTCTTCTTCTCTCCTTCGTTTCCCGCCCAGCTGAGCCCTTCTCTGTTTATGTTTTCATTTCGAAAACATAGCAGACGAGATTGGCTTTTCTAAGCCAATTCCGTACATGCTATGTTATATATATATATATATATTAATTATATATATTATATTATTTGTTTATTTATTTTGTATTATTATTTTTTTTTGTTTGTCTTTTTGTTTTGCTTCCATTTTTATTTTAAATTGTCTCATGCTTTATTTTTTTTCTTTTAACACATATATATTAAATACTATACATTACATAATAAATGTATTTGTTATATATATATATATATATATATATATATATATATATATTTGCCTATCCATTTAAATTTGTTTAGTATATATAGATATATACATATACACCTATGTATATATCTATATATATATACATTTTCTTGTATAATTTATCTAAAGACATAATATCATGCCTTCCATGAAATTTTTCTTATTCCGAAAATGAAATAGTATTGGGATTCCATCATTCTTCATAAATTCTCAATACAAGTGTTTACATCAACAATTTTCAACTAACAATTTAAAATTTTCCAAATCCCTCTATGCTTGCATTTGCTTTATCACTTCTTGTCGGGTTCTCGGTCATTCACGGGCTTCTCGATTCCTATAGTCCTCGAGCCCTAGAACAAATATTCGCACTTCCATTAATATATATTATTTCTATTTTTATATAATTTAATTAAATGTAGGAAATTTGTGGGGTTTACATTTTTCGCACCTTAAAAGAAATTGTGTAAGACCCGATATTTTTATGGTAAGAGCAAACGGGAATTAATAGAAATTTTTGAGTGCATTTAAAAATGTAAAAGGATTGAAATGGTATTCCCGAACATGTGCAAGGGCAAAACAGTCAAAAGATCAAAATTCGGTAGTAATCGGGATAAGAAAATTTAATTAAAAATATGGGATTGAGAAATCTTGATCAATAACGAAGAAATAATTAAATTTCGGGTTAAATTGATCAAGATATGAATTTATTGGAATAAATCAAAATTTTCGTATCGAAAAATAATCCCGAAAATATTCGAAAAATATACCGGAAAGGTAAAATTGGACTTAGAAATTTATTTACAGATTAAATGAATAAAATATAATTTTTTTAAGATATTTGTGAATTTTAATATTATTTTAATGAATAAAATAATAATAAAAATAAATTATAAAAAAAAACGAAGCAAGGGCCGAGGCCTCTGCCTCCACCGACGATCGGAGACCGGCGACCTGAAGGCCGACGAAGGAAGCCAGGCGAGGCAGCCGAGCCACTACCGGCATCAACGAAGCGGCGAACGGCGGTCGACGGAGGGAAAGAGGAGAGAAACCGAGGACCGAGAGAAAAGAGAGAGGAAATCGGTGATCGGCGTCGATTTGGGCCTGGCCACCGCCAATCGAAGGAAGCCCGAGCGAAGACCGGTCGATCAGCGGCTGAATCGGCCGGTGGGGCGGCGGCTAACGCCGAAAAATGGCAAGAAACAGAAATTGGTACCGACGCCGAGGGAGAAGGGCCGGACCGGCCACTTTCCGGCGACCTCGGGGAAAACTGAGACCAGATCTGAGATGCGGACGACCCAGCGGAGTCACTGGCGGCGAAAACTGGCGGAGAACAGACCGGCAAGCCACTGAACCGACCGAACCGGAGTGAACTGGCGGTCTGAACCAGGTTGAACCGAACCGGATCGAACCGGTTTAGCCAAAAAGAGAGGGAAAAAAAGGAAGAAAAAGGGAAAAAGAAAAAGAGGAAAATTGGGAAAAATTTCTGTGATGCAATCGAGCTTCGGGTAAGTCGGTAAGCGGTCAAATTGACCGATTTAATTTTTGGAATATTTAATTTGATAAATAATCGACTGAAAGTTTACTCGAAAATATATTTAATTGTATAGCTCGACAATTGGCATCCACCGAGAGCTCGAGATAGCCTCGATTTGTGTACTATCATGGAATCACGGGTAAGTAACCCTTATTTACGACAATTTAAATCGTTATACGTGTTGATGAATTACGAATTTAATTTTCGCATGAAATGAATTAAATTCTGAAAATTGGATAAATTGTCGTAAATATTAAATTGAGATATCTGAGAATTTAGAACGAGGCTAAATAAATTACTGATGGGCCCAATGAGCCCAATAGGCCTCGATAATGTGAATAGTAAGTGGAAAAACGGGCTTAAGGTCGATTAAGGCCCATTAAGGTGTAATCGGGCCCAATATGGGTAAACGGGCCCAATGATTTAAATTAAGCCCAGAACATATGAAATACAATTAAATTGTATTGTATATCACCTGATGAATGTGTATCCGCAGTTCCGGAGATTTGATTTGGATTGAGAGCAAATCGGACTGCGTGACGAGTCATCAGAGAAAAAGTCAGACTGTACAGATAAATGAGGTAAGGGAATTATGTGAGTAGCTAGAGGTAGCTACGCGTATTTTGATAGTTTTTCTGTACACTGATTATGTATGTATACACTGTTATTGTATAATGATCCTAAAAGTGGTTTAAATGATTTTAAGGATCGAATTAGGTGAAAAGACTATTTTACCCCTATTGAGGGAAGTTCACCTAAGAAGGGTGAAAGCATGACATGCACGAAATGCATGATTTAAGTAATTTCTGAATTAAGAAACTTTATTGATTTTTAAACAAAAGGAAAATGATAGATTGGCCAATAATTGTATAAGTTTCCTAAAATAACACTACGTAAGTGTTATTGGTATTTAAATGAAATTATTTGGAAAAAGGGCCAACTATCAAGCTTATATGGAAACAGATAGTGCCGACACGTAGTTCGCACTATATCTGCGTTTGTGAATGTGCATAAATGTGCTAGAGCGATTGCTCGCACTGACTTGTGTGACATCATATTCATGAATTGTGCTAGAGCATGGTGCTTGCACTAATTTTTATTATTGTGAAACGAGAGCTGCTGGAGCCTAGCTCGCACTCTGTTTTGACATGTTTTGATTTGTTTTGACGTGGTATGCATAAAATGGTGCTGGAACGATTGCTCGCACTAGTTTTAATGATTTGACATGCATGAGAGATGCTGGAGCTTAGCTTGCATCCTGTTTTGATTTGATATTGCATAAAGCCGTGCTGGAGTGTAACTCACACGAGATTTGATTTAATTATGCATAAAGCCGTGCAGGAGTATAACTCGCACGAGATTTGATTTACTTAAGCATTCATTTTTTTGGAGCGTTGCTCGCACAAAGTTTTACATGGTTTTTATAATTTATTTGAATGTCGTACTGGAGTTTTTCTTGTACGAGATTTTCATTGAGTTTTTATAAATATCTGTACTAGAGCATTGCTCGTACGTGGATTTTACTTGAAATTATAATCAGTTTAAGTCGTACTGGAGCGCTGCTCATACGCAGATTTTATTGATTTCTATGAAACCGTGCTAGAGCTTCGCTCGCACGAGGTTTTCTGATATCATGAATATGCATGGAGCCGTGCTTAAGCTTCGCTCGCACAGGGATTTTTATTACATGCATATAGCCGTGTTGGAGCCTCCTGTAGACTGTGTGTCACAGTGAGATGATATGCTCACACGTGCATTCTGATACAGAGATGATTTGGGTGGATAAGACCTATTACAGGCACCCCTGATTGAGCTTGGGTTCACGGAGTACGTTGTACCGGGTATATCACGCGGAGTACGCTGTACCGTGGGGATTGTTGGAATGGAGTGGCATTAGCCACGAGGCAGCAAGCCTTGCCCTTGTAATCCTGGTGTTATGCTGTTCTGGCGGGTAAGACGACCCACCTCCCGTTTCAGGTGTGATACCCCGCACACTAGGTACCGTGTTACCAGGGATCACTAGGATATGGCCATAGTCCTCGATGTTACTGATATAATCAGCTGTTTGTCTCACATGATATAACTTGTGGTCTGTTAGACCAGGGTATACCCGAAGGAGGGGTCAAGCCCCCGATTTGACTATTTTATGATTTTATGATATGTGACCCTAAAAGAAGGGTGGTTTTATAACCGAAGATTTATAATAAATTTTAACGAATTATTTTATGAGTTTGAAATGGAATTATGAGATTATTTTATGAGTTGATTGACCCGGAAGGGTTAGTTTTTACTGCAGTTTTAATGTATTGATTTAAATGTAGTAGCATGTGAAGTTTTCCATGCTTTCATTTGAAATCCATGATTTGTCTTACATGACATGAAAGACTGCATGATCTTGATTAAATTCATGCTTATTATGATTTAATGATGTCACATAAAATGCTTTGATGCATAAGTAGTATGATTTATATATGCACAAATAGATTTGATAAACTAAGTCATTGATGTTTGCATGACTTTGTACTTGATGATTTTAATGAAAAGAAATGGATTTAAGGGCATGACATTATGAGCATGTAGATAGTGGAGCTATCTACTTACTTGCATAATTGCCTTACTGAGCGTGTGGTTTGCTCACCCCCCTTATTTTCCCATCTTTTCAGAGCACTCGCAATAGTTATTGAGCGGTTGAGGACTTGCATGCCTGGTATTCGTTACTTCCCATCGTGAGTCAGGTATACACATTTGTATAGTTTTGTATCTAAATATGTAATGCACAGTACTGTAAACGGATATGATGTCGAGGATGTAGAGTTATAAATACCATTGAGTATGTATTTATTTAAAGTCAAATAATAGTAAACTCTGATATATGAATGTGATTATGGAAATGGAATGGTAATAGGAGAGAGGTGACTAACACCGAATCATAGCCCAACTGTGTTGTAGGATGGTCACGATGAGAGAAAGGTAAGAATTAAATAATAAATGAAAAAGCGAAAAATTTACTCTGATTTTTAGGTAATTTGGGTCGTGACAGTTTAATGGTATCAGAGCTGAGTTGGCCTGATATGAGTCGGTGTTAGTAGTTAAGGAAGTTTACATCCTCATGTACTGTGCATTTTTAGATACAATTGTGTATATCGAGATGGAGGTGCAGCTAAGAATTTGGTTTTGAATGCAAGAATACACTCATTAACTGATAGCCGCTATGATAAAGAGGCGAGTACACGAGCTCGAGGCCGTATAGGTAGGCCCGAGAGTTGTACTGAGTTACCACATGAGACTCGAGATGAGATTGACGTGGAGGCTGGTATTGAGCATGCCCCACAGAGTCCGACAGAGAGATCAGACAGAGTCTGACAGAGAGATCAGACAGTATTGAGACACGCTTCGCAAGGTTAGAGCGGAGTGTGGAGAATATTATAGAGCTAATTGCTCAGAGTATGTATGATATTTGAGGGCGAGTTGGAGCATTAATTGAAGTTCACTCGACCCATATTAAGAGTTAGACATCCAGAGTGGACTGGAAAAGTAATTCTTGATGTATTCCGGTGACAAATTATCCCGGACATTGCTTAAAGGAAACTAAAGATTAAATTCTTTACTCTGACCCAGAGGAACATGTTTATTGCGAGTATGAAGCTCAATTTATATTCCTGGGCAGATGTGACTCGGACATGATGAACAGTGAGAGTCGAGATGTCTGAAAGTTCATGGAAGGGCTCAGATTGTCAATTAGAGTTCGATTAGCCCGTTAGATATCACTACCTGTGCCAAGGCAGTGCGCAGATTACTGTTGTGTGAATAAGATCATGAGTTGCACGCCTCTGAGATTGGGAAAGGTAGTAAGGGCCGAAATAGAGATAAAAGAGAATAAAGAATGACAGAGATGTCAGAATGGGAAAAGGTAGTTTGGTAAAAGATTAGAGTTGATAAATTACAAGGTAAGTTGATTGATAAACCCCAGTATATCCAATTATAGTACTTACGAGGTATTGTGATTTAAGGACCCCAACCTGCTACGTAACAGTATAACAGTGTAACAGAGTAAACAATGTAAGATGTGTGGTAGTTACCACGGAAATAAGATGTTGGACGAGGGCAAATGTATGCCTTGGACCAGTACACTATTGATGTTTCATCAGATGTGGTGGAAGATACCACACTGGTTGTGAATAATGAAATAATTACTTTAATTAATCCTGGTGCCACGCATTTATTCATATCGCCTTCAGTTGCTTATAAGCTAGTGAAAGATGTGAAGCATGTACCCTTAAGCAAGATGACGATAGTTAGCTGATTTTCACTAACTGAATATGGGTATAGGGATTGTAAGTTGAAAATAAGGGTGAAAACATCACTGGAAAGTATACTATAAGTTTAACAAGTAATGAAAGAGTTTGTTATAAGTAATTGATCCTGAATACAATCTATATTGGAATAAGAGGCGTATGCAAGGTAAGGATATCTTTGATATGTAGCGAATATGAATTGTGACCACATGGACTGATATGTAAAGTAATTTTGGTCAAATCTGAAGGTTAATAAAGGTATTTTAAAATATCTCCCTGCCTGAAGATTTGGCAGCTTCTAGAAGCGCACACATAATTTATAAATTAAAATCGACAGTCATAATATATATATTTAAAAATTGGATACCTTTGCTGGTACGATAAAGAGCTACAAAATTTGATTAATCATGAAGTTTTAAAATTTAAAATTTTATAAAAGCCGTTAATATAAGAAAAAGGAAATGACGTGAGTTGTATCTTGAACGAAATCGATTTCGAAATGACATTGTATGTTTATGCGTACATAGGTCAAGGATATGAGTGAATAAAGTATTTAGTGAAACTCAACTACGAAAAGGTATTTAAACCTTACCTGGACTAATTGGTTGTCATCTTTAGTGATGATATTATGATGTATTCGAAGTCCAGGGAAGAGAATGAGTAGCAACAGGAAACTGTCTTACAGACGAGGTGTTGAGAGTTTCTTGAAATGAGCTGCTCAGTTGACACATCTCATTTGGGAAAAGATTGTATACGAGTGGGACGAAAAGTATGAAAATAGCTTCAGTGAGTTTTGGTATATTGAAGTGATAAACTGACCACCGTAAGTATTCTCACCATAACCAACAGCTCAAGAGGTTTCAGTGTGTATGGATACATCAAAATAAGGATTGGGTTGTGAATTGATGTAAAATGGGAAGATAGTCATTTATGGATCCAGATAATTCAAGGATCATGAGAGAAACTATCCGACCCATGATTTAGAGTTGGCAGCCGTAGTGTTTACACATAAGGTATGGCGCCACCACTTAAATGGTAAGAAATTTCGAGTATGCACTGATCGTAAAAGCCCCAAGTATCTGTTTTCATAGAAAGAGTAGAATATGAGATAACCAAGAGGGTTAGAGCTTCTAAGGATTATGATTGTGAACATTGTACCACCCAGGAAAGGCTAATGTAATGGCTGATGCCTTGAACAGAAAAAGCCTCGGGATGGTATCACATATGATGGTCAGGGAACGAGAGCTGCTAGAGTAGTTGTGAACCTCAGTA
Source organism: Firmiana major (assembly GCA_033439115.1). Lineage (NCBI taxonomy): Eukaryota > Viridiplantae > Streptophyta > Magnoliopsida > Malvales > Malvaceae > Firmiana > Firmiana major. The sequence continues at coordinate 39,245,793 of CM065907.1, read as the reverse complement.
GTGATGTGATCCCTTCTGATGATGACGGTGATTTTGTGACAGCAAGCCTGAGGTTGAACTGGATTTGTGTGACTGGATTTGCCAGGCTTAGCGTGATGATCGGCATGGTGTCGATGGTGTGGGTCAGATTCAGAAGGGTATAGTGACAGAGTTCATAGTGAGTGATAATGATTTACAGAGGTTCAGAGACAGTATAAATGCTCCCCAGGGCCACAGTTGATGATATAGTATTATTGTCAGAAGCTCACTCTTCGGGATATACAGTGCATCCAATAAATAATAAATATATCAAAAATCTCTGAAAAGGGTATTGGTGGTTAGGTATGAAAAAGAGATATTGTAGAGATTGTAGCAAAGTGTCTCGTATGTCGGCAGATTAAGGTAGAGTAAAAGAAGTTGCAGGGTTATTGCAGCCTCTACCTATAGTGACACGAAAATGGGAACAAGTTACCATGAACTTTGTGATGGGTTACAGAGGACCCGGATGGATTATGAGGCTATCTAGGTGATAGTCGATAGATTGATTTAGTTACCCACCTTCTGACTATGGAAATCCTCAGATACTCTAAGTGTGTAGGCGGATATATATGTATGGAAAATTGTGGAACATTATGTAGCGTTCCAGGGAGCATGATATCAGATAGGGATTCCCGTTTCACTTTCCACTTCTGGGAATGTTTTTTAGGAAGCTATGGAATCCCGATTGAGTGCTAGCACAGCTTCCACCCTCAGACAGATAGTCGGTTAGAGAGGACTGTACAGGTTCTGGAGGATGTGATGAGAGCGTGTGCCATTGATTTGATGAGCGAATGGGATCGGGTGAAGGAGGTGGGGGTGGTCGCGCCTGTAAGGCCTGGTTTTATCGTAAGAGCAAAAGGGAATGAATAGAAATTTTCGAGTGCATTTAAAAATGTAAAAGGATTGAAATGGTATTCCCGAAAATGTGCAAGGGTAAAACGGTCAAAAGACCAAAAATCGGTATAAATTAGAGAAGAAAATTTAATTAAAAATATAAGATTGAGAAATCTTGATCAATAATGATGAAATAATTAAATTTCAGATTAAATTGATCAAGAAATGAATTTATTGGAATAAATTGAAATTTTCGTATCGAAAAATAATCCCGAAAATAATCAAAAAATATACTGAAAAGGCAAAATCGGACTGATAAATTCATTTACGGATTAAATGAATTAAAAATAATAATTTTTCAGATATTTTGGTAAAATAATAATAAAATATTGATTAAAATAATAATAAAAATAAATAATAAATAAAATAAAATAAAAAAACTGAAAACTAAAAAAAAAAGAAAGAAAAATCGCGAAAGTCTGAATTGCGAAACAGAGAAGAAACGCGAAAATGGAGACCTGAGGAGATTTCCCTCCGATCCGACACCACCGGCGGGACTGAGGGGCCAGTAAGGGCCGGAGAAGGCAACCCGACATCAGGCGACCCACCAGAGGCGACGACGCGCTGTGGAGATGCCAGAAGAGAGGAGATCGACGGAGGGAGGCCGAAAGAGAGAAGAGGCGATTGGCGTCCATCGGCGCCGAATCGCTCTACCCCGAGGGTCGACGAAGGACGGCTAGGCACAGCTAAGCCGAACAACACCGGAATCGCGTCGGGAATCGGTCGGACGGTGTAGGAACGAGTAAATGAGGCCTAAACCGGTACGGCCAGTTCAGCGCAGAGACATTATGCTGAACCGGACCGGACCGGTTTAGCCAAAAAGAAAAGAAAAGAAAGAAAAAAAAAGAAAGAGAGGAAAAATTTAGAAAAATTTCAGTGATGCAATCCAGCTACGGGTAAGTCGGTAAGCGGTCAAATTGATCGATTTAAATTTCGGAATATTTAATTTGATTAATATCCGACTAAAAATTTACCTGGAAAAATATTTAAATGTGTAGCTCGACAATTGACGTCAAACGAGAGCTCGAGCCAGCCTCGATTTACGTACTATCATGGAATCTCAGGTAAGTAATCCTTATTTACAACAATTTTGCATAGTTATGCGTGTTAGAATTTACCGCATAAATTACGGATATAATTTTCGCTTAAATGAATTAAATTTTGAAAATTAGAATAAATTGTCGTAAATACTAAATTGAGATATCCAAGAATTTAGAACGAGGCTAAATAAATACTGATGGGCCCAACGAGCCCAATAGGCCTCGATAAAGTGTGGAAAACAGGCTTAAGGCCAATTGAGGCCCATTATGGTGCAATCGGGCTCAATATGGGTAAACGGGCCTAATGATTTAAATTTAGCCCAGAAAATTGTGAAATACAAATAATTGTATTGTATTTGACCTGATGAATGTGTATCCGCAGTTCCGGAGATTGGATTGGGAGCAAATCGGACTACGCGACGAGTCATCAGTGGAAAGGTCAGACTGTACAGAAAATGAGGAAAGGGAATTGTGTGAGTAGCTAGAGGTAGCTACGCGTATTTTAATAGCTTTTTTGTACACTGAATATGTATATATACCTTGATTATGTATAAAGGTCCTAAAAATGGTTTAATGATTTTAAGGATTGATATAGGTAAAAAGACTATTTTACCCCTATTGAGGGAAGTTCACCTAAGGATGGTGAAAGCATGACATACATGAAATGCATGATTTAAGGAATTTTCCGAATTAAGGAATTTTATTGGTTTTAATCAAAGGAAATCGGTAGATTGGCCAGTAATTGTATAAATTTCACAAGATAACACTACGTAGGTGTTATTTATATTTAAATGAAATTTCTTTGGAAAATGGCCAACTATCAAGTTTATATGGAAACAGATAGTGCTGGTGCATAGCATGCACTATAACTACGTTTGTGAGTGTGCATAAATGTGCTTGAGCGGTTGCTCGCACCGACTTGTGTGACATCATATGCATGAAATGTGCTAGAGCAGTTGGTCGCACTGATTTTTATTCTTGTGAAATGCATGAGAAGTGTTGGAGCCTAGCTCGCACTCTGTTTTGACTGTTTTGACATGTTTTAACTTGTTTTGATCTGATATGCATAAAAAGGTGCTGGAGCGATTGCTCGCACTAGTTTTAATGATTTGACATGCATGAGAGGTGCTGGAGCTTAGCTCGCATCCTGTTTTGATATGAAATTTGCATAAAGCCGTGCTGGAGTGTAACTCGCATGAGATTTGATTTAATTATGCATAAAGCCATGCTGGAGTGTAACTCGCACGAGATTTGATTTACTTGAGCATTCATTCGTGCTGGAGCATTGCTCGCACGTGATTTTATATGAATTTATAACTCATTTTAAAGTCGTACTAGAGTGCTACTCGTACGCAGGTTTTACTGATTTTTATGACACCGCGCTAGAGCTTCGTTCGCACAAGATTTTCTGATATCATGAATGTGCATGGAGCCGTGCTTAAGCTTCGCTCGCACAAGATTTTCTGATATCATGAATATGCATGGAGCCGTGCTTGAGCTTCGCTCGCACAGGGATTTATATGACATGCATATAGCCGTGTTGGAGCCTCCTGTAGACTGTGTGTCACAGTGAGATGATATGTTCACACGTGCATACTGAGACAGAGATTTATGGGTGGATAAGTCCTATTGCAGGCACCCCTGATTGAGCTTGGGTTCACGGAGTACGTTGTACCCTGTATGTCATGCGGAGTACGCTGTACCGTGGGGATTGTTGGAGTTGAGTGGCATTAGCCACGAGGCAGCAAGCCTTGCCCTCTCAATCCTGGTGTTATGCTGTTCTGGCGGGTAGGACGACCCACCTCCCATTTCAGGTGTGATACCTCGCACACTAGGTACCATGTTGCCAGGGATCACTAGGATATGGCCATAGTCCTCAATGTTACTGATATAATCAGCTGCTGTCTCACATGATATAACTATTGGTCGATAGACTAGGGTAGACCCAAGGGAGGGGTCAGGCCCCCGATTTTATGAGTTTTACTATGCTAATTTATGTTTTAAAGGATTTTATGACATGTGACCCTGAAAAAAGGGTGGTTTTATAACCGAAGTTTTATAATGAATTGTTTTATGAGACGATTGACCCGGAAGGGTTAGTTTATACTGCAGTTTTAATGAAATGATTTAAATGCAGTAGCATGATGTTGTTTTCCATGCTTTCATTTCAAATTCATGATTTGTCTTACATGACATGAAAGAATGTATGATTTTGATTAAATTCATGCTAAGTATGATTTAATGATGTCACATAAAATGTTATTGATACATGATTTCAATATGCACGAATAGTTTTATAAACTAAGTCATTGATGAAATACATGATTTGTGCTTGAGATTTTAATGAAAAGAAATGAATTTTAAGGGCATGGCATTATGAGCATGTAGATAGTAGAGCTATCTACTTACTTGCATAATTGACTTACTGAGCGTGTGGTTTGCTCACCCCCCTTATTTTCTCATCTTTTCAGAGCACTCACAGTAATTAGTAAGCAGCTGAGGACTTGCATGTATTGATATCCGTTGCTTCCCATCGAGAGAGAGGTATACACATTTGTATAGTTTTGTATCTAAATATGTAATGCACAGTACTGTAAAAGATTATGATGTCGGGGATGTAGAGTCATAAATACCATTGTGTATGTATTCAGTTAAAGTTAAAGAATAGTAAACTCTGATATATGAATGCATTTATGGAAATGGAATGGTAAATAGGTGAGAGGTGACTAACACCGAATCATAGCCCAACTGTTTATAGGATGGTCACGATGAGAGAAAGGTAAGAATTAAATAATATATGAAAAAGTAAAAAATTTACTCTGATTTTAAGTAATTTGGGTCATGACAGTTCTTGGTATCAGAGCTGAATTGGCCTGATATGAGTCGGTGTTAGTGGTTAAGAAAGTTTACATCCCCATGTACTGTGCATTGTTTAGATACAATTGTGTATATCGAGATGGAAGTGCAGCTAAGAATTTGGTTTAAATGCAAGAATAGACTCATAAACTGATAGCTGCTATGGTTGAGAGGCGAGTACATGAACTCGAGGCCGTAAAGGTAGGCCTGAGAGTCGTACTGAGTCGCCACATGAGACTCAAGATGAGTTGACGTGGAGGCTGGTATTGAGCATGCCCCACAGAGTCCGATAGAGAGATCAGACAGAGTCTGATAGAGAGATCAAATAGAGTCTGACAAAGAGATCAGACAGTATTGAGACACGCTTCGCGATGTTGGAGCGGAGTGTGGAGAATATTTTGAGAACTAATTTCTCAGAGTATGCATGAGATTTGAGGGCGAGTCGGAGCATTGGTGGAAGTCCGCTCGACCCACCTTAAGAGTTAGACATCCAGAATGGATATGGAAAATAATTCCAAATGTATTCCAGTGATAGAATATCTTGGACACTTAAAGGAAATTACAGATGAAAGTCTTTACTCTGACCTAGAGGAACATGTTGATTGACGAGTATGACACTCAGTTTATATTCCTGGGCAGATATGATCGGACACTATGAACAGTGAGAGTCGAAATATCTGAAAGTTCATGGAAGGGCTCAGATTGTCAATTAGAGTCCGATTAGCCCATTAGATATCACTACCTATGCCGAGGCAGTGCGCAGACTACAGTTGTGTGAATAAGATCATGAGTTGCACGCCTCTGAGATTGGAAAAGGTAGTAAGGGCTGAAATAGAGACAAAAGAGAATAGAGAATAACAGAGATGTCAGAACGGGAAAAAAGATAGTTTGGTAAAAGATTAGAGCTGATGAGTCACGGGGTAAGATGATTGGTAAAGCCCAGTGTATCCAAATTCAGCACTTATGAGGGGTATTGTGATTGGAGGACCCCGACCTGCTCCGTAGTAGTGAGAGTAGTGTAAACAGTGCAGGATGTGTGGTAGATACCACGAAAATAAGACGTTGGACGAGGGCAAGTGTATGCCTTGGACCAGGACACCATTGATATTTCATCGGATGTGGTGGAAGATACCACACTGGTTGTGAATAATGAAGTAATTATTTTAATTGATCCTGGTGCCACGCATTTATTCATACTGCCTTCAGTTACTTATAAGCTAGTGAAAGATGTGAAGCCTGTACCCTTAAGCAAGATGATGATAGTTAGTTGATTATCACTAACTGAATATGGGTATAGAAATTGTAAGTTGAAAATATGGGTGAAAACATCCCCGAAAAGCGTATTGTAAGTTTTAACAAGTAATAAAAGAGTTGTTATAAGTGATAAATGAAAGGAGATAAGCTTTGAGATGTGATAGATCCTAAATACGAGATATATTGGAATAAGATGTGTGTGCAAGGTAAGGATATCTTTGATATGTAAAGTAATTTGGATTAAGCAATATGTAGTGACTATGAATTGTGACCAAGGATAAGGGGAGGATAGATGTCCACACCCAGTCCATGTGGTCAAGTCCGAGGGTTAATAAAGGTATTTCAAAATCTCTCCCTGCCTGAAGATTTGACAGCGTCTAGAAGCATACACATAACCTATAAATTGAAATCGACAGTCGTAATATATACATTTAAAATTTGGGTACCTTTGCTGGTACAATAAAGAAGTATAGAATACGATTAATCATGAAGATTTAAAATTAAAATTTTATAAAAGCCGTTAATATAAGAAAAACGAAATGACGCAGGTTAGTACCTTGAGCGGAAGTGAATTCAAAATGACATTATACGTTTATGCGTACATAGGTCAAGGATATCGATGATTGAAATATTTAGTGGAACTCAATTACGATGAGGTATTTAAACCTTACCTGGACCAATTGGTTGTCATCTTTAGCGATGATATTTTGATGTATTCGAAGTCTAGGGAAGAGCATGAGTAGCAATTGGGAAATTGTCTTAAAGATGAGTTGTTAAGAGTTTCTCGAAATGGGCTGCTCAGTTGACAATTATCGTTCGAAAAAAGATTATATGTCAGTAGGATGATAAGTATGAAAGTAGCTTCGGTGAGTTTTGGTATATTGAAGTAATGAACTGACCACCGTAAGTATTCTCACCATGACTAACAGCTCAAGAGGTTTCAGTGTATATTGATACCTCAATTTAAGGATTGGGCTGTGTATTGATGTAAAATGGGAAGATAGTTTTTTATAGATTCAGATAATTCAAGGACCATAAGAGAAACAATCCGACCAATGATTTAGAGTTGGCAACCGTAGCGTTTACACTGAAAGTATAGCGCCACCACTTAAATGGTAAGAAATTTTGGGTATGCACTGATCGTAAAAGCCCCGAGTATCTGTTTTCACAGAAAGAATAGAATATGAGATAACCAAGAGGGTTAGAGCTTCTAAGGATTATGATTGTGAACATTGTACCACCCAGGAAAGACTAATGTAATGGGTGATGCCTTGAACAGAAAGAGCCTCGGGATGGTATCACATATGATGGTCAGGGAGCGTGAGCTGCTAGAGCAGTTATGAGCCTCAATAGTGATGTGATCCCTTTTGATGATGACAGTGATTGTGATAGCTAGCCTGAGGTTAGAATCGGATTGTTGTGACCAGATTTGCCAGGCTTAGCGTAATGATCGGCATGGTATCGATAGTGTGGGTCAGATTCAGAAGGGTATAGTGACAGAGTTCATAGTGAGTGATGGTGACTTACAGAGGTTCAGAGACAGTATAAGTGCTCCCCAGGACCATAGTTGCTGAGAAAGTGCTATTGTCAGAAGCTCACTCTTCGGGATATACAGTGCATCCGGGAAATAATAAATATATCGAAATCTCTGAAAAAGGTATTGGTGGTCAGATATGAAAAGAGACATTGTAGAGTTGTAGCAAAGTGTCTCGTATGTCAGCAGAGTAAGGTAGAGTACTAGAAGTCTGCAGGATTATTGCAGCCTCTACCTATATTGACACGAAAATGGGAATAAGTTACCATGAAATTTCATGATGGGTTATAGAGGACCCGAATGAATCATGAGACTATCTGGGTGATAGTCGATAGATTGATTAAGTCTACCCACATTTTGGTTATGAAATCCCAAATACTCTAAGTGTGTAGGCAGATTTATGTGTATGGAAGATTGTGATACATTATGTAGCGTTCCATTGAGTATGGTATCAGATAGGGATTCCCGCTTCACTTTTCGCTTCTGGGAATATTTGTCAGGAAGCTATGGGAACCCGATTGAGTGTTAGCACAGCTTCCGTCCTCAGACAGATGGTCAATCAGAGATGACTGTACAGGTTCTGGAGGATATGATGAGAGCGTGCCATTGATTTGATAAGCTCCTGGGATGATCAGTTATTACAAATCAAATTCTCCAATAATGACAGTTGTCACTTGAGTATCGGGATGAAATTATATGAGGCATTGTATGGCCGTATGGATTTTTTTTTGACTTGGATAAGAAAAAGTGGGTGACAGATAGAAAATTGTTCCCGAATTGATAAGACAAACCTCTGAGGATGTTCAGTTGATTTGTGAGAGATTAAGAACATCTCAAAGCAAACAAAAAAGACTATGCTGACAAGAGACAGAAAACCATTGGAATTCACCGAGGGTGAATTAGTATTGTTGACAGTTATTTGTCATAAGGACATAATGAGATTCGAAAGAAGGCAAATTGAGTTTTGTTAGATTGAATCCTTTGAGATTGGACAAAAGTGGGAGATAAGGCCTATAGGTTGGCGTTACCACCTGAATTAGCAGGCATCCACAATGTGTCATATCTTATGATGTTTCGAAAATACTATCCGGACCCAACATATGTGAACGGATATGAGCTCCAACAGTTTAGCTCAATGAAAGTATAACGTATGATTGGAAAATCGATTTGGGTATTAGAAGGAATGAGAAAGTGTTGAGGTTTAAGATGATCTCCCTAGTTAAGTATGATGGTAGTATTACACTCCGGAGAAAGTCACTTGAGGATTACAGTATATGATACGATAGATGTACTCGGAGTTATTTATGAACTTATTTGACTTGGTTCTAATTTGGAGGACCAAATTTCTTAAGTGGGGGAGATTGTAAAGCCCGGTTTCATAGTAAGAGCAAAAGGGAATGAATAGAAATTTTCGAGTGCATTTAAAAATGCAAAAGGATTGAAATGGTATTCCCGAAAACGTGTAAGGGCAAAACAGTCAAAAGATCGAAAATCAGTATAAATCCGAGAAGAAAATTTAATTAAAAATATAAGATTGAGAAATCTTGGTCAATAATGATGAAATAATTAAATTTCAGATTAAATTGATCAAGATATGAATTTATTGGAATAAACCGAAATTTTCATATCGAAAAATAATTCCGAAAATAATCGAAGAATATACTGGAAAGGCAAAATCGGACTGATAAATTCATTTACGGATTAAATGAATTAAAAATAATAATTTTTCAGATATTTTGGTAAAAAAATAAAAAAATATTGATTAAAATAATAATAAAAGTAAATAATAAATAAAATAAAATAAAAAAACTGAAAACTGAAAAAAAAATGGTGAAAGTCTGAATCGCGAAACAGAGAAGAATCGCGAAAATGGCGACCCGAGGAGATTTCCCTCTGATCCGACACCACCGAAGGGACTGAGGGGCCTACGAGGGCCGGCGAAGGCAACTCGACATCGGGCGACCCACGAGAGGCGACGACGCGCCGTGGAGACGCCGAAAGAGAGGAGATCGATGGAGGGAGGCCGAAAGAGAGAAGAGGCGATTGGCGGCCATCGACGTCGAATCGCTCTACCCCGAGGGCCGACGAAGGACGGCTAGGCGCAGCCGAGCCTAACGACACCGGAATCGCATCGGGAATCGACCGGACTGCGCCGAAAGGAGCAAATGAGGCCTGAACCTGTACGGTCGGTTCAGTACATTGACATTATGCTGAACCAGACTGGACCGGTTCAGCAAAAAAGAAAAGGAAAGAAAGAAAAAAAAAGGAAAGAATGAGAGGAAAATTAGAAAAAGTTTCAGTGATGCAATCGAGCTACGGGTAAGTCGGTAAACGGTCGAATTAACCAATTTAAATTTTGAAATATTTAATTTGATTAATATCCGACTGAAAATTTACCCGAAAAAATATTTAAATGTGTAGCTCGACAATTGACGTCAAACGAGAGCTCGAGACAGCCTCAATTTGCGTACTATCATGGAATCTCGGGTAAGTAACCCTTATTTACGACAAATTTGCATAGTTATGCGTGTTAGAATTTACTGCATAAATTATAGATTTAATTTTCGCATAAATGAATTAAATTATGGAAATTTGAATAAATTGTCGTAAATACTAAACTGAGATATCCGAGAATTTAGAACGAGGCTAAATAAATACTGATGGGCCCAATGAGCCTAATAGGCCTCGATAAAGTGTGGAAAATGGGCATAAGGCCGATTAAGGCCCATTATGGTGTAATCGGGCCCAATATAGGTAAACGGGCCCAATGATTTAAATTTAGCCCAGAAAATTATGAAATAGAATTAATTGTATTGTATTTGACCTGATGAATGTGTATCCGTAGTTCCAGAGATTGGATTGGGAGCAAATCGGACTGCATGACAAGTCATCAGTGGAAAGGTCAGATTGTACAGAAAATGAGGTAAGGGAATTGTGTGAGTAGCTAGAGGTAGCTACGCATATTTTAATAGCTTTTTTGTACACTGAATATGTATATATACCTTGCTTATGTATAAAGGTCCTAAAAATGGTTTAATGATTTTAAGGATCGAAATAGGTAAAAAGACTATTTTACCCCTATTGAGGGAAGTTCACCTAAGGATGGTGAAAGCATGACATACATGAAATGCATGATTTAAGGAATTTTATTGGTTTTAATCAAAGCAAATCAGTAGATTGTCCAGTAATTGTATAAATTTCACAAGATAACACAACGTAGGTGTTATTTATATTTAAATGAAATTTCTTTGGAAAACGGCCAACTATCAAGTTTATATGGAAACAGATAGTGCTGGCGCATAGCTCGCACTATATCTGCGTTTGTGAGTATGCATAAATGTGCTTGAGCGGTTGCTCGCACCGACTTGTGTGGCATCATATGCATGAAATGTGCTAGAGTGGTTGCTCGCACTGATTTTTATTCTTGTGAAATGTATGAGAAGTGCTGGAGCCTAGCTCGCACTCTGTTTTGACTGTTTTGACATGTTTTAACTTGTTTTGATCTAATATGCATAAAAAGGTGCTGGAGTGATTGCTCGCACTAGTTTTAATGATTTGACATGCATGAGAGGTGCTGGAGCTTAGCTCGTATCCTGTTTTGATATGAAATTTGCATAAAGCCGTGCTAGAGTGTAACTCGCACGAGATTTGATTTAATTATGCATAAAACCGTGCTGGAGTGTAACTCACACGAGATTTGATTTACTTGAGCATTCATTCGTGCTGGAGCATTGCTCGCACGTGATTTTATATGAATTTATAACTCATTTTAAAGTCGTACTAGAGTGCTACTCGTACGCAGGTTTTACTGATTTTTATGACACCACGCTAGAGCTTCGCTCGCACAGGGATTTATATGACATGCATATAGCTGTGTTGGAGCCTCCTATAGACTGTGTCACAGTGAGATGATATGCTCACACATGCATACTGAGATAGAGATGATATGGGTGGATAAGTCCTATTGCAGGCACCCCTGATTGAGCTTGGGTTCACGGAGTACGTTGTACCGTGTATGTCATGCGGAGTACGCTGTACCATGGGGATTGTTGGAGTGGAGTGGCATTAGCCACGAGGTAGCAAGCCTTGCCCTCGCAATCCTGGTGTTATGCTGTTTTGGCGGGTAGGACGACCCACCTCCCGTTTCAGGTGTGATACCTCGCACACTAGGTACCATGTTGCCAGGGATCACTAGGATATGGCCATAGTCCTCGATGTTACTGATATAATCAGCTACTTGTCTCACATGATATAACTATTAGTCGATATACTAGGGTAAACCCGAGGGAGGGGTCAGGCCCCCGATTTTATGAGTTTTACTATGCTAATTTATGTTTTAAAGGATTTTATGACATGTGACCCTGAAAAAAGGGTGGTTTTATAACCGAAGTTTTATAATGAATTGTTTTATGAGACGATTGACCCGGAAGGGTTAGTTTATACTGCAGTTTTAATGAAATGATTTAAATGCAGTAGCATGATGTTGTTTTCCATGCTTTCATTTCAAATTCATGATTTGTCTTACATGACATGAAAGAATGTATGATTTTGATTAAATTCATGCTAAGTATGATTTAATGATGTCACATAAAATGTTATTGATACATGATTTCAATATGCACGAATAGTTTTATAAACTAAGTCATTGATGAAATACATGATTTGTGCTTGAGATTTTAATGAAAAGAAATGGATTTTAAGGGCATGGCATTATGAGCATGTAGATAGTGGAACTATCTACTTACTTATATAATTGCCTTACTGAGCGTGTGGTTTGCTCACCCCCTTATTTTCCCATCTTTTCAGAGCACTCACAGTAATTAGTAAGCAGCTGAGGACTTGCATGTATTGGTATCCGTTACTTCCCATCGAGAGACAGGTATACACATTTGTATAGTTTTGTATCTAAATATGTAATGCACAGTACTGTAAACGATTATGATGTCGGGGATGTAGAGTTATAAATACCATTGTGTATGTATTCAGTTAAAGTCAAAGAATAGTAAACTCTGATATATGAATGTGTTTATGGAAATGGAATGGTAAATAGGTGAGAGGTGACTAACACCGAATCATAGCTCAACTGTTTGTCGGATGGTCACGATGAGAGAAAGTTAAGAATTAAATAATATATAAAAAAGCGAAAAATTTACTCTAATTTTAGGTAATTTGGGTAGTGGCAGAGCCTGCCTTCGAAGACGTCCACGTCTTCCACTCACCATGCAAGTGATCTAATACCTGCGTGTAATTCCAAATATCAAGTCTTAATTCCATTAGGTATACATTACCTACAACAAGACAAGCACATACATTGGGATGTAATTAAATCCGTATTTTTGACACTGACAGTACTAGACAACCTTCGCTCTGATACCACTTAACTGTAACGACCCTTGACCCTTGAAAATCGGGGGAAATTTTTTTTTGAGTTTAATTTATCCACTTATTCCCTTATTCACTTAAGTTGTATTCCTGTGCAGTGTCAAAAACCCTTTTCCTAATTCTTTCTCGTAGTTATAATTAATTTCCATACTTTAACTTATATGGCCGATAGAAATTTCGGCAGCATAACGGCTTATATATGAGCCTACCCACCTGCAATTCAGTTGTTTTCGACAATCCTAGATATCCACAACTACCAAGCATACTTTTACAACTCAATATATCGATTTCGATTTAATACTAGCCAACTCAAAATATAAACCAAAAATAATATTGTTTACATCGTTTTCCTTACAAAATTACATCCCAACAAAAGTATTCCCAATATACGTGTCTGTGCGTACATATATGTCTAGTATAGAATGTAAATGTATACCTTTCTGCGTGTACAAAAAGTAGCCTAGGGTAGCTCTCCCCACCAGCCTACGTCGTGTACACGGCAGGTAGCGCCTACGGATCACTGCAATTAATCTGAGAGGTAGAGGGGTGAGCTTTTAGGAAAAAGCTCAGTAAGAAGATGTATTTAAAATGATCCTAGCAATTCAAATATGTAGAAAACATAATAGTACTTATAAAGATTACTTTCTGAAAACTAATATAAAGAACATTCAAAGATTAAGGAACATCAGAAACATCATGATTCAAAACGTAATTCTTTAAGTACATGAACTTAACAGATATTACGTAAACTTTTCGTATAATCAGAATTCCAAAACAGGAATATTTGTCAAATCACATAATATAAAATCACATTATGAAAACAGAGTTTAATTTTCAAATAGAGACTACATCGGCCCATATAATTATCATGCGGTAAATAACCAAGTCATCCTCCGTATAGGGAATTCAGAAACTATGGCCACGGCGAGACAGAACCCGAAGGTGAAATTCAGAACCTATGGCCACGGCGAGACAGAACCCAAAGGTGAAATTCAGAACCTATGTCCACAGCGAGACAGAACCCGAAGGTGAAATTCAGAACCTATGGCCACGGCGAGACAGAACCCGAAGGTGAAATTCAGAACCTATGGCCACGGCGAGGCTGTAGATGGAAACAAGGTCATATAGCATTTCAGAACCACAAGGGCGAAGTTCAGACGCCACACAGACGAAGTTGACATGCGTTAGCATACAACATAAATGGCCCTTAGTCTCAAAACATACTATATTTCTCATATGCGAAAACATCGAATTAAAAATCATCTTGTTCGAAAGATCATTTCAGAAGACATGTTCTTATTTCAAAAGCACAAATACAAAAAGCATAGTCTTAATCAGAAATATAATTTAGAAACATGAATGAAAATCATACTTCATGTCTTTATAAGCTTTCCTTAATCATGGTTCAGAAAGTAACTATTACCATTTTAAATTATATCCATTTACCTCGATTTATCGAATATCCCAAATTCGAACGGTGACGCCTCCTAGTACCTCCTTTAATTCCTTCTACAATCACCTACACCGAAATTGTATACTTAGCACCCTATTCATGCGAATTGTCCAAATTGCGTTAAAATCATAACTTATCGTTACTACTGTGTGTGTACGTATTACTGTATATACCTAGGCCAACACGCATATTTATATATTTTCTCTTACCACATATTATTTTGTACGTACAAATATTGACATACACCTTATTATATACATCTACACGTATATACTCATGAATATATATATATATATATATATATATATATATATATATATATACTCATATATATATATATATTATAATTTGTCTTCATTTTTCCCTATCTTATATATATACATTCTATGTATGTACATATACCAGCACACATTCATCTTATATACACCCATATGTATATGTACCTAAATAAATATATATATACACTCCTATATATATATATTATCATTATTTTCCATTTTTCCTTATCACATATGCATACATATTCTTTTTATGTACATATACTAGCATACCCATTCATTATATACACCTATATGTATATATACCTAAATATATATATATATATATATATATATATATATATATATACACTCCTATATATATATATATATTATCATTGTTTTCCATTATTCAATATCACAAACATATATATATATATATATGTTTGCCTACTCCTCATCATTCTCATTTTTATCTAATTTCACCTACACCTTAATTTACACTATCATACTTATAGCTCATGATGCATTTATATACATGTATGTCAAATGTACATATATAAATTTTTACCTTTCCTTTTTCCAAGTTCCAGCTTTCTTTCTTTTTTCACCTATTATTTTTCTTTCTTCAATCTCGGTTTCCAATCTTCACTGTTTCCCCACCGGTCCCTTCAACTCTCGGGTCTCCTTTCACCATCGTCCCCTGCTTCACTGTCTCCCAATCACCCTTCCTCCCTCACGGTCCTCCCTGCTCTATTTCACGTTTTCTGCCTAGCTCCCCTTTCTGCTTTTTAGTCTCGGTTCCAGCCCCTTTTCCCTCTTTCTCGGTCTGTCCTGCCTTCTCCCCCCCTTCGGTCTTGCTTCAGCTTTGCCTCACTCTCCCCTGCCTCTCGGTTTCCATCTTCAATTTGCAGTCTTCTTCTTCGGTTGCTTCTTAATTTTTAGCCCTCCCGATCAGCCCTCAAGCCTCGGTCTGCTCCCTTCTAGCCTCTCTCGATTTTTCTTCCTCTTTCTAGTTTCATTTTTTTCTTCTCGGTTTCTCCTTCTTCCTCAACCTCCCCTGCACACCCTCGGTTCCAGCTTCATTTCCAGTCCCGATCTTGCTTCTCGATTTCTCCTTCTTCCTCAACCTCCCCTACACCCTCGGTTCCAGCTTTATTTCCAGTCCCGATCTTGATTCTCGGTTTCTCTTTCTTCCTCAACCTCTCCTGCACACCCTCGGTTCCAGCTTCATTTCCAGTCCCAATTCTGCTTCTCTCCCTTCCTCTTTCTCTTCTTTCCTTTCCTTCTTCCCCAGCCGAGCCCCTCTCCTTCCTTCCTCCTCTTCTCTTCTTCTCTCATTCGTTTCCCGCCCAACTGAGCCCTTCTCTGTTTATGTTTTCATTTTGAAAACATAGCAGACGGGATTAGCTTTTCTAAGCCAATTCTGTACATGCTATGTTATATATATATATATATGTTAATTATATATATTATATTAATATATATTATATATTATTTGTTTATTTATTTTGTATTATTATTTTTGTTTGTTTGTCTTTTTGTTTTGCTTCCATTTTTATTTTAAATTGTCTCATGCTTTATTTATTATTTTTTTCTTTTAACACATATATATTAAATACTATATATTACTTAATATATGTATTTGTTATATATATATATATATATATATATATATATATTATTGCCTATCCATTTAAATTTGTTTAGTATATATAGATATATACATATACACGTATGTATATATCTATATATATACATTTTCTTGTATAATTTATCTAAAGACATAATATCATGCCTTCCATGAAATTTTCCTTATTCCAAAAATGAAATAGTATCGAAATTCCATCATTCTTCATAAATTCTCGATACAAGTGTTTACATCAACAATTTTAAACTAACAATTTAAAATTTTCCAAATCCCTCCGTGCTTGCATTTGCTTTATCACTTCTTATATCTTCGGGTTCCCGGTCATTCACGGGCTTCTCGATTCCTATAGTCCTCGAGCCCTACAACGAATATTCGTACTTCTATTAATATATATTATTTCCATTTTTATATAATTTAATTAAACGTAGGAAATTTGTGGGGTTTACATTACTGGTGGTTTATGATAATCTTTTCGGTAGTATCTTGTGCCCGCGCAGTACGCAAATATGTTTCCCACACGGAGAGTGCCATTGGTGCCCGTGTCCTAGCTAGGTGCTAGTGAATGTAAGTAAGATAGATACTACCCATATTTTACGAAAGAGTTGTACGACCCTGATCCAGTCTACAGCCCCCTTACCATGGCCATAGGTATGATGACTCTATACGGAGAATGACACGTATCGCATGACTTAGTTATAGCCTAGTCTCCTCGATTTGATTATGAAAATCGACTATGATGAATGAATATGTGTTTTCATGAGATATACGATAATTGGTTATGACCGATATGCTTCATGAAATGTGTATGAAATGTTCATGAAATGTTTATGAAATGTTCATGAAATGTTTATGAAATGTTTATGAAATGTTTATGAAAGGTTTATGTAATGTTTATGAAATGTTTATGAACCCGATGGTTTTAAGAACTCATTCTTGAATAATGAAAAGTTGTAAAATGGTTAAGCATGTTATTTGTTTTAAAGACACGTATGCTTTATTATTTTTATGATGATTATGCATGAAATGACAATTTATGTATTTCATTAAAGTTTGGTTCTATGAACGATTTCACGTGCTTTCATATATCATAACTGTTTTAAAAGTATTATCTTATTGGGCTTTTCCCCAAAAGCTCACCCTTCTTCCTTCAGATCATTTGCAGTGAATCTATAGGCGTTACCTACCGCGTACACGACGTAGGCTAGTGGGAAAGAGCTACCCTAAGCTACTTTTTTGTACACGCAGAAAGGTATACAATTACATTCCTGTACCAGACATACTTGTATGCACAGACATATATTGGAAACTTTTTGTTGGGATGTAATTTGTAAGAAAACGATGTAAAGAATATTATTTTTAGGATTAGGTTTCAAGAAGATTGGTATTTAATCGAAACGGATGTACTGAGTTGTAAATGTGGATTTGGAAAGTATGCTTGGTAGTTGTGGATATCTAGGATGGTTGAAAGGCATGCTTGGTAGTTGTGGATATCTAGGATTGTCAAAACAATTAAATTGCAGGTGGGTAGGCTTATATATAAGTCGTTATGCTGCCGAAATTTCTAACGGTCATATAGGTCAAAGTATGGAAATTAAATATAATTACGGATAAAGAATTAGGAAAAGTGTTTTGACACTGCACAGGAATACAACCTAAGTGAATAAGGGAATAAGTGGGTAAATTAAGTTCAAAAAAAAAAATCCCCCAAATTTCAAGGGTCAAGGGTCGTTACATTTAGTTTTATCATGCATTCAGTGTGATTCAACCACCATGATCTTTTTAAATGAATTTCTTATTGGGCTTTTTCCCGAAATCTCACCCCTCTACTTTTCAGACTATTTGCACTGATCTATAAGCTCTACCTACCGCGTACACGACGTAAGCTGGTGGGAAAGAGCTACCCTAGGCTATTTTTTGTACACGCAGAAAAGGGTATACAATTACATTCCTTTATCAGATGCATTTTGTATGCATAGACATATATTAAAAATATTTTGTTAGGATGTAATTTGTAAGAAAACAAATGTAAAGAATACTACTTTTTGGGAATTTTTCTTAAAGTGATTGGTCTTGAATTGAAATGGATGTATTGGGTTGATGATGTAGATTTGGAAAGCATGTTTGGTAGTTGTGGATTTCTAGGATTGTTAAAAACAATTGGTTTGCAGGTAGGTAGGCTTATGTATAAGCCGTTATGCTGCCGAAATTTCTATCGGCCATATAAATCAAAACGTGAAATTTAAATATAATTTCGGATAAAGAAGTAGGAAAATAAATTAACACTAAACAGGTATACAACCTAAGTGAATAAAGGAATAAGTGGAAAATTTAAGTTTCAAAAAAAAAATCCGTCAAATTTTCAAGGGCCAAGGGTCGTTACATTTTGCTACAAGGATGGAGTCCTATCTGAGGAAGGAAGCTTTTTTTTTTCCTTGGCCATTTAGTAGCTTGTATAGGCAAATACAATTCAAATTGTTTTAATTTATATAAGTTAAATAGTTGAGTTTGTTTTTAATAGTTAAATTTTTTTTTTTGTAGATACGTTATGGAATCCAATTCTTCAAATTCTTCAAAAAAACAAAAAAAATCCAATGTTTAAACCATTTTTGACATGCTTGATCTTGAGGAACAACTCACATATCAAGCGATATACAAAGATACCAAAGAAAGAGCAAAATGCAAGTTTTGTGGGACTGTAATGATTGGTTCCTCACATTCAAGTACGTCTACTATGCGTCGTTATATTGAAACTTGTAAGAAAATATATCGTTCTACTGAACCTACTCAGAGTGAGGGTGTGTGTGGAACTAAGAAAATAGATCCATCAGTTGCACATGAAATGTTGGCTGAAAGTGTTATTGCTCATGGATATCCATTTAAAATAGTTGAAGATGCTAAACTTAGATCCTTTCATTCCTATTTGAATGATCAATTCAAGCCTATTTGTAGGAATACTTGTAAGCCCGATTGCTTGAAATTACATAAGAAAATGAAAGAGAAGATTAAATCTAATTCGGAAAAACTTTTGAGTAGAATTTTTTTGACTGCTGATATGTGGACATCATACACAACTGATGGATATATTTGTTTAACTGCGCATTTTGTTGATGTAATTGGAAGTTGCGTAGTTTAATTTTGAATTTTGAATTTTCAACATGTGCCACCACCCCATACTACATTTTCTTTGTGCAATAAGATTTATGATCTATTAAAAGAAAGGGGAATCGATCAAAAATTTTTTAGCATTACTTTAGATAAAGCTAGTAATATGGACAGCATGCAATGACATTTATGTAGTCTTCTTGATCAACATGGTGCATTATTATGTCATGGAAAATACTTTCATGAATGTGTAAAATATGTTGAGGGTTCTGAAGCAAGAAAGATAAAATTTCATGAATGTGTGCTTCAATCAAATTTGAACTATTCAAGGGGTTTGTGGTTGGATGTGGCAACTCGATGGAACTCTACATATTTGATGTTAGAGAAATTTCATTATTTTCGTGAAGCTTTTGAGAAGCTAAAAATTTTGGATGGAAATTACGATGCACTTTTAAGTCCTCAAGAGTTCCTTTGGATTGAGAATGTTTCCATGTTTTTGAAGCCTTTTTATGAGATTACCACTTTGTTTTCAGGATGAGATTACCCCACTACTAACTTGTATTTTGAAAATGTTTGGCAATTTCAAAAGAATATTCAGAATATGCTTGTGTCTGAAGACAAAATTATGGAATTAATGGCAATGGAGATGAATGAAAAATTTTGTAAGTATTGGGATGATTACACTCGGGTGTTGTCTTTTGGAGCTATACTTGATCCTAGGTTCAAGTTGCAACTTTTACAATTTCTTTTCACAAAATTGGGTGTTGAATATGAAAATAAATGGATGGATATTTTGGAAGAAATGAAACTACTTTTTAAGGAGTATGAGAATCAAAATAATCTTATTTCTCAATCATTCATGATGGCAGTGGATAAATATCAAAGCAATAGAAGAAATATTTCTGAAGATTTGGGTGTAAGTTTAATTTTGTTTTTTTTTTAAATTTTTTGTTCAAAAGTTTAATATAAATTGCCTTAGTAACTTATTAAATTATTATTTTTTATATTAAGTAATTTTTTTTTGAGTTTTAATTTACATTTGTTATTATAATTTCATATATGAACTTATTTTGTTATTGTATGTGAGATCCACAATTTTTGTACGATATTCCATATGATTTTCATATTGTATGACATTATTATATGTTAATGGATTCATAAGATGGTCGATTCGGATTTGATAAATGTAGATGAAACGAAATAACGTACGTAAAAATTGAATAAGGATAAATCGGGAAAACAAGGAAGCAACAAGTTCGTTTAAGTAATTTAATTGAGTTAACTGAAAATAAGGAATTGAAAATAGGGAAAAGATGGTGGATTTATGAAAGAAAGTCGATTCAATTTAGTCTCGAACACGTGCAAGGGTAAAATTGTCAAAAGACCAAAATTCGGTATAATTTCGATAAGTAATTTTCATTAAAATATGGAATTTACGAAATCTGGATCAATACTGTAAACCCCACAAATTTCCTACGTTAATTAAATTATATAAAATGGAAATAATATATATTAATGGAAGTGTGAATATTCGTTGTAAGGCTCGAGGACTATAGGAACCGAGAAGCCCGTGAATGACCGCGAACCCGAAGATACGAGAAGTGATAAAGCAAATGCAAGTACGGAAGGATTGGAAAATTTTAAAGTATTAGTTGAAAAATGATGATGTAAAAACCTGTATCGAGAATTCGTGAGGGGTGATGGAATCCCGATAATATTTTATATTCGAAATAATGAAAATTTCATGGAAGGCATGATATTATGTTTTTTGGATAAATTATATAAGAAAGTGTATATATCTAGATATATACATAGGTGAATATGTGTATATATATATATATATATATATATATATATATATATATATATATATATATATACACTAGACATTTAAATAAATGAATAATAATATATATAGCATATATATATTATTTAATGTATAGTATTTAATAAATAAGTGTTAATAAATAAATAAATAAAGCATGAGACAATAAAAATAAAAATAGTAACAACACTAACAATAAGAAAAAAAAAATATAATAATGATACAATCAATAAACAAATTATATATATATATATTAATATAATATATATAAAACTGGTTTTGTACGGAATTGGCTTTGAAAAGCCAATTTCGTCTGCCACATTTGTAATTGAAAAAAAAAGGGGGAAACAGAGGAGGCTCGGGCGGGAAAAGGAAGAGGAGAAAAGAGAAGAGGGAAGAAAGGAAGAGAAGGGAGGAAGGGTGATCGGCTGGAGAAGAAGAGCTGGTCGGCGAGGAAGAAGAAAAGAGAAAGAAAAGAGAAGCTGTCCAGCCGAGAAGAGGAAAGGAAAGAAGAGGAAGAAGAAGAGGAGAAGAGGAAGATTGCTCGACTGGAGAAGAAGGAAAGGAAAAGAGGAAGAAGAAGGCTGAAGGAGTTGCTACAGGACTGAACCAGGAGGATTGGAGCTGGAAAAATCGAGAACCGAAGAGGAGAGGGCTAGGAACCAGCAAGAATCGAGAAGCAGAGCAGGATTGAAGTTGAACAGGGGTAACCGAGAGGGGGAAATAGAAACTGGGAAATGGAAATGAAGCAGGCTGAAGCTGGAAGAAAACCGAGAGGCTTGAGGGGAGAAGGAGACTGAACAGGATCAGGCTTGTATTGAAGCAAGCCGAGGGCTGAAACGGAGAATGAAACAGTGACTGGAAAGGAGACTCGGAACAGAACAGGACAAATTGAGACTGATAAAGGAGGAACCGAGAGGCAGGATTGGAAACCGAGGCTGAAGAAGAAGCAAACGTGAGGCAAGCTGGAGTGTAAGACCCAATATTTTCGAGTGCATTTAAAAATGCAAAAAGGACTTAAATGGCATTCCCGAATATGTGCAAGGGCAAAATGGTCAAAAGACCAAAATTCGGTATTTATCGGGACAAGAAAATTTAATTAAAAATATGAGAATGAGAAATCTTGATCAATGATGAAGAAATAATTAAATTTCGAGTTAAATTGATCAAGATATGAATTTCTTGGGATAAACCGGGATTTTCGCATCGAAAAATAATCTCGAAAATAATCGAAAAATATATCGAAAAGGCAAAACCGGACTGAGAAAATTATTTACAGATTAAATGAATAAACTAAGATTATTTTAGATATTTTTGGGAATTTTATTATTATTTTATTGAATAAAATAATAATAAAATTTAATTATAAAAAAAAGAAAAAAAAAAAAAAAGAAAAATGAAAAGTCTGAAACAGAAGAGAAAAGAAACAGAGGCGAAACGAAGCAAAAGACGCGAAGGCCGAACCCGAGGGGGAGGTTCGTCACCGGCGAACCACCGGCGACGCTGAGAGGCCAGCGAGGACCGGCGAACGTAGCCCAGCATCGGGCGAACCTCCAGCAGCCCAGACGCGCGGCGAGGTGGCCGAAAAACGTCGAAAACGGAGGAGAAGACCGCGGGGGAGAGAACCCCGATTCGCCGGCGATGGCTGCGATTCGACCCCAGCCGAGGCCCGATTTAGGGAGCCCATGCCATGGCGCGCTGAACGGCACCGGAATCGCCCAGAGAACCGGCCGGACGGCGCCGGCACGACCAAAGGGAGCCTGGACCGGCCGAACCGGACAGAACCGGCCAAATCGGACCAGACCGAACCGGCGGTCCGAACCGGGTTGAACCGGACCGGACCGGTTCAGTCAAAAAGAGAGGAAAAAAAAAGGAAGAAAAAGGGAAAAAGAAAAAGAGAAAAAATTGGGGAAAATTCCAGTGATGCAATCGAGCTTCGGGTAAGTCGGTAAGCGGTCAAATTGACCGATTTAATTTTCTGAATATTTAATTTAATTAATTCCGACTGGAAATTTACCCGGAAAAATATATTTAATTGTGTAGCTCGACGATTGGCATCCACCGAGAGCTCGAGACAACCTCGATTTGAGTATTATCATGGAAACACGGGTAAGTAACCCTTATTTACGACAATTTATATCGTTATGCGTGATTGATATTTAACGCATAAATTACGGATTTAATTTCCGCATAAATGAATTAAATTCTGGAAAATTAGATAAATTGTCGTAAATATTAAATTGAGATATCAGAGAATTTAGAACGAGGCTAAATAAATTACTGATGGGCCCAGTGAGCCCAATAGGCCTCGATAAAGTGTGGTAAACGGGCTTAAGGCCGATTAAGGCCCATTAAGGTGCAATCGGGCCCAATATGAGTAAACGGGCCCAATGATTTAAATTAAGCCCAGAAAATTATGAAATACATTAAATTGTATTGGTTTTGACCTGATGAATATGTATCCGCAGTGCCGGGAATTTGATTTGGATTCGGAGCAAATCGGACTGCGTGACGAGACATCGATGTAAAGGTCAGACTGTACAGATAAATAAGGTAAGGGAATTGTGTGAGTAGCTAGAGGTAGCTACGCATATTTTAATAGTTTTTCTGTACACTGAGTATGTATGTATACATGGATATTGTATAATGATCCTAAAAATGGTTTGAATGATTTTAAGGATCGAAATAGGTGAAATGTCTATTTTACCCCTATTGAGGGAAGTTCACCTAAGGATGGTGAAAGCATGACATGCATGAAATGCATGATTTAAGGATTTTTGATGATTAAGGAATTTTATTGGTTTTAATCAAAGCAAAGCGATAGATTGGCCAGAAATTGTTTAATTTCACAAAATAACACTACGTAGGTGTTATTAATAATTAAATGGAAATTTCTTTGGAAAACGGCCAACTATCAAGTTTATATGGAAACAGATAGTGCCGACACGTAGTTCGCACTATATCTGCGTTTGTGAATGTGCATAAATGTGCTTGAGCAATTGCTCGCACCGACTTGTGACATCATATGCATGAAATGTGCTAGAGCATGGTGCTCGCACTGATTTTTAATATTGTGAAATGAGAGCTGCTGGAGCCTAGCTCGCACTCTGTTTTGACATGTTTTGACATGTTTTGATTTGTTTTGACGTGGTATGCATAAAATAGTGCTGGAGCGATTACTCGCACTACTTTTAATGATTTGACATGCATGAGAGATGCTGGAGCTTAGCTCGCATCCTGTTTTGATTTAATATTGCATAAAGCCGTGCTGGAGTGTAACTCGCACGAGATTTGATTTAGTTATGCATAAAGCCGTGCTGGAGTATAACTCGCACGCGATTTGATTTACTTGAGCATTCATTTGTGCTGGAGCGTTGCTCGCACAAAGTTTTATATGGTTTTCATAATTCATTTGAATGCCGTACTGGAGTTTTTCTCGTACGAGGTTTTCACTGAATTTATATACATATCCGTACTAGAGCGTTGCTCGTACGTGGAATTTACAAGAAATTATAATCAGTTTAAGTCGTACTGGAGCGCTGCTCGTACGCAGATTTCACTGATTTTTATGAAACCGTGCTAGAGCTTCGCTCGCACGAGATTTTCAGATATCATGAATATGCATGGAGCCGTGCTTGAGCTTCGCTCGCACAGGGATTTATATTACATGCATATAGCCGTGTTGGAGCCTCCTGTAGACTGTGTGTCACAGTGAGATGATATGCTCACACGTGCATTCTGAGACAGAGATGATATGGGTGGATAAGACCTATTACAGGCACCCCTGATTGAGCTTGGGTCCATGGAGTACGTTGTACCGTGTATGTCACGCGGAGTACGCTGTACCGTGGGGATTGTTGGAGTGGAGTGGCATGAGCCACGAGGCAGCAAGCCTTGCCCTCGCAATCCTGGTGTTATGCTATTCTGGCGGGTAGGACGACCCACCTCCCGTTTCAGGTGTGATACCCCGCACACTAGGTACCGTGTTGCCAGGGATCACTAGGATATGGCCATAGTCCTCGATGTTACTGATAATTACCTTATTGTCTCACATGATATAACTTGTGGTCTGTTAGACCAGGGTAGACCCGAAGGAGGGGTCAGGCCCCCGATTTGACGATTTTATGATTTTATGAAATTGTGACCCTGAAAGAAGGGTGGTTTTATAACTCAAGTTTTATAATGAAGTATAACGAATTGTTTTATAAGTTTTGAGATGATTGACCCAGAGGGGTTATTTTATACTGCGTTTTAAATGAATTGATTTAAATGCAGTGGCATGATGTGTTTTTCCATGCTTTCATTTGAAATCCATGTTTTGTCTTACATGGCATGAAAGATTGCATGATCTTGATTAAATTCATGCTTAATATGATTTAATGATGTCACATAAAATGCTTTGAATGCATGAGTTACATGATTTATATATGCACAAATAGTTTTGGATAAACTATGGCATTGAATATGCATGACTTTGTGCGTGTAAATTTTAAATGAAAAGAAATGGATTTAAGGGCATGGCATTATGAGCATGTAGATAGTGGAGCTATCTACTTACTTGCATAATTGCCTTACTGAGCGTGTGGTTTGCTCACCCCCCTTATTTTTCCATCTTTTCAGAGCACTTGCAATAGATATTGAGCGGCTGAGGACTTGCATGGTTGATATTTGCTGCTTCCCATCGAGAGACAGGTATACACATTTGTATGGTTTTGTATCTAAATATGTAATGCACAGTACTGTAAATGGATATGATGTCGGGGATGTAGAGTCATGTAAATACCATTGGGTATGTATTTATTTAAAGTCAAAAGGATAGTAGACTCTGATATATGATTATGGGAATGAAATGTTAAATAGTGTGAGGTGACTAACACCGAATCATAGCCCAACTGTGTTGTAGGATGGTCACGACGAGAGAAAGTTAAGAATTAAATAATAAATGAAAAAACGAAAAATTTACTCTGATTTTTAGGTAATTCGGGTCGTGACAGGTTTAATGGTATCAGAGCTGAGTTGGCCTGATATGAGTCGGTGTTAGTGGTTAAGAAGTTTACATCCCCATGTACTGTGCATTGTTTAGATACAATTGTGTATATCGAGATGGAGGTGCAGCTAAGAATTTGATTTTTAAATGCAAGAATAGACTCATTGACTGATAGCCGCTATGGTTGAGAGGCGAGTACACAAACTCGAGGACGTAGAGGTAGGCCCAAGAGTTGTACTGAGTCGCCACATGAAACTCGAGATGAGAATGACGTGGAGGCTGATATAGAGCATGCTCCACAGAGTCTGATAGAGAGATCGGATAGAGTCTGACAGAGAGATCAGACAGTATTGAGATACGCTTCACGAGGTTGGAGCGGAGTGTGGAGAATATGTTGCGAGCTAATTGCTCAGAGTATACATGAGATTTGAGGGTAAGTCGGAACATTAATTGAAGTTCGCTCGACCCATTTGAAGAATTAGAAATCCAGAATGGACATGGAAAAAAAAATTCTATATGTATTCCGGTGACAGAATATCCCGGATATTGTTTTAAAGGAAAATTACAGATGATATTATTTACTCTGACCCAGAGGAACATGTTGATTAACGAGTATGATACTCAGTTTATATTCCTGGGCAGATGTGACTCAGACACGATGAACAGTGAGAGTCGAGATTTTTGAAAGTTCATGGAAGGACTCAGATTGTCAATTAGAGTCCGATTAGCCCGTTAGATATCACTACCTATGCTGAGGCATTGCACAGACTATAGTTGTGTAAATAAGATCAAGAGTTGCACGCCTCTGAGATTGGAAAAGGTAGTAAGGGCCGAAATAGAGACAAAAGAGAATAGAGAATGACAAAGATGTCAGAACGGGAAAAAGGTAATATGGTAAAAACTTTGAGCTGTTGAGTCACGGGGTAAGTTGATTGATAAACCCCAGTATATTTAATTTCAACACTATTGAGGGGTATTGTGATTCGAGGACCCCGACCTGCTACGTAACAGTATAACAGAGTAGCAGTGTGAACAGTGTAAGATGTGTGGTAGTTATCACGAAAATAAGATGTTGGACGAGGGCGAATGTATGCCTTGGACCAGGACACTATGGATGTTTCATATGATGTGGTGGAAGATACCACACTGGCTGTGAATAATGAAATAATTATGTTAATGGATCCTGGTGCCACGCATTTAATTATACCGCCTTCAGTTGCTTATAAGTTAGTGAAAGATGTGAAGCCTGTACCCTTAGGCAAGAGGATGATAGTTAGTTGAATTTCACTAACTGAATATGAGTATAGGGATTGTAAGTTGAAAATAGGAGTGAAAATATCACTGAAAAGTGTATTGTAACTTGACAAGTAAGGAAAGAGTTTGCCATAAGTGATATATGAAAGGAGATAAGATTGGAGATGTGATAGATCCTGCATACGAGATAAATTGGAATAAAAGGCATATGCAAGGTAAGGATATCATTGATATGCAAAGTAATTTGGATTAAGCAATATGTAGTGTATATGGATTGCGACCAAGATAAGGGGTAGATATATCTACACCCAGTCGATGTGGTCAAGTCTGAGGGATAATAAAGGTATTTTAAAATATCTCCCTGCCTGAAGATTTGACAGCGTCTAGAAGCGCACGCATAATCTATAGATTGAATTCGACGGTCATAATATATACATTAAAATTTGGGTACCTTTGCTGGTACGATAAAGAAATATAGAATTTGATTAATCATGAAAGTTTAAAAATTAAAATTTTATAAAAGCCGTTAATATAAGAGGAAAGAAATGACGTGAGCTAGTATCTTGAACGAAAGCTATTTCGAAATGACATTGTACGTTTATGCGTACATAGGTCAAGTATATGAAAAATTGAAATATTGAGTGGAACTCAACTACGTTAAGGTATTTAAACCTTACCTGGACCGATTGGTTGTCATCTTTAGTGATGATATTATGATGTATTCGAAGTCCAGGGAAGAGAATGAGTAGCAACAGGAAACTGTCTTACAGACAAGGTGTTATGAGTTTCTTGAAATGAGTTGCTCAGTTGACACGTCTCATTCGGGAAAAGATTTCATACGAGTGTTATGATAAGTATGAAAATAGCTTCAATGAGTTTTGGTATATTGGAGTAATGAACTGACCACCATAAGTATTCTCACTATAACCAACAGCTCAAGAGGTTTCAGTGTGTATGGATACCTCCAAATAAGGATTGGGCTGTGTATTGATGTAAAATGGGAAGATAGTCGTTTATGGATCCAGATATATTCAAGGACCATAAGAGAAACTATCCGACCCATGATTTAGAGTAGGCAGCCGTAGCGATTACACGGAAAGTATGGCGCCACCACTTAAATGGTAAGAAATTTCGGGTATGCACTGATCGTAAAAACCCCGAGTATCTGTTTTCACAGAAAGAGTAGAATATGAGATAACCAAGAGGGTTAGAGCTTCTAAGGATTATGATTGTGAACTTTGTACCACCCAGGAAAGGCTAATGTAATGGTTGATGCCTTGAGCAGAAAGAGCTTCGGGATGGTATCACATATGATGGTCAGGGAGCGAGAGCTGCTAGAGCAGTTGTGAACCTCAATAGCGATGTGGATCCCTTCTGATGATGACGGTGATTTTGTGACAGCTAGCCTGAGGTTAGAACCAGATTTGTGTGACCGGAATTGCCAGGCTTAGCGTGATGATCGGCTTATTGTCGATAGTGTTGGTCGGATTCAGAAGGGTATAGTGACATAGTTCACAGAGAGTGATGATAACTTGCAGAGGTTCAGAGATAGTATAAGTGCTCCCCAGGACCACAGTTGATGATATAGTGTTATTGTCAGAAGCTCACTCTTCGAGATATACAGTGTATCCGAGAAATAATAAATATATCGAGATCTCTGAAAATGGTATTGGTGGTCAGGTTTGAAAAGTGATATTGTAGAGATTGTATAGCAAGTGTCTCGTATGTCAGCAGAGTAAGGTAGAGTACTAGAAGTCTGCAGAGTTATTGCAGCCTCTACCTATATTGACATGGAAATGGGAACAAGTGACCATGAAGTTGTGATGGGTTACAGAGGACCCGAATGAATCTTGAGGCTATCTAGGTGATAGTTGATAGATTGATTAAGTTTACCCACCTTCTGGTTATGAAAATCCCTAGATACTCTAAGTGTATAGGCGGATTTATATGTGTGGAATATTGTGAAACATTGTGTAGCGTTCCAGTGAGCATGGTATCAGATAGGGATTCCCGCTTCACTTTCCACTTCTGGGAATATGTTTTTTGAAGCTATGGGACCCTGATTGTGTGTTAGCACAGCTTCCACCCTCAGACAGATGGTCAGTCAGAGAGGACTGTACAGGTTCTGGAGGATGTGATGAGAGCGTGTGCCATTGATTTTATGAGCTCCTGGGATGATTAGTTGCTACTAATCAAATTCGCCAATGATGACAGTTGTCACTTGAGTATCGGGATGAGATTAAATGAGGCATTGTATGGCCATAGGGAGTTGTTCCCTGACTTGGATAAGAAGTGGGTGACAGATAGAGAGTTGTTCCCGAATTAGTAAGACAAACCTCTGAGTATGTTCAGTTGATTTGAGAGAGATTAAGAACACCTCAGAGCAGACAGAAAAACTATGCTGACAAGAGACAGGAAATCATTGAAATTCACGAAGGGTGAATCATTACTGTTGATAGTTACTTGTCCTAAGAGCTTAAGGACGTAACGATATTCGGATAAGAGATTGGACAAAGTGGAAGGTAAGACCTGTAGGTTGGTATTACCACTTGAATAAACAGGCATCCACAATGTGTCCTATCTTTTGATGCTTAAGAAATAATATCCGGATCCGATATATGTGATCGGATATGAGCTCCAACAGTTTAGCTCAATGAAAGAGTAATGTATGAAATCGAGTTGGTTATTAAAAATGGAAAGAGAAAGTGTTGAGGGTTAAGATGATCTCCCTAGTTAAGTATGATGGTAGTATTACACTCCGGAGAAGGTCACTTGAGGATGACAGTATATGATACGATAGATGTACCCGGAGTTAATTATGGACTCATATTACTTGGTTCTAATTTGGAGGACCAAATTTCTTAAGTGGGGGAGATTGTAAGACCCAATATTTTCGAGTGCATTTAAAAATGCAAAAAGGACTTAAATGGCATTCCCGAATATGTGCAAGGGCAAAATGGTCAAAAGACCAAAATTCGGTATTTATCGGGACAAGAAAATTTAATTAAAAATATGAGAATGAGAAATCTTGATCAATGATGAAGAAATAATTAAATTTCGAGTTAAATTGATCAAGATATGAATTTCTTGGGATAAACCGGGATTTTCGCATCGAAAAATAATCTCGAAAATAATCGAAAAATATATCGAAAAGGCAAAACCGGACTGAGAAAATTATTTACAGATTAAATGAATAAACTAAGATTATTTTAGATATTTTTGGGAATTTTATTATTATTTTATTGAATAAAATAATAATAAAATTTAATTATAAAAAAAAAAAAAAAAAAAAGAAAAATGAAAAGTCTGAAACAGAAGAGAAAAGAAACAGAGGCGAAACGAAGCAAAAGACGCGAAGGCCGAACCCGAGGGGGAGGTTCGTCACCGGCGAACCACCGGCGACGCTGAGAGGCCAGCGAGGACCGGCGAACGTAGCCCAGCATCGGGCGAACCTCCAGCAGCCCAGACGCGCGGCGAGGTGGCCGAAAAACGTCGGAAACGGAGGAGAAGACCGCGGGGGAGAGAACCCCGATTCGCCGGCGATGGCTGCGATTCGACCCCAGCCGAGGCCCGATTTAGGGAGCCCATGCCATGGCGCGCTGAACGGCACCGGAATCGCCCAGAGAACCGGCCGGACGGCGCCGGCACGACCAAAGGGAGCCTGGACCGGCCGAACCGGACAGAACCGGCCAAACCGGACCAGACCGAACCGGCGGTCCGAACCGGGTTGAACCGGACCGGACCGGTTCAGCCAAAAAGAGAGGAAAAAAAAGGAAGAAAAAGGGAAAAAGAAAAAGAGAAAAAATTGGGGAAAATTCCAGTGATGCAATCGAGCTTCGGGTAAGTCGGTAAGCGGTCAAATTGACCGATTTAATTTTCTGAATATTTAATTTAATTAATTCCGACTGGAAATTTACCCGGAAAAATATATTTAATTGTGTAGCTCGACGATTGGCATCCACCGAGAGCTCGAGACAACCTCGATTTGAGTATTATCATGGAAACACGGGTAAGTAACCCTTATTTACGACAATTTATATCGTTATGCGTGATTGATATTTAACGCATAAATTACGGATTTAATTTCCGCATAAATGAATTAAATTCTGGAAAATTAGATAAATTGTCGTAAATATTAAATTGAGATATCAGAGAATTTAGAACGAGGCTAAATAAATTACTGATGGGCCCAGTGAGCCCAATAGGCCTCGATAAAGTGTGGTAAACGGGCTTAAGGCCGATTAAGGCCCATTAAGGTGCAATCAGGCCCAATATGAGTAAACGGGCCCAATGATTTAAATTAAGCCCAGAAAATTATGAAATACATTAAATTGTATTGGTTTTGACCTGATGAATATGTATCCGCAGTGCCGGGAATTTGATTTGGATTCGGAGCAAATCGGACTGCGTGACGAGACATCGATGTAAAGGTCAGACTGTACAGATAAATGAGGTAAGGGAATTGTGTGAGTAGCTAGAGGTAGCTACGCATATTTTAATAGTTTTTCTGTACACTGAGTATGTATGTATACATGGATATTGTATAATGATCCTAAAAATGGTTTGAATGATTTTAAGGATCGAAATAGGTGAAATGTCTATTTTACCCCTATTGAGGGAAGTTCACCTAAGGATGGTGAAAGCATGACATGCATGAAATGCATGATTTAAGGATTTTTGATGATTAAGGAATTTTATTGGTTTTAATCAAAGCAAAGCGATAGATTGGCCAGAAATTGTTTAATTTCACAAAATAACACTACGTAGGTGTTATTAATAATTAAATGGAAATTTCTTTGGAAAACGGCCAACTATCAAGTTTATATGGAAACAGATAGTGCCGACACGTAGTTCGCACTATATCTGCGTTTGTGAATGTGCATAAATGTGCTTGAGCAATTGCTCGCACCGATTTTTAATATTGTGAAATGAGAGCTGCTGGAGCCTAGCTCGCACTCTGTTTTGACATGTTTTGACATGTTTTGATTTGTTTTGACGTGGTATGCATAAAATAGTGCTGGAGCGATTACTCGCACTACTTTTAATGATTTGACATGCATGAGAGATGCTGGAGCTTAGCTCGCATCCTGTTTTGATTTAATATTGCATAAAGCCGTGCTGGAGTGTAACTCGCACGAGATTTGATTTAGTTATGCATAAAGCCGTGCTGGAGTATAACTCGCACGCGATTTGATTTACTTGAGCATTCATTTGTGCTGGAGCGTTGCTCGCACAAAGTTTTATATGGTTTTCATAATTCATTTGAATGCCGTACTGGAGTTTTTCTCGTACGAGGTTTTCACTGAATTTATATACATATCCGTACTAGAGCGTTGCTCGTACGTGGAATTTACAAGAAATTATAATCAGTTTAAGTCGTACTGGAGCGCTGCTCGTACGCAGATTTCACTGATTTTTATGAAACCGTGCTAGAGCTTCGCTCGCACGAGATTTTCAGATATCATGAATATGCATGGAGCCGTGCTTGAGCTTCGCTCGCACAGGGATTTATATTACATGCATATAGCCGTGTTGGAGCCTCCTGTAGACTGTGTGTCACAGTGAGATGATATGCTCACACGTGCATTCTGAGACAGAGATGATATGGGTGGATAAGACCTATTACAGGCACCCCTGATTGAGCTTGGGTCCATGGAGTACGTTGTACCGTGTATGTCACGCGGAGTACGCTGTACCGTGGGGATTGTTGGAGTGGAGTGGCATGAGCCACGAGGCAGCAAGCCTTGCCCTCGCAATCCTGGTGTTATGCTATTCTGGCGGGTAGGACGACCCACCTCCCGTTTCAGGTGTGATACCCCGCACACTAGGTACCGTGTTGCCAGGGATCACTAGGATATGGCCATAGTCCTCGATGTTACTGATAATTACCTTATTGTCTCACATGATATAACTTGTGGTCTGTTAGACCAGGGTAGACCCGAAGGAGGGGTCAGGCCCCCGATTTGACGATTTTATGATTTTATGAAATTGTGACCCTGAAAGAAGGGTGGTTTTATAACTCAAGTTTTATAATGAAGTATAACGAATTGTTTTATAAGTTTTGAGATGATTGACCCAGAGGGGTTATTTTATACTGCGTTTTAAATGAATTGATTTAAATGCAGTGGCATGATGTGTTTTTCCATGCTTTCATTTGAAATCCATGTTTTGTCTTACATGGCATGAAAGATTGCATGATCTTGATTAAATTCATGCTTAATATGATTTAATGATGTCACATAAAATGCTTTGAATGCATGAGTTACATGATTTATATATGCACAAATAGTTTTGGATAAACTATGGCATTGAATATGCATGACTTTGTGCGTGTAAATTTTAAATGAAAAGAAATGGATTTAAGGGCATGGCATTATGAGCATGTAGATAGTGGAGCTATCTACTTACTTGCATAATTGCCTTACTGAGCGTGTGGTTTGCTCACCCCCCTTATTTTTCCATCTTTTCAGAGCACTTGCAATAGATATTGAGCGGCTGAGGACTTGCATGGTTGATATTTGCTGCTTCCCATCGAGAGACAGGTATACACATTTGTATGGTTTTGTATCTAAATATGTAATGCACAGTACTGTAAATGGATATGATGTCGGGGATGTAGAGTCATGTAAATACCATTGGGTATGTATTTATTTAAAGTCAAAAGGATAGTAGACTCTGATATATGATTATGGGAATGAAATGTTAAATAGTGTGAGGTGACTAACACCGAATCATAGCCCAACTGTGTTGTAGGATGGTCACGACGAGAGAAAGTTAAGAATTAAATAATAAATGAAAAAACGAAAAATTTACTCTGATTTTTAGGTAATTCGGGTCGTGACATGGAGAACTGAGACCAAATTGGATCGGACGAGAAGTAGGGGAGACCAACGGAAGGGAAAGGCTGGAACCGAAACAGGGGCTCGGAAGAAAACCGAGGATTGAGGGAGAAAAGAGGTAAAAAAAAAAATGTGTATATATGTATATACATGTATGTATATTCATTTTAAATGTAGACAAATGGGTGGTAGAAACAAGCATGTTAGTTATGGATTAAATTAGACAAAAATTGGAATGATGAGAAGTAGGCAAAGAAATATATATTTGTGATAGTGAATAATGGAGACAAGTGATAATACATATATATGTATTTATGTGAATAAAAAAATATATATCTGGGTATGTACATATAGGTATGTATAATGAAAGGGTATGTTAGTATATGTACATATATTTGATAATGAATAAGGGAAGCCAATGATAAAATAAATATGAGTATATACTTAGGTGTATGTACATATAGGAGTATATGAAAAATGTGTATATACTTGGGTGTATATACAAATGATTGTATAAAATAAAGGTGTTTTAGT
Organism: Firmiana major; assembly: GCA_033439115.1. NCBI lineage: Eukaryota > Viridiplantae > Streptophyta > Magnoliopsida > Malvales > Malvaceae > Firmiana > Firmiana major. Next base: position 39,210,913 of record CM065907.1, on the reverse strand, counting down.
ATATGTACAAACAAGGATATATATATATATATATATGTGATAAAAAAATAGAAGACAATAATATATATATATATATTAGGAGCATATACATATGGGTGTATATAGGATGAATTTGTGCTAGTATATATAATTACAAAGAATGTATATATGAGATAGGAAAAGAGTGAAAACAAATAAATATATATATATATGTATACATATGGGAGTGTGTATATATATATATATATATATATATGTATTTATGTGTAGATACATGTAGACGTATATAATAAGGTGTATGCCAATAATTGTACATATAAAGTAATATGTGGTAAGAGGAAATATATAAACGTGCGTGTTGACCTAGGTACGTATAATAATACGTACACACGCAGTAGTAACGAATAAGTTACGTTTTTAACGGAATTCGGGTAATTCGCACGAATAGGGTGCTAAGTGTACGATTTCGTTGTAGGTGATCGTAGAAGGAATTAAGGGAGGTACTAAAGAATACTTACAAAGACATAAAGTATGATTTTTCATGCATGTTTCTAAATTATATTTCTGATCAAGACTATGCTTTCTGTATTTGTGCTTTTGAAATAAAAACATGTCTTCTGAAATAATCTTTCACATAAGATGACTTTATTTCGATGTTTTCGAATATGAAAACTATCATATGTTTTGAGACTAAGGGCCATTTATGTTGTGTGCTTACGCACGTCAACTTCGCCTGTGTGGCATTTGAACTTCGCCTGTGTGGCGTCTAAACTTCGCCTGTGTGGCGTCCAAACTTTGCCCTTGTGGTTCTGAAACGCTGTACGATTTTAATCTCGTTTACAGCCTCGCCGTGGCCATAGGTTCTGAATTTTGTCTGAATTTCGCCTTCGGGTTCTGTCTCACCGTGGCCATAGGTTCTGAATTTCACCTTCGGGTTTTGTCTCGCCGTGGCCATAGGTTCTGAATTTCGCCTTCGGGTTCTGTCTCGCCGTGGCCATAGGTTCTGAATTTCGCCTGAATTTCACCTTCGGGTTCTGTCTCGCCGTGGCCATAGATTCTGAATTTCGCCTTCGGGTTCTGTCTCGCCGTGGCCATAGGTTCTGAATTTCACCTTCGGGTTCTAACTTGCCGTGGCCATAGGTTCTGAATTCCCTCTATAGAGGATGACTGGGTTATTTACCGCATGATGATTAGATGGGCCAATGTAGTCTCGATTTGAAAATTAAACACTATTTTCATAATGTGATTCTGTATTATGTGATTTGACATATATTCCTGTTTTTGGAATTCTGATTATACGACCAGTTTACGTAATATCTGTTAAGTTTTCGTACTTAAAGAATTACGTTTTGAATCTCGATGTTTCTGATTTTCCTTAATCTTTGAATGTCATTTATATTGGCTTTCAAAAAGTATCATTATATGTACTATTGTGTTTTCTACATATTTGAATTGTTAGGATCGTTTTAAATACATCTTCTTACTGGGCTTTTCCCCAAAAGCTCACCCTTCTACCTTCAGATCTTTTGCAGTGAATCTATAGGCGCTACCTGCCGCGTACACGACGTAGGCTGGTGGGAAGAGCTACCCTAGGCTACATTTTGTACACGCAAAAGGTATACATTTACATTCCTGTACCAGACATAATTGTATGCACAGACATGTGTTGAAATTATCAGTTGGGATGTAATTTTGTAAGGAATGATGTAAACATTATTATATTGGGATAATATTTGAGATAGCTAGTATTAAATTGAAATAGATGTCTGGAGTGGTAAGGATGAATTGGAAGGTATGCTTGGTAGTTGTGGATATCTAGGATTGCCAAAAATAACTGATTTGCAGGTGGGTAGGCTCATATATATAAGCCGTTGTGCTGCCGAAATATTTATCGGCCATATAATCTAAAAACGTGGAAATTAATTACTAATTACGAGAAAAGAATTAGGAAAAATGTTTTGACACTGTACAGGAATACAACCTAAGTGAATAAAGGAATAAGTGGTTAAATTAAATTCAACAAAAAAAAAATTTCTCGAATTTCAGGGTCAAGGGTCGTTACAAATACCGAGGAAAATATTTAATTTTGAGTCCAATTGATCTAGATATAAATTTATGGAAATTAACCGAAATTAATTCGGAATTAATCGAGATTTTTAATTTGAAAAATTATCCCAAAATAATCAAAAATTATACCAGAAAGATGAAAATAGACTGATAAATTCATTTATTGATTAAATGAATTAAATAATAATTTTTAAGATATTTTTAGAGATATTTGGGTATTTTTAATATATTTTAATGTATTAAAATAATAATAAATTAATAAATAAAATTAAAAAAAAAAGAGAAATCTGAAAACCAAAATCGGGGAGAGAGAAAATGAAACCCGAAAAATGAACCCGCAAAACCCGTGAAGAACTCGTGATGTCCTACGAGCCACCGGCGTCCGACGAGCCAAGCCAACGGTCGAAAAAAGGTAAAGGAGAGTCTGGCGTTCCAACGGTACCGGTAACGCGCGCTGATGGCCTCTATTTCCAGCGAATCTACGGACGAAAAGTTGAGAGACAAATCGCGTCGGTTCCGGCGAACGGCGGTGCCCCAGCTCCGATTCGACACAGCCGAGCACTCCCCTGGCCGAGATGGTTCTTTTGAGCCTAGTGGCAACCGGCGAGACGGCCGGGATTGCCTGCGACGACAAACGGGCCAAAAAGGCATCGTAGCCGAGAAGGAAGAAAAGGGAAAAGGAAAAAGAAAAAGAAAAAGAAAAAGAAAAGGAAAAAGAAAAAAAAAGAAAGAAAGGAAAAAAAAAAGAAAGAAAGTGTACCCGGGGACGACTCGAAATTCGAGTAAGTGATCGAGGGTCGGGATTGACCTGCGGATAAATTTCAGGAATTCAATTTAATATTATTTTACGGGAAAATGACCCGGATTTAAATAATTGTGCAGTGTTACTACAAAACCCGAACGAGAGTCGATTTAGCTCTGATTTTCATACACCGCATCATATTGGGTAAGTACATTTTAATTACAATAATATGAGTCCTTAAATGCAGAGTTAAGATTTATTTACGGATTTTACGGATTAATTCTGCATAAAAGGAATTTTATTCGAAATTTCAAAGTAATTATCGTAAATAGTACCTGGGCTATCCAATGAGTTTGGAATGAAGCCCGATGATTATTGATAAGTCAAATGAGCCCAGTAAACCCGAAGAAGGGATTTTAAAAGTGGAAACGGGCTGAAAAAGGGGTCGAGGCCCATTAAAGTGCAATCGGGCCCAATAGAGTAAAACAGGCCCAGAGCTTTAGATTTGATCAGTAAGAGTGAAATACTGATAAGTAAGAGTGAAATACTGATCAGTATATTTGAACTGAACCCAAACGTGGTTATATGCAGCTCCGTAGACGAGCAAATTGGACGGAGAGACGTGGTATGATCGAGTCAGGATAAGCTCGCGCGAGATTTCAGGTAAGGGAATTTTATTAGCACTTAGAGGTAGCTGTACGTAGTTTCAAGGGGATTTACATTATGTTAAATTCATTAGGCTACCCGAAAGCAGAATAATAATTTTTACGAAAAAATATGGAAATAGTGACAAATGACTATTTTGCCCCCAATTAGGAAATTTTCAAAAAGGGTAGTAAGGCTATGAAATTGCATGAAATTCATGATTTTAATGTTTTCATGATGATATTGCTTTAATTCTAGCAATTTATGGATAGGATGACTATTATTTTCATGTTTTAAGTGAAAATGCACAAGTTAGGTGCCAATTGATATTTATTTAACATGTTTTGATAAAATTGAGCCACCTATCAGTGTTATATGGTTGTAACCATGCTTGAGCACTGCTCGCACTGAATTTTATAATTTAACTTATACACAGAGTGCAGAAGCCTTGCTCGTACTATTTTACAGATTTATTTCATATGACTACAGTACTGGAGTTTTTCTCGTACGAGGTTTTCACTGAGTTTTAATACCTATCCGTACTAGAACAATGCTCGTACATGGATTTGAATTAAATTTATAATTAGTTTAAGTCATACTGGAGCGCTGCTCATACGTAGATTTTATTGATTTCTATAAAACCGTACTAGAGCTTCGCTCGCATGAGGTTTTCAGATATCATGAATATGCATGGAGCCGTGCTAGAGCTTCGCTCCCACTGAAATTTATATGACATGCATATAGCCGTGTTGGAGCCTCCTGCAGACTGTGTGTCACAGTGAGATAATATGCTCACACGTGCATACTGAGACATACTTGACATGGGTGGATAAGACCTAATACAGGCACCCCTGATTGAGCTTGGGTTCAAGGAGTACGTTGGACCGCGTATATCACGCGGAGTACGCTGTACCGTAGGGATTGTTAGAGTGGAGTGGCATTAGCCACGAGACAGCAAGTTTTGCCCTCGCAATCCTGATATTATGCTGTTCTAGCGGGTAGGACTGACCCACCTCCCGTTTCAGGTGTGACACCCCGCACACTAGGATCCGTGTGCCAGGGATCATGAGGTTATGGCCATAGTCCTGGATATTACCGATATAGTCTCTTACATGTCTCACATGATATAACTATTGGTCTTGATAGACCAGGGTAGACCCGAGGGAGGGGTCAGGCCCCGATTTTCTTATAATTTCAATTGAGTTTTGATTGTTCCCATGGAGGGATTTTATGAAAACTTTCATGATTTGTAACCCTGTGAGAAGGGTGATTTTATAACGAAAAATTTAAGATAAATTATTTTATTGAAATGGATTTAATTCCTTGAGTGTATCATATTTAACCCAGATGGGGTGTTTTAAAACGTGTTGATTCATTTGAGCATGAGATGTTTTCACATGAGAATTATTCCATGTTTTAATATGCTGATTTCCTATTTTAGAAAAGATGATATTATATATGTGACATATCATTGTTTTTACCTTATGCTCGCATATATCCTGATTTCTTTTCAGCATGTAGATGGTATAGCTTTCTACCTGTTTGTATTATTGCCTTACTGAGCATGTGGAGCTCACCCTTTCATTTTCCACCCACTTTCAGTGTTTCCACCATAGAGATAGCAGGTGTAAAGAGTAGATGGCATAGCTGATTTTCTGTGATTCCCATCGACGGTCAGGTATACACCACATACAGAATTTTGTATCAGTATGCTTACAGCACATTATTGTATATGAAAGAATATTTGGGGATGTAAATATAGAATCATGTGATGTATAAACATACCGACCACTCTATTATATGATATATGATATCAGTATGTTTGTTTACGTGTGATATTTCTTTAATGGTTAGAAGGGTATATCGATATTGATTCACAGTCCGACCCATTTAGAGGGATATGTCACGAGGAGGTAAGAAAGATTTTCCAAAAGTGAAAAAGTTGTACTGATTTTTATAGTATTAGGTCGCGACAGTAAAATTGGTATCAGAGCGGAGGTTGGCCAGATGTGAATTTGTTTCGATACGTATGCAATTAAGAGTTAGAGTTGGTCGAAAAAGAGTTGATAGTGGTCGTTAAGAAAAATTACATCCCTCTTAATATTGTGCTGTATGAGATGTCAAAGCGTATACTAGATGGGAACTAAATTAAGAAATGATCTTGGATTACAGGATTTACATTATGCCGATCACCCACAGTGGTAGCGGGGCTAGTACACATGCTAGAGGCTGTAGGGGTAGGCCTAGAGGCTATGGTGATGGTATACAGACTGGTCAGGTACCCGAGGGTACTGCTGTGAGACCAGATGAGACTAAGGCATGCTTCGCTAGAATTGAGTGGAGTATTGAGAGCCTGGCTGAGATTGTAGCACAGTAGGCAGCGCTTGGGGCTAGAGATAGGCGAGATCCGACGGGACAGGCAGCAGCAGATCCTGAGATGCCGACACAGGTCGCAGAGTTACCCGAGGTTTATGCTCAGGTTACAGAGGCAGTGAGACCCCAGCCAGCTCAGGATGTTGGATATGAGTGTGACCTTGATAGATTTAGACATTTTCATAAGTTTAGACCTCCAGTCTTCCATGGGAGGAAGGACCCAATAGTAGCTAAGGATTAGGTGTATCAGATGGAGAAGTTATATAGGCTTTTCAGGTGCACTACTACTGAGAGGGTTGCTTTTGCCGTATTTGTATTTCAGGGAGCGACAGAGCATTGGTGGAGATCTACCGAGCCGATTTTGAGAGCTCAACATGCTGAGGTCACATGGGAGATATTCTTGGATGCCTTTAGGAGGCAGTATGTTCCCGCTACTACACAGCGGAAGTTGAGGATGGAGTTTATGAGTTTGGTTCAAGGGAACCAGTCTATTGATGAGTATGAGACTCGATTCATCTCTTTGGGGAGATTTGATTTACAGACGATGGGCAGTGAGGATCGAAAGGTCCAAAAGTTTATAGATGGACTGAGACTAGCCATCAGATCTCGGTTGGCTCCCTTTGATGTTTCGACTTATGAGGAGGCAGTACATAGAGCTCAGTTGTGTAAGCAGGATTATGAGCGGAACGTTTTTGAGACAGGAAAGTTTAGTAGGAGTTGAGACAGAGACCAGTAGAGACCCGGGAGAGACAGATTTTCCAGGAGAGGGGTACGACTCTCTGATAAGAGGTCGAAGATTGAGGAGGTTCAGGAGAGGACAGATAGACCCCCTGTTCATCCGGCTTTACCACCAGCTAGAGGCATTGTCATTGGAGGACCACGCCCTACTACTGATCGATGTAGGTGATGTGGTAGCTATCATGGTACCAGACATTGTCTCGTGCCTATAGCTACTATTGTAGTATGTTATCATTGTGGAAGGCCAAAACGTGTGGTTAGAGATTGCCCAGAGAGACAGGACACTGCCTCACAGAAGGGTAAGGAGCAGGAGAGGGCTCCAGTTCAGGTTCTTACTCAGCAGAGGAGAGCTATTACCAAAGAGAAAGGGTAGCAAGTGATGGGTACAGGGCGAGTTCATACTTTAGACCAGGATACGGTAGATCAGTCATCTAATGTGGTGAAAGGTACCATCTTAATCTTTTATTTAGAAGCATATGTTTTGATTGATCCTGGTGCCACGCATTCATTCGTATCACCTTCATTTACAGATAAATTGTTTAGGTATGTAAAGCCTATTCCTCTGAGTAGTAAATTGTTAATACTTATCCTCATAAACACTAGTCAGTTAGTAGAGTATGTAGTCAGGGAATGTAAGTTGAAAGTCGGGGGAAAAGAAATTTCAGCCGACCTTATTTTGATGTATATGACAGACTTCGATGTCATACTAGGAATGGATTGGTTAGCTGCCAATCATGTTGTGTTAGATTGTTTTTCTAAGACGTTAACGTTTAATACCCCTGAAAGATGTGTTGTAAAATTTCCCTGAAAAGTAATGAAATCAGAGAGTGTTCTAAATGGAGCAATGAATTTTTGCTGATTTTATGAATTATATTTTGAAGAATTCATTGCATATGTGGTTGATATGGACCAGGTATGACCGAATTTGATAGATATTCCAGTGGTTAGGGAGTTTCCTGATGTCTTTCCAAACAATTTACCAGGATTACCACCAGCTAGAGAGATGGAGTTTGGGATATATTTAGTACCTAGTACAGAACCAATTTCGAGACCACCGTATAAGATGGCTCCGATTGAGTTGGTGGAGCTGAGGAAGCAGTTACAGGATTTGCTTGAGAAGGGATTTGAGAGACCGAGAGTATCACCTTAGGGAGCTCCGGTCTTGTTTGTGAGGAAGAAAGATGGCAGCCTCCGATTGTGTATGCATTACAAATTGTTGAATAAGGCTACCATTAAGAATAAGTATCCCCTTCCACGCATTGATGACCTATTGGAGCGGCTTCGGGGAGCACATGTCTTTTCTAAGATTGATCTGAGGTCTGGGTATCATCAGCTAAGGATACGGAGAGAGGATGTGCCCATGACAGCATTTAGGACCCGTTATGGTCATTATGAGTTTTTGGTTATGCCATTCGAGTTGACTAATGCCCCCGTAGCATTCATGGCTTTGATGAACGATGTGTTCAATCCATACCTGGATCAGTTTGTGATTGTGTTTATCGATGATATTGTGGTATACTCCAGATCCAGGGAGGACCACGAGCAGCACTTGAGGATAGTTCTACAGACCCTCAGAGAGAGAGAGAGTTATATGCCAAACTCAATAAGTGTGACTTTTGGTTGGAGCAGATTTCTTTTCTAGGCCATGTAGTATCGAGGGATAGGGTGTCAGTGGACCCATCCAAGATTGAGGCAGTTGTTCAGTGGGAGCGGCCCAGAACAGTCACAGAGATTCAAAGTTTTTCGGGTTTGGCTGGACACTACAGGAGATTTGTTGAGGGTTTCTCCAGATTAGCTGCTCCGTTGACACGTCTCACACAGAAGGATGTTGAGTTTGTGTGGGATGATGCCTGTGAGAGGAGTTTTTAGGAGCTGAAGCGTCGGTTGACCACTGCTCCGGTTCTCACCATACCTACCAGCTCAGGAGGTTTCTTGGTATATATAGATGCGTCGCATCAGGGACTAGGCTGTGTATTGATGTAGGATGGGAGGGTAATTGCCTATGGATCTAGACAGCTGAAAGATCACGAGAGGAACTATCCGACCCATGATTTGGAGTTGGCAGCCATAGTGTTTGCACTGAAGATATGGCGCCATTACCTATATGGTGAGCAGTTTCAGATTTTTACAGACCATAAGAGTCTGAAGTATTTATTCTCGCAGAAGGAGCTGAACATGAGACAGAGGAGATGGCTCGAGCTCCTGAATGATTATGATTGTGAGATATTATATCACCCGGGTAAGGCTAATGTAGTTGCTGATGCTTTGCGCAGGAAGAGGCTAGGGTTGGTATCATTTATGATGATTCAGGAATATGACCTGTTAGAACAGTTCGCAAGCCTCAGTTTAGACATAGCACCCTCTGAGATTGACAGAGTTGAGATCATTGCGAGCTTAAGGTTGGAGTCGGAGTTGATTGATCGTATCCGACAGGTTCAGCAAAGTGATCAGGGATGTATTCAGTTGATGAGTCAGGTACAGGCAGGTGCAGATACTAATTTTGCATTGAATATTGATAGTTTACTGAGGTTTCGTGGTATGATATGTGTTCCCGAGGATCCTGAGATCAGGAGGATGATTTTATTAGAGGCTCACTCAGCGAGGTATTCCGGGGAGTATAAAGATGTATAAAAATCTTCGGAGAGTTTATTGGTGGTCTGGGATAAAGAGAGACATAGCAGAGTATGTCGTGAGATGTCTCGTCTGTCAGTAGGTAAAGGTAGAGCATCAGAAGCCTGCAGGATTATTACAGCCCTATCGATACCGATATGGAAGTGGGAGCATGTCACCATGGATTTTGTGATAGGATTACCTAGGACCCGCATAGGTCACGATGCCATCTGTGTGATTGTGGATAGATTGACGAAATCTGCCCATTTCTTAGCTATGAGAGCTACAGATGCTCTGAGTACGTTGGCGAACTTATATGTTCGAGAGATTGTCAGGCTACATGGCGTTCCAGTGAGCATTGTTTCTGATAGGGATGCCCGCTTCACTTCCCATTTTTGGGAACACTTTCAGGAAGCGTTGGGGACCCAGTTCAGATTTAGCACCGCTTTTCATCCTCAGACAGATGGTCAATCAGAGAGGACTATATAAACTCTGGAGGATATGTTGAGAGCGTGTGTGCTGGATTTTGGAGGCTCCTGGGATGATCATTTGCCATTAGCCAAGTTCGCCTACAATAACAGTTATCACTCGAGTATCGGGATGACACCGTATGAGGCACTGTATGGTCGCAGATGCCGTTCCCCTATTGGATGGGAAGAGGTTGGTGACAGACAGTTATTTGCTCCTGACTTGGTTCAGCAGGCTACTGAGGATGTCAGATTGATATGCAATAGATTGCGGATAGCTCAGATTCGATAGAAGAGTTACGCTGACAGGAGACGCAGACAACTAGAGTTTGCAGAGGGTGAGTCGGTGTTTTTGAGAGTTTCTCCTTCCAAGGATATCATGAGGTTTGGTAAGAAAGGTAAACTGAGCCCTCGTTTTATTGGACCCTTTGAGATTCTGGAGCGAGTGGGAGATAAGGCCTATAGATTGGCATTGTCACCAGAGTTGGCAGGTGTACACAGTGTCTTCCACGTTTCTATGCTTCGAAAGTACCATCTGGATCTGTCACATGTCATTCACTATGAGCAGTTAGAGCTCAATAATAGTATGACATATGTTGAGAGACCAGTTCAGATTTTGGATAAGAAGGAGAAGGTATTGCGATCCAAGACAATCTCCCTGGTGAAGGTTCAGTGGTAGTATCACACTCCGGAGGAAGCTACCTGGGAGCTAGAGAGCATGATACATGAGAAGTACCCGGAGTTGTTAACCGATTGATTTGGTTCTAATTTGAAGGACCAAATTCTTTTAGTAGGGGAGATTGTGAGATCCACAATTTTTGTATGATATTCCTTATGATTTCCATATTGTATGACATTATTATATGCTACTGGATTCATAAGATGGTTGATTCGGATTTGATAAAAGTAGATGAAACGAAATAACGTACGTAAAAATCGAATAAGGATAAATCAGGAAAACAAGGAAGAAACAAGTTCGTTTAAGTTATTTAATCGAGTTGACTAAAAATAAGGAATTGAAAATAGGGAAAAGATGGTGGATTTATGAAAGAAAGTCGATTCAATTTAGTCCCGAACATGTGCAAGGGTAAAATAGTCTAAAGACCAAAATTCAGTATAAATTCGATAAGTAATTTTCATTAAAATATGGAATTTGAGAAATCTGGATCAATATCGAGGAAAATATTTAATTTCAAGTCCAATTGATCTAGATATAAATTTATGGGAATTAATCGGGATTTTTAATTCGAAAAATTATCTCGAAAATAATCAAAAATTATACCGGAAAGATGAAAATAGACTGATAAATTCATTTATTGATTAAATAAATTAAATAATAATTTTTAAGATATTTTTAGAGATATTTAGGTATTTTTAATATATTTTAATGTATTAAAATAATAATAAATAAATTAATAAAAAAAAAGAGAAATCTGAAAATCAGAATCGGGGAGAGAGAAAACGAAACCCGAAAAACGAACCCACGAAACCCGTGAAGAACCCGTGACGTCCAATGAGCCATCGGCGTCCGACGAGCCAAGCCAACGGTCGAAAAAGATAGAGGAGAGTTCGGCGATTCCAACGGTACCGGTAACGCGTGTCGACGGCCTCTATTTCCAGCGAATCGACGGACTGAAAGCTGAGGGAGAAATCGAGTCGGTTCCGACGAATGGCGGTGCCCCAACTCCGATTCGACCCAGCCGAGCACTCCCTGGCCGAGGCGGTTCTTTAAAGCCCAGTGGCAGCTGGCGAGATGACCGGGATTGCCGATGACGGCAAACGGGCCAAAACGGCACCGTAGACGAGAAAGAAGAAAAGGAAAAAGAAAAAGAAATAGGAAAAGAAATGGAAAAAGAAAAAAAAGAAAGAAAGGAAAAAAAAAGGAAGAAAGTGTACCCGGAGACGACTCGAAATTCAGGTAAGTGACCGAGGGTCGAGATTGACCTGTGGATAAATTTCGGGAATTCAATTTATTATTATTTTAGTGGAAAATGACCCGAATTTAAATAATTGTGCAGTGTTATTACAAAGTCCGAACGAGAGCCGATTTAGCTTCGCTTTTTGTACCCCGCATCATATTGGGTAAGTACATTTTAATTACGATAATATGAGTCCTTAAATGCAGAGTTAAGATTTATTTACGGATTTTACGGATTAATTCTGCATAAAAGGAATTTTATTCGAAATTTTAAAGTAATTATTATAAATAGTATCCGGGTTATCCAATGAGTTTGGAACGAAGCCCGATGATTATTGATAAGCCAAATGAGCCCAGTAAAATCGAAGAAGGGATTTTAAAAGTGGAAATGGGCTGAAAAAGGGGTCGAGGCCCATTAAAGTGCAATCGGGCCCAATAGAGTAAAACAAGCCCAAAGCTTTAATTTGATCAGTAAGAGTGAAATACTGATCAGTATATTTGAACTGAACCCATACGTGGTTATATGCAGCTCCGTAGACGAGCGAATTGGACGGAGAGACCTAGCACGGTCGAGTCGGGATAAGCTCGGGCGTGATTTCAGGTAAGAGAATTTTATGAGCACTTAGAGGCAGCTGTACGTAGTTTCGAGGGGATTTACATTATGTTAAATTCATTAGGCTACCCGAAAACAGAATAATAATTTTTACGGAAAAATATGGAAATAGTGACAAATGACTATTTTGCCCCCAGTTAGGAAAATTTCAAAAAGGGTAGTAAGGCTATGAAATTGCATGAAATTCATGATTTTAATGTTTTCATGATGATATTGCTTTAATTCAAGCAATTTATGGATAAATTGGCTATTATTTTCATGTTTTAAGTGAAAAAGCACATGTTAGGTGCTAATTGATATTTATTTAACATGTTTTGATAAAATTGAGCCACCTATCAATGTTATATGAGTTGTAACTGTCCTTGAGCACTGCTCGCACTGGATTTTATAATTTAACTCATACACAGAGTGCTGGAGCCTTGCTCGTACTATTTTACAGATTTATTTCATATGACTACCGTATTGGAGTTTTTCTCGTACGAGGTTTTCACAGAGTTTTAATACCTAACTGTACTAGAGCAATGCTTGTACGTGGATTTGAATTAAATTTATAATCAGTTTAAGTCGTACTGGAGCGCTGCTCGTACGCAGATTTTATTGATTTCTATGAAACCGTGCTAGAGCTTCACTTGCACGAGGTTTTCTGATATCATGAATATGCATGGAGCCGTTCTAGAGCTTCGCTAGCACAGGAATTTACATGACATGCATAGTGCCGTGTTGGAGCCTCCTGTAGACTGTGTGTCACAGTGAGATAATATACTCACACGTGCATACTGAGACATACTTGACATGGGTGGATAAGACCTATTACAGGCACCCCTGATTAAGATTGGGTTCACGGAGTACGTTGTATCATTTATGTCATGCGGAGTACGCTGTACCGTGGAGATTGTTGGAGTGGAGTGGCATTAGCCACGAGACAGCAAGTCTTTCCCTCGTAATCCTGATATTATGCTGTTCTGGCGAGTAGGATCTACCCACCTCCCATTTCAGGTGTGACACCCCGCACACTAGGATCCGTGTGCCAAGGATCACGAGGTTATGGCCATAGTCCTGGATATTACCGATATAGTCGCTTACATGTCTCACATGATATAACTATTGGTCTTGATAGACCAGGGTAGACCCAAGGGAGGGGTCAAGCCCCGATTTTCTTATGATTTCAATTGAGTTTTGATTGTTCCCATGGCGGGATTTTATGAAAACTTTCATGATTTGTAACCCTGTGAGAAGGGTGATTTTATAACGAAAATTTCAAGATAAATTATGTCATTGAAGTGGATTTAATTCCTTGAGTGTATCATATTTAACCCAGATGGGGTGTTTTAAAACGTGTTGATTCATTTGAGCATGAGATGTTTTCACATGAGAATTATTCCATGTTTTAATATGCCGATTTCCTGTTTTAGAACAGATGATATTATATATATGACATATCATTGTTTTTACCTCATGCTCACATATATCCTGATTTCTTATCAGCATGTAGATGGTATAGCTATCTACCCGTTTGTATTATTGCCTTACTGAGCATGTGGAGCTCACCCTTTCATTTTCCACCCACTTTCAGTGTTTCCACCATAGAGATAGCGAGTGTAGAGAGTAGACGGCATAGCTGATTTTTTGTGATTCCCATCGATGGTCAAGTATACACCACATACAGAATTTTGTATCAGTATGCTTACAGCATAGTATCGTATATGAAAGAATATTTGGGGATGTAAATATAGAATCATGTGATGTATAAACATACCGACCACTCTATTATATGATATATGATATCAATATGTGTAAGACCCGAATTTAATTAAAATACGAAAATTAAATAAGAAAAGATGGAGGATGTATGAAGGAAGGTCAGGTTAAATTAATTTCGAAACAAGAGCAAGGGTAAAAGGGTAAAATACCAAAACTCGGTATTAGGACGATAAGAAAATTTTAATTAAAAATAAGGATGTAAGATATCTTGATCAATAATAAGGAAATTATAAATTTTGGGTCAATTGATCAAGATTCGAAAATTTTAAAAATACCGAAAAAATTACCGGGACTATATCTCGAAAAACGCGAAGAAATAATATCGAAATTTAGAGAAAAATATAATTAATAAATTAAATTTAAAGTAAATAAATTAAAGTAGAATAAAAAAAAAATATAAGGTAGATATTTTGGGATTTTATGGAGTATTTTATTGAATAGTAAAATAATTAAAATAAATAATAATAATAATAAAATTAATAAAAATAAAAAATAAAATAAAAAAAAGTAACCGAAACAAAAAAAAGAGGAGAGAGAAACTCGGGAAAAGACCCGAGACAAAAACCGAGAGAAGACCCGCACCCCCTTCACCGCCGATTCTCGCACCACCGGCGACCGACGACTTCGACGAAGCTGCCAGGAGGAAGAGGGGAGTCCGGCGAGCACGTGGGTACCGGATTCGAGCCGCCAGGTGGCCGGAGTAGGCCGATCGGAGCCGAGGAAGACCGCCGAAAAAACAAGCTGATTCCCGACGAACCGCCGCGTTTGGGTTGAAACGGAGGGCACCGACGCACTCAGGGGAAGAAGCCGATTCTTTTGAGACCGGTCTCGGCCGGTGAGACCGCCGGAAACGCCGGCGACGGCAAAAGGCTATAAACGGTGTCGTTTGGCTGGAAGGAAAGGGAAGGAAAGGGAAGGAAAAGGAAGGAAAAGGGAAAAGAAAAGAAAGGAAAAGGAAGGAAAAGGAAGGAAAAAGGGGAAAAAAGGAAAGAAATTTACCGGGGACGACTCGAGGTTTGGGTAAGTTGACCGAGGGTCGAAATTGACCTACGGGTAAATTTTGAAAATTTAATTTAATATTATTTTAATGGAAAATAATCCGAATTTACCCAATTATGCAGCTTCACGACGGAGATCGAACGAGAGCCGATTGAGCTCTGATTCTCGTACCCCGCATCGTATCGGGTAAGTACAATTTAATTTCGGCAATTAGAGTTCTCTAAATACCGAGTTTTAATTATTTTACGAAATTATGGATTAATTTCGCGTAGGAAGGAGTATTATTCGGAATTGCAATATAATTGCCGTAAGTGGTATACGGGCTATCCAATGAAATTGGAATGAAGCCCGATAATTATTAGAAAGCTGTATAAGCTCGGTATACCCGAAGAAGGGAATTAATGAATATAAAAAGGGCTAAAATGGGCCGAGGCCCAATAAGGTAGATAAGGCCCAATAGCTTCAAGTTGATCAGTAAATGCAATATACTGATCGGGATAATTGAATTAACCTCGATTATGTGGTTATATGCAGTTACGTACATTGGTTGGCGCGCACTTGGGCCGAGAGGTTCGGTATCATCGAGACAAGAGTAGTCTGCGCGCGATTCCAGGTAAGGGAATTCTACGGACTGCTAGAGGTAAACTCTACGAAATTTTAAATTCATATGCAGTCTTTAAAATTTATCTGAAGGGTCTAGAGGTCGAATAATAATTTTAGTGCCCCGAATGGGCAAATTACTAAAATACCCTTGTTAAGGGTAAAATCCAAAAATTTAGGAAAAATTGGGAGGAGCAAGGACAAGAGGTTCCTGCTCGTACTGGAGGTATTTCAACACATGCATGAGTAGGCTGGCTCACTTTTAAAGAAAAATGCATAGCATTGCATACCTTTAACGATGTAATTTCTTTGAAAACTGTTTTGAGTAAACAGAGCCGCCTACGTGTTTTATTGACATATGACGTGCTAGAGCTCAGCTCGCACGGTATTTTCGATTTGTGTGATGCACGCATTAGTGCTGGAGCGAGAGCTCGCACTAGAGTTTACATGCATAGGTGTTAGACTATAACTCGCACCAGGTTTCACATTTGCTTTTCATGACACGGTGCTAGAGTCTAACTCGCACCAGATTTTACATGATTTTCGTGACAGGGTGCTAGAGTCTAACTCGCACCCGATTTTCACATGATTTACATACAGAGTGCTAGAGCTTAGCTCGCACTAGTTTTATTTGATTTACGGACAGTGTTAGAGCACCGCTCGCACTACTTTTCAGAGATCATACGATAAGCCGTGCTTGGAGCATCGGGTAGACTGTGTGTCACCGATTAAATAGGCTCGCACGTGCATTTTGAGACATGGCATGTTAAAACAACCTGATGAGCCCGAACGAGGGATAAGGGTTAGAGATCCACCTGATGAGCCCGAACGAGGGATAAGGGTTGGAGATCCAGCTGATGAGCCCAAACGAGGGATAAGGCTGTGGGTCCACGGAGTACGATGTACCGTGCAAGTAGCATGGAGTACGATGTACCGTGTGGTATCTTTGTGATACGGGGTATCTTCGGATACGGCATCTTCGGATGCGTGAGATCGGATAAGACTGACGGGTTGGATTGACCCACCTCCCGGGCGGTTCCCGATCAGGGTGAGACCTCGCACACTGGGATCCGTGAAGCTAGAGGGACTCACGAGGACACATTGGCCAGTCCTGGTTATTACCGTTATACAGATATTGCCTCGTCTCTCATGTCGACGATTTCGATGATTTAAACTGGGTTTTTAAATTAAATTTGCATGATGGTATTTTCATGCTTTTCAAACCCATGTGTGAATGTAAATTGATTTTTATGGTTTCGTGTGAGTCAGGATCACCCGCAGGAGGGGTCGAGTCCTGACTTTATTGTGAAAATTTTAATTGAGAAAGAAATGATTCGTAATAATTGCATGTTGATTTTCCGTGCAAATGTGTTTTACATAACATCATAACGCATATCATTGTTTTAAAATGTGTGGAGAAAGGGTGGTTTATGCATGGCACCACGTTCATGTAGGTAGTATGGTTACCTACTTGTTCGTAGGATTGCCTTACTGAGCTTGATGTGCTCACCCCTTTCATTTTCTCCCACAGATAATCTCCAGTTGAAGTTGCGACGACTCAGTACTGCATTCCGGATATCCGCTGCTGCCCATCAACATAAGGTATATACACTTGTACATATTGTATCTACATAAGCATAGCACAGTAACATGTTTGTAAGTAACTTTAGGGGATGTATAAATATTGTAAACAATTATAAATGACTGGAGAAGAAATAAGTTAGATGGTAATTGAATGGTGGGACTGGCATTGACGCACAGCCCAATTATTAGTGGAGTGTTGGTCACGATTCGAGGACAGGTAAGAATTTAAGTAAATAATAAAACGCGAAAAATTAACTCTGATTTTTGGGTAGTTTGGGTCGTGACAATTATTATGGTATCAGAGCGAAGTTGGTCTGATGTGTGTCAGTGTCAGTAATTAGGAAATTACATCCCCGTGTTACTGTGCTTGGTTAGATACAATAGTGTATATCGAGATGGGTTTTGACTAAGAAATGGTTGAGAATGCAGGAATGCTTAATATGAGTCGCGTTAGATGAGATAGTGCACGAGGCAGAGGTCGTAGAGGTAGACCTGAGTCTGCTAAGTCGTGCTGAGTTGACCTGTGAGAAGCAGGGTGAAATTGAAATGGAGGCTAATGTTGAGTATGCCCCACTGAGTCCGACAGAGAGATCGGACAGTATTGAGACACGCTTCGTGAGATTGGAGCGGAGTGTGGAGATTATTTTGAGGAGCTAATTGCTCAGATTATGTATGAGATCAGAGGGCGCAGCGGAGCATTGGTGGAAACCCGCTCGACCCATCTTAAGAGCTGATATGAGAAATGTTGATGGATGTATTCCGGTGATGGAATATCTCGAACATGATTTAAAGGAAAAATTTCTTACACTGTCCAGGAATACTAAATTGATTATGAGTATGAAACTCAGTTATATTCTTTGGTAGATATTACCTTGACACATGAACAGTGACAGTCGAGATGTCTAAAAGTTTATGAAATGGCTCAACTTTTCAATTAGAGTCTGATTGGCCCGTGAGATATTACTAATACTGAGGCCGTGCGCAGATTTACAGTTGGGTAAATAAAAACATGAATTGCACGCCTCTGAGATTGGGAAAGGTAATGAGGGCTGAAATAGAGACAGAAAGAGAATCGAGAAATGACAGAGATGTTAAAAATGGGAAAATGGAAACTGGTAAGAGATTTAATTTGATGAGTTATGGGCTAAGATAATTGGTAAGGCCTCAGTGCATCTAATTTTGGCACTCTTGTGGGCATTGTGATTGGAGGACCCCGACCTGCTACGAAACAGAGTAGCAGTGTGATTACTATAGAATGTGTGGTGGATACCACAGAAGGAGGGTCTATACCTACACGGTATTGATGGAAATGGCCGTTAAGTGTGGTAAGACGGACCATTGATTTTGATTACACAGAGTTGGGCGAAATCGCCCCACAGAAAAGTAAAGAGACAGAGAAAAACTTCGTTGGTATAGCTGCAACGAAAAGGGAGGCAATAGCCGAAAAGAAAAAGGAAAGTAGGCTGTTGGACGAAGGCGAGAGGATGTCTCGGACCAGGACACTATTGATGTTTCATGGATGTGGTGTAAGATACCACACTTGTTATGAATAACGAAGTACATATGTTCATTGATCCTGGTGCCACACATTTATTCATACCGCCTTCATTCGCATATAAGTGAGTAAAAGGCATGAATGCCTACATCATTGGGCACAATACTAATAAATGAGTACCCAATAGAGGAGGATTAATAAACGGAATATGGATATAGAGATTTTAAGTAATAAAAAGGGGTGCAACAGTTGAAATTAAAGGAGTAAAGGATTATACTCACGAAATGAATAAAGACAAGAGTTTTGTCATGATTGACATACGAAAGGAGATAATTTTCGAGATAAGATAGATTCTGAATACAAGATGTATTGGAGTAAGAGACATATGCTAGGTAAGAATATCTATGATACGTGAAGTAATTAGGATTAAAGCAATTAGTAGCGAATATAAATTGTGACCACATAGACTGAGATATAGCGTAGTTGTGGTTAAGTCTGAAGGTTAATAAAGGTATTTCAAAATACCTCCCCGCCTGAAGACTTGACAGCGTCTAGATATATATAACCTATAACGGGAAATCAATCATCGTAATCAATACCTTTAGCATTAGGATACCTTTACTAAGACGATAAGAACATTAAAATTCGACAAATCATGAAGGTTAACATAGCAAAATTTAATAAGAGCCGTTAAGATAAGAAAAGGAAATGACGCAGGTTAGTACCTGGAAAACGTAAGCGGTTGAGAAGGATCTTATACGCTTATGCGTAAATAAGTCAAGGATTAGACCGAATTGTAATCATCATTATCGATGATGTGTTGGGTGTAGTTAAAGTCCAGGGCAAATTGTAAGCAACCATTGAAAATTGCTTTTACAGATGGATTGTTGTGAGTTTTTAATATGGTCTATTTGGTTGACACGTTTAACTAAGAAAACGTGGTCTTGGAATGAGATGGTAAATAAGATGATAGATGTGACATGGATTTCGGTGTAGTGAAGTATGAACTGACCACCGTGACTAATTTCACTATACCCAACAGCTCAAGAGGTTCTCAGTGAGCATGGATACCTCAAAGTTATGATGGAGCTGTGTATTGATGTATAATGGGAAGATAGTCAATTATGGAGTCAGACAACTCCTTGATCATGAAATAAACTATCTGACCCATGATTTGAAGTTGGCAACAGTAATTGTACCGAGGATATGGTACTATTGTGTACATGGTGAGAAATTGTGGATATGCACTAATCATAAAGTCCCAAGTATCTGTTTTCATAAAAAGAGGCGAATATGAGAATACATAGTGGGTTAGAGCTTCTGAGAGGTTTTGATTTGTGAAAATTGTACCACCCAAGAAGGCTAATGTGATGACTGATGCCTTGAGCATAAAGAGCCTCGGGATGGTATTACATATGATGGTCAGGGAGCGTGAGCTGCTAGATGCAGTTGTGAGCCTCAGTATAGATGTGATCCCTTCTGATGATGACAGTGATTGTGTGATAGCTAGCCTGAGATTAGAACCGGATGAGAGTGCCCAGATTTGACAGGCTTAGCGTGATGATCGACAGGATGTCGATAGTTTGGGTCAGATTCAGAAGGGTACAGTGATAGAGTTCACAGAGTATGATAATGATTTACAGAGAGGTTCAGAGACAATATGAGTGCTCCCCAGGACCACAGTTGATGAGATAGTAATATTGTCAGAAGCTCACTCTTCGGGATATACAGTGCATACGGAAAGTAATAAAGATATATTGAAATCTTAAAAAGGGTATTGGTGGTCAGATATGAAAAGAGATATGGTAGAGATTGTGGAAAAGTGCCTAGTATGTCAGCAGGATAAGGTAGAGTATTAAGAGTCTGCAGAGTTATTGCAGCCTCTACCTATATCGACACGGCACGAAAATGGGAGCAAGTCTCCATGAATTTTATGATGGGTTACAGAGGACCCAGGTGAATTACGAGGCTATGTGGATGATAGTCGATAGAGTGATTAAGTCTACCCACCTTCTGTTTATGAGATCCCCAAATACTCAGAGTGTATATGAGGATTTATGTGTAAGGAAGATTGTGGAACATTAAGTAGCATTCCAGTGAGCATGGTATCATATAGGGATTCCCGCTTCACTTCCTACTCTGAGGAATATTTTTCAGGAAGCTATGGGAACCCGACTGAGTATTAGCACAGCTTTTCATCCTCAGACAGATGGTCAGTCAGAGAGGACTGTACAGGTTCTGGAGGATTCGATGAAAGCATGTGCCATTGATTTTATAAGCTCCTAGAAATGATCAGTTGATTTCTAATTGAAGTTGCCAATAACGACAGTTGGCAGTTGAGTATCGGGATAACAAGATATGAGGCAATGTATGGCTGTAGGGGTTGTTCCCCAAAAGTGGATAAGAAAAAGTGGGTGACAAATAGAATTATTTACGACTTTGGATAATAAGTCTCTGAGGATGTTTAGTTAAGGATGAGAGATTAAGCACACCTCAGAGCAGATAGACAAGCATTGAAATTCACCCTTGGTGAATTAGTATGGTTGAAATATTTCTTGTCCTAAGAGAATAAGGACATAGCGAACTTTTGGAAGAAAGTAAATTGAGTTACGCTGGATGAAATATTTTGAGAGATTGGACAAGTGGGAGATAAGACCTATAGGTTGGTGTTATCACCTGAATTAATAGGCGCCCACAATGTGTATCAGGTTTTGATGCTTCGGCAATACTATCCAGATCCTCATAGGTGATCGAATATGAACTCTAAAAGTTCAGTTTAATGAAAATATAAGTATATTGAAAAGTTGATTCGGGCATTAAACAGGAAAGAGACAGTATTGAGGTTTAAGACGATCTCCCTAATTAAAGTCTTTTGGTAGTAATACACTCCGGAGAAAAGGTCACATAAGAATTAAAAAGTATGATACGATTGATGTACCCGGAGTTGTATATGGACTCATATGACTTGGTTCTAATTTGGAGGACCAAATTCCTTAAGTGGGGGAGAGTTGTAAGACCCGAATTTAATTAAAATATGAAAATTAAATAAGAAAAGATGGAGGATGTATGAAGGAAGGTCAGGTTAAATTAATTCCGAAACAAGAGCAAGGGTAAAATGGTAAAATACCAAAACCCGGTATTAGGTCGATAAGAAAATTTTAATTAAAAATAAGGATGTAAGATATCTTGATCAATAATAAGGAAATTATAAATTTTGGGTCAATTGATCAAGATTCGGAAATTTTAAAAATACCGGAAAAATTACCGGGACTATATCTCGAAAAACGCGAAGAAATAATATCGAAATTTAGAGAAAAATATAATTAATAAATTAAATTTAAAGTAAATAAATTAAAGTAGAATAAAAAAAATAATATAAGGTAGATATTTTGGGATTTTATGGAGTATTTTATTGAATAGTAAAATAATTAAAATAAATAATAATAATAATAAAATTAATAAAAATAAAAAAAATAAAATAATTAAAATAAATAATAATAATAATAAAATTAATAAAAAAAGTAACCGAAACAAAAAAAAGAGGAGAGAGAAACTCAGGAAAAGACCCGAGAGAGAAACCGAGAGAAGACCCGCACCCCCTTCACCGCCGATTCTCGCACCACCGGCGACCGACGACTTCGACGAAGCTGCCAGGAGGAAGAGGGGAGTCCGGCGAGCACGTGGGTACCGGATTCGCGCCGCCAGGTGGCCGGAGTAGGCCGATCGGAGCCGAGGAAGACCGTCGGAAAAACAAGCTGATTCCCGACGAACCGCCGCGTCTGGGTTGAAACGGAGGGCACCGACGCACTCAGGGGAAGAAACCGGTTCTTTTGAGACCGGTCTCGGCCGGTGAGACCGCCGGAAACGCCGGCGACGGCAAAAGGCTATAAACGGTGTCGTTTGGCTGGAAGGAAAGGGAAGGAAAGGGAAGGAAAAGGAAGGAAAAGGAAGGAAAAAGGGGAAAAAAGGAAAGAAATTTACCGGGGACGACTCGAGGTTCGGGTAAGTTGACCGAGGGTCGAAATTGACCTACGGGTAAATTCCGAAAATTTAATTTAATATTATTTTAATGGAAAATAATCCTAATTTACCCAATTATGCAGCTTCACGACGGAGATCGAACGAGAGCTGATTGAGCTCTGATTCTCGTACCCCGCATCGTATCGAGTAAGTACAATTTAATTTCGGCAATTAGAGTTCTCTAAATATCGAGTTTTAATTATTTTACGGAATTATGGATTAATTTCGCGTAGGAAGGAGTATTATTCGGAATTGCAATATAATTGTCGTAAGTGGTATACGGGCTATCCAATGAAATTGGAATGAAGCCCGATAATTATTAGAAACCTGTATAAGCTCGGTATACCCGAAGAAGGGAATTAATGAATATAAAAAGGGCTAAAATGGGCCGAGGCCCAATAAGGTAGATAAGGCCCAATAGCTTCAAGTTGATCAGTAAATGCAATATACTGATCGGGATAATTGAATTAACCTCGATTATGTGGTTATATGCAGTTACGTACATTGGTTGGCACGCACTTGGGCCGAGAGGTTCGGTATCATCGAGACAAGAGTAGTCTGCGCGCGATTCCAGGTAAGGGAATTCTACGGACTGCTAGAGGTAAACTCTACGAAATTTTAAATTCATATGCAGTCTTTAAAATTTATCTGAAGGGTCTAGAGGTCGAATAATAATTTTAGTGCCCCGAATGGGCAAATTACTAAAATACCCTTGTTAAGGGTAAAATCCAAAAATTTAGGAAAAATTGGGAGGAGCAAGGACAAGAGGTTCCTGCTCGTTCTGGAGGTATTTCAACACATGCATGAGTAGGCTGGCTCACTTTTAAAGAAAAATGCATAGCATTGCATACCTTTAACGATGTAATTTCTTTGAAAACTGTTTTGAGTAAACAGAGCCGCCTACGTGTTTTATTGACATATGACGTGCTAGAGCTCAGCTCGCACGGTATTTTCGATTTGTGTGATGCACGCATTAGTGCTAGAGCGAGAGCTCGCACTAGAGTTTACATGCATAGGTGTTAGAGTATAACTCGCACCAGGTTTCACATTTGCTTTTCATGACACAGTGCTAGAGTCTAACTCGCACCAGATTTTACATGATTTTCGTGACAGGGTGCTAGAGTCTAACTCGCACCCGATTTTCACATGATTTACATACAGAGTGCTAGAGCTTAGCTCGCACTAGTTTTATTTGATTTACGGACAGTGTTAGAGCACCGCTCGCACTACTTTTCAGAGATCATACGATAAGCCGTGCTTGGAGCATCGGGTAGACTGTGTGTCACCGATTAAATAGGCTCGCACGTGCATTTTGAGACATGGCATGTTAAAACAACCTGATGAGCCCGAACGAGGGATAAGGGTTAGAGATCCACCTGATGAGCCCGAACGAGGGATAAGGGTTGGAGATCCAGCTGATGAGCCCGAACGAGGGATAAGGCTGTGGGTCCACGGAGTACGATGTACCGTGCAAGTAGCATGGAGTACGATGTACCGTGTGGTATCTTTGTGATACGGTATCTTTGTGATACGGGGTATCTTCGGATACGGCATCTTCGGATGCGTGAGATCGGATAAGACTGACGGGTTGGATTGACCCACCTCCCGGGCGGTTCCCGATCAGGGTGAGACCTCGTACACTGGGATCCGTGAAGCTAGAGGGACTCACGAGGACACATTGGCCAGTCCTGGTTATTGCCGTTATACAGATATTGCCTCGTCTCTCATGTTGACGATTTCGATGATTTAAACTGGGTTTTTAAATTAAATTTGCATGATGGTATTTTCATGCTTTTTAAACCCATGTGTGAATGTAAATTGATTTTTATGGTTTCATGTGAGTCAGGATCACCCGCAGGAGGGGTCGAGTCCTGACTTTATTGTGAAAATTTTAATTGAGAAAGAAATGATTCGTAATAATTGCATGTTGATTTTCCGTGCAAATATGTTTTACATAACATCATAACGCATATCATTGTTTTAATATGTGTGGAGAAAGGGTGGTTTATGCATGGCACCACGTTCATGTAGGTAGTATGGTTACCTACTTGTTCGTAGGATTACCTTACTGAGCTTGATGTGCTCACCCCTTTCATTTTCTCCCACAGATAATCTCCAGTTGAAGTTGCGATGACTCAGTACTGCATTCCGGATATCCGCTGCTGCCCATCAACATAAGGTATATACACTTGTACATATTGTATCTACATAAGCATAGCACAGTAACATGTTTGTAAGTAACTTTAGGGGATGTATAAATATTGTAAACAATTATAAATGACTGGAGAAGAAATAAGTTAGATGGTAATTGAATGATGGGACTGGCATTGACGCACAGCCCAATTATTAGTGGAGTGTTGGTCACGATTCGAGGACAGGTAAGAATTTAAGTAAATAATAAAACGCGAAAAATTAACTCTGATTTTTGGGTAGTTTGGGTCGTGACAATATGTATGTTTACATGTGATATTTCTTAAATGGTTAGAAGGGTATAACGATATTGATTCACAGCCCGACCTGTTTAGAGGGATATGTCACGAGGAGGTAAGAAAGATTTTCCAAAAGTGAAAAATTTGTACTGATTTTGCTAGTATTGGGTCCTGACATTGTAGGGATTTAGAAGGTTCAATACTGGATCTCTTTAATATAGATCAGAGTTAAATGTATTTTTGAATGAACCAAGAGAAGATTATGAGATTCAGACTGATGTTCTAGATTATTGGAAGAAAAATCAATTTCGATACCCTGTACTTTCACTTATGGCTAAGGATATATTGAGTATTCCAATTACTATAGTTGCATCTGAATCAACATTTAGTATGGGTGGTAGAGTTATTGACAAATGTAGAAATTGTCTCACAACACATAATGCAGAAATTTTGATTACCACTCGTAATTGGCTGTATGGATATGATATAGATCAAGATGGTAAGATTTTAGTGTCATTATTATTTTATTAATTTTTTATTATTTTGTCACAACCCAAATTACCTAAAAATCAGAGTAAATTTTTCGCTTTTTCGTTTATTATTTAATTCTTACCTTTCTCTCATCGTGACCATCCTACAAACAGTTGGGCTATGATTCGGTGTTAGTCACCTCTCACCTATTTACCATTCCATTTCCATAATCACATTCACATATCAGAGTTTACTATCCTTTGACTTTAACTAAATACATACACAATGGTATTTATAACTCTACATCCCCGACATCATATCTGTTTACAATACTGTGCATTACATATTTAGATACAAAACTATACAAATGTGTATACCTGTCTCTCGATGGGAAGCAGCGGATACCGAGAATGCAAGTCTTCAGCCGCTCAGTAACTATTGCGAGTGCTCTGAAAAGATGAGAAAATAATGGGGTGAGCAAACCACACGCTCAGTAAGGCAATTATGCAAGTAAGTAGATAGCTCCACTATCTATATGCTCATAATGCCATACCCTTAAAATTCATTTCTTTTCATTAAAATCTCAAGCACAAAATCAGGTATGTCATCAATGACTTAGTTTATAAAACTGTTCATGCATATAGAAATCATACTACTTATGCATCAATGGAATTTTATGTGGCATCATTAAATCATACTTAGCATGAGGTAAATCAAGATCATGCATCATTTCATGCCATGTAAAACAATTCATGAGAAACAATTCTTTTCATGAATTTATCATTAACGCATGGAAAACTCATCATGCTACTGCATTCAAATCATTTCATTAAAACTGCAATATAATCTAATCATTCCGGGTCAATCATCTCATAAAACAATTCATTAAAATTCATTATAAAACTTCGGTTATAAAACCTGTGAGATCTGTATCTTTGTATGATATTCCTTATGATTTCCATATTGTATGACATTATTATATGTTAATGGATTCATAAGATGGTTGATTCGGATCTGATAAATGTGGATGAAACGAAATAACGTACGTAAAATCGAATAAGGAATTTAATCGAGTTGACTGAAAATAAGGAATTGAAAATAGGGAAAAGATTGTGGATTTATGAAAGAAAGTCGATTTAATTTGGTCTCGAACACGTGCAAGAGTAAAATGGTCAAAAGATCAAAATTCGGTATAAATTCGATAAGAAATTTTCATTAAAATATGGAATTTGCGAAATCTCGATCAATATCGAGGAAAACATTTAATTTCGAGTCCAATTGATCTAGATATTAATTTATAAGAATTAATTCAAAATTAATCGAGATTTTTAATTCGAAAAATTATCCCGAAAATAATCGAAAAATATATCGAAAAGATGAAAATAAACTGATAAATTCATTTATTGATTAAATGAATTAAAAAATAATTTTTAAGATATTTTTGAGATATTTGGGAATTTTTAATATATTTTAATGTATTAAAATAATAATAAATGAATTAATAAAAAAAATGGAAATCAGATTTTCGGGGAGAGAGAGTGAAAACGGAACCCGAAAACCAACCCAGCCGAACCCGTGAAGAACCCGAACCCCCCGACGAGTCACCGACGTCCGATTAGCCAAGCCACCGGTTAGAAAAGGAAGAGCGAAGCCCGGCGGTTCCATTGGTACCGGTGACGCGCGCAGACGGTCCCTATCTCCGGCTAATCGACGACTGAAAGATCCGAGGAGAAATTACGTCGGTCCCGACGTGCGGTGGTGTCCCAGGGCCAGTTCAGCCCAGCCGAGCACTCCCCTGGCCAAGACAATTCTTTTGAGCCTACTGGCGGCCGACGAGATGGCCGAAATCACCGGCGACAGCAAACGGGCCAAAACGGCACCGTAGCCGAGAAGGAAGAAAAGGAAAAGAAAACAAAAGAAAAAAAAGAAAAAGAAAGTGTACCTGAGGATGACTCAAAATTCAGGTAAGTGACTGAGAGTCGGGATTGACCTGCGGATAAATCTCGAGAATTCTATTTAATATTATTTTATTGAAAAGTGACCCTGATTTATATTATTGTGCAGTGTTACTACAGAGCCCGAACGAGAGCCAATTTAGCTCTGATTTTCGTACCTCGCATCATATTGGGTAAGCATATTTTAATTACGGTAATATGAGTCCTTAAAGGCAGAGTTAAGATTATTTTACAGATTAATTCTGCATAAAAGGAATTTTATTCGAAATTTCAAAGTAATTATCGTAAATAGCATCCGGGCTATCCAATGAGTTTGGAACGAAGCCCGATGATTATTGATAAGCCAAATGAGCCCAGTAAACTCGAAGAAGGGATTTAAAAGTGGAAACGGGCTGAAAAATGGGTCAAGGCCCATTAAAGTGCAATCAGGCCCAATAGAGTAAAACAGGCCCAGAGCTTTAGATTCGATCAGTAAGAGTGAAATACTGATCAGTATATTTGAACTGAACCCATATGTGGTTATATGCAGCTCCGTAAACGAGCGAATTGGACGGAGAGACCTGGTACAGCCGAGTCGGGATAAACTCGTGCGTGATTCCAGGTAAGGGAATTTTATGAACACTTAGAGGTAGTTGTACGTAGTTTCGAGGGGATTTACATTACGTTAAATTCATTAGGCTACCCGAAAACAGAATAAAAATTTTTACGAAAAAATATGAAAATAATGACAGATGACTAATTTGCCCCCAGTTAGAAAAATTTCAAAAAAGGTACTAAGGCGATGAAATTGCACGAAATTCATGAATTTAATGTTTTCATGATGATATTGCTATAATTCAAGCAATTTATGGATAGGTTGGCTATTATTTTCATCTTTTAAGTGAAAAGGCACAGGTTAGGTGCTAATTGATATTTATTTAACATGTTTTGATAAAAATTGAGCCACCTATCAGTGTTATATGAGTTGAAACAGTGCTTGAGCACTGCTCGCACTGGATTTTATAATTTAACTCATACACAGAGCGAGGTTTTCATTTAGTTTTTATACACACTCGTACTAAAGCATTACTCGTACGTGGATTTGAATTAAATTTATAATCAGTTTAAGTCGTACTGGAGTGCTGCTCGTTTGCTGATTTTATTGATTTCTATGAAACCGTGCTAGAGCTTCACTCACATGAGGTTTTCAGATATCATGAATATGCATGGAGCCGTGCTAGAGCTTCGTTCGCACAGGAATTTATATGACTGCATATAGCTGTGTTGGAGCCTCCTGTAGACTGTGTGTCACAGTGAGATGATATGCTCACACGTGCATACTGAGACATACTTGACATGGGTGGATAAGACCTATTACAGGCACCCCTGATTGAGCTTGGGTTCACGGAGTACGTTGTACCGTGTATGTCACGCGAAGTACGTTGTACTATGGGGATTGTTGGAGTGGAGTGGCATTAGCCACGAGACTGCAAGTCTTGCCCTCGCAATCCTGATATTATGTTGTTCTGGCGGGTAGGACCGACCCACCTCCCGTTTCAGGTGTGATACCCCGCACACTAGGATCCGTGTGCCAGGGATCACGAGGTTATGGCCATAGTCTTGGATATTACCAATATAGTCGCTTACATGTCTCACATGATATAACTATTGGTCTTGATAGACTAGGGTAGACCCGAGGGAGGGGTCAGGCCCGATTTTCTTATGATTTCAATTAAGTTTTGATTGTTCCCATAGAGGGATTTTATGAAACTTTCAATGATATGTAACCCTGTGAAAAGGGTGATTTTATAACGGAGATTTGAAAATAAATAATTTCATTGAAATGGATTTTGATTTCGTGAGTGTATCATATTTTGACCTAGATGGGGTATTTTAAAACGTATCGATCCATTTGAGCATGAGTTGTTTTCACATATTTCATGTTTTAATATGCCGATTTCCTATTTTAGAACAGATGATATTATATATATGGCATATCATTGTTTTTGCCTCATGCTCACGTATATATCCTGATTTCTTATTAGCATGTAGATAGTATAGCTATCTACCCGTTTGTATTATTGCCTTACTGAGCATGTGGAGCTCACCCTTTCATTTTTCACCCATTTTTAGTGTTTCAACCATAGAGATAGCGGGTGTAGAGATTAGACGGCTTAGTTGATATCTGTGATTCCTATCGACTGTCAGGTATACACCACATACAAAATTTTGTATTAGTATTCTTACAGCACAATATTGTATATGAAGGAATATTTGGGGATGTAAATATAGAGCCATGTGATATATAAAACATACCGACCACTCTATTATAATATGATTGATGTCATTATATATATGTACGTGTGATATTTTAATGGTTAAAAGGGTATATCGATATTGATTCACAGCCCGACCTGTTTAGAGGGATATGTCACGATGAGGTAAGAATGATTTTCCAAAAGTGAAAAATTTATACTGATTTTGGTAGTATTGGGTCGTGACAGTAAAAGTGGTATCAGAGCGGAGGTTAGCCAGACGTGAATCAGTATCGATAAGTATGCAATTAAGAGTTAGAGTTGGTCGGATAAGAGTCGGTAGTGGTCGTTAAGTAAATTTCGTTCCCCTAAGTATTGTGCTGTATGAGATGTTAAAGTGTATACTAGATGGGAACTAACTTAACAAATGAATTTGGATTACAGGATTTACATTATGCCACTCACAATGGTAGAGGGGCTAGTACACGTGCTAGAGGCCGGCCTAGAGGCTGTGGTGATGGTATACAGACTGGTCAGGTACCCGAGGGTACTACTGTGAAACCAGATGAGACTGAGGCACGCTTCGTTAGACTTGAGCGAAGTATTGAGAGCCTGGTTGAGATTGTAGCGCAGTAGGCAGCGTTCGGGGCTAGAGATAGGCGAGATCCGGTGGGACGGGCAGCAGCTGATCCTGAGATACTGGCACAGGCCGCAGAGTTACCCGAGGTTCAGGCTCAGGCTGCATTAGGCAGTGAGACCCCAACCAGCTTAGGATGCTGGATATGAGTGTGACCTTGATAGATTTAGACATTTTTAGAAGTTTAGACCTCCGGTCTTCCATGGGAGGAAGGACCCAGTAGTAGCTAAGGATTGGGTGTATCAGATGAAGAAGCTATATAGGCTTTTCAGGTGCACTACTACTGAGAGGGTTACTTCTACCGTATTTGTATTTTAGGGAGCAGCAAAGCATTGGTGGAGATCTACCTAGCCTATTTTGAGAGCTCGACATACTGAGGTTACATGGGAGATATTTTTGGATGCCTTTAGGAGGCAGTATGTTCCCACTACGGCACAACAGAAGTTGATGATGGAGTTTATGAGTTTGGTTCAGGGGAACCAGTCTATTGATGAGTATGAGACTCGATTCATCTCTTTGGGGAGATATGATTTAGAGACAATAGGCAGTGAGGATCGGAAGGTCTAAAAATTTATAGATGGACTGAGACCAGCCATCAGATCTCGATTGGCTCCCTTTGATGTTTCGACTTATGAGGAGGCTGTACATAGAGCTCAGCTATGTGTGCAGGATTATGAGCAGAACGTCTCCGAGATAGGAAAGTTTAGTAGGAGTCGAGATCGAGACCGGAATAGACCCGGGAGAGACAAAATTGTCAGGAGAGGGGTACGACTCTTTGATAAGAGGCCGAAGATTGAGGAGGTTCAGGCGAGGACAGATAAACCCCCTGTTCATCCGGCTTTACCACCAGCTAGAGGCATTGTCATTAGAGGACCACGCCCTACTACTGATCGATGTAGGTGATGTGGTAGATATCATGGTACCAGACATTGTCCAGTGCCTATAGCTACTACAGTAGTATGTTATCGTTATGGGAGGCCAGGGCATGTGGTGAGAGATTGCCCAGAGAGACAAGACACTGCCCCACAAAAGGGCAAAGAGCCGGAGAGAGCTCTAGTTTAGGTTCCTGCTCAGAGGAGGAGAGCTACTGCCGAAGAGAAAGGGAAGCAAGTGATGGGTACATGGTGAGTTCATGCTTTGGACCAGGATACGACAGATCAGTCGTCTGATATGGTGAAAGGTACCATCTTGATCTTTGATTTAGAAGCATATGTTTTGATTGATCCTGGTGCCACCCATTCATTCGTATCACCTTCATTTGCATATAACTTGTCTAGGTATGTAAAGCCTATTCCTCTGAGTAGTAAATTGTTAATACTTACCCCCATAAACACTAGTCAGTTAGTAGAGTAAGTAGTCAGGGACTATAAGTTGAAAGTTGGGGAAAAAGAACTGTCAGTCGACCATATTTTGATGTATATGAGGGACTTCGATGTCATATTAGGAATGGATTGGTTGGCTGCCAATCGTGTTGTGTTAGATTGCTTTTCTAAGACGTTAACATTCAATATCCTCGAAAGATGTGTTGTAAAATTTCCCTAAAAAGTAATGCAATCAGTGGTTGTTGTAAAAGAAGCAATGAATTTTTGTTGATTTTATGAATTATATTTTGAAGGATTTATCGCATATGTGGTTGATACAGACTAGGTACGATCAGATTTGAGAGATATTCCAATGGTTAGGGAGTTTCCTGATGTCTTTCCAGACGATTTACCAGGATTACCCCCAGCCAGAGAGATGGAGTTTGGGATAGATTTAGTACCTGGTACAGAACCGATTTCGAGACCATTGTATAGGATGGCTCTGATTGGGTTGGAGGAGCTGAGGAAGCAGTTACAGGATTTGCTTGAGAAGGAGTTTGTGAGACCGAGCGTATCACCTTGGGGAGCGCCAGTCTTATTTGTGAGGAAAAAAGATGGCAGCCTACGATTGTGTATGGATTAAAGATTGTTGAATAAGGCTACCATTAAGAATAAGTATCCCCTTCCACGCATTGACAATTTGTTGGATCAGTTTCGGGGAGCACAGGTCTTTTCTAAGATTGATCTGAGGTCTGGGTATCATCAGCTGAGGATATGGAGGGAGGATGTGCCCAAGATAGCATTTAGGACTGGTTATGGTCATTATGAGTTTTTGGTTATGGCATTCGGGTTGACTAATGCCCCCGTAACATTCATGGCTTTGATGAACGATGTGTTCAAGCCATACCTGGATCGATTTGTGATTATGTTTATCGATGATATTTTGGTATACTCCAGATCCAGGGAGGACCACGAGCAACACTTGAGGATAGTGCTACAGACCCTCAGAGAGAGGCAGTTGTATGTCAAACTTAGTAAGTGTGACTTCTGGTTGGAGCAGATTTCTTTTCTGGGCCGTGTAGTATCGAGGGATGGGGTGTTAGTGGACCTATCCAAGATTGAGGCAGTTGTTCAGTGGGAGCGGCCTAGGACAGTCACAGAGATTCAGAGTTTTCTAGGTTTGGCAGGATACTACAGGAGATTTGTTGAGGGTTTCTCCAGATTAGCTGCTATGTTGACACGTCTCACACGAAAGGATGTTGAGTTTATGTGGGATGATGCTTGTGAGAGGAGTTTTTAGAAGCTAAAGCGTCGATTGACCACTGCTCCGGTTCTCACCATACCTACTAGCTCAAGAGGTTTCTTGGTATACAGATGCGTCGCATCAGGGACTGGGCTGTGTATTGATGCAGGATGGGAGGGTAGTTTCCTATGGATCTAGATAGCTGAAAAATCACGAGAGGAACTATCCAACCCACGATTTGGAGTTGGCGGCTATAGTGTTTGCACTGAATATATGGCGCCATTACTTATATGGTGAGCAGTTTCAGATTTTTACAGACCATAAGAGTCTGAAGTATTTATTCTCGTACAAGGAGCTGAACATGAGACAGAGGAGATGGCTCGAGCTCCTGAAGGATTATGATTGCGAGATATTATACCACCCGGGTAAGGCTAATGTAGTTATTGATGCTTTGAGCAGGAAGAGCCTAGGGTTGGTATCATTTATGATGGTTCGAGAATATAACCTGTTAGAGCAGTTCACGAGCCTCAGTTTGGACATAGCACCCCCTGAGATTGATAGAGTTGAGATCTTTACGAGCCTAAGATTGGAGTTAAAGTTGATTAATCGTATCCGGTAGGCTCAGTAGAGTGATCAGGGATGTATTCAGTTGATGAGTTAGGTACAGGGAGGTGCAGATATAGATTTTATATTGAATACCGATGGTTTACTGAGGTTCCGTAGTAGGATATGTGTTCCCGAGGATCCTGATATCAGGAGGATGATTTTATTAGAGGCTCACTCAGCGAGGTATACAGTACATCCATGGAGTACGAAGATGTATCAGAATCTCCGGAGAGTTTATTGGTGCTCTGGGATGAAGATAGACATAGCAGAGTATGTTGCGAGATGTCTCGTCTATCAGCAGGTAAAGGTAGAGCATCAGAAACCTGTAGGATTATTGCAGCCTCTACCAATATCGACATGGAAGTGGGAGCATGTCACCATGGATTTTGTGATGGGATTACCGAGGACCCGCAGAGGTCACGATGCCATCTGGGTGATTGTGGATAGACTGACGAAGTTCGCCCATTTCTTAGCTATGAGAGCTACGGATGGTCTGAGTACGTTGGTGAACTTATATGTTAGAGAGATTGTTAGGCTACATGGCGTTCTAGTGAGCATCATTTCTGATTGGGATGCCCGCTTCACTTTCCACTTTTGGGAATATTTTCAGGAAGTGTTGGGGACCCAGTTAAGATTTAGCACCGCTTTCCATCCTCAGACAGATGGTCAATCAGAGAGGACTATACAGACTCTAGAGGATATATTGAGAGCGTGTGTACTGGATTTTGGAGGCTCTTAGGATGATCATTTGTCATTAGTCGAGTTCGCCTACAATAACAGTTATCACTCGAGTATAGGAATGGCACCGTATGAGTCACTGTATGGGCGCAGATGTCGTTCCCCTATCGGATGGGAAAAGATTGGTGACAGACTGTTATTTGCTCCTGACTTGGTTTAGCAGGCTATTGCGGATGTCAGATTGATATGCGATAGATTGCGGACAGCTCAGAGTCGACAGAAGAGTTACGCTGACAGGAGACGCAGACCACTAGAGTTTGCAGAGGGTGAGTCAGTGTTTTTGAGAGTTTCTCCTTCCAAGGGTATCATGAGGTTCGGTAAGAAAGGTAAATTGAGCCCTCGTTTTATTGGACCCTTTGAGATTTTGGAGCGGGTGGGAGACAAGGGCTATAGATTGGCATTGCCACCAGAGTTGGCAGGTGTACATAGTGTCTTCCACGTTTCTATGCTTTGAAAGTACCATCCAGATCTGTCACATGTGATTCACTATGAGCCGTTAGACCTCTGTGACAATATGACATATGTTGAGAGACCAGTTCAGATTTTTGATAGGAAGGAGAATGTATTATGATCCAAGACGATCTCCCCGGTGAATGTTCAGTGGTAGTATCAAACTCCAGAGGAAGCTACCTGGGAACTAGAGAGCATGATACAGGAGAAGTACCCAGAGTTGTTTACCGATTGATTTGGTTCTAATTTGAAGGACCAAATTCTTTTAGTGGGGAAGATTGTGAGATCCGCATCTTTGTATGATATTCCTTATGATTTCCATATTGTATGACATTATTATATGTTAATGGATTCATAAGATGGTTGATTCGAATCTGATGAATGTGGATGAAACGAAATAACGTACGTAAAATCGAATAAGAAATTTAATCGAGTTGACTGAAAATAAGGAATTGAAAATAAGGAAAAGATTGTGGATTTATGAAAGAAAGTCGATTTAATTTGGTCCTGAACACGTGCAAGGGTAAAATGGTCAGAAGACCAAAATTCGATATAAATTCGATAAGAAATTTTCATTAAAATATGGAATTTGCGAAATCTGGATCAATATCGAGGAAAATATTTAATTTCGAGTCCAATTGATCTAGATATTAATTTATGGGAATTAATCAGAATTAATTCAGAATTAATCGAGATTTTTATTTCGAAAAATTATCCCGAAAATAATTGAAAAATATACCAAAAAGATGAAAATAGACTGATAAATTCATTTATTGATTAAATGAATTAAATAATAATTTTTAAGATATTTTTGAGATATTTGGAAATTTTTAATATATTTTAATGTATTAAAATAATAATAAATAAATTAATAAAAAAATGAAAATCAGATTTTTTGGGAGAGAGAAAGTGAAAACGGAACCGGAAAACCAACCCAGCCGAACCCTTGAAGAACCCGAACCCCCGGACGAGTCACCGGCGTCCAATGAGCCAAGCTACTGGTCGGAAAAGGAAGAGCGAAGCCCGGCGGCTCCATTGGTACCGTTGACGCGCGCCGACGGTTCGCATATTTTGAGAAAAGCCATTATCGCATATATTTAACGGAACCGGAAAACCAACCCAGCCGAACCCTTGAAGAACCCGAACCCCCGGACGAGTCACCGGCGTCCAATGAGCCAAGCTACTGGTCGGAAAAGGAAGAGCGAAGCCCGGCGGCTCCATTGGTACCGGTGACGCGCGCCGACGGTTCGCATATTTTGAGAAAAGCCATTATCGCATATATTTACACATGCTTGTGAATGCTCTATATTGAGCCTTTTTACCTTCATGTTTTCACATGATTTATGAGCTATGAGATGATGATGTTTTAAGAACTTTCATGCTACCATTTCAAATGAGTATACTGAGTTTCATCTACAAATACATATATGTGATGTGTGTTATGGTTTATATAACTGAGTTCCCTTACCCCCCTTACTGAGCGATTTAGAAGCTCACCCTATTTATCTTCCCCCTCCAGATTTCTTCAAGTGAAGTGAGTTCCCTGCGGCATACGGGTTAGAGGCTAGTGGAGAACTTGAGCTTCAGGTCGT
Source organism: Firmiana major (assembly GCA_033439115.1). Lineage (NCBI taxonomy): Eukaryota > Viridiplantae > Streptophyta > Magnoliopsida > Malvales > Malvaceae > Firmiana > Firmiana major. The sequence goes on along the minus strand of CM065907.1, from coordinate 39,174,646 downwards.
ATTTTGTGTGTTGAGATATATATATTCAATATTCATGTATCCAGACTAGAGTTATATTTACAGACACTTGTTGTAAAATGATGCATGAGATGTAGGATTAATTAATTCGGAATTGAGTAATGTATACGATATGGTATTTACTAATTTATGATGAGATCTAGAGACATGACAAGTATGATGATGTATGACACTGCACAGGAATGCACCTTTAATTGTGATTTGATGAGTAAAAAGTTTTAAATTTGTCATATTTTTTACGTTTTCGGGGTGTCACAACAATAAACCCGAAGAAGGGATTTAAAAGTGGAAATGGGCTGAAAAATGGGTCGAGGCCCATTAAAGTGCAATCGGGCCCAATAGAGTAAAACAGGCCCAGAGCTTTAGATTCGATCAGTAAGAGTGAAATATTGATCAGTATATTTGAACTGAACCCATATGTGGTTATATGCAGCTCCATAGACGAGCGAATTGGACTGAGAGACCTGGTACGGTCGAGTCGGGATAAGTTCTTGCGTGATTCCAGGTAAGGGAATTTTATGAACACTTAGAAGTAGTTGTACATAGTTTCGAGGGGATTTATATTACGTTAAATTCATTAGGCTACCCGAAAACAGAATAATAATTTTTGCGAAAAAATATGGAAATAGTGACAAATGACTAATTTGCCCCCAGTTGGGAAAATTTCAAAAAAGCTAGTAAGGCTATGAAATTGCATGAAATTCATGATTTTAATGTTTTCATGATGATATTGCTTTAATTCAAGCGATTTCTGGATAAGTTGGCTATTATTTTCTTGTTTTAAGTGAAAAGGCATAGGTTAGGTGTCAATTGATATTTATTTAACATGTTTTGATAAAAATTGAGCCACCTATCAGTGTTATATTAGTTGAAACCATGCTTGAGCACTGCTCGCACTGGATTTTATAATTTAACTCATACACTGAGTGCTGGAGCCTTGCTTGCACTATTTTACAGATTTATTTCATATGACTACCGTATTTGAGTTTTTCTCGTACGAGGTTTTCATTGAGTTTTTATACACACTCGTACTAGAGCATTGCTTGTACGTGGATTTGAATTAAATTTATAATCAGTTTAAGTCGTATTGGAGCGTAGCTCATACGCAGATTTTATTGATTTCTATGAAAGCGTGCTAGAGCTTCGCTCGCACGAGGTTTTCAGATATCATGAATATGCATGGAGCCGTGCTAGAGCTTCGTTCGCATAGGAATTTATATGACATGCATATAGCCGTGTTGGAGCCTCTTGTAGACTGTGTGTCACAGTGAGATGATATGCTCACACGTGCATACTGAGACATACTTGACATGGGTGGTAAGACCTATTACAGGCACCCCTGATTGAGCTTGGGTTCACGGAGTACGTTGTACCGTGTATGTCACACGGAGTACGCTGTACCGTGGGGATTGTTGGAGTGGAGTGGCATTAGCCACGAGACAGCAAGTCTTACCCTCGCAATCCTGATATTATGCTTTTCTGGCGGGTAGGACTGACCCACCTCTCGTTTCAGGTGTGATACCCCGCACACTAGGATCCATGTGCCAGGGATCACGAGGTTATGGCCATAGTCCTATATATTACCGATATAGTCTGCTTACATGTCTCACATGATATGACTATTGGTCTTGATAGACCAGGGTAGACCCGAGGGAGGGGTCAGGCCCGATTTTCTTATGATTTCAATTGAGTTTTGATTGTTCCCATGGAGGGATTTTATGAAACTTTCATTGATTTGTAACCCTGTGAGAAGGGTGATTTTATAATAGAGATTTGAAAATAAAGAATTTCGTTGAAATGGATTTTGATTTCGTGAGTGTATCATATTTTGACCCAGATGGGGTATTTTAAAACGTATCGATCCATTTGAGCATGAGATGTTTTCACATGAGAATTATTCCATGTTTTAATATGCCGATTTCCTGGTTTAGAACAAATGATATTATATATATGGCATATCATTGTTTTTACCTCATGCTCACGTATATATCTTGATTTCTTATCAGCGTGTAGATAGTATAGCTATCTACCCGCTTGTATTATTGCCTTACTGAGCATGTGGAGCTCACCCTTTCATTTTCCACCAACTTTCAGTGTTTCCACCATAGAGATAGTGGGTGTAGAGATTAGACGGCATAACTGATATCTGTGATTCCCATCGACTGTCAGGTATACACCACGTGTCAGGACCCTTTCTTAATCCATGACTTTAACCAAAATCACTAAAAACTTTTCGCATTTTAACTTACCTTTCCTCTCTTCACTGGTTGGGCTATGATTCGATGTCAGAGTCTTCGCTTACCACATCATCCAATTTCATACATACATGTCAATATATTCTTACTGACTGTAACTGCTTTTATTATACATGTAAGATTTTATAAAATCTAATACAAATACATTCCCCAAAATATATAACGTATACATCACTGTGCTGTTTCTATGTTTAGATACACAACTGTACATAATAGGTATACCTGGCGATCGATAGGAATTAGCAGTGGACTCTGGGACACTATCCCTCGATAGCTCTCGCTGTACTGACGCTCTGTAGAGAGATGTAAAGAAAGGGGGTGAGCATACAACGCGCTCAGTAAGGAAATCAGGCAAGCAAGTAGATATCAACACTATCTACTCAAAATAATGCTATGCCTTGAAAACATTATTTCATTAACTCGTTTTAAAAGCATGTCTTGAAATATAATATATATACTTGTACAGAATAAATCCCATGTACAGAAAATCATGCTTTCTTTCTCAAATGTAGGCATGTAGTGCAAAACAATGCATCGTATATAAATCATGCCTTTATGTAAATCATGTCATGTATATTTAAATCACAATAAATATGGCATCAAATGATTCACAACACAAAATCGGAGTCCGACCCATCCCTCAGGTCTGTCCGCAGTTTAAATCAGTCAATCAATGTGATATATCATGTTAGACTCTGTGGTTAAATGCAAATAGTATCCTGGACTATGATCATATCCGAAATGTGATCCCAAGCAACACAGTACTCGGTGTGCGGGGCATCACTACTGCAACGGGAGGGGGGTCAGTCCATCACAACCGCCAGCTATATCCTCCTCAACTCCACAACAACACACGGTACAGCGTACACCTCGCGCCACTCATACACGGTACAAAGTACACCTGTGGACCCGTCCTCACGGCCAGAGTGCCTACCATAGGTCTTAGCTCTCGCACCCGTGGAATATCAACATCACAGTCAGGGTGCCTAACATAGGTCTTAGCCCTCGCGCCTGTGGAAATATCATACCACATTCACAAATACCCTCATCCTGGCCATCCTCTCAAAATGTGACACTCAGTCACACAAGAATGCGGCATGAATAGGTACCATGTATATAATATCACATACAGTGTGCGCCCTCGAGTGCGACACACAGTCGACACTACGCTCGAACACTGTTTCACATCACAAACTCAACTCTAGTGCGAGCAACCTCCAGCAACTAGGTCAATGCATAGTTCATGTATTAAATCAAGTATGAGCAATAGCTCCAGTACTATGCTATGCATAATATCAAATCAAGTACGAGCCATAGCTCCAGTACTACGTCATGTAGAAACCATGAAGAATCGAGTACGAGCAACGCTCCAGTACTCTATCATGTATCTCATGTAAAACTCGAGTACGAGCTAATCGCTCCAGCACTCTGTGTCATGCATATATCATTAAAAGCTGAGTACGAGTAAAACTCCAGTACTCTATCATGCATGTCATGGAAATCTAGTGCGTATAAAATCCAGCACTAATGTATGTGGAAAACATATGAAATACAGTGCAAGCTGTGCTCTAACACGATTCATTCTCACAAAATATGATAGATGGCTATTTAAAAGGGATTGTTTATAAAACATCAAAATCAGCACTATAAAATGTGCTTAAGTCACATCAACCTTAAAATCATTAGCCCATCTATTTATTTTCATGCTAAACAGCAGTTAAACACTCACAATAATAGTTTCCATTCTTTTCGCAACTTTTCACAAAAGTTGACCTTTTGACTAACTAGGGGCAAAATCGTAATTTACCACTATCGGGTCGCAATAATTATTATTCACTTTCTCTGACCCTCAGAGTTTTTAAGTGAATGTAAAAGCAGACGAAAATACGTGCAGGTATCTCTAACTACTTGCAAAAGTCCCTTACCTTGGATCACGTCACGTGACCTCACTTCCTCGGTGCTGCTAACTCTCGCAGTCCGATCAGCTCTCAATGTAAACTCCGAAGCTGTAAATAACCATTCCTCAGGTTAATTATAATTTTCCTACGTAGTACATGTTAATACAGTCTATTTTCCCTTAATGGGCCTTAAAAATCCTTAATGGGCCTAACTAGGCCTTAAGTCCATTTTCATTTTACTATTCACTTTCATTGGGCCTATTGGGCTTGTGGAGCCCACCAACTCTTATTGGGCTTGTCCTAGGCCCATTACACCCTATTGGGCCTAAAATAATTGGGCTTGGCCCATTGGGCCTCTCGGCCACATGTCATGGCCGAGAGCTACCCATGCCTCGGTTTTACCATGGCATGCTGTCACGCCCCGAAAATGCGGAAAATAGGGCAAATTTAAAACTTTTTACTCGTTAATTCACAATTAAAGGTGCATTCCTGTGCAGTGTCATACATCATCATGATCATTATGCCTCAGGATCTCATCACTAGAATTTATATATCATATCAAATACATTAATCCATCTCGAGTTAATTAATCCTAATACATCCCATATAATGTTATACATCAAGTGTCTGTAATTACAATAATAGTCTGGGTACATGAAAAGATAAATATACCTTAAGATACAATATATATGGCCTGGAGCTCGAATCCTCCACTAGCCACTACTCCGTACGTCGCAGGGAAGTCCTTATTCACTTGAAGAACTCTGGGGGGAAAGAAAAACAGGGTGAGCTTCTAAATCGCTCAGTAAGGGGGGTAGGGGACTCATTTCATAAACCAAAATGCACATCACAAAACATTTATTTGTATGTGAAACTCATTTGAAAACCATAGCATGAAAATACTCAAAACGACACTCTCATGTGTCAAGTCATGTGAAAACATGAAGTAAAAAGGCTCACTCTAGAGCATTAACAAAGCATGTGAACACAACGCGATAAACGCTTTCTCAAATAACGTGGCATAGCCACTGATTTAAAATCACTCGTGGCATAGCCACAAAACACACGTGGCAAAGCCACTGATTTAATTTCTCACGTGGCATAGCCACAATACACACGTGGCAAAGCCACTGAATTATTTTCTCGCGTGGCATAGCCACAGAATAGGGTTTCTCAACGTGGCACTGCCACCAATTGGGGTATAACGTGGCACAGCCACCAATGGGGTATAACGTGGCACAGCCACCAATGGGGTATAACGTGGCACAGCCACCAAAGGGGGTATCTAAACGTGGCACAGCCACCAATGGGTATAACGTGGCACAGCCACCAAGGGGGTATCTCAACGTGGCACAGCCACCAATGGGTATAACGTGGCACAGCCACCAAGGGGGTATCTCAACGTGGCACAGCCACCAATGGGTATAACGTGGCACAGCCACCAAGGGGGTATCTCAACGTGGCACAGCCACCAATGGGTATAACGTGGCACAGCCACCAAGGGGGTATCTCAACGTGGCACAGCCACCAATGGGTATAACGTGGCACAGCCACCAAGGGGGTATCTCAACGTGGCACAGCCACAGAATAGGTTATTCTCACGTTACCAGAACGGAGAAGAAATCGGGCTTACATGCTACCAGAGCAATGCCCGGTGTGTACTCACAACTACACACCCAAGTCTTATCACATAAGACAGGTTTGCCTTCACGTAGAACTCGTAATGGTTTTTCTCTCATAAAACTCATTTGAAATCATTTTGTACTCAACACAAAACGTAATAAAACCGAGTTCTAACCGGCAAAGCACACGCACACATTTCTCAAATCTCAATGTTGCCTTAACGTAGAGCCCAGTTATAAACTCATAAAACATTGGGCTCCAACCGGCTATAAAATTGTGTGCAATTTAATCTCAACACAAAACACTCAACATGCTTGTTTATAAATCATAAATCATGCTATAACAGTTTACAAATCACATACACAAATGGTTTAGATTTCCCTTACCTCTTTGCACCTCGTATAGTGCAATCGTTCCCCCGTATCACGGACTAGCCTCGCATTCCACTCTGGAACTCCCGAGCTGTCCAAACGATGTTAAAACATCAATACTCAACATCACATAAACCTCAATTCTCAAAATCGAGCATAATTGCTCATAACACCTCAAATCTCTTGATTTCTCGTAACTCAACCCTAAACTACAACCTCATTTTCAATATCTCAATGTCCTACATTCCTCATGCCAATTATCTAGGCTAATTCTCCACATTGTCTATATTTCCATTTATAGCACAATTCTCAAAATCACCAAAATCACCAAATATCTATATTACTCCAACTACATTGAAATTCATCAATCCCTAATCATTTCTCGACTATTTCAACACAATTACAACCACCAATAACATCAAAATCAGCTCAAATATCAAGATCGAGGTTTAGAAATTACCCAAAGCTTGTGAGACGCACAACTCACGCCTCGATCCGATTCGTCCTTCGATTTCCAAGTATGTTGTTCTCCTTTTGATGAGGAACAACTTTCCTTCTTACCACAATAGCTGATTCGGCCGAAAATGGGCGATTTGGAGGAGTGAGAAACTAGGTTTTCGAAAAAATGGAGGTTTTGGAAGAGAGAGAAAGTGAAATTGCAGAGAAAACACGGGTTCCTTATATAGACTGGAGGTAGGAGATCGATCTGCCTCTTGATGAGATCGATCTGTGTTTGAAATTTGGGGACGATCTGGGCAATTTTATGCCTAGGAGATCGATCTGTCGAGGGGTGAGATCGATCTCTTTATGGCTTTATGAGATCGATCTGCTCCTAAGGAGATCGATCTTCTCCCCAAATAGAAGCATTTGGAGATCGATCTCCTCCTCATGAGATCGATCTTCTCTCAAACAGATTCATTTGGAGATCGATCTCTTCCTCATGAGATCGATCCCTTCTCAAACAGATTCATAAGGAGATCGATCTCTTCCATTGGAGATCGATCTGCTCCTCAAATTTCCCCTTCCTCGTCATTTTTAACTCACCAGATCGATCTCTCCTTCCCCCAAATCGATCTGTCCTCATACTTCATGCTCATTTTACACACTTAACATATAAATCTCCAATTATAATTCCCACAATTTACTTAGCTCAATAAATTACACTCAAATTATTATTACATCAATAAAATATGTCTGAAATTCTCAGATCTCACATCCTCCCCACCTTAAATAGAATTTGGTCCTCCAAATTCAACTCAACTAGTCAAAATATATGGGGGTATTTCTCCTTCATGAGGCTCTCTAGTTCCCACGTTGCCTCTTCCCTTGAGTGATGTTTCCACAAAACTTTCACTAATGGGATGCTCTTGGTTCTCAGTACCTTCTCCTTTCTATCGAGAATCCGGACGGGTTCCTCAGTGTAGCTCATGTCCTCCTGTATGTCCATCTCATCATACTCTATAACATGAGAAGGGTCCGGGTGGTACTTCCTCAACATAGATACATGAAAAACATTGTGTATCCCGGACATCTGTGGGGGTAGTGCTAATCTGTAAGCTACCTCTCCCACTTTCTCAAGAATCTCGAATGGTCCTATGTATCGAGGACTCAATTTCCCTTTCTTCCCAAATCGCATGATACCCTTGCTCGGTGATACTCTCAGAAATACTGCATCACCAACATCAAACTCGAGTGGCCGTCTACGCACATCCGCGTAGCTTTTCTGTCTACTCTGTGCAGCCCGTAACCTCTCACATATGAGTTTCACACTCTGTACGGCTTGCTCAACAAGCTCGGGAGCATTTATCTTTCTGTCACCGACCTCTTCCCAAGCTACAGGGGATCTACACCTCCTACCATATAGAGCCTCAAAAGGTGCCATTCCAATACTCGCATGATAGCTGTTATTGTACGCAAACTCTGCTAGGGGCAGGTGATCATCCCATGATCCCTTAAAATCCATCGTACACGCCCTCAACATATCCTCCAGGGTCTGAATAGTCCTCTCTGACTGACCATCTGTCTGAGGATGATAGGCGGTACTAAAACTCAATCGAGATCCCGTGGACTCCTGAAACTGGATCCAAAATCTGGAAGTAAACCGGGAATCTCTATCAGAAGTAATACTCACTGGAGCCCCATGTAATCTAGCTATCTCGCTGACATACAGTTCAGCTAAGGCATCCACAGTATCTGTGCTCTTGATGGCAAAGAAGTGGGCACTCTTGGTCAATCTATCCACAATGACCCATATCGCGTCACGACCTCTCCGGGTCCTCGGTAAACCCATAATAAAGTCCATAGTGACATGCTCCCATTTCCATGTAGGTACAGGTAAGGGCTGTAGTAGTCCTCCGGGCTTCCGATGCTCAGCTTTCACTTGCTGGCATACTAAACACCTGGCCACATACTCTGCCACGTCTCGCTTCATACCACTCCACCAATACACCTTTATCAAGTCTCGGTACATCTTAGTACTCCCTGGGTGCATGGTGTATCGCGAGCAGTGGGATTCTCTCAGTATCTGTCTCTTCAGGGTATCATCGTCCGGTACACAAATCCGTCCTCTAAATCTCAATAATCCAACCTCACTGATGGTGAGATCCGAATGCGAACTCTGCTCAGCTTGGCTAACCATATCTATCAATCTCTGATCATTGTACTGCCCAGTTCTAATCTGATCCATGATCCTGGGCTCTATCCGCAGGCTAGCCAAAAATCCAGTCTCTACCTCTTTAACTCTGATCCGAAGTTCGGCGAACTGCTCTAACAAATCCCATTCCCTGATCATCATAGCAGATACCATACTCTTCCTGCTCAGGGCATCAGCAACCACATTCGCCTTACCCGGATGATATAGAATCTCGCAGTCATAATCCTTAAGGAGTTCCATCCATCTCCTTTGTCTCATGTTTAACTCTTTCTGATCAAAGAGGTATCTCAAACTCTTGTGATCAGTGAAGATCTGGAATCTTTCACCATATAAGTAATGTCGCCAGATCTTCAAAGCAAATACTACAGCGGCTAACTCCAAATCATGCGTGGGGTAATTCCGCTCATGGTCTTTCAGCTGTCGCGATCCATATGCGACCACTCTTCCATGCTGCATAAGCACACACCCTAATCCTTGGTGAGATGCATCACTATACACTGAGAATCCTCCTGATCCCTCAGGAATAGTTAACACAGGTGCCGCTGTCAATCTCCTTTTTAATTCCTGAAAACTAAGCTCACATTGTTCAGTCCATATAAATGGAGTCTCTTTGCGCGTGAGCTTAGTCAAATGGGCGGCAATCCTTGAAAATCCTTCCACAAATCTTCTGTAATACCCTGCCAAACCAAGGAAGCTTCGTACCTCAATAACTGTCCTCGGTCTCTCCCAATTAAGCACAGCTGCTATTTTACTCGGATCCACTGATACTCCTTCCTCTGAGACTATATGCCCAAGGAAAGCTATCCGGTTCAGCCAAAACTCACACTTACTAAGCTTTCCGTACAATTGCTTATCTCGGAGTATCTGAAGTACTAACCACAAATGCTGTGCATGCTCCTCATACGACCGAGAGTACACCAGGATATCATCAATAAAGACTATCACAAACTTATCCAGATAGTCTCTGAACACCTCGTTCATCAATCTCATAAATGCTGCAGGGGCGTTCGTCAATCCAAAGGACATCACCAGAAATTCGTAATGGCCATACCTTGTCCTGAAGGCCGTCTTTGGAATATCTTCTTCCTTGATCCTCAATTGGTGATAGCCCGATCTCAAATCAATCTTAGAAAAGATCGATGCCCCTCTCAGCTGATCGAGTAGATCATCGATCCTGGGTAGTGGGTATTTATTCTTCACCGTGGCTTTATTCAACAGCCGGTAGTCTACACATAATCTGAGACTACCATCCTTCTTCTTAACAAATAGTACTGGTGCTCCCCACTGCGAAACACTGGGTCTAATAAACCCTTGATCCAATAACTCCTGTAGTTGTCTCTTCAATTCCTCAAGTTCCACTAATGCCATTCTGTAGGGAGGTTTAGAGATCGGCTGAGTATCTGGTACCAAATCAATGGTAAACTCCAGCTCTCTCCTGGTGGTAAACCTGGCAATTCATCTGGGAAAACATCCATAAATTCACACACCACAGGTATATCCTCAATCCTCGGATGTTCCCGCTCATCGTCTGAGATGAGTGTCTCATAACCTTCACATGAATAATTATATTTAATATTCTCCAAAATAATGTTAAAATTCTCAAATTACTACTAGAATTCCACATGTTCATTTTCTCAATATCTCAATTGTACACTGTAAGGCTCAGGTAGGGAGAAAGTTACAATCTTAGTGTAGCAGTCTAGACTCACTCGATTGGTTGCCAACCAATCCATCCCTAGAATTACATCAAACCCATGTATATTCAACATGATTAGATCTGCTAACATCACTCTATCTCCCACCTTTATTTCACATCCTCTACAGATTAACTCAGTCCTCTGGGATTCACGCATACGGGTATTTACATGTAGTATATATTCTAGAGGTTCAAACTTCAAGTTTAATCTACATGCAAAATGCTCAGAAATAAACGAATGCGTGGATCCTGAATCAATCAACACATGAGCCTCATAATTACAGACAGAGAGTGTACCTCTTATAGTTTCTGCCGAAGTGTCTGCGGTCTCCTTATCCAGGGCGAACACTCGTCCCTGTGCCACAGGTTTCTTCCCTTTCTCTGCCGCAGTGGCCCGTCTCCGGGGATCCACTCTCTGAGGCTGTTGTCTAGTGGGCTCCGGAGCATGTGGTATCTGAGGTTGGGGACAGTCCTTCACTCTGTGACCCATGTCACCACATCTGAAACATCCATGGATCGACCCAGTACAACTTCCCTCATGCGATCGGCCACAGTCTCTACAAATCCTCATCTCCGGCCTGACATATCGAGGGGCCTCCTTGATAATAGGATAGGCTCTAGGTCTCTCTAATCTGTCCTTCTGTACCTCAATCCTTCCTCTTCTGAAGAAACCTCTCCGAGCCTCTGACTGGAAAAGTGCTGGCCTCTTGCCCTTATCTCTATTCACCGCTCTGAGCTCATTCTGGGAGTGTACCATCTCAATCCCTCTTTCAATCTCTTGTGCTCGTCTCAGAGCATCTCCAAACTCAGTAATGCATAGCCCTATCAATCTATCTCTGATGACGGGCTTCAACCCATACATAAACTTCTCTGTGCGGAGCTCTTCACTCTTGAAGGTCTTTGGGTCATATCTCAATAGCGCTGTGAATTGGCTCTCATAGTCATCCACAGACATATCACCATGTACCAAACTCAAAAACTCGGCCTGTTTCTTTCTCTGAGCGGCCCGTGGTACATATTGGGTCCTAAAAGCTGTCTGAAACTCTTCCCAACCAATCACACCATGGTGGGACATCAAAATACCCTGGGTAGTACCCCACCAATCTCGAGCTCTCCCCTTCAGCATATAGGCACTCATACTGACCCTCTCAGCATCGGTGCACCCCAGGATATCAAATATAATCCTTAACTCCGTCAACCACTCTTCAGCCTCCGTAGGATCCTTCTTTCCCTTAAATGCGGATGGATTCATCTTCAGAAAATCCCTTAGTCGGACCATACTTCTATCCTCAGGCTGGGCGACGGGAGGCACTGGGGTATAGGAGGCCCTTGTGGTGGTGTAGGGGTAGTATCCGAGGCATTAACACCTTGCCTCACATCGGTCTCAATCCGATTAAATCGAGAGTTAGGACTCTCTGGTTGTGGGACAGGTGGCGGAGGGGACTCTGCCTGCCTCCCCGAACGACCTCGTCATTTACTCATTCTCTATCTCAACTCGTCTCCTGCGCGTACATATCAAAATCGATTGAAATCTCAATCCTCAATTTCAGTTCATGACCAGACTATTACAGACACTTGGGATGTATTCTATTTCACTTAACCGACACTAACAGTACTAGACACCCTAAGCTCTGATACCAAGAAAACTCTGTCACGCCCCGAAAATGCGGAAAATAGGGCAAATTTAAAACTTTTTACTCGTTAATTCACAATTAAAGGTGCATTCCTGTGCAGTGTCATACATCATCATGATCATTATGCCTCAGGATCTCATCACTAGAATTTATATATCATATCAAATACATTAATCCATCTCGAGTTAATTAATCCTAATACATCCCATATAATGTTATACATCAAGTGTCTGTAATTACAATAATAGTCTGGGTACATGAAAAGATAAATATACCTTAAGATACAATATATATGGCCTGGAGCTCGAATCCTCCACTAGCCACTACTCCGTACGTCGCAGGGAAGTCCTTATTCACTTGAAGAACTCTGGGGGGAAAGAAAAACAGGGTGAGCTTCTAAATCGCTCAGTAAGGGGGGTAGGGGACTCATTTCATAAACCAAAATGCACATCACAAAACATTTATTTGTATGTGAAACTCATTTGAAAACCATAGCATGAAAATACTCAAAACGACACTCTCATGTGTCAAGTCATGTGAAAACATGAAGTAAAAAGGCTCACTCTAGAGCATTAACAAAGCATGTGAACACAACGCGATAAACGCTTTCTCAAATAACGTGGCATAGCCACTGATTTAAAATCACTCGTGGCATAGCCACAAAACACACGTGGCAAAGCCACTGATTTAATTTCTCACGTGGCATAGCCACAATACACACGTGGCAAAGCCACTGAATTATTTTCTCGCGTGGCATAGCCACAGAATAGGGTTTCTCAACGTGGCACTGCCACCAATTGGGGTATAACGTGGCACAGCCACCAATGGGGTATAACGTGGCACAGCCACCAATGGGGTATAACGTGGCACAGCCACCAAAGGGGGTATCTAAACGTGGCACAGCCACCAATGGGTATAACGTGGCACAGCCACCAAGGGGGTATCTCAACGTGGCACAGCCACCAATGGGTATAACGTGGCACAGCCACCAAGGGGGTATCTCAACGTGGCACAGCCACCAATGGGTATAACGTGGCACAGCCACCAAGGGGGTATCTCAACGTGGCACAGCCACAGAATAGGTTATTCTCACGTTACCAGAACGGAGAAGAAATCGGGCTTACATGCTACCAGAGCAATGCCCGGTGTGTACTCACAACTACACACCCAAGTCTTATCACATAAGACAGGTTTGCCTTCACGTAGAACTCGTAATGGTTTTTCTCTCATAAAACTCATTTGAAATCGTTTTGTACTCAACACAAAACGTAATAAAACCGAGTTCTAACCGGCAAAGCACACGCACACATTTCTCAAATCTCAATGTTGCCTTAACGTAGAGCCCAGTTATAAACTCATAAAACATTGGGCTCCAACCGGCTATAAAATTGTGTGCAATTTAATCTCAACACAAAACACTCAACATGCTTGTTTATAAATCATAAATCATGCTATAACAGTTTACAAATCACATACACAAATGGTTTAGATTTCCCTTACCTCTTTGCACCTCGTATAGTGCAATCGTTCCCCCGTATCACGGACTAGCCTCGCATTCCACTCTGGAACTCCCGAGCTGTCCAAACGATGTTAAAACATCAATACTCAACATCACATAAACCTCAATTCTCAAAATCGAGCATAATTGCTCATAACACCTCAAATCTCTTGATTTCTCGTAACTCAACCCTAAACTACAACCTCATTTTCAATATCTCAATGTCCTACATTCCTCATGCCAATTATCTAGGCTAATTCTCCACATTGTCTATATTTCCATTTATAGCACAATTCTCAAAATCACCAAAATCACCAAATATCTATATTACTCCAACTACATTGAAATTCATCAATCCCTAATCATTTCTCGACTATTTCAACACAATTACAACCACCAATAACATCAAAATCAGCTCAAATATCAAGATCGAGGTTTAGAAATTACCCAAAGCTTGTGAGACGCACAACTCACGCCTCGATCCGATTCGTCCTTCGATTTCCAAGTATGTTGTTCTCCTTTTGATGAGGAACAACTTTCCTTCTTACCACAATAGCTGATTCGGCCGAAAATGGGCGATTTGGAGGAGTGAGAAACTAGGTTTTCGAAAAAATGGAGGTTTTGGAAGAGAGAGAAAGTGAAATTGCAGAGAAAACACGGGTTCCTTATATAGACTGGAGGTAGGAGATCGATCTGCCTCTTGATGAGATCGATCTGTACTTGAAATTTGGGGACGATCTGGGCAATTTTATGCCTAGGAGATCGATCTGTCGAGGGGTGAGATCGATCTCTTTATGGCTTTATGAGATCGATCTGCTCCTAAGGAGATCGATCTTCTCCCCAAATAGAAGCATTTGGAGATCGATCTCCTCCTCATGAGATCGATCTTCTCTCAAACAGATTCATTTGGAGATCGATCTCTTCCTCATGAGATCGATCCCTTCTCAAACAGATTCATAAGGAGATCGATCTCTTCCATTGGAGATCGATCTGCTCCTCAAATTTCCCCTTCCTCGTCATTTTTAACTCACCAGATCGATCTCTCCTTCCCCCAGATCGATCTGTCCTCATACTTCATGCTCATTTTACACACTTAACATATAAATCTCCAATTATAATTCCCACAATTTACTTAGCTCAATAAATTACACTCAAATTATTATTACATCAATAAAATATGTCTGAAATTCTCAGATCTCACACATGCCATCCATGCCTATTACCTAGCCATTTTCACTTAGGCATTTTCACAAACACTTGGTAGGCAACATTACCAATCATCACATAGTTCATTTAGACATTTTATCAAACACCTTGATTGACAACAAGTTACATGTATTAATTAATCAATTTGATTAATTCTAATTACACCATTAACATTAATACATGTACACTAATCCATTTATGTCTTAAAATCATATTGACATAATTCAATATACCATTAATCACTCTCGGCCTAACCCACTTCATGGTGATTTAATATGTTTCAATGCTTAAAACATATATCAACATACTTGAAATCATTCATTCATTAACATATATGAAATTGGAAATTAGAAAATATACCAATTGTTGTGTTCACCCTTTGGCCGAAACTTTGGAGGCTCTCGGTTTGCTCTCTATGGCTCCTTGATAGTCAATTCCAACATGTCAATCTCCTTTCAATTTGGAACAACTTCCATGAAGAATGCAAGTTCCAAATATGCCTAATTCCTAGTGATTTCTAGTGAGAGAAAGCTTGTGAAATATGTTTCAATGGTTTCTTCTTCTAGCCGGATTTGGTGTGATGAAGATGACAATGGTGTGGCTGAATTTATAAGTCATATACTTAGCCATTAAGCTTTACTTTCCAGCCATTATACTTGACTTTCCAAGCCTTAGCCATGAGTCACCTTATGAGTCATAGTTAACTTTAACTATGGTTAGATATTTATCTCATGGGCTTTTCCATTTAGGCTTCTCGGTTTGGGCTTTCCTAATGGGCTTTCGGGCTGAAATTTTTACTATGTCTCGGGCCTTTAATTGTCTCAAAATTTGGCCGATCAATTGGTCCAACAATTCGGTCTAAAGGACCTAAGAATTTCGATATACGTTTAGTATACCTTAATGGGCTTTAGAATTTTCACCTTAGGCCCATTACGTTTTTAACCATTTAATTTATTCCGGAATCCTTCCAAATAAATTTTCCTTACTTCCGGGGATGATTATCTTGTATTCTGGCCAAGAATATTTTTCCCCAAATTTTCCTCCACACTTAGGTTAATTTTTAACCATGATTAGTCAACTATGGTAAAAGTCCACTTTCTTAACTATAGTTGACTTTTTTCCTTAACCATTGACTATGTTGACTTTTTCTTAAAATTTCGAGAGCGTCATATCTTATGTCTTACACTCTCGTCTTTATATTCCAATCCTCCCGGTGGATAATTTCACCCGAAACTCCTTTTCTCGCCAAAAATGTCCATTTTACCCTTTTTTTTGCTTTTACTCTAGTTTTGTGTGTTCGAGTCTAAATCAAGCTGACTTCTCTTCATGAGCTCTCTACGCTCTCTTATTTTAAGTTCTTATTTTCAGTCAGAATGATTTAGAATAACTCGGTTTAGCCTGTGATACCCATCGCTCACATTAGGCATTTTATGTAGCTTTTGCGTGTTAAATCATTTCAATAACACTTTAAGTCTAGTAAATACTCTTCTTATGATTCAACTATAATTACATAGTGTTCATACACATAGGAATCATAAGGTACAAGCTACAAAAATTCGAGTCTGACACCACGCACAGAATTTTGTATTAGTATTCTTACAGCACAATATTGTATATGAAAGAATATTTGGGGATGTAAATATAGCGTCATGTGATGTATAAAACATACCGACCACTCTATTATAATATGATTAATGTCATTATATATATATATGTACATGTGATATTTTAATGGTTAAAAAGGGTATATCGATATTGATTCACAGCCCGACCTATTTAGAGGGATATGTCACGATGAGGTAAGAAAGATTTTCCAAAAGTGAAAAATTTATACTGATTTTGGTAGTATTAGGTCGTGACAAAACCACCCTTCTTTCAGGGTCATATTTCATAAAATCCTCTAAAACATATATTAGCATAGTAAAAAAAAATCATAAAATCGGGGGACTGACCCCTCTTTCGGGTCTACCCTGGTCTATCGAGACCACAAGTTATATCATGTGAGACAAGTAGGTGATTATATCAGTAACATTGAGGACTATGGCCATAACCTAGTGATCCCTGGCAACACGGTACCTAGTGTGTGGGGTATCACACCTGAAACGGGAGGTGGGTCGGTCCTACCCGCCAAAACAACATAACATCCGGATTGCGAGGGTAAAGCTTGCTGCCTCGTGGCTAATGCCACTCCACTCCAACAATCCCCACGGTACACCGTACTCCGCATGACATACACGGTACAACATACTCCGTGAACCCAAGCTCAGTCAAGGGTGCCTACAATAGGTCTTATCCACCCATACCATCTCTGTCTCAGTATGCACGTGTGAGCATATCATCTCACTGTGACACACAGTCTACAGGAGGCTCCAACACGGTTATATGCATGTCATATAGATCCCTGTGAGAGCGAAGCTCTAGCATGGCTCCATGCATATTCATGATATTTGAAAACCTCGTGCGAGCGAAGCTCTAGCACGGTTTCATAAAAATCAGTAAAATCTGAGTACGAGTAGTACTCCAGTACGACTTTAAAATAAGTTATAAATCCATATAAAACTTCGTGTGAGCAAGGCTCCAGCACGAATGAATGCTCAAGTAAATCAAATCTCGTGCGAGTTACACTCCAGCACAGCTTTATATAATTTCATATCAAAACAGGATGTGAGCTAAGCTCCAGCACCTCTCATGCATGTCAAATCATTAAAATTAGTGCGAGTAATCGCTCCAGTACTTTATTATGCATATCAAGTCAAAATGAGTCAAAACAGTCAAAACAGAGTGCGAGCTGAGCTTTAGCACCTCTCATGCATTTCACAATAGAAAAATCAGTGCGAGCAACCGCTCTAGCATATTTAATGCATATGATGTCACACAAGTGGGTGCAAGCAATCACTCAAGCACATTTTATGCACATCACAAACGCAGATATAGTGCGAGCTATGTGCCAGCACTATCTATTTCCATATAAACTTGATAGTTGGTCATTTTTTCCAAAGAAATTCCATTTAAATATAAATAACACTTACGTAGTGTTATCTTATGAAATTTATGTAATTACTGGCCAATCTATCGATTTGCTTTGCTTAAAACAAATAAAATTCCTTAATTCAGAAAATTCCTTTATCATGCATTTCATGCATGTCATGCTTTCACCATCCTTAGGTGAACTTCCCTCAATAAGGGTAAAATAGTCTTTACCTATTTCGAGTCCTTAAAATCTTTAAATTTATTTCTAGGACCTTTTGTACAGTATCCGTGTATACATACATATTCAGTGTATACAAAAGCTATTAAAATACGCGTAGCTACTTCTAGCTACTCACACAATTTCCTTACCTCATTTTTCTGTACAGTCTGACCTTTACTGATGTCTCATTATGCAGTTCGATTTGTTCTCAATCAAATCTCCAAAACTGCGTATAAATATACATCAAGTCAAATACAATACAATTAATTGTATTTCATATTTTCTGGGCTTAATTTAAATCATTGGGCTCGTTTACCCATATTGGGCCCGATTGTATCTTAATGGGCCTTAATCGGCCTTAAGCCCGTTTTTCACTTACTATTTACATTATCGAGGCCTATTGGGCTCATTGGGCCCATCAGTATTTATTGAGTCTCGTTCTAAACTCTCAAATATTATTTATGACAATTTATCTCAATTTCCAAAATTTAATTCATTTAATGCGAAAATTAAATCCGTAATTGATGCGATAATTTCTAACACGCATAACGATGTAAATTGTCGTAAATAAGAGTTACTTACTCGAGATTCCATGATAGTACGCAAATCGAGGTTGACTCGAGTCCTCGTTTGACGTCAATCGTCGAGCTACACAATTAAATATTTTTTCGGGTAAACTTTCAATCGATTATTTATCAAATTAAATATTTGAAAATTTAAATCGGTCAATTTCGATCGCTTACCGACTTACCTGTAGCTCGATTGCATCACTGAGATTTTTCTCCAATTTTTCCTCTTTTTCTTTCGTTTTTTTTCCTT
Organism: Firmiana major; assembly: GCA_033439115.1. Taxonomy (NCBI): domain Eukaryota; kingdom Viridiplantae; phylum Streptophyta; class Magnoliopsida; order Malvales; family Malvaceae; genus Firmiana; species Firmiana major. The sequence continues at coordinate 39,155,785 of CM065907.1, read as the reverse complement.
TTCTTTTTGGCTGAACCGGTCCGATCCGGTTCAGCATACTCTCACTGCGCTGAACCTGCTGTACCGGTGTAGGCATCATTTTGCCGTTTCGACGCCGTCCAATTGGTTCTCGGGCCGTTTTCGGTGTCGTTTGGCGCGCCATCGCCTGGGATTCTATTATCGAGCCTCGGGGTGGCTCAAATCGGCTCTGATGGCCGCCAATCGCCTCTTCTCTCTTTCGGTCTCCCTCCGTCGATCTCCTCTCTTCTGGTGTTTCCACGGCGCGTCGCGGCTGTCGGTGGTTCCCACGAGGTCGGGCTGCCTTTGTCGACCCTCGCTGGCCCCTCAGTCCCGCTGGTGGTCATCAAATCGGAGGGATTTGGTTCCCTCGGTTCGCCACCCACGTTTTCGCCATTTTCCTTTTCTGTTTCGCATTTTTGCGATCCGTACTTTTTTATTTATTTATAATTTATTTTTATTCTTATTTTATTCATTATATTAATAATAAAATACTAAAAATATCCCAAAAATTCTAAAAACAATTATATTTTTTTCATTTAATCGATAAATGAATTTATCGGTATTATTTCGGCTTTTCGGTATATTTTTCAATTATTTTCAAGATTATTTCCCGATGTAAAAATTTCGATTAATTCCAATAAATTCATATCTTGATCAATTTAACCCGAAATTTAATTATTTCTTCGTTATTGATTAAGATTTCTCAATCCCATATTTTTTATTAAATTTTCTTGTCACAATATATACCGAATTTCGATCTTTTGACCATTTTACCCTTCACATGTTCGGGAATACCATTTCAATCCTTTTGCATTTTTCATTTCGTGTTTTAATTAAAATCGGATCTTACATTTTTAAATTCTTATATGATTATTTTTATATATTTTATTAGATGAAGAAGATGAAATAATGGGATTTGGAAGGAATGTTGGATTAAATTGAACTAGTTGTTTTATGGAGGAGGATGAAGAGTTCTAATTGCAATGTATGTTGATATTTTATTTCTTACTAGTTATATTGTTAAAAATTTAAATTTTTTTATTAAGAGTAATTGTGATTAATCATTACCTCATTAATCTTATTTGAAGACAGTGTCGCTCTTGGAGAGTTTGGTTGCTTCCTGCATTTACAATCTTTTCGAGCATGTTATTCATCAAGCCGCTAACGTTGAATGGAATGATCGTATTTTTCCTGTTTTGTTCTTCATGCAATGTGTCGCTAGGGATTGGTTTCTCCATGGCTAGGTGGCTGTGTATGGGAATGATTGTATGTTTTCTATTTTGTTGTTCTTGTAATGTTAAATGTCATAGCTTTAGGCGTTTGATGTTTTCTTTGCTAGTTTGTTTCCTACTATATTTGACTAATATAAATAATGTTTCAACTTGGTAGGGTTAGTTTGTACCTTGAAATATTAGTTTCAAACTTAAGTCCTGTAATATTATGGTTTTGAGTTTATTGTTTTATTGAGATTCTATTTGTAACGACCCGTGACCTATAAAAATTCGGGGGGAATTTTTTTTTTTTAAATTTCAGCTTCCAACTTAATCATATATTCACTTAGGTTGTATTCCTGTTCAGTGTCAATCCTCTTTCTTATTTTTTTTATCCGTAATTATATTTAAGTTTAACATGTGGATTTATATGGTCGATAGAAATTTCGACAGCATAACGACTTATATATAAGCTTACCCACCTGTAAACCAATTGTTTTTAACAATCCTAGATATCCACAACTACCAACCATGCTTTCCAAGTCATATCATCAAATCATTCTACATATTCCAAACCACATCTAGTTACTCCCAAAAATCAATCCTTAAAAATATTTCATTTCATTTATCCTTATACAGATTACATCCCGACACATTACTTTCAATAGATGTTTGTGCATACAAATGGTCTGGTAAAGAGATAGAAATGTATACCTCACGCATGTACAAAAGGTAGTCAGGGGAAACTCGTATTCGCCAGCCTACGTCATCTACGCCGTAATTATCACTGTTGTTTCACTGCAACACATCTGAGAGGTGAAGGGATGAGCTTTCGAGAAAATGCCCAGTAAGAAATGCATTTAAAATGATCATGGTGGCTGAATCACACTGAATGCATGATAAAACTAAAATATAACATTTCTTTACAAATATCACATAGCTTCCAAAATGCGTAAATGTAAAACATAATCAATAGAAATATAATTTCGAGGTAACAAATCTAATCAGTTACATCAAAATCTTTCGAGACATACAGAACTTCAAAATCTTTCAAAACCCATAGAACTTCAAAAGCATAACTGATGCATAAACATGTATTGAAGGATCAAAATCTTATAACATAGTTCATATTGGATGGAGACTAGGCTACTTATAGGATTGTCATGCGATGATAACATAGTCATCCTCCGTAGAGGGAAATCATAAACATGGTCATGGCAAGGCTGTAGACGTGATCAAGGTTGTACAATAAATCAATCACACTTGAAGGCGGAATTCATATATGCCACGAAGGTGCACATGACAAAAAATGTATTGACCGTGTGGCACTTTGCATCTGTAGGACCTAAGAGGTGACCCCTACAGTCACACAGACTATGTGGCACTTTGCTCCCACAGAACCCAAGAGGTGGCCCCCACGATTGCATGTCATTGTGAACCGCGTGGCACTTTGCATCTGCAGGACCCAGGAGGTGACCCCCACAATCACACAGACTGTGTGCCACTTTGCTCCCACATAACCCAAGAGGTGGCCCCCATGATCGCATGTCATTGTGAACCGCGTGGCACTTTGCATCTGTAGGACCCAAGAGGTGGCCCTTATAGTCACACAGACTGTGTGGTACTTTTTTCCCACAGAACCCAAGAGGTGGCCCCCACGTTCACATGTCATTGTGAACCGCGTTGCACTTTACATCTGTAGGACCCAAGAGGTGGCCCCCACAGTCACACAGATTGTTTGGCACTTTGCTCCCACAGATGTAACGACCCTAAACCCTTGAAAATTTGGGGGATTTTTTTTTGAACTTAAATTCCCACTTATTCCCTTATTCACTTAGGTTGTATTCCTGTTCAGTGTCAATTCACTTTCGTAATTCTTTATCCATAATTATATTTAAATTTCATGTTTTAACATATATGACCGATAGAAATTTTGACAACATAACGACTTACATATGAGCCTACCCACCTGCAAATCAATTGTTTTAACAATCCTACATATCCATAACTACCAAACATACTTTCCAAATCTACATTCACAACTCAATACATCCATTTCGATTTAAGACCAATCATCTTAAAACATAATCCCAAAAGTAATAGTCTTTACATTTGTTTTCCATACAAATTATATCCCAACAAAATACTTCTAATATATGTATGTCCATACAAATGAGTCTGGTAAAGGAATGTAATTGTATACATTTTCTGCGTGTACAAAAAGTAGCCTAGGGTAGCTTTTTCCCACCAACCTACGTCGTGTACGCGGCAAGTAACACCTATAGATCACTGCAAATAGTCTGAAAGGTAGAGGGGTGAGCTTTTGGGGGAAAGCCCAATAAGATAATACGTTTAAAGCAGTTCTGATATGTAAAAGCATGTAAAAATCGTTCATAAAACCAATCTTTAGTCATGATATGTAAATTGTCATCGTATGCGTAGTCATCATAAAAATCATAAAGTATGAGTTTCTTTAAAACAAATAACATGCTTAACTATTTTACAAACTTTTCATTATTCATGGATGAGTTCTTAAAATCATCTCTATTTGTAAACATTTCATAACCAATTATCATGAATATCATAAAAGAACATAATCATTCATAATCAAGTCGAGGAGACTAGGCTATAACTAAATCATGCGATACGTGTCATTCTCCGTAGAGAGTCATCATACCTATGGCCATGGTAAAGGGGCTGTAGACTGGATCAAGGTCGTACAGCACTTTCATAAAATATGGGTAGTATCTATCTTTCTTACTTTTACTAGCACCTAGCTAGGATACAGGCACCAAAGGCACTCTCCATGTGGGAAACATAAATGCTTGCTGCGCGGGCACGAGATACTACCCAAATATCATCATCATAAACCACCAGTAGCAAGACATCTTCCACACAGATTGAGTCAAGTGCTACAGGGGCCCTACGTACCGGCACCCAAGTGGTGGAGCCGGAATACCACAAGAAGTAACCATGCATGAAGCCTATAGTCTTAAAAACTTCTTTTCCCCTTTTCCTTTTTTTTTTTCTATGCTTTTGAAATTGTCAAAAGTTTCTTTAAAAATATGGATATAGAATCATAAATCAATGTAAAGCTTCCATACGTTTCATACCTTAGGAAAATTCATTTCATAACATGGAAGTACTCGGGGAATATTTCATATAACTAAAACATGCTTCGTAAATAGTTTCACAAGTATGAAAGCAGTTATAAATCATTTCAAAATATAATGCTACTTCATAAAATTTTTTATCGATGAAACAAGAATGCATTATCAGAACTAAGTTAAATGGTACCCCTTACCTCGATTTATCGGATATTCTGATGTCACGCCCCGAAAGCGCGAAAAAAATGGGGCTAATTTAAACTTTTTATCCATTAACTATTTTGCTTTCCTGTTCATGTCTAGATTTAAAACCTCTTTTATTTTAAAAATTTTGGCAGCATAACGACTACGTTATGACTTAACCCAACCTGCAGAGTTTAAAACGCAGTTTATATTATTCAACCCACATCCTCAATATTTTTCATTCATATCTTAGAATCATATAACAACTAAATATATTCATTCATTTATACTGCGTAACTAAGACTCTCTATACAATCATTTACATCTATTACATCCCAAAAGTTATATACAATAGTGTCCATGCATTACATCATGCCTGGAATATGAGTAAAGCTGTACCTCAAGGTTACGAAAGTATCGGTGAAAGTTCGGACTACCTTGTCAACGACCACAGTCTCGTAGGTGCAGTAGACTCGCTATAGATAATCTGGGAGATGGAGAGGAGGGGGGTGAGTTTTTCAGGCTCAGTAAGAGATACATTCAAAGTAATCTTAGTACTTAAAACTAGTAAAATACGTGATTTCACAACTCAGCATAAACATGTACGAAAGTAGAGATGCTTACATTTAGAAAAGTAGCAACATTATGCTTTAAAATAATTAGTTTACACATCATGCATCCTTTTCGTAAAACGCATCATGCTATAAATATATCATTAGTGTAAACAGTTATAAAGCATCTTGTTTTCATAAAACATCTCATGCTGAAAAACATGTTTCATAGTGTAAACATACATAAGAGCATCTCAAAATCTCAAATCAAATATATCATATCCCATCATCCCTTTAAAAAGTGAAATCATGTTTTCACAAGTCATTTATTCAAAACATAAACATAGCTACCATTAAATATCATTATATAACATAGTCCTAAAATCGATAGCAACAAAACAGGTAGCATAGATGTGTGAAAACATAAAACATCATATCATTATCGTGTAGGGTCAGGCAATCGTTTCATATACTAGTCCCGAAGGACATCATACATCTGGTCCCGTAGGACAAAATCATGGGTACTCATGACCATAGTACAGGGAGCCGTAGGACTGGATCAGGGTCGTACGCTGCCCTATCTCTCGTGCACCACTAAATGGGGATTATACGCACGAACTCACGTACATCACCAAGTGTGGTCTATACGCACATTTCTCATATCAAGTCAGAGCCTGCCCGTTCCCTGGCCGTCGACTAGGTAGATCCTCGATCGTCTCCATACGCTACCCTATGTATGCGAGATCGACCCCAGATCCTCTGACTATCGTCAAATCATGCCTTTTTACCCCACAAAATCATTTTGGGCCTCTCACCCATTTTATCAAATCATTTCAGGTCTCTTACCCGTTTTATCAAATCATTTCTTGTGGAAAACCATAGTTTCAATTCATTTCTTGGGATTTTAACCCATGTAATCATAAAAACATAGTTTAAAATCTATTTCAGGACTTTAACCCGTATCATTAAAATATTGCTTTCGTAAAGCATTCTCGGGGCTCTTCCCCGTCATTGCATGAAATCAAATCATGTTTTCTTCTTCATATTGAAAAATCACATTTTCATAAACATGTAAAGTAAAATGTATCTCATGCAAGTGGAAAACATGTGGAAAAACTCGAGGAACGGTTTAGTTTCGGTTTCTAAGGCATTGCAACCCATTTCATAAAATCTCATTCCACTAACATATATAAAGTCATTGGTAAGGATTGTGAAGCACTAATGCTACCCTAAATTATATCCCTTACCTCTTAACGTCGAAGGTAGTGCACGTTCCTCGATTTTTGAGCTCGCCTCGAAATACGTGCCGATAACCCGAGCTGTCACATACCATGTTATCTCATCACATATAGCTCAAATTCATGTTAATATATTCAATATGTGATTACATTTAAAATGTTGAGTAAAAGTTGACTTTTTGCTACTTTACTCGTTTTGCTCGGTTTTATCGGTTTAAACCTTGATTTAATCGTATTTAACTTGTTTGGCACTTTTAGATTCACTTTCAATGCCTTCACAACATGTTTAACATTTTCAGCAATTAATTTCACTTCGTACACTTCATTTACATTATCGATTCTTGCATATTTCAATAATCTCGCCTAGTCAACACTATATCGAGCTTTTATACTCTAAATTTAACTATAACTTCAACCTCATTTCATCACATTTTATCATTCTAAAGACCTTAAACATGCTAACAACAACTAAATTAAATCATACAATTTATTCCAACCATTTTCCTTTCACAAAAAAATCCACTAAATCCACCAACAACTAACATATATTCAAAACCAACCACATCCATCAATGTTCATCACTTTACCTCCACTTTCTCACACCTTTGACTGACCTTGACTTCAATCTCAATTTCCAGAATTGTTCCTAAGCTGAAACACAATATAATTATAACTTAGAATCATTGAAAATCATCCAAAAATTTATCCCATCAATTTAAACTTCATTCTTCACTTACCTCTAAAACAGGACAGCTTTTGTCCTCAATCTTCTCTCTACCGTTTCAGGCAACAAATGACCTCCATTAAATCTGAAATTTTTATATATGTTAGAGGGGAGGTAAATGAAGATTTTTCCTAACTGGACTGAGGTCTGAAAATGAGTGGAAGGTTGCTGAAAAAATCCTGAAAGTCAGCAGAGCCAATCACGTCACAGTTATGCTCTATTTTCATTTCTCTACCGATTCAGCTATCAAATGACCTCCATTAAATCTGAAATTTTTATATATGTTAGAGGAGAGGTATAGGAAGGTTTTCCCTGAAGAAATAGAGGTCTGAAAATGAGTGGAAGGTAGCTGAAAAAATTCAGCAAGTTACCAGACCCAGTCACGTTGCAACAGTGAAGAAGACTGGAATGCTTGGGTTTTTCAGCTATCAAATGGTCTCTAAAAATTCTGGGATTTTTATATGTGTTATAGGAGAGATATATGAGTGTTTTCTCTAACTGGACGGAAGCCTAAAAATGACGGGAAGCCAGCTGAAAAATTTCCACAAGACAGATGTGTAAGCAACGCCTGCAGCAGGGACCATGACTGAAGCTTTCGGGTATTGGCTTAAATGAAGAGGGAAATTTGGCTTCTTTTGGAAGCTAAAAGTGTTAGCTCAATGCGGGCTGAATGTGGGTAGGAAAAGGTTCTAGAAGGAAATTAAAATAATTTATTTGTTAGGGGTTGTTTGGTGGTGTAAAGTCATGGGATTGTAGTCTTCATTTTAGAAAATTCCCCACTTAAAATTCTGATCAGATTTCTCCAAACTTTCACTTCTCCATTGTTATAATATGTTTATAGTGTGTCCCAAAAAAAATTTGGGGGCCACGTATTTAAGAAAAAGTTCACGAACGAGCTCATTTTGTACGATTTGGCCAATACTGAGCAAAATGAAAATAAGCTTTCGGTTAGCTTTAAAAATTCATTTAAAATCCTAAATCTCCATATTTCTTCATGATTTTTATTTTCCATGTCAATTTCACCTTATAATAATTTCCCATGGCCTCGGAATAATTTTCATGAATTTCTAGAATTTTATTCGGATTTATTTCCCTTATTAGGTCCGTTTTCTCGATTTAATTTAAAACCCGAGTTTAACTAACTTTTGCATTTCCAATCACTTAGTTTTCCCTTCTACACATCATTCCATCCATGAACATGACATTTTAAAGGAATTTTCGGGTCTAGGACCTTACCTCGATTTGTGTGCCATTGGGTCCCACGCTACAACCGAGTGCTTTAATCGTCTACGGGCCTGTAAAACGTTACATTGAGCTATAATTTACTTCTCATAAGCATCATAATATGGAAAAATATCGGGTTTCACATTTCTCCCCACCTTTTAAGAATTCAGTCCTCTGAATTCAAGCTGGTCTATCAATCAGGTGAGGGTAGTTCTCCCACATTTGGCTCTCTAGTTCCCAAGTGACTTCTTCTGTCTTATGATGTTGCCAGAGAACCTTTACTAGTGGAATAGTCTTAAATCGTAGCACTTCCTCTTTTTTTTTCGAAGGGTACTATACCTTTCATCGGTGGCACCTTAACAAATACGGAGCCCCAACCTAAAATTCAAGAGGGCGTCTGCGCATATCGACGTAACTTTTCTATGCGATCCTCAATCTGTCACATATAAGCTGAACACCCTTAGTTGCCTGTTCCATTAAATCGGAAGCAAAGTGAATCTAGAACAATGGGACTCCTTTAGAATGCTTTGTCTCAAGGTGTCATCATGTGGCACACAGATACGGCCTTGGTACCTTAGTAATACATCATCACTGACTGTAAACTTAGACTGCGATCTCTCCTCTGCTTGGCTAACCATATCTAGTAATCTTTGATCGTTTCGCTATCCAGCTCTAATCTGGTCTAGTATACTTGGTTCAATCTATAGGCTAGCCATATATCCATGCTCAATTTTATCTACACTGATCTTGAGTTCGACGAATTTGTTCCAATAAGTCCCACTCTTTAATCATCATGTAGGACATCATACCCTTTCTACTCAGGGCATCAGCTACCACATTCGTCTTGCCAGAATGATATAAGATCTCGCAGTCATAGTCTTTCAGGACCTCTATCCATCTCCACTGTCTCATATTCAGCTCCTTCTAATCAAACAAGTACTTAAGACTCTAGTGGTTAGTGAAGATCTGAAATCTTTGTTCATATAATTAATGCCGTCATATCTTAAGTGCAAAAACTACTGCAGCTAACTCCAAGTCGTGAGTGAGATAATTATGCTCGTGATCCTTTAGTTGACGGGATCCATAAGCTACCACTCTATCATGCTGCATAAGCACACAGCCGAGACCCTGGTGGGAAGCATCATTGTATACCACAAATTCCCCAGACCACTAGGAATGTTCAAGACTGGTGTCGTATTCAATCGACGTTTGAGCTCTTAAAAGCTCTACTCACACTGCTCAGACCATATAAACTGAATCTCTTTACGAGTCAGTCTGGTTAATGGAACTGTTATCCGTGAAAACCCTTCGACAATCCGTCGGTAATACCATGCTAATCCCAATAAGCTTCTGACCTCCGTGACTATCCTCAGTCTTTCCCATCTCAATATTGCATCTACCTTGGGTGGATCTACTGGCGTCTCGTCCTTAGATACTACATGTCCAAGGAATGCAATCTGTTCTAGCCAGAAAGAACAATTACTAAATTTACCTTATATCTTCTTCTCACGAGTTTGGAGCACAGTTCTCAAATGTTATTCGTGCTCTTCCCGAGATCTAGAATAATTCAGGATGTCATCGATGAATACTATCACCAATCTATCCAAGTATTCTCGAAAGACATCGTTCATAAGACTCGTGAATGCAGCTGGGGCATTAGTCAATCCAAAAGGGCATAACTAGGAACTCGCAGTGCCCATATCGGGTCCAAAATGCTGTCTTCGGTACATTAGCCTCCTTAATCCTTAGCTGATGATAACTCGATCTCAAATCTATCCTTGAAACACTGAAGCCCCTCTCAGCTGATCAAATAAGTCATCTATCCTTGGCAGGGGATATTTATTCTTAACTGTTGCATTATTAAAAAGCTTGTAGTCTATACATAGACGGAAACTACCATATACTGGTGCACCGCATGATGACACACTAGGCCTTATAAACCCCTTATCGAGCAATCCTTGCAACTGCTTCTTTAATTCTTCCAAACTCTACCAATGCCATTCAATAAGGTGGCTTAGAGATGGGTTGAGTATTTGATACTAGCTCAATGGTAAACTCAACTTCTCTCTCTGGTGGTAACCCCGGTAAGTCCTTTGGGAATACTTCGGGAAACTCACATACCACCGAAATATCCTATATACTTCGTAGTTCCCGACTCTCATAAGAAATGAAGGCAATGTATCCTTCACACCATCAAACATCATGCATCAATTTCATACATAAACATTATATCATTTCATAACTTTAACACTATGCACTTTTATTACTTTCTAATAAACATACACTGAACTTTTATGGTAAGGAGAAAGTTAAGGTCTTAGTGTAGCAGTCTAGACTTACACAATTGGTAGCTAACTAATTCATGCCAAATATTACATCAAAGTCTTGCATATTCAACCATACTAGATCTGCTAACAACTTCTTATCTCCTTCTATCATATCACAAGCTTTACATATCATATTTGTTTTCTGTATCGTGTGCATAGGTGTACTTATGTGCAACATGTAATCTAATGACTTCAGGTTTCCGATGAAACTTACATGCAAATCGTTGTGACATAAACGCGTGTGTGGAACCTGGGTCAAACAGTACATGTGCTTCATGATTACAGACAAAAAGAGTACCTCGGATAGCATCGGAGGATGTATCTGCAGTCTCCTGGTCATGGGCGTACACTCGACCCTGAGAGACAGGCTTCTTGCCCTTGTCTGCGGCTGTGGCTCTCCTCTATGGAGCCTGAGCTGATCTCTCTATCTGTCTAGGTGCCTCATGAGGTTCCTGAGATCTCATAAATAGACACTCCTTCATCAGGTGTCCTACTTCACCACATCTGCAGCAAGCAAATATACCTGCGCGGCAAGGTGCAATGTGAATATTGCCACATGTCCTGCACCGTGGCACTCTTATCTCAAGGCCTCTAATCATACCTGCAACACCAACCAGAGTCTTGGGCGTATCAGCCCCTATCTGAGGTCTTTCTACCCTCTATCTCTTGGGCTAACCCCCTCTCAATTCATGTCAAGAAGTAACTGCTCTCTGGATCGTATCTCATAAGGGTTGTAAATCATTCTCATACTTGTCTACTGTAGAACTTCCCTGTTACAAATCCAAAAACTCTGCATGTATCTTCTTTCAACTGCAAGCGGTATATACTGCTCTCAAAATGCGACTAGGAAAGCATTCCATGTGATCTCTGAGGGATCCTTAGCTAATATCGTCTGTGTGGATCTCCTCCAGAACTTAGCCTGTCCCTTTATCATTTAACCTGCCATAGTCACTCTCTCCCTATCAGTACACTCCAAAAACTAAAATACCGCCTCAATATCTAGGATTCACTCCTCAGCCTTAACCGGGTCCTTAAGCCCTATGAACTCTGGAGGATGCATACCTAAGAAAATCTCACACCCTTTGAGTCTCTCTGTCATCCCTATGCTGGGGAACTGCTGGCTGAGGGCTGGGGCTAGTGGAGGAACTGGTGAGGGAGGAGGATTAGGCATAAGAGTAGCTGTCTCCGTACCAGGTGTACGTACCCCAAACAGCTGGGTAAACATGGTGGTAAAGGTTGTAAGTCCTTCCCTCATACCTCGTACTATCTCCTCGAGCCTCCTTATTCTATCAGTAGGGCTCTCGGGTTGAGAGGAAGATGGTGGAGCGGGTTGAGCTCGTCTCTGTGAACGGCCCCGTCTACCACTCATGATTAGCGATCTACTATTTGCACATAATCCATAAATTAAGTCATACTTTGACAGGTAAGCTTACTTTATTACCAGACATGCATAGACACATTGGGATGTAATACACTCTTATTACTAGACACGACAGTACTGCACAACATTTGCTCTGATACCAAGCAAACTGTCATGCCCCGAAAGCGTGAAAAAAATGGGGCCAATTTAAACTTTTTATCCATTAGCTATGTTGTTTTTCTATTCAGGTCTAGATTTAAAACCTCTTTTATTTTAAAAATTTCGGCAGCATAACGGCTGCGTTATGACTTAACCCAACCTGCAGAGTTTAAAACGCAGTTTATATTATTCAACCCATATCCTCAATACTTTTCATTCATATCTTAGTATCATATAACAACTAAATATATTCATTCATTTATACTGCGTAACTAAGACTCTGTACAATCATTTACATCTATTACATCCAAAAAGTTATATACAATAGTGTCCATGCATTACATCATGTCTGGAATATGAGTAAAGCTGTACCTCAAGGTTACGAAAGTATCCGTGAAAGTTCGGACTACCTTGTCAACGATTACAGTCTCATAGGTGCAGTAGACTCGCTATAGATAATCTGGGAGATGGAGAGGAGGGGGGTGAGTTTTTCAGGCTCAGTAAGAGATACATTCAAAGTAATCTTAGTACTTAAAACTAGTAAAATACGTGATTTCACAAATCAGCATAAACATGCACGAAAGTAGAGATGCTTACATTTAGAAAAGTAGCAACATTATGCTTTAAAATAATTAGTTTACACATCATGCATCCTTTTCGTAAAACGCATCATGCTATAAATATATCATTAGTGTAAACAGTTATAAAGCATCTCGTTTTCATATAACATCTCATGCTGAAAAACATGTTTCATAGTGTAAACATACATAAGAGCATCTCAAAATCTCAAATCAAATATATCATATCCCATCATCCCTTTAAAAAGTGAAATCATGTTTTCACAAGTCATTTATTCAAAACATAAACATAGATACCATTAAATATCATTATATAATGTAGTAAAGAAAGAAAACAGTAAAGAGGTAAAACTGAATGTATTCTTTTCTACATCTGAATTCAATAGTTGTTACAATATAAATAGGAAAACTAGAGAGTAATTCTAGGAGTAATTCTAGGAAAAAAAATCAGGATATCTCTAACTTCCTTGATTTTAGGTAGTTTCTTATTAAATAGGAAAACAGATAATAATTCATTATTTATTTATTGACAGCTAATAATTCCTAATTTATCTACACTCCCCCTCAAGTTGGTGCAAAGATATCAATCATGCCCAACTTGCTCACTTGAAGTTCAAATGGCTGTCTCATTAAGCTCTTGGTGAAAATATCTGCAACCTGCTTCATGGTAGGAACAAAAGGAGTAAAAATTACCCCTTCTTCAAGCTTCTCGTTTATAAAATGTCTATAAATCTCAACATGTTTCGTCCTGTCATGTAGAACCGGATTATGAGCTATGCTGATGGCTGATTTATTGTCACAGTACAACTTCATAGGAAGACTAACTGGCCTTTTAATTTCTTCTAGAACTTGCTTTAGCCAGAGTACCTCACACACTCCTGAGCCATTGAACGAAATTCAGCTTCTGCACTACTTCTGGCAACAACACCTTGTTTTTTGCTTCTCCAAGTAACTAGATTACCCCACACAAAGGTGCAGTATCCAGATGTCGATCTTCTATCAGTGATTGAACCTGCCCAATCTGCATCAGTATAGACTTCAATTCCTCTATTTTCATTTTTTCTGAAAAACAATCCTTTCCCTGGAGTTGCTTTCAAATAACGAAGAATTCGAAACACAACTTCTAGATGTTCCTCATAAGGAGAGTGCATGAACTGACTTACCATACTTACAGCAAAAGCAATGTCAGGCTGTGTATGAGATAGATAAATTAACTTCCCAACTAATCTTTGATATCTACCAGTATCCACAGGAACTCCATCTTTTACCTCTCCAAGCTTCACTTTTGCTTCTATTGGAGTATCAACTGGCTTGCACCCACTCATACCAGTTTCTTTCAAGAGATCCAAGATATATTTTTGTTGTGACAATACGATACCTTTCTTTGATCTAGCAATTTCCATACCCAAAAAATATCTCATTTGCCCCAAATCCTTGATCTCGAACTCCTTGGCTAGATTCTGTTTTAATCGGTTCATTTCTTCTTCGTCATCTCCTGTAAGAATTATGTCATCTACATAAACAATCAAAATTGAGATCTTGTTTTTGTTAGAGACTTTTATAAAGAGAGTGTGATCTGTCTACCCTTGTCTATAATTCTGATTCTTCATAAACCTTGTAAACCTTTCAAACCAAGCTCTAGGCGACTGTTTAAGACCATATAGTGATCTTTTAAGTCTGCATACCTTGGATCCAAACTTCTCAGTAAAACCAGGTGGTGCCTCCATGTAAACTTCCTCTTCAAGGTCTCCATTGAGGAAAGCATTCTTCACATCCAATTGATTTAGAGACTAATCAAGGTTTACAGCAATTGACAAAAGCACACGAACAGTATTTAGTTTTGCCACTGGAGAAAAAGTATCAGAATAATCCACTCCATAAGTTTGTGTGTAGCCTTTAGCTACCAGTCGAGCCTTGTATCGTTCTAGAGATCCATCAGAATTATACTTCACGGTGAATACCCACTTACAACCAACGATTGCTTTTCCTTGTGGCAGATCAACCTTTTCCCAAGTAGCATTCTTCTCTAGAGCTCTCATCTCCTCAAGAATAGCCTCCCTCCACTCAGGAACATTTAGAGCTTCCTGTACATTACTTGGAATAACCACACTAGACACTTATGTAATAAAAGCACGAAACCGAGGTGACACATTATTATACGAAATAAAATTGGATAGAGGATGCTTAGTACAAGACCTAACACCTTTCCTAAGAGCAATTGGAAGATCATCTTGACTTGAGGAATTTGACTTAGAATTACCTGGAGGATTATTATCAGAATTGTCTGAAGGAACATTGATCTCATGATCTAACCCCTGATCAGATTCTTGGGGGTGTTGTAAGATAGTGTTCCTTTCCTTTTTTTGTGCTTGGTACTCCTTTGAATATACAAGACCCTTCCATCGTTTCGCACACATCTCTGTTGTTTCAGAATTTTGATTTTGAGATGGCATTATCAGAGGTTGTTGTAGATTTTCATCATTTAATGCATTTGTATTACCTTTCTCAATTACTTTTGGTAAAATATCATCATTAGCACATTCAAAATCAATGGTTAAGTCAGAACCATTTAAAAACATATCATCTTTACTATTGTTCTTCTCCCCCTGAAGATGAGAAGTGTGATAGTATGATTGTCCTTCAAAGAAAATGACATCCATAGAAACAAACATTTCTTGCAGAACTGGATCATAACATTTATAACCTTTTTGATTTGTCGAATAGCCTATAAAAATGCATTTATGTGCTATTGGATCAAGTTTTGTTCTTTTATGGTCATGGTTATGAACAAATGCAACACTACCAAAAAATTTTAAAGGAATGTTTCTTACTAACTTGGAAGTTGGAAAACACTCATTGAAAAGTTTTATTGGTGTTTTAAGCCCCAAGGTTCTTGAAGGCATTCTGTTTATAAAAAATGTGACTGTTAAAACAGCTTCTCCCCAAAGATAATTTGGAACTTTAGATGTAAAGCTTAAGGCCCTAGCAACTTCAAGAAGATGTTTAATTTTCCTTTCGGCTACCCCGTTTTGTTGAGGTGTGTTATTACAAGAACTTTGATGTACAATCCCCTTTTCATCAAAAAAAATTCCCTAACACATGATTAAAGAATTCTTTGCCATTATCACTACGAAAAACTTTGATATGAGTTTCAAACTGTGTTTGTACCATTGTATAGAAGTTTTTAAACACACTTTCAGCATCAGATTTATCTTTTAGTAAAAAAACCCAAGTAACCCGAGTATGATCATCAATAAATGTAATGAACCAACGTTTTCCAGAAAGAGTTGCCACTTTAGAAGGACCCCATACATCACTGTGGATCATAGTAAATGGTTTTGACTTTTTATATGGTTGTGGTGGAAAAACAGCACGATGATGTTTAGCTAATTCACAAACTTCACATCGAAAAATAGAAGCATTTTTATTCATAAATAATTTGGGTAATAATTGCTTTAAATAATGAAAATTTAGATGTCCTAACCGAAAATGCCATAACATAATCTCACTATCACTGGAAACAGAAATAGAATTAAAACAAGTTTGGTCTTGCCTTCCAAAGTTTGTATCATTATTAAGGAGGTAAAGGCCACAGTCTTGCCTAGCATCCCCAATCGTCTTCCCCGAGGTTAAATCCTGAAATTTACATTGAGAATACCAAAAATTAATTTGACATTTATGATCACGAGTTAATTTACTGACTGACAATAGATTATAGGACAATTGAGGAACGTGAAGGACATCTTTTAAAGTAAGATGAGAAGAAACAATAATTTTTCCTTTCCCTGCAACTGTAGCATATGAACCATCTGCTATTTTGACCTTTTGATTTCCTGCACAAGGTATGTAAGAAGAAAACAACTGCGAGAACCCAGTCATATGATCGGTTGCTCCTGAATCTAATATCCAAGATGTATTTGGATTGACACAAGTAAATGATGTGAAAAAATTACCTGACTGGGCTAAAGAACAAGACGCACTAGAATTTCCTATAGATTGAGACTGAAACATCTTATACAGGTGCTCCATTTGTTCCTTGGTGAAAGGAAGAGAGTCTGAGGATGATTGCTGCCCTGGATTAGTAGTGCTAACCTGGAAAGCACGAGTGTCCCCTGCTGGCCGAGAGTCATCACCAGGTTTCTTCTTCAAATTCGCAGGTTTTCCATGGAGTTTCCAACAGGTCTCGCGTGTATGCCATGGTCTCCGACAATGATCACACCATGGCTTTTGTTTGCCTCCTCGTCTTTCTCCTTATTGCTCATTACTGTGGGCTACAAGAGCTGAATTGTCCTGATCAACTTTTGGCTCCTCTACTCCCTTTAACATCACTAATCTCCGAGCCTCCTCTCTCCGTACCTCAGAAAAAACCTCTCTGATAGAGGGTAGAGGTTTCCGTCCTAAAATACGTCCCCGAACCTCATCAAGATCTTTATTTAGACCTGCCAGAAATACAAACACTCGACTTCGTTCAACCTTTTTCTTGTAACGTGCACTATCATTCGGACTCTCCCATTCTTCAGTTTCAAACATATCCAATTCTTGCCACAGAGTCATCATGTCATTATAATAGGTAGTTACCTCTCTATCACCTTGTTGTATCCGCCACATCCGAGTATTTAACTCAAATAATTGAGAATAATTTTCTAGGTCAGAGTACGTCTCTCTAACAGCCTCCCAAACATCATGAGCGGTTGGTAGAAACATAAACGGTTTTCCCAAGGTTGGTTCCATGGAATTAATAAGCCAAGTGATAACCATGGAATTTTTTGATCTCCACTGCTGGTATTTTGGATCATCAGCGGCTGGAGGCTTGATTTCCCCATTCAGATATCCAAGTTTTCCCTTTCCATCAATCACCAAACGCACGGATTGGGCCCACTCTAAGTAGTTTTTACCATTTAATTTATGAATGGTAATCTGTAAAGGGCTTTCATTGATGGGTGCAATCGAAGATGCCTAGGAACTCCTTGTCATAATGCTAGAAACGGAAGAAGAAGATGAACTAGAGCCAACCATGGCTGCTTTATAATTCATAGGCTCTTGATACCATGTAGTAAAGAAAGAAAACAGTAGAGAGGTAAAACTGAATGTATTCTTTTCTACATCTGAATTCAATAGTTGTTACAATATAAATAGGAAAACTAGAGAGTAATTCTAGGAGTAATTCTAGGAAAAAAAATCACGATATCTCTAACTTCCTTGATTTTAGGTAGTTTCCTATTAAATAGGAAAACAGATAATAATTCATTATTTATTTATTGACAGCTAATAATTCCTAATTTATCTACATATAACATAGTCCTAAAATCGATAGCAACAAAACAGGTAGCATAGATGTGTGAAAACATAAAACATCATATCATTATCGTGTAGGGTCAAGCAATCGTTTCATATACTAGTCCCGAAGGACATCATACATCTGGTCCCGTAGGACAAAATCATGGGTACTCATGGCCATAGTACAGGGAGCCGTAGGACTGGATCAGGGTCGTACCCTGCCCTATCTCTCGTGCACCACTAAATGGGGATTATACGCACGAACTCACGTGCATCACCAAGTGTGGTCTATACGCACATTTCTCATATCAAGTCAGAGCCTGCCCGTTCCCTGGACGTCGACTAGGTAGATCCTCGATCGTCTCCATACACTACCCTATGTATGCGAGATCGACCCCAGATCCTCTGACTATCGTCAAATCATGCCTTTTTACCCCACCAAATCATTTTGGGCCTCTCACCCATTTTATCAAATCATTTCAGGTCTCTTACCCATTTTATGAAATCATTTCTTGTGGAAAACCATAGTTTCAATTCATTTCTTGGGATTTTAACCCATGTAATCATAAAAACATAGTTTAAAAGCTATTTCGGGACTTTAACCCTATCATTAAAATATTGCTTTAGTAAAGCATTCTCGGGGCTCTTCCCCGTCATTGCATGAAATCAAATCATGTTTTCTTCTTCATATTGAAAAATCACATTTTCATAAACATGTAAAGTAAAATGTATCTCATGCAAGTGGAAAACATGTGGAAAAACTCGGGGAACAGTTTAGTTTCGGTTTCTAAGGCATTGCAACCCATTTCATAAAATCTCATTCCACTAACATATATAAAGTCATTGGTAAGGATTGTGAAGCACTAATGCTACCCTAAATTATATCCCTTACCTCTTAATGTCGAAGGTAGTGCACGTTCCTCGATTTTTGAGCTCGCCTTGAAATACGTGCCGATAACCCGATCTGTCACATACCATGTTATCTCATCACATATAGCTCAAATTCATGTTAATATATTCAATATGTGATTACATCTAAAATGTTGACTAAAAGTTAACTTTTTGCTACTTTACTCGTTTTGCTCGGTTTTATCGATTTAAACCTCGATTTAATCGTATTTAACTTGTTTGGCACTTTTAGATTCACTTTCAATGCCTTCACAACATGTTTAACATTTCCAGCAATTAATTTCACTTCGTACACTTCACTTACATTATCGATTCTTGCATATTTCAATAATCTCGCCTAGTCAACACTATATCGAGCTTTTATAGTCTAAATTTAACTATAACTTCAACCTCATTTCATCACATTTCATCATTCTAAAGACCTTAAACATGCTAACAACAACTAAATTAAATCATACAATTTATTCCAACCATTTTCCTTTCACAAAAAAATCCACTAAATCCACCAACAACTAACATATATTCAAAACCAACCACATCCATCAATGTTCATCACTTTACCTCCACTTTCTCACACCTTTGACTGACCTTGACTTCAATCTCAGTTTCCAGAATTGTTCCTAAACTGAAACACAATATAATTATAACTTAGAATCATTTAAAATCATCCAAAAATTTATCCCATCAATTTAAACTTCATTCTTCACTTACCTCTAAAACAGGACAGCTTTTGTCCTCAATCTTCTCTCTACCGTTTCAGGCAACAAATGACCTCCATTAAATCTGAAATTTTTATATATGTTAGAGGGGAGGTAAATGAAGATTTTTTCTAGCTGGACTGAGGTCTGAAAATGAGTGGAAGGTTGCTGAAAAAATCCTGAAAGTCAGCAGAGCCAATCACGTCACAGTTATGCTCTATTTTCATTTCTCTACCGATTCAGCTATCAAATGACCTCCATTAAATCTGAAATTTTTATATATGTTAGAGGAGAGGTAGAGGAAGGTTTTACCTGAAGAAATCGAGGTCTGAAAATGAGTGGAAGGTAGCTTAAAAAATTCAGCAAGTTACCAGACCCAGTCACATTGCAACAGTGAAGAAGACTGGAATGCTTGGGTTTTTAAGCTATCAAATGGTCTCTAAAAATTCTGGGATTTTTATATGTGTTATAGGAGAGATATATGAGTGTTTTCTCTAACTAAACAGAAGCCTAAATATGACGATTTTTATATGTGTTATAGGAGAGATATATGAGTGTTTTCTCTAACTGGACAGAAGCCTAAAAATGACGGGAAGCCAGCTGAAAAATTTCCACAAAACAGATGTGCAAGCAACGCCTGCAGCAGGGACCATGACTGAAGCTTTCGGGTATTGGCTTAAATGAAGAGGGAAATTTGGCTTCTTTTGGAAGCTAAAAGTGTTAGCTCAATGCCGGCTGAAAGTGGGTAGGAAAAGGTTCTAGAAGAAATTAAAATAATTTATTTGTTAGGGGTTGTTTGGTGGTGTAAAGTCATGGGATTGTAGTCTTCATTTTAGAAAATTCCCCACTTAAAATTCTGATCAGATTTCTTCAAACTTTCACTTCTCCATTGTTATAATATGTTTATAGTGTGTCTCATAAAAATTTGGGGACACTTGTTTAAGAAAAATTTCATGAACGAGCTCATTTTGCGCGATTTGGCCAATACTGAGCAAAATGAAAATAAGCTTTCGGTTAGCTTTAAAAATTCATTTAAACCCCTAAATCTCTATATTTCTTCATGATTTTTATTTCCCATATCAATTTCACCTTATAATAATTTCCCATGGCCTCGGAATAATTTTCATGAATTTCTAAAATTTTATTCGGATTTATTTCCCTTATTAGGTCCGTTTTCTCGATTTAATTTAAAACCCGAGTTTAATTAACTTTTGCATTTCCAATCACTTAGTTTTCCCTTCTACACATCATTCCATCCATGAACATGACATTTTAAAGGAATTTTCGGGTCTAGGACCTTACCTCAATTTTTGTGCCATTGGGTCCCACGCTACAACCGAGTGCTTTAATCGTCTAGGGGCCTGTAAAACGTTACATTGAGCTATAATTTACTTCTCATAAGTATCATAATATGAAAAAATATCGGGTTTCACATCTGAGTTCGAGTAATGGCGCCTCCAAGTGTCTCCCCTAACTCCTTCTACGATTCTCCTACACCGAAATTTGTATACTTAGCATCCTATTCATACGAATTGTCCGAATTGCGTCAAAATTGTAACCTATTCGTTACTACTTCATGTGTGCGTATAATCCTGCACACCTAGGCCAACACGTGTGTTTATATATTTTTATTACTATATTTTTGTTTTTGCACATATACTAACATGCACATTTATTATATAGACCTATATATATATATATACACATAAGTACATACACACATATATATAATATTATTTGTTTTTATTATTCACTATCACACACACATATATATATATATATATATATATATATATATATATATATTTGTCTACTTCTCATCTCTCCCATTTTTTTTATTTCACATCTAATTTAATCTACACTAACATGCTTATATCCCAACATATATATATATATATATATATATATATATATATATAAATTTACCTTTTTCTTTTTTTTTTTTTCCAATTTCCAGCTTTTTCCTCTTCTTTTTTTTTTACTTTCTTTTTCCCTTTTCTTCTTTCTTTTCTCTTTTTTCCTTCATTCTTTCTCGGCTTTGCTCACTGTTATGTTCTTTCTTCAGCTACCGTGACTGCCTCTATTCCAGCCTTCCATCATCATCATCCTCATTTCATCACCCCTTTTTGCTTCCCCAATTTCCTTTTTCAACTTCAGCTCACGGATCCTGCTTCCTCACTCTCGGTTTGCTTCACTTTAGCTCTCGGTCTGCTCTCCCCCTCACTCTCGGTTTGCTTCCCTTCAGCCCCTCTTCCTCGAGTCTGTTTTCAGTCAGTGGCTCTCGGTTCTGCTTCGATTCCCAGCTTCAGTTTGCTTCGATTTCCTTTCCCCTTGGGTCGGCTCCAGCTCCAGCCTCGGTTTGCTCTAGCTTTCCTCCTCCTTCAGCTCTCAGTCTTGCTTGAATTCTCACCCTCGGTTCTGCTTCAATTTTCTCTCAACTTCCCTCTCTCCTCGATCTTCTTCTTCTTCTCCCCTACCTCGCGGCCTTGCTTCTAGCTTCAGCTTCAGCTTCCTCAGTCTTCTTCTTCCTTTCCTTCCTTCCTCTTTCTTTCTTTCTCCCTCGGCCGACCCAGCCTCCTTCTCTTCTCCCTTTCTTTCTTCCCTTTCTCCCTTTCCTTCTTTCTTCTTTCTTTCTTTCTCCCTCGGTCGACCCAGCCTTCCTTCCCTTCTCTTCTTTTTTCTTTCCCACTCCCAACTAGGCACTCTGCATTTTCGAAATGCAGAATGCGGAATTGGCTTTCTTTGAAAGCCAATTCCGTACATACATATATATATATATATATATATATATATTATTTAGTTGTTTTGTTGTTTATTTGTTATTTGTTTGTTTTTGTTTCATCCATTTCATTCATTTTTTCCATTTTTTTGTTCTATTTATTAACACACTTGTTTAATCACATGTATTTGTTACATATATATATATATATATATATATATTACCATTTATTTGTTTTATTTAGTTTGTTTTGTTCTATTTTATTAATAACCTATATTTCATAACAAATATTTGTTATATATATATATTATTATCTATCTATTTTAAATTTGTCTAGTATATATATATATATATACATTTTCTTTTATAAACTTATCCAATGACACAATATTCATGTCTTCCATGAAATTTTCATTATTTAAAAAATGAAATATTCTTGGGATCTCATCATTCCTCATAAATCATCAATATAAGTTTTACATCAAAATTTTGAACTAATGAATCAAAATTTTTCAATCCCTCCATGCTTGCATTTGCTTCATCACTTCCTGTATTTCGGGCTCTCTGTCATTCACGGGCTTCTTGGCTCCCATACTCCTCGAGCCCTACAACGAATATTCGCACTTCCATTAAAACATATTATTTTTATTTTTATATAGTCTAACTAAATATAGGAATTTCATGGTGTTTACAATGGAACCCAAGAGGTGGCCCCCACAATCACCTTTCGAAAACAAATTTCTTTTCTTAAACATGTGTTCACATACCAAATTTCATTTCTTTCAAAAACATGAAATAAATTCATACATAAGTCAAAACCATAACATTTATTCAGAAATCATGCTCGAACCTATGCATTTAATTTCATATGGCATTACTTTATTTCGAAAACATGACCAAATAAAACTTGGGCTTAATAGGTGTAGGTTTTTGTTTTACAGTCAAGGGCTGCATGAGAAAGCTCGAAAACGTATAAATAAATCAGAGTCTAAGGGTAGGGATACCATTACCATCTTAAATTACACCACTTACCTCAATTTATCGAAATTTTCAAGTTCGTGTGGTGACGCCTCCAAGTATCTCCCTTAAATCCTTCTACGATTCTCCTACATCGAAATTCGTATTCTTAGTATCCTATTTATTCGAATAACATACGATGCGTCAAAATTGTAACCTTGCTTAACTAGGAAAAATACACTTGAAATCATAAAATACGTATAGTTATCTCTAAAACTTGCATAAATTCCTTACCTCAGTGTCTGTCCGTTATCCTTGATTGCTCTGACTTAACGAGTTGACAAATCCGGTCCACTCGGTAAATTTTTCGGAGCTCCTTCCCGGGATTTTCGAAATTTAGTACACTTCTTTTCCTTCCTCAATTTTCCTCTATTTTCTATAATATATATATATATATATATATTTAATAAATAAATAATATATATTATTTTTCTTTTCTTCTCTTATTTTTCTTTTTCAAATCTTTCCCGCTAAAATTCATTTCCTTTCTTTCTTTCTCTCTCGGTTTACTGTTCATCCACCTTCCTCATCTCTCGGCGTTGCTTCCTTTTCCTTCAGCCACGCCACTCCTCCACTGTCAGCTTTTTTGCCACCATCAGCATCACCCTCACATCTTGGCTACCCTCATTCCCATTACTGTTTCCAGCTCCCATTTCTTCTCTTTCCTGATCGGTCTCTGCCTCAGCCCTCCATGGCTTGCCTTTGTTCCACCTCCTCTTCCCAGCCTCCTGCTTCAGCTCTATTTTTTTTTCTTCTGCCTGACATCTAGTCCCCTCTTTACTGCCTCACCATTTGCATCAGTTTTCACCTCTGCTTTCAGGTTTTTCTCGGCTCGTAACAAATTAGGAAAACTAAGCCCCTGTTTCTTGTTTCCTCTCTTCCTACCATAACTTCTCTTGTTTTTCTGCCATTTTCATTTCCAGTCACTCCCATTCCAGTTTCCAGTCCGTTTCCATGCCTTGCAATAACTTCTTTCTCTCTTTATTTGCTAATTTTCTTCCTCCCTTCCATGGTTATATGTGTGCCTCTCGATTTCCTATCACTTATATTGTCTCAACTCCCTTCTCTTTTTCGACAACACGCATGTTCCCTGCTCTTTTTTTTGCTCTTTTTTTTGTCCATTTCGAGACCATCTCCAACTGCTCCCTTCGTGCATCAAGTCTGGTCATTGCCAGTAAGCGTGCGTCTCTAAGTTTTTAATTTTTCTCATTTCCCATTTCAGTTACTGCTGTATTTCCTCCTCCAGTTACAGCTTTGTTTTCCTTCTCCTACTATCTTTGCACCTCATGTTTACGTATATATGTATTAATTCACTGCCATGGCCAGACCTTGGTCAGGTTTCTATCTTCTTTTGCTGCCAGCTTCAGTCCTTTGTCTTGGTTTTGGTTTCAGTCTTCAATCGTGCCTCAGTTTTTTGTTTCATTTCCCTCTGTCTTCACCCACGTTTTTCTACTCTGGTTTTTATCACTGTCACGACCCATTTTTTCCTGAAAACCCCTACAAATTTTTCGTTTTTTCATTTCCTTACCCATCGTGAACAGTTTCACTACTAACAGTTGGGCTATGAGTCGATGTTAGTCTCTTCTGTCATGTTACTTACCTTAACATCTATTTTTCATATTTCATTTACATATCAATTTATTTTAACTAAATACATCCCCAATATTACATCCGTGTACAGTATTGTGCCTCTATATGTTCAGATACAAATGTTATACGAATGTGTATACCTGGTCTTGATAGGAAGTAGCGGATAACCGAAATGCAAGACTACTGTCGCTCTCTTCTACTGAATGTACACTGTAGGGTGAAAAATGAAAGGGTGAGCATAACTAGCTCAGTAAGGCAATAATGTAAGAAGGTAGATAACTATACTATCTACGTGCTGATAATGTCATGATATAAAATCATTTATATTTAGAGCATGAGGTAAGATTAAAACGATGCCACATGTATGTATATATCATATAAGAGAAATCATGAAATCGACATATAAAACAAACATGGAAAAATCATCATGTATGACATCTCATGCTCGTCACGTTAAAACTTATTTGTTTCATCATAAACTTATCACTTTAAAACTTATTTGTTTCATTATAAAGCAACCACATCAAGGCTAAACCCATCTCTCGGGAATACCTTGATTCATTAAATCGCCTCTCGTTTAAAAACATAAATTGGGACATTACCCCTCCTTCGAGTTTGTCCTGATCTATTCAGACCGTATGATATCATGTGAGACATGTAGGTTACTGTATGAAAATCGAGGACTATGGCCATATTATATCCCTGTGATCCCAAGCTACACGGATCCCGGTGTGCGGGGCATCACAACTGTAACGAGAGGTGGGGTCAAATCCTACCCACCAGAATATCGAGTAACATCATCGAGTTATCATGACTGTACAGTACTGCGTACTCCGTGTGACATACACGGTGCAACGTACTCTGTGGACCCATATCATAGTCTGGGGGTGCTTGCCGTAGGTCTTATCCACCCCAATACTATGTCGATAACCAACCTATGTCTCAAAGTATACGTGCGAGCATATCAACTCTCTGCGACACAGTCTACAGGAGGCTTTCGCACGACTATATGCATGTCAACTCACGTCTAGTGCGAGCGAACCTCTAGCACGACGCTATGCATATCATGATATCTAAAATCTCGTGCGAGCGAAGCTCCAGCATGATTTTTGGTACACACATAAATTTCTTATACGAACAATGCTCCAGTACAGCTTTTTATGAGTAATAAATTAGTAAAATTTAGTGCGAGTAAGACTCTAGCACTCTTTTTACTCGTGTAAATATGATAGGTGGCTCAATCTTGATAAAACATCTTTTAAAATCGTAACCGGTACAAACCGGTACCCTTTCGTGTGCATATTTTCTTAAATCAAAGCAATACATTTATATAAAACATTAAAACATGATAATCATGCAATTTATTTGCCTTACTACCCTTTTTGTAAATTTTACTCCCAGGGGCAATATCATCTTTTTCTTTAATCTCCCATGCCCCGATTTTTGCAAAAAATATTATTTCGTTTCTAGATACTTTAAGAAATTCCAGGCCCTGTAAATCACCTCAAAATACATATAGATATCTCTATGCACCTACAAAATTCCCTGACCTCGATTCTTTGTATAGTCTGACTTTTCCAATTCTACCGATCAACCGATCCGTTTAGCTCCCAATATGTACTCCGGAGTTGCAGATAATTATTTACCATGTCAATTTAACCCAATAAATATAATTCTCGCGTTTACCACAGTCGATTTAACTAATTGGGTCAATTTACTCTTATTGGGCCCAATCACACCTTAATGGGTCTCGACCCATTTCCAGCCCGTTTCTACTTATTAAATCCCTTCTTCGGGTCTATTGGGCTCTCAATGCTCATTGGGCTTCGTTCCAAACTCTTTGGATAGCCCATATACTATTTACGGTAATTACTGTAAATTTTCGAATAATATTCCTTTTTATACATAATTAATCCGTAAAATAATCTTAACTCTGCATTGAGGACTCTAATTGTCGAAATTAAAATATACTTACCCAATGCTATGCGGGGTATGAAAATTGGAGCTCAATCGGCTCTCGTTCGAGCTCACATACACGATCTATCGTCAAACTGCACAATATTATATTTAATTTTGGGTTAGTTTTTGATTAAATATAATTTAAATAAATTTTTCAAAAATCAAAATTGGTCACTTTTGACCTGCTATCGACTTACCCGAAGTCCGTTATATCCCCGAAAATTCTTCCCCTTTTTCCTTTTTCTCTTTTTTCTCATTTTTCCTCTCTTTCTTGGCTGAACCGGTTTGGTCCGGTTCAACCCGGTTCAGACCGGTCGGTTCAGCCGGTTCACTTCTTGCAGAATCGGTTTGTACCGATTCAGGCCTTTTCGTCGTCGTTCATGGCGTTTTCGATCGGTTCTAGGCTCGTTTCTGGCGCTAATCGGTGCGCCTGCACTGGGGGAGTGTTCGGCTGGGGTCGGGGTTGGCCGAATCACGCCGGTGGCCGTTGGATTTCTCTCCTCTTCTTCGTGGCTATTCCCTCTCGATCTGGCGTTCTCCGGCGACGGTGGGGCGCATCGCTGGTGGAAGGAGATCGCACAGACGTCCTCTCCCTTTTTCGGTGGCCGTCGGCCCTCGCCTGTCGCCGGTGCTCCTCGGTGGCAAATGTCGGTCTTCTTCGCATTTTCTTTCTTCAATTTCTTTCCTCTTCGCGTTTTTCAATTCTGTTTCGTTTTTTTTTTCATTTCTTTTCTTTTTTTATATATATTTATATTTATAATTTATTTTATTAATATTATATTCATTAAAATAATATAAAATTCCCAAAAATATCTAAAAATTTTATATTTTATTCAAATTAATTTATTTAATTAATTTATTGTATTTTTCCACTTTCCCGATACATTTTCTCTGTATTTTCAGGATATTGTCCCGAGTGAAAATTTTGATTAATTTAAGTAAATTTATATCTTGATCAATTTAATCCAAAATTTAATTATTTCTTCGTTATTGATCAAGATTCTCAAATCTATTATTTTTAATTAAATTTTTTTATCGAATTTATACCGACTTTCGGTATTTTGACCGTTTTTCCCTTCAACGTATTCGAAAATACCATTTAAATCCTTCCTTTCATAAACACACTCATTTTGTGTTTTAACTAAATTCGGGTCTTACATAATCTCCCCCACTTAAGAAATTTGGTCCTCCAAATTAGAACCAAGTCAAATGGATCCATAAACAACTACGGGTACGTCTATCGTATCATACTCTTTAATTCCCATGTGACTTTTTCGGAGTGTAATACTACCAACATACTTTAATTAGGGAGATCATCTTAAACCTCAACACTTTCTCCTTCCTGTTTAATACCCGAATTGATTTTCCAATCATACGTTATACTTTCATTGAGCTAAGCTGTTGGAGCTCATATCCAATCACATATGCTAGATCCAGATAGTATTTCCGAAGCATCATAAGATATGACACATTGTGGATGCCTGCTAATTTAGGTGGTAACGCCAACCTACAGGCCTTGTCCTCCACTTTGTCCAATCTCTTTCCGAATCTCGTTACGTCCTTATGCTATGTCCTAAAGGCATGTAACTTCCAACAATACTAATTCACCCTCGGTGAATTCCAATGGTTTTCTGTCTTTTGTTAACATAGCTTTTCTATATGCTCTGAGGTGTTCTTAATCCTTCACAATTAATTGAACATCCTCAGAGGTTTGTCTTACAATTCGGGAATAATTTTCTATCTGTCACCCACTTTTCCTTATCCAAATCGGGGAAACAACCCTTACGGCCATACAATGCCTCATCTGAAGTCATCCCGATACTCAAGTGACAACTGTCATTATTGGCGAATTCGATTAGTAACAACTGATTATCCCAGGAGCTTATCAGATAAATGACACACGCTCTCATCATATCCTTCAGAACCTGTACAGTCCTCTCTGACTGACCATCTGTCTGAGGATGGAAAGTTGTGCTAACACTCAATCGGGTTCCCATAGCTTCCTGAAAAATATTTCCAAAAATGGGAAGTGAAGCGGGAATCCCTATATGATATCATGCTCATTGGAACGCTACATAACGTTTCACAATTTTTCGTACATATAAATCCGCCTACGCACTTAGAGTATCTGGGGATTTCCATAGTCAGAAGGTGGGTATATTTAGTCAATCTATCGACTATCACCCAGATAGCCTTATGATTCATCCGGGTGCTCTGTAACCCATCACGAAATTCATGGTAACTTGTTCCCATTTTCGTGTCGATATAGGTAGAAACTACAATAACCCTGGAACTTCTTTTGCTCTACCTTAATTTGCTGACATACGAGACACTTTTCCACAATCTCTACCATGTCTCTTTTCATATCTGACCACCAATACCCTTTTGTAAGATTTTGATATATTTATTACTTCTCGGATGCACTGTATATCCCGAAGAGTGAGCTTCTAACAATAACTCTATCTCATCACTGTGGTCCTGGGGAGCACTTATACTATCTCTGAACCTCAGTAAGTCATTATCACTCTCTGTGAACTCTGTCACTGTACCCATCTGAATCTGACCCACACTATCGACACCCTACTAATCATCATGCTAAGTCTGTCAAATTCGATCACTCAAATCCGGTTCTAATCTCAAGTTAGCTGTCACACAATCACTGTCATCATCAGAGGGGATCACATCACTACTGAGGCTTACAACTGCTCTAGCAGCTCACGCTCCCTGACCATCATATGTAATACCATCCCGAGGCTCTTTCTGCTCAAGGGATTAGCCATTACATTAGCCTTTCCTGGGTGGTACAATTTTCACAATCACAATCTCTCAGAAGCTCTAACCCTATTTGTTCTCATATCCGACTCTTTCTGTGAAAACAGATACTCGAGGCTTTTATGATCAGTGCATACCTGAAATTTCTCACCGTATACATAGTAATGTCATATACTCAATACAACCACTATCGCTGTCAACTTTAAATCAGGGGCCGGATGGTCTTTTCATGATCCTTGAGTTGTCTGGATTCCTAATCGACTATCTTCCCCTTTTGCATCAATACACAGCCCATTCATTATTTTGAGGTATCCATAGACTCATGAGAAACCTCTTAATCTGTTGGGTATGGTGAGAATAAATGCGGTGGTCAATTTATTACTTCAGTACACCAAAACTCCTGTCACGTCTATCATCCCATTCAAATACAACTTTTTCTAAGTTAAACATGTCAATAAAGTAGTCCATTTTGAGAACTCTCAACAAATCATCTGTAAAAACAATCTCCAATTATTGCTTATAATTTTCCCTAGACTTTAAATACACTTAAAATATCATCAATAAGGATGATAACAAATCGGTCCATGTAAAGTTTAAATATCTCATCGTAGTTGTGTTCCACTAAATATTTCAATCACCCATATCCTTGACCTATGTATGCATAAACGTATAATGTCATTTCGAAATCGCTTTCGTTCAAGATACTAACCCGCGTCATTTCCTTTTTCTTATATTAACGACTTTTATAAAATTTTTAATTAATTTTTAAACCTTCACGATTAATCGAATTCTATATTTCTTTATCGTACAAGTAAAGATACCCTAATTTTAAATGTATATATTACGATTGTCGATTTCAATTTAGAGGATCTGTATACTTTTAGACGCTGTCAAGTCTTCAGGCGGGGAGGTATTTTGAAATACCTTTATTAACCCTCAGACTTGACCACATGGACTGGTTATGGATATATGCACCCCTTATCCTTGGTCGCAATTCATATCTACTACATATCGCTTAATCTAAATTATTTCACATATCAGAGATATTTGTACCTTGCATACGCCTCTTATTCCAATAGATTTTGTATTCAGGATCTATCACATCTAAAAGCTTATCTCCTTTCGTATATCACTTATAACAAACTCTGTCATTACTCATTCCGTGAGTACAATCATTTACTCCTTTAATTTCAATCGCTGCACCCCTTTTTCGGTGTAGAGATACCAATAGGGTTTTCTCTGTCTCTTTACCCTTCTGTGGGGCAGTCTCACCCAACTCTGAGCAATCATTAAATAATTGGCCCGTCTTACCACACTTAATGCCTATTTTAGTCAATAAAGTGTAGGTGTAGGCCCTACTTCCGTGGTATCTACCACACATCCTACACTGCTTACACTGTTACACTGCTACATTGTACACTGCTACACTGCTTACACTTCTACGGAGCAGGTCGGGGTCCTCCAATCACAATACCCCTCAAAAGTGCTGAAATTGGATACACTGGGGCCTTACCACTCATCTTACCCTGTGACTCATCAGCTCTAATCTCTTACCAACTGGTCTCTTTCCTGCTCTGACATTTCTATCATTCTCTATTCTCTTCTGTCTCTATTTTGGCCCTTACTACCTTTCCCAATCTCAGAGGCGTGCAACACATGATATTTATTCATGCAACTGTATTCTACGCACTGCCTTGACATAAGTAGTGAGCCAATCAGACTCTAATCGACAATTTGAGCCCTTCCATGAACTTTTAGGCTTTCTGACTCTCACTGCCCATAGTGTCGGGGTAATACGTGGGTAGGTATATAAACTGAGATTCATACTCGTCAATCAAGCAGTGTCTTTGGGTCATTATAAGAAATTTTACCTGTAATTTCCTTTAAGCAGTATCCAGGATATTCTGTCACCGGAATACATCCAAAAATATTTCTCATGTCGGCTCTGGACATCTAACTTTTCAGATAGGTCGAGCGGACTTCCACTAATGCTCCGCCTCGCCTCCAATATAAATGTATTTAAAAGTCACCTTCTCAGTCGACATATACCGAAAGAATCCATACAACTTCACTATCTCATTCACCCAGTCCTCAACAACTATTGGTTTCTTTACTTCGCTATATACCGGAGGGGTGTGGGAATCTCTATAGTCTGAGGCATCTGTTTAGGCTTTACCCTGCCTATCCTCAACTATCTGCATAGACTGAGTAAACAACTCTGAAATATTTTCTACACTCCACTCCATCCTCTCGGAGCGTGTCTCAATACTGTTTGGTCTCTTTATAGGACCCTATGGAGTATGCTTAACATTAGCCTCCACCTCACTCTCATATTGAGTCTCATGTGACGACTCATTCGACTCTCAGGCCAATCTCTATGGCCTCGAGCATGTGTACTTGCTCCTCTACCATAACGGCTATCAGTTATAAAAACTATATTCTTGCATTTGAAACTAAATTCTTAGCAGCAGTTCCATCTTGATATACACAATTGTATCTAAACAATGCACAATATATGGGGACGTAAATTTACTTAACCACTAACATCGACTCATATCAGGCCAACTTTGCTCTGATACCACCTTTTGTCACGACCCATTTTTCCTGAAAACCCCTACAAATTTTTCACTTTTCATTTCTTTACCCATCATGAACAGTTTCACTACTAACAGTTGGGCTATGAGTCGATGTTAGTCCCTTCTGTCATGTTACTTACCTTAACATCTATTTTTCATATTTCATTTACATATCAATTTATTTTAACTAAATACATCCCCAATATTACATCCGTGTACAGTACTGTGCCTCTATATGTTCAGATACAAAAATTATACGAATGTGTATACCTGGTCTTGATAAGAAGCAGCGGATAACCGATCGCTCTCTTCTACTGAATGTACCCTGTAGGGTGGAAAATGAAAGGGTGAGCATAACTATCTCAGTAAGGCAATAATGTAAGCAGGTAGATAACTATACTATCTACGTGCTGATAATGTCATGATATAAAATCGTTTACATTTGGAGAATGAGGTAAGATTAAAACGATGCCACATGTATGTATATATCATATAAGAGAAATCATGAAATCGACATATAAAACAAACATGAAAAAATCATCATGTATGACATCTCATGCTCATCACGTTAAAACTCATTTGTTTCATCATAAACTCATCACTTTAAAACTTATTTGTTTCATTATAAAACAACCACATCAAGGCTAAACCCATCTCTCGAGAATACCTTGATTCATTAAATCGCATCTCGTTTAAAAACATAAATCGGGACATTATCCCTCCTTCGGGTTTGTCCTAGTCTATTCAGACCGTATGATATCATGTGAGGCATGTAGGTTACTGTATGAAAATCAAGGACTATGGCCATATTATATCCTTGTGATCCCAGGCTACACGGATCCCGATGTACGGGGCATCACAACTGTAACGGGAGGTGGGGTCAAATCCTACCTGCCAGAATATCAAGTAACATCATCGAGTCATCGTGACTGCACGGTACAGCGTACTTCGTGTGACATACACGGTACAACGTACTCTGTGGACCCATATCATAGTCTGGGGGTGCCTGCCGTAGGTCTTATCCACCCCAATACTATGTCGATAACCAACCCATGTCTCAAAGTATACGTGCGAGCATATCAACTCTCTGCGACACACGGTCTACAGGAGGCTTCCGCACGACTATATGCATGTCAACTTACGTCTAGTGCGAGCAAAGCTCCAGCACGACGCTATGCATATCATGATATCTAAAATCTCATGCGACCAAAGCTCCAGCACGATTTTTGGTACACACATAAATTTCTCGTACGAGTAATGCTCCAATACGGCTTTTTATGAGTAATAAATTAGTAAAATTTAGTGCGAGTAAGACTCTAGCACTCTTTTTACTCGTGTAAATATGATAGGTGGCTCAATCTTGAAAAAACATCTTTTAAAATTGTAACCGGTACAAACCGGTACCCTTTCGTATAATTCATGAAATCAACAGCCAACCTATGTGCATATTTGCTTAAATCAAAGCAATACATTTATATAAAACATTAAAACATGATAATCATGCAATTTATTTGCCTTACTACCCTTTTTGTAAATTTTACTCCCAAGGGTAATATTGTCTTTTTCTTTATTCACCCATGCCCCGATTTTCACAAAAATTATTATTTTGTTTCTAGATACTTTAAGAAATTCTAAGCCCTGCAAATCCCCTCAAAATACGTGTAGATATCTTTATGCACCTACAAAATTCCCTTACCTCGATTCTCTGTACAGTCTGACTTTTCCAATTCTACCGATCACCCGATCCGTTTGCTCCCAATATGTACTCCGGAGCTGCAGATAATTATTTACCATGTCAATTTAATCCAATAAATATAATTCTCACGTTTACTACAGTCGATTTAACTAATTGGGTCAATTTACTCTTATTGGGCCCGATCGCACCTTAATAGGTCTCGACCCATTTTCAGCCCGTTTCTACTTATTAAATCCCTTCTTCGGGTCTATTGGGCTCTCAATACTCATTGGGCTTCGTTCCAAACTCTTTGGATAGCCCATATACTATTTACGGTAATTACTGTAAAATTCTGAATAATATTCCTTTTTATACAGAATTAATCTGTAATATAATCTTAACTCTGCATTGAGGACTCTAATTGTCGAAATTAAAATATACTTACCCAATGCTATGCGAGGTATGAAAATCGGAGCTCAATCGACTCTCGTTCGGTCTCACGTACACGATCTATCGTCGAACTGCACAATATTATATTTAATTTTGGGTTAATTTTCGATTAAATATAATTTAAATAAATTTCTCGAAAATCAAATCGGTCACTTTTGACCTCGTATCGACTTACTCGAAGTCTATTATATCCCCGAAAATTCTTCCCCTTTTTCCTTTTTCTCTTTTTTCTCCTTTTTCCTCTCTTTCTTGGCTGAACCGATTCGATTCAGTTCAACCCGATTCAGCCCGGTTCACCTCTTGCTGAACCGGTCCGTACCTGTACAGGCCTTTCCATCGCCGTTCATGCCGTTTTCGGCCGGTTCCCAGCTCGTTTCTGGTGCCAATCGGTGAGCTTGCACTGGGGGAGTGTTCCGCTGGGGTCAGGGTTGGCCGAATCACGCCGGTGGCCGTCGGATTTCTCTCATCTTCTCCGCGGCTATTCCTTCTCGATTTGGCGTTCTCCGACGACGGTGGGGCTCGTCGCTGGTGGAAGGAGATCGCACGGACGTCCTCTCCCTTTTCCAGTGGCCGTCGGCCCTCACCTGTCACCGGTGCTCCTCGGTGGCAGATGTCGGTCTTTTTCGCGTTTTCTTTCTTCAGTTTCTTTCCTCTTCGCGTTTTTCAATTCTGTTTCTTTTTTTTTCATTTTTTATATATATTTATATTTATAATTTATTTTATTAATATTATATTCATTAAAATAATATAAATTCCCAAAAATATCTAAAAATTTATATTTTATTCAAATTAATTAATTTAATTAATTTATTGTATTTTTCCACTTTCCCGGTATATTTTTTTCGTATTTTCGGGATATTGTCCCGAGTGAAAATTTTGATTAATTCCAGTAAATTTATATCTGGATCAATTTAATCCGAAATTTAATTATTTCTTCGTTATTGATCAAGATTCTCAAATCTATTATTTTTAATTAAATTTTCTTATCGAATTTATACCGGCTTTCGATCTTTTGATCGTTTAGCCCTTCAACGTATTCGAAAATACCATTTAAATCCTTCCTTTCATAAACACACTCATTTTGTGTTTTAACTAAATTCGGGTCTTACATAATCGACCCTTTTTCGCGACCTTTTACCTTAACACTTACCACTTACAGTTGGGCTGAGTCAAATCCAATCCATATCTTACTCACTTATAGTTTAATTAATGTAATTAAACAAATTGAAATAGAAACTAGACTTTTATAACATATGCGGAAGCGTTTACATCAGTTTCTATTAACTATACATCCCTTTTTGTACAACATATTACTAGACTGTGCATTAATTTACAGGATATAAAATTTCTTTTTCATATCATCACATAGTGTATACCTCTTTGTACTGCTGGATGACTAGAGAATATCGTAGCAGGGATGACTGCAGTACTCACTACTGAGTAGTATCTGTGAAGGAGGAAATAAGGGGGTGAGCATAACGCGTTCAGTAAGGAAAATGTACAAGCAGGTATATAACTACACTATCTACATGCTAAAATACATACTCACATTTCCTTATAAAATAATATGCATGTTCTTTAAATCAATTTCCATCAATGTGAAACCGTTAATTCGCCAGATGGGTATATGTTCACACAGTTTATCATACAAAATCACTGAGTTTAAAACTGCACACAGTTCACACTTGAAATCACTTCTGACACAGTAAACACATAGCTTCACGCAGATCATTTTTCAATACCACACAGGTTTACACAACATACTCGATTCACACAGATCACATATAGAAAATACTTTATACTTTGTAAATCAATTACACGTTGAGACATAAATCATGGGTCATCCCATCCCCAGACACATAGCAAAGGAGGATGTTCGTCACCTCACACAGTAGTGACAATATCATATCACACAGATACAGACTTATGCAACTTTTGCAGACTTATGGCCATAGTCGGATTCCAGGCTACACTGATCAGGTGTGCGGGAACCCCATGCTTAGGGAGGCAGATCAACCATCCCTTTAGCATCACACAGATATCACACAGATCACACACAATTATCACACAGATAGTCACGACACATCGTACCCCATGGCTAATGCTCACGGTACATCGTGCTCCCATGGATCCTTAATCACCCATTTCTATTGTCTCGAAATAACTTGCGAGATTTCAAATGGAATACACAATATCCTCGAGGCATCAAGCACTCATTTACTTTCTCAAAATCCCATTGAAAACAATATGCGAGTAGGGCTGGTCAATCTACCTTTGCCTCTCATGCTCAGCACGACTCCACACAGTAAAGAAATAGAACGGCTCCTTTCACTAAGTATGAGTGAGAGGGTAAACTCCCTTCGATCACTCTGTCGACACATTTCATACAAGTGGTTAAAACTAGAGTCTGTCTATTATTGTTCTTTTTCAAAAAATTTGTAAAATCGCTTTTCACAACAATCACAGAAGACATGCAACACATGCTTATCGACTTATTTTCATACCTAGTTTTCTTCTAGATATTTCAATATCTATCTATTATCAGATACAATTCACACAACAGATAAGAAAACATATGTATAGCTATCTCTATAGCTTACATAAGTCCTTTACCTCAAATCACGCTTGAATCTTTTTCTTTGATTCCACTAGCTTGTGATCCGGTCATATCAACTCCACCTTTATCTTCCTTAGCTGAAATTGTGTATCACACAGATCAATATACTGTCATATACTTTATTTCACATGCATGATATTCAAATCCATGCATTTAGCGATTTACATCTCATTTGCCCTTTTATGCCTTAGTGGACTTTATCCTCTTACAAGTCCATTGCGAGTCTATAACTCGTTTCCAAGAATCCCTTAGACTCCTTGAGTCTATCGATTCATCTTAAACTGGTATTACACTCTTAATACCTCAAGTTCATGATTTTCACTTCATTGTGACATTTAATCAAACACCACATATAGTCAATTTGAGCTACTTTTGTTTCTAGCACATGAACTTCATCAAATCATTTTATAAGCATCTATACATGCTTAATAACATCTAGGCATGCTTAAATCATCATCAAATCCATGCCTAATTAATAACTTTTCATTTTGGCTCATTTAGCCATTTTCTAGGTCATGAATAGTTTAGCACTTCTAAGATGTTTCAACCATTAATCTATATACCAATCTACTCATACAAGTATATAGATTAACATATTTGAGGTTGAGATATTGAAATCTTACCAATCTCAGCTTTTCTTCACTTAGCACAGTTTAAGGGAAAACTCTTTTTCTCCCTTAAATGGATCACCTCAACTTCTAGCTTCCAACTATGTTGTTCTTCTCCACTCTATGAACAACTTTGATGAAATAAACTTGCCTCCAACCTCTATAGAAAGTGTTTATAGTATAGAGGGTGATTTAGGTCACTTGGTGTCAAAATATGGAAAGGTTTTGGTTTTTCCCGTGAAATACTGGTCAGCAGGTCCTATTTTATAGAAATTTTTCCTCTTGAAACCGACCTTCCAGGCTTAATGAGATCGATCTGCTCCTAGTGTCACGACCCAAATTACCTAAAAATCAGAGTAAATTTTTCGCTTTTCGATTATTATTTAATTCTTACCTTTCTCTCATCGTGACCATCTTACCAAACAGTTGGGCTATGATTCGGTGTTAGTAACCTCTCACCTATTTACCATTCCATTTCCATAACCACATTCACATATCAGAGTTTACTATCTTTTGACTTTAACTAAAGACATACACAATGGTATTTACATAACCTTACATCCTCGACATCATATCCATTTACAGTACTGTGCATTACATATTTAGATACAAAACCATACAAATGTGTATACCTGTCTCTCAATAGGAAGCAGCGGATACCAAGATTGCAAGTCCTCAGCCGCTTATTAATTACTGTGAGTGCTCTGAAAAGATGGGAAAATAAGGGGGTGAGCAAACCACACGCTCAGTAAGGCAATTATGCAAGTAAGTAGATAGCTCCACTATCTACATGCTCATAATGCCATGCCCTTAAAATCCATTTCTTTTCATTCAAATCTCAAGCACAAATCATGTATTTCATCAATGACTTAGTTTATAAAACTATTTGTGCATATCGAAATCATGTATCAATTGCATTTTATGTGACATCAGTAAATCATACTTAGCATGAATTAAATCAAAATCATGCATTATTTCATGCGATATAAAACAAATCATGAGATACAATCCTTTCATGAATTTATCATTAAAGCATGGAAAACACTTCATGCTAATGCATTGAAATCATTTCATTAAAACTGCAGTATAAACGAACCCTTCCGGGTCAATCATCTAATAAAACAATTCATTAAAATTCATTATAAAACTTCGGTTATAAAACCACCCTTCTTTCAGGGTCACATATCATAAAATCATAAAAATCGGGGGCCTGACCCCTCCATCGGGTCTACCCTGGTCTATCGACCAATAATTATATCATGTGAGACAAGTAGGTGACTATTAATAACAACATAGGACTATGGCCATAACCTCATGATCCCTGGCAACACGGTACCTAGTGTGCGGGTATCACACCTGAAATGGGAGGTAGGTCGTCCTACCCGCCAGAACAGCATAACACCAGGATTGTGAGGGCAAGGCTTGATGCCTCGTGGCTAATGCCACTCCACTCCAACAATCCCCACGGTACAACGTACTCCGCGTGACATACACGGTACAACGTACTCCGTGAACCCAAGCTCAGTCAGGGGTGCTTGCAATAGGTCTTATCCACCCATATCATCTCTGTCTCAGTATGTACGTGTGAGTATATCATCTCACTGTGACACACAATCTACAGGAGGCTCCAACACGTCTATATGCATGTAATATAATCCCTGAATGAGCGAAGCTCTAGCACGGCTCCATGCATATTCATGATATCTGAAAACCTCATGCGAGCGAAGCTCTAGCACGGTTTCATAAAAATCAGTAAAATCTGCGTACGAGTAGCACTCCAGTACGACTTAAAAATGAATGAGTTATAAATCCATATAAAATCACGTGCAAGTGAGCTCCAGCACGGTGTTATGCATCAATAAATCAAATCTCGTGCGAGTTACACTCCAGCACGGCTTATATGCAATATCATTTCAAAATAGGATGCGAGCTAAGCTCCAGCACCTCTCATGTATGTCAAATCATTAAAACTAGTGCGAGCAATCGCTCCAGCACCTTTTTATGCATATCAAGTCAAACAAGTCAAAACATGCAAAACATGTCAAAACAGAGTGCGAGCTAGGCTCCTGCACTTCTCATGCATTTCACAAGAATAAAAATCAATGCGAGCAACCGCTCAAGTACATTTCATGCATATGATGTCACACAAGTCGGTGCAAGCAATCGCTCAAGCACATTTTATGCACACTCACAAACACAGATATAGTGCGAGCTATGTGCTATCACTATCTGTTTCCATATAAACTTGATAGTTGGCCTATTTTCCAAAGAAATTTCATTTAAATATAAATAACACCCACGTAGTGTTATCTTGTGAAATTTATGCAATTACTAGCCAAACTACCGTTTTGCTTTGCTTAAAACCACGAAAATCCCTTAAATCTGAAAATTCTTAAATCATGCATTTCATGCATGTCATGCTTTCACCATCCTTAGGTGAACTTCCCTCAATAGGGG
Source organism: Firmiana major (assembly GCA_033439115.1). Classification (NCBI taxonomy): domain Eukaryota; kingdom Viridiplantae; phylum Streptophyta; class Magnoliopsida; order Malvales; family Malvaceae; genus Firmiana; species Firmiana major. Next base: position 39,115,799 of record CM065907.1, on the reverse strand, counting down.
TAAAATAGTCTTTACTTATTTCGAGTCCTTAAAATCTGTAAACCAGTTTTAGGACCTCTATACATAATCAGGGTATACATACATATTCAGTGTACATAAAAGCTATTAAAATACGCGTAGCTACCTCTAGCTACTCACACAATTCCCTTACCTCATTTTTTTGTACAGTCTAACCTTTCCACTGATGACTCGTCACGCAACACGATTTGCTCTAAATCCAATCTCTGAAACTGCGGATACATATTCATCAGGTCAAATACAATACAATTAATTGTATTTCATAATTTTCTGGGCTTAATTTAAATCATTTGGCCCGTTTGCACCTTAATGGGCCTTAATCGGCCTTAAGTTCGTTTTCCCACTTACTATTTACATTATCAAGGCCTATTGGGCTCACTGGGCCCATCAGTAATTATTGAGCCTCGTTCTAAACTCTCGAATAGCTTAATTTAGTATTTACGACAATTTATCCAATTTTCCAGAATTTAATTCATTTAATGCGAAAATTAAATTCGTAATTTATGCGATAAATTTCTAACATGCATAACGATGCAAAATTGTCGTAAATAAGGGTTACTTACCCGAGATTCCATGATAGTACATAAATCGAAGCTGACTCGAGCTCTCGTTTGACGTCAATTGTCGAGCTACACAATTAAATATTTTTTTGGGTAAACTTTCAGTCGGATATTAATTAAATTAAATATTCCAAAATTTAAATCGGTCAATTCGACCAATTACCGACTTACCCGTAACTCAATTGCATCACTGAAATTTTTCCCAATTTTTCCTCTTTTCTTTTTCCCCCTTTTCTCTTTCTTTTCTTTTCTTTTTTTGGCTGAACCGGTTCGGTCCAGTTCAACCCGGTTCAGACCGTCGGTTCAGTTCGGTTCACCCGGTTCAGTGCCTTGCCGACTGGTTCTCCACCGATTTTCGCCGCCAGTGGCTCTGCTGGGCCGTCCGATGCACAAATCTGGTCTCAGTTTTCCCCGAGGTCGCCGAAAAGTGGTCGGTCCAGCTCTTCTTTCCTCGCCGTCGGTGGCTTTCTCTTGTTCTCGCCACCGGCCTCCGATCGTGATGGCAGAGGGAAGCATCGGCTTCCATTTTCCTATTTCGTGATTTCACGAAATTCCCTTTTTTTATTTTTTATTTATTTTTATTATTATTTTAATCAATATTATATTATTATTTTACCAAAATATCTGAAAAAATTATATTTAATTCATTTAATCTGTAAATGAATTTATTAGTCCAATTTTACCTTTTCGATATATTTTTCTAATATTTTTGGGCTCATTTTTCGAGGTAAAAATTCTGAAAATATTAAATAAATTCATATCTTTATCAATTTAATCCGAAATTTAATTATTTCTTCGTTATTGATCAAGATTTCTCAATCCTATATTTTTAATTAAATTTTTGTGTCCCGATTAATACCAAATTTTGATCTTTTGACCGTTTTACCCTTGCACGTGTTCGGAAATACCATTTTAATCCTTTTGCATTTTTAAATGCACTCGAAAATTTCTATTCATTTCCTTTTTGCTCTTACGATAAAATCGGGTCTTACACCTAGCATGAGATCGATCTGCACAACACAGAACCTTAAGGAGATCGATCTGCTCTTGCATAAATCGATCTGTTGTAAGTCAGTAGCTTAAGGAGATCGATCTGGTTCCATTGGAGATCGATCTGCCCTATTCCATTGCTTGAACAGAAGCAGTTTTGGCTCTTCTAGATCAATCTTTCCTCCAATGAGATCGATCTGACATTCATATTTTTCAGATTTTATTGCACTTTTCTGCAGTAACTCACACCAAACATACTTGATTTTGCTGCCATAGTCATTTTCTCATTCAATCATCTTTAAGGCTTGAAAATGACATCCATTTATCCTTTAGGCATATTAAGACTTGTGTGCATTCATTGTATAACCAAAGGTATACAATATTTATGAAATGAAAGTATAAAGCTTTATGCAACTCATGCAACTCCCTTCCATTTTACCACACTACTTATTTTGAGTTCTATTCACATTCATCATTGAGAAAAGTCCATTTCTGCACATTCATACATAATGAAACTTGTGTGTACATCACAAACTTATATCACAAGTGTGTACACCAACTTATGGACTTATATCATTTATGCTTCACATAGCATATACATGTATATACATATGCATTTCATAAGGTTTTATACAAAAATACGGGTCTTACAGTTTTCTTCCTGTAACCAAGCACATTTCCTGCTTCCAGGCTATCATGCATTTCTTTTCATATCCCACCAAAACATCATCCTCTTTTCACTTCCATCATTTCATTCATTTTTCTTTTATATTATAAATATATACATACCATCACCTTTTTTACTATTCCATTCGTATGGCCACCATCATCTTTCATTCATTTTTTTTATTCAATTGCCATCATTTCTATTATTTTCTTCACGTTTCCAAACAACATCATTATCATTTTCTTAAGCCATCGTTTCTTTATATTTTTTTAACCATCATTTCAAACATCATTGCTTTTCTTTTCCATTTTTTTCAATCATCATTTCAAACATAATTTCTTTTCTTTTTATCTCTTATTTTATTTTATTTTATTTTTTTATTATTTTATTTTATTTTATTTTATATAGTTGTTTAATAATTTTTATCATGTATTATTTTCACAATATATTTAATCTAATATTTATACTTATTTTATTTATTTAATCTGCTCTGACATTATATCAATTTTATACTCGTCTATCCCATATGGTAAAATATTTTATTTAATTATATTTCTCTAAATCTCACGTGTTAAATATAAATCTAATTAATTTTTGATTTATACCATTTATTATTATTCTAATGCAATCTTGTGCTGTAAGACCCGATTTTATCGTAAGAGCAAAAAGGGAATGAATAGAAATTTTTGAGTGCATTTAAAAATGCAAAAGGATTTAAATGGTATTTCGAACACGTGAAGGGTAAAACGGTCAAAAGACCAAAATTCGGTATTAATTGGGACAAGAAAATTTAATTAAAAATATGAGATTGAGAAATCTTAATCAATAACGAAGAAATAATTAAATTTCGGGTTAAATTGATCAAGATATGAATTTATTGGAATAAACCAAAATTTTTGTATCGAAAAATAATCCTGAAAATAATCAAAAATTATACCGGAAAGACAAAATAATACTGATAGATTCATTTATAGATTAAATGAATTAAATAATAATTTTTGAAGATATTTTGGCAATTTTAATATATTTTAATTGATTAAAATAATAATAAAAAAAAGAAGATGAAAATTGTGAAACATGATTTTCTGGGAAAAGGAAATCGAGCCCCTTTCTGCCATCACGATCGACGACCGATGGAGGCCAGGCGAGGTCGGTGAAGGGAAGCCCGACGAGCGTAGAGCCACCACCGGCCTAACGCACACACGAACGGCGGCAGAGCGAGAGAAACTGAGGCAACCGAGAGGGAAAGAGAAGTTTCCCAGCGACCGACGCCGATTCGAGGCCGGCCACCACCAGCCGAGCGTTCCCCAGGCGTCGACGGTGCGATTGGTGGCAACCTTGGCCGGTAGAATGGTCACCAGTGCCGAAAACAGCGGCCAAACCGAAACGATACCAACGGCGAGGAGAGAACAGGCTGGACTGACCACTTTTCGGCGACCTTGAACGAAACCAACCCCAGATCCGTGCATCAGATGGCCCAGCGGAGCCACTGGCGACTAAAATCGATGGAGAACTGGCCGACAAGGCACTGAACCGGCCGAACCGGACTGAACCGACGGTCTGAACAGGGTTGAATCGAACCGAACCAAATCGGTTCAACCAAAAAAAAAGAGAAAAAAAAGGAAAGAAAAAGGGGAATAATTGGAAAAAATTTCAGTGAAGCAATCGAGCTACGGGTAAGTCGATAAGCGGTCGAATTGATCGATTTAAATTTTGAAATATTTAATTTGATTAATATTCTACTGGGAAGTTTACCCGAAAAAATATTAAATTGTGTAGCTTGACGATTGACGCTAAACGAGAGCTCGAGTTAGCCTCGATTTGTGTACGATCATGAAATCTCGGGTAAGTAATCCTAATTTACGACAATATTGCATCGTTATGCGTGTTAGAAATTATCGCATAAATTACGAATTTAATTTTCGCATTAAATGAATTAAATTCTGGAAATTTGAATAAATTGTCGTAAATACTAAATTGAGATATCCGAGAATTTAGAACGAGATTAAATAAATACTGATGGGCCCAATGAGCCCAATAGGCCTCGATAAAGTGTGGTAAATGGGCTTAAGGCCGATTAAGGCCCATTATGGTACAATCGGGCCCAATATGGGTAAACATGCCCAATGATTTAAATTAAGCCCAGAAAATTGAAATACAAATTAATTGTATTGTATTTGACCTGATGAATATGTATCCGCAGTTTCAGAGATTGGATTCGGAGCAAATCAAACTGCGTGACGAGACATCAGTGGAAAGGTCAAACTGTACAGAAAATGAGGTAAGGGAATTGTGTGAGTAACTAGAGGTAGCTACGCGTATTTTAATAGTTTTTGTATACACTGATTATGTATGTATACATGATTATTGTATAATGATCCTAAAAGTGGTTTAAATGATTTTAAGGATCGAAATAGGTGAAAAGACTATTTTACCCCTATTGAGGGAAGTTCACCTAAGGATGGTGAAAGCATGACATGCATGAAATGCATGATTTAAGTAATTTTTGATTTAAGGAATTTTCATGGTTTTAAGCAAAGTAAATCGATATATTAGCCAGTAATTGCATAAACTTCACAAGATAACACTACGTAAGTGTTATTTATATTTAAATGAAAATTCTTTGGAAAATGGGCAACTATCAAGTTTATATGGAAACAGATAGTGCCGACACATAGCTCGCACTATATCTGCGTTTGTGAATGTGCATAAATGTGCTTGAGCGGTTGCTCATATTGATTTCTGTGACATCATATGCATAAAATGTGCTAGAGCAGTTGCTCGCACTGATTTTATGATTTGATATGCATGAGAGCTGCTAGAGCCTAGCTCGCACTCTGATTTGACATGTTTTGACTGTTCTGATTTGTTTTGACTGAATATGCATAAAAAGGTGTTGGAGCGATTGCTCGCACTAGTTTTAATGATTTAACATGCATGAGAGAGGCTAGAGCTTAGCTCGCATCCAGTTTTGATATTAAATTGCATAAAGCCATATTGGAGCCTTGCTCGTACATGATTTAATCGATTTAATTGCTTGAGCCGTGCTGGAGTGTAACTCGCATAAGATTTGATTTATTGATGCATAACACCGTGCTAGAGCTCGCTTGCACGAAGTTTTATATGGATTTATAACTCAGTCAATTTTAAGTCGTACTGGAGCGCTGCTCGTATGCAGATTTCATTGATTTCTATGAAACCGTGCTAGAGCTTCGCTTGGATGAGGTTTTCTGATATCATGAATATGCATGGAGCTGTGCTAGAGCTTCGCTCGCACAGGGATTTATATTACATGCATATAGCCGTGTTGGATCCTCCTGTAGACTGTGTGTCACAGTGAGATGATATGCTCACACGTGCATACTGAGACATAGATGATATGGGTGGATAAGACCTATTGCAAGCACCCTGGACTGAGCTTGGGTTCATGGAGTACGTTGTACCGTGTATGTCACGCGGAGTACGCTGTACCATGGGGATTGTTGGAGTGGAGTGGCATTAGCCACAAGCCAGCAAGCCTTGCCCTCGTAATCCTGGTGTTATGCTGTTCTGGCGGGTAGGACGACCCACCTCCCGTTTTAGGTGTGATACCCTGCACACTAGGTACCGTGTTGTCAGGGATCACGAGGTTTTGGCCATAGTCCTATGTTGTTACGGATAGTCACCTACTTGTCTCACATGATATAACTATTGGTCGATAGACCAGGGTAGACCCGAGGGAGGGGTCAGGCCCTCGATTTTATGATTTTTACTATGCTAATTTATGTTTTAAAGGATTTTATGATATGTGACGCTGAAAGAAGGGTGGTTTTATAACCAAAGTTTTATAATGAATTTTAATGAATTGTTTTATGTGCTGTATGACCCGGAAGGGTTGTTTTATACTGCGTTTTAAATGAAATGATTTAAATACAGTAGCATGATGTGTTTTTCCATGCTTTAATGATAAATTCATGAAAGGATTGTATCTCATGATTTTGTTTTATATCGCATGAAATAATACATGATTTTGATTTGCTTCATGCTCATTATGATTTAATGATGTCACATAAAATGCCTTTGATGCATGAATTACATGATTTCTATATGCACAAATAGTTTTGATAAACTATGTCATGGATATATGCATGATTTTGTGCTTGAGATTTTAATGAAAAGAAATGAATTTAAGGGCATGGCATTATGAGCATGTAGATAGTGGAGCTATCTACTTACTTGCATAATTGCCTTATTGAGCGTGCGGTTTGCTCACCCCTTTATTTTTCCATCTTTTCAGAGCACTTGCAGTAATTAGTAAGCGACTGAGGACTTGCATGCTTGGTATCCGCTGCTTCCCATCGAGAGTCAGGTATACACATTTGTATAGTTTTGTATCTAAATATGTAAATGCACAGTACTGTAAAACGGATATGATGTCGGGGATGTAGAGTTATAAATACTAATGTGTATATATTTAATTAAAGTCAAAAGATAATAAACTCTGATATGTGAATGTGATTATGGAAATGGAATGGTAAATGGGTGAGAGGTGACAAACACCGAATCATAGCCCAACTGTTTGTAGGATGGTCACGATGAGAGAAATGTAAGAATTAAATAATAAATGAAAAAGTGAAAAATTTACTCTTATTTTTAGGTAATTTGGGTCGTGACAGGTTTAATGGTATCAGAGGTAAGTTGGCCTGATATGAGTCGGTGTTAGTAGTTAAGAAAGTTTACATCCCCATGTACTGTGCATTGTTTAGATACAATTGTGTATATCGAGATGGAAGTGCAGCTAAGAATTTAGTTTTGAATGTAAGAATAGACTCATTAATTGATAGCCGCTATGGTAGAGGGGCGAGTACACGAGCTCGAGGCCATAGAGGTAGGCCCGAGAGTCGTACTGAGTAGCCACATGAGACTTGAGATGTGATTGACTTGGAGGCCGATGTTGAGCATGCCCCACAGAGTCCGATAGAGAGATCGGACAGAGTCTGACAAAGAGATCGGACAGAGTCCGACAAAAAGACCGGACAGTATTGAAACACGCTTCGCGAGGTTGGAGCAGAGTGTGGAGAATATTTTACGAGCTATTTGCTCTGAGTATACGAGAGATATGAGGGCGAGTCGAAACATTGGTGGAAGTCCGCTCGACCCATCTTAAGAGTTAACATCCAGAATGGACGTAGAAAATAATTTTAGATGTATTCCGGTGACAGAATATCCCGAACACTTAAAGGAAATTACAGATGAAAGTCTTTACTCTGACCCGGAGGAACTGGTTGATTAGCGAGTATGAATCTCAGTTTATATACCTATTGAGATATGACTCTGACACTATGAACAGTGAGAGTCGGGATGTCTGAAAGTTCATGGAAAGGCTCAGATCGTCAATTAGAGTCTGATTAGCCCCGTTAGATATCACTGCCTATGCCGAGGCAGTTCGTAGACTACAGTTGTGTGAATAAGATCATGAGTTGTATGCCTCTGAGATTGGAAAAGGTAGTAAGGGCCGAAATAGAGATAGAAAGAGAGTAAAGAATGACAGAGATGTCAGAATGGGAAAAAGGTAGTTTGGTAAAAGCTGAGAGTTGATGATTCACGGGGTAAGATGATTGGTAAGGCCCCAGTGTATCCAATTTCAACACTTATGATGGGTATTCTGATTTGAGGACCTCGACCTGCTACGTAACAGTATAACAGAGTAGCAGTGTGAATAGTGTAAGATGTGTGGTAGTTACCATGGAAATAAGACGTTGGACGAGGGCGAGTGTATGCCATGGATCAGGACACTGTTGATGTTTTATCTGATGTGGTGGAAGATACCACACTGGTTGTGAATAATAAAGTAATTATTTTAATTGATCCTGGTGCCACGCATTTATTCGTACCGCCTTCAGTTGCTTATAAGCTAGTAAAAGATGTGAAGCCTGTACCCTTAAACAAAATGATGATGGTTAGCTGATTTTCACTAACTGAATATGGGTATAGGGATTGTAAGTTGAAAATAGGGGTGAAAACATCACTGATAAGTATCCGAAAAAGTATACTTAAGTTTTAACAAGTAATGAAAGAGTTTGTTATAAGCGATATGTAGTGACTATGGATTACGACCAAGTATAAGGGGAGGATATATCCATAACCAGTCTATGTGGTCAAGTCTGAGGGTTAATAAAAGTATTTCAAAATACTTCCCCGCCTAAAGATTTGACAGCGTCTAGAAGCGCACACATAACCTATAAATTAAAATTGATAGTCTTAATATATACATTTGAAATTTGGGTACCTTTACTGGTACGATAAAGAAATATAGAATTTGATTAATCATGAAGGTTTAAAAATTAAAATTTTATAAAAGCCGTTAATATAAGGAAAAACGAAATGACGTGAGTTAGTATCTTGAACTGAAGTGAATTCGAAATGACATTATACGTTTATGCGTACATAGGTCAAGGATATCGATGATTGAAATATTTAGTGGAACTCAATTACGATGAGGTATTTAAACCTTACCTGGACCGATTGGTTGTCATCTTTAGCGATGATATTTTGATGTATTCGAAGTCCAAGGAAGAGCATGAGTAGCAATTGGAAAATTGTTTTACAGATGAGGTGTTGTGAGTTTCTTGAAATAGGCTGCTCAGTTGACACATCTTGTTCGGGAAAAGATTGTATGTCAATAGGATGATAAGTATGAAAATGGCTTCTGTAAGTTTTGGTGTATTGAGGTATGAACTGACCACCGTAATTATTCTCACCATAACCAACAGCTCAAGAGGTTTCAGTGTGTATGGATACCTAAATAAGGATTGGGCTGTGTATTGATGTAAAATGGGAAGAAAGTCGTTTATGGATCCAGATAGTTCACGGACCATGAGAGAAACTATCTGACCCATGATTTAGAGTTGTCAGCCATAGTGTTTACACTGAAAGTATGGCGCCACCACTTAAATGGTAAGAAATTTCGGATATGCATTGATCATAAAAGTCCCGAGTATCTGTTTTCACATAAAGAGTAGAATAAGAGATAACCAAGAGGGTTAGAGCTTTTAAGGATTATGATTGTGAACATTGTACCACCCAGGAAAGGCTAATGTAATAGCTGATGCCTTGAACAGAAAGAGCATCGGGATGGTATCGCATATAATGGTCAGGGAGCGTGAGCTGCTAGAGCAGTTATGAGCCTCAATAGTGATGTGATCCCTTCTGATGATGACGGTGATTTCGTGACAGCTAGCCTGAGGTTAGAACTGGATTTGAGTGACCAGATTTGCAGCGTGATTCGGCATAATGTCGATAGTGTGGGTCAGATTCAGAAGGGTATAGTGACAGAGTTCACGGTGAGTGATGATGACTTACAGAGGTTCAGAGACAGTATAAGTGCTCCCCAGGACCATAGTTGCTGAGAAAGTGCTATTGTCAGAAGCTCACTCTTCGAGATATACAGTGCATCCCAGAAGTAATAAATATATGAGAATCTCTGAAAAGGGTATTAGTGGTCAGATATGAAAAGAGACAGTGTAGAGAATTGTAGCAAAGTGTCTCGTATGTCAGCAGATAAAGGTAGAGCAAAAGAAGTTGCAGGGTTATTACAGCCTCTACCTTTATTGACACGAAAATGGGAACAAGTTACCATAGATATCGTGATGGGTTATAGAGGACCGGGGATGAATCACGAGGCTATCTGAGTGATAGTCGATAGATTGACTAAGTCTACCAACTTTTTGGTTATGAAATCCCCTGATACTTTCAGTGTGTAGGCGGATTTATGTGTATGAAAATTTGTGAAAAATTTTGTAGCGTTCCAGTGAGCATGGTATCAGATAGGGATTCCCGTTTCACTTCCCACTTCTGGGAACATTTTCAGGAAGCTATGGGAACCCGATAGAGTGTTGCACAGCTTCCACCCTCAGACAGATGGTCAGTCAGAGAGGATTGTACAAGTTCTGGAGGATGTGATGAGAGTGTAGGCCATTAATTTTATAAGCTCCTGGGATGATCAGTTTTCACTAATCGAATTCGCCAAAAATGACAGTTGTCACTTGAGTATCGAGATGACTTTGTATGAGACATAGTATGGCCGTAAGGAGTTGTTTCCCGACTTAGATAAGAAGTAGTGGGTGACAGATAGAGAATTGTTCCCGAATTGGTAAGACAAACCTCTGAGGATGTTCAATTGATTTGTGAGAGATTAAGAACACCTCAGAGCGGACAGAAAAGACTATGCTGACAAGAGACAGGAAACTATTGGAATTCACCGAGGGTGAATCAGTATTGTGGCAGTTACATGTCCTAAGGACGTAACGAGATTTGAAAAGAGATATTGGACAAGTGGAAGATAAGACCTGTAGGTTGGCGTTCCCACTTGAATTAACAGGCATCCACAATGTGTCCTATCTTTTGATGCTTAAGAAATTTTAGCTGGACCCGATATATGTGATCGGATATGAGCTCTGTGAAATCCAGATTTTTTCACACTATGTTCATTATTTGGGACCATAATTTAAATTAAAGGGATTTAAATCGTTGGACGAAAGATACTAAATTTAAATGAGAAAAGATAGTGAGTCCTAGAAGGAAAATCGGTCTAAATTTGTCCCAAACGTGTAGAAGGGTAAAATGGTCAAAAGATCCTAATTTCAATGTAAATTCGATAAGAAAATTTCATTAAAAACATGGATTTAGGAAATCTTGATCGATAAAGAAGAAATTATGGAATTTCAAGTCCAATTGGTCAAGATACGAAAATATTACGAATTTTCGTAATTTTCGTCCGGGATATTATCCCGAAAATATGCGAAAAATACACCGAAATAGTGAAAATAAATTAAATAAATTAAATTAATTAATTAATAAAATATAATATAATTTTTTTGAGATATTTTGTGTAATTTATTATATTTTATTTGATTAAAATAAAATATAATAAATTAATAATAATAAAATAAAAATAAAGTAAAAGTAAAAGTAAAAAAAAAACAAAAACCAAATTGAAACTGGGAATCGGGATTACAGGATTGAAGGAAACAGAAGACAAAACCAGGAACCCGAACCCAGCCTCGTCTACCCCAGTCACCCGCGAGCCACCACCGGAGAATCGACCAGGCGAGAGAGCCGAGCTCATCGGCACCGACAACTGATGGAGAAATGGTGACCGGCGAGAGAAAGAGAGAGAAGGAGTGAAACAGAGAGGAGGAGTGAGAAAGAGAGAGAACGACGACGAACGGAGGCTGGAAGAAGAGAGAGGATCTCGCCACTGGCCAAGAGGAGGTCCGATCTGCCACCGTCGACACCGAAAACAGTCGAAAATGGCAGAAACAGAAGACACCACCGACGCCAAGGGAGAAGAGGCCGGACCGACCACTTTCTGGCCAGCCACGGCGAAATCGAGGCCAGATCCGAGCTTCGCGAGGTCCTGCGGAGCTGCTGGCCATGAAAGCCAGTGAATAACCGATCGGCGAATCACCGAACCAGCCGAACCGAACTGAACCGGACTGAACCGGACCGATCTGAACCTGTCTGAACCGAACCGAACCGGTTCAGCCAAGAAAGAAGGGAAAAAAGGAGAAAAATGAAAGAAAAAGAGAAAAAGGAAAAAGGGAAAAATTTTTGGGGATACACCAGATTTCGGGTAAGTCGTTAAGAGGTCAAAAGTGACCGATTTAATTTCTGAGAAATTTATTTAAATTATATTTGATCGAAAAATTTACCCGAAATTAAATATATATATATATATAATTATGCAGTACGACAATAAATTGCGTATGTGAGCCGATCGAACTTCGATTTGCACACCATCATAAAATCTCGGGTAAGTAAAGCTCATTTACGACAATTTATGTAATTATCACGCATTAAAAGTTTATTTTACGAGTTACGGATTAAATTGCGCATTTAGTGGATTAAAGTGAGATTTTTAATTAAATTGTCGTAAATGATATACGGGCTATTCAAAAAGTCTAGAAAAAAGGCCAAATAAGTACTGATGGGCCTAGTGAGCCCAATAGGCCTTGATGAAAGAACTAATAAGTGGAAACGAGCTTAAAATGGATTAAGGCCCATTAAGGTGCAATGGGGCCCAATAAGAGAGAAATTGGCCCAATTAGCTAAATCGACAGTAGTAAATATGAGGAAAACATTTATTAAGTTAAATATGATTAAAACGAGGTTTATGCCGATAAAATCGAGTAAAAAGAGTAAAATCGATTAAAAGTCAACTTTTGGCTAAAGCTTCAATATAATCACATATTTGGATATGTTAAAATGAATTTAAGCCATATGTGATAAGTTGAACTTGTTTTGCAGTAGCTCGGTCTATCGACACATTTTACGAGGTAAATTCGAGTATCAAGGAAAGTGCTCTATATCAGTCGCTAAGAGGTAAGGGATATAATTTAGAGTAGCATTAGTACTCCTTCATCCTTACCAACTGTATTTGTGTATGAGAATTGAATGAGATTTTACAAAATGGATTTCCAACTGTATTCAAACCGAAGCCAAAACCATTTCCCAAGTTTTCAGCATGTTTTATATATATGAGATACATTTTTACAGCATACAAGTTTATAAAAGTGATTTTTCACTTCTAAAACGAAAGCATAGTATTTTCATGTGAGATTACGGGTTAAAGTCCCGATATGTTTTATGAAACCATGTCTTCATGATACGGGTTAAAGTCTCGAGACAGCTTTTAAGCTATATTTTCACGGTACGGGTATGAGTCCCAAGAAATAACTATTATAACTATGCTTTCCATATTTACACGGGCTAGAGTCCCGCAATGATTTATGAAAACTATGTTTTCTATGAGAAACGGGCTAGAGTCCCGTAATGATTTATGAAAATCAGGTTAGAGTCCCGTAATGATTTTTAATACACGGGTATGAGGGCCGAAATGATTTTGATAAAATGGGTAAGAGGCCCAAAATGAATTTTTGTGGGCTAAAAAGGCATGATATGACGATAGTCAGAGGATCTGGGGTCGATCTCGCATACATAAGGCAGCGTATGGAGACGATCGAGGATCTACCTAGCCGACGGCCAGAGAACGGGCAGGCTCTGACTTGATATGAGAAACGTGCGCATAGTCCACACTTGGAGATGCACGTGAGTTCGTGCGTATAGTCCCCATTTAGTGGTGCATGAGAGATAGGGCAGCGTACGACCCTGATCCAGTCCTACGGCTCCCCTATACAATGTTCATATGTACCTCTGATGAATGCCCTACGGGACCAGATGTATGATGTCCTTCGGGACTAGTATATGAGACGATTGCCTGACCCTCCATAATTAATTGACGGAATGATATATATATATATGTTTTCGCACATTTCATGCTACCTGTTTTATGATTTTATTGAGCACAGATTTTCTATGATGAGATTTTAAAGGTGGTCATGAGTATGTTTTACGAAATGTGCATATGTCAATAAGATTTCATTTTCAAAGTGATAAGCATGTTATGATATGCATGATTAAGTTTTGAGATGCTTTTACTTGTTTACACGACGTGATATGCATACTATATATGAGTTTTACTAAAAAGATGCCTGATGTGTGAACTTATGATTTAAGCATGTTTTTACTGCTTTTATAAAATGTAAGCATCTATACTCCAGTACATGTTTATGCTGATTTATAAAACCATGAGTTTTACCATGTTTTGAGTATTTAAAGCTATTTTAAATGTATCTCTTACTGAGTCTGAAAAACTCACCCCCTCCTCTCCATCTCCCAGATTATCTATAGCGAGTCTACTGCACAGACGAGACTGTGGTCGTTGACAAGGTAGTCCGACCTTTCATCGGATACTTTCGTAACCTTGAGGTACAGTCTTACTTATATTCCAGACATGTGATACATAATAGACACTATTGTATATAATAGTCGGGATGTAACAGTTGTAAATGATTATATATATACAGAATGCAAGTAATGTAATGAGATCTTGGAAAATGAAAAAGATTTTAAATCTAGACATGGACAGGAAAACAACATAGTTAATGGATAAAAAGTTTAAATTAGCCCCATTTTTTCGTGCTTCCGGGGCGTGACAGTTTGCTTGGTATCAGAGCAAATGTTATGTAGTACTGTCGTGTCTAGTAATAAGAGTGTATTACATCCCAATGTGTCTATGCATGTCTAGTAATAAGGTAAGCTTACCTGTCAAAGTATGACTTAATTTATGGATTATGTGCAAATAGCAGATCGCTAATCATGAGTGGTAGACGGGACCGTTGACAAAGACAAGTTGAACCCGCTCCACCATCTCCCCCTCAACTCGAGAGCCCTACTGATAGAATAAGGAGGCTCAAGGAGATAGTATAGGGTATGAGGGAAAGACTTACAACTCTTACCACTATGTTTACCTAGCAGTTTGGGGTACGTACACCTGATACGGAGACAGCTACTCTTACGCCTAATCCTCCTCCCCCACTAGTTCCTCCAGTAGCCCCAGCCCTCAGCCAGCGGTTCCCCAGCATAGGGATGACAGAGAGACTCAGAGGGTGCGAGATTTCTTGAGTATGCATCCTCCAGAGTTCACAGGGCTTAAGGACCCAGTTAAGGTTGAGGAGTAAATCGTTGATATTGAGGTGATATTTCAGTTTTGGGGTGTATTGATAGGGAGAGAGTGACCATGGCGGGTTATATGATAAAGGGCTAGGCTAAGTTTTGGTGGAGATCCACACAGACGATATTAACTGAGGATCCCTCAAAGATCACATGGAATGCTTTCTTAATCGCATTTCGAGAGCAGTATGTATTGCTTGCAGCTCGAAAGAAGATGCATGTAGAGTTTTTGGATTTGTAACAGGGAAGTTCTACAGTAGATGAGTATGAAAACAAATTTACAACCCTGATGAGATATGATCTAGAGACAGTTAGAGATCTCAAGCGTCGGACAGAGAGATTTCTGGTAGGATTGAGATCTGGGATCCGTGATAAGCTATTGGGTTAGAATATCATAGATTTCAGAGATGCTTTGAGGCTAGCCCAGGAGATAGAGAGGGGCTTAGATGTTACTCAAGCAGAGCATGGTCTTAGGAGATCAGTCAGAGTTAAGGGAAAGAGAGCAGTTGCTTCTCGACATGATTTGAGAAGGGGTTAGCCCAAGAGAAAGAGGGTGGAAGGACCTCAGATAAGGGCCGGTAAGCCCAAGACTACAGTGGGTGTTACAGGTATGATCAGAGGCCCTAAGATAAGAGTGCCACGGTACAGGACATGTGGCAATATTCACACTGGACCTTACCGCGTAGGTACATTTACTTGCTACAGCTGCGGTGAAGTAGGGCACATAATGAGAGAGTGTCCACTTAAGAGATCTCAGGAACCTCATGAGGCATCTAGACAGATAGAGATATCGGCTCAGGCTCCACAGAGGAGAGCTACAACCACGGACAAGGGCAAGAAGCCTGTCTCCCAAGGTCGAGTGTACGCCCATGACCAGGAGATAACAGATACGCTATCCGAGGTACTCTCCTTATCTGTAATCATGAAGCACATGTACTGCTTGACCCAGGTTCCACACACTCGTTTGTGTCACCACGATTTGCATGTAAGTTTCATAGGAAACCTGGAGTCATTAGATTACATGTTACATATAAGTACACCTATGCACGAGATATAGAAAACAGATATGATATGTAAAGCTTGTGATATCATGGTAGGAGATAAGAAGTTGTTAGCAAATCTAGTATGGTTGAATATGTAAGACTTTGATGTAATATTATGCATGGATTGGTTAGCTACCAATCGTGTAAGTCTAGACTGCTACACTAAGACCTTAACTTTCTCCTTACCAGTAAAGTTCAGTGTATGTTTATTAGAAACTAATAAAAGTGCATAGTGTTAAAGTTATGAAATGATATAATGTTTATGTATGAGATTGACGTATGATGTTTGATTGTGTGAAGGATACATTGCCTTCATTTCTGATGAGAGTCGGAATCACTAAGTATATAGAATATTTCGATGGTATGTGAGTTTCCCGAAGTATTCCCAAAGGACTTACCGGGTTACCACCCGAGGGAGAAGTTAAGTTTGCCATTGAGCTAATATCAGATACTCAACCCATCTCTAAGCCACCTTATCGAATGGCATTGGTAGAGTTAGAAGAATTAAAGAAGCAGTTGCAAGGATTACTCGATAAAGGGTTTATAAGGCCTAGTGTGTCATCATGCGGTGCACCAGTACTATTTGTCAAAAAGAAGGATGGTAGTTTCTGTCTATGTATAGACTACAGGCTTTTGAATAACGCAACAGTTGAGAATAAGTATCCCCTGCCAAGGATAGACAACTTATTTGATCAGTTGAGAGGGGCTTCAGTGTTTCAAGGATAGATTTGTGATCGGGTTATCATCAGCTAAGGATTAATGAGGCTGATATACTGAAGACAACATTTCAGACCCGATATGGGAACTACGAGTTCCTAGTTATGTCCTTTTGGACTGACTAATGCTGTCAGACCCGAGTTTTCGATTTACGTATGTAGCTTATACCTTATGATTCCTATGTGTACGAACGTTATATTTCATAGTTGAATCATAAGAAGAGTATTTACTATCATGCAATTGATTTATTGAGAATTAAAAATGCATGTAAGCTACATAATAGCAAGATAAGGGTTAAATTAATTTTCGAGCAAGTACAGGGGTAAAACGGTCAATTGACCAAAATTCGATATAAATCCGATGAGAAAATTTCATTAAAAATATGAAATCGAGAAATCTTCATCAATAACGAGGAAAATATTGAATTTTGAGTCCAATTGATCGAGATATGAATTTAATTAATATTTTTGAAATTTTTTTCTCAAAAAATGAGCTCGAAAATAGTGAAAAAATATACCGGAAACGTAAAATCAAACTGATAAATTCATTTACGGATTAAATGAATTTAATATGAATTTTTGAGATTTATTGGGATATTTTAGGATTTTTAATATTATTTTAAGGATTAAAATAATATTAAAAATATATTATAAAGAAATTGAAAAAAAAAACGAACGAAATTCTGAAAACGCGGGGAGAGAGAAGGAAACGAAGCCGCCGCAAACCGAGGGAGAAGAGCTCACCGGACGGCCACCAATCCGGCGACCCAGTGACCAGCGAACGTCTGAAAAGGAAGAGGGGAAGCCCGCGACCTCCCAGCCACCAGGACGCGCGCCACCGGCGCCGGAATCCGGCGAATCGAAGGGAGAAAGCCGCGGAGGAAAAAAGGGCATTCGGCGGCCACCGGTGGGAGTTGGCTCCGATCGAGGCCAACCGAGAGGTCCCCTGTCCAAGACACGTCGAACGGCAGCAGCGGCACACCGGGAACCGGCCGGATGACGCCGGCACGGCTGAATCACCCCTGAACCGGTCGGCGGTTCAGGCAGAACCTTCTAAACTGAACCGGACCGGACCGGTTCAGCCAAGGAGAAAAGGGGAAAAAGAGGAAAAAGAAAGAAAAAGGAAAAAGAAAATTTTCGAGAATTCACCGGACTTCGGGTAAGTCGATACGAGGTCAAAAGTGACCAATTTAATTTCTGATAAATTTATTTAAATTATATTTAATCAGAAATTGACCCGGAGTTAAATATACGAAGTTATGCAGTTCGACGATTAATTCCGAACGGAAGCCCGATCGAACTCCGATTCGCGCACCATCGCACAATCTCGGGTAAGTAAAGCTCATTTACGACAATTTATGTGATTTATGCGTATTTAAGATTTAATTTACGCATTTCGGATTAAATTTCGGATTTAGTGAATTATATTCAGAAAATTGAATAAAATGTCGTAAATGATATACGGGCTATCCAAAGAGCTTGGAATAAAGCCCAATGGGTATTGATAGGCTCAATGAGTCGATAGACCTTGATGAACGGGCTTAATACGGATTAAGGCCCGATTAACGTGATTAAGGCCCATTAAGCGTAAAAGGGCCAATTTAAGTGAAATAAACTGTATTAAATGTGTAATACAGTAGGAAAAGTGTAATTAACTCAGTGAATGATTAAATGCAGTTCCAGAGTCATATTGAGAGTTGACCGGACTGCGAGATTAGACAGCACAGAGGAAGAGAGGTCACACGACGTGATCCGAGGTAGGGGACTCTTGCAAGTAGCTAGAGATATCTGTGCATATTTTCGTTGGATTTTACATTCACTGAAATTGTTTGAGGGTCAGAGAAAATCAATAATATTATAGGGACCCGATATGGGTAAATTACGATTTTACCCCTAGTTAGGCAAAAAGTGAAATTTTGAGAAAAGTGGTAAAAAGCATGGAAATGATGTTTTGAGTGGTTTTTACTGCTGTGTAGCAGAAGAGTAGGTGGATGGGCTAATGTTTTGAGGTCGATGTAAATTAAGCACACTTTATAGTGCTGATTTTAGTGATTTTTAACATCCCTATTTTTAAAGAGCCATCTACCGAATTATGTGGAAACAATCGTGCTAGAGCATAACTCGCACTTGATTTCAGATGTTTTTCACATACATTAGTGCTGGAGGTTGACTCGCACTACATTTATTTGACATGCATGATAGAGTATTGGAGCATTGCTCGTACTCAGTTTTTATGTGATTTGTGCATGATAGAGTGCTGGAGCGATTAGCTCGTACTCGAGTTTTACATGAGATGCATGACCTGGTACTGGAGGTTCACTCGCACTAGTGTTGATATTTTGACATGCATATACAGTGTTTTGAGGCGGAGTGTTGACTGTGTGTCACACTCAAGACGCGCACTGTAGTTTTTCGTGATATACACACATATTAGAAAAACCGTGACAATTTCCTCCGTGTAGACTGAGTGTCACACTGTTGAGATGTTCTCACGTGGATTTAGAGACATGGCATGTTAAAAACAACCTGATGAGCCCGAACGAGGGATAAGGGTTGGAGATCCACCTGATGAGCCCGGACGAGGGATAAGGGTTGGAGGACCAGCTGATGAGCCCGAACGAGGGATAAGGCTGGGGGTCCACGGAGTACGATGTACCGTGCGTGTGGCATGGAGTACATTGTACCGTGTTTTGTGTTGTGGAGTTGTGGAGGAGAGTTGTTGATAGCTGGCGGTTGTGATGGACTGACCCCCCTCCCGTTATAGCAGTGATAACCCGCACACCGAGTACTGTGTTGCCTGGGATTTCACCACATGTTAGGATATGTACATAGTCCGGAGATGTTCTCTTACAGTAAGATCCTTAAGCCCAACATCCTTAAGCCAGAATAGGCGGGGAGGCTCTGTTAGGCGGGGAGGCTCTCTTACATAGTCTAGAGAGATTGCATTTAGCCACTGAGTCTCGCATGATATATCACATGTATTTTATGATACGGGTAGACCTAAGGGATGGGTCGAAACCCAGTTTATTTGTGTTGTGATGAGAAATGCCATATTTCCTGTGTTTTGAATGTAAATGGCATATTTTATATAAAGGCATTCTTAAATGATTAAATATGCACTGTTTTGCATGAATGCCTCTGATTGATAAACCAATATGTGTTTAGTACATGAGATTTTAAATCTGTACTATATTATATATATTTTAAACATGCTTTTGAATTGAGAGAAGGAAAGGCAAGCACTATTTTCAGTAGATAGTATGGATGTCTACTTGCTTGCCTGATTTCCTTACTGAGCGCGTTGATAGCTCATCCCATTCATTTTCCCCCCATCTCTACAGATTCTCATCAGTAGATCGAGTCGGCCAGGGTATTGCATTCCTTTGATCCGCTGCCACTCCCCATCTAGCGAAAGGTATACACACGCGTACTCTTTTGTATCTGAACAATGTATAAACACAGTGATGTACACGGTTTTAATGTTGGGGATGTAAATGTAATGATGTAATTATATTTAAGTATATGAATTTACTTATGATATGAAAGTCATGTATGTATGATACGTGAAAGAATGGTAAGGTATGTATGGATGAGAAGACTGATGCCTATTCACAGCCCCAACTGTTGAGGAGATAAAGGTAAGCAAAAAGTGAAAAATTTATTGTGGTTTTTGGTAAAGTCGCGTGTGGGAGGAGGGCGTGACAAATGCCCAGCTGCATTTATGAATCTTATGAAAGATGTCTTTCGAGAATACTTAGATAGATTGATGATAGTATTCATCGATGACATCTTGATTTATTCTGAATCCCGAGGAGAGCACGAATAATATTTGAGGACTAAGCTCCAGACTCTTCGTGAGAAGAAGCTATATGGTAAATTTAGTAATTGTACCTTTTGGCTAGATCAGATTGCATTCCTCGGACATGTGGTATCTAAGGACGGGGTGCCAGTAGATCCGTCCAAGGTAGATGCAATATTGAGATGGGAAAGATCGAGGACAGTCACGAAGGTCAGAAGATTATTGGGATTAGAATGGTATTACCGACGGATTGTTGAAGGGTTTTCACAGATAACAGCTCCATTAATCAGACTGACCCGTAAAGAGGTTCAGTTTATATGGCCTGAGTAGTGTGAGCAGAGCTTTCAAGAGCTCAAATGTCGGTTGACTACAGCACCAGTCTTGACCATTCCAAGTGGTCTGGGGGATTTGTGGTATACAATGATGCTTCCCACCAGGGTCTCAGCTGTGTGCTTATGCAGCATGGTAGAGTGGTAGCTTACGGATCCCGCCAACTAAAGGATCACGAGCATAATTATTCCACTCACGACTTGGAGTTAGCTGTAGTAGTGTTTGCACTCAAGATATAGCGACGTTAATTGTATGGAGAAAGACTTCAGATCTTCGCTGACCACAAGAGTCTTAAGTACTTGTTTAATCAGAAGGAGCTGAATATGAGACAGCGGAGATGGATAGAGCTCCTTAAGGTTTACGACTGCGAGATTTTATATCATCCTGATAAGGCGAACGTGGTAGTCGACGCCCTGAGCTAAAAGGGTATGATGTCCTACATGATGATGAAAGAATGGGACTTATTGGGACAATTCACTGAACTCAGGATCAGTATGGATGAGATTGAGCATGGATACATGGCTAGCCTACAGATTAAACCAAGTATACTAGACCAGATTAGAGCTGGATAGCGAAATGATTAGAGGTTGCTGGATATGGTTAGCCAGGCAGAGGAGAGATCGCAGTCTGAGTTTACGGTCAGTGATAATGGATTACTGAGGTCCCAAGGCCGTATCTGTGAGCCACATGATGACACCTTGAGACAGAGCATTCTAAAGGAGTCTCACTATTCTAGATTCACCTTGCTTCCGATTTAGTGGAACAGGTAGCTAAGGGTGTTCAGCTTATATGTAACAGATTGAGGACCACACAGAAAAGTTATGTCAATGTGCATAGACATCCTCTTGAATTTCAGGTTGGGGACTCTGTATTTGTTAAGGTGTCACCGAGGAAGGGTATAGTACACTTCAAAAAAAAGGAAGTGCTACAATTTAAGACTATTCCACTAGTAAAGGTTCTCTGATAACACCACAAGACAGAAGAAGCCACTTGGGAACTAAAGAGCCAAATGAAGGAGAAGTACTCTTACGTGGTTGATGGACCAGCTTGAATTCAAAGGACTGAATTCTTAAAAGGTGGGAGAAATGTGAAACCCAGATTTTTTCACACTATGTTCATTATTTGGGACCATAATTTAAATTAAAGGGATTTAAATCGTTTGACGAAAGATACTGAATTTAAATGAGAAAAGATAGTGAGTCCGAGAAGGAAAATCGGTCCAAATTGGTCTCAAACGTGTAGATGGGTAAAATGGTCAAAAGATCCTAATTTCGGTGTAAATTCGATAAGAAAATTTCATTAAAAATATGGATTTAGGAAATCTTGATCGATAAAGAAGAAATTATGAAATTTCGAGTCCAATTGGTCAAGATACGAAAATATTACGAATTTTCGTAATTTTCGCCCGGGACATCATCCCGAAAATATGCGAAAAATACACCGAAATAGTTAAAATAAATTAAATTAATTAAATTAATTAATTAATAAAATATAATATAATTTTTTGAGATATTTTGTGTAATTTATTATATTTTATTTGATTAAAATAAAATATAATAAATTAATAAAAATAAAATATAATAAAGTAAAAGTAAAAAAAAAAACAAATTGAAACTGGGAATCGGGATTGCTGGATTGAAGGAAACAGAAGACAAAACCAGGAACCCGAACCCAGCCCCGTCTGCCCTAGTCACCCGCCAGCCACCACCGGAGAACCGACCAGGCGAGAGAGCCGAGCTAGTCGGCACCGACAACTGATGGAGAAACGGTGACCGACGAGAGAAAGAGAGAGAAAGAATGAAACCGAGAGGAGGAGCGAGAAAGAGAGAGAAAGATAGAGAACGACGACGGACGAAGGCTGGAGGAAGAGAGAGGACCTTGCCACCGGCCAGGTGGAGGTCCGATCTGCCACCGTCGATGCCAAAAATGGCCGAAAACGGCGAAAACAGAAGACACCACCGACGCCGAGGGAGAAGAGGCCGGACGGACCACTTTTCGTCAGCCACGGTGAAATCGAGGCCAGATCCAAGCTTTGCGAGGTCCCGAGGAGCTGCTGGCGAAGGAAGCCAACGAAGAATCGACCGACGAATCACCGAACCGATCGAACCGAACTGAACTGGACTGAACCGGATTGGTCTGAACCGGTCTGAATCGGATCGAACCGGTTTAGCCAAGAAAGAAGGGAAAAAAGGAGAAAAATGAAAGAAAAAGAGAAAAAGGGAAAAGGGAAAAACTCTTGGGGATACACCGGACTTCGGATAAGTCTTTAAGAGGTCAAAAGTGACCGATTTAATTTTCGAGAAATTTATTTAAATTATATTTGATCAAAAAATTTACCCGAAATTAAATATATATAATTATCCAGTACGACGATAAATCGCGTACGTGAGCCGATTGAACTCCGATTTGTGCACCATCACATAATCTCGGGTAAGTAAAGCTTATTTACGACAATTTATGTAATTATTGCGCATTAAAAGTTTATTTTACGAGTTACGGATTAAATTGCGCATTTAGTGGATTAAAGTGAGATTTCTAATTAAATTGTCGTAAATGATATACGGGCTATTCAAAAAGTCTAGAAAAAGGCCCAATAAATACTGATGGGCCTAGTGAGCCCAATAGGCCTCGATGAAAGAATTAATAAGTGGAAACGGACTTAAAATGGATTAAGGCCCAATAAGGTGCAATCGGGCCCAATAAGAGAGAAATTGGCCCAATTATCTAAATCGATAGTAGGAAATATGAGGAAAACATTTATTGAGTTAAATATGATTAAAACGAGGTTTATACCGATAAAACCGAGCAAAAAGAGTAAAATCGATTAAAAGTCAACTTTTAGCTAAAGCTTCGATATAATCACATATTTGGATATGTTGAAATGAATTTAAGCCATATGTGATAAGTTGAACTTGTTTTGTAGTAGCTCGATCTATCGACATGTTTTACGAGGTAAATTTAAGCATCGAGGAAAGTGCTCTACATCAGTCGCTAAGAGGTAAGGGATATAATTTAGAGTAGCATTAGTACTCCTTCATCCTTACCAACTGTATTTGTGTATGAGAATTGAATGAGATTTTACGAAATGGATTTCCAACTGTATTCAAACCGAAGCCAAAACCATTTCCCAAGTTTTCAGCATGTTTTATATATATGAGATACATTTTTACAGCATACATGTTTATAAAAGTGATTTTTCACTTCTAAAATGAAAGCATAGTATTTTCATGTGAGATTACGGGTTAAAGTCCCTATATGTTTTATGAAACCATGTCTTCATGATACGGGTTAAAGTCCCGAGACAGCTTTTAAGCTATATTTTCATGGTACGGGTATGAGTCCCAAGAAATAACTATTATAACTATGCTTTCCATATTTACACGGGCTAGAGTCCCGCAATGATTTATGAAAACTATGTTTTCTATGAGAAACGGGCTAGAGTCCCGTAATGATTTATGAAAATCGGGTTAGAGTCCCGTAATGATTTTTAATACATGGGTATGAGGCTCGAAATGATTTTGATAAAATGGGTAAGAGGCCCAAAATGAATTTTTGTGGGGTAAAAAGGCATGATATGATGATAGTCAGAGGATCTGGGGTCGATCTTGCATACATAGGGCAGCGTATGGAGACGATCGAGGATCTACCTAGCCGACGGCCAGAGAACGGGCAGGCTTTGACTTGATATGAGAAACGTGCGCATAGTCCACACTTGGAGATGCACGTGAGTTCGTGCGTATAGTCCTCATTTAGTGGTGCACGAGAGATAGGGCAGCGTACGACCCTGATCCAGTCCTACGGCTCCCCTGTACAATGGCCATATGTACCTTTGATGAATGCCCTACTGGACCAGGTGTATGATGTCCTTCGGGACTAGTATATGAGACGATTGCCTGACCCTACACGATGAATTGACGGAATGATATATATATATATATATATATATGTTTTCGCACATTTCATGCTACCTGTTTAATGATTTTATTGAGCACAGATTTTCTATGATGAGATTTTAAAGGTAGCCATGAGTATGTTTTACGAAATGTGCATATGTCAATAAGATTTCATTTTCAAAGTGATAAGCATGTTATGATATGCATGATTAAGTTTTGAGATACTTTTACTTGTTTACACGATGTGATATGCATACTATATATGAGTTTTACTACAAAGATGCATGATGTGTAAACTTATGATTTAAGCATGTTTTTACTGCTTTTATAAAATGTAAGCATCTATACTCCAATACATGTTTATGCTGATTTGTAAAACCATGAGTTTTACCATGTTTTGAGTATTTAAAGCTATTTTAAATGTATCTCTTACTGAGTCTGAAAAACTCACCCCCTTCTCTCTATCTCCCAAATTATCTATAGCGAGTCTACTGTACATACGAGACTGTGGTCATTGACAAGGTAGTCTGACCTTTCATCGGATACTTTTGTAACCTTGAGGTACGGTCTTACTTATATTTCAGACATGTGATACATAATAGACACTATTGTATATAATAGTCGGGATGTAATAGTTGTAAATGATTATATATATACAGAATGTAAGTAATGTAATGAGATCCTGGAAAATGAAAAAGATTTTAAATCTAGACATGGATAGGAAAACAACATAGTTAATGGATAAAAAGTTTAAATTAGCCCCATTTTTTCGCACTTCCGGGGCGTGACAAGCTCCAACAGCTTAGCTCAATGAAAGTATAATGTATGATTGGAGAATCGATTCAGGTATTAAATAGGAAGGAGAAAGTGTTGAGGTTTAAGATGATCTCCCTAGTTAAGTATGTTGGTAGTATTACACTCCGGAGAAAGTCACTTGAGGATGACAGTATAAGATGCGATAGACGTATCGGAGTAGTGTATGGACCCATTTGACTTGGTTCTAATTTGGAGGACCAAATTTCTTAAGTGGGGGAGATTGTAAGACCCGATTTTATCGTAAGAGCAAAAAGGGAATGAATAGAAATTTTTGAGTGCATTTAAAAATGCCAAAGGATTTAAATGGTATTCCGAACACGTGAAGGGTAAAACGGTCAAAAGATTGAAATTCGGTATTAATCGGGACAAGAAAATTTAATTAAAAATATAAGATTGAGAAATCTTGATCAATAACGAAGAAATAATTAAATTTCGGGTTAAATTGATCAAGATATGAATTTATTGGAATAAATCAAAATTTTCGTATCGAAAAATAATCCCAAAAATAATCGAAAATTATACCGAAAAAATGAAATAATATCGATAAATTCATTTATAGATTAAATAAATTAAATAATAATTTTTGAAGATATTTTGGCAATTTTAATATATTTTAATTGATTAAAATAATAATAAAAATAAATAATAAATAAAAAAGAAGATGAAAACCGTGAAACACGGTTTTCTGGGAAAAGGAAACCGAGCCCCCTTCTGCCATCACGATCGGCGATCGACGACTACCAAGCGAGGTCGATGAAGGGAAGCCCGACGAGAGCCGAGCCACCACCGGCCTAACGCACCCACGAACAGCGACAAAAACGGCGGCAAAGCGAGAGAAACTGAGGCAACCGAGAGGGGAAGAGAAGTTTCCCGGCGACTGCCGCTGATTCGAGGCTGGCCACCACTAGCCGAGCGTTCCCAGGCGTTGGCGGTGCGATTGGTGGCTGCCTTGGCCGGTAGAACGGCGGCCAAATCAAAACGATACCGACGGCGAGGAGAGAACAGGCCGGACCGACCACTTTTCGACAGCCTTGAACGAATCCAACCCCAGATCCGTGCATCGGATGGCCCAACGGAGCCACTGGCTGTGAAAATCGGTGTAGAACCGACCGACAAGGCACTGAACTGGCTGAACCGGACTGAACCTGTCAGACTCAGATTTTATGTAGCTTGCACCTTATGATTCCTATGTGTATGAACACTCTGTTATTATAGTTGAATCATAAGAAGAGTATTTACTAGACTTAAAGTGTTAGTGAAATGTTTTAACACGCAAAAGCTACATAAAAAGCCTAATGTGAGCTATATGAGTCACAGGCTAAACCGAGTAAATCTAAATCATTCTGACTGAAAATAAGAACTTAAAATGAGAGAGCATAAAGAGCTCATGAAGGAAAGTCAGCTTGATTTAGTCCCGAACGTAGAAAACGAGAGTAAAAGCTAAAAAAGGTAAAATGGACCTTTTTGGCGAGATAAGGTGTTTCGGGTGAAATTATCCACCAGGAACGGTTGAAACATAAAGACGAGAGTGTAAGACATAAGATATGACACTTTTGAAATTTTGAGAAAAAGTCAACTTGGTCAATGGTTAAGGAAAAAGTCAACTATAGTTAAGAAAGTGGACTTTTACCATAGTTGACTAATCATGGTTAAAAATTAACCTGTGGAGAAAAATTTGGGAAAAAATATTCTTAGCCAGAATATAAGAAAATCATCCCCGGAAGTAAGGAAAATTTATTCGGAAGGATTTCGGATTAAATTTAATAGTTAAAAATGTAATGGGCCTAAGGAGAAAATTTTCAAGCCCATTAAGGTATACTAAACGTATATCGAAATCTTAGGTCCTTTAGACCGAATTGTTGGACCAATTGATTGGCCAAATTTTGAGACAATTAAAGGCCCGAGACATAGTAAAAATTTCAGCCCGAAAGCCCATTAAGAAAGCCCAAACCGAGAAACCCAAATGGAAAGCCCATGAGATAAATATCTAACCATAGTTAAAGTTAACTATGACTCATAAGGTGACTCATAAGGTGACTCATGGCTAAGGCTTGGAAAGTCAAGCTTAATGGCTGAAAAGTAAAGCTTAATGGCTAAGTAAGTGGCTTATAAATTTAGCCACACCATTGTCATCTTCATCACGCCAAATTTGGCTAGAAGAAGAAACCATTGAAACATATTATCCAAGCTTTCTCTCACTAGAAATCACTAGGAATTAGGCATAATTGGAACTTGCATCCTTCATGGAAGCTGTTCCAAATTGAAAGGAGAGTGACATATGTTGGAATTGGCTATCAAGGAGCCATAGGGTGCAAACCATGAGCCTTCAAAGATTCGGCTAAAGGGTGAACACAACAATTGCTCCAGAGATTTTTGGAGAAGCAAATCGGACTGCTGAAACGAGCAGCACAAAGAAAGTGAAATTTCTCGAGTGATTGCAGGTAAGGGACTTTTGTGAGTAGTTAGAGATACCTGCACGTATTTTTGTCTGCTTTTACATTCACTTAAAAACTCTGAGGGTCAGAAAAAGTGAATAATAATTATTGCGACCCGATAGTGGTAAATTACGATTTTGCCCCTAGTTAGTCAGAAAGTTAACTTTTGTGAAAAGTTGTAAAAAGCATGGAAACTATAATTTTGAGTGTTTAACTGCTGTTTAGCAGGAGAATAAATAGATGGGCTAAAGATTTTAAGGTTGATGTGAATTAAGCACACCTTATAGTGCTGATTTTGATGTTTTGTAAATCATCCCTTTTTAAAGAGCCATCAATCTTATTTTGTGAGAATGAATCGTGCTGGAGCACAGCTCGCACTGGATTTCATATATTTTCCACATACATTAGTGTTGGATTTTGATTCGCACTAGATTTCCATGACATGCATGATAGAGTACTGGAGTTATTACTCGTACTCAGTTTTATATGATATATGCATGACAGAGTGCTGGAGCGATTAGCTCATACTCGAGTTTTTCATGAGATACATGACAGAGTGCTAAAGCGTTGCTCGTACTCGATTCTTCATGATTTATACATGACATAGTACTGGAGCTATTGCTCGTACTTGATTTAACACATGAACTATGCATTGAGCTAGTTGCTGGAGGTTTACTCGCACTAGAGTTGAGTTTGTGATGAGAAACAGTGTTTGAGCGGAGTGTCGACTGTGAGTTGCACTCAAAGGAGCGTACTGTATGTGATATATAATGCATGTTACAAACCTATGCCTGCATCCTTGTGTGACTGAGTGTCACATTATGTGAAAGGATAGCCGCATGAGGGTTTTAGAGATGTGGTATGATATTCCATGGTTTGAGGGCTAAGACCTATGGCAGGCACCCCAACTGTGATGTAGGGTCCACGGAGTACGTTGTACCGTGCGAGTGGCATAGAGTACCTTGTCGTACCGTGTATTCGGCATGGGAGTACATTGTACCGTGTGGTGTTATGGAGTTGAGGAGGATATAGCTGGCGGTTGTGATGGACTGACCCCCCTCCCGTTGCAGCAGTGATGCCCCGTACATCGAGTATTGTGTTGCTTGGGATCACATGTCGGATATGATCATAGTCCAGGATACTATTTGCATTTCACCACAGAGTCTCACATGATATATCACATTGATTGACTAATTTAAATTGCGGACAGACCTGAGGGATGGGTCGGACTCTGATTTTGTGATGTGAATGATTTAAATGCCATATTTATTGTGATTTAAATATACATGGCATGATTTATCTAAAGGCATGATTTATATAAAGATGCATTATTTTGCACTACATGCCTACATTTGAGAAAGAAAGCATGATTTCTGTACATGGGATTTAATCTGTGCAAGTATACATATATTTATTTAAAGGCATGCTTTTAAACTAAGTAAAGGAAAGAATGTTTTCAAGGCATAACATTATTTTGAGTAGATAGTGTAGATATCTACTTGCTTGCCTGATTTCCTTACTGAGCGCGTTGTATGCTCACCCCCCTTTCTTTACATCTCTCTACAGATCATCAGCAGTAGAGCGAGAGCTATTGAGGGATAGTATTCCTGAGTCCACTACTAGTTCCTATCGATCGACAGGTATACATATTTTGTACAGTTATGTATCTAAACATAGAAACAGCACAGTGATGTATACGATATATATTATGGGGGATGTATTTGTGTTAGATTTTATATAATCTCAGTTACAGTCAGTAACAGTATATTGACATGTATGTATGATAATGGATAATGTGGTAAATGAGAATTCTGACATCGAATCACAGGCCAACCATTGAAGAGAGGAAAGGTAAGTTAAAAATGTGAAAAAATTTGTAGTGGTTTTTGGTTAAGTCATTGATTGAGAATGGGTCCTGACAGAATGGTATCAGAGCAGAGGTTGGTCTAATGTGAGTCGGTGTTAGAAAATAAGAAAGTGTACATCCCCATAGTACTGTGCTGTGGTTAGATATAACTGTGTATACCAGATAGGAAACAAAAAAATTCATTATTATGAATGCAGGAACTTTGCCTATATGGCAAATACGCGTAGTGGTAGAAGTATGAGAGGTAGGGCTCGAGGTCAGGGAGATAGACCCGAGGGACGAGCTGCTGCCGAACCATTACCTAATCCTGAGACTCCAGGTGCTACTGAGGCACCCGAGTGTGCTGAGATGCGCTTTATGAGATTAGAGCGTAGTCTTGAGACGATTGTAGAGATGTTGGCACAGACAATGCTAGGTAGGCAGAGACAGGAGGCAGGAGCTATGACAGGAGAGGCAGTTGCCCCTGACACACCTACACAGACGACTCATGCACCGAGGACTGTAGATACTCCGACACCCCCACCAGTTTCGGGTGGTAGTGATTAGGGTACGGATGTGATCTACATCGGTTGCGAGAATTCTAGAAGTTTAGACCTCCATCTTTTAGTGGGGTCAAGGACCCTGTAGCTGCTGAGGAGTAGATAGCAGAGATAAAGAAGCTTTATGGATTCTTCGAGTGTACGACCTCGGAGATGGTCGCATTTACTGCGTTCCTACTGAAGGGAGCTGCAGAGCATTGGTGGAAGTCCACTCGACCTATATTGAGAGCCCGACACACAGACATTAGTTTGGAGATATTTTGAGAGGCCTTTAGGAGGCAGTTTGTTCCCGATATCGCACAATGAAAACTACAGGCAGAGTTTTTGGGACTGAACGAGGGGAGCTTATCTGTGGATGAGTATGAGACTTGATTCCTATCCCTAGGGAGATATGACCCAGATACCATGTATAGTGAGGCCAGGAAGGTCCTCAGGTTTATCGATGGGTTGAGACCGATTCTGCGGTCCAGGTTGGTTCCATTAGACATAGCGACATATGAGGAAGCAGTGCGCAGGGCGCAACTGTGTGAGTAAGATTACGAAAGAAATGCTTTCGAGTTCGGGATGTTTAGCCGTAGTCGAGATATACAGAAAAAGAGGCCAGCTAGAGATTTCGATTATCGAGGAGGGAAGAAACTCTTTGGTAAGAGATCATGGGTAGAGGAGGCACGAGAGAGATATGCTAGACCTCCTGCTTATCCGATTGTAGCCCCAGCAAAGGGCATTGTCATAGGAGGACAGAGACCTACTGTTGATCAGTACAGAAGATGCGGTAAACAACATGGAAGTAAACCATGTCCGCTGACTCCTATTGTGTGTTTTATATGTGGGAAACAGGGGTACATTGGTAGAGAGTGCCTAGAGACATTTGTGACTGCACCACTGAGGGGCAGGGAGCCTGATAGAACTCCAGCTGGTACGTCTGCTCAGAGAGGTAGAGCGACGACAGAAGAAAAGCGGAAACAAGTGATGGGTCGAGGGTGAGTAGATGCTTTGGACCAGGGTACAGCTGATGCTTCATCGGATGTAATTCGAGGTTTCATTGCGTACGTGGTAGATATGGATAAGGCACATCCAGAGTTGTCAGATATTACTGTGGTCAATGAGTACCCAGATGTTTTTTCGGATGAATTGCCAAGGTTACCACCAGACAGAGAGATGGAGTTCTGTATAGATTTGGTGTCTGGTACAGAGCCTATTTTGAGACCACCATATCGTATGGCCTTGGTTGAGCTAGATGAGCTCAAGAGACAGTTACAGGAGTTGTTGGATAGGGGTTTTCTATGACCGAGTGTTTCACCTTGGGGAGCACCGATTTTGTTTGTGAAGAAGAAGGATGGGAGCCTCCGATTGTGTATAGATTATCGATTGTTGAATAAGGCCACCATCAAGAATAGATATCCCCTTTCACGTATTGACGACTTGTTAGATCAGCTTTAGGGAGCATAAGTCTTTTCCAAGATTGACCTGAGGTCTGGGTATCATCAGTTGAAGGTTCGGAGTGGAGATGTACCCAAGACAGCATTTCGTACCCGATATGGCCATTATGAGTTCTTGGTCATGCCATTCGGATTGACGAATGCTCCAACTGCTTTCATGGCTTTGATGAACAATGTGTTCAAGCCATATTTGGATCAATTTGTTATCGTTTTTATCGATGACATATTGATATACTCGAGATCCAAGGACGAGCACGAGGAGCACCTCAGGATCGTGTTACAGACTCTACGAGAGCATGAGTTATATGCTAAGCTCAGTAAGTGTGACTTTTGGTTGTCACAGATCTCGTTTTTGGGACATGTTGTATCGAGAGATGGTGTATCAGTTGATCCATCTAAGATAGAGGCTGTAGTTCAGTGGGAACAATCGAGGACAGTCACCGAGATCAAGAGTTTTTTGGGTTTAGCAGGGTACTATAGGAGATTCGTTGAGGAATTTTTGAAGTTGGCTGCTCCGTTGGCATATCTTACTCGAAAGAGTGCACCATTCGTATGGAACGAGGATTGTGAGAAGAGTTTTGAGGAGTTGAAGCGTCGCTTGACCACCGCTCCGATTCTCACTATCCCTACTAGCTCAGGAGGATTTGCAGTGTATACCGATGCTTCGCATCAGGGACTGGGCTGTGTATTGATGCAGGATGGGAAGGTAGTTGCTTATGGATCCAGATAGCTGAAGGATCATGAGAAGAACTATCCGACCCATGATTTGGAGTTAGCAGCAGTAGTGTTTGCGTTGAAGGTATGGCGCCACTACTTATATGGAGAGAAGTTCCAGATATTTACTGACCACAAGAGCCTCAAGTATCTGTTCTCATAGAAAGAGCTGAACATGAGACAGAGAAGATGGCTAGAGCTTCTGAAGGACTACGATTGTGAGATACTTTATCATCCGGGTAAGGCTAACGTTGTAGCCGATGCCTTGAGCAGGAAGAGCCTAGGGATGGTATCGTATATGATGGTTAGGGAACATGATTTGCTAGAGCAGTTTGCTAGCCTCAGTTTGGGAGTCGTGCCTTCTGACATGGAGATAGGCTATGTGATAACTAGTCTACGCTTGGAGCCGGATCTGTTGGACAGGATCAAAGTGGCTCAGCAGACTGATCCATTTTGTATGGATGTGAGTAGTCAGATGCAGAAGGGCACCGTGACTGATTTTGAGTTAAGTTCTAATGGACTACTGAGGTTCAGAGGCAGATTGTGTGTTCCAGAGGATCCAGGACTCCAGAGATTGATATTGGCAGAAGCTTATTCTTCGAGGTATACGTTACATCCGGGGAGTGACAAAATGTATCAGAACCTCCGAAAGGTATACTGGTGGTCAGGTATGAAGAGAGATGTAGCAAACTTTGTGGCAAAGTGTCTCGTATGTCAGCAGGTGAAGGTTGAGCATCAGAAACCTGTAGGGTTATTGCAGCCTCTACCTATACCGGCATGGAAATGGGAGCATATTACCATGGATTTCGTGATGGATTTACTGAGAACTCGCAGGAATCGCGATGCTATATGGGTGATCGTCGACTGACTGACGAAGTCAGCCCACTTCCTAGCTATGAGAGCGACCGATACTCTGAGTTTATTAGCGGAACTGTATGTACGCGAGGTAGTGAGGTTACACGGTGTACCAGTGAGCATAGTCTCTGATAGGGATTCTCGCTTCACTTCCTAGTTTTGGGGACGTTTTCAGGAAGCCATGGGAACCCAGTTGAGTTTGAGCACCGCTTTCCATCCTCAGACAGATGGTCAGTCAGAGAGGACTATACAGACTCTGGAGGATATGTTGAGAGCATGTGTGCTAGATTTTAGAGGCTCCTGGGATGACCTCCTGCCACTAGCCGAGTTCGCCTACAACAACAATTATCATTCGAGTATCGGGATGGCACCGTATGAGGCTTTTTATGGCCGTAGATGTCGTTCTCCTATTGGATGGGAAGAAGTGGGTGACCGTAAGATTTTCGCTCCTGACATGGTTACACAAGCATTTGAGGACGTCCACTTGATAGTAGAGAGACTGCGGAAAGCTCAGAGCAAACAGAAGAGTTACGTTGATAGGAGATGTAAGCCACTAGAGTTTGCAGTTGGTGAATCCGTGTTTTTGAGAGTTTCTCCTTCCAAGGGCATAGCGAGATTTGGGAAGAGAGGGAAACTAAATCCTCGCTATATTGGACCCTTTGAGATACTTGATCGAGTGGGAGATAAGTCTTATAGGTTGGCACTGCCACCGGACTTATCAAGTGTCCATAACGTCTTCCACATATCAATGCTTCGGAAGTATCACCCGGATCCGGCACATGTGATTAGTTACGAGCCTTTGGAGCTCCGAGAGGACTTGTCATATGTTGAGGGACTGATTCGGATATTGGATAGGAAGGAGAAGGTATTGAGATCGAAGACCATTAGGTTAGTGAAGATTCTCTGGCAGCATCATACTTTAGAGGAAGCTACTTGGGAGCTAGAGAGTCTGATGCGAGATAAGTACCCTCACCTATTTGATGACCGACTTGGTTCTAATTTGGAGGACCAAATTTTTTGAGTAGGGGAGGATTGTTAGACCTGGATTTTATGTAGCTTGTACCTTATGATTCCTATGTATATGAACACTCTGTTATTATAGTTGAATCATAAGAAGAGTATTTACTAGACTTAAAGTGTTAGTGAAATGTTTTAACACGCAAAAGCTACATAAAAAGCCTAATGTGAGCTATAAGAGTCACAGGCTAAACCGAGTAAATCTAAATCATTCTAACTGAAAATAAGAACTTAAAATGAGAGAGCATAGAGAGCTCATGAAGGAAAGTCAGCTTGATTTAGTCCCGAACGTAGAAAACGAGAGTAAAAGCTAAAAAGGGTAAAATGGACCTTTTTGGCGAGATAAGGTGTTTCGGGTGACATTATCCACCAGGAATGGTTGAAACATAAAGACGAGAGTGTAAGACATAAGATATGACACTTTTGAAATTTTAAGAAAAAGTCAACTTGGTCAATGGTTAAGGAAAAAGTCAACTATAGTTAAGAAAGTGGACTTTTACCATAGTTGACTAATCATGGTTAAAAATTAACCTGTGTGGAGAAAAATTTGAGAAAAAATATTCTTGGCCAGAATATAAGATAATCATCCTCGGAAGTAAGGAAAATTTATTCGAAAGGATTTCGGATTAAATTTAATGGTTAAAAACGTAATGGGCCTAAGGTGAAAAATTTAAAGCCCATTAAGGTATACTAAACGTATATCGAAATTCTTAGGTCCTTTAGACCGAATTGTTGGACCAATTGATTGGCCAAATTTTGAGTCAATTAAAGGCCCGAGACATAGTAAAAATTTCAGCCCGAAAACCCATTAAGAAAGCCCAAATCGAGAAGCCCAAATGGAAAGCCCATGAGATAAATATCTAACCATAGTTAAAGTTAACCATGACTCATAAAGCGACTCATGGCTAAGGCATGGCAAGTCAAGCTTAATAGCTGAAAAGTAAAGCTTAATGGCTAAGTAAGTGGGTTATAAATTTAGCTACACCATTGTCATCTTCATCACACCAAATTCGGCTAGAAGAAGAAACCATTGAAACATATTATCCAAGCTTTCTCTAACTAGAAATCACTAGGAATTAGGCATAATTGGAACTTGCATCCTTCATGGAAGTTATTCCAAATTGAAAGGAGAGTGACATATGTTGGAATTGGCTATCAAGGAGCCATAGAGTGCAAACCGTGAGCCTTCAAAGATTCGGCCAAAGGGTGAACACAACAATTGCTCCAGAGATTACTGGAGAAGCAAATCGGACTGCTGAAACGAGTAGCACAGAAAAAGTGAAATTTCTCTAGTGATTATAGGTAAGGGACTTTTGTGAGTAGTTAGAGATACCTGCACGTATTTTTGTCTGCTTTTAAATTCACTTAAAAACTCTGAGGGTCAGGAAAAGTGAATAATAATTATTGCGACCCGATAGTGGCAAATTATGATTTTGCCCCTAGTTAGTCAAAACGTCAACTTTTGTGAAAAGTTGTAAAAAGTTGTAAAAAGCATGGAAACCATCATTTTGAGTGTTTAACTGCTGTTTAGCAGGAGAATAAATAGATGGGCTAAAGATTTTAATGTTGATGTGAATTAAGCACACCTTATAGTGTTGATTTTGATTTTTGTAAATCATCCCTTTTTAAAGAGCCATCTATCATATTTTGTGAGAATGAATCGTGCTGGAGCACAGCTCGCACTGGATTTCATATATTTTCCACATACATTAGTGCTGGATTTTGATTCGCACTAGATTTCCATGACATGCATGATAGAGTACTGGAGTTATTATTCGTACTCAGTTTTATATGATATATGCATGACAGAGTGCTGGAGCGATTAGCTCGTACTCGAGTTTTTCATGAGATACATAACAGAGTGCTGGAGCGTTACTTGTACTCGATTCTTCATGATTTATACATGACATAGTACTGGAGCTTTTGCTCGTACTTGATTTGATGATATTATGCATAGCATGGTACTGGAGCTATTGCACGTACTTGATTTAATACATGAACTATGCATTGACCTAGTTGCTGGAGGTTTACTCGCACTAGAGTTGAATTTGTGATGTGAAACAGTGTTTGAGCGGAGTGTCGACTGTGAGTCGCACTCAAAGGCGCGCACTATATGTGATATATAATACATGGTACAAATCTATGCCCGCATCGTGACTGAGTGTCACATTATGTGAGAGGATAGCCGCATGAGGGTATTAGAGATGTGGTATGATATTCCATGGTTTGAGGGCTAAGACCTATGGCAGGCACCCCAACTATGATGTAGGGTCCACAGAGTACATTGTACCGTGCGAGTGGCATAGAGTACCTTGTCGTACCGTGCATTCGGCATGGGAGTAAACTGTACCGTGTGGTGTTGTGGAGTTGAGGAGGATATAGCTGGCGGTTGTGATGGACTAACCCCCCTCCCGTTGCAGCAGTGATGCCCCGCACACCGAGTACTATGTTGCTTGGGATCACATGTCGGATATGATCATAGTCCAGGATACTATTTGCATTTCACCATAGAGTCTCACATGATATATCACATTGATTGACTAATTTAAATTGCGGACAGACCTAAGGGATGGGTCGGACTCCGATTTTGTGATGTGAATGATTTAAATGCCATATTTATTGTGATTTAAATATACATGGCATGATTTATCTAAAGGCATGATTTATATAAAGATGCATTGTTTTGCACTACATGCCTACATTTGAGAAAGAAAGCATGATTTCTGTACATGGGATTTAATTTGTACAAGTATACATATATATATACATATATTTAAAGACATGCTTTTAAACTGAGTAAAGGAAATAATGTTTTCAAGGCATAGCATTATTTTAAGTAGATAGTGTAGATATCTACTTGCTTGCCTGATTTTCTTACTGAGCACGTTGTATGCTCACCCCCTTTCTTTACATCTCTCTACAGAGCATCAGTAGTAGAGCGAGAGCTATTGAGGGATAGTATTCTTGAGTCCACTACTAGTTCCTATCGATCGACATGTATACATATTTTGTACAGTTATGTATCTAAACATAGAAACAACACAGTGATGTATACGATATATATTATGGGGGATGTATTTGTGTTAGATTTTATATAATCTCAGTTACAGTCAGTAACAGTATATTGACATGTTTGTATGATAATGGATAATGTGGTAAGCGAGAATTCTGACATCGAATCACAGCCCAACCATTGAAGAGAGGAAAGGTAAGTTAAAAATGTGAAAAAATTTGTAGTGGTTTTTGGTTAAGTCATGGATTGAGAACGAGTCTTGACAGAATCGGTGGTCTGAACCGGGTTGAACCGAACCGAACCGTATCGGTTCAACCAAAAAAATAGAAAAAAAAGGAAAGAAAAAGAGGAAAAATTGGGAAAAATTTCAGTGATGCAATCGAGCTACGGGTAAGTCGGTAAGCGGTCGAATTGACCGATTTAAATTTTGAAATATTTAATTTGATTAATACTCGACTGGGAAGTTTACCCGAAAAAATACTAAATTGTGTAGCTCGACGATTGACGCCGAACGAGAGCTTGAGTCAGCCTCGATTTGTGTACGATCATGGAATCTCGGGTAAGTAATCCTTATTTACGACAATATTGCATCGTTATGCGTGTTAGAAATTACCACATAAATTATGAATTTAATTTTTGCATTAAATGAATTAAATTCTAGAAATTTGAATATATTGTTGTAAATACTAAATTGATGTCACAACCCAAATTACCTAAAAATGAGAGTAAATTTTTCTCTTTTTCATTTATTATTTAATTCTTACCTTTCTCTCATCGTGACCATCCTACAAATAGTTGGGCTATGATTCGGTGTTAGTCACCTCTCACATATTTACCATTCCATTTCCATAATCACATTCACATATCAGAGTTTACTATCTTTTGACTTTACTAAATTCATATACAATGGTACTTACATAACTTTGCATCCCCGACATCATATACGTTTACAGTACTGTGCATTTACATATTTAGATACAAAACTATACTAATGTGTATACCTGTCTCTCGATGGGAAGCAGTGGATACCAAGCATGCAAGTCCTCAGCCGCTTACTAATTACTGTGAGTGCTCTAAAAAGATGGGAAATAAGGGGGGTGAGCAAACCACATGCTCAGTAAGGCAATTATGCAAGTAAGTAGATAGCTCCACTATCTACATGCTCATAATGCCATGCCCTTAAAATCCATTTCTTTTGATTAAAATATCAAGCACAAAATCATGTATTTCATCATGACTGAGTTTATAAACCTGTTCGTGCATATATAAATCATATTCCTTATGCATCAATGACATTTTATGTGACATCCTAAATCATAATGAGCATGAAGAAAATCAAAATCATGCATTATTTCATGCGATATAAAACAAATCATGAGATACAATCATTTCATGAATTTATCATTAAATCATGGAAAACTCATCATGCTACTGCATTTAAAACATTTCATTTAAAACACAGTATAAAATAACCCTTCCGGGTCAATCATCTCATAAAATAATTCATTATAAAATTCTCAGAAAAATCTATCATCATAGTACAAAATCATAAAATCGGGGGCCTAACCCCTCCCTCGGGTCTACCCTGGTCTATCGACCAATAGTTATATCATGTGAGACATGTAGGTGATTATCAGTAACAACATAGGACTATGGCCATAACCTCGTGATCCCTAGCAACACGGTACCTAGTGTGCGGGGTATCACACCTGAAACGGGAGGTGGGTCGTCCTACCCGCCAGAACAGCATAACACCAGGATTACGAGGGCAATGCTTGCTGCCTCGTGGCTCATGCCACTCCACTCCAACAATCCCCACGGTACAGCGTACTCCGCGTGACATACACGGTACAACGTACTCCGTGAACTCAAGCTAAATTAGGGGTGCTTGTAATAGGTCTTATCCATCCATATCATCTCTGTCTCAGTATGCACGTGTGAGCATATATCTCACTGTGACACACAGTCTACAAGAGGCTCCAACACGGCTATATGCTTGTCATATAATTCCCTGTGCGAGTGAAGCTCTAGTACGGCTCCATGCATATTCATGATATCAGAAAATATCGTTCGAGCGAAACTCTAGCACGGTTTCATAGAAATCAATGAAATCTACATACGAGCAACGCTCCAGTACGACTTAAAATAATTATAAATTCAAGTAAAATCCACGTACGAGTAATGCTCTAGTACGGATATGTATAAAAACTCAATGAAAACCTCGTATGAGAAAAACTCCAGTACAGCTTTAAAATGAGTTATAAAACCATATAAAACTTTATGCGAGCCACGCTCTAGCAAAAATGAATGCTCAAGTAATTCAAATCTTGTGCGAGTTACACTCCAGCATGGCTTTATGCATAATTAAATCAAATCTTGTGCGAGTTACACTCCAACACGGCTTTTATGCAATTATCATATCAAAACTGGATACAAGCTAAGCTCCAGCACCTCTCATGCATGTCAAATAATTACAACTAGTGTGAGCAATCGCTCCAGCACCATTTTTACATATCAAGTAAAAACGAGTTAAACATGTCAAAACAGAGTACGACCTAAGCTCCAGCAGCTCTTATGCATTTCCCAATAGTAAAATCAGTGCGAGCAACTGCTCTAGTACATTTCATGCATATGATGTCACACAAATCGGTGCGAGTAATCGCTCAAGCACATTTATGCACACTCACAAATGCAGATATAGTGCGAACTATATGCCAGCACTATCTGTTTCCATATAAAATTGATAGTTGGCCCGTTTTCCAAAGAATTTCATTTAAATATGAATAACACCTACGTAGTGTTATCTTGTGAAATTTATACAATTTCTGGCCAATCTACTGATTTTCTTTGATTAAAACCAATAAAATTCCTTAATTCAAAAAATTCCTTAAATCATGCATTTCATGCATGTCATGCTTTCACCATCCTTAGGTGAACTTCCCTCAATAGGGGTAAAACAGTCTTTTCAACTATTTTGATCCTTAAAATCATTTAAACCACTTTTAGGATCATTATACAATAACCGTGTATACATACATAATCAATGTATACAAAAACTATTAAAATACGCGTAGCTACCTCTAGCTATTCACACAATTCCCTTACCTCATTTTCTGTACAGTCTGACCTTTCCACTGATGTCTCGTCACGCAGTCCGATTTGCTCCCAATCCAAATCAAATCTCTGGCACTGCGGATAATTAATCATCAGGTCAATTACAATACAATTTAATTGTATTTCATATTTCCTGGGGCTTAATTCAAATCATTGGGTCCGTTTACCCATATTGGGCCCGATTGTACCATAATGGGCCTTAATCGACCTTAAGCCTATTTTTTCACTTACTATTTACATTATCGAGGCCTATTGGGCTCATTGGGCCCATCAGTATTTATTTAGCCTCGTTTTAAATTCTCAGATATCTCAATTTAGTATTTACGACAATTTATTCAAATTTTCAAAATTTAATTCATTTATGCGAAACTTAAATCCGTAATTCATCAACACGCATAACGATGCAAATTGTCATAAATAAGGGTTACCTACCCAAGATCCCATGCTCGTACACAAATCGAGACTGTCTCGAGCTCTCGTTTGACGTCAATTGTCGAGCTACACAATTAAATATTTTTCGAGTAAATTTCCAGTCGGATTTTAATCAAATTAAATATTCTGAAATTTAAATCGGTCAATTCGACCACTGACTTACCCGTAGCTCGATTGCATCACTGAAATTTTCCTCAATTTTTTCTCTTTTTCTTCCTTTTTCCTTTTCTTTTGGCTGAACCGATTCGGTTTGGTTCAACCTGGTTCAGACCGCCGGTTCAGTCCGGTTCGGTTCAGCGATTTAGTCCGGTTCGGCCAGTTCAGGCATCATTTGGTCCTTCCTATCTCGTCCGGCCGATTCCCGGCGTGATTCTGGCACCAATCGGCGCGCCACGGCCTGGGCTTCTAAAATCGACCCTTGGGTTGGACCAAATCGACACCGATGGTCACCGATTCCCTTTCTCTCTCGGAGCATCTCCCTCCATCGATCTGCCAATTCCGACCACCTCACCGCGCATCGCGACTACCGGTGGGTTGCGCGGGTGTCGGGCCTCCTTCGTCGGCCCTCGCCTGGGGTACTTGGCTACCGAAGGCTCGCTGGCGAGTCTCTTCTTCCTTGGGTCGGCCTTCGCGTTTCAGGCTTCATTTATGTTTTCTTCCAATTCGCGTTTTTTGCGAATTTCTGTTTTTCCAATTTCTTTTTTTTTATAATTAATTTTTTTATTATTTTAATCAATATTATATTATTATTTTACCAAAATATCAAAAAAAATATTTAATTCATTTAACTAATAAATAAATTTATCGGTATTATTTTGACTTTTCAATATATTTTTCGATTATTTTCGGGATAATTTCCCGAGGTAAAAATTTTGGTTTATTCCAATAAATGCATATCTTGATTAATTTAATCCGAAATTTAATTATTTCTTCGTTCTTGATCAAGATTTCTCAATCTCATATTTTTAATTAAATTTTCTTATCGAAATTATAACGGGTTACGGTCTTTTGATCGTTTTTCCCTTCACGTGTTCGGGAATACCATTTAAAATCTTTTTTACATTTTTAAATGCACTCGAAAATTTCTATTCATTCCATTTTCTCTTACGATAAAAAATCGGGTCTTACAATTGAGATATCCGAGAATTTAGAACGAGGCTAAATAAATACTGATGGGCCCAATGAGCCCAATAGGCCTCGATAAAGTGTGGTAAACTGACTTAAGGCCGATTAAGGCCCATTATGGTACAATTGGGCCCAATATGGGTAAACAGGCCCAATGATTTAAATTAAACCCAGAAAATTGAAATACAAATTAATTGTATTATATTTGACCTGATGAATATGTATCCGCAGTTCCGGAGATTGGATTCGGAGTAAATCGGACTGCGTGATGAGACATCAGTGGAAAGGTCAGACTGTACAAAAAATGAGGTAAGGGAATTGTGTGAGTAGCTAGAGGTAGCTACGCGTATTTTAATAGTTTTTGTATACACTGATTATGTATGTATACACGGTTATTGTATAATGATCCTAAAAGTGGTTTAAATGATTTTAAAGATCGAAATAGGTGAAAAGACTATTTTACCCCTATTGAGGGAAGTTCACCTAAGGATGGTGAAAGCATGACATGCATGAAATGCATGATTTAAGTAATTTCTGATTTAAGGAATTTTCATGGTTTTAAGCAAAGTAAATCGATAGATTGGCCAGTAATTACATAAACTTCACAAGATAACACTACGTAAGTGTTATTTATATTTAAATGAAAATTCTTTGAAAAATGGGCCAACTATCAAGTTTATATGGAAACAGATAGTGCCGAAACATAGCTCGCACTATATCTGCGTTTGTGAATATGCATAAATGTGCTTGAGCAGTTGCTCTCACCGATTTGTGTGACATCATATGCATAAAATGTGCTAGAGCGGTTGCTCGCACTGATTTTATGATTTGATATGCATGAGAGCTGCTGGAGCCTAGCTCGCACTCTGTTTTGACATGTTTTGACTATTCTGATTTGTTTTGACTGAATATACATAAAAATGTGTTGGAGCGATTGCTCGTACTAGTTTTAATGATTTGACATGCATGAGAGATGCGGGAGCTTAGCTCGCATCCAGTTTTGATATTAAATTGCATAAAGCCGTACTGGAGCCTTGCACGTGATTTAATTGATTTAATTGCATGAGCTGTGCTGGAGTGTAGCTCGCACGAGATTTGATTTATTGATGCATAACACCATGTTGGAGCTTGCTCGCATGAAGTTTTATATGGATTATAACTCATTCATTTTTACGTCGTACTGGAGCGCTGCTTGTACGCAGATTTCATTGATTTCTATGAAACCGTGCTAGAGCTTCGCTCGTACGAGGTTTTTTGATATCATGAATATGCATGGAGCCATGCTAGTGCTTCACTCGCACAGGGATTTATATTACATGCATATAGCCGTGTTGGAGCCTCCTATAGATTGTGTGTCACAGTGAGATGATATGCTCACATGTGCATACTGAGACAGAGATGATATGGGTGGATAAGACCTATTGCAGGCACCCCTGACTGAGCTTGGGTTCACGAAGTACGTTGTACCGTGTATGTCACATGGAGTACTCTGTACCGTGGGGATTGTTGGAGTGGAGTGGCATTAGCCACAAGGCAGCAAGCCTTGCCCTCATAATCTTGGTGTTATGCTGTTCTGGCGGGTAGGATGACCCACCTCCCGTTTCAG
Organism: Firmiana major; assembly: GCA_033439115.1. Lineage (NCBI taxonomy): Eukaryota > Viridiplantae > Streptophyta > Magnoliopsida > Malvales > Malvaceae > Firmiana > Firmiana major. The sequence goes on along the minus strand of CM065907.1, from coordinate 39,072,259 downwards.
GTGTGATACCCCGCACACTAGGTACCGTGTTGCCAGGGATCACGAGGTTATGGCCATAGTCCTATGTTGTTACTGATAGTCACCTACTTGTCTCACATGATATAACTATTGGTCGATAGACCAGGGTAGACCCGAGGGAGGGGCAGACCCTCGATTTTATGATTTTTACTATGTTAATTTATGTTTTAAAGGATTTTATGATATGTGACCTCGAAAGAAGGGTGGTTTTATAACCGAAGTTTTATGATGAATTTTAATGAATTGTTTTATATGAAGATTGACTCGGAAGGGTTGTTTTATACTGCATTTTAAATGAAATGATTTAAATGCAGTAGCATGATGTGTTTTTCCATGCTTTAATGATAAATTCATGAAAGGATTGTATCTCATGATTTTGTTTTATATCGCATGAAATAATGCATGATTTTGATTTGTTTCATGCTCATTATGATTTAATGATGTCATATAAAATGCCTTTGATGCATGAATTACATGATTTCTATATGCACAAATAGTTTTGATAAACTATGTCATGGATATATGCATGATTTTGTGCTTAGATTTTAATGAAAAGAAATGGATTTAAGGGCATGGCATTATGAGCATGTAGATAGTGGAGCTATCTACTTACTTGCATAATTACCTTACTGAGCGTGTGGTTTTGCTCACCCCCTTATTTTTTCATCTTTTCAGAGCACTCGCAGTAATTAGTAAGTGGCTGAGGACTTGCATGCTTGGTATCCGCTGCTTCCCATCGAGAGTTAGGTATACACATTCGTATAGTTTTGTATCTAAATATGTAAATGCATAGTACTGTAAAACATATATGATATCGGGGATGTAGAGTTATAAATACCAATGTGTATGTATTTAATTAAAGTCAAAAGATAGTAAACTTTGATATGTGAATATGATTATGGAAATGGAATGGTAAATAGATGAGAGGTGACTAACACCAAATCATAGCCCAATTGTTTGTAGGATGGTCATGATGAGAGAAATGTAAGAGTTAAATAATAAATGAAAAAGCAAAAAATTTACTCTAATTTTTAGGTAATTTGGGTCGTTACATGCGCTCGAATTGTAACACTCACATTTCATAATTTTTGGCAACATGCACATTTTCAATCTCATTGTTTACTTTTCTGATTATAATTGTATTAGAATACAAGAAAATTCGTGGAGTTTACACTATTTCAACCATTTTTAAATGTAACAAGCACAAGGAACCAGCACTCGGTGAACAACAAGCTTGAAATTTGCTTTACAAATGTGTAACTTTTTCCGCTTTTGAGACTCGTTAGCATTTAAAGCTTTTGTGAATATGTATGCAAAAAAATAATTTAGAACACAACAATCATTGAATTGTTAATGGCATGGGAATTTGGATGCAAACATGTCATAGTTGAGTCTGAATCTTTTTTTGCAATGAAAAAGTTATTACAGCCTTTAAAAGGGTATGTATGGTCCCCTCTTTCAACTTTCAATTCTTATTTTTAGAATAATCACCATTTAAAAAGCAAATCACTATTTTTCTGTTTATGAGTTATAGGAGTCAGAATTTAAATTCTAATTTTGTTAATAATGTATTCAATGTTTTATACGAAATATAAAATTTAAATAAATGTTACAATTATATAATGATTTATATATATTTGATTTATTATTGTATTAAAATTAAAATTTTAATATGAAATAAATATAATAAAATTGTATAATAATTGTTTTTATAATAAAATCAAATGTTATATTTAATAATATATTTATTATTTATTATTACAAATATAATAAGCATAATATTGAAAATTATTTGATATTGAATATTATATTGTATTTTAAAATAATTTTATTTAATAATTGACTTTAAATATTCAATATTTATTTTGTTGATAATAAATTATTGATATAATTATGTAATAAATAAATAATGATTGTTTTAAAATTTTATAAATTTTAATTAGAAAAAGTGTATTATTATTTATTTATTTTTTTTAATATAATAATTATATAATTATAATTCGAGTTTTTTGGGTTATAAATTCAGGTTTTCTCGGGTTTTGAATCGGGTCGGTTTCGGGTTCGGGTCGTATCGAGCTCTAGTGTGAAACCTGATATTTTTTCATATTATGATGCTTATGAAAAGTAAATTATAGCTAAATGTAACGTTTTGCAGGCCCGTAGTGTAAGACCCGATTTTATTTAAAACACGAAATGAGTGTGTTCGTGAAAGGAAGGATTTAAATGATATTCCCGAACACGTGCAAGGGTAAAACGGTCAAAAGACCAAAATTCGATATTTATCGTGACAAGAAAATTTAATTAAAAATATGGGATTGAGAAATCTTGATCAATAACGAAGAAATAATTAAATTTCGGGTTAAATTGATCAAGATATGAATTTATACGAATTAATCAAAATTTTCACATCGGGAAATTATCCCGAAAGTATTCAAAAAATTATCTCGAAAGACGAAATAATACCGATAAATTCATTTATTGAATAAATGAATAAAATATAATTTTTAAAGATATTTTTAGATATTTTGGCAAAAATAATAATAAAAATAAATAATAAGTAAAAAAAAAAACTGAAAGTTTTCGCGAAAACGCGAAAGAGGAAACGAAAGCCGAGATTCCTTTCTGCGGCATCGGACTGGACCATCGGCGACTGGAAGCACCGAGGAAGCCCAGCCGAGAGGCAGCCAAGCCACCAGCTACATGAAGGAAATGGCGAACGGCGGTCGGCGAATGAAGAGAGAGAACCGAGAGGGAGAAAAAGGAGGAATCCGGTGACCGGGGACGATCTAGGCCCAGCCACCGCCAGCTGAAGGAGGCCCAGGTCAAGACCGACCGATCAGCAGCTGAATCGGCCGATGGGATGGCGGCTAGCACCGAAAACGACGAGAAAAGAAACGGTACTGACGCCGAAAGGGAGAAGAGCCGGACCGGCCACCTTCTGGCCACCTTGGACGAAATCGACCCCAGATCCATGCATCGGACAACCCCACGGAGCTACTGCTTGCAAAAACTGGTGAAGAACCGACCGGCAAAGCACCGAACCGGTCGAATTGAACTGAACCGATCTGAACCGGGTTGAACCGGATCGAACCGATTAAGCCAAAAAGAGAGGGAAAAAAAGGAAAGAAAAAGAGAAAATTTGAGAAAATTTCCAGTGATACAATCGTGCTACGGGTAAATCGGTAAGCGGTCGAAATTGACAGATTTAAATTTTGAAATATTTAATTTGATTAATATTCGACTGAAAATTTACTAGGAAAAATATTTAATTGTGTAGATCGACAATTGACATCAAACGAGAGCTTGATATAGCCTCGATTTGTGTACCATCATGGAATCTCGGGTAAGTAACCCTTATTTACTACAATTTACATCGTTATGCGTGTTAAAAATTTACTGCATAAATTACGGATTTAATTTTTGCATTAAATGAATTAAATTCTGGAATTAGAGATATATTGTCATAAATAATTGATTAAGCTATTCGGGAATTTAGAATGAAACTCAATAAATGCTGATGGGCCCAATGAGCCCAATAGGCCTCGATAATGTGAATAGTAAGTGAAAAACGGGCTTAAGGCGGATTAAGGCCCATTATGGTGCAATCGGGCCCAATATGCGTAAACGAGCCCAATGATATAAATTAAGCCTAGAAAATATGAAATACGATTAATTGTATTGTATTTGATCTAATGAATATTTATTCGCAGTTTCAGAGATTGGATTCGGAGCAAATCGGACTGCGTGACGATACATTAGTGGAAAGGTCACACTGTATAGAAAAATGTGGTAAGGGAATTGTGTGAGTAGCTAGAGGTAGCTACACGTACTTTAAATAACTTTTGTATACACTGAATATGTATGTATACATTGATATTGTACAAGGGTCCTAGAAATAGATTAAAGATTTTAAGGACCCGAAATAGGTAAAAGGTTATTTTACCCCTATTGAGGGAAATTCACCTAAGGATGGTGAAAGCATGACATGCATGAAATGCATGATTTAATGAATTTTCAGATTTAAGGAATTTTCTTGGTTTTTAAGCAAAGCAAATCGATAGATTGGCCAGTAATTGCGTAAATTTCACAATATAACACTACGTAAGTGTTATTAAGATTTAAATGAAAATTATTTGAAAAATGGGCCAACTATCAAGTTTATATGGAAACAGATAGTGCTGGCGCATAGCTCGTACTATATCTACGTTTGTAAGTGTGCATAAAATGTGCTAGAGCGGTTGCTCGCACTGACTTGTGTGACATCATATGCATGAAATGTGCTAGAGCGGTTGCTCGCACTGATTTTTATTATTATGAAATGAATGAGAGGTGCTGGAGCTTAGCTCGAACTCTGTTTTGACATGTTTTGATTTGTTTTGACTTGATAAGCATAAAAAGGTGCTGGAGCGATTGCTTGCACTAGTTTTAATGATTTGACATGCATAAGAGGTGCTCGAGCTTATCTGAGGTGCTCGAGCTTATCTCGCATCCTGTTTTGATATGATAATTGCATAAAAGTCGTGCTGGAGTGTAACTCACACGAGATTTGATTTATTATTCATAAAGCCGTGCTGGAGTGTAACTCACACGAGATTTGATTTATTGATGCATAACACAGTGATGGAGCTTGCTTGCACGAAGTTTTATATTAATTTATAACTCATTTTAAAGTCGTACTGGAGTGTTACTCGTACGCAGATTTTACTGATTTTTATGAAACCATGCTAGAGCTTCGCTCGCACGAGGTTTTCAGATATCATGAATATGCATGGAGCCCTGCTAGAGCTTCGCTCGCACAGGGATTTATATGAAATGCATATAGCTATGTTGGAGCCTCCTGTAGACTGTGTGTCACAGTGAGATGATATGCCCACTCGTGCATACTGAGACAGAGATGGTATGGGTGGATAAGACCTATTGCAGGCACCCCGTGACTGAGACTGGGTTCACGGAGTACGATGTACGGTGTATATCACATGGAGTATGTTGTACCGTGGGGATTGTTGGAGTGAAGTGGCATTAGCCACGAGGCAGCAAGCCTTGCCCTCGCAATCCTGATGTTATGTTGTTCTGGCATAAGGATTGACCCACCTCTCGTTTCAGGTGTGATACCCCACACACTAGGTACCGTGTTGCCAGGGATCACTAGGTTATGGTCATAGTCCTCAATGTTACGGATATAGTCACCTACGTGTCTCGCATGATATAACTTGTGGTCTCGATAGACCAGGGTAGACCCGAGGGAGGGGTCAGGCCCCCGATTTTGTGATGTATACTGAGATGTGATTTTTAACAAAATTTTATTACGAATTATTTTAATGAATTTTTATGAGATGCTTAACCCCTTCGGGTTATTTTATACTGCAGTTTTAATGAAGCAATTTAAATGAAGTAGCATGATGAGTTTTCCATGCGTTAATCATAAATTCATGAAAAGAATTGTTTCTCATAATTTGTTTTACATGGCATGATCTTGAATTACCTCATGCTAAGTATGATTTAATGATGTCACATAAAATGCCATTGATGCATAAGTAGTATGATTTATATATGCACGAACAGTTTTATAAACTAAGTCATTAATGACATACATGATTTTGTGCTTGAGATTTTAATGAAAAGAAATGGATTTTAAAGGCATGGCATTATGAGCACGTAGATAGTGGAGCTATTTACTTACTTGCATAATTACCTTACTGAGCGTGTGGTTTGCTCACCCCCCTTATTTTCCCATCTTTTCAGAGCACTCGCAATAGTTAGTGAGCGACTGAGGACTTGCATTCTTGGTATCCGCTGCTTCCCATCGAGAGACAGGTATACACATTTGTATAGCTTTGTATCTAAATATGTAATGCACAGTACTGTAAATGTATATGATGTCGGGGATGTAAGGTTATGTAAATACCATTGTGTATGTATCTAGTTAAAGTCAAATGATAGTAAACTCTGATATGTGAATGTGATTATGGAAATGGAATGGTAAATAGGTGAGAGGTGACTAACACCGAATCATAGCCCAACTGTTTGGTAAGATGGTCACGATGAGAGAAAGGTAAGAATTAAATAATAATTGAAAAGCGAAAAATTTATAGTGATTTTAGGTAATTTGGGTTGTGACAGTGTTTGTATCAGAGTTAAGTTGGCCTGATATGAGTCGGTGTTAGTTTTCAAGGAAGATTAAATCCTCATGTACTGTGCATTGTTTAGATACAATTGTGTATATCAAGATGGAATTGCAGCTAAGAATTTGATTTTTGAATGCAAGAATAGTCTTATTAACTGATAGCCACTATGGTAGAGGGGCGAGTACACGAGCTCGAGGCCATAGAGGTGGGCCTGAGAGTCGTACTGAGTCACCACATGAGACTCAAGATGAGATTGAAGTGGAGGCTGATGTTGAGCATACCCCACAGAGTCCGACAAAGAAATCAGATAGAGTCCAACAGAGAAACTGGACTGTATTGAGACACGCTTCGCGAGGTAAGATCGGAGTGTGGAGAATTTTGGGAGCTAATTGCTCGGTGTATGTATGGAATTTGAGGGCGAGTCGGAGCATTGGTGGAAGTCCGCTCAACCCATCTTAAGAGTTAGACATCCAGAATGGACGTGGAAAATAATTCTAGATGTATTCCGGTGACAGAATATCTCGGACATAATTACAAATAAAATTAGTTACTCTGACCCAGAGGAACTGGTTGACCGACGAGTATGAAACTCAGTTTATATTCCTGGGTAGATATGACTCGGACACTATGAACAGTAAGAGTTGAGATGTCTGAAAGTTCATGGAAGGACTAAGATTGTCAATTAGAGTTCGATTGGCCCCATTAGATATCACTACCTATGCCGAGGCAGTGCTCAGACTATACTTATGTGAATAAGAATATGAGTTGCACGCCTATGAGATTGGGAAAGGTAGTAAAGGCCGAAATAGAGACAAAAAGAGAATAGAGAATGACAGAGATGTGAGAACGGGAAAAAGGTAGTTTGGTAAAAGCTTAGAGCTGTTGAGTCATGGGGTAAGATGATTGGTAAGGCCCTAGTGTATCTAATTTCAACACTTATGAGGGGTAGTGTGATTGGAGGACCCCGACCTGCTATGGAACAGTGTAGGATGTGTGGTAGATACCACGAAAATAAGATACTGGATGAGGGCGAGTGTATGCCTTGGACTAGGACACTACTGATGTTTCATCTGATGTGGTGGAAGATACCACACTGGTTGTGAATATTGAGGTAATTATTTTAATTAATCCTGGTGCCACGCATTTATTCATACCGCCTTCAGTTGCTTATAAGGTAGTGAAAGATGTGGAACCTGTACCCTTAGGCAAGATGATGATAGTTAGCTGATTAGCACTAACTGAATATGGGTATAGGGATTGTAAGTTGAAAACAAGGGAAAAAAGGATATGTCAGTCGATTTTATTCAATGGAATATGAATAATTTTGAAATAATATTCGTGAATAGATTGATTCGGCTGCAAACTATGATGTTTAGATTGCTATCCCAAGATAGTGATGTTTTCACCCCTGAAAAGTGTATTGTAAGTTTTAATAAGTAATGAAAGAGTTTGTTATAAGTGATATATGAAAGGAGATATGCTTTGAGATGTGATAGATCCTAAATCCGAGATATATTGGAATAAGAGGCGTATGCAAGGTAAGAATATCTTTGATATGTAAAGTAATTTGGATTAAGCGATACATAGTGAATATGAATTACGACCAAGGATAAAGAGATGATATATCCATAACCAATCTATGTGGTCAAGCCTGAGGGTTAATAAAGGAATTTCAAAATACCTCCCCGCCTGAAGACTTGATAGCGTCTAGAAGCGCACACATAACCTATAAATTGAAATCAACAGTCGTAAAATATACATTTAATATTTGGGTACCCTTACTGGTAGAATTCGATTAATCATGAAGGTTTAAAAATTAAAATTTTATAAAAGCCGTTAATATAAGAAAAAGGAAATGACGTGGGTTAGTATCTTGAACGGAAGCGATTTCGAAATGACATTATACGTTTATGCGTACATAGGTCAAGGATATGGGTGATTGAAATTGTTGGCTCTACCGAGGGGGGGTGAATCGGTTTTCTAGTCTAAATGCTAAATTTAAGCTTAATTGAATTTAATCGCAAGTAATCAAAGAATAAGCAATAGACTACAGTGCAGTAAATTAAAGAAGATAAGAGAGAGAAGTAGTAAACTCAGCAATTTATAGAGGTTCGACCAATTGCTTGCCTACGTCCTCTCTTCTTGACCTTCTTGTCAAGAGTTTTCTTTCTCTATCACAATAGTTGATACAGTCTCCTTTTTAAGGTTCAGGAATAACTTCTTTACCCCTTTTTACAAAGATAAGTATTCACCTCTTACAAGATTCTCTCACAGAGGAACTCTCCTATTTTCTTTTGGATTAAGGATGAATACAAATAAGAACTCTCTTTTGTGGGTAGGAAAAATAACTTTAACTCAAGCTATTTAAGACAATATAATAAATGTGATGTTGAAGACAAAGGGAATGTTGAGGAATGAACTATTAGGAGTATTAAGAATTTTCAGCACAAGTCTATTTTCTTTAGTGTCTTTAATGCTTGGTTTTTATACAGCAGGATGGTAGGTGAAGCATTTAATGCAGTTTTTCCCGTTGAAGATTTTGCAGAGAGAGCCGTTGGGAACCTCCAGTAGAGTACCAGATTGATCTTCCATCATGACCAGATCAATCTTCTCATTTAAATTCCTGCAATTACAAAGCAACTTGAGGCAAGGAGATCGATCTCATATTTGTAGAGATCGATCTTATAATTTGTAAAATGTTAGTGAAGATCGATCTGTCGAACAATCAGATCGATCTTCTAAACTCTCTGTTTAAAGTAAGATCGATCTCCAAATCGATCTATCAAGCATTCTCGTAGAGGGGAGATCGATCTCTAATCATCCTAGATCGATCTCCTAAACTCTCTGACTTTGAGGAGATCGATCTCTATCCATATGAGATCGATCTCATAAGCTCTCTATTTGAACATAGATCGATCTACAGATCGATCTAAGACCTTTAACCTCTGCCTTAAAGGAGATCGATCTCTCCCTAGACCAGATCGATCTCATAGGCATTCTGTAAGTTAAAGATCGATCTCATAACCCTTAGAGATTGATCTCTTTGTTCTTTGAGTCTTTAATCCTTTATCAGATCGATCTCATATTCTCATGAAATCGATCTCTCATACTTGAAACCCAGGAGATCGATCTTTCATCTCATGAGATCGATCTCTCAACCTTTAACACCCAGTTTCTGGTAATGACTTGTATCTCAATATATTCTAATTAACCTCTTAACATGTTTTACACACCTCTAGATTTATAATATCCATTATTGAATTACTGTTTTGTAATTTCAAAATATATTAACTTAACAGAAATATTTAGTGGAACTCAACTACGATGAGGTATTTAAACCTTACCTGAACCGATTGGTTATCATCTTTAGCAATGATATTTTGATGTATTCGAAGTCCAGGGAAGAGCATGAGTAGCAATAGGAAACTGTCTTATAGACGAGTTGTTGAGAGTTTCTCAAAATGGGCTGCTCAGTTGACACATCTTGTTCGAAAAAGATTGTATGTCAGTAGGATAATAAGTACAAAAATGGCTTCGGTGAGTTTTGGTATATGGAAGTAATAAACTGACTACCGTAATTATTCTCACCATAACCAACAACTCAAGAGGTTTCAGTGTGTATGGATACCTCAAAATAAGGATTGGGCTGTGTATTGACGTAAAATGGGAAGATAGTCGCTTATGGATCTAGATAGTTCAAAGACCATGAGAGAAACTATCTGACCCATCATTTAGAGTTGGCAGCCGTAGCGTTTACACTAAAAGTATGGCGCCACCATTTAAATGGTAAGAAATTTTGGGTATGCACTGATCGTAAAAGCCCCGAGTGTCTATTTTCACAGAAAGAGTAGAATATGAGATAACCAAGAGGGTTAGAGCTTCTAAGGATTATGATTGTGAACATTGTACCACCTAGGAAAGGCTAATGTAGTGGCTGATGCTTTGAATAGAAAGCGCCTTGGGATGGTATTACATATGATGGTCAGGGAGTGTGAGCTGCTAGAGCAGTTGTGAGCCTCAGTAGTGATGTGATCCCTTCTGATGATGACGGTGATTATGTGACCAGATTTTTCAGGCTTAGCATGATGATCGGCATGGTGTCGATAGTGTGGGTCCGATTCAAAAGGGTATAGTGACAGAGTTCACAGTGAGTGATGATGACTTACAGAGGTTCAGAGACAGTATAAGTGCTCCCCAGGACCATAGTTACTGAGATAGTGTTATTGTCAGAAGCTCACTCTTCGGGATATACAGTGCATCCGGGAAGTAATAAATATATTGAAATCTCAAAAAAAGGTATTGGTGGTCAGGTATGAAAAGAGACATTGTAGAATTGTAACAAAGTGTCTCGTATGTCAGTAGAGTAAGGTAGAGCAAAAGAAGTTGCAGGGTTATTGCAGCCTTTACTTATATTGAAACGAAAATGGGAGCAAGTTACCTTGGATATTGTGATGGGTTATAGAGGACCGTAAGAATCACGAGGCTATCTGGGAAAGTGTTACCATGGAAAGCGTTAGCACAGCTTTTCGTCCTCAGACAGATGGTCAGTCAGAGAGAACTGTACAGGTTCTAGAGGATATGATGAGAGAGTGTGCCATTGATTTGAGAAGCTCCTGGAATGATCAGTTGTTACTAATTGAATTCGCCAACAATGAAAGTTGTCACTTGAGTATCAGGATAACATTTTATATGAGGCATTGTATGGCCATAGGGAGTTGTTTCCCCGATTTAGATAAGAAGAAGTGGGTGACAGATAGAGAATTGTTTTTGAATTGGTAAGATAAAACTCTGAGGATGTTTAGTTGATTTATGAGAGATTAAGAACACCTCAAAGAAGATAGAAAAGCTATGCTAACAAGAGATAGAAAACCATTGGAATTCACCGAGGGTGAATTAGTATTGTCGAAAGTTACTTGTCCTAAAGGCAAATTGAGTTTCGTTAGATTTAATCCTTTGAGAGATTGGACAAAGTGGGAGATAAGGCCTGTAGGTTGGCGTTACCGCTTGAATAAGCAGGCATCCACAATGTGTCCCATCTTTTGATGCTTCGAAAATACTATCTGGACCTAGCATATGTGATCGAATATGAGCTCCAACAGCTTAGCTCAATGAAAGTATAATGTATGTTAAAAAATTGATTTAGGTATTAGACGGAAGGAGAAAGTGTTGAGGTTTAAGATGATCTCCCTAGTCAAGTCTGTTGGTAGTATTACACTCCGAAAAAAGTTACATGAGAATTAAAGAGTATGATGCGATAGACGTACCAAGAGTTGTTTATGGACCTATTTGACTTGGTTCTAATTTGGAGGACCAAATTTCTTAAGTGGGGGAGATTGTAAGACTCGATTTTATTTAAAACATGAAATGAGCGTGTTCATGAAATGAAGGATTTAAATGGTATTCCTAAACACGTGCAAGGGTAAAACGGTCAAAAGATAGAAATTCAATATTTATCGTGACAAGAAAAATTAATTAAAAATATGGGATTGAGAAATCTTGATCATTAACGAAGAAATAATTAAATTTCGGGTTAAACTGATCAAGATATGAATTTATAGGAATTAATCAGAATTTTCACATCGGGAAATTATCCCGAAAGTATTCAAAAAATTATCCCGAAAGACGAAATAATACCAATAAATTCATTTATTGAATAAATGAATATAATATATTTTTTAAAGATATTTTTAAATATTTTGGCAAAAATAATAATATTTAATTGATTAAAATAATAATAAAAATAAATAATAAATAAAAATAGAATAAAATAAAAAATAAAAAAAACTGAAAGTTTTTGCGAAAACGCGAAAGAGGAAACGAAACCCAAGCTTCCCTTCTACGGCACCGAACGGGACCACCGGCGACTGGGAGCCACCGAGGAAGCCCAGCCGAGAGGTACCCAAGCCACCAGCGACATGAAGGAAACGGTGAACGGGAGCCGGCGAATGAAGAGAGAGAAACGAGAGGGAGAAAAAGGAGGAATTCGATTACCAACGGCGATCTAGGAGTCAGACCCGAGTTTTCGATTTATATATGTAGCTTGTAGCTTATGATTCCTATGTGTACGAACACTTTATTTCATAGTTGAATCATAAGAAGAGTATTTACTAACATGCAATCGACTAATTGAGAAATTTAAAAATGCATGTAAGCTACATAACAGCGAGATAAGGGTTAAAGTGATTCCCGAACAAGTACAGGGGTAAAACGGTCAAATGACCGAAATTCGGTATAGATTCGATGAGAAAATTTCATTAAAAATATGAAATTGAGAAATCTTGATCAATAACACAGAAAATACTGAATTTCGAGTCCAATTGATCAAGATATAAATTTATTAGAATTTATCAAAATTTTTACCTCGAAAAATGAGCCCGAAAATAGTAGAAAAATATACCAAAAAGACAAAATCAGATTGATAAATTCATTTACAGAATAAATGAATTTAATATGATTTTTTAGATATTTTGGAAATTTTTAATATTATTTTAATGATTAAAATAATATTAAAATCATTTATAAATATTTAAAGAAAAAAAGAGGAAAAAAAATGAAATCTGAAATTTGAATTGAAAATCGGAGAGAGAGAAAACAAAAAGTGAAACAAAAATCGACGTAAGCTAAGGAAGAAGAAGACCCACCAGACGGCGAGCATCGGCGACCCCACGGCCAGGCAAGCGACTGAAAAATGAAGCCCGGCACCGTACGACTTCCCTGCCACCGAGATGTACTCCATCGGTGCTGAAAAAGGCAGATCGACGAGGTTGAAGCCTGGGTGAAGAGAAGTGAAATTCGACGGCCACCGGTAGTGATTGGTCCCGATCGAGGCCAGCCGAAAGGTCCCTAGGCTGAGGCGCGCCGAACAGCGGCAGCGGCACTCTGTGAACCGACCAGACGACGTCGGCACGACCAAAGAAGCCCTGAACCGGTCGACGGTTTAGGGAAGAAGCTTCTGCGCTGAACCGGACCGGACCGGTTCAACCAAGGAGAAAAGGGGAAAAAGAAGGAAAAAAAAGAAAAAGAGAAAGGAAAATTTTTGGGATTTCACCGGATTTCGGGTAAGTTGATACGAGGTCAAAAGTGACCGATTTGATTTTTGATAAATTTATTTAAATTATATTTAATCAAAAATTATCCCGGAGTTAAACATACAAAATTGTGCAGTTCGATGATAAATTCCAAACGCAAGCCCGATCGAACTTCGATTTGCGTACCATCACATAATCTCGGGTAAGTAAAGCTCATTTATGATAATTTATATGATTATTGCGTATTTAAGATTTATTTTACGCATTTCGGATTAAATTCCGCATTTAGTGAATTATATTCAGAATTTCGAATTAACTGTCGTAAATGATATACGGGCTGTCCAAAGAATTTGGAATGAAGCTTAATGGGTAGTGATAGGCCCAATGACCCAATAGACCCTGATGAAGGGAAATAATACGTGAAAAATGGGCTTAAGACCGAGTTAGGCCCAATTAAAGTATTTAAGGCCCAATAACTGTAAACGGGCCCAATTAAGTGATATGAACTGTATTAAATGTGTGATACAGTAAGAAATGTGTAATTAACCTAGTGAATGGTTAAATACAGCTCCAGAGTCATATTGAGAGTGACCCGACTGCGAGGTTTGGACAGCACAGAGGAAGAGAGGTCACACTATGTGATCCGAGGTAGGGGACTCTTGCAAGTAGTTAGAGATATCTGTGCATATTTTTGTTGGATTTTACATTCACTGAAATTGTTTGAGGGTTAGAGAAAATCGATAATATTATAGGGACCCGATATGGGTAAATTACGATTTTACCCATAGTTAGGCAAAAAGGTCAAATTTTGGGAAAAGTTGTAAAAAACATGGAAATGATGTTTTGAGTGGTTTTTACTGCTGTGTAGCAGAAAAGTAGGTGGATAGGCTAATGTTTTGAGGTCGATGTAAACTAAGCACACTTTATAGTGCTGATTTTAGTGATTTTAAACATCCCTGTTTTTAAAGAGCTATCTACCGAATTATGTGGAAACAATCCTGCTGGACCACAGCTCACACTTGATTTCAGATGTTTTTCACATACATTAGTGCTGGAGGTTTCCTCGCACTACATTTACTTGACATGCATGATAGAGTACTGGAGCATTGCTCGTACTCAGTTTTATGTGATTTGTGCATGATAGAGTGCTGAAGCGATTAGCTCGTACTCGAGTTTTACATGAGATGCATGACAGAGTACTGGAGCGTTGCTCGTACTCGATTCGTCATGATTTGTACATGACATAGTACTTGAGCGATTTACTCGTACTTGATTTGAATGAGAACTATGCATGACCTAGTGCTGGAGGTTTACTCGCACTAGTGTTGATATTTTGACATGCATATACAGTGTTTTAAGGCGAAGCGTTGACTGTGAGTCACACTCAAGACGCGCACTGTAGTCTTACGTGATATATAGACATGTTAAAAAAACCGTGACGATTTGCTCCATGTAGATTGAGTGTCACACTGTTGAGATGTTCTCACAAAGATTTAAAGTCGTGGAATTTATTCCATAGTATGAGGGCTAAGACCTATGGCAAGCACCCTAACTATGATGTATTTCCATGGTATGAGAGGTTAAGACCTATGGCAGGCACCCCGACCATGATGTAGGGTCCACTGGTGTACGTTGTACCGTGCATGTGGCATGGAGTACACTGTACCGTGTTTTATGTTGTGGAGTTGTGGAGGAGAGTGTTGATAGCTGGCGGTTGTGATGGACTGACCCCCTCCCGTTACAGCAGTGATAACCCGCACACCGAGTACTGTGTTGCCTGAGATTTCACCATGTTAGGATATGATCATAGTCCGGAGAGATTGCATTTAGCCACTGAGTCTCGCATGATATATTACATGTGTTTTTATGATACGGGTAGACCTGTGGGATGGGTCAGAACCCGATTGATTTGTTTGTGTTGTGATGAGAAATGCTATATTTACTGTGTTTTGAATGTAAATGGCATATTTTATATAAAGGCATTCTTAAATGATTAAATATGCACTGTTTTGCATGAATGTCTCTGATTGATAAACCAGCATGTGTTTAGTACATAGGATTTTAAATCTGTACTATATTATGTATATCTTTTGAAACGTGCTTTTGAATTGAGAGAAGGAAAGGCAAAGCACTATTTTCAGTAGATAGTATGGATTTCTACTTTCTTGCCTGATTTCCTTACTGAGCGCGTTGATAGCTCATCCCATTCATTTTCCCCCATCTCTACATATTCTCGTCAGTAGATCGAGTCGGCAAGGGTATTGCATTCCTTTAATCTGCTGCCACTCCCCATCTAGCGAAAAGGTATATACATGCGCACTCTTTTGTATCTGAACAATGCATAAACACGGTGATGTACACTATTTAATGTTGGGGATGTAAATGTAATGATGTAATTATATTAAGTATATGAATTTACTTATGAGAAAGTGTATGTACAATCGATAAATATTTAGAATGACATGTATGTATGTGTGGATGAGGAGACTAATACCTAATCACAGCCCAAGTGTTGAGGAGAGAAAGGTAAGTAAAAAGCGAAAAATTTATTGTGGTTTTTGGTAAGTCGCGTGACACTAGGCCCGGCCACCGCCAGCCAAAGGAGGCCCACGCCAAGACCGGCCGATCAGCGGTTGAATCGGCCGGTGGGACAGCGGCTAGCGCCGAAAAACGACGAGAAAAGAAAGGGTACCGACACCAGAAGGGACAAGAGCCGGACCGGCCACTTTCTAGCCACCTTGGACGAAACCGACCCCAAATCCGTGAATTGGACGACCCCGCAGAGCTACTGGTGGTGGAAATCGATGGAGAATCGGTCGGTGAAGCATTGAACCGATCGAACCGGACTGAACCGGCTAGACCGAACAGGTCTGAACCGGGTTGAACCGGACCGAACCGGTTCAGCCAAAAAGAAAAGGAAAAAAAAGGAAAAATTGAGAAAAATTTCAGTGATGCAATCCAGGTATGGGTAAGTCGGTAAGCGGTTGAAATTGACCGATTTAAATTTTGAAATATTTAATTTGATTAATTTTCGACTGAAAATTTACCCGAAAAATATTTAATTGTGTAGCTTGACAATTGACTCAAACGAGAGCTCGAGATAGCCTCGATTTATGTACTATTATGGAATCTCGAGTAAGTAACCCTTATTTACGACAATTTACATCGTTATGCGTGTTAAAAAATTACTGCATAAATTACGAATTTAATTTTCGCATTAAATGAATTAAATTCTGGAATTAGAGATATATTGTCGTAAATAATTCATTAAGCTATCCGGGAATTTAGAA
The DNA here is from genome assembly GCA_033439115.1 of Firmiana major. Lineage (NCBI taxonomy): Eukaryota > Viridiplantae > Streptophyta > Magnoliopsida > Malvales > Malvaceae > Firmiana > Firmiana major. The sequence continues at coordinate 39,055,798 of CM065907.1, read as the reverse complement.
TGAGGTTCAATAAATACTGATGGGCCTAATGAGCCCAATAGGCCTCGATAATGTGAATAGTAAGTGAAAAACGAGCTTAAGACCGATTGAGGCCCATTATGGTGCAATCGGGCCCAATATAGGTAAACGGGCCCAATGATTTAAATTAAGCCTAAAAAATATGAAATACAGTTAATTGTATTGTATTTGATCTGATGAATATTTATTCGCAGTTTCAGAGATTGGATTCGGAGCAAATCGGACTGCGTGACGAGACATCAGTGGAAAGGTCAGACTGTACCAAAAAATGAGGTAAGGGAATTGTGTGAGTAGCTAGAGGTAGCTACGCGTACTTTAAATAACTTTTGTATACACTGAATATGTATGTATACATTGATATTGTACAAAGGTCCTAGAAATAGATTAAAGATTTTAAGGACCCGAAATAGGTAAAAGGTTATTTTACCCCCTATTGAGGGAAATTCACCTAAGGATGGTGAAAGCATGACATGCATGAAAAGCATGATTTAAGGAATTTTCAGATTTAAGGAATTTTCTTGGTTTTTAAGCAAAGCAAATCGATAGATTGGCCAGTAATTGCATAAATTTCACAATATAACAAAATGTAAGTGTTATTAAGATTTAAATGAAAATTATTTGGAAAATAGGCCAACTATCAATTTTATATGAAAACAGATAGTGATGGCGCATACCTCGCACAATACCTGCATTTGTGAGTGTGCATAAAATGTGCTAGAGCAGTTGCTTGCACCGAATTGTGTGACATCATATGCATGAAATAGGCTAGAGCGGTTGCTCGCATTGATTTTTATTATTATGAAATGCATGAGAGGTGCTGGAGCCTAGCTCGCACTCTGTTTTGACATGTTTTGATTTGTTTTGACTTGATAAGCATAAAAAGGTGCTGGAGCGATTGCTTGGACTAGTTTTAATGATTTGACATGCATGAGAGGTGCTTGAGCTTAGCTCGCATCCTGTTTTGATATGATAATTGCATAAAAGTCGTGTTGGAGTGTAACTCACACGAGATTTGATTTATTTATGCATAAAGCCGTGCTGGAGTGTAACTCGCACGAGATTTGATTTATTGATGCATAACACAGTGATGGAGCTTACTCGCACGAAGTTTTATATTAATTTATAACTCATTTTAAAGTCGTACTGGAGTGTTACTCGTACGCAGATTTTACTGATTTTTATGAAACCGTGCTAGACCTTCGCTCGCACGAGGTTTTCAGATATCATGAATATGCATGGAGCCGTGCTAGAGCTTCGCTCACACAGGGATTTATATGAAATGCATATAGCTATGTTGGAGCCTCTGTAGACTGTGTGAGATGATATTCCCACACGTGTATACTGAGATAGAGATGGTATGGGTGGATAAGACCTATTGCAAGCACCCCTGACTGAGACTGGGTTCACGGAGTACGATGTACCGTGTATATCACATGGAGTACGTTGTACCATGGAGATTGTTGGAGTGGAGTGGTATTAGCCACGAGGCAGCAAGCCTTGCCCTCGCAATCCTGATGTTATGTTATTCTGGCGGTAGGATTGACCCACCTCCCGTTTCAGGTGTGATACCCCACACACTAGGTACCATGTTGCCAGGGATCACTAGGTTATGGCCATAGTCCTCGATGTTATTGATATAGTCACCTACGTGTCTCACATGATATAACTTGTGGTCTCGATAGACCAGGGTAGACCCGAGGGAGGGGTCAGGCCTCCGAATTTGTGATTTATACTGAGATGTGATTTTTAACAAAATTTTATAAAAAATTGTTTTAATGAATTTTTATAAGATACTTAACCCTTTCGGGTTATTTTATACCGTAGTTTTAATGAAGTGATTTAAATGCAGTAGCATGATGAGTTTTCCAAGTGTTAGTCATAAATTCATGAAAAGAATTGTTTCTAATAATTTGTTTTACTTAGCATGATCTTTAATTACCTCATGCTAATGATGATTTAATGATGTCAGATAAAATGCCATTGATGCAAAAGTAGTATGATTTATATATGCACGAACAGTTTTATAAACTAAGTCATTGATGACATACATGATTTTGTGCTTGAGATTTTAATGAAAAGAAATGGATTTTAAGGGCATGGCATTATGAGCATGTAGATAGTGGAGCTATCTACTTACTTGCATAATTGCCTTACTGAGCGTGTGGTTTGCTCACCCCCTTATTTTCTCATCTTTTCAGAGCACTCGTAATAGTTAGTGAGCGGCTGAGGACTTGCATTCTTGGTATTCGCTGCTTCCCATAGAGAGACAAGTATACACATTTGTATAGTTTTGTATCTAAATATGTAATGCACAGTACTGTAAACGTATATGATATCAGGGATGTAAGGTTATGTGTCAGACCTGGATTTTTGTAGCTTGTACCTTATGATTCCTATGTGTATGAACACTCTGTTATTATAGTTGAATCATAAGAAGAGTATTTACTAGACTTAACGTGTTAGTGAAATGATTTAACACTCAAAAGCTACATAAAAAGCCTAATGTGGACTATAAGCGTCACAGGCTAAACCGAGTGAATCTAAATCATTCTGACTGAAAATAAGAACTTAAAATGAGAGAGCATAGAGAGCTCATGAAGGAAAGTCAGCTTGATTTAGTCCCGAACATAGAAAACTAGAGTAAAAGCTAAAAAGGGTAAAATGGACCTTTTTTGGCGAGAAAATGTGTTTCGGGTGAAATTATCCACCGGGAACGGTTGAAACATAAAGACGAGAGTGTAAGACATAAGATATGACACTTTCAAAATTTTGAGAAAAAGTCAACTTGGTCAATGGTTAAGGAAAAAGTCAACTATAGTTAAGAAAGTGGACTTTTACCATAATTGACTAATCATGGTTAAAAATTTACCTAAGTGTGGAGAAAAATTTGGGGAAAAATATTCTTGGCCAGAATACAAGATAATCATCCCCGAAAGTAAGGAAAATTTATTCGAAAGGATTCCGGAATAAATTTAATGGTTAAAAACGTAATGGGCCTAAGGTGAAAATTTTAAAGCTCATTAAGGTATACTAAATATATATCGAAATTCTTAGGTCCTTTAGACCGAATTGTTGGATCGATTGATTGGCCAAATATTGAGACAATTAAAGGCCCGAGACATAGTAAAAATTTCAGTCCGAAAGCCCATTAAGAAAGCCCAAACCGAGAAGCCCAAATGGAAAAGCCCATGAGATAAATATCTAACCATAGTTAAAGCTAACCATGACTCATAAGGTGACTCATTAGGTGACTCATGGCTAAGGCTTGGAAAGTCAAGCTTAATGGCTGGAAAGTAAAGCTTAATGGCTAAGTATGTGGCTTATAAAATCAGCCACACCATTGTCATCTTCATCACACCAAATTCGGCTAGAAGAAGAAACCATTGAAACATATTATCCAAGCTTTCTCTCACTAGAAATCACTAGGAATTAGGCATATTTGGAACTTGCATCCTTCATAGAAGTTGTTCCAAATTGAAAGGAGAGTGACATATGTTGGAATTGGCTATCAAGAAGCATAGAGTGCAAACCGTGAGCCTTCAAAGATTCGGCCAAAGGGTGAACACAACAATTGGTATATTTTCTAATTTTCAATTTCATATATGTGTAATGTATGAATGATTTTAAGTATGTTGATATATGTTTTAAGCATTGAAACATATTAAATCACCATGAAGTTTGTTAGGCCGAGAGTCAGTAATGGGATATTGATTTATGTCCATATGATTTTAAGGCATAAATGGATTAATGTACATATGTTAATGATTATGGTGTAATTAGAATTAATCAATTTGATTAATTAATACATGTAATTAGTTGGCAATCAAGGTGTTTGATAAAATGCCTAAATGAACTATATGATGGTTAGGAATGTTACCAACCATGTGTTTGTGAAAATGCCTAAGTGAATTGGCTAAGAAATAGGCATGGATGGCATGCCATGGCATAACCGAGAACATGGGTAGCTCTCGGCCATGGCATGTGGCCGAGAGGCCCAATGGGCCAAGCCCAAATATTTTAGGCCCAATATGATGTAATGGGTCTAGGACAAGCCCAATAAGAGTTGGTGGGCCCCACAAGCCCAATAGGCCCAACGAAAATGAATAGTAAAATGAAAATGGGCTTAATGCATAGTTAGGCCCATTAAGGATTATTAAGGCCCATTAAGGGAAATAGACTGTATTTAATGTGAAATACAGTAGGAAAAGTGTAATTAACCTGATAAATGGTTATATGCAGCTCTAGAGAGTATTGGAGGAGCAAATCGGACTGCTGAAACGAGCAGCGCAGAGAAAGTGAAATTTCTCGAGTGATTGCAAGTAAGGGACTTTTATGAGTAGTTAGAGATATCTGCACGTAATTTCGTCTGCTTTTACATTCACTTAAAAACTTTGAGGGTCAGAGAAAGTGAATAATAATTATTGCGAGCCGATAGTGGCAAATTATGATTTTGCCCCTAGTTAGTCAAAAAGTCAACTTTTGTGAAAAGTTGCAAAAAGCATGGAAACTACTATTGTCAGTGTTTAACTCTTGTTTAGCATGAAAATAAATAGATGGGCTAATGATTTTAAGGTTGATGTGACTTAAGCACACTTTATAGTGCTGATTTTAATATTTTGTAAATCATCCCTTTTTTAAGAGCCATCTATCATATTATGTGAGAATGAATCGTGCTACAGCACAGATCGCACGAGATTTCATATATTTTCCACATACATTAGTGCTGGATTTTGATTCACACTAGATTTCCATGACATGCATAATAGAGTACTGGAGTTCTTACTCATACTCAGTTTTATATGATATATGCATGAGAGAGTGCTAGAGCGATTAGCTCGTACTTGAGTTTTACATGAGATACATGACAGAGTGCTGGAGCGTTGCTCGTACTCGATTCTTCATGATTTATACATGACTTAGTACTGGAGCTATTGCTCGTACTTGATTTGATGATATTATGCATAGCATGGTACTGGAGCTATTGCTCATACTTGATTTAATACATGAACTATGCATTGACCTAGTTACTGGAGGTTTACTTGCACTAGAGTTGAGTTTGTGATGTGAAACAGTGTTTGAGCAGAGTGTCGACTGTGAGTCGCACTCAAGGCGCGCATTGTATGTGATATATAATACATGTTAAAACCTATGCCAAAGTCCTTGTGTGACTGTGTGTTACATCTAGAGAGGATATCCGCATGAGGGTAATATAGACGTGGTATGATATTCCATGGTTTGAGGGCTAAGACCTATGGCAGGCACCCCGACTATGATGTAGGGTCCACGGGTGTACTTTGTACCATGCCCGGGGCATGGTAGTACGCTATACTGTGTGTTGTTGTATAGCTGACGGTTGTAATGGACTGACCACCCTCCCGTTGCAGCAGTGATGCCGGCACACCGAGTACTGTGTTGATTGGGATCACATATCGGATATGATCATAGTCCAGGATACTATTTGCATTTCACCACAGAGTCTCACATGATATATCACATTGATTGGCTGATTTAAATTGCGGACAGACCTGAGGGATGGGTCAGACTCCGATTTTGTGTTGTGAATGATTTAAATGCCATATTTATTGTGATTTAAATATTCATGGCATGATTTATCTAAAGGCATGATTTATATACGATGCATTGTTTTGCACTACATGCCTACATTTGAGAAAGAAAGCATGATTTCCGTACATGGGATTTAATCAGTACAAGTATACATATATATATTTACAGACATGCTTTTAAGAGTGAGTTAAGGAAATAATGTTTTCAAGGCATAGCATTATTTTGAGTAGATAGTGTAGATATCTACTTGCTTGCCTGATTTCCTTACTGAGCGCGTTGTATGCTCACCCCCCTTTCTTTACATCTCTCTACAGAGCATCAGCAGTAGAGCGAGAGCTATTGAGGGATAGTATTCCTGAGTCCACTGCTAGTTCCTATCGATCGCCAGGTATACAGATTTTGTACGGTTATATATCTAAACATAGAAACAGCACAGTGATGTATATGATATATATTATGGGGAATGTATTTGTGTTCGATTTTATATAATCTCAGTTACAGTCAGTAACAGTATATTGAGATGTATGTACGGTAATGGATAATGTGGTAAGCGAGGATTCTGACATCGATTCACAGCCCAACCATTGAAGAGAGGAAAGATAAGTTAAAAATGCGAAAAATTTGTAGTGGCTTTTGGTTAAAGTCATGGATTGAGAATGGGGTCCTGACATTATGTAAATACCATTGTGTATGTATTTAGTTAAAGTCAAAAGATAGTAAACTCTGATATATGAATCTGATTATGGAAATGGAATGGTAAATAGGTGAGAGGTGACTAACATCGAATCATAGCCCAACTGTTTGGTAAGATGGTCACGATGAGAGAAAGGTAAGAATTAAATAATAAATGAAAAGCGAAAAATTTGTAGTGATTTTAGGTAATTTGGGTCGTGACACGTAGACGATTAAAGCACTCGATTCTAGCGTGGGGCTCAATGACACGCAAATTGAGGTAAGGTCCTAGACCCGAGAATTACTTATAAATTCCATGTTCATGCATGAAATGACGTGTTGAAGGAAAAAGTAAGTGATTGGAGATGAAAAAGTGAGTTAAACTTGAGTTTTAAATTAAATCGAGAAAACAGACCTAATAAGGGAAATAAATTCGAATAAAATTCTAGAAATTCGTTAAAATTATTCGAAGGCAATAGAAAATTAATATGAAGTGAAATTGACATGGGAAATAAAAATCACGAAGAAATATGGAGATTTAGAGGTCCAAATGAATTTTTGAAGTTAGTCGAAACCTTAATTCCATTTTGCTCAGTATTGGCTAAATTGCGCAAAATGAGCTCGTTCATGAAATTTTTCTTAAACAAGTGACCCCCAAATTTTTTATGGGACACACTATAGACATATTATAACAATTGAGAAGTGGAATTTTGAAGAAATCTAATCAGGATTAATTTTGGTAAATTTTTTGAAACAGAACAGTCATTTCCCCTGCATTTAGTAAGCTGTCAGCCAATGAAAATCACCCAATTTGATGATCTTCTTGATGTTTGTTATTTCTGATATTTTCCAGTCTGAAATTCAACAGGATAAGCTTCATAAAAGGTAAAATGCACCCCGAAATTAGCTGAAACCCGAGAGATATCCCTTACCCATCCTTGCCGCATGCGTTACCTCTGCTTTTGCCTTGTACGAATTGTTTGGCAGCCCTCCGGCAAGTTTCAGGCGACGGTATCTTCATATGAAATCTTCCTCTTTCTTCCCTCTATCACATATAAAAATTTTAGACCTAATTGAATTCATTTACCCTCTAAAACGTTAGAGAGAAGAACAGGATAGAAAACTGTCTTGTTCCGAGGTAAGTGAAAATGGAATTTTTAGATGAATTTGATGAGTTTCTTGGATGATTTTGAACCCTTCTAAGCTCTATACATGTTGTATTATAGCTGAGTGGCAATTTGGAGGCTTGAAATCGAAGTCAAAGTTGGTCAATTGAGTGAAGAAGTTGAGGTATGATGATGATGATGAGATAACTTGGTATGTGATAGCTCGGGTTATCGACACGCATTTCAAGGTAAGCTCAAAAATCGAGGAACGTGCACTACCTTCGACGTTAAGAGGTAAGAGATAATTTAGAGTAGCATTAGTATTCTCCTACCTTACCAAATGTCTATGTGGATAATTAGTTGAGTTTTATGTGAAAAAGGTCTTTCTTGAAAGTCGAAATGAGCACTATTCACTTAAAAACCGAAACAAATTTATCCCAGCCTTTCAAAATGAAATTTATCGCATGATATACATTTTAATAAGTATGTTTATTATATAAAAAAAAAGAAAAAAAGGGATTTTCACTTATGGAATGAAAGCATAATATGTTTTCCATGAGTTTACGGGTTAAAGTCCCAAAAATATTTTACGAGAACTATGTTTATGAAAAACAAGTTTAATGTGTTGAGACTATGGCAAGATGTATGATGTTATGAGGTCAGAGTGATCTGGGGTCGATTTTGTTTACTGAGAAAAGGGTACAAGAACGATCAAGGATCTTCTTAGCCGACGGCCAGGGAACGGGCAGGGCTCTGACGAGATGAGATGACTTGTGGTACCATGTAACCATTTAAAGTTCGTGCGTTGAGACTACTAGTCCTTTGCAAGCACGTAATGAGTCACCCCACTATAGCCTCGTACCACACAATCTAGTAGGGCACTGTACGACCTTGATCCAGTCTTACAGTTCCCTGTACTAAAGCTATATGTACTAGATATGTTGACGGTGTCCTTCGAGACCAGTTATGATGAAGCCATGTCTCCACGAGAAAGAAATATGTTTTAGCACATTTCATGCTACCTTATATGTTATTTGTTAGTTAGCACATGTTTTCTATAATGTGATTTTTAAGGTAGCCCATGAGTTGGGTTTTTATGAAATGTGCATATGAAAGTTATGTTTTCACTTTTAAAGTGAACAATATGATATACATGATTTGAGATCTATGAGATGCTTTATGACTGTTTACACTAATGATATGTTTATAGCATGATACGTTTTACAAAAAGGATGCACGATGTGTAAACTAATGATTTTAAAACGTGTTTTTACTGCTTTTATAAATGTAAGCATCTCTACTTTCGTACAAATTTATGCTGAGTTGTGAAATCATGTGTTTTACTTGTTTTAAGTACTAAGGTTACTTTAAATGTATCTCTTGCAAAGCCTAAAATGCTCACCCCCTTCCTTTCCATCTTTCAAATTACTTATAGTGATTCTATTGTATTCACGCTTCAGAGGTCGTAGACGAGGCGGTCTGACCATTCCTCAGATCATTTTGTAGAGATGAGGTATAGCCTTTCTTGTATTCCAGACCTGATGTATAGCATAGACACTATTGTACATATCAATGGGATGTAATAGATATAAATGATTTTGTACAGAGTTTTAGTTACGCAGTGTAGATGAATGTATGTACTGAATGTCATGAGATCTTGAGATGAGAATTGAAATTGTGTTGTGAATGTGGGTTGAAAATTATAAACTGCGTTTTAAACTCTACAGGTTGGGTTAAGTCATAATGCAGTCGTTATGTTGCCGAATTTTATAAAAGAATAAGAGTTAAGAAACTGACATAGATAAGAACACAACTCAGTTAAATAGGTTAAAAAGTTTTAAAATTGCCCTATTTTCTGCGTTTCTGGGCGTGACAGTTTATAGAGTATCTGTGTAACGACCCTTGACCCTTGAAAATCGGGGGAAATTTTTTTTTTGAATTTAATTTACCCACTTGATCCCTTATTCACTTAGGTTGTATTCCTGTATAGTATCAAAACATTTTCCTAATTCTTTTCTCGTAATTTGTAAGTGATTTCCATATTTTAAATTATATGGCCGATAGAAATTTCGGCAGCACAACAGCTTATATATGAGCCTACCCACCTGCAAATCAGTTGTTTTCGATAATCCTAGATATCCACAACTACCAAGCATACTTTTCAAATCCATCTTTACCACACAATGCATCTATTTCAATTTAATACTAGTCATCTCAAAATATAATCCCAAATATTATCCCAAAGTAGTAATGTTTACATCGTTCCTTATAAAATTACATCCCAATTGATAATTCCAATATATGTCTGTGCTTACAATTATGTCTGGTACAGGAATGTAAATGTATACCTTTCGCGTGTACAAAAGTAGCTTAGGGTAGCTCTTCCCACCAGCTTACGTCGTGTGCGTGGCAGGTAGCGTCTATAGATTCACTGCAAATGATCTGAAGGTAGAGGGGTGAGCTTTTGGGGAAAAGCCCAGTAAGATAGTACTATTAAAATAGTTCTGACATATAAAAGTATTTGGAATTGTTCATGGAGCGAAACTTAATGAAATACAGAATTTTTCATTTCATGCATAAACGTCATAAAGCATGCGTCTCAATAAAACCATTAACATGCTTAACCATTTTCATGAACATTTCATAAATCATTTCGTAAACATATCATGCATATTTCATAATCATTTCATAAACATCTCATGCATATTTCATAATCATTTCATAAATATCTCATGCATATTTCATAATCATTTCATAAACATCTCATGCATGTTTCATAATCATTTCATAAACCTTCATCATAGTCGATTTTATAATTAAAATCGAGGAGACTAGGCTATAACTAAGTCATGCAATACGTGTCAATTTTCGTAGAGAGTCATCATACCTATGGCCATGGTAAGTGGGCTGTAGACTGGATCAGGGTCATACAGCCCTTTCGTAAAATATGGGTAGTATCCATCTTACTTACTTTCACTAGCACCTAGCTAGGACACGGGCACCAAAGGCACTCTCCGTGTGGGCAACATAATTGCGTGCTGCGCGGGCGCGAGATACTACCGAAACATCATCATAAACCACCAGTAGCACGACATCTTCCACACAGGTCGAGTTAAGTGCTAAAAGGGCCTACGTACCGGCACCCAAGTGGTGGAGCCGGAACACCACAAGAAGTAACCATGCATGAAGCCTATAATCTCAAAACATCTTTTCTCTTTTCGTAAATACTTTTGAAAACGTCAAAAGTTCCATTTCAAAGCGTAAATATGGGTTTTCAAGCCATCATAAAACTTTCATGCATTTTCATAATTCAAAAGTTTATTTCATAAACATAGATGTTCTAGCGAACATTTTGTAAAACGAAATCATGTTTTGTAAACAGTTTCGCAAGTATGGATGCATTGATAAATCATTTCAAATCATATGCTCTTTCATAAAATCATTTATCAGTGAAACAAGAATGCAATATCAGAACTAAGTTAAGTAATACCCCTTACCTCGATTTATCGGGTATCTCAAATTCGAACGGTGATGTCTCCTAGTACTTCCTTTACTCCCTTCTACAATCACCTACACCGAAATTGTAGACTTAGCACCCTATTCATGCGAATTGCGTTAAAATCGTAATTTATCGTTGCTACTGCGTGTGTACGTATTAATGTATATCCTTAAGCCGACACGCACGTTTATATATTTCTTCACTATTTATATATTTCTCCTACAAGTATTAACATATACCTTTATTATATACATCCACATGTATACACGCATAAATATATATTTATATATATATATATACACTCCTATATGTATATATATATATACTTTTATTGTTTTCATGTTTTCCTATCTCATATATATACATTCTTTGTATATACATATACTTGCACACATTCACCTTTCATACCCCCCACATGTATATGCACTTAAATAAATAAATAAATATATATATATATATATATATATACACTCCTTTATATATATATATATATATTATCATTGTTTTCCATTTTTCCTTATCACATATGCATCCATATTTTTTGTACAAATACTAGCATACCCAATTCATTATATACACCTATTTGTACATGTACCTAAATAAATATACATATATATATATATACACACTCCTATACATGTATATATATATATATTAATATTGTTTTCCCATTTTTTTTTTCCTTATCTCATATATACAGATATTTGTCTACTTTTCATCTTTCTAATTTTTTCCAAATTAATTCATACAACATCATGCTTCCATAATACAATTTATACATACATTAAACTAAATAAAGCTTGGGTTTTTTTTTTACCTAGGAATTCACTGGTACAAGGATGGGAAACAGAAATTGGAAGATTTATCTGTATATATATATTTTTTGTTTGACACTGTAGCGTCGAAAATAGGGGTGGCCGGACGGGGAAGGACAGGCGAGGGAGGTTGTCGGGCTCGAGTTCAGTGCTGGCCGACGTCAGGTCTCCCTGGTCACTGCAATTCGCGAACAGAGGAGAAATCTCTCTGTTTCCGTTTTTGTTTCCAGGTGAGCGGAGAGGGAAAAACGGGGAAACGGTCGTCGGTGGTCAGACGGAGGAAGCTGCTCGGAGTTCGGCAACGTGAGGCTACCGACTGTCCCTGGTTCAGTCGGCCGACGAACGAAATGGAGAGAGGAATGGTTTTCGGCTTTCGACGAGTGAGGAAAGAAATGAGGAAATCACCGATCGTCGCTGGCTTGGGCTTGGTTCGATCGCAGGTGAGGGAAAAGGGGAAATTGGTAGGCGATAGGTCGGGGAGAAGGCTTGCTGGCGGTAGAAATTTCAGAAGAGGAACAGGGGGTTTTCTTTTTGGGGATCGCACGATCCCTTTTTTTTTCTTTCTTTATTTTCTTTTTCCATTTAGTTTTTTTATTATATATATATATTATTTATATATATATATCTTTTTATATTTTATATTTATATATATATATATATTTATATTTTTATTATATATGTTATATTTGTATTTTTATATACATGTATATTTTTAATTATAATTTCATTCTTGGACAATTACATATTTATTTTTATTGTATTTATTTTTATCCTTCATCATTTTTTTTAACTTAACAAATATATATATATATATATATATATATTCACATATTTCCTTATACCCTATTTCCATTTATTATATATATATATATATTTGTTTAATTTAAATACAAAAAATTTGCGGTGTTTACATTCTCCCCACCTTTAAAGAATTTGGTCCTCCAAATTCATCTTAGTCCTTCAGAATAGATGAGGGTACTTTTTCCTCATGAGGCTCTCTAACTCCCATGTAGCTTCTTCAATTGAATGGTGTTGCTAGAGAACCTTTACTAGAGGAATCGTCTTCGATCGAAGTACCTTTTCCTTTCTGTCCAAAATCTGGATAGGTCGCTCAATGTAGCTCATGTCCTCTTGAATGCTCAAAGGCTCATACTCAATGATATGTGAGGGATCCGGATTATACTTCCTTAACATCGAGACGTGGAAGACATTATGTACCCCAGAGAGCTGCGGGGGTAGGGCAAGTCTGTAGGCTACGTCTCCCACTCTCTCTAGAATCTCAAAAGGACCAATGAAGCAAGGATTCAGTTTCCCCTTCTTTCTAAAGCGCATAATACCCTTGCTCGGGGATACTTTTAGAAACACGGAGTCCCCAATCTGAAACTCAAGTGCCCATTTATGCTTATCCGCATAAATTTTATGCCTGCTTTGTGCGGTCTTCAGTCTATCACAAATTATCCGAACACCCTCTACTTCCTGTTCTACCAACTCAGGAGCCAAGATCTTTCTGTCACCCACTTCTTCCCAAGCCACTAGAGACCTACATCTCCTACCATACAAGGCCTTATAAGGTGCCATCCCGATGCTAACATGATAGCTGTTGTTATAAGCAAACTCTGCAAGAGGCAAGTGATCATCCCATGAGCCCTTGAACTCCAAAACGCATGCCCTCAGCATATCCTCTAAGGTCTGAATGGTCCTCTCGGACTGACCATCGGTCTGAGGATGATAGGTTGTGCTCAAGTTAAGCAGAAATCCTATGGCTTCTTGAAAATAAGCCCGAAATCTAGAAGTGAATCGGGAATCTCTATCTGACGTAATGCTCACAGGTGCCCCATGCAGTCGAGCTATCTCTCTCACATACAACTCTGCTAAAGCACTCAAGGAGTCTGTATTTTTTATGGCTAGGAAGTGAGCACTCTTAGTCAATCTGTCTACGATTACCCAGATTGCATCATGCCCCTTTCGAGTCCTTGGTAACCCCATAATAAAATCCATAGTAATGTGCTCCCATTTCCAAGTAGGCACTGGAAGAGACTTAAGTAGTCTTGCTGGTCTTTGGTGTTCGATCTTAATCTGTTGGCAAATCAGACACTTGGCCACAAACTCAACTACATCTCTTTTCATACCAACCCACCAATACACCCTCCGTAAATCTTGGTACATCTTAGTGCTTCTCGGGTGCATGGTGTATCGAGAACAATGGGACTCCTTTAAGATCCTTTGCAATAGGGCATCATCATTTGGGACACATATACGGCTCCTAAATCTCATCAATCCATCCTCACCGACCACAAAGTCTGACTGTAAGTCCTGTCCTGCCTGACTGACCATATCCAATAACTTCTGATCACCCCTCTGTCCAGTTCTGATCTGATCAAGTATACTAGGTTCAATCTGTAAACTAGTTATGAACCCAATATCTGTTGTTTCCACACTAACACTGAGCTCGGTAAACTACTCTAGTAACTCCCATTCTCTAACCATCATAAAAGAAATTATTCCCTTCCTGCTTAAAGCATCTGCCACTACGTTTGCCTTGCCAGGGTGATACAGAATCTCGCAATCATAATCCTTAAGGAGCTCTATCCACCGTCTCTGTCTCATATTTAGCTCCTTGTGATCAAATATATACTTCAAGCTCTTATGGTCAGTAAAAATCTGAAATCTCTCTCCATACAGATAATGTCACCATATCTTCAAAGCAAAAACAACCGCGGCTAACTCTAAGTCATGGGTGGGGTAATTCCTTTCATGGTTCTTAAGCTGTCGAGAACCATATGCAACCACTCTTCCATGCTGCATAAGTACACACCCCAAACCCTGGTATGATGCATCACTGTATACTGCATAGCCTCCAGACCCACTAGGAATGGTTAAGATTGGGGCTGTAGTCAACCTCTTCTTGAGTTCTTCAAAACTTTGCTCATACTGATCAGTCCACTCGAATGGAACATCCTTGCGTATCAGCTTAGTCAGTGGAGTGGCAATCTTGGAGAAACCTTCTACAAACCTCCTGTAGTATCCAGTTAGTCCCAGAAAACTTCGGATTTCTGTAACAGTTTTCAGTCTCTCCCAATTGAGTACTGCCTCAACCTTAGACGGATCCACCGACACCCCGTCTTTAGAAATAACATGGCCCAGAAATGCTATCTGCTCCAACCAGAACTCACACTTATCCAACTTCCCATACAACTGCTTCTCTCTGAGAGTTCGGAGCACTACTCTCAAATGCTGCTCATGCTCCTCTCAGGACTTTGAGTAGATCAGAATATCGTCGATGAAAACAATGACAAACTGATATAGATACTCCCGGAACACCTCATTCATCAAGCTCATGAATGCAGCTAGGGCATTAGTTAGACCAAAGGGCACCATACGGAACTCATAGTGGCCATATCTCGTTCTGAAGGCTATCTTTGGAACATTCTCATTCCTAATCCTCAATTGGTAATAGCCCGATCTCAGGTCAATCTTCAAGAACACTGTAGCCCCTCTTAGCTAGTCAAATAGATCATCTATTCTGGGCAAGGGATACTTGTTCTTAATTGTGGCTTTGTTCAGCAGCCTGTAGTCTATACATAACCTAAGACTACCATCCTTCTTCCGCACAAATAATACCAGAGCTCTCCACGGGGATACACTTGGCCTAATGAACTCTTTGTTTAGCAAGTCTTGCAACTGCTTCTTCAATTCCTCAAGTTCAATAATGGTCATCTGGTAAGGAGACTTCGAGATTAGTTGAGTCTCTGGTGCCAAATCTATCGTGAATTCTAACTCTCTCTCCGGTGGTAATCCCGGTAGTTCATCAGGAAATACATCCAGAAACTCGCATACCACTGGTATTTCTTGAATACTTGGACATTCCCGACTAGTATCGAGGATGAATGCAACATAACCTTTACATTAACACATTCATCAAAATTTTTCATCAATTGTCAAAATCATAAAGTTTATTCCTTCATTGCAAAGCATACACTAAACCTACTAGGTAAGGAGAAGGTTACAGTCTTAGAGTAGCAGTCTAAACTTACATGGTTGGTGGCTAGCCAATCCATACCCAAAATTACATCAAAGCCATACATGCTCAACAAGATTAGATCTGCTAATATGATCCTATCTCCTACATTGATTTCACAATTTCTACACACCATATCAGTCTTTTGTGATTTATACATGGGTGTGCTAACGTGTAATGTAAAGTCTAGAGATTTAGGCTTAACATGCAAATGTGGTAATATAAAAGAGTGGGTGGAACCTGAATCAAACAATACTTGTGCCTCATGATTGCAAATTAAAAGCTTACCATGAATGGTCTCAGTGGAGGTATCAGCAGTCTCTTTATCCAAGGCAAAGACCCTTCCATGCGTGACAGGCTTCTTACCCTTCTCTGCTGCGGTAGCCCGTCTCTATGGGTTCTGTCTCTGGGGAGCTTACCTCTCAGGTTACCGTGGTGGCTCTGGGCATTGTGGAAACTGGTTCTATGGGCAATCTCTCATTATATGCCCCTTTTGCCCACACACAAAGCAGCTGCCAATGGTCAAAAGGCACACACCCTCATGAAGCTTTCCACATTGTTTGCACACTGACCTATACTGTTGCAGACCTCTAGCAAACTAAGGAGCAGGTTCTGGAATGATGGGTCTATCAAGTCTAGGCCGAAACTCATCCGTCCTCTACCTCTTGGGTTGATCCCTCATGAAATCCTGTCTTACTAACTCTGTCTGCTTATCCTTATCCCTGCTCTTTCCCTTAAGGCCATACTCCGCCTGTGTGACATTTAGGCCTCTCTCGACCATCTGTGCTCTACCCAAGGCATCCTGAAATTCTGTAATCCATAACCCCAGAAGACGGTCTCTGATAGCTGGCCTTAATCCTGCTAAGAACCTCTCAGTCCGACGTTCTTCATTCTGGAACGTCTCTGGATCATACCTCATCAGCATGGTGAACTTACTTTCGTACTCATCCACAGTCATACTGCCCTGTACCAAATTTAGAAAGTCCATCCTCAACTTCTGCTGGGCAGCTAGTGGAACATACTGCTTCCTAAAAGCTGTGGTGAATGCATCCCAACTAATCACCAGATGCTGAGTAGTCAGAAGGACCTTGGTGGATCCCCACCAATACTCTGCTTGGCCCTATAGCATGTAAGTGGCCATGGAAACCTTCTCAACATCATAACACCCCAAAAAATCGAAGATCTTCCCGAGGCTCACCATCCACTTTTCAGCCTCTACTGAGTTCTTAATTCCCTTGAATGCTTGAGGCTTCATCTTCAGGAAATCTCTCATCCTACCGAAATCCCTCTCCTCCCTCCGAGCCTGTACAGGAGGCTGAGGCGCCATAGGTACTGGAGGAACTTGTGGAGGAAGAGGTGGTGGTGCTTGTGGAGGAGTTGGCACCGGATTAGGAGTTGGTGTCGTACCAGCTGAATCCGAAACATTTGCCCCTAGGTGTTGGGTAACCATGGCAGCAATAAACTCCAAACCTCGCTCGAGGTACTGCTCTAATCGCTGCACGAGCTGAGCCATACGAGTATTAGGACTCTCTGGCTCCGGTGGAGGAGGTGGAGGTGGTTGAGCCTGCCTCCGAGGACGTCCGCATCTTCCCCTCATTGTGTAGTGATCTACTACCTGTGCGTAATTCCAAAGATCAAACCTTAAAGTTATTAGGTATACATTACCTACAACCAGACAAGCACAGACATTGGGATGTAATTTAATCCTTATTTTCGACACTGACAGTACTAGACAACCTTCGCTCGGATACCACCTTAAATTGTAACGACCCTTGACCCTTGAAAATCGGGAGAAATTTTTTTTTTTTAAATTTAATTTACCCACTTGATCCCTTATTCACTTAGGTTGTATTCCTGTACAGTATCAAAATATTTTCCTAATTCTTTTCTCATAATTTGTAAGTGATTTCCATATTTTAAATTATATGGCCGATAGAAATTCGACAGCACAACGGCTTATATATGAGCCTACCCACCTGTAAATCAGTTGTTTTCGACAATCCTAGATATCCACAACTACCAAGCATACTTTCCAAATCCATCTTTACCACACAATGCATCTATTTCGATTTAATACTAGTCATCTCAGAATATAATCCCAAATATTATCCCAAAGTAGTAATGTTTACATCGTTCCTTACAAAATTACATCCCAACTGATAATTCCAATATATGTCTATGCGTACAATTATGTCTGGTACAGGAATGTAAATGTATACCTTTCGCGTGTACAAAAGTAGCTTAGGGTAGCTCTTCCCACCAGCTTATGTCGTGTACGCGGCAGATAGCGTCTATAGATTCACTGCAAATGATCTGAAGGTAAAGGGGTGAGCTTTTGGGAAAAAGCCCAGTAAGATAGTACTATTAAAACAGTTCTGACATATAAAAGTATTTGGAATTGTTCATGGAGCGAAACTTAATGAAATACAAAAATTTTCATTTCATGCATAAACGTCATAAAGCATGGGTGTCAATAAAACAATTAACATGCTTAACCATTTTCATGAACATTTCATAAATCATTTCGTAAACATATCATGCATATTTCATAATCATTTCATAAACATCTCATGCATGTTTCATAATCATTTTATAAACTCTCATCATAGTCGATTTTATAATTAAAATCGAGGAGACTAGGCTATAACTAAGTCATGCGATACATGTCATTCTCCGTAGAGAGTCATCACACCTATGGCCATGGTAAGTGGGCTGTAGACTGGATCAGGCTCGTACAGCCCTTTCATAAAATATGGGTAGTATCCATCTTACTTACTTTCACTAGCACCTAGCTAGGACACGGGCACCAAAGGCACTCTCCGTGTGGGCAACATAATTGCCTGCTGTGCGGGTACGAGATACTACCGAAACATCATCATAAACCACCAGTAGCACGACATCTTCCACACAAGTCAAGTCAAGTGCTAAAGGGGCCTACGTACCGGCACCTAAGTGGTGGAGCCGAAACACCACAAGAAGTAACCATGCATGAAGCCTATAGTCTCAAAACATCTTTTCTCTTTTCGTAAATACTTTTGAAAACGTCAAAAGTTCCATTTCAAAGCGTAAATATGGGTTTTCAAACCATCATAAAATTTTCATGCATTTTCATAATTCAAAAGTTTATTCTAGTGAACATTTTGTAAAACGAAATCATGTTTTGTAAACAGTTTCGCAAGTATGGACGCATTGATAAATCATTTCAAATCATATGCTCTTTCATAAAATCATTTATCAGTGAAACAAGAATGCAATATTAGAACTAAGTTAAGTAATACCCCTTACCTCGATTTATCGGGTATCTCGAATTCAAACGGTGACTTCTCCTAGTACCTCCTTTAATCCCTTCTACAATCACTTACACCAAAATTGTAGACTTAGCACCCTATTCATGCGAATTGCGTTAAAATCGTAATTTATCATTGCTACTACGTGTGTACGTATTATTGTATATCCTTAGGCCGACACACACATTTATATATTTCTTCACTATTTATATATTTGCTCCTACAAGTATTAACATATACCTTTATTATATACATCCACATGTATACACGCATAAATATATATTTATATATATATATATATACACTCCTATATGTATATATATATATATATATACTTTTATCGTTTTCATGTTTTCCTATCTCATATATATACATTCTTTGTATATACATATACTTGCACACATTCACCTCTCATACCCCCCACATGTATATGCACCTATATATATATATATATATATATACACTCCTTTATATATATATTATCACTGTTTTCCATTTTTCCTTATCACATATGCATCCATATTTTTTGTACAAATACTAGCATACCCAATTCATTATATACACCTATTTGTACATGTACCTAAATAAATAAATATACATATATATATATATATATATATATATACACACTCTTATACATGTATATATATATTAATATTGTTTTCCCTTTTTTTTTCCTTATCTCATACATACATATATTTGTCTACTTTTCATCTTTCCAAATTTTGCCAAATTAAATCTACACTAAACATGCTTGTATTTCAATTAATTCATACAACATCATGCTTCCGTAATACAATTTATACATACATTAAACTAAAGAAAGCTTGGGGTTTTTTTTTTTTTACCTAGGAATTCACTGGTACAAGGATGGGAAACAAAAATTGGAAGATTTATCTGTATATATATATATTTTTTGTTTGACACTGTAGCGTCGGAAATAGGGGTGGCCGGATGGGGAAGGACAGGCGAGGGAGGTTGCCGGGCTCAGGTTCAGTGCTGGCCAGCGTCGGGTCTCCCTGGTCACTGCAATTCGCGAACAGAGGAGAAATCTCTCTGTTTTCATTTTTGTTTCCAAGGGAGGGGAGAGGGAAAAAGGTGGAAAACGATCGCCGGTGGTTAGACGGAGGAAGCTACTTGGAGTCTGGCAATGCGAGGCTGCCGACTGTCCCTGGTTCAGTCGGTCGGCGAACGAAATGGAGAGAGGAACGATTTTTGGCTTTCGACGAGTGAGGAAAGAAAGGAGGAAATCGCCGATCGTCGCTGGCTTGGGCTCGGTTCGGTCGCCGGTGAGGGAAAGGGGGAAATCGGCAGGCGATGGGTCGGGGAGAAGGCTTGCCGGCAGTAGAAATTACAGAAGAGGAACAGGGGGGTTTTCTTTTTGGGATCGCGCGATTGTCACGCGATCCCTTTTTTTTTCTTTCTTTTCTTTTTCCGTTTAGTTTTTTTTTATTATATATATTATTTATATATATATATATCTATTTATATTTATATTTCTATTTATATATATATATATATATATTTATTTTTATTATATATGTTATATTTGTATTTTTATATACATGTATATTTTTAATTATAATTTCATTCTTGGACAATTACATGTATTTATTTTTATTGTAATTATTTTTATCCTTCATCAATTTTTTTAACTTACCAAATATATATATATATATATTCACATATTTTCCTATACCCTATTTCCATTTATTATATATATATATTTGTTTAATTTAAATACAGAAAATTTATGGTGTTTACAATCTGTAAACCCCACAACATTTCCATGTGTTGGGTCTAAATATGGAATAACAAATTAAACAATACAAGATATTAAGTGAGGTATAATGCAATATTACATTAAGGATCAATTAAGTTATGGAGTGTTATTATTATTGGAATAAATTAAGTCAATCTGGAACCATTGTAACTATTGTTGTATATGAAGTATCGGTGGAAAATTAATAGAATTAAGGACTAAGGGAAAGCTGGCAACACATGGATTGGCTTCCAATGAAGCCAATCCCAAAAGTTAATGATTCATTGCTGTAAATTACAATAGGAAAATTCGATGAGGAAGATTACATAAGGAGAATAAGGAAACTTGCAAGCCTTTGGATCACGTGATTTCTGCTGTAAACTACAGTAGTAAGAGCATATGAGAAGGGTACTGCAGACTAGCCAGGTTGTACTAATTTTAAAAGTAAAAGACGTGATGAATAAGATGTAGATATATGTAATAGGAATGTTGGTGACGGTTTATGGGTGAAGGAAGAAGAGATTAAAATAATATAAGGGATGGTATGGTAGGACTAAACTGAAAAGATGGATGATGGCAGAGGATAGCATGGTGCAGCCTGAAAACCAAAGAAAAAAACTACTAGGAAACGAAACTACAAAATGAGGAAAGAAATAAAAATGAATGGTGAAACTAGAGCTGGTGAAAAGCTAGCCTCGACAATAGAGAATAATAAAGAAATATAAACGTACATATATTGGTGAGTTAGGGATGTCAGCTATAGTAGGTGGAATGAAAATGTGTGCTGAAGATGGCTGGCAAAACTGAGGATGAGTAAAGAACTGAACAGAGAGAAAGGGAAGGTAATAGAAAAAAAGGCTGTAGCCATCGGTGGAATAAGTGCATATATAAATTATGGGAGCAGGTGTTAAGGGTTGACAATACCGAACCAAGGTACAACTAATACACGAAGGAAATGTGAGGAAGGTGGAGATTGATGTCGAGTCTTAGCGTGAAAGAAGGGAAAGGTCTGAAATATGGCAGTGAATGGGAGGTATACGAGAACTGCTGCTTGCTGTCGTTTGCAGCAGAAAAGGGAAAAGACAAAAGGAAAGGAAATAGGAAATCCCGAAGGCTAAAAGACTATGTTGTTCATTGCAGCAAATAACAAAAAAAAATTTGATGAATGAATGATGATAAAATATGACGTGGAGCGGTGTCCAATCGATTTTGGAAGTGGAAGAAATCAGAAAAATGAATGACGAAGTGGATTGAAAAAAAAATGAAGCAAACTGAAAACTTAAAGTGCAGGTTTGATTGAAATAAAAAGAGGTGAAACCGAAAATAAGAAGCAAAGAAAAGTTAAGGCAGCACAGAAGCTGGAAAATCGATACAAGCAGGAGGACGACGGGGGCCGGTAGGAACGTGAAGGGTGGTGAAACAGTGGGCGTTCTGACCCTGTCTTATTGCTGAACCGAGGAGTATAGAAGGCTGAAACTAAGAAGCAGAAGTAGGTTGGATGTCAGGCAGTAAACAGAGAATGAAACAATGTCCTGCAATTTACGGTAGCTAGATCGATAAGAAATATATATATATATGTATAGAAGTCGAGGGAGAGAGGCGATGCCAATGACTGCAGCAGGAACTGGATGGAGATTGATTTGTGGTGATGACAATCAGGGAAGGATTTAGGAAGGAATGAAGAAGACAAGAATGAATCGAGAGAGAAGGAGAATACAGGGGAGTTAAGGCTAGCTGCTGGGTGAACGAATAAAGGGAGGAGCTGCGGCCACTATGAGGTTGCAGTAGCAACAGCTAGAAGCTGACGTTGGTTGGTGGCTGTTGGGAATTAGAGCAAGGTCGATCATTACTGCTGGAAAATGGGAAAGAGACAGCAGCTGGGAAGACAACTCTTATTTCTTCATCTTTGATGATCGAAACAGAGGAGCTCGATGGCCTGTTTTAAAGGTTAATAGCATCTAAGGTAGGAACATGAGTGAGAATTGGAAAACTGGAGTAGAAGGTTAGGTGAAGGATGGCTGGTGCAGAGATGTGTTTGGTAGAAGCTTGTAGAACTGCTAAGAACAGGGAGAAAACCCGAAAACAGAGGGGAAAAGCTGAAGCGAATGGTAAAGCAGAAGAGAGGAGATCGTGAAGAGCAAAGGTGAACAGAAAGCTAGAGACCACCAGAGATAGGGGAAACAAAAGGCCACCAACACCAAATGAAAGAGGCAGAGAAGAGCGATGAGATGGTGGCAGTACCGAGCTCTTGGTAGAGACGGTGAACAGTGATACCGTGAAGAAGAAAAGAAAGGAAGAAAATGGCGGGAAGCTTTAAAAAGAAGAACAGTGAACAGTAGTCGAGGGAAGAAAAGAAAAGAAAAAGGAAAAAAGTAAGAAGTAAAAAGAAGTAATATTTATATATATATATATAAAAAATTATATATATGTGTATATTTGGAGGAAGCAACGAAGACACCGAGAATTCGAGAAAACCCGAGGAAAAAGGCGATCGAAAATATTTATTTGAAATTTTCGGTGAAATAAGTCGAGAGGGTCGGGCTCGTCGACTCGCTAAGTCGAAACAATCAAGGATTACAGACAGACACCGAGAATTGTAGAAATATTTAAGGGAGATACTTGGAGGCGTCACTACTCAAACCTTGAATTCCCGATAAATCGAGGTAAGGGGGTATAATTTAAAACGGTAATAGTTTACTTTATGAACCATGATTAAAGAAAATTTACAAAGGTTTGAACTATGATTTTCGAGTATGTTTTCTGCTTGTGTTTTCTGAGTAAGAACGTGTTTTATGAGTTGTATTTTGAATATTTGCATATTTTCGAATTTGATTTCTAAATAAGAGCATACTCTCCGAAATTGTCTCTTGAATAAGATGATTGTATTTCAATGTTTCTATATATATATATGAAAACCATAGCATGTTTTGAGACTAAGGGCCATTTATGTTGTATGCTAATGCATGCCATGTTCACCTGTGTGGCGTTTGAACTTCGCCTTCATGGCGTCTGAACTTCGCCTTCGTGGCATCTAAACTTCGCTTGTGTGGTGTCTGAACTTCGCCCTTGTGGCGTCTGAATTCCACCTTCGAGTGTCTGAACGCTGTATGACCTTGATCCCGTCTACAGCCTTACCATGGCTATAGGTTCTGAATTCCCTCTACGGAGGATGATTTGGTTATTGTCGCATGATGATTTGGTTATTGTCACATGATTTGGTTATTGCCGCATGATGATTTGGTTATTACCGCATGATAATTATATGGGCCAATGTAGTCTCTATCTAAAACTCTGTTTTCAGATTTGATTTTATGACATGTGATTTTGCATGTAATCATGTTTTTGGAATCCTGAATATACGAAAAGGTTATGTGATAACTGTTAAATACAAGTACGGAAAGAATTACGTTTTGAATCATGTTGTGTTCCGATTTTTCTTAATTTTTCGAAGGTCCTTATACTAGTTTCAGAGAGTAGTTATTATACGTATTATTATGTTTTTCTGTATACTTTAATCACTATGATCGTTTTAAATGCACTTTTTTACTAGGCTTTTTCCCAAAAGCTCTCCCCTTCACTTCTCAGATCTTTGCAGTGAATTACGGTTAATAAATGCTGCGTAAATGACGTAGGCTGGTGGATATGAGCTTCCCCAAACTACCTTTTGTACATGCGTGAGGTATACATTCTTATCTCTTTCCAGACCATTTGTATGCACAGACATCTATTGAAAGTAATGTGTCGGGATGAAACCTGCATAAGAATAAATGAAATGAAATATTTTTAAGGATTGACACTGAACAGGAATACAGCCTAAGTGAACAAAGAATTAAGTTACAAGTCGAAGTTTTTTTTTAAAAAAAATTACCCTGAATTTTTATAGGTCACGGGTCGTTACAATTTAAGGTGGTATCAGAGCGAAGGTTGTCTAGTACTGTCAGTGTCAATAATAAGGATTAGATTACATCCCAAATGTCTGTGCTTGTCTGGTTGTAGACTAAGTATACCTAATGAAGTTAAAACTTAACGTTTGATTTACGTGAAGAATTTGATCACGAGCTAGAGGCCACAGAGATAGGCCTGAGAATCATGGAGAGTCGTCATATGAGACTCAAATGATATTGAGATTGAAACTGTTGTTGAGCGTGTTCCATCAGGTCCTGTGGCAAGGACAGATGATATTGAGATACACTTTGCTAAGATTGAGTGGAGTATTGAACATATTATGAAAATTTTTCGACACAGGCTATGTTAGGTGATGTGGTAGATGGAAGAATGTATAGGCAGATTGCTTCCGATACACCCGCACAGCCTGTAGAGATGTTTTAGAACTACAAATATGCATGCTCCTGTAGCTCCACAGCAGAATGATGATGACTTAGGTTAGGATTAGGAGCTACACGAGATGAGACAGTTTCAGAAGTGCATATCGCCATTGTTAAATGGGATAAAAGACCCAGTAGTTATAGAGAACTGTGTGAATGAGATTAAGGAAACTACGAATGAAATTTATGGGCCTAGCATAAGGAAATCGATCTGTCAATGAGTGTGACTGTGGACTTAATAGACTGGGGGACAGTTTCAATGGTTTAAAACTCCATTTTTCAACAAGGTTAAGAATTCAGCAATTCAGAGTGTTGGATGGATGATATAGAAAAGCTTGATGATTTGAGAAGTAACTCTACCGAGAAAGTTGCTTTTGTAACTTTTGGGTTAAAGAATTGGAGAAGCTACATGGAATTTCAAAGTGTGTTACTATAAAGAAAGTAGCATTTGTAGCATCAGTATCAAAATGGAAAGTCGAACTCAGAGGGAAGTTCCTCGATTTAATCCGAGAGCCGACATCAAAAAATTACATGGGAAATATTCTGAAGGCCCTTTAGGCGGCAGCACATTCCGAATGAAATAAAGTGACAATTATAGATGAAATGATTGCAATCAGACATAAAGTAACAAGTCTATGTATGAATATGAAATTTAATTTATGGTTTTGGAAGAAGTATAATCCGAATAAGTAGAGATGTGAAACGGAGGAAGCCCAAGAAACTCATGGGAGGTACTAAGATCCTAAATCGAGCTAAATTA
Organism: Firmiana major; assembly: GCA_033439115.1. Lineage (NCBI taxonomy): Eukaryota > Viridiplantae > Streptophyta > Magnoliopsida > Malvales > Malvaceae > Firmiana > Firmiana major. The sequence goes on along the minus strand of CM065907.1, from coordinate 39,029,971 downwards.
CCCCCATTGGATGTTATTTTGGGGAAGCAGTGCGCAAGGCACAACTATGATGATATGAAATGTATATTTCGAGGTTACTAAGAAAATGAAAAGGTAAAGAGAATGACAGAAAAAAGATGTACGATGGAAGCAATGAGAATGATAGAATAAAATCACTGTAACTAAAAAGATGAAATTACAGAACTAAAAGTATAAGTAAAGGTCACACTGTTTACATGACTGATAAAGAGAGGGTGTGTACGGAGTAAAGAGACACCCCTGTAAACATAAAATTTTTCGACACACATTTGGATGATCTGTCAGAGTTACCACTAAATTGAAAGGTGAAGTTCTAAAATTGATTTAGCACCTGGTATAAAATTAAATATTCAGACCATGGAACTCAGTGGTTTTGATTGAATTAGAAATGCTTAAAAAAAGCATTTACAAGGACTACATGAAAGTAGATCATCAGACTGAGTGATCCACTTTGGATACAGACGTTAATTTTTAAGGAGACCCAGAGTCTTCTAGGTCGCTTTGTATCAAAAGCAGGAGTTAATTGGATTCTTCCAGAATAGAGGTTATAGATCTATGGGAAGGATCTAAAACTGTTAAGATGATTCAGAGATTGAGATATAAAGAGGCTTTGGAATATGAATTACGTATCAAATCTATGGATTGTAAATTATATATGCTTACATTTTGAATGCGAGACTCAATTTTAGTAAGAAAATGATTTCGTTATAAGCGATAAACGAAATGAGACAAGCGTGAAGTGTGATAAATTTTGAATGCAAGTTATATTGGAATAAGAGGTGTATATAAGGTAAGAATATCGATAAATTTTGGTATCCTACTTTTTTATTAGGATTGAACCATGAACCTTTATATCCATAACCAATTTATGTGGTCAAGTCTGATGGCTAACAAAGGTATTTCAAAATACCTCCCTACTTGACAGACTTGACAGTGTCTAGAAGTACCCTAGCGTATAACCCATAAATTGAAATTGATAGTCGTAATAATTGTATTCGAAGTCAGGGTACCATTATTTGTGCAATGAAAAAAAGAAGAAGGGAAAGCTATGTCTCTGATATATTGGACCATTGGAGATCTTAGAACGAGTGGAAGACAATGTACACAGATTGGCATTATCGCCAGAATTATCAAGTATTTATAATATCTTCCACGTCTTGATACTACACAAGTATCATTCAGACCCCACGCGTGTGATAGAGTATAAGTCACTAGAGTTGAAAGGAGTATGACCTAAGTGGAAAAGCCAATTTAGATATTGGTCAGGAAAGCAATGAAGTCTAAGGAGATTCCTTGGTTAAAGTAGTCTGGAAATATCGCACTTCGGAAGAGGTAACGTGGGAATTGGAAAGTTTAAATCGAGAAAAAAATACCCATAGTTGCTGAGGACTGATGTAATTTTAAATTTGGGGACCAAATATCCTAAGGTGGGGAGAATGTAAACCCCACAACATTTTCATGTGTTCAGTCTAAATATGGAATAACAAATTAAACAATACAAGATATTAAGTGAGGTCTAATGCAATATTGCATTAAGGATTAATTAAGCTATGGAGTGTTATTATTATTGGAATAAATTAAGTCAATCTGGAACCATTGTAACTATTGTTGTATATGAAGTATTGGTGGAAAATTAGGACTAAGGGAAAGCTGGCAACACATGGATTGGCTTCCAATGAAGCCAATCCCAAAAGTTAATGATTCATTGCTGTAAATTACACTAGGAAAATTCGATGAAAAAGATTACGTAAGGAGAAGAAGGAAACTTGCAAGCCTTTGGATAACGTGATTTCTGCTGTAAACTACAGTAGTAAGAGCATATGAGAAGGGTACTGCAGACTAGCCAGGTTGTACTAATTTTAAAAGCATAAGACGTGATGAAGAAGATGTAGATATATGTAATAGGAATGTTGGTGACGGTTTATGGGTGAAGGAAGAAGAGATTAAAATAATATAAGGGATGGTATGGTAGGACTAAACTGAAAAGATGGATGATGGCAGAGGATAGCATGGGGCAGCCTGAAAACCAAAGAAAAAAACTACTAGGAAACGAAACTACAAAATGAGGAAAGAAATAAAAATGAATGGTGAAACTAGAGCTGGTGAAAAGCTAGCCTCGACAATAGAGAATAATAAAGAAATATAAACGTACATACATAGGTGAGTTAGGGATGTCAGCTATAGTAGGTGGAATGAAAATGTGTGCTGAAGATGGCTGGCAAAACTGAGGATGAGTAAAGAACTGAACAGAGAGAAAGGGAAGGTAATAGAAAAAAAGGTTGTAGCCATCGGTGGAATAAGTGCATATATAAATTATGGGAGCAGGTGTTAAGGGTTGACAATACCGAACCAAGGTACAACTAATACACGAAGGAAATGTGAGGAAGGTGGAGATTGGTGTCGAGTCTTAGCGTGAAAGAAGGGAAAGGTCTGAAATATGGCAGTGAATGGGAGGTATACGAGAACTGCTGCTTGCTGTCGTTTGCAGCAGAAAAGGGAAAAGACAAAAGGAAAGGAAATAGGAAATCTCGAAGGCTAAAAGACTATGTTGTTCACTGCAGTAAATAACAAAAAAAATTTGATGAATGAATGATGATTAAAAATGACGTGGAGCGGTGTCCAATCGATTTTGGAAGTGGAAGAAATCAGAAAAATGAATGATGGAGTGGACTGAAAAAAAAATGAAGCAAACTGAAAGCTTAAAGTGAAGGTTTGATTGAAATAAAAAGAGGTGAAACCGAAAATAAGAAGCAAAGAAAAGTTAAGGCAGCACAAAAGCTGGAAAATCGATACAAGCAGGAGGACGACGGGGGTCGGTAGGAACGTAAGGGTGGTTAAACATTGGGCGTTCTGACCCTGTCTTGTTGCTGAACCGAGACAGTACGTAAGGCTGAAACTAAGAAGCAGAAGTAGGTTGGACGTCGGGTAGTAAACAGAGAATGAAACAATGTACTGCTGTTTACGACAGCTATATCGATAGGAAAATATATCTATATATATATATGTAGAGAAGTCGAGAGAGAGAGGTAAAGCCAATGACTGCAGCAGGAACTGGATGGAGATTGATTTGTGGTGATGACAATCGGGGAAGGAATTAGGAAGGAATGAAGAAGATGAGAATGAACCGAGAGAGAAAGAGTATACAGGGGAGTTAAGGCTAGTTGTTGGGTGGGTTGCAGTAGCAACAGCTAAAAGCTGGCGTTGGTCGGTGGCTATTGGGAACTAGAGCAAGGTCGATCATTACTACTAGAAAATGGGAAAGAGACAGCAGCTGGGAAGACAACTCTTATTTCTTCGTCTTTGATGATCGAAACAGAGGAGCTCGATGGCCTGTTTTAAAGGCTAATAGCAGCTAAGGTAGGAACATGAGTGAGAATTGGAAAACTTCAGTAGAAGGTTCGGTGAAGGATAGCTGCTGCAGAGATGTGTTTGGCAGAAGCTTGTAGAATTGCTAGGAACAAGGAGAAAATCCAAAAATAGAGGGGAAAAGCTGAAGCGAATGGTGGGGCAGAAGAGAGGAGATCGTGAAGAGTAGAGGTGAACAGGAAGCTGGAGACCGCCGATGATGGGGGAAACAGAAGGCCACCAACACCAAACGTAATAGGCAGAGAAGAACGGTGAGATGGTGGCAGTGCCGAGCTCTTGGTAGAGACGATGAACAGTGCTGCCGTGAAGAAGAAAAGAAAGGAAGAAAATGGCAGGAAGCTTTAAAAAGAATAACAGTGAACAGTAGTCGAGGGAAGAAAAGAAAAGAAAAAGGAAAAAAAAGAAGTAATATATATGTGTGTATATTTGGAGGAAGCAACGAAGACATCGAGAATTCAAGAAAACTCGAGGAAAAAGGCGATCGAAAATATTTATTTGAATTTTTTGGTGAAATAAGTCGGGAGGGTCGGGCTCGTCGACTTGCTAAGTCGAAAAATCAAGGATTACAGACAGGCACTGAGAATCGTAGAAGGATTTAAGGGAGATACTTGGAGGCGTCACTACTCGAACCTTGAATTCCCAATAAATCGAGATAAGGGATAATAATTTAAAACGGTAATAGTTTACTTTCTAAACCATGATTAAAGAAAATTTACAAAGATTTGAACTCTGATTTTCGAGTATGTTTTCTGCTTGTGTTTTCTGAGTAAGAACGTATTTTCTGAGTTGTATTTTGAATATTTGCATATTTCTGAATTTGATTTCTGAACAAGATCATACTCTCCGAAATTGTCTTTTGAATAAGATTATTGTATTTCGATGTTTCTATATATATATATATATATATATATATATATATATGAAAACCATAGCATGTTTTAAGACTAAGGGCCATTTTTGTTGTATGCTAATGCATGCCATGTTCACCTGTGTGGCGTCTGAACTTCGCCTTCATGGCGTCTGAACTTCGCCTTTGTGACGACTGAACTTCGCCTGTGTGACGTCTGAACTTCGCCTTCGTGGTGTCTGAACTTCGCCTGTGTAGCGTCTGAACTTCACCTTCGTGGCATTTGAACTTTGCCCTTGTGGCGTCTGAATTCCACCTTTAAGTGTCTGAAAGCTGTACGACCTTGATCTCGTCTACAGCTTTACCATGGCCATAGGTTCTAAATTCCCTCTACGGAGAATGATTTGGTTATTGCCGCATGATGATTTGGTTATTGTCGCATGATGATTTTGTTATTGTCGCATGATGATTTTGTTATTGTCGCATGATAATTATATGGGCCAATGTAGTCTCTATCTGAATTAAACTCTATTTTCAGATTTGATTTTATGACATGTGATTTTTCATGTAATCATGTTTTTGGATTCCTGAATATACGAAAAGGTTATGTGATAACTATTAAATACAAGTACATAAAGTATTACATTTTGAATCATGTTGTGTTCTGATTTTTCTTAATTTTTCGAAGGTCCTTATACTAGTTTCAGAGAGTAGTTATTATACGTATTATTATGTTTTTTTGTATACTTTAATCACTATGATCGTTTTAAATGCATTTTCTTACTGGGTTTTTTCCCGAAAGCTCACCCCTTCACCTCTCAGATCTTTGCAGTGAATTACGGTTAATAAATGCTGCGTAGACGCGTAGGCTGGTGGATATGAGCTTCCCCAGACTACCTTTTATACATGCGTGAGGTATACATTCTTATCTCTTTACCAGACCATTTGTATGCACATACATCTATTAAAAGTAATGTGTCAGGATGAAACCTGTATAAGAATAAATGAAATGGAATATTTTTAAGGATTGACACTGAACAGGAATACAGCCTAAGTGAATAAAGAATTAAGTTACAAGTCGAAGTTTTAAAAAAAAAAATTACCCTGAATTTTTATAGGTAACGGATCGTTACAGTATCAGAGCATTAGTTGTGTGATATTGTCTGTGTCTAGAAGTAAGATTAGATTATATCCCAAAGTGTTTATGTTAGTCTGGTAATAAAGTAAGCATATCTGTCAAAGTATGACTAAATTCTTGGATTTTGTACAGATAGTAGATCACTGATCATGAGTGGTAGACGGGGCCATCCACAGAGACAGGCTCAACCTGCTCCCTCGTCCCCACCTCAACCCGAGAGCCCTACAGAGAGAGAGAGAATAAGGAGGCTCGAAGAGACAGTACAAGGTATGGGGGAAGGACTTACAGCTCTTACCACCATGTTTACCCAGTAGTTTGGGACACGTACACCTGGCACAGATACAGCTACTCCTACGCCTGATCCTCCTCCACCACCGGTTCCCTCAGTAGCTCCAGTCCCTCAACCAGCAGTTCCCCAGCATAAGGATGACAGAGAGACTCTGAGGGTGCAAGATTTCTTGGGCATGCATCCTTCAGAGTTCACAGGGGTTAAGGACTCGGTTAAGGCTGAGGAGTGGATAGTGGATATTGAGGCGATCTTCCAGTTGTTGGGGTGTACTGATAGAGAGAGAGTGACCATGGCGCGCTATATGATGAAGGGCCAGACTAAGTTTTGGTGGAGATCCACACAGACGATATTAGATGAGGATCCCTCAGAAATCACATGGGATGCTGTCTTAGTCGCATTCCGAGAGCTGTATGTGCTGCATGCAGCTCGAAAAAGGATGCAGACAGAGTTTTTGGATTTGAGATAGGGAAGTTCTATAATAGATGAGTATGAGAACAGATTTATGACCCTGATGAGATACGATCTAGAGACAGTTATAGATCCCAAGCATCGGATAGAGAGATTTCTGGCAGGATTGAGATCTGGGATCAAAGATAGGCTGTTGGGTCAGAACATTGTGGATTTCAGAGATACTCTAAGGAGAGCACAGAAGATAGAAAGGGACTTGGATATTACTCAAGCAGAGCAAGGTTTCAGGAGATCAGTCAGAGATAAAGGGAAGAGAGTAGTTACTTCTTGACATGATTTGAGAGGGGGTCAGCCCAAGAGACAGAGGGTGGAAGGACCTCAGATAGGGGCTGGTAATGTCATGCCCCATTTTCGGGAACCCTTCTATCCATACAATCTCTACTACGGTTGGGCTGTGAGAAGATGCAATTACTAAAAATTTATTTATTTACAGCAGAATATTTAAAACTTTAATTCACACTCCCAGGTGTGTGTGTAAATACACAAAATTAATTGTATAAATACCAAGTGTTTACATATCATCCCCATGATACTGATTACAATTCCAAGATATAACTGTGCGATACAATATATTAGATACAAAATACTCCTGTATACAAATCTTATACCTTTGCGGATTGTGGGAGCTGTTCAACACAAAAGACTTAGAGACCACCGCTCTCTTACTTCTCAGTACCTAGAGGGGGAAAATAGTGGGATGAGCAAACCACGGCTCAGTAAGGAAATGTATGCTAGCAGGTAGATATCGTACTACCTACATAGCCCATGCATGCATAAACCAAAACCATGTTTTCGTTATAAATGGAAATATCATACGAACAATGCATTTAAATACATATTTCTCAAGAGCATTTTCGTGTAAATCAAATGTCAAACTTCCATTTAAAACATGCTCATAAATAGTGCCCTCATGGCACGAATGTGAAATCGGAGATTTATTAAAACACGAAATCTCTTTCACTTCTCAAATCATTCTTTCTCGCAAATCTCTTTCTTTTCTGAGATTGTCTCTATTTCTCGATTCTCTGAGACAGGCATGGAATTTTAGGCAATCAAATATCCACGACTTATGGCCACAGTCAGTGATCCCAGGCCTCACTGATCGGGTGTGCACAGGGTATCACTTCGCCTGAAGGGGGATGGGTCAGTCCTACCCTCCGGCTCATTTCAATCCACCTCATCTCCTCGTATACTCACGGTGATACGTCGTGTGTCATCTACGCGATACTCGTACTCACGTGCACCCAGCACGGTACATAGTATACCAACGGGTGACTACGCTATTCTACGTACAACCGTGGACCCAAGTCCATACTCCAACTCCGATGGACTTTTTATCCTTAAACCATGTCTCATATACCAGGCGAGCAAGCAGCGCGACACACAGTCAACGCAAAGCTCCAGCGCAGTACGATCTATCGTTAAGGCCCAGCCCGTTCAATTGGCCGTCGGCTGGTATCCCCTTGGGTCCCAGACCCCCAGGTTTACCTTAACTCAACAAAACAGGTACGAGCATAGTTCTCGCACTTTCTCAAAACCTCCGTGCGAGTTAAAACTCCCGCACGGTACATCAAGGCTTTAAACCGGGTGTGAGCTAACGCCTCAACACCAAATCTCATCTCAAAACTGATAGGTGGCTATTTTCTCTTTTTAAAAACTCAAAACACGTTTATTCATACAGCATGCCTCATCATGCTAAAACATGTAAAATTAGCCAACCTATCATCAACATTTGTCAATCATCAATAACAATGTAAAATTGAGAAAATCATTGAAAACATGCATATCATGCTATTTCCTTACCCTATCCCATTTCTCAATACATATATATACATCATAGTACTTTTCATACTTCCACATCATTTCATAAACTTATAATATCGTACTAGTCCTAGCAATATATCTACGAAATTGCTGTAATTACGTACGAACATCTCTATAGCTAACACACAGTCCCTTACCTCGTTTTACTTGTGTGCAACTATCCGCCTTTATGCTTCTTGCGTTCTCATCTTGACTTGCTCCGACGTATCATCCGAAACTGAAATTCATCCATCAACATTTGAGTTAATGTTTCTAACTCTTATTCAACTAAGCATTTATCCAATGCCTTAATTACACATTTTTACTCTTTGTGGTAAATCTCCCAATTTATCCTAATATCAACATTTCCAAACCATTTCCATAACATACTCATCCACTCAAGATATCCCATTCATCAAAAATACTCCCACATTCCACTTTCTCACACTTGACTATTTCTAAGCTATATGCATTTCATACCATCCTAGGTAGTTCTATCCATAATATGCACACCCAAATATCTTTATAATCATTAACTAAACCAATGTACTTGGATTTGTGCATTAGAACTTACCTCATTGGATTTCCTCTTGCTCCAATTAGGATTGCCCTCTATTTCTTTAATCCTTCAAATGGGAAAATGCCTCTAGACTATGTTGTTCTTCTCTTTGATGTGAACAACTTTGTCTCTAATAGCCTCTCCTTAAATCTCACTGAAAATGGCTGGATTTAGGAGTGAGAAACTAGATTTCTTTGAGTTGAAGTGAAATGGAAATGTTTTCCCCGAAATTCTGATGATCCAACTGCTCCCATTTATAGTTTTGACTTGATGAGATCGATCTTCCTTGGGTGGAGATCGATCTGTTCCTCAAAAATCCCTCTTTTCTGAGACGTTTTAAAGGTAGGAGATCGATCTGTCGAGACTAGAGATCGATCTGCTGTCAAACAGAAGCTTAAGGAGATCGATCTGGTCTTAGGGGAGATCGATCTGCTTCCAACCCGAGAGCTAAGGAGATCGATCTTCTTCCTTTGGAGATCGATCTGTCCCCTTCCATTTCTCATATAGGAGCATTCTGGCTCTCCCAGATCGATCTCTCATCCTATGAGATCGATCTGGCCTTCACAAATTCCAGATTTCCTGCAGTTTTTCTGCAACAACTCTTACCAAGCACCCTTAATTTGCTTCCATGATCATTTTCTCATTCATTCATCTTTGAGACTTGAAAATGGGATCCATCCTCACTACATACACATTAAAACTTGTGTAGAATCTTTGTATGACCAAATATATACGATATTACTCATATTCCATTTCGACCACATTCTTCTCGTTTTAAGTTCATTTCTTCCTACTCACTCATAATGCAACTTGTACGTATAATCACAATTCTTATTACAAGTGCGTACATAATCTTATAAACTTACATCGCATATACTTCACATTACAATACATCATCTTACTTATGATTTTATTTACATTCCCATGTTCCTATATACATAGCTATACATGTACGGGGTCTCACATTCTCCCCCACTTAAAGAATTTGGTCCTCCAAATTAGAACCAATTCAATCTGTGAATAACTCGGGATACTTTTCCCGCATCAAACTTTCCAGTTCCCATGTGGCCTCTTCCACAGTGTGATGTTGCCACAAAACCTTAACCAATGAAATCGTTTTGTTTCGCAACACCTTCTCTTTCCTATCCAACACCCTGATCGGTCTCTCGACATACGACATATCCTCCTTGAGCTCCAACGGCTCATAACTAATTACATGTGTCGGATCCGGGTAGTACTTCCGAAGCATAGAAACGTGGAAGACATTGTGGACTTCTGCTAGCTCAGGTGGTAAGGCTAGCCTATATGCTCCTTCTCCCACTCTATCCAAAATCTCGAAGGGACCAATGTAACGAGGACTTAATTTTCCTTTCTTCCCAAACCTCATTATTCCCTTAGAAGGAGATACTTTCAAAAATACAAACTCGCCAACATCAAACTCAAGTGGTCTCCGTCTCCTGTCAGCATAGCTCTTTTGTCGACTTTGAGCTGTTCGCAGCCTCTCGCATATTATCTGAACATCCTCAGAGGCTTGCTTAACCAAATCGGGGGCGAGCAATTGTCTGTCACCAACTTCTTCCCAACCAATGGGCGATCGGCATCTACGACCGTATAGTGCCTCATAAGGGGCCATACCAATACTTGAGTGATGACTGTTATTGTAGGTGAACTCAATCAATGGCAAGTGATCGTCCCATGAGCCTCTAAAATCCAGCACACACGCTTTCAACATATCCTCCAGGGTCTGTATAGTCCTCTCTGACTGACCATCTGTCTGAGGATGAAAAGCGGTGCTAAAACTCAACTGGGTCCCCATCGCTTCCTGGAAATGTCCCCAAAAGTGGGAAGTGAAGCGGGCATCCCGATCGAAAACAACACTCACTGGGACTCCATGCAATCTCACTATTTCTCGCACATACAGATTCGCCAGTGCACTCAATGTATCAGTAGATCTCATGGCTAAGAAATGTGCCGATTTCGTTAACCGATCTACTATCACCCATATCGCATCATGGTTCTTACGGGTTCTCGGTAACCCCATCACAAAATCCATGGTGACATGCTCCCACTTCCATGTTGGTATCGATAGAGGTTGTAATAATCCTCCTGGTTTCTGATGTTCGACTTTTACTTGCTGACAAATGAGACATCTAGCGACATACTCAGCTATGTCTCTCTTCATTCCAGACCACCAATATACTTTTTGGAGGTTTTGATACATCTTACCACTCCCCGGGTGTATCGTGTATCTCGACGAGTGTGCCTCTGATAAGATCAGCTTTCTCAGCTCTAAATCCTTAGGAACACATATTCTATCTCCAAACCTTAGTATTCCATCTGGACTCAATATAAAATCAGCACCCTTCCCTTTCCAGATTTGGCTAATCATGACAATACACCATTGATCGATTTGCTGAGCTTGTCGAATTCTCTCAATCAACTCCGGTTCTAATCTCAAGCTAGCAATGATCCCATAGCTGCCAATCTCAGGTAGGGTCATATCCAGACTAAGGTTCGTGAATTGTTCCAACAACTCGTGCTCTCTAACCATCATATGTGATACCAACCCAAGACTCTTCCGACTCAATGCATCGGCAACCACATTTGCCTTCCCCGGGTGGTACAAGATCTCACAATCGTAGTCCTTGAGGAGTTCCAACCACCTCCTCTGTCTCATGTTTAACTCCTTTTGTGAGAATAGATATTTCAGACTCTTATGATCCGTAAAGATCTGAAATCTCTCACCATATAAGTAGTGGCGCCATATCTTCAGCGCAAACACTACGGCCGCTAACTCCAAATCATGAGTGGGGTAGTTCTTCTCATGATCTTTCAACTGCCCAGATCCATAAGCTACTACCCTTCCATCTTGCATCAAAACACAGCCTAGTCCTTGATGCGAAGCATCAGTATACACCGAGTAATTCCCTGAACTGTTAGGGATGACAAGAACTGGCGCGGTAGTTAATCTGCGCTTAAGTTCCTGAAAACTCCTCTCACAAGCTTCATCCCATAAAAACTCCACACTTTTCCTTGTAAGACGTGTCAATGGAGCAGCTAATCTAGAGAAACCCTCTACAAATCTTCTGTAGTAGCCAGCCAATCCCAGAAAACTCCTGATCTCCGTGACTGTCCTGGGTTGTTCCCATTGAACGACTGCCTCAATCTTGGATGGATCTACTGACACCCCATCCTTCGATATAACATGGCCTAGAAAAGAAATCTGTTCTAGCCAAAAGTCACATTTGTTAAGCTTGGCATATAACCTTTTCTCTCGGAGGGTTTGTAAAATAATCCTTAAGTGCTGCTCATGCTCTTCTCTGGACCTTGAATACACCAATATGTCGTCAATGAAAATAATTACGAATTGGTCCAGGTATGGCTTGAATACTTCATTCATTAGAGCCATAAAAGCTTTCGGCGCATTGGTCAACCCAAAAGGCATCACTAAAAATTCGTAATGGCCATAGCGGGTACGAAATGCTGTCTTGGGCACATCCTCCTTCCGAATCTTCAATTGATGATACCCAGACCTCAGATCTATCTTGGAGAAGATCTGTGCTCCCCGAAGCTGATCCAATAAATCATCAATGCGTGGCAAGGGGTACTTATTCTTGATGGTAGCCTTGTTTAACATCCGATAGTCAATACACAATCTGAGGCTCCCATCTCTCTTCTTCACAAATAATACCGGGGCTCCCCATGGTGAGACGCTCGGTCTTATGAACCCCTTCTCTAACAACTCTTGCAGCTGTTTCCTTAATTCCTCTAACTCAACTGGGGCCATCCTATATGGTGACTTCGATATTGGTTCGGTTTCAGGCGTCAAGTCTATACCGAATTCCGTTTCTCTATCAGGTGGCAATCCTGGTAGATCATCTGGAAAGACATCAGGGAATTCTCTGACCACTGAGATGTCCTCCATATCCGGATGTACTTTGTTCAAATCCACCACATAAGCAACAAAACCTTCAAAACAACACTCAAGCCATTTATACCAAAGTACTTTACTTAATACAAAATTTAAGATTTCATTTCTTCTCTTAAAATCTTACAACACATTCTTCAGGTAGAGAAAACTTAATGGACTTAGAACGACAGTCTATGACAGCATGATTGGCGGCTAACCAATCCATTCCCAAAATTACATCAATGTCATACATATTCAACAAAATCAAGTTGGCTGTCATGCATTTATCTCCTACCCTCACTTTACAATCTTTATACACTTGCTCAACTAATTGGCTAACTCTCATTGGAGTACTTATTAGTAAGGTCCTACTCAAGTATGTGGGTTCTACAAAACCTTTTAACTTAGATGCACATGCAGGTGATATGAAGGAATGCGTAGCACCAGAATCAAACAAAGCTATAACCTCTAGATTGAAAATCAAGATTGTACCTTTTATCACTTCAGAAGAGGTATCAGCCGAGGCCTGGTCTATCGCATACACCCTGCCTTGACCCACAACTTGTTTTCCCTTTTCTTCAGCCGAGGCTTTCTTCCTTGCAGAAGGTGCAACTGGAGGAACCCTCTCTGGCTCTTTACCCCTCTGTGGAACTGCCTCAACTATCTCCGGGCACTCTCTGGCATAATGTCCAAATTTACCACATCTGAAACATCGGGTACCCTGAAGATGACATGGCCTACCACCATGGTATCGACCGCATAACCTACACTGATCTGTAGTCGGTCGGGGTCCACCAATCACTATTCCCCTGGCTGGTGTCTGAGTCGGAGGCATAAAAGGTCTAACAACCTTCTTCTGGAACTCATCTACTTCTCTCCGACGTTTACTCATGAATTTTCGACCAAATTTGGCACTCTTGCCATCTCCCAGCTTCCTCGGACCCTTGTCCTTATCCCAACTAAACTCAGAAATCTGCAAGTCATGATCCTGCTCACATAACTGGGCCCGTCGCACAGCCTCTCTATATGTAGCGACATCAAATGGGGCCAACTTCGCTCGGATCGAAAGCCTCAGTCCATCTACAAATCTACGGACTCTAATAGCCTCGCTCCTGATCGAGTTCGGATCGTATCGACCCAGTGAAGTGAATCGTGACTCGTACTCATCAACTGTTCGATTCCCTTGAGTCAGATTCAGAAATTCCATCTGTAGTCTCCGTCGAGCAGTATCTGGGATGTATTGCTCTCTGAAAACGTCCAAGAACATATCCCACGTGATAACCATTCCCTGAGCTCTTAACATCGGCCTGACGGACTTCCACCAGTGCTCTGCTTCGCCTCTCAATACAAAGGCCGCAAGTGCTACTCTCTCCGTAGCTGAACATCTACAGAAGTCAAATAACTTCTCCATTTGACTGATCCAGTCCTCAGCCACCGTCGGATCCTTTACTCCGCTAAACGAAGGAGGCTTAAAGTCCATAAAGTGCCTCAATCTCTCCATATCACAGTCGTATCCATACCCCAATTCATCATCATGCTGATGTGGGGCTACTGGAGGAGGTACCGGTCGAATATGAGGTTCTCGTGGCCTAGCCGGTTCAGCTTGCGCAGGTGCAACATTCTCAGGCTCAGGTGCAGCTGCTGGGGGATTCGGTGCAGCCTGTCCCGCTGTACTAGGTGTACCCTCAAACCTAGCCATGATCTGACCCATCATGGTCATCATCGTGCGCATGTCTTCCTCCAATCGAGTTATTCGAGGATCAGAAGCCTCTATCTGTTCCTGGGGCTCATGACTAGAGGATGATCTACTGTGCCTCTCAGTCCTGTCATTTTGCCCTCGAGCCTCGAGCTCTCTCCCCTCTTGCGGTGTCTCTCAGGCATAACTCACTAGCCTGATAACTTTCCTGCGTTATAACAAACATTTAATTCACTACCAGCTCCGCACACACATTTGTATCTAAATATCGCACAGTAACTAGGGGATGTATGTTTTCTTAGTCCTAAGCATCAACTCACATCAGACCAACCATGCTCTGATACCAAGCCTGTCATGCCCCATTTTCGGGAACCCTTCTATCCATACAATCTCTACTACGGTTGGGCTGTGAGAAGATGCAATTACTAAAAGATTATTTATTTACAGCGGAATATTTAAAACTTTAATTCACACTCCCAGGTGTGTGTGTAAATACACAAAATTAATTGTATAAATACCAAGTGTTTACATATCATCCCCATGATACTGATTACAATTCCAAGATATAACTGTGCGATACAATATATTAGATACAAAATACTCGTGTATACAAATCTTATACCTTTGCGGATTGTGGGAGCTGTTCAACACAAAAGACTTAGAGACCACCGCTCTCTTACTTCTCAGTACCTGGAGGGGGAAAAATAGTGGGATGAGCAAACCACGGCTCAGTAAGGAAATGTATGCTAGCAGGTAGATATCGTACTACCTACATAGCCCATGCATGCATAAACCAAAACCATGTTTTCGTTATAAATGGAAATATCATACGAACAATGCATTTAAATACATATTTCTCAAGAGCATTTTCGTGTAAATCAAATGTCAAACTTCCATTTAAAACATGCTCATAAATAGTGCCCTCATGGCACGAATGTGAAATCAGAGATTTATTAAAACACGAAATCTCTTTCACTTCTCAAATCATTCTTTCTCGCAAATCTCTTTCTTTTCTGAGATTGTCTCTATTTCTCGATTCTCTGAGACAGGCATGGAATTTTAGGCAATCAAATATCCACGACTTATGGCCACAGTCAGTGATCCCAGGCCTCACTGATCGGGTGTGCACAGGGTATCACTTCGCCTGAAGGGGGATGGGTCAGTCCTACCCTCCGGCTCATTTCAATCCACCTCATCTCCTCGTATACTCACGGTGAAGATACGTCGTGTGTCATCTACGCGATACTCGTACTCACGTGCACCCAGCACGGTACATAGTATACCAACGGGTGACTACGCTGTTCTACGTACAACCGTGGACCCAAGTCCATACTCCAACTCCGATGGACTTTTTATCCTTAAACCATGTCTCATATACCAGGCGAGCAAGCAGCGCGACACACAGTCAACGCAAAGCTCCAGCGCGGTACGATCTATCGTTAAGGCCCAGCCCGTTCAATTGGCCGTTGGCTGGTATCCCCTTGGGTCCCAGACCCCCAGGTTTACCTTAACTCAACAAAACAGGTACGAGCATAGTTCTCGCACTTTCTCAAAACCTCCGTGCGAGTTAAAACTCCCGCACGGTACATCAAGGCTTTAAACCGGGTGTGAGCTAACGCCTCAACACCAAATCTCATCTCAAAACTGATAGGTGGCTATTTTCTCTTTTTAAAAACTCAAAACACGTTTATTCATACAGCATGCCTCATCATGCTAAAACATGTAAAATTAGCCAACCTATCATCAACATTTGTCAATCATCAATAACAATGTAAAATTGAGAAAATCATTGAAAACATGCATATCATGCTATTTCCTTACCCTATCCCATTTCTCAATACATATATATACATCATAGTACTTTTCATACTTCCACATCATTTCATAAACTTATAATATCGTACTAGTCCTAGCAATATATCTACGAAATTGTTGTAATTACGTACGAACATCTCTATAGCTAACACACAGTCCCTTACCTCGTTTTACTTGTGTGCAACTATCCGCCTTTATGCTTCTTGCGTTCTCATCTTGACTTGCTCCGGCGTATCATCCGAAACTGAAATTCATCCATCAACATTTGAGTTAATGTTTCTAACTCTTATTCAACTAAGCATTTATCCAATGCCTTAATTACACATTTTTACTCTTTGTGGTAAATCTCCCAATTTATCCTAATATCAACATTTCCAAACCATTTCCACAACATACTCATCCACTCAAGATATCCCATTCATCAAAAATACTCCCACATTCCACTTTCTCACACTTGACTATTTCTAAGCTATATGCATTTCATACCATCCTAGGTAGTTCTATCCACAATATGCACACCCAAATATCTTTATAATCATTAACTAAACCAATGTACTTGGATTTGTGCATTAGAACTTACCTCATTGGATTTCCTCTTGCTCCAATTAGGATTGCCCTCTATTTCTTCAATCCTTCAAATGGGAAAATGCCTCTAGACTATGTTGTTCTTCTCTTTGATGTGAACAACTTTGTCTCTAATAGCCTCTCCTTAAATCTCACTGAAAATGGCTGGATTTCGGAGTGAGAAACTAGATTTCTTTGAGTTGAAGTGAAATGGAAATGTTTTCCCCGAAATTCTGATGATCCAACTGCTCCCATTTATAGTTTTGACTTGATGAGATCGATCTTCCTTGGGTGGAGATCGATCTGTTCCTCAAAAATCCCTCTTTTCTGAGACGTTTTAAAGGTAGGAGATCGATCTGTCGAGACTAGAGATCGATCTGCTGTCAAACAGAAGCTTAAGGAGATCGATCTGGTCTTAGGGGAGATCGATCTGCTTCCAACCCGAGAGCTAAGGAGATCGATCTTCTTCCTTTGGAGATCGATCTGTCCCCTTCCATTTCTCATATAGGAGCATTCTGGCTCTCCCAAATCGATCTCTCATCCTATGAGATCGATCTGGCCTTCACAAATTCCAGATTTCCTGCAGTTTTTCTGCAACAACTCTTACCAAGCACCCTTAATTTGCTTCCATGATCATTTTCTTATTCATTCATCTTTGAGACTTGAAAATGGGATCCATCCTCACTACATACACATTAAAACTTGTGTAGAATCTTTGTATGACCAAATATATACGATATTACTCATATTCCATTTCGACCACATTCTTCTCATTTTAAGTTCATTTCTTCCTACTCACTCATAATGCAACTTGTACGTATAATCACAATTCTTATTACAAGTGCGTACATAATCTTATAATCTTACATCGCATATACTTCACATTACAATACATCATCTTACTTATGATTTTATTTACATTCCCATGTTCCTATATACATAGCTATATATGTACGGGGTCTCACAGGTAAGCCCAAGATTGCAGTGGGTACTATGGATGTTATCAGAGGTTCTGAAATGAGAGTGCCACGATGCAGGACATGTGGCAAGATGCACCTTGGACCTTACCGAGCGGGTACATTTACTTGCTACAGATGTGGTGAAGCCGGACACATAATGAGAGATTGTCCACTTATGTGGTCTCAGGAACCTCGAGAGGTACCTAGACCGATAGAGAGATCGGCTCAGGCTCCACAGAGGCAAGCACCATAGAAGAGAGTCACAGCCGCAGATAGGGGCAAGAAGCCTGTCTCATATGGTCGAGTCTATGCCATTGATAAGGAGACAACTGATACATCCTCCGACACCATCAAAGGTACTCTCATTGTCTGTAACCATGAAGCACATGTATTGTTTGACCCAGGGTCCACACACTCTTTTGTGTCACCACAATTTTCATGTAAGTTAAATAGGAAACCTGAGTCACTAGATTACATGCTACATATAAGTACACCCATGCACATAGTGCAAAAGACTGATATGATATGGAAGGATTGTGAAATCATGGTAGGAGATAAGAAATTTCTAGCAGATCTAGTTTTATTAAACATGAAGGATTTTGATGTAATATTAGGTATGGATTGGTTAGCTACCAATCACGTGAATTTGGACTTCTACACTAAGACTTTGACCTTCTCCTTACCAGAAAAGTTCAATGTATATTTTGCGAGAAAGAAATAAAAGTGCATGGTGATGAAAGTTCTTGTGTTATGTGTTAAGTGAAGATATGATATATATGTGCAAGATTAATGTATAATATTTTTTATTGTGTGAAGGATACATTGCCTTTATTTCTGATGAGAGTCGGGAACCACTAAGTATACAGGATGTTCCGGTGGTATGTGAGTTTCCCGATGTATTCTCAGAGGACTTATTGGGGTTACCACCCGAGAGAGAAGTTGAGTTTGCCATTGAGCAAGCACCTGATACTCAACCCATCTCCAAGCCACCTTATCGAATGACACTAGTAGAATTGGAGGAATTAAAGAAGCAGTTGCAAGAACTACTCGATAAGGGGTTTATAAGACCTAGTGTGTCACCATGGGGTGCTCCGGTACTGTTCGTAAGAAAGAAGGATGGTAGTCTCAACCTTTGTATAGACTACAGGCTTTTAAATAAAGCAACAGTTAAGAATAAGTATCCCCTGCTGAGAATAGATGACCTGTTTGCTCAGCTAAGTAGGGCTTCAGTGTTTTCGAAGATAGACTTGAGATCGGGTTACCATTAGCTAAGGATTAAGGAGGCTAACATACCGAAGATAGCTTTTAGGACCCGATATGGGCACTACGAGTTTTTGGTGATGCCCTTTGGACTGACTAATGCCCCAGCTGCATTTATGAGACTTGTGAATGATCTCTTTCGAGAATACCTGGATAGATTTGTGATAGTGTTCATCGATGACATCTTGATCTATTCTAAATCCAGAGAAGAGCATGAGCAACATTTGAGAATTGTGCTCCAGACTCTCTGTGAGAAGAAACTATATGGTAAATTCAGTAAGTGTGCATTTTGGCTAGAGCAGATTTCCTTCCTCGGACATGTAGTATCTAAGGACAGGGTGTCTGTAGATCCATCCAAGGTAGATGCAGTATTGAGATGGGAAAGACCGAGGACAGTCACGGAAGTCAGAAGCTTCTTGGGATTGACAGGGTATTACCGATGGTTTATCGAGGGGTTTTCACGGATAGCAGCTCCATTGACCAGACTAACCAGTAAGGAGGTACAGTTTGCATGGTTTGAGCAGTGTGAGTAGAGCTTCCAAGAACTCAAATGTCGGTTGACTACGACACCAGTCTTGACCATTCCGAGTGGTTTTGGGTGTCAAACCTCGAATTTCTTCGAATTCAGCTCGGGCGTTATCCGATTTAAATTTAATTCATAGTTTGCCTGAGGATAATTAAATTAATTATGTCAGAACAAGAGATTAGGTTGAGCCAAAAATTTAAGTTAGAAATTTGATTTATGAAAATATATTAATAACAATAATGATAGTAATAATAGTATAAATAATATGTATATATAAATATAAATTTATTTTGATTATATAAATGTGTCACGACCCTCCATGACTTAACCAAAACCACTACAAATTTTTCGCATTTTTAACTTACCTTTCCTCTCTTCAATGGTTGGGCTGTGATTCGATGTTAGCTTCCTTGCATAACATATCATCCATTATCATACATACATGTCAATATACTGTTACTGACTGTAGCTTCTTTTATAATACATGTGAGATCATATAAAGGCTAATACAAATACATTCCCCATAATATATATCGTATATATCACTATGTTGTTTCTATGTTTAGATACATAACCGTACAAAATATGTATACCTGTCGATCGATAGGAAATAGCAGCGGACAACAGGAATAATATCCCTCAAATGCTCTCACTCTACTGCTGATGCTCTGTAGAAAGATGTAAAAGAAAGGGGGTGAGCAAACAATGCGCTCAGTAAGGAAATCAGGCAAGCAAGTAGACATCCACACTATCTACTCAAAATAATGCTATGCCTCGAAAACATCATTTCGTTAACTCACTTTAAAAGCATGTCTTTAAATATATATATATATATACTTGTACAGATTAAATCCCATGTACAGAAATCATGCTTGCTTTCTCAAATGTAGGCATGTAGTGCAAAATAATGCATTTTTATAATATCACAATCCCTTTTAGAGAATTCTTGCCATGTATATTTAAAACACATTAAATATGGCATTTAAATCATTCACATCACAACAATCGGATTTCGACCCATCCCTCAGGTCTATCCGTAAATAAAGCAGTCAATCAGGTGATATATCATGTGAGACTCTGTGGTGAAAATGCAAATAGTATCCTGGATTATGGCCATATCCGACAATGGTGATCCCAAGCTACACAGAATCCTAGTGTGTGGGGCATCACTGCTGCAACGGGAGGGGGTCAGTCCATCACAACCGCCAGCTATATCCTCCTCAACTCCACAACACCACACGGTATAGTATACTCCATGCCACTCGCACGGTACAACGTACTCCGTGGACCCTACATCACAGTCGGGGTGCCTGCCATAGGTCTTAGCCTTCAAACCATGGAATATCATACCACGTCTCTAAATCCACATGCGAACCTCTCATAGTGTGACACTCAGTCTACACGAGGAAATCAAGCATGGTTTTTCAACATGTATCATATATCACATACAATGCACACCTTTGAGCGTGACTCACAGTCGACACTCCGCTCAAACACTGTTTCACATCACAAACTCAACTCTAGTGCGAGTAAACCTCCAGCAACTAGGTTATGCATAGTTCATGTTTCAAATCAAGTACGAGCAATAGCTCCAGTACCTTGCTATGCACAAAACTCATCAAATCAAGTACGAGTAATAGCTCTAATACTATGTCATGTATAAATCATGAAGAATCAAGTATGAGCAATGCTCCAATACTCTGTCATACATCTCATATAAAACTTGAGTATGAGCTAATCGCTCCAGCACTCTATCATGCAAAAATCACATAAAACTGAGTACGAGTAATAACTCCAGCACTCTATCATGCATGTCATGGAAATCTAGTGTGAATCACAATCCTGCACTAATATATGTGGAAAATATATGAAATCAAGTGCGAGCTGTGCTCTAGCACGATTTATTCTCACATAATATGATAGATGGCTCTTTAAAAAGGGATGATTTTCAAAACATCAAAATCAGCACTGTAAAGTGTGCTTAATTCACATCAACCTTAAAATCATTAGCCCATCCATTTATTCTTCTGCTAAACAGCAGTAAAACACTCAAAATGGTGGTTTCCATGCTTTTTACAACTTTTCACAAAAGTTGACTTTTTTCCTAACTAAGGGCAAAATCATAATTTGCCATTATCGGGTCACAATAATTATTATTCACTTTCTTCGACCCTCAAAGTTTTTAAGTTAATGTAAAAGCAGACGAAAATACGTGCAAGTATCTCTAACTACTCACAAAAGTCCATTTCCTGCAATCACTCGAGAACTTTTACTTTCTCAACGCTGCTCGATCCAGCAGTCTGATGTGCTCCTCCAATAATCTCTGGAGCTGCATATAACCATTTATCAAGTTAATTATATTTTTCCTACTGTATTTCACATTAAATACAATCTATTTCCCTTAATGGGCTTTAATAAACCTTAATGAGCCAACTATGCCTTAAGCCCATTTTTATTTTACTATTCATTTTCGTTGGGCCTATTAGGCTTGTGGGGCCTACCAACTCTTATTGGGCTTGTCATATACCCACTACATCACATTGGACCTAAAATACTTGGGCTTGGCCCATTGGACCTCTCGGCCACATGCCATGGTCGAGAGCACTCTATGCCGTCGGTCACACCATGACATGTCGTCCATGTCCATTTCCTTAGCCAATTCACTTAGGCATTTTCACAAACACTTGGTTGGCAATGTTCTTAAGCCTCACATAGTTCATTTATGCATTTTATCAAACACCTTGATTGCCAACTTAATACATGTATTATTTAATCAAATTGATTAATTCTAAGTATACCATAATCATTAACACATGTACATTAACTCATTTATGCCTTAATATCATTGGCCATTCATCAATATTTCACTACTCACTCTCGGCCTAACCATGATCATAGTGATTTCATATGTTTCAATGCTTAAAACATATATCAATATACTTAAAATCATTCATACATTAACATATATGAATTTAAAAGCTTGAAAATATACCTAGTATTTGTGTTCACACTTGGCCGAAACTTTGGAGCCTCACGGTTTGCACACTATGGCTTCTTGATAACCAATTCCAACATATGTCACTCTCCTCTCAATTTGGAACAACTTTTATGAAGAATGCAAGTTCCAAATATGCCTAATTCCTAGTGATTTCTTGTGAGAGAAAGCTTGGATAATGTATTTCAATGGTTTCCTTCTTCTAGCCGAGAATGGTATGGTGAAGATGACAATGGTGTGGCTGATTTTATAAGCCACTTACTTAGTCATTAAGCCTTTCTTTTCAACCATTAAAATTGACTTCCTAAGGCTTAGTTATGAGTCACCTAATGAGTCATCTAATGAGTCATAGTTAACTTTAACTATGGTTAGATATTTAATCTTCATGGGCTTGACAATTGGGCCTCTCGGTTTGGGCTTTCTTAATGGGCTTTCAGGTTGAAATTTTTACTATACCTCGGGCCTTCTATTGTCTCAATATTTGGCCAATCAATCAGTCCAACAATTCGGTCTAAGGGACCTAAGAATTTCGATCTACGTTTAGTATACCTTAATGGGCTTTAAAATCTTCACTTTAGGCCCATTATGTTTTTAACCATTAACTTAAATCCGAAATCCTTCCGAATAAATTTTCCTTACTTTCAGGGATGATTATCTTGTATTCTAACCAAGAATATTTTTCTCCAATTTTTTCTTCGTATTTGGGTTAATTTTTAACCATGGTTAGTCAACCATGGTAAAAGTCCACTTTTCTTAACTATGGTTGACTTTTTCCTTAATCATTAACCAAGTTGACTTTTTTTTTCAAAATTTTGAAAGTGTCATATCTTATGTCTTAGACTATCACTTTTCCTTCTTGACATAGAGCGTGTTTTTCCACAACTTTGAAAATACCTTCCGAATACACTATTATGTCATCAAACTACACCACAACAAAACTATCCAAAAACTCATAAAGAACATCATTCATAAGGTTACAAAATGTAGCAGGGGCGTTTGAGAGACCGAAGGGCATAACGAGAAATTTGAACAACCTATAACTTGTCAGCATGGTCGTTTTAGGTTCCTCCCCCTAGACTATATGAACTTGCCAGCATCCCGGCGTAAGTCTAGTTTGGTGAAGAATGTTGCCCTGGTCAGTTTATCAAACAGATCTGCCACATTCAGAATGGGGTATTTTTTTTATTGTAACCTTTTTCAGTGCTCTGTAGTCTACGCACATATGAAGGGACTCATCCTGCTTCTTTTGGAATAAAACAGGGGCACCATATGGGGTCTTTGATGGTTGCACAAGTCCTGCCTCCAAAAAAGCATCGAGCTGCTTACGCAGCTTCGCAAGCTCCTGCGGTGTCATATGATAAAGGACTTTTGTTGGGGGTCTTACGCCTGGTTCTAGCTCGATCTTGTGGTCTTTGTTCTGTCGCGAGGGCAACACTTTAGGTAACTCAGGCAGCATTACATCGCTAAATTCTTCAAGTGTAAGACCCATATTTTTGATGTAGCTTATCCCTTATGATTCATATATGTACAAATATTTATTATGTTGGTTGAATCATAAGAAGAGTATTTACTACAATGAAATTGTAAGTAAAGTGACTAAACACATATAAGCTACGTAAAGGCCAAATAAGGGCTATAAGAGCCACATGCTAAACCGAGAGGATTTAAATCATTCTGACAGAATATAAGAACTTCTAATGAGAAAATATAGATAACTCATGAAGGAAAGTCGGTTTGATTTGGTCCCAAACAAATTGAAGTAGAGGAAATGCCAAAAAGGGGCTAAACGAGCCCGAAATGGTCTGTTTGAGGTGTTTTAGGTATATTCACCTCTCAAAAACGGCCAAAACATAAAGATGAGAGTGTGAACCATGGAAAGTGACACTTTTGGATTTTTGAGAAAAAGTCAAATGTGGTCAATCGCTAAGAAAAAGTCAATGGTAGTTAAGAAAAGTGGACTTTGACAATTGTTGACTAACTATGGTTAGAATTTAACCTAAGTATGGTTAAAAAGTGGGTAAGAAATATTTTTGGTTAAAATATAAGATATTCATCCCCTTAAGTATGGAAAATTAATTTAATCAAAATCCGAATTAAATTTAATAGGTAAAACACAATGGGCCAAAGTTGGAAATTTTAAAGCCCATTAAGGTATCACAAGTGGGCCGAATTTCTTAGGCTCATTAGGCCAAATTTTTGGCCTATTTTGTGGGCCCAATATTGAGACAATTGAAGGGCCAACAGGAAGTAAAAATTTCAGCCCAAAGGCCCAAAAGAAAAGCCCAAACATGGTGTGGCATGACCGGCGTCATGATGGCTTTTGGCCACATGCCATGGCCGAGAGGCCAAATGGGCCAAGCCGATTTGGTTTCAGCCTAATAAAGTGTCATGAGCCTCGGACAAGCCCAATAAAAGTTGGTGGGCCTTAGAAGCCCAATAGGCCCAACTGAAATGAATAGTAAAGTGAAATGGGCTTCAGACAATGTTAGGCCTATTAAGAGTTGTAAAGGCCCAGTAAGTGTAAACAGACCCATTAACTGAAATACAGTGGAAAAAATATAATTAACTTGATGAATGGTTATATACAGCTCCAGAGTTATATTGGGAGCTGTTCGGACTGCCTGATTGAGTAGGGTTGAGGAAGTGAAATCACTTGACGTGATTTGAAGTAAGGGACTTTTACGAGTAGTTAGAGATACCTGCACATATTTTCATCTGCTTTTACATTGACTTACAAAGTCTGAGGGTCAGAGAAAGTGAATAAAAATTATAGCGACCCAATATGGGAAAATTATGATTTTACCCCTACTAAAGGTAAAAAGGTAAAAAATTAGGGAAGTTAGGAAAAGTTACAAAAAGCATAGAAAGTGTGTTTTTGAGTGGGTTTAGTGCTGTTTAGCAGATGCATAGATAGATGGGCTGATGTTTTCATGTTAAATATAAAAACAACACGATCTAGTGTCGATTTGATTTATTTGGGTGAATCTCTTTTAAATAAGCCATCTATCGAGTTATGTGAAAACAAATCATGCTGGAGCACCGATCGCACTTGATTTTATATGTTTTCTGTGTGAAAAAGTGTTGGAGTATTACTTGTATTAGATTTTCATGATATGCATGATAGAGTACTGGAGCGTTGCTCGTACTCAATTTTATGTGATTTATGCATGATAGAGTACTGTAGTATTGCTCGTACTCAGTTTTACATGACATAGTGCTGAGAGCATTGCTCGCACTAGATCCTTATGAATTATGCATAAGGTCGTACTGGAGTTTACTCGCACGTACCACTTTTCATCCTTTTCATCCAAAAATCACCATAAATTTTTCGATTTTTCATTTCCTTACTCGGTCGTGAACAACTCTCCCTAATGACAGTTGGGTTATGAGTCAATATTAATCATCATTTACCATTCATCTTTCAATTAATCAAGAGCAAACACATACATTTGAAAATTTAAGTTCTATACTTATACATGTTTGCTAACACTTACATCCCCCGTATTACAATTCAAAATGATTACTGTGCTATTACATGTTTAGATACAAAAATATTTCCAGTGTGTATACGTCTTGGCGATAGAGAGCAGTGGATATCCGGATACGACTCCACAGTTCCTCACTAGACTACTGTGTGCGCTCTGTAGAGGGGGAAAATGATAGGGATGAGCAACCACACGCTCAGTAAAGCAATAATGCAAGCATGGTAGATAACTACACTATCTACATGCTTATAATGTCATGGCATAAAAATCTATCCAGAGCATGAGGAAATATTAAAACTATGCCACATGTATATACATATATCATGTACTGAAGATAAGACATGAAAGTAGGCATGTAAACATGGAAAATTATCATGTAAAATCTCGTATGCTCATCATAATAAAACTCATCATAAAAACCTTTCCTCAGGGTTTAACATCAAATCAAAACTTAGTAAAACTCATCACAGTCAGTATATCATCCTTTTAAAAATATCCCATAAGGTTGGGGTCTACCCTTGACAACACAAATCATGTTTAGTATATAAACCCATTTGATATCATGTGAGACAGGTGGTCACTATATATAATCGAGGACTCTATTGGCTAACTATGTCATTATCATTTGAGACCACACGGATCCCGGTGTGCGGGGCATCATGTTGGAACGGAGATGGGTTAGTTCTACGCCAGACTTTTGAATCAACATCATAACCTCACGGTACAACGTACTCCATGTGACATACACGGTACAATGTACTCTATGGACCCATATAATGGTTGGGGGTGGCTACTGTAGGTCTTATCTACCCCATGCCCTGTATAACCTACTCAGTCTCAAGTGCACGTGCGAGCATCTCATCAGTATGACTAGCAGTCTTAATGAGGCATCCAGCACGGCTCGTGCGAGCATCTCATCCATGTGACACAAAGTCTACAAGAGGCATCCAACACGACTTATTACATATCACCGAGTGAAAAATCCAGTGCGAGCAAAGCTCTAGCAATATTTCATGTATCGTCAATAAATACCCTCGTACGAGCAACGCTCTAGTACGACTTTATGCATAACAAATAATGAGAAAATCACGTACGAGCATAACTCCAGTATGGTTATATGCATAAAAAATCAATGAAAACCCACGTACGAGCAAAAGCTCCAGTACACCTTATAAAACATCACAACTCAAAACACGGTACGAGCTAGGGTCCAGCACATTTCATGCATATTAAAACATCAAAATCCAGTGCGAGTGAAGCTCCAGCACGATTTAACTCATATAAATCTGATAGGTGGCTCTATTTCAACAAAACACATTGAAACCACAGTTAGCACCCGACTCGTGCTATTTCACAAATTTATGAAGTCAATAGCTAGCCTATCCGTAAATTTTGCTTAAAACAAAGCAATGTGTTTCATAAAAATATCAAAACATGATGTTTCATGCAATTATTAGCCTTACTACCCCTTTTTGTAAGATTCACTTCCATAACCAAAATCATCCAAATATGAAATCGTTCGTACAAATCATTAATTCTTTTCTAGATAACCAAGCAATTACAAAGCCCTATAAATGCCTTCAAAATACGTGCAGCTACCTCTAGATACTCACAAAATTCCCTTACTTGGAATCACGTCAACTTTCTCAGAGCAACTCGATCGTGCAGTTTGATTCACTTCCAATGAAATCTTTGGAGCTGCACGAAATTACTTATCACATCAATTTAACTCAATATAACACGATTCTCGTGTTTATTATAGTCGATTCGACTTATTGTTTTCATTAACACTTATAAGGCCTCACTTTCTCTTGAATCTATTTTGATTGCTCTAATCATTTCTTGAGAATCTATTGAGCTCTTTAAGTCTATCGATTCACACTAAACCGGTATTAAGCTCACAATGCCCCTAGTTCATCATTTCCTTCACTATGGCAATTTATCAAACACCTATTATGCCCATTTCCAATCATCATCCATTCCAACATATGGATTTCACAAAGTTATCTTAAAATCATCTATACATGCTTACTAACATCTCTACATGTTTAAATCATCATCAACTCCATGCCATTTCAACTTTCTCTTACTAAACTCATTCTAGGTCGTAGCTGTTTAAGCATGTACATGAACATTTTAGCCGACATTATATACACCAATCAACTCATCAAAATGCCTAGATTAACATACTAGAAGATGGTGTATAGAAATCTTGCCTAGCTTGACTTTTTCCTCTTTTGCCAAAGTGGGGAAAAACCTTTTTGCTCCTACAATCCAAAGTTTAAGCTTCAAATCTTTGACTATGTTGTTCATTTCCTCACTAGGAACAACTTTGCTCAAAGGAACTTCTCTCAAAACTGATTGGATGGTGGTGACTTTTAGAGTGAGAAAGCTAGGTTATTGTTAAAATAGGGGATTTTTGGGATGTCTTGTGGAAAATGAAGATTCAGCTATCGGGTTTTATAGAATTGGCTTCACCAGATCGATCTCCAAGAGTGGGAGATCGATCTGCCCTTATTTAAACTCTAGAATTTGACAATGCAAGTGAGGTGATCAATTTGCCTATTTGGATGAGATCGATCTGCTCAAAGGATAGGATCGATCTTGCTAACTAGACGCACTAGAGATCAATCTGCCTTATGGGAGGAGATTGAGCTTGCCCAAACAGAAGTAACTTGAGATCGATCGGCTTTGATTGAGGGATTGATCTCCCTATTCTAGAATGCTTGACATTGTATTTCAAGGCAATGAGATCGATTTTCCTTGCATGTAAGATAAATCTGGCATTCATCCTGCAGCATTTCAGCTGCAATTTTCCAGATTTTCAAAGTTGAACTCCTATTTAATCACTCTAATACCCATTTTGCATTTCATTCACACTTAACACTCAAGAATATCCAATTCTTATGATTCATTTATTATGTAACTTGTCTGTACATCATGGAAATCATAAGATTCCTTACATTCCTCCCCTCCTTCAAGAAATTTCATCCTCCAAATTAGAACCAAGTTAATCTGAGAAGAACTTCGGGTACTTCTCTTGCATCATACTCTCTAACTCCCTTGTAGCTTCCTCCGGAGTGTGATATTACCAAAGAACTTTCACTTAGGAAATCATCTTCGACCTCAACACCTTCTCTTTCCTATCCAATATCCGAACCGGCTTCTCAACATACGACATACTCTTATTGAGCTTCAATGGCTGATATCTTATCACATGTGTCGGGTCCGGGTGGAACTTCCAAAGCATGGAGATGTGGAAGACATTATGAACACCTGCTAATTCCAGCGGCAATGCCAACCTATAAGCCTTATCTCCCACTCTCTCCAGAATCTCGAATGGTCTGATATACAGAGGGTTTAACTTACCTTTCTTATCAAACCTCATAATCCCTTTCGAGGGAGAAACTCTCAAGAATACCAACTCACCCACAGTAAACTCCAGTGGTCTCTGTCTTTTGTCAGCATAACTCTTTTGTCGGCTCTGAGCTGTTCATAACCTCTCACATATCAACTGGACGTCCTCAGAGGCTTGCTGCACTAAATCGGGAGCAAAAATCTGTCTGTAACCAACCTCCTCCCATCCTATAAGGGATCGACATCTGCGTGCATACAGTGCCTCATATGGTGCCATCTCGATACTCGTATGATAGTTGTTATTATAAGCGAACTCAACTAACTGTAGGTGATCATCCCAGGAGCCTTTAAAATCCAGTACATACGCTCTCAACATATCCTTCAAGGTCTGTACAGTCCTCTCTGACTGACTATCTATATGAGGATGAAAAGCGGTGCTAAAACTGAATTTGTTCCTCATCGCTTCCTGAAAAGGTTCCCAGAAATGGGAAGTGAAGCTGGCATCCCGATCAGAAACAACGCTCACTGGAACACCACGCAATCGAACTATCTCTCGATCATACAAGTTCGCCAACTGACTCAGAGTATCGGTAGTTCTCATAGCTATGAAATGGGCTGACTTCGTCAACCGATCCACAATCACCTAAATGGCATCATGACCTCTGCGGGTCCTCGGTAAACCCATCACAAAATCCATGGTGACGTGCTCCCACTTCCATGTAGGTATCGGTAGAGGCTGCAATAACCCTGCATGTTTCTGATGCTCTACCTTCACCTGTTGACAGACGAGACATCTAGCGACATATTCAGCAATGTCTCTTTTCATTTCAGACCACCAATAAACCTTTCAAAGGTTTTGATACATCTTGGTACTCCCCGAATGTATCGTATACCTCGATGAGTGAGCCTCTGATAAAATCAATCTCCTGATCTCTAGATCCTCGAGAACACATATCCTACCTCTGAACCTCAGCAATCTATCTGTACTTGGCTCAAAATTAGTACCCATACCTCTCTGTACCTATCTTAACCAATCGATACACTGTCCATCACCCTGTTAATCCTGTCGAATACGACAAATCAACTCTGGCTCCAATCTCAAACTAGCCACAACATCAAATCTTTTTGTATCAGGTGGGGCTACATCCAAACTGAGGTTCGCGAACTGCTCCAACAACTAGTGTTCCCAAATCATCATATAAGACACCAACCTGAGGTTCTTCCTGCTCAAGGTATCGACAACTATATTCGCCTTACCCTGGTGGTACATGATTTCACAGTCATAGTTCTTCAAGAGTTCGAGCCATCTTCTCTGTCTCATATTCAACTCTTTCTAGGAAAACTGAATACTTAAGGCTCTTGTGATTCGTATATACCTGAAATTTCTCACTATAAAGATAGTGGCGCCATATCTTCAACGCAAACACTACGACCGCCAACTCTAAATCGTGAGTTGGATAGTTCCTCTCATGATCTTTCAACTGTCTGGATCCATAGGCAACTACCTTCCCAACCTGCATAAGTACACAACCCAGTAGGTATGTTGCAAACAGAGAAACCTCTTGAGCTAGTAAGAATGGTGAGAATCGGAGCAGTGGTCAACCGACGCTTAAGCTCTTGTAAACTCCTCTCACATGCTACGTCCCACACAAATTTAACATCCTTCCGCATGAGACGTGTCAACGGAGCAACTAGTTTGGAGAAACCCTATACAAATCTTCGATAATAACCCACCAATCCCAAAAAACTTCTGATCTCAGTGAATGTCTTGGGCTGTTCCCACTGTACAACTGCCTCAATCTTGGATAGATCTACTGATACCCCATCCCTCGATACATTATGGCCCAAAAATGAGATATGCTCTAACCAAAAATTGCACTTACTGAGTTTTGCATATAATTCCTTCTCTCTGAGGGTCTGCAGAACTATCCTCAAGTGTTGCTCAAGTGTTGCAAAACTATTCTCGGAGAGCCTGCGTATGTAATGAACCCTTCACATTATCCTTTCCACCATTTGTAACATAGGTCATCACATTAACATTCATTATTAATAAATATATTCATCTCTTAAATATGACAAATAAAAATTGTACTCTTCTCATACATAATAATCATGTCCCTTCATTTCTTTTCAACAAAACTTAGAATAAGGTTATCTATCTCTGAAAACTTTACTGTCTTAGCATAACAATACAAAATAACACGATTTGCAGTCGACCAATCCATTCCTAAAATTACATCAAAGTCTCTCATACTCAATAAAATTAGATCGGCTGCCATATCTTTTCCTCTTATCTTCAACTTACAATTCCTATACACATATTCAGTCAACTGACTATCATTCATAGGTGTAGAAATCAACATCATTCTTTGTTAGGACCCATTCTCAATCCACGACTTTAACCAAAATCACTACAAATTTTTCGCATTTTTAACCTACCTTTCCTCTCTTCAATGGTTGGGCTGTGATTCGATGTCATAATCTTCGCTTACCACATTATCCATTATCATACATACATGTTAATATACTGTTACTGACTGTAACTACTTTTATAATACATGTGAGATTATATAAAATCTACCCCAAATACATTCCCCATAATATATATCGTATACATCACTGTGCTGTTTCTATGTTTAGATATATAACCGTACAAAATCTGTATACCTGGCGATCGATAGGAACTAGCAGTGGACTCAGGAATACTATCCCTCGATAGCTCTCGCTCTACTGATGCTTTGTAGAGAGATGTAAAGAAAGGGGGTGAGCATACAACGCGCTCAGTAAGGAAATCAGGCAAGCAAGTAGATATCTACACTATCTACTCAAAATAATGCTATGCCTTGAAAACATTATTTCCTTAACTCACTTTAAAAGCATGTCTTTAAATATATATATATATATATATGTATACTTGTACAGATTAAATCCCATGTACAGAAATCATGCTTTCTTTCTCAAATGTAGGCATGTAGTGCAAAACAATGCATCTTTATATAAAAATCATGCTTTTATGTAAATCATGCCATGTATATTTAAATCATAATAAATATAGCATTAAATAATTCACATCACAAAATCGGAGTTCGACCCATCCCTTAGGTCTGTCCACAGTTGAAATCAGTCAATCAATGTGATATATCATGTGAGACTCTGTGGTGAAATCCAAATAGTATCCTGGACTATGATCATATCCGACATGTGATCCCAAGCAACACAGTACTCAGTGTGCAGGGCATCACTGCTGCAATGGGAGGGGGGTCAGTCCATTACAACCGTCAGCTATACAACAACACACGGTACATGGTACTCCCATGCCCCGGGCACGGTACAAAGTACACCCGTCGACCATACATCACAGTCGGGGTGCCTGCCATAGGTCTTAGCCCTCAAACCATGGAATATCATACCACGTCTATATTACCCTCATGCGGATATCCTCTCTAGATGTAACACACAGTCACACAAGGACTCGGGCATGGGTTTTAACATGTATTATATATCACATACAGTGCGCGCCTTGAGTGCGACTCACAGTCGACACTCTGCTCAAACACTGTTTCACATCACAAACTCAACTCTAGTGCGAGTAATCCTCCAACAACTAGGTCAATGCATAGTTCATGTATTAAATCAAGTACGAGCAATAGCTCCAGTACCATGCTATGCATAATATCATCAAATCAAGTACGAGCAATAGCTCTAGTACTAAGTCATGTATAAATCATGAAGAATCGAGTAAGAGCAACGCTCCAGCACTC
Source organism: Firmiana major (assembly GCA_033439115.1). Taxonomy (NCBI): domain Eukaryota; kingdom Viridiplantae; phylum Streptophyta; class Magnoliopsida; order Malvales; family Malvaceae; genus Firmiana; species Firmiana major. The sequence goes on along the minus strand of CM065907.1, from coordinate 38,997,155 downwards.
TGTCATGTATCTTCTGTAAAACTCGAGTACGAGCTAATTGCTCCAGCACTCTCTCATGCATATATCATATAAAACTGAGTACGAGTAATAACTCCAGTACTCTATCAAGCATGTTATGAAAATCTAGTGCGAATCAAAATCCAACACTAATGTATGTGGAAAATATATGAAATTCAGTGCAAGCTATGCTCTAGGACGATTCATTCTCACATAATATGATAGATGGCTTTTTAAAAAGGGATAGTTTACAAAATATTAAAATCAGCACCATAAAGTGTGCTCAAGTCACATCAACCTTAAAATCATTAGCCCATCTATTTATTTTCATGCTAAACAGCAGTTAAACACTCACAATAGTAGTTTCCATGCTTTTTGCAACTTTTCACAAAAGTTGACTTTTTGACTAACTAGGGGTAAAATTGTAATTTACCACTATCGAATTGCAAAAATTATTATTCACTTTCTCTGACCCTCAGAGTTTTTAAGTGAATGTAAAAGCAGACGAAAATATGTGCAGGTATCTCTAACTACTCACAAAAGTCCCTTACCTGCAATCACTCGAGAAATTTCACTTTCTCTGCGCTGCTCATTTCAGCAGTCCGATTTACTCCTCCAATACTCTCTGAAGCTGCATATAACCATTTTTAAGGTTAATTACACTTTTTCTACTGTATTTCACATTAAATACAGTCTATTTCCCTTAATGAGCTTTAATAATCCTTAATGGGCCTAACTATGCCTTAAGCCCATTTTCATTTTACTATTTATTTTCGTTGGGCCTATTGGGCTTATGGGGCCCACCAACTCTTATTGGGCTTGTCCTAGACCCATTACATCATATTGGGCCTAAAATATTTGGCCTTGGCCCATTGGGCCTCTCGACCTCATGCCATGGCCGAGAGCTACCCATGTTCTCGGTTATGCCATGGCATGCCATCCATGCCTATTTCTTAGCCAATTCACTTAGGCATTTCCACAAACACTTGGTTGGCAAAATTCCTAACTATCATATAGTTCATTTAGGCATTTTATCAAACACCTTGATTGCCAACTAATTACATGTATTAATTAATCAATTTGATTAATTCTAATTACACCATAATCATTAACATATGTACATTAATCCATTTATGCCTTAAAATCAGATGGACATAAATCAATATCCCATTACTCACTCTCGGCCTAACCAACTTCATGGTGATTTAATATGTTTCAATGCTTAAAACATATACCAATATACTTAAAATCATCCATACATTAATATATATGAAATTGAAAATTAGAAAATATACCAATTATTGTGTTCACCCTTTGGCCGAATCTTTGAAGGCACTCGGTTTGCACTCTATGGCTCCTTGATAGCAAATTCCAACATATGTCACTCTCCTTTCAATTTGGAACAACTTTCATGAAGGATGCAAGTTCCAATTATGCCTAATTCCTAGTGATTTCTAGTGAGAGAAAGCTTGGATAATATGTTTCAATGGTTTCTTCTTCTAGCCGAATTTGGTGTGATGAAGATGACAATGGTGTGGCTGATTTTATAAGCCACATACTTAGCCATTAAGGTTTACTTTCCAGCCATTAAGCTTGACTTTCCAAGCCTTAGCCATGAGTCACCTAATGAGTCACCTTATGAGTCATGGTTAGCTTTAATTATGGTTAGATATTTATCTCATGGGCTTTTCCATTTGGGCTTCTCGGTTTGGGCTTTCTTAATGGGCTTTCGGGCTGAAATTTTTATTATGTATCAGGCCTTTAATTGTCTCAATATTTGGCCAATCAATCGATCCAACAATTCGGTCTAAAGGACCTAAGAATTTCGATATACGTTTAGTATACCTTAATGGGCATTAAAATTTTCACCTTAGGCCCATTATGTTTTTAACCATTAAATTTAATCTGGAATCCTTCCGAATAATTTTTCCTTACTTCCAGGGATGATTATCTTGTATTCTGGCCAAGAATATTTTTCCCCAAATTTTTCTCCACACTTAGGTTAATTTTTAACCATGATTCAACTATGGTAAAAGTCCACTTTCTTAACTATAGTTGACTTTTTCCTTAACCATTGACCAAGTTGACTTTTTTTCAAAATTTCGAAAGTGTCATATCATATGTCTTACACTCTCGTCTTTTTGTTTCAACCATTCCCGGTGGATAATTTCACCCGAAACACATTTTCTCGCCAAAAAGGTCCATTTTACCCTTTTTAGCTTTTACTCTAGTTTTATATGTTCGGGACTAAATCAAGCTGACTTTCCTTCATGAGTTCTCTATGCTCTCTCATTTTAAGTTCTTATTTTCAGTCAAAATGATTTAGATTTAATCGGTTTAGCCTGTGACACTTATAGCTCACATTAGGCTTTTTATGTAGCTTTTGCGTGTTAAATCATTTCACTAACACTTTAAGTCTAGAAAATACTCTTCTTATGATTCAGCTATAATAACAGAGTGTTCATACACATAGGAATCATAAGGTACAAGCTACATAAAATCTGGGTCTGACATTCTTTCTAACAATATGGGCCTTACATGCTTTAATAACTTATGGGCAAATGAAGGCGATATAAAGGAATGCGTGGCACCAGGATCAAATAACACAAATGCTTCTAAATCAAAAATTAGGATAGTGCCTTTAATCACATCTGTTGAAGCGTCTGCGGTGTCCTGGTCCAGTGCATGCACTCATCCTCTACCAATAGCTTGTTTCCCTTTTTCCTCAGCTATAGCTTTCCTCCTCGGAGCAAAAGTCTTAACATGAGCTCTCTTCGACTCCTTGCCCTTTTGTGGGGCAGTCTCAAGCATCTCTGGACAATACCTCACGATATGTCCTGGCTTCCCACATCTGTAACACACAACAGGAGTCGTCGGACAAGGCCTGGTACCATGAAATCTACCACATCTCCTGCACTGCTCGATAGTAGGCCGTGGTTCTCCAATGACTATACCCCTCTGTGGAGCTAAAGCTGGGTACACACGAGGTTTAGCAGCTCTCTCCTGCACCTCCTCAATCTTTGGCCTTTTCTCAAACAGTCTCTAACTTCCTTTTTTGAACACTCTATCAATCTCGGATCTCTTTCGGTCTCTATCTCTTCTGCCACTAACCTTCCTAAATCAGAGGCATTCTGCTCAAAGTCCTGTTCACATCGTTGGGCCCTGTACACAGCCTCTTCATAAGTGAGGATGTCAAACGGAGCCAATCTAGATCTGATGGCTGGTCTCAGTCCATCCATGAACTTCTGGAACTTCATAGCCTCACTGCACAATGTATCAGGGTCATACCTCCCCAAGGATATGAACCTCTATTCATACTCATCAACTGATCGATTCCCCTGAACCAAATTCATAAACTCCATCTGCAGCTTTCTCTGTGCAGTGGTTGGAATATACTACCTCCTAAAAGCCTCTAAGAATATCTCTAATGTAATCTCGGGATGTCGGGTTCTTAGAATAGATACGATGGCTCTCCACCAATACTATGTCTCGCCTTTCAGCATAAATACGGTAAAGGTAACCGTCTTAGTCGATGTACATCTGAAGAACCCATACAATTTCTCCATCTCATATACCTAATCCTCAGCCACAACCGGGTTCTTCACCTCTCTAAAGACTGGGGGTTTCAAATCCTAGAACTATCGTAACCTACTCAACTCACAATCATAACCCAGGTCACTTTCGCTTGTCTGTGGAGCGATAGAAGAAGTCGTATCCTGAACTGGGGGTGGTGTAACAGTCCTTGTAATCTAAGGTCTCTCTGCTTCTGCAGCTGCCTGTCCAACATTAGTAGGCTCCACGGTTGGACCTCGTCTATCGCCAACCCCTAATGCTTACGTTACTATCTCCATAAGCTCACAATACTTCGTTCTATCTTAGCGTAGCGTGCCTTAATATCTCCTGGTCTCTCAAAAGGGTCCTGTGGAGCCTGATCAGTCTGTGGCTCTGCACGGCTCTGAAGCCTGCCCCTACGACCTCTAGCACGTGAACTCGCCCCTCTACCTCGGCGGGTGACAGACATAATGCCTAATTTCCTGTATCCATACCATTTGTTAGTCTTATTCCATCTCGGCATACACAGTTATATCTAAACAAAAGCACAGTAATATGGGGATGTAACTTTCCTACTTATTAGTATCGACTCATATCAGGCCAACTCAGCTCTGATACCAATCTCTGTCACAACCCCTTTTCATCCTTTTCATCTAAAAATCACTATAAATTTTTCACTTTTTCATTTCTTTACCCAGTCGTGAACAACTCTCACCAATGACAGTTGGGCTATGAGTCAATATTAATCATCATTTACCATTCGTATTTCAATTAATCAAGAGCAAACACATACAATTGAAAGTGTAAGTTCTATACTTATACATGTTTGCAAACACTTACATCCCCCGTATTACAATACAAAATGATTTATGTGTTATTACATGTTTAGATACAAAAAGATTTTCTATTTGTATACCTCTTGGCGATGGAAAGCAGTGGATATCCGGATACAACTCATCAGTCCCTCACTAGACTACTGTGTGCGCTCTGTAGAGGGGGGAAATGATATGGATGAGCAATCACACGCTTAGTAAAGCAATAATGCAAGCATGGTAGATAACTACACTATCTACATGCTTATAATGTCATGGCATAAAAATCATTTATATCAATAGCATGAGGAAATATTAAAACTATGCCACATGTATATACATATATCATGTACTGAAAATAAGACATGAAAGTAGGCATGTAAACATGAAAAATCATCATGTAAAACCTCTCATGCTCATCATAATAAAACTCATCATAAAAACCATTCCTTAGGGTTTAACATCGAATCAAAACTTAGTAAAACTCATCATAATTAGCATATCATCCTTTTAAAAACATCCCACAAGGTTAAACCCCTCCCTCGGGTCTACCCTGAACAACACAAATCATGTTCAGTATATAAAACCATGTGATATCATGTGAGACAGGTGGTCACTATTTATAATCCAGGACTCTGTTGGCCAACTATGTCATTATCATCCCAGACCACATGGATGCTGGTGTGCGGGGCATCATGCTGGACTAGAGGTGGGTTAGTCATACGCCAGACTTTCAAATCAACATCATAACCTCACGGTACAACGTACTTCATGTGATATACACGGTACAACGTACTCCGTGGACCCATATAATGGTTGGGGGTGCCTGCTGTAGGTCTTATCTACCATATGCCATGTATAACCTACTCAGTCTCAAGTACACATTCGAGCATCTCATCCGTGTGACTAGCAGTCTACACAAGGTATCCAGCACGGCTCGTGCGAGCATCACATCCATGTGACATAAAGTCTACATGAGACATCCAGCACAACTCATTACATATCACAGAGTGAAAAGTCCAATGCGAGCAAAGCTCTAGCAAGATTTCATGCATCGTCAATAAATACCCTCGTACGAGCAACGCTCTAGTACGGCTTTATGCATAATAAATAATGAGGAAATCACGTACAAGCATAACTCCAGTGTGGTTATATGCATAAGAAAATCAATGAAAACCCACGTACGAGCAAAAACTCCAGTACAACTTGTAAAACATCACAACTCAAAGCACGATGCGAGCTCGGCTCCAGCACATTTCATGCATATTAAAACATCAAAATCTAGTGTGAGCGAAGCTCCAGCACGATTTAACTCATATAAATATGATAGGAGGCTCTATTTCAACAAAACACGTTGAAACCACAATTAGCACCTGACTCGTACTATTTCATAAATTTATGAAGTCAATAGCCAGCTACCCGTAAATTTTGCTTAAAACAAAGCAATGTGTTTCATAAAATTATCAAAACATGATGTTTCATGCAAATATTAGCTTTACTACCCTTTTTTGTAAGATTCACTTCCATAACCAAAATTATCCATATCTGAAATGTACAAATCATTAATTCTTTTCTAGATAACCAAGCAATTACAAAGCCTTATAAATACCATCAAAATACGTGCAGCTACCTCTAGATACTCACAAAATTCCCTTACTTGGAATCGCGTCAAATGATTCCACTTCCTCAGAGCTGCTCGATCATGCAGTTCGATTCACTTCCAATGAAATCTCCGGAGCTGCACGAAATTACTTATCACATCAATTTAACCCAATATAACATAATTCTAACGTTTATTATAGTCGATTCGACTTATTGTTTTAATTAACACTTATAAGGCCTTACTTTCTCTTTAGTCCATTTTGATTGCTTTATTCATTTCTCGAGAATCTATTGAACTCTTTAGGTCTATCGATTCACATTAAACCGATATTAAGCTCATAATGCCTCTAGTTCATCATTTCCTTCACTATGGCAATTTATCAAACACCTCTTATGCCCATTTCCAATCATCATCCATTCCAACATACGGATTTCATAAAGTTGTCTTAAAATCATCTATACATGCTTACTAACATCTTTAATTGATTAAATCATCATCAATTCCACGCCATTTCAACTTTCTCTCACTAAACCCATTCTAGGTCATGGTTGTTTAAGCATGTACATGAACATTTCAGCCAAGATTATATACACCAATCATGTCACGACCTCCCATGACTCAACCAAAACCACTACAAATTTTCACTTTTTACTTACCTTTCTCTTTACCAATAGTTGGGTTGTGATTCGGTATTAGTATCCTCTCTTACCATGCCATTCATCCATTATCATAAATACATGTCAATATACTATCTACTAACTGTAATTTCTTTTATAACATAAGTGAGCTCATATAAAATCTAATACAAATACATCCCCAATAATTTACATCGTTTACATCACTGTGTTGTTTATATGTTTAGATACAAAATCGTACAAAATGTGTACACCTTTCGCTCGATAGGAAATGGCAGCGGATAAAAGGAATGCTAACCTTCAGTCGTACTCGCTCTACTGTGGATGCTCTGTAGAGAGGTGGAAAATGAAAGGGGTGAGCTCACAGCTCAGTAAGGAAATCAGGCAAGCAACTAGACATCTGCACTATCTACTCAAAATAATGTTATGCCTCGAAAATATTATTTCCTTAACTCACGTTAAAAGCATGTATTTAAAATATATATATATATATAAATACTTGTATAAATTAACTCTCATGTGAAGAAATCATGCTGAGTTCTCAATTATAGGCATTTCGTGCAAAACAATTCATCTTTATAATTTCATAATGCCTTTAGATAAATCATGTCATTTATATTCAAATCACAGTAAATATGGCATTTAAATCATTCACAACACAACAATCGAATTTCGACCCATCCCTCAGGTCTATCCATATCATAAAATCAATCAAGTGATATATAATGTGAGACTCAGTGGCTAAATGCAATGATATCCTGGACTATGGCCATATCCATAATGGTGATCCCAAGCTACAAAATACTCGTTGTGCGGGGCAATCACTGCTGTAACGGGAGGGGGGTCAGTTCATCACAACCGCCAGCTATCAACTCCTCAACTCCTCATACACATCACAACAACACACGGTACAGTGTAATCTGTGACATATACATTGTACAACGTACACCCGTGGACCCTACGTGCAAACATCTCAACAGTGTGACACTCAGTCTACATGAGGAAATCATCACAGTTTTTAACATGTCTTATATATCACAGTAAAACTACAGTGTGCGCATTTGAGTACGACTCACAGTCGACACTCCCTCAAACACAGTTTATGCATCTCAAAATATCGAACACTAGTGCGAGTAAACCTCCAGCACTAGGTCATGCATAGTTCATGTTTTCAAAACTAGTACGAGCAATCGCTCTAGTACCATGCTATGCACAAAACATATAAAACTAAGTACGAGCAATAGCTCCAGCACTTTATCATACGTAAAACATATAAAACTGAGTACGAGCAATAGCTCCAATACTCTATCATGCATGTCATGGAATTCTAGTGCGAATCATACTTCAGTGCTAATATATGTGGAAAACATATGAAATCAAGTGCAAGCTGTGCTCTAGCACGATTTATTCTCACATAATTCCATAGATGGCTCTTTAAAAGGGATGATTTTCAAAACATAAAAATCAGCACTATAAATTGTTCTATTTCTCAATAACCATGAAAACATTAGTCCATCTACCTACTCTTCTGCTAAACAGTAGTAAAAACACTCAAAGATTTTCCATGCTTTTTACAACTTTTCCCAAAAGTTAACTTTTTTCCTAACTAGGGGTAAAATCGTAATTTGCCACTATCAGGTCGATATAATTATTATTCACTTTCTTTGACCCTCAGAGTTTTTAAGTGAATGCAAAAGAACACAAAAATATGTACAGGTATCTCTAACTACTAGCAAAAGTCCCTTACCTAAAATCAATCGAGAAATTTTACTTTCTCAACGCTGCTCGATCCAGCAGTCTGATTAGCTCGTCTAACAATCTCTAGAGCTGCATATAACCATTCATCAGGTTAATTTTACTTTTCTTACTATATTTCATATTTAATACAGTCTATTTCACTTAATGGGCCTTAATAAACCTTAATGGGCCTAACTCTGCCTTAAGCTTATTTTCATTTTACTATTTATTTTCGTTGGGCCTATTGGGCTCATGGGGCCCACCAATTCTTATTGGGCTTGTTCGAGGCCCATAACATCACATTGGGTCGAAACTAATTAGGCTTAGCCCATTGGACCTCTCGGCCATGGCATGTGGCCGAGAGCCATCATGCCATGCCGTGTCGAGCACCACGCCACCATCATGCCAATTGCTAGCCATTCACTTAGGCATTTTCACAAACACTTGGTTGGTAATGGTCTTAAGCTTAACTTAGTTCATTTAGGCATTTTATCAAACACTTTGATTTCCAATTTAATTCATCCACCAATTGATCAAATTGATTAAAACTAACTATACCATAATCATAAACACATGTATACCAACTTATTCATGCCTTAAAATAAATTGGGAAGTCATTAATTTACAATCACCCACTCTTGGCCAATTCATGTTTGTGGTGATTTCATGTGTTTCAGTGCATAAAACATATACCAATCAACTTAGAATAATGTATAGATTAACATATATCAATTTGGAAGCTTAAAATTATACCTAGATTGCACTTTCACACTTGGCTGAAACTTTGTAGCCTCTCAGGTTGCTCAATTTAGCTCCTTGATAGCCAATTCCAACATATGTTAATCCTCTCTCAATTTGGAACAACTTTCATGAAGATTGTAAGTTCCAAATATACCTTTATCCTAGTGATTGCTAGTGAGAGAAAGCTTGACTATGTGTTTGTTAATGGTTTCTTCTCTTTGCCAAATTCTTAAGGAAGAAGATGAAGTTTTGTTAGCTGATTTTATAAGTCAATTACTTAGTCATTAAGCCTTGAATTTAACCAACAAGTTTGAATTGAATTGAGTTAGGTGATAGTTACCAATTTGACTTTTGTTACCATTTACTAATGGGCTTGAAATTTACCAATTGGGCCTAACATTTGGGCTTCTCGGTTTGGGCCTTCCTAATGGGCTTTCGGGCTGAAGTTTTTACTACCTATCGGCCCATCAATTGTCTAAATATTGGGCCCACAAATCGATCCAACAATTGGGTCTAATGGACCTAAGAAATTCGGCCCACACTTGTTATACCTTAATGGGCTTTAAAATTTCCACTTTAGCCCATTACATTTTTACCCATTAAATTTAATCTGGATTTTGATAAAATAAATTTTCCCTAATTCAAGGAATGGTTATCTTGTATTTTAACAAAAAATATTTCTTCCCCAATTTTTTTCCATACTTAGGTTAAATTTTAACCATGGTTAGTCAACTATGGTCAAAGTCCACTTTTCTTAACTGCCTTTGACTTTTCTTGACCATTGACCACGTTTTTGTTTTTCTCAAAAATCTGAAAGTGTCATATCTTATGGTTTACACTCTCGTCTTTATGTTTTGGCCGTTTCGGGAGGTGAATATGCCTAAAATACCTTAAACGGACCATTTCGACTCGTTTAGCCCTTTTTGGCTTTTTCTTTGGTTCTCTGTATTTGGGACCAAATCAAACTGACTTTCCTTCATGAGCTCCCTATATTTTCTCATTTTAAGTTCTTATTTTCAGTTAGAATGATCCAGATCCACTCAGTTTAGCCTGTGGCTCTTATAGCCCTTATTCGACTTTTATGCAGTTTATAAGTGTTAAATCATTTTACTTACACTTTTATTCAAGTAAATACTCTTCTTATGATTCAACTAACAAAATAAAGTGTTCATACATATAGGAATCATAAGGAACAAGCTCCATTAAAATACGGGTCTTACAAATCAACTCATCAAAATGTCTAGATTAACATACTAGAATATGGTGTATAGAAATCTTACCTAGCTTGGCTTTTTTCTCTTTTGCCAAATTGGGGAAAAACCTCTTTGCTCCTTCAGTCCAAAGTTTGAGCTTCCAATCTTTGACTATGTTGTTCACTTCCTCACTAGGAACAACTTTCCTCAAAGGAACTTCTCTCAAAACTGATTGGATAGTGGTGATTTTTAGAGTGAGAAAGCTAGGTTATTGTTAACATGGAGGATTTTGGGGATGTCTCGTGGAAAATGAAGATTCAACTGTCGGGTTTTATAGAATTGGTTTCACCAGATCGATCTCCTAGGGTGAGAGATCGATCTACCCTTATTTAAACTCCAGAATTTGGCAATGCAGGCTAAGGGATCGATCTACCTATTTGGATGAGATCGATCTGCTCATGGGATAGGATCGATCCTTACCAGGCAGGGGACTTCAAAGATCAATCTGGCCTTGATGAAGAGGTAGATCTTGCTAACCAAAGGCACTAGAGATCGATTTGCCTTATAGGAGGAGATCGATCTGGCCCAAACAGAAGTAACTTGATATCGATTTGCTTTGAATGAGGGATCGATCTCCCTCTTCTAGAATGCTTGACATTATATTTCAAGGCAATGAGATCGATCTTCCTTTCATGTAAGATTGATTTGGCATTCATCCTACAGCATTTCTGTCACGACCCAAAACTACCCAAAGTCAGAGGAAATTTTTCGTTTTTCTTTCATACTTACCTGTCCTCTGATCATGACTACACTCCACTAACAATTGGGTTGTGTGTCAATGTCAGTTCCACCATTCATTCATCATATAACTTAATTCCTTATTGAAGGAAAGGTAAACACGTGAGTTTTTGATTAATTCTATCCCATTCATTTACAAGTGTTTACACTATCTATACATCCTCGAAAGTTACATACAAACATGTTACTGTGCTATTCTTATTTAGATACAATATGTACAAGTGTATATACCTCAAAATGATGGGCAGCAGTGGATATCAGAAATATAGTACTCTGCCACCTCAAAATCTACTGGAATGATCTATGTGAGAAAATGAAAGGGGTGAGCACATCAGGCTCAGTAAGGCAATCCTACGAACAAGTAGGTAACCATACTACCTAAATTAACGTGGTGCATAAACCACCCTTTCTCCACACATTTCAAAACAGATGCTACAATTCATGATGTCATGTGAAACAAGTTTAAATATGGATTTCAAAGAGCATGGAAAACTCAACATGAAAATCCATTTAAAGCATTTCATTCTCGTTAAAATTTCACAACACAGCCAAGACTTAACCCCTCCCTCGGGTGTTCCTGACTCACACAAAACCATGAAATCAATTGCTTTTCAAAGCAATAATAATATGCGATATAATGAATGTCATGTAAAGCCAGTTTACATCATTCATGGGTTTAAATAGCATGGAAATAACATCATGCAAATTAATACCACCTCTCACTTAGCATCCAACCCCTCCCTCGGGTGATCCAGACTCACACAAAAAAAAAATCTACAAAACGTGTTTCTCAAAAACATCAACATGTGAGACTAGGCAATAAATATATATATATCTCGGGTAAATAACTAGGACTATGGCCATATGTCCTCGTGATCCCACTGCTACACGGATCCTAGTGTGCGGGGTCTCACCACGATCGAGAATCGCCCTGAGAGGTGGGTCAATCCATCTCGTCGGTCCTGTTCGATCACTCGCATTCGAAGATGCCACTCGCATTCGAAGATGCCACGTATCCGAAGATGTCACGCATCCGAAGATGCCACATTATCAATCCCAGCACGGTACAGCATATTCCATGATACTTGCACGGTACAACGTACTCCGTGGACCCATATCTCATATCCATACTCATGCCTTATCTGAAAAAGCACGTGCGAGCCTATTTAATCGGTGTGACACACAGTCTACTCGACGCTCCAAGCACAGCTCATCGCATGTTCTCATAAACTAGTGCAAGCGATGCTCCAGCACTCTCATAAAATCAAGTAAAACTAGTGCGAGCTAAGCTCTAGCACTCTGTTACACAATTCATGTAAAAATCTGGTGCGAGTTAGACTCCTGCACCCTGTCACGAAAATCATGTCAAAATTTGGTGTGAGCTAGGCTTCAGCACCCTGTCACGAATATCATGTGAAAATCTGGTGCGAGCTAAGCTCCAGCACCATGTCACGAATATCATGTGAAAATTTGGTACGAGCTAAGCTCTAGCATCAATGCATGTAAAACTCTAGTTCGAGCCCTTGCTCCAGCACTACTGCATGCAGCACACAAATCAAAAACTCGTGCGAGCTGAGCTCTAGCACGTCACATTTCTATAAAATCACATGGGCGGTTACATTTCTTAAATCAATTTTAGAGAAAATCAATAGTGATTAAAGTTATGCAATGCTGTCCATTTTATTTAAAAGTTAGCCAGCCTACCCATGCATGTGTCAAACCACCTCAAAAACAAGTAAGAAACCTTCGTTCTTACTTCTCGTAACTTTTCCTAATTTGGAAAATTTTACCCTTCACAAGGTTTTTTTGGTTATTTGCCCATCCAAGCACTAAAATTCTTATTTTAAATCTAGACCCTTCAGACAATTTAAAAGATTGCAAATGAAGTTGAAATTGCGTAAAGTTACCTCTAGCAGTCCGTAAAATTCCCTTACCTGGAATCACGCGCAAACTTATCCCGTCTCGATAATGCCAGATCTCTCAGTCCAAATTCGCTCCAACCAAGTCTACAGAGCTGTATATAACCACATATTTGGGTCAATTCTAATATATTTGTTAGTATTTCACTCTTACTGATCGAATCTAAAGTACTGGGCCCGTTTTACTTTATTGGGCTCGATTGCACCTTAATGGGCCTCGACCCATTTTCAGCCCGTTTCAACTTATTAAATCCCTTCTTCGGGTTTACTGGGCTCATTTGGCTTACCAATACTCATCGGGCTTCGTTCCAAACTCATTGGATAACTCGTATACTATTTACGATAATTACTTTAAAATTTCGAATAAAATTCCTTTTATACAGAATTAATCCATAAAATCCATAAAATAATCTTAATTCAGCATTAAGGACTCAAATTGTCGGAATTAAAATGTACTTACCCAATGCTTTGCGGGGTATAAAAATTGGAGCTCAATCGGCTCTCGTTCGGGCTCTGTCGTAGAACTGCACAATTGGATTAATCTGGGTTATTTTCCATTAAATATTATATTAAATTAATTTTTGAAATTTACCCATAGGTCAATCTCGACCCTCGGTCAACTTACCCAAATCTCGAGTCGTCCCCGATAATTTTTCTTTCCTTTTTCCCTTTTCTTTATTTTCTTTTCTTTTCCTTTCCTTCTTCTTTTCCTTCCTTTTCCTTCCCCTTTCCTCTCGGCTAAACGGTGCCGTTTCGGGTCTTTGCCATCTCCAGTGTTTTTGACCGATTCATCGCCCCCTACCGGTAACGAAATGACCGGCTCTTCCTCCCAATCACATCGGTGCCCACCGCTCACGCCCAGCTACCGTGGACCTTCGGAATAGAGCCCATTTTCCTCTCGATTTTCTCATCCTCTATTCGTCGAACTCAGCCGTCGTCGGCGCGCGTCACCGGTGCTAGAGTGTTCGCCGGCCTGTCCTCTTTCTCCTTTGGTCTTTGTCTGGGATCATCGGTCGCCAATAGTCGTGGGTGGCTCGGGTCTTCGGCTCTCGCTTCTATCGGTTTTCAGTTTCGAGTTTTTCCCGATTTTTGATTTTTAGTTCTTTTTTTATTATAATTATAATTATTATTGTTATTTATAATTTATTTTATTAGTATTATAATCATTAAAATACTCAGAATTCCAAAATATCTAATAAATTCTTTATTTTATTAATAATTTATTTATTTAATTTATTTATTGTATTTTAACCATTTTTTCGGTATATTTTCTTCGTATTTTCAGGATATTGTCCCGAGTGAATTTTTGGTAATTCTAAATGATTTCAGATCTTGATCAATTGGACTTGAAATTTGATAATTTCCTCATTATTGATCAAGATGTCCTAAATCCTTATTTTTAATTAAAATTTTCTTATCGAATTTACACCGACTTTTGGTCTTTTGACTGTTTTACCCTTTACCGTGTTCGGGACTAATTCAAGACAACTTCCCTTCACGAACACTTTCTCATTTCTTGTTTTAAATTCTTATCTCCAATACGAATGGTCTGAATCTCATTCATTAAATCTGTGCCCATTTCCATCCTTCATAAGAAATTACGATATAATTCGGGTCTTGCATAATCTCCCCCACTTAAGAAATTTGGTCCTCTAAATTAGAACTAAGTCAAATGGGTCCATAAATAACTCCGGGTACGTCTATCGCATCATACTCTTTAATTCTCATGTGACTTTTTCTGGAGTGTAATACTACCAATGGACTTGACTAGGGAGATCATCTTAAACCTCGACACTTTCTCCTTCATGTTTAATGCCCGAATCGATTTTTTTTAACATACGTTATGCTTTCATTAGACTCCAACAGCTCATATCCGTTCACATATGTTGAGTCCGAATAGTCTTTCTAAAGCATCAAAAGATAGGACACATTGTGGATGCCTGATAATTCAGGTAGTAACACCAATCTACAGGCCTTATCTCCCACTTTGTCCAATCTCTTAAAGGATTCAATCTAACAAAACTCAATTTACCTTCTTTTCGAATCCCATTATGTCCTAAGGGTATGTAACTTCCAGCAATACTAATTCACCCTCGGTGAATTCCAATGGTTTCTGTCTCTTGTCAACATAGCTTTTCTGTCTACTCTGAGGTGTTCTTAGTCTCTCACAAATCAACTGAACACCTTCAGAGACTTATTATACTAATTCGGGAGCAATTCTCCATCTGTCACCCACTTCTTCTTATCTAAGTCGGGGAACAACTCCCTAAAGCCATACCATGTCTCATAAAATGTTATCCCGATACTCAAGTGACAACTGTCATTATTAGCAAATTCGATTAGTAACAACTTATCATCCCAGGAGCTTATAAAATCAATGACACACACTCTCATCATATCCTCTAGAACCTGTACAGTCCTCTTTGACTGACCATCTGTCTGAGGACTGAAAGCTGTGCTAACACTCAATCGGGTTCCCATAGCTTCCTGAAAAATATTCCCAGAAGTGGGAAGTGAAGCGGGAATCCTAATATGATAAAATGCTCACTGGAAAATACATAGTGTTCCACAATCATCCTTACATATAAATCTGCCTACACATTTAGAGTATCTGGAGATTTCTATAGCCAGAAGGTGGGTAAACTTAGTCAATCTATCGACTGTCACCCAGATAGCCTCATAATTCATCCGGGTCCTCTGTAACCCTTCACAATATCCATGGTAACTTACTCCCATTTTCGTGTCGATATAGGTAGAGGCTGCAATAACCCTGCAAACTTCTATTGCTCTACCTTAATCTGTTGACAAACGAGACACTTCTCCACAATCTCTACAATGTCTCTTTTCATATCTGACCACCAATTCCCTTTTTCTAATAGTTTGATCTATTTATTATTTCCCGGATGCACTGTATATCCCGAAGAGTGAGCTTCTGACGATAACACTATCTCATCAACTATGGTTATGGGGAGTACTTATACTGTCTCTAAACCTCAGTAAGCCATCATCACTCTCTGTGAACTCTATCATTATACCTATCTGAATCTGACCCACACTATCGATACCATGCCGATCATCACACTAAGCCTGTCAAATTCGATCACTCAAATTCGATTCTAATCTCAGGCTATCTATCGCACAATCACTATCATCATCAGAAGGGATCACATCACTACTGAGGCTCACAACTGCTTTAGTAGCTCACGCTCCCTGACCATCATATGTGATACTGATAATTCTATTTTTAATAGAATTATTTGTGCTTAATTTCTTAATTAATTATTTAAATCCCCATATTATTTTATTAATTATCCCCTTTATTTAATTAAAATTCTTTAATGTGTAGGTAAATTAAATTCGGATGAAACTCAGTCGTTTCAGTTGAAATTGGGCTGAAAATGGGCTAATGGAGACTGGACCACTTCCAATTTGTAGACCGAGTCACAGTCGTCTGGAAACGCGTGATGCTAGGTGTCCGTATTTTATTCGCTCCGAAACGATAAGATCGACGGACACCGTGCGAACCTTCTGGAAGACACACGTCGGGCCACATCGCACAACCAATTGGAAAAAAAGACGAGTGACGTGAAAATATCTACTATGCAGCAAATAAAATGAAGACAATTGGCCAAACAATGCCAACTTATCTAGGATGAAAAAATTACCATTGTACCTCTAAGTGTGTGTATAAATAGAACATGATGGCAATTGAAAAAATCAAGTAGTGTAGGAAGTAAGTAGCCTAGGGTAGGATTTAGGAGTAGTGTAATTTAGGGTAAATTAGTTTGTAGAAGTAGAAGTAGATAGTTTTAGAAAATAGTCTATTTTTATTAAAAGTTTTATTTTCTCTAGATTTTCTTAAGCTTTCCATTTGCCACCATTTTATTTTTCTACTGTTCACAGCAATTTCAATACTTATTAAAAGCTTTTCAAGTTTTGTTTCAGCCACCATTATTCATTGTTCCTCTTGGTTCAATAGTTTATTTATTTTGAGATTTTATTTATTTACTTTTTGTTTCATGCAAAGTTTCTTTTTGATTAACTAGTTTAAATCTCTTATTTCATTTTAACTCTCAGTTTGCAAATTTCTCGTTATGATTTCTTTGTTCCGCTTGTGATTCATTAGAATGCTACATTTATACCATTGTTGTGTTCTATTTTAAGAACTCGGTTTGAGATTATGACCAAAAGTTTCCCATGTTCTGCTGCATTATTAGACTGTGAATGATCTTGCCATTTTCTTTTGATTGGAATCGGTGTTAAAGCTTGCTCACTGCCGAGCATTACATAGCAGCAGTAGTGCAATAGACATAGCAATATTTGGACAACTAAAGCTTTGCAGAAGATGGTGGGGCGACTGCCATGGTTGCAGAACCAAGCTTGAATGATTGTTTGGAAGCAGCTCGGGACAACTTTCCTTCTCTGTTCTCCCCTGTTCTAGGAGTCTTTTACTATTCATCATTTTTTTTGTTTTTCATTAATATGGTTATCATCATAGTTTACATTTTCAGTTTGCATTTATAGCATTAAATTTCCATGTAATACCTGCTGCTTGTGTTTTATTTATTGTTCTGTACTAACCCGTGTTTGGTAGCTGTAGGATAACGTTGTTGTAACTGAGTTGCTGTGGAGGGTGTAGGAGCAACAGAGCTGCAGCTGGGCATTGTTGGGTGTCTCCTGGTGGACTCGGGGTGTTGACATGGTTTATGTTGATGCTGGACAGCAGGAGCAAGGGATAGATCCTGTAAGCTGGTTGTGAACTGAAGCAATTGTAGAAGTGCAAAGCAGAAGAGAACAGGGAATGTCATTGCAGAATTGTGCTTGCTGTTGCTGCTAACTGATGCTGAGCTGTCCGTGACACAGGAGCTAACGGCTTGATCTGGCCAGAGAATAGGTTGGTACCAAGACAGCAGTCAGGAACAGCACTTAGAGCAGACAGTACAAGGCAGCACCTGAGCAGGAACATGCACAGTACAGTGCACAGGTTCATTCAGTTGGAAATTGGGTTAAGGCCACGTTTGGCCATTCGGTTTATTGTTGCAATTAGTTTAAGCATGTTTGGGATTTATCTTTTTAAGTCATTTACATTGTTTGTTAAGTTAGAAAAATAGATTTGCATTGTTTGTTAAATTAGTGACTAGTGTTAATTAGGATAATAATTAAATTTTGATTACATCAGAGTGGTAATTTTAATTTTCTTTAGAAACTCATGAGTTGCATTTAGAATTAATTTAGATTAAGTTTGTTTCATGCATTTTTAATTAAATTTTCATTTTAAATTGAAAAATCCAAAAATATTAGTTTTCATGTATTAGTTAGATTTCATTGTTAAGTTAGTAATTAGTTAGAATTAATTTAGGATTATTATTTTTTAGTTAGATTTATAAATTTCTTTAGGTTAATAGCATTTTATTTTATTAGACTTTAGGTTAGTTTCATTTGCATTTTTATTAATTAGTTTAATTACATGCATATTTTATTGTTAGTTTAATTAATTTTGTTTCTTTATTTTCATATTTGCACTTTATTTTAATTGTGTTGATGAATTTTTAACTGTTTAATTATCTTTTGTAGGTTGTTGTTTTTGATTGCTCAGAGTTTTGTAAGTATTTTTTGCTCTGTTTTATTTTCATCAGTTTATAATTGTTATTGTTTTCAGTTCTTTTAATTTCAGCTTTGTAGATCACCCACTTATCTTCAATTCATAATATGCCAGGATATACTTAGGGTAAGATTAACCGGTAGTTAATTAGGCTAATCAACTTCTCTGTGGGACGATAATCCGAGACTCAAATCCCATTATTACTTGTACGAACCGTGCACTTGGGAATAATACGTCTAGTTCGTACCAAGTTTTTGGCGTCGTTGTCAGGGAAGTCTTAATTAGCCATTAGTTAATATCGGTGAAATTATGCTTAGGTGTAATTCTAGCTTGTAAATATTTAGGTTGTAAATATTTAGAGCCTTACTTAGGTTAGTTAAATTTTCTCTATCTAATTAAAAAAATTAAAAAATTAAAAAACTTAAAAAAAATGATTCTAAGGACTTTTTGATGTTTGCATTGCTTCCCTCTAGATCCTAATATTGAACGAACACATAGAAAAATTTGAAAGGATTCTAGGAAATTTATAGCTCCGCTGCAAAACACCATGGTAGAAAATAGGGAAATTAGGACCGTTGGAGATTATGCGGTACCGACGATTGGAGGATATTATACCAGTATTAGGCCACCAGTTTTCCCTGTAAACAATTTTGAAATTAAGCCTGCAATCCTTCAAATGATCCAGACTTCTTTACAGTTCAGTGGGCTTCTGCACGACGACCCATATGCTCACCGTGGGAAATTTTTGGACTTGTGTAACACCTTCAAGCACAATGGATTATCTGATGATGCCCTTAGGCTTAGACTATTCCCCTTCTCGCTTAGGGATAGGGTGCAACACTGGTTAACCTCCTTGCCTCCATGATCCATTTCTACATGAGACGAGTTAGCCCATCAATTTTTAGCTAAGTTTTTCCCTCCCTCTAAAATGGCCAAACTCCGTAATGACATATCTTCCCTTGCCCGATTTGATTCGGAATCTCTTTATGAAGCATGGGAATGATATAAGGAGCTTCTTAGAAAGTACCGTCATCATGGTTTACCTTTGTAGCTGCAAGTCCAGACCTTCTACAACGGACTTACAAGCCAAAATAGGACTATTGTTGACGCTGCTGCGGGTGGAGCGCTAATGTGTAAAACAGAGGAGGAAGCTTATGAGTTGTTAGAAAAGATGGCTGCTAACAACTATCTATGGTCCTCGAAGAGGCAACTGCCTAAGAAATCGTCAGGTATCTATGAGCTCGATACGCTGTCTACCTTGACCTCTCAGATTGCTAACCTTACGAAGAAGGTAGAGTCGCTCAGTACCCAGCATAATCCTTCCACCAGTCTTAATCCTGTTTATTCTGTCCAAAGTCCTTTTCTCTCTTGTGATCTGTGTAGTGGTACACACTCTGTGGATAGGTGTCCGCTTAACTTAGAATCGGTTCAGTATGTTGCTCCCCCTAAGCAACAGAACAACCTTTTTTCAAACACCTATAATCCAGGGTGGAGGAACCATCCTAACTTCTCCTGGAGCCAAAACCAAGGGCAAACTTCTAGCTCTAGACCTGTAGGACCCCCTGGTTTTCAAGCTTCACCGGTTTAGGTACCACCACAGCATCCATTTCCTCATCATCCGCCTTCTCATCACCTATACCCACCTCAGCAATTTCAACATCACCCATCCCCACATCAATTTCATCTTCCACCACCACAACCTATGCAGCCCCAACATGTACATACACCAGCAGCTGAGAAGAAGCCCTCGCTTGAGGAAATGTTCACAACAATCCTGCAAAATCAAGCTACTTCAATTAAGAACTTAGAGGTTCAGGTGGGACAAATAGCAAATGCTCTTAGCCAACGTCCTCAAGGAACCTGTCCTAGTAACACTGAAGCTAACCCTGTTAGGCAAAGAGAGGGTAAAGAACATGTGAAATCCATCACCGTTGGAGCGACAAAGAGCTAGATGAGCCACAAGTTAAGTCCAATCCTATTGAGCCCATAGTTGAAAAACCCATAGGTTCTAAAGAAGCAGCTCAGAAAGAGCAGGAACATCAATATCAGGCTGTAAAGGAATCCAAGTTAGGTGCTTCTTCATTTATACCTTCTTCTACTTCACAGCCTTCCTCATCCTCTGATGCTACACATGTTACCACTACATCCCTTCCAGTTAAACCACCAATACCTTTTCCTCAGAGGTTCCAAAATCAAAAACTCGATCAATAATTTGTCGAATTTCTTGAGGTTTTTAAGAAACTTCACATCAACATTCCTTTCGCAGATGCCTTAGAACAAATACCAAGTTATGTGAAGTTTTTGAAGGAAATCCTCTCTAGGAAAAGAAGATTGGAAGAATATGAGACGGTGGCTTTAACTGAGGAATGTAGTGCAATTATCCAGAAGAAATTACCACCCAAGCTCAAGGATCCCGAGAGTTTTACCATACCCTGCACAATTGGAAATCTATTCTTTGGTAGGGCCCTATGTGATTTAGGAGCCAGTATCAATCTAATGCCTTTGTCTATCTACCAAAATTTAGGAATAGGAGATGTCAAGCCTACCACAGTGACCCTTCAGCTGGCTGATCGATCCATTAAATATCCGAATGGGGTCATTGAGGACGTGCTAGTAAAGGTGGACAAATTTATTTTCCCTACAGATTTTATTATATTGGACATGGAGGAAGACAAGGAAGTCCCCATTATACTAGGTAGACCTTTCCTAGCTACTGGTAGGACATTAATTGATGTATAAAAGGGGGAGTTGACTATGAGAGTTCTAGATCAGGAGGTGACATTTCATATTTTCAAACCTTTAAAGCTGCCTGATGACTCTCAAGACTGTTTTAGGATGGAGGATATAAGGCTTGAACATAAGAAATCTGGGAGAAAGAATGAAGTAGATAGAGCTCAGGAGGATTTAACTGTCAATATTTTGTCACCACTCTGGCTGATCCTCGTACTCTTCATCCTGCTGCTGAGTGTTGTGTTCTTTAGCTGCATTTGAAGTGGTTGTGTTTTTCTATTTTTACTTTTTGTACAGTTCTTTTCTTTTCAACTGTTTCTTTCTTTGTTTCTTTTGCAGATTTCTTTTCTGGTTTTATGTTTTCAATCAAGCTTCGATTATTTGTCATCATAATCAGAAAGGGGAGTACTTTGTTCCTGAACTTCAATTCTTATATTATTTGCACATTGAGGACATTGTGCACTTTAAGTGTGTGGGAGGGGATATCACTTGAGCATTTGTCAAAAATTTGGGCAAAATTGAAAAAAGTTTCAAACTTTTTTGAAAATCTGATCTTAAATTGTTTGATTTTGGGATGATTTAGTACTTAACATGTAGTTTTCCCATATTCCGATGATATGACCCCATGATTTAGTTTGACTTTGATTAACTGAGAAGCATGATTATAGGAAAATCATGAAGTTGAATTTTTGAGTTTGTCTTGATTCTGATTATGATTCCCTCATCTTATGCACATGTCATGTCATGAATCTGTATATTTATTTAGAGAAAGCTTATGTGGACCTAGGATTGCATTTGTTCAGTTGATTTTGTGTATCATATTCTAGAATTTGTTTGATCTAATCTCGATGCAAAATATTATATCACACTTAATTAGGGAGATGATTTAGGCCATCTTTGGATGTTTGAGCCTTTCTATCCAACCCTGTATATATTTTACCCCTAGTCACCCATCTGGGCCAAATAAGCTTTTCTCTGTAAATACACCTGCATAATTTTCCCTAACTTAAATACTCTTTTCCTATCCTTTACCCCGAAAGCATGAAAAGTCATTGGGATATATTGCGAGCTTTGTACATATGGGTATTTGGTGATAGTGAAAATTCAAAAAAAAAAATGAAATGAAAAAAAAAATGAAAGAAAAAGAAAAAGAAAAGAAGAAAGAAGAAAAATACAAAAATACAAAAATATAATAAAATGTTTAGCAAAATAAATAAATTTTGGGGGAAATAAATTTGAGCTCTTACATTAAGATCCTAGAAGTAATGCATGTTAAGGGGTAATTAAACCTAAACTGACTTTATCATACCTTAGCCCCAGCCTTACATTACAAGCTTAATGAAGTTCTATTAATCTTTAGTTAAGTGTGACTACATTAGTGGAGAGATAAGTGAAAAGCAAACTTATAGGAATGATCACTTGTCATTGACTTTGCATTCACTATGTTTGCATAATCTGATCCGGATAATGTCCTGTGAAGTGGCTTTGACATTTTTCACACACACACGAGGGGTCCAATTTGGGTTAGGACTTATGATTGAATGATTCTGAGTGTTGGACTTGTAATTGTGATTCTTTGATTTCATAGTTTGTACTTTTTCTTTGAGGATAATATTGGGGAAATTATTATATTTGTACTTGTCATTCCTACATTTGTTTTGTTTTGCTTGAGGACAAGCAAAAGCTCAAGTTTGGGGGTGAGCTTCCCGAGGCTTTTTCTGTTCAAGGCAGCAGCCATTACATTAACCTTTCCTAGGTGGTACAATTTTTACAATCATAATCCTTAAGAAGCTCTAACCCACTATGTTATCTTGTATTCTACTCTTTCTGTGAAAACAGATACTCGGGCTTTTATGATCAATGCATACCCAAAATTTCTCACCGTGTACATAGTAGCCATATACTCAGTACTAACACTACCACTGCCAACTTTAAATCATAGGTCGGATAGTTTATTTCATGATCCTTGAGTTGTCTGGATCCATAATCGACTATCTTCCCATTTTGCATCAGTACACAGCCCACTTATTATTTTGAGGTATCCATATACACTGCGAAACCTCTTGAGCTATTCGGTATAGTGAAAATAATTACGGTGGTCAGTTTATTACTTAAATATACCAAAACTCACCGAAGCTACTTTCATACTTATCACCCCACTCGTATGCAATCTTTTTCCGAATGAGATGTGTCAACTGAGCAGCCCATTTCGAGAAACTCTCAACAATTCTTCTGTAAAAACAATCTCCAATTGTTGCTTATAATTTTCCCTGGACTTTAAATACACCCAACATATCATCAATAAGGATGATAACAAATCGGTCCAGGTAAAGTTTAAATACCTCATCGTAGTTTAGTTCCACTAAATATTTCAATCACCCATATCCTTGACCTATGTACGCATAAACATATAATGTCATTTCAAAATCGCTTCTGTTCAAGATACTAACTCGCGTCATTTCATTTTTCTTATATTAACGGCTTTTATAAAATTTTAATTTTTAAACCTTCATGATTAATCAAATTCTATATTTCTTTATCGTACCAGTAAAGGTACCCTAATTTTAAATGTATATATTACGACTGTCGATTTCAATTTATAGGTTATGTGTACTTCTAGACGCTGTCAAGTCTTCAGGCAGGGAGGTATTTTGAAATACCTTTATTAACCCTCAGACTTGACCACATGGACTAGTTGTGGATATATCCCCCCTTATCCTTGGTCACAATTCATATGCACTACATATCGTTTAATCCAAATTACTTCACATATCAAAGATATTCTTACCTTTCATACGCCTCTTATTCCAATATATCTTGTATTCAGGATCTATCACATCTCAAAGCTTATCTCCTTTTGTATATCAATTATAACAAAACTCTTTCATTACTTATTAAAACTTACAGTATACTTTTTTAGGGGTAACCATATCACTATATTAGGATAGAAATCTGAACAGCATAGTTTGCAGTCGACCAATTTATTCTGAAATATTACTTCAAATTATTCATATTCCATTGAATAAAATCGACTGACTTATACTTCTTCCCTCGTTTTCAACTTATAATCTCTTCATAATTATTCTGTTAGTTAACCCTCCTCTATTGGGGTACTGACTATCAGCATTGTGCCCAAGGGTGTAGGCATTCATGTCTTTCACTAACTTATATACAAATGAAGGCGGTATGAATAAATGCATGGCACCAGGATCGAGTAACATAATTACTTCTTTATTCATAACTAGTGTGCTATCTTTCACCACACCATCTGAAACATCAGTAGTGTCCTGGTCCAAGGCATACACTCGCCATTGTCCAACAACCTACTTTCCCCTTTCTCTTCAGCTGTGGCCTCCCTTTTTGGTGCAGAAATATCAACAAGATTTTCTTTGTCTCTTTGCCCTTCTGTGGGGTAGTCTCACCCAACTCTAAGCAATCATTATATAAATGGTCTGTCTTACCACACTTAACACCTATTTTAGTCGATAAAGTGTAGGGCCTACTTTTGTGGTATCTACCACACATCCTACGCTACTCTGTAACAGGTCAGGGTCCTTTAATCACAATACCCCTCAAAAGTGCTGAAATTGAATACACTGGGGCTTACCAATCATCTTACCCCATGACTCATCAACTCTCGTCTCTTACAAACTACCTTTTTCTCGTTCTGACATCTCTATCATTCTCTATTCTCTTTCTGTCTCTATTTCGGCCCTTACTACCTTTCCCAATCTCAGAGGCGTGCAACACATGATCTTTTTCACACAACCATAGTCTGCGCACTGCCTTAGCATAGGTAGTGATATCTAACGGGGCCAATCGAACTCTAATTGAACTTTTGAGCTTTCTTACTCTCACTGCCCATAGTGTCAAGGTCATACCTGTTCAGGGATATAAACTGAGTTTCATACTCGTCAATCAACCAGTTCCTCTAGGTCAGAGTAAGGAATTTTATTTGTAATTTTCTTTAAGCAGTATCTGGGATATTCTGTCACCGGAATATATCCAGAAATATCTCTCATGTCAGTTCTAGATTAGCTCCCAAAATATTCTCCACACACTGCTCCTCCCTCGCGAAGCATGTCTCAATATTGTCCGATCTCTCTGTCGGACTCTGTGGGGCATGCCCAACATCAGCGTCCATTTCAATCCCATCTTGGTTCTCATAGGTCGACTCAGCACAACTAGCAGGCTCAGGCTTACCTCTACGACCTCTGCCTCATGCTCTACCTCCTATATCGTGACTAATATTAGGCATAATGTTTATATTCCTGCATTCTCAACCATTTCTTAGTTAAACCCATCTCGATATACACTATTGTATCCAACCAAGCACAGTAACACGGGGATGTAATTTCCTAATTACTGACACTGACAGACATCAGACTAATTTCGCTCTGATACCACCATTTGTCACGACCCAAAACTACCCAAAATCATAGTAAATTTTTTGTTTTTCTTTCATACTTACCTGTCATCGTGACCACACTCCACTAACAATTGGGCTGTGCGTCAATGCCAGTTCCACCATTCATTCATCATATAACTTAATTCCTTATTAAAGGAAAGGTAAACACGTGAGTTTTTCATTAATTCTATCTCATTCATTTACAAGTGCTTACAATATTTATACATCCCCGAAAGTTACTTACAAACATGTTACTATGCTATTCTTATTTAGATACAATATGTACAAGTGTATATACCTTAAAATGATGGGTAGCAGTGGATATCAGAAATGCAATACTCTATTGCCTCAAAATCTACTGGAATGATCTGTGTGAGAAAATGAAAGAGGTGAGCACATCAAGCTCAATAAGGCATACGAACAAGTAGGTAACCATACTACCTACATGAACATGGTGCCATGCATAAACCACCCTTTCTCTATACATTTCAAAACAGATGCTACATTTCATGGTGTCATGTAAAACAAGTTCAAATATGGATTTCAAAGAGCATGGAAAACTCAACATGCAAATCCATTTAAAGCATTTCATTCTCGTTAAAATTTCACAACACAGCCAGGACTCAACCCCTCCCTCGGGTGTTCCTGACTCACACAAAACCATAAAATCAGTTGCTTTTCAAAGCAATAATAATATGCGATATAATGAATGTCATGTAAAGCCAGTTTACATCATTCATGGGTTTAAATAGCATGGAAATAACATCATGCAAATTCAGTTTATAACCCAGTTTCATCTCATCAATACCACCTCTCACTCAGGATCCAACCCCTCCCTCGGGTGATCCAGACTCACACAAAAAAAAAATCTACAAAACGTGTTTCTCAAAAGCATCAACATACGAGACTAGGTAATAGATATATATATCTCGGGAAAATAACTAGGACTATGGCCATATGTCCTTGTGATCCAACTGCTACATGGATCCTAGTGTGCGGGGTCTCACCACGATCGGGAACCGCCCCGGTAGGTGGGTCAATCCATCCTGTCGGTCCTGTCCGATCACTCGCATCCGAAGATGCCACTCACATCCGAAGATGCCACATTATCAATCTCAGCATGGTACAGCGTACTCCATGCTACTTGCTCGGTACAACGTACTCCGTGGACCCATATCTCATATCCGTATTCATGCCCTATCTCAAAACGCATGTACGAGCCTATTTAATTGGTGTGACACACAGTCTACCCGACGCTCCAAGCACGGCTCATCGCATGTTCTCATAAAACTAGTGGCGAGCGGTGCTCCAACACTCTCATAAAATCAAGTAAAACTAGTGCGAGCTAAGCTCAGCACTCTATTACACAATTCATGTAAAAATTTGGTGCGAGTTAGACTCCAGCACCATGTCACGAAAATCATGTACAAATTTGGTGTGAGCTAGGCTCCAGCACCCTATCACGAATATCATGTGAAAATCTAGTGCGAGCTAAGCTCCAACACCCTGTC
This sequence comes from Firmiana major, assembly GCA_033439115.1. NCBI lineage: Eukaryota > Viridiplantae > Streptophyta > Magnoliopsida > Malvales > Malvaceae > Firmiana > Firmiana major. Next base: position 38,969,917 of record CM065907.1, on the reverse strand, counting down.
ACGAAAATCATGTGAAAATTTGGTGCGAGCTAAGCTCTAGCACCAATGCATGTAAACCTCTAATGCGAGCCCTTGCTTCAGCACTAATGCATGCAGGACACAAATCAAAAACTCGTGCGAGTTGAGCTCTAGCACGTCACATTTCTATAAAATCACGTAGGCGGCTACATTTCTCAAATCAATTTCAGAGAAAATCAACAGTGATTAAAGTTATGCAATGCTATGCATTTTATTTAAAAGTTAGCCAGCCTACCCATGCATGTGTCAAACCACCTCAAAAACAAGCAAGAAACCTTCGTTCTTACTTCTCGTAACTTTTCCTAATTTTGGAAGTTTTACCCTTCATAGGGTTATTTTGGTCATTTGCCCATCCGGCCACTAAAATTCTTATTTTAAATCTAGACCCTTCAAATAATTTAAGAGACTAAAAATGAAGTTGAAATTGTGTAAGGTTACCTCTACCAGTCCGCAAAATTCCCTTACCTGGAAGCATGCACAAACTTATCCTATCTCGATAATACCAGATCTCTCAGTCCAAATTCACTCCAACCAAGTCTACGGAGCGGCATATAACCACATATTTAGGTTGTCACGCCCCGGAAGTGCGGAAAATAGGGCAAATTTAAAACTTTTTATTTATTAATTCACAATTAAGGGTGCATTCCTGTGCAGTGTCATACATCATCATAATTATCATGCCTCAGGATCTTATCATAATATAGTGTATATTGAATCATATACATTACTCAATTCCAAGTAAATTAATCCTAATACATCCCATACAATGTTATACATCAAGTGTCTGCAATTACAATAATAGTCTGGGTACATGAAAAGATAAAATATACCTCAAGATACAATATATATGGCCTGGAGCTCGAGTCCTCCACTAGCCACTACTCCGTACGTCGCAGGGAAATCCTTTTTCACTTGAAGAACTCTGGGGGGAAAGAAAACAGGGTGAGCTTCTAAATCGCTCAGTAAGGGGGGTGAGGAACTCATTTCATAAACCAAAATGCACATCACAAAATGTTTATTTGTATGTGAAACTCATTTGAAAACCATAGCATGAAAGTACTCAAAACGATATTTTCATGTCTCAAGTCATGTGAAAACATGAAGTAAAAAGGCTCACTCTAGAGCAATAACAAAGCATGTGAAAACAATGCGATAAACGCTTTCTCAATGAACGTGATAAAATCACTGAAATAGTAATGCACGTGGCACAGCCACTAAACACATGTGGCATGGCCACTGATTTAAATTCACACGTGGCATAGCCATTAAACACACGTGGCATAGCCACTGATTTAATTTCACACGTGGCATAGCCACTGGATAGGGTTTCACGTGGCAACGGCCACTAATTAGGGGTTCTCACGTGGCAACGGCCACCAATAGGGTTTCTCACGTGGCAACGGCCACCAAATGGGGTATCACGTGGCAACGGCCACCAATGGGGTTTCTCACGTGGCAACGGCCACCAAATGGGGTATCACGTGGCAACGGCCACCAATGGGGTTTCTCACGTGGCAACGGTCACCAAATGGGGTATCACGTGGCAACGGCCACCAATGGGGTTTCTCACGTGGCAACGGCCACCAAATAGTGTTTCACACGTGGCAACGGCCACTAAGTATACGTGGCACAGCCACAGAATGGGTTATTCTCACGTTACCAGAACGGAGAAGAAATCGGGCTTACATGCTACCAGAGCAATGCCCGGTGTGTACTCAAAATTACACACCTAAGTCTTATCACACAAGACTGGTTTGCCTTCACGTAGAACTCATAATGGTTTTTCTCTCATAAAACTCATTTGAAAATCGTTTTGTACTCAACACAAAACGTAATAAAACCGAGTTCCAACCGGTAAGCACACGCACACATTTCTCACATCTCGATATTGCCTTAACGTAGATCCCAATTCATTACTCACACAAATTCGATGGTTTATAAAGCAATTTCACACTCAGCTTATAAACGCATAAAACAATGGGCTCCAACCGGCTATAAAAACCGTGTGCAATTATAACTCAACACAACACCCAACATGCTTGTTTCATAAACCACAAATCATGCTATAATAGTTTACAAATCACATACACAAATGGTTTAGATTTCCCTTACCTCTTTGCACCTCGTATAGTGCAATCGTTTCCCCCGTATCACGGACTAGTCTCGCATTCCACTCTGGAACTCCTGAGCTATCCAAACGATGTTAAAACATCAATACTCAATTATCTCATAAACCTCAATTCTCAAAATCGAGCATAATTGCTCATAACTCCTTAAATCTCTTGATTCTCGTAACTATACCCCAAACTACACTCTCATTCTCAACATCTCGATGTTCTACGTTTCTCATGCCAATCATCTACGTTAATTCACCACATTGTCTAAATTTCTATTTATAGCTCAAATTTCCTAAAATTACCAAAATCGCTAAATATCATTATCACTCCAACCACATTGCAAATTCATCAATCCCTAATCATTTCTCAGCTATTTCAACGCAATGACAACCACCAATATCATCAAAATCATCTCAAATATCAAGATCGAGGTTTAGAAATTACCCAAAGCTTGTGAGACGCACAACCCACGCCTCGATCCGATTCGTCCTTCGATTTGCAAGTATGTTGTTCTCCCTTTGATGAGGAACAACTTTCCTTCTTACCACAACTCTTGATTTGGCCGGAAATGGGTGTTTTGGATGAGTGAGAAAGTTAGGTTTCGGTAAAAATGGGGGTTGGAAGAGAGAGAAAGTGAAATTGCAGGAGAAAAACAAGGGTTCCTTATATAGGCTGAGGGTAGGAGATCGATCTGTCGAGGGGTGAGATCGATCTGCGTTTGAATTTTGTGGACGATCTGGGCAATTTTATGCCTAGGAGATCGATCTGTCGAGGGGTGAGATCGATCTCTTTATGTCTTTATGAGATCGATCTGCTCCTTGAGGAGATCGATCTTCTCCCAAACAGAATCATTTGGAGATCGATCTCTTCCTCATGAGATCGATCTTCTCTCAAACAGAATCATAAGGAGATCTATCCTCTTCCATTGGAGATCGATCTGCTCCTCAAATTCTTCCTTCCTTCTCATTTTTAACTCACCAGATCGATCTCTCCTTCTCCCAGATCGATCTGCTCCTTAAATTCCTCCTTCCTTGTCATTTTTAACTCACCAGATCGATCTCTCCTTCTCCCAGATCGATCTGTCCTCATAGTTTTACATTTATTTTAACACTTAACATATAAATCTCCAATTATCATTCCCACAATTCACTTAGCTCAATAAATTACATCAATAAATTATGTCTGAAATTCTCAGATCTCACATCCTCCCCACCTTAAATAGAATTTGGTCCTCCAAATTCAACTCAACTAGTTAAAGAGATGGGGGTATTTCTCCTTCATGAGACTCTCTAGTTCCCACGTTGCCTCTTCCCTTGAGTGATGTTTCCATAAAACTTTCACTAATGGGATGCTCTTGGTTCTCAGTACCTTCTCCTTTCTATCGAGAATCCAGACGGGTTCCTCAGTATAGCTCATGTCCTCCTGTATGTCCATCTCATCATACTCTATAACATGAGAAGGGTCCGGGTGGTACTTCCTCAACATAGACACATGAAAAACATTGTGTATTCCGGACATCTGTAGGGGTAATGCTAATCTGTAAGCTACCTCTCCCACTCTCTCAAGAATCTCGAATGGTCCCACGTATCGAGGACTCAATTTCCCTTTCTTCCCAAATCGTATGATACCCTTACTCGGTGATATTTTCAGAAATACTGCATCACCAACGTCAAACTCGAGTGGCCGTCTACGCACATCCGCGTAGCTTTTCTGTCTACTTTGTGCAGCCCGTAACCTCTCACATATGAGTTTCACACTCTGTACGGCTTGCTCAATAAGCTCGGGAGCATCTATCTTTCTGTCACCGACTTCTTCCCAAGCTACAAGGGATCTACACCTCCTACCATATAGAGCCTCAAAGGGTGCCATCCTAATACTCGCATGATAGCTGTTATTGTATGCAAACTCTGCTAGGGGCAGGTGATCATCCCATGATCCCTTAAAATCCATCATACACGCCCTCAACATATCCTCCAGGGTCTGAATAGTCCTCTCTGACTGACCATCTGTCTGAGGATGATAGGCGGTACTAAAACTCAATCGAGATCCCATGGACTCCTGAAACTGGGTCCAAAATCTGGAAGTAAACCGGGAATCTCTATCAGAAGTAATACTCACTAGAGCCCCATGTAATCTAGCTATCTCGCTGACATACAGCTCAGCTAAGGCATCCACAGTATCTGTGCTCTTGATGGCAAGGAAGTGGGCACTCTTGGTCAATCTATCCACAATGACCCATATCGCGTCACGACCTCTCCGGGTCCTCGGTAAACCCATAATAAAGTCCATAGTGACATGCTCCCATTTCCATGTAGGTACAGGTAAGGGCTGTAGTAGTCCTCCGGGCTTCCGATGCTCAGCTTTCACTTGCTGGCATACTAAACACCTGGCCACGTACTCTGCCACGTCTCGCTTCATACCACTCCACCTATACACCTTTCTCAAGTCTCGGTACATCTTAGTACTCCCTGGGTGCATGGTGTATCGCGAGCAGTGGGATTCTCTCAGTATCTGTCTCTTCAGGGTATCATCGTCCGGTACACAGATCCGTCCTCTGAATCTCAATAATCCATCCTCACTGATGGTGAGATCTGACTGCGAACTCTGCTCAGCTTGGCTAACCATATCTATCAATCTCTGATCACTGCGCTGCCCAGTTCTAATCTGATCCATGATCCTGGGCTCTATCCGCAGGCTAGCCAAAAATCCAGTCTCTACCTCTTTAACTCTGATCCGAAGTTCGGCGAACTGCTCTAACAAATCCCATTCCCTGATCATCATAGCAGATATCATACTCTTCCTGCGCAGGGCATCAGCAACTACATTCGCCTTACCCGGATGATAAAGAATCTCACAGTCATAATCCTTAAGGAGTTCCATCCATCTCCTTTGTCTCATGTTTAACTCTTTCTGATCAAAGAGATATCTCAAACTCTTGTGATCAGTGAAAATCTGGAATCTTTCCCCATATAAGTAGTGTTGCCAGATCTTCAAAGCAAATACCACAGCGGCTAACTCCAAATCATGCGTGGGGTAATTCCGCTCATGGTCTTTTAGCTGTTGCGATCCATATGCGACCACTCTTCCGTGCTGCATAAGCACACACCCCAATCCTTGATGAGATGCATCACTATACACCGAAAATCCTCCTGATCCCTCAGGAATAGTTAACACAAGTGCCACTGTCAATCTCCTTTTTAACTTTTGAAAACTGAGCTCACATTGATCAGTCCATATGAACGGAGTCTCCTTACGCGTGAGTTTAGTCAAAGGAGCGGCAATCCTTGAAAATCCTTCCACAAATCTTCTGTAATACCCTGCCAAACCAAGGAAGCTTCGAACCTCAGTAACTGTCCTCGGCCTCTCCCAATTAAGCACAGCCTCCACCTTGCTTGGGTCCACTGATACTCCTTCCTCTGAGATTATATGACCAAGGAAAGCTATCCGGTTCAGCCAAAACTCACACTTACTAAGCTTTCCATATAATTGCTTATCTCGGAGTATCTGTAGTACCAACCACAAATGCTGTGCATGCTCCTCATACGACCGAGAGTATACCAGGATATCATCAATAAAGACTATCACAAATTTATCTAGATAGTCTCTGAACACCTCGTTCATCAATCTCATAAATGCTGCAGGGGCGTTCGTCAATCCAAAGGACATCACCAGAAATTCGTAATGGCCATACCTCGTCCTGAAGGCTGTCTTGGGAATATCTTCTTCCTTGATCCTCAATTGGTGATAGCCCGATCTCAAATCAATCTTAGAAAAGACGGATGCCCCTTTCAGCTGATCAAGTAGATCATCAATCCTGGGCAATGGGTATTTATTCTTCACCGTGGCTTTGTTCAACAACCGGTAGTCTACGCATAATCTGAGACTACCATCCTTCTTCTTAACAAATAGTACTGGCGCTCCCCACGGCGAAACACTGGGTCTAATAAACCCTTGATCCAATAACTCCTGTAGTTGTTTCTTCAATTCCTCAAGTTCCACTAATGCCATCCTGTAAGGAGGTTTAGAGATCGGCTGAGTGGCTGGTACCAAATCAATGGTAAACTCCAGCTCTCTCTCTGGTGGTAAACCTGGCAATTCATCTGGGAAAACATCCAGAAATTCACATACCACAGGTATATCCTCAATCCTCGGATGTTCCCGCTCATCGTCTGAGATGAGTGTCTCATAACCTTCACATGAATAATCATATTTAATATTCTCCAAAATAATATCAAAATTCTCAAATTACTTACTAGAAATCCACATAATCATTTCCGCAATATCTCAATCGTACACTGAAAGGTTCAGGTAGGGAGAAAGTTACAATCTTAGTGTAGCAGTCTAAACTCACTCAATTGGTTGCCAACCAATCCATCCCCAGAATTACATCAAACCCATGTATATTCAACATGATTAGATCTGCTAACATCACTCTATCTCCCACCTTTATCTCGCATCCCTTACAAATTAACTCAATTCTCTGGGATTCACGCATAGGGGTATTTACATGTAGTATATATTCTAGAGGTTCAAACTTCAAGTTTAATCTACATGCAAAATGCTCATAAATAAAGGAATGCGTGGATCCTGAATCAATCAACACATGAGCCTTATGATTACAGACAGAGAGTGTACCTCTTATAGTTTCTGCCGAAGTGTCTGCGGTCTCCTTATCCAGGGCAAACACACGTCCCTATGCCACAGGTTTCTTCCCTTTCTCTGCCGCAGTGGCCCGTCTCCGAGGATCCACTCTCTGAGGCTGTTGTCTAGTGGGCTCCGGAGCATGTGGTATCTGAGGTTGGGGACAGTCTTTCACTCTGTGATCCATGTCACCACATCTAAAACATCCACGGATCGACCCAGTACAACTTCCCTCATGCGATCGGCCACAGTCTCTACAAACCCTTATCTCCGGCCTGACATATCGAGGGGTCTCCTTGATAATAGGATAGGCTCTGGGCCTCTCCAATCTGTCCTTCTGTACCTCAATCCTTCCTCTTCTGAAGGAACCTCTCCGAGCCTCTGTTTGAAAAATTGCTGGCCTCTTGCTCTTATCTCTATTTACCTCTCTGAGCTCATTCTGGGATTGTACCATCTCAATTCCTTTTTCAATCTCCTGTGCTCGTCTTAGAGCATCTCCAAACTCAGTAATACATAGCCCTATCAATCTATCTCTGATGACGGGCTTCAACCCATACACAAACTTCTCTGTGCGGAGCTCTTCACTCTTGAAGGTCTCTGGGTCATATCTCAATAGCGCTATGAATTGGCTCTCATAGTCATCCACAGACATGTCACCTTGTACCAAACTAAAAAACTCAGCTTGTTTCTTTCTCTGGGTGGCTCGTGGTACATATTGGGTCCTAAAGGCTGTCTGGAACTCTTCCCAACCAATCACACCATGGTGGCACATCAAAATACCTTGGGTAGTACCCCACCAATCTCGAGCTCTCCCCTTCAGCATATAGGCACTCATACTGACCCTCTCAGCATCGGTGCACCCCAGGAAATCAAATATAATTCTTAATTCCGTCAACCACTCCTCAACCTCTGTAGGATCCTTCTTTCCCCTAAATGCGGGTGGATTCATCTTCAGAAAATCCCTTAGTCGGACCATACTTCTATCCTCAAGCTGAGTGACGGGAGGCACTGGGGGTATGGGAGGTCCTTGTGGTGGTGTAGGGGTAGTATCCGAGGCATTAACTCCAAAGTGTTGCGCGAATAACGCTGCCATCTGCTCAAAACCTTACCTCACATCGGTCTCAATCCGATTAAATCGAGAGTTAGGACTCTCTGGTTGTGGGACAGGTGGCGGAGGGGACTCTGCCTGCCTCCTCGAACGACCTCGTCGTTTACTCATTCTCTATCTCAACTCGTCTCCTGCGCGTACATATCACAATCGATTGAAATCTCAATCCTCAATTTCAGTTCATGACCAGACTATTACAGACACTTGGGATGTATTCTATTTCACTTAACCGACACTGACAGTACTAGACACCCTAAGCTCTGATACCAAGAAAACTCTGTCACGCCCCGGAAGTGCGAAAAATAGGGCAAATTTAAAACTTTTTATTTATTAATTCACAATTAAGGGTGCATTCCTGTGCAGTGTCATACATCATCATAATTATCATGCCTCAGGATCTTATCATAATATAGTGTATATTGAATCATATACATTACTCAATTCCAAGTAAATTAATCCTAATACATCCCATACAATGTTATACATCAAGTGTCTGCAATTACAATAATAGTCTGGGTACATGAAAAGATAAAATATACCTCAAGATACAATATATATGGCCTGGAGCTCGAGTCCTCCACTAGCCACTACTCCGTACGTCGCAGGGAAATCCTTTTTCACTTGAAGAACTCTGGGGGGAAAGAAAACAGGGTGAGCTTCTAAATCGCTCAGTAAGGGGGGTGAGGAACTCATTTCATAAACCAAAATGCACATCACAAAATGTTTATTTGTATGTGAAACTCATTTGAAAACCATAGCATGAAAGTACTCAAAACGACATTCTCATGTCTCAAGTCATGTGAAAACATGAAGTAAAAAGGCTCACTCTAGAGCAATAACAAAGCATGTGAAAACAATGCAATAAACGCTTTCTCAATGAACGTGATAAAATCACTGAAATAGTAATGCACGTGGCACAGCCACTAAACACACGTGGCATGGCCACTGATTTAAATTCACACGTGGCATAGCCACTAAACACACGTGGCATAGCCAATGATTTAATTTTACACGTGGCATAGCCACTGGATAGGGTTTCACGTGGCAACGGCCACTAATTAGGGGTTCTCACGTGGCAACGGCCACCAATAGGGTTTCTCACGTGGCAACGGCCACCAAATGGGGTATCACGTGGCAACGGCCACCAATGGGGTTTCTCACGTGGAAACGGCCACCAAATGGGGTATCACGTGGCAACGGCCACCAATGGGGTTTCTCACGTGGCAACGGCCACCAAATAGGGTTTCACACATGGCAACGGCCACTAAGTATACGTGGCACAGCCACAGAATGGGTTATTCTCACGTTACCAGAACGGAGAAGAAATTGGGCTTACATGCTACCAGAGCAATGCCCGGTGTGTACTCAAAATTACAGACCTAAGTCTTATCACACAAGACTGGTTTGCCTTCACGTAGAACTCATAATGGTTTTTCTCTCATAAAACTCATTTGAAAATCGTTTTGTACTCAACACAAAACGTAATAAAATTGAGTTCCAACCGGCAAGCACACGCACACATTTCTCAAATCTCGATATTGCCTTAACGTAGAGCCCAATTCATTACTCACACAAATTCGATGGTTTATAAAGCAATTTCACACTCAGCTTATAAACGCATAAAACAATGGGCTCCAACCGGCTATAAAAACTGTGTGCAATTATAACTCAACACAACACCCAACATGCTTGTTTCATAAACCACAAATCATGCTATAATAGTTTACAAATCACATACACAAATGGTTTAGATTTCCCTTACCTCTTTGCACCTCGTATAGTGCAATCGTTTCCCCCGTATCACGGACTAGTCTCGCATTCCACTCTGGAACTCCCGAGCTGTCCAAACGATGTTAAAACATCAATACTCAATTATCTCATAAACCTTAATTCTCAAAATCGAGCATAATTGCTCATAACTCCTTAAATCTCTTGATTCTCGTAACTATACCCCAAACTACACTCTCATTCTCAACATCTCGACGTTCTACGTTTCTCATGCCAATCATCTACGTTAATTCACCACATTGTCTAAATTTCTATTTATAGCTCAAATTTCCTAAAATTACCAAAATCGCTAAATATCATTATCACTCCAACCACATTGCAAATTCATCAATCCCTAATCATTTCTCAGCCATTTCAACGCAATGACAACCACCAATATCATCAAAATCATCTCAAATATCAAGATCGAGATTTAGAAATTACCCAAAGCTTGTGAGACGCACAACCCACGCCTCGATCCGATTCGTCCTTCGATTTCCAAGTATGTTGTTCTCCCTTTGATGAGGAATAACTTTCCTTCTTACCACAACTCTTGATTTGGCCGGAAATGGGTGTTTTGGATGAGTGAGAAAGTTAGGTTTCGGTAAAAATGGGGGTTGGAAGAGAGAGAAAGTGAAATTGCAGGAAAAAAATAGGGGTTCCTTATATAGGCTGAGGGTAGGAGATCGATCTGTCGAGGGGTGAGATCGATCTGCGTTTGAATTTTGGGGACGATCTAGGCAATTTTATGCCTAGGAGATCGATCTGTCGAGGGGTGAGATCGATCTCTTTATGGCTTTATGAGATCGATCTGCTCCTTGAGGAGATCGATCTTCTCCCAAACAGAATCATTTGGAGATCGATCTCTTCCTCATGAGATCGATCTTCTCTCAAACAGAATCATAAGGAGATCGATCCTCTTCCATTGGAGATCGATCTGCTCCTCAAATTCTTCCTTCCTTCTCATTTTTAACTCACCAGATCGATCTCTCCTTCTCCCAGATCGATCTGCTCCTTAAATTCCTCTTTCCTTGTCATTTTTAACTCACCAGATCGATCTCTCCTTCTCCCAGATCGATCTGTCCTCATAGTTTCACATTTATTTTAACACTTAACATATAAATCTCCAATTATCATTCCCACAATTCACTTAGCTCAATAAATTACATCAATAAAATATGTCTGAAATTCTCATATCTCACATAGGTCAAGTCTAATATATTTGTCAGTATTTCACTCTTACTGATCAAATCTAAAGTACTGGGCCCGTTTTACTTTATTGGGCCCGATTGCACCTTAATGGGTCTCGACCCATTTCCAGCCCGTTTCCACTTATTAAATCCCTTCTTCGGGTTTACTGGGCTTATTTGGCTTACCAATACTCATCGGGCTTCATTCCAAACTCATTGGATAGCCCGTATACTATTTATGATAATTACTTTAAAATTTCGAATAAAATTCCTTTTATATAGAATTAATCCATAAAATTCGTAAAATAATCTTAACTCTGCATTAAGGACTCAAATTGTCGGAATTAAAATGTACTTACCCAATGCTTTGCGGGGTACAAAAATTGGAGCTCAATCGGCTCTCGTGCGGGCTCTGTCGTAGAACTGCACAATTGGATTAATCCGAGTTATTTTCTATTAATTATAATATTAAATTAATTTTTGGAATTTACCCGTAGGTCAATCTCGACCCTCGATCAACTTACCCGAATCTCGAGTCGTCCTCGGTAATTTTTCTTTCCCCTTTCCCTTTTCTTTCTTTTCATTTCTTTTCCTTTCCTTCTCTTTTTCCTTCATTTTCCTTCCCCTTTCCTCTCGACCAAACGGTGTCGTTTCGGGTCTTTACCATCGCCAGCATTTTCGGTCGATTTGTCGGCCGCTACCGGTACCAAAATGATCGGCTCTTCCTCCCGATCACGCCGGTGCCCACCGCTCACGTCCAGCTACCGTGGATCGTCAGAATGGGGCTCGTTTTCCTCTCGGTTTTCTCCTCCTCCGTTCGTCGAACTCAGCCGTCGTCGGTGCGCGTCACCAGTGCCAGAGTGTTCTCCGGCCTGTCTTCTTTCTCCTCCGGTCTTCGTCTAGGATCATCGGTCGCCGGTGGTCGTGGGTGGCTCGGGTCTTTGGCTCTCGCTTCTGTCGATTTCCAGTTTCGGGTTTTTCTCGATTTTCGATTTTCAGTTCTTTTTTTATTATAATTATTATTATTTAGAATTTATTTTATTAATATTATAATCATTAAAATACTCAAAAATTCTAAAATAACTAATAAATTCTTTATTTTATTAATAATTAATTATTTTATTTAATTTAATTTATTTATTGTATTTTAACCCTTTTTTCGGTATATTTTCTTCGTATTTTTGAGATATTGTCCCGAGTGAATTTTCGGTAATTCTAAATAATTTCGGATCTTGATCAATTGGACTCGAAATTTGATAATTTCCTCATTATTGATCAAGATGTCCTAAATCCTTATTTTTAATTAAAATTTTCTTATCGAATTTACACCGACTTTTGATATTTTGACCGTTTTACCCTTTAACGTGTTCGGGACCAATTCAACACAACTTCCCTTCACGAACACTTTCTCATTTCGTTTTTTAAATTCTTATCTCCAATACAAATGGTCCGAATCCCATTCATTAAATCTGTGGCCATTTCCATCCTTCATAAGAAATTACGATATAATTCGGGTCTTACAATTTCAGCTGCAATTTTCCAGATTTTCAAAGCTAAACTCCTGTTCAATCACTCCAATACCCATTTTGCATTTCATTCACACTTAACAATAAAAATATCCAATTCTTAAGATTCATTTATTGTGTAACATGTCTGTACATCATGGAAATCATAAGATTACATAGAAATTCACGGGCCTTACATGGAGTTGCTAGCTGACGGTTCTGAGGATTTGACCCACCTCCTGTCATAGCAAGTGATTACCCCGCACACCGAGATCTGTGTAGCTTGGGATCACCGAAAAAGGGATATGATCATAATCCTCGAACAAGTAGTCACATATCTCATCTCACCTAATATTTCTTACTTGAATTGTCACATGATTTTATAAAAATTGGGTAGACCTAAGGGATGGGTTGAGCCTCGACATGTGACTTTGTGTGTGAAAAGGGTAAACCAAGGGATGGGTGAAGCCTCGATTTTTATGTTTTAACATGACGAAACACCACTTTTACTTTGATTTAAATGATATGGCATAATGAAATGTGGTTTACAACATTTACATGAGAATGCAGTATTTTGCATGAATGCCTAATGTTTATAAACCAGCATGTTTTCAATATACACAATGAGTGTGTGTGTGTGTGTGTATATATATATATATATACTTGGATAAATGCTTTAAAGAAAGATACATGCTTTTAATGTGAGTTAAGGAAATCGTATTTCAAAGCATGACATTATTTTCAGTAGATAGTGTGGTTATCTACTTGCTTGCTTGGTTTCCTTACTGAGCTAGTGAGCTCACCCCTTTTATTTTCCCCCTCCCTACAGAGCCTACGCAGTAGATAGAGTACGGCTGATGATTTGCATTCCTTATGTCTGTTGCACTCCCATCAAGCGAAAGGTATACATACACACGTATGATTTTGTATTTGAACATATAACAACACAGTGATGTAAACAATGCAAATTATGGGGGATGTATTTGTATTTAATATATGTGAGCTCACAATGAGATAAAAGAAATAACAGTCAATAGAAAGTTTTTACTGACATGTATGCATCGTATTGAATGGATGATATGGGAAGTAAGGGTGACGATACTAATACCGAATGATAGCCCAACTGTTGGTGAAAAGAAAGGTAAGTAAAAAACGAAAAAATTTGTAGTGATTTTTGGTAAAAGTCACGGTTGTGATATCAAGCACATCAGCGATGCAGTCATGGACATCATCAACTTGGTCTGGCTTAATCTCCACAAGAGCCGCAAGCATGGTTGTCTCGTCCCGCTTCACACTTGACTTTACTTATGAAGTTGATTGCATCAATGGCTTCTCTGCTACCTATCCCTCGTACTCAGCTGGGATAAAACCCGAGCACTCCTCATCACCAATCCATAGACCACAGAAGTTGGGTAGGGGCACTACTTTTCCCTATACAAATAATTTCATACCAAGAATTAACTCAAAATCATCAAGGGGTGGTTGCGTCCTTCCTAGACGTGTATACCGCAAGTGCACGGGTTGCACAAGTAATAAAGGGAACTGAGTCCCAGATTATCGTCCCACAGAGAACACAGTCAGCCTAACTAAGTACCAGTTAATTTTACCCTAAGTATATCATAACAAATTATGAATATTAAAAGGGTGATCTACAAGGTTTAATTTGAAAATACTGGAAAACAAGGAAAATAATAGAAACAATAAAATAAATAAAATAAAGCAAAAATTACTCACAGAGCTTCAAGCAAAATAAAAGCGAGAATCTGTAAAAGATGAAAAATATTAAAACTCGAATTAATTAATGTAAATCGAATAAAGATGCAAATATAAGAAAATATAGATTAAAGAATAAATAGATTAAAACTAGAAAATCCTAATATGAAAATAAAATTTGCATGTGTTTAATCTAATTGATAAAAATGCAAAATAATCTAACCTAAGGCCTAATGGAATAAAATTCTAATAAAAAATTATAAGACAAAATTCCTAAGTATAACTTTAAACCTAAATGCCTAAATTGGTGACCCTAAATTATATATAATTCTAGGTAATTACTAAATTAATAAAATGCCTACATAAACAATAAAATCTATTCTAAAGGATGAATGAGAAATAAAATATTTTTTGGGCTTTTAAAATTTTAAAATGAAAACTATCCGAAAGATGCATAAACTGATTCTACCCCTAAATTAACTCTAAATGCAATACATAAGCACTATACTAATATTTTGTTAACATTAAAATCATACTACTATATACTTAAATTAATAAACAGTTTCCTAAAATGAAAATCAACTAAATCCTAATTGTATGAATGAAAATAATGAAGTTAAAATAATTAAGAAAAGAAACTCCCCTAAAATTTCTAATTTCTATTTACTATTGCAATGCCCCTAATTGAAACATAAATAAAAAAATTTAATAACCAAATACCCAACACTAATTCTAGTTAAAGAAACCAGAAATTATATTTAAACTATTAAAATATTTAAACACTAAACTAGTGAAACATTAAAACTGAAGTTTATTAATGCCAAAAATCGTAGCCTTCAACATGCAGCACTAGCCTTCCTACCTCGCCACCTCCTACTTCTGCTTCAGCTGCTAACAACATTCCTTGCAACAGACCTGCACTGACATTGTCCTGCAATCAACCCTCTGCCCAGAAACCAACACCGAATCTGCCTTCACACCAGCTCCTACTTGAGGCACAGCAGCAGCGGACAGAACCTTAACCTTAATCCTGCAGCTCTGCTCAAACACATCCCAGACAGTCCTTTTCCTTATCCTGCCTCCAATCACCTGAAGCTTTACCACCAGCTACTGCTTCAGTCAAGTACAAACACGTTCGCGCAGCACCTGCTCAGCACTGTTTCACCTCGTATTACTAGCACCTGGTCCTTTATGTTTCGGCTCAAGCAGCAGCCACACCCAGCTTGTTTTCACGCTGCAACAGCATTAACAACGGCACTTCCAATAGGCAGAGCGACAAACAAAGCACAACACAGAACCTACAAAGGAGAATGTGGCAGAAAGAAAATAACTAGTGCAATAACATAGTAGGTAGCAGAGAAATCATAATACAACAGCAACAAGAATTAACTACAATGCAAAATAGGAAAACATTGAAGTAAAATATAATCGCAAAGCAGTGCAAAATCAAAGAACCAAAAGATGAAATTTAATGCTTACACTGGAAACAGAAGTGGGAAATAACTACAAAGATCAAAACTGTAAACTTAATAAGAAACAGAGCATAA
This sequence comes from Firmiana major, assembly GCA_033439115.1. Lineage (NCBI taxonomy): Eukaryota > Viridiplantae > Streptophyta > Magnoliopsida > Malvales > Malvaceae > Firmiana > Firmiana major. Next base: position 38,954,311 of record CM065907.1, on the reverse strand, counting down.
TAGAGGAAGCTAATGGTTGCTTGAAAAAACAACAAAATCGGACATCAACAACCTTAAGAAGAAGAAGAAATTAAACTAATAGAAACTAAATCAGTAAATATGAAACAAAACATGAAAACTGGAATGAACTCGAGAACCAAAGCCACGGTTCCCTGCTGTGCGCCTCTGCCTACAGGAAACCTTGTTGTGTCGTACGTCCTCTACAGCAGCAACGAAAGCAGCAGCCACACCTCCTGCGTTCACGCGCAACAACATCTAACATCCAGATCGTCTCTCGCAGCAGCAGCAGCCAGCAAGTACTTAAAAATGCAGCAATGAACAAAGTAAGATGATGGCAGCCTGTCACGCCCAAGAGCAACAGACCAAGCAGCCTCCAGTAACCTCTCACGTCACCAGGAACCACCAACATCTAAGCAGCATCATTTTACCTCTTACTAAGCTAATCAACAGTTAAGAGAAGGAAAGTAGTACAAATCGGAGAAGATAGGCTCCTATCACCAATTACTTTCCACTTCTTTGATCTCTTCTAAAGATGTAAAAATAAAAATCTAATCCACTCCCAAACTAAGGAAAATAGTGAAGATGAAATTCCAGAAAACGGTGATAACCAAGGGCTGTTGTCACCAGCCTCCAACATCCTGATTGAATAGTAACGAAAATGGAAAACAGAGTAGTAAAGGAAACTAGTAAAAATGAAAATGAAAGCTTTTCATTAAAGAAGCTTAAAATGTGCCACATACAGGAATTGAAAACTTGCCAACCCTAGATAATGGTGGCTCCTACCCTACGTGAGAACAATTTCAAAAACATAAAAGAAATAAAAAAGGAAAAACTTAAAAGAAAACCTAGCAACCAACCTAAAAAAAAAAAAAAAAAACTCTAGCTAAAAAAAACTCCAAAAAAACTACTCATCTTTTTCTTTTTATACACATCAAAATGGGGGTGCAAATGGGAATTTTAATCCTAGATGAGTTGGCATTATTTTAGGGTAGATTTTAGTTTTTAGCCAAAATCTTGGTTGCATCCTCGTTAGACATGTTAACCGCAAGTGCATGGGTCATACAAGTAATAAAGGGAATTGAGTTCTAGATTATCATCCCACAGAGAAACACAGTCAACCTAACTAAATACCAGTTAATTTTAACCTAAGTATATCCTAGCAAATTATGAATATTCAAAGAGTGATCTACAAAGTTTAATTTAACAATACTGGAAAGCAAGGAAAATAATAAAAACACTAAAATAAAGCACAATAGAGCAAAAATTACTTACAGAGCTCCAAGAAAAATAAAAGCAAGAATCTGCAAAAGAAAGAAAATACTAAAACTCGAATTAATTAGTGTAAATTGACTAATTATGCAAATATAAGAAAATATACATTAAAGAATAAATAGATTAAAACTAGAAAATCCTAATATGAAAATAAAATTTGCATGTGTTAAATCTAATTGATAACAATGAAAAATAATCTAACCTAAGGCCTAATGGAATAAAATAAAAATTCTAAAAAAGATTCCTAAGGATAACTTTAAACCTAAATGTCTAAATTGGTGAACCTAAATTATATATAACTCTAGATAATACTAAATTAATAAAATGCCTAAATAAATGATAAAATCTATTCTAAATGATGAATGAGAAATAATATATATATATATATTGGGTTTTTAAAATTTATAATGAAAACTATCCTAAAGATGTATAAAATGATTCTACCCCTAAACTAACTCTAAATGCAATACATAAGCACTACACTAATATACTATTAACATTAAAATCATACTAGTATATACTTAAAACAATAAATAGTTTCCTAAAATGAAAACCAACTAAATCCTAAATATATGCATGGAAATAATGAAATTAAAATTTCAATTGCATAAAAAAACTAAAATTTAATCTAAACTAAAATATAAAGAAATTAAATCTGATAATCTTAAACATATGCAAATTAATTAAACTATTAAAATATTATCTAAACTAATTAAAAAGTGCACTAAATTAAAATAATACTCAACTACTAATATTAAACTCTTAAACTATTGCAAACAAAACTACAAAACAAAAAAAAAAAAATCAGCTACCATGCATAGCAATCTGCCGCCAACATTCCTGCACTGCACAGACATTCCTACACTGTAGCCTGTAGCTTCAGCAACGTACTCCAACCTTGCAACTGTTCTACACTGCAAGCTCAACAACACGTCTTCAATTCTCCTAACAGCAAGCAGAGCACCAAAGAAGTAGCTTCACTTTCACCGGCATAGCCAAGGCAGCAGCCACGTCCTTGATTGTCAACCACGTAGTGAGATCCGCATTTTTTTGTATGATATTCCTTATGACTTCTATATTGTATGAAATTATTATATGTTAATGGATTCATAAGATGGTTGATTCTGATTTGATAAATGTAGATGAAATGAAATAACGAACAGAAAATCAAAAATAAGGAATTTAAAATAGGGAAAAGATTGTGGATTTATGAAAGAAAGTCGATTTAATTTGGTCTCGAATACGTGCAAGGGTAAAATGGTCAAAAGACCAAAATTTGATTTAAAATTGAGAAATCTAGATCAATAACAAAGAAAATAGTTAAATTTGAGTCCGATTGATCTAGATATTAATTTATGGAATTTATGAGAATTAATCGGAATTAATTCAAAATTAATCGGGATTTTTAATTCGAAAAATTATCCCAAAAATCTTCGAAAAATATATCGAAAAGATGAAAATAGATCGATAAATCCATTTATCGATTAAATGAATAAAATAATAATTTTTAAGATATTTTTAGGGATATTTTGATTATTTTAATACATTTTAATGTATTAAAATAATAATAAATCAATTAATAAATAAATAAATAAAAAGAAAAGAAATCAAAAATCAGAATCGGGGAGAGAGAAAACCTGAGAAACCGATAGCCGAACCCGTGAAGAACCCGATAACCCCGACGAGTCACCGACAGCCGACAAGCCCAGCTGACGGTCGGAGGAGAAAGCGCGAAGCTCAGTGAACCTAACGGTATCGGTAACACGCGCCGACGACCCCTATTTCCGACGAATCGACAGATGAAAATCCGAGGGAGAAAACGCGTCGGTTCTAGTGGAACCACGGCGTCCGAGCTCCGATTCGACCTAGCTGAATGATCACCTGGCTGTGGCGGTTCTTTTGAGCCTAGTGGCGGTCGGCGAGATGGTCGAAATCGTTGGCGACGGTAAACGGGCCAAAACGGCACCGTAGCTAAGAAGGAGAAAAAGGAAAAAAAAAGAAAAAAAAGAAAAAAAAAAGGAAAAAAAAGAAAGAACAGGAAAAAAAGGGAAAAAAGTACCCGGGAACCACTCAAAATTTAGGTAACTGACCGAGGGTCGGGATTGACCTGGGGATAAATCCCAAGAATTTAATTTAATATTATTTTAGTGGAAAATGACCCGAAGTTAATAATTGTGCAGTGTTACTACATAGCCCGAACGAGAGCTGATTTAGCTTCGATTTTTGTACCCCGCATCATATTGGGTAAGTACATTTTAATTACGATAATATGAGTCCTTTAATAAAGAGTTCAGATTATTTTACGGATTTACGGATTAATTCTGCAAAAAAAGGAATTTTATTCATAATTTCAAAGTAATTATCGTAAATAGTATCCGGGCTATCCAATGAGTTTGGAACGAAGCCCAATGATTATTGATAAGCCAAATGAGCCCAGTAAACCAGAAGAATGGATTTAAAAAGTGGAAACGGGCTAAAAAATGGGTCGAGGCCCATTAAAGTGCAATCGAGCCCAATAGAGTAAAACGGGCCCAGAGCTTTAGATTCGATCAGTAAGAGTGAAATACTGATCAGTATATTTGAACTGAACCCATATGTGGTTATATGCAGCTCCGTAAACGAGCGAATTAGACTGAGAAACCTGGTATGGCCGAGTCGGGATAAGCTCGCGCATGATTCCAGGTAAGAGAATTTTATGAGCACTTAGAGGTAGTTCTACGTAGTTTCGAGGGGATTTACATTATGTTAAATTCATTAGGCTACCTGAAAAGAGAATAATAATTTTTGCGGAAAATATGGAAATAGTGACAAATGACTATTTTTCCCCCAATTAGAAAAATTTCAAAAAGGGTAGTAAGGCTATGAAATTGCATGAAATTCATGATTTTAATGTTTTCATGATGATATTGCTTTAATTCAAGCAATTTATGGATATGTTGGCTATTATTTTCATGTTTTAAGTGAAAAGGCACAAGTTAGGTGCCAATTGATATTTATTTAACATGTTTTGATAAAATTGAGCCACCTATCAGTGTTATATGAGTTGTAACCGTGCTTGAGCACTGCTCGCACTGGATTTTATATTTTAACTCATACACAGAGTGCTGGAGCCTTGCTCGCACTATTTTATATATTTATTTTACATGACTACCGTATTGGAGTTTTCTCGTATGAGGTTTTTACTAAGTTTTAATACCTATCCATACTGGAGTAATGCTCGTTCGTGGATTTGAATTGAATTTATAATCAGTTCAAGTTGTACTGGAAAGCTGCTCGTACGTAGATTTAATTGATTTCTATGAAACCGTGCAGGAGCTTCGCTCGCACGAGGTTTTTAGATATCATGTATATGTATAGAGCCGTGTTAAAGTTTCTCCTGTAGACTGTGTGTCACAATGAGATTATATGCTCACACGTGCATACTGAGACATACTTGACATGGGTGGATAACACCTATTACAGGCACCCCTGATTGAGCTTGGGTTTATGGAGTACGTTGTACCATGTATATCACATGGAGTACGGTGTACCGTGGGGATTGTTGGAGTGGAGTGGCATTAGCCACGAGACAGCAAGTCTTGCCCTTACAATCTTGATATTATGCTATTCTGACGGGTAGGACTGACCCATCTGTCGTTTCAGGTGTGACACCCCGCACACTAAGATCCGTGTGCCAGGGATCACGAGGTTATGGCCATAGTCCTAAATGTTACCGATATAGTCACTTACCTGTCTCACATGATAAATAATTTGGTTTTGATAAATCAGGGTAGACCCGAGGGAGGGGTCAGGCCTCTATTTTCTTATGAATCTGATTTAGATTTGATTTTCCCATAGAGGAATTTTGATGAAATTTTCATGATTTGTAACCCTGTGAGAAGGGTGATTTTATAACGAAAATTTTAAGATAATTATTTTATTGAAATGGATTTAATTCCTTAAGTGTATCATATTTAACCCAGATGGGGTGTTTTAAAACGTGTTGATCCATTTGAGCATGAGATGTTTTCACATGAGAATCATTCTATGTGTTTATATGCCGATTTCCTATTTTAGAACAGATGATATTATATATATGGCATATCATTGTTTTTACCTCATGCTCACATATATCCTGATTTCTTATCAGCATGTAGATAGTATAGCTATCTACCCGTTTCTATTATTGCCTTACTGATCATGTGGAGCTCACCCTTTCATTTTCCACCCACTTTTAGTGTTTCCACCATAGAGATAGCAGGTGTAGAGAGTAGACGGCATAGCTGATTATTTGTGATTTTCATCGACTGTCAGGTATACACCACGTACAGAATTTTGTATTAGTATGCTTACAACATAATATTTTATATGAAGGAATATTTGGGGATGTTAATATAGAATCATGTGATGTATAAACATATCGACCAGTCTATTATATGATAAATGATATCAGTATATATGTTACGTGTGATATTTCTTAAATGGTTAGAATGGTATATCGATATTGATTCACAACCCGACCTGTTTAGAGGGATTTGTCATGAGGAGGTAAGAAAGATTTTTCAAAAGCAAAAAATTTGTACTGATTTTGGTAGTATTGGGTCGTGACAGTAAAAGTGATATCAGAGCGAAGGTTGGCCAGACATGAATTAGTATCGATAAGTAAGTAATTAAGAGTTAGAGTTGGTTGGATAAGAGTTGATTATAGTCGTTAAGGAAAAATTACATCTCCCTTAGTACTGTGCTATATGAGATGTCAAAGTGTATACTAGATGGGAACTAAATTAACAAATGAATTTGGATTACAGGATTTACAATATGTCGATTACCCGCAGTGGTAGAGGGGCTAGTACACGTGTTAGAGGTCGTGGTAATGGTATACAGACTGGTCAGGTACCCGAGGACACTGTTGTGAGACCAGATGAGACTGAGGCACGCTTCGCTATACTTAAGCGGAGTATTGAGAGCCTGGCTGAGATGGTAGCGCAGCAGGTAGCGTTCGGGGCTAGAGATAGGTGAGATTCAGCAGGACAGGCAGCAGCTGATCCAGAGATGCCGACACAGGCCGCAGAGTTACCCGAGGTTTAGGCTCAGGCTGCAGAGGCAGTGAGACCCCAACCAGCTCAGGATGCTGGATACGAGTGTGACCTTGATAGATTTAGACATTTTCAAAAGTTTAAACCTCCAGTCTTCCATGGGAGGAAGGACCTAGTAGTAGCTGAGGATTAGGTGTATCAAATGGAGAAGCTATATAGGCTTTTCAGGTGCACTACTACTGAGAGGGTTGCTTTGGCCGTATTTCTATTTCAGGGAGCGACAGAGCATTGGTGGAGATCTACCGAGCCTATTTTGAGAGCTCGACATGCTGAGGTCACATGGGAGATATTTTTGGATGCCTTTAGGAGGCAGTATGTTCTCGCTACTGCATAGCGAAAGTTGAGGATGGAGTTTATGAGTTTGATTCAGGGGAACTAATCTATTGATCAGTATGAGACTCGATTCATCTCTTTGGGGAGATATGATTTGGAGACGATGAGTAGTGAGGATCGGAAGGTCTAGAAGTTTATAGATGGACTGAGACCAGCCATCAGATCTCGGTTGGCTCCCTTTGAGGTTTCGACTTATGAGGAGGCAGTACATAGAGCTCAGTTGTGTGAGCAGGATTATGAGCGAAACATCTCCTAGTCAGGAAATATCAGTAGGAGTCGACACAGAGATCGAAAGAGACCCGGGAGAGATAGATTTGTCAGGAGAGAGGTACGGCTCTCTGATAAGAGGTTGAAGATTGAGGAGGTTCAAGAGAGGACAGATAGACCCCCTGTTCATCTGGCTTTATCACCAGCTAGAGGCATTGTCATTGGAGGACCATGCCCTACTACTGATCGATGTAGGCGATGTGGCAGATATCATGGTACCAGACCTTGTCCAGTGCCTATAGCTACTACTGTAGTGTGTTATCATTGTGGGAGGCCAAGGCATGTGGTTAGAGATTGCCCAGAGAGACAGGACACTGCTCCACAGAAGGGCAAAGAGCTGGAGAGAGCTCCATTTCAGGTTCCTGCTCAAAGGAGGAGAGCTACTGCCGAGGAGAAAAGGAAGCAAGTGATGGGTACAGGCGAGTTCATGCTTTAGACCAGGATACGGCAGCTCAGTCGTCTGATGTGGTGAAAGGTACCATCTTGGTATTTGATTTAGAAGCATATGTTTTGATTGATCCTGATGCCACACATTCATTCGTATCGCCTTCATTTGCATATAAATTGTCTAAGTATGTAACGCTTACCCCTCTGAGTAGTAAATTGTTAATACTTACCCCATAAACACTAGTCAGCTAGTAAACTATGTAGTTAAGGACTGTAAATTGAAAGTCGGGGAAAAAGAAATGTCAGTCGACCTTATTTCGATGTATATGAGAGACTTCGATGCCATACTAGGAATAGATTGGTTGGCTGCCAATCGTGTTGTGTTAGATTGCTTTTCTAAGACGTTAACGTTCAATATCCCCGAAAGATGTGTTGTAAAATTTCCCTGAAAAGTAATGCAATCAGTGGTTGTTGTAAAAGGAGCAATGAATTTTTACTGATTTTATGATTTATATTTTAAAGGATTCATCGCATATGTGGTTGATACGGACCACGTACGACCAGATTTGAGAGACATTCCAGTGGTTAGGGAGTTTCCTGATGTTTTTCTAGATGATTTACCAGGATTACCACCAGCCAGACAGATGGAGTTTGGGTTAGATTTAGTACCCAGTACAGAACCGATTTTGAGACCACCGTATAGGATGGCTCCGATTGAGTTGGAGGAGTTGAGGAAGTAGTTTTCGGATTTTCTTGAGAAGGTGTTTATGAGACCGAGCGTATCACCTTGGGGAGCTCCGGTCTTGTTTGTGAGGAAGAAAGATGACTGCCTCCGATTGTGTATGGATTACATATTGTTGAATAAGGCTACCATTAAGAATAAGTATCCCCTTCCACACATTGATGATCTATTGGATCAGCTTCGGGGAGCACAGGTCTTTTCTAAGATTGATCTGAGGTCTGGGTATCATCAGCTGAGGATATGGAGGGAGGATGTGCCCAAGATAGCATTTAGGACTCGTTATGGTCATTATGATTTTTTGGTTATGTCATTCGGGTTGACTAATGCCCCCGTAGCATTCATGGCTTTGATGAACGATGTGTTCAAGCCATACCTGGATCGATTTGTGATTGTGTTTATCAATGATATTTTGGTATACTCCAAATCCAGGGAGGACCACGAGCAGCACTTAAGGATAGTGCTACAGACCCTCAGAGAGAGACAGTTGTATGCCAAACTCGGTAAGTGTGACTTTTGATTGGAACAGATTTCTTTTTTGGGCCATGTGGTATCGAGGGATGGGGTGTCCATGGAACCATCCAAGATTGAGGCAGTTGTTCAGTGGGAGCGGCCTAGGACAGTCACAAAGATTCAGAGTTTTCTAGGTTTGGCTGGATATTACAGGAGATTTGTAGAGGGTTTCTTTAAATTAGCTGCTCCGTTGACACGTCTCACATGGAAGGATGTTGAGTTTGTGTGGGATGATGCCTGTGAGAGGAGTTTTCAGGAGCTGAAGCGTCGGTTGACCACTGCTCCGGATCTCACCATACCTACCAGCTCAGGAGGTTTCTTGGTATATACAGATGCATCGCATCAGGGACTGGGCTGTGTATTGATGCAGGATGGGAGGATAGTTGCCTATGGATCTGGATAGCTGGAAGATCACGAGAGGAACTATCCGACGCATGATTTGGAGTTGGCGGCCATAGTATTTGCACTGAAGATATGGCGCCATTACTTATATAGTGAGCAATTTTAGATCTTTACAGACTATAAGAGTTTGAAGTATTTATTCTCGCAGAAGAAGCTGAACATGAGACAGAGGAGATGGCTCGAGCTCCTGATGGATTATGATTGCGAGATATTATACCACTCGGGTAAGGCTAATGCAGTTGCTGATGCTTTGAGCAGGAAGAGCCTAGGGTTGGTATCGTTTATGATGTTTCGGGAATATAACCTGTTAGAACAGTTTGCGAGCCTCAGTTTGGACATAGCACCCCCTGAGATTGATAGAGTTGAGATCATTGCGAGCTTGAGATTGGAGCCAGAGTTAATTGATCGTATCCGGCAATCTCAGCAGAGTGATCAGGGATGTATTCAATTATTGAGTTAGGTACAGGTAGGTGCAGATACCGATTTTGCATTGAGTACTGATGGTTTACTGAGGTTCTGCAGTAGGATATGTGTTCTCGAGGATCCTGAGATCAGGATGATGATTTTATCAGAGGCTCACTCAGTGAGGTATACAGTACATCCAAGGAGTACGAAGATGTATCAGAATTTCCAGAGAGTTTATTGGTTGTCTGGGATGAAAAGAGACATAGCAGAGTATGTCGCGAGATATCTCGTCTGTCAGCAGGTAAAGGTAGAGCATCAGAAGCCTGCAGCATTATTGCAGCCTCAACTGATACCGACATGGAAGTAGGAGCATGTCACCATGGATTTTGTGATGGGATTACCGAGGACCCGTAGAGGTTACGATGCCATCTGGGTGATTGTAGATAGACTGATGAAGTCTACCCATTTTTTAGCTATGAGAGCTACAGATGCTCTGAATACGTGTCACGCCCCGGAAGTGCGGAAAATAGGGCTAATTTAAAACTTTTTACTTATTAATTCACAATTAAGGGTGCATTCCTGTGCAGTGTCATACATCATCATAGTTATCATGCCTCAGGATCTCATCATAATATAGTGTATATTGTATCATATACATTACTCAATTCCAAGTTAATTAATCCTAATACATCCCATACAATGTTGTACATAAAGTGTCTGCAATTACAATAATCGTCTGGGTACATGAAAAGATAAAAGGTAACTCAAAATACAATATATATGGCCTGGAGCTCAAGTCTTCCACTAGCCACTACTCCGTACGTCGCAGGGAGATCCTTTCTCACTTGAAGAACTCTGGGTGGAAAGAAAACAGGGTGAGCTTCTAAATCACTCAGTAAGGGGGGTAAGGGACTCATTTCATAAACCAAAATGCACATCACAAAATATTTATTTGTATGTGAAACTCATTTGAAAACCATAGCATGAAAGTACTCAAAACGACATTCTCATGTCTCAAATCATGTGAAAACATGAAGTAAAAAGGCTCAGTCTAGAGCAATAACAAAGCATGTGAAAATAACGCGATAAACGCTTTCTCGAATACGTGATAAAATCACTATAATAATAAAGCACACACGTGGCATAGCCACTGATTCAATTTCACACGTGGCACAGCCACTAACTCACGTGGCATAGCCACTGATTTAAATTCACACGTGGCACAGCCATAGAATAGGGTTTCACGTGGCAACGGCCACTAATTAGGGATTCTCACGTGGCAACGGCCACCAAATGGGGTTTCTCACGTGGCAACGGCCACCAAATGGGGTATCACGTGGCAACGGCCACCAAATGGGGTATCACGTGGCAACGGCCACCAATGGGGTTTCTCACGTGGCAACGGCCACCAAATGGGGTATCACGTGGCAACGGCCACCAATGGGGTTTCTCACGTTGCAACGGCCACCAAACCAATGGGGTTTCTCACGTGGCAACGGCCACTAATTAGGGGTTTCTCACGTGGCAACGGCCACCGAATGTACGTGGCATAGCCACTGAATGGGTTATTCTCACGTTACCAGAACGGAGAAGAAATCGGGCTTACATGCTACCAGAGCAATGCCCGGTGTGTACTCAAAATTACACACCTAAGTCTTATCACACAAGACTGGTTTACCTTCACGTAGAACTCATAGTGGTTTTTCTCTCATAAAACTCATTTGAAAACCATTTTGTACTCAACACAAAACATAATAAAATCGAGTTCCAACCGGCAAAGCACACACACATTTCTCAAATCTCGATATTGCCTTAACGTAGAGCCCAATTCATTACTCACACAAAATTCAACGGTTTATAAAGCAATTTCACACTCAGCTTATAAACGCATAAAACAATGGGCTCCAACCGGCTATAAAAAATTGTGTACAATTATAACTCAACACAACACTCAACATGGTTGTTTTATAAACCACAAATCATGCTATAATAGTTTACAAATCACATACACAAATGGTTTAGATTTCCCTTACCTCTTTGCACCTCGTATAGTGCAATCGTTTCCCCCGTATCACAGACTAGCCTCGCATTCCACTCTGGAACTCCCGAGCTATCCAAACGATGTTAAAACATCAATACTCAATTATCTTATAAACCTCAATTCTTAAAATCGAGCATAATTGCTCATAACGCCTCAAATCTCTTGATTCTCGTAACTCTACCCCAAACTACACTCTCATTCACAACATCTCAACGTTCTACATTTCTCATGCCAATTATCTATGCTAATTCACCACATTGTCTAAATTTCCATTTATAGCTCAAATTCCCAAAATTGCTAAATATCATTATCACTCCAACCACATTGCAATTTCATCAATCCCTAAGCATTTCTCAGCTATTTTAACACAATGACAACCACCATTATCATCAAAATCATCTCAGATATTAAGATCGGGGTTTAGAAATTACCCAAAACTTGTGAGACGCACAACCCACGCCTCGATTCGATTCATCCTTCGATTTCCAAGTATGTTGTTCTCCCTTTGATGAGGAACAACTTTCCTTCTTGCCACAGCTTCTGATTTGGCCAGAAATGGGTGCTTTGGATGAGTGAGAAAGCTAGGTTTCGGTGAAAATGGGGGTTGGAAGAGAGAGAAAGTGAAATTGCAGGAGAAAAATAGGGGTTCCTTATATAGGCTGAGGGCAGTAGATCGATCTGGCTCTTTATGAGATCGATCTGCGTTTGAATTTTTTGGGACGATTTAGGGCAATTTATGCCTAGGAGATCGATCTGTCGAGGGGTGAGATCGATCTCTTTATGGCTTTATGAGATCGATCTGCTCCTTGAGGAGATCGATCTTCTCCCAAAGAGAATCATTTGGAGATCGATCTCTTCCTCATGAGATCGATCTTTTCTCAAACAGAATCATAAGGAGATCGATCCTCTTCCATTGGAGATCGATCCGCTCCTTAAATTCCTCCTTCCTTGTCATTTTTAACTCACCAGATCGATCTCTCCTTCTCCCAGATCGATCTGCTCCTTAAATTCCTCCTTCCTTGTCATTTATAACTCACCAGATCGATCTCTCCTTCTCCCAGATCGATCTGTCCTCATAGTTTCACACTTATTTTAAACACTTAACATATAAATCTCCAATTATCATTCCCCAATTCACTTAACTCAATAAATTACACTTCAAGTTCATATTACATAATTAAAATATGTCTGAAATTCTCAGATCTCACAATACGTTGGCGAACCTATATGTTCAAGAGATTGTCAGGCTACATGGCGTTCCAGTGAGTATTGTTTCTGATAGGGATTCCTGCTTCACTTCCCATTTTTGGGAATACTTTCAGGAAACGTTGGGGACCCAGTTGAGATTTAGCACCGCTTTTCATCCTCAAACGGATGGTCAGTCAGAGAGGACTATACAAACTCTGAAGGATATGTTGACAGCGTGTATGCTGGAATTTGAAGGCTCCTGGGATGATCATTTGCCATTAGTCGAGTTCGCCTACAATAACAGTTATCACTCGAGTATCGGGATGGCACCGTATTTGGCATTGTATGGTCGCAGATGCCGTTCCCCTATTAGATGGGAAGAGATTGGTGACAGACTGTTATTTGCTCCTGACTTAGTGCAGCAGGCCTCTGAGGACGTCAAATTGATATGCGATAGATTGCGGATAGCTCAGAGCCGACAGGAGAGTTATGCTGACAGGAGACGCAGACCACTAGAGTTTGCAGAGAGGGAGTCGGTGTTTTTAAGAGTTTCTCCTTCCAAGGGTATCATAAGGTTCGGTAAGAAAGGTAAACTGCGCCCTCGTTTTATTGGACCCTTTAAGATTTTGGAGCGAGTGGGAGATAAGGCCTATAGATTGGCATTGCCACCAGAGTTGGCAGGTGTACACAGTGTCTTCCACGTTTCTATGCTTCGAAAGTACCATCCGGATCCGTCACATGTGATTCACTACAAGCCGTTAGAGCTCAGTGACAATATGACATATGTTGAGAGACCGGTTCGAATTTTGGATAGGAAGGAGAAGGTATTGCGATCCAAGATGATCTCCCTGGTGAAGGTTCAGTGACAGTATCACACTCCGAAGGAAGCTACTTGGGAGCTAGAGAGCAGGATACAGGAGAAGTACCAGAAGTTGTTTACGGATTGATTTGGTTCTAATTTAGAGGACCAAATTCTTTTAATGGGGGAGATTGTGAGATCCGCATTTTTTTGTATGATATTCCATATGACTTCCATATTGTATGACATTATTATATGTTAATGGATTCATAAGATGTTTGATTCGGATTTGATAAATGTAGATGAAATGAAATAATGTACGTAAAATCGAAAATAAGGAATTTAAAATAGGGAAAAGCTTGTGGATTTATGAAAGAAAGTCAATTTAATTTGGTCCCGAACACGTGCAAGGGTAAAATGGTCAAAAGATCAAAATTCGGTTTAAATTCGACAAGTAATTTTCAGTTAAAAATAAGGAATTGAGAAATCTGGATCAATAACGAGGAAAATAGCTAAATTCGAGTCCGATTGATCTAGATATTAATTTATGAAATTTATGGGAATTAATCAGAATTAATTCGAAATTAATCGAGATTTTTAATTCGAAAAATTATCCCGAAAATAATCGAAAAAATACTGAAAAGACGAAAATAGGTCATTAAATCCATTTATTGATAAAATGAATAAAATAATAATTTTTAAGATATTTTGATTATTTTAATACATTTTAATGTATTAAAATAATAATAAATAAATTAATAAATAAATAAATAAAGAAATCAAAAATCATAATCGGCGAGAGAGAAAACCCGAGAAACCGATAGTCGAACCCGTGAAGAACCCGATAACCCCGACGAGTCACCGACGACCGATGAGCCCAACTGACGGTCGGAGGAGATAGAGCAAAGCCCAGCGAACCTAACGGTACCGGTAACGTGCGCCGACGGCCCCTATTTCCAGCGACTTGACGGACGAAAATCTGAGGGAGAAAACGCGTCGGTTCTGGCGAACCACGACGTCCCAACTCCGATTCGACCTAGCCGAATGATCACCTAGCCAAGGCGGTTCTTTTGAGCCTAGTGGCGACCGGCGAGACTGTCGGAATCGCCGGCGACGGTAAACGGGCCAAAATGGCACCGTAGCCGAGAAAGAGAAAAAGGAAAAAGAAAAAAAAGAAAAAGAAAAAGAAAAAAAGGAAAAAAAAGAAAGAAAAGGGGAAAAAGGAAAGAAAGTACTCGAGGACGACTCGAAATTAGGGTAAGTGACCGAGGGTCAGGATTGACCAGCGGATAAATCTCGAGAATTCAATTTAATATTATTTTAATGGAAAATGACCCGGATTTATATAATTGTGCAGTGTTACTACATAGCCCGAACGAGAGCCGATTTAGCTTCGATTTTCATACCCCGCATCAGATTGGGTAAGTACATTTTAATTACGATAATATGAGTCCTTTAATGCAGAGTTCAGATTATTTTACGGATTAATTCTGCATAAAAAGGAATTTTATTCAGAATTTCAAAGTAATTATCGCAAATAGTATTCGGGCTATCCAATGAGTTTGGAATGCAGCCCAATGATTATTGATAAGCCAAATGAGCCTAGTAAACCCGAAGAAGGGATTTAAAAAGTGGAAACAGGCTAAAAAAGGGGTCGAGGCCTATTAAAGTGCAATCAGACCCAATAGAGTAAAACGGGCCCAAAGCTTTAGATTCGATCAGTAAGAGTGAAATAATGATCAATATATTTGAACTGAACCCATATGTGGTTATATGCAGCTCCGTAGAAGAACGAATTGGACTGAGAAACCTGGTACGGTCGAGTCGGGATAAGCTCGCACATGATTCCAAGTAAGGGAATTTTATGAGCACTTAGAGGTAGCTGTACGTAGTTTCGAGGGGATTTACATTACTTTAAATTCATTAGGCTACCCGAAAGCAGAATAATAATTTTTGCGAAAAAATATGGAAATAGTGACAAATGACTATTTTGCCCCCTATTAGGAAAATTTCAAAAAGGGTAGTAAGGCTATGAAATTGCATGAAATTCATGATTTTAATGTCTTCATGATGATATTGCCTTAATTCAAGCAATTTATGGATAGGTTGGCTATTATTTTCATGTTTTAAGTGAAAAGGCACAGGTTAGGTGCCAATTGATATTTATTTAACATGTTTTTGATAAAATTGAGCCACCTATCAGTGTTATATGAGTTGTAATCGTGCTTGAGCACTACTCGCACTGGATTTTATATTTTAACTCATACACAGAGTGATGGAGCCTTGCTCGCACTATTTTACAGATTTATTTCACATTACTATCGTACTGGAGTTTTCTCGTATAAGGTTTTCACTGAGTTTTAATACCTATCCATACTGGAGCAATGCTCGTATGTGGATTTGAATTGAATTTATAATCAGTTTAAGTCATACTGGAGCGCTGCTCGTACGCAGATTTAATTGATTTCTATGAAACCGTGCAGGAGCTTCGCTCACACGAGGTTTTTAGATATCATGTATATGTATGGAGTCGTGTTGGAGTTTCTCCTATAGACTGTGTGTCACAGTGAGATGATATGCTCACACGTGCATACTGAGACATACTTAACATGGGTGGATAACACCTATTACAGGCACCCTTGATTGAGCTTGGGTTCATGGAGTACGTTGTACCATGTATATCACATGGAGTACGCTGTACCGTGGGGATTGTTGGAGTGGAGTGGCATTAGCCACGAGACAGCAAGTCTTGCCCTCACAATCCTGATATTATGCTGTTCTGGTAGGTAGGATCGACCCACCTCCCATTTTAGGTGTGACACCCAGCACATTAGGATCTGTGTGCCAGGGATCACGAGGTTATGGCCATAGTCCTAAATGTTACCGATATTGTCGCTTACATGTCTCACATGATAAATCATTTGGTTTTGATAAATCAAGGTAGACCCGAGGGAGGGGTCATGCCTCTATTTTCTTATGAATCTGATTTAGATTTGATTTTCCCACTGAGGAATTTTGATAAAATTTTCATGATTTGTAACCCTATGAGAAGGGTGATTTTATAACGAAAATTTTAAGATAAATTATTTTATTGAAATGGATTTAATTCCTGAGTGTATCATATTTAACCCAGATGGGGTGTTTTAAAACGTGTTGATCCATTTGAGCATGAGATGCTTTCACATGAGAATCATTCCATGTTTTATATGCCGATTTCCTGTTTTAGAACAGATGATATTATATATATATGGCATATCATTGTTTTTACCTCATGCTCACATATATCCTGATTTCTTATCAGCATGTAGATAGCTATCTACCCGTTTGTATTATTGCCTTACTGAACATGTGGAGCTCACCCTTTCATTTTCCACCCACTTTCAGTGTTTCCACCATAGAGATAGCGGGTGTAGAGAGTAGACGACATAGCTGATTATCTATTATTTCCATCGACTGTCAGGTATACACCACATACAAAATTTTGTATTAGTATACTTACAACACAATATTTTATATGAAGGAATATTTGGGGATGTAAATATAGAATCATGTGAAGTATAAACATATCGACCACTCTATTATATGATAAATGATATCAATATGTATGTTACGTGTGATATTTCTTAAATAGTTAGAATGGTATATCGATATTGATTCACAGCCCAACCTGTTTAGAAGGATTTTTCAAAAGCGAAAATTTTGTACTGATTTTGGTGGTATTGGGTCGTGACACACGTTCTGTAGCAACAAAACAGATTAACACCAGCCCTGCAATCACCGCAGTTTGTGTTCTACCACCATGCCATAGTTTTGCTATGCCACACATCAGTACCTCCTCGACGGCCAGGCAACAACACACAACCCTGTAAGCAGCAAAAGACCAGCTCCCATAGCAAAGAACAAATAGTATAGAAATTGGAGTAGAGTAGAACTAAATAGAAAATCGAAAGGAAGTATTATAACTTGAAAACTATAAATGGAAGATAAAAAAAAAGGAAAACAAAATCAAGAAGCTTGAAACAAAAAAAAAAACCTGAAGTAGAACCATGAAAACAGAAACAGAAAAGTGCATGAAAACTTGAATCCAAACTTGAAGATTTCGATAAAAAAAAATTTGGTTTACAAACTTGGCGTGAAATCCTTCTAAATACTTAAATCAACCTAAAACTACTTAATATTAATAAAAAAATAAAACTAAAACTTAGAAAACATATAAGTATAAAAAAAATTGAAAGCAGAGCAA
The DNA here is from genome assembly GCA_033439115.1 of Firmiana major. Classification (NCBI taxonomy): domain Eukaryota; kingdom Viridiplantae; phylum Streptophyta; class Magnoliopsida; order Malvales; family Malvaceae; genus Firmiana; species Firmiana major. Next base: position 38,936,647 of record CM065907.1, on the reverse strand, counting down.
TCATAGTGTTGAACAAGGGCTATGTCACTCAGCCTTCGACCCCCACCAGCATCCAGACTCCTAGTTGCTTATAGATATCCAGTAACTTCTCCCCAAGCTTAGGAAAGTGCAGTACCCTTAGAAACAAAGGAGCAAACAAAAAGTAAACAAAAGAAAAGAAAAAAAAATTATCCTCTTCTACAAAGTAAAACCTCTCTCATTTTAAGCTAAGGAAAATAGTAGAGAAAAACACGAGTAAATGGTGAAGATGAAGTTCTATCACTAAGCTCCCCTTCCTTGATAATTCTATTAAAATAGAATTATTTGTACTTAATTTTTTAATTAATTATTTTAATCCCCATATTATTTTATTAATTATCCCCTTTATTTAATTAAAATTCTTTAATGTGCAGGTAAATTAAATCCGGATGAAACTCAGTCATTTTAGTCAAAAATAGACTGAAAATGGGCTAAAAGGAGACTGGACCACTTCCAATTTGCAGACCGAGTCACCAATCGTCTGGACACGTGTGATGCCAGGTGCCCGTATTTTATTTGCCTCAAAAAGATAAGATCGACGGATGCAGTGCCAACCTTTTAGAAGACACACGCTGGGCCACATCGCATAGCCAAGTGAACAAAAAGACAAGTGACGTGGTAAATATCTTCTTTGCAGCAAATGGAATGAAGACAAGTGGCCAAACAATGCCAACTAATCTAGGATTGAAAATTACCATTGTACCCCCAAATTTGTGTATAAATAGAACATGACGAGCAATTGAAAAATTAGGTAATTTTAGGGTAAAGTAGTTTAGTTTTTTAGGTTAAAGTTTTTAGGTTATTTTCTTTCTAGTTTTCTTTAAGCTTTTCCGATTAGCTTTGTCAGGCCACCATTTTTATTCTATTCTTGTTTAGCTATTGTTCATCGCAATTGTTATGTTTATTTTATGAAAAGTTTCATTTCTTTTCTAGTTCTTTTCTAGTTGATGTTGGCAGCCTCCATGGATATGGGTTTTTACAAGTTTTTATTTTACTGAAGTTGGGACCTTTAAAACTATTCAATGAAAAGCTTGTTTTTTCTTTGGTTCATTTTCACTACTTTTGATATGCACGTACAAGAGGATGATTTAGGATGATCAAGGAAACGTGTGGATTGGGAATTGAAACAGCAAACAAAATGCAAACCGGGGGGGGGGGGATAATGATGGTAGACTTTGAATGGAAAATAGAATAACAACCTAGACCCGAAGTCTAAAGAGACTTAAACCAAAGGTATTGGACCTCGACCCTACGAATATAAAATTCGAGAACCTAAGGTATAACAATGGTGGTTGGTGAAGAGGAAGGCGCCACACGGAAGAAAACCTTAATAAGCCTAGTTGAGAGAGAACCCTAGAAAGAGGCACACTCAAATTTCTAAAAATTCAATCTGATCTATTCTATTCTATTCAAGAGCATTTAAAATGTATTTATAATAATATCTAGCACTTAAGCCCTTAAACAAGTGGGATGGAATTAACACCAAATAGAAAATATGACTAAAACCTAAATCCAGGCATAAGCTTAGTTACATAGGATAATTGGTCTAAAATGTAATAAGACTCAAATGTGGGCTATTTAAACACTTAACCCAACTTATTACTAAACTAAGACTCATGTTGTTTGGGCTTCCAAACAAATATAGGTGGCAGGGACTTTTCATGGAAGCTTCCTGGACAAACCAATGAGACCAGGGCTTGTTGCATCTTCTTAGCTCGAGCTCGGGTAATTGGACCTCCTTGGATGACCCATGGATCCTTGGCATCACGATCATCATGAACATCACGAGCAAGTGGACCTCCATCATTCCCCCTCTCCTCAAAAGGATTTATCCTCAAATCGCATGTACCTTCATCAAAAGAAAAGGGAGAAAGATCAGAAACATTAAAAGTAGCAGATACACCATATTCACCAAGGAGATCCAATCAGTAGGCATTATCGTTGATCTTCTCAATGACTTGGAATGGTCCGTCTCCTCAGGGATGCAAGTTAGTTCGTCACTGAGTAGGGAACCTCTCCTTTCTCATATGTACCCAAACCCAATCACCAGGTTCAAAGACTACTTTCTTGCAGTGCTTATTGGCTTGGGTGGTATATTGCTCAGTCTTCCTTTCAATAGCTTGACGCACTTTCTCATGGAGCTGCTTCACAAACATAGCCTTTTGTTCTCTATCTAAGTTACTCTGCTTGGAACTAGGTAATGGCAACAAATCCAAAGGAGTAAGAGGATTGAAGCCATAAACAACTTCGAATGAAGAGCAACTCGTAGTGGAGTGGACACTGCGGTTATAGGCAAACTTAACATGTGGCAAGCAATCTTCCCAATTTTTCAAATTTTTCAAATTTTTCTATATGATAGACCTTAATAATGTAGATAGGGTTCGGTTGACCACCTCAGTCTGTCCATCAGTTTGGGGGTGACAAGTGGTGGAGAATAACAATTTAGTTCCCAATTTTCCCCATAACATCTTCCAAAAGTAACTGAGGAACTTAACATCACGATCAGAGACAATAATCCTCGGCACACCATGTAGACGTACTATCTCTTTAAAAAAAAGGTCAGCAACGTTGCTTGCATCATCTATCTTGTGGCAAGCAATGAAATGAGCCATCTTAGAGAACCTGTCAACCACAACAAAAATAGAATCTCTATCACGTTTTGTTCTAGGTAAGCCCAAAACAAAATCCATAGAGATATCAGTCCACGGCGTAGTAGGAATGGGTAAAGGAGTATATAAGCCATGATTATGAACTCTAGATTTAGCTTGCCTACATGAAATGCATCTATCACATAACTTCTCTACATCTCTTCTCATGTTAGGCCAAAAGAAGTGCTTATGCAAAACATCTAGAGTTTTTCTAACTCTAAAGTGACCCATTAACCCTCCACTATGGGCTTCTCTAACTAACAGCTCACGCAAAGAACTCCTAGGCACACATAACTTATTCTCTCTAAATAAGAAACCATCATGCCTATAGAACTTGCCAAAACCAGATGTCGCACATGCATCATAAACATTACCAAAATCAGCATCATCAGCATATTAATCTTTGATATACTCAAATCCTAAAAGCTTAGCATCAAGAGTTGTGATAAGAGTATACCTACGAGACAATGCATCAGCTACGACGTTCTCTTTACCTTGTTTGTACTTGATCACGTACGGGAACTCCTCAATGAACTCCATCCACTTGGCATGACGCTTGTTCAGCTTACTCTGTCCTTTTAGATGCTTTAAGGACTCATGATCGGTGTGAATGACGAATTCTTTGGGCCACAGGTAATGTTGCCATGTCTCTAAGGCCCTCACTAACGCGTACATCTCCTTGTCATATGTGGGATAGTTAAGTGCTATCCCACTTAACTTCTCACTGAAGAAGGCAATTGGGCATTTTTCCTGCATGAGCACAGCTCCAATTCCTACACCTGAGGCATCACACTCAATCTCAAAAGTTTTAGTAAAGTCAGGCAGAGTTAACAAAGGAGCAGAACAAAGTTTATCCTTAAGCAAATTAAAAGCATGCTCTTGTGCCGGACCCCAATGAAATACAACATTCTTTTTGACCACTTCGGTCAAAGGTGAGGCTATAGTGCTAAAGTCTCTAACGAATCGACGATAGAAACTAGCTAAGCCATGAAAACTGCGCACTTCAGAAACAGACTTAGGTATAGGCCAATCTCTAATTGCCTTTACCTTCTCATCATCAACAGAAATGCCATGTGAAGAAACTACATACCCAAGGAAAACAACCTTATCAGTGCAGAATGTACATTTCTTAGAATTGGCATACAAACTTTCATTCCTCAAAATAGTAAGAACATTCCTAAGATGCTCAACATGCTCATGCAGACTCTTACTGTAAATTAGAATGTCATCGAAATAGACAACCACATACTTACTAATGAAAGCACATAAAACATAGTTCATTAAGCGCATGAAAGTACTGGGTGCGTTAGTCAAGCCAAAAGGCATAACTAACCACTCATAAAGACCATGTTTAGTCTTAAATGAGGTTTTGCATTCATCACCTTCTTTCATACGAATTTAGTGATATCCACTCTTTAAATCAATTTTAGAAAATATGCATGCACCATGCAACTCATCGAGCATGTCATCTAGCCTAGGAATATGATAGCGATACTTTACAGTGATTTTGTTGATGGCTCGGCAATCAATGCACATCCTCCACGTCCCATCCTTTTTAGGCACAAGCAGTACGGGCACGGTGCATGAACTCATGCTCTCTCTCACATAACCTTTCCTCATCAGCTCCTCAACTTGCCTTTAAAGCTCCTTCGTTTCCTCTGGATTACTTCTGTAGGCTGGATGGTTAGGTATGGCAGCTTTGAGGACAAGGTCAATCTGATGCTCAATCCCACGAATCGGTGGTAGTCCATTTGGGATCTCCTCAGGGAATACATCCTTGAACTCCTGCAATAATGAGACAACATCAGTAGGCAAAGTATCATGGAGTTCAGTATTAATGAAACAAGAATCTTTAAATAAAAGCAAAAGGATAGGAGTATGTATAAATAACAATTATAATTATACCCCTTTTGTGTGTATAAATAAGACATGGATGACAATTATACCCCTTTTGTGTGTATAAATAAGACATGGATGACAATTGAAAAAGAATGTAATTTAGGAGTATGTAGAGTAGTGTAAGTAGGAGTAGTGTTAGAATAGTTTTAATTTTTTTTCAAGCTTCTCTTTCCCGTTTAGCTACCATTTACTGTTCACATCAGTATCCATTGTTATTTTTACAAGCTTTTCAATGTAGTTCTTCATTGTCTTGGCAGCCACCATTTCATCATTTTCATGCTTCTCGGTTCTGTTAAATCAGCTCTTTGTTTTTCAAGTTTTAATTTACACAGCCTATTTGTTCTAGTGTAGCTCTCGACTTGGTGTCTTTTTTTTTCTTAAAGATAATCTGTAGTTTTCCTAGCTCTCGGGTTGCTCATCTACTATCCATTTTCTGCATTGTTCTTTTCGGTTTGAATGTTTCACTTTCATGCATTAATAGGTTTTCATTTGGACACTTTCCTATCTATGTCTTTCAAGACCAGCTAGTGTGCAAAGTGAACTGTTTTTTTTCATTCTTGGGTCTCTTTAAATGCTTCAATTCATTTCCAAATTTGAAGAGAAGCTGATTGCTGTGACACTGAGAGTGTGTTCGGGTGGCAGTTTGATGACAATGAGGAAGCAGACCAGCAAACCAAAACTTCTCTGTTCTACTCTGCTCCTCAGCGTTTTCTACTGTTCATCTTCTTCAGGCTCTTATTTCTTAAATTTGACATTTCGTCCTCTTGGTCTCGTTGCTGTTTCTTCATCCGTGTACTGTCCTAAAGCAAAGCAGGGTGTAGGACATTACCAGGAACGGACATATCGAAAGCAAAGCCAGGACAGCCTGAGCTGGGCAGGACTTCATTTGGAAAAACCAAGAGCAAGTCTGGCCAGAAGAAGGAAGCAGCTACGAAAGGAATGAGCTCGGGCAGGTCCATAGTGCTGGTGCCAGCAACGTTATTGCAGAACACGCGGAAAGCAAGACCGAGAGCAGGATATGTGTGAGCTACTATCAAACTGAAGAAGATAGGAGCACGTTACTAATAGCGGGAATCGGGACCGAGGACATGTAAATAAAGCAGGCAAACTGGAAGGAAACGTGGTAGCAGCACCTGGAGCAGTAGGCATGGACTGCAACGTCCGGTACAGAGCAGGTTTGGACATAGCAGGTTTCAGCTGAAACAGGAGCTGGCGTGAAGGCAGGTTGCTTCTCTCGGTTACATGAAGGTAGATTACTTCTCTCGATTGCGTGAAGGCAGATGCAGAACGGAGCTACACACGAAACCGAGGCAGAGCTGGTGGACAGTTGACTAGGACAGAACTGAACGCAAGCAAGCTGGACACGCCTAACCAACCCGAGGCCATCTCCTGGAAAAGAAATAATATTGAAGATATGAACAGTGAATGGAGGGACTTCTTGAATGATTTAAAATCTAAGGCTTTGTTTGGCTAGTGCATTGTAGCAATTAAGTCATTTTCATGCATTTGTTAGTTGTTAGTTAGTTAGTTTAGTCAATTATAATGGTAAGTTACTGTTATTATTTTTGCATGTTAATTTGTAGTGTTAATTTTTAGTTAGTAGTTAATTTTATATTAAATGTTTTAGGATTTTATTTTAGTTTAGATGCATTTAGACTTAATTTGGATTAAATGTGTTTCATGCATTTTAATTTAGTCTTTATTTTCATTAAGTTTTAGTCTAAGTTTAAATTGCATTTTGATTAAGTAGTTTAATTGCATTTTAGGTTAGTTTAATTGGAATTTAATTAATCTTGCTTTGTTATTTCCATATTTACATTTTATTTTAATTGCGTTAATTAGCTTTAACTGTTTTAATTTCTTTTGTAGGTTTTTTATTTTAATTGTGTGGAGCACTGTAAGTAATTTTGTTCGGTTTTATTTAATTCTTTTTATTGTATTGCTTTCCAGTAATTTTAATTTTAGCCATGTAGATCACTCCCTTAAATTCCATAATTTACGAGGATATACTTAGGGTAAGATTAACCGGTAGTTAATTAGGCTAACCAACTTCTCTGAGGGATGATAACTCGGGACTCAAATCCCATTATTACTTGTACGACCCGTGCACTTGCGGTAATACCCTTTGGATGTACCACACTCCAGTACAACTTTAAAAAGAGTTATAAATCCATATAAAATCATGTGCCAGCAAGCTCTAACACGGTTTTATGCATAAATAAATCAAATCTCGTGCGAGTTACACTCCAGCACGTCTTATGCATAAATAAATCAAATCTCGTGCGAGTTACGCTCCAGCATGACTTATGCATAAATAAATCAAATCTCGTGCAAGTTACACTCCAGCATGGCTTTTATGCAATTATCATATCGAAACAGGATGCGAGCTAAGCTCTAGAACCTCTCATGCATGTCAAATCACTAAAACTAGTGCGAGCAATCGCTCCAGCACCTTTTTATGCATATCAAGTCAAAACAAGTCAAAACAGAGTGCGAGCTAAGCTCCAGCACCTCTGTAACGACCGTGTGGCACTTTGCTCCCGCAGGATTCAAGAGGTGGCCCCCACAATCTCACTCATACGTACTGTCTGCTTTGGTAGTCCCACAGGCCCCTCACGGCTTTATCGAGTTAAATACCCCAATTCGAGTCCTCAGAGGTTCGAACCCAAGACCTTAAAGTCTTTGTTCTGACACAGATGATACCAATTGTTCTACTAGAGCAATTGGTATCATCTGTGTCAGAACAAATAATTTAAGGTCTTGGGTTCTAACCTCTGAGGACGCGAATTGGGGTATTTACCTCGATAAAGGCGTCAGGGGCCTATGGGGCTGCCAAAGCGGACAGTACGTATGAGTGAGATTGTGGGGGCCACCTCTTGAATCCTGCGGGAGCAAAGTGCCACACGGTCGTTACAAAAAAATGCCCCCATAGTCTCACTCATACGTACTGTCCGCTTTGGAAGCCCCACAGGCCCCTCATGGCTTTATCGAGGTAAATACCCCAATTCGCGTCCTCAGAGGTTTGAACTTAAGACCTTAAAGTCTTTGTTCTTGCACAAATGATACCAATTGATTGGAACAATTGGTATCATTTGTGCAAGAACAAAGACTTTAAGGTCTTGGGTTCGAACCTCTGAGGACGCGATAAAACTGTGAGGGCGGGGCCCAAAGAGGATAATACGGTTGAGTGGGTCGCTACCGGCTGAGCTAGACGCTACAAAAAAATGCGCATTTTTTTGTAACGACTGTGTGGTACTTTGTTCCTTCAGTATTTAAGAGGTGGGCCCCATAGTCTCACTCATACGTACTGTCCGCTTTGGCAGCCCCATAGGCCCCTCACGGCTTTATCGAGGTAAATACCCTAATTCGCATCCTCAGAGGTTCAAACTCAAGACCTTAAAGTCTTTGTTCTTGCACAAATGATACCAATTGTTCCACTTGGATCAATTAGTATCATTTGTGCAAGAACAAAGACTTTAAGGTCTTGGGTTCAAACATATGAGGACGCGAATTAGGGTATTTACCTCGATAAAACCGTGAGGGGCCTGTGGGGCTGCCAAAGCGGGCAATACGTATGAGTGAGACTGTGGGGGCCACCTCTTAAATCCTGCGGGAACAAAGTGCCACACAGTCGTTACAACCTCTCATTTCACAATAATAAAAATCAGTACGAGCAACCGCTGTAGCACATTTCATGCATATGATGTCACACAACTCGGTGCGAGCAACCACTCTAGCACCTTTTATGCCCACTCACAAACGCAGATATAGTGCGAGCTATGCGCCAACACTATCTGTTTCCATATAAACTTGATAGTTTGCCTATTTTCCAAATAATTTTCATTTAAATCTTAATAACACTTACTTAGTTTTATATTGTGAAATTTATGCAATTACTGGCCAATCTATCAACTTGTTTTGCTTAAAAACCAAGAAAATTCCTTAAATCTGAAAATTCCTTAAATAATGCATTTCATGCATGTCATGCTTTCACCATCCTTAGGTAAATTCCCTCAATAGGGGTAAAATAACATTTTTACCTATTTCGAGTCCTTAAAATCTTTAATCTATTTCTAGGACCTTTATACATATTCTGTGTATACATACATATTCAGTGTATACAAAAGCTATTAAAATACGCGTAGTTACCTCTAGCTACTCACACAATTCCCTTACCTCATTTTTCTGTACAGTCTGACCTTTCACTGATGTCTCGTCATGAAGTCCGATTTGCTCTCAATCAAATGTCCGGAACTGCGTATAAATATACATCAGGTCAAATACAATACAATTAATTGTATTGCATATTTATGGCTTAATTTAAATCATTGGGCCCGTTTACCCATATTGGGCCCAATTGTACCATAATGGGTCATAATCGGCCTTAAGCTCGTTTTCCACTTACTATTCACATTATCGAGGCCTATTGGGCTCATTGGGCCCATCAGTAATTATTGAGCCTTGTTCTAAACTCTCAGATAGCTCAATTAATTATTTACGACAATTTATCTCTAATTCCATAATATAATTCATTTTATGCGAAAATTAAATCCTAATTTATGCAGTAAATTTTTAACATGCATAACGATGCAAATTATCATAAATAAGGGTTACTTACCAGAGATTCCATGATAGTACGCAAATCGAGGCTGTCTCGAGCTCTCGTTTGACATCAATTGTGGAGCTATACAATTAAATATTTTTTCGGGTAAACTTTTAGTCGAATATTAATCTAATTAAATATTTCAAAATTTAAATCGATCAATTTCGACCACTTACCGACTTACCTGTAGCTCGATTGCATCACTGGGATTTTTTCCCAATTTTTTCTCTTTTTATTTTCCCCCTTTTCTCTTTCTTTTTCTTCTTTTCTGGCTGAACCGGTTCATCCCGGTTCAAACTGGTTTAGTCCAGCCGGTCCAGTCCTGTTCAAGGCTTCGTCGGTCGATTCTCCACCGGCTTCCGTCGCCAGCAGCTCCGCGGGATCGTCCGGTGCACGGATCTGCCCTCGGTTTCGCCATGGCTGGCCGAAAAGTGGTCGGTCCGGCTCTTCTCCTTACCAGTGTCGGTGCTTTTCTTTTCTGCCATCGTTGACGGTGTTGTCGACCGTTCCACTGGCCGATGCAACCACCGATCGGTCGGTGTTCGCGTGGGCTTCCTTCGGTTGGCGGTGGTCGGGGTCGAATCGATGTCAACGCCGGCGAAAGTCCCTTTCTTCCTCACAGCTTCCACTCACCGATTTCAGGTTTCTCGGTGGCTGAGGGAGCGCGTCGCAGCTGCCGGTGGTCACACAGGTGTCAGGCTTCCTTGGCCGACCCTCGTCTGGGGTTCTCTCTCACCGGTGGCCATCGGTGAGGGAACCGACTCCCTCGGTTTCCTGCTTCGTTTTCAGGCTTTGCGATTTTCGCAATTCTTTTATAATTTATTTTTATTATTATTTTAATCTATTAAAATATATTAAAAATCAAAATATCCCAAAAAAATTCTTATTTAATTCATTTAATCTAAAAATGAATTTATCGATCTTGTTTCGTCTTTTCGATATATTTTTCGATTCTTTTCGGGATAATTTTTCGATGTAAAAATTCATATAAATTCATATCTTGATCAATTTAACCCGAAATTTAATTATTTCTTCGTTATTGATCAAGATTTCTCAACCCCATATTTTTAATTAAATTTTCTTATCACGATAAATACTATATTTTGATCTTTTGACCGTTTTACCCTTGCACGTGTTTAGGACTACCATTTCAACCCTTCATTTTATCTTTTCTCATTTCTTGTTTTAAATAAAATCGGGTCTTACAGCTGAGTTTTCTGGGTTCATAGTTACCGTTTCCAGCAATTGAGAACTTCTGATTGTTTCTGCTTCTTTTGTTGGTTTTCGGTGCCGGTTCTTGCTGTCCAGGGGCTGCTGATTTGTTGCTGCTAGTATAGGCTGCAGCTGGTGTGCGTGAGGAGCTAGGCTGAAGCATGGTGTAGAGCCAGAACTTGTCGCTCGCAATCGTGACTGGCGGGACTGTTGTTGGGGACAGGGGCTATATTCTCCTCTGTTCTCCCCTGTTTTCTAAACTATTTACTGTTTATTTTCTTCATTTTTTTGTTAACTTTGGCTTTCATTGCAGTTTACATTTTCTGTTTCCATTTTCTACTTTAAGTATACAAGTTTACAATTTCTGCTTGTGTTCCATTGTTAATCCTTTAAAACCATGCTTTATTAATCTGTTCAGCCTTGTTGTTATTATGACAAAGCTGACATTTGCTGGTACGAATATTTATAGAAAAGATGGAGGGTTTAGGAGCAGTGCTGAGCTACACAGAATGAAAGAGTGGAAGGCAGTGCAGTACATGGCAACTTATAGCAACGCTTGTTAGCACACCTGTCTTTTGCTTGATGCTGTTTTAGCAGGAACAATAATCCCATTATAACAGTCGTGCTTGCAGAAATCAGTACAGAGATGTGCAGTGGGGAGGACGTGTGCAGGACCGACGAGGAATGTTGGGTGCAACTGAAGCATACGCTAGCTGGGCAGAGACATGGGCTGTGTTGCAGGGAATGGAGTTGAAACAGGATAGCACTTGCGGACAGCGCCTGGAGCAGAAGGCTGGAACGTGCACTGTATTGTGCACGATCGGGCAGAGGGTAGCATAAAAATTTGATTAAGGCCATGTTTGGTAGTTTAGGATAGTTAATAATCCATTTTTCATGCATTTTTAATATTTTATATATATTTTTTTATTTTCAATATTTTTTGTTAGCTTAAAAATTAGAGTTTTAAATTAATTTACATGTTAGTTATATTTCCTTATCCTAGATTGAATTATGTCATTAGATAATTTTTATTTTAGTGTTAGGTGTTGCATTTAAAAATAAATTATGGATAAAATCATGTTATGCATTTTTAAGTTTGCATTTTAAATTGAAAAATCCAAAAATATTTTTCATGCACTATTTAGATTTTATTGTTAAGTTAGTATTTAGTTATAGTTAGGATTAATTTAGAGTTACTATTTTAGTCATTTAGATTTATAATTATATTTAGAAATTTTATTCTTAGAATTTTATTTCATTAGAATTAAGTTAGTTTAAATTGCATTTTCATACTTAGATTAATTGCATGCACATTTTATTGTCTAATTTTATTCAAGTTAATTTTATTTCTTATTTGCAATCTAGTTTATTTGCTTAAATTAATTTTAATTGTTTTAATTATCTTTTGTAGGTATTTGCTTTTAATTGCTTGGAGCTCTGTAAGTAATTTTAGCTCTGTTTGATTTTCTTTATTTTATAGTTTTTATTATTTTCAGTACTTTTTAATTTTAACCTTGTAGATCACACATTGAAAATTCATAATTTGCTAGGATACACTTAGGGTAAGATTAACCGGTACTTAATTATGCTAATTAGATTCTCTATGGGACGATAATTCGGGACTCAAATCCCATTATTACTTGTACGACCCGTGCACTTGCGGATAACACGTCTAGGTCACTTAGAGTGGGCGAAGTCGAACAATCAAGTTTTTGGCACCGTTGCCGGGGAATCACAATTAGCTATTAATAAATATCGATGAAATTATGGTTAGGTATAATTTTAGTTTGTAAATACTTAGGTTGTAAATATTTAGAACCTTAGTTTAGATTAGTTAAATTTTCTCTCTCTAATTCAAAAAAAAATTCCTGAGGACTTTTAGATGTTTGCATGCATAGAGCCAAGAGCTATGATTGCTTTCCCTTAGATCTTGAAATTGAAAGAACTCTTAGGAAAATCAGAAAGGATTCTAGGAAATTAATAGCTTTGCTGCAAAACACCATGACAAAGAATAGAGAAATTAGGACCGTAGGAGATTATGCAGTACCGACTATTGGAGGGTATTATATCGACATTAGGCCACCAGTTGTCCCTGCAAACAATTTTGAAATTAAGCCTTCAATCCTCCAGATGATCCATATTTCACTACAGTTTAGTGGGCTTCCTCATGACAACCCACATGCTTATCTAGGGCAATTTCTGGACCTGTGCAACACCTTCAAGCACAATGAATTATCGGATGACGCATTGAGGCTTAGGTTATTTCCCTTCTCGCTTAGGGATAGGGCGCGACACTAGTTAACTTCCTTACCTCTAGGATCCATTTCCACTTGGGACGAGTTAGCCCATCAATTTTTAGCTAAGTTTTTTCCTCCCTCTAAAATGGCCAAACTCCGTAGTGACATATCTTCCATTGCCACATTCAATTCTGAATCTCTTTACGAAGCTTGGGAATGATATAAAGACCTTCTTAGGAAGTGTCCTCATCATGGCCTACCCTTATGGATGTAAGTCTAGACCTTCTACAACGGACTCACTAGCTAAAATAGGACCATCGTTGATGCTGCTGGGGGAGGAGCTTTAATGTGCAAGACGGAGGAGGAAGCTTGCGGTCTCTTAGATAAGATGACAGCTAATAGTTATCAATGGTCTTCGGAGAGGCAGCTGCCGAAGAAGTCGGGGGGTATCTATGAGTTAGACACACTGTCTACCTTGACGTCTCAAATAGCCAACCTTACGAAAAAGGTAGAGTCACTCAGTGCCCAGCATAATCCTGCCACCAGTCCTAATCCTGTTCTTGCTGTCTAAAGTCCTTTTAATTCTTGCAATCTGTGTGGTGGTACACACTCTGTAGATAGGTGTCTGCTTAATTTAGAATCGGTTCAGTACGTTACCTCATCTCAGAAGCAACAGAACAACCCCTTTTCTAACACCTACAATCCAGGGTGGAGGAACCATCCTAATTTTTCCTGGAACCAAAATCAAGGGAAATATTCTAATTCCAGACCTGTAGGACCCCCTGATTTTCAAGCTCCACCAGTTCATGTACCACCACATCAGCAATTTCCATACCATCCACCACCTCAATTTCAACATCATCCACCACCACCACCACTTATGCAACCCCAACATTTACATGCACCAGCAACTGAGAAGAAGCCCTCGCTTGAGGAGATGTTCACAACTATCTTGCAAAATCAAGCAGTCTCTATCAAGAATTTAGAAGTTCAGGTTGGACAAATAGCTAGTGCTCTTAGCCAGCGTCCACAAGGGACCCTCTTTAGTAATACTGAAGCTAACCCTGTTAGGCAAAGGGAGGGTAAGGAACATGTTAAAGCCATCACCCTTAGGAGCAGTAGAGAGCTAGATGATCCACAAGTTAAGTCCAATCCTGAAAAGCCCATAGTTGAAAAATCCCTGGGTTCTAAAGAGGCAGCTCAAAAAGAATAGGAACATCAGGATCAGGCTGCAAAGGAATCTAAGTTAGGCTCTTCTTCATCTTTACCTTCTTCTTCTTCTTCACAGCCTTCCTCTTCATCTGATGCTATACCTGTTACCACTACACTTCCCCCATTTAGACCACCAGTACCTTTTCCTTAGAGGTTCCAAAACCAAAAGCTCGATCAGCAATTCACCAAATTTCTTGAGGTTTTTAAGAAGCTTCACATTAACATTCCTTTCGCAGATGCTTTAGAGCAAATACCGAGTTATGTGAAGTTTATGAAAGATATCCTCTTGAAGAAAAGAAGATTGGAAGATTATGAGACGGTGGCCTTGACTGAGGAGTGTAGTGCAATTATTCAGAGGAAATTACCCCCCAAGCTCAAAGATCCAGGGAGTTTTACCATACCGTGCACCATAGGAGATTAATTTTTTGGTAGAGCTTTGTTTGATCTTGGAGTTAGTATTAACCTTATGCCTTGGTCTATTTACCAGAAGTTAGGAGTAGGGGACGCAAAGCCCACCACAGTGACCCTTCAGCTAGCTGATAGATTCATTAAATATCCGAAGGGAGTCATTGAGGACGTGCTAGTTAAGGTGGAAAAATTTATTTTACCTGTGGACTTTATCATGTTGGACATGGAGGAAGACAGGGAAGTCCCCATTATTTTAGGCAAACCTTTCCTAGCTACTGGTAGAACAATAATTGATGTACAAAAGGGGGAATTAACTATGAGAGTCGTAAATCAGGAGGTGACATTTCACGTTTTCAAACATTTGAAGTTCCCTGATGACTCTCAAGAGTGTTTTAAGATGGAGGTTAAGGAATATATAATGCTTAAGATATATGAAAGAAGGATGGAAGTAGATAGAGCTAAGGAGGATTTAACTGTCAACATTCTATCACCACTTTGGCTGACACTCCTACTTCTTGCCCTGCTGCTGAGTGTCGTTTTCTTCAGCTACATTTGAAGTGGCTTAATTTTTCTTTTCACTTTTTGTACAATTCTTTTGTCTTTTTCGTTGTTTCGTTCTTTCTTTATTTTGTAGATTTCTTTTCTAGTGTTACGTTTTCAATCAAGCTTCAGTTGTTCTTCATCATCATCAGAAAGGGGAGTACTCTGTTCTTGAGCTTAAATGTTTATATTACTGCACACTGAGGACACTGTGCACTTTAAGTTTGGAGGTTGGGATATCACTTGATTATTTTTGAAAATTTTGGGTAAAATTGAAATTTTTTTTCGAAAATATGAGCTTACATTGTTTGATTTTAGAATGATTTAGTGCTTAGCATGTAGTTTTCCCATATTTCGATGATATAACCCCATGATTTAGTCTAGCTTTGATTGACTAAGAAGCATGATTATAAGAAAAGCATGAAGTTGAATTCTTGAATTTGTCTTGATTCTGATTGTGATTTCCTCATTTTATGTACACGTCATGTCATGAATCTATATATTTATTTAGAGAAAGCTTATGTGGACCTAGGATTGCATTTGTTCAGTTGATTTTGTACATCATATTCTAGAATTTGTTTAATCTGATCTCGATGTGAAATATTATATCACACTTAATTAGGGATATGATTTAGGCCATCTTTGGATCGTTTGAGCCTTTCTAGCCATCCCTATATATGTTTTACCCCTAGTCACCCATCTGTGCCAAATAAGCATTTCTCTATAAATACACCTGCATAATTTTCCTTAGCTTAAACACTATGTTCCTATCCCTTACCCCAAAAGCATGAAAAGTCATTAGGATATATTGTGAGCTTTGTACATAATGGGATTAGGTGATAGTGAAAGTAACAGTCTGTGAGATTCGCATCTTTGTATGACATTCCTTATGATTTCCATATTGTATGACATTATTATATGTTAATGGATTCATAAGCTGGTTGATTTGGATCTGATAAATGTGGATGAAACGAAATAATGTACGTAAAATCGCATAAGGATAAATCGGGAAAGTAGGGACCTAACAAGTTCATTAAAGGAATTTAATCGAGTTGACTGAAAATAAGGAATTTAAAATAGGAAAAAGATTGTGGGTTTATGAAGGAAAGTCAGTTTAATTTGGTCCCGAACACGTGTAAGGGTAATATGGTCAAAAGACCAAAATTCAGTATAAATTTCATAAGTAATTTTCATTAAAAATATGCAAATTGAGCAATCTGGATCAATAAAGAGGAAAATATTTAATTTCAAGTCAATTGATCTAGATATGAATTTATTGGAATTAATCGAAATAAATCAGAATTTTTAATTAAAAAAATTATCCCGAAAATAAACAAAACATATACTGTAAAGACGAAATAAGACCGATAAATTCAATTATAGATTAAATGAATTAAATAATAATTTTTGGAGATATTTTCATTATTTTAATGGATTTTAATGATTAAAATATAATAAAATAAATTAATGAATAAAAAATAAAGAAATAAAAAAAAACGGAAACCAGATATTTGGGGAGAGAGAAAATCAAAAAACGGAACCCAAAAACTCGAGAAGAACCCGAGACCCCCGATGTAAATACCAAAAATTTCAAAATATTTGGTGTTATTTATAAATGACAATTTAGGCAACTAAGATTTAAAAATGTGATTATGGGTGGATTAGTTTAAGTATAACCTTATTATTGCACTAGCAAAAAAAAATAATTAATAAAAATAAATAAATAAATAAATAAAATAAAAATTAATTATGTACATAGATACATATGGAGGTATGGGTAGGCAATATTTAATTATTACCAATATTAAAGTATAAATATACATGTATATATAAGGTACACAAATATACGTGTATATATGTATAATTATATGCAAAAAGAAATCATAATGCACCCATGTGTGTATATATATATATATATATATATATATATATATATATATATATATATATATATATATATATATATATATATATATATTAAAGGGAGACGATAGTGATGGTTTTGCAGGAGGAAGGAAGTTGTGAAGCACGTTGGAGGACTGAAAACGAAATGATAGGGAACTGACAAAAGGCTGAATGAATGTACAACAAATATAATAAATAATAGTAGTAATAATAAGATGATGGGAGCAGTTTGACAGAGGCCTAAACACGAAAGAAAGCGTGGGAGTCAGACAGAGATGATGAGGGCTATAGCGTTTGGTGTGGAGTGGTCTCTTTAAAAGAGAAACAAGCTGAGCGATGAAGGGAAGAAATATGAAACAGAGGCTTAGCCTCTGATTACATTCAAACAGAGAGAGAAACCTATTGAAGAGTGATGAAGCAGAGGAACTTAAGCCGAACCGAGAGTAGAGGAAAAAGGTCGCACTTAAGTCATTCATCATTCTCGGCATCTCTTAGGCTTAGGAGTGAGGAGCAATGAAAAGAGGATAACCCAAGTTGCTGCTGTTGATGATCACAGTGAGTGTGAACCAGATGAGAACGTAGAAGAAAGAAACAGGAGCTGGAGTTTGAAAAGTTACTGGAAATTGGAAAAGACAAAGGCAAGCTGAAACCAATGCAGGGGTCGAGTCTTCCCAAACCGTCGATACTGTCGAAGGTGTTCGAGAGGAAAACACGATGAAAAGTACTTCCTCAAACATTTCGTACTAGCAGTTGTTGGCAGAAGCAATGCAGAAAGTACCCTCGCCCTTGAGAACACCGCGACGACACCTGGAATGAGGTGGAACAGTAACTAATGCCGAGGGGTATTGAGAAGCAGAAGAGGCCCTTTCTCGGGCAATAGTACCCACGGTGGAAGGTTGAACCGAGGTTGATGGAGAAGGTGATGATGGCGATGGGATGATGACCGAACCGAGGGGGTGTTGGAATAATGATAGAATCGAGGGGATGATGAATGTGAGAAACAGTGGAAGAGAAGCTTGTAATGCCGAGAGGAAGGAGGCAGATGAGGAGAACAGAGGCAAAGCACAATGCTCTCGGTGATAATGGAGACGATGATGAATTGTGCCGAGGAGAGGAAACAGAGGAAGAAGAAATGAAGGAATAGTAAGGAGTGAATAGTGATCAGAAGAAAGAAAAGAGTAGGCGGGAAAAGAGAATGCAAAAGAAAAAAATGAATAGTAAAAAAATGATGAATAGTAAAAAAAGAAGAAAATGAGGTTATTTTGGATTTATATTTATTTATATATATATATATATATAGAACCACATGGAAAATAGAATAAGATGCATCGAGGAAATCGAGAAAACCCGAGGGAAATGTGATCGGAAGTATCGGGAGGGCCGAGCTCACCGACTCACAAAGTCGAAACAATCAAGGATTATGAATAGACACCGAGGTAAGGAATTTATGCAAGTTCTAGAGATAACTATACGTATTTTATGATTTCAAGTGTATTTTCCCTAGGTAAGCAAGGTTACGATTTTGACGCATCGTAGGTAATTTAAATAAATAGGATACTAAGAAATACAAATTTCGGTGTAGGAGAATCGTAAAAGGATTTAAGGGAGATACTTGGAGGCATCACTACTCGAACTTGGAATTTTTGATAATCGAGGTAAGGGGTATAATTTAATTTAGTTCTGATAATGAACATTCATTGCATTGATAAAAAGATTTTTTTTATAAAGCAATGCTATTTTTTGAAATGATTTATGATTGATTTCATACTTATGGAATGATTTATGAAACATGATTTCGTTTTACAAAATGTTCGCTAAGAACATCTATGTTTATAAAATGAATTTTCGAAGTATGAAAATGCATGGAAGTTTTATAATGACCTATATTTATACTTTGAAAGGAACTTTTGACATTTTCAAAAGTATTTAAGAAAAGAGAAAAGACTTTTTGAGACTATAAGCTTCATGCATGGCTACTTCTTGTGGTGCTCCGGCTCCACCACTTGGGTGCCGGTACGTAGGGCCCCTGTAGTACTCGACTCAACCTTTGTGGGAGATGTCTTGCTACTGGTGGTTTATGATGGTGATGTTTCGGTAGTATCTAGTGCCCGCGCAGTACGCAACTATGTTTCCCACACGGAGAGTGCCTTTGGTGCCCGTGTCCTAGCTAGGTGCTAGTGGAAGTAAGTAAGATAGATACTACCCATATTTTATGAAAGGGTTGTACGACCCTGATCCAGTCTACAGCCACCTTACCATGGCCATAGGTATGATGACTCTCTACGGAGAATGACAGGTATCGCATGACTTAGTTATAGTAGTCTCCTCGATTTGATTATGAATATGTTTATGATGAATGACTATGTTTTTTTTATGAGATTTTGATGAAATGTTTACGAACAATTATGAATTATGATGAAATGTTTAAGAATGATTATGTTTTATAAGACGTTTACGAATGACGTTGATTTTATGAAATCATCCATGAATGATGAAAATTTTATGAAGTAATTATGCATGTATTTGATTTAAAGAAACTCATGCTTCATAATTTCTTATGATAACTATGCACGAAATGAAAGTTTACATGTCTTCTAAATATTAGTTTCTAAAAGAAACTTATGACCAGCTTCTCTGAATCAAAGTTTATTTCATGAATGATTTCTTGCATGCTTTTACTTATCAGGACTACTTTAATTGTATTTTCTTATTGGGTTTTTTTCCCGAAAGCTCACCCCTTCACCTCTCAGATATTTGTAGTGAATTACAGTTAATAAATGCTGGATAGACGACGTAGGCTGGTGGATATGAGCTTCCCCAGACTACCTTTTGTACATGCATGAAGTATACATTCTTATCTCTTTACCAGACCATCTGTATGCATAGACATCTATTGAAGGTAATGTGTCAGGATGAAACCTGTATAAGGATAAATGAAATATAATATTTTAAGGATTGATACTGAACAGGAATACAGCCTAAGCGAATAAAGGATTAAGTTGCAAGTCGAAGTTTCAAAAAAAAAATTTCCTTGAATTTTTATAGGTCACGGGTCGTTACAGTCTAAGGTGATGTCAGAGCCAGGTTGTCTAGTACTGTCAGTGTCAATAAGGATAAGAGTACATCCCGAATGTCTGTGCTTGTCTAGTTGTAGACTAAGTATACCTAATGTAGTTAAAACTTAATGTTGGGTTTACGTGAGTAATTAGATCACGGGCTAGAGGCCGCAAAGGTAGGCCTGAGAATCATGCATAGTTGTCATATGAGAGTCATAAATGATACTGAGATTGAAATTGATGTTGAGCATACTCCATCAGGTCCTGTGGAAAGGAAAAATGGTACTGAGATACACTTTGTTACGATTGAGCGGAGTATGAAATATACTATGGAAAATTGGGACACAGGCTATGTTAGGTGATGGGGTAGACTAGAGAATAGACAAGCAAATTACTGATATGCCCTCACAGCCTGTAGAGATGTTTTAAGACTACAAATATGCCTACTCATGTAGCTCCACAATAGAATGATGATGACTTGGGTTAGGAGTAGGAGCTACATGAGATAAGGTAGTTTCAGAAGTACAAACCGTCATTGTTAAATGAGATAAAGGACCTAGTAGTTATAGAGAATAGAATGAATGAGATTAAGTAAACTACGAATGAAATTTATGGGTCTAGCATAAGGAAATCGATTTGTCAATGAGTATGAATTATGATTTATATCCCTAGAAAGGTATGACCCAACGTTATGAGCAGTGAAGTTAAGAAATGTCTGTAAGTTCACTAACGGATTATGTACATAGGTACATATGGAGGTATGGGTAGGCAATATTTAATTATTGCCAAGATTAAAGTATAAATATACATGTATGTATAAGGTACATAAATATACATGTATATATGTATAATTATATGCAAAAGGAAATCATAATGCACCCATGTGTATAAATATATATATATATATATATATATATATATATATTAAAGGGAGACGATAGTGATGGTTTTGCAGGAGGAAGGAAGTTGTGAAGCACGTTGGAGGACTGAAACCGAAATGATAGGGAACTGACAAAGGCTGAATGAATGTACAATAAGTATAATAAATAATAGTAGTAATAATAAGATGATGGGAGCAGTTTGACAGAAGCCTAAACACGAAAGAAAGCGTGGGAGTCAGACAGAGATGATGAGGGCTGTAGCGTTTGGTGTGGAGTGGTCTCTTTAAAAGAGAAACAAGCCAAGCGATGAAGGGAAGAAATATGAAACAAACGCTTAGCCTCTGATTACGTTCAAATAGAGAGAGAAACCCATTGAAGAGTGATGAAGCAGAGGAACTCAAGCCGAACCGGGAGCAGAGGAAAAGGGTCGCACTTAAGCCATTCAGCATTCTCGGCATCTCTTAGGCTTAGGAGAAAGGAGCAGTAAAAAGAGGATAACCTAAGTTGCTGTTGTTGACGATCACAGTAAGTGTGAACCAGATGAGAACGTGGAAGAAAGAAACAGGAGCTGTGATCCGAAAACAGGGGAGTTTGAAAAGTTACTGAAAATTGGAAAAGACAGAGGTAAGCTGAAGCCAATACAGGGGTTGGGTCTTCCCAAACCGTTGCTACTGTCGAAGGTGTTCGAGAGGAAAACACGATGAAAAGTACTGCTTTAAACATTCCTAACTGGCAGTTGTTGGCGAAAGCAATGCAGAAAGTACCCTCGCCCTTGAGAACACCGCGATGACACCTAGAATGAGGTGGAACAGTAACTAATGCCGAGGGGTATTGAGGAGAAGAGGAGGCCCCTTCTTGGGCAATAGTACCCACGGTGGAAGGTTAAACCGAGGTTGATGGAGAAGGTGATGATGGTGATGGGATGATGATCGAACCGAGGGAGTGTTGGAATGATGATAGAATCGAGAGGATGATGAATGTGAGAAACAGTGGAAGAGAAGCTTATAATGCCGAGAGGATGGAGGCAGATGAGGAGAACAGAGGTAAAGAACAATGCTCTCGGTGATAATGGATACAATGATGAATAGTGTCGAGGAGAGGAAACAGAGGAAGAAGAAATGAAGGAATAGTAAGGAGTGAATAGTGATCAGAAGAAATAAAAGAGTAGGCGGGAAAAGAAAAAGCAAATTCAAAAAAAATGAATAGTAAAAAAATGATGAATACTAAAAAAAAAAAAAAGAGGTTATTTTGGATTTATATTTATTTATATATATAAAGATATATATATATATATATATATATATATATATATATATATATATATAACCACATGGAAAGTGGAATAAGAGGCATCGAGGAAATCGAGAAAACCCGAGGGAAATGTGATCGGAAGTATTTATTCAAAATTTTTGGTGAAAGTCGGGAGGGCCGAGCTCACCGACTCGCAAAGTCGAAACAATCAAGGATTACGAACAGACACCGAGGTAAGGAATTTATGCAAGTTTTAGAGATAACTGTACGTATTTTATGATTTCAAGTGTATTTTCCCTAGGTAAGCAAGGTTACGATTTTGACGCATCGTAGGTAATTTAAATAAATAGGATACTAAGAAATACAAATTTCGATGTAAGAGAATCGTAAAAGGATTTAATGGAGATACTTGGAGGCGTCACTACTCGAACTTGGAATTTTCGATAATCGAGATAAGGGGTATAATTTAATTTAGTTCTGATAATGAACATTCATTGCATTGATAAAAAGATTTTTTTTTTATAAAGTAATGCTATGTTTTGAAATGATTTATGATTGATTTCATACTTATGGAATGATTTACGAAACATGATTTCGTTTTACAAAATGTTCGCTAAGAACATCTATGTTTATGAAATGAATTTCCGAAGTATGAAAATGCATGGAAGTTTTATGATGGTTTGAAAACCTATATTTATACTTTGAAAGGAACTTTTGACATTTTCAAAAGTATTTAAGAAAAGAGAAAAGAATTTTTGAGACTATAGGCTACATTCATGGCTACTTCTCGTGGTGCTCCGGCTCCACCACCTGGGTGCCGATACGTAGGGCCCCTGTAGCACTCGACTCAACCTTTGTGGGAGATGTCTTGCTACTGGTGGTTTATGATGATGATGTTTCGATAGTATCTCGTGCCCGCGCAGTACACAACTATGTTTCCCACACGGAGAGTGCCTTTGGTGCCCGTGTCCTAGCTAGGTGCTAGTGGAAGTAAGTAAGATAGATACTACCCATATTTTATGAAAGGGTTGTATGACCCTGATCCAGTCTACAGCCCCCTTACCATGGCCATAGGTATGATGACTCTCTACGGAGAATGACACGTATCGCATGACTTAATTATTGCCTAGTCTCCTCGATTTGATTATGAATACGTTTATGATGAATGACTATGTTTTTTTTATGAGATTTTGATGAAATGTTTATGAACAATTATGAATTATGACGAAATGTTTAAGAATGATTATGTTTTATGAAACGTTTATGAATGACGTTGATTTTATGAAATCATCCATGAATGATGAAAATTTTATGAAGTAATTAAGCATGTATTTGATTTAAAGAAACTCATGCTTCATAATTTCTTATGATAACTATGCA
Organism: Firmiana major; assembly: GCA_033439115.1. Lineage (NCBI taxonomy): Eukaryota > Viridiplantae > Streptophyta > Magnoliopsida > Malvales > Malvaceae > Firmiana > Firmiana major. Next base: position 38,913,397 of record CM065907.1, on the reverse strand, counting down.
AGAAATGAAAGTTTACATATCTTCTAAATATTAGTTTCTAAAAGAAACTTATGACCAGTTTTTCTGAAGCAAAGTTTATTTCATGAATGATTTCTTGCATGCTTTTACATATCAGGACTACTTTAATTGTATTTTCTTACTGGGCTTTTTCTCGAAAGCTCACCCCTTCACCTCTCAGATCTTTGCAGTGAATTACAGTTAATAAATGCTGCGTAGACGACGTAGGCTAGTGGATATGAGCTTCCCTAGACTACCTTTTGTACATGCGCGAGGTATACATTCTTATCTCTTTACCAGACCATCTGTATGCACAGACATCTATTGAAGGTAATGTGTCGGGATGAAACTTGTATAAGGATAAATGAAATATAATATTTTAAGGATTGACACTGAACAGGAATACAGCCTAAGTGAATAAAGGATTAAGTTACAAGTCGAAGTTTCAAAAACATTTTCCCTGAATTTTTATAGGTCATGGGTCGTTACACCCGAGGAGCCACCGGTAGCCGACGAACCCAGACAATGGTTGGAGAAGAGAAAGGGAAATTCGACAAACCCAACGATACCGATAACAGGCACCGACAACACTTATTTCCAGCGAATCGACGAACGGAAAACTGGGAAGAAAATCGAGTCAGTTCCAGCGATTCACAATGTCCCAGCTCCGATTCGACCCAACCGAGCAATCCCCTGACTGAGGCGGTTCTTTTGAGACCAGTGGCGGCCGACGAAACGGTCGGGATCGCTGGCGACAGTGAATAGGCCAAAACGACACTATAGCCAAGATGGATAAAAAGAAAAAGAAAAAAAAAAGCAAAGAAAAGAAAAAGAAAGAAATGGGGAAAAGGAAAGAAAATTACCCAGGGATGACTCGAGATTCGGGTAAGTGATCAAGGGTCGAGATTGACCTGCGGATAAATCTCGATAATTCAATTTAATATTATATTAATGGAAAATGACCCAATTTATATAATTGTGCAGTTTTACGACAGAGCCCGAACGAGAGCCGATTGAGCTTCGATTTTCATACCCCGCATAACATTAGGTAAGTACATTTTAATTACGATAATTTGAGTCTGTAAATGCAGAGTTAAGATTATTTTACGGATTTTACGGATTAATTCTGCATAAAAGGAAGTTTATTCAAAATTTTAAAGAAATTATCGTAAACAGTATCCGGGCTATCCAATGAGTTAGGAACGAAGCCCGATGATTATTGATAAACCAAATGAGCCTAGTAAACCTGAAGAAGGGATTTAATAAGTAGAAACGGGTTGAAAAAGGGGTCGAGGCCCATTAAGGTGCAATCGGACCCAGAGCTTTAGATTCAATTAGTAAGAGTGAAATACTGATATATACATTTGAACTGAACCAATATGTGGTTATATGCAGTTCCGTAGACGAGCGAATTGGACTGAGAGACCTGGTACAGCCGAGACGGGATAAGCTCGCGCGTAATTCCAAGTGAGGGAATTTTATGAGCACTTAGAGGTAGTTGTACGTAGTTTCGAGGGGATTTACATTACGTTAAATTCATTAGGCTACCCGAAAATAGAATAATAATTTTTACGAAAAAATATGGAAATAGTGACAAATTACTATTTTACCCCCAGTTAGGAAAATTTCAAAAAGGGTAGTAAGGCTATGAAATTACATGAAATTCATGATTTTAATATTTTATGATGATATTGTTGTAATTCAAGCAATTTATGGATAGGTTGGCTATTATTTTCATGTTTTAAGTTAAAAGGCACAGATTAGGTGCCAATTGATATTTATTTAACATATTTGATAAAATTGAGTCACCTATCAGTGTTCTATGAGTTTTAATCGTGCTGGAGCATTGCTCGCACTGGATTTTATATTTTAACTCATACACAGAGTGCTGGAGCCTTGCTCGTACTATTTCATAGACTTATTTTGCATGACTACCGTGCTGGAGTTTTTCTCGTACGAGGTTTTCATTGAGTTTTTATACATATCCGTACTAAAGCAATACTCGTACGTGGATTATGATTGAATTTATAATTATTTTAAGTCGTACTGCAGTGCTGCTCGTACGTAGATTTCATTGATTTCTATGAAACCGTGCAGGAGCTTCGCTCGCACGAGGTTTTTAGATATCATGTATATGTATGAAGCCGTGCTGGAGTTTTCTCCTGTAGACTGTGTGTCACAGTGAGAAGATATGCTCACACGTGAATACTGAGACATAATTGACATGGTGGATAAAACCTATTGCAGGCACCCCTGACTGAGCTTGGGTTCATAGAGTACGTTGTACAGTGGGGATTGTTGGAGTGGAGTGACATTAGCTACGAGACAGCAAGTCTTACCCTCGCAATCCTGATATTATGTTGTTCTGGCGGGTAGGACTGACCCACCTCCCGTTTCAGGTGTGATACCCCGCACACTAGGATCCGTGTAGCCAGGGATCACGAGGTTATAGTTATAGTCCTAAATGCTACCAATATAGTCACTTATATGTCTCGCAAGATAAACTCACAAGATAAATTATTTGGTTTTGATAGATCAGGGTAAACCCGAGGGAGTGGTCAGGCCTCGATTTTCTTATGAATCTGATTTAGATTTGATTTTCCCACAGAGGAATTTGATGAAACTTTCATGATTTGTAACCCTGTGAGAAGGGTGATTTTATAACAGAAATTTTAAAATAAATTATTTTGTTGAACTGGATTTCATTCTTTGAGTTTATCACATTTTAATCCAGATGGGGTGTTTTAAAAAGTATTAATTCATTTGAGCATGGGATGTTTTCACATGAGAATTATTCCATGTTTTATATGTCGATTTCCTGTTTTAGAACATATGATATTATATATATGAAATATCATTGTTTTTACCTCATGCTCACATATATCTTGATTTCTTATCAGCATGTAGATATTATAGCTATCTACCCATTTGTATTATTTCCTTACTGAGCATATGGAGCTCACCCTTTCATTTTTCACCCACTTTCAGAGTTTCCACCTTAGAGATAGTGGGTGTAGAGAGTAGATGGCATAGCTGATTATCTGTGGTTCCCATCGACTGTCAGGTATACACCATGTATAAAATTTTGTATTAGTATGCTTACAACACAATATTGTATATGAAGGAATATTTAGGGATGTAAATATAAAATCATGTGATGTAGAAAACATACCGACCACTCTATTATATGATAAATGATATCAGTATGCATGTAGACGTGTAATATTTCATAATGGTTAAAATTGTATATCGATATTGATTCACAGCCCGACCTGGTCAAAGAGATCTGTCACAAGGAGGTAAGAAAGATTTTCCAAAAGCGAAAAATTTGTATTGATTTTGGTAAGTATTGGGTCGTGACACTAAAAATGGTATCAGAGCGAGGGTTGCTCGGACATGAATAAGTATTGATAAATATGTAATCAAGAGTTAGAGTTGGTCGGATAAGAGTAGGTAGTGGTCGTTAAGGAAAATTACATCCCCTTTAGTATTGTGCTGTATGAGATGTCAAAGTGTATAGCAGATGGGAATGAAATTAACAAATGAATTTGGATTACAGGATTTACACTATGCCGGTCACCAACAGTGGTAGAGGTGTTAATACACATGCTAGAGGCCATAGGGGCAAGCCTGAAGGCCATGGTGATGGTATGCAGACTGGTCAGGTACCCGAGGGTACTACTGTGAGACTAGATGATATTGAGGCATGCTTCGCTAGACTAGAGCGAAATATTGAGAGCCTGGTTGAGATTGCACCGCAGCAGGTAACACTCGGGGCTAGGGATAGACGAGATCCGACGGGACAGGCAGTAGCTGATCCCTAGATGTCGGCACGAGCCGCAGAGTTACCCGAGGTTCAGGCTCAGGTTGTAGAGGCAGTGAGACCCCAGCCAGCTTAGGATGCTGGATACGAGTGTGACCTTGACAGATTTAGACACTTTCAGAAGTTTAGACCTCCAACCTTTCATAGGTGGAAGGACCCAATAGTAGCAGAGGATTTAGTGTATCATATGGAGAAGTTATATAGACTTTTCAGATACACTACTATCGAGAGGGTTGCTTTTATCGTATTTGTATTTCAGGGAGCGGCAGAGCGTTGGTGGATATCTACCGAGCCTATTTTGAAATCTTGACATGCTGAGGTCACATGGGAGATATTTCTGGATGCCTTTAGGAGGCAGTATGTTCCCGCAACTGCACAGCGTAAGTTAAGGATGGAGTTTATGAGTTTAGTTCAGAGGAACCAATCTATTGATGAGTATGAGACTCGATTCATCTCTTTGGGGAGATATGATTTAGAGACGATGAGCAGGGACGATCGAAAGGTCCAGAAGTTTATAGATGGACTGAGACCAACCATCAGATCTCGATTAGCTCCTTTTGATGTTTCGACTTATGTGGAGGTAGTCTATAGAGCTCAGTTGTGTGAGCAGGATTTTGAGCGGAACGTCTCTGAGTCAGGAAAGATCAGTAGGAGTAGAGACAGAGATCAGAAGATACCCGAGAGAGATAGATTTGTCAGGAGAAGGGTACGACTCTTTGTTAAGAGGCCGAAGATTGAGGAGGTTCAATAGAGGACAGCTAGACCACCTGTTCATTCGGCTTTACCACCAGCTAGAGGCATTGTCATTGGAAGACCACGCCCTATTACTGATCGATGTGGGCGATTTGGCAGATATCATGGTACCAAACCTTGTCCAGTGCCTATAGCTACAGTAGTATGTTATCGTTGTGGGAGGCCAAGGCATGTGGTGGGAGATTGCCCAAAGAGACTAGACACTGCCCCACAGAAGGGCAAGGAGTCGGAGAGAGCTTTAGTGCAGGTTCCTGCTCAGAGGAGGAGAGCTACTACTGAGGAGAAAGGGAAGCAAGTGATGGGTAAAGGGCGAGTTCATGCCTTAGACCAGGATACAGCAGATCAGTCGTCGAATATGGTGAAAGGTACCATCCTAATCTTTGAGTTAGAAGCATATGTTTTGATTGATCCTGGGGCCACACATTCATTCGTATCGCTTTCATTTGCATATAATTGTCTAAGTATGTAAAGCCTGTTCCTCTGAGTAGTAAATTGTTAATAATTGCCCCCATAAACACTAGTCAGCTAGTAGAGTATGTAGTCAAGGACTGTCAATTGAAAATAAGGGAAAAAGAAATGTCAACCGACTTTATTTTGATGTATATGAGGGACTTCGATGTCATACTAGGAATGGATTGGTTGGCTGCCAATCGTGTTGTGTTAGATTGCTTTTCTAAGACATTAACATTTAATACCCCTGAAAGTTGTATTTTAAAATTTCCCTGAAAAGTAATAAAATCAGTGGTTGTTCTAAATTCAGCAATGAATTTTCGCTAATTTTATGATTTATATTTTGATGGATTCATCGCATATGTGGTTGATACGGACCAAGTACGATCAGATTTGAGAGACATTCCAGTGGTAAGGGAGTTTCCTGATGTCTTTCCAGACGATTTGCTAGGATTACCACCAACCAGAGAGATGGAGTTTGGGATAGATTTAGTACTTGGTATAGAATCGATTTCGAGACCACCATATAGGATGTAAGACCCCGTATACGTATAAGGGTAATGTGTGTACTTGGATCCAATAATATGAATGGACTTGTAATGTAAAGTATGATTGATGTAAGTCTATGGATTCAATGTATGTATGTGTAATATAAATTGTAACGTACATACAAGTTTCATTTAGTATGAATACGAAGAAATGATTTATGGCAAGTGATGGATGTGATTGAGACTCAAAATGAGTAGTGTGGTAAAATGGAATGGAGTTATGCTTCCATTTGGTTTTATGATTTCATACCTTTGAATATACAATGAATGCACACAAGTTTCAATGTGCATAAGGTATGAATGGATGCCATTTTCAAGTTATAAAGGTGGATGGATGAGGAAATGGCCATGGCAATAGATTGAGGGTGTGTTGGTATGAGTTGCAGCAATGAAACTGCAGGAAATCTGGAAAACATGAGGTCCAGATCGATCTCCTAGGATGAGAGATCGATCTGGAAGAGCCAGAATGCCTTGATTTGGGCGAAAGAATAGAGCAGATCGATCTCCAATGGAGCCAGATCGATCTACCAAGCGTTCTGTAAGGGAAAAGATCGATCCTCAAGCACCCAGATCGATCTCCTTAGCTCTCTGTTTGGGACCAGATCGATCTCATGCTTCGACAGATCGATCTCATGCCTCAACAGATCGATCTCATTGCTTCGACAGATCGATCTCAGGCTTAAAAATACCGTGAAAAAGAGGGATTTTAAAGGACCAGATCGATCTCCTCTTGGACCAGATCGATCTCCTCAAGTCATTTCTATATAAGGAGAGCTGAAAAATTTGGAAATCTCGGAAAACACTTAACCCTACAACTTCAACCCCAAAAACCTAATTTTCCCTCTCTAAAAATCAACCATTTTCAGTGAGATTTGAAGGGAGATCATTAGAGGCAAAGTTGTTCCTATCAAAGAGGAGAACAACATAGTGAGATGGCATTTTCCCATTTTTGGAATTGAAGGAGTTGAGGGCATTACCAATTGGAGCAAGAAGAGAAATCATATTGGTAAGATTCTAACACTCCAATCTAAATGCATTAGCTATTTAATTGATTTTGGAGTTGATTGGTATGAGTATTGATGGATAAACTACCTAAGAATGTAGTGGAAGTGGTGTGACCTAGAAATCTAAAATGGGTATAATGTGAGGATATGTGGGATTGAATGAGTTTATGATTTGTGGCACGCTAAAGTTGTTATTGGGGTATTGTTTATGATTTTAGATGGTTAAATGAGATTACATTGTAAGTTTGGAGGAATTGGGGAAATGGGTATAAATATGCTTGATAAATGCCATAGTGAGGGAATTCATGAAGTATGAACACTATGAGCTTAATGTCGATTTGATATCGACTTTGAATGAGTTAATAGGCCTAAGAAAATCCATAGACTCGAGTTATGGATAAAGTAATGAAACGAGGCCAAATAAGCTTTAATAGAGGCTATAGATTAAATTGACTATAGCAAGCACAAGGGTTGCAATATATGGGTCGAATATAATGCGGGATACAATTTTGTGCAGTCCCGAAGAGTTCGTTGAAGGCGAACCAAATTGTACGAGTAAGCAGCTTAAGGAAGTGGAATCACGCATCGCAATTCCAGGTAAGGGAATTTTGTGAGTATATAGAGGTAGCTGCTCGTACTTTGAACTTGTGGGTGAATATCGGGTGTTTTTATGAAATGCATGATTGCTCAAATAAATGTTGATGGTATTCGTGAAAGATGATGGGTATATGCGTGGTTTTGGATTTGAAGTGGATGTTATGAAAAAGGGATAGTAAGGCTAATAATTGCATAAATCATGTGTTTTGAATGCTTTTACAAAACACAATGCTTTGATTTGAGCAAATAAAAGGATAGGCTGGCTAGTACTTGAATGATGTTGTGAAATAGCCCATACGAGGCACTAAGCATTTATGAGATGTTTTGAATGCATGTAAGCCGCCTATCGCATGTATGTGATATAATTCGCGTTAGAGCCGCGCTCGCGCGAGATTTCTATGTTTTCACTTGTGTGAAACGTGCTTGAGCTTAGCTCGCACTTTGAAATTGAATTGTGATGATGTTTATAAACCGTACTGGAGCTTCTGCTCGTACGTGGATTGTGAATGGTTATCTTATGAGTATAACCGTACTAGAGCTATGCTCGTACACGCCTCTTTATGAGAAGATGCATGATGCATGAGTCGTGCTAGAGCTTTGCTCGCACAAGCTTGTACAATGGGATACGTATAGGGTTGTGAAAGTGGGTAAGATCCTTAAGCCTTACATCCTTAAGCTAACATCCTTAAGCCCGAAGAGGCAGGGAGGCTCTGTTAGGCGGGGAGGCTCTGTTCGGTGGGGAGGCTCTCTTACGGAAAGGACCCTTAAGCCAACATCCTTAAGCCCAAAGAGGCGGGGAGGCTCTGTTAGGCAGGGAGGCTCTCCTACATGGGTATGGTGAAGGTAAGATCCTTAAGCCCTACATCCTTAAGCTAACATCCTTAAGCCCGAAGAGGCAGGGAGGCTCTGTTAGGCGGGGAGGCTCTGTTCGGTGGGGAGGCTCTCTTACGGAAAGGACCCTTAAGCCCTACATCCTTAAGCTAACATCCTTAAGCCCGAGGAGGCAGGGAGGCTCTGTTAGGCGGGGAGGCTCTGTTCGGCAGGAAGGCTCTCCTTCACGGAATATGGAAAACTCTTGGTATGGGGTAGATAAGACCTAGGAATGGCACCCCCAATCATGATATGAGTTGCGGAGTACGATGTACCGTGTATATCACATGGAGTACGATGTACCGCATGATGGTTATGTGATGAGAAAGTCTGGCGAGGGATAATTCATCTTCGTGCCAGTATGATACCCCGCACACCTGGATGCGTGTGATCTGGGATGATTTATGATGTAATGATTCACATAGGCACTTCTAATATAGTGACCTAGATTTATACACATGCGTGAATTGTGGAATGTAAATGTGGTTGTGGTTTGTGAGTTGATATGGTGGTGTTATGTTGTTGGTTCAAAAAGGAAGTTTCTAAATGAATTGCCCTTTTATGAATTTAAATGAGATTGAGCATGAGATGTTTTACACATGATGTCTCTACCATGTTTTATATGCCAATGCACATGATTTGATACATGATATATATGTATATTCACATGGCATAGTTTTATTCCTCATGCTCCTACTATAAACGATTTATGCATAACACTATCAGCATGTAGATAGAGTAGTTATCTACCATGCTTGCATTATTGCCTTACTGAGCGTGTGGTTGCTCATCCCACTCTATTTTCCCCCCTACAGAGCGTGCATAGTAGCCCAGTGAGGACTGAGGCGTATTATTTTGGACTCCGCTGCATCTCCATCGCTAAGAGGTATATACACAGTGATTCTTTTTGTATCTAAACAATGTAAAAGCACAGTATTCTTTTGAGTCGTACTTATGGGGGATGTAGATGTCAGTAAAACATGTATTCGTATAAGTACACGATTAAATGCACATGTATGACATCGTTTTAATTTATTGAGAATGAATGAGATGTGGTGATTATTATTGGCTCACAGCCCAACAGTGTGTGGTGAGTTTAGTTCACGACCGGGTAAGGTAACAGTAAAACGCGAAAAATTTTCAGTGATTTCAGTTAAAGAGAATGGAATTGGGTCGTGACAGAGATTGGTATCAGAGCTGTGTTGGCCTGATGTGAGTCATTAATAAAATGTAGGAAAGTACATCCCCATAGTACTGTGCTTTTGTTTAGATATAACTGTGTATACCGTGATGGATTGAGCTTAATGAATTATTATAATACAGGGAGTTAGGCACTATGCCAGTTACACGCAAAGGTAGAGGGGCGAGAGCACGTGCTAGAGGCCGTAGAGGTAGGCCTGAGAGCCGTGCGGAGCCACAGACTGAGCAGGCTCCACAGAACCCTGCTGAGAGAGCAGGTGATACTGAGGCTCGCTTCGCTAGGTTAGAGCGGAGTATTGAGAGTCTGGTGGAGATAGTCACGCAGGCCTTGGGCGCCGGTGACAGACGAGGTCCCGCGGCACAGCCTACTACTGAACAGGCAGCTGTAGAGGCGGAGAGACCTCAGACTGCTGAGGCAGTTACAGTTACACCACCTCCAGCCCAGGATACAGATTCTCCTATCGCTCCACAGCAGAGCGGTAGTGATGTGGGTTATGACTGCGACTTGAGCAGGTTGCGAGAGTTTCAAGCGCTGAAACCCCCAGTGTTCAGAGGGGTGAAGGACCCAGTGATTACGGAGGATTGGTGTATGAGATGGAGAAACTGTATAGGTTTTTCCGATGCACTTCAAGTGAGAAGGTTGCCTTTGCCGTGTTTATGCTGAAAGGCGAGGCCGAGCATTGGTGGAGGTCCACCGAGACTATTTTGAGGGCCAGACATTCTGAGATCTCGTGGGAGATATTTCTAGAGGCCTTCAGGAAGCAGTATATTCCAGCTACCGCACAGAGGAAATTGCGGATGGAATTTATGAACTTGGTTCAGGGGAACCGTACTGTGGACGAGTATGAGTCCAAGTTTATGTCCTTGGGGAGATATGACCCGGACACGATGGGTAGTGAGACCCGAAAGATTCAGAAGTTCATGGATGGATTGAGATTGGCCATCCGGACTAAGCTAGCTCCCTTCGATATTGTGACTTATGAGGAGGCGGTACACAAGGCTCAGTTATGTGAACAAGACTTTGAGCGAAATGCCTCCGAGCTTGGGAGAGTCAGTGTTAAAAAGGACAAGGATCGGAAGAGATCCGGGTTTGGAAGAGTGGTCAAGAGAGATGGCCAAAGAGTTTTCGAGAAGAGGCCAAAGATTGAGGAGGTGCGTGAGAGAGCTGCTAGACCTCCCGTATACCCAGCCTTGACTGCGCCGAGGGGCATGACTATTGGGGGACCACGACCTACTACTGATCAGTGTAGGAGATGTGGGAGATTCCATGGGAATAGGCCCTGTCCGATGACCCCTATGGTGTGTTTTAGATGCGAGAGACCAGGACATATGGCTAAGTATTGTCCCGAGAAGATGGAGATTGCCCCACAGAAGGGCAAGGAGCCTGAGGGAGCTCCAGTTGAAACAGCAGCCCCGAGGAGGAGGGCTACAGCTGAGGAAAAAGGGAAACAGGCTGCGGGTGTGAGCAGAGGAAGAGTACATGCACTGGATCAGGACACCGCAGATGCTTCGACGGATGTGATAAAAGGTACCATCCGAATCTTTGATTTAGAAGCATTGGTATTATTTGATCCTGGTGCCACACATTCTTTCATATCACCTTCCTTTGCACATAAATTGTTGAAATATGTGAAACCAACATTGTTGGATAAAATGTTGATGATTTCCACACCCATGAATGATAGTCAATTGACTGAGCATGTATGTAGGGATTGTAAATTAAAGATAGAGGGGAAGGAAATGATAGCCATCTGATTTTATTGAATATGAATGATTTTGATGTAATTTTGGGAATGGATTGGTTGGCTACCAATCGTGTTGTGATGGATTGTCATGCCAAAACATTGATGTTTTCAGGATTAGACAATCTTATTGTAAACTTTGATGAAAAGAAATGATATGAAACTAGCATGGTTGTTGTAAATAAAAGGAGTATGATTTTAAATTCATATTGCTTAAGAGATGAATTTCTTGTTTATGATAACTATTGAATGTGGAGTGATGGTTTATGTTACTAACGACGGAGAGGATAATGTGAAGGGTTCATTGCATACGTGGTCGATATAGATGAGGCACACCCGGAATTGAAAGACATACCCGTAATTACGGATTACCCTGATGTCTTTCCGGATGAATTACCAGGACTACCACCTGAAAGGGAAATGGAATTTTACATTGAGTTAGTGCCTGGTACAGAGCCGATATCGAAGCCACCCTATAGAATGGCTCCGATAGAATTGGAAGAGCTGAAGAAACAGCTGCAAGAGTTGTTGGAGAAGGGGTTTATTAGACCGAGTGTCTCACCTTGGGGAGCACCGGTTCTATTTGTAAGGAAGAAGGATGGAAGCCTCCGACTGTGTATAGATTACCGGTTGTTGAATAAGGCCACCATTAAGAACAAGTACCCCCTTCCAAGAATCGATGATTTGTTGGATCAGCTCCAGGGAGCCGAAGTATTTTCTAAGATAGATCTGCGGTCAGGGTACCATCAGTTGAGGATCAGGAGTGGAGATGTACCCAAGACAGCATTTCGTACCCGTTATGGCCACTACGAGTTTTTGGTGATGCCATTCGGATTGACGAATGCTCCCGCAGCATTTATGGCATTGATGAATGATATATTCAAGCCATACCTGGACAAGTTTGTGATTGTTTTCATAGATGACATTTTGGTGTATTCCAAGTCCAGGGAAGATCATGAGGAGCACTTGAGGATAGTTCTGCAGACCCTCCGAGAGAGAGAATTGTATGCCAAACTCAGCAAGTGTAACTTCTGGTTGGAACAGATCTCATTTCTGGGGCATGTTGTGTCTAAGGATGGGGTATCAGTGGATCCATCCAAGATAGAAGCAGTTGTGCAGTGGGAACAGCCCAAGACAGTAACTGAGATCAGAAGTTTCCTGGGATTGGCAGGATATTATCGGAGATTTGTAGAGGGTTTCTCGAGACTAGCTGCTCCGTTGACACGCCTCACGCGTAAAGATGTTAAGTTTACATGGGATGAGGCATGTGAGAGGAGTTTTGAGGAGCTTAAGCGTCGATTGACGACTGCTCCAGTTCTCACTATTCCTACCAGCTCAGGAGGATTCTCGGTGTATACGGATGCATCACACCAGGGACTGGGCTGTGTGCTTATGCAGGATGGGAAGGTAGTTGCCTATGGATCTAGACAGTTGAAAGATCATGAGAGGAACTACCCGACACATGATTTAGAGTTGGCGGCCATAGTATTTGCTTTGAAAATATGGCGCCACTATCTTTATGGTGAGAAATTTCAGGTGTTCACAGATCATAAGAGCCTTAAGTACCTGTTCTCGCAGAAAGAGCTGAATATGAGACAGAGGAGATGGCTCGAACTCCTGAAAGACTATGATTGTGAAATCATGTACCACCCGGGTAAGGCAAATGTAGTTGCCGATGCTTTGAGTAGAAAGAACCTTGGGTTGGTGTCTTATATGATGGTACGGGAACATGAATTGTTAGAACACTTTGCGAACCTCAGTTTGGATGTAACCCCACCTGGATCTGAGAGACTTGAGATCATGGCTAGTTTGAGACTAGAGCCAGAGTTGATTGGCCGTATTCGGCAAGCCCAGCAGAGCGATCGACGGTGTATCGATTGGCTGAGGCAGATACAGATAGGTGTGGGTATTGATTTTGAGCAGAGTGCTGATGGCTTATTGAGGTTCAGAGGCAGAGTATGCGTTCCCAGGGATCCTGAGATCAGGAGAACGATTTTATCAGAGGCTCACTCATCGAAATATACGATACATCCGGGAAGTACCAAGATGTATCAAAACCTTCGGAAGGTTTATTGGTGGTCTGGAATGAAAAGAGACATTGCGGAATATGTCGCTAAGTGTCTCGTTTGTCAGCAAGTGAAGGTAGAGCATCAGAAGCCTGCAGGATTATTGCAGCCTCTACCGATACCGACATGGAAGTGGGAGCATGTCACCATGGATTTTGTGATGGGGTTACCGAGGACCCGTAGAGGTCATGATGCCATATGGGTTATTGTGGATCGGTTGACTAAGTCCGCCCATTTCTTGGCTATGAGAGCTACCGATACACTGAGTCAGTTGGCGAACCTGTATATCCGAGAGATAGTACGGCTACATGGTGTACCAGTGAGCGTTGTTTCTGATAGGGATGCCCGCTTCACTTCCCATTTCTGGGAACATTTTCAGGAAGCGCTGGGGACCCGACTGAGTTTTAGCACCGCTTTTCATCCTCAGACAGATGGGCAGTCAGAGAGGACTATACAGACCCTCGAGGATATGTTGAGAGCGTGTGTGCTGGATTATAGAGGCTCCTGGGATGACCACCTGCAGTTAGCCGAGTTCGCTTATAATAATAGCTATCATGCTAGTATCGGGATGGCACCCTATGAGGCATTATACGGGCGTAGATGCCGTTCCCCTATTGGATGGGAAGAGGTTGGTGACAGACAAATTTTTGCTCCGGACTTAGTGCAGCAGGCATCTGAGGACGTCCAGTTGATATGTGAGAGATTACGGACAGCTCAGAGCCGGCAAAAGAGTTATGCTGACAAGAGACGAAGACCACTGGAGTTTGATGAGGGTGAGTCGGTGTTTCTGAGGGTATCACCATCGAAGGGTATTATGAGATTTGGTAAGAAGGGCAAGCTGAGCCCTAGATACATCGGACCCTTCGAGATTTTGGAGAGAGTGAGAGATAAGGCGTATAGATTGGCATTGCCACCGGACTTGGCAAATGTCCACAACGTCTTCCACGTCTCGATGCTTCGGAAGTATCACCCGGACCCGGCACACGTGATAAAATATGAGCCGTTGGAGCTCCATGAGAGTATGACGTATGTTGAGAAGCCGGTTCGGATATTGGACAGAAAAGAGAAAGTGTTGCGGAATAAGACAATTCCCTTGGTGAAAGTGCTTTGGCAACACCACAAGGCGGAAGAGGCCACGTGGGAATTGGAGAACTTGATACGGGAGAAGTACCCCAACTGTTTGAAGAGTGACTTGGTTCTAATTTGGAGGACCAAATTCCTTGAAGGAGGGGAGAATGTAAGACCCCGTATACGTATAAGGGTAATGTGTGTACTTGGATCCAATAATATGAATGGACTTGTAATGTAAAGTATGATTGATGTAAGTCCATGGATTCAATGTATGTATGTGTAATATAAATTGTAACGTACATACAAGTTTCATTTAGTATGAATACGAAGAAATGATTTATGGCAAGTGATGGATGTGATTGAGACTCAAAATGAGTAGTGTGGTAAAATGGAATGGAGTTATGCTTCCATTTGGTTTTATGATTTCATACCTTTGAATATACAATGAATGCACACAAGTTTCAATGTGCATAAGGTATGAATGGATGCCATTTTCAAGTTATAAAGGTGGATGGATGAGGAAATGGCCATGGCAATAGATTGAGGGTGTGTTGGTATGAGTTGCAGCAATGAAACTGTAGGAAATCTGGAAAACATGAGGTCCAGATCGATCTCCTAGGATGAGAGATCGATCTGGAAGAGCCAGAATGCCTTGATTTGGGCGAAAGAATAGAGCAGATCGATCTCCAATGGAGCCAGATCGATCTACCAAGCGTTCTGTAAGGGAAAAGATCGATCCTCAAGCACCCAGATCGATCTCCTTAGCTCTCTGTTTGGGACCAGATCGATCTCATGCTTCGACAGATCGATCTCATGCCTCAACAGATCGATCTCATTGCTTCGACAGATCGATCTCAGGCTTAAAAATGCCGTGAAAAAGAGGGATTTTAAAGGATCAGATCGATCTCCTCTTGGACCAGATCGATCTCCTCAAGTCATTTCTATATAAGGAGAGCTGAAAAATCTGGAAATCTCGGAAAACACTTAACCCTACAACTTCAACCCCAAAAACCTAATTTTCCCTCTCTAAAAATCAACCATTTTCAGTGAGATTTGAAGGGAGATCATTAGAGGCAAAGTTGTTCCTATCAAAGAGGAGAACAACATAGTGAGAGGGCATTTTCCCATTTTTGGAATTGAAGGAGTTGAGGGCATTACCAATTGGAGCAAGAAGAGAAATCATATTGGTAAGATTCTAACACTCCAATCTAAATGCATTAGCTATTTAATTGATTTTGGAGTTGATTGGTATGAGTATTGATGGATAAACTACCTAAGAATGTAGTGGAAGTGGTGTGACCTAGAAATCTAAAATGGGTATAATGTGAGGATATGTGGGATTGAATGAGTTTATGATTTGTGGCACGCTAAAGTTGTTATTGGGGTATTGTTTATGATTTTAGATGGTTAAATGAGATTACATTGTAAGTTTGGAGGAATTGGGGAAATGGGTATGAATATGCTTGATAAATGCCATAGTGAGGGAATTCATGAAGTATGAACACTATGAGCTTAATGTCGATTTGATATCGACTTTGAATGAGTTAATAGGCCTAAGAAAATCCATAGACTCGAGTTATGGATAAAGTAATGAAACGAGGCCAAATAAGCTTTAATAGAGGCTATAGATTAAATTGACTATAGCAAGCACAAGGGTTGCAATATATGGGTCGAATATAATGCGGGATACGATTTTGTGCAGTCCCGAAGAGTTCGTTGAAGGCGAACCAAATTGTACGAGTAAGCAGCTTAAGGAAGTGGAATCACGCATCGCAATTCCAGGTAAGGGAATTTTGTGAGTATATAGAGGTAGCTGCTCGTACTTTGAACTTGTGGGTGAATATCGGGTGTTTTTATGAAATGCATGATTGCTCAAATAAATGTTGATGGTATTCGTGAAAGATGATGGGTATATGCGTGGTTTTGGATTTGAAGTGGATGTTATGAAAAAGGGATAGTAAGGCTAATAATTGCATAAATCATGTGTTTTGAATGCTTTTACAAAACACAATGCTTTGATTTGAGCAAATAAAAGGATAGGCTGGCTAGTACTTGAATGATGTTGTGAAATAGCCCATACGAGGCACTAAGCATTTATGAGATGTTTTGAATGCATGTAAGCCGCCTATCGCATGTATGTGATATAATTCGCGTTAGAGCCGCGCTCGCGCGAGATTTCTATGTTTTCACTTGTGTGAAACGTGCTTGAGCTTAGCTCGCACTTTGAAATTGAATTGTGATGATGTTTATAAACCGTACTGGAGCTTCTGCTCGTACGTGGATTGTGAATGGTTATCTTATGAGTATAACCGTACTAGAGCTATGCTCGTACACGCCTCTTTATGAGAAGATGCATGATGCATGAGTCGTGCTAGAGCTTTGCTCGCACAAGCTTGTACAATGGGATACGTATAGGGTTGTGAAAGTGGGTAAGATCCTTAAGCCTTACATCCTTAAGCTAACATCCTTAAGCCCGAAGAGGCAGGGAGGCTCTGTTAGGCGGGGAGGCTCTGTTCGGTGGGGAGGCTCTCTTACGGAAAGGACCCTTAAGCCAACATCCTTAAGCCCAAAGAGGCGGGGAGGCTCTGTTAGGCAGGGAGGCTCTCCTACATGGGTATGGTGAAGGTAAGATCCTTAAGCCCTACATCCTTAAGCTAACATCCTTAAGCCCGAAGAGGCAGGGAGGCTCTGTTAGGCGGGGAGGCTCTGTTCGGTGGGGAGGCTCTCTTACGGAAAGGACCCTTAAGCCCTACATCCTTAAGCTAACATCCTTAAGCCCGAGGAGGCAGGGAGGCTCTGTTAGGCGGGGAGGCTCTGTTCGGCAGGAAGGCTCTCCTTCACGGAATATGGAAAACTCTTGGTATGGGGTAGATAAGACCTAGGAATGGCACCCCCAATCATGATATGAGTTGCGGAGTACGATGTACCGTGTATATCACATGGAGTACGATGTACCGCATGATGGTTATGTGATGAGAAAGTCTGGCGAGGGATAATTCATCTTCGTGCCAGTATGATACCCCGCACACCTGGATGCGTGTGGTCTGGGATGATTTATGATGTAATGATTCACATAGGCACTTCTGATATAGTGACCTAGATTTATACACATGCGTGAATTGTGGAATGTAAATGTGGTTGTGGTTTGTGAGTTGATATGGTGGTGTTATGTTGTTGGTTCAAAAAGGAAGTTTCTAAATGAATTGGCCTTTTATGAATTTAAATGAGATTGAGCATGAGATGTTTTACACATGATGTCTCTACCATGTTTTATATGCCAATGCACATGATTTGATACATGATATATATGTATATTCACATGGCATAGTTTTATTCCTCATGCTCCTACTATAAACGATTTATGCATAACACTATCAGCATGTAGATAGAGTAGTTATCTACCATGCTTGCATTATTGCCTTACTGAGCGTGTGGTTGCTCATCCCACTCTATTTTCCCCCCTACAGAGCGTGCATAGTAGCCCAGTGAGGACTGAGGCGTATTATTTTGGACTCCGCTGCATCTCCATCGCTAAGAGGTATATACACAGTGATTCTTTTTGTATCTAAACAATGTAAAAGCACAATATTCTTTTGAGTCGTACTTATGGGGGATGTAGATGTCAGTAAAACATGTATTCGTATAAGTACACGATTAAATGCACATGTATGACATCGTTTTAATTTATTGAGAATGAATGAGATGTGGTGATTATTATTGGCTCACAGCCCAACAGTGTGTGGTGAGTTTAGTTCACGACCGGGTACGGTAACAGTAAAACGCGAAAAATTTTCAGTGATTTCAGTTAAAGAGAATGGAATTGGGTCGTGACATAGGATGGCTCCGATTGAGTTGGAGGAGCTAAGGAAGCAGTTGCAGGATTTGCTTGAGAAGGGGTTTGTGAGACCGAGCGTGTCAACTTGGGGAGCTCCGGTCTTGTTTGTGAGAAAGAAGGATGGCAACCTCCGATTGTGTATAGATTACAGATTGTTGAATAAGGCTACCTGTGAGATCCGCAATTTTTGTATAATATTCCTTATGATTTCCATATTGTATGACATTAGTATATGTTAATGGATTCATAAGATGGTTGATTCGGATTTGATAAAATGCGGATGAAACGAAATAAATTACGTAAAATCGAGTACGGATAAATCGGGAAAATAAAGAAGCAACAAGTTTTTAAGGAATTTAATCGAGTTGACTGAAAATGAAGAATTGAAAATAGGGAAAAGATTGTGGATTGATGAAAGAAAATCGATTCAATTTGGTCCCGAACACGTACAAGGGTAAAATGGTCAAAAGACCAAAATTCGGTATAAATTCGATAAGTAATTTTCGTTAAAATATGGAATTTGTGAAATCTGGATCAATACCAAGGAAAATAATTAAATTCGAGGTCGATTGATCTAGATATAAATTTATTGAAATTTACGGGAATTAATTTGGAATTAATCGGGATTTTTAATTTGAAAAATTATCCCGAAAAGAATCGAAAAATATACCGAGAAAGACGAAAATACACTGATAAATTCATTTATTGATTAAATGAATTTAATAATATTTTTTAAAGATTTTTTTGAGATATTTAGACTATTTTAATATATTTTAATGTATTAAAATAACAATAAATCAGTTAAAAAAAAAAAAAAAAAAAAAAAAAAAAAAAAAAAAAAAAAAGGGAAATCTGAATCGGGGAGAGAGAAGAAACCCGAAAAACGGAACCCAGCCGACCCGTCCGCAACCCGACACCCCCGACGAGCCACCGACGACCGTTGAACCCAGATACCGGTCGGAAAAGGAAGAGCGTCGTCCGGCGATTCCAGTGGTACCGGAAACGCACGCCGACGACCCCTATTTCCGGCGAATCGAAGGCCGAAAGTCCAGCGGAGAAATCGCCTCGGTCCTGGCGAACGGCGGCATTCCAGTGTCGATTCAGCCCAGCCGAGCCTTCCCCTGACTGAGACGGTTCTGTTGAACCCAGTAGCTGCCGACGAGATGGCCGGAATCTCCGGCGACGGCAAACGGGCCAAAACGGCACCGTAGCCGAGAAGGGAGAAAAGAAAAAGAAAAAGAAAAAGAAAAAGAAAAGAAAAAAAAAAAAAAAAGGGAAAAAAAGGAAGAAAGTGTACCCGGGGACGACTCGAAAATTCGGGTAAGTGACCGAGGGTCGGGATTGACCTGCGGATAAATCTCGGGAATTCAATTTAATATTTTATTGATGAAAAATGACCCGAATTTAAATAATTGTGCAGTGTCACTACAGAGCCCGAACGAGAACCGATTTAGCTCCGATTTTCGTACCCCACACCATATTGGGTAAGCATATTCTAATTACGATAATATGAGTCCTTTAATGCAGAGTTTCGATTATTTTACAGATTTACGGATTAATTCTGCATAAAAGGAATTTTATTTGAAATTTCAAAGTAATTATCGTAAACAGTATCTGGGCTATCCACTGAGTTTGGAACGAAGCCCGATGATTATTGATAAATCAAATGAGCCCAGTAAACTCGAAGAAGAGATTTAAAAAGTGGAAACGGGCTGAAAAAGGGGTTTGAGGCCCATTAAAGTGCAATCGGGCCCAATAGAGTAAAACAAGCCCAGAGCTTTAGATTCGATCAGTAAGAGTGAAATACTGATCTGTATATTGAACTGAACCCATATGTGGTTATATGCAGCTCTGTAGACGAGCAAATTGGACTGAGAGACCTGGTACGACCGAGTCGGGATAACCTCGCGCGTGATTCCAGGTAAGGGAATTTTATGAACACTTAGAGGTAGCTGTACGTAATTCTGAGGGGATTTACATTACGTTAAATTCAATAGGCTACCTGAAAAACAGAATAATAATTTTTACGGAAAAATATGGAAATAGTGGAAAATGACTATTTTGCCCCCAGTTAGGAAAATTTCAAAAAGGGTAGTAAGGCTATGAAATTGCATGAATTTCATGATTTTAATGTTTTCCTGATGATATTGCTGTAATTCAAGCAATTTATGGATAGGTTGGCTATTATTTACATGTTTTATGTGAAAAGGCACAGGCTAGGTGCCAGATGATTTTTATTTAACATGTTTTGATAATATTGAGCCACCTATCAGTGTTATATGAGTGTAACCGTGCTTGAGCACTGCTCGCACTGGATATTATATTTTAACTCATACTCAGAGTGCTGGAGCATTACTCGCACTATTTTACAGATTTGTTTTATATGACTACCGTACTGGAGTTTTTCTCGTACGAGGTTTTCACTGAGTTTTAATACTTATCCGTACTGGAGCAATGCTCGTACGTGGATTTGAATTGAATGTATAATCAGTTTAAGTCGTACTGGAGCACTGCTCGTACGCAGATTTTAATTGATTTCTATGAAACCGTGCTAGAGTTTCACTCGCACGAGGTTTTCAGATATCATGAATATGCATGGAGCCGTGCTGGAGCTTCGCTCGCACAGGAATTTATATGACATGCATATAGCCGTGTTGGAGCCTCCTGTTGACTGTGTGTCACAGTGAGATATGCTCACACGTGCATACTGAGACATACCTGACATGGGTGGATAAGACCTATTACAGGCACCCCTGATTGAGCTTGGGTTCACGGAGTACGATGTACCGTGTATATCACGCGGAGTACGCTGTACCGTGGGGATTGTTGGAGTGGAGTGGCATTAGCCACGAGACAGCAAGTCTTGCCCTCGCAATCCTGATATTATGCTGTTCTGGCGGGTAGGATGACCCACCTCCCGTTTCAGGTGTGATACCCCGTACACTAGGATCCGTGTGCCAGGGATCACGAGGTTATGGCCATAGTCCTGGATATTACACATATAGTCGTTGACATGTCTCACATGATATAATTATTGGTCTTGATAGACCAGGGTAGACCCGAGGGAGGGGTCAGGCCCCGATTTTCTTATGATTTCAATGAGATTTGGTTATTCCCATGGAGGGATTTTATGAGACTTTTATTGATTTGTAACCCTGTGAGAAGGGTGTTTTATAACGGAGATTTGAAAATACAGAATTTTGTTGAAATTGGTTTTGATTTGTAAGTGTATCGTATTTTGACCCAGATGGGGTATTTTAAAATGTGTTGTTTCATTGAGCATGAGATGTTTTCACATGAGGATTATTCCATGTTTTAATATGCCGATTTCCTGTTTTAGAACAGAAGATATTATATAAATGGCATATCATTGTTTTTTTACCTCATGCTCACATATATCCTGATTTTCTTATCAGCATGTAGATAGTATAGCTATCTACCCGTTTGTATTATTGCCTTACTGAGCATGTGGAGCTCACCCTTTTATTTTCCACCCACTTTCAGTATTTTCACCGTAGAGATAGCGGGTGTAGAGAGTAGACGGCATAGCTGATATCTTCGTTTCCCATCGACTGTCAGGTATACACCACGTACAGAATTTTGTATTAGTATGCTTACAGCACAGTATTGTATATAAATGAATATTTGGGGATGTAAATAAAAAATCACGTGATGTATAAACATACCGACCTCTCTAGTATATGATAATGATATCAGTATGTGTGGTTACGTGAAATATTTCTTAATGGTTTGAATGGTATATCGATATTGATTCACAGCCCAACCAGTTAAGAAGAATATGTCACGAGGAGGTAAGAAAGATTTTTCAAAAGCGAAAAATTTGTACTGATTTTAGGTAGTATTGGGTCGTGACAGAATAAGTGGTATCAGAGCAGAGGTTGGTCAGACGTGAATCAGTATCGATACGTAAGCAATTATGAGTTAGAGTTGGTCGGATAAGAGTCGATAATGGTTGTTAAGGAAAATTACATCCCCCTTAGTACTGTGCCGTATGAGATATCAAAGTGTACACTAGATGGGAATTAAATTAACAAATGAATTTGGAATACAGGATTTACATTATGCCGGTCACCCGCAGTGGTAGAGGGGCTAGTACACGTGCTAGAGGCCGTAGGGGCAGGCCTAGAGGCCGTGGTGATAGTATACAGACTGGTCAGGTACCTGAGGGTACTGCTGTGAGACCAGATGAGACTGAGGCACGCTTTGCTAGACTTGAGCGGAGTATTGAGAGCCTGGCTGAGATTGTAGCGCAGCAGGCAGCGCTCGGGGCTAGAGATAGGCGAGATCCGGCGGGACAGGCAGCAGCTGATCCCGAGATGCCGGCACAGGCCGCAGAGTTACCCGAGATTCAGGCTCAGGCTGCAGAGGCAGTGAGACCCCAGCCAGCTCAGGATGTTGGATATGAGTGTGACCTGGATCGATTTAGACATTTTCAGAAGTTTAGACCTCCAATCTTCCATGGGAGGAAGGACCCAGTAGTAGCTGAGGATTGGGTGTATCAGATGGAGAAGCTATATAGGCTTTTCAGGTGCACTACTACTGAGAGAGTTGCTTTTGCCGTATTTGTGTTTCAGGGAGCGGCAGAGCATTGGTGGAGATCTACCGAGCCGATATTGAGAGCTCGACATGCTGAGGTCACATGGGAGATATTTTTGGATGCCTTTAGAAGGCAGTATGTTCCCGCTACTGCACAGCGGAAGTTGAGGATGGAGTTTATGAGTTTGGTTCAGGGGAACCAGTCTATTGACGAGTATGAGACTCGATTCATCTCTTTGGGGAGATATGATTTGGAGACGATGGGCAGTGAGGATCGGAAGGTCCAGAAGTTTATAGATGGACTGAGACCAGCCATCAGATATCGGTTAGCTCCCTTTGATGTTTCGACTTATGAGGAGGCAGTACATAGAGCTCAGCTGTGTGAGCAGGATTATGAGCGGAACGTCTCCGAGACAGGAAAGTTCAGTAGGAGTCGAGACAGAGATCGAAAGAGACCCGGGAGAGATAGATTTTTCAGGAGAGGTGTACGGCTCTCTGATAAGAGGCCGAAGATTGAGGAGGTTCAGGAGAGGACAGATAGACCCCCTGTTCATCCGGCTTTACCACCAGCTAGAGGCATTGTCATTGGAGGATCACGCCCTACTACTGATCGATGTAGGCGATGTGGCAGATATCATGGTACCAGACCTTGTCCAGTGCCTATAGCTACTACTGTAGTATGTTATCGATGTGGGAGGCCAGGGCATGTGATGAGAGATTGCCCAGAGAGACAGGACACTGCCCCACAGAAGGGCAAGGAGCCGGAGAGAGCTCCAGTTCAGATTTCTGCTCAGAGGAGGAGAGCTACTGCTGAAGAGAAAGGGAAGCAAGTGATGGGTACAGGGCGAGTTCATGCTTTGGACCAGGATACGGCAGATCAGTCGTCTGATGTGGTGAAAGGTACCATCCTGATCTTTGATTTAGAAGCATATGTTTTGATTGATCCTGGTGCCACGCATTCATTCGTATCGCCTTCATTTGCATGTAAATTATCTAAGTATGTAGAGTCTATTCCTCTGAGTAGTAAATTGTTAATACTTACCCCCATAAACACTAGTCAACTAGTAGAGTATGTAGTCAGGGACTGTAAGTTAAAAGTCGGGGAAAAAGAAATGTCAGCCGACCTTATTGTGTTGTATATGAGGGATTTCGATATCATATTAGGAATGGATTGGTTGGCTGCCAATCGTGTGGTGTTAGATTGTTTTTCTAAGACGTTAACGTTTAATACCCCCGAAAAATATGTTGTAAAATTTCTCTGAAAGTAATGAAATCAGTGTTGTTCTAAATGGAGCAATAAATTTTGCTGATTTTATGATTTATGTTTTGAAGGATTCATCGCATATGTGGTTGATACGGATCATGTACAATTGAATTTGAGAGATATTCCAGTGGTTATGGAGTTTCCTGACGTCTTTCCAGACGATTTACCAGGATTACCTCCAGCCAGAGAGATGGAGTTTGGGATAGATTTAATACCTGGTACAGAACCGATTTCGAGACCACCGTATAGGATGGCTCCGATTGAGTTGGAGGAGCTGAGGAAGCAGTTACAGGATTTGCTTGAGAAGGGGTTTGTGAGACCGAGCGTATCACCTTGGGGAGCTCCGGTCTTGTTTGTGAGGAAGAAGGATGGCAGCCTCCGATTGTGTATGGATTACAGATTGTTGAATAAGGCTACCATTAAGAATAAGTATCCCCTTCCACGCATTGATGATCTATTGGATCAGCTTCAGGGAGCACAGGTCTTTTCTAAGATTGATCTGAGGTCTGGGTATCATCAGCTGAGGATACGGAGAGAGGATGTGCCCAAGACAGCATTTAGGACCCGTTATGGTCATTATGAGTTTTTGGTTATGCCATTCGGGTTGACTAATGCTCCCGCAGCATTCATGGCTTTGATGAACGATGTGTTCAAGCCATACCTGGATCGGTTTGTAATTGTATTTATCGATGATATTTTGGTATACTCTAGATCCAGGGAGGACCACGAGCAGCACTTGAGGATAGTGTTACAGACCCTCAGAGAGAGACAGTTGTATGCCAAACTCAGTAAGTGTGACTTCTGGTTGGAGCAGATTTCTTTTCTGGGCCATGTAGTATCGAAGGATGGAGTGTCTGTGGACCCATCCAAGATAGAGGCAGTTGTTCAGTGGGAGCGACCCAGGACAGTTACAGAGATTCGGAGTTTTTTGGGTTTGGCGGGATATTACAGGAGATTTGTAGAGGGTTTCTCCAGATTAGCTGCTCCGTTGACACGTCTCACACGAAAGGATGTTGAGTATGTGTGGGATGATGCCTGTGAGAGGAGTTTTCAGGAGCTGAAGTGTCGATTGACCACTGCTCCAGTTCTCACCATACCTACCAGCTCAGGAGGTTTCTTGGTATATACAGATGCATCGCATCAGGGACTGGGCTGTGTACTGATGCAGGATGGGAGGGTAGTTGCCTATGGATCTAGACAGCTGAAAGATCACGAGAGGAACTATCCGACCCACGATTTGGAGTTGGCGGCCATAGTGTTTGCACTGAAGATATGGCGCCATTACTTATATGGTGAGCAGTTTCAGATTTTTACAGACCATAAGAGTCTGAAGTATTTATTCTCGCAGAAGGAGCTGAACATGAGACAGAGGAGATGGCTCGAGCTCCTGAAGGATTATGATTGCGAGATATTATACCACCCGGGTAAGGCTAATGTAGTTGCTGATGCTTTGAGCAGGAAGAGCCTAGGGTTGGTATCATTTATGATGGTTCGGGAACATGACTTGTTAGAGCAGTTCGCGAGCCTTAGTTTGGACATAGCACCCCCTGAGATTGATAGAGTTGAGATCATTGCGAGCCTGAGATTGGAGCCGGAGTTGATTGACCGTATCCGGCAGGCTCAGCAGAGTGATCAGGGATGTATTCAGCTGATGAGGCAGGTACAGGCAGGTGCAGATACAGATTTTGTATTGAGTACTGATGGTTTACTGAGGTTCCGCGGTAGGATATGTGTTCCCGAGGATCCTGAGATCAGGAGAATGATTTTATCAGAGGCTCACTCAACGAGGTATACAGTACATCCGGGGAATACGAAGATGTATCAGAATCTCCGGAGAGTTTATTGGTGGTCTGGGATGAAGAGAGACATAGCAGAGTATGTTGCGAGATGTCTCGTCTGTCAGCAGGTAAAGGTAGAGCATCAGAAGCCTGCAGGATTATTGCAGCCTCTACCGATACCGACATGGAAGTGGGAGCATGTCACCATGGATTTTGTGATGGGATTACCGAGGACCCGCAGAGGACATGATGCCATCTGGGTGATTGTGGATAGACTGACGAAGTCCGCCCATTTCTTAGCTATGAGAGCTACAGATGCTTTGAGTACGTTGGCGAACTTATATGTTCGAGAGATTGTCAGGCTACATGGCGTGCCAGTGAGCATTGTTTCTGATAGGGATGCCCGCTTCACTTCCCATTTTTGGGAACATTTTCAGGAAGCGTTGGGGACCCAGTTGAGATTTAGCACCGCTTTCCATCCTCAGACAGATGGTCAGTCAGAGAGGACTATACAGACTCTGGAGGATATGTTGAGAGCGTGTGTGCTGGATTTTGGAGGCTCCTGGGATGATCATTTGCCATTAGCCGAGTTCGCCTACAATAACAGTTATCACTCGAGTATTGGGATGGCACCATATGAGGCACTGTATGGTCGCAGATGCCGTTCCCCTATTGGATGGGAAGAGATTGGTGACAGACTGTTATTTGCTCCTGACTTGGTACAGCAGGCTACTGAGGATGTCAGGTTGATATGCGATAGATTGCGGACAGCTCAGAGCCGACAGAAGAGTTATGCTGACAGGAGACGCAGACCACTAGAGTTTGCAGAGGGTGAGTCAGTGTTTTTGAGAGTTTCTCCTTCCAAGGGTATCATGAGGTTCGGTAAGAAAGGTAAACTGAGCCCTCGTTTTATTGGACCCTTTGAAATTCTGGAGCGAGTGGGAGATAAGGCCTATAGATTGGCATTGCCACCAGAGTTGGCAGGTGTACACAGTGTCTTCCACGTTTCTATGCTTCGGAAGTATCATCCGGATCCGTCACACGTGATTCACTACGAGCCGTTAGAGCTCAGTGACAGTATGACATATGTTGAGAGACCAGTTCGAATTTTGGATAGGAAGGAGAAGGTATTGCGATCCAAGACGATCTCTCTGGTGAAGGTTCAGTGGCAGTATCACACTCCGGAGGAAGCTACTTGGGAGCTAGAGAGCATGATACAGGAGAAGTACCCGGAGTTGTTTACCGATTGATTTGGTTCTAATTTGGAGGACCAAATTCTTTTAGTGGGGGAGATTGTGAGATCCGCAATTTTTGTATAATATTCCTTATGATTTCCATATTGTATGACATTAGTATATGTTAATGGATTCATAAGATGGTTGATTCGGATTTGATAAAATGCGGATGAAACGAAATAAATTACGTAAAATCGAGTACGGATAAATCGGGAAAATAAAGAAGCAACAAGTTTTTAAGGAATTTAATCGAGTTGACTGAAAATGAAGAATTGAAAATAGGGAAAAGATTGTGGATTGATGAAAGAAAATCGATTCAATTTGGTCCCGAACACGTACAAGGGTAAAATGGTCAAAAGACCAAAATTCGGTATAAATTCGATAAGTAATTTTCGTTAAAATATGGAATTTGTGAAATCTGGATCAATACCAAGGAAAATAATTAAATTCGAGGTCGATTGATCTAGATATAAATTTATTGAAATTTACGGGAATTAATTTGGAATTAATCGGGATTTTTAATTTGAAAAATTATCCCGAAAAGAATCGAAAAATATACCGAGAAAGACGAAAATACACTGATAAATTCATTTATTGATTAAATGAATTTAATAATATTTTTTAAAGATTTTTTTGAGATATTTAGACTATTTTAATATATTTTAATGTATTAAAATAACAATAAATCAGTTAAAAAAAAAAAAAAAAAAAAAAAAAAAAAAAAAAAAAAAAAAAGGGAAATCTGAATCGGGGAGAGAGAAGAAACCCGAAAAACGGAACCCAGCCGACCCGTCCGCAACCCGACACCCCCGACGAGCCACCGACGACCGTTGAACCCAGATACCGGTCGGAAAAGGAAGAGCGTCGTCCGGCGATTCCAGTGGTACCGGAAACGCACGCCGACGACCCCTATTTCCGGCGAATCGAAGGCCGAAAGTCCAGCGGAGAAATCGCCTCGGTCCTGGCGAACGGCGGCATTCCAGTGTCGATTCAGCCCAGCCGAGCCTTCCCCTGACTGAGACGGTTCTGTTGAACCCAGTAGCTGCCGACGAGATGGCCGGAATCTCCGGCGACGGCAAACGGGCCAAAACGGCACCGTAGCCGAGAAGGGAGAAAAGAAAAAGAAAAAGAAAAAGAAAAAGAAAAGAAAAAAAAAAAAAAAAGGGAAAAAAAGGAAGAAAGTGTACCCGGGGACGACTCGAAAATTCGGGTAAGTGACCGAGGGTCGGGATTGACCTGCGGATAAATCTCGGGAATTCAATTTAATATTTTATTGATGAAAAATGACCCGAATTTAAATAATTGTGCAGTGTCACTACAGAGCCCGAACGAGAACCGATTTAGCTCCGATTTTCGTACCCCACACCATATTGGGTAAGCATATTCTAATTACGATAATATGAGTCCTTTAATGCAGAGTTTCGATTATTTTACAGATTTACGGATTAATTCTGCATAAAAGGAATTTTATTTGAAATTTCAAAGTAATTATCGTAAACAGTATCTGGGCTATCCACTGAGTTTGGAACGAAGCCCGATGATTATTGATAAATCAAATGAGCCCAGTAAACTCGAAGAAGAGATTTAAAAAGTGGAAACGGGCTGAAAAAGGGGTTTGAGGCCCATTAAAGTGCAATCGGGCCCAATAGAGTAAAACAAGCCCAGAGCTTTAGATTCGATCAGTAAGAGTGAAATACTGATCTGTATATTGAACTGAACCCATATGTGGTTATATGCAGCTCTGTAGACGAGCAAATTGGACTGAGAGACCTGGTACGACCGAGTCGGGATAACCTCGCGCGTGATTCCAGGTAAGGGAATTTTATGAACACTTAGAGGTAGCTGTACGTAATTCTGAGGGGATTTACATTACGTTAAATTCAATAGGCTACCTGAAAAACAGAATAATAATTTTTACGGAAAAATATGGAAATAGTGGAAAATGACTATTTTGCCCCCAGTTAGGAAAATTTCAAAAAGGGTAGTAAGGCTATGAAATTGCATGAATTTCATGATTTTAATGTTTTCCTGATGATATTGCTGTAATTCAAGCAATTTATGGATAGGTTGGCTATTATTTACATGTTTTATGTGAAAAGGCACAGGCTAGGTGCCAGATGATTTTTATTTAACATGTTTTGATAATATTGAGCCACCTATCAGTGTTATATGAGTGTAACCGTGCTTGAGCACTGCTCGCACTGGATATTATATTTTAACTCATACTCAGAGTGCTGGAGCATTACTCGCACTATTTTACAGATTTGTTTTATATGACTACCGTACTGGAGTTTTTCTCGTACGAGGTTTTCACTGAGTTTTAATACTTATCCGTACTGGAGCAATGCTCGTACGTGGATTTGAATTGAATGTATAATCAGTTTAAGTCGTACTGGAGCACTGCTCGTACGCAGATTTTAATTGATTTCTATGAAACCGTGCTAGAGTTTCACTCGCACGAGGTTTTCAGATATCATGAATATGCATGGAGCCGTGCTGGAGCTTCGCTCGCACAGGAATTTATATGACATGCATATAGCCGTGTTGGAGCCTCCTGTTGACTGTGTGTCACAGTGAGATATGCTCACACGTGCATACTGAGACATACCTGACATGGGTGGATAAGACCTATTACAGGCACCCCTGATTGAGCTTGGGTTCACGGAGTACGATGTACCGTGTATATCACGCGGAGTACGCTGTACCGTGGGGATTGTTGGAGTGGAGTGGCATTAGCCACGAGACAGCAAGTCTTGCCCTCGCAATCCTGATATTATGCTGTTCTGGCGGGTAGGATGACCCACCTCCCGTTTCAGGTGTGATACCCCGTACACTAGGATCCGTGTGCCAGGGATCACGAGGTTATGGCCATAGTCCTGGATATTACACATATAGTCGTTGACATGTCTCACATGATATAATTATTGGTCTTGATAGACCAGGGTAGACCCGAGGGAGGGGTCAGGCCCCGATTTTCTTATGATTTCAATGAGATTTGGTTATTCCCATGGAGGGATTTTATGAGACTTTTATTGATTTGTAACCCTGTGAGAAGGGTGTTTTATAACGGAGATTTGAAAATACAGAATTTTGTTGAAATTGGTTTTGATTTGTAAGTGTATCGTATTTTGACCCAGATGGGGTATTTTAAAATGTGTTGTTTCATTGAGCATGAGATGTTTTCACATGAGGATTATTCCATGTTTTAATATGCCGATTTCCTGTTTTAGAACAGAAGATATTATATAAATGGCATATCATTGTTTTTTTACCTCATGCTCACATATATCCTGATTTTCTTATCAGCATGTAGATAGTATAGCTATCTACCCGTTTGTATTATTGCCTTACTGAGCATGTGGAGCTCACCCTTTTATTTTCCACCCACTTTCAGTATTTTCACCGTAGAGATAGCGGGTGTAGAGAGTAGACGGCATAGCTGATATCTTCGTTTCCCATCGACTGTCAGGTATACACCACGTACAGAATTTTGTATTAGTATGCTTACAGCACAGTATTGTATATAAATGAATATTTGGGGATGTAAATAAAAAATCACGTGATGTATAAACATACCGACCTCTCTAGTATATGATAATGATATCAGTATGTGTGGTTACGTGAAATATTTCTTAATGGTTTGAATGGTATATCGATATTGATTCACAGCCCAACCAGTTAAGAAGAATATGTCACGAGGAGGTAAGAAAGATTTTTCAAAAGCGAAAAATTTGTACTGATTTTAGGTAGTATTGGGTCGTGACACTACCATTAAGAACAAGTATCCCCTTCCACGCATTGATGATTTGTTGGATCAGCTTCGAGGAGCACAAGTCTTTTCTAAGATTGATCTGAGGTCTGGGTATCATCAGCTGAGGATACTGAGAGAGGATGTGCCCAAGACAGCATTTAGGACCCGTTATGGTCATTATGAGTTTTTGGTTATGCCATTCGGGTTGACTAATGCCCCCGTAGTATTCATGGCTTTGATGAACGATGTGTTCAAGCCATACCTAGATCGGTTTGTGATCATGTTTATTGATGATATTTTGGTACACTCTAGATCCAGGGAGGACCTCGAGCAGCACTTGAGGATAGTTCTACCGACCCTCAAAGAGAGATAGTTGTATGCCAAACTTGGTAAGTGTGACTTCTGGTTGGAGCAGATTTCTTTTCTGGGCTATGTGGTATCGAGGGATGGGGTGTCAATGGACCCATCCAAGATAGAGGCAGTTGTTCAGTAGGAGCGACCTAGGATAGTCACAGAGATTCGAAGTTTATAGGTTTAGCAAGATACTACAGGAGATTTGTTGAGGGTTTCTCCAAATTAGCTGCTCTGTTGACACGTCTCACACGGAAGGATATTGAGTTTGTGTGGGATGATGCCTATGAGAGAAGTTTTCAGGAGCTGAAGCGTCGGTTGACCACTACTCTAGTTCTCACCATTCCTACCAGCTCAGGAGGTTTCTAAGTATATATTGATGCATCGTATCAGGGACTGGGCTGTGTATTGATGCAGGATGGGAAGGTAGTTGCCTATGATCTAGACAGTTGAAAGACCACGAGAGGAACTATCTGACCCATGATATGGAGTTGTCGGCCATAGTGTTTGCACTGAAGATATGGCGTCATTACTTATATGGTGAAAAGTTTCAGATTTTTACAAACCATAAGAGTCTGAAGTATTTATTCTCGCAGAAGGAGTTGAACATGAGACAAAAGAGATGGCTCGAGCTCCCGAAGGGTTAGGATTGTGAGATATTATACCACCCGGGTAAGGCTAATGTAGTTGCTGATGCTTTGAGCAGGAAGAGCCTAGGGTTGGTATATTTTGTGATGGTTCGGGAACATGACTTGTTAGAGCAGTTCGCGAGCCTCAGTTTGCACATAGTACCACCTGAGATTGACAGAGTTAAGATCATTGCGAGCTTGAGGTTGGAGCCGAAGTTGATTGATCATATCTGGTAGGCTCAGCTAAGTGATCAACAATGTATTGAGTTGATGAGTCAGGTACAAGCAGGTGTAGACCGATTTTGGATTGAGTACTGATGGATTACTGAGGTTCCGAGGTAGGATATGTGTTCTTGAGGATCCTGAGATCAGAAGGATGAATTTATCAGAGGTCACGATGCCATCTAGGTGATTATGGATAGATTGACGAAATCCGCCCATTTCTTAGCTATGAAAGCTACAGATGCTCTGAGTACGTTGGTGAACTTATATGGTCGAGAGATTGTCAGGCTACATGGCGTTCTAGTGAGCATTGTTTCTGATAGGGATGCCTGCTTCACTTACCATTTTTGGGAACACTTTCAGGAAGCGTTGGGGACCCAGTTGAGATTTAGCACCGCTTTCCATCCTCAGACAGATGGTCAGTCAGAGAGGACTATACAGACTCTAGAGGATATGTTGAGAGCGTGTGTACTGGATTTTGGAGGCTCCTGGGATAACCATTTTCCATTAGCCTTGTTCGCCTATAATAACAGTTATTACTCGAGTATCAGGATGGCACCGTATGAGGCACTGTATAGGCGCATATGTCGTTCCCCTATTGGATGGGAAGAGATTGGTGACAGACAGTTATTTGCTCCTGACTTGGTTTAATAGGCCTCTGAGGATGTCAGATTGATATGCGATAGATTGCAGACAGCTCGGAGCTGACAGAAGAGCTATGCTGACAGGAGATGCAGACCACTAGAGTTTGCAGAGGTTGAGTCGGCGTTTTTGAGAGTGTCTCATTCCAAGGGTATCACGAGGTTCGATAAGAAAGGTAAATTAAGCCCTCGTTTTATTGGACCCTTTGAGATTCTGGAGCGAGTGGAAGATAAGGCCTATAGATTGGCATTGCCACCAGAGTTGGCAGGTGTACACAGTGTCTTCCAGATTTTTATGCTTTAGAAGTACCATCCGGATCCGTCACATGTGATTCACTACGAGCCGTTAGAGCTCAGTGACAGTATGACATATATTGAGAGATCGGTTTGGATAGGAAGGAGAAGGTATTGCGGTCCAAGACAATCTCCCTGGTCAAGGTTCAGTGGCAGTATCACACTTCGGAGGAACCTACCTGGGAGCTAGAGAACATGATACAGGAGAAGTACCCGGAGTTGTTTACCGACTGATTTGGTTCTAATTTGGAGGACCAAATTCTTTTAGTGGGGGAAATTGTGAGATTCGCATATTTGTATGACATTCCTTATGATTTCCATATTGTATGACATTATTATATGTGAAGGGATTCATAAGATGGTTGATTTGGATCTGATAAATGTGGATGAAACGAAATAATGTACGTAAAATCGCATAAGGATAAATCGGGAAAGTAGGGACCCAACAAGTTCGTTAAAGGAATTTAATCGAGTTGATTGAAAATAAGGAATTTAAAATAGGAAAAAGATTGTGGGTTTATGAAGGAAAGTCGGTTTAATTTGGTCCCGAACACGTGCAACAGTAAAACGATCAAAAGACCAAAATTTCGTATAAATTCGATAAGTAATTTTCATTAAAACTATGGAAATTGAGGAATCTGGATCAATAACGAGGAAAATATTTAATTTCGCATCTAATTGATCTAGATATGAATTTATTGAAATTAATTGGAATAAATCAGAATTTTCAATTAAAAAAATTATCCCGAAAATAATCGAAAAATATACCGAAAAGACGAAATAAAACCGATAAATTCAATTATAGATTAAATGCATTAAATAATAATTTTTGGAGATATTTTGATTATTTTAATAGATTTTAATGATTAAACTATAATAAAATAAACTAATAAATAAAAACATAAAAAATAAAAAAGAAACGAAAATCAGATATTTGAGGAAAGAGAAAACTGAAAAACGGAACCCAAAAACCTGAGAAGAACCCGAGACCCCCGACGAGCCACCAAGGGCCGAGAAACCCAAACAACGGTCGAAGAAGTGTCAGACCCGGATTTTTTGTAGCTTGTACCTTATGATTCCTATGTGTATGAACACTATGTAATTATAGTTGAATCATAAGAAGAGTATTTACTAGACTTAAAGTGTTATTGAAATGATTTAACACGCAAAAGCTACATAAAATGCCTAATGTGAACGATGGGTATCACAGGCTAAAACGAGTTATTCTAAATCATTCTGACTGAAAATAAGAACTTAAAATAAGAGAGCGTAGAGAACTCATGAAGGAAAGTCAGCTTGATTTAGTCCCGAACATACAAAACGAGTGTAAAAGCTAAAAAGGGTAAAATGGACCTTTTTGGCGAGAAAAGGAGTTTCGGGTGAAATTATCCACCGGGAGCGGTTGGAATATAAAGACGAGAGTGTAAGACATAAGATATGACACTTTTGAAATTTGGAGAAAAAGTCAACATAGTCAATAGTTAAGGAAAAAGTCAACTATAGTTAAGAAAGTGGACTTTTACCATAGTTGACTAATCATGGTTAAAAATTAACCTAAGTGTGGAGAAAAATTTGGGGAAAACTATTCTTGGCCAGAATACAAGATAATCATCCCCGGAAGTAAGGAAAATTTATTTGGAAGGATTCCAGAATAAATTTAATGGTTAAAAACATGATGGGCCTAAGGTGAAAATTTTAAAGCCCATTAAGGTATACTAAATGTATATCGAAATTCTTAGGTCCTTTAGACCGAATTGTTGGACTAATTGATTGGCCAAATTTTGAGATAATAAAAGGCCCGAGGTATAGTGAAAATTTCAGCCCGAAAGCCCATTAGGAAAGCCCAAACCGAGAAGCCCAATTGGAAAAACCCATGAGATAAATATCTAACCATAGTTAAAGTTAACTATGACTCATAAGGTGACTCATAAGGTGACTCATGGCTAAGGTTTGGAAAGTCAAGCATAATGGCTGAAAAGTAAGGCTTAATGGCTAAGTAAGTGGCTTATAAATGCAGCCACACCATTGTCATCTTCATCACACCAATTCCGGCTAGAAGAAGAAACCATTGAAACATAAACATCCAAGCTTTCTCTCACTAGAAATCACTAGGAATTAGGCATATTTGGAACTTGCATTCTTCATGGAAGTTGTTCCAAATTGAAAGGAGATTGACATATGTTGGAATTGGCTATCAAGGAGCCATAGAGTGCAAACCGAGAGCCTCCAAAGTTTCGGTCAAAGGGTGAACACAACAATTGGTATATTTTCTAATTTCCAATTTCATATATGTTAATGTATGAATGATTTCAAGTATGTTGATATATGTTTTAAGCATTGAAACATATTAAATCACCATGAAGTGGGTTAGGCTGAGAGTGATTAATGGGATATTGAATTATGTCAATATGATTTTAAGACATAAATGGATTAGTGTACATGTATTAATGTTAATGGTGTAATTAGAATTAATCAAATTGATTAATTAATACATGTAATTTGTTGGCAATCAAGGTGTTTGATAAAATGCCTAAATGAACTATATGATGATTGGTAATGTTGCCTACCAAGTGTTTGTGAAAATGCCTAAGTGAAAATGGCTAAATAATAGGCATGGATGGCATGCCATGGTGAAACTGAGGCATGAGT
Organism: Firmiana major; assembly: GCA_033439115.1. Classification (NCBI taxonomy): domain Eukaryota; kingdom Viridiplantae; phylum Streptophyta; class Magnoliopsida; order Malvales; family Malvaceae; genus Firmiana; species Firmiana major. The sequence continues at coordinate 38,878,070 of CM065907.1, read as the reverse complement.
AGCTCTCGGCCATGGCATGTGGCCGAGAGGCCCAATGGGCCAAGCCCAATTATTTTAGGCCCAATAGGGTGTAATGGGCCTAGGAAAAACCCAATAAGAGTTGGTGGGCCCCACAAGCCCAATAGGCCCAACGAAAGTGAATAGTAAAATGAAAATGGACTTGAGGCCTAGTTAGGCCCATTAAGGATTTTAAGGCCCATTAAGGGATAATAGACTGTATTAATGTGTAATACAGTAGGAAAAGTATAATTAACCTGAGGAATGGTTATTTACAGCTCCGGAGTTTACATTAAGAGCTGATCGGACTGCGAGATTGAGCAGCACCGAGGAAGTGAGGTCACGTGACGTGATCCGAGGTAAGGGACTTTTGCGAGTAGTTAGAGATACCTGCATGTATTTTCGTCTGCTTTTACATTCACTTAAAAACTCTGAGGGTCAGAGAAAGTGAATAATAATTATTGCGACCCGATAATGGCAAATTACGATTTTGCCCCTAGTTAGTCAAAAAGTCAACTTTTGTGAGAAGTTGCAAGAAGCATGGAAAATACTATTGTGAGTGTTTAATTGCTATTAGCATGAAAATAAATAGATGGGCTAATGATTTTAAGGTTGATATGACTTAAGCACACTTTTAGTGCTGATTTTACTATTTTGTAAACAATCCCTTTTTAAATAGCCATCTATCATATTATGTGAGAATGAATCGTGCTAGAGCATAGCTCGCACTGGATTTCATATGTTTTCCACATACATTAGTGCTGGATTTTTATACGCACTAGATTTCCATGACATGCATGATAGAGTACTGGAGTTTTACTCGTACTCAGCTTTAAATGATATATGTATGACAGAGTGCTGGAGCGATTGGCTCGTACTCAATTCTTCATGGTTATTGCATGACATAGTACTGGGAGCTATTGCTCGTACTTGATTTGATATTGTGCATAGCATAGTACTGGGAGCTATTGGTCGTACTTGATTTAATACATGAACTATGCATAGACCTAGTTGCTGGAGATTGCTCGCACTAGAGTTGAGTTTGTGATGTGAAACAGTGTTCGAGCGTAGTGTCGACTGTGTGTCGCACTCGAGGGCGTACACTGTATGTGATATTACATACATGGTACCTATTCATGCCGCATTCTTGTGTGACTGAGTGTCACATTTTGAGAGGATGGCCAGCATGAGGGTATTTGTGAATGTGGTATAAATATTTCCATAGTTACGAGGGCTAAGTCCTATGGGAGGCACCCTGGCTGTGAGGGTCCACGGGTGTACTTTGTACCGTGTCTGAGTGGCACGAGGTGTACACTGTACCGTGTGTTACGCATAGCTGACAGCTGTAGTGGACGGACCATCCTCCCGTTGTAGCAGTGATGCCCCGCACACCGAGATCTGTGTAGCTTGGGATCACTTTTCGGATATGATCATAGTCCAGGATACTATTTGCATTAAACCATAGAGTCTTACATGATATATCACATTGATTGACTGATTTAAACTGCGGACAGACCTGAGGGATGGGTCGGACTCCGATTTTGTATTGTGAATCATTTGATGCCATGTTTATTGTGATTTAAATATACATGGCATGATTTACATAAAGGCATGATTTATATACAATGCATTGTTTTGCACTACATGCCTACATTTGAGAAAGAAAGCATGATTTTCTGTACATGGAATTTATTCTGTACAAGTATATATATTATATTTCAAGACATGCTTTTTAAAGTGAGTAAAGGTAATAATGTTTTCAAGGCATAGCATTATTTGGAGTAGATAGTGTTGATATCTACTTGCTTGCCTGATTTCCTTACTGAGCGCGTTGTATGCTCACCCCCCTTTCTTTACATCTCTCTACAGATCGTCAGTAGAGCGAGAGCTATCGAGGATAGTGTCCCAGAGTCCATTGCTAGTTCCTATCGATCGCCAGGTATACTTATTATGTACAGTTGTGTATCTAAAACATAGAAACAGCACAGTGATGTATACGTCATATATTATGGGGAATGTATTGGTATTAGATTTTATATAATCTTACATGTATAAGAAAAGCAGTTACAGTCAGTAATAATATATTGACATGTATGTATGAAATGGATGATGTGGTAAGCGAAGACTCTGACATCGAATCACAGCCCAACCAGTGAAGAGAGGAAAGGTAAGTTAAAATGCGAAAAATTTTTAGTGATTTTGGTTAAAGTCATGGATTGAGAACGGGTCCTAACAAGAAGAGAGAGGGTTGTCCGACAAACCCAACGGTACCGATAACGCGCGTCGACGACACCTATCTCCGACGAATCGATGAATGGAAAATCGAGAAGAAAATTGAGTCGGTTCTTGCAATTCATGGCGTCCTAGCTCTGATTCGACCCAGTCGAGCAATCCCCAGGCTGAGGCGATTCTTTTGAGACCAGTGGCGGCCGACAAAACGACTGGGATCGCCGGCGATGGTGAATAGGACAAAACGGCACCGTAGCCGAGAAGGAGAAAAAGAAAAAACAAGAAAAGAAAAGAAAAAGAAAGAAATGGGAAAAAGGAAAGAAAATTACCCGGGGACAACTCGAGATTCGGGTAAGTGACCAAAGGTCGAGATTGACCTGCGGATAAATCTCGAGAATTCAATTTAATATTATATTAATGGAAATTAATCCGGATTTATATAATTGTGCAGTTTTACGACAGAGCTCGAACGAGAGCCGATTGAGCTCCGATTTTCCTACCCCGCATAACATTAGGTAAGTACATTTTAATTATGATAATTTGAGTCCGTAAATGTAGAGTTAAGATTATTTTACGGATTTTACGAATTAATTCTTCATAAAAGGAAGTTTATTCGAAATTTTAAAGAAATTATCGTAACCAGTATCCGGGTTATCTAATGAGTTTGGAACGAAGCTCGGTGATTATTGATAAGCCAAATGAGCCCAGTAAACCCGAAGAAGGGATTTAATAAGTAGAAACGGGCTGAAAAAGGGATCGAGGCCCATTAAGGTGCAATCAGGCCCAATAACGTAAAACGGGCCCAAAGCTTTAGATTCGATCAGTAATAGTGAAATACTGATATGTACGTTTGAACCGAACCAATATGTGGTTATATGCAGTTCCATAGACGAGCGAATTGGACTGAGAGACCTGGTACGATCGAGACGGGATAAGCTCGCGCGTAATTCCAGGTAAGGGAATTTTATGAGCACTTAGAGGTAGCTGTACGTAGTTTCGAGGGGATTTACATTACGCTAAATTCATTAGGGTATCCGAAAACAGAATAATAATTTTTGCGAAAAAATATGGAAATAGTGATAAATTAATATTTTGCCCCCAGTTAGGAATATTTCAAAAAGGGTAGTAAGGCTATGAAATTACATGAAATTCATGATTTTTAATATTTTATGATGATATTGCTTTAATTCAAGCAATTTATGGATAAGTTGGCTATTATTTTCATGTTTTAAGTTAAAATGCACATATTAGGTGCCAATTGATATTTATTTAACATGTTTGATAAAATTGAGCCACCTATTAGTGTTATATGAGTTTTAATCGTGCTGGAGCACTGCTCGCACTGAATTTTATATTTTAACTCATACACAGAGTGCTTGAGCCTTGCTCGCACTATTTTACAGACTTATTTTGCATGACTACCGTGCTGGAGTTTTTCTCGTGCGAGGTTTTCATTGAGTTTTTATACATATCCGTACTAGAGCAATGCTCGTACGTGGATTATGATTGAATTTATAATTATTTTAAGTCATACTGGAGTGCTGCTCGTACGCAGATTTCATTGATTTCTATCAAACCGTGCAGGAGCTTCGCTCGCACAAGGTTTTTAGATATCATGTATATGTATGAAGCCGTGCTGGAGTTTTCTCCTGTAGACTGTGTGTCACATGAGAGATATGCTCAACATGCATACTGAGACATAATTGACATGGTGGATAAGACCTATTGCAGGCACCCCTGATTGAGCTTGGGTTCATGGAGTACGTTATACCATGTATATCACATGGAGTACGCTGTACCGTGGGGATTGTTGGAGTGGAGTGGCATTAGCCACGAGACAGCAAGTCTTGCCCTCGCAATCCTGACATTATGCTGTTTGAGGGGTAGGACCGACCCACCTCTCGTTTCAGGTGTGATACCCCGCACACTAGGATCCGTGTAGCCAGGGATCACGAGGTTATGGCCATAGTCCTAAATGTTACCGATATAGTCACTTATATTGTCACGACCCAAATTACCTAAAATCACTACAAATTTTTCATTTTTCGATTATTATTTAATTATTACCTTTCTCTCATCGTGTCCATCTTACCAAACAGTTGGGCTATGATTCGGTGTTAGTCACCTCTCACCTATTTACCATTCCATTTCCATAATCACATTCACATATCAGGGTTTACTATCTTTCCACTTTAACTAAATACATACACAATGGTATTTACATAACCTTACATCCCCGACATCATATACGTTTACAGCACTATGCATTACATGTTCAGATACAAAACTATACAAATGTGTATACCTGACTCTCGATGGGAAGCAGCGGATACCAAAAGTGCAAGTCCTCAGCTGCTTACTAACTACTGTGAGTACTCTGGAAAGATGGGATAATAAGGAAGGTGAGCAAACCACACGCTCAGTAAGGCAATTATGCAAGTAAGTAGATAGCTCCACTATCTACATGCTCATAATGCCGTGCCCTTAAAATCCATTTCTTTTCATTAAAATCTCAAGCACAAAAATGGCATAGTTTATCAAAACTATTTGTGCATATAGAAATCATGTAATTCATGCATCAAAGGCATTTTATGTGACATCATTAAATCATACTTAGCATGAGGTAAATCAAGATCATGCCATGTAAAACAAATCATGAGAAACAATTCTTTTCATTAATTTATCATTAACGCATGGAAAACTCATCATGCTATTGCTTTTAAATCACTTTATTAAAACTGCAGTATAAAATAACCCAAAGGGGTTAAGCATCTCATAAATCAAACTCATTGAAAATTCATTATAATAGTCTGTTATAAAATCATATCTCAATGAAAATCACAAAATCGGGGCCTGACTCCTCCCTCGGGTCTACCCTGGTCTATCGAGACCATAAGTTATATCATGTGAGACAAGTAGGTGACTATATCTGTAACAATGAGGACTATGGCCATAACCTAGTGATCCCTGGCTACACGGTACCTAGTGTGCGGGGTATCACACTTGAAACGGGAGGTCGGTCAATCCTGCCGCTAGAACAACATAACATCAGGATTGCGAGGGCAATGCTTGCTGCCTCGTGGCTAATGCCACTCCACTCCAACAATCCCCACGGTACAGCATACCCCATGTGATATACACGGTACAACGTACTCCATGAACCCAATCTTAGTCAGGGGGTGCCTACCATAGGTCTTATCCACCCATACCATCTCTGTCTCAGTATGCACGTGTGGCATATCATCTCACTATGACACACAGTCTACAGGAGGCTCCAACACGGCTATATGCATGTCATATAATTCCCTGTGCCAACGAAGCTCTAGCACGGTTTCATAAAAATCAGTAAAATCTGCGTACGAGTAGCACTCCAGTACGACTTTAAAATAGTTATAAATCCATATAAAATCATAAATCATTCAAAACTTCGTGCGAGCAACGTTCCAGCACGGTTTCATGCATAAATAAATCAAATCTTGTACAAGTTACACTCCAGCATGAATGAATGCTTAAGTAATTCAAAACTTCGTACGAGCAACGCTCTAGTACGACTTTATGCATAAATACATCAAATCTCGTGCGAGTTACACTCAAGCACGGCTTTTATACAATTATCATATCAAAATAGGATGCGATCTAAGCTCCAGCACCTTTTTATGCAAATCAAGTCAAAACAAATCAAAACATTCAAAACAGAGTGCGAGCTAGGCTCCAGCACCTTCATGCATTTCACAATAATAAAAATCAGTGCGAGCAACTGCTCTAGCACATTTCATGCATATGATTTCACACAAGTTAGTGCGAGCAACCACTCAAGCACATTTATGCACACTCACAAACGCAGATATAGTGCGAGCTATGCGCCAGCACTATCTGTTTCCATTTAAACTTGATAGTTGACCCGTTTTCCAAAGAATTTTCATTTAAATCTAAATAACACTTACGTAGTGTTATATTGTGAATTTTATGCAATTACTGGCCAATCTACCAATTTTCTTTGATTAAAACCAAGAAAATTCCTTAAATCTGAAAATCCTTAAATCATGCATTTCATGCATGTTATGCTTTCACCATCCTTAGGTGAATTTCCCTCAATAGGGGTAAAATAACCTTTTCCTATTTCGAGTCCTTAAAATCTTTAATCTATTTTGTCAGACCCGGATTTTATGTTGCTTGTTCCTTATGATTCCTATGTGTATGAACACTTTATTACATAGTTGAATCATAAGAAGAGTATTTAATAACATGCAATCGACAATTTGAGAAATTAAAAATGCATGTAAGCTACATAACAGCGAGATAAGGGTTAAGTTGATTCCCGAACGAGTGCAGGGGTAAAACGGTTAAACGACTGAAATTCAATATAATTTCGATAAGACAATTTCATTAAAAATATGAAATTGAGGAATCTTGATCAAAATCGAGGAAAATATTTAATTTCGAGCCCAATTGATAAGATATAAATTTATTAGAATTTATCGAAATTTTTACCTTGAAAAATGAGCCCAAAAATAGTGAAAAAATATACCGAAAAGGTAAAATCGGACTAATAAATTCATTTACGGACTAAATGAAATTAATATGATTTTTTAGATATTTTTGAGATATTTTTTGGATTTTTATTATTATTTTAAGAATAAAATAATAATAAAAATATATTATAAAAAAAGAAAAAAAAAGGAAACGGATTGGAAAACACGGGGAGAGAGAAAAAATGGAGAGGAAACCGACGCAAGCCGACCCGAGGAAGAAGGAGTCACCGACGAGCATCCGACGACCCAACGGCCAGGCAAGCGGTCGAAAAAGGGAGAGGAGGTCCGTGCGCACCCATCGGCACCGGTCACGCCCTCCACCGACGTCGGACGCTGATGAATCGAAGAGGAGAAGCCACAGAAGAAAAGAAGAGATTCGGCGGCAATCGGCGGTGCTTGGTCCCGATCGAGCCCAGCCGAGTGTTACCCAGGCTGAGGTGAGCCGAACGGCGGTGGTGATGCGTTGGGAACCGGTCGGAAGACGTTGGCACGACCAAAGGAAGCCTGAATCGATCGACGGTTCAGTGAAGAAGGTTCTGCGCTAAACCAGACCGGACCGGTTCAGCCAAGAAGAAAATGGGAAAAAGAAGAAAAAGAAAGAAAAAGGAAAAGGAAAATTTTTGGGATTTCACCGGACTTCGGGTAAGTCGATACGAGGTCAAAAGTGATCGATTTGATTTCCGATAAATTTATTTAAATTATATTTAATCGAAAATTGACCCAGAGTTAAATATACAAAATTGTGCAGTTCGATGATAAATTCCGAACGGAAGCCCGATCGAACTTTGATTTGCATACCATTGCATAATCTCGGGTAAGTAAAGCTCATTTATGACAATTTATGTGATTATTGCGTATTTAAGATTTATTTTACACATTTCGGATTAAATTCCATATTTAGTGAATTATATTCAGAATTTTGAATTAACTGTCGTAAATGATATACGGGCTATCCAAAGAGCTTGGAATAAAGCCCAATAGGTATTGATAGGCCCAATGAGTCGATAGACCCTGATGAAGGGAAATAATACGTGGAAAACGAGCTTAATAGGATTAAGGCACAATTAAAGTATTTATGCCCATTTAGAGTAAACGGGCACAATTAAGAAAAATAGACTGTATTTAATGTGAAATACAGTAGGGAAAGTGTAATTAACCTGATAAATGGTTATATGCAGCTCCAGAGAGTATTGGAGGAGCAAATCGGACTGCTGAAACGAGCAGCGCAGAGAAAGTGAAATTTCTCGAGTGATTGTAGGTAAGAGACTTTTGTGAGTAGTTAGAGATACCTGCACGTATTTTCGTCTGCTTTTACATTTACTTAAAAACTCTGAGGGTCAGAGAAAGTGAATAATAATTATTGCAACCTGATAGTGGCAAATTATGATTTTACCCCTAGCTAGTCAAAAAGTCAACTTATGTAAAAAGTTGCAAAAAGCATGGAAACTACTATTGTGAGTGTTTAACTGCTGTTTAGCATGAAAATAAATAGATGGGCTAATGATTTTAAGGTTGATGTGACTTGAGCACACTTTATAGTGCTGATTTTAATATTTTGTAAACTATCCCTTTTTAAAGAGCCATCTATCATATTATGTGAGAATGAATCGTGCTGGAGCATAGCTCTCGCACTGAATTTCATATATTTTCCACATACATTAGTGCTGGATTTTGATTCGCACTAGATTTTCATGACATGCATGATAGAGTACTGGAGTTATTACTCGTACTCAGTTTTATATGATATATGCATGAGAGAGTGCTGGAGCGATTAGCTCGTACTCGAGTTTTACATGAGATACATGATACAGTGCTGGAGCGTTGCTCGTACTCGATTCTTCATGGTTTATACATGACATAGTTGTAAGACCCGGTTTTATCGTAAGGGCAAAAATGGAATAAATAGGAATTTTTGAGTGCATTTAAAAATGCAAAAGGATAGAAATGGAATTTTCGAACATGTGAAAGGGCAAAATGGTCAAAAGACCAAAAGTCGGTATTAATCGGGACAAAAAAATTTAATTAAAAAAAATGAGATTGAGAAATCTTAATCAATAACGAAGAAATAATTAAATTTCGGGCTAAATTGATCAAGATATAAATTTATTGGAATAAATCAGAATTTTCGTATCGAAAAATAATCTCGAAAATAATCGAAAATTTTACCGAAAAGGTAAAATCGGACTGATAAATTTATTTATGGATTAACTGAATAAAATAGTTTTTTTTTAGATATTTTGGATTTTAATAATATTTAATTGATTAAAATATTATTAAAAATAAAATAATAATAAAATTTTAATTATAAATAATTAAAATAAAATTTAAGAAAAAAAAGAAACGAAAAGTCTGAAACGAGACAGAGGAAGAAATGCGAAATGAAGCAGAAACAAAGCAGGAAATCGAGGGAACGGTTTCCCTCTCACCGGCGAGACACCGGCGGGGCTGAGGGGCCGGCGAGGACCGGTGAAGGTAGCCCCACACCAGGTGAACCACCAGCGGCCAGGACGCGCCCCGATGTCACCGCAAAACGTCGAAAACGGAGGAGGAACCCGCGAAAGAGAAGTCTCGATTGGCGGCCATCGGCGCCGATTCGAGCAACACCAAGGGCCGATTTTGGATGCCCAGGTGCAGCCGAGCCGAACGGCACCCGAATCACGCCGGGAACCGACCGGAAGGTGCTGGAACGGCAAAATGATGGGTGAACTGGACTGAACCGACGGTCTGAACCGGACCGGACCGGTTCAGCCAAAAAGAAGAGGAAAAAAAGAAGAAAAAGGGAAAAAGAAAAAGAGTAAAAATTGGGAAAAATTTCAGTGATGCAATCGAGCTTCGGGTAAGTCGATAAGCGGTCGAATTGACCGATTTAATTTGCGGACTATTTAATTTGATAAATTATCGACTGAAAGTTTACCCGAAAATATATTTAATTGTGTAGCTCGACGATTGGCATCAACTGAGAGCTCGAGACAGTCTCGATTTGAGTACGATCATGGAATAATGGGTAAGTAACCCTTATTTACGACAATTTTATATCGTTATGCGTGATTGATATTTAACGCATAAATTACGGATTTAATTTCCGCATAAATGAATTAAATTCTGGAAAATTGGATAAATTGTCGTAAATATTAAATTGAGATATCCGAAAGTTTAGAACGAGGCTAAATAAATACTGCTGGGCCCAATGAGCCCAATAGGCCTCGATAATGTGAATAATAAGTGGGAAAACGGGCTTAAGGCCGATTAAGGCCCATTATGGTGCAATCGGGCCCAATATGGGTAAACGGGCCCAATGATTTAAATTAAGCCCAGAAAATTGTGAAATACATTAAATTGTATTGTATTTGACCTGATGAATGTGTATCCGCAGTTTCGGAGATTTGATTTGGATTGAGAACAAATCGGACTGCGTGACGAGTCATCGGTGGAAAGGTCAGACTGTACAGAAAAATGAGGTAAGGGAATTGTGTGAGTAGCTAGAGGTAACTACGCATATTTTAATAGATTTGGTATACACTGATTATGTATGTATACGCGATTATTGTATAATGATCCTAAAAGTGGTTTAAATGATTTTAAGGATCTAAATAGGTGAAATGTCTATTTTACCCCTATTGAGGGAAGTTCACCTAAGGATGGTGAAAGCATGACATGCATGAAATGCATGATTTAAGGATTTTTATGATTAAGGAATTTTCTTGGTTTTAATCAAAGTAGATCGATAAATTGGCCAATAATTGCATAAGTTTCCCAAAATAACACTACGTAGGTGTTATTAATATTTAAATGGAAATTTCTTTGGAAAACGGCCAACTATCAAGTTTATATGGAAACAGATAGTGCTGACACATAGTTCGCACTATATCTACGTTTGTGAATGTGCATAAAGGAACTGGAGCGATTGCTCGCATTAGTTTTAATGATTTGATATGCATGAGAGATGCTGGAGCTTAACTCGCATCCTGTTTTGATTTAATTATGCATGAAGCTGTGCTGGAGTGTAACTCGCACGGGATTTGATTTAATTATGCATAAAGCCGTGCTGGGGTGTAACTCGCACGAGATTTGATTTACTTGAGCATTCATTTGTGCTGGAGCGTTGCTCACACAAAGTTTTATATGGTTTTCATAATTCATTTGAATATCGTACTGGAGTTTTTCTCATACGAGGTTTTCATTGAGTTTCTATACATATCCGTACTAGAGCATTGCTCGTACGTGGATTTTACTTGAAATTATAATCAGTTTAAGTCATACTGGAGCGCTGCTCGTATGCATATTTTACTAATTTTTATGAAACCGTGCTAGAGCTTCGCTCGCACGAGGTTTTCTGATATCATGAATATGCATGGAGCCGTGCTTGAGCTTCGCTCGCACAGGGATTTATATTACATGCATATAGCCATGTTGGAGCATCCTGTAGACTGTGTGTCACAGTGAGATGATATGCTCACACGTGCATTCTGAGATAGAGATGATATGGGTGGATAAGACCTATTACAGGCACCCCTGATTGAGCTTGGGTTCACGGAGTACGTTGTACTGTGTATGTCACGCGGAGTACGCTGTACCGTGGGGATTGTTGGAGTGGAGTGGCATTAGCCACGAGGCAGCAAGCCTTGCCCTCGCAATCCTGGTGTTATACTGTTCTGGCGGGTAGGACGACCCACCTCCCGTTTCAGGTGTGATACCCCGCACACTAGGTACCGTGTTGCTAGGGATCACTAGGATATGGCCATAGTCCTCGATGTTACTGATATAATTACCTGATTGTCTCACATGATACAACTTGTGGTCTGTTAGACCAGGGTAGACCCGAAGGAGGGGTCAGGCCCCCGATTTGACGATTTTATGATTTCATGATTTTATGACATGTGACCCTGAAAGAAGGGTGGTTTTATAACTGGAGTCTTATAATGAATTTTATTGAATTGTTTTATGAGATGGACCCGGAAGGGTTAGTTTTTACTGGAGTTTTAATGTATTGATTTAAATGCAGTAGCATGATGATGTTTTCCATGCTTTCATTTGAAATCCATGATTTTTCTTACATGACATGAAAGACTGCACGATCTTGATTAAATTCATGCTTAGTATGATTTCATGATGTCACATAAAATGCTTTGAATGCTTGAATTACATGATTTATATATGTACAAATAGTTTTGGATAAACTATGGCATTAAATATGCATGACTTTGTGCGTGAAATTTTAAATGAAAAGAAATGGATTTAAGGGCATGGCATTATGAGCATGTAGATAGTGGAGCTATCTACTTACTTGCATAATTGCCTTACTGAGCGTGTGGTTTGCTCACCACCCTTATTTTCCCATCTTTTCAGAGCACTTGTAATAGTTATTGAGCGGCTGAGGACTTGCATGCTTGGTATCCGCTGCTTCCCATCGAGAGACAGGTATACACATTGGTATGATTTTGTATCTAAATATGTAATACACAGTACTGTAAACGGATATGATGTCGGGGATGTAGAGTTATAAATACCATTGGGTATGTATTTATTTAAAGTCAAAGAATAGTAAACTCTGATATATAAATGTGATTATGGAAATGGAATTGGTAATAGTGTGAGGTGACTAACACCGAATCATAGCCCAACTGTTTGTAGGATGGTCACGATGAGATAAAGGTAAGAATTAAATAATAAATGAAAAAGTGAAAAATTTACTCTGATTTTTAGGTAATTTGGGTCGTGACAGGTACTGGAGCTATTGCTCGTACTTGATTTGATGATATTATGCATAGCATGGTATTGGAGCTATTGCTCGTACTTGATTTAATACATGAACTATGCATTGACCTATTTGTTGGAGGTTTACTCGCACTAGAGTTGAGTTTGTGATGTGAAATAGTGTTTGAGCGGAGTGTCGACTGTGAGTCACACTCAAGGTGCGCACTGTATGTGATATATAATACATGTTAAAACCCATGCCAGAGTCATTGTGTGACTGTGTGTTACATCTACAGAGGATATCCGCATGAGCGTAATATAGACGTGGTATGATATTTCATGGTTTGAGGACTAAGACCTATGACAGGCACCCCGACTGTGATGTAGGGTCCACGGGTGTACTTTGTACCGTGCCCGGGGCATAGGAGTACGTTGTACCATGTGTTTTTATAGCTGACGGTTGTAATGGACTGACCACCCTTCTGTTGCAGCAGTGATGCCCCGCACACCGAGTACTGTGTTGCTTGGGATCACATGTCGGATATGATCATAGTCCAGGATACTATTTACATTTCACCACAGAGTCTCACATGATATATCACATTGATTGACTGATTTAAATTGCGGACAGACCTGAGGGATGGGTCGGACTTCGATTTTGTGTTGTGAATGATTTAAATGCCATATTTATTGTGATTTAAATATACATGGCATGATTTATCTAAAGGCATGATTTATATACGATGCATTGTTTTGCACTACATGTCTACATTTGAGAAAGAAAGCATGATTTCTATACATGGGATTTAATCTGTACAAGTATACATATATATATTTAAAGACATGCTTTTAAAGTGAGTTAAGGAAATAATGTTTTCAAGACATAGTATTATTTTGAGTTGATAGTGTAGATATCTACTTGCTTGCCTGATTTCCTTACTGAGCGCGTTGTATGCTCACCCCCTTTCTTTACATCTCTCTACAGAGCATCAGCAGTAGAGCGAGAGCTATTGAGGGATAGTGTTCCTGAGTCCACCGCTATTTCCTATCGATCGCCAGGTATACATATTTTGTACAGTTGTGTATCTAAACATAGAAACAGCATTGTGATGTATACGATATATGTTATGGGGAATGTATTTGTGTTAGACTTCATATAATCTCAGTTACAGTCAGTAACAATATATTGACATGTATGTATGATAATGGATGATGTGGTAAGCGAGGAGTCTGACATCGAATCACAGCCCAACCATTGAAGAGAGGAAAGGTAAGTTAAAAATACGAAAAATTTGTAGTGGTTTTTGGTTAAGTCATGGATTGAGAATGGGGTTCTGACATATTTCTAGGACCTTTATACATATTCTGTGTATACATACATATTCAGTGTATACAAAAGCTATTAAAATACGCGTAGCTACCTCTAGCCACTCACACAATTCCCTTACCTCATTTTTCTGTACAGTCTGACCTTTTCCACTGATGTCTCATCACGCAGTCCGATTTTCTCCGAATCTAATCTCTGAAACTGCGGATAAATATTCAACAGGTCAAATAGAATACAATTAATTGTATTTCATATTTTTTGAGCTTAATTTAAATCATTGGGCCCGTTTACCCATATTGGGCCCGATTGCACCATAATGGGCCTTAAGTGGCCTTAAGCCCGTTTTCCACTTACTATTTATATTATCGAGGCCTATTGGGCTCATTGGGCCCATCAGTATTTATTGAGGCTCATTCTAAATTCTCAAATAGTTTATGAATTATTTACGACAATATATCTCTAATTTCAGGATATAATTCATTTCATGCGGAATTTAAATTCGTGATTTATGTGGTAAATTTTTAACACTCATAACGATGTAAATTGTCATAAATAAGGGTTACTTACCCAAGATTCCATGATAGTACGCAAATCGAAGCTGACTCAAGCTCTCGTTTGACGTCAATTGTTGAGCTACACAATTAAATATTTTTTTGGGTAAACTTTCGATCGAATATTAATCAAATGAAATATTTCAAAATTTAAATTGTTCATTTTCGATCGCTTACCGACTTACCCGTAGCTCGATTGCATCACTGGGATTTTTCCCCAATTTTTCCTCTTTTTCTTTTTCCCGTTTTCTCTTTCTTTTCCTTCTTTTCTGGCTGAACCGGTTTGGTCTGGTTCAACCTTATTTAGACCAGTTCGGTCCAGTTGGTTCAGTTCGGTTTGACCGGTTCAGGGCTTCGTCGGTCGGTTCTCCACCGATTTTCGTCGCTAGCAGCTCCGCGGGGACGTTTGGTGCACGGATCTGGGGTCGGTGTCTTCCAAGGTGGCCGAAAAGTGGCCGGTTCGGCTCTTCTCCTTTTCGCCGTCGATACCGTTTCTTTTCTTTCACCGTTGACCACGTTGTCGGCCGTTCTACTGGCCGGTGCTGCCACCAATCGCGTCGCATAAGCCTAGGGAATTGCCAGTTAGGGTCTGTTGGGGCTAGATCGCCGGCAAATGGCTGGATTTCTCTTTTCCTCGCTCGTCCGTTTTCTCTCAGTTTCTCCCTCACCGATCGTCGTTCCTTCCGTCTACTAGCGCCGGCGAGGCTCGGCTGGGCTGCCTCTCCCTCGTCGGTCTCGCCTCTGGGCTCGTCGGTGGCCGTCGGTGATGCAGAAGTCGGGCTCGGCTTGTTTCCAGAATCGCGACTCACGATTCTGTTTCGTTTTCTTCTTATTTTATTTTATTTATTTATAATTTTATTTTTATTATTATTTTATTCATTATAATATTATTAAAATCCCAAAAATATCTTAAAAATTCTTATTTAATTCATTTAATCCATAAATGAATTTATCAGTCTTGTTTCGTCTTTTCGGTATATTTTTCAATTATTTTCGGGATAATTTACCGATGTAAAAATTTCGATTAATTTCTATAAATTGATATCTTGATCAATTTAACCTGAAATTTAATTATTTCTTCGTTATTGATCAAGATTTCTCAATCCCATATTTTTAATTAAATTTTCTTGTCACGATCAATACCGAATTTTGATCTTTTGATCGTTTTACCCTTGCACGTGTTCGAGACTACCATTTCAATCCTTCATTTGATCTTTTCTCATTTCGTGTTTTAAATAAAATCAAGTCTTATAATCTCCCCCACTTAAGAAATTTGGTCCTCCAAATTAGAACCAAGTCAAATGGGTCCGTAAACAACTCCGAGTACGTCTATCGCATCATACTCTTTAATTCTCATGTAACTTTTTTCGGAGTGTAATACCACCAACGGACTTGACTAGGGAGATCATCTTAAACCTCAACACTTTCTCCGTCCGTCTAATACCCGAATCGATTTTTTTCAACATACGTTATAATTTCATTGAGCTAAGCTGTTGGAGCTCATATCCGATCACATATGCTGGGTCCGGATAGTATTTTCGAAGCATCAAAAGATGGGACACATAGTGGATGCCTGCTAATTCAGGTGGTAATGCCAACCTATGGGCCTTATCTCCCACATTGTCTAATCTCTCAAAGGATTCCATCTAACGAAACTCAATTTGCCTTCTTTCCAAATCTCGTTATGTCCTTATGCCCTTAGGACAAATAACTTCTAACAATACTGATTCACCCTTTGTGAATTCCAATGGTTTTTTGTCTTTTGTCAGCATAGCTTTTCTGTCTGCTCTGAGGTGTTCTTAATCTCTCACAAATCAACTGAACATCCTCAGAGGTTTGTCTTACCAATTCGAGAACAATTCTCTATCTCTCACCCCCTTCTTCTTATCCAGGTCGGGAAACAACTCCCTACAGTCATACAATGCCTCATATAAAGTCATCCCGATACTCGAGTGATAACAGTCATTATTGGCGAATTCGATTTGTAACAACTGATCATCCCAAGAGCTTATAAAATCAATGGAACATGCTCTCATCATATCCACCAGAATCTGTACAGTCCTCTCGATTGACCATCTGTCTGAGGATGGAAAGCTGTGCTAACACTCAATTGAGTTTCCATAGCTTCCTGAAAAATATTCCCAGAAGTGGGAAGTGAAACGAGAATCCCTATTTGATATCATGCTCTCTGGAATGCTACATAATATTCCAGAACTTTCCTTACATATAACTCCGCCTACGCACTTAGAGTATCTGGGGATTTCCACAGCCAGACTGTGGGTAGACTTAGTTGACTATCACCAAGATAGCGTCGTAATTCATCCGGGTCCTCTGTAACCCATCACGAAATTCATGGTAACTTGTTCCCATTTTCATGTCAATATAGGTAGAGGCTGCAATAACCCTGCAAACGTTTAGTACTCTACCATACTCTGCTGACATACGAGACACTTCTCCACAACTCTACAATGTCTCTTTTCATATCTGACCACCAATACCCTTTTTAGAGATTCCGATATATTTATTACTTCTCGGATGCACTGTATATCCCGAAGAGTGAGCTTCTGACAATAACACTATCTCAGCAACTATGGTCTTGGGGAGCACTTATACTGTCCCTGAACCTCTGTAAGTCATCATCACTCACTGTGAACTCTGTCACTATACCCTTCTGAATCTGACCCACACTATCGACACCATGCTAATCATCACGCTAAGCCTGGTAAATCTGGTCACTCAAATCCGGTACTAATCTCAAGCTAGCTGTCACACAATCACCGTCATCATCAGAAGGGATCACATCACTACTGAGGCTCACAATTACTCTAGCAGCTCACGCTCCTTGACCATCATATGTAATACCATCCCGATGCTCTTTTTGTTCAAGGCATCAGCCATTACATTAGCCTTTCCTAGGTGGTACAATGTTCACAATCATAATCCTTAGAAGCTCTAACCCTCTTGGTTATCTCATATTCTACTCTTTCTGTGAAAACATATACTCGGGTCTTTTTATTATCAATGCATATCCAAAATTTCCTACCGTATAAGTGGTGGTGCCATACCTTAAGTGTAAACACTACGGCTGCCAACTCTAAATCATGGGTCGGATAGTTTCTCTCATGATCCTTGAACTATCTGGATCCATAAACGACTATCTTCCCATTTTACATTAATACACAGCCCACTCATTATTTTGAGGTATCCACATACACTGAGAAACCTCTTGAGCTGTTGGGTATGTTGAGATTAGTTACGGTAGTCAGTTTATTACTTCAATATACCAAAACTCACCGAAGCTACTTTCATACTTATCATCCTACTGGCATACAATCTTTTTCGAACAAGATGTATCAACTGAGCAGCCCATTTCGAGAAACTCTCAACAACTCGTCTATAAGACAGTTTCCTATTGCTACTCATGCTCTTCCTTGGACTTCAAATACATCAAAATGTCATCGCTAAAGATGACAACCAATCGGTCCAGGTAAGGTTTAAATACCTCATCGTAGTTGAGTTCTACTAAATATTTCAATCACCCATATCCTTGACCTATGTACGCATAAATGTATAAACGTATAATGTCATTTCGAAATCGTTTCCATTCAAGACACTAACCCACGTCATCTTATATTAACGGCTTTTATAAAATTTTAATTTTTTTAAACCTTCATTATTAATCAAATTCTATATTTCTTTATCGTACCAGTAAAGGTAGCCAAATTTTAAATGTATATATTACGACTGTCGATTTCAATTTATAGGTTATGTGTGCGCTTCTAGACGCTGTCAAGTCTTTAGGCGAGGAGCCTTATCCTTGATCGCAATTCATAGTCACTACATATCGCTTAATCCAAATTACTTTACATATCAAAGATACCCTTACCTTGCATACGCCTCTTATTCCAATATATCTCGTATTCAGGATCTATCACATCTCAAAACTTATCTCCTTTCATATATCACTTATAACAAACTCTTTCATTACTTGTTAAAACTTACAGTATACTTTTTTTCAGGGGTAATCATATCACTATCTGAGGATAGAAATCTGAACAGCATAGTTTGTAGCCGAATCAATCTATTCTCAGATATTACTTCAAAATTATTCATATTCCATTGAATAAAATCGGCTGACGTATCCTTTTTCCCCCGTTTTCAACTTATAATCCCTATACTCATATTCAGTTAGTGATAATCATCTAACCATCATCATCTTGCCAAAGGGTACAGGCTTCACATCTTTCCCTAGCTTATAAGCAACTGAAGGCGGTATAAATAAATGCGTGGCACCAGGATCAATTAAAATAATTTATTCATTATTCACAACCAGTGTGGTATCTTCCACCACATCAGATGAAACATCAGTAGTGTCCTGGTCCAAGGCATACACTCGCCCTCGTCCAACATCTTATTTTCGTAGTATCTACCATACATCCTACATTGTTTACACTTGCTATGGAACAGGTCAGGGTCCTCCAATCACAATACCCCTCAAAAGTACTGTATTAGGATACACAGGGGCCTTACCAATCATCTTACCCTGTCACTCATCAGCTCTAAGCTTTTACCAAACTACTTTTTTTCCTGTTCTGACATCTCTATCATTCTCTATTCTCTTTTTGTCTCAATTTCGGCCCTCACTACCTTTTCTAATCTTAGAGACGTGCAACTCATGATCTTATTCACACAACTGTAGTCTGCGCACTGCCTTGGCATAAGTAGTGATATCAAACGAGGCCAATCGGTCTCTAATTGACAATCTGAGCCCTTCCATGAATTTTCAGACATACCAATCCTCACTGTTCATAGTGTCGGGGTCATATCTGGGCAGGTATAAACTGAGTTTCATACTTATAAATCAACCAGTTCCTCTGGGTCAGAGTAAAGAATTTTATCTGTAATTTTCCTTTAAGCAGCGTCCAGGATATTCTGTAACCGGAATACATCTAGAATTATTTTTCACGTCCATTTTGGATGTCTAACTCTTAAAATGGGTCGAGCGAACTTCCACCAATGCTCCGACTCGCCCCCAAATCTCATGCATACTCTGAGCAATTAGCTCGTAAAATATTCTCTACACTCTGCTCCAACCTCGCGAAGCGTGTCTCAATACTGTCTGATCTCTCTGCCAGACTCTGTCCCATCTCTCTGTTGGACTCTGTGGGGTATGCACAACATCAGCCTCCACTTCAATCTCATCTTGAGTTTCATGTTGCGACTCAGTACGACTCTCAGGCCTACCTCTATGGCCTTGAGCTCGTGTACTCGCCCCTTCTACCATAGTGGCTATTAGTTAATGAGTTTATATTCTTGCATTCAAACCAAATTCTTTACTGCACTTCCATCTCGATATACACAATTGTATCTAAACAATGCACAGAACATGGAGATGTAAACTTTCTTAACCACTAACACCGACTCATATCAGGCCAACTTAACTTTGATACCAAAAACTGTCACGATCTAAATTACCTAAAAGCACTACAAATTTATCATTTTTCGATTATTATTTAATTCTTACCTTTCTCTCATCATGACCATCTTACCAAACAGTTGTGCTATGATTCGGTGTTAGTCACCTCTCACCTATTTACTATTCCATTTCCATAATCACATTCACATATAAGAGTTTACTATCTTTTGACTTTAACTAAATATATACACAATTGTATTTACATAACCTTACATCCCCGACATCATATACGTTTACAGTACTGTGCATTATATGTTCAAATACAAAACTATACAAATGTGTATACCTGACTCTCGATGGGAAGTAGCGGATACCAAAAATTCAAGTCCTCAGTCGCTCACTAACTATTACGAGTACTCTGAAAAGATGGGAAAATAAGGGGGTGAGTAAATCACACGCTCAGTAAGGCAATTATGCAAGTAAGTAGATAGCTCCACTATCTACATGCTCATAATGTCGTGCCCTTAAAATCCATTTCTTTTCATTAAAATCTCACACACAAAATCATGCATACATCAATGACATAGTTTATCAAAACTATTTGTGCATATAGAAATCATGTAATTCATGCATCAAAGGCATTTTATGTGACATCATTAAATCATACATAGCATGAGGTAAATCAAGATCATGCCATGTAAAATAAATCATGAGAAACAATTCTTTTCATGAATTTATCATTAACGCATGGAAAACACATCATGTTACAGCATTTAAATCACTTTATTAAAACTGCAGTATAAAATAACCCGAAGGGGTTAAGCATCTCATAAATCAAAGTCATTGAAAATTCATTATAATAGTTTGTTATAAAATCATATCTCAATGAAAATCACAAAATCGGGGCTTGACCCCTCACTCGGGTCTACCCTGGTCTATCGAGATCATAAGTAATATCATGTGAGACAAGTAGGTGACTATCTCAATAACAATAAGGACTATGGCCATAACCTAGTGATCCCTGGCTACACGGTACCTAGTGTGCGGGGTATCACACCTGAAACGGGAGGTGGGTCAATCCTGCCACCAGAACAACATAACATCAGGATTGCGAGGGCAAGACTTGCTGCCTCGTGGCTAATGCCACTCCACTCCAACAATCCCCATGGTATAGCATACCCCATGTGATATACACGGTACAACGTACTCCATGAACCCAATCTCAGTCAGAGGGTGTCTGCCATAGGTCTTATCCACCCATACCATCTCTATCTCAGTATGCACGTGTGGCATATCATCTCACTGTGACACACAGTCTACAGGAGGCTCCAACACAGCTATATACATGTCATATAATTCCCTGTGCGAGCGAAGCTCTAGCACGACTCCATGCATATTCATGATATCTGAAAACCTCGTGCGAGCGAAGCTCTAGCATGGTTTCATAAAAATCAGTAAAATCTGCGTACGAGTAGCACTCCAGTACGACTTTAAAATAGTTATAAATCCATATAAAATCATAAATCATTCAAAACTTCATGCGAGCAACGCTCCAGCACAGTTCCATGTAGAAATAAACCAAATCTCGTGCGAGTTACACTCCAGCACAAATGAATGCTTAAGTAATTCAAAACTTCGTACGAGTAACGCTCTAGTACGACTTTATGCATAAATACATCAAATCTCGTGCGAGTTGCACTCCAGCACGGCTTTTATGCAATTATCATATCAAAATAGGATGCGAGCTAAGCTCCAGCACCTTTTTATGCATATCAAGTCATAAAAACTAGTGCAAGCAATCGCTCCAGCACTTTTTTATGCAAATCAAGTCAAAACAAATCAAAACATTCAAAACAAAGTGCGAGCTAAGCTCCAGCACCTCTCATGCATTTCACAATAATAAAAATCAGTGCGAGCAACCGCTCTAGCACATTTCATACATATGATGTCACACAAGTTAGTGCGAGCAACCGCTCAAGCACATTTTATGCACACTCACAAACGCAGATATAGTGCGAGCTATGCGCCAGTACTATCTGTTTCCATTTAAACTTGATAGTTGGCCCGTTTTCCAAAGAATTTTCATTTAAATCTTAATAACACTTACGTAGTGTTATATTGTGAAATTTATGCAATTACTGGCCAATCTACCGATTTGCTTTGATTAAAACCAAGAAAATTCCTTAAATAAGAAAATCCTTAAATCATTCATTTCATGCATGTCATGCTTTCACGATCCTTAGGTGAATTTCCCTCAATAGGGGTAAAATAGCCTTTTCCTATTTCGAGTCCTTAAAATCTTTAATCTATTTCTAGGACCTTTATACATATTCTGTGTATATATACAAATTCAGTGTATAAAAAAGTTATTAAAATACGTGTAGCTACCTCTAACTGCTCACACAATTCCCTTACCTCATTTTTCTGTACAGTCTGACCCTTTCCACTGATGTCTCGTCACGCAGTCCGATTTGCTCCAAATCTAATCTCCAGAACTACGGATAAATATTCATCAGGTCAAATACAATACAATTAATTGTATTTCATATTTTCTGGCCTTAATTTAAATCATTGGGCCCGTTTACCCATATTGGGCCTGATTGCACCATAATGGGCTGTGAGATCTGAGAATTTCAGACATATTTAGTGATGTAATAATAAATTGAAGTGTAATTTATTGAGCTAAGTGAATTGTGGGAATTATAATTGGAGATTTATATGTTAAGTGGGTAAAATAAGCATGAACTATGAGGACAGATCGATCTGGGAGAAGGAGAGATCGATCTGGTGAGTTAAAAATGACGAGGAAGGAGGAATTTGAGGAGCAGATCGATCTCCAATGGAAGAGATCGATCTCCAAATGATTCTGTTTGATAAAGGATCGATCTCATGAGGAAGAGATCGATCTCCAAATGATTATGTTTGGGGAGGAAATCGATCTCCTTAGGAGCAGATCGATCTCATAAAGCCATAAAGAGATCGATCTCACCCCTCGACAGATCGATCTCCTAGGCATAAAATTGCCCAGATTGTCCCCACATTTCAAACGCAGATCGATCTCATCAAGAGGCAGATCGATCTCCTACCTCCAGCCTATATAAGGAACCTGTGTTTTCTCCTGAAATTTCACTTTCTCTCTCTTTCAACCCCCATTTTTCCGAAAACCTAACTTTCTCACTCATCCAAATCACCCATTTTCGGCCGAATCAGCTGTTGTGGTAAGAAGGAAAGTTGTTCCTCATCAAAAGGAGAACAACATACTTGGAAATCGAAGGACGAATCGGATCGAGGCGTGAGTTGTACGTCTCACAAGCTTTGGGTAATTTCTAAACCTCGATCTTGATATTTGAGCTGATTTTGATGATATTGGTGGTTGTCATTGTGTTGAAATAGCTGAGAAATGATTAGGGATTGATGGAATTTCAATGTGATTAGAGTGATATGATATTTAGCGATTTTGGTAATTTTAGGAATTTTGAGCTATAAATGGAAATATAGACAATGTGGAGAATTAGCCTAGATAATTGGCATGAGGAATGTAGGACGTTGAGATATTGTGAATGAGGTCGTAGTTTAGGGTTGAGTTACGAGAAATCAAGAGATTTGAGGAGTTATGAGCAATTATGCTCGATTTTGAGAATTGAGGTTTATGAGATAATTGAGTATTGATGTTTTAACATCGTTTGGACAGCTCGGGAGTTCCATAGTGGAATGCGAGGCTAGTCCGTGATACGGGGGAAACGATTGCACTATACGAGGTGCAAAGAGGTAAGGGAAATCTAAACCATTTGTGTATGTGAATTGCAAACTATTTTAGCATGAATTGTGGTTTATAAAACAAGCATGTTGGGTTTTGTGTTGAGATTAAATTGCACACGATTTTATAGCCGGTTGGAGCCCAATGTTTTTATGAGTTTATAACTGGGCTCTATGTTAAGGCAATATTGAGATTTGAGAAATGTGTACGTGTGCTTTGCCGATTGGAACTCAGTTTTATTACGTTTTGTGTTGAGTACAAAACGATTTCAAAAGAGTTTTATGAGAGAAAAACCATCATGAGTTCTACGTGAAGGCAAACCAGTCTTGTGTGATAAGACTTAGGTGTGTAGTTGTGAGTACACACCGGGCATTGCTCTGGTAGCATGTAAGCCCGATTTCTTCTCCGTTCTGGTAACGAGAGAATAACCTATTCAGTGGCTGTGCCACGTTAAACCCCATTGGTGGCTGTGCCACGTTATACCCCATTGGTGGCTGTGCCACGTTGAGAAACCCCATTGGTGGTCGTGCCACGTTAAACTCCATTGGTGGCTGTGCCACGTTATACCCCATTGGTGGCTGTGCCACGTTGAGAAACCCCATTGGTGGCTGTGCCACGTTATACCCCATTGGTGGCTGTGCCACGTTGAGAAACCCTATTCTGTGGCTATGCCACGCGAGAAATTAAATCAGTGGCTTTGCCACGTGTGTTTTGTGGCTATGCCACGTGAGAAATTAAATCAGTGGCTTTGCCACGTGTGTTTCGTGGCTATGCCACACGAGAAATTAAATCAGTGGCTATGCCACGCGTGTTTAGTGGCTGTGCCACGTGCATTATTTTTACTGTGATTTTATCACGTATTTGAGAAAGCGTTTAACACGTTATTTTCACATGCTTTGTTATTGCTCTAGAGTGAGCCTTTTTACTTCATGTTTTCACATGATTTGAGATACGAGAATATCGTTTTGAGTACTTTCATGCTATGGTTTTCAAATGAGTTTCACATACAAATAAACCTTTTGTGATGTGCATTTTGGTTTATGAAATGAGTTCCTTATCCCCCTTTACTGAGCGATTTAGAAGCTCACCCTGTTTTTCTTTCCCCCCAGAGTTCTTCAAGTGAATAAGGACTTCCCTGCGACGTACGGAGTAGTGGCTAGTGGAGGACTCGAGCTCCAGGCCATATATATTGTATCTTGAGGTATATTTTATCTTTTCATGTTCCCAGACTATTATTGTAATTGCAGACACTTGATGTATATCATTGTATGGGATGTATTAGGATTAATTAACTTGGAATTGAGTATTTGTATACGGTACAATATACGCTATATTATGAGGAGATCCTGAGGCATGATAATTATGATGATGTATGACACTGCACAGGAATGCACCTTTAATTGTGAATTAATGAGTAAAAAGTTTTAAATTTGCCCTATTTTCCGTATTTTTGGGGCGTGACAGAGTTTTCTTGGTATCAGAGCTTAGGGTGTCTAGTACTGTCAGTGTCGGTTAAGTGAAATAGAATACATCCCAAGTGTCTGTAATAGTCTGGTCATGAACTGAAATTGAGGATTGAGATTTCAATCAATTTTGATATGTACGCGCAGGAGACGAGTCGAGATAGAGAATGAGTAAACGACGAGGTCATTCGAGGAGGCAGGCAGAGTCCCCTCCGCCACCTGTCCCACAACCAGAGAGTCCTAACTCTCGATTTAATCGGATTGAGACCGATGTGAGGCAAGGTTTTGAGCAGATGGCAGCGTTATTCGCGCAACACTTTGGAGTTAATGACTCGGATACTACCCCTACACCACCACAAGGACCTCCCATACCCCCAGTGCCTCCCGTCACTCAGCCTGAGGATAGAAGTATGGTCCGACTAAGGGATTTTCTGAAGATGAATCCACCCGCATTTAAGGGAAAGAAGGATCCTACAGAGGCTGAGGAGTGGTTGACGAAATTAAGAATTATATTTGATATTTTGGGGTGCACCGATGCTGAGAGGGTCAGTATGAGTGCCTATATGCTGAAGGGGAGAGCTCGAGATTGGTGGGGTACTACCCAAGGTATTTTGATGTCTCACCATGGTGTGATTGGTTGGGAAGAGTTCCAGACAGCCTTTAGGACCCAATATGTACCACGAGCCGCCCAGAGAAAGAAACAGGCCAAGTTTTTGAGTTTGGTACAGGGTGACATGTCTGTGGATGACTATGAGAGCCAATTCACAGCGCTATTGAGATATGACCCAGAAACCTTCAAGAGTGAAGAGCTCTGCACAGAGAAGTTTGTGTATGGGTTGAAGCCCGTCATCAGAGATAGATTGATAGGGCTATGTATTACCGAGTTTGGAGATGCTCTGAGACGAGCACAAGAGATTGAAAGAGGGATTGAGATGGTACAATCCCAGAATGAGCTCAGAGCGGTGAATAGAGATAAGGGCAAGAGGCCAGCACTTTTCCAAACGGAGGCTCGGAGAGGATCCTTCAGAAGAGGAAGGATTGAGGCACAAAAGGACAGATTGGAGAGACCCAGAGCCTATCCTATTATCAAGGAGACCCCTCGATATGTCAGGCCTGAGATAAGGGTTTGTAGAGACTGTGGCCGATCGCATGAGGGAAGTTGTACTGGGTCGATCCATGGATGTTTTAGATGTGGTGACATGGGTCACAGAGTGAAGGACTGTCCCCAACCTCAGATACCACATGCTCCGGAGCCCACTAGACAACAGCCTCAGAGAGTGGATCCCCGGAGACGGGCCACTGCGGCAGAGAAAGGGAAGAAACCTGTGGCACAGGGACGTGTGTTTGCCCTGGATAAGGAGACCGCAGACACTTCGGCAGAAACTATAAGAGGTACACTCTCTGTCTGTAACTATGAGGCTCATGTGTTGATCGATTCAGGATCCACGCATTCGTTTATTTCTGAGCATTTTGCATGTAGATTAAACTTGAAGTTTGAACCTCTAGAATATATACTACATGTAAATACCCCTATGCGTGAATCCCAGAGAACTGAGTTAATCTGTAGAGGATGTGAGATAAAGGTGGGAGATAGAGTGATGTTAGCAGATCTAATCATGTTGAATATACATGGGTTTGATGTAATTCTGGGGATGGATTGGTTGGCGACCAATCGAGTGAGTTTAGACTGCTACACTAAGATTGTAACTTTCTCCCTACCTGAACCTTACAG
Source organism: Firmiana major (assembly GCA_033439115.1). Lineage (NCBI taxonomy): Eukaryota > Viridiplantae > Streptophyta > Magnoliopsida > Malvales > Malvaceae > Firmiana > Firmiana major. The sequence goes on along the minus strand of CM065907.1, from coordinate 38,851,372 downwards.
TGTACGATTGAGATATTGAGGGAATAATTATGTGGATTTCTAGAACGTAATTTGAGAATTTTAATATTATTTTGGAGAATATTAAATATGATTATTCATGTGAAGGTTATGAGACACTCATCTCAGATGATGAGCGGGAACATCCGAGGATTGAGGATATACCTGTGGTATGTGAATTTCTGGATGTTTTCCCAGATGAATTGCCAAGTTTACCACCAGAGAGAGAGCTGGAGTTTACCATTGATTTGGTACCAGATACTCAGCCGATCTCTAAACCTCCCTACAGAATGGCATTAGTGGAACTCGAGGAATTGAAGAGACAACTACAGGAGTTATTGGATCAAGGTTTATTAGACCCAGTGTTTCGCCGTGGGGAGCGCCAGTACTATTTGTTAAGAAGAAGGATGGTAGTCTCAGATTATGTGTAGACTACCGATTGTTGAATAAAGCCACGGTGAAGAATAAATACCCACTACCCAGGATTGATGATCTACTTGATCAACTGAGAGGGGCATCAGTCTTTTCTAAGATTGATTTGAGATCGGGCTATCACCAATTGAGGATCAAGGAAGAAGATATTCCAAAGACGACCTTCAGGACAAGGTATGGCCATTACGAATTTCTGGTGATGTCCTTTGGATTGACAAACGCCCCTGCAGAATTTATGAGATTGATGAACGAGGTGTTCAGAGACTATCTGGATAAATTTGTGATAGTCTTTATTGATGATATCCTGGTGTACTCTCGGTCGTATGAGGAGCATGCACAGCATTTGTGGTTAGTACTTCAGATACTCCGAGATAAGCAATTGTACGGAAAGCTTAGTAAGTGTGAGTTTTGGCTGAACCGGATAGCTTTCCTTGGGCATATAGTCTCAGAGGAAGGAGTATCAGTGGATCCAAGTAAAATAGCAGCTGTGCCTAATTGGGAGAGACCGAGGACAGTTACTGAGGTACGAAGCTTCCTTGGTTTGGTAGGGTATTACAAAAGATTTGTGGAAGGATTTTCCAGGATTGCCGCCCCTTTGACTAAGCTCACGCGCAAAGAGACTCCATTTATATGGACTGATCAATGTGAGCTCAGTTTTCAGGAATTAAAGAGGAGGTTGACAGCGGCACCTGTGTTAACTATTCCTGAGGGATCAGGAGGATTCTCAGTGTATAGTGATGCATCTCACCAAGGATTGGGGTGTGTGCTTATGCAGCACGGAAGGGTGGTCGCATATAGATCGCGACAGCTGAAAGACCATGAGCGGAATTATCCCACGCATGATTTGGAGTTAGCCGCTGTGGTATTTGCTTTGAAGATCTGGCGACACTACTTATATGGGGAAAGATTCCAGTTCTTCACTGATCACAAGAGTTTGAGATATCTCTTTGATCAGAAAGAGTTAAACATGAGATAAAGGAGATGGATGGAACTCCTTAAGGATTATGACTGCGAGATTCTTTATCATCCGGGTAAGGCGAATGTGGTTGCTGATGCCCTGAGTAAGAAGAGTATGATATCTGCTATGATGATCAGGGAATGGGATTTGTTAGAGCAGTTCGTCGAACTTCGGATCAGAGTTAAAGAGGTAGAGACTGGATTTTTGGCTAGCCTGCGGATAGAGCCCAGGATCATGGATCAGATTAGAACTGGGCAGCGCAGTGATCAGAGATTGATAGATATGGTTAGCCAAGCTGAGCAGAGTTCGCAGTCGGATCTCACCATCAGTGAGGATGGATTATTGAGGTTCAGAGGACGGATTTGTGTACCGGACGATGATACCCTGAAGAGACAGATACTGAGAGAATCCCACTGCTCGCGATACACCATGCACCCAGGGAGTACTAAGATGTACCGAGACTTGAGAAAGGTGTATTGGTGGAGTGGTATGAAGCGAGATGTGGCAGAGTATGTGGCCAGGTGTTTAGTATGCCAGCAAGTGAAAGCTGAGCATCGGAAGCCCGGAGGACTACTACAGCCCTTACCTGTACCTACATGGAAATGGGAGCATGTCACTATGGACTTTATTATGGGTTTACCGAGGACCCGAAGAGGTCATGACGCTATATGGGTTATAGTGGATAGATTGACCAAGAGTGCCCACTTCCTTGCCATCAAGAGCACAGATACGGTGGACGCCTTAGCTGAGCTATATGTCAGCGAGATAGCTATATTACATGGGGCTCCAGTGAGTATTACTTCGGATAGAGATTCCCGGTTTACTTCCAGATTTTGGACCCAGTTTCAGGAGTCCATGGGATCTCGATTGAGTTTTAGTACCGCCTATCATCCTCAGACAGATGGTCAGTCAGAGAGGACTATTCAGACCCTGGAGGATATGTTGAGGGCGTGTACGACGGATTTTAAGGGATCATGGGATGATCACCTGCCCCTAGCAGAGTTTGCATACAATAACAGCTATCATGCGAGTATTGGAATGGCACCTTTTGAGGCTCTATATGGTAGGAGGTGTAGATCCCCTGTAGCTTGGGAAGAAGTCGGTGACACAAAGATAAATGCTCCCGAGCTTGTTGAGCAAGCCGTACAGAGTGTGAAACTCATATGTGAGAGGTTACGAGCTGTACAGAGTAGACAGAAAAGCTACGCGGATGTGCGTAGACGGCCACTTGAGTTTGACGTTGGTGATGCAGTATTTCTGAGAGTATCACCGAGCAAGGGTATCATGCGATTTGGGAAGAAAGGGAAATTGAGTCCTCGATACGTGGGACCATTCGAGATTCTTGAGAGAGTGGGAGAGGTAGCTTACAGATTAGCATTACCCCCACAGATGTCTGGAATACACAACGTTTTTCATGTGTCTATGTTGAGGAAGTATCACCCGGACCCTTCTCATGTTATAGAGTATGATGAGATGGACATACAGGAGGACATGAGCTACACTGAGGAACCCGTCCGGATTCTCGATAGAAAGGAGAAGGTACTGAGAACCAAGAGCATCCCATTAGTGAAAGTTTTGTGGAAACATCACTCAAGGGAAGAGGCAACGTGGGAACTAGAGAGCCTCATGAAGGAGAAATACCCCCATCTATTTTGACTAGTTGAGTTGAATTTGGAGGACCAAATTCTTTTTAAGGTGGGGAGGATGTGAGATCTGAGAATTTCAGACATATTTAGTGATGTAATAATAAATTGAAGTGTAATTTATTGAGCTAAGTGAATTGTGGGAATTATAATTGGAGATTTATATGTTAAGTGGGTAAAATAAGCATGAACTATGAGGACAGATCGATCTGGGAGAAGGAGAGATCGATCTGGTGAGTTAAAAATGACGAGGAAGGAGGAATTTGAGGAGCAGATCGATCTCCAATGGAAGAGATCGATCTCCAAATGATTCTGTTTGATAAAGGATCGATCTCATGAGGAAGAGATCGATCTCCAAATGATTCTGTTTGATAAAGGATCGATCTCATGAGGAAGAGATCGATCTCCAAATGATTCTGTTTGGGGAGGAGATCGATCTCCTTAGGAGCAGATCGATCTCATAAAGCCATAAAGAGATCGATCTCACCCCTCGACAGATCGATCTCCTAGGCATAAAATTGCCCAGATCGTCCCCAAATTTCAAACGCAGATCGATCTCATCAAGAGGCAGATCAATCTCCTACCTCCAGCCTATATAAGGAATCCGTGTTTTCTCCTGAAATTTCACTTTCTCTCTCTTCCAACCCCCATTTTTTCGAAAACCTAACTTTCTCACTCATCCAAATCACCCATTTCTGGCCGAATCAGCTGTTGTGGTAAGAAGGAAAGTTGTTCCTCATCAAAAGGAGAACAACATACTTGGAAATCGAAGGACGAATCGGATCGAGGCGTGAGTTGTGCCTCTCACAAGCTTTGGGTAATTTCTAAACCTCGATCTTGATATTTGAGCTGATTTTGATGATATTGGTGGTTGTCATTGTGTTGAAATAGCTGAGAAATGATTAGGGATTGATGAAATTTCAATGTGGTTAGAGTGATATGATATTTAGCGATTTTGGTAATTTTAGGAATTTTGAGCTATAAATGGAAATATAGACAATGTGGAGAATTAGCCTAGATAATTGGCATGAGGAATGTAAGATGTTGAGATATTGTGAATGAGGTCGTAGTTTAGGGTTGAGTTACGAGAAATCAAGAGATTTGAGGAGTTATGAGCAATTATGCTCGATTTTGAGAATTGAGGTTTATGAGATAATTGAGTATTGATGTTTTAACATCGTTTGGACAGCTCGGGAGTTCCAGAGTGGAATGCGAGGCTAGTCCGTGATACGGGGGAAACGATTGCACTATACGAGGTGCAAAGAGGTAAGGGAAATCTAAACCATTTGTGTATGTGAATTGCAAACTATTTTAGCATGAATTGTGGTTTATAAAACAAGCATGTTGGGTTTTGTGTTGAGATTAAATTGCACACGATTTTATAGCCGGTTGGAGCCCAATGTTTTTATGAGTTTATAATTGGGCTCTACGTTAAGGCAATATTGAGATTTGAGAAATGTGTGCGTGTGCTTTGTCGATTGGAACTCGGTTTTATTACGTTTTGTGTTGAGTACAAAACGATTCAAAAAGAGTTTTATGAGAGAAAAACCATCATGAGTTCTACGTGAAGGCAAACCAGTCTTATGTGATAAGACTTAGGTGTGTAGTTGTGAGTACACACCGGGCATTGCTCTGGTAGCATGTAAGCCCGATTTCTTCTCCGTTCTGGTAACGAGAGAATAATCTATTCGGTGGCTGTGCCACGTTAAACCCCATTGGTGGCTGTGCCAAGTTATACCCCATTGGTGGCTGTGCCACGTTGAGAAACCCCATTGGTGGCTGTGCCATGTTAAACCCCATTGGTGGCTGTGCCACGTTATACCCCATTGGTGGCTGTGCCACGTTGAGAAACCCCATTGGTGGCTGTGCCACGTTGAGAAACCCTATTCTGTGGCTATGCCACGCGAGAAATTAAATCAGTGGCTTTGCCACGTGTGTTTTGTGGCTATGCCACGTGAGAAATTAAATCAGTGGCTTTGCCACGTGTGTTTCGTGGCTATGCCACACGAGAAATTAAATCAGTGGCTATGCCACGCGTGTTTAGTGGCTGTGCCACGTGCATTATTTTTACTGTGATTTTATCACGTATTTGAGAAAGCGTTTAACGCGTTATTTTCACATGCTTTGTTATTGCTCTAGAGTGAGCCTTTTTACTTCATGTTTTCACATGATTTGAGATACGAGAATATCGTTTTGAGTACTTTCATGCTATGGTTTTCAAATGAGTTTCACATACAAATAAACCTTTTGTGATGTGCATTTTGGTTTATGAAATGAGTTCCTTATCCCCCTTTACTGAGCGATTTAGAAGCTCACCCTGTTTTTCTTTCCCCCCAGAGTTCTTCAAGTGAATAAGGACTTCCCTGCGACGTACAGAGTTGTGGCTAGTGGAGGACTCGAGCTCCAGGCCATATATATTGTATCTTGAGGTATATTTTATCTTTTCATGTACCCAGACTATTATTGTAATTGCAGACACTTGATTTATATCATTGTATGGGATGTATTAGGATTAATTAACTTGGAATTGAGTATTTGTATAAGGTACAATATACGCTATATTATGAGGAGATCCTGAGGCATGATAATTATGATGATGTATGACACTGCACAGGAATGCACTTTTAATTGTGAATTAATGAGTAAAAAGTTTTAAATTTGCCCTATTTTCCGCATTTTCGGGCCGTGAAATGGGCCATAATCGGCCTTTAGCCCATTTTTTAATTACTATTTACATTATCGAGGCCTATTGGGCTCATTGGGCCCATTAATATTTATTGAGCCTCATTCTAAATTCTCAAATAGCTTATGAATTATTTGCGACAATATATCTCTAATTCTAAGATATAATTCATTCCATGCGGAATTTAAATCCGTAATTTATGCGGTAAATTTCTAACACACATAACGATGCAAATTGTCGTAAATAAGGGTTACTTACCCGAGATTCCATGATAGTACGTAAATCGAAGCTGACTCGAGCTCTTGTTTGACGTCAATTGTTGAGCTACACAGTTAAATATTTTTTCGGGTAAACTTTTGATCGAATATTAATCAAATTAAACATTTCAAAATTTAAGTCGGTTAATTTCGACTGCTTACCGACTTACCCGTAGCTCGATTGCTTTACTGGGATTTTCCATAATTTTTCCTATTTTTCTTTTTCCCTTTTTCTCTTTCTTTTCCTTCTTTTCTGGTTGAACCGGTTCGGTCTGGGTCAACCCGATTCGATCGGTTCAGGGCTTCGCCAGTTGGTGCTCCATCGGTTTCCATCACTAGCAGCTCCGCGGGGTTGTCCGGTGTACGGATCTGGGGTCGGTGTGGTCCGAGGTGGTCGAAAAATGGCCGGTTCGGCTCTTCTCCTTTTCACCGTCGGTACCGTTTCTTTTCTTTGTCGTTGACAGCGTTGCCGACTGTTCTACTGGCCAGTGCTGCAACCAATCATGTCGCATGTGCGTGGGGAACCGCCAGCTAGAGTCGATTGGGGCTAGATCGCCGACGAATGGCTGAATTTCTCTTTTCCTCCCCCGTCGATTTTCTCTCGGTTTCTCCCTCGTCGGCAACCGTTCATTTCATCTACCAACGTTGGTGAGGCTCAACTGGGCTGCCTCTCCCTCGTCGGCTACTCCTTTGGGCTTGTCGGTGGTCGTCGGCGATGCAGAAGTCAGGCTCGGCTTGTTTTCAGAATCGCGACTCGCGATTCTGTTTCGTTTTCTTCTTTTTTTATTTTTTTTATTTATAATTTATTTTTATTATTATTTTATTCATTAAAATATTATTAAAATCCCAAAAATATCTTAAAAATTCTTATTTAATTCATTTAATCCATAAATGAATTTATCGGTCTTGTTTCATCTTTTCGATATATTTTTTGATTATTTTCAGGATAATTTATCGATGTAAAAATTTCGATTAATTTCTCTAAATTCATATCTTGATCAATTTAACCCTAAATTTAATTATTTCTTCGTTATTGATCAAGATTTCTCAATCCCATATTTTTAATTAAATTTTCTTGTCACGATAAATATCAAATTTTGATCTTTTGATCGTTTTACCCTTGCACATGTTTGGGACTACCATTTCAATCTTTCATTTGATCTTTTCTCATTTCGTATTTTAAATAAAATCGGGTCTTACATATATGTCTCGCATGATAAACTCACAAGATAAATTATTTGGTTTTGATAGATCAAGGTAGACCCGAGGGAGGGGTTAGACCTCGATTTTCTTATGAATCTAATTTAGATTTGATTTTTCCACAGAGGAATTTGATGAAACTTTCATGATTTATAACCCTGTGAGAAAGGTGATTTTATAATGAAATTTTTAAAATAAATTATTTTGTTGAACTGGATTTCATTCTTTGAGTTTATCACATTTTAACCCAGATGGGGTGTTTTAAAAAGTATTAATTCATTTGAGCATGAGATGTTTTCACATGAGAATTATTCCATGTTTTATATGCTGATTTCCTGTTTTAGAACAGATGATATTACATATATGTCATATCATTGTTTTTACCTCATGCTCAAATATATCATGATTTCTTATCAGTATGTAGATAGTATAGCTATCTACCCGTTTGTATTATTGCCTTACTGAGCATGTGGAGCTTTCATTTTCCAACAACTTTCAGAGTTTCTACCTTAGAGATGGCGGGTGTAGAGAGTAGACGGCATAGCTGATTATCTGTGGTTCCCATCGACTGTCAGGTATACACCATGTATAAAATTTTGTATTAGTATGCTTACAGCACAATATTGTATATGAAGGAATATTTGGGGATGTAAATATAAAATCATGTGATGTAGAAAACATACCTACCACTCTATTATATGATAAATGATATCAGTATGCATGTAGACGTGTAATATTTCTTAATGGTTAAAATGGTATATCGATATTGATTCATAGCCCAACCTGGTCAGAGAGATCTGTCACAAGGAGGTAAGAAAGATTTTCCAAAAGCGAAAAATTTGTACTAATTTTGGTAAGTATTTGGTTGTGACACAGTCATAAAAAATGATAAAAAAAAGAAAAAAAAGAAAGAAAAATACAAAATAGAAAAAAATGTTTAGCAAAGAAAATAAGTTTAGGGGAAATAATCATGAGCTCTGACATTAAAGGTCCTAGAAGTAATGCATGTTAAGGGGTAATTAAACCTAAATCGACTTTATCATACCTTAGCCCCAGCCTTACATTACAAGCTTAATGAAGTCCTATTGATCTTTGATTAAGTGTGACTACATTAGTGGAGAGATAAGTGAAAAGCAAACTTATAGGAATGATCAGTTGTCATTGACTTTGCATTCACTGTGTTTGCATAATCTGATTCGGGTAATGTAGTGTGAAGTGGCTTCAACATTTTCACACACACACGAGGAGTCCAATGTGGGTTAGGACTTATGATTGGATGATTCTGAGTGTTGGACTTGTAATTGTGCATCTTTGAGATTATAGTTGGCACTTTTTTTTAGGATAATATTAGGAAATCATTATGTTAGTATTTGTCATTCCTGCATGAATTTTGTTTTCTTGAGGATAAGCAAAAGCTCAAGTTTGGGGGTATCATAATTCTATTAAAATAGAATTATTTGTGCTTAATTTCTTAATTAATTATTTTAATCCTCATATTATTTTATTAATTATCACCTTTATTTAATTAAAATTCTTTAATCTGCAGGTAAATTAAATCCGAAAGAAACTCAGTCATTTTAGTCAAAAATGGACTGACAATGGGCTAAAAGGATACTGGACCACTTTTAATTTGCAGAACGAGTCACCAATCGTTTGGACATGCGTGATGCCAGGTGTCCGTATTTTATTTACCTCGAAAAGATAAGATCGACGGATATCGTGCCAACCTTTTGGAAGACACACGTCGGGCCACATCGCACAGCCAAGTGAACAAAAAGACAAGTGATGTGGAAATATCTTCTCTGCAGCAAATGGAATGAAGACAAGTGGCTAAACAATGCCAACTCATCTAGGATTGAAAATTACCATTGTACCCCTAAATTTGTGTATAAATAGAACATGATGAGCAATTGAAAAATTAGGTAATTTTAGGGTAAAGTAGTTTAGTTTTTTAGGTTAAAGTTTTTAGGGTTATTTTCTTTCTAGTTTTCTTTAAGCTTTTTCGATTAGCTTTGTCAAGCCACCATTTTTATTCTATTCTTGTTTTGCTACTGTTCATAGCAATTGTTATGTTTATTTTATGAAAGTTTAATTTCTTTTCTAGTTCTTTTGTAGTTGACATTGGCTGCCTCCATGGATATGGGTTTTTACAAGTTTTTATTTTACTGAAGTTCGGACCTTTAAAACTATTCAATGAAAAGCTTGTTTTTTCTTTAGTTCATTTTCACTACTTTGTTTCTATCGCTTTTAGTGTTCATTCAGGTAGAATCAGGGGCAAATTTATGGCTAGTGACAATAGCCATTATGCCTACCCCTTCTCGGCATTTTCTTTGTTTTAATTTGGTTTCTATTAATCCATCTGTTCTGATTATTTTCCATCAATAGTTATTATTCAGTATGTAGGATTCTAGTCAATATTATGCAAAAGTTCAATAAATGAGAATGAAATGTTGTGTTTTATGCTCACTGTCGATGGCCTTCATCGACTGGGTTGAAGTATAAAATGTTGATGATGTTGGAGACCCGAGGCAAGAAGCATACCCAGCTGCGTTTTCTGGGTTCATAGTTATCGTTTCCAGCAACCGAGAACTTTCGATTGTTTCTGCTTCTTTTGTTGGTTTTCGGTGAAGGTTCTTGTTGTCCAAGGGCTGCTGATTTGTTGCTGCTAGTATAGGCTGTAGCTGGTGTGCGTGAGGAGTTGGACTGAAGTAAGGTGTAGAGCTAGAACTTGCCGCTCGCAATTGTGACTGGCGGGACTGCTGCTGGGGACAGGGGCTATATTCTCCTCTCTTCTCCCCTGTTTTCTAAACTATTTACTGTTCATTTTCTTCATTTTCTGTTAACTTTGGCTTTCATTGCAGTTTACATTTTCTGTTTCCATTTTCTACTTTAAGTTTACAAGTTTACAATTTTTGCTTGTGTTCCATTGTTAATCCTTTAAAATCATGCTTTATTAATCTATTCAGCCTTGTTGTTATTGTGACAAAGCTGACATTTGCTGGTATGAATATTTATAGCAAAGATGGAGGTGTACAGAGCAGTGCTAAGCTACACAGCATGAAAAGGCAAAAGGCAGTGCAGCACATGGCAACTTACAGCAGCGCCTATTAGCGCACCTGTCTTTTGCTTGATGCTATTTTAGTAGGAACGATAATCCCATTGTAACATTCGTGCTTGTAGAAATCAGTACAGAGCTGTGCAGTGGGGAGGACGTGTGCAGGACCGACGAGGAATGTTGGGTGCAGCTGAAGCAGACGCTAGCTGGGTAGAGACATGGGTTGTGTTGCAAGGAATGAAGCTGAACCAGGATAGCACTTGCGGACAGCGCCTGGAGAAAAAGTCTGGAACGTGCACTGTACTGTGCACGGTCGGGCAGAGGGCAGCATATAAATTTGATTAAGGCCATGTTTGGTAGTTTGGGATAGTTAATAATCCATTTTTCATGCATTTTTAATATTTTATTTTTTTTCAATATTGTTTGTTAGCTTAACAATTAGAGTTTTAAATTAATTTGCATGTTAGTTATATTTCCTTCACTTAGATTTAATTATGTCATTAGTTTATTTTTATTTTAGTGTTAGGTGTTGCATTTAAAATTAAATTAGGGATAAAATCATGCTATGCATTTTTAAGTTTGCATTTTAAATTGAAAATTCCAAAAATATTTTTCATGCATTATTTAAATTTTATTGTTAAGTTAGTATTTAGCTATAGTTTGGATTAATTTAGAATTACTATTTTAGTCATTTAGATTTATAATTATATTTAGAAATTTTATTTTTAGAATTTTATTTCATTAGAATTAAGTTAGTTTAAATTGCATTTTGATAATTAGATTAATTGCATGCACATTTTATTGTCTAATTTTATTCAAGTTAATTTTATTTCTTATTTGCAATCTAGTTTATTTGTATTAATCAATTTTAACGGTTTTACTTATCTTTTGTAGGTATTTGCTTTTAATTGCTTGGAGCTCTGTAAGTAATTTTAGCTCTGTTTGATTTTCTTTATTTTATAGTTTTTATTGTTTTCAGTACTTTTTAATTTTAGCCTTGAAGATCACCCATTGAAAATTCATAATTTGCTAGGATATACTTAGGGTAAGATTAACCGGTACTTGATTAGGCTAATTAGATTCTCTGTGGGACGATAATCCAGGACTCAAATCCTATTATTACTTGTACGACCCGTGCACTTGCAGATAACACGTCTAGGTCACTTAGAGTGGGAGCAGTCGACATCATTCCTTTTTGCCTAGACGGCCACGTCCTGCTTTAAATACAGCCTAATAGCAACATGTGAACCACTAAAACACATCCCAGTAGCAAACCATGTAGCAGCCATCCTGCCTTGCAAAGCTTCAGTTGCGTTCTGCCCACGCCGATGAACTGCTAGCTCTTGCTTCAATCCTTTTACCACACTACAGCAAGCGACATACCCCAAGCAGAAAACTGATACTCAATAGCAGCAGAACAACAGAACCTTTCCTTAGTACAGTGCAGTAAAGCAGGGGGATAACCACATCAGAGCTACGACAGACTTCAGTCCGGCATCTCTAGTCCCAGTCTTAAAACCTCAATAGACAATCACGCAGGAACCAAAACAACAAGACAGAATCGTAACTAAAATGCAGGAAACGTAAAGTGTAGTGAAGAAAATGTAAATAATGTAACAAAGAAAAGAAAAATTAACTGTAGAAACTGAAATTCAACAAAACAGAATCTAAATTCAGAAATTTATATAGTTGAAACCAAGTACAGAAAACTAAAATTGAAAACGTGAAACAGAGGGTGAAAAATCGAAAAGTAGGGGAATATGATACCTGCTGCTGTCACCAACCCTATCTCTCCCCTTTAAACCTAAGCTAGAGTTGCCAAAAATCAAACGTTCTACGCAACTCCTAAACTAGGAATAACAATGAAGATGAAAAATGCAGAAAGCAGTGATTGAAATCTTAAGTACAGATTGATGAATAGTAAATTAAAAACAAGCCGAGTAGAGGAATTAAAAGAGGGAAAACTAAGCTTCATTAATGAAGGAAAACACAGCAAAGGATTGGAACAATGTGGCTCCTGTCACCAGCCCTCCAACACCAGGTTGAACAGTAAAGAAAAAAAATAAATATAAAACTAACCTAAAAGAAAACCTAGCAACCAACCAAAAAAAAAAAAAAGAAAAATTTTAGCTAAAAAAAAACTCCTAAAGAACTACTCTTCTTTTTCTTTTTATACACATCAAAATGGGGGTACAAATGAGAATTTTAATCCTAGATGAGTTGGCATTGTTTGGCCACTTGTCTTCATACCATTAGTTTCTAGAGAAGATATTTCCATGTCATTGTCTTCTTGTCCACTTGGATGTGCAAGGTGGCATGGCTTGTGTCTTCCATGAGGTGGCCAGGTGTCCTTTGATCTTCTCCTTCAAAGGTGAATAAAATGTGGACATTTGGCATTACATGTGTCAAGAAGTGTAAAGCTCGTAACATAATATGTACTCTTTATGATTTTGTGATGTATGAACAAATCACATTTGATATAAATCATAAGGAATGAATGTTTTTAAGTTGCCAATGTGTAGGAAATGTAAAACGAGTAGTTAAGCAAAGTTAATATGAATGTAACAGTGATTTTTGGGAAGAATTGCAGCAGAACTGCTTCAGAAGAAGAGATAATCGATCTCTCATTCAATGCAAATCGATCTTAAACAGGTTCTAGGTAGAACAAATTGATCTCATAGCAAGGCCAGATCAATCTCCATACTGTTCTGAGTAATGTAGATCGATCTTATGCTTAAGAGCATATCGATCCCCTAAGCTTAAAGAGTCGATTCCGGAAGAGAAAAAGGCAGGACAGATCGATCCCTCATCGTTAGCAGATCGATCCCCTAGAGCAATTCTATAAATACATGGCTTTGCAACCTCTGTTTTCCCGATAACATCAAACCTTTCCTGAAACAAAATGAAAACCTGACCTTTCTAGTCCATAAAACTTCATCTTTCAAGTAGTTTTGAGTGAGATTCAGTTCAGCAAAGTTGTTCTTCGTAAAAAGGAGAACAATATGCTTGGAAACTAGAAGTTGGAATTAAATATTGAAGGAACAAGGTGGATTTTGCCAATTTTGGTGAAAAAGAGGAAAAGTCCAAGCTAGGTAAGATTCAATAGACCAAGTTCATATATGTTAATCTAGATGATTTAGTGAGTTGATTGGTATATGTTTAAAGTGCTAAAAATAATTGATCTTGAAAAATATCCATGACCTAGGTATTGGTATGAGATTGAGAAAATGAAGAGGAAGTTGAGTAAACATGGATTAAATGATGAAATGAGCATGTATGAAAGATTGTAAGGTAGTTTTATGAAATACATAAATTGGAAAAGATGAGAAATGAAGATAGGTATATGAAATATATGGTATAACACCATAATGGAAGAAAGTGATGAGATTGAGGCATTGAGAGGAGTTAAATGCAATGATTTATAGTCATGCAAGTGAAAATAAGTATATTACAGTACACTGATGTGGATAATTATTAACTGCTCCAAAAATTGATATGGGAAGCTGATCGGACTACAAGAGTGAGCAACACCAAGGAAGTGAGGTCACGTGACGTGATCCGAGGTAAGGAAATTTCATGAATAGCTAGAGATAGCTACACGTATTTCAAATAGAATTTTGATAACTATATTCTATATGAAATTCTGTGTATAGAAATGTTTGGTAGGATCCGATAAGTTAAAAAGCTTATGAAGCATGTGGGTGATTAAATTCAACTTGTTTTGAAAGTGTATGGATATAATGACTAATGTTTTCATGTATATGTGAAAACAACACACTTAATTGTCAATTTGTTTTGATTAGGTGAAATTCAATTTAAATAAGTCATCTATCAGGTTTGTGGGTAAACCATGAGTGCTAGAAAATACTCGTACTTGATTTTGAGATATGCATCACATAGTACTCGAGTATATTCTTGTACTTAATTTTGAATGCGATTTATACATTATGGAGTATTTGGAGCATTGCTTATACTCAGTTTTACATGATAGAGTACTGGGAGCATTGCTCGTACTTACTTCCATTGATTGATGTATTATAGAAGATTGGGAGTATTGCTCATACTCAGTCTTACATGACATACTGCTGGGAGCATTTCTCGCACTAGATTTATATCACCTGTGTTATGGTCATGCTAACAGTTTACTCGTACGTACCATGTTTTGAAAGAGAAAGCATGAAACAGTCGTGTTGGAAGCCTGTGCTGACTGTGTGTCGCACCGATTATATGCTCACATGTGCAATATTTTGAGATATGGTCGAGGGCTATCAAAAATATTATCCATAGTATAAGGGATAAGACTTATGGCAAGCACCCGACTATGAGGTATATCCAAGGTATGAGGACTAAGACTTGTTGTAAGCATCCCGACCTTAAGATTGGGTCTATGGAGTACTTTGTACCGTCTATGTCACATGGAGTACATTGCACCGTGAGTACACGATATGAATGAGTTGTGAGCTGACGGTAGAGGATTTGACCCACCTTCCGTTACAGCAATTGTGAGACCCCGCACACCGAGTACTGTATAGCCTGGGATCACGAAAAGTGAGTTATGATCATAATCTCAGAACATGTAGTCGCCTGTCTCGTTTCATCACTTGAGAATTCTTAAATGACTTATCACATGGTTTTATAATCTAACATGTGAATTTGTGTGTGAAAATGGTAACCCGAGGGATGGGTGAGGCCTAGATTTCCATGTTTTTAACATGATGATATGTCATATTATTTTGATTTAATTGAATGACATGATGAATGTGAATTTTATAAATTACATGAGAAATGCAATGTTTTGCATGAATTACTGAGATTTATTAAACTAGCATGCTTTCAGTTACATAACTGTCGATTTATATCTATATGTATATATTGCATAAATATTCAAATAAAGACAGATGCTTTAGATATGAATCGATAAGAAAATGATTTCAAGGCATAAGCATTATATTTTGTAGATAGTGTGGTTATCTACTTGCTTGCCTGATTTCCTTACTAAGCTGTGAGCTCACCCACTTTTTAATTTCCCCTCTCTACAGAGCGTTCACAGTAGTCGAGCACGGCTGAGGACTGGTATTCCTTGATCCGCTGCATATCCATCTTGCGAGAGGTATACACATTTGAAACATTTTGTACTGAATAATGTAAAAGCACAGTTTGTAAACGACTGTCTGGTCGAGGATATATATGTATAAGTATTTGTATTTAAACAATATGAGTTTACTTTTAAGATAACTTGTATGTATGTTGTGGAATGAATATGGTTGAGGTGACTAATATCGAATCACAGCCCAACGGTTTGGTGTTGAGTGATGACAGAATGAGAGGTAAGTAAAATGCAAAAAAATTTGTGGTGATTTTGGTAGATGTCACAGGTGTTGTGGACGGTCCTGATAGAATGGTATCAGAGCGGAGATGGTCTGTTATGAATTGATATTAGTAATTAGGAAAGTGTACATCCTTATAGTATTATGCTTTGTTCAGTTACAATTGTGTATACGAGATGGAAATCAGACTAATTAATGGTTATAAATGCAGGAGTTTAGCTATTATGGCTATTACCAGCCGTGGTAGAGTGGCTAGCAGTAAGGCTCGAGAGTACCCAAGAGTACCAAGGAACGCTTCACGAGACTAGAGTGTCGCTTTGGGACCATAGTGGAATTACTGGCACAAACTATGCCAGGAGGACAGGGGCAGGATGCAAGGACTGTGCTTGGAGAGGCAGCTGCACCTGGTACGCCTGCACAGCCAGCTCATGTGCCACAGCCTATAGATACACCTACACCCCCACCATTTCAGGGTATGCCATCTTATGTTACTCCACGACAAGGCATTAGTACGTTAGGGTATGGTTGTGAGCTTGACAGATTGCTACAATTCCAAAAGCTTGGACCTCCATCTTTTCGTGGGATCAAGGACCCAACTTTGGCTAAGGAGTGGATAGGAGAAATGGAGAAGTTGTTCGGATTCTTTGAATGTACGACTTCAGAGATGGCCGCATTTGCTGCGTTCCTACTGAAGGGGATGGCAGAGCATTGGTAGAAGTCCACCCGACCCATATTCAGGAGGCAGTTTGTTCCAGATACGGCCTAGCGAAGGCTGCAGGCTGAGTTTTTGGGGTTGAGCCAGGGGAGTGATTTAGTAGACAAGTATGAGACCAGATTTCTATCCCTATGGAGGTATGACCCCGACACTATGAGTAACGAGACCAGGAAGGTCCGTAGATTCATTGATGGACTGAGACCAGTATTATGGTCTAACCTAGTTCCATTTGACATCTCAACCTATGATGAGGCAGTGCGCAAGGTGCAACTCTGTGAGCAAGACTATGAGAGGAATGCCTTTGAGTTCAGGACAGTTAGCAAGGGTAGAGACCGAGATAAGAAACGATGAGTGACAGTGCATGAGGTTTCGGATATCGAGGAGGGAGGAGACTCTTCATTAAGAGACCAAAGATCGAGGAAGTACAGGAGAAGACTGGTAGATCTCCTGCATATCCGGCTATAGCTCCAGCTAGAGGTGTTGTGATTGGAGGACTGAGGCCTACCACTGAGCAGTGCAGTAGATGTGGTACGTAACCAGTGCTACTAGAGTAGGGGAAAATATGCTGGACTTACATACTACCAAAGTAATGCCCGGCGTGTATTCAACATGACACGCCTAAGTCTCAACCAATAGCCATTATCATAAAAATCGTTTTGCCTTCACGTAAAGCTCATAATGGTTTATCTCATAAAACTCATTTCAAATATTTTGCACTTGACACAAAACATGTAAAACCAAGCTTAAACTGGCAAAACAACACACACATTTCTCAAATCTCAGTATGCCTTAACGTAGAGCCCAAATCATTTTTCACTTTCTAAACCCAAAACGATTGTAAAACATTTTCATATTTAGTTTACAACTCAATAAAATTGGGCTCCAACCAGCTATAAAATTGTGTGCATTACCTCATAAAACATGCTTGCTTTTCTCAAAATTACATTTCATGCTACAATACAATCACAATATCGCACACACAAATGAGTTTAGTTTTCCCTTACATCTTTGCACCTCGTATAGTGCAATCGTTCCCCCGTATCACGGACTAGTCTTCGATTCCACTCTGGAACTCTCGAGCTGTCCAAACGATGTAAAACATCAATAACCCAACTAAATCACATTATTGAGTAAATATTTGCTCATATTCTCATTAACACCTCACATAACTCCATTCTCACAACTCTATCATAATTCACATTTTCATCCACTACATCTCAGAATTCTACATTTCTTACACCATATTCCATGCTAAATTTACCTCATTGTCTCAATTCAAATTTATAGCCATAATTCCCAAAATTACCACAAATTGCCTAATGTTATCTTTACTCCAACAAAATCATAGTTTCATTAATCCTTAACCATTTCCTAGCTATTTAATCATAATGCTAGCAACCATATCACCAAAAATCACTTTACAATCCAAGATCAAAGTTTAGAATTTACCTAAACTTGTGGAGTGCTCTATTCACACCTCAATTCGATTCGTCCTACGATTTCCAAGTATGTTGTTCTCCTTTGGATGAGGAACAACTTTCCTTCTTGATACAACCTTCGATTTGGATGGAAATAAGGACTTTGGAAGAGAGAGAGAAAGCTAGGGCTTGGCTAAAATGGAGGTTTGAAAGAGAGAGAAAAGATGAAATGCAGGAAAACACTGGGGTCCTTTTATAGACGGAGGGTAGGAGATCGATCTGGTCCTTGATGAGATTGACCTGCATTTGAATTTTGGAACATTTTTGGGAAATTTTATGCCAAGGAGATTTATCTGTCGTAGGCTGAGATCGATCTCTATTGACTTTATGAGATCGATCTTCTTCAATTATGAGATCGATCTTTAGACTACAGAATGCTTCATGAGATCGATTTCTTCCTCAAGAGATCGATCTCTTCATTATAAAATCATAAGGAGATCGATCTGCTTGCTTGAATTCCTTATCCCTTGTCACTTTAGCCTACCAGATCGATCCTCTCTTCTCCCAGATTGATCTGGCCTCTTAGTTTCACACTTTGGTTAAACACTTAACATAAAATCTCATTCATGACTTATTCATCACTTAGAAATTCATTCCATACCACCTCAATGTAAGAGTACATTACATTCAGCTTAATAAATTACATTTCAAGTTCACATTACATAATTGGATATGTGTAAAATTCTCAGATCTCACATCCTCCCCACCTTAAAAAGAATTTGGTCCTCCAAATTCAACTCAACTAGTCAAACAGATGGGGGTACTTCTCCTTCATGAGAGTCTCCAATTCCCATGTTGACTCCTCCATTGAGTGATATTTTCACAAAACTTTCATTTATGGAATGCTTTTAGTCCGAAGCACTTTCTCTTTTCTATCGAGAATCTGGATGGGTTCTTCAGTGTAGCTCATGTCCTCTTGTATGTCCATCTCTTCATACTCTATGACATGAGAAGGGTTCGGGTGGTACTTCCTCAACATAGACACATGGAAGACGTTGTATATTTCGGACATCTATGGGGGTAATGCCAACCTGTAGGCTACCTCCCCCACTCTCTCAAGAATCTCGAAAGGTCCTATGTATCGAGGACTTAATTTCCCTTTCTTTCCAAATCTCATGGTACCCTTACTCGGTGATATCTTCAAAAATACCACATCACCAACATCAAACTCTAGTGGCCGTCTACACACATCTACATAGCTTTTCTGTCTACTCTGTGCAGTCCGTAATCTCTCACATATGAGTTTCACACTCTGTACAACTTGTTCAACAAGCTTGAGAGCATTTATCTTTCTATCACCCACTTCTTCCCACGCTACAGGGGATCTACACCTCCCACCATATAGAGCCTCAAAAGGTGCCATTCCAATACTCTCATGATAGCTATTATTGTACGCAAACTCTGCTAGGGGCAGGTGATCATCCCATGATCCCTTAACTCAGCTAAGGCATCTACAGTATCTGTGCTCTTGATGGCAAGGAAGTGGGCACTCTTGGTCAGTCTATCCACTATGACCCATATCGCATCACGACCCCTTCGGGTCCTCAGTAAACCCATAATAAAGTCCATGGTGACATGCTCCCATTTCCATCTAGGCACAGGTAAAGGCTACAATAATCCTCTGGGCTTATGATGCTCAGCTTTCACTTGCTAGCACACCAAACATCTGGCCACATACTCTGCCACGTCTCGCTTCATGCCACTCTACAAATACACCTTTCTCAAATCTCGGTACATCTTAGTACTCCCTGGGTGCATGGAGTATCGCGAGGAGTGGGATTTTCTCAGTATCTGTCTCTTTAGGGTATCGTCGCCCGGTACACAAATCTGTCGTCTGAATCTCAACAGGGAGTACTAGCTGATTGTGAGATCCAACTGCAAAGTCTGCTCAGCTTAGCTAACCATATCAATCAACCTCTGATCATTGCGCTGTCCAATTCTAACCTGATCCATGATCCTAGGTTTTATTCGCAGGCTAGCCAGAAATCCAGTCTCTACCTCTTTAACCCTAATCCGAAGTTCGGCGAACTGCTCCAATAAATCTCATTCCCTGATCATCATAACAGATATCATACTCTTCCTGCTCAAGGCATCAGCAACAACATTCGCCTTTCCCGGATGGTATAAAATCTCACAGTCATAATCTTTAGGAGTTCCATCCATCTCCTTTGTCTCATATTTAACTCTTTCTGATCAAACAGATACTTCAAACTCTTGTGGTCAGTGAAGATCTAAAATCTTTCCCCATATAAGTAGTTCCGCCAGATTTTCAAGGTAAATACCACAGCGACTAACTCCAAATCATACGTGGGGTAATTCCACTCATAATTTTTCAATTATCGCGATCCAGAAGCGACCACTCTTCCATGCTGCATGAGCACACACCCCAATCCTTGATATGAGGCATCACTATACACTGAAAATCCTCTTGAGCCATCAGGATTAGTCAACACAGGTGCCGCTGTCAATCTCCTCTTCAATTCCTAAAAATTGAGCTCATATTGTTCAGTCCATATGAATGGAGACTCCTTGCGCATGAGCTTGGTCAAAGGAGCGGCAATCCTGGAAAATCCTTCCACAAATCTTCTGTAATACCCTGCAAAACCAAGAAAGCTTTGTACCTCTGTAACTGTCCTCGGTCTTTCCCAATTAAGCACAGCCTCCACTTTAGTTGGATCAACTGATACTCCCTCCTCTGAAACTACCTGACTAAGGAAAGCTATCTGATCCAGCCAAAACTCACACTAGCTAAGCTTTCCATACAATTGCTTATCTCAGAGTATCTGAAATACTAACCACGAGTGCTGTGCGTGCTCCTCATAAGACCAAGAGTACACCAGGATATCATTAATAAAGACTATCACAAAATTATCTAGATAGTCCCTGAACACCTCGTTCATTAACCTCATAAAGGCTGCAGGGACATTCATCAATCCAAAGGACATCACTTGAAATTCATAATGGCCATACCTTGTCCTGAAGGCCGTCTTCGAAATATCTTCTTCCTTAATCCTCAATTGGTGATAGCCCGATCTTAAATCAATCTTAGAAAGGACTGAGGCCCCTCTTAGCTGATCAAGTAGATCAATACACCAAGTCCATATATGTTAATCTAGATGATTTAGTGAGTTGATTGGTATATGTTTAAAGTGCTGAAAACAAGTGATCATGAAAAATATCCATGACCTAGGTATTGGTATGAGATTGAGAAAATGATGAGGAAGTTTAGTAAACATGGATTAATGATGAAATGAGCATGTATGAAAGATTGTAAGGTAGTTTTATGAAATACATAAATTGGAAAAGATGAGAAATGAAGATAGGTATATGAAATATATGGTATAACACCATAATGGGAGAAAGTGATGAGATTGAGGCATTGAGAGGAGTTACATGCATTGATTTAAAGTCATGCAACTGAAAATAATTATATTAAATTATACTGATGTGGATAATTATTAACAGCTTCAGAAATTGATATTGGAAGCTGATCGGACTGCAAGAGTGAGCAGCACCGAGGAAGTGAGGTCACGCAACGTGACCTGAGGTAAGGGAATTTCGTGAGTAGCTAGAGATAGGTACACATATTTTGAAGAGAATTTCAATAACTATATTCTATATGAAATTCCGTGTATAGAAATGTTTGGTAGGATCCGATAAATTAAAAAGCTTATGAAGCATGTGGGTGATTAAATTCAACCTGTTTTGAATGTGTATGGATATAATGACTAATGTTTTCATGTATATGTGAAAACAACACACTTAATTGTCGATTTGTTTTGATTAGGTGAAATTCAATTTAAATAAGTCATCTATCAGGTTTGTGGGTAAACCATGAGTGCTAGAGAATACTCGCACTTGATTTTGAGATAAGCATCACATAGTACTCTAGTATATTCTCGTACTTAATTTTAAATGCGATTTATGCATTATGAAGTATTGGGAGCATTGCTCATACTTAGTTTTACATGATAGAGTACTGGGAGCATTGCTCGTATTCAGTTTCATTGATTGATGCATTATAGAGTATTAGGAGTATTGCTCAAACTTAGTCTTACATGACATAGTGCTGGGAGCATTGCTGGCACTAGATTTATATCACTTGTGTTATTGTTGTGCTGGAAGTTTACTCGCTCGTATCGGGTTTTGAAAGAAAAAGCATGAAACAGCCATGTTGGGAGCCTGTGCTGACTGTGTGTCACACCGATTATATGCTCACACATGCAATATTTTGTGATATGGCCGAGGGCTATTGAAAATATTATCCATAGTATAAGGGCTAAGACTTATGGCAAGCACCCGACTATGAGGTATATCCAAGGTATGAGGACTAAGACTTATGGTAAGCATCCCGACCTTGAGATTGGGTCCATGGAGTACTTTGTACCTTGTATGTCACATGGAGTACGTGTACCATAAGTAAATGATATGAGTGAGTTGTGAGCTGACAGTAGAGGATTTAACCCACCTTCCATTACTGTAATTGTGAGACCCCGCACACTGAGTACTGTGTAGGCTGGGATCACGAAAAATGAGTTATGATCATAATCTCGGAACATGAAGTTGCCTATCTCGTTTCATCACTTGGGAATTCTTAAATGACTTATCACATGGTTTTATAATCTAACATGTGAATTTGTGTGTGAAAAGGGTAACCCGAGGGATGCGTGAGGCCCAAATTTCCTTGTTTTTAACATGATGATATGCCATATTATTTTGATTTGATTGAATGCCATGATGAATGTGAATTTTATGAATTACATGAGAAATATAATGTTTTACATGAATTGCTGAGATTTATTAAACCAGCATGTTTTCAGTTTCATAATTGACGATTTATATCTATATGTATATATTGCATAAATGTTCCAATAAAGACATATGCTTTAGATATCAATCAATAAGGAAATGATTTCAAGGCATGAGCATTGTATTTTGTAGATAGTGTGGTTATCTACTTGCTTACCTGATTTCCTTATTGAGTTGTGAGCTCACCCCCATTTTAATTTCCCCTCTCTAAAGAGCGTTCACAGTAGTCGAGCATGGCTGAGAACTGGTATTCCTTGATCCGCTGCATATCCATCTTGCGAGAGGTATACACATTTGAAACATTTTGTACTGAACAATGTAAAAGCACAGTTATGTAAACGACTGTACTGTCGGGGATGTATATGTACAAGTATTTGTATTTAAAATATATGAGTTTACTTTTAGGATGACTTGTATGTATGTTGTGGAATGAATATGGTTGAGGTGACTAATATCGAATCACAGCCTAACGGTTTAGTGTTGAGTGATGACAGAAGGAGAGGTAAGTAAAATGCAAAAATATTTGTGGTGATTTCGGTAGATGTCACGGGTATTGTGGGCGATCGTGACAAGAAGAATGGTGACCCATGCTACAAGACGAAATGATAGTGGTCCAATTTCCTTTTTAGCTCATTTTCAGTCTATTTTCTACTGAAATGATTAAAATTCATCTGGATTTAATTTATTTGCAAACATGAGAATTTTAATTAACATCAGGGGATAATTAATAAAATAATGCGAGGATTAAAATAGTTAATTAAGAAATTAAGTATAAATAACTCTATTTTCGTAGAATTATCAAGGGGCACAACCATAAAGGTGCACTTTTTCTCCCAATTTCCCACTTTTAATGTCATGGTAGTGATTCTTTGGACGGGCTAAGCACCAGAATTCACAACTTTAATCTTGCTTGTGCTTTTGGAAACAGTCAACCCAAATTGGTTTACCACTCGCTGAGTAATGAAATTATTAGTCGCACCAATATCGAACATGGCTCGCACCAACCGCCCATTCATCAACATAGGTAAGTACATAAGTCTTTTGTAGAATGTATGCTTATCTACTGTGATGGCATTCAGCAACCGTAATGGGTTAAATCTAGGATTCACTTCCTCTGATTCTATCTCCAAACCATCCTAAGCAATAAGAGTAGAAAGTTTCTCCCTGTGGGGACAGTCTCTAGCACGGTGAGGTCCATTACAAAGAAAACAACACATATTCTTCTTGCCTTGGGGAGGATCCATTCCCTTTGGCTTCGACGATTCACCATCCTTCTTCTTTTTGCCCCACTTTCCTTTCTTGCCTTGCTTCTGGTTCTTTTTCCCATCATCTTTGGACTTCTTCTTTTCAGAGTTGGAGGAAAAAGCCTCATACTTGTAATCATTAAGGCTATTAGCAACCGCAATTGCTGAAGGCAAGTCACTCACCTTCAATCATCTCAACTCCGCATGTGCCCAAGGCAGGAGTCTTAATAGGAAATTAAAGACTCGATCCTCCTCGGTCATGTTGTTGATTTCTAACATTAAGGAACTGAATTCCTTCACGTATTCCTGCACAGAGCCCATGTGTTTCAACTTCTTAAGGGACTCTCTCGCCAACCAAGCGGTGTTCATGGGAAGGAATTGGTATCTTAATTCCTTTTTAGTGTCCAATGTTTAAATTGGTGTCCGTTTGGAACTTGTGTCATCGTCCAATCGAGTTTGCCACCAAAGTTTCGCATCGACTCCAAGGTACATGCTAGCAATGGAGACTTGTTCATTCTCCACCACTCGGACAGCCTTAAAGTAATGCTCTATATCCCAAATGAAATTTTTAAGCTCTTTAGCATTCTGATTACCTTTGAATTGTTTTAGGTAAGGGACTTTCAATTTCAAAGGTTGTTTCTGCCCAGCACTCCCGTTAGGCGAACCAGCAACGACCAGTTTAAGGAAATTATCATCCGCGTTCCCACCCAATCTACCAACAACGGGATGTGTTACAATAAATCATTAGCACGATTAATTAGTTCTTTCTGACTATGATTTCTTGCCTATCGCACACCTCCTTTGTCACGGGGCTAATCTTAAACTATGATTTCTTGCCTCGTGATGGCACAAAGTCACCCACATAGTTAGCCAACCAAACCAATCAACTCGATTCAACCCTTAAGAAGGCACATAAGTACAGGAAAATTACCAACCTTTTTATTTACACAAAAAGGAATACAAGTCTGCTAAAGGAACACAACAACACACTCATCTGGATGTCTTTTTCTCTACCTTTCATGACTCATCTATACATAGGCAACACTGGCTGACATCCCCAGCTATCAAGGGAATCACATGAGTAAATGCCCCTTTCCTCAAGGGTGAATCCCACAAACCATGGATACTGATTACGTCTACACTAATAAGTCAACTCTCTCTTGGAGAGTTAAGGAAAGAGTCATCGTCAATCAAGCCCTCCTGATTGTGTCTATACTAGCCGCTCCACAAATGGCAAGTGTTGCGCCAATCCTAGGACCTGTCAACTTGTTAGTCGCACAGATCATGGGACTGACTCAGATTCTCGTCTGAACACAATCCTAGACCTCAACAATCACGTATCTCCTATCCACGCTTGGAGTGCATGTCCCGCGCGTAAGATCCATGTGCCTAGCGTACGCCTCCTCCTCTTATGCACATGATCTCTTTTGTTGCCTTTAATGCATGACGTCCGTGTCATGCAGACTCAGCAGCCAACTATAGTCATGCCAAACCCCCTTCCATAGGCCTGGCATATCAAGGCTCGTGCCAGCTTGTGCACGAGTGTTTAACCAACTCACAATGGTGTAACAAACTCTCTCCTCCGATTAAAGCCTACGTCCTCGTCGGGAGGTTCTCTAAGTACGCCCGAACCTCATCTTCGATTTCCCATAATGTCACATCCCTTTCTCATGTCTCAATACCATATTCCCATCGCACAAGATAGTCAGTGTGCATATTTTTACTGCTGGCGCCCTTACTTTTATAATCGAGAATCCCCATCAACTTCTTTTGAAACTCTTTCTGAACAGTTGGTAGGGCTCTCTTCACTTGTTCTCATGCCTCATCCTCATGGTAGAGCTTAAGGAAGCTCACTTGGAAAGTCAGGTGGATTTTCATGCTTTCAGGTAGGTCAAGCTAAGATGCCACATTCCTAACTCTCCTTACTACTTTAAAGGGCCCACCATACTTTTGGACAAGGCCTTTATGGTAGCGCTTGTCTGTCACTTTCTTCCAAATTTATAGGGTGAGTTTCAAGAGCACTAAGTCCCCTTCTTAAAACTCTAAGGGTCGTCTATTTCGATCTGCATAATCCTTCATCCTCTTTTATGCAATGGCCAAGTTGTTCCGTGCTTGATCAGGAGCTCCTGTTTTTCATGAGTAATTTATATGCAACTGGGCAACTTCCTTGCGATTAAAGCTTGACCACCTTCAAAAGGGTTAGAGGTTGACGCCCAATTGCTAGCTCTGATAGGCTCAAACCAGTTGCAGAGGACTTACCCAATTTCGTTGGCTTGCGGTTACATAGTGTTGCAAGTATTCTTCCTATAAAGTATTAACCCGCTCAGTCTGACAATCTGTTTATGGGTGTTTTGTTGTGGAAAACTTCAATTCTGAACCCATTAATTTGAATAAAACAGTTTAAAACTTTTTAGTGTACCGAGCATCTCGATCGCTAATTATATCTTTTGGGACTCTAAATACCTTCATCACGTATTTGAATAGCAACTCAGTGGATAATTCTATAGTACAAGCATGAGGCATAGCTATGAATACTGCATACTTAGAAAAGCGATCAACCACTACCAAGATGGATCTCATCCCATCAA
This sequence comes from Firmiana major, assembly GCA_033439115.1. Lineage (NCBI taxonomy): Eukaryota > Viridiplantae > Streptophyta > Magnoliopsida > Malvales > Malvaceae > Firmiana > Firmiana major. The sequence goes on along the minus strand of CM065907.1, from coordinate 38,824,986 downwards.
CTTTCGGCAATCCTCTAATAAAATCCATCGAAAGTGACTCATATGGTTTCTCAGGAACAAGTAGTGGTTGGAGCAGCCCAACTTGCTTCTTTCTCTGGGTTCTGTCTAGTTGACACACTAGACAGATGCGGATATAAAGTTTGATGTCCTCCAACATCTTTGGCAAGAAGTAGTGTCTTGACAGTAGAGCTAACATCCTTTCCACACTTGGATGTCCAACCCATTGTGGTTCATAGGTCTCCTTTAATAACTAACGCCTCAGTCCTCCGCCCTTGGGACCAAATAATTTACCTCCCAAAGCATAGAGTAGATTGTTCTCGACCCAATATTTATGAATCAAACCTTCTTTAACTTGCTGCCTTATTTTGCAGTAAGATGCATCGGTATCAGCTACCTTCTTTATCCGCTCAAGAAAGTCAAAATGCACGAGGATCAAGGAAGCCACGAAAGATTGTACCTGTCACGACCCTCAACTTACCAAAATATGTATAACTTTTTTGTATTTTCATGCATTATTTATTTTTCATCCTTCCTCGATCGTGAACAGCTACTCTCCTCAACAGTTGGGCTGTGTGTCAATGTCTATCTCATTCCACCATACCAATTTAAATTGCATATTATTTATAAGTAAACACTTGTATAAATAAATCAGAGTTGTTGTTTACATGTGTTTACATTGTTTTATGTCACGCTATTCTCCCACACATGACCTTACCAAAAACCACAATAAAATTTTCACTTTTTACTTACCTTTCTCTCCTCAACAGTTCGGCTGTGATTAGGCATTAGTCTCCTCATCCATACATATCTTACCATTCTTTCACGTATCATACATACATGACATTCATATCATAAGTAAATTCATATACTTAGTAGAATTACATCATTACATCCCCCATATTAAAAACGTGTACATCACTGTGTGTATACATTATTCAGATACAAGAGAGTACGCATGTGTATACCTTTTGCTAGATGGGGAGTGGCAGCGGATCAAAGGAATACAATACCCTAGCCGACACGCTCTTAGTAAGAAAATCAGGCAAGCAAGTAGACATCCATACTATCTACTGAAAATAGTACTTTGCCTTTCCTTCTCTCAGTTCAAAAGTATGTTTAAAAAATATATAATAATAGTACATATTTAAAATCCCATGTACTAAACACATGCTAGTTTATCAATCAGAGGCATTCATGCAAAACAGTGCATATTTAATCATTTAAGAATGCCTTTATATAAAATATGCCATCTACATTCAAAACGCAGTAAATATGGCATTTCTCATCACAACACAAACAAATTGGGTTTCGACCCATCCCTCAGGTCTACCCGTATCATAAAACACATGTGATATATCATGCGAGACTCAGTAGCTAAATGCAATCTCTCCGGACAATCTCTCCGAACCATGGCCATATCCTAACATGTGGTGAAATCCCAGGCAACACAGTACTCGGTGTACGGGTTATCACTGCTGTAACGGGAGGGGGGTCAGTCCATCACAACCGCTAGCTATCAACAACTATCCTCCACAACTCCACAACAAAACACGATACAGTGTACTCCATGCCACACGCACGGTACAACGTACACCCATGGACCTTACATCATGGTCGGGGTGCCTGCCATAGGTCTTAGCCTCTCATACCATGGAAATACATCCTAGTTGGGGTGCCTACCATAGGTCTTAGCCCTCATACTATGGAATAAATGCCATGTCCCTAAATCCACGTGCGAACATCTCAACAGTGTGACACTCAGTCTACACGGAGGAAATCGTCACGGTTTTTCTAACATGTCTATATATCACGTAAAATACAGTGCGTGCCTTTGAGCGCGACTCACAGTCGACACTCCGCTCAAACACTGTTTCACATCACAAACTCAACTCTAGTGTGAGTAAACCTCTAGCAACTAGGTCAATGCATAGTTCATGTTTCAAATCAAGTACGAGCAATAGCTCCAGTACCATGCTATGCACAAAACTCATCAAATCAAGTACGAGCAATAGCTCCAGTACTATGTCAAGTATAAATCATGAAGAATCGAGTACGAGCAATGCTCCAGTATTCTGTCATGCATCTCATGTAAAACTCGAGTACGAGCTAATCGCTCCAGCACTCTATCATGCACAAATCACATAAAACTGAGTACGAGCAATGCTCCAGTATTCTATCATGCATGTCAAATAAATGTAGTGCGAGTAAACCTCCAGCACTAATGTATGTGAAAAACATCTGAAATTAAGTGCGAGCTGTGCTCCAGCACGATTGTTTCCACATAATTCGGTAGATGGCTATTTAAAACTATGGATGTTTCAAATCATTAAAATCAGTACTATAAAGTGTGCTTAGTTTACATCAACCTCAAAACATTGGCCCATCCACCTACTCTTCTGCTATACAGCAGTCAAAACCACTCAAAACATTATTTCCATGCTTTTTGAAACTTTTCCCAAAATTTAACTTTTTGCCTATTTAGGGGTAAAATCGTAATTTACCCATATCGGGTCCCTATAATATTACTGATTTTCTCTGACCCTCAAACAATTTCAGTGAATGTAAAAGTAGACAAAAATACGCACAGATATCTCTAACTATTTACAAGAGTCCCTTACCTCGGATCACGTTAAGTGAACTCTCTTCCTCTGTGCTGCTCTAATCTCGTAGTCCGATCAACTCTCAATATGACTCTGGAGCTGTATTTAACCATTCACTGGGTTAATTATAATTTTCCTACTGTATTACACATTTGATACAGTTCATTTCACTTAAATGGGCCCGTTTACAGTTATTGGGCCTTAAACACCTTAATTGGGCCTAACTCTGTCTTAAGCTCATTTTCCACGTATTATCTCCCTTCATTAGGGTCTATTGGCTCATTGGGCCTATCACTACCCATTGGGCTTTGTTCCAAACTCTTTGGATAGCCCGTATATCATTTATGACAGTTTACTCAAAATTCCCAATATTATCCACTAAATGCGAAATTCAATCCGTAATGCGTAAAATAAATCTCTAATACGCGATAATCACATAAAATGTCGTAAATGAGCTTTACTTACCCGAGATTATGTGATGGTACGCAAATCGAAGTTCGATTGGGCTCACGTTCGGAATTTATCGTCGAACTGCACAATTTGTATATTTACTTTCTAAGTTAATTTCCGATCAAATATAATTTAAATTAATTTATCGGAAATCAAATTGGTCACTTTTGACCTCGTATCGACTTACTCGAAGTCTGGTGAAATCCTGCAAAATTTTCCTTTTTCTTTTTCTTTCTTTTTTCTTTATTTTCCCCTTTTCTTCTTGGCTGAACTGATCCGGTCTGGTTCAGCGCAGAAGCTTCTTCACTGAACCGTCGACCGGTTCAGGGCTCCTTTGGTCGTTCCGACGACGTTCTGCCAGTTCTCCGAGTGCTGCTGCCGCTATTTGACGTGCCACAACCTGGGGAACGTTCGGCTTACCTCGATCGAGACCAAGTACCGCTGATGGCAACCAGATTCCTCTTTTCCTTCGCGACAATTTCTTCTTCGATCTGCCGGATTTCGATGCCGGTGGGGCACGTCCTAGTGGCTGGGAGGTAACACGGTGCCGGGCTTCCTTTTATGGTCGCGTGCCTGGCAGTGGGGTTGCCGGTGGCGGCCGTCCGGTCTCTCCTTCTTCTCCTCGGGTCTGCATCGGTTTCCCTTGCGGGTTTGCTTTCTCTCTCTCCCCGATTTCAATTTCCAGATTTCCAAATTTCTTTTTTTTCTCTTTTAATATTTATAAATGATTTTAATATTATTTTAATCCTTAAAATAATATTAAAAATTCCCAAAATATCTAAAAAAATTATATTAAATTCATTTAATTCATAAATGAATTTATCAGTCTGATTTTACCTTTTCGATATATTTTTCTAATATTTTCAGGCTCATTTTTCTAGGCAAAAATTTTGAAAATATCAAATAAATTTATATCTTGATCAATTGGACTCGAAATTCAATATTTTCTTTGTTATTGATCAAGATTTCTCAATCTCATATTTTTAATGAAATTTTCTCATCGAAATTATACCGAATTTCAGTCATTTGACCATTTTACCCCTGCACTCGTTCGAGAATCAACTTAACCCTTATCTCGTTGTTATATAGCTTACATGCATTTTTAATTTCTTAAATTGTCGATTGCATGATAGTAAATACTCTTCTTATGATTCAACTATGTAAATATAGTGTTCGTACACATAGGAATCATAAGGTACAAGCTACATATAAAATCAAAAACTCGGGTCTGACAATCCTCCCCAACTAAAAGAATTTGGTCCTCCAAATTAGAACCAAATCAATCATCAAAGAACTGGGGGTGCTTCTCTCTCATCAAGCTCTCTAACTCCCAAGTAGCCTCCTCGGAAGTGTGATGCTGCTATAAAACTTTCACTAACCCGATAGTCTTCGATCTCAAAACCTTCTCCTTCCTATCCAGTATCCGAATCGATCTCTCAACATACAACATGTCCTCTCGGAGCTCCAACGGCTCATTGCTTATCTCATGTGCCGGATCCGGATGATACTTCTGAAGCATCGAAATATGGAAGACCTTATGCATGCGTGACAAATCTGGTGGCAATGCCAACCTATAGGCCTTATCTCCCACTCGATCAAGTATCTCAAAGGGTCCAATATAACGATGACTCAGCTTTCCTCTCTTCCCAAATCTCGCTATGCCCTTGGAAGGAGAACTTTTAGGAACATAGATTCACCAACTGCAAACGCTAGTGGCCTTCGTCTCTTGTCAGCGTAACTCTTCTGTCAACTTTGAGTTATCCTCAATCTCTCAACTATCAACCGGACATCCTCAAAAGCCTGTGTAACCATGTCAGGAGAAAAAATCTTACGGTCACCCACTTCTTCCCACCCAATAGGGGAACGACATCTACGGCAATACAAGGCCTCATACGGTGCCATCTCGATACTCGAATGATAACTATTGTTGTAGGCGAACTCGGCTAGTGGCAAATGATCATCCCAAGAGCCTCTAAAATCCAGCACACATGCTCTCAACATATCTTCCAGAGTCTGTATTGTCCTCTCTAACTGACCATCTATCTGAGGATGGAAAGTTGTGCTCAAACTTAACTGGGTTCCCTCAGCTTCCTAAAAATGTTCCCAAAAGTGGGAAGTGAAGCGAGAATCCCTATTGTATACAATGCTCACTAGAACACCATGTAACCTCACTACCTCGCGTACATACAATCCTGCCAACATACTCAGAGTATTGGTAGCTCTCATAGCTAGGAAGTGGGCTGAATTCGTCAGTCTATCAACGATCACCCATATAGCATCGTGATTACTCCTGGTCCTCGATAAACCCATCACGAAATCCATGGTGATATGCTCCCATTTCCATGTCGGTATAGGTAGAGGATACAATAATCCTGCAGGTCTCTGATGCTCTACCTTCACCTGCTGACATACAAGACATCTAGCCACAAAATCTGCCACATCTCTTCATACCCGACCACCAGTACACCTTCTGGAGGTTCTGAAACATCTTGCCACTCCCCGAATGCAACGTGTACCTCGATGAATGAGCTTCTAAAAATATTAATCTCCTGAGCTTTGGGTCCTCGAGAACACACAATCTACCTTTGAACCTCAGTAGTCCATCAGAACTCAACTCAAAATCAATCACTGTGCCCCTCTTCATCTGACCAATCACATCGATGCAATACGGATCAGTCTGCTGAGCCTGTCTGATCCTATCCAACAGATCTAGCTCTAAGCGTAGACTCGTAATCATACAATCTGCATCCATGTCCGAAGGTAAAACTCCCAAACTGAGGCTAGCAAACTGCTCTAGCAGCTCGTGCTCCCTGACCATCATATACGATACCATCCCCAAGCTCTTAATACTCAAAGTATCTGCTACAACATTAGCCTTACCCGGATGATAAAGTATCTGACAATCATAATCCTTCAGAAGCTCTAGCCATCTTCTCTGTCTCATGTTCAGAGCCTTCTGTGAGAACAGATACTTGAGCCTCTTGTGGTCGGTAAAGATCTGAAACTTCTCGCCATACAAGTAGTGGTGCCAAACCTTCAACGTAAACACTACTGCTGCTAACTCTAAATCGTGGGTCAGATAGTTCTTCTCATGGTCCTTCAGCTGTCCGGATCCATAAGTAACTACCCTCCCATCCTGCATCAACACACAGCCTAGTCCCTGATGCGAAGCATCAGTATATACTGAAAATCCTCTTGAGCTGGTAGGAATAATGAGAATCGGAGCGGTGACCAATCGACTCTTTAGCTCCTGAAAATGCCTCTCACAATCCTCGTCCCACATGAATGCAACACTCTTCCGAGTGAGACGTGTCAACGGAGCAGCCAACTTTGAAAATCCCTCAACGAATCTCCGATAGTACCCTACTAAACCCAGAAAACTCTTAATCTCGGTAACTGTCCTCGGCTGTTCCCACTGAACTACAGCCTCAATCTTGGATGGGTTTACTGACACACCATCTCGCGACACTACATGTCCCAAAAACGAGATCTCTGTCAACCAAAAATCACACTTGTTGAGTTTAGCATACATCTACTGCCCTGGTAGAGTTTGCAATACGATCCTGAGATGCTCTTCATGCTCCTTCTCGGATCTTGAATACACTAATATGTCATCGATGAAAATGATAACAAATTGATCCAAATATGGCTTGAACACATCGTTCATCAAAGCCGTGAAAGCTATGGGAACATTCGTCAGTCCGAATGGCATAACTAGGAACTTATAGTGGCCATATCGGGTCTTAAATGCCGTCTTGGGTACATCTCCACTTCGAACTCTCAACTGATGATACCTAGACCTCAGATCAATCTTAGAAAAGATAGGCGCTCCACAAAGCTGATCCAGTAAGTCGTCAATGCGTGGAAGGGGATATCTATTCTTGATGGTAGCCTTATTCAACAATTTATAGTCTATACACAATCGGAGGCTTCCATCCTTCTTCCTCACAAACAAAATCGGTACTCCCCAAGGTGAAACACTCGGTCTGATGAAACCCCTATCCAACAACTCCTACAACTGTCTCTTGAGCTCCTCTAGCTCAACTAAGGCCATGCGATACGATAGTCTCGAAATAGGCTCAGTACCAGGCATAAAATCTATACAGAACTTCATCTCTCTGTTTGGTGGTAACCCTGGCAACTCATCCGAAAAAACATCTGGGTACTCATTGACTACAAGAATATCTACCAACTCTGGATGTACCTTATCCGTATCCACCACGTACATAATGAAACCTCTAATCACATCCGTAGAAGCATCAGTTCTGTCCTGGTCCAAGACATGTACTTGCCCTCGATCCAGCACTTGCTTCCCCTTCTCCTCTACCATCGCTCTCCCTCTCTGAGCAGACGTACAAGCTAGAGCTCTATCAGGCTCCCTGCCCTTCTGTGAGGCAGTCACAAATGTCTCTGGGCAATCTCTAGCAATGTGCCCCTGTTTTCCACATCGAAAACACACAACAAGGCTCAACAGACAAGGTTTACTGCCATGATGTCTGCCACATCTACTGCACTGATCTGTAGTAGGCCTCTGTCCTCCAATCACAATGCCCTTCGTCGGAGCAATGGCAGGGTATGTAGGAGGTCTAACTGGTCGCTCTCGCACCTCCTCTACCCGTGGTCCCTTACTGAAGAGTCTCCTCCCTCCTCGATAACTGAAACATCTATTCTCTCTATCTCCGCTTCGACTAAACTTCCCAAACTCAGAGGAATGCCTCTCATAATCTTGCTCACAAAGCTGCGCCCTGTGCACTGCCTCATCATACGTACCAATATCCAGTCGTACCAATCTAGACCGTAACATCGATCTCAATCCATCGACAAACCTGCGGACCTTCCTGGTCTCACTATACATGATATCGAGATCATACCTCCCCAGGGCCAAAAATCTAGACTCGTACTTATCCACTGAGAGACTCCCCTGGCTTAATCCCAAAAATGCGGCTTACAAACTACGCTGCGCAGTATCAGGAACAAACTGCCTCCTGAAGGCATCCAAAAACATCTCCCAACTGATCTCAGCATGTCAGGCTATCAATATCGGCCTGGTGGACTTCCACCAATGCTCTACTGTTCCCTTCAGTTGGAACGCAGCAAATGCGACTCCCTCTGAAGTCGTACAATCAAAGAAATCATACTTCTCCATCTCTCCAATCCACTCCTCAGCACTGGCTGGGTTCTTGACCCCTCAAAAAGATGGAGGTCCAAACTTCTGGAACTGTCGCAGTCGATCCAAATCACACCCATATCTCAATCCACTACTATGCTGAACTGGTGGGGGTGTAGGAATATCAGTAGTATGTGGCATCTGTGCAGGTGTATCAAGTGCAAATGCCTCTCTCGTCACAGTCTCTGCATCCTGCCTCTGTCTACCTGGCATAGTTTGTCCCAACAACTCTACTATCGTCTCTAGGCTACGCTTCAACCTCGTGAAGCATGCCTCGATACTCTCTGGTACCTCAATGGGACTCTATGTCACCAAGTCAAATGAGGACTCATCTCGACACTTAGGCCTACCTCTAGGGCCTCTAGCCCTACCTCTCGCCCCTCTACCACGGCGGGTATTAGCCATAAAGGCTAGATTCCTGCATTCACAACCATAAATTTGTCTAATTCCCATCTTTTATACACAATTGTAACTGAACAAAACACAATGATATGAGGATGTACATTTTCCTAATTACTAATACTTACTCACATTAGACCAACTACACTCTGATACCACTCTATCATGCCCTTCTCCCACACATGACCTTACCAAAAACCATAATAAAATTTTCACTTTTTACTTACCTTTCTCTCCTCAACAGTTGGGTTGTGATTAGGCATTAGTCTTCTCATCCATACATATCTTACCATTCTTTCACATATCATACATACATGACATTCATATCATAAGTAAATTCATATACTTAATATAATTACATCATTACATCCCCCATATTAAAAACGTGTACATCACTGTGTGTATACATTGTTCAGATACAAGAAAGTACGCATGTGTATACCTTTCGCTAGATGGAGAGTGGCAGCAGATCAAAGGAATGCAATACACTGGCCGACTCGATCTACTGATGAGAATCTGTAGAGATGGGGGAAAATGAATGGGATGAGCTATCAACGCGCTCAGTAAGGAAATCAGGCAAGTAAGTAGACATCCATACTATCTACTGAAAATAGTGCTTTGCCTTTCCTTCTCTCATTTCAAAAGCATGTTTAAAATATATAATAATAGTACAGATTTAAAATCTCATGTACTAAACACATGCTGGTTTATCAATCAGAGGCATTCATGCAAAACAGTGCATATTTAATCATTTAAGAATGTCTTTATATAAAATATGCCATTTACATCCAAAATGCAGTAAATATGGCATTTCTCATCACAACACAAACAAATCGGGTTCCGACCCATCCCTCAGGTCTACCCGTATCATAAAACACATGTGATATATCATGCGAGATTCAGTGGCTAAATGTAATCTATCCGGACTATGGCCATATCCTAACATGTGGTGAAATCCCAAGCAACACAGTACTCGGTGTGCGGGTTATCACTGCTGTAACGGGAGGGGGGTCAGTCCATCACAACTGCCAGCTATCAACAACTCTCCTCCACAACTCCACAACAAAACACGGTACAGTGTACTCCATGCCACACCCACGGTACAATGTGCACCTGTGGACCCTACATCATGGTCGGGGTGCCTGCCATAGGTCTTAGCCTCTCATACCATGGAAATACATCCTAATTGGGGTGCCTGCCATAGGTCTTAGCCCTCATACTATGGAATAAATGCCACGACTCTAAATCCACATGCGAACATCTCAACAGTGTGACACTTAGTCTACACGGAGAAAATCGTCACGATTTTTCTAACATGTCTATATATCACGTAAAATACAGTGCGCGCCTTGGAGCGCGACTCATATTCGACACTCCGCTCAAACACTGTTTCACATCACAAACTCAACTCTAGTGCGAGTAAACCTCCAGCAACTAGGTCAATGCATAGTTCATGTTTCAAATCAAGTACGAGCAATAGCTTCAGTACCATGCTATGCACAAAACTCATCAAATCAAGTACGAGCAATAGCTCTAGTACTATGTCATGTAGAAATCATGAAGAATCCAGTACGAGCAATGCGCCAGCACTCTATCATGCATCTCATGTAAAACTCGAGTAGAGCTAATCACTCCAGCACTCTATCATGCACAAATCACATAAAACTGAGTACGAGCAATGCTCCAGTACTCTATCATGCATGTCAAATAAATGTTGTCCGAGTAAACTTCCAGCACTAATGTATGTGAAAAACATCTGAAATCAAGTGCAAACTGTGCTCCAGCACGATTGTTTCCACATAATTCGGTAGATGGCTATTTAAAACTAAGGATGTTTCAAATCATTAAAATCAGCACTATAAAGTGTGATTAGTTTACATCGACCTCAAATCATTATCCCATCCACCTACTCTTCTGCTACACAGTAGTAAAAATCACTCAAAACATTATTTCCATGCTTTTTGAAACTTTTCCCAAAATTTAACTTTTTACTTATTTAGGGGTAAAATTGTAATTTACCCATATCGGGTCCCTAAAATATTACAGATTTTCTCTGACCCTCAAACAATTTCAGTGAATGTAAAAGCAGACGAAAATACGCACAAATATCTCTAACTACTTGCAAGAGTCCCCTACCTCGGATCACGTTAAGTGACCTCTCTTCCTCTGTGCTGCTCTAATCTCGCAGTCCGGTCAACTCTCAATATGACTCTGGAGCTGCATTTAACCATTCACTGGGTTAATTATAATTTTCCTATTGTATTACACATTTAATACAGTTCATTTCACTTAAATGGGTCCGTTTACAGTTGTTGGGCCTTAAACACCTTAATTGGGCCTAACTCTGTCTTAAGCCCATTTTCCACATATTATTTCCCTTCATCAGGGTCTATTGGCTCATTGGGCCTATCACTACCCATTTGGCTTTGTTCCAAACTCTTTGGATAGCCCCTATATCATTTACGACAGTTTACTCAAAATTCTCAATATTATCCACTAAATGCGGGATTAAATCCGTAATGCGTAAAATAAATCTCTAATACGCGATAATCACATAAATTGTCGTAAATGAGCTTTACTTACCTGAGATTATGCGATGGTGTGCAAATTGAAGTTCGATCGGTCTCACGTTCAAAATTTATCGTCGAACTGCGTAATTTGTATATTTACTTTCTAGGTTAATTTCTGATCAAATATAATTTAAATTAATTTATCGAAAATCAAATCGGTCACTTTAGACCTTGTATCGACTTACCCGATGTCCGGTGAAATCCTGAAAATATTCCTTTTTCTTTTACTTTCTTTTTTCTTCTTTTTCCCCTTTTCTTCTTGGCTGAACCGGTCCGGTACAATTCAGCGCAGAAGCTTCTTTACTGAAACGTGGATCGGTTCAGGGCTCTTTTGGTCGTGCCGACGTCGTCCAGCCAGTTCTCCGAGTGCCGCTGCCGCTGTTCGACACGCCACAGCCTGGGGAACGTTCGGGTTGCCTCGATCGGGACCAAGCACCGTCGATTGCCGTCGGATTCCTCTTTTCCTCCGCGGCAATTTCTTCTTCGATCTGTCGGATTTCGGCATCGGTGGGGTGCGTCCTGGTGGCTGGGAGGTCACACGGTGTCGGGCTTCCTTTTACGGTCGCGTGCCTGGCCGTGGGGTCGCCGGTGGTGGCCGTCCGGTCTCTCCTTCTTCTCCTTGGGTCTACATCGATTTTCCTCGTGGGTTTGCTTTCTCTCTCTCCCCAATTTCAATTTCCAGATTTCCAAATTTCTTTTTTTTTCTCTTTTAATATTTATAAATGATTTTAATATTATTTTAATCCTTAAAATAATATAAAAATTCCCAAAATATCTAAAAAAAATATATTAAATTCATTTAATCCATAAATGAATTTATCAGTCTGATTTTACCTTTTCGGTATATTTTTCTAATATTTTTGGGCTCGTTTTCCGAGGTAACAATTTTAAAAATATCAAATAAATTCACGTCTTGATCAATTGGACTCGAAATTCAATATTTTCTTTGTTATTCATCAAGATTTCTCAATCTCATATTTTTAATGAAATTTTCTCATCAAATTTATACCGGATTTCAATCATTTGATCGTTTTACCCCTGCACTCGTTCGGGAATCAACGTAACCCTTATCTTGCTGTTATGTAGCTTACATGCATTTTTAATTTCTTAAATTGTCGATTGCATGATAGTAAATACTCTTCTTATGATTCAACTATGTAAATATAGTGTTCGTACTCATAGGAATCATAAGGTACAAGCTACATATAAAATCGAAAACTCGGGTTTGACATTTTACATCCTCAATAGTTACATACAAAATGCTATTGTGCTATGGAAAGTTTATATACAAAAAAATTCTCATCAGTGTGTATACCTTATGCGATGGGATGCAGTGGATACCAAAAGGGAACGCCTCCAGTCACGCTCAATCTATACTCAAGGCTATGTAGAGAGTGAGGAAATAAGGGAACGCCTCCAGCTGCGATTCATCCATCAAACACTTGAGTTAACGCTTTTAACTCTCATTAACTATGCATTTATCCTGTCATACCCCACTTTTATGAACCCTTCTATCCATACAATCTCTACTACGGTTGGGCTGTGAGAAGATGCAATTACTAAAAATTCATTCATTTACAGCGGAATATTTAAAGCTTTAATTCACACTCCCAGGTGTGTGTGTGTAGATACACAAAATTAATTGTATAATTACCGTGTGCTTACATATCATCCCCATAATACTGTTTACAATTCCAAGATATAACTATGCGATACAATATATTAGATACAAAATACTCGTGTATACAAGTCTTATACCTTTGCGGATTGTGGGAGCTGTTTAACACAAAAGATCTAGAGACCACCGCTCTCTTACTTCTCAGTACCTGGAGGGGGAAAATAGTGGGATGAGCAAACCACAGCTCAGTAAGGAAATGTATGCTAGCAGGTAGATATCGTACTACCTACATAGCCCATGCATGCATAAACCAAAACCATGTTTTCGTTATAAATGGAAATATCATACGAAAAATGCATTTAAACATATATTTCTCAATAGCATTTTCGTGTAAAATGAGTATCAAGCTTCCATTTAAAACATGCTCATAAATAGTGCCCTTACGGCACGAATGTGAAATGAGAGGTTTATCAAAAACACGAAATCTCTTTCATTTCTCAAATCATTCTTTCTGCAATTCTCTTTCTTTTTCTGAGATTATCTCTGTTTCTCAAATCTCTGAGACAGGCATGGAATTTTCGGCAATCAAATATCCATGACATATGACCATAGTCAGTGATCCCAGGCCTCACTGATCAGGTGTGCACAGGGTATCACTTCGCCTGAAGGGGGATGGGTCAGTCCTACCCTCCGGCTCATCTCAATCCACCTCATCTCCTCGTATACTCACGGTGAAGATACGTCGTGTGTCATCTACGCGATACTCGTACTCACGTGCACCCAGCACGGTACATAGTATACCAACGGGTGACTACACTATTCTACGTACGACCGTGGACCCAAGTCCATACTCCAACTCAATGGACTTTTTATCCTAAACCATGTCTCATATACCAGGCGAGCAAGCAGCGTGACACACAGTCAACGCAAAGCTCCAGCGCGGTACGATCTATCGTTAAGGCCCAGCCCGTTCAAATGGCCGTCGGCTGGTATCCCCTTGGGTCCCAGACCCCCAAGTTTACCTTAACTCAACAAAACAGGTGCGAGCAAAGTTCCCGCACTTTCTCAAAACCCTCGTGCGAGTTAAAACTCCCGCACGTACATCAGGGCATTAAAACGGGTGTAAGCTAGCGCTTCAACACCAAATCACATCTCAAAACTGATAGATGGCTATTTTCTCTTTTTAAAATTCAAAACATGTTTATTCATACAGCATGCCTCTTCATGCTAAAACATGTAAAATTAGCCAACCTATCATCAACGTTTCTCAATCCTCAAGATTAATATATAATAGAGAAAAACATTGAAAACATGCATATCATGCTATTTCCTTACCCTATCCCATTTCTCAATACATATATACATCCTAGTACTTTTCATGCTTCCATATCATTTCATAGAATTATAATATCGTACTAGTTCTAGCAATATATCTACGAAATTGCCGTAAAATACGTACGAACATCTCTATAGCTAACACACAGTCCCTTACCTCGTTTTACTTGTGTGCAACTATCCGCTTTTATGCTTCTCGTGTTCTCATCTCGACTTGCTCCGGCGTATCATCCGAAACTGAAATTCATCCATCAAACACTCGAGTTAACATTTCTAACTCTTGCTCAACTAATCATTTATCCAACGCCTTAAATGCATATTTTACCCCTTGTGGTAAATCTCACAATTTATCCCAATATCAACATGTCCAAATCATTCTCACAACATGTTCCTCCACTCAAGATATCTCATTCATCATAAACACTTCCACTCTCCACTTTCTCACACTTGACTATTTCTAAGTTATATTCATTTCATACCATTCTAGGTAGTTCTATCCACAATATGCACACCCAAATATCTTTATAATCATTAACTAAACCAATGTACTTGGATTTGTGCATTAGAACTTACCTCATTGGATTTCCTCTTGCTCCAATTAGGATTGCCCGTTATTTCTTCAATCCATCAAATGGGGAAATGCCTCTAGACTATGTTGTTCTTCTTCTTGTTGTGAACAACTTTGTCTCTAATAGACTCTCCTTAAATCTCACTGCAAATGGCTGGATTTAGGAGTGAGAAAGCTAGTTTTCTTTGAGTTGAAGTGAGAGGAAATGGTTTATCCCGGAATTCTGCAGATCCAACTGCTCCTATTTAAAGTTTTGACTTGATGAGATCGATCTCCCTTGGGTGGAGATCGATTTGGTCCTCTAAAATCCCTCTTTTCTAAGACGTTTTAAAGGCAGGAGATCGATCTGTCGAGGCTAGAGATCGATCTGCTGTCAAACAGAAGCTTAAGGAGATCAATCTGGTATTAGGGGAGATCGATCTGCTTCCAACCCGAGAGCTAAAGAGATCGATCTGCTTCCTTTGGAGATCGATATGTTCCCTTCCATTACTCACATAAGAGCATTCTGGCTCTCCCAGATCGATCTCTCATCCTATGAGATCGATCTGGCCTTCACAAATTCCAGATTTCCTGCAGTTTTTCTGCAACAACTCCCTTCAAGACTTCCTCAATTTACCTTCATAGTCCTTTCCTCATTCATCGCTCCTTGAGACTTAAAAATGTCATCCCATCTCACTTAATGTATTTTAAAACTTGTGGGAAATCTTTGTATAACCAAATATACACGATATTACTCGAATGGAAATATACACTTATGTAAATCTTTCCTTCCATTTTACTATACTACTCATATTCCATTTCGATCACATTCTTCTCGTGTTCAAGTTTATTTCCTCCTACTCATTCATAATGCAACTTGTATGTATAATCACAATTCTTATTACAAGTGCGTACATAATCTTATGAACTTACATTGCATATACTTCACATTACAATGTATCATCATACTTATGATTTTATTTACATTCCCATGTTCCTATATACCTAGCTATACATATACGGGGTCTCACATATCCAATGCCTTATATACACATTTTACCCCTTGTGGTAAATCTCATAATTTATCCCAAAATCAACACCTCCAAATCATACCCACAACACAATCATCATCTTAAGATAACTCATTCATCATTAATACTTCTACATTTCACTTTCTCACACTAGACCATTTCTAGGTTATGGTGGATTCTTTACTTTCTAGGTTGTTCCTATCAATCATATGTACATTAAACAACTCCAAAATCAATATCCAAACAATGTACTTGAGTTGTTTCATTAGAAGCTCACCTAGCTTGATTTCCTCTTTGCTCTAAATGGGAATGCACCTTTTGTCCTTCAATCCAACAAATGGGGAAATGCCTCCAAGCTATGTTGTTCGTCTCTTTGATGTGAACAACTTTGTCTCTAATGGCTTTCCCTCAAATCTTACTGAAAATGGCTGGATTTAGGAGTGAGAAGCTAGGTTTTGGGTTTTGGAATGGAAAGAAAAGTTCAATCTCGAGAAAAATGCAGATTTCACTGCTCCTTTTATAGAAATAGCTTGATGAGATTGATTTGCCTTGGGTTGAGATCGATTTGCCTTGGGTGGAGATCGATCTGGTCCTCTTAAAATCCCTCTTTTCCACGACATTTTGAATGTAAGAGATCGATCTGTCGAAACCTTAAGATCGATCTTATCTCAGACAATAGCTTAAGGAGATCGATATGGTTTTAGGGGAGATCGATCTGCTCCAACCCGAGAGCTAAGGAAATCGATCTGTTTCATTAAGGATCGATCTGTATTTTACAGAATGTTTAGGAGATCGATCTGGCTTCATTGGAGATAGATCTGCCCTGTTCCATTGCTCGAATAAGAGCATTTTTGGCTCTTCCAGATCGATCTCTCATCCTGTGAGATCGATCTGGCCTTCATATTTCCATATTTTATTGTAATTTTCTGCAAGTACTTACACCAAAACAACTTTAATTTGCTGCTATAGTCGTTTTCTCATCCGATCATTTTGAGACCTGAAAATGGCATCCATTCCTACTTTATACCTATTAAAACTTGTGTGAAATCTTTGTATATCCAAAGGTACATGATATAGACCAAATAGAAGTGCATAACTTATGAAATCCTCCTTCCATTTTACCACACTACTCATTTTCCATTCTACTCACATTCTTCACATGTTCAAGTCCATTTCTTTATATGCATACATAATGCAACTTGTACGTACAATCACAACTCTTATTACATGTGTGAACATTAAACTTATGGACTTACATGTCATATACTTCACATTACAAGTATATCACCATATTTATGAATTCATTTACATATATATACAAGGTTAAACCTATACAGGGTCTCACAGTACCTCTATTCAGCTCAAGGCATCCACCACTCGATTCTCGCTACCTGGACGATGCAGCCAATTAAAATTGAACTTAGTAAGGAACTCTTGCCACCTTGCTTGTTTTATGGGATAGATTCGTCTACGTTTTGAAGTAAGTGTTTTTCACATTATTAATCTCCACCGTGAACCTAGTCCCCAACAAGTAGTGTTTCCACACACCCAAGCCATAGACCACTGCAGTCATTTCCTTCTCATGAGTGGAGTAGCATTGCTCAACCTCCTTCAATTTTTAACTTTCATAAGCAATGGGATATCCTTCTTGAACTAACACTCTACCAATTGCTTTATCTGACGCATCAGTATGTACTTCAAAGGGAAGTTCAAAATCTGGAAGTTTGAGAATTAGCTAAGAAGTCACTACCTCCTTGACCTTCTCAAATGCCTCTTGGCACTTCGCTGACCATTCCCAAGGTTTCCCATTTTTCAGCAAGTCCGTGAGGGGACTAACCATCATTGAAAATCCTGGAATGAACCGTCTATAATAGTTTGCCAAGCCCAGAAACGATCTCAATTCTAACACCAACTTTGGGAAAGACCACTCTACAATAGCCTAAATCTTTCGGTCATCCATTCGAATCTTCCCCTTGCTAATTTTATGTCCCAATAATAAGATCTCCTACATCCCAAGCTTGTACTTCTCCTTCTTAACATTGAGCATGTTTTCCCTCAACTTTGAAAATAGTTTTTGAAGGTGTTGCACATGATCGTTAAGGGTCTAGCGATACACTACTATGTCATCCAGGTACACCACAACAAAACTATCCAAGAACTCATATAGAACATCATTCATAAGGTTACAAAACGTAGCATGGGCGTTAGTGAGACTGAAGGGCATAATGAGAAATTCAAACGACCCATACCTTGTCACCATGGTCGTTTTAGCTTCATCCCATGGGGCTATATGAACTTGCCAATATCCTGATTGCAAGTCTAGTATGATGAAGAATGTTACCTTAGTAAATTTATCAAACAAATCTAGCACATTTGGAATGTGGTATTTATTTTTTATTGTAACCTTATTCAATGCTCTGTAGTCTACGCACATACATAAGGACCCATCCTGCTTCTTTTGGAATAAAATAGGGGTATCATATGGGGCCTTCGATGGTTGCACAAGTCCTACATTCAAGAAAGCATCGAACTACTTGCGTAGTTTCGCAAGCTCTAGCTACTTCACCTAGCGGGAGTGCTAGGGAGTGCTTGTTCCACAATAGGATGGACGTCCAGGCGTGGAAAGGATATTAGATTTGCTATCGAGACACTACTTTTGGCCAAAGATGTTGGAGGACATCAAACTTTATGTCTGCACTTCTCTAGTCTGTCAATTAGACAAAATCGAGAGAAAGAAGCAAGGTGGGTTGCTCTAACCACTACCTGTTCCTGAGGAACCATGAGAGTCACTTTCGATGGATTTTATTGGAGGGTTACCTGCAGTTGATGGGATGAGATCCATCTTGGTAATGGTTGATCGCTTTTCGAATTATGCAACATTCACAGTCATGCCTCATGCTTGTACTGCAGAATTAGCCACTGAGTTGCTATTCAAATACGTGGTTAAGGTATTTGGAGTCCCAAAAAATATCATTAGCGATCGTGATGCTCAGTTCACTAGTAAGTTCAGGACTATTTTATTCAAGTTAATGGGTTCATAATTGAATTTTTCTATAGCAAATCACCCACAAAATAGATGGTCAGACGGAGTGAGTTAATGCTTTACTAGAAGAATACTAGCGGTACTATGTAACCGCAAGCCGACGAAATTGGGTAAGTTTACTTGATTTAGCCTAAATTTACTACAATTTGCAATAGTCCTCTACAACCTGTTTGAGTCCATCAGAGCTAGCAATTGGGTGTCAACCTCTAACCCCTTTGAAGGTGGTCAAGATTCAGTCCCAAGGAAGTTGCCCAACTACGTATAGATTTGCTCGTGACAAACAGGAGCTCCTTGATTAAGCATGGGACAGTTTGGCCATTGCACAACAAAGGATGAAGGATTATACAGATCGAAACAGACAGCCCTTAGAGTTTCAAGAAGGGGACTTAGTGCTCTTGAAACTCACCCCACAAATTTGAAAGAAAGTGACAGACAAACAGTACTATAAAGGCCTTATCTAAAAGTATGATGGGCCCTTTAAGGTAGTTAAATGAGTTGGGAATGTGGCGTATCGACTTGACCTACCTGAAAGCATGATGATTCACCCAACTTTCCATGTAAGCTTCTTTATGTCCTACCATGAGGATGAGACACGAGAACAAGTGAAGAGAGCCCACCAACCATTCGAGAAGAGTTCCAAAAGAAGTTGATGGAGATTCTAGATCATAAAAGTTAGGGCACTAGTAGTAAAAATAGGCGCACTGACTATTTTGTGCGATGGGAAGATAATACCGAGACATGGGAAAGGGATGTGACGTTATGGGAGTATGAAGACCAGGTTAGGACATACTTAGGGCACGAATACAGTTGGCTGTTAAGTTAGCATGACACGGACGTCATGCATTAAATGCAACAAAGGATATCATCTGCACAAGAGAAAGAGGCATGTGTTAGGTACGTGCATCATGTGCACGAGACATGCGCACCACATGAGGATAGGATATACATGATTGTTGGGAACTAAGATCATGTTCAGATAAGAATTTGAGTCAGTCCTTTGATCCATGCGACTAACAAGTTGATCGATCCCATGATTGGTGTAAGACTTGCCATTTGTGGAGCGGCTAGTATGGACACAATCAAGAGGGTTTGATTGACGAGGACTGTTTCCTTAACACTCCGAGAGAGAGTTGACTGATTTGTGTGGACACAACCAGTATCCGTGATTTGTGGGATTTGTCCATTGGGAAGAGGGGCCATTTACTCGTGAGATTCCCTTGATGGCTAAGGATGTCAGCCACTGTTGCCTATATATAGATGAGTCATGAAAGGCAGAGAAATAGACCTCAAGAGTGAGTGTCTTTGTCACACCCCACTTCCGGGGACCATTCTATACATACATTCTCTACTACGGTTGGGCTGTGAGAAGATACAATTACTAAAATTCATTCATTTACAGCGGAATATTTAAATCTTTAATTCACACTCCCAGGTGTGTGTGTAGATATACAAAATCAATTGTATAAATACCATGTGCTTACATATCATCCCCATAATACTGTTTACAATTCCAAGATATAACTGTGCGATACGATAAATTAGATAAACTATTCGTGTATACAACTCTTATACCTTTTTACCGAATCGTGGGAGCTGTTCAACACAAAAGACTTAGAGACCACCGCTCTCTTACTTCTCAGTACCTGGAGGGGGAAAATAGTGGGATGAGCAAACCACAGCTCAGTAAGGAAATGTATGCTAGCAGGTAGATATCGTACTACCTACATAGCCCATGCATGCATAAACCAAAACCATGTTTTCGTTATAAATGGAAATATCATACGAAAAATGCATTTAAACATATATTTCTCAATAGCATTTTCATGTAAAATGAATATCAAGCTTCCATTTAAAACATGCTCATAAATAGTGCCCTCATGGCACGAATGTGAAATTAGAGATTTATCAAAAACACGAAATCTCTTTCATTTCTCAAATCATTCTTTCCGCAATTCTCTTTCTTTTCTGAGATTATCTCTGTTTCTCAAATCTCTGAGACAGGCATGGAATTTTTGGCAATCAAATATCCACGACTTATGGCCATAGTCAGTGATCCCAGGCCTCACTGATCAGGTGTGCATAGGGTATCACTTCGCCTGAAGGGGGATGGGTCAGTCCTGCCCTCCGGCTCATCTCAATCCACCTCATCTCCTCGTAAACTCACGGTAAAGATACGTCGTGTGTCATCTACGCGATACTCGTACTCACGTGCACCCAGCACGGTACATAGTATACCAACGGGTGACTACACTATTCTACGTACAACCGCGGACCCAAGTCCATACTCCAACTCCGATGGACTTTTCATCCTAAACCATGTCTCATATACCAGGCGAGCAAGCAGCGTGACACACAGTCAACGCAAAGCTCCAGCGCGGAACGATCTATCGTCAAGGCCCAGCCCGTTCAAATGGCCGTCGGCTGGTATCCCCTTGGGTCCCAGACCCCCAGGTTTACCTCAACTCAACCAAAACAGGTGCGAGCAAAGTTCTCGCACTTTCTCAAAACCATCGTGCGAGTTAAACTCCAACACGGTACATCAAGGCATTAAAAACAGGTGTGAGCTAGCGCTTCAACACCAAATCTCATCTCAAAGCTGATAGATGGTATTTTCTCTTTTAAAACTCAAAACACGTTTATTCATACAGTATGCCTCTTCATGCTAAAACATGTAAAATTAGCCAACCTATCATCAACATTTCTCAATCATCAATAACAATATAAAATTGAGAATATCATTGAAAACATGCCTATCATGCTATTTCCTTACCCTATCCCATTTCTCAATACATATATACATCATAGTACTTTTCATACTTCCATATCGTTTCATAGAATTATAATATCGTACTAGTTCTAGCAATATATCTACGAAATTGCTGTAAAATACGCACGAACATCTCTATAGCTAACACACAGTCCCTTACCTCGCTTTACTTGTGTGCAACTATCCGCCTTTGGGCTTCTCACGTTCTCATCTTGACTTGCTCCGGCGTATCATCCGAGACTGAAATTCATCCATCAACACTTGAGTTAATGTTTCTAACTCTTATTCAACTAAGCATTTATCCAATGCCTTAAATACACATTTTACCCCTTGTGGTAAATCTCACAATTTTATCCCAATATTAATATGCCCAAATCATTCCCACAACATGTTCCTCCACTCAAGATATCTCATTCATCATAAACACTTCCACACTCCACTTTCTCACACTTGACTATTTCTAAGTTATATTCATTTCATACCATTCTAGGTAGTTCTATCCACAATATGCACACCCAAATATCTTTATAATCATTAACTAAACCAATGTACTTGGATTTGTGCATTAGAACTTACCTCATTGGATTTCCTCTTACTCCAATTAGGATTGCCCTTTATTTCTTCAATCCATCAAATGGGGAAATGCCTCTAGACTATGTTATTCTTCTCTTTGTCGTGAACAACTTTGTCTCTAATAGACTCTCCTTAAATCTCACTGAAAATGGCTGGATTTAGGAGTGAGAAAGCTAGTTTTCTTTGAGTTGAAGTGAGAGGAAATGGTTTATCCCAAAATTCTACAGATCCAACTGCTCCTATTTATAGTTTTGACTTGATGAGATCGATCTTCCTTGGGTGGAGATCGATCTGGTCCTCTGAAAATTTCCTCTTTTCTAAGGCATTTTAAAGGCAGGAGATCGATCTGTCGAGACTGGAGATCGATCTGCTGTCGAACAGAAGCTTAAGAAGATCGATCTGGTCTTAGGGGAGATCGATCTGCTTCCAACCCGAGAGCTAAAGAGATCGATCTGCTTCTTTTGGAGATCGATCTGTTCCCTTCCATTACTCACATAAGAGCATTCTGGCTCTCCCAGATCGATCTCTCATCCTATGAGATCGATCTGGCCTTCACAAATTCCAGATTTCCTGCAGTTTTTCTGCAACAACTCCCTTCTAAGCTTCCTCAATTTACCTTCATAGTCCTTTCCTCATTCATCGCTCCTTGAGACTTAAAAATGTCATCCCATCACACTTAGTATATATTAAAACTTGTGGGAAATCTTTGTATAACCAAATATATACGATATTACTCGAATGGAAATATACACTTATGTAGATCTTTCCTTCCATTTTACTATACTACTCATATTCCATTTCGATCACATTCTTCTCGTGTTCAAGTTTATTTCTTCCTACTCATTCATAGTGCAGCTTGTACTTATAATTATAATTCTTATTACAAGTGCGTACATAATCTTATGAACTTACATTGCATATACTTTACATTACAATGTATCATCATACTTATGATTTTATTTACATTCCCATGTTCCTATATACATAGCTATACATATACGGGGTCTCACACTTGTTGTGTTCCTGTAACAAACTTGTATTCCTTTTTGTGTAAATAAAATGGTTGGGAATTTTCTAATACTTATGAGCGTACTTGTGGGTTGAACATCCTGCTAAGGTGATCGGGTTGATTGGTTTGGTTGGCTGGCTAAGTGGGTGACTTAGTGCCATCACGAGGCAAGAAATCATAGTTCAAGATTGGCCTCGTGAATGAAAATGGTAAACGGATTTAGAATTATAACTCATTTAAAATTTTTAATATTAAAATATGAATTAAACAAAAGTATGAAAAATAGTAAAGTTAAATAAATCACTCTGATGTGAAATATCTGGAGAATTATGCTCAAGTAAATTTTTTCAAAAAGTTTTAGGTAAAAAAATTCCTTTCAAGGCTTCACCAGCTTAATGATGGTCTAAAAGGAGTTTTCAATAATAAGTTGTTTATTTTCACTATAAGAATAAAATAAGATAAGGTTAAGGTAGCTAGTCATAAAAATAAAAGGTATTAATAATTCATAATAATATATTAAGAATAATAATAGCAACTAATAAAAATAAAGAAGAAATAAATAAAATAATAGGTATTGGATAAGATAATAATAATTATGAGAATGAAAATGAATTACTTCAATGATAAGATTCCAGAGACGGTTACACTTAAATAAAGTTTTGGAAATCTTTAGGTGAGAAAATCTCATTAAGTTTCGACCAGCTTAATGGAAAATCTAAAAGGGATTTTTGATAAAATTAATTCATCTTCATTTTCTAAAAACTAAATAATAAATAATAAATGAATGAAATTAAGAATTAATAAATAATAGTAAATAATAAAAAATAAAAATGATAGGATGATAAGAATAAATTAGGTAGAAGGAGTCAAACTTAGGATTTTTGTCATAAGATACTAAAATGAATCCACAGACGAAGCCTTTTCAAGCAAGTCACATAATACTACTTGAATACTCTTGAGTTAAAGATGAGTTTGTAAGTTGTCCCACCAACTTAATGGAGGATGCTTTGAAATGTTTTCCAATACTAATTATATATAAACTAAAGATCAATGTTAACGAATTTAAAAGATAACCTAAGTTTAAATAATACCATTTTAAGATAGGCATTGTGGAGTACTTAATACCTACCCTACATGTAGTCGTACTCCTAAACTTGGAACTTTGAATGTAGATTAAGCCTTATCTATAGTTTGAATAGGCGAGCAATCACACCTAGGTAGAGAATGGTTGGTGGAGACTCTATAATATGAGTCTAGCGAGTTAAGATCTAGGTCCTGACACGTTATGACCCATGCTTTTCTATCTAAGTGTCCAATTCTTTTTTATATGGAGAATCTTATTTTAATGATTTTAATGCTTCTTGTCCTACTGGTATTATGTCTCTTTTAAAGGAATTTGAAGACATATTCCCCAAGGATATTCCAAATGGCTTGCCACAAAATAAGGGAATTAAGAATCAAATAGACATTGTTCCTTAAGCAACCATTCTAAACCGACCAGCCTATAAAAGTAATCCTGATTAGAAAAAAGAGCTTCAAAAGCAAATTGAAGAGCTCATGAAGAAAGGCTATGTTAGAGATAGCATGAGTCCATGTGCTATTCTTGTATTACTTGTTCCTAATAAGGATGGGACATGGAGGATGTGTGTTGATTGTTGTGCCATTAACAAAATCACTATAAAGTATCGATATTCCATTACTAGATTAGAAGATGTGCTTGATAAGTTGCATGGTTCTTGAATCTTTTCTAAGATTGATTTGAAAAGTGGTTATGATCAAATTTACATAAGAGAAGGTGATGAATGGAAAACTGCATTTAAAGACTAAGATGGCTTGTATGATTGGTTAGTTATGCCTTTTGGATTAACTAACACACCTACTTTCATGAGATTAATGAATCATGTCTTGCGTACTTTCATTGGAAAATTTGTTTATGTACTTTGATGATGTCTTGATTTGTATTAGGAACTTGCATGAACATATTAAACATTTAAAAGAATGAGCATGCTGTCTTGAGAAAGGAGAAGTTGTATGCTAACCTTAAGAAATGTTTATTTTACACTGATAAGGTTAAGGCAAATAAGATTGGCATATACCTAAGAATATCTCTAAGGTGCATAGTTTTCATGGGTTAACTAGTTTCTATAGTAGGTTTGTTAAAAATCTTAGCACTATAAATGCACCATTGACTAAATTGTTAAGAAGAATGTTGCAAGGTCATGCTTTTAACTTGCTTAAAGAAAAGCTTTGTTCTGCACCTTTAATATCTTTACCTAACTTTGCTAAAACTTGTTGAAATTCAGTATATGTAAGACCCAAAATTTGGTGTCATTTTTAAAAAGTTATTATTGTAAACATGGATTCATGAAATCTTGATCAATAAAGAAGAAATAATTGAATTCTAAGTTTGATTGATCAAGATACGAATTTATTGTGAAGATCAAAATTTTCCCATATTGGGAATTTATCTCAAAAATAAAGAAAAATATTTCTGTAAAATAATAATAATGAATAATAATATTTTTGAGAAATAAAAATAAAATATGATGTACATATATAATTGTTGAAATAAATTAAATAATTTTATATGTACATGTATGTGGATATTAAGGTATAAAATACTTTGTTTTAGTATTAATATTATTATAATAATATTATAAAATACAAGATATTTTCCTATATATATGTATATGTATTTTATTATAAGATATTTCTAAATATATATTATATTATATTAGAAATAATATATATATATATATATAATAAAATAAAAAAAAGTAAAGTAAGAAAGAGAATTGAAAAAAAAAGGGAAATCAGAAAACTAGAACCCGCGCGAACAGGAGGAAACCAACCCTCCTCTGAAGTTCTTCACCGATGGCGGCACAGCGGCGGACGGCGCAAGAGGTGCTGGGCGAAGGGATGACCGGCACCAGGAGAACACTCGACAGTCACCACGCGTCGTGAGTCGTCAGAAAACTGGAGATCTGAGAGAGGGAAGTCGCGGGAGAGAAGGGGAGAATCGACGAAATCCAGCGTCGATCAACCCCAGACGAGGCCTAAAGAACACTTTAGAGGCGAGGCCGAGCCGATTGGTGGCAGAATCGATCGGAGAACCGACCGATAGCGCCGACAACGAAGAAAATGGCATTGAACCGGGTTGGACCGATTCAGTGAAAAGAGGGACTGAACCGGTTCAGCCGAAAAAGAAAGGAAAAAAAGAGAAAAAAAGGAAAAAAGGAGAAAAATTCGGTGATGCCTCGAGGATTAAGGATAAGCCGGTAAGCGATCATAATTGACTGATTTAATTTTTGAAAAATTTATTTGAAATTATATTTAACCGAAATTGACCGATTTAAATATATAATTGTGTAGCACAACAATAGGCGATGAACGTGGGTTCGATCGAGCCTCAATTTACGTGTCATCACAGAATCTCGGGTAAGTAAATCTCATTTACGACAGCTTGTATAATTATAAGAGTTAGTAATTAATCTCATAAACTGCAGATTAATTTCATATAAAATGCCTTATATTTTGAATTGAAAATCGACTATCGTAAATAAGGTATCATGGGTCTCAGACAAGCCCAATAAGAGTTGGTGGGCCCTACAAGCTTAATAGGCCCAACAAAAATGAATAGTTAAGTGAAAACGGGCTTATAAAAGTGTAAGCCCATTAAGAGTAATTAACGCCTAATAAGTGTAAAACGGGCCCATTAAGTGAAATAGACTGTATGAAATGTGTAAAACAGTAGGAAAAGTATAATTAACTGATGAATGGTTATATGCAACTTCGGAGTTTATATTGGGAGCTGATTGGACAACGAGATTAAGCAGCACCGAGAAAGTGAGGTCACGTGACGTGATCCAAGGTAAGGGAATTTTGCAAGTAGTTAGAGATACCTGTATGTATTTTCGTCTGCTTTTGCATTCACTTAAAAACTCTAGGGGTCAGAGAAAGTGAATAATAATTATAGCGACCCGATAGTAGCAAATTATGATTTTGCCCCTAGTTAGGAAAAAAAATCAACTTTTGGGAAAAGTTGTAAAAAAGCATGGAAACCACAATTATGAGTGTTTTTACTACTGTTTAGCAGAAGAGTAGGTAGATGAGCTAATGTTTTCATGGTTGATGAGAAATAACACAATTTATAGTGCTGATTTTATGTTTTGAAAATCATCCATTTTAAAGATCCATCTATCGAATTATGTGAGAATAAATCGTACTAGAGAAAAGCTCGCACTTGATTTCATATGTTTTCTACATATATTAGTGCTGAAGTATGATTCTCACTAGATTTCCATAACATGAATGATAGAGTACTGGAGCATTGCTCGTACTCAGTTTTATATGTTTTATGCATGATAAAATGTTAGAGCTATTGCTCGTACTCAGTTTCATATGTTTTATGCATAGCATGGTACTGAAGCGATTGCTCGTACTTGATTTGAAACATGAACGATGCATAACCTAGTGCTGGAGGTTTACTCGCACTAGTGTTCGATATTTTGAGATGCATAAATAGTGTTTGAGCGAAGTGTCGACTGTGAGTCACGCTCAAAGGCGCGTACTGTAGTTTTACTGTGATATATAAGACATGTTGAAAACCGTGACGATTTCCTCATGTAGACTGAGTGTCACAATGTTGAGATGTTCGCATGTGGATTTAGAGACGAGGTATTGATTATCCATTGAAATAGGGTTCACGAGTGTACGTTGTACCGTGTATGTGTCACAGAGTACGCTGTATTGTGTGTTGTTGTGATATGTATGAGGAGTTAAGGAGTTGATAGATGGCGGTTGTGATGGACTGACTCCCCTCCCATTGCAACAGTGATTGCGCCGCACACCGAGTACTGTGTAGCCTGGGATCACCATTATAGGATATGGCCATAGTCCAGGATATTATTGCATTTAGCCACTGAGTCTCACATGATATATCACTTTATTGATTTTATGATACGGAGAGACCTGAAGGATGGGTCGGAAATCCGATTGTTGTGTTGTGAATGATTGAAATGCCATATTTACTATGATTTGAATATAAATTGCATGATTTATCTGAAGGCATTATGAAATTATAAAGATGCATTGTTTTGCACAAAATGCCTACATTTGAGAACTAAGAATGTGTCAAGACCCTTCCTGACTTAACCAAAACTAATACAAATGTTTCGCATTTTAACTTACCTTTCCTTTCATCAATGGTTAGGCTGTGATTCGATGTTAGCATCCTTGCATACCATATCATCCATTATCACACATACATGTCAATATACTAGCGCTGTCTGTAACTTCTTTTATAATACATGTGAGCTCATATAAAATCTAATAGAAATACATTCCTCATAATATATATCGTATACATCACTGTGTTGTTTCTATGTTTAGATACATAACCATACAAAATATGTATACCTGTTGATCGATAGGAAATAGCAGTGGACAACAGGAATACTATCCCTCGAGCACACTCGTTCTACTGCTGATGCTTTGTAGAGAGATGTAAAAGAAAGTGGGATGAGTATACAACGCGCTTAATAAGGAAATCAGGCAAGCAAGTAGACTTCTACACTATCTACTCAAAATAATGCTATGCCTCGAAAATATCATTTTCCTTATCTCACTTTAAAAGCATGTCTTTATATATATATATATATATATATATATATATATATATATATATACTTGTACAAATTAAATCCCATGTACAGAAATCATGCTTTCTTTCTCAAATGTAGGCATGTAGTGCAAAAATAATGCATCTTTATAATATCACAATGTCTTTAGATAAATCATGCCATTTATGTTCAAATCACAATAAATATGGCATTTAAATCATTCACAACACAATATTCGGATTCCGACCCATCCCTCAGGTCTATCCATATCATAAATAAATCAGTCAGGTGATATATCATGTGAGACTCTGTGGTGAAATGCAATAATATCCTGGACTATGGCCATTTCCTAAAATGGTGATCCCAAGCTACATAGATCTCGGTGTCCGGGGCATCACTGCTACAACGGGAGGGGGGTCAGTCCATCACAACCGCCAGCTATAACCTCCTCAACTCCATAACACCACTTGGTATAGTGTACCCCATGCCACTCGCACGGTAGAACGTACTCCGTGGACCTTACATCACAGTTGGGGTGTCTGCCATAGGTCTTAGCCCTCATACCATGGAAAATACATATCACGTCTCTAAATCCACATGCGAACATCTTATAGTGTGACACTCAATCTACACGAGGAAATCAAGCATGGTTTTCAACATGTCTTATATATCACATAAATACAGTGCGCGCCTTTGAGCTCTACTCACAATCGACACTCCACTCAAACACTGTTTCAATCACAAACTCAACTCTAGTGCGAGTTAACCTCCAGCAACTAGCTCATGCATAGTTCATGTATCAAATCAAGTACGAGCAATAGCTTCAGTACCATACTATGCACAAAACTCATCAAATCAAGTACGACCAATAGCTTCAGTACTATGTCATGTATAAATCATGAAGAATCGAGTACGAGCAATGCTCTAGCACTCCGTCATGCATCTCATGTAAAATTTTGAGTACGAGCTAATCGCTCCAACACTCTCTCATGCATAAATCATATAAAACTGAGTACGAGTACTAACTCCAGCACTCTATCATGCATGTCATGGAAATCCAATGCGAATCATATCTCAGCTCTAATATATGTGGAAAATATATGAAATCAAGTGCGAGCTGTGCTCTAGCACGATTTATCCTCACATAATTCGATGGATGGCTCTTTAAAAAGGGATGAATTTCAAAATATCAAAATCAGCACTATAAAGTGTGCTTAATTCACATCAACCTTAAAATCATTAGCCCATCTACCTATTCTGTTGCTAAACAATAGCAAAAACACTCAAGATTGTGGTTTCCATGCTTTTTACAACTTTTCCCAAAAGTTGACTTTTTTCCTAACTAAGGGTAAAATTATAATTTGCCACTATTGGGTCACAATAATTATTATTCACTTTCTCTGACCCTCAGAGTTTTTAAGTCAATGTAAAAGCAGACGAAAATATGTACAGATATCTCTAACAACTCGCAAAAGTCTCTTACCTCGGATCACGTTGCGTGACCTCACTTCCTCTGTGCTGCTCAAATCTCGCAGTCCGGTCAACTCTCAATACGACCTCGGAGCTGCATTGAACCATTCACTGGGTTAATTATACTTTTCCTACTGTATTACACATTTAATACAGTTAATACCTCTTAATAGGCCCGTTTACAGTTATTGGGCCTTAACCACTTTAATTGGGCCTAACTCTGTCTTAAGCCCGTTTTCCACTTATTAATTCCCTTCATCAGGGTCTATTGGCTCATTGGGCCTATCAATACCCATTGGGTTTTGTTCCAAACTCTTTGGGTAGCCCGTATATCATTTACGACAGTTTAATTAAACTTCCCAATATAATCCACTAAATGTGGAATTAAATCTGTAATGCGTAAAATAAATCTTTAATATGCAATAATTACATATATTGTCGTAAATGAGCATTACTTACCCGAGATAATACGATGGTACACAAATTGAAGTTCGATCGGGCTCACGTTCAAAATTTATCGTCGAACTGCACAATTTGTATATTTAATTTCGGGTTAATTTTTGATCAAATATAATTTAAATAATTTTTTCAAAAATTAAATCGGTCACTTTTGACCTCTTACCAACTTACCCAAAGTTCGGTGTATCCCCAAAAATCTTCCCCTTTTTTCTTTTTCTCTTTTTCTTCCTTTTTTCTCCTTTTCCTCTTTCCTCCTTGGCTAAACTGGTCTGGTCCGGTTCAGCACAGAAGCTTCCTCACTAAACCATCGACCAGTTCAGTCTTCGTTTGTCTTTCCGGCATCTTTCGACCGGTTCCCAGTGTGCCGCTGCAGCCGTTCGGCGCGTCTCTGGCCGGGCAACTTTCGGTTGGCCTTGGATCAGATCGAATCCTCACCGGTGGCTGTCATTTCTCTTCTCCTCTTTCCGGCTTCAACTTCGCTGATCTGTTGTTTTCGGCGCCGGTGGGGCGCGTCGTCGGTGTCTAGTGGGTCGCGGGGTCGCTGGCTTCCTTCGTCGGCCCTTACCTGGTCGCTGGGTCACTGGTGGTGGCTCGTCCGTGAAGAATTCCTCGGGTCGCCTTTCTCGAGTTCGACCTTCGTGTTTTTTCCAGTTTCAGTTTCTATTTTTTATGTTTATAATTGATTTTTATATTATTTTAATCATTAAAATATTATAAAAAAAATATCAAAATATCTCAAAAAATCATATTTAATTCATTTAATCCATAAATGAATTTATCTGTCTTATTTTATCATTTCGGTATATTTTTCTAATATTTTCAGGATAGTTTTTCGAGGTGAAAATTCTAATAATTTCAAATAAATTCATATCTTGATCAATTGGACTCGAAATTCGATATTTTCCTCGTTATTGATCAAGATTTCTCAAATTCATATTTTTAAATGAAATTTTCTTATCGAATTTATACCGGATTTCGATCTTCTGACCGTTTTACCCCTGTACTTGTTCGGAACCAATTTGAACCGACTTTCTTGGTTGTTATGTAGCTTACATGCATTTTTATTCTTAAATGGTCGATTGCATGATAGTAAATACTCTTCTTATGATTCAACTATGAAACTAAAGTGTTCATACACATAGGAATCATAAGGTACAAGCTACATACAAAATCGAAAACACGGGTCTGACAATCCTCCCCAACTAAAAGAATTTAGTCCTCCAAATTAGAACCAAATCAATCATCAAACAACTGGGGGTGTTTCTCTCGCATGAAGCTCTCTAACTCTCAAGTAGCCTTCTTGGAAGTGTGATGATGCCATAGAACCTTCACTAACCCGATAGTCTTCGACCTCAAAACCTTATCCTTCCTATCCAGTATCTGAATCGGCCTCTCACCATATGACATGTCCTCACTGAGCTCCAATGGTTCATAACTAATCACATGTTTCGGATCCTGGTGATACTTTCGAAGCATCGAAATGTGGAAGATGTTATGCACGCTTGACAAATCTGGTGGCAATGCCAACCTATAGGCCTTATCTCCCACTTGATCAAGTATCTCAAAGGGTCTAATGTAGCGAGGACTCAGCTTATCCCTCTTCCCAAACCTCGCTATACCCTTGGAAGGAGAAACCTTCAGAAACACGGACTCACCGACAGCGAACTCAAGTGGCCTACGTCTCCTGTCAGCATAGCTGTTCTGTCGACTCTGAGCTATACTCAATCTCTCAAATATCAACCGGACATCATTAGAAGCCTGCGTAACCAAATTAGGAGCCAAAATCTTACGGTCACCCACTTCTTCCCATCCAATAGGGGAATGACATCTACAGCCATATAAAGCCTCATATGGTGCCATCCTGATACTTAAATGATAACTGTTGTTGTAGGCGAACTCGGCTAGTGGCAAGTGATCATCACAAGAGCCTCTAAAATCTAGCACACATGCTTTCAACATATCCTCCAAAGTCTGTATAGTCCTCTTTGACTGACCATCTGTCTGAGGATGGAAAGCGATGCTCAAACTCAACTGGGTTCCCATGGCTTCCTGAAAATGTTCCCAAAAGTGGAAAGTGAAACGGGAATCCCTATCAGATACTATGCTCACTGGTACACCATGTAACCTCACTACCTCGCGTACATACAGCAATGCCAATGAACTCAGAGTATCAGTAGCTCTCATAGCTAGGAAGTGGACTGACTTCATCAGTCTGTCGACGATCACCCATTTCGCATCGTGATTCTTGCGGGTCCTAGGTAAACCCATCACGAAATCCAAGGTGATATGCTCCCATTTCCATGTCGATATAGGTAGAGGCTGAAATAACCCTGCAGGCTTCTAATGTTCTACCTTCACCTGTTGACATACGAGACATTTTGCCATAAAATCTGCTACATCTCTCTTCATACCCAACCACCAGTACACCTTCCGAAGGTTCTGATATATCTTGTTACTCCCCGGATGTAACGTGTACCTCGACGAATGAGCTTTCGCCAATATCAATCTCTTAAGTCCTGGATCCTTGAGAACACACAATCTGCTTTTGAACCTCAACAGTCCATCAGAACTCAACTCAAAGTCAGTCCCTGTGCCCCTTTACATCTGTCCACTCACATCAATACAAAATGGATCACTCTGCTGAGCCACTCTGATCCTATTCAACAGATCCGGCTCCAAGCGTAGACTAGCTATCACATAGCCTGCATCCATGTCAGAAGGCACAACTCCCAGACTGAGGCTAGCAAACTGCTCTAGCAACTCATGTTCCCTAACCATCATGTACAATACCATCCCTAGGCTCTTCCTTCTCAAAGCATCAACTACAACATTAGCCTTATTCAGATGATAAAGTATCTCGCAATCATAGTCCTTCAGAAGCTCTAGCCATCTTCTCTGTCTCATGTTCAGCTTCTTCTGTGAAAACAGATACTTGAGGCTCTTGTGGTCGGTAAATATCTAGAACTTCTCACCATACAAGTAGTGGCGCCATACCTTCAATGCAAACACTACTACTACTAACTCCAAATCATGGGTGGGATAGTTCTTCTCATGATCCTTCAGCTGTCTGGATCCATAAGCAACTACCCTTAAATCCTGTATCAATACATAGCCCAGTCCCTGATGCGAAGCATCGGTATACACTACAAATCCTCCTGAGCTGGTAGGGATAGTGAGAATCGGAGCGGTGGTCAATCGACGCTTCAACTCCTGAAAACTCTTCTCACAATCGTTGTTCCATACGAACGGTACACTCTTCCGAGTGAGACGTGTCAACGAAGCAGCAAACTTCAAAAATCCCTAAACGAATCTCTGATAATATCCAGCTAAACCCAGGAAACTCCTAATCTCAGTGACTGTCCTTGGTTGTTCCCACTGAACTACAGCCTCTATCTTGGATGGATCAACTGATACACCATCCTTCGATACAACATGTCCCAAAAATGAGATCTGTGACAACCAAAAGTCACACTTACTGAGCTTAGCATATAACTTCTGCTCTCGTAGAGTCTGGAATACAATCCTAAGGTGCTCCTCATACTCCTTCTTGGATCACGAATACACCAATATGTCATCGATGAAGACGATAACAAACTGATCCAAATATGGCTTGAACACATCGTTCATCAAAGCCATGAAAGTTGTGGGAGCATTCATCAATCCGAATGGCATAACTAACAACTCATAATGGCTATATCGGATATGAAACGCTGTCTTGGATACATCTCCACTCTGAACTCTCAACTGATGATACCCAGACCTCATATCAATCTTGGAAAACACCTGAGCTCCCCGAAGCTGATCCAACAAGTCGTCAATACATGGAAGGGGGTACCTATTCTTGATGGTGGCCTTATTCAATAATCAGTTATCTATACACAATTGGAGGCCCCCATCTTTCCTCCATACGAATAAAATCGGTGCTCTCCAAGGTGAAACACTCGGTCTAATGAAACCTCTATCCAACAACTCTTGCAACTGTCTCTTGAGCTCTTCCAGCTCGACTAAGGCCATGCGATAAGGTGGTCTTGAAATAGGCTCCATTCCAGGCACCAAGTCTATACAGAATTCCATCTCTCTATCTGGTGGTAACCCTAGCAACTCATCCGAAAAAACATCTGGGTACTCACTAACCACAGGAATATCTAACAACTCCGGATGTGCCTTATCCGTATCTACCACGTACGTAATGAAACCTTGATATGTTGAAGGTTTTCTAAGTCAGTATATCATATTATAATCATAACTACTTCTTTTATTTATTTTCATTAAACTTTACATCATAACGAGTAGGGTTAGGAAACAAAACTGTCTTTGCATAACAATCTAAAATAGCATGGTTTGTAGATAATCAATCCATTCCTAAGATTACATCTAAGTCGCTCATACTTAGCAATATTAGATTTGCTGTCATATCCTTGTTTCCTACTCTCAACTTGCAATCATTAAATACATACTCTACAAGTTGACTATTATTCATAGGCGTACTAATCAACATCATCATACATAATGGTGTACGCTCTACATGTCTTGCTAATTTACATGCAAATGAAGGCGATACAAAAGAATACATGGCACCAGGATCAATTAAAACATATGCTTCAATATCATAAATTAGGATGTTACCTCGTATCACATCCGATGAAGCGTTAGCTGTGCCCTGGTCCAAAGCATGTACGCACCCTCGACCAATCACTTGCTTCCCCTTCTCTTCTGCTGTCGCTCTCCTCCTCAAAGCAAAAGGATCAACTGGAGCTCTCTCTGGCTCCCTGCCCTTCAGTGGAGCAGTCTCAACCATCTTCGAGCAAGCTCTAGCAATATGTCCTTATTTCTCGCATCAAAAACACACTATAGGAGTCAACGGACAAGGTCTACCTCCATGATGTCTACCGCATCTACTGCACTGAATGGTAGTAGGTCTCTGTCCTCCAATGACAATACCCTTTGCTGAAGCTAAGGTCCGATAAGTAGGAGGCCTAACAGGTCTCTCTCGTGCCTCCTCAACCCGTGCTCTCTGACCAAAGAGTCTCCTTCCTCCTCGATAACTGAAACCTCTATCTCTAGCCGACCACTTCCTCTGCATATCTCGGCTCCGACTAAACTTCCCAAACTCGAAAGCATTTCTCTCATAATCCTGCTCGCACAGTTACGCCCTGGGCACTGCTTCCTCATATGTGGCTATATCGAATAGGACCAATCTGGACCGCAGAACCGGTCTCAGTCCATCAATGA
The DNA here is from genome assembly GCA_033439115.1 of Firmiana major. Lineage (NCBI taxonomy): Eukaryota > Viridiplantae > Streptophyta > Magnoliopsida > Malvales > Malvaceae > Firmiana > Firmiana major. The sequence goes on along the minus strand of CM065907.1, from coordinate 38,789,095 downwards.
ACGTGTGGACCTTCCTGGTCTCACTATACATGGTGTCTGGGTGTGACGCCCCGAAAGCGCAAAAAATAGGGCTAATTTAAAACTTTTTACTCATTAATTCACAATTAAGGGTGCATTCCTGTGCAGTGTCATACATCATCATAATTATCATGCCTCAGGATCTCATCATAATATAGTATATATTGTATCATATACATTACCCAATTCCAAGTTAATTAATCCTAATACATCTCGTACATCATTGTACAATAAGTGTGTAAATATAACTCTAGTCTGGGTACATGAATATTAAATATCTACCTCAATACACAAAATACGGCCTGGAGCTCAAGTCCTCCACTAGCCTCTAACCCGTACGCCGCAGGGAACTCACTTCACTTGAAGCGATCTGGGGGAAGAGAAAATAGGGTGAGCTTCCAAATCGCTCAGTAAGGGGGGGTAAGGAAACTCAGTTATATAAACCATATCACACATCACAAATATGTATTTGTTTATGAAGCTCATTTGAAATCGTAGCATGAAAGTTCTCAAAACATCATTATCTCATAACTCATAAATCATGTGAAAACATGAGGGTAAAAAGGCTCAATATCGAGCACTCACAAGCATGTGTAAATATATGCGATAATGGCTGTTCTCAAAATACGTGATAAAAATCACCTTAGTAAATAGCACGTGACAAGGTCACAAAACACAACTCATGTGTAAAACGAGACTAGGCAATAAAACTCAATTAAAACTCGTTATGGCACATCAAATATGTAATCTCCTCTGGGTTCGCATCCCAGGCATCCTCGTATAGAGGGAACGTCGACAATATGGTCGTATGCATGGTATATTGGACTTATATGTTACCAGAATAAGGCCCGGCCTTACATGCTACCAGAGCAATGCCTCGCCTCATGCACACTATCACGTGGTCCCCGGGTCGGTTCCCAGGCGGCCCACTCTCTCGGTCTTATATGCTACCAAAGCAAGGCCACCCAGCGTTACTAGAACGGGGGTCATCTCAAGTTACCAAAACGGAGGCATATCGGACTTACATGCTACCAGAGCAAAGCCTCCCAACGCTACCAAAGCGGAGGAATAATCAGACTTACATGTTACCAGAACAAGGCCTGTGGTCCCTGGGTCGGTTTCCAGGCGTCCCACTATATCGGTCTTACATGCTACCAGAGCAAGGCCCGATGTGTATTCAACATGACACGCCTAAGTCTCAATCATTAGCCATTATCTTATAAAACGTTATGCCTTCACGTAGAACTCATAATGGTTTTCTCTCATAAAACTCATTTAAAACATTTGTGTACTCAACACAAAACATATTAAAACCGAGTTCCAACCAGTAAAACACGCACACATTTTCTCAAATCTCAATATCGCCTTAACGTAGAGCCCATTTTACTTTTCACGCAAACTCAAAGGTTTATAAAGCAATTTCACACTCAACTTATAAACTCATAAAATAATGGGCTCCAACCGGCTATAAAAACCGTGTGCAATTATATCACCACACAACACCAAACATGCTTGTATTCTCAAATCATGGTTCATGCTACAATAATTCATCAAAACACATACACAAATGGTTTAGTTTTCCCTTACCTCTTTGCACCTCGTATAGTGCAATCGTTTCCCCCGTATCACGGACTAGCCTCGCATTCCACTCTGGAACTCCCGAGTTGTCCAAACGATGTTAAAACATCAATACTCATTATCACATTAACCTCAATTCTCAAAATCGAGCATAATTGCTCATAACACCTCAAATTTCTCAATTCTCATAACTCCATCACAAACCACAATCTCGCTCACAACACCTCAACATTCTATATTTCCTATGCCACAATATCTATGCTAATACACCACATTGTCTAAATCTCCATTTATAGCTCAAAATTCCTAAATTTACCAAAGTTGCTAAATATCATCATCACTCTAACTACATTGTAATTTCATCAATCCCTAATCATTTTTCAGCTATTTCAACACAATGCCAACAACCATTATCACCAAAATCATCTCAAATATAAGGATCAAGATTTAGAAATTACCCAAAACTTGTGGAGAGCTTATCTCTTGCCTCGTTTCGATCCGTCTTTCGATTTCCAAGTATGTTGTTCTCCCTTGGATGAGGAACAACTTTCCTTCTTGCCACAACTTCTGATTTGGACGAAAATGGGTGCTTTGGATGAGTGAGAAAGCTAGGGCTTTGACAGAAATGGGGTTTGGAAGAGAGAGAAAGTGAAATTGCAGGAGAAAGCAGGGATTCCTTATATAAACTGAGGGTAGGAGATCGATCTAGCTCTTGATGAGATCGATCTGCATTTGAATTTAGGGACGATTTGGGGCAATTTATGCCTAGGAGATCGATCTGTCGAGGGGTGAGATCGATCTCTTTATGGCTTTATGAGATCGATCTGCGCCTTGGGGAGATCGATCTTCTCCCAAACAGAAACATTTGGAGATCGATCTCTTCCTCATGAGATCGATCTTCTCTCAAACAGAATCATAAGGAGATCGATCATTTTCCATTGGAGATCGATCTGCTCCTTAAATTCCTCCCTCCTTGTCATTTTTAACTCACCAAATCGATCTGTCCTCATAGCTTCATACTTATTTTAAACACTTAACATATAAATCTCCAATTATCATTCCCACAATTCACTTAGCTCAATAAATTATACTTCAAGTTCATATTACATAATTAAAATATGTCTGAAATTCTCAGATCTCACATCCTCCCCACCTTAAAAGAATTTGGTCCTCCAAATTCAACTCAACTAGTCAAAGAGATGGGGGTATTTCTCCTTCATGAGGTTCTCTAGTTCCCACGTTGCCTCTTCCCTTGAGTGATGTTTCCACAAAACTTTCACTAATGGGATGCTCTTAGTTCTCAATACCTTCTCCTTTTTATCGAGAATCCAGACGGGTTCCTCAGTATAGCTCATATCCCCTTGAATGTCCATCTCGTCATACTCTATGACATGAGAAGGGTCCGGGTGGTACTTCCTCAACATAGACACATGAAAGACGTTGTGTATTCCGAACATCTGTGGGGGTAATGCCAATCTGTAGGCTACCTCTCCCACTCTCTCAAGAATCCCAAATGGTCCTATGTATCGAGGACTCAATTTTCCTTTCTTCCCAAATTGCACGATACCCTTACTCAGTGATACTTTCAGAAATCCTGCATCACCAACATCAAACTCGAGTGGCCGTCTACGCACATCCGCGTAGCTTTTCTGTCTACCCTGTGCAGCCCGTAGCCTCTCACATATGAGTTTCACACTCTGTACAGCTTGCTCAACAAGCTCGGGAGCATTTATCTTTCTGTCACCGACTTCTTCCTAAGCTACAGGGGATCTACACCTCCTACCATATAGAGCCTCAAAGGGTGCCATTCCAACACTTGCATGATAGCTGTTATTGTACGCAAACTCTGCTAGGGGCAGGTGATCATCTCATGATCCCTTAAAATCCATCGTACACGCCCTCAACATATCCTCCAGGGTCTGACTAGTCCTCTCTGACTGACCATCTGTTTGAGGATGATAAGCGATACTGAAACTCAATCGAGATCCCATGGACTCCTAAAATTGGGTCCAAAATCTGGAAGAAAACCGGGAATCTCTATCAGAAGTAATACTCACTGGAACCCCATGTAATCTAGCTATCTCGCTGACATACAGCTCAGCTAAGGCATCCACAGTATCTGTGCTCTTTATGGCAAGGAAGTGGGCACTCTTGGTCAGTCTATCCACTATAACCCATATAGCATCACGACCTCTTCGGGTCCTCGGTAAACCCATAATAAAGTCCATAGTGACATGCTCCCATTTCCATGTAGGTACAAGTAAGGGCTGTAGTAGTCCTCCGGGCTTTCGATGCTCAGCTTTCACTTGCTGGCATACTAAACACCTGGCCACATACTCTGCCACGTCTCGCTTCATACCACTCCACCAATACACCTTTCTTAAGTCTCGGTACATCTTAGTACTCCCTGGGTGCATGGTGTATCGCGAGCAGTGAGATTCTCTCAGTATCTTTCTCTTCAGGGTATCATCGTCCGGTACACAAATCCGTCCTCTAAATCTCAACAATCCATCCTCACTGACTGTGAGATCCGACTGTGAACTCTGTTCAGCTTGGCTAACCATATCTATTAACCTCTGATCACTACGCTGCCCAGTTCTAATCTGATCCATGATCTTGGGCTCTATCCGCAAGCTAGCCAAAAATCCAGTCTCTACCTCTTTAACTCTGATCCGAAGTTCGGTGAGCTGCTCTAACAAATCCCATTCCCTAATCATCATAGCAGATATCATACTCTTCCTGCTCAGGGCATCAGCAACTACATTCGCCTTACCCGGATGATATAGAATCTCGCAGTCATAATCCTTAAGAAGTTCCATCCATCTCCTTTGTCTCATGTTTAACTCTTTCTGATCAAAGAGATATCTTAAACTCTTGTGATCGGTGAAGATCTGGAATCTTTCCCCATATAAGTAGTGTCGCCAGATCTTCAAAGCAAATACCACAGCGGCTTACTCCAAATCATGCATGGGGTAATTCCGCTCATGGTCTTTCAACTGTCGCGATCCATATGCGACCACTCTTCCGTGCTGCATAAGCACACACCCCAATCCTTGATGAGATGCATCACTATACACCGAAAATCCTCCTGATCCCTCAGGACTAGTTAACACAAGTGCCACTGTCAAACTCCTTTTTAACTTTTGAAAACTGAGCTCACATTGATCAGTCCATATGAACGGAGTCTCCTTACGCGTGAGTTTAGTCAAAGGAGCGGCAATCCTTGAAAATCCTTCCACAAATCTTCTGTAATACCCTGCCAAACCAAGGAAGCTTCGCACCTCAGTAACTGTCCTCGGTCTCTCCCAACTAAGCACATCTGCTACTTTACTTGGATCCACTGATACTCCTTCCTCTGAGACTATATGACCAAGGAAAGCTATCCGGTTCAGCCAAAACTCACACTTACTAAGCTTTCCATATAATTGCTTATCTCGGAGTATCTGAAGTACTAGCCACAAATGTTGTGCATGCTCCTCATACGACTGTGAGTATACCAAGATATCATCAATAAAGACATCACAAATTTATCTAGATAGTCTCAGAACACTTCGTTCATCAACCTCATAAATGCTGCAGGGGCGTTCGTCAATCCAAAAGACATCACCAGAAATTCATAATGGCCATACCTTGTGTCAGACCCGAATTTTTGTAGCTTGTACCTTATGATTCCTATGTGTATGAACACTATGTAATTATAGTTGAATCATAAGAAGAGTATTTACTATCATGCAATCGACTATTTGAGAAATTAAAAATACATGTAAGCTACATAACAGCGAGATAAGGGTTAAGTTGATTCCCGAACGAGTGCAGGGGTAAAACGGTCAAATGACTTACATTCGGTAAAATTTCGATAAGAGAATTTCATTAAAAATATGAAATTGAGGAATCTTGATCAAAATCGAGGAAAATATTTAATTTCGAGCCCAATTAATCAAGATATAAATTTATTAGAATTTATCAGAATTTTTGCCTCGAAAAATGAGCCCAAAAATAGTGAAAAAATATACCGAAAAGGTAAAATCGGACTGATAAATTCATTTACGGATTAAATGAATTTAATATGATTTTTCAAGATATTTTTAGATATTTTTGGGATATTTTTGGGATTTTTATTATTATTTTATAATAAAATAATAATAAAAATATTAAAAAAAAAAAAAGAGAAACGAAATCTGAAGAGAAAACACGGGGAGAGAGAAGAGAGAAATCGCTGAAGCCGACCCGAGGGAGAAGACCACCGGATGGCGAGCACAGGCCACCCCACGGCCAGCCAAGCGGCCGGAAAGGAAGAGCAGGACCGTGCGCACCCATCGGCACCGGTCACGATCTCTACCGACGTCGGACGCCGGCGAATCGAAGAGGAGAAGCCGCGGAGGAAAAGAAGGAATCCGGCAGCCACCGGCGGTGCTTGGTCCCGATCGAGCCCAGTCGAGTGTTGCCCAGGCTTAGGCGCGCCGAACTGCGGTGGTGATGCGTCGGGAACCGGCCGGAATAGGCCGGCACGGCCAAAAGATGCCTGAACCGGTCGGCGGTTCAGTGGAGAAGGTTCTGTGCTGAACCGGACCGGACCGGTTCAGCCAAGGAGAAAAGAGGAAAAAGAGGAAAAAGAAAGAAAAAGGAAAAGGAAAATTTTCGGGATTTCACTGGACTTCGGGTAAGTCGATACGAGGTCAAAAGTGACCGATTTAATTTTCGATGAATATATTTAATCGGAAATTGACCCGGAGTTAAATATAATAAATTGTGCAGTTCGACGATTAATTCCGAACGGAAGCCCGATCGAACTTCGATTTGCGTACCATCGCATATTCTCGGGTAAGTAAAGTTCATTTACGATAAATTATGTGATTATTGCGTATTTAAGATTTAATTTACGTATTTCCGATTAAATTCCGTATTAGTGAATTATATTCGGAATTTTGAATTAAATGTCGTAAATGATATACGGGCTATCCAAAGAGCTTGGAATAAAGCCCAATGGGTATTGATAGGCCCAATGAGTCGATAGACCCTGATGAAGGGAAATAATAAGTGGAAAACGGGCTTAATACGGATTAAGGCCCATTAAGGATTTTTAAGGCCCATTAAGGGAAATTAAACTGTATTAATGTGTAATACAGTAGGAAAATGATAATTAACCTGAGGAATGGTTATTTACAGCTCCGGAGTTTACATCGAGAGCTTATCGGACTGCGGGAATTAGCAGCACCGAGGAAGTGAGGTCACTTGACGTGATCCGAGGTAAGGGAATTTTGCGAGTAGTTAGAGATACCTGCACGTATTTTCAACTGCTTCTGCATTCACTTAAAAACTCTGAGGGTCAGAGAAAGTGAATAATAATTATTGCGACCCGATAGTGGCAAATTACGATTTTGCCCCTAGTTAGTCAAAAAGTCAACTTTTGTGAGAAGTTGCAAAAAGCATGGAAAATGCTATTGTGAGTGTTTAATTGTTATTAGCATGAAAATAAATAGATGGGCTAATGATTTTAAGGTTGATATGACTTAAGCACACTTTGAGTGCTGATTTTGATGTTTTATAAACAATCCCTTTTTAAATAGCCATCTATCATATTATGTGAGAATGAATCGTGCTAGAGCACAGCTCGCACTGGGAGTCATGTGTTTTTCCACATAATATTAGTGTTGGATTTGATACGCACTAGATTTTCATGACATGCATGATAGAGTACTGGAGTTTTACTCGTACTCAGCTTTGAATAATATATGCATGACAGAGTGCTAGAGCGTGGCTCGTACTCGATTCTTCATGGTTTATACATGACATAGTACTGGGAGCTATTGCTCGTACTTGATTTTGATATTGTGCATAGCATAGTACTGGGAGCTATTGCTCGTACTTGATTTAATACATAAACTATGCATTGACCTAGTTGCTTGAGAGTGCTCGCACTAGAGTTGAGTTTTATGATGTGAAACAGTGTTTAAGCGGAGTAACGACTGTGAGTCGTACTCAAAACGCACACTGTATGTGATATGTAATACATGTTGAAAACCTATGCCTGAGACCTTGCGTGACTGTGTGTCATAGCTAGAGAGGATATCCGCATGAGGTTGGTATAGACGTGGTATGATATTTCCACAGGCGCTAGGGCTAAGACCTCTGTTAAGCACCCTGACTGTGATGTTGATATGTTCCACGGGAGTGAGAGCTAAGTCCTATGGTAGGCACTCTGGCCGTGAGAACGGGTCCACGGGTGTACTTTGTACCGTGTCTGAGTGACACGAGGTGTACGCTGTACCGTGTGTTGTTATGGAGTTGAGGAGGATATAGCTGGCGGTTGTGATGGACTGACCCCCCTCCCGTTACAGCGGTGATGTCCCGCACACCTAGTACTGTGTTGCTTGGGATCACATCGGATATGATCATAATCCAGGATACTATTTACATGTACCACAAAGTCTTACATGATATATCACATTGGTTGATTTACTGATTTAAACTGCGGACAGACCTGAGGGATGGGTCGGACTCCGATTTGTGTTGTGAATCATTTGATGCCATATTTATATGTGATTTAAATATACATGGCATGATTTACATAAAGGCATGATTTATATATAAATGCATTGTTTTGCACTACATGCCTACATTTGAGAAATAAAGCATGATTTCTGTACATGGGATTTATTCTGTACAAGTACATATATATTATATTTCAAGACATGCTTTTAAAGTGAGTTAAGGAAATAATGTTTTCAAGGCATAGCACTATTTTGAGTAGATAGTGTGGATATCTACTTGCTTGCCTGATTTCCTTACTGAGCGCGTTATGCTCACCCCTTTTTCTTTACATCTCTCTACAGAGCGTCAGTAGAGCGAGAGTTATCGTGGGAGAGTGTCCCAGAGTCCACTGCTAGTTCCTATCGATTCATCAGGTATACTTATTATGTACAGTTGTGTATCTAAACATAGAAACAGCACAGTGATGTATACGTTATATATTATGGGGAATGTAATCGTATTAGATTTTATAAAATCTTACATGTATAATAAAAGCAACTACAGTCAGACTTAATATATTGACATGTATGTATGAGAATGGATATTATGGTAAGTGAAGACTCTGACATCGAATCACAGCCCAACCAGTGAAGAGAGGAAAGGTAAGTTAAAAATGCGAAAAATTTATTGTGGTTTTTGGTTAAAGTCAAGGATTGAAACTGGGGTCCTGACAGGATTGGTATCAGAGCAGAAGTTGGTCTGATGTGAGTCGGTGTTAGAAAAATAGGAAAGTGTACATCCCCATAGTACTGTGCTGTGTTTAGATATAACTGTGTATACCGGATAGGAGATGGACTAATTCATTATTATGAATGCAGGAACTTTGCCTAAATGGCAAATACGCGTAGTGGTAGAGGTATGAGAGGTAGGGCTCGAGGCCGGGGCGAGAGACCCGAGGGACGAGCCGCTGCCAGGCCATTACCTACGCATGAGACTGCAGGTGCTACTGAGGCACCCGATTGTGCCGAGACGCGTTTCACGAGATTAGAGCGTGGTCTCGAGACTATTATAGAGATACTGGCACAGACGATGCCAGGTAGGCAGAGACAGGAGGCAGGAGCTGCTACTGGAGAGGCAGTTGCCCCTGATACACCTACGCAGACAGCTGATGCACGGAGGACAGTAGATACTCCTACACCCCCACCGGTTTCGGGTGGCAGTGGATTAGGATATGGATGTGACTTGCATCGGTTGAGGGAGTTCCAGAAGTTTAGACCTCCATCATTTAGTGGGGTCAAGAACCCGGTAGCTGCTGAGGAGTGGTTGGCAGAGCTAGAGAAGCTCTATGGATACTTCGAGTGCACGACCTCGGAGATGGTCGCGTTTGCTACGTTCCTACTGAAGGGAGCCGCAGAACATTGGTGGAAGTCCACCAGACCTATATTGAGATCCCGACATACGGATATCACTTGGGATACATTTCGGGAGGCAGTTTATTCCTGACACCGCACAGCGGAAGTTACATGCAGAGTTTCTGAGACTCAACCAGGGGAGTTTATCGGTGGACGAGTATGAGACTCGATTCCTATCCCTAGGAAGATACGACCCAGATACTATGTATAGTGAGACCAGGAAGGTCCACAGGTTTATCGACGGGTTGAGACCGGTGCTACGGTCCAAGTTGGTTCCGCTGGACATAGTGAACTATGAGGAGGCAGTGCGCAGGGCGCAACTACGTGAGCAGGACTACGAGAGGAATGCTTCCGAGTTTGGGAAGTTTAGCCGTAGCCAAGACTTGCAGAAGAAGAGGCCGGCTAGAGATTTTAGTTATCGAGGGGGGAAGAAACCCTTCGGTAAGAGATCACGGATAGAGGGGACACGAGATAGATATGCTAGATCTCCTGCTTATCCGACTGCAGCCCCAGCGAAGGGCATTATGATAGGAGGACCGAGACCTGCTGCAGATCAGTGCAGAAGATGCGGTAGATTCCATGGAGATAGGCCGTGTTCACAGGGTGCTATAGTATGTTTCCGATGTGGGAAACAGGGGCATTTGGTTAGAGATTGCCCATTGCCGTATGCGACTGCACCACAGAGGGGTAGGGAGTTTGATAGAACCCCAGCTGGTACGTCTGCTCAGAGAGGTAGAGCCACGGCAGAGGAGAAGGGGAAACAAGTGATGGGTCAAGGGCGAGTACATGCTTTGGACCAGGGGACAGCTGATGCTTCATCGGATGTGATTCGAGGTAACATCCTGATTTATGATATTGAAGCATATGTTTTAATTGATCCTGGTGCCACGCATTCTTTTGTATCGCCTTCATTTGCATGTAAATTAGAGAGACATGTAGAGCGTACACGTTTATGTATGATGATGTTAATCAGTACGCCTATGAATAGTAGTCAAGTTGTAGAATATGTATATAATGACTGCAAGTTGAGAGTAGGGGATAAGGAGATGACAGCCAATCTAATATTACTAAGTATGAGCGACTTTGATATAATATTAGGAATGGATTGGCTATCTACAAACCATGCTGTTTTAGATTGTTACGCTAAGACAGTTATGTTTCCTAACCCTACTAGATATGTTGTAAAGTTTAATAAAGATAAATGAAAGGAGTAGATATGATTATTACATGATTTCTGATTTAGAAAACCTTCAACATATCAAGGTTTCATTGCGTACGTGGTAGATATGGATAAGGCACATCCGGAGTTGACAGATATCACTGTGGTCAGTGAGTACCCAGATGTTTTCCCGGATGAATTGCCAGGGTTACCACCAGATAGAGAGATGGAGTTCTGTATAGATCTGGTACCTGGTACGGAGCCTATTTCGAGACCACCTTATCGCATGGCCTTAGTTGAGCTGGAGGAGCTCAAGAGACAGTTACAGGAGCTGTTGGATAGGGGTTTTGTACGACCGAGTGTTTCACCTTGGGGAGCACCGGTTTTGTTTGTGAGGAAGAAGGATGGGAGCCTCCGATTGTGTATAGACTACCGATTGTTGAATAAGGCCACCATCAAGAATAGGTACCCCCTTCCACGCATTGACGACTTGCTAGATCAGCTACAGGGAGCACAGGTCTTTTCCAAGATTGACCTAAGGTCTGGGTATCATCAGCTGAAGGTTCGGAGTGGAGATGTACCCAAGACAGTATTTCTTACCCGATATGGCCATTATGAGTTCTTGGTCATGCCATTCGGATTGACGAATGCTCCAGCTGCTTTCATGGCTTTGATGAACGATGTGTTCAAGCCATACTTGGACCAGTTTGTTATCGTCTTCATCGATGACATATTAGTGTATTCGAGATCTAAGGAGGAGCATGAGGAGCACCTCAGGATCGTGTTGCAGACGTTACGGGAGCATGAGTTATATGCTAAGCTCAGCAAGTGTGACTTTTGGTTGTCACAGATCTCGTTTTTGGGACATGTTATATCGAGAGATGGTGTATCAGTTGATCCATCTAAGATAGAGGCTGTAGTTCAGTGGGAACAGCCAAAGACAGTCACCGAGATCAGGAGTTTTCTGGGTTTAGCTAGATACTATCGGAGATTCGTCAAAGGATTTTTGAAGTTGGCTGCTCCGTTGACACGTCTTACTCGGAAGAGTGCACCGTTCATATGGAACGAGGATTGTGAGAATAGCTTTGAGGAGTTGAAGCGTCGATTGACCACCGCTCTGATTCTCACTATCCCTACCAGCTCAGGAGGATTTGCAGTATATACCGATGCTTCGCATCAGGGACTGGGCTGCGTATTGATGCAGGACGGGAAGGTAGTTGCTTACGGATCCAGACAGCTGAAGGATCATGAGAAGAACTATCCGACCCATGATTTGGAACTAGCAGCAGTAGTGTTTGCGTTGAAGGTATGGCGCCACTACTTGTATGGTGAGAAGTTCCAGATATTTACCGACCACAAGAGCCTCAAGTATCTGTTCTCGCAGAAGGAGCTGAACATGAGACAGAGAAGATGGCTAGAGCTTCTGAAGGACTACGATTGTGAGATACTTTATCATCCGGGTAAGGCTAACGTTGTAGCCGATGCCTTGAGCAGGAAGAACCTGGGGATGGTATCGTATATGATGGTTAGGGAACATGATTTGCTAGAGCAGTTTGCTAGCCTCAGTTTGGGAGTCGTGCCTTCTGACATGGATACAGGCTATGTGATAGCTAGTCTACGCTTGGAGCCGGACCTGTTGGACAGGATTAGAGTGGCTCAGCAGACTGATCCATTTTGTATGGATGTGAGTAGTCAGATGCAGAAGGGCACCGTGACTGATTTTGAGATGAGTTCTGATGGACTACTGAGGTTCAGAGGCAGATTGTGTGTTCCCGAGGATCCAGGACTCAGGAGATTGATATTGGCGGAAGCTCATTCGTCGAGGTATACTTTACATCCGGGAAGTAACAAGATGTATCAGAACCTCCGGAGGGTATACTGGTGGTCGGGCATGAAGAGAGATGTGGCAGACTTTGTGGCAAAGTGTCTTGTATGTCAGCAGGTGAAGGTAGAGCATCAGAAACCTGCAGGATTGTTGCAGCCTCTACCTATACCGACATGGAAATGGGAGCATATCACCATGGATTTCGTGATGGGTTTACCGAGGACCCGCAGGAATCACGATGCTATATGGGTGATCGTTGATAGACTGACGAAGTCAGCCCACTTCCTAGCTATGAGAGCGACCGATACTCTGAGTTCATTAGCAGAACTGTACGTACGCGAGGTAGTGAGGTTACACGGTGTACCAGTGAGCATAGTCTCTGATAGGGATTCCCGCTTCACATCCCACTTTTGGGGACATTTTCAGGAAGCCATGGGAACCCAGTTGAATTTGAGCACCGCTTTCCATCCTCAGACAGATGGTCAGTCAGAGAGGACTATACAGACTCTGGAGGACATGTTGAGAGCATGTGTGCTAGACTATCGAGGCTCCTGGGATGACCACCTGCCACTAGCCGAGTTCGCCTACAACAACAGTCATCATTCGAGTATCGGGATGGCACCGTATAAGGCTTTGTATGGCCGTAGATGTCGTTCCCCCATTGGATGGGAAGAAGTGGGTGACCGTATGATTTTCGCTCCTGACTTGGTTACGCAAGCATCTGAGGATGTCCGCTTGATAGTAGAGAGACTGAGGACAGCTCAGAGCAGACAGAAGAGTTACGCTGACAGGAGACGTAGGCCACTAGAGTTTGCAGTTGGTGAGCCCGTATTTTTTAGAGTTTCTCCTTCCAAGGGCATAGCGAGATTTGGGAAGAGAGGGAAACTAAATCCTCGCTACATTGGACCCTTTGAGATCCTTGATCGAGTGGGAGATAAGGCATATAGGTTGGCATTGCCACCGGACTTATCAGGTGTCCACAACGTCTTCCACATATCGATGCTTCGGAAGTATCACCCGGATCCGTCACATGTGATTAGTTACGAGCCTTTGGAGCTCCGAGAGGACTTGTCATATGTAGAGAGACCGATTCGGATATTGGATAGGAAGGAGAAGGTATTGAGATCGAAGACCATCGGATTAGTGAAGATTCTCTGGCAGCATCATACTTCAGAGGAAGCTACTTGGGAGCTAGAGAGTCTGATGCGAGAGAAGTACCCTCACCTATTTGAGGACTGACTTGGTTCTAATTTGGAGGACCAAATTTTCTGAGTGGGGGAGGATTGTCAGACCCGAATTTTTGTAGCTTGTACCTTATGATTCCTATGTGTATGAACACTATGTAATTATAGTTGAATCATAAGAAGAGTATTTACTATCATGCAATCGACTATTTGAGAAATTAAAAATACATGTAAGCTACATAACAGCGAGATAAGGGTTAAGTTGATTCCCGAACGAGTGCAGGGGTAAAACGATCAAATGACTGACATTCGGTAAAATTTCGATAAGAGAATTTCATTAAAAATATGAAATTGAGGAATCTTGATCAAAATCGAGGAAAATATTTAATTTCGAGCCCAATTGATCAAGATATAAATTTATTAGAATTTATCGGAATTTTTGCCTCGAAAAATGAGCCCAAAAATAGTGGAAAAATATACCGAAAAGGTAAAATCGGACTGATAAATTCATTTACGGATTAAATGAATTTAATATGATTTTTCAAGATATTTTTAGATATTTATGGGATATTTTTGGGATTTTTATTATTATTTTATAATAAAATAATAATAAAAATATTAAAAAAAAAAAAAAAGAGAAACGAAATCTGAAGAGAAAACACGGGGAGAGAGAAGAGAGAAATCGCTGAAGCCGACCCGAGGGAGAAGACCACCGGACGGCGAGCACAGGCCACCCCACGGCCAGCCAAGCGGCCGGAAAGGAAGAGCAGGACCGTGCGCACCCATCGGCACCGGTCACGATCTCCACCGACGCCGGACGCCGGCGAATCGAAGAGGAGAAGCCGCGGAGGAAAAGAAGGAATCCAGCGGCCACCGACGGTGCTTGGTCCCGATCGAGCCCAGCCGAGTGTTGCCCAGGCTTAGGCACGCCGAACTGCGGTGGTGATGCGTCGGGAACCGGCCGGAATAGGCCGGCACAGCCAAAAGATGCCTGAACCGGTCGGCGGTTCAGTGGAGAAGGTTCTGTGCTGAACCGGACCGGTTCAGCCAAGGAGAAAAGAGGAAAAAGAGGAAAAAGAAAGAAAAAGGAAAAGGAAAATTTTCGGGATTTCACTGGACTTCGGGTAAGTCGATACGAGGTCAAAAGTGACCGATTTAATTTCCGATGAATTTATTTAAATTATATTTAATCGAAAATTGACCCGGAGTTAAATATAATAAATTGTGCAGTTCGACGATTAATTCCGAACGGAAGCCCGATCGAACTTCGATTTGCGTACCATCGCATATTCTCGGGTAAGTAAAGTTCATTTACGATAAATTATGTGATTATTGCGTATTTAAGATTTAATTTACGCATTTCCGATTAAATTCCGTATTAGTGAATTATATTCGGAATTTTGAATTAAATGTCGTAAATGATATACGGGCTATCCAAAGAGCTTGGAATAAAGCCCAATGGGTATTGATAGGCCCAATGAGTCGATAGACCCTGATGAAGGGAAATAATAAGTGGAAAACGGGCTTAATACGGATTAAGGCCCATTAAGGATTTTTAAGGCCCATTAAGGGAAATTAAACTGTATTAATGTGTAATACAGTAGGAAAATGATAATTAACCTGAGGAATGGTTATTTACAGCTCCGGAGTTTACATCGAGAGCTTATCGGACTGCGGGAATTAGCAGCACCGAGGAAGTGAGGTCACTTGACGTGATCCGAGGTAAGGGACTTTTGCGAGTAGTTAGAGATACCTGCACGTATTTTCAACTGCTTCTGCATTCACTTAAAAACTCTGAGGGTCAGAGAAAGTGAATAATAATTATTGCGACCCGATAGTGGCAAATTACGATTTTGCCCCTAGTTAGTCAAAAAGTCAACTTTTGTGAGAAGTTGCAAAAAGCATGGAAAATGCTATTGTGAGTGTTTAATTGTTATTAGCATGAAAATAAATAGATGGGCTAATGATTTTAAGGTTGATATGACTTAAGCACACTTTGAGTGCTGATTTTGATGTTTTATAAACAATCCCTTTTTAAATAGCCATCTATCATATTATGTGAGAATGAATCGTGCTAGAGCACAGCTCGCACTGGGATTCATGTGTTTTTCCACATAATATTAGTGCTGGATTTGATACGCACTAGATTTTCATGACATGCATGATAGAGTACTGGAGTTTTACTCGTACTCAGCTTTGAATAATATATGCATGACAGAGTGCTAGAGCGTGGCTCGTACTCGATTTTTCATGGTTTATACATGACATAGTACTGGGAGCTATTGCTCGTACTTGATTTTGATATTGTGCATAGCATAGTACTGGGAGCTATTGCTCGTACTTGATTTAATACATAAACTATGCATTGACCTAGTTGCTTGAGAGTGCTCGCACTAGAGTTGAGTTTTATGATGTGAAACAGTGTTTAAGCGGAGTAACGACTGTGAGTCGTACTCAAAACGCACACTGTATGTGATATGTAATACATGTTGAAAACCCATGCCTGAGACCTTGCGTGACTGTGTGTCATAGCTAGAGAGGATATCCGCATGAGGTTGGTATAGACGTGGTATGATATTTCCACAGGCGCTAGGGCTAAGACCTCTGTTAGGCACCCTGACTGTGATGTTGATATGTTCCACGGGAGTGAGAGCTAAGTCCTATGGTAGGCACTCTGGCCGTGAGAACGGGTCCACGGGTGTACTTTGTACCGTGTCTGAGTGACACAAGGTGTACGCTGTACCGTGTGTTGTTATGGAGTTGAGGAGGATATAGCTGGCGGTTGTGATGGACTGACCCCCCTCCCGTTACAGCGGTGATGCCCCGCACACCTAGTACTGTGTTGCTTGGGATCACATCGGATATGATCATAATCCAGGATACTATTTACATGTACCACAAAGTCTTACATGATATATCACATTGGTTGATTTACTGATTTAAACTGCGGACAGACCTGAGGGATGGGTCGGACTCCGATTTGTGTTGTGAATCATTTGATGCCATATTTATATGTGATTTAAATATACATGGCATGATTTACATAAAGGCATGATTTATATATAAATGCATTGTTTTGCACTACATGCCTACATTTGAGAAATAAAGCATGATTTCTGTACATGGGATTTATTCTGTACAAGTACATATATATTATATTTCAAGACATGCTTTTAAAGTGAGTTAAGGAAATAATGTTTTCAAGGCATAGCACTATTTTGAGTAGATAGTGTGGATATCTACTTGCTTGCCTGATTTCCTTACTGAGCGCGTTATGCTCACCCCTTTTTCTTTACATCTCTCTACAGAGCGTCAGTAGAGCGAGAGTTATCGTGGGAGAGTGTCCCAGAGTCCACTGCTAGTTCCTATCGATTCATCAGGTATACTTATTATGTACAGTTGTGTATCTAAACATAGAAACAGCACAGTGATGTATACGTTATATATTATGGGGAATGTAATCGTATTAGATTTTATAAAATCTTACATGTATAATAAAAGCAACTACAGTCATACTTAATATATTGACATGTATGTATGAGAATGGATATTATGGTAAGTGAAGACTCTGACATCGAATCACAGCCCAACCAGTGAAGAGAGGAAAGGTAAGTTAAAAATGCGAAAAATTTATTGTGGTTTTTGGTTAAAGTCAAGGATTGAAACTGGGGTCCTGACACCTTGTCCTGAAGGCCGTCTTTGGAATATCTTTTTCCTTGATCCTCAATTGGTGATAGCCTGATCTCAAATCAATCTTAGAAAAGACTGAGGCCCCTCTTAGTTGATCAAGTAGATCATCAATCCTGGGCAGTGGGTATTTATTCTTCACCGTGGCTTTATTCAACAGACGGTAGTCTACGCATAATCTGAGACTACCATCCTTCTTCTTGACAAATAAAATCGGTGCTCCCCACGGTGAATCACTGGGCCTAATGAACCCTTGATCCAATAACTCCTATAGTTGTTTCTTCAATTCCTCAAGTTCCACTAGTGCCATCCTGTAGGGAGGTTTAGAGATCGGCTGGGTATCTGGTGCTAAATCAATGGTAAACTCCAGCTCTCTCTCTGGTGGCAAACCTGGCAACTCATCTGGGAAAACATCCGGGAATTCACACACCACAGGTATATCCTCAATCCTCGGATGTTCCCGCTCATCGTCTGAGATGAGTGTTTCGTAACCTTCACATGAACAATCATATTTAATACTCTCAAAAATAATATTAAAATTCTCAAATTACTTACTAGAATTCCACATATTCATTTCCTCAATATCTCAGCCGTACACTGTAAGGTTCAGGTAGGGAGAAAGTTACAATCTTAGTATAGCAGTCTAAACTCACTCGATTGGTTGCCAACCAATCCATCCCCAGAATTACATCAAACCCATGTATATTCAACATGATTAGATCTGCTAACATCACTCTATCTCCCACCTTTATTTCACATCCACTACAGATTAACTCAGTTCTCTGGGATTCACGTATAGGGGTACTCACATGTAGTACATACTCTAGAGGTTCAAACTTCAAATTTAAACTACATGCAAAATGCTTTGAAATAAGTGAATGCGTGGATCCTGGATCTATCAATACATGAGCCTCATGATTACAGACAGAAAGTGTACCTCTTATAGTTTCTGCTGAAGTGTCCGCAGTTTCCTTATCCAGGGCAAACACACGTCCCTGTGCAACAGGTTTCTTCTCTTTCTCTGCAGTAGTGGCCCGTCTCTGGGGATTCACTCTCTGAGGCTGCTGTCTAGTAGGCTCTGGAGCATGTGGTATCTGAGGTTGAGGACAGTCCTTCACTCTGTGACCCATGTCACCACATCTAAAACATCCACGGATCGACCCAGTACAACTTCCCTCATGCGATCGGCCACAGTCTCTACAAACCCTTATCTCCGGCCTACCATATCAAGGGGTCTCCTTGATAATAAGATAACCTCTGGGTCTCTCCAATCTGCCCTTCTGTACCTCAATCCTTCCTCTCCCGAAGGAACCTCTCCGAACATCTGCTTGAGACATCGCTGGCCTCTTGCCTTTGTCCCTAATCACTGCTCCAAACTCATTCTGGGACTGTACAATTTCAATTCCCCTCTCAATCTCTTGTGCTCATCTCAGAGCATCTCCAAACTCAGTAATACACAACCCAATCAATCGATCTCTGATGATGGGCTTCAATCCATACACAAATCTCTCTGTGCGGAGCTCTTCATTCTTGAAAGTCTCTGGATCATATCTCAGCAGAGCGGTAAATCGGCTCTCGTAATCATCTACAGACATGTCACCCTGTACCAAACTCAAAAACTCTGCTTGCCTCCTTCTCTGGGCAGCTCGTGGTACATATTAGGCTCTAAAGGCTGTCTGGAACTCTTCCCAACCAATCACATCCTGGTGGGACATCAAAATACCCTGGGTAGTACCCCACCAGTCTCGAGCTCTCCCTTTCAACATATAGGCACTCATGCTGACCCTCTCAGCATCGGTGCACCCCAGATAGTCGAATATAACTCTCAACTCTGTCAACCACTCCTCAGCCTTTGTAGGATCCTTCTTTCCCCTAAATGCAGGAGGATTCATTTTCAAAAAGTCCTTCAGTCGGACCATACTTCTATCATCAGGCTGAGTGATGGGAGTCATTGGGGGTATGGGAGGTCCTTGTGGGGGTGTAGGATTAGTACCCGAGGCATTAACTCCAAAGTGTTGCGCGAATAACACCGCCATCTGCTCAAAACCTTGCCTCACATCGGTCTCAATCCGATTAAATCGAGAGTTAGGACTCTCTGGTTGTGGGATAGGTGGCGGAGGGGACTCTGCCTGCCTCCTCGAACGACCTCGTCATTTACTCATTCTCTATCTCAACTCGTCTCCTGCGCGTACATATCAAAATTGATTGAAATCTCAATCCTCAGATTCAGTTCATGACCAGACTATTACAGACACTTGGGATGTATTCTATTTCACTTAACCGACACTGACAGTACTAAACACCCTAAGCTCTGATACCAAGAAAACTCTGTGACGCCCCGAAAGCACGGAAAATATGGCTAATTTAAAACTTCTTACTCATCAATTCACAATTAAGGGTGCATTCCTGTGCAGTGTCATACATCATCATAATTATCATGCCTCAGGATCTCATCATAATATAGTATATATTGTATCATATACATTACCCAATTCCAAGTTAATTAATCTTAATACATCTCGTACATCATTGTACAATAAGTGTCTGTAAATATAACTCTAGTCTGGGTACATGAATATTAAATATCTACCTCAATACACAAAATATGGCCTGGAGCTCAAGTCCTCCACTAGCCTCTAACTCGTACGCCGCAGGGAACTCACTTCACTTGAAGCGATCTGGGGGAAGAGAAAACAGGGTGAGCTTCCAAATCGCTCAGTAAGGGGGGGTAAGGAAACTCAGTTATATAAACCATATCACACATCACAAATATGTATTTGTTTATGAAGCTCATTTGAAATCGTAGCATGAAAGTTCTCAAAACATCATTATCTCATAAATCATGTGAAAACATGAGGGTAAAAAGGCTCAATATCGAGCACTCACAAGCATGTGTAAATATATGCGATAATGGTTGTTCTCAAAATACGTGATAAAAATCACCTCAGTAAATAGCACGTGACAAGGTCACAAAACACAACTCATGTGTAAAACGAGACTAGGCAATAAAACTCAATTAAAACTCGTTATGGCAAATCAAATATGTAATCTCCTCTGGGTGCGCATCCCAGGCATCCTCGTATAGAGGGAACGTCGACAATATGGTCGTATGCATGGTATATTGGACTTATATGTTACCAGAACAAGGCCCGGCCTTACATGCTACCAGAGCAATGCCTCGCCTTATGCACACTATCACGTGGTCCCTGGGTCGGTTCCCAAGCGGCCCACTCTCTCAGTCTTACATGCTACCAAAGCAAGGCCACCCAGCATTACCAGAACGGGGGTCATCTCACGTTACCAAAATGGAGGCATATCGGACTTACATGCTACCAGAGCAAAGCCTCCCAATGCTACCAAAGCGGAGGAATAATCGGACTTACATGTTACCAGAACAAGGCCTGTGGTCCCTGGGTCGGTTCCCAGGCGTCCCACTATATCGGTCTTACATGCTACCAGAGCAAGGCCCGATGTGTATTCAACATGACACGCCTAAGTCTCAATCATTAGCCATTATCTTATAAAATGTTATGCTTCACGTAGAACTCATAATGGTTTTCTCTCATAAAACTCATTTAAAACATTTGTGTACTCAACACAAAACATATTAAAACCGAATTCCAACCGACAAAACACGCACACATTTTCTCAAATCTCAATATTGCCTTAACGTAGAGCCCAATTTACTTTTCACGCAAACTCAAAGGTTTATAAAGCAATTTCACACTCAGCTTATAAACTCATAAAATAATGGGCTCCAACCGACTATAAAAACCGTGTGCAATTATATTACCACACAACACCAAACATGCATGTATTCTCAAATCATGGTTCATGCTACAATAATTCATCAAAACACATACACAAATGGTTTAGTTTTCCGTTACCTCTTTCCACCTCGTATAGTGCAATCGTTTCCCCCGTATCACGGACTAGCCTCGCTTTCCACTCTGGAACTCCCAAGCTGTCCAAACGATGTTAAAACATCAATACTCATTATCACATTAACCTCAATTCTCAAAATCGAGCATAATTGCTCATAACACCTCAAATTTCTCAATTCTCATAACTCCATCACAAACCAAAATCTCGCTCACAACACCTCAACATTCTATATTTCCTATGCCACAATATCTATGCTAATACACCACATTGTCTAAATCTCCATTTATAGCTCAAAATTCCTAAATTTACCAAAGTTGCTAAATATCATCATCACTCCAACTACATTGTAATTTCATTAATCCCTAATCATTTTTTAGCTATTTCAACACAATGCCAACAACCATTATCACCAAAATCATCTCAAATATAAGGATCGAGGTTTAGAAATTACCCAAAACTTGTGGAGAGCTTATCTCTTGCCTCGTTTCGATCTGTCTTCCGATTTCCAAGTATGTTGTTCTCCCTTGGATGAGGAACAACTTTCCTTCTTGCCACAACTTCTGATTTGGACGAAAATGGGTGCTTTGGATGAGTGAGAAAGTTAGGGCTTCGATAGAAATGGGGTTTGGAAGAGAGAGAAAGTGAAATTGTAGGAGAAAGCAGGGATTCCTTATATAGACTGAGGGTAGGAGATCGATCTGGCTCTTGATGAGATCGATCTGCATTTGAATTTGGGGATGATTTGGGGCAATTTATGCCTAGGAGATCGATCTGTCGAGGGGTGAGATCGATCTCTTTATGGCTTTATGAGATCGATCTGCGCCTTGGGGAGATCGATCTTCTCCCAAACAGAAACATTTAGAGATCGATCTCTTCCTCATGAGATCGATCTTCTCTCAAACAGAATCATAAGGAGATCGATCCTTTTCCATTGGAGATCGATCTGCTCCTTAAATTCCTCCCTCCTTGTCATTTTTAACTCACCAGATCGATCTCTCCTTCTCCCAGATCGATCTGTCCTCATAGCTTCATACTTATTTTAAACACTTAACATATAAATCTCCAATTATCATTCCCACAATTCACTTAGCTCAATAAATTATACTTCAAGTTCATATTACATAATTAAAATATGTCTGAAATTCTCAGATCTCACACTAGGTCATATCTCCCCAGGGATAAGAATCTAGTCTCATACTTATCTACGGACAAACTCCCCTTGTTCAGTCCCCAAAACTCAACCTGTAGTTTTCGCTGTGCGATATCGAGAACAAACTACCTCCTAAAAGCATCTTGAAATATCTCCCAACTAATATCTGTGTGTCGGGCTCTCAATATGGGCCTGGTGGACTTCCACCAATGCTCTACAGCTCCCTTTAGTAGGAACGCAGCAAATGCGACCATCTCTGATGTCGTACACTCGAAGAATCCATAGAGTTTCTCCATCTCTCCAACCCACTCCTCAGAGGCAACAAGGTCATTGACCCCACTAAAAAATGGAGGTCTAAACTTCTGGAATTGTCACAACCGATCCAGATCACATCCTTACCGTAATCCACTACTACCCGAAACTGGTGGGGGTGTAGGAGTATCTATAGTCTGTGGTGCATGAGCTAGCTGTGTAGGTGTATCAGGGGCAATTGCCTGTCTTGTCGCAGCTCCTGCCTCCTGTCCATGCCTACCTAGCATTGTTTGTGCCAATATCTCAACTATCATCTCTAGACTATGCTCTAATCTCGTAAAGCGTATCTCAGCACACTCTAGTACCTCTGTAGTACCGAGAGTCTCACGGGTAGGTAATGGCTCAATAGCTGCTCATCTCTCAAGCCTATCTCCATGGCCTCGAGCCCTACCTCTCATCCTTCTACCACTACGAGTATTTGCCATATAGGCA
Organism: Firmiana major; assembly: GCA_033439115.1. Classification (NCBI taxonomy): domain Eukaryota; kingdom Viridiplantae; phylum Streptophyta; class Magnoliopsida; order Malvales; family Malvaceae; genus Firmiana; species Firmiana major. Next base: position 38,765,982 of record CM065907.1, on the reverse strand, counting down.
AAGTTCCTGTATTCACAATCATGAATTAGTCTGTATCCCATCTGGTATACACAGTTGTATCTAAACACAGTACAGTACTATGGGGATGTACACTTTCCTATTTTCTAACATCGACTTACATCAGACCAACCTTGGCACTGATACCATTCTGTCAAGACCCTTCATGACTTAACCAAAACTACTACAAATTTTTTGCATTTTAACTTACCTTTCCTCTCGTCAATGGTTGGGCTGTGATTCGATGTTAGCTTTCTCGCATACCATATCATCCATTATCATACATACATGTCAATATATTGTTACTGACTGTAACTTCTTTTATAATACATGTGAGATCATATAAAAACTAATACAAATACATTCCCCATAATATATATCGTATACATCACTGTGTTGTTTCTATATTTAGATACATAACCGTACAAAATATGTATACCTATCGATCGATAGGAAATAGCAATGGACAACAGGAATACCATCCTTCAAGCACACTCGCTCTACTGTTGATGCTCTGCAGAGAGATGTAAAAGAAAGGTGGATGAGCATACAACGCGCTCAATAAGGAAATCAGGCAAGCAAGTAGACATCTACACTATCTACTCAAAATAATGTTATGCCTCGAAAATATCATTTTTCTTATCTCACTTTAAAAGCATGTTCTTAAATATATATATACTTGTATAGATTAAATCCCATGTACAGAAATCATGCTTTCTTTTTCAAATGTAGGCATGTAGTGCAAAAATAATGCATCTTTATAATATCACAATGCCTTTAGATAAATCATGCCATTTATGTTCAAATCACAATAAATATGGCATTTAAATCATTCACAACACAATAATCAGATTTCAGCCCATCCTTCAGGTCTATCCGTATCATAAATAAATCAGTCAGGTGATATATCATGTGAAACTCTATGGTGAAATGCAATAATATCCTGGACTATAGCCATATCCTAAAATGGTGATCCCAAGCTACACAGATCTCGGTGTGTGGGGCATCACTGCTACAACGGGAGGGGGGTCAGTCCATCACAACCGCCAGCTATAACCTCCTCAACTCCACAACACAGCACGATACAGTGTATTCCATTCCACTCGCACGGTAGAACGTACTCTGTGGACCCTACATCACAGTCGGGGTGCCTGTCATAGGTCTTAGCCCTCATACCATGAAAAATACATATCACGTCTCTAAATCCACGTGCGAACATCTCATAGTGTGACACTTAGTCTACACGAGGAAATCAAGCATGGTTTTCAACATGTCTTATATATCACATAAAATACAGTGCACGCCTTTGAGCGCGACTCACAGTCGACACTCCTCTCAAACACTGTTTCACAAGCACAAACTCAACTCTAGTGCGAGTAAACCTTCAGCAACTAGGTCATGCATAGGTCATGTATCGAATCAAGTGCGAGCAATAGCTCCAGTACCATACTATGCACAAAACTCATCAAATCTAGTACGAGCAATAGTTCCAGTACTATGTCATGTATAAATCATGAAGAATCGAGTACGAGCAACGCTCTAGCACTCTGTCATGCATCTCATGTAAACTTTCGAGTACGAGCTAATCGCTCTAGCACTCTCTCATGCATAAATCATATAAAATTGAGTACGAGTAATAACTCCAGCACTCTATCATGCATGTCATGGAAATCCAGTGTGAATCATATCTCAGTAATAAAATATGTGGAAAATATATTAAATCAAGTGCGAGCTGTGCTCTAGCACGATTTATCCTCACATAATTCGATAGATGGCTTTTAAAAAGGGATGAATTTCAAAATATCAAAATCAGCACTATAAAGAGTAGTTAATTCACATCATCCTTAAAATCATTAGCCCATCTACCTATTATGTTGCTAAACAATAGTAAAAACACTCAATATGGTGGTTTCCATGCTTTTAACAACTTTTCCCAAAAGTTGACTTTTTTCCTAACTAAGAGCAAAATCGCAATTTGTCACTATCGGGTCACAATAATTATTATTCACTTTCTCTGACCCTCAGAGTTTTTAAGTGAATGGAAAAGCATACGAAAATACGTACAAATATCTATAACTACTCATAAAAGTCCCTTACCTCAGATCACGTTGCGTGACCTCACTTCTTCTGTGCTGCTTAAATCTCGCAATCCGATCAATTCTCAATACGACCCCGGAGGTGCATTTAACCATTCACTGAGTTAATTATACTTTTCCTACTGTATTACACATTTAATATAGTTAATACCTCTTAATGGGCCCGTTTACAGTTATTGGGCCTTAACCACTTTAATTGGGCCTAACTCTGTCTTAAGCCCGTTTTACACTTATTTATTCCCTTCAACAGGGTCTATTGGCTCATTTGGCCTATCAATACCCATTGGGCTTTGTTCCAAACTCTTTGGATAACCCGTATATCATTTACGGGAGTTTAACTAAAATTTCCAATATAATCCACTAAATGCGAAATTAAATCCGTAATGCGTAAAATAAATCTTTAATACGCGATAATTACATATATTGTCGTAAATGAGCTTTACTTACCCGAGATTATGCGATGGTGTGCAAATCGATGTTTGATCGGGCTCACGTTCAAAATTTATCGTCGAACTGCACAATTTGTATATTTAATTCTGGGTTAATTTGCAATCAAATATAATTTAAATAATTTTTTTGAAAATTAAATCGGTCACTTTTGACCTCTTACCGACTTACCTGAAGTCCGGTGTATCCCAAAAAATCCTCTCCATTTTCCTTTTTCTCTTTTTCTTCCTTTTTTCTCCTTTTCCTCTTTCCTCCTTGGCTGAACCGGTCTGGTTCGGTTCAGTACAGAAGCTTCCTCACTGAACCGTCGATCAGTTCAGTCTTCCTTTGTCGTTTCGGCATCTTTCGGGCAGTGTCGCTGTCATCGTTCGGCGTGTCTCTGGCCGAGCAACCTTCGGTTGGCCTCAGATCAGACTGAATCCTCATCGATGGCCGCCATTTCTCTTCTCCTCTTTTCGGCTTCAACTTCGTCGATCTACTGTTTTCGATGCCGGTGGGACACATCGCCGGTGTCTAGTGGGTCGCGAGGTCACTGGCTTCCTTCGTCGGCCCTTGCCTGGTCGCTGGGTTGCCGATGGTGGCTTGTCCGTGAAGAATTCCTTGGGTCGCCTTCCTCGGGTTCGGCCTTCACGTTTTTTCCAGTTTCAGTTTCTATTTTTTTTTATATATTTATAATTGATTTTTATATTATTTTAATCATTAAAATATTATAAAAAATCCCAAAATATCTTAAAAAATCATATTTAATTCGTTTAATCCATAAATGAATTTATCGATCTTATTTTGTCTTTCCGGTATATTTTTCTAATATTTTCGGGATAGTTTTCCGAGGTGAAAATTATAATTTCAAATAAATTCATTTCTTGATCAATTGGACTTGAAATTTTATATTTTCCTCATTATTGATCAAGATTTCTCAAATTCATATTTTTAAATGAAATTTTCTTATCGAATTTATACCGAATTTTGGTCTTTTGACCTTTTTTCCCTGTACTTGTTCGAAACCAATTTGAACCGACTTTCCTGGCTGTTATGTAGCTTACGTGCATTTTTATTCTTAAATGGTTGATTGTATGATAGTAAATACTCTTCTTATGATTCAACTATGAAACTAAAGTGTTCATACACATAGGAATCATAAGGTACAAGCTACACATAAAATCGAAAACACGGGTCTGACAGCATGATTTCTGTACATGGGATTTAATCTGTATAAGTATATATATATATATTAAATACAAGCATTTAACTTGAGTGAAGGAAATAATATTTTCGAGGCATATCATCATTTTAAGTAGATAGTGTAGATATCTACTTGCTTGCCTAATTTCCTTATTGAGCTGTGAGCTCACCTCCTTTTTCTTTTACACCTCTCTACAGAGCATCCGCAGTAGAGCAAGTACGATTGAGGGTTAGCATTCCTGTTGTCCGCTGCCATTTCTTATCGAGCGAAAGGTATACACATTTTGTACGATTTTGTATCTAAACATATAAATAGCACGGTGATGTAAATTATGTAAATTATGGGGGATGTATCTGTATTAGATTTTATATAAGCTCACTTATGTTAAAAGAAATTATAGTCAGTAGATAGTATATTAACATGTATGTATGAAAACGAATGAATAGTATGGTAAGCGAGGATACTAACATCGAATCACAGCCCAACTTTGATAAGAAGAAAGGTAAGTAAAAAGTGAAAAATTTACAGTGGTTTTGCTTAAGTCACGGGCTGTCGTGGCAGAATGATATCAGAGCAGAGTTAGTCCGATTGAGTCGGTGTTAGTAACTAGGAAAGTGTACATCCTCATATTATTGTGCTATGTTTAGATACAATTATGTATACAAGATAAGAAACAGACAAATTAATGGTTGTGAATGCAAGAATCAAGGTTCGATTTCTTTATGGCAAATACCCGTAGTGGTAGAGGAACTAGAGGTAGGGCTCAAGGTCGTAGTAGTAGGCTTGAGAATCGAGATGATATTGTGTCCTTACCTGCCCATGACACTCCAGGTCTTACTGAAGTACTAGAGAGTACTGAGGCACGCTTCATGAGGTTAGAGCGTAGCCTAGAGACGATAGTGGAGATGTTACCATAGACTATGCTAGGTAGACAAAGACAGGATACAAGGACTGCGACTGGACAGGCAGCTGCACCTGGTATACTTGTACAGCCTACACATATCCCACAACCTACGGATACTTCTACACTCCCACCAGTTCAGGATACGCATTCTCCGTTGCTCTGCGACAGAGTAGTAGTGGTTTGGGGTACGGATGTGAGCTGGATCAGTTGCGACAATTTCAAAAGTTTAGACCTCCATCTTTTAGTGGGGTCAAGGACCCAATTGCTACTGAAGAGTGGATCGAAGAGATGGAGATGCTATATGGGTTCTTCAAATGTATAACTTCGAAGATGGTCGCGTTTGCTGCGTTCCTACTAAAGGGATCGACAAAGCATAGCTGGAAGTCCACCAGACCCATATTGAAAGCCCGACATACAAATATCAGTTGGGAGATATTTTTGGATGCCTTCAGGAGGCAGTTTGTTCCAGATACGGTGCAGCGGAGACTGCAGGCCAAGTTTTTGGGGTTGAACCAGGGAAGTTTGTCGGTAGATGAGTATGAGACTAGATTCCTATCCTTGGGAAGGTATGACCCCGACACCACGTATAGTGAGACCAGGAAGGTCCACAGATTTGTTGATGGACTGAGACCGGCTCTACGATCCAGATTAGTCCCATTGGATATAGCCACATATGAGGAGGCAGTGCGTAGGGCACAACTATGTGAACAGGACTATGAGAGGAATACCTCCGAGTTTGGGAAGTTTGGTCAGAGCCGAGATAGAGAGAGGAAGAGGTCAGCTAAAGATAGAGGTTTAAGTTATCGAGGAGGGAAGAGACTCTTCTGTAAGAGACCACGGATTAAGAAGGTACGAGAGAGACCTGCTAGATCTCCTGCTTATCTGGCCATAGCTCCGGTGAAGGGTATTATCATTGGAGAACAGAGGCCTACTATTGAGCAGTGCAGTAGATGCGGTAGACATCATGGCGATAGACATTGTCTGATAACTCCTATAGTAGATATCATGGCGGTAGGCAGTCAATCTAATATTGCTAAGTATGAGCGATTTTGATGTAATTTTAGGAATGGATTGGTTATCTGTAAACCATGTTGTATTAGATTATTATGCTAAGACAGTTATGTTTCCTAACCCTGAAAAATATGTTGTAAAGTTTGCTGAAAAGAAATTAAAACAGTAGTTCCTATTAAAATAAACAATATGTTATGCTGACAAAGAAAAATCAAAATGTTGAAGGTTTTATTGCGTACGTGGTTGATACGGATAAGGCACATCCAGAGTTGGCAGATATTCTTGTGGTTAATGAGTTCCCAGATGTCTTTTCGGATGAACTTCCAGGGTTACCACCAGACAGAAAGATGGAGTTCTGTATAGATTTGGTGCCTGGTACTGAGCCTATATCGAAACCACTATACCGGATGGCCTTAGTTGAGTTGGAAGAGCTCAAGAGATAGTTGCAGGAGCTGTTGGATAAGGGGTTTATCAGACCGAGTGTTTCACATTGGGCAGCATCGATTTTGTCTGTGAAAAAGAAGGATGGAAGCCTTCGATTGTGTATAGACTATGGATTGTTGAATAAGGCTACCATCAAGAAGAGGTATCCCTTTTCACGAATTGACGACTTATTCGATCAGCTTCGGGGAGTGCAGGTCTTTTCTAAGATTGATTTGAGGTCTGGGTATCATCAGTTGAGAGTTCAGAGTGGAGATGTACCCAAGACAGCGTTTCGGACCTGATATGGCCATTATGAGTTCTTGGTTATGCCATTCGGATTGACGAATGCTCCCGCAGCTTTTATGGCTTTGATGAATGATGTGTTCAAGCCATACTTTGATCAGTTTGTTATCATCTTTATTGATGACATTTTGGTGTATTCGAAGTCTCAAGAGGAGCATGAGAAGCACTTGAGAATCTTATTACAGACTCTTCGAGAGAAGGAGTTGTATGCTAAACTTAGTAAGTGTGACCTCTGGTTGGCAGAGATCTCATTCTTGGGACACGTTGTATCGAGGGATGGTGTATCAGTAGATCTATCCAAGATAGAGGCTGTAGTTCAGTGGGGACAGTCGAGGATAGTTATCGTGATCAGAAGTTTCCTGGGTTTAGTAAGATACTATCAGAGATTCGTTGAGGGATTTTCGAAGTTAGCTGCTCCATTGACACATCTCACTTGGAAGAATGTTGCATTTGTATGGGATGAGGATTGTGAGAAGAGTTTTCAGGAGCTGAAGCGTCGATTGACCACCACTCTGATTCTCACTATCCCTACCAGCTCAGGAGGATTTTCAATGTATACCAATGCTTCTCATCAGGGACTGGATGTGTATTGATGCAGGATAAGAGGGTAGTTACTTATGGATCCAGATAGCTGAAGGACCATGAGAAGAATTATCTGACCCACGATTTGGAGTTAGCGGCAGTAGTGCTTACGTTGAAGGTATGGCGCCACTACTTGTATGGTGAGAAGTTCCAGATCTTTACCGACCACAAGAGCCTTAAGTATCTGTTCTCACAGAAGGAGTTGAACATGAGACAAAGAATATGGCTAGCGCTTCTGAAGGACTATGATTGTGAGATACTTTATCATTCGGGTAAGGCTAATGTTGTAACTGATGCTTTAAGTAGGAAGAGCCTAGGGATGGTATTGTATATAATGGTCAGGGAACACAAGCTATTGGAACAGTTTGCTAGCCTCAGTTTGGGTGTTGTGCCTTCTGACATGGATACAGACTATGTGATAGCTAGCCTACGGTTGGAACCAGATCTGTTGGATAGGATCAGACAGGCTCAGCAGATTGATTCGTATTACGTTGAGATGACTAGTCAGATACAAAAGGGCATAGTGATTGATGTTGAGTTAAGTTCTGATGGACTACTGAGATTCAGAGGTAGACTATGTGTTCCCGAGGACCCAGAGCTCAGGAGATTGATATTGGCAGAAGCTCATTTGTCGAGGTACATGTTACATCCGGGGAGTAACAAGATGTATCAGAACCTCTAAAAGGTGTACTGGTGGTCGGGTATGAAGAAAGACGTGGCAGAGTTTGTGGCGAGATGTCTCGTATGTTAGCAGATGAAGGTAGAGCTTTGTGAGCCTGCAGGGTTATTGCAGCCTCTTCCTATACCGACATGGAAATGGGAGCATATCACCATGGATTTTGTGATGGGTTTATCGAGGACCCGCAGGAATCATGATGCTATATGGGTGATCATTGACAGACTGACGAAGTCAGCCCACTTCCTAGCTATGAGAGCTACCGATACTCTGAGTTTATTGGCAGGGTTGTATGTACGCGACGTAGTGAGGTTACATGGTGTTCCAGTGAGCATAGTCTCTGATAGGGATTCCCGCTTCACTTTCCCCTTTTGGGAACATTTTTAGGAAGCCATGGGAACCTAGCTAAGTTTAAGCACCGCTTTCCATCCTCAGACAGATGGTCAATCAGAGAGGAATATACAGACTCTGGAGGACATGTTGAGAGCGTGTGTGCTAGCTTTTAGAGGCTCTTGGGATGATCACTTGCCACTAGCTGAATTTGCCTACAACAACGGTTATCATTTGAGTATCGGGATGGCACCGTATGAGGCTTTATATGGCTGTAGATGTCGTTCCCCTATCGGATGGGAAAAAGTGGGTGATCGAAAGATTTTTGCTCCTGATTTGGTTACACAAGCCTCTGAGGATGTCTGTTTGATTATAGTGAGACTGAGGATAGCTCAGAGTAAACAAAAGAGTTACGCTGATAGGAGACGGAGGCCACTAGAGTTTACGATTGGTGAGTCGGTATTTTTGAAAGTTTCTCCTTCCAAGGGTATAGCAAGATTTGGGAAGAGAGGAAAGCTGAGTCCTTGCTACATTGGACCTATTGAGATACTTGATCGAGTGTGAGATAAGGCCTGTAGGTTAGCTTGCCACCGGACTTCTCAGGCGTGCATAATGTCTTCCACATTTTGATGCTTCAAAAGTATCATCCATATCCAAACCATGTGATTCGGTCTAAGCCATGGAACTCAAGGATGATTTGACATATGTAGAGAAACCAATCCGGATACTGAATAAAAAGAAGAAAGTCTTGAGAAATAAGACCATTGGATTAGTGAAGATTCTCTGGTAGCACCACACTTTGGAGGAAGCTACGTAGGAATTAGAGAGCTGATGCGAGAGAAACATCCCCAGTTATTCAAGGATTTACTTGGTTCCCTAATTTAGAGGACCAAATTTTTTAAGGCGGGGAGGATTGTAAGACCCGAAATCCAGTGTCGTTTTTAAGAAGTTATTATTATAAACATAGATTCATGAAATCTTAATCAATAAAGAAGAAATAATTGAATTCTAAGTCTGATTGATCAAGATACAAATTTATTGTGAAGATTGAAATTTTCCCACATTGGGAATTTATCTAGAAAATAAAGAAAAATATTTTCATAAAATAATAATAATAAATAATAATATTTTCAGAGAAATAAAAATAAAATATGATGTACATATATAATTGTCGAGATAAATTAAATAATTTTATATGTACATGTATGTGGATATTAAGGTATAAAATACTTTGTTTTAGTATTAATATTATTATAATAATATTATAAAATACAAGATATTTTCCTATATATATATATGTAGTTTGTTATAAGATATTTCTAAATATATATTATATTATATTAGAAATAATATATCTATATATATATAATAAAATAAAAAACAGTAAAGTAAGAAAGAGAATTGAAAAAAAAAAGGAAATCAGAAAACTGGAACCCGCGCGAACAGGAGGAAACCGACCCTCCTCTGAAGTTTTTCACTGACGGTGACACAACGGCGGACGGCGCAAGAGGTGCTGGGCGAAGGGACGATCGACACCGGGAGAAGGCTCGACAATCACCATGCGCCGTGAGTTGCCAGAAAACGGGAGATTTGAGAGAGAGAAGCCGCGAGAGAGAAGGGGAGAATTGGTAGAATCCAACGTTAATCGACCCCAGACGAGGCTAAAAGAATGCTCTAGAGGCGAAGCCGAGCCGACTGGTGGTGGAATCGGTCGAAGAATCGACCGACAGCTCCAGCAACGGCAAAAATGGCACTGAACCGGGTCGGACCGATTCAGTGAAAAGAGGGACTGAGCCGGTTCAGCTGAAAAAGAAAGAAAAAAGAGAAAAAAATAGGAAAAATGGAGAAAAAATCGGTGATTCCCCAAGATTAAGGATAAGCCAGTAAGCGATCGAAATTGACTGATTTAATTTTTGAAAAATTTATTTGAAATTATATTTGACTGAAATTTATCGGTTTAAATATATAATAGTGTAGCGCGTCGATAGGCGACGAACGTGGGTTCAATCGAGCCTCAATTTGCATCTCATCACGAAATCTCGGGTAAGTAAATATCATTTACGTAGCTTCTATAATTATAAGAGTTAGAAATTAATCGCATAAACTGCGGATTAATTCCATATAATTTTGCCTTATGTTTGGAATCGAAAATTGACTGTCGTGAATAAGGTATCATGGGTATCGGACAAGCCCAATAAGAGTTGGTGGGCCCTACAAGCCCAATAGGCCCAACGAAAATGAATAGTAAAGTGAAAACGGGCTTATGACAGTGTTAAGCCCATTAAGAGTGATTAAGGCCCAATAAGTGTAAAGCGGGCCCATTAAGTGAAATAGACTGTATTAAATGTGTAATACAGTAGGAAAAGTATAATTAACCTAATGAATGGTTATATGCAGCTCCGGAGTTTATATTGGGAGCTGATCGGACTACGAGATTGAGCAGCACCGAGGAACTGAGGTCACGTGACGTGATCCGAGGTAATGGACTTTTGCGAGTAGTTAGAGATACCTGCATGTATTTTCTTCGATTTTTGCATTCACTTAAAAACTGTGAGGGTCAGAGAAAGTGAATAATAATTATAGCGACCCCTAGTTAGGAAAAAAAATTAACTTCTAGGAAAAGTTGTTAAAAAGCATGGAAACCACAATTATGAGTGTTTTTACTACTGTTTAGCAGAAGAGCAGGTACATGGGCTAATGTTTTCATGGTTGATGAGAAATAGCACAATTTATAGTGCTGATTTTTATGTTTTGAAAACAATTCCTTTTAAAGAGCCATCTATCGAATTATGTGAGAATAAATCGTGCTGGAGAACAGCTCGCACGTGATTTCATATGTTTTCCACATATATTAGTGCTGAAGTATGATTCGCACTAGATTTCCATGACATGCATGATAGAGTACTGGAGTATTGCTCGTACTCAGTTTTATATGTTTTATGCATGATAAAGTGCTGGAGCTATTGCTCGTACTCAGTTTTATATGTTTTATGCATAACATGGTACTGGAGCGATTGCTCGTACTTGGTTTGAAACATGAACAATGCATAACCTAGTGTTGGAGGTTTACTTACACTAGTGTTCGATATTTTGAGATGCATAAACAGTGTTTGAGCGGAGTGTCAACTGTGAATCGTGCACAAAGGCGCGCACTGTAGTTTAACTGTGATATATAAAACATGTTGAAAACCGTGACGATTTCCTCATGTAGACTGAGTGTCACACTGTTGAGATGTTTGCATGTGGATTTAGAGACGTGGTATTGATTATCCATTGAGATAGGGTCCACGAGTGTATGTTGTACCGTGTATGTGTCACGGAGTATGTTGTATCGTGTGTTGTTGTGATGTGTATGAGGAGTTGATAGTTGGAGGTTGTTATGGACTGACCCCCCTCCCGTTGCAGCAATGATTGCCCCGCATACCTAGTACTGTGTGGCTTAGGATCACCATTATAGGATATGGCCATAGTCCATGATATTATTACATTTAGCCATTAAGTCTCACATGATATATCACTTGATTGATTTTATGATACGGATAAACCTGAAGGATGGGTCAGAAATCCAATTGTTGTGTTGTGAATGATTGAAATGCCATATTTACTATGATTTGAATATAAATGGCATGATTTATCTAAAGGCATTATGAAATTATAAAGATACATTGTTTTGCACGAAATGCCTACATTTGAGAGCTAAGCATAATTTATGTACATGGGATTTAATTTGTTCAAGTATATATATATAAATTAAATACATGCTTCTAACGTGAGTTAAGGAAATAATATTTTCGAGGCATGGCATTATTTTGAGTAGATAGTGTAGATGTCTACTTGCTTGCTTGATTTCCTTAATGAGTTGTGAGCTCACCCCTTTTCTTTTACACCTCTCTACAGAGCATCCGCAGTAGAGTGAGTACGATTGAGGGTTAGTATTCCTGTTGTCCGCTGCCATTTCCTCGAGTGAAAGGTATACACATTTTGTACGGTTTTATATCTAAACATATAAGCAGCACAGTGATGTAAACGATGTAAATTATGGGGGATGTGTTTGTATTAGATTTTATATGAGCTCACTTATGTTATAAAAGAAACTACAATCAGTAGATAGTATATTGACATGTATGTATGAAAATGAATGAATAGTAGGGTAAGCGAGGATACTAACATCGAATCACAGCCCAACTGTTGATAAGGAGAAAGGTAAGTAAAAAGTGAAAAATTTACAGTAGTTTTGGTTAAGTCACGGGCGGTTGTGACAGTATAATTCTTTAGGTATTGGTATATGGGCTATTTTGATGCGAGAAAGGCGACCTATTGCATTCATGAAAGTTGTTTTTGACCCTGATGATTGGGTTTGGATTCATATGCATAAGGAAAGAGTCCATGCACAAAGGCAACACAAGTTGCATCCATGGAGAGATAAGCTATTCCAAGTGATTACAAGAATTAATGATAACACTTACAAATTGGATCTTCTAGGTGAGTATAATGTTAGTGCACTTTTAATGTTATTGATATTTCTCCTTTTGATGTAGGTGCTGATTTAAAGATAAATCCATTTAAGAAGGATGGGAATGATGAGTATCAAGATCAAGATAAAGATCAAGATCAAAAAGTTTAATAAATTTCAAATGATCTATTGAGCATCCATAAAGCTCTGATGACAAGAGTTAAAGCTAAAAGATTGCAAAAGGCTTTAATTGAACTTAGTGAAGAACGTTAGACTTTGAGTCAAAGCTTAGAGGATGGTCAAAGCTTTATCAAGATCATACAAGTGCAAGATCAGCTTCATCAAAATGTATGAGCCGAATGCACCATGGCCAAACAACTATTGGACCAAAATCACCTTTGGGTCAATTCGCATACTTGGATTAGGCTGCATTGTATCTTGGGCTGGTTGCATACCCTGTGTAAGTTGCATGCTTTTATCTATATTATGTGGGTTGAACAAACCCACATCTTTATTATTAGATTTTTTTATAACTTATTTTTATTTTTGGGGTTTCTTTTAGTTATAAATAGGCATATAACCTTATAAGGAAAACATAATACATTGATTTAAGAGACTTTTCTTAATTGTTCTTCAAAGAACTTTTCAGAATTTATCAAGAATTGTTTCTTGTGGCATTCAACAATCTTAACTTATCACTCACCTTCTCAACTTTTTCTTGATTGTGGTGCCAAAACTATACTTTTGGTTTTTTGTTTCGTGCAAGCTTTCATTTAAGGTTCTTTTTTTTTTTCCTTTGGTTCTTTGTTTCAAGTAAACTCTAGGTTAAAGTTTCTTTTTATTTGTTCTTGTGAAACCGATTTAAAGCTTTCTTGGGGTTGAGTACATATGATATTATCATAGGTTTCATTATCATCTTTGATGTTCACATCAAGTGCCTAGTTTTTCGTTTAGTAATTCCAATTTGTAAAGGTGTTTCACGAGATAGGGATTGATGAATGATACTTTTTTTTTCAAACAATTCCCTAAATACTCATTAAAATACTTAGTTTCATTATAAGTTTAAAGAATGCTAATTTTTGTTTGAAATTGGTTTTCAATCATGTTGTAAAAATCTTTGAAAAGATTTTCAACTTTAGATTTTTTTTTACTTAACAGATATACCCAACATAATCGTGTATGATCATCTATAAAGGTCACAAGCCATTTTTTTAGCAAAGTGTATTGATTCCAAATGGCTCTCAAACATCATTATGAAACAAATAAAATGGTTTTGATGAACAATAAGATTTCAAAGAAAATGTAACACAATGATCTTTTTTGACAAGTATCAAATTTCACAATGAAAAAATGAAGAGTCCATTCTTTTAAATAAATTAGGAAACAAGTGTTTAAGATATGTAAAACTTGGATGCTCTAATCTACGATGCCATAGCATTACTTCATCATAAACTAAGTTTGAGCTAATACCACTTAAGCCTTAGATATTTTATTAGCAAAAGCAATTTAATCGAAGTAATAGAGTTCGTTCATTACTCTAGCATTGCCAATTATCTCCCTGAACTTTGGTCCTGAAAGATACAATGAGAGGGGTAGAAAATGATACGATAATTAGAATCATGAGACAATTTACTAACAGATAAAAGGTTGCTTTCAAGACTAGGAACATGAAGAACAAATTTAAGAGTAATATTCTCAAAATTATTATTTGGCGTTTACCTGCTATAGGTGAGAAACTACCATCTATTATCCTAATCTTTTCGGCACCTGAATAGGGAGCATAGGTACTGAACAAATGATAGACACTGGTCGTGTGGTCAGAAGCTCTTAAATCAATGATCTAAGGAACAGTTTTGAAAAAAAAAAGTGTAAAAGGATTACTACCTCTATCTACCAAAGAACCACTAAAGATGCAAGGTGATGAATGAGACTTTAGCAATTTTAGAAGATGATCCAACTTCTTCTTGCTAAATGGACTAGACTCGGTTTCATTGGTAGTGAGAGGTGCATGGTTAGATTGCTCACTTGATTTGTTTCCCTTTCTATTTAGTGGTTTACCATGAATCCTCTAACACATCTCCTGAATGTGCCTTGGGTTGCCATAGAAATCACACTGTAAGTGGGATTTATCATCAGTTCCTTGTTGAGTTTACGTGTTCTTGTAGCTAGCATTAGATATGGCAGAAAAACATTGAAAAACTTTGGCCCTTAGGATTTTCTGCTCTACTTTGATACCATAAAATTAGAGAAAACTAAAAACTAAGGAATGAGATTTTTATTCATAATAGGAAAAAATAAGAACTCAACAAGATTTATAGGAACCCGATATGTAGTTATTCTAAAGAACTATTATCCCTCGTTATTAAAGGGTTTACAAAATAATAAACTAAAAAAACTCTAAAATTTAGTAACAATTCGGTAATAATAAAACTCAATCACTAAATACAGAAACTAGAATAAAACGAAAAGGAAATAAAGAAGAGATTTGAATCTTTCAACAAATCCACAGAATCCTCATTAAACCATCATCTTATTAATTCATTCATCCATCAATCCACAATAAACACAATATCATCCACAAGATTCAATATATAAATCCAAGTTCAACGGGAATAAACATATCAAGAGTTACTATCACGACCTGGAGGACGTTACATTTCAGACACTTCGCTACGAAAGTGCAAAAAATTGGGCTAAAATTTTCATTTTCTTTCTTTTCTTAACACTCGTTTGTGTTGTGAGTACAATCCTATAGTAGTATCCGATGGATATCTACTTTATATGATTTAATGTAAACTACCTATGGTCCCTGTTTAGTGAAATGCTTGCTGACTTATGCCAAATGCTCAAATTCCCTATCAAGAATCCCACATTTACATCCCGACTTATGTACTAAAATAAGCTATATGAGTTAAGCACAAACTGAATACGACCCGTGCGATCTCCAAAACTCTAACTTCGAAGCTAATATTAAAGTCAATGCCAACATACCTTTTGTATGGACCTGTGATGGAAAACAAGTGGGATGAGCTTTAAGAAAAGCTCAATAAACAACCAACACAAGTATTGAAATACGTATACAGTTAGTGAATCTTGACGCATGTCTAACGCATTTTCACTCGAACAATTTCTTATCACTTATTCGATTCATCTTTCGAATCTTATCGAAAGTTCCACTTCTTTTATTTTGGATAGAACCCAATCTAACTGCTACAAGTGTTTCAGGCAGAGAGTTATTTTGAAATATCTTAATTGGCTATCAAACCTGACCATCCTGAAACGAGTACAATAGCCTATAGTTCGATGGTTTAATAAAACAATTACAGAATTCGTATAATAATCGATACAGTTCTCAATAACAAAGCCATTATCAATTTTCAATTATCGATAGCACTTCACTAAATCTTTGACACTAAGAATCGGTGACGCTATCAAGTCTTTTAGGCATAGAAGTTCTTTAAAATACCTTAATTAGCCTTCTGACTAACATCACAGCTATACATTCCTATCAATTCCCCATCATAATGTTCGATACAATAAACAATGCAATAATTCGATAAGTTAATACAATACGTTTTTTAATAAAACGATGCATTGTTCAAAAAAACATTTTTCAATACAATTACATGGTTTGGAATCAGTGTTGAAACAAACACATGTTCAATAAAACACTTTTTTGAGAAACACTTTTAGTTCGATAAAACAATATTCAATAAACAATTTTTCAAAGAACACTCTTTGATAAACAATTTTTAATAAAACATGACCATTACTAACAATTATAATCTTCATTAATAGGAGCCAATGCTGACTATTAATGCCCGTCAGCAGGACTATTACCGACTATTACAACTTGATAGTAGGGTTCACTCACTGACTATTATAGACGTCAGCGGCACAATCACTAACTATTATAATCCATATTAGCAGGGGTCAATATTGACTATTAAAACTCATCAGTAGGACCAATCAATTTGCTAACAATTATGGCTCGTTAGCAGGACTAAATGGTCATGGCTAACTATTTTTCCCTGCCTGTGTCACGACCCCTTTTTATCCTTTTTATCTAAAATCAATACAAATTTTTCGTATTTTTCATTTTCCTTACCCGGTCGTGAACAACCCTCACCAATAACAGTTAGGCTGTGAGTCAATATTAATCATCATTTATCATCAATTTCCAATTAATCAAAAATAATGTCATACATTTGATAGTTAAGTCACATGTTTATACATGACATGTTTTCTAACATTTACATCCCCCATATTACGATTCAAAATGAAGATTGTGTCTTTCCATGATTAGATACAAAAAGAATCCATGTGTGTATACCTCTTGGCGATGGAGAGCAGCGGATGTCCCAATACTACGCCTCAGTCCTCACTAGGCTACTATATCCGCTCTGTAGAGGGGGAAAATAGAGGCAATAATGCAAGTATGGTAGATAACTACACTATCTACATGCTGATAATGTTATGGCACAAATCATTTATATTCAGAGCATGAGGAAATAATAAAACTATGCCACATGTATATACATATATCATGTACTGAAAACATGGAAAATAGGCATTTAAACATGGAAATCATCATGTGAAAGCCTCTCATGCTCATTTTAGTAAAGACTTATCGATTTCATTGCAAATCATAAAGTTCATCATAAATCATTCTCTCAAAGTGTAATACACTGTCAAAACATTAGCAAAACTTATCAACATCATGCATCTTTCCTTTAAAACACACCACAAGGTTCAACCCCTCCCTCGAGTCTACCGTAGACAACATAAATTATCATCGGTATCTAAAACCATGTGATATCATGTGAGACTGGTGGCCACTATATATATCAAAGACTATGTTGGCTAATTATGTCATAATCATCCCAGACCACATGGATCCCGGTGTGCGAGGTATTATGTTGGAATAAAGGTGGGTTAGTCCTACGCCAGACTTCAAATCAACATTACAACCATGCGGTACAGCGTACTCCATGTGATCTACACGGTACAACGTACTCCGCTAACCCATATCATGGTTGGGGGTACCGTCATATGACTTATCTACCCCATGCAATGTGTAACCTACATAGTCTCAAGTGCATGTGGGAGCATTTCGTTTTCATGTAGGAGAGCTTCCCCGTCGAACTGGGCCTCCTTGCCCCAATGGGCTTAAGGATGTTGGGCTTAAGGATCCTACCGATTCTGCTTTAATGTAAGAGAGCCTCCCAGCCCCAATGGGCTTAAGGATGTTGGGCTTAAGGATCTTACCAACTCCACGGCTTATACATACCACATTGTGAAAATCCAGTGTGAGCGAAGCTCTAGCATGATTTCATGCATCGTCAGCAAATATCCTCGTACGAGCAACGCTCTAGTACGATTTTATGCACAACAAACAATGAATAAATCACGTACGAGTATAGCTCCAGTACGGTTGTATGCATAAGTAAGTCGAGAAAAACCCACGTATGAGCTAGCAGCTCCAGTACGGCTTGCAAAACATCATTGACTTGAAACATGGTGCGAGCTATGCTCCAGCACGTTTCACGCACATTGAAAACATCAAAATCAAGTGCGAGCAACGCTCTAGCACAATTTAACTCATACAAGTACGATAGGCGGCTCTATTTCGACAAAACCTTCTCAAAAACAAAGTTAGCACCTCACTTGTGCTATTTCACAAATCATGGAATCACTAGCCAGATTAATTGTCGATTTTACTTAAAACAAGGCAATGCATTTCGTACAAATATCAAGACATGTGATTATGCAATTATTAGCCTTACTATCCCCTTTATAAGAATAACTTCGAAAACCAAATCATATACATACATACTTGTAGTCGTTCATACATGCTATCAACCACTTTTCTAAACAACCATGCATTTTACAAAGCCCTATATTCATCCACAAAATACGAGCAGCTATCTCTATAAACTCACAAAATTCCCTTACCTGGAAATCGCGTCGAATGATTTCCTCTTCTTAGAGCTGCTTGATTGCGCGGTTCGATTCTCCTCTAACGAACTCTTTGGGACTACACGAGATTACGTTTTACATTAACTTTGAATCCAATGAAATAAAGCTCTTGCGTTTACTATAGTCGATTTGACTTATAGTTTTCATCATTACTTGTAAAGTCCCTTTTTGATTGCTCTACTTATTCTCAAGAGTCTATTTATTTATATTAAATCGATATTTAAGCTCATAGTGTCTTTAGTTCATCATTTACTCCACTATGGTATTCTGTCAAACACCTTATATACTTATTCTCATAACTTGACTAATTTTGCAATGTAGCTTCATTCAATCATCTCAACACCTTACATATTACTTTACTAACACCTTAGCATAATCTATTTATCATCAACTCAACCATATCACACTTTCTCACACTAGATTCATTCTAGGTTATACTTTTTTCCAATATATTCTAGGTAATTTCTATCATTAATGCATACACCCATCTACTCAAAATCAATAACTAGATCAATGTACTTAGGTTGGTGTATTAGAAACTCACCTAGCTTGATTTTTCTTGCTCTAAATAAGAACACTCCCTGCTCCTTTAATCCAACCACTGGGGTATTGATTCCAAGCTATGTTGTTCTTCTCTTTAAAATGAACAACTTTGCTCTAATGATTTTTCCTCAAATCTTCATGAAAATGGGATGATTTTAGAGTGAGAAAGCTAGGTTTTAAGGTTGAAAATGGAAGAATGAAGTTTGTTCCCGTGAATTGCAGTTCCAATTGCTCCCATTTTATAGAAATGGCTTGAGGAGATCGATCTGCATAAGGTGGAGATCGATCTGGCCTTGCTTGAATTCCTTAGTTTCTTGACATTTTACAGGCAAAGGATTGATCTATTTGATACATGAGATCGATCTGTCATGTTGCATGAGATCGATCTGCCCAATGAAACATGATCGATTTGTCTAAGGCAGAGAGCTTAGGAGATCGATCTGGCCTTAAGCAGAGATCGATCTAGTCCAGCTTGAAACTAATGGAGATCGATCTGCTTGAGTGAGGGATTAATCTCCCTCTTGCAGAATGCTTGGCATTGTGTTTTCCAAGCCATGAGATCGATCTCTCCTTGCATGGGATCGATCTGGCCTTCATCATGCACTGTTTTGCTGTAAATTTTCCAATTTAAACTCATACTTGATCACTTCAACACTTATTTTTCAATCCATTCACACTTAGAACTTAAAAACATTTATTTCTTGAAGTCCATATGTAATGTAACTTGTCTGTACATTAAATGATTACATACATTACATAGAAATTTAAGGGTCTTACAATCCTCCCCTCCTTCAAGGAATTTGGTCCTCCAAATTAGAACCAAGTTGATCTGAAAATAACTCTGGGTACTTCTCTCGTATCATACTTTCAAACTCTCATGTAGCTTCTTCCAGAGTGTGATATTGCCAAAGAACTTTCACTAAGGGAATTGTCTTTGACCTCAGTACCTTCTCCTTCCTATCCAATATCTGAACCGACTTCTCAACATACGTCATACTCTCACTGAGCTCAAATGGTGCATATCTTATCACATGTGCGGGTTCGGGTGATACTTTCGAAGCATAGAAACGTGGAAGACGTTATGAACACTTGCCAAGTCTGGTGGCAATGCCAACCTATAAGCCTTATTTCCCACTCTCTCTAAAATCTCGAAAGGTTACCGAGGGCTTAACTTTCCCTTCTTACCAAACCTCATAATCCCTTTCGAGGGAGAAACTCTCAAAAACACCGACTCACCCACAACAAACTCTAGTGGTCTTCGTCTCCTGTCAGCATAACTGTTTTGCCAGCTTTGAGCTGTCCGTAATCTCTCACATATCAGTTGGACATTCTTAAAGGCCTGCTGCACTAAATCGGGAGCAAAAATCTGTTGGTCACTAACCTCTTCCCATCCAATAGGGGATCGACATCTGAGTCCATATAGTACCTCATATGGTGTCATCCCGATACTCGTATGATAGTTGTTATTATAAGCGAACTCGGCTAATGGTAGGTGATCATCCCAAGAGCCTCTAAAATCCAGCACACACGCTCTCAACATATCCTCCAAGGTCTGTATAGTCCTCTCTGACTGACCATCTGTCTGAGGATGAAAAGTAGTGCTAAAACTCAGTTGGGTCCCCATCGCTTCCTGAAAATGTTCCCAAAAATGGGAAGTGAAAAGGGCATCCCGATCAGAAAAAATGCTCACTGGTACACCATGTGTCAGACCCGTGTTTTATGTAGCTTGTTCCTTATGATTCCTATGTGTATGAACACTCTATTATTATAGTTGAATCATAAGAAGAGTATTTACTAGATTTAAAGTGTATGTGAAATGATTTAGCACTCATAAGCTACATAAAAGCCTAATGTGAGCTATAAGAGTCATAAGCTAAACCGAGTGGATCTGAATCATTCTGATTGAAGAGAAGAACTTAAAATGGGAAACTATAGAGAGCTTATAAAGGAAAGTCAGTTTGATTTAGTTCTGAACACAGAGAACGAGAGTAAAAGCTAAAAAGGGTAAAATGGACCTTTTTAGCAAGTTAAGGTATTTAAGGTATTTCGAGCATATTTACCTACCGAAAACGGCTAAAACTTAAAGATGAGAGTGTAAAACATAAGATATGACACTTTCAAAATTTTGAGAAAAAGTCAACTTGTTCAATGATTAAGGAAAAAGTCAACTATTGTTAAGAAAAGTGGACTTTTACCATAGTTGACTAACCATGGTTAAAAATTAACTTAAGTATGGAGAAAAAATTTGGGAAAAAATATTTTTGGTCAAAATACAAGATAATCATCCCCAGAAGAAAGGAAAATTTATTCGAAAGGATTCTGGTTTGAAATTAAAGGATAAAAACATAATGGGCCTAAAGTGAAGATTTTAAAGCCCATTAAGGTATACTAAACGTAGATCGAAATTCTTAGGTCCCTTAGACTGAATTGTTGGACCGATTGATAGGCCAAATATTTAGACAATAAAAGGCCCGAGGTATAGTAAAAATTTCAGCACGAAAGCTCATTAAGAAAGCCTAAACCGAGAGGCCCAATTGTAAAGCCCATTAGGATTAAATATCTAACCATAGTTAAAACTAACTATGACTCATTAGATGACTCATTAGGTGACTCATAACTAAACCTTAGGAAGTTAATTTTAATGGCTGAAAAGTAAGGCTTAATGGCTAAGTAAATGGCTTATAAAATCACCCACACAACTACCATCTTCACCATACCATTCTCGGCTACACAAGGAAACCATTGAAATACATTTATCCAAACTTTCTCTCACTAGAAATCACTAGGATTTAGGCATATTTGGAACTTGCATTCTTCATGAAAGTTGTTCCAAATTGAGAAAAGAGTAACATATGTTGGAATTGGCTATCAAGAAGCCATAGTGTGCAAACCGTGAGGCTCCAAAGTTTCGGCCAAGTGTGAACACAAATACTAGGTATATTTTCAAGCTTTCAAATTCATATATGTTGATATATGAATGATTTTAAGTATATTGGTATATGTTTTAAGCATTGAAACATATGAAATCACTATGATCATGGTTAGGCTGAGAGTGAGTAGTGAAATATTGATGAATACCCATATGATATTAAGGCATAAATGAGTTGATATACATGTGTTAATGATTATGGTATTGTTAGAATTAATAAATTTGATTAATTAATACATGTATTAAGTTGGCAATCAAGATGTTTGATAAAATGCCTAAATGAACTATGTGATGCTTAAGAACATTTCCAACCAAGTGGTTGTGAAAATGCCTAAGTGAATTGGCTAAGGAAATGGACATGGACGGCATGCCATGGTGTGACCGACGGCATGGGGTGCTCTCAGCCATGGCATGTGGCCGAGAGGTCCAATGGGACAAGCCCAATTATTTTAGGCCCAATGAGATGTAATGGGTCTAGGATAAGCCCAATAAGAGTTGGTGGGCCTCACAAGCCCAAAAGGCCCAACGAAAATAAATAGTAAAATGAAAATGGGCTTAAGGCATAGTTAGGCCCATTAAGGTTTATTAAAGCCCATTAAGGGGAATAGACTGTATTTAATGTGAAATACAATAGGAAAAGTATAATTAACCTGATAAATGATTATATGCAGCTCCAGAGATTATTGGAGGAGCAAATCGGACTGCTGGATCGAGCAGCGTTGAGAAAGTAAAATTTCTCGAGTGATTGCAGGTAAGGGACTTTTGTGAGTAGTTAGAGATACCTGCACGTATTTTTGTCTGCTTTTACATTCACTAAAAAACT
This sequence comes from Firmiana major, assembly GCA_033439115.1. NCBI lineage: Eukaryota > Viridiplantae > Streptophyta > Magnoliopsida > Malvales > Malvaceae > Firmiana > Firmiana major. The sequence continues at coordinate 38,743,303 of CM065907.1, read as the reverse complement.
CTGAGGGTCAGAGAAAGTGAATAATAATTATTGTGACCCGATAGTGGTAAATTACGATTTTACCCTTAGTTAGGAAAATAGTCAACTTTTGTGAAAAGTTGTAAAAAGCGTGAAAACCACCATTTTGAGTGTTTTACTACTATTTAGCATAAGAATAAATAGATGGGCTAATGTTTTTAAGGTTGATGTGAATTAAGCACACTTTATAGTGCTTATTTTGATGTTTTGAAAATCATCCATTTTTAAAGAGTCATCTATCATATTATGTGAGAATAAATCGTGTTAGAGCACAGCTCGCACTTGATTTCATATCTTTTCCACATATATATTAGTGCTGGATTGTGATTCACACTAGATTTCCATGACATGTATGATAGAGTGCTGGAGTTATTACTTGTACTCAGTTTTATATGATATATGCATGAGAGAGTGCTGGAGCGATTAGCTCGTACTCGAATTTTACATGAGATACATGATAGAGTGCTAGAGCGTTGCTTGTACTCGATTCTTCATGATTTATACATGACATAGTACTAGAGCTATTGCTCGTACTTAATTTGATGAGTTTTATGCATAGCAGGGTACTGGAGCTATTGCTCATACTTTATTTGAAACATGAACTATGCATGACCTAGTTGCTGAAGGTTTACTCGCACTAGAGTTTGAGTTTGTGATGTGAAACAATGTTTGAGTGGAGTGTCGACTGTGAGTCACGCTCTAAGGCTCGCACTGTAATTTATGTGATATATAATACATGGTGAAAACCATATTTGATTTCCTCGTGTAGACTGAGTGTCACACTATGAGAGGTTCACATGTGGATTTAGAGACGTGATATGATATTCCATGGTTTGAGGGCTAAGACCTATGGAAGGCACCCCGACTGTGATGTAGGGTCCACGAAGTACGTTGTACCATGCGAGTGGCATGGAGTACACTGTACCTTGTGGTGTTTGGAGTTAAGGAGTTGATAGCTGGCAGTAGTGATGGACTGACCCCCCTCCCGTTGCAGCAGTGATGCCCCTCACACCGAGATCTATGTTGCCTGGGATCACCATTATAGGATATGGCCATAGTCCAGGATATTATTGCATTTCACCACAAAGTCTCACATGATATATCACCTGATTGACTGATTTATTTATGATATGGATAGACCTGAGGGATGGGTCGGAATCTGATTTTGTGTTGTGAATGATTTAAATGTCATATTTACTGTGATTTAAATATACATGGCATGATTTATCTAAAGGCATTGTGATATTATAAAGATACATTATTTTGTACTACATGCCTACATTTGAGAAAGCAAGCATGATTTCTATACATGGGATTTAATTTGTACAAGTGTGTATATATATATATATATATATATATATATATATAAAGACATGCTTTTAAAGTGAGTTAAGGAAATGATATTTTCGAGGCATAGCATTATTTTGAGTAGATAGTGTAGATGTCTACTTGCTTGCTTGATTTCCTTACTGAGCGCGTTATATGCTCATTCCCCTTTCTTTTACATCTCTCTAAAGAGCATCAGCAGTAGAGCGAGTGTGCTTGAGGGATAGTATTCCTGTTGTCCGTTGTTATTTCCTATCCATTGACAGGTATACATATTTTGTACGGTTTGTATCTAAACATAGAAACAGCACAATGATGTATACGATATATATTATGGGGAATGTATTTGTATTAGTTTTTTTATGATCTCACATGTATTATAAAAGAAGTTACAGTCAGTAACAGTATATTGACATGTATGTATGATAATAGATGATATGGTATGTGAGAAAGCTAACATCGAATCACAGCCCAACCATTGATGAGAGGAAATGTCACGCCCCGAAAATGCGGAAAATATGGCAAATTTAAAACTTTTTACTCGTTAATTCACAATTAAAGGTGCATTCCTGTGCAGTGTCATACATCATCATAATTATTATGCATCAGGATCTCATCACTAGGATTTATATATCATATCAAATACGTTAATCCAACTCAAGTTAATTAATCCTAATACATCCCATATAATGTTATACATCGAGTGTCTGCAATTACAATAATAGTCTGGGTACATGAAAAGATAAATATACCTCAAAGTACAAAATATATATAGCCTGGAGCTCGAATCCTCCACTAGCCACTACTCCGTACGTCGCAGGGAAGTCCTTATTCACTTGAAGAACTCTGGGGGGGAAAGAAAAACAGGGTGAGCTTCTAAATCGCTCAGTAAAGGGGGTAGGGAACTCATTTCATAAACCAAAATACACATCACAAAAGGTTTATTTGTATGTGAAACTCATTTGAAAACCATAGCATGAAAATACTCAAAACGACACTCTCATGTGTCAAGTCATGTGAAAACATGAAGTAAAAAGGCTCACTCTAGAGCATTAACAAAGCATGTGAAAACAACGCGATAAATGCTTTCTCAAATAACGTGGCATAGCCACTGATTTAAAATCACTCGTGGCATAGCCACAAAACACACGTGGCAAAGCCACTGATTTAATTTCTCACGTGGCATAGCCACAATACACACGTGGCAAAGCCACTGAATTATTTTCTCACGTGGCATAGCCACATAATAGGGTTTCTCAACGTGGCACTGCCACCAATTGGGGTATAACGTGGCACAGCCACCAATGGGGTATAACGTGGCACAGCCACCAATGGGGTATAACGTGGCACAGCCACCAATGGGGTTTCTCAACGTGGCACAGCCACCAATGGGGTTTCTCAACGTGGCACAGCCACCAATGGGGTATAACGTGGCACAGCCACCAATGGGGTTTCTCAACTTGGCACAGCCGCCAATGGGGTTTCTCAACGTGGCACAGCCACCAATGGGGTTTCTCAACGTGGCACAGCCACCAATGGGGTATAACGTGGCACAGCCACCAATGGGGTTTCTCAACGTGGCACAGCCACCAATGGGGTTTCTCAACGTGGCACAGCCACAGAATAGGTTATTCTCACGTTACCAGAACGGAGAAGAAATTCGGGCTTACATGCTACCAGAGCAATGCCCGGTGTGTACTCACAACTACACACCTAAGTCTTATCACATAAGACTGGTTTGCCTTCACGTAGAACTCGTAATGGTTTTCTCTCATAAAACTCATTTCAAATCGTTTTGTACTCAACACAAAACGTAATAAAACCGAGTTCCAACCGGCAAAGCACATGCACACATTTCTCCAATCACAATATTGCCTTAACGTAGAGCCCAGTTATAAACTCATAAAACATTGGGCTCCAACCGGCTATAAAATCGTGTGCAATTTAATCTCAACACAAAACACTCAACATGCTTGTTTTATAAACCACAAATCATGCTAAAACAGTTCGCAATTCACATACACAAATGGTTTAGATTTCCCTTACCTCTTTGCACCTCGTATAGTGCAATCATTCCCCCGTATCACGGACTAGCCTCGCATTCCACTCTGAAACTCCCGAGCTGTCCAAACGATGTTAAAACATCAATACTCAACATCACATAAACCTCAATTCTAAAAATCGAGCATAATTGCTCATAACACCTCAATTCTCTTGATTTCTCGTAACTCAACCCTAAACTACAACCTCATTCACAATATCTCAATGTCCTACATTTCTCATGCCAATTATCTAGGCTAATTCTCCACATTGTCTATATTTCCATTTATAGCACAATTCTCAAAATTACCAAAATCTCCAAATATCAACATTAATCCAACTACATTGTAATTTCATCAATCCCTAATCATTCCTCAACTATTTCAACGCAATAACAACCACCAATAACATCAAAATCAGCTCAAATATCAAGATCGAGGTTTAGAAATTACCCAAAGCTTGTGAGATGCACAACTCACGCCTCGATCCGATTCGTCCTTTGATTTCCAAGTATGTTGTTCTCCCTTTGATGAGGAACAACTTTCCTCCTTACCACAATAGCTGATTCGGCCGGAAATGGGTGATTTGGGGGAGTGAGAAACTAGGTTTTCGGTGGAAATGGGTTTTGGAAGAGAGAGAAAGTGAAATTGCAGAGAAAACACGGGTTCCTTATATAGACTGGAGGTAGGAGATCGATCTGCCTCTTGATGAGATCGATCTGTGTTTGAAATTTGGGGACGATCTGGGCAATTTTATGCCTAGGAGATCGATCTGTCGAGGGGTGAGATCGATCTCTTTATGGCTTTATGAGATCGATCTGCTCCTAAGGAGATCGATCTTCTCCCCAAACAGAAGCATTTGGAGATCGATCTCTTCCTCATGAGATCGATCCCTCCTCAAACAGATTCATTAGGAGATCGATCTCTTCCATTGGAGATCGATCTGCTCTTCAAATTTCCCCTTCCTCGTCATTTTTAACTCACCAGATCGATCTCTCCTTCTCCCAGATCGATCTGTCCTCATACTCCATGCTCATTTTACACACTTAACATATAAATCTCCAATTATAATTCCCACAATTTACTTAGCTCAATAAATTATACTCAAATTATTATTACATCAATAAAATATGTCTGAAATTCTCAGATCTCACATCCTCCCCACCTTAAAAAGAATTTGGTCCTCCAAATTCAACTCAACTAGTCAAACAGATGGGGGTATTTCTCTTTCATGAGGCTCTCTAGTTCCCACGTTGCCTCTTCCCTTGAGTGATGTTTCCACAAAACTTTCACTAATGGGATGCTCTTGGTTCTCAGTACCTTCTCCTTTCTATCGAGAATCCGGACGGGTTCCTCAGTGTAGCTCATGTCCTCCTGTATGTCCATCTCATCATACTCTATAACATGAGAAGGGTCCGGGTGGTACTTCCTCAACATAGATACATGAAAAACATTGTGTATTCCGGACATCTGTGGGGGTAATGCCAATTTGTAGGCTACCTCTCCCACTCTCTCAAGGATCTCGAATGGTCCTATGTATCGAGGATTCAACTTCCCTTTCTTCCCAAATCGCATGATACCCTTGCTCGGTGATACTCTCAGAAATACTGCATCACCAACATCAAACTCGAGTGGCCGTCTACGCACATCCTCGTAGCTTTTCTGTCTATTCTGTGCAGCCCGTAACCTCTCACATATGAGTTTCACACTCTGTACGGCTTGCTCAACAAGCTCGGGAGCATTTATCTTTCTGTCACCGACTTCTTCCCAAGCTACAGGGGATCTACACCTCCTACCATATAGAGCCTCAAAAGGTGCCATTCCAATACTCGCATGATAGCTGTTATTGTATGCAAACTCTGCTAGGGGCAGGTGATCATCCCATGATCCCTTAAAATCCATCGTACACGCCCTCAACATATCCTCCAAGGTCTGAATAGTCCTCTCTGACTGACCATCTGTCTGAGGATGATAGGCGGTACTAAAACTCAATCGAGATCCCATGGACTCCTGAAACTGGGTCCAAAATCTGGAAGTAAATCGGGAATCTCTATCAGAAGTAATACTCACTGGAGCCCCATGTAATCTAGCTATCTCGCTGACATACAGTTCAGCTAAGGCATCCACAGTATCTGTGCTCTTGATGGCAAGGAAGTGGGCACTCTTGGTCAATCTATCCACAATGACCCATATCGCGTCACGACCTCTCCGGGTCCTCGGTAAACCCATAATAAAGTCCATAGTGACATGCTCCCATTTCCATGTAGGTACAGGTAAGGGCTGTAGTAGTCCTCCGGGCTTCCGATGCTCAGCTTTCACTTGCTGGCATACTAAACACCTGGCCACATACTCTGCCATGTCTCGCTTCATACCACTCCACCAATACACCTTTCTCAAGTCTCGGTACATCTTAGTACTCCCTGGGTGCATGGTGTATCGCGAGCAGTGGGATTCTCTCAGTATCTGTCTCTTTAGGGTATCATCGTCCGGTACACAAATCCGTCCTCTGAATCTCAACAATCCATCCTCACTGATGGTGAGATCCGACTGCGAACTCTGCTCAGCTTGGCTAACCATATCTATCAATCTCTGATCACTGCGCTGCCCAGTTCTAATCTGATCCATGATCCTGGGCTCTATCCGCAAGCTAGCCAAAAATCCAGTCTCTACCTCTTTAACTCTGATCCGAAGTTCGGCGAACTGCTCTAACAAATCCCATTCCCTGATCATCATAGCAGATATCATACTCTTCCTGCTCAGGGCATCAGCAACCACATTCGCCTTACCCGGATGATAAAGAATCTCGCAGTCATAATCCTTAAGGAGTTCCATCCATCTCCTTTGTCTCATGTTTAACTCTTTCTGATCAAAGAGATATCTCAAACTCTTATGATCAGTGAACATCTGGAATCTTTCCCCATATAAGTAATGTCGCCAGATCTTCAAAGCAAATACCACAGCGGCTAACTCCAAATCATGCGTGGGGTAATTCCGCTCATGGTCTTTCAGTTGTCGCGATCCATATGCGACCACTCTTCCGTGCTGCATAAGCACACACCCCAATCCTTGATGAGATGCATCACTATACACCGAGAATCCTCCTGATCCCTCAGGGATAGTTAACACAGGTGCCGCTGTTAATCTCCTCTTTAACTCTTGAAAACTGAGCTCACATTGATCAGTCCATATGAACGGAGTCTCCTTACGCGTGAGTTTAGTCAAAGGAGCGGCAATCCTTGAAAATCCTTCCACAAATCTCCTGTAATATCCTGCCAAACCAAGGAAGCTTCGTACCTCAGTCACTGTCCTCGGTCTCTCCCAATTAAGCACAGCTGCTATTTTACTCGGATCCACTGATACTCCTTCCTCTGAGACTATATGCCCAAGGAAAGCTATCCGGTTCAGCCAAAACTCACACTTACTAAGCTTTCCGTACAATTGCTTATCTCGGAGTATCTGAAGTACTAACCACAAATGCTGTGCATGCTCCTCATACGACCGAGAGTACACCAGGATATCATCAATAAAGACTATCACAAATTTATCCAGATAGTCTCTGAACACCTCGTTCATCAATCTCATAAATGCTGCAGGGGCGTTCGTCAATCCAAAGGACATCACCAGAAATTCGTAATGGCCATACCTTGTTCTGAAGGCCGTCTTTGGAATATCTTCTTCCTTGATCCTCAATTGGTGATAGCCCGATCTCAAATCAATCTTAGAAAAGATTGATGCCCCTCTCAGCTGATCAAGTAGATCATCAATCCTGGGCAATGGGTATTTATTCTTCACCGTGGCTTTATTCAACAACCGGTAGTCTACGCATAATCTGAGACTACCATCCTTCTTCTTAACAAATAGTACTGGCGCTCCCCACGGCGAAACACTGGGTCTAATAAACCCTTGATCCAATAACTCCTGTAGTTGTCTCTTCAATTCCTCAAGTTCCACTAATGCCATCCTGTAAGGAGGCTTAGAGATCGGCTGAGTATCTGGTACCAAATCAATGGTAAACTCCAGCTCTCTCTCTGGTGGTAAACCTGGCAATTCATCTGGGAAAACATCCAGAAATTCACAAACCACAGGTATATCCTCAACCCTCGGATGTTCCCGCTCATCGTCTGAGATGAGTGTCTCGTAACCTTCACATGAATAATCATATTTAATATTCTCCAAAATAATATTAAAATTCTCTAATTACTCACTAGAAATCCACATAATTATTCCCTCAATATCTCAATCGTACACTGTAAGGTTTAGGTAGGGAGAAAGTTACAATCTTAGTGTAGCAGTCTAAACTCACTCGATTGGTCGCCAACCAATCCATTCCCAGAATTACATCAAACCCATGTATATTCAACATGATTAGATCTGCTAACATCACTCTATCTCCCACCTTTATCTCACATCCTCTACAGATTAACTCAGTTCTCTGGGATTCACGCATAGGGGTATTTACATGTAGTATGTATTCTAGAGGTTCAAACTTCAAGTTTAATCTACATGCAAAATGCTCAGAAATAAACGAATGCGTGGATCCTGAATCAATCAACACATGAGCCTCATAATTACAGACAGAGAGTGTACCTCTTATAGTTTCTGCCGAAGTGTCTGCGGTCTCCTTATCCAGGGCGAACACACGTCCTTGTGCCACAGGTTTCTTCCCTTTCTCTGCCGCAGTGGCCCGTCTCCGGGGATCCACTCTCTGAGGCTGTTGTCTAGTAGCCTCCGGAGCATGTGGTATCTGAGGTTGGGGACAGTCCTTCACTCTGTAACCCATGTCACCGCATCTGAAACATCCATGGATCGACCCAGTACAACTTCCCTCATGCGATCGGCCACAGTCTCTACAAAACCTTATCTCCGGCCTGACATATCGAGGGGTCTCTTTGATAATAGGATAGGCTCTGGGTTTCTCCAATCTGTCCTTCTGTACCTCAATCCTTCCTCTCCTGAAGGAACCTCTTCGAGCCTCTGTCTGAAAAAGTGCTGGCCTCTTGCCCTTATCTCTATTCACCGCTCTGAGCTCATTCTGGGATTGTACCATCTCAATCCCTCTTTCAATCTCTTGTGCTCGTCTCAGAGCATCTCCAAACTCAGTAATACATAGCCCTATCAATCTATCTCTGATGACGGGCTTCAACCCATACACAAACGTCTCTGTGCGGAGCTCTTCACTCTTGAAGGTCTCTGGGTCATATCTCAATAGCGCTGTGAATTGGCTCTCATAGTCATCCACAGACATGTCACCCTGTACCAAACTCAAAAACTCGGCCTGCTTCTTTCTCTGAGCGGCTCGTGGTACGTATTGGGTCCTAAAAGCTGTCTGAAACTCTTCCCAACCAATCACACCATGGTGGGACATCAAAATACCCTGGGTAGTACCCCACCAATCTCGAGCTCTCCCCTTCAGCATATAGGCACTCATACTGACCCTCTCAGCATCGGTGCACCCCAGGATATCAAATATAATCCTCAACTCCGTCAACCACTCTTCAGCCTCCGTAGGATCCTTCTTTCCCTTAAATGCGGGTGGATTCATCTTCAGAAAATCCCTTAGTCGGACCATACTTCTATCCTCAGGCTGGGCGACGGGAGGCACTGGGGGTATGGGAGGTCCTTGTGGTGGTGTAGGGGCAGTATCCGAGGCATTAACTCCAAAGTGTTGCGCGAATAACGCTGCCATCTGCTCAAAACCTTGCCTCACATCGGTCTCAATCCGATTAAATCGAGAGTTAGGACTCTCTGGTTGTGGGACAGGTGGCGGAGGGGACTCTGCCTGCCTCCTCGAACGACCTCGTCGTTTACTCATTCTCTATCTCAACTCGTCTCCTGCGCGTACATATCACAATCGATTGAAATCTCAATCCTCAATTTCAGTTCATGACCAGACTATTACAGACACTTGGGATGTATTCTATTTCACTTAACCGACACTGACAGTACTAGACACCCTAAGCTCTGATACCAAGAAAACTCTGTCACGCCCCGAAAATGCGAAAAATAGGGCAAATTTAAAACTTTTTACTCGTTAATTCACAATTAAAGGTGCATTCCTGTGCAGTGTCATACATCATCATAATTATTATGCCTCAGGATCTCATCACTAGGATTTATATATCATATCAAATACGTTAATCCATCTCAAGTTAATTAATCCTAATACATCCCATATAATGTTATACATCGAGTGTCTGCAATTACAATAATAGTCTGGGTACATGAAAAGATAAATATACCTCAAAGTACAAAATATATATAGCCTGGAGCTCGAATCCTCCACTAGCCACTACTCCGTACGTCGCAGGGAAGTCCTTATTCACTTGAAGAACTCTGGGGGGAAAGAAAAATAGGGTGAGCTTCTAAATCGCTCAGTAAAGGGGGTAGGGAACTCATTTCATAAACCAAAATACACATCACAAAAGGTTTATTTGTATGTGAAACTCATTTGAAAACCATAGCATGAAAATACTCAAAACGACACTCTCATGTGTCAAGTCATGTGAAAACATGAAGTAAAAAGGCTCACTCTAGAGCATTAACAAAGCATGTGAAAACAACGCGATAAACGCTTTCTCAAATAACGTGCCATAGCCACTGATTTAAAATCACTCGTGGCATAGCCACAAAACACACGTGGCAAAGCCACTGATTTAATTTCTCACGTGGCATAGCCACAATACACACGTGGCAAAGCCACTGAATTATTTTCTCGCGTGGCATAGCCACAGAATAGGGTTTCTCAACGTGGCACTGCCACCAATTGGGGTATAACGTGGCACAGCCACCAATGGGGTATAACGTGGCACAGCCACCAATGGGGTATAACGTGGCACAGCCACCAATGGGGTTTCTCAACGTGGCACAGCCACCAATGGGGTTTCTCAACGTGGCACAGCCACCAATGGGGTTTCTCAACGTGGCACAGCCACCAATGGGGTATAACGTGGCACAGCCACTAATGGGGTTTCTCAACGTGGCACAGCCACCAATGGGGTTTCTCAACGTGGCACAGCCACAGAATAGGTTATTCTCACGTTACCAGAACGGAGAAGAAATTCGGGCTTACATGATACCAGAGCAATGCCCGGTGTGTACTCACAACTACACACCTAAGTCTTATCACATAAGACTGGTTTGCCTTCACGTAGAACTCGTAATGGTTTTCTCTCATAAAACTCATTTCAAATCGTTTTGTACTCAACACAAAACGTAATAAAACCGAGTTCCAACCGGCAAAGCACACGCACACATTTCTCCAATCACAATATTTCCTTAACGTAGAGCCCAGTTATAAACTCATAAAACATTGGGCTCCAACCGGCTATAAAATCGTGTGCAATTTAATCTCAACACAAAACACTCAACATGCTTGTTTTATAAACCACAAATCATGCTAAAACAGTTCGCAATTCACATACACAAATGGTTTAGATTTCCCTTACCTCTTTGCACCTCGTATAGTGCAATCGTTCCCCCGTATCACGGACTAGCCTCGCATTCCACTCTGGAACTCCCGAGCTGTCCAAACGATGTTAAAACATCAATACTCAATATCACATAAACCTCAATTCTCAAAATCGAGCATAATTGCTCATAACACCTCAATTCTCTTGATTTCTCGTAACTCAACCCTAAACTACAACCTCATTCACAATATCTCAATGTCCTACATTTCTCATGCCAATTATCTAGGCTAATTCTCCACATTGTCTATATTTCCATTTATAGCACAATTCTCAAAATTACCAAAATCTCCAAATATCAACATTAATCCAACTACATTGCAATTTCATCAATCCCTAATCATTCCTCAACTATTTCAACCCAATAACAACCACCAATAACATCAAAATCAGCTCAAATATCAAGATCGAGGTTTAGAAATTACCCAAAGCTTGTGAGACGCACAACTCACACCTCGATCCGATTCGTCCTTTGATTTCCAAGTATGTTGTTCTCCCTTTGATGAGGAACAACTTTCCTCCTTACCACAATAGCTGATTCGACCGGAAATGGGTGATTTGGGGGAGTGAGAAACTAGGTTTTCAGTGGAAATGGGTTTTGGAAGAGAGAGAAAGTGAAATTGCAGAGAAAACACGGGTTCCTTATATAGACTGGAGGTAGGAGATCGATCTGCCTCTTGATGAGATCGATCTGTGTTTGAAATTTGGGGACGATCTGGGCAATTTTATGCCTAGGAGATCGATCTGTCGAGGGGTGAGATCGATCTCTTTATGGCTTTATGAGATCGATCTGCTCCTAAAGAGATCGATCTTCTCCCCAAACAGAAGCATTTGGAGATCGATCTCTTCCTCATGAGATCGATCCCTCCTCAAACAGATTCATTAGGAGATCGATCTCTTCTATTGGAGATCGATCTGCTCTTCATTCCCCTTCCTCGTCATTTTTAACTCACCAGATCGATCTCTCCTTCTCCCAGATCGATCTGTCCTCATACTCCATGCTCATTTTACACACTTAACATATAAATCTCCAATTATAATTCCCACAATTTACTTAGCTCAATAAATTATACTCAAATTATTATTACATCAATAAAATATGTCTGAAATTCTCAGATCTCACAGGAAAGGTAAGTTAAAATGCGAAAAATTTGTAGTAGTTTTGGTTAAGTCAGGAAGGGTCTTGACACCATGTAACCGAACTATCTCTCGAACATACAAGTTCGCCAACTGACTTAGAGTATACGTAGCTCTCATAGCCAAGAAATGGGCTGACTTCGTCAACCGATCCACAATAACCCATATGGCATCATGACCTCTACGGGTCCTCAGTAACCTTATCACAAAATCCATGGTGACGTGCTCCTATTTCCATGTCAGTATTGGTAGAGGCTGCAATAATCCTGTAGGCTTCTAATGCTCTACCTTCACTTGCTGACAGACGAGACATCTAGCGACATATTTAGCAATGTCTCTTTTCATTCCAGACCACCAATTAACTTTTCGAAGGTTTTGATACATCTTAGTACTCCTCGTATGTATCGTGTACTTCGATGAGTGAGCCTATGATAAGATTAACCTCTTTATCTCTGGATCCTCGGGAACACATACTCTACCCTTGAACCTCAATAACCCATCTGTGCTCAGGTCAAAATCAGTACCCATACCTGTCTGTATCTGACTCAACCAATTGATACACTATCGATCACTCTGCTGAGCTGTCGAATACGACAAATCAACTTTGGCTCCAATCTCAAACTAGCCATAATATCCAATTTCTCTAAACCAGGTGGGGTTACATCCAAACTGAGGTTCGTAAATTACTCCAACAACTCATGTTCTCGAACCATCATATAAGACATCAACCTGAGGTTCTTCCTGCTCAAGGCATCGGTAACTACATCGCCTTACCCAAGTGGTACATAATCTCACAATCACAATCTTTCAGGAGTTCGAGCCATCTTCTCTGTCTCATATTTAACTCTTTATGCGAAAACAGATACTTAAGGCTCTTATGATCCGTATATACCTGTAATTTCTCACCATAAAGATAGTGGCGCCATATCTTCAATGGAAACACTACGGCTGCCAATTCTTAATAGTGAGTCGGATAGTTCCTCTCGTGATCCTTCAACTGTCTAGATCCATAGGCTACTACCTTCCTATCTTGCATAAGTACACAGCCCAGTCCCTAGTTTGAGGCATCCGTATATATAAAGAAACCTCCTAAGCTGTTAGGAATGGTGAGAATCAGAGCAGTAGTCAACCGATGCTTAAGCTCCTGAAAACAACTCTCACATGCCTCATCCCACACAAACTTAACATCTTTTCGCATGAGGCGTGTCAACGGAGCAGCTAGTCTGGAGAAACCCTATACAAATCTCCGATAATAACCTGCCAACCCCAGAAAACTTCTGACCTCAGTAACTATCTTGGGCTATTCCTACTGTACAACTGCCTGAATCTTAGACGGATCTACTAATACCCCATCCTTCGATACAACATGGCCCAGAAATGAGATCTGCTCTAACCAAAAGTTACACTTACTGAGTTTGGCCTATAATTCTTTCTCTTAGAGGGTTTGCAAAACTATTCTCAAATGCTACTCATAATCTTCCCTAGACTTGGAATAAACCAAAATGTCATCAATAAACACAATTACAAATTGGTCCAGGTATGGCATAAATACATCATTCATCAACGCCATAAATGCTGCGGGGGCATTCGTTAATCCGAATGGCATAACCAAACACTCGTAATGGCCATAACGGGCACGAAATGCTGTCTTGGGTATATCTCCACTCCGTATCTTCAACTAATGGTACCCAGATCGCAGATCTATCTTAGAGAATACCTGTGCTCCCCGTAGCTGATCCAACAAATTATCGATGCGTGGAAGGGGTACTTGTTCTTAATGGTGGCCTTATTCAACAACCTGTAATCTATACACAGTCGGAGGCTTCCATCCTTCTTCCTTACAAACAGAACCAGAGCTCCCCAAGGTGAGACACTCGGTCTAATAAACCTCTTCTCTAGTAACTCTTGCAATAGCTTCCTTAACTCTTCCAACTCTAACGGGGCCATTCTGTACGGTGGCTTAGATATCGGCTCTGTACCAGGTACTAACTCTCTGCAAAACTCGATTTCCCTATCAGGTGGTAGCCCTGGTAAATCATCTGAAAAGACATCAGAAAATTCTGCCACTATTGGAATGTATCTAAATTCCTGATGTGCCTTATTTGGTGTCAACCACGTAGGCAATGAACCCTTCACATTATCATTTCCACTGTTAGCAACACAAGTCACCACTTTAACATTCATTAACAATAAATAAATTCATCTCTCAATATAATGGATTAATTTATCCTCTTTTCATTCACAATAATTATATTTTTCATTTCTTTTCAACAAAGCTTACAACAAGATTATCTATCTTTGGAAACATCAATGTCTTAGCATGATAATCCATAACAACATGATTTGCAGCCAACCAATCCATTCCTAGGACTATATCAAAATCTCTCATACTCAACAAAATTAAATCGACTGTCATTTCCTTTCCTCCTATCCTCAACTTACAGTTAATATATACATACTCATTCAATTAACTATCATTCATCGGTGTGGAAATCATCAACATTTTATCTAACAGTGTGGGCTTCTCTTCTTGCTTCAAAGGAAAATGTCCCTTGCTCCTTCAATCCAACAAATGATGCTTTGATTCCAAAGTATGTTGTTCTTCTCTTAGATATGAACAACTTTGTATCTATGGTCTTTCCTCAAATCTCACTAAAAATGGGTGAATTTAGGAGTGAGAAAGTTAGGTTTTTAGGTTTGAAATGGAGAAAATGGGGGTTGTTTCCATGATTTGCTGATTTTACTGCTCCTATTTATAGAAATTGCTTGATGAGATCGATCTGCATTGGAAGGAGATCGATCTGTTCCTCTTAAATCCCTTATTTTCACGCCAATTTGAATGCATGAGATCAATCTGTCGAGGCTTGAGATCAGTCTATTTTCATACAGTAGCTTAAGGAGATCGATCTGGCTAAGGAGGAGATCGATCTGCTCCAACCCGATAGCTAAGGAAATCGATCTGTTTGAGTGGGGGGTCGATCTTCTCATTCCAGAATGCTTAGAAGATTAATCTGACCCCATTAGAGATCAATCTGCCCTATTCCATTGCTCGAATAAGAGCATTTTTTGCTCTTCCAGATCGATCTCTCATCCTATGAGATCGATCTAGCATTCGTATTTTTTAGATTTTTCTGCAGTTTTCTATAGTAACTCACACAAATCATCCTTAATTTGCTGCCATAGTCATTTTCTCATCCAACCACCTTTAAAACTTGAAAATGACATCCATTCATACTTTATACACATTAAAACTTGTGTGCATTCATTGTATAACCAAAGGTATACATTACAAAGCTAAATGGAAGTATAAAGATTCATGCAACTTCATTCCATTTGCTGCACTACTCATTTTGCATTCCACTCACATTCATCACATATAAAAGTCCATTTCTTCATATTCATACATAATGAAACTTGTGTGTACATTCCCAATTCATATTAGAAGGTTGTACAACGATTTTATGGACTTTACATCACTTATGATTCACATTACATGTACATAGACATACGTACGAAGTCATAAAGTTACATATGAAATACGGATCTTACACAGAATGCTTGGCATTGTGTTTTCCAGGCTATGAGATCGATCTCTCCTTGCATGGGATCGATCTGGCCTTCATCCTGCACCCTTTTGCTGCAAATGTTTCCATTTAAACTCATACTTAATCACTTCAACACTCATTTTTCAATCCATTCACACTTAGAACTTAAAAACATTTATTTCTCAAAGTCCATATGTAATGTAACTTGTCTGTACATCAAATAATGATATACATTACATAGAAATTTAAGGGTCTTACAGTCTGCTAAGGCAAAATAGTAAAATCAATAAAAACTATTTGTATGCATGTTTTTAAATCAGTTCAAATCACAATGTGGATAAAAGCAGAGTCAGCTTAAACCCAAAACATTAAGGATATGTTAAATAAGCATATTCCATAATCTTTTAAAACATGTCTGAAGTGATATTTGAAAGCCTTTCATTATGCAATAAAATCGATGCGAGTTTAGAAAATCCCAAAAATACTATGCCATGCACAAGATGCAATAATGCACAAGGCATGGTTCGATAAATCACCTGAGTTGGATAGAAAACATGAAAAGGGTATAATATGCTTCCAATCATTATCACTATACATGATTTAGTCAATTAATCTATCTTTCAATCAATCTGTAAATCGATCTTTTAATCAATCATTCAATCACATAACCTTGCAAATACGGATTTCATTATCCTTTATGATGCGACCTTACATTATACTTAGCAATGAAACCATTAAATCCTTTAATTCCCAAACAATATAGATTGGTCTTATTGTCTTCGACATAGGAGTTACACACTTTAAAGG
Source organism: Firmiana major (assembly GCA_033439115.1). Lineage (NCBI taxonomy): Eukaryota > Viridiplantae > Streptophyta > Magnoliopsida > Malvales > Malvaceae > Firmiana > Firmiana major. The sequence goes on along the minus strand of CM065907.1, from coordinate 38,726,965 downwards.
TTAACGAAGCATCCATTTTAGTTTGCTTCTTTAAACTATTTGCATAGTCTTCAAAGGCCTCCAAACACTAAGGAATCGATCCTACTCTTCATAAGGATCGATTCTTTTCCTCCAAAACCCGTAAAGACATGCCAATTTGACTATAGGGATCGATCCTATTATCAGGAGGATCGATCCCTTTATCGATTCCACAAACACTTATGGCATACTGCCATATGGGGATCGATCTTCTTTAGGGAGGGGATCGTCCTTTTCACTTCTTTTATAAATATGATTTTTAATTTAATATACGGTCGATCAATCTTTCCCTTATAACACTCATGGTTCTTAACTGTTATTCTATTCTCGTTTTAGGACCCAATTTATTTCCATACGATGCTATCTCACATCAAGGGAATAACTTATACCTTATGATACCACCTTGTATCTTAAGGATCACTTATCCTCTTTAATGTTCCTATCTCGATTCTTCCCTTAATCAATCTTCAATATGTCTCTCACTTAGGTTTGCTGCATGTAAATCAACTTGATATAGGCATAATGAAACTATGGTATTAGATATTAACATGTATCCCTTCAATATTCTTATAGCCTTATTCGTTATTCGATTTCGATTTAACACTTAACCAATACAGTATGATGCTAACATTGCATCATGTAACCGTTCGCTCATCCCTACCCAGCCGATTATTCTTAGTTCACATAACATAGATGATTTATGAAATTTTTGCAATAAAATCGAGTAACAATTGTTATTACCCACCCTGCAAAGCAGGAACAGTTCATAATCCCAAAGTAGTTGATTTATCCAATTTTTCACTTATCATTCTTCTTTCTTATTCATTCACAATTTCACATTTAATTTAGAAGGCATGATGCTAATGTATCCATCTACATACACTTTATGATGCTAATTCGCATCCCTGATCAATAGCTTATAACCAGTATGATTCACTTTCATTTTTAAATTCATTATTTATGAATTTATCTTAGTAGCTTATGTGGTTTGGTTATCTAGCATGCAATAACTACCGTGACAAGCATTTAAGTAATTCTTACTGTATGCTAAGTACACTGTAATGAGTATAGGTCACTTACCTTAGCACAGCATAGGTCGTACTTCGAGGCAAAATTGAAAGCTGCCACGTGCCACCATAGTTTTTCATGACCTACAACATCACACAATTTCACTTATTCCTTATTCACTTAAACATATTATTAGCTAAAACATCATAATCCTTTAGAGTTTTGCTACTCCCATTGTAAAACTCTAAGAACCACATTTCATTATACATTATATATGGACATATTTCAACTAATCCCATATATCATTTCTATCAATCCTATATATTCAAAAATATCGAAATGGAGCATTAAAATCAAGCAGAACCAATCTTACCCTTATTGGACCCAATTTGGCCAGTTATGGAAGACAAGCTTGGAAGTCGTTGTGCTCCGATACGAAAGCATAAAAATGCTTCATATAAGTCTTTATTTAGCATATATAATAACTAAGGATTAATAGAAACTAACTCTTTACAAATTTGAGAGAAATTACAACTTACCCCAATTTTACTTCCCAAGGCTTTTCTCACTCATTTCTCCATATCTGACCTCTAAATTTTAGTATGTTGCACTAAAGGTGGAGTTGAGCAAGTTCACATATAGGAATCGAAAGTAAAAGAGGGCTAAAAACAGTAGAAATGGGTAAAAAAACGGATTGAGAAATTGAGGGGGTGGTTTCTCTCTTTCTCTTTGTTATTTCCAAAAAAAAAAATCCTGAGCCTTTATATAGAAAGTGCCCTTAGGAGATCGATCCCTTCTCTTAAGGGATCGATCCCTTTGCTTTATTTTGGCCCAAAATTACATTCTGTTTAGAGGGGATTGATCCTTCCTCTTATAGGATCGATCTTTTAATTCGATCAAGTCAAAATTGACATTATACCAAATAGGGATCGATCCCATTGCACAGGGGATCAATACTTAGGCTTCCAAAAGCCAAATTAGACTTTGTTTCTTTACAAAATTGAGACCGAATCAAGGGGAATCGATCCTATGGGTGCCTTTACCCCGATTTACCCGATAGTGTCACAACTTGAAGACCGTCACATTTCATCATTTTTCATTCATTTTTTTACCATTTGTTTGTGTTGTGAGCACAATCCCATAGTAGATTCCAATCGATATCTACTTTAAACACTTTAAGGTAAATTACCTATGGTCTCAGTCTGAGTATACTAGCTTATGCCCTTTATTCTATTTTCTTTTACCAAGAATCATACATTTACATCCCAAAGCTCAAAACATTAATTACACAATACACCTCCTGACTCGTGTACTGAAATTAAAGTGCCTAAATTAAACACATATTAAGATGAGCTATAAGATCTCCAAATCCATAACTCCATAGTTGATACTGATGTTGATGTCAATATACCTCTTAGTTGCACCTGTGATGGAAAAAAACTGGGGTAAGCTTCGAGGAAATCTCAGTAAGTAGACCGATGCTAGTACCAAAATTATAGCCTGTATATATGTATTGAATTTTAATGCATGTCTAAAGAATTCACTTTCGATCAATCTCTTATCACTTATTCGATTCATCTTCTGAACCTTATTGCAAGTTTCACTTTTCTAAGTTTTAGGTAGAATTCTATCTAGACGCTGTCAAGTCTTTTAGGTAGAGAGGTATTTTGAAATACCTCAATTGGCCATCAACTTGACCATCCTGTATGATCACTATAACACTTATAACAATTCAATACAATTTTTAATAACAATGCTTCTATCATTTTTTGATCTTCGATCACTTTTCGCTTTCAAAGATTGATACTTTTTCGAATCATTTTTTTTATTCTTGGACCTAGTGATGTTGTCACCATTATGTAGTCCTATCAATGCTCTATTACTTTGTTTAATGCAATAGACTACACAATGGTTTAATAATTCAATGCAATACGTTTTTCAATAAATCGATGCATTTTTCAATAAAAACATTTTTCAATGCAATTACATGGTTTGGAATCAATGTTGAGAATAAACACATGTTCGATAAAACACTTTTGGTTCAATAAACAATGTCCGATAAACATTTTTCGAGAAACACTTTTCACTAAACAATTTTCGATAAACATGACCATTGCTAACAATTAAAATCCCTGTTGTAAGGATACTAAGTATTAACACCATCAACAGGCACAATACTAATTATTATAGCCGTCAGCGAGCACAATACTGACTATTATAGCCATTAGCGAGCACAATAACTATTATTGTCGTCAATAGGCAAAAACACTAACTATTATAATTCTCGTTACTAAAGGAACCCTTACTGACTCTTAAAGTCCATCCGCGGGACTGATCAATTTGCTAATAATTATGGCCCCTTAGCAGGGCTAAATGGTTATGACTAACTATTCTCGCCTATTAGGAAAGGCAAAATAGTGAAACAGTGAAAACTGTTTTGAAATCACTTCAAATCTCAATGTAGATAAAAGCAAAGTTCGCTTAAATCCAAAAACTATTGGAATATGAAAATTAAGCATAATCCACAATCTTTCAAAACACATTTGAAAGGAGATATAAAATCTTTTCATTATGTAATGAAATCGATGCAAGCTTTGAAAATTGCACGATTTACCATGCCATGTAAAAGATGCAGTAAAGTACAAAGCATGGTTCAAAAATCACATAGATTTGATAGAAAACATGAAGAATGTATAACATACTTTCCTATCTGTATCACTATACACTTTCTATCAATCACTTGCACCTAATACATTTTAATCCTTAAACATTCATCTTCTTCTTTGAGACCCGATTTACCTGTACGATGCTACCTCGCATCCATGATTCCATTATCTCTTATGATGTAACCTTAAATCATATTTGGTAATAATACCTTTAAATCCTTTAATTTCCCAATTAATATAGGTTGGTCATACTGTCTTTGATATAGGAGTTACACACTTTAGAGGTGAGCAAAGCATCCCTTTCAGTTTACTTCTTTGAATTTTAACATAGCCTTCGAAGGCCTCCAAACATTGAAGGATCATTCCTATTCTTCATGTGGATCAATTCCTTTCCTTCAAAACTCGTACAGACATGCCAAACTCACTATAAGGATCGATCATATACTGAGGGGGATCGGTCCCTTTATCATTGCCATAAAAACTTATGGCGTACTACCATATAGGGATCGATCCTCTATAGGGAAGGGATCGGTCCTTTTAACTTCTTCTCTATATACGATTATTATTTTGATATTCAGTCGAACAATCTTTTACTCATAATAGTTATGGTCCTTCAATGTTATTTGATTCTTGTTTTAGGACCCAATTCATTTCTATACGATGTTATTTCACATCTATGGAATCACTTATATTTTAAGATACAATCTTACATCCTAAGGATCACTTTACCCTCTTCAATTTTCCTACCTTGATTTTTCCCTTAATCAATCTCTAATACTTCTATCACTTAGGTTCGTTACACATAAATCCACTTGATACAAGTATAATGAACCTACACTATCGAATACTAACATTTATCCTTTCAATGTTCTTATAACCTTATTTGATTGCGATTTAACACTAAAGCCACTATGGTATGATGCTCACTTTGCATCATGTAACTGATCACTTATTCTATAAGATACTAATTTGCATCTTCAATCATTTATTCCTTCCCATTCACCCATTTTAGTTCTCATAATATAGACGATTTTTAAAATTTCTACAATAACACCGGATAGCAATTGCTTATTACCCAACCTGCAAAGCAAAAATAGTTTATATTTGTGAGCAGTTGATTTATCCAATTTTCACTTATCTTTCTTAATTCTTATTCATCTACATTTCTTATTTCTCATTCATTATTCAATGGTGGTTTTATCACACAATATTGTGAGCCATAAACGAATCATATTTGTTTATGCGGTAGTAGGATTACTGCTTTTACTTATAAATTGATTGTTTATAAATTTAATTAGTAGCTTATGCAAATTTATTTTCCTAACATGCATCTAGCTACAGTGTCAAATATAAATTCAATTATCTATATGATACCACCTAGGATTGAGTTAAGGTTATTTACCTTAACAAATGTGTATGCACGTACATCAAGGCAAACCCGAAAGCTACCACGTGTGCTTTAAATAACCTATAATTTCACACTTATTTTTGTTAATCCTATATAATATATATATATATATATATATCAATTTGGAGTATAAAAAATTTAGCAGGACCAAACTTACCATTTTTTGCTCTACTTTAGCCAATTGTGGAAGACAAGCTTGGAAGTCGTTTTGCTCTGATCTGAGGCATAGAAATGCTTCACGTTAGTCCTTATATAACATATGTAAGAGCTATGGATTTGTTGGCTCTACCGAGAGGGGGGTGAATCGATTTTCTAATGTTAATGGCAAATTTGAACAAGTTAACTCAAATTTGTAAATAATGAATAATCAAAATAATGTAATGGAATAAATTAAAGAAAGATAAGGGTGAGAAATATCAAACACAGTAGTTTATAGAGGTTTGGTCAATCTCTTACCTACGTCCTCTCTTCTTGACCTCCTTGTTAAGAGCTTTCTTTCACTCTAACACTGAATGTTACACACTTCCTTTTCAGGTTAAGGAATAACCTCTCTACCCTTTTTACACAAAGATGGATTCACCCTTTTACAAAGTTTATCTCACTGAGGAATAATCCTCTTCTCTCTTAAACTAAGGATGAATACAAGATCAAGCTTTTTATGTGGGTAAGATCAATATAGCTTTTGCACACAGGCTTATACAACAAACTCAATAAATGAGGATTGAAGACAAATAGAATGTGGGAATTAAATTCTTGAGAATGTACAGAACGTACAGCAATGGTGTCTCTCTTCCTAGTGTCTTCAATGCTTGATTTTATATTGAAGGATTGGTAGTTGGAGCATTTAATGCTATTTTTTCCGTTGAGATTTTTACAGAAAGAGCCGTTGGGAACCTCCAGTAGAATGCCAGATCGATCTCCAATCTTGACCAGATCGATCTCTTAGTTTAAATTCCTGCAATGTCAAAGCAAATTGAAGCAATGAGATCGATCTCATATATGTAGAGATCGATCTTACAATTTAAAAATGTTAGAGCAAATCGATTTGTCGAACAAGCAGATCGATCTTCCAATCTCTCTGTTTGAGACAAGATCGATCTACAGATCGATCTACCAAGTATTCTCGTAGTGAGGAGATTGATCTTTAATCAACCCAGATCGATCTCCTTAGCTCTCTGACTTTGAGGAGATCAATCTCTTCCTATACCAGATCGATCTCATGAACTCTCTATTTGAGTATAGACCGATCTACAGATCGATCTACTATCTTTATCCTTTGTTTTAGAGGAGATCGATCTCTTACTAGACCAGATCGATCTCATATACATCCTGTATTAGACAGATCGATCCTATAACCCTTATAGATCGATCTCTGCTTCCTCAATACTTTGTACAGATCCTTTGAGGATTCAATCCTATAGCAGATCGATCTCATATCCTCATGAGATCGATCTCTCATCCTAGAAAACCCAGGAGATCGATCTCTCATCTCACCAGATCGATCTCTCATCCTCAAGGACTTAGTTTCTGGTACTGATAACCTCTAAACATGTTTTTACATCATCTTTATATTATTGAATTTACTTGTTTTGTCATTTCAAAATATATTAACTCAACAATCTCCCCATTTTTGATATGACAAAACTTATTTAATAAACATGTTTAGTTACCCATTTGCATTATGCACAAGCTCCCTCTTTTTGTAAGCTCCCCCTTACTTTTGGCCTCTTAACTCCTCCTTAATTTAATCATTCCTTTAATCCATTAAACATGTTTTCTTAATGATATTTAAACCATTAAACATGTTTCCTTAACGTTCTTCTCCCCCTTTTTGTCATATCAATGGCAATAAAGAGATAGAGGCAGTTAATTTTCACAAGAAATGTCATGTCATTTCAAAATGGAAACTCATTATAACACATTTCAATAAGAACTAACATGTCATTTCATAAAATAAGCATTCAAGCAAATGACGTTTCAAACAACACATAGTAAACATGAAAAACTATCTAATCTATTCCTAACATCTGTGTCCTACGGTTAAAGAGAAAATCGCTCCAGAAGTTCCTCGACGCGTGTGCGAGTAACCTGCAGATCATCAAACACTGCCTGCTGTGTGGCATGAAGGTTTGCAAAACCTTCATCCATCTTTCGGTTAAGCTCCATGATCATCATCACAATTGATGCCATCCCATCGGATGATGGTGTAGGTGTAGTGGGCTGAGCAGTCGAGGAAGATAGACCCTCAGTAGGTGCAGCAGGTGGATCAGTGGGCTCAGCTAATGGGTCTTCTTCCATGGCTGCCTCAGACTGCTGGTCTCGCTTCTTCTTCCATTCCCCTCGGAAGTCCTTATAATATCCCATGTGGTGAAGTGTGCCAATGTTTAAAACACTCTTTGGGGAAGGCACTTCACCAGTTTCACAGCTACAATCGATCCCAAGTTATTGCAGGAGGTACGCCAACGGTTGTGGAAAAACTATCGTGGAGGCTTAGCCGCATACGATCTTCAACCAATCTTCATAAATGAAGTGGACCAAATTGGGTTTTTGACTTGTGGAGTGAAAGTGGTGGAGCCAGAATCGATCTAACCTCCTAACCATGGAGTGACGGGTACCAAATGGTCGGAGATTCCACGAGATGATAAGGTGGGGTTGTCACGACCCAATTCCATTCTCCTTAACCGAAAATCACTGAAAATTTTTCGCGTTTTACTGTTACCTTTCCCCGGTCGTGAACTAAACTCGCCACACACTGTTGGGCTGTGAGCCAATAATAAATACCATATCTCATTCATTCTCAATTAATTAAAACGATGTCATACATGTGCATTTAATCGTGTACTTATACGAATACATGTTTTACTGACATCTACATCCCCGTAATTACAACTCAAAAGAGTACTGTGCTTTTACATTGTTTAGATACAAAAAGAATCACTGTGTATATACCTTTCAGCAATGGAGATGCAGCGGAGTTCAAAATAATACGCCTCAGTCCTCACTGGGCTACTATGCACGCTCTGTAGGGGGGAAAATAGAGTGGGATGAGCAACCACACGCTCAGTAAGGCAATAATGCAAGCATGGTAGATAACTACTCTATCTACATGCTGATAGTGTTATGCATAAATCGTTTATAGTAGGAGCATGAGGAATAAAACTATGCCATGTGAATATACATATATATCATGTATCAAATCATGTGCATTGGCATATAAAACATGGTAGAGACATCATGTATAAAACATCTCATGCTCAATCTCATTTAAATTCATAAAAGGGCAATTCATTTAGAAACTTCCTTTTTTGAACCAACAACATAACACCACCAAATCAACTCACAAACCACAACCACATTTACATTCCACAATTCACGCATGTGTATAAATCTAGGTCACTATATCAGAAGTGCCTATGTGAATCATTACATCATAGATCATCCCAGACCACACGCATCCAGGTGTGCAGGGTATCATGCTGGCACGAAGATGAATTATCCCTCGCCAGACTTTCTCATCACATAACCATCATGCGGTACATCGTACTCCATGTGATATACACGGTACATCGTACTCCGCAACTCATATCATGATTGGGGGTGCCATTCCTAGGTCTTATCTACCCCATACCAAGAGTTTTCCATATTCCGTGAAGGAGAGCCTCCCTGCCGAACAGAGCCTCCCCGCCTAACAGAGCCTCCCTGCCTCCTCGGGCTTAAGGATGTTAGCTTAAGGATGTAGGGCTTAAGGGTCCTTTCCGTAAGAGAGCCTCCCCACCGAACAGAGCCTCCCCGCCTAACAGAGCCTCCCTGCCTCCTCGGGCTTAAGGATGTTAGCTTAAGGATGTAGGGCTTAAGGGTCCTTTCCGTAAGAGAGCCTCCCCACCGAACAGAGCCTCCCTGCCTCCTCGGGCTTAAGGATGTTAGCTTAAGGATGTAGGGCTTAAGGGTCCTTTCCGTAAGAGAGCCTCCCCACCGAACAGAGCCTCCCCGCCTAACAGAGCCTCCCTGCCTCCTCGGGCTTAAGGATGTTAGCTTAAGGATGTAGGGCTTAAGGGTCCTTTCCGTAAGAGAGCCTCCCCACCGAACAGAGTCTCCCCGCCTAACAGAGCCTCCCTGCCTCATCGGGCTTAAGGATGTTAGCTTAAGGATGTAGGGCTTAAGGATCTTACCTTTACCATACCCATGTAGGAGAGCCTCCCTGCCTAACAGAGCCTCCCCGCCTCTTTGGGCTTAAAGATGTTGGCTTAAGGATCCCACCGTAAGAGAGCCTCCCCACCAAACAGAGCCTCCCCGCCTAACAGAGCCTCCCTGCCTCTTCGGGCTTAAGGATGTTAGCTTAAGGATGTAAGGCTTAAGGATCTTACCCACTTTCACAACCCTATACGAATCCCATTGTACAAGCTTGTGCGAGCAAAGCTCTAGCACGACTCATGCATCATGCATCTTCTCATAAAGAGGCGCGTACGAGCATAGCTCTAGTACGGTTATACTCATAAGATAACCATTCACAATCCACGTACGAGCAGAAGCTCCAGTACGGTTTATAAACATCATCACAATTCAATTTCAAAGTGCGAGCTAAGCTCAAGCACGTTTCACACAAGTGGAAACATAGAAATCTCGCGCGAGCGAGGCTCTAACGCGAATTATATCACATACACGCGATAGGCGGCTTACATGCATTCAAAACATCTCATAATATGCTTAGTGCCTCGTATGGGCTATTTCACAACATCATTCAAGTACTAGCCAGCCTATCCTTTTATTTGCTCAAATCAAAGCATTGTGTTTTGTAAAAGCATTCAAAACACATGATTTATGCAATTATTAGCCTTACTATCCCTTTTTCATAACATCCACTTCAAAACCAAAACCACGCATATACCCATCATCTTTCACAAATACCATCAACATTTATTTGAGCAATTCATGCATTTCATACAACACCCAATATTCACCCAGTTCAAAATACGAGCAGCTATCTCTATATACTCACAAAATTCCCTTACCTGGAATCGCGATGCGTGATTCCACTTCCTTAAGCTGCTTACTCGTACGATTCGGTTCACCTTCAACGAACTCTTCGGGACTGCACAAAATCGTATCCCGCATTATATTCGACCCATATATTGCAACCCTTGTGCTTGCTATAGTCAATTTAATCTATAGCCTCTATTAAAGCTTATTTGGCCTCGTTTCATTACTTTATCCATAACTTGAGTCTATGGATTTTCTTAGGCCTATTAACTCATTCAAAATCGATATCAAATCGATGTAAAGCTCATAGCGTTCATATTCCATGAATCCCCTCACTATGGCATTTATTCATCACATACATATCCATTTCCACATTTCTTCCAACCCACCATGTAATTTCATCTAACCATCTAAATCATAACATTATCCCAATGACAACTTTAACATGCCATAAACCATAAGTTCATTCAATCCCACATATCCTCACATTATACCCATTTTAGATTTCTAGGTCACACCACTTCCACTACATTCTTAGGTAGTTTATCCATCCATACTCATACCAATCAACTCCAAAATCAATTAAATAGCTAATGCATTTAGATTGGAGTGTTAGAATCTTACCAATATGATTTCTCTTCTTGCTCCAATTGGTAATGCCCTCAACTCCTTCAATTCCAAAAATGGGAAATTGCCCTCTCACTATGTTGTTCTCCTCTTTGATAGGAACAACTTTGCCTCTAATGATCTCTCTCCAAATCTCACTGAAATTGGCTGATTTTAGAGAGGGAAGGTTGGGTTTTTGGGGTTGAAGTTGTAGGGTTAAGTGTTTTCCGAGATTTCCAGATTTTTCAGCTCTCCTTATATAGAAATGACTTGAGGAGATCGATCTGGTCCAAGAGGAGATCGATCTGGTCCCTTAAAATCCCTCTTTTTCACGGTATTTTTAAGCCTGAGATCGATCTGTCGAAGCAATGAGATCGATCTGTTGAGGCATGAGATCGATCTGTCGAAGCATGAGATCGATCTGGTCCCAAACAAAGAGCTAAGGAGATCGATCTGGGTGCTTGAGGATCGATCTTTTCCCTTACAGAATGCTTGGCAGATCGATCTGGCTCCATTGGAGATCGATCTGCTCTATTCTTTCGCCCAAATCAGAGCATTCTGGCTCTTCCAGATCGATCTCTCATCCTAGGAGATCGATCTGGACCTCATGTTTTCCAGATTTCCTGCAGTTTCATTGCTGCAACTCATACCAACACACCTTCAATCTATTGCCATGGCCATTTCCTCATTCATCCACCTCTATAACTTGAAAATGGCATCTATTCATACCTTATGCACATTGAAACTTGTGTGCATTCATTGTATATTCAAAGGTATGCAACATAAAACCAAATGGAGGCATAACTCCATTCCATTTTACCACACTACTCATCTTGAGTCTCAATCACATCCATCACTTGCTAGAACTCATTTCTTCGTATTCATACTCAATGAAACTTGTATGTACGTTACAATTTATATTACACATACATACATTGAATCCATGGACTTACGTCAATCATACTTTACATTACAAGTCCATTCATATTATTGGATCCAAGTACACACATTACCCTTATACATATACGGGGTCTTACATTCTCCCCTCCTTCAAGGAATTTGGTCCTCCAAATTAGAACCAAGTCACTCTTCAAACAGTTGGGGGTACTTTTCCCGTATCAAGTTCTCCAATTCTCACGTGGCCTCTTCCGCCGTGTGGTGTTGCCAAAGCACTTTCACCAAGGGAATTGTCTTATTCCGCAACACTTTCTCTTTTCTGTCCAATATCCGAACCGGCTTCTCAACATACGTCATACTCTCATGGAGCTCCAACGGCTCATATCTTATCACGTGTGCCGGGTCCGGGTGATACTTCCGAAGCATCGAGACGTGGAAGACGTTGTGGACACTCGCCAAGTCCGGTGGCAATGCCAATCTATACGCCTTTTCTCCCACTCTCTCTAAAATCTCGAAGGGTTCGATATATCTAGGGCTCAGCTTGCCCTTCTTACCAAATCTCATAATACCCTTCGATGGTGATACCCTCAGAAACACCGACTCACCCTCATCAAACTCCAGTGGTCTTCGTCTCTTGTCAGCATAACTCTTTTGCCGGCTCTGAGCTGTCCGTAATCTCTCACATATCAACTGGACGTCCTCAGATGCCTGCTGCACTAAGTCCGGAGTAAAAATTTGTCTGTCACCAACCTCTTCCCATCCAATAGGGGAACGGCATCTACGCCCGTATAATGCCTCATAGGGTGCCATCCCGATACTAGCATGATAGCTATTATTATAAGCGAACTCGGCTAGCTGTCGGTGGTCGTCCCAGGAGCCTCTATAATCCAGCACACACGCTCTCAACATATCCTCGAGGGTCTGTATAGTCCTCTCTGACTGCCCATCTGTCTGAGGATGAAAAGCGGTGCTAAAACTCAGTCGGGTCCCCAGCGCTTCCTGAAAATGTTCCCAGAAATGGGAAGTGAAGCGGGCATCCCTATCAGAAACAACGCTCACTGGTACACCATGTAGCCGTACTATCTCTCGGATATACAGGTTCGCCAACTGACTCAGTGTATCAGTAGCTCTCATAGCCAAGAAATGGGCGGACTTAGTCAACCGGTCCACAATAACCCATATGGCATCATGACCTCTACGGGTCCTCGGCAACCCCATCACAAAATCCATGGTGACATGCTCCCACTTCCATGTCGGTATCGGTAGAGGCTGCAATAATCCTGCAGGCTTCTGATGCTCTACCTTCACTTGCTGACAAACGAGACACTTAGCGACATATTCCGCAATGTCTCTTTTCATTCCAGACCACCAATAAACCTTCTGAAGGTTTTGATACATCTTGGTACTTCCTGGATGTATCGTATATTTCGATGAGTGAGCCTCTGATAAAATCGTTCTCCTGATCTCAGGATCCCTGGGAACGCATACTCTGCCTCTGAACCTCAATAAGCCATCAGCACTCTGCTCAAAATCAATACCCACACCTATCTGTATCTGCCTCAGCCAATCGATACACCGTCGATCGCTCTGCTGGGCTTGCCGAATACGGCCAATCAACTCTGGCTCTAGTCTCAAACTAGCCATGATCTCAAGTCTCTCAGATCCAGGTGGGGTTACATCCAAACTGAGGTTCGCAAAGTGTTCTAACAATTCATGTTCCCGTACCATCATATAAGACACCAACCCAAGGTTCTTTCTACTCAAAGCATCGGCAACTACATTTGCCTTACCCGGGTGGTACATGATTTCACAATCATAGTCTTTTAGGAGTTCGAGTCATCTCCTCTGTCTCATATTCAGCTCTTTCTGCGAGAACAGGTACTTAAGGCTCTTATGATCTGTGAGCACCTGAAATTTCTCACCATAGAGATAGTGGCGCCATATTTTCAAAGCAAATACTACGGCCGCCAACTCCAAATCATGTGTCGGGTAGTTCCTCTCATGATCTTTCAACTGTCTAGATCCATAGGCAACTACCTTCCCATCCTGCATAAGCACACAGCCCAGTCCCTGGTGTGATGCATCCGTGTACACCGAGAATCCTCCTGAGCTAGTAGGAATGGTGAGAACTGGAGCAGTCGTCAATCGACGCTTAAGCTCCTCAAAACTCCTCTCACATGCCTCATCCCATGTAAACTTAACATCTTTACGCGTGAGGCGTGTCAACGGAGCAGCTAGTCTGGAGAAACCCTCTACAAATCTCCGATAATATCCTGCCAATCCCAGGAAACTTCTGATCTCAGTTACTGTCTTGGGCTGTTCCCACTGCACAACTGCCTCTATCTTGGATGGATCCACTGATACCCCATCCTTAGACACAACATGCCCCAGAAATGAGATCTGTTCCAACCAAAAGTTACACTTGCTGAGTTTGGCATACAATTCTCTCTCTCGGAGGGTCTGCAGAACTATCCTCAAGTGCTCCTCATGATCTTCCCTGGACTTGGAATACACCAAAATGTCATCTATGAAAACAATCACAAACTTGTCCAGGTATGGCTTGAATATATCATTCATCAATGCCATAAATGCTGCGGGAGCATTCGTCAATCCGAATGGCATCACCAAAAACTCGTAGTGGCCATAACGGGTACGAAATGCTGTCTTGGGTACATCTCCACTCCTGATCCTCAACTGATAGTACCCTGACCGCAGATCTATCTTAGAAAATACTTCGGCTACCTGGAGCTGATCCAACAAATCATCGATTCTTGGAAGGGGGTACTTGTTCTTAATGGTGGCCTTATTCAACAACCGGTAATCTATACACAGTCGGAGGCTTCCATCCTTCTTCCTTACAAATAGAACCGGTGCTCCCCAAGGTGAGACACTCGGTCTAATAAACCCCTTCTCCAACAACTCTTGCAGCTGTTTCTTCAGCTCTTCCAATTCTATCAGAGCCATTCTATAGGGTGGCTTCGATATCGGCTCTGTACCAGGCACTAACTCAATGTAAAATTCCATTTCCCTTTCAGGTGGTAGCCCTGGTAATTCATCCGGAAAGACATCGGGGTAATCCGCAATTACGGGTATGTCCCTCAATTCCGGGGGTGCCTCATCTATATCGACCACATAGGCAATGAACCCTTTTATCACATCCATCGAAGCATCTGCGGTGTCCTGATCCAGTGCATGTACTCTTCCTCTGCTCACACCCGCAGCCTGTTTCCCTTTTTCCTCAGCTGTAGCCCTCCTCCTCGGGGCTGCTGTCTCAACTGGAGCTCCCTCAGGCTCCTTGCCCTTCTGTGGGGCAATCTCCATCTTCTCGGGACAATACTTAGCCATATGTCCTGGTCTCTCGCATCTAAAACACACCATAGGGGTCATCGGACAGGGCCTATTCCCATGGAATCTCCCACATCTCCTACACTGATCAGTAGTAGGTCGTGGTCCCCCAATAGTCATGCCCCTCGGCGCAGTCAAGGCTGGGTATACGGGAGGTCTAGCAGCTCTCTCCCGCACCTCCTCAATCTTTGGCCTCCTCTCGAAAAATCTTTGGCCATCTCTCTTGGCCACTCTTCCAAACCCGGGTCTCTTTCGATCCTTGTCCTTTTTAACACTGACTCTCCCAAGCTCGGAGGCATTTCGCTCAAAGTCTTGTTCACATAACTGAGCCTTATGTACCGCCTCCTCATAAGTCACAATATCGAAGGGAGCTAGCTTAGTCCGGATGGCCAATCTCAATCCATCCATGAACTTCTGAATCTTCCGGGTCTCACTACCCATCGTGTCAGGGTCATATCTTCCCAATGACATAAACTTGGACTCATACTCGTCCACAGTCCGGTTCCCCTGAACCAAATTCATAAATTCCATCCGCAATTTCCTCTGTGCGGTAGCTGGAATATACTGTCTCCTGAAGGCCTCTAGAAATATCTCCCATGAGATCTCAGAGTGTCTGGCCCTCAAAATAACCTCGGTGGACCTCTACCAATGCTCGGCCTCGCCTTTCAGCATAAACACGGCGAAGGCAACCTTCTCACTTGAAGTGCATCGAAAAAACCTATACAGTTTCTCCATCTCATACACCCAATCCTCCGTAATCACTGGGTCCTTCACCCCTCTAAACACTGGGGGTTTTAGTGCTTGAAACTCTCGCAACCTGCTCAGGTCGCAGTCATAACCCACATCACTACCGCTCTGCTGTGGAGCGATAGGAGAATCTGTATCCTGGGCTGGAGGTGGTGTAACTGTAGCTGTCTCAGCAGTCTGAGGTCTCTCCGCCTCTGCAGCTGCCTGTTCAGTAGTAGGCTGTGCCGCGGGACCTCGTCTGTCACCGGCGACTAAGGCCTGCGTGACTATCTCCACCAGACTCTCAATACTCCGCTCTAATCTAGCGAAGCGAGCCTCAGTATCACCTGCTCTCTCAGCAGGGTTCTGTGGAGCCTGCTCAGTCTGTGGCTCCGCACGGCTCTCAGGCCTACCTCTACGGCCTCTAGCACGTGCTCTCGCCCCTCTACCTTTGCGTGTAACTGGCATAGTGCCTAACTCCCTATATTATAATAATTCATTAAGCTCAATCCATCACGGTATACACAGTTATATCTAAACAAAAGCACAGTACTATGGGGATGTACTTTCCTACATTTTATTAATGACTCACATCAGGCCAACACAGCTCTGATACCAATCTCTATCACGACCCAATTCCATTCTCCTTAACCGAAAATCACTGAAAATTTTTCGCGTTTTACTGTTACCTTCCCAGGTCGTGAACTAAACTCGCCACACACTGTTGGGCTGTGAGCCAATAATAAATACCATATCTCATTCATTCTCAATTAATTAAAACGATGTCATACATGTGCATTTAATCGTGTACTTATACGAATACATGTTTTACTGACATCTACATCCCCGTAATTACAACTCAAAAGAGTACTGTGCTTTTACATTGTTTAGATACAAAAAGAATCACTGTGTATATACCTTTCAGCAATGGAGATGCAGCGGAGTTCAAAAC
The DNA here is from genome assembly GCA_033439115.1 of Firmiana major. Lineage (NCBI taxonomy): Eukaryota > Viridiplantae > Streptophyta > Magnoliopsida > Malvales > Malvaceae > Firmiana > Firmiana major. Next base: position 38,710,362 of record CM065907.1, on the reverse strand, counting down.
AATACGCCTCAGTCCTCACTGGGCTACTATGCACGCTCTGTAGGGGGGAAAATAGAGTGGGATGAGCAACCACACGCTCAGTAAGGCAATAATGCAAGCATGGTAGATAACTACTCTATCTACATGCTGATAGTGTTATGCATAAATCGTTTATAGTAGGAGCATGAGGAATAAAACTATGCCATGTGAATATACATATATATCATGTATCAAATCATGTGCATTGGCATATAAAACATGGTAGAGACATCATGTATAAAACATCTCATGCTCAATCTCATTTAAATTCATAAAAGGGCAATTCATTTAGAAACTTCCTTTTTTGAACCAACAACATAACACCACCAAATCAACTCACAAACCACAACCACATTTACATTCCACAATTCACGCATGTGTATAAATCTAGGTCACTATATCAGAAGTGCCTATGTGAATCATTACATCAGAGATCATCCCAGACCACACGCATCCAGGTGTGCGGGGTATCATGCTGGCACGAAGATGAATTATCCCTCGCCAGACTTTCTCATCACATAACCATCATGCGGTACATCGTACTCCATGTGATATACACGGTACATCGTACTCCGCAACTCATATCATGATTGGGGGTGCCATTCCTAGGTCTTATCTACCCCATACCAAGAGTTTTCCATATTCCGTGAAGGAGAGCCTCCCTGCCGAACAGAGCCTCCCCGCCTAACAGAGCCTCCCTGCCTCCTCGGGCTTAAGGATGTTAGCTTAAGGATGTAGGGCTTAAGGGTCCTTTCCGTAAGAGAGCCTCCCCACCGAACAGAGCCTCCCCGCCTAACAGAGCCTCCCTGCCTCCTCGGGCTTAAGGATGTTAGCTTAAGGATGTAGGGCTTAAGGGTCCTTTCCGTAAGAGAGCCTCCCCACCGAACAGAGCCTCCCTGCCTCCTCGGGCTTAAGGATGTTAGCTTAAGGATGTAGGGCTTAAAGGTCCTTTCCGTAAGAGAGCCTCTCCACCGAACAGAGCCTCCCCGCCTAACAGAGCCTCCCTGCCTCCTCGGGCTTAAGGATGTTAGCTTAAGGATGTAGGGCCTAAGGATCTTACCTTTACCATACCCATGTAGGAGAGCCTCCCTGCCTAACAGAGCCTCCCCGCCTCTTTGGGCTTAAAGATGTTGGCTTAAGGATCCCACCGTAAGAGAGCCTCCCCACCAAACAGAGCCTCCCCGCCTAACAGAGCCTCCCTGCCTCTTCGGGCTTAAGGATGTTAGCTTAAGGATGTAAGGCTTAAGGATTTTACCCACTATCACAACCCTATACGAATCCCATTGTACAAGCTTGTGCGAGCAAAGCTCTAGCACGACTCATGCATCATGCATCTTCTCATAAAGAGGCGCGTACGAGCATAGCTCTAGTACGGTTATACTCATAAGATAACCATTCACAATCCACGTACGAGCAGAAGCTCCAGTACGGTTTATAAACATCATCACAATTCAATTTCAAAGTGCGAGCTAAGCTCAAGCACGTTTCACACAAGTGGAAACATAGAAATCTCGCGCGAGCGAGGCTCTAACGCGAATTATATCACATACACGCGATAGGCGGCTTACATGCATTCAAAACATCTCATAATATGCTTAGTGCCTCGTATGGGCTATTTCACAACATCATTCAAGTACTAGCCAGCCTATCCTTTTATTTGCTCAAATCAAAGCATTGTGTTTTGTAAAAGCATTCAAAACACATGATTTATGCAATTATTAGCCTTACTATCCCTTTTTCATAACATCCACTTCAAAACCAAAACCACGCATATACCCATCATCTTTCACAAATACCATCAACATTTATTTGAGCAATTCATGCATTTCATACAACACCCAATATTCACCCAGTTCAAAATACGAGCAGCTATCTCTATATACTCACAAAATTCCCTTACCTGGAATCGCGATGCGTGATTCCACTTCCTTAAGCTGCTTACTCGTACGATTCGGTTCGCCTTCAACGAACTCTTCGGGACTGCACAAAATCGTATCCCGCATTATATTCGACCCATATATTGCAACCCTTGTGCTTGCTATAGTCAATTTAATCTATAGCCTCTATTAAAGCTTATTTGGCCTCGTTTCATTACTTTATCCATAACTTGAGTCTATGGATTTTCTTAGGCCTATTAACTCATTCAAAATCGATATCAAATCGATGTAAAGCTCATAGCGTTCATATTCCATGAATCCCCTCACTATGGCATTTATTCATCACATACATATCCATTTCCACATTTCTTCCAACCCACCATGTAATTTCATCTAACCATCTAAATCATAACATTATCCCAATGACAACTTTAACATGCCATAAACCATAAGTTCATTCAATCCCACATATCCTCACATTATACCCATTTTAGATTTCTAGGTCACACCAATTCCACTACATTCTTAGGTAGTTTATCCATCCATACTCATACCAATCAACTCCAAAATCAATTAAATAGCTAATGCATTTAGATTGGAGTGTTAGAATCTTACCAATATGATTTCTCTTCTTGCTCCAATTGGTAATGCCCTCAACTCCTTCAATTTCAAAAATGGGAAATTGCCCTCTCACTATGTTGTTCTCCTCTTTGATAGGAACAACTTTGCCTCTAATGATCTCTCTCCAAATCTCACTGAAATTGGCTGATTTTAGAGAGGGAAGGTTGGGTTTTTGGGGTTGAAGTTGTAGGGTTAAGTGTTTTCCGAGATTTCTAGATTTTTCAGCTCTCCTTATATAGAAATGACTTGAGGAGATCGATCTGGTCCAAGAGGAGATCGATCTGGTCCCTTAAAATCCCTCTTTTTCACGGTATTTTTAAGCCTGAGATCGATCTGTCGAAGCAATGAGATCGATCTGTTGAGGCATGAGATCGATCTGTCGAAGCATGAGATCGATCTGGTCCCAAACAGAGAGCTAAGGAGATCGATCTGGGTGCTTGAGGATCGATCTTTTCCCTTACAGAATGCTTGGCAGATCGATCTGGCTCCATTGGAGATCGATCTGCTCTATTCTTTCGCCCAAATCAGAGCATTCTGGCTCTTCCAGATCGATCTCTCATCCTAGGAGATCGATCTGGACCTCATGTTTTCCAGATTTCCTGCAGTTTCATTGCTGCAACTCATACCAACACACCTTCAATCTATTGCCATGGCCATTTCCTCATTCATCCACCTCTATAACTTGAAAATGGCATCCATTCATACCTTATGCACATTGAAACTTGTGTGCATTCATTGTATATTCAAAGGTATGCAACATAAAACCAAATGGAGGCATAACTCCATTCCATTTTACCACACTACTCATCTTGAGTCTCAATCACATCCATCACTTGCTAGAACTCATTTCTTCGTATTCATACTCAATGAAACTTGTATGTACGTTACAATTTATATTACACATACATACATTGAATCCATGGACTTACGTCAATCATACTTTACATTACAAGTCCATTCATATTATTGGATCCAAGTACACACATTACCCTTATACATATACGGGGTCTTACAGGGGTAACCTCGGGTGCATCGGTAGGTCACTCGCCTTATCCCTGGGAAGGTCAAATTCTGAGGGGACTTCTTCCTCTTCATTGGTCAACCCCTCATCTTTTATTTTGAACACTTGGGCTAAAATAGATGTGTCTATAAGGATTAATTTAGACATGACATACGTTTTAAAACCTAGAATTTTGCAGTCATCATCAAGGTCGTAGATGAGTTCGGCATTAGAAAAGAAAGCCCTGATGATGTTTGGAGGTACGGGGGTATTGATTTTAAGAAATGGAAGCCAACCATATTCTTCCATTTTTGACATATACGAAAAGTCAATGCGGTTTAAAAATGAGAAATCAATTGTGAGCCAATATTTAATTGGCATGGTCGAGAAATACTCTTCATATCTTTTCCTTTTTACACGTGTTTGAAAACACCTGTTAAAGGTAGTGACAGAAGAGGGAGGAGCTGTTTGGGATGATGACTCTCTATCTACATTTAGTCTAGGGGGTTTTTGGCCAACTCTCTTAAGTCGAGGCATTTCTCTAGACACAAGAATCTCTCTAGACACACCTAAACACTAGTTATCTAAAACCTAACCAATGGAACAACGCTAGAATTGCCCTAGTGAAAAATTCAGCACAAAACTAAGAAATTTTTTAGAAAAAAATCAGTAATGTAGGTTACTAGAACACTAAACGATGAAGAAATTTGACAGAGGCCTTATCGAGATTGATCTGGGAGAGAGGATTGACGGAAGAGGCGTGACAGGGGTTAGGGATTTGAGGATTTAGGATTTTTGAATTTTAGGGATTTTGAGCAGTTTTTATAGTCCAAGGCACAAGAGATCGATCTGTCGCTGCGACAGATCGATCTGTCATTTCCAGAGACTTTGAAGAGATCGATCTGCTGAAACAAATGATCAATCTTCAAAACACAGAAGCTTAAGGAGATCGATCTGCCAAATGCATAGATCGATCTACTGTTTTACAGAGGCTTAAGGAGATCGATCTGCCAAATGCATAGATTGATCTGCTGGTTTACAGAGGCTTAAAGAGATCGATCTTATAGTTGAGAGGATCGATCTGCCTAGCTTAACCTTTCTTCTTTAGGCACATTTGAAGTATGGAGATCGATCTATAGTGATTGAAGATCGATCTCTCATACTTTTTGCCCAGAAAAATCATTGAAAAACTCATTTAAAATCAGTTTGAAATCAAGGTATTGAAGTAGATAAATCTTAAGGAACATTCATGAGTCCTAATTCACCTCTAAGAACACAAAACCTATCTCTATCAAGAGGTTTGGTGAATATATCAGCTTTTTGATGTAAAGTGTCAATGTACTCTAGAATTATATCTCCCTTTTGAACATGGTCTCTAAGAAAATGGTGCCTAATCTCAATATGCTTAGTTCTAGAGTGTTGAATAGGATTCTTAGATAGATTAATGGCACTGGTATTATCACATTTAATTGAGACTTGCTTCATGTCAATACCATAGTCTTTCATTTGTTGTTTAATCCATAATACTTGTGCACTGCAACTACCTGCTGCTATATATTCAGCTTCAGTTGTGGACTGAGCTACACTATTTTGTTTCTTAGAGAACCATGAGATTAATCTATTCCCTAAGAATTGACATGTACCTAAAGTGCTCTTCTTATCTATTTTACAGCCCCCAAAGTCTGCATCAAAAAATGCATGAAGAGCAAAAGTGGAATCCTTGGGGTACCAAAGTCCTAGAGAGGGAGTGTCTTTAAGGTATCTAAAGATCCTTTTAGTGGCTAATAAGTGTGACTCCTTAGGAGAAGATTGAAATCTAGCACAAAGGCATACACTAAACAGAATATCTGGTCTACTTGCAGTAAGGTAAAGCAATGAACCAATCATAGACCTATAAAGTTTAGTGTCTACACACTTACCACTTTCATCTTTATCAAGCTTGATGTTGGTGCCTATTGGAGTTGCTTGAGGTTTACAATTATCCATTCCAAATCGTTTAAGCAATTCCTTAGTATATTTTGCTTGATTGATGAAGGTTCCATCCTTTGTTTGCTTTACTTGAAGTCCCAAGAAGAAAGTGAGCTCTCCCATCATGCTCATTTCAAATTCGCCTTGCATGATCTTAGCAAACTCTTGGCATAAAGATTCATTAGTTGATCTAAAAATAATATCATCTACATACACTTGGACAACTAGTAAATCTTTATTTTTATTTTTGATAAACAATGTAGTATCTACTTTCCCTCTTGAAAATCCTTTTTCTATTAAGAATTTTGACAATCTTTCATACCATGCTCTAGGAGCTTGTTTCAATCCATAGAGTGCCTTAGACAGTTTGAAGACATGTTCAGGAAATTCATGACTTTCAAAACTGGGAGGTTGCTCAACATAAACTTCTTCATTAATAAAACCATTTAAAAATGCACTCTTTACATCCATTTGATATAACTTGAAGTTTTTATAATGTGCAAAGGCAAGTAGCATTCTTATTGCTTCTAATCTAGCTATCGGTGCATAAGTTTCATCATAGTCTATTCCTTCTTCTTGTCTATAGCCTTGAGCAACTAGCCTAGCCTTGTTTCTTATTATCACACTATTTTCATCCATCTTATTCTTGAAAATCCATTTAGTTCCAATTATAGAGTGATCACTAGGTCTTGAAACTAGTTTCCATACTTTGCTTCTCTCAAATTGATTTAATTCTTCTTGCATTGCTAAAAACCAATTATTGCCATCTAAGGCTTCATTGACATTTCTATGTTCAATTTGAGATACAAAGGCTATATATTGACATACATTCCTTAGAGATGATCTAGTTCTAACTCTAAGAGTTGGATCTCCTACTATTTCACAATCTTTTACATATCCTAATTCTCTTGGTGCTCTAGACTCTCTAATATTTCTATTTCTTCTTCATCTTCTTTATTAATGTCAAGTCTTTCTAATAGATCATTTTCTATGGTTGAGATTTCTTTCAAGTTTTCATCAAATATCTCAATATCCTCATCATTGGTTGAATCTTTAGATAAATCATTTGACTCATCAAATATTACATGAATTGATTCTTCAACCATCAATGTTCTTTTATTATATACTCTATATGCCTTTAAATTCAAAGAATACCCTAAAAAGATTCCCTCATCACTCTTGGCATCAAATTTTTCTAAATTGTCTTTCCCATTATTTAAGATAAAACATTTGCAACCAAAGGGGTGAAAATAGCTAATATTAGGCTTCTTACCCTTGTAAAGCTCATAGGGAGTTTTCTTTAAAATTGGTCTAATCATAGCTCTATTAATGATATAGCAAGATGTATTTATAGCTTCAGCCCAAAAATATTTAGGTAAATTATTCTCACACAACATGGTTCTAGCCATTTCTTCCAATGTTCTATTTCTTCTCTCAACTACTCCATTTTGTTGTGGTGTCCTAGGGGCTGAAAAATTATGACTAATTCCTTGATCATTGCAATATTCATCAAATCCAATATTTTCAAACTCCTTGCCATGATCACTTCTAATACTAGTTATAGTGTATCCTTTTTCATTTTGAGTCACTTTTGTATAAGCAATTAATTTTTCTAAAGCTTCATTTTTCATTCTCAAAAAGAACACCCAAGTGAACCTAGTGTAATCATCAACAATTACAAACCCATAATGTTTCCCACCTAGGCTTGTTGTTCTAGTTGGTCCAAATAGATCTAGGTGGAGTAATTGAAGAGGCCTATTGGTAGATACACTATGTTTAGGCTTAAATGTTGTCCTTTTCTGTTTCTCTTTAACACAAGCTTCACATATTTTGTCATAGTCAAAGGACAATCATATAACTAGGTCTTTTCTAGCTAACTTAGATAACACATGCATGCTAGCATAACCTAGTCTTCTATGCCACAACCAAGGTTCTTTTTCTTTGTCTACCATTAGGCATATGTTTTCATTTTTAAGTTCATTTAGATAGACAATGTATATGTTACCTTGTCTATGACCTAGGAAAAGAACTTTATTAGATTTAGGATCTATAACATGACATTTCAAACAATCAAAAATTACTTTGTAACCTTTGTCACAAAGTTGACTAATGCTTAGTAAGTTATGTTTTAGACCCCTAACAAGCAACACTTTTTCTAATGAAAAGTAGCCATTACCTATTGAACCACTTCCTTCAACTTGGCCTTTAAAGTTGTCCCCAAATGTGACTTCTCCACCAACTTTTGATTTATATGAGTTGAAGTGGCTTCTATCACCGGTCATGTGTCTTGAGAATCCACTGTCCAAGTACCAAGCTTCCTTTGTTTTAGCTTTGTGGCAATGCTCAATTACCTATAATCAAAAATCAAACTCATCTCTTAGGTACCCAAATTCTCTTGGGTCCTTTGGGGTTAGTGAATGTAATTCTTGATCCCTTTGGGATCCATTTTACTAAAGCATTAATATCTTTTGAATTAATTATTTCTTTTGGAACCCAAATTCTTTTTACTATTTTTCCTCTAAGAGTGGTCATTTTCACATTGCAATTATATGATGCATGTCCCTTCTTATTACAATGTGAACAAGTAGTTGAGGGTTTATGCATGTTCTTTCTAGTTATGAAACTTTTGAGATGAGTCTCTCTACTTTTTCCATCATATCCTAATCCATTTTTATCAAAGAAGGCCCTTTGAGTTTCTAGCATGTTATCTAACTTTTGTTGACCCATATAAAATCTATGAAAGGAATTATGTAAGTTACTATTTTTTTCTTTTAGGTCACAAATTTCAAGATTTGCAATTTCTAGTTTCTTTTCACATTCTAATTTATCCTCTAGCATTAACTCATTTTCTTTCTTCAATTTAGATATTAATTTTTTGTACTTCATACTCATGCATTCATATTCCAAAGCAAGATCATCAAAGGCATCTTACAATTCATCAAAAGAATATTCAATGAGGTTTGAAGTTACCTTTTCATCCTCTGTCACGACCCGAATTACCTAAAAATCAGAGTAAATTTTTCGCTTTTTCATTTATTATTTAATTCTTACCTTTCTCTCGTCGTGACCATCCTACAACACAGTTGGGCTATGATTCGGTGTTAGTCACCTCACACTATTTAACATTTCATTCCCATAATCATATATCAGAGTCTACTATCCTTTTGACTTTAAATAAACACATACCCAATGGTATTTACATGACTCTACATCCCCGACATCATATCCATTTACAGTACTGTGCATTACATATTTAGATACAAAACCATACAAATGTGTATACCTGTCTCTCGATGGGAAGCAGCAAGCAGCGGATATTAAGCATGCAAGTCCTCAGCCGCTCAATAATTATTTCAAGTGCTCTGAAAAGATGGGAAAATAAGGGGGTGAGCAAACCACACGCTCAGTAAGGCAATTATGCAAGTAAGTAGATAGCTCCACTATCTACATGCTCATAATGCCATGCCCTTAAATCCATTTCTTTTCATTAAAATCATCAAGCACAAAGTCATGTATATTCAATGCCATAGTTCATCCAAAACTATTTGTGCATATATAAATCATGTAACTCATGCATTCAAAGCATTTTATGTGACATCATTAAATCATATTAAGCATGAATTAGATCAAGATCATGCAGTCTTTTATGCCATGTAAGACAAAACATGGATTTCAAATGAAAGCATGGAAAACACATCATGCCACTGCATTTAAATCAATTCATTTAAAACGCAGTATAAAATAACCCCTCTGGGTCAATCATCTTAAAACTCAATTCAATAAATTTCATTATAAAACTCCGGTTATAAACCCACCCTTCTTTCAGGGTCACAGATCATAAAATCATCTAAAACATATTTGAGCATAGTAGAAAATCATGAAATCATAAAAATCGGGGGCCTGACCCCTCCTTCGGGTCTACCCTGGTCTATCAGACCACAAGTTATATCATGTGAGACAATCAGGTAATTAACAGTAACATCGAGGACTATGGCCATATCCTAGTGATCCCTGGCAACACGGTACCTAGTGTGCGGGGTATCACACCTGAAACGGGAGGTGGGTCGTCCTACCCACCAGAACAGCATAACACCAGGATTGCGAGGGCAAGGCTTGCTGCCTCGTGGCTAATGCCACTCCACTCCAACAATCCCCACGGTACAGCGTACTACGCGTGACATACACGGTACAACGTACTCCGTGGACCCAAGCTCAATCAGGGGTGCCTGTAATAGGTCTTATCCACCCATATCATCTCTGTCTCAGAATGCACGTGTGAGCATATCATCTCACTGTGACACACAGTCTACAGGAGGCTCCAACACGGCTATATGCATGTAATATAAATCCCTGTGCGAGCGAAGCTCAAGCACGGCTCCATGCATATTCATGATATCTGAAAACCTCGTGCGAGCCAAGCTCTAGCACGGTTTCATAGAAATCAGTAAAATCTGCGTACGAGCAGCGCTCCAGTACGACTTAAACTGATTATAATTTCATGTAAATTCCACGTACGAGCAACGCTCTAGTACGGATATGTATATAAATTCAGTGAAAACCTCGTACGAGAAAAACTCCAGTACGGCATTCAAATGAATTATGAAAACTACGTAAAACTTTGTGCGAGCAATGCTCCAGCACAAATGGATGCTCAAGTAAATCAAATCTCGTGCGAGTTACACTCCAGCACGGCTTTAAGCATAATTAAATCAAATCTCGTGCGAGATTCACTCCAGCACGGCTTTATGCAATATCAAATCAAAACAGGATGCGAGCTAAGCTCTAGCATCTCTCATGCATGTCAAATCATTAAAACTAGTGCGAGCAATCGCTCCAGCACTATTTTATGCATACCACGTTAAAACAAATCAAAACATGTCAAAACAGAGTGCGAGCTAGGCTCCAGCAGCTCTCATTTCACAATATAAAAAATCAGTGCGAGCACCATGCTCTAGCACATTTCATGCATATGATGTCACAAGTCGGTGTGAGCAACTGCTCAAGCACATTTATGCACATTCACAAACGCAGATATAATGCGAACTACGTGTCGGCACTATCTGTTTCCATATAAACTTGATAGTTGGCCTCTTTTCCAAAGAAATTTCATTTAAATATTAATAACACCTACGTAGTGTTATTTTGTGAAATTCATGCATTTACTGGCCAATCTATCGTTTTACTTTGATTAAAATCAAGAAAATTCCTTAATCATAAAAATCCTTAAATCATGCATTCCATGCATGTCATGCTTTCACCATCCTTAGGTGAACTTCCCTCAATAGGGGTAAAATAGACATTTCACCTATTTCGATCCTTAAAAATTATTTAAACCACTTTTAGGATCATTTTACAATAATCGTGTATACATACAAAATCAGTGTATACAAAATCTATTAAAATATGCGTAGCTACCTCTAGCTACTCACACAATTCCCTTACCTTATTTATCTGTACAGTCTGACCTTTACATCGATGTCTCCTCACGCAGTCCGATTTGCTCCGAATCCAAATCAAATCTCCGGCACTGCGGATAAATGTTCATCAGGTCAAATACAATGCAATTAATTGTATTTCTTAATTTTCTGGGCTTAATTTAAATCATTGGGCCCGTTTACCCATATTGGGCCTGATTGTACCATAATGGACCATAATCGGCCTTAAGCCCGTTTACCACATTTTATCGAGGCCTATTGGGCTCATTGGACCCATCAATATTTATTTAGCCTCGTTCTAAATTCTCAGATATCTCAATTTAATATTTACGACAATTTATCTAATTTTCCAGAATTTAATTCATTTATGCGGAAATTAAATCCGTAATTTATGCGTTAAATATCAATCACGCATAACGATATAAAATTGTCGTAAATAAGGGTCACTTACCCGTTATTCCATGATAATACAAAAATCGGGGCTGTCTCAAGCTCTCGGTGGATGCCAATCGTCGAGCTACACAATTAAATATATTTTTTCGGGTAAATTTCCAGTCGGAATTAATTAAATTAAATATTCCGAAATTTAAATCGGTCAATTTGACCGCTTACCGACTTACCCGAAACTCGATTGCATCACTGGAATTTTCCTCAATTTTTTTCTCTTTTTCTTTTTCCCTTTTTCTCCCTTTTTTTCTTCTCTTTTTGGCTGAACCGGTCCGGTCCGGTTCAACCCGGTTCGGACCGCCGATTCAGCTCGGGTCCGGTTCGATCCAGACCGCCGGTTCAGTCCGGTTCACCCATCATTTTGCCGTTCCGGCGCCGTCCGGCCGGTTCCCGGTGCGATTCCGGTGCCGTTCGGCGCGCCATGGCCTGGGCTTCCTAAATCGGGCCTCGGCTGGGGTCGAATCGCGGCCATCGCCGGCGAATCGAAGCTTCTCTCCCGCAGCCCTCTTCCATCGATCTGGCGTTTTCCGGCGACTTCGGGGCGCGTGGGTGTGCGGGTCGACTTCCTGGGGTGCCGATCGACCTTCGCCGGCCGTCTCCTCGCGTCGTTCGCCGGTGGTTGCGTCGGAGCCGACGATCTCTTCTTTCTCGGTCTCGGCTTCCTTTCTTTCTTCCCCATTCGTCCGCCGTTTGCCGCCGTCCGTCAGACCGTTCGGGGTGCTGGTGGCTCGGCTGGCCTCGCCTCTGGTCTAGGCCTCTGCCGATCGCCGGTGATCGGTGAGGCAGAAGGGGGGCTCCCTCTGTTTCGGCTTCCTCAGAAAATCGTGTTTTCGCGATTTTCTGTTTTCTTTTTTTTTTTATTTAATTTTATTTATTTATTTATAATTAACTTTTAATATTATTTTATTCAATAAAATAATATTAAAATGCATAAATATCCTTAAAAAAAATTATATTTAATTCATTTAATCTGTAAATAATTTTCTCAGTCCGATTTTACCTTTTCGGTATATTTTTTGATTATTTTCGGGATTATTTTTCGATGCGAAAATCCCGGTTTATTTCAATAAATTCATATCTTGATCAATTTAACCCGAAATTTAATTATTTCTTCGTCATTGATCAAGATTTCTCATTTTCATATTTTTAATTAAATTTTCATGTCCCGATTAATACCGAATTTTGGTCTTTTGACCATTTTGCCCTTGCACGTATTCGGGAATACCATTTAAGTCCTTTTGCATTTTTAAATGCACTCGAAAATATCGGGTCTTACATCCTCAATAGCCATGAAGCATAGGTTGGCATTGTCCTCATTCGAATCATCATCGGAGCTGTCACTGTCGCTCCATGTTGCCATCATTGCCTTCTTTTTGTGGAACCTATCATTGGATCTTTTAAGAAGAGGGCAGTTAAATTTAATATGTCCAGGTTTTTTACATTCATAACACACAATGGTATCCTTTCTACCTAACTCTTCTTGATCTTTCTTGTGGTTTCTCCTACCACTACTACTTGCTCTCATTCTCATGAATTTGTTAAATTTTTTGGAAAACATTGCCATCTCAAGATCTTCTTCACTACCACTCTCATTTTTACTTTCCTCTTGAGTGGTGGATTTCAGAGCTACTCCCATTTTCTTGGGTGGCTCTTCATTTTTTCTCAACTTCATCTCATATATGAGTAGTGATCCTATTAATTCATCTAGTGACAATGTGTGAGGGTCCTTAGATTCCTCAATTGCAGTCACTTTAGCTTCCCATGATTTTGGTAGGCTATTTAACATTTTCTTGACCATTTCGATATTAGAGTAGATTTTTCCTAAGGATTTTAACCCATTAATTACATCAGTGAATCTAGTGAACATATCACTAATTGATTCTCCTTCTTTCATCCTAAATAGCTCATAGTCATGTGTGAGCATTCCTACTTTTATCTCCTTTACTTGGGTTGTACCTTCATGAGTTATTGCCAATTTGTTTGACATTGTCACAACCGGAGACTCTATTGTACTCATTTGGCCCTAAAGCACAAAATAGGGTGTGCATAGCCTTAGCATTTAGCTGAGCACATTTAACATCATTTGAATCCCATTTATCTTCTTCTTTAGGGATATCTCTTCCCTCTATTCTTTTAGTAGGGATTTGAGGTCCTTTAGTTATAATCCTCCATACCTCATAATCATTTGCTTGAATGAATAACATCATCCTAGTTTTCCAATAAGCATAATGTTCACCATTGAACATAAGAGGCCTAACTGTAGAATGCCCCTCTCCTACTAGATTGGTTGCTACATTGTTGTGAGCCATTAGATCGTTTCTAACTCTTAGGAAGTTATTCCTCTAGAATAAAAGAGTCCTAGCTCTAATACCAATTGTTGGCTCTACCGAGAGGGGGGGTGAATCGGTTTTCTAATGTTAATGGCAAATTTGAACTAAGTTAAGTCTAATTTGCAAATAATGAATAATCAAAATAATGTAATGGAATAAATTAAAGGAAGATAAGGGAGAGAAATATCAAACACAGTAGTTTATAAAGGTTCGGTCAATCTCTTGCCTACGTCCTCTCTTCTTAACCTCCTTGTCAAGAGCTTTCTTTCACTCTAACACTGAATGTTACACACTCCCTTTTTCAGGTTAAGGAATAACCTCTCTACCCTTTTTACACAAAGATGGATTCACCCTTTTATAAAGTTTATCTCACTGAGGAACAATCCTCTTCTCTCTTAAACTAAGGATGAATACAAGATCAAGCTTTTTATGTGGGTAGGATCAATATAGCTTTTGCACACAGGCTTATACAACAAACTCAATAAATGAGGATTGAAAACAAATAGAATGTGGGAATTAAATTCTTGAGAATGTACAAAATGTGCAGCAATGGTGTCTCTCTTCCCAGTATCTTCAATGCTTGATTTTATACTGAAGGATTGGTAGTTGAAGCATTTAATGTTGTTTTTCTCGTTGAGATTTTTGCAAAAAGAGCTGTTGGGAACCTCCAGTAGAATGCCAGATCGATCTCTAATCTTGACCAGATTGATCTCTTAGTTTAAATTTTGGCAATGTCAAATTAAATTGAAGCAAGGAGATCGATCTCATATATGTAGAGATCAATCTTACAATTTGAAAATGTTAGAGCAGATCGATCTGTCGAACAAGCAGATCGATCTTCCAATCTCTCTGTTTGAGGCAAGATCGATCTACAGATCGATCTACCAAGTATTCTCGTAGTGAGGAGATCGATCTCTAATCAACCCAGATCGATCTCCTTAGCTCTCTGACTTTGAGGAGATCGATCTCTTCCTATACCAGATCGATCTCATGAACTCTCTGTTTAAGTATAGACCGATCTACAGATCGATCTACTGTCTTTATCCTTTGTTTTAGAGGAGATCGATCTCTTACTAGACCAGATCGATCTCATATACATCTTGTATTAGATAGATCGATCCTATAACCCTTATAGATCGATCTCTGCTTCCTCAATACTCTGTACAGATCCTTTGAGGATTCAATCCTATAGCAGATTGATCTCATATCCTCATGAGATCGATCTCTCATCCTAGAAAACCCAGGAGATCGATCTCTCATCTCACCAGATCGATCTCTCATCCTCAAGGACTTAGTTTCTGGTACTGATATCCTCTAAACATGTTTTTACACCATCTTTATATTATTGAATTTACTTGTTTTGTCATTTCAAAATATATTAACTGAACAGGATTGATAGAAACTAAATCTCTATGAATTTGAGAGAAATTGAAACTTACCTATTTTTGCTTCCCCATAGCTTGTCTTACTCGTTTCTCTGAATCCAACCTCCAAAATTCAGTATGTCATGAAGGGGATGGAGCAAAGCAAGTTTGCAGGAAAAATCAAAAGCAAAAAAGGGCTAGAAACATGGGAAATGGGTTAAAAATGGAGAAAGGAATGAATAAGGCAGTTCACTCTCTTGCTCTGCGATTTTTAGAAAATCCCAAGCCTATAGATAGAAATTGCTCTGAGGGGATTGATCCCTTCCCCTAGGGGATTGATCCCTCTGCCTTATTTTGGCTCAAAAATGCATTCTATTTAGAGGGGATCGATCAATTCGCTTAAGAGATCAATCTTTTAAGTCGGTTAAGCCAAAATTGACATTCTGCCAAATAAGGATCGATCTCATTGCTTAGGGAATAAATCTTTAGGCTGCCTAAGGCCAAAATTGACTTTATTTCTTTATAAAATCGAGATGAAATCAAGTGAAATCGATTGGTAAGTTTTGACACTGTAGCTAGAAATACCAAAATCATAAAGAATAATATCTTACTTATTGATTTCTTATTAATAATATCTTACATACCAAAATCAAGTTTTGGACCAGTGGTATGTCTAGTTACAAGTGAAATCAAGTGCCTTATCTTAGTTCACTTCCAATGTATAAAAATTCGGGTACTCATAATTACATATAAATGCCAAGAAAATAACACTAAAAAAATATGGCACAAAGTAACTAGCTCAAATACACGTCAAAAAATAAAATTAAATGAGAAATCAAAATCATTTAGTCACATTAAACCCTTAAGATTATGTCTAAATCATGAGACTTAGATCTCTAGTGAACCATGAAAATTTTGAAGACTATCTTCAAAATCATGAAGTGAGATGTGCATTTCTTGAATTTTATCAAACATAGAACTTGCATACATATCTTGATCATCGAGGTGAGGCATCACCTCTTCATGATTAAAATCCAAGGTTGATTGCATAAGGGAAATCTGATGATCAATGGATGCAAGAGATGGCTCTTCATGACGTGGTTGAGATGATAAGTTAGGCTCCTTATTGCGTGTGGTAACACGCTCCACTTCATCATGCTCCTCAAAAGATGGTGTTTTAGGGGGTCAATGTAAAGCTCGTAGTAAGATATTATTCTTTATGATTTTGTGATGTATGGACAAGTCACATTTGATATAAATCATGAAGAATGAATGTTTTTAAGTTGCCAATGTGTATGAAATGCAAAACGAGTAGTTAAGCAAATCAAAAATGAATGCAACTGTGAATTTTAGGAAGAAGTTGCAATAGAACTACTTCTGAAGAGGAGCAGATTGATCTCTCATTCAATGTAGATCGATCTTAAAGAGGTTCTAGGTAGAACAAATCAATCTCATAAAAAGGGCAGATCGATCTCCTTCAGGCTCGGTGTAAAGCAGATCGATCTCATGCTTAAGAGTAAATTGATCCCACAGGCTTGGAAAGTCGATTCCTGAGGAGAAAAAGGCAGGACAGATTAATCCCCTATCGTTAGCAGATCAATCTCTAAGAGCAATTCTATAAATACAAGGCTTTGCAACCTCTATTATCCCGAGAACACCAATCCCCTTTGAAAACCAAAGTTAAACCTAATCTTTCTATACCAGAAAACTTCATCTTTTAAGTAATTTTGAGTGAGATTTAGTTAAGAAAAGTTGTTCTTAGTAAAGAGGAGAACAACATACTTGGAAACAAGAAGTTGGAATCAAAGATTGAAGCAACAAGGTGAATTTTGCCAAAATTGGTAAAAAAAGAGAAAATTTCAAGCTAGGTAAGATTCAATACACCAAGTTCATATATGTTAAGCTAGGTGTATTGGTGAGTTAACTGGTATAAGTTTAAATTGCTGAAAACAAATCGATCATGAAAAATATCCATGACCTAGCTATTGGCATGAATTTGAGAAAATGATGAAGAAGTTGAGTAAACATAGATTAAATGATGAAATGATCATGTATGAAAGATTGTAAGGTAATTTTATGAAATACCTAAATTAGAATAAATGAGAAATGAAAATAGGTATATGAAATATATGGTATGACACCATAATGGGAGAAAGTGATGAGATAAAAGCATTGATTTAGAGTCATGCAAGTGAAAATAAGTATATTAAGGTATACTGATGTGGATAATTATTAACAGCTTCGAAGTGATATTGGAAGCTAATCAGACTACAAGGTTTAGCACTACCGAGGAAGTGAGGTCACGCGACGTGATCCGATGTAAGGGAATTTCGTGAGTAGCTAGAGATAGCTACACGTATTTTGAATAGAATTTCGATAATTATATGATATATGAAATCCCATGTATAGAAATGTCGTGATAGGCAATCAATGAGATAAAGTGTGTTTTTATCCAAAGTTAGGGTAAAAAGCCTTAGAAGCATGTTGTGTCTAAAATTCATAGTTGCATGATAGAATGGCTAATGTTTTCATGTATATGCGAAAACAGCACTTTGAGTGCCGATTTGATTTGATTGGGTGAAATGCAAATTTAAATAAGCCATCTATCGGGGTTGTGTGAAAACTATTAGTGCTAGAGAATACTCGCACTATATTTTATGAGATATGCATCACATAGTACTTAAGTGTATTCTTGTACTAAATTTTAAATGTGATTTATGTATGATAGAGTACTGGGAGCATTACTTGTTCTCAGTTTTATTTAATGATGCATTGTATAGTATTGGGAGCATAGCTCATACTCATTTTTACATGATAGAGTATTGGGAGCTTAGCTCGTACTCAGTTTTCATTGATTGATGCATTATAGAGTATTGGGAGCATTGCTCATACTTGATCTTTACATGACATAGTGCAGGGAGCATTGTTTGCACTAGATTTATTACACTCATGTTATGGTCGTGCTGGGAGTGTACTCGCACGTACCAGTTTTGAAAGAAAGAGCATGAAATAGCCGTGTTGGGAGCCTATGTTGACTGTGTGTCGCACCGATTATATGCTCGCACGTGTAATATTTTGAGATATGGTCGAGGGCTATCGAAAATAGAACCCATAGTATGAGGACTAAGACTTATGGCAAGCATCCCGACTATGAGGTATATTCAAGGTATGTGGACTAAAACTTATGGCAAGTATCCCGACCTTGAGATTAGGTCCATGGAGTACTTTATACCGTGTATGTCACATGGAGTACGTTATACCGTGAGTACACGATATAAGTGAGTTGTGAGCTGACGATTGAGGATTTGACCCACCTACCGTTATAGCAATTGTGAGACCCCGCACACCGAGTACTGTATAGCCTGGGATCACGAGAAATGAGTTATGATCATAATCTCGAAACATGCAGTCGCCTATATCCTTTCATGCAATGTAAATTGATATTTCTTGAATGACTTATCACCTGGTTTTATAATCTGAATTTGTGAGTTTTGAAAAGGGTAACCCGGGGGATGGGTGAGGCCCAGATTTTCATGTTTTAAACATGACGTATGCCATATTATTTTAATTTGATTAAATGGCATAATAAATGTGATTTATATAAAATTACATGAGAAATGCAAATATTTTGCATAAACTGCTGAGATTGTTAAACCAGAATGTTTTCAGTTTTATAACTGACGATTTGTATCTCTATGTATATATTGCATAAAAGTTTCAAGCAGGATACATGCTTTAGATATGAATCGATAAGGAAATGATTTCAAGACATGAGCATTGTATTTTGTAGATAGTGTGGTTATCTACTTGCTTGCCTGATTTCCTTACTGAGCTGTGAGCTCACCCCTTTTTTATTTCCCCTCTCTACAGAGTGTTCACAGTAGTTGAGCACGACCGAGGACTGGTATACTTTGATCTGCTGCATATCCATCTTACAAGAAGTATACACATAAGAACATTTTTGTACTGAACATTGTAAAAGCACAGTTATGTAAACGAATGTACGGTCGGGGATGTATATGTACAAGTATTTGTATTAATGTATAAAAGCTTACATTCTAGAAAAGTATATTGATTTGTATGTTTATTATGAAATGAATATGGTTGAGGTGACTAATATCGAATCATAGCCCAAAGGTTTGGTGTTGAGTGATGACAGAAGGAGAGGTAAGTAAATTCAGAAAAAATTTGTGGTGATTTTGGTAGGTCACAGGAATGGAGGTCGTGACAGTCAAACCTAACAAAAAGTAACATTCAAGATAAAGTCATCCCGTTCAAAAGCAGCTTTATTGAGGTGGGTAGTAAGAGGTGGTATATAGGGTGACTCACACCTAACATTAGAGCTGAGGTAGAGAAAGAGATAGGTAAGAGGAATGCTCGAGACTATAGATTAGTTGGTTCCTCAAATGACCCTAACAATTCAAGTTTTGACACATGGTCACGTACACAGTGGGATTAAGCATTAACCTAGCAATCTGTGTCTCCATGTCATGACATGACACGAGACGAGTCAAGACACGACATGAATTAGTGAAACACAAACATGACACAAATTATAAAATATGTCTGAATCGCAAACACGAACACGACACATATTTTATATGTATGACACGTGACAGGACAGAATCGATATGTTATAATTATCCGTGTCACATGACACCACACGATAAATACGATAGACACAAATAAAATATAACTGACACGATTAAACGCGACACGAATAGACACGACACGAATGACACGATTAAAAATAAAATATAATCAAAAATGGAAAAGAAATCATCATATTTACATCAATAATTTAATTTACATTTATTCACATCCATATTAATTAACACTCACATATTACTGACAAATATAACAAAATAATAATCTTTAATCCATACAATCAATAATATATTTAAAATTGCAAAAGATACAAGCAAAACATAAAGAGCTAACATTAAGTCAACAAGCATAAATATTCAACAAAACATTCAAACATGAAGTCATTAACAATGCAAGAAACAACAATTCAAATAGTTAACATAACTCAATAAGATGTTGTAAATTGAAAAGAGCTAGAACACTTCAATGATGTTGAATCTTTTTAAAATAAGTATGTTATGTTAATCATTAATAAGTATATATTAATAATAAATACATGATGTGAAACCCCACACCTATGTACCTTAAGTGTACTCATTAAGTGTAATAAGACAAGTTTCGTATATTGATGAATGAAAATGCATGTGTGAAGGCAAATGTCCAATTTTGGTATTGTGAGGGACTAATAAATGGAAAAGGGGTTAAATGAATGAATGATGATGAGAAATCAATCTAAGGAAGTGTAAATGGGCATGTTTGATGTGTTGGAAAGGTTGAAAACCTTGAATGATGGCTTGGAGTGAAATTGGTGTGATTTGAGGAAGGTTTTCAAAGTGAAAATATGTAGAAAATGCAGTTTTAGTATGAGGGATCGATCCCCTCCCCAAGAGGATTGATACCCTGTGAAGGAAATTGAACAAAATGACAATGTGCTAAGAAAGGATTGATCCTTTAGCCTCAAAGGATCGTTCCCCTAACCCAAAACTATAGAAATTTGCATTCTACTACGAGAGGATCGAACCCTCTACCCTTGCAGGATCGATCCCTTCCTTGCTTAGAGCCCGAGAGTGAAAAATAGACTTAAGAGGCCAATCCCCTCATGCAAGGGATCAATCCCCTAAAGCTTACCTGCTCTCAGTTAGATTGAAAAACATCAATTCCTGCTTAGACTTTCATTCTCTCTCTTGACCCTCACCCGAAACCAAAAGAAAAGAAAGAAAGAAAGGAAAAAAAAAGGGAAAAAAGAGAGAAAGGGAAGCAAGAAAGAAAGCCCAACCCAAGAAACTTAAACAATTTCTTCTACTCACCACCCTCTACAACATATCTTCATTTTGAAGCTTTTGAAAAGGGATTGGAGACAAGATCTTAGAGAAAAGTTAGAGAATTGGAGAGAGAAAACTCCAACTTTCAAGATAAGAATTTATGATATTTCTATAATGGTTCTAAGATTATTTATGATATTTATTTGTAGTAAAGAAGCTTAGAAGTAGGTTTCTTGGCTTGCTTAAACCTAGGATTTGAAGATAAAGTATTTTATTAAATTATGAATTTAATATATGTGATGCTTGGATGAAGGATTTATGAAATGGCTAAAATATATTCTTAAGTAAAAATAGTTAAAGTTGACTTAGGGTTTGACTTGGGGCATATGTGGTTAACAAGCATTAAATGAAATCTTGGATATGAATTTACGATGCATTGAATTCATTTAGCAGCGAGACGAGTTGAGGAAGCATTCGACTATAGGGAAAAGTGGTGCCACAACCACAGCTTAATCTTGTGGTGTGTATCTAAAGGTTGGTAGTAACCAATTACAATTTATTTCAATGCATTAGTTATAATGGTGACTTATTTCGAATGGAACTTAAGATATTATGTCTTCAAATGTATCTTTATACCACAGGTTAGCTTAGGTCATACCTTTAAAATCATACAAAGGTTTTTTTACCATGAAACAAGAGTTTTACAAACTTCTTGAATTGTTTTCCTAATGATTTTGGATGTTTTGGCGGTTAAAAACCTAAAAAAAAAAAAACATATTGGTACATGAAAGATTGATCCCTTAGGTTATGGGATTAACCCCTCTACATAGTTTTGAAAAGGTTTTGCATTCTAACTTTTTGGGACCAATCCCTTGCCTCTAAAGGACCTATCCCCACTTCACAAGTTTGGTTAAAAAGCTTTGCAAACCCATTTTAAGACATGAACCGACCCACAATTATTATAAAAGGTTTTCAAAGATTATGTAATATGTTTTATAAACCTATTTTGATAAAAAAAAATGAGTGGGCTATTTTATGAAGCACAAAGTATAGTTTCATTTTGGATTATTGATGTTTTCTCTATGTTTTCAAAATCAAGTTTTGAGACTTAGCACCCATAGGTGATGCCTGTGTGGCAGTCATGCGAGTGAGCATCTCTATGAGACATGCAATATTCCCATGTTAGTGCCAAAAGGTACCCACACTCATACTAGACCAATGTTTTATGCTTTGCTTTATGCATGCAACTAGAAATGGTAACTATGATTTTGTAACTACGATTTTGGACATTATATAACCATACTCTAGTCTGCAACAAAACCATGGCCATTGGTGCACTTCTCCATCTGAAAATGACTTAACGATTTTGGAGCACGATCACTATAAGGATAATTTACTAGTCTCCACATATGTTTTTAGACTATGATTTTAGATATGATTTTAGACCATGTTTCAGTCATGATTTTGATCTATGATTTATGCTTTCGACTTATGTTTTTGGACATGTTTATGATTTATGTTTTCGAAAGTATTATGACTGTGATTCCGATTTTTATTTACTATACATGTTCTAGAAATGCATGTTTTCCAGTTATGAGCATCATGTTTTCGCTATCCTGCTCCTGCATGTATCTTTTACAGGGCTTTTCCCAAAGCTCACCCTTCTCAGATTTCTTGCAGTGATCCACATGAAGTATAGGATTTAGGCTACTGGACAAGAAGTCTCCCCATGCTAGCTATTGTACTTTATGAGGTAAACACCCTCTCTTTTGTATGGTTTATTTTTCAGACATTGTAAGCACATGTATGTATTCTTTTAGCAATGGGATGCTTAAGTGAAATGTCTATGAATCTTAATTATAATCTTATTGTATTAGTGATGTTAGGTACAAAAGTATTTGTATTTATCATATGAATGGAGACGAAGGCAAATAATGATGGTATGAGTAATAGTGAGACATCACTAATCTTTGACTGAGACCATAAACTAAAAGGAACTTACTAATGAGATCGGTAATGATTAGTTAACTAGGTTAATTGTATTATGCATTTAGCATAGACTACTGAGAGAACGAAGGAAAAAGTTTGTCTAAATTTTTGCTTTTAGGACATTATAGAGTTCTTGGTATCAAAGCTTGAGTTATCTGGTGCAACTTAGTGTAGACAAGCTAGAATTAGAATCATATCATATGTGCATGTGCTTGTCTGGTCTTAAACTTTTCTTAATTGCTGAAATTTGTACTTAATCATCTGTTTGGTTACAGATGAACAAGTACAGATTATGAGCGGGAGACATGGAAGGCCAATGAGGCAGGCTCAGCCACCTCTACCACCTCCTCGGTAGCTTGAGAGTCTTAATTCTCTCATCTCGAGGCTCGAGCAATGGCTTGAGCAAGGATTCAAGGTGTTGACTGTCGTGTTTGCCCATCACTTTGGGGTAATAATTTAGAGACTGTTGTACAACAGGTACCGCCACAGCCACCACAGCCTCAGGCATCGGCACCATTACCTTCTCCACCCTCAGGATCTTCACCTCCTCTTGCACCACAACCACCTCTACCCGAGCCACAAATGCTATAACCTCAGCTAGTAGCTCTATTGCATCCCAAGGACGAGGATAGAGTGGCTAGAAACATGAGTATGCTGAAGGACTTTCTTAAGATAAACCATTCACTATTCCAAAGGGTTCGGGATCTAGTTGAGGTTAAGAATTGGAAGTTGAATATAGAGAAGTCTCTTAACTACATGGGGTGTTCCACCATAGAGAGGGTCTTCTTAGCTATCTACATGCTCAATGAGGAAGTTGAGCAATGGTGGAAGTCCACTAAGACGGTACTGAGTCATAAGCATCCGGAGATCACGTAAGAGATCTTCTTCACAGCCTTTGATAAGTAGTATATCCCATAGATTACCCAAAAGAAGATGCAGTGTGAGTTTTAAACGTAGTTCAGAGGAGTATGATAGTAGATGCCTATGAGTCTGGCTTCACCGCATTTAGTCGATATGACCCAGAGACAGTCAGGGATGAAGAATGCAAGACCGAGAAGTTTTTGGTAGGATTGAGGCCAACCATCAGAGATAAACTGCTAGCTTTTGACTTGACGACTTTTAATGAGGCTATCTCAAGAGCTTAGTTGGTTAAATGATACCTCGAAGTACCCCCATGAAAGAGTCACAAATGATGGATCAAGTGTATAGAAATTGTAAGATTAAGGTAGGAGATAGGGAATTAGTAGCAAATCTAGTTTTGTTATTTATACATGGTTTTGATGTTATGTTGGCATAAATTGGTTAGCCTCCAAACGTGCCGATTTAAATTGCTATAATAAGACTGTAATCTTCTCCCTACCGGATAAGTATGATACATATTTTGCAAGTAAGAAATGAAAGTATGATGTTAAGATTTTGAAAATCTCATGATGTTTGTTTAATGTGAAGGATATTTCGCCTTTGTGCAAGATACTAGAATGCGGGGTCCGGAGCTTAAAGACATTCTGGTAGTTAATGAGTTTACAGATGTGTTTCGGGATGAGTTGTCAGGGTTGCCACTAGATAAAAAGTTTGAGTTCACTATTGATTTAGTTGCTAACACTGAGCCCATATCTAAGCCTCTTTACCGGATGGCACTGGTAAAGTTGGAGAAATTGAAAAAACAGATTTAGGAGTTACTGGATAAAGGATTTATTAGACCAAGTGTTTTTTGTAACAACCCTTGACCCTTGAAATTCGGGGAAAAATATATTTTTTTTTACTTAATTTACCCACTTATTCCCTTATTCACTTAGGTTGTATTCATGTTCAGTGTCAAATCACTTTTCCTAATTCCATATCCGAATTTATATTTAAATTCCATATTTTGACTTATATGGCTGATAGAAATTTCGGCAGCATAACGACTTATATATGAGCCGACCCACCTGCAATTCAATTGTTTTAACACTCTTAGATATCCACAACTACCAAGCATGCTTTCCAAATCCACATTTACAACCCAATACATCCATTTCGATTTACTACAAATCATCTCAAAATATAATCCAAAAAGTAAAATCCTTTACATTGTATTCCTTACAAATTACATCCCAACAAAATATTCCCAATATATGTCTGTGCATGCAAATATGTCTGGTACAGGAATGTAATTGTATACCTTTCTGCGTATACAAAAAGTAGCCTAGGGTAACTCTTTCCCACCAGCCTACGTCGTGTACGCGACAGGTAACGTCTGTAGATCACTGCAAATAATCTGAAAGGTAGAAGGGTGAGCTTTCGGGAAAAAAAGCCCAGTAAGAAACGCATTTAAAATGATCATAGTGGCTAAATCACATTGAATGCATAATAAAACTAAGAGATAACGGTTCTTTACAAATATCACATAGCTTTCAAAAAGCGTATATAAAACATAATCGATAGAAATATAATTTCGAAGTAAAAAATCTATTCAGTTACATTACAATCTATCGAAACATACAGAACTCTAGAATATTTCAAAACCGATAGAACTTCAAAAGCATAACTGATGCAGAAACATATATTGAAGAATCAAAATCTTATAGCATAGTTCATATCGGATGGAGACTTGGCTAACTTATAGAATTGTTGTGTGGCAATAACAAAATCATCCTCCGTAGAGGGAAATCATAAACATGCCCGAAGAAAGAATTCATATTCGCCACAAAGGCGCGCGTGACAAAAATGCATTGACCATGTGGCACTTTGCATCTGTAGGACTCAAGAGGTGGCCCCCACAGTCACACAGACTGTGTGGCACTTTGCTCCCACAGAACCCAAGATGTGGCCCCCACGATCGCATGTCTTTGTGAACGGCGTGGCACTTTGCTCCCGTCGGACTCAAGAGGTGGCCTCCACGTTCGCATGTCTTTATGATCCGCGTGGCACTTTACTCATGTCGGACTTAAGAGGTGGCCCCCACGTTCGCATGTCTTTGTGATCCGCGTGGCACTTTGCTCCCATCGGACTCAAGAGGTGGCCCCCACGTTCGCATGTCTTTATGATCCGCGTGGCACTTTGCTCCCGTCGGACTCAAGAGGTGGCACCCACAATTCCACTATACAATGCCTTTTTTTGTCTCAAAACAGAGTTTTCAAAATCTTACTTGGGTTTTTATAGCTCATAAACTCATATCGAGTAATAAAATCAAATTTTTTTAAATCTAAAAACTCTTTCATAAAACAGAAAGACAGTGTGGCACTTTGTTCCCGTAGGACTCAAGAGGTGGCCCCCATAATCACCTTTCGAAAACAAATTTCATTTCTCAAGCATAAGTTCACATACCAAATTTCATTTCATTCAGAAACATGAAATCAATCATACATAAGTCGAAACCATGACATTTATTTAGAAATCATGCTTGAAACTATGCATTTAATTTCATATAGCATTTCTTTATCTAGAAAACATGATCAAATAAATCTTGGGCTTATTAGGTGTCAGGTTTTGTTTTACAATCAAGGGTTGCACGAGAAGGCACGAAAACACATAAATAAATCGGAGTCTAAGGGTAGGGATACCATTACTATCTTAAATTACACCCCTTACCTCGATTTATCGAAATTTTCGAATTCTAGTGGTGACGCCTCCTAGTACCTCCTTTAATTCCTTCTACGATCATCTACACCGAAATTATATACTTAGCACCCTATTCATGCGAATTGTCCGAATTGCGTTAAAATCATAACCTATTCGTTACTACTTCGTGTGTAAGTATTATTGCACCTACCTAGGCCAACACGCACGTTTATATATTTTCTTTGCTATTTATATATTTTGTACATACAAATCTTAATATACACATTTATTATATACATCTACATGTATATACACATAAATATATATATATACTCCTATATATATTATTATTTGTTTTCATTTTTCCTTATCACATGTATATATTCTTGTATGTACACAAACTAATATACACCCTTATCATATGCACCTATTTGTATATACACCTAAGTATATACACACATTCATTTTATCATTTAATTTCCTTATTCATCATCACATAAATATATATATATATATACATATATTTTTGGTCTATTTTTCATCTCTCCCATTTTTATTTCACATACACCTTAATTCACACTAACATGCTTATAAACACAAACACATATATATACATGTACAGTAAATATAAATATATACATATAGATATTACCTTTTCTTTTCTTTCTCTCTTCTCTTTTTTTTTTCTTTTCTTTTCTCCTTTTCCTTTCTTCCCTCTCGGTCAGCTTCTAACTTCAGCCTCGGTCTTCTTCCAGTTTTCAGCTCCCTCGATTTTCTTCCATTTCCAGCCCCTGTTTTGCTCTCTGTTTTCCAGGTCCTACTTCAAATGAAGCCTCGGTTCCAGCCTCTCCTCCCTCTTCCTCGGTTTTGTCCTACTTTCACCCCCTTCGGTCTTCCTCTCCTTCTCCCCTGCCTCTCGGTTCAGCTTCTCTTTGCTTCAATTCCCAGCTACTTCAACCTCGGTCCGCTTCAATTTCTTTTTCCAGTTTTTAGTTCCTACCTCCCTCGCTCATTTTCCTCAGCTTCCTCTCTTCTTCGACAGCTTGAAAAGGAATGGAAACACAGAGGAGCTTCGATCTTCTTCTCTTGTTCTGCTCCTCTGTTTCACCCTTAAAAACAACACCTAACAGCCACCTCAATCTGGCTCCGTCTCCCCTGTACAGTAATCAAATTTCCAGTTCTGCTCCGATCGGCTTCATATCCTAAAATTGCCGATTCTAGCCACTAAACTAGCCAAGCTCCCCTGCACTCCAACCTTTCCTTCGGCCTTCACTCTCACCCTCTCGGTCTCTTCCTTGCAAACCCAGCTTTCCTTCCCCCTCTCCTTCTTCTTCCTCTTCTCCTTTCTCTTTTCTTTCCTCTCTTTCTCCCTCGACTGGACAGTCTACTCTTCCTTCTTTCTTTTTTTTTCACTTTCCTTCTTTCCTTCTCCTCCCTTTCCCCCTCAGCTGGCCACCCTTCCTTCTCTTCTTTATCTTCTCTTTGTTTCCAGCCCAAGCAGAGATGGTCTGCCTCTTTCGAAATGAAGCAAACGGAATTGGCTTTCTTTGAAAGCCAATTCCGTACAATACAATATATATTATATTAATATATATATGTTATATTAATATATAGATAGATATTATTTGTTTGTTTTTGTTTAGTGTTAGTATTATTTTTTTTTTGTTTTATTGTTTTGTGTTCATTTTCATTTTAATTCATTTCATCCTATTTTATTTATTTATTACTACCTATATGATACATATTACACATTACAATATATATATATATGTCATATATATATATATATATATCATTATTTATCCATTTTAAACTTTTCCTAGTATATATATATGTTATATATATATATATATATATATATATATATATATATACATTTCCTTTTTTTATAAAATTTTCCAATGACAATATTCATGTCTTCCATGAAATTTTTATTATTTCGAAAACGAAATATTCTTAGGATCTCATCACTCCTTATAAATTCCGATATAAGTTTTCTCATCAAAATTATTTTCGATCCCTCCCTGCTTGCATTTGCTTTATCACTTCCCGTATTTTTGGGTTCCCTGTTATTCACAGGCTTCTCGGTTCCTATAGTCCTCGAGTCATTCAACGAATATTCACACTTCCATTAAAATTTATTATTCCCATTTTTATATATAGTCTAACTAAATGTAGAAAATTTGTGGGGTTTACATTTTTCCATAGGGAGCATTGGTGTTATTTGTAAGGAAGAAGAATGAGAGTTTAAGGTTGTGTGTTGATTATCGGATGTTAAATAAGGTGACAGTGAAGAATAAATACCCACTCCCTATAATCGATGATTTATTTGACTAGTTACAAGGTGCATCTGTGTTCTGTAAGATTAATTTGAGGTCAGGATATCACCAATTAAAGATATGAAAAGAAAATATCCCCAAAACCGCTTTTAGGACTCATTATGCCCTGCAGCATTTATGAATCTAATGAATAAAGTGTTTAAGCCCTACCTGGACTAGTATGTTATCGTGTTCATTGATAACATACTGGTGTACTCTAAATCCCAGAAAGAGCATGATCTGCATCTACGGATAGTCCGCAGACGCTCAGGAAGAAACAATTGTATGACAAGTTGGATAAGTGTGAGTTCTGGTAGGATGAGACAACATTCTTAAATCATACAAAGGTCTTTTACAATGAAACAAGAGTTTTACAAACTTCTTGAATTATTTTCCTAATGATTTTGGATGTTTTGAGGGTTAAAAACCCTAAAAAAATGCATAATGGTACATGGAGAATTGATCCCCTAAGTTATGAGATCGATCCCTCTACACGATTTTGAAAAAAGCTTGCATTTTGACTTTTTGGGATCAATCCCCTACCTCTAAAGGACCTCTAAAGGACCTATCCCTACTTCACAAGTTTGGTTA
The DNA here is from genome assembly GCA_033439115.1 of Firmiana major. Lineage (NCBI taxonomy): Eukaryota > Viridiplantae > Streptophyta > Magnoliopsida > Malvales > Malvaceae > Firmiana > Firmiana major. The sequence continues at coordinate 38,681,015 of CM065907.1, read as the reverse complement.
AAAAGCTCTTCAAACCCATTTTAAGGCATGAACCGACCCACTATTATTATAAAAGGTTTTCAAAGATTATGTATTGTGTTTTAGAAACCTATTTTGATAAGAAATGAGTGGGCTATTTTTTTAAAGCATAATGTATGGCATTGTTTTGGATTACCGATGTTTTCACTATGTTTTCAAAATTAAGTTTTGAGACCCAACACCAATAGTTAATGCATGTGTGGCAGTCATGTAGGTGAGCATCTCTACGAGACATACAACATTCCCACGATTTAGCTTTAGCAGCATGTTAAGTGCCAAATTGTACCCATGCTCATACTAGACCAATGCTAAGTGCTTAGCTCTATGTATGCAACCAAAAATGGTAACTATGATTTCGTAACTATGATTTTTTATTCTGTATGACCTTGATCTAGTCTACAATAAGACCATGGCCATTGTTGCACTTTCCCTCTAAAAGGGACATGATTTCAGAGCATGATCACTATATGGATAATTGCTTAGTCTTTATAGATGCTTTTGGACTATGATTTTGGCCATGTTTCAGTTATGATTTCGATATATAATTTATGATTTTGACTTATGTTTTTGGACATGCTTATGATTTATGTTTTCAAAAGTATAATGAGTATGATTTTGGTTTTGATTTGCTATTCATGTTCTAGCAATGCATGTTTTTCTGTCATGAGTATCATGTTTTCGTTATCCTACTCTTGCATGTATCTCTTACTAAGCTTTTTCCGAAAACTCACCCCTTCTCATATTTCTTACAGTGAACCATGTTGAGTACAAGATTTAAACTGGTAGACAATGGGTCTCCCCAAGCTAGTTATTATACTTTGAGGTATGCAACCTCTCTTTTGTATGGTTTATTTTCCAGACACTATAAACACGTGTATGTATTCTTTTGGCAATGGGATGCTTAAGTGAAATGTATATGAATCTTAAGTGTAATCTTATTGTATTAGTGATGTTTAGTACAAAATTATTTGTAATTATCATATGAATGGGAGCGAAAGGAAATGATGATGGTATGAGCAATAGTAGGACATCACTAATCTTTAATTGGGACCATGGACTAAAAGAAACTCAGTAATGAGATCGGTAACGATTAGCTAACTAGGTTAATCATATTCTACACTAAGCGCAGACAACTAAGAGAACGAAGGAAAAGGTTAGTCCAAATTTTCGTTTTCCGAGATGTTACACATTTAATAAAGTATGTTACGTCTATTTTAAAATAATATATGTCTACTTAAAATAATTTATTATAAGTTATAAACTTATAATATAATTTTAAAAAAATCATATATATTAATATCTTATTCTTATCATAATAATTTGTATGTTAATATTATGTTATTTTAATTTTTTATAATGTGATGATATATAGAACAAAATATAAAATCTCTTACTGTATTGCAATTCTATAAAATGTAAACTCTTATCATTATATCATGTAATACAACGTCAGTGATATAACATAATTAATTATACAAGCTCTTATTATTACAATACGAGATTTATATATTATACATTATAACAAAATATCATATATATATATATATATATATATATATATATATATATATATATATATATTTATACATTATAATATCATATATGTAAGAATTGTTAATTGTATCTTGACTTACAAATACAATAAATTTTTTCTCATTTCAATACTTTATTTTTAGAATTTAAAAATTTTATTATATTAATTATAATTAACTAATTTAATTTCATAATTAATTTTATTAATTTATTTTCTTGTAATATTTATCAAAGTATTGATTTGTTTTAAGTTATGAATTAATTTTCATAATGTATTATTTCAATACAATGCAGTGATTCACTTGGTAAATACTTAGTGATAAATGTTTTTGGCCAAGGTTTAAATCATCCCACAAGCATACATCATTATCGTGTCTTAGACTGTATCGTGTAACACAATTTATTTAAACGTGTTTCTCGTGTCTTATACGTGTTAACTATGTATTCGTGTAACACGATTTTCTTAAACGTGCTTCCTTGTTTTACACGCGTTTAGTCATGCCTGACATAGCTAAATACTAAAAGTGTCGTGTCAAAATTTGTGTTAACACGACTAAACATGAAACGCGTATTTCCCAAACTCATACATGATTTTTTTTCATATTGTATTCGTGTCGTATATACATTTGTCAGGTCTAATTAAGCACAGTGAAAAATAAACACAGGTGCATTGAAATTCGAATGATCAACCTGATAACTATATGGAAATAAATTTAGCATGGATATGTGACAATGGGTTTTAAAAGTTTTACTTTGTCTTATTATATCATAATCAAAAGTTTTGAACTTGCATGTTCTACATGCACAGCAAAGCAAGGTTGTCGCAAACCAAGTTGTTCACTTACCAACCTCTAATAGTGATCCACACAAGAAAGAATGAAACATTCTCAAAGGTTGAATTGGACTATGATCGTTCGATTTAGTTGAATTGTAAGGCTTTAAGGGAGGGCTTAGGTTTTCTAAAATAGGATAGGGTTAACCTAAGGTTTAGGAATGGTGTTTTAGGGTTATGGGTTATTTAAGGTTTTAGGACAGTTTAAGAGTAACGTATAGGTGTATGGTTTATATGATTGAGATTTAGAGTTTCGAGTTTAAGGTTAATTTAAGGGTAAGATTGGAGTTTATGGTTCAAACACTTAAACCAACCACTTTTGCCTTTTACACCATTTTCCTTATTTTCTTTATTATTCTCACATTTTTTTGCATAAGAAATAAATTTAAATAAATGGAAAAAGATATATAAAATCCAAAAATTAATCAAAAGTTATGTAATGAGATACCATAAAAATTTAAATCGACATCTTAATCTCTCGTTGAAATTTAAATCAAGGCAATTTTTTTTTAGAAGAAGGTAAAGAGAAATGCTTGCTCTTTTGCAACTTACTTGAATTAAAGACAGAAAGCCCTAATTAATCAGAAACTGAAAATCATAAATTCAACATTTTAGGATCCATGCCAAAATAACCAGCCATCTGTCATCTTTCATCACTAGACACGCATCTTTTGCAAACGATAAAAATCAAGAAACATAGCAAGGCTATTTATTATTTTATTTATTTATTTTTTAATTTACAAATTTTTTTTACAAAAAAAACGGGAGGCCGTACAGAGAGGAAGTATCTAGGGGCCAAGTCAATTTTCTTTTTAGTTTTACCACTAGTTAGCAGTAATTTTTTATCTTTTTACTTTTTCACCTGAACATCCTATAAATATATCTCGAATCTCATGATTTTTACGGTCTGCAACGCACTCGTAAAGTCTCTGAAGCGAAGCAAACTAAATAAAGTACGCTAAGAATCGCCAAAGATGAGGTTTTTCCTTTTCCATTTTCTTCTTTTTTTTTTTAGAATTTTTTTGCCATTTTTCATCGTAGTTTTAGCTTGTTTGGTTGAATATAACATGAAGGAAAATGAAAGGAAAAAGAACATTTACTACCATTGCCTCTATTGTTAGTTTACTGATATTTTTTCTCTGGTTTTTGTTATTTTTGTTATGCTGCAAAGAGAGGGTTTGAAGGGCTTAGACTTTTACTATTTGCGTTTTCTTTGCTAAATGATTTATTTTCTTTGGAGGGGCAGATGTGAAAATGATTTTGCCCTGTTAATTTGTTAATAGAACTGGATAAGAAATGAAAAACAGAGAAATTTTGATGGGTTTTCTTCCCTTTTGTTAATAACTAAGCAGAGGGTCTGGTTTGAAGTGTATTAAAAAGTTTGGTTTTTGAAGGGTTTTTGTTTTGGCAACTCTCGAAGAAGTTATTTTTGAATAATTGCTTTTCTCTTTTCCTTCATGATAATAGGAGACAGCTCGTAAATTTGGAACAATTCTATTGCTATTTAATGCTGCCACTTGCAAATAAAAGACTAAGACTTTATGAGAAGAAGAAACTATTCTTAGATTTAGCTGAAACGGTAAATTGGTAACTCATTTCATATCCACTTTTCATGAGGTGTTTGTGTTGTTCAGTCTTGAAAAGTTGTTGGGTTGTAGCCTAATTGCAGCATTTTGGCAAAATGATGTTGATGTCAGGGTTCTAGAATAATGGGGTGTGATACTTGTTCTGTCGGCTGAATGAGTGAGATATTGGGATGACCATAGTTATTAGAAGTTTAACTCCCTTGTTCCAATTTAGTGACTTTTGATACAAGTGTATGATATTTATGTTCACCCATAATGCGTGCCTGCTATGATTCTCATAAGAGTGTCTTATTTAATCTAAAAAACGTGTTAAAGTTTAATGACACTGTCATTTTAATCAAGAAACCTACTCATGGATATTTATATATAATTTGCATAATTTTTTATGTCATTCTCTCCGAAGTTTATGAGCTTGAACACATTTTAAATTGTTTTAGCTTGTACCCCTGTCAGGTCTCTAGATTTTGGATGTTGCTGTGATGGACGCATTATATAGCTGTCAGATTGTGACCCCATCTTACTGTCTAACCATTATGTTGTTTATGTATCTTTTACTTTGGCTATGTTGCCTCAAGCCATTTGTCTCTTTAATTATCAACTTTTTGAAACATCTGTAATGTAGATTTTCATGTTTATGCCGGACCAATGTTGAATTTATTTTTTCTACATCATAGTTCTGTAAATATTTGACTTGAAGTAGGTTATCTATTCAGTAGTCTTTAGCCAATTAGGTTGTTTGGTAATCTATAATTTTGGAACAATGATGTTGAGGGTTCTTGACTATGATGCAAATATCAATTGATTAAAATTTGCTTTGTGGACTGAGTTAATTGTTTTAGGTACAAAACATGTTCTTGGAGAGATTGATAATGGCGCTTACGCTTTCAACTTGTTTCTAAGTTTCCATTTGAACATTTCTTATTGCAGCCGGCATCCTTCAGTGAAATGGGCCCAGAGGCCAAATGTAGTCTTCATAACCATTGAGCTTCCAGATGCACAGGATGTGAAGCTTATATTGGAGCCTGAAGGAAAATTTTTCTTCTCTGCTACTAGTGGAGTGGACAAGATTCCCTATGAAGTTGACATGGATCTGCATGACAAAGTTGACATCAATGTAGGTCTACAGCTAAAATCAAATTATTGTGATTAACCTTTAACACATACTTTGCTTTAGATAGGAATGAGTAGAAGAGGAGAATTCATAATGATTTAGCATGAGTTTACATCTTGGTTCATATAGTCTATTTCAGTATTGGGATAAAGACTCCGATGATGATGATGAACCTCTTAACACATACTGCCTACACAGTACACGGTAATATGTTTCATTGTGATGTTTGCAGGAAAGCAAGGCTAGTGTTGGAAAGCGAAATATCTGTTACCTTGTGAAAAAGGCTGAAAACAAGTGGTGGAGCAGATTGCTGAAACAGGAAGGGAAACCACCTGTGTTTTTGAAAGTTGATTGGGATAGATGGATTGATGAAGATGAGGAGGATCAGGACAGTAAGGGTAAGAGTTATTTCCTCAATGTCCTAAATGGTTTTTTCAGGAGTCTTAGTTTTTAGTTTGACTCACTGGGGATTTATGTTACCAGTTGGACCCGATATGGACTTTGGCGACTTTGACTTTTCTGTGAGTAGCTGTGTTATCACCTAATATTTAATGAATTGAGTGCCTTAAATAGGATTTGATGCTATTTTTTCCTTTTTCTTTTTTATTACAGAAGCTGAACATGGGTGGTAGTGAAGGCTTTGGTGAAGCTGAAGGTGAGGATGGTAAGTTTCAAAATCCATTTAGTATCAACTAGAATGTGCCAATTTGTTGTATGGATCTTGAGTTGGAAGCATGTTTTAATAGAGCTATTTTCGCTATATTAATTTAAATGAATCCGAATGCTTTCTCCTTGCAGATGATGACAGTGATACGGAAGAGGATAATGTAGAAGAAGTACTGCCTTTGAAGAAAGATGTTTCATCATCTGGTGCTGAACCTGAAGTCAGTAAAGATTAAAGCCATATTTTGGCAGTCATAACTAGATTGAGTTGAATGTTTTTATTTGCTGAGCCCGCATTTTAGTGGAAACCTCTAATCATTATGAGATTTTTAGATTGTGAGTTATAATTTTCTTTATCAAATATCAGCTTGTGAAAGTATAATCTTGCTATTTGAGTTATTGTTTCTTATTTATGGCGATACATCTTGTAGATGTTGGAACTTACTTGAATTAGGAAGTTTTTTTTGGATCTAGATAGTATGGGTGGGGGATGTGGATTGAATCTTGAGCCCAGCACTTTGAGCTAGAGATACATCATGCATTGTAGTTAAGCAATGTTACCCAAAAGGATAGATATTTGCAGACTAAGATGTGAAACATAGCACTTAGCTAATTTTCTGGAATATGTGCCAAATTGAGCACTTGTCATTGTGAGGATTTGGGCGTGGGCTCTGTATTTGTTTCAATTCTAACAGTTGTCTGAGGAAGACATGCATTAACATTTTAGCCCTCTTCGGGCTTGCCTTTGAGTTGTGACAATGTCACCATCAAAATGTTGTCGTAACCCAATGGTAAATAGCGACCCATGCAGTGAGTTAGAAGATTACTTTAGAGCCGTCAATAGATAGTCCGAAAACTCATCTAAGTTTATTCGAAATTAAATTTGGGATTGATCTAAATTGATTAAAAAGGTCAAAAGCCCAAGCTTGGAAAATTTGGATCAGGAAAAATCAAATCTCGAAAAAAATCGAAATTGAAAAAATCAAATTCATAAATTCAAATTTAATATGATCCAAATCTGAGGATGATATGATTTGAATTTGATCCAAATCTCGTAAAAAAATTGTATTTATAATCTGAAAAAGAAAAAACTTAAATTATAATTTTGTGATTATTTTATTAAATAAATAAATAATGATATACTTTTTCTAATTAAATTTTATAATTTTTTTTAAATTATTTATTTAACAATTATATCAATAATATATTATCAACAAATAAGTATTGAATATTTAAATTCAATTATTATATAAAATTATTTTAAAACACAATATATATATATATATATATATGAATATCAAATAATTTTTAATATCATACTTAGTGTATTTATAATAATAAATAACAAATATATTATTAAATATAACATTTGATTTTATTATAAAAACATTTATTATACTATTTTATTATATTTCATATTAAAATTTTAATTTTAATACAATAATAAATAAAATAAATAAAAATCATTATATAATTGTAATATTTGTTTCGATTTGATATTTTGTGCAAAAATTAAGAATATTATCAACAAAATTAAATTTAAATTATATTTTCTTAGAGTTTTAAATAAATATAAAATATTAAATTTATGTGAAGATAAAAACTTAATCTTAATATTAAAATATATTTGTTGTGCATGATAAAAGAATAATAAAAATACGCCACGAAGAAAACATATGAGAAATAATGCAAGCCCTGAGTAAGATAAAAAAGGCAAAAAAGTAATTAATGACAGAGTAAATCCCTATAAATAGAGGTCAGTTACGATTCGTTAACCTAATTCTGAATTCCCCTACTGAAACTCTACCCAGTTCTCTGGCTGACTTAAGTATCGGAGTGCAAATGCAGGGAAGAATCCCTGCGTCCCTCTGATTATCTCCCTTCTTGCAGAGTATTCAAAAGCACGTGGCATGAAGATCGAGAGGGGGACATCAGCAATGCATCATTGTTGTACTTGGCAACAATAATTGGCGCCGTCTGTGGGAATTCGAAGAAAAAGTCATTCTACAATGATGGTATGGACACGTTCAGCAGCAGTCAGACGCGAGGATAGTGAAGACATGGTGAGTTCTCCCATGACTGATTTTGGAGAATGAGCAATGATGTCGAGAGGAGCGAATATGATGGCGATTCCCGTCACTGAATTCGAAGCTATGCGGAAGCAAGGGGAAGAGACCGTCTAAACTTTGCGGACAATGGTGGACCTATTCAAGGGTGTTTTCCTGCATGTGAATTTGCCGCCAACCGTCCAACATTTGGTAGGAGAAAGGCGGAATTCGCAGAATGCCGAAGGCATGCCGCAAATCCTTCCCGACATGGACACTGATGGAGTGCCGCGACACCTTCCTGCATGGTGAATCCTGGAGGCATGCCGCGAACCCTTCCCGGCATGGAGAACTCTGAAGGCATGCCGCGATCCCTTCCCGGCACGATGAACGCTGGAGGCATGCTGCGAACCCTTCTCAGCATGGAGAACTCTGAAGGCATGTTGCGATCCCTTCTCGGCATGGCGAATGCTGGAGGTATGCCGCGAACCCTTCCCGACATGGCGAACACTAGAGGCATGTCGCGATCCTTTCCCGACATGGGGAACTCTAAAGGCATGCCGTGATCCCTACCCGACATGGCAAACGCTGGAGGCATGCCGCGAACCTTTCCCGGCATGGAGAACTCTGAAGGCATTCTGCGATCCCTTCCCGGCATGGCGAACGCTGGAGGCATGCCGCAAACCCTTCTCGGCATGGGAGACATTCGCGACATGGATGACATTGGTGGCATGGGAGAGCACGGCGCCATGCCACGAAACCTTCATGGCATAGGAGATATTGGCGGCATGACGCTAAAGCTCCCAGGGTATGTCGAACCATAGCGGCATCCCGCGTGACATTCATGGCACGAGAGATACTCACGGCACACTCGCTGTAGACCCTCGCGGCACCTTGGCGGCACTCTGGCGGCAGAGCCTCGCGGCAGACCTTCATGGCACTCTGGCACCAGACCTTCGGGGCAGGGGTGTACGAAACCCTCACGGCATGGCTGTGCAAGACCCCCCGTTTTCTTCATGCGCCACGTGGCGCATTCTTCGTGCGCCATGTGGCGCACTCATAACGCGAGGATGCCAGCTCGCGCGAGACCCTCACTGCTTGGCTTCGCGAGACCCTCACGATATGGCCTCACGAGACCTTATGTGTAAGACCGAGGAAGAAATGAGGCGTCAAGGTATAAGAGACCCTGTGCATGAGGCCTCGAAAGGCCTGAGGCGCCAAGCTACGGAAGACCCCATGCGTGAGACTCCAATGAAATGGAGATATCAGGGCGTCGAAAAACTGCGGCGTCATGGTACAAGGAATTTAACACGAAAGATTGTTGGTGGCCGGAGACGCCAAAGTACTAGAAACCTTGAGGGTCCGGCTATGGTAGATACTGGATATTTGGATGCGGAAGATCCTTGGCCCCATAACACAAATGGCCTGCCAAACAATGGAATCAAAGGTGTGGGAATGACAGGGTCTCATGTTGGGAGAGACTCGGAAATAGATCCAACACAAAACCTTGAAACTGGAATGGCAAACTTTCAATCTCAAACTCATTAAAACCGAACTCAGGGTAAGATGAGAGAAGCTATGGATGCAACCAAGCCGATTCTGTCAGACCCGTATTTTATGTAGCTTGTTCCTTATGATTCCTATGTGTATGAACGCTCTATTATTATAATTGAATCATAAGAAGAGTAATTACTAGATTTAAAGTGTCTATGAAATGATTTAGCACTCATAAGCTACATAACAGCCTAAGGTGAGCTATAAGAGTCACAGGCTAAACCGAGTGGATCTGAATCATTCTAACTGAAGAGAAGAACTTAAAATGAGAAAATATAAAGAGCTTATGAAGGAAAGTCAGTTTGATTTAGTTTCGAACACAGAGAACGAGAGTAAAAGCTAAAAAGGGTAAAATGGACCTTTTTAGCGAGTTAAGGTATTTAGGGTATTTCGAGCATATTTACCTACTAAAAATGATTAAAACGTAAAGACGAGTGTAAGACATAAGATATGACACTTTCAAAATTTTAAGAAAAAGTCAACTTGGTCAATGATTAAGGAAAAAGTCAACAATAGTTATGAAAAGTGGACTTTTACCATAGTTGACTAACCATGGTTAAAAATTTACCTAAGTATGGAGAAAATTTTGGGGAAAAATATTTTTGGTCAGAATACAAGATAATCATCCCCGGAAGTAAGAAAAATTTATTCGGAAGGATTTCGGATTAAAATTAATGGATAAAAACGTAATGGGCCTAGAGTGAAGATTTTAAAGCCCATTAAGGTATACTAAACGTAGATCGAAATTCTTAGGTCCCTTAGACCGAATTGTTGGACCGATTGATAGGCTAAATATTTAGACAATAAAAGGCCCGAGGTATAGTAAAATTTTCAGCCCGAAAGCCCATTAAGAAAGCCCAAATCGAGAGGCCCAATTGTAAAGCCCATTAGGATTAAATATCTAACCATAGTTAAAGATAACTATGACTCATTAGATGACTCATTAGGTGACTCATAACTAAACCTTAGGAAGTCAATTTTAATGGCTGAAAAGTAAGGCTTAATGGCTAAGTAAATGGCTTATAAAATCAGCCACACCATTGTCATCTTCTTCATACCATTCTCAGCTACATAAGGAAACCATTGAAATACATTTATCTAAGCTTTCTCTCACTAGAAATCACTAGGATTTAGGCATATTTGGAACTTGCATTCTTCATGAAAGTTGTTCCAAATTGAGAGGAGAGTAACATATGTTGGAATTGGCTATCAAGAAGCCATAGTGTGCAAACTGTAAGGCTCCAAAGTTTCGGCCAAGTGTGAACACAAATACTAGGTATATTTTCAAGCTTTCAAATTCATATATATTAATATATGAATGATTTTAAGTATATTGGTATATGTTTTAAGCATTGAAACATATGAAATCACTATGATCATGGTTAGGCCAAGAGTGAGTAGTGAAATATTGATGAATGCCCATATTATATTAAGGCATAAATGAGTTGATATACATGTGTTAGTGATTATGGTATAGTTAGAATTAATCAATTTGATTAATTAATACATGTATTGAGTTGGCAATCAAGGTTTGATAAAATGCCTAAATGAACTATGTGATACTTAAGAACATTGCCAACCAAGTGCTTGTGAAAATGCCTAAGTGAATTGGCTAAGGAAATGGACATGGACGACATGCCATGGTGTGACCGACGACATGGGGTGCTCTCGGCCATGGCATGTGGCCGAGAGGTCCAATGGGCCAAGCTGAATTATTTTAGGCCCAATGAGATGTAATGGGTCTAGGATAAGCCCAATAAGAGTTTGTGCGCCCCACAAGCCCACAGGGCCCAACGACAATGAATAGTAAAATGAAAATGAGCTTAAGGCATAGTTAGGCCCATTAATGTTTATTAAAGCCCATTAAGTGGAATAGACTGTGTTTAATGTGGAATACAGTAGGAAAAAGTATAATTAACCTGATAAATGGTTATATGCAGCTCCAGAGATTATTGGAGGAGCAAATCAGACTGTTGGATCGAGCAGCGTTGAGAAAGTAAAATTTCTCGAGTGATTGCAGGTAAGGGACTTTTGTGAGTAGTTAGAGATACCTGCACGTATTTTTGTCTGCTTTTACATTCACTTAAAAACTCTGAGGGTCAGAGAAAGTGAATAATAATTATTATGACTCGATAGTGGTAAATTACGATTTTGCCCTTAGTTAGGAAAAAAAGTCAACTTTTGTGAAAAGTTGTAAAAAACATGGAAACCACCATTTTGAGTGTTTTACTGCTGTTTAGTAGAAGAATAAATAGATGAGCTAATGATTTTAAGGTTGATGTGAATTAAGCACACTTTATAGTGCTGATTTTGATGTTTTGAAAATCATCCCTTTTTAAATAGCCATCTATCGAATTATGTGAGAATAAATCATGATAGAGCACAACTCACACTTGATTTCATATATTTTCCACATATATTACTGCTGGATTGTGATTCACACTAGATTTCCATGACATGCATGATAAAGTGCTGGAGTTATTACTCGTACTCAGTTTTATATGATATATGCATGAGAGAGTGCTGGAACGATTAGCTCGTACTCGAATTTCTCATGAGATGCATGACCATGCTAGAGCATTGCTTGTACTCGATTCTTCATGATTTATACATGACATAGTACTTGAGTTATTTCTCATATTTGATTTGATGAGTTTTGTGCATAGCATGGTACTGGAACTATTGCTCGTACTTGATTTGAAACATGAACTATGCATTAACCTAGTTGCTGGAAGTTTACTCGCACTAGAGTTTGAGTTTGTGATGTGAAACAGTGTTTGAGCGGAGTGTCGACTGTGAGTCGCGTTCAAAGGCGCGCACTGTAATTTATGTGATATATAATACATGTTGAAAACCATACTTGATTTCCTCGTGTAGACTGAGTGTCACATTATGAGAGGTTCGCATGTGGATTTAGAGACGTGGTATGATATTCCATGGTTTGAGGGCTAAGACCTATGGCAGGCACCATGATTGTGATGTAGGGTCCACAGAGTACATTGTACCATGCGAGTGGCATGGAGTACACTGTACCGTGTGGTGTTGTGGAGTTGAGGAGTTAATAGCGGGCGGTTGTGATGGACTAACCCCCCTCCCGTTGCAGTAGTGATGCCCCGCACACCGAGATCTGTGTTGCCTGGGATCACCATTATAGGATATGGCCATAGTCCATGATATTATTGCATTTCACCATAGAGTCTCACATGATATATCACCTGACTGACTGATTTATTTATGATACGGATAGAGCTGAGGGATGGGTCAGAATCTGATTGTTGTGTTGTGAATGATTTAAATGTCATATTTACTGTGATTTAAATATACATGGCATGATTTATCTAAAGGCATTGTGATATTATAAAGATACATTATTTTGTACTACATGCCTACATTTGAGAAAGCAAGCATGATTTCTGTACATGGGATTTAATCTGTACAAGTATATATATATATATATATATATATATATATTTAAAGACATGCTTTTAAAGTGAGTTAAGGAAATGATATTTTCGAGGCATAGCATTATTTTGAGTAGATAGTGTAGATGTCTACTTGCTTGCCTGATTTCCTTACCGAGCGCGTTGTTTGCTCACCCCCTTTATTTTTCCTCTCTACAGAGCATCAGCAGTAGAGCGAGTGTGCTTGAGGGATAGTATTCCTGTTGTCCGCTGCTATTTCCTATCGATCGACATGTATACATATTTTGTACGGTTATGTATCTAAACATAGAAACAACACAGTGATGTATACGATATATATTATGGGGAATGTATTTGTATTATTTTTTATATGATCTCACATGTATTATAAAAGAAGTTATAGTGAGTAACAGTATATTGACATATGTGTATGATAATGGATGATATGGTATGTGAGGAAGCTAACATCGAATCACAACCCAACCATTGATGAGAGGAAAGGTAAGTTAAAATGCGAAAAATCTGTAGTAGTTTTGGTTTAGTCAGGAAGGGTCTTGACAGATTCATATGATGCTAAGAAAGTACAAAACAGACCTGCGTCCAAAGCACAAGTTGCCACAGACATGAAAAGAATGGTGGAACGAATCTTAGAAGAGAAAAGGTTGGTTCCAGCTGAAGAAAACCAGAGGAGGAGAATCTCATTCAGTACAACGATCATGGAAAAACCGTCGCCCCCAAAATTCAAGAAGCCGCAGATGATGGCGTATACGGGAAATACTGACCCTTATGACCACATTCAGAACTATGAGTCACCGATGCTATTACATGTATTGGAGGATGAGATTATGTGTAGAGTATTCCCCTTAACTTTAACTGATCACGCACTAAAGTGGTTTAACAGATTGCCGGAGAGGTTTATTTCGTCTTTCAATCAATTAAGAAGCGAATTCCTGAAGGCCTTTGTGATTAAAAGCTAGAAAAGGAAGGAGGCCATCTATCTGTTTACCTTAAGGCAGGGGAGTAAGGAATCACTCAAGAGCTATGTGGATCGGTTCCGTAATGCTACTCTTGAAGTACATGATCTATAAGCTGGAGTAGCAGTGACAGCTATGCTACAAGGGATAAGGTCTGAAAAGTTGCAAGAGTCACTATATTTAGATCAACCGACGACGATCTCAGACTTGTTCTCTAGAGCGGATAAGTATATCACTCAAGAAGTGATGAAAAGGATACCGACGCTAAACTACATATAATAAGTTCAAAGAAAAGAAACCCTTACCATCGTCGAGCTACCTAAGCCATCACCAATGCCTTGAAAGAAGATGGAAAGTTCACAAGGCAAGAGAATAGCAAAAACGCGGAATATCAACCACTTGCAACTACACTGGCAGTGAGACTTTATTTCATTTAATGTTATTTTTTGTTATTCAACTATGGGTTGAAATTTAATTTGTTGAACTAGGATTTATGCCATATTGATATTTTATATGCTGTTGAGGTTCTCACATAATTGATAGATGACTGATCGTACTAGCTACACATGTGTAAGGGCTTGAAGCAAAAATGCGCGAGGTAAGCCACGAAGAAATGTGCAAGGGCTTGAAGCGAAAAATGCACGAACAAAAAATGCGTGAGGTAAGCCACGCACCCAAGAAAAAGGCTTGAAGCGAAAACTGCGCGATGTAAGCCATGAAGAAAAAGTGCGAGAGCTTGAAGAGAAAAGTGCGCGATGTAAGCCATGAATAAAAAAGTACGAGAGCTTGAAGTGAAAAGTACGCAATGTAAGCTAAGCACCCAAAACAAAGGCTTGAAGCGAAAAGTGTGCGATGTAAGTCATGAAGAAAAAGTGTGAGAGCTTGAAGCGAAAAGTACGCGATGTAAGCCATGAAGAAAAAGTGCGAGAGCTTGAAGCGAAAAGTGCGCGATGTAAGCTAAGCACCCAAAACAAAAGGCTTGAAGCGAAAAGTGCGCGATGTAAGCCATGAAGAAAAAGTGCAAGAGCTTGAAGCGAAAAGCGCGCGAGGTAAGCTAAGCACTCAAATAAGGGCTTGAAGCAAAAAATGCGTGAGGTAAGCCATGAAGAAATGTGCAAGGGCTTGAAGCGAAGAATGCGCGAGGTAAGCCACGTACCTAGACAAAGGGCTTGAAGCGAAAAATGCACGAGGTAAGCCGCGCACTTAAACAAGAGCTTGAGAATTAGACGGCCAGAGAATTTGACTTCAGAATATAATGTAAGGACTTGACCTGAGGCTACAAAGAGAACATATGTACTCTTTCGCAAGGTTATACCTAGCGAAAGAGTGGAAAGCAATTGTTGTGCATGATAAAAGAATAATAAAAGTACGCCATGAAGAAAACATATGAGAAATAATGCAAACCCTAAGTAAGATAAAAAGGGCAAAAAGGTAATTAATGACAGAGTAAATCCATATAAATATGGGTCAGGTACAATTCGTTAACCTAATTCTGAATTCCCCTACTAAAACTCTGCCCAGTTCTCTGGCTGACTTAAGCATCGGAGTGCAAACGCAAGGAAGAACCCTTGCGTCCCTCTGATTATCTCCTTTCTTGCAGAGTATTCAAAAGCATGTGGCACGAAGATCGTGTCATGCCCCGTTTTCGGGAACCCTTCTATCCATACATTCTCAACTACGGTTGGGCTGTGAGAAGATGCAATTACTAAAAATTTATTTATTTACAGCGGAATATTTAAAACTTTAATTCACACTCCCAGGTGTGTGTGTAAATACACAAAATTAATTGTATAAATACCAAGCGTTTACATATCATCCCCATAATACTGATTACAATTCCAAGATATAACTGTGCGATACAATATATTAGATACAAAATACTCGTGTACACAAATCTTATACCTTTGCGGATTGCGGGAGCTGTTCAACACAAAAGACTTAGAGATCACCGCTCTCTTACTTCTCAGTACCTGGAGGGGGAAAAGTAGTGGGATGAGCAAACCACGGCTCAGTAAGGAAATGTATGCTAGCAGGTAGATATCGTACTACCTACATAGCCCATGCATGCATAAACCAAAACCATGTTTTCGTTACAAATGGAATTATCATACGAACAATGCATTTAAATACATATTTCTCAAGAGCATTTTCGTGTAAATCAAATGTCAAACTTCCATTTAAAACATGCTCATAAATAGTGCCCTCATGGCACGAATGTGAAATCGGAGATTTATTAAAACATGAAATCTCTTTCACTTCTCAAATCATTCTTTCTCGCAAGTCTCTTTCTTTTCTGAGATTGTCTCTGTTTCTCGATTCTCTGAGACAGGCATGGAATTTTAGGCAATCAAATATCCACGACTTATGGCCACAGTCAGTGATCCCAGGCCTCACTGATCGGGTGTGCACAGGGTATCACTTCGCCTGAAGGGGGATGGGTCAGTCCTACCTCCGGCTCATCTCAATCCACCTCATCTCCTCGTATACTCACGGTGAAGATACGTCGTGTGTCATCTACGCGATACTCGTACTCACGTGCACCCAGCACGGTACATAGTATACCAACGGGTGACTACACTATTCTACGTACAACCGTGGACCCAAGTCCATACTCCAACTCCGATGGACTTTTTATCCTTAAACCATGTCTCATATACCAGGCGAGCAAGCAGCGTGACACACAGTCAACGCAAAGCTCCAGCGCGGTACGATCTATCGTTAAGGCCCAGCCCGTTCAATTGGCCGTCGGCTGGTATCCCCTTGGGTCCCAGACCCCCAGGTTTACCTTAACTCAACAAAACAGGTACGAGCATAGTTCTCGCACTTTCTCAAAACCTCCGTGCGAGTTAAAACTCCCGCACGGTACATCAAGGCTTTAAACCGGGTGTGAGCTAACGCTTCAACACCAAATCTCATCTCAAAACTGATAGATGGCTATTTTCTCTTTTTAAAACTCAAAACACGTTTATTCACATAGCATGCCTTTTCATGCCAAAACATGTAAAATTAGCCAACCTATCATCAACATTTCTCAATCATCCATAACAATGTAAAATTTGAGAATTTCATTGAAAACATGCATATCATGCTATTTCCTTACCCTATCCCATTTCTCAATACATATATATACATCATAGTACTTTTCATACTTCCACATCATTTCATAAACTTATAATATCGTACTAGTCCTAGCAATATATCTACGAAATTGCTGTAATTAGTACGAACATCTCTATAGCTAACACACAGTCCCTTACCTCGTTTTACTTGTGTGCAACTATCCGCCTTTATGCTTCTTGCGTTCTCATCTTGACTTGCTCCGGCGTATCATCCGAAACTGAAATTCATCCATCAACATTTGAGTCAATGACTCTAACTCTTATTCAACTAAGCATTTATCCAATGCCTTAATTACACATTTTTACCCTTTGTGGTAAATCTCCCAATTTATCCTAATATCAACATTTCTCAAACCATTCCCACAACATACTCATCCACTCAAGATATCCCATTCATCAAAAATACTCCCACATTCCACTTTCTCACACTTGACTCTTTTTAAGCTATATGCATTTCATACCATCCTAGGTAGTTCTATCCATAATATGCACACCCAAATATCTTTATAATCATTAACTAAACCAATGTACTTGGATTTGTGCATTAGAACTTACCTCATTGGATTTCCTCTTGCTCCAATTAGGATTGCCCTCTATTTCTTCAATCCTTCAAATGGGAAAATGCCTCTAGACTATGTTGTTCTTCTCTTTGATGTGAACAACTTTGTCTCTAATAGCCTCTCCTTAAATCTCACTGAAAATGGCTGGATTTAGGAGTGAGAAACTAGATTTCTTTGAGTTGAAGTGAAATGGAAATGTTTGTCCCGAATTTCTGATGATCCAACTGCTCCCATTTATAGGTTTGACTTGATGAGATCGATCTCCCTTGGGTGGAGATCGATCTGTTCCTCCAAAATCCCTCTCTTCTGAGACGTTTTAAAGGTAGGAGATCGATCTGTCGAGACTGGAGATCGATCTGCTGTCAAACAGAAGCTTAAGGAGATCGATCTGGTCTTATGGGAGATCGATCTGCTTCCAACCCGAGAGCTAAGGAGATCGATCTGCTTCCTTTGGAGATCGATCTGTCCCCTTCCATTTCTCACCTAAGGGCATTCTGGCTCTCCCAGATCGATCTCTCATCCTATGAGATCGATCTGGCCTTCACAAATTCCAGATTTCCTGCAGTTTTTCTACAATAACTCTTACCAAACACCCTTAATTTACTACCATGATCATTTCCTCATTCATTCATCTTTGAGACTTGAAAATGGGATTTATCCTCACTACATACACATTAAAACTTGTGTAGGATCTTTGTATGACCAAATATATACGATATTACTCGAATGGAATTATACACTTATGTAAATCTTTCCTTCCATTTTACTATACTACTCATATTCCATTTCGACCACATTCTTCTCGTTTTAAGTTCATTTCTTCCTACTCACTCATAATGCAACTTGTACGTATAATCACAATTCTTACTACAAGTGCATACATAATCTTATGAACTTACATTGCATACACTTCACATTACAATACGTCATCTTACTTATGATTCTATTTACATTCCCATGTTCCTTTATACATAGCTATACATGTACGGGGTCTCACAGATCGAGAGGGAGACGTCAGCAATACATCATTGTTGTACTTGGCAACAACAATATTGTTTTAAAAAAAGAAGTTGAATAATTAAATCAAACATTACAAGTACAATGTTCAAAATAAATATAATAAAATTGAAATGTTCCCCAATTTGTAAAATCAAATAAAATTTTTTTTCTTAATTATTGCAATGCATTAAGATGAAATTAGATATATTTTTTATTTAGTGTTTTATTATAAGTTTCAAAACTATGATATTAAGTTCTCAACTCAAAGTCTAAGTCTCATTTTCCTATTATATATCATCAATTTATTTGTTATCATATGATTTAAGATCAAGTATATAATCATTTATTAGTATATTAATTATTAATACCTTCAATAAAGTGATCTATATTATGTTTATTAAAAATAACTTATGTATAATAAAAATAATTTATTATAAGTTATAAACTTATAATATGATTTAAAATAAACCATATATTTTTTCTTTAAACAAATGTTATAAATTCTTACTGTTATTATACAAATCATTTAGAAAAAAATGTTTTATTATAAATTTCAAAACTATGATCTTAAGTTCACAACTCCAAGTCTAAGTTTCATATTCCTATTATATATCATCAATTTATTTGTCAACATATGATTTAAGATTAAGCATGTAATTATTGATAAATATATTAATAATTAATACATTCAATAAAGTGATCTATGTTATGTTTATTTAAAATAATTTATGTCCAATTAAAATAATTTATTATAAGTTATAAATTTATAATATGATTTAAAATAAATCATATATTTTTTATTTAAATGAATGTTATAAATTCTTACTGTTATTATACAAATCATTTAGAAAAAAATGTGTTGTGTATGATAAAAAGAATAAAAAAATAAAAATAAAAGTGTGCCACGTGACCCACGAAGAATGCGCCACATGGCGCACGAAGAAAACAGGTGGGAGATCGAGTCTACCGCCTTGGAAACAGTATTGCAGGAGACATAAATTATGCAATTTAGATAATTTTGTCCTTAAATATTTTTTATTCTACAGGACCCAAAAAATAGTAAAAAATACTCAATTAGTGGATAACTACGTAATTAAAGGTGGAATTAATCCCTATAAATAGGGGTCAGGTATGATTCATGAAACGAAGTCTCTATTTGCTTTACAGAAACTCTGCCAAATTCTCTTCTGACTTAAGCATCGGAGTGCTTACGTAGGGAGAACCCCTGCGTCCCTTTGATCATTATTTTTCTTGCAGAGTCTCTGGTAATACGTGGCATGAAGATCAAAGCGAGGACGTCAGCAATACGTCATCATTCTGTTTGGCGACAACAATTGGCGTCGTCTGTGAGAAATGAAATAAAAGCTTTTTGCTCTACAACAATGGTACGGACACGTTCAGCATCGATGAGAAGCGATAAGAATGAAGATACAGTGAGCTCACCAATTGGTGACTTGGGCAATAGAGTTAAGGGGGAGCGAGAGACGAACATGATGACAATATCTGTGACAAAATTTGAAGCCATGAAAAAATAAGGGGAAGAGACCGTTCAAGCCTTACAACCTATGGTGGATCTGTTCAGGGATGTCTTTCCGCGAGTGATTCTGCCACCAACCGTCCAAAACGTGGTGGGAGAAAGGTGTACTACGCGAGACCTTAACGGCCTGGCTGCGCGAGACCCTACAGGCATGTTCGCGAGAGACCCTCACGGCATGCAGGACCCTGGCAGCATGGCGCGAGACGCTCATGGTATGCAATACCCTCACGACATGCAGGACTCTAGCAGCATGGCGCGAGACCATCGCAACATGCGGGACCCTTGCCGCATGGCGCGAGACCCTCACGGCATGTAAGATCCTCACGGCATACAGGACCCTTGCGGCATGGCGCGAGACCCTCACGACATGCAAGACCCTGGCGACATGGTGCGAGACCCTCATGGCATGCAAGACCATCACGACTGATAATTTTATATTTTTAGAATTATTTGTGCTTAATTTCCTAATTAATTATTTAAATCCCCAATTTATTTTGTTAATTATCCCCTTTATTTAATTAAAATTTTCATGTTTGCAGATAAATTAAATCCAAATGAATTTTGAATATTTCGATAGAAAATAGACCGAAATTGGGCTAAAATCGAGATTGGATCACGCGGACAACACGAGCCTAGCACATCCAATTGGACAAAAAGACAGATGATATGGAAATATTATTTTTCAAGGAGCCAATGGTGTGAAGACAAGTGGCCAAACAATGTCAACTCATCTAGGATGGAAATATTACAATTGTACCCCTAAGTGTGTGTATAAATAGAAAAAGATATCAATTGAAAAAAGGGGTAGCCTAGGTTAGAATATAGGTAAAATTAGGGTAGAATAGCTTTTAGATTAATTTTAAAAGTTTTCTTTAGAATTTCTGCATAGTTTTACAAGTTATTTATTGTTCATTCACTATTCACTTTATGAAATTATTTGTTTCATTCTCTAATTTTATTAGCAATCGGGTTCAACTTGTTTTTCTTCTTGTTCGGTTGGTAAAAATCCATTTCTGGATGTTTCTTATTTAGTGATGTTTTAAATAGAAATTCTAAGGCTTTCGATATCAAGTTCTCGGTTTCCATATTCAGTTCTTTATTTGTTTGATAAATCATTAGTTTTTCTTTAGCCTTCGGTTTGTCCCTATTTGAGCAATCGGGTTGCAGGAAATCTTCATTCAATCTTCTCCCCTTTGATTCTGTTGCCTTGATGTGGGATGATGCAAAGCATTTGCACACATCATGAGCAAAGTGGAATTACGGCTGGAGAAGGAAATGAAGCCACCCGAGGAGGATGATCATGAGTTCCCTGTTTTCTGCATTTGTTCATGTTCCTGCATATAGTTCATTTACTGCATTCTATTTAAGCTTCATTGTAGTTTGTTATTTGCTGGATTAGGAAATGATTATGGTTGGTTGTCCGGTATAATGATTAAAGCAGCAAATCATAGGAGCATAGTTTGAGACATGGTAGCAAGATAATTGTTCCTCTGTCTAGCTCTGTTTCACGTTTTCTCCATTGTTCATTGTTGTTATTTTTCTGTCATTCATTATTGAGCTGGCATTAGTTTCCTGTTTATGATTCCATTGCTGTGTTGTCGTCCTTCACCATCACTAATGCTGTTGAAGTAGATGTTCATAGGGTGCAGAGTTTGGGCAACCAAGATCGGGTCCAGCCCGTCTTCTTGTGTTGCCTGCTGTTGCCGACAGCTTGGATGTGTGCTGCTTTGTGATGATGCAGATTCTGGACAGCATAGCCAGCTGCTGAATGTACAAGTATGATGTGATGCAAGAAGCCATGGACGAATGTTGATGCAGCACTTGGAGACAGCCGACAGCAGTTGGAGCAGAAGCACAAAACCGAAGAGAACTGCATCCTTGAGCAGCACTTGCAGTAGCAGTACGAGGCTAGGACAACTCCGGTGGTGGATGCACATCAGCCTGGGGCAGTAGGACAGACGGTACCTGTCCAGCAGTCGGTTGCAGGACTAAAGCATACTTGGAGCAGAAGCGGACAAACTGGGGCAGAACCAGCACAACAACCCGAGCAGCAGCACCTGGAAATGGAAATGAAAAATGCCACATGAACAGTAAAGGGAGGGAATGGTTTAAAATGTTAAAGCTTTGTTTGGCATTTACCATATGCACAATAATCCATTTTTCTTGCATTTTTAGTATAGTTTGATTAGTTGTTAGTTTAGGATAGTTATTAGTTGTCAATTTAGATTAGTTCTAGTGTTTTAATTTGTTAATTTAATTTTTAGTCTTAATTTTTTATAGTAATTAATTTTATATTAAATGTTTTAGGATTTTAGTTTAGTTTAGAGGCATTTAGAGTTAATTTAGATTAAATGTTTTGCATGCATTTTTAATTTAGTCTTTATTTTCATTAGACTTTAAGTTAGTTTAAATTGCATTCTCTTAGTTAGTTTAATTACATGCATATTTTATTTTAAGCTTGTGTAATTTTAGTTTAATTAGTTTTATTGCTTTAGGTTTATATTTGCATTTTATTTTAATTGCGTTAATTCGTTTTAACTGTTTTAATTTCTTTTGTAGGTTTTTTCTTTTAATTGCTCAGAGTACTGTAAGTAAATTTTGCTCGGTTTTATTTGCTTAAGTTCTTATTATTTTAGTGCTTTCCAGTGTTTTTAATTAGCCTTAGTAGATCACCCATTGCAATTTCATAATTTGCTAGAATATACTTAGGGTAAGATTAACCGGTAGTTAATTAGGCTAATCAACTTCTCTGTGGGACGATATCTCGAGACTCAAATCTCATTATTACTTGTACGACCCGTGCACTTACGGATAATACCCTTTGCGTATGACAAGTTTTTGGCGCCGTTGCCGGGGAGGTTTTAATTAGTCGTTAATTAATATCGGTGAAATTATGCTTAGGTGTAATTCTAGCTTGTGAATATTTAGGGTGTAAATATTTAGAAGTTTAATCTAGATTAGTTAATTAAAATAAAATTAAAAAAAAATAAAAAATTTAAAAATTCAAAAAAAAAAAATTTAAGGACTTTATGATGTTTGCATGTGTAGAGCCAAGAGTTTTGATTGCTTTCCTCTAGATCCTGAAATTGAACGTACTCTTAGAAAAATTCGAAAGGACTCTAGGAAATTTAAAGTTCCGCAGCAAAACACAATGACAAAAAATAGGGAAATTAGAACTGTTGGAGATTATGCAATGCCGACGATTGGAGGATATTATTCCGGCATTAGGCCACCAGCTATCCCTGCAAATAATTTTAAATTAAGCCTTCGATCCTCCAGATGATCCAAAGTTCGTTACAGTTCAGTGGGCTTCTCCATGATGACCTACATGCTCACTTAGGGCAATTTTTAGATCTGTGCAATACTTTCAAGCATAATGGACTCTCGGACGATGCACTTAGGCTTAGACTATTTTCCTTCTCTCTTAGGGATAGAGCAAGACACTGGTTGACCACTTTACCTCCGGGATCCATCTCCACCTGGGACGAGTTAGCCCATCAATTTTTAGCTAAGTTCTTTCCTCCCTCCAAAATGGCTAAACTCCGTAGTGATATATATTCCTTTGCTCAATTCGATTCTGAATCCCTTTATGAAGCATGGGAACGATACAAAGACCTTCTTAGGAAGTGTCCCCACCATGGCCTACCCTTATGGCTTCAAGTCCAAACCTTCTATAACGGGCTCTCTAGCCAGAATAGGACCATAGTAGATGCTGCTGCGGGAGGAGCTTTAATGTGTAAGACAGAGGAGGAAGCTTATGGTCTGTTAGATAAAATGGCAGCTAACAATTATCTATGGTCGTCGGAGAGGCAGTTGCCTAAAAAAGCTGTGGGTATATATGAGTTAGACACACTGTCTACCTTGACTTCTCAAATAGCTAATCTTACAAAGAAGGTAGAGTCGCTCAGTACCCAGCATAATCCTTCCTCCAATCCTAATCCTGTTTATTCTGTCCAAAATCCTTTTCTCTCCTGCGACCTGTGTAGTGGTACCCACTCTGTAGATAGGTGTCCACTCAACTTAGAATCGGTTCAGTATGTTGCCCTTTCTCAAACACAACAGAACAACCCTTTTTCAAACACCTATAATTCAGGGTGGAGGAACCATCCTAACTTCTCCTGGAGCCAAAACCATGGGCAAACTTCTAGCTCTAAACCTGTAGGACTCCCTGGTTTTCAAGCTCCACCGGTTCAGGCACCACCACAGCCGCAATTTCCATACCATCCACAACATCACCTATACACACATCATCCATCACCACCACCACCACCTATCCAGCCACAGCATATACTTGCACCAGCACCAGCAGCTGAGAAGAAGCCCTCGCTTGAGGAAATGTTCACGACTATCCTGCAAAATCAAGCTACTTCAACTAAGAACTTAGAGGTTCATGTAGGACAAATAGCAAATGCTCTTAGTCAACGTCCTCAAGGGACCCTCCCCAGTAACACTGAAGCTAATCCTGGTAGGCAAAAAGGATGGTAAGGAACATGTTAAATCCATCACCCTTAGGAGTGGCAAAGAGCTAGAGGAACCACAAGTTAAGTCCAATCCTGTTGAGCCCATAGTTGAAGAACTCATAAGTCCCAAAGAAGCAGCTTAGAAAGAGCAGGAACATCAGGATCAAGCTGCAAAGGAATCTAAGTCAAGCGCTTCTTCATCTTTACCTTCTTCTTCTTCACAACCTTCCTCTTCATCTGATGTTACACTTGTTACCTCTACACTTCCTCCAGTTAGACCCCTATTACCATTTCCTCAGAGGTTCAAAAACCAGAAGCTTGATCAGCAGTTTGCTAAATTTCTTGAGGTTTTTAAGAAGCTTCACATTAACATTTCTTTCGCGGATGCTTTAAAGAAAATGCCTAGTTATGTGAAGTTTATGAAGGATATCCTCTTGAGGAAGAGAAGATTAGAGGATTATGAGATAGTGGGCCTTGACTGAGGAGTGTAATGCCATTATTCAGAGGAAATTACCCCCCATGCTCAAAGATCCAGGTAGTTTTACCATACCTTGCACCATAGGAGATCAGTTCTTTAGTAGAGCCCTTTGTGATCTAGGAGCTAGTATAAACCTTATGCCTAGGTCCATATACCAGAAGCTAGGAATATGAGATGCAAAGCCCACCACAGTGACCCTTCAATTAGCTGATAGATCCATTAAATATTCGAAGGGGGTCATTGAGGACGTGCTAGTTAAGGTGGACAAGTTTATTTTCCCTGCAGATTTTATCGTGTTAGATATGGAGGAAGATAGGAAAGTCCCCATTATTCTAGGCAGACCTTTCCTAGCTACTGGTAGGACATTAATTGACATACAAAAAGGGGAATTAA
Organism: Firmiana major; assembly: GCA_033439115.1. NCBI lineage: Eukaryota > Viridiplantae > Streptophyta > Magnoliopsida > Malvales > Malvaceae > Firmiana > Firmiana major. The sequence continues at coordinate 38,655,731 of CM065907.1, read as the reverse complement.
CCATGAGAGTCTTAGATCAGGAGGTGACATTTAATGTTTTCAAACCTTTGAAGCTCCCTGATGACTCTCAAGAGTGTTTTAAGATAGAGATTAATGAGGATATAAGGCTTGAGCACAAGAATTTTCAAAGGAGGGAAGTAGCTAGAGTTCAGGAGGAGTTAACTGTCGACATTCGGTTACCACTATGGCTAATCCTCCTACCCTTTGCACTGCTGGTGAGTGTTGTTTTCTTCAGTTGCATTTGAAGTGGTTGTGTTTTTTCTTTTCACTTTTTGTATATAGTTCTTTTTCTTTTCTGTTATTTCTTTCTTTGTTTATTTTGCAGGTTTATTTTCTAGTTTTACGCTTTCAATAAAAGCTTCAGTTGTTCATCATCGTCAGAAATGGGAGTACTTTGTTCCTGAACTTCAATTCTTATATTATCTGCACACTGAGGACACTGTGCACTTTAAGTTTAGGAGAGGGGATATCACTTGAGTATTTTTTGAAAATTTGAGCAAAATTGAGAATTTTTTCAAATTTTTTTTTTTGGAAAATCTGAGCTTAAACTGTTTGATTTTGGGATGATTTAGTGCTTAGCATGTAGTTTTCCCATATTCTGATGATATGACCCCACGATTAAGTATGATTTTGATTGACTAAGAAGCATGATTATAGGAAAAGCATGAAGTTGAGTTCTTGAATTTGTCTTGATTCTGATTGTGATTTCCTCATCTTATGCATATGTCATGTCATGAATCTGTATATTTATTTAGAGAAAGCTTATGTGGACTTAGGATTGCATTTGTTTAGTTGATTTTGTGTATTATATTCTAGAATTTGTTTAATCTAATCTTGAGGCGAAATATTAGATCACACTTAATTAGGGAGATGATTTAGGCCATCTTTGGATCGTTTGAGCCTTTCGAGCCATCCTGTACATACTTTATACCGAGTCACCCATCTGGGCCAAATAAGACTTTCTCTGTAAATACACCTACTTATAATTTTCCTTAGCTTAAATACTTTGTTCCTATCCCCTACCCCGAAAGCATGAAAGCCATTGGGATATATTTTGAGCTTTGTACATATGGGTATCTAGTGATAGTGAATGTTCAAAAAAAATAAATAAAATAAAAATAAATAAAATGAAAGAAAAAAAAAAGAAAAAGAAGAAAGAAGAAAAATACAAAAATAGAAAAAAAATGATTAGTGAAATAAATAAGTTTGGGGGAATAAATTTGAGCTCTTACATTAAGATCCTGAAAGTAATGCATGTTAAGGGGTAATTAAACCTAAATAGACTTTATCATACCTTAACCCCAGCCTTACATTACAAGCTTAATAAAGTCCTATTGATCTTTAGTTAAGTGTGACTACATTAGTGGAAAGAGAAGTGAAAAGCAAACTTATGGGAATGATCACATGTCATTGACTTTGCATTCACTGTGTTTGCATAATCTAATCCGGATAATGTACTTTGAAGTGACTTTGACATTTTTCACACACTCACGAGGAGTCCAATTTGGGTTAGGACTTACGATTGAATGATTCTGAATGTGGGACTTATAATTGTGACTCTTTGATTTCATAGTCTGTACTTTTTCTTTGAGGATAATATTGGAAAAATTATTGTGTTTAGTACTAGTCATTCTTACAATTATTTTCTTTTGCTTGAGGACAAGCAAAAACTCAAGTTTGGGGGTGTGATAATTCTATATTTTTAGAATTATATGTGCTTAATTTCCTAATTAATTATTTAAATCCTCAATTTATTTTGTTAATTATCCCCTTTATTTAATTAAAATTCTCATGTTTGCAGATAAATTAAATCCGGATGAATTTTGAATATTTTGGTAGAAAATGGACCGGAATTGGGCTAAAATCGAGATTGGACCACGCGGACAACACGAGCCTAGCACATCTAATTGGACAAAAAGACAGATGATATGGAAATATTATTTTTCAAGGAGCTAATGGTGTGAAGACAAGTGGCCAAACAATGTCAACTCATCTAGGATGGAAATATTACAATTGTACCCCTAAGTGTGTGTATAAATAGAAAAAGATGTCAATTGAAAAAAGGGTAGCCTAGGTTAGAATAGAGGTAAAATTAGGGTAGAATAGCTTTTAGATTAATTTTAAAAGTTTTCTTTCGAATTTCTGCATAGTTTTACAAGTTGGTTATTGTTCATTCACTATTCACTTTATGAAATTATTTGTTTCATTCTCTAATTTTATTAGCAATCGGGTTCAACTTGTTTTTCTTCTTGTTCGGTTGGCAAAATCCATTTCTGGATGTTTCTTATTTAGTGATGTTTTAAATAGAAATTCTAAGGCTTTCGATATCAAGTTCTCGGTTTCCATATTCAGTTCTTTATTTGTTTGATAAATCATTAGTTTTTCTTTAGCCTTCGGTTTGTCCCTATTTGAGCAATCGGGTTGCAGGAAATCTTCATTCAATCTTCTCCCCTTTGATTCTGTTGCCTTGATGTAGGATGATGCAAAGCATTTGCACACATCATGAGCAAAGTGGAGTCACGGCTGGAGAAGGAAATGAAGCCACTCGAGGAGGATGATCATGAGTTCCCTGTTTCCTGCATTTGTTCATGTTCCTGCATATAGTTCATTTACTGCATTCTATTTAAGCTTCATTGTAGTTTGTTATTTGCTGGATTAGGAAATGATTATGGTTGGTTGTCCGGTATAATGATTAAAGCAGCAAATCATAGGAGCATAGTTTGAGACATGGTAGCAAGATAATTATTCCTCTGTTTAGCTCTGTTTCACGTTTTCTCCACTGTTCATTGTTGTTATTTTTCTGTCATTCATTATTGAGCTGGTATTAGTTTCCTGTTTATGATTCCATTGCTGTGTTGTCGCCCTTCACCATCACTAATGCTGTTGAAGTAGATGTTCATAGGGTGCAGAGTTTGGGCAACCAGGATCTGGTCCAGCCCCTATCTTCTTGTGTTGTCTGCTGTTGCCGACAGCTTGGATGTGTGCTGCTTTGTGATGATGCAGATTCTGGACAGCATAGCCAGCTGCTGAATGTACAAGTATGATGTGATGCAAGAAGCCATGGACGAATGTTGATGCAGCACTTGGAGACAGCCGACAGCAGTTGGAGCAGAAGCACAAAATCGAAGAGAACTGCATCCTTGAGCAACACTTGCAGTAGCAGTACGAGGCTAGGACAACTCCGGTGGTGGATGCACATCAGCCTGGGGTAGTAGGACAGACGGTACCTGTCCAGCAGTCGGTTGCAGGACTAAAGCATACCTGGAGCAGAAGCGGACAAACTGGGGCAGAACCAGCATAGTAACCCGAGCAGCAGCACCTGGAAATGTAAATGAAAAATGCCACATGAACAGTAAAGGGAGGGAATGGTTTAAAATGTTAAAGCTTTGTTTGGCATTTACCATATGCATAATAATCCATTTTTCTTGCATTTTTAGTATAGTTTGATTAGTTGTTAGTTTAGGATAGTTATTAGTTGTCAATTTAGATTAGTTCTAGTGTTTTAATTTGTTAATTTAATTTTTAGTCTTAATTTTTTATAGTAATTAATTTTATATTAAATGTTTTAGGATTTTAGTTTAGTTTAGAGGCATTTAGATTTAATTTAGATTAAATGTTTTGCATGCATTTTTAATTTCGTCTTTATTTTCATTAGACTTTAAGTTAGTTTAAATTGCATTCTCTTAGTTAGTTTAATTACATGCACATTTTATTTTAAGCTTGTGTAATTTTAGTTTAATTAGTTTTATTGCTTTAGGTTTATATTTGCATTTTATTTTAATTGCGTTAATTCGTTTTAACTGTTTTAATTTCTTTTGTAGGTTTTTTCTTTTAATTACTCAGAGTGCTGTAAGTAAATTTTGCTCGGTTTTATTTCCTTAAGTTCTTATTATTTCAGTGCTTTCCAGTGTTTTTAATTAGTCTTAGTAGATCACCCATTACAATTTCATAATTTGCTAGAATATACTTAGGGTAAGATTAACCGGTAGTTAATTAGGTTAATCAACTTCTCTGTGGGACGATATCTCGGGAGTTAAATCCCATTATTACTTGTACGACCCGTGCACTTGCGGATAATACCCTTTAGGCGGGACAACGGCATGTACCCTCGCGGAATGGCGCGAGACCCTCATGGCATGAAAGACCCTCGCGGCATGGCGCGAGACCCTCATGGCATGCAGGACCCTGGCGGCATGACGTGAGACCTTAGCGGCCTGGTGCGGGACCCTCACGGCCTGGCTGGAAGAGACCCTCATGGCCTGGCGACGCAAAACCCTCACAGCATGGCGGCGCGAGAACCACAGAGTCATGGTACAAGGCATTTAACACGGGAGATTGTTGGTAGTCGAAGATGCCAAAGTATTGAAAACCTTGAAAGTTTGGCTATAGTAGATTCTGGGTATTTGAATACAGAAGATCCCTGGTCCCAGAACACAAATGGTCCGTCAAATAATGGGGTCAGAGGTGTCGGGATGACAGGCACACATGCTGGGAGAAATACGGAAGTCGATCCTGTAAGATCCGAACTTGGCATTTTTTTTTACGAATATATCATTGAAATCGTATAAATATGATATATAAATCAATAAAAAACAAATAATACAATTTCAAGTACGAATAATTAAATTGGGTACCGGTAAGTTTTAAAGTACCGAAATAAGAGTTTGGATAGATTCGAGATAAACCGAATAAAATTTGGTCAAACAGACTGCAAATATGGATTTAGGATGTGAAAATATAGGGAGTCCAAGAAGGGAAGTTTGTCCGAAAATGATAAACCGAAAATTACCCTATATTGGCAATTTACCCCGAAAATATAGAAAAATACATTTTCGGAGAAATAAATAAATGCCACACAATAAATTAGGACATATATATATTTTATGTAGAAATAAATAAAATAAAATATATGTTCAAGGATGTATAAATAATAGTGTATAAAATACACTATGAGAAAATATTATTATAATAATATTAAATACTTTATTTTTAGTATTTTTATTATTATTATAATAATATTTAAAATTTTTTAAGATATTTTATGTATTTTTATAAGATATTTTATATATATTTTATAATATATTAGTGTATAATATATTATATTATATAAGTATATATAAATGAAAAAAAAATAACTGGAAAACTGAAGCGAAAAATGTGAGGAACCCCCCCCCCCCCCCGCCAAAACCCAACCTCCTCTGATTCCTTCCACCGGCGGCGAACGGCGAGGACCACGGACGTGAGACGGTAGGCGAATAGATGATCGGCACTTAGGGAGGGACTGGACGCCGGCACGAGCCGTCAGAGCTGTCAGAAAGGGAGATCGGTGAGAGAGGAACCCGCGGGCGAAAAAGAGGAACGACGGCTACCGGCGCCGATTTGGGTCGAGCCCTGCCAATCGAAGGTTCCCCAGGCCGAGGCGCGACGAACGGCACCAGTGGCGGCTTGAGAACAGGCTGAAATTGCCCCGAACGGCCAAATCTCACATGAACCGGTTTGGACCGGTTCAGTGTGAAAGAGTCTGAACAGGTCCGAATCGGTTCAGTCAAAGGAGAGAGAAAAACAAATTTTGAAAAAATTTAGTATCACCCCGGCACAGCAGTAGGTTGGTAAGTGGTCGAAAATCAGTCGAATTATTTTTCGAATAATTAATTTGAATTTATATTAGACCAAAATTAACCGATTTAAATATATATTGCTGTGTAGTGAAAACAAACGGTAGGTGACGTGTACGAGTTCGAGTGGATCTCAACTTACGTGCTACCAAGGAAAGATTTGGCTTCCGAGAATACATCCGGAGCCAATTAGACTACGTGATTTAGAGAGATCAAGAATTAAAATTCGCAGTCGACATATTTCGAGGTAAGGGATTTTGTAAGCTCTTAGAGATAACTGTATGTATTTTATCGTCATTTACGTAAATCTAAATTTTCGTATAGAGTATGAATATGAAATTTTTGGATAGTACCCAAATATGAAAAAATTACGAAAATGTCCCCAGTACGAAAAATATGAAAATGGCCGAAATGGCATATTTTGATGTGTTTTACATGAATAAGCATGTTTTGTGAATAAGTGGTGATAGAATGGCTTTGAATTTGATTTTCTGTATTAAATTGCATGTTTTCAAAATAAAAAAGTGTTTGATGTGTAATTTGATAGAAAATATTTTCTCTCACTCAAGTGGGTACTACCATCCGTGGTTGAGGTTGGTTTGTACACCCCTTATGTGCATCGAGCCATCTATCAGTTTTGAGATTAAAGTCGTGCTAGAGCATTGCTTGCACTAGACTTTACATGATTTGTACATGACTACGTGCTAGAGCTTTGCTCGCACTAGTTTGTGATTTTGTGATATGCATAAAACCATGTTTGGAGACGTCGTGTAGGCTTTGTGAGCTTGCACTGATCCTCGCACGTGATTTGATAAGGTCGTGCTAGAGCCTCGTGTAGACTGTGTGTCACACTGATTGATATGCTCGCACGTGCATTTTTGGAGACTCGGTATTAATATAGCTGGAGATGGGATGATAAGACCCGTTGGACAGGCACTCCTAATCTCGCTGATTTCAAATATTGGGGTTCACAGAGTACAATGTACCGTGTGGACGCACATAGAGTACGACGTACCGTGTTGTTTGTTTGTATCTGATGGGTAGACTGACCCCCTATCCTCAGTCATCTAGTGACATTCATGCACACCTGATCAATGATTGCATGGAGTCCATTACTATGGCCATATGTCTATTCGTTTCCATATGCTCTGCTTTGTCTCCATACTTATATGATTTTTTATTTAAATTTTGAGATTTTTGATTTATCTCCTATTTGATTTAAATCAGCTTTATGAGAACATGTGTTTTGAGAAATTCGTTTGTGATATGACATGACTTTAAGAAAGCATACGTGTGTGGTTTTGTGAATTCGATTGGGATTGAGAAAGTAAGGATTTTCTGCATGACATGCATATAGGTAGTATAGTTATCTACCTGCTTGCGTGATTTCTTACTAAGCGCGTTAGCTCACCCTTTTTTTTCCTCCACTCCACAGAGTTACCTAAGTAGGGAGAGCTGCGATTATTACTGAAGCTACAACCCACTTTTTATAGAGCGCAAAGGTATACACTTATTTCGCTTTTGTATCTAAACTTGTAAGGCACAGTTAAGTATATAAAGAATTACTGGGATGTAAACGTACGTATGTAAATACATATATGAATAAAGAAATTCAATTATCATGTACGGTTTATATTTAAGGGTGTAAGGTCAATATCGGCTCGTGTGCCCAACCATCAGAGAGTTGTCTGCTCCGTTATATGTGTGGTAAGAATGAATAATAATGATTTAAATGTGGAAACGGGGTGTGACAGAAGTTGGCATCAGAGCAGGGTTGGTCTGAATACAAGTTGATATAAGTCATTAGGAAAGTTTACATCCCTTTGGTACTATGCCTTATTTAGATACAAATGTGTATACCGTGCTGTTAGTGTAATATGAATTGATTATGTGAATGGAAAATCATCAGTATGACAGATAGACATCGTAGTCGAGGGGAAAGTTCTCGATCTCGAGGGTAGAGAGACAGGCCCGAGAGACGTACTGAATTATCTTCTAGCCATGCCTCTCAAGATCCAGTAGGGACTACTGAGATAAGCATGGTGAGGTTAAAGCGGACTGTGGAGAGTATGACAGTTATTTTTACGGTCGATGGCTGGATTGGAGAGTCTGCAGGGTATGAGTGCACCCACAGCAGCCCTTGCCACGCCTGTACCATAGACCGCTGAACCTTCTGATTTTAGTCGTCCTGTACCGCCCCACCTATATAACTGAACGCGAAAGAAAACCTTGAGGACCAGTAGGCCCCAAAGGGGATAGTACGGATGAGTAACGATGTCAACAGCAGTCGATGTCACATCAGTCGATGTTGTGGGCCCAAGAGGGGTGGCCATGGCCGACTGGGCTAGTCCGACTGGGCTGGGCCGTTACACCCCGAAGCATGACAGAAGTGGTTAGTGGGGTCAAAGATCTAATAGCAGCAGAGAATTGTGTAAACATATTAGAGAAGTTGTATTGGTACTTCGAGTGTTCTCAGACCGAGAAGGTGGCCTTTGCTGCATTTGTATTGGAAGGCGAAACAGAACATTGGTGGAAATCCGCTCAGCCTATATTGAGAACCCGAAACCAAGTAGTGACTTGGGAGATTTTTCTCGATACCTTTTTAGAGGCAATATATTCCAGAGACTGCTCGGAGACAGCTACAGAGGGAGTTTATTTGTTTGAGCTAGTGTAGTCGATCAGTGGACGAGTATGAGTTCCAGTTTATGTCTCTGGGAAGGTACGATTCTGACACCATGAGTAGTAAAGATAGAAAAGTCAAAAAGTTTATGGATGGGTTGATATCGTCCACTAGAGCTAGATTAGCTCCTTTAGATATTCTGACTTATAAGGAGGCAATGCGCAGAGCTCAATTGTGTGAACAGGATTCTGAGCAGCATGCCCCTGAATTTGGTAAGTTTAGTAAGGACAGAAAGAGAACTGTAGAGTACAAAAGTTTAAGAGAAGGGAAGAGGTTGTTTAAGAAACGACCAAAGTTTAGGGAATTTCGGGGTAAGATAGTGAAGCCCTCTATTCCGCTGATTTCAACTCCGTCTAGAGGTATAGAAATGGTGAACCCTGACCTACTATTGAGCCATGTAGAGTATGTGCGAAACCTCATGGTGGTAGGCGATGTTACCAAGCATCCGGAGCATGTTTTAGATGCGAAAAGACGGGTCACTTGAGGAGAGATTGCCTGGAATCTGCAGTCCCTATTTCGCAGAGGTGAGAGGAGCCACAGTAAGCTTCTATTGTACCCCCACCCCAGAGAAGGAAGGCCACAGCTGAAGAGAATGAGAAATAGATTGTTGGTCGGGACATGTGTATGCATTGGATCAGGACACAGCAAATGTTTTGTCTGATGTGGTTAAATGTACTATCTTGGTATTTAATCTTGAAGTATTTGCATTAATTGATCCTGGTGTCATGCATCCAGTTATATCCCCCTCAATTAAATTGTTAAGTTTTGTGAAGCCTGTTCCATTAGGTAGGAGACTGTTAATCAGCACACCCTTAAGAGATAGTCAAGTGACTGAAATGGTATGTAAAGATTGTGAATTGAAAATATGTGATAAGAGCATGATAGCCTATCTCACTTATTAAATATGTTTAATGTTGATGTAATATTGAGGCTGGATTTGGTTAGCTGCAAATCATGCTATCTTAGATTGCTATTCTAAAGAAATAATGTTTTCTTAGGTAGAGAAAACTGAGAAACATTTTGTAAAATTTTCTGGGAAGAAATGAAAGAAGTAGTGGTTAAGATTAGAACGGATTAATATTGGTGCTAACCGAATGATTAATAATTTGAAGGTTTTATTGCGTACGTGGTTGATATGGTTAAGGCACGTCCGGAGTTGACTGATATTTCAATAGTCAAGGAATTTACTGATATCTTTCTGGTTGATCTGCCAGTAGTGCCACCAGACAAAGAGATGGAGTTTTATATTGATCTGGCACCTGGTATTGAGCCTATATCGAGATCACCGTATAGAATAGCACCAGTAGAGTTAGAAAAGCTAAAGAAGCAGTTACAAGAGTTACTGGATAAGGGGTTTATTAGACGAGCGCATCGCCTTGGGGAGTTCTGGTTCTATTTATGAAGAAAAAGGATGGAAGCCTCCGACTGTGCATTGACTTTTGGTTGTTGAATAAGGCTACCATCAAGAATAAGTATCCATTGCCAAGTATAAATGATCTATTGGATCAGCTCTGGGAAGCAAATATCTTTTCTAAGATCGATTTGAGATCTGGGTACCATCAGTTGAGAATCCGGTGAAAGGATGTACCCAAGACGGCTTTTCGTACCCGTTTTGGCCATTATGAACTTCGGGTGATGCCTTTAGGGTTGACTAATGCGCTTGCAGCGTTTATATCTCTGATGAACGATGTGTTCAAGCCGTACCTGGATAGATTTGTTATCGTTTTTTATGACATTTTGGTGTATTCGAAGTCCAAGAAAGATAATGAGCAGCACTTAAGGATTGTGTTACAAACCCTCCGAGAGAAGGAATTATATGTTAAACTCAGTAAGTATGACTTCTGGTTGGAACAAATATAAGTTATGGGCCATGTGGTATCGAAGGACGAGGTATCAGTGGATCCGTCCAAGATAGAAATTGTAGCCTAGTGGGACAAGCCTAAGATACTTACTGAGATCTAGAGTTTTCTGGGTTCAGTTGGGTATTACAAGAGGTTTGTAGAGAGTCTTCTTTTCGAAATTAGTTGCTCCTCTTAACTTGTCTCACTTGGAAGAATATGACATTTGAGTGGAATGCTGCTTGTGAGAGAAGCTTTCAGGAGTTGAAACTTCAACTGACCACCGCATCTATTCTTACCATTCCGACTAGCTCAGGAGGTTTCTCTGGGTACACTGATGCTTCACACAAGGGACTGGGCTATATATTGATACAGGATCGGAAGCTAGTTACCTATGAATCCCGTCAGTTGAAGGACCACGTGAGAAACTACCTTAACCATGATCTAGAGTTGGTTGCCGTAGTAATTACACTGAAGATATGGCGCCACTATTTGTACAGTGAGCAATTTCAGGTGTATACCGACCATAAGAGCCTCAAGTACCTGTTTTCACAAAAGGAATTGAATATGAGGCAACGGAGATAGTTAGAGCTTCTGAGGGATTACGACTGTGAGATCTTATACCACCCGGTTAAGGCTAATGTGGCTGCTGATGTGTTGAGCAGAAAGAGCCTTGGGATGGTATCTCATATGATGATCAGGGAACACGAGTTGCTAGTAGAGTTTGCGAACCTCAGCTTATATGTGACCCCTTCTAATACTGAGGCCTATTGTGTGATAGCTAGTCTGAGGTTAGAATCAGAGTTGGTTGATCAGATCAGACAAGCTCAGTGAGTGGATCGCTTGTGTATTGATATGGCTAGTCAGATACAGATGGGTACCGGTGCCGACTGGGAGTTGAGCACCGATGGGTTATTGAGGTTCAGAGGCAGAGTGTGTGTTCTCGATGATCCGCAGTTGAGGAAACTGATTTTGGCAGAAGCTCACTTTTCGACGTATACATTGCATTCGGGGAGCAGTAAAATGTATTAGAACCTCTGAAAAGTTGTATTGGTGGTCAGGTATAAAGATGGATATCGTCGAATATGTTACTAGATGTCTGGTATGCCAACAGGTTAAGGTAGAGCATCAGAAGTCTACAGAGTTATTGCAGCCTTTACCTATACCGACATGAAAGTGGGAACATCTCACCATGGATTTCATCATGGGTTTACTAAGGACTAAAAGGAACCATGATGCTATTTGGGTGATCGTTGATCGATTGACGAAGTCAACCCACTTCTTAGCTATGAAGGCTACGGATACTTTGAGTGCATTGGCGGATTTGTATGTACGATAGGTTGTGAGGGTATATGGTGTTCCAGTGAGCATAGTCTCTAATACGGATTTTCGCTTCACATCCCACTTTTAGGGACATTTTCAGGAAGCTAAGGGAACCCGATTGAGTTTCAGTACAGCTTTTCCTCCTCAGATAGATGGTCAGTCAGAGAGGACCATTCAGACTCTGGAGGATATATTAAGAGCTTATGTGATAGACTTTAAAGGCTTTTGGGATGAGCATTTGCCATTAGCCTAATTCGCCTACAACAACTGTTATCACTCGAGTATTGGAATGACACCTTATGAAGCATTGTATAGTCGGAGGTGCCATTCTCCCATTGGATGAGAAGAGATGGGTGACCGAAAGATATTTGCTCTGATCTGGTGAAACAAGCCTCTGAGGATGTTCAGTTGATATGTGATAGATTGAGGACAACTCAGAGCAGGCAGAAAAGTTATGCTAACACGAGGCGTAAACCTCCAGAATTCACTGTGGGTGAACCTGTATTTTGAAAGTTTCTCCCTCCAAGTGTATTATGAGGTTCAGAAAGAGAGGCAAGTTAAGTCCTCGCTACATCGGACTATTTGAGATTTTAGACCGAGTCGAAGATAAAGCCTATAGGCTAGCGTGACCCCCTGAGCTAGCAGGTATCCATAATGTCTTCCACATCTCCATGCTTCGAAAATATCATTCGAATCCGGCACATGTGATTGAGTAAGAGCCATTAAAGCTCAAGGAGGATAAAATGTATGTGGAGAAGCCGATTCGGATATTAGATAGGAAGGAGAAAGTACTACGGTCTAAGATGATTCCTCTAGTCAAGGTTCTCTGGCAATACCATACCTCTAAGAAAGCTATGTGGGAATTAGAGAGCCTGATGCGTGAGAGGTATCTGCACCTATTTGAGAGCTGAGTATTGGTCAATTTGGAGGACCATTTTTTTTTTGTGGGGGAGAAAATGTAAGACCCGAACTTGGCATTTTTTTTCTTACGAATATATCATTGAAATCGTATAAATATGATATATAAATCAATAAAGAAGAAATAATACTATTTCAAGTACGAATAATTAAATTGGGTTGGTACCGATAAGTTTTAAAGTACCGAAATAAGAGTTCGGATAGATTTGGGACAAACCGAATAAAATTTGGTTAAACAGACTGCAAATATGGATTCAGGACGCGGGAGTCCAAGAAGGGAAGTTTGTCCCAAAACGATAAACCGAAAATTACCCTATATTGGCAATTTACCCCGAAAATATGAAAAAATATAATTTCGGAGAAATAAATAAATGCCATACAGTAAAATAGGACGTACATATATTTTATGTAGAAATAAATAACATAAAATATACGCACAAGGATGTATAAATAATAGTGTATAAAATACACTATGAGAAAATATTATTATAATAATATTAAATACTTTATTTTTAGTATTTTTATTATTATTATTATAATAATATTAAATTTTTTAAGATATTTTATGTATTTTTATAAGATATTTTATATATATTTTATAATATATTAGTGTAAAATATATTATATTATATAAATATATAAAAATGAAAAAAAAAACTGGAAAACTGAAGCGAAAAACGCGAGGAACCCCCCCTCCCCCCAAACCTGACCTCCTCTGATTCCTTCCACCGGTGGCGAATGGCGAGGACCATGGGCGCGAGACGGTAGGCGAATGGACGATCGGCACTTAGGAGGGACTAGACGCCGGCACGCGCCGTCAGAGCTGTCGGAAAGGGAGATCGGCGAGAGAGGAACTCGCGGGAGAAAAGGAGGAACGACGGCCACCGGCACCGATTTGGGCCGAGCCCTACCAGCCAAAGGTTCCTCAGGCCGAGGTGCACCGAACGACACTAGTGGTGGCCTGAGAACCAGCCAAAATCGCCCCGAACGGCCAAATCTCACCTGAACCGGTTCGAACCGGTTCAGTGTGAAAGAGTCTAAACCGGTCCGAACCGATTCAGTCAAAGGAGAGAGAAATTTTTAAAAAAAAAATTCAGTATTACCCCGACACAGCAGTAGACTGGTAAGTGGTTGAAAATCAGTCGAATTATTTTTCAGATAATTAATTTGAATATATATTAGACCAAAATTAACCGGTTTAAATATATATTGCTGTGTAGCGAAAAAAATGGTAGGCGACGTGTACGAGTTCGAGTGGATCTCGAGTTACATGCTACCAAGGAAATATTTGGCTTCCGAGAATACATCCGGAGCCAATTAAACTGCGTGATCCGGATAGATCAAGAATTAAAATTCGCAGTCGACACATTTCGAGGTAAGAGATTTCGTAAGCTCTTAGAGATAGTTGTACGTATTTTATTGTCATTTACATACACCTAAATTTTCGTATAGAGTATGAATATGAAATTTCTGGATAGTACCCAAATATAAAAAAATTACGAAAATGCCCCCAGGTACGAAAAATATGAAAATGGTCGAAATGGCATATTTTGATGCGTTTTACATGAATAAGCATGTTTTGTGAATAAGTGGTGATAGAATGGTTTTGAGTTTGATTATCTGCATTAAATTGCATGTTTTCAGAATAAAAAAGTGTTTCATGAGTGATTTGATAGAAAATGTTTTCTCTCACTCAAGTGGGTACTACCTTCCGTGGTTGAGGTTGGTTTGTACACCCTTTATGTGAATCGAGTCATCTATCAGTTTTGAGATTAAAGTCGTGATAGAGCGTTACTCGTACTAGACTTTGCATGATTTATACATGACTATGTGCTAGAGCTTTGCTCGCACTAGTTTGTGATTTTGTGATATGCATAAAACCATGTTTGGAGACATCATGTAGGCTTTGTGAGCTTGCACTGATCCTCGCACGTGATTTGATAAGGCCGTGCTAGAGCCTGGTATAGACTGTGTGTCACACTGATTGATATGCTTGCACGTGCATTTTTGGGGACTCGATAGTGATATAGCTAGAGATGAGATGATAAGACCCGTTGGACGAGCACTCCTAATCTCACTGATTTCAGATATTGGGGTTCACGGAGTACAATGTATCGTGTGGACGCACATGGAGTACGACTTACTGTGTTGTTTGTTTGTGTCTGATGGGTAGACTGACCCCCTATCCTCAGTCATCCGGGGACATTCATGCACACCTGATCAGTGATTGCATGGAGTCCATGACTATGGCCATATGTCTATTAGTTTCCATATGCTCTACTGTGTCTCCATATTTATATGATTTCTGATTTAAATTTCGAGATTTTTGATTTATCTCCTATTTGATTTAAATCAGCTTTATGAGAACATGTGTTTTGAGAAATTCGTTTGTAATATGACATGGCTTTGAGAAAGCATATATGTGTGGTTTTTTGAATTCGGTTGGGATTGAGAAAGTAAGGATTTTCTGCATGACATGCATGTAGGTAGTATAGTTATCTACATGTTTGCGTGATTTCTTACTGAGCGCGTTAGCTCACCCTTTTTTTCCCTCCACTCCACCGAGTTACCTAAGTAGGGAGAGCTACGGTTATTCCTGAAGCTACAACCCACTTTTTATAGAGCGCAAAGGTATACACTTATTTCGCTTTTGTATCTAAACTTGTAAGGCACAGTTAAGTATATAAAGAATTACTGGGATGTAAACGTACGTATGTAAATACATATATGAATAAAGAAATTCAATTATCATGTACTGTTTATATTTAAGGATGTAAGGTCAATATCGGCTCGTGTGCCCAACCATCAGAGAGTTGTCTGCTCCGTGATGTGTGTGGTAAGAATGAATAATAATGATTTAAATGTGGAAACGAGGTGTGACAGATCCGACATAGAACCTTGAAACTGAAATGGCCAACTTTCAACCCCAGGCTCGTTAAAACCAAATGCAGAACAATGAGAGAGAGGCTGTTGACTATGATAAAGATGACTCTTGTAATGTACAAAATAGGCCTGCGTCTATGGCACAAGATGACATTAAGAAAATGGTGGAACTTATCTTAGAGGAGAAAAGGTTGGTTCCAACGGAAGAGAACCAGAGAAGAAGAATCCCATTCAGTTCAGTGATTATGGGAAAACCACTACCCGCAAAGTTCAAGATGCCACAGATAACGACATATGTTAGAAGAACTGACCCTTATGACCATGTTCAGAACTATAAGTCATTAATTTTATTACATAGATGGGAAGATGAGATTATGTGTAGAGCATTCTCTTTAACTTTAACTGGTCACGCATTAAAATGGTTCAATTGTTTGCCAGAAGGGTCTATTTCATCTTTCAATCAATTGAGAAGTGAATTTCTGAAAGTTTTTGTGATAAATAGTTAGAAGATAAAGGAGGCCACCTATTTGCTTACTTTGATGCAAGGGAATAATGAATCATTGAAAAGATATGTAGATTGATTTCGAAATGCTACGCTTGAAGTGCGTGATCTATAAGCTGGAGTAGTTGTGATAGCTATGTTATAAGGGATAAGGTTAGAAAAATTGTAAGAATCGTTGTCTTTGGATCAGCCAACGACGATTACGGACTTGTTCTCTAGAGCAAATAAGTATGTCGATCAAGAAGAGGAAATGAAGATGACACCAACACTCGACTTTAAGGAAGGAAGGAAACGAGAAAGAGAGTCTGATTATAAAAACACAAAAAGATCAGATAAAGCCCCAAAGTTGAAGTATTTTAATTACACATAGTTCGTTGAACCATGTGCTTCAATCTTAGCAGCAATAGAAAGAACTGGGATGCTTCAATTCCCCAAGAGAGGTGAAGGGAATTTAGGACGAGATCTTGGGTCCTACTGTAGTTTCCATTATGCTTTTAGCCATACAACTGAGAAATGCCGGGAACTAATGAACCAGCTTGAGAAATTGGCTAGAGAAGGGAAGTTAGACCGTTATGTGTGGAAGAATGAAAGGATTTGATACCCCACTCCTGGCTAAGGAGATAATAGACCCTGTGATAGACGGGACGATGACAGAGAAAATATGAGGAGAAACGAAGAAAGAAGAAATGAGCCTAAAAGGGAAGAACATATGAACCAACAAATAGACAAAGAACCTACAAGAGCTGTTATTAATGTCATTTCCAGTTGAGAGTTCATAGTTGGTAGCTCACCAATGCCTTGAAGGAAGATGGAAAGTTCATAAGGCAAGAAGATAGCAAAAACATAGAATACCAACTACTTGAAACTACACTGGCAGTGAGACTTTAATTCATATAATGTTATTTCTTGTTATTAAACTATGAGTTGAAATTTCATTTGTTGAATTATGCCATAATGACATTTTATTGCCTGTTGAGGTTTTCAAATAATTGATGGATTACTGATCAAACAAAAGGTTTGAAGTGAAAAGTACATGAAGTAAGCCATGAAGAAAAAGTGCAAGAGCTTGAAGCGAAAAGTGCGCAATGTAAGCTAAGCACTCAAAAGGGCTTGAAGCGAAAAATGCGCGAGGTAAGCCACAATGAAAATGTACAAGGGCTTGAAGCGAAAAATGGACGAGGTAAGCCATGCACCTAAACAAAAAGCTTGAAGCGAAAAGTGCGTGATGTAAGCCATGAAGAAAAAGTGCAAAAGCTTGAAGCGAAAAGTGTGCGTGGTAAGCTAACCACCCAAACAAGGGCTTGAAACGAAAAATACGCGAGGTAAGCCACGAAGAAAATGTGCAAGGGCTTGAAGCGAAAAATACATGAGGTAAGCCATGCATCCAAACAAAGGGCTTGAAGTGAAAAGTACGATATAAGCCATGAAGAAAAAGTGCAAGAGCTTGAAGCTAAAAGTGCGTGAGGTAAGCTAAGCACTCAAACAAGAGCTTGAAGCGAAAAGTGCGCGATGTAAGCCACGTACCCAAACAAAGGGCTTGAGGCGAAAAATGCGCCATGTAAGCCATGAAGAAAAAGTGCAAAAGCTTCAAGAGAAAAGTGCGCAAGGTAAGCTAAGCACCCAAACAAGGGCTTGAAGAGAAAAATGCACGAGGTAAGCCACGAAGAAAATGTGTAAGGGGTTGAAACGAAAAATGCGCGAGGTAAGCCACGTACACAAACTAAAGGCTTAAAGCGAAAAGTGCGCGATGTAAGTCATGAAGAAAAAGTGTAAGAGCTTGAAGTGAAAAGTGTGCGAGGTAAGCTAAGCACTCAAACAATGGCTTGAAGCGAAAAATGCGCGAGGCAAGCTACGAAGAAAATGTACAAGGGCTTGAAGCGAAAAATGAGCGAGGTAAGCCACGCACCCAAACAAAGGGCTTGAAGCGAAAAGTGCGCGATGTAAGCCATGAAGAAACAGTGCAAAAGCTTGAAGCAAAGAGTGGGCGAGGTAAGCTAAGCACCCAAACAAGGGCTTGAAGCGAAAAACACGAGGTAAGCCTCGAAGAAAATGTGCAAGGGCTTGAAGTGAAAAATGCGCGAGGTAAGCTACTCACCCAAACAAAGGGATTGAAGCGAAAAATACGATGTAAGCTATGAAGAAAAACTGCAAGAGCTTGAAGCGAAAAGTACGCGAGGTAAGCTAAGCACTTAAACAAGGGCTTTGAGAGAAAAGTGTGCGATGTAAGCGATGAAGAAAAAGTGCAATAGCTTGAAGCGAAAAGTGCACGAGGTAAGCTAAGCACTCAAACAAGGGTTTGAAGCGAAAAATGTGTGAGGTAAGCCACGAAGAAACTGTCCAAGGGCTTGAAATGAAAAATGCGCGAGGTAAGTCACGAAGAAACTGTGCAAGGGCTTGAAGCGAAAAATACGCGAGGTAAGCCACACACCCATATAAAGGGCTTGAAGCGAAAAATGCGAGAGGTAAGCCACGAAGAAACTGTGCAAGGGCTTGAAGCGAAAAATGTGCGAGGTAAGCCACACACCCATATAAAGGGCATGAAGCGAAAAATGCGCGAGACAAACCACGAAGAAAAAGTGTAAGGGCTTGAAGCCAAAAGTGCGCGAGGTAAGCTAAGCACTCAAACAAAGGGCTTGAAGTGAAGTGCAAGAAAAACTACTCTCTCGAAATAAGTCATATTTACGAAAGAAAACGAAATCTATATGAGGCTTGATTTACAAAGACACCGCTACTAAAGTGTGCTTAACACTTTATTGGGAGCCTAAAAGAGGAAAAATGTTACGAATCGACCGAAGCTCAGATTCTCTAAGCCTAGAAGAGGAACCTAAATTTATTGTTTCGCTACCTTGTCCAACCATTGAGGAGCAAGTAATAAAATCGACGATTAGAAAATATAAAAAACCGAGCAGATATCCTCAGTCGGAGAACTTGAGAATTTAATGTCAGAGTTTGATTTGAAAATTTGAACACATGACTTGGCCTAAGAATTTAATTTCAAAGTTTTACTTGAAGATGTGACGTGAGATAACAACGAGAATATATGTACTCTTTCGCAAGGTTATACCTCGCGAAAGAGTGGCGAGCAATTGTTGTGTATGATAAAAAGAATAATAATAATAAAAAAAGTGCGCCACGTGGCCCACGAAGAATACGCCACGTGGTGTCGAAGAAAACATGTGGGAGACCGGGTCTACTGCCTTGAAAACAGTATTGCGGGAGACATAAATTATGCAATTTGGACAATTTTGTCCTTAAATATTTTTGATTCTACAGGACCCAAAAAACAGTAAAAAATACTCAATTAGTGGATAACTACGTAATTGAAGGTGAAATTAATCCCTATAAATAGAGGTCAGGTATGATTCATGAAACGAAGTCTCTATTTGCTTTACAGAAACTCTGCCAAATTCTCTTCTGACTTAAGCATCGGAGTGCTTACGCAGGGAGAACCCCTGCGTCTCTCTGATCATTCTTTTTCTTGCAGAGTCTCCGGTAATACGTGGCACAAAGATCAAAGTGAGGACGTCAACAATACGTAATCATTCTGTTTGGCAACAACAAAATGTTATATTAGACATTTCAAAGCTATGATATTAAATTCTCAACTCCAACTCTAAATCTTTATATTCCAATGGTATATAATCAAATCATTTTTCATCATATAATTTAAAATCAAGTATATAATCATTAAATTCTCAATTTCAAGTCTAAATCTCATATTCTTATTATATATCATCAATTCATTTGTCGTCTATATATAATATATTCTAACAATTGATGATTATAATTATATATACTATTTTATAACAAATGTTGTAAGAAATTTAAAAAGTCAATATTTTTTGTCAAATAATAAATATTAAAATGTCAACATTTATATTTATATAAATATTTATTAAATTTTAAAATTATATATAAATTAAATTAATTATTACATTCAAAATTTTTAAAAAATTTTCATAATTTATAAAATTTCAAAATAATTTGAAATAGACCCACAAATTCATCTCAAACCAAACCTGTGTTAGCCCGCCAGTTTGCCGCCTCTAAATGCCAATCTTGCTTGATCTTGTTTTCTACCGGTTTCAGAGCATTGGCCTAGCTAGTCTCGCATTCAAGGACCAGAACACCACAAAAAAACGTGTTTCTGGCTAAATGATAGGCAAAACCTAAACGCAGCAATTCCAAATTGATACATTTCCGCTATCAAGTTGGCATCCTGTGATGGCAAATTGTTTTAAGCAGGAAGATTTCCTATACAATATTTCATCGTTATGTTAAAGGTTATATAAAATATCTCAAAGTTCCGAAGAAATTTGATGGACAGGTTATTAAGCCAAATTCATCAGGAATATACGGTTGAAATAGCTGGCTATAAATATGTCAATCATTCAGTCTCATAAGTAATCTGAATATCTCATACACAAGGCACACTAGTCACTCCAGTAGCGCAAATACAACAGGATTTTCAATTTCACATGGCATAAAGCCGCATCAGCTGTCAGGCAATCTCATCTGTGCCACTTCAAAAGGTGGCCGTAAAGTGCAAACCGTCTCTCTCGTCTTTCCAAAGTAGACTTGCGAAGTACATACACATTCTGACTTGCAGCACTAACCACCAAATTATTAAAAATGAAACATGCAAAGGCAATTGAAGTAAAGAAAGCCATTAACATACCTGATCCAACGAGTTCTGGAGCATACCCTCCATTTCTTCCATCATGTTTCCCCTGTTACAAAGATGACCATCAGCAACAGGGAGATTCATATTCATCTATGGACCAAGAAAAGTTCAGGTGAAAAAAGGGCGTTTAGAGAATGGTCTATAAGCATTAAACTAACGGTAAATACATTAAACAAAAATTTATGCCCGGTTTATGACAACATTCGGCTGTTGTAAAGCTGTTGGCTTTACCCCACGAAAACATTCGGTGCTTGCACACCAAGAAACCAAGTACAGGAGGAGCAGATGTGAAAATCAATTATAAAGAAAACATCTGCAATAATCAGGCAAAATAGCCTCCTCAATGATTACTCCAGTTACCATATCACTAGAAAAAGATGCGTGGAAAGCAACATCATTTCCTGAAAATAAGACAAAAACATACAATAGTAGGACGTGTAGGATTTTAGACAATCTAGTTTTGCACCTTTTTTTAACAGATTCAAACAATCATTGCCTGTGATGTCCAAGTTCATCCATTCATTGACACTTGGGGGTCAAGCAATTCCAGAACCTATTCCCATTGTTTCCAACTTGAACAGATAACAATGTAGTCTCTATTTTTAAACAACTAATGAATTATTATCAAAAAGTAGATAAGTATCTACAAACCACTCTCAATGAATATAAAGCTGGATTCTCCAACATTCTATGAACCACTAATGGATTATCAAAATGTAGATAACTATCCACTAGGGAAAGCTTCAACTCTTCATTTTATAATAAAATCCCACCAATTACCTGTCGTCTGATTGATCACGACGAACTAAAAGTGCTAGATGACTCCTCATCTAAAGTCAAAGACAGCATGACAGTACTGGTCAAGCAATATCATGTTGTTCCTTCCTCTTCTGGTCCAACCTAGATAAAAGGTTAGACTGCAGAATGAGCAAGAGAATGCATAACAAACTTACTGTACATAGAGGAATTAATGGGTAAACAGATAAACAAATGACCAGGAAAAAAAAAAAAGAGAGAAGTGAACAAAAAGGTTTGAGAGAAGAATAGAATTTGTATCCCTAAATGTATCAAGTCATTTAATTCACCTTTATAACCTGTATAGCATCCCAAGCTCCCTCCTCCAAATAACCTCTTCGCCCTTGCCCAGTCTTTGAGCCATCTTTCTCCAGAAGCAATGACAGCAAATTAGAAGAATTAACACATTTGTTACTGGTTTAATTTAGATTATCAGCTGCTAACCTTTCTTTATCAAAAAGCAGGCTACAAAACCTTCATTGTCATCTTCCCACTTATAGACTGAAGAAATGCCACCTTCATAATACCTATTGTTTTAATGGTTAAACCCAAAACCCAAACCCCCATCCCCCACCAAAAAAAAAGAAAAAAGAAAAAAACAAAACAAAACAAAACAAAAACAGAGAACAACAACAACAACGACAATGACGACGAAGCAAATTTTTTATAAAACAATTGCATCAAAAATCCAATTTATTTGAGTTATGCCTTAAAAACCCCTTATACAACCAGAGATAAAAAGAAAGGGTAAAACGAAAAGATAATAGAAATCAATTTTAATCAAACCCCTTAATAAAAGCAAATGAAATTGACAAACTATGGCACCATGATATAAGAACCTCACTGGTCACGATAGATTGCAAAGATATCGTTAGCTTCAATTTCAAGTTTCCTCAACTCTGAAGAGGGATAAGGTTCATCTTCCAATGGTGGATTACATTTATTTGACAAAGGTGATCTACAAACAGTACAATTGAACAGAACAGAGTCACAATTTACAGTCATTTGCAAATATGATTTTTTTTTTTATAGAACATACACCATTCTGCAAGCAAAAAGTAACTCAACATGTAACTCAAAAGATGGCCTTAAAGCAGCTATGAGACACAAAACTGAAGCAGTAGCACTCAAAATAAGAATGATTTGTGGCTGACATGGTTCACCACCAGATCAAACAGAAAGAGCATTGACTTCAAGGAAACTGTTATTCTGGAGCTAGCGTTTGTATTTATGTTGGAAAATATCACAAGTACAAATTTATTTCATATGCCTAACAAACATGTAAATATATATAAAAAGAGAGAAACCACCATGGCATAATTCTTATATAAAACCAGCAGAAGATTGTTAGCATAGCAATTATCCTTTAGGCAAGACTATGGTGGCGGTTTTTTTTTTTTTTTTTAATTTTATTATTAGGATAAATTTCATCCAAATCCTTTAATTCAATTTTAGTCCATTAGTATTTCGCCCCAAACCTCTTTATTTCGCAAGAAAAATTAATCATTCTGTTAGTCAACTGTTAAAAGCTTAATTTTGAGATCATTTTACTCTTTAAACATTTTGGAGTGCTTCAAATACTCAAGCCAATCAATACTAAGAACTACTAGGTTTTGAAAGATTAGTTTTTATTTTTATTTATTTATTTTTTATTATTTTTATTTATTATTTTTTGTTTACATATTTTTATTTATTAGGTACTATATTAAGTAACACATTGTTGTTGTTTTTATACTCTGTTTTAGTTGCTAACTTTCCATCGATTGCCTTGGAAATATTATACCCATCCATAGTCTTGAACAATTTGTTTTTCTTCGCCACAGTATACTTTATATTAGAGGAGTTGTAACCTAACAACACCTCCATAGAAATATTATTGACTATTATCGATTGTTGTAAACTTGCTTAGCCTCTTATAAAGCTGTCTTTGGCAAAAAATTATTGGTATAAACACCATTACTAATCATTGGCAAACATTATGATCCAGGAGCTTGAAAAAAATTCAAAGAATATTATTATGCATTCTTCAAGCAATAGTCATGCAATGGGCATAATATTTCTAAGGTAATCGACGAAAAGTTAGCAACTAGAACATGTATAAAAACAACAACAATGTGCTACTTAGTACAGTACCTAGTCAATGAAAATAATAAACAAAATAATAAACAATAAATAATAAGTAAATAAATAAACAAAAAATAAATTTAAAAGAAAAAAACTAATCTTTCAAAACCTAGTAACTCTTAGTATTGATTAGCTTGAGTATTTTAGACACTCCAAAAGGTTTAAGGGGTAAAATGGTCTTAAAATTAAGCTTTTAATAGTTGATTTAACGGTTGACTAACAGAAGGTTATCTTGTCTTACGGAATATAAAGTTTAAGGCAGAGTGTCCATTTTTTATACTAATAGATTAAAATTGAATTAAGATCAAACTTTAAAGATCTAAATGGACTTTACCCTTATTATTATTATTATTATTATTATTATTATTATTATTATTATTATTATTATTATTATTATTATTATTATTATTTTGGGAAGAGGGAGGGGTAGGGTTTTCCTTTTTATTAATGTCTAATTAAAACAGAAATACAAACAGGCAAGAAAAGAAAAACAGCTTAAGGAGGCTTAGGCTACAAAAGGAGGGAAAATAAATTCATGATATAACTTGCACGTATAAATTAATCAGAAATGTAACGCTACTATATGAATCAACATCTCTGTTGTATTCACACAATATGAACTCCTTTCTATTGTCCACGTGTTATAAAACCTGTTTTCACAAGAAACTACAAAAATCTAATCAACTTATTCATCCAAAAATTAAGGGAACAAAATTCAATTGAAGTTAATATGTTTCATATCACAGGAAAACTTCTTTGGCAATAAAATATCTTAGGTCAGTAAGTAAGATTGTATGTGACAAGTAGGCACCAGGACTCCATTAAGTCAACTGATAGAAAAGGAAAATTGAAAAATTCAAGTAAATGGATGGTTATATCATAGATAAAAGCCAATACAATAACAACAACATAAGTTAATTGATTAGACAAGAGTGCATAATAGAAAGCTACATGTTCCATAGACAAAATGAATATGTATATCCTACCCTAATATTGGGATAGAGGATCTGAAGATGATGATGATGATGATATATGCTTATATGTATATAAATATAAACTAGCACGAATTAAGCAAAACAATGGATATAAGGAAGAAATTTGAAGTAAAGTAAATGGATATATAACATGGCAACTTTTATGAACAGTGGATAACCTTTTCTCTTATGGTCATATGTTGAGGCTACAATATAATGCAGAACTATCAAGTTGGATTATTTTTCAGAAAATAATTAAGTTCATGAGGTTTTTGAGAAAAATGAGAAAGAATATAATGATAACAATCCAGTATCTCAATGTTGCAAGTGATCAAGGTTCAAAGGGACTAAAATCCCGAGCAATTATTTGGTCAAGCAGCTCAGTTCCTCTTATGGGACAAGATAAAATTAAGTTCTTCTCAACTTTGTAGCTCAGTTCCTCTTATAGGACAAGATAAAATTAAGTTCTTCTCAACTTTGCTCTAATAAAATCATTTCACAACAGTGGAAATATATTTATTTCAGGCTTTGAGAAATGAAGTAACCAATAACAAAATGGTGAAATGCACTGTTTCAAAAGTTTGAAACCACAACAACGACTTTGAACTATCACAAAATGTAGAATTTAAATATTAATATTCAAGGATTTCTTTTAGAAATAGATAATTTTTCTAAAACTTGTCAAAAATAATACTTTCCAGCCTCTTTTCACTTTAATACTCAAACTCACTAAATCTTAAACAAAACACATCAAAGATAATTGTTCCATATAACTATAAAATCACATAAAAAAGAGTAAAAGCAAAAACTAAAGAATGCATAACTTTAAGTACTTGTTTGCTTATCATATTTTATAGTACATTTTCCTCAACCGATTTTAACAGATAAGGTAATTCATCTCGATTCCAGCAAAAGGAATGCAGTAACTCCAGCAACCAGTAGTAGAAGTGAAACAGAGTAGCAGATAGCACAACCTTCATGATGTGATAGGCTAATGTATTAAGTTGTTGTATTTAATAGTTACTTAGTTAGACAGCTGAAGTTAGTTACTTTCTAGTTAGTTATTTAACTTCATAGTCAGTGTATAAAACTGAAGTTGAGGTTAATGAAATTCATTCACTCAATTTCACAAATTTTGGAATAAAGATTTCTTTTCTTTCCCTCATGATTTAATCCTTAATATGGTATCAGAGCTTAGATTCATGCTTAAAATCTTTCATTCATTACATCATTTTCTTCTTTCTTCATCGTTACAGCCACACCTTCAATGCTAGCCAACACAGCAGATGTTACTAGTCTCTTTTATCTATACTCGAATGAGAATCTAAGTTTTGTTCTCGTTTCTACCATCTTGAATGGTGCAAATTACGATTCTTGGTGAGGTTCAATGAAAATGGCCTTATTGTCTAAAAACAAGATTAAGTTTGTTGATGGCAGTATACAGATTTCAGCCAAGATAGATTCAACCTTTCTTGCCTGGGAAAGGTGTATGTCAGACCCATATTTTATGTAGCCTGTTCCTTATGATTCCTATATGTATGAAAACTCTATTATTATAGTTGAATCATAAGAAGAGTATTTACTAGGTTTAAAGAGTATGTGAAATGATTTAACACGCATAAGCTACATAAAAGTCAAATGTGAGCTATAAAAGTCACAGGCTAAACCGAGTGGATCTGAATCATTCTGACTGAAAATAAGAACTTAAAATGAGAAAATATAGAGAGCTTATGCAGGAAAGTCAGTTTGATTTAGTTTCGAACACAGAGAACGGGAGTAAAAAGCTAAAAAGGGTAAAATGGACCTTTTTAGCGAGTTAAAGTATTTAAGGTGTTTCGGGTGTATTTACCTACCGAAAACGGCTAAAACGTAAAGACGAGAGTGTAAGACATAAGATATGACACTTTCAAAATTTTGAGAAAAAGTCAACTTGGTCAATGATTAAGGAAAAAGTCAATTATAATTAAGAAAAGTGGACTTTTACCATAGTTGACTAACCATGGTTAAAAATTAACCTAAGTATGAGAAAAAAATTGGAAAAAATATTCATGGTTAGAATACAAGATAATGATCCCCGAAAGTAAGGAAAATTTATTCGGAAGGATTCCAGATTTAATTTAATGGTTAAAAACGTAATGGGCCTAAAGTGAAGATTTTAAAGCCCATTAAGGTATACTAAACGTAGATTGAAAATTCTTCGGTCCCTTAAACCGGATTGTTGGACCGATTGATAGGGCAAATATTGAGACAATAAAAGGCCCAAGGTATAGCAAAATTTTCTGCCCGAAAGCCCATTAAGAAAGCCCAAAACCGAGAGGACCAATTGGAAAGCCCATTAGGTAAATATCTAACCATAGTTAAAGCTAACTATGACTCATTAGATGACTCATTAGGTGACTCATAACTAAGCCTTAGGAAGTCAATTTTAATGGCTAAGTAAATGGCTTATAAAATCAGTCACACCATTGTCATCTTCACCAAACCATTCTCGGCTAGAAGAAGGAAACCATTGAAATACTTTATCCAAGCTTTCTCTCACTAGAAATCACTAGGAATTAGGCATATTGGGAACTTGCATTCTTCATGAAAGTTGTTCCAAATTGAGAGGAGAGTAACATATGTTGGAATTGGCTATCAAGAAGCCATAGTGTGCAAACCTTGAGACTCCAAAGTTTCGGCCAAGTGTGAACACAAATACTAGGTATATTTTCAAGCTGTCAAATTCATATATGTTAATGTATGAATGATTTTAAGTATATTGGTATATGTTTTAAGCATTGAAACATATGAAATCACTATGATCATGGTTAGGCCGAGAGTGAGTAGTGAAATAATGATGAATGCCCATATGATTTTAAGGCATAAATGAGTTAATTTACATGTGTTAATGATTATGGTATAATTAAAATTAATCAATTTGATTAATTAATACATGTATTAAGTTGGCAATTAAGGTGTTTGATAAAATGCCTAAATAAACTATATGATGCTTAAGAATGTTGCCAACCAAGTGTTTGTGGAAATGCCTAAGTGAATTGGCTAAGGAAATAGACATGGACGGCATGCCATGGTGTGACCGACGGCATGGAGTGCTCTCGGCCATGGCATGTGGCCGATAGGTCCAATGGGCCAAGCCCAATTATTTTAGGCCCAATGTGATGTAATGGGTCTAGGACAAGCCCAATAAGAGTTGATGGGCCCCACAAACCCAATATGCCCAACGAAAATGAATAGTAAAATGGAAATGGGCTTAAGGCATAGTTAGGCCCATTAAAGTTTATTAAAGCCCATTAAGGGAAATAGACTGTATTTAATGTGGAATACAGTAGAAAAAATATAATTAACCTGATAAATGGTTTTATGCAGCTCCAGAGATTATTGGAGGAGCAAATCAGACTATTGGATCGAGCAGCGTTGAGAAAGTAAAATTTCTCGAGTAATTGCAGGTAAGAGACTTTTGTGAGTAATTAAAGATACCTGCACATATTTTCGTCTGCTTTTACATTAACTTAAAAACTTTGAGGGTCAGAGAAAGTGAATAATAATTATTGTGACCCGATAGTGGCAAATTACGATTTTGCCCTTAGTTGGGAAAAAAGTCAACTTTTGTGAAAAGTTGTAAAAAGCATGGAAACCACCATTTTGAGTGTTTTACTGCTGTTTAGCAGAAGAATAAATAGATGGGCTAATGATTTTAAGGTTGATGTGAATTAAGCACACTTTATAGTGCTGATTTTGATGTTTTGAAAATCATCCCTTTTTAAAGAGCCATCTATCAAATTATGTGAGAATAAATCGTGCTAGAGCACAGCTCGCACTTGATTTCATATATTTTCCACATATATTAGTGTTGGATTGTGATTCGCACTAGATTTCCATGACATGCATGATGGAGTGCTGGAGTTATTACTCGTACTCAGTTTTATATGATATATGCATGAGAGAGTGCTGGAGCGATTAGCTCGTACTCAAATTTTACATGAGATACATGATAGAGTACTAGAGCGTTACTCGTACTTAATTCTTCATGATTTATACATGACATAGTACTAGAGCTATTGCTCGTACTAGATTTGATGAGTTTTGTGCATAGCATGGTATTGAAGCTATTACTCATACTTGATTTGAAACATGAACTATGCATTGACCTAGTTGCTAGAGGTTCACTCGCACTAGAGTTTGAGTTTGTGATGTGAAACAGTGTTTGAGTGGAGTGTCGACTATAAGTCGCGCTCAAAGGCGTGCACTATAATGTGATATATAATACATGTTGAAAACCATGCTTGATTTCCTCGTGTAGACTGAGTGTCACACTATGAGAGGTTCGCATGTGGATTTAGAGACATGGTATGATATTTCATGATTTGAGGGCTAAGACCTATAGCAGGCACCCCGACTGTGATGTAGGGTCCACGGAGTACGTTGTACCGTGCGAGTGGCATGGAGTACACTGTACCTTGTGGTGCTGTGGAGTTGAGGAGGATATAGCTGGCGGTTGTGATGGACTGACCCCCCTCCCGTTGCAGCAGTGATGCCCCGCATACCGAGATTTATGTTGCTTGTGATCACAATTATCGGATATGGCCATAGTACAAGATACTATTTGCATTTCACCATAGAGTCTCACATGATATATCACCTAATTGATTGATTTATTTACGGATAGACCTGAGGGATGGGTCGGAATCCGATTGTTGTGATGTGAAAAATTTAAATGCCATATTTAATGTGATTTAAATATACATGGCATGATTTATCTAGAGGCATTGTGATATTATAAAGATGCATTTTTTTGCACTACATGCCTACATTTGAGAAAGCAAGCATGATTTCTGTACATGGGATTTAATCTGTACAAGTATATATATATATATATATATATATATATATATATTTAAAGACATGCTTTTAAAGTGAGTTAAGGAAATGATATTTTCGAGGCATAGCATTATTTTGAGTAGATAGTGTAGATGTCTACTGGCTAGCCTGATTCCTTTACTAAGCGCGTTGTATGCTCACCCCCTTTCTTTTACATCTCTCTACAGAGCATCAGCAATAAAGTGAGAGCATTTGAGGGATAGTATTCCTGTTGTCCGCTGCTATTTCCTATCGATCGACAGGTATATATATTTTGTACGGTTATGTATCTAAACATAGAAACAGCACAGTGATGTATACGATATATATTTTGGGGAATGTATTTGTATTAGATTTTATATGATCTCACATGTATTATAAAAGAAGTTACAGTTAGTAACAGTATATTGACATGTATGTATGATAATGGATGATATGGTATGCGAGGAAGGTAACATCGAATCACAACCCAACCATTGAAGAGAGGAAAGGTAAGTTTAAAATACGAAAAATTTGTAGTGGTTTTGGTTAAGTCACGGATGACGGTCGTGACAGAATGGTATCAGAGCAAGGTTAGTCTGATGTGAGTCGGTGTTAAAAAATAGGAAAGTGTACATCTTCATAGTACTGTGTTGTGTTTAGATACAACTGTGTATACCAGATGGGAGACAAACTAATTCATGATTGTGAATACAGGAACTTTGCCTATATGGCAAATACTCATAGTGGTAGAGGGACGAGATGTAGGGCTCGAGGCCGTGGAGATAGGCCTGAGAGACGAGCTGCTGCCGAACCATTACCTACCCATGAGACTCCAGGTGCTACTGAGGCACCTGAGTGTGCTGAGACGCGCTTTATGAGATTAGAGCGTAGTCTAGAGACGATAGTAGAGATATTGGCATAGACGATGCCAGGTAGGCAGGGACAGGAGGCAGGAACTGCAACAGGAGAGGCAGTTGCCCCTGATACACCTACACAGACAGCTCATGCACCAAGGACTGTAGATACTCCTACACCCCCACCAGTTTGGGGTAGTAGTGGATTAGGGTACGGATGTGATCTGCATCGGTTGCGAGAGTTCTAGAAGTTTATACCTCCATCTTTGAGTGGGGTCAAGGACCTTGTAGCTGCTGAGGAGTGGGTTGCTAAGATGGAGAAGCTTTATGGATTCTTCAAGTGTACGACATCAGAGATGGTCGCATTTGCTGCGTTCCTACTGAAGGGAGCTGCAGAGCATTGGTGGAAGTCCACCAGACCCATATTGAGAGCCCGACATACAGATATCAGTTGGGAGATATTACGAGATGCCTTTAGGAGGCAGTTTGTCCCCGATACCGCACAACGAAAATTACAGGCTGAGTTTTTGAGACTAAACCAGGGGAGTTTGTCAGTGGATGAGTATGAGACTCGATTTCTATCCCTGGGGAGATATGATCCTGATACTATGTATAGTGAGGCCAGGAAGGTCCACAGGTTCATCGATGGATTGAGACCGGTTCTACGGTCCAGGTTGGTCCTATTAGATATAACCACCTATGAGGAAACAGTGCGCAGGGCACAACTGTGCGAACAAGATTATGAGAGGAATGCTTCCGAGTTTGGGAAGTTTAGCCGAAGCTGAGATATACAGAGGAAGAGGCCGGCTAGAGATAGAGATTTCAGTTATCGAGGAGGGAGGAAACTCTTCGGTAAGAGATCACAGGTGGAGGAGGCACGAGAGAGACTTGTTAGACCTCCTGCTTATCCTACCATAGCTTCAGCAAAGGGTATTGTCATAGGAAGATAGAGATCTACTACCAATCAGTGCAGAAGATGCGGTAAAAAACATGGAGGTAGACCGTGTTCGCTGACTCCTATAGTGTGTTTTTGATGCGGGAAACAGGGGCATATTGCTAGAGCTTGCCCAGAGATGGTTGATACTGTTCCACTGAAGGGCAGGGAGCCAGAGAGAGCTCCAGTAGATCCTTCTGCTTCGAGGAGGAGAGCGACAACAAAAGAGAAGGGGAAACAAGTGATTGGTCGAGGGCGCGCTTTGGACCAGGGGACAGCTGATGCTTCATCGGATGTGATACGAGGTAACATCCTGATTTATGATATTGAAGCATATGTTTTAATTGATCCCGGTATCACGCATTCCTTTGTATCGCCTTCATTTGCATGTAAATTAGCAAGACATGTAGAGCGTACACCATTATGTATGATGATGTTGATTAGTATGCCTATAAATAGTAGTTAAGTTGTAGAGTATGTATTTAATGACTGCAAGTTAGAGTAGGAAACAAGGAGATGACAGCCAATCTAATATTACTAAGTATGAGTGACTTTGATATAATCTTAGGAATGGATTGGTTATCTGCAAACCATACTGTTTTAGATTGTTATGCTAAGACAGTTATGTTTCCTAACCCTACAAGATATGTTGTAAAGTTTAATAAAAATAATTGAAAGAAGTAGTTATGATTATAATATGATATACTGACTAATAGAACCTTCAACATATCAAGGTTTCATTGCGTACGTGGTAGATATGGATAAGGTACATCCGGAGTTGTTAGATATTACTGTGGTCAGTGAGTACCTAGATGTTTTTTCGGATGAGTTGCCAGGGTTACCACCAGACAGAGAGATGGAATTCTGTATAGACTTGGTGCCTGGTACGGAGCCTATTTCAAGACCACCATATCGTATAGCCTTAGTTGAGTTGGAAGAGCTCAAGAGGCAGTTGCAGGAGCTATTAGATAGGGGTTTTGTTTGACCGAGTGTTTTAACTTGGGGTGCACCGATTTTATTCGTGAGGAAGAAGGATGGGAGCCTCCGATTGTGTATAGATTACCGATTATTGAATAAGGCCACCATCAAGAATAGGTATCCCCTTCCACACATTGATGACTTGTTAGATCAGCTTCAGGGAGCACAAGTCTTTTCTAAGATTGATCTGAGGTCTGGGTATCATCAGCTGAGAGTTTGGAGTGGAGATATACCCAAGACAACATTTCATACCCGATATGGCCATTATGAGTTCTTGGTCATGCCATTCGGATTGACGAATGCTCTAGCTACTTTCATGGCTTTGATGAACGATGTGTTCAAGCCATATTTGGACCAGTTTGTTATCATCTTTATCGATGACATATTAGTGTATTCGAGATCCAAGGAGGAGCATGAGGAGCACCTCAGGATCGTATTGCAGACTCTATGAGAGCAGAAGTTATATGCTAAGCTCAGTAAGCGTGACTTTTGGTTGTCATAGATCTCATTTTTGGGACATGTTGTATCAAGGGATGGTGTATCAGTCGATCCATCCAAGATAGAGGCTGTAGTTCAGTGGGAACAACCGAGGATAGTCACCGAGATCAGGAGTTTTCTGGGTTTAGCTGGATATTATTGGAGATTTGTTCAGGGATTTTTGAAGTTGGCTGCTCCGTTGACACGTCTTACTCGAAAGAGTGTACCGTTCGTATGGAACGAGGATTGTGAGAAGAGTTTTCAGGAGTTGAAGCATTGATTGACCACCGCTCCGATTCTCACTATCCTTACCAGCTCAAAAGGATTTGTAGTGTATACCGATGCTTCGCATCAGGGACTGGGCTGTGTATTAATGCAGGATGAGATGGTAGTTGCTTATGAATCCAGACATTTGAAGGATACTGAGAAGAACTATCCAACCCATGATTTGGAATTAGTAGCAGTAGTGTTTGCGTTGAAGGTATGACACCACGACTTGTATGGTGAGAAATTCCAGATATTTACTGACCACAAGAGCCTCAAGTATCTGTTCTCACAGAAAGAATTGAACATGAGACAGAGAAGATGGCTAGAGCTTCTGAAGGACTATGATTGTGAGATACTTTTTCATCCGGGTAAGGCTAACGTTGTAGCTGATGCTTTGAGTAGGAAGAGCCTAGGGATGGTATCGTATATGATGGTTAAGGAACATGAGTTACTAGAGCAGTTTGCTAGCCTCAGTTTAGGAGTTGTGCCTTCTAACATGGATACAGGCTATGTGATAGCTAGTCTACGCTTGGAGCCGGATCTGTTGGATAGGATCAGAGTGGCTCAGCAGACTGATCCGTTTTGTATGGATGTGAGTGGTCAGATGCAGAAGGGCACAGTGACTGATTTTGAGTTGAGTTTTGATGGACTATTGAGGTTCAGAGGCATATTGTGTGTTCCCAAGGATCCAGGACTCAGGAGATTGATATTGGCGGAAGCTCATTCGTCGAGGTATACGTTACATCTGGGGAGTAACAAGATGTATCAGAACCTCCGAAAGGTATATTGGTGGTCGGGTATGAAGAGAGATGTAGCAGATTTTGTGGCAAAGTGTCTCGTATGTCAGCAGGTGAAAGTAGAAAATCAGAAACTTGTAGGGTTATTGTAGCCTCTACCTATACCGATATGGAAATGAGAGCATATCACCATGGATTTCGTGATGGGTTTACCGAGGACCCGTAGGAATCACGATGCTATATGGGTGATTGTCGACAGACTGACGAAGTCAGCCCACTTCCTAGCTATGAGAGCGACCGATACTCTGAGTTCATTGGCAGAGCTATATGTACGCGAGGTAGTGAGGTTACATGGTGTACCAGTGAGCATAGTCTCTGATAGGGATTCTCGCTTCACTTCCTTCTTTTGGGAACATTTTCAGGAAGCCATGGTAACCCAGTTGAGTTTGAGCATCGCTTTCCATCCTCAGACAGATGGTTAGTCAGAGAGGACTATACAGACTTTGGAGGATATGTTGAGAACATGTGTGCTAGATTTTAGAGGCTCCTAGGATGGCCACTTGCCACTAGCCGAGTTCGCATACAACAACAGTTATCATTCAAGTATCGAGATGGCACCGTATGAGGCTTTATATGGCCGAAGATGTCGTTCCCCTATTGGATGGGAAGAAGTGGGTGACCGTAAGATTTTCGCTCCTTATATGGTTACACAAGCATCTGAAGACGTCCACTTGACTGTAGAGAGACTGAGGACAACTTAGATTAGACAGAAGAGTTATGCTGAAAGGAGACGAAGGCCATTAGAGTTTGCAGTTGGTGAATTCGTGTTTCTGAAAGTTTCTCCTTCCAAGGGCATAGCGAGGTTTGGGAAGAGAGGAAAGCTAAATCCTCGCTATATTGGACCTTTTGAGATACTTGATCGAGTGGGAGATAAGGCTTATAGGTTGGCATTGCCACTGGACTTATTAGGTGTCCATAACGTCTTCCACATATCGATACTTCGGAAGTATCACCCTGATCTGACACATGTGATTAGTTATGAGCCTTTGGAGCTCCGAGAGGACATGTCATATGTTGAGCGACCGATTCGGATATTGGATAGGAAGGAGAAGGTATTGAGATCAAAGACTATCGGATTAGTGAAGATTCTCTAGCAGCATCATACTTCGAGGAGGCTACTTGGGAGCTGGAGAGTCTGATGCGAGAGAAGCACCCTCATCTATTTGATGACTGACTTAGTTCTAATTTGGAGGACCAAATTTTATGAGTAGGGGAGGATTGTCAGACCCGTATTTTATGTAGCCTATTCCTTATGATTCCTATGTATATGAACACTCTATTATTATAGTTGAATCATAAGAAGAGTATTTACTAGGTTTAAAGAGTATGTGAAATGATTTAACATGCATAAGCGACATAAAAGCCTAATGTGAGCTATAAGAGTCACAGGCTAAACTGAGTGGATCTGAATCATTCTGACTGAAAATAAGAACTTGAAATGAGAAAATATAGGGAGCTTATGAAGGAAAGTTAGCTTGATTTAGTTCCGAACACAGAGAACGAGAGTAAAAAGCTAAAAAGGGTAAAATGGACCTTTTTAGCGAGTTAAAGTATTTAAGGTGTTTCAGGTGTATTTACCTACCGAAAACGGCTAAAATGTAAAGACGAGAGTGTAAGACATAAGATATGACACTTTCAAAATTTTGAGAAAAAGTCAACTTGGTCAATGATTAAGAAAAGTGGACTTTTACCATAGTTGACTAACAATGGTTAAAAATTAACCTAAGTATGGGAAAAAAATTGGGAAAAAATATTCTTAGTCAGAATACAAGATAATCATCCCTGGAAGTAAGGAAAATTTATTCGGAAGGATTCCAGACTTAATTTAATAGTTAAAAATGTAATGGGCCTAAAGTGAAGATTTTAAAGTCCATTAAGGTATACTAAACGTAGATCGAAATTCTGAGGTCCCTTAGACTGGATTGTTGGACCGATTGATAGGCCAAATATTGAGACAATAAAAGGCCTGAGGTATAGTAAAATTTTTTACCCGAAAGTCCATTAAGAAAGCCCAAACTGAGAGGCCCAATTGGAAAGCCCATTAGGTAAATATCTAACCATAGTTAAAACTAACTATGACTCATTAGATGACTCATTAGGTGACTCATAACTAAGCCTTAGGAAGTCAATTTTAATGGCTGAAAAGTAAGGCTTAATGGCCAAGTAAATGGCTTATAAAATCAGCCACACCATTGTCATCTTCACCATACCATTCTCGGCTAAAAGAAGGAAACCATTGAAATACTTTATCCAAGCTTTCTCTCACTAGAAATCACTAGGAATTAGGCATATTTGGAACTTGCTTTCTTCATGAAAGTTGTTCCAAATTGAGAGGAGAGTAACATATGTTGGAATTGGCTATCAAGAAGCCATAATGTGCAAACTGTGAGGCTCCAAATTTTTGACCAAGTGTGAACACAAATACTAGGTATATTTTCAAGCTTTCAAATTCATATGATGGCTGACCCCCCTCCTGTTGCAGCAGTGATGCCTCGCACACCAAGATCTGTGTTACTTGGGATCACCATTATCGGATATGACCATAGTCCAGGATACTATTTGCATTTCACCACAGAGTCTTACATGATATATCACCTGATTGATTGATTTATTTACGGATAGACCTCAGGGATGGGTCGGAATCCAATTGTTGTGATGTGAAAAATTTAAATGCCATATTTAATGTGATTTAAATATACATTGCATGATTTATCTAGAGGCATTATGATATTATAAAGATGCATTATTTTGCACTACATGCCTACACTTGAGAAAGCAAGCATGATTTCTGTACATGGGATTTAATCTGTACAAGTATATATATATATATTTAAAGACATGCTTTTAAAGTGAGTTAAGAAAATGATATTTTCGAGGTATAGCATTATTTTTGAGTTGATAGTGTAGATGTCTACTTGCTTACCTGATTTCCTTACTGAGCGTGTTGTATGCTCACCCCCTTTCTTTTACATCTCTCTACAGAGCATCAGCAGTAGAGTGAGAGCATTTGAGGGATAGTATTCCTGTTGTCCACTGCTATTTCCTATCAATCGATAGGTATACATATTTTGTACAGTTATGTATCTAAACATAGAAACAACACTGTGATGTATGCGATATATATTATGGGGAATGTATTTGTATTAGATTTTATATGATCTCATATGTATTATAAAAGAAGTTACAGTTAGTAACAATATATTGACATGTATGTATGATAATGGATGATATGGTATGCGAGGAAGCTTACATCGAATCACAGCCCAACCATTGAAGAGAGGAAAGGTAAGTTTAAAATACAAAAAAATTGTAGTGGTTTTGGTTAAGTCACGGATGACGGTCGTGACAGTGTAACACCATGGTGTTATCATGGATTCTCAATTCAGTTTCATCTTTAATTTCCCCAACTATCATTTGACTAGAAACAACTAAGGAAGTTTGGGATGATCTTAAAGATCGGTTTGCGCAAGGAGATGCCTTCAGGATTTCTAACCTGCTAGAAGAAATTTGTTCTTTTTAACAAGGTTTTATGAATGTCACAGATTACTTTACACTCTTAAAGATTCTATGCGATGAACTCTTGAACTTAAGGGTCATACCATCTTGTGTTTGTGATCCTTAATGTACTTGTGAAGTATTGAATCTTGCAAGAAAATACAAACAGAATGACCAGGTGATTACTTTCTTGAAGGGCCTAAATGAATCTTTTGCAACTGTTCAATCTCAGTTGATGTTGATGGATCCACTTCCTTTAATAAATAAAATGTTTGCCTTGGTGGTGCAACGAGAGAGGCAGAATAATTCACTGGTTTCTGAATTAAAAGCAACTGATCTAATGCTTTCCATGCCAAGATTGTTATAACAGCTAATCCGCAAGTTCCTTCCTTCAAGAAGCATTCATATTTCAATCCCAAGAAAGCAGTATGTACATATTGTGGATATCAAGCCATAGACAAGTGCTATAAGAAACATGGGTATCCTCTTGGATACAAGCCCAAAATCAAGGATTGCAAGCAGTGTGAATTAGGCAGAAGGTTCTTTTTCAAGCAATTCTGATATGATGAACAAACCTGGAAACTTTAGTGAGGTTAATTCAGAAGTGTTCCCTAGGGATCAGTATGATCAGATAATTGCAATGCTAAAATCCAGTGAGTAGGTTTCTTCTTCTGGTAATCAAACAAAGTTAGTTATTGCTATTTTTATTCCTTTAATTGAATATGAGGGTATGCATCTAGCTACTTGTACTATTAATAATTCTTTCCATAATCTTTCTTGGATTTTTGACAGTGGTGCAATAGACCACATTATTTATTCTATTTCTTTTTTTGAAACCTATAAATCCATTGATAATGCCATGGCTAAATTACTAAATGGTAACTTTGTTTCAGTATCTCACATTGGAACAGTGAGACTCTCTTCTTCCTAGGTCCTAACAGATGCTTTGTTTGTTCCTACTTTCAATTTTAATCTCATATGTGCTAGCAAATTAGCAAAATCACTTAGCTATATTGTAATCTTTCAAACTGAATTCTATGTTGTATAGAAGCTCAAGTGCTGGAGGATGATTAGTTTGGGTAGGCAAGTGGATGGACTTTACTAGTTAGTTCCAGATCAAATTCTCATATAAAATTAATCTGTTAGTTCAAACTCTGTTTCCTTTCTTAATCAAAGCACTACTGTACCAAACTCCATAGATCTATGGCATTGTCGCCTAGGACATGCTTCTCATCCCAGGGTCAAAATACTACAAAATTTGGATTCTTCAATTTGTATCAAAGAATATTCGTTGCGTGAAACTTGCCATTATGCAAAGCAAAAGAAAATTACATTTCCAGTTAGTAATTCTGTTAGTGTCAAATGTTTTGATTTGATTCATGTAGATATATGGGGACCTTACCATGTACCTTGCTTCTATGGATATTATTACTTTTTAACCATAGCTAATGATTATAGTAAGACTACTTGGACTTAATAAAAACAAATTCTGTAACTAGAACCATCATGGAGCAATTTTGGAACTTTGTGGAAACACAGTTCTCAACTAAAGTTAAATCTCTTGGATCAGATAATGGAAAATAGTTTGAGATGGCATCTTCTTATGCATCTAAATGAATCTTGCACCAAACTTCCTGTGTACAAACTCCACAACAGAATGGAATTGTTGAAAGAAGCACCAACATATCTTGAATGTAGCTAGGGCCGTTAGATTTCAAGCATCATTACCTAAAAAGTTTTGGTCAGACTGTGTACTTCATTCAACATACCTTATAAACAGATACCTTCTCTTGTCATTCAAAATAAAACACCCTATTAACTGCTTTATAACAGAAAACCAATTTTTTCTGATTTAAATTTTTTTTTTTTTGTCTTTGTTTTGCCTCTACTTTCTAAACTCTAGGCCTAAGTTCGATCATAGAGCATTAAAATACATTTTCTTAGGTTTTAAAACTGGTCAGAAAGGATATAAACTATATGATCTTAATTCCACAGAGGTTTTTATTTCCAGGGATGTTCATTTCTATGAACATATATTTCCATAAACATAGTGGCTCTAGCTCAGAATCATCTTATTCTGATTTTGTTTTTCCTATTCCTATTAATGATTCTACATTTCCAGTTTTTGACTCTCCTCTAAAAATCAGAAAACAATAACTTCAAAAACAAGGAATAAAATCTCCTAAAAATCAGGAAATTATACTAACAATATTTCCATAACAGCTTGGACAAAATCAGACCTTATTCAAAAATAAAAAACTAAATCTTCTAAAAAAACTTGGATGATAACACTCCCCCTTAGGGTGAATAGATGTTTATCATTCCAAGCTTGTTTGTGAGCACTTCAAATTTTTGTCATGGTAGCCCTTTGGTTAGGATGTCTGCAACTTGCTGGCTGGTTGGAACATAGGTCACACAAATCACTCCAGTTTCAATTTTTTCTTTTATAAAATGTCTGTCAACCTCTACATGCTTAGTTCTATCATGGTGAACTGGGTTGTGTGCAATACTAATGGCAGTCTTGTTGTCGTTGTATAATTGCATTGGACAGTTTAGTTTAATCTTTAATTCTTCCATAAGCCTTTTGATCCAAATTAGTTCACAAATGCCATGAGCCATAGCTCTAAACTCTACCTCAGCACTACTTCTAGCAACCACTGGTTGTTTCTTACTTCTCCAAGTTACTAAATTTCCCCAAACCGTAGTGCAATATCCGGATATAGACTTCCTTTCATTAACTGAACCTGCCCAATCTGCATCAGTAAAAGCTTCCACATTTCTTTCTTCTGTTTTTTTAAAAAACAACCCTTTCCCTGGAGTCATCTTGAGATACCTCAAAATTTGATAAACTGCATTAAGGAGCTTCCCTTAGATCGTGCATAAATTGACTAACAAAGCTGACAGCAAAAGCTATATCAGGTCTCGTGTGAGAGAGATAAATTAGTTTTTCCACTAATCTTTGATATCTTCCCTTGTCAACTGAAATTTCTCCCTTACATTGGATTGTCTTCTGGCTTTGTTCCATTGGTGTATCAGCAGGTTTGCACCCTACCATTTTTGTCTCCTTTAACAAGTCCAAATTATACTTTTGTTGAGCAACAAATATGCTTGTCTTGCTTCTAGCTACTTCCATTCCCAAAAAATACTTTAAAGGACCAAGAGCCTTTATTTCAAACTCTGTGGCCAGTAGACCTTTTAATTTCTCCATTTCCTATAGAGCATCCCTTGTGAGAACTATGTCATCCATGTACACTATCAAAATAACAACCTTTCTAAACGGAAGGTGTTTGAAGAACAAAATGTAGTTAGTTTGGCCTTGATTGTATCCATATCTTCTTATCACTCTTGAAAAACGATCAAACCATGCTCGTGGTGATTGCTTTAGTCCATATAGGGATTTTTTGAGCTTGTATACCTTCTGAGTATTGTTAGTATTTGCAAATCCAGGTGGAATGTCCATGTAAACCTCCTATTCTAGGTCTCCATTCAAGAATGCATTCTTTACATCTAGTTGTTATAATGGCCAATTCAAATTTGTTGCCAAAGACAACAAGACCCTTATGGTATTTAGTTTAGCAACCGGTGCAAATGTCTCCATGTAATCGACCCCATAGGTTTGTGTGAAACCTTTAACAACAAGTCGAGCCTTGTATCTCTCAACTGATCCATCTGCTTTAGATTTTACTGTGAAGACCCACTTACAACCAAAAGTAGTCTTCCCATTAGGTAGAGTCACTAGTTCCCAAGTGCCATTTTTTTCAAGAGCATTCATTTCCTCCCACACAACCGTTTTCCATTCAGGTTTAGCTAGAGCCTCTTGTATTAACCTAGGAATCTCAATATTGGAAACATTAGTGGTAAAAGCACAAAATGATGGTGAAAGATTTTTGTATGACACAAACTGAGATATGGGATGCAAAGTAAAAGAATGGACTCCTTTCCTAAGAGCAATGGGTAACTCAATAGTTTCATTTAAGAGAGGAATGGTTTCATGAATACTTAAGATATTGGCATCCTCTGGTTCAGACTCTTGGCTTTGAGGGACCATGAGCTGCTTTCTTTCTTGAGGTTGATTTCTTCTAGTATAGACACGTAGCTCTTTTTTTTTTTTTGCCTTGTGAAACCTCCCTTTGTTTCCAAATCTATTTTTTATTTTTTTGTTGTGATAATTTTTTAGAAGGCGAACTTGGATTTGACTCAAGTGAGGGATGTAGAGTAGACTTGGGCATATCATTAATAGGAATGGATACTGTTTCCCAAAAATGATCTTCATTGGTTTCAATCTCCCCCTGAAGAGAGGTGGCAGGAAAAAATGGTTAAGTCTCAAAGAAGGTAATATCATGAAAGATAAAGATTTTGTTTTCTGAAGGTGAATAACAACGGTATCCCTTTTGTGTGGATGAGTAGCCAAGGAATATTGTTTTAATGGCTTTGGGGTCTAATTTACTGCAGTATTGAGCATGTATATGTACGAAGGCAGTACACCCAAAGGTTTTCAAAGGAAGATTATTCAAGGTGTGAAGATGAGGATAGTATATAGTAAGGGTGGAGAGAGGTGTTTGGTAGTGGATAGTTCGACTCGGTAATCTATTTATAAGGTAGGCCGCTGTAAGAACTGCTTCACCCCACAAGTACTTGGGAACATGCATGGTGAACATAAGAGCCTGAGTGACATCAAATAAATGTCTATTCTTTCGTTCAGATACCTCATTTTTTGTGGGGTGTCCACATATGAACTTTGATGGATAATCCCATTGTTGGCTAAAAACTCACCTAACACAGAATGAAAATACTCTCGCCTATTGTCAGTACATAAGATAAGAATTTCGCCTGAAACTATAGCTCCAGAATGTAGAAAACGTACAAAAGCAGACAGACAGATTATTCTCATAAGGAAGAAGATCGATCTCCTAATGCCTCTGACTAGCAAAGATCGATCTTGTCACAAGGGCAGATCGATCTCTTTAACTCTTGGCCTGGAAGAGATTGATCCCTACCCTCTAGCAGATCGATCTCCACTTAGTTTTCTTATGAAGAGTAGATCGATCTCCACCCTCAACCAAATCGATCTTGTAGTTGTTAAGGGAGCAGTTTGGAGTAGTTGAATCGAGCAGAGATCGATCTCCTTCAAATACTAGATCGATCTCATAGCCTCTGTCTATATAAAGACCACAAGATTTTTGCCTGAAACTGAGCCTTTCTCTCTCTGAAACCAAACCTTCACCATTTTCACCCAAACCAAGCTTTCTCTCTCTAAGATTCACCCTATTCTAGACAAAATTAGACAAAGGGACAAGAGACAAAGTTGTTCCTCTTGGCAAGGAGAACAACATACAAGAAAATCAAAGGTTGGCTTGAACAAAAGGAAGAGACAAGCATTCTACAAGCTTGGTCAAGAGAGGACAAGCTAGGTAAGCTTACAAGACCCTTGTTCTTGAGCTATATATGGGTGAATAAACATATATATTCACATATTTGGTTAGAAATGTTTGAGGCATGATGGAATCAACAAATGGGTTTGGTTAGGAGACTTAATGTGGATGTCTTGTGATGGTTATGAGTTAACTAAAGTGTTGATAAAGATGTAGCAAGAGTTTTGAGACAATATTGAGTTAAAATGAGTAAGAGAAAGAGATGGAAAATGAAAATGATGTATATTGATGATTTAATGATTTGTGGATAGCTCGAGAGTTTGGCACGAAAAATGAGGCTAGTCCGAGAACTGATGATAGTGTACCACTCAAGGTGCAAGAGGTAAGGGAAATAAAACCATTTGTGCTTGTGAGTTTTTAAATGAATGAAAACGTTTTAATAGCATGAAAATGGTTTAATGAAATGAGCATGTTTATGAGAAATGAGATGAATTGATGTTTTGATGAATGTGTATGTGTTTTACCTGTTTGAGCTCAATTTTGATGTGATTTTTGTAATTGTGAATACATATGGTTTATAACCGAAATGAGTTTTGTGATAACCACTATGAGCTCTACGTGAAGGCAAAACAATTTTTAGACAACAATGGGAATGTGTGAGTGTTTTGTCGATTTGAGCTCGATTTTGATGAGTTTTGTGTAAATGTGAACACAGTGGTTTATAACCGAGATAGGTTTTGTGATAACCACTAAGAGATTTACGTGAAGGCAAAACGATTTTTATTAAGACTATGACTTGTCATGAGATGCACATCAGGCTTTGCTCTGGTAGCATGTAAGGTCGGGTCGTGCTCTAGTAGCATGTAAGACCGACTCCTCCGTTCTGGTAACTTGAGATGACCCCGCTCCGGTAGCGATGGGTGGCCTTGCTTTGATAGCATGTAAGGCCGGGCTGTGCTGAATAGCATGTAAGATCGACAGCTGTATGACACTGATCAAGTCTATAGCGAATCATGGCCATGTGTATTATTGTCGATGAAATCCCTCGATTGGAGATGTCCGCCTAGGGGACGAATGCAATTGATGTGATGTGCCTATGACGTTGATTTCATATGAGTTTTATAAATGCCTAGTCACGAATTCTGTGATAATGATGTGATTTTACAACTGTGATTTATATCACGCATTGAGATTTGATGTGATGTGATTTGTGCTGATCCCATTGTTTTCTACAGTTATTTCTATGACAATTTGCATGCTCAATATTTTCATCATATTGTGTTTGATATGATGATTTTTATAACTTCCCTTATCCTCCTTACTGAGCGTTTAGAGAGCTCACCCTTTTTTCCTCCCCCCTCCAGATTATTTGATTAAGCGAGATTGTGCTTGCCGCGTACGTGTAATAGGCTAGTGGACAAGATTTTCCACAGGCTATCGCTTGTACACACATAAGGTATAATTCATTTCATTTTGTATCCAGACAATGATGTAATACAGATATTTGTGATGAGTATATTTTTGGGATATAATTAGGATGATATGTAAGAAATGAGTTGAGACTTATGATTGACTCTTTTTGGTATACTATGTATTTAATTTCATTTAGTATGAGTTGTATGATCTTGGGGAATAATGTTGGTTTATAAACGATAGTGATTTAAAGATATAACACAGGAATACACCCAGAGTTGGTAGTTTTGTTTTAAGAAAAATTTTAAATTAACCCTATTTTTTGCGCTTCCGGGTTATCACAGATTTTCTTGGTATCAGAGTAAAAGGTGTCTAGTACTATTAGTGTTCAT
Source organism: Firmiana major (assembly GCA_033439115.1). Classification (NCBI taxonomy): domain Eukaryota; kingdom Viridiplantae; phylum Streptophyta; class Magnoliopsida; order Malvales; family Malvaceae; genus Firmiana; species Firmiana major. The sequence goes on along the minus strand of CM065907.1, from coordinate 38,611,577 downwards.
TAATTGGAAATAGATTACATCTCAATGTCTGTATTGTCTGATAATGAATTGAATTTAACGAGTAAAATTATGATCGATGTTTAATGAATACGCGCAGGCACGTAAGAGATAGAATATGAGGGGGAGAATAGGTCGTTCAGGGAGGCAGGCACAGCCACCTCCACCACCTGAACTACAGCCGGAGAGTCCTAGCTCTCGAATGAATCGCCTAAAGCACGATATACATCAGGAATTCGAGCAGATGGTAGCGCTACTCGCGAAGTACTTTGGGGCTAATGCCTCGGGGACTACACCAGTTTCGACTCCTCCACCACCACAAGGACCAACCGCACCCCCACCACAGATTGATCGGGTGCCTCCTGCCACACAGCGTCCAGTGCAGACCTAACTTGATGATAGAGATAAGGGTCAGATGAGGGACTTTCTGAAGATGAACCCACCGATTTTTAGAGGGGTGAAAAATCTCGCAGAGCCTGAGAAGTGGCTGACAAAACTTTTTGGGATGCACCAATGCAGAGAAGGTTAGTATGTGTGCCTACATGTTAAAGGGACAAGCCCGAGATTGGTGGAGTACTACTCAGGATATATTGGCAACTAGCCATGAGGTGATTAGCTGGGAGGTGTTTCAATCGGCATTTAGAAACCAGTATGTGCCAAAAGCTGCCCAGAGGAAGAAGCAAGCTAAACTCTTGAATTTGACTCAGGGTAATATGACGGTTGATGATTACGAGAGCCGATTCACTACCCTACTAAAGTATGATCCGGAGACCCTTAAGGATGAGGAGCTCTGTAAAGAGCGATTTATATATGGACTAAGACCCATCATTAGGGATCGATTGATAGGGTTCTGTTTCACTGAGTTCAAGGATGCTCTGAGAAGAGCACAAGAAGTAGAGAGGGGACTAGAGTTGGTTCAGTCCCAGATTGAGTCCCAAATTTTGACCAGGGATAAGAGTAAGTGACTTGTGACCTCCCACATAGACTTCCTGTCAGACCCAGATTTTTTGTAGCTTATTTCCTTATGATTCCTATGTGTATGAACACTATGTAATTATGGTTGAATCATAAGAAGAGTATTTACTAGATTTAAAGTGTTAATGAAATGAATTAACACGCAAAAGCTACATAAAATGCCTAATGTGGATGATAAGTATCACAGGCTAAACCGAGTCATTCTAAATCATTCTGACTGAAAATAAGAACTTAAAATAAAAGAACGTAGAGAGCTCATGAAGGAAAGTCAGCTTGATTTAGACCCGAACATACAAAACGAGAATAAAAGCTAAAAAGGGTAAAATGGACCTTTTCGGCGAGAAAAGGAGTTTTGGGTGAAATTATCCACCGAGAGCGGTTAGAATATAAAGACGAGAGTGTAAGACATGATATATAACACTTTCGAAAATTTAAGAAAAAGTCAACTTAGTCAATGGTTAAGGAAAAAGTCAACTATAGTTAAAAAAGTGGACTTTTACCATAGTTGACTAATCAAGGTTTGAAATTAACCTAAGTGTGGAGAAAAATTTGGGGAAAAATATTCTTGGTCAGAATACAAGATAATCATCCCCGGAAGTAAGGAAAATTTATTCGGAAGGATTCCGGAATAAATTTAATGGTTAAAAACGTAATGGGCCTAAGGTGAAAATTTTAAAGCCCATTAAGGTATACTAAACGTATATCGAAATTTTTAGGTCCTTTAGACCGAATTGTTGGACCAATTGATCGGCCAAATTTTGAGACAATAAAAGGCCCGAGGTATAGTAAAAATTTCAGCCCGAAAGCCCATTAGGAAAGCCCAAACCGAGAAGCCCAATTGGAAAAGCCCATGAGATAAATATCTAACTATAGTTAATGTTAACTATGACTCATAAGGTGACTCATAAGGTGACTCATGGTTCAGATTTGGAAAGTCAAGCATAGTGGCTGAAAAGTAAGGCTTAATGGCTAAGTAAGTGGCTTATAAATGCAGCCACACCATTGTCTTCTTCATCACTCATTTCCGGCTAGAGAAGAACACCATTGAAACATAACCATTCAAGCTTTCTCTCACTAGAAATCACTAGGAATTAGTCATATTTGGAACTTGCATTCTTCATGGAAGTTGTTCCAAATTGAAAGGAGATTAACATATGTTGGAATTGGCTATCAAGGAGCCATAGAGAGCAAACCGAGAGCCTCCAAAGATTCGGCCAAAAGGAGAACACTACAATTGGTATATTTTCTAATTTCCAATTTCATATATGTTAATGTATGAATGATTTCAAGTATGTTGATATATGTTTTAAGCATTGAAACATATTAAATCACCATGAAGAGGGTTAGGCCGAGAGTGATCAATGGGATATTGAAATATGTCAATTTGATTTTAAGACATAAATGGATTAGTACACATGTATTAATGTTAATGGTATAATTAGAATTAATCAAATTGATTAATTAATACATGTAAATTGTTGGCAACCAAGGTGTTTGATAAAATGCCTAAATGAACTATAGGATGATTGGTAATGTTGCCTACCAAGTGTTTGTGAAAATGCCTAAGTGGAAATGGCTAGAAAATAGGCATGTATGGCATGCCATGGTGGAAACCGAGAATGGCTAAGCTCTCGGCCAAGGCATGTGGCCGAGAGGCCCAATGGGCCAAGCCCAATATTTTTAGGCCCAATAGGGTGTAATGGGCCTAAGACAAGCCCAATAAGAGTTGGTGGGCCCCACAAGCCCAATAGGCCCAACAAAAGTGAATAGTAAAATGAAAATGGACTTAAGGCCTAGTTAAGCCCATTAAGGATTTTTTAAGGCCCATTAAGGGAAATTAAACTGTATTAATGTGAAATACAGTAGGAAAATGATAATTAACCTGAGGAATGGTTATTTACAGCTCCGGAGTTTACATCGAGAGCTTATCGGACTGCGGGAATTAGCAGCACCGAGGAAGTGAGGTCACTTGACGTGATCCGAGGTAAGGGACTTTTGCGAGTAGTTAGAGATACCTGCACGTATTTTCAACTGCTTCTGCATTCACTTAAAAACTCTGAGGGTCAGAGAAAGTGAATAATAATTATTGCGACCCGATAGTGGCAAATTACGATTTTACCCCTAGTTAGTCAAAAAGTCAACTTTTGTGAGAAGTTGCAAAAAGCATGGAAAATGCTATTGTGAGTGTTTAATTGTTATTAGCATGAAAATAAATAGATGGGCTAATGATTTTAAGGTTGATATGACTTAAGCACACTTTGAGTGCTGATTTTGATGTTTTATAAACAATCCCTTTTTAAATAGCCATCTATCATATTATGTGAGAATGAATCGTGCTAGAGCACAGCTCGCACTGGGATTCATATGTTTTCCACATAATATTAGTGCTGGATTTGATACGCACTAGATTTTCATGACATGCATGATAGAGTACTGGAGTTTTACTCGTACTCAGCTTTGAATGATATATGCATGACAGAGTGCTAGAGCGTGGCTCGTACTCGATTCTTCATGGTTTATACATGACATAGTACTGGGAGCTATTGCTCGTACTTGATTTTGATATTGTGCATAGCATAGTACTGGGAGCTATTGCTCGTACTTGATTTAATACATAAACTATGCATTGACCTAGTTGCTTGAGAGTGCTCGCACTAGAGTTGAGTTTTATGATGTGAAACAGTGTTTGAGCGGAGTAACGACTGTGAGTCGTACTCAAAACGCACACTGTATGTGATATGTAATACATGTTGAAACCCATGCCTGAGACCTTGCGTGACTGTGTGTCATAGCTAGAGAGGATATCCGCATGAGGTTGGTATAGACGTGGTATGATATTTCCACAGGCGCGAGGGCTAAGACCTCTGTTAGGCACCCTGACTGTGATGTTGATATGTTCCACGGGTGTGAGAGCTAAGTCCTATAGTAGGCACTCTGGCCGTGAGAACGGGTCCACGGGTGTACTTTGTACCGTGTCTGAGTGGCACGAGGTGTACGCTGTACCGTGTGTTGTTATGGAGTTGAGGAGGATATAGCTGGCGGTTGTGATGGACTGACCCCCCTCCCGTTACAGCGGTGATGCCCCGCGGATCACATCGGATATGATCATAATCCAGGATACTATTTACATGTACCACAGAGTCTTACATGATATATCACATTGGTTGATTTACTGATTTAAACTGCGGACAGACCTGAGGGATGGGTCGGACTCCGATTTGTGTTGTGAATCATTTGATGCCATATTTATATGTGATTTAAATATACATGGCATGATTTACATAAAGGCATGATTTATATATAAATGCATTGTGTTGCACTACATGCCTACTTTTGAGAAATAAAGCATGATTTCTGTACATGGGATTTATTCTGTACAAGTATATATATTATATTTCGAGACATGCTTTTAAAGTGAGTTAAGGAAATAATGTTTTCAAGGCATAGCACTATTTTGAGTAGATAGTGTGGATATCTACTTGCTTGCCTGATTTCCTTACTGAGCGCGTTATGCTCACCCCCTTTTTCTTTACATCTCTCTACAGAGCGTCAGTAGATCGAGAGTTATCGTGGGAGAGTGTCCCAGAGTCCACTGCTAGTTCCTATCGATTCATCAGGTATACTTATTATGTACAGTTGTGTATCTAAACATAGAAACAGCACAGTGATGTATACGTTAGATATTATGGGGAATGTAATTGTATTAGATTTTATAAAATCTTACATGTATAATAAAAGCAACTACAGTCAGAATTAATATATTGACATGTATGTATGAGAATGGATATTATGGTAAGTGAAGACTCTGACATCGAATCACAGCCCAACCAGTGAAGAGAGGAAAGGTAAGTTAAAAATGCGAAAAATTTATTGTGGTTTTTGGTTAAAGTCAAGGATTGAAACTGGGGTCCTGACAGGATGGTATCAGAGCAGAAGTTGGTCTGATGTGAGTCGGTGTTAGAAAATAGGAAAGTGTACATCCCCATAGTACTGTGCTGTGTTTAGATATAACTGTGTATACCGGATAGGAGATGGACTAATTCATTATTATGAATGCAGGAACTTTGCCTAAATGGCAAATACGCGTAGTGGTAGAGGTATGAGAGGTAGGGCTCGAGGCCGGGGAGAGAGACCCGAGGGACGAGCCGCTGCCAGGCCATTACCTACGCATGAGACTGCAGGTGCTACTGAGGCACCCGATTGTGCTGAGACACGTTTCACGAGATTAGAGCGTGGTCTCGAGACTATTATAGAGATACTGGCACAGACGATGCCAGGTAGGCAGAGACAGGAGGCAAGAGCTGCTACTGGAGAGGCAGTTGCCCCTGATACACCTACGCAGACAGCTGATGCACAGAGGACTGTAGATACTCCTACACCCCCACCGGTTTCGGGTGGTAGTGGATTAGGATATGGATGTGACTTGCATCGGTTGAGGGAGTTCCAGAAGTTTAGACCTCCATCATTTAGTGGGGTCAAGAACCCCGTGGCTGCGGAGGAGTGGTTGGCAGAGCTAGAGAAGCTCTATGGATACTTCGAGTGTACGACCTCGGAGATGGTCGCGTTTGCTGCGTTCCTACTGAAGGGAGCTGCAGAGCATTGGTGGAAGTCCACCAGACCTATATTGAGATCCCGACACACAGATATCACTTGGGATATATTTCGGGAGGCCTTTAGGAGGCAGTTTATTCCTGACACCGCACAGCGGAAGTTACAGGCAGAGTTTTTGAGACTCAACCAGGGGAGTTTATCGGTGGACGAGTATGAGACTCGATTCCTATCCCTAGGGAGATACGACCCGGATACTATGTATAGTGAGACCAGGAAGGTCCACAGATTTATCGACGGGTTGAGACCGGTGCTACGGTCCAAGTTGGTCCCATTAGACATAGTGACCTATGAGGAGGCAGTGCGCAGGGCGCAACTATGTGAGCAGGACTATGAGAGGAATGCTTCCGAGTTTGGGAAGTTTAGCCGTAGCCAAGACTTGCAGAAGAAGAGGCCGGCTAGAGATTTTAGTTATCGAGGGGGGAAGAAACCCTTCGGTAAGAGATCACGGATAGAGGGGACACGAGATAGATATGCTAGATCTCCTGCTTATCCGACTACAGCCCCAGCGAAGGGCATTATGATAGGAGGACCGAGACCTGCTGCAGATCAGTGCAGAAGATGCGGCAAATTCCATGGAGATAGGCCGTGTTCACAAGGTGCTATAGTATGTTTCCGATGTGGGAAACAGGGGCATTTGGTTAGAGATTGCCCATTGCCGTATGCGACTGCACCACAGAGGGGTAGGGAGTTTGATAGAACCCCAGCTGGTACGTCTGCTCAGAGAGGTAGAGCCACGGCAGAGGAGAAGGGGAAACAAGTGATGGGTCAAGGGCGAGTACATGCTTTGGACCAGGGAACAGCTGATGCTTCATCGGATGTGATTGGAGGTAACATCCTGATTTATGATATTGAAGCATATATTTTAATTGATCCTGGTGCCACGCATTCTTTTGTATCGCCTTCATTTGCATGTAAGTTAGCAAGACATGTAGAGCGTACACCATTATGTATGTTGATGTTGATAAGTACGCCTATGAATAGTAGTCAAGTTGTAGAATATGTATATAATGACTGCAAGTTGAGAGTAGGGGATAAGGAGATGATAGCCAATCTAATATTACTAAGTATGAGCGACTTTGATATAATATTAGGAATGGATTGGCTATCTGCAAACCATGCTGTTTTAGACTGCTATGCTAAGACAGTTATGTTTCCCAACCCTACAAGATATGTTGTAAAGTTTAATAAAGATAAATGAAAAGAGTAGATATGATTATTACATGACTTCTGATTTAGAAAACCTTCAACATATCAAGGTTTCATTGCGTACGTGGTAGATATGGATAAGGCACATCCAGAGTTGACAGATATCACTGTGGTCAGTGAGTACCCAGATGTTTTCCCGGATGAATTGCCAGGGTTACCACCAGACAGAGAGATGGAGTTCTGTATAGATCTGGTACCTGGTACGGAGCCTATTTCGAGACCACCATATCGCATGGCCTTAGTTGAGCTGGAGGAGCTCAAGAGACAGTTACAGGAGCTGTTGGATAGGGGCTTTGCACGACCGAGTGTTTCACCTTGGGGAGCACCGGTTCTGTTTGTGAGGAAGAAGGATGGGAGCCTCCGATTGTGTATAGACTACCGATTGTTGAATAAGGCCACCATCAAGAATAGGTACCCCCTTCCACGCATTGACGACTTGCTAGATCAGCTACAGGGAGCACAGGTCTTTTCCAAGATTGACCTAAGGTCTGGGTATCATCAGCTGAAGGTTCGGAGTGGAGATGTACCCAAGACAGCATTTCGTACCCGATATGGCCATTATGAGTTCTTGGTCATGCCATTCGGATTGACGAATGCTCCAGCTGCTTTCATGGCTTTGATGAACGATGTGTTCAAGCCATACTTGGACCAGTTTGTTATCGTCTTCATCGATGACATATTGGTGTATTCGAGATCCAAGGAGGAGTATGAGGAGCACCTCAGGATCGTGCTGCAGACGTTACGGGAGCATGAGTTATATGCTAAGCTCAGCAAGTGTGACTTTTGGTTGTCACAGATCTCGTTTTTGGGACATGTCATATCGAGAGATGGTGTATCAGTTGATCCATCTAAGATAGAGGCTGTAGTTCAGTGGGAACAGCCAAAGATAGTCACCGAGATCAGGAGTTTTCTGGGTTTAGCTGGATACTATCGGAGATTCGTTGAGGGATTTTCGAAGTTGGCTGCTCCGTTGACACGTCTTACTCGGAAGAGTGCACCGTTCATATGGAACGGGGATTGTGAGAAGAGCTTTGAGGAGTTGAAGCGTCGATTGACCACCGCTCCGATTCTCACTATCCCTACCAGCTCAGGAGGATTTGCAGTATATACTGATGCTTCGCATCAGGGACTGGGCTGTGTATTGATGCAGGACGGGAAGGTAGTTGCTTATGGATCCAGACAGCTGAAGGATCATGAGAAGAACTATCCGACCCATGATTTGGAACTAGCAGCAGTAGTGTTTGCGTTGAAGGTATGGCGCCACTACTTGTATGGTGAGAAGTTCCAGATATTTACCGACCACAAGAGCCTCAAGTATCTGTTCTCGCAGAAGGAGCTGAACATGAGACAGAGAAGATGGCTAGAGCTTCTGAAGGACTACGATTGTGAGATACTTTATCACCCGGGTAAGGCTAATGTTGTAGCCGATGCCTTGAGCAGGAAGAGCTTGGGGATGGTATCGTATATGATGGTTAGGGAACATGATTTGCTAGAGCAGTTTGCTAGCCTCAGTTTGGGAGTCGTGCCTTCTGACATGGATACAGGCTATGTGATAGCTAATCTACGCTTGGAGCCGGACCTGTTGGACAGGATTAGAGTGGCTCAGCAGACTGATCCATTTTGTATGGATGTGAGTAGTCAGATGCAGAAGGGCACCGTGACTGATTTTGAGTTGAGTTCTGATGGACTACTGAGGTTCAGAGGCAGATTGTGTGTTCCCGAGGATCCAGGACTTAGGAGATTGACATTGGCGGAAGCTCATTCGTCAAGGTATACTTTACATCCGGGGAGTAACAAGATGTATCAGAACCTCCGAAAAGTATACTGGTGGTCAGGTATGAAGAGAGATGTAGCAGACTTCGTGGCAAAGTGTCTCGTATGTCAGCAGGTGAAGGTAGAGCATCAGAAACCTGCAGGATTGTTGCAGCCTCTACCTATACCGACATGGAAATGGGAGCATATCACCATGGATTTCGTGATGGGTTTACCGAGGACCCGCAGGAATCACGATGCTATATGGGTGATCGTTGATAGACTGACGAAGTCAGCCCACTTCCTAGCTATGAGAGCTACCGATACTCTGAGTTCATTAGCAGAACTGTATGTACGCGAGGTAGTGAGGTTACACGGTGTACCAGTGAGCATAGTCTCTGATAGGGATTCCCGCTTCACATCCCACTTTTGGGGACATTTTCAGGAAGCCATGGGAACCCAGTTGAATTTGAGCACCGCTTTCCATCCTCAGACAGATGGTCAGTCAGAGAGGACTATACAGACTCTGGAGGACATGTTGAGAGCATGTGTGCTAGACTATCGAGGCTCCTGGGATGACCACCTGCCACTAGCCGAGTTCGCCTACAACAACAGTCATCATTCGAGTATCGGGATGGCACCGTATGAGGCTTTGTATGGCCGTAGATGTCGTTCCCCCATTGGATGGGAAGAAGTGGGTGACCGTATGATTTTCGCGCCTGACTTGGTTACGCAAGCATCTGAGGATGTCCGCTTGATAGTAGAGAGACTGAGGACAGCTCAGAGCAGACAGAAGAGTTACGCTGACAGGAGACGTAGGCCACTAGAGTTTGCAGTTGGTGAATCCGTGTTTTTGAGAGTTTCTCCTTCCAAGGGCATAGCGAGATTTGGGAAGAGAGGGAAACTAAATCCTCGCTACATTGGACCCTTTGAGATACTTGATCGAGTGGGAGATAAGGCATATAGGTTGGCATTGCCACCAGACTTATCAGGTGTCCACAACGTCTTCCACATATCGATGCTTCGGAAGTATCACCCGGATCCGTCACATGTGATTAGTTACAAGCCTTTGGAGCTCCGAGAGGACTTGTCATATGTAGAGAGACCGATTCGGATATTGGATAGGAAGGAGAAGGTATTGAGATCGAAGACCATCGGATTAGTGAAGATTCTCTGGCAGCATCATACTTCAGAGGAAGCTACTTGGGAGCTAGAGAGTCTGATGCGAGAGAAGTACCCTCACCTATTTGAGGACTGACTTGGTTCTAATTTGGAGGACCAAATTTTCTGAGTGGGGGAGGATTGTCAGACCCGGATTTTTTGTAGCTTATTTCCTTATGATTCCTATGTGTATGAACACTATGTAATTATGGTTGAATCATAAGAAGAGTATTTACTAGATTTAAAGTGTTAATGAAATGAATTAACACGCAAAAGCTACATAAAATGCCTAATGTGGATGATAAGTATCACAGGCTAAACCGAGTCATTCTAAATCATTCTGACTGAAAATAAGAACTTAAAATAAAAGAGCGTAGAGAGCTCATGAAGGAAAGTCAGCTTGATTTAGACCCGAACATACAAAACGAGAATAAAAGCTAAAAAGGGTAAAATGGACCTTTTCGGCGAGAAAAGGAGTTTCGGGTGAAATTATCCACCGAGAGCGGTTAGAATATAAAGACGAGAGTGTAAGACATGATATATAACACTTTCGAAAATTTAAGAAAAAGTCAACTTAGTCAATGGTTAAGGAAAAAGTCAACTATAGTTAAAAAAGTGGACTTTTACCATAGTTGACTAATCAAGGTTTGAAATTAACCTAAGTGTGGAGAAAAATTTGGGGAAAAATATTCTTGGCCAGAATACAAGATAATCATCCCCGGAAGTAAGGAAAATTTATTCGGAAGGATTCCGGAATAAATTTAATGGTTAAAAACGTAATGGGCCTAAGGTGAAAATTTTAAAGCCCATTAAGGTATACTAAACGTATATCGAAATTTTTAGGTCCTTTAGACCGAATTGTTGGACCAATTGATCGGCCAAATTTTGAGACAATAAAAGGCCCGAGGTATAGTAAAAATTTCAGCCCGAAAGCCCATTAGGAAAGCCCAAACCGAGAAGCCCAATTGGAAAAGCCCATGAGATAAATATCTAACTATAGTTAATGTTAACTATGACTCATAAGGTGACTCATAAGGTGACTCATGGTTCAGATTTGGAAAGTCAAGCATAGTGGCTGAAAAGTAAGGCTTAATGGCTAAGTAAGTGGCTTATAAATGCAGCCACACCATTGTCTTCTTCATCACTCATTTCCGGCTAGAGAAGAACACCATTGAAACATAACCATTCAAGCTTTCTCTCACTAGAAATCACTAGGAATTAGTCATATTTGGAACTTGCATTCTTCATGGAAGTTGTTCCAAATTGAAAGGAGATTAACATATGTTGGAATTGGCTATCAAGGAGCCATAGAGAGCAAACCGAGAGCCTCCAAAGATTCGGCCAAAAGGAGAACACTACAATTGGTATATTTTCTAATTTCCAATTTCATATATGTTAATGTATGAATGATTTCAAGTATGTTGATATATGTTTTAAGCATTGAAACATATTAAATCACCATGAAGAGGGTTAGGCCGAGAGTGATCAATGGGATATTGAAATATGTCAATTTGATTTTAAGACATAAATGGATTAGTACACATGTATTAATGTTAATGGTATAATTAGAATTAATCAAATTGATTAATTAATACATGTAAATTGTTGGCAACCAAGGTGTTTGATAAAATGCCTAAATGAACTATAGGATGATTGGTAATGTTGCCTACCAAGTGTTTGTGAAAATGCCTAAGTGGAAATGGCTAGAAAATAGGCATGTATGGCATGCCATGGTGGAAACCGAGAATGGCTAAGCTCTCGGCCAAGGCATGTGGCCGAGAGGCCCAATGGGCCAAGCCCAATATTTTTAGGCCCAATAGGGTGTAATGGGCCTAAGACAAGCCCAATAAGAGTTGGTGGGCCCCACAAGCCCAATAGGCCCAACAAAAGTGAATAGTAAAATGAAAATGGACTTAAGGCCTAGTTAAGCCCATTAAGGATTTTTTAAGGCCCATTAAGGGAAATTAAACTGTATTAATGTGAAATACAGTAGGAAAATGATAATTAACCTGAGGAATGGTTATTTACAGCTCCGGAGTTTACATCGAGAGCTTATCGGACTGCGGGAATTAGCAGCACCGAGGAAGTGAGGTCACTTGACGTGATCCGAGGTAAGGGACTTTTGCGAGTAGTTAGAGATACCTGCACGTATTTTCAACTGCTTCTGCATTCACTTAAAAACTCTGAGGGTCAGAGAAAGTGAATAATAATTATTGCGACCCGATAGTGGCAAATTACGATTTTGCCCCTAGTTAGTCAAAAAGTCAACTTTTGTGAGAAGTTGCAAAAAGCATGGAAAATGCTATTGTGAGTGTTTAATTGTTATTAGCATGAAAATAAATAGATGGGCTAATGATTTTAAGGTTGATATGACTTAAGCACACTTTGAGTGCTGATTTTGATGTTTTATAAACAATCCCTTTTTAAATAGCCATCTATCATATTATGTGAGAATGAATCGTGCTAGAGCACAGCTCGCACTGGGATTCATATGTTTTCCACATAATATTAGTGCTGGATTTGATACGCACTAGATTTTCATGACATGCATGATAGAGTACTGGAGTTTTACTCGTACTCAGCTTTGAATGATATATGCATGACAGAGTGCTAGAGCGTGGCTCGTACTCGATTCTTCATGGTTTATACATGACATAGTACTGGGAGCTATTGCTCGTACTTGATTTTGATATTGTGCATAGCATAGTACTGGGAGCTATTGCTCGTACTTGATTTAATACATAAACTATGCATTGACCTAGTTGCTTGAGAGTGCTCGCACTAGAGTTGAGTTTTATGATGTGAAACAGTGTTTGAGCGGAGTAACGACTGTGAGTCGTACTCAAAACGCACACTGTATGTGATATGTAATACATGTTGAAACCCATGCCTGAGACCTTGCGTGACTGTGTGTCATAGCTAGAGAGGATATCCGCATGAGGTTGGTATAGACGTGGTATGATATTTCCACAGGCGCGAGGGCTAAGACCTCTGTTAGGCACCCTGACTGTGATGTTGATATGTTCCATGGGTGTGAGAGCTAAGTCCTATAGTAGGCACTCTGGCCGTGAGAACGGGTCCACGGGTGTACTTTGTACCGTGTCTGAGTGGCACGAGGTGTACGCTGTACCGTGTGTTGTTATGGAGTTGAGGAGGATATAGCTGGCGGTTGTGATGGACTGACCCCCCTCCCGTTACAGCGGTGATGCCCCGCACACCTAGTACTGTGTTGCTTGGGATCACATCGGATATGATCATAATCCAGGATACTATTTACATGTACCACAGAGTCTTACATGATATATCACATTGGTTGATTTACTGATTTAAACTGCGGACAGACCTGAGGGATGGGTCGGACTCCGATTTGTGTTGTGAATCATTTGATGCCATATTTATATGTGATTTAAATATACATGGCATGATTTACATAAAGGCATGATTTATATATAAATGCATTGTGTTGCACTACATGCCTACTTTTGAGAAATAAAGCATGATTTCTGTACATGGGATTTATTCTGTACAAGTATATATATTATATTTCGAGACATGCTTTTAAAGTGAGTTAAGGAAATAATGTTTTCAAGGCATAGCACTATTTTGAGTAGATAGTGTGGATATCTACTTGCTTGCCTGATTTCCTTACTGAGCGCGTTATGCTCACCCCCTTTTTCTTTACATCTCTCTACAGAGCGTCAGTAGATCGAGAGTTATCGTGGGAGAGTGTCCCAGAGTCCACTGCTAGTTCCTATCGATTCATCAGGTATACTTATTATGTACAGTTGTGTATCTAAACATAGAAACAGCACAGTGATGTATACGTTAGATATTATGGGGAATGTAATTGTATTAGATTTTATAAAATCTTACATGTATAATAAAAGCAACTACAGTCAGAATTAATATATTGACATGTATGTATGAGAATGGATATTATGGTAAGTGAAGACTCTGACATCGAATCACAGCCCAACCAGTGAAGAGAGGAAAGGTAAGTTAAAAATGCGAAAAATTTATTGTGGTTTTTGGTTAAAGTCAAGGATTGAAACTGGGGTCCTGACACTTCCAGAGAGGTTCTTTTAAAAAGAGACAGTTTAAGGGACTAAGGGGAAGAGTTGACAGACCCAAGGTTCCTCCCATGGTTATGGGACCCCTCGAGGTGTCAGACCAGAGAGTAGAGTCTGCAGAGATTATAGTCGTTCACATGAGGGAAGCTATCCCAAAACCATACAAGGATGCTATAGATGAGGGGACATGGGTCATAGAGTGAGATATTACCCACAACCACAAAAGCCACATTCTCAAGAGCCTCCTAGAAAGCAGCCATAGAGGACGATTCCCTAGAGATGGGCTATGACGTTGATAAGGGCAAGAAGCCGGTCACAGAGGGACGTGTGTTTACTTTGGATAAGGAGACTGCAGACACTTCGTCTGAGACCATATGAGGTACACTTCTTGTCTATAATCATAAGGCTCATGTGTTATTTGATTTGGGATCCATGCATTCTTTTATTGATGTACAATTTGCAAGTAAACTGAGTTTGAAGTATGAATCCTTAGATTATATTTTACATGTAAATACCCATATGCGTGAGTCCTAGAGGACTGATATGGTGTGTAGGAATTGTGAGATCAAGGTGGGAGATAAGGTGATGTTAGCAGATCTAATGATGTTAAACATGTGTGGTTTCGATGTGATTTTAAGGATGGATTGGCTAGTGGCCAATCGTGTGAGTCTAGACTGCTAAGTAAGACTGTAACTTTCTCCCTACCTGAAACGTTTAGTGTATGTTTGAATGATTAAAGAATAAAGACGTGTGAAGTTTATTATGAAATATTAAGAGATGATTATATCGCTATAAATACTGATTGAATTATTGATGTGAAGGTTACATCGTCCTCATCTTTGATATGAGTCAAGAACATCCGAGGATAGAGGACATACCGGTAGTATGTGAGTTTTCGGATGTATTTCCAGATGAATTGCCTGGCTTACCACCGGAGAGAGAGCTGGAGTTCACTATCGATTTAGTGCTAGATACTCAGCCGATCTCTAAACCTCCTTATAGGGTGGCGTTGGTCGAATTGGAAGAGTTAAAGAAATAGTTGCAACAACTGCTTGACCAAGGTTTTATTAGGCCTAGTGTGTCACCATGGGGAGCTCTGGTGTTATTTGTAAAGAAGAAGGATGGTAGCCTGAGACTATGTATAGACTACAAATTGCTGAACAAGGCGACGGTTAGGAACAAGTACCCTTTGCCAAGGATAGACGATTTGCTCGACCAGCTGAGAGGGGCTTCTATCATTTCTGAGATTAATTTAAGATTGGGCTATCACCAGTTAAGAATCAGGAAAGTGGATATTCCGAAGACAACCTTCAGAACTAGATATGGCCACTACGAGTTCTTAGTGATGCCCTTTGGATTGACGAATGCCCCTGCTGCTTTTATGAGTTTGATGAATGAGGTCTTAAGAGACTATCTAGATCGGTTTGTGATAGTCTTCATTGATGATATCCTTGTGTATTCTTGGTCTCATGAGGAACATGCACAGCATTTGAGGATTGTGCTGCAAGTACTCAGAGATAAGCAGCTTTATGGAAAGATTAGTAAGAGTGATTTTTGGCTAGACCAAATACCTTTTCTTAGTCATATTGTATCTAAAGACGGGGTGTCAGTTGATTCGTCTAAGATAGAAGCTGTACTTAATTGGGAGAGATCGAGGACAGTTACAAAGATTCAGAGTTTATTAGGACTTGCTGGATATTACAAAAGATTGTTGAAGGATTTTCCAGGGTTGTCGCTTTTTTGACCAAACTCACATGTAAGGAGACTCCTTTTGTATGGTATGAGAAGTGTGAGCAAAGCTTCCAAGAGTTAAAGAGGAGATTAACGATGGCACCTGTGTTGACTATTCCAAATAGACCTGGAGACTTCGCAATGTAAAGTGATGCCTCCCAACAAGGATTGAGGTGTGTGCTCATGCAGCATAGGAGAGTAGTCGCTTATGGTTCGCAAAAGCTGAAGGATCATGAGCGAAACTACCCCACACATGACTTAGAGTTAGCAGCAGTAGTGTTTGCATTGAAGATCTGACGTCATTACTTATATGAGGAAAGGTTCCAGATATTTACTGAGCACAAGAGCCTAAGATATATATTCGATCAAAAGGAGCTAAACATGAGACAAAGGAGATGGATGGAACTCCTTAAAGACTATGATTGCGAGATACTCTATCATCCGGGGAAGGTGAACATAGTAGCTGATTCCTTGAGTAGGAAAAGTATGTTATCTGCTATGATGATCAAAGAATGGGGTTTGTTGGAACAGTTCACCGGAGTCAGGGTCAGAGTTGAGGAGGCAGAGGTAAGATTTTTGGCCAGTCTGCTGATAGAGCTTGATATTATGGATCAGATTAAAGTCGGGTAATGAAATGATCAGAGGCTATTGGATATGGTTAGCCAAGTTGAACAGACCTTGCAGTCGAATTTCATGGTTAGTGACAATGGGTTATTGAGGTTTAAGGGTTGAATTTATGTTCTGAACGATGATACCCTGAAGCAACAAATATTGAGAGAGCCGCACTGCTCGCGATACACCATGCACCCGGAAAGTACCAAGATGTACCAAGATTTAAGAAGGGTGTATTCATGGAGTGGTATGAAGCGAGACGTGGAAGAATATGTAGCCAAATGTTTGGTATGCCAATAAGTGAAAGCTGAGCACCAGAAGCCCGGGGGATTGCTTAAGCCTTTGCCTGTGCCTATATGAAAATGGGAGCACATCACCATGGACTTTATCATGGGATTACCGAGGACCCAAAGGGGTAATGATGCAATATGGGTGATAGTTGATAGATTAACGAAGAGTGCCCACTTCCTTGCCATCAAGAGCACAGATACATTGAGTACATTAGCTGAGCTATATGTTAGAGAGATAGCTAGACTACATAGGGCTCCAGTGAGTGTTACCTCTAATAGAGATTCCTGGTTCACCTCTAGGTTTTGGATTCATTTTCAAGAGGCCATGGGATCTCGGTTGAATTTTAGTACCGCTTATCATCTTCAGACTGATGGTCAGTCTGAGTGAACTATACAGACCTTGAAGGACATGTTGAGGGCGTGTATAATGGATTTTAAGGGATCATGGGATGATCACTTGCCCCTTACTGAGTTTGCGTACAATAATAGCTATCATGCGAGTATTGGTATGACACCTTATGAGGCTCTGTATGGTAGGAGGTGTAGATCCCCTATAACGTGGGAAGAAGTGGAAGATAGGAAAGTAATTGCTCCTGAGCTCGTTGAATAGGCAGTTCAGAATATGAAGATCATTTGTGATAGATTGCGGGCTGCTCAGAGTCGACAAAATAGTTACGCGGATGTGCGTAGACGGCCACTTGAGTTTCAAATTGGAGATTTTGTGTTTCTTAAAGTATCTCTATGTAAGGGTATCATGCGCTTTGGGAAGAAAGGAAAATTGAGTCCTCGATATATAGGACCGTTTGAGATTTTTAAGAGAGTAGGAGACGTTACCTTTCGGTTGGCTTTACCTTCGCAGTTCTCTGGGATACACAATGTCTTTCACGTATCCATGTTGAGGAAATACAATCCAGACCCCTCCCATGTCATTGAGTATGAAGCATTGGATATTTAAGGGGATATGAGTTATGTGGAAGAACCCATCCAAATACTTGATAGGAAGAAAAAGGTACTTCAGATGAAAATGATTCCATTGGTTAAAATTCTTTGGAAACACCACTCAATGGAGGAAGTAACTTGGGAACTAGAGAGCCTTATAAAGGAGAAGTACCCTCAGCTATTTAATGGGTTGAGTTAAATTTAGAGGACCAAATTCTCTTAAGGTGGGGAGGATGTGAGAATTATAAATTGTATGAGACTTGCTAAGTGAGAATTATAATTTGGTGAATGTAATTATGATATGTTGATGTGCACGCAAGTTTTAAATTTAATGGAGCATAAGGTGATGGAGTTTTTAAGCCTTAAATGTGTATGGATTGAAATATGGCCTATGGAGTAGTTTATGGTGAGTTTTACATTGAGTTTCTTGCAATTGATACAACAGCAGTAGAATCTGTGAAGGCCAGATCGATCTCCAAGGATGAGAGATCGATCCCATAGCTCCAGAATGCAGAAAATGTACAAAAGCAGACAGGCAGATCGATCTCACAAGGAAGAAGATTGATCTCCTAATGCCTCTGCCTAGCAAGGATCGATCTTGTCACAAAGGCAGATCGATCTCCTTAACACTCGGCCTGGAAGAGATCGATCCCTACCCTCTAGCAGATCGATCTCGACTTAGTTTTCTTATGAAGAACAGATCGATCTCCACCCTCAACTAGATCGATCTTGTAGTTGTTAAGGGAGCAGTTTGGAGTAGTTGAATCGAGCAGAGATCAATCTCCTTCAAATACCAGATTGATCTCATTGCCTCTGTCTATATAAGGACCATAAGATTTTCGCCTGAAATCGAGCCTTTCTCTCTCTGAAACCTAAACCTTCACCATTTTCACCCAAACCAAGCTTTCTCTCTCTAAGATTCACCCTATTCTAGATAAAATTAGACAAAGGGGCAAGAGACAAAGTTGTTCCTCTTGGCAAGGAGAATAACATACTAGAAAATCAAAGGTTGGCTTGAACAAAGGGAAGAGACAAGCATTCTACAAGCTTAATCAAGAGAGGACAAGCTAGGTAAGCTCACAAGACCCTTGTTCTTAAGCATTATCATTTTATGTATAGGTGAATAAACATATATGTTCACATATTTGGTTAGAAATGTTTAAGGCATGATGGAATCAACAAATGGGTTTGGTTAGGAGATTTAATGTGGATGTCTTCTGATGGTTATGAGTTAACTAAAGTGTTGATAAAGATGTAGCAAGAGTTTTGAGACAATGTTGAGTTAAAATGAGTAAGAGAAAGAGATGGAAAATGAAAATGATGTATATTGATGATTTAAAGATTTGTGGACAACTCGAGAATTCGACACGGGAAATGAGGCTAGTCTGAGAACCGAGGATATTGTTCCACTCAAGGTGTAGGAGGTAAAGGAAATAAAACCATTTGTGCTTGTGAGTTTTCGAATGAATGAAAACATTTTAATAGCATGAAAATGGTTTAATGAAATGAACATGTTTATGAGAAATGAGATGAATTGATGTTTTGATGAATGTGTCTGTGTTTTGCCGGTTTGAGCTCGATTTTGATGTGATTTGTGTAATTGTGAATACATATGGTTTATAACCGAAATGAGTTTCGTGATAACCACTATGAGCTCTACGTGAAGGCAAAACAATTTTTATACAACAATGGGAATGTCTGAGTGTTTTACCGGTTTGAGCTCGATTTTGATGAGTTTTGTGTAAATGTGAACACAATGGTTTATAATCGAGATGGGTTTTGTGATAACCACTAAGAGCTCTACGTGAAGGCAAAACGATTTTTACTGAGACTATGGCTTCTCATGAGATGCACATCGGGCTTTAGTCTGGCAACATGAAAGGTCGGGCCGTGGTCTAGTAGCATGTAAGACCGACGCCTCCATTCTGGTAATGTGAGATGACCCCGCTTCGGTAGCGATGGGTGGCCTTGCTTTGATAGAATGTAAGACTGGGCTGTGCTTAATAGCATGTAAGACCGATGGCTGTACAACTCTGATCAGGTCTACAGTGAATCATGGTCATGTGTATTATTGTCGACGAAATCCCTCGATTGGGGATGTTCACCTAGGGGATGAATGCAATTGATGTGATGTGCCTATGATGTTGATTTCATATTAGTTTTATAAATGCCTAGTCTCGATTTCTGTTATAATGATTGATTTTACAACTGCGATTTATATCACGCATTGAGATTTGATGTGATGTGATTTGTGATTTTATCACGTCAATTGTGCTGATCCCATTGTTTTCTACAGTTATTTCTATAACGATTTGCATGCTTAATATTTCCATTATATTATGTTTAAGATGATGATTTTTATAACTTCCCTTATCCTCCTTACTGAGCGTTTTGAGAGCTCACCCTTCTTTCCTCCCCCTCCAGATTATTTGAAGTAAGCGAGATTGAGCCTGATGTGTACGTGTAATAGGCTGGTGGACAAGATTTTCCCCAGGCTATCGCTTGTACACGCATATGGTATAATTCAGTTCATTTTGTATCCAGACAATGATGTAACACAGACATTTGTGATGAGTATATTTTTAGGATGTAATTAGGATGATATGTAAGAAATGAGTTGAGACTTATGGTTGACTCTTTTTGGGATACTATGTATTTGATTTCATTTAGTATGAGTTGTATGATCTTGGGGGATAATGTTGGTTTATAAATGATAGTGCTTTAGAGATACTGCATAGGAATACACCCAGAGTTGGTAGTTTTGTTTTAAGAAAAATTTTAAATTAGCCATATTTTTCGCACTTCCGAGCTGTCACACTTATAAGGTAAGGGAGGAAAAGGATGACGGTTGTGCTTTGCTAATTGGCAAACATCACATTGGAAAGAATGAGGATTTTTATTTTTGAAAAGTTGAGGAAACAAACATTTAAGATAAGAAAAGTTCAGGTGGCTAAGTCTATGGTGCCACAACATTATTTCATTTTGATTTGAAATAGAAAAGAAATTCACTACTTGATGCAAAAGCTTGTCTAGTTCTAGAATCCTCATCCTCAAGGAAGTATAGTCCATCATGTTCCCTAGCATTGCCAATTGTCCTCCTCAAGGATATCTCTTGAAATTCACAAGAAGATGGTGAGAATTTTGCAAAGCAATTGTTATCACATGTTAATTTGCTAATTGACACTAGATTACAAGTAAGGTTGGGCACATGAAGAACAAAATGAAGAATCAGGTTTTTTAAGAGTCTTATAAAACCTTTTCCAGCAACAGTTGACAAAGAACCATCAGTAATTTTTACTTTAATATTCTTAGAGCAGGGACTATATGTGAGAAAAGAATTAGATGAACCTGTTATGTGATCAGAAGCTCCTGAATCAATAATCCAGGGACTCTTTGAAGTTGAAGTGGCACTAAGGGCTGTGTGAAAGTTACCTGTTTGGGCTAACGAGCTAGAACTGACACTAGGGTTAGAAGCAAGTGGATCTTGAGGTTGTGATTGACTAGGAAGCTTACACAAGTGATCTATTTGCTGTTTACTAAACCTGACTGAAGTATAGGGTGATTCTCCTTCTGTTGCACCTATGGCAGTCGCATGTTCTTTATCTATTACTTGCACTTGGAAGCTCTTCCTATCATTCTGTTTTCTAAGAGTCCAATTAGGTGGCTTGCCATGAATTTTCCAACAAGCATCTTTGGCATATCCATGACGTTGGCAAACATCGCACCAATGTCTCTCCCTTTTTCTTGTATTTTTCTGATATGTGGAAGGCCTGTTATAGTGCTGCTGACCTCTTGCAGTCAAAGCTGATCCTTCAATTGTATTCTGTCCACCATTTTCTTCCTTAAAATCTCCTAACATAACCGTCTGTCGACTTTCCTCCCTTCGTATCTCTGCAAACACTTCTTCAATTGATAGTAAGGGATCTTTTCCAAGCACTCCGCCCCTGACTTCATCAAGGTCTTTGTTTAGGCCCGTTAAGAATTCGAACACTCGTTCTTGTTCTACCAATTTTTTTTGCTTGACGCTGCACGCTACACAGTCCCATCTAGATTCATAAAATAAACCCAATTCTTGCCACAGATTTTTTAGAACATTAAAATAATCTGTCACATTTTAGCCTCCTTGTTTTGTTTCTCACAATTTTGACTTTATCTCAAACACTTGAGCAGAGTTGTCAAGATCTGAGTAAGTCATCTTCACAGCATCCCATATTGCTTTTTCCATGAGCAAGAATAAATAAGCCTGTCCAATTTTGGTTCCATCGAATTAATAAGTCAAGCCATAATAATAGAGTTTTCAGCCTCCCATACCTGGTAAGCAGGATTTTCTATGTTAGGAGCAGCAGTTGCACCAGTGAGATAATCTATTTTTCCTTTACCTCGAATTACAAGTTTGACTGACTGCACCAACTAGAGACAGTTCTTGCTATTTAACTTGTGTGCTGTAATTTGCAAGGAAGTATTCTCGCTTCTCCCTTGTTAAGTCATGATTAAGAGGTGTGTTGGTTGGGATTGGCTTGAAGAGACAGTTGAAGACTCGTCTCTTCTAGTTGTTCCAGTCATGGCAGTTTTTGCCATTAAATTCAGAATCTTTTCTGCTCTGATGCCATGAAAAAGAACAAAGAAAAATTTAGGGTGCAGAGGAAAAAAACATTGACTCTTGTTTTTTTTATTCATTTGGAAATAGGTATATAAATAGCCTAAGTCAAAGATATCCAGTTGTACATCCCTAAACTATCTCCTAAAAATCAGAAAATAATAACTCCAAAAACAAGGAAGAAAATCTCCTAAAAATCAGGAAACTATACTAACAATATTTCCATAACAGCCTGGAGAAAATCAGACCTTATTCAAAAATAAAAAACTAAATCTTCTAAAAAACCTTGGATGACAACACTACCATTTTCTGATTCTACTACACTGCCACATACTGATTCCAAACTACCGCTGTAAGACCCCGTATATGTATAAGGGTAATGTGTGTACTTGGATCAAATAATATGAATGGACTTGTAATGTAAAGTATGATTGATGTAAGTCCATGGATTCAATGTATGTATGTGTAATATAAATTGTAACGTACATACAAGTTTCATTGAGCATGAATACGAAGAAATGAGTTCTAGCAAGTGATGGATGTGATTGAGACTCAAGATGAGTAGTGTGGTAAAATGGAATGGAGTTATGCTTCCATTTGGTTTTATGTAGCATGCCTTTGAACATACAATGAATGCACACAAGTTTCAATGTGCATAAGGTATGAATGGATGCCATTTTCAAGTTATAAAGGTGGATGGATGAGAAAATGGCCATGGCAATAGATTAAGGATGTGTTGGTATGAGTTGCAGCAAAGAAACTGCAGGAAATCTGGAAAACATGAGGTCCAGATCGATCTCATAGGATGAGAGATCGATCTGGAAGAGCCAGAATGCTCTTATTTGGGCGAAAGAATAGAGCAGATCGATCTCCAATGGAGCCAGATCGATCTGCCAAGCATTCTGTAAGTGAAAAGATTGATCCTCAAGCACCCAGATCGATCTCCTTAGCTCTCTGTTTGGGACCAGATCGATCTCATGCTTCGACAGATCGATCTCATGCTTCAACAGATCGATCTCATTGCTTCAACAGATCGATCTCAGGCTTAAAAATGCCGTGGAAAAAGAGGGATTTTAAGGGACCAGATCGATCTCCTCTTGGACCAGATCGATCTCCTCAAGCCATTTCTATATAAGGAGAGCTGAAAATCTGGAAATCTCGGAAAAACATATTAACCTCCCATTTTCAACCCAAAAACCTAACTTTCCCTCTCTAAAATCAGCCATTTTCAGTGAGATTTGGAGAGAGATCATTAGAAGCAAAGTTGTTCCTATCAAGGAGAAGAACAACATAGTGAGAGGGCATTTTCCCATTCTTGGAATTGAAGGAGTTAAGGGCATTACCAATTGGAGCAAGAAGAGAAATCATATTGGTAAGATTCTAACACTCCAATCCAAATGCATTAGCTATTTAATTGATTTTGGAGTTGATTGATATGAGTATTGAGGTATAAACTACCTAGGAATGTAGTGGAATTGGTGTGACCTAGAAATCTAAAATGGGTATAATGTGAGGATATGTGGGATTGAATGAGCTTATGGTTTATGGCATGCTAAAGTTGTTATTGGGGTAATGTTATGATTTTAGAGGGTTAGATGGAATTACTTGGTGAGTAGGAGGAATTGTGAAAATGGGTATGTATATGATTGATAAATGCCATAGTGAGGGAATTCATGGAATATGAACACTATGAGTTTAATGTCGATTTAACATCGATTTTGAATAAGTTAATAGGCCTAAGAAGATCCATAGACTCGAGTTATGGGTAAAGTAATGAAACGAGGCCATATAAGCGTTAATAGAGGCTATAGGTTAAATTGACTATAGCAAGCGCAAGGGTTGCATTGTATGGATCGAATATAATGCGGGATATGATTTTGTGCAGTCCCCGAAGAGTTCGTTGAAGGCGAACCGAACCGTACGAGTAAGCAGCTTAAGGAAGTGGAATCACGCATCGCGATTCCAGGTAAGGGAATTTTGTGAGTATATAGAGGTAGCTGCTCGTACTTTGAACTTGTGGGTGAATATTGGGTGTTGTATGAAATGCATGAATTGCTCAAATAAATGATGGATGGTATTCATGAATGATGACGAGTATATGCGTGGTTTTGGATTTGAAGTGGATTTTATGAAATGGGATAGTAAGGCTAATAATTGCATAAATCTAATGTTTTGATGTTTTTCCAAAACGAATTGCTTGGTTTTAAGCAAGCTCGTAGATAGGACGGCTAGTATTGTATTGTTGTTGTAGAAAAGCATTTGTGAGTGCTAAACCCGAATTGCCGGGATTGATGAATTGTATATGAGCCGCCTATCACACTTGTATGACATAAATCGCGCTAGAGCCTCGCTCGCGCTGGATTTCTATGTTTTCATTTGTATGAAACGTGCTGGAGCCTAGATCGCACCTTGATTTGGAATCTATAATGATATTTATAAACCGTACTGGAGCTTCTGCTCGTACGTGGATTTTGAGTGGTTGTCTTATGAGTATAATCGTACTAGAGCTATGCTCGTACGCGCCTCTTTATGAGAAGATGCATGACGCATGAGTCGTGCTAGAGCTTTGCTCGCACAAGCTTGTACAATGGGATTCGTATAGGGTTGTGAAAGTGGGTAAGACCCTTAAGCCTTACATCCTTAAGCTAACATCCTTAAGCCCGAGGAGGCAGGGAGGCTCTGTTAGGCGGGGAGGCTCTGTTTAGCAGGGAGGCTCTCTTACGGTGGGACCCTTAAGCCAACATCCTTAAGCCCAAAGAGGCGGGGAGGCTCTGTTAGGCGGGGAGGCTCTCCTACATGGGTACGGTAAGATCCTTAAGCCCTACATCCTTAAGCTAACATCCTTAAGCCCGAGGAGGCAGGGAGGCTCTGTTAGGCGGGGAGGCTCTGTTCGGCAGGGAGGCTCTCCTTCACGGAATATGGGAAAACTCTTGGTATGGGGTAGATAAGACCTAGGAATGGCACCCCCGATCACGATATGAGTTGCGGAGTACGCTGTACCGTGTATATCACATGGAGTACGATGTACCGCATGATGGTTATGTGATGAGAAAGTCTGGCGAGGGATAATCCATCTTCGTGCCAGCGTGATACCCCGCACACCTGGATGCGTGTGGTCTGGGATGATTTATGATGTAATGATTCACATAGGCACTTTTGATATAGTGACCTAAATTTATACACATGCGTGAATTGTGGAATGTAAATGTGGTTGTGGTTTGTGAGTTGATTTGGTGGTGTTATGGTGTTAGTTTAAAAAGGAAGTTTCTTAAAGAATTGCCCTTTAATGAATTTAAATGAGATTGAGCATGAGATGATTTATACATGATGTCTCTACCATGTTTTATATGCCAATGCACACGATTTTGATACAGGATATATATGTATATTCACATGGCATAGTTTTATTCCTCATGCTCCTACTATAAATGATTTATGCATAACACTATCAGCATGTAGATAGAGTAGTTATCTACCATGCTTGCATTATTGCCTTACTGAGCGTGTGGTTGCTCATCCCACTCTATTTTCCCCCCTACAGAGCGTGCATAGTAGCCCAGTGAGGACTGAGGCGTATTATTTTGGACTCCGCTGCATCTCCACCGCTAAGAGGTATATACACAGTGATTCTTTTTGTATCTAAACAATGTAAAAGCACAGTATTCTTTTGAGTTGTACTTATGGGGGATGTAGATGTCAGTAAAACATGTATTCGTATAAGTACACGATTAAATGCACATGTATGACATCGTTTTAATTAATTGAGAATGAATGAGATGTGGTGTTTATTATTGGCTCACAGCCCAACAGTGTGTGGTGAGTTTAGTTCACGACCGGGTAAGGTAACAGTAAAACGCGAAAAATTTTTAGTGATTTTCGGTTAAAGAGAATGGAATTGGGTCGTGACAACCGCTAACTCCAAATAATTCAAATCACTCTCATTCTACTCCTATGTCATCATCACAATCACCTATAACTCATTTAAGAAGATCTGACAGACCAAGAATTCAACCTAGATACCTACAGGACTATCATTGTAACCTGGCCACACAAGTTTCTCAAATTGATTTTTCTTCAGCTTTTGCTTCTCACGACCAGATTCTAGGTACTTCTCATTCTCTTTCTAATGTACTATCATACAATAGACTATCTAACAATCATAAAGTTTTCTCTTGAAATTTCTTCTGTCACTAAACCAAAATCATATAAGCAAGCTGTCCAGTTTGATTATTGGAAAGCAGTCATACAGGCTGAGATTGAAGAATTACAGTTACTTGGGAACTAGTGTCTTTACCACCCAACTAACAAACCATTGGCTGCAAATGAGTGTATAAAGTTAAACACAAGGCTGATGGCTCCATTGAGAGACTTAAGGTAAGGCTGGCTGCTAAAGGGGTATACACAACAACATGGAATTTAGTATCTTGATACTTTCTCACTCTTGGCAAAGATGACTACTATTAGGACCTTATTGGCAGTAGCAGCTGCTAAGAATTGACACCTTTATCAATTAGAATTTAATAATGCCTTCCTCCTTGGAGACTTGACTAAAGAGGTCTACATGGATCTTCCACAAGGTTTTCCTGCCACATCTCCAAATCAAGTCTACAAACTCGAAAAGTTCTTATATGGCTTGAAACAAGCCAGTAGACAATGGTATGCAAAATTGTTTGATACCTTAATCACTCAAGGCTTCCATCAAGCTCCAGTAGATCCTTCATTATTTCTGAGAGCAGTTGGTACTTCCTTCACAGCTTACTCATTTATGTAGATAATGTCATTATTGCAAGCAATGATCTTTCTACTATATATTCCATGAAGACTTACTTGGATAATACCTTTAAGATCAAAGACCTTGGAACTTTGAAATTTTTCCTTGGTCTTAAAGTTGTGAGATCCGCTAAAGGTATTAACCTCTACAAGTGCAAGTATACACTTGATATGTTACAAAACTTCGGCCTCCTTAGATATAAGCCTGCCAAAACACCAATGACCATTTCTTGAAAACATTTCCTATATAACAGTGCTCCAGTTCTACCAGATTCAACTTATTATAGGAAACTCATTAGAAGACTTTTATGTCTCACTACAACAAGGACATATATTTCTTTTGTTGTTTAGCAATTATCTCGGTACCTTGAGAAACCAATTGCTCTTCATGTCACTGCTGCTCACTGAATCCTCAAATATGTTAAGGCTTCTCCAAGACATGGTTTATTCTTTCCTGCATGTTCTAATCTTCAGCTTAAAGCATTTTCAGACTTTGACTGGGCTTTTTGTCCAGTATCCAGAAAATTTGTTACTGGTTTTTGCATATTTCTTGGACCAACCCTCATCTCCTAGAAATCCAAGAAATAAGCCACTGTTTCTAAGTCTTGTTCAAAAGCTGAGTACCGTGCCATTGCTTCTGCTACCTGTGATCTACAATGGATGCTATATCTCTTACAAGATCTTTAGATTTTGCACCACCGGCCTACTACTTTGTTCTGTAATAGCAAGTCTACTATTCATATTGCAGAAAACCCTGTCTTCTATGAACGAACAAAGCATATAGAGATTGACTGCTACATTATTCCTGAATAGATTAAGTCTGGTTTGGTTCATTTGTAACATGTTTCTTGTCATGACCAACAGGTGGACATGTTCACTAAACCACATACTTCATCTTCTCCATCCCATTTTATTTCCAACTAGACCTACAAAACCTGTATGCTCCAATTTGTATAGGGTTAATAGATGAGGTAATTCATCTCAACTCTAGCAACAACAAAAGGAACACAGTAGCTCCAACAACCAGCATTACTCCAGCTCCAGTAGAAGTGAAACAGAGTAACAGATAGCATAAACTTCTTGATGTGAGAGACTAATGTACTGAGTTGTTGTATTTAATAGTTAGTTAGTTAGATAGGTGAAGTTAGTTACTTTCTAGTTAGTTAGCTTCACAGTCAGTGTATAAAACTGAAGTTAAGCTCAATGAAATTCATTCAATCGATTTCATAAATTCTGAAATAAAGATTTCTTTTCTTTCTCTCATGATTCAATCTTCAATAGATTTCAATACAACTCTCGCTTAAAAAATTGAACCCTAGAGTGACTGATATTTTAAACTTCTACTCCATTCTTTACAAACCAAACACATTATAAAGTAAATTTTAAAAAATAGCAAATAATCGATAACACCAAGATTTAAGAGCGATAACTCCAAAAAATGAAGAAAATAGAGAGAAATTGTAAATAAAAAAGAGGGAGACATGGAGAGGGAGATCGACTTGAGAGAGGAGATTAGAGGAGTGGTGAGGTAAGAGACTTACAAGAGCGAAGAGTGTTGTTTCAGAGTGGCGAGGCGGCATTCTTCTCATTAGTCCCATAGCTACCTCCATTGTCCTTCAATTTCACCCCCCAACTCAACTAACACTTATTATTGTTCAATTTAAACAAGGAAAGCAGATTAGAAGAGACAGAGAGATAGTAGTAGCAGTATTTGATTTTGACAATTAAGAAATAATAAATATAAACTAAAAGAAGCGCCTTGTTTGATCCAACTCTTTCACGGGAATCAAATCTTTATTTTTTTATTTTAGATTTCTCTTTCGTCAGTTACTCATTGGAATGGGGTCATATAAAATGTCATCATATAAAATGTGTTTCAGATTTTTGAAATATATTTTGAAATGTGTTATGATATGTGAAATGTGTTTTAAAACGTGAAATGTGGTTTGAATTGTGAAATATGTTTTGAGAAATGTTTTACAACATGAGCACGATTTATTTCATATCCTAACGATATGAAATAAATATGGTGTGGCCCTGACTAACGAAGATAATAATAGTTAGTAATGTGGTCTCAACTGTCGGGATATAATGATTAATAGTATCCCTGCTGACGAGTTAAAATAGTTAGTAAATATAATAAGAAATACATTTTGAATTGTAAAGAGTGTTATGGAATATAAACTACATTTGAAATAGTGAAGTGTGTTTTGAAATATGTATTACGTTTTAAATTGTGAACTGTGTTTCAGAATATAAAATTTCTTTCGAATATGAAATATGTTCCGTGTAAGAAATATACTTCTATATGAGCTATATTTCATATAAAATATGTTTCAGATATATGAATATATGTTGATTTGTGATATATTTCAGATTATGTGGTGTGATTTTAGAAAATGAATGTGTTTTGAGAATAAATATGGATGTAGGAAATTTCAAGAGGAAAGAGCTTACACGTTTGGAGTGCATTAAACTTTGGTTTATGCATTCAACTATGTTTTTGAATTTCGGGTGTATTCAATTTCGGATGGTCAAGTTTGATGGTCAATCGAGGTATTTCAAAATACCTCTCTGCTTAAAAGACTTGACAACATCTAGATAATATTCTAGACTATAAACTTAGGAAAAGTGTAACTTTCGATAAATTTTGAAATGTGATTCAAATAAATGATAGAAAAGAACAATTGAATATGAATGCATTAGACATGTATTAGAATTCAGTATCGTATATGCTACTACCTCTGTGTTTGTGTGGTTTGCTTACTGAGCTCCCAAAGCTCTTCCATCACAAGTTCAGACGAGATGTGCATTGGCATCAACATCAATATCAGCTTCGAAGTTAGTGCTTTAGAGATCTCACAGTTCATATCGATATATGTTTATACTATTTAATTATGTTTATTTTCAGATAGTTACCTTTCAGTACATGAGTCTGAATGAGTATTTAGTTAAAACATATTTATGAAAGTTAATCATCACATTATAGGATGTAAATGAATTAATATGAATAATGAAGGCATTTATTATGATTGAGAAAATAAATATAAAATCAACTGTTTTGAGGATATAAATTGTTATACATTGTATCTTGCAGGTTAGATATGATAAAACATAAGCTGTTATGCTACCTAACTTTTGTTGAAATTGATAATCGCATGTAAGACCCATAATTTAACATGTATTCTTTATGATTTTGTGATGTATGGACAAGTCACTATTGATATAAATCATAAGGAATGAATGTTTTTAAGTTTCAAGTGCGCATGGAA
This sequence comes from Firmiana major, assembly GCA_033439115.1. NCBI lineage: Eukaryota > Viridiplantae > Streptophyta > Magnoliopsida > Malvales > Malvaceae > Firmiana > Firmiana major. The sequence continues at coordinate 38,581,594 of CM065907.1, read as the reverse complement.
TGCAAAACAGGTAGTTAAGTAACTTAATATGCCAGACTCGTATTTTTATGTAGCTTGCTCCTTATGATTTATACATGTACAAACATGTATTGAGTGATTTAAATCATAAGAAGAATATTTCCTAGATTAAGTGTTAGTGAAATGCTTTAACACTTAAAAGCTACATAAAAGCCTAATGTGAGTTATAAGAGTCACAGGCTAAAACGAGTGGATCTGAATCATTCTAACTAAAAATAAGAACTTAAAATGAGAAAATATAGAGAGCTTATGAAGGAAAGTCAGTTTGATTTAGTTCCGAACACAAAGAACGAGAGTAAAAGCTAAAAAGGGTAAAATAGACATTTTTAGCGAGTTAAAGTATTTAAGGTGTTTCAGGTGTATTTACCTACCGAAATGGCTAAAACGTAAAGACGAGAGTGTAAGACATAAGATATGACACTTTCAAAATTTTAAGAAAAAGTCAACTTGATCAACGATTAAGGAAAAAGTCAACTATAGTTAAGAAAAGTGGACTTTTACCATAGTTAACTAACCATGGTTAAAAAATTAACCAAGTATGGGAAAAAAATTGGGGAAAAATATCCTTGGTCAGAATACAAGCTAATCATCCTTGAAAGTAAGGAAAATTTATTCGAAAGATTCCGGATTTAATTTAATGGATAAAAACGAAATAGGCCAAAGTTGGAAATTTTAAAGCCCATTAAGGTATCATAAGTGTGGGTCGAATTTGGAAAGCCCAATGGGCCGAATTGTTGGGCCAATTTGTGGGCCCAATATTGAGACAATTGAAGGCCCAATAGGTAGTAAAAATATCAGCCCAAAAGCCCAAAGGAAAAGCCCAAACTGAGAAGCCCAATTGAATAAGTTAAAAGCCATTAATGAAAGGTAACAAAGTCTAAAATGATAACCATTACCTAAACTTTTTGGAAGTCAATTAAGGTGGCTGGATTTTAGCTTAATGACTAAGTAATGGACTTATAAATACCAGCCAACACATAATCATCTTCATCCTTTCATTTTGGACAAAGTGAAGAAACCATAACCGAAAAGTTTTCTAAGCATTCTCTCACTAGAAATCACTAGGAAAAAGGCATATTTGGAACTTGCAATCTTCATGAAAGTTGTTCCAAATTGAGAGGAGAGTGACATATGTTGGAATTGGATATCAAGGAGCCATAGTGTGCAAACCGTGAGGCTTCAAAGTTTCAGCCAAGTGTGAACACAAATACTAGGTATAATTTCAAGCTTCCAACTTCATATATGTTAATCTATGAGTTATATGGAGTTGATTGGTATATGTTTTATGGATTGAAACACATGAAAACACTATGAACATGTGATGGCCGAAAGTTGGTATATGAGTTTTGATAAATACCCATGTGATTTTAAGACATGTATAGGTTGATATGCATGTAGACATGATTATGGCATGGTTAGTTATAATCAATTTGTTCATATGCATGGTGGTATGATATTGGCACATAAGGTGTTTGATAAAATGCCAACATGAACTATAGGAAAGGCTTAAGACATGCCAACCAAGTGTTTGTGAAAATGCTTAAGTGAATTTGGCTAAACAAATGGACATGGACGGCATGCCATGGTGTGACCGACGACATGGGATGCTCTCGACCATGGCATGTGGCCGAGAGGTCGAATAGGCCAAGCCCAATTATTTTAGGTCCAATGTGATGTAATGGGTCTCGGATAAGCCCAAGAAGAGTTGGTGGGCCCCACAAGCCCAATAGGCCTAACGAAAATGAATAGTAAAATGAAAATAGGCTTAAGGCATAGTTAGGCCCATTAAGGCTTATTAAAGCCCATTAAGGGAAATAGACTATATTTAATGTGAAATACAGTAGGAAAAATATAATTAACTTGATAAATGGTTATATACAACTCCAGAGATTATTGCAGGAGCGAATGAACTGCTGGATCGAGCAGCGTTGAGAAAGTAAAATTTCTTGAGTGATTGCAGGTAAAGGACTTTTGTGAGTAGTTAGAGATACCTGCACGTATTTTCATCTTCTTTTACATTCACTTAAAAACTATGAGGGTCAGAGAAAGTGAATAATAATTATTATGACCCTATAGTGGCAAATTACGATTTTACCCTTAGTTAGGAAAAAAGTCAACTTTTAAGAAAAGTTGTAAAAAGCATGGAAACCACCAATTTTGAGTGTTTTACTGCTGTTTAACAGAAGAGTAAATAGATGGGCTAATGTTTTAAGGTTGATGTGAATTAAGCACACTTTATAATGCTAATTTTCATGTTTTGAAAATTATCCCTTTTTAAAGAGCCATCTATCGAATTATGTGAGAATAAATCGTGCTAGAGCTTAGCTCACAGAGGTTTTCACACTATGGTACGTATGATGCCGTGGAAGCTAGTAAGATCCTCAAGCCCAACATCCTTAAGCCAAAGTGGGCGAGGAGCATTTGTTCGGTGGGGAGGCTCTCTTACTATAAGATCCTTAAGCCTAACATCCTTAAGCCAGAGTGAGCGGGGAGGCTGTCTTACATGGATACAGAAAGCTTTACGTGCATTTGAGGTACCGTGTTGCCTGGGATTTCACCATTATAGGATATGGCCATAGTCCAGGATATTATTGCATTTCACCACAGAGTCTCACATGATATATCACCTGATTGACTGATTTAATTACAGATAGACCTGAGGGATGGGTCAGAATCCGATTGTTGTGATGTGAATAATTTAAATGCCATATTTAATGTTATTTAAATATACATGGCATGTTTTTTCTAAAGGCATTGTGATATTATAAAGATGCATTATTTTGCACTACATGCCTACATTTGAGAAAGCAAGCATGATTTCTGTACATGAGATTTAATCTGTACTAGTATATATATATTTAAAGACATGCTTTTAAAGTGAGTTAAGGAAATGATGTTTTCGAGGCATAGCATTATTTTGAGTAGATAGTGTAGATGTCTACTTGCTTGCCTGATTTCCTTATTGAGCGCGTTGTATGCTCACCCCCTTCCTTTTACATCTCTCTACAGAGCATCAGCAGTAGAGTGAGAGCAAATTGAGGGATAGTATTCTTGTTGTCCGCTTCTATTTCCTATCGATCGACAGGTATACATATTTTGTACGGTTATGTATCTAAACATAGAAACAACACAGTGATGTATACGATATATATTATGGGGAATGTATTTGTATTAGCTTTTATATGATCTCACATGTATTATAAAAAGAAGTTACAGTCAGTAACAGTATATTGACATATATGTATGAAAATGGATGATATGGTATGCGAGGAAGCTAACATCGAATCACAGCCCAACCATTGAAGAGAGGAAAGGTAAGTTAAAAATGCAAAAAATTTGTAGTGGTTTTGGTTAAGTCAGGATGGGTCTTGACATAATATGAATGTAACAGTGAATTTTGGGAAGAAATTGCAGCAGAATTGCTTCTGAAGAGGAGCAGATTGATCTCTCATTCAATGCAGATTGATCTTGAAGAGGTTCTCGGTAGAACAGATCAATCTCATGTAAGGGCCAGATCGATCTCCTTAAGGTTCTAAGTAATGCAGATCGATCTCATGCTTAGGAGCAGATTGATCTCCCTAGGCTTGGAAAGTTGATTGCTGAGGAGAAAAAGGCAGGACAGATCGATCCCTATTGTTAGCAGATCGATCTCTAAGAGCAATTCTATAAATACAAGGCTCTGCAACCTTTGTTTTCCTGAGAATTACCAAACCTTTCAAGAAACCAAAGTTAACCTAATCTTTCTACACTGGAAAACTTCATCTTTCAATCAGTTTTGAATGAGATTTAGTTAAGCAAAGTTGTTCTTAGTAAAGAGTAAAACAACATACTTGGAAACAAGAAGTTGGAATCAAAGATTGAAGAAACAAGGTGGATTTTGCTAATTTTAGTGAAAAAGAGGAAAAGTTCAAGCTAGGTAAGATTCAATACATCACTTTGATATATGTTGATCTAGGTGTATTGGTGAGTTAATTGGTAGAAGTTTAAATTGCTGAAAACAAATGGATCATGAAAAATATCCATGACCTAGCTATTGATGTGAGATTGAGAAAATGATGAGGAAGTTGAGTAAACATGGGTTAAATGATTAAATAAGCATGAGTGAAAGATTGTATGGTAGTTTTGTGAAATACATGAATTTGAATAGATGAAAAATGAAGATAGTTATATGAGATATATGGTATAACACCATAATGGGAGGAAGTGATGAGATAAAAGCATTGATTTGAGTCATGCAAGTGGAAACAAGTATATTGAGATATACTGATGTGGATAATTATTAACAGCTTCGAAGTTGATATTGGAAGCTGATCAGACTGCGAGGATTAGCAGCACCGAGGAAGTAAGGTCACGTGATGTGATCCGAGGTAAGGGAATTTTGTGAGTAGCTAGAGATAGCTACACGTATTTCAAATAAAATTTTGATACTATATTCTATATGAATTCCGGTGAAAAGAAATGTTGTGATGAAGACCGAAGAGATAAATCGTAATTTTATCCAAAAATAGGGTGAAAAGGCCTTAGAAGTATAAGTGTGACTAATATTCATAGTTGCATGATAGAATGGCTAATGCTTTCATGTATATGCGAAAACAGCACATTTGAGTGCCTATTTGATTTACTTGGGTGAATTATGATTTGAACAACCATTTATCAGGGTTTGTGTGAAAACCATGAGTGCTAGAGAATATTCGTACTTGATTTTTGAGATATGCATCACATAGTACTTGAGTGTATTCTCGTACTAAATTTTAAATGCGATTTATGCATGATAGAGTACTGGGAGCATTGCTCGTACTCAGTTTTATTTGTTGATGCATTATAGAGCATTGGGAGCTTTGCTCATACTCAATTTTACATGATAGAGTACTGGGAGTTTAGCTCGTACTCAGTTTTCATTGATTTATGCATTATAGAGCATTGAGAGCTTTGCTCATACTCAGGTTTTTATATGACATAGTGCTGGGAGCATTGCTCGCACTAGAGTTATATCATTGTGATATGGTCGTGTTGGGAGTTTACTCGCTCATACCGGATTTGAAAAAGAGCATGAAACAACTGTGTTGGGAGCTTGTGTTGACTGTGTGTCACACCGATTATATGCTCACAAGTGCAATATTTTGAGATATGGCCTAGGGCTATCGAAAATAGAACCCATAGTATGAGGACTAAGACTTATGGCAAGCATTTCGACTATGAGATATATCCAAGGTATGAGGACTAAGACTCATGGTGAGCATCCCACCTTGAGATAGGGTCCATGGAGTACTGTGTACCATGTATCTCACATGGAGTACATTGTACCGTGAGTACACGATGTTGTTGAGTTGTGAGCTAACGGTTGAGGATTTGACCCACCTCCTGTTACAATAATTGTGAGACCCCGTACATTGAGTACTGTGTAGCCTGGGATCATGAAAAATGAGTTATGATCATAATCTTGAAACATGTAGTCGCCTATCTCGTTGTCCTTTCACGCAATGTAAATTGAGTTTCTTGAATGAACTATCACATGGTTTTTATAATGTGGACATGTGAATGTGTGTGTGCTAAAGGGTAACCCGAGGGATGGGTGAGGCCCAGATTTCCATGTTTTAAAACATGATGATATGCCATATTATTTTGATTTAATTGAATGGCATGATAAAATGTGATTTGTGTGAAATTACATGAGAAATGCAATGTTTTGCATAAACTGCTGAGGTTGTTAAACCAGCATGTTTTCAGTTTTTGTGACGCCCCGGAAGCGCAAAAAACAGGGCAATTTTAAAACTTATTTACATCAATACACAATTCTAGGTGTATTCCTATACAATGTCATACATCATCATATATACGTTATCAAACTTTCACCTCAGGATCACATCATCTAATATTTATATATCATACCGTATACATTCCTCAATACAGATTTAATTAATCCTAATACATCCCATACATCATTGTTCATCAAGTGTCTCTAAATACAACTTTAGTCTGGGTACATGAATGTTAAAGTATACCTCAAATACAATATATATGGCTTGGAGCACAAGTCCTCCACTAGCCACTACTCCGTACGTCGCAAGGAACTCTTTTCACTTGAAGAAATCTGGGGGGATATAAAAATAGGGTGAGCTTCTAAATCACTCAGTAAGAGGGTAAGGGACTCATTAACAAAAATGATTAATTACATAGAACAATCATTTTGCTTTATAGTTGAAACTCAATAAGCTCAATAGAAAACGTAGCATGAAATCGTTAAAACATCATCATCATCATCATCATCTCATTTCTCTAAAATCATGTAGAAATATGAGAGTAAATGGTTCAGCATAAAAGCCATAGTTACAAGCATATGGAAATAAGGATGCGATAATAACTTTTCTCTTAAAACGTGATAAAAATCACCTCAGTAGTAATTGTGAGATCTGAGAATTTCAGACATATTTAATGATGTAATAAGAATTTGAAGTGTAATTTATTGAGCTAAGTGAATTGTGGGAATTATAATTGGAGATTTATATGTTAAGTGTGTAAAATGAGCATGAAGTATGAGGACAGATCGATCTGGGAGAAGGAGAGATCGATCTGGTGAGTTAAAAATGACGAGGAAGGGGGAATTTGAGGAGCAGATCGATCTCCAATGGAAGAGATCGATCTCCTTATGAATCTGTTTGAGAAAGGATCGATCTCATGAGGAAGAGATCGATCTCCAAATGATTCTGTTTGGGGAGAAGATCGATCTCCTCAGGAGCATATCGATCTCATAAAGCCATAAAGAGATCGATCTCACCCCTCGACAGATCGATCTCCTAGGCATAAAATTGCCCAGATCGTCCCCAAATTTCAAACGCAGATCGATCTCATCAAGAGGCAGATCGATCTCCTACCTCCAGCCTATATAAGGAACCCGTGTTTTCTCCTGCAATTTCACTTTCTCTCTCTTCCAACCCCCATTTTTCCGAAAACCTAACTTTCTCACTCATCCAAATCACCCATTTTCGGCCGAATCAGCTGTTGTGGTAAGAAGGAAAGTTGTTCCTCATCAAAGGGAGAACAACATACTTGAAAATCGAATGAATCGGATCGAGGCGTGAGTTGTGCGTCTCACAAGCTTTGGGTAATTTCTAAACCTCGATCTTGATATTTGAGCTGATTTTGATGCTATTGGTGGTTGTCATTGTGTTGAAATAGCTGAGAAATGATTAGGGATTGATGAAATTTCAATGTGGTTAGAGTGATATGATATTTAGCGATTTTGGTAATTTTAGGAATTTTGAGCTATAAATGGAAATGTAGACAATGTGGAGAATTAGCCTAGATAATTGGCATGAGAAATGTAGGACATTGAGATATTGTGAATGAGGTTGTAGTTTAGGGTTGAGTTACGAGAAATCAAGAGATTTGAGGTGTTATGAGCAATTATGCTCGATTTTGAGAATTGAGGGTTATGAGATAATTGAGTATTGATGTTTTAACATCGTTTGGACAGCTCGGGAGTTCTAGAGTGGAATGCGAGGCTAGTCCGTGATACGGGGGAAACGATTGCACTATACGAGGTGCAAAGAGGTAAGGGAAATCTAAACCATTTGTGTATGTGATTTGTGAACTGTTATAGCATGATTTGTGGTTTATAAAACAAGCATGTTGAGTGTTTTGTGTTGAGATAAATTGCACACGATTTTATAGCCGGTTGGAGCCCAACGTTTTTATGAGTTTATAACTGGGCTCTACGTTAAGGCAATATTGAGATTTGAGAAATGTGTGCGTGTGCTTTGCCGGTTAGAACTCGGTTTTATTACGTTTTGTGTTGAGTACAAAACGGTTTTCAAATGAGTTTTGTGAGAGAAAAACCATTACGAGTTCTACGTGAAGGCAAACCTGTCTTATGTGATAAGACTTAGGTATGTAGTTGTGAGTACACACCGGGCATTGCTCTGGTAGCATGTAAGCCCGATTTCTTCTCCGTTCTGGTAACGTGAGAATAACCTATTCTGTGGCTGTGCCACGTTGAGAAAACCCCATTGGTGGCTGTGCCACGTTGAGAAACCCCATTGGTGGCTGTGCCACGTTATACCCTATTGGTGGCTGTGCCACGTTATACCCCATTGGTGGCTGTGCCACGTTATACCCCATTGGTGGCTGTGCCACGTTGAGAAACCCCATTGGTGGCTGTGCCACGTTATACCCCATTGGTGGCTGTGCCACGTTGAGAAACCCCATTGGTGGCTGTGCCACGTTGAGAAACCCTATTCTGTGGCTATGCCACGCGAGAAATTAAATCAGTGGCTTTGCCACGTGTGTTTTGTGGCTATGCCACGCGAGAAATTAAATCAGTGGCTTTGCCACGTGTGTTTTGTGGCTATGCCACGCGAGAAATTAAATCGGTGGCTTTGCCACGTGTGTTTAGTGGCTGTGCCACGTGCATTATTTTTACTGTGATTTTATCACGTATTTGAGAAAGCGTTTATCGCGTTGTTTTCACATGCTTTGTTAATGCTCTAGAGTGAGCCTTTTACTTCATGTTTTCACATGACTTGACACATGAGAGTGTCGTTTTGAGTACTTTCATGCTATGGTTTTCAAATGAGTTTCACATACAAATAAACATATTGTGATGTGCATTTTGGTTTATGAAATGAGTTCCTTACCCCCCTTACTGAGCGATTTAGAAGCTCACCCTGTTTTCTTTTCCCCCCCCAGAGTTCTTCAAGTGAAAAAGGATCTCCCTGCGACGTACGGAGTAGTGGCTAGTGGAGGATTCGAGCTCCAGGCCATATATATTGTACTTGAGGTATATCTTATCTTTTCATGTACCCAGACTATTATTATAATCGCAGACACTTGATGTGTATCATTGTATGGGATGTATTAGGATTAATCAACTTGTAATCGAGTAATGGGTATAATACAATATTTATTATATCGTGATGAGATCCTGAGGAATGATAATTATGATGATGTATGACACTGCACAGGAATGCACCTTTAATTGTGAATTAACGAGTAAAAAGTTTTAAATTAGCCCTATTTTTCGTATTTTCGGGGCGTGACAGAGTTTTCTTGGTATCAGAGCTTAGGGTGTCTAGTACTGTCAGTGTCGGTTAAGTGAGATAGAATACATCCCAAGTGTCTGTAATAGTCTGGTCATGAACTGAAATTGAGGATTGAGATTTCAATTAATTTTGATATGTACGCGCAGGAGACGAGTTGAGATAGAGAATGAGTAAACGACGAGGTCGTTCGAGGAGGCAGGCAGAGTCCCCTCCGCCACCTGTCCCACAACCAGAGAGTCCTAACTCTCGATTTAATCAGATTGAGATCAATGTGAGGCAAGGTTTTGAGCAGATGGCAGCGTTATTCGCGCAACACTTTGGAGTTAATGCCTCGGATACTACCCCTACACCACCACAAGGACCTCCCATGCCCCCAGTGCCTCCCGTCGCCCAGCCTGAGGATAGAAGTATGGTCCGACTAAGGGATTTTCTGAAGATGAATCCACCCGCATTTAAGGGAAAGAAGGATCCTACAGAGGCTGAGGAGTGGTTGACGGAATTAAGAATTATATTTGATATTCTGGGGTGCACCGATGCTGAGAGGGTCAGTATGAGTGCCTATATGCTGAAGGGGAGAGGTCGAGATTGGTGGGGTACTACCCAGGGTATTCTGATGTCCCACCATGGTGTGATTGGTTGGGAAGAGTTCCAGACAGCCTTTAGGACCCAATATGTACCACGAGCCGCCCAGAGAAAGAAACAGGCCGAGTTTTTGAGTTTGGTACAGGGTGACATGTCTGTGGATGACTATGAGAGCCAATTCACAGCGCTATTAAGATATGACCCAGAGACCTTCAAGAGTGAAGAGCTCCGCACAGAGAAGTTTGTGTATGGGTTGAAGCCCGTCATCAGAGATAGATTGATAGGGCTATGTATTACCGAGTTTGGAGATGCTCTGAGACGAGCACAAGAGATTGAAAGAGGGATTGAGATGGTACAATCCCAGAATGAGCTCAGAGCGGTGAATAGAGATAAGGGCAAGAGGCCAGCACTTTTCCAAACAGAGGCTCGGAGAGGTTCCTTCAGAAGAGGAAGGATTGAGGTGCAGAAGGACAGATTGGAGAGACCCAGAGCCTATCCTATTATCAAGGAGACCCCTCGATATGTCAGGCCTGAGACAAGGTTTTGCAGAGATTGTGGCCGAATGCATGAGGGAAGTTGTACTGGGTCGATCCATGGATGTTTTAGATGTGGTGACATGGGTCACAGAGTGAAGGACTGTCCCCAACCTCAGATACCACATGCTCCGGAGCCCACTAGACAACAGCCTCAGAGAGTGGATCCCCGGAGACGGGCCACTGCGGCAGAGAAAGGGAAGAAACCTGTGGCACAGGGACGTGTGTTTGCCCTGGATAAGGAGACCGCAGACACTTCGGCAGAGACTATAAGAGGTACACTCTCTGTCTGTAATTATGAGGCTCATGTGTTGATTGATTCAGGATCCACGCATTCGTTTATTTCTGAGCATTTTGCATGTAGATTAAACTTGAAGCTTGAACCTCTAGAATATATACTACATGTAAATACCCCTATGCGTGAATCCCAGAGAACTGAGTTAATCTGTAGAGGATGTGAGATAAAGGTGGGAGATAGAGTGATGTTAGCAGATCTAATCATGTTGAATATACATGGGTTTGATGTAATTCTGGGAATGGATTGGTTGGCGACCAATCGAGTGAGTCTAGACTGCTACACTAAGATTGTAACTTTCTCCCTACCTGAACCTTACAGTGTACGGTTGAGATGTTGAGGAAATGTATATGTGGAATTCTAGTAAGTAATTTGAGAATTTTGATATTATTTTGGAAAATATTAAATATGATTATTCATGTGAAGGTTATGAGACACTCATCTCAGATGATGAGCGGGAACATCCGAGGGTTAAGGATATACCTGTGGTGTGTGAATTTCTGGATGTTTTCCCAGATGAATTGCCAGGTTTACCACCAGAGAGAGAGCTGGAGTTTACCATTGATTTGGTACCAGATACTCAGCCGATCTCTAAACCTCCTTACAGGATGGCATTAGTGGAACTCGAGGAATTGAAGAGACAACTACAGGAGTTATTGGATCAAGGGTTTATTAGACCCAGTGTTTCGCCGTGGGGAGCACCAGTACTATTTGTTAAGAAGAAGGATGGTAGTCTCAGATTATGTGTAGACTACCGGCTGTTGAATAAAGCCACGGTGAAGAATAAATACCCACTACCCAGGATTGATGATCTACTTGATCAGCTGAGAGGGGCATCGGTCTTTTCTAAGATTGATTTGAGATCGGGCTATCACCAATTGAGGATCAATGAAGAAGATATTCCAAAGACGGCCTTCAGAACGAGGTATGGCCATTACGAATTTCTGGTGATGTCCTTTGGATTGACGAACGCCCCTGCAGCATTTATGAGATTGATGAACGAGGTGTTCAGAGACTATCTGGATAAGTTTGTGATAGTCTTTATTGATGATATCCTGGTGTACTCTCGGTCGTATGAGGAGCACGCACAGCATTTGTGGTTAGTACTTCAGATACTCCGAGATAAGCAATTGTACGGAAAGCTTAGTAAGTGTGAGTTTTGGCTGAACCGGATAGCTTTCCTTGGGCATATAGTCTCAGAGGAAGGAGTATCAGTGGATCCGAGTAAAATAGCAGCTGTGCTTAATTGGGAGAGACCGAGGACAGTTACTGAGGTACGAAGCTTCCTTGGTTTGGCAGGGTATTACAGAAGATTTGTGGAAGGATTTTCCAGGATTGCCGCCCCTTTAACTAAGCTCACGCGAAAGGAGACTCCATTTATATGGACTGATCAATGTGAGCTCAGTTTTCAGGAATTAAAGAGGAGGTTGACAGCGGCACCTGTGTTAACTATTCCTGAGGGATCAGGAGGATTTTCGGTGTATAGTGATGCATCTCACCAAGGATTGGGGTGTGTGCTTATGCAGCACGGAAGGGTGGTCGCATATGGATCGCGACAGCTGAAAGACCATGAGCGGAATTATCCCACGCATGATTTGGAGTTAGCCGCTGTGGTATTTGCTTTGAAGATCTGGCGACACTACTTATATGGGGAACGATTCCAGATCTTCACTGATCACAAGAGTTTGAGATATCTCTTTGATCAGAAAGAGTTAAACATGAGACAAAGGAGATGGATGGAACTCCTTAAGGATTATGACTGCGAGATTCTATATCATCCGGGTAAGGCGAATGTGGTTGCTGATGCCCTGAGCAGGAAGAGTATGATATCTGCTATGATGATCAGGGAATGGGATTTGTTAGAGCAGTTCGCCAAACTTCGGATCAGAGTTAAAGAGGTAGAGACTGGATATTTGGCTAGCCTGCGGATAGAGCCCAGGATCATGGATCAGATTAGAACTGGGCAGCGCAGTGATCAGAGATTGATAGACATGGTTAGCCAAGCTGAGCAGAGTTTGCAGTCGGATCTCACCATCAGTGAGGATGGATTGTTGAGATTCAGAGGACGGATTTGTGTACCGGACGATGATACCCTGAAGAGACAGATACTGAGAGAATCCCACTGCTCGCGATACACCATGCACCCAGGGAGTACTAAGATGTACCGAGACTTGAGAAAGGTGTATTGGTGGAGTGGTATGAAGCGAGATGTGGCAGAGTATGTGGCCAGGTGTTTAGTATGCCAGCAAGTGAAAGCTGAGCATCGGAAGCCCGGAGGACTACTACAGCCCTTACCTGTACCTACATGGAAATGGGAGCATGTCACTATGGACTTTATTATGGGTTTACCGAGGACCCGGAGAGGTCGTGACGCGATATGGGTCATTGTGGATAGATTGACCAAGAGTGCCCACTTCCTTGCCATCAAGAGCACAGATACGGTGATGCCTTAGCTGAGCTATATGTCAGCGAGATAGCTAGATTACATGGGGCTCCAGTGAGTATTACTTCTGATAGAGATTCCCGATTTACTTCCAGATTTTGGACCCAGTTTCAGGAGTCCATGGGATCTCGATTGAGTTTTAGTACCGCCTATCATCCTCAGACAGATGGTCAGTCAGAGAGGACTATTCAGACCCTGGAAGATATGTTGAGGGCGTGTACGATGGATTTTAAGGGATCATGGGATGATCACCTGCCCCTAGCAGAGTTTGCATACAATAACAGCTATCATGCGAGTATTGGAATGGCACCTTTTGAGACTCTATATGGTAGGAGGTGTAGATCCCCTGTAGCTTGGGAAGAAGTCGGTGACAGAAAGATAAATGCTCCCGAGCTTGTTGAGCAAGCCGTACAGAGTGTGAAACTCATATGTGAGAGGTTACGGGCTGCACAAAGTAGACAGAAAAGATACGCGGATGTGCGTAGACGGCCACTCGAGTTTGATGTTGGTGATGCAGTATTTCTGAGAGTATCACCGAGCAAGGGTATCATGCGATTTGGGAAGAAAGGGAAATTGAGTCCTCGATACATAGGACCATTCGAGATTCTTGAGAGAGTGGGAGAGGTAGCTTACAGATTAGCATTACCCCCACAGATGTCCGGAATACACAATGTTTTTCATGTATCTATGTTGAGGAAGTACCACCCGGACCCTTCTCATGTTATAGAGTATGATGAGATGGACATACAGGAGGACATGAGCTACACTGAGGAACCCGTCCGGATTCTCGATAGAAAGGAGAAGGTACTGAGAACCAAGAGCATCCCATTAGTGAAAGTTTTGTGGAAACATCACTCAAGGGAAGAGGCAACGTGGGAACTAGAGAGCCTCATGAAGGAGAAATACCCCCATCTATTTTGACTAGTTGAGTTGAATTTGGAGGACCAAATTCTTTTTAAGGTGGGGAGGATGTGAGATCTGAGAATTTCAGACATATTTAATGATGTAATAAGAATTTGAAGTGTAATTTATTGAGCTAAGTGAATTGTGGGAATTATAATTGGAGATTTATATGTTAAGTGTGTAAAATGAGCATGAAGTATGAGGACAGATCGATCTGGGAGAAGGAGAGATCGATCTGGTGAGTTAAAAATGACGAGGAAGGGGGAATTTGAGGAGCAGATCGATCTCCAATGGAAGAGATCGATCTCCTTATGAATCTGTTTGAGAAAGGATCGATCTCATGAGGAAGAGATCGATCTCCAAATGATTCTGTTTGGGGAGAAGATCGATCTCCTCAGGAGCAGATCGATCTCATAAAGCCATAAAGAGATCGATCTCACCCCTCGACAGATCGATCTCCTAGGCATAAAATTGCCCAGATCGTCCCCAAATTTCAAACGCAGATCGATCTCATCAAGAGGCAGATCGATCTCCTACCTCCAGCCTATATAATGAACCCGTGTTTTCTCCTGCAATTTCACTTTCTCTCTCTTCTAACCCCCATTTTTCCGAAAATCTAACTTTCTCACTCATCCAAATCACCCATTTCCGGCCGAATCAGCTGTTGTGGTAGGAAGGAAAGTTGTTCCTCATCAAAGGGAGAACAACATACTTGGAAATCGAAGGACGAATCGGATCGAGGCGTGAGTTGTACGTCTCACAAGCTTTGGGTAATTTCTAAACCTCGATCTTGATATTTGAGCTGATTTTGATGCTATTGGTGGTTGTCATTGTGTTGAAATAGCTGAGAAATGATTAGGGATTGATGAAATTTCAATGTGGTTAGAGTGATATGATATTTAGCGATTTTGGTAATTTTAGGAATTTTGAGCTATAAATGGAAATGTAGACAATGTGGAGAATTAGCCTAGATAATTGGCATGAGAAATGTAGGACATTGAGATATTGTGAATGAGGTTGTAGTTTAGGGTTGAGTTACGAGAAATCAAGAGATTTGAGGTGTTATGAGCAATTATGCTCGATTTTGAGAATTGAGGGTTATGAGATAATTGAGTATTGATGTTTTAACATCGTTTGGACAGCTCGGGAGTTCCAGAGTGGAATGCGAGGCTAGTCCGTGATACGGGGGAAACGATTGCACTATACGAGGTGCAAAGAGGTAAGGGAAATCTAAACCATTTGTGTATGTGATTTGTGAACTGTTATAGCATGATTTGTGGTTTATAAAACAAGCATGTTGAGTGTTTTGTGTTGAGATTAAATTGCACACGATTTTATAGCCGGTTGGAGCCCAACGTTTTTATGAGTTTATAACTGGGCTCTACGTTAAGGCAATATTGAGATTTGAGAAATGTGTGCGTGTGCTTTGCCGGTTAGAACTCGGTTTTATTACGTTTTGTGTTGAGTACAAAACGGTTTTCAAATGAGTTTTGTGAGAGAAAAACCATTACGAGTTCTACGTGAAGGCAAACCCGTCTTATGTGAGAAGACTTAGGTGTGTAGTTGTGAGTACACACCGGGCATTGCTCTGGTAGCATGTAAGCCCGATTTCTTCTCCGTTCTGGTAACGTGAGAATAACCTATTCTGTGGCTGTGCCACGTTGAGAAAACCCCATTGGTGGCTGTGCCACGTTGAGAAACCCCATTGGTGGCTGTGCCACGTTATACCCCATTGGTGGCTGTGCCACGTTATACCCCATTGGTGGCTGTGCCACGTTGAGAAACCCCATTGGTGGCTGTGCCACGTTGAGAAACCCTATTCTGTGGCTATGCCACGCGAGAAATTAAATCAGTGGCTTTGCCACGTGTGTTTTGTGGCTATGCCACGCGAGAAATTAAATCAGTGGCTTTGCCGCGTGTGTTTTGTGGCTATGCCACGCGAGAAATTAAATCGGTGGCTTTGCCACGTGTGTTTAGTGGCTGTGCCACGTGCATTATTTTTACTGTGATTTTATCACGTATTTGAGAAAGCGTTTATCGCGTTGTTTTCACATGCTTTGTTAATGCTCTAGAGTGAGCCTTTTACTTCATGTT
The DNA here is from genome assembly GCA_033439115.1 of Firmiana major. Lineage (NCBI taxonomy): Eukaryota > Viridiplantae > Streptophyta > Magnoliopsida > Malvales > Malvaceae > Firmiana > Firmiana major. Next base: position 38,565,688 of record CM065907.1, on the reverse strand, counting down.
TTCACATGACTTGACACATGAGAGTGTCGTTTTGAGTACTTTCATGCTATGGTTTTCAAATGAGTTTCACATACAAATAGACATATTATGATGTGCATTTTGGTTTATGAAATGAGTTCCTTACCCCCCTTACTGAGCGATTTAGAAGCTCACCCTGTTTTCTTTCCCCCCCCCCCAGAGTTCTTCAAGTGAAAAAGGATCTCCCTGCGACGTACGGAGTAGTGGCTAGTGGAGGATTCGAGCTCCAGGCCATATATATTGTACTTGAGGTATATCTTATCTTTTCATGTACCCAGACTATTATTATAATCGCAGACACTTGATGTGTATCATTGTATGGGATGTATTAGGATTAATCAACTTGTAATCGAGTAATGGGTATAATACAATATTTATTATATCGTGATGAGATCCTGAGGAATGATAATTATGATGATGTATGACACTTCACAGGAATGCACCTTTAATTGTGAATTAACGAGTAAAAAGTTTTAAATTAGCCCTATTTTCCGCATTTTCGTGGCGTGACAGTAATGCACGTGGCACAACCACAAAACACAATCTCATGTGTAAAACGGAGACTAGGCAAATAAACTCAAATAAAACATTCTTCATGGCATATCAAAATAATCTCCTCTAGGTGAGCATCCCAAGCATCCTCAAAAGAGGGAATGTCGACAATATGGTTATGTACATGGTGTATTGGTCTTACGTGTTACCAGAACAAGGCCCAGACTTACATGGTACCAGAACAAGGCCTCTCCTCATGCACACTATCGGTCTTACATGCTACCAAAGTAAGGCCCAGATTTATATGCTACTGAAGCAAGGCCACCCAACGCTACCAGAGCGGGGGTCATCTCTCGTTACCAGAACGGAGGCATCTCTCGCTACCAGAGTGGAGGAATATCAGACTTACATGCTACCAGAGCAAGGCCAGAACTTACATGCTACCAGAGCAAGGGTCGATGTGCTATCTCATGACACGCCTAAGTCTCAATATCAGCCATTATCATATAAAACCGTTTTTCCTTCACGTAGAGCTCATAATGGTTTTTCTCATAAAATTCATCTGAAAACCCCATTTTGTACTCATCACAAAACATATCAAAATCAAGCTCAAACAGGCAAAACCACGCACACATTTCTCAAATCTCAGTACGCCTTAACGTAGAGCCCAAATCCCGTTTCACTTTTAAACTCAAACAGTTTGTAAAATAATTTCACGCTTTGTTTACAACTCATAAAAATTGGGCCCCAACCGGCTATAAAACCGTGTGTAATAACTCAATCACAACTCATAAAACATGCCTGTTTCTCAAAACATTTCATGCTACAATTATCATCACAAATTACATACACAAATGAGTTTAAGTTTTTCCTTACCTCGTTGCACCTCATATAGTGCAATCCTTTTCCCCTAACAACGGACTAGCCTCGCATTCCTCTCTGGAACTCCCAGGCTATCCAAACGATGTAAAAACATCATCAACATACCATCACATTGTCTCAAATCTCAACCTCGAGCATAATTGCTCATATTCTCATAATTTCTTAATACCTCAATGATTCTAACAACCCTAACCATTTCCAGCCTACTCATCACAAATCTACAACCACAATTGCAGAAATGTACTTCCAAATCAAGGATTAAAGCTTAGAAATTTACCCAAAACTTGTAGAGTGCTCAACTCACACCTCAGCTCAAATCGTCCTTTGATTTCCAAGTATGTTGTTCTCCTTTTGATGAGGAACAACTTTCCTTCTTGCCACAACCTTGGATTCGAACAGAAATTGGTGTTTTAGAGAAGAGAGAAAGCTAGGGATTTTGATTTTTTGGAGAGAGAAGATGAATTCTAGCCAAAAACACAGAGGTCCTTATATAGGCAGGAGGCAAGAGATCGATCTGCTCTTGTAGGAGATTAATCTGCCTTTGAATTTGGGAACGTTTTGGGCACATTTTATGCCTACCAGATTGATCTGTCGTAGGGGTGAGATCGATCTCATAATCTTGAGGAGATCGATCTACTCATTGTGAGGAGATCGATCTACATTTTATAGAAACATTTGGAGATCGATCTGCTCCTATAAGAGATCGATCCCTTTGAGCCAGCATAATAAGTAGATCGATCTGCTTCCATTGGAGATCGATCTGCTTGTATAAATTCTCTACTCCTTGTCACTTTGGCCTACCAGATCGATCCCCTCTTCCCCAAGATCGATCTACCCTCATAGTTTCACATTATGGTTGCACTCTAGACATAAAATCTCCACATATAATTGCCATAATTTACTACATTGATTATTTCTCATTCAATACTCATTCATCACTTAGAAATTTTCTTCCTTACTACCTCAATATATGAGTACATCACATTTAGCTCACTTAATTACACTTCATGTTTACATTACATAATTAGATGTGTACAAAATTCTCAGGTCTCATATCCTCCCCACCTTAAAAGAATTTGGCCCTCCAAATTCAACTCGATCCGTCAAACAGATGGGGGTACTTCTCCTTCATGAGGCTTTCCAATTCCCAAGTTGCCTATTCCATTGAGTGATGTTTTCATAAAACTTTCACTAATGGGATGCTTTTAGTCCGAAGCACATTCTCTTTCCTATTAAGGATTCGGACGTGTTCTTTCGTGTAGATCATGTCCTCTTGTATGTTCATCTCTTCATACTTTATGACATGAGAAGGGTCCGGGCGGTACTTCTTCAACATAGATATATGGAAGACGTTGTGTATCCCAGACATCTGTGGGGGTAATGCTAACCTGTAGGCTACCTCTCCCACTCTCTCAAGTATCTCGAATGGTCCAATGTATCGAGGACTCAATTTTCGTTTCTTTCCAAATCTCATGATACCTTTACTCGGTGATATCTTCAGAAATACTGCATCACCAACATCAAACTCGAGTGGCCGTCTACGTACATCCGCGTAGCTTTGCTGTCTACTTTGTGCAGCTCGTAATCTCTCACATATAAGTTTCACACTTTATACAGCTTGTTCAATAAGCTCAGGAGCATTTATCTTTCTGTCACCCTCTTTTTCCCAAGCTACAGGGGATCTACACCTCCTACCATATAGAGCCTTAAAAGGTGCCATTCCAATACTCGCATGATAGCTATTATTATACGCAAACTCTGCTAAGGGCAGGTGATCATCCCATGATCCTTTAAAATCTATCGTACACGCCCTCAACATATCCTTCAGGGTCTAAATAATCCTCTCTGACTAACCATCTGTCAGAGGATGATAGGCAGTACTAAAATTTAATCGAGATCCCATGGACTCCTGAAACTGGGTCCAAAATTTGGAGGTAAATTAGGAATCTCTGTCAAAAGTAATACTCACTGGAGCCTCATGTAATCTAGCTATCTCACTGACATATAACTCAGTTAAGGCATCCACCATATCGATTCTCTTGATGGCAAGGAAGTGGGCACTTTTTGTCTGTCTATCCACTATGACCCATAATAAAGTCCTCGGTGACATGCTCTTATTTCCATGTTGGCACAGGTAAAGGCTGTAATAGTCCTCCTGGCTTCTGATGCTCAGCTTTCACTTGCTGGCACACTAAACATCTGGCCACATAATCTACCACGTCTCGCTTCATACCTCTCCACCAGTACATCTGTAAGACCCGATATTTTCGAGTGCATTTAAAAATGCAAAAGGATTAAAATGGCATCCCCGAACACGTGTAAGGGCAAAATGGTCAAAAGATCAAAATTCGGTATTAATCGGGACAAGAAAATTTAATTAAAAATAGGGATTTGAGAAATCTTGATCAATAACGAAGAAATAATTAAATTTCGAATTAAATTGATCAAGATATGAATTTATTGGAATAGACCGAAATTTTCGTATCGAAAAATAATCCCAAAAATAATGGAAAATTATACCGAAAAGGTAAAATTGGACTGAGAAATTTATTTACAAATTAAATGAATAAAATATAATTTTTTTTAAGATATTTGTGGATTTTAATATTATTTTAATGAATAAAATAATAATAAAATTTAATTATATATAAATAAAGTAAAAAAAATGAAATTCGAAATTCTGAAAATTGCAAAATAGAGAATAAACGAAACAGAAAGCAAAAGGGCGAAACGCGAAGCAGGAAACCGAGGGAACCAAATCCCTCAGGCCGACGACCACCGGCGACGTTGAGAGGCCGGCGAGGGCCGACGAGCGCAGCCCAGCACTGGGCGAACAACCAGTGGCCAAGACGCGCCGTGGAAGTCGTCGAAAATCGTCGAAAACTGAAGAGGAAGCCGCGGGGAAGAAACCTCGATTCGCCGGTGATGGCGCCGATTCGACCCCAGCCGAGGCCCGATTTAAGAAGCCCAGGCCGTGGCGCACCGATTGGTGGCGGAATCACGCTGGGAACCGATCGGACGACACTGACACGACTAAATGTTGCCTGAACCGGCCGAACCGGACCGAGCTGAACCGGCGATCTGAACCGGGTTGAACCGGACCGGACCGGTTCAGCCAAAAAGAGAGGGAAAAAAGGAAGAAAAAGGGAAAAAGAAAAAGAGAAAAAATTAGGGAAAATTTCAGTGATGCAATCGAGCTTTGGGTAAGTCGGTAAGCGGTCAAATTGACCGATTTAATTTTTGAAATATTTAATTTGATAAATAATCGACTGAAAGTTTACCTGGAAATATATTTAAATGTGTAGCTCGACAATTGGCATCAACCGAGAGCTCGAGACAGCCTCAATTCACATACTATCATGGAATCTCGGGTAAGTAACCCTTATTTACGATAATTTTGCATCGTTATGCGTGATTGATATTTAACGCATAAATTATGGATTTAATTTCCGCATAAATGAATTAAATTCTGAAAAATTGGATAAATTGTTGTAAATATTAAATTGAGATATCTGAGAATTAAACGAGGCTAAATAAATTACTGATGGGCCCAATGAGCCCAATAGGCCTCGATAAAGTGTGGTAAACGGGCTTAAGGCCGATTAAGGCCCATTATGGTACAATCGGGCCCAATATGGGTAAACGGGCCCAATGATTTAAATTAAGCCCAGAAAAATATGAAATACATTAAATTGTGTTGTATTTGACCTGATGAATGTGTATCCGCAGTTCCGAAGATTGGATTGGAAGCAAATCGGACTGCGTGACGAGTCATCAGTGGAAAGGTCAGACTGTACAGAAAAAAGAGGTAAGGGAATTGTGTGAGTAGCTAGAGGTAGCTACGCATATTTTAATAGATTTTGTATACACTGATTATGTATGTATACGCGATTATTGTATAATGATCCTAAAAGTGGTTTAAATGATTTTTAAGGATTGAAATAGGTGAAATGTCTATTTTACCCCTATTGAGGGAAGTTCACCTAAGGATGGTGAAGGCATGACATGCATGATTTAAGGATTTTTATGATGAAGGAATTTTCTTGGTTTTAATCAAAGTAAATTGATAGATTGGCCAATAATTGCATAAGTTTCCCAAAATAACACTATGTAGGTGTTATTAATATTTAAATGGAAATTTCTTTGGAAAACGGCCAACTATCAAGTTTATATGGAAACAGATAGTGCCGACACGTAGTTCGCACTATATTTGCATTTGTGAATGTGCATAAATGTGCTTGAGTAGTTGCTCGCACCGACTTGTGTGACATCATATGCATGAAATGTGCTAGAGCATGGTGCTCGCACTGATTTTTATTATTGTGAAATGAGAGCTGCTGGAGCCTAGCTCGTACTCTGTTTTGACATGTTTTGATTTGTTTTGACGTGGCATTCATAAAATGGTGCTAGAGCGGTTGCTCGCACTAGTTTTACAGATTTGACATGCATGAGAGATGTTGGAGCTTAGCTCGCATCCTGTTTTGATTTGATATTACATAAAGCCGTGCTGGAGTGTAACTCGCACGAGATTTGATTTAATTATGCATAAAGCCGTGCTGGAGTGTAACTCGCACGAGATTTGATTTACTTGAGCATTCATTTGTGCTGGAGCTTGCTCGCACAAAGTTTTATAAGGTTTTTATAATTCATTTGAATGTCGTACTGGAGTTTTTCTTGTACGAGGTTTTCATTGAGTTTTTATACATATCCATACTAGAGCATTGCTCGTACATGGATTTTACTTGAATTTATAATCAGTTTAAGTCGTACTGGAGCGCTGCTCGTACGCAGATTTCATTGATTTCTATGACACCGTGCTAGAGCTTGGCTCGCACAAGGTTTTCTGATATCATGAATATGCATGGAGCCGTGCTTGAGCTTCGCTCACACAGGGAATTGTATTACATGCATATAGCCATGTTGGAGCCTCCTGTAGACTGTGTGTCACAGTGAGATGATATGCTCACACGTGCATTCTGAGACAGAGATGATATGGGTGGATAAGACCTATTATAGGCACCCCTAATTGAGCCTGGGTTCACGGAGTACGTTGTACCGTGTATATCACGCGGAGTACGCTGTACCGTGGGGATTGTTGGAGTGGAGTGGCATGAGCCACGAGGCAGCAAGCCTTGCCCTCGCAATCCTGGTGTTATGCTGTTCTGGCAGGTAGGACGACCCACCTCCCGTTTCAGGTGTGATACCCCGCACACTAGGTACCGTGTTGCCAGGGATCATTAGGATATGGCCATAGTCCTCGATGTTACTGATGATTACCTGATTGTCTCACATGATATAACTTGTGGTCTGTTAGACCAGGGTAGACCCGAAGGAGGGGTCAGGCCCCCGATTTGACGATTTTATGATTTCATGATTTTATGATTTTCTACTATGCTCAATTATATTTTAGATGATTTTATGATCTGTGACCCTGAAAGAAGGGTGGGTTTATAACCGGAGTTTTATAATGAACTTTATTGAATTGTTTTATGAGATGGACCCGGAAGGGTTAGTTTTTACTGCAGTTTTAAAGAAATGATTTGAATGCAGTAGCATGACGATGTTTTTCATGCTTTCATTTGAAATCCATGTTTTGTCTTACATGGCATAAAAGACTGCATGATCTTGATCTAATTCATTCTTAATATGATTTAATGATGTCACATAAAATGCTTTGAATGCATGAATTACATTATTTATATATGCACAAATAGTTTTGGATAAACTATGGCATTGAATATGCATGACTTTGTGCGTGAAATTTTAAATGAAAAGAAATGGATTTAAGGGCATGGCATTATGAGCATGTAGATAGTGGAGCTATCTACTAACTTGCATAATTGCCTTACTGAGCGTGTGGTTTGCTAGTTATTGAGCGGCTGAGGACTTGCATCATTGGTATCCGTTGCTTCCAATCGAGAGACAGGTATACACATTTGTATAGTTTTGTATCTAAATATGTAATGCACAGTACTGTAAACATATATTATGTCGAAGATGTAGAGTCATGTAAATACCATTGAGTATGTATTTATTTAAAGTCAAAAGGATAGTAAACTTTGATATATGATTATGGAAATGGAATGGTAAATGGTGTGAGGTGACTAACACCGAATCATAGCCCAACTGTTTGTAGGATGGTCACGACGAGAGAAAGGTAAGAATTAAATAATAAATGAAAAAAGCAAAAAATTTACTCTGATTTTTAGGTAATTTGGGTCGTGACAGTTAATGGTATCAGAGCTTGAGTTGGCCTGATATGATTCGGTGTTAGTGGTTAGGGAATTTTACATCCCCGTGTACAGTGCATTGTTTAGATACAATTGTGTATATCGAGATGGAAGTGCAGCTAAGAATTTGGTTTTAAATGTAAGAATAGACTTATTAACTGATAGCCGCTATGACAGAGGCGAGTACACGAGCTCGAGGCCGTAAAGGTAGGCTCGAGTGTTGTACTGAGTCGCCACATGAGACTCGAGATGAGATTGACGTGGAGGCTGATATTGAGCAAGCCCCACAGAGTCCGATAGAGAGATCGGATAGAGTCTGACAGAGAGATCTGACAGTATTGAGACACGCTTCGCGAGGTTGGAGCGGAGTGTGGAGAATATATTGAGATCTAATTGCTCAGAGTATGTATGAGATTTGAGGGCGAGTTGGAGCATTAATTGAAGTTCGCTCGACCCATTTGAAGAGTTAGACATCCAGAATGGACATGGAAAATAATTCTAGATGTATTCCGGTGACAGAATATCTTGGACACTGTTTAAAGGAAATTTCAGATGACATTATTTACTCTGCCCTAGAGGAACATGTTGATTAACGAGTATGAAACTCAGTTTATATTCCTGGGCAGATGTGACTCAGACACGATGAACAGTAAGAGTCGAGATTTTTGAAAGTTCATGAAAGGACTCAGATTGTCAATTAGAGTCCTATTAGCCCGTTTGATATCACTACCTATACCGAGGCAGTGCACCGACTACAGTTGTGTAAATAAGATCATGAGTTGCACGCCTCTGAGATTGGGAAAGGTAGTGAGGGCCGAAATAGAGACAAAAAGAGAATAGAGAATGACAAAGATGTCAGAACGGGAAAAAGGTAGTTTGGTAAAAGATTAGAGCTAATAAGTCACGAGATAAGTTGATTGATAAACCCCAATGTATCTAATTTCAATACTTTTGAGGGGTATTATGATTTGAGGACCCCGACCTGCTACGTAACAGTATAACAGAGTAGCAGTGTAAGCAGTGTAAGATGTGTGGTAGTTACCACGGAAATAAGATGTTGGACGAGGGCGAATGTATGCCTTGGACCAGGACACTATGGATGTTTCATATGATGTGGTGGAAGATTCCACACTTATTAAGAATAATGAAATAATTATTTTAAATAGATCCTGGTGCCACGTATTTATTCACACCGTCTTCAGATGCTTATAAGTTAGTGAAAAATGTGAAGCCTGTACCCTTAGGCATGAGGATGATGGTTAACTGATTTTCACTAACTGAATAAGGGTATAGGGATTGTAAGTTTGACAAATAATGAAAGAGTTTGTTATAAGTGATATATTAAAGGAGATATATTGGAATAAGATGTATGCAAGGTAAGGATATCCTTGATATGCAAAGTAAATTGGATTAAGCGATAAGTAGTGAATATGAATTGCGACCAAGGATAAGGGGTGGATATATTTACACCCAGTATATGTGGTCAAGTCTGAGGGTTAATAAAGGTATTTCAAAATACTCCCTGCTTGAAGATTTGATAGCGTCTGGAAGCGCACGTATAACTTATAAATTAAAAAATTGACAGTCATGAAATATATACATTAAATTTGGGTACCTTTATTGGTACGATAAAAAGATATAGAAATTCATTAATCATGAAAGTTTAAAAATTACAATTTTATAAAAACTGTCAATATAAGAAAAAAAAGGAAACGACGTGGGTTAGTAGCTTGACCAGAAACGATTTCGAAATGACATTGTACGTTTATGCGTACATAGGTCAAGGATATGAGTGAATGAAGTATTGAGTGAAACTCAACTACGAAAAGGTATTTAAACCTTACCTGGACCGATTGGTTGTCATATTTAACGATGATATTTTGATTTATTCGAAGTCCAGGGAAGAACATGAGTAGCAACAGGAAACTGTCTTACAGATAAGGTGTTATGAGTTTCTTGAAATGGGCTGTTCAGTTGACACATTTGTTCGGAAAAGGATTGAATACGAGTGGTATGATAAGTATGAAAGTAGCTTCGGTGAGTTTTGGTATATTGAGGTAATAAACTGACCACCGTAAGTATTTTCACCACAACCAACAGCTTAAAAGGTTTCAGTGTGTATGGATACCTCAAAATAAGGATTGAGCTGTGTATTGATGTAAAATAGGAAGATAGTCGTTTATGGATCCAGATAATTCAAGGATCATGAGAGAAACTATCCGGCCCATGATCTAGAGTTGGCAGCCGTAGTGATTACACTGAAAGTATGGCGCCACCATTTATATGGTAAGAAATTTCGGGTATGCACTAATTATAAAAGTCTCGAGTATTTGTTTTCACAGAAAGAGTCGGAATATGAGATAACCAAGAGGGTTAGAGCTTCTACGGATTATGATTGTGAATATTGTACCACCCAAGAAAGGCTAATGTAATGGTTGATACCTTGAGCAGAAAGAGCCTCGGGATGGTATCACATATAATGGTCCGGGAGCGAGAGCTGCTAGAGCAGTTTGAGCCTCAGTAGTGATGTGATCCCTTCTGATGATGACGGTGATTTTGTGACAGCTAGCTTGAGGTTAGAATCGGATTTGTGTGACAGGATTTGCCAGGCTTAGCGTGATGATCGACATGGTGTCGATAGTGTGGGTCAGATTCAGAAAGGTATAGTGACAGAGTTCACAGTGAGTGATGATGACTGACAGAGGTTCAGAGACAGTATAAGTGCTCCCCAGGACCACAGTTGATGAGATAATATTATTGTCAGAAGCTCACTCTTCGGGATATACAGTGCATCCGAGAAATAATAAATATATTTGAATCTCTGAAAAAGGTATTGGTGGTCAGGTATGAAAAGTGATATTGTAGAGATTGTGGAAGAAGTGTCGGCTATGTCAGCAGAGTAAGGTAGAGCAATAGATGTGTGCAGAGTCATTACAGTCTCTACCTATAGTGACACGAAAATGGGAACAAGTTACTATGAACTTCGTGATGGGTTACAGAGGACCCGGATGGATCACGAGGCTATCTAGGTGATAGTTGATAGATTGATTAAGTCTACCCACCTTCTGGCTAAGGAAATCCCCAGATACTTTGAGTGTGTAGGCGGATTTATGTGAATGGAAAATTGTGGAATAATATGTAGCGTTCCAGGGAGCAAGACATCAGATTGGGATTCCCGCTTCACTTCCCACTTCTGGGAATGTTTTTCAGGAAGCTATGGGAACCCGATTGAGTGTTAGCACAGCTTCCACCCTCAGACAGATAGTCGGTCAGAGAGGACTGTACAGGTTCTGGAGGATGTGATGAGAGCGTGTGCCATTGATTTTATGAGCTCCTGGGATGGTCAGTTACTACTAATCAAATTCGCCAGTGATGACAGTAGTCACTTGAGTATCGGGATAACATTTTATATGAGGCATTGTATGGCCATAGGGAGTTGTTCCCTGACTTGGATAAGAAAAAGTGGGTGACAGATAAAGAATTGTTCCCGAATTGGTAAGACAAACCTCTGAGGATGTTCAGTTTAATTATGAGAGATTAAGAACACCTCAAAACAGACATAAAAAGCTATGCTGACAAGAGACAGAAACCATTAGAAATTCACCGAGGGTGAATTAGTATTGTTGATAGCTACTTGTCCTAAGAGCATAAGGAAGTAACAAGATTCGGATAGAGATATTGGACAAGTGGGAGATAAGACCTGTAGGTTGGTGTTACCACTTGAATAAACAGGCATCCACAATGTGTCCCATATTTTGATGCTTCGAAAATATTATCCGAACCCGATATATGTAATTGGATATGATGCTTCGGCAATACTATCCGGACCCAATATAAGTGATCAGATATGAGCTCCAACGGCTTAGCTCAATGAAAGTATAACGTATGATTGGAGAATTGATTCGGGTATTAGACGGAAGGAGAAAGTGTTGAGGGTTAAGATGATCTCCCTAGTTAAGTATGTTGGTAGTATTACACTCCGGAGAAAGTCACTTGAGGATGACAGTATATGATACGATAGATGTACCCGGAGTTATTTATGGACTCAATTACTTGGTTCTAATTTGGAGGACCAAATTTCTTAAGTGGGGGAGATTGTAAGACCCGATATTTTCGAGTGCATTTAAAAATGCAAAAGGATTAAAATGGTATCCCCGAACACGTGTAAGGGCAAAATGGTCAAAAGATCAAAATTCGGTATTAATCGGGACAAGAAAATTTAATTAAAAATAGGGATTTGAGAAATCTTGATCAATAATGAAGAAATAATTAAATTTCGGATTAAATTGATCAAGATATGAATTTATTGGAATAGACCGGAATTTTCGTATCGAAAAATAATCCCAAAAATAATCGAAAATTATATCGAAAAGGTAAAATCGGACTGAAAAATTTATTTACAGATTAAATGAATAAAATATAAATTTTTTTAAGATATTTGTGGATTTTAATATTATTTTAATGAATAAAATAATAATAAAATTTAATTATAAATAAATAAAGTAAAAAAAAATGAAATTCGAAATTCTGAAAATTGCAAAACAGAGAATAAACGAAACAGAAAGCAAAAGGGCGAAACGCGAAGCAGGAAACCGAGGGAACCAAATCCCTCAGGCCGACGACCACCGGTGACGTTGAGAGGCCGGCGAGGGCCGGCGAGCGCAGCCCAGCACTGGGCGAACAACCAGCGGCCAAGACGCGCCGTGGAAGTCGTCGAAAATCGTTGAAAACTGAAGAGGAAGCAGCGGGGAAGAAACCTCGATTCGCCGGCGATGGCGCCGATTCGACCCCAGCCGAGGCCCGATTTAAGAAGCCCAGGCCGTGGCGTACCGATTGGTGGCGGAATCACGCCGGGAACCGGCCGGACGGCGCCAACACTACTAAATGTTGCCTGAACTGGCCGAACCGGACTGAACCGACTGAACCAGACCGAGCTGAACCGACGGTCTGAACCGGGTTGAATCGGACCGGACCGGTTCAGCCAAAAAGAGAGGGAAAAAAGGAAGAAAAAGGGAAAAAGAAAAAGTGAAAAAATTGGGGAAAATTTCAGTGATGCAATTGAGGTTCGGGTAAGTCGGTAAGCGGTCAAATTGACCGATTTAATTTTTGAAATATTTAATTTGATAAATAATCGACTGAAAGTTTACCCGAAAATATATTTAAATGTATAGCTCGACAATTGGCATCAACCGAGAGCTCGAGACAGCCTCGATTCACATACTATCATGGAATCTCAGGTAAGTAACCCTTATTTACGACAATTTTGCATCGTTATGTATGATTGATATTTAACGCATAAATTATGGATTTAATTTTCGCGTAAATGAATTAAATTCTGAAAAATTGGATAAATTGTCGTAAATATTAAATTGGGATATCTGAGAATTGAACGAGGCTAAATAAATTACTGATGGGCCCAATGAGCCCAATAGGCCTCGATAAAGTGTGGTAAACGGGCTTAAGGCCGATTAAGACCCATTATGGTACAATCGGGTCCAATATGGGTAAACGGGCCCAATGATTTAAATTAAGCCCAGAAAAATATGAAATACATTAAATTGTGTTGTATTTGACCTGATGAATGTGTAACTGTAGTTCCGGAGATTGGATTGGAAGCAAATCGGACTGCGTGACGAGTCATCAGTGGAAAGGTCAGACTGTACAGAAAAATGAGGTAAGGGAATTGTGTGAGTAGCTAGAGGTAGCTACGCATATTTTAATAGATTTTGTATACACTGATTATGTATGTATACGCGATTATTGTATAATGATCCTAAAAGTGGTTTAAATGATTTTTAAGGATTGAAATAGGTGAAATGTCTTTTTTACCCCTATTGAGGGAAGTTCACCTAAGGATGGTGAAGGCATGACATGCATGAAATGCATGATTTAAGGATTTTTATGATCAAGGAATTTTCTTGGTTTTAATCAAAGTAAATCGATAGATTGGCCAATAATTGCATAAGTTTCCCAAAATAACACTACGTAGGTGTTATTAATATTTAAATGGAAATTTCTTTGGAAAACGGCCAACTATCAAGTTTATATGGAAACAGATAGTGCCGACACGTAGTTCGCACTATATCTGCGTTTGTGAATGTGCATAAATGTGCTTGAGCAGTTGCTCACATCGACTTGTGTGACATCATATGCATGAAATGTGCTAGAGCATGGTGCTCGCACTGATTTTTATTATTGTGAAATGAGAGCTGCTGGAGCCTAGCTCGCACTCTGTTTTGACATGTTTTGATTTGTTTTGACGTGGCATGTATAAAATGGTGCTAGAGCGGTTGCTCGCACTAGTTTTACTGATTTGACATGCATGAGAGATGCTGGAGCTTAGCTCGCATCCTGTTTTGATTTGATATTGCATAAAGCCGTGCTGGAGTGTAACTCACACGAGATTTGATTTAATTATGCATAAAGCCGTGCTGGAGTGTAACTCGCACGAGATTTGATTTACTTGAGCATTCATTTGTGCTGGAGCTTGCTCGCACAAAGTTTTATATGGTTTTTATAATTCATTTGAATGTCGTACTGGAGTTTTTCTCGTACGAGGTTTTTATTGAGTTTTTATACATATCTGTACTAGAGCATTGCTCGTACGTGGATTTTACTTGAATTTATAATCAGTTTAAGTCGTACTGGAGCGCTGCTCGTACGCAAATTTCATTGATTTCTATGACACCGTGCTAGAGCTTCGCTCGCACGAGGTTTTCTGATATCATGAATATGCATGGAGCCGTGCTTGAGCTTCGCTCGCACAGGGAATTGTATTACATGCATATAGCCGTGTTGGAGCCTCCTGTAGACTGTGTGTCACAGTGAGATGATATGCTCACACGTGCATTCTGAGACAGAGATGATATGGGTGGATAAGACCTATTACAGGCACCCCTGATTGAGCTTGGGTTCACGGAGTACGTTGTACTGTGTATATCACGTGGAGTACGCTGTACCGTAGGGATTGTTGGAGTGGAGTGGCATGAGCCACGAGGCAGCAAGCCTTGCCCTCACAATCCTGGTGTTATGCTGTTCTGGCGGGTAGGATGACCCACCTCCCGTTTCAGGTCTGATACCCCGCATACTAGGTACCGTGTTGCCAGGGATCACTAGGATATGGCCATAGTCCTCGATGTTACTGATGATTACCTGATTGTCTCACATGATATAACTTGTGGTCTGTTAGACCAGGGTAGACCCGAAGGAGGGGTCAGGCCCCCGATTTGACGATTTTATGATTTCATGATTTTATGATTTTCTACTATGCTCAAATATATTTTAGATGATTTTATGATCTGTGACCCTGAAAGAAGGGTGGGTTTATAACCGGAGTTTTATAATGAACTTTATTGAATTGTTTTATGAGATGGACCCGGAAGGGTTAGTTTTTACTGCAGTTTTAAAGAAATGATTTGAATGCAGTAGCATGACGATGTTTTTCATGCTTTCATTTGAAATCTATGTTTTGTATTACATGGCATAAGAGACTGCATGATCTTGATCTAATTCATGCTTAATATGATTTAATGATGTCACATAAAATGCTTTGAATGCATGAATTACATTATTTATATATGCACAAATAGTTTTGGATAAACTATGGCATTGAATATGCATGACTTTGTGCGTGAAATTTTAAATGAAAAGAAATGGATTTAAGGGCATGGCATTATGAGCATGTAGATAGTGGAGCTATCTACTTACTTACATAATTGCCTTACTGAGCGTGTGGTTTGCTCACCCCCTTATTTTCCCATCTTTTCAGAGCACTTGAAATAGTTATTGAGCGGCTGAGGACTTGCATGCATTAGTATCCGTTGCTTCCCATCGAGAGACAGGTATACACATTTGTATAGTTTTGTATCTAAATATGTAATGCACAGTACTGTAAACGTATATTATGTCGGGGATGTAGAGTCATGTAAATACCTTTAAGTATGTATTTATTTAAAGTCAAAAGGATAGTAATCTCTATATATGGTTATGGAAATGGAATGGTAAATGGTGTGAGGTGACTAACACCGAATCATAGCCCAACTGTTTGTAGGATGGTCACGACGAGAGAAAGGTAAGAATTAAATAATAAATGAAAAAAGCGAAAAATTTACTCTGATTTTTAGGTAATTTGGGTCATGACAACATCTTTCTCAAATCTCGGTACATCTTAGTACTCCCTGGGTGCATGGTGTATCGCGAGCTGTGGGATTCTCTCAGTATCTATCTCTTTAGGGTATCATCGTCTGGTACATAAATTCTTCCTCTAAATCTCAACAACCCATCCTCACTGTCTATGAGATCCGGCTGCGAAGTCTGATTAGCATGGCTAACCATATCGATCAACCTCTGATCATCACGTTGCCCAGTTTTAATCTGATCCATGATCCTGGTGATAATTCTATTTTGAATAGAATTATATGTACTTAATTTCCTAATAATTTATTTAAATCCCCAATTTACTTTACTAATTATCCCCTTTTATTTAATTAAAATTCTTTAATGTGCAGATAAAATAAATTCGAATGAAACTCAGTCTTTTCAATCAAAATTGGGCTGAAAACGATGTAAAGGAGACTGGAGCACTTCCAATTTGCAGACCGAGTCACCAGTTGTCTGGACATGCGTGATGCCAGGTTTCCATATTTTATTCACTCTGAAATGATAAGATCGACGGACATCGTGCCAAGCTTTCGAAAGACACCCGCCGGGCCACATCGCACAAACAATTGGACAAAAAGACGAGTGACGTGGAAATATCTACTCTGCAGCAAATAAAATGAAGACAAGTGGCCAAACAATGCCAACTCATCTAGGATGAAAAAATTACCATTGTACCCCTAAGTGTGTGTATAAATAGAACATGATGGCAATTGAAAAAATCAAGTAGGGTAAGTAGAGTAGAATTTAGCAGTAGTGTAGTTTAGGGTAATGTAATCTAGGGTAGAATAGTTTTAGGGTATATTTAGGATTCATTTTCTTGGTTTTTAAGTTTTCTTTTCCGTTAGCCACCTTCTTTACTTTTACTATTCATTCCATCTTTATTTTATACAAAGTTCTTCATTTTCTAGTCTTTGATAGTTTTATTTTATGGCAATCAATTTCATTTCATGCTTCTCGGTTTTGTTAAAGTCATTTCATTTATTTTTCAGTTTTAATACATATCTTATATTTCCTAGTTGTTAGCTCTCGGTTTGTTCATCCTTAAGATTCACTATTTGTGTTCTTCATGGTTCATCTGAGTAAATCATTTTCCTCCATCACTGTCCTTCTTGATTCTGGTGCTTTGATGTGGTCTTGATTCCAAGCATTATTTCCACATCAATGGTAATGTGGAATCACGACAGTAGGAGTAGGATTTGAAGCAAACCGAGGATGCTAGTTTTTCATGTTAATGTGCTACAGGTCTCTTTTGCTTATTTTTCGTCTTTATCATTTAATTCAAATCATACTTTTTCATAATGTTGCATTTTCATTTATTCTGCATGATAGTTTTTTACTTGATGCATGTTATTAAATCTTCTCTTTTAGGTATTTAGAGTAGTCGTGAAGTGTTGCATTCAGCTTCTAATTTGTTCTTTTTGTTACTGGTTTTGCTATTATTCAGATTGTGTTTTAAATTGCTCTTGGTTGCTTTCACCTCACTTGTTGGTTGGTGTGCTAAATGTTGATCGGTGCTAAGTTCTAACTGAATCGGGATTGTAACGTGACTTTGGACAAAGATTATATTTGCTCCTCTGTTATCCCCTGTTTTCCAAATTATTTATTGTACATTTGCTGCATTTTCTTCCAATCTTGGCTTTCATTGCAATTTATGTTTTCTGCTTTTAGTTGCTATTTTAAGTTGATAATTTTACAAGTTCTGCTTGTGTTCTCTTATTCATCTTTTAAAATCCAACTTTACTACTCGGCTTGTCCTTTGCTGTTGGAATTGTGACTAAGTTACTTATGCCGATATGCATGTTACAGCAGGCAGAGGCGGTGCATGTAACAATGCTGAGCGATGCAGAAACCAGAAGAAAGCATGCTAAAATAGATGCTAGTTGGACAGGCCGACGAATGTACAAGACATCAGAACTGGATGCAGCAGTAAATGACTGAACATGGAGCAGCACCTGGAAATGAAACACGAGCATTCAGGTTGGTAGTCCAGTGCAAGGTCGGGCTGTAGGCTGAAGCAGCAGGACATGGTCACTGGTATAGCAGTGTAGGATTGAACCGGAGCTGAGCTGGGCATGTCAAGGAATGTGCAAAGGATGGTACCAGGAGCAGAGGACAGGACCGAGAGCAAATATGGAATTGGAGATGAAACATGCACAGTACCAGTGCATGGAGGGACCACTCGGCTGGACATTTAGCTAGGGCCTTTGTTTGGCTATTGCATTATAGCTATTTAATTCATTTTCATGCATTTTTAGAATAGTTTAATTTCAATTTCATTTGTTAGCATAAGAAGTTAGAGTTTTAAATTTATTTGCATGATTAGCTATAGTTCAATTGATTAATTAGTCCAAAATTTAGATTTAATTATGTCATTAGTTAATTTTTATTTTTATTTTAGTAATAGGTATTCCAATTAGAATTAAATTAGAGTAAACTCATTTTATGCATTTTTAAGTTTTCATTTTAATTTGAAAAATCCAAAAATTATTTCTCATGCATTAGTTAGATTTTATTGTTAAGTTAGTAATTGGATATAACTAGGATTAATTTAGAATTAATATTTATACATTTAGACTTGTAGTTATTTTCTTAATTTTTCTAGAATTTTATTTCATTAAATTTTAAGTTAGTTTAATTTGCATTTTTATTAAGTATTTTAATTACATGCATATTTTATTTTAGGTTTGTTTAATTTTAGTTTAATTAATCTTGTTTTGTTATTTTCATATTTGCATTTTAGTTTAATTGCTTTAATTAATTTTAACTGTTTTATTTATTTTTGTAGGTAATTGTTTTTAATTGCTGAGAGCACTGTAAGTAAATCTTAGCTCGGTTTTATTTAGTTTATAGTTTTTATTATTTTATTGTTTTTCAGTAATTTTAATTAGCCTTAGTAGATCACCCGTTGAAACTTCATAATTTGCTAGAATATACTTAGGGTAAGACTAACTGGTAGTTAATTTGGCTGATCAACTTCTCTGTGGGATGATAATTCGGGACTCAAATCCCATTATTACTTGTACGACCCATGCACTTGCGAATAGAACGTCTAGGTCACTCATAGTGGGCATAGTTCGTATCAAGTTTTTGACGCCGTTGCCGGGGAAGGATAATTGGCCAGTAATTAATATCGGTGAAATTATGCTTAGGTGTAATTCTAGCTTGTAAATACTTAGGTTGTAAATATTTAGAGCTTTAATCTAGATTAGTTAATTTTCTCTTATACAAAAAAAAATTAGAAAAACTTAAAAAAAAATTTTTAAGGACTTTTTGATGTTTGCATGCTAGAGCCAGGAGTTATGATTGCTTTCCTCTAGATCCTGAAATTGAACAAACACTTAGGAAAATTCGAAAGGATTTTAGGAAATTATTAGCTTCACTGCAAAACATCATGGTAGAAAATAGGGAATTTAGGACTGTTGGAGATTATGCAATGCCGACTATTGGAGGTTATTATACTGGCATTAGGCCACCAGCTGTCCCTGCAAACAATTTCGAAATCAAGCCTTCAATCCTTCAGATGATCCAAACCTCGCTACAGTTCAGTGGGCTCCCTCATGACGACCCACATGCTCACCTCGGGAAATTCTTGGACCTATGCAACACCTTCAAGCATAATGGATTATCTGATGATGCGCTTAGGCTTAGATTATTCCCCTTCTCACTTAGGGATATGGCGCGACACTGGTTAATCTCCTTGCCTCTAAAATCCATTTCTACATGGGACGAGTCAGCCCATCAATTTTTAACTAAGTTTTTCCCTCCCTCTAGAATGGCCAAACTCCATAGTGACATATCTTCCTTTGCCCAATTCGATTCGGAATCTCTTTACGAAGCATGGGAATGATATAAAGAGCTTCTTAGGAAGTGCCCTCATCATGGCCTACCTTTATGGCTGCAAGTCCAGACCTTCTACAACGGACTTACAAGCCAAAATAGGACCATTGTTGACGCTGCTGTGGGTGGAGCTTTAATGTGCAAAATAAAGGAGGAAGCTTATGAATTGTTAGACAAGATGGCTGCTAACAATTATCTTTGGTCCTCAGAGAGGCAACCGCCTAAGAAGTCGGCGGGTATCTATAAGCTTGACGCGCTGTCTACCTTGACCTCTCAAATCGCTAACCTTACGAAGAAGGTAGAGTTGCTCAGTACCTAGCATAATCCTTCTACCAGTCCTAATCCTGTTTATTCTGTCCAAAGTCCTCTTCTTTCGTGTGATCTATGTTGTGGTACACACTCTGTAGATAGGTGTCCGCCTAACTTAGAATCGGTTCAGTACGTTGCCCCCTCTCAGAAGAACGGAACAACCCCTTTTCAAACACCTACAACACAGGGTGGAGGAACCATCCTAATTTTTCTTAGAGCCAAAATCAAGGGCAATCTTCTTACTCCATATCTGTAGGACCCCTTGGTTTTCAAGTTCCATCGGTTCATGTACCACCACATCAGCAATTTCTATATCATCCATCCCCACCTCAATTTTAGCATCGCCCACCTCACTTCTATCAACCACCACCACCACCACAACCTATGTAGCCACAACATTTACATGCACCAGAAGCAAAGAAGAAGCCTACACTAGAGGAGATGTTCTCAACGATCCTGCAAAATCAAGCTGCTTCAATTAAGATTTTTGAGGTTTAGGTGGGACAAATAGCAAATGCTCTTAGCCAACACTCTCAAGGGACCCTTCCTAGTAACGCTGAACCTAATCCTGTTAGGCAAAGGGAGGGTAAAGAACATGTGAAATCCATCACCCTTAGGAGCGAGAGAGAGCTAGATGAGCCACAAGTTAAGTCTTAACCTGAATAGCCCATAGTTGAAAAACCCATAGGTTCTAAAGAAGCAGCTCAGAAAGAGTAGGAACATCAGGATCGGGCTGAAAAGGAAACAAAGCTATGCGCTTCTTCATCTATACCTTCTTCTACTTCACAGCCTTCCTCGTCCTCTGACGCTGCAAATGTTTCCACTACATCTCTTCCAGTTAGACCACCAGTACCTTTTCCTCAGAGGTTTCAAAATCAAAAACTGGATCAACAATTCGATAAATTTATTGAGGTTTTTAAGAAACTTCACATCAACATTCCTTTCGCAGATGCTTTAGAGCAAATGCCAAGTTATGTGAAGTTTTTGAAAGATATCCTCTCTAGGAAAAGAAGATTGGAAGACTATGAGACGGTGGCCTTTACTGGGGAATGTAGTGTAATTATTCAAAGGAAATTACCCCCTAAGCTAAAAGATCCCGGGAGTTTTACCATACCCTGTACGGTTAGAAATCAGTTCTTTGGTAGAGCCCTATGTGATTTAGGAGCCAGTATCAATCTGATGCCTTTGTCTATCTACCAAAAGTTAGGAATAGGGGATGTCAAGCCAACAACAGTGACCCTTCAGCTAGCTGATCGATCCATTAAATATCCGAAGGGGGTCATTGAGGATGTGTTAGTAAAGGTGGATAAATTTATTTTCCCAGTGAATTTTATTGTATTGGACATAGAGGAAGACAGAGAAGTCCCCATTATACTAGGCAGACCTTTCCTAGTGACTGGTAGAACTTTAATTGATGTACAGAAGGGGGAGTTAACGATGAGAGTCCAAGATCAGGAAGTAAAGTTTAATGTTTTCAAACCTTTGAAGCTCCTTGATGACTCTCAAGAGTGTTTTAAGATGGAGATTGAGGAGGATATAAGGCTTGAGCTTAAGAAATCTGAAAGAATGAGGGAAGTAGATAGAGTTAAGGAGGATTTAACTGTCAATATTTTGTCACCACTCTGGCTGATCCTCCTACTCTTCGCTCTGCTGCTGAGTGTCGTGTTCTTTAGCTGCATTTGAAGTGGATTTATTTTTCTTTTTCACTTTTTGTACTGTTCTTTTCTTTTCTGCTGTTTCTTTCTTTCTTTATTTTGCAGATTTTTTTTCTAGTTTTACGTTTTCAATCAAGCTTCGATTGTTCGTCATCATCATCAGAAGGGGAGTACTCTATTCTTGAGCTTCAATTCTTACATCATCTGCACACTGAGGACACTGTGCACTTTAAGTTTGGGGGAGGGGATATCACTTGAGCATTTTTGAGCAAAATTTAAATTTTTTTCAAAAATATGAGCTTAAATTGTTTGATTTTAGGATGAGTTAGTACTTAGCATGTAGTTTTCTCATATTCCGATGATATGACCCCATGATTAAGTTTGACTTTGATTAAATGAGAAGCATGATTATAAGAAAAACATGAAGTTGAGTTCTTGAATTTGTCTTGATTCTGATTGTGATTTCCTCATTTTATGCACATGTCATGTCATGAATCTATATATTTATTTATAGAAAGCTTATGTGGACGTAGGATTGCATTTGTTCAATTGATTTTGTGCATCATATTCTAGAATTTGTTTAATCTGATCTCGAGCCGAAATATTAGATCACACTTAATTAGGGAAATGATTCAGGCCATCTTTGGATCGTTTGAGCCTTTCTAGCCAACCCTGTACATATTTTACCCCTAGTCACCTATCTGAGCCAAATAAGCTTTTCTCTGTAAATACACTTGCATAATGTTCCTTAGCTTAAATACTCTGTTCCTATCCCTTACCCCGAAAGCATGAAAAGTCATTAGGATATATTATGAGCTATGTACATATGGGTATTAAATGATAGTGAAGGAGTAAAAAAAAAATCATTAAAAAATATTTGAAAAAAAATGAAAGAAGAAGAAGAAAAATACAAAAATAGAATAAAATGTTTAGCAAAAGAAATAAGTTTGGGGAAAATAATTTAAGCTCTTACATTAAGATCCTAGAAGTAATGCATGTTAAGGGGTAATTAAACCTAAATTGACTTTATCATACCTTAGCCCCAGCCTTACATTACAAGCTTAATGAAGTCCTACTGATCTTTGGTTAAGTGTGACTACATTAGTGGAGAGAAAAGTGAAAAGCAAACTTATGGGAATGATCACTTGTCATTGACTTTGCAGTCATTATGTTTGCATAATCTGATCCGGGTAATGTACTGTGAAGTGACTTTGACATTTTCACACATACACGAGGAGTCCAATTTGGGTTAGGACTTATGATTGAATGATTCTGAGTGTTGGACTTGTAATTGTGATTCTTTGATTTCATAGTTTGTACTTTTTCTTTGAGAATAATATTGGGGAAAATATTGTGTTTAGTACTTGTCATTCCTACATTTGTTTTGTTTTGCTTGAGGACAAGCAAAAGCTCAAGTTTGGGGGTGTGATAATTCTATTTTTAATAGAATTATATGTGCTTAATTTCTTAATTAATTATTTAAACCCCCAATTTATTTTATTAATTATCCCCTTTATTTAACTAAAATTCTTTAATGTGCAGATAAAATAAATCCGGATGAAACTTAGTCGTTTCAGTCAAAATTGGGCTGAAAACGAGCTAAAGGAGACTGGACCACTTCCAATTTGCAGACCGAGACACCAGTCGTCTGGACACGCATGATGCCAGGTGTCCGTATTTTATTTGCTCCGAAATTATTAGATCGACGGACACCGTGCCAACCTTTTGGAAGACACGCGTCGGGCCACATCGCACAATCAATAGGACAAAAAGACGAGTGACATGGAAATATCTACTCTGCAGCAAATAAAATGAAGACAAGTGGCCAAACAATTCCAACTCATCTAGGATGGAAAAATTACCATTGTACCCCTAAGTGTGTGTATAAATAGAACATGATGGCAATTGAAAAAATCAAGTAGGGTAAGTAGAGTAGAATTTAGGAGTAGTGTAGTTTAGGGTAATGTAATCTAGGGTAGAATAGTTTTAGGGTATATTTAGGATTCATTTTCCTGGTTTTTAAGTTTTCTTTTCCGTTAGCCACCTTCTTTATTTTTACTGTTCATTCCATCTTTATTTTATACAAAGTTCTTCATTTTCTAGTCTTTGATAGTTTTATTTTATGGCAATCAATTTCATTTCATGCTTCTCGATTTTGTTAAAGTCGTTTCTTTTATTTTTCAGTTTTAATACATAGCTTATATTTCCTAGTTGTTAGCTCTCGGTTTGTTCATCCTTAAGATCCAATGTCTGTGTTCTTCATGGTTCGTCTGAGTAAATCATTTTCCTCCATCACTGTCCTTCTTGATTTTGGTGCTTTGATGTGGTCTTGATGCCTAGCATTATTTCCACATCAATGCTAATGTGGAATCATGGCAGTAGGAGTAGGATTTGAAGCAAACCGAGGATGCTAGTTTTTCATGTTAATGTGCTACGAGTCTCTTTTGTTTATTTTTCATCTTTATCATTTAATTCAAATCATACTTTTTCATAATGTTGCATCTTCATTTATTTTGCATGATAGTTTTTTACTTGATGCATGTTATTAAATCTTCTCTTTTCGATATTTAGAGTAGTCGTGAAGTGTTGCATTCAGCTTCTAATATGTTCTTTTTGTTACTGGTTTTGCTATTATTCAGATTGTGTTTTTAATTGCTCTTGGTTGCTTGAGCTTCACTTGTTGGTTGGTGTGCTAAATGTTGATCGGTGCTAAGTTCTAATTGAATCGGGATTGTAACGTGACTTTGGACAAAGATTAGTTTTGCTCCTTTGTTATCCCCTGTTTTCCAAATTATTTACTGTGCATTTGCTGCATTTTCTTCCAATCTTGGCTTTCATTGCAATTTATGTTTTCTGTTTTTAGTTGCTATTTTAAGTTGATAATTTTACAAGTTTTGCTTGTGTTCTCTTATTCATCTTTTAAAATCAAGCTTTACTACTCGGCTTGTCCTTTGCTGTTGGAATTGTGACTAAGTTACTTGTGCCGATATGCATGTTACAGTAGGCAGAGGTGGTGCATGTAACAATGCTAAGCGATGTAAAACCAGAAGAAAGCATGCTAAAATAGATGCTAGTTGGACAGGTCGATGAATGTGCAAGACATCAGAACTGGATGCAGCAGTAAATGATCGAATATGGAGCAGCACCTGGAAATGAAACACGAGCATTCAGGTTGGTAGTCCAGTGCAAGGTCGGGCTGTAGGCTGAAGCTGCAGGACATGGTCATTGGTACAGTAGTGTAGGATTAAACTGGAGCTGAGCTGGGCTTGTCAAGGAATGTGCAAAGGACATTACCAGGAGCAGAGGACAGGACCGAGAGCAAATATGGTATTGGAGATGAAACATGCACAGTACTAGTGCATGGAGGGACCACTCGGCTGGACATTTAGCTAGGGCCTTGTTTGGCTATTGCATTGTAGCTATTTAATTCATTTTCATGCATTTTTAGAATAGTTTAATTTCAATTTCATTTGTTAGCATAAGAAGTTAGAGTTTTAAATTTATTTGCATGATTAGCTATAGTTCAATTGATTGATTAGTCTAAAATTTAGATTTAATTATGTCATTAGTTAATTTTTATTTTTATTTTAGTAATAGGTTTTCCGATTATAATTAAATTAGAGTAAACTCATTTTATGCATTTTTAAGTTTTCATTTTAATTTGAAAAATCCAAAAATTATTTCTCATGCATTAGTTAGATTTTATTGTTAAGTTAGTAATTGGATATAATTCGGATTAATTTAGAATTAATATTTAGACATTTAGATTTGTAGTTATTTTCTTAATTTTTCTAGGATTTTATTTCATTAAATTTTAAGTTAGTTTAATTTGCATTTTTATTAAGTATTTTAATTACATACATATTTTATTTTAGATTTGTTTAATTTTAGTTTAATTAATCTTGTTTTGTTATTTTCATATTTGCATTTTAGTTTAATTGCTTTAATTAATTTTAACTGTTTTATTTATTTTTGTAGGTAATAATTTTTAATTGCTGAGAGCACTGTAGGTAAATCTTAGCTCGATTTTATTTAGTTTATAGTTTTTATTATTTTATTGTTTTCCAGTAGTTTTAATTAGCCTTAGTAGATCACCCATTGAAACTTCATAATTTGCTAGAATATACTTAGGGTAAGACTAACCAGTAGTTAATTAGGCTGATCAACTTCTCTGTGGGACAATAATTCGGGACTCAAATCCCATTATTACTTGTATGACCCGTGCACTTACGGATAGAATGTCTAGGTCACTCATAGTGGGCATAGTTCGTACTACCTGGGCTTTATTCACAGGCTAGCTAAAAATCCAGTCTCTACCTCTTTAACTGGGATCCAGAGTTCGACGAACTGCTCCAATAAATCCCATTCCCTGCCCATCATAGCAGATATCATACTCTTCCTGCTCAGGGCATCAGCAACTACGTTCTCCTTCCCCGGATGGTATAAAATCTCACAGTCATAATCTTTAAGGAGTTCCATCCATCTCCTTTGTTTCATATTTAACTCTTTCTGATCAAACAGATACCTCAAACTCTTGTGGTCAGTGAAGATCTAGAATTTTTCCCCATACAAGTAGTGCCGCCAGATCTTCAAGGAAAATACCACAGCGGCTAACTCCAAATCATCCGTGGGGTAATTCTACTCATGATCTTTCAACTGTCGCGATCCATAGGCGACCACTCTTCAATGCTACATGAGCACACACCCCAATCCTTGATGGGAAGCATCACTATACACTAAAAATCCTCCTGATCCCTCAGGGATAGTCAACACGGGTACCTCTGTTAATCTCCTCTTTAATTCTTGAAAATTGAGCTCACATTGATCAGTCCATATGAACAGAGTCTTCTTGTGCATGAGCTTGGTCAAAAGAGTGACAATCCTGGAAAATCCCTCAACAAATCTTTCATAATACCCTGCCAAACCAAGAAAACTTCGTACCTCTGTAACTGTCCTCGGTCATTCCCAATTAAGCACAACTTCTACTTTAATTGGATCAACTGATACGCCCTCCGCTGAAACTATATGACCAAGGAAAGCTATCTGATCCAGCCAAAACTCACACTTACTAAGCTTTCCATATAATTGCTTATCTCGAAGTATCTGAAGTACTAACCGCAATTACTGCGCGTGTTCCTCATAAGATCGAGAGTACACCAAGATATCATCAATAAAGACTATCACAAACTTATCTAGATAGTCTCTGAACACCTCATTCATTAACCTCATAAAGGCTGCAGGGGCGTTCGTCAATCCAAAGGGCATCACTAGAAATTCATAATGGCCATACCTTGTCCTGAAGGTCATCTTCGAAATATCTTCCTCCTCAATCCTTAATTGGTGATAGCCCGATCTTAAATCAATCTTAGAGAAGATTGAGGCCCCTCTCTGCTGATCAAGCATATCGTCAATCCTTGGCAATGGGTATTTATTCTTCATCATGGCTTTAGTCAATAATTAGTAGTCTATGCATAATCTGAGACTACCATCCTTCTTCCTTATGAATAACACTGCTGCTCCCCACGATGAGATATTAGGTCTAATAAATTCCTGATCCAATAACTCATGCAGTTGTTTCTTTAATTCCTTTAGTTCCAGTAACGCCATCCTATACAGAGGTCTAGAGATAGGCTGAGTATCTGGTACCAAATCAATGGTAAACTCCAGCTCTCTCTCTGGTGGTAAATCGGGCAACTCATCTGGGAAGACATCCAAAAATTCACATACCACGGGTATATCCTCAATCCTCGGATGTTCCCGGTTATCATCTGAGATGAGTGCTTCATAACCTTCACATTAAAAGCAAATTTAATACTCTCAAAGGTAATATCATAAATTTCAAATTGCTTACAAAAATTCTACACATTTATTTCCTTAATATTTCAAACGTACATTGCAAGGTTCAGGTAGGGAGAAAGTTATAATCTTAGTGTAGCAGTTTAAACTCACTCGATTGGTCGCCAACCATTCCCAAAATTACATCGAACCCATGCATATTTAACATTATTAGATCTGCTAATATTACTCTATCTCCCACCTTTATTTCACATCCTCTACATATCATATTCGTTCTCTGGGACTCACGCATAAGGGTATTTACATGTAGAATATACTCTAAAGGTTCAAACTTCAAATTTAAACTACATGCAAAATGCTAAAAAATAAACGAATGTGTGGATCCCAGATCAATCAACACATGAGCCTTATGATTACAGAAAGAGAGTGTACCTCTTATAGTTTCTACAGAAGTGTCTGTTGTTTCCTTATCCAAAGTAAACACACGTCCCACTATGACGGGCTTCTTTCCTTTCTCTGCGGTAGTGGCCCGTCTCAGCGGATTCACTCTCTGAGGCTGCTGTCTGGTAGGCTCTGGAGCATATGGTCTCTAAGGTTGAGGACAGTCTTTTACTCTGTGACCTATGTCTCCACATCTAAAAGATCCACGGATCAACCCAGTACAACTTCCCTCATGCGGTCGGCCACTGTCAGACCCGAGTTTTTGATTTACGTATGTAGCTTGTACCTTATGATTCCTATGTGTACGAACTTTATATTTCATAGTTGAATCATAAGAAGAGTATTTACTATCGTGCAATCGACTTATTGAGAATTAAAAATGCATGTAAGCTACATAACAGCAAGATAAGGGTTAAAGTGATTTTCGAGCAAGTACAGGGGTAAGACGGTCAAATGACAAAAATTCGATATAAATCCGATGAGAAAATTTCATTAAAAATATGAAATCGAGGGATCTTGATCAATAACGAGAAAAATATTGAAATTCGAGTCCAATTGATCGAGATATGAATTTAATTAATATTTTTAGAATTTTTATCTCGAAAAATGAGCCCGAAAATAGTGAAAAAATATACCGAAAAGGTAAAATTAGACTGATAAATTCATTTACGGATTAAATGAATTTAATATGAATTTCTGAGATTTTTTGGGATATTTTTGGGATTTTTATTTTTATTTTTATTTTAATGAGTAAAATAATAATAAAAATTAATTATAAATTGAAAAAAAAAACGAAAAAAAAAACGAAATCTGGAAAGGAAATTTTCGGGGAGAGAGAAACGGAAGGAAGCCGACGCAAACCGAGGGAAGAAGAGATTGCCGGACCAGCCACCTCCGGCAACCAGCGGCCACGCACGCGACCGGGAAAGGAAGGCCGGCACCGTGCGACCTCCCAGCTACCAGGACGCGCGCCACCGGCGCCGAAATTCGGCTAATCGAAGGGAGAAAGCCGCGGAAGAAAAGACGGCATTCGGCGGCCACCGGCGAGAGTTAGCTCCGATCGAGGCCAACCGAGGGGTCCCCTGTCCAAGACGCGTCGAACGGCGGCAGCGGCACGCCGGGAACCGGCCGGACGACGCCGGCACGACCAAAAAGGTACTGAACCGGTCGGTGGTTCAGTGGAAAGTGACTGTGCTGAACCGGACTGGACCGGTTCAGCCAAGGAGAAAAGGGGAAAAAGAGGAAAAAGGAAAGAAAAAGGAAAAGAAAAATTTTTGGGATTTCACCGGACTTCGGGTAAGTCGATACGAGGTCAAAAGTGACCAATTTAATTTCTGATAAATTTATTTAAATTATATTTAATCAGAAATTGACCCGGAGTTAAATATACGAAATTGTGCAGTTCGACGATTAATTTCGAACGGAAGCCCGATCGAACTCCGATTCGCGCACCATCGTACAATCTCAGGTAAGTAAAGCTCATTTACGACAATTTATGTGATTTATGCGTATTTAAGATTTAATTTACGCATTTCGGATTAAATTTCGGATTTAGTGAATTATATTCAAAAAATTGAATAAAATGTCGTAAATGATATACGGGCTATCCAAAGAGCTTGGAATAAAGCCCAATGGGTATTGATAGGCCCAATGAGTCGATAGACCTTGATGAACGGGCTTAATACGGATTAAGGCCCGATTAACGTGATTAAGGCCCATTAAGCGTACAAGGGCCAATTTAAGTGAAATAAACTGTATTAAATGTGTAATACAGTAAGAAAAGTGTAATTAACTCAGTGAATGATTAAATGCAGTTCCAGAGTCATATTGAGAGTTGACCGGACTGCGAGATTAGACAGCACAGAGGAAGAGAGGTCACACGACGTGATCCGAGGTAGGGGACTCTTGCAAGTAGCTAGAGATATCTATGCATATTTACGTTGGATTTTACATTCACTGAAATTGTTTGAGGGTCAGAGAAAATCAATAATATTATAGGGACCCGATATGGGTAAATTATGATTTTACCCCTAGTTAGGCAAAAAGTGAAATTTTGGGAAAAGTGGTAAAAAGCATGGAAATGATGTTTTGAGTGGTTTTTACTGCTGTGTAGCAGAAGAGTAGGTGGATGGGCTAATGTTTTGAGGTCGATGTAAATTAAGCACACTTTATAGTGCTGATTTTAGTGATTTTTAACATCCCTATTTTTAAAGAGCCATCTACCGAATTATGTGGAAACAATCGTGCTAGAGCATAACTCGCACTTGATTTCAGATGTTTTTCACATACATTAGTGCTGGAGGTTGACTCGCACTACATTTATTTGACATGCATGATAGAGTATTGGAGCATTGCTGGTACTCAGTTTTTATGTGATTTGTGCATGATAGAGTGCTGGAGCGATTAGCTCGTACTCGAGTTTTACATGAGATGCATGACCTGGTGCTGGAGGTTCACTCGCACTAGTGTTGATATTTTGACATGCATATACAGTGTTTTGAGGCGGAGTGTTGACTGTGTGTCACACTCAAGACGCGCACTGTAGTTTTTCGTGATATACACACATGTTAGAAAAACCGTGACGATTTCCTCCGTGTAGACTAAGTGTCACACTGTTGAGATGTTCTCACGTGGATTTAGAGACATGGCATGTTAAAAACAACCTGATGAGCCCGAACGAGGGATAAGGGTTGGAGATCCACCTGATGAGCCCGAACGAGGGATAATGGTTGGAGGACCAGCTGATGAGCCTAAACGAGGGATAAGGCTGGGGGTCCATGGAGTACGATGTACCGTGCGTGTGGCATGGAGTACATTGTACCGTGTTTTGTGTTGTGGAGTTGTGGAGGAGAGTTGTTGATAGCTGGCGGTTGTGATGGACTGACCCCCCTCCCGTTACAGCAGTGATAACCCGCACACCGAGTACTGTGTTGCCTGGGATTTCACCATATGTTAGGATAGGTACATAGTCCGGAGATACTCTCTAACAGTAAGATCCTTAAGCCCAACATCCTTAAGCCAGAATAGGCGGGGAGGCTCTGTTCGGCGGGGAGGCTCTCTTACATAGTCTAGAGAGATTGCATTTAGCCACTGAGTCTCGCAAGGTATATCACATGTATTTTATGATACGGGTAGACCTAAGGGATGGGTCGAAACCCAGTTTATTTGTGTTGTGATGAGAAATGCCATATTTACTGTGTTTTGAATGTAAATGGCATATTTTATATAAAGGCATTCTTAAATGATTTAATATGCACTGTTTTGCATGAATGCCTCTGATTGATAAGCCAGCATGTGTTTAGTACATGGGATTTTAAATCTGTACTACATTTTATATATTTTAAACATGCTTTTGAAATGAGAGAAGGAAAGGCAAAGCGCTATTTTCAAGCAGATAGTATGGATGTCTACTTGCTTGCCTGATTTCCTTACTGAGCGCGTTGATAGCTCATCCCATTCATTTTCCCCCCATCTCTACAGATTCTCATCAGTAGATCGAGTCGGCCAGGGTATTGCATTCCTTTGATCCACTGCCACTCCCCATCTAGCGAAAGGTATACACACGCGTACTCTTTTGTATCTGAACAATGTATAAACACAGTGATGTACACGTTTTAATATGGGGGATGTAATGATGTAATTATATTTAAGAATACGAATTTACTTATGATATAAATGTCATGTATGTATGATACGAAAAAGAATGGTAAGGTATGTATGGATGAGGAGACTAATGCCTATTCACAACCCAACTGTTGAGGAGATAAAGGTAAGTAAAAAGCGAAAAATTTATTGTGGTTTTTGGTAAAGTCGCGTGTGGGAGGAGGGCGTGACAGAGTGGTATCAGAGCGTAGTTGGTCTGATGTGAATATGTGTTAGTAATTAGGAAAGTGTACATCCCCATATCACTGTGTTTATGTTCAGTTACAATTGTGTATACAAATGGGAGTGACAAATTAATGTTTTTGAATGCAGGAATCTAGCCTTTATGGCAATTACCCGTCGTGGTAGAGGGGTGAGGGGTAGGGCTGGAGGCCGTAGAGGTAGGCCGGCTAGCCAGGGTGAGTCTTCGACTACCCATACACCCCCAGGTACTGCTGAGGTACCAGATACGACTGAGGCACGCTTCACGAGGATAGAGCGTAGCCTAGAGGCGATAGTAGGGCTGTTGGCACAGACTTTGCCAGGTAGATAGAGACAGGATGCAGAGACTGCGACTGGGGAGGCAGTTGCACCGGATACACCTGCACAGCCTGCACCTGAGATGCCACAGACTACTGATACTCCTACATCCCCACTAGCTCAGGTTAGTAGAGGATATGGGTGTGATTTGGATCGGTTGCGACAGTTCCAGAAGCTTGGACCTCCATCTTTTCGAGGGGTCAAGGACCCAGCCAGTGCTGAGGAGTGGATTGGCGAGATGGAGAAGTTGTACAATTTTTTTGAGTGTACGACTTCTGAGAGAGTCGCATTTGCTACGTTCCTACTGAAGGGAATGGCAGAGCATTTGTGGAAGTCCACCAGGCCGATATTGAGAGCCCGACATGCTGAGATTAGTTGGGAGATGTTTCTAGAGGCCTTCAGGAGGCAGTTTGTTCCTGATACTACGCAGCGTAGACTGCAAGCTGAGTTTTTAGGATTGAGCCAGGGGAGTCTCACAGTGGATGAGTATGAGACCAGATTTTTGGCCCTGGGGAGATATGATCCCGATACCATGTACAGCGAGACCAGGAAGGTCCGCAGATTTATTGACGGATTGAGACCGGTGTTGCGGTCTAAATTGGTACCACTAGACATTGGTACATATGATGAGGCAGTGCGCAGGACGCAGCTTTGTGAGCAGGATTACGAGAGAAATGCCTCTGAGTTTGGGAAGTTCAGTCGGAGTCGAGATAGAGAGAGGAAGAGGCCGGCTAGAGATAGAGGGTTCAGTTATCGAGGAGGGAGGAGACTCTTCGGTAAGGGACCACGGATAGAGGAGGTGCGAGATCGACCAGTCAGACCTCCTACATACCCGGCCATAGCTCCGACGAAGGGCATTGTGATTGGAGGACCGAGGCCTACTACTGATCAGTGCAGCCGATGTGGCAGACATCATAGCGGTAGACCTTGTCCGTTGAGCCCTGTTGTGTGTTTCTGATGTGGGAAAGATGGGCATATGGCTAGAGAGTGCCCAGAGACATATGTGATTGCCCCACAGAAGGGCAGGGAGCAAGATAGAGCTCCAGCTGGTACGTCTGCTCAGAGAGGTAGAGCGACGGCAGAGGAGAAGGGTAAGCAGGTGATGGGTCGAGGGCGAGTACATGCTTTGGACCAGGACACAGCTGATGCTTCTACGGATGTGATTCGAGGTAACATCCTGATTTATGATTTAGAAGCATATGTTTTAATTGATCCTGGTGCCACACATTCATTTGTACACCATCATTTGCATGTAAGTTAGAAAAGCATGTAAAGTGTACTCCTTTAAAGATGATGATGTTGATTTGTACGCCTATGGATTCCAGTCAGCTAGTTGAGCATGTGTATAACGATTGTAAGTTAAGAGTAGGGGAAAAGGATATGACAGCCAATCTAATATTGCTAAGTATGAGTGACTTTGATGTAATATTAGGTATGGATTGGTTATCTGCAAACCATGCTGTTTTAGATTGTTATGCTAAGACAGTTATGTTTCCTAACCCTACGAAAGTTATTGTAAAGTTTGATAGGAAGAAATGAAAGAAATAAATATGTTGTTAATAAATAAAAAATATTTTGCTGACTGAGAAATAAATATCTTGAAGGTTTCATTGCGTACGTAGTGGATACGGATAAGGTACATCCGGAGTTGGTAGATATTCCTGTGGTCAGTGAGTACCCAGATGTTTTCCCGGATGAGTTGCCAGGGTTACCACCAGACAGAGAGATGGAGTTCTGTATAGATTTGGTGCCTGGTACTGAGCCTATTTCGAGACCACCGTATCGCATGGCCTTAGTTGAGCTGGAGGAGCTCAAGAGACAGTTGCAGGAGCTGTTGGATAGGGGTTTTATCAGACCAAGTGTTTCACCGTGGAGAGCACCGGTTTTGTTTGTGAGGAAGAAGGATGGGAGCCTCCGATTGTGTATAGACTACAGATTGTTGAATAAGGCTACCATCAAGAATAGATATCCCCTTTCACGCATTGACGACTTACTGGATCAACTTCGGGGAGCGCAGGTCTTTTCTAAGATTGATCTGAGGTCTGGGTATCATCAGTTGAGAGTTCGGAGTGGAGATGTACCCAAGACAGCATTTAGGACTCGATATGGCCATTATGAGTTCCTAGTTATGCCATTCGGACTGACGAATGCTCCCGCAGTTTTCATGGCTTTGATGAACGATGTGTTCAAGCCATATTTGGATCAGTTTGTTATCGTATTCATCGATGACATATTAGTATATTCGAGATCCGAGGAGGAGCATGAGGAGCACCTTAGGATTGTATTACAGACTCTACGAGGGCAGCAGTTGTATGCTAAACTCAGCAAGTGTGATTTTTGGTTGACAGAGATCTCGTTTTTGGGACATGTAGTGTCGAGGGATGGTGTATCAGTAGATCCATCCAAGATTGAGGCTGTAGTTCAATGGGAACAGCCGAGGACAGTTACCGAGATCAGGAGTTTTCTGGGTTTAGCAGGGTACTATCAGAGATTCATTGAGGGATTTTCGAAGTTGGCTGCTCCGTTGACACGTCTCACTCGAAAGAATGTTGCATTCGTGTGGGATGAGGATTGTGAGAGGAGTTTTCAGGAGCTGAAGAGTCGATTGACCACCGCTCCGATTCTCACTATTCCTACCAGCTCAAGAGGATTTTCAGTATATACCGATGCTTCGCATCAGGGACTGGGCTGTGTGTTGATGCAGGATGGGAGGGTAATTGCTTATGGATCCAGACAGTTGAAGGACCATGAGAAGAACTATCCGACCCACGATTTAGAGTTAGCAGCAGTAGTGTTTGCGTTGAAGGTATGGCGCCACTACTTGTATGGTGAGAAGTTTCAGATTTTTACCGACCACAAGAGCCTCAAGTACCTGTTCTCACAGAAGGAACTAAACATGAGACAGAGAAGATGGCTAGAGCTTCCGAAGGATTATGATTGTGAGATACTTTATCATCCGGGTAAGGCTAATGTTGTAGCAGATGCTTTGAGTAGGAAGAGCCTTGGGATGGTATCGTATATGATGGTCAGGGAGCACGAGCTGCTAGAGCAGTTTGCTAGCCTCAGTTTGGGAGTTGTGCCTTCGGACAGAGATGCGAATTGTATGATTGCGAGTCTACGCTTAGAGCCAGATCTGTTGGATAGGATCAGACAGGCTCAGTAGACAGATCTGCAGTGCATCGATGTGATTGGTCAGATGCAGAGGGGCACAGCGATAGATTTTGAGTTGAGTTCTGATGGACTACTGAGGTACAGAGGGAGATTGTGTGTTCCCGAGGACCCAGAGCTCAGGAGATTGATATTGTCAGAAGCTCATTCCTCGAGGTACACGTTGCATCCGGGGAGTGGCAAGATGTATCAGAACCTCCGGAAGGTGTACTGGTGGTCAGGTATGAAGAGAGATGTGGCAGATTTTGTGGCGAGATGTCTCGTATGTCAGCAGGTGAAGGTAGAGCATCAGAAACTTGTAGGATTGTTGCAGCCTCTACCTATACCGACATGAAAATGGGAGCATATCACCATGGATTTCGTAATGGGTTTACCGAGGACCCGGAGGAATCACGATGCTATATGGGTGATCGTTGATAGACTGACGAAGTCAACCCACTTCCTAGCTATGAGAGCTACCGATACTCTGAGTACATTGGCAGGGTTGTATGTACGCGAGGTAGTGAGGTTGCATGGTATTCCAGTGAGCATTGTTTCGGATAGGGATTCCCGCTTCACTTCCCACTTTTGGGAACATTTTCAGGAAGCTATGGGAACCCAGTTGAGTTTGAGCACAGCTTTCCATCCTCAGACAGATGGTCAGTCAGAGAGGACGATACAGACTCTGGAGGATATGTTGAGAGCATGTGTGCTGGATTTTAGAGGCTCCTGGGATGATCATTTGCCACTAGCCGAGTTCGCCTACAACAACAGTTATCATTCGAGTATCGGGATGGCACCGTATGAGGCCTTGTATGGCCGTAGATTTCGTTCCCCTATTGGGTGGGAAGAAGTGGGTGACCGTAAGATTTTTGCTCCTGATATGGTTACACAGGCTTCTGAGGATGTCCGGTTGATAGTTGAGAGATTGAGGACAGCTCAGAGTCGACAGAAGAGTTATACTGACAGGAGACGTAGGCCACTTGAGTTCGCAGTTGGTGAGTCCGTGTTTCTGAAGGTTTCTCCTTCCAAGGGTATAGCGAGGTTTGGGAAGAGAGGTAAGTTGAGTCCTCGCTACATTGGACCCTTTGAGATACTTGATCGAGTGGGAGATAAGGCTTATAGGTTGGCATTGCCACCAGATTTGTCAGGCGTGCACAACGTCTTCCACATTTCGATGCTTAGGAAGTATCACCCGGATCCGGCACATGTGATTAGTTATGAGCCTTTGGAGCTCAGTGAGGACATGTCATATGTTGAGAGGCCGATTCGAATACTGGATAGGAAGGAGAAGGTTTTGAGATCGAAGACTATCAGGTTAGTGAAGGTACTATGGCAGCATCACACTTCCGAGGAGGCTACTTGGGAGTTAGAGAGCCTGATGTGAGAGAAGCACCCCCAGTTGTTTGAGGATTGATTTGGTTCTAATTTGGAGGACCAAATTCTTTTAGTTGGGGAGGATTGTCAGACCCGAGTTTTTGATTTACGTATGTAGCTTGTACCTTATGATTCCTATGTGTACGAACTTTATATTTCATAGTTGAATCATAAGAAGAGTATTTACTATCGTACAATCGACTTATTGAGAATTAAAAATGCATGTAAGCTACATAACAGCAAGATAAGGGTTAAAGTGATTTTCGAGCAAGTACAGGGGTAAGACGGTCAAATGACCAAAATTCGATATAAATCCGATGAGGAAATTTCATTAAAAATATGAAATCGAGGGATCTTGATCAATAACGAGGAAAATATTGAAATTCGAGTCCAATTGATCGAGATATGAATTTAATTAATATTTTTAGAATTTTTATCCCGAAAAATGAGCCCGAAAATAGTGAAAAAATATACCGAAAAGGTAAAATCAGACTGATAAATTCATTTAAGGATTAAATGAATTTAATATGAATTTTTGAGATTTTTTGGGATATTTTTGGGATTTTTATTTTTATTTTAATGAGTAAAATAATAATAAAAATTAATTATAAATTGAAAAAAAAAAAAACGAAAAAAAACGAAATTTGGAAAGGAAATTTTCGGGGAGAGAGAAACGGAAGGAAGCCGACACAAACCGAGGGAAGAAGAGATTGCCGGACCAGCCACCTCCGGCAACCAGCCTCCACGCACGCGACCGGGAAAGGAAGGCCGGCACCGTGCGACCTCCCAGCCACCAGGACGCGCGCCACCGGCGCCGGAATCCGGCTAATCGAAGGGAGAAAGTCGCGGAAGAAAAGACGGCATTCGGCGGCCACCGGCGAGAGTTGGCTCCGATCGAGGCCAACCGAGGGGTCCCCTATCCAAGATGCGTCAAACGGCGGCAGCGGCACGCCGAGAACCGGCCAGACGACGCCGGCACGACCAAAAAGGTACTGAACCGGTCGGCGGTTCAGTGGAAAGTGACTGTGCTGAACCGGACCGGACCGGTTCAGCCAAGGAGAAAAGGGGAAAAAGAGGAAAAAGGAAAGAAAAAGGAAAAGAAAAATTTTCGGGATTTCACCGGACTTCGGGTAAGTCGATACGAGGTCAAAAGTGACCAATTTAATTTCTGATAAATTTATTTAAATTATATTTAATCAGAAATTGACCCGGAGTTAAATATACGAAATTGTGCAGTTCGACGATTAATTTCGAACGGAAGCCCGATCGAACTTTCGATTCGCGCACCATCGCACAATCTCGGGTAAGTAAAGCTCATTTACGACAATTTATGTGATTTATGCATATTTAAGATTTAATTTACGCATTTCGGATTAAATTTTGGATTTAGTGAATTATATTCAGAAAATTGAATAAAATGTCGTAAATGATATACAGGCTATCCAAAGTGCTTGGAATAAAGCCCAATGGGTATTGATAGGCCCAATGAGTCGATAGACCTTGATGAACGGGCTTAATACGGATTAAGGACCGATTAACGTGATTAAGGTCCATTAAGCGTACAAGGGCCAATTTAAGTGAAATAAACTGTATTAAATGTGTAATACAGTAAGAAAAGTGTAATTAACTCAGTGAATGATTAAATGCAGTTCCAGAGTCATATTGAGAGTTGACCGGACTGCGAGATTAGACAGCACAGAGGAAGAGAGGTCACACGACGTGATCCGAGGTAGGGGACTCTTGCAAGTAGCTAGAGATATCTGTGCATATTTTCGTTGGATTTTACATTCACTGAAATTGTTTGAGGGTCAGAGAAAATCAATAATATTATAGGGACCCGATATGGGTAAATTACGATTTTACCCCTAGTTAGGCAAAAAGTGAAATTTTGGGAAAAGTAGTAAAAACCATGGAAATGATGTTTTGAGTGGTTTTTACTGCTGTGTAGCAGAAGAGTAGGTGGATGGACTAATGTTTTGAGGTCGATGTAAATTAAGCACACTTTATAGTGCTGATTTTAGTGATTTTTAACATCCCTATTTTTAAAGAGCCATCTACCGAATTATGTGGAAACAATCGTGCTAGAGCATAACTCGCACTTGATTTCAGATGTTTTTCACATACATTAGTGCTGGAGGTTGACTCGCACTACATTTATTTGACATGCATGATAGAGTATTGGAGCATTGCTGGTACTCAGTTTTTATGTGATTTGTGCATGATAGAGTGCTGGAGCGATTAGCTCGTACTCGAGTTTTACATGAGATGCATGACCTGGTGCTGGAGGTTCACTCGCACTAGTGTTGATATTTTGACATGCATATACAGTGTTTTGAGGCGGAGTGTTGACTGTGTGTCACACTCAAGACGCGCACTGTAGTTTTTCGTGATATACACACATGTTAGAAAAACCGTGACGATTTCCTCCGTGTAGACTAAGTGTCACACTGTTGAGATGTTCTCACGTGGATTTAGAGACATGGCATGTTAAAAACAACCTGATGAGCCCGAACGAGGGATAAGGGTTGGAGATCCACCTGATGAGCCCGAACGAGGGATAAGGGTTGGAGGACCAGCTGATGAGCCCGAACGAGGGATAAGGCTGGGGGTCCACGGAGTACGATGTACCGTGCGTGTGGCATGGAGTACATTGTATCGTGTTTTGTGTTGTGGAGTTGTGGAGGAGAGTTGTTGATAGCTGGCGGTTGTGATGGACTGACCCCCCTCCCGTTACAGCAGTGATAACCCGCACACCGAGTACTGTGTTGCCTGGGATTTCACCACATGTTAGGATATGTACATAGTCCGGAGATACTCTCTAAAAGTAAGATCCTTAAGCCCAACATCCTTAAGCCAGAATAGGCGGGGAGGCTCGGTTCGGCGGGGAGGCTCTCTTACATAGTCTAGAGAGATTGCATTTAGCCACTGAGTCTCGCAAGGTATATCACATGTATTTTATGATACGGGTAGACCTAAGGGATGGGTCGAAACCCAGTTTATTTGTGTTGTGATGAGAAATGCCATATTTACTGTGTTTTGAATGTAAATGGCATATTTTATATAAAGGCATTCTTAAATTATTTAATATGCATTGTTTTGCATGAATGCCTCTAATTGATAAACCAGCATGTGTTTAGTACATGGGATTTTAAATCTGTACTATATTATATATATTTTAAACATGCTTTTGAAATGAGAGAAGGAAAGGCAAAGCGCTATTTTCAAGTAGATAGTATGGATGTCTACTTGCTTGCCTGATTTCCTTACTGAGCGCGTTGATAGCTCATCCCATTCATTTTCCCCCCATCTCTACAGATTCTCATCAGTAGATCGAGTCGGCCAGGGTATTGCATTCCTTTGATCCGCTGCCACTCCCCATCTAGCGAAAGGTATACACACGCGTACTCTTTTGTATCTGAACAATGTATAAACACAGTGATGTACACGTTTTAATATGGGGGATGTAATGATGTAATTATATTTAAGAATACGAATTTACTTATGATATAAATGTCATGTATGTATGATACGAAAAAGAATGGTAAGGTATGTATGGATGAGGAGACTAATGCCTATTCACAATCCAACTGTTGGGGAGATAAAGGTAAGTAAAAAGCAAAAAATTTATTGTGGTTTTTGGTAAAGTCGCGTGTGGGAGGAGGGCGTGACAGAGTGGTATCAGAGCGTAGTTGGTCTGATGTGAATAGGTGTTAGTAATTAGGAAAGTGTGCATCCCCATATCACTGTGTTTATGTTCAGTTACAATTGTGTATACAAATGGGAGTGACAAATTAATGTTTTTGAATGCAGGAATCTAGCCTTTATGGCAATTACCCGTCGTGGTAGAGGGGTGAGGGGTAAGGCTGGAGGCCGTAGAGGTAGGCCGGCTAGCCAGGGTGAGTCTTCGACTACCCATACACCCCCAGGTACTGCTGAGGTACCAGATACGACTGAGGCACGCTTCACGAGGATAGAACGTAGCCTAGAGGCGATAGTAGGGCTGTTGGCACAGACTTTGCCAGGTAGACAGAGACAGGATGCAGAGACTGCGACTGGGGAGGCAGTTGCACCGGATACACCTGCACAGCCTGCACCTGAGATGCCACAGACTACTGATACTCCTACACCCCCACTAGCTCAGGTTAGTAGAGGATATGGGTGTGATTTGGATCGGTTGCGACAGTTCTAGAAGCTTGGACCTCCATCTTTTCGAGGGGTCAAGGACCCAGCCAGTGCTGAGGAGTGGATTGGCGAGATGGAGAAGTTGTACGATTTTTTTGAGTGTACGACTTCTGAGAGAGTCGCATTTGCTGCGTTCCTACTGAAGGGAACGGCAGAGCATTTGTGGAAGTCCACCAGGCCGATATTGAGAGCCCGACATGCTGAGATTAGTTGGGAGATGTTTCTAGAGGCCTTCAGGAGGCAGTTTGTTCCTGATACTGCGCAGCGTAGACTGCAAGCTGAGTTTTTGGGATTGAGCCAGGGGAGTCTCACAGTGGATGAGTATGAGACCAGATTTTTGGCCCTGGGGAGATATGATCCCGATACCATGTACAGCGAGACCAGGAAGGTCCGCAGATTTATTGACGGATTGAGACCGGTGTTGCGGTCTAAATTGGTACCACTAGACATTGGTACATATGATGAGGCAGTGCGCAGGGCGCAGCTTTGTGAGCAGGATTACGAGAGAAATGCCTCTGAGTTTGGGAAGTTCAGTCGGAGTCGAGATAGAGAGAGGAAGAGGCCGGCTAGAGATAGAGGGTTCAGTTATCGAGGAGGGAGGAGACTCTTCGGTAAGGGACCACAGATAGAGGAGGTGCGAGAGCGACCAGTCAGACCTCCTACATACCCGACCATAGCTCCGACGAAGGGCATTATGATTGGAGGACCGAGGCCTACTACTAATCAGTGCAGCCGATGTGGCAGACATCATGGCGGTAGACCTTGTCCGTTGAGCCCTGTTGTGTGTTTCTGATGTGGGAAACATGGGCATATGGCTAGAGAGTGCCCAGAGACATATGTGATTGCCCCACAGAAGGGCAGGGAGCAAGATAGAGCTCCATCTGGTACGTCTGCTCAGAGAGGTAGAGCGACGGCCGAGGAGAAGGGTAAGCAGGTGATGGGTCGAGGGCGAGTACATGCTTTGGACCAGGACACAGCTGATGCTTCTACGGATGTGATTCGAGGTAACATCCTGATTTATGATTTAGAAGCATATGTTTTAATTGATCCTGGTGCCACACATTCATTTGTATCACCATCATTTGCATGTAAGTTAGAAAAGCATGTAAAGTGTACTCCTTTAAAGATGATGATGTTGATTTGTACGCCTATGGATTCCAGTCAGCTAGTTGAGCATGTGTATAACGATTGTAAGTTAAGAGTAGGGGAAAAGGATATGACAGCCAATCTAATATTGCTAAGTATGAGTGACTTTGATGTAATATTAGGTATGGATTGGTTATCTGCAAACCATGCTATTTTAGATTGTTATGCTAAGACAGTTATGTTTCCTAACCCTACGAAAGTTATTGTAAAGTTTGATAGGAAGAAATGAAAGAGGGCGTGACAGCCACAGTCTCTATAAACCCTTATCTCATGCCTGATATCTCGATGGGTCTCCCTAATGAGAGGATAAGCTCTGGGTCTCTCCAATATGCCATTTTGTACCTCAATCCTTCCTCTTCTGAAAGAACCTCTCCGAACATCTATCTGGGAAATCGCTGGCCTCTTGCCCTTATCTCTAATCACTGCTCTGAACTCATTCTGGGATTGTACCATTTTGACTCCCCTCTCAATCTCTTGTGCTCGTCTCAGAGCATCTCCAAACTCAATAATAGACAGCCCTATCAATCGATCTCTGATGATGGGCTTGAGTCCATATCAAATCTCTCGGTACGGAGCTCTTCATCTTTAAAGGTCTCTGGATCATATTTCATGTCACGCCCCGAAAATGCGGAAAATAGGGCTAATTTAAAACTTTCTACTCGTTAATTCACAATTAAAGAGTGTATTCCTGTGCAGTGTCATACATCATCATAATTATCATGCCTCAGGATCTCATCATGATATAATAAATATTGTATTATACCCATTACTCGATTACAAGTCAATTAATCCTAATACATCCCATATAATGTCATACATCAAGTGTCTGCAATTACATTAATAGTCTGGGTACATGAAAAGATAAATATACCTCAAAGTACAAATTATATAGCCTGGAGCTCGAATCCTCCACTAGCCACTAGTCCGTACGGCGCAGGGAAGTCCTTATTCACTTGAAGAACTCTGGGGGGAAAGAAAAACAGGGTGAGCTTCTAAATCGCTCAGTAAGGGGGGTAGGGGACTCATTTCATAAACCAAAATGCACATCACAAAGCATTTATTTGTATGTGAAACTCATTTGAAAACCATAGCATGAAAATACTCAAAACGACACTCTCATGTGTCAAGTCATGTGAAAACATGAAGTAAAAAGGCTCACTCTAGAGCAAAACAAAGCATGTGAAAATACGCGTTAAACGCTTTCTCAAATAACGTGGCATAGCCACTGATTTAAAATCACACGTGGCATAGCCACAAAACACACGTGGCAAAGCCACTGAATTATTTTCTCACGTGGCATAGCCACAGAATAGGGTTTCTCAATGTGGCACTGCCACCAATGGGGTATACGTGGCACAGCCACCAATGG
Source organism: Firmiana major (assembly GCA_033439115.1). NCBI lineage: Eukaryota > Viridiplantae > Streptophyta > Magnoliopsida > Malvales > Malvaceae > Firmiana > Firmiana major. Next base: position 38,522,465 of record CM065907.1, on the reverse strand, counting down.
GTTTGCTCAACGTGGCACAGCCACCAATGGGTTTTCTCAACGTGGCACAGCCACCAATGGGGTATACGTGGCACAGCCACCGATGGGGTATAACGTGGCACAGCCACCAATGGGTTTTTCTCAACGTGGCACAGCCACCAATGGGGTATACGTGGCACAGCCACCAATGGGTTTTCTCAACGTGGCACAGCCACCAATGGGGTATACGTGGCACAGCCACCGATGGGGTATAACGTGGCACAGCCACCAATGGGTTTTTCTCAACGTGGCACTGCCACCGAATAGGTCATTCTCACGTTACCAGAACGGAGAAGAAATCGGGCTTACATGCTACCAGAGCAATGCCCGGTGTGTACTCACAACTACACACCTAAGTCTTATCACATAAGACGGGTTTGCCTTCACGTAGAACTCGTAATGGTTTTCTCTCATAAAACTCATTTAAAATCGTTTTGTACTCAACACAAAACGTAGTAAAACCGAGTTCCAACCGGCAAAGCACACGCACACATTTCTCAAATCACAATATTGCCTTAACGTAGAGCCCAGTTATAAACTCATAAAACATTGGGCTCCAACCGGCTATAAAATCGTGTGCAGTTCAAATCTCAACACAAAACTCTCAACATGCTTGTTTATAAATCATAAATCATGCTATAACAGTTTACAAATCACATACACAAATGGTTTAGATTTCCCTTACCTCTTTGCACCTCGTATAGTGCAATCGTTTCCCCCGTATCACGGACTAGTCTCGCATTCCACTCTGGAACTCCCGAGCTGTCCAAACGATGTTAAAACATCAATACTCAATTCTCATAAGCCACAATTCTCAAAATCGAGCATAATTGCTCATAACACCTCAATTCTCTTGGTTCTCGCAACTCCACCCTAAACTACAACTCTATTCACAATATCCCAATGTTCGATATCTCTAATACCAATTATCTAGGCAATTCTCTACATTGTCCAATTTCCATTTATAACTCACAATTTCCTAAATTCACCAAAACTCTCAATATACATATCACTCCTACCACATTGAAATTTAATCACTCCCTAGTCATCTTTCAACCATTTCAACACCCATTCAACCACCAATAACATCGAAATCAACTCAAATACCTAGATCAAGATTTAGAAATTACCCAAAGCTTGTGAGACGTACAACTCACGCCTCGATCCGATTCGTCCTTCGATTTCCAAGTATGTTGTTCTCCCTTTGATGAGGAACAACTTTCCTTCTTACCACAATAGCTGATTCGGTCGGAAATGGGGGATTTGGAGGAGTGAGAAACTAGGTTTTCAGAAAAATGGAGGTTTTGGAAGAGAGAGAAAGTAAGATTTCAGGAGAAGACACGGGTTCCTTATATAGACTGGAGGTAGGAGATCGATCTGTCTCATGGGGAGATCGATCTGCGTTTGAATTTTGGGGACGATCTGGGAAATTTTATGCCTAGGAGATCGATCTGTCGAAGGGTGAGATCGATCTCTTTATGGCTTTATGAGATCGATCTGTGCCTTGAGGAGATCGATCTTCTCCCAAACAGAAGCATTTGGAGATCGATCTCTTCCTCATGAGATCGATCTGCCTTCAAACAGATTCATTTGGAGATCGATCTCTTCCTCCTGAGATCGATCCCTTCTCAAACAGATTCATAAGGAGATCGATCTCTTCCATTGGAGATCGATCTGCTTCTCAAATTTCCTCCTTCCTTGTCAGTTTTAACTCACCAGATCGATCTCTCCTTCTCCCAGATCGATCTGTCCTCATGCTTCATGCCCATTTTACACACTTAACACATAAGTCTCCAATTATAATTCCCACAATTTACTTAGTTCCATAAATTACACTTCAAATTATTATTACATCAATAAATATGTCTGAAATTCTCAGATCTCACATCCTCCCCACCTTAAAAGAATTTGGTCCTCCAAATTCAACTCAACTAATCAAAATAGATGGGGGTATTTCTCCTTCATGAGACTTTCTAGTTCCCACGTCGCTTCTTCCCTTGAGTGATGCTTCCACAAGACTTTCACTAATGGGATGATCTTGGTTCTCAGTACCTTCTCTTTTCTATCGAGAATCCGGACGGGTTCCTCAATGTAGCTCATGTCCTCCTGTATGTCCATCTCATCATACTCTATGACATGAGAAGGGTCCGGGTGGTACTTCCTCAACATAGATACATGAAAAACGTTGTGTATCCCGGACATCTGTGGGGGTAATGCCAATCTGTAGGCTACCTCTCCCACTCTCTCAAGAATCTCGAATGGTCCTATGTATCGAGGACTCAATTTTCCTTTCTTCCCAAATCGCATGATACCCTTGCTCGGTGATACTCTCAGAAATACTGCATCACCAACATCAAACTCGAGTGGCCGTCTACGCACATCCGCGTAGCTTTTCTGTCTACTCTGTGCAGCCCGTAACCTCTCACAAATGAGTTTCACACTCTGTACGGCTTGCTCAACAAGCTCGAGAGCATTTATCTTTCTGTCACCGACTTCTTCCCAAGCTACAGGGGATCTACACCTCCTACCATATAGAGCCTCAAAAGGTGCCATTCCAATACTCGCATGATAACTGTTATTGTACGCAAACTCTGCTAGGGGCAGGTGATCATCCCATGATCCCTTAAAATCCATCGTACACGCCCTCAACATATCCTCCAGGGTCTGAATAGTCCTCTCTGACTGACCATCTGTCTGAGGATGATAGGCGGTACTAAAACTCAATCGAGATCCCATGGACTCCTGAAACTGGGTCCAAAATCTGGAAGTAAACCGGGAATCTCTATCAGAAGTAATACTCATTGGAGCCCCATGTAATCTAGCTATCTCGCTGACATACAGTTCAGCTAAGGCATCCACAGTATTTGTGCTCTTGATGGCAAGGAAGTGGGCACTCTTGGTCAATCTATCCACAATGACCCATATCGCGTCACGACCTCTCCGGGTCCTCGGTAAACCCATAATAAAGTCCATAGTGACATGCTCCCATTTCCATGTAGGTACAGGTAAGGGCTGTAGTAGTCCTCCGGGCTTCCGATGCTCAGCTTTCACTTGCTGGCATACTAAACACCTGGCCACATACTCTGCCACATCTCGCTTCATACCACTCCACCAATACACCTTTCTCAAGTCTCGGTACATCTTAGTACTCCCTGGGTGCATGGTGTAACGCGAGCAATGAGATTCTCTCAGTATCTGTCTCTTCAGGGTATCATCGTCCGGTACACAAATCCGTCCTCTGAACCTCAATAATCCATCCTCACTGATGGTAAGATCCGACTGCGAACTCTGCTCAGCTTGGCTAACCATGTCTATCAATCTCTGATCACTGCGCTGCCCAGTTCTAATCTGATCCATGATCCTGGGCTCTATCCGCAGGCTAGCCAAAAATCCAGTCTCTACCTCTTTAACTCTGATCCGAAGTTCGGTGAACTGCTCTAACAAATCCCATTCCCTGATCATCATAGCAGATATCATACTCTTCCTGCTCAGGGCATCAGCAACCACATTCGCCTTACCCGGATGATAAAGAATCTCGCAGTCATAATCCTTAAGGAGTTCCATCCATCTCCTTTGTCTCATGTTTAACTCTTTCTGATCAAAGAGATATCTCAAACTCTTGTGATCAGTGAAGATCTGGAATCTTTCCCCATATAAGTAGTGTCGCCAGATCTTCAAAGCAAATACCACAGCGGCTAACTCCAAATCATGCGTGGGATAATTCCGCTCATGGTCTTTCAGCTGTCGCGATCCATATGCGACCACTCTTCCGTGCTGCATCAGCACACACCCCAATCCTTGGTGAGATGCATCACTATACACCGAGAATCCCCCTGATCCCTCGGGAATAGTTAACACAGGTGCCGCTGTCAATCTCCTCTTTAACTCTTGAAAACTGAGCTCACATTGATCCGTCCATATGAACGGAGTCTCCTTACGCGTGAGCTTAGTCAAAGGAGCGGCAATCCTCGAGAATCCTTCCACAAATCTCCTGTAATACCCTGCCAAACCAAGGAAGCTTCGTATCTCAGTCACTGTCCTCGGTCTTTCCCAATTAAGCACAGCTGCTACTTTACTCGGATCCACTGATACTCCTTCCTCTGAGACTACATGCCCAAGGAAAGCTATCCGGTTCAGCCAAAATTCACACTTACTAAGCTTTCCGTATAATTGCTTATCCCGGAGTATCTGAAGTACTAACCACAAATGCTGTGCATGCTCCTCATACGACCGAGAGTACACCAGGATATCATCAATAAAGACTATCACAAACTTATCCAGATAGTCTCTGAACACCTCGTTCATCAATCTCATAAATGCTGCAGGGGCGTTCGTCAATCCAAAGGACATCACCAGAAATTCGTAATGGCCATACCTTGTCCTGAAGGCCGTCTTTGGAATATCTTCTTCCTTAATCCTCAATTGGTGATAACCCGATCTCAAATCAATCTTAGAAAAGACTGATGCCCCTCTTAGCTGATCAAGTAGATCGTCAATCCTGGGTAGTGGGTATTTATTCTTCACCGTGGCTTTATTCAATAGCCGGTAGTCCACACATAATCTGAGACTACCATCCTTCTTCTTAACAAATAGTACTGGCGCTCCCCACGGTGAAACACTGGGTCTAATAAACCCTTGATCCAATAACTCCTGTAGTTGTTTCTTCAATTCCTCAAGTTCCACTAATGCCATCCTGTAGGGAGGTTTAGAGATCGGCTGAGTATCTGGTACCAAATCAATGGTAAACTCCAGCTCTCTCTCTGGTGGTAAACCTGGCAATTCATCTGGGAAAACATCCAGAAATTCGCAAACCACAGGTATATCCTCAATCCTCGGGTGTTCCCGCTCATCATCTGAGATGAGTGTCTCATAACCTTCACATAAATAATCACATTTAATATTCTCCAAAATAATGTTAAGATTCTCAAATTACTCACTAGAAATCCACATAATTATTTCCTCAATATCTCAATTGTACACTGTAAGGTTCAGGTAGGGAGAAAGTTACAATCTTAGTGTAGCAGTCTAAACTCACTCGATTGGTCGCCAACCAATCCATTCCCAGAATTACATCAAACCCATGTATATTCAACATGATTAGATCTGCTAACAACACTCTATCTCCCACCTTAATTTCACACCCTCTACAGATTAACTCAGTTCTCTGGGATTCACGCATAGGGGTATTTACATGTAGTATATATTCTAGAGGTTCAAACTTCAAGTTTAATCTACATGCAAAATGCTTAGAAATAAACGAATGCGTGGATCCTGAATCAATCAACACATGAGCCTCATAATTACAGACAGAGAGTGTACCTCTTATAGTTTCTGCCGAAGCGTCTGCGGTCTCCTTATCCAGGGCGAACACTCGTCCCTGTGCCACAGGTTTCTTCCCTTTCTCTGCCGCAGTGGCCCGTCTCCGGGGATCCACTCTCTGAGGCTGTTGTCTAGTGGGCTCCGGAGCATGTGGTATCTGAGGTTGGGGACAGTCCTTCACTCTATGGCCCATGTCACCACATCTGAAACATCCATGGATCGACCCAGTACAACTTCCCTCATGCGATCGGCCACAATCTCTACAAATCCTCATCTTCGGCCTGACATATCGAGGGGTCTCCTTGATAATAGGATAGGCTCTGGGTCTCTCCAATCTGTCCCTCTGCACCTCAACCCTTCCTCTTCTGAAGGAACCTCTCCGAGCCTCTGACTGGAAAAGTGCTGGCCTCTTGCCCTTATCTCTATTCACCGCTCTGAGCTCATTCTGGGATTGTACCATCTCAATCCCTCTTTCAACCTCTTGTGCTCGTCTCAGAGCATCTCCAAACTCAGTAATACATAGCCCCATCAGTCTATCTCTAATGACGGGCTTCAACCCATACACAAACTTCTCTGTGCGGAGCTCTTCACTCTTGAAGGTCTCTGGGTCATATCTCAGTAGTGCGGTAAACTGGCTCTCATAGTCATCCACCGACATGTCACCCTGTACCAAACTCAAAAACTCGGCCTGTTTCCTTCTCTGGGCGGCTCGTGGTACATATTGGGTTCTAAAAGCTATCTGGAACTCTTCCCAACCAATCACATCCTGGTGGGACATCAAGATACCCTGGGTAGTACCCCACCAATCTCGAGCTCTCCCCTTCAGCATATAGGCACTCATACTGACTCTCTCAGCATCGGTGCACCCCAGTAAATCAAATATAACTCTCAACTCTGTCAACCACTCCTCAGCCTCTGTAGGATCCTTCTTTCCCTTAAATGCGGGTGGATTCATCTTCAGAAATTCCTTTAGTCGGACCTTACTTCTGTCCTCAGGCTGAGTGACGGGAGGCACTGGGGGTATGGGAGGTCCTGGTGGTGGTGTAGGGGTAGTATCCGAGGCATTAACTCCAAAGTGTTGCGCGAATAGCGCCGCCATCTGCTCAAAACCTTGCCTCACATCGGTCTCAATCCGATTAAATCGAGAGTTAGGACTCTCTGGTTGTGGGACAGGTGGCGGAGGGGACTCTGCCTGCCTCCTCGAACGACCTCGTCGTTTACTCATTCTCAATCTCAACTCGTCTCCTGCGCGTACATATCAAAATTGATTGAAATCTCAATCCTCAATTTCAGTTCATGACCAGACTATTACAGACACTTGGGATGTATTCTATTTCACTTAACCGACACTGACAGTACTAGGCACCCTAAGCTCTGATACCAAGAAAACTCTGTCACGCCCCGAAAATGCGAAAAATAGGGCTAATTTAAAACTTTCTACTCGTTAATTCACAATTAAAGAGTGTATTCCTGTGCAGTGTCATACATCATCATAATTATCATGCCTCAGGATCTCATCATGATATAATAAATATTGTATTATACCCATTACTCGATTACAAGTCAATTAATCCTAATACATCCCATATAATGTCATACATCAAGTGTCTGCAATTACATTAATAGTCTGGGTACATGAAAAGATAAATATACCTCAAAGTACAAATTATATAGCCTGGAGCTCGAATCCTCCACTAGCCACTAGTCCGTACGTCGCAGGGAAGTCCTTATTCACTTGAAGAACTCTGGGGGGAAAGAAAAACAGGGTGAGCTTCTAAATCGCTCAGTAAGGGGGGTAGGGGACTCATTTCATAAACCAAAATGCACATCACAAAGCATTTATTTGTATGTGAAACTCATTTGAAAACCATAGCATGAAAATACTCAAAACGACACTCTCATGTGTCAAGTCATGTGAAAACATGAAGTAAAAAGGCTCACTCTAGAGCAAAACAAAGCATGTGAAAATACGCGTTAAACGCTTTCTCAAATAACGTGGCATAGCCACTGATTTAAAATCACACGTGGCATAGCCACAAAACACACGTGGCAAAGCCACTGAATTATTTTCTCACGTGGCATAGCCACAGAATAGGGTTTCTCAACGTGGCACTGCCACCAATGGGGTATACGTGGCACAGCCACCAATGGGTTTTCTCAACGTGGCACAGCCACCAATGGGTTTTCTCAACGTGGCACAGCCACCAATGGGGTATACGTGGCACAGCCACCGATGGGGTATAACGTGGCACAGCCACCAATGGGTTTTTCTCAACGTGGCACAGCCACCAATGGGGTATACGTGGCACAGCCACCAATGGGTTTTCTCAACGTGGCACAGCCACCAATGGGGTATACGTGGCACAGCCACCGATGGGGTATAACGTGGCACAGCCACCAATGGGTTTTTCTCAACGTGGCACTGCCACCGAATAGGTCATTCTCACGTTACCAGAACGGAGAAGAAATCGGGCTTACATGCTACCAGAGCAATGCCCGGTGTGTACTCACAACTACACACCTAAGTCTTATCACATAAGACGGGTTTGCCTTCACGTAGAACTCGTAATGGTTTTCTCTCATAAAACTCATTTAAAATCGTTTTGTACTCAACACAAAACGTAGTAAAACCGAGTTCCAACCGGCAAAGCACACGCACACATTTCTCAAATCACAATATTGCCTTAACGTAGAGCCCAGTTATAAACTCATAAAACATTGGGCTCCAACCGGCTATAAAATCGTGTGCAGTTCAAATCTCAACACAAAACTCTCAACATGCTTGTTTATAAATCATAAATCATGCTATAACAGTTTACAAATCACATACACAAATGGTTTAGATTTCCCTTACCTCTTTGCACCTCGTATAGTGCAATCGTTTCCCCCGTATCACGGACTAGTCTCGCATTCCACTCTGGAACTCCCGAGCGGTCCAAACGATGTTAAAACATCAATACTCAATTCTCATAAGCCACAATTCTCAAAATCGAGCATAATTGCTCATAACACCTCAATTCTCTTGGTTCTCGCAACTCCACCCTAAACTACAACTCTATTCACAATATCCCAATGTTCGATATCTCTAATACCAATTATCTAGGCAATTCTCTACATTGTCCAATTTCCATTTATAACTCACAATTTCCTAAATTCACCAAAACTCTCAATATACATATCACTCCTACCACATTGAAATTTAATCACTCCCTAGTCATCTTTCAACCATTTCAACACCCATTCAACCACCAATAACATCGAAATCAACTCAAATACCTAGATCAAGATTTAGAAATTACCCAAAGCTTGTGAGACGCACAACTCACGCCTCGATCCGATTCGTCCTTCGATTTCCAAGTATGTTGTTCTCCCTTTGATGAGGAACAACTTTCCTTCTTACCACAATAGCTGATTCGGTCGGAAATGGGGGATTTGGAGGAGTGAGAAACTAGGTTTTCGGAAAAATGGAGGTTTTGGAAGAGAGAGAAAGTAAGATTTCAGGAGAAGACACGGGTTCCTTATATAGACTGGAGGTAGGAGATCGATCTGTCTCATGGGGAGATCGATCTGCGTTTGAATTTTGGGGACGATCTGGGAAATTTTATGCCTAGGAGATCGATCTGTCGAAGGGTGAGATCGATCTCTTTATGGCTTTATGAGATCGATCTGTGCCTTGAGGAGATCGATCTTCTCCCAAACAGAAGCATTTGGAGATCGATCTCTTCCTCATGAGATCGATCTGCCTTCAAACAGATTCATTTGGAGATCGATCTCTTCCTCCTGAGATCGATCCCTTCTCAAACAGATTCATAAGGAGATCGATCTCTTCCATTGGAGATCGATCTGCTTCTCAAATTTCCTCGTTCCTTGTCAGTTTTAACTCACCAGATCGATCTCTCCTTCTCCCAGATCGATCTGTCCTCATGCTTCATGCCCATTTTACACACTTAACACATAAGTCTCCAATTATAATTCCCACAATTTACTTAGTTCCATAAATTACACTTCAAATTATTATTACATCAATAAATATGTCTGAAATTCTCAGATCTCACATTTCAATAGAGTGGTAAATCGACTCTCATAATCATCCACAGACATATCGCCCTGTACCAGACTTAAAAATCAGCCTGCATCCTTCTCTGGGCAGCTCGTGGTACATATTGGGCTTTAAAGACCTTTTGAAACTCTTCCCAGCTAATCACATCCTATCGGGACATCAGAATACCCTGGGTAGTATCCCACCAATCTTGAGCTCTCCCTTTCAACATATAAGCACCCATACTGACCCTCTCAGCATCAGTGCATCCCAAATAGTCAAATATGACTCTCAACTCAATCAACCCCTCCTTAGCCTCTACGGGATCCTTTCTCCCTTTGAATGCGGGTGGATTCATTTTTAAAAAGTCCCTCAGTCGGACCATATTTCTGTCATCAGGCTAAGTGGTGGGAAGCATTGGGTCCATCTGTATTGGGGGCGTGGGAGGTCTTTGTGGTGGTGTAGGAGTAGTACTTGAGGTATTAACTCTAAAATATTGCGCGAATAGCGCTGTCATCTGCTCAAAACCCTGTCGAACATTTGTCTCAATCCGGTTAAATCGAGAGTTAGGACTCTCTGGTTGTGCTGCAGGTGGCGGAGGTGGCTCTACCTGCCTCCTCGAACGACCTCGTCGCCCACTCATTTTTCAATCTCAATATGTTCCTGCGCGTACATATCAAACTTGATTGAAATTTCAATCCTCAATTTCAGTTCATGACCAGACTTATACAGACACTTGGGATGTATTCTATTTCACTTTACCGACACTGACAGTACTAAACACCATAGGCTCTGATACCAAATAACTTTGTGACGCCCCGGAAGCGCGAAAAACAAGACAATTTTAAAACTTATTTACATCAATACACAATTCTGGGTGCATTCATGTATAGTGTCATACATCATCATATATACGTTATCAAATTTTCACCTCAAGATCTCATAATCTAATATTTATATATCATACCATATACATTCCTCAATACATATTTAATTAATCCTAATACATCCCATACATCATTGTTCATCAAGTGTCTATAAATACAACTTTATTCTAGGTACATGAAATGTTAAAGTATACCTCAAATACAATATATATGGCTTGGAGCACAAGTTCTCCACTAGCTACTACTCCGTACATCGCAAGGAACTCTTTTCAGTTGAAGAAATTTGGGGGGATATAAAAATAGGGTGAGCTTCTAAATCGCTCAGTAAGGGGATAAGGGACTCATTAAGAAAAATGATTAATTACACATCACAATCATTTTTTTTTTGTAGTTGAAACTCAATAAGCTCAATAGAAAATGTAGCATAAAATCGTTAAAACATCATCATCATCATCTCATTTCTCTAAAATCATGTAGAAACATGAGAGTAAATGGTTTAGCATAAAAACCATAGTTACAAGCAGATGGAAATAAGGATGCGATAATGGCTTTTCTCTTAAAACATGATAAAAATAACATCAGTAGTAATGCATGTCGCACAGCCACAAAACACAATCTCATGTGTAAAATGGAGACTAGGCAAATAAACTCAGATAAAACATTCGCCATGGCACATCAAAATAATCTCCTCTGGGTGCGCATCCTAGGCATCCTCAAAAGAGGGAACGTCGACAATATGGTCATGCACATGGTATATTAGTCTTACGTGTTACCAAAACAAGGCCCGGACTTACATGGTACCAGAGCAAGGCCTCTCCTCATGCACACTATCGGTCTTACATACTACCAAAGCAAGGCCACCCAGCACTACTAGAGCGGGGGTCATCTCACGTTACCAAAATGGAGGCATCTCTCGCTACCAGAGCGGAGGAATATTGAACTTTCATGCTACCAGAGTAAGGCTCGGACTTACATGCTACCAGAGCAAGGCCCGATGTGCTATCTCATGACACGCCTAAGTCTCAATATCAGCCATTATCATCTAAAACTATTTTTCCTTCACGTAGAGCTCATAATGGTTTTTCTCATAAAATTCATCTGAAAAACCCTTTTTGTACTCATCATAAAACATGTCAAAACCGAGCTCAAACCGGCAAAATCACGCACACATTTCTCAAATCTCAGTACGCCTTAACGTAGAGCTCAAATCTCGTTTCACTTTGAAACTCAAACAGTTAGTAAAACAATTTCACGCTTTGTTTACAACTCATAAAAATTGGGCCCCAACCGACTATAAAACCATGTGCAATAACTCAATCACAACTCATAAAACATACTTGTTTCTCAAAACATTTCATGATATAATGATCATCATAAATCACATGCACAAATGAGTTTAAGTTTTCCCTTACCTCGTTGCACCTCGTATAGTGCAATACTTTCCCCCTAACGACGGACTAGCCTCGTATTCCTCTCTGAAACTCCCAGGCTATTCAAATGATGTAAAAACATCATCAACATACCATCACATTGTCTCAAATCTTATCCTCAAGCATAATTGCTCATATTCTCATACTTTCTCAATACCTCAATGATTCTAACAACCCTAACCATTTCTAGCCTACTCATCACAAATCTACAACCACAATTGCAGAAATATACTTCCAAATCAAGGATTACAGCTTAAAAATTTACCCAAAACTTGTGGAGTGCTCAATTCACACCTCAGCTCAAATCGTCCTTCGATTTCCAAGTATGTTGTTCTCCTTTTGATGAGGAACAACTTTCCTTCTTACCACAACCTTTGATTCGAACGAAAATAGGTGTTTTAGAGGAGAGAGAAAGCTAGGGATTTTGGTTTTTTGGAGAGAGAAAATGAATTCCAGCAAAAAACACAGGGATCGTTATATAGGCAGAAGGCAAGAGATCGATCTGTTCTTGTAGAAGATTGATCTGCCTTTGAATTTGGGAACGTTTTGGGTACTTTTTATGCCTACCAGATCGATTTGTCGTGGGGGGTGAGATCGATCTCATAATCTTGAGGAGATCGATCTTCTCCTTGTGAGGAGATCGATCTGCATTTTATAGAAATATTTGGAGATCGATTTGCTCCTATAGGAGATCGATCCCTTTGAGGCACCATCATAAAAAGATCGATCTGCTTCCATTGGAGATCGATCTGCTCGTATAAATTCTCCATTCCTTGTCACTTTGGCTTACCAGATCGATCCCCTCTTCTCCAAGATCGATCTGGCCTCATAGTTTCACATTTAGTTGCACACTTGACACAAACTCTCCACATATAATTGCCATAATGTACTATATTGATTATTTCTCATTCAATACTCATTCATCACTTAGAAATTTTATTCCTTACTACCTCAATATATGAGTACATCACATTTAGCTCACTCAATTACACTTCATGTTCGCATTACATAATTAGATGTGTACAAAATTCTCTGGTCTCACAGTTTTATAACTGATGGTTTGTATCTATCTATATATATATTGCATAAAAGCTTTAAGCAAGATGCATGCTTTATATACGAATAGATAAGGAAATGATTTCAAGGTATAAGCATTGTATTTTGTAGATAGTGTGGTTATCTACTTGCTTACTTGATTTTGGGACTGAGCTGTGAGCTCACTCCCTTTTTATTTCCCCTCTCTACAGAGCGTTCACAGTAGTCTGGCATGGCTGAGGACTGGTATTCCTTGATCTGCTGCATATCCATCCTACGAGAGGTATACACACTCAAACATTTTGTACTGAACATTGTAAAAGCACAGCTATGTAAACGATTGTACGGTTGAGATGTATATGTACCAGTATTTATATTAATGTATAAGAGTTTACATTATAGAAAAGAATATTGACTTATATGTATATTATGAATGAATGTGGTTGAGGTGACTAATATCGAATCACAACCGAATAGTTTGATGTAAGTGATGACAGAAGGAGAGGTAAGTAAAATGTGAAAAAAATTTGTAGTGATTTTGGTAGGTCGCGAGAGGGGAGGTCGTGACATCGCATCTCGGCTTAATAAATGAAAGTTAATAAAAAATCAGACTGTGACCTTATGTTCAAAACCTTAACCAAGCTAAGTAGTTTGAGACTTAAAAACATTGTAAGACTATACTCACATGACAAACAAGTGTTAAAAGAAGAATGAAAATTTTAACCCAAATTTTCATACTTTCACAATAGGTTACTGAAAAGCCGCGTCCTTTGGGTCGTGACCTTTCTATTTTAAATACCCTTGGAAATCTGTCCATAAAGAGGTAGTTTACCAATTATGGTAGACACTTGGAAAGTCTCAAAAATTAGTTCTTTTGTATCATTACAGTTAATAGCAATATCATTCAATTCATTAACTTGATTAATGACAACTTTAGAATCTGTTATTTTAAAGTCCACATACACATTAATTAGGAAAGACTTGTTCCCACCATTCTCATACTTCTTCTCAATTGCATGCCATAATCCTAATGCTTTGTTATGATTCTTAAACACATTAGAGAGAGAGAGTTATTGAATGCTTGAAGGATTATAAGTAGACATATGTAGTTACCTTTAAGCCACTTTGTTGTATTGTTGAAAGTCGTATCACAACTTACTTCTTATGAAAAGTACTCATGTAGTTAGATCAAGCAATTTGTGTTTATAATTCATGTTTGTGTCATGTAAAATAAGAAAATTTCGTGTCAAAATTCATTTTGACACAAAAAATACAAAACTTTATTTTTAGCTTTTACCATATGCATATATAAATTTTATTTAGTTTTAATTCGTGTCACCTTCATGGTTTTTGTGCTTTTTTGTTCGTGTCATGTAAACGTGTCTTGTTAAGGATTGAACATCTACATATAATGCATAAGTAACTTTTAAGAGATTGATTAGTTGTAGATTTCATTCTTCATCTCTAGGAATTCAACTTATTGAATCTTTCTAGTTTCTTTATTTAGTAAACTTAAGGTTTCATTACAGGAGTTGCCATCAAACTTTATTCTTAAATTGTTGTATGTTGAAGTGTGGTTGGTAGGCTAATACAATCAATTTGAACTTGAAGAAACTTTAAAGAATAAAAACTTTTGGTAGGCAAGGAAACTTTCATAAGAATAATAGTTCTCCCACACTGAGCAAATGGTTTATGAAATGTTGTTCTTAAGATACAATACTTAGTCCTAGAAGAATCAAATTGCACTTTTGAATTCTTCTTATAAACTAGTTTAAACCAAAACAAGAAAAAGAAAGTGCAAGAATGGATGTTAAAAAAATTTTATTTCAGAGAAAAAAGTATATAAAAAAATATATAAGATTTTGTGAAAATGAATATTAATGGAAGTACTTTCTCTATTCGATGTTAGAAACATCCTTTCATGATTAGACATCTTTTGGATAATAAATCATAACCTTTAGAATGAAAAAGAAAATATGTGAATGAATTTATTTTTTGAATTTCAAGGATGGTTAGTCGAATGCCCAAGCAAGGGAGTTGATTGCTTAATTGTTTTTTACAGATCGGGACTGTAAGACCCTTAATTTTTGGTGCAATGTATATAATTATAAGATGTACAAACAAGTTGGATTATTTATGAAACATAAGAAATATATATATTTTTGAAGTTCTAAGTGTAATTGAAATGTTGAAGTGATTGGATATGGTTTTTAATGAGGAAATCTGCAGAAAAATGAAGTTGGATGAAGGCTAGATCGATCCTAAGCAAGGAGAGATCGATCTCATGGCCTGAATAATGCAGAATCAAGCATGTTGGAAGAGGCAGATCGATCTCTCACATAATGCAGATCGATCTCCTTAGCTTTCAGGTTGGAGCAGATCGATCTCCTCTAAATGCCAGATCGATCTCCTTAGCTCTCGACCTGAGACAAATCGATCCTGTTGCATTGGGCAGATCGATCTCATTACATTGAAACCAGATCGATCTCATACATTTGACAGATCGATCTCATGCTTGAAAAATGTCGAGAAACTGAAGGATTTAAGAGGACCAGATCGATCTCCACCCAATGCAGATCGATCTCATCAAGCCATTTCTATATAAGGGAGCTATTGAAATCTGCAATTCATGGAAACAACCCCATTTCCTCCATTTTCAATCTAAAACCTAACTTTCTCACTCCTAAATCCATCAATTTTCTTAAAGATTTGAGGGGAAGCTATTAAATACAAAGTTGTTCATATCAAAGAGTAGAACAACATAGCTTGGAGTCATCACCCCATTTGTTGGATCGAAGGAGCTAGGAGCATTTTCATTTGGAGCAAGAAGGAAATCCAAATAGGTGAGTTTCTAATACACAAAGTCAAATATATGTTTATTTAGTTGCTATTATGAGTTGATTGGGTGGTGTATTAATGATTGAAACAACCTAGGATGTGATGGAACTAGTGTGGCCTAGAAAATAGAATGAATCTAGTGTGAGAAAATGTGATTTGGATGAGTTGGTGATTTATGGGATTATGCTAAGTTGTTATTGAAGTAATGGGAATGATTTGAGATGGTTAAATGAAGCCACATTTTGAGGATAGTCAATTTATGCAAATGAGTATATAAGGTGTTTGACAAAGTGCCATAGTGAAGTAAATGATGAAATATGAACACTATGAGCTTAATATCGATTTAATATTGATTTAATATGAATCAATAGGCCTAAAAGAATCAATAGACTCGAGATATGAGTAGAGCAATAAAACTAGGCCTTATAACTGTTAATGGAAGCTATAGGTTGAATCGACTATAGCAAACACAAGAGTTGTGTTGTATTGGACTAAATTAGTGGACTATACGATTTTGTGCAATTTCGAAGAGTTCGTTGGAGACTAATCGAACCGCACAAGTAAGCAGCTTTAAGGAAGGGAAATCACGCTATGCGGTTCCAGGTAAGGGAATTCTGTGAGTATATAGAGATAGCTGCTTATACTTTGAACTCATGGGTGAATATAGGGCGTTGTAAATTGCATGATTGTTTAAGAAAAGTATTTGATGGTGTATGAAAATAACTACAAGTGTATATGTGTGTGGTTTGATTTGAGTGATTATTATAAAAAGGGATAGTAAGACTAATAATTGCATAAATCACGTGTTTTGATGTTTTACGAAAACACATTTCTTTGTTTTAAACAAATTAATGGATAGGCTGGCTAATGTTTGAATGCTTTTGTGAAATAGCACTTGTGAGGTGCTAAACATGATTCGGAGATTGTTTTGGTTGAATGTGAGCCGCCTAACTTGTTTAGGTGAGTTAAATCGTGTTAGAGCATCGCCCGCACTAGATTTCAGTATTTTCATGTGTATGAAACGTCTGGAGCTTAGGTCGCACCTTGATTTGAAACTGTGATGTTGTTTCATAAACCGTACTAGAGCTTTTGCTCGTACGTGGATTTCGAGTGGTTTTCTTATGCATATAACCGTACTGGAGCTATGCTCGTACGTGGTTTTCTCATAAATTTATGCATAAATGTCGTACTAGAGCATTGCTCGTACGAGGAGATTTATCTATGATGCGTGTATCATACTAGAGCTTAGCTCAACAAGTTTTCACATTGTGGTATGTATGGGTCGTGGAGATAATAAGACCCTCAAGCACAACATCCTTAAGCCTAGAGGGGGTGGGGAGGCTCTCTTACATGGATACAGAAAGCTCCACGTGCACCTGAGACTATAGAGGTTACATATGGTATCAGGTAGATAAGACCTACGACTGGCATCCCCCACGATGATATGGGTCCGCGGAGTACGTTGTACCGTGTACATCACATGGAGTATACTATACCGCGTGGTTGAGATACTGATGAGAAAGTCTAGCAGAGAACTAACCCACCTTCATTCCAACATGATGCCCCGCACACCGAGATCTGTGTGGTCTGGGATGATTTATGACGTAGTTGGCTAACATAGTCCTTGAGATATAGTGACCCGTCTCACCTTATTTTACATAGTACCACATGGTTTTTATACATGAGTGTGATTGTGATTGTCCAGGGTAGACCCGAGGGAGGGGTCGATCCTAGTGGGATTTTGATTGAGAAATGATAATGATATTTGTGATAGAGAAATGATTGTGGTGGGATTTTAACGTGGTTTGAGAAAGAGATGAATTTAAAAAGGATGTTTCTTAAATGAATTTCCCTTTTGTGCTGAGTTTTAATGAGACTGAGCATGAGATGGTTTTACATGTTGATATTTCCATGTTTTATGCCTATTTACATGATTTTCAATACATGATATATGTATATACATATGGCATAGTTTTATTTCCTCATGCTCCGATTAACGATTTATGCATAACATTATCGGCATGTAGATAGAGTAATTATCTACCATGCTTGCATTATTACCTTACTGAGCGTGTGGTTGCTCATCCCTTTCTAATTTTCCCTCTCTACAGAGCATACATAGTAACCCATTGAAGACTGAGGCGTTGTATTTTGGACATCCTCTGCTTTAATCGCTAAAAGGTATACACACAAGGATTCTTTTTGTATATAAACATGTAAAGGCACAGTATTCATTTTGTATTGTAATGTGGGAGATGTAAAAGTTAGAAAACGTGCCATGTAAAAGTGTATAACTTAACTTTCAAATGAATGACACTTCTTTGGATTAATTTGAGAATGAATGATGAGTGATGATTATTATTGACTCACAGCCCAACTGTGTGGTGGTGAGTTTGTTCACGACCTGGTAAGGAAAGGAAAATGCGAAACATTTATAGTGATTTTTGGTTAAAAAGGATAAAAAGGGTCGTGATCGAGATTGGTATCAGAGCTAAGTTGGCCTGATGTGAGTCAGTAATAAAACGTAGGAAAATTACATTCTCATATTACTGTTCTTTTGTTTAGATATAACTATGTATACCGTGATGAATTGAGTCTAATAAATGATTATGGATAGAGGAAGTTAGGCAGTATGCCTATTACTCGTTGAGGTAGAGGGACGGGAGCACGTGCTAGAGGTTATAGAGGTAGGCCTAAGAGCCATGCTAAACCACAGACTGACCAGGCTCCTTAGAACCCTATTGAGAGACCAGAGGATATTGAGGCACGCTTCACTAGAATAGAGCGGAGTATCGAGGGCCTAGTTGAGATAGTCACTCAGGCATTGGGTGCCGGTGATAGACGAGGTCCTGCAGCACAGCCTACTACTGGACAGGTAGCTGTAGAGGAGGAGAGACCTCAGACTGCAGAGATTGCTACAGTTACACCCCCAGTACAGGATATAGCTTCACCTATCGCTACATAGTCGAACGAGAGTGACCTGGGTTGTGATTATGATTTGGGCAGATTAAGACAGTTTCAGGAGTTGAAACCTCCAGTGTTTAGAGGGTTAAAGAACCCGATGATTACTGAGGATTGGGTTTATGAGATGGAGAAATTATATAGGTTCTTCAGAGGTACGTCAATTAAAAAAGTGGTCTTTGTCGTATTTATGCTGAAGGGCGCGACAAAACATTGGTGGAGATCCACCGAGGCTATTTTGAGGGTTAGACACTCTGAGATTACATGGGAAATTTTCTTGAAGGCCTTTAGGAGGTAATATATCCCGACCACCGTACAGAGGAAATTACGGATGGAGCTCATTAATCTGGTTCAGGGGAACTATTCAGTTGACGAGTATAAGTCAAAGTTTATGTCTTTGGGGAGATATTACCCGGATATGATGGGTAGTGAGACTTGAAAGATTCAGAAGTTCATTGATGGATTGAGATTGACCATCCGGACTAAGCTAGCCCCATTTGACATACATACTTATGAGGAGGTAGTGCACAGGGCACAGTTATGTAAGTAGGACTTTGAGAAGAATGCCTCTGAGCTTGGAAAGATTAGTGTCAGAAGTGATAGAGACCGAAAGAGATCCGGGATGGATAGAGTGGCTAGGAGAGGGGGCCAGAGATTTTTTTAGAAGAGACCTAAGATTGAGGAGGTGCAGGAGAGAGCTGATAGACCTCCCATATATCTAGTTTTGATTGCACCGAGGGGTATGATTATTGGAGGACCACAGCCTACTACTGAGCGGTATAGGAGATGTGGTAGATTTCATGGGATTAGGCCTTGTCTGAGGACCCCTGTAGTATGTTACAGATGTGAGAGACCAGGACATGTAGCAAAGTATTATCCCGAGATGATGGAGACTGCCCCACAGAAGGGCAAGGAGCCAAAGAAAGCTCCAATTGAGACAGCTGCTTCGAGGAAGAGGGCTACAGCTGAGGAAAAAGGGAAACAGGCAATGGGTGTGAGTAGAGGACGAGTGCATGCACTGGACCAGGACACAGCAGACGCATCTACGGATGTGATTAAAGGTACTATCCAAATCTTTGGTTTAGAAGCATTTGTATTGTTTGATCCTGGAACGATGCATTCCTTCATATCGCCTTCCTTTGCACATAAATTGTTGAAGCATGTGAAACCTACATTGTTGGATAAAATGTTGATGATTTCCACACCTATGAATGATAGTCAATTGACTAAGCATGTATGTAGGGATTGTAAGTTGAAGATAGAGGGAAAGGAAATGACAGCCGATTTAATTTTATTGAATATGAATGATTTTGATGTAATATTGGAAATGGATTGGTTGGCTGCCAATCATGTTGTTATGGATTGTCATGCTAAAACATTGATGTTTCCCGAGATAGAAAATCATGTTGTAAGATTTGTAAAGTGAAATGAAAGAACATGGTTACTATAAATGAAAAGAGTATCATTTTAATCCATAATATTTGAGAGATGGATTCATTTGTTTATTTTGAATGTTAATGTGATGGTATGTTACTAACGGTGGAAAGGATGATGTGAAGGGTTCATTGCATACATGGTTGACATAGATAAGGTACACCCGAAATTGAGAGACATTCCAGTAATCGTGAAATTTCCTGATGTCTTTTCGGATGATTTACCAGGGCTACCACCTGATAAGGAAATGGAATTTTGCATAGAGTTAGTGCCTGGTACCGAGCTGATATCTAAACAACAGTATAGAATGGCTCCAATTGAGTTGGAAGAGCTAAAGAAACAGCTGCAATAGTTGCTAGAGAAGGGGTTTATTAGACCGAGTGTCTCACCTTAGGGAGCACTAGTTCTGTTTGTAAGGAAGAAGGATGGAAGCCTCCGACTTTGTATAGATTACCGATTGTTGAATAAGGCCATTATTAAGAACAAGTACCCCCTTCCATGCATAGGTGATTTGTTGGATCAGCTTCGAGGAGCACAAGTCTTTTCTAAGATAGATTTACGATCAGGGTTCCATCAGTTGATGATATGGAGTAGAGATGTAAAGACAGCATTTCATACCGTTATGGCCACTACGAGTTTTTGGTCATGCCATTCGGATTGACAAATGCCCCCGTAACATTTATGGCATTGATGAATGATGTGTTTAAGCTATACCTGGACAAGTTTGTGATTGTGTTTATTGATTACATATTGGTTTATTCCAAGTCCAGGGAAGATCATGAAGAGCACTTAAGGATAGTTCTGCAGACCTTCCAAGAGAAAGAGTTATATGAAAAACTCAGTAAGTGTAACTTTTGGTTAGAGCAGATCTCATTTCTGGGTCATGTCGTGTCGAAGGATGGAGTATTTGTAGATCTATCCAAGATTGAGGCAGTTGTACAGTGGGAATAGCCCAAGACAGTTACTAAGATCAGAAGTTTTCTGGGATTAGCAGGTTATTATCGGAGATTTATTGAGGGTTTCTCCAGACTAACTGCTCCATTAACGCGTCTCACACGAAAAGACGTTAAGTTTGTGTGGGATGAGGCATGTGAGAGGAGTTTTGAGGTGCTTAAGCGTCGATTGACAACTGCTCCAGTTCTCACCATTCCTACCAGCTCAGGAGGTTTCTCGGTGTATACAGATGCATCACACTAGGGACTGGGCTGTGTACTTATGCAGGATGGGAAGGTAGTCGCCTATAGATTTAGACAATTGAGAGATCACGAGAGGAACTACCTGACACATGATTTGGAGTTGGCGGTCATGGTATTTACTTTGAAAATATGGCGCCACTATCTCTATGGAGAGAAATTTTAGGTTTTTACAGATCATAAGAGCCTTAAGTACCTGTTCTCGTAGAAAGAGTTGAATATGAGACAGAGGAGATGGCTCAAATTCCTGAAAGATTATGATTGTGAGATCATGTACCACCCGGGTAAGGCGAATGTAGTCGCTGATGCCTTGAGTAGGAAGAACCTAAGGTAGGTGTCTTATATGATGGTACAAGAACATGAGTTGTTGGAACAATTTACGAACCTCAATTTAGATGTAACCCCACCTGGATCAGAGAGATTGGATATCATGGCTAGTATGAGATTAGAGCCAGAGTTGATTGGCCGTATTCGACAGGCTAAACAGAGCGATCTACAGTGTATTGATTGGTTGAGTCAAATATAGGCAAGTGTGGGTATAGATTTTGACCTGAGTACAAATGGCTTATTGAGGTTCAGAGGCAGAGTATGTGTTCCCGAGGATCTTGAGATCAAGAGACTGATTTTATCAGAGGCTCACTCATCGAAGTACATGATATTGGTGGTCTGGAATGAAAAGAGACATTACTAAATATGTCGCTAAGTGTCGCATTTTTCAACAGGTGAAGGTAGAGCACCAGAAGCCTATAGGGTTATTACAGCCTCTACTGATACCGACATGGAAGTGCGAGCATGTCACCATGGATTTTCTGATAGGATTGTCATGGACCAGTAGAGGTCATGATGCCATATGGGTTATTGTGGATCGATTGACTAAGTCAGCCCATTTCTTAGCTATGAGAGCTACCGATACTCTAAGTCAGTTGGTGAAGTTGTATGTTCGAGAGATAGTATGGCTACATGGTGTTCCAATGAGTGTTGTTTCTGATAGGTCCCATTTTTGGGAACATTTTCAGGAAGCGATGGGGACCCACTTGAGTTTTAGCATCGCTTTTCATCTTCAGACAGATAGGCAGTCGAGAGGACTATACAGACCTTGAAGGATATGAGGCTCCTGGGATGATCACCTACCGTTGGCCAAGTTCGCCTATAATAACAGTTATCATGCGAGTATCGGGATGGAACCCTATGAGGCACTGTATAGACGTAGATGTCGATCCCCCATTGGATGGGAAGAGGTTGGTGATAAATAGATTTTTTCTCCAGACTTAATGCAGCAGGCATCTGAGGACGTCCAATTGATATGTGAGAGATTACGAACAGCTCAGAGCCGACAAAAGAGTTATGCTGACAAGAGACGGAGACCACTAGAGTTTGATATGGGTGAGTCTGTATTTTTTAGAATTTCACCTTCTAAGGGTATTATGACATTTAGTAAGAAGGGCAAGCTGAGCCCTAGATATATTGGACCCTTCGAGCTTTTGGAGAGAGTGGGAGATAAGGTGTATAAGTTTGCATTGCCACTAGACTTGGCAAATGTTTATAACATCTTCCACGTCTCTATGCTTCGGAAGTATCACCCGGACCCGGCACATGTGATAAGATAGAGCCGTTGGAGCTCAATGAGAGTCTGACATATGTTGAGAAGTCGATTCGGATATTGGACAGAAAAGAGAATGTGTTAAGGACAAAGACGATTTCTTTAGTGAAAGTCCTTTGGCGATATCACACTCCAAAGGAAGCCACATGGGAATTGGAAAACATGATCCAAGAGAAGTACCTGGAATTGTTTTGAGATAACTTGGTTCTACTTTGGAGGACCAAATTCCTTGAAGGAGGGGAGAATTGTAAGACCTTTAATTTTTTGTGTAATGTATATAATTATAAGATGTACAAACAAGTTGAATTAAGTATGAAACATAAGAAATATATATTTTTGAAGTTTTAAGTGTAATTGGAATGTTGAAGTGATTGGATATGGGTTTTAATGAGGAAATCTGCAGAGAAATCAAGTTGGATGAAAGCCGAATCGAACCCAAGTAAGGAGAGATCGATCTCATGGCCTGAAGAATGCAGAATCAAGCATGTTAGAAGAGGCAGATCGATCTCTCACATAATGCAGATCGATCTCCTTAGCTCTCGAGTTAGAGCAGATCGATCTCCCCAGAATGCCAGATCGATCTCCTTAGCTCTTGGCCTGAGACAATTCGATCCTGTTCCATTGAGTAGATCAATATCATTACATTGAAGCCAGATCGATCTCATACATTCGACAGATAGATCTCATGCTTGAAAAATGTCGAGAAACTGAAAGATTTAAGACGACCAGATCGATCTCCACCCAATGCAGATCAATCTCATCAAGTCATTTCTATATAAAGGGCTGTTGAAATCTGCAATTCTCGAAAACAACCCCATTTCCTTCATTTTCAATCTAAAACCTAACTTTCTCACTCCTAAATCCACCCATTTTCTTAAAGATTTGAGGGGAAGATATTAGATACAAAGTTGTTCATATCAAAGAGGAGAACAACATAGCTTAGAGTCATCACCCTATTTGTTGGATTGAAGGAGTGTCACGCCTCGAAAGTGTGGAAAATAGGGCTAATTTAAAACTTTTTACTCGTTAATTCACAAATAAAGGTGCATTCCTGTGCAGTGTCATACATCATCATAATTATCATGCCTCAGGATCTCATCATAATATAGTGTATATTGAATCATATACATTACTCAATTCCAAGTTAATTAATCCTAATACATCCCATATAATGTTATACATCAAGTGTCTGTAATTACAATAATAGTCTGGGTACATGAAAAGATAAGATATACCTCAAGTACAATATATATATATGGCCTGGAGCTCAAGTCCTCCACTAGCCACTACTCCGTACGTCGCAGGGAGATCCTTCTTCACTTGAAGAACTCTGGGGGGAAAAGGAAAACAGGGTGAGCTTTTAAATCGCTCAGTAAAGGGGGTAAGGAACTCATTTCATAAACCAAAATGTACATCAAAAAAGGTTTATTTGTATGTGAAACTCATTTGAAAACCGTAGCATGAAAATACTCAAAACGACACTCTCATGTGTCAAGTCATGTGAAAACATGAAGTAAAAGGCTCACCCTAGAGCAAAAACAAAGCATGTGAAAACAACGCGATAAACGCTTTCTCAAATACGTGATAAAATCACAGTAAAAATAATGCACGTGGCATAGCCACTGATTTAATTTCTCACGTGGCATAGCCACAAAACACACGTGGCAAAGCCACTGATTTAATTACTCGCGTGGCATAGCCACAGAATACACGTGGCAAAGCCACTGATTTAATTTCTCGCGTGGCATAGCCACAGAATAGGGTTTCTCAACGTGGCACTGCCACCAATGGGGTATAATGTGGCACAGCCACCAATGGGGTTTCTCAACGTGGCACAGCCACCAAGGGGGTATAACGTGGCACAGCCACCAAGGGGGTATAACGTGGCACAGCCACCAATGGGGTTTTCTCAACGTGGCACAGCCACCAATGGGGTATAACGTGGCACAGCCACCAATGGGGTTTTCTCAACGTGGCACAGCCACCAATGGGGTTTCTCAACGTGGCACAGCCACCAAGTTTACGTGGCATAGCCACAGAATAGGTTATTCTCACGTTACCAGAACGGAGAAGAAATCGGGCTTACATGCTACCAGAGCAATGCCCGGTGTGTACTCACAACTACACACCTAAGTCTTATCACATAAGACGGGTTTGCCTTCACGTAGAACTCGTAATGGTTTTTCTCTCATAAAACTCATTTGAAAACCGTTTTGTACTCAACACAAAACGTAATAAAACCGAGTTCCAACCGGCAAAGCACACACACACATTTCTCAAATCTCATATTGCCTTAACGTAGAGCCCAGTTATAAACTCATAAAAACGTTGGGCTCCAACCGGCTATAAAATCGTGTGCAATTTAATCTCAACACAAAACACTCAACATGCTTGTTTATAAATCATAAATCATGCTATAACAGTTTACAAATCACATACACAAATGGTTTAGATTTCCCTTACTTCTTTGCACCTCGTATAGTGCAATCGTTCCCCCGTATCACGGACTAGCCTCGCATTCCACTCTGGAACTCCCGAGCTGTCCAAACGATGTTAAAACATCAATACTCAACATCACATAAACCTCAATTCTCAAAATCGAGCATAATTGCTCATAACTCCTCAAATCTCTCGATTCTCGTAACTCAACCCTAAACTACAACCTCATTTTCAATATCTCAATGTCCTACATTCCTCATGCCAATTATCTAGGCTAATTCTCCACATTGTCTATATTTCCATTTATAGCTCAATTTCTCAAAATTACCGAATATCTACATTACTCCAACCACATTGCAATTCATCAATCCCTAATCATTTCTCAACTATTTCAACACAATTACAACCACCAATAACATCAAAATCAGCTCAAATATCAAGATCGAGGTTTAGAAATTACCCAAAGCTTGTGAGACGCACAACTCACGCCTCGATCCGATTCGTCCTTTGATTTCCAAGTATGTTGTTCTCCCTTTGATGAGGAACAACTTTCCTTCTTACCACAGCAGCTGATTCGGCCGGAAATGGGTGATTTGGAGGAGTGAGAAACTAGGTTTTCGGTGGAAATGGGTTTTGGAAGAGAGAGAAAGTGAAATTGCAGAGAAAACACGGGTTCCTTATATAGACTGGAGGTAGGAGATCGATCTTCCTCTTGATGAGATCGATCTGTGTTTGAATTTTGGGGACGATCTGGGCAATTTTATGCCTAGGAGATCGATCTGTCGAGGGGTGAGATCGATCTCTTTATGGCTTTATGAGATCGATCTGCTCCTGAGGAGATCAATCTTCTCCCCAAACAGAATCATTTGGAGATCGAGCTCTTCCTCATGAGATCGATCCTTTCTCAAACAGATTCATAAGGAGATCGATCTCTTCCATTGGAGATCGATCTGCTCCTCAAATTCCCCCTTCCTCGTCATTTTTAACTCACCAGATCGATCTCTCATCCTCCCAGATCGATCTGTCCTCATAGTTACACACTTATTTTAACACTTAACATATAAATCTCCAATTATCATTCCCACAGTTCACTTAGCTCAATAAATTACACTTCAATTTATTATTACATCACTAAATATATCTGAAATTCTCAGATCTCACATCCTTCCCACCTTAAAAAGAATTTGGTCCTCCAAATTCAACTTAACTAGTCAAAATAGATGGGGTATTTCTCCTTCATGAGGCTCTCTAGTTCCCACGTTGCCTCTTCCCTTGAGTGATGTTTCCACAAAACTTTCACTAATGGGATGCTCTTGGTTCTCAGTACCTTCTCCTTTCTATCGAGAATCCGGACGGGTTCCTCAGTGTAGCTCATGTCCTCCTGTATGTCCATCTCATCATACTCTATAATATGAGAAGGGTCCGGGTGGTACTTCCTCAACATAGACACATGAAAAACATTGTGTATTCCGGACATCTGTGGGGGTAATGCTAATCTGTAAGCTACCTCTCCCACTCTCTCAAGAATCTCGAATGGTCCTATGTATCGAGGACTCAATTTCCCTTTCTTCCCAAATCGCATGATACCCTTGCTCGGTGATACTCTCAGAAATACTGCATCACCAACGTCAAACTCGAGTGGCCTTCTACGCACATCCGCGTAGCTTTTCTGTCTACTCTACGCAGCCCGTAACCTCTCACATATGAGTTTCACACTCTGTACGGCTTGCTCAACAAGCTCGGGAGCATTTATCTTTCTGTCACTGACTTCTTCCCAAGCTACAGGGGATCTACACCTCCTACCATATAGAGCCTCAAAAGGTGCCATTCCAATACTCGCATGATAGCTGTTATTGTATGCAAACTCTGCTAGGGGCAGGTGATCATCCTATGATCCCTTAAAATCCATCGTACACGCCCTCAACATATCCTCCAGGGTCTGAATAGTCCTCTCTGACTGACCATCTATCTGAGGATGATAGGCGATACTAAAACTCAATCGAGATCCCATGGACTCCTGAAACTGGGTCCAAAATCTGGAAGTAAACCGGGAATCTCTATCAGAAGTAATACTCACTGGAGCCCTATGTAATCTAGCTATCTCGCTGACATATAGCTCAGCTAAGGCATCCACCGTATCTGTGCTCTTGATGGCAAGGAAGTGGGCACTCTTGGTCAATCTATCCACAATGACCCATATCGCGTCATGACCTCTTCGGGTCCTCGGTAAACCCATAATAAAGTCCATAGTGACATGCTCCCATTTCCATGTAGGTACAGGTAAGGGCTGTAGTAGTCCTCCGGGCTTCCGATGCTCAGCTTTCACTTGCTGGCATACTAACCACCTGGCCACATACTCTGCCACATCTCGCTTCATACCACTCCACCAATACACCTTTCTCAAGTCTCGGTACATCTTAGTACTCCCTGGGTGCATGGTGTATCGCGAGCAGTGGGATTCTCTCAGTATCTGTCTCTTCAGGGTATCATCGTCCGGTACACAAATCCATCCTCTGAACCTCAATAATCCATCCTCACTGATGGTGAGATCCGACTGCGAACTCTGCTCAGCTTGGCTAACCATGTTTATCAATCTCTGATCACTGCGCTGCCCAGTTCTAATCTGATCCATGATCCTGGGCTCTATCCGCAGGCTAGCCAAAAATCCAGTCTCTACCTCTTTAACTCTGATCCGAAGTTCGGCGAACTGCTCTAACAAATCCCATTCCCTGATCATCATCGCAGATATCATACTCTTCCTGCTCAGGGCATCAGCAACCACATTCGCCTTACCCGGATGATAAAGAATCTCGCAGTCATAATCCTTAAGGAGTTCCATCCATCTCCTTTGTCTCATGTTTAAGTCTTTCTGATCAAAGAGATATCTCAAACTCTTGTGATCAGTGAAGATCTGGAATCTTTCCCCATATAAGTAATGTCGCCAGATCTTCAAGGCAAATACTGTCAGGACCCCAGTTTCAATCCTTGACTTTAACCAAAAACCACAATAAATTTTTCGCATTTTAACTTACCTTTCCTCTCTTCACAGGTTGGGCTGTGATTCGATGTTAGAGTTTTCACTTACCATAATATCCATTCTCATACATACATGTCAATATATTAATTTTGACTGTAGGTGCTTTTATTATACATGTAAGATTATATAAAATCTAATATAAATACATTTACATTCCCCATAATATATAACGTATACATCACTGTGCTGTTTCTATGTTTAGATACACAACTGTACATAATAAGTATACCTGATGAATCGATAGGAACTAGCAGTGGACTCTGGGACACTCTCCCACGATAACTCTCGTTCTACTGACGCTCTGTAGAGAGATGTAAAGAAAAGGGGGTGAGCATAACGCGCTCAGTAAGGAAATCAGGCAAGCAAGTAGATATCCACACTATCTACTCAAAATAGTGCTATGCCTTGAAAACATTTATTTCCTTACTCACTTTAAAAGCATGTCTTGAAATATATTATATATGTACTTGTACAGAATAAATCCCATGTACAGAAATCATGCTTTATTTCTCAAATGTAGGCATGTAGTGCAAAACAATGCATTGTATATAAATCATGCCTTTATGTAAATCATGCCATGTATATTTAAATCACAATAAATATGGCATCAAATGATTCACAACACAAATCGGAGTCCGACCCATCCCTCAGGTCTGTCCGCAGTTTAAATCAGTAAATCAACCAAGGTGATATATCATGTAAGACTCTGTGGTACATGTAAATAGTATCCTGGATTATGATCATATCCGATGTGATCCCAAGCAACACAGTACTAGGTGTGCGGGGCATCACCGCTGTAACGGGAGGGGGGTCAGTCCATCACAACCGCCAGCTATATCCTCCTCAACTCCATAACAACACACGGTACAGCGTACACCTCGTGCCACTCAGACACGGTACAAAGTACACCCGTGGACCCGTTCTCACGGCCAGAGTGCCTACCATAGGACTTAGCTCTCACTCCCGTGGAACTTATCAACATCACAGTCAGGGTGCCTAACAGAGGTCTTAGCCCTCGCGCCTGTGGAAATATCATACCACGTCTATACCAACCTCATGCGGATATCCTCTCTAGCTATGACACACAGTCACGCAAGGTCTCAGGCATGGGTTTCAACATGTATTACATATCACATACAGTGTGCGTTTTGAGTGCAACTCATAGTCGTTACTCCGCTCAAACACTGTTTCACATCATAAAACTCAACTCTAGTGCGAGCACTCTCAAGCAACTAGGTCAATGCATAGTTTATGTATTAAATCAAGTACGAGCAATAGCTCCCAGTACTATGCTATGCACAATATCAAAATCAAGTACGAGCAATAGCTCCCAGTACTATGTCATGTATAAACCATGAAGAATCGAGTACGAGCCACGCTCTAGCACTCTGTCATGCATATATCATTCAAAGCTGAGTACGAGTAAAACTCCAGTACTCTATCATGCATGTCATGAAAATCTAGTGCGTATCAAATCCAGCACTATGTATGTGGAAAACATATGAATCCCAGTGCGAGCTATGCTCTAGCACGATTCATTCTCACAATATATGATAGATGGCTATTTAAAAGGGATTGTTTATAAAACATCAAAATCAGCACTAAAAGTGTGCTTAAGTCATATCAACCTTAAAATCATTAGCCCATCTATTTATTTTCATGCTAATAACAATTAAACACTCACAATAGCATTTTCCATGCTTTTTGCAACTTCTCGCAAAAGTTGACTTTTTGACTAACTAGGGGCAAAATCGTAATTTGCCACTATCGAGTCGCAATAATTATTATTCACTTTCTCTGACCCTCAGAGTTTTTAAGTGAATGCAAAAGCAGTTGAAAATACGTGCAGGTATCTCTAACTACTTGCAAAAGTCCCTTACCTCGGATCACGTCTCGTGACCTCACTTCCTCGGTGCTGCTAATTCCCGCAGTCCGATCAGCTCTCAATGTAAACTCCGGAGCTGTAAATAACCATTCCTCAGGTTAATTATCATTTTCCTACTGTATTACACATTAATACAGTTTAATTTCCCTTAATGGGCCTTAAAAATCCTTAATGGGCCTTAACCGTATTAAGCCCGTTTTCCACTTATTATTTCCCTTCATCAGGGTCTATCGACTCATTGGGCCTATCAATACCCATTGGGCTTTATTCCAAGCTCTTTGGATAGCCCGTATATCATTTACGACATTTAATTCAAAATTCCGAATATAATTCACTAATACGGAATTTAATTCGAAATGCGTAAAATAAATCTTAAATACGCAATAATCACATAAATTGTCATAAATGAACTTTACTTACCCGAGAATATGCGATGGTACGCAAATCGAAGTTCGATCGGGCTTCCGTTCGGAATTTATCGTCGAACTGCACAATTTATTATATTTAACTCCGGGTCAATTTTCGATTAAATATAATTTAAATAAATTCATCGGAAATCAAATCGGTCACTTTTGACCTCGTATCGACTTACCCGAAGTCCGGTGAAATCCCGAAAATTTTCCTTTTCCTTTTTCTTTCTTTTTCCTCTTTTTCCCCTTTTCTCCTTGGCTGAACCGGTCCGGTCCGGTTCAGCACAGAACCTTCTCCACTGAACCGCCGACCGGTTCAGGCATCCTTTGGTCGTGCCGGCGTATTCCGGCCGGTTCTCGACGCATCACCACCGCAGTTCGGCGCGCCTAAGCCTGGGCAACACTCGGCTGGGATCGATCGGGACCAAGCACCGCCGGTTGCCGCCGGATTCCTTCTTTTCCTCCGCGGCTTCTCCTCTTCGATTCGCCAGCGTCCGGCGTCGGTGGATGGCGTGACCGGTGCCGATGGGTGCGTACGGTCCTCCTCTTCCTTTTTCGGCCGCTTGCCTGCCCGTGGTGTGGCCAGTGCTCGCCGTCCGGTGGTCTTCTCCCTCGGGTCGGCTTCCACGCGTTTTCTCTGTTCTCTCTCCCCGATTTTCAATCTGTTTCTCTTTTTTTTTTATAATATATTTTTATTATTATTTTACTATAAAATAATAATAAAAATCCCATAAATATCCCAAAAATATCTAGAAAAATCATATTAAATTCATTTAATCCGTAAATGAATTTATCAGTCCTATTTTACCTTTTCGGTATATTTTTTCACTACTTTTGGGCTCATTTTTCGAGGCAAAAATTTTGATAAATTCTAATAAATTTATATCTTGATCAATTGGGCTCGAAATTAAATATTTTCCTCGATTTTGATCAAGATTCCTCAATTTCATATTTTTAATGAAATTCTCTTATCGAAATTATACCGAATGTCAGTCATTTGACCGTTTTACCCCTGCACTCGTTCGGGAATTAACTTAACCCTTATCTCGTTGTTATGTAGCTTACATGCATTTTTAATTTCTCAAATAGTCGATTGCATGATAGTAAATACTCTTCTTATGATTCAACTATAATTACATAGTGTTCATACACATAGGAATCATAAGGTACAAGCTACAAAAAATTCGGGTCTGACAATCCTCCCCCACTCAGAAAATTTGGTCCTCCAAATTAGAACCAAGTCAGTCCTCAAATAGGTGAGGGTACTTCTCTCGCATCAGACTCTCTAGCTCCCAAGTAGCTTCCTCTGAAGTATGATGCTGCCAGAGAATCTTCACTAATCCGATGGTCTTCGATCTCAATACCTTCTCCTTCCTATCCAATATCCGAATCGGTTTCTCTACATATGACAAGTCCTCTCGGAGCTCCAAAGGCTCGTAACTAATCACATGTGACGGATCCGGGTGATACTTCCGAAGCATTGATATGTGAAAGACGTTGTGGACACCTGATAAGTCCGGTGGCAATGCCAACCTATACGCCTTATCTCTCACTCGATCAAGTATCTCAAAGGGTCTAATGTAGCGAGGATTTAGTTTCCCTCTCTTCCCAAATCTCGCTATGCCCTTGGAAGGAGAAACTCTCAGAAATACGGACTCACCAACTGCAAACTCTAGTGGCCTACGTCTCCTGTCAGCGTAACTCTTCTGTCTGCTCTGAGCTGTCCTCAGTCTCTCTACTATCAAGCGGACGTCCTCAGATGCTTGCGTAACCAAGTCAGGAGCAAAAATCTTACGGTCACCCACTTCTTCCCATCCAATTGGGGAATGACATCTACGGCCATACAAAGCCTCATACGGTGCCATCCCGATACTCGAATGATGACTGTTGTTGTAGGCGAACTCGGCTAGTGGCAGGTGGTCATCCCAGGAGCCTCGATAGTCTAGCACACATGCTCTCAACATGTCCTCCAGAGTCTGTATAGTCCTCTCTGACTGACCATCTGTCTGAGGATGGAAAGCGGTGCTCAAACTCAACTGGGTTCCCATGGCTTCCTGAAAATGTCTCCAAAAGTGGGATGTGAAGCGGGAATCCCTATCAGAGACTATGCTCACTGGTACACCGTGTAACCTCACTACCTCGCGTACGTACAGTTCTGCTAATGAACTCAGAGTATCGGTAGCTCTCATAGCTAGGAAGTGGGCTGACTTCGTCAGTCTATCAACGATCACCCATATAGCATCGTGATTCCTGCGGGTCCTCGGTAAACCCATCACGAAATCCATGGTGATATGCTCCCATTTCCATGTCGGTATAGGTAGAGGCTGCAACAATCCTGTAGGTTTCTGATGCTCTACCTTCACCTGCTAACATACAAGACACTTTGCCACAAAGTCTGCCACATCTCTCTTCATGCCCGACCACCAGTATACCCTCCGGAGGTTCTGATACATCTTGTTACTCCCCGGATGCAACGTATACCTCGACGAATGAGCTTCCGCCAATATCAATCTCCTAAGTCCTGGATCCTCGGGAACACATAATCTGCCTCTGAACCTCAGTAGTCCATCAGAACTCATCTCAAAATCAGTCACGGTGCCCTTCTGCGTCTGACTACTCACATCCATACAAAATGGATCAGTCTGCTGAGCCACTCTGATCCTGTCCAACAGATCCGGCTCCAAGCGTAGACTAGCTATCACATAGCCTGTATCCATGTCAGAAGGCACGACTCCCAAACTGAGGCTGGCAAACTGCTCTAGCAAATCATGCTCCCTAACCCTCATATACGATACCATCCCCAGGCTCTTCCTGCTCAAGGCATCGGCTACAACATTAGCCTTACCCGGATGATAAAGTATCTCGCAGTCGTAGTCCTTCAGAAGCTCTAGCCATCTTCTCTGTCTCATGTTCAGCTCCTTTTGCGAGAACAGATACTTGAGGCTCTTGTGGTCGGTAAATATCTGGAACTTCTCACCATACAAGTAGTGGCGCCATACCTTCAACGCAAACACTACTGCTGCTAGTTCCAAATCATGGGTCGGATAGTTTTTCTCATGATCCTTCAACTGTCTGGATCCATAAGCAACTACCTTCCCATCCTGCATCAATACGCAGCCCAGTCCCTGATGCGAAGCATCGGTATATACTGCAAATCCTCCTGAGCTGGTAGGGATAGTGAGAATCGGAGCGGTGGTCAATCGACGCTTCAACTCCTCAAAGCTCTTCTCACAATCCTCGTTCCATATGAACGGTGCACTCTTCGGAGTAAGACGTGTCAACGGAGCAGCCAACTTCGAAAATCCCTTAATGAATCTCCGATAGTATCCAGCTAAACCCAGAAAACTCCTGATCTCGGTGACTGTCTTTGGCTGTTCCTACTGAACTACAGCCTCTATCTTAGATGGATCAACTGATACACCATCTCTCGATATAACATGTCCCAAAAACGAGATCTGTGACAACCAAAAGTCACACTTGCTGAGCTTAGCATATAACTCATGCTCCCGTAACGTCTGCAACACGATCCTGAGGTGCTCCTCATGCTCCTCCTTGGATCTCGAATACACCAATATGTCATCGATGAAGACGATAACAAACTGGTCCAAGTATGGTTTGAACACATCGTTCATCAAAGCCATGAAAGCAGCTGGAGCATTCGTCAATCCGAATGGCATGACCAAGAATTCGTAGTGGCCATATCGGGTACGAAATGCTGTCTTGGGTACATCTCCACTCCGAACCTTCAGCTGATGATACCCAGACCTTAGGTCAATCTTGGAAAAGACCTGTGCTCCCTGTAGCTGATCTAGCAAGTCGTCAATGCGTGGAAGGGGGTATCTATTCTTGATGGTGGCCTTATTCAACAATCGGTAGTCTATACACAATCGGAGGCTCCCATCCTTCTTCCTCACAAACAAAACCGGTGCTCCCCAAGGTGAAACACTCGGTCGTACAAAACCCCTATCCAACAGCTCCTGTAACTGTCTCTTGAGCTCCTTCAGCTCAACTAAGGCCATGCGATAAGGTGGTCTCGAAATAGGCTCCGTACCAGGCACCAGATCTATACAAAACTCCATCTCTCTGTCTGGTGGTAACCCTGGCAATTCATCCGGGAAAACATCTGGGTACTCACTGACCACAGTGATATCTGCCAACTCCGGATGTGCCTTATCCATATCTACCACGTACGCAATGAAACCTTGATATGTTGAAGGTTTTCTAAATCAGTAATCATGTAATAATCATAACCACTCCTTTCATTTATCTTTATTAAACTTTACAACATATCTAGTAGGGTTAGGAAACATAACATTCTTAGCGTAACAGTCTAAAACAGCATGGTTTGCAGATAGCCAATCCATTCCTAATATTATATCAAAGTCGCTCATACTTAGTAATATTAGATTGGCTGTCATCTCCTTATTCCCTACTCTCAACTTGCAGTCATTATATACATATTCTACAACTTGACTACTATCTATAGGCGTACTGATTAACATCATCATACATAAATGTGTACGCTCTACATGTCTCTCTAATTTACATGCAAATGAAGGCGATACAAAAGAATGCGTGGCACCAGGATCAATTAAAACATATGCTTCAATATCATAAATCAGGATGTTACCTCGAATCACATCCGATGAAGCATCAGCTGTTCCCTGGTCCAAAGCATGTACTCGCCCTTGACCCATCACTTGTTTCCCTTTCTCCTCTGCCGTCGCTCTACCTCTCTGAGCAGACGTACCAGCTGGAGCTCTATCAAACTCCCTGCCCCTCTGTGGTGCAGTCGCATACGGCAATGGGCAATCTCTAACCAAATGCCCCTGTTTCCCACATCGGAAACATACTATAGCACCCTGTGAACACGGCCTATCTCCATGGAATCTGCCGCATCTTCTGCACTGATCTGCAGTAGGTCTCGGTCCTCCTATCATAATGCCCTTCGCTGGGGCTGCAGTCGGATAAGCAGGAGATCTAGCATATCTATCTCGTGTCCCCTCTATCCGTGATCTCTTACCGAAGGGTTTCTTCCCCCCTCGATAACTAAAATCTCTAGCCGGCCTCTTCTTCTGCAAGTCTTGGCTATGGCTAAACTTCCCAAACTCGGAAGCATTCCTCTCATAGTCCTACTCGCATAGTTGCGCCCTGCGCACTGCCTCCTCATAGGTCACTATGTCCAGCGGAACCAACTTGGACCGTAGCACCGGTCTCAACCCGTCGATAAATCTGTGGACCTTTCTGGTCTCACTATACATAGTATCCGGGTCGTATCTCCCTAGGGATAGGAATCGAGTCTCATACTCGTCCACCGATAAACTCCCCTGGTTGAGTCTCAAAAACTCTGCATGTAACTTCCGCTGTGCGGTGTCAGGAATAAACTGCCTCCTAAAGGCCTCTCGAAATATATCCCAAGTGATATCCGTGTGTCGGGATCTCAATATAGGTCTGGTGGACTTCCACCAATGCTCTGCAGCTCCCTTCAGTAGGAACGCAGCAAACGCGACCATCTCCGAGGTCGTACACTCGAAGTATCCATAGAGCTTCTCTAGCTCTGCCAACCACTCCTCAGCAGCTACGGGGTTCTTGACCCCACTAAATGATGGAGGTCTAAACTTCTGGAACTCCCTCAACCGATGCAAGTCACATCCATATCCTAATCCACTGCCACCCGAAACCGGTGGGGGTGTAGGAGTATCTACTGTCCTCTATGCATCAGCTGTCTGCGTAGGTGTATCAGGGGCAACTGCCTCTCCAGTTGCAGTTCCTGCCTCCTGTCTCTGCCTACCTGGCATCGTCTGTACCAGTATCTCTATAATAGTCTCGAGACCACGCTCTAATCTCATGAAACGCGTCTCAGCACAATCGGGTGCCTCAGTAGCACCTGGAGTCTCATGCGTAGGTAATGGCCTGGCTGCGGCTCGTCCCTCGGGTCTCTCTCCCCGGCCTCGAGCCCTACCTCTCATACCTCTACCACTACGCGTATTTGCCATATAGGCAAAGTCCCTGCATTCTTAATAATGAATCAGTCCATCTCCTATCCGGTATACACAGTTATATCTAAACACAGCACAGTACTATGGGGATGTATAATTTCCTATTTTCTAACACCGACTCACATCAGACCAACTTTTGCTCTGATACCATCCTGTCAGGACCCCAGTTTCAATCCTTGACTTTAACCAAAAACCACAATAAATTTTTCGCATTTTAACTTACCTTTCCTCTCTTCACTGGTTGGGCTGTGATTCGATGTCAGAGTCTTCACTTACCATAATATCCATTCTCATACATACATGTCAATATATTAATTCTGACTGTAGGTGCTTTTATTATACATGTAAGATTATATAAAATCTAATATAAATACATTTACATTCCCCATAATATATAACGTATACATCACTGTGCTGTTTCTATGTTTAGATACACAACTGTACATAATAAGTATACCTGATGAATCGATAGGAACTAGCAGTGGACTCTGGGACACTCTCCCACGATAACTCTCGTTCTACTGACGCTCTGTAGAGAGATGTAAAGAAAAGGGGGTGAGCATAACGCGCTCAGTAAGGAAATCAGGCAAGCAAGTAGATATCCACACTATCTACTCAAAATAGTGCTATGCCTTGAAAACATTTATTTCCTTACTCACTTTAAAAGCATGTCTTGAAATATATTATATATGTACTTGTACAGAATAAATCCCATGTACAGAAATCATGCTTTATTTCTCAAATGTAGGCATGTAGTGCAAAACAATGCATTGTATATAAATCATGCCTTTATGTAAATCATGCCATGTATATTTAAATCACAATAAATATGGCATCAAATGATTCACAACACAAATCGGAGTCCGACCCATCCCTCAGGTCTATCCGCAGTTTAAATCAGTAAATCAACCAAGGTGATATATCATGTAAGACTTTGTGGTACATGTAAATAGTATCCTGGATTATGATCATATCCGATGTGATCCCAAGCAACACAGTACTAGGTGTGCGGGGCATCACCGCTGTAACGGGAGGGGGGTCAGTCCATCACAACCGCCAGCTATATCCTCCTCAACTCCATAACAACACACGGTACAGCGTACACCTCGTGCCATTCAGACACGGTACAAAGTACACCCGTGGACCCGTTCTCACGGCCAGAGTGCCTACCATAGGACTTAGCTCTCACTCCCGTGGAACTTATCAACATCACAGTCAGGGTGCCTAACAGAAGTCTTAGCCCTCGCGCCTGTGGAAATATCATACCACGTCTATACCAACCTCATGCGGATATCCTCTCTAGCTATGACACACAGTCACGCAAGGTCTCAGGCATGGGTTTCAACATGTATTACATATCACATACAGTGTGCGTTTTAAGTGCGACTCACAGTCGTTACTCCGCTCAAACACTGTTTCACATCATAAAACTCAACTCTAGTGCGAGCACTCTCAAGCAACTAGGTCAATGCATAGTTTATGTATTAAATCAAGTACGAGCAATAGCTCCCAGTACTATGCTATGCACAATATCAAAATCAAGTACGAGCAATAGCTCCCAGTACTATGTCATGTATAAACCATGAAGAATCGAGTACGAGCCACGCTCTAGCACTCTGTCATGCATATATCATTCAAAGCTGAGTACGAGTAAAACTCCAGTACTCTATCATGCATGTCATGAAAATCTAGTGCGTATCAAATCCAGCACTATGTATGTGGAAAACATATGAATCCCAGTGCGAGCTATGCTCTAGCACGATTCATTCTCACAATATATGATAGATGGCTATTTAAAAGGGATTGTTTATAAAACATCAAAATCAGCACTAAAAGTGTGCTTAAGTCATATCAACCTTAAAATCATTAGCCCATCTATTTATTTTCATGCTAATAACAATTAAACACTCACAATAGCATTTTCCATGCTTTTTGCAACTTCTCGCAAAAGTTGACTTTTTGACTAACTAGGGGTAAAATCGTAATTTGCCACTATCGGGTAGCAATAATTATTATTCACTTGCTCTGACCCTCAGAGTTTTTAAGTGAACGCAGAAGCAGTTGAAAATACGTGCAGGTATCTCTAACTACTTGCAAAAGTCCCTTACCTCGGATCACGTCTCGTGACCTCACTTCCTCGGTGCTGCTAATTCCCGCAGTCCGATCAGCTCTCAATGTAAACTCCGGAGCTGTAAATAACCATTCCTCAGGTTAATTATCATTTTCCTACTGTATTACACATTAATACAGTTTAATTTCCCTTAATGGGCCTTAAAAATCCTTAATGGGCCTTAACCGTATTAAGCCCGTTTTCCACTTATTATTTCCCTTCATCAGGGTCTATCGACTCATTGGGCCTATCAATACCCATTGGGCTTTATTCCAAGCTCTTTGGATAGCCCGTATATCATTTACGACATTTAATTCAAAATTCCGAATATAATTCACTAATACGGAATTTAATCTGAAATGCGTAAAATAAATCTTAAATACGCAATAATCACATAAATTGTCATAAATGAACTTTACTTACCCGAGAATATGCGATGGTACGCAAATCGAAGTTCGATCGGGCTTCCGTTCGAAATTTATCGTCGAACTGCACAATTTATTATATTTAACTCCAGGTCAATTTTCGATTAAATATAATTTAAATAAATTCATCGAAAATCAAATCAGTCACTTTTGACCTCGTATCGACTTACCCGAAGTCCGGTGAAATCCCAAAAATTTTCCTTTTCCTTTTTCTTTCTTTTTCCTCTTTTTCCCCTTTTCTCCTTAGCTGAACCGGTCCGGTCCGGTTCAGCACAGAACCTTCTCCACTGAACCGCCGACCGGTTCAGGCATCCTTTGGTCGTGCCGGCGTATTCCGGCCGGTTCTCGACGCATCACCACCGCAGTTCGGCGCGCCTAAGCCTGGGCAACACTCAGCTGGGATCGATCGGGACCAAGCACCGCCAGTTGCCGCCGGATTCCTTCTTTTCCTCCGCGGCTTCTCCTCTTCGACTCACCGGCGTCCGGCGTCGGTGGATGGCGTGACCGGTGCCGATGGGTGCGCACGGTCCTCCTCTTCCTTTTCCGGCCGCTTGCCTGCCCTTGGTGTGGCATGTGCTCGCCGTCCGGTGGTCTTCTCCCTCGGGTCGGCTTCCACGCGTTTTCTCTGTTCTCTCTCCCCGATTTTCAATCTGTTTCTCTTTTTTTTTATAATATATTTTTATTATTATTTTACTATAAAATAATAATAAAAATCCCATAAATATCCCATAAATATCCTAAAAATATCTAGAAAAATCATATTAAATTCATTTAATCCGTAAATGAATTTATCAGTCCTATTTTACCTTTTCGGTATATTTTTTCACTACTTTTGGGCTCATTTTTCGAGGCAAAAATTCCGATAAATTCTAATAAATTTATATCTTGATCAATTGGGCTCGAAATTAAATATTTTCCTCGATTTTGATCAAGATTCCTCAATTTCATATTTTTAATGAAATTCTCTTATCGAAATTATACCGAATGTCAGTCATTTGACCGTTTTACCCCTGCACTCGTTCAGGAATTAACTTAACCCTTATCTCGTTGTTATGTAGCTTACATGCATTTTTAATTTCTCAAATAGTCGATTGCATGATAGTAAATACTCTTCTTATGATTCAACTATAATTACATAGTGTTCATACACATAGGAATCATAAGGTACAAGCTACAAAAAATCCGGGTCTGACAAATACCACAGCGGCTAACTCCAAATCATGCGTGGGGTAATTCTGCTCATGGTCTTTCAGCTGTCGCGATCCATATGCGACCACTCTTCCGTGCTGCATAAGCACACACCCCAATCCTTGGTGAGATGCATCACTATACACCGAGAATCCTCCTGATCCCTCAGGGATAGTTAACACAGGTGCCGCTGTCAATCTCCTCTTTAACTCTTGAAAACTGAGCTCACATTGATCAGTCCATATAAATGGAGTCTCTTTGCGCGTGAGCTTAGTCAAAGGGGCGACAATCCTGGAAAATCCTTCCACAAATCTTTTGTAATACCCTGCCAAACCAAGGAAGCCTCGTACCTCAGTAACTGTCCTCGGTCTCTCCTAATTAAGCACAGCTGCTATTTTACTTGGATCCACTGATACTCCTTCCTCTGAGACTATATGACCAAGGAAAGCTATCCGGTTCAGCCAAAACTCACACTTACTAAGCTTTTCGTACAATTGCTTATCTCGGAGTATCTGAAGTACTAACCACAAATGCTGTGCATGCTCCTCATATGACCGAGAGTACACCAGGATATCATC
Organism: Firmiana major; assembly: GCA_033439115.1. Lineage (NCBI taxonomy): Eukaryota > Viridiplantae > Streptophyta > Magnoliopsida > Malvales > Malvaceae > Firmiana > Firmiana major. Next base: position 38,481,640 of record CM065907.1, on the reverse strand, counting down.
AATAAAGACTATCACAAACTTATCCAGATAGTCTCTGAACACCTCGTTCATCAATCTCATAAATGCTGCAGGGGCATTCGTCAATCCAAAGGACATCACCAGAAATTCGTAATGGTCATACCTTGTCCTGAAGGCCGTCTTTGGAATATCTTCTTCCTTGATCCTCAATTGGTGATAGCCCGATCTCAAATCAATCTTAGAAAAGACTGATGCCCCTCTCAGCTGATCAAGTAGATCATCAATCCTGGGTAGTGGGTATTTATTCTTCACCGTGGCTTTATTCAACAGCCGGTAGTCTACACATAATCTGAGACTACCATCCTTCTTCTTAACAAATAGTACTGGCGCTCCCCACGGCGAAACACTGGGTCTAATAAACCCTTGATCCAATAACTCTTGTAGTTGTCTCTTCAATTCCTCAAGTTCCACTAATGCCATCCTGTAAGGATGTTTAGAGATCGGCTGAGTTTCTGGTACCAAATCAATGGTAAACTCCAGCTCTCTCTCTGGTGGTAAACCTGGCAATTCATCTGGGAAAACATCCAGAAATTCACAAACCACAGGTATATCCTCAACCCTCGGATGTTCCCGCTCATCGTCTGAGATGAGTGTCTCGTAACCTTCACATGAATAATCATATTTAATATTCTCCAAAATAATATTAAAATTCTCTAATTACTCACTAGAAATCCACATAATTATTCCCTCAATATCTCAATCGTACACTGTAAGGTTTAGGTAGGGAGAAAGTTACAATCTTAGTGTAGCAGTCTAAACTCACTCGATTGGTCGCCAACCAATCCATTCCCAGAATTACATCAAACCCATGTATATTCAACATGATTAGATCTGCTAACATCACTCTATCTCCCACCTTTATCTCACATCCTCTACAGATTAACTCAGTTCTCTGGGATTCACGCATAGGGGTATTTACATGTAGTATATATTCTAGAGGTTCAAACTTCAAGTTTAATCTACATGCAAAATGCTCAGAAATAAACGAATGCGTGGATCCTGAATCAATCAACACATGAGCCTCATAATTACAGACAGAGAGTGTACCTCTTATAGTTTCTGCCGAAGCGTCTGCGGTCTCCTTATCCAGGGCAAACACTCGTCCCTGTGCCACAGGTTTCTTCCCTTTCTCTGCCGCAGTGGCCCGTCTCCGGGGATCCACTCTCTGAGGCTGTTGTCTAGTGGGCTCCGGAGCATGTGGTATCTGAGGTTGGGGACAGTCCTTCACTCTGTGACCCATGTCACCACATCTAAAACATCCATGGATCGACCCAGTACAACTTCCCTCATGCGATCGGCCACAGTCCCTACAAAACCTTGTCTCAGGCCTGACATATCGAGGGGTCTCCTTGATAATAGGATAGGCTCTGGGTCTCTCCAATCTGTCCTTATGTACCTCAATCCTTCCTCTCCTGAAGGAACCTCTCCGAGCCTCTGTCTGGAAAAGTGCTGGCCTCTTGCCCTTATCTCTATTCACCGCTCTGAGCTCATTCTGGGATTGTACCATCTCAATCCCTCTTTCAATCTCTTGTGCTCGTCTCAGAGCATCTCCAAACTCAGTAATACATAGCCCTATCAATCTATCTCTGATGATGGGCTTCAACCCATACACAAACTTCTCTGTGCGGAGCTCTTCACCCTTGAAGGTTTATGGGTCATATCTCAGTAGTGCTGTGAATTGGCTCTCATAGTCATCCACAGACATGTCACCCTGTACTAAACTCAAAAACTCGGCCTGTTTCTTTCTCTGGGCGGCTCGTGGTACATATTGGGTCCTAAAAGCTGTCTGAAACTCTTCCCAACCAATCACACCATGGTGGGACATCAAAATACCCTGGGTAGTACCCCACCAATCTCGAGCTCTCCCCTTCAGCATATAGGCACTCATACTGACCCTCTCAGCATCGGTGCACCCCAGAATATCAAATATAATTCTTAATTCCGTCAACCACTCTTCAGCCTCTGTAGGATCCTTCTTTCCCTTAAATGCGGGTGGATTCATCTTCAGAAAATCCCTTAGTCGGACCATACTTCTATCCTCAGGCTGAGTGACGGGAGGCACTGGGGGTATGGGAGGTCCTTGTGGTGGTGTAGGGGTAGTATCCGAGGCATTAACTCCAAAGTGTTGCGCGAATAACGCTGCCATCTGCTCAAAACCTTGCCTCACATCGGTCTCAATCCGATTAAATCGAGAGTTAGGACTCTCTGGTTGTGGGACAGGTGGCGGAGGGGACTCTGCCTGCCTCCTCGAACGACCTCGTCGTTTACTCATTCTCTATCTCAACTCGTCCCCTGCGTGTACATATCAAAATTGATTGAAATCTCAATCCTCAATTTCAGTTCATGACCAGACTATTACAGACACTTGGGATGTATTCTATTTCACTTAACCGACACTGACAGTACTAGACACCCTAAGCTCTGATACCAAGAAAACTCTGTCACGCCCCGAAAGTGCGGAAAATAGGGCTAATTTAAAACTTTTTACTCGTTAATTCACAAATAAAGGTGCATTCCTGTGCAGTGTCATACATCATCATAATTATCATGCCTCAGGATCTCATCATAATATAGTGTATATTGAATCATATACATTACTCAATTCCAAGTTAATTAATCCTAATACATCCCATATAATGTTATACATTAAGTGTCTGTAATTACAATAATAGTCTGGGTACATGAAAAGATAAGATATACCTCAAGTACAATATATATATATGGCCTGGAGCTCAAGTCCTCCACTAGCCACTACTCCGTACGTCGCAGGGAGATCCTTCTTCACTTGAAGAACTCTGGGGGGAAAAGGAAAACAGGGTGAGCTTCTAAATCGCTCAGTAAAGGGGGTAAGGAACTCATTTCATAAACCAAAATGTACATCAAAAAAGGTTTATTTGTATGTGAAACTCATTTGAAAACCATAGCATGAAAATACTCAAAACGACACTCTCATGTGTCAAGTCATGTGAAAACATGAAGTAAAAGGCTCACCCTAGAGCAAAAACAAAGCATGTGAAAACAACGCGATAAACGCTTTCTCAAATACGTGATAAAATCACAGTAAAAATAATGCACGTGGCACAGCCACTAACACACGTGGCATAGCCACTGATTTAATTTCTCATGTGGCATAGCCACAAAACACACGTGGCAAAGCCACTGATTTAATTTCTCGCGTGGCATAGCCACAGAATACACGTGGCAAAGCCACTGATTTAATTTCTCGCGTGGCATAGCCACAGAATAGGGTTTCTCAACGTGGCACTGCCACCAATGGGGTATAACGTGGCACAGCCACCAATGGGGTTTCTCAACGTGGCACAGCCACCAAGGGGGTATAACGTGGCACAGCCACCAAGGGGGTATAACGTGGCACAGCCCCCAAGGGGGTATAACGTGGCACAGCCACCAATGGGGTTTTCTCAACGTGGCACAGCCACCAATGGGGTATAACGTGGCACAGCCACCAATGGGGTTTTCTCAACGTGGCACAGCCACCAATGGGGTTTCTCAACGTGGCACAGCCACCAAGTTTACGTGGCATAGCCACAGAATAGGTTATTCTCACGTTACCAGAACGGAGAAGAAATCGGGCTTACATGCTACCAGAGCAATGCCCGGTGTGTACTCACAACTACACACCTAAGTCTTATCACATAAGACGGGTTTGCCTTCTCGTAGAACTCGTAATGGTTTTTCTCTCATAAAACTCATTTGAAAACCGTTTTGTACTCAACACAAAATGTAATAAAACCGAGTTCCAACCGGCAAAGCACACGCACACATTTCTCAAATCTCATATTGCCTTAACGTAGAGCCCAGTTATAAACTCATAAAAACGTTGGGCTCCAACCGGCTATAAAATCGTGTGCAATTTAATCTCAACACAAAACACTCAACATGCTTGTTTATAAATCATAAATCATGCTATAACAGTTTACAAATCACATACACAAATGTTTTAGATTTCCCTTACTTCTTTGCACCTCGTATAGTGCAATCGTTCCCCCGTATCACGGACTAGCCTCGCATTCCACTCTGGAACTCCCGAGCTGTCCAAACGATGTTAAAACATCAATACTCAACATCACATAAACCTCAATTCTCAAAATCGAGCATAATTGCTCATAACTCCTCAAATCTCTCGATTCTCGTAACTCAACCCTAAACTACAACCTCATTTTCAATATCTCAATGTCCTACATTCCTCATGCCAATTATCTAGGCTAATTCTCCACATTGTCTATATTTCCATTTATAGCTCAATTTCTCAAAATTACCGAATATCTACATTACTCCAACCACATTGCAATTCATCAATCCCTAATCATTTCTCAACTATTTCAACACAATTACAACCACCAATAACATCAAAATCAGCTCAAATATCAAGATCGAGGTTTAGAAATTACCCAAAGCTTGTGAGACGCACAACTCACGCCTCGATCCGATTCGTCCTTTGATTTCCAAGTATGTTGTTCTCCCTTTGATGAGGAACAACTTTCCTTCTTACCACAGCAGCTGATTCGACCGAAAATGGGTGATTTGGAGGAGTGAGAAACTAGGTTTTCGGTGGAAATAGGTTTTGGAAGAGAGAGAAAGTGAAATTGTAGAGAAAACACGGGTTCCTTATATAGACTGGAGGTAGGAGATCGATCTTCCTCTTGATGAGATCGATCTGTGTTTGAATTTTGGGGACGATCTGGGCAATTTTATGCCTAGGAGATCGATCTGTCGAGGGGTGAGATCGATCTCTTTATGGCTTTATGAGATCGATCTGCTCCTGAGGAGATCGATCTTCTCCCCAAACAGAATCATTTGGAGATCGATCTCTTCCTCATGAGATCGATCCTTTCTCAAACAGATTCATAAGGAGATCGATCTCTTCCATTGGAGATCGATCTGCTCCTCAAATTCCCCCTTCCTCGTCATTTTTAGCTCACCAGATCGATCTCTCATCCTCCCAGATCGATCTGTCCTCATAGTTACACACTTATTTTAACACTTAACATATAAATCTCCAATTATCATTCCCACAGTTCACTTAGCTCAATAAATTACACTTCAATTTATTATTACATCACTAAATATGTCTGAAATTCTCAGATCTCACAAGGAGCTAGGAGCATTTCCATTTGGAGCAAGAAGGAAATCCAAATAGGTGACTTTCTAATACACCAAGTCAAATATATGTTTGTTTAATTGCTATTGTAAGTTGATTGTGTGGTGTATTAATGATTGAAACTACCTAGGATGTGATGGAACTAGTGTGACCTAGAAAATAGAATGAATCTAGCGTGAGAAAATGTGATTTAGATGAGTTGGTGATTTATAGGATTATGCTAAGTTGTTATTGAAGTAATGAGAATGATTTGAGATGGTTAAATGAAGCCACATTTTGAGGATAGTCAATTTATGAAAATGAGTATATAAAGTGTTTGATAAAGTGCCATAGTGAAGTAAATGATGAAATATGAACACTATGAGCTTAATATCGATTTAATATTGATTTAGTATGAATCAATAGGCCTAAAAGAATCAATAGACTCAAGATATGAGTAGAACAATAAAACTAGGCCTTATAACTGTTAATGGAGGCTATAGGTTGAATCGACTATAGCAAACATAAGAGTTGTGTTGTAGTGGACTAAATTGGTGCGATATACAATTTTATGCAGTTTCGGAGAGTTCGTTGGAGACGAATCGAACCGCACAAGTAAGCAGCTTTAAGGAAGCGAAATCACGTGATGCGATTCTAGGTAAGGGAATTTTGTGAGTATATAGAGATAGCTGCTCGTACTTTGAACTCGTGGGTGAATATAGGGCATTGTAAATTGCATGATTGTTTAAGAAAAGTATTTGATGGTGTATGGAAATAACTACAAGTGTATATGTGTGTGGTTTGATTTGAGTGATTCTTATAAAAAGGGATAGTAAGGCTAATAATTGCATAAATCACGTGTTTTGATGTTTTACGAAAACACATTGCTTTGTTTTAAACAAACTAACGGATATGCTAGCTAATGTTTGAATGCTTTTGTGAAATAGCACATGTGAGGTGCTAAACATGGTTTGGAGATTGTTTTGGTTGAATGTGAGCCGTCGAACGTGTATAGGTGAGTTAAATCGTGCTAGAGCATCGCTCGCACTGGATCTCAGTATTTTCATGTGTATGAAATGTGCTGGAGTTTAGCTCGCACCTTGATTCGAAACTGTGATGATGTTTCATAAACGGTACTGGAGCTTCTGCTCGTACGTGGATTTCGAGTGGTTTTCTTATGCTTATAACCATACTGGAGCTATGCTCGTACATGGTTTTCTCATGAATTTATGCATAAATTTCATACTAGAGCATTACTCGTATGAGGAGATTTATCTATGATGCATGTATCGTGCTAGAGCTTAGCTCACACGGGTTTTCACATTATGGTATGTATGGGCCGTGGAGATAATACGACCCTCAAGCACAACATCCTCAAGCCCAAAGGGGGTGGGGAGGCTCTATTCGGTGGGGAGGCTCTCTTACATGGATATGGAAAGCTCCACATGTACCTGACACTATAGAGGTTACATATGGTTTGGGGTAGACAAGGCCTACGGCTGATATGGGTCCGCGAAGTACGTTGTACCTTGTACATCACATGGAGTACGTTGTACTGCGTGGTTGAGTTACTGATGAGAAAGTCTGGCGGAGAACTAACCCACATTCGTTCCAACATGATGCCCCGCACACCGAGATCCGTGTGGTTTGGGATGATTTATGACGTAGTTAACCAACATAGTCCTTGAGATATAGTGACCTGTCTCACCTGATATTACATAGTACCACATGGGTTTTATACATGAGTGTGATTGTGATTGTACAGGGTAGACTTGAGGGAGGGGTCGAGCTTAGTGGGATTTTGATTGAGAAACGATAATGATATTTGAGATAGAGAAATGATTGTGATGGGATTTTAACGTGGTTTGAGAAAGAGATGAATTTAAAAAGGATGTTTCTTAAATGAATTTCCCTTTTGTGATGAGTTTTAATGAGACTGAGCATGAGATGTTTTTACATGTTGATATTTCCATGTTTTATGCCTATTTACATGATTTTCAATACATGATATATGTATATACATGTGGCGTAGTTTTATTTCCTCATGCTCTGATTATAAACGATTTATGCATAACATTATCAGCATGTAGATAGAGTAATTATCTACCATGCTTGCATTATTACCTTACTAAGCGTGTGGTTGCTCATCCCTCTCTACTTTGCCCTCTCTACAGAGCATACATAGCAGCCCAGTGAGGACTGAGGCATTGTATTTTGGACATCCGTTGCTTCCATCACCAAAAGGTATACTGAGACCCCGTACATGCATAGTTGCAACATGTGTAATTGGACCAATGAATGCTAATGGACTTGTAAGGTAAATTGTAATTGATGTAAGTCCATGGATTCAAAGTACATATGTGTAATATGATTTTGTAATGCACATACAAGTTTCATGGTGTATGAATATGAAGAAATGAGTTCTTATAAGTGATGGGTGTGATTGGAACTCAAAATGAGTAGTGTGGTAAAATGGAATGAAGTTATGCTCCCATTTAGTTTGGAATGTGATACTTTTGGATATACAAGTAATGCACATAAGTTTTAATGTGCATAAGGAATGAATGGATGCTATTTTCAAGTCATTAAGGTGGATGGATAAGAAAATGACTATGGCAGCAAATTAAGGACGATTAGGTGTGAGTTACAGCAGGAAAACTGCAGGAAATCTGGAAAACATGAAGGCCAGATCGATCTCATAGGATGAGAGATCGATCTGGAAGAGCCAGAATGCTCTTATTTGGACAATGGAATAGAGCAGATCGATCTCCAATGGGGCCAAATCGATCTCCTAAGCATTCTGTAATGAAAAGATCGATCCTCAAACATACAGATCGATCTCCTTAGCTCTCTGTTTGGGAGCAGATTGATCTCATACTTCGACAGATCGATCTCATGCTTAAAATACCGTGAAAATGAGGGATTTAAAGGGACCAGATCGATCTCCTCTTGGACCAGATCGATCTCCTCAAGTGATTTCTATGAAAGGAGTGCTGAAAAATTGAAAATTTTGGAAAAAACACCAATCTTCCATTTCTAACCCAAAAATCTAACTTTCTATCTCTAAAATCAGCCATTTCTAGTAAGATTTGAGGGGAGGTCATTAGACACTAAGTTGTTCATCTTGAGGAAGAGAATGACATAGTTGGAACCTAAAATCTCATTGTTGGTATTGAAGGAGCTAAGGGCATTGACATTTGGGGCAAGAAGAAAAATTAGATCTGGTGAGATTCTAATACTCCAATCTAAGTACATTATTTATTTTAGTGATTTTGGAGTTGAGTTGGATGTGTATTGATGGATAAATTATTTAGGGATGTGGTAGAATTGGTGTGACCTAGAAAACCTAGAATGGGTATAATGTGAGAAGATATGGGATGAATGAGTTTATGATTTATGGGCTTGCTAAAGTTGTTATTGAGGTAATGTGTATGATTTTAGATGGTTAAATGGAATTACATTGTGAGTTTGGAGGAATTGTGAAAATGAGTATGTATATGCTTAATAAAATGTCATAGTGAGGGAATTCATGAAATATGAACACTATGAGCTTAATGTCGATTTAATATCGATTTGGAATAAGTTAATAGGCCTAAGAAGATCCATAGACTCAAGTTATGGGTAAAGTAATGAAATGAGGCCTCATAAGCGTTAATAGAGGCTATAGATTGAATTGACTATAGCAAGCACAAGGGTTGCATTATATGGATTGAATATAATATGAAATATGATTGTGTGCAGTCCCGAAGAGTTCGTTGAAGACGAATTGACCACACGAGTGAGCAGCGCTAAGGAAACGGAATCACGAGTCGCGATTCCAGGTAAGGGAATTCTGTAAGTATATAGAGGTAGCTGCTCGTATTTTGTGGGTGTATAGGGCTTTGAAAATGTGTATGAGTTTATAGAAATGTGTTTGAAGATGTATGAAAATTACTACGAGTATTTGTATGAGATTTGGTTGTTTGAAATGGTTATTGAAAAGGGATAGTAAGGCTAATAATTGCATAAATCACGTGTTTTGAATGCTTTTACAAAACACAATGCTTTGATTTGAGCAAATAAAAGGATAGGCTGGCTAGTACTTGAATGATGTTGTGAAATAGCCCATGTGAGGCGCTAAGCATATTTTGAGATATTTTGAATACATGTGAGCCGCCTATCGTGTATATGTGATTTAATTCGCGCTAGAGCCTCGCTCGCGCTGGATTTCAATATTTTCACTTGTGTGAAACGTGCTAGAGCTTAGCTTGCACTTTGTTTTGGAACTATGACGATGTTTTATAAATCGTATTGGAGCTTTTGCTCGTACGTGGATTTGAGTGGTTTTTCTTATGCATATAACCGTACTGGAGCTATGCTCGTACGTGGTTTCTTTATATTTTTATGCATAAATGTCGTACTAGAGTGTTGCTCATACGAAGTGATTGGTTTTGATGCATGAATTCGCGCTAGAGCGTAGCTCGCGTTGGTTTTCACACTGTGGTATGTATGAGGCCGTGGTGAGAGATGCGGATTGGTGTTCAGGGAACCCAACAGGCCTAACAGACCTCTTGAGTGGGGTGAGGGTGAGGGGCTAGGACCTGACATCATCCATTCAGGGAACCCAACAGGCCTAACAGACCTCTTGAGTGGGGTGAGGGTAAAGGGCTAGGACCTGAATCAGGGAACCCAACAGGGGCGACCAAGGCCATGAGGGGCTAGGACATGGTATTGAGGGTACTCCCACGTGCACTTGAGACTATAGAGGTTACACTTGGTATGGGGTAGATAAGACCTACGGCAGGCACCCCCAACCATGTTATGGGTCTGCGGAGTACGATGTACTGTGTATATCACATGGAGTACGATGTACCGCGTGGTGGTTACTTGATTTCAGAAAGTCTGGCGGAGAACTAACCCACCTTCGTACCAGCATGATACCCCGCACACCGGGATCCGTGTGGTTTGGGATGATATGTGACAGTTGGCCAACATAGTCAGATGAGTTATAGTAACCTGTCTCCTTGCTTGATTTACTTACTACCACATGATTTTAATCTCTAAGTGTGATTGTGATTGTTCAAGGTAGACCCGAAAGAGGGGTCGAGCCTCGTGGAATTGATTTGTGAAATGAAAATGAGGTTGTGATTGTGAATTGATGTGATGGGATTGTATGTGTTTGAGAAAGAGTTTTATGACGTGGGTTTAAAAATGAGGTTTCTTAATGAATTGCCCTTTTTTATGAATTTAAATGAGATTGAGCATGAGATGATTTATACATGATGTTTTTACCATGTTTTATATGCCAATTTTACATGATTTTGATACATGATATATATGTATACTCATATGGCATAGTTTTACTTCCTCATGCTCCTACTACAAACAATTTATGAATAACACTATCAGCATGTAGATAGAGTAGTTATCTACCATGCTTGCATTATTGCCTTACTGAGCGTGTGGTTGCTCATCCCTCTCTATTTTTCCCCTCCTACAGAGCGTGCATAGTAGCCCAGTGAGGACTGAGGCGTGGTAATTTGGACATCCGCTGCATCTCCATCACACAGAGGTATATACACAGTGATTCTTTTTGTATCTAAACAATGTAAAAGCACAGTATTCTTTTGAGTTGTAATTATGGGGGATGTAGATGTCAGTAAAACATGTTTTTGTATAAATACACGATTAAATGCGAATGTATGACATCGTTTTATTTAATTGAGAATGAATGAGATGTGATGTTTATTATTGACTCACAGCCCAACAGTGTGGTGGTAAGTTTGTTCACGACCGGGTAAGGTAACAGTAAAACGCGAAAAATTTATAGTGATTTTCGGTTAAAGGGAATGAAAATGGGTCGTGACATATACACACAGGGATTCTTTTTGTATCTAAACATGTAAAGGCACAGTAGTCATTTTGTATTGTAATGTGGGGGATGTAAAAGTTAGAAAACGTGTCATCTATAAGTGTATAACTTAACTTTCAAATGAATGACACTTCTTTTGATTAATTTAAGAATGAATGATGAGTTATGATTATTATTAATTCACAGCCCAACTGTGTGGTTGTGAGTTTGTTCACAACCGGGTAAGGAAAGGAAAATGCGAAAAATTTATAGTGATTTTTGGTTAAAAGGGATAGAAAGGGTCGTGACAGAGACAATTTTGGTCTTGGGATTAGGAAGTTGACTTCCCTAGGCTATCTTTTTTAACAAATATTTTTTACACATAGGGCAGTCAACTAATCAATTTGAACAATCGACTAATCATTTTGGACAACCAACTAATCAAGAGAAATGTTCATTCTAAACTCAATTTCCTACTTCCAAAATTTCATGTTCTTAACACATGCATTCTACATGAATTTGAAACTTATTTTTACTTGAAAAATTGTGTTCTCTGGTAATATATACAATACTTTCATGCTTAATCATGTTTAAATGTTATAGAATGACTTAAAAGTCAAATGTATCCTCAACTTTTTGCATTACATGAATATAAGCTCTCAATATTTTATTTTGTGGAAATTAGTCCATAAACTTTTATTTTACGGTAAATAAACCTTCAACTTTTCAAAATCATACAATTAAGCTCAAATTTGTTAAATGACACTAACTACTGTTTGGATATCCTAAATGGAAGCTAACGTGGATAGTTTAGTTAGTTGCCACTAAGGATGTAAATGGGTAGTGTGTAAACGGGTACCCGGCACTACCCGTCCCGTTTAAGTCAGATTCGGGTACCGGTAAAAGGGTTTTAATCGGGTTAGGGTAGTAATTTCACTACCCGTGACGAGTTCGGATAGTACCCCTCGGATACTCGGTACTCGAACCCGATTATTGTAACCGGGTTAGGGTACCCGAACCCGGTACCAGAACCCGTTTATTTTTTGCTTACAAAATATAATTTTTAAGGCTGTGGGGACTTGAACCTTCATCTTTTAATCTTTATACAATGAACTTGCCAAGTAAATCATAGCTTATATTTGACATAATGTGTTCTAAAAAATATTTATACAATAAAATTTTGTGTGTCTAAAAAAAATTAGTAATTAGCATAATAAAAATAATTATGAAATTAAAATAATTGATTATACTTAAAATAATAAGTTTTAAAATTTTAAATATAATGTACTCAAATTAAATTAAAAAAAATTCATAATTAGTTAAAATGCAATTCTTACACATTAATGATTAGTCATTTGCATATATGATATCAATTCATAGTATATTTATATGATACAAATTGTATTTAAAATTGTAATTTTCAATTTTAATAAAATATTGTTGACTAAAAAAATTAATAAAAAATAATAATAAAATAAATAATTATGAAATTAAATTAGGTTAATTATGCTTAAGATAATATGTCTTAAAATTTTAAATACGAGATACTGAAATTGAAATAATTAAAGTTTCATATTTAGTTAAGATCAAATTCTTATATATATATATATATATATATATATATATATATATATATAGTATTTGTATATGATACAAATTATACTTAAAATTGAAATTATCAATTATAATAAAACATTGTTTATTCAAAAAAATCAATGATTCAAATTAAAATTTTAAGTATATGATAAATTGATAATTTCATATTATAGTATATGATATTATAGTATAATTATAATATATGATACTATAATATATGATCATTTACATATATGATACTATAGTATATGTATATGATACAAATTGTAATGAAAATATTAATTATCAATTTAAGGTCTACATATTTTTAATCATTTAATATTATTATCATTGATTAAATTAATTTACCTTACATAAATATATCATAACTTCATAAGAAATCAAATATATCAAATTAGAAATACTATGGTATATATTATGCACTCATAATGGTTTCAAGTTACTTGTTGAACTATTAAAGTTTGTTTAATTATGATGGAACATGTATGTTTTTATTTAATTTTATGTTTTTGATTTTTGATGTTAGAATAATTTTTTTTCATAGTCGGGTTTCAGGTTTTAGGTTCGGGTTAATAAATAGGTTGTCAAAATATAAATTGAATAATCGGGTAATTATACGGGTTCGGGTATTTAACAGGTAGTACAAAATTTATTAGGGTAAGGTTTAGGTAATTGTTTCAAAAATTAATTGGGTAATTATAGGATTCGGGTTTTGTAATTATTAATCGGGTTCGGGGTCAGGTAGTCCAAAATTAGTGGGTACCCGCCCCGTTTACATCCCTAGTTGCCACGTGTGCAATACTAATGAAAGTTAGTGTCATTTATTTTTTTAAACAATGTCATTTAACATATATAAACTTAATTGCATGATTTTGAAATGTTAAGGAGTCGTTTGGTATCGTTGTCAATTTTGTGTTTTGTGTTTTATGTTTTCTGTTTTAGAAAATTTTGTTTTTGTCTTTGTTTTGTTTTGTCTTGAAAATATGAAAATAGAAAACATGTTTGTAAACTAATAATTTGTATAATTTAAAAATTGAAAACATAAAACATGTTTAGCATTTAAATAGTTGAAACATTATTTTTTAATCTTATAATTTCTTAATATTGCATTAAATATTTTTATTAAAAATATATAATTTTAGGATATTATTAATAATGTGCAATTTTATTCTTAATTTTGATATATTACTAAAACTATTTCTTTAATATTATATAAAATTTATCCTAAAATTATTATTCTAAATTTTACATGAATCTTATTTCATACATTATATTTCTAAAAACAATTAATATTTAAATTTAATACAACTAAATTTTAATATGATATCAATAAAATTACATAAGCACAATTAAAAGTACAAACGTAAAATTTATAATACAAAAAAACAAAAAAAAAAGATAGTTTATGTCATGAGATATATATATATATATATATATATATATATATATACAACAATTAATTATTTTGGTATACATTTCACAATTCAGTAGCAATTTCATCACGAACTCTACAAAGAAAAAAACAAAGTGGTTTAACAAGAGAAATCAATAATGTTGGACAATACATGAATTGAAACAGGGCAAAGCGCAATAATGACTTGAAATTGAGACCAATTTGAATATTGAAAACAAAGACTTTGGAGTGTGTCATAGTTGTAGAAAATTAAAGCTGTAGAGACTACCTAAAGATGGTCAAGGTATGAATTATCTCTCTCACTATAGCATATTAAAAAAAAAAGTTGTTACAAGCTATGTAGTTGATTTGTGCTAAGCTACAAAATGTTTGATTATATGATTTTGAAGCCTAAAAGGATTCATGCCAAGCTACAAAAGAAAGGGATTAAGGGTTACTCTCCAACATTGTTTCTTGGAAATACCCTTGACATCAAGAAGGCACAATCCAAGGTGTCTGTTAACTTTGAATGATATATTTTGAAATGACAAAACATTAATTTAAATATGCTTAAGTTAAATCTTCAAATCATATGTAAGGTATCATCTCTAAGTAATTGTCTTAAAGAAAATAGTATCAGTTGTACCAAAAATTACTTAGAAATCTTGGGAAGAACTAAACTTAGAAACCTTACACCTTTGAAAAATAAATCTCTACAGGAAAAAATGATACTGAAGCAAAGAGATCGATCTCCTGGGCTGTGAGATCGATCTCTGATTTACGGAAGCATTGAAAGATCGATCTCCTGGGTTGTGAGATCAATCTTCTTTTGGCAAAGACATTGAAAGATCGATCCCCTCTTAGCAGAAGCATTGAAAGATTGATCTCCTGGGTTATGAGATCGATCTTCTTTTGGCCGAGACATTGTAAGATCGATCTCATGGGGTTGTGAGATCGATCTCTTCTAGGCAGTAGCAATATTTTGTAAGACCCTTGTTTTTATGTAGCTTGTTCCTTATGATTTATATATGTACAGATGTTGTATTAAGTAAATTAAATCATAAGAAGAGTATTTACTAGATTTAAGTGTTAGGAAAAAGCTTTAACACTTCAAAGCTACATAAAAGTCGAAAAAGGGCTATAAGAGCCACATGGCTAAACTGAGTAAATTTGAATCATTCTGACTGAAAAGAAGAACATAAATGAGAAAAAAAATAGGGAGCTCATGAAGGAAAGTCAGTTTGATTTAGTCCTGAAATAGAGAACAAGAGTAAAAGCCAAAAAGGGGCAAAACAGACATTTTCAATGGTTTAAGGTAATTTAAGGTATATTTGCCTACCGGAAACGGCTAAAACGTAAAATCAAGAGTGTAAACCATAAGATATGACACTTTCAAATTTTTGAGATAAAGTCAATGTGGTCAATGATTAAGGAAAAAGTCAACTGTAGTTAGGAAAAGTGAACTTTTACCATAATTGACTAACCATGGTTAAAAATTAACCTAAGTGTAGAGAAAAATATTTTTGGTCAGAATACAAGATAATCATCCCTGGAAGTAAGGAAAATTTATTCGAATGAATTTCGGGTTAAATTTAATAGGTAAAAATGTAATGGGCCAAAGTGAAGATTTTAAAGCCTATTAAGGTATAATAAGTGTAGATCGAATTTCTTAGGTCCATTAGACCAAATTGTAGGACCGATTGGTAGGCAAAATATTTAGACAATTTAAGGCCCGATGTATAGTAAAAATTTGAGCCCGAAAGCACATTAGAAAGGCCCAAACCGAGAAGCCCAAATGCTAGGCCCAAATTAATAAAAATCAAGCCCATTAGTAAAAGGTAACCATAGCCAATTTGGTAACCATTACCTAAATCAATTCAAATTAAATTTTGTTAGCTGAAAAGTAAGGCTTAATGACTAAGTAATGGACTTATAAATCATCCAACACAAATACATCTTCTTCCTTAAGAGTTCGGCTAGAAGAAGGAAACCATTAAAACACATATAGCTAAGCTTTCTCTCACTAGAAATACTAGGAAAAAGGCATATTTGGAACTTGCATTCTTCATGAAAATTGTTCCAAATTGAGAGAGGATTAACATATGTTGGAATTGGCTATCAAGGAGTCATATTGTACAAACCGAGAGGCTTCAAAGTTTCGGCCAAGTGTGAACGCATATACTACGTATAATTTTAAGCTTTCAAATTCATATATGTTAATGTATGAATTATTCTAAGTATATTGGTATATGTTTTAAGCATTGAAACACATGGAATCACTATGAACATGAATTGGTCGAGAGTGAGTAGTGATAAATTGATAAATGCCCATATGCTTTTAAGGCATGAATGAGTTAATATACATGTGTTCATGATTATGGTATAGTTAGAATTAATCAATTTGATCAATTAGTGGATGAATTAAGTTGGTAATCAAGGTATTTGATAAAATGCCTAAATGAACTAAGAGAAGCTTAAGAACATTGCCAACCAAGTGTTTCTGAAAATACCTAAGTGAATTGTGTAAGACCTGTATTTTGGATGTAAACTTTATGAAATCATGAGTATGGCGATATATTGGCAATGTAAAGCATAAGTGATGTAAGTCCATGGATTCGATGTACATAATTGTAATATGAGTTTGTAATATACATAAGTTTCATTTTATATGAATATAAAGAAATGGGCTTTTATAAGTGATGAATGTGATTGGAACTTAAAAAGATTAGTGCAGCAAATGGAATGAAGTTGCATGAAATTTGCATAAGTATTTATACTTCCATTTAGTTTTGGATGGTATACCTTTGGTTATACAATGAATGCACACAAGTTTCAATGTGTATAAGGTATGAATGGATGCCATTTTTCAGTCTTGAAGGTGGTTGGATGAGAAAATAACTATGGCAGCAAATTAAGAAAGTTTTGTGTAAGTTACTGCAGAAAACTGTAACAAAAATCTGGAAATATGAATGCCAGGTCAATCTCATAGGATGAGAGATCGATCTAGAAGAGCCAAAAAATGCTCTTATTTGAGCAATGGAACAAGACAGATTGATCTCTATTGGAGCCAGATCAATCTGCTAAACATTCTGGAATGAGAAGATCGATTTTGATGCAAACAGATTGATTTCCTTAGCTCTCGGGTTAAAGCAGATCGATCTCCCCTGGATGCAGATTGATCTTCTTAAGCTACTGCCTGAGATAGATCGATCTCAAGCCCTTGACAGATCGATCTCATGCATTCAAATTGGTGTGAAAATGAGGGATTTAAGAGGACCAGATTGATCTCATGCCTTGACAGATCGATCTAATCAAGCAATTTCTATAAATAGGAGCAGTGAAATCTGCAGATTTCGGGAAACAATCTCTCTCTTCCATTTCAACCTAAAACCTTACTTTATCACTCCTCAATCCACCCATTTCCAGTAAGATTTGAGGAAAGACCATTAGATACAAAGTTATTCCTATCAAAGAGAAGAACAACATACTTTGGATTTGAAACCTCATTTGTGGTATTGGAGGAGCAAGGTGTATTTTCGATTTGGAGCAAGAAGAAAAACTAGATTTGGTAAGTTTCTAACACTTCAACCCAAGTACATTTGGCTATTTATTTTGGAGTGGATTTTTATGTAGATTAATGGTTAAAACTACCTAGGATGTGATGGAATTAGTGTGACCTAGAAAACCTAGAATAAATCTAATGTGAGAAGATATGGGTTGAATGAGTTCATGATTTATGGATACTGCTAAGTTGTTATTAAAGTAATATGAGTCATTTGAAATGATTAAATGAAGCCACATTGTGAGTTTAGAGGATTTATGGAAATGAGTATGTAAGATGTTTGATAAAATGCCATAGTGAATAAATTGATGAGATATGAACACTATGAGCTTAATGTCGATTTAATATCGATTTGGTATAAATCAATAGGCCTAAAAAGAATCAATAGACTCGAGATATGAGTAGAACGATAAAACTAGGCATAATAAGTGTTAATGGAGGCTATAGGTTAAATTGACTATAGCAAACACCAGAGTTGAGTAATATGGACTAAATCGATGTGATATACGACTTTGTGCAGTCCTGAAGAGTTTGTTGGAGACAAATCGGACCGCACAAGTAAGCAGCTCTAAGAAAGTGGAATCACGCGACTCGATTTCAGGTAAGGGAATTCTGTAAGTGTATAGAGATAGCTGCTCGTACTTTGAATTCATGGGTGATTATAGGGTGTTTATGAATTGCATGACTGTTTGAGAAAAGTGATTGATGATGTGCGTGAATAACTACGAGTATGTATTTATGATTTGGTTTTTGAAATGAGTTTCATAAAAAGGGGATAGTAAGGCTAATAATTGCATAAACTATATGTTTTGATGTTTTACAAAACACATTGCCTTGTTTAAGCAAATCTACGAGTAGGCTGGCTAATGTTTATATGATGTTGTGAAATAGCACATGTGAGGTGCTGAACATGTTTTGAGATTGTTCTTAATGTATATGAGCCGTCTATCGTGTTTGTGTGAATTAAAATCGTGGTAGAGCCTCGCTCGCACTGGATTTTAGTTTTTTTCCTATGTATGAAACGTGCTGGAGCTTAGCTCGCACCTTGATTTGATTTGTGATGATGTCTGGAGCTTTTGCTCATACGTGGATTTTAAGGAGTTTTCTTATGCATATAATCGTACTAGAGCTATGCTCGTACATGGTTTTCTCATGAATTTATGCATAAATGTCGTACTAGAGCATTGCTTGTACGAGGACATTTATTTATGATGCATGAATCGTGCTAGAGTGTCAAACTCGTGTTTTCGATTTACGTATGTAGCTTATACCTTATGATTCCTATGTGTACGAACACTCTATTTCATAGTTGAATCATAAGAAGAGTATTTACTATCATGCAATCAACTAATTAAGAAATTTAAAAATGCATGTAAGCTACATAACAACGAGATAAGGGTTAAATTGATTTTCGAATAAGTACAGGGGTAAAACGGTCAAATGATCAAAATCCAGTATAAATTCGATGAGAAAATTTTATTAAAAATATGAAATTGAGGACTCTTGAACAAAATCGAGGAAAATATTGAATTTCGAGTCCAATTGGTCAAGATATGAATTTATTTAATATTTTCAGAATTTTCACCTCGAAAAATGAGCCTGAAAATAGGAGAAAAATATACTGAAAAGGTAAAATCGGACTGATAAATTCAATTACGGATTAAATGAATTGAATATGAATTTTTGGGATATTTTTAGGATTTTTATTATTATTTTAATGAATAAAATAATAATAAAAATATATTAAGAATAATAAAAGAAAAAAAGAAATTGAAAATTAGAAATTGGAGAAACGTGGGGAGAGAGAAGAGGAGGAAACCGCGTGAAGACCGACAGAGAAGAGAAAGACCACCGGACGGCGAGCACCGACGACCAGCAGCTAGGCCAAGGGCCGAAAAAGGAAGAAGGGCTTCGCGCGATCCTTCTGCCATCGACGACGCGCCCCACCGGCGTTGGTAGGAGCAGATAGACGGAGTTGAAGCCGCGGAGGAAGAGAGAGGAATTCGACGGCCATCGACGATGATTGGCTCCGAGCGAGGCCAAACGAGAGGTCCCCAGGCTGTGGCGCGCCGAACGACGACAGTGGCACTCGGAGAACCTACCGAACGACGTCGGCACGACTAAAGGAAGCTTGAACCGGTCGGCGATTCAGGGAAGAACCTTCTACGTTGAACCGGACTAGACCGGTTCAGCCAAGGAGAAAAGAGGAAAAAGAAGAAAAAAGAAAGAAAAAGAAAAAGAAAAATTTTTGAGATTTCATCGGACTTCGGTTCGATGATAAATTTTGAACGGAAGCCCGATCGAACTTTGATTTGCGTACCATCGCATAATCTCGGCTCCAGAGTCATATTGAGAGTGACCGGACTGCGAGATTTGGACAGCACAGAAGAAGAGAGGTCACACTACGTGATCTGAGGTAAGGGACTTTTGTGAGTAGTTAGAGATACCTACATGTATTTTCGTCTGCTTTTACATTCACTTAAAAACTCTAAGGGTCAAAGAAAGTGAATAATAATTATTGTGGCCCGATATTGGCAAATTACGATTTTGCCTTTAGTTAGGAAAAAAGTCAACTTTTGTGAAAAGTTGTAAAAAGCATGGAAACCACCATTTTGAGTGTTTTACTACTGTTTAGCAGAAGAATAAATAGATGGGCTAATGATTTTAAGGTTGATGTGAATTAAGCACACTTTATAGTGCTGATTTTGATGTTTTGAAAATCATCCCTTTTTAAAGAGCCATCTATCAAATTATGTGAGAATAAATCGTGCTAGAGCACAGCTCGCACTTGATTTCATATATTTTCCACATATATTAGTGCTGGATTGTGATTCGCACTAGATTTCCATGACATGCATGATACAGTGCTGGAGTTATTACTCGTACTCAGTTTTATATGATATGCGCATGAGAGAGTGCTGGAGCGATTAGCTTGTACTCGAGTTTTACATGAGATGCATGACAGAGTACTGGAGCGTTGCTCGTACTCGATTCTTCATGATTTATACATGACATAGTACTGGAGCTATTGCTCGTACTTGATTTGATGAGTTTTGTGCATAGCATGGTACTAGAGCTATTGCTCGTACTTGATTTGAAACATGAACTATGCATGACCTAGTTGTTGGAGGTTTACTCACACTAGAGTTGAGTTTGTGATGTGAAACAGTGTTTGAGCGGAGTGTCGACTGTAAGTCGCGCTCAAAGGTGCGCATTGTATGTGATATACGATACATGTTGAAAAACCATGCTTGATTTCCTCATGTAGACTGAGTGTCACACTATGAGAGGTTCGCATGTGGATATAGAGACGTGGTATGATATTCCATGGTTTGAGGGCTAAGACCTATGGCAGGCACCTCGACTGTGATGAAGGGTCCACAGAGTACATTGTACCATGCGAGTGGCATGGAGTACACTATACCGTGTGGTGTTGTGGAGTTGAGGAGGATATAGCTGACGTTGTGATGGACTGACCTCCCTCCCATTGCAGTAGTGATGCCTCGCACACTAGGATTCCGTGTAGCTTGGGATCACGATTGTCAAATATGGCCATAGTCTAGGATACTCTTTCCATTTTCACTACAGAGTCTCACATAATATATCACCTGATTGACTGCTTTATTTACGGATGACCTGAGGGATGGGTCGGAATCCGATTGTTGTGATGTGAATGATTTAAATGCCATATTTAATGTGTTTTAAATATACATGGCATGATTTGTCCAAAGGCATTGTGATATTATAAAGATGCATTATTTTGAACTATATGCCTACATTTGAGAAAGAAAGCATGATTTCTGTACATGGGATTTAATCTATACAAGTATATATATATATATATATATATATATATATATATATATATATTTTAAAGACATGCTTTTAAAGTGAGTTAAGGAAATGATATTTTCGAGACATAGCATTATTTTGAGTAGATAGTGTAGATGTCTACTTGCTTGCCTGATTTCCTTGCTGAGCGCGTTGTATGCTCACTCCCCTTTCTTTTACATCTCTCTACAAAGCATCAGCAGTAGAGTGAGAGCATTTGAGGGATAGTATTCCTATTGTCCGCTGCTATTTCCTATCGATCGACAGGTATACATATTTTGTATGGTTATGTATCTAAACATAGAAACAGCACAGTGATGTATACAATATATATTATGGGGAATGTATTTGTACTATCTTTTATATGATCTCACATGTATTATAAAAGAAGTTACAGTCAGTAACAATATATTGACATGTATGTATGATAATGGATGATATGGTATGCGAGGAAGCTAACATCAAATCACAGCCCAACCATTGAAGAGAGGAAAGGTAAGTTAAAAATGTAAAAAATTTGTAGTGATTTTGGTTAAGTCAGGAAGGGTCTTGACATAGAGCTTAGCTCACACAGGTTTTCACACTATGGTATGTATGATGTCGTGGTAAGGGTAATACGGATTGGTGTTCAGGGAACCCAAAAGAGGCAAGCAAGGCCACGAGGGGCTAGGACCTGATATTAATTCATTCATGGAACCCAAAAGGGGCGAGCAGGGCCATGAAGGGCTAAGACCTGATGTTAATACTCCCACATGCACTTGAGACTATATCGGTTACACATGGCATTGGGGTAGATAAGACCTATGGCTGGCACCCCCAACCATGTTATAGGTCTGCGGAGTACGTTGTACCATGTATATCACATGGAGTACGTCATACCGCATGGTTGTGATGATGATATGAAAGTTTGGCGAAGAACTAACCCACCTTCGTTCCAACATGATACCCCGCACACCGAGATCCGTGTGGTCTGGGATGACTTATGACATAGTTGACCAACATAGTCTATTGAGATGTAGTGACCTATCTCACTTGATGTTACATAATATGTCAGGACCCGTTCTCAATCCATGACTTAACCCAAAACCACTACAAATTTTTCACATTTTTAACTTACCTTACCTCTCTTCAATGGTTGGGCTGTGATTCGATGTTAGACTCCTCGCTTACCACATTATCCATTATCATACATACATGTCAATATATTGTTACTGACTGTAACTGCTTTTATAATACATTTGAGATTATATAAAATCTAACACAAATACATTCCCCATAATATATATCGTATACATCACTGTGCTGTTTCTATGTTTAGATATATAACCGTACAAAATATGTATACCTGGCGGTCGATAGGAACTAGCAGTGGACTCAGGAATACTATCCCTCAATAGCTCTCGCTCTACTGCTGATGCTCTGTAAAGAGATATAAAGAAAGGGGGGTGAGCATACAACGCACTCAGTAAGGAAATCAGGCAAGCAAGTAGATATCTACACTATCTACTCAAAATAATGCTATGCCTTGAAAACATTATTTCCTTAACTCACTTTAAAAGCATGTCTTTAAATATATATATGTATACTTGTACAGATTAAATCCCATGTACAGAAATCATGCTTTCTTTCTCAATTATAGGCATGTAGTGCAAAACAATGCATCTTTATATAAATCATGCCTTTATGTAAATCATGCCATGTATATTTCAATCACAATAAATATGGCATTAAATACTTCACATCACAAAATCGGAGTCCGACCCATCCCTCAGGTCTGTCCGCAATTTAAATCAGTCAATCAATGTGATGTATCATGTGAGACTCTGTGGTGAAATGTAAATAGTATCCTGGACTATGATCATATCCGACATGCGATCCCAAGCTACACGGAATCCTAGTGTGCGGGGCATCACTGCTGCAACGGGAGGGGGTCAGTCCATCACAACCGCCAGCTATATCCTCCTCAACTCCACAACACCACACGGTACAGTGTACTCCCATGCCACGTGCACGGTACGACAAGGTACTCCATGCCACATGCACAGTACAACATACTCCGTGGACCCTACATCACAATTGGGGTGCCTTCCATAGGTCTTAGCCTTCAAACCATGGAATATCATACCACATCTCTAATACCCTCATGCGGCCATCCTCTCACATAATGTGACACTCAGTCACACAAGGATGTGGCATGGGTTTGTAACATGTATTATATATCACATACAGTGCGCGCCTTTGAGTGCGACTCACAGTCGACACTCCGCTCAAACACTATTTCACATCACAAAACTCAACTCTAGTGCGAGTAAACCTCCAGCAACTAGGTCAATGCATAGTTCATGTATTAAATCAAGTACGAGCAATAGCTCCAGTACCATGCTATGCATAATATCATCAAATCAAGTACGAGCAATAGCTCTAGTACTATGTCATGTATAAATCATGAAAAATCGAGTACGAGCAACGCTCCAGCACTCTGTCATGTATCTCATGAAAAACTCGAGTACGAGCTAATCGCTCCAGCACTCTCTCATGCATATATCATATAAAACTGAGTACGACTAAGAACTCTAGTACTCTATCATGCATGTCATGGAAATCTAGTGCGAATCATAATCCAGCACTAATGTATGTGGAAAATATATGAAATCCAGTGCGAGATGTGCTCCAGCACAATTCATTCTCACATAGTATGATAGATGGCTCTTTAAAAAGGGATGATTTACAAAACATCAAAATCAGCACTATAAAGTGTGCTTAATTCACATCAACCTTAAAATCATTAGCCCATCTATTTATTCTCCTGCTAAACAGCAGTTAAACACTTAAAATAGTAGTTTCCATGCTTTTTACAACTTTTTACAACTTTTCACAAAAGTTGACTTTTTGACTAACTAGGGGCAAAATCGTAATTTGCCACTATCGGGTTGCAATAATTATTATTCACTTTCTCTGACCCTCAGAGTTTTAAAGTGAATGTAAAAGTAGACAAAAATACGTGCAGGTATCTCTAACTACTCACAAAAGTCCCTTACCTGCAATCACTCGAGAAATTTCACTTTCTCTGCGCTGCTCGTTTCAGCAGTCCGATTTGCTTCTCTAATACTCTCTGGAGCTGCATATAACCATTTATCATGTTAATTACATTTTTCCTACTGTATTTCACATTAAATACAGTCTATCTCCCTTAATGGGCTTTAATAATCCTTAATGGGCCTAATTATGCCTTAAGCCCATTTTCATTTTACTATTCATTTTCGTTGGGCCTATTGGGCTTATGGGCCCACCAACTCTTATTGGGCTTGTCCTAGACCCATTACATCTTATTGGGCCTAAAATATTTGGGCTTGGCCCATTGGGCCTCTCGGCCACATGCCATGGCCGAGAGCTATCCATGCCATCGGTTACACCATGGCATGCCATCCATGCCTATTTGTCTAGCCAATTCACTTAGAAATTTCCACAAACACTTGTTAGGCAATGTTCCTAAACATTATATAGTTCATTTAGGCATTTTATCAAACACCTTGATTGCCAACTAATTACATGTATTAATTAATCAAATTGATTAATTCTAATTACACCATAATCATTAATACATGTACATTAATCCATTTATGCCTTAAAATCATATGGACATAAATCAATGTCTCACCACTCACTCTCGGCCTAACCAACATCATAGTGATTTAATATGTTTCAATGCTTAAAACATAAATCAATATACTTAAAATCATTCATACATTAACATATATGAAATTGAAAATTAGAAAATATACCAATTGTTGTGTTCACCCTTTGGCCGAATCTTTGAAGGCTCTCGGTTTGCACTCTATGGCTCCTTGATATCCAATTCCAACATATTTCACTCTCCTTTCAATTTGGAACAACTTCCATGAAGGATGCAAGTTCCAAATATGCCTAATTCCTAGTGATTTCTAGTGAGAGAAAGCTTGGATAATATGTTTCAATGGTTTCTTCTTCTAGCCAAATTTGGTGTGGTGAAGATGACAATGGTGTGGCTGAATTTATAAGCCACTTACTTAGCCATTAAGCTTTACTTTCCAGCCATTAAGCTTAACTTTCCAAGCCTTAGCCATGAGTCACCTAATGAGTCACCTTATGAGTCATGGTTAGCTTTAACTATGGTTAGATATTTATCTCATGGGCTTTCCATTTGGGCTTCTCAGTTTGGGCTTTCTTAATGGGCTTTCAGGTTGAAATTTTTACTATGCCTCGGGCCTTTAATTGTCTCAAAATTTGGCCAATCAATTGGTCCAACAATTCGATATAAAGGACCTAAGAATTTCGATATACGTTTAGTATACCTTACTGGGCTTTAAAATTTTCACCTTAGTCCCATTACGTTTTTAACCATTAAATTTAATCCGGAATCCTTCCGAATAAATTTTCCTTACTTCCGGGGATGATTATCTTGTATTCTGGCCAAGAATATTTTTCCCCAATTTTTTCTCCACACTTAGGTTAATTTTTAACCACGATTAGTCAACTATGGTAAAAGTCCACTTTCTTTACTATAGTTGACTTTTTCCTTAACCATTGACCAAGTTGACTTTTTCTCAAAATTTTGAAAGCGTCATATCTTATGTCTTACACTCTCGTCTTTATGTTTCAACCGTTCCCGGTGGATAATTTCACCCAAAACACCTTATCTCGCCAAAATGGTCCATTTCACCCTTTTTAGTTTTTCCTCTTGTTTTCTGTGTTCGGGACTAAATCAAGCTGACTTTCCTTCATGAGCTCTCTATACTTTCCCATTTTTAGTTCTTATTTTTAGTCAGGATGATTTAGATCCACTTGGTTTAGCCTGTAACCCTTATAGCTCACATTAGGCTTTTTATGTAGCTTTTGCGTGTTAAATCATTTCACTAACAC
Source organism: Firmiana major (assembly GCA_033439115.1). Taxonomy (NCBI): domain Eukaryota; kingdom Viridiplantae; phylum Streptophyta; class Magnoliopsida; order Malvales; family Malvaceae; genus Firmiana; species Firmiana major. The sequence goes on along the minus strand of CM065907.1, from coordinate 38,455,410 downwards.
TTTATGTCTAGTAAATACTCTTCTTATGATTCAACTATAATAACATAGTGTTCATACACATAGGAATCATAAGGTACAAGCTACATAAAAATTCAGGTCTAACATAATACCACATGATTCTTAAACACGAGTGTGATGGTGATTTGTCCAGGGTAGACCCGAGTGAGGGGTCTAGTCTTGTGGGATTTGTAATTTAATGAAATGATAAATTGATTTATGATGAGATGTAATGTGATTTGAAAAGGATGTTTCTTAAATGAATTTCCCTTTTGTGATAAGTTTTAATGAGAATAAGCATGAAATGATTTTACATGTTGATATTTCCATGTTTTATGCCTATTTACATGATTTTCAATACATGATATATGTATATACAAGTGGCATCGTTTTATTTCCTCATGCTCTGATTATAAATAATTTATGCATAACACTATCAGCATGTAGATAGAGTAATTATCTACCATGCTTGCATTATTGCCTTACTGAACGTGTGGTTGCTCATCCCTCTTTACTTTCCCCTCTCTACAAAGCGTACATAGCAGCCCAGTGAGGACTGAGGCATTGTATTTTAGACATCAGCTGCTTCCATCGCCAAAAGGTATACACATAAGGATTCTTTTTGTATCTAAACATGTAAAGGCACAGTAGTCATTTTGTGTTGTAATGTGGGGGATGTAAAAGTTAGAAAACGTGTCATGTACAAGTGTATAACTTACATTTCAAATTAATGACACTCCTTTTGATTAATTTGAGAATGAATGATGAGTGATAATTATTATTGACTCACAGCCCAACTGTGTAGTGGTGAGTTTGTTCACGACCAGGTAAGAAAAGGAAAATGTGAAAAATTTATAGTGACTTTCGGGTAAAGAGGATAAATTGGGTCATGACAAATTGGCTAGCAAATGGCCGACGGTGGCGTGGTGCTCATGGCTAGGCATACGTTGTCTCAGCCATGCCATATGGCTGAGAGGTCCAATGGGCCAAGCCTAATTGGTTTCAACCCAATGTGATGTAATGGGTCTCGGATAAGCCCAATAAGAATTGGTGGGCCTCATAAGCCCAATAGGCCTAACGAAAATGAATAGTAAAATAGATATGGGCTTAAGGCAGAGTTAGGCTCATTAAGGTTTATCAAAGCCCATTAAGAGAAATAAACAGTACTGTATGTGAAATACAGTGAGAAAAGTAAAATTAACCTGATGAATGGTTATATGTAGCTCTAGAGATTATTGGAGGAGCTAATCATACTGCTGAATCAAGTAGCGTTGAGAAAGTGAAATTTCTCGAGTGATTACAGGTAAGGGAATTTTGTGAGTAGTTAGAGATACCTGCACGTATTTCCTCCTTCTTTTACATTCACTTAAAAACTCTGAGTGTCAAAGAAAGTGAATAATAATTATAATGACCCGATTGTGGCAAATTATGATTTTGCCCTTAGTTAGGAAAAAAGTCAACTTTTGTGAAAAGTTGTAAAAAGTATGGAAACCACTATTTTGAGTGTTTTTATTGCTATTTAGTAGAAGAGTAGGTAGATGGGCTAATGTTTTCTTGGTTGATGAAAACTAGCACAATATATAGTGCTGATTTTGATGTTTTGAGAATCATCCCTTTTTAAAGAGCCATATATCGAATTATGTGAGAATAAATCGTGTTAGAGCATAGCTCGCACTTGATTTCATATATTTTCCACATATATTAGTGTTGATGTGTGATTCGCACTAGATTTCCATGACATGCATGATAGAGTACTGGAGTTATTTCTCGTACTCGATATTTTACATGAGATGCATGACATAGTGCTAGAGCGTTGCTCATACTCGATTTTTCATGATTTATACATGACATAGTACTTGAGTGATTTGCTCATACTTGATTTGATGAGTTTTGTGCATAGCATGGTACTGGAGCGATTGCCCGTACTTGATTTGAAATATGAACTATGCATGACCTAGTGCTGGAGGTTTACTCGCACTAGAGTTTGAGTTTGTGATGTGTTAAACAATGTTTGAGCAGAGTGTCAACTATGAGTCGCACTCAAAGGTGCGCATTGTAGTTTTATGTGATATATAAGACATGTTGAAAACCATGTTAATTTCCTCGTGCAAACTGAGTGTCACACTGTGAGATGTTCACATGTGGATTTAGAGACGTGGTATTGATTATCCTTTAAGATAGGGTCCACGAGTGTACGTTGTACCGTGCAAGTGGCATGGAGTACACTATACCGAGTTGTGTTGTGGAGTTGAGGAGTTTTATAAGACCCATAACTTAACATGTAACTATAGACAAGTCACAAATGTGTAAATTATGAGGAATGAATGTTTTAAAGTTGTAAATGTGGATGAAATGTAAAATGAATGGTTCAGTAAATCAAATACCAATGTAACAGTGAATTTGGATGGAAAAGTGCAGCAGAACTGCTTCAAGAAGGGAGAGATCGATCTCCATGGCAATACAGATCAATTTCCTTAAGGCTCGAGTTGCAACAAATTGATCTCATTGCAAGGCCAGATCGATTTCCTTAAGGTTCTGAGTTGTGAAGATCGATCTCATGTTTAAAGGCTGATCAATCTCATTAGGCCTGAAAGGTCGTTTTGAGAAGAAAAATGCAGGGTAGATCGATCTCATATGATTAGCAGATCGATCTCATAGAGATAATTCTATAAATACTGGACTTCTGCAACCTCTATTTCACGAGAAATCCTATTCCATTCAAGAACCAAAGCAAAACCTAACATTTCAACCCTAGAAAACTTCAGTTTGCAACCAATTTTGAGTGAGATATAGTTGAGCAAAGTTGTTCTTGGTAAAGAGGAGAGCAACATACTTGGAAACAAGAGATTAGAATCAAAGGGTTGAAGAGCAAGAAGGATTTTTGCCAATTTTTAGTGGAAAAAAAGGAAATCTCAGCCAGGTAAGATTTAATGCACCAAGTTGATATATGTTAAACTAGATGTATTGCTGAACTTATTGGTATATGTATGAATTGTTGAAAATGAAAGGATCATGAAAAATGAGCATGACCTAGCTATTGGTGTGAAAGTGAGAAAATGATGAGGAAATGGTGTTGGCATGGATTTAATGGTGGAATATGCATGTATGGAAGATTATAAAGTAGTTGTATGAAATGCATAAATTGGAAATAAGGAGGAATGAATATAGCTATATGGAAAATATGGTATAATACCATAATGGGAGAAAATCATGAAATTGATGTATTGAGTTGAGATTATGCAAGTAAAACGAGTATAATACGATATACTAACGTAAATACGTATAACAGCTTCGAAAAATCACATTGGGAGCTGATCGGACTGCGAGCCGAGGAAGTAAGGTCACTTGACGTGATCCGAGGTAAGGGAATTTTGTGAGTAGCTAGAGGTAGCTACACGTATTTTGAATGGCATTTTTTATATTAAATGCTATATGAATTCCCATGAATAAGCATGATGTTGTGATAGAAATCAAAGAGGATAAGTGTGTTTTATCCACAAATAGGGTGAAAATACCTTAGAAGCATGATAAGACTAAGATTCATGATTTTGCATGATAGAATGGCTAATATTTTCATGTATATGCGAACACATGCACATTTAAGTTCTTATTTGATTTGAATTGGGTGAATTGTGATTTGAATAGTCATCTATCAGGTTTTGTGTGAAAACCATAAGTGCTAAAGATTTCTCGCACTATATTTTGAGATATGCATCACATAGTACTTGAGAGTATTCTCGTACTAAGTTTTAAATGTGTGTTATGCATGTTAGAGTACTGGGAGCATTAATCGTACTCAGATTGTGATTGATGCTTTATAGAGTATTGGGAGCTATGCTCATACTCAGTTTTACATGATAGAGTACTGGGAGCTTAGCTCGTACTCAGTTTTCATATAATACACATTATAGAGTATTTGGGCTTTGCTCATACTCGTGTTTTTATATGACATGGTGCTGGGAGCATTGCTCGCACTAGAGTTATATCATTGTGATATAGTGGTGTTGGGATTTTACTCACACGTACCAGTTTTGAAAAGAGCACGAAACAGCCGTGTTGAGAGCCTGTGCTGACTGTGTGTCATACCGATATATATATATATGCTCACACGTGCATTATTTTGAGATAAGGTCGAGGGCTATCGAAATAACCCATGGTATAGGACTAAGACTCATGGTGAGCATCCCACCTTGAGATAGGGTTCATAGAGTACTGTGTACCGTGTATGTCACATGGAGTATGTTGTACCGTGAGTACTTGATATACTATGATAGGACTGGTTAGCAGTAGGAGCGGGATCCAGTAGGGTCTGGTGTGCTCTGGGATCAGGTCCTGAGATTGAGAGTTGACGGTAGAGATTTGACCCACCTCCCCTTACAAAAATTGTGAGACCCCACACACCGAGTACTGTGTAGCCTGGGATCATGAAAAATGAGTTATGATCATACACTCGAAACATGTAGTCGCCTATCTCGGTTTTCTTTTCATGAAATATGAATCAATATTTCTTGATTGAATTATCACATGGATTTACGATATGAACATGTGAATTTGTGAGTTGTAAAAAGGGTAACCTGAGGGATAGGTGAGGCCCAGATTTCCATGTTTTGAAACATGATGAATGCCAGATGATTTTGATTTAAATGAATGGCATGATAAATGTGATTTGTGTGAAATTACATGAGAAATGCAGTGTTATGCACAAAATGCTAAGATTATTAAACCAGCATATTACCAGTTTTATAACTGATGTTTTGTATCTATATATATTGCATAAAAGTTTTGAGAGAGATGCATACGTTAGATACAGATAGGGTAAGGAATGATTTCGAGGCATAAGCATGGTATTTTGTAGCTAGTGTGGTTATCTACTTGCTTGCCTGATTTCCTTACTGAGCTATGAGCTCACCCCTTTATTATTTCCCCCTTTTTCACAGCATCCACAGTAGGTGGACACGACTGAGGACTGATAATTCCTTGATCCGCTTCATATCCATCTTGTTAGAGGTATACACACTCGAACATTTTGTACTGAACAATGTAAAAGCACAATTATGTAAACTAATGCACGGTCGGGATGTATATGTACAACTGATTGTTTTTATGTATAAGACTTTATATTATAGAAAAGAATATTACATTCTATATATGTTGTGAATGAGTGTGAATGGGTGACTAATATCGAATCACCGTCCAACTAAATGGTGTAGAGAGATGACTGAAGAAGAGGTAAGTGAAGTGCGAAAATTTTGTGGTGATTTTGGTAGGTCGCGTGTGGGAGAAGGGCGTGACAAGTTTATAGCTGGCGGTTGTGATGGACTAACTCGCCCTCCCGTTGCAGCTGTGATGCCCCGTACACTAGGTACCGTGTAGCCTAGTATCATCATTATAGGATATAGCCATAGTCCATGATATTATTGCATTTCACCACAGAGTCTCACATGATATATCACTTAATTTATTTTATGATACGGATAGACCTGAGGGATGGGTCGAAATCCAATTTTGTGTTGTGAATGATTTAAATGCCATATTTACTGTGATTTGAATATAAATGGCATGATTTTTCTAAAGGCATTGTGAAATTATACAGATGCATTGTTTTGCACGAAATGCCTACATTTGAGAACTAAGCATGATTTCTATACATGGGATTTAATCTGTACAAGTATACATATATATATTTAAAGACATGCTTTTAAAGTGAGTTAAGGAAATAATATTTTTGAGGCATAGCATTATTTTGAGTAGATAGTGTGGATGTTTACTTGCTTGCCTAATTTCCTTACTGAGCTGTGAGCTCACCCCTTTTTTACACCTCTCTACAGAGCATCCGTAGTAGAGTGAGTACGAGTGAGGGATAGTATTCCTGTTGTCCGCTGCCATTTCCTATCGATCAATAGATATACATATTTTGTACGATTTTGTATCTAAATACATAAACAGCACAGTGATGTAAATTATGGGGGATGTATTTGTATTAGATTTTATACGAGCTCACTTATATTATAAATGAAGTTACAGTCAGTAGATAGTATATTGACTTGTATGTATGATAATGAATGGTATGGTAAGCAAGGATGCTAATATCGAATCACAACCCAACTGTTGAGAAGAAGAAAGGTAAGTAAAAAGCAAAAACATTTGTAGTGGTTTTGGTTGAGTCACGGAGGGTCGTGACATATTTCAATACAGAGATCGATCTCCCCTTGAATCAGAGATCGATCTCCCTTGTTCTATTGAATATGATGACTGACGAGAAGATCAATCCCTCAATGATGAAATCGATCTTTCCTTCTTGGAGTTCCTTTGTGGTTACAGGTTCTGGTATTAAGAGATCGATCTTCTCGAGTAAAGACGATCAATATGGCATTCATCTGCAGAACTCCAACGGTTACTTTTGCAGGCTTTCAACAGGAAGAAATGCATTAGATGCTTCACCAACCAATTGGGTGTATAAATAGAAGCCATAAAGACATTGGAGATAAGAAGAAAGAAAGCAGAGAAACTCTGAACAATCTTGAGAAAAGATTCTTTATGTCTTCAGCAATAGTGCACTTAATTATCATTGAAAGCTTTAGTTAAGCTATTCATTACCTACCCATTAAGAGAGTCTTAATTGTTTTATTCACTCTTTATCTGAAAGAAAAGAGGAGAGTTCCTCTGTAAGAGAGCTGTTGTAAAAGAGTTGAATAGCAAGACTTGCTAAGGGGTAGAAAGGTTATTCCTTAACCTTGAAAAGGAAGCTGTAAAGTTCACATTGCTAGTGAAAGAGACTCCTTAACAAGAAGGTCAAGAAGAGAGGACTTAGGCAAGAGATTTAGCCGAACCTCTAAAATTTACCAAGTTTGCTACTTCTCACCCTTATCTCCTTATTTACTGCAACTAAGAAAGTTTTAATTTAGTAAATTGTTAGAAAAACTGATTCATCCCCTTCTCGATTAAGCCAACAATTGGTATCAGAGTTTAGACTCTTTTATTAAAAAAGAGTAAAATCCTAAGAGTTTAGAACGATCCTGTGGCTCAAAATAGTATAGCAACTAGCCTGGTAAGAAAGGGGCACTCCACTGTTAGACCACCCATGTTTAATGGTGAAAACTATGCTTATTGGAAGACTAGAATGATGTTATTCATTCAAGCTAATGATTATAAAGTATTGAGAATTATTGTCAAAGGCCCACAAATTCCTACTAAGAGAGTTGAAGGAAAAGATGTTCCTAAAGAGGAAGATGAGTGGGATACCAATGACATGAAATCTGCCCAATTGAATGCAAAGGCTATGGACATCTTGTTTTGTGCATTATGACCTAATGAATATAATAGAGTCTCCACTTGTGAAAATGCCAAACAAGTTTGGGATAAGTTGGCAATCACTCATGAAGGCACAACTCAAGTTAAGGAGACAAAAGTAGGCATGCTCACTTATGATTATGAATTATTTAGAATGAAACAAGATGATTCAATTAGTGACATGTTTACTAGATTTACTAATATAATAAATGAACTTAAATCATTAGGCAAAATGTATTCCAATAGAGATGGTGAAGAAAATCCTAAATTGCTTACCAAAATCTTGGGAAGCCAAAGTGACCGCTATTGAGGAGTTTAAGGATCCTCACTCACTATCACTAGATGAATTGATGGGGTCACTACTCACTTATGAAATGAAGAAAAAAAGAAATGAAGAACTTCCTAAGAAAGTAGGAGTAGCTCTAAAATCTACCACTCATGAAGAATTAAAAGAGGACAAAAATGAGAGTGGTGATGAGGAGGATTTTGAAATGGCAATGTTTGCCAAAAGATTCAACAAATTTATGAGAATAAGAGGAAATGGTGGTATTAAGAGAACCCATAAGAGAGAACAAAGTAGAAAAGACAAGGATACTGTTGTATGTTATGAATGTAAAAAATCAAGTCATATTAAATTTGATTGTCCATTGCTAAAGAAATCAAATGATAGGAAACTAAAGAAGAAGGCAATGATGGCAACATGGAGTGATAGTAACAGCTTTGATGATGATGGAGGAGAAGAAGTAGCTAATCTTTGCTTCATGGCATTAAAAGATGATAAGGTATTATCTATATTTAATGAGTATTCCTCTGATGAGTTACAAGATGCATTTAATGATCTTGCCATGGAATTTAAGTGCATGAACTTGAAATACAAAAAGATGATATCCAAATTAAAGAAAGAAAATGAAAAGTTAATAAACGACAAAATAGAATAGGAAAAGAAATTGGAAATGTCACGACCGCTTGTGACTTACCAAAAATCACTACAAATTTTTCGCATTTTACTTACCTTTCCTTCTGTCATAACTCAACACCAAACCGTTGGCCTGTGATTCGATATTAGTCACCTCAACCACATTCATTTCATCCCATGCATACATATCAATACAATTTTCTATTGACTGTAAGTATTCTTTTTCTTAAAAGTAAATTAAATATATTAAATACAATACATGTATATATACATCCCCGACCGTACATTCATTTACATAACTGTGCTTTTACATTGTTCAGTACAAAACGTTCGAATATGTATACCTTTCGTCAGATGGGTATGCAGCGGATAAAGGAATACCAGTCCTCAGTCATGCTCAACTACTGTGAATGCTCTGTAGAGAGGGGAAAATAAAAAGAGGGTGAGCTCACAGCTCAGTAAGGAAATAAGGTAAGCAAGTATATAACTACACTATCTACAAAATACAGTGCTCATACCTTGAAATCATTTCCTTTTCGATTCGTATCTAAAGCATGTGTCTTTATTGAAATATTTATGCAATATATATATATATATATATATATATTTATATACAAATCATCAATTATAAAGTGAAAACATGCTGGTTTAATAACCTCGACAGTTTATGCAAAACATTGCATTTCTCATGTAATTAATATAAATCACATTTTATCATGTCATTTCAATTAAATCAAAACAATATGGCAGTTCATCATGTTAAAAACATGAAAAATCCGGGACACACCCATCCCTCGGATTACCCTTTCACAATTCATAAAGTCACATGTCCAAATTATAAAATCATGTGATAATTCAATCAAGAAATCTCAATTGACTGAAATGAGATAGGCGACTACATGTTTCGAGATTATGATCATAACTCATTTTCTGTGATCCTAGGCTACACAGTACTCGATGTGCGGGGCCTCACATTTGCTGTAACGAGAGGTGGGTCAAATCATTAGCCGTCAGCTCACAACTCTATATCATCATGTACTCACGATACATCGCATTCCATGTGACATACACGGTACAAAGTACTCCATAGACCCTATCCTCATAGTCGGGGTGCCTGCCATAGGTCTTAGCCCTCATGCCATGATAATATTTTCCATAGCCCTCGGCCATATCTCAAAATGCACGTGCGAGCATATAATCGGTGCGACACACAGTCTGCACAGGCTCCCAGCACGGTTGTTTCATGCTATCTCTTTCAAAACTAGTACGTGTGAGTAAACTTTAGCACTACCTCATGCACAAGTCATATAAATCTAGTGCGAGCAATGCTCCCAGCACTATGTCATGTAAAACTGAGTACGAGAAATACTCCAATACTCTATCATGCATCAATCAAAAAAACTGAGTACGAGCAACACTCCAGTACTCTATCATGCATAAATTGCATTAAAATCAAGTATGAGAATATACTCAAGTACTATGTGATGCATAGCTCATAAAATCTAGTGCGAGTATTGTAAGAAATAAGAATTTTATATACCCCATTTATGAGAATTGTAATTTGGTGTATGCAATTATGATATGTTTATGCACACGCAAGTTTTATATATGATAAAGTATAAGAAGATAAAGTTTGTAAGTCTTGGATGTGTATGGATTGAAATATGGACTATGAGGTAGATTTTCAGAAGGGTTACATTCAGCTTTCTGCAAATTGAAGCAGCAGCAGTACAATTTGTGAAAGCTAGATCGATCTCAAAGGATGAGAGATCGATCTCATGGCTCCAGAATGCAGGAAATGTGCACGAATTGATAGGCAGATCGTTCTCATAGGTAAGAAGATCGATCTCAAAATGTTTCTGTAAAGAGAAGATCGATCCCCTCAAGGAGCAGATCAATCTCATGAAGCATTCTGTAAACAAAAGATCGATCTCATAATTGGAGTAGATCGATCTCGTGAAGCAATTAAGAGATCGATCTCACCCCATGACAGATCGATCTCTTAGGCATAAAATTACCCCAAAACGTTCTCAAATTCAAATAGAGATCGATCTCATCAAGGACTAGATCGATCTCCTACCCTCCATCTATAAAAGGACCCCTACGTTTTCTTGTATTTCATCTTCTCTCTCTAAGAAAATCGAAGCCCTAACTTTCTCTCTCTTCTAAAGCCCCCATTTTCGTTCGAATCAAAGGTTGTGGCAAGAGAAAAAGTTGTTCCTCATCCAAAGGAGAACAACATACTTGGAAATCGTGGGACGAATCAAATCGAGGTGTGAATAGAGCACTCCATGAGTTTTGGGTAAATTTCTAAACTTCGATCATGGATTTTTAAAGTGATTTTGGTGATTATGGCTGTAGGCATTGTGATGAAATAGCTAGGAAAGGATTAGAGATTGATGAAATTGTAATTTTATGGGAGTAAAGATGATATTATGCTATTGTGGTAATTTTGGGATTTATGACTATAAGTTTAGAATTGAGGCAATGAGGTGAATTGGGCATGGAGATTGTACATGAAAAATGTAAGATTCGAGATGTAATGAATAAGAGTGTGGGTTGTGATAGAATTATGAGAATTGAGTCATTTGAGTATTTAACGAGAATGTGAGCAAATATGTGCTCGATGATGTGATTGAGGTGAATTTTGATGTTTTTACATCGTTTGGACAGCCCAGGAGTTCCGGAGAGGAGTACGAGGCTAGTCCATCGTTTGGGGGAACGACTGCACTATACGATCTGCAACAAGGTAAGGGAAAACTTAAACTCATTTGTATATGCGATTTTGTGATGATATTGTAGCATGAAATGTGATTTGAGAAAACAAGCATGTTTTTATGAGTTATGAATGAGTTATTGCACACGATTTTATAGCCGATTGGGGCCCAATTGTTTTGAGTTGTAAACTAAATGTCAAATTGTTTTACAACCGTTTTGAGTTTAAAAAGTGAAAAGTGATTCAGCTCTACGTTAAGGCGTACTGAGATTTGAGAAATGTGTGTGTGGTTTTACCAGTTTGAGCTCAATTTTGACATGTTTTGTGTTGAGTACAAAACGGTTTTGAGATGAGTTTTATGAGGAAAACCATTATGAGCGTTATGTGAAGGCAAAATGTTTTTTTTATAATGGCTATACTGAGACTTAGGCGTGTCATGTTGAAAACACATCGGGCTTTGCTCTTGTAGCATGTAAGACCGGGCCGTGCTCTAGCAGCACGTAAGACTGACTCCACCATTTTGGTAACGTGAGATGACCCCGCTCCGCGGTAGCGATGAGTGGCATTGCTCTGATAGCATGTAAGACCGGGTTGTGCTTTGATAGCACGTAAGACCGTCGACTGTATGACTCTGATCAAGTCTACAATGAACCATGATTATGGGTGTATTATTGTCGACGAAATCCCATGATTGGGGATGTCCTCCTAGGGGACGAGTTCAATCGTTTTGATGTGCCATGACGAGTTTTTATATGAGTTTTATTTACCTAGTCTCGTTTTACACATGAGAGTGTGTTTTGTGGCTGCGCCACGTGCATTACTACATGCAGTGATTTTTATCACGTTTTTATGAGAAAAGCCATTATCGCATCCTGATTTCTACATGCTTATATCTACTTGTAATTATGGTTTGAGCCATTTATTATCATGTTCCTACATGAGCTTTGAGAAATGAAGTGAGATGATGTTTTAATTATTCATGCTACATTTTTCACTGAGTTTATTGAGTTTAACATGTAAAACAAAAATGATTGTGCTGTGTGAATCATTTTCTTATTAATGAATCCCTTACCCTCTTACTGAGCGATTTAGAAGCTCACCCTATTTTCTCTCCCCCCCCCCTCCGATTTCTTCAAGTGAAGAGAGTTTCCCTGCGACGTACGGAGTAATGGATAGTGGAGGACTTGAGTTCCATGCCTTATATATTGTATTTTGAGGTATAATTTATCATTTCATGTACCCAGACTAATATTATATTTACAGACACTTGATGTACAATGATGTATGGGATGTATTAGGATTAATTAACCTTGAATTGAGCAATGGATATGGTATGATATATAATTATGAGATGATGAGATCCTAAGGTGAAAATTATAACTTATGTATGATGATGCATGACACTGCACAGGAATGCACCCTTAATTGTGAATGGATATGAAAAAGTTTTAAATTTTCCCTATATTTTGAGCTTTCAAGGCGTCACGGAGTTTTCATGGTATCAGAGCTTAGGGTGTTTAGTACTGTCAATGTCGGTCAAGTGAAATAGAATACATCCCAAGTGTCTGTATAAGTCTGGCCATGAACTAAAATTGAGGATTGAGATTTCAATCAAGTTGGATGTGTACGCGCAGGAAACGTATTGAGATTGAGAACAAGTGGACGACGAGCTCGTTCGAAGAGGCAGGCAAAACCACCTTCGCCACCTACCCCATTGTCACGACCTAATACTACCAAAATTAGTACAAATTTTTTTCGCTTTTGAAAAATCTTTCTTACCTCCTCGTGACATATTCCTCTAAACAGGTCGGGCTGTGAATCAATATCGATATACCATTCAAACCATTAAGAAATATCACACGTAAACATACAGACTGATATCATTAATCATATAATAGAGTGGTCGGTATGTTTATACATCAGATGATTCTATATTTACATCCCCAAATATTCTTTCATATACAATACTGTGCTGTAAGCATACTAATACAAAATTCTGTACGTGGTGTATACCTGACAGTCGATGGGAAACAAAGATATCAGCTATGCCATTTACTCTCTACACCCGCTATCTCTATGGTGGAAACACTGAAAGTGGGTGAAAAATGAAAGGGTGAGCTCCACATGCTCAGTAAGGCAATAATACAAACGGGTAGATAGCTATACTATCTACATGCTGATAAGAAAATCAGGATATATGTGAGCATGAGGTAAAAACAATGATATGCCATATATATATATAATATCATCTGTTCTAAAACAGAAAATCGACATATTAAAACATGGACTAATTCTCATGTGAAAACATCTCATGCTCAATGAAACAACACGTTTTAAAATACCCCATCTGGGTCAAAATACGATACACTCACAAATCAAAATTCATTTCAACAAAATTCTTTATTTTCAAATCTCCGATATAAAATCACCCTTCTCACAAGGTTACAAATCAATGAAATTCTCATAAAATCCCTTCATGGGAATAATCAAAACTCAATTGAAATCATAAGAAAATCAAGGCCTGACCCCTCCCTCGGGTCTACCCTGGTCTGTCAAGACCAATAGTTATATCATGTGAGACATGTAAACGACTATATCGATAATATCCAGGACTATGGTCATAACCTCGTGATCCCTGGCACACGGATCCTAGTGTGCGGGGTATCACACCTGAAACGGGAGGTGGGTCATCCTACCCGCCAGAACAGCATAATATCAGGATTGTGAGGGCAAGACTTGCTGTCTCGTGGCTAATGCCACTCCACTCCAACAATTCCCACGGTACAGCATACTCCGCGTGACATACACGGTACATCGTACTCGTGAACCCAAGCTCAATCAGGGGTGCCTGTAATAGGTCTTATCCACCCATGTCAAGTATGTCTTAGTATGCACATGTGAGCATATCATCTCATTGTGACACACAGTCAACAGGAGGCTCCAACACGGCTATATGCATGTCATATAAATTCCTGTGCGAGCGAAGCTCCAGCACGGCTCCATGCATATTCATGATATCTGAAAACCTCGTGCGAGCGAAACTCTAGCACGGTTTCATAGAAATGAATTAAAATCTGCGTACGAGCAGCGCTCCAGTACGACTTAAACTGATTATAAATTCAATTCAAATCCACGTACGAGCATTGCTCCAGTACGGATAAGTATTAAAACTCAGTGAAAACCTCGTACGAGAAAAACTCCAGTACGGTAGTCATATAAAACAAATCTGTAAAATAGTGCGAGCAAGGCTCCAACACTCTGAGTATGAGTTAAAATATAAAATCCAGTGCGAGCAGTGCTCAAGCACGGTTACAACTCATATAACATTGATAGGTGGCTCAATATTATCAAAACATGTTAAATAAATATCAATTGGCAGCTAACTTGTGCCTTTTCACTTAAAACATGTAAATAATAGCCAACCTATCCATAAATTGATTGAATTAAAGCAATATCATCATGAAAACATTAAAATCATGAAATTCATGCAATTTCATAGCCTTACTACCCTTTTTGAAATTTTCCTAACTGGGGGCAAAATAGTCATTTTCCACTATTTTCATATTTTTTCGTAAAAATTATTACTCTGTTTTCGGGTAGCCTATTGAATTGAACGTAATGTAAATCCCCTCAAAATTGCGTACAGCTACCTCTAAGTGTTCATAAAATTCCTTTACCTAGAATCACGCGCGAGCTTATCCCGACTCGGCTGTACCAGGTCTCTCAGTCCAATTCGCTTGTCTACGGAGCTGCATATAACCACATATGGGTTCAGTTCAATATACAGATCAGTATTTCACTCTTACTGATCGAATCTAAAGCTCTGGGCTCGTTTTTACTCCATTGGGCCCAATTGCACTTTAATGGGCCTCGAACCCCTTTTTCAGCCCGTTTCCACTTTTAAATTCCTTCTTCGGGTTTACTGAGCTCATTTGATTTATCAATAATCATCGGGCTTCGTTCAAAACTCAGTGGATAGCCCAGATACTGTTTACAATAATTACTTTGAAATTTCAAATAAATTTTCTTTTTATGCAGAATTAATCCGTAAATCCGTAAAATAATCGAAACTCTGCATTAAAGGACTCATATTATCGTAATTAAAATGTACTTACCTAATATGGTGCGGGGTACGAAAATCGGAGCTAAATCGGCTCTCGTTCGGGCTCTGTAGTGACACTGCACAATTATTTAAATCCGGGTCATTTTCCAATAAAATGATATTAAATTGAATTCCCAGGATTTATCCGCAGGTCAATCCCGACCCTCGGTCACTTACCCAAATTTTCGAGTCGTCCCCTGGTACACTTTCTTCCCTTTTTTCCCTTTTTTTTCCTTTTCTTTTTCCTTTTCTTTTTCTTTTTCTTTTCTTTTTCTTCCTTCTCCCTTTCCCGGCTACGGTGCCGTTTTGGGCATTTCACCGTCGTCGGAGATTCCGGCCATCTCGCCGACAGCTAGTGGATTCAACAGAACCGTCTCGGCCAGGGGAAGGCTCGGCTGGGCTGAATCGGAGCTGGGGTGCCGCCGTTCGTCGGGACCGACGCGTTTTCTCCCCGGGACTTTCGGCCGTCGATTCGTCGAAAATAGCTGCCGTCGGCGCGCGTCACCGGTACCGTTGGAATCGCCGGACGTCGCTCTATCTTTTTCGACCGGTAGCTGGGCTCGTCGGACGCCGGTGGCTCGTCGGACTCCTCGGGTTGGCTGTCGGGTTCGCTGGTTCCGTTTTGGTTTCAGTCTTTCTCTCTCCCCGAAAATCAGATTTCCGATTTTCCGTTTTTTTTTTCATTTATTATTTATTAATTTATTTATTATTATTTTAATCAATTAAAATATATCAAATAATCCAAATATCTCTAAAAAAATCTTTAAAAAATATTATTAAATTCATTTAATCAATAAATGAATTTATCAGTGTATTTTCGTCTTTCTCGGTATATTTTTCGATTCTTTTCGGGATAATTTTTCGAATTAAAAATCTCGATTAATTCCAAATTAATTCCCGTAAATTTCAATAAATTAATATCTAGATCAATCGGCCTCGAATTTAATTATTTTCCTCGATATTGATCCAGATTTCACAAATTCCATATTTTTAACGAAAATTACTTATCGATTTCATACCGAATTTTGGTCTTTTGACCATTTTACCCTTGTACGTGTCCGGGACCAAATTGAATCGACTTTCTTTCATCAATCCACAATCTTTTTCCCTATTTTCAATTCTTTATTTTCAGTCAACTCGATTAAATTCCTTAAACAACTTGTTGCTTCTTTATTTTCTCGATTTATCCTTATTCGATTTTACGTACATTATTTCGTTTCATCCACATTTATCAAATCTGAATTAACCATCTTATGAATCCATTAACATATAATAATGTCATACAATATGGAAATCATAAGGAATATCATACAAAAATTGCAGATCTCACAATCTCCCCCACTAAAAGAATTTGGTCCTCCAAATTAGAACCAAATTAATCGGTAAACAACTCCGGGTACTTCTCTTGTATCATGCTCTCTAGCTCCTAGGTAGCTTCCTCCAGAGTGTGATACTGCCACTGAACCTTCACCTGGGAGATCGTCTTGGATCGCAATACCTTCTCTTTCCTATCCAAAATCCGAACTGGTCTCTTAACATATGTCATACTGTCACTGAGCTCTAACGGCTCGTAGTGAATCAGGTGTGACGGATCTGGATGGTACTTTGGAAGCATAGAAACGTGGAAGACATTGTGTACGCCTGCCAACTCTGGTGGCAATGTCAATCTATAGGCCTTATCTCCCACTCGCTCCAGAATCTCAAAGGGTCCAATAAAACGAGGGCTCAGTTTACCTTTCTTACCGAACCTCTTGATACCCTTGGAAGGAGAAACTCTCAAAAACACCGACTCATCCTCTGCAAACTCTAGTGGTCTGCGTCTCCTGTTAGCGTAACTCTTTTGTCGGCTCTGAGCTGTCCGCAATCTATCGCATATCAACCTGACATCCTCAGTAGCCTGTTGTACCAAGTCAGGAGCAAATAACAGTCTGTCACCAATCTCTTCCCATCCAATAGGGGAATGGCATCTGCGACCATACAGTGTCTCATACGGTGCCATCCCGATACTCGAGTGATAACTGTTATTGTAGGCGAACTCAGCTAATGGCAAATGATCATCCCAAGAGCCTCCAAAATCCAACACACATGCTCTCAACATATCCTCCAGAGTCTGTATAGTCCTCTCTGACTGACCATCTGTCTGAGGATGGAAAGCGGTGCTAAATCTCAACTGGGTCCCCAACGCTTCCTGAAAATGTTCCCAAAAATGGGAAGTGAAGCGGGCATCCCTATCAGAAACAACGCTCACTGGAACCCCATGTAGCTTGACAATCTCTCGAACATATAAGTTCGCCAACGTACTCAGAGCATCTGTAGCTCTCATAGCTAAGAAATGGGTGGACTTCGTCAGTCTATCCACAATCACCCAGATGGCATCATGACCTCTGCGGGTCCTCGGTAATCCCATCACAAAATCCATGGTGACATGCTCCCACTTCCATGTCGGTATCGGTAGAGGCTGCAATAATCCTGCAGGCTTCTGATGCTCTACCTTTACCTGCTGACAGATGAGACATCTCGCAACATACTCTGCTATGTCTCTCTTCATCCCAGACCACCAATAAACTCTTCGGAGATTCTGATACATCTTCGTATTCCTCGGATGTACTGTATACCTCACTGAGTGAACCTCTGATAAAATCATCCTCTTGATCTCAGGATCCTCAGGAACACATATCCTACCACAGAACCTCAGTAATCCATCGGTACTCAATACAAAATCTGTATCTGCACCTGCCTATACCTGTCTCATCAACTTATTACATCCCTGATCACTCTGCTGAGCCTGCCGGATACGATCAATCAACTCCGGCTCTAATCTCAGGCTCGCAATGATCTCAACTCTGTCAATCTCAGGGGGTGCTATGTCCAAACTGAGGCTCATGAACTACTCTAACAAATCATGTTCCTGAACCATCATAAATGATACCAACCCTATGCTCTTCCTGCTTAATGCATCAGCAACTACATTAGCCTTTCCTGGGTGGTATAATATCTCGCAATCATAATCTTTCAGGAGCTCGAGCCATCTCCTCTGTCTCATGTTCAGCTCCTTCTGCAAGAATAAATACTTCAGACTCTTATGGTCTATAAAAATCTGAAACTGCTCACCATATAAGTAATGGCGCCATATCTTCAGTGCAAACACTATGGCCGCCAACTCCAAATCATGGGTCGGATAGTTTCTCTCGTGATCTTTCAGCTGTCTAGATCCATAGGCAACTACCCTCCCATCCTGCATCAATACACAGCCCAGTCTCTGATGCGATGCATCTGTATATACTAAGAAACTTCCTGAGCTGGTAGGTATGGTGAGAACTGGAGCAGTGGTCAATCGATGCTTCAGCTCCTGAAAACTCCTCTCACAGGTATCATCCCACACAAACTCAACATCCTTCCGTGTGAGACGTGTCAACGGAGCAGCTAATCTGGAGAAACCCTCTACAAATCTCTTGTAGTATCCTACCAATCCCAAAAAACTTCGAATCTCTGTGACTGTCTTGGACCGTTCCCACTGAACAACTGCCTCTATCTTGGATGGGTCCACAAACACTCCATCCCTCGATACTACATGGCCCAGAAAAGAAATCTGCTCCAACCAGAAGTCACACTTACCGAGTTTGGCATACAACTCTCTCTCTCTCTGAGGGTCTGTAACACTATCCTTAAGTGCTGCTCGTGGTCCTCCCTGGATCTAGAGTATACCAAAATATCATCGATAAACACAATCACAAACCGATCCAGGTATGGCTTGAACATATCATTCATCAAAGCCATGAATGCTGCGGGGGCATTAGTCAACCCGAATGGTATAACCAAAAACTCATAATGACCATAACGGGTCCTAAATGCTGTCTTGGGCACATCCTCTCTCCGTATCCTCAGCTGATGATACCCAGACCTCAGATCAATCTTAGAAAAGACATGTGCTCCCTGAAGCTGATCCAACAGATCATCAATGCGTGGAAGGGGATATTTATTCTTAATGGTAGCCTTATTCAACAATCTGTAATCCATACATAATCGGAGGCTGCCATACTTCTTCCTCACAAACAAGACCGGAGCTCCCCAAGGTGATACGCTCGGTCTCACAAACCCCTTCTCAAGCAAATCCTGTAACTGCTTCCTCAGCTCCTCCAACTCAATCGGAGCCATCCTATACGGTGGTCTCGAAATCGGTTCTGTACCAAGTACTAAATCTATCCCAAACTCCATCTCTCTAGCTGGAGGTAATCCTAGTAAATCGTTTGGAAAGACGTCAGGAAACTCCCTAACCACTGGAATATTTCTCAAATCCAATCGTACCTGGTCCGTATCAACCATATATGGGATGAATCCTTCAAAACATAAATCATAAAATCAGCAAAATTTATTGCTCCATTTAGAACAACCACTGATTTCATTACTTTTTAAGAAAATTTTACAACACATTTTTCGGGGGTATTAAACGTTAACGTCTTATAAAAACAATCTAATACAACACGATTGGCAGCCAACCAATCCATTCCTAGTATGACATCGAAGTCCCTCATATACATCACAATAAGGTCAGCTGATATTTCTTTCTCCCCGACTTTCAACTTACAGTCCCTGACTACATACTCTACTAACTGACTTGTGTTTATGGGGGTAAGTATTAACAATTTACTACTCAGAGGAATAGACTTTACATACCTAGACAATTTACATGCAAATGAAGGCGATACGAATGAATGCGTGGCACCAGGATCAATCAAAACATATGCTTCTAAATCAAAGATTAGGATGGTACCTTTCACCACATCAGACGACTGATCTGCCGTATCCTGGTCCAAAGCATGAACTCGCCCTGTACCCATCACTTGCTTCCCTTTCTCTTCGGCAGTAGCTCTCCTCCTCTGAGCAGGAACCTAAATTGGAGCTCTCTCCGGCTCCTTGCCCTTCTGTGGGGCAGTGTCTAGTCTCTCTGGGCAATCTCTCATCACATGCCCTGGCCTCCCACATCGATAACATACTACAGTAGTAGCTATAGGCACTGGACAAGGTCTGGTACCATGATATCTGCCACATCGCCTACATCGATCAGTAGTAGGGCGTGGTCCTCCAATGACAATGCCTCTAGCTGGTGGTAAAGCCGGATGAACAGAGGGTCTATCTGTCCTCTCCTGAACCTCCTCAATCTTTGGCCTCTTATCAGAGAGCCGTACACCTCTCCTGAAAAATCTGTCTCTGCCGGGTCTCTTCCGATCTCTGTCTCGACTCCTACTAAACTTTCCTATCTCGAAGACGTTCTGCTCATAATCCTGCTCACACAGCTGAGCTCTATGTACTGCCTCCTCATAAGTCGAAACATCAAAGGGAGCTAACCGAGATCTGATGGCTGGTCTCAGTCTATCTATAAACTTCTGGACCTTTCGATCCTCACTGCCCATCATCTCCAAATCATATCTCCCCAAAGAGATGAATCGAGTCTCATATTCGTCAATAGACTGGTTCCCCTGAACCAAACTCAAAAACTCCATCCTCAACTTTCGTTGTGCAGTAGCGGGAACATACTGCCTCCTAAAGGCATCCAAAAATATCTCCCATGTGACCTCAACATGTCGAGCCCTCAATATCGGCTCGGTAGATCTCCACCAATGCTCTGCCGTTCCCTGAAATACAAATACGGCAAAAGCAACCCTCTCAGTAGTAGTGCACCTGAAAAGCCTATATAGCTTCTCCATCTGATACACCCAATCCTCAGCTACTACTGGGTCCTTCCTCCCATGGAAGACTGGAGGTCTAAACTTCTGCAAATGTCTAAATCTATCCAGGTCACACTCATATCCAACATCCTGAACTGGCTGGGGTCTCACTGCCTCTGCAGCCTGAGCCTGAACCTCGGGTAACTCTGCGGCCTGTGCCGGTATCTCGGGATCAGCTGCTGCCTGTCCCGCCGGATCTCGCCTATCTCTAGCCCCGAGCGCTGCCTGCTGCGCTACAATCTCAGCCAGGCTCTCAATACTTCTCTCAAGTCTAGCGAAGCGTGCCTCAGTCTCATCGGTCTCACAGCAGTACCCTCGGGTACCTGACCAGTCTGTATACCATCACCACGGCCACTAGGCCTGCCCTTACGGCCTCTAGCACGTGTACTAGCCCCACTACCACTGCGGGTGACCGGCATAATGTAAATCATGTATTCCAAATTCATTTATTAATTTAATTCCCATCTAGTATACAGTTTGACATCTCATACAGCACAATACTAAGGGGGATGTAATTTTCCTTAACGACCACTATCGACTCTTATCCGACCAACTCTAACTCATAATTGCATACTTATCAATACTGATTCACGTCTGGCCAACCTCTGCTCTGATAACACTTTTACTGTCACGACCCAATACTACCAAAATTAGTATAAATTTTTTTCACTTTTGAAAAATCTTTCTTACCTCCTTGTGACATATTCCTCTAAACAGGTCAGGCTGTGAATCAATATCGATATACCATTCAAACCATTAAGAAATATCACACGTAAACATATAGACTGATATCATTAATCATATAATAGAGTGGTCGGTATGTTTATACATCAGATGATTCTATATTTACATCCCCAAATATTCTTTCATATACAATACTGTACTGTAAGCATACTAATACAAAATTCTGTACGTGGTGTATACCTGACAGTCGATGGGAAACAAAGATATCAGCTATGCCGTCTACTCTCTACACCCGCTATCTCTATGGTGGAAACACTGAAAGTGGGTGGAAAATGAAAGGGTGAGCTCCACATGCTCAGTAAGGCAATAATACAAACGGGTAGATAGCTATACTATCTACATGCTGATAAGAAAATCAGGATATATGTGAGCATGAGGTAAAAAAAATGATATGCCATATATATAATATCATCTGTTCTAAAACAGGAAATCGGCATATTAAAACATGGAATAATTCTCATGTGAAAACATCTCATGCTCAATGAAACAACACGTTTTAAAATACCCCATCTGGGTCAAAATACGATACACTCACAAATCAAAATCCATTTCAACAAAATTCTTTATTTTCAAATCTCCGATATAAAATCACCCTTCTCACAGGGTTACAAATAAATAAAATTCTCATAAAATCCCTTCATGGGAATAATCAAAACGTAATTGAAATTATAAGAAAATCGGGGCCTGACCCCTCCCTCGGGTCTACCCTGGTCTGTCAAGACCAAAGTTATATCATGTGAGACATGTAAACGACTATATCGGTAATATCCAGGACTATGGCCATAACCTCGTGATCCCTGGCACACGGATCCTAGTGTGCGGGGTATCACACCTGAAACGGGAGGTGGGTCATCCTACCCGCCAGAATAGCATAATATCAGGATTGTGAGGGAAAGACTTGTTGTCTCGTGGCTAATGCCACTCCACTCCAACAATCCCTACGGTACAGCGTACTCCGCATGACATACACGGTACATCGTACTCCGTGAACCCAAGCTCAATCAGGGGTGCCTGTAATAGGTCTTATCCACCCATGTCAAGTATGTCTCAGTATGCACGTGTGAGCATATCATCTCACTGTGACACACAGTCAACAGGAGGCTCCAACACAGCTATATGCATGTCATATAAATTCCTGTACGAGCGAAACTCCAGCACGGCTCCATGCATATTCATGATATCTGAAAACCTCGTGCGAACGAAACTCTAGCACGGTTTCATAGAAATCAATTAAAATCTGCGTACGAGCAACGCTCCAGTACGACTTAAACTGATTATAAATTCAATTCAAATCCACGTACGAGCATTGCTCCAGTACGGATAAGTATTAAAACTCAATGAAAACCTCGTACGAGAAAAACTCCAGTACGGTAGTCATATAAAACAAATCTGTAAAATAGTGCGAGCAAGGCTCCAGCACTCTGAGTATGAGTTAAAATATAAAATCCAGTGCGAGCAGTGCTCAAGCACGGTTACAACTCATATAACACTGATAGGTGGCTCAATATTATCAAAACATGTTAAATAAATATCAACTGGCAGCTAACTTGTGCATTTTCACTTAAAACATGTAAATAATAGCCAACCTATCCATAAATTGTTTGAATGAAAGCAATATCATCATGAAAACATTAAAATCATGAAATTCATGCAATTTCATAGCCTTACTACCCTTTTTGAAATTTTCCTAACTAGGGGCAAAATAGTCATTTTCCACTATTTTCATATTTTTTCGTAAAAATTATTACTCTGTTTTCGGGTAGCCTATTGAATTTAACGTAATGTAAATCCTCTCAAAATTACGTACAGCTACCTCTAAGTGTTCATAAAATTCCCTTACCTGGAATCACGCGCGAGCTTATCCCGACTCGACCGTACCAGGTCTCTCAGTCCAATTCGCTCGTCTACGGAGCTGCATATAACCACATATGGGTTCAGTTCAATATACAGATCAGTATTTCACTCTTACTGATCGAATCTAAAGCTCTAGGCTCGTTTTTACTCTATTGGGCCCAATTGCACTTTAATGGGCCTCGAACCCCTTTTTCAGCCCGTTTCCACTTTTAAATTCCTTCTTCGGGTTTACTGGGCTCATTTGATTTATCAATAATCATCGGGCTTCGTTCCAAACTCAGTGGATAGCCCGGATACTGTTTACGATAATTACTTTGAAATTTCAAATAAATTTCCTTTTTATGCAGAATTAATCCGTAAATCCGTAAAATAATCGAAACTCTGCATTAAAGGACTCATATTATCGTAATTAAAATGTACTTACCTAATATGGTGCGGGGTACGAAAATCGGAGCTAAATCGGCTCTCGTTTGGGCTCTGTAGTGACAGTGCACAATTATTTAAATCCGGGTCACCAATAAAATGATATTAAATTGAATTCCCGAGATTTATCCGCAGGTCAATCTCGATCCTCGGTCACTTACCCGAATTTTTGAGTCGTCCCCGGGTACACTTTCTTCCCTTTTTTCCCTTTTTTTCTTTTCTTTTTCCTTTTCTTTCTTTTTCTTTTTTTTTTCTTTTTCTTCCTTCTCCCTTTCCCGGCTACGGTGCCGTTTTGGGCATTTCACCGTCGTCGGAGATTCCGGCCATCTCGCCGGCAGCCAGTGGGTTCAACAGAACCATCTCGACCAGGGGAAGGCTCGGCTGGGCTGAATCGGAGCTGGGGTGCCGCCGTTCGCCTGGACCGACGCGTTTTCTCCCCGGGACTTTCAGCCGTCGATTCGCCAGAAATAGCTGTCGTCGGCTCGCGTCACTGGTACCGTTGGAATCGCCGGACGTCGCTCTATCTTTTCCGACCGGTAGCTGGGCTCGTCGGACGCCGGTGGCTCGTCGGACTCCTCAGGTTGGCTGTCGGGTTCGTTGGTTCCGTTTTGGTTTCAGTCTTTCTCTCTCCCCGAAAATCAGATTTTCGATTTTTCATTTTTTTTTCATTTATTATTTATTACTTTATTTATTATTATTTTAATCAATTAAAATATATTAAATAATCCAAATATCTCTAAAAAAATCTTTAAAAAATATTATTAAATTCATTTAATCAATAAATGAATTTATCAGTGTATTTTCGTCTTTCTCGGTGCATTTTTCGATTCTTTTCGGGATAATTTTTCGAATTAAAAATCCCAATTAATTCCAAATTAATTCTCGTAAATTTCAATAAATTAATATCTAGATCAATCGGCCTCGAATTTAATTATTTTCCTCGATATTGATCCAGATTTCACAAATTCCATATTTTTAACGAAAATTACTTATCGATTTCATACCGAATTTTGGTCTTTTGACCATTTTACCCTTGTACGTGTCCGGGACCAAATTGAATCGACTTTCTTTCATCAATCCACAATCTTTTCCCTATTTTCAATTCTTCATTTTCAGTCAACTCGATTAAATTCCTTAATCAACTTGTTGCTTCTTTATTTTCTCGATTTATCCTTATTCGATTTTACGTACATTATTTCATTTCATCCACATTTATCAAATCTGAATTAACCATCTTATGAATCCATTAACATATAATAATGTCATACAATATGGAAATCATAAGGAATATCATACAAAAATTGCGGATCTCACACCCATAACCAGAGAGTCCTAACTCTCAATTTAACCGGATTGAGCATGATATGCGACAAGGTTTTAAGCAAATGGCAGCGCTATTCACACAACACTTTGGAGTTAATGCCTCGGGTACTACTTCTGCACCACCACAAGGACCTCCCGTGCCCCCAGTACAAATGGACCCAGTGCCTCCCGTCACTCAGCCTGATGACAGAAGTATGGTCGACTGAAGGACTTTTTGAAAATGAATTCACCCGCATTTTAGGAGAAAAAGGATCCCGCAGAGGCTGAGGAGTGGCTGACTGAGTTGACAATCATATTTGAATATTTGGGGTGCACTGATGCTGAGAGGGTCAGTATGGGTGCTTATATGTTGAAAAGGAGAGCTCGAGATTCGTGGGGTACTACCCAGGGTATTTTGATGTCCAGCCAGGATGTGATTAGCTGGGAAGAATTTCAGGCAGCTTTTAGAGCCCAATATGTACCACGAGCTGCTCAGAGAAGGAAGCAGCCAGAGTTTTTGAATCTAGTACAAGGCGATATGTCTGTGGATGACTATGAGAGTCAGTTTACCACTCTATTGAGATATGATCCAGAGACCTTAAAAAATGAAGAGCTCCGTACTGAGAGATTTGTGTATGGATTGAGGCCCATCATCAAAGATCGATTGATAGGGCTGTGTATTACTGAGTTTGGATATGCTTTGAGACGAGCATAAGAGATTGAGAGGGGAATTAAAATTGTACAATCCAGAACGAGTTCAGTGCAGTGACTAGGGATAAGGGTAAGAGGCCAGCGATTTTCAAGACAGATGTTTGGAGAGGTTCCTTTAGAAGAGGAAGGATTGAGGTACAGAAGGGCATATTGGAAAGACCTAAAGCTTATCCCATCATTAGGGAGACCCCTCGAGATGTCAGGCCTAAAATAAGGGTTTGCAAAAATTGTGGCTGATTGCATGAGGGACGTTGTACTGGGTTGATCCATGGATGTTTTAGATGTGGAGACATGGGTCAAGAGTGAAAGACTACCCTCAACCTCAGAGACCACATACTCTAGAGCCTACTAGACAGCAGCCTCAGAGAGTGAATCCCCCGAGATGAGCCACTGCTACAAAGAAAGGAAAACAGCTCGTTACAGTGGGACGTGTGTTTGCTCTGGACAAGGAAACAGCAGACACTTCAGCAGAAACTATAAGAGGTACACTCTCTATCTGTAATCATAAAGTTCATGTGTTGATTGATTCAGGGTCCACACATTCATTCATTTCTAAACATTTTGCATGTAGATTAAATTTGAAGTTTGAACCTCTAGAGTATGTACTACATGTAAATACCCCTATGTGTGAGTCCCAGAGAATTGATTTAATCTGTAAAGGGTGTGAAATAAAGGTGGGAGATAGAGTGATGTTAGCAGATCTAATGATACTAAATATACATGGATTTGATGTAATTTTGGGAATGGATTGGCTGGCAACCAATCGAGTGAGTTTAGACTGCTACACTAATATTGTAACTTTCTCCTTACCTGAACCTTACAATGTAAGTTTGAAATATTGAGGAAATAAATGTGTGGAATTTTTGTAAGCAAATTGAAATTTTGATGTTGCTTTTGAGAGTACTAAATATGATTGTTCATGTGAAGGTTATGAAACACTCATCTCAGATGATAAGCGGGAACATCCGAGGATTAAGGATATACCTGTGGTGTGTGAATTTTTGGATGTCTTCCCAGATGAGTTTCCAAGTTTACCACCGGAGAGAGAGCTGGAGTTTACCATTGATTTGGTACCAGATACTCAGCCTATCTCTAGACCTCCGTATAGGATGGCATTAGTGAAACTTGAGGAATTGAAGAAGCAACTACAGGAGTTATTTGATCAAGGATTCATTAGACCTAGTGTATCACCGTGGGGAGCACCAGTGTTATTCGTGAGGAAGAAGGATGGTAGTCCCAGGTTATGCATAGACTACCGACTATTGAATAAAGCCACGGTGAAGAATAAATACCCATTGCCCAGGATTGATGACTTACTTGATCAGCTAAGAGGGGCTTTAGTCTTCTCTAAGATTGATTTGAGATCGGGCTATCACCAATTGAGGATTAAAGAGGAAGATATTCCGAAGACGGCCTTTAGGATAAGGTATGGCCATTATGAATTCCTAGTGATGCCCTTTGGATTGACAAACGCCCCTGCGGCCTTTATTAGGTTAATGAATGAAGTGTTCAAAGATAATCTAGATAAGTTTGTGATAGTCTTTATTTATGATATCCTGGTGTACTCTTGGTCTTATGAGGAGCATGCACAACACTTATGATTAGTACTTCAGATACTCCAAGATAAGCAATTATATGAAAAGCTTGGTAAGTGTGAGTTTTGGCTGGATTGAATAGCTTTGCTTGGACATATAGTTTCAGCGGAGGGAGTATTAGTTGATCCAATTAAAGTGGAGGCTATGCTTAATTGGGAAAGACCGAAGACAGTTACTGAGGTACAATGTTTCATTGGTTTGGCAAGTTATTACAGAAGATTTGTGGAGGGAATTTTCAGGATTGCCGCTCCTTTGACTAAGCTCACGAACAAGGAGATTCCGTTCATATGGACTGATCAATGTGAGCTCAATTTTCAGGAATTAAAGAGGAGATTAACAGCGGCACCTGTGTTGACTATACCTGAGGGATTAGGAGGATTTTCAGTGTATAGTGATGCTTCCCATCAAGGATTGGGGTGTGTGCTTATGCAGCATGGAAGAGTGGTCACCTATGGTTTGCGACAATTGAAAGATCATGAGCAGAATTACCCCACGCATGATTTGGAGTTAGCTGTTGTGATGTTTGCCTTGAAGATCTAGCGACACTACTTATATAGGGAAAGATTTCAGAGCTTCACTGACCACAAGAGTTTGAGGTATCTGTTTGATCAGAAAGAGTTAAACATGAGACAAAGGAGATGGATGGAACTCCTTAAGGATTATGACTGCGAGATTCTATACCACCCGAGAAAGGCAAACGTAATTGCTGATGCCCTGAGCAAGAAGAGTATGATATCTACTATGATGATCGGGAATGGGATTTGTTGGAGTAATTCGTCAAACTCTAGATCAGAGTTAAAGAGGAAGAGACTGGATTTCTAGCTAGCCTGTGAATAGAGCCCAGGATCATGGATCAGATTAGAACTGGGCAGCGCGATGATCAGAAGTTGATTGATATGGTTAGCCAAGTTAAGCAAACTTCGCAGTCAGATTTCATAGTCAGTTAGGATGGGTTATTGAGATTCATAGGACAAATTTGTGTACCGGACGATGATATCCTGAAGAGACAGATATTTAGAGAATCCCACTGCTCGCGATACACCATTCACCCAGGGAGTACTAAACTGTACCGAGACTTGAGAAAGGTGTATTGGTGGAGTTGTATGAAGTGAGACATGGCAAATTTTGTGGTAAGATGTTTAGTGTGCCAGCAAGTGAAAGCTGAGCATCGGAAGGTCGGAGGATTATTACAGCCTTTACATGTGCCTACATGGAAATGGGAGCACGTCACCATGGACTTTATTATGGGTTTACCGAGGACCCAAAGGGGTCGTGATGATATGGTTCATAGTGTATAGACTGATGAAAAGTGCCCACTTCCTTACCATCAAGAGCACTGATATTGTGTATGCCTTAGCTGAGTTATATGTCAACGAGATAGCTAGATTACATAGGGCTCCAGTGAGTATTACTTCTAACAGAGATTCTCAATTTACTTCTAGATTTTGGACCCAGTTTCAAGAGTCCATGGGATCTTGATTGAGCTTTAGTACCACCATCATCCTCAGACAGATGGTCAGTCAAAGAGGACTATTCAGACCCTGGAGGATATGTTGAGGGCGTGTACGATGGATTTTAAGGGATCATGGGATGATCACCTACCCCTAGCAGAGTTTGCGTGCAATAATAGCTATCATGCGAGTATTGGAATGGCACCGTTTGAGGCTCTATATGGTAGGAGGTGTAGATCCCCTGTAGCGTGGGAATAAGTGGGTGACAGGAAGATAAATGCCCCCAAACTTGTTGAACAGGCTGTAGAGAGTGTGAAACTCATATGTGAAATATTACGAGCTACACAGAGTAGACAGAAAAGCTACACGAATGTGTGTAGACGGCCACTCGAGTTTGATGTTGGTGATGCAGTATTTCTGAAGATATCACCAAGTAAGGGTATCATGAGATTTGGAAAGAAAGAGAAGTTGAGTCCACAATACATTGGACCATTCGAGATTCTTGAGAAAGTGGGAGAGGTAGCCTACAGGTTGGCATTACCCCCACAGATGTCTGGAATACACAACGTCTTTCATGTATCTATGTTGAGAAAGTACCACCCGGACCCTTCTCATGTCATAGAGTATGAAGAGATGGACATACAAGAGGATAGTAGCTACACTGAGGAACCCGTCTGGATTCTCGATAGAAAAGAGAAGGTTCTTAGTGTCACACCCCACTTCTGGGAACCCTTATATCCATACATTCTCTACTACGGTTGGGCTGTGAGAAGATGCAATTACTAAAATTCATTCAATTACAGCGGAAGATTTAAATCTTTAATTCACACTCCCAGGTATGTGTGTAGATATACAAAATCAATTGTATAAATACCATGTGCTTACATATCATCCCCATAATACTGTTTATAATTCCAAGATATAACTGTGCGATACGATAAATTAGATACAAAATACTCGTGTATACAAATCTTATACCTTTACGGAATTATGGGAGCTGTTCAACACAAAAGACCTAAAGACCACCGCTCTCTTACTTCATAGTACTTGGAGGGGGAAAATAGTGGGATGACCAAACCACAGCTCAGTAAGGAAATGTATGCAAGCAGGTAGATATCGTACTACCTATATAGCCCATGCATGTATAAACCAATACCATGTTTTCAGTACAAATGGAAATACCATACGAAAAATGCATTTAAACATATATTTCTCAACAGCATTTTTGTGTAAATCAAATATCAAGCTTCCATTTAAAACATGCTCATAAATAGTGCCCTCACGGCACAAATGTGAAATCAGAGATTTATCAAAAACACAAAATCTCTTTCTTCTCTTAATTCACTTTTTCTGTAAATCTCTTTCTTTTCTGAGATTATCTCTATTTCGCGAATCTCTGAGACAGGCATGGAATTTTCAGCAATCCAATATCCATGACATATGGCCATAGTCAGTGATCCCGAGCCTCACTGATCAGGTGTGCACAGGGCATCACTTCGCCTGAAGGGGAATGGGTCAATCCTGCCCTCCGGCTCATCTCAATCAACCGCATCTCCTCGTATACTCACGGTAAGAATACGTCGTGTGTCATCTACGTTATACTCGTACTCACGTGCACCCAGCACGGTACATAGTATACCAACGAATAACTACACTGTTCTACGTACGACCGTGGACCCAAGTCTATACTCCAACTCCGATGGACTTTTCATCCTAAACCATGTCTCATATACCAGGCGAGCAAGCAGCGTGACACACAGTCATCGCAAGGCTCCAGCGCGGTACGATCTATCGTTAAGGCCCAGCCCGTTCAAATGGCCGTCGACTGGTATCCCCTTGGGTCCCAGACCCCCAGGTTTACCTCAACTCAATAAAACAGGTGCGAGCAAAGTTCCCGCACTTTCTCAAAACCCTCGCGCGAGTTAAAACTCCAGCACGGTACATCAAAGGCATTAAAACGGGTGTGAGCTAGCGCTTCAACACCAAATCTCATCTCAAAACTGATAGATGGCTATTTTCTCTTTTTAAAACTCAAAACATGTTTATTCATACTGTCAGACCCAGATTTTTTGTAGCTTGTATCTTATGATTCCTATGTGTATGAACACTATGTAATTATAGTTGAATCATAAGAAGAGTATTTACTAGACTTAAAGTGTTAGTGAAATGATTTAACACGCAAAAGCTACATAAAATGCCTAATGTGAGCGATGAGTATTACAGGCTAAACCGAGTTATTCTAAATCATTCTGACTGAAAATAAGAACTTAAAATAAGAGAGCGTAGAGAGCTCATGAAGGAAAGTCAGCTTGATTTAGTTCCGAACATACAAAACGGGAGTAAAAGCTAAAAATGGTAAAATGGACCTTTTTGGCGAGAAAAGGTGTTTCGGGTGAAATTAACCACCGGGAACGATTGAAACATAAAGACGAGAGTGTAAGACATAAGATATGACACTTTCGAAATTTGGAGAAAAAGTCAACTTGGTCAATGGTTAAGGAAAAAGTCAACTATAGTTAAAAAAGTGGACTTTTACCATAGTTGACTAATCATAGTTAAAAATTAACCTAAGTGTGGAGGAAAATTTGGGAAAAATATTCTTGGCCAGAATACAAGATAATCATCCCCGGAAGTAAGGAAAATTTATTCGGAAGGATTCCAGAATAAATTTAATGGTTAAAAATGTAATGGGCCTAAGGTGAAAATTTTAAAGCCCATTAAGGTATACTAAGCGTATATCGAAATTCTTAGGTCCTTTAGACCGAATTGTTGGACCAATTGATTGGCCAAATTTTGAGACAATTAAAGGCCCGAGATATAGTAAAAATTTCAGCCCGAAAGCCCATTAAGAAAGCCCAAACCGAGAAGCCCAAATGGAAAAGCCCATGAGATAAATATCTAACCATAGTTAAAGTTAACTATGACTCATAAGGTGACTCATAAGGTGACTCATGGCTAAGGTTTGGAAAGTCAAGTATAATTGCTGAAAAGTAAGGCTTAATGGCTAAGTAAGTGGCTTATAAATTCAGCCACACCATTGTCATCTTCATCACACCAAATCCGGCTAGAAGAAGAAACCATTGAAACATATTTTCCAAGCTTTCTCTCACTAGAAATCACTAGGAATTAGGCATATTTGGAACTTGCATTCTTCATAGAAGTTGTTCCAAATTGAAAGGAGATTGACATATGTTGGAATTGGCTATCAAGGAGCCATAGAGTGCATACCGAGAGCCTCCAAAGTTTCGGCCAAAGGGAGAACACAACAATTGGTATATTTTCTAATTTCCAATTTCATATATGTTAATGTATGATTGATTTTAAGTATGTTGATATATGTTTTAAGCATTGAAACATATTAAATCACCATGAAGTGGGTTAGGCCGAGAGTGAGTAATGGGATATTGAATTATGTCAATATGATTTTAAGACAAATGGATTAGTCTACATGTATTAATGTTAATGGTGTAATTAGAATTAATCAAATTGATTAATTAATACATGTAATTTGTTGGCAATCAAGGTGTTTGATAAAATGCCTAAATGAACTATAGGATGATTGGTAATGTTGCCTACCAAGTTTTTGTGAAAATGCCTAAGTGAAATTGGCTAAATAATAGGCATGGATGGCATCCCATGGTGAAACCGAGGCATGGATAGCTCTCGGCCATAGCATGTGGCCGAGAGGCCCAATGGGCCAAGCCCAAATATTTTAGGCCCAACAGAGTGTAATGGGCCTAGAACAAGCCCAATAAGAGTTGGTGGGCCCCACAAGCCCAATAGGCCCAACAAAAGTGAATAGTAAAATGAAAATGGGCTTAAGGCCTAGTTAGGCCCATTAAGGATTTTTAAGGCCCATTAAGGGAAAATAGACTGTATTAATGTGTAATACAGTAGGAAAATTATAATTAACCTGAGGAATGGTTATTTACAGCTCCGGAGTTTACATTGAGAGCTGATCGGACTGCGAGATTGAGCAGCACCAAGGAAGTGAGGTCACTTGACATGATCCGAGGTAAGGAACTTTTGCGAGTAGTTAGAGATACCTGCACGTATTTTCGTCT
Organism: Firmiana major; assembly: GCA_033439115.1. Lineage (NCBI taxonomy): Eukaryota > Viridiplantae > Streptophyta > Magnoliopsida > Malvales > Malvaceae > Firmiana > Firmiana major. The sequence continues at coordinate 38,422,519 of CM065907.1, read as the reverse complement.
GCTTTTACATTCACTTAAAAACTCTGAGGGTCAGAGAAAGTGAATAATAATTATTGCGACCCGATAGTGGCAAATTACGATTTTGCCCCTAGTTAGTCAAAAAGTCAACTTTTGTGAAAAGTTACAAAAAGCATGGAAACTACTATTGTGAGTGTTTAACTGCTGTTTAGCATGAAAATAAATAGATGGGCTAATGATTTAAGGTTGATGTGACTTAAGCACATTTTATAGTACTGATTTTAATATTTTGTAAACAATCCCTTTTTAAAGAGCCATCTATCATATTATGTGAGAATGAATCGTGCTAGAGCACAGCTCGCACTGGATTTCATATGTTTTCCACATACATTAGTGCTGGATTTTGACACGCACTAGATTTCCATGACATGCATGATAGAGTACTGGAGTTCTTACTCGTACTCAGTTTTATATGATATTTGCATGACAGAGTGCTAGAGCGATTAGCTCGTACTCGAGTTTTACATGAGATACATGACAGAGTACTGGAGCATTGCTCGTACTCGATTCTTCATGGTTTATACATGACATAGTACTTGTCAGGACTCGTTCTCAATCCATGACTTTATCCAAAAATCACTATAAATTTTTCGCATTTTTAACTTACCTTTCCTCTCTTCAATGGTTGGGCTGTGATTCGATGTCAGAGTCCTCACTTACCACATTCATCCATTTCATACATACATGTCAGATTATATAAAATCTAATACAAATACTTTCCCCATAATATATAATGTATACATCACTGTGCTGTTTCTATGTTTAGATACACAACTGTACATAATAAGTATACCTGGCGATCGATAGGAACTAGCAGTGGACTCTGGGACACTATCCCTCGATAGCTCTCGCTCTACTGACGCTCTGTAGAGAGATGTAAAGAAAATGGGGGGTGAGCATACAACGCGCTCAGTAAGGAAATCAGGCAAGCAAGTAGATATCAACACTATCTACTCAAAATAATGCTATGCCTTGAAAACATTATTTCCTTAACTCGCTTTAAAAAGCATGTCTTGAAATATAATATATATACTTGTACAGAATAAATCCCATGTACAGAAAATCATGCTTTCTTTCTCAAATGTAGGCATGTAGTGCAAAACAATGCATCGTATATAAATCGTGCCTTTATGTAAATCATGCCATGTATATTTAAATCACAATAAATATGGCATCAAATGATTCACAGCACAAAATCGGAGTCCGACCCATCCCTCAGGTCTGTCCGCAGTTTAAATCAGTCAATCAATGTGATATATCATGTAAGACTCTGTGGTTAATGCAAATAGTATCCTGGACTATGATCATATCTGAAAAGTGATCCCAAGCAACACAGATCTCGGTGTGCGGGGCATCATGCTGCAACAGGAGGATGGTCAGTCCACTACAGCCGTCAGCTATGCGTAACACACAGTACAGCGTACACCTCATGCCACTCGACACGGTACAAAGTACACCCGTGGACCCTCACAACCAGGGTGCCTCCCATAGGACTTAGCCCTCATAACTATGGAAATACTTATACCACATTCACAAATACCCTCATACTGGCCATCCTCTCAAAATGTGACACTCAGTCACACAAGAATGCGGCATGAATAGGTACCATGTATATAATATCACATACAGTGTGCGTCCTCGAGTGCGACACACAGTCGACACTACGCTCGAACACTGTTTCACATCACAAACTCAACTCTAGTGCGAGCAATCTCCAGCAACTAGGTCAATGCATAGTTCATGTATTAAATCAAGTACCAGCAATAGCTCCCAGTACTATGCTATGCACATATCAAATCAAGTACGAGCAATAGCTCCAGTACTATGTCATGTATAAACCATGAAGAATCGAGTGCGAGCAACGCTCCAATACTCTGTCATGTATCTCATGTAAAACTCGAGTACGAGCTAATCGCTCCAGCACTCTGTGTCATGCATATATCATATAAAACTGAGTACGAGTAAAACTCCAGTACTCTATCATGCATGTCATGGAAATCTAGTGCGTATAAAAATCCAGCACTAATGTATGTGGAAAACATATGAATCCCAGTGCGAGCTATGCTCTAGCACGATTCATTCTCACATAATATGATAGATGGCTATTTAAAAAGGGATTGTTTACAAAATAGTAAAATCAGCACTAAAAGTGTGCTTAAGTCATATCAACCTTAAAATCATTAGCCCATCTATTTATTTTCATGCTAATAGCAATTAAACACTCACAATAGTATTTTCCATGCTTCCTGCAACTTCTCACAAAAGTTTACTTTTTGACTAACTAGGGGCAAAATCGTAATTTGCCACTATCGGGTCGCAATAATTATTATTCACTTTCTCTAACCCTCAGAGTTTTTAAGTGAATGTAAAAGCAGATGAAAATACGTGCAGTTATCTCTAACTACTCGCAAAAGTCCCTTACCTCGGATCACGTCACGTGACCTCACTTCCTCGGTGCTGCTAAATCCCGCAGTCCGATCAGCTCTCAATGTAAACTCTGGAGCTGTAAATAACCATTCTTCAGGTTAATTATAATTTTCCTACTGTATTACACATTAATACAGTCTATTTTCCCTTAATGGGCCTTAAAATCCTTAATGGGCCTTAATCCGTATTAAGCCCGTTTTCCACTTATTATTTCCCTTCATCAGGGTCTAACGACTCATTGGGCATATCAATATCCATTGGGCTTTATTCCAAGCTCTTTGGATAGCCCGTATATCATTTACGACATTTAATTCAAAATTCCGAATATAATTCACTAAATCCGAAATTTAATCCGAAATGCGTAAATTAAATCTTAAATACGCATAAATCACATAAATTATCGTAAATGAACTTTACTTACCCGAGAATATGCGATGGTACGTAAATCGAAGTTCGATCGGGCTTCCGTTCGAAATTTATCGTCGAACTGCACAATTTATTATATTTAACTCCGGGTCAATTTCTGATTAAATATAATTTAAATAAATTCATCGAAAATTAAATCGGTCACTTTTGACCTCGTATCGACTTACCCGAAGTCCGGTGAAATCTCGAAAATTTCCCTTTTCCTTTTTCTTTCTTTTTCCTCTTTTTCCCCTTTTCTCCTTGGCTGAACCGGTCCGGTCCGGTCCAGTTCAGCACAGAACCTTCTTCATTGAACCGCCGACCGGTTCAGGCATCCTTTGGTCGTGCCGGCGTATTCCGGCCGGTTCCCGACGCATCACCACCGCAGTTCGGCGCGCCTAAGCCTGGGCAACACTCGGTTGGGCTCGATCGGGACCAAGCACCGCCGATGGCCGCCGGATTCCTCTTTTCCTCTGCGGCCTTCTCCTCTTCGATTCGCCGGTATCCGGCGTCGGTGGAGGGCGTGACCGGTGCCGATGGGTACGCACGGTCCTCCTCTTCCTTTTTCGACCGCTTGCCTGCCCGTGGGGTGGTCGGTGCTCGCCGTCCGGTGGTCTTCTCCCTCGGGTCGACTTGCTTCCGTTTCCTCTGTTCTCTCTCCCCGATTTCTCTTTAGATTTTGTTTTTTTTTTTAATTTATAATATATTTTTATTATTATTTTATTATAAAATAATAATAAAAATCCCATAAAAATCCCATAAATATCTAAAAATATCTCAAAAAATCATATTAAATTCATTTAATCCGTAAATGAATTTATCATTCCGATTTTACATTTTCGGTATATTTTTCCTTTTCGGTATATTTTTCCAATATTTTTGGGCTCATTTTTCGAGGTAAAAATTTTGATAAATTCTAATAAATTTATATCTTGATCAATTGGGCTCGAAATTAAATATTCTCCTCGATTTTGATCAAGATTCCTCAATTTCATATTTTTAATGAAATTGTCTTATCGAAATTATACCGAATTCTAGTCATTTGACCGTTTTACCCCTACACTAGTTTGGGAATCAACTTAACCCTTATCTCGCTGTTATGTAGCTTACATGCATTTTTAATTTATCAAATTGTCGATTGCATGTTAATAAATACTCTTCTTATGATTCAACTATAATTACAAAGTGTTTATACACATAGGAATCATAAGGTACAAGCTACATAAAAATTCGGGTCTGACAATCCTCCCCCACTCAGAAAATTTGGTCCTCCAAATTAGAACCAAGTCAGTCCTCAAATAGGTGAGGGTACTTCTCTCACATCAGACTCTCTAGCTCCCAAGTAGCTTCCTCTGAAGTATGATGCTGCCAGAGAATCTTCACTAATCCGATGGTCTTCGATCTCAATACCTTCTCCTTCCTATCCAATATCCGAATCGATCTCTCTACATATGACAAGTCCTCTCGGAGCTCCAAAGGCTCGTAACTAATCACATGTGCCGGATCCGGGTGATACTTTCGAAGCATCGATATGTGGAAGACGTTATGGACACCTGATAAGTCCGGTGGCAATGCCAACCTATACGCCTTATCTCTCACTCGATCAAGTATCTCAAAGGGTCCAATATAGCGAGGATTTAGTTTCCCTCTCTTCCCAAATCTCACTATGCCCTTGAAAGGAGAAACTGTCAAAAACACGGATTCCCCAACTGCAAACTCTAGTGGCCTACGTCTCCTGTCAGCGTAACTCTTCTGTCTGCTCTGAGCTGTCCTCAGTCTCTCTACAATCAAGCGGACGTCCTCAGATGCTTGCGTAACCATGTCAGGAGCAAAAATCTTACGGTCACCCACTTCTTCCCATCCAATAGGGGAACGACATCTACGGCCATACAAGGCCTCATACGGTGCCATCCCGATACTCGAATGATGACTGTTGTTGTAGGCGAACTCGGCTAGTGGCAAGTGGTCATCCCAGGAGCCTCGATAGTCTAGCACACATGCTCTCAACATGTCCTCCAGAGTCTGTATGGTCCTCTCTGACTGACCATCTGTCTGAGGATGGAAAGCGGTGCTCATACTCAACTGGGTTCCCATGGCTTCCTGAAAATGTCCCCAAAAGTGGGATGTGAAGCGGGAATCCCTATCAGAGACTATGCTCACTAGTACACCGTGTAACCTCACTGCCTCGCGTACATATAGTTCTGCTAATGAACTCAGAGTATTGGTAGCTCTCATAGCTAGGAAGTGGGCTGACTTCGTCAGTCTGTCGACGATCACCCATATAGCATCGTGATTCATGCGGGTCCTCGGTAAACCCATCACGAAATCCATGGTGATATGCTCCCATTTCCATGTCAGTATAGGTAGAGGCTGTAATAACCCTGCAGGTTTCTGATGCTCTACCTTCACCTGCTGACATATGAGACACTTTGCCACGAAGTCTGCTACATCTTTCTTCATACCCGACTACCAGTATACCTTCCGGAGGTTCTGATACATCTTGTTACTCCCCGGATGTAACGTATACCTCGACGAATGAGCTTTCGCCAATATCAATCTCCTGAGTCCTGGATCCTCGGGAACACACAATCTACCTCTGAACCTCAGTAGTCCATCAGAACTCAACTCAAAATCAGTCACGGTGCCCTTCTGCATCTAACTACTCACATCCATACAAAATGGATCAGTCTGCTGAGCCACTCGGATCCTGTCCAACAGATCCAGCTCCAAGCGTAGACTAGCTATCACATAGCCTGTATCTATGTCAGAAGGCACGACTCCCAAACTGAGGCTAGCAAACTGCTTTAGCAATTCATGTTCCCTAACCATCATGTACGATACCATCCCCAGGCTCTTCCTGCTCAAGGCATCGGCTACAACATTAGCCTTACCCGGATGATAAAGTATCTCACAATCGTAGTCCTTCAGAAGCTCTAGCCATCTTCTTTGTCTCATGTTTAGCTCCTTCTGTGAGAACAGGTACTTGAGGCTCTTATGGTCGGTAAATATCCAAAATTTCTCACCATACAAGTAGTGGCGCCATACCTTCAACGTAAACACTACTGCTGCTAGCTCCAAATCATGGGTCGGATAGTTCATCTCATGATCCTTCAGCTGTCTGGATCCATAAGCAACTACCTTCCCATCCTGCATCAATACGTAGCCTAGTCCCTGATGCAAAGCATCGGTATACACTGTAAATCCTCCTGAGCTGGTAGGGATAGTGAGAATCGGAGCGGTGGTCAATCGACGCTTCAACTCCTCAAAACTCTTCTCACAATCCTCGTTCCATACGAACGGTGTACTCTTACGAGTAAGACGTGTCAACGGAGCAGCCAACTTCGAAAATCCCTCAACGAATCTCCGATAGTATCCCGCTAAACCCAGGAAACTCCTGATCTCGGTGACTGTCCTTGGCTGTTCCCACTGAACTACAACCTCTATCTTAGATGGATCAACTGATACACCATCTCTGGATACAACATGTCCAAAAATGAAATCTGTGACAACCAAAAGTCACACTTACTGAGCTTGGCATATAACTCATGCTCTCGTAGCGTATGCAACACGATCCTGAGGTGTTCCTCATGCTCCTCCTTGGATCTCGAATACACCAATATGTCATCGATGAAGACGATAACAAACTGGTCCAAATATGGTTTAAACACATCGTTTATCAAAGCCATGAAAGCAGCTAGAGCATTCGTCAATCCGAATGGCATGACCAAGAACTCATAATGGTCATATCGGGTACGAAATGCTGTCTTGGGTACATCTCCACTCCAAACCTTCAGCTGATGATACCCAGACCTCAGGTCAATCTTGGAAAAGACCTGTGCTCCCTGAAGCTGATCTAACAAATCGTCAATGCGTGGAAGGGGGTATCTATTCTTGATGGTGGCCTTATTCAACAATCGGTAGTCTATACACAATCGGAGGCTCCCATCCTTCTTCCTCATAAACAAAACCGGTGCTCCCCAAGGTGAAACACTCGATCGAACAAAACCCCTATCCAACAGCTCCTATAACTGTCTCTTGAGCTCCTCCAGCTCAACTAAGGCCATGCGATATGGTGGTCTCGAAATAGGCTCCATACCAGGTACCAGATCTATACAGAACTCCATCTCTCTGTCTGGTGGTAACCCTGGCAATTCATCCGGGAAAACATATGGGTACTCACTGACCACTATAATATCTAACAACTCCGGATGTGCCTTATCCATATCTACCACGTACGCAATGAAACCTTGATATGTTGAAGGTTTTCAAAATCAGAAATCATGTAATAATCATAACTACTCCTTTCATTTATTCTTATTAAACTTTACAACATATCTAGTAGGGTGAGGAAACATAACTGTCTTAGCATAGCAATCTAAAACAGCATGGTTTGCAGATAGCCAATCCATTCCTAATATTATATCAAAGTCACTCATACTTAGTAATATTAGATTGGCTGTCATCTCCTTATCCCCTACTCTCAACTTGCAGTCATCATATACATATTCTACAACTTGACTACTATTCATAGGCGTACTAATCAACATCATCATACATAAATGTGTACGCTCTACATGTCTTGCTAATTTACATGGAAATGAAGGCGATACAAAAGAATGCGTGGCACCAGGATCAATTAAAACATATGTTTCAATATCATAAATTAGGATGTTACCTCGAATCACATCCGATGAAGCATCAGCTGTCCCCTGGTCCAAAACATGTACTCGCCCTTGACCCATCACTTGTTTCCCCTTCTCCTCTACCGTCGCTCTACCTCTCTGAGCAGACGTTCCAGCTGGGGTTCTTTCAAACTCCCTGCCCCTCTGTGGTGCAGTCACAAATGGCGCTGGGCACTCTCTAGCCATGTGCCCCTGTTTCCCACATCGAAAACATACCATAGCACCCTGTGAACACGGTCTATCTCCATGTGATCTACCACATCTTCTGCACTGATCTGCAGCAGGTCTCTGTCCTCCTATGACAATGCCCTTTACTGGGGCTACAGTCGGATAAGCAGGAGGTCTAGCATATCTCTCTCGCACCTCCTCTACTCGTGACTCTTACCGAATAGTTTCTTCCCTCCTCGATAACTGAAATCTCTAGCCGACCTCTTCCTCTGTACATCTCGGCTACGGCTAAACTTCCCAAACTCGAAAGCATTCCTGTCATAATCTTGCTCACATAATTACGCCACGCGCACTGCTTCCTCATAGGTCACTATGTCTAATGGGACCAACTTGGACCGTAACACCGGCCTCAACCCGTCGATAAACCTGTGGACCTTCCTGGTCTCACTGTACATGGTATCCAGGTCATATCTTCCTAGGGATAGGAATCGAGTCTCATACTCGTCCACAGATAAACTCCCCTAGTGTAGTCCCAAAAACTCTGCCTGTAGTTTTCGCTGTGCGGTGTCGGGAATAAACTGCCTCTTGAAGGCCTCCCGAAATATATCCCAACTGATATCTGTGTGTCGGGATCTCAATATAGGTCGGGTGGACTTCCACCAATGCTCTGCAGCTCCCTTCAGTAGGAACGCAGCAAACGCGACCATCTCCGAGGTCATACACTCGAAGAATCCATAAAGCTTCTCCAGCTCTGCTAACCACTCCTCAGCAGCCACTGGGCCTTTGACCCCACTAAAGGATGGAGGTCTAAACTTCTGGAATTCTCGCAACCGATGCAGATCACATCCATATCCTAATCCACTACCACCCGAAACCGGTGGGGGTGTAGGAGTATCTACTGTCCTCTGTGCATTAGCTGTTTGTGTAGGTGTATTAGGGGCAACTGCCTCTCCTGTAGCAGCTCTTGCCTCCTGTCTCTGCCTACCTGGCATCGTCTGTGCCAGTATCTCAATAATAGTCTCGAGACTACGCTCTAATCTCGTGAAGCGCATTTCTGCACAATCGGGTGCCTCAGTAGCACCTGGAGTCTCATGCGCAGGTAAAGGTCTGGCAGTGGCTCGTCCCTCGGGTCTATCTCCCCGGCCTCGAGCCCTACCTCTCATAACTCTACCACTACGCGTATTTGCCATATAGGGAAAGCTCCTGCATTCATAATAATGAATTAGTCCATCTCCTATCCGGTATACACAGTTATATCTAAACACAGCACAATACTATGGGGATGTACACTTTCCTATTTTCTAACACCGACTCACATCAGACCAACCTCTGCTCTGATACCATTCTGTCAGGACCCGTTCTCAATCCATGACTTTATCCAAAAATCACTATAAATTTTTCGCATTTTTAACTTACCTTTCCTCCTTCAATGGTTGGGCTGTGATTCGATGTCAGAGTCCTCACTTACCACATTCATCCATTTCATACATACATGTCAGATTATATAAAATCTAATACAAATACTTTCCCCATAATATATAATGTATACATCACTGTGCTGTTTCTATGTTTAGATACACAACTGTACATAATAAGTATACCTGGCGATCGATAGGAGCTAGCAGTGGACTCTGGGACACTATCCCTCGATAGCTCTCGCTCTACTGACGCTCTGTAGAGAGATGTAAAGAAAAGGGGGGTGAGCATACAACACGCTCAGTAAGGAAATCAGGCAAGCAAGTAGATATCAACACTATCTACACAAAATAATGCTATGCCTTGAAAACATTATTTTCTTAACTCGCTTTAAAAAGCATGTCTTGAAATATAATATATATACTTGTACAGAATAAATCCCATGTACAGAAAATCATGCTTTCTTTCTCAAATGTAGGCATGTAGTGCAAAACAATGCATCGTATATAAATCGTGCCTTTAAGTAAATCATGCCATGTATATTTAAATCACAATAAATATGGCATCAAATGATTCACAGCACAAAATCGGAGTCTGACCCATCCCTCAGGTCTGTCCGCAGTTTAAATCAGTCAATGAATGTGATATATCATGTAAGACTTTGGGGTTAATGTAAATAGTATCCTGGACTATGATCATATCCGAAAAGTGATCCCAAGCAACACAGATCTGGGTGTGCGAGGCATCACTGCTGCAACGGGAGGATGGTCAGTCCACTACAGCCGTCAGCTATGCGTAACACACAGTACAGCGTACACCTCGTGCCACTCAGACACGGTACAAAGTACACCCGTGGACCCTCACAGCCAGGGTGCCTCCCATAGGACTTAGCCCTCATAACTATGGAAATATTTATACCACATTCACAAATACCCTCATGCTGGCCATCCTTTCAAAATGTGACACTCAGTCACACAAGAATGCGGCATGAATAGGTACCATGTATATAATATCACATACAGTGTGCGTCCTCGAGTGCGACACACAGTCGACACTGCGCTCGAACACTGTTTCACATCACAAACTCAACTCTAGTGCGAGCAATCTCCAGCAACTAGGTCAATGCATAGTTCATGTATTAAATCAAGTACGAGCAATAGCTCCCAGTACTATGCTATGCACATATCAAATCAAGTACGAGCAATAGCTCCAGTACTATGTCATGTATAAACCATGAAGAATCAAGTACGAGCAACGCTCCAATACTCTGTCATGTATCTCATGTAAAACTCGAGTACGAGCTAATCGCTCCAGCACTCTGTGTCTTGCATATATCATATAAAACTGAGTACGAGTAAAACTCCAGTACTCTATCATGCATGTCATGGAAATCTAGTGCGTATGAAAATCCAGCACTAATGTATGTGGAAAACATATGAATCCCAGTGCGAGCTATGCTCTAGCACGATTCATTCTCACATAATATTATAGATGGCTATTTAAAAAGGGATTGTTTACAAAATAGTAAAATCAACACTAAAAGTTTGCTTAAGTCATATCAACCTTAAAATCATTAGCTCATCTATTTATTTTCATGCTAATAGCAATTAAACACTCACAATAGTATTTTCCATGCTTCCTGCAACTTCTCACAAAAGTTGACTTTTTGACTAACTAGGGGTAAAATCGTAATTTGCCACTATCGGGTCGCAATAATTATTATTCACTTTGTCTGACCCTTAGAGTTTTTAAGTGAATGTAAAAGCAGACGAAAATACGTGCAGTTATCTCTAACTACTCGCAAAAGTCCCTTACCTCGGATCACGTCACGTGACCTCACTTCCTCGGTGCTGCTAAATCCCGCAGTCCGATCAGCTCTCAATGTAAACTCCGGAGCTATAAATAACCATTCCTCAGGTTAATTATAATTTTTCTACTGTATTACACATTAATACAGTCTATTTTCCCTTAATGGGCCTTAAAATCCTTAATGGGCCTTAATCCGTATTAAGCTCGTTTTCCACTTATTATTTCCCTTCATCAGGGTCTATCGACTCATTGGGCCTATCAATACCCATTGGGCTTTATTCCAAGCTCTTTGGATAGCCCGTATATCATTTACGACATTTAATTCAAAATTCTGAATATAATTCACTAAATCTGAAATTTAATCCGAAATGCGTAAATTAAATCTTAAATACGCATAAATCACATAAATTATCGTAAATGAACTTTACTTACCCGAGAATATGCGATGGTACGTAAATCAAAGTTCGATCGGGCTTCCGTTCGAAATTTATCGTCGAATTGCACAATTTATTATATTTAACTCCGGGTCAATTTCCGATTAAATATAATTTAAATAAATTCATCAGAAATTAAATCGGTCACTTTTGACCTCGTATCGACTTACCCGAAGTCCGGAGAAATCCCAAAAATTTCCCTTTTCCTTTTTCTTTCTTTTTCCTCTTTTTCCCCTTTTCTCCTTGGCTGAACCGGTCCGGTCCGGTTCAGCACAGAACCTTCTTCACTGAACCGCCGACCGCTTCAGGCATCCTTTGGCCGTGCCGGCGTATTCCGACCGGTTCCCGACGCATCACCACCGCAATTCGGCGCGCCTAAGCCTGGGCAACACTCGGTTGGGCTCGATCGGGACCAAGCACCGCCGATGGCCGCCGGATTCCTCTTTTCCTCCGCGGCCTTCTCCTCTTCGATTCGCCGGCGTCCGGCGTCGGTGGAGGCGTGACCGGTGCCGATGGGTGCGCACTGTCCTCCTCTTCCTTTTTCGGCCGCTTGCCTGCCCGTAGGGTGGCCGGTGCTCGCAGTCCGGTGGTCTTCTCCCTCGGGTCGGCTTGCTTCCGTTTCCTCTATTCTCTCTCCCCGATTTCTCTTTAGATTTTGTTTTTTTTTTTTAATTTATAATATATTTTTATTATTATTTTATTATAAAATAATAATAAATATCCCATAAATATCTAAAAATATCTCAAAAAATCATATTAAATTCATTTAATCCGTAAATGAATTTATCAGTCCGATTTTACCTTTTCGGTATATTTTTCCAATAATTTTGGGCTCATTTTTCGAGGCAAAAATTTCGATAAATTCTAATAAATTTATATCTTGATCAATTGGACTCGAAATTAAATATTTTCCTCAATTTTGATCAAGATTCCTCAATTTTATATTTTTAATGAAATTGTCTTATCGAAATTATACCGAATTCTAGTCATTTGACCGTTTTACCCCTGCACCAGTTTGGGAATCAACTTAACCCTTATCTCGCTGTTATGTAGCTTACATGCATTTTTAATTTATCAAATTGTCGATTGCATGTTAATAAATACTCTTCTTATGATTCAACTATAATTACAAAGTGTTTATACACATAGGAATCATAAGGTACAAGCTACATAAAAATTCGGGTCTGACAGTACTGGAGCTATTGCTCGTACTTGATTTGATGATATGTGTATAGCATGGTACTGGAGCTATTGCTCATACTTGATTTAATACATGAACTATGCATTGACCTAGTTGCTAGAGGTTTACTAGCACTAGAGTTGAGTTTGTGATGTGAAACAGTGTTTGAGCGGAGTGTCGACTGTGAGTCGCACTCAAAGGCGCGCACTGTATGTGATATATAATACATGTTACAAACCCATGCCCGTATCCTTGTGTGACTGAGTGTCACATTATGTGAGAGGATAGCCGCATGAGGGTATTAGAGATGTGGTATGATATTCCACAGGTGCGAGGGCTAAGACCTATGGCAGGCACCCTGACTGTGAGGTAGGGTCCACGGGTGTACTTTGTACCGTGCATGTGGCACGAGGTGTACTCTGTATCGTGTGTTGTTGTGGAGTTGAGGAGGATATAGCTGGCGGTTGTGATGGACTGACCCCCCTCCCGTTGCAGCAGTGATGCCTCGCACACCGAGTACTGTGTTGCTTGGGATCACATTTCGGATATGATCATAGTCCAGGATACTATTTGCATTTAACCACAGAGTCTCACATGATATATCACATTGATTGACTGATTTAAATTGCGGACAGACCTGAGGGATGGGTCGGACTCCGATTTTGTGATGTGAATTACTTAATGCCATATTTATTGTGATTTAAATATACATGGCATGATTTACATAAAGGCATGATTTATATACGATGCATTGTTTTGCACTACATGCCTACATTTGAGAAAGAAAGCATAATTTTCTGTACATGGGATTTAATCTGTACAAGTATATATATTATATTTCAAGACATGATTTTAAAGTGAGTTAAGGAAATATTGTTTTCAAGGCATAGCATTATTTTGAGTAGATAGTGTAGATATCTACTTGCTTGCCTGATTTCCTTACTGAGCGCGTTGTATGCTCACCCCCTTTTTCTTTACATCTCTCTACAGAGCGTTAGTAGAGCGAGAGCTATCGAGGGATAGTGTCCCAGAGTCCACTGCTAGTTCCTATCGATCGCCAGGTATACCTATTATGTACAGTTGTGTATCTAAACATAGAAATAGCACAGTGATGTATACGATATATATTATAGGGAATGTATTTGTATTAGATTTTATATAATCTTACATGTATGATAAAAGCAATTACAGTCAGTAAATAGTATATTGACTTGTATGTATGATAATGGATGATGTGGTAAGTGAGGACTCTGACATCGAATCACAGCTCAACCATTGAAGAGAGGAAAGGTAAGTAAAAAAATGCGAAAAATCTGTAGTGATTTTTGGTTAAAGTCATGGATTGAGAATGGGGTCCTGACACATACAGCATGCCTCTTCAGGCTAAAACATGTAAAATTAGCCAACCTATCATCAACATTTCTCAATCATCAAGATCAATGTAAATTAGAGAAAAACATTGAAAACATGCATATCATGCTATTTCCTTACCCTATCCCATTTCTCAATACATATATACATCATAGTACTTTTCATGCTTCCATATCATTTCATAGAATTATAATATCGTACTAGTTCTAGCAATATATCTACGAAATTGTTGTAAAATACGCACGAACATCTCTATAGCTAACACACAGTCCCTTACCCCACATATTAAAACTTGTGGGAAAATCTTTGTATAACCAAATATACACGATATTACCCGAATGGAAATATACACTTATGTAAATCTTTCCTTCCATTTTACCACACTACTCTTATTCCATTTCAATCACATTCTTCTCGTATTTAAGTTCATTTCTTCATACTCATTCATAACGCAACTTGTACGTACAATCACGACTCTTATTACAAGTGCGTACATAATCTTATGAACTTACATTGCATATACTTTGTATTACGAATGTATTATCATACTCATGATTTCATTTACATTTCTATGTACCTATATACAACTGTACATATACGGAGTCTCACACTTAGAACCAAAAACATCCCATTAGTTAAAGTTTTATGGAAACACCACTCAATGGAAGAGGCAACCTGGGAATTGGAGAGTCTCATGAAAGAGAAGTACCCCCATCTGTTTGATGAGTCGAGTTGAATTTGGACGACCAAATTCTTTAAAGGTAGGGAGGATGTGAGAACTAAGAATTTTGTATACCCTATTTATGAGAATTGTAATTTGGTGTATGTAATTATGATATGTTTATGTACACGCAAGTTTTAAATATGATAAAGTATAAGAAGATAAAGTTTGTAAGTCTTGGATGTGTATGGATTGAAATATGGACTACGGGGTAGATTTTGAGAAGGGTTACATTGAGTGTTCTGCAAATTGAAGCAGTAATAGTACAATCTGTGAAGACCAGATCGATCTCCAAGGATAAGAGATCGATCTCATGGCTCCAAAATGCAAGAAATGTGCACGAACTGATAGGCAGATCGATCTCATAGGTAAGAAGATCGATCTCAAAATGTTTCTGTAAAGAGAAGATCGATCCCCTCAAGGAGCAGATCGATCTCATGAAGCATTCTATAAACAGAAGATCGATCTCATAATTGGAGCAGATCTATCTCGTGAAGCAATTAAGATATCGATCTCACCCCACGACAGATCGATCTCCTAACCATAAAATTACCTCAAAACGTTCCCAAATTTAAATAGAGATCGATCTCATCAAGGACCAAATCGATCTCCTACCCTCCGTCTATAAAAGGACCCCTGCGTTTTCCTACATTTCATCTTCTCTCTCTAAGAAAATCGAAGCTCTAGCTTTCTCTCTCTTCCAAAGCCCCTATTTTCGTCCAAATCAAATGTTGTGGCAAGAGGGAAAGTTGTTCCTCATCCAAAGGAGAACAACATACTTGGAAATCGTAGGACAAATCGTATCGAGGTGTGATTAGAGCACTCCTCGAGTTTTGGGTAAATTTCTAAACTTCGATCTTGGATTTTTAAAGTGATTTTGGTGATTATGGCTATAAGCATTGTGATGAAATAGCTAGGAAATGATTAAATATTGATGAAATTGTAATTTTGTGGGAGTAAAAATGATATTATGTGATTGTGGTAATTTTGGGATTTATGACTATAAGTTTGGAATTGAGGCAATGAGGTGAATTGGGCATGGAGATTATACATGAAAAATGTAAGATTTGAGATGTAATGAATGAGAGTGTGGGTTGTGATAGAATTATGAGAATTGGGTTATTTGAGTATTTAACGAGAATGTGAGAAAATATGTGCTCGATGATGTGATTGAGGTGAATTTTGATGTTTTTACATCGTTTGGACAGCCCGGGAGTTCCAGAGAGGAATGCGAGACTAGTCCATCGTTTGGGGGAACGATTACACTATACGAGGTGCAACGAGGTAAGGGAAAACTTAAACTCATTTGTGTATGCGATTTTATGATGATATTATAGAATGAAATGTGATTTGAGAAAACAAGCATGTTTTTATGAGTTGTGAATGAGTTATTGCACACGATTTTATAGCCGGTTAGGGCCCAATTATTTTAAGTTGTAAACTAAATGTGAAATTGTTTTACAACCCTTTTGAGTTTAAAAAGTGAAAAGTGATTCGAGCTCTACGTTAAGGCGTACTGAGATTTGAGAAATGTGTGCGTGGTTTTGCCGGTTTGAGCTCGGTTTTGACATGATTTGTGTTGAGTACAAAACAGTTTTGAAATGAGTTTTATGAGAAAAACCATTATGAGCGCTACGTAAAGGCAAAACGATTTTATTTGATAATGGTTATTACTGAGACTTAGGCGTGTCATGTTGAATACACATCAGGCTTTGCTCTTGTAGCATGTAAGACCGGGTCCTGCTCTAGCAACACGTGAGATCGACTCCACCATTCTGGTAACGTGAGATGACCCCTCTCAGCGGCAGCGATAGGTGGCATTGCTCTGATAGCATGTAAGACCGGGCTGTGCTTTGATAGTACGTAAGACTGTCAGCTGTACGACTCTGATCAAGTCTACAGCGAACCATGATCATGGGTGTATTATTGTCGATGAAATCCCTTGATTGGGGATGTCCGCCTAGGGGTGCCATGACGAGCTTTTATATGAGTTTTATTTGCCTAGTCTCGTTTTACACATGAGAGTGTGTTTTGTAGCTGCGCCACGTTCATTACTACATGCGATGATTTTTATCATGTTTTTATGAGAAAAGCCATTATCGCATCCTGATTTCTACATGCTTGTATCTACTTGTAATTATGGTTTGAGCCATTTATTATCATGTTCCTACATGTGCTTTGAGAAATGAAGTGAGATGATGTTTTAATTATTCATGCTACATTTTCCACTAAGTTTATTGAGTTTAACATGTAAAACAAAAATGATTGTACTGTACGAATCATTTTATTATTAATGAATCCCTCACCCTCTTACTGAGCGATTTAGAAGCTCACCCTGTTTTCTCGCCCCCCCTCTCCCCCCCAGATTTCTTCAAGTGAAGAGAGTTTCCCTACGATGTACGGAGTAGTGGCTAGTGGAGGACTTGAGCTCCATGCCTTATATATTGTATTTTGAGGTATAAATTATCATTTCATGTACCCAGACTAATACTGTATTTACAGACACTTGATGTACAATGATGTATGGGATGTATTAGGATTAATTAACCTTGAATTGAGTAATGGATATGGTATGATATATAATTATGATATGATGAGATCCTGAGGTGTAAATTATAACTTATGTATGATGATGCATGACACTACACAGGAATAAACCCTTAATTGTGAATGGATGTGAAAAAGTTTTAAATTTGCCCTGTTTTCCTCGCTTCCGGGGCGTCACAAGTATCACTCTAGCACCAATGGTTTTCACACAAACCAATAGATGGCTTATTTCAATTGAAATTTCACTCAATCAAATCAAATTGGCACTAAAATGTGTTGTTTTCACATATACATGAAAACATCAGTCATTCTATCAAAGCAACTGTCAAAACTAGTCACAAACATGCTTCCTAAGCTTTTTACCCTTAATTTGGGGAATTTCACAATTCTACCATATCGGTTCCTACCGAAATTTCCCATATTCGAAAATCTATATACGATTTAAATACTCAAAATCTATTCAAATTACGTATAGCTACCTCTAGCTACTCAGGAAATTCTCTTACCTCTAATCACGTCGCGTGACCTCACTTCCTCTGTACTGCTAGTTAATCCTCGCAATCCGATCAGCTTCCAATATATAACTCTGAAGCTGTTAAGAATCATTAACATCAGTAAACCTTAATGTACTTAGTTTCCACTCGCATGAATCTCAATTCAACGCATTTAGCCCTTTTTACACTCATCTAGCCTTATTTCTTCTCATGGGACTTTATTCTCTCTTAATTAAGTCCATTTCGATTTTACAAATCATTTCTCAAGAACCTATTAGACTCGAATTGAACTGACATAAATCTTCCAATGCCTCAAGTTCATCATTTTCTCCCACTATGGTACTTCAACATACATCTCATGTACCTAATCTCATTTCTCATCTATTCCAATACATGTATTTCATAAAATTATCTTACAATCATACATACATGCTTATGTACATCACCACATGCTTAAATCATCCTTAAATCCATGCCTACTCAACTTTCTCTCATATTATAACAATAAGCTCATTTTCTAAGTCATGAAGATTTAACATGTTCAAGGTGTTTTCATCAACTCAAACATACACCAATCAACTCACCAAGTTATCTATATTAACATACTTGAAGTTGGTGTATTGAATCTTACCTAGCTTGATCTTTCCTCTTTTTATCAAATTGGGGGAAATTCACCTTGCTCCTTCAATTCAAGGTTCCAACTTCTAGTTTCCAACTATGTTGTTCTCCTCTTCACTAGGAACAACTTTGCTGAAATGAATCTCACTCAAAACCGATTGAAAGGTGAAGATTTTTGGAGTAGAAAGGTTAGGTTTCACTTTGCTTCAATAAAGGATTGATTATTTCTCGGGGAAATAAAGGTGCAGTAGTCCAGTATATATAGAATTGCTCTTGGAGATCGATCTGCTATGTGTTATAGCTTTTCCAGAATTCAATTTTGAGTAGGTGAGATTGATCTGCTCCTTAGCATGAGATCGATATGCTTCAAACAGAATCATATCGAGATCGATCTGGCCTTGAGAAGAGATCGATCTGTTCTATCCAGAACCCTTTAGAGATTTATCTGCCTCAGCCAGAACCTATCCAAGATTGATCTGCTAACCATGAGAGATCGATCTGTTTTATGTTATAGCTCTTCCAAAATTCGATTCTGAGTAGGTGAGATCGATCTGCTCCTTAGAATGAGATCGATCTGCTTCAAATAGAATCATATAGAGATCGATCTAGCCTTGAGAAGAGATCGATATGTGTTATCCAGAACCCTTTAGAGATCGATCTGCCTCAGCCAGAACCTATCCAAGATCGATATGCTTTGAATGAGGGATCGATCTGCCTCTTGCAGAGTGCTTGGCATTGCATTTTCAAGTCATGAGATTGATCTCCCCTTGCTTATTAGATCGATCTGCCCTTCATCTGCAGCATTCTTATTGTAATTTTCCCAAAAAAATCATTGTTATATTTATATTCGATTTGCTTAACTACTCGTTTTGCATTTCATACACATTTGGAACTTAAAAACATTCATTCCTTATGATTTATATCAAATGTGACTTGTTCGTACATCACAAAATCACAAAGAATACATGCAAATTTACGGGCCTTACAGGAAAATGCAAATATAGAAATTCATGATTTAAAAGAAAAGAATAATAATTTGCATAATTCTTTCTCTAGATTCTACATGGGACAACAAAAGTTAGATTATATGTTAGAAACACAAAGACCTTTCTATGATAGAAATGGTTTAGGATATAATGGCAAAAATAAAGAAACATAATCTATCTCTTACTTGTTCACTATGTAACAAAATAGGACATTCATCACATAAATGCAAGGTTAGAAAAACTACTCTTAGAGGAAAAGTAGTTAGAAAGGTTTGGGTGCCAAAGAATGTTGTAATTCAAAAGGCATTGATTTGAATGAAATGGATCCCAAAAGGATCAAAACTTTTGTCTACTAACTCTAAAGGACCCAAGAAAATTTGGGTACCTAAAACAAAAGTTTAATGATGATTGTAGGAACTTGAGCATTGTTTCAAGGAAAAGACAAAGGAAGCTTGGTACTTGGATAGTGGTTGCTCAAGGCACATGACTGGTGATAGGAGTCATTTCAATATCTTAAAATCAAAGGTTAGTGGAGAAGTCACTTTTGGGGATAACTCCAAAAGCCAAATTGAGGGAAGTGGCTCTATTGGTAATGATTCTTTCTCTACAAATAATGTGTTACTTGTTAGAGGACTAAAACATAATTTACTTAGCATTAGTCAACTTTGTGACAAGGGATACAAAGTAGTTTTTGATTGCTTAAATTGTCATGTGATTGATGCTAAAACAAATAAAGTTCTTTTCTTAGAACATAGACAAGGTAACATATATATTGTACATTTAAATGAATGTGTGTTTTATGGTTGCTAAAGAAAATGCACCTTGGTTATGGCATTGAAGACTGGGTCATGCTAACATGCATGTATTATCTAAGCTAGCTAAAAGAGATCTTGTTGTAGGACTGCCTAAGTTGTCATATGAAAGTGACAAAATTTGTGAAGCTTGTGTCAAGGAAAAACATAAAAGATTATCATTTAAACCTAAGAATTGTGTGTCAACCTCTAGACCTCTTCAATTATTCACTTAGATCTTTTTGGCCCAACTAGAACCACAAGTCTTAGGGGTAAGCACTATGGATTTGTAATTATAGATGATTACACTAGATTTACATGGGTATTTTTCTTAAATGTGAAGAATGAAGCTTTAGAAAAATTTGTTACTTATTCAAAAATAGCTCAAAATGAAAAAGGTTATATCATAACTAGTATTAGAAGTGATAATGGAAAATAATTCAAAAATCTTGGTTTTGATGAATATTACAATGATCAAGGGATTAGCCATATTGTTTCAGCTCCTAGGACACCATAACAAAATGGGGTTATTGAGAGGAGAAATAGAACTTTAGAGGAAATAGCTAGAATAATGCTGTGAAAATAATTTACTTAAGTATTTTTGGGCCGAAGCTATTAATACCTCATGTTATATTATAAATAGAGCAATGGTTAGACCAATTTTAAAGAAAACTCCATATGAACTTTACAAGGTAAAGAAACCAAATATTAGTTATTTTCATCATTTTGGTTGCAAATGTTTTATCTTAAATAATGGAAAAGATAATTTAGGAAAATTTAATACTAAAAGTGATGGAGGAATTTTCTTAGGATATTCATTAAATTCTAAAGCCTATAGAGTTTACAACAAAAGGACATTATGTGAGACCCCATATCTACATAACCTTGTATATGTGTATATTGGATTATGAAATGAATACATGCAAGTTTTAAAGTATATAACAAGTGTAAGAAGGATATTTTCATGAATCGAGTGTAAATATATTGAATTTTGAGTGGTGTGGTAAAATGGAATGAGGATTGCATGAGTTGTGCACTTCCATTTAGTTTATATTATATACCTTTGGTTATACAAAAATTTCACACAAGTTTTAATGTGTATAAAGTATGAATAGATGCCATTTTTAAGTCTTAAAAGTAACTGGATGAGGAAATAAATATGGCAGCAAATTAAGGATGTTTTGGTGTAAATTTTTGCAGAAAACTACAATAAAAATCTGTAAATATAACGGGCAGATCGATCTCATAGGATGAGAGATCGATCTGGAAGAGCCAGAATGCTCTTATTCGAGCAATAGGAACAGGGCAAATCGATCTCCAATGGAGCCAGATCGATCTGCTAAACATTCCGTAAGGAGAAGATCGATTTTAAGGCAAGCAGATCGATTTCCTTAGCTCTCGAATTGGAGCATATCGATCCCCTCCCTAGCCAGATCTATCTCCTTAGCTTTCTGCCTGAGACAGATCGATCCCAAGCCCTCGACAGATCGATCTCCTGCCTTCAAATGTCGTAAAAAAAGAGGGATTTTACCTTCAAATGTCATGAAAAAAGAGGGATTTTAGGAGGACCAGATCGATCTCTACCCAAGGCAGATCAATCTCATCAAGCTAAATCTATAAATAGGAGCAGTTGGATCTGCAGATTTCGAGAGTAACCATTTCCTTTCCATTTCTAACCCAAAACCTAGTTTTCTCTCTCTAAATCCACCTATTTTCAAGAAGATTTGAGGCAAGGCTATTAAACACAAAATTGTTCATATCAAGGAGAAGAACAACATAGCATGGAGGCATTACCCCATTTGTTGGATTTAAGGAACAAGAGGCATTTCTATTTGGAGCAAGGAGGAAATCCAAAGAGGTGAGTTTCTAATGCACCAATCTAAGTTTATTTGTTTAGTTATTGATTTTGGAGTTGATTGGTGTGCTTATTAATGGTAGAACTACCTAGAATGCCATGAAACAATGATAACCTAGAAATGGGTTAAGGTGAGAAAGTGAAATGTAGATGTATTAAGGATGAATAGGATACCTTAAGATGATAATGGTGTTATAGGTATGATTTTAAGATGATGTTATGGAATAAATGGTAAGACTTACCCAAAAGGGGTAAAATGAGTATTTAAATCATTATATAAAATGCATAGTTGAATGAGAGTTAGCAACGCTAACTCAAGTGTTTGATGAATAAATTACAGCTCCCGAGGATACGCCGGAGCAAGTTGAGCTAAAAACGTGAGAAGCTAAGAGGAAGAGAGTTGCACCCCGAGTAAATCGAGGTAAAGGAATTGTGTGGACTCTTAGAGATACCTGTACATAATTTGGACAAATAATGTTTTGCTAGATGTGCATGTGATACTAGGAAATGAATTTGGGTGATTGAAGGGCAAATAATTGGGTTTTGAGAAATGTGCATGAAAAACAAAAGCATGTTGCTTTTTAGTAAGTGATGGGTGGGTTGGCTAACATTTGAAATAATTTGCAAAAGAAATGATTTGCTTTGGTTGATAACCATGTTTTACAAAGAATTGAGCCACCTACAGGGATTTCGTGAGAATGAAAGCGTGCTAGAGTATGACTCGCACAAGATATGATGTGCTTTCATATGCATGAGTGCTAGAGCGTAGCTCGCACTAGTTTTCACATGGATTTTTATGATGTTGAGCTCACACAGACTTTATACTGGTTTTGACATGGTGCTAGAGCATAGCTCGCATTAGATGCCTCCCATACTTGTTGTCATGCTACGAGCTTCGAGTAGACTGGGTTTTGTACCGATTAAATAGGCTGGCATGAGCATTCTTAAGAATTTGACATGTTGATAGTCATACTAGGAGCTTCGAGTAGACTGGGTGTCATACCGATTAAATAGGCCCGCATGTTTATTTTTTAGATGTGGCGTGATATGATGTGTTAATATGGGTCCACGGAGTACATTGTACCGTGCAGGTAGCATGGAGTACGTTGTACCTGTTGAGATGGTGATATGTTGTTTTCGGACGATGTTTAGATCTGCTATGGACTGATGGGCTGGACGTGACCCACCTCTCGTGTGGAAGCAGATAGTGGTGATACCCCGCACACCTGATCAGTGTAGCCTGGGATCACAGGATATGGCCATAGTCCTGTGGAGATTTTCGTTATTATATTGCCTATCTCACATGTCTACGATTTATGAATAAATCCATGTTTGAAATGTTTTGTGGGTCAGAACAGTTCGAGGGAGGGGCTGAGACCTAACTAGTATTGATTTTCTTGAGAAAGTATGATTAATGGCTTTAAAGTGCACTGATGCATGATGATTTTCCATGCCTTATTGGTGAAATACGCATGATGATTTATACCGTGCTTTGAATTTGATTTGTGCACTGAACTAAATAGCATGATTTGCTTTACATGCCATTAACACAAGCATGAAATAATGCTTTTGAGATGTGAATGAGAATTGTGTGGTTTTGAGCATGGCATCACGATCACGTAGATAGTGCTGTATCTACTTGTTCGCATGATTGCCTTACTGAGCGTGTTGTTTGCTCACCTCTCTTATTTTCCCCTCTCTACAGAGCTTTGAGTATAGATCGTGAGCGATTGGAGGCTTTCCCTTTTGGTATCCGCTGCATCCCATCGCGTAAGGTATACACACTGATGTAATTTTGTATCTAAACCTTCGATCGCACAGTAGCATTTTATATGTAACTATTAGGGATGTAAAGCAGTATAAACACATGTAAATGGCAACTCTGATTTATTTATACAAGTGTTTACTTCAAAAATTATAATGCAAATTAAATTGTATGGTTGGATGAGGTGGACATTGACACACAGCCCAACTGTTGAGAGTGCAGCTGATCATTATCGAGGTAAAGTAAGGACGAATAATAAATAATGTATGAAAAATGAAAAATTTACGTTAATTTTTGGTAAGTTGAGGGTCGTGATAGAAGTTGGTATCAGAGCTGAGTTGGTCTGACGTGTGTCGATGTCTAAAATACTTTATAAATCAAAAAATTACATCCTCATGTTACTGTGCTTGTTTAGATACAAATTGTGTGTGTGTTGATGGGTTGACTAAGAAATTAATGTGAATGTAGGGAATTGAGGAATATGCCTAATACGAGTCGCGGTAGAGGGACGAGAGCGTAAGCTAGAGGCTGTAGAGGTAGGCCTGAGGGTAGTATTGAGCCAAAAACACACGAGGCTCAGGAAGAGATTAAAGTGGAGCCTGAGGTTAAGCATGCTCCACAGGGTCCAGAAGAGAGATCTGAGAATACTGAGGGACGCTTCGCGAGGATTGAGCGGAGCATAGAGATGATCTTAGAGTTGGTCACTCAATCGTTACCTGGAGTTGGGGGCAGACAGAGTCCTGCTACAGAGGGTGATGCCGAGCAGGCGACAGCTCCTGAGGCACGGGCACGGCCAGCCCAGAGACCTCAGACGACAGATACACCTACACCCCCACCTGCACAGGATATGCCTACACCTGTTGCTACACAACAGGTCAGTAGAGGCTAAGGTGACAGTTGTGATTTGGATAGACTACGATAGTTCCAAAAGTTTGGACCACTGTCTTTCAATGGGGTTAAGGACTTAGTGGCTGTTGAGGATTGGATAAATGAAATTGAGAAGTTCTATGGGTTCTTCGAGTGTACTACTACCGAGATGTTAGCATTTGCTGCTTTCATGCTGAAGGGGTCAACAAAACATTAGTGGAAGTCCACTAGGCCTATTTTGAGAGCGCAACATATAGAGATCAACTGGGATATATTTTTAGAGGCTTTTCGGAGACAGTATGTTCTAGATACTACACAGAGGAAAATGAAGATGGCATTTTTGGGACTGACCCAAAGGAGTAGGACGGTGGATGAGTATGAGCTGACCTTTATCTCCCTGTGCAGATATGATCCTAATACGATGGGTAATGAGGTCAAGAAGATCCAGAAGTTTGTGGATGGATTGAGACCAACCATCAGGTCCAGATTGGTTCCCTTGGATATACCGACCTATGAGGAGGAAGTACGCAGGGCGCAATTGTGTGAACAAGATATTGATAGAATCGCCTCAGATTTTGGAAAGGTTGGTAAAGTGGAGGACAAAGATAAGAAAACGCCAATACTGGATAGAGGCTTCAGTTATAAAGGAAGCAAGAGATTTTCTGGAATGAGGTCAAGGTTCGAGGAGATCCAGGAGAGGACAGTTAATCCCCCCATGTATCCGACTTTAGCTCCAGCTAAGGGAATTATGATTGAAGGACCATGGCCTACGACAGAACAGTGCAGTAAGTGTGGCAGGTAGCATGGTACTCGACCATGCTATAGACCTCCTGCATTATACTTCAGGTGTGGGAAACCAGGGCACATAATCAGGGATTGCCTAGAGATGGCAAAAAGAGTCCCACAAAAGGGTAGGGAGCTAGAGAGAGCTCCAGTTGGGATAGCTGCTCCGAGGAGGAGGGCTGCAACTGAGAAAAAAGGGAAGCAGGTAGTGGGTGTGAGTAGAGGACGAGTGCACACATTGGACCAGGACACTACAGATCAGTCTTCAAATGTGGTTAAAGGTACCATCCAAATCTTTGATTTAGAAGCATTTGTATTATTTGATCCTAGTGCCACGCATTCCTTTATATCGCCATCCTTTGCACATCAATTGTTGAAGCATGTAAAACCCACACTGCTAGATAAGATGTTGATGATATCTACTCCTATGAATGATAGTCAACTGACTGAACATGTATATAGGAATTGTAAGTTGAGGATAAGAGGTAAAGAAATGGCAATCGATTTAATTTTATTAAATATGAGTGATTTTGATGTAATCCTAGGGATGGATTGGCTGGCTGCAAGCCATGTTGTTATGGATTATCGTGCTCGAACATTGATGTTTTCAGGATTAGATAATCTTATTGTAAACTTTGATGAAAAGAAATGAAAGACATATTTAATGTAAATAAAAGAGTATGATCTTAATACATGATGTATGAGAGATAAATCTGTTATCAATTATGCATGTTATGCGAAGATTTGTGTTACTAACGGTGGAAAGGATAATGTGACGGGTTCATTGCTTATGTGATTGAGACGGATAAGGTACGTTCGGAGTTTATAGACATCCTAGTGGTCAGGGAATTCCCAGATGTCTTCCCAGATGAATTACCAGGGTTACCTCTAGATAGGGAGATGGAATTTGGTATAGATTTGGCACCTGGTACAGAGTCGATATCTAAGCCACCCTACAGAATGGCTCCAATAGAGTTGGAAGAACTAAGGAAACAGTTGCAAGAGTTGTTGGAGAGGGAATTCATCAGGCCAAGCGTCTCACCTTGGGGAGCACCGGTTCTGTTTGTAAAGAAGAATGATAGAAGCCTTCGAATGTGTATAGATTATCGGTTGTTAAATAAGGCCACCTTCAAGAATAAGTACCCCCTTCCACGTATCAATAACTTGTTGGATCAGCTTAGGGGAGCGCAGGTCTTTTCCAAGATAGATCTGAGATCTGGGTACCATTAGTTGAAGATACGAAGTGGAGATGTACCCAAGACAGCTTTTCGCACCCGGTATGGACATTATGAGTTTATGGTTATACCATTCGGGTTGACGAATGCTCCCGCAGTTTTTATGTCATTGATGAATGAGGTATTTCACCAGTACTTGGATTGATTTGTTATAGTGTTTATTGATGATATACTGGTGCACTCAAGATCTAGAGAGGAGCAGGAACAGCATCTAAGGATAGTGCTACAGACCCTCCGAGAGAAGCAGTTGTACGCTAAACTCAATAAGTGCGACTTTTGGTTGGAATAGATCTCTTTTTTGGGTCACATAGTATCGAAAGATGGAGTGTCAGTGGATCCATCAAAGATTGAGGAAGTGATACAGTGGCAGAGAAGAATGTGGAATTTGTATAGGACGATAAGTGTGAAGAAAGTTTTCAGGAGTTGAAAAAGAGATTGACTACAGCTCATGTACTCACCATTCCTACCAGCTCAGGAGGTTTCTCGGTGTATACGGATGCTTCACACCAAGGACTGGGCTGTGTATTGATGCAGGATGGGAAGGTAGTAGCCTATGGATCAAGACAGTTGAAGGATCATGAGAGGAACTACCCGACCCATGATTTAGAGCTAGCAACCGTGGTGTTTGCATTGAAAATATGGCACCACTATCTCTATGGTGAGAGATTTCAGGTTTACACTGATCATAAGAGCCTTAAGTACCTGTTCTCGCAGAAAGAACTGAATATGAGACGGATGAGATGGCTCGAACTTTTAAAGGATTATGATTGTGAGATCCTGTACCACCAAGGTAAAGCGAATGTAGTTGCTGATGCATTGAGTACGAAGCATCTTGGGTTGGTGTCATTTATGATGATTAGGGAACATGAGCTGTTGAAACAGTTCACGAACCTCAGTTTGGATGTGACCTCGCCTGATGCTGATAGTGGTTTTATGATAGCTAGCCTACAGTTGGAACCGGATCTGGTAGATCGAATCCAATTGGTTCAGTGAATTGATCAGCAGTGCAGTGATATTGCCAGACAGATACAGAGGGGTACAGAGACGGACTTCGAATTGAGTTTAGATGGATTGTTGAGGTTCAAAGGTAGGATATGTGTTCCCAATGATCCAGAGATCAGGCAGTTGATCATGATAGAGGCTCACTCATCGAGGTATACGATACATCTAGGGAGTACTAAGATGTATCAAAACCTGAGAAAGGTTTATTGGTGGTCTGGGATGAAGAAGGACATTGCTGAATATGTCGCTAAGTGTCTCGTTTGTCAGCGGGTGAAGGTAGAGCATCAGAAGCCTGCAAGGTTACTATAGCCTCTACCGATACCGACTTGGAAGTGGGAGCACGTCACAATGGATTTTGTGATGGGATTACCGAGGACCCGCAAAGGTCATGATGCCATATGGGTGATTATGGATCGGTTGACGAAATCAGCCCATTTCTTAGCTATGAGAGCTATCGATCCTTTGAGCCAGTTAGCGAACTTGTATGTGCACGAGATAGTGAGGCTACATGGAATTCCAGTGAGCGTTATTTCTAATAAGGAAGCCTCCTTCACTTCCCATTTTTGGGAACGTTTTTAGGAAGCGATGGGGACCCAGTTGAGTTTTAGCACCGCGTTTCATCCTCAGACAGATGGTCAGTCAGAGAGGACTATACAGACCCTAGAGGGTATGTTGAGAGCGTGTGCATTGGATTTTGGAGGCTCCTGGGATGACCATTTGCCACTCGCAGAGTTCGCCTATAATAGCAGTTTTCTTGCGAGTATCGGGATGGCACCATATGAGGCATTGTATGGGTATAGATGTTGTTCCCCTATTGGATGAGAGAGGTTAGTGACAGGCAGATCTTTGCTCCTGACTTGGTTAGACAAGCCTCTGAGGATGTCTAGTTGATTTGTGAGAGATTACGGACAGCTCAGAGCAGACAAAAGAGTTATGCTAACATGAGATGGAGACCACTAGAGTTTAACGTGGGTGAGTCAGTGTTTTTAAAGGTTTCTCCTTCGAAGGGGATCATGAGATTCGGGAAGAAGGGAAAGTTGAGCCCTCGATATATAGGGCCATTTGGGATACTTGACAAAGTGGGGGATAAGGCTTATAGGTTAGCATTGCCACTAGAGTTGGCAAGTGTACATAACGTCTTCCACATATCCATGTTCAGGAAGTATCACCCGGACCCGACGCATGTGATAAGGTATGAGCCCTTAGAGCTTAATGAAAGTATGACGTACGTTGAGAAGCCGGTTCGGATATTGGATAGAAAAGAGAAGGTGTTGAGGACAAAGACAATTCCCTTGGTTAAAGTTCTTTGGCAACATCACACGGTGGAAGTGGCCACATGGGAATTGGAGAGTTTGATACGGGAGAGGTATCCCGAGTTGTTCACGGAATGATTGGATCCAATTTGGAGGACCAAATTTTCTAAGTGGGGGAGAATATGAGACCCCATATGTGTATAACCTTGTATATGTGTACATTGGATTATGAAATGAATATATGCAAGTTTTAAAGTATATAGAGAGTGTAAGAAGGATATTTCTGTGAATGGAATGTAAATATATTGAATTTTGAGTGGTGTGGTGAAATGGAATGAGGATTGCATGAGTTGTGCACTTTTATTTAGTTTATATTATATACCTTTGGTTATACAAAGATTTCACACAAGTTTTAATGTGTATGAAGTATGAATAGAAGCCATTTTCAAGTCTTAAAAGTAACTAGATGAGGAAATGAATATGGAAGCAAATTAAAGATGTTTTGGTGTAAGTTTCTACAGAAAGCTGCAGTAAAAATCTAAAAATATGATGGGCAGATTGATCTCATAGGATGAGAGATCGATCTGGAAGAGCCAGAATGCTCTTATTCGAGCAATAGGAACAAGGCAGATCAATCTCCAATGGAGCCAGATCGATCAGCTAAACATTCTGTAAGGAGAAGATCGATTTTAAGGTAAGCAGATCGATTTCCTTAGCTCTCGGGTTGGAGCAGATTGATCCCCTCCCTAGCCAAATCGATCTCCTTAGCTTTCTGCCTGAGACAAATCGATCCCAAGCCCTCGACAGATCGATCTCTTGCATTCAAATGTCATGAAAAAAGAGAGATTTTAGGAGGACCAGATCGATCTCTACCCAAGGCAGATCGATCTCATCAAGCTAAATCTATAAATAGGAGTAGTTGGATCTGCAGATTTCGGTAGTAACCATTTCCTTTCCATTTCTAACCCAAAACCTAGTTTTCTCTCTCTAAATCCACCCATTTTCAAGAAGATTTGAGGGAAGGCTATTAGATGTAAAATCGTTCACATCAAGGAGAAGAACAACATAGCTTCGAGGCATTGCCTCATTTGTTGGATTTAAGGAACAAGAGGCATTTTGATTTGGAGCAAGGAGGAAATCCAAAGAGGTGAGTTTCTAAGGCACCAATCTAAGTTTATTTGTTTAGTTATTAATTTTGGAGTTGATTGGTGTGCTTATTAATGGTAGAACTACCTAGAATGCTATGAAACAATTATAAGCTAGAAATGGGTTAGTGTGAGATAGTGAAATGTAGAGGTATTAAGGATGAATAGGATACCTTAAGATGATAATGGTGTTATGGGTATGATTTTAAGATGATGTTATGAAATAAATGGTAAGACTTACCCAAAAGGGGTAAAATGAGTATTAAAGGCATTAGGTAAAATGCATAGTTGAATGAGAGTTAGCAACACTAACTCAAGTGTTTGATGAATGAATTACAGCTCCCGAAGATACGCCGGAGCAAGATGAGCTAAAAACATGAGAAGCTAAGAGGAAGAGAGTCGCACCCCGAGTAAATCGAGGTAAAGGAATTGTGTGGACTCTTAGAGATACCTATGCGCAATTTAGGCGCATAATGTTTTACTAGATGTGCATGTGATACTAGGAAATGAATTTGGGTGATTGAAGGGCAAAGAATTGGGTTTTGAGAAATTTATATGAAAAACAAAAGCATGATGCTTTGAAAACCTTGTTTTGTTGCTTTTTAGCAATTGATGGGTGGGTTGGCTAACATTTGAAATGATTTGCAAAAGAAATGCTTTGATTTGGTTGATAACCATGTTTTGCAAAGAATTGAGCCACCTACAGGGATTTCGTGAGAACGAAAGCGTGCTAGAGTATGACTCGCACGAGATTTGATGTGTTTTCATACACATGAGTGCTAGAGCGTAGCTCGCACTAGTTTTCACATGGACTTTTATGATGTTGTGCTAGAGTTGAGCTCGCACAGACTTTATACTGGTTTCGGCATGGTGCTAGAGCATAGCTCGCATTAGATGCCCACCATACTTGTTGTCGTACTAGGACCTTCGGGTAGACCGGGTGTCGCACCGATTAAATAGGCTCACACGTGCATTCTTGAGAATTTGATATGTTGATAGCCGTGCAAGGAGCTTCGAGTAGACTGGGTGTCATACCGATTAAATAGGCTCGCACGTGCAATTTTAGATATGGTGTGATATGATGTGTTGATATGGGTCCAGGGAGTACGTTGTACCGTGCAGGTAGCATGGAGTACGTTGTACCATGTTGAGATTGTGATATGCTATCTTCGGACGATGTTTAGATCTGCTATGGACTGACGAGCTGGATGTGACCCACCTCTCGTGTGGAAGCAGATAGTGGTGATACCCCGCACACCTGATCAGTGTAGCCTAGGATCACAGGATATGGCCATAGTCCTAGAGGAGATTTCCCTTATTATATTGCCTATCTTACAAGTCTACTATTTATGAATAAATCCATATTTGAAATGTTTTGTGGGTCAGAATAGTCCGAGGGAGGGGCTGAGACCTGACGAGTATTGATTTGCTTGAGAAAGTATGATTAATGGCTTTAAAGTGCACTAATACATGATGATTTTCCATGCCTTATTGGTGAAATATGCATGATGATTTATGCCATGCTTTAAATTTGATTTGTGCACTGAACTAAATAGCATGATTTGCTTTACATGCCATTAACTGTCACAACCCATTTTTCCTAAAAATCCCTACAAATTTTTTTTTTCGCTTTTTCATTTCCTTACCCGTCGTGAACAGTTACTCCACTAACAGTTGGGCTATGAGTCGATGTTAGTCCCTCCTGTCATGTTACTTACCTTAACATCTATTTTCCACATTACATTTACATATCAATTTATTTTAATCAAATACATCCCCAATATTACATCCGTGTACAATACTGTGCGCTATATGTTCAGATACAAAAATTATACAAATGTGTATACCTGGCCTTGATAAGAAGCAGCGGATAACCGAAATGAAAGACTATTGCCGCTCTCTTCTACTGAATGTACCCTGTGGGGTAGAAAATGAAAAGGTGAGCGAAACTTGCTCAGTAAGGCAATAATGTAAGCAGGTAGATAACTATACTATCTACGTGCTGATAAGGTCATGATATAAAATCGTTTATATTTGGAGCATAAGGTATGACTAAAACGATGCCACATGTATGTATATATCACATATAAGAGAAATCATGAAGTCGACATATAAATCAAACATGGAAAAATCATCATGTATGACATCTCATGCTCGTCACATTAAAACTTATTAGTTTCATCATAAACTCATCACTTTAAAACTTATTTGTTTAATCATAAACTCATCACATGAAAACTTATTTGTTTCATCATAAAACAACCACATCAAGGGTAAACCCATCACTCGGGAATACCTTGATTCATTAAATCGCATCTCATTTAAAAACATAAATCGAGACATTACCCCTCCTTCGGATTTGTCCTGGTCTATTCAGACCGTATGATATCATGTGAGGCATGTAGGTTACTGTATGAAAATCGAGGACTATAGCCATATTATGTCCCTGTGATCCCAGGCTACACGGATCCCGGTGTGCAGGGCATCACAACTGCAACGGGAGGTGGGGTCAAATCCTACCTGCCAAAATATCAAGTAACATCATCGAGTCATCATGACTGCACGATAGCGTACTCCGTGTGACATACACGGTACATCGTACTCCGTGGACCCATATCATAGTCTGGGGGTGCCTGTCGTAAGTCTTATCCACCCCAATACTATGTCGATAACCAACCCATGTCTCAAAGTATACGTGCGAGCATCTCAACTCTCTGCGACACACAATCTACAGGAGGCTTCCGAACGACTATATGCATGTCAACTCACATCTAGTGCGAGCGAAACTCCAGCACGACACTATGCATATCATGATATCTAAAATCTCGTGCGAGCGAAGCTCCAGCACGGTTTTGTACATACACAAATTTTCTCATATGAGCAATGCTCCAGTATAACTTTTTATGAGTAATAAATCAGTAAACTTTAGTGTGAGTAAGACTCTAGCACTCTTTTTATTCATGTAAATACGATAGGTGGCTCAATCTTGATAAAACATCTTTTAAAATCGTAACCGGTACAAACTGGTACCCTTTCGTATAATTCATGAATTCAACAGCCAACCTATGTGTATATTTGCTTAAATCAAAGCAATACATTCATATAAAACATTAAAACATGAAATCATGCAATTTATCTGCCTTACTACCCTTTTTGTAAATTTTACTCCCAAGGGCAATATTATCTTTTTCCTTTATTCAACTGTGCCCTGGTTTTCGTAAAAATTATTATTTCGTTTTTAGATACTTTAAGAATTTCTAGGCCCTATAAATCCCCTCAAAAATACATATAGAAATCTCTATGCACCTATAAAATTCCCTTACCTCGTTTCACACGCAAACTTATCCCGTCTCGATAATACTTGATCTCTCAGTCCAACTGCGCGTCAACCAAGTCTACGAAACTGCATAAACCACATATTTTGGGTTAATTCACTTATCTTTATCAGTATATCACATTTATTGATTGAATCTAACGTACTGGGCCCGTTTTACTTTATTAAGTCAGATTGCACTTTAATGGGCCTCGACCCATTTTCAATCCGTTTCTACTTATTAAATCCCTTCTTCGGGTTTACTGGGCTCATTCAGCTTACCAATAATTATCGGGCTTCGTTCCAAACTCATTGGATAGCCTGTATACTATTTACGGTAATTACGTTGCAATTTTGATTAATATTCCTTTTTATACAGAATTAATCCATAAATTTCGTAAAATAATCGAAACTCTGTATTAAGGGACTCATATTATCGGAATTAAAACATTCTTACCCAATATGATGCAGGGTACAAAAATCGGAGCTCAATCGGCTCTCGTTCGGGCTTTGTCGTACAACTGCACAATTATATATTTGATTCCGGGTTAATTTTCGATTAAATATAATTTAAATAAATCTTTTGGAAATCAAATCGATCACTTTTGACCTCGTATCGACTTACCCGAAGTCTGGTGTATCCCTGAAAATTCTTCCCCTTTTTCCTTTTTCTCTTTTTCTCCTTTTTTCCACTCTTTCTTGGCTGAACCGGTTCAATCCGGTTCAAACCGGTTCAGACCAGTCCGGTTCAGTCCAGTTCTCCTCTTTGCTGAACCGGTCCGTACCGGTTCAGGCCTTTCCATCGTCGTTCATGGCGTTTTTGGCCGGTTCCCAGCTCGTTTCTGGCGTTGTTCGGCTCTTCTTTGGCCGGGCAACCTTCGACTAGCCTCGATCGGGACCAAATCACCGTCGATGGCTGCCGTTCCTCTCTTCTCCCTCTCGGCCTTCTCTCCCTCTATCTGCCAGATTTTGACGATTTCGTCGGCCGATACCGGTCTCAAAAGAACAGCATCATCTTTCCGATCACGTCGGTGCCCGCCGTTCGAGCCCAGCTGCCGTGGATCACCGGAATCGACCCGGTTTCCTCGCGGGCTTCTCTTCCTCTGTTCGGCTGTTTTCGGCCTCCTGACGACGTGTCTCCGGTGCCAATAGCTTCGCCGGCCTCTCCTCTTCCTCCTTGACTCTTCGTCGGGGCTTGATGATCGCCGGTGGCTGGATCGTGGGTCTCGGGTTTCAATTGCTCCAGTCGGTTTCCATTTTGGGTTCTTCCCGATTCCAATTTCAGTTTTCTTTTTTTATTATTATTATTATTTATAAATTATTTTATTATTAAAATAATCATTAAATATTATAAAGTATTCTAAAATATCTACTAATATATTATTTTATTCCAAATTAATTAATTTAATTTAATTTAATTTAATTTATTTATTATATTTTTAACCCTTTTCGGTATATTTTCTCTGTTTTTTTGGGATATTGTCCCGAGCGAAAATTTCGATTAATTCCAGTAAATTCATATCTTGATCAATTTAACCCGAAATTTAATTATTTCTTCGTTATTGATCAAGATTCTCAAATCCATTATTTTTAATAAAATTTTCTTATCGGGTTTATTCTGGCTTTCGATCTTTTGACTGTTTTACCCTTCACGTGTTTGAAAATTTCATTTCAGTCCTTTTTGCATTTTTAATTTCGTGTTTTAACTAAATTCGGGTCTTACATAATCTCCCCCACTTAAGAAATTTGGTCCTTCAAATTAGAACCAAGTTAAATGGATCCATAAACAACTCCGAGCACGTCTATCATATCATATACTGTCATTCTCAAGTGACTTTTTTTCGGAGTGTAATACTACCAACATACTTTAATTAGGGAGATCATCTTAAACCTCAACACTTTCTCCTTCCAGTTTAATACCCGAATCGATTTTCCAATCATATGTTATACTTTCATTGAGTTAAGCTGTTGGTGTTCATATCCAATCACATACGCTGGGTCCAGATAATATTTTTGAAGCATTGAAAGATGGGACACATTATGGATGCCTGCTAATGTAAGTGGTAACACCAACTTATAGGCCTTATCTCCACTTTGTCCAATGTCGTCATGTGAAAAATCTAACGAAACTCAATTTGTCTTTTTTCTGAATCTCATTATGCTCTTAGGACAAGTAACTGCCACAATACTAATTCACCCTCGATGAATTTCCCATGGTTTTCTGTCACTTGTCAGCATAGCTTTTCTATCTACTCTGAGGTGTTCTTAATCCTTCACAATTAATTGAACATCCTCAGAGGTTTGTCTTACCAATTCGGGAATAATTTTCTATCTGTCACCCACTTCTTATCCAAATCGAGGAAACAACCCTTACGACCATACAATGCCTCATCTAAAGTCATCCCGATACTCAAGTGACATCTGTCATTATTGGAGAATCGATTAGTAACAACTGATCATTCCAGGAGCTTATCAGATAAATGGCACACGCTCTCATCATATCCTTCAGAACATGTACAGTCCTCTCTGACTGACCATCTATCTGAGGATGGAAAGCTGTGCTAACACTCAGTTGGGTTCCCATAGCTTCCTAAAAAATATTTCCAGAAGTGAGAAGTGAAGCGGGAATCCCTACATGATACAATGCTCACTGGAAAAATACTTAGTGTTCCACAATTTTCCATACACATAAATCCGCCTACACGCTCAGAGTATCCGGGGATTTCCTAACCAGAAGGTGGGTAGACTTAGTCAATCTATCGACTATCACCCAGATAGCCTTATGATTCATCCGGGTCCTCCGTAACCCATCACGAAATTCATGGTAACTTGTTCCCATTTTCGTGTCAATAAAGGTAGAAACTGCAATAACCCTGCAACTTCTTTTGCTCTACCTTACTCTGCTGACATACGAGACACTTTTCCACAATCTCTACCATGTCTCTTTTCATATCTGACCACCAATACCCTTTTCTAAGATTTCGATATATTTATTACTTCTCGGATGCACTGTATATCCCGAATAGTGAGCTTCTGACAATAACTCTATCTCATCACTGTGGTCCTGGGGAGCACTTATACTGTCTCTGAACCTCAGTAAGCCATCATCACTCTCTGTGAACTCTGTCACTGTACCCATCTGAATCTGACCCACACTATCGACACCCTACCGATCATCACGCTAAGCCTGTCAAATCCGGTCACTCAAATCCGATTATAATCTCAGGCTAGCTGTCACACAATCACTGTCATCATCAGAGGGGATCACATCACTACTGAGGCTTACAACTACTTTAGCAGCTCACGCTCCCTGACCATCCTATGTAATACCATCCTGAGGCTCTTTCTGCTCAAGGCATTAGCCATTACATTAGCCTTTTCTAGGTGGTACAATTTTCACAATCATAATCCCTCAGAAGCTCTAACCCTCTTTGTTCCCATATCCGACTCTTTCTGTGAAAACAGATACTCGGGGCTTTTACGATCAGTGCATACTCGAAATTTCTCACCGTATGCATAATAGTGTCATATACTCAATACAACCACTATCACTGTCAACTTTAAATCATGGACCGAATAGTCCTTTCATGATCCTTGAGTTGTCTGGATTCATAATTGACTATCTTCCCCTTTTGCATCAATACACAACCCATTCATTATTTTGAGGTATCCATAGACTCATGAGAAACCTCTTAATCTGTTGGGTATGGTGAGAATAAATGCGGTGGTCAGTTTATTACTTCAGTACACCAAAACTCCTGTCACGTCTATCATCCCATTCAAATACAACTTTTTCTAAGTTAAACGTGTCAATAAAGTAGTCCATTTCGAGAACTCTCAACAAATCATCTGTAAAAACAATTTTCAATTGTTACTTATAATTTTCCTTAGACTTTAAATACACCCCAAAATATCTTCAATATGGATGATAACAAATCGGTCTAGGTAAAGTTTAAATACCTCATCGTAGTTGTGTTCCACTAAATATTTCAATCACCCATATCCTTGACCTATGTACGCATAAACGTATAATGTCATTTCGAAATCGCTTCTGTTCAAGATACTAACTCGCGTCATTTCCTTTTTCTTATATTAACAGCTTTTGTACAATTTTTTAATTAAATTTTTTAAACCTTCCTGATTAATCGAATTCTATATTTCTTTATCGTACCAGTAAAGGTACCTTAATTTTAAATGTATATATACGATTGTCGATTTCAATTTATAGGTTGTGTATACTTTTAGACGCTGTCAAGTCTTCAGGCGGGGAGGTATTTTGAAATACCTTTATTAACCTTCAAACTTGACCACAATTACTTTACATATCAGTCCATGTGGTCACAATTCATATTCGCTACTAATTGCTTTAATCCAAATTACTTCACGTATCAGAGATATTCGTACCTTGCATACGCCTCTTATTCCAATAGATTTTGTATTCAGGATCTATCACATCTAAAAGCTTATCTCCTTTCGTATATCATTTATAACAAACTCTGTCATTACTCATTCTGTGAATACAATCATTGACTCCTTTAATTTCAATCGCTACACCCCTTTTTCGGTGCAGAGATACCAATAGGGTTTTCTCTGTCTTTTTACCCTTCTGTGGGGCAGTCTCACCCAACTTTGAGCAATCATTAAATAAATGGTTTGTTTCACCACACTTAACGTCTATTTTAGTCAATAAAGTGTAGGTGTAGGCCCTACTTTCGTGGTATCTACCATACATCCTACACTGCTTACACTGCTACACTGCTTACACTGTTACACTGTTACACTGCTACACTGCTTACACTGCTTCGTAGCAGGTCGGGGTCCTCAAATCACAATACCCCTCAAAAGTGCTGAAATTGGATACACTGGGGCCTTACCAATCATCTTACCCCATAACTCATCAACTCTAATCTCTTACCAACTGGTCTCTTTTTTCGTTCTGACATCTTTGTCATTCTCTATTCTCTTTTGTCTCTATTTCGGCCCTTACTACCTTTCCCAATCTCAGAGACGTGCAACACATGATCTTATTCACGTAACTGTATTCTGCGCACTACCTCGACATAAGTAGTGAGCCAATCGAACTCTAATCGACAATTTGAGCCCTTTCATGAACTTTTAGGCTTTCCGACTCTAACTGTCCATAGTGTCGGGGTAATACTTAGGCAGGTATATAAACTGAGAGTCATATTCGTCAATCAACCAGTGTCTCTGGGTCATTGTAAGAAATTTTACCTATAATTTCCTTTAAGTAGTGTTCAAAATATTCTGTCACCGGAATACATCCAGAAATATTTCTCATGTCGGCTCTGGACGTCTAACTCTTCAGATGGGTCGAGCGAACTTCTACCAATGCTCCGCCTCGTCTCCAACATAAACGTATTTAAAAGTCACCTTCTCAGTCGACATACATCGAAAGAATCCATACAGTTTCGCTATCTCATTCACCTAGTCCTCATAAACTATTGGTTTCTTTACTTCGCTATATACCGGAGGGGTGTGAAAATCTCTATAGTCTGAGGCATCTGTTTAGGCTTTACCCTGCCTATCCTCAACTACTTGCATAGACTGAGTAAACAACTCCGAAGTATTTTCTACACTCCACTCCAACCTCTCAGAGCGTGTCTCAATACTGTTTGGTCTCTTTATAGGACCCTGTGGAGTATGCTCAACATCAGCCTCCACCTCACTCTAATCTTCAGTCTCATGTGACGACTCATTTGACTCTCAGACCGATCTCTACGATCTCGAGCATGTGTACTCGCCCCTCTACCATAGCGGCTATCAGTTATAAAAACTATATTCTTGCATTTGAAACTAAATTCTTAGCTGCAGTTCCATCTTGATATATACAATTGTATCTAAACAATGCACAGTACATGGGGATGTAAATTTACTTAACCACTAACACCGACTCATATCATGTCACGCCCCGAAAGCGCGAAAAAATGGGGCTAATTTAAACTTTTTATCCATTAACTATGTTGTTTTCCTGTCCATGTCTAGATTTAAAACCTCTTTTATTTTAAAAATTTCGGCAACATAACAACTGTGTTATGACTTAACCCAACCTACAGAGTTTGAAACGCAGTTTTTATTATTCAACCCACATCCTCAATACTTTTCATTCATATATTAGAATCATATAACAACTAAATATGTTCATTCATTTATATAGCGTAACTAAGACTCTGTATACAATCATTTACATCTATTACATCCCAAAAGTTATATACAATAGTGTCCATGCATTACATCATGTCTGGAATACAAAGTAAAACAATACCTCTTAACTACAAAATATACTGTGGAAGGGTCAGACTTCTCCGTCTACGACCACAGTCTCGTATGTGCAGTAGACTCGCTATAGATAATCTGGGAGATGGACAGGAGGGGGTGAGTTTTTCAGACTCCGTAAGAAATACATTTAAAATAGCTTTAATTACTCAAAACATAGTAAAACTCTTGGTTCTACAAATCAGCATAAACATGTACTGGAGTAGAGATGCTTACATTTCGTAAAAGCAGTAAAAGCATGCTTAAATCATAAGTTTACACATCATGCATCTTTTTGGTAAAACTCATATATGGTATGCAGATCACGTCGTGTAAACAAGTAAAAAGCATCTCAAAACTTAATCATGCATATCATAACATGCATATCACTTTGAAAACGAAATTGTATTGTCATATGCACATTTCGTAAAACATACTCATGGCTACCTTTAAAATCTCATCATAAAAAATATGTGCTCAATAGCAAATCATAAAATAGGTAGCATAAAATGTGCGAAAACATATATATATCATTCCGTCAATTCATCGTGTAGGGTCAGGCAATCTTCTCATATACTAGTCCCGAAGGACATCATACATCTGGTCCCGTAGGACATTCATCATAGGTACATATGGCCATTGTACAGGGGAGCCGTAGGACTGGATCAGGGTCGTACGCTGCCCTATCTCTCGTGCACCACTAAATAGAGACTATACGCACGAACTCACGTGCATCACCAAGTGTGGACTATGCGCACGTTTCTCATATCAAGTCAGAGCCTGCCCGTTCTCTGGCCGTCGGCTAGGTAGATCCTCGATCGTCTCCATACAAGATCGACCCCAGATCCTCTGACTATCGTCATATCATGCCTTTTTACCCCACAAAAATCATTTTGGGCCCCTTACCCAATTTATCAAAATCATTTCGGGCCTCATACCCGTGTATTAAAATCGTTACGGGACTCTAACCCGTTTTTCATAGAAAACATGATTTTCATAAATTATTGCGGGACTCTAGCCCTTGTAAATATGGAAAGCATAGTTATAATAGCTATTTCTTGGGACTCATACCCGTACTGTGAAAATATAGCTTAAAAGCTGTCTCGGGACTTTAACCCATATCATGAATACATGGTTTCGTAAAACATATCGGGACTTTAACCCGTAATCTCACATGAAAATACTATGCTTTCGTTTCAAAAGTGAAAAAAACACTTTTATAAACATGTATGCTGTAAAATGTATCTCATATATATATATATAACATGCTGAAAACTCGGGAAATGGTTTTTGGCTTCGGTTTGAATACAGTTGAAAATCCATTTCGTAAAATCTCATTCAATTCTCATACATAAACAGTTGGTAAGGACGTAGGAGTATTAACGCTACTCTAAATCATATCTCTTACCTCTTAGCGAGCACTTTCCTCGATGCTCGAGTTTACCTCGTAAAATGTGTTGATAGATCGAGCTGTTGCAAAACGAGTTCAACTTATCACATATGGCTTAAATTC
The DNA here is from genome assembly GCA_033439115.1 of Firmiana major. NCBI lineage: Eukaryota > Viridiplantae > Streptophyta > Magnoliopsida > Malvales > Malvaceae > Firmiana > Firmiana major. The sequence continues at coordinate 38,381,448 of CM065907.1, read as the reverse complement.
ATTTAAAGATATCCAAATATGTGATTATATCGAAGCTTTGACCAAAAGTTGACTTTTAATCGATTTTACTCTTTTTGCTCGATTTTGTCAGTATAAACCTCATTTTAATCGTATTTAACTTGTTTGGCACTTTTAGATTCACTTTCAATGCCTTCACAACATGTTTAACATTTCCAGCAATTAATTTCACTTCGTGCACTTCACTTACATTATCGATTCTTGCATATTTCAATAATCTCGCCTAGTCAACACTATATCGAGCTTTTATAGTTTAAATTTAACTGTAACTTCAACCTCATTTCATCACATTTCATCATTCTAAAGACCTTAAACATGCTAACAACAACTAAATTAAATCATACAATTTATTCTAGCCATTTTCCTTTCACAAAAAAATCCACTAAATCCACCAACAACTAACATATATTCAAAACCAACCATATCCATCAATGTTCATCACTTTACCTCCACTTTCTCACACCTTTGACTGACCTTGACTTCAATCTCAGTTTCCAGAATTGTTCATAAGCTGAAACACAATATAATTATAACTTAGAATCATTGAAAATTATCCAAAAATTTATCCCATCAATTTAAACTTCATTCTTCACTTACCTCTAAAACAGGACAGCTTTTGTCCTCAATCTTCTCTCTACCGTTTCAGGCATCAAATGAGATCCATTAAATTTGAAATTTTTATATATGTTAGAGGGGAGGTAAATAAAGATTTTTCCTAACTGGACTGAGGTCTGAAAATGAGTGGAAGGTTGCTGAAAAAATCCTGAAAGTCAGCAGAGCCAATCACGTCACAGTTATGCTCTATTTTCATTTCTCTACCGATTAAGCTATCAAATGACCTCCATTAAATCTGAAATGTTTATATATGTTAGAGGAGAGGTAGAGGAAGGTTTTACCTGAAGAAATTGATGTCTGAAAATGAGTGGAAGGTAGCTGAAAAAATTCAGCAAGTTACCAGACCCAGTCACGTGCAACAGTGAAGAAGACTGGAATGCTTGGGTTTTTCAGCTATCAAATGGTCTCTAAAAATTCTGAGATTTTTATATGTGTTATAGGAAAGATATATGAGTGTTTTCTCTAACTGGACAGAAGCCTAAAAATGATGGGAAGCTAGCTGAAAAATTTCCACAAGACAGATGTGTAAGCAACGCCTGCAGCAGGGACCATGACTGAAGCTTTCGGGTATTGGCTGAAATGAAGAGGAAAATTTGGCTTCTTTTGGAAGCTTAAAGTGTTAGCTCCCGGCTGAAAGTGGGTAGGAAAAGGTTCTAGAAGGAAATTAAAATAATTTATTTGTTAGGGGTTGTTTGGTGGTGTAAAGTCATGGGATTGTAGTCTTCATTTTAGAAAATTTCCCACTTAAAATTCTGATCAGATTTCTTCAAACTTTCACTTCTCCATTGTTATAATATGTTTATAGTGTGTCTCATAAAAATTTAGGGGCCACTTGTTTAAGAAAAATTTCACGAACGAGCTCATTTTGCGCGATTTGGCCAATACCGAGCAAAATGAAAATAAGCTTTCGGTTAGCTTTAAAAATTCATTTAAACCCCTAAATCTCCATATTTCTTTATGATTTTTATTTCCCATGTCAATTTCACCTTATAATAGTTTCCCGTGACCTCGAAATAATTTTCACGAATTTTTAGAATTTTATTCGGATTTATTTCCTTTATTAGGTCCGTTTTCTCGATTTAATTTAGAACTCGAGTTGGACTCACTTTTCCATTCCCAATCACTTAGTTTTCCCTTCTGCACATCATTTCATGCATGAACATGACATTTTTGAGAAATTCTCGGGTCTAGGACCTTACCTCAGTTTGCGTGCCATTGGGTCCCACGCTACAACCGAGTGCTTTAATCGTCTACGAGCCTGTAAAACGTTACATTGAGCTATAATTTACTTCTCATAAGCATCATAATATGGAAAAATATCAGGTTTCACATATCAGGCCAACTCTGCTTTGATACCATCTTTTGTCAGGACCTATTTTTCCTAAAAATCCCTACAAATTTTTTTTTTTCGCTTTTTCATTTCCTTACCCGTCGTGAACAGTTACTCCACTAACAGTTGGGCTATGAGTCGATGTTAGTCCCTCATGTCATGTTACTTACCTTAACATCTCTTTTCCACATTACATTTACATATCAATTTATTTTAATTAAATACATCCCCAATATTACATCCGTGTACAATACTGTGCGCTATATGTTCAGATACAAAAATTATACAAATGTGTATACCTGGTCTTGATAAGAAGCAACGGATAACCGAAATGCAAGACTATTGCCGCTCTCTTCTACTGAATGTACCCTATGGGGTGAAAAATGAAAGGGTGAGCGAAACTTGCTCAGTAGGGCAATAATGTAAGCAGGTAGATAACTATACTATCTACGTGCTGATAATGTCATGATATAAAATCGTTTATATTTGGAGCATGAGGTATGACTAAAACGATGCCACATGTATGTATATATCACATATAAGAGAAATCATGAAGTCGACATATAAATCAAACATGGGAAAATTATCATGTATGACATCTCATGCTCGTCACATTAAAACTTATTAGTTTCATCATAAACTCATCACTTTAAAACTTATTCGTTTAGTCATAAACTCATCACATGAAAACTTATTTGTTTCATCATAAAACAACCACATCAAGGGTAAACCCATCACTCGGGAATACTTTGATTCATTAAATCGTATCTCATTTAAAAACATAAATCGAGACATTACCCCTCCTTCGGGTTTGTCCTGGTCTATTCAGACCGTATGATATCATGTGAGGCATGTAGGTTACTGTATGAAAATCAAGGACTATGGCCATAGTATGTCCCTGTGATCCCAGGCTACACGGATCCCGGGGTGCAGGGCATTACAACTGCAATGGGAGGTGGGGTCAAATCCTACCCGCTAGAATATCAAGTAACATCATCGAGTCATCATGACTGCACAGTACAGTGTACTCCGTGTGACATATAAGGTACATCGTAATCCGTGGACCCATATCATAGTCTAGGGGTGCCTGTCGTAGGTCTTATCCACCCCAATACTATGTCGATAACCAACCCATGCTCAAAGTATACGTGCGAGCATCTCAACTCTCTGCGACACACAGTCTACAGGAGGCTTCCGCACGACTATATGCATGTCAACTCACGTCTAGTGCGAACGAAGCTCCAACACGACACTATGCATATCATGATATCTAAAATCTCGTGCGAGCGAAGCCCCAGCACGATTTTGTACACACACAAATTTTCTCGTACGAGCAATGCTCCAGTACGGCTTTTTATGAGTAATAAATCAGTAAACTTTAGTGCGAGTAAGACTCTAGCACTCTTTTTATTCATGTAAATACAATAGGTGGCTCAATCTTGATAAAACATCTTTTAAAATCGTAACCGGTACAAACCGGTACCCTTTCGTATAATTCATGAAATCAACAGCCAACCTATGTGCATATTTGCTTAAATCAAAGCAATACATTCATATAAAACATTAAAACATGAAATCACGCAATTTATCTGCCTTACTACCCCTTTTGTAAATTTTACTCCCAGGGGCAATATTATCTTTTCCTTTATTCACTTGTGCCCCGATTTTCGCAAAAATTATTATTTCATTTTTAGATACTTTAAGAATTTCTAGGCCCTGTAAATCCCCTCAAAAATACGTATAGAAATCTCTATGCACCTACAAAATTCCCTTACCTCGATTCACGCGTAAACTTATCTCGTCTCGATAATACCTGATCTCTTAGTCCAACTGCGCGTCAACCAAGTCTATGAAACTGCATATAACCACATATTTTGGGTTAATTCACTTATCTTTATCAGTATATCACATTTACTGATTGAATCTAACGTACGGGCCCCGTTTTACTTTATTAAGTCGGATTGCACTTTAATGGGCCTCGACCCATTTTCAACCCGTTTCTACTTATTAAATCCCTTCTTCGGGTTTACTGGACTCATTCAGCTTACCAATAATTATCGGGCTTCGTTCCGAACTCATTGGATAGCCTGTATACTATTTACGATAATTACGTTGCAATTCCAATTAATATTCCTTTTTATATAGAATTAATCCGTAAATTCCGTAAAATAATCGAAACTCTGTATTAAGGGACTCATATTATCGGAATTAAAATATACTTACCCAATATGATGCAGGGTACAAAAATCGGAGCTCAATCAGCTCTCGTTCGGGCTTTGTCGTACAACTGCACAATTATATATTTGATTTAGGGTTAATTTTTGATTAAATATAATTTAAATAAATTTTTTGGAAATCAAATCGGTCACTTTTGACCTTATATCGACTTACTTGAAGTCCGGTGTATCCTCGAAAATTCTTCCCCTTTTTCTTTTTTCTCTTTTTCTCCTTTTTTTCCTCTCTTTCTTGGCTAAACCAGTTCAATCTGGTTCAAATCGGTTTAGACTGGTCCAGTTCAGCCGGTTCAGTCCGGTTCACCTCTTTGCTGAACTGGTCCATACCAGTTCAGGCCTTTTCGTTGTCGTTCATGGCGTTTTCGGTCGGTTCCCAGCTCGTTTCTGGCGCTATCTGGCTCGTCTTTGGCCGAGCAACCTTCGACTGGCCTCGATCGGGACCAAATCACCGCCGGTGGCCGCCATTCCTCTCTTCTCCCTCTCAGCCTTCTCTCCCTTAATCTGACAAATTTCAGCGATTTCGTCGGCCGATACCGGTCTCAAAAGAACCTCATTATCTTCCCAATCACGTCGGTGCCCGCCGTTCGAGCCCAGCTGCCGTGGATCGTCGGAATCGACCCCGTTTTCCTCACGGGCATCTTTTCCTCCGTTCGGCGATTTTCGACCTCCTGACACACGTCTCCGGTGCCAATAGCTTCGCCGGCCTCTCCTCTTCCTCCTCGGCTCTTCGTCGGGGCTTGATGATCGTCGGTGGCTGGATCGTGGGGGTTTCAGTTGCTTCCGTCGGTTTCCATTTCGGGTTCTTCCCGATTCCAATTTCAGTTTTCTTTTTTTCTTATTATTATTATTTATAAATTATTTTATTATTAAAATAATCATTAAATATTCTAAAGTATTCTAAAATATCTACTAATATATTATTTTTTTCTAAATTAATTGATTTAATTTTATTTAATTTATTTATTATATTTTTAACCCTTTTCGGTATATTTTCTCGTTATTTTCGGGATATTGTCCCGAGCGAAAATTTAGATTAATTCCAGTAAATTCATATCTTGATCAATTTAACCCGAAATTTAATTATTTCTTCGTTATTGATCAAGATTCTCAAATTCATTATTTTTAATAAGCTTTTCTTATCGAGTTTATTCTGGCTTTCGATCTTTTGACCGTTTTGCCCTTCACGTGTTTGAAAATTTCATTTCAGTCCTTTTTGCATTTTTAATTTCGTATTTTAACTAAATTCAGGTCTTACATTAACACAATCACGAAATAATGCTTTTGAGTTGTGATTGAGAATTGTGTGGTTTTGAGCATGGCATCACGATCACGTAAATAGTGCAGTATCTACTTGTTCACATGATTGCCTTACTGAGCGTGTTGGTTGCTCACCCCCCTTATTTTCCCTTCTCTATAAAGCTTTGAGTATAGATTGTGAGTGACTGGAGGCTTTCCCTTGTGGTATTCGCTGCATCCCATCGCGTAAGGTGTACACACTGATGTAATTTTGTATCTAAACCTTCGATAGCACAGTAGCATTTTATATGTAACTATTGGGGATGTAAAGCAGTGTAAACACATGTAAATGGCAACTTTGATTTATTTATATAAGTGTTTACTTCTAAAATTATAATGCAAATTAAATTGTATGGGATGAGGTAGACATTGACACACAGCCCAACTGTTAAGAGTGTAGCTGATCACGATCGAGGTAATGTAAGGACGAATAATAAATAATGTATGAAAAGCAAAAAATTTACGCTGATTTTTGGTAAGTTGAGGGTCGTGACACATTAATGGTGGAACAGTCAATCCATGTAATATTTGATGAATCAAATGCCACACCTAGAAACCTTAGTAATGATGAGGATGTAGAAATATTTAATGAAGTTTTAGAAGAATCCTCAAGCATGAAAGATAATATCAAAAGTTTATAAGATCATAACATTAGCAAAAGGGAAGAGGTAATTGAGCAAGAAAATGTAGAGAGAGAACCTAGATGTTCAAGAGAACTTAAATATGTTCAAGATTGTGAAATAGTTGGTGATCCAAATCTAGGAGTTAAAACAAGATCATCACTTAGAAATGTATTCCAATATATAGTTCTTGTATCACAAATTGAACCCAAAAATGTTAATGAATCCTTAGAAGATGACAATTGGTTATTAGCTATGCAAGAAAAATTAAATCAATTTGAGAGGAGCAAGGTATGGAATTTACTTCCTAGACCTACTGATTACCTTATCATTGGAACTAAATGGATATTTTAAAATAAGATGGATGAAAATAGTGTTATTATAAGAAACAAAGCTAGATTGGTTGCTCAAGGATATAGACAAGAAGAAGGTACAAATTATGATGAAACCTATGCTCCGGTAGCTAGACTAGAATCCATTAGAATGTTACTTTCTTTTGTATGTTATAAGAACTTCAAACTATATCAAATGGATGAAAAAAGTGCATTCTTGAATGGCTTTATAAGTGAAGAAGTATATGTTGAACAACCTCCCGGTTTTGAGGATCCTAATTATCCTAATCATGTTTACAAACTCTCAAAGGCACTATATGGTTTGAAACAAGCTCCTAGAGCTTGGTATGAGAGACTTTTAAAGTTTTTAATTAAAAAAGGATTTTCAAGAGGGAAAGTTGATACAACTTTGTTTATCAAAACCAAGAATAAAGATTTATTAGTAGTTCAAGTCTATGTAGATGATATTATATTTGGATCAACTAATGAATCTTTGTGCCAAGAGTTTGCTATGACTATGCAAGGTGAATTTGATATGAGCATGATGAGAGAGCTCACATACTTCTTAGGGCTTCAAGTAAAGCAAACTAAAGATGGGATCTTCATCAATCAAGCTAAGTACACCAATGACTTGCTCAAAAGATTTGTAATGGATAAATGCAAACCTCAAGCAACTCCAATGGGTACTTCCATAAAGCTTGATAAGGATGAAAGTGGTAAGTGTGTAGACACTAAACTCTATAGGTCTATGATTGGCTCTTTGCTTTATCTCACTGTCAGTAGACCTGATATTATGTTTAGTGTGTGTTTGTGTGCTAGATTTCAATCCTCACCTGGAGAATCTCATTTACTAGCTACAAAAAGAATTTTTAGGTATCTCAAAGACACACCTTTACTAGGATTATGGTACCCTAGAGATTCTACCTTTGCTCTTTATGTTTATTCTGATGCAGACTTTGGAGGATGCAAAATAGATAGGAAAAGCACTTCAGGTACATGTCAATTTTTAGGGAATAAATTAATATCATGGTTCTCAAAGAAACAAAATAGTGTAGCACAATCCACAATTGAGGCAGAATACATAGCAGCTGGAAGTTATAGTGCTCAAGTGTTGTGGATTAAGCAACAAATGAGAGACTATGCCATAGACATGAAACAAATTCCCATAAAATGCGATAATACCAGTGCGATTAATCTCTTCAAAAATTCAATTCAACATTCTAGAACTAAACATATTGAAATTAGACATCACTTCCTTAGAGATCATGTGCATAAAGGGGATATAGTTCTAGAATATATTGATACAATGCATCAAGTAGATGATATTTTCACCAAACCCCTTGACAAAGAAAGATTTTGTGTTCTTGAGGTGAATTAGGACTAATGAATGCTCCTTGATGTGCTTGCTCTAAGTTTGATTTTATACACTTCTTTTCAACCATGTTTTCAAACTTTTTCTAGGCAAATTGGTAAGAAAGATCGATCTCTATTCATTATAGATCGATCTTGTTTACTCAAAATAGCCTACAGCATTCGGGTTATGACTAGGATATCGATCTTCCATTCAATGAAATTGATCTTCTTGTCTATATCGTGTTTTTTAAATACATTCTGGTTAATTGAGATCGATCTTCACAATCTAACAGATCGATCTCCTTAAGATTCTGTGTACTTCAGATTGATCTTCATAATCTAACAGATCGATCTCCTTAAGACTCTGGAAAATAGATATCGATCTCTACCCTCTAGCAGATCGATCTCCTTAAGACTCTGGGAAATTGAGATCAATCTTTGCCCCTGACAGATCGATCTCCTTAGGATCTGGATACTTAAAGCATCTCAAAATTCCCAATTTCTCATAAACTTAAAATCACAAAACCCTTCTCTCTCATGAAAATCGCATCTCTTCCTCTCTCTCGTCCCCAAGATCAATTTTTGGGTAAGGTTTCATCGTTTGTTTTTCATTTTTTTCTCAGTATTATTGACCTGACATCTGTTACTTTATTCAAATGTTACTTTTCTTCCATATTTTCAATAGATCGATCTGTTTGCTCCTGATTTTCGTACATACTCGATTTCTATTGAATCTTGTTAGTTTTGGTGAACCTATACTTCATTAGTTTAGTAGGATAGATTGCATTGGTTGATTATCTGTCTAGATTAGGGCTCTTTGTGCAAGATTAGATTTCCCCAAATCCACCACTCACTAGTCCTATATTTTCTTCAAGTGTGTCTACCAAGTGTTTGTTAAAATTCCCTAGACACCATGCCACCTCGCACCAAATCTGTAGCATCTAAGCCTTCCTCCTCTCGACCATTTCGTGCATCATCCTCTAGACCACCCACCTCACAAACTTCAACCGGTAATCCAACTCCTCCCACTACGTTTAGTCGATGTTTTTAAACCCCGACTAAGCGTAAACGGTTGATGCTTTTCTACCATGCTTATTAAACACTGGCGAACTATCGACTTTTCTTTTCTTGATCGTATTGATTTTCCATATCTTTCTAAAATTTAAGAGTACAAGTGGCTCCCTTTTCTGAAAATCAACACTCCAGTGCCTCCTAACATAGTTCGTGCATTCTTTTCTAACGCTAAACTTGTCACTTACCCGAATGACTTGTGTCGAACCATAGAACTTACCACCTTTTTCATGGCTAAATCTTTATACATTGACAAACAAATTCTAGCGAGAGTTTTTGGTATATCCGATTCGGGTCTTAGCAATGAAGAAGACGAGGTACTACTAGATTTTCACATTACCAATGATCGTGCCAGTGACTTACCTATGCATCCTTGCCTCCTTCATCTCATTATCTCTTGGAATCTCCGTCCTTTTGGCACTCGACACTCCACAGTTAGGAAACTTGATTGCTTTTGGCTCCATAACATTCATTCTCCTTTCGGTCAAAAGCCAAACCTAATTCATTTCAATCTTTGAAGATTGGCTTAAGGTCATTCAGGAGCAAGACACTACCATTGTTTTTCCACAACCACTTGCCTTTCTCCTTCAGCGACTTGGTGTTGATTGCTCGTGTGAAGTGGGTGAACTACCTTCACAGAAGAATGTTATAAACATCAGCACACTTCACCATGTCGGGTACTATAAAGATGATTATGGAAATTGGCATAAAAGTACTGGACCTCCTACATACGATGCAGATATGGAGACAGATACTCCCGTTGAGGCTCTAGCACCTCCTGTTGAGGAACCCGGACCTGCTGTTTCATCTACTGTCACCTTGGACTCCCTTGCGGCCATGATTGTGGACTTTCGTCAGCACATTGATCAGCGCTTCGAAAATCTTGAGTCTCAAGTTGCAATTCTTCAAGAAACTCAACAGGCCATGTTTGATGAATTGCAGACCACTCGTACACGTGTTGATAAGCTTTTTGATCACTTTCCTCCGCCATCTTAGTGTAAGACCTAAAAATCTACAGTGTAATCCTTATGATTCAATATTGTGAGCATTGGTAATATGTCATTGGAATCATAAGAGAAGTGATTATTAAATTACAAGTGTAATTGAAATGCAAAGTGCTCATGAAAGCACAAAAATGCCAAGATGAGTTATAGCGAGCTCAGGCTAAACCGAAGGGATTCAGACCAATATGATTGAAGATAAGAATTTAAAACATCAAAATTTAGAGAGTTTAAGAAGGAAAGTCGTTTCGGTTTGGTCTCGATAATGTTGAAGTGATGAAAACGCCAAAAAGACCCGAAATTCAGTGTCATTTCCTTAAGAACTTGTCATGGTAAACATAGGCTCAGGAAATCTTGATCAATAAAGAAGAAATAATTGAATTCCAAGTCTAATTGATCAAGATATGAAATTATTGAGATAACTCGAAATTGTTTTTCACCTCGAGAAATTATCTCGAAATTATAGAGAAATAATTTCGAAAAAATTAAAATTAAAATAAAATAAAATAAAGATAAAATATAAATAAAAATATAAATATAAATAAAATAAAAATAAATGATAATAAAAAAATATATATGTGTGTGTTATTGGTATAAAGATATTTTGTTAAATAATAATATTTTATTATTAGATATTTTTAGTAGTACATCTATATTATATTATACTAGAATATAATATAATATATTTTTTATATATAATGAAAAAAAAAGGGCAAAGTAACAAAAAAAAAGAAACGAAACAAAAAAAAGGAGAAAACGAAAACCAAAAAACACAAGGAACAGGGGAGGGAAACCCGATCCTCCCCTGATTTTCTCACTGGCGGCAATAGGCGACGAAGGAGGGCGCGAGCTGCCTGGCCAAGGGACGACCGGCACCAGGAGAGTGCCTGAGCGCTAGCTCGCACCGTGAATCACCGACGACAAGGAGATCGGAGAGGGAGAGGCCGCAGGAGAGAAGATGGAATCGGGCGGATTTCGACGACGATCTGCCCCAGCCCAAGCCAGTCGAGGGTTTCTCTCCACTGCGCGACCTCCCTAGACGAAAACGGGGCCAGGAACCGGTCGAAAAAGCGTCCGACCAGCGAAATCGACACTGAACCGGGTCAAACCAGTTCAGTGGAAAGAGGACTGAACCGGACCGATTCAGCCTAGAGAGAGAACAAAAAAAAGAAAAAAAGAGGAAAATTTGGAAAAAATTTGATGACGCATCGGGTCTAAAGACAAGCTGGTAAGCGATTGGAATTCATCGTTTTAAATTTTGGAAAAGTTACTTGAATTTATATTTGATTGGAATTGACTCGATTTAATTATATAAATGTAAAGTGCGACAATTGGCGACAAACGAGAGTTTGAGTCAGCCTTGATTTGCGTACTATCACGAAATCTTGGGTAAGTGAACCTCACTTACTACAATTTGTATAATTATGCGCGTTAGAAATTCATCGAATAAGTTATAGATTAATTCCGTATAAAATGATTTATGTTTTGGAATTTAAAATTGATTGTCGTGAACGATAGTATGAACTATCCAAAAAAAAGATTAGAAAAGGATTAAGACGGCCTAATAAGTATTAATGGGCTTAATGAGCCCAATGGGCTCTAAATGAAGTGAATAGTAAGTGAAATGAGCTTAAAATTGGTTAAGGCACATTAAGGTGCAATCAGGCCCAATAAAGAGTAAACGGGCTCAATGCTTTAAATTAAACCCAATAAAGATGAAATAATGATGAATGTATCGTAATTAACCTTATATATGGTTATACACAGCTCCAGAGAGTTTACTGGGAGCAAATCGAATTGAGCGGAATTCTCAGCGTTGGAAAAGTCAAACTATACAGAGAATTGAGATAAGGGAATTCTGTAAGTAGCTAGAGATAGCTATACGTCATTTCATCAGGTTTTAGATATACTCAAATAGTCTAGGGATTTTGAAAAGAAAACGAAATAAAAATTTTAGCGCCTCGGGATGGGAAAATGACTATTTTACCCCTATTAAGGGTAAATTACTATTTTACCCTTATTGAGGAAAATTTCACCAAAGTATGGTGAAGGCATGACATACATGAAATGCATGATTTAAGTGGTTTTTACTGCTTTTTAAAAAAACAAATTGATAGGTTGGCCAATGTTTGCATAAATTGAATAACAGCACCCCGTAGGTGCTATTTTTAAATTTGAAAGAAAACTCTCTAAACAATGAACCGCCTATCGGATTTATGTGAAAAGAAACGGTGCTGGAGCGTTCCACACATCGAGTCTAAAGTTTGTGGTTGTGCATGAAATGTGCTGGAGCGATCGCTCGCACAAATTTTATTATTGTCATTTGCATGAAACTTGCTGGAGCCTTACTCGCACCATGTTTTGATTTAATCGATTTAATATGCCTAAAAGCGTGCTGGAGCTTAGCTTGCACGAGATTTTCATATGACATTGCATAAAAGCCATATGGGAGCCTTGCTCGTACGTGATTTAAATTGATTTGATATACGTAACACCGTGCTGGAGCGTTGCTCGTACGAGGTTTTGATTTATTATACGTGAAATTGTGCAGGAGTGTAACTCGCATGAGATTTTAATATCATGATATGCATAGAGTAGTGCTGGGAACTTTGCTCACACAGGACTCTGTTGACATGCATAGAGCCGTGCTGATTGCCTCGTGTAGACTGTGTGTCACACAGATGAGAAGCTCGCATGTGCATTTCGAGACGTGGATGAGGGATTGAAATGATATGGGGTCCATGGAATACGTTGTACCGTGCACGTAGCACGAAGTTCGCTGTACCGTGCAGTCTTCGGAATATTCATGAGTAAGACAGGCCTCGAAGTCTGACCACTCGATCTTTGATATACATAGGCTGGCGAATGAGGATTTGACCCACCTCCCGTTGCGAGCAGTGATGCCTCGCACACTAGGATCCATGTAGCTAGGATCACAAAGTAGGATATGGCCATAGTCCAGTATGTTACCCGATACCTGCCTAGTCTCACATGATATAAATGTTGATTTAAGCATGTTTCTATGGTTTATATAATTGCATGTTTTACATGGTTTTGTGGATCAGGATAGCCCAAGGGATGGGCTGAGTCCTGATAAGGATTTTAATTTATTTTAAAGGATCAGGATAACCTGAGGGATGGGTTGAGTCCTGATGTATGACTTTAATGCTTTTGGTGAAAAGCATGATTTTATGATTTTAATGTTTTTGGTAAAAAGCATGATTTTATGATTTTAATGTTTTTGGTAAAAAGCATGATTTTATGATTTTAATGCTTATGGTGAAAAGCATGATTTTATGATTTTAAGCTTTTGGTGAAAATCATGATTTTATGATTTTAATGCTTTTGGTGAAAAGCATGATTTTAATTGCAATTTGAGCATGAGTTGCATGATTTCCATAAGTTCAAAGGATTAAATGATTTTTGCTGTATAGATTATGCATGGTTTCATATTTAAGATTTTTAAATAGAAAAGAATGGTTTTAAGTTTTAAAGGAAAAGAATAGATTTAAGTTTTAAATGAAAAGAATGGATTTAAGGGCATAGCATTATGATCATGTAGATAGTGTAGTTATCTACTTGCTTCCATAATTGCCTTACTGAGCTTGTTTTGCTCACCCTTTCACTTTTCCCCCCTCTACAGAGCATTTCCAGTTGATTAATAGCTACTGAATCCTTATATTTCGGTATCCGCTGCCTCCCATCACTCGAAAAGGTATACACGTGTACATTTCGTATCTGAATAACGTGATAGCACAGTACTGTAAATGGATGTAACTTTTGGGGATGTAGATTTAAGTAAATACATTTATAAGAAGTTTGTATTTACAATTTAACTCTGATGCATAGTATTAACTTAAATGGATGATAAGAAAAGATAAGTAACAGATAGAGACTAATATTGACTCACAGCCCCAGTTTAGTAGGATGGTCACGTAGGGAAAGAAAATAAAAAGAAGAAAAAATTTGTAGTGATTTTAGGTAAGACGGGTCGTGACATTTAGGGTTCATTTGATCACATTTTTGTACCCGTGTTCCTTAACTATCTAGTTATGATTGATTTGAAATACTTATTTACATTTTGAAATGACATTTTCTATATTATGCTAATGATTGCTTAATTATCATTTATTGTATGATCCTCTTTGCTCGGTGATTTGTATGGTTGCCTTCTTGATATGACAAAAAGGGGGGAGAAGATATAAGGGAGAGCATATATTAAGGAAGAGCAATATATTAAGGGGGGGCAAATTTTTAAATACAAATGATTTAGAAACTAGACATATTTTAGGACCAAAATCTTATAATATTGAATTAAGTTTTGTCATAATAAAAAGGGGGAGACTGTTAACTTTGAATGATATATTTTGAAATGACAAAACATTAATTTAAATATGCTTAAGTTAAATCTTCAAATCATTTGTAAGGTATCATCTCTAAGTAATTGTCTTAAAGAAAATATTGTCAATTGTACTAGAAATTACTTAGAAATCTTGGGAAGAACTAAACTTAGAAACCTTAAACCTTTGAAAATTAAATCTCTACAGGAAAAATGATACTGAAGCAAAGAGATCGATCTCCTGAACTGTGAGATCGATCTCTGATTAACAGAAGCATTGAAAGATCGATCTCTGGGTTGTGAGATCGATCTTCTTTTGGCAAAGACATTGAAAGATCGATCCCCTCTTAACAGAAGCATTGAAAGATCGATCTCCTGGGTTGTGAGATCGATCTTCTTTTGGATGAGACATTGTAAGATCGATCTCATGGGGTTGTGAGATCGATCTCCTCTAGGCAGTAGCAATATTTCAATGCAGAGATTGATCTCCCCTTAAATAAGAGATAGATCTCCCTTGTTTTACTGAATATGATGACTGACGAGAAGATCGATCCCTCAATGATGAGATCAATCTTTCCTTCTTGGAGTTCCTTTATGGTTGCAGGTTCTCGTATTAAGAGATTGATCCTCTCAGGTAAAGAAGATCGATCTGGCATTCATCTGCAGAACTCCAACGGCTACTTTTGCAAGCTTTCAAAGGGAAGAAATGCATTAAATCTTCACCAACCAATTGGGTGTATAAATACAAGCCATAAAGACATTGGAGACAAGAAGAAAGAAAGTAGAGAAGCTCTGAACAATCTTGAGAAAACATTCTTTGTGTCTTCAGCAATAGTGCACTTAATTGTTATTGAAAGATTTAGTTAAGCTATTTATTACCTACCCATTAAGAGAGTCTTAATTGTTGTATTCACTCTTTATCTGAAAGAAAATGGGAAAGTTCCTCTATGAGAGAGCTGTTGTAAAAGAGTTGAATAGCAACACTTGCTAAGGGGTAGAAAGGTTATTCCTTAACCTTGAAAAGGAAGTTGTACAGTTCACATTGCTAGTGAAAGAGACTCTTTGACAATAATGTCAAGAAGAGAGGACGTTGACAAGAGTTTTAGCCGAACCTCTATAATTGACCGAGTTTGCTACTTCTCACTCTTATCTCCTTATTTACTGCATATTTACTTTATTTCTTATTGTTGTCATTTATTTTTTTTGTGCAATTCTAACTAATAAAGTTTTAATTTAGTAAATTGTTAGAAAAATCAATTCACTTCCCCTCTCGGTTGAGCCAACAGTGTCAAAGAGAGCAACCGACCACTGTGTTTCCTTAAGACAACAATATGGTTTTTAAGTTTTATAACTTACAATCTGATTTTAATTAATAGTGCCTAAAGAAAACAAAAACACTACGAAAGAGCCTTTTCCTTGATAATTGTGATCTTTTTTACAAGCCTAACATTTTTTTCACCAGGCAACATACAAAGTTTACACATGACAAATCTTGATTTGGGGAAATAAATAATTACATGCTCTTCAGTGGACTTGGGAAAGGTATTGTTAGCAAGTTAAAGATGTACACTACTGTTTGAAGAACTTTAATGGGATTTTTTCACTTTAATTATTTGGCATGTACAGATAGGAAAGAAAAAGAAGCAGATACATAGGACATCACACCAAAAAAATATTGATACAAACAAAACCTCATAAAACAGTTAGTGCCATGTGAAACCTGATATTTTCCATATTATGATGCTTATGAGAAGTAAATTATAGTTCAATGTGACGTTTTACAGGCCCGTAGATGACTAAAGCACTCGGTTCTAGAGTGGGGCCTGATGGCACGCAAATCGAGGTAAGGTCTTAGACCTGAGAATTGCTTAGAAATGCCATGTTCATGCATGAAATGATGTGTAGAAGGAAAAACTAAGTGATTGGAGATGAAAAAGTGAGTTAAACTTGAGTTTTAAATTAAATCAAGAAAACGAACCTAATAAGGGAAATAAATTCGAATAAAATTCTAGAAATTTGTAAAAATTATTCTGAGGCCATATAAAATTAATATAAGGTGAAATTGACATGGAAAATAAAAATCATGAAGAAATATGGAGATTTAGGGGTACAAATAAATTTTTGAAGTGAATCGAAACCTTAATTTCATTTTGCTCGGTATAGGCTAAATCGTACAAAATGAGCTCGTTCGTGAAATTTGTCTTAAACAAGTGACCCCAAAAATTTTACAAGACACACTATAGACATAGTATAACAATTGAGAAGTGAAATTTTGAAGAAATATTATCAAAATTAATTTTGGTGATTTTTCTAAAACAAAACAGTCAGCTTCCCTGCATATTGTAATCTGTCAGCCAATGAAAACACACCAATTTGATGACCTTCTAGATTTTTGTTGTTTCTGATATTTTCCAATCTAAACTTCAACTGGATAAGCTTCATAAAAAGGTAAAAATCATCCCGAAATGAGGAAAAACCCAAGAGATACCCCTCCCTCATTCTGCCACAGGTGGTACCTCTGCTTCTGACTTGTGTGAATTTTCCAGCCACTCTCTGGCCAGTTTAAGGCGACTATCCATTCACATGAAATCTTACTCTTCATCCCCTCTATCACATATAAAAAATTCAGACCTAATTGAAGTCGTTTACCCTTTGAAACGTTAGAGAGAAAAACAGGACAGAAAATTACCTTGTTCTGAGGTAAGTAAAGATGGAATTTTTGGATGAATTTGATGAGTTTCTTGGATGATTCTGAAAACTTCTAAGCTCTATACATGTTGTATTACAGCTGAGTGGCAATTTGGAGGCTTGAAATCGAAATCAAAGTTCGTCAAAGGAGTGAAGAAGTTGAGGTATGATGATGATGATGAGATAGGTTGTTAATTTGTGATTTTGATGAATTTTTGTTGAAGAAAATTTGATGAATTGATTTATATGATGGAGTTCAGCTACTGCCAGCATGATTTAGTTGCTGGAATGATGATATTGGATGTAATTAAAATGAATTCACAATTAAAATTATACTGCAAAGGTTCAATTTAGTGTTTAACTAGGTGAATTATCGAAATAATGCAAGAATCGATAATTTAAGGTCCTGTATGAAGTGAAATGAATTGCTGGGATGTAAGACACGATGTAAAGGTATTGAAAATGAATTTAAAGGTGTAGAACATGTTAAGAAAGCTTAAACCGAGGCTTAAACCAATAAAACCAAGCAAAACGAGCAAAGTAGCAAAAATTCAACTTTTGGTCAACATTTTAGATGTAATCACATATTCGAATATATTAACATGAATTTGAGTTATATGTGATGAGATAAACTTATCCAAACTTTTCAAAATGATTTTCATTGCATGAGATACATTTTAGTATCCATGTTTATGGTATATAAGAGTGATTTTCATGTATGGAATGAAACCAGAGTATGTTTTCTATGTGTTACGGGTTAAAGTCCCGGGAATGTTTTACGAAACAATGTTTCCATTATATGGGATATATATATATATATAAATATATATATATATATATATATATATATAAATATATACTCGAGATATATGTGTTTATAAAAAACATGGTTAATGTTTTGAGACTATGGCACGAAGTATTGATGTTATGAGGTCAGAGTGATCTGGGGTCGATCTTGTACATTGAGAAAAGGGTACAAAGACGATCAAGGATCTTCCTAGCCGACGGCCAGGGAACGGGCAGGACTCTAACGAGATGAGATGACTTGTGGTGCCATGTAATCATTTAAAGTTCGTGAGTTGATACTGCTTAGAGACTTCGAGTCCTTTACAGGCACGTAGTGAGTCACCCACCATAGCCCCCACACAGTCCAGTAAGGTACTATACGGCCCTGATCTAGTCCTACAGTTCCCTATACTATAGCCATATGTACCAGTTATGTTAATGATGTCCTTTGGACCAGTTATGATGAAGTCATGTCTCTAAGAGAAACGAAATATGTTTTAACACATCTCATGCTACCTTATATGCTATTTGCTATTTAGCTCTTATTTATGATGTTATGATTTTAAGGTAGCCCATGAGTGATGTTTTTATGAAATGTGCATATGAAAGTTATAATTTTGCTTTAAGTGAACAATATGATATGTATGATTCGAAACTTATGAGATGCTTTATGATTGTTTTCACTAACTAATATGTATATAACATGATACGTCTTACGAAAATGATGCATGATGTGTAAACTAATGATTTTAAAGCACATTTTTACTGCTTTTGGTGAATGTAAGCATCTCTACTCCATTACATGTGTTTTATTGGTTTTAAGTATTAAGGTTACTCTAAATGTATCTCTTGTTGAGCCTGAAAAGCTCACCCCCCTTCCTTTCCATCTTCCAGATTACCTATAGTGATTCTACTGCACTCACGCGCTAGAGGTCGTGGACGAGGCAATCCGACCTTTCGTCAGATCATTTGTAGTGACGAGGTATAGCTTTACTTTTATTCCAGACTTGATGTACAGCGTAGACACTATTGTATAAGACAATGGGATGTAATCAATGTAGATGATTTTGGTACAGAGTTTTAATTCGGCAATGTAAATGAATATATGTATAGAATGTCATTAGATTCTGGAATGAGAATGAATGCATTGTGGTTGTGGGTTGAAATTAAATATAAACTGTATTTAAACTTTGCAGGTTGGGTTAAGTGTTATTGCAGCTGTTATGCTGCCGAATTTTTATAAAATGATAAAAGTTAAGAAACTAACATAGACATGAACACAACTCAGTTAAATAGGTTAAAAAATTTTAAAATTGTCCCATTTTTCACGTTTCCGGGCGTGACATGCCACAAATGCAAAACCCCAACAAAAAAAAAAATTTAAGGGAAATTATGGAGTTTCACTTACAAAGCAATTCTATTTTACTAACTTTTTTCGTTGGTTGCTTGAGTAGATCAGCAATCTAATGAAAAAGATGATACAAATTGAAGGAAATATGAAGAAATCAAGAGATATTCGAAGCAGAAGTGAATAAGAATAAGGAAAGAAGCCAAGAAGCAAAGGGAAGCGGTTGGGAAGAAGACCAATAAAGAAAACAATGTGTGGGGCTAGGTTTGGCTTTTGCAAAAAAAAAAAAAAAAAGAAGATAAATATGTTATTGGTATGATTCGAATGGGAGCCTCATTAAAGTTACTCCTCACTCCGTGTTTTTATCGGAAAAATGTTTCTAAAGTGTTTTGTAAATGGTAGGAAACACAAAAATGTTGTTTCCAATTATTTTGGAAATTCCGTTGTTTATTTTTAAAATTATAAACAAAATCAATCTACCAAATGCAATTTATATTTTATGTTGCAAAATTTTGAAAACAAAAACATAAAACACAAAATAAAATTGATCGCAAATAACCTTTAAGAGTTTATTTACAGTAAAATAAAAATTTATAAACTGATTTTCATGTAATAAAATGTTAAGAGCTTATATTCATTTTGCGCAAAAGGTCGAGGGTATATTTAGCTATTAAAATTGACTTGTAAAAATGTATTATCATGTATTTATAGACTGATTTCAATATAATAAAATATTAAAGATTTATTTCTATACGGTTCTGAATGCAATATAGTTGTCATGCATATAGCTGTTTACCATATTGCTTCAAGTGAAAAAAGTGGCTATTAAAATTGACCTGGAAACATACATTTTGTGGCGCTTATCATTAATTTGACAGTAATTAATGTGAAGCTTTAGGTTCGTGTATGCTGACATTAATCTTGAATGCGCTACATCCTAATTCGTTTGGTCTCCAACTAATGTAGTACATTTGTAGAATCTTGGTGTGATGAAGCATATATAACAACTTTCTGGAGGGTATTATCATTTATTGAGCTCGATGACCAGCTTTGTAAAGCGTTTTCGTTTTGTTCCTGTAGATTGTGTTCCCCGAAGTGTGGGAGACTATCCAACTGCATGTGGGTCAAACCGTGTTTTTCAAGCATATGGCTATGCAAGGATGTATGGTCTTGAGTCTTGACTCTTTCCTCAAGTAAATGTCACCAGAATCTCTGACAGATGAAGGGCTAAGAAACTTTGGCCCATATGTGGCCATCATGGCTAGAGCTTGGATGTTCACACGCAAGATATCGAGATTCCAGACATGCTTCTAGAGTGAGATGATGTATGTCGAACACACCGACTGCTTTTTTTTTTTCGTTTTTTTTTTTAATGATAGAGCAAAAATTTGCAATTGTTCTGGATTTTTTATTGCTGTAATAATGTAATATATCTCCATAGGACTACTAATAAATAAGATGGTATAGAGAAATGGATTTCGTCCCATTTTTCATTGGAATGGATGATACCTAAGAAAAGAACGAATGGACAACACTTGCTTTAATTAAGCATCAGATTTGAACTGAAAAATTATGGAGGAAAATGCAGTATTTTTCATTTAGGCCCTTCTGCTTTAATAACATATTGCATTATATTGAATCAAATATATTCGTCTGGTAGAAGTCCTTGGATTCACCATTTCACTTCCTGTTTATGTATATATAAAATGGCCCTCGTTTCTGCCCTAATTATCCTATTTGTCTTTTCTACTTAGTAAAGTAAATGAAAGAGCAATGCACATACTAGATAAGGAAGATGCAGTGAACACAACTTGGTAACAGCACTACAGTCTGCACATACAATTAAATTACACTTCGTGAACGTGTGATAAAATAGGGTGAATTAATCCGCTTTGACATGGGCAGATTAGATGGTCATTAACTTCACCATCACCATGTACTAAGTGTGCTTAGCTTTATTTTATCTTTGCTCCCAACAAGAAAAGAGGCACACTGTAAATTAAGAATACTTCCCCCTTACTTAGCTGGTAATGATAAAAATTCATCATTTGTAAAAGTAAATAACGAGAACAAACAACTCAAACAATCAATTCTCTAGTGATTCCATCGTACAACATAAAACACCATTGCAGCCTTGTAGGGCTTCAACTCCAAAAGATTAGCCAAAATGCTTTCCAGTTTCATCTTCTTGAATTCAGTTTGGCACGTCGCTCCTCGTATGATGCTGCGAATAACATGTTAGCAAGGAAATAAATTAGATTTAAATTATGCATGTAAATTGGCAACAGCTGAAGAAAAACATTTAGCACTAGCATGTGACTCATGCGATGCACAAATTTATTTCATTTATTTATGAACCTAAAAAATTGATTTTCAATTTATTTTACAAGAAATATGACGAAATTATTTGAAATTAATTAACAATAATATTTCAATTCTATCCAGTCACATAAAT
The DNA here is from genome assembly GCA_033439115.1 of Firmiana major. Classification (NCBI taxonomy): domain Eukaryota; kingdom Viridiplantae; phylum Streptophyta; class Magnoliopsida; order Malvales; family Malvaceae; genus Firmiana; species Firmiana major. Next base: position 38,359,962 of record CM065907.1, on the reverse strand, counting down.
AAAATCAAATATATTGCAAGGTTATAATAAATGTTTGACACCCTACTCAAGTTTCAAAACAGCATAGAATTAATTTAGATTAGCTAAGAATTCTTGGATGTGGAAAGAAAAATGGAAAGATGAAAAATTAGAGGGAGGGGAAAATGAAGAGATGGAAAACATTAAATTTTTTTCTTAAGTGTGCTTGGTAGGAAAAAGGAAAAATGTGAAAAAAAATATAATTTTCTTTCTTTCTTTTGCTTGGTAGAGTTTAAAAATGGAAGGAAAGAAAATGAGACTATATTAATTTATCATTATACAATTACTTTGTTAAAATAATAAAACAAAAGTAAAAAAATAAAAGATAATTTTGTAAATATATAAGCATAACTCATATCTCTGTCATTTTCTCTCTACTAATCTTTTCAATTTAGAATGATTTAATTTTGTTAATAAAGAAAAAAATAGGAAAAAATTTAGTTCTCTTAATAATGATTTAGTTTTTTCTATTTCTTTCCTTACACTTTTCCTTCCTACCAAACACCAACAAAAATCATTTTCCTTCCTCTTTTCCACACATTCCTTTCCATTATTCTACTTTTCTACCGTACCAACACACCCTAAATGATAACAAGACAAACATGGGATCTTGACCACATCAAGTAAAAAAATGGAGACTTAAAAATGAATCAGGATAGATACATTTTTAAGGATGATATAAGGTCAATTATCACAATAGATTTATTTTAAAGTAAAAATTTAAAAGATGAACTAAGATGGATATATTCTTATGAATAAATAAAATAGACACATCGAATATCAATACTTTTATATGATTTAATTTATTTTTTTATTTAATTGCTTTTGAGAAAATTTTCATACAATCATGTGTTGATATGATTTTGTCAAACTTTATTTTTCAAAAAGTTTAATTTTCTTATGATATGTCATTGTGATATATGAATTACATATTTTGAAATTTTGAATATTAATTCTTGAAAAAAAATGCTAATTAATGTGAATATACACATATCTAAATGAAAAATATATTTAAATATTACATATTTAAAAAATATTCAAAAACTATTACAAAACAAAACTTAAAATATTATTCAATCATCATCATCAATCAAAGTCTTTATCTCAATACTAGGATAGACTATAATTAAGTTATAATTTCGTAAGTCGTATTATTCTTTAACATATAATTTAAAATTTTGCTAATTTCTATTATTATCTAATAAAATTTAATATTAAATAATTTTTTATATTATTTTTCATTAATTGAATTATTATTAATAACTATATTATTTAATACTATATTTAATTATAATATGATTTAAATTATATTAAACTTTAATATGATTAATGACGATATTTAATATTACAATTAAATAGTATAAATAACATCGTTTAATATTATGTAGATAATATTATTTAATGAATAAATTTTTATTTTTATTTAATTTTTAAAATTTTATTTTGTGAATTGAATTTTTATATTTGAAACAATTTAACTAATTGTTTTCTATATGTGACAATATTAACCAAACATATTTTATATTTTAAGAATTTCGTAAACAGAAGACAAGAAAAAAACAAAAAACATAAAATGATTCCAAACAACCTCTAAACTATCAACTTTTTATATTCTATTCCTCATCTCACAACCGACCATTAAGCTTAGGCATCTATCTCATACGCAAGCAAAGGTCAAGGGAAAATAGGGTACTGAACGGCTGCCTGCACTTTCAACGAGAGACATGTTAATCACCATTATTGGGACTCATACATCAAATGCATTCATTTCCTCCAAACAGACATTTCTTTTTAATATCTAGCAAGTCTTCTACAAGGTCTTGGGGTGCAAATTTATTAAGTTACTCGTGAGCTATTCAAGTTCGATTTAATAATTACTCGAGACTGACTCGTTTACTTTCGAACCAAACAAGAGCTCGACCTACTTGAATAACAGATTGAGTCAAATTCGAGTATTTTAATATTTGACTCAAGCAGCTCGTGAATCTAATCGAGATTTTTTAATATATTTTTAGTATTTTATTATTAATTTATCATTTTACCCTCATAATATATGATTGAAAATTGACAAATAGAACCGATTAAGTTGAACTTGAGCAGCTCTAGTATTATATTGAGTCGAGTTCGAGATTCAAAAATCAAGCTTAATCAAGTTCAAGCCTAGTTTCAAATCTTCAGTTTTCGAATTGAGTCAAGCTTGAATCTCGTATTGGATCGTCTCGACTCAACTCAATTACACTCCTAACAAGGCTAATAGCCCAACAAGTAACCATGACGGTTAATTTTTGGATGAAACCATTTTCATAATGGAATGCAAACAAATGAGGTCTGATCTGAACTGTCCTATCCACAAGCAAACCTTGGAATATTTGTACACAACCTTTTCTCTTTGGAGGTAATAAAAGGACTTAATGACACCTCTTCAAACATCCACGTGAATAACAATAATGAAAAGGTAACTTTATCTTCTATAAATGATATGCATTTAAAGCCTGAAATTTAAGGAGTGCTCAAAGTGTAGCAGCACTTACGCTCAGTTGGCTTCGACAAGAGAGGAACGTGGGAAGCCACCTTCTTGATTTTTCTCTCATTCAATAAGCTCTGATCTGAAAAAGTCAAAGATCTTTCAGTAATACAAATCAACACTAACAAATAGAAAAATATGAATTTGATAAAAACGATGTACTAGAAACTTGTTTCTGCACCATTCGCTAAAGGCAAGCAGCTCAGAACAGCTTCATGAAAAATTGCAGATTGAAGCTGATATGCTCGGCATTCGTTTTCCAAGTGTATACGCAGTGCTTGCCTAGAATCTACACATAAAACCACTGGATAATGCAAAATTTTGAAGTGTAATGATTACCAACTTGGCAAATGCATGAGCAATAAATTCAAGTGAATTACACACTTTTTTTTTCCAGGATTGTAGCAACTTGTAGCATAAAATCCAGTATCCATATGCAGTATGAGTAAAGGACAAGAAGCACCATTTTGTGTATCATGTACCTGATGAACAAATAAACTTAACATCTTCAAATTCACACGATTGGAGTACCAATGGTATCTCTGGAGCAATGGCATACTGAGGTTTTCTTGGTGTCTTCTCAATGTCCAGTAATGCATCTATCACCTATACAAAAATAGACCGATTGATCACTTGATGAGAAAGTAATTCATACCATAGAATAAAGATGCAGGCTTAACACTCTAGAAAGATGTAAAATAAATAAATAAATAAATAAGCATCTTATAATCAAATTCCTATAATTAAGATACAGCTGCATCCCATGCTTACAAGAAGACCCAATGAAAATTCTTAATATCCCTCAGTTCCAACGCAAGGTGGTTGTGCCCATTTTTATTTGTGATTTAGGACTACTTATAGAGTTAGAACAAAGCAAGCCCCTAAGCATCAAATTCTGGACTGAAGGGTATATCAGAATGCGATAAATTCACCATGGATGAAACACTTGTTTATGCAAAAACGCATACACCAGGCCTGCCTTGGAGATTGAGGTAAAAAGATGCATAATTAACTTTTGACTTGGCCATCATGTATCACGCAGTCAATGTCAGGAAAAAGACCAGTTTGAAGGAAAGATATTTAGTTCTGGTGTCTATTGAATTCCCCCTTTAACCTTAAAAGAGAATTTATCAAAAACTGAGGAGGTAAAAGAACAACTGTAACGCACATCAACTGATTCAAGACCTTGGCCAATCATAAATAGTACGGCAACCATGCACCGAACCTGATGCCATAGGAAGGCGCTACCTTTAACTTTAATTGCACAAAGCTGATTGCCTTCAAACCTGCAAGTAATAATAGAAGATCATCCAGCTTTGCATACATTCTAACTACATTATCAAACCAAAATTGGCAACTGTAGAGGATTATATGCGTGACATGCACTACATGCAGGTTATTAGATTTCAATAATGCACGCACAAGTTCACAGGCTAATTTTGATGTCATCTAGGAAAAATAAATACTAACCAGGACTATGTGTACCAAAGAACTCCCATATTTGACGTGAAAATATTAAAACATAAGTTTATGTATTAATTTCAAACTTCCATGAGAATGCATCATTCCAAACAAAAATCTGAAGGAGAAAATCTGGCTTTTGCGTGCGTGTGTGTATTGCATCAACCAGAACAAATAGATTACCTCATATTAGTAGAAGAAATTTCAAACAGTGTAATACGCCGCCTGTAGTTGTGTACATTTGCTGCATCCATCTTACAAAAGTTTCTGAAGTCATGTTCTCCTATAAATTTCTTCCCTGCATTCTCCATAGCCTGGCAATAATTAAAAAAAAAAAAATTCTTATGACCCATATTTCCGATGAGAACCCATAAACTAGGGTCAACAGATGATTAGAAACAAGAATCCGTGTAAAAATATTGCTTACTGGGAGATTCAAATTTCCTCTCCAAAAGAAGTACTTATATTCTCGAGCCAAACAACTAAACCTGCACTAACAGAGAATATTCCATCATCTTAACCCATAAGATAACTAACATAATGAGTGTGGAAAGTAAATTTTCATGATAAAACTGAGCCAATAATTCTGGCTACTGTAAATCCATTAAGGATAAATTAGGTTTAAATATCATCTGTAAACTAAAACCACACAACCATCCTCAAAATGTAAAAATTAAATAAATTTTTCAAAATTTTAGAAGGACCTTGCACTGAAATCAATTGAAACAGGACTCCATCCTAAAACTCGAATATCGTTTGGAAGGACTCGGTTCAGTACTCTCACATAATCAATTTCTCCTTCTGACAAGGATTAAAAAAAGTAACAACAAGTGAGTTAACATCAAAAATACTTTTTTTTTTTTTCCTTTTAACTTCATTGTCAATGCATTCACATAATTTTTAAAGAGGCCGAAGCTAATAAATTGCTAAAACCATTTAAAAAATGCATTGTGTTTACTTTATATCTATGTGATTTTTCTTGCAGAGACCAAACTCACGTGCCTTATAACTTCTAAGTTTCAAACAATTTCCGCTAAGACAGGGCCAAGATCTTATAATTCATGTACTGATATGGTAATCCAGATTAGGCAATAATCATCAATACACAATACTGATGGGATGCACATGGCAGACAAATTATTGAATTTTTTCAACTTTAATTAGTTCTAATCTGGATCTGAAATTTTATTTTCCTAAAAGTTTTGAATTTTTTACTAATTTGCCCTTATTTTAAATGTGCATTGTGCCCTGCATTCCCTTTCATACATGAATAAGTAAGTCACTGGATATGCCAGAAGTTCTACTTGACAGCACAAGTGAGAACATTATGGTATCAGAGTTTTATTACTCCACAATTTAGCCCTCTCATTGACCTAAAACATTTTACATGCAAGGATTTCGTTCCATCTCAGCACTACTTTGTCCCAAATTTTTCATTCTAGTTTCAACATGGTATAATCAGTTCTCTCAGTGAACAAGAGAGACTAGTCAAGACATTTGACTTACTATAGAATCCAAACTATAGAATCCGAAGCTATTTAAACAGTTTGACTTACCCTCAAACCAAAATTGTCCATTCTTAAATTCTATTTGTTGCTAGACATTATTAGTTAAAATTAAGTCCTTTCATGTTCAATTGAAAATAGGTCCTAGAAAATAGAATTCAGGGATTTGGAACAAGAAAAATCCATGAATCACCAAAATCAGATGATATCTAAAAATAAAGCTTTTACTCTCAGTTAGAGTCCACAGGATAGAATAACTGGCAGACCAATTCGTGTCTCTGGAATTAATTCTCCTGAAATTTTGTTGTTTGCATCAGTTTCTTTGAGGTTTGACCTTACAAACAACGCAATCACCTGCATCAAACATTCTCCATGCTCTTAAGATTCAAATATATTGGTAAACCAAGGTTCAAAATGACAGTTTGATTAAATGGTCTAGAGAAGCAAAAGCTGGATGCAAATGCAAACATTAAACATTGAAATAATAAGCAACCTAATTAATTATTCTTATTTTATCCAACTTGAGCAGAATAGAGGGCACACATATAATTCAAAGTAAGCTATAAACCAAAGAAATCTTAAGGCACCAAATATAAGACCTTGTTAATCATGGTTCTTGATAGAGACACAAATTCATCTATGCAAAACGAGGGACATGCTTTACCAAATATCAAAACTATCAGTGACAGCTACTGAGATTATTGCAGATTTCTCCAATTTGCAGAAGGTCAAAACTATCAAGGGATCATATTCAAAGAGGTTCTTCTAGAGATAAACTTACTTGGCCAACAGAGGAGACACCTTTATCTGTTCTGCCACATCTTGAGTAATGTGATTCCTTCTTGTCACCAACTAAAAGCCTTGTTTTCACAAGAGCTTTGAAAATTTCAGACTGCATGGACACTAAAATTATACAAATATATTCAAGAATGAAACTAACTCAATCATTCAACAAAAGAAGTTGTTTAAGGTCGTATCTGATAGTAGTTCAAGTCTATACTAGTTAATGCTTGCTTTTGTCAAAAATAAGCTGTTTAAAGATTCAAACAAGTCTTGCACTTGTCATTCCTAGCAGTTTAATTTCCAAAAGACATATAAGTGCCATACCTCAACAGTAGGATCCATCTGTGCTTCTGAAGCAAAACCATAAAACCTGTATGTATAGCACATTAAATTATAAGGCTTTGCAGTCTTTTACTTCCATTATAGTTTATAAATTTTAATTTCTTTTTTAAAGTCAAATATTATGGGGCTCTACAATCAAATAATAAGATGGGAAATGAAGTAATAAACACATAGTAGTAGCAGTGGACAAGACTCCTAAGGCAAAGAAAAGAGATACCTTACTGAAGCAAATAATAAGTCTCATTTAGCCTACCAAGAATATGAACCAAAAGGGCTTAATCTTTTCACCTTAAATTAACTATTGGTTGGCATTAAATAAGCATCTTACAAGATAAACTATTTAATAAAACCCGATGCCATGTTGATACTAGAAGTAAGTCAATCCAAGATTCAACTTCTCAATCTTTTCAAAATGCTGGCAAGTGAAAAACACAAGAAGCAGTACTGAAAGAAATACATTGTAAATGGGGAACCACCCTAGTCTACATGTTGTTGCTTTTTCCGGAAGGAACAGAGGAAAAAGCATAATATCATCAATGTAGTTGACCCTGTTCAGCTGGAATGAAAGCAGAAGCAAGTTGCATGAAACTGAACTGTGCCACTATTAAAACTAGTACTTCACTGTAAATATCCAGTTTCTATTTTTCTATTCTCTTTTTCTTCCCCTTTGACTTTTTAATGCATGGCTTATTTAGAGGAAATTAGTAACTGAAGAGGAATTATGGTATTGACACCAAGCGACATTAATAACAAAAGGGAATATGGCTACATTGCATACCTCTGACCAAAATACATAACTTTCAGAGCAACATATCTCCTGGAACGGTGAGTTATGATTTCCAAATTATAACCTGCTTAGAAATATAGATGAAGGAATTTGTAAGATAAGGATATGACCAATGACAATATAATAATTCATAAGAGAATGCACGAGTAAACAAAATGCAATTGCATGATCAAGGAAACTGTTTTACTAAGACAATGTCATAATACATATTTTCAATGATATTACTAACTTCCTCACTCTCTCTTTCCAATGAATTCATAATGCAATTGAGCAGCAAGTGAGTAAATATCGCACCATGCTAGACTACCTATTAAGCATTTTCATGAAATACAACATACTAAAGCGACATGTCTCCAATTTCATAGCTCAGGAATCAAATGATAATCATTGTTGAGCAAAAGAAAATGAACTATGGAACATATGTTTGCAATGATCACGCATAGATCTGTGAGTATAAGATCTCATATATGTAAATTTTGCTTTGTTTCATCCAATGCATATTCCAAAATCTGCAACTGCAGTTTATTTTCAGAATCAGTATACGAAACTTGAAACAGGAAGGACACAACAATCATAGCAAACAAAGAATACAATGAAGGAGAAACCTACAAGATTAGATCTATTTAGCTAAATTGCATTAAAACTAGCATAAGAAAAATCATGAAAAATTACCAGATGTTACTGGCACAATGAGGAGATTGTGCCTTGTCCTCCATCATAGGCTACATGGTGCAAAGGGGATTATTTATTTCTACACTCTTTGCTTTAATTACTTTGTAAACCCCTCTGCATTTTCTTTCATATCTTTATTAACAATGCATCAACTCATTGGTGGAAATATAGATATAGATTCCATCCTCTCCTTCTATATCATATTTCATTTATTAGCATAATGAACTTGACAACTGCCATAGTGCCACTTACGGAGTATTATATGCATTAGACAACTAGAGAAAGGGCTGAAGGTACAAATTAACTTCGCTATTAAACGAGTTAGGTATTTTTACCACAAAGCTAACAATGAATCTCACATTTAACAGGACTACAGGTACGTACGATGGAAGACAACTATAGCACCACAAAGAAAATTTAATATTAAAAACAATTTTTCTTTTTGCGGTTTTATACAAATTTAGCAAATGTTTTTGTTACGTGAAAGAAGCAACATTTGATAAAGTAGAAACTCTGGATTCAAAGACATTGTATGTTTACTCAAACACAATGAGCAACCCATAGAGAATTTTCCCCTTGTCAATAAAAAAATAATATCTGAGATCAGTCAATAGACAGAGACTAGGAAAGAAACCTGGAATTCTTTCTATTGCTTTCTTTTCCTTGGTCTTATCATTTCTAGTGTTTTTTCTCTGACCTGCCACACTCGAGCTGAAACATTCTACACCAGAACTGTTACTCATCTCCTTTGTCTGTGTCATGCAAAATACGTCAGTCTTGTAGGTAATGAATTATGAGTATCATAGCAGAAACCTCTCCCTCTCTTTTGGTCAACCTCTCTTTTGGTCAACCGAAAATTATGAAATGAGCCCAAGAAAGGAAATGGAAATCAAAATCCAAATAAGACCTAGAACTCATACCACACTGCCGAAGGCCTAGGAAGATTTTACAAATACAGCTTAATTGTAATTTAAGCATCTTTTTTAGTTCCTACAGTTACTTTTATTACCAGTATTTTGTTTCCAGAAGCAAAATAAAGAAATGAAAATGTCTTTAATTAAAAAAGAAAGCAAATAATATTCAGAAAAAAAAATTAAAGAAAAATGTAACTTTACTGTACAAGAAATTGCATGACTTTACCTTTTAATGTAACAATTTTGTTTTGAATTACTATTTACTATTTCAAAATGACCAATTTTCTCATTTTATTAATAAAAAATAAAACAAGTAGTAAAATAACCACCAAACGAACCTAAAGCAAAGAAAAATGTTGCAAATATGACATTTCTTTTGCTAATTTTCGACAAACAAAATGGCAGAAAAAGCATAAATGAAATATAGTAATAATAAGAAAAAAAGAGAGATTCAAAGTGAGTAACAAACCTTAAGGCAGCAACATTTGGAGAGTTGAGATGATAGCTTTGTATTCTCAGCCACTAGTTCCTGAATCAGAAATTACAAAATAAAAAAAAAAATAATGATGATAATAAAAGAGTTGAAAAACAAACGGAGGCTAAAAATAGGAAAAGCAAGAAGTACCTCGACTCGGTTTCGGAGAGACTTCAGTTGGGATTTCAAGCCGGCAACTACATCTCTGTTAAAATCGTTCATTTCGTTTGACATTTTCGATGTTCCTCTCTTTCTAACGGCAATACTCAAGATGCCGCCGTCGAATCCTTAGTATAACAGGAAAATTTGGCTGCGGTTCGACAGTTGTGCTCTCACCCTTGAGAATGGGATTTGTTCCAAGTCCAAAACAGCAGCTACTGGAACTACGACGTTCTATTGTTAAGGGTTTTTCTTTTTTTAGACAAAACAAATACGATAATTATCTCAGAAAAATGATAATACGTATCTATTAAATATGTAAATAAATAAATAAAATAAAATAGTGTTATTATCATAAACTTGTTTGTAGTATAAAAAATTCGATTTAAAGGATATTAATCCAAATAAAAATGACTTTGATCTATCTTTTTAAAAGGGTTCATATTTGATGCCCAACTATACTATACACTATACACTATTCAACCACAAAATATCATCATAAGTGTTGTTGCTAAACACAACAGTGATATATTGTTAATGTCTTCGTTCGGATCTATGTTCCACATGCTATCAAAGGTTTTGCAACAAAAAGAATAATCAGAGGGACTCAAAGATTTTTCTTTGCGTAAACACTCCGATACTTAAGTCAAAAAAAGAATTTGACAGAGTTTCTGTAAGCAAAATAGAGTTTTTCTTTTAAGAATCATACATGACCCTTATTTATAGGAATTAATTTCACATTTAATTACGTATTTATCCATTAATTAAATGTCTTTTACTGCTTTGCAGATCCGTTAGAATAAAAAATATTTAAGGGTAAAATTGTCCAAATAAATTTCAATACATGGAGCCTAACCACATGATTTCCTCCATGTGCAGACTTGTACGTGGATGTGCCACGTGGCATGCCAACGTTCATGGGCGAGAGACCAATTTCGCCGAAGGTTTCTTGGGCGAGAGACCCAATTAACATCCTGAGTGGGAGACCAAGTCTCCCGCTCTAGCAATCTGGGGAACAAGTACAGGAACTGTGGGTCTATCAACCCTAGTTCGAAACTCATCTGTCCTCTATCTCTTGGGTTGTGTGAAACCCAGATTTTTCCCACTATGTTCATTATTTGGGACCATAATTTAAATAAAAGGGATTTAAATCGTTGGACGAAAGATACAGAATTTAAATGAGAAAAGATAGTGAGTCCGAGAAGGGAAATCGGTTTAAATTAATCCCGAACGTGTAGAAGGGTAAAATTGGTCAAAAGATCCTAATTTCGGTGTAAATTCAATGAAGAAATTTCATTAAAAATATGGATTTAGGAAATCTTGATCGATAAAGGAGAAATTATGGAATTCCGAGTCCAATTGGTCAAGATACGGAGATATTACGAATTTTTGTAATTTTCGCCCGGGACATTATCCCGAAAATATGCGAAAAATATACCGAAATAGTTAAAATAAATTAAATTAATTAAATTAATTAATTAATAAAATATAACATAATTTTTGAGATATTTTGTGTATTTTATTATATTTTATTTGATTAAAATAAAATATAATAATAATAATAATTAATAATAATAAAATAATAAAAAAAAAGTAAAAAAAAAAATAGAAACTCTGTCGCGCGAAAGTTCGCGCGACAGAGAAGAAACTTCGAGCAACAGAGAAGAAAACAGAAGGAAACAGAAGACAAACTGCACCGCCCCGTCTGTCTCAGCCGCGAGCCATCACCGGAGAAGTGACCCAGCAGACCGCCCGAGCTCGTCGGCACCGATAGTGGAGGGAGAAACGGTGACCGGCGAGAGAAGGAGAGAGAAAGAGTGAGAAAGGGAGAAACCGAGAGAAAAGAGAGGAGAGAGAGAGATCGGGGGCCGAGGAGGGGAGGAGCGACCCACCACCGGCCAGAGGGGACCCCTGCGACGCTGATCCAGGCGCAGATCGGCCTGAAACGCCGCCGAACGGCGCGGGAAAAATTCGGTGCCGCCGCCGGAGGAGAGAAGAGGCCGGACCGGCCACTTTTCGGTGAGCTTTGGCGAAGCCGACCACAGATCCATGCATCGGACTACCCCGTGAACAAGCTGGAGGCGGAAGTCGGCGGAGATCCGGCCGAAAAAGCCCCGAACGGCGAGGGAGAAGTTGAACTGGAACTGAACCGGACTGAACCGAACCGGTCTGAACCGGACCAAACCGGTTCAGCCAAAAAAAGAGAGGGAAAAAGGAGAAAAAGGGAAGAAAAAGAGAAAAAGGGAAAAGGGAAAAATTTTTGGGGATACACCGGACTTCGGGTAAGTCGGTAAGAGGTCAAAAGTGACCGATTTAATTTTCGAAAAATTTATTTAAATTATATTTGATCGAAAATTTACCCGAAATTAAATATATAATTATGCAATTCGACGATAAATCACGTACGTGAGCCCGATCGAATTTCGAATTGCGCACTATCACAAAATCTCGGGTAAGTAAAACTCATTTACGACAATCTATGTAATTATTGCGCATTAAGAGTTTATTTTACGAGTTACGGATTAAATTGCGCATTTAGTGGATTAAATTGAGATTCTTAATTAAATTGTCGTAAATGATATACGGCTATTCAAAGAGTTTAGAAAAAGGCCCAATAAATATTGATGAGCCCAGTGAGCCCAATAGGCCTTGATGAAAGAATTAATAAGTGGAAACGGGCTTAAAACGAATTAAGGCCCATTAAGGTGCAATCGGGCCCAATAAGAGAGAAATTTGCCCAATTAGCGAAATCGACAATAGTAAAGATGAGAAAATATTTATTGAGTTAAATACGATTAAATCGAGGTTTCTACCGATAAAACCGAGCAAAAAGAGTAAAATCGATTAAAAGTCAACTTTTGGCTAAAGTTTCGATATAATCACATATTTGGATATATTGAAATGAATTTAAGTCATATGTGATAAGTTGAACTTGTTTTGCAGCAGCTCGGTCTATCGACATGTTTTACGAGGTAAATTCGAGCATCGAGGAAAGTGCTCTACATCAGTCGCTAAGAGGTAAGGGATATAATTTAGAGTAGCGTTAGTGCTCCACCTACCTTACCAATGACTTGATGTATGTTAGTTGAATGGGATTTTATGAAATATGCTGCAATGCCTTAGAAACTGAAACTAAACCGTTTCCCGAGTTTTTCAACGTGTTTGCTACATGCATGAGATACATTTTACTTCACATGTTTATGAAAATGTGATTTTTCAATATGAAAAAGAAAACATGGTTTCATTTCATGAAATGACGGGGAAAAGCCCTGAGAATGCTTTACCAAAGCAATGTTTTCATGATACGGGTTAAAGTCCTGAGACAGCTTTTAAGCTATATTTTCACAGTACGGGTATGAGTCCCAAGAAATAGCTATTATAACTATGCTTTCCATATTTACACGGGCTAGAGTCCCGCAATGATTTATGAAAACTATGTTTTCTATGAGAAACGGGCTAGAGTCCCGTAATGATTTATGAAAAACGGGTTAGAGTCCCGTAACGATTTTAATACACGGGTATGAGGCCCGAAATGATTTTGATAAATTGGGTAAGAGGCCCAAAATTATTTTTGTGGGGTAAAAAGGCATGATATGAAGAAAGTCAGAGGATCTGGGGTCGATCTCGTATGGAGACGATCGAGGATCTACCTAGCCGACGGCCAGAGAACGGGCAGGCTCTGACTTGATATGAGAAACGTGCGTATAGACCACACTTGGTGATGCACGTGAGTTCGTGCGTATAGTCCCCATTTAGTGGTGCACGAGAGATAGGGCAGCGTACAACCCTGATCCAGTCCTACGGCTCCCTGTACTATGGCCATGAGTACCCATGATTTTGTCCTACGGGACCAGATGTATGATGTCCTTCGGGACTAGTATATGAGACGATTGCCTGACCCTACACGATGAATTAACGGAATGATATATATATGTTTTCGCACATTTCATGCTACCTATTTTATGATTTGCTATTGATCACATATTTTCTATGATGAGATGTTAAGGGTAGCCATGAATTATGTGTTATGAAATGTGCATATAATAGTACGACTTCAGTTTCAAAGTGATAAGCATGTTATGATATGCATGATTAAGTTTTGAGATGCTTTTTACTTGTTTACACGACGTGATATGCATACTATATATGAGTTTTACTAAAAAGATGCATGGTGTGTAAACTTATGATTTAAGTATGTTTTTACTGCTTTTATGAAATGTAAGCATCTCTACTCCAGTACATGTTTATGCTGATTTGTAAAATCATGCGTTTTACCATGTTTTGAGTTTTTAAAGCTATTTTAAATGTATCTCTTACTGAGTCTGAAAAACTCACCCCTCTCCTCTCCATCTCCCAGATTATCTATAGCGAGTCTACTGCACATACGAGACTGTGGTCATTGACAAGGTAGTCCGACCTTCATCGGATACTCTCGTAGCCTTGAGGTACAGTCTTACTTATATTCCAGACATGTGATACATAATAGACACTATTGTATATAATAGTCGGGATGTAATAGTTGTAAATAATTTTATATATACAGAATGTATGTAATGAAATGAGATCCTGGAAAATGAAAAAGATTTTAAATCTAGACATGGATAGGAAAACAACATAGTTAATGGATAAAAAGTTTTAATTAGCCCCATTTTTCCGCGCTTCCGGGGCGTGACAGGTTGGCCTCTCCGATAATCCTATCTCACAAACTCCGTCCTCCTACCCTTATCCTTGCTCTTTCCCTTAGAGTCATACTCTATCTGTGTAACATTTAGACCCCTCTCAATCATTTGTGCTCTACCCAGGGCATCCTTGAACTCGATAATCCATAACCCCAATAGTCGGTCTCGGATGGCTGGCCTACCTGGTTAGAAACCTCTCAGTACGACGCTCTTCATTCCGGAACGTCTCAAGGTCTTACCTCATCAACATAGTAAACTTTCTCTCTGGTACGAACTAAACGTATTGTCCGCAAGTGCACGGGTCGTACAAGTAATAATGGGATTTGAGTCCCGAGTTATCGTCCTACAGAGAAGTTGATCAGCTTAATTAACTACCGGTTAATCTTATCCTAAGTATATTCTAACAAACTATGAATTGAAGATGGGTGATCTACAAAGCTAGAATTAAAAATACTGAAAACAATAGAATAATAAAAACTATAAACTAAATAATAAAACTGAGCTAAAATTACTTACAAAGCTCCAAGCAATTACAAGCAAATAACCTACAAAAGAAAATTAAAACAGTTAAAATTGAATAACACAATTAAATTAAGATGCAAATATGAAAATAAATAAACAAAATTAATTAAACTAAAATTAAATAAGCCTAAAATAAAAATATGCATGTAATTAAACTACTTAATAAAAATGCAAATTAAGCTAATCTAATAAAATAAAAAAATTTATTAATCCTAAAGAAATTCCTAAATATAACTAAGAAATTAACTAACTCTAAAAATGACCCTAAATTAATTATAATTCTAACTAATCACTAACTTGTCTAAATAAGTAAATATTGCATGAGAATATTTTTGGATTTTTTTTTGGATTTTTTTTTAAGAACTAAATTATGAACTACTTCTATCTCTAAATTAATTCTAATGCAAGTCATGAGTTTCTTAAAATAAAAATAAAACTACTAACCTAATGTATCAACTATTAACTTAATTAAGACTACTCACTAATTTAACAAATAATGCAAATCTATTTTACCTATCTTAACAAATACTATAAGTGACATAAAAAGATAAATCCCAAACATGTTTAAACTAATTGCACAAATGAACCGAATGGCCAAACGTGGCCTTAACCCATTTTCCAGCTGGCTGTTTCGGTTCTTACTAGTGCAACGTACTGTTCATCTTCTCCAATTTTAGATTTTTCCAACTGCTGTCCAGGTTCTATTCAAGGTGATGTCTGCAAACTTTAGCCAGCTGCTGTCCAGGTCTGATCCAAGTGTTGTCCTCAGTTGGATCCAGGTCTACTTACTCCTGCTATTTGTTGCACATTCTTGGCTTAACACCATTTCCTGATCACCATTCATTTCCTGTCCGCGACATGCACCAAATATACGCCTTGTCTCGTACTGCTTCAACATGCACACATAGTTACCTTGTAAATCTTAAGACAATGAATGGAAATCATGGAAAACTTAAATCCAATAGCTTAACATAGAAAAATAATCATGTATAGTAAATATGAACGAAGATAAGGGAGAATAGAGGAGAAACATACAACCATTCACTGCAACATTCACGGTTTAAGAGACACAAAACTGAACATGAAGCAAAGCCAAATTGCTGGTAATATAACTTAGAAGAGAGGCTGCTAATAAGTGAAGAAAATAAAAAATTAAACCGATAGAACAGATGATCCAAACTGAAGAAATAAAACTAAAAACGTTAACAGTAAGAGAGGATGAAAAAGAGCATGATTTTTTTTATCAACTGAGGTATTTCTTCATTCATGAACAGCGAACCACACAAAAAAAAAAAAACAAAAGAAGCTCACTCGGCATTAGACATAATATATTCAAGTAAGATAAAGAGAATAGAGATGCTGAAAACTAATACTTAAAACTAAGCCATACATGAAGAAAATTTATCAAACATCAACCGAGAGATTTCCAGTAGCCACGGTTTCCTTCATCTCTCAATCAAACCGATATTGTTCCACCATTTCAGTATTGCAAGTCAATACACAGATTAATCCCAACATATTAGACCGGTAATAATGAATCAGAACATAACGATCGGCATTGATGATCAAAGCTTTGGAAATGATGTGGACTACAACAAAAAATGGATTAAAACTTATAGCAAGAATATGATTTTAACGTGTAAAGTAAACTGAATTGGTAAAGACAAATTCTAAGCAACGATACTCATGAATTTAAAAACAAGAGATTTTCATAATCAACTAAATTGAATAGAACAGTAGCTAAAAAATATGGAGGCTAAAAAAAAAACTATTCGGGAAAAGAAAACAAGGAAGGTAAGATTTTTAATGTGAAGTTAACCTAAAAAAAAAAACTATTTTACCCTAACTTACATGCCATTTTTTAATTGTCATCATTTTCTATTTATATACACACTTAGGGGTCAATGGTAATTTTTCATCCTAGATGAGTTGGTATTGTTTGGCCACTTGTCTTCCTTTGATTTGCTACAGAGTAGATATTTCCACGTCATCAGTCTTTTTGTCCAATTGGTTGTAAGATGTGGCCCGACGTGTCTTCCAGAGGGTTGGCACGGTGTCCTTCGATTTTATCGTTTTGGAGCAATTAAAATATGGACACTTGGCATCACGTGTGTCCATATGACTTGATGACTCGGTCTGTAAATTGGAAGTGGTCCAGTGTCCTTTAGCCCGTTTTCAGCGCAATTTCGACTGAAACGACTGAGTTTCATCAGGATTTAATTTATCTGCACACAAGAGAATTTTAATTAAATAAGGGGATAATTAATAAAATAAATTGGGGGTTTAAATAATTAATTAAGAAATTAAACAAAAATAATTCTATTAAAAATAGAATTATCACTCTCGTACTCATCCACGGTCACACTGCCCTGTACCAAATTCAAAAAGTCCGTCTATAACTTCTGCTGGGCAGCTCGTGGAACATACTTCTCTCTGAAGGCTATCAAGAATGCATCCCAACTAATTACCGGATGCTGAGCAGTTAGAAGGACCTTGGTGGATCCCCACCAATACTCTGCTTGGCCTTTCAACATGTACGTGGCCATAGAAACCTTCTCTACATCAGAACACCCCAGATAATCAAAGATCTTCTCGAGGTCTACTAGCCACCCTTCAGCCTCTACTGGATTCTTAACTCTTTTGAATGTTGGAGGCTTTATTTTCAGGAAATCCCTTATCCTACCAATATCCCTCTCTTCCATTCGAGTCTGTTTCGGTGGTTGTGGTGCCATAGGTACTGGAGGTACTTGTGGAGGAGGAGGTGGAGGTGGTGCTTGTGGAGGAGTCGGCACCGGAGTAGGAATTGGTGCTGTGCCCGCTGAATTAGAGGCATTTGCCCCTAAGTGTTGGGCAACCATGGCAGCTATTGATTCCAAGCCTTGCTCGAGGCGTTGCTCCAAACGCTGCTCAAACCGTGTCATGCGAGTATTGGGACTCTCTGGCTGCGGTGAAGGGGGTGGAGGTGGCTGAACTTGCCTCCAAGGGCGCACTCGTCTTCCACTCATTATGCACGTGATCTAATACCTGTGCGTAAATCAAATATCAAATCTTAACTTCATTAGGTATACATTGCCTACAACCAGACAAGCACAGACACTTGGGATGTAATTTTATCCTTATTTTCGACACTGACAGTACTAGACAACCTTTGCTCTGATACCACCTTAAACTGTAACGATCCTTGACCCTTGAAAATTTGAGAGATTTTATTTGTGTAAAGATTACGAAAAACTCCATTGAGGTGTTTGTTATATGGCCACAGGGAGCTGTTTTGGGTGTGGACAGAAGGGACACATGGTAAGGGATTACCCACAGAGCTAGATTCCATAACCCCCAGAGCAACCACGACAACCTGAGAGGCAAGCTCCCCAGAGAAAAATCCCATAGAGACGGGCTACCGCAGCAGAGAAGGGCAAAAAGCTTGTTACTCATGGAAGAGTTTTTGCCATGGACAGAGAGACTGCTGATGCTTCCACTGAGACTATTCGGGGTAAGCTTTTAATTTGCAATCACGAGGCACATGTACTATTTGATCCAGGTTCCACGCACTCTTTCATATCATCCCATTTCACATGTAATTTGCATATTAAGCCTGAATCTCTAGATTTTACGTTACACATTAGCACAGCCATGTACAAATCTCAAAAGACTGATATGGTGTGTAGAAATTGTGAAATCAAGGTAGGAGATAGGATCATGTTAGCAGATCTAATCTTGTTGAACATGTATAGCTTTGATGTAATTTTAGGTATGGATTGGCTAGCCACCAATCGCGTAAGTATAGATTGCTACACTAAGACTATAACCTTCTCCTTACCTAATAAGTTTGATGTATACTTTGCAGTTAAGGAATAAATTACATGATTTTGACTATTGATGAAAATTTATGATGTATATGTTAATGTGAAGGTTATGTTGCATTCATCTCCGATACTAGTCGGGAACGTCCAAGTATTAAGGACATACCAGTAGAATGTGAATTCCCGGATGTATCTCCTAATGAACTACCGGACTACCACCGGAGAGAGAATTGGAATTCACTATAGATTTGGCACCAGAGACTCAACCAATCTCAAAGTCTCCTTACTGGATAGCCCTTGTTGAACTTGAGGAACTGAAAAAGTAGTTGCAAGACTTGTTAGATAAGGGGTTCATTAAGCCAAGTGTATCCCCGTGGGGAGCTCCGGTATTATTTGTGCGAAAGAAGGATGGTAGTCTCAAGTTATGTATAGACTATAGGCTGCTGAACAAGGCCACAATCAAGAACAAATATCCCTTGCCCATAATAGATGATCTATTTGACCAGCTAAGAGGGCCTACGGTGTTCTCGAAAATTGACATGAGATCGGGCAATCACCAATTGAGGATTAGAAAGGAGGATGTTTCAAAAACGGCATTCAGAACGCGATATGGCCACTATGAGTTCCTTGTGATGCCCTTTGGTCTAACTAATACCCTAACTACATTCATGAGCTGATGAATGAGGTGTTTCGGGAGTATCTAGATCGATTTGTCATAGTTTTCATCAACTATATTCTGATCTACTCAAAGTCCCGAGAGGAGCATGAGCAACATTTGAGAGTAGTGCTTTAAACTCTTAGAGAGAAGCAGTTGTATGGGAAGTTGGATAAGTGTGAGTTTTGGTTGGAGCAAAGAGCATTTTTGGGTCATATTGTTTCTAAGAACGGGGTGTCAGTGGATCCGTATAAGGTTGAGGGAGTACTCAAATGGGAGAGGTCAAAAACCATTACAGAAATCCAGAGTTTTTTAGGACTAGCTGAATATTACAGGAGGTTTGTAGAAGGTTTCTCCAAGATTGCCACTCCACTGACTAAGCTGATACGCAAAGATGTTCCATTTGAGTGGACTGATCAGTGTGAGCAGAGTTTTCAAGAACTTAAGAAGAGATTGACCATCGCCCCATTCTTAACCATTCCTAGTGGATCTGGGGGTTATGCAATATACAATGATGCATCATACCAGGGTTTAGGGTGTGTGCTTATGCAGCATGGGAGAGTAGTCGTGTATGGTTCGCGTCAACTTAAGAATCATGAAAGGAACTACCCCACCCATGACATAGAGTTAGCCGCGGTTGTTTTTGCTTTGAAGATATGGCGACACTATCTGTATGGGGAAAGATTTCAGATCTTCACTGACCATAAAAGCTTGAAGTACATCTTTGACCAGAAGGAGCTGAATATAAGACAGAGACGATGGATAGAGCTCCTCAAGGATTATGACTACGAGATTCTATATCACACGGGCAAGGCAAACGTAGTGGTAGATGCTCTAAACAGGAAGGGATTATTTCTTCTATGATGATCAGAGAATGGGAGTTGTTAGAGTAGTTTGCCAAGCTCAGTGTTAGTGTAGAGACAACAGAGGTTAGATTCATCGCTAGTTTGCAGATTAAACCTAGTATACTATATCAGATCAGAACTGGACAGAGGGGTGATTAGAAATTATTCGACATGGTCAAACAAGCAAAACAGAACATGCAGTCAGACTTTGTGGTCGGTGAGGACGGGTTGTTGAGGTTTAGGGGCCGCATATGTGTCCTAAATGATGATGCCCTATGACAAAGGATCTTAAAGGAGTCTCATTATTCTTGATACACCATGCACCCTGGAAAAATTTAAGATGTACCATGATTTACGGAAGGTGTATTGGTGGATCGGTATGAAAAGAGATGTAGCAGAGTTTGTGGCTAAGTGTTTGATTTGTCAGCAGATTAAGATCGAATACCAAAAGCCAGTGGGATTACTTAAGTCTCTTCCAGTGCCTACTTGGAAATGGGAGCACATTACTATGGACTTCATTATGGGCTTACTAAGGACCTGAAAGGGGCATGATGTAATCTGGGTGATTGTAGATAGATTGACTAAGAGTGCCCACTTCTTAACCATCAAAAGTACAGACTCCTTAAGTGCTTTAGTAGAGTTGTATGTGAAGGAGATAGCTTGGTTACATGGGGTTCCCGTGAGCATTACATCAGATAAATATTATCGATTCACTTCCAGATTTTGGGCTCATTTCCAAGAAGCCATGGGATCTCACTTAACCTGAGCACTGCCTATCATCCTCAGACCGATGGTTAGTCCGAGAGGACCATTCAGACCTTAGAGGATATGCTGAGGGCGTGCGTTTTAGAGTTTAAGGGCTCATGGGATGATCATCTGCCTCTTCCAGAGTTTGCTTATAACAACAACTATTATGCTATCATCGAGATGACACTGTATGAGGCCTTGTATGGTAGAAGATGTAGGTCTCCAGTGGCTTGGGAAGAAGTGAGTGACAGGAAGATCTTGGCTCCCGATTTGGTGGAACAGGCAGTAGAAGGTGTTTGGATAATATGTGATAGACTTAAGGCTGCACAAAGTAGGCAGAAGAGTTATGAGGATAAGCATAGGCGGCCACTTGAATTTCAGATTGGGGACTCCGTGTTTTTGAAAGTATCCCCGAGCAAGGGTATTATTGTCACGCCCCAAAAATTTGCGGAAAATAGGGCCAATTTAAAACTTTTTACTCATTAATTCGCAATTAAAGGTGCATTCCTATGCAGTGTCATACATCATCATAATTATCATGCCTCAGGATCTCATCACAACATAGTGTATATTGAATCATATACATTACTCAATTCCAAGTTAATTAATCCTAATACATCCCATATAATGATATACATCAAGTGTCTGTAATCACCTTAATAGTCTGGATACATGAAAAGATAAAATATACCTCAAATACAATATATAGGGCCTGGAGCTCAAGTCCTCCACTAGCCACTACTCCGTACGCCGCAGGGAGATTCTTTTTCACTTGAAGAACTCTGGGGGGAAAAGGAAAACAGGGTGAGCTTCTAAATCGCTCAGTAAGGGGGGTAAAGGAACTCAGTTATATAAACCATTTCACACATCACAAATATGTATTTGTTTATAAAGCTCATTTGAAATCGTAGCATGAAAGTTCTCAAAACATCATCTCATAACTCGTTAAATCATGTGAAAACATGAAGATAAAAAGCTCAACACCGAGCACTCACAAGCATGTGTAAATATATGCAATAATGGCTGTTCTTAAATACGTGATAAAAATCACCTCAGTAATTCACACGTGACAAGGTCACAAAACACAACTCATGTGTAAAACGAGACTAGGCAATAAAACTCAATTAAAATTCGTCATGGCACATCAAATATATATATAAGCTCCTCTGGGTGCGCATCCCAGGCATCCTCGTATAGAGGGAACGTCGACAATATGGTCGTGTGCAAAGTATATTGGACTTATATGTTACCAGAACAAGGCCCGGCCTTACTTGCTACCAGAGCAATGCCTCGCCTAATGCACACTGACACGTGGTCCCTGGGTCGGTTCCCAGGCGGCCCACTCTCTCGGTCTTACATGCTACCAGAGCAATGCCTCCCAACGCTACCAGAGCGGAGGAATAATCGGACTTACATGTTACCAGAACAAGGCCTGTGGTCCCTGGGTCGGTTCCCAGGCGGCCCACTCTCTCGGTCTTACATGCTACCAGAGCAATGCCTCCCAACGCTACCAGAGCGGAGGAATAATCGGACTTACATGTTACCAGAACAAGGCCTGTGGTCCCTGGGTCGGTTCCCAGGCGACCCACTCTCTCGGTCTTACATGCTACCAGAGCAATGCCTCCCAACGCTACCAAAGCGGAGGAATAATCGGACTTATATGTTACCAGAACAATGCCTGTGGTCCCTGGGTCAGTTCCCAGGCGTCCCACTATATCGGTCTTATATGCTACCAGAGCAATGCCCGATGTGTATTCAACATGACACGCCTAAGTCTCACTCATTAGCCATTATCTTATAAAACGTTATGCCTTCACGTAGAACTCATAATGGTTTTCTCTTAAAAACTCATTTAAAACATTTGTGTACTCAACACAAAACATATTAAAACCGAGTTCCAACAGGCAAAACACGCACACATTTTCTCAAATCTCAATATCGCCTTAACGTAGAGCCCAATTTACTTTTCACGCAACTCAAAGGTTTATAAAGCAATTTCACACTTAGCTTATAAACTCATAAAATAATGGGCTCCAACCGGCTATAAAAACCGTGTGCAATTACATCACAACACCAAACATGCTTGTATTCTCAAATCATGGTTCATGCTAACAATTCATCAAAATACATACACAAAATGGTTTAGTTTTCCCTTACCTCTTTGCACCTCGTATAGTGCAATCGTTTCCCCCGTATCACGGACTAGTCTCGCATTCCACTCTGGAACTCCCGAGCTGTCCAAACGATGTTAAAACATCAATACTCCACATCACATAAGCCTCAATTCTCAAAATCGAGCATAATTGCTCATAACACCTCAATTCTCTTGATTTCTCGTAACTCAACCCTAAACTACAACTCTATTCACAATATCCCAATGTTCGATATCTCTAATACCAATTATCTACGCTAATTTACCACATTGTCTATATTTCCGTTTATAGCAC
Organism: Firmiana major; assembly: GCA_033439115.1. Lineage (NCBI taxonomy): Eukaryota > Viridiplantae > Streptophyta > Magnoliopsida > Malvales > Malvaceae > Firmiana > Firmiana major. Next base: position 38,336,627 of record CM065907.1, on the reverse strand, counting down.
AATCCTCAAAATTGCCACAATTTCCAAATATCATTATCACTCTATCCACATTGAAATTCATCAATCCCTAATCATTTCTCAACTATTTCAACACAATTACAACCACCAATAACATCAAAATCAGCTCAAATATCAAGATCGAGGTTTAGAAATTACCCAAAGCTTGTGAGACGCACAACTCACGCCTCGATCCGATTCGTCCTTCGATTTCCAAGTATGTTGTTCTCCCTTTGACGAGGAACAACTTTCCTTCTTACCACAATAGCTGATTCGGCCGGAAATGGGGGATTTGGAGGAGTGAGAAACTAGGTTTTCGGAAAAATGGAGGTTTGGAAGAGAGAGAAAGTGAAATTGCAGAGAAAACACGGGTTCCTTATATAGACTGGAGGTAGGAGATCGATCTGCCTCTTGCTGAGATCGATCTGTGTTTGAAATTTGGGGACGATCTGGGTAATTTTATGCCTAGGAGATCGATCTGTCGAGGGGTGAGATCGATCTCTTTATGGCTTTATGAGATCGATCTGCTCCTAAGGAGATCGATCTTCTCCCCAAACAGAAGCATTTGGAGATCGATCTCCTCCTCATGAGATCGATCTTCTCTCAAACAGATTCATTTGGAGATCGATCTCTTCCTCATGAGATCGATCCCTTCTCAAACAGATTCATAAGGAGATCGATCTCTTCCATTGGAGATCGATCTGCTCCTCAAATTTCCCTTCCCTCGTCATTTTTAACTCACCAGATCGATCTCTCATTCTCCCAGATCGATCTGTCCTCATGCTTCATGCTCATTTTACACACTTAACATATAAATCTCCAATTATAATTCCCACAATTCACTTAGCTCAATAAATTACACTTCAATTTATTATTACATCATTAAATATGTCTGAAATTCTCAAATCTCACATCCTCCCCACCTTAAAAGAATTTGGTCCTCCAAATTCAACTCAACTAGTCAAAATAGATGGGGGTATTTCTCCTTCATGAGGCTCTCTAGTTCCCACGTTGCCTCTTCCATTGAGTGATGTTTCCACAAAACTTTCACTAATGGGATGCTCTTGGTTCTCAGTACCTTCTCCTTTCTATCGAGAATCCAGACGGGTTCCTCAGTGTAGCTCATGTCCTCCTGTATGTCCATCTCATCATACTCTATAACATGAGAAGGGTCCGGGTGGTACTTCCTCAACATAGATACATGAAAAACATTGTGTATTCCGGACATCTGTGGAGGTAATGCCAATCTGTAGGCTACCTCTCCCACTCTCTCAAGAATCTCGAATGGTCCTATGTATCGAGGACTCAATTTCCCTTTCTTCCCAAATCGCGTGATACCCTTGCTCGGTGATACTCTCAGAAATACTGCATCACCAACCTCAAACTCGAGTGGCCGTCTACCCACATCCGCGTAGCTTTTCTGTCTACTCTGTGCAGCCCGTAACCTCTCACATATGAGTTTCACACTCTGTACGGCTTGCTCAACAAGCTCGGGAGCATTTATCTTTCTGTCACCGACTTCTTCCCAAGCTACAGGGGATCTACACCTCCTACCATATAGAGCCTCAAAAGGTGCCATTCCAATACTCGCATGATAGCTGTTATTGTACGCAAACTCTGCTAGGGGCAGGTGATCATCCCATGATCCCTTAAAATCCATCGTACACGCCCTCAACATATCCTCCAGGGTCTGAATAGTCCTCTCTGACTGACCATCTGTCTGAGGATGATAGGCGGTACTAAAACTCAATCGAGATCCCATGGACTCCTGAAACTGGGTCCAGAATCTGGAAGTAAACCGGGAATCTCTATCAGAAGTAATACTCACTGGAGCCCCATGTAATCTAGCTATCTCGCTGACATATAGCTCAGCTAAGGCATCCACAATATCTGTGCTCTTGATGGCAAGGAAGTGGGCACTCTTGGTCAATCTATCCACAATGACCCATATCGCGTCACGACCTCTTCGGGTCCTCGGTAAACCCATAATAAAGTCCATAGTGACATGCTCCCATTTCCATGTAGGTACAGGTAAGGGCTGTAGTAGTCCTCCGGGCTTCCGATGCTCAGCTTTCACTTGCTGGCAAACTAAACACCTAGCCACATACTCTGCCACGTCTCGCTTCATACCACTCCACCAATACACCTTTCCCAAGTCTCGGTACATCTTAGTACTCCCTGGGTGCATGGTGTATCGCGAGCAGTGGGATTCTCTCAGTATCTGTCTCTTTAGGGTATCATCGTCCGGTACACAAATTCGTCCTTTGAATCTCAACAATCCATCCTCACTGATGGTGAGATCCGACTGCGAACTCTGCTTAGCTTGGCTAACCATATCTATCAATCTCTGATCACTGCGCTGCCCAGTTCTAATCTGATCCATGATCCTGGGCTCTATCCGCAGGCTAGCCAAAAATCCAGTCTCTACCTCTTTAACTCTGATCCGAAGTTCGGCGAACTGCTCTAACAAATCCCATTCCCTGATCATCATAGCAGATATCATACTCTTCCTGCTCAGGGCATCAGCAACCACATTCGCCTTACCCGGATGATAAAGAATCTCGCAGTCATAATCCTTAAGGAGTTCCATCCATCTCCTTTGTCTCATGTTTAACTCTTTCTGATCAAAGAGATATCTCAAACTCTTGTGATCAGTGAAGATCTGGAATCTTTCCCCATATAAGTAATGTCGCCAGATCTTCAAAGCAAATACCACAGCGGCTAACTCCAAATCATGCGTGGGATAATTTCGCTCATGGTCTTTCAGCTGTCGCGATCCATATGCGACCACTCTTCCGTGCTGCATCAGCACACACCCCAATCCTTGGTGAGATGCATCGCTATACACCGAGAATCCTCCTGATCCCTCAGGGATAGTTAACACAGGTGCCGCCGTCAATCTCCTCTTTAACTCTTGAAAACTGAGCTCACATTGATCAGTCCATATGAATGGAGTCTCCTTACGCGTGAGCTTAGTCAAAGGAGCGGCAATCCTCGAGAATCCTTCCACAAATCTCCTGTAATACCCTGCCAAACCAATGAAGCTTCGTATCTCAGTCACTGTCCTCGGTCTTTCCCAATTAAGCACAGCTGCTATTTTACTCGGATCCACTGATACTCCTTCCTCTGAGACTACATGCCCAAGGAAAGCTATCCGGTTCAGCCAAAACTCACACTTACTAAGCTTTCCGTATAATTGCTTATCTCGGAGTATCTGAAGTACTAACCACAAATGCTGTGCATGCTCCTCATACGACCGAGAGTACACCAAGATGTCATCGATAAAGACTATCACAAACTTATCCAGATAGTCTCTGAACACCTCGTTCATCAATCTCATAAATGCTGCAGGGGCGTTCGTCAATCCAAAGGACATCACCAGAAATTCGTAATGGCCATACCTTGTCCTAAAGGCCGTCTTTGGAATATCTTCCTCCTTGATCCTCAATTGGTGATAGCCCGATCTCAAATCAATCTTAGAAAAGACTGATGCCCCTCTTAGCTGATCAAGTAGATCATCAATCCTGGGCAACAGATATTTATTCTTCACCGTGGCTTTATTCAATAGCCGATAGTCCACACATAATCTGAGACTACCATCCTTCTTCTTAACAAACAGTACTGGCGCTCCCCACGGCGAAACACTGGGTCTAATAAACCCTTGATCCAATAACTCCTGTAGTTGTTTCTTCAATTCCTCAAGTTCCACTAATGCCATCCTGTAGGGAGGTTTAGAGATCGGCTGAGTATCTGGTACCAAATCAATGGTAAACTCCAGCTCTCTCTCTGGTGGTAAACCTGGCAATTCATCTGGGAAAACATCCAGAAATTCGCAAACCATAGGTATATCCTCAATCCTCGGATGTTCCCGCTCATCGTCTGAGATGAGTGTCTCATAACCTTCACATAAATAATCATATTTAATATTCTCCAAAATAATGTTAAAATTCTCAAATGACTTACTAGAATTCCACATAATCATTTCCTCAATATCTCAACCGTACACTGTAAGGTTCAGGTAGGGAGAAAGTTACAATCTTAGTGTAGCAGTCTAAACTCACTCGATTGGTCGCCAACCAATCCATTCCCAGAATTACATCAAACCCATGTATACTCAACATGATTAGATCTGCTAACATCACTCTATCTCCCACCTTAATTTCACATCCTCTACAGATTAACTCAGTTCTCTGGGATTCACGCATAGGGGTATTTACATGTAGTATATATTCTAAAGGTTCAAACTTCAAGTTTAATCTACATGCAAAATGCTCAGAAATAAACGAATGCGTGGATCCTGAATCAATCAACACATGAGCCTCATAATTACAGACAGAGAGTGTACCTCTTATAGTTTCCGCTGACGCGTCTGCGGTCTCCTTATCCAGGGCAAACACACGTCCCTGTGCCACAGGTTTCTTCCCTTTCTCTGTCGCAGTGGCCCGTCTCCGGGGATCCACTCTCTGAGGCTGTTGTCTAGCAGGCTCCGGAGCATGTGGTATCTGAGGTTGGGAACAGTCTTTCACTCTGTGACCCATGTCACCACATCTAAAACACCCACGGATCGACCCAGTACAACTTCCCTCATGCGATCGGCCACAGTCTCTACAAAACCTTGTTTCAGGCCTGACATATCGAGGGGTCTCCTTGATAATAGGATAGGCTCTGGGTCTCTCCAATCTGTCCTTCTGTACCTCAATCCTTCCTCTCCTGAAGGAACCTCTCCGAGCCTCTGTTTGGAAAATCGCTGGCCTCTTGCCCTTATCTTTATGCACTGCTCTGAGCTCATGCTGGGATTGTACCATTTCGATTCCTCTTTCAACCTCTTGTGCTCGTCTCAGAGCATCTCCAAACTCAGTAATACATAGCCCCATCAATCTATCTCTAATGACGGGCTTCAACCCATACACAAACTTCTCTGTGCGGAGCTCTTCACTCTTGAAGGTCTCTGGGTCATATCTCAGTAGTGCGGTGAACTGGCTCTCATAGTCATCCACCGACATGTCACCCTGTACCAAACTCAAAAACTCGGCCTGTTTCCTTCTCTGGGCGGCTCGTGGTACATATTGGGTTCTAAAAGCTGTCTGGAACTCTTCCCAACCAATCACATCCTGGCGGGACATCAAGATACCCTGGGTAGTACTCCACCAATCTCGAGCTCTCCCTTTCAGCATATAGGCACTCATACTGACTCTCTCAGCATCGGTGCATCCCAGTAAATCAAATATAACTCTCAACTCCGTCAACCACTCCTCAGCCTCTGTAGGATCCTTCTTTCCCCTAAATGCGGGTGGATTCATCTTCAGAAATTCCTTTAGTCGGACCTTACTCCTGTCCTCAGGCTGAGTGACGGGAGGCACTGGGGGTATGGGAGGTCCTGGTGGTGGTGTAGGGGTAGTATCCGAGGCATTAACTCCAAAGTGTTGCGCGAATAGCGTAGCCATCTGCTCAAAACCTTGCCTCACATCGGTCTCAATCCGATTAAATCGAGAGTTAGGACTCTCTGGTTGTGGGACAGGTGGTGGAGGGGACTCTGCCTGCCTCCTCGAACGACCTCGTCGTTTACTCATTCTCAATCTCAACTCGTCTCCTGCGCGTACATATCACAATCGATTGAAATCTCAATCCTCAATTTCAGTTCATGACCAGACTATTACAGACACTTGGGATGTATTCTATTTCACTTAACCGACACTGACAGTACTAGACACCCTAAGCTCTGATACCAAGAAAACTCTGTCACGCCCCGAAAATTTGCGGAAAATAGGGCTAATTTAAAACTTTTTACTCATTAATTCGCAATTAAAGGTGCATTCCTGTGCAGTGTCATACATCATCATAATTATCATGCCTCAGGATCTCATCACAACATAGTGTATATTGAATCATATACATTACTCAATTCCAAGTTAATTAATCCTAATACATCCCATATAATGATATACATCAAGTGTCTGTAATCACCTTAATAGTCTGGATACATGAAAAGATAAAATATACCTCAAATACAATATATAGGGCCTGGAGCTCAAGTCCTCCACTAGCCACTACTCCATACGCCGCAGGGAGATTCTTTTTCACTTGAAGAACTCTGGGGGGAAAAGGAAAACAGGGTGAGCTTCTAAATCGCTCAGTAAGGGGGGTAAAGGAACTCAGTTATATAAACCATTTCACACATCACAAATATGTATTTGTTTATAAAGCTCATTTGAAATCGTAGCATGAAAGTTCTCAAAACATCATCTCATAACTCGTTAAATCATGTGAAAACATGAAGATAAAAGGCTCAACACCGAGCACTCACAAGCATGTGTAAATATATGCAATAATGGCTGTTCTTAAATACGTGATAAAAATCACCTCAGTAATTCACACGTGACAAGGTCACAAAACACAACTCATGTGTAAAACGAGACTAGGCAATAAAACTCAATTAAAATTCGTCATGGCACATCAAATATATATATATAAGCTCCTCTGGGTGCGCATCCTAGGCATCCTCGTATAGAGGGAACGTCGACAATATGGTCGTGTGCAAAGTATATTGGACTTATATGTTACCAGAACAAGGCCCGGCCTTACTTGCTACCAGAGCAATGCCTCGCCTAATGCACACTGACACGTGGTCCCTGGGTCGGTTCCCAGGCGGCCCACTCTCTCGGTCTTACATGCTACCAGAGCAATGCCTCCCAACGCTACCAGAGCGGAGGAATAATCGGACTTACATGTTACCAGAACAAGGCCTGTGGTCCCTGGGTCGGTTCCCAGGCGGCCCACTCTTTGGGTCTTACATGCTACCAGAGCAATGCCTCCCAACGCTACCAGAGCGGAGGAATAATCGGACTTACATGTTACCAGAACAAGGCCTGTGGTCCCTGGGTCGGTTCCCAGGCGGCCCACTCTCTCGGTCTTACATGCTACCAGAGCAATGCCTCCCAACGCTACCAAAGCGGAGGAATAATCGGACTTATATGTTACCAGAACAATGCCTGTGGTCCCTGGGTCGGTTCCCAGGCGTCCCACTATATCGGTCTTATATGCTACCAGAGCAATGCCCGATGTGTATTCAACATGACACGCCTAAGTCTCACTCATTAGCCATTATCTTATAAAACGTTATGCCTTCACGTAGAACTCATAATGGTTTTCTCTTAAAAACTCATTTAAAACATTTGTGTACTCAACACAAAACATATTAAAACCGAGTTCCAACCGGCAAAACACGCACACATTTTCTCAAATCTCAATATCGCCTTAACGTAGAGCCCAATTTACTTTTCACGCAACTCAAAGGTTTATAAAGCAATTTCACACTTAGCTTATAAACTCATAAAATAATGGGCTCCAACCGGCTATAAAAACCGTGTGCAATTACATCACAACACCAAACATGCTTGTATTCTCAAATCATGGTTCATGCTAACAATTCATCAAAATACATACACAAAATGGTTTAGTTTTCCCTTACCTCTTTGCACCTCGTATAGTGCAATCGTTTCCCCCGTATCACGGACTAGTCTCGCATTCCACTCTGGAACTCCCGAGCTGTCCAAACGATGTTAAAACATCAATACTCCACATCACATAAGCCTCAATTCTCAAAATCGAGCATAATTGCTCATAACACCTCAATTCTCTTGATTTCTCGTAACTCAACCCTAAACTACAACTCTATTCACAATATCCCAATGTTCGATATCTCTAATACCAATTATCTACGCTAATTTACCACATTGTCTATATTTCCGTTTATAGCACAATCCTCAAAATTGCCACAATTTCCAAATATCATTATCACTCTATCCACATTGAAATTCATCAATCCCTAATCATTTCTCAACTATTTCAACACAATTACAACCACCAATAACATCAAAATCAGCTCAAATATCAAGATCGAGGTTTAGAAATTACCCAAAGCTTGTGAGACGCACAACTCACGCCTCGATCCGATTCGTCCTTCGATTTCCAAGTATGTTGTTCTCCCTTTGACAAGGAACAACTTCCCTTCTTACCACAATAGCTGATTCGGTCAGAAATGGGGGATTTGGAGGAGTGAGAAACTAGGTTTTCGGAAAAATGGAGGTTTGGAAGAGAGAGAAAGTGAAATTGCAGAGAAAACACGGGTTCCTTATATAGACTGGAGGTAGGAGATCGATCTGCCTCTTGCTGAGATCGATCTGTGTTTGAAATTTGGGGACGATCTGGGTAATTTTATGCCTAGGAGATCGATCTGTCGAGGGGTGAGATCGATCTCTTTATGGCTTTATGAGATCGATCTGCTCCTAAGGAGATCGATCTTCTCCCCAAACAGAAGCATTTGGAGATCGATCTCCTCCTCATGAGATCGATCTTCTCTCAAACAGATTCATTTGGAGATCGATCTCTTCCTCATGAGATCGATCCCTTCTCAAACAGATTCATAAGGAGATCGATCTCTTCCATTGGAGATCGATCTGCTCCTCAAATTTCCCTTCCCTCGTCATTTTTAACTCACCAGATCGATCTCTCCTTCTCCCAGATCGATCTGTCCTCATGCTTCATACTCATTTTACACACTTAACATATAAATCTCCAATTATAATTCCCACAATTCACTTAGCTCAATAAATTACACTTCAATTTATTATTACATCATTAAATATGTCTGAAATTCTCAGATCTCACAATTATGCACTTTGGAAGGAAGAGGAAACTGAGTCCACGCTTCATTGGTCCTTTTAAGATTCTAGAGAGAGTGCGAGACGTAGCCTACATACTTGCCTTACCACCGTAACTTTCTGGGGTACATAATGTCTTCCACGTCTCGATGTTAAGGAAGTATAATCCGGATCTCTCACATGTCATTGAGTATGAGCTTTGAGCATTCAAGAGGATATGAGCTACATTGAGCAACCTATTTGGATTTTGGACAAAAAGGAAAAGGTACTTCGATCGAAGACTATTCCTTTGGTAAAGGTTCTCTAGCAACACCTGTCACGACCTGAATTAACTAAAAATCAGAGTAAATTTTTCGCTTCTTCATTTATTATTTAATTCTTACCTTTCTCTCGTCGTGACCATCCTACAAACACAGTTGGGCTATGATTCGGTGTTAGTTACCTCACACTATTTACCATTCCATTTCCATAATCACATTCATATATTAGAGTTTACTATTCTTTGACTTTAAATAAATGCATACTCATTGGTATTTATAACCCTACATCCCCGACATCATATTCGTTTACAGTACTGTGCATTACATATTTAGATACAAAATCATACCAATGTGTATACCTATCTCTCGATGGGAAGCACCAAGCATGCAAGTCCTCAGCCGCTTACTAATTTCTATGAGTGCTCTGAAAAGATGGGAAAATAAGGGGGGTGAGCAAACCACACGCTCAGTAAGGCAATTATGCAAGTAAGTAGATAGCTCCACTATCTACATGCTCATAATGCCATGCCCTTAAATCCATTTCTTTTCATTTAAAATTTCACGCACAAAGTCATGCATATCTAATGCCATAGTTTATCCAAAACTATTTGTGCATATATAAATCATGTAATTCATGCATTCAAAGCATTTTATGTGACATCATTAAATCATACTTAGCATGAATTAAATCAAAATCATGCATTCTTTCATGTCATGTAAGACAATTCATGAATTCGAAATGAAAGCATGGAAAACATCATCATGCTACTACATTCAAATCATTTCTTTAAAACTGCAGTAAAAACTAACCCTTTCGGGTCCATCTCATAAAACAATTCAATAAAGTTCATTATAAAACTTCGGTTATAAAACCACCCTTCTTTGAGGGTCACAAATCATAAAATCATAAAATCGGGGGCCTGACCCCTCCCTCGGGTCTACCCTGGTCTATCGACCAATAGTTATATCATGTGAGACAATCAGGTAATTATCAGTAACATCGAGGACTATGGCCATATCCTAGTGATCCCTGGCAACACGGTACCTAGTGTGCGGGGTATCACACCTGAAACAGGAGGTGGGTCGTCCTACCCGCCAGAACAGCATAACACCAGGATTGCGAGGGCAAGGCTTGCTGCCTCGTGGCTAATACCACTCCACTCCAACAATCCCCACGGTACAGCGTACTCCGCGTGATATACACGGTACAACGTACTCCGTGAACCCAAGCTCAATCAGGGGTGCCTGTAATAGGTCTTATCCACCCATATCATCTTAGTCTCAGTATGCACGTGTGAGCATATCATCTCACTGTGACACACAGTCTACAGGAGGCTCCAACACGGCTATATGCATGCAATATAAATCCCTGTGCGAGCGAAGCTCAAGCACGGCTCCATGCATATTCATGATATCAGAAAAACCTCGTGCGAGCGAAGCTCTAGCACGGTGTCATAGAAATCAATGAAATCTGCGTACGAGCAGAGCTCCAGTACGACTTAAACTGATTATAATTTCAAGTAAAATCCACGTACGAGCAATGCTCTAGTACGGATATGTATAGAAACTCAGTGAAAACCTCATACGAGAAAAACTCCAGTACGACATTCAAATGAATCATAAAAATCATATAAAACTTTGTGCGAGCAAGCTCCAGCACAAATGAATGCTCAAGTAAATCAAATCTCGTGCGAGTTACACTCCAGCACGGCTTTATGCATAATTAAATCAAATCTCGTGCGAGTTACACTCCAGCACGGCTTTATGCAATATCAAATTAAAACTGGATGCGAGCTAAGCTCTAGCACCTTTTTTATGCATACCACGTCAAAACAAATCAAAACATGTCAAAACATGTCAAAACAGAGTGCGAGCTAGGCTCCAGCAGCTCTCATTTCACAATAATAAAAATCAGTGCGAGCACCATGCCCTAGCACATTTCATGCATATGATGTCACATAAGTCGGTGCGAGCAACCCGCTCAAGCACAATTATGCACATTCACAAGCGTAGATATAGTGCGAACTACGTGTCAGCACTATCTGTTTTCATATAAACTTGATAGTTGGCCCATTTTCCAAAGAAATTTCCATTTAAATACAAATAACACTTACGTAGTGTTATCATGTGAAATTCATGCAATTACTGGCCAATCTATCGCTTTGCTTTGATTAAAACTAATAAAATTCCTTAATCATAAAATTCCTTAAATCATGCATTTCATGCATGTCATGCTTTCACCATCCTTAGGTGAACTTCCCTCAATAGGGGTAAAATAGTCTTTTCACTTATTTCGATCCTTAAAATTATTTAAACCAGTTTTAGGATCTTTATACTTAATCAAGGTATACATACATATTCAGTGTACAGAAAAACTATTAAAATACGCGTAACTACCTCTAGCTACTCACACAATTCCCTTACCTCATTTATCTGTACAGTCTGACCTTTACACCGATGTCTCGTCACACAGTCCGATTTGCTCCCAATCAAATCTCCGGAACTGCGGATACACATTCATCAGGTCAATTACAATACAATTTAATTGTATTTCTTATTTTCTGGGCTTAATTTAAATCATTGGGCCCGTTTACCCATATTGGGCCCGATTGCACCTTAATATGCCTTAATCGGCCTTAAGCCCGTTTACCACAATTTATCGAGGCCTATTGGGCTCATTGGGCCCATCAGTATTTATTTAGCCTCGTTCTAAATTCTCGGATATCTCAATTTAATATTTACGACAATTTATCCAATTTTCCAGAATTTAATTCATTTATGCGGAAATTAAATCCATAATTTATGCGTTAAATATCAATCACGCATAACGATGTAAAATTGTCGTAAATAAGGGTTACTTACCCGAGATTCCATGATATTAAGTGAATCGAGGCTGTCTCGAGCTCTCGGTGGATGCCAATTGTCGAGCTACACAATTAAATATATTTTTGGGTAAACTTTCAGTCGATTATTTATCAAATTAAATATTCTAAAAATTAAATCGGTCAGTTTGACCGCTTACCGACTTACCCAAAACTCGATTGCATCACTGGAATTTTCTCCAAATTTTTCTCTTTTTTCTTTTTCCCTTTTTCTTCCTTTTTTTCCCTCTCTTTTTGGCTGAACCGGTCTGGTCCGGTTCAACCCGGTTCGGACCGCCGGTTTGGTCTGGTCGGTTCGGCCGGTTCAGTCCAGTTCGACCGGTTCAGTCCAGTTCGACCGGTTTAGGCAACATTTGGTCATGCCGGCGCTGTCCGGCCGGTTCCCGACGTGATTCCACCGCCGTTCGGTGCGCCATTGCATGGGCTCCCTAAATCGGGCCTCAGTTGGGGTCGAATCGAACCCATCGTCGGCGAATCGAGTTTCTCTCCCGCGGCTTCTCCTCCCCATTTCTGGCATTTTTCGACGACTTCGGGGTGCGTGGGTGTGCGGGTCGGCTTCCTCGGGTGCCAATTGAGCTTCGCCGGTCGCCTCCTCGCGTCGTCCGCCGGTGGCTGCGTCGGATGGAGGGAACCGACTCCCTCGGTTCCATCTCTTCGCGTTTCGCCTTCTCTGTTTCTTATCCTTTTCTGTTTCAGATTTCGTTAATTTTTTTTTTACATTTTTTTTTCATTTTATTTTTACATTTTATTTATTTATTTATAATTAAATTTTATTATTATTTTATTCAATAAAATAATAATAAAATTCCCAAAATATCTAAAATAATTCTATTTTATTCATTTAATCCGTAATAAATTTCTCAGTCCAATTTTACCTTTCCGGTATATTTTTCGATTATTTTCGGGATTATTTTTCGAGGCGAAAATTTCGATTTATCCCCATAAATTCATATCTTGATCAATTTAATCCGAAATTTAATTATTTCTTCGTTATTGATCAAGATTTCTCATTCTCATATTTTAAATTAAATTTTCTTGTCCCGATTAATACCGAATTTTGATCTTTTGACCGTTTTGCCCTTGCACGTGTTCGGGAATACCATTTTAATCCTTTTGCATTTTTTAAATGCACTCGAAAATATCGGGTCTTACAATCTCCCCCACTTAAAAAATTTGGTCCTCCAAATTAGAACCAAGGCAAATGAGTCCATAAATAACTCCGGGTACATCTATTGTATCATATACTGTCATCCTCAAGTGACTTTCTCCGGAGTGTAATACTATCATCATGCTTAACTAGGGAGATCATCTTAAACCTCAACACTTTCTCCTTTCGTCTAATACCCGAATCAATTTCCAATCATATGTTATACTTTCATTGAGCTAAGCCGTTGAAGCTCATATCTAATCACATATGTCTGGTCCGGATATTATTTTCGAAGCATCTTAAGATAGGACACATTGTGGATGCCTGCTAATTTAAGTGGTAACGTCAACTTACAGGTCTTATCTTCCACTTCGTCCTATATCTCTATCTGAATTTCGTTACGTCCTTATGCTCTTAGGACAAGTAACTGCCAATAATACTGATTCACCCTCGGTGAATACTAATGGTTTCCTGTCTCTTGTCAGCATAGTTTTTTTTTTTTTTGCTCTGAGGTGTTCTTAATCTCTCACAAATCAATTGAACATCCTTAGAGGTTTATCTTACCAATTCGGAAACAATTCTCTATCTGTCACCCACTTCTTATCCAAGTCAGGGAACAACTCCCTACGGCCATATAATGCCGAATATAATCTCATCCCGATACTCAAGTGACAACTGTCATCACTGGCGAATTTGATTAGTAGCAATTGATCATCCCAGGAGCTCATAAAATCAATGACACACGCTCTCATCACATCCTCCAGAACCTGTATAGTCCTCTCTGACTGACCATCTGTCTGAGGATGGAGGCTATGCTAACTCTCAATCAGGGTTCCATAGCTTCCAAAAACATATTCCCAGAAGTGGGAAGTGAAGCGGGAATCCCTATTTGATATCATGCTCCCTGGAACGCTACATATTGTTTCACAATTCTTTTCATACTCATAAATCCGCCTACACACTCAGAGTATCTAGGGATTTCCATAAACAGAAGGTGGGTAACTAAATCAATCTATCGACTATCACCCAGATAGCCTCGTGATTTATCCGGGTCCTCTGTAACCCATCACGCAATTCATGGTAACTTGTTCCCATTTCCGTGTCAATATAGGTAGAGGCTGCAATAACTCTGCAACTTCTTTTGCTCTACCTTACTCTGCTGACATACGAGACACTTATCCACAATCTCTACAATGTCTCTTTTCATATCTGACCACCAATACCTTTTTCAGAGATTTCGATATATTTCTTATTTCTTGGATGCACTGTATATCCCGAAGAGTGAGCTTCTGACAATAACACTATCTCATCAACTGTGATCCTGAGGAGTACTTATACTGTGTCTGAACCTCTGTAAGTTATCATCATACACTGTGAACTGTGTCACTATACCCTTCTGAATCTGACCCACACTATCGACACCATGCCGATCATCATGCTAAGCCTGGCAATTCCGATCACTCTAATCCGGTTCTAACCTCAGGCTAGCTGTCACAAAATCACCGTCGTCATCAGAAGGGATCACATCACTACTGAGGTTCACAACTGCTCTAGCAGCTCACGCTCCCATACCATAATATGTGATACCATCCCGAGGCTCTTTCTGTTCAAAGCATCAGCCTTTACATTAGCCTTTCCTGGGTGGTACAATGTTCACAATCATAATCCTTAGAAGCTCTAACCCTCTTGGTTACCTCATATCCGACTCTTTCTGTAAAAACAGATACTCGAAGCTTTTACGATCAGTGCATATCCGAAATATCTCACCGTTTAAGTGGTGGCACCATACCTTTAGTGTAAACACTACGGCTGCCAACTCTAAATCATTGGTCAGATAGTTTCTCTCACGTTCCATGAACTATTTGGATCCATAAACAACTATCTTCCCATTTTACATCAATACACAGCCCAATCCTTATTTAGGTATCCATACACAATGAAACTTCTCGAGCTGTTAGTTATAGTGAGAATACTTACGGTGGTCAGTTTATTACTTTAATATACCAAAACTCACCGAAGTTACTTTCATACTTATCATAACACTCGTATTCAATCCTTTTTCCAAATGAGACGTATCAACTGAGCAGCCCATTTCGAGAAACTCACAACACCTCGTCTGTAAGACAGTTTCCATTTGCTCTCATGCTCTTTCCTGTACTTCGAATACATCAAAATATCATTGCTAAAGATGGCAACCAATCGGTCCAGGTCAGGCTTAAATACCTTATCATAGTTGAGTTCCACTCAATATTTCAAATTCTCATATTCTTGACTTATATACACATAAACGTATAACGTCATTTCGAAATAGCTTCTGGTCAAGCTACTAACCCACGTCATTTCCTTTTTCTTATATTGACGTCTTCTTTTTTTAAATTTTAATTTTTTTAAACTTTCATGATTAATGAATTTCTATATCTTTTTATCGTACCAATAAAGGTACCCATATTTTAAATGTATATATAGCGACTGTCGATTTCAGTTTATAAGTTGTGTGCGCTTCCCGACGCTATCAAATCTTCAGGCAGAAAAGTATTTTAAAATACCTTTATTAACCCTCGGACTTGACTACATACCGCTTAATCCAAATTACTTTGCATATCAAGGACATCCTTACCTTGCATACGTCTTATTCCAATATATCTTGTATGCAGGATCTATCACATCTCCAAGCTCATCTCCTTTCATATATCACTTATAACCAACTCTTTCATTATTTGTCAAACTTACAATCCCTATACCCTTATTCAGTTAGTGAAAATCAGCTAATGATCATCCTCTTGTCTATGGGTACAGGCTTCACATTTTTCGCTAGCTTATAAGCAACTGAAGGCGGTATGAATAAATGCGTGGCACCAGGATCAATGAAAATAATTACTTCATTATTCTTAACAAGTGTGGTAGCTTCCACCACATCATATGAAACATCAATAGTGTCCTGGTCCAAGGCATACACTCGCCCTCGTCCAACATCTTATTTCTGTGGTAACTACCACATATCTTACACTGTTCACACTGCTACTCTGTTATACTGTTACGTAGTAGGTCGGGGTTCTCAAATCACAATACCCCTTAAAATTGTTGTATTTGAATTTAGATATACTAGGGTTTATCAATCAACTTACCGTGATTCATCAGCTCTAATCTTTTACCAAACTGCCCTTTTTCTTGTTCTGACATCTTTGTCATTCTTTATTCTCTTTTTGTCTCAATTTCGGCCCTCACTACCTTTCTCAATTTCAGAGGCATGCAACTCATGATCTTATTCACACACTGTAGTCTGTGCACTGCCTCGTCAAAGGTAGCAATATCTAATGGGCTAATCGGACTCTACTTGACAATCTGAATCCTTCCATGAACTTTCAAACATCTTGACTCTTACTGTTCATCGTATCCGAGTCACATCTGCCCAGGAATAAACTAAGTTTTATACTCGTTAATCAACATGTTCCTCTGGGTCAGAGTAAATACTATCATCTGTAATTTCCTTTAAGCAATGTCCGGGATATTCTGTCTCTAGAATACATCTAGAATTACTTTTCAAATCCATTCTGGATGTCTAACTCTTAAGATGGGTCGAGCGAACTTCAATTAATACTCCAACTCGCCCTCAAATCACAAACATACTCTGAGCAATTAGCTTGCAAAATATTCTCCACACTCCGCTTCAACCTTGCGAAGCGTGTCTCAATACTGTCTGATCTCTCTGTCAGACTCTGTGGGGCATGCTCAACATCAGCCTCCACATCAATCTCATCTCGAGTCTCATGTGGCGACTCAGTACAACTCTCGGGCCTACCTCTTCGGCCTCGAGTTCATGTACTCGCCTCTCAACCATAGTGGCTATCAGTTAATAAGTATATTCTTGCATTTAAAACTAAATTCTTAGCTGCACTTCCATCTCGATATACACAATTGTATCCAAATAATGCACAGTACAGGGGATGTAAACTTCTTTAACCACTAACACCGACTCATATCAGGCCAACTCAAGCTCTGATACCATTAAACCTGTCACGACCCGAATTACCTAAAAATCAGAGTAAATTTTTCACTTCTTCATTTATTATTTAATTCTTACCTTTCTCTCGTCGTGACCATCCTACAAACACAGTTGGGCTATGATTCGGTGTTAGTTACCTCACACTATTTACCATTCCATTCCCATAATCACATTCATATATCAGAGTTTACTATTCTTTGACTTTAAATAAATGCATACTCATTGATATTTATAACCCTACATCCCCGACATCATATTCGTTTACAGTACTGTGCATTACATATTTAGATACAAAATCATACCAATGTGTATACCTGTCTCTCGATGGGAAGCACCAAGCATGCAAGTCCTCAGCCGCTTACTATTTTCTGTGAGTGATCTGAAAAGATGGGAAAATAAGGGGGGTGAGCAAACCACACGCTCAGTAAGGCAATTATGCAAGTAAGTAGATAGCTCCACTATCTACATGCTCATAATGCCATACCCTTAAATCCATTTCTTTTCATTGAAAATTTCACGCACAAAGTCATGCATATCTAATGCCATAGTTTATCCAAAACTATTTGTGCATATATAAATAATGTAATTCATGCATTCAAAGCATTTTATGTGACATCATTAAATCATACTTAGCATGAATTAAATCAAAATCATGCATTCTTTCATGTCATGTAAGACAATTCATGAATTCGAAATGAAAGCATGGAAAACATCATCATGCTGCTACATTCAAATCATTTCTTTAAAACTGCAGTGAAAACTAACCCTTTCGGGTCCATCTCATAAAATAATTCAATAAAGTTCATTATAAAACTCCGGTTATAAAACCACCATTCTTTGAGGGTCACAAATCATAAAATCATAAAATCGGGGGCCTGACCACTCCCTCGGGTCTACCCTGGTCTATCGACCAATAATTATATCATGTGAGACAATCAGGTAATTATCAGTAACATCGAGGACTATGGCCATATCCTAGTGATCCCTGGCAACACGGTACCTAGTGTGCGGGGTATCACACCTGAAACGGGAGGTGGGTCGTCCTACCCGCCAGAACAGCATAACACCAGGATTGCGAGGGTAAGGCTTGCTGCCTCGTGGCTAATGCCACTCCACTCCAACAATCCCCACGGTACAGCGTACTCCGCGTGATATACACGGTACAACGTACTCCGTGAACCCAAGCTCAATCAGGGGTGCCTGTAATAGGTCTTATCCACCCATATCATCTCTGTCTCAGTATGCACGTGTGAGCATATCATCTCACTGTGACACACAGTCTACAGGAGGCTCCAACACGGCTATATGCATGTAATATAAATCCCTATGCGAGCGAAGCTTAAGCACGACTCCATGCATATTCATGATATCAGAAAAACTCGTGCGAGCGAAGCTCTAGCACGGTGTCATAGAAATCAATGAAATCTGCGTACGAGCAGAGCTCCAGTACGACTTAAACTGATTATAATTTCAAGTAAAATCCACGTACGAGCAATGCTCTAGTACGGATATGTATAGAAACTCAGTGAAAACCTCGTACGAGAAAAACTCTAGTACGACATTCAAATGAATCATAAAAATCATATAAAACTTTGTGCGAGCAAGCTCCAGCACAAATGAATGCTCAAGTAAATCAAATCTCGTGCGAGTTACACTCCAGCACGACTTTATGCATAATTAAATCAAATCTCGTGCGAGTTACACTCCAGCACGGCTTTATGCAATATCAAATCAAAACTGGATGCGAGCTAAGCTCCAGCACCTTTTTTATGCATACCACTTCAAAACAAATCAAAACATGTCAAAACATGTCAAAACAGAGTGCGAGCTAGGCTCCAGCAGCTCTCATTTCACAATAATAAAAATCAGTGCGAGCACCATGCCCTAGCACATTTCATGCATATGATGTCACACAAGTCGGTGCGAGCAACCGCTCAAGCACAATTATGCACATTCACAAGCGTAGATATAGTGCGAACTACGTGTCAGCACTATCTGTTTTCATATAAACTTGATAGTTGGCCCATTTTCCAAAGAAATTTCCATTTAAATACAAATAACACTTACGTAGTGTTATCATGTGAAATTCATGCAATTACTGGCCAATCTATCGCTTTGCTTTGATTAAAACCAATAAAATTCCTTAATCATTAAATTCCTTAAATCATGCATTTCATGCATGTCATGCTTTCACCATCCTTAGGTGAACTTCCCTCAATAGGGGTAAAATTGTCTTTTCACTTATTTCGATCCTTAAAATTATTTAAACCAGTTTTAGGATCTTTATACTTAATCAAGGTATACATACATATTCAGTGTACAGAAAAACTATTAAAATACGCGTAACTACCTCTAGCTACTCACACAATTCCCTTACCTCATTTATCTGTACAGTCTGACCTTTACACCGATGTCTCGTCACACAGTCCGATTTGCTCCCAATCAAATCTCCGGAACTGCGGATACACATTCATCAGGTCAATTACAATACAATTTAATTGTATTTCTTATTTTCTGGGCTTAATTTAAATCATTGGGCCCGTTTACCCATATTGGGCCCGATTGCACCTTAATATGCCTTAATCGGCCTTAAGCCCGTTTACCACAATTTATCGAGGCCTATTGGGCTTATTGGGCCCATCAGTATTTATTTA
The DNA here is from genome assembly GCA_033439115.1 of Firmiana major. Lineage (NCBI taxonomy): Eukaryota > Viridiplantae > Streptophyta > Magnoliopsida > Malvales > Malvaceae > Firmiana > Firmiana major. The sequence continues at coordinate 38,317,024 of CM065907.1, read as the reverse complement.
GCCTCGTTCTAAATTCTCGGATATCTCAATTTAATATTTACGACAATTTATCCAATTTTCCAGAATTTAATTCATTTATGCGAAAATTAAATCCATAATTTATGCGTTAAATATCAATCACGCATAACGATGTAAAATTGTCGTAAATAAGGGTTACTTACCCGAGATTCCATGATAGTAAGTGAATCGAGGCTGTCTCGAGCTCTCGGTGGATGCCAATTGTCGAGCTACACAATTAAATATATTTTCGGGTAAACTTTCAGTCGATTATTTATCAAATTAAATATTCCAAAAATTAAATCATTCAGTTTGACCGCTTACCGACTTACCCGAAGCTCGATTGCATCACTGGAATTTTCCCCAATTTTTCTCTTTTTTCTTTTTCCCTTTTTCTTCCTTTTTTTGCCTCTCTTTTTGGCTGAACCGGTTCGGTCCGGTTCAACCCGGTTCGGACCGCCGGTTCGGTCTGGTTCGATTCGGCCGGTTCAGTCCGGTTCGGCCAGTTTAGGCAACATTTGGTCATGCAGGCGCCGTCCGACAGGTTCCCGACGTGATTCCTCCGCCGTTCGGTGCGCCATTGCATGGGCTCCCTAAATCGGGCCTCGGCTGGGGTCGAATCGCACCCATCGCCGGCGAATTGAGTTTCTCTCCCGCGGCTTCTCCTCCCCGTTTCTGGCGTTTTTCGACGACTTCGGGGCGCGTGGGTGTGTGGGTCGGCTTCCTCGGGTGTCGATTGACCTTCGCCGGTCGCCTCCTCGCGTCGTCCGTCGGTGGTTGCGTCGGACGGAGGGAACCGACTCCCTCGGTTCCATCTCTTCGCGTTTCGCCTTCTTTGTTTCTTATCCTTTTCTGTTTCAGATTTCGTTGTTTTTTTTTTCCATTTTATTTTTTTTTTACATTTTATTTATTTATTTATAATTAAATTTTATTATTATTTTATTCAATAAAATAATAATAAAATTCCCAAAATATCTAAAATAATTCTATTTTATTCATTTAATCCGTAATAAATTTTTCAGTCCGATTTTACCTTTCCGGTATATTTTTCGATTATTTTCAGGATTATTTTTCGAGGCGAAAATTTCGATTTATCCTCATAAATTCATATCTTAATCAATTTAATCCGAAATTTAATTATTTCTTCGTTATTGATCAAGATTTCTCATTCTCATATTTTAAATTAAATTTTTTTGTCCCGATTAATATCGAATTTTGATCTTTTGACCGTTTTGCCCTTGCACGTGTCCGGGAATACCATTTTAATTCTTTTGCATTTTTTAAATGCACTCGAAAATATCGGGTCTTACAACACCACTCGGTTGAAGAAGCTACATGGGAGCTAGACAGCCTCATGAAGGAGAAGTACCCTCATCTATTCTGAAGGACCAAGATGAATTTGGAGGACCAAATTCTTTAAAGGTGGGGAGAATGTAAACACCGTAAAATTTTTTGTATTTAATTAGACACTAAAATTAAATTAAAATGTGTTATAAGAAAATATATATATATATATATATATATATTTTTGTTAAATTGAAATGTTTTTAAAAAAATAATAAAAAAATAAAAAATATATTATATATTTGTTATTTTGAAAATGAAATAAAAAAATAAAAAATATAAATATATATAAATATAATATATATAATAAAAATATATATAATATATAATAAAATGAATAAACTGAAAAAGAAAAAAAAAAGAAAAAAAAGAAACAAAAAATTATACATATAGGATCGCGCGACAGGCTTCTTGTCGCGCGACCCTAAAGAAACCCCCCTTTCTTCTTTCCTTCTCCGATCGTCCTCTCCCCGTTTCTCCCTGTCGACCACCCTTTAGACTGTCGACTGATCAAACCAACGACAACCAGTAGCCTCTCCTTGCCCTGAATGCGGACCAGCTCCCTTTTCCCTTCTCTCCTTTTCCTCTGCTCACCCGAAACCCGAACTCTATCCCTCTTTGGTTTCTGCCGACCGCAACCAGGACGCCGACGACTAAGAGCCAGCCCGACCGGCGTCCTTTCCTCCCCTTCTGACCACCGACGACCCATTCCCTTTCCTTCTCCCTCTCCCCTCGCCTGGAACCGAAAATGAAACAGAGGAGTTTTCCTCTGTTTCGCTAGATGCGACAAGGCCAGAGAAGACCTAACGTCGGCCTCCCTCTGAACCCGAGCCATGGTGACCTCCCTTGCCCTATCCTTCCCCTTTCGACCACCCTTTTTCGATGTTACAATGTTAAAAAAATATATATATACTGATAAAATACCTAATTTCTACTTCCCCATTTTTGTATCAGTGGATTCCTAGGTAAAAACCCAAGCTTTATCTAGTTTAATGTATATATAAATTATATTATAGAAGCATGATTTTTGTATGAATTAATTTAAATTTGATTGTGAAGAAATTAGGGAACTAGAGATTAATTTGACAAATTGAGGATTTTGAGAATTAGGCTAGGAATTAAAATATTATGAGTTGAATTATCAAGAATCGGAATTGAAGGTCGAAGATGACAAATTATGTATGTATTTGGTCATTTTATGGATTTTATAATTATGTAAGAGTGCTGAAAATAATCTCGAGAATGGCGTAGCGTTTCGGTTAGCAAGTGGTTTATGGGTTTAAAATGTTCGTGGGTTTCATTACAAGTATGAATTGTACATGTGGATGATATATTTGGGTTATTCTAATGTTGAGTATGAAAGTAGGGTAATGAAATTTTTATGGGTAGCTTAAAACGAATCTTGAATCGACAAAACTAGAGAAGAAATGAGAAGTAGACAATAATAATAATAATAATAATAATAGTAAAGAAATAAATAAATAATAAATATATAATAAATGTGCGTGTTAGTATAAGTGCATATCGATAATTATACACACACACAAGTAGTAGCAGGTAGGAAACGTATAAGATGATAGGAGAAAAAGGATAATTTAATTAGGAATGTAGCTAAAGACTTTGTAGTAGGATTAAATTTTCGAATGTATGATGGAACTGGAAGAAAAGAGGGAAATTGGTAAACTCTGCGAGGTTGATTATATATTTGGATGGGATTTTAGAAAGTTAGAATTTAAATTCTAAGTATATTTTCCTAGACGAATAAGGTTACAATTCTGATGCATTGTGGACAATTTGAATAAATAGGATACTAAGAATATAAATTTCGGTATAGAAGAATCGTAGAAGATATAAGGGAGAAACTTGGAGGCATCACCACTCGAACTTGGAATTTTCGATAAATCAAGGTAAGGGGTACTATTTAACTTAGTTCTGATGATGAACCCTTGTTGTATTGATGAAAAAAAAATTACGAAGCAATATTATGTTTTGAAATGATTTATAACTGTTTTCATACTTATGGAACGGTTTACGAAACATGATTTCATTTTAGGAAATGTTCACTAAGTACGTTTATGTTTATGAAATGGATTTCTTGCAGCATGAAAAAGCATGGAAGTTTTATGATGATTTGAAATTCTATATTTATGCTTTGAAAGGAACTTTTGGCATTTTCAAAAGTATTTATGAAAAAGGGAAAAGAATTTTGAGACTATAGGCTTCATGCATGGTTACTTCTTGTGGTGTTCCGGCTCCACCACTTGAGTGTTGGTACGTAGGGCCCCTGTAGCACTTGACTCCACCTGTGTGGTAGATGTCTTGCTACTCGTGGTTTATGATGATGATGTTTGGTAGTATCTCATGCCCGCGCAGCACGCATGAATGTTTCCCGCACGGAGAGTGCCTTTGGTGCCCATGCTCGTGCCCTAGCTAAGTGCTAGAGAAATGTAAGAAAGATAGATACTACCCATGTTTGTATGAAAGTGCTGTACGACCCTGATCCAGTCTACAGCCCCCCTTACCATGACCATAAGTATGATTCACTCTCTATGGAGAATGACACGTATCGCATGACTTAGTTATAGCCTAGTCTCCTCGATTTGATTATGAATGACAATTATGATGATGACACTGATGAATGATTATGTTCTTTTATGAGATTTATAACAAATGTTTACAAACAATTATGTTTTATGAAATGTTCATGAATGATGGAAATTTTATGAAACAATTAAGCATGTTATTTGATTTAAAGAAACTCATTCTTCATATTTTTTTATGATGACTATGCACAAAATGAAAATTTACATATCTTTTTAAAGATTGGTTTATGAATGATTTGACATGCTTTTACATATCAAAACTATTTTAAACGTATTATCTTACTGGGCTTTTTCCCGAAAGCTCACCCCTCTATCTTTCAGACTATTTGCAGTGATCTATAGGCGCTACCTGCCACGTACACGACGTAGGCTGGTGGGAAAGAGCTACCATAGCTACTTTTTGTACACGCAGAAAAGGTATACAATTACATTCCTTTACCAGACACATTTTGTATGCACAGACATATATTAGAAATATTTTGTTGGGATGTAATTTGTAAGAAAACAAATGTAAAAAATATTACTTTTTGGGAATTTGTCTTAAAGTGATTGGTCTTGTTTTGAAATGGATGTATTGGATTGATGATGTGAATTTGGAAAGCATGTTTGGTAGTTGTGGATATCTAGGATTGTTAAAAAACAATTGGCTTGCAGGTGGGTAGGCTTATGTATAAGCCGTTATGCTGCCGAAATTTCTATCGACCATATAAAAATGTGAAATTTAAATATAATTCCAGATAAAAAAGTAGGAAAATGAATTGACACTGAACAGGAATACACTTAAGTGAAATAAGGAATAAGTGAGAAATTTAAGTTTAAAAAAAAAAAAGCCCTCAAATTTTCAAGGGTCAAGGGTCATTACACCTGTCAAAAGAGTTTCTGGGCCAAAGACCAGGTCTCCCACCAAAGAAACTTCTGGGCAGGAGACCAGGTCTCTAGCCCATGCACCCAATAGCGCCATGTGGCGCGTTTCAATGACGTCACGTGGCGCACCACACTTCTTTTTTTTTTAATTATTATTATTATTATTATTATTATCCACAACAATTACTCCTCACTCTTTCGCTAGGTATAACCTTGCGGAAGAGTACATATATTCTCTTCTTAGTCTCAGATCAAGTCCTCACGTTAAACTTTGACGTCAAATTCTCAAGCCAAACTCTCCGGCTGAGGATATATGCTCGGTTTTTCATATATTCTAATCGTTGATTTTACGGCTTGCTCCCCAATGGCCTGACAAGGTAGTGAAAAAATAAATTTAGGTTCCTCTTCTAGGCTTAGGGAATCTGACATTCGTTTTATTCATAACGTTTTTCCTCTTCCTAAAGGTTACTCTTATAGGCTCCCAACTAAATGTAGAACACGCTCCTTAAGTTATTAGTAGCGACATTCCTGTACAGCAAGCCTCATTCGAATTTCGCTTTCTTTTATGAGTATGGCTTATTTCGAGATGGTGGATTTTCTTGTGCGTTTTTTACTTTGAGCTTTTATTAATTTGAGTGCATGGCTTACTTCGCGTATTTTTCGCTTCGAGCCTTCTTACTATTTCTTGGTGGCTTACCTTATGCACTTTTTGCTTTAAGTCCTTGTTATTTTGAGTATGTGGCTTACCTCGCGCATTTTTCATTTCAAGCCCTTAATTGGGTGCGTGGCTTACCTCGCACATTTTTCGCGTCCAACCCTTGCACTATTTCTTTGTGGCTTACCTTACACACTTTTCGCTTCAAGCCCTTATCTGAGTGTGTGGCTTACCTCATGCATTTTTCGCTTCAAGCCCTTATCTGAGTGCGTGGCTTACTCGCGCATTTTTCGCTTCAAGCCCTTGCACTTTTTCTTTGTGGTTTACCTCGCGCACTTTTCCCTTCAAGCCCTTGTTTGGGTGTGTGACTTATCTCGCTCATTTTTCGCTTCAAGCCCTTGCACTTTCTTCTTTATGGCTTACCTCGCGCACTTTTCGCTTCAAGCCCTTGTTTGGGTGCGTGGCTTATCTCCCGCATTTTTCGCTTCAAGCCCTTGTACTTTTTTCTTTGTGGCTTACCTCGCGCACTTTTCACTTCAAACCCTTGTTTGGGTGCGTACTTCGCGCATTTTTCGTTTCAAGCCCTTGCACTTTTTTGTTTGTGACTTATCTCGCACACTTTTCGCTTCAAGCCCTTGCACTTTTTTCTTTGTGGCTTACCTCGTGCACTTTTTTCTTTGTGGCTTACCTCGCGCACTTTTCGCTTCAAGCCCTTGTTTGGGTGCGTGGCTTACCTCGTGCATTTTTTGCTTCAAGCCCTTGTACTTTTTTCTTTGTGACTTACCTCGCGCACTTTTCGCTTCAAGCCCTCGCACTTTTTTCTTTCTGGCTTACCCCGCGTACTTTTCACTTCAAGCCCTTATCTGAGTGCGTGACTTACCTCACGTTTTTTTTTGCTTCAAGCCCTTGTTTGAGTGTGTTGCTTACCTCGCGCATTTTTCGCTTCAAGCCCTCATTTGTTTGTGTGCATGGCTTACCTCACGCATTTTTTGCTCCAAACCCTTGCACTATTTTGGTGGCTTACCTCACGCATTTTTTGCTTCAAGCCCTCATTTGTTTGTGTACGTGGCTTACTTCGCGCATTTTTCGCTTCAAGCCCTTATTTGTTTGTGTGTGTGGCTTACATCTTGCATTTTTCACTTTAAGCCATTGCACTTGTCACGACCCGAATTACCTAAAAATCAGAGTAAATTTTTCGCTTTCTCATTTATTATTTAATTCTTACTTTTCTCTCGTCGTGACCATCCTACAACACAGTTGGGCTATGATTCGGTGTTAGTCACCTCACACTATTTAACATTTCATTCCCATAATCATATATCAGAGTCTACTATCCTTTTTACTTTAAATAAACACATACCCAATGGTATTTACATGACTCTACATCCCCGACATAATATCCGTTTACAGTACTGTGCATTACATATTTAGATACAAAACCATACAAATGTGTATACCTGTCTCTCGATGGGTAGCAGCAAGCAGCGGATATTAAGCATGCAAGTCCTCAGCCGCTCAATAATTATTACAAGTGCTCTGAAAAGATGGGAAAATAAGGGGGGTGAGCAAACCACACGCTCAGTAAGGCAATTATGCAAGTAAGTAGATAGCTCCACTATCTACATGCTCATAATGCCATGCCCTTAAATCCATTTCTTTTCATTTAAAATTACACGCACAAAGTCATGCATATTCAATGCCATAGTTTATCCAAAACTATTTGTGCATATATAAATCATGTAACTCATACATTCAAAGCATTTTATGTGACATCATTAAATCATATTAAGCATGAATTTAATCAAGATCATGCAGTCTTTCATGTCATGTAAGACAATTCAAGGTTTTCAAATGAAAGCATGGAAAACACATCATGCCACTGCATTTAAATCAATTCATTTAAAACGCAGTATAAAATAACCCCTCTGGGTCAATCATCTCAAAACTCATAAAAAAATTTGTTATATTTCATTATAAAACTTGAGTTATAAAACCACCCTTCTTTCAGGGTCACATATCATAAAATCATCTGAAATCATCAAATCATCAAATCGGGGGCCTGACCCCTCCTTCGGGTCTACCCTGGTCTAACAGACCACAAGTTATATCATGTGAGACAATCAGGTAATTAACAGTAACATCGAGGACTATGGCCATATCCTAGTGATCCCTGGCAACACGGTACCTAGTGTGCGGGGTATCACACCTGAAACGGGAGGTGGGTCATCCTACCCGCCAGAACAGCATAACACCAGGATTGCGAGGGCAAGGCTTGCTGCCTCGTGGCTAATGCCACTCCACTCCAACAATCCCCACGGTACAGCGTACTCCGCGTGACATACACGGTACAAAGTACTCCGTGAACCCAAGCTCAGTCAGGGGTGCCTGTAATAGGTCTTATCCACCCATATCATCTCTGTCTCAGAATGCACGTGTGAGCATATCATCTCACTGTGACACACAGTCTACAGGAGGCTCCAACACGGCTATATGCATGTAATATAAATCCCTGTGCGAGCGAAGCTCAAGCACGGCTCCATGCATATTCATGATATCTGAAAATCTCGTGCGAGCGAAGCTCTAGCACGATTTCATAAAAATCAGTGAAATCTGCGTACGAGCAGCGCTCCAGTACGACTTAAACTGATTATAATTTCATGTAAATTCCACGTACGAGCAACGCTCTAGTACGGATATGTATATAAATTCAGTGAAAACCTCGTACGAGAAAAACTCCAGTACGGCATTCAAATGAATTATGAAAACCATATAAAACTTTGTGCGAGCAACGCTCCAGCACAAATGAATGCTCAAGTAAATCAAATCTCGTGCGAGTTATACTCCAGCACGGCTTTATGCATAACTAAATCAAATCTCGTGCGAGTTACACTCCAGCACGGCTTTATGCAATATTAAATCAAAACAGGATGCGAGCTAAGCTCCAGCATCTCTCATGCATGTCAAATCATTAAAAGTAGTGCGAGTAATCGCTCCAGCACTATTTTATGCATACCACGTCAAAACAAATCAAAACATGTCAAAACATGTCAAAACAGAGTGCGAGCTAGGCTCCAGCAGCTCTCATTTCACAATATTAAAAATCAGTGCGAGCACCATGCTCTAGCACATTTCATGCATATGATGTCACAAGTCGGTGCGAGCAACTGCTCAAGCACATTTATGCACATTCACAAACGCAGATATAGTGCGAACTATGTGTCGGCACTATCTGTTTCCATATAAACTGATAGTTGGCTTCTTTTCCAAAGAAATTTCATTTAAATATTAATAACACCTACGTAGTGTTATTTTGTGAAATTCATGCATTTACTGGCCAATCTATCGCTTTACTTTGATTAAAATCAAGAAAATTCCTTAATCATAAAAATCCTTAAATCATGCATTCCATGCATGTCATGCTTTCACCATCCTTAGGTGAACTTCCCTCAATAGGGGTAAAATAGACATTTCACCTATTTCGATCCTTAAAAATTATTTAAACCACTTTTAGGATTATTTTACAATAATCGTGTATACATACATAATCAGTGTATACAAAATCTATTAAAATATGCGTAGCTACCTCTAGCTACTCACACAATTCCCTTACCTCATTTTTCTGTACAGTCTGACCTTTCCCACTGATGTCTTGTCACGCAGTCCGATTTGCTCCGAATCCAAATCAAATCTTCGGCACTGCGGATACACATTCATCAGGTCAAATACAATACAATTAATTGTATTTCACAATTTTCTAGGCTTTATTTAAATCATTGGGCCCGTTTACCCATATTGGGCCCGATGCACCATAATGGGCCTTAATCGGCCTTAAGCCTGTTTACCACACTTTATCGAGGCCTATTGGGCTCACTGGGCCCATCAGTAATTTATTTAGCCTCGTTCTAAATTCTCTGATATCTCAATTTAATATTTACGACAATTTATCCAAATTTTTCATAATTTAATTCATTTATACGGAAATTAAATCCGTAATTTATGCGTTAAATATCAATCACGCATAACGATACAAATTGTCGTAAATTAAGGGTCACTTACCCGTTATTCCATGATCGTACACAAATCGAGGCTGTCTCGAGCTCTCAGTGGATGCCAATTGTCGAGCTACACAATTAAATATATTTTCGGGTAAACTTTCAGTCGATTATTTATCAAATTAAATATTCTAAAAATTAAATCGGTCAATTTGACCGCTTACCGACTTACCCGAAGCTCGATTGCATCACAGGAATTTTTCTCAATTTTTTCTCTTTTTCTTTTTCCCTTTTTCTTCCTTTTTTCCCTCTCTTTTTGGCTGAACCGGTCCGGTCCGGTTCAACCCGGTTCGGACCGCCGGTTCGGTCTGGTCCGGTTCGGCCGGTTCTGTCCGGTTCGGCCGGTCCAGGCTCCCTTTGGTCGTGCCGGCGCCGTCCGGCCGGTTCTCTGGCCGATTCCGGTGCCGTTCAGCGCGCCATGGCATGGGCTCCCTAAATCGGGCCTCGGCTGGGGTCGAATCGCAGCCATCGCCGGCGAATCGGGGTTCTCTCCCCCGCGGTCTTCTCCGTTTCCGACGTTTTCCGGCCACCTGGCCGCGAGTCGATGCCACCGGTGGGTTCGCCTGAGGTCGGTCGACCTTCGCCGACCCTCGCCTGGGGCCCTTGGCCGCCGGTGGTGGCTCGTCCGGTCTCTTCTTCCTCGGTCTCTGCTCGTTTTCTGCTTCGTTTTTGCCTCTGTTTTTTTCTCCAGATTCGCGTTTTTCGCGAATTCTTTTTTTTTTTTTTTTTTTTTTTTTTTTTTAATTTCATTTTATTTATTTATAATTTATTTTTAATATTATTTTAATCAATAAAATAATATTAAAATACACAAATATCTTTTAAAAAATATATTTTATTCATCTAATCTGTAAATAATTTTCTCAGTCCGATTTTACCTTTTCGGTATATTTTTCGATTATTTTCGGGATTATTTTTCGATACGAAAATCCCGGTTTATTCCAATAAATTCATATCTTGATCAATTTAACCCGGAATTTAATTATTTCTTCGTCATTGATCAAGATTTCTCATTTTCATATTTTTAATTAAATTTTCTTATCCCGATTAATACCGAATTTTGGTCTTTTGACCATTTTGCCCTTGCACGTATTCGGGAATACCATTTAAGTCCTTTTGCATTTTTAAATGCGCTCGAAAATATCGGGTCTTACAATCTCCCCCACTTAAGAAATTTGGTCCTCCAAATTAGAACCAAGTAATATGAGTTCATAAATAACTCCGGGTACATCTATCGTATCATATACTGTCATCCTCAAGTGACCTTCTCCGGAGTGTAATACTACCATCATACTTAACTAGGGAGATCATCTCAAACCTCAACACTTTTTCCTTTCGTCTAATACCCGAATCAGTTCTCCAATCATACGTTATACTTTCATTGAGCTAACCCGTTGAAGCTCATATCTGCACATATACTGGGTCCGGATATATTTCTGAAGCATCATAAGATAGGACACATAGTGGATGCCAGTTTATTCAAGTGGTAACGCCAATCTACAGGTCTTATCTCCCACTTGTCCAATATCTCTCTATCCGAATCTCGTTACGTCTTTATGACAAATAACTGTCAACTATAATGATTCACCCTCGGTGAATTCCAATGATTTCCTGTCTCTTGTCAGCATAGTTTTTCTGTCTACTCTGAGGTGTTCTTAATCTCTCTCAAATCAACTGAACATACTCAGAGGTTTGTCTTACTAATTCGGGAACAATTTTCTATCTGTCACCCACTTCTCTTATCAAAGTCAGGGAACAACTCCCTACGGCCATATAATGCCGAATATAATCCCATCCCGATACTCAAGTGACAACTATCATCACTGGCGAATTTGATTAGTAGCAACTGATCATCCCAGGAGCTCATAAAATCAATGGCACACGCTCTCATCACATCCTCCAGAACCTGTACAGTCCTCTCTGACTGACTATCTGTCTGAGGGTGGAAGCTGTGCTAACACGCAATCAGGGTCCCATAGCTTCCAAGAACATATTCCCAGAAGTGGGAAGTGAAGCGGGAATCCCCATCTAATATCATGCTCCCTGGAACGCTACATATTGTTCCACAATTTTCCATACACATAAATCCGCCTACGCACTCAGAGTATCTCGGGATTTCATAACCAGAAGGTGGGTAAACTTAATCAATCTATCAACTATCACCTAGATAGCCTCGTGATTCATTCGGGTCCTCTGTAACCCATCACGAAATCCATGGTAACTTGTTCCCATTTCCGTGTCAATATAGGTAGAGACTGCAATGACCCTGCAACTTCTTTTACTCTACCTTACTCTGCTGACATACGAGACACTTTTCCGCAATTTTCTACAATATCTCTTTTCATATCTGACCACCAATACCCTTTTCAGAAGTTCTGATATATTTATTACTTCTCGGATGCACTGTATATCCCGAAGAGTGAGCTTCTGTCAATAACACTATATCATCAACTGTGGTCCTCGGGAGCACTTATACTGTCTCTGAACCTCTGTGAGTCATCATCACTCACTGTGAACTCTGTCACTATACCCTTCTGAATCTGACCCACACTATCGACACCATGCCGATCATCACGCTAAGCCTGGCAAATCCGGTCACACAAATCCGGTTCTAACCTCAGGCTAGCTGTCACACAATCACCGTCATCATCAGAAGGGATCACATCACTACTGAGGTTCACAACTGCTTTAGCAGCTCTCGCTCCTTGACCATCTTATGTGATACCATCCCGAGGCTCTTTCTGCTCAAGGCATCAACCATTACATTAGCCTTTCCTGGGTGGTACAAAGTTCACAATCATAATCCTTAGAAGCTCTAACCCTCTTGGTTATCTCATATTCTACTCTTTCTGTGAAAACAGATACTCGGGGCTTTTACGATCAGTGCATACCCGAAATTTCTTACCATATAAGTGGTGGCGCCATACCTTTAGTGTAAACGCTACGGCTGCCAACTCTAAATAATGGGTCAGATAGTTTCTCTCACGTTCCTTGAATTGTCTGGATCCATAAACGACTATCTTCCCATTTTACATCAATACATAGCTCAATCCTTATTTGGAGGTATCCATACACACTGAAACCTCTTGAGCTGTTGGTTATAGTGAGAATACTTATGGTGATCAGTTCATTACTCCAATATACCAAAACTTTACCGAAGCTACTTTCATATATATCATAACACTCGTATGAAATCTTTTTCCAAACGAGACGTGTCAACTGAGCAGCCCATTTCAAGAAACTCATAACACCTTGTCTGTAAGACAGTTTCCTGTTGCTACTCATACTCTTCCCTGGACTTCGAATACGTCATAATATCATCACTAAAGATGACAACCAATTGGTCCAGGTAAGGTTTAAATACCTTAACGTAGTTGAGTTCTACTCAATATTTCAATTTTCCATATACTTGACCTATGTACGCATAAACGTACAATGTCATTTCGAAATAGCTTTCGTTCAAGATACTAGCTCACGTCATTTCTTTCCTCTTATATTGACGGCTTTTTTTTTTTTATAAAATTTTAATTTTTAAACTTTCATGATTAATCAAGTTCTATATTTCTTTATCGTACCAGCAAAGGTACCCAAATTTTAATGTATATATTATGACCGTCGAATTCAATCTATAGATTATGCGTGCGCTTCCAGACGCTGTCAAATCTTCAGGCAGGGAGATATTTTGAAATACCTTTATTAACCCTCAGATTTAACCACATCGACTGGGTGTAGATATATCTACCCCTTATCTTGGTCGCAATCCATATACACTACATATTGCTTAATCCAAATTACTTTGCATATCAATGATATCCTTACCTTGCATACGTCTCTTATTCCAATATATCTCCTTTAATAAATCACTTATAACCAACTCTTTCATTACGTGTGAAAACTTACAATCCTTATACCCATATTCAGTTAGTGAAAATCAACTAACTATCATCCTCTTCATGCTTAAAGGTATAGGCTTCACATTTTTCACTAACTTATAAGCAACTGAAGGCGGTATAATTAAATGCGTGGCACCAGGATCCATTAACATAATTATTTCATTATTCTTAACCAGTGTGGTATCTTCCACCACATCCTATGAAACATCAGTAGTGTCCTGGTCCAAGGCATACACTCGCCCTCGTCCAACATCTTATTTTCGTGGTAACTACCACGCATCTTACACTGTTCACACTGCTACTCTGTCATACTGTTACGTAGCAGGTCGGGGTCCTCAAATCACAATACCCCTCAAAAGTATTGAAATTGAATACACTGGGGCCTCCAATCATCTTACCCCGTGACTCATCAACTCTCTGCTTTTACCAAACTACCTTTTTCCCGTTCTGACATTCTTGTCATCCTCTATTCTCTTTTTGTCTCAATTTCAGCCTTTACTACCTTTCTCAATCTCAGAGGCGCGCAATTTATAATCTTATTTACACAACTGTAGTCTGCGCACTGCCTCGGCATAGGTAGTGATGTCTAACAGACAAATCGGACTCTAATTGATAATCTGAGTCCTTCTATGAACTTTCAAAAATCTCGACTCTCACTGTTCATCATGTTCGAGTCACATCTGCCCAGGAATATAAACTGAGTATCATACTCGTTAATCAACATGTTCCTCTGGGTCAGAGTAAATAATATCATCTGTAATTTTCCTTTAAAACAATATCCGGGATATTCTGTCACCGGAATACATATAGAATTTTTTTTTCCATGTCCATTCTGGACGTCTAATTCTTCAAATGGGTCGAGCGAACTTCAATTAATGTTCCGACTTACCCTCAAATCTCATGTATACTCTGAGCAATTAGCTCGCAACATATTCTCCACACTCCGCTCCAACCTCGTGAAGCGTATCTCAATACTGTCTGATCTCTCTGTCAGACTCTATCCGATCTCTCTATCAGACTCTATCCGATCTCTCTATCGGACTCTGTGGGGCATGATCAACCAGCCTCCACGTCAATCGCATCTCAAGTCTCATGTGGCGACTCAGTACAACTCATGGGCCTACCTCAACGGCCTTGAGCTCGTGTACTCGCCTCTCAACCATAGCGGCTATCAGTCAATGAGTCTATTCTTGCATTTAAAACCAAATTCTTAGCTGCACTTCCATCTCGATATACACAATTGTATCTAAAAATGCACAGTACATGGGGATGTAAACTTCCTTAACCACTAACACCGACTCATATCAGGCCAACTCAAGCTCTGATACCATTAAACCTGTCACGACCCGAATTACCTAAAAATCAGAGTAAATTTTTCGCTTTCTCATTTATTATTTAATTCTTACTTTTCTCTCGTCGTGACCATCCTACAACACAGTTGGGCTATGATTCGGTGTTAGTCACCTCACACTATTTAACATTTCATTCCCATAATCATATATCAGAGTCTACTATCCTTTTTACTTTAAATAAACACATACCCAATGGTATTTACATGACTCTACATCCCCGACATAATATCCGTTTACAGTACTGTGCATTACATATTTAGATACAAAACCATACAAATGTGTATACCTGTCTCTCGATGGGTAGCAGCAAGCAGCGGATATTAAGCATGCAAGTCCTCAGCCGCTCAATAATTATTACAAGTGCTCTGAAAAGATGGGAAAATAAGGGGGGTGAGCAAACCACACGCTCAGTAAGGCAATTATGCAAGTAAGTAGATAGCTCCACTATCTACATGCTCATAATGCCATGCCCTTAAATCCATTTCTTTTCATTTAAAATTACACGCACAAAGTCATGCATATTCAATGCCATAGTTTATCCAAAACTATTTGTGCATATATAAATCATGTAACTCATACATTCAAAGCATTTTATGTGACATCATTAAATCATATTAAGCATGAATTTAATCAAGATCATGCAGTCTTTCATGTCATGTAAGACAATTCAAGGTTTTCAAATGAAAGCATGGAAAACACATCATGCCACTGCATTTAAATCAATTCATTTAAAACGCAGTATAAAATAACCCCTCTGGGTCAATCATCTCAAAACTCATAAAAAAATTTGTTATATTTCATTATAAAACTTGAGTTATAAAACCACCCTTCTTTCAGGGTCACATATCATAAAATCATCTGAAATCATCAAATCATCAAATCGGGGGCCTGACCCCTCCTTCGGGTCTACCCTGGTCTAACAGACCACAAGTTATATCATGTGAGACAATCAGGTAATTAACAGTAACATCGAGGACTATGGCCATATCCTAGTGATCCCTGGCAACACGGTACCTAGTGTGCGGGGTATCACACCTGAAACGGGAGGTGGGTCATCCTACCCGCCAGAACAGCATAACACCAGGATTGCGAGGGCAAGGCTTGCTGCCTCGTGGCTAATGCCACTCCACTCCAACAATCCCCACGGTACAGCGTACTCCGCGTGACATACACGGTACAAAGTACTCCGTGAACCCAAGCTCAGTCAGGGGTGCCTGTAATAGGTCTTATCCACCCATATCATCTCTGTCTCAGAATGCACGTGTGAGCATATCATCTCACTGTGACACACAGTCTACAGGAGGCTCCAACACGGCTATATGCATGTAATATAAATCCCTGTGCGAGCGAAGCTCAAGCACGGCTCCATGCATATTCATGATATCTGAAAATCTCGTGCGAGCGAAGCTCTAGCACGATTTCATAAAAATCAGTGAAATCTGCGTACGAGCAGCGCTCCAGTACGACTTAAACTGATTATAATTTCATGTAAATTCCACGTACGAGCAACGCTCTAGTACGGATATGTATATAAATTCAGTGAAAACCTCGTACGAGAAAAACTCCAGTACGGCATTCAAATGAATTATGAAAACCATATAAAACTTTGTGCGAGCAACGCTCCAGCACAAATGAATGCTCAAGTAAATCAAATCTCGTGCGAGTTATACTCCAGCACGGCTTTATGCATAACTAAATCAAATCTCGTGCGAGTTACACTCCAGCACGGCTTTATGCAATATTAAATCAAAACAGGATGCGAGCTAAGCTCCAGCATCTCTCATGCATGTCAAATCATTAAAAGTAGTGCGAGTAATCGCTCCAGCACTATTTTATGCATACCACGTCAAAACAAATCAAAACATGTCAAAACATGTCAAAACAGAGTGCGAGCTAGGCTCCAGCAGCTCTCATTTCACAATATTAAAAATCAGTGCGAGCACCATGCTCTAGCACATTTCATGCATATGATGTCACAAGTCGGTGCGAGCAACTGCTCAAGCACATTTATGCACATTCACAAACGCAGATATAGTGCGAACTATGTGTCGGCACTATCTGTTTCCATATAAACTGATAGTTGGCTTCTTTTCCAAAGAAATTTCATTTAAATATTAATAACACCTACGTAGTGTTATTTTGTGAAATTCATGCATTTACTGGCCAATCTATCGCTTTACTTTGATTAAAATCAAGAAAATTCCTTAATCATAAAAATCCTTAAATCATGCATTCCATGCATGTCATGCTTTCACCATCCTTAGGTGAACTTCCCTCAATAGGGGTAAAATAGACATTTCACCTATTTCGATCCTTAAAAATTATTTAAACCACTTTTAGGATTATTTTACAATAATCGTGTATACATACATAATCAGTGTATACAAAATCTATTAAAATATGCGTAGCTACCTCTAGCTACTCACACAATTCCCTTACCTCATTTTTCTGTACAGTCTGACCTTTCCCACTGATGTCTTGTCACGCAGTCCGATTTGCTCCGAATCCAAATCAAATCTTCGGCACTGCGGATACACATTCATCAGGTCAAATACAATACAATTAATTGTATTTCACAATTTTCTAGGCTTTATTTAAATCATTGGGCCCGTTTACCCATATTGGGCCCGATGCACCATAATGGGCCTTAATCGGCCTTAAGCCTGTTTACCACACTTTATCGAGGCCTATTGGGCTCACTGGGCCCATCAGTAATTTATTTAGCCTCGTTCTAAATTCTCTGATATCTCAATTTAATATTTACGACAATTTATCCAAATTTTTCATAATTTAATTCATTTATACGGAAATTAAATCCGTAATTTATGCGTTAAATATCAATCACGCATAACGATACAAATTGTCGTAAATTAAGGGTCACTTACCCGTTATTCCATGATCGTACACAAATCGAGGCTGTCTCGAGCTCTCAGTGGATGCCAATTGTCGAGCTACACAATTAAATATATTTTCGGGTAAACTTTCAGTCGATTATTTATCAAATTAAATATTCTAAAAATTAAATCGGTCAATTTGACCGCTTACCGACTTACCCGAAGCTCGATTGCATCACAGGAATTTTTCCCAATTTTTTCTCTTTTTCTTTTTCCCTTTTTCTTCCTTTTTTCCCTCTCTTTTTGGCTGAACCGGTCCGGTCCGGTTCAACCCGGTTCGGACCGCCGGTTCGGTCTGGTCCGGTTCGGCCGGTTCTGTCCGGTTCGGCCGGTCCAGGCTCCCTTTGGTCGTGCCGGCGCCGTCCGGCCGGTTCTCTGGCCGATTCCGGTGCCGTTCAGCGCGCCATGGCATGGGCTCCCTAAATCGGGCCTCGGCTGGGGTCGAATCGCAGCCATCGCCGGCGAATCGGGGTTCTCTCCCCCGCGGTCTTCTCCGTTTCCGACGTTTTCCGGCCACCTGGCCGCGAGTCGATGCCACCGGTGGGTTCGCCTGAGGTCGGTCGACCTTCGCCGACCCTCGCCTGGGGCCCTTGGCCGCCGGTGGTGGCTCGTCCGGTCTCTTCTTCCTCGGTCTCTGCTCGTTTTCTGCTTCGTTTTTGCCTCTGTTTTTTTCTCCAGATTCGCGTTTTTCGCGAATTCTTTTGTTTTTTCGTTTCTTCTTTTTTTTTTTTTTTTTTTTTTTTTTTTTTAATTTCATTTTATTTATTTATAATTTATTTTTAATATTATTTTAATCAATAAAATAATATTAAAATACACAAATATCTTTTAAAAAATATATTTTATTCATCTAATCTGTAAATAATTTTCTCAGTCCGATTTTACCTTTTCGGTATATTTTTCGATTATTTTCGGGATTATTTTTCGATACGAAAATCCCGGTTTATTCCAATAAATTCATATCTTGATCAATTTAACCCGGAATTTAATTATTTCTTCGTCATTGATCAAGATTTCTCATTTTCATATTTTTAATTAAATTTTCTTATCCCGATTAATACCGAATTTTGGTCTTTTGACCATTTTGCCCTTGCACGTATTCGGGAATACCATTTAAGTCCTTTTGCATTTTTAAATGCGCTCGAAAATATCGGGTCTTACAGCACTATTCTTTTTGGCTTACCTCATGCATTTTTCGCTTCAAGCCCTTGCACTATTCTTTTAGGCTTACCTCGCGCATTTTTCACTTCAAGTCCTCATTTGTTTGTGTGCTGGCTTACCTCGCGCATTCTTTGCTTCAAGCCTTTGCACTATTCTTTGTGGCTTACCTCGCACATTTTTCGCTTCAAGCCCTTACACCTTTCTTAGTGGCTGGTATGATCAGCCATCTATCAATTAATCGAACACCTCAATAGGCAATAAAATATCAATATGGAATAAATCATAGTTCAATAAATGAGATTTCAACCCATAGTTCAATAACAAGAAATAAAATTAAATGAATTAAAGTCTCACTGCCAATATGGTCTTAAGTGGTTGGTATTGTATGTCTTCGCTATCTTCTCGCCTGGTAAACTTTCCAAGATACAAGTGCTCGGTCCAATCATCCTTCTGACTTTGTAGAGCCCTTCTCACTTTTGCCCTGAACTTCCCATCTTCCTTCAAGGCCTTGGTGATGGCATAGGTGGCTTGGTGATAGTAAGGATCTCTTCCTTTTGAATTCCCTTACATGAAGTTGACGCAACATTACGCGTTCTAGCTCTCCTTTAATCTCCTCTTACCTGTCCCACACCTTCGAGTGTTGGGAACTTCATCAACAAATAACATGAAGAAAGTACGACCCTCATGTCACTCAGCAATGACCGTCCTAGAATGACATTGTATGCTGAGATGTTGATTTGACTACCACAAACAAAACTTATCTCGTAACACTTTTCAGGTTCTCCCCCAAAGTAACAGGTAGCTCGATGGACCCTGCCACCTTCACTTTCTCTCTCGCGAAGCCAAATAGGGGGTAGTCACAGGTTTTAATCTGTCTTTACTTAAATTCATTTTTCAAAATAATTCCAATAGATAAGGTTCACCAAACTTCCATTATCTTGACTAATTGGATGTTTGGCCACAACTGTCAATATGACCATAGGATCGTCATACGGGGTAATCACTTCTCCTCGATCAGCAGGCAAAAAAGTAATCGTTTCTTCATTTTTGATCATTTTAATCACAGAATGGACTTGGTACGCATGTCTAGCGTAAGCCTTTCATGAAGTAGATGAGCTACCAGCTATATATTTTCTATCGAAAATGACATTTATAGCAGCTCATGTAGGTTCATTGTCTACCTGCTGGTTCCTACGTTCTCCCCTTCTAGCCTCGTTTTCTCTTTCTTCATTTCTCCTCATATTTTCTATCATTGTCGCTTCTATCACACGGTCTATTGTCTCCTCGACCACGAGTGGGGTATTGAATCCTTTCATTCCTCCACACATAGCGGTCTAACTTCCTTTCTCTGCCAAATTTTTAAGCTAGTTCATTAGTTCCCAGCATTTTTCAGTTGTATGGCCAAAGGCAGAATGGAAACTACAGTAGGACCCAAGATTTTGTCCAAAATTCCCTTCACCTCTCCCGGGGAATTCGTCATGGACACGACTCTCTGTACCAGTCCGTAACCTTTACCTTACCACTTACCACTTACAGTTGGGCTGTGGGTCAACATCCAATCCACATTTCATACACATTCATTTTAATGAAATAGAATAGAAACTGGACTTTTCATAAATATACAGAAGCGTTTACATCAGTTTCTATTAACTATATATCCCTTTCGTACAAAATATCAATAGACTGTGCATTAATTTACAGGATACAAAATGTTTCTCAACATAAGTGTATACCTCTCTCTACTGCTGGAGAACACCTTAGCTGGGATGACTGCAGTACTCACTACTGCATAGTATCTGTGGAGGAGGAAATAAAGGGGGGTGAGCATAACACGCTCAGTAAGGAAAATGTGCAAGCAAGTAGATAACTACACTATCTACATGCTAAAATACATATATGTTCATTTTCCTTTTAAAGCAATATGCATATTCGTTAAAACAACTTCTATCAATGCGGAATCATTAATTCGCTAGATGGGTATATGCATATTCACACAGTTCATTATACAAAACCAATGGGGTTTAACTTCACACAGTAGCACATAGTTTCATATAACAAAATCTATTCACACAACTCATATATAGAAAATGCTTTTTACTTTGTACATCAATACATGTTGAGACATAATCATGGGTCATCCATCCCCAGACACACAACAAAGGAGGATATCTGTCACCTCACGTAGTAGTGACAATATCGTATCACTCAGATACATAAAGACTTATGGCCATAGTCGGATTCCAAGCTACACTGATCAGGTGTGCGGGAACCCCGCGCTTAGGGAGGCGGATCAACCATCCCTTCAGCTCACACAAATATCACGAAGATAATCACGGTACATCGTAGCCCATGGCTAACGCTCACGGTACATCGTGCTTTCGTGAATCCTTATCACCCATTTCTATTATCTCAAAATAATGTGCGACCTCTCGAGTGGAACACACGATATCATCGAGGCATCGAGCACTCTTTTGTTTTTTTAAAATCCTTTTGAAAATAATGTGCGAGCGGGGCTGGTCAATTTACCGTTTCCTCTCATGCTCTAATCACGATTTCACAAGGAAAAGAAATAGAACTGCTCCTTTCACTGAGTATGAGTGAGGGGGTAAACTCCCTTCAATCACTCTTTATACACATTTCATACAATTGGCTAAAATCGGAGCCTGTCTATTATCATTCTTTCTCAAAACATTTGAAAAACCTCTTTTCACAACAATCATAGAAGTCATGCAACTCATACCATCGACTTATTTTTCATACGTAGTTTTCTTCTAGTTATATCGATATCTATATACTATCACATACATTTACACACAGCAGATAAGAAAACATACGTATAGCTATCTCTATAGCTTACATAAGTCCCTTACCTTGATCTTGCAGTGTATCTCTTCGTCTCACACTGCTTCACATGACACAATTTACGTCTACAGCTCTGTATATTTCTTCGGACATTGCAGATACACATCATACGTATCATCCATAAATTCTATAATCTCAAACCATCAAAACACCATTTTATTATCTTATTTCCTCTTTGACCTAACATAGGTCCTTAGTAACTTTACATGTTATAGTCACTTTTAGCTATCTTCCCGTATATCAATAGGTTCATAGCAGTAGCTAGGTTAACATACTAGAATTTGGTAGCCTGAAAGCTTACCTAGTTTGCTTTTCTTGCCACTTGGTCTAAAATCTTTTAATATCGATCAACACCTTTGATCTATCGTATCGAGGTCTTATTTCCAACTATGTTGCTCTCCTCTAGCTAACGAACAACTTCGTAGAAGGAAACGTCTCTTAATTCTGGCTAGAAAGGGTGGTTTGTCTAGGAAAAGTGTTTGAACACTTAAGCAAAAATTGAGAGGTTTTAGGTTACTGTGCCTTTCAGCCTATAATCCCTTTTCTTATATAGAAATTCCACTCGAAGATCGATCTGCAGGGTGAGAGGATCGATCTCTCCTTCTTCACCACCTTACTTTTCAGTGTATTAGATTTCATGAGATCGATCTGCCCAGAAGCATGAGATCGATCTGTTCCAGGCAGTAGTTTAAGAAGATCGATCTGGTCCTAGGGTGAGATTGATCTTCTCCAAGCATAGAGCTAAACAGATTGATCTGGCACAAGGATGAGATCGATCTGCTCTTGGCCGAGAGCTAAGGAAATCGATTCCTTCTACACAGAATGCTTAGCAGATCGATCTGGCCTCATTTTAGATCGATCTGCCCTATTCCATTGCTCGAATAAGAGCATCTTTTGCTCTTCCAGATCGATCTTTCCTTCAATGAGATCGATCTGGCAATCATATTTTCTAGATTTTACTGCAGTTTTCTGCAGTAACTTATACAAAACATCTTTAATTTTGCTGTCATAGTCATTCTCTCATCCAACTACCTTTAAGACTTAAAATGACATCCATTCATACTTTATACACATTAAAACTTGTGTGTACATCACAAACTCATATTACAAGTGTGTCCATCAACTTCATGGACTTTACATCATTTATGCTTTACATAGCATGTACATGTATATACTTATGAATTCATAAGGTTACAACTGAAAATATGGGTCTTACATTGCTTCCCTCCTTAAAAGAATTTGGTTTTCCAAATTAGAACCAAGTTACTTCTTAAAAAGTCGAGAGTACTTTTCTCGTATCAGGTTCTTTAACTCCTAATTCGGTTCTTCCGAGTTATGGTCCTACCAAAGAACCTTAACAAGCGGAATCGTCTTATTTCGTAACACTTTCTCTTTCCTATCCAGTATTCGGATCGATTTCTCTACATAAGACAAATCATTTTTGAGCTCTAATGGCTCATACCGAATCAGATGACATGGATCTGGATGGTACTTCTGAAGCATCGATATGTGGAAGACATTATGTATGCTTGCCAACTCTGATGGCAACGCAATTCTATAAGCCTTATCTCCCACTTGTTCTAGTATCTCAAACGATCCGATATAACGAAGGCTTAACTTACCCTTCTTACTGAACCTCATAATCCCTTTCGAGGGAGAAACTTTCAAGAAAACTGAGTCACCCAAAATGAACTCTAGTGGCCTTCGTCTGATGTCAGCGTAACTTTTCTACTTGAGCTGTTCGCAATCTCTCACATATCAACTGAACAACTTCAGAGGCTTCCTGTACCAAATCAGGAGCAAACATTTTCCTTTCACCCACTTCTTCCCAACTAATTGGGGATCGACACCTCCTACCATACAAAGCCTCATATGGTGCCATCCCGATACTCGAGTGGTAACTATTGTTGTATGTAAATTCTGCTAACGGTAGGTGATCATCCCATGAGACTTTAAAATCCATAACACTTGCTCTCAGCATATCCTCTAATGTCTGGATGGTTCTCTCTGATTGACCATCAGTCTGAGGATGGAAAGTAGTACTGAAACTCAATCGGGTTCCCATAGCTTCTTGAAATTTTTTCCAAAAATGAGAAGTGAAGCTGGAATCCCTATCTGATACTATGCTTACTGGAACACTATGTAGCCTCACTATCTCCCGTACATATAACTTTACCAAGCTACTCAAAGTATCTGTAGATTTCATAACTAGAAAGTGAGTTGATTTTGTCAATTTGTCAACCACTACCTAGATAGCATCATGGTTCCTCTTAGTCCTCGATAATCCCATGATGAAATCCATGGTGACATGCTCCCATTTCCAAGTCGGTACTGGTAGAGGCTGCAATAACCCTACAGGCTTCTGTTGCTCTACCTTCACTTGCTGACATATCAGACATCTTACCACAAACTCTGCGATATCTCTTTTTATCCCTGACCACTAATACACTTTTTGGAGGTTTTGGTACATCTTCTTACCTCCCGGATGCAATGTATATCTCGATGAATGAGTTTCTGTCAAAATCAGTCTCTTCAGTTCAGGGTCATCGGGAATGCAAATCTTGCCTCTAAACCTCAGTAGGCCATCATCACTCACAAAGAAGTTGGCCACGTCACCCCTCTGACTCTGACTCGCACGATCCTCACACAGTAGATCGGCATGCTGAACCTGGCGTATTTGATCAATCAAATCTGGTTACACTCATAGGCTATCTATCACACAGTCTCTGTCAACATCAAGAGGGTCTATATCCAACCTGAGGTGAGCAAACTGCTCGTGCAACTCATATTCCCTGACCATCATGTGCGATACCATTCTGAGGCTCTTTCTACTCAGGGCATCTGCCACAACATTAGCCTTTCCTGGATGGTATAGTATCTCGCACTTATAATCTTTTAGAAGCTCTATCCATCGTCTCTGCCTCATATTCAACTCTTTTTGTGAAAACAGATATCTGAGGCTCTTATGATCTGTATACACTTGAAATTTCTCCCCGTATAAGTAGTGGTGCCATATTTTCAATGCAAATACCACAGCTGCCAATTCTAAATCATGGGTTGGGTAGTGTGAGATCTGAGAATTTTAGATATATTTTAATGATGTAATAAGAACTTGAAGTGTAATTTATTGAGCTAAGTGAATTGTGGAAATTATATTTGGAGATTTATGTGTAAGTGTTTAACATAAGTGCGAAACTAAGAGGTCAGATCGATCTTGGGGAAGGAGAGATCGATCTGGTGAGTTAAAAATGACAAGGAAGGAGGAATTTAAGGAGCAGATCGATCTCCAGTGGAAGAGGATCGATCTCCTTATGATTCTGTTTGGGAGAAGATCGATCTCCTCAAGGAGCAGATCGATCTCATAAAGCCATAAAGAGATCAATCTCACCCCTCGACAGATCGATCTCCTAGGCATAAAATTACCCCAAATCGTCCCCAAATTCAAATGTAGATTGATCTCATCAAGAGCCAGATCGATCTCCTACCCTTAGTCTATATAAGGAACCCCTGCTTTCTCCTGCAATTTCATTTTCTCTCTCTTCCAACCCCCATTTTCACCGAGCCCTAGCTTTCTCACTCATCCAGAGCACCCGTTTCCGTCCAAATCAGAGGCTGTGGCAAGAAGAAAAGTTGTTCCTCATCAAAGGGAGAACAATATACTTGGAAATCGTAAGACGGATTGAATCAAGGCAAGAGATAAGCTCTCCATAAGTTTTGGGTAATTTCTAAACCTCGATCTTGATATTTGAGATGATTTTGGTAATGATAGTTATGGGCATTGTGTTGAAGTAGTTGGAAAATGATTAGGGATTGATGAAATTACAATGTAGTTGGAGTGATGTTGATATTTAGCAATTTTGGTAATTTTGGGAATTTTGAGCTATAAATGGAAATTTAGACAATGTGGTGAATTAGCATAGATAATTGGGCATGAGAAATGTAGGACGTTGAGATGTTGTGAATGAGATTGTAGTTTGGGGTAGAGTTACGAGAATCAAGAGATTTGAGGTGTTGTGAGCAATTATGCTCGATTTTGAGAATTGAGGTACTGTGATGATGAATATTGATGTTTTAACATCGTTTGGACAGCTCGGGAGTTCCAGAGTGGAATGCAAGACTAATCTGTGACAAGAGGAAAATAATTGCACTATACGAGGTGCAAAGAGGTAAGGGAAATTAAACCAATTGTGTATGTGATTTTGAACTATTATAGCATGATTTGTGATTTATAAAACAAGCATGTTTGATGTGTTGTGTTTTTATGAGAATGCACACGATTTTTATAGCCGGTTGGAGCCCAATATTTTTTATGAGTTTATAATTGGACTCTACGTTAAGGCGATCTTGAGATTTGAGAAATGTGTGTGTGTTTTGCTGGTTGGGACTCGGTTTTAATATGTTTTGTGTTGAGTACAAAATGGTTTTAAATGAGTTTTATGAGAGAAAAACCACTATGAGTTCTACGTGAAGGCAAACCAGTCTTATGTGATAAGACTTAGGTGTGTGATTCTGAGTGCACACCGGGCATTGCTCTGGTAGCATGTAAGCTCGATTCTTCTCCGTTCTGGTAACGTGAGATTCCCCGTTCAGTGGCTATGCCACGTATATTTGGTGGTCGTTGCCACGTGAAACCCTATCCTGTGGTTGTGCCACGTGTGAATTTAAATAAGTGGCTATGCCACGTATATTTGATGGCCGTTGCCACGTGAAACCCTATCCTGTGGCTGTGCCACGTGTGAATTTAAATCAGTGGCTATGCCACGTGCGTTTAGTGGCTGTGCCACGTGTGAATTTAAATCAGTGGCTATGCCACGTGCGTTTAGTGGCTGTGCCACGTGTGAATTTAAATCAGTAGCTATGCCACGTGTGTTTAGTGGCTGCGCCACGTGCATTATTATCACAGTGAATTTATCATGTTTATTGAGAAGGCGATTATTGCATTACTTTCACATGCTTTGTTATTGCTCTAGACTTAGCCTTTTTACTTCATGTTTTCACATGATTTGAGATATGCGAATATTGTTTTGAGTATTTTCATGCTATGGTTTTCAAATAAGTATAATGAGTTTCACATACAAATAAATATTTTGTGATGTGCATTTTGGTTTATGAAATGAGTCCCTTACCCCCTTTACTGAGCGATTTAGAAGCTCACCCTATTTTTCTTTCCCCCCAGATTTCTTCAAGTGAAAAAGGGTTTCCCTGCGACGTACGGAGTAGTGGCTAGTGGAGGACTTGAGCTCCAGGCCATATATTGTGTTTTGAGGTATCATTTATCTTTTCATGTACCCAGACAATTATTGTAATTACAGACACTTGATGTATAACATTGTATGGGATGTATTAGGATTAATTAATTTGAGATCAAGTAATGTATATGATATAATATATACTATTTAATGACGAGATCCTGAGGTATGATAAGTGTGATGATGTATGACACTGCACAGGAATGCACTCTTAATTGTGAATTGTTGAGTAAAAAGTTTTAAATTTGCCCGATTTTTTGCGTTTTCGAGGCGTGACAGAGCTTTCTTGGTATCAGAGCTTAGGGTGTCTAGTACTGTCAGTGTCGGTTAAGTGAAATAGAATACATCCCAAGTGTCTGTAATAGTCTGGTCATGAACTGAATTTGAGGATTGAGATTTCAATCGATTTTGATATGTACGCGCAGGAGACGAGCTAAGATAGAGAATGAGTGGATGACTCCGCCACCTATCCCACAACCAGAGAGTCCTAACTCTCGATTTAATCGGATTGAGACCGATGTGAGGCAAGGTTTTGAACAGATGGCAGCGCTATTCGCGCATCACTTTGGAGTTAAAGCATCGGGTACTGCTCCTACACCACCACAAGGACCTCCCATACCCCCAGTACAGATGGACCCAGTGCCTCCCGTCACTCAGCCTGAGGACAAAAGTATGGTCCGACTGAAGGATTTTTTGAAGATGAATCCACCCGTATTTAGGGGAAAGAAGGATCCTACAGAGGCTGAGGAGTGGCTGACAGAGTTGAGAATTATATTTGATTATTTGGAATGCACCGATGCTGAGAGGGTCAGTATGAGTATATATATGTTGAAGGGGAGAGCTCGAGATTGGTGGGGTACTACCCAGGGTATTTTGATGTCCCGCCAGGACGTGATTGGTTGGGAAGAGTTTCAGACAGCCTTTAGGACCCAATATATACCATGAGCCGCCCAGAGAAAGAAACAGGCCGAGTTTTTGAGTTTGGTACAGGGTGACATGTCTGTGGATGACTATGAGAGCCAATTCACCGCGCTATTGAGATATGACCCAGAGACCTTCAAGAATGAAGAGCTCCACACAGAGAAGTTTGTGTATGGATTGAAGCCCGTCATCAGAGATAGATTGATAGGGCTATGTATTACTGAGTTTGGAGATGCTCTGAGACGAGCACAAGAGTTTGAAAGAGGAATTGAAATGGTACAATCCCAGAATGAGCTCAGAGCGGTGAATAGAGATAAGGGCAAGAGGCCAGCGATTTTCCAAACAGAGGCTCGGAGAGGTTCCTTCAGAAGAGGAAGGATTGAGGTGCAAAAGGGTAGATTAGAGAGACCCAGATGTTACCCTAACATTAGAGAGACCCCTCGAGATGTCAGGCCTGAGACAAGGTTTTACAGAAATTGTGGCCGAATACATGAGGGAAGTTGTACTGGGTCGATCCATGGATGTTTTAGATGTGGAGACATGGGTCACATGGTGAAGGATTGCCCTCAACCTCAGAAACGACATGTCTTGGAGCCCACTAGACAACAGCCTCAGAGAGTGAATCCCTAGAGACGTGCCACTGCTGCAGAGAAAGGAAAGAGACCTGTTACACGAGGACGTGTGTTTGCCCTGGATAAGGAGACCGCAGACACTTCTGCAGAAACTATAAGAGGTACACTCTCTGTCTGTAATCATAAGGCTCATGTGTTGATTGATTCAGGATCCACGCATTCGTTTATTTCTGAGCATTTTGCATGTAGATTAAATTTGAAGTTTGAACCCCTAGAGTATATACTACATGTAAATACCCTTATGCGTGAATCCCAGAGAACTAAATTAATCTGTAGAGGATGTGAAATAAAGGTGGGAGATAGAGTGATGTTAGCAGATCTAATCATGTTGAATATACATGGGTTTGATGTAATTCTGGGAATGGATTGGTTGGCAACCAATCGAGTGAGTTTAGATTGCTACACTAAGATTGTAACTTTCTCCCTACCTGAACCTTACAGTGTACGGTTGAGATATTGAGGAAATGAATATGTGGAATTCTAGTAAGTAATTTGAGAATTTTAATATTATTTTGGAGAATATTAAATATGATTGTTCATGTGAAGGTTATGAGACACTCATCTCAGACGATGAGCGAGAACATCCGAGGATTGAGGATATACCTGTGGTTTGCGAATTTCTGGATGTTTTTCCAGATGAGTTACCAGGTTTACCACCAGAGAGAGAGTTGGAGTTTACCATTGATTTGGTACCAGATACTCAGCCGATCTCTAAACCTCCCTACAAGATAGCATTAGTGGAACTCGAGGAATTGAAGAAACAACTACAGGAGTTATTGGATCGAGGGTTTATTAGACCCAGTGTTTCGCCGTGGGGAGCACCAGTATTATTTGTTAAGAAGAAGGATGGTAGTCTCAGATTATGCGTAGACTACCGGTTGTTGAATAAAGCCACGGTGAAGAATAAATATCCATTACCCAGAATTGATGATCTACTTGATCAGCTGAGAGAGGCATCAGTCTTTTCTAAGATTGATTTGAGATCGGGCTATCACCAATTGAGGATCAAGGAAGAAGATATTCCAAAGACGACCTTCAGGACAAGGTATGGCCATTATGAATTTCTGGTGATGTCCTTTGGATTGACGAATACCCCTGCAGCATTTATGAGATTGATGAACGAGGTGTTCAGAGACTATCTGGATAAGTTTGTGATAGTCTTTATTGATGATATCCTAGTGTACTCTTAGTCGTATGAGGAGCATGCACAACATTTGTGGTTAGTACTTCAGATACTCCGAGATAAACAATTATATGGAAGGCTTAGTAAGTGTGAATTTTGGCTAGATCGGATAGCTTTCCTTAGTCTTATAGTCTCAGAGGAAGGAGTATCAGTGGATCCAAGCAAAGTGGAGGTTGTGCTTAATTGGGAGAGACCGAGGACAGTTACTGAGGTACGAAGCTTCCTTGGTTTGGCAGGGTATTACAGAAGATTTGTGGAAGGATTTTCAAGGATTGCCGCTCTTTTGACTAAGCTCACGCGTAAGGAAACTCCGTTTATATGGACTGATTAATGTGAGCTCAGTTTTCAGGAGTTAAAGAGGAGATTGACAGCGGCACCTGTGTTAACTATTCCTGAGGGATCAGGAGGGTTTTCTGTTTATAGTGATGCTTCTCATTAAGGATTGGGGTGTGTGCTTATGCAGCATGAAAGAGTGGTCGCATATGGATCGCGACAGTTGAAAGACCATGAGCGGAATTACCCCACACATGATTTGGAGTTAGCCGCTGTGGTATTTGCCTTGAAGATCTGGCGACACTACTTATATGGGGAAAGATTCCAGATCTTCACTGATCACAAGAGTTTGAGATATCTCTTTGATCAGAAAGAGTTAAACATGAGACAAAGGAGATGGATGGAACTCCTTAAGGATTATGACTGCGAGATTCTATATCATCCGGGTAAGGCGAATGTAGTTGCTGATGCCCTGAGCAGGAAGAGTATGATATCTGCTATGATGATCAGGGAATGGGATTTACTGGAGCAATTTGCTGAACTTCGGATCAGAGTTAAAGAGATAGAGATTGGATTTTTGGCTAGCTTGCGAATAGAGCCCAGGATCATGGATCAGATGAGAAATGGGCAGCGCAGTGATCAGAGATTGATAAATATGGTTAGCCAAGCTGAACAGAGTTTGCAGTCGGATCTCACCATCAGTGAGGATGGATTATTGAGATTCAGAGGACGGATTTGTGTATTGGACGATGATACCCTAAAGAGACAGATACTGAGAGAATCCCATTGCTCGCGATACACCATGCACCTCGGGAGTACTAAGATGTACTGAGATTTGAGAAAGGTGTACTGGTGGAGTGGTATGAAGCGAGACGTGGCAGAATACGTAGCCAGGTGTTTAGTATGCCAGCAAGTGAAAGCTGAGCATCGGAAGCCCGGAGGACTACTACAGCCCTTACCTGTACCTACATGGAAATGGGAACATGTCACTATGGACTTTATTATGGGTTTACCGAGGACCCGAAGAGGTCGTGACGCTATATGGGTTATAGTGGATAGATTGACCAAGAGTGCCCACTTCCTTGCCATCAAGAGCACAGATACTGTGGATGCCTTAGCTGAGTTGTATGTCAGCGAGATAAGTAGATTACATGGGGCTCCAGTGAGTATTACTTCTGATAGAGATTCTCGATTTACTTCCAGATTTTGGACCCAGTTTCAGGAGTCCATGGGATCTCGATTGAGTTTCAGTACCGCCTATCATCCTCAGACAGATGGTCAGTCAGAGAGGACTATTCAGACCCTGGAGGATATGTTGAGGGTGTGTACGATGGATTTTAAGGGATCATGGGATGATCACCTGCCCCTAGCAGAGTTTGCGTACAATAACAGCTATCATACGAGTATTGGAATGGCACCTTTTGAGGCTCTATATGGTAGGAGGTGTAGATCCCCTGTAGCTTGGGAAGAAGTCGGTGACAGAAAGATAAATGCTCCCGAGCTTGTTGAGCAAGCTGTACAGAATGTAAAACTCATATATGAGAGGTTACGGGCTGCACAGAGTAGACAGAAAAGCTACGCGGATGTGCGTAGACGGCTACTCGAGTTTGATGTTGGTGACGCAGTATTTCTGAAAATATCACCGAGTAAGGGTATCATGCGATTTGGGAAGAAAGGGAAATTGAGTCCTCGATACATAGGACCATTCGAGATTCTTGAGAGAGTGGGAGAGGTAGCTTACAGATTAGCATTACCCCCACAGATGTCTGAAATACACAATATTTTTCATGTGTCTATGTTGAGGAAGTACCACCCAGACCCTTCTCATGTCATAGAGTATGACGAGATGGACATTCAAGAGGATATGAGCTATACTGAGGAACCCGTCCGGATTCTCGATAGAAAGGAGAAGGTACTGAGAACTAAGAGCATCCCATTAGTGAAAGTTTTGTGGAAACATCACTCAATGGAAGAGGCAACGTGGGAACTAGAGAATTTCATGAAGGAGAAATACCCCCATCTATTTGACTAGTTGAGTTGAATTTGGAGGACCAAATTCTTTTTAAGGTGGGGAGGATGTGAGATCTGAGAATTTTAGATATATTTTAATGATGTAATAAGAACTTGAAGTGTAATTTATTGAGCTAAGTGAATTGTGGAAATTATATTTGGAGATTTATGTGTAAGTGTTTAACATAAGTGCGAAACTAAGAGGTCAGATCGATCTTGGGGAAGGAGAGATCGATCTGGTGAGTTAAAAATGACAAGGAAGGAGGAATTTAAGGAGCAGATCGATCTCCAATGGAAGAGGATCGATCTCCTTATGATTCTGTTTGGGAGAAGATCGATGTCCTCAAGGAGCAGATCGATCTCATAAAGCTATAAAGAGATCTCACCCCTCGACAGATCGATCTCCTAAGCATAAAATTACCCCAAATCGTCCCCAAATTCAAATGTAGATCGATCTCATCAAGAGCCAGATCGATCTCCTACCCTCGGTCTATATAAGGAACCCCTGCTTTCTCCTGCAATTTCATTTTCTCTCTCTTCCAACCCCCATTTTCACCGAGCCCTAGCTTTCTCACTCATCCAGAGCACCCGTTTCCGTCCAAATCAGAGGCTGTGGCAAGAAGGAAAGTTGTTCCTCATCAAAGGGAGAACAACATACTTGGAAATCGTAAGACGGATTGAATCGAGGCAAGACATAAGCTCTCCACAAGTTTTGGGTAATTTCTAAACCTCGATCTTGATATTTGAGATGATTTTGGTAATGATAGTTATGGGCATTGTGTTGAAGTAGTTGAAAAATGATTAGGGATTGATGAAATTACAATGTAGTTGGAGTGATGTTGATATTTAGCAATTTTGGTAATTTTGGGAATTTTGAGCTATAAATGGAAATTTAGACAATGTGGTGAATTAGCATAGATAATTGGGCATGAGAAATGTAAGACGTTGAGATGTTGTGAATGAGATTGTAGTTTGGGGTAGAGTTACGAGAATCAAGAGATTTGAGGTGTTGTGAGCAATTATGCTCGATTTTGAGAATTGAGGTACTGTGATGATGAATATTGATGTTTTAACATCGTTTGGACAGCTCGGGAGTTCCAGAGTGGAATGCGAGACTAGTCCGTGACAAGGGGGAAACAATTGCACTATATGAGGTGCAAAGAGGTAAGGGAAATTAAACCAATTGTGTATGTGATTTTGAACTATTATAGCATGATTTGTGATTTATAAAACAAGCATGTTTGATGTGTTGTGTTTTTATGAGAATGCACACGATTTTTATAGCCGGTTGGAGCCCAATGTTTTTTATGAGTTTATAATTGGGCTCTAGTTAAGGCGATCTTGAGATTTGAGAAATGTGTGTGTGTTTTGCCGGTTGGGACTCGGTTTCAATATGTTTTGTGTTGAGTACAAAATAGTTTTAAATGAGTTTTATGAGAGAAAAACCACTATGAGTTCTACGTGAAGGCAAACCAGTCTTATGTGATAAGACTTAGGTGTGTGATTCTGAGTACACACCGAGCATTGCTCTGGTAGCATGTAAACCCGATTCTTCTCCGTTTTGGTAACGTGAGATTCCCCGTTCAGTGGCTATGCCACGTATATTTGGTGGCCGTTGCCACGTGAAACCCTATCCTGTGGCTGTGCCACGTGTGAATTTAAATCAGTGGCTATGCCACGTGCGTTTAGTGGCTGTGCCACGTGTGAATTTAAATCAGTGGCTATGCCACGTGCGTTTAGTGGCTGCGCCACGTACATTATTATCATAGTGATTTTATCACGTTTATTGAGAAAGCGATTATCGCATTACTTTCACATGCTTTGTTATTACTCTAAACTGGCCTTTTTACTTCATGTTTTCACATGATTTGAGATATGAGAATATCGTTTTGAGTACTTTCATGCTATGGTTTTCAAATAAGTATATTGAGTTTCACATACAAATAAATATTTTGTGATGTGTATTTTGGTTTATGAAATGAGTCCCTTACCCCCTTTACTGAGCGATTTAGAAGCTCACCTTGTTTTTCTTTCCCCCCAGATTTCTTCAAGTGAAAAAGGGTTTCCCTGTGACGTACGGAGTAGTGGCTAGTGGAGGACTTGAGCTCCAGGCCATATATTGTGTTTTGAGGTATCATTTATCTTTTCATATACCCAGACAATTATTGTAATTACAGACACTTGATGTATAACATTGTATGGGATGTATTAGGATTAATTAACTTGAGATCGAGTAATATATATGATATAATATATACTATTTAATGACGAGATCTTGAGGTATGATAAGTGTGATGATGTATGACACTGCACAAGAATGCACTCTTAATTGTGAATTGTTGAGTAAAAAGTTTTAAATTTGCCCGATTTTTCGCGTTTCCGGGGCGTGACAGGTAGTTCCTCTCATGGTCCTTAAGTTGTCTAGTTCCATAGGCTACTACCTTCCCGTCCTGCATCAGTACACAGCCCAGTCCTTGTCTAGAGGCATCTGTATATACTGAGTAACCTCCTGAACTGGTGGGTATGGTGAAAATAGGTGCGGTGGTCAGTCTGTTCTTTAGCTCACAGAAACTTTTCTCACACTTATCATCCCACTCGGATGCCACATTCTTTCAAGTAAGACGTGTCAATGGAGCAGCCAACTTAAAGAATCCTTCGAAAAATAGTCGGTAATAACCTGCTAAACTCAGGAAACTGCGGATCTCTGTTACTGTCTTGGGTCTTTCCCACTGTACCACAACCTCTATCTTAGACGGATCAACTGATACACAGTCTCTCGAGACTACATGACCCAAAAACGATATTTCACTCAGCCAAAAATCACACTTGTTTAGTTTCGTATGCAACTCCTGATCTCGGAGGGTCTGCAATACTGTTCTCAAATGCTATGCATGCTTTTCCCTGGACTTCGAGTACACCAGTATGTCATCTATAAAGACAATCACGAATCTGTTCAGGTATGGCTTGAATACATCATTCATTAGAGCCATAAATGCTGCAGGAGCATTTGTCAACCCAAATGGTATAACCAAAAACTCATAATGGCCATAACGGGTCCTAGACCCTGTCTTGGGTACATCTCCACTCCGAATTCTCAACTGATGATACCCAGACCTCAGATCAATCTTCAAAAACACTTGTGCTCCCTGCAATTGATCCAATAGATCATCAATTCGTGGAAGGGGATATTTATTCTTGATGGTAGCCTTATTCCACAATTGATAGTCTATACATCTCTGTCACGACCCAATTCCATTCTCTTTAACCGAAAATCACTGAAAATTTTTCGTGTTTTACTGTTACCTTACCCGGTCGTGAACTAAACTCACCACACACTGTTGGGCTGTGAGTCAATAATAAACACCACATCTCATTCATCCTCAATTAATTAAAACGATGTCATACATTTGCATTTAATCGTGTACTTATACGAATACATGTTTTACTGACATCTACATCCCCCATAATTACAACTCAAAAGAATACTGTGCTTTTACATTGTTTAGATACAAAAAGAATCACTGTGCATATACCTCTTAGCAATGGAGATGCAGCGGAGTTCAAAATACCACGCCTCAGTCCTTACTGGGCTACTATGCACGCTCTGTAGGGGGAAAATAGAGTGGGATGAGCAACCACACGCTCAGTAAGGCAATAATGCAAGCATGGTAGATAACTACTCTATCTACATGCTGATAGTGTTATGCATAAATCATTTATGGTAGGAGCATGAAGAATAAAACTATGCCATGTGAATATACATATATATCATGTATCAAAATCATGTGCATTGGCATATAAAACATGGTAGAAACATCATGTATAAATCATCTCATGCTCAATCTCATTTAAATTCATAAAAGGGCAATTCATTAAGAAACCTCCTTTTTAAACCAACATCATAAACCTCTTTCTCAACACATAATTCCCACCAAATCAACTCACAATCACAACCACATTTTCATTTCACAATTCACGCATGTGTATAAAAACTAGGTCACTATATCAAGAGTGCCTATGTGGACCATTACATCATAAATCATCCCAGACCACACGCATCCAAGTGTGCGGTGTGACGACTGCCCTCCCCGCACCAGGTCACAGTCTCACTCAACGTATTGTCCTCTTTGGCTGCGCAGCGGAAGCCTCAAGGTTTTGTTCCCTTAGGACGCGTCCTAAGGGAACAAAACCTTGAGGCTTCCGCTGCGCAGCCAAAGAGGACAATACGTTGAGTGAGACTGTGACCTGGTGCGGGGAGGGCAGTCGTCACAATAAAATGCGCGTTTTATTGTGACGGCCAACCCCTGCCCTGCCAACCCCTGCCCGGCCAACCCCTGCCAACGGCCATGGCAACCCTTCTTGGGCCCATCGACAACGTTGGTGGTCCAACAACGGGTGGTCAAACAACGCCAACAAGTCCAACGTATTGTCCGCTTTGGGCCGAGGCCCGCACGGCTTTGTTCCATTCAGGGAAATTCCCCTCAGAACGCGTCCTCGGAGGCTCGAACCAGGGACAACACCCTTAGGCTCAATGGCATCAGGAGTGCAAGAACTAAGGGTGTTGTCCCTGGTTCGAGCCTCCGAGGACGCGTTCTGAGGGGAATTTCCCTGAATGGAACAAAGCCGTGCGGGCCTCGGCCCAAAGCGGACAATACGTTGGACTTGTTGGCGTTGTTTGACCACCCGTTGTTGGACCACCAACGTTGTCGATGGGCCCAAGAAGGGTTGCCATGGCCGTTGGCAGGGGTTGGCCGGGCAGGGGTTGGCCGTCACAGTCCACTGACCCGCAAGGCCCATCGACAACGTTGGTGGTCTAACAACGGGTGGTCCAACAACGCCAACAACATCCACGTATTGTCCGCTTTGGGTCGAAGCCCGCACGGCTTTGTTTCATTCAGGGAAATTCCCCTCAGAACGCGTCCTCAGTGGTTCGAACTCGGGTAAACACCCTTGTTCTTGCCACTGATGATGCGTTCTGAGGGGAATTTCCCTGAATGAAACAAAGCCGTGTGGGCTTCGGCCCAAAGCGGACAATACGTGGATGTTGTTGGCGTTGTTTGACCACCCGTTGTTAGACCACCAACGTTGTCGATGGGCCTTGCGGGTCAGTGGACCTGGGCTTGGTTGCCATGGCCGTTGGCAGGGGTTGGCCGGGCAGGGGTTGGCCGTCACAATAAAAACGCGCGTTTTTATTGTGACGGCCAACCCCTGCCCGGCCAACCCCTGCCAACGGCCATGGCAACCAAGCCCAGGTCCACTGACCCGCAAGGCCCATCGACAACGTTGGTGGTCTAACAACGGGTGGTCAAACAACGCCAACAACATCCACGTATTGTCCGCTTTGGGCCGAAGCCCGCACGGCTTTGTTTCATTCAGGGAAATTCCCCTCAGAACGCATCATCAGTGGCAAGAACAAGGGTGTTTACCCGAGTTCGAACCACTGAGGACGCGTTCTGAGGGGAATTTCCCTGAATGAAACAAAGCCGTGCGGGCCTCGGCCCAAAGCAGACAATACGTGGATGTTGTTGGCGTTGTTTGACCACCCGTTGTTAGACCACCAACGTTGTCGATGGGCCTTGCGGGTCAGTGGACCTGGGCTTGGTTGCCATGGCCGTTGGCAGGGGTTGGCCGGGCAGGGGTTGGCCATCACATGCGGGGTATCACGCTGGCACGAAGATGGATTATCCCTCGCCAGACTTTCTCACCACATAACCATCATGCGGTACATCATACTCCATGTGATATACACGGTACAGCGTACTCCGCAGACACATATCGTGATTGGGGGTGCCATTCCTATGTCTTACCTACCCCATACCAAGAGTTTTCCATATCCGTGAAGGAGAGCCTCCCTGCCGAACAGAGCCTCCCCGCCTAACAGAGCCTCCCTGCCTCCTCGGGCTTAAGGATGTTAGCTTAAGGATGTAGGGCTTAAGGATCCTTCCGTAAGAGAGCCTCCCCGCCTCTTTGGGCTTAAGGATGTTGGCTTAAGGATGTAGGGCTTAAGGATCTTACCGTACCTATGTAGGAGAGCCTCCCTGCCTAACAGAGTCTCCTCGCCCCTCCAGGGCTTAATGATGTTGGCTTAAGGATCCCACCGTAAGAGAGCCTCCCCACCGAACAGAGCCTCCCCGCCTAACAGAGCCTCCCCGCCTCTTTGGGCTTAAGGATATTGGCTTAAGGATGTAAGGCTTAAGGATCTTACAAACTTTCACAACCTTATACGTGTCACAATGTGCAAACTTGTGCGAGCAAAGCTCTAGCACGACTCAGGCATCCTCTCATACAGAGACGCGTACGAGCATAGCTCTAGTACGGTTATACTCATAAGACAATCATTCAAAATCCACGTACGAGCAGAAGCTCCAGTACGGTTTATAAACATCATCATAGTTTCCAAATCAAGGTGCGAGCTAAGCTCCAGCACGTTTCATACAAATGAAAACATAGAAATCCAGCGCGAGCGAGGCTCTAGCGCGATTTATGTCATACCAATATGATAGGCGGCTCATATATAATTAAAAAATCCCAGCAATCGGGTTTAGCACTCACGATTGCTTTTCCACAACAACAATACAATACTAGCCGACCCATCTACAAGCTTGCTTAAAACCAAGCAATTCGTTTTGGAAAAACATCAAAACATTAGATTTATGCAATTATTAGCCTTACTATCCCATTTCATAAAATCCACTTCAAATCCAAAACCACGCATATACTCATCATCATTCACGAATACCATCAATCATTTATTTGAGCAACCATGCATTTCATACAACACCCAATATTCACCCACAAGTTCAAAGTACGAGCAGCTACCTCTATATACTCACAAAATTCCCTTACCTGGAATCGCGATGCGTGATTCCACTTCCTTAAGCTGCTTACTCATACGGTTCGATTCGTCTTCAACGAACTCTTCGGGACTAGACAAAATCGTATCCCGCATTATATTCGATCCATATAATGCAACCCTTGTGCTTGCTATAGTCAATTTAATCTATAGCCTCTATTAACGCTTATATGGCCTCGTTTCATTACTTTACCCATAACTCGAGTTTATGGATTCTTTTTAGGCCTATTACTTATTCCGAATCGATAATAAATCGATATTAAGCTCATAGTGTTCATACTTCATGAATTCCCTCACTATGACATTTATCAAGCATATTCATACTCATTTCCACAATTCCTCCAAACTCACAATGTAATCTCATTTAACCATCTAAAATCATAAGCATTACCTCACTAACAACTTTAGCATGCCCATAAATCATAAACTCATTCAACCCATATATTCTCACATCATACCCATTCTAGGTTTTCTAGGTTACACCAATTCCACCACATCCCTAGATAATTTATCCATTAATAGTCATGCCAAACAACTCCAAAATCAATTAAATAGACAATGTATTTGGATTGGAGTGTTAGAATCTTACCAAATATGATTTTTCTTCTTGCTCCAAATGGCAATGCCCTTAACTCCTTCAATACCAACAATGGAAAAATGCCTTCACACTATGTTGTTCTTCTCTTTAATAGGAACAACTTTGCCTCTAATGGTCTCTCTTTAATTCTTGCTGGAAATGGCTGATTTTAGAGAGGGAAAGTTAGGTTTTTGGGTTGAAAGTGAAAGGTTAGTGTTTTTCCCGAGATTTCCTGATTTCCAGCACTCCTTATATAGAAATAGCTTGAGGAGATCGATCTGGTCCAAGAGGAGATCGATCTGGTCCCTTAAAATCCCTCTTTTTCACGGCATTTTTAAGCTTGAGATCGATCTGTCGAAGCATGAAATCGATCTGTCTAGGCATGAGATCGATCTGTCGAAGCATGAGATCGATCTGCTCCCAAACAGAGAGCTAAGGAGATCGATCTGGGTGCTTGGGGATCGATCTTTTCACTACAGAATGCTTGAGAGATCGATCTGGCTCCATTGGAGATCGATCTGCTCTATTCTTTTGCCCAAATAAGAGCATTCTGGCTCTTCCAGATCGATCTCTCATCCTATGAGATCGATCTGGCCCTCATGTTTTCCAGATTTCCTGCAGTTTCCTTGGTGCAACTCATACCAATACATCCCTAATCTATTGCCATGGCCATTTTCTCATCCATCCACCTTTATAACTTGAAAATGGCATCCATTCATACCTTATGCACATTGAAACTTGTGTGCATTCATTGTATGTCCAAAGGTATGCTACATGAAACCAAATGGAAGCATAACTCCATTCCATTTTACCACACTACTCATCTTGAGTTTCAATCACATCCATCTCTTGCCAGAACTCATTTCTTCATATTCATACTCAATGAAACTTGTATGTATGTTACAATTCATATTACACATACATACATTGAATCCATGGACTTACATCAATCATACTTTACATTACAAGTCCATTCATATTATTTGATCCAATTATACACATTACCATTATACATATACGGGGTCTTACATTCTCCCCTCCTTCAAGGAATTTGGTCATCCAAATTAGAACCAAGTCACTCTTCAAAAAGTTGGGGGTACTTCTCCCGTATCAAGTTCTCCAATTCCCACGTGGCCTCTTCCGCCGTGTGGTGTTGTCAAAGAACTTTCACCAAGGGAATTGTCTTATTCCGCAACACTTTCTCTTTTCTGTCCAATATCCGAACCGGCTTCTCAACATACGTCATACTCTCATGGAGTTCCAACGGCTCATATCTTATCACGTGTGTCGGGTCCGGGTGATACTTCCGAAGCATCGAGATGTGGAAGACGTTGTGGACATTTGCCAAGTCCGGTGGCAATGCCAACCTATACGCCTTATCTCCACTCTCTCCAAAATCTCAAAGGGTCCGATATATCTAGGGCTCAGCTTGCCCTTCTTACCAAATCTCATAATACCCTTCGATGGTGATACCCTCAGAAACACCGACTCACCCTCATCAAACTCCAGTGGTCTTCGTCTCTTATCAGCATAACTCTTTTGTCGGCTCTGAGCTGTCCGTAATCTCTCACACATCAACTGGACGTCCTCAGATGCCTGCTGCACCAAGTCCAGAGCAAAAATCTGTCTGTCACCAACCTCTTCCCATCCAATAGGGGAACGGCATCTACGCCCGTATAATGCCTTATAGGGTGCCATCCCGATACTAGCATGATAGCTATTATTATAAGCGAACTCGGCTAACTGCAGGTGGTCATCCCAGGAGCCTCTAAAATCCAGCACACACGCTCTCAACATATCCTCGAGGGTCTGTATAGTCCTCTCCGACTGCCCATCTGTCTGAGGATGAAAAGCGGTGCTAAAACTCAATCGGGTCCCCAGCGCTTCCTGAAAATGTTCCCAAAAATGGGAAGTGAAGCAGGCATCCCTATCAGAAACAACGCTCACTGGTACACCATGTAGCCGTACTATCTCTCGAATATACAGGTTCGCCAACTGACTCAATGTATCGGTAGCTCTCATAGCCAAGAAATGGGCGGACTTAGTCAACCGGTCCACAATAACCCATATGGCATCATGACCTCTACGGGTCCTCGGCAACCCCATCACAAAATCCATGGTGACATGCTCCCACTTCCATGTCGGTATCGGTAGAGGCTGCAATAATCCTGCAGGCTTCTGATGCTCTACCTTCACTTGCTGACAAACGAGACACTTAGCGACATATTTAGCGATGTCTCTCTTCATTCCAGACCACCAATAAACCTTTCGAAGGTTTTGATACATCTTGGTACTTCCCGGATGTATCGTATACTTTGATGAGTGAGCCTCTGATAAAATCGTTCTCCTGATCTCAGGATCCCTGGGAACGCATACTCTGCCTCTGAACCTCAATAAGCCATCAGCACTCTGCTCAAAATCAATACCCACACTTGTCTGTATCTGCCTCAGCCAATCGATACACCGTCGATCGCTCTGTTGGGCTTGCCGAATACGGCCAATCAACTCTGGCTCTAGTCTCAAACTAGCCATGATCTCAAGTCTCTCAGATCCAGGTGGGGTTACATCTAAACTGAGGTTCGCAAAGTGTTCTAACAATTCATGTTCCCGTATCATCATATAAGACACCAACCCAAGGCTCTTTCTACTCAAAGCATCGGCAACTACATTTGCCTTACCTGGGTGGTACATGATTTCACAATCATAGTCCTTCAGGAGTTCGAGCCATCTCCTCTGTCTCATATTCAGTTCTTTCTGCGAGAACAGGTACTTAAGGCTCTTATGATCTGTGAACACCTGAAATTTCTCACCATAGAGATAGTGGCGCCATATTTTCAAAGCAAATACTACAGCCGCCAACTCCAAATCATGTGTCGGGTAGTTCCTCTCATGATCTTTCAACTGTCTAGATCTATAGGCAACTACCTTCCCATCCTGCATAAGCACACAGCCCAGTCCCTGGTGTGATGCATCCGTATACACCGAGAATCCTCCTGAGCTGGTAGGAATGGTGAGAACTGGAGCAGTCGTCAATCGACGCTTAAGCTCCTCAAAACTCCTCTCACATGCCTCATCCCATGTAAACTTAACATCCTTACGCGTGAGGCGTGTCAACGGAGCAGCTAGTCTGGAGAAACCCTCTACAAATCTCCGATAATATCCTGCCAATCCCAGAAAACTCCTGATCTCAGTTATTGTCTTGGGCTGTTCCCACTGCACAACTACCTCTATCTTGGATGGATCCACTGATACCCCATCCTTTGACACAACATGCCCCAGAAATGAGATCTGTTCCAACCAAAAGTTACACTTGCTGAGTTTGGCATACAATTCTCTCTCTCGGAGGGTCTGCAGAACTATCCTCAAGTGCTCCTCATGATCTTCCCTGGACTTGGAATACACCAAAATATCATCAATGAACACTATTACAAACTTGTCCAGGTATGGCTTGAATATATCATTCATCAATGCCATAAATGCTACGGGAGCATTCGTCAATCCGAATGGCATCACCAAAAACTCGTAGTGGCCATAACGGGTACGAAATGCTGTCTTGGGTACATCTCCACTCCTGATCCTCAACTGATGATACCCTGACCGCAGATCTATCTTAGAAAATACTTCGGCTCCCTAGAGCTGATCCAACAAATCATCGATTCTTGGAAGGGGGTACTTGTTCTTAATGGTGGCCTTATTCAACAACCGGTAATCTATACACAGTCGGAGGCTTCCATCCTTCTTCCTTACAAATAGAACCGGTGCTCCCCAAGGTGAGACACTCGGTCTAATAAATCCCTTCTCCAGCAACTCTTGCAGCTGTTTCTTCAGCTCTTCCAACTCTATCGGAGCCATTCTATAGGGTGGTTTCGATATCGGCTCTGTACCAGGCACTAAATCAATGCAAAATTCCATTTCCCTTTCAGGTGGTAGTCCTGATAATTCGTCTGGAAAGACATCAGGGTAATCCGTAATTACGGGTATGTCCTTCAATTCCGGGTGTGCCTCATCTATATCGACCACATAAGCAATGAACCCTTCACATTATCCTCTCCATCGTTAGTAACATAAACCATCACTCCACATTCAATATTTATCAAAAACAAATAATTTATCTCTTAAGCAATATGCATTTAAAATTATACTCTTTTATTTGCCACAATTATACAAGTTTCATATCATTTCTTTTCATCAAAATTTACAATAAGATTGTCTAATCCTGAAAACATCAATGTTTTGGCATGACAATCCATCACAACACGATTGGTAGCCAACCAATCCATTCCGAAAATTACATCAAAATCATTCATATTCAATAAAATCAGATTGGCTATCATTTCCTTCCCTTCTATCTTTAACTTACAATCCCTACATACATGCTCAGTCAATTGACTATCATTCATGGGTGTGGAAATCATCAACATTTTATCCAACAATATTGGTTTCACATATTTCAACAATTTATGTGCAAAGGAAGGTGATATGAAAGAATGCGTGGTACCAGGATCAAATAATACCAATGCTTCTAAATCAAAGATTCGGATGGTACCTTTAATCACATCCGTCGATGCGTCTGCAGTGTCCTGGTCCAGTGCATGTACTCTTCCTCTGCTCACACCCGCAGCCTGTTTCCCTTTTTCCTCAGTTGTAGCCCTCCTCCTCGGGGCTGCTGTCTCAACTAGAGCTCCCTCAGGCTCCCTGCCCTTCTATGGGGCAATCTCCATCTTCTCGGGACAATACTTAGCTATATGTCCTGGTCTCTCGCATCTAAAACACACCATAGGGGTCATCAGACAGGGCCTATTCCCATGAAATCTCCCACATCTCCTACACTGATCAGTAGTAGGTCGTGGTCCTCCATTAGTCATGCCCCTTGGTTCAGTCAAGGCTGGGTATACGGGAGGTCTAGCAGCTCTCTCCCGCACCTCTTCAATCTTTGGCCTCTTCTCGAAAAATCTTTGGCCATCTCTCTTGGCCACTCTTCCAAACCCGGATCTCTTTCGGTCCCTGTCCTTTCTAACACTGACTCTCCCAAGCTCGGAGGCATTTCGCTCAAAGTCTTGCTCACATAACTGAGCCTTATGTACAGCCTCCTCATAGGTCAAGATGTCAAAGGGAGCTAGCTTAGTCCGGA
This sequence comes from Firmiana major, assembly GCA_033439115.1. Classification (NCBI taxonomy): domain Eukaryota; kingdom Viridiplantae; phylum Streptophyta; class Magnoliopsida; order Malvales; family Malvaceae; genus Firmiana; species Firmiana major. The sequence continues at coordinate 38,272,518 of CM065907.1, read as the reverse complement.
TGGCCAATCTCAATCCATCCATGAACTTCTGTACCTTTCGGGTCTCATTACCCATCGTGTCAGGGTCATATCTCCCCAATGACATAAACTTGGACTCATACTCGTCCACAGTCCGGTTCCCCTGAACCAAATTCATAAATTCCATCCGCAATTTCCTCTGTGCGGTAGCTGGAATATACTGTCTCCTGAAGGCCTCTAGAAATATCTCCCACGAGATCTCAGAGTGTCTGGCCCTCAAAATAACATCGGTGGACCTCCACCAATGCTCGGCCTCGCCTTTCAACATAAACACGGCAAAGGCTACCTTTTCAGCTGAAGTGCATCGGAAAAACCTATATAGTTTCTCCATCTCATACACCCAATCCTCCGTAATCACTGGGTCCTTCACCCCTCTAAACACTGGGGGTTTCAGCGCTTGAAACTCTCGCAACCTGCTCATGTCGCAGTCATAACCCAAATCACTACCGCTCTGCTGTGGAGCGATAGGAGAATCTGTATCCCGGGCTGGAGGTGGTGTAACTGTAGCTGTCTCAGCAGCATGAGGTCTCTCCGCCTCTGCAGCCGCCTGTTCCGTAGTAGGCTGTGCCACGGGACCTCGTCTGTCACCGACGCCCAAGGTCTGCGTGACTATCTCCACCAAACTCTCAATACTCCGCTCTAACCTAGCGAACCGAGCCTCAGTATCATCTGCTCTCTCAGCAGGGTTCTGTGGAGCCTGTTCAGTCTGTGGCTCCGCACAGCTCTCAGGCCTACCTCTACGGCCTCTAGCACGTGCTCTCGCCCCTCTACCTTTGCGTGTAACTGGCATAGTGCCTAACTTCCTGTATTATAATAATTCACTAAGATCAATCCATCACGGTATACACAGTTATATCTAAACAAAAGCACAGTACTATGGGGATGTACTTTCCTACGTTTTATTAATGACTCACATCAGGCCAACACAGCTCTGATACCAATCTTTGTCACGACCCAATTCCATTCTCTTTAACCGAAAATCACTGAAAATTTTTCGCGTTTTACTGTTACCTTACCCGGTCGTGAACTAAACTCACCACACACTGTTGGGCTGTGAGTCAATAATAAACACCACATCTCATTCATCCTCAATTAATTAAAACGATGTCATACATTTGCATTTAATCGTGTACTTATACGAATACATGTTTTACTGACATCTACATCCCCCATAATTACAACTCAAAAGAATACTGTGCTTTTACATTGTTTAGATACAAAAAGAATCACTGTGCATATACCTCTTAGCAATGGAGATGCAGCGGAGTTTAAAATACCACGCCTCAGTCCTTACTGGGCTACTATGCACGCTCTGTAGGGGGGAAAATAGAGTGGGATGAGCAACCACACGCTCAGTAAGGCAATAATGCAAGCATGGTAGATAACTACTCTATCTACATGCTGATAGTGTTATGCATAAATCATTTATGGTAGGAGCATGAAGAATAAAACTATGCCATGTGAATATACATATATATCATGTATCAAAATCATGTGCATTGGCATATAAAACATGGTAGAAACATCATGTATAAATCATCTCATGCTCAATCTCATTTAAATTCATAAAAGGGCAATTCATTAAGAAACCTCCTTTTTAAACTAACATCATAAACCTCTTTCTCAACACATAATTCCCACCAAATCAACTCACAATCACAACCACATTTTCATTTCACAATTCACGCATGTGTATAAAAACTAGGTCACTATATCAAAAGTGCCTATGTGGACCATTACATCATAAATCATCCCAGACCACACGCATCCAGGTGTGTGGGGTATCACGCTGGCACGAAGATGGATTATCCCTCGCCAGACTTTCTCACCACATAACCATCATGCGGTACATCGTACTCCATGTGATATATACGGTACAGCGTACTCCGCAGACTCATATCGTGATTGGGGGTGCCATTCCTAGGTCTTACCTACCCCATACCAAGAGTTTTCCATATCCGTGAAGGAGAGCCTCCCTGCCGAACAGAGCCTCCCCGCCTAACAGAGCCTCCTTGCCTCCTCGGGCTTAAGGATGTTAGCTTAAGGATGTAGGGCTTAAGGATCCTTCCGTAAGAGAGCCTCCCCACCGAACAGAGCCTCCCCGCCTAACAGAGCCTCCCCGCCTCTTTGGGCTTAAGGATGTTGGCTTAAGGATGTAGGGCTTAAGGATCTTACCGTACCCATGTAAGAGAGCCTCCCTGCCTAACAGAGCCTCCCCGCCCCTCCAGGGCTTAAGGATGTTGGCTTAAGGATCCCACCGTAAGAGAGCCTCCCCACCGAATAGAGCCTCCCCGCCTAACAGAGCCTCCCCGCCTCTTTGGGCTTAAGGATGTTGGCTTAAGGATGTAAGGCTTAAGGATCTTACCAACTTTCACAACCTTATACGTGTCACAATGTGCAAACTTGTGCGAGCAAAGCTCTAGCACGACTCAGGCATCCTCTCATACAGAGACGCGTACGAGCATAGCTCTATGACGGTTATACTCATAAGACAATCATTCAAAATCCACGTACGAGCAGAAGCTCCAGTACGGTTTATAAACATCATCATAGTTTCCAAATCAAGGTGTGAGCTAAGCTCCAGCACGTTTCATACAAATGAAAACATAGAAATCCAGCGCGAGCGAGGCTCTAGCGCGATTTATGTCATACTAATATGATAGGCAGCTCATATACAATTAAACAATCCCGGCAATCGGGTTTAGCACTCACGATTGCTTTTCCACAACAACAATACAATACTAGCCGACCCATCTACAAGCTTGCTTAAAACCAAGCAATTCGTTTTGGAAAAGCATCAAAACATTAGATTTATGCAATTATTAGCCTTACTATCCCATTTCATAAAATCCACTTCAAATCCAAAACCACGCATATACTCATCATCATTCACGAATACCATCAATCATTTATTTGAGCAACCATGCATTTCATACAACACCCAATATTCACCCACAAGTTCAAAGTACGAGCAGCTACCTCTATATACTCACAAAATTCCCTTACCTGGAATCGCGATGCGTGATTCCACTTCCTTAAGCTGCTTACTCGTACGGTTCGATTCGTCTTCAACGAACTCTTCGGGACTGCACAAAATCGTATCCCGCATTATATTCGATCCATATAATGCAACCCTTGTGCTTGCTATAGTCAATTTAATCTATAGCCTTTATTAACGCTTATATGGCCTCGTTTCATTACTTTACCCATAACTCGAGTTTATGGATTCTTTTTAGGCCTATTACTTATTCCGAATCGATAATAAATCGATATTAAGCTCATAGTGTTCATACTTCATGAATTCCCTCACTATGGCATTTGTCAAGCATATTCATACTCATTTCCACAATTCCTCCAAACTCACAATGTAATCTCATTTAACCATCTAAAATCATAAGCATTACCTCACTAACAACTTTAGCATGCCCATAAATCATAAACTCATTCAACCCATATATTCTCACATCATACCCATTCTAGGTTTTCTAGGTTACACCAATTCCACCCATCCCTAGATAATTTATCCATCAATAGTCATGCCAAACAACTCCAAAATCAATTAAATAGACAATGTATTTGGATTGGAGTGTTAGAATCTTACCAAATATGATTTTTCTTCTTGCTCCAAATGGCAATGCCCTTAACTCCTTCAATACCAACAATGGAAAAATGCCTTCACACTATGTTGTTCTTCTCTTTAATAGGAACAACTTTGCCTCTAATGGTCTCTCTTTAATTCTTGCTGGAAATGGCTGATTTTAGAGAGGGAAAGTTAGGTTTTTGGGTTGAAAGTGAAAGGTTAGTGTTTTTCCCGAGATTTCCTGATTTCCAGCACTCCTTATATAGAAATAGCTTGAGGAGATCGATCTGGTCCAAGAGGAGATCGATCTGGTCCCTTAAAATCCCTCTTTTTCACGGTATTTTTAAGCTTGAGATCGATCTGTCGAAGCATGAGATCGATCTGTCTAGGCATGAGATCGATCTGTCGAAGCATGAGATCGATCTGCTCCCAAACAGAGAGCTAAGGAGATCGATCTGGGTGCTTGGGGATCGATCTTTTCACTACAGAATGCTTGGGAGATCGATCTGGCTCCATTGGAGATCGATCTGCTCTATTCTTTTGCCCAAATAAGAGTATTCTGGCTCTTCCAGATCAATCTCTCATCCTATGAGATCGATCTGGCCCTCATGTTTTCCAGATTTCCTGCAGTTTCCTTGGTGCAACTCATACCAATACATCCCTAATCTATTGCCATGGCCATTTTCTCATCCATCCACCTTTATAACTTGAAAATGGCATCCATTCATACCTTATGCACATTGAAACTTGTGTGCATTCATTGTATGTCCAAAGGTATGCTACATGAAACCAAATGGAAGCATAACTCCATTCCATTTTACCACACTACTCATCTTGAGTTTCAATCACATCCATCTCTTGCCAGAACTCATTTCTTCATATTCATACTCAATGAAACTTGTATGTACGTTACAATTCATATTACACATACATACATTGAATCCATGGACTTACATCAATCATACTTAACATTACAAGTCCATTCATATTATTTGATCCAATTATACACATTACCATTATACATATACGGGGTCTTACACCGTCGGAGACTCCCATCTTTCTTCCTTACAAACAGAACCGGAGCTCCCTAAGGTGATACACTCGGTCTGATAAACCCCTTGTCCAACAACTCTTGCAATTGCTTCTTTAGCTCCTCCAATTCCATTGGAGCCATTCTATACGGTGGTTTGGATATTGGTTCAGTTTCAGGCACAAAATCGATACAGAATTCCATCTCTCTATCTGGTGGCAATCCTAGTAATTCTTTCGGAAAGACATCAAGGAATTCTCTCACCACTAGGATGTCAACTAATTCAGGATAAACTTTATCCAAATCAACCACATAGGCTATAAAACCTTCAACATATCACAATCACAATCACATTTGATTAGTAAAATCATCCGTCCTTGGACATAATTTACTACTTCTTTCATTACTTTGTAAAGCTTGCAATATACTTTTCAGGGGTAGGAAACATTACTGTCTTAGCATAACAGTCTAAGAAAGCTTAGTTCGCAGCTAACCAATCCATTCCTAAGATTACATCAAAATCTTTCATATTTAACAAAATCAGATTAGTTAACATCTCCTTTTCCCCTACTTTTAGCTTACAACCATTACAGGCATACTCTGTCATTACATTATCTCTAAGTGGAGTGCTTATAAGTAAAATCCTACCTAGAGGTACAAGTATTACATGTTCAATCAATTTACATGCAAAAGTAGGCGATATGAATGAATGCGTGGCACCAAGATCAATCAATGCTAATGCTTCAAAATTAAAGACTAGGATGGTACCTTTAATCATGTCCTTAGAAGTCTCTGCAGAAGCCTGGTCCAAAGCAAACACTCGCCCATGACCAACAACTTGTTTTCCTTTCTCTTCAGCTGTGGCTTTCCTCTTAGGTGTAGATGTTTCAACCGTAGCCTTGTCTAGCTCTTTACCCTTTTGTGGGGCTGTATCAACCAACTCTCGGCATTCACGAGCTATGTGCCCTGCTTTACGGTATCTATAGCATAATCTCGTCATAGGGCATGGTCTACCCCCATGATATCTACCACACATCCAACATTGCTCGATGGTAGGTCTGGGTCCACCAATAACAATGCCCATGCCCATCAATACTGGAGAATAAGTTGGATGCACTGGAGGCTTCGTAGGCCCCTCTTGCATCTCCTCAATCTTAGGCCCCTTACGGAATAACCTTCGGCCCTTTCGGAACCCTCTATCATCAACCGACCTCTTATGATCTCTATCTTTGCCTTTACCACTCTTACTCAACTCTGAGGAAGCAACTCATAATCTTGCTCACACAGCTGAGCTCTGCATACGACCTCATCATAGGTGGTAATATCCAATGGAGCTAGTTGAGCTCAAATGGAAGATCTCAATCCCTCAAGGAATTTTTGAACCTTTTTGTCCTCAAGGCTCATGGTGATTGTATTATATCTGCCCAGGGATTTGAATCTAGACTCATACTCATCCACTGTCTGGTTCCCTTAAGTCAATGTTATGAATTCCAACTGCATCTTCCTCTGAGCAGTAGCTGGAATGTATTACCTCCTGAAGGCACCCAGAAATATTTCCCAAGTCAGAACCGTGTGTCGTACACTCAACATCGGCTGTGTGGCCATCCACCAATGCTTGGCCTCATCCTCTAATACAAAAGCCACAAAGGTGACCTTCTCTGTGTCGGAGCAATGAAAAAATCAGTAGAGCTTCTCCATACCGCGTATCCAATGCTCAGCTAATACTGGGTTCTTCATCCCATTAAATGAAGGTGGGCCGAACTTCTAGAATTCTCTCAGTCTACCCAGATCACAATCATAAATTCCCTCTCCACCAACCTGTTATGGAACTATAGGATCCTGAACCGGTGGGGGAATGTCCTGAACTGGGGGAGGTGCCGGTATCTCTACCTCTACAGCCTGTGGTCTCGGTGCAGGCTATGCAGGCTCATCTCTCTCAGGTGCAGCAGCCTGACCAATAGGGTTCTCCTGTCTACCCTCCATTCTGGCCATTACCTATGTAAACATCTCCATCATTGTGTCTACACTGCGCTGTAACTGCGCTATACGGGCCTCAGCAGCCTCACTAAGCTCTGGTGGATCTCTACGAGAACTAGACCCACTACGCCTCTCAGGCTCATTTCTATGCCCCTGAGAGTCCGAACTCTCTCGTCTACAAGTACGTTGTCTATCAGACATCCTGCATACTCAAAATAAGAGTCTCAGTCACATTTTCCAGCTTGGTATACACATTTGTATCCTAATAATGCACAGTACTTTAGGGATGTATAATTTCCTAACTATGGATATGACTCACATCAGACCAACTTGGCTCTGATACCATTCTGTCATGGACACGACTCTCTGTACCAGTCCGTGACCTTTACCTTACCACTTACCACTTACCACTTACCACTTACCACTTACAGTTGGACTGTGAGTCAACATCCAATCCACATTTCATATACATTCATTTTAATGAAATAGAATAGAAACTGGACTTTTCATAAATATACGGAAGCGTTTACATCAATTTCTATTAACTATACATCCCTTTCGTACAAAATATCACTAGACTGTGCATTAATTTACAAGATACAAAATTTTTCTCAACACAAGTGTATACCTCTCTGTACTGCTGGAGAACTGGAGAACACCTTAGCAGGGACGATTGCAGTACTCACTACTGCATAATACCTATGGAGGAGGAAATAAGGGGTTGTGAGCATAACACGCTCAGTAAGAAAAATGTGTAAGCAGGTAGATAACTACACTATCTACAAGTTAATATACATATATGTTCATTTTCCTTATAAAGCAATATGCATGTTCGTTAAAACAACTTCCATCAATGCGAAATCATTAATTCGCTAGATGAGTAAATGCATATTCACACAGTTCATCATCCAAAACCACTGGGGTTTAACTTCACACAGTAGCACATAGTTTCATATAACAAAATCTATTCACATAGCTCATATATAGAAAATGCTTTTTCCTTTGTACATCAATACATGTTGAGACATAATCATGGGTCATCCCATCCCCAGACACACAACGAAGGAGGATATCTGTCACCTCACACAGTAGTGACAATATCGTATCACTCAGATACATAAAGACTTATGGCCATAGTCGGATTCCAAGCTACGCTGATCAGGTGTGCGGGAACCCCATGCTTAGGGAGTCGGATCAACCATCCCTTCAGCTCACACATAAATCACGAAGATAATCATGACACATCGTACCCCATGGCTAACGCTCACGGTACATCGTGCTCCATGAATCCTTATCACCCATTTCTATTGTCTCAAAATCATGTGCGAGCTCTCGAGTTGAACACACAATATCACTGAGGCGTCGAGCACTCTTTTGTTTTCTTAAAATCCTTTTGAAAAATAATGTGCGAGCGAGGCTGGTCAATTTACCGTTGCCTCTCATGCTCTAATCACAATTTCACACAGAAAAGAAATAGAACTGCTCCTTTCATTGAGTATGAGTGAGAGGGTAAACTCCCTTCAATCACTCTTTATACACATTTCATATAATTGGTTAAAACCGTAGCCTGTCTATTATCATTCTTTCTCAAAAAGTTTGAAAAACCTCTTTTCACAACAATCATAGAAGTCATGCAACTCATACCATCGACTTATTTTCATACGTAGTTTTCTTCTAGATATATCAATATCTATATACTATCACATACATTTACACACAACAGATAAGAAAATATACGCATAGCTATCTCTATAGCTTATATACGTCCCTTACCTTGATCTTGTAGTGTATCTCTTCGTCTCACACTGCTTCACATGTCACCATTTACGTCTACAGCTCCGTCTATTTCTTCAGACGCTGCAGATACACATCATACGTATCATCCATCAATTCTATAATCTCAAACCATCAAAACACCATTTTATTATCTTATTTCCTCTTTGACCTAACATAGGTCCTTAGTAACTTTACATGTTATAGTCACTTCTAGCTATCTTCCCATTTATCAATAGGTTCATAGCAGTAGCTAGGTTAACATACTAGAATTTGGTAGCCTGAAAGCTTACCTAGTTTGCTTTTCTTGCCACTTGGTCCAAAATCTTTTAATATCGATCAACACCTTCGATCTATCATATCGAGTTCTCATTTCCAACTATGTTACTCTCCTCTGGCTAATGAACAACTTCGTAGAAAGAAGCGTCTCTTAATTCTGGCTAGAAAGGGTGGTTTGTCTAGGAAAAGTGTTTGAACACTTAAGCAAAAATTGAGAGGTTTTAGGTTACTGTGCCTTTCAGCCTCTAATCCAGTTTCTTATATAGAAATTCCACTAAGAGATTGATCTGCAGGGTGAGAGGATCGATCTCTCCTTCTTCACCACCTTACTTTTCAGTGTATTGTATTTCATGAGATCGATCTGCCCATAAGCATGAGATCGATCTGTTCCAACCAGTAGCTTAAGAAGATCGATCTGCTCCTAGGGTGAGATCGATCTTCTACAGGCGAGAGCTAAACAGATCGATCTGGCACAAGGATGAGATTGACTTGCTTTTGGCCGAGAGCTAAGGAAATCGATTCCTTCTACACAGAATGCTTAGCAGATCGATCTGGCCCTATTGGAGATCGATCTGCCCTGTTCCATTGCTCGAATAAGAGCATTTTTTGCTCTTCCAGATCGATCTTTCCTTCAATGAGATCGATCTGGCATTCATATTTTCCAGATTTTACAGCAGCTTTCTGCAGTAACTCACACAAAACATCTTTAAATTTGCTGTCATAGTCATTTTCTCATCCAACCACCTTTAAGACTTGAAAATGATATCCATTCATACTTTATACACATTAAAATTTGTGTGTACATCACAAACTCATATTACAAGTGTGTACATCAACTTTATGGACTTTACATCACTTATGCTTCACATAGCATGTACATGTATATACTTATGAATTCATAAGGTTACAACTGAAAATACGAGTCTTACAGAATTGAAGCATCTTAGTTCTTTTTATTGCTGCTAAGATTGAAGCACTTGGCTCGATAAATTACATGTAATTAACATACTTCAACTTTGGGGTTTTACCTGATTTATCTGATCTTCTTGTGTTTTCATCATCAGACTCTCTTTTTCGCTTTCTTCCTTCCTTGAGGTTGCATGTCGGTATCAGTTTCATCACTTCTTCTTGAGCGATATACTTATTTGCTCAAGAGAACATGTAAGACCCGATTTTATCGTAAGAGCAAAAAGGAAATGAATAGAAATTTTCGAGTACATCTAAAAATGCAAAGGGATTGAAATGGTATTCCCGAAAATGTGCATGGGTATAACAGTCAAAAGACCAAAATTCGGTATTAATCTGGACAAGAAAATTTAATTAAAAATATGGGATTTGAGAATCTTGATCAATAACGAAGAAATAATTAAATTTTGGATTAAATTGATCAAGATATGAATTTATTGGAATAAATCAAAATTTTCGTATGGAAAAATAATCCCAAAAATAATCGAAAAATATATCGAAAAGGTAAAATCGGACTGATAAATTTATTTACGGAATAAATGAATAAAATAATAATTTTTTTAGATATTTTTGGATTTTAATAATATTTTAATTGATTAAAATATTATTAAAAATAAAATAATAATAAAAATAAATAAGAAATAAAAAATAATAATAATAATTAAAAAAAACACAGAAAATCGCGTTTTGCGATTTTCTGAAGGAAACCGAAGCAGCCGAACAAGGGAGCCACCGACGGAGCCACCAGCGAGGGACCCAGGCGAGGTGGCCGAAGCCATCGGCCAGTCGAGCCATCGTTGGTGTTGGTGGAGGTCGAAGGAGGCAGCGATCGACGGTGAAAGAGGCCAAAAACGGAGAAGCCGAGAGAGAAAGGAGCATTCCCGGTGACCGGAGCAGATTCGGGCCCGACCACTGCCACCCGAAGGTAGCCCACGCCAAGGCCGACCGATCAGCGGCTGAATCGACCGGTGGGGCGGCGGCTAACGCCGGTAAACGACAAGAAACAGAAATGGGTACCGACGCCGAGGGAGAAGGGCCGGACCGGCCACTTTTCGACGGCCTTGAACGAAACCAACCCCAGATTCGAGATGCGGACGACCCATCGGAGCCACTAGTGGTGGAAATCGACGGAGAACCGACTGGCAAGCCATTGAACCGACCGAACCGGACTAAATCGGCGGTCTAAACTAGGTTGAACCGGACCGGACCGGTTTAGCCAAAAAGAAAAGGAAAAAAAGGAAGAAAAAAGGGAAAAAGAAAAAGAGGAAAAATTGGAGAAAATTTCAGTGATGCAATCGAGCTTCGGGTAAGTCGGTAAGCGGTCGAATTGACCGATTTAATTTTTGAAATATTTAATTTGATTAATATCCGACTGGAAATTTACCCGAAAAATTATTTAAATGTGTAGCTCGACAATTGACATCAACCGAGAGCTCGAGATAGCCTCGATTTGTGTACTATCATGGAATCTCGAGTAAGTAACCCTTATTTACGACAATTTTACATCGTTATGCGTGATTAATATTTATCGCATAAATTACGGATTTAAATTTCGCATTTATGAATTAAATTCTGGAAAATTGGATAAATTATCGTAATTAATAAATTGAGATATCCGAGAATTTAGAACGAGGCTAAATAAATACTGATGGGCCCAATGAGCCCAATAGGCCTCGATAAACTGTGGTAAATGGGCTTAAGGCCGATAAAGGCCCATTATGGTATAATCGGGCTCAATATGGGTAAACGAGCCCAATGATTTAAATTAAGCCCATAAAATTATGAAATACTTTAAATTGTATTGAATTTGACCTGATGAATATGTATCTGCAGTTTCGGAGATTGGATTGGGAGCAAATCGGACTGCGTGACGAGTCATCAGTGGAAAGGTCAGACTGTACAGAAAATGAGGTAAGGGAATTATGTGAGTAGCTAGAGGTAGCTACGCGTATTTTAATATCTTTTCTGTACACTGAATATGTATGTATACACGGTTATTGTATAATGATCCTAAAAGTGGTTTAAATGATTTTAAGGATCAATGTAGGTGAAAAGACTATTTTACCCCTATTGAGGGAAGTTCACCTAAGGATGGTGAAAGAATGACATGCATGAAATGCATGATTTAAGGAATTTTATGATTAAGGAATTTTATTGGTTTTAATCAAAGTAAAGCGATAGATTGGCCAGTAATTACATGAATTTCACATGATAACACTACGTAAGTGTTATTTATATTTAAATGGAAATTTCTTTGGAAAACGGCCAACTATCAAGTTTATATGGAAACAGATAGTGCTGACACTAGTTCGCACTATATCTGCATTTGTGAATATGCATAAATGTGCTTGAGCGGTTGCTTGCACCGACTTGTGTGACATCATATGCATGAAATGTGCTAGAGATGGTGCTCGCACTGATTTTTATTATTGTGAAATGAGAGCTGCTGGAGCCTAGCTCGCACTCTCTTTTGACATGTTTTGACATGTTTTGACTTGTTTTGACCAGATATGCATAAAAAGGTACTGGAGCGATTGCTTGCACTAGTTTTTATGATTTAACATGCATGAGCGATGCTGAAGGTTAGCTCGCATCCAGTTTTGATATGATAATTGCATAAAAGCCGTGTTGGAGTGTAACTCGCACGGGATTTGATTTAATTATGCATAAAGTCGTGCTGGAGTGTAAGTCACACGAGATTTGATTTACTTGAGCATTCATTTGTGCTGGAGCGTTGCTCGTACAAAGTTTTATATGGTTTTCATAATTCATTTGAATGTCGTACTAGAGTTTTTCTCGTATGAGGTTTTCACTGAGTTTTTATACATATCCGTACTAGAGCATTGCTCGTACGTGGATTTTACTTGAATTTATAATTAGTTTAAGTCGTACTGGAGCGCTGCTCGTACGCAGATTTTACTGATTTTTATGAAACCGTGCTAGAGCTTCGCTCGCACGAGATTTCTGATATCATGAATATGCATGGATCCGTGCTTGAGCTTCGCTCGCACATGGATTTATATTACATGCATATAGCCGTGTTGGAGCCTCCTGTAGACTGTGTGTCATAGTGAGATGATATGCTCATACGTGTATTCTGAGAAAAAGATGATATGGGTGGATAAGACCTATTGCAGGCACCCCTGATTGAGCTTGGGTTCACGGAGTATGTTGTACTGTGTATGTCACGCGGAGTACGCTGTACCGTGGGGATTGTTGGAGTGGAGTGGCATTAGCCACGAGGCAGCAAGCCTTGCCCTCGCAATCCTGGTGTTATGCTGTTCTGGCGGGTAGGACGACCCACCTCCCATTTCAGGTGTGATACCCTGCACATTAGGTACCGTGTTGCCAAGGATCACTAGGATATGACCATAGTCCTTGATGTTACTGATATAATAAGCTGCTTGTCTCACATGATATAATTATTGGTCGATAGACCAGGGTAGACCCGAGGGAGGGGTTAGGCCCCCGATTTTATGATTTTATGATATGTGACCCTGAAAAGGGTGGTTTTATAATCGAGTTTTATAATAAATTTTAATGAATTGTTTTATGAGATGATTGACTCGGAAGGGTTAGTTTTTACTGCAGTTTTAATGAAATGATTTAAATGCAGTAGCATGATGATGTTTTCCATGCTTTTATTCAAATTCATGATTTGTCTTACATGACATGAAAGAATGCATGATCTTGTTTTAATTCATGCTAAGTATGATTTAATGATGTCACATAAAATGCTATGAATGCATGAATTACATGATTTATATATGCACAAATAGTTTTGGATAAACTATGGCATTGAATATGCATGACTTTGTGCGTGAAATTTTAAATGAAAAGAAATGGATTTAAGGGCATGGCATTATGAGCATGTAGATAGTGGAGCTATCTACTTACTTGCATAATTGCCTTACTGAGCGTGTGGTTTGCTCACCCCCTTATTTTCCCATCTTTTGAGAGCACTCGTAATAGTTATTGAGCGGCTGAGAACTTGCAATCTTGATATCCGTTGCTTCCCATCGAGAGATAGGTATACACATTTGTATAGTTTTGTATCTAAATATGTAATGCACAGTACTGTAAATGGATATGATGTCGGGGATGTAGAGTTATAAATACCATTAAGTAAGTATTTATTTAAAGTCAAAAGATAGTAAACTCTGATAAATGAAAAAGTGAAAAATTTACTCTGATTTTTAGGTAATTTGGGTCGTGACAGAATAAATCCGAAATCGTCATCGGCTGATCCAAAATAGCGACTCTTGTAACTTTTCGGACCTTGTCCATTGTAGCATAGCTGTCACAGCTACTCCAGCTTGTAGATCTCGCACTTCAAGAGTAGCATTACATAACCGATCTACATAACTTTTTAGCGATTCTTTATTCCCTTATCTCAGGGTAAGCAAATAAGTGGCCTCTTTCCTTTTCTGGCTATTTATCACAAACGCCTTTAGAAATTCACTCATGACGAAATAGACCCTTTTGTTAAACTATTGAACCACTTCAGCGTATGACCAGTTAAAGTTAGCGAGAATGCCATACACATTATCTCATCCATGCAATAGTATTAACGACTTATAATTTTGAATGTGGTCATGAGGGTCATTTTTCCCAATATATGACGTTATCTGTAGCATCTTGAATTTTTAGGGCAGTGGTTTCCCCATGATCGTTGTACTGAACGAGACTTTTCTTCTCTGGTTCTCTTCAGCCGAAACTAACTTTTTCTCCTCTAAGATTTTTTCCACGATTTTCTTCATATCTGTAGCCTTTAGCGCTATAGGTGCAGATCAATTTTGTACCTTTTTGGTATTACATGAATAAGCCTGATCGCAATCAATAACCTCTTTTCCCTTACCTTGTAGATTATGAGTTTGCTTTTGATGAGTTTGAGGTGAAAAGTTTACCATTTCTGTTTTAGGGTTTCAAGTTGGATCCATTTTCGAGTCTGTCCTTTAAGTGTGGGACCCTGGCAGGCAATTAGCGTTCTGGAGCCAAGGATCTCCCGCATTCAAATATTCAGAACCTGCCACACCCTGACTCTCAAGATCTTCAATACCTTGGCGTCTTAAGCCTATTGCAATCTCACGCATAGGGACTTCTGCGCCCTGATGCCATGGCTCTCCAACACCCTGGGGCCTTAAGTTTGCCGCAGTCTCATGTACAGGGTCTTTTGTATCCTGATGCCATGGCTCTCCAACACCTTGGCGCCTCACGTCTGCCACAGTCTCACGCACAAGGTCTCCTTTAGCCTGACGTTATGGTTCTCCAGTACCCTGATGCCTCAAGTCTGTCGTAGTCTCACACATAGAGTCTTTTGCAGCCTGAATCCATGGTTCTCCAATACCCTGACGCCTCAAGTCCATCGCAGTCTCGAGCATAGGGTCTCCCGCAGCTTGACGCCATCGCTCTCTAACACCCTGACGTCTCAAGTCCGTCGAACTCTCATGCACAGGGTCTCTTGCAGCCTGACGCCATGGCTTTCAGACACCATGACGCTTTAAGTCTGCCGTAGCCTTATCCACAAGGTCTCCCGTAGCCTCACGCACAAGGTCTCTTGTAGCCTTACGCCAAACTCTGATGCCAGATCGTCACTCCAAATTCTCACTCAAAACCTTTAACGCCTGATGCCAGATTCTCACGCCAAATTTTGACGCTAAAGCCTCGCGCCAAACTTTGACGTTAAACTCTCACACCAGACTCTGACATTAAACCCTCACATGAGACTCTGACGGTAAACTCTCACACTAGACTCTGATGTTAAACCCTCACGCCAGACTCTGACGCTAAGCCCTCTCGCCAAACTTTGACACTAAACTCTCGCGTTAGTCCTTACGGCGGAAGTTTACCTCCTTTGGCTTCCTTCTCTTACTAGGTTTTGAGCAATCGGGGCAAGTTCATTTGCGGGAATGCAACCCTAAACAAGTTAACCATAACCCTCAATGTTTGGGCTATCTCTTCTCCTTGCTTCTTTATGGCTTCAAATTCTGCCACAAAGACTATGTTCACATGTGCCTCTCTATCCCTTTGAGCCCTATGGCCTGAGTTACGAATCGGGGAACTCACGGTATTGATAGGTTGCATATTAAACATATTAATTGTCATATTTTCCCATGATTTAAATTCTTCTATATGCTTAATTTTTGGATTTGACTTATATTTTGTATTTTGTATTATGGATGAAGGAATAGGAGCAAAATGGACTAAAGTTGCACAATTTTGAAATAGGAGCAAAATGGACTAAAGTTGCACAATTTTGATTAAATCACAAAATCAGAAGATGTCTTGGTGTAGGGCATGGGCACGTCTAAAGCAGTGACAAGAATTGCAACTTAAATATGTGAATTCAAGTCAAGCTCCATCACTTGTAGCTGAATTTGACTTAAACAGTCTAAAGATGGCAAGTGGAAGAATTTGATTATTAAGGGAGATATGACATGACTTTCTTTGGCAAAAACCAATTAGTGGTTGAAAAAGGAAAGAAATTTATTTGTAATCAAACTCAATCAGAGAAGTTTCCTTTGGAAAAAAGATTCTAGGGTTAGGATATTTAGTATATATAGACTAAGAGAAGGGAAGGTAAAATGTTAGATCATCATCATCATAGACACACAAGATACATTCTACTATTTTATTTTTCTTTAGGCAATTGAAAATTTCTTTGGTGTTTTTCTCTTAACTTATTGTTTGCTAAGTTATTTAGTCTAGCCAAAGGATAATTAAAGTTTTGGGTTCTTCAAGAATTGTGAGATCTAATTAATTTTTATTTTGTTCTTTTATATCTTTAATATTTATATATCTTCTGTGCTTGTTGAAATTATTGTTTTGATTGATTGTGCAATAGGGCCCTTTGTTCAATTGTCAGGATAATATATTACTAATTAGAAACTTGAATCTGTAATTATTTGAGTATTCTAATATAAGTGGTAAATAACATAATTGATTACAGAGAGGTTTTCAATTCTATATTATGGAGATATATAATCTAGCTTAAATAAACCTACATGTGTTTGTTGGTTAGAATCGATAGTCTCTCTAGTTTTTAATGTTGTTGGTAAATTAAATCTTAAGATCGTATCTAAGGTTGTTTAACTGGCAAGAGAAATAATTAGAGATCGTATCCTGATTATCGAAGAAGTAAAGAGGGATAGGTTATTAGGTCGTACTAATAACCATAACCAATTTGGTAAAGATTAAAAGAATCTATCTTTGCATCAATTATCAATTCTGTAAACCTAATTCTAAAATTATTCCTACGGCTGGATACTTTATCATATTGATTTTCTTCCAACATTTTGTATAGTGATTTCTCTTTTCTTTATTAATTTTTCTTTTCATTTTCATTATAACAAATCCCCAAGTATATTTTCCTTTTAAATCTTTTGCAGAAAAATAAATCTAACCAATCTCTGTGGGAAACGACTTTGCTCATCTATACTACAGTTTTAATTTATTTTTTAGCAGGAATTTACATTGTTAGTCTTGACAGCCACAAATTTTTGGCGCCGTTGCCGGGGATTAGTTTTTAATTAGATTTATTTTAATTCTTCGTTCTTCTCGTGCAGGTGAATTAATTTCGTACAATTCTAAGATTGAAAAGACAGTTAAGCATAATAGGAAGGAAGCTAAAATTCAAAAAGCATAAGAATCTACATCTTCATCCCCTAGATTGAATTTAGCCCTTAACTTAGCCAATTCATCTAGTGATTCTGACACTGAAGAAATCATGGCTGAATGAGAGCAAACTTTAAGGCAATTGGCTACATCACCCGTCAATCAACAACCTCTCTGCATTCAATACCCAACTTTGCAAGCAAATTTTGAATTAAGGTTGGGTTTGATCCATTTGCTTCCCAAGTTCCATGATCTTGAGAATGAAGATCCTCACAAACACTTGAAAGAATTTCATGTGGTATGTGCAAGCCTGAAGCCACAAGGAGTTACCGAAGAGCAAATCAAAATGCGAGCTTTTCCATTTTCACTAGCTGATAGAGCAAAAGATTGACTGTTCTATTTATCTCCTGGTTCTGTAACCATGTTGACTGAAATGGTGAGACTATTCTTGGATAACTTTTTCCCTACTTCAAGAGTAGCCAGCATTAGAAGAGAGATATGTGGAATCAAGTAGAAAGATATTGAGACTCTTCATGAATACTGGGAGAGATTTAAGCAACTTTGTGCAAGTTATCCTCAACATGGGATTTTCGAACAGCTCTTGATTCAATACTTTTATGAAGGATTGTTACCCATGGAAAGAAAAATGATTGATGCAGCTAATGGAGGTGCTATAGTGAACAAAACTCCTAGAGAAGCTAGAGATTTGATTTCCACCATGGCTGTTAACTTCCAACAGTTTGGATTCAGACAGGATATATCTCAAAGGAGAGTAAATGAGGTAAGTACACATTCTCTTGAAAATCAAATAGCTAATTTAACATATGTTGTTCAACAACTGGCTATAGGAATGAGAAATATGCAACAAGCTAAATCTTGTGGAATTTGTGTTACTATTGGTCATCAACTGACATGTGTCCCACACTTCAAGATGAACCTTATGAGCATGCCAATGCAGTTGGAGGATTTCGAAGTCCACCACAAAGGAATTATGATCCATATTCGAATACTTATAATTCAGGGTGGAGGGACCATCCCAACTTAAACTATGGAGCAAGACCTCAATTTCAGAACTTCCAATATAGACAGCCTGCTCCATAGTAACAACAACCATCTTCAAGTTCAGATATGTCTCTTGAGGAAATTGTTAAATCACTTGCGACTAACATACAACAATTTCAACAAGAGACCAAGACAAGCATCAGAAAGCTTGAGGATCAAATGAGTCAACTAGCAATTTCAGTGAGTAGATTGGAATCTCAAGGAAAATTGCCCTTACAGACAGTCATCAACCCTAAACTGGATGTTAGTTCAACAACCTTGAGGAGTGGAACCGAGTTGAAGGAACCTAACAAGACAACCCGAAAACGCATTCTAGAGGAAGAAGCTGAAAAGGAAGTTGTTGCACACCAGCCACAACTTGATCAATCTAAGGAACCTAATGGCACGTAGCAAAAAGTTTTGGCACCAATCCCTCATTTGCCGTATAAAACATCTAAATCCAAAAAAAAGGAAGAGGAAAAGGAGATTTTTGACACCTTTCGTAAGGTTGAGGTAAATATCCCTTTACTTGATACAATTAAACAAGTATCTCGATATGCCAAATTTCTCAAGGAGTTGTGCACCAACAAAAGGAAATTGAAAGGTAACGAATTTGTAAGCATGGGTGAGAATGTTTCAGTTGTCCTTCAGAAAAAGTTACATCTTAAATGCAAGGATCCAGGTATGTTTACTATCCCTTGCGAAGTAGGTAATGTCAAAATTGAAAGAGCTATGTTAGATCTAGGAGCTTCAATTAATGTCATGCCTTTCTTTATTTATAAATCTTTGAATGTTGGACCATTAAAAGAAACTGGTGTGATTATTCAGCTTACCGATAAATCTAATGTTTATCCTGAGGGTGTTCGAGAAGATGTTTTGGTGCAAGTTAATGGATTGATTTTCCCTGCTGATTTTTATGTGCTTAATATGGATGAAGATGATTCATCTGAATTTTTAATTTTGGGAAGACCTTTTTCTTAAAAACATCTAGAACTAAAATTGATGTGCATGATGGTACACTCACAATGGAATTCGATGGTGAAGTTATTAAGTTTAATATTAATGATGTCTATAAGAGCCCTAGAATTCACAAGGAAAAGATAAAGACCTTTCATGATCATATGGTTTCCAGAAAAAAATTTCTATGTTGGTCAGAAAGTTATACTTTATCATTCTAAATTAAAATTATTTCCTAGTAAATTGTGTTCTAGGTGGTTAGGACCTTTTATTGTTACTAATGTGTTTCCTCATGATGTAGTTGAAATTCAAAGTTTGGATACATGTTAGATTTTTAAGGTCAGTGGTCATCGCCTAAAGTCTTTTTATGAAGGTTTTCAAGTGCATGAAGTTGAACGAATTGAGTTGGAATGTCCACACTACAGTTGAGCATGGCTATGTCTAGCCAAAGACTTTAAGGAAAGGCGCTTTTTGGGAGGCAACCCAAAATTTCTCTTTATTTTCTGTTTAGCAAATGTTTTTTCTTGATTTTTGTTATTTTATTAGTAGTAGATAAGATTTATGTTTGTTTCGGTGGATAGAAGATGATTTCTCATAAGGCGTGGGCACGCCTTATAACGAAATCTGGGCACTCAATTTTTATAGAAGATGTGTTTTCATAGGGCGTGCCCATGCCTTACTGAAAACCTTCTTCAGCCAAAAACATTTTTTTTACAGAAGATGTGTTTTCATAGGGCGTGCTCACGCCCTATCGAAAAACTTCTTCTTCCAAAAAAAAAAAACTTTTTTCTTTTATTTTCTCATCTTCCACCTTCGCCTCCTTCTTTTGCCAAATTGCAGATCCCTCTAGGCACCATAGTAGTCATCAATTTCCAGAAGCCATCGACTACCTCTTCACGGCTCCATGCTGCAGACCACTTCTCGGCACTAGCATTGAGAGTCGTGCTGGTCATCTCACCACACCCAGCTTCAAGCATCTTCAGTTTCCAACCGACAACAACAGTGACCACCGACACCCACAATCGTTCCATCATTCTTCACCGAATCGAGACTCACAGTACCCACCGGAACTGAGAAACACAACATCAGTGTAATCCATTGTCCCGTCCTTGAACTATCACAACTGGTAGCAACAGCAGCTCGTGATCTCGCCTCTCTTTGAGCTCTCAAACACCATCAGCAGCCGTTCTTGCACCCTTCTTCACGGCTCCGAGTACAGTTCACTTTTTGGCAGCCCAGCAACTACCGAACCAGAAGTTGCGCCGATCATCTCACCTCACCCAACTTCAAACTTTTTTAGTTTCCAACCGGCAGCAACAGTTCCATCGCCTCTCCCCGAACTCCTAAACACCATCAGTAGCGACAGCCCAACAACTTTCAAAAAAAGGCCGAATCACAACCCACTAGAGCCGAGAGTTACAACAGCATCCACCAACTGCAGCTCCCTTTTTCTGCTGCAGTAGTGATTCGCACAGAGCCAACACGCCTACTTCAACAGTCCGCGATTCAACATCCCTCCTCCTTGCCTTGCTCCTTCGCTTAGCTGCAGCAAAATTTTTGCCTCACCCAGCAACAGCCGCAACACTGTACCCGAGCAATCTATGATTTTTTGCTAAATTTTTTAGATTTCTTAAGAAAAAAAAATAAATAAATTTATGGTGGTGGACGAGTTTCAGCTACACCATTCCTCTTATTAACATTAAAATTATCTAATTTAGTGTAGTTATTTTTGCCTGTTTGTGCTTAACAACAACACGGTGTGAGGAATTTCTCTATGGCTAGTAGTGGAGATCCAGGAGCTTCTTCCTCTCGTAAGTGTGCTTGGATTGGCAAAGGCAAAACTATACTCCCGCCATCAGAGTCGGATTTAAGCGGGAATCTCACATTTACCAAAAAGAAACATCAAAATAGGACCTATCCAAGCTCCCGGACGGCCCCAATATTATGCCATTGATGCAGGAGAACATTTTGCGTAACCTGAGCCAACAACCACTGCTGGCATTCCACTTGATGAAAGACTTGAAGGACTTGCACTCAGATTAGAAAGAATGGAATTGAACCGAATAGCTTTCTACCAACATATGGGGTTTAATCCACCCTTTCCCCCTCCTAAGTAATCAAAACAATGCTTCATGATGCTCAATATTTTTCAGTGAAGTTTTCTATTCCTCTTAATCCTTTAAAGTTTATGAGCACTTATTTGAATACATTGGGGAAAATGTATAGTTTAGGTGTGGGGGAGGGTATTTAATTATGGTTTTGCTATTTGTTTCGTTTTTCTTTCATTTTTCTTAATTTTTCATGAAAAGTTTTGCAAATCCAAAAAAACAATTTGCTCCAAAAGGTACATTAGTTATTGTTTGTGATCTCTTTGAGTTCTAGATTTTTCCAATTCTTATCCCATGAAAAAAATAATCATAAATGATTTATTTGTGCGCGAAATGGTTTTGAATTCTCAGGAAAACGCAGTGATTAGTTACTTTTGATTCATTAGATGGAAAAGTGCATATGATCTAGCACATATAACCTTTTTGGTGAGATTTGAGCCTATGAGCATTTATTACATCATGCTCCATTTCCTTGTTTATGTGATTGTCATGCATAGTTGACTATTCTAGAACTTGCTCTGCCATACATGTCTCAATCAACCCTTTTGATAAGTAGGATGCAATAAATCAAATAAGGGCATTTCGGTTAAACCATTTTCTTGTCATTATACATTTCTTTTCAAACCTACCCTTGTTATTATTAACCCCTAGAGAAACCACTTTGAGTCTGACGTTTTCTTTGGATTAAACCACATTACAAGCCATAATAAATGTCACACCTCGACACCGGGTGCCCTTCATCCATACGTACACTACTACGGTTGGGCTATGAGTCAATGTATTTGCTAAAATCCATGCATTTATAGCGAAAAAATTTAAAACTTAAATTCACACTCCCAAGTGTATGAGAAGATATACAAAATCAATTGTATAGTATAATATCTTTACATAACATCCCCATACAACTGTTTACAACTTCAATTCATAACTGTGTGATACACTATAATAGATACAAAATACTCATGTGTATACAAATATTAATACCTTTGCAACTGGTAGGAACTGTCCAAAACCAAAAAGGGATCTCGAGACCACCGCACTGTCCTACTTCTCAGTATCTAGAGGGGAAAAAGTAGTGGGATGAGCAAACCATAGCTCAGTAAGGAAAAATGATGCTAACATGTAGATATTGTACTATCTACATAGCCCATGCATGCATAAACAAAACCATGTTTCGATGTAAATGGAAATATAACTAGAAAATGCATTTAAACATTACTTCTCACAAGCATTTTCATAAAAAAAAGTATACGATATTCCCATTTGAAAACATGTCATAAACAGTACTATCATAGCACGAGTATTCAAATCAGGAGATTTATCTAAACACAAAATCTCTTTGCTTTTCTCAAATCATTTCTTTTCATCAAATCTCTTTCTTTTCTGAGTTTCTCATTTTCTCTTATCTCTGAGACAGGCATGGAATTTTCAACAATATAATATCCACGACATATGGCCATAGTCAGTGATCCCAGGCCTTATTGATCAGGTGTGCACTGGGTATCACTTCGCTTGAAAAGGGATGGGTCAGTCCTACCCTCAGGCTCATCTCGATCAACATCATCTCCTTATATCACATATACTCACGGTACAAGGTACGCCATGTGTCATCTACATGATACTCGTACTCATGTGCACCCAGTATGGTACATAGTATACCAACGGACAACTACACAATTCAACGTACGAACGTGGACCCAATCCATCTACCAACTCCAATGGACTCATCATCCTGAACCATGTCTCATATACCAGGCGAGCAAATCAACGAGACACACAGTCATCGCAAGGCTCCAGCGCGGTATCTCTCAGTGCGAGCAACAACTTCTAGCATAGTATTAAGTCAAACTCAGCAAAACTGGTGCGAGCAATGCTCCAGCACTTTTCTCAAATCTATCATGCGAGATAAACTCTAGCACGGTACGTTTTATTGTTAAGGCCTAGCCCGTTCCAAGGTCGTCGACTGGTATCCCATTGGGTCCCAAACCCCCGGGTTTACCTCAACTCAGTAAAAACTGGTGCAAGCAATGCTTGAACACTTTTCTCAAAAATCATCATGCGAATTAAACTCCAACACTTTGTCATTATAAAACCTCGTGTGAGTCACGCTCCAGCACGGTTTATCAAAACATGTAGACGTATACGAGAGAAACTCGGGCATAGTCAAAATCATTAAAACGGGTGCGAGCTAGAGCTCCAACACCCATTCATATCTCAAAACCGATAGGTGGCTTTTTTCTCCTTTAAAAACTCAAAACATGTTTATTTATGTAGCATGTCGTCCCATACTAAACATGTAAAACTAGCCAACCTATCCATCATTCATTTCTCATCCACAAAATCGACACATAGTTGAGAAAACATCAAAAACATGCACATCATACTATTTCCTTACCACATCCCATTTTCATAATACATATACATCATAGTACATTTCATGATTTCATATCATTTCATAGTTCCATAGCTAAACTACTAATTCTAGCGTCATATATACTGAAATCACTGTAAAAATACGTACAAATACCTCTATCGTCAACATACAGTCCCTTACCTCGAATCGCTCGTATTTCCTTCGTCTCATTTGCTCCATTCGCGATCCAGGTTAACTGCGTTCCGCGTATTTCAATCTACACGTGTAAATCATAAAGTTATTTTCCTTTCCCCCTAAGAAACATACGCATTATCTTCTATTTATCTATTCTTACTTCCCAATCCTTAAAGTCACATTTCACTCTTCCACTATTATCATTTTATCACCTCTTAAGCTTTCCATCACTTTTCCATGGATTTCCTCTTTACAAATTAATCTTAATATTACTCACCCATCACTACATTCATCATTTCTATCCATATTTCACATATTATTCAACTCACAAATATCTAGAAATCCATATTTGAAGCTTGAAGGTTGAAGAACTTACCCCTTTACTTAGCCAAACTTGTGTTAGCCAATACTCCTTCTCTTGGTCACACCAATGTGGGATTTTTGGTATGTTGTTCTCCTTACTTCAAGTAACAACTTTCCCTTCTTGAGCTCTTTCAGATTCTTGCTAGAATGTAGTGATTTTTAGAGTGAGAAAGCTTATTTTCTTTAGAGAAAATGGTAGGTGCGGGTTTGGTGGGAGAAATCTGAGTTTCAGTCCAAATCTCGTGCCCCTTTTATAGATGCAGAGACTTGAGATCGATCTGGTCTTTGTGGAGATCGATCTCTGCAAAGTTTGGTAGTCATTTTTACCAAACGTAACTACTACCAGATCGATCTTCTTCCATCATTAGATCGATCTGTTTACAAGCAAATTCCTTCTTGGAGATCGATCTGCCTCTTGTAGGAGATCGATCTGCTCCTTACAGAATCGTAAGGAGATCGATCTGTCGAGGGCTTGAGATCGATCTCTTCCAGGTCAAGAGTTAAGGAGATCAATCTTCCTTCCCTATGAGATCTATCTGCCCTGTTGTATTGCACTAATTCATGGCTTTTCATGAGAGGGGATCAATCTATCCTTCATATGAGATCGATCTCTCATCCCCTGCACCCTATTTTCTGCAATTTTCTACAGATTTTCCATGTACATTCATCCTTGTTTGCTTCATACCTCAATTTGCATTCCATGCACAATTAACACACAATGGCATCCATTCCACCTAGTTCATAGTTAATGAAACTTGTGCACACTACTTAAAATCATGGATGTTTCATTAAATTTCCAAAATCCTTACATCCTTTTATCACTTATACACTTGTAACAAAAGTACATGTACATCATATCTTCATAAAACAAATACATGGGAATTTACGGGTATTACATTTCTCCCCTCAGAAAATTTGGTCCTCCAAATTGAACCAAGTTTATTCCTAAAAAAATTGGGGATATTTCTCCTTCATTAGATCTTCTAACTCCCATGTGGCTTCCTCCGATGTATGGTGTTGCCACAAGACCTTAACCAATAAAATCGACTTGTTTTGCAACACCTTCTCTTTTCTGTCCAATATCCGGATCGGTTTCTCCATATACGACATATCCTCCTTGAGCTCCAATGGCTCATAGCTAATTACATGTGTTGGATCCGGATAGTACTTCCAAAGCATAGAAACATGGAAGACATTGTGGACTTCTGCTAGCTTAGGTGCTAAGGCTAGCCTATATGCTCTATCTCCCACTTTATCCAAAATCTCGAAGGGACCAATGTAACGAGGACTTAGTTTTCCTTTCTTCCCGAACCTCGTTATTCCCTTACAAGGAGATACTCTAAAAAATACGGACTCACCCATATCAAACTCAAGTGGTCTCCGTCTCCTATCAGCATAGCTTTTTTATCGACTTTGAGCTGTTCGCAGCCTCTCGTACATCATCTGAACATCCTCGAAGGCTTGTTTAACCAAATCGGGAGCAAGTAATTGTCTGATACGCCCAAAGGGTATTATCCGCAAGTGCACGGGTCGTACAAGTAATAATGAGATTTGAGTCCCAGATTATCGTCCCACAGAGAAGTTGACTAGCCTAATTAACTACCGGTTAATTTTACCCTAAGTATATCCTAGAAAATTATGAAGTTTACTATATGATCTACAAAGCTAATAGTACTGAAAATAATAAAACTATAAAATAAAGAAAATAAAATCGAGTTAAGAAATACTTACAATGCTCCAAGCAATCAACCTATAAAAGAAAACTAAAACAGTTAAAACTAATTAACGCGATAAAATGCAAATATGAAAATAACTAAAAAAGACTAATTAAACTAAAATTAAACAATTCTAAAATAAAAAATCTACTTACCTAAAGAAATTTTTAAACTTAACTCTAACTAACTGCTAATAAAACAAAATCTACTAATGCATGAAAATAAATTTAATCTAAATTAATTCTAAATATAACTCATAAAATACTAAACTAAAAATTAAATCCTAACACATAATATCTAAAATTAATTATTAACTAAGACTTAAAACTAAGATTAAATTAACAACTTAAAACATTAAATTTAACCTACGATTATCAACTAACAACTAATAAAACAATCAAAATAATAAAAATGCCATAAAAATTAAACTAAACAAAATAGAGGTGGCCAAACAAGGCCTTAACCGAATTGCAAAACACACAAGTGGTCTCGACAAGTCAATGTTCACGTTCTTCCAAAACATTTCCAGTTTCATGTTTATTTCTAGGCATACACGGTTTCGGCTATTGTCCCTGCTGCACTCTGCTTCTCAGTTCTGACCAGGTGCAAATAGGTGTTATTTCCGCTGCTGTTCTAGGCGTTGCTTCTGTCTGACTGTTGCTCCAGGCATTCTCGATTCTAGCTACTGGTGTGCTCTCGGTTTGTTTGTGTCCAACTATCATGTCTTGCTTCTGCTGTATGCTACTTTAGCTCAGCACCTACTGCCTCGCCCCAAGCACTCCAGGTTGCTCTCGGTTTGTCCCCTGCTCCTGCTCCTACAATTTCCAGCTCCCAACAGCAGCATACAGGAAACTAATACCAGCTTGATATTGAATAACAGAAAAATAACAACAATGAACAGTGGAAATAACGTGAAACAGAGCTAAACAGAGGCTGAAAATGAAGTTAAACTTGCTGCCTCTAATGAAACTCTACACCGAGCATTCTACTTTGTCCATTTCACTAACCAGCAACTAGAAATAAACAACAAAAAAGTAAAAATAAAATGCAGTAATTGCAATAGATTCAAGAACGTAAGCAAGTGCACTGAAAATGAAAGCTATACTATAAATGTAATCAAGAATCGAGACATGAAGTTTATGCAACTAATAAAGAAATACAGAAAAGAAAGAACAAAAAAGACATAATAAAACAGGAGATTAAAACCGAGAGGTAATATGTAAAACAAACAAAATAACAATGGAAGTTACACTCTCAAACCCGTGGCTCATTAACGTGCAGAATCATCATCACCAGCTTACTCTATTCCAGCTCTTTAATGCCATGGTTCCATATTGCTTAAATGTGAAACAATGCCTAGCATTTGCCCACATTAAAGCAGCAAAACCAAATAGCATAGATGAAGGAAAAAGTAAGGAACAAAATACACCAAGAAACCAACCTGAGAGTAACTAAAGATGATGGTTTTCAAATAAAACAAAGGAAACATAAGCTATGTGCTAGGAATAACCGAGAGCTACACTAAGGAGTAAGCCTTGTAAGTAAAATTTGAAAAAAAAAGACTAGATTTACCATTACCGAGAAGATGAAATGATAAATTGTTGCTATGAAATAGAAAATATCTAAGTCTAGAAGATGAAGAGCATAAACATGGAATGAAGATTAAAAGTAAATGGAAGCTAATAGAAATTGCAAAGTAAAACAAACGGGAAAGTAAAAAAAATACTAGAAAGGAAATAACTCTAAAAACTACTCTACCTACATTACTCCTACTCCTAAATTACATGGTTTTTTCAATTGCTTCCATGTCTTATTTATACACACACAAGGGGTACAATGGTAATTTTTCCATCCTAGATGAGTTGGCATTGTTTGGCCACTTGTCTTCAAACCATTGGCTCCTTGAAAAGATATTTCCATGTCATCTGCCTTCTTGTCCAATTGGATGTGCTAGGTGGCATGGCTCGTGTTGTCCGCATGGTCCAATCTCGATTTTAGCACAATTCCAATCCATTTTCTATCAAAATTGTCAAAATTCATCCGGATTTAATTTATCTGCAAACATGATAATTTTAATTAAATAAAAGGGGATAATTAACAAAATAAATTGGGGATTTAAATAATTAATTAAAAATTAAGCACAAATAATTCTATTTTCATAGAATTATCACTGTCTGTCACCAACTTCTTCCCAACCAATAGGTGATCGGCATCTACGACCATATAGTGCCTCTTAAGGGGCCATACCAATACTTGAGTGATAACTGTTATTATAGGCGAACTCAATCAATGGCAAGTGATCGTCCCATGAGCCTCTAAAATCCAGCACATACGCTTTCAACATATCCTTCAAGGTCTGCATAGTCCTCTCTGACTGACCATCTGTCTGAGGATGAAAAGCGGTGCTAAAGCTCAATTGGGTCCCCATCACTTCCTAAAAATGTCCCCAAAAGTGGGAAGTGAAGCGGGCATCCCTATAAAAAACAACACTCATTGGGACTCCATGCAATCGTACTATCTCCTATACATACAAGTCCACTAGTGCACTTAGAGTATCTGTAGATCTCATGGCTAAAAAGTATGCCGATTTCGTTAACCGATCTACTACCACCCAGATAGCATCATGGTTTTTACGGGTTCTCGGTAACCCCATCACAAAGTCCATGGTGACGTGCTCCCACTTCCATGTTGGTATCGGTAGAGGTTGCAATAATCTTCCAGGTTTCTGATGCTCAACCTTTACCTGCTAATAGATGAGACATCTAGCAACATACTCAACTATGTATCTCTTCATTCTAGACCACCAATATGCCTTCCAGAGATTCTGATACATTTTACTACTCCCCGGGTGTACTGTATATCTCGATGAGTGTGCCTCTAATAAGATCAACTTCCTCAGCTCTGAATCCTTAGGAACACATATTCTATTCCCGAACCTTAGTATTCCATCTGAACTCAATATAAATTTAATACCTTACCTTTATGAATTTGGCTAATCACATCAATGCACCACTGATCATTTTGCTGAGCTTGCTGGATTCTCTCAATCAACTCCGATTCTAACCTCAAGCTAGCTATAATCCCATAATTGCCAATCTCAAGTAAGGTCATATCTAAACTAAGATTCGTGAATTGTTCTAAAAATTCGTGCTCCCTAACTATCATATGTGATACCAACCCGAGACTCTTTCTGCTCAACCACATTTGCCTTCCTCAGGTGGTACAAAATCTCACAATCGTAGTCTTTGAGGAGTTCTAACCACCTTCTCTGTCTCATATTTAACTCCTTCTATGAGAATAGATACTTCAGACTCTTGTGATCCGTAAAGATCTAAAACTTCTCACCATACAAGTAGTGGCGCCATATCTTTAATGCAAAGACTATGACCGCCAACTCCGAATCATGAGTGGGGTAGTTCTTCTCATGATCTTTCAACTGTTTAGATCCATAAGTGACTACTCTTCCGTTCTGCATCAAAACACAGTCTAGTCCTTGATGTGAAGCATCTGTATACACAGAATAGTTCCTTGAGCTGTTAGGGATGATAAGAACTGGCGTGGTGGTTAATCAGTGCTTAAGTTCCTGAAAACTTCTCTCACACGCTTCATCCCACTTAAACTCCACATTCTTCCTCGTAAATCGTGTCAACGGAGCAGCTAATCTAGAGAAACCCTTTACAAATCTCCTATAGTAACTAGCCAAACCTAGAAAGCTTTTGATCTCTATGACTGTCCTGGGCTGTTCCCACTGAACAATAGCCTCAATCTTAGATGGATCGACTGACACCCCATCCTTCGATACAACATGGCCCAGAAAGGAAATCTCCTCTAGCCAAAAGTCACATTTACCAAGTTTGGCATACAACTTTCTCTCTCGGAGGGTTTGCAAAATAATCCTTATGTGCTGCTCATGATCTTCCTTGGACTTTAAATACACCAATATATCACCAATGAAAACGATCACGAACTGGTCCAGGTATGGCTTGAATATCTCATTCATTAGAGCCATAAAAGCTGCTGGCGCATTCGTCAACCCGAAAAGCATCACCAAAAATTCGTAATGACCATAGCGGGAGCAGAAAGCTGTCTTGGGCACATCCTCCTTCCAAATCTTCAATTGATGATACCCACACCTTAGATCTATCTTGGAAAAGATTTATGCTCCCCGAAGCTGATCTAATAGATCATCGATGCGCGATAATGGGTATTTATTCTTGATGGTAGCCTTGTTCAACATCCGATAATTGATACATAACCTAAAGCTCCCATCTCTATTCTCCACAAATAATACCGGAGCTCCCCATGGTGAGACACTTGGTCTTATAAACCCCTTATCTAGCATATCTTGCAACTGTTTCCTTAATTCCTCTAGCTCAACTGGAGCCATCCTATATGGTGACTTGGATATTGGCTTTGTTCCAAGTGTCAAATCTATATCGAATTCCATTTCTCTATCCGGTGGCAATCTTGGTAAGTCGTCTGGAAAGACATCAAGGAATTCTCTAACCACTGGAATGTCATCCATATCCGGATGTGTTTTGTCCAAACCACCACATAAGCCATAAAACCTTCAAAACAACATTCATGTCATGTATATACCAATGCACTTTACTTGTTACAAAATTCAAGATTTCATTATTTCTCTTAAAATCTTACAACACATTCTTTGGGTAGAGAAAATGTAATAGATTTAGTGTGGCAGTCTAAGACAGCATGATTGGTAGCTAACCAATCCATTCCCAAGATTACATCAATGTCATACATCTTCAGCAAGATCAAGTTGGCTGTCGCACACTTATCTCCTACCCTCACCTTACATGTCACGACCCAATTCCATTCTCTTTAACCGAAAATCACTGAAATTTTTTCGCATTTTACTGTTACCTTACCCGGTCGTGAACTAAACTCACCACACACTGTTGGGCTGTGAGTCAATAATAAACACCAATCTCTGTCATTCTCAATTAATTAAAACGATGTCATACATTTGCATTTAATCGTGTACTTATACGAATACATGTTTTACTGACATCTACATCCCCCTAATTACAATTCAACGAATACTGTGCTTTTACATTGTTTAGATACAAAAAGAATCACTGTGTATATACCTTTAAGCGATGGAGATGCAGCGGAGTCCAAAATACCACGCCTCAGTCCTTACTGGGCTACTATGCACGCTCTGTAGGGGGAAAATAGAGTGGGATGAGCAACCACACGCTCAGTAAGGCAATAATGCAAGCATGGTAGATAACTACTCTATCTACATGCTGATAGTGTTATGCATAAATCATTTATGGTAGGAGCATGAGGAATAAAACTATGCCATGTGAATATACATATATATCATGTATCAAAATCAGGTGCATTGGCATATAGAACATGGTAGAAACATCATGTATAAATCATCTCATGCTCGATCTCATTTAAATTCATAAAAAGGGCAATTCATTAAGAAACCTCCTTTTTAAACCAACATCATAAACCTCTTTCTCAACACATAATTACCACCAAATCAACTCACAATCACAACCACATTTTCATTTCACAATTCACGCATGTGTATAAAAACTAGGTCACTATATCAAAAGTGCCTATGTGGACCATTACATCATAAATCATCCCAGACCACACGCATCCAGGTGTGCGGGGTATCACGCTGGCACCAAGATGGATTATCCCTCACCAGACCTTCTCAACACATAACCATCATGCGGTACATCGTACTCCATGTGATATACACGGTACAGCGTACTCCGCAGACTCATATCGTGATTGGGGGTGCCATTCCTAGGTCTTACCTACCCCATACCAAGAGTTTTTCCATATCCGTGAAGGAGAGCCTCCCTGCCGAACAGAGCCTCCCCGCCTAGCAGAGCCTCCCTGCCTCCTCGGGCTTAAGGATGTTAGCTTAAGGATGTAGGGCTTAAGGATCCTTCCGTAAGAGAGCCTCCCCACCGAACAGAGCCTCCCCGCCTCTTTGGGCTTAAGGATGTTGGCTTAAGGATGTAGGGCTTAAGGATCTTACCGTACCCATGTAGGAGAGCCTCCCTGCCTAACAGAGCCTCCCCGCCCCACCAGGGTTTAAGGATGTTGGCTTAAGGATCCCACCGTAAGAGAGCCTCCCCACCGAACAGAGCCTCCCCGCCTAACAGAGCCTCCCCGCCTCTTTGGGCTTAAGGATGTTGGCTTAAGGATGTAAGGCTTAAGGATCTTACCATCTTTCACAACCTTATACGTGTCATAATGTGCAAACTTGTGCGAGCAAAGCTCTAGCACGACTCAGGCATCCTCTCATACAGAGACGCGTACGAGCATAGCTCTAGTACGGTTATACTCATAAGACAACCACTCAAAATCCACGTACGAGCAG
Source organism: Firmiana major (assembly GCA_033439115.1). Lineage (NCBI taxonomy): Eukaryota > Viridiplantae > Streptophyta > Magnoliopsida > Malvales > Malvaceae > Firmiana > Firmiana major. The sequence continues at coordinate 38,240,176 of CM065907.1, read as the reverse complement.
AAGCTCCAGTACGGTTTATAAACATCATCATAGTTTCCAAATCAATGTGCGAGCTAAGCTCCAGCACGTTTCATACAAATGAAAACATAGAAATCCAGCGCGAGCGAGGCTCTAGCGCGATTTATGTCATACAAATATGATAGGCGGCTCATACACAATAAACAATCCCGGCAATCGGGTTTAGCACTCATAAATGCTTTTCCACAACAACCATACAATACTAGCCGACCCATCTACAAGCTTGCTTAAAACCAAGCAATTTTGTTTTGAAAAGCATCAAAACATTAGATTTATGCAATTATTAGCCTTACTATCTCATTTCATAAAATCCACTTCAAATCCAAAACCACGCATATACTCCTCATCATTCACGAATACCATCCATCATTTATTTGAGCAACCATGCATTTCATAAAACACCCAATATTCACCCACAAGTTCAAAGTACGAGCAGCTACCTCTATATACTCACAAAATTCCCTTACCTGGAATCGCGATGCGTGATTCCACTTCCTTAAGCTGCTTACTCGTATGGTTCGATTCGTCTTCAACGAACTCTTCGGGACTGCACAAAATCGTATCCCGCATTATATTCGATCCATATAATATGACATCGTGCGTTCACTATAGTCAATTCGACCTATAGTTTTCTATTAATGCTTGTAAGGCCTCGTTTCATTACTTTACCCATAACTCGAGTCTATGGATTCTTCTTAGGCCTATTAACTTATTCAAAATCGATATTAAATCGGCATTAAGCTCATAGTGTTCATATTCCATGAATTCCCCCACTATGGCATTTACCAAGCATATACATACCCATTTTCACAATTCCTCCAAACTCACAATGTAATCTCATTTAACCATCTAAAATCATAATCATTACCTCAATAACAACTTTAGCATGCCCATAAATCATAAACTCATTCAACCCATATATTCTCACATCATACCCATTCTAGGTTACACCAATTCCACCACATCCCTAGATAATTTATCCATCAATAGTCATGCCAAACAACTCCAAAATCAATTAAATAGACAATGTATTTGGATTGGAGTGTTAGAATCTTACCAAATATGATTTTTCTTCTTGCTCCAAATGGCAATGCCCTTAACTCCTTCAATACCAATAATGGAAAAATGCCTTCACACTATGTTGTTCTTCTCTTTGATAGGAACAACTTTGCCTCTAATGGTCTCTCTTCAAATCTCACTGAAAATGGTTGATTTTAGAGAGGGAAAGTTAAGTTTTTGGGTTGAAAGTGAAAGGTTAGTGTTTTTCCCGAGATTTCCTGATTTTCAGCCCTCCTTATATAGAAATAGCTTGAGGAGATCGATCTGGTCCAAGAGGAGATCGATTGGTCCCTTAAAATCCCTCTTTTTCACGGCATTTTTAAGCTTGAGATCGATCTGTCGAAGCATGAGATCGATCTGTCTAGGCATGAGATCGATCTGCTCCCAAACAGAGAGCTAAGGAGATCAATCTGGGTGCTTGGGGATCGATCTTTTCACTACAGAATGCTTGGGAGATCGATCTGGCTCCATTGGAGATCGATCTGCTCTATTCTTTCGCCCAAAACAGAGCATTCTGGCTCTTCCAGATCGATCTCTCATCCTATGAGATCGATCTGGCCCTCATGTTTTCCAGATTTCCTGCAGTTTCCTTGCTGCAACTCATACCAACACATCCTTAATATATTGCCATGGCCATTTTCTCATCCATCCACCTTTATAACTTGAAAATGGCATCCATTCATACCTTATGCACATTGAAACTTGTGTGCATTCATGGTATGTCCAAAGGTATGCTACATAAAACCAAATGGAAGCATAACTCCATTCCATTTTACCACACTACTCATCTTGAGTTTCAATCACATCCATCACTTGCCAGAACTCATTTCTTCATATTCGTACTCAATGAAATTTGTATGTACGTTACAATTCATATTACACATACATACATTGAATCCATGGACTTACATCAATCATACTTTACATTACAAGTCCATTCATATTATTTGATCCAATTACACACATTATCATTATACATATACGGGGTCTTACATTACAATCCTTATACACTTATTCAACTAATTGACTAGCTCTCATGGGAGTACTTATCAATAAAGTCTCATTTAAGTAGGTGGGTTTACAAAATCTGTTAGCCTTGATGCACATTTAGGTGATATAAAGGAATGCGTAGCACCAGAATCGAATAAGGTTATAGCTTTCGAATTGAAAATCAGAATTGTACCTTTTATCACCTTAGAAGAGGTATCCGCTGATGCCTGGTCTATCGTATACACCCTGCCTTGACCCACAACTTGCTTCCCTTTTTCTTTAGCTGTAGCTCTCTTCCTTGTAGGAGGTGTAATTGTAGGAACTCTCTCTGGCACCTTACCCCTCTATGGGATTACCTAAACTGCTTCTGGGTAATCTCTTGTATAGTGCCCAAACTTACCACATCTGATGCATCGTGTACCCTAAAAGTGACAGGTCCTACCACCATGATATCGATCACATACTCTGTACTGATCAGTAGTTGGCTAGGGTCCACCAATCACTATACCCCTAGCTGGTGTTTGAGTCGGAAGTATAAAAGGTCTAGCAGGCTTCTTCTGTGACTCATCTACCTCTTTCCGACGCTTACTCATAGTTTTTTGTCCAAATCTGGCACTCTTGTCATTTCCCAATTTCCTCAAACCCTTATCCTTACCCCAACTGAACTTTGAGATTTGCAAGTTATAATCCTGCTCACACAACTGGGCCTGTCGCACAGCCTCTCTATATGTAGCGACATCAAACAGGGCCAACTTAGCTCGAATCAAAGGCCTCAATCCATCCACAAATCTACAAACCCTGATAGCTTCGCTTCTGATAGAGTCCAGATCATATCTGCCCAATGAGGTGAATCGTGACTCATACTCATCAACTGTTTGATTCCCTTGAGTCAGATTCAGAAATTCCATATGTAACCTACATCGAGCGGTATCTGGGATGTATTATTCTCTAAAAGCACCCAAAAACATATCCCACGTGATAACTATACCCCGAGCTATCAACATAGGCCTGGTGGACTTCCACCAGTGCTCTGCCTTGCCTCTCAGTACAAAGGCTGCAATTGCTACTCTCTCCGTAGCTGAACATCTACAAAAGTAAAAAAAACTTCTCCATCTGACTGATCCAGTCCTCAGCCACTACCAAATCCTTTACTCCACTGAAAGAAGAAGGCTTGAAATCCATGAAATACCTCAACCTCTCCATATCACAATCATATCCATACCCCAAATCATCATCATCATACTGTTGTGGGGCTACTGGAGGAGGTACTGGTCGAATATGGGGATCTCGTGGCCTAACCGCTTCAGGTTGTGCAGGTGCAACATTCTCAGGTTCTTGTGGAGTTGCTGGGGGATTCGGTACAGCTTGTCCCACTGTACCAGGTATACCCTCAAACCTAGCCATAATCTGACCCATCATGGTCATCACCGTACGCATATCTTCCTCTAATCGGGCTACTCGAGGATCAGAAGCCTCTATCTGTTCCTGAGGCTCATGACTAGAGGACGATCTACTGTGCCTCATTCCTGTCATTACACCCTTGAGCTCTCGAGCTCTCTCCCCTCTTGCGGTGTCTCTTAGGCATATCTCACAAGCTTGAAACTTCCTGCATTTATAACAAACTTTTTAATTTACTACCAGCTCCGTATACACATTTGTATCTAGATATAGCACAACAACTTGGGGATGTATGTTTTCTTAGTCCTAAACATCGACTCAGATAAAACCAACCAATCTCTGATACCAAATCTGTAACACCCCAACTCTGGGTGCCCTTCATCCATACGTACACTACTACGGTTGGGCTGTGAGTCAATGTATTTACTAAAATCCATGCATTTATAGCAAAAAATTTTAAAACTTTTATTTACAATCCCGGGTGTGTGAGAAGATATACAAAATCAATTGTATACTATAATATCTTTACATAAAATCCCAATACAACTGTTTACAACTTCAATTCATAATTGTGTGATACACTATAATAGATACAAAATACTCATGTGTATACAAATATTTATACCTTTGCAACTGGTGGGAGCTGTCTAATACCAAAAAGGGATCTCGAGACCACCGCACTATCCTACTTCTCAATATCTAGAGGGGAAAAAGTAGTGGGATGAGCAAACCATAACTTGTAAGGAAAAGGATGCTAACATGTAGATTTTGTACTATATACATAGCCCATGCATGCATAAACAAAACCATGTTTCGATGTAAATGGAAATATAACTAGAAAATGCATTTAAACATTACTTCTCACATAAGCATTTTCATGAAAACAAGTATACGATATTCCCATTTGAAAACATGTCATAAACAGTGCTACATAGCACGAGTATTTAAATCAGGAGATTTATCAAACCACAAAATCTCTTTACTTTTCTCAAATAATTTTTTTCATCAAATCTCTTTCTTTTCTGAGTTTCTCATTTCCTCTTATCTCTGAGACAGGCATGGAATTTTCGACAATCTAATATCCATGACATATGGCCATAGTCAGTGATCCCAGGCCTCACTGATTAAGAGTGCATCGGGCATCACTTCACTTGAAGGGGGATGGGTCAGTCCGACCCTCTGGCTCATCTCGATCAACATCATCTCCTCATATCACATATACTCACGGTATAAGGTACGCCGTGTGTCATCTACGTGATACTTGTACTCACGTGTACCCAGCACGGTACATAGTATACCAACGGATAACTACATAGTTTAACGTTCGATCGTAGACCCAGTCCATCTACCAACTCCAATGGACTCATCATCCTGAACCATGTCTCATATACCAGGCGAGCAAATCAGCGAGACACACAGTCTTCGCAAGGCTCCAACACGGTATCTCTCAGTGCGAGCAATAGCTTCTAGCACTGTATCAACTTAAACTCAGCAAAACTGGTGCGAGTAATGCTCCAGCACCTTTCTCAAATCTATCGTGCGAGATAAACTCTACACGGTACATTTTATTGTTAAGGTCTATCCCATTCCAAGGCTATCGGCTGGCATCCCCTTGGGTCCCAGACCCCCAAGTTTACCTCAACTCAGTAAAAATTGGTGCGAGCAATGCTTCAGCACTTTTCTCAAAAATCATTGTGAGAGTTAAACTCCAATACTTTGTCTTTATAAAACCTTATGCGAGTCACGCTCTAACACGGTTTATCAAAACATGTAGACGTATTTGAGAGAAACTCCAGCATAGTCAAAATCATTAAAATGGGTGCGAGCTAGAGCTTCAACACCAATTCACATCTCAAAACTGATAGGTGGCTTTTTTCTCCTTTAAAAACTCAAAACATGTTTATTTACGTAGCATGCCGTCCTATACTAAACATGTAAAACTAGCCAACCTATCCATCATTCATTTCTCATCCACAAAATCGATACATAGTTGAGAAAACATCAAAAACATGTACATCATGTTATTTCCTTACCACATCCCATTTTCACAATACATATATATCATAGTACATTTCATGATTTCATATCATTTCATAGTTCCATAGCTAAACGTACTAATTCTAGCGTCATATATATTGAAATCACTGTAAAAATACGTACAAATGCCTCTATCGCCAACATACAGTCCCTTACCTCGAATCACGCTTGTATTTCTTTCGTCTCGTTTGCTCCATTCGCGATCCGGGTTAATCGTGTTTTGCGTATTTCAATCTACACGTGTAAATCATAAAGTTATTTTCCTTTCCCCTACTAAACATACACATTGTCTTCTATTTATCTATTCTTACTTCCCAATCCTTATAGTTACATTTCACTCTTCCACTAATATCATTTTATCACCTCTTAAGCTTTCCATCACTTTTCCATGGATTTCCTCTTTACAAATCTCTCTTAATATTACTCACCCATCACTACATTCATCATTTCTATCCATATTTCACATATTATTCAACTTACAAATATCTAGAAATCCATATTTGAAGCTTGAAGGTTGAAGAGCTTACCCCTTTACTTAGCCAAACTTGTGTTAGCCAAAACTCCTTCTCTTGGTCACACTAATGTGGAATGTTTGGGTATGTTGTTCTCCTTGCTTCAAGGAATAACTTTCCCTTCTTGAGCTCTTTCAGATTCTTACTGGAATGTAGTGATTTTTAGAGTGAAAAAGCTTAGTTTCTTGAGAGAAAATCATAGGTGCGGGTTTGGTGGGAGAAATCTGAGTTTTCAATCCAAATCCTATGCCCTTTTTATAGATGCAGAGACTTGAGATTAATCTGGTCCTTGTGGAGATCGATCTCTACAAGGTTTGGTAGTTATTTTTACCAAACGCAACTACTATCAGATCGATCTTCTTCCATGATGAGATCGATCTATTTACAAGCAAATTCCTTCTTAGAGATCGATCTGCCTCTTGTAGGAGATCGATCTATCGAGGGCTTGAGATCGAACTCTTCCAGGCTGAGAGTTAAGGAGATCGGTCTTCCTTCCCTATGAGATCGATCTGCCCTATTGTATTGCACTAATTCATGGCATTTCATGAGAGGGGATCGATCTCTCCTTCATATGAGATCGATCTCTCCTTCATATGAGATCGATCTCTCATCCCCTGCACCCTATTTTCTGTAATTTTCTATAGATTTTCCATGTACATTCATCCTTATTTGCTTCATACCTCAATTTGCATTCCGTCCACAATTAACACACAATGGCATCCATTCCACTTAGTTCATAGTTAATGAAACTTGTGCACACAACTTAAAATCATAGATGTTTCATTAAATTTCCAAAATCCTTACATCCTTTTATCACTTATACACTTGTAACAAAAGTACATGTACATCATATCTTCATAAAAAAATACATGGGAATTTACGGGTATTACAATAAACCCTTTTTGTTGATTTTTCCCCTCTTTTTGATTGGAAGTTAGTTCTGAAAATTATGTTGGAATTGAAATCATGTCAAAATTTGTTTGGATGAATGTGATGTGATTGAAGTAGTCTTTTGAAATCATTGAGTTGATTTTTGTGTGAAAAATTTCGTATGATTCCTTCAATTCCTTTAACCCAAAAATTCCTTTCTCATACCTTACCTAAGCCCCGTTACAACCCTTCTAGACCCTTAGATTTTTGCATCCTAATTCATTCCTTACTGGAAGAGATGTGATAAATTTGCAAGCCTATGGTAAGAAATTTTATATGCAATGACTTGAGAGTTTATTGATATATATATACCTTAAACACTTAGAGTGTGATGAGTGAAATCTAATTGCGAGGGTGTTGAATCCTATGTATTTTATGAACTTTAGATAATCATTTGGGTGCTTTTCATGTGTGTTATGAGAATTCACTTTAAGAACTTTTCTTCAAGAAAAAAATGTTTTAGATGAGCGTAGGAAGAGGATGAAGGAATTATGAGAAGAGATTATGAATTTAGACTATTGTATGCTTGAGGACAAGCAATGTTTAGGTGTGGGGGAATTTGATAGGTTGCATATTAAACATATTAATTGTCATATTTTCCATTATTTAAATTCTTCTATATGCTTAATTTTTGGATTTGACTTATATTTTGTATTTTGTATTATGGATGAAGGAATAGGAGCAAAATGGACTAAAGTTGCACAATTTTGATCAAGTCACAAAATCAGAAGATGTCTTGGTGTAGGGAATGGGCACGTCTAAGGCAGTGACAAGAATTGCAACCCAAATTTGTGAATTCAAGTCAAGCTCCATCACTTGTAGCTGAATTTGACTTAAACAATCTAAAGATGGCAAGTGGAAGATTTTGATTATTAAAGGAGATATGGCATGACTTTCTTTGGCAAAAGCAATTAGTGGTTGAAAAAGGAAAGAAATTTATTTGTAATCAAACTCAATCAGGGAAGTTTCCTTTGGAAAAAGATTATGGGGTTAAGATATTTAGTATATATAGACTAAGAGAAGGGATGGCAGAAGGCTAGATCATTATCATCATAGACGCACAAGATACATTCTACTATTTTATTTTTCTTTAGGCAATTGAAAATTTCTTTGGTGTTTTTCTCTCAACTTATGGCTTGCTAAGTTATTTAGTTTAGCCAAAGGATAATTAAAGTTTTGGGTTCTTCAAGAATTGTGAGATCTAATTAGTTTTTATTTTGTTCTTTTATATCTTTACTGTTTATATATCTTTTGTGCTTGTTGAAATTATTGTTTTGATTGATTGTGCAATAGGGCCCTTTGTTCAATTGTCAAGATAAAATATTACTAATAAGAAACTTGAATTCGTAATTGTTTGAGTATTCTAATATAAGTGGTAAATAACATAATTGAGTACAAAGAGGTTTTCAATTCTATGTTATGGAGATATGTAATCTAGCTTAAATAAAACTACATGTGTGTTTGTTGGTTAGAATTAGTAGTCTCTCTAGTTTTTAACGCTGTTGGTAAATTAAATCTTAAGATCGTATCTAAGGTTGTTTAACTGGAAAGAGAAATAATTAGAGATCATATCCTGATTATCGAAGAAGTAAGAAGGGATAGGTTGTTAGGTCGTACCAATAACCATAATCAATTTGGTAAAGATTAAAAGAATCTATCTTTGCATCAATGATCAATTCTGTAAACCCAATTCTAAAATTATTCCTACGGTTGGATGCTTCATCATATTGATTTTCTTCAAACATTTTACATAGTGATTTCTCTTTTCTTTATTAATTTTTCTTTTCATTTTCATTATAACAAATCCCCAAACATATTTTCCTTTTAAATCTTTTGTAGAAAAATAAATCTAACCAATCTCTGTGGGAAACGACATTACTCATCTATACTACAGTTTTAATTTATTTTTAAGTAAGAATTTACATTGTTGGTCTCGACAGCCACCAGGTATCTTCATCTTCATCATTCCTCAATGCTACTGATCGTGTCTTCACCATTGTTGTAGAGCAGAAAGTTTTTTTTTGTTTCCTACAGACGACGCCAATTGTTATTGTCAAACACAACAGTGATGTATTGCTGATGTGTTCGCTTTGATCTATGTGCCACTTGCTATCAAAGGCTCTGAAATAAAAAGAATAAGCAAAGGGATGTAGGGATTTTTTGTAAGGCCTGCAAAATTCTATGTATTCTTTATGATTTTGAGATGTACAGATAAGTTACATTATATATAAATCATAAGAAATGGACATTTTTATGCTCTAAGAGTGAATGAAATGTAAAATGAGTATTAAAGTAATGGAATATGAGTTTACCTTTAAAAAATCTGGAAAAATTACAGTTGGAATGCTGTAGAGCAAGGGGAGATCGATCTTAGTGGAAGGGGAGATCAATCTCATTGTGCTTAAAATGCAGAACCAAAGCATTCTATAAAAAGGAGATCGATCCCTCATTTAAGCAAATCGATCTTGGTATGCTTCTGCCTAGCAAGGATAGATCTTGTTATTGTACTGAACAACAATGATTGAATGATGACGTTTTCTGTTTCCCCCACATGTTTTTGAAGATTCTACAAAAATAATAAAGATCAGAGGAGCGCAGAGATTTGTCCTTACGCGCACACTCCAATGCTTAAGTTAGAAAATCAAGTTTAAGTAGAGTCTTAGTCAATAAAGTAGAGCCTAGGATTTTTTGCTCATACCTGAGGGTATTTATCGATGTTCTTGGTGTGACTTTTAATTATCTCAGGGCTTATGAATATTTGGGCCCAAGACTTTACAGTATTAGGCCATCCGAGTTCTGAGACCCAAGCGTGTGACTGGGCAGGCGACAGAGTTCTGAGAAACTCTGTAGCAGGAGTTAGAAGCCTGCCGCTGTGCAACGAAGTACCTTCGGGCGATAGAGGTCTGAGGACCTCTGCCGCAGGGCACAGGGGTACAGAGGTCTGATGACCTCTGCCGCTAGAATTAGGGCGTAGAACTCTATCGTTGATCATACTCTGTCGCATGATAGAGGTTTGTCGTTACCTTTCAGTGGTTTCCACGTGGCGTATGCCTCGTGGGCTTATGACCTGACACGTGGCTGTCCTCCGTTGGCCAATGTTTGCCTATGTGAAGTTGATGTATATGACCTCTATCAATTGCTCCCCACTCTTTCGTAGGGAAATTCCCCACGAAAGAGTATAATAATAGGGTTATGTCTTTCTAGGATTGTTTATTAAGGACGCGACACACATTTGGGTTACTGTACACGTAGGACACTTCAGTCACCTCAGCCGCGAATATATATATGTTTGGGTTACTGTACACGTGCGATGCTTCAGCCACTTTAGCCGCGAATATATATAAAGGTCAGATACTGCCGAATTGCTGAGAAACTCTCTCTCGCAGTATTCTGTCGTAACTCTCTCGCATAACCTACCACTTTGTCGCGTCGTTCTCGTACATTCTGCCATAAACTCTGTCGCAGCACTTTGGTGCGATTATTCAGTCGTGAAAACTTCTGTCACCAAACTCTATCGTGGGTCTACATTCAACCCTGCCGCTTTTTTGGTGTAACTTTGTTGCGACATTAGGTAAAACTCTGTTGCATCTTTTGTGTCAACTCTGTCACCGATTGGTTTCTTGCAATCTTTTTTAAGTCTAGAATGACTAGTCATGGTGCGGGGAAGCATACAGAGCTAGGAGTTAGATCAACTCTGACGGAGGCTGACATTCAAGATATTAGGTGTAGATTTCCATTGCCTGAGGGATACGCTTATAGACTTCCAAGCCCTCAAGAGAGTGGCGTACGTAGTGTGCCCAACGAGATAGTTATTTTCAGAATATCCTTAGAGCTAGGATTCCGTTTTCCCATTTCTGACTTCGGAGCTTCTTTCCTTAGAGAGTATAGGATTGCTCTCGGATAGCTTCATCCTCACGCTTAGATGCAATTAATTGGTTTTATCGTGCATTACCAATTAAGGGGTGTTTCTTATTCTTTTCCCTTATTTTATACTTTTTTTAGGTTTCGGGGTAGCTCTGGTTTAGTTCCTTATTCCCTTCAGCGGGTGTGTAAGCCTGGGTTTGAGAATAGGTTATTTGAAAAACCTGCGAATAAACTCCATGGATTCGAATTGGAGTGGTTCACTGTGGAGACACTTGAGGGCCTTGACTTCCCCACTCGTTGGAAAACTAGGCGCGAAATCCCTAAGGGTCCCCGGATTTTTGTACTTAGGAGACAATTGTCTTTAGATATTAATAAACTGTTAGTTGATAACCCAATTGACCTCTATAATTTTTTGTCAAATGAGAATTTGACGTCTGCTGGTTGGGGTATGGGTTCTGTTCATGTTGCCGGCCCCTCTGTTCCTCCTTCAAATCTTCCATCGTCTATTCCTTCTAAGTCGAACCTTGAACATTTAAGGCCGCAAAGGGATGTAAGGAGCACAAATAAGGAGTCCATCCTTGAGAGTGATCCCCTAGCTGATGTGAGCGGCTGGGAAGGGCTTGGTTTCACTTTTATGGTCCTTCCGAATGATGACACGTTAAATATGGAGTTCCTTCACGAGCATCTTGATTTTCCTGATGGTAACCTTTCATGCTTTTCAATTTATCATTGTTAGTTTAGACTGCGTTTCTGATAATTTCGTTGGTTTTTCCTTTTTTGTAGAGATGAGCCACATTAGGCGTTCTTTAGTACATCATAGGGCAAAGGAAGGCTCGTCTAGCGATCCTGCTGGAAATAGACCTCGCTTTACAGATGTTGTTCCCAATCAGACATTAGTTCTACCTCAATTGCCCCGAGCTCGGACTCCGCCTCCTTCCAGGCAAGAGACTCCTCCCCCTACTGAATCTAGGGATCCCTCTCGAGGTAGAGGGAAGGCTCCTTACCCTTCGAGGAGAACTTCCAACTCCTCGGGACGATCTCGGTCTAAAGGGCGTGTCGAGTGTAATATAATCTCGCCTCATCGAAAGAATTAGAGGCGCTTATACATTGAGCCAGTGATGAGGAAAAGGCCAATTCTTCCTAAGATGGGTCCCATCGATGAGGGGTCATATTTTGTAGATGGTGGTTCCACAATGAGGGAGTCAGAGTTCCGGATGTACCTGGGAGTACGCGACAATGATACCTTGGAAACTCTCGGGGTGGCTTCTCGATTGGGTTGGGCTTCTATCCTTCCAAGGGATGAATACCGATTATTTAGAAATTCTTTGGAAAGAGAGGACTTGGCCGACGTGGAAGCTATGAAGGTAATTTTCAGATTCTCTTTCGTTTTATTTCTTTTTGCTTCACTTTGAGTCTAAATTATTGTGTTTCTTTTCATCTTGCTCAGAGGACCATAGTCAATAATGTAAGACCTGATATTTTCGAGTGCATTTAAAAATGCAAAAGGATTAAAATGGTATCCATGAACACGTGTAAGGGCAAAATGGTCAAAAGATAGAAATTCGATAGTAATCGGGACAAGAAAATTTAATTAAAAATATGAGAATGAGAAATCTTGATCAATAACGAAAAAATAATTAAATTTCGAGTTAAATTGATCAAGATATGAGTTTATTGGAACAAACCGGAATTTTCGTATCGGAAAATAATCCCGAAAAAAATCGAAAAATATACCGAAAAGGTAAAATCGGACTGAGAAATTTATTTACAGATTAAATGAATAAAATAAAATTTTTTTTTAAGATATTTGTGGATTTTAATATTATTTTAATGAATAAAATAATAATAAAAATAAATTATAAATAAATAAATAAAATGTAAAAAAAAAAGAAGGAAAAGTCTGAAACAGAGAGGAAAACGAAACGGAGAGAAGCGAGGAAGCCGAGACCGAGGAGGTTCATCACCGGCGAGCCATCGGCGAGGCCTAAGGGCCGGCGAGGGTCGGCGAACGTAGCTCGACCTCGGGCGAACCCACAGGCGGCCGCGACGGGCGGCGAGGTGGCCGAAAAATGCTGAAAACGGAAGAGGAAGCCGCGGGAAAGAAACCTCGATTCACCGGTGATGGCACCGTTTTGACCCCAACCGAGGCCCGATTATGGAAGCCCAGGCCGTGGCGCACCGATTGGTGCTGGAAGCACGCCGGGAACCGGCCGGACGGCGTCGGAAGGACCAAATGTTGCCTGAACCGGCCAAACCGGACTGAACCTTTAAATCGGACTGAGCTGAACCGGCGGTCTGAACCGGGTTGAACCGGACCGGACCGATTCAGCCAAAAAGAGAGGGAAAAAAGGAAGAAAAAGGGAAAAAGAAAAAGAGAAAAAATTGGAAAAAATTTCAGTGATGCAATCGAGCTTCGGGTAAGTCGGTAAGCGGTCGAATTGACCGATTTAATTTTTGGAATATTTAATTTGATAAATAATCGACTGAAAGTTTACCCGAAAATATATTTAATTGTGTAGCTCGACAATTGGCATCAATCGAGAGCTCGAGACAGCCTTGATTTGTGTACGATCAGGGAATAACGGGTAAGTAACCCTTATTTACGACAATTTTATATCGTTATGCGTGTTGATGAATTTCGGATTTAATTTCCGCATAAATGAATTAAATTCTGGAAAATTGGGATAAATTGTCGTAAATAATTCATAAGCTATCTGAGAGTTTAGAACGAGGCTAAATAAATACTGATGGGCCCAATGAGCCCAATAGGCCTCGATAAAGTGTAGTAAACGGGCTTAAGGCCAATTAAGGCCCATTAAGGTGCAATTGGGCCCAATATGGGTAAACGGGCCTAATGATTTAAATTAAGCCCAGAAAAATATGAAATACATTAAATTGTATTGTATTTGACCTGATGAATATGTATCCACAGTTCCGGAGATTGGATTTGGAGTAAATCGGACTGCGTGACGAGTCATCAGTGGAAAGGTCAGACTGTACAGAAAAATGAGGTAAGGGAATTATGTGAGTAGCTAGAGGTAGCTACGCGTATTTTAATAGTTTTTCTGTACACTGAATATGTATGTATACCTTGACTATGTATAATGATCCTAAAAGTGGTTTAAATGATTTTTAAGGATCGAAATAGGTGAAATGTCTATTTTACCCCTATTGAGGGAAGTTCACCTAAGGATGGTGAAAGCATGACATGCATGAAATGCATGATTTAAGGATTTTTATGATTAAAGAATTTTCTTAGTTTTAATCAAATTTAATCGATAGATTGGTCAATAATTGCATAAGTTTCCCAAAATAACACTACGTAGGTGTTATTAATATTTAAATGAAAATTTCTTTGGAAAATGGGCCAACTATCAAGTTTATATGGAAAACAGATAGTGCTGACACGTAGTTCGCACTATATCTACGTTTATGAATGTGCATAAATGTGCTTGAGCGGTCGCTCGCACCGACTTGTGTGACATCATATGCATGAAATGTGCTAGAGCATGGTGCTCGCACTGATTTTTATTATGGTGAAATGAGAGCCGTTGGAGCCTAGCTCGCACTCTGTTTTGACATGTTTTGACATGTTTTGATTTGTTTTGATGTGGTATGCATAAAATAGTGCTGGAGCGATTGCTCGCGCTACTTTTAATGATTTGGCATGCATGAGAGATGCTGGAGCTTAGCTCGCATCCTGTTTTGATTTAATTATGCATGAAGCCGTGCTGGAGTGTAACTCGCACGACATTTGATTTAATTATGCATAAAGCCATGCTGGAGTGTAACTCGCACGAGATTTGATTTACTTGAGCATTCATTTGTGCTGGAGCGTTGCTCGCACAAAGTTTTATATGGTTTTCATAATTCATTTGAATGCCGTACTAGAGTTTTTCTCGTACGAGGTTTTAATTGAGTTTTTATACATATCCGTACTAGAGCATTGCTCGTACGTGGAATTTACTTGAAATTATAATCAGTTTAAGTTGTACTGGAGCGCTGCTCATATGCAGATTTTACTGATTTTTATGAAACCGTGCTAGAGCTTCGCTCGCACGAGGTTTTCTGATATCATGAATATCCATGGAGCCGTGCTTGAGCTTCGCTCGCACAGGGATTTATATTACATGCATATAGCCGTGTTGGAGCCTCTTGTAGACTGTGTGTCACAGTGAGATGATATGCTCACATGTGCATTCTGAGACAGAGATGATATGGGTGGATAAGACCTATTGCAGGCACCCCTGATTGAGCTTGGGTTCACGGAGTACGTTGTACCGTGTATGTCACGCGGAGTACGTTGTACCGTGGGGATTGTTGGAGTGGAGTGGCATTAGCCACGAGGCAGCAAGCCTTGCCCTCGCAATCCTGGTGTTATGCTGTTCTGGCGGGTCGGACGACCCACCTCCCGTTTCAGGTGTGATACCCCGCACACTAGGTACCGTGTTGCCAGAGATCACTAGGATATGGCCATAGTCCTCGATGTTACTGATAATTACCTGATTGTCTCACATGATATAACTTGTGGTCTGTTAGACCAGGGTAGACCCGAAGGAGGGGTCAGGCCCCCGATTTGACGATTTTATGATTTCATGATTTTATGATTTGTGACCCTGAAAGAATGGTGGTTTTATAACCGAAGTTTTATAATGAATTTTATTGAATTGTTTTATGAGATGGATCGGAAGGGTTAGTTTTTACTGCAGTTTTAATGAATTGATTTAAATGCAGTAGCATGAAGATGTTTTCCATGCTTTCAATTGAAATCCATGATTTGTCTTACATGGCATGAAAGAATGCATGATCTTGTTTTAATTCATGCTAAGTATGATTTAATGATGTCACATAATATGCTTTGAATGCATGAATTACATGATTTATATATGCACAAATAGTTTTGGATAAACTATGGCATTGAATATGCATGACTTTATGCATGAAATTTTAAATGAAAAGAAATGTATTTAAGGGCATGGCATTAGTGGAGCTATCTACTTACTTGCATAATTGCCTTACTGAGCGTGTGGTTTGCTCACCCCCTTATTTTCCCATCTTTTTAGAGCACTTGCAATAGTTATTGAGCGGCTGAGGACTTGCATGCTTGGTATCCGCTGCTTCCCATCGAGAGACAGGTATACACATTGGTATGATTTTGTATCTAAATATGTAATGCACAGTGCTGTAAACGGATATGATGTCGGGGATGTAGAGTTATAAATACCAATGAGTATGTATTTATTTAAAGTCAAAGAATAGTAAACTCTGATATATGAATGTGATTATGGGAATGGAATGGTAATAGTGAGAGGTGACTAACACCGAATCATAGCCCAACTGTTTGTAGGATGGTCACGATGAGAGAAAGGTAAGAATTAAATAATAAATGAAAAAGTGAAAAATTTACTCTGATTTTAGGTAATTTGGGTCGTGACAGGTTTAATGGTATTAGAGCTTAAGTTGGCCTGATATGAGTCGGTGTTAGTGGTTAAGAAAGTTTACATCCCCATGTACTGTGCATTGTTTAGATACAATTGTGTATATCGAGATGGAAGTACAGCTAAGAATTTTGTTTTGAATGCAAGAATACACTCATTAACTGATAGCCGCTATGATAAAGAGGCGAGTACACGAGCTCGAGGCCGTAGAGGTGGGCTCGAGAGTTATACTGAGTCGTAACATGAGACTTGAGATGAGATTGATGTGGAGGCTGATGTTAAGCATGCCCCACAGAGTCCGACAGAGAGATCGGATAGAGTCTGACAGAGAGATCAGACAGTATTGAGACACGTTTCGCGAGGTTGGAGCGGAGTGTGGAGAATATTTTGCGAGCTAATTGCTCATAATATGTATGGTATTTGAGGGTGAGTCGGAACATTGGTGGAAGTCCGCTCAACCCATCTTAAGATTTCGACATCCAGATTGGACATGAAAAATAATTTGAAATGTATTCCGGTGATAGAATATCCCAGACATTATTAAAGGAAATTACAGATGACATTATTTACTCTGGCCCAGAGGAACTGGTTGATTAACAAGTATGAAACTCAGTTTATATTCCTGGGCAGATATGACTCCGACACTATGAACAGTGAGAGTCGAAATATCTGAAAGTACATGGAAAGACTCAAATTATCAATTAGAGTCTGATTGGCCATGTTAGACATCACTAACTACGCCGAGGCAGTGCGCAGACTACAGTTGTGTGAATAAGATCATAAGTTGCACGCCTCTGACATTGGGAAAGGTAGTAAGGGTCGAAATTGAGACAAAAGAGAATAGAGAATGACAAAGATGTCAGAATGGGAAAAAGGTAGTTTGGTAAAGATTAGAGCTAATGAGTCACGGGGTAAGATGATTGATAAACCTCAGTATATCTAATTTCAATACTTTTGAGGGGTATTGTGATTTGAGGACCCCGACCTACTACGTAATAGTATATAAGAGAGTAGCAATGTGAACAATGTAAGATATGTGGTAGTTACCACGAAAATAAGATGTTGGACGAGGGCGAGTGTATGCCTTGGACCAGGACACTATTGATGATTCATATGATGTGGTGGAAGATACCACACTGGTTGTGAATAATGAAGTAATTATTTTAAATAGATCCTGGTGCCACGCATTTATTCATACCGCCTTAAGTTGCTTATAAGTTAGTGAAAAATGTGAAGCCTGTACCCTTAGGCATGAGGATGATGGTTAACTGATTTTCACTAACTGAATAAGGGTATATAGATTGTAAGTTGAAAATAGGGGTGAAAACAGCACTGAAATGTGAATTGTAAGTTTGACAAATAATGAAAGAGTTTGTTATAAGTGATATATTAAAGGAGATATATTGGAATAAGAGACGTATGCAAGGTAAGGATATCCTTGATATGCAAAGTAATTTGGATTAAGCAATATGTAGTGTATATGGATTGCGACCAAGATAAGGGGTAGATATATCTACACCCAGTCGATGTGGTCAAATCTGAGGGTTAATAAAGGTATTTCAAAATACTTCCCTGCCTGAAGATTTAACAGCGTCTAGAAGCGCATACATAACTTATAAACTGAAATCGACAGTCGTAATATATACATTTAAAATTTGGGTACCTTTGCTGGTACGATAAAGAAATATAGAATTTGATTAATCATGAAGGTTTAAAAATTAAAATTTTATAAAAGCCGTTACTATAAGGAAAAAGCGAAATGACGCGAGTTAGTATCCTGAACGAAAACGATTTCGAAACGATATTGTACGTTTATGAGTACATAGGTCAAGGATATGAGTGATTGAAATATTGAGTGGAACTCAACTATGATAAGGTATTTAAACCTTACCTGGACCGATTGGTTGTCATCATTAGCGATGATATTATGATGTATTCGAAGTCCAGGGAAGAGTATGAGTAGCAAATGGGAAACTGTCTTACAGACGTTGTTAAGAATTTCTTGAAATGAGCTGCTCAGTTGACACGTCTCGTTTGGAAAAAGATTTCATACGAGTGTTATGATAAGTATGTAAATGGCTTTGGTGAGTTATGGTATATTGAAGTAATGAACTGACCACCGTAAGTATTCTCACCATAACCAACAGCTCAAGAGGTTTCAGTATGTATGGATACCTAAATAAGGATTGGGCTGTGTATTGATGTAAAATGGGAAGATAGTCATTTATGGATCCAGTTAGTTCAAGGATCATGACAGAAACTATCCGACCCATGATTTAGAGTTGGCAATCGTAGCGTTTACACTAAATGTATGGCGCCACCACTTATACGGTGAGAAATTTTGGGTATGCACTGATTGTAAAAGCCCCAAGTAATTGTTTTAACAGAAAGAGTAGAATATGAGATAACCAAGAGGGTTAGAGCTTCTAAGGATTATGATTGTGAATATTGTACCACCCAGGAAAGGCTAATGTAATGGTTGATGCCTTGAACAGAAAAAGC
Organism: Firmiana major; assembly: GCA_033439115.1. Taxonomy (NCBI): domain Eukaryota; kingdom Viridiplantae; phylum Streptophyta; class Magnoliopsida; order Malvales; family Malvaceae; genus Firmiana; species Firmiana major. The sequence continues at coordinate 38,221,428 of CM065907.1, read as the reverse complement.
CTCGGGATAGTATTACATATGATGGTCAGGGAGCGTGAGCTGCTAGAGCAGTTGTGAGCCTCAGTAGCGATGTGATCCCTTCTGATGATGACGGTGATTGTGTGACAGCTAGCCTGAGGATAGAACCAGATTTGAGTGACCGGATTTGCCAGGCTTAGCGTGATGATCGGCATGGTGTCGATAGTGTGGGTCAGATTCAGAAGGGTATAGTGACAGAGTTCACAGTGAGTGATGATGATTCACAGAGGTTCAGACACAGTATAAGTGCTCCCTAGGACCACAGTGATGTGATAGTGTTATTGTCAAGAAGCTCGTTCTTCGGGATATACAGTGCATCCGAGAAATAATAAATATATCGGAATCTCTGAAAAGGGGTATTGGTGGTCAGGTATGAAAAAGTGATATTGTAGAGTTGTAGCAAAGTCTCGTATGTCAGCGGATTAAGGTAGAGCCATAGAAGTCTGCAGGGTTATTGCAGCCTCTACCTATATTGACACGAAAATGGGAATAAGTTACCTTGAATATTGTGATGGGTTACAGAGGACCCGGATAAATCATGAGGCTAACTGGGTGATAGTCGATAGATTGACTAAGTGTACCCACCTTCTAGTTATGGAAATCCCTAGATACTCTGAGTACGTAGGCAAATTTATGTGTATGAAAGATTGTGAAATAATATGTAGCATTCCAGTGAGCATGGTATCAGATAGGGATTCTTGCTTCACTTCTCACTTCTAGGAATACGTTTTTGAAAGCTATGGGAACCTGATTGAGTGTTAGCACAGCTTCCACCCTCAGACAGATGGTCAGTCAGAGAGGACTGTACAGGTTCTGGAGGATGTGATGAGAGCGTGTGTCATTGATTTTATGAGCTCCTGGGGTGATTAGTTGCTACTAATCAAATTCGCCAGCGATGACATTTGTCACTTGAGTATCGGGATAACATTTTATATGAGGCATTGTATGGCCGTAGGGAGTTGTTCCCTGATTTGGATAAGAAGAAGTGGGTGACAAATAGAGAATTGTTCTCGAATTGGTAAGACAAATCTCTGAGGATGTTCAGTTTGAATTATGAGAGATTAAGAACACCTCAGAGCGGACTGGAAAGCTATGCTGACAAGAGACAGAAAACTATTGAAATTCATCGAGGGTGAATCATTATTGTTGACAGTTACTTGTCTTAAGGAAGTAACGAGATTCAGAAGGAGATATTGGACAAAGTGGGAGATAAGGCCTGCAGGTTGACGTTACCACTTGAATTAGCAGGAATCCACAATGTGTCCTATCTTATGATGTTTCGGAAATAATATCCGGACCTAGTATATGTGATTGGATATGAGCTCCAACAGTTAGCTCAATGAAAGTATAACGTATGATTAGAGAATTGATTCGGGTATTAGACGGAAGGCGAAAGTGTTGAGGGTTAAGATGATCTCCCTAGTTAAGTATGTTGGTAGTATTACACTCCGGAGAAAGTCACTTGAGAATGACAGTATATGATACGATAGATGTACCCGGAGTTATTTATGGACTCATATTACTTGGTTCTAATTTGGAGGACCAAATTTCTTAAGTGGGGGAGATTGTAAGACCTGATATTTTCGAGTGCATTTAAAAATGCAAAAGGATTAAAATGGTATCCTCGAACACGTGTAAGGGCAAAATGGTCAAAAGATAGAAATTCGGTAGTAATCGGGACAAGAAAATTTAATTAAAAATATGAGAATGAGAAATCTTGATCAATAACGAAGAAATAATTAAATTTCGGGTTAAATTGATCAAGATATGAATTTATTGGAATAAATCGGAATTTTCGTATCGAAAAATAATCCCGAAAATAATCGAAAAATATACCGGAAAGGTAAAATCGGATTGAGAAATTTATTTACAGATTAAATGAATAAAATAATTTTTTTTTAAGATATTTGTGGATTTTAATATTATTTTAATGAATAAAATAATATTAAAAATAAATTATAAATAAATAAATAAAATGTAAAAAAAAAGAAGGAAAAGTCTGAAACAGAGAGGAAAACGAAACGGAGAGAAGCAAGGAAGCAGAGACCGAGGAGGTTCATCACCGGCGAGGCCTAGGGGCCGGCGAGGGTCAGCGAACGTAGCTCGACCTCGGGCGAACCCACAGGCATCCGCGATCCGCGGCGAGGTGGCCGGAAAATGCTGAAAACGGAGGAGGAAGCTGCGGGGAAGAAACCTCGATTCACCGGCAATGGCACCGTTTTGACCCCAACCGAGGCCCGATTATGGAAGCCCAGGTCGTGGCGCACCGATTGGTGCTGGAAGCACGCCGGGAACCGATCGGACGGTGCCGGAAGGACCAAATGTTGCCTGAACCGGCTGAACCGGACTGAACCGTTGAACCGGACCGAGCTGAACCAGCGGTCTGAACCGGGTTGAACTGGACCGGACCGGTTCAGCCAAAAAGAGAGGGAAAAAAGGAAGAAAAAGAGAAAAAATTGGAAAAAATTTCAGTGATGCAATCGAGCTTCGGGTAAGTCGGTAAGCGGTCGAATTGACCGATTTAATTTTTGGAATATTTAATTTGATAAATAATCGACTGAAAGTTTACCTGGAAATATATTTAATTGTGTAGCTCGACAATTGGCATCAACCGAGAGCTCGAGACAGCCTCGATTTGTGTACGATCATGGAATAACGGGTAAGTAACCCTTATTTACGACAATTTTATATCGTTATACGTGTTGATGAATTTCGGATTTAATTTCCGCATAAATAAATTAAATTCTGGAAAATTGGGATAAATTGTCGTAAATAATTCATAATCTGTCTGAGAGTTTAGAACGAAGCTAAATAAATACTGATGGGCCCAATGAGCCCAATAGGCCTCGATAAAGTGTAGTAAACGGGCTTAAGGCCCATTAAGGTGCAATCGGGCCCAATATGGGTAAACGGGCCCAATGATTTAAATTAAGCCCAGAAAAATATGAAATACAATAAATTGTATTGTATTTGACCTGATGAATATGTATCCGCAGTTCCGGAGATTGGATTTGGAGCAAATCGGACTGCGTGACGAGTCATAAGTGGAAAGGTCAGACTGTACAGAAAAATGAGGTAAGGGAATTATGTGAGTAGCTAGAGGTAGCTACGCGTATTTTAATAGTTTTTTCTGTACACTGAATATGTATGTATACCTTGACTATGTATAATGATCCTAAAAGTGGTTTAAATGATTTTTAAGGATCGAAATAGGTGAAATGTCTATTTTACCCCTATTGAGGGAAGTTCACCTAAGGATGGTGAAAGCATGACATGCATGAAATGCATGATTTAAGGATTTTTATGATTAAAGAATTTTCTTGGTTTTAATCAAAGTAAATCGATAGATTGGTCAATAATTGCATAAGTTTCCCAAAATAACACTACGTAGGTGTTATTAATATTTAAATGAAAATTTCTTTGGAAAATGGGCCAACTATCAAGTTTATATGGAAACAGATAGTGTTGACACGTAGTTCGCACTATATCTACGTTTATGAATGTGCATAAATGTGCTTGAGCGGTTGCTCGCACCGACTTGTGTGACATCATATGCATGAAATGTGCTAGAGCATGGTGCTCGCACTGATTTTTATTATTGTGAAATGAGAGCCGTTGGAGCCTAGCTCGCACTCTGTTTTGACATGTTTTGATTTGTTTTGACGTGGTATGCATAAAATAGTGTTGGAGCGATTGCTCGCGCTACTTTTAATGATTTGACATGCATGAGAGATGCTGGAGCTTAGCTCGCATCCTGTTTTGATTTAATTATGCATGAAGCCGTGCTGGAGTGTAACTCGCATGAGATTTGATTTACTTGAGCATTCATTTGTGCTGGAGCGTTGCACGCACAAAGTTTTATATGGTTTTCATAATTCATTTGAATGCCGTATTAGAGTTTTTCTCGTACGAGGTTTTAACTGAGTTTTTATACATATCCGTACTAGAGCATTTCTCGTACGTGGAATTTACTTGAAATTATAATCAGTTTAAGTCGTACTGGAGCGCTGCTCGTACGCAGATTTTATTGATTTTTATGAAACCGTGCTAGAGCTTCGCTCGCACGAGGTTTTCTGATATCATGAATATGCATGAAGCCGTGCTTGAGCTTCGCTCGCACAATGATTTATATTACATGCATATAGCCGTGTTGGAGCCTCCTGTAGACTGTGTGTCACAGTGAGATGATATGCTCACACGTGCATTCTGAGACAGAGATGATATGGGTGGATAAGACCTATTGCAGGCACCACTGATTGAGCTTGGGTTCACGGAGTATGTTGTACCGTGTATGTCACGCGGAGTACGCTGTACCGTGGGGATTGTTGGAGTGGAGTGGCATTAGCCATGAGACAGCAAGCCTTGCCCTCGCAATCCAGGTGTTATGCTGTTCTGGCGGGTAGGACGACCCACCTCCCGTTTCAGGTGTGATACCCCGCACACTAGGTACCGTGTTGCCAGGGATCACTAGGATACTGATAATTACCTGATTGTCTCACATGATATAACTTGTGGTCTATTAGACCAGGGTAGACCCGAAGGAGGGGTCAGGCCCCCGATTTGACGATTTTATGATTTCATGATTTTATGATTTGTGACCCTGAAAGAAGGGTGGTTTTATAACCAGAGTTTTATAATGAATTTTATTGAATTGTTTTATGAGATGGACCCGGAAGGGTTAGTTTTTACTGCAGTTTTAATGAATTGATTTAAATGCAGTAGCATGAAGATGTTTTCCATGCTTTCAATTGAAATCCATGATTTGTCTTACATGGCATGAAAGAATGCATGATCTTGTTTTAATTCATGCTAAGTATGATTTAATGATGTCACATAATATGCTTTGAATGCATGAATTACATTATTTATATATGCACAAATAGTTTTGGATAAACTATGGCATTGAATATGCATGACTTTGTGCGTGAAATTTTAAATGAAAAGAAATGGATTTAAGGGCATGGCATTATGAGCATGTAGATAGTGGAGCTATCTACTTACTTGTATAATTGCCTTACTGAGCGTGTGGTTTGCTCACCTCCCTTATTTTCCCATCTTTTCAGAGCACTTGCAATAGTTATTGAGCGGCTGAGGACTTGTATGCTTGGTATCCGCTGCTTCCCATCGAGAGACAGGTATACACATTGGTATGATTTTGTATCTAAATATGTAATGCACAGTACTGTAAACGGATATGATGTCGGGGATGTAGAGTTATAAATACCAATGAGTATGTATTTATTTAAAGTCAAAGAATAGTAAACTCTGATATATGAATGTGATTATGGGAATGGAATGGTAATAGTGAGAGGTGACTAACACCGAATCATAGCCCAACTGTTTGTAGGATGGTCACGATGAGAGAAATGTAAGAATTAAATAATAAATGAAAAAGCGAAAAATTTACTCTAATTTTAGGTAATTTGGGTTGTGACAAATAATGCCCAACATCGAGCTTATCGTGATCTGAATGATAGAGAGCTTCAGGCATTAAGGGACAAGGTTATGGAGTTCACAAATGCTAACAACCAATTATCTGGGCTACCCGAAGTGGTGCGAAATCTAGAAGATCATCTCTCAAAAGCTCTTCAGGATATGAATCGTGCCAAAAGGGATCTTACTGTCGAGACTGCTAGGTCTAGCAAACTTAATGAAGACTTTCAACAGGCACAAGCAGAGCTAGATAATATGCAGTCTAAGTATGACTCCCTATTCACGAGTTTTAATGGGCTAACAGATCGTAATCAGGAGCTGGAACAACATATCACTAAACTAGAGAGTTGAGCCACTCCTTCTCTTAATCAAGTTGAGATTGATAGTATCAGGGCAGAAGCTGTGAAGGAGTACAGACTTTCTAAAGACTGCTTGAGGCGGAAAGAGGATTTCTCGGTGCCATATGTGAAATATGGTTTTTAACTTGCCCAATCTTGGTTGGAGAAGCATAGGGAAGGTGAAGAGTTCCCTGAGCTTTTATATACGCCTGAAACGATGTTATTTGACGCTCCTGATTGGACAAAGTATGAACCTGATTTCAAGCCCTCTGATGAGTTTCTGAAGAAGGCTGGGCGGGATGACTTTGTGAACCTGATCGATCCTTGGTAGCTCGTGAGCCCAAATAATGTCTCTAAATCCATCGGTGCCCTTGATGACCTGGATGGAGAGGATCTATTGCTGCCTGATCCCCAGCCCCCAGAACATGAGGATTTGTCGCTGCCTGATCCTCAACGCCCAGAACATGTAAATGTAGATTGATTTCTTTTTCTTTTTGAATATTCTATCATTGTAAAGACTTTTTGACTTTATGAATTAAGTTTGTCTATTCATACTCCAAATTGTTTATGAATGTTGTTCATTTAACTTTAACTATTATTGCTTATCTGTTTACTTATTTACCCGTATGTTTATTTATCTGTGTATGCTCCCCAAATTCTTGGTAAAAGGACTTACACTTTTAGAAAGAATTATGCATGTAAACATACCTTTTTCTGATGCCTGGCCACCGTGACGCGAGTGCGCCTCTGGTTCTTACGGCTGTTACATTTCCATTGCCTGGCCACAGTGACGCTATCGCGTCTCAGGCTCTTACGGCTTATCTGTCTTCAGTGCTAGGCCACAGTGACGCTATCGCGCCTCAGGCTCTTACGACTTATACGTTTCCAATGCCTAGCCACAGTGATGCTATCACGCCTCAGGCTCTTACGGATTATCTGTCTTCAACGCTTGGCCACAATGACTCTATTGCCTCAGGCTCTTACGGCTTATACGTTTCCAATGCCTGGCCATACTGACACTATCGCACCTCAGGCTTTTATGGCTTATACGTTTCCAATACCTAGCCATAGTGACACTATCGCGCCTCAGGCTCTTACGGCTTATCTGTCTTCAACACCTGGCCACAGTGGCGCTATCGCGCCTCAGGCTCTTACGGCTTAAAGGTTTCCATCGCCTGGCCACAGTGATGCTCTCGCGCCTTAGGCTCTTATGGCTTATACGTTTCCAACGCCTGGCCACAGTGACTCTATCACGCCTCAGGCTCTTACGGCTTATCTGTCTTTAACACCTGGCCACAATGACGCTATCGTGCCTCAAGCTCTTACTGCTTATACGTTTCCATTGCCTGGCCACAGTGACGCTATCACGCCTCAGGCTCTTATTGTCACGACCCAAATTACCTAAAAATTATAGTAAATTTTTTTGCTTTTTCATTTATTATTTAATTCTTACCTTTCTCTCATCGTGACCATCTTACCAAACAGTTGGGCTATGATTCGGTGTTAGTCACCTTACACTATTTACCATTCCATTTCCATAATCACATTCATATATCAGAGTTTACTATCTTTTAACTTTAACTAAATACATACACAATGGTATTCATAACTCTACATCCTCGACATCATATCCGTTTACACTACTGTGCATTACATATTTAGATACAAAATCATATAAATGTGTATACCTATCTCTCGATGGGAAGCAGCGGATACTAAGAATGCAAGTCCTCAGCCGCTCACTAACTATTGCGAGTGCTCTGAAAAGATGGGAAAATAAGGGGGTGAGCAGACCACACGCTCAGTAAGGCAATTATGCAAGTAAGTAGATAGCTCCACTATCTACATGCTCATAATGCCATGCCCTTAAAATCCATTTCTTTTCATTAAAATCTCAAGCACAAAATCATGTATTTCATCATGACTTGATTTATAAAACTGTTCGTGCATATATAAATCATACTACTTATGCATCTATGGCATTTTATGTGACATCATTAAATCATACTTAGCATGAATTAAATCAAAATCATGCATTATTTCATGCGATATAAAACAAATCATGAGATACAATCCCTTCATGAATTTATCATTAAAGCATGGAAAACTCATCATGCTACGGCATTTAAATCATTTCATTTAAAACGCAGTATAAAATAACCCAAAGGGGTTAAACATCTCATAATTCAATTCCAAACTCATCAAATAATTCATTAAAATTCATTATAAAACTTTGGTTATAAAACCACCCTTCTTTCAGGGTCACATATCATAAAATCGGGGGCTGACCCCTCCCTCGGGTCTACCCTGATCTATCAAGACCACAAGTTATATCATGTGAGACATGTAGGTGACTATCAGTAACAACATAGGACAATGGCCATAACCTCGTGATCCCAGGCAACACGGTACCTAGTGTGCGGGGTATCACACCTGAAATGGGAGGTGGGTCGTCCTACCCGCCAGAATAGCATAACACCAGGATTGCGAAGGTAAGGCTTACTGCCTCATGGCTAATGCCACTCCACTCCGGCAATCCCCACAGTACAGCGTACTCCACGTGACATACACAGTACAACGTACTCTGTGAACCCAAGCTCAGTCAGGGGTGCCTGCAATAGGTCTTATCGACCCATATAATCTCTACCTCAACATGCTCTTATACAATGTCCTAAGGGTATGTAACTTCCAACAATACTAATTCACCATCGGTGAATTCCAATGGTTTCTGTCTCTTGTCAGCATAGCTTTTCTGTCTGCTCTGAGGTGTTCTTAATCTCTCATAAATCAACTGAACATCCTCAAAGGTTTATCTTATCAATTCGGGAACAATTCTCTATCTGTCACCCACTTCTTCTTATCTAAGTCGGGAAATAACCCCTACGACCATACAATACCTCATATAAAGCCATCCCGATACTCAAGTGACAACTGTCACTATTGGCAAATTCAATTAGTAACAATTGATCATCCCAAGAGCTTATCAAATCAATGGCACATGCTCTCATCATATCCTCCAGAACCTATACAGTCCTCTCTGACTGACCATCTGTCTGAGGATGGAAAGCTGCGCAACACTCAATCGGGTTCCCATAGCTTCGTAAAAAATATTCCCAGAAATGGGAAGTGAAGCGGGAATCCCTATCTGATATACTGCTCACAGGAAAGTACATGGTGCTTCACAATCTTCCATACACATAAATCCGCCTACACACTCAGAGTATCTAGGGATTTCATAACCAGAAGGTGGGTAGACTTAGTCAATCTATCGACTATCACCTAGATAGCCTCGTGATTCATCCGGGTCCTCTGTAACCCATTCCAAAATTCATGGTAACTTGCTCCCATTTTCGTGTCGATATAGGTAGAGGCTGCAATAACCCTGCAGACTTCTATTTCCCTACCTTAATCTGCTGACATACGAGACACTTTTCCACAATCTCTACAATATCACTTTTCATATTTGACCACCAATACCCTTTTCTAAGATTTTAATATATATATATATATTACTTCTCGGATGCACTGTATATCCCGAAGAGTGAGCTTCTGACAATAATACCATCTCATCAACTGTGGTCCTGGGGAGCACTTATACTATCTCTGAACCTTAATAAGTCATCATTATTCTCTATGAACTCTGTCACTATACCCATCTGAATCTGACCTAGACTATCGACACCATTCCGATCATCATGCTAAGCCTATCAAATCCGGTCACTCAAATCCGGTTCTAATCTCAGGCTAGCTGTCACACAATCACTGTCATCATCAGAGGGAATCACATCACTACTAAGGCTCACAACTGCTCTCGCAGCTCATGTTTCCTGACCATCATATGTAATACCATCCCGAGGCTCTTTCTGCTCAAGGCATCAACCATTACATTAGCCTTTCCAGGGTGGTACAATTTCCACAATCATAATCCCTCAAATGCTCTAATTGACTATGTTATCTCGTATCCGACTCTTTCTGTGAAAACAAATACTCGGGGCTTTTTATGATCAGTGCATACTCAAAATTTCTCATCGTGTACATAGTAGTGCCACATACTCAGTACAATCATTATCGCTGCCAACATTAAATCATGGGTCAGATAGTTTCTTTCATGATCCTTGAGTTGTCTGGATCCATAATCGACTATCTTCCCATTTTGCATCAATACACAGCCCATTCATTATTTTGAGGTATCCATATACACTAAACCTCTTGAGCTGTTGGGTATGGTGAGAATAAATGCGGTGGTCAGTTCATACTTCAATAAATCAAGACTCCTGTCACATCTATCATCCCATTCAATACCCATTTTTCTTAGTTAAACGTGTCAACAAATCATCTGTAAAAACAGTTTCCAATTGTTGATTAAAATTTTCCCTGGACTTTAAGTACACCCAAAATATCATCAATAAGGATGATAACCAATCGGTCTAGGTAAAGTTTAAATATCTCATTGTAGTTAAGTTCCACTAAATATTTCAATCACTCATATCCTTGACCTATGTACGCAACAACGTATAATGTCATTTTAAAATTGCTTCCGTTCACGATACTAACTCGCATCATTTCCTTTTTCTTATATTAACAGCTTTTACCAAAATTTTAAATTTTTTAAACCTTCCTGATTAATCGAATTCTATATTTCTTTATCGTACCAGTAAAGGTACCCTAATTTTAACTATATATATTACGACTGTCGATTTCAATTTATAAGTTGTGTACTTCTAGACGTTGTCAAGTCTTCAGGCGGGGAGGTATTTTGAAATACCTTTATTAACCCTCAGACTTGATCACATGGACTGGTTATGGATATATCCCCCCTTATCCTTGGTCATAATTTATGTCTACTACATATCACTGAATCCATATTACTTCACATATCAGAGATATTCGTACCTTGCATCCGCCTCTTATTCCTATATATCTCGTATTCAAGATCTATCACATCTCAAAGCTTATCTCCTTTCGTATATCACTTATAACAAACTCTGTCATTACTCATTCCGTGAGTTCAATCATTTACTTCTTTATTTTCAATCGCTACACCCATTTTATTACTTGTCAAAACTTATAGTATACTTTTCAGGGGTAGCCATATCACTATCTTAGGATAAAAATCTGAACAGCATAATTTGCAGCCGACCAATTTATTCTCAAATATTACTTCAAATTATTCATATTCCAATGAATAAAATCGGCTGACTTAATACTTCTTCCCCCGTTTCAACTTATAATCTCTTCATAATTATTCCATTAGTTAACCCTCCTTCATTGAGGTACTAACTATCAGCATTGTGTCCACGGGTGTAGACATTCATGTCATTCACTAACTTATATACAAATGAAGGCGGTATGAATAAATGCGTGTCACCAGGATCAAGTAACATAATTTCTTCTTTATTCATAACTAGTGTGGTATATTTCACCACATCTTATGAAATATCAATAGTGTCCTAGTCCAAAGCATACACTCGCCCTCATCCAATAGCCTATTTTCCCTTTTATCTTCGGCTGTGGTCTCCCTTTTTCGGTACAGAAATATCAACAGGGTTTTCTCTGTTTATTTGCTCTTCTGTGGGGTAGTCTCACCTAACTCTGAGCAATCATTAAATAATTGGCCCGTCTTATCACACTTAACGCCTATTTTAGTCAATAAAGTGTAGATGTAGGCCCTACTTCCGTGGTATCTACCACATATTCTACACTGCTTACACTGCTACGCAGCAATTCGGAGTCCTGCAATCACAATACCCCTCAAAAGTGCTAAAATTGGATACACTGGGGCCTTGCCAATCATCTTATCCCGTGACTTATCAACTCTAATCTCTTACCAAACTACCTTTTTCCCGTTCTGACATCTCTGTCATTCTCTATTCTCTTTCTGTTTCTATTTTGGCCCTTACTACCTTTCCAAATCTCAAAGGCATGCAACATCTGATCTTATTCACACAACTGTAGTCTGCGCACTGCCTCGACATAGGTAGTGATATCCAATAGGGCCAATCGGACTCAAATCGACAATCTGAGCCTTCCATGAACTTTTGGGCTTTTCGACTCTCACTGCCCATAGTTTCGGGGTAATACCTGCCTAGGGATATAAACTGAGTTTCATACTCGTCAATCAATCAGTTCCTCTGGGTCAGAGTAAAAAAAATTTATCTATAATTTTCTTTTAACAGTGTTCGGGATATTCTGTCACCGAAATACATCTAGAATTATGTTTCTTGTGTCAACTCTGAATGCCTAACTCTTAAGATGGGTCGAGCGGACTTCCACCAATGCTCCGACTCGCCCTCAAATCTCATGCATACTCTGAGCAATTAGCTCCCAAAATATTCTCCACACTACGCTCCAACCTCGCGAAGCCTGTCTCAATACTGTCCGATCTCTCTATCGGACGCTGTGAGGCATGCTCAATATCAGCCTCCTTTCAATCTCATACTGGTTCTCATAGGTCAACACAGCACGACTAGCAAGCTCAGGCCTACCTCTACGACCCCTGCCTCATGCTCTACCTCCTATACCGCGACTAATATTAGGCATAATGCCTACATTCCTACATTCTCAGCCATTTTTTAGCTAAACCCATCTCGATATAGACTATTGTATATAACCAAGCACAGTAACACGGGGATGTACTTTCCTAATTACTGACATTGACACACATCAGACTAATTTCGCTCTGATACCACCATTTAACTTGTCACGACCCAAATTACCTAAAAATCAGAGTAAATGTTTTTGCTTTATCATTTATTATTTTATTCTTACCTTTCTCTCATCGTGACCATCTTACCAAACAGTTGGACTATGATTCGGTGTTAGTCACCTCACACTATTTACCATTCCATTTCCATAATCACATTCATATATCAGAGTTTACTATCTTTTAACTTTAACTAAATACATACACAATGGTATTTATAACTCTACATCCCCGACATCATATCCGTTTACAGTACTGTGCATTACATATTTAGATACAAAATCATACAAATGTGTATACCTGTCTCTCGATGGGAAGCAGCTGATACCAAGAATGCAAGTCCTCAGCCGCTCACTAACTATTGCGAGTTCTCTGAAAAGATGGGAAAATAAGGGGGGTGAGTAAACCACATGCTCAGTAAGGCAATTATGCAAGTAAGTAGATAGCTCCACTATCTACATGCTCATAATGCCATGCCCTTAAAATCCATTTCTTTTCATTAAAATCTCAAGAACAAAATCATGTATTTCATCATGACTTAATTTATAAAACTGTTCGTACATATATATATCATACTACTTATGCATCAATGGCATTTTATGTGACATCATTAAATCATACTTAGCATGAATTAAATCAAAATCATATATTATTTCATGCGATATAAAACAAATCATGAGATACAATCCTTTCATGAATTTATCATTAAAGCATGGAAAACTCATCATGCTACTGCATTTAAATCATTTAATTTAAAACGCAGTATAAAATAACCCAAAGGGGTTAAACATCTCATAATTCAATTCCAAACTCATAAAACAATTCATTAAAATTCATTATAAAACTTCGGTTATAAAACCACCCTTCTTTCAGGGTCACATATCATAAAATCGGGGGCCTGACCCCTCCCTTGGGTCTACCCTGGTCTATCAAGACCACAAGTTATATCATGTGAGACATGTAGGTGACTATCAGTAACAACATAGGACTATGGCCATAACCTCCTGATCCTTGGCAACACGGTACCTAGTGTGTGAGGTATCACACCTGAAATGGGAGGTGGGTCGTCCTACCCGCCAGAACAATATAACACTAGGATTGCGAGGGTAAGGCTTATTGCCTTGTGGCTAATGCCACTCCACTCCGACAATCCTCACGGTACAGCGTACTTCGCGTGACATACACGGTACAACGTACTCCGTGAACCCAAGCTCAGTCAGGGGTGCCTCCAACAGGTCTTATCCACCCATATCATCTCTATCTTAGTATGCTCTTATACTATGTCCTAAGGGCATGTAACTTCCAACAATACTAATTCACCCTCGGTGAATTCCAATGGTTTCTGTCTCTTGTCAGCATAGCTTTTCTATCTGATTTCAGGTGTTCTTAATCTCTCATAAATCAACTGAACATCCTCAAAGGTTTATCTTATCAATTCGGGAACAATTCTCTATCTGTCACCCACTTCTTCTGATCTAAGTCGGGGAACAACCCCTACGGCCATACAATGCCTCATATAAAGCCATCCCGATACTCAAGTGACAACTGTCACTATTGGCGAATTCAATTAGTAACAATTGATCATCCCAAGAGCTTATCAAATTAATGGCACACGCTCTCATCATATCCTCCAGAACCTGTATAGTCCTCTCTAACTGACCATCTGTCTGAGGACGGAAAGCTACGCAACACTCAATCTGGTTCCCACAGCTTCCAGAAACATATTCCTAGAAATGGGAAGTGAAGCGGGAATCCCTATCTGATATACTGCTCATTGAAAAATACATGGTGTTTCACAATCTTCCATACACATAAATCCGCCTACACACTCAGATTATCTGGGCATTTCATAACCAGAAGGTTGGTAGTCTTAGTCAATCTATCGACTATCACCTAGATAGCCTCGTGATTCATCCGGGTCCTCTGTAACCCATTACGAAATTCATGGTAACTTACTCCCATTTTCGTGTTGATATAGGTAGAGGCTGCAATAACCCTACAGACTTCTATTTTCCTACCTTAATCTGTTGACATACGAGACACTTTTCCATAATCTCTACAATATCTCTTTTCATATCTGACCACCAATACCGTTTTCTAAGATTTCGATATATATATATATATATATATATATATATATATATATTACTTCTCGGATGCACTGTATATCCCGAAGAGTGAGCTTCTGACAATAATACCATCTCATCAACAGTGATCCTGGGGAGCACTTATACTATCTCTGAACCTCAATAAGTCATCATCATTCTCTGTGAACTCTGTCACTGTACCCATCTGAATCTGACCCACACTATCGACAGCATGTCGATCATCATGCTAAGCCTGTCAAATCCGGTTCTAATCTCAGGCTAACTGTTACACAATCACTGTCATCATCAGAGGGAATCACATCACTACTGAGGCTCACAACTGCTCTAGCAGCTTACGTTCCCTGACCATTATATGTAATACCATCTCGAGGCTCTTTCTGCTCAAGGCATCAGCCATTACATTAGCCTTTCCTGGGTGGTACAATTTTCACAATCATAATCCCTCAGAAGCTCTAACTCACTATGTTATCTCGTATCCGACTCTTTCTGTGAAAACAGATACTCGGGGCTTTTTATGATCAATGCATACTCAAAATTTCTCATCGTGTACATAGTAATGCCACATACTCAGTACAATCACTATCGCTGCCAACATTAAATCATGAGTCAGATAGTTTCTTTCATGATCCTTGAGTTGTCTAGATCCATAATTGACTATCTTCCCATTTTACATTAATACACAGCCCATTCATTATTTTGAGGTATCCATATACACTGAAACCTCTTGAGCTGTTGGGTATGGTGAGAATAAATGTGGTGGTCAGTTCATACTTTAATACATCAAGACTCCTATCACATCTATCATCCCATTCAATACCACTTTTTCTTAGTTAAACGTGTCAACAAATCATCTGTAAAAACAGTTTCCAATTGCTGATTAAAATTTTCCCTGGACTTTAAGTACACCCAAAATATCATCAATAAGGATGATAACCAATCGGTTCAGGTAAAGTTTAAATATCTCATTGTAGTTAAGTTCCACTAAATATTTCAATCACTCATACCTTGACCTATGTACGCAACAACGTATAATGTCATTTTAAAATCGTTTCCGTTCACGATACTAACCCGCGTCATTTCCTTTTTCTTATATTAACGGCTTTTACCAAAATTTTAATTTTTTTAAACCTTCCTGATTAATCAAATTCTATATTTCTTTATCGTACCTGTAAAGGTACCCTAATTTTAAATGTATATATTACAACTGTCGATTTCAATTTATAAGTTGTGTACTTCTAGATGCTGTCAAGCTTCAGGCGGGGAGGTATTTTGAAATACCTTTACTAACCCTCAGACTTGACCACATGGACTGGTTATGGATATATCCCCCCTTATCCTTGGTCATAATTTATGTCTACTACATATCGCTTATTCCATATTACTTCACATATCAGAGATATTCGTACCTTGCATACGCCTCTTATTCCCATATATCCCGTATTCAAGATCTATCACATCTCAAAGCTTATCTCCTTTCGTATATCACTTATAACAAACTCTGTCATTACTCATTCTGTGAGTTCAATCATTTACCTATTTATTTTCAATCGCTACACCCATTTTATTACTTGTTAAAATTTATAGTATACTTTTCAGGGGTAGCCATATCACTATCTTAGGATAAAAATCTGAACAACATAATTTGCAGCCGACCAATTTATTCTCAAATATTACTTCAAATTATTCATATTCCAATGAATAAAATCGGCTGACTTAATACTTCTTCCCCCGTTTGAACTTATAATCTCTTCATAATTATTCTATTAGTTAACCCTCCTTCATTGGGGTACTTACTATCAGCATTGTGCCCATGGGTGTAGGCATTCATGTCTTTCACTAACTTATATACAAATGAAGGCGGTATAAATAAATGCATGTCACCAGGATCAAGTAACATAATTTCTTCTTTATTCATAACCACTGTGGTATCTTTACTCCGTGGACCCATATCTCATATCCATACTCATGCCTTGTCTCAAAACGCACATGCGAGCATATTTAATCGGCGTGACACTCAGTCTACCCGACGCTTCAAGCACGGCTCATTGCATGTTCTCATAAAACCAGTGCGAAGGATGCTCCAGCACTCTCATCAAATCAAGTAAAATCTCGTGCGAGCAAAGCTCCAGCACGTGTATCATAAACTCTCATAAATCTAGTGCGAGCTAAGCTCCAGCACTCTGTCAAAACAATTCAAGTGAAAATCTGGTGCGAGTTAGACTCTAGCACCCTGTCACGAAAATCATATAAAATTTGGTGTGAGCTAGGCTCCAGCACCCTGTCACGAATATCATGTAAAAATTTGGTGCGAGCTAGGCTCTAGCACCAATGCATGTAAAACTCTAGTGCGAGCTCTCGCTCCAGCACTAATGCGTGCATCACACAAATCAAGACTCGTGCGAGCTGAGCTCGAGCACGTCACATTTTCATAAAATCACGTAGGCGACTATATTTCTCAAATCAATTTCAGAGAAAATCAACATTGTTGAAAATATGCAATGCTGTGCATTTTTATTTAAAAGTTAGACAGCTTACTCATGCACTTGTCAAAACACCTCAAGAATGATTAGGAACCTCTTGTTCTTGCTCCTCCCAATTTTTTCTAAATTTGGAAATTTTACCCATCACAAGGGTAATTTGGTGATTTGCCTATCCGGGGCACTAAAATTTTTATCTGAAATCTAGACCCTTCAGATAATTTAAGATAGTGTAATTGAAGTCGAAATTGCGTAAAGTTACCTCTAGCAGTCCGTAAAATTCCCTTACCTGAAATCACGCGCGAGCTTATCCCGACTCGATCGTACCAGGTTTCTCAGTCTAATTCGCTTGTCTACGGAGCTGCATATAACCACATATTGTTTCAGTTCAAATATACTGATCAGTATTTCACTCTTACTGATCGAATCTAAAGCTCTGGGTCTGTTTTACTCTATTGGGCCCAATTGCATCTTAATGGGCCTCGACTCATTTCCAGCCCGTTTCCACTTATTAAATCTCTTCTTCGAGTTTACTGGGCTCATTTGGATTACTAATAATCATCAGGCTTCGTTCCAAACTCATTGGATAGCCCGAATACTATTTACGATAATTACTTAGAAATTTTGAATAAAATTCCTTTTATGCAGAATTAATCCTTAAAATCCGTAAATTAATCTGAACTCTGCATTAAAAGACTCATATTATCGTAATTAAAATATACTTACCCAATGTTATGCGGGGTACAAAAATCGGAGCTCAATCGGCTCTCGTTCGGGCTCTGTCGTAAAACTGCATAATTTTATATTTAATTCCGAGTTAATTTCTGATTATTTTCGGGATTATTTCCCGAGGTGAAAATTCTGAAAATATTAAATAAATTTATATCTTGATCAATTGGACTCAAAATTTAATTATTTCTTCGTTATTGATCAAGATTTCTCAATCCCATATTTTAAATTAAATTTTCTTATCCCGATTAATACCGAATTTCAGTTTTTTGACCATTTCACCCTTGCATGTGTTCAGGAATTCCATTTCAATCCTTTTGCATTTTGCATTTCATATTTTAAATAAAATCGAGTCTTACACTTATGGCTTATACGATTCCAACGCCTGGCAACAGTGACGCTATCGCGCCTCAGGCTCTTACGTTTTATCTATTTTCTGTCACAAGATTCATATTCATAAACGTTGAAGACATAATAGGAATATAGAGAAGAAATTTGAATAATGATCATATAATAGTATCTTGTGACAATGCATTTAAAATAAATAGATAATAATGCGAGAATATAAAAATTTGGAAAGAAGACATAATAGTTAACTCCAATATAATTTCAAGGGGTTTGAGTTCTATGTCTTCCCTATTTTCTTCCCGTGCAAAGTTTTCAGGATGCATGTGTTGGGCCCAATCCTTTGTCTGATTCGATATAGGCCTTGCCAGTTGGCTCTGAACTTTTCGTCCTCCCTCAAGGCATTGGTGATGTGCGACTTCCTAAGCACCAAATCTCCCTCGAACATCAGTCTATCTTTAACTCGACTGTTATAGTAGTTGGCTACCCTTTGATGGTAGGATGCCAGTCAGATAGCTGCAGTCTCTCTATGCTCATCAAGCAGATCTAGGTTTTCCCTTAGCCCTCGTGAAGTCTCTTCTTCCACTAAAGGTACTACCCTGGGTGAAAGTGCTCCAATTTCCACGAGAATCAATGCTTCAGTGTCATATACCAGACTAAACAACGTTTCTTCAGTTGATACTCGACTAGTGGTGCGATATGCCCATTAGACACTAGGAAACTCATCCACCTATGCTCCTTTAGTTTTATCCAGTATGGTCTTCAACCCATGAAGGATGGTTGGGTTGCTAACTTCAGCTTGCCCGTTAGCTTGAGGATATGAAATATAAGAAATCCTTAGCTGAATGTCAAGGCGCTTACAGAACTCGGAAAGGCGTCACAGTCAAACTGCTTTCTGTGGTCAGCATTTAAAACGCATGGGATTTCGAATCGACAGATAATATCTTTTCATACCATTGCTTCAACTTTTTTCTTTGTGATTGTAGCTAAAGGTTCACCTCAATCCATTTTGTAAAGTAATTGGTAGCTACCAAAAGAAACTTTCTTTAACCCGTAGCTAATGGAAAGGGTCATAGAATGTCTAACCCCATTGTGCAAAGGGAGTTGGTTATACCGTACTTTGGAGTGGAGCCATTGGGGCCGTTGTTATTGGTGCAAACCTTTGGCACTTGTCACACTTGTGGGCTTTATCCATCGCGTCTTTCTTAACGTCGACCAATAGAATCCCGATCGTAATAACTTAGAGGCAAGGGCTCTAGCTCCCAAATGCTAACCACAAATTCCTTCATGTACCTCAGCTAAGACATAGTTTGCTTGTTCTGGCCCCAAGCACTTTAACAAGGGTAATGAATACCCCCTATTATACAATTCCCCGTTTATTAGTGTTAATTTCGCCCCTTGTATCTTTAAGCGACGAGCTTTTTCCTTGTCTTGTGGGAGCGTACCTTCAGTGAGATATTGTTTGAATGGGGTTCTTTAATCATCCCCCACCTTGTCATGTCCCGAAAGCGCAGGAAACAGGGAAAATTTAAAACTTATTTTCATCAATACACAATTCTGGGTGCATTCCTGTGCAGCGTCATGCATCATCATATATACATTATAAAACTTTCACCTCAGGATCTCATCATCTAATATTCATATATCATAACATATACATTCCTCAATTTGAAGTTAATTAATCCTAATACATCCCATACATCATTGTTCATCAAGTGTCTGTAAATACAACTTTAGTCTGGGTACATGAAATGTTAAAATATACCTCAAAATACAATATACGGCCTAGACCTCAAGTCCTCCACTAGCCACTACTCCGTACGTCGCAGCAAACTCTCTTCACTTAAAGAAATCTGGGGGGATATAAAAATAGGGTGAGCTTCTAAATCGCTCAATAAGGGGGTAAGGGACTCATTTATAAAATCCTCATTTACACAGCACAATAATTTTGATTAGTAAGTGAAACTTAATAAACTCAGTAGAAAACTTAGCATGAAATCATTAAAACATCATTCTCATCTCATTTCTCTAAGATCATGTAGAAACATAGAATAAATGGCTTAGTATAAAAACCATAGTTACAAGCATATGGAAATCATGATGCGATAATGGCTTTTCTCATAACAACTTGATAGAAATCACCTCAGTAATAATGCACGTGGCACAGCCACAAAACACAATCTCATGTGTAAAACAGAGACTAGGCAAATAAAACTCAGATAAAAACATTCGTCATGGCACATCAAAATAATCTCCTTTGGGTGCACATCCCAGGCATCCTCAAAAGAGAGAACGTCGACAATATGGTCGTGTCCATGGTGAATTAGTCTTACATGTTACCAGAACAAGGCCCAGACTTACATGCTACCAGAGCAAGGCCTCTCCTCATGCACACTATCGATCTTACATGCTACCAAAGTAAGGCCCGAACTTAGCTACCAAAGTAAGGCCACCCAGCGCTACCAGAGAGGGGGTCATCTCACGTTACCTGAACGAGGCATCTCTCGCTACCAAAGCGGAGGAATATCAGACTTACATGCTACCAAAGCAAGGCCCGGACTTACATGCTACCAGAGCAAGGCCCGATGTGTTATCACATGACACGACTAAGTCTCAATAACAACAATTATCATATAAAAACCGTTTTACCTACACGTAGAGCTCATAATGGTTTCTCTCATAAAACTCATCTGAAAACCTTTTTGTACTCATCACAAAATATGTCAAAATGCTCAAACCGGTAAAACCATGTACACATTTCCCAAATCTCAGTACGCCTTAACATAGAGCCCAAATCCCGTTTCACTTTTAAACTCAAACAGTTAGTAAAACAATTTCACACTTTGTTTATAACTCATAAAAATTGGGCCCCAACCGAGTATAAAACTGTGTGCAATAAATCAATCACAACTCGTAAAACATGCTTGTTTCTCAAAACGTTTCATGCTACAATTATTATCAGAAAATCACATACACAATGAATTTTAAGTTTTCCCTTACCTCGTTGCACCTTGTATAGTGCAATCATTTTCCCCTGAACGACGGACTAGCTTCGCATTCTTATTTGGAACTCCTGGGTCGTCCCAACGATGTAAAAATATCATCAATATACCATCACATTGTCTCAAATCTCAACATCGAGCATAATTGCTCACATTCTCATAATTTCTCAATACCTCAATGATTCTAACAACCCTAACCATTTTCAGCCTACTCATCACAACATCTATAGCCACAATCGCAGAAATCTACTTCCAAATCAAGGATTAAAGCTTAGAAATTTACCCAAAACTTGTGGAGTGCTCAATTCACACTTCAGCTCAAATCGTCATTCAATTTCCAAGTATGTTGTTCTCCTTTTGATGAGGAACAACTTTCCTTCTTACCACAACCTTTGATTCGAACGAAAATGGGTGTTTTGGAAGAGAGAGAAAACTAGGAATTTCGATTTTCTAGAGAGAGAAGATGAATTCCAGCAAAAACACAAGGGTCCTCAGAAGGCAAGAGATCGATCTGCTCTTAGGTAGAGATCGATCTGCCTTTGAATTTGTGAACGTTTTAGGTAATTTTTATGCCTACCAGATCGATCTGTCGTGGGGGCAAGATCGATCTCATAATCTTGAGGAGATCAATCTGCTCCTTGTGAGGAGATCGATCTGCATTTTACAGAAACATTTGGAAATCGATATGCTCTTGTAACAGATCGATCCCTTTAAGGAAGAATCATAAGGAGATAGATCTGCCTTCCTTGTAGATCGATTTGCTCGTTCCAATTTTTCATTTCTATTCACTTTGGCCTACCAGATCGATCCCCTCTTCTCCAAGATCGATCTGGCCTCATAATTTCACACTATGGTTGTACTATTGGCATAAAATCTCAATAGATAATTGCCATAATTTACTTCATTGACTATTTCTCACTCAATACTCATTCATCACATAGAAATTTCATTCCTTACCACCTTAATAAATGAGTACATCACATTTACTCAATCAATTACACTCATGTTCACATTACAAAATTAGATTTGTATAAAATTCTCAGGTCTCACACACCTCACTGTTACACACTTCGACTTCTTCAATGCTAGGCTGCTCAAGTTTTTCCACCTTCACCATTCTTCCTTCGGCCTCATTAGAAGAAGCTAATATGAACAATGAATCTGCATGTGTGTTTTCAGACCGATTAATTTGTATCAACTGAAAGTTTTCGAAAGTTTGAGCTAGTGATTAAACTTTCTTTAGATAAGGGACCAGCATTGGCTCTCGAATTTCATACTGTCCATAGAACTGGTTTACCACCAATTGAGAATCACTATGGGCCACTAGGTGGCGAACTTGTAACCTCTCTGCCAGTTCATTCTAGCAATAAGAGCCTCATACTCTGCTATACTATTTGAACTAGGGAACCCAAAGCACAAAGAATATTCTAAAGATCTCCTTTCTGATGACACCAAGACTAAACCGACCCCACTACCATTTGCACTCGACACTCCGTCAACATACAGCAGCCATGGTCGAGTCTTTTTTTCAATGTTGCCCATCGGGCTAGTACATTCTACTATGAAATCTGGTAAAGCTTATCCCTTAATGGCTTACCTGGGCTAAAAGTGATATCATACTCGCCGACTTCTACTGCCAATTTCACCAATCTCCCTGAGTGTTCAGGCTTCTGAAGAATTTGCCTTAACAGTTGATCCGTTAGGACAGAAATAGGGTGCGCCTGAAAATAAGGACGCAATTTGCGAGAGGCCATCACAAGGGCCAGTGATAGCTTTTCGGCTAGCGGATAACGGGTCTCCGGGTCTAACAGTACCTTACTCACATAATAGATGAGACGATCCACTATTTCATCTTTTTTCAGCAGTACTGCACTGACGACGAATTCACCAACTCCCAAGTACATATACAAATGTTATCCTTCCAAATGCCTTATTAATAAAGGTAACTGCTTCAAATATTCCTTCAAGTCTTCGAAAGCTCTTTGGCAATCATCTGTCCACTAGAAATTCCTTTTACCCCGAAGAGTTTTAAAGAACGACGAGCTCCTTTCTGCAGATTTTGACAAAAAATGGTTTAGAGTTGCTATTCTATCTGTCAATCTTTGAACTTCTCTCACTGTGGTTTGTAGCTTCATATCTATAATTGCTTGCACTTTTTCAGGGTTTGCCTCAATCCCCTTATTAGTGATCATGAACCCCAAGAACTTTCCAGACCTAACTCCGAATGAACATTTGTTGGTTTAGCTTCATACTGAATTCCCTCAACACATCAAACACCTTAGACATCTGATGAGCGTGAGACTCTCCTGCTCTGCTTTTAATAATCATATCGTCCACATAGGGTTCCATAGTGTTTCTGTCACGCCCTCCTCCCACACGCGACTTTACCAAAAACCACAATAAATTTTTCGCTTTTTACTTATCTTTATCTCCTTAACAGTTGGGCTGTGAATAGGCATTAGTCTCCTCATCCATGCATACCTTACCATTCTTTTTCGTATCATACATACATGACATTTATATCATAAGTAAATTCGTATTCTTAAATATAATTACATCATTACATCCCCCATATTAAAACGTGTACATCACTGTGTTTATACATTGTTCAGATACAAAAGAGTACGCGTGTGTATACCTTTCGCTAGATGGGGAGTGGCAGCGGATCAAAGGAATGCAATTCCCTGGCCGACTCGATCTACTGATGAGAATCTGTAGAGATGGGGGGAAAATGAATGGGATGAGCTATCAACGCGCTCAGTAAGGAAATCAGGCAAGCAAGTAGACATCCATACTATCTACTTGAAAATAGTGCTTTGCCTTTCCTTCTCTCATTTCAAAAGCATGTTTAAAATATATATAATATAGTACAGATTTAAAATCCCATGTACTAAACACATGCTGGTTTATCAATCAGAGGCATTCATGCAAAACAGTGCATATTTAATCATTTAAGAATGCCTTTATATAAAATATGCCATTTACATTCAAAACACAGTAAATATGGCATTTTTCATCACAACACAAATAAACTGGGTTTCGACCCATCCCTTAGGTCTACCCGTATCATAAAATACATGTGATATACCTTGCGAGACTCAGTGGCTAAATGCAATCTCTCTAGACTATGTAAGAGAGCCTCCCCGCCGAACAGAGCCTCCCCGCCTATTCTGGCTTAAGGATGTTGGGCTTAAGGATCTTACTGTTAGAGAGTATCTCCGGACTATGGCCATATCCTAATAATGGTGATCCCAGGCAACACAGTACTCGGTGTGCGGGGCAATCACTGCTGTAACGGGTGGGGGGTCAGTCCATCACAACCGTCAGCTATCAACACACTCCTCCACAACTCCACAACACAAAACACGGTACAATGTACTCCATGCCACATGCACGGTACAACGTACACCCGTGGACCCATACATCATGGTCGGGGTGCCTGCCATAGGTCTTAGCCTCTCATACCATGGAAATACATCATAGTCGGGGTGCCTGCCATAGGTCTTAGCCCTCATACTATGGAATCAATGCCACGTCTCTAAATTCACGTGAGAACATCTCAACAATGTGACACTCAGTCTACACGGAGGAAATCGTCACGATTTTCTAACATGTGTGTATATCACGAAAAACTACAGTGCTCGTCTTGAGTGTGACACACAGTCAACACTCCGCCTCAAAACACTGTATATGCATGTCAAAATATCAACACTAGTGCGAGTGAACCTCCAGCACTAGGTCATGCATCTCATGTAAAACTCGAGTACGAGCTAAACGCTCTAGCACTCTATCATGCACAAATCACATAAAAACTGAGTACGAGCAATGCTCCAATACTCTATCATGCATGTCAAATAAATGTAGTGCGAGTCAACCTCCAGCACTAATGTATGTGAAAAACATCTGAAATCAAGTGCGAGTTATGCTCTAGCACGATTGTTTCCACATAATTCAGTAGATGGCTCTTTAAAAATAGGGATGTTAAAAATCACTAAAATCAGCACTATAAAGTGTGCTTAATTTACATCGACCTCAAATCATTAGCCCATCCACCTACTCTTCTGCTACACAGCAGTAAAAACCACTCAAAACATCATTTCCATGCTTTTTACCTCTTTTCCCAAAATTTTACTTTTTGCCTAACTAGGGGCAAAATCGTAATTTACCCATATCGGGTCCCTATAATTATTATAGATTTTCTCTGACCCTCAAACAATTTCAGTGAATGTAAAATCCAACGAAAATATGCACAGATATCTCTAGCTACTTGCAAGAGTCCCCTACCTCGGATCACGTCGTGTGACCTCTCTTTCTCTGTGCTGTCTAATCTCGCAGTCCGGTCAACTCTCAATATGACTCTGGAACTGCATTTAATCATTCACTGAGTTAATTACACTTTTCTTACTGTATTACACATTTAATACAATTTATTTCACTTAAATTGGCCCTTTTACGCTTAATGGGCCTTAATCACGTTAATCGGGCCTTAATCCGTATTAAGCCCGTTCATCAAGGTCTATCGACTCATTGGGCCTATCAATACCCATTAGGCTTTATTCCAAGCTCTTTGGATAGCCCGTATGTCATTTACGTCATTTTTTTCAATTTTCTGAATATAATTCACTAAATCCAAAATTTAATCCGAAATGCGTAAATTAAATCTTAAATACGCATAAATCACATAAATTGTCGTAAATGAGCTTTACTTACCCGAGATTGTGCGATGGTGCGCGAATCGGAGTTCGATCGGGCTTCCGTTCGGAATTAATCGTCGAACTGCATAATTTCGTATATTTAACTCCGGGTCAATTTCTGATTAAATATAATTTAAATAAATTTATCAGAAATTAAATTGGTCACTTTTGACCTCGTATCGACTTACCCGAAGTCCGGTGAATTCTCAAAAATTTTCTTTTTCCTTTTTCTTTCTTTTTTTTCCTCTTTTTCTCTCTCCTCCTTGGCTGAACCGGTCCGGTCCGGTTCAGCACAGTCACTTTCCCACTGAACCGCCGACCGGTTCAGTACCTTTTTAGTCGTGCCGGCGACGTCCGGCCGGTTCTCGGTGTGCCGTTGCCGCCGTTCGACGCGTATTGGACAGGGGACCTCTCGGTTGGCCTCGATCGGAGCCAACTCCCGCCGGTGGCCGCCGAATGCCCGTTTTTCCTCCGCGGCTTTCTCCCTTCGATTCGCCGGATTTCGGCGCCGGTGGCGCGCGTCCTGGTGGCTGGGAGGTCGCACGGTGTCGGCCTTCCTTTCCCGGTCGCGTGCGTGGCCACTGGTTGCCGGATTGGTGGCCGTCCGATGAGCTCTTCTCCCTCGGTTTGCGTCGGCTTCGTTTCCTTCTCTCTCCCTGCGTTTTCAGAATTTCGTTCGTTTTTTTTTTATTTCTTTATAATATATTTTTAATATTATTTTAATCCTTAAAATAATATTAAAATCCTAAAATATCCCAAAAATTTTCAAAAATTCTAATTAAATTCATTTGGTCCGCAAATGAATTTATCAGTCCGATTTTACTTTTTCAGTATATTTTTTCACTATTTTTGGGCTCATTTTTCGAGACGAAAATTTCAAAAATATTAATTAAATTCATATCTCGATCAATTGGACTCGAAATTCAATATTTTCCTCGTTATTGATCAAGATCTCTCGATTTCATATTTTTAATGAAATTTTCTCATCGGATTTATACCGAATTTTGGTCAATTGACCGTCTTACCCCTGTACTTGCTCGAAAATCACTTTAACCCTTATCTTGCTATTATGTAGCTTACATGCATTTTTAATTCTCAATAAATCGATTGCACGATAGTAAATACTCTTCTTATGATTCAACTATGAAATATAACGTTCGTACTCATAGGAATCATAAGGTACAAGCTACATACGTAAATCAAAAACTCGGGTCTGACAGTTTCCCAGGAGATTTTTGAAGACTTTGTTCACCATTCGCTGACATGTGGCCCCAGAGTTCTTTAAACCGTATGACATTACCCAATAACAATATGTTCCATCATCAGTTATAAAGGAAGTCTTCTCTTCATCTTCTGGATGAAGCATAATTTGATAATACCTGGAGAAAGCAGCTAAAAAACTGAAGAGTTCGTACCCTGATGTTTCATCCACAAGCTTATCAATTCAGGGCAGAGGATACAAATCTTTGGGGCAAGCTTTATTCAAATCGGTGAAATCCACACACATTCGCCATTTCCCATTAGAGTTCTTCACCATTACTACATTGGCCAACCACTCAGGGTAGTAAACCTCTCTAATAAACCCAGCTTCTAAAAGTTTACTAACTTCCTCAGTGATCGCCTTTTGTCTTTTCAGGGTAAAATTTCTCTTCTTTTGTTTGACAGGCTTATGCCCAGATGAAACATTAAGTCTATGGCAAATCACTTCTGGATTAATCCTGGGCATATTAGTCGAGGTCTAAGCAAAGACATCAAAGTTTCTCTGTAGGCATTCTGGTATCTCTCTCCTTGTTTGTTCATCCAGTTGAGTCCCTATGAACGCCTTCTTCTCTTCATCTCCTTTGATTAGCTCAGTGGCTTTCGTTTCCTCAACAGGCTGAGGCTTAAAAGGGTCAGTTATATATAGTGTCTCCTTTCTTTGTACCCTTTACCGATGGTAGAGGCGATATAACATGTGCGAGCCCTCTTTTGATCTCCTCGTACTTACCCGACTCTGTTAGGAGTAGGAAACTTCATTAATAGGTAGCAAGAAGATATTACCACCCTCATATCATTTAGTAGAGGCCTTCCCAAGATCATGTTGTAAGCAGCTGAGGTTGATCTTACTACCATGAACAATACATGTCGAGTCACATCCTTTGGGCTTTCCCCTAGAGTCACAAGCAACTCTATAGACTCGGCGACCTTCACTTTCTCGCCCGTAAATGTGACACCTCGAAAACGAGAAAAATATGGCAAATTTAAAACTTTTTACTCATCAAATCACAATTAAGGGTGCATTCCTGTCCAGTGTCATACATCATTATACTTGTCATGCTTCAGGATCTCATCATAAATTAGTATATACCATATCGTATACATTACTCAATTCTGAATTAATTAATCGTAATACATCCCATGCATCATTTTACAACAAGTGTCTGTAAATATAACTCTAGTCTGGATACATGAATATTGAATATATATACCTCAACAAACAAAATACAGCCTGGAGCTCAAGTTCTCCACTAGCCTCTAACTCGTACGCCGCAGGGAACTCAATTTACTTAAAGAAATCTGGAGGGGGAAGATAAATAGGGTGAGCTTCTAAATCGCTCAGTAAGGGGGGTAAGGGAACTCAATTATATAAACCATAACACACATCACAAATATGTATTTGTAGATGAAACTCAGTATACTCATTTGAAATCTAGCATGAAAGTTCTCAAAACATCATCATCTCATAGCTCATAAATCATGTGAAAACATGAAGGTAAAAAGGCTCAATATAGAGCATTCACAAGCATGTGTAAATATATGTGATAATGGCTTTTCTCAAAATATGCGATAAAAATCACCTCAGTAAATAGCACGTGACAAGGATAGATGAAATTGTGATTTGGTTGGAGTAAAGGTGTTATTATGCAATTTGTGGTAGATTGGGATTTTTGTCTATAAACTGGGAATGAGACAATGTGGTGAATTTAGCGTGGAATATAGTACGAGAAGTGTAGAATTTTGAGATGTAGTGGGTGAGATTGTTAGTTGTGATAGAATTATGAAAATTTAAGTTAATTGAGGTGTTAATGAGAAAATGAGCAAATGTGTGCTCAATAATGCGATTGAGTTGGGTTATTGATGTTTTTAACATCGTTTGGACAGCTCGGGAGTTCCAAAGTGGAATGCGAGGCTAGTCCGTGATACGGTGGAACGATTGCACTATACGAGGTGCAAAGAGGTAAGGGAAAACTAAACCATTTGTGTATGTGGTTTGATGAACTATTTGTAGCATGAACCATGATTTGAGAATACAAGCCGTTTAGCGTTGTGTCATGATATGATTGCACACGGTTTTTATAACCGGTTGGAGCCCATTGTTTTATGAGTTTATAAGCTAAGTGTGAAATTGCTTTATAAACCATTGAGTTTGTGTGAAAAGTAAATTGGGCTCTACGTTAAGGCAATATTGAGATTTGAGAAAATGTGTGCGTGTTTTACCGATTGGAACTCGGTTTTTATATGTTTTGTGTTGAGTACATGAATGTTTTAAATGAGTTTTACGAGAGAAAACCATTATGAGTTCTACGTGAAGGCATAACGATCTCCTTTATGATAATGGCTAATGATTGAGACTTAGGCGTGTCATGTTTAATACACATCGGGCCTTGCTTTGGTAGCATGTAAGTTCGAGCATTGCTCTGGTAGATGTAAGTTCGATATTCCTCTGTTCTGGTAACGAGAGATGCCTCCGTTTTGGTAACGTGAGATGACCCCTGTTCTGGTAACGCTGGGTGGCTTTGCTTTGGTAGCATGTAAGTCCGGGCCTTGTTCTGGTAACATGTAAGTCCGATTATTCCTCCACTTTTGTAGCGTTGGGAGGCCTTGCTTTGGTAGCATGTAAGATCGATATAGTGGGCCGCCTGGGAACCGACCCAGGGACCACGTGATAGTGTGCATGAGGCGAGGCATTGCTCTAGTAGCATGTAAGGTCGGGCCTTGTTCTGGTAACATATAAGTCCAATATACCATGTATACGACCATATTGTCGATGTTCCCTCTTACGAGGATGCCTGGGATGCGCACCCAGAGGAGATTATATATATTTGATGTGCCATTACGAGTTCTATATGAGTTTTATTGCCTAGTCTCGTTTTACACATGAGTTGTGTTTTTAATCTATCTTCTGATACATTCATTTTCTCAAAGCAATTCCAATAGATTAAGTTCACCGAACTTCCATTGTCTACCAGGATTCTTCTCACTGGATGCTTTGCCACCACCACTGATATCACCATGGGATCGTCATGAGGTATGACGATATCACCCCTGTCTGCCGGACTGAACATAATGGGTTCTTCATCCGCCTTCTCCTCTATCACAGCATGAATCTGATATGCATGTCTCACGTAACTTTTACGAGAAGCAGAGGAACTTTCTGCCATCGATTCTCCCCCTGGAATAACATTTATAGTCGGGCAAGTGGGTTCATTAACCAGCCGATTACCTCAGGGGTCTGGCCTAGCTTTTTCTTCATTTCATGGCTTGTTTCTCCCTCTATCATTATTCTGTCTATTCTACGGATGATCATTCCTTTGATCTCACGGAGGGTAACGGGGACTTTCACTTCTCCATAGGAAGCGATTAGTTTACCCATCTCGAGCCAGCTTTTCTAACTGATCCATCAAATCTCTGCATCCTCAATAGGATGACCATAAGCAGAATGAAAGTAACAATAAGATTCAACATTTCAGCCCAAATCTCCAATCTTCTTTTTTGGGAACTCCAACAGTCTAGTTCCTTCAATAGCGGCAAGAATAGCGGCACAAGGCTCATTTAGCCTAGTATAGTTTTCATACCTAAGCCTAGGAGTCTTGTCCAATCTTTTAGGTCTTGAAGAACTTCTTTCAGGTACATCTCTCTCTTTTCCTTCTTTCCTTTGCCAAATGGGACTGTACCATCCTCATCACTTCCTCTTGAGCCACGTATTTATTTGCTCTAGCAAATAGATCGGAAAGAGTCGCTGGCTGATCAAAAGATAAGGATTCTTGTAACTTCTCAGATTTTTTCCCCTGAAGCATTGTTGCCGTGGCTACTCTCACTGGTAGATCTTTCACCTCTAAGGTCACATCTCAAAAATGATCTACATAGTTCTTCAGCGATTCTTTATTCTCTTGTTTAAGCGTAAGTAAATAAGTTACATCCTTCTTCCGCTAACTGTTGAGCATGAAGGCTCTAAAAAATTCACTTCATAATTGGTCGAAGGATGAGATAAAACCCTCATTTAACCCATTAAACCATTTTAATGCATGCCCCGACTTGTGAGAGAGAAGGCTTTGCACATGATTTTGTCTTCCCATCCATAGAGCAACGTAAGGAACTCATAACTTTGTATATGGTCATATGGGTCAATTTTACTGGCATAAGTAGCCATAAAAGGCATCTTAAACTTTTTCAGCAGTGGTTTGTCCATAACCTTGGGACTAAAAGGAACTCTCCTTCTCTGATTGTCCTCGGGTGACACTAACTTCTTGCTCTCCAGAATCCTTTCCATGACTTTCTCAATGTTTTTTGACCATCGGGTCGAGTGTGTTCCTCTTTCTTCGGCACTAGAAGAGTCTGAGTAATAAGAATCCCTTCTTCCTCTGTTTTGGGGATTTCACACACGGTTCGCTCCTCAGCTAGGGATCTCCTCATTGTCCACAGTTTTCCTCCTTTTAGGAGCCTGCACTGTATCCCTTCTTCCTACACCTCCCATTCCGTAATTCGACCTTGAATCTTTGAAATAGTCTTGGGAGTCATGACTATTCTGTCCACTACTCTATCGTACTCCACCTAGTAGATGAGGACTCTGTCTCTACCACTCCTCAGATCCGCGAACTTAAAAGTCATGTCGTTCAAATTCTACGGTTCTACGATTGGGTTTAATTCCCTCACCCTTACGACAGGGTTTTGACGCCTGATATTTACGGCAGGGTTTTACATTAGCCCAGCGGCAGTGTTCTGTCCCCATTCTCCTTGTCCTGTATTCGCCCCCGTAGAGGGCTGGCCTCTCTCGTTAGTCTACCTCGGGACATTCTCTCCTACCATATGCTGCACTTCTTGAGGCAAACTAAACTGCGACAGTGCATTTTTAAAGAAATCAATCATTGCCCTCAACGCCGTAGTAGTCTGCTCATTTTGGCACTTCAAAGCCTCAAATTCATCAAGGAAAGCTGTGGCAACCCAGTCTCCTTCTCCAATCTGCTCTTGTCCTCTCTCAGGTCCGCTAGGAGGACTCACAGAATTCTCCTCCCCCAAATTTGTTGTCGCTGTCTAACGCATTCTCACCATTTTAATGAAGAATCTGACTTTTTATACTTTTCTCACAGATGGCGCCAATTGTTGTTGTACTGAACAACAATGATTGAATGATGAAATTTTTTGTTTCCCCCATGTGTCTTTGAGGATTCTGTAAAAATAATAAAGATTAGAAGAGCGCAGGGATCTGTCCCTACGCGCGCACTCCGATGCTTAAGTTAGAAAAAAAAGTTTAAGCAGAGTCTTAGTCAATAAAGCAGTGCCTCAGATTTTTTGCTCATACCTGAGGGTATTTATAGATGTTCCTGGTGTGGTTCTTAATTATATCAGGGCTTATGAATATTTACGCCTAAGACTTTACTGTTTTGGGCCATCCGAGTTCTGAGTCCCAGGCGAGAGACTGGGTAGGCGACAAAGTTCTGAGAAACTCTGTCGCAGGACTCAGAAGTCTGTCGCTGTGCTGCAAAGCACCTTCGGGCGACAGAGGTCTGAGGACCTCTACCGCAGGGCACAGGGGTGCAGAGGTCTGATGACCTCTGTCGCTAAAATTAGGGCACAGAACTCTGTCACCGAGCATACTTTGTTGCATGATAGAGGTTTGTCATTACCTTTCAGTGGTTGCCACGTGGCATGTGCCTCGTGGGCTTATGACCTAACACATGGCTGTCCTCCGATGGCCAATGTTTGCCTATGTGGATTTGAT
The DNA here is from genome assembly GCA_033439115.1 of Firmiana major. Lineage (NCBI taxonomy): Eukaryota > Viridiplantae > Streptophyta > Magnoliopsida > Malvales > Malvaceae > Firmiana > Firmiana major. Next base: position 38,188,602 of record CM065907.1, on the reverse strand, counting down.
GTATATGACCTTTATCAGATCTCAAACCCAAAGACAGATCGATCTCTAAAGGATTCTGGCTAGCAAAGATCAATCTCTTCTCAAAGCTAGATCGATCTCTAAAGTCTTTTGCCAGACAAGGATCGATCCCATCCCTTGAGCAGATCGATCCCATTCAAAAAGGCAGATCGATCCCCTAGCCTGCATGTCGAATTCTAAAGGAGTTCAAAGTAAGGGAAGATCGATCTCTCACCCATGGAGATCGATTTCATGAGGTAAATTCTATAAAAAAGTCTGACATTAGAGCCTTCTTCCCCTGAATATCAAAACCCTTTTCCATTGTAACAAAATAAACCTCTTTTTCTCACTCTAAAATCATCACCTTTCAATCAGATTTGAGAGAGGTTTATCTCAGCAAAGTTGTTCCTAGTGAGGAAGAGAATAACATAGTCAAATATTGGAAGCTGAAACTTTGGATTGAATGAGCAAAGTGATTTTTTCCCAAATTTAGCAAAAAAGAGAAAAGTCAAGCTAGGTAAGATTTCAATACACCAACTTCAAGTATGTTAATCTATACAATTGTATGAGTTAATTGGTGTATGTATTGTTAGCTGAAACATCCATGAACTTGCTAAATCCTCCATGACCTAAAATGGACTTAATGAGAGAAAGTGGATATGGCAAGGAGTTAATGATAATTTAAGCATGTAAAGTTGTTAGTAAGTATGTGTACATGATTCTAAGATAGTTTTGTGAAATCCATATGACGGAATAAATGATGATTGAAAGTAGGCATATGAGGTGTTTGATAAATTGCCTTAGTAAAGGAAAGTAATGAACTTAAGACATTGTGAGCTTAAGGCCGGCTCAATATGAATCAGTAGACTTGATGAGTCTAATAGATTCTCGAGAAATGAATTGTATAATCGAAATGGACTTAAGAGAAAATAAAGTCCAATAATACGTAACGAGGCCAAATTAGTGTAAAATGGCCCAATGCATTGAATTGAATTTCATGCAAGTGAGAATTTAGTATAGTACGATATACTGACATGAGAAGTAAATACTTGCAGCTCTTAGAGATATAATTGGAGCCGATTAGTCGAATCACGAGAAATAGAAATCAAGGAAAGTGATTCGAGCATGATTCGAGGTAAGGGATTTATGCGAGCTATTAGAGATAGCTATACGCATGTTTCTTACCTTCTATGTGCAAATGACTACTATAGACTATATAGATATTCGAATATCTACATGAAAGCTAAGTTGTAAAAAGAAGCTTATAAGCATTAATTACATGCCTTCAATGTCCTTGTTGTGAAAAGATGTTTTGCAAGTGTTTTGAGAAAGAGTAACAATAGATTGGCTCCCGATTTAAAGATTACCATAAAACTGCATGTTTATTAAGCTAAGAGTGTGTAACGAGTGATTGACGGGAAATTACCCTCTCACTCATACTTTGTGATTTTATCGAAATAAACTCGGTCAGGGATACCGTTTTCACTTGAATGGAGCCATCTATAGATTTCTGTGTGAACATGTGCTATAGCCAACGTGGTAATAGTAGATTTACCACCTTGCTTGCACATAATTTTAAAAAGGATTTTGAGAAAATAAACGGTGCTAGAGCTGAGTGTAAGCTATGTGATCCACTCGAGAGCTCACACTGGATTTTAGAAATCATGCTAGAGCCTTCAAGTACTCCTAAGTGATCTTACTTTGACTATGCTCGCATGTAACTTCCTTGAGTTAAAGTGATTTTAAATGAAGTCGTGCTCGAGGCCTCAGGTATTGTTTTGTGATAGTACATTGAGTTGCTCGCACGAGGTTATATGATTTTACTGTGTGATGAGATAAAACCGTGGTAGAGGCCTCAGGTAATGTTGTGTGATCTTACGCTGAGTTACTTGCACGTGGTTTTATAAGCTTTCTATGTGATGAGATAAAACTGTGCAAAAGGCCTCAGGTATTGCTATGTGATCATACGCTGAGCTGCTCGCACGAGGTTTTATGATTTTTACTGTGTGATGAGTAAAATCGTACTAGAGCAATCGTGTATTGCTGAGTGATCTTGCACAGACCTACTCGCATGAGATTTGGAGAGAACGAAAATGGGTGATAAGGATCCATGGGAGTACATTGTACCGTGAACGTTAGCCATGAAGTACGATGTGCCGTGATATCTTCGTGATTCTTAGTGAGCTGAAGGGATAGTTGATTCGCCTCCTTAAGCATGGTATTCCCGTACACTTGATCAGTGATTGCCTGGAATCCAGACTATGGCCACAAGTCTTTTATCTGTGTGATATGACATTTTGTCGCTACTATGTGAGGTGACATATGTCCCTCTGCTGTGTGATACTGGGTGATATGATATCCCATTCTAGTCTCAAGTTATAAATTTGCTAAGTGATTCGCTACGTGCAAAGAAATTTCTATGTACTGTGTGAATTAAAAAAGAAGCTGTGTGATTTTAAAGAGTATGTTGTGTGATTCTGTGTGACTTGAGAATGAAATATGCATATACCCATCTAGCGAATTAATGGTTTCGCTTGGATAAAAGATGTCTTTTAAAATAATTGCATATGTTTTATAAGGGAAATAAATGTATATATTTTAATCATGTAGATAGTGTAGTTATCTACTTGCTTTCATATTTTCCTTACTCAGCGTGTTAGCTCACCCCCTTATTTCCTCCTCCACAGATTCTACGCAGTAGTGAGTTTACTGCAGTTATTCCTACCACCGTGTTCTCTAGTTCCCCAACAGTACAAAAGTATACACTTATGAGAAAATTTTGTATCCTGTAAATTAGTGCACAGTAAAGCTATCTTTTATGCAAAAGGGATGTATATAATAGAAACTGATGTAAACGCTTCTGCATATATATAAGAGTACAGTTTCTATTTCATTAAATGAACTTAAATTATAAAATGGATAAGATGTGGATATGGATGTTGACTCACAGCCCAACTGTTAGTAGTAAAGTAACTCACGAGAAGAGGGTCGTGACAGGGGTGGTATCAAAGTGGAGTTGGTCTGATGTGAGTCAGTATCCATAGTTAGAAATTATACATCCCTAAAGTATTGTGCATTATCTGGATACAATTATGTATACTAAGCTGGAAATGTGACTGAGACACTTGTTATTGAGTATGCAGGATGTCTGATAGACGGCGTACTAGTAGAGGAGAGAGTTCGCACTCTCAAGGGCGTAGAGATGAGCCCGAGAGGCGTAGTGGGTCCAGTTCTAGTAGAGATCCACCTGATCTTAGTGATGTCGCTGAGGCACGTATAGCGTAACTACAACACAGTGTAGACACTATTATGGAGATGTTTACATAGGCAATAGTCATATTTGAGGGTAGACAGGAGAACCCTACTGGTCAGGCTACTGCACCTGAGAGACATGAGCCTATACCAAGACCTCGAGCTGCAAAAGTAGAGATTCCTACACCTCCTCCATTTCAGGATATTCCCCCACCAGTTCAGGATCCTATAGTTCCACAACAGGTTGGTGGTGAAGGAGTTTATGATTGTGATCTAGGCAGATTGAGAGAGTTCAGGAAGTTTGAACCACCTTTATTTAGTAGGGTGAAGGACCCAGTGTTAGCGATGCAATGGATTCGCAGTATGGAGAAACTCTACAGATTTTTCCATTGCTGTGCCATAGAGAATGTCACCTTTGCGGCTTTTGTACTAGAGGGTGAGGCCGAGCATTGGTGGATGACCACATAGTCAATTTTGAGTGCATGTCACCCGGTTGTGACTTGGGATATATTTCTGGATGTCTTTAGGAGGCAGTACATTCCAGCCATTGCTCAGAGAAAGATGTAGATGGAATTTATGACCTTGACTCAGGGGAACTGTACAGTTGATGAGTATGAGTCCGGATTCACATCCCTGGGTTGGTATGACACAGTTACCATGAGCTGTCAGGATAGGAAGGTTCAAAAATTTATTAAGGGATTGAGACCTTCGATCAGAGCTCGGTTGGCCCCATTTGACATTACCACATATGACGAGGCAGTACGGAGAGCTCAGTTATGTGAGCAGGATTATGAGTTGCATACCTCAAAGTTAAGTAAGAGTGGTAAGGGCAGAGATAGAGACCGAAAGAGGTCAGTTGATGACAGAGGATTCAGAAAGGCTCAAAGGTTATTTGGTAAAGGGCCAAAGATTGAGGAGGTACGAGAGAGGCCTGCGAAGCCTCCAACCTATCCAGTTTTACCTCCAGCATCGAGGGGTATAGTTATTGGTGGACTCAAACCTACCACCGAATAGTGCAGGATGTGTGGTAGATATCATGGGAGTAGGCCATGCCATTTGATGATAAGGTCGTGTTATAGATGCGACAAACCAGGGCACATAACTCGTGAATACCCAGAGTTGGTTGATACAACCCCACAAAAGGGCAAAGAGCTAAAGAAGGCTACAATTGAGACACATACTCCTAAGAGGAAGGCTAGAGCTGAAGAGAAAGGAAAGAAAGCTTTTGGTCGAGGGCGACCGTTTGCATTGGACCAGGCATCTGCAGAAGCTTCTACAGATGTGATTAAAGGTACCATCCTAGTCTTTAATTTTGAAGCATTAGCATTAATTTATCCTAGTGCCACGCATTCATTTATATCGCCTTCATTTGCATGTAAATTGTTTGAACATGTGAAACCAGTACCTTTAGGTAGGGTATTGCTTATAAGCACTCCAGTAAGAGATAATTTAATGACGGAGTATGTATGTAAGAATTGTAAGTTAAAAGTAGGGGAAAAGGATATGTCGGCCGATCTCATCTTACTAAATGTGAAGGATTTTGATGTAATATTAGGAATGGATTGGTTGGCTGCAAACCATGCTGTTTTAGATTGTTATGCTAAGGCTGTAATGTTTTCCAAACCTGACAAGTATGTTATGTAAACCCCACAAATTTTCTACATTTAATTAGATTATATAAAAATGAAAATAATATATTTTAATGAAAGTGTGGATATTCGTTGTAGGGCTCGAGGACTATAGGAACTGAGAAGTCCGTGAATGACAGGGAAAATCGAAGCTACAAGAAGTGATGAAGCAAATGCAAGCATGGAGGGATCAAAAATAAATTTTATGTAAAAACTTATATCGGGATCTATGAGGAATGATGAAATCCCAAGGATATATTATTTTCGAAATAATGAGAATTTCATGGAAGGCATGAATATTGTCATTAGGTAATCATATAAAAAAAAAAAAGAGAAAGAAAGAAAATGTATATATATATATATATACACACAGGTATAATATATATATATACTAGACAAATGTAAATGGACAAATAATGATATATATATATATAACGAATATATATATATGTATATAGTGTAATATATAATATATAATATATATATAAGTATTATAAAAAAATAATAATAATAAAGCATGAGACAAATAAAAATAAAATGAAATGAAAAATAATAATGCAAACAAAAAAAACAACAATAACCTTAAAAACCATAAACAAATAACATATATAAATTAATATAATATAAACAAATATATTAATATAATATATAAATATACAAAGCATTGTACGAAATTGGCTTTGAAAAGCCAATTTCGTCTGCTCCCATTTCGAATTGAAAAAAAAAACAGAGAGGAGCGGGGAGCGGGAAAGGAAAGGAAAGGGAAGGGAGAAAAGGAAGAAGAAGGAAAGGGGGGGACAGAAGGAAGGCTGTCGACCGGAAGAGAAAGGAAAGAAAGAAAAAAACTGATCAGCCTAGAGAAGAAGGGAAAGAAAGAAGAGAAAGGAGAAGGAAAAGAAAAGAAGAGAAGAGGAGAAAGGAATGAGGAGAGGGCTGGTCAGTTGGAGAAAAGAGGAGAAGAAAAGGAAGAAAAGAAAGGAAAGAAAAAGAAAGGGAGAAAAGAAGGGAAGCCGATTCTGCCGAGGGAGAAAGGAAGCAGAAAACGAAGCTGGAAAGGGGAAGAAGTTGCAGCAAACCGAGAATGTACAGGGGAGATTGAGGGAGAAGCAGACCGAGAGTGAGCTGAGGGAAGACCCAAAAACATAGTAGGACTATGGCTGAAACCGGAGCTGGAACCATGGCAGAATGAGAAGCGCGAGGAAGGAGAGAGATAGCTGAATTTGGTAAGCTGAAAACAGAAGCAGGAAGGCAGAAACCGAGGACTGAAGCTAGGAACAGGGGGTTAAACAGAGGAAGGAAACCAGCAGGGGACCGAGAGGAAGAGGGGTGATGGCGATGGTGATGATGGCCGAGACCCAAGGCTGCTGATGGGGGTGTCGAAAAGATGGAGAAGATGGGCAAACACCGAACCCTTGGAAAAAAAAAGAGAAGAGAAAGAAGATAAACAGTGAAGCCGTGGAGAAGGAATGAAAGAAAGAAAAGAGTAGGCGGGAAAAAGAGAAAGCAAATTCAAAAAAAAAAAAGAAGAAAAGGAAAAGAAAAAAGGTAAAATGTATATATATGTATATATGTGTATTTAATGTACATGTATATATATTTATATGTTTGAGATATAGGCTTGTTAGTGTAGATTTAATTAGACAAAAAAATGGGAAAATGAGGAGTAGACAAAAATATATATTTGTGATATTGAATAATGGAAACAAGTAATAATATATATATATATATATATATATATATGCATATATATATATATATATATATTGGTGTGTATATATACACATGAGTGTATATAAGATAAATGTGTATGTTAGAATATGTACATACCAAGAATATATACATGTGGTAAGGAAAAATGGAAAACAAATGATGATATATATATATATATATATATTTATGTGCATATACATGTAAATGTATATAGAAAATGTGTATGATTAATATTTGTATGTACAAAATATATAAATAGCAAAGAAAATATATAAACATGTGTGTTGGCCTAGGTATGTACAATAATACGTACACACGCAGTAGTAACGAATAGGTTATGATTTTAATGCAATTTAGATGATTCGCATGATATGGAGGCTAAGTAAACGATTTTGGTGTAGGTGATTGTAGAAGGAATTCAAGGAGATACTAGGAGGCGTCACCATTCGAATTCGGGATATCCGATAAATCGAGGTAAGGGGTACTATTTAACTTAGTTTTGATAATGCATTCTTGTTTCACCGATAAATGATTTTATGAAAGAGCATATGATTTGAAATGATTTATCAATGCTTTCATACTTGTGAAACTATTTATGAAGCATGTTTTAATTTGTCGAAATATTCCCCGAGTACCTTCCATGTTGTGAAATGAATTTTCCTAAGGTATGAAGCGTATGGATGTTTTACATTTATTTATGTTTATATATCCATATCGTTAAAGAAACTTTTGACAATTTCAAAAGTATTTTAGAAAAGAAATTTGTTTTCAAAAGGGGATTGTGGGGGCCACCTCTTGAGTCCTGCACGAACAAAGTGCCACACAGTCTTTCTGTTTTATGAAAGAGTTTTCAGATTACAATGAATTCGATTTTATTACTCGATATGAGTTTATGGGTTATAAAACCTAAGAAACATTTTGAAAACTCTGTTTTGAGACTATAGGCTTCATGCATGGTTACTTCTTGTGGTGTTCCGGCTCCACCACTTAGGTGCCAGTACGTAAGACCCCTTTAGCACCTGACTCAACCTGTGTGGAAGATGTCGTGCTACTGGTGGTTTATGATGATGTTTTGGTAGTATCTCGTGCCCACGCAGTACGCATGAATGTTCCCCGTACGATGAGTGCCATAAGTGCCCGTGTCCTAACTATGTGCTAGTATATGATAAGAAATAAGAAGATACTACCCATGTTTATAATTATGATTGTTGTACGACCCTGATCCAGTCTACAGTCCCCCTTACCATGGCCATAGGTATGATGACTCTCTACGGAGAATGACACGTATCGCATGACTTAGTTATAGCCAAGTCTCCTCGATTTGATTATGAAAATCGATAATGATGAATGAATATGTGTTTTCATGATATATACGATTATTGGTTACGACCGATATGCTTTATGAAATGATTATGAAATATTCATGAAATGTTTACAAAATGATTATGAAATATTGATGAAATGTTTATGAAATGATTATGAAATATTCATGAAATGTTTACGAAATGATTATGAAATGTGCAAGAAAGGTTTATGAAAAGTTGTAAAATGGTTAAGCATGTCAATTGTTTAAAGACACGCATGCTTTATGATTTTTATGATGATTATGCATGAAATGACAATTTATGTATTTCATTAAAGTTTGGTTCTATGAACGATTTCACATGCTTTTATATATCAGAACTGCTTTAAGAGTATTATCTTACTGGGCTTTTCCCCAAAAGCTCACCCCTCTACCTCTCAGACTAATTGCAGTGATCCGTGGGCGCTACCTGCCGCGTACACGACGTTGGCTGTGGGAAAGAGCTATCCTAGGCTACTTTTTGTACATGCAGCAAAGGTATACGATTACATTCCTTTACCAGACATACTTGTATGCACAGACATATATTGAGAATATTTTGTTGGGATGTAATTTGTAATGAAACGATGAAAAGAATATGATTCTTTGGATTAGGTTTTAAGATGATTGGTATTAAATCGATATGGATGTATTGAGTTGTAAATGTGGATTTGAAAAGTATGCCTGGTAGTTGTGGATATCTAGGATTGTTGGAAAGCATGCTTGGTAGTTGTGGATATCTAGGATTGTTGGAAAGCATGCTTGGTAGTTGTGGATATCTAGGGTTGTCAAAACAACTGAATTGCAGGTGGGTAGGCTCATATATAACCCGTTATGCTGCCGAAATTTATATCGGCCATATAGGTCAAAGTATGGAAATTAAACATAAATACAGATAAAGAATTAGGAAAAGTGTTTTGACACTGCACAGGAATACAACCTAACTGAATAAGGGAATAAGTGGGTAAATTAAGTTAAAAAAAAAAATTCCCCCGATTTTCAAGGGTCAAGGATCGTTACAGTTTAAGTGGTATCAGAGCGAAGGTTGTCTAGTACTGTCAGTGTCGAAAATAAGGATAAATTTACGTCCCAAATGTCTGTGCTTGTCTAGTTATAGGTAATATATACCTAATGAATTTAAGATTTGATCTTTAGTTTACGCGCAGGAATTAGATCATGGGCTAGAGGCCGAAGAGATGGGCCTGAGAATCATGCAGAGTCATCATTTGAGACTCATGAATGATACTGAGATTGAAACTGATGTTGAGCGTGCTCCATCAGGTCTTGTGGAAAGGACAGATGTATTGAGATACACTCTGCTAAGGTTGAGTGGAGTATTGAACATATTATGGAAAATTAGGACACAGGCTATGTAGGTGATGGGGTAGACGAAAGAATAGACAGACATATTACTCTTGATACGCCCGCACAGCCTGTAGAGATTGTTTCACAACTATAATATGCTTGCTCCTGTAGCTCCACAGCAGAATGATGATGACTTGAGTTAAGAGTAGGAGCTACACTAGATAAGACAGTTTCAGAACTGCAGACCGCCTTTGTTAAATAGGATAAAGGACCCGGTAGTTATAGAGAACTGAATGAATGAGATTAAGGAAACTACGAATGGAATTTATGGGTCTAGCATAAGGAAATTGGTTTGTCTATGAGTATGAATTATGAATTATATCCTTGAAAATGTATGACCCAATGTTATGGGCAGTGAAGTCAAGAAATGTTTGTAAGTTCACTAATGGATAGAGAGCGAGCTGATTTCGAAGGATAGTATGCTATTACATGTTGAAATCAAGAATCCAATGGTAATAGAAAACTGGAGAATTAAATTAGAAAACTTGGATGTATTCTTAGAGTATGACTGTGAGCTTAATAGACTGGGGGCAATTTCAAGAGTTTAAGCCTTCCTTTTCCAACAAGGTTAAGAATTCAGTGATTCAGAGTGTTGAATGGATGAGACAGAAAAGCTTGATGATTTTAGAAGTAACTCTACCGAGAAAGTTACTTTTGCAACTCTTATGATAAAGGATTGGAGAAGCTACACAGATTTTCTGAGTGTGCTACTACAAGGAAAGTAGTCTTTGTAGCAACAGTATCGAAATAGAAAGCCGAACTCGGAGGGAAGTTTCCCAAATTAATCAGAGAGGCGACATCAGAAAATTACATAGGATATATTATGAAGGCCCTTAAGCGGCAGCACGGTCCGAATGAAATAAAGTGGCAATTGTGGATGAAGTGACTGCAATCACACATAAAGTAACAAGTTTATGAAATTAAATTTCTAGCTTTGGAAAAAGAATGATCTGGATAAGTAGAGATGTGAAACGGAGAAAAATTCAGGAAACATATAGGAGGTACTAAGATCCTCAATCGAGCTAAGTTAGCTCAACATGGTGTTATTTTGAGAGAGTAGTGCGTAAGGCACAACTATGAGAATATGAGATATATACTCTCGAGATCACTAAGAAAGGGAAAGATAAAGAGAATGACGAAAAAGAAATCTACAAGGGAAATAGTGACACTGAAAGAGCACAGTCACTATACTGGAAGAATGAATCAGGGAACTAACGGTATAAATAAGACTCTAAAGGTCGCACTGCTTACATGATTGATAAAGATAGGACGTGTTCGGAGTACAGAAACATCCCTGTAAACAGGGAAAGTTTTCTGACACATGATCAAATGGTTTATCAAAGTTACCCCTAAACTAAAAGGAGAAGTTCTAGAATTGATTTAGCAAGTGGTATCGAATTAATTACTCAAACCACTGTACTGAGTGACTTTTCTTGGATTAGAAATGCTGAGAGAGCAATTATAAGAACTATATAAAGGGGGGATTTTCGGACTGAGTGACCCACTTTGGAGTGTACTGGTGTTAAATTTTAAGGAGACTCGTAGTCTCTTGGGTCACAGTGTGTTAAGAATGCGTGTAAGCAGGATTTTCCAAACAGAGGTTACATGTTAATGGGAAATATCCAAACTATTATGAAGATTCAGAGTTTGAGATATAAGGAAACTTTAGAATATGGATTACGTATTGAATCTGAGGATTGTAATTTCTATATTCTTATGTCTTGAATGTGAGACTTAATTGGAATAAGAAAAAAATTTTGCTATAGTTGATGTACGAAATGAGACAAGCTTTAAAATGAGATAAATCTTGAATATACGAGTCATATTGGAATAAGAGATGTATGCAAGGTATGAACATCTCTGGTATGTGAAGTGATTTGGATCAAGTGATATAAATTAAGAATAAGTTCTCATTAAGGATAAATAGGAAATTGTGATAAGTTTGGTGTCAGACCCGGATTTTTGTAGCTTATTTCCTTATGATTCCTATGTGTATGAACACTATGTAATTATGGTTGAATCATAAGAAGAGTATTTACTAGATTTAAAGTGTTAATGTAATGAATTAACACGCAAAAGCTACATAAAATGCCTAATGTGGATGATGAGTATCACAGGCTAAACCGAGTCATTCTAAATCATTCTGACTGAAAATAAGAACTTAAAATAAGAGAGCGTAGAGAACTCATGAAGGAAAGTCAGCTTGATTTAGACCCGAACATACAAAACGAGAATAAAAGCTAAAAAGGGTAAAATGGACCTTTTCAGTGAGAAAAGGAGTTTCGGGTGAAATTATCCACCGAGAGCGGTTGGGATATAAAGATGAGAGTGTAAGACATAAGATATAAAACACTTTCGAAAATTTAAGAAAAAGTCAACTTAGTCAATGGTTAAGGAAAAAGTCAACTATAGTTAAGAAAGTGGACTTTTACCATAGTTGACTAATCAAGATTAGAAATTTACCTAAGTGTGGAGAAAAAATTTGGGGAAAAATATTCTTAGCCAGAATACAAGATAATCATCCCCGGAAGTAAGGAAAATTTATTCGGAAGGATTCCGGAATAAATTTAATGGTTAAAAACGTAATGGGCCTAAGGTGAAAATTTTAAAGCCCATTAAGGTATACTAAATGTATATCGAAAATGTTAGGTCCTTTAGACGGAATTGTTGAACCAATTGATCGGCCAAATTTTGAGACAATAAAAGGCCCGAGGTATAGTGAAAATTTCAGCCCGAAAGCCCATTAGGAAAGCCCAAACCGAGAAGCCCAATTGGAAAAGCCCATGAGATAAATATCTAACTATAGTTAAAGTTAACTATGACTCATAAGGTGACTCATGGTTCAGATTTGGAAAGTCAAGAATAGTGGCTGAAAAGTAAGGCTTAATGGCTAAGTAAGTGGCTTATAAATGCAGCCACACCATTGTCTTCTTCATCACACATTTCCGGCTAGAGAAGAACACCATTGAAACCATAACCATCCAAGCTTTCTCTCACTAGAAATCACTAGGAATTAGACATATTTGGAACTTGCATTCTTCATAGAAGTTGTTCCAAATTGAGAGGAGATTAACATATGTTGGATTTGGCTATCAAGGAGCCATAGAGTGCAAACCGAGAGCCTACAAAGATTCGGCCAAAAGGAGAACACTACAATTGGTATATTTTCTAATTTCCAATTTCATATATGTTAATGTATGAATGATTTCAAGTATGTTGATATATGTTTTAAGCATTGAAACATATTAAATCACCATTTAGAGGGTTAGACCGAGAGTGATCAATGAGATATTGAAATATGTCAATTGGATTTTAAGACATAAATGGATTAGTATACATGTATTAATGTTAATGGTATAATTAGAATTAATCAAATTGATTAATTAATACATGTAAATTGTTGGCAATCAAGGTGTTTGATAAAATGCCTAAATGAACAATAGGATGATTGGTAATATTGCCTACCAAGTGTATGTGAAAATGCCTAAGTGAAAATGGCTAGAAAATAGGCATGTATGGCATGCCATGGTGGAAACCGAGAATGGTTAAGCTCTCGGCCAAGGCATGTGGCCGAGAGGCCCAATGGGCCAAGCCCAATATTTTTAGGCCCAATAGGGTGTAATGGACCTAAGACAAGCCCAATAAGAGTTGGTGGGCCCCACAAGCCCAATAGGCCCAACAAAAGTGAATAGTAAAATGGAAATGGGCTTAAGGCCTAGTTAGGCCCATTAAGGGAAATTAAACTGTATTAATGTGTAATACAGTAGGAAAATGATAATTAACCTGAGGAATGGTTATTTACAGCTCCGGAGTTTACATCGAGAGCTGATCGGACTGCGGGATTTAGCAGCACCGAGGAAGTGAGGTCACTTGACGTGATCCGAGGTAAGGGACTTTTGCAAGTAGTTAGAGATACCTGCACGTATTTTCAACTGCTTCTGCATTCACTTAAAAACTCTGAGGGTCAGAGAAAGTGAATAATAATTATTGCGACCCGATAGTGGCAAATTACGATTTTGCCCCTAGTTAGTCAAAAAGTCAACTTTTGTGAGAAGTTGCAAAAAGCATGGAAAATGCTATTGTGAGTGTTTAATTGTTATTAGCATGAAAATAAATAGATGGGCTAATGATTTTAAGGTTGATATGACTTAAGCACACTTTGAGTGCTGATTTTGATGTTTTATAAACAATCCCTTTTTAAATAGCCATCTATCATATTATGTGAGAATGAATCGTGCTAGAGCACAGCTCGCACTGGGATTCATATGTTTTCCACATAATATTAGTGCTGGATTTGATACGCACTAGATTTTCATGACATGCATGATAGAGTACTGGAGTTTTACTCGTACTCAGCTTTGAATGATATATGCATGACAGAGTGCTAGAGCGTGGCTCGTACTCGATTCTTCATGGTTTATACATGACATAGTACTGGGAGCTATTGCTCGTACTTGATTTTGATATTGTGCATAGCATAGTACTGGGAGCTATTGCTCGTACTTGATTTAATACATAAACTATGCATTGACCTAGTTGCTTGAGAGTGCTCGCACTAGAGTTGAGTTTTATGATGTGAAACAGTGTTTGAGCGGAGTAACGACTGTGAGTCGCACTCAAAACGCACACTGTATGTGATATGTAATACATGTTGAAACCCATGCCTGAGACCTTGCGTGACTGTGTGTCATAGCTAGAGAGGATATCCGCATGAGGTTGGTATAGACGTGGTATGATATTTCCACAGGCGCGAGGGCTAAGACCTCTGTTAGGCACCCTGACTGTGATGTTGATAAGTTCCACGGGAGTGAGAGCTAAGTCCTATGGTAGGCACTCTGGCCGTGAGAACGGGTCCACGGGTGTACTTTGTACCGTGTCTGAGTGGCACGAGGTGTACGCTGTACCGTGTGTTGTTATGGAGTTGAGGAGGATATAGCTGGCGGTTGTGATGGACTGACCCCCCTCCCGTTACAGCGGTGATGCCCCGCACACCTAGTACTGTGTTGCTTGGGATCACATCGGATATGATCATAATCCAGGATACTATTTACATGTACCACAAAGTCTTACATGATATATCACCTTGATTGATTTACTGATTTAAACTGCGGACAGACCTGAGGGATGGGTCGGACTCCGATTTGTGTTGTGAATCATTTGATGCCATATTTATATGTGATTTAAATATACATGACATGATTTATATAAAGGCATGATTTATATATAAATGCATTGTGTTGCACTACATGCCTACTTTTGAGAAACAAAGTATGATTTCTGTACATGGGATTTATTCTGTACAAGTATATATATTATATTTCAAGACATGCTTTTAAAGTGAGTAAGGAAATAAATGTTTTCAAGGCATAGCACTATTTTGAGTAGATAGTGTGGATATCTACTTGCTTGCCTGATTTCCTTACTGAGCGCGTTATGCTCACCCCTTTTCTTTACATCTCTCTACAGAGCGTCAGTAGATCGAGAGTTATCGTGGGAGAGTGTCCCAGAGTCCACTACTAGTTCCTATCGATTTATCAGGTATACTTATTATGTACAGTTGTGTATCTAAACATAGAAACAGCACAGTGATGTATACGTTATATATTATGGGGAATGTAAATGTATTTATATTAGATTTTATATAATCTTACATGTATAATAAAAGCACCTACAGTCAGAATTAATATATTGACATGTATGTATGAGAATGGATATTATGGTAAGTGAAGACTCTGACATCGAATCACAGCCCAACCAGTGAAGAGAGGAAAGGTAAGTTAAAATGCGAAAAATTTATTGTGGTTTTTGGTTAAAGTCAAGGATTGAAACTGGGGTCCTGACATTTGGTGTCTCAAACGATGATGCCCTACGGCAAATGGTCTTAAAGGAGTTTCATTGTTCTCAGTACACCATGAACCTGGGAAGCACTAAGATGTACCATGATTTACGGAGGGTGTATTGGTTGGTCGGTATGAAAAGAGATGTAGCTGAGTTTGTGGCCAAGTGTCTGATTTGCCAACAGATTAAGATCGAACACCAAAGACCAGCGGGGTTACTTAAGTCTCTTCAGTGCCTACTTGGAAATGGGAGCACATTACTATGGATTTCATTATGGGTTTACCAAGGACCCGAAAGGGGCATGATACAATCTGCGTGATCGTAGACAGATTGACTAAGAGTACCCACATCTATTTTGATGGACCCGAATGAATTTGGAGGACCAAATTCTTTTAAGGTGGGGAGAATGTAAACCCCACAAATTTCCTACATTTAATTAGATTATATAAAAATGGAAATAATATATTTTAATGGAAGTGTGGATATTCGTTGTAGGGCTCGAGGACTATAGGAACTGAGAAGTCTATGAATGACAGGAAAAACCGAAGCTACAAGAAGTGATGAAGCAAATGCAAGCATGGAGGGATCGAAAATGAATTTGATATATCGAGATCTATGAGGAATGATGAAATCCCAAGGATATATTATTTTCGAAATAATGAGAATTTCATGGAAGGCATGAATATTGTCATTAGGTAATCATATAAAAAAAAAGAGAAAGAAAGAAAATGTATATATATATATATATATATATATATATATATATATATATATATATATATATACACAGGTATAATATATATATATACTAGACAAATGTAAATGGACAAATAATGATATATATATATATATATATATATATATAACGAATATATATATATATGTATATAGTGTAATGTATAATATATAATATATAAGTATTATAAAAAAATAATAATAATAAAGCATGAGACAAATAAAAATAAAATGAAATGAAATGGAAAATAATAATACAAACAAATAAAACAACAATAACCTTAAAAACCATAAACAAATAACATATATATTAATATAATATAAACATATATATTAATATAATATATAAATATACAAAGCATTGTACGGAATTGGCTTTGAAAAGTCAATTCTGTCTACTCCCATTTCGAATTGAAAAAAAAATTAGAGAGGAGGGGGAGCGGGAAAGGAAAGGAAAGGGAAGGGAGAAAAGGAAGAAGAAGGAAAGGGGGGAGAGAAGGAAGGCTGTCGGCCCGAAGAGAAAGGAAAGAAAGAAAAAAATTGATCGGCCTGGAGAATAAAGTAAGGAAAGAAGAGAAATAAGAAGGAAAAGAAAAGAAGAGGAGAGGAGAAAGGAAGGAGGAGAGGGTTGGTCGGTTGGAGAAAAGAGGAGAAGAAAAGGAAGAAAAGAAAGGAAAGAAAAAGAAAGGGAGAAGAGAAGGGAAGCTGATTCTACCAAGGGGGAAAGGAAGCAGAAAATGAAGCTGGAAAGGGGAAGAAGTTGTAGCAAACCGAGAATGTGCAGGGGAGATTGAGGGAGAAGCAAACCGAGAGTGAGCTGAGGGAGGACTCGAAAACAGAGTAGGACTATGGCTGAAACCGAAGCTGGAACCATGGCAGCATGAGAAGCGCGAGGAGGGAGAGAGATAGCCGAATTTGGCAAGCTGAAAACAGAAGTAAGAAGGCAGAAACCGAGGACTGAAGCTAGGAACAGGGGGTCGAACAGAGGAAGGAAACCAGCAGGGGACCTAGAGGAAGAGGGGTGATGGCAATGATGATGATAGCTGAGACCCAAGGCTGCTGATGGGGGTGCCGAAAAGATGGAGAAGATGGGCAAACACCGAGCCCTTGAAAAAAAAAAAGAGAAGAGAAAGAAGATAAACAGTGAAGCCGTGGAGAAGGAATGAAAGAAAGAAAAGAGTAGGAGGGAAAAAGAGAAAGCAAATTCAAAAAAAAAAAAAAGAAAAGGAAAAGAAAAAAGGTAAAATGTATATATATGTATATATGTGTATTTAATGTACATGTATATATATTTATATGTTTGAGATATAAGCTTGTTAGTGTAGATTTAATTAGACAAAAAAGATGGGAAAATGAGGAGTAGACAAAAATATATATTTGTAATATTGAATAATGGAAACAAGTAATAATATATATATGTATATATATATATATATATGTGTTTATATATATATATATATATATATATATATATATATATATATATATATTGGTGTGTATATATACACATGGGTGTATATAAGATAAATGTGTATGTTAGAATATGTACATACCAAGAATATATACATGTGGTAAGGAAAAATGGAAAACAAATGATGATATATATATATATATATATGTGCATATACATGTAAATGTATATAGAAAATGTGTATGATTAATATTTGCATGTACAAAATATATAAATAGCAAAGAAAATATATAAACGTGCGTGTTGGCCTAGGTATGTAAAATAATACGTACATATGTAGTAGTAACGAATAGGTTACGATTTTAACGCAATTCGGATGATTCGCATGATATGGAGGCTAAGTAAACAATTTCGGTGTAGGTGATTGTAGAAGGAATTCAAGGAGATACTAGGAGGCGTCACCATTCCAATTTGGGATATCCGATAAATCGAGGTAAGGGGTACTATTTAACTTAGTTCTGATAATGCATTCTTGTTTCACCGATAAATGATTTTATGACAGAGCATGTGATTTGAAATGATTTATCAATGCTTTCATACTTGTGAAACTGTTTGCGAAGCATGTTTTAATCTGTCGATTTATTCCCTGAGTACCTTCCATGTTGTGAAATGATTTTCCTAAGGTATGAAGCGTATGGATGTTTTACATTTATTTATGTTTTCATATCCATATCATTAAAGAAACTTTTGGCAATTTCAAAAGTATTTAAGAAAAGAAATTTGTTTTCGAACGGGGATAGTGGGGGCCACCTCTTGAGTCCTGCAGGAACAAAGTGTCACACAGTCTTTCTGTTTTATGAAATAGTTTTTCAGATTACAAGGAATTCGATTTTATTACTCGATATAAGTTTATGGGTTATAAAACCCAAGAAACATTTTGAAAACTCTGTTTTGAGACTATAGGCTTCATGCATGGTTACTTCTTGTGGTGTTCCGGCTCCACCACTTCGGTGCCGGTACGTAGGGCCCCTTTAGCACCTGACTCAACCTGTATGGAAGATGTCGTGCTACTGGTGGTTTATGATGATATTTTGGTAGTATCTCGTGCCCGCGCAGCACGCATGAATGTTCCCCGTATGGTGTGTCATGCCCCGTTTTCGGGAACCCTTCTATCCATACAATCTCTACTACGGTTGGGCTGTGAGAAGATGCAATTACTAAAAATTTATTTATTTATAGCGGAATATTTAAATCTTTAATTCACACTCCCAGGTGTGTGTGTAAATACACAAAATTAATTGTATAAATACCATGTGCTTACATATCATCCCCATAATACTGATTACAATTCCAAGGTATAACTGTGCGATACAATATATTAGATACAAAATACTCGTGTATACAAATCTTATACCTTTGCGGATTGTGGGAGCTGTTCAACACAAAAGACTTAGAGACCACCGCTCTCTTACTTCTCAGTACCTGGAGGGGGAAAAATAGTGGGATGAGCAAACCACGGCTCAGTAAGGAAATGTATGCTAGCAGGTAGATATCGTACTATCTACATAGCCCATGCATGCATAAACCAAAACCATGTTTTCGTTATAAATGGAAATATCATACGAACAATGCATTTAAACACATATTTCTCAATAGCATTTTCGTGTAATTCAAATGTCAAACTTCCATTTAAAACATGCTCATAAATAGTGCCCTCATGGCACGAATGTGAAATCGGAGATTTATTAAAACACGAAATCTCTTTCACTTCTCAAATCATTCTTTCTCGCAAATCTCTTTCTTTTCTGAGATTGTCTCTGTTTCTCGATTCTCTGAGACAGGCATGGAATTTTAGGCAATCAAATATCCACGACTTATGGCCACAGTCAGTGATCCCAGGCCTCACTGATCGGGTGTGCACAGGGTATCACTTCGCTGAAGGGGGATGGGTCAGTCCTACCCTCCGGCTCATTTCAATCCACCTCATCTCCTCGTATACTCACGGTGAAGATACGTCGTGTGTCATCTACGCGATACTCGTACTCACGTGCACCCAGCACGGTACATAGTATACCAACGGGTGACTACACTATTCTACGTACAACCGTGGACCCAAGTCCATACTCCAACTCCGATGGACTTTTTATCCTTAAACCATGTCTCATATACCAGGCGAGCAAGCAGCGTGACACACAGTCAACGCAAAGCTCCAGCGCGGTACGATCTATCGTTAAGGCCCAGCCCGTTCAATTGGCCGTCAGCTGGTATCCCCTTGGGTCCCAGACCCCCAGGTTTACCTTAACTCAACAAAACAGGTGCGAGCAAAGTTCCCGCACTTTCTCAAAACCCCCGTGTGAGTTAAAACTCCCGCACGGTACATCAAGGCATTAAAACGGGTGTGAGCTAGCGCTTCAATACCAAATCTCATCTCAAAACTGATAGATGGCTATTTTCTCTTTTAAAACTCAAAACACGTTTATTCATACAGCATGCCTCTTCATGCTAAAACATGTAAAAATTAGCCAACCTACCATCAACGTTTCTCAATCATAAATAACAATGTAAAATTGAGAACATCATTGAAAACATGCATATCATGCTATTTCCTTACCCTATCCCATTTCTCAATACATATATATACATCATAGTACTTTTTATACTTCCACATCATTTCATAAACTTATAATATCGTACTAGTCCTAGCAATATATCTACGAAATTGCTGTAATTACGTACAAACATCTCTATAGCTAACACACAGTCCCTTACCTCGTTTTACTTGTGTGCAACTATCCGCCTTTATGCTTCTTGCGTTCTCATCTTGACTTGCTCCGGCGTATCATCCGAAACTGAAATTCATCCATCAACATTTGAGTTAATGTTTCTAACTCTTATTCAACTAAGCATTTATCCAATGCCTTAATTACACATTTTTACCCTTTGTGGTAAATCTCCCAATTTATCCTAATATCAACATTTCCAAACCATTTCCACAACATAATCATCCACTCAAGATATCCCATTCATCAAAAATACTCCCACATTCCACTTTCTCACACTTGACTATTTCTAAGCTATATGCATTTCATACCATCCTAGGTAGTTCTATCCACAATATGCACACCCAAATATCTTTATAATCATTAACTAAACCAATGTACTTGGATTTGTGCATTAGAACTTACCTCATTGGATTTCCTCTTGCTCCAATTAGGATTGCCCTCTATTTCTTCAATCCTTCAAATGGGAAAATGCCTCTAGACTATGTTGTTCTTCTCTTTGATGTGAACAACTTTGTCTCTAATAGCCTCTCCTTAAATCTCACTGAAAATGGCTGGATTTAGGAGTGAGAAACTAGATTTCTTTGAGTTGAAGTGAAATGGAAATGTTTTCCCAAAATTCTGATGATCCAACTGCTCCCATTTATAGTTTTGACTTGATGAGATCGATCTTCCTTGGGTGGAGATCGATCTGTTCCTCAAAAATCCCTCTTTTCTGAGACGTTTTAAAGGTAGGAGATCGATCTTTCGAGACTAGAGATCGATCTGCTGTCAAACAGAAGCTTAAGGAGATCGATCTGGTCTTAGGGGAGATCGATCTGCTTCCAACCCGAGACCTAAAGAGATCGATCTGCTTCCTTTGGAGATCGATCTGTTCCCTTCCATTTCTCACATAAGAGCATTCTGGCTCTCCCAGATCGATCTCTCATCCTATGAGATCGATCTGGCCTTCACAAATTCCAGATTTCCTGCAGTTTTTCTGCAACAACTCTTACCAAACACCCTTAATTTACTACCATGATCATTTCCTCATTCATTCATCTTTGAGACTTGAAAATGGGATCCATTCTCACTACATACACATTAAAACTTGTGTAAAATCTTTGTATGACCAAATATATACGATATTACTCGAATGGGAATATACACCTATGTAAATCTTTCCTTCCATTTTACTATACTTCTCATATTCCATTTCGATCACATTCTTCTCGTTTTAAGTTCATTTCCTCCTACTCACTCATAATACAACTTGTACGTATAATTACAATTCTTACTACAAGTGCGTACATAATCTTATGAACTTACATTGCATACACTTCACATTACAATACATCATCTTACTTATGATTTTATTTACATTCCCATGTTCCTATATACAGCTATACATGTACGGGGTCTCACATTCTCCCCCACTTAAAGAATTTGGTCCTCCAAATTAGAACCAATTCAATCTGTGAATAACTCGGGATACTTTTCCCGCATCAAACTTTCCAGTTCCCATGTGGCCTCTTCCACAGTGTGATGTTGCCACAAAATCTTAACCAATGAAATCGTCTTGTTCCGCAACACCTTCTCTTTCCTGTCCAACACCCTGATCGGTCTCTCGACATACGACATATCTTTCTTGAGCTCCAACGGCTCATAACTAATTACATGTGTCGGATCTGGGTAGTACTTCCGAAGCATAGAAACATGGAAGACATTGTGGACTTCTGCTAGCTCAGGTGGTAAGGCTAGCCTATTTGCTCCTTCTCCCACTCTATCCAAAATCTCGAAGGGACCAATGTAACGAGGACTTAATTTTCCTTTCTTCCCAAACCTCATTATTCCCTTAGAAGGAGATACTTTTAAAAATACGGACTCGCCAACATCAAACTCAAGTGGTCTCCGTCTCTTGTCAGCGTAGCTCTTTTGTCGACTTTGAGCTGTTCGCAGCCTCTCGCATATTATCTGAACATCCTCGGAGGCTTGCTTAACCAAATCGGGGGCGAGCAATTGTCTGTCACCAACTTCTTCCCAACCAATGGGCGATCGGCATCTACGACCGTATAGTGCCTCATAAGGGGCCATACCAATACTTGAGTGATGACTGTTATTGTAGGCGAACTCAATCAATGGCAAGTGATAGTCCCATGAGCCTCTAAAATCCAGCACACACGCTCTCAACATATCCTCCAGGGTCTGTATAGTCCTCTCTGACTGACCATCTGTCTGAGGATGAAAAGCGGTGCTAAAACTCAACTGGGTCCCCATCGCTTCCTGGAAATGTCCCCAAAAGTGGGAAGTGAAGCGGGCATCCCTATCCGAAACAACACTCACTGGGACTCCATGCAATCTCACTATTTCTCGCACATACAGATTCGCCAGTGCACTCAATGTATCTGTAGATCTCATGGCTAAGAAATGTGTCGATTTCGTTAACCGATCTACTATCACCCATATCGCATCATGGTTCTTACGGGTTCTCGGTAACCCCATCACAAAATCCATGGTGACATGCTCCCACTTCCATGTTGGTATCGATAGAGGTTGTAATAATCCTCCTGGTTTCTGATGTTCGACTTTTACTTGCTGACAAATGAGACATCTAGCGACATACTCAGCTATGTCTCTCTTCATTCCAGACCACCAATATGCTTTTCGGAGATTTTGATACATCTTACTACTCCCCGGGTGTATCGTGTATCTCGACGAGTGTGCCTCTGATAAGATCAGCTTTCTCAGCTCTAAATCCTTAGGAACACATATTCTATCTCCAAACCTTAGTATTCCATCTGGACTCAATATAAAATCAGCACCCTTCCCTTTCCGGATTTGGCTAATCATGACAATACACCATTGATCGATTTGCTGAGCTTGTCGGATTCTCTCAATCAACTCCGGTTCTAATCTCAAGCTAGCAATGATCCCATAGCTGCCAATCTCAGGTAGGGTCATATCCAGACTAAGGTTCGTGAATTGTTCCAACAACTCGTGCTCTCTAACCATCATATGTGATACCAACCCGAGACTCTTCCGACTCAATGCATCGGCAACTACATTTGCCTTCCCCGGGTGGTACAAGATCTCACAATCGTAGTCCTTGAGGAGTTCCAACCACCTCCTCTGTCTCATGTTTAACTCCTTTTGTGAAAATAGATATTTCAGACTCTTATGATCCGTAAAGATCTGAAATCTCTCACCATATAAGTAGTGGCGCCATATCTTCAGCGCAAACACTACGGCCGCTAACTCCAAATCGTGAGTGGGGTAGTTCTTCTCATGATCCTTCAGCTGTCTAGATCCATAAGCTACTACCCTTCCATCTTGCATCAAAACACAGCCTAGTCCTTGATGCGAAGCATCAGTATACACCGAGTAATTCCCTGAACTGTTAGGGATGACAAGAACTGACGTGGTAGTTAATCTGCGCTTAAGTTCCTGAAAACTTCTCTCACAAGCTTCGTCCCATGAAAACTCCACACTTTTCCTCGTAAGACCTGTCAATGGAGCAGCTAATCTAGAGAAACCCTCTACAAATCTTCTGTAGTAACCAGCCAATCCCAGAAACTTCTGATCTCTGTGACTGTCCTAGGTTGTTCCCATTGAACGACTGCCTCAATCTTGGATGGATCTACTGACACCCCATCCTTCAATATAACATGGCCTAGAAAAGAAATCTGTTCTAGCCAAAAGTCACATTTGTTAAGCTTGGCATATAACCTTTTCTCTCGGAGGGTTTGCAAAATAATCCTTAAGTGCTGCTCATGCTCTTCTCTGGACCTTGAATACACCAATATGTCATCAATGAAAATAATCACGAATTGGTCCAGGTATGGCTTGAATACTTCGTTCATTAGAGCCATAAAAGCTGCCGGCGCATTGGTCAACCCAAAAGGCATCACTAAAAATTCGTAATGGCCATAGCGGGTACGAAATGCTGTCTTGGGCACATCCTCCTTCCGAATCTTCAATTGATGATACCCAGACCTCAGATCTATCTTGGAGAAGATCTGTGCTCCCCGAAGCTGATCCAATAAATCGTCAATGCGTGGAAAAGGGGTACTTATTCTTGATGGTAGCCTTGTTTAACATTCGATAGTCAATGCACAACCTGAGACTCCCATCTCTCTTCTTCACAAATAATACCGGGGCTCCCCATGGTGAGACGCTCGGTCTTATGAACCCCTTCTCTAACAACTCTTGCAGCTGTTTCCTTAATTCCTCTAATTCAACTGGAGCCATCCTATATGGTGACTTCGATATTGGTTCGGTTCCAGGCGTCAAGTCTATTCCGAATTCCGTTTCTCTATCAGGTGGCAATCCTGGTAGATCGTCTGGAAAGACATCAGGGAATTCTCTGACCACTGAGATGTCCTCCATATCCGGATGTACTTTGTTCAAATCCACCACATAAGCAACAAAACCTTCAAAACAACACTCAAGCCATTTATACCAAGGTACTTTACTTAATACAAAATTTAAGATTTCATTTCTTCTCTTAAAATCTTACAACACATTCTTCAGGTAGAGAAAACTTAATGGACTTAGAACGACAGTCTATGACAGCATGATTGGCGGCTAACCAATCCATTCCCAAAATTACATCAATGTCATACATATTCAACAAAATCAAGTTGGCTGTCATGCACTTATCTCCCACCCTCACTTTACAATCTTCATACACTTGTTCAACTAATTGGCTAACTCTCATTGGAGTACTTATCAGTAAGGTCCTACTCAAGTATGTGGGTTCTACAAAACCTTTTAACTTAGATGCACATGCAGGTGATATGAAGGAATGCGTAGCACCAGAATCAAACAAAGCTATAACCTCTAGATTGAAAATCAAGATTGTACCTTTTATCACTTCAGAAGAGGTATCAGCCGATGCCTGGTCTATCGCATACGCCCTGCCTTGTCCCACAACTTGTTTTCCTTTCTCTTCAGCCGAGGCTTTCTTCCTTGCAGGAGGTGCAACTGGAGGAACCCTCTCTGGCTCTTTACCCTTCTGTGGAACTGCCTCAACTATCTCCGGGCACTCTCTGGCATAATGTCCAAATTTACCACATCTGAAACATCGGGTACCCTGAAGATGACATGGCCTACCACCATGGTATCGACCGCATAGCCTACACTGATCTGTAGTCGGTCGGGGTCCACCAATCACTACACCCCTGGCTGGCGTCTGAGTCGGAGGCATATAAGGTCTAACAACCTTTTTCTGGAACTCATCTACCTCTCTCCGACGTTTACTCATGAATTTTCGACCAAATTTGGCACTCTTGCCATCTCCCAGCTTCCTCTGTCCCTTGTCCTTTCTCCAACTAAACTCAAAAATCTGCAAGTCATGATCCTGCTCACATAACTGGGCCCGTCGCACAACCTCTCTATATGTAGCGACATCAAATGGGGCCAACTTCGCTCGGATCGAAGGCCTCAATCCATCTACAAATCTACGGACTCTAATAGCCTCGCTCCTGATCGAGTCCGGATCGTATCTACCCAGTGAAGTGAATCGTGACTCGTACTCATCAACTGTTCGATTCCCTTGGGTCAGATTCAGAAATTCCATCTGTAGTCTCCGTCGAGCAGTATCTGGGATGTATTGCTCTCTGAAAACGTCCAAGAACATATCCCAAGTGATGACCATTCCTTGAGCTCTTAACATCGGCCTGACGGACTTCCACCAGTGCTCTGCTTCGCCTCTCAATACAAAGGCCGCAAGTGCTACTCTCTCCGTAGCTGAACATCTACAGAAGTCGAATAGCTTCTCCATTTGACTGATCCAGTCCTCAGCCACTGTCGGATCCTTTACCCCGCTAAACGAAGGAGGCTTAAAGTCCATAAAATGCCTCAACCTTTCCATGTCGCAATCATATCCATACCCCAATTCATCATCATGCTGATGTGGGGCTACCGGAGGAGGTACCGGTCGAATATGAGGTTCCCGTGGCCTAGCCGGTTCAGCTTGCGCAGGTGCAACATTCTCAGGTTCAGGTGCAGCTGCTGGGGGATTCGGTGCAGCCTGTCCCACTGTACCAGGTGTACCCTCAAACCTAGCCATGATCTGACCCATCATGGTCATCATCGTGCGCATGTCTTCCTCTAATCGAGTGATTCGAGGATCAGAAGCCTCTATCTGTTCCTGGGGCTCATGACTAGAGGATGATCTACTGTGCCTCTCAGTCCTGTCATTTTGCCCTCGAGCCCTCGAGCTCTCTCCCCTCTTGCGGTGTCTCTCAGGCATAACTCACTAGCCTGATAACTTTCCTGTGTTATAACAAACATTTAATTCACTACCAGCTCCGTATACACATTTGTATCTAAATATCGCACAGTAACTTGGGGATGTATGTTTTCTTAGTCCTAAGCATCATCTCACATCAGACCAACCATGCTCTGATACCAAGCCTGTCATGCCCCGTTTTTGGGAACCCTTCTATCCATACAATCTCTACTACGGTTGGGCTGTGAGAAGATGCAATTACTAAAAATTTATTTATTTACAGCGGAATATTTAAATCTTTAATTCACACTCCCAGGTGTGTGTGTAAATACACAAAATTAATTGTATAAATACCATGTGCTTACATATCATCCCCATAATACTGATTACAATTCCAAGGTATAACTGTGCGATACAATATATTAGATACAAAATACTCGTGTATACAAATCTTATACCTTTGCGGATTGTGGGAGCTGTTCAACACAAAAGACTTAGAGACCACCGCTCTCTTACTTCTCAGTACCTGGAGGGGGAAAAATAGTGGGATGAGCAAACCACGGCTCAGTAAGGAAATGTATGCTAGCAGGTAGATATCGTACTACCTACATAGCCCATGCATGCATAAACCAAAACCATGTTTTCGTTATAAATGGAAATATCATACGAACAATGCATTTAAACACATATTTCTCAATAGCATTTTCGTGTAATTCAAATGTCAAACTTCCATTTAAAACATGCTCATAAATAGTGCCCTCATGGCACGAATGTGAAATCGGAGATTTATTAAAACACGAAATCTCTTTCACTTCTCAAATCATTCTTTCTCGCAAATCTCTTTCTTTTCTGAGATTGTCTCTGTTTCTCGATTCTCTGAATATCCACGACTTATGGCCACAGTCAGTGATCCCAGGCCTCACTGATCGGGTGTGCACAGGGTATCACTTCGCCTGAAGGGGGATGGGTCAGTCCTACCCTCCGGCTCATTTCAATCCACCTCATCTTCTCGTATACTCACGGTGAAGATACGTCGTGTGTCATCTACGCGATACTCGTACTCACGTGCACCCAGCACGGTACATAGTATACCAACGGGTGACTACACTATTCTACGTACAACCGTGGACCCAAGTCCATACTCCAACTCCGATGGACTTTTTATCCTTAAACCATGTCTCATATACCAGGCGAGCAAGCAGCGTGACACACAGTCAACGCAAAGCTCCAGCGCGGTACGATCTATCGTTAAGGCCCAGCCCGTTCAATTGGCCGTCGGCTGGTATCCCCTTGGGTCCCAGACCCCCAGGTTTACCTTAACTCAACAAAACAGGTGCGAGCAAAGTTCCCGCACTTTCTCAAAACCCCCGTGCGAGTTAAAACTCCCGCACGGTACATCAAGGCATTAAAACGGGTGTGAGCTAGCGCTTCAACACCAAATCTCATCTCAAAACTGATAGATGGCTATTTTCTCTTTTAAAACTCAAAACACGTTTATTCATACAGCATGCCTCTTCATGCTAAAACATGTAAAAATTAGCCAACCTACCATCAACGTTCTCAATCATAAATAACAATGTAAAATTGAGAACATCATTGAAAACATGCATATCATGCTATTTCCTTACCCTATCCCATTTCTCAATACATATATATACATCATAGTACTTTTTATACTTCCACATCATTTCATAAACTTATAATATCGTACTAGTCCTAGCAATATATCTACGAAATTGCTGTAATTACGTACGAACATCTCTATAGCTAACACACAGTCCCTTACCTCGTTTTACTTGTGTGCAACTATCCGCCTTTATGCTTCTTGCGTTCTCATCTTGACTTGCTCCGGCGTATCATCCGAAACTGAAATTCATCCATCAACATTTGAGTTAATGTTTCTAACTCTTATTCAACTAAGCATTTATCCAATGCCTTAATTACACATTTTTACCATTTGTGGTAAATCTCCCAATTTATCCTAATATCAACATTTCCAAACCATTTCCACAACATAATCATCCACTCAAGATATCCCATTCATCAAAAATACTCCCACATTCCACTTTCTCACACTTGACTATTTCTAAGCTATATGCATTTCATACCATCCTAGGTAGTTCTATCCACAATATGCACACCCAAATATCTTTATAATCATTAACTAAACCAATGTACTTGGATTTGTGCATTAGAACGTACCTCATTGGATTTCCTCTTGCTCCAATTAGGATTGCCCTCTATTTCTTCAATCCTTCAAATGGGAAAATGCCTCTAGACTATGTTGTTCTTCTCTTTGATGTGAACAACTTTGTCTCTAATAGCCTCTCCTTAAATCTCACTGAAAATGGCTAGATTTAGGAGTGAGAAACTAGATTTCTTTGAGTTGAAGTGAAATGGAAATGTTTTCCCAAAATTCTGATGATCCAACTGCTCCCATTTATAGTTTTGACTTGATGAGATCGATCTTCCTTGGGTGGAGATCGATCTGTTCCTCAAAAATCCCTCTTTTCTGAGACGTTTTAAAGGTAGGAGATCGATCTGTCGAGACTAGAGATCGATCTGCTGTCAAACAGAAGCTTAAGGAGATCGATCTGGTCTTAGGGGAGATCGATCTGCTTCCAACCCGAGACCTAAAGAGATCGATCTGCTTCCTTTGGAGATCGATCTGTTCCCTTCCATTTCTCACATAAGAGCATTCTGGCTCTCCCAGATCGATCTCTCATCCTATGAGATCGATCTGGCCTTCACAAATTCCAGATTTCCTGCAGTTTTTCTGCAACAACTCTTACCAAACACCCTTAATTTACTACCATGATCATTTCCTCATTCATTCATCTTTGAGACTTGAAAATGGGATCCATTCTCACTAATACACATTAAAACTTGTGTAAAATCTTTGTATGACCAAATATATACGATATTACTCGAATGGGAATATACACCTATGTAAATCTTTCCTTCCATTTTACTATACTTCTCATATTCCATTTCGATCACATTCTTCTCGTTTTAAGTTCATTTCCTCCTACTCACTCATAATGCAACTTGTACGTATAATTACAATTCTTACTACAAGTGCGTAGATAATCTTATGAACTTACATTGCATACACTTCACATTACAATACATCATCTTACTTATGATTTTATTTACATTCCCATGTTCCTATATACAGCTATACATGTACGGGGTCTCACACGGTGAGTGCCATAGGTGCCCGTACCCTAGCTATGTGCTAGTATATGATAAGAAATAAGAAGATACTACCCATGTTTATAATTATGATTGCTGTACGACCCTGATCCAGTCTATAGCCCCCCTTACCATGGCCATAGGTATGATGACTCTTTACGGAGATTAACACGTATCGCATGACTTAGTTATAGCCTAGTCTCCTCGATTTGATTATGAAAATTGATAATGATGAATGAATATGTGTTTTCATGATATATACGATTATTGGTTACGACCAATATGCTTTATGAAATGATTATGAAATATTCATGAAATGTTTACGAAATGATTATGAAATATTCATGAAATGTTTATGAAATGATTATGAAATATTCATGAAATGCTTACGAAATGATTATGAAATGTTCATGAAAGGTGTATGAAAAGTTGTAAATTGGTTAAGCATGTCAATTGTTTAAAGATACGCATGCTTTATGATTTTTATGATGATTATGCATGAAATGACAATTTATGTACTTCATTAAAGTTTGGTTCTATAAACGATTTCACATGCTTTTATATACAGAACTGCTTTAAGAGTATTATCTTACTGGGCTTTTCCCCAAAAGCTCACCCCTCTACCTCTCAGACCAATTGTAGTGATCTGTGGGCGCTACCTGCTGCGGACACGACGTAGGCTGTGGGAAAGAGCTATCCTAGGCTACTTTTTGTACGCGCAGCAAAGGTATACGATTACATTCCTTTACCAGACTTACTTGTATGCACAGACATGTATTGAGAATATTTTGTTGGGATGTAATTTGTAAGGAAACGATGAAAAGAATACGATTCTTGGGATTAGGTTTTAAGATGAATGGTATTAAATCGATATGGATGTATTGAGTTGTAAATGTGAATTTGAAAAGTATGCTTGGTAGTTGTGGATATCTAGGATTATTGGAAAGCATGCTTGGTAGTTGTGGATATCTAAGGTTGTCAAAACAACTGAATTGCAGGTGGGTAGGCTCATATATAAGTCGTTATGCTGCCGAAATTTCTATCGGCCATATAGGTCAAGTATGGAAATTAAACATAAATACGGATAAAGAATTAGGAAAAGTATTTTGACACTGCACTGGAATATAACCTAACTGAATAAGGGAATAAGTGGGTAAATTAAGTTCAAAAAAAAAAATTCCCCCGATTTTCAAGGGTCAAGGGCCGTTACATGTTATAAGATTCAAAAAGTAATGAAAGAAGTAGTGAATTATTTCTAATGATGGTTTTATTAACAGATTTAATGATAATATGTTAAAGGTTTTATCACATATGTGGTTGATTTGGATAAGGCACACCCGGAATTAGCTAACATCCCAGCAGTTAGAGAATTCCCTGATGTCTTTCCAAATAAATTACCAGGGTTGCCACCAGACAGAGAGATGGAGTTCTATATTGATTTGGTACCTGGAACTGAACCGATATCCAAACCACCGTATGGAATGACTCTAGTGGAATTGGAGGAGTTAAAGAAGCAATTACCAGAGTTATTGGACAAGGGGTTTATCAGGCCGAGTGTGTCGCCTTGAAGAGCATCGATTCTATTTGTAAAGAAGAAATATGGGAGTCTCCAATTGTGCATAGACTATCGGTTGTTGAACAAGGCTACCATCAAGAATAAGTACCCCCTTCCACGAATTGATGGTCTATTGGATCAATTGCAGGGAGCATAGATCTTTTCAAAAATTGATCTGAGGTCTGGGTATCATTAGTTGAGGATTCGGAGTGGAGATGTGCCCAAGACAGCATTTTGGACCCGTTATGGCCATTATGAGTTTCTAGTTATGTCATTTGGGTTGATGAATGCTCTTACAACATTTATGGCTCTAATGAATGATGTATTTAAGCCATACCTGGACTACTTCGTGATTGTCTTTATAGATGACATATTGGTGTACTCGAAGTTCAGGGAAGAGCATGAGCAGCACTTGAGAATAGTGTTATAGACCCTCCAAGATTAGGAGTTGTATGCTAAACTCAATAAGTGTGATTTCTGGCTGAGTGAGATATCATTTTTGGGTCATGTAGTCTTAAGAGATGAGGTATTAGTGGATCCATCCAAGATATAGGTTGTGGTACAATGGGAAAGACCCAAGACGGTTACAGAGATCTGTAGTTTTCTGGGTTTGACAGGTTATTACAGACGGTTTGTCGAGGGATTCTCTAAGCTGGCTGCTCCGTTGACACGTTTCACTCGAAAGAATGAGGTATTTGAGTGGGATGATAAATGTGAAAGTAATTTCTGTGAGCTAAAGCATAGACTAACCACAGCACCTATTCTCACCATACCCACCAGTTCAGGAGGTTACTCAGTGTATACAGATGGCTCGAGATAAGGATTGGGCTGTGTGTTAATGCAGGACGGGAAGGTAGTAGCCTATGGATCCAGATAGCTTAAGGACCATGAGAGGAACTACCTGACCCATGATTTAGAGTTGGCAGGCGTGGTATCTGCATTAAAGATTTGGCGCCACTACTTGTACGGTGAGAAATTTTATATGTTTACAGATCATAAGAGCCTCAGATATCTGTTTTCACAGGAAGAGTTAAATATGAGGCAAAAGCGGTGGATAGAGCTTCTAAAAGATTATGATTGTGAGATATTGTACCATCCAAGAAAGGCTAATGTTGTGGCTGATGCCCTGAGTAGAAAGAGCCTCAAAGTGGTATCGTACATGATGGTCAGGGAATATGAGCTGCTCGAGAAGTTTGCTCACCTCAGTTTGGATATAGACCCTCTCGATGTTGACAGTGACTGTGTGATAGCTAGCCTGCGAGTGGAACCAGATTTGATTGACCAGATACGA
The DNA here is from genome assembly GCA_033439115.1 of Firmiana major. Classification (NCBI taxonomy): domain Eukaryota; kingdom Viridiplantae; phylum Streptophyta; class Magnoliopsida; order Malvales; family Malvaceae; genus Firmiana; species Firmiana major. The sequence goes on along the minus strand of CM065907.1, from coordinate 38,156,292 downwards.
TAGGCTCAGCATGTCGATCCGCTGTGTGATGATCGTACAAGTATGATTCAGAGGGGTGATGTGGCCGATTTCTTAGTGAGTGACGATGGCCTACTGAGGTTTAGAGGTAGGATTTGTGTTCCCGATGACCCAGAGTTAAAGAAAGTGATTTTGACAAAAGCTCATTCATCGAGATATACATTACATCCTGGGAGTAACAAGATGTATCAGAATCTCTGAAAAGTGTATTGGTGGTCAAGGATGAAAAGAGATATTGCAAAGTTTATGGCAAGGTGTCTCGTATGTCAGCAGGTTAAGGTAGAGCATCAGAAGCCTGCAGAATTATTGTAGCCTCTACCTATACCGATTTGGAAATGAGAGCATGTCACCATGGATTTCATCATGGGATTATCGAGGACTAAGAGGAACCTTGATGCGATCTGGGTAGTGGTAGACAGATTGATGAAATCCGCCCACTTTCTAGCCGTGAAATCTATAGACACTCTGAGTACTTTGGCAGAGTTGTATGTATGGGAGATAGTGAGGCTATATGGTGTTCTAGTGAGCATCGTATCAGATAGGGAATCCCGTTTCGCTTCCCACTTTTGGGAACACTTTTAGGAAGCTATGGGAACCCAGCTAAGTTTCAGTACCGTTTTTCATCCTCAAATCGATGGTCAGTCAGAGAGAACCATCTAAACACTAGAGGATATGTTGAGAGCAAGTGTTATGGATTTTAAGGGTTCTTGGGATGATCACCTACCATTAGCTGAATTTGCTTACAACAACAGTTATCACTCGGGTATCGGGATGGCACTGTATGAGGCATTGTATGGTAGAAGGTGTTGTTCCCCTATTGGTTGAGAAGAAGTGGGTAATAGAAAGACTTTTGCTCCGGACTTAGTGCAGCAAGCCTCTAAGGTTGTTCAGCTGATAGGTGAAAGATTGAGAACAGCTCAGAGCAGGCAGAAAAGTTATGTTGACATGAGACAGAAGCCATTAGAGTTCATTGTACATGACTTAGTATTCTTGGGTGTTTCTCCCTCGAAAGGGATTATGAGGTTCGATAAGAAGGGTAAGTTGAGCCCTTGGTATATTGGGTCATTTGAGATATTGGAGCGAGTGGGAGATAAGGCCTACAGGCTAGCATTGCCACCAGAGCTAGCAGGCATTCATAGTGTCTTCCACATATCGATGCTTCGAAAATACCATCCAGATCCGACCCATGTGATTTGGTATGAGCCATTGGAACTCAAGGATGATCTGTCGTATGTAGAGAGATCGATCCGGATACTAGATAGGAAAGAAAAGGTATTACAGAACAAGACGATTTCGCTTGTTAAGGTTCTTTGGCAGTACTGCAATTCTGAAGAGGCTACCTGGGAGTTAGAGAGCCTGATGCGGGAAAAGTACCCCCGACTTTTCGATGAGTGACTTGATTCCAATTTGGAGGATCAAATTTCTTGAAGGAGGGGAGGAATGTAAGGCCCATAAAATTCTATGTATTCTTTATGATTCTGGGATGTACAGACAAGTTACATTATATATGAATCATAAGAAATTGACATTTTTATACTCTAAGTGTGAAAGAAATGCAAAATGAGTTTTGAAGTAATGAAATATGAGTTTACCTTTGAAAAATCTAGAAACATTACAGATGGAATGCTGCAAGGGAGATTGATCTCATTGTGCTCCAAAATGCAGAACCAAAGTATTCTATAAAAGGGAGATCGATCCCTTGTTCAAGCAGATCAATCTCGGTATGCTTCTGCCTAGCAAGGATCGATCTCATCCCTAAAGACAGATCAATCTCTAAAGGATTCTGGCTAGCAAAGATCGATCTCTTCTAAAAGCCAAATCGATCTCTAAAGTCTTCTGTCAGACAAGGATCGATCCCATCCCTTGAGCAGATCGATCCCATCCAAAGTGGCAGATCTATCCCCCAACCTGCATGTCAAATTCTGAAGGAGTTCAAAGCAAGGAAAGATCGATCTCTCACCCATGGAGATCGATCTCATGAGGTAAATTCTATAAAAAGCCCGACATTCGAGCCTTCTTCCCTTGAATATCAAAAACCTTTCCATCATAACAAAATAAACCTAGCTTTCTCACTCTAAAATCATGACCTTTTAATCAGATTTAAGAGAGGTTTATCTCAGTAAAGTTGTTCCTAGTGAGGAAGAGAACAACATAGTCAAAGATTGGAAGCTGAAACTTTGGATTGAAGGAGCAAAATGATTTTTCCCCAAATTTGGCAAAAAAGAGAAAAGTCAAGCTAGGTAAGATTTCAAGACACCAACTTCAAGTATGTTAATCTATACAATTGTATGAGTTGATTGGTGTATATATTTGTCACGACCCAAATTACCTAAAAATCAGAGTAAATTTTTTTCGCTTTTTCATTTATTATTTAATTCTTACCTTTCTCTCGTCGTGACCATCCTACAAACAGTTGGGCTATGATTCGGTGTTAGTCACCTCACACTATTTACCATTCCATTTCCAAATTCACATTCACATATCAGAGTTTACTATCTTTTGACTTTAACTCATTAGATACACAATGGTATTTAAAACCCTACATCCTCGACATCATATCCGTTTACAGTACTGTACATTACATATTTAGATATAAATTATACAAATGTGTATACCTTACTCTCGATGGGAAGCAGCGAATACCAAGATTGCAAGTCCTCAGCCGCTCAATAACTATTGCAAGTGCTCTGAAAAGATGGGAAAATAAGGGGGTGAGCAAACCACACGCTCAGTAAGGCAATTATGCAAGTAAGTAGATAGCTCCACTATCTACATGCTCATAATGTCATGCCCTTAAATCCATTTCTTTTCATTTAAAATTTCACGCACAAAGTCATGCATATTCAATGCCATAGTTTATCCAAAACTATTTGTGCATATATAAATCATGTAATTCATGCATTCATAGCATTTTATGTGACATCATTAAATCATACTTAGCATGAATTAAAAACAAGATCATGCATTCTTTCATGTCATGTAAGACAAATCATGAATTTGAATAAAAGCATGGAAAACATCATCATGCTTCTGCATTTAAATCAATTCATTAAAACTGTAGTATAAACTAACTCTTTCAGGTTAATAATCTCATAAAACAATTCATTAAAATTCATTATAAAACTCGGTTATAAAACCACCCTTCTTTCAGGGTCACATTTCATAAAATCATAAAATCGGGAGCCTGACCCCTCCCTCGGGTCTACCCTGGTCTATCGACCAATAATTATATCATGTGAGACAAGCAACTGATTATATCAGTAACATCGAGGACTATGGCCATATCCTAGTGATCCCTGGCAATACGGTACCTAGTGTGCGGGGTATCACACCTGAAACGGGAGGTGGGTCGTCCTACCCGCCAGAACAGCATAACACCAGGATTGCGAGGGCAAGGCTTGCTACCTCATGGCTAATGCCACTCCACTCTAACAATCCCCACGGTACAGCGTACTCCGCGTGACATACACGGTACAACGTACTCCATGAACCCAAGCTCAATCAGGGGTGCCTGCAATAGGTCTTATCCACCCAAATCATCTCTGTCTTAGAATGCACGTGTGAGCATATCATCTCACTGTGACACACAGTCTACAGGAGGCTCCAACACAGCTATATGCATGTAATATAAATCCTTGTGCGAGCGAAGCTCTAGCACAGCTCCATGCATATTCATGATATCTGAAAACCTCGTGCGAGCAAAGCTCTAGCACGATTTCATAGAAATAAATGAAATCTGCGTACGAGCAGCGCTCCAGTACGACTTAAATTAATTATAAATTCAAGTAAAATCCACGTACAAGCAATGCTCTAGTACGAATATGTATAAAAACTCAGTGAAAACCTCGTACGAGAAAAACTCCAGTACGGCTTTAAAATGAGTTATAAAATCATATAAAACTTCGTGCGAGTAACGCTCCAGCACGAATGAATGCTCAAGTAAATCAAAACTTCGTACGAGCAACGCTCCAGTATGGCTTTATGCATAAATACATCAAATCTCGTGCGAGTTACACTTCAGCACGACTTTTATGCAATTATCATATCAAAACTAGATGCGAGCTAAGCTCCAGCATCGCTCATGCATATCAAATCAGTAAAACTAGTGCGAGCAATCGCTCTAGCACCTTTTTATGCATATCACGTCAAAATAGTCAAAACATGTCAAAACAAAGTGCGAGCTAGGCTCCAGCACTTCTCATGCATATCAAATCATAAAATCAGTGCGAGCAATCGCTCTAGCACATTTTATGCATATGATGTCACACATATCGGTGCGAGCAACCGCTCAAGCACATTTATGTACATTCACAAACGCAGGTATAGTGCGAACTACGTGTCGGCACTATCTGTTTCCATATAAACTTGATAGTTGACCTATTTTCCAAAGAAATTTCCATTTAAATACCAATAACACTTACGTAGTGTTATCATGTGAAATTCATGCAATTACTGGCCAATCTATCGATTTGCTTTGATTAAAACCAATAAAATTCCTTAATTCAAAAAATTCCTTAAATCATGCATTTCATGCATGTCATGCTTTCCCATCCTTAGGTGAACTTCCCTCAATAGGGGAAAAATAGTCTTTTTACCTATTTCGACCCTTAAAATCATTTAAACCATTTTTAGGATCATTATACAATAACCGTGTATACATACATAATCAATGTATACAAAAACTATTAAAATACGCGTAGCTACCTCTAGCTACTCACATAATTCCCTTACCTCATTTTTCTGTACAGTCTGACCTTTCCACTGATGTCTCATCACGCAGTCCGATTTGCTCCCAATCCAAATCAACTCTCCGGCACTGCGGATAAATATTTATCAGGTCAAATACAATATATGTAATTGTATTTCATATTTTTTCTGGGCTTAATTTAAATCATTGGGCACGTTTCTCATATTGGGCCCGATTGCACCATAATGGGCCTTTATCGGTCTTAAGCTTGTTTACCACACTTTATCGAGGCCTATTGGGCTCATTGGGCCCATCAGTATTTATTTAGCCTCGTTCTAAATTCTCAGATATCTCAATTTAGTATTTACGACAATTTATCCAATTTTCCAGAATTTAATTCATTTATGCAGAAATTAAATCTGTAATTCATCAACACGCATAACGATGCAAATTATCATAAATAAGGGTTACTTACCCAAGATTCCATGATAGAACGTAAATCGAGACTGTCTCGAGCTCTCGATTGATGCCAATTGTCGAGCTACACAATTTACATAATTTTTCGGGTAAATTTCCAGTCGGATATTAATCAAATTAAATATTCTGAAATTTAAATCGGTCAATTCGACCGCTTACCGACTTACCCGTAGCTCGATTGCATCATTGAAATTTTCTCCAATTTTTCCTCTTTTTTATTCCCTTTTTCTTCCTTTTTTCCTTCTCTTTTTGGCTGAATCGGTTCGGTCCGGTTCAACCCTGTTCAGACCGGTTCAGTCCAGCGGTTCAATCCGGTTCGGCATCATTTGGTCGTTCCGGCACCGTCCGGTCGGTTCCCGATGCCTCACCACCGCCGTTCGGCGCGGCATCCTCTGGGCTTCCATAATCGGGCCACCAGTTGGACCAAATCGACGCCATCGCCGGCGAATTGAAGCTTCTCTCCCGCGGCTTCCTCCTCCATTTTCAGAGTGCTCTGGTGGTCTCCACGGCGCGTCTTGGCTGCTGGTGGTTCACCCGGTGTGGGGCTACCTTCGACGGCCCTCTCCTGAGGTCTCTCGCCGCCGGTGGTGTCAGATCGGAGGGAAACCGTTCCCTTGATTTCCTGCTTCGCTGTTAGCCTATTTTCGTTTCTTTTCCTCTCTGTTTTCTATTTCAATTTCACAGATTTCGTTTTTTTTTACTTTAATTATTTATTTATTTATAATTTATTTTTAATATTATTTTATTCATTAAAATAATATTAAAATCCACAAATATCTTTAAAAAAATTTATATTTTATTCATTTAATCTGTAAATAAATTTCTCAGTCCGATTTTGCCTTTTCAATATATTTTTTGATTATTTTCGGATTATTTCCCGATGCGAAAATTTCGGTTTATTCCAATAAATTCATATCTTGATCAATTTAACCCGAAATTTAATTATTTCTTCATTATTGATCAAGATTTCTCAATCCCATATTTTTAATTAAATTTTCTTGTCGAAATTATACCGCGTTTCGATCTTTTGACCGTTTTACCCTTCACGTGTTCGGGAATTCCATTTAAATCCTTTTGCATTTTTAAATGCACTCGAAAATTTCTATTCATTCCATTTGCTCTTACGATAAAATCAAAAATCAGGTCTTACAATATTGTTTGCTGAAACACCCATGAACTTGCTAAATCCTCCATGACCTAAAATGGACTTAGTGAGAGAAAGAGGATATGGCATGGAGTTAATGATGATTTAAGCATGTAGAGATGTTAGTAAGGATGTGTACATGATTCTAAGATAGTTTTGTGAAATTCATATGATGGAATAGATGATGATTGAAAGTAGGCATATGAGGTGTTTGATAAATTGCCTTAGTGAAGGAAAGTAATGAACTTAAGGCATTATGAGGTTAAGGTCGGCTCAATATGAATCAGTAGACTTGATGAGTCTAATAGATTCTCGAGAAATGAATTGTATAATCGAAATGGACCTAAGACAAAATAAAGTCCAATAAGACGTAACGAGGCCAAATTAGTGTAAAATGGCCCAATGCATTGAATTGAATTTCATGCAAGTGATAATTAAGTATATTACGATATACTGACATGAGAAGTAAATACTTCAGCTCCTAGAGATATAATTAGAGTCGATTAGACGAATCACGAGAAGTGGAAATCAAGGAAAGTGATTCGAGCGTATTCGAGGTAAGGAATTTATGCGAGCTATTAGAGATAGATATACGTATGTTTCTTACCTTCTGTGTGCAAATGACTACTATAGCGTATATAGATATTCGAATATCTACGTGAAAGCTAAGTTGTAAAAAGAAGGTTATAAGCATGAATTACATGCCTTTAATGTCCTTGTTATGAAAAGATGTTTTGTAAGTGTTTTGAGAAAGAGTAACAATAGATTGGCTCCCGATTTAACGATTACCATAAAACTGCATGTTTTATTAAGCTAAGAGCGTGTAACGAGTGATTGAAGGGAAATTGCCCTCTCACTCATACTTTGTGATTTTATCGAAATGAACTCGATCAGATATACCGTTTTCACCCGAATGGAGCCATCTATAGATTTTTGTGTGAACCTGTGCTAGAGCCAACGTGGTAATAGTAGATTTACCAGCCTTGCTCGCATATTGTTTTAAAAAGGATTTTGAGAAAACAAATGGTGCTGGAGCTGAGTGTAAGCTGTGTGATCCACTAGAGAGCTCGCACTGTATTTTGGAAATCATGTTGGCGCCTTCGAGTACTGCTAAGTGATCTTACTCTGACTATGCTCGCATGTAACTTCCTTGACTTAAAGTGATTTTAAATAAAACCATATGTAAACACCGCAAATTTTCTGTATTTAAATTAAACAAAAAAAATATAATAAATGGAAACATGTTATAGGGAAATATGTGAATATATATATATATATATTTGTTAAGTTGAAAAAAAAAATGAAGGATAAAAATAATTACAATAAATGTATATACATGTAATTGTCTAAGAATGAAATTATAATTAAAAATATACATATATAAAAAATACAAATATAACATATATAATAAAAATATAAAATAAATAAAATAAATATATATATATAAAAAAATATAAATAGATATATATATATATATAAATAATATATATATATAATAAAAATAAATAAATAAATAAACAAAAAACTAAATGGAAAAGAAAAGAAAGAAAAAAAAGTGATCGCGCGACCCTAAGGAGAAAACCAAACCCCCCCCCCCCCCGGTTCCTCTTCTCTACTACCGCCGGCTGTCACGCCTCGGAAGCGCGGAAAAATGGGGCTAATTTAAACTTTTTATCCATTAACTATGTTGTTTTCTTGTCCATGTCTAGATTTAAAATCTTTTTCATTTTCCAAGATCTCGTTACATTACATACATTCTGTATATATAAAATCATTTACAACTATTACATCCCGACTATTATATACAATAGTGTCTATTATGTATCACATGTCTGGAATATAAGCAAGACTGTACCTCAATGTTACGAAAATATCCGATGAAAGGTCGGACTACCTTGTCAATGACCACAGTCTCGTATGTGCAGTAGACTTGCTATAAATAATCTGGGAGATGGAGAGGAGGGGGTGAGTTTTTCAGACTCAGTAAGAGATACATTTAAAATAGCTTTAAATACTCAAAACATGGTAAAACTCATGGTTTTACAAATCAGCATAAATATGTACTGGAGTAGAGATGCTTACATTTCATAAAAGCAGTAAAAACATGCTTAAATCATAAGTTTACACATCATGCATCCGTTTAGTAAAACTCATATATAATATGCATATCACGTCGTGTAAACAGGTAAAAAGCATCTCAAAACTTAATCATGCATATCATAACATGCTTATCACTTTAAAATGAAATTGTATTGTCATATGCACATTTCGTAAAACATACTCATGGCTACCTTTAAAATCTCATCATAGAAAATATGTGCTCAATAAAATCAAAAAATAGGTAGCATGAAATGTGCGAAAACATATATATATCATCCCGTCAATTCATCGTGTAGGGTCAAGCAATCGTCTCATATACTAGTCCCGAAGGACATCATACATCTGGTCCCGTAGGACGTTCATTGTAGGTACATATGGCCAGCCATTGTACAGGGGAGCCGTAGGACTGGATCAGGGTCGTACATTGCCCTATCTCTCGTGGATCACTAAATGAGGACTATACGCACGTTTCTCATATCAAGTCAGAGCCTGCCCGTTCTCTGGCCGTCGGCTAGGTAGATCTTCGATCGTCTCCATACGAGATCAACCCCAGATCCTCTCACTATCGTCATACCATGCCTTTTTACCCCACAAAAATAATTTTGGGCCTCTTACCCAATTTATCAAAATCATTTCGGGCCTCATACCCGTGTATTAAAAATTATTACGGGACTCTAACCCGATTTTCATAGAAAACATGATTTTCATAAATCATTGCGGGACTCTAGCCCGTGTAAATATGGAAAGCATAGTTATAATAGTTATTTCTTGGGACTCATACCCGTACCGTGAAAATATAGCTTAAAAGTTGTTTCGGGACTTTAACCCGTATCATGAAGACATGGTTTCATAAAACATATCGGGACTTTAACCCGTAATCTCACATGAAAATACTATGCTTTCGTTTCAGAAGTGAAAAATCACTTTTATAAACATGTATGCTGTAAAAATGTATCTCATATATATAAAACATGCTGAAAACTTGGGAAATGGTTTTGGCTTCGGTTTGAATACAGTTGGAAATCCATTTCGTAAAATCTCATCCAATTCTCATACATAAACAGTTGGTAAGGATGAAGGAGTACTAACGCTACTCTAAATTATATCCCTTACCTCTTAGCGACTGATGTAGAACACTTTCCTCGATGCTCGAATTTACCTCGTAAAATGTGTCGATAGACCGAGCTGCTGCAAAACAAGTTCAACTTATCACATATGGCTTAAATTCATTTCAACATATCCAAATATGTGATTATATCGAAGCTTTGACCAAAAGTTAACTTTTATCGATTTTACTCTTTTTGCTCGGTTTTATCGGTATAAACCTCGATTTAATCGTATTCAACTCAATAAATATTTTCTCATATTTACTATTGTCGAGTTAGCTAATTGGGCCAATTTCTCTCTTATTGGGCCAAATTGCACCTTAATGGGCCTTAATCCGTTTTAAACCCGTTTCCACTTATAAATTCTTTCATCGAGGCCTATTGGGCTCACTGGGCCCATCAATACTTATTTAGCCTTTTTTTCTAACTCTTTGAATAGTCTGTATATCATTTACGACAATTTAATTAAAAATCTCGATTTAATCCACTAAATGCGCAATTTAATCCGTAACTAGTAAAATAAACTTTTAATGCGCGATAATTACATAGATTGTCGTAAATGAGCTTTACTTACCTGAGATTTTACGATAGTGCGCAATTCGAAGTTTGATCGGGCTCACGTACGTGATTTATCATCGAACTGCATAATTATATATATTTAATTTCGGATAAATTTTCGATCAAATACAATTTAAATAAATTTCTCGAAAATTAAATCGGTCACTTTTGACCTCTTACCGACTTACCCGAAGTCCGGTGTATCCCCGAAAATTTTTCCTTTTTCTCTTTTTCTTTCCTTTTTCTCCTTTTTCCCTCTCTTTCTTGGTTGAACCGGTTCAGTCCGGTTCAGACCGGTTCAAACGGGTCCGGTTCAACCCGGTTCAGTTCGGTTCGACCGGTTCGATGCTTCGTCGGTCGGTTCCTCGTCGGCTTCCGTCACCAGCCGCTCTGCAGGACCTCACGAAGCTCGGATCTGGCCTCGGTTTCATCGTGACTGGCCGAAAAGTGGTCGGTCCAGCCTCTTCTCCCTCGGCGTCGGTGGTGTCTTCCGTTTTCGCCGTTTTCAGTCGTTTTCGACGCCGATGGTGGCAGATCGGACCTCCCCCTGGCCGGTGGCGAGGTCCTCTCTCTTCCTCCAGCCTTCGTCCGTCGCCGTTCTCTCTCTTTCTCCCTCTTTCTCTCGGTTTCACTCTTTCTCTCTCTTTCTCTCGCCAGTCACCGTTTCTTCCTCCACTATCGGTGCCGACGAGCTCAGTCGGTTCGGCTCTCTCCCCTGGTCGGTTCTCCGGTGGTGGCTCTCGCCGGGGAACGAAAGGTTTGGGAGGATCGGGTTTTCCCGATCCTCCATTGTTTCCTCTGTCGCGCAACTCTGTTTCGCACGAGAGAGTTCCATAATTTTTTTTTTTAACTTATTATTATTTTATTATATTTTATTATTATTAATTTATTATATTTTATTATATTTTATTTTAATCAAATAAAATATAATAAATTACACAAAATATCTCAAAAATTATATTATATTTTATTAATTAATTAATTTAATTAATTTAATTTATTTTAACTTTTTCGTTGTATTTTTCGCATATTTTTGGGATAATATCCCGGGCGAAAATCACGAAAATTCGTAATATTTTCGTATCTTGACCAATTGAACTCGGAATTCCATAATTTCTCCTTTATTGATCAAGATTTCCTAAATCCATATTTTTAATGAAATTTTCTTATCGAATTTACACCGAAATTAGGATCTTTTGACCATTTTACCCTTCTACACGTTCGAGACTAATTTAGACCAATTTTCCTTCTCGGACTCACTATCTTTTCTCATTTAAATTCTGTATCTTTCGTCCAACGATTTAAATCCCTTTAATTTAAATTATGATCCCAAATAATGAACATAGTGGGAAAAATTCGGGTTTCACATTTCTCCCCACCTTTTAAGAATTCAGTCCTCTAAATTCAAGCTGGTCCATCAACCCGGTGAGGGTACTTCTCCCTTATTTGGCTCTTTAGTTCCCAAGTGGTTTCTTCTGTCTTGTGGTGTTGCCAGAGAACCTTTACTAGTGGAATAATCTTAAATCGTAGCACTTCCTCTTTTTTTTTTTGAAGTGTACTATACTCTTCATAAGTGACACCTTTACAATTACAGAGTCCCTAACCTGAAATTCAAGAGGATGTCTGCGCACATTGGCATAACTTTTCTGTGCGGTCCTCGATCTGTCATGGATGAGCTGAACACCCTTAGCTTCCTGTTCCACTAAATCGGAAGCAAGGTGAATCTAGGACAATGGGACTCCTTCAGAATGCTATGTCTCAAGGTGTCATCATGTGGCACACAAATACGGCCTTGGTACCTCAGTAGTCCATCATCACTGATCGTAAACTCAGACTGTGATCTCTCCTCTGCCTGGCTAACCATATCTAGTAATCTTTGATCGTTTCGCTATCCAGCTCTAATCTGGTCTAGCATAATTAGTTCAATCTGTAGGCTAGCCATATATCCATGCTTAATCTCATCTACACTAATCCTGAGTTCGATGAATTTGTTCCAATAAGTCCCACTCTTTAATCATCATGTAGGACACCATACCCTTTTTGCTCAGGGCATCAGCTGCCACGTTCGCCTTACCAGGATGGTATAAAATCTCGCAGTCATAAATCTTGAGGAGCTCTATCCATCTCCACTGTCTAATATTCAGCTCCTTCTAATTAAACCAGTACTTAAGATCTTATGGTCAGTGAAAATCTGAAATCTTTCTCCATATAATTAATGCTGTCATATCTTGAGTGCAATCACTACTGCAGCTAACTCCAAGTCGTGAGTGGAATAATTATGCTTGTGATCCTTTAGTTGACAGGATCCATAAGCTACCACTCCACCATGCTGCATAAGCACATAGCCGAGACCTTGGTGGGAAGCATCATTGTATACCACAAATCCCCCAGACCACTTGGAATGGTCAAGACTGGTGTCGTATTCAACCGACGTTTGAGCTCTTGTAAGCTCTGCTCACACTACTCAGGCCATATAAACTTTTACGGGTTAGTCTAGTTAATAGAACTGTTATCTGTGAAAACTCTTCGACAATCCGTCGGAAATACCATACTAATCCCAATAAGCTTCTGACCTTCATAACTGTCCTCAGTCTTTTCCATCTCAATATTGCATCTACCTTGGACAGATCTATTGGCAACCCATCCTTAGATACCACATGTCTGAGGAATGCAATCTGATCTAGCCAGAAGGTACAATTACTAAATTTACCATATATCTTCTTCTCACGGAGAGTTTGGAGCACAGTCCTCAAATATTGTTCGTGCTCTTCTCGGGATCTAGAATAAATCAAGATGTCATCGATGAATACTATCATCAATCTATCCAAGTATTCTCGGAAGACATCGTTCATAAGACTTATGAATGCAGCTGAGGTATTAGTCAATTCAAAGGGCATAACTAAGAACTCGTAGTGCCCATATCGGGTCTGAAATGCTGTCTTTGGTATATCAGCCTCCTTAATCCTTAGCTGACGATAACCCGATCTCAAATCTATCCTTGAAAACACTGAAGCCCCTCTCAGCTAATCAAATAAGTCGTCTATCCTTGGCAGGGGGTACTTATTCTCAACTGTTGCTTTATTCAAAAGCCTGTAGTCTATACATAGACAGAAACTACCATCCTTCTTTCTGGCAAATAATACTGGTGTACCGCATGGTGACACACTAGGCCTTATAAACCCCTTATCGAGTAATCCTTGCAACTGCTTCTTTAATTCTTCTAACTCTACCAATGTCATTTAGTAAGGTGGCTTGGAGATGGGTTGAGTATCTGGTACTAGCTCAATGGCAAACTCAACTTCTCTCTCTATGGTAATCCCATTAAGTCCTCTAGGAATACTTCGGGAAACTTACATGTAAATTGTGGTGACACAAACGAGTGTGTGGAACTTGGGTCACACAGTACATGTGCTTCTTGATTACAGACAAGGAGAGTACCTTTTATGGTGTCGGAGGATGTATCGGCTGTCTCCTTATCAATGGCATAGACTCGACCCTGTGAGACAGGCTTCTTGCCCTTGTCTGCGATTGTGGCTCTCCTCTGTAGAACCTGAGTCGATCTCTCTGTCTGTCTAGGTGCCTCACGAGGTTCCTGAGATCTCATAAGTGAACACTCTCTCATTATGTGTCCTGCTTCACTGTATCTGTAGCAAGTAAATGTCCCTGCGCGGTAAGGTCCAATGTAAATATTGCCACATGTCCTGCAACGTGGCACTCTTATCTCAAGGCCTCTAATCATACCTGCGACACCAACCAGAGTCTTGGGTTTACCAGTGTAAGACCTGATATTTTCGAGTGCATTTAAAAATGCAAAAGGATGGAAATGGTATTCCCAAAAATGTGCAAGGGCAAAACGATCAAAAGATCAAAATTCGGTATTAATCGGGACAAGAAAATATAATTAAAAATAATAGCTTGAGAAATCTTGATCAATAACGAAGAAATAATTAAATTTCGGGTTAAATTGATCAAGATATGAAATTATTGGGATAAACCGAAATTTTTGTATCGAAAAATAATCTCGAAAACAATCAAAAAATATACCGAAAAGGTAAAACCGGACTGAGAAATTCATTTACGGATTAAATGAATAAAATAATAATTTTTTTAGATATTTTTAGATTTTAATAATCTTTTAATTGATTAAAATATTATTAAAAATAAAATAATAATAAGTAAAAAAAAAAAGAACAGAAATTGCGAAAAACGCAAATCTGGAAATTGTGAAACAGAGAAAGAAACGAAACAGAAAAAAAGCAAAGGGGCGAACCGAGGATCCCTCACCGGCGAGCCACCACCGGCGGCCAGGGATCCCAGGCGAAGGCCGGCGAAGGTCGACGAGCTTCGTGGGAACCACCGGCAGCCGGCACGCGCGTCGAGAACGGTAAAAAATGCCAGATCGACGGAGGAGGATCGCGGGAGAGAAACCTGGTTTCGCCGGCGATGGCTGCGTTTTGACTCTAGCCGAGGCCCGATTATGGAAGCCTAGGCCGTGGCGCACCGATTGGTGCCGGAATCGCGTCGGGAACTAGACGGACGGCGCGGGCATGACCAAATGTTGCCTGAACCGGTCGAACCGGACTGAACCAGCCAAACCGGACCGAGCTGAACCGACGGTCCAAATCGGGTTGAACCGGACCGGACCGATTCAGCCAAAAAGAGAGGGAAAAAAAGGAAGAAAAAGGGAAAAAGAAAAAGAGGAAAAATTGAGGAAAATTCCAGTGATGCAATCGAGCTTCGGGTAAGTCGGTAAGCAGTCGAATTGACCGATTTAATTTTTGAAATATTTAATTTGATAAATAATCGACTGAAAGTTTACCTGAAAATATATTTAATTGTCTAGCTCGACAATTGGCATCAACCGAGAGCTCGAGATAGCCTCGATTCACATACTATCATGGAATCTCGGGTAAGTAATCCTTATTTACGACAATTTACATCGTTATGCGTGTTGATGAATTTCAGATTTAGTTTTCGCATAAATGAATTAAATTTTGGAAATTTGGATAAATTGTCGTAAATATTAAATTGAGATATTCGAGAATTTAGAACGAGGCTAAATAAATATTGATGGGCCTAATGAGCCCAATAGGCCTCGATAAATTGTGGTAAATGGGCTTAAGGCCGATTAAGGCCCATTAAGGTGCAATCGGGCCCAATATGGGTAAACGGGCCCAATGATTTAAATTAAGCCCAGAAAATTATGAGATACAATTAATTGTATTGTATTTGACCTGATGAATATTTATCCGCAGTTTCGGAGATTAGATTTGGAGCAAATCGGACTACGTGACGAGTCATCAGTGGAAAGGTCAGACTGTACAGAAAAATGAGGTAAGGGAATTGTGTGAGTAGCTAGAGGTAGTTACGCGTATTTTAAATAGTTTTTCTGTACACTGATTATGTTTGTATACCTTGATTATGTATAATGATCCTAAAAGTGGTTTAAATGATTTTAAGGATCGAAATAGGTGAAAAGTTTATTTTACCCCTATTGAGGGAAGTTCACCTAAGGATGGTGAAAGCATGACATGCATGAAATGCATGATTTAAGGAATTTTTCGATTAATAAATTTCTTGGTTTTTAAGCAAAGCAAATCGATAGATTGGCCAGAAATTATATAATTTTACAAGATAACACTACGTAGGTGTTATTAATATTTAAATGGAATTTCTTTGGAAAACGGCCAACTATCAAGTTTATATGGAAACAGATAGTGCCGACACGTAGTTCGCACTATATCTACGTTTGTGAATGTGCATAAATGTGCTTGAGCGGTTGCTCGCACCGACTTGTGTGACATCATATGCATGAATTGTGCTAGAGCATGGTGCTCGCACTGATTTTCATTATTGTGAAATGAGAGCTGCTGGAGCTTAGGTCACACTCTGTTTTGACATGTTTTGACATGTTTTGACTTGTTTTTACTGATATGCATAAAATGGTGTTGGAGCGATTGCTCGCACTAGTTTTATGATTTGATATTTCATAAAGCCGTGCTGGAGTGTAACTCGCACGAGATTTGATTTAATTTTGCATAAAGCCGTGCTGGAGTGTAACTCGCACGAGATTTGATTTACTTAAGCATTCATTTGTGCTGGAGCGTTGCTCACACAAAGTTTTACATGGTTTTTATAATTCATTTGAATGTCGTACTGGAGTTTTTCTCGTACAAGGTTTTCATTGAGTTTCTACACATATCCGTACTAGAGCATTGCTCGTACGTGGATTTTACTTGGAATTATAATCAGTTTAAGTTGTACTGGAGCGCTGCTCGTACGCAGATTTTACTGATTTTTATGAAACCGTGCTAGAGCTTCGCTCGCACGAGGTTTTCAGATATCATGAATATGCATGGAGCCATGCTTGAGCTTCGCTCGCACAGGGATTTATATTACATGCATATAGCCGTGTTGGAACCTCCTGTAGACTGTGTGTCACAGTGAGATGATATGCTCACACGTGCATTTTGAGATAGATATGATATGGGTGGATAAGACCTATTGCAGGCACCCCTGATTGAGCTTGGGTCCACGGAGTACGTTGTACCGTGTATGTCACGCGGAGTACGCTGTACCGTGGGGATTGTTGGAGTGGAGTGGCATTAGCCATGAGGCAACAAGCCTTGCCCTCGCAATCCTGGTGTTATGCTGTTCTGGGGGTAGGACGACCCACCTCCCGTTTCAGGTGTGATACCCCGCACACTAGGTACCGTGTTGCCAGGGATCACTAGGATATGGCCATAGTCCTCGATGTTATTGATAATTACCTGATTGTCTCACATGATATAACTTGTGGTCTGTTAGACCAGGGTAGACCCGAAGGAGGGGTCAGGCCCCCGATTTTATGATTTTATACTGTGATATGAGATGATTGACCCGGAAGGGTTAGTTTTTACTACAGTTTTAATGAATTGATTTAAATGCAGTAGCATGACGATGTTTTTCATGCTTTCATTTGAAATCCATGTTTTGTCTTACATGACACAAACGAATGCATGATCTTGTTTTACTTCATGCTTATTATGATTTAATGATGTCACATAAAATGCTTGGAATGCATGAATTACATGATTTATATATGCACAAATAGTTTTAGACAAACTATGGCATTGAATATGCATGACTTTGTGCGTGAAATTTTAAATGAAAAGAAATGGATTTAAGGGCATGGCATTATGAGCATGTAGATAGTGGAGTTATCTACTTACTTGCATAATTGCCTTACTGAGTGTGTGGTTTGCTCACCCCCTTATTTTCCCATCTTTTCAGAGCACTCACAGAAATTAGTAAGCGGCTGAGGACTTGCATGCATTGGTATCTGCTGCTTCCCATCGAGAGACAGGTATACACATTTGTATAGTTTTGCATCTAAGTATGTAATGCACAGTACTGTAAACAGATATGATTTTGAGACACAGGGATGTAGAGTTATAAATACCATTGGGTATGTATTTATTTAAAGTCAAGGAATAGTAAACTCTGATATATGAATGTGAATATAATGGAATGGTAAATAGTGTGAGGTGACTAACACCGAATCATAGCCCAACTGTGTTGTAGGATGGTCACGACGAGAGAAAGGTAAGAATTAAATAATAAATGAAAAAGCGAAAAATTTACTCTGATTTTTAGGTAATTTGGGTCGTGACATCCAGCCCCTATCTAAGGTCCTTCCACCCTCTGTCTCTTGGGTTGACCCCCTCTCAATTCATGTCGAGAAGAAACTGCTCCCTTTTCATTAACTCTAACTGATCACTTGAGACCATGCTCTGCTTGCATTTTCCTCCGAGCTGCATGCGGTACATACTGCACTCGAAATGAGACTAAAGAAGCATTCCATGTGATCTTTAAGGGATCCTCGGCTAATGTCATCTGTGTGGATCTCTTCCAGAACTTAGCCTGTCCCTTTATCATTTATCACGTCATAGTCACTCTCTCCCTATCAGTACACCCCAAAACTGAAATATCGTCTCAATATCAACGATTCACTCCTCAGCATTAACCGGGTCCTTAAGCCCTGTGAACTCCGGAGGATGCATACTCAAGAAAATCTCGCACCCTCTGAGTCTCTCTATCATCCCAATGCTGAGGAACTGCTAGCTGAGGGCTGGGGCTACAGGAGGAACTGGTGGGGAAGAAGGATTAGGCGTACGAGTAGCTGTCTCCGTATCAGGTGTACGTCCCGCAAATTGCTGGGTAAACATAGTGGTAAAGGTTGTAAGTCTTTCCCTCATACCATGTACTATCTCTTCGAGCCTCCTTATTCTATCAGTAGGGCTCTCGGGTTGAGGGGAAGATGATGGAGCGGGTTGAGCTCGTCTCTGTGAACGGTCTCGTCTACCACTCATGATTAGTGATCTACTATTTGCACATAATCCATAAATTAAGTCATACTTTGACAAGTAAGCATACTTTATTTCCAGACATGCATAGACACATTAGGATGTAATACACTCTTATTACTAGACACGACAGTACTACATAACATTTGCTCTGATACCAAGAAAACTGTCACGCCCCAGAAGCACGAAAAAATGGGAATAATTTAAACTTTTTATCCATTAACTATGTTCTTTTCCTGTCCATGTCTAGATTTAAAATCTTTTTCATTTTCCAGGATCTCGTTACATTACATACATTCTGTATATATAAAATCATTTACAACTATTACATCCCGACTATTATATACAATAGTGTCTATTATGTATCACATGTCTGGAATATAAGTAAGACTGTACCTCAATGTTACGAAAATATCCGATGAAAGGTCGGACTACCTTGTCAATGACCACAGTCTCGTATGTGCAGTAGACTTGCTATAAATAATCTGGGAGATGGAGAGGAGGGGGTGAGTTTTTCAGACTCAGTAAGAGATACATTTAAAATAGCTTTAAATACTCAAAACATGGTAAAACTCATGGTTTTACAAATCAGCATAAATATGTACTGGAGTAGAGATGCTTACATTTCATAAAAGCAGTAAAAACATGCTTAAATCATAAGTTTACACATCATGCATCCTCTTAGTAAAACTCATATATAATATGCATATCACGTCGTGTAAACAAGTAAAAAGCATCTCAAAACTTAATCATGCATATCATAACATGCTTATCACTTTAAAATGAAATTGTATTGTCATATGCACATTTCGTAAAACATACCCATGGCTACCTTTAAAATCTCATCATAGAAAATATGTGCTCAATAAAATCATAAAATAGGTAGCATGCAATGTGCGAAAACATATATATATCATCCCGTCAATTCATCGTGTAGGGTCAGGCAATCGTCTCATATACTAGTCCCGAAGGACATCATACATCTGGTCCCGTAGGACGTTCATCGTAGGTACATATGGCCATTGTACAGGGGAGCCGTAGGACTTGATCAGGGTCGTACGCTGCCCTATCTCTCGTGCACCACTAAATGGGGACTATACGCACGAACTCACGTGCATCACCAAGTATGGACTATGCGCACGTTTCTCATATCAAGTCAGAGCCTGCCCGTTCTCTGGCCGTCGACTAGGTAGATCTTCGATCGTCTCCATACGAGATCGACCTCAGATCCTCTGACTATCGTCATACCATGCCTTTTTACCCCACAAAAATAATTTTGGGCCTCGTACCCAATTTATCAAAATCATTTCGGGCCTCATACCCGTGTATTAAAAATCATTACGGGACTCTAACCCGATTTTCATAGAAAACATGATTTTCATAAATCATTGCGGGACTCTAGCCCGTGTAAATATGGAAAGCATAGTTATAATAGTTCTTTCTTAGGACTCATACCCGTACCGTGAAAATATAGCTAAAAAGCTGTTTCGGGACTTTAACCCGTATCATGAAGACATGGTTTCGTAAAACATATCGGGACTTTAACCCGTAATCTCACATGAAAATACTATGCTTTCGTTTCAGAAGTGAAAAATCACTTTTATAAACATGTATGCTGTAAAAATGTATCTTATATATATAAAACATGCTGAAAACTCGAGAAATGGTTTTGGCTTCGGTTTGAATACAGTTGGAAATCCATTTCGTAAAATCTCATCCAATTCTCATACATAAACAGTTGGTAAGGATGAAGGAGTACTAACGCTACTCTAAATTATATCCCTTACCTCTTAGCGACTGATGTAGAACACTTTCCTCGATGCTCGAATTTACCTCGTAAAATGTGTCGATAGATCGAGCTGCTGCAAAACAAGTTCAACTTATCACATATGGCTTAAATTCATTTCAACATATCCAAATATGTGATGATATCGAAGCTTTGACCAAAAGTTGACTTTTATCAATTTTACTCTTTTTGCTCGGTTTTATCGGTATAAACCTCGATTTAATCGTATTCAACTCAGTAAATATTTTCTCATATTTACTATTATCGAGTTAGCTAATTGGGCCAATTTCTCTCTTATTGGGCCAAATTGCACCTTAATGGGCCTTAATCCGTTTTAAACTCGTTTCCACTTATAAATTCTTTCATCGAGGCCTATTGGGCTCACTGGGCCCATCAGTACTTATTGGGCCTTTTTTTCTAACTCTTTGAATAGTCTGTATATCATTTACGATAATTTAATTAAAAATCTCGATTTAATCCACTAAATGCGCAATTTAATCCGTAACTAGTAAAATAAACTTTTAATGCGCGATAATTACATAGATTGTCGTAAATGAGCTTTACTTACCCGAGATTTTGCGATAGTGCGCAATTTGAAGTTCGATCGGGCTCACGTACGTGATTTATCGTCGAACTGCATAATTATATATATTTAATTTCGGGTAAATTTTCGATCAAATACAATTTAAATAAATTTCTTAAAAATTAAATCGGTCACTTTTGACCTCTTACCGACTAACTCGAAGTCCGGTGTATCCCCGAAAATTTTTCCTTTTTCCTTTTTCCCTTTTTCTTTCCTTTTTCTCCTTTTTCCCTCTCTTTCTTGGCTGAACCGGTTCAGTCCGGTTCAGACCAGTCCCATTTAGCCCGGTTCAGTTCGGTTCGATCGGTTCGATGCTTCGTCGGCCGGTTCCTCGTCGGCTTCCGTCACTAGCAGCTCCGCGGGACCTCATGAAGCTCAGATCTGGCCTCGGTTTCGTCGTGACTGGCCGGAAAGTGGCCGGTCCGACCTCTTCTCCCTCGGCGTCGGTGGTGTCTTCCGTTTTCGCCGTTTTCAGCCGTTTCCAGCGTCGATGGTGGCAGATCGGACCTCCCCCTGGCCAGTGGCGAGGTCCTCCCTCTTCCTCCAGCCTTCGTCCGCCGCCGTTCTCTCTCTTTCTCCCTCTTTCTCTCAATTTCACTCTTTCTCTCTCTTTCTCTCGCCGGTCACCGTTTCTTCCTCCACTATCGGTGCCGACAAGCTCGGTCGGTTCGACTCTCTCGCCTGGTCGGTTCTCCGGTGGTGGCTCTCGCCGGGGAACGAAAGGTTTGGGAGGATCGGGTTTTCCCAATCCTCCATTCCTTCCTCTGTTGCGCGACTCTGTTTCGCGCGACAGAGTTCCATAATTTTTTTTTTTAACTTATTATTATTTTATTATATTTTATTATTATTAATTTATTATATTTTATTATATTTTATTTTAATCAAATAAAATATAATAAATTACACAAAATATCTCAAAAATTATATTATATTTTATTAATTAATTAATTTAATTTATTTAATTTATTTTAACTTTTTCGTTGTATTTTTCGCATATTTTCGGGATAATGTCCCGGGCGAAAATCACGAAAATTCGTAATATTTTCGTATCTTGACCAATTGAACTCGGAATTCCATAATTTCTCCTTTATTGATCAAGATTTCCTAAATCCATATTTTTAATGAAATTTTCTTATCGAATTTACACCGAAATTAGGATCTTTTGACCATTTTACCCTTCTACACGTTCGGGACTAATTTAGACCGATTTTTCTTCTCGGACTCACTGTCTTTTCTCATTTAAATTCTGTATCTTTCGTCCAACGATTTAAATCCCTTTAATTTAAATTATGGTCCCGAATAATGAACATAGTGGGAAAAATCCAGGTTTCACACCGGCCAAGCCTTTCTCCCCGATCGTTCGCCTGCCGTCCAAGTCTTCATCGCCGACGACCAAACCGAGCCCCAAGCCAGCGACGATCGGCCTCTTTTCTTTTTTCCCCTCGCTATTCGTCGAACCCGAGCCCCTTCCTCTTCCTTTCGTCGGACTGGTGACTGAACCAGAGACAGTCGACAACCTCGCGTTGCCCGGACTCCGAGCAACCTTCTCCCTCCGACCCCCGGTGACCATTCCTTTCCTTTTCCCTCTCCCCTCGCCTGGAATCAAAAACGAAAATAGAGGGATTTTTCCTCTGTTCACGGACTGCAGCTACAGGGAGACCCGACGCTGGCCACCACTAAACCCGAACCCTGCAACCTCCCTCGCCTGTCCTTCCCCATCTGGCCACCCCTATTTTTGACGCTACAGTGTAAAAAAAAAAAAACACAGATAAATTTCCCAATTTCTATTTCCCCATCCTTGTACCATTTGATCCCTAGGTAAAAACCCAAGCTTTATTTAGTTTAATGTATGTATAAATTGTATTATGGAAGCATGATGTTGTGTGAATTAATTGAAATTTGATTTGTTGAAGAAATTAGGGACTAGGGATTAAATTGACAGATTTGGGGATTTTGAAAATTAAGCAAGAAATTAGACATTAGAAGTTAAATTATCATGAATTGAAATGAAGATTGAAGATGATAAAATTGTATTCGGTTATTTTGTGGATGATAGATTTGGGTCATTTTGATGATGAAGAGGAAAGTAGAGAAAAGAAATTCTTATGGGTAACTTAAAACAAATCTTGAATCGACAAACCCGAGAATAAATGAGAAGTAGACAAAAAAATGGGAATGATGAGGAATAGGCAAATATGTATGTATATGTGATAAAAAAAATGGAAAACAATAATAATATATATATAGGAGTGTATATATATATATATATATATATATATATATTTATTTATTTATTTATTTAGGTGCATATACATGTGGGGGTATATAAGATGAATGTGTGCTAGTATATGTATATTCAAAGAATGCATATATATGAGATAGGGAAACATGAAAACAAATAAAAGTATATATATATACATATAGGAGTGTATATATATATATATATATATATATATATATATATATATATTTATGCGTATATACATGTGGATGTATATAATAAAGGTATATGTTAATACTTGTAGGTACAAACATATAAATAGTAAAGAAATATATAAACGTGTGTGTTGGCCTAAGTATATACAATAATACATACACACGCAGTAGTGACGATAGGTTATGATTTTAACGCAATTCAGACAATTCGCATGAATAAGATGGTAAGTATACAATTTCGGTGTAGGTGATTTTAGAAGGAATTAAAGGAGGTACTAGGAGGCGTCACCGTTCGAATTCGGGATATTCGATAAATCGAGGTAAGGGGTATTATTTAACTTAGTTATGATAATGCATTCTTGTTTCACTGATAAATGATTTTATAAAAGAGCATATGATTTGAAATGATTTATCATTGCTTCCATACCTGTGAAACTGTTTACGAAACATGATTTCGTTTTACAAAATGTTCGCTAGAACATCTATGTTTATGAAATAAACTTTCGAATTATGAAAATGCATGGAAGTTTTATGATGGCTTGAAAACCTATATTTATGCTTTGAAATGGAACTTTTGACATTTTCAAAAGTATTTAAGAAAAAGAAAAGATGTTTTGAGACTATAGGCTTCATGCATGGTTACTTCTTGTGGTGTTCCGGCTCCACCACTTGGGTGCCGGTACGTAGGCCCCTTTAGCACTTAACTCAACCTGTGTGGAAGATGTCGTGCTACTGGTGGTTTATGATGATATTTTCGGTAGTATCTCGTGCTCGCGCAGCACACAATTATGTTTCCTACACGGAGAGTGCCACTGGTGCCCGTGTCCTAGCTAAGTGCTAGTGAATATAAGTAAGATAGATACTACACATATTTTACGAAAGGGCTGTACGACCCTGATCCAGTCTACAGCCCATTTACCATGGCTATAGGTATGATGACTCTCTACGGAGAATGACACGTATCGCATGACTTAGTTATAGCCTAGTCTCCTCGATTTAATTATGAAAATCGACTATGATGAATGATTATATGTTTTCATGATATATACGATAATCGGTTACGACCAATATGCTTTATGAAATATGCACGAAATGTTTATGAAATGATTATGAAATATGCACGAAATGTTTATGAAATGATTATGAAATATTCATGAGATGTTTATGAAATGATTATGAAATATTCATGAGATGTTTACAAAATGATTATGAAATATTCATGAAATGTTTACGAAATGATTTATGAAATGTTCATGAAAGGTTTATGAAAAGTTGTAAAATGGTTATGCATGTTATTGGTTGTAATGACACGCATGCTTTATGACGATTATGCATGAAATGAAAATTTTTGTATTGCATTAAGTTTCGTTCTATGAACAACTTCAAATGCTTTTATATATCAGAACTGTTTAATAGTACTATCTTACTGGGCTTTTCCCCAAAAGCTCACCCCTCTACCTTCAGATCATTTGTAGTGAATCTATAGACGCTACCTGCCGCGTACACGACATAGGCTAGTGGGAAGAGCTACCCTAGGCTACTTTTGTACACGCGAAAGGTATACATTTACATTCCTGTACCAGACATAATTGTATGCACAGACACACATATTGGAAATATCAGTTGGGATGTAATTTTGCAAGGAAACGATGTGAACAATATTATTTTGGGATTATATTTTGAGATGACTAGTATTAAATCGAAATAGATGTATTGAGTGGTAAAGATGGATTTGGAAAGTATGCTTGGTAGTTGTGGATATCTAGGATTGTCAAAAACAACTGATTTGCAGGTGGGTAAGCCCATATATAAGTCGTTATTGTCACGCCCCGGAAGCGCGGAAAAATTGGGCTAATTTAAACTTTTTATCCATTAACTATGTTGTTTTCCTGTCCATGTCTAGATTTAAAATCTTTTTCATTTTCTAGGATCTCATTTCATTACATACATTCTATATATATAAAATCATTTACAACTATTACATCCCGACTATTATATACAATAGTGTCTATTATGTATCACATGTCTGGAATGTAAGTAAGACTGTACCTCAAGGCTACGAGAGTATCCGATGAAAGGTCGGACTACCTTGTCAATGACCACAGTCTCGTATGTGCAGTAGACTCGCTATAGATAATCTGGGAGATGGAGAGGAGGGGGGTGAGTTTTTCAGACTCAGTAAGAGATACATTTAAAATAGCTTTAAATACTCAAAACATGGTAAAACGCATGGTTTTACAAATCAGCATAAACATGTACTGGAGTAGAGATGCTTACATTTCATAAAAGCAGTAAAAACATGCTTAAATCATAAGTTTACACACCATGCATCTTTTTAGTAAAACTCATATATAGTATCAATATCACGTCGTGTAAACAAGTAAAAAGCATCTCAAAACTTAATCATGCATATCATAACATGCTTATCACTTTGAAAGTGAAATCGTACTATCATATGCACATTTCATAAAACATAACTCATAAGCTACCTTTAAAATCTCATCATAAAAATATGTGCTCAATAGCAAATCATATAATAGGTAGCATGAAATGTACGAAAACATATATATATATATATATATCATTCCGTCAATTCATCGTGTAGGGTCAGGCAAATGTCTCATATACTAGTCCCGAAGGACATCATACATCTGGTCCCGTAGGACAAAATCATGGGTACTCATGGCCATAGTACAGGGAGCCGTAGGACTGGATCAGGGTTGTGAGATCCGCAATTTTTGTATGATATTCCTTATAATTTCCATATTGTATGACATTAGTATATGTTAATGGATTCATAAGATGGTTGATTCGGATTTGATAAATGTGGATGAAACGAAATAATGTACGTAAAAATCGAATAAGGATAAATCGAGAAAATAAAGAAGCAACAAGTTGTCTAAGGAATTAAATCGAGTTGACTGAAAATGAAGAATTGAAAATAGGGAAAAGATTGTGGATTGATGAAAGAAAGCCGATTCAATTTGGTCCTGGACACGTACAAGGGTAAAATGGTCAAAAGACCAAAATTCGGTATGAAATCGATAAGTAATTTTCGTTAAAAAATATGGAATTTGTGAAATCTGGATCAATATCGAGGAAAATAATTAAATTTGAGGCCAATTGATCTAGATATTAATTTATTAAAATTTACGGGAATTAATTTGAAATTAATCGGGATATTTAATTCGAAAAATTATCCCGAAAAGAATCAAAAAATATACCGAGAAAGACGAAAATACACTGATAAATTCATTTATTGATTAAATGAATTTAATAATATTTTTTAAAGATTTTTTTGGATATTTGGATTATTTTAATATATTTTAATGATTTAAATAATAAAAAATCAATAAAACAAAAAAAAAACGGAAAATCTGAAAAACAAATCGGGGAGAGAGAAACACGAAAAACGCACCCAGTAGAACCCGTCTGAACCCGTGACCTCCGACGAGCCACCGGCGACCGTTGAGCCCAGGCGAAGGTCGAAAAAGGTAGAGCGATGTCCGTCGGTTCCAACGGTACCAGCAACGCGCGTCAACGGCAGCTATCTCTGGCGAATCGACGGCCAAAAGTCTCGGGGAGAAATCGCGTCGGTTCCGGCGAACGGCGGCGTCTTAGCGCCGATTCGACCCCGTAAAACGATCCCCTGGCCGAGGCGGTTCTGTTGAGGCCACTGGCTGTCGACGAGACGGTCGAAATCTCCGGTGACGGCAAACGGGCCAAAACGGCACCGTAGCCGAGAGGGAGAAAAGGAAAAAAAAAGAAAAAGAACAAGAAAAAAGAAAAAGAAAAGGAAAAAGAAAAATAAAGAAAAAGGGAAAAAATGAAGAAAGTGTACCCGGGGACGACTTGAAAATTCGGGTAAGTGACCGAGGGTAAGGATTGACCTGCGGATAAATCTCGGGAATTCAATTTAATATTATTTTATTGGAAAATGACCCGGATTTAAATAATTGTGCAGTGTCACTACAGAGCCCGAACGAGAGCCGATTTAGTTTCAATTTTCGTACCCCGCACCATATTGGGTAAGCATATTTTAATTACGATAATATGAGTCCTTTAATGCAGAGTTTCGATTATTTTATGGAAATTACGGACTAATTCTGCATAAAAGGAATTTTATTTGAAATTTCAAAGTAATTATCGTAAACAGTATCCGGGCTATCCACTGAGTTTGGAACGAAGCCCGATGATTATTGATAAATCAAATGAGCCCAGTAAACCCGAAGAAGGGATTTAAAAATGGAAACGGGCTGAAAAAGGGGTTCGAGGCCCATTAAAGTGCAATCGGGCCCAATAGAGTAAAAACGAGCCCAGAGCTTTAGATTCGATCAGTAAGAGTGAAATACTGATCTGTATATTGAACTGAACCCATATGTGGTTATATGCAGCTCCGTAGACGAGTAAATTGGACTGAGAAACCTGGTACGACCGAATCGGGATAAGCTCGCGCGTGATTCCAGGTAAGGGAATTTTATGAACACTTAGAGGTAGCTGTACGTAATTTTGAGGGGATTTACATTATGTTAAATTCAATAGGCTACCCGAAAACAGAATAATAATTTTTACGGAAAAATATGAAAATAGTGGAAAATGACTATTTTGCCCCCAGTTAGGAAAATTTCAAAAAGGGTAGTAAGGCTATGAAATTGCATGAATTTCATGATTTTAATGTTTTCATGATGATATTGCTTTAATTCAAGCAATTTATGGATAGGTTGGCTATTATTTACATGTTTTATGTGAAAAGGCACAGGTTGGGTGCCAAATGATTTTTATTTAACATGTTTTGATAATATTGGGCCACCTATCAGTGTTATATGAGTTGTAACCATGCTTGAGCACTGCTCGCACTGGATTTTATATTTTAACTCATACTCAGAGTGCTGGAGCCTTGCTCGCACTATTTTACAGATTTGTTTTTTATGACTACCGTACTGGAGTTTTTCTCGTACGAGGTTTTCACTGAGTTTTAATACTTATCCGTACTGGAGCAATGCTCGTACGTGGATTTGAATTGAATTTATAATCAGTTTAAGTCGTACTGGAGCGCTGCTCGTACGCAGATTTTAATTGATTTCTATGAAACCGTGCTAGAGTTTCGCTCGCACAAGGTTTTCAGATATCATGAATATGCATGGAGCCGTGCTGGAGCTTCGCTCGCACAGGAATTTATATGACATGCATATAGCCATGTTGGAGCCTCCTGTTGACTGTGTGTCACAGTGAGATGATATGCTCACACGTGCATACTGAGACATACTTGACATGGGTGGATAAGACCTATTACAGGCACCCCTGATTGAGCTTGGGTTCACGGAGTACGATGTACCGTGTATATCACGTGGAGTACGCTGTACCGTGGGGATTGTTGGAGTGGAGTGGCATTAGCCACGAGACTGCAAGTCTTGCCCTCGCAATCCTGATATTATGCTGTTCTGGCGGGTAGGATGACCCACCTCCCGTTTCAGGTGTGATACCCCGCACACTAGGATCCGTGTGCCAGGGATCACGAGGTTATGGCCATAGTCCTGGATATTACCGATATAGTCGCTTACATGTCTCACATGATATAATGTATTGGTCTTAATAGACCAGGGTAGACCCGAGGGAGGGGTCAGGCCCTGATTTTCTTATGATTTCAATTGAGATTTGATTATTCCCATGGAGGGATTTTATGAGACTTTCATTTATTTGTAACCCTGTGAGAAGGGTGTTTTATAACGGAGATTTGAAAATAAAGAATTTTGTTGAAATTGATTTTGATTTGTAAGTGTATCGTATTTTGACCCAGATGGGGCATTTTAAAACGTGTTGTTTCATTGAGCATGAGATGTTTTCACATGAGAATTATTCCATGTTTTAATATGCCGATTTCCTGTTTTAGAACAGATGATATTATATATATGGCATATCATTGTTTTTACCTCATGCTCACATATATCCTGATTTCTTATCTGCATATAGATAGTATAGCTATCTACCCGTTTGTATTATTGCCTTACTGAGCTTGTGGAGCTCACCCTTTCATTTTCCACCCACTTTCAGTGTTTCCACCATAGAGATAGCGGGTGTAGAGAGTAGACGGCATAGCTGATATCTTTATTTCCCATCGACTGTCAGGTATACACCACGTACAGAATTTTGTATTAGTATGCTTACAGCACAGTATTGTATATGAAAGAATATTTGGGGATGTAAATATAGAATTAATTGATGTATAAACATACCGACCACTCTATTATATGATTAATGATATCAGTATGTATGTTTAAGGGTGATATTTCTTAATGGTTTGAATGGTATATCGATATTGATTCACAGCCCGACCAGTTTAGAGGAATATGTCACGAGGAGGTAAGAAAGATCTTTCAAAAGTGAAAAAATTGTATTGATTTTGGTATTATTGGGTCGTGACAGTAAAAGTGGTATCAGAGCAGAGGTTGGCCAGACGTGAATCAGTATCGATAAGTAAGCAATTATGAGTTAGAGTTGGTCGGATAAGAGTCGATAGTGGTCGTTAAGGAAAATTATATCCCCCTTAGTATTGTGCTGTATGAGATGTCAAAGTGTATACTAGATGGGAATTAAATTAATAAATGAATTTGGAATACAGGATTTACATTATGCCGGTCACCCGCAGTGGTAATGGGGCTAGTACACGTGCTAGAGGCCGTAGTGATGGTATACAAACTGGTCAGGTACCCGAGGGTACTGCTGTGAGACCAGATGAGACTAAGGCACGCTTCGCTAGACTTGAGTGGAGTATTGAGAGCCTGGCTGAGATTGTAGCGCAGCAGGCAACGCTCGAGGCTATAGATAGGTGAGATCCGGCGGGACAGGTAGCACCTGATCTCGAGATACCGGCACAGGCCGCAGAGTTACCCGAGATTCAGGCTCAGGCTGCAGAGGCAGTGAGACCCTAGCCAGCTCAGGATGTCGGATATGAGTGTGACCTGGATAGATTTTCACATTTTCAGAAGTTTAGACCTCCAGTCTTCCATGGAAGGAAGGACCCAGTAGTAGCTGAGGATTGGGTGTATCAGATGGAGAAGCTATATAGGCTTTTCAGGTGCACTACTACTGAGAGGGTTGCTTTTGCCGTATTTGTATTTCAGGGAGCGGCAGAGCATTGGTGGAGATCTACCGAGTCGATATTGAGAGCTCGACATGCTGAGGTCACATGGGAGATATTTTTAGATGCCTTTAGGAGGCAGTATATTCCCGCTACTGCACAGCGAAAGTTGAGGATGGAGTTTTTGAGTTTGGTTCAGGGGAACCAGTCTATTGATGAGTATGAGACTCGATTCATCTCTTTGGGGAGATATGATTAGGAGACGATGGGCAGTGAGGATCGGAAGGTCCAGAAGTTTATAGATGGACTGAGACCAGCCATCAGATCTCGGTTAGCTCTCTTTGATGTTTCGACTTATGAGGAGGCAGTACATAGAGCTCAGCTGTGTGAGCAGGATTATGAGTGAAACGTCTCCGAGACAGGAAAGTTCAGTAGGAGTCGAGATAGAGACCGAAAGAGACCCGGGAGAGATAGATTTTTCATGAGAGGTGTACGGCTCTCTGATAAGAGGTCGAAGATTGAGGAGGTTCAGGAGAGGACAGATAGACCCCCTATTCATCCGGCTTTACCACCAGCTAGAGGCATTGTCATTGGAGGACCACGCTCTACTACTGATCGATGTAGGCGATGTGGCAGATATCATGGTACTAGACCTTGTCCAGTGCCTATAGCTACTACTGTAGTATGTTATCGATGTGGGAGGCCAGGGCATGTGATGAGAGATTGCCCAGAGATACTAGACACTGCCCCACAGAAGGGCAAGGAACCGGAGAGAGCTCCAGTTCAGATTTCTGCTCAGAGGAGGAGAGCTACTGCCGAAGAGAAAGGGAAGCAAGTGATGGGTACAGGGCGAGTTCATGCTTTAGACCAGGATATGACAGATCAGTCGTCTGATGTGGTGAAAGGTACCATCCTAATTTTTGATTTAGAAGCATATGTTTTGATTGATCCTGGTGCCACGCATTCATTCGTATCGCCTTCATTTGCATGTAAATTGTCTAGGTATATAAAGTCTATTCCTCTGAGTAGTAAATTGTTAATACTTACCCCCATAAACACAAGTCAGTTAGTAAAGTATGTAGTTAAGGACTGTAAGTTGAAAGTCGGGGAGAAAGAAATATCAGCCGACCTTATTGTGATGTATATGAGAGACTTTGATGTCATATTAGGAATGGATTGGTTGGCTGCCAATCGAGTTGTGTTAGATTATTTTTCTAAGACATTAACGTTTAATACTCCCGAAAGATGTGTTGTAAAATTTTCCTGAAAAGTAATGAAATCAGTGTTATTTTAAATGGAGCAATAAATTTTTACTGATTTTATGATTTATGTTTTGAAGGATTCATCGCATATATGGTTGATACGGACCAGGTACGATCGGATTTGAGAGATATTCCAGTGGTTAAGGAGTTTCCTGACGTCTTTCCAGACGATTTACCAGGATTACCTCCAGCTAGAGAGATGGAGTTTGGGATAGATTTAGTACCTGGTACAGAACCGATTTCGAGACCACCGTATAGGATGGCTCCGATTGAGTTGGAGGAGTTGAGGAAGCAGTTACAGGATTTGCTTGAGAAAAGGTTTGTGAGACCGAGCGTATCACCTTGGGGAGCTCCGGTCTTATTTGTGAGGAAGAAGGATGGCAACCTCCGATTGTGTATGGATTACAGATTGTTGAACAAGGCTACCATTAAGAATAAGTATCCCCTTCCACGCATTGATGATCTGTTGGATCAGCTTCAGGGAGCACAGGTCTTTTCTAAGATTGATCTGAGGTCTGGGTATCATCAGCTGAGGATACGGAGAGAGGATGTGCCCAAGACAGCATTTAGGACCCGTTATGGTCATTATGAGTTTTTGGTTATGCCATTCGGGTTGACTAATGCCCCCGTAGCATTGATGGCTTTAATGAATGATGTGTTCAAGCCATACCTGGATCGGTTTGTGATTGTATTTATCGATGATATTTTGGTATACTCTAGATCCAGGGAGGACCACGAGCAGCACTTGAGGATAGTGTTACAGACCCTAAGAGAGAGAGAGTTGTATGCCAAACTCGGTAAGTGTGACTTCTGGTTGGAACAGATTTCTTTTCTGGGTCATGTAGTATCGAGGGATGGAGTGTTTGTGGACCCATCCAAGATAGAGGCAGTTGTTCAGTGGGAGCGGCCCAGGACAGTCACAGAGATTCGGAGTTTTTTGTGTTTGGCAGGATACTACAGGAGATTTGTAGAGGGTTTCTCCAGATTAGCTTCTCCGTTGACACGTCTCACACGGAAGGATGTTGAGTTTGTGTGGGATGATACCTGTGAGAGGAGTTTTCAGGAGCTGAAGCGTTAATTGACCACTGCTCCAGTTCTCACCATACCTACTAGCTCAGGAGGTTTCTTAGTATATACAGATGCATCGCATCAGGGACTGGGCTGTGTATTGATGCAGGATGGGAGGGTAGTTGCCTATGGATCTAGACAACTGAAAGATCACGAGAGGAACTATCCGACCCACGATTTGGAGTTGGCGGCCATAGTGTTTGCACTGAAGATATGGCGCCATTACTTATATGGTGAGCAGTTTCAGATTTTTACAGACCATAAGAGTCTGAAGTATTTATTCTCGCAGAAAGAGTTGAACATGAGACAGAGGAGATGGCTCGAGCTCCTGAAGGATTATGATTGCGAGATATTATACCACCCGGGAAAGGCTAATGTAGTTGCTGATGCTTTGAGCAGGAAAAGCCTAGGGTTGGTATCATTTATGATGGTTCGGGAACGTGATTTGTTAGAGCAATTCGCGAGCCTCAGTTTGGACATAGCACCCCCTGAGATTGACAGAGTTGAGATCATTGCGAGCCTGAGATTGGAGCCGGAGTTGATTGATCGTATCCGGCAGGCTCAGCAGAGTGATCAGGGATGTATTCAGTTGATGAGGCAGGTACAGGCAGGTGCAGATACCGATTTTGCATTGAGTACTGATGGTTTACTGAGGTTCCGCGGTAGGATATGTGTTCCCGAGGATCTTGAGATCAGGAGGATGATTTTATCAGAGGCTCACTCAGTGAGGTATACAGTACATCCGGGGAGTACGAAGATGTATCAAAATCTTCAGAGAGTTTATTGGTGGTCTGGGATGAAGAGAGACATAGCTTTGCGAGATGTCTCGTCTGTCAGCAGGTAAAGGTAGAGCATCAGAAGCCTGCAGGATTATTGCAGCCTCTACAGATACCGACATGGAAGTGGGAGCATGTCACCATGGATTTTGTGATGGGATTACCGAGGACCCGCAGAGGTCATGATGCCATTTGGGTGATTGTGGATAGACTGACGAAGTCCGCCCATTTCTTAGCTATGAGAGCTACAGATGCTCTGAGTACGTTGGCGAACTTATATGTTCGAGAGATTGTCAGGCTACATGGCGTTCCAGTGAGCGTTGTTTCTGATAGGGATGCCCGCTTCACTTCCCATTTTTGGGAACATTTTCAGGAAGCGTTGGGGACCCAGTTGAAATTTAGCACCGCTTTCCATCCTCAGACAGATGGTCAGTCAGAGAGGACTATACAGACTCTGGAGGATATGTTGAGAGCGTGTGTACTGGATTTTGGAGGCTCCTAGGATGATCATTTGCCGAGTTCGCCTACAATAACAGTTATCACTCAAGTATCGGGATGGCACCGTATGAGGCACTGTATGGTCATAGATGTCGTTCCCCTATTGGATGGGAAGAGATTGGTGACAGACTGTTATTTGCTCCTGACTTGGTACAGCAGGCTACTGAGGATGTCAAGTTGATATGCGATAGATTGCAGACAGCTCAGAGCCGACAGAAGAGTTACGCTGACAGGAGATGCAGACCACTAGAGTTTGTAGAGGGTGAGTCAGTGTTTTTGAGAGTTTCTCCTTCCAAGGGTATCATGAGGTTTGGTAAGAAAGGTAAACTGAGCCCTCGTTTTATTGGACCCTTAAACATTCTGGAGCGAGTGGAAGATAAGGCCTATAGATTGGCATTGCCACCAGAGTTGGCAGGTGTACACAGTGTCTTCCACGTTTCTATGCTTCGAAAGTACCATCCAGATCCGTCACACGTGATTCACTACGAGCCGTTAGAGCTCAGTGACAGTATGACATATGTTGAGAGACCAGTTCGGATTTTGGATAGGAAGGAGAAGGTATTGCGATCCAAGACGATCTCCCTGGTGAAGGTTCAGTGGTAGTATCACACTCCGGAGGAAGCTACCTGGGAGCTAGAGAGCATGATACAGGAGAAGTACCCGGAGTTGTTTATCGATTGATTTAGTTCTAATTTGGAGGACCAAATTCTTTTAGTGGGGGAGATTGTGAGATCCGCAATTTTTGTATGATATTCCTTATGATTTCCATATTGTATGACATTAGTATATGTTAATGGATTCATAAGATGGTTGATTCGGATTTGATAAATGTGGATGAAACGAAATAATGTACGTAAAAATCGAATAAGGATAAATCGAGAAAATAAAGAAGCAACAAGTTGTCTAAGGAATTAAATCGAGTTGACTGAAAATAAAGAATTGAAAATAGGGAAAAGATTGTGGATTGATGAAAGAAAGCCGATTCAATTTGGTCCCGGACACGTACAAGGGTAAAATGGTCAAAAGACCAAAATTCGGTATTAAATCGATAAGTAATTTTCGTTAAAAATATGGAATTTGTGAAATCTGGATCAATATCGAGGAAAATAATTAAATTTGAGGCCGATTGATCTAGATATTAATTTATTAAAATTTACGGGAATTAATTTGGAATTAATCGGGATTTTTAATTCGAAAAATTATCCCGAAAAGAATCAAAAAATATACCGAGAAAGACGAAAATACACTGATAAATTCATTTATTGATTAAATGAATTTAATAATATTTTTTAAAGATTTTTTTGGATATTTGGATTATTTTAATATATTTTAATGATTTAAATAATAATAAATCAATAAAACAAAAAAAAAACGGAAAATCTGAAAAACAAATCGGGGAGAGAGAAACACGAAAAACGCACCCAGTAGAACCCGTCTGAACCCGTGACCTCCGACGAGCCACCGGCGACCGTTGAGCCCAGGCGAAGGTCGAAAAAGGTAGAGCGATGTCCGTCGGTTCCAACGGTACCAGCAACGCGCGTCAACGGCAGCTATCTCTGGCGAATCGACGGCCAAAAGTCTCGGGGAGAAATCGCGTCGGTTCCGGCGAACGGCGGCGTCTTAGCGCCGATTCGACCCCGTAAAACGATCCCCTGGCCGAGGCGGTTCTGTTGAGGCCACTGGCTGTCGGCGAGACGGTCGAAATCTCCGGTGACGGCAAACGGGCCAAAACGGCACCGTAGCCGAGAGGGAGAAAAGAAAAAAAAAGAAAAAGAAAAAAGAAAAAGAAAAGGAAAAAGAAAAAGAAAAAGAAAGAAAAAGGGAAAAAAGGAAGAAAGTGTACCCGGGGACGACTTGAAAATTCGGGTAAGTGACCGAGGGTCGGGATTGACCTGCGGATAAATCTCGGGAATTCAATTTAATATTATTTTATTGGAAAATGACCTGGATTTAAATAATTGTGCAGTGTCACTACAGAGCCCGAACGAGAGCCGATTTAGTTCCGATTTTCTTACCCCGCACCATATTGGGTAAGCATATTTTAATTACGATAATATGAGTCCTTTAATGCAGAGTTTCGATTATTTTATGGAAATTACGGATTAATTCTGCATAAAAGGAATTTTATTTGAAATTTCAAAGTAATTATCGTAAACAGTATCCGGGCTATCCACTGAGTTTTGAACGAAGCTCGATGATTATTGATAAATCAAATGAGCCCAGTAAACCCGAAGAAGGGATTTAAAAATGGAAACGGGCTGAAAAAGGGGTTCGAGGCCCATTAAAGTGCAATCGGGCCTAATAGAGTAAAAACGAGCTCAGAGCTTTAGATTCGATCAGTAAGAGTGAAATACTGATCTGTATATTGAACTGAACCCATATGTGGTTATATGTAGCTCCGTAGACGAGCAAATTGGACTGAGAAACCTGGTACGATCGAATCGGGATAAGCTCGCGCGTGATTCCAGGTAAGGGAATTTTATGAACACTTAGAGGTAGCTGTACGTAATTTTGAGGGGATTTACATTACGTTAAATTCAATAGGCTACCCGAAAACAGAATAATAATTTTTACGGAAAAATATGAAAATAGTGGAAAATGATTATTTTGCCCCCAGTTAGGAAAATTTCAAAAAGGGTAGTAAGGCTATGAAATTGCATGAATTTCATGATTTTAATGTTTTCATGATGATATTGCTTTAATTCAAGCAATTTATGGATAGGTTGGCTATTATTTACATGTTTTATGTGAAAAGGCACAGGTTGGGTGCCAGATGATTTTTATTTAACATGTTTTGATAATATTGGGCCACCTATCAGTGTTATATGAGTTGTAACTGTGCTTGAGCACTGCTCGCACTGGATTTTATATTTTAACTCATACTCAGAGTGCTGGAGCCTTGCTCGCACTATTTTACAGATTTGTTTTATATGACTACCGTACTGGAGTTTTTCTCGTACGAGGTTTTCACTGAGTTTTAATACTTATCCGTACTGGAGCAATGCTCGTACGTGGATTTGAATTGAATTTATAATCAGTTTAAGTCGTACTGGAGCGCTGCTCGTACGCAGATTTTAATTGATTTCTATGAAACCGTGCTAGAGTTTCGCTCGCACAAGGTTTTCAGATATCATGAATATGCATGGAGCCGTGCTGGAGCTTCGCTCGCACAGGAATTTATATGACATGCATATAGCCGTGTTGGAGCCTCCTGTTGACTGTGTGTCACAGTGAGATGATATGCTCACACGTGCATACTGAGACATACTTGACATGGGTGGATAAGACCTATTACAGGCACCCCTGATTGAGCTTGGGTTCACGGAGTACGATGTACCGTGTATATCACGCGGAGTACGCTGTACCGTGGGGATTGTTGGAGTGGAGTGGCATTAGCCACGAGACAGCAAGTCTTACCCTCGCAATCCTGATATTATGCTGTTCTGGCGGGTAGGATGACCCACCTCCCGTTTCAGGTGTGATACCCCGCACACTAGGATCCGTGTGCCAGGGATCACGAGGTTATGGCCATAGTCCTGAATATTACCGATATAGTCGCTTACATGTCTCACATGATATAATGTATTGGTCTTAATAGACCAGGGTAGACCCGAGGGAGGGGTCAGGCCCCGATTTTCTTATGATTTCAATTGAGATTTGATTATTCCCATGGAGGGATTTTATGAGACTTTCATTGATTTGTAACCCTGTGAGAAGGGTGTTTTATAACGGAGATTTGAAAATAAAGAATTTTGTTGAAATTGATTTTGATTTGTGAGTGTATCGTATTTTGACCCAGATGGGGTATTTTAAGACGTGTTGTTTCATTGAGCATGAGATGTTTTCACATGAGAATTATTCCATGTTTTAATATGCCGATTTCCTGTTTTAGAACAGATGATATTATATATATGGCATATCATTGTTTTTACCTCATGCTCACATATATCCTGATTTCTTATCTGCATGTAGATAGTATTACTATCTACCCGTTTGTATTATTGCCTTACTGAGCTTGTGGAGCTCACCCTTTCATTTTCCACCCACTTTCAGTGTTTTCACCATAGAGATAGCGGGTGTAGAGAGTAGACGGCATAGCTGATATCTTTATTTCCCATCGACTGTCAGGTATACACCACGTACAGAATTTTGTATTAGTATGCTTACAGCACAGTATTGTATATGAAAGAATATTTGGGGATGTAAATATAGAATTAATTGATGTATAAACATACCGACCACTCTATTATATGATTAATGATATCAGTATGTATGTTTAAGGGTGATATTTCTTAATGGTTTGAATGGTATATCGATATTGATTCACAGCCCGACCAGTTTAGAGGAATATGTCACGAGGAGGTAAGAAAGATCTTTCAAAAGCAAAAAATTTATATTGATTTTGGTATTATTGGGTCGTGACAAGGGTCGTACGCTGCCCTATCTCTCGTGCACCACTAAATGGGGACTATACGCACGAACTCACGTGCATCACCAAGTGTGGTCTATACGCACGTTTCTCATATCAAGTCAGAGCCTGCCCGTTCTCTGGCCGTCGACTAGGTAGATCCTCGATCGTCTCCATACGAGATCGATCCCAGATCCTCTGACTTTCTTCATGTCATGCCCTTTTACCCCATAAAAATCATTTTGGGCCTCTTACCTAATTTATCAAAATCATTTCGGGCCTCATACCCGTGTATTAAAATCGTTACGGGACTCTAACCCGTTTTTCATAAATCATTACGGGATTCTAGCCCGTTTCTCATAGAAAACATAGTTTTCATAAATCATTGCGGGACTCTAGCCCGTGTAAATATGGAAAGCATAGTTATAATAGCTATTTCTTGGGACTAATACCCGTACTGTGAAAATATAGCTTAAAAGCTGTCTCGGGACTTTAACCCGTATCATGAAAACATTGCTTTAGTAAAGCATTCTCAGGGCTCTTCCCCGTCATTTCATGAAATGAAACCATGTTTTCTTTTTCATATTGAAAAATCACATTTTCATAAACATGTGAAGTAAAATGTATCTCATGCATGTAGGAAACACGTTGAAAAACTCGGGAAACAGTTTAGTTTCAGTTTCTAAGGCATTGCAGCATATTTCATAAAATCTCATTCAACTAACATACATCAAGTCATTGGTAAGGTAGGTGGAGCACTAACGCTACTCTAAATTATATCCCTTACCTCTTAGCGACTGATGTAGAGCATTTTCCTCGATGCTCGAATTTACCTCGTAAAACGTGTCGATAGACCGAGCTGCTGCAAAACAAGTTCAACTTATCACATATGGCTTAAATTCATTTCAACATATCCAAATATGTGATTATATCGAAGCTTTGACCAAAAGTTGACTTTTAATCGATTTTACTCTTTTTGCTCGGTTTTATCGATATAAACCTCGTTTTAATCGTATTTAATTCAACAAATATTTTCCTCATATTTATTATGGTCGATTTAGCTAATTGGGCCAATTTCTCTCTTATTGGGCCAAATTACACCTTAATAGGCCTTAATCCGTTTTAAGCCCGTTTCCACTTATTAATTCTTTCATCGAGGCTTATTGGGCTCACTGGGCCCATTAGTACTTATTGGGCCTTTTCTAGACTCTTTGAATAGCCGTATATCATTTACGACAATTTAATTAAAATCTTGATTTAATCCACTAAATGCGCAATTTAATCCGTAACTCGTAAAATAAACTTTTAATGCGCAATAATTATCTAGATTGTCGTAAATGAGCTTTACTTACCCAAGATTTTACGATAGTGCGCAATTCGAAATTCGATCGGGCTCACGTAAGTGATTTATCGTCGAACTGCACAATTTATATATTTAATTTAGGGTGAATTTTCGATCAAATATAATTTAAATAAATTTTTCAAAAATTAAATCGGTCACTTTTGACCTCTTACTGACTTACTCGAAGTCCGGTGTATCCCCGAAAATTTTTTCCTTTTTCCTTTTTCTCTTTTTCTTCCCTTTTTCTCCTTTTTCCCTCTCTTTCTTGGCTGAACCGGTTCGGTCCGGTTCAGACATGTTCAGATTGCCGGTTCACCCCGGTTCACTCCGGTTCGCTCCGGTTCACCGCCTTGCCGGCCAGTTCTCCGCCGGCTTCCACCGCCAGTGGCTCCGTTGGGTTGTCCGCAGCACGAATCTGGCCTCGACTTCGTCCAAGGCCGTCGGAAAGTGGCCGGTCCGGCTGTTCTCCTCTTCGCCGTCGGTACCCATTTCTCTTTCCGCCGTTTCCGGCGTTTGCCGACAGTTTCGCCGGTCGTGGCCGCCACCAACAAGCTCGCCTGTGCCTGGGGAACGTTCGGCTATGGTCGATCGGGCCTGAATCGGCGCAGATCGCCGGCGATTCCTCTTCTCTCCCCGTCGGTTTCTCTCCCTCGATCCGTCGAATTTCGGCGTCGGTGGGCTGCACCACCGGTACCAGGGAGGTCGCCGGCCTCTCCTCTTCCATTTTCGGCCCTTCGCCCGACCGTTGGTCGCCGGACGGCTCGCCGGTGGTCATCCTCGGTTTGCTTCGTTTTTTTTTTCCGTTTCTGCTTCTCTTTCTCTCTCCCCGACATTTTCAGATTTCGTTCTTTTTTTTTTTGACTTTTACTTTATTATTATTTTATTATATTTTATTATATTATATTTTATTATATTTTATTTTAATCAAATAAAATATAATAAAATACACAAAATATCTCAAAAATTATATTATATTTTATTAATTAATTAATTTAATTAATTTCATTTATTTTAATTATTTCGGTGTATTTTTCGCATATTTTCGAGATAATGTCCCGGGCGAAAATTACAAAAATTCGTAATATCTCCGTATCTTGACCAATTGGACTCGGAATTGCATAATTTCTTCCTTATCGATCAAGATTTCCTAAATCCATATTTTTAATGAAATTTTCTTATCGAATTTACACCGAAATTAGGATCTTTTGACCATTTTACCCTTCTACACGTTCGGGATTAATTTAGACCGATTTTTCTTCTCGGACTCACTATCTTTTCTCATTTAAATTCCGTATCTTTCGTCCAACGATTTAAATCCCTTTAATTTAAATTATGGTCCCAAATAATGAACATAGTGGGAAAAATCCGGGTTTCACAGTTATGCTGCCGAAATTTCTATCGACCATATAAGTTATAATATGAAAATTAATTATAATTACGAGTAAAGAATTAGGAAAAGTGTTTTGACAGTGCGCAGGAATACAACCTAAGTGAATTAGGGAATAAGTGGGTAAAATAAATTCAAAAAAAAAATTTCTCCCGATTTTCAAGTGTCAAGGGTCGTTACACCGTGCTCGAGGCATCAGGTATTGCTTTATGATCGTACGCTGAGTTGCTCACACGAGGTTATATGATTTTACTGTGTAATAAGATAAAACTGTTGGCTCTACCGAGAGGGGGGGTGAATCGGTTTTCTAACAATTATGGCAGATTTTAAATTAATCGCAATTTAAACACAAATGATAATGAATAAAACAGTGCAATATAACAATTTAATGCAAAGAGAGGGAAAGAGAAACAAACACAGCGACTT
Organism: Firmiana major; assembly: GCA_033439115.1. Lineage (NCBI taxonomy): Eukaryota > Viridiplantae > Streptophyta > Magnoliopsida > Malvales > Malvaceae > Firmiana > Firmiana major. The sequence goes on along the minus strand of CM065907.1, from coordinate 38,114,807 downwards.
ATAGAGGTTCGGCCAACTCTTGCCTACGTCCTCTCTCCTTGACCTTCTTGTCAAGTGGTTTCTTTCTCTCTTTCAATAGAGTTTACAAAGTTCCTTTTACAGGTCAAGGAATAACCTCTCTACCCTTAGCAATACAGAAAATGTATTCACCCTTTTACAATAACTCTCACTGAGGAACAATCCTCTTTTCTTTTAAGGTGTGGATGAATACAGAATAAGGCTTTTCAGTGGGTAGGACTAACAAAGCTTGTAGTACTTAAGCTTGTACAATAAATCACAATAAAAATAAGCAATAGAGACACAAGGAATAAAAGAATTAAAGCTTCAGAATCTTGAGAATGTGCAGTAATAGTCTCTCTATTTTCTTTGTCTTCAATGCTTGGTTATATACTGAAGGTTGGGTAGTTGGAGCATTAAATGCAGTTTTTCCCGTTGAGATTTGAAGAAAATAGCCGTTGGGAACCTCCAGTGGTCAGACAGATCGATCTCCTAGTTTTAAATCCTGCAATGACAAAGCACAAATACACAGGGAGATCGATCTCATACATTACCAGATCGATCTGTTAGTTTGAATAGGCAGAGGCAGATCGATCTGTCGAATAGGCAGATCGATCTCCTATCCTCTCTGTTTGAGGCAAGATCGATCTCTCAATATACCAGATCGATCTCTTAAGCTCACTGACTTTGAGCAGATCGATCTCTTAACCCTGGCAGATCGATCTCTTTTTACCTTAAACCCTTTACACCGTTTTAAGGCTTGCCAGATTGATCTCTTCCTTCATGAGATCGATCTCTCATCAAGTATAAACCCAGGAGATCGATCTCTCATACCCCAGATCGATCTCTCATCAGCAGAACTCTAAGTTCTGATCCTGATATCTTCTAAACATGTTTGTATACCATTTTAACATTATTGTATTAACTTGTTTTGTCATTTCAAAATACATTAACTCAACAATCTCCCCCTTTTTGATATGACAAAACTCATCCAATAAACATGTTTAGTGAATTTGCAAAATTCCCCCTTTTTGTGAGCTTTTGACTTTGTTAAAGATTTAACTCATCCTTAGTTAAATCTTAACTCCCCCTTAGTTAGCTCTAGCTCTTAACTCCCCCTCAATTAAATCATCCTATAACTCCCCCTCAATTAAATCATCCTAACTCCCCCTCAATTAAATCATCCTAACTTCCTTTTAAACATTTAACACATGTTTCTTCTCCCCCTTTTTGTCATATCAGTCACAAAAGATCGAAGACTCATGGCATTTCAAAATCAATATTTGCATTAACACATCCAATATTCAATCAAATCACATTTCATTCATGCAAATTTTTCACAGAAAACATCAAGTAGCTTAATAATGTTGTAACTACACTAAATTAAAACACCTAATGCCTAATGTGAGGGAGGATCACGATCCAAAAGCTCCTCAACATGCGTGCGTGTTACTTGGAGCTCATCGAACATCGCCTCTTGAGTTTCTTGAAATTTATCGAACATCGCCTTTTGAGTGTCTTGAAGTTTATCCACTCGTTGATTCAATTCGGCAAACATACGCTGCTGAGTGGTATGTCCTTCATCGATCCTCTGACTGAGGTCGCTTATCATCTTCACGATCAGCTCCAAGTCAGCAGGAGACGATGTTTGTGCAGTTGGCGAAGCCGATGGTTCCTGAGCTGGTACTGCAGATGGGTGTGCTGGTTCAGCAGTGAGGTCCTCCTCAGCCTCAGCAGGTTGCTGTTCTTGTTTTTTCGTCCACTCTCCCCGGAAATCTTTGTAGTACCCCATATGATGTAGGGTCCCAATGTTAAGCACGCTTTTGGGAGATGGTAGCTCGCCAGTTTCGTCGCTGTAGTTGATACCAAGGCGGTGAAGAAGATAAGCCACTGGTTGTGGAAACACTATTGTGGTAGCTTGGCCACGCACAATCTTCAGCCAATCTTCGTAAACAAAGTGAGGGAGGTTAGGTTTTTGGCTTGTAATGTGAATGTGATGGAGCCAAAAACGATCTAGACGCCTAACGGTAGAATGGCGAGTACCGAAAGGGCGGAGGTTCCACGAGATTATGAGGTGGAGTAACCGAAGGTGCATTGGAAGGTTACTCGCCTTGTCCCCGGGGAGTTCACACGCAAAGGGGACTTCCTCATCCTCATTTGTTAAGGCTTCATCGCGTATTTCAAACACTTTGGCTAGAACTTCAGAGTCAATTATAATGGATTGACCCATGACGAAGGTTTTGAAAGCTAGGATTTTGCAGGTGTCATCGGGGTCATATACGAGTTCGGCATTGGAAAAGAATGCGCGAACGAGATTTGGAGGGACAGGAGTGTTGATTCTCAAGAAGTTTGTCCAACCAAATTCCTCAAACTTTGATAAATAGGGAAAGTCTATGCGGTTGAGGAAGGAAAAATCGATAGGACGCCAATGCTTGATTGGCATAGTTGAGAAAAATTCCTCATACCGCTTTCTTTTGGCTGGTGTTCTAAAACACCGATTGAAGGAAGCGATAGGAGGTGGAGTGGGTTGGGAGGAAGAACCTGCCTCTACATTGGGTCTAGGTGGTTTGGTTCCTGCTCTCTTAAGCCTAGGCATTATTCTAGACCTTAAAGATTTGATAACTAAATTCAACAAAAAGAAAGGCAATGAAACAGTACCTAGGTTTGCCCTAGACGCAAAACAAACACAAATCGAAGAAGGATTTTGAGAAAATCAGTGAGAAATGTAGGTTACTATACCGAAATTTGACACCGAGACGCAAGGAAGACCGTACGAGGATCGATCTGAGGAGGAATTGAAGAAGAGGATGTGAGGGAATTGGAGAATTTGAATTTTAGGTTTTGGGAGATTTGGGGATTTTTCGCGGGTATTTATACTCCAAGGCATAGGAGATCGATCTGTCGAGGCGACAGATCGATCTGGTACTCCCAGAAGCGAAGAGAGATCGATCTGTCGTAGGGACAGATCGATCTGGTCGCAAACAGAGGCTTAAGGAGATCGATCTGGTACATGCATAGATCGATCTGTAGAATGCGGAAGCTTGATGAGATCGATCTGTCGTGTGGACAGATAGATCTGCCTCTAAACAGAGACGTAAGGAGATCGATCTTATGGTTAGAAGATCGATCTGCTTAGCTTAACCTTGATAATTTAGGCTTGTTTAAGGGATAGAGATCGATCTATATCTCAAGGAGATCGATCTCTCATCCTTTTTGCCAGAAAATTTTTGCAAAAACTCTTTAAAAATCAACTTGAAATCAAGATTTTTACAACATGAAAGTCCTAAGGCATATTCATGAGTCCTAATTCACCTCTAAGGATACAGAACCTATCTCTATCAAGGGGTTTGGTGAATATATCAGCTATTTGATGTGTAGTATCAATATACTCTAAGATTATATCCCCTTTTTGTACATGATCTCTAAGGAAGTGATGTCTAATTTCTATGTGCTTGGTTCTGGAGTGTTGAATAGGATTCTTAGACAGATTAATGGCACTGGTATTATCACATTTAATTGAGACTTGCTTCATGTCAATACCATAATCTCTCATTTGTTGTTTAATCCACAACACTTGAGCACTACAGCTACCAGCTGCTATATATTCAGCTTCAGTTGTGGACTGAGCTACACTGTTTTGTTTCTTGGAGAACCAAGAAATTAACCTATTTCCTAAGAATTGGCAAGTACCTAAAGTACTTTTCCTATCTATTTTGCAGCCTCCAAAATCAGCATCTGAAAATGCATGAAGGGCAAAAGTGGAGTCTTTGGGATACCAAAGTCCTAGTGAGGGAGTATCTTTGAGGTATCTAAAAATTCTCTTAGTTGCCAATAGATGTGATTCCCTAGGAGAGGATTGAAATCTAGCACAAAGGTATACACTAAACAATATATCTGGTCTACTTGCAGTTAAATAAAGCAATGATCCAATCATAGACCTATAGAGTTTAGTGTCTACACACTTACCACCTTCATCTTTGTCAAGCTTGATGTTGGTGCCCATTGGAGTGGCTTGAGGTTTGCAACTCTCCATTCCAAAACGCTTGAGCAAGTCCTTGGTGTACTTTGCTTGATTGATGAAAGTTCCATCCTTTGTTTGCTTCACTTGAAGTCCCAAGAAGAATGTGAGTTCTCCCATCATGCTCATCTCAAATTTCCCTTGCATGATCTTAGCAAACTCTTGACATAAAGACTTATTAGTTGAACCAAAAATAATATCATCTACATATACTTGTACAACTAGTAAGTCCTTATTTTTATTTTTGATGAATAATGTGGTGTCTACCTTTCCTCTTGAGAATCCTTTTTCTATTAAGAACTTTGACAACCTTTCATACCAAGCTCTAGGAGCTTGTTTTAACCCATAAAGTGCCTTAGACAATTTGAAAACATGTTCAGGAAATTCATGATTTTCAAATCCGGGAGGTTGCTCTACATAGACTTCTTCATTAATGAAACCATTCAAGAATGCACTCTTTACATCCATTTGATATAACTTGAAATCTTTATAACATGCAAAGGCAAGTAACATTCTTATTGCCTCTAATCTAGCTACCGGTGCATATGTTTCATCATAGTCTATGCCTTCCTCTTGTCTATAGCCTTGAGCAACTAGCCTAGCCTTATTCCTTATGATCACACTATTTTCATCCATTTTGTTCTTGAATATCCATTTAGTTCCAATTATAGAGTGATCACTAGGCCTTGGAACTAGTTTCCATACTTTGCTTCTCTCAAATTGATTTAACTCTTCTTGCATTGCTAGGAACCAATTATTATCCTCTAAGGCTTCATTGACATTCCTAGGCTCTATTTGAGATACAAAGGCTATATATTGACACATATTCCTTAAGGATGACCTAGTTCTAACTCCAAGAGTTGGATCTCCTACTATTTCACAATCTTTTACATATCCTAACTCTCTTGGTGCTCTAGGTTCTCTTTCTAAAACTTCTATTTCTTCTTCATCTTCTTTATTCAAATCAAGCTTTTCTAGAAAGTCATCTTCTAAGCCTTCATCAAATATCTCAACATTTTCATCATTGTTGGTTGAATCTTTAGATATATTATTTGATTCATCAAATACAACATGAATAGATTCTTCAACCATTAATGTTCTTTTGTTATAAATTCTATAAGCCTTTGAATTCAATGAATATCCTAGAAATATTCCCTCATCACTTTTGGCATCAAATTTTCCTAAATTATCCTTTCCATTATTTAGAACAAAGCATTTGCAGCCAAAAGGATGGAAGTAACTAATGTTAGGCTTCTTACCTTTGTAGAGCTCATAAGGAGTTTTCTTTAGCATGGGTCTTATCATAGCTCTATTGATTACATAACATGATGTGTTTATAGCTTCAGCCCAAAAGTACTTTGGCAAGTTATTTTCACATAACATGGTCCTAGCCATCTCTTCCAAAGTTCTATTTCTTCTCTCAACTACACCATTTTGTTGCGGTGTCCTAGGGGCTGAAAAATTATGGCTAATTCCTTGATCATTGCAATACTCATCAAATCCTATATTTTCAAATTCTTTGCCATGATCACTTCTAATGCTTGTTATTGTATATCCTTTTTCATTTTGAGTCACCTTTGAGTAAGTTATGAATTTCTCTAAGGCTTCATTTTTTACTCTAAAAAAGAACACCCAAGTGTACCTAGTGTAATCATCAACTATTACAAAACCATAGTGTTTCCCACCTAGGCTAGTGGTTCTAGTTGGTCCAAATAAGTCTAAATGCAGTAATTGAAGAGGCCTAGTGGTGGATACACTATTCTTAGGCTTAAAAGTTGTTCTCTTGTGTTTTCCTTTAACACAAGCTTCACATATTTCTTCATGATCAAAGGATATTTTGGGTAAGCCTATAACTAGATCCTTTCTAGCTAATTTGGATAGTACATGCATGCTAGCATGACCTAGTCTTCTATGCCATAACCAAGATTCCTTTTTGTTATCTACCATTAAGCATATGTTTTCGTTTTTGAGTTCATTAAGGTAGACTATATATATGTTACCTTGCCTATGACCTAGAAGAAGAATTTTATTTGACTTAGGATCTATAACATTACATTTCATGCAATCAAAAATTACTTTGTAACCTTTGTCACAAAGTTGACTAATGCTTAGCAAGTTATGCTTTAGACCCCTAACAAGTAATACTTTTTCTAAAGAGAAATGATCATTACCTATTGAGCCACTCCCTTCCACTTGGCCTTTGGAGTTGTCCCCAAAAGTGACTTCTCCACCAATTTTCGATTTGAAGGAATTGAAATGGCTTTTATCACCCGTCATGTGCCTTGAGCATCCACTATCTAAGTACCAAGCTTCTTTTGTTTTAGCTTTGTGGCTATGCTCAATCACCTATAACAAAAAAAATAAACACACTCAAGTCTTAGGTACCCAAATTCTCTTGGGTCCTTGGAGGTTAGTAAATGAAATTCTTGATCCCATTGGGATCCATTTTGCTAATGCATTGCAGTCCTTAGAATGAATTACCTCTTTTGGAATCCATATCCTTTTTACAATTTTCTTTTAAGATTCCTCATCTTTATATTGCAATAATGTGACTTATGTCCCTTCTTATTACAATATGAACAAGTAATTGCAGGTTTATTCATGCTTTTCCTAGCAATGAAACTCTTAAGATGGGTCTCCCTACTTTGTGCATTATACCCTAAGCCATTTTTGTCAAAAAATGCCCTTTGGGTTTCTAACATGCTATCTAGCTTTTGTTGCCCCATGTGAAACCTATTGAAGGAGTTATGTAAATTGCTATTTTTCTCCTTAAGGTCACAAATTTCTAGATTTGCAATCTCTAGTTTCTTCTCACATTCCAATTTATCTTGTAACATTATCTCATTTTCCCTTTTTAATTTAGATATTAACTCTTTATACTTCATGCTCATAGATTCATACTCTAATGCTAAATCATCAAATGCATCTTGCAGTTCATCAAAAGAGTAATCATTGATGTTAGAAGTTACCTTTTGATCATCATCAATAGCCATGAAGCATAGGTTGGCAATGTCCTCATTTGATTCATCATCGGAGCAGTCACTGTCACTCCATGTTGCGACCATTGCCTTCTTTTTATGAAACCTATCATTAGATCTTTTGAGAAGAGGGCAGTTAAATTTTATGTGTCCAGGTTTTTTACATTCATAACACACAATAGAGTCTTTTCTACCTACTTCCTCTTGTTCTCTCCTATTGTTTCTCCTATTGCTATTACTAGCTTTCATCCTCATGAATTTATTAAATCTTTTGGCAAACATTGCCATCTCGATATCCTCCTCACTGCCACTCTCATTTTTAATCTCCTTTTCAGCAGTGGATTTTAGAGCAACTCCCACTTTCTTGGGTGGCTCTTCATTTCTTTTAAGCTTCATCTCATAAGTTAGCAAAGAACCTATTAATTCATCTAAGGACAATGTGTGTGGATCCTTAGATTCCTCTATTGCTGTCACTTTAGCTTCCCATGATTTAGGTAAGCTATTTAAAATTTTCTTTACCATTTCAATATTAGAATATATTTTTCCTAAAGATTTTAATCCATTAATTATATCTGTAAACCTAGTGAACATATCACTAATGGATTCTTCTTCCTTCATCCTAAAGAGCTCATAATCATGTGTGAGCATACCTACTTTTGTCTCCTTCACTTGGGTTGTACCCTCATGAGTTATTGCCAATTTATCCCATATTTGCTTGGCATTATCACACCCGGAGACTCTATTATATTCATTAGGACCTAAAGCACAAAATAATGTGTGCATAGCTTTAGCATTTAGCTGTGCACATTTAATGTCATTAGAATCCCATTCATCTTCTTCTTTGGGAATATCTCTTCCCTCTATTTTCTTCGTAGGGATTTGAGGTCCCTTAACTATAATTCTCCATACTTCATAATCGTTTGCTTGAATAAATAGCATCATCCTAGTCCTCCAATAAGAATAATGTTCACCATTGAACATGGGAGGTCTAACCGTGGAGTGCCCCTCTCCTATCAAACTAGTTGCTACATTGTTATGAGCCATTTGATCGTTTCTACTCTTAGGAAGTTGTTCCTATGTGATTAGAGAGTCCTTGCTCTGATACCAATTGTTGGCTCTACCGAGAGGGGGGTGAATCGGTTTTCTAACAATTATGGCAGATTTTAAATTCATCGCAATTTAAACACAAATGATAATGAATAAAACAGTGCAATATAACAATTTAATGCAAAGAGAGGGAAAGAGAAACAAACACAGCGACTTATAGAGGTTCGGCCAACTCTTGCCTACGTCCTCTCTCCTTGACCTTCTTGTCAAGTGATTTCTTTCTCTCTTTCAATAGAGTTTACAAAGTTCCTTTTACAGGTCAAGGAATAACCTCTCTACCCTTAGCAATACAGAAAATGTATTCACCCTTTTACAATAACTCTCACTGAGGAACAATCCTCTTTTCTTTTAAGGTGTGGATGAATACAGAATAAGGCTTTTCAGTGGGTAGGACTAACAAAGCTTGTAGTACTTAAGCTTGTACAATAAATCACAATAAAAATAAGCAATAGAGACACAAGGAATAAAAGAATTAAAGCTTCAGAATCTTGAGAATGTGCAGTAATAGTCTCTCTATTTTCTTTGTCTTCAATGCTTGGTTATATACTGAAGGTTGGGTAGTTGGAGCATTAAATGCAGTTTTTCCCGTTGAGATTTGAAGAAAATAGCCGTTGGGAACCTCCAGTGGTCAGACAGATCGATCTCCTATCTTGGCCAGATCGATCTCCTAGTTTTAAATCCTGCAATGACAAAGCACAAATACACAGGGAGATCGATCTCATACATTACCAGATCGATCTGTTAGTTTGAATAGGCAGAGGCAGATCGATCTGTCGAATAGGCAGATCGATCTCCTATCCTCTCTGTTTGAGGCAAGATCGATCTCTCAATATACCAGATCGATCTCTTAAGCTCACTGACTTTGAGCAGATCGATCTCTTAACCCTGGCAGATCGATCTCTTTTTACCTTAAACCCTTTACACCGTTTTAAGGCTTGCCAGATCGATCTCTTCCTTCATGAGATCGATCTCTCATCAAGTATAAACCCAGGAGATCGATCTCTCATACCCCAGATCGATCTCTCATCAGCAGAACTCTAAGTTCTGATCCTGATATCTTCTAAACATGTTTGTATACCATTTTAACATTATTGTATTAACTTGTTTTGTCATTTCAAAATACATTAACTCAACAAAAACCATGCTAGAGGCCTCAGGTAATGTTGTGTGATCTTACGCTGAGTTGCTCTCATGTGGTTTTATAAGTTTTCTGTGTGATGAGACAAAACCGCGTTAGAGGCCTCAGGTATTGCTATGTGATAGTACGCTGAGTTGCTCGCATGAGGTTTTATGATTTTTGTTGTGTGATGAGTAAAACCGTGCTGGAACCGTCGTGTATTGCTGAGTGATCTTGTACAGACCTACTCGCACGAGATTTTCAGACAACGAAAATGGGTGATAAGGATCCACGGGAGTATGCTGTACCGTGAGCGTTAGCCACGAAGTACGATGTGCCGTGATATCTTCGTGATTCTTAGTGAGCTGAAGGGATTGTTGGTCCGCCTCCTCAAGCATGGGATTCCCGCACACCTAATCAGTAATTGCCTGGTGTCGCTACCCAAATTCTCAAAAATCACTACACATTTTTTTGCGAACTTACCACATTTCAATTGTTGGGCTATGAGTCAATATCCATCACTCAATTTCATATATTATCTATATGCATAACAGGCAATGCTTTCGTCCCAGGCACTAATATTCGCGGAAGCTCATAAAGTTATCATTTCATAATTAGAAACTCGTTTACATTGCCTAACATATACATCCCCCATATAACATGACTACATCACTGTACACTATTATTCAGATACAAAAAGTACATGTGTGTATACCTTGATGCTGCTGGATAGCTGTGTGTAAAAGATCGCAGGACGGATACAGTTATACACTCTACTGAAATGCTCTGTATAGGTGGAAAAAATAAAGGGATGAGCATAACGCACTCAGTAAGAAATATATGAAAGCAGGTAGATAACCACACTATCTACGATGCTCATAATGCATGTTTTATCATCTCGTAAAACAAATGCATTTACTTTTCAAAACACTCGCATTAATATATGAAAGCAATTAGATAATCAAACTATCCACGATGCTCATGATGCATGGTTTATGCCGAAAAACTCATGGTATTCACAAAACCATCATAGTAAAACACATAGCAATTTATTGCCCAAAAACCGAATATCAAAACTCATTCAGAGTAAAATATTTCTGTGTTCAGTATTGAAACTCACTTTAAAATCATATTCTCATTTCAAATGGTTTCATCACAGAAATTAAATCACAATTAGTTTCATCACCGAAACCAATAAAACAGATGAGACTAGGCAGGGATTTCCACACAAATCCAAGGGACAATTGGCCAAAGTTCGAGACCCACAAGCTATCACGGATCAGGTGTGCCAGGGTGTCTCTGAGTCCGAGAAGGGGATTAGTCTATCCATCGGCTCCTATCTAAGGACTATCACAAAACAGAGCAATGACAAAGCATGCCCGAGTCCAAAGACGTAATCCTCACAACCTATAGTTGCACGATACAGTGTACTCCATGTTGTCTACACGGTACGACGTACTCCGTGAACCAGAGTAATATTACCACACAGTTGTAGGTGCCTGATTCAACAGCTCACCACCCCAACCAAATAAATTATCAACCATAGCCTGTCGTCTCAGATCTAGTGCGAGCAAGTCAGTGTGACACACAATCAACACGAGGGCTCCAACACGATCTCAATCACAAATCACAACAGAATCCAGTGCGAGCAGTGCTCCAACACGATTTGTACAGATGTAATACCAAAAATCAAGTGGGAGCGGATCTGGATAAATCCACTGATCTCATCACAGCTCCAACACGATTTCACACACACAAAATAGACAGCTGGCTCTATTTCCCACCACAGTGGTACTCAAAACCGAGTGCAATATGCAAAACGGTACAAAACAAAGAGAGAGGGTAACATCCCATCAATTCACTCGTCAATCAAATCACACTTTAAAAAAACGTGCAAGTTAATGCATACAGTCAAATCATGAGCCAGTCTATCATTTCAGCTTCACAAAAATCTCTTTTTCACAGAGAAAACATGGATTCCATGCACTTTATGCATTTCCAAAATTCCTGAGTCTAAAGGTATTTTCATAATTTTCCCATATTTGGGTACTATCCAGAAATTTCATATCTATACTCTATACGAAATTTAATTGACTGTAAATGACGATGAAAATACGTACAGCTATCTCTAATAGCTCGCATAGATCCCTTACCTCGGATCACGTAGTGTGACCTCTCTTCCTCTGTGCTGTCCAAATCTCGTAGTCCGGTCAACTCTCAATATGACTCTGGAGCTGCATTTAACCATTCTCTAGATTAATTACACGTTTCCTACTGTATTACACATTTAATACAGTTCATTTCACTTCATTGGGCCCGTTTACTTTAAATGGGCCTAAATACTTTAATCGGATCTTAATCCGTATTAAGCCCATTTTTCACGTATTAATTCCCTTCATCAGGGTCTATCGACTCATTGGGCCTATCAATACCCATTGGGCTCTATTCCAAGCTCTTTGGATAGCCCGAATTTCATTTACGACAGTTTTTTTGAATTTTCGACTATAATTCACTAAATTCGAAATTTAATCTGAAATGCGTAAAATCTTAAATACGCGTTAATCACATAAATTATCATAAATGAGCTTTACTTACCCGATATTATGAGATGGTGCGCAAATCGAAGTTCGATCGGGCTTCCGTTCGAAATTAATCGTCGAACTACACAATTTCGTATTTTTAACTCCGGGTCAATTTCTGTCACGCCCCGAAAGCGCAAAAAAATGGGACTAATTTAAACTTTTTATCCATTAACTATGTTGTTTTCCTGTCCATGTCTAGATTTAAAATCTTTTTCATTTTCCAGGATCTCGTTACATTACATACATTTTGTATATATAAAATCATTTACAACTATTACATCCCGACTATTATATACAATAGTGTTTATTATGTATCACATGTCTGGAATATAAGTAAGACTGTACCTCAATGTTACAAAAATATCCGATGAAAGGTCGGACTACCTTGTCAATGACCACAGTCTCGTATGTGCAGTAGACTTGCTATAAATAATCTGGGAGATGGAGAGGAGGGGGTGAGTTTTTCAGACTCAGTAAGAGATACATTTAAAATAGTTTTAAATACTCAAAACATGGTAAAACTCATGGTTTTACAAATCAGCATAAACATGTACTGGAGTAGAGATGCTTACATTTCATAAAAGCAGTAAAAACATGCTTAAATCATAAGTTTACACATCATGCATCCTTTTAGTAAAACTCATATATAATATGCATATCACGTCGTGTAAACAAGTAAAAAACATCTCAAAACTTAATCATGCATATCATAACATGCTTATCACTTTAAAATGAAATTGTATTGTCATATGCACATTTTGTAAAACATACTCATCGCTACCTTTAAAATCTCATCATAGAAAATATGTGCTCAATAAAATCATAAAACAGGTAGCATGAAATGTGCGAAAACATATATATATATATATCATCCCGTCAATTCATCGTGTAGGGTCAGGCAATCGTCTCATATACTAGTCCCGAAGGACATCATACATCTGGTCCCGTAGGACGTTTATCGTAGGTACATATGGCCATTGTACAGGGGAGCCGTAGGACTTGATCAGGGTCATACGCTGCCCTATCTCTCGTGCACCACTAAATGGGGACTATACGCACGAACTCACGTGCATCACCAAGTGTGGACTATACGCACGTTTCTCATATCAAGTCAGAGCCTGCCCGTTCTCTGGCCGTCGGCTAGGTAGATCCTCGATCGTCTCCATACGAGATCGACCCCAGATCCTCTGACTATCGTCATATCATGCCTTTTTACCCCACAAAAATAATTTTGGGCCTCTTACCCAATTTATCAAAATCATTTCGGGCCTTATACCCGTGTATTAAAAATCATTACGGGACTCTAACCCGATTTTCATAGAAAACATGATTTTCATAAATCATTGCGGGACTCTAGCCTGTGTAAATATGGAAAGCATAGTTATAATAGTTATTTCTTGGGACTCATACCCGTACCGTGAAAATATAGCTTAAAAGCTGTCTTGGGACTTTAACCCGTATAATGAAAACATGGTTTCGTAAAACATATCGGGACTTTAACCCGTAATCTCACATAAAAATACTATGCTTTCGTTTCAGAAGTGAAAAATCACTTTTATAAACATGTATGCTGTAAAAATGTATCTCATATATATAAAACATACTGAAAACTCGGGAAATGGTTTTGGCTTCGGTTTGAATACAGTTGGAAATCCATTTCGTAAAATCTCATTCAATTCTCATACATAAACAGTTGGTAAGGATGAAGGAGTACTAATGCTACTCTAAATTATATCCCTTACCTCTTACCGACTGATGTAGAGCACTTTCCTCTATACTCGAATTTACCTCGTAAAATGTGTCGATAGACCGAGCTGCTACAAAACAAGTTCAACTTATCACATATGGCTTAAATTCATTTCAACATATCCAATATGTGATTATATCGAAGATTTGACCAAAAGTTGACTTTTAATCGATTTTACTCTTTTTGCTCGGTTTTATCGATGTAAACCTCGTTTTAATCGTATTTAATTCAATAAATAATTTTCTCATATTCATTACGGTCGATTTAGCTAATTGGACCAATTTCTCTCTTATTGGGCCCGATTGCACCTTAATGGGTCTTAATCCGTTTTAAACCCGTTTCCACTTATTAATTCTTTCATCGAGGCTTATTGGGCTCACTGGGCCCATTAGTACTTATTGAGCCTTTTTCTAGACTCTTTGAATAGCCGTATATCATTTATGACAATTTAATTAAAAATCTTGATTTAATCCACTAAATACGCAATTTAATCCGTAACTCGTAAAATAAACTTTTAATGTGCAATAATTACATAGATTGTCGTAAATGAGCTTTACGTACCCGAGATTTTGCGATAGTGCGCAAATCGAAATTCGATCGGGTTCATGTACGCTATTTATCGTCGAACTGCATAATTATATATATTTAATTTCGGGTAAATTTTCGATCAAATATAATTTAAATAAATTTTCCGAAAATTAAATCGGTCACTTTTGACCTCTTACCGACTTACCCGAAGTCCGGTGTATCCCCGAAAATTTTTCCTTTTTCCTTTTTCTCTTTTCCTTCCCTTTTTCTCCTTTTTCCCTCTCTTTCTTGGCTGAACCGATTCGGTCCGGTTCAGACCGGTTTAGACCGGTCCGGTTCAGTCCGGTTCAGTTCGGTTCTACCGGTTCGGTGCTTCGTCGACCGGTTCCTCACCGGCTTCCATCGCCAGCAGCTCCGCAGGACCTCGTGAAGCTCGGATCTGGCCTCGGTTTCGTCGTGGCTGGCCGAAAAGTGGCCGGTCATGCCTCTTCTCCCTCGGCGTCGGTGGTGTCTTCCGTTTTCGCCGTTTTCAGCCGTTTTCGGTGCCGATGGTGGCAGATTGGACCTCCCCCTGGCCGGTGGCGAGGTCCTCTCTCTTCCTCCAGCCTTCGTCCGCCGCCGTTCTCTCTCTTTCTCCCTCTTTCTCTCGGTTTCACTCTTTCTCTCTCTTTCTCTTGTCGGTCACCATTTCTTCCTCCACTATCGGTGCCGACGAGCTCGGTCGGTTCGGCTCTCTCCCCTGGTCGGTTCTCCGGTGGTGGCTCTCGCCGGGGAACGAAAGGTTTGGGAGGATCGGGTTTTCCCTATCCTCCATTGTTTCCTCTGTCGCGCGACTCTGTTTCGCGCGACAGAGTTCCATAATTTTTTTTTTAACTTATTATTATTTTATTATTATTAATTTATTATATTTTATTATATTATATTATATTATATTTTATTTTAATCAAATAAAATATAATAAACTACCCAAAATATCTCAAAAATCATATTTTATTTTATTAATTAATTAATTTAATTAATTTAATTTATTTTAATTATTTCGGTGTATTTTTCGCATATTTTCGGGATAATGTCCCGGGTGAAAATTACAAAAATTCATAATATTTTCGTATCTTGACCAATTGAACTCGGAATTCCATAATTTCTCATTTATTGATCAAGGTTTCCTAAATCCATATTTTTAATGAAATTTTCTTATCGAATTTACACCGAAATTAGGATCTTTTGACCATTTTACCCTTCTACACGTTCGGGATTAATTTAGACCGATTTTCCTTCTCGGACTCACTATCTTTTCTCATTTAAATTTCGTTTCTTTCGTCCAACGATTTAAATCCCTTTAATTTAAATTATGGTCCCAAATAATGAACATAGTGGGAAAAATTTGGGTTTCACAATTTCCAATTAAATATAATTTAAATAAATTTATCGAAAATTAAATCGGTCACTTTTGACCTCGTATCGACTTACTCGAAGTCCGATGAAATCTCAAAATTTTTTTCTCTCTCTTCTTTCTCTCTCCTCCTGAATCGGTTCGGACCGGTTCAGTCCCTTTCACACTGAACCGGTCCGAATCGGTTCAGTGGAAATTTTACCGTCGCCAACGCTGCCGGTCGGTTCCCAACGCCTCACCACTACCGTTCGGCGCACCTCGGCTTGGGGATCTCTCAGCTGGGTTTGATCGGAACCAAGCACCGCCGGTGGCCGTCGGATCTCCTCTTTTCCTCCGCAGCTTTCCCTCCTCCGATCTGCATTTTTCGGTGACTCCAGGGCGCGTGACGGCGATCAGGCACTCCCATCGTGTCGTCCCTCGCCGGTCTTCTCCTCGCGCCGTCTCCCTTCGTGGCGCCGCCGGTGGGAAAACCAAAGGAAGGATCGATTTTCGATCCTCTCCCCCTGTTCGCGATTTGCTTCCCTTTTTTTAATTCATTTTTCAGTTTTTTTTAACAGATTTTTTTATATAATATATTTTTATTATTATTTTATTCTTAAAATAATAATAAAAATCCTAAAATATCTCAAAAATATCCCAAAAATTCATATTAAATTTATTTAGTCCGTAAATGAATTTATCAGTCCGATTTTACTTTTTCGGTATAATTTTTCACTATTTTCAGGCTCGTTTTTTGAGATAAAAATTTCAAAAATATTAAATAAATTCATATCTTGATCAATTGGACCTGAAATTTAATTATTTCTTCTTTATTGATCAAGATTACATAAATTTAAGTTTACAAATAACGATTTCTTAAAAAATGACACCGAATTTTTTTGGGTCTTACAAGACTATGGCCATAAGTCTTTTATCTGTGTGATATGATATTTTGTCACTACTGTATGAGGTGACATATGCCCCCCTGCTGTGTGATACTGGGTGATATGATATCTTATACTAGTCTCAAGTTATAAATTTGCTAAGTGATTTGCTACGTGCAAAGAAATTTCTAAGTGTGTACTGTGTGAATTGAAAAAGAAGCTGTGTGATTTTAAAGAGTATACTGTGTGATTCTGTGTGACTTGAGAACGAAATATGCATATACCCATCTAGCGAATTAATGGTTTCGCAGGGATGAAAGATGTCTTTTAAAAGAATTGCATATGTTTTATAAGGGAAATAAATGTATATATTTTAATCATGTAGATAGTGTAGTTATCTACTTGCTTTCATATTTTCATTACTGAGCGTGTTAGCTCACCCCCTTATTTCCTCCTCCACAGATTCTGCGCAGTAGTGAGTTTACTACAGTTTGTTCCTGCCACCGTGTTCTCCAGTTCCCTAGCAGTACAGAAGTATACACTTATGAGAAAATTTTGTATCTTGTAAATTAGTGCACAGTAAAGCTATCTTTTGTGCAAAATGGATGTAGATAATAGATTCTGATATAAACGCTTCCTTATATATATAAAAGTACAGTTTCTATTTCATTAAATGAACTTAAATTATAAAATGGATGAGATGTGGATATGGATGTTGACTCACAGCCCAACTGTTAGTAGTAAAGTAAGTCACGGGGAGAGGGTCGTGACATTTTTCCTTACGTAAGGACTCCAATGTTTAAGTCAAAAAGAGAATTTAAC
Source organism: Firmiana major (assembly GCA_033439115.1). Lineage (NCBI taxonomy): Eukaryota > Viridiplantae > Streptophyta > Magnoliopsida > Malvales > Malvaceae > Firmiana > Firmiana major. Next base: position 38,097,655 of record CM065907.1, on the reverse strand, counting down.
AGAGTTTCTGTAAACAAAATAGAGTCTTCCTTTCAAGAATCATACCTGGCTTGTATTTATAGGGATTAATTTCACATTTAATTATGTATTTATCAATTAATTAAATGTCTCTTACTGTTTTACAGATCCGTCAGAATAAAAATATTTAAGGATAAAATTGTTCAAATAAATTTTAATACATGGAGCCAACCACGTGATTTCCTCCATGTGCAGACTTGTACATGGATGTGCCACGTGGCACGCCCGAGTTCATGGGCGGGAGACCAATTGACATCTTGGGCGAGAGACCAGGTCTCTCGTCGATAGAGTTTCTAGGTGAGAGACCAGGTCTCCCGCCAAAGAAAATTTTGGCGGGAAAGAGTTTTTGGGTAGGAGACTGTCTCTCGCCTATGCACCTAATAACACGATGTGGCGCATTTCGATGGCGCCACGTGGCGCACCACACTTTTTCTTTTTTCTTTTAATTATTATTATTATTATCCACAACAATAACAAAACTAAAAGATTATGTAGGTGTTTAAGAATAAATATCAATAAATGTTTTAATATATGGATAATTATCCTATGTCATCCATGAAATTTTTGGACTCCACAAATATGATTAGAATGATGACTCGTATCCTTTAAATATATTAAGAAAATAAAAATAAATTAAATAAAACATATTTTATCATCATAACCCCACTTATGAAGTTAAAAAACTCTACTGACATGTATAGGATATTAATTCTTAATTTATTTAGGAATAATAGTCAAATATACATTTAAGTTTTTGTACAAAAAAGATATAAACTCTAACATTTTGGCTGCATTCGTATCAATTCATGGTAAACTAAACCTTAAATTTTGAAAATCACAAAATTAAATTTAAATTTGTTAAATAACACTAATTATTATTTGAACGTTTTACATAAATTCAAATAAAATGTATCATAAATTTATACGCACTCATGGACGATCGGAGTGGGCAGCCAAATCTCTCAAAAGCCTTTGGGACTTCCACTTCTTCAATTAAACCGGCTCACCATAAAGCCCGACTCCATTTTGGCAAGTTAACACCTTTATCCTCCGTATCCCCATGATATTAAGAAGACCTTTGCAAATTTAGTGTCAAATGTGCAATCCACATCATGACCAAACCACCTCGACTATCCATAACACTCACAACCACACAGTCACGCATTCCACTTGTAAACTTAATTCTAACAAAGTTTAGTTATATGTAGCTTTGTCTTTGATAGGAAAACTAAATGAGAAGATTGCTTTTTGATGTGATCATACAAAGCACACACTACCCATGGGTTCCCAAGTCCACCATAATTTCATGCCATTACTTTCATGGTTGTCAGCGAGACTGGCGTCGATATAAAAGATTCCAATTATGTTATGCAAAACTCTTTAATTGCATAAATACCGATTCCCAGTTAATATGATCTTCAAAACTTAATGATTTTCATCCAAAAAGAATAAATAAGAAGCATACTTTAATCCACAGATATTCTTAAAATGAAAAAGATGATCAAATGTCAAACAACAAGAAAAACTGTATTTTTTACCCTTTTTTTTTTAATAATGACTTTGAAAGTTTTTTTTTTTTTTTAAGGAAGTAGATAACTTTTTTTATAAGGTAGAGAAAGGACTAGTTTTAATAAAATTCTAATTAAAAAGAAACTAGTAATTATCTTTTATAAAACTATCACTTTTCAAAATAAAATAATAGTATTTTAGCAATGGTTTATTTAGATATCTTTTAATTAAAATATGAAATACTTGGGCCTTACATTCTCTCACTCGACCCATATAACATCATTTCACTTTATGAATTTCTAAATAAAAAAATAATGTGCATAGTATAAATTAAAATCCTTCATAAATTAATCACATCAATCGTAAAAACTAATAAGAGTCATGACAATGGTATAGTATTATACCAAAATACTTCCTTACATATACTACGTTACCAACTTTCACTTACTTTAAATGAGAAATAATAGTAAAATAATAATATCTTGATCAACGATAAATCCCGCTAACATTCATATTCATGTATATACTAATAAAACAAAATAGGATATGCATAAATGTAATAAACAACATTGTAAATAAGTTTAAAGTATTAAATACATAAACATTAGAACATTATACCATAATGTCCATTAGTGATTTTAAATAATGCTCATTCATTCAACATGTTCATTAAATGTTTTGGGCTATAATCCTTTAATTAATAGATTCGTAAAATTGGTGCTAATTTGTTCAATGTTACTTTTTTTTTTTTTTTGGTTTTTGAACTCAAATTATATATCTTAAAACGGAAATTAATCAATTAAAGGAAAATCATTAGTTTTTATATTATGCAAAACTCCTTAATTGCATAAATACTAATTCTCAATTAATGTGATTTAAAACCTAATGATTTTCACCAATAAAGAATAAATAAGAAACGTATATTGATCCGTAGATACTTTTAAATTAAAGAAGACGACAAAATGTCAAATAATGAGAAAAAATTGTATATAGTAGAGAAAGAACTAGTTTTAATAAAGTCTTAATTTAAAAAAATTACTTTCTATCAATAAGTAGTTATCTTTTGTAAAATTACCCCTTCTACAACTAGACCAATAGAATTTTATAGATATTCCTTTCATTAAAATATGAGAAACGTGGGATGTGGCCTTCCTATTACCCTCAACCATGTCACTTGAGGCCCCATTATTGCTAACTTTTTCCATGCATGTCATGGTCTCACTGTAACAGCAACTCCCTTCTTAAAGTTTATAGGAGGCGGACCCACTAAGCTAGATGCAATAGCATGGTCTTTATAAAAAGCCTTTAAAAGCCATATCACACCCAACCACCTCCCATGTCCTATTCCGTTTTGCATTAGCAGTGGCAGGTGCCATGCATTGTAAATTAGTGATGTATGTTGGTGAATTTTCACTTGGAGTACCAAACTTAACAACACAACATTGAGATGGGCTCCTTCGAACCTGCATCACAACAAGCATCAGCACACAGCCTTTTTCTTAAGGGAAAAAAGTTTGTTATTAAAATTAAAGATAATTTTTTAAGCAAGTATTTTTTTTAATTGGATTTGTTTAAAGGCCATACTAATCTTTTAAACTTGAAAATTCGTTCAATTTTTTAATGAGTTTAGCAAAAATATTAAACCTGTCAAATGAATTTAAAAATTGAGGTCTACTAAAAAATAAGTCGAGTTTGGATTCATCCTTTAAAGTTTTAATCCAACTCATTAGCTATATTTTTTTTTTTACTTTTTTTATGTTAATATATATTTTAATTATTTTTGTTTTTTTTTTTTGCAACTTAATTTGAGTTTGTATTATTTTTTATACTTTAATTTAAATTTTCATGTTTTTTATATTTTTTTATAAGAAATTATTCAAATTTATTGTATTATACTTATTAATTATTATGTGTGTTAATTTTTTATATTTAATTATATTTTTTTAAATTAATAGTATTTGAATGAGTTTGGAAGGGTTTAGATTTATTTATTTTATGTAAAAACGAAATTGAATAAAAAATTAAACTTGAAAGATGAGTAGAATCAGATTTGATCTCACTTTTAATTTTTTAATACTTTGTTTAAATTCAATACGATATACGAACAAGTTTATCTTTAATGCAATTTGTAAAAAATATAAAAAGCTTTTCTTAGATACAGCGCATGTAATAATAATCCCAAAAATCTACCCACATGTCACCAAACTTCCTCATAAATGTGTCAAAATCTAGTTATTGATGATAAAATGACTAACATAACTATTTTACGTATACTATGTAGAAAAAAAAATAGAATACGTGATAAAACTTTTTTTTTTTCTTTTGACAATTTACAAGGCTGTTATTTATCATTTTATGTTATTGGATATGGCATGGCAATGACAACGAGTTTGGGCGAAAGACAAACCGTAAAAATTGAGCAATTTGACCGACGAGTTTCCCGGACAATTTATCCCGTTTCAAAAGCCAAAATGCAAGATTCTCTTAGCCCTTGGATCCCAAACTTTCTTTTAGATCTTCGTCCAACCATAACGAAACTCCAACGACTATTTTGCAACTGATTTTCTTCTTTTTGATCTAAAAACTGAAATCTTCATTCATGCAATTAAAACCAAAAACTCCAAAAGTTTTGTTAAAAACAAAAAGAATTGGACTGCCGGTGTGATACGTCGCTCCGGCGATTGGTACTTTTCAATACTTTCTTTTGAGTTTGGACTTCTTCTTTTAAAATTCTACAGTAAAATCTTTTACTTTATTGTTTGACGGTGATATTTTTCTCTTTTCTTTTCATTTCCCCCCTAAATTCTTAATCTAGCTACACTGTGAAAGACGGATTATATGATTGTTGGAATCCAATTGTTTTTTTACAATAAATTTTGATCAAATGCCTAATTATTTTATTACATCTAATATAATCTACCGATTCCAACTGATGGCCCATTTTTCAGAGTTATTACTTATGTTTTTTAGGAATAATTTTTTAATAGTTTTAGAAAGATCCATAATGACTCTACTTTATGTATAAGTCTTTTTGAGGTTGTTCTTATTTTTTCTTCAATTCTATACTCTAAATATACTTTTTCGGAGTTCTTGCAAGACATGCTCTATTTCCAGGTTTAGTTTTATAAAATATGTGTCAGATGAATGTTTCTAGGTAGATTATCTAATTTCCTACACTAAACTCTACTGAGACTTGTGCAGAACTTGATGAAGTGGATCAAGATATCAAAAGAATAACGAGATACTGAAATATCATTGTTTTATAGAATGTGGATAGTACCTATGAAGGTGTGAATGCGATTGGCAATGATAGAGATCCTAGCAGCCAGGTTTTCCAACATCTTTTAGTTTAGACAGTTTAATGGTGGCGCTAGCTCTTAAACTTGAAGGAATAAGTGGAAAGTGGTGAGTATTCAGTAGGATCCGATAAAAATGGATTTCACTGATGGTCTTGTACCAAACGAACACAAGGAGCTTGAACGATCTGCTTCAGAGTGTGCAAATCCTTTATCTACTTCTCCAAGGTCCCAAAAGTCCCCAAGGTCACTAAAGGTCCATGGTAAAGGAAGTCCATCTAGTTGTTATGATAAGCATTCACTTTCTCCAATAGATGGTCGTCCGAAGAAAGGTAAGACTACTACTATCATCATGAAATCTTAACAGTAGACAATATGATAACGGAAAGTAGGGACTAGGGACTCCCAATGAGGAGAAAGGAATGCTGAAGCCATTAATTGTAGCATGGTGGCAATCTTTATGGTCTTTATCTCAGCTCTATGCATGGAATGATCTATAGATGGATAACGTTCCTTGTAGAATATTGTATTCAATGTTGAAAATGATGATAATAAAATATTTTTATAAAAGAAATTTATTCAAGTTTTTAGCTTAAAAGATTCGTTTTTAGTTCATTATTAATCTATTGTTCAACAAATTCATTATGAAGGTGGTTGTGGTGGCAAAGGTACTTGGGGAGGGTTACTTGATACTGATCACATTTATTCCCTTGACTCTAATGACCCAAACTATGACAGTAGTGAGGTACTTGATCCACAATGATGTCTCTTGTACTTTCTTTGGATTTTTGCTATTGTTTTATCTTTTTTCATTGTTTCAAATTACCAAAGAATGATTAACACCTTTTTCAGGATTCAAAGCCCAGTTCAATTAAAAGTTAAGAAAATTATGTTTGATGCAGGAACATGGACATCTTAATGCAAGAAAATCAGCTTGCGATTTTGATGCTTATAAAAAGAAGGCGACAATAATAGTGGAGGAATACTTTGCGACTGATGATGTTGTCTCAGCTACCAATGAATTAAAAGAACTTGCAATGCCCTGCTATAACTATTACTTTGTAAAAAAGCTCGTCTCTATGGCTATGGATAGGCATGACCAAGAAAAAGAAATGGCTGCCGTTCTATTATCTGCACTCTACGTTGATGTGATTGATGCCCCACAAGTTTACAAGGGCTTTAGTAAATTGGTGGAATCTGCAGATGACTTGATTGTTGATATACCAGATACAGTCGACGTTCTTGCATTGTTTATAGCTCGAGCTGTAGTTGATGATATACTTCCTCCTGCTTTCCTTAAAAAGCAAATAGACTTCTTACCTGAAGATTCAAAGGGGGTGGAAGTATTGAACAGAGCTGAGAAAGGGTATCTAGCAGCTCCTCTGCATGCAGAAAATATAGAGCGTCGTTGGGGAGGCAGCAAGACCAAAACAGTTGAGGATGTGAAAGCTAGGATAAACAACTTGTTGATAGAGTATGTATTGAGTGGTGACAAGAAAGAGGCTTTTAGATGCATCAAGGATTTGAAAGTTTCTTTCTTCCACCATGAAATAGTTAAACGAGCTCTTATTATGGCAACGGAAAGGTGTCAAGCTGAAGACAGACTACTGGATCTGCTCAAGGAAGCAGTTGAAGAAGGTCTGATTAACTCAAGTCAAATCACAAAGGGATTTGATAGAATGATTGACACAGTTGACGATTTGTCCCTTGACATACCAAATGCAAAGAGGATACTGAAGTCTTTAATTTCTAAAGCGGCATCTGAAGGCTGGTTGTGTGCTTCATCTTTGAAGTCATTGTCATTGGAACCCAAAAAGAGGTCATTGGAAGACAGTTTTACTAAAACTTTCAAGATGAAGTCTCAATCAATTATTCAAGAGTATTTCTTGTCTGGTGATATCTCAGAGGTATGTACGTGTCTAGAAGTAGAGAACAAAACTTCCTCAGGTGAACTGAATGCTATCTTTGTTAAAAGGTTGATAACTTTGGCAATGGATCGAAAGAATAGGGAAAAAGAAATGGTATCTGTTTTGCTGTCATCTTTATGTTTTCCTGCAGATGATGTTGTAAATGGGTTTGTTATGTTGATAGAATCTGCAGATGACACTGCCCTAGATAATCCAGTTGTTGTCGAGGATCTTGCTATGTTTCTGGCTAGAGCAGTAGTAGATGAAGTTTTAGCTCCACAACACCTGGAAGAGGTTGGAAGCCAATTTTTGGGGACAGACTCTATTGGGAGCAGAGTACTTCAAATGGCAAAGTCATTGCTAAAGGCTCGACTTTCTGGAGAGCGCATCCTAAGGTGCTGGGGTGGTGGTGGTAGTAATTGGCCTGGATGGACTGTTGAGGATGTCAAAGACAAAATAGGAAAGCTATTAGAGGAATATGAATCCGGAGGAGACGTTAGGGAAGCATGTCGCTGCATAAAGGAATTAGGCATGCCATTTTTCCACCATGAGGTTGTAAAGAAAGCATTGGTGACAATTATAGAGAAAAAGAATGAAAGACTTTGGGGTTTGCTAAGACATTGTTTTGGCTCAATGCTCATAACCATGAATCAGATGACAAAGGGTTTCTCAAGGGTAGCAGAATCTCTTGATGACTTGGCACTTGACGTGCCTGATGCCCAAAAACAATTTGTAAAATATGTGGAAAGAGCAAAGACTAATGGGTGGTTGGATTCATCATTTGATTATGGCAATGCCACACATGTGAAAGAGAATGGGACTTGCTTATGATAATGAGTAAGCTTTCTAATGAATCCCTAGCAATGTCACAGTTATAAAATAATAAAATCCACTAAAATGGTTGGAATTACTACTCGCCAGAGTTATTGAACTTCACCAATTTATGAACTGAGACCATTCTACCTTTAGCAGAGGCGACTGCATGATCAATGTTGCACTTTAAATTAATCATTTATTGGTTTCTTGGAAATTGAGTTCCTTCTTGGTTTTGTAGAGAATAACAAGTTAATATTGACTTATAATATATTTCGAAATCTACATGACACATTGCATTCTTATTGAAGTCAATATTGCCATTGCAGGATCTAAAGTCCCATTCTTGGTGCTTCAGTTTCTGCTCAACTCCAAGATCTAACATGTATGTGTTTGTCACATGTTCTCCAAATTATATTCATGTCGGGGATGTTCTTCATTTTCGGTGCAAAAGCGTCTATGGAATAACTCAGATTTTCATGATTATGTTGTCCTAAAATTTTTAATCTTGTTTATTTTGGTAGGGCAGTTTCTTGATTTATCTTGAAAGAACTATGAACAACATTGAAATGTATAATTCTCATTTTCAATTTTTCCTTGTATTGAAATGATTGTATCAGCACCAAGCAGTGATCTTTTGAAGTTTTAATTTATTTTATTTTAATACTGCATCCAAGTAAAGTTTGGTTTATGACTATTCCACCTAATTCAAAGTATGGAGATTCCTCACTTTTTAAGTATTAATATTTTGATTTAATTGAGACAATGGAACCAGTTGAAAGAGATTGAATTTTCAATATGATTGAAGTATTTTTAGTTGGAAATGATAGGATTCGCATGAAGATGATATAAGAATGCTCGTCAAATTTGTTAAGAACAAAGAATAGTCAATGAAGATATTAAAGTTAGGATTTTGAGAGGTAGTCCGATACTTTAATCAACAAGTATACAAATAGTAAAAATGATAATGAGATAAGAACAGCATAGGATTAAAATGTTCTCGCAAACTTTTATTTTGACGTCTTTTATATTTTTGGATGTAGTCGATCAAGTATAAAACATATTTTTATTTTAATGTCTTTTATACCTTTAAATGAAGTCCATCAAGTGTAATGCACGCATTTCAACTTACGGAATAAGGATTCATTTGGATCAATAATGTGATAGGTTTTTGTGAGATCGAAAATAGTAATATAGGTAAAATTAATTATTTTAACGGTGAGATTGAAATCAATGGTAAAATATTTATTTAGATGCATAAATAATAGTGATTGTGAGATAAAATGTAATGAGAAAAATAAAATGTCATTGAAATAAAATTTATAAAAAATAAAATTTATAATATATATTTGATATTTGTAAAATAAATAAATAATTAGACCATTGTGAAACGAGACGATGCCCGCGCGCTGGCTGGCATGGGCAATGGTAGCCCATGCCTTTGATAGGGGCATGGTAGGACTGCGATGGCTTGGAGTCAGGCATGGCATGGGCACCATGCCCAGCATGCAACAGCACCATAGGAGTCGTTACAGACCCTGCAAATGGGTAGACAGATGGGCATGGGCAGATTGGTGTGCGGGCACTAAGGGTGTGCCCAGACCAGTTTATCAGGACCAATATCATTGGGTAGGCTAGACTAGCTGGCGCGAGATGTGTGGACAAGCATAGGCGTGCATTGGGTGGGCACTTACGCACGTGGCAGGAACAACATCTTCAGTGATGCGGATACGATCGATGGCTTAGTTCCCATGTTGCACAAAACTCTACTCGAACAAATTTGGTAATTTGTGATGCATGAAATAATGTCATAAAATATTAATTTTTCATCATCAATATATTTTTGTAACGAAAATTATATTGTCACGACGTTCGTCAACTTTGTGTCGTCCCTAAATGTCAAATATGATGATATCATTATTTCGTCAGCTATGCATTATTCTAGCGTGACGAAGAATACAACGTCACTTTATAATTATTATTTTGTGAAGTCTGAATATGTCATAAATTAAAACAAATATTTATCACTAAATATCAATATCGTCACTTAATATGTGATAAAATTATATATATTAGTGACGAAATATTGAATCGTCACACTATAGATGACATATACTATTGTCAACCATAATAGTGTGGTAAGGTCACATAAAATTACCAAATATTGCTAAAGATAATTTAAAAATTAATTTTAGATGACGAAAAATTTAATTATCACACTTTAGGTGACATATTACCATCAGGTATGATAATAAGGTAACCTAAAAAAAACTCTCAAATGTTACTAATGATAGTGATAAGTTTAATTTTAAATGACGAAATGTTAAATTGTTATATAATAGATGACATGTATTATCATCACGTATACTAGTAAAGTGATGTTATAAAAATTTATTAAGTGTCATTAAAAAGTTTAAAATTTAATTTTTGATGACGAAACGTCCATTCATCATACTAAAGGTAATGTCATAAAAACTTTTAAATGTTGCTAAAAATAGTTAAAAAATTAATTTTAAGGGATGAAATATAAATAATCACACTATAGGTGACGTAAATTATTGTCACCTATGACAGTAATACGTTATAAAATATTTTCAAATGTCACTAAAGAAAATTAAAAATTTAATTTTAAGTGATGACATGCTAAATTTGTGTCAAGTTAATTTGTCACAAATACTATATTTGTCACGCCTCGGAAGCGCGAAAAATGGGATTAATTTAAAACTTTTTATCCAATTTCTAAGTTGCGTGTCGTGTCCTTGTCTAGTTTTAAACCTCTTTTATTTTAGAAATTTCGGCAGCACAACGACTGCATTATGACTTAATGTGAAACCCGGATTTTTCCCACTATGTTCATTATTTGGGACCATAATTTAAATAAAAGGGATTTAAATCGTTGGACGAAAGATACAAAATTTAAATGAGAAAAAAAATAGTGAGTCTGAGAAGGAAATCGGTCTAAATTGGTCACAAACGTGTAGAAGGGTAAAATGGTCAAAAGATCCTAATTTCGGTGTAAATTCGATAAGAAAATTTCATTAAAAATATGGATTTAGGAAATCTTGATCGATAAAGAAGAAATTATGAAATTTCGAGTCCAATTGGTCAAGATACGAAAATATTACGAATTTTCGTAATTTTCGCCGGGGACATTATCCCGAAAATATGCGAAAAATACACCGAAATAATTAAAATAAATTAAATTAATTAAATAAATAAATTAATAAAATATAATATGATTTTTGAGATATTTTGTACAATTTATTATATTTTATTTGATTAAAATATGATATAATATAATATAAAATAATAAAGTAAAAAAAAAAAAAGAAACAGAATCGCGAGTTGCGATTCTGTTTAAGGGAAACATAAACAAAACGAAAGCCGACGGCCTCACCGACGGCACCGGCGGCCCAGGCGCGGCACCGAAGGAGGCCGGGCAATGCAGCACGCCCCACCGGCGACATGGAAGCTGACGAACGGCGGCAACAGCGGCGAAAGGAAAACGAAACAGAGCCGAGAGGAAGAAATGGCCATCGGCGTCGATTCAGGCGGAACCGAGGCCAGATTCCGAAAGCCCAGACGCTGGCGAGCTAGATCGGGGTAACCACGGCCATCAAAACGGTCGAAAAACACCGTGAACGGCGGAAAGAGAAGAACGGCTCCGACGGCCCGGAGAGAAGAGCCGAACCGGCCACTTTCCGGCGGCCTTGGACGAAACCAACCCCAGATCCGTGCATCGGACGACCCAGCGGAGCTGCTGGCGATGGAAGCCGGCGGAGAACCGACCGGCGAGGCCCTGAACCGGCCGAACCGGTTCAGCCGAAAAAGAGAGGGAAAAAGGAGAAAAAGGAAAGAAAAAGAGAAAAAGGAAAAAGGAAAAATTTTCGGGGATACACCGGACTTCGGGTAAGTCGGTAAGAGGTCAAAAGTGACCGATTTAATTTTCGGGAAATATATTTAAATTATATTTGATCGAAAATTCACCCGAAATTAAATATATAAATTGTGCAGTTCGACGATAAATCGCGTACGTGAGCCCGATCGAATTTTGATTTGCGCACTATCGCAAAATCTCGGGTAAGTAAAGCTCATTTAAGACAATTTATGTAATTATTGCGCATTAAAAGTTTATTTTACGAGTTACGGATTAAATTGCGCATTTAGTGGATTAAATCAAGATTTTTAATTAAATTGTCGTAAATGATATACGGCTATTCAAAGAGTCTAGAGAAAGGCCCAATAAGTACTGATGGGCCCAGTGAGCCCAATAGGCCTCGATGAAAGAATTAATAAGTGGAAACGGGCTTAAAACAGATTAAGGTCCATTAAGGTGCAATCGGGCCCAATAAGAGAGAAATTGGTCCAATTAGCTAAATCGACCGTAATGAATATGAGAAAATTATTTATTGAGTTAAATATGATTTAAAGCGAGGTTTACATTGATAAAACCGAGCAAAAAAGAGTAAAATCGATAAAAGTCAACTTTTGGTCAAAGCTTCAATATAATCACATATTTGGATATGTTGAAATGAATTTAAGCCATATGTGATAAGTTGAACTTGTTTTGCAGCAGCTCGGTCTATCGACACGTTTTACGAGATAAATTCGAGCATCGAGGAAAGTGTTCTACATCAGTCGCTAAGAGGTAAGGGATATAATTTAGAGTAGCGTTAGTGCTCCACCTACCTTACCAATGACTTGATGTATGTTAGTTGAATGAGATTTTATGAAATATGCTGCAATGCCTTAGAAACTGAAACTAAACCGTTTCTCGAGTTTTTCAACGTGTTTGCTACATGCATGAGATACATTTTACTTCACATGTTTATGAAAATGTGATTTTTCAATATGAAAAAGAAAACATGGTTTCATTTCATGAAAAGACGGGGAAGAGCCCTGAGAATGCTTTACCAAAGCAATGTTTTCATGATACGGGTTAAAGTCCCGAGACAGCTTTTAAGCTATATTTTCACGGTACGGGTATGAGTCCCAAGAATTAACTTTGATAACTATGCTTTCCATATTTACACGGGCTAGAGTCCCGCAACGATTTATGAAAACTATATTTTCTATGAGAAACGGGCTAGAGTCCCGTAACGATTTATGAAAATCGAGTTAGAGTCCCGTAATGATTTTAATACACGGGTATGAGGCCCGAAATGATTTTGATAAATTGGGTAAGAGGCCCAAAATGATTTTATGGGGTAAAAAGGCATGACATGAAGAAAGTCAGAGGATCTGGGATCGATCTCGTATAGAGACGATCGAGGATCTACCTAGCCGACGGCCAGGGAACGGGCAGGCTCTGACTTGATATGAGAAACGTGCGTATAGACCACACTTGGTGATGCACGTGAGTTCGTGCGTATAGTCCCCATTTAGTGGTGCACGAGAGATAGGGTAGCGTACGACCCTGATCCAGTCCTACGGCTCCCTGTGCTATGGCCATGAGTACTATGATTTTATCCTACGGGACCAGATGTATGATGTCCTTCGGGACTAGTATATGAGACAATTGCCTGACCCTACACGATGAATTGACGGAACGATATATATATATGTTTTCGCACATTTCATGCTACCTGTTTTATGATTTTATTGAGCACATATTTTCTATGATGAGATTTTAAAGGTAACCATGAGTATGTTTTACGAAATGTGCATATGACAATACAATTTCATTTTAAAGTGATAAGCATGTTATGATATGCATGATTAAGTTTTGAGATGCTTTTTACTTGTTTACATGACGTGATATGCATACTATATATGAGTTTTACTAAAAAGATGCATGGTGTGTAAACTTATGATTTAAGCATGTTTTTACTGCTTTTATGAAATGTAAGCATCTCTACTCCAGTACATGTTTATGCTGATTTGTAAAATCATGCGTTTTACCATGTTTTGAGTATTTAAAGCTATTTTAAATGTATCTCTTACTGAGTCTGAAAAACTCACCCCCTCCTCTCCATCTCCCAGATTATCTATAGCGAGTCTACTGCACATACGAGACTGTGGTCGTTGACACGGTAGTCCGACCTTTTATCAGATACTTTCATAACCTTGAGGTACAGTCTTACTTATATTCCAGACATGTGATACATAATAGACACTATTGTATATAATAGTCGGGAAGTCGGGATGTAATAGTTGTAAATGATTTTATATATATAGAATGTATGTGATGTAATGAGATCCTGGAAAATGAAAAGATTTTAAATTTAGACATGGACAGGAAAACAACATAGTTAATGGATAAAAAGTTTAAATTAGCCCCATTTTTCCGCGCTTCCGGGGCGTGACACTTAACCCAACCTACAGAGTTTAAAACGCAATTTATAATTTTCAACCCACATCCGCAACACAGTTTCAATTCTATTCTAGGATCTCATAACATCCACAACATATATCTATTCTGCGTAATAAAAATTTTGTAGATAAATATAATCATTTACAATTATTACATCCCGACTGTTATAAACAAAATGCCTATGCTATATACTATGTCTGGAATACAAGTAAGACAATACCTCAAGGCTAAAAAAGTATCTGATAAAGGGTTGGACAACCTCGTCAACGACCACAACCTCGATAGTGCAGTAGACTCACTGAAATTGATCTGAGAGATGGAGAGGAGGGGGGTGAGTTTTTCAGACTCAGTCAGAGATACATTTAGAATAACTTTAATGCTCAAAACAGTGAGAACCATGGCTTATAAAATCAACAGCATACGTAAACATAAAAGTAGAGATGCTCACATTCTCAAAAGTAATGAAAACATGCTTTAAAATCAATGATTTACACATATATGTGTCGTCTTCATAAAACATCTCATGCTGAAAACATGTTTCATAGTATAAACATACATAAGAGCATTTCAAAATCTCAAATCAACTATATCATATCTCATCCTCACTTTAAAAAGTGAAATCATGTTTTTACAACTCATTTCTTCAAAATATAAACATAGCTACCATTAAATATCATCAAATAACATAATGTTAAAACTGATAGCAACAAAACAGGTAGTATAGATGAGTGAAACATAAAACATCATATCATCATCGTGTAGGGTCAGACAATCGTCTTATATACTAGTCCTGAAGGACATCATACATCAGGTCCCATAGGACCTTCATCATAGGTACATATGGCCATTGTACAGGGGAGCCGTAGGAATGGATCAGGGTCGTACGCTGCCCTATCTCGCGCACCACAAAGTGTGGACTATACGCACGAACTCACGTGCACCACCAAATGTGAACTATACGCGCATTTCAAGTCAGAGCCCTGCCCGTTCCCTGGCCATCGGCTAGGAAGATCCTCGATCGTCTTCATACGCTACCCTATGTATGCAAGATCGATCCCAGATCACTCTGACCTCGTCAAATCATGCCTTTGCGGGACTCTAACCCGCTTACCCCAAAACATGGTTTTCATAAATCTTTATGGGTCTCTTACCCATTTCTTATGGAAAACCATAGTTTCAAATCATTTCTTGGGACTTTAACCCATGTAATCATAAAAACATTATTTATAAACTTCTTCGGGACTATAACCCGTATCATGAAAATATTGCTTTCGTAAAGCATTCTCGGGGCTTTTCCCCATCATTTCATGAAATCAAACCATGTTTTCTTCTTCATATTGAAAAATCACATTTTCATAAACATGTGAAGTAAAATGTATCTCATGTATGTAGTAAACACGTTGAAAAACTTGGGAAACGGTTTAGTTTCGGTTTCTAAGGCATTGCAGCATATTTCATAAACTCTCATTCAACTAACATGCATAAAGTCATTGGTAAGGTAGGTGGAGCACTAACGTTACTCTAAATTATATCCCTTACCTCTTAGTGACTGAGGTAGATCACTTTTCTCGATGCTCGAGTTTACCTCGTAAAACGTATCGATAGACCGAGCTGCTGCAAAACAAGTTTACTCATCACAAATGGCTTAAATTCATTTCAACATATCCAAATATGTGATTATATTAAAAACTTTGACCAAAAGTTGACTTTTAATCAATTTTGCTCTTTTTGCTCGGTTTTATCGGTTTAAGCCCTGTTAATCGTATTTAACGTGTTTGGAACTTTTAATTTCACTGTCAATGCCTCCGAAACATGCTTAATATTTCCAACAATTAATTTCACTTCATAAACTTCACTTACATCATTGCTTCTTACATTTTTCGATGATTTCGACTAGTCAACAATATATCGAGCTTTCACAGTCTAAATTAACTGTAACTTCTACCTCATTTTCATCAAAATCCCTTCTTCCAATACCCTAAACATGCTTACAGCAACTACACTCAACCATTAAAATTATATCAGCCATTCTCATTCCTCAAAATAATCCTCTACAAACCAAGCAGTTATATTCAAATTCATTAATATCCATCACTTCTTACCTTTGCCCAATTTAAATTTCAAGACTCCAAATTCCTCCTTGGCTGAAATACAACACCTACATAGTTTATAATTTATCAAAACCATCAAATAAAATCATCTAACCATTCCAAAAAACTCAATTTCTCCACTTACCTCAAAACAATGCAATTTCTGCCATGTTTTTCTTTCTTCATCAATTTAGCTAGCAAATGATTTTTTTGAGGTCTGAAAGTTTTATGTGAGCTAGAGACGAGGTAGGGGAACATTTTCTCTGACCGGAGTGAGGGCTAAAAATGACAGGAAGGATGCTGAAAAATTCCTACAACTCAGCAAACTAATTCACGTTACAAGCTCTGCCCTGTTTTTCTTTCCCTATCAATTCAGCTATCAAAAGACCTCCATAAATTATAGAATTTTTATATGTTAGAGGAGAGGTATATAAAGTTTTTACTTGAAGGGATCGTGGTCTGAAAATGAGTGGAAGGTTGCTGGAAAAATTCAGCAAGTTACCAGACCCAGTCACATTGCAGCAGTGAAGAAGACTGGAATGCTTGGGTTTTTTAGCTACCAAATGGCCTCTATAAATTCTGAAATTTTTATATGTTTTAGGGGAGAGGTAGAGGAATGTTTTCTTTGACTGAACAAGTTCTAAAAATGATGGAAAGGCAGCTGAAAAATTCTTGGAAGTCACCAGGCCAATTCACATTGCAGCAGGGAAGAAGGTTGAAGCTCTCAGGTTTTTGGCTGAAACGAATAAGGGAATTTGGCTTCTTTTGAATGCTAAATGTGTTAGCTTAATGCTGGCAGCAAGTGGGTAGAAAAAGGCTTCTAGAAGGAATTAAAATAATCTATTTGTTAGGGGTTGTTTGGTGGTGTTAAATGGAGCAAATTGTGGTCTTCATTTTAGAAAATTCTCCAATTAAAATCCTGATCAGATTTCTTCAAACTTTCACTTCTCCATTATCATACTATATTTATAGTATGTCTGATAAAAATTTGGGGGTTACTTGTTTAAGAAAATTTTCACGAACGAGCTCATTTTGCGCGATTAGACCAATACCGAGCAAAAATGGAAATGAGGTTTCAGTTAGCTTTAAAAATTCATTTAAGCCCTTAAACCTCGTTATTTCTTCATGAGTTTTATTCCCATGTCAATTTCACCTTATACCAATTTTTCATGATCTCAGAATAGTTTTTACAAATTTCAGGAATTTTATTCGAATTTATTTCCCATATTAGGTCCGTTTTCCCGATTAAATTTAAAATATGAATTCAACTATCTTTTTCATTTCCAATCACTTAGTTTTCACTTCTACTCATCATTTCATGCATGAACATGATAATTTTAAAAAGTTCTCGGGTTTGGGACCTTACCTCATTTTGCGTGCCATGAGGCCCACACTACAACCAATTACTTTGATCGTCTACGGGCGTGCAAAACATTACATAGAGCTATAATTTACTTCTCACCAGTAACATAAGATGGGAAAATTTAGGTTTCACATTTCTCCCCACCTTTTAAGAAATTCAGTCCTCTAAATTCAAGCTGGTCCATCAAACAAATGAGGGTACTTCTCCCCCCATATGGCTCTCTAGCTCCCAGGTAGCTTCCTCTGCCCCATGGTGTCGCCAAAGAACCTTCACAAGTGGGATGGTCTTAGTCCTTAGCACTTTCTCCTTCCTGTCAATGATACGAATCGGCTGCTCAACATAACTCATGTCCTCTTGTATCTCTAGTGGCTCGTACTCAATGACATGAGATGGGTCGGGATGATACTTCCTTAACATTGACACATGAAATACATTGTGAATACTTGACAACTGTGATGGTAGTGCAAGCCGATATGCTACATCTCTCACTTTCCCCATAATCTTGAAAGGACCAATGAAGCGAGGACTCAAGTTACTTATTTTTCCAAAGCAAACTATACCCTTCATTGGTGACACCTTCACAAATACGGAATCCCCAACTTGAAACTCAAGAGAATGTCTGCGCACATCTGCATAACTCTTCTTTCTACTTTGTGCAGTCCTCAATCTCACATATGAGCTGAACACCTCTACTTGCCTGTTCAACTAATTCAGGAGCAAAGATCTTTCTGTTGCCCACTTCTTCTCAAGCAATCGGGGATCTGCATCTACTGCCATATAGAGCCTCGTATGGAGCCATTCCAATGCTAGCTTGATAGTTGTTATTATAAGAAAATTCTGCAAGTGGCAAGTGTTCATCCCATGAGCCTTTAAAGTCCAAGGCACAAACCCTCAACATGTCCTCTAAGGTCTGTATGGTCTGCTCGGACTAACCGTCAGTTTGAGGATGATAGTCTGTGCTTAGGTTCAATCGAGACCCTATAACTTCCTAAAATCTTATCCAAAATCTAGAAGTGAAACGAGGATCTCTGTCAGATGTGATGCTCACAGGTGCCCCATGCAGTCTTACTATCTCTCTGACATAAAGATCGACTAGCTTATCCAGTGAATCAGTGCTCTTAATGGCTAGGAAGTGAACGCTCTTCGTCAGTCTATCTATAATCACCCAGACTGCATCATGACCTCTCTGGGTCCTCGGTAATCCCATAATGAAGTCCATAGTAATATGCTCCCATTTCCATGTAGGAATCGACAATGACTTCAGCAATCCTACAGGTCTCTGTTGCTCAGCTTTAATATGCTAGCAAACTAAACATCTAACAACATAGTCTGCCACATCTCTTTTCATTCCAATCCACCAATACACCTTCCTAAGGTCCTAGTACATCTTGGTACTGCCCGGGTGCATGGTGAATCTAGAACAGTGGGATTCCTTCAGAATGCTCTGCCTCAGGGTGTCATCATGTGGCACACATATACGACCTCTATATCTCAGTAGTCTATCATCACTGACCATAAACTTAGACTGTGATTTTTCCTCTGCCTGGCTAACCATATCCAATAACCTCTGAACTTTTCTCTGTCCAGCTCTAATCTGATCTATTATATTGGGTTTAATTCGTAGGCTAGCCATATATCCATGCTCAATCTCATCCATACTAATCCTGAGTTCGGTGAATTGTTCTAATAAGTCCCACTCTCTAATTATCATGTAGGATACCATGCCCTTTCTACTCAGGGCGTCGGCTACCACGTTCGCCTTACCAGGATAGTATAAAATCTTGTAGTCATAGTCATTGAGGAGCTCTATCCATCTTCGCTGTCTCATATTCAACTTTTTCTGATCAAACAAGTACGTAAGACTTTTGTAGTCAGTGAAGATCTGGAATCTCTCTCCATACAAGTAATGCCGCCATATCTTGACTGCAAACACTACTGCAGCTAACTCCAAGTCATGAGTGGGATAATTACACTCGTGATCCTTCAGCTAACGGGATCCATAAGCCACCACTCTACCATGCTGCATAAGCACACAGTCGAGACCCTAGTGGGAAGCATCACTGTATACCACATATCCCTCAAAACCACTCGAAATGGTCAAGACTGGTGCCGTAGTCAACCGACGTTTGAGTTCTTGAAAGCTCACACTGCTCAGACCATGCAAACTGTACCTCCTTATGGGTCAGTCTGGTCAATGGAGCTGCTATCCGTGAAAACCCCTCGACAAACCGTCGGTAATACCCTACTAATCCAAGAAGCTTCTGACCTCCGTGATTGTCCTCGATCTTTCCCATCTCAATACTGCATCTACCTTGGGCGGATCTACTGACAATCCATCATTAGATACCACATGTCCGAGGAATGAAATCTGTTCTAGCCAAAAAACACACTTACTGAATTTACCATATAGCTTCTTCTCACGAAGAGTCTGAAGCACGGTCATCAAGTGCTGTTTGTGCTTTTCCTGGGATCTAGAATAAATCAGGATGTCATCGATGAATACTATCACAAATCTATCTAAGTATTCTCAGAAGACATCATTCATAAGACTCATGAATGCAGCCGGGGCATTAGTCAATCCAAAGGGCATAACTAGAAACTCGTAGTGCCCATATCAGGTCTAGAATGCTGTCTTCGGTACATTAGTCTCCTTAATCCTTAGCTGATGATAACCTGATCTCAAATCTATCCTTGAAAAAACTGAAGCCCCTCTCAGCTAATCAAATAAGTCGTCTATCCTTGGCAGGGGATGCTTGTTCTTAACTATTGCTTTATTCAAAAGCCTATAGTCTATGCAAAGGCGGAGACTACCATCCTTCTTTCTGACGAACAATACCGGAGTACCCCATGGTGACACACTATGTCTTATAAACCTCTTATCAAGTAGTTCTTGTAACTGCCTCTTTAATTCCTTCAATTCTACTAATGCCATTCGATAAAGTGGCTTGGAGATGGGTTGAGTATCAGGTGCTAACTCAATGACAAACTCAACTTCTCTCTTTGGTGGTAACCCCGATAAATCCTCTGGGAATACATCGAGAAACTCACATACCATCGGAACATCTTGTATACTTGGTGGTTCCCGACTCTCATCCAAAATAAAGGTAATATATCCTTCACACAATAAAAACATCATACGTTAATCTCACACATATATATCATATCTTCACATAACACATAACACAAAAACTTTCATCACCAAGAACTTTTATTTCCTTTGCGCAAAACATACATTGAACTTTTTTGGTAAGGAGAAGGTCATAGTCTTAGTGTAGCAGTCTAGATTCACGCGATTGGTAGCTAACCAATCCATGCCTAATATTACATCAAAATCCTCCATGTTTAATAAAACTAGATCTGCTAGAAATTTCTTATCTCGTACCATGATTTCACAATCCTTCCATATCATATCAGTCTTTTGTAATACGTGCATGGGTGTACTTATATGTAGCATGTAATCTAGTGACTCAAGTTTCCTATTCAGCTTACATGTAAATTGTGGTACACAAAAGAGTGTGTGGAACCTGGGTCAAACAATACATATGCTTCATGGTTACAGACAAGGAGAGTACCTCTGATAGTATCGAAGGATGTATCAGTTGTCTCCTTATCAATGACATATACTCGACCCTGTGAGACAGGCTTCTTGCCCTTGTCTGTGGATGTGGCTCTCCTCTATGGTGCTTGCCTCTATGGAGCCTGAGTCAGTCTCTCAATCTGTCTAAATGCCTCCTGAGGTCCTTGAAGTCTCATAAGTAGACACTCCCTCATTATGCGCCCTGCTTCACCACATCTGTAACAAGTGAAGGTACCTGCATGACAAGGTCCAATATGTATATTGCCACATGTCTTGCATTGTGGCACTCTTATCTCAAGGCCTCTAATCATACCCGTAGCACCCACTATAGTCTTGGGCTTACCAGCCCCTATCTGAGGTCCTTCCACCCTTTGTCTCTTGGGCTAACCCCTTCTCAAATCATGTCGGAAGTAACTACTCTCTTCCCCTTATCTCTGACTGATCTCCTAGAACCATGCTATGCTTGAGTAATATCCAAGCCCCTCTCTATCTCCTGGGCTCACCTCAGAGCATCTCTGAAATCCACAATATTATGACCCAGCATCCTATCTCTGATTCCGAATCTCAATCTTGCCAGAAATCTCTCTGTCCGACGTTCGGGATCTCTAACTGTCTCTAGATCGTATCTCATCAGGGTCATAAATATGTTCTCATACTCGTCTACTGTAGAACTTCCCTGTCTCAAATCCAAAAACTCTATCTGCATCTTCTTTCGAGCTGCATGCGGCACATACTGCTCTCAAAATGCGACTAAGAAAGCATCCCATGTGATTTCTGAGGGATCCTCAGCTAATATCGTCTGTGTGGATCTCCACCAAAACTTAGCTTAGCCCTTCATCATATAACCCACCATGGTCACTCCCTCCCTATCAGTACACCCCAAAAACTAGAAGATCGCCTCAATATCCACTATCCACTCCTCAGCCTTAACCGGGTCCTTAACCCCTGTGAACTTCAGAGGATGCATGCCCAAGAAATCTTGCACCCTCTGAGTCTCTCTATCATCCCTATGCTGGGGAACTGTTAGCTGAGGGATTGGGGCTACTGGAGGAAATGGTGGTGGAGGAGGATTAAGCATAGGAGTAGTTGTATCTGTGCCAGGTGTACGGGTCCCAAACTGCTAGGCAAACATGGTGGTAAGAGCTGTAAGTCCTTCCCTCATACCCTGCACTGTCTCCTCGAGCCTCCTTATCCTATCAGTAGGGCTCTCGGGTTGGGGAGGAGATGGTGGAGAGGGTTGAGCCTGTTTCCGTGGACTGCCCCGTCTACCACTCATGATAAGTGACCTACTATCTGCACATAATCCAAAAAATAATGTCATATTTTGACAGATAAGCTTACTTTATTACCAGACATGCATAGAAACTTCGGGATGTAATATACTCTTATTACCAGACAAGACAGTATCACACAACATTCGCTCTAATACCCAACAAAGCTGTCACGCCCTGGAAGTACGGAAAATGAGGATAATTTAAAACTTTTTATCCAATTTCTAAGTTGCGTGTCGTGTCCTTGTCTAGTTTTAAACCTATTTTATTTTAAAAATTTTGGCAACATAACGGCTGCATTATGACTTAACTCAACCTGCAGAGTATAAAACATAGTTTATAATTTTCAACTCATATCTGCAACACAATTTCAATTCTATTCCAGGATCTCATAACATCCATAACATATATATTTTGCGTAATAAAAACTCTGTACATAAATATAATCATTTACAACTATTACATCCCGACTGTCATATACAAAATGCTTATGCTATTTACTATGTCTGGAATACAAGTAAGACAATACCTCAAGGCTACAAAAGTATCTGATAAAGGGTCGGACAAACTCGTCAACGACCACAACCTCGATAGTGTAGTAGACTCACTGGAAGTGATCTGGGAGATGGAAAGGAAAGGGGTGAGTTTTTCAAACTCAGTAAGAGATACATTTAGAATAACTTTAGTGCTAAAAACAATGAGAATCATGGCTTATACAATCAGCAGCATACATACACATAAAAGTAGAGATGCTCACATTCTTAAAAGCAATGAAAACATGCTTTAAAATAAATGATTTACACATATATGTCTCGTCTTCATAAAACATCTCATGCTGAAAACATGTTTCATAGTATAAACATACATAAGAGCATCTCAAAATCTCAAATCAACTATATCATATCTCATCATCACTTTAAAAAGTGAAATCATGTTTTCACAACTCATTTCTTCAAAACATATACATAGCTACCATTAAATATCATCAAATAACATAGTGCTAAAACCGATAGCAACAAAACAGGTAGTAAAGATGAGTGAAGCATAAAACATCATATCATCATCGTGTAGGGTCAGGCAATCGTCTCATATACTAGTCCCGAAGGACATCATACATCAGGTCCTGTAGGACGTTCATCATAGGTACATATGGCCATTGTACAGGGGAGCCGTAGGACTAGATCAGGGTCGTACGCTGCCCTATCTCACACACCACAAAGTGTGGACTATACGCATGAACTCACGTGCACCACCAAATGTGGACTATATGCGCATTTCAAGTCAGAGCCCTACTCGTTCCCTGGCCGTTGGCTGGAAAGATCCTCAATTGTCTTTATACGCTACCTTATGTATGCAAGATCGATCCCAGATCACTCTGACCTCGTCACGACATGCCTTTGTGGGACTCTAGCCCGCTTACCCCAAAAACATGGTTTTCATAAATCTTTACGGGCGTCTTACCCATTTCTTGTGGAAAACCATAGTTTCAAATCATTTCTTGGGACTTTAACCCATGTAATCATAAAAACATAGTTTGTAAACCCCTTCGGGACTTTAACCTGTATCATGAAAACATTGCTTTCGTAAAGCATTCTCGGGGCTCTTCCCCGTTCATGAAATCAAACCATGTTTTCTTCTTCATATTGAAAAATCACATTTTCATAAACATGTGAAGTAAAATGTATCTCATGCATGTAGCAAACACGTTGAAAAACTCGGGAAACAATATAGTTTCAGTTTCTAAGGCATTGCAGCATATTTCATAAAATCCCATTCAACTAACATGCATAAAGTCATTGGTAAGATAGGTGGAGCACTAATGCTACTCTAAATTATATCTCTTACCTCTTAGCGACTAAGGTAGATAACTTTTCTCGATGCTCGGGTTTACCCCGTAGAACGTGTCGATAGATCGAGCTCTTGCAAAACAAGTTTACTCATCGCATATGGCTTAAATTCATTTCAACATATCCAAATATGTGATTATATCAAAAACTTTGACCAAAAGTTGACTTTTAATCAATTTTGCTCTTTTTGCTCAATTTTATCGGTTTAAGCCCCGTTTAATCGTATTTAACGTGTTTGGCACTTTTAATTTCACTGTCCATGCCTCCATAACATGCTTAATATTTCCAACAATTAATTTCACTTCATAAACTTCACTTACATTATCGCTTCATGCATTTTCCGATGATTTCGCCTAGTCAACACTGTATCGAGCTTTCACAGTCTAAATTTAACTGTAACTTCTACCTCATTTTCATCAAAATCCTTTCTTCCAATACCCTAAACATGCTGACAGCAACTACACTCAACCATTAAAATTATACCAGCCATTCTCATTCCTCAAAATAATCCTCTACAGACCAAGCTAACATATATTCAAATTCATTAATATCCATCACTCCTTACCTTTGCCTAATTTAAATTTCAAGACTCCAAATTCCTCCTTGGATGAAATACAACAGCTACATAGTTTAGAATTCATGACAACCATCAAATAAAATCATCTAACCATTCCAAAAAACTCAATTTCTCCACTTACCTCAAAACAGTGCAATTTCTACCCTGTTTTTCTTTCTTCATCGATTAAGCTAGCAAATGATTTCTTTGAGGTCTGAAATTTTTATGTGAGCTATAGGGGAGGTAGGGAAACATTTTCTTTGACGGAGGGAGGGCTACAAATGAGAGGAAGGCTGCTAAAATATTCCTACAAGTCAGCAAACCAAGTCACATTACAAGCTCTGCCCTGGTTTGCTTTCCCTACCAATTCAGCTATCAAAAGACCTCAATAAATTCTTTAATTTTTATATATGTTAGAGGAGAGGTAGATGAAGTTTTTACCTGAGTTATTGAGGTCTGATAATGAGTGGAAGGTTGCTGAAAAAATTTAGCAAGTTACCAGACCCAGTCTCGTTGCACTAGTGAAGAAGACTCGAATGCTTGGGTTTTTTAGCTACCAAATGGCCTATATAAATTCTGAAATTTTTATATGTTTTAGGGGAGAGGTATATAAATATTTTCTCTGACCAAACCAAGTTCTAAAAATGATGGAAAGGCAGCTGAAAAATTCTTGGAAGTCACTAGGTCAATTCACGTTACAGCAAGGAAGAAGGTTGAAGCTCTCGGGTTTTTGGCTAAAACGAAGAAGGGAATTTGGATTCTTTTGGAAGCTGAACGTGTTATATTAATTCTAGAAGCAAGTGGATAGAAAAAGGCTTCTAGAAGGAATTAAAATAATTTATTTGTTAGGGGTTGTTTGGTGGTGTTAAATGGAGCAAATTGTGGTCTTCATTTTAGAAAATTCTCCAATTAAAATCCTGATGAGATTTCTTCAAACTTTCACTTCTCCATTACCAGACAATATTTATAGTATGTCTCATAAAAATTTGGGGGTTACTTGTTTAAGAAAATGTTCACGAACGAGCTCATTTTGCTCGATTAGGCCAATACCAAGCAAAAATGGAAATAAGGTTTCAGTTAGCTTTAAAAATTCATTTGAGCCCTTAAACCTCCTTATTTCTTCATGATTTTTATTCGCCATGTCAATTTCACCTTATTCCAATTTTCAATGGCCTCAGAATAATTTTTACGAATTTTAAGAATTTTATTCGGATTTATTTCCCTTATTAGCATCGTTTTCCCGAATAAATTTAAAATCCGAATTCAACTATCTTTTTCATTTCCAATCACTTAGTTTTCACTTCTACTCATCATTTCATGCATGAACATGATAATTTTAAGAAGTTCTCGGGTCTGGGACCTTACCTTATTTTGCGTGCCATGGGGCCCACACTACAACCGAGTACTTTGATTGTCTACGGGTTTGCAAAACATTACATAGGGTTATAATTTACTTCTCACCAGTAACATAAGATGAGAAAATTTAGGTTTCAAAATATTATTTTTGTCACTAATATAGGTCATTAATTGTATATGACGAAACTATAATTGTTATGAAAATAAATTTTAAGTGACATTTATACGTATTTAAAATTTTTATAATTGTGTCACAAATAAATTATTTTAATGCCACAACATATATCACTTTAAGAATGGTGACAAAATATTTAATGTCCCAATAATATTGACAAATTTCTTTAAATTTAAATAATATTTATATTTTTCTCAAATAATCAAATATAAATAATATTGTTCATGCAAAATCTTGTTTAACTAATATTTCAATGTAAATAATTGATCTAACATTTGCCATGGTTCTCAAATGTAATACCTTGAATAAAGTATGTAATCATATAGAAATAATATTGTTCAAGATGTAGTAAAACTAGTATAATCCATATTCTCTAAATTCAAAAACTTAAATAAAGTATGATGGTCACATAATATATTTGAATTTTTGAAACAAAATGTACCAGATATAGGAAATCACTAGTACAAGTTTATATCGTAGCTCTCAATCCAGATCTTGAGTAAAGGGTGTTTTGTGTTGACAGTGAGATTGAGTCACTTGAAGCTATAATAAACAATTATTAAGAAATGATAAATACAATTTATTAAATAATAACTGATTTAAAGCTAATATTTATGAAAGACAGTAATAAATTAATAGCAGAATAGGATAATAAAAAAACCTATCAAAGGATTGCAAAATGAGAAATTAATTTATGGACAAACGACACATTACTCATGTTTGAAAACAAGTCACACAAAAATACATACTAAGTCATCTAGCAATCTCAAGTTAGAAAGCAAAAACCTTAAACATTTTGACACATTCTTATAAGTAATTGATCCTCAAAATCATCCTATATCATAATATAGGAAAATACATGAGATGTAAAACATTAAAAGATGGGTGGGAAAAAGTAAACTCATACACAACATTGCCAAGAAACCCACAACTACTTGACAAGAAGAACTACAAGATGAGAAAAGGAAACAAACAAAACATATATAGTCAACATTTATGGTATAAATAGTAACTATTAAATAATTGTAGCCCAAAAAAATTGAATGCTGAAAGGCAAGATGAGTGAAACGTCATCCTGAGATAACATATGCAAACTCACCACAAAAGTAAAAAGTAAGACATGATCTCAAATGTGTGAGACCCCGTATATGTATAATTATATAAATGTACATAGAAATGTAAATGAAATCATAAGTATGGTGATATACTTGTAATGTGAAGTATATGTAATGTAAGTCCATAAGTTTAATGTACACATGTCATGCCCCGTTTTCGGGAACCCTTCTATCCATACATTCTCTACTACGGTTGGGCTGTGAGAAGATGCAATTACTAAAAATTTATTTATTTACAGCGGAATATTTAAAACTTTAATTCACACTCCCAGGTGTGTGTGTAAATACACAAAATTAATTGTATAAATACCAAGTGTTTACATATCATCCCCATGATACTGATTACAATTCCAAGATATAACTGTGCGATACAATATATTAGATACAAAATACTCGTGTATACAAATCTTATACCTTTGCGGATTGTGGGAGCTGTTCAACACAAAAGACTTAGAGACCACCGCTCTCTTACTTCTCAGTACCTGGAGGGGGAAAAATAGTGGGATGAGCAAACTACGGCTCAGTAAGGAAATGTATGCTAGCAGGTAGATATCGTACTACCTACATAGCCCATGCATGCATAAACCAAAACCATGTTTTCGTTATAAATGGAAATATCATACGAACAATGCATTTAAATACATATTTCTCAAGAGCATTTTCGTGTAAATCAAATGTCAAACTTCCATTTAAAACATGCTCATAAATAGTGCCCTCATGGCACGAATGTGAAATCGGAGATTTATTAAAACACGAAATCTCTTTCACTTCTCAAATCATTCTTTCTCGCAAATCTCTTTCTTTTCTGAGATTGTCTCTGTTTCTCGATTCTCTGAGACAAGCATGGAATTTTAGGCAATCAAATATCCACGACTTATGGCCACAGTCAGTGATCCCAGGCCTCACTGATCGGGTGTGCACAGGGTATCACTTCGCCTGAAGGGGGATGGGTCAGTCCTACCCTCCGGCTCATTTCAATCCACCTCATCTCCTCGTATACTCACGGTGAAGATACGTCGTGTGTCATCTACGCGATACTCGTACTCACGTGCACCCAGCACGGTACATAGTATACCAACGGGTGACTACACTATTCTACGTACAACCGTGGACCCAAGTCCATACTCCAACTCCGATGGACTTTTTATCCTTAAACCATGTCTCATATACCAGGCGAGCAAGCAGCGTGACACACAGTCAACGCAAAGCTCCAGCGCAGTACGATCTATCGTTAAGGCCCAGCCCGTTCAATTGGCCGTCGGCTGGTATCCCCTTGGGTCCCAGACCCCCAGGTTTACCTTAACTCAACAAAACAGGTACGAGCATAGTTCTCGCACTTTCTCAAAACCTCCGTGCGAGTTAAACTCCCGCACGGTACATCAAGGCTTTAAACCGGGTGTGAGCTAACGCTTCAACACCAAATCTCATCTCAAAACTGATAGATGGCTATTTTCTCTTTTTAAAACTCAAAACACATTTACTCATACAGCATGCCTCTTCATGCTAAAACATGTAAAATTAGCCAACCTATCATCAACGTTTCTCAATCATAAATAACAATGTAAAATTGAGAAAATCATTGAAAACATGCATATCATGCTATTTCCTTACCCTATCCCATTTCTCAATACACATATACGTCATAGTACTTTGCATACTTCCATATCATTTCATAGAATTATAATATCGTACTAGTCCTAGCAATATATCTACGAAATTGCTGTAATTACGTACGAACATCTCTATAGCTAACACACAGTCCCTTACCTCGTTTTACTTGTGTGTGCAACTATCCGCCTTATGCTTCTCGCGTTCTCATCTCGACTTGCTCCGGCGTATCATCCGAAACTGAAATTCATCCATCAACATTTGAGTTAATGTTTCTAACTCTTATTCAACTAAGCATTTATCCAATGCCTTAATTACACATTTTTACCCTTTGTGGTAAATCTCCCAATTTATCCTAATATCAACATTTCCAAACCATTTCCACAACATACTCATCCACTCAAGATATCTCATTCATCAAAAATACTCCCACATTCCACTTTCTCACACTTGACTATTTCTAAGCTATATGCATTTCATACCATCCTAGGTAGTTCTATCATGTCTATGCATACTAACCATTTCCCATATCAATATCCAAACCAATGTACTTGGGTATTTGCATTAGAAACTTACCTCATTGGATTTCCTCTTGCTCCAATTAGGATTGCCCTCTATTTCTTCAATCCTTCAAATGGGAAAATGCCTCTAGACTATGTTATTCTTCTCTTTGATGTGAACAACTTTGTCTCTAATAGCCTCTCCTTAAATCTCACTGAAAATGACTGGATTTAGGAGTGAGAAACTAGATTTCTTTGAGTTGAAGTGAAATGGAAATGTTTTCCCGAAATTCTGATGATCCAACTGCTCCCATTTATAGTTTTGACTTGATGAGATCGATCTTCCTTGGGTGGAGATCGATCTGTTCCTCAAAAATCCCTCTTTTCTGAGACGTTTTAAAGGTATGAGATCGATCTGTCGAGACTGGAGATCGATCTGCTGTCAAACAGAAGCTTAAGGAGATCGATCTGGTCTTAGGGGAGATCGATCTGCTTCCAACCCGTGACCTAGAGAGATCGATCTGGTCTTAGGGAAGATCGATCTGCTCCCAAACCGAGAGCTAAGGAGATCGATCTGCTTCCTTTGGAGATCGATCTGTCCCCTTCCATTTCTCACATAAGGGCATTCTGGCTCTCCCAGATCGATCTCTCATCCTATGAGATCGATATGGCCTTCACAAATTCCAGATTTCCTGCAGTTTTTCTGCAACAACCCTTACCAAACACCCTTAATTTACTACCATGATCATTTCCTCATTCATTCATCCTTGAGACTTGAAAATGGGATCCACCCTCACTACATACACATTAAAACTTGTGTAGAATCTTTGTATGACCACATATATATGATATTACTCAAATGGGAAATATACACTTATGTAAATCTTTCCTTCCATTTTACTATACTACTCATATTCCATTTCGATCACATTCTTCTCGTTTTAAGTTCATTTCTTCCTACTCACTCATAATGTAACTTGTACGTATAATCACAATTCTTACTACAAGTGCGTACATAATCTTATGAACTTACATTGCATACACTTCACATTACAATACATCATCTTACTTATGATTTTATTTACATTCCCATGTTCCTATATACATAGCTATACATGTACGGGGTCTCACATTCTCCCCCACTTAAAGAATTTGGTCCTCCAAATTAGAACCAATTCAATCTGTGAATAACTCGGGATACTTTTCCAGCATCAAACTTTCCAGTTCCCATGTGGCCTCTTCCACAGTGTGATGTTGCCACAAAACCTTAACCAATGAAATCGTCTTGTTCCGCAACACCTTCTCTTTCCTGTCCAACACCCTGATCGGTCTCTCGACATACGACATATCTTTCTTGAGCTCCAACGGCTCATAACTAATTACATGTGTCGGATCCGGGTAGTACTTCCGAAGCATAGAAACGTGGAAGACATTGTGGACTTCTGCTAGCTCAGGTGGTAAGGCTAGCCTATATGCTCCTTCTCCCACTCTATCCAAAATCTCAAAGGGACCAATGTAACGAGGACTTAATTTTCCTTTCTTCCCAAACCTCATTATTCCCTTAGAAGGAGACACTTTCAAAAATACGGACTCGCCAACATCAAACTCAAGTGGTCTCCGTCTCCTGTCAGCGTAGCTCTTTTGTCGACTTTGAGCTGTTCGCAACCTCTCGTATATTATCTGAACATCCTCGGAGGCTTGCTTAACCAAATCGGGAGCGAGCAACTGTCTGTCACCAACTTCTTCCCAACCAATGGGCGATCGGCATCTACGACCGTATAGTGCCTCATAAGGGGCCATACCAATACTTGAGTGATGACTATTATTGTAGGCGAACTCAATCAATGGCAAGTGATCGTCCCATGAGCCTCTAAAATCCAGCACACACGCTCTCAACATATCCTCCAGGGTCTGTATAGTCCTCTCTGACTGACCATCTGTCTGAGGATGAAAAGCGGTGCTAAAACTCAACTGGGTCCCCATCGCTTCCTGAAAATGTCCCCAAAAGTGGGAAGTGAAGCGGGCATCCCTATCCGAAACAACACTCACTGGGACTCCATGCAATCTCACTATTTCTCGCACATACAGGTTCGCCAGTGCACTCAATGTATCTGTAGATCTCATGGCTAAGAAATGTGCCGATTTCGTTAACCGGTCTACTATCACCCATATCGCATCATGGTTCTTACGGGTTCTCGGTAACCCCATCACAAAATCCATGGTGACATGCTCCCACTTCCATGTTGGTATCGATAGAGGTTGTAATAATCCTCCTGGTTTCTGATGTTCGACTTTTACTTGCTGACAAGTGAGACATCTAGCGACATACTCAGCTATGTCTCTCTTCATTCCAGACCACCAATATACTTTTCGGAGATTTTGATACATCTTGCTACTCTCCGGGTGTATCGTGTATCTCGATGAGTGTGCCTCTGATAAGATCAGCTTTCTCAGCTCTAAATCCTTAGGAACACATATTCTATCTCTAAACCTTAGTATTCCATCTGGACTCAATATAAAATCAGCACCCTTCCCTTTCCAGATTTGGCTAATCATGACAATACACCATTGATCAATTTGCTGAGCTTGTCGGATTCTCTCAATCAACTCCGGTTCTAATCTCAAGCTAGCAATGATCCCATAGCTGCCAATCTCAGGTAGGGTCATATCCAGACTAAGGTTCGTGAATTGTTCTAACAACTCGTGCTCTCTAACCATCATGTGAGACACCAACCCGAGACTCTTCCGACTTAATGCATCGGCGACCACATTTGCCTTCCCCGGGTGGTACAAGATCTCATAATCATAGTCCTTGAGGAGTTCCAACCACCTCCTCTGTCTCATGTTTAACTCCTTTTGCGAGAATAGATATTTCAGACTCTTATGATCCGTAAAGATCTGAAATCTCTCACCATATAAGTAGTGGTGCCATATCTTCAGCGCAAACACTACGGCCGCTAACTCCAAATCGTGAGTGGGGTAGTTCTTCTCATGATCCTTCAGCTGTCTAGATCCATAAGCTACTACCCTTCCATCTTGCATTAGAATACAGCCTAGTCCTTGATGCGAAGCATCTGTATACACCGAGTAATTCCCTGAACTGTTAGGGATGACAAGAACTGGTGCGGTAGTTAATCTGTGCTTAAGTTCCTGAAAACTCCTCTCACAAGCTTCATCCCATAAAAACTCCACACTTTTCCTCGTAAGACGTGTCAATGGAGCAGCTAATCTAGAGAAACCCTCTACAAATCTTCTGTAGTAACCAGCCAATCCCAGAAAACTCCTGATCTCCGTGACTGTCCTAGGTTGTTCCCATTGAACGACTGCCTCAATCTTGGATGGATCTACTGACACCCCATCCTTCGATATAACATGGCCTAGAAAAGAAATCTGTTCTAGCCAAAAGTCACATTTGTTAAGCTTGGCATATAACCTTTTCTCTCGGAGGGTTTGCAAAATAATCCTTAAGTGCTGCTCATGCTTTTCTCTGGACCTTGAATACACCAATATGTCATCAATGAAAATAATTACGAATTGGTCCAGGTATGGCTTGAATACTTCATTCATTAGAGCCATAAAAGCTGCCGGCGCATTGGTCAACCCAAAAGGCATCACTAAGAATTCGTAATGGCCATAGCGGGTACGAAATGCTGTCTTGGGCACATCCTCCTTCCGAATCTTCAATTGATGATACCCAGACCTCAGATCTATCTTGGAGAAGATCTGTGCTCCCCGAAGCTGATCCAATAAATCGTCAATGCGTGGCAAGGGGTACTTATTCTTGATGGTAGCCTTGTTTAACATCCGATAGTCAATACACAATCTGAGGCTCCCATCTCTCTTCTTCACAAACAATACCGGGGTTCCCCATGGTGAGACGCTCGGTCTTATGAACCCCTTCTCTAACAACTCTTGCAGCTGTTTCCTTAATTCCTCTAACTCAACTGGGGCCATCCTATATGGTGACTTCGATATTGGTTCGGTTCCAGGCGTCAAGTCTATACCGAATTCCGTTTCTCTATCAGGTGGCAATCCTGGTAGATCGTCTGGAAAGACATCAGGGAATTCTCTGACCACTGAGATGTCCTCCATATCCGGATGTACTTTGTTCAAATCCACCACATAAGCAACAAAACCTTCAAAACAACACTCAAGGCATTTATACCAAAGTACTTTACTTAATACAAAATTTAAGATTTCATTTCTTCTCTTAAAATCTTACAACACATTCTTCAGGTAGAGAAAACTTAATGGACTTAGAACGACAGTCTATGACAGCATGATTGGCGGCTAACCAATCCATTCCAAAAATTACATCAATGTCATACATATTCAACAAAATCAAGTTGGCTGTCATGCACTTATCTCCCACCCTCACTTTACAATCTTTATACACTTGTTCAACTAATTGGCTAACTCTCATCGGAGTACTTATTAGTAAAGTCCTACTCAAGTATGTGGGTTCTACAAAACCTTTTAACTTAGATGCACATGCAGGTGATATGAAGGAATGCGTAGCACCAGAATCAAACAAAGCTATAACCTCTAGATTGAAAATCAAGATTGTACCTTTTATCACTTCAGAAGAGGTATCAGCCGATGCCTGGTCTATCGCATACACCCTGCCTTGACCCACAACTTGTTTTCCCTTTTCTTCAGCCGAGGCTTTCTTTCTTGCAGGAGGTGCAACTGGAGGAACCCTCTCTGGCTCTTTACCCCTATGTGGAATTGCCTCAACTATCTCCAGGCACTCTCTGGCATAATGTCCAAATTTACCACATCTGAAACATCGGGTACCCTGACGATGACATGGTCTACCACCATGGTATCGACCGCATAGCCTACACTGATCTGTAGTCGGTCGGGGTCCACCAATCACTATACCCCTGGCTGGTGTCTGAGTCGGAGGCATAAAAGGTCTAACAACCTTCTTCTGGAACTCATCTACTTCTCTCCGACGTTTACTCATGAATTTTCGACCAAATTTGGCACTCTTGCCATCTCCCAGCTTCCTCGGACCCTTGTCCTTACCCCAACTAAACTCAGAAATCTGCAAGTCATGATCCTGCTCACATAACTGGGCCCGTCGCACAGCCTCTCTATATGTAGCGACATCAAATGGGGCCAACTTCGCTCGGATCGAAGGCCTCAGTCCATCTACAAATCTACGGACTCTGACAGCTTCACTCCTGATCGAGTCCGGATCATATCGACCCAGTGAAGTGAATCGTGACTCGTACTCATCCACTATTCGATTCCCTTGAGTCAGATTCAGAAATTCCATCTGTAGTCTCCGTCGAGCAGTATCTGGGATGTATTGCTCTCTGAAAACGTCCAAGAACATATCCCACGTGATAACCATTCCTTGAGCTCTTAACATCGGCCTGACGGACTTCCACCAGTGCTCCGCTTCGCCTCTCAATACAAAGGCCGCAAGCGCTACTCTCTCCGTAGCTAAACATCTACAGAATTCGAATAACTTCTCCATTTGACTGATCCAGTCCTCAGCCACCGTCGGATCCTTTACCCCGCTAAACGAAGGAGGCTTATAGTCCATAAAGTGCCTCAATCTCTCCATATCACAGTCATATCCATACCCCAAATCATCATCATACTGCTGTGGGGCTACTGGAGGAGGTACCGATCGAATATGAGGTTCCCGTGGCCTAGCCGGTTCAGCTTGCGCAGGTGCAACATTCTCAGGCTCAGGTGCAGCTGCTGGGGGATTCGGTGCAGCCTGTCCCGCTGTACCAGGTGTACCCTCAAACCTAGCCATGATCTGACCCATCATGGTCATCATCGTGCGCATGTCTTCCTCCAATCGAGTGATTCGAGGATCAGAAGCCTCTATCTGTTCCTGGGGCTCATGACTAGAGGATGATCTACTGTGCCTCTCAGTCCTGTCATTTTGCCCTCGAGCTCTTGAGCTCTCTCCCCTCTTGCGGTGTCTCTCAGGCATAACTCACTAGCCTGATAACTTTCCTGCGTTATAACAAACATTTAATTCACTACCAGCTCCGTATACACATTTGTATCTAAATATCGCACAGTAACTTGGGGATGTATGTTTTCTTAGTCCTAAGCATCATCTCACATCAGACCAACCTGGCTCTGATACCAAGCCTGTCATGCCCCGTTTTCGGGAACCCTTCTATCCATACATTCTCTACTACGGTTGGGCTGTGAGAAGATGCAATTACTAAAAATTTATTTATTTACAGCGGAATATTTAAAACTTTAATTCACACTCCCAGGTGTGTGTGTAAATACACAAAATTAATTGTATAAATACCAAGTGTTTACATATCATCCCCATGATACTGATTACAATTCCAAGATATAACTGTGCGATACAATATATTAGATACAAAATACTCGTGTATACAAATCTTATACCTTTGCGGATTGTGGGAGCTGTTCAACACAAAAGACTTAGAGACCACCGCTCTCTTACTTCTCAGTACCTGGAGGGGGAAAAATAGTGGGATGAGCAAACCACGGCTCAGTAAGGAAATGTATGCTAGCAGGTAGATATCGTACTACCTACATAGCCCATGCATGCATAAACCAAAACCATGTTTTCGTTATAAATGGAAATATCATAAGAACAATGCATTTAAATACATATTTCTCAAGAGCATTTTCGTGTAAATCAAATGTCAAACTTCCATTTAAAACATGCTCATAAATAGTGCCCTCATGGCACGAATGTGAAATCGGAGATTTATTAAAACACGAAATCTCTTTCACTTCTCAAATCATTCTTTCTCGCAAATCTCTTTCTTTTCTGAGATTGTCTCTGTTTCTCGATTCTCTGAGACAGGCATGGAATTTTAGGCAATCAAATATCCACGACTTATGGCCACAGTCAGTGATCCCAGGCCTCACTGATCGGGTGTGCACAGGGTATCACTTCGCCTGAAGGGGGATGGGTCAGTCCTACCCTCCGGCTCATTTCAATCCACCTCATCTCCTCGTATACTCACGGTGAAGATACGTCGTGTGTCATCTACGCGATACTTGTACTCACGTGCACCCAGCACGGTACATAGTATACCAACGGGTGACTACACTATTCTACGTACAACCGTGGACCCAAGTCCATACTCCAACTCTGATGGACTTTTTATCCTTAAACCATGTCTCATATACCAGGCGAGCAAGCAGCGTGACACATAGTCAACGCAAAGCTCCAGCGCGGTACGATCTATCGTTAAGGCCCAGCCCGTTCAATTGGCCGTCGGCTGGTATCCTTGGGTCCCAGACCCCCAGGTTTACCTTAACTCAACAAAACAGGTACGAGCATAGTTCTCGTACTTTCTCAAAACCTCCGTGCGAGTTAAACTCCCGCACGGTACATCAAGGCTTTAAACCGGGTGTGAGCTAACGCTTCAACACCAAATCTCATCTCAAAACTGATAGATGGCTATTTTCTCTTTTTAAAACTCAAAACACGTTTACTCATACAGCATGCCTCTTCATGCTAAAACATGTAAAATTAGCCAACCTATCATCAACGTTTCTCAATCATAAATAACAATGTAAAATTGAGAAAATCATTGAAAACATGCATATCATGCTATTTCCTTACCCTATCCCATTTCTCAATACACATATACGTCATAGTACTTTGCATACTTCCATATCATTTCATAGAATTATAATATCGTACTAGTCCTAGCAATATATCTACGAAATTGCTGTAATTACGTACGAACATCTCTATAGCTAACACACAGTCCCTTACCTCGTTTTACTTGTGTGTGCAACTATCCGCCTTATGCTTCTCGCGTTCTCATCTCGACTTGCTCCGGCGTATCATCCGAAACTGAAATTCATCCATCAACATTTGAGTTAATGTTTCTAACTCTTATTCAACTAAGCATTTATCCAATGCCTTAATTACACATTTTTACCCTTTGTGGTAAATCTCCCAATTTATCCTAATATCAACATTTCCAAACCATTTCCACAACATACTCATCCACTCAAGATATCTCATTCATCAAAAATACTCCCACATTCCACTTTCTCACACTTGACTATTTCTAAGCTATATGCATTTCATACCATCCTAGGTAGTTCTATCATGTCTATGCATACTAACCATTTCCCATATCAATATCCAAACCAATGTACTTGGGTATTTGCATTAGAAACTTACCTCATTGGATTTCCTCTTGCTCCAATTAGGATTGCCCTCTATTTCTTCAATCCTTCAAATGGGAAAATGACTCTAGACTATGTTGTTCTTCTCTTTGATGTGAACAACTTTGTCTCTAATAGCTTCTCCTTAAATCTCACTGAAAATGGCTGGATTTAGGAGTGAGAAACTAGATTTCTTTGAGTTGAAGTGAAATGGAAATGTTTTCCCGAAATTCTGATGATCCAACTGCTCCCATTTATAGTTTTGACTTGATGAGATCGATCTTCCTTGGGTGGAGATCGATCTGTTCCTCAAAAATCCCTCTTTTCTGAGACGTTTTAAAGGTATGAGATCGATCTGTCGAGACTGGAGATCGATCTGCTGTCAAACAGAAGCTTAAGGAGATCGATCTGGTCTTAGGGGAGATCGATCTGCTTCCAACCCGTGACCTAGAGAGATCGATCTGGTCTTAGGGAAGATCGATCTGCTCCCAACCCGAGAGCTAAGGAGATCGATCTGCTTCCTTTGGAGATCGATCTGTCCCCTTCCATTTCTCACATAAGGGCATTCTGGCTCTCCCAGATCGATCTCTCATCCTATGAGATCGATCTGGCCTTCACAAATTCCAGATTTCCTGCAGTTTTTCTGCAACAACCCTTACCAAACACCCTTAATTTACTACCATGATCATTTCCTCATTCATTCATCCTTGAGACTTGAAAATGGGATCCACCCTCACTACATACACATTAAAACTTGTGTAGAATCTTTGTATGACCAAATATATATGATATTACTCAAATGGGAAATATACACTTATGTAAATCTTTCCTTCCATTTTACTATACTACTCATATTCCATTTCGATCACATTCTTCTCGTTTTAAGTTCATTTCTTCCTACTCACTCATAATGCAACTTGTACGTATAATCACAATTCTTACTACAAGTGCGTACATAATCTTATGAACTTACATTGCATACACTTCACATTACAATACATCATCTTACTTATGATTTTATTTACATTCCCATGTTCCTATATACATAGCTATACATGTACGGGGTCTCACAACACACTTGCAATAAGAGTTGTGATTGTACGTACAAGTGACATTATGTATGAATATGAAGAAATGGACTTTGATTTGTGATGAATGTGAGTAAAATGGAACATGAGTAGTGTGGAAAATGGAACATGAGTAGTGTTGTAAATGGAATGAAGATTTGCATGAGTATGCTCTTCCATTTGGTTTA
Source organism: Firmiana major (assembly GCA_033439115.1). NCBI lineage: Eukaryota > Viridiplantae > Streptophyta > Magnoliopsida > Malvales > Malvaceae > Firmiana > Firmiana major. The sequence goes on along the minus strand of CM065907.1, from coordinate 38,058,938 downwards.
TATTAAGTATCTTTGGTTATATAAGGATTCTACACAAGTTTTAATGTGTATGAAGTATTATGGGATGTCATTTTCAAGTCTCAAAGATGATTGGATGAGGAAATGACCATGGCAACAAAATGTATGAAGTTTGGTATGAGTTGTTGTAGAAAAACTGTAGAAAATCTGGAAACATGAAGGGCAGATCGATCTCATAGGATGAGAGATCGATCTGGAAGAGTCAAAAAGCTCTGATTTGAGCAATGGAATGGAGCAGATCGACCCTTAATGGAATAGATTGATCTCCTTAGCTCTCGGGTTGGAAGTAGATCGATCTCCCCTAAGACCAGATCGATCTCCTTAACCTTCTGTTTGAAGCAAGATCGATCTCCCCTACTCGACAGATCGATCTCATGCTTAAAATACCATGGAAAAGAAGAATTTAAGGGGACCAGATCGATCTCCTCCTTGTGCAGATGGATCTCCTCAAGCTATTTTTATAAAAAAGGGAGTTGAAAATCTACAGATTTCAGGACAAAACCATTTCCTTCCCTTTCCAACCTAAAACCTAGTTTTCTCTCTCTAAATCCAACCATTTTCAAGGAGATTTGAGGGAAGACTATTAGAGGCAAAGTTGTTCACATCAAGGAGAAGAACAACATAGTTTAGAGACATTTTCCCACTTGTTGGATTGAAGGATCAAAGGTGCATTTCCATTGGAGCACAGAGGAAATCAAGCTAGGTGAGTTTCTAAATGATATAACTCAAGTACATTGTATAGATATTGATTTTGGAGTTGTTTGGTATGCATAGGAATGGTAGAACTACCTAGAATGCCATGAAATGAATATAACCTAGAAATGGGTTAGTGTGAGAAGGGAAATGTGGTAGAATAAATGATGAATGGGATATCTTGAGATGATAATGGTGTTGAGGAGATAATTTTAAGATAATAATATGGAATGAATAGAGAGGCTTACCCAAAAAGGGTAAAATGAGCGTTTAAGGCATTGGATGGAATGTATAGTTGAATGAGAGTTAGCAATACTAACTCGAACGTATGATGAATAAATTACAGCTTCCGAGGATACGCCGGGGTGAGTTGAGCTAAGAGCGTGAGAAGCTAAGAGGAAAAGAGTCACACCAAGTAAATCGAGGTAAGGGAATTGTGTGGACTCTTAGAGATATCTGTGCGCAGTTTGGGCGCTTAATGCTTTGCTAGAATGCATGAGATGTTAGGAAATGAAATTGGGTAATTGAAGGGCAAAAGTTGGGTGTTTGACAAATGTGAATGAAAATAAAAGCATAGTGCTTTGGAAAATCATGTTTTATTGCTTTTTAGCAAGTGATTGGTAGGTTAGCTAGCATTTGAAATGAATTGCAAAAGAAATGAGTTGTTTTGGTTTGTTAACCACACTTTGCAAAGAAATGAGCCACCTACATTGTTTTAGTGAGAATGAAAGCGTGTTAGAGTATGACTCGCACGAGATTTGACGTGTTTTATACACATGAGTGATATAGCTTAGCTCGCACTAGTTTTCACATGGATTTCATACTGGTTTTGGCATGGAGCTTAGAGTTTAGCTCGCACTAGATGCCCACCTTATGTGTTATCATGCTTGGAGCTTCGGGCAGACTGGGTGTCGCACCGATTAAATAGGCTCGCATGTGCATTCATGATTTTGACATATTGATAGCCGTGTTAGGAGCTTCTGGTAGACAAGAAGTCGTACCGATTAAATAGGCTCACACGTGCGTTTTGAGAGGTGGCGTGATATGATGTGTTGATTAGGTTCATGGAGTACGTTGTACCATGCAAGTAGCATGGAGTATGTTGTACCATGTTGAGATTGTGATATGCCGTCTTTGGACGAGATCTACTATGGACTAGCGGGCTGGATTTCACCAACCTCCCATGTGGAAGCAGATAGTGGTGATATCCTGCACACCTGATCCGTGTAGCCGGTATCACAGGTTATGGCCATAGACCTAGAGGTTATTACCTTTTATTAAATTGCCTATCTCACATGTCTAATGCTTTACTAATAAATCCATGTTTGAAATGATTTGTGGGTCAGGACAGTCCGAGGGATGGGCTGAGATTTGACAAGCGTTTGGATTGATTTGTTAGTGGTTTTAAAGTGCACCGAAGCATGAGGATTAATGCCATGCTTTATTAAGAAATATGCATGATGATTTATACCATGCTTTGAAATGAATTATGCACTGGATTTTAATAGCATCAATGCTTTACATACCATTAACACAAGCATGAACTCATATTTTGAGAAACGATGAAAAGTATGATTTGAGCATGGCATCACGATCACGTAGATAGTGCAGTATCTACCTGTTCGCATGATTGCCTTATTGAGCGTGTGGTTTGCTCACCCCTCTTATTTTCCCCCTCTCTACAGAGATTTAAGTATAGATTGAGAGCGACTGGAGGCGTTCCCTTTTGGTAATCCGCTGCATCCCATCACGTAAGGTATACACAATGTTGAAATTTTGTATCTAAACTTACGATAGCATAGTAGCATTTTGTATGCAACTTTTGGGGATGTAAAACAATGTAAACACATGTAACAACTCTTATATGTATATATTTCTACAAGTGTTTACTTATAAATAATATACAAATTGAATTGGTATGGTGGAGTGAGTTAGACGTCGACACACAGCCCAACTATTGAGAAAAGTTATTGTTCACGATTGAGGTAAGGACGAATAATAAATGATGCATGAAAATGCAAAAAATTTACGCTGAATTTGGTAAGTTGAGGGTCGTGACAAAATGCATTGGTCTATAACACGTGTTATTACTATTCCATATCCAAAATTGAAAAGAAAAAAAGTACATGGAGGTGTAAAACTATACACCTGGAAAATGGGGGAATGGGTACTTAGATTCCAGCAACTATTAAAGCATTTGTGATAGCCTGAATTTGAGTTTGAAATTATCCAAATATGGACTTATATTGCTTAAGTTCATCTTGTACTTTTGTCACGACCCAAATTACCTAAAAATCAAAGTAAATTTTTCGCTTTTTCATTTATTATTTAATTCTTACCTTCCTCTCGTCATGACCATCCTACAAACAGTTGGGCTATGATTCGGTGTTAGTCACCTCACACTATTTACCATTCCATTTCCAAATTCACATTCACATATGTGAGATTTGAGAATTTTAGATATATTTTAATGATGTGATAAGAACTTGAAGTGTAATTTATTGAGCTAAGTGAATTGTGGAAATTATATTTGGAGATTTATATGTAAGTGTTTAACATAGGTGTGAAACTAAGAGGTCAGATCGATCTTGGAGAAGGAGAGATCGATCTGGTGAGTTAAAAATGACAAGGAAGGAGGAATTTAAGGAGCAGATTGATCTCCAATGGAAGAGGATCGATCTCCTTATGATTTTGTTTGAGAGAAGATCGATCTCATGAGGAAGGGATCGATCTCTAAATGTTTCTGTTTGGGAGAAGATCGATCTCCTCAAGGAGTAGATCGATCTCATAAAGCCATAAAGAGATCGATCTCACCCCTCGACAGATCGATTTCCTAGGCATAAAATTACCCCAAATCGTCCCCAAATTCAAATGCAGATCGATCTCATCAAGAGCCAGATCGATCTCCTACCCTCAGTCTATATAAGGAACCCCTGCTTTCTCTCTTAATTTCATTTTTCTCTCTCTTCCAAACTCCATTTTCACCGAGCCCTAGCTTTCTCACTCATCCAAAGCACCCATTTTCGTCCAAATCAGAGGCTGTGGCAAGAAGGAAAGTTGTTCCTCATCAAAGGGAGAACAACATACTTGGAAATCGTAAGACAGATTGAATCGAGGCAAGAGATAAGCTCTCCACAAGTTTTAGGTAATTTCTAAACCTTGATCTTGATATTTGAGATGATTTTAGTGATAATGGCTGTTGGCATTGTGTTGAAATAGTTGGAAAATGATTAGGGATTGATGAAATTACAATGTAGTTGGAGTGATGATGATATTTAGCAATTTTGGTAATTTTGGAAATTTTGAGCTATAAATGGAAATTTAGACAATGTGGTGAATTAGCATAGATAATTTGACATGAGAAATGTAGAACGTGGGGATGTTGTGAATGAGATTGTAGTTTGGGGTAGAGTTACGAGAATCGAGAGATTTGAGGTGTTATGAGCAATTATGCTTGATTTTGAGAATTGAGGTTACTGTAATGATGAGTGTTGATGTTTTAACATCGTTTGGACAGCTCGGGAGTTTCAGAGTGGAATGCGAGACTAGTCCGTGACAAGGGGGAAACGATTACGCTATACGAGGTGCAAAGAGGTAAGGGAAACTAAACGATTTGTGTATGTGATTTGTGAACTATTATAGCATGATTTGTGATTTATAAAACAAGCATGTTTGATGTGTTATGTTTTAATGAGAATGCACACGATTTTTATAGCCAGTTGGAGCCCAATGATTTTATGAGTTTATAAGCTACGTGTGAAACCGCTTTATAAATCGTTGAGTTTATGTGAGAAATGAATTGGGCTCTACGTTAAGGCAATATTGAGATTTGTGAAATGTGTGTGTGCTTTGCCGATTGGAACTCGATTTTAATATGTTTTGTGTTGAGTACAAAACGGTTTTAAATGAGTTTTTATGAGGGAAAAACCACTATGAGTTCTACGTGAAGGCAAACCAGTCTTATGTGTAAAGACTTAGGTGTGTGATTTTGAGTACACACCGGGCATTGCTCTGGTAGCATGTAAGTTCGATTCTTCTCTGTTCTGGTAACGTGAGAAACTCCATTCTGTGGGTGTGCCACGTATATTTGGTAGCCGTTGCCACGTGAGAAACCCCATTCTGTGGCTGTGCCACGTATATTTGGTGGCCGTTACCACGTGAGAAACCCCATCCTGTGGCTGTGCCACGTATATTTGGTGGCCGTTGCCACGTGAGAAACCCCATCCTGTGGCTGTGCCACGTATATTTGGTGGCCGTTGCCACGTGAAACCCTATTTCGTGGCTGTGCCACGTGTGAATCTAAATCAGTGGCTATGCCACGTGTGTTTGGTGGCTGTGCCACGTGCATTATTATTACAGTGATTTTATCACGTTATTTGAGAAAGCCATTATCGCATTTCACATGCTTGTTACGGCTCTAGATTGAGCCTTTCTACTTCATGTTTTCACATGATTTTGAGATATGAGAATGTTGTTTTGAGAACTTTCATGCTATGGTTTTCAAATGAGTATACTGAGTTTCACATACAAATGAATATTTTATGATGTGCATTATGGTTTATATAATGAATCCCTTACCCCCTTTACTGAGCGATTTAGAAGCTTACTCTATTTTCTTTTCCCCCAGATTTCTTCAAGTGAAAAAAAGGGGTTTCCCTGCGACGTACGGAGTAGTGGCTAGTGGAGGACTTGAGCTCCAGGTCATATATTGTATTTTGAGGTATCTTTTATCTTTTCATGTACCCAGACAATTATTGTAATTACAGACACTCGATGTATAACATTGTATGAGATGTATTAGGATTAATTAACTTGAGATTGAATAATGTATTGACATGATATATAATTTCTAGTGATGAGATCCTGAGGTATGATAAATATGATGATGTATGACACTGCACAGGAATGCACCCTTAATTGTGAATTGATGAGTAAAAAGTTTTAAATTGGCCTTATTTTCCACGTTTTCGGGGCGTGACATAGTTTTCTTGGTATCAGAGCTTAGGGTGTCTAGTACTGTCAGTGTCGATTAAGCAAAATAGAATACATCCCAAGTGTCTGTAATAGTCTGGTCATGAATTGAATTTGAGGATTGAGATTTCAATCGATTTTGATATGTACGCGCAGGAGACGAGTTGAGATAGAGAATGAGTGGACGACGAGGTTGTTCGAGGAGGCAGGCAGAGTCCCCTCCGCCACCTGCCCCCAACCAGAGAGTCTTAACTCTCGATTTAATCGGATTGAAATCGATTTTGAGCAGATGGCAGCGCTATTCGCGCAACACTTTGGAGTTAATGCCTCGGGTACTACTCCTACACCACCAGCAGGACCTCCTATACCCCCAATACAGATGGACCCAGTGCCTCCCATCACTCAGCCTGATGACAGAAGTATGGTCCGATTGAAGGATTTTTTGAAGATGAATCCACCCGTATTTAGGGGAAAGAAGGATCCTACAGAGGCTGAGGAGTGGTTGACGGAGTTGAGAATTATATTTGATTATCTGGGGTGCACCGATGCTGAGAGGGTCAGTATGAGTATCTATATGTTGAAGGGGAGTGCTCGAGATTGGTGGGGTACCACCCAGGGTATTCTGATGTCCCGCCAGGATGTGATCGGTTGGGAAGAGTTTCAGACAGCCTTTAGGACCCAATATGTACCACGAGCCGCCCAGAGAAAGAAACAGGCCGAGTTTTTGAGTTTGGTACAGGGTGATATGTCTGTGCATGACTATGAGAGCTAATTCACCGCGCTATTGAGGTATGACCCAGAGACCTTTAAGAATAAAGAGCTCCGCACAGAGAAGTTTGTGTATGGATTGAAGCCCGTCATCAGAGATAGATTGATAGGGCTATGTATTACTGAGTTTGGAGATGCTCTGAGACGAGCACAAGAGATTGAAAGAGGAATTGAAATGGTACAATCCCAGAATGAGCTCAGAAAAGTGAATAGAGATAAGGGCAAGAGGCCACCAATTTTCCAAACAGATGCTCGGAGAGGTTCCTTCAGAAGAGGAAGGATTGAGGTGCAGAATGGCAGATTAGAGAGACCTAGAGTTTACCCTAACATCAGGGGGACCCCTCAAGATGTTAGGCCTGAGCTAAGGTTTTGCAAAAATTGTGGTCGAATGCATGAGGGAAGTTGTACTGGATCAATCCATGGATGTTTTAGATGTGGAGACATGGGTCACATGGTGAAGGATTACCCTCAATCTCAGAAACCACATGTCTTGGAGCCCACTAGACAACAGCCTCAGAGAGTGAACCCCCAGAGACAGGCCACTGTTGCAGAGAAAGGGAAGAAACCTGTTACACAGAGACGTGTGTTTGCCCTAGATAAGGAGACTGCTGACACTTCTGCAGAAACTATAAGAGGTACACTCTCTGTCTGTAATCATAAGGCTCATGTGTTAATTGATCCAGGATCCACGCATTCGTTTATTTCAGAGCATTTTGCATGTAGTTTAAATTTGAAGTTTGAACCTATAGAGTATATACTACATGTAAATACCCCTATGCGTGAATCCCAGAGAACTGAGTTAATCTGTAGAGGATGTTAAATAAAGGTGGGAGATAGAGTGATGTTAGCAGATCTAATCGTGTTGAATATACATGGGTTTGATGTAATTCTTGGGATGGATTGGTTGGCAACCAACCGAGTGAGTTTAGACTGCTACACTAAAATTGTAACTTTCTCCCTACCTGAACCTTACAGTGTACATTTGAAATATTAAGTAATTAGACTTATGAAATTTTGTAAACAATTTGAGAATCTTAATATTATTTTGGAGAATATTAAATATGATTGTCCATGTGAAGGTTATGAAACACTCATCTCAGACGATGAGCGAGAACATCTGAGGATTGAAGATATACCTGTGGTGTGTAAATTTTTGGATGTTTTCCCAGATGAGTTACCAGGTTTGCCACCACAGAGAGAGCTGGAGTTTACCATCGATTTGGTACCAGATACTCAGCCGATCTCTAGACCTCCATACAGGATGGCATTAGTGGAACTTGAGGAATTGAAGAAACAACTACAGGAGTTATTGGATCAAGGGTTTATTAGACCCAGTGTTTCACCGTGGGGAGCACCAATATTATTTGTTAAGAAGAAGGATGGTAGTCTCAGATTATGCGTAGACTACCGGTTGTTGAATAAAGCCACGGTGAAGAATAAATATCCATTGCCCAGGATTGATGATCTACTTGATCAGCTGAGAGGGGCATCAGTCTTTTCTAAGATTGATTTGAGATCAGGCTATCACCAATTGAGAATCAAGGAAGAAGATATTCCAAAGACGGCCTTCAGGACGAGGTATGGCCATTATGAGTTTCTGGTGATGTTCTTTGGATTGACGAATGCCCCTGCAGCATTTATGAGATTAATGAACGAGGTGTTCAGAGACGATCGAGATAAGTTTATGATAGTCTTTATTGATGATATCCTAGTATACTCTCGGTCGTATGAGGAGCATGCACAGCATTTGTGGTTAGTACTTCAGATACTTCGAGATAAGCAATTATATGGGAAGCTTAGTAAGTGTGAGTTTTGGCTGGATCAGATAGCTTTCCTTGGTCATATAGTCTTAGAGGAAGGAGTATCAGTGGATCCAAGTAAAGTGGAAGCTGTGCTTAACTGGGAAAGATCGAGGCCAGTTACGGAGGTACGAAGCTTCCTTGGTTTGGCAGGATATTACAGAAGGTTTATGGAAGGATTTTCCAGAATTGCCGCCCCTTTGACTAAGCTCACGCGCAAAGAGACTCCATTTATATGGACTGATCAATGTGAGCTCAGTTTTCAGGAATTAAAGAGGAGGTTGACAGCGGCACCTGTGTTAACTATTCTTGAGGGATCAGGAGGATTTTTAGTGTATAGTGATGCATCTCATCAAGGATTGGGGTGTGTGCTTATGCAGCATGGAAGAGTGGTCGCATATGGATCACGACAGTTGAAAGACCATGAGCGGAATTACCCCATGCATGATTTGGAGTTAGCCGCTGTGGTATTTGCCTTGAAGATCTGGCGACACTACTTATATGGGGAAAGATTCCAGATCTTCACTGATCATAAGAGTTTGAGATATCTCTTTGATCTGAAAGAGTTAAACGTGAGACAAAGGAGATGGATGGAACTCCTTAAGGATTATGACTGCGAGATTCTATATCATCCGGGTAAGGCAAATGTAGTTGCTGATGCCCTGAGCAGGAAGAGTATGATATCTGCTATGATGATCAGGGAATGGGATTTACTGGAGCAGTTCGCCGAACTGCGGATCAAAGTCAAAGAGATAGAGACTGGATTTTTGGCTAGCTTGCGGAAAGAGCCCAGGATCATGGATCAGATTAGAACTGGGCAGCGCAATGATCGAAGGTTAATAGATATGGTTAGCCAAGCTGAACAGAGTTTGCAGTCGGATCTCACAGTCAGTGAGGATGGATTGTTGAGATTCAGAGGATGGATTTGTGTACAAGACGATGATACCCTGAAGAGACAGATACTGAGAGAATCTCACTGCTCGCGATACACCCTGCACCCAGGGAGTACTAAGATGTACCGAGATTTGAGAAAAGTGTACTGGTGGAGTGGTATGAAGCGAGACGTGGCAGAGTATGTGGCCAGATGTTTAGTATGCCAGCAAGTGAAAGCTGAGCATCGGAAGCCTGGAGGACTACTACAACCTTTACCTGTACCTACATGGAAATGGGAGCATGTCACTATGGACTTTATTATGGGTTTACCGAGGACCCGAAGAGGTCGTGACGCTATATGGGTTATAGTGGATAGATTGACCAAGAGTGCCCACTTCCTTGCCATCAAGAGCACAGATACTGTGGATGCCTTAGCTGAGCTGTATGTCAGCGAGATAGCTAGATTACATGGGGCTCCAGTGAGTATTACTTCTGATAGAGATTCCCGATTTACTTCCAGATTTTGGACCTAGTTTCAGGAGTCCATGGGATCTCGATTGAGTTTCAGTATCGCCTATCATCCTCAGACAGATGGTCAGTCAGAGAGGACTATTCAGACCTTGGAGGATATGTTGAGGGCGTGTACGATGGATTTTAAGGGATTATGAGATGATCACCTGCCCCTAACAGAGTTTGCGTACAATAATAGCTATCATGCGAGTATTGGAATGGCACCTTTTGAGGCTCTATATGGTAGGAGGTATAGATCCCCTGTAGCTTGGGAAGAAGTCGATGACAGAAAGATAAATGCTCCCGAGCTTGTTGAGCAAGCTGTACAGAGTGTGAAACTCATATGTGAGAAGTTACGGGCTGCACAGAGTAGACAGAAAAGCTACGCGGATGTGCGTAGACGGCCACTCGAGTTTGATGTTGGTGATGCAGTATTTCTGAAAATATCATCGAGTAAGGGTATCATGCGATTTGGGAAGAAAGGAAAATTGAGTCCTCGATACATAGGACCATTCGAGATTCTAGAGAGAGTGGGTGAGGTAGCCTACAGATTGGCAGTACCCCCGCGGATGTCTGGAATACACAATGTTTTTCATGTGTCTATGTTGAGGGAGTACCACCCGGACCCTTCTCATGTCATAGAGTATGACGAGATGGACATACAAGAGGATATGAGCTATACTGAGGAACCCGTCCGGATTCTCGATAGGAAGGAGAAGGTACTTAGAACCAAGAGCATCCCATTAGTGAAAGTTCTGTGGAAACATCACTCAATGGAAGAGGCAATGTGGGAACTAGAGAATCTCATGAAGGAAAAATACCCCCATCTATTTGACTAGTTGAGTTGAATTTGGAGGACCAAATTCTTTTAAGGTGGGGAGGATGTGAGATCTGAGAATTTTAGATATATTTTAATGATGTGATAAGAACTTGAAGTGTAATTTATTGAGCTAAGTGAATTGTAAAAATTATATTTGGAGATTTATATGTAAGTGTTTAACATAAGTGTGTAACTAAGAGGTCAGATCGATCTTGGAGAAGGAGAGATCGATCTGGTGAGTTAAAAATGACAAGGAAGGAGGAATTTAAGGAGCAGATCGATCTCTAATGGAAGAGGATCGATCTCTTTATGATTCTTTTTGAGAGAAGATCGATCTCATGAGGAAGGGATCGATCTCCAAATGTTTCTGTTTGGGAGAAGATCGATCTCCTCAAGGAGCAGATCGATCTCATAAAGCCATAAAGAGATCGATCTCACCCTTCGACAGATCGATCTCCTAGGCATAAAATTACCCCAAATCGTCCCCAAATTCAAATGCAGATCGATCTCATCAAGAGCCAGATCGATCTCCTACCCTCAGTCTATATAAGGAACCCCTGCTTTCTCTCGTAATTTCATTTTTCTCTCTTTCCAAACCCCATTTTCGTCGAGCCCTAGCTTTCTCACTCATCCAAAGCACCCATTTTCGTCCAAATCAGAGGCTGTGGCAAGAAGGAAAGTTGTTCCTCATCAAAGGGAGAACAACATACTTGGAAATCGTAAGACGGATTGAATCGAGGTAAGAGATAAGCTCTCCACAAGTTTTGGGTAATTTCTAAACCTCGATCTTGATATTTGAGATGATTTTGGTGATAATGGCTGTTGGCATTGTGTTGAAATAGTTGGAAAATGATTAGGGATTGATAAAATTACAATGTAGTTGGAGTGATGATGATATTTAGCAATTTTGGTAATTTTGGGAATTTTGAGCTATAAATGGAAATTTAGACAATGTGGTGAATTAGCACAGATAATTTGACATGAGAAATGTAGAATGTGGGGATGTTGTGAATGAGATTGTAGTTTGGGGTTGAGTTACGAGAATCGAGAGATTTGAGGTGTTATGAGCAATTATGCTCGATTTTGAGAATTGAGGTTACTGTAATGATGAGTGTTGATGTTTTAACATCGTTTGGACAGCTCGGGAGTTTTAGAGTGGAATGCGAGACTAGTCCGTGACAAGGGGGAAACGATTGCGCTATACGAGGTGCAAAGAGGTAAGGGAAACTAAACCATTTGTGTATGTGATTTGTGAACTATTATAGCATGATTTATGATTTATAAAACAAGCATGTTTGATGTGTTATGTTTTGATGAGAATGCACACGATTTTTATAGCCGGTTGGAGCCCAATGTTTTTATGAGTTTATAAGCTACGTGTGAAATCGCTTTATAAACCGTTGAGTTTATGTGAGAAATGAATTGGGCTCTACGTTAAGGCAATATTGAGATTTGTGAAATGTGTGCGTGCTTTGTCGGTTGGAACTCGGTTTTAATATGTTTTGTGTTGAGTACAAAACGATTTTAAATGAGTTTTTATGAGGGAAAAACCACTATGAGTTCTACGTGAAGGCAAACCAGTCTTATGTGATAAAGACTTAGGTGTGTGATTTTGAGTACACACCGGGCATTGCTCTGGCAGCATGTAAGTCCGATTCTTCTCCGTTCTGGTAACGTGAGAAACCCCATTCTGTGGGTGTGCCACGCATATTTGGTGGCCGTTGCCACGTGAGAAACCCCATTCTGTGGCTGTGCCACGTATATTTGGTGGCCGTTGCCATGTGAGAAACCCCATTCTGTGGCTGTGCCATGTATATTTGGTGGCCGTTGCCACGTGAGAAACCCCATTCTGTGGCTGTGCCAGGTATATTTGATGGCCGTTGCCACGTGAGAAACCCCATTCTGTGGCTGTGCCACGTATATTTGCTGGCCGTTGCCACGTGAGAAACCCCATTCTGTGGCTGTGCCACGTATATTTGGTGGCCGTTGCCACGTGAAACCCTATTCCGTGGCTGTGCCACGTGTGAATCTAAATCAGTGGCTATGCCACGTGTGTTTGGTGGCTGTGCCACGTGCATTATTATTACAGTGATTTTATCATGTTATTTGAGAAAGCCATTATCGCATTATTTTAACATGCTTGTTACTGCTCTAGACTGAGCCTTTCTACTTCATGTTTTCACATGATTTTGAGATATGAGAATGTTGTTTTGAGAACTTTCATGCTATGGTTTTCAAATGAGTATACTGAGTTTCACATACAAATGAATATTTTATGATGTGCATTATGGTTTATATAATGAATCCCTTACCCCATTTACTGAGCGATTTAGAAGCTCACCCTGTTTTCTTTTCCCCCAGATTTCTTCAAGTGAAAAAAAGGGGTTTCCTGCGACGTACGGAGTTGTGGCTAGTGGAGGACTTGAGCTCCAGGCCATATATTGTATTTTGAGGTATCTTTTATCTTTTCATATACCCAGACAATTATTGTAATTACAGACACTCGATGTATAACATTGTATGGGATGTATTAGGATTAATTAACTTGAGATTGAATAATGTATTGATATGATATATAATTTCTAGTGATGAGATCCTGAGGTATGATAAATATGATGATGTATGACACTGCACAGGAATGCACCCTTAATTGTGAATTAATGAGTTAAAAGTTTTAAATTGGCCCTATTTTCCGCGTTTTCGGGGCGTGACAACATATCACAGTTTACTATCCTTTGACTTTAATTAAATACATACCCATTGGTATTTATAACTCTACATCCCCGACATCATATCTATTTACAGTACTGTGCATTACATATTTAGATACAAAACCATACAAATGTGTATACCTGTCTCTCGATGGGAAGTAGCGAATACCAAAATGCAAGTCCTCAGCCACTAAATAACCATTGCGAGTGCTCTGAAAAGATGGAAAAATAAGGGGGTGAGCAAACCATACGCTTAGTAAGGCAATTATGCAAGTAGATAGCTCCACTATCTACATGTCATAATGCCATGCCCTTAAAATCCATTTCTTTTCATTAAAATCTCAGGCACAAAATCGTTCATACATCAATGACAGTTTATTCAAAACTATTTGTGCATATAAAAATCATGTAATTCATGCATCAAAGGCATTCATGTGACATCATTAAATCAATATTCAGCATGAATTAAATCAAAATCATGCATTACTTCATGCGATATAAAACAAATCGTGGGATATAATCATTTCATGAATTTATCATTAAAGCATGAAAAACTCATCATGCTACTGCATTTAAATCATTTCATTAAAACTGCAGTACAAACTAACCCTTCCGGGTCAATCATCTCATAAAACAATTCATTATAAAACTTCGGTTATAAAACCACCATTCTTTCAGGGTCACATGCCATAAAATCCTTTAAAACATAGATTAGCATAGTAAAAATCATAAAATCGGGGGCCTGACCCCTCCCTCGGGTCTACCCTGGTCTATCCGACCACAAGTTATATCATGTGAGACATGTAGGTGACTATCAGTAACAACATAGGACTATGGCCATAACCTCGTGATCCCTGGCAACACAGTACCTAGTGTGCGGGGTATCACACCTGAAACGGGAGGTGGGCCGTCCTACCCGCTAGAACAGCATAACACCAGGATTGCGAGGGCTAGGCTTGCTGCCTCATGGCTAATGCCACTCCACTCCAACAATCCCGACGGTACAACGTACTCCGCGTTATAAACACGGTACAACGTACTCCTTGAACCCAAGCTAAATCAGGGGTGCCTGCAATAGGTCTTATCCACCCATATCATCTCTGTCTCAGTAAGCACGTGTGAGCATATCATCTCACTGTGACACGTAGTCTACTGGAGGCTCCAACATGGCTATATGCATGTAATATAAATCCCTGTGCGAGCGAAGCTCTAGCACGACTCCATGCATATTCATGATATCTGAAAATCTCGTGCGAGCGAAGCTCTAGCACGGTTTCATAAAAATCTGTAAAATCTGCGTACGAGCAGCGCTCCAATACGACTTAAACTGATTATAAATTCAAGTAAAATCCACGTACGAGCAATGCTCTAGTACGGATATGTATAAAAAACTCAGTGAAAACCTCGTACGAGAAAAAACTCCAGTACGACATTCAAATGAATTATAAAACCATATAAAACCTTGTGCGAGCAACGCTCCAGCACAAATGAATGCTCAAGTAAATCAAATCTCGTGCGAGTTACACTCCATCACGGCTTTATGCATAATTAAATCAAATCTCGTGCAAGTTACACTCCAGCACGACTTTATGCAATATCATATCAAAATAGGATTCGAGCTAAGCTCCAGAATCTCTCATGCATATCAAATCATAAAAACTAGTGCGAGCAATCGCTCCAGCACCATTTTATGCATACCACATCAAAACAAGTCAAAACATGTCAAAACAGAGTGCGAGCTAGGCTCTAGCACCTCTCATGCATTTCTCAATAATAAAAATCAGTGCGAGCAACAGCTCTAGCACATTTCATACATATGATGTCACATAAGTCGGTGCGAGCAACCGCTTAAGTAAATTTATGCACATTCACAAACACAGATTTAATGCGAGTTACGTGCCGGCACTATCTGTTTCCATATAAACTTGATAGTTGGCCCATTTTCCAAATAATTTCATTTAAATATTAATAACACCTACGTAGCGTTATTTTGGGAAACTTATGCAATTATTGGCCAATTTATCGATTTACTTTGATTAAAACCAAGAAAATTCCTTAATCATAAAAATCCTTAAATCATGCATTTCATGCATGTCATGCTTTCACCATCCTTAGGTGAACTTCCCTCAATAGGGGAAAAATAGTCTTTTCACCTATTTCGATCCTTAAAATCATTTAAACCTCTTTTAGGATCATTATACATAATCAAGGTATACATACATATTCAATGTACATAAAAGATATTAAAATACGCGTAGCTACCTCTAGCTACTCACACAATTCCCTTACCTCATTTTTCTGTACAGTCTGACCTTTCCTCTGATGACTCGTCACGCAGTCCAATTTGCTCCTAATCCAATCAAATCTCCGGAACTGTGGATACACATTCATCAGGTCAAATACAATAAAATTAATTGTATTTCATAATTTTCTGGGCTTAATTTAAATCATTGGGCTTGTGTTACCCATATTGGGCCTGATTGTACCATAATGGGCCTGAATCGGCCTTAAGCCCGTTTACCACACTTTATCGAGGCCTATTGGGCTTATTGGGCCCATCAGTATTTATTTAGCCTCGTTCTAAATTCTCGGATATCTCAATTTAGTATTTACGACAATTTATTCAAATTCCCAAAATTTAATTCATTTAATATAAAAATTAAATCCGTAATTTATGCGATAGATATCAATCATGCATAACGATGCAAATTGTCATAAATAAAGATTACTTACCCAAGATTCCATGATAGTACGCGAATCGAGATTGTCTCGAGCTCTCGGTTGATGCCAATTGTCGAGCTACACATTTAAATAATTTTTTCGATTAAATTTTCAGTGGGATATTAATCAAATTAAATATTTCAAAAATTAAATCGGTCAATTCGACCGCTTATCGACTTACCCGAAGCTGGATTGCATCACTGAAATTTTCTCAAAATTTTTTTTCTTTTTCCCTTTTTCTTCCTTTTTTCCTTCTCTTTTTGGCTGAACCGGTTCGATCCGGTTCAACCAGGTTCAGACCGCCGGTTCGGTCCAGTTCGGTTCGGCCAGTTCAGTCCGGTTCGACCGGTTCAGTCACCATTTGGTCGTTTCGGCGCTGTTCGATCGGTTCCCAGCTCAATTCCAGCACCAATCGGCGTGCCATGGCCTGGGCTTCTATAATCGGCCCTCGGGTTGGACCAAATTGCGTCGATGGCCGCCGATCGGAGTTTCTTCCTCGCGGCTTCTCCCTCCGTTTTTGGCATTTTCCAACGTGATCCACAGCGTGTCTTGGCCACTGGCGAGTCGCCCGAGGTTGGGCTGTCTTCGCCGGTCCTCGTCGACCCCTCAGCCCTGCCGGTGGTGTCGGATAGGAGGGAAACCGACTCCCTCGGTTTCCTGCTTCGCGTTTCGCCATTTTTGTTTCTTTTCCTCTTTGTTTTCTGTTTCAATTTCACAGATTTCGTTTTTTTTTTATAATTAAATTTTATTATTATTTTATTCAATAAAATAATAATAAAATTCTCAAAAATATCTAAAAAGTTCTATTTTATTCATTTAATCCGTAAATAAATTTATCAGTCCGATTTTTCCTTTTCGGTATAATTTTCAATTATTTTCGGGATTATTTTTCGATACGAAAATTCTGGTTTATTCCAATAAATTCATATCTTGATCAATTTAACCCGAAATTTAATTATTTCTTCGTTATTGATCAAGATTTCTCAATCCCCTTTTTTTAATTAAATTTTCTAGTCGAAATTATACCGAGTTACGGTCTTTTGATCGTTTTACCCTTGCACATTTTCGGAAATTCATTTTCAATCCTTTTGCATTTTTAAATGCACTCGAAAATTTCTATTCATTCCCTTTTGCTCTTACGATAAAACCGGGTCTTACAATCTCCCCCACTTAAGAAATTTAGTCCTCCAAATTAGAACCAAGACAAATGAGTCTATAAATAACTCCGGGTACATCTATCATATCATATACTGTCATCCTCAAGTGACTTTCTCCGGAGTGTAATACTACCATCATACTCAACTAGGGAGATCATCATAAACCTCAACACTTTCTCCTTCCGTTTAATACCCGAATTGATTTTCCAATCATACGTTATACTTTCATTGAGCTAAACTTTTGGAGCTCATATCCGATCACATATATCGGGTCCGGATAATATTTCTTAAGCATCAAAAGATAGGACACATAGTGGATGCCTGCTAATTCAAGTGGTAACACCAACCTACAGGTCTTATCTCTCACTTGTCCAATATCTCTATCCGAATCTCGTTACATCCTTAAGACAAGTAACTGCCAACAATACTAATTCACCCTCGGTGAATTCCAATGGTTTTCTGTCTCTTGTCAGCATAGCTTTTTTTTTTTCTATCTGCTCTGAGGTGTTCTTAATCTCTCATAATCCACTGAACATCCTCATAGGTTAGTCTTATCAATTTGGGAACAGTTCTTTATCTGTCACCCACTTCTTCTTA
The DNA here is from genome assembly GCA_033439115.1 of Firmiana major. Classification (NCBI taxonomy): domain Eukaryota; kingdom Viridiplantae; phylum Streptophyta; class Magnoliopsida; order Malvales; family Malvaceae; genus Firmiana; species Firmiana major. The sequence goes on along the minus strand of CM065907.1, from coordinate 38,041,300 downwards.
TCTAAGTCAGGGAACAACTCCCTATGGCCATACAATGCCTCATATAAAATGTTATCCCGATACTCAAGTGACAACTGTCATTATTGGTGAATTTGAGTAGTAACAACTGATCATCCCAGGAGCTTATAAAATCAATGGCACATGCTCTCATCACATCCTCCAGAACCTGTACAGTCCTCTCTGACTGACCATCTGTCTGAGGACGGAAGTTGTGCTAACACTCAATCGGGTTCCCAAAGCTTCCTGAAAAATATTCCCTGCAGTGGGAAGTGAAGCAGGAATCCCTATCTGGTACCATGCTCACTGGAACGCTACATAATCTTTCATAATCTTCTTGTACACATAAATCCGCCTACTCACTCAGAGTATTTGGGGATTTCCATAGCCAGAAGGTGGGTAAACTAAATCAATCTATCGACTATCACCCAGATAGTCTCGTGATTTATCCGGGTCCTCTGTAACCCATCACGATATCCATGGTACTTGTTCCCATTTTCGTGTCAATATAGGTAGAGGCTGCAATAATCCTGCAACTTCTATTACTCTACCTTAATCTGCTGACATACGAGACACTTCTCTACAACTTTACAATGTTTCTTTTCATATCTGACCACCAATACCCTTTTCAAATATTTCGATATATTTATTATTTCTCAGATGCACTGTATATCCTGAAGAGTGAGCTTTTGAAAATAACACTATCTAATCAACTGTGGTCCTGGGGAGCTCTTATACTGTCTCAGAACCTCTGTAAGTCATCATCACTCATTGTGAACTCTGTCACTATACCCTTCTGAATCTGACCCACACTATCGACACCATGCCGATTATCACGCTAAGCCTGGCAAACTCGATCACACAAATCCGATTCTAACCTCAGGCTAGCTATCACAAAATCACCGTCATCATCAGAAGGGATCACATCACTACTGAGGCTCATAGCTGCTCTAGCAGCTCACACTCCCTGACCATCATATGTGATACCATCCCGAGGCTCTTTCCGTTCAAGGCATCAGTAATTATATTAGTCTTTCCTGGGTGGTACAATTTCCACAATAATAATCTTTAGAAGCTCTAACCCTCTTGGTTAACTCATATTATACTCTTTCTGTGAAAACAGATACTCAGGGCTTTTACGATTAGTGCATACCCGAAATTTCTTACCGTTTAAGTGGTGGCGCCATTCCTTAAGTGTAAACGCTACATTTGCCAACTCTAAATCATGGGTCGGATAGTTTCTCTCATGATCCATGAATTATCTGGATCCATAAACGACTATCTTCCCATTTTACATCAATACACAGCTCAATCCTTATTTTGAGGTATCCATACACACTGAAACCTCTTGAGCTGTTAGTTACAGTGAGGATAATTACGGTGGTTAGTTCATTACTTCAATATACCAAAACTCACCGAAGCCACTTACATACTTATCATACCACTGACATATAATCTTTTCCCAAATGGGATGTGTCAACTGAGCAGCTCATTTCAAGAAACTCATAACACCTTGTCTGTAAGACAGTTTCCTGTTGCTACTCATGCTCTTCCCTGGACTTCAAATACATCGAATTATCATCGTTAAAGATGACAACCAATCGGTCCAGGTAAGGTTTAAATACCTCATTATAGTTGAGTTCCACTGAATATTTCAATCACTCATATCCTTGACCTACGTACGCATAAACGTATAACGTCATTTCGTAATCGCTTCCGTTCAAGATATCAACCCGTGTCATTTCCTTTTTCTTATATTAACGGCTTTTATAAAATTTTAATTTTTTAAGCTTTCATAATTAATCGAATTCTATATCTCTTTATCGTACCAGCAAAGGTACCCAAATTTTAAATGAATATATTACGACTTTCATTTTCAATTTATAGATTATGTGTGCGCTTTTAAACGCTGTCAATTCTACAGGCGGGGAGCCTTATCCTTCACCTCAATTCATATTCACTTATAACAACTCTTTCATTACTTGTCAAACTTACAATACACTTTTCAGTGATGTGTTCACCCCTATTTTCAACTTACAATTTCTATACCCTTAATCGGTTAGTGAAAATCAACTAACTATCATCATCTTGCTTAAGGGTACAAGTTTCACATCTTTCACTCGCTTATAAGCAACTGAAGGCGGTACGAATAAATGCGTGGCACTAGGATCAATTAAACTAATTATTTCATTATTTACAATCAGGGTGGTATCTTCCACCACATCAGATGAAACATCAATAGTGTCCTGGTCCAAGACATACACTCGCCCTCGTCTAACATCTTATTTCCGTGGTAACTACCACATATCCTACACTGTTTACACTACTATACTGTTACACTGTTTACACTGCGTACACTGCTTTGTAGCAGGTCGAGGTCCTTAATTCACAATACCCCTCATAAGTGCTAAAATTAGATACACTGGGGTTACCAATCATCTTACCCCGTGACTCATCAGCTCTAAGTTCTTACCAAAGTACCTTTTTCTCGTTCTGACATCTCTGTCATTTTCTATTCTCTTTTGTCTCTTTTTCGACATTTTGGCCCTTACTACCTTTTCCTAAACTCAGAGGCGTGAAACTCATGATCTTATTCACACAACTGTAGTGTGTGCACTGCCTCGGCATAGGTAGTGATATCTAACGGGCTAATCGGACTCTAATCGACAATCTGAGCCCTTCTATGAACTTTTAGACATCTTGACTCTCACTGTTCATAGTATCAGAGTCATATCTGCCCAAGAATATAAACTAAGTTTCATACTCATCAATCAATCAGTTCCTCTGGGTCAGAGTAATGAATATCTGCTATTTCCTTTAAATGTTCAAGATATTCTGTCACCGGAATACATCTAGGATTATTTTCCATGTCAGCTCTGGATGTCTAACTCTTAAGGTGGGTCGAGCGGACTTCTATCAATGCTCCGACTCGCCCTCAAATCATACATACTCTAGCAATTAGCTCGTATAATATTCTCCACACTCTGCTCCAACTTCGTGAAGCGTGTCTCAATACTGTCCGATCTCTCTGTCGGACTCTATCCGATCTCTCTGTCGGACTCTGTGGGGCATGCTCAACATCAGCCTCCACGTCAAAATCATCTCGAGTCTCATGTGGCGACTCAGTACAACTCTCGGGCCCATCTCTACAGCCTTGAGCTTGTGTACTCGCCCTTCTATCATTGCGGCTATCAGTTAATGAGTCTATTCTTACATTTAAAAATCAAATTCTTAGCTGCACTTCCATCTCGATATACACAATTGTATCTAAACAATGCACAGTACATGGGGATGTAAACTTTCTTAACTACTAACACCGACTCATATCAGGCCAACTCAAGCTCTGATACCAAAACTGTCACGACCCAAATTACCTAAAAATCAGAGTAAATTTTTTGGTTTTTCATATATTATTTAATTCTTACATTCCTCTCATTGTGACTATCCTACAAACAGTTGGGCTATGATTCGGTGTTTGTCACCTTACACTATTTACCATTCCATTTCCAAATTCACATTCACATATCAGAGTTTACTATCCTTTGACTTTAATTAAATACATATCCATTGGTATTTATAACTCTACATCCCCAACATCATATCTATTTACAGTACTGTGCATTACATATTTAGATACAAAACCATACAAATGTGTATACCTGTCTCTCGATGGGAAGCAGCGAATACCAAAATGCAAGTCCTCAGCCGCTTAATAACTATTGTGAGTGCTCTGAAAAGATGGAAAAATAAGGGGGGTAAGCAAACCACACGCTCAGTAAGGCAATTATGCAAGTAAGTAGATAGCTCCACTATCTACATGCTCATAATGCCATGCCCTTAAAATCCATTTCTTTTCATTAAAATCTCAGGCACAAAATCGTTCATACATCAATGACAGTTTATTCAAAACTATTTGTGCAATTAAAAATCATGTAATTCATGCATCAAAGGCATTTCATGTGACATCATTAAATCAATATTCAGCATGAATTAAATCAAAATCATGCATTACTTCATGCGATATAAAATAAATCGTGGGATATAATCATTTCATGAATTTATCATTAAAGCATGGAAAACTCATCATGCTACTGCATTCAAATCATTTCATTAAAACTGCAGTATAAACTAACCGTTCCGGGTCAATTATCTCATAAAACAATTCATTATAAAACTTTGGTTATAAAACCACCCTTCTTTCAGGGTCACATGCCATAAAATCCTTTAAAACATAGATTAGTATAGTAAAAATCAAAAAACCAGGGGCTTGACCCCTCCTTCGGGTCTACCCTGGTCTATCAGACCACAAGTTATATCATGTGAGACATGTAGGTGACTATCAGTAACAACATAGGACTATGGCCATAACCTCGTGATCCCTGGCAACACGGTACCTAGTGTGCGGGGTATCACACCTGAAAAGGGAGGTGGGTCGTCCTACCCGCCAAAACAGCATAACACCAGGATTGCGAGGGCAAGGCCTGCTGCCTCGTGGCTAATACCACTCCACTCCAACAATCCCCACGGTACAGTGTATTCTGCGTGATTTACACGGTACAACGTACTCCATGAACTCAAGCTAAATCAGGGGTGCCTGCAATAGGTCTTATCCACCCATATCATCCCTGTCTCAGTATGCACGTGTGAGCATATCATCTCACTATGACACACAGTCTATAGGAGGCTCCAACACGGCTATATGCATGTAATATAAATCCCTGTGTGAGCGAAGCTCTAGCACGGCTCCATGCATATTCATGATATCTTAAAATCTCGTGCGAGCGAAGCTCTAGCACAGTTTCATAAAAATCAAAAAAATTTGCGTACGAGCAGCGCTCCAGTACGACTTAAATTGATTATAAATTCAAGTAAAATCCACGTACGAGTAATGCTCTAGTATGGATATGTATAAAAAACTCAGTGAAAACCTCGTACGAGAAAAAACTCCAGTACGACATTCAAATGAATTATAAAACCATATAAAACCTTGTGCGAGCAACGCTCCAGCATAAATGAATGCTTAAGTAAATCAAATCTCGTGCGAGTTACACTCCAGCACGGCTTTATGCAATATCATATCAAATAGGATGCGAGCTAAGCTCCAGCATCTCTCATGCATATCAAATCATAAAAACTAGTGCGAGTAATCGCTCCAGCACCATTTTATGCATACCACATCAAAACAAGTGAAAACATATCAAAACATGTCAAAACAGAGTGCGAGCTAGGCTCCAACACCTCCCATGCATTTCTCAATAATAAAAATTAGTGCGAGCAACCGCTCTAGCACATTTCATGCATATGATGTCACACAAGTCGGTGCGAGCAACCGCTCAAGCACATTTATGCACATTCACAAACGCAGATATAGTGCGAGTTACGTGCCGACACTATCTGTTTCCATATAAACTTGATAGTTGGCCCGTTTTCGAAATAATTTCATTTAAATAATAATAACACTTACGTAGTGTTATTTTGGGAAACTTATGCAATTATTGGCCAATTTATCGATTTACTTTGATTAAAACCAAGAAAATTCCTTAATCATAAAAATCCTTAAATCATGCATTTCATGCATGTCATGCTTTCACTATCCTTAGGTGAACTTCGCTAAATAGGAGAAAAATAGTCTTTTCACCTATTTTGATCCTTAAAATCATTTAAACCTCTTTTAGGATCATTATACATAATCAAGGTATACATACATATTTCAATGTACAGAAAAGATATTAAAATACGCGTAGCTACCTCTAGCTATTCACACAATTCCCTTACCTTATTTTTCTGTACAGTCTGACCTTTCCTCTGATGACTCGTCACGCAGTCCGATTTGCTCCAAATCTAATCAAATCTTCGAAACTGCGGATACACATTCATCAGGTCAAATACAATAAAATTAATTATATTTCATAATTTTCTGGGCTTAATTTAAATCATTGGGCTTGTGTTACCCATATTGGGCCTGATTGTATCATAATGGGCTTGGATCGGCCTTAAGCCCGTTTACCACACTTTATCGAGGCCTATTGGGCTCATTGGGCCCATCAATATTTATTTAGCCTTGTTCTAAATTCTCGGATATCTCAATTTAGTATTTACAACAATTTATTCAAATTCCCAAAATTTAATTCATTTAATACGAAAATTAAATCCGTAATTTATGCGATAGATATCAATCATGCATAACGATGCAAATTGTCGTAAATAAGGATTACTTACCCGAGATTCCATGATAGTACGCGAATCGAGACTGTCTCGAGCTCTCGGTTGATGCCAATTGTCAAGCTACACATTTAAATAATTTTTCGGGTAAATTTTCAGTCGGATATTAATCAAATTAAATATTCCAAAAATTAAATTGGTCAATTTGACCGCTTACCGACTTACCCGAAGTTCGATTGCATCATTGAAATTTTCTCCAAATTTTTTTCTTTTTCCCTTTTTCTTCCTTTTTTCCTTCTCTTTTTGGCTGAACCGGTTCGGTCTGGTTCAACCCGGTTCAGACCGCCGGTTCGGTCCAGTTCGGTTCGGTCGGTTCAGTCTGGTTCGGCCAGTTCAGTCACCATTTGGTCATTCTGACGCCGTCCGACCGGTTCCTGGTGCGATTCCAGCACCAATCGGCGTGCCACGGCCTGGGCTTCCATAATCGGCCCTCGGGTTGGACCAAATCTACGTCGATGGCCGCCGATCGGAGTTTCTTCCTCGCGGCTTCTCCCTCCATTCTTGACGTTTTTCGGCGTGATCCACTGTGCATCTTGGCCGCTGGCGAGTCGGCCGAGGTTGGGCTATCTTCACCGGTCCTCGTCGGCCCCTTAGCCCTGCCGGTGGTGTCGGATCGGAGGGAAATCGACTCCCTCGGTTTCCTGCTTCGCGTTTCACCATTTCTGTTTCTTTTCCTCTCTGTTTTCTGTTTCAATTTCTCAGATTTCATTTTTTTTATAATTAAATTTTATTATTATTTTATTCAATAAAATAATAATAAAATTCTCAAAAATATATAAAAAATTCTATTTTATTCATTTAATCCGTAAATTAATTTATCAGTCCGATTTTACCTTTTCGGTATAATTTTCGATTATTTTCGGGATTATTTTTCGATACGAAAATTTCGGTTTATTCCAATAAATTCATATCTTGATCAATTGAACCCGAAATTTAATTATTTCTTCGTTATTGATCAAGATTTCTCAATCCCATTTTTTAATTAAATTTTCTTGTCGAAATTATACCAAGTTACGGTCTTTTGACCATTTTACCCTTGCACGTTTTCGGGAATTCATTTTCAATCCTTTTGCATTTTTAAATGCACTCGAAAATTTCTATTCATTCCCTTTTGCTCTTACGATAAAACCAGATCTTACAACTTTTTTAAGACTTTCTTTTAAACTTGCAGCATTTGCATTTGAAGTCTTTTTTGTAGGCTCAAGCCCATATCCAAGTCCTTTGATATATCCCAATTAAGTACCAATACTTCATCTACTATTGCATCAACAGTCTTAGGTTCTGTTCCTTCTTCTGTAAGAGTTGATTCTAACTCCACCATTTTCTCCTAACAATTAAAACAAATATTACCAACTAAAAGAATCATACTAAAAAGGAAAAAATGTAACTTGTAATTTGAAAATTCATACGTAAGTTGCTTGAGCATCAGGTGTTAGCCATCCTTTATTCTTTGAGTAGTGAGTCGACTTAAAGAATTATATCCTATTAAGTTCTTATTTATCATTGAACTACGTAATTATAAATACAATAATTTTCTGTTAACTAGAAGTAATCAAATAGAGAACATTTAATGGTTAATAAATTTTGGAATGTGAAAAATTACTAGGCCTTCGATCCTTGGTTAGGGGTTAACTTGACATCTTTTTTTGAACTTTTGCATTTGTCCCACACCTCCTCTTCATTTAAAAAGATAATGAAAAAAATATAAATATACTCATGGTATATATAAATTTTGTCGTGCAAAAATATGAAAAAGAAATCTAACACATATATACTATTGAATCATTTTAAACTCTTGTTTTGATAAGACATCATATTTTGATGCTCCAAAATGATGAACACTTCTTGAAAAAACATCTAACCTTTTCTCATTCATTTCCTTCTCTCCATCATAGATTCTCTCTTCTTGATTAAATTTAGTCTTAATTCCAGAGAGATATATTGAACAAAATGTTAAGCATTCGATTGAAGTATATGCCTTTATTATACTTCTTACACAATGAGCTTTATTTCGTACAAACTTCTTAAGTTTGCCTAAGAACTTATTAATAAACAAATAAAACTTTATTAGATTTATTGCTTCGACTAAATGCTTTGAAAATTAAATTAGTTAAAAATATACAACCTTCCAATGGGATACATCCAGTGATAATGCACAGGTTCTCCAAACATGACCTCATTTGGCAAGTGTCCAGCCAAATGCACAATCATATCAAAAAAGCTTGAGGAAATTTTTTTTCCAAGTTGCACAAAATGATGATGATATCTACTTATAAATCCTCCACATCCTTCTTCTTTAATGTCTTACTACATAATCTTAAAAAGAAATTACGTAACTCATCTAATGCTCGGAAGACATTTGTTGGTACAAAGTTCCTAATAGCAACTAAAAGTAGTCTTTGTAAAAGAATATGGCAATCATAACCTTTCAATCCTAAAATCTTACCATCACTTACATTAACACATTCTGAGATGTTCGATGCATATCCATCTGGAAACTTCATTGATTTTAGAAAGTCACTTACTTTCTTCCTTTCCTCTTTTGATAAAGTGTAGCATACATGAGGCATCAAATAAGAACCATCTGGAAGTTTTTTCATGTGCAATTCTTTCTTAATTTTCAGATCCTTTAAATCTAACCTTGTATTTATTGTATCCTTTGACTTCCTTTCAATATTCAATAATATTCCTACAACATTATAACAAATGTTTTTGTAAATGTGCACGACATCAATATTATATCGTAACTTCAAAGTTTGCCAATAAGGCAACTCAAAGAAAATGCTCTTTTTAGTTCAATTCAATTCCTTACGTTTTCTCTTCCTCTTGTTTGGATGCTTTCCAAAGTCGATATCTTTCACAGCCTTTAATTATTGAAATAACTCACTCCCTGATAAGTCCTTAGGCTTTGGCATATTTTTTGCCTTACCATTAAACATTTTGTTTTTACGCCAAATATGGTCAGGAGGGAAATAAAGGCGGTGATACAAGTAACACATTCTATTTCTTAACTTTCGTGAATGAGCATCATTGTTATAAAAAAAAAAACATGCGAAATATCCTTTATACTCCAACTTGATATATCCCCACAAGCAAAAAAGTCATTTATAGTCCATAGAACTAGAGCATGCATTTGAAAATATTATTTCTTATAAGCATCATAAGTTCAAACCCCACTTTCCCATAGATCTTTCAACTCATCTAATGGTCTCAAATAGATATCAAAATCTTTTCCTGGAGAGTTTCATCCAAAATAAGTAATGACATCATCATGAAAGGCTCCTTCATACATTTCCAAGGTGGAAGATTACATGACATAATCGCAATGGGCCACATGCTATAGGTAGAGCTTATGATCCCGAAATCGTTAAACCATCAATTGCTAGGCCAAGTCTAACATTTCTTGGATCATGTGCAAACCAATCATTTTCCTTGTTACATTCTTTCCAAGCATCCATATTTGTTGGGTGTCTTAGTGTATCATCATCAACACATTTTTCTCCATGCAACCACATATCCTCTATTGTTTTCTTAAACATAAACAATTTATGGAGTCTTAGTTTTACAAGAAAATATCGCAAGACTTTTCATGAAATTTTTCTGTCAACAACTTTCCACCTTGATGTCCCACATGTAGGATAACTTAGTCTTTCTTTAAAATCCCCAAAATGAAGTGCAATCATATCTGCAAACATGAATTGGCATATAACTAAGTTCTAAGTCTCTCAAAGTTTTTGTTGCCTCATAATAGATGAAGGAATTGTATTAGTGGGGAAAGCCTCCCTCAATAGTCCTAATATCATATTTACTGCATTATTGGTCATTTAGCAGTACATCTTTATGTGCAGCAATTTTACATTAAAGGACAACTTAGACATGTTGGTGTATTCAGGCAATAATCTATTTTACGCTTCATTCAAAAGGTTGTTGAATTTTTAGTTTCTTCCCTACCCAAATTAGAATTAAAATTAAGATCATCTTCATCCACTCCATAAAAACATCTTCTAATAGATCATGGACTCCGTCCTCTAATAGTTCATCACTAACTATCATTTTTCATACGAACCAATACTCTCATTAGCTACATTTCCAAAAGTAGGCATCCTAAAATCATATTGCTCACCATGATAAATCCAATTGGTGTAGCGTTCTGATATACCTTTTAAAATCAAATGTTCTTTTACCTTATCTTGAGATCAAGTAAAACAATTTAAGTAATCTCAACAAGGACAATGAATTTTACATTATTCTCCCATATTGAGACGTACAAATTTCATGAAAGTTAAAACTCCCAAAACATGCTTGTTAGAATATTTTGAATCCATCATCCAAATTTTGTCCATGTTAATAGGTTGTTCCTAAAATAATTTAAACATCAAACACAATTCCTTACGAATCTAATATAATGATATCAAAAGAAAAATTATAAATTAATGCAATTTTTACTTTTCTAACTTTTGGTTCTTATCAATATAATGCTTCATGTTATGTAATGACCCGGTTTACGTACAATTTGATTGTGCTACGAGTCGATGCTAGATCAGTACAGTGAATTTTCTTATCATTTATGTGTAAGCATAACATAAAGTTAACATCCTCGATTTAAAATCAAAAGGACATTTTTCAATTAATCAGAGTTATCGTTCAATTACAAATTAACTACGTTTACATCCCTAGATATATTTCATAAACATTACTGTACTTACAAAAATTTAGATACAAAAGAATGCCTATTCAGGGCATATCTTTGATGTAGAAGAATACTCTGTGGAAATATGGTTGTGCAAAAGAAATCCTACTTACAAAAGCGGTCCCAACAACTGATGAGACTCTATGGAGGAAAGTAAAGGATGAGCTCTACGTGCTCAGTAAGAAAAAGAATATGACAGGTGGATAAATACACTAACTACATGAGCATAAAAGGTTTATCATGCAGAAAATACCAAACTTTTGGCATGTAGTAAAAATCAGAGTCGAAAAAACGATAACAGTATTAGTCTCAGTAGAGCAAACATTATGCTAAATTCATCATGAGTTCTAAAAGCTTTACACAATAGGATATAATAATTTTCATCGATAATACAGTTCGTTTAGTCATTCAGTAAAACAAATATACGAGACAAGGCAGTGCATGCTATAGACAGTATGAAAAATGGCTAATGTCGATGACTCTGAGCATCACTAATCAGGTGTGCTGGGATGTCAATCGCTGTGAGAGTGGTTAAGTACCCAACCGGCTCACAGTATAGTATGCCCGAAGACAGAAACACGGTACAACGTACTCATGTGTGTGCCACATGATACATCATACTCCATGGACAACAGTAACAGTAACAGTAACTGTAACAGTAACAGTAATAGTGTAGCATGTCTTAATTAAGTCCATTGTCTCCAGTAAGTACGAACCAGACAGTACAACACATAGTCGACATGCGTATCAAGCACATTTATCCGATACTATAAATCCCCAAAATTTCCCTGTAATTTGTTCGTAAAAACGAACGAGTGGAAATAAAATGTACGCTTAGTATAAAATAAAATAAATAGATAAATAAATAATAATAAAGTAGTAATAATAATAATAACAATAATAAAATGATAATAATAATAATAAAAATAAAATAAAAATAAAATAAAATAAAATAAAATAAAATGATAAAAAAATAAAAAAATATAATATGGTGAAACTGGAAACACGAAACCTCTGCTCCCCAGCCCTTCTGCACACCAGCTCTCTTGCAGCACCAACTCTGCACACTGAACCCCCCTGCCACAACCAAACTCCTCCCTTCATCAATCTCCATCACCCACCCGCTCCTAGCACTGAATACTACAGTGGAAACAGTCTATGTACAAGAAATCGAGATAGGTAGCATCTATATAAACAAACAGTATAGAGGCAGAAATGAAAGAAAAAGGAAAAGAGAGAGAGGTTGGCAGTTGAAGAAACCGAGAGGCTTGGATGACTGGAGCAAAATAGGTGAGACATGAAGTGGTGATTAGAGCTCCTCGACCTTCTCCATTTTACTGCAAGTTGAGGTCGAAGAAAAGAGGTCCTTATCGGCTTAGTGTGAAACTGGAGCAAGGCGTGGCTGAAGGAGAAAGTGGAGTTAGCGAGACTGCCCGGGAAGTTAGAGAACAGAAGTAATAGAGGATCGGGCGTGGAGGCTGGAAATGGTGGCTCTCGACTGGTCGACGAGGATATTGGAAAATAGAGAGCTCATTCTTTGTTTACTGTGCTGGGATTGGTCTCTACTGGTCACAGGCAAAGGGGCATAGCCGCGGGCTGCTAAAGGCTACTGCCGGAGGCAGAGGTAGCTGAACGTGCAACCATTATGTCTAGTCGCTCATCAGCACTGGAAACAATTAACTATGAGGTAGACCCGTAGTATGTGGACTAAGACTCATGGCGAGCATCCTAGCTATGAGGTATATCCAAGGTTTGAGGACTAAGACTCATGGCGAGCATCCCACCTTGAGATAGGGTCCATGGAGTATTGTGTACCGTGTATGTCACATGGAGTACGTTGTACCGTGAGTACACGATGAGAGTGAGTTGTGAGCTGACAGCTAAGATTTGACCCACCTCCCGTTACAGCAATTGTGAAACCCCGCACACCGAGTACTGTGTAGCATGAGATCATTGAAAATGAGTTATGATCATCACTCAGAACATGTAGTCACCTATCTTTGTTTTCTTTTCATGCTATGTATATTGAGACTTCTTAAATGAAATACCACATGGTTTATGATATGAACATGTGAGTTTGTGAATTGTGAAAAGGGTAACCCGAGGGATGGGTCCATGTTTTTAAACATGATGAATGCCATATGATTTTGATTTAAATGAATGATAAGATAAATGTGATTTGTGTGAAATTACATGAGAAATGCAGTGTTTTGCATAAAATGCTGAGGTTGAACTAGCATATTTCCAGTTTTATAACTGATGTTTTGTATATATATATATATATTGCATAATGATTTGAGAGAGATGCATGCTTTAGATACAATTGGGTAAGGAAACGATTTCAAGGCATAAGCATTGTATTTTGTAGATAGTGCAGTTATCTACTTGCTTGCCTGATTTCCTTACTGAGCTGTGAGTTCACCCCCTTATTATTTCCCTCTTTTCAAAGCATCCATAGTAGGTGGACACGGCTTAGGATTGACATTCCCTGATATCCGCTGCCTAGCCATCACGAGAGGTATATACACTTGATATTTTGTACTGAACATTGTATAAGCACAGCTATGTAAATTAATGTACGGTTGGGATGTATATGTACAAATACGTGTATTAATGTATAAAAGAATATTAAATTTTATACATGTTATGAATGAGTGTGAATGGGTGACTAAATCGAATCACAGCCCAACATTTGATGTGAGCGATGACAGAAGAAGAGGTAAGAGAAATACAAAAAATTTATGGTAATTTTGGTAGGTCGCGTGTGTAGGAAGGGCATGATAGGAGCACAATCCTTAAGTGCTACTCATGCTCCTCTCTGGACCTTGAATACACTAAGATATCATCAATGAAGACAATCAAAATTTGATCTAGATAAGGCTTAAAAACCTCATTCATTAATTTCTTAAAAGGCTGCAAGGGCATTAGTTATCTCGAATGGCATCACTAGGAACTCGTAATAACCATATTGAGTCTTGTAAATTGTCTTAGGTATGTCATCTTTCCTGATTTTCAACTGATGATACCCATATTGGAGGTCGATTTTAGAGAACACATGAACACCCCGTAGCTGATCAAACAAGTCATGATCTTGGGGTGAGGATACTTGTTCTTAATGGTGGCCATATTAGTCAATATGTAATCAATACATAGCCATAGGTTGCCATCCTTCTTTTAAACAAATAAAACTGGAGCAACCCATAGTGAAACATTGAGCTGGATAAACCACTTATCCAATAAATCCTCAAGCTACCTCTTAAGTTCCTCTATTTCCATTAATGCCATGTGGTAGGGAAGCTTAGATATTGGCTGAGTATCATGAGCCAAATCGATTACATATTTGATCTTCCTATCCGGAGGTAACCTAAGCAACTCATTAAAAAACAAATTGGGAAACTCCCTAACCACAAGGATATCACAAATATCCAAAGGTCCCTTCCTAGTATCCTCAACATATGCAATATATCATTCATAACATTGAACACAATTAGTCTTACAAATAAAACAAAACATAATATTTCATTTTTTATTTATCAAAACATACAACATATGGATCGGGTAAAGAGAAGGTTACAGTTTTAGCATAACAGTCCAAACAAACATGATAGGCAATTAACTAATTCATACCCAAAATAACATTAAAATCATACATATTAAGAAATACTAAATGTGCTGCAAACTCCTTCTCTCCTACCCTTAACTTACAATTCATGCATGCTATATCAGTCATCCGGGACAGTTTTATAAGAGTACTTATATGTAGAATATGAACTAGATGTATAAGCTTTAAATGTAGCTTATGAACACTTAATGGTGAAATAAATGAATAAGTAGAGCCAAGATCAAATAAGGCTAAAACCTCAAGGTCAAAGATCAGTATCTTACCCTTAGCAACCACAAATGATGTCTTTGCAGTCTCTTGATCCAAAGTAAATGCATGCCCTTGAGTGATCACCTTTTCCCCTTTTTAAGCTATTGTGGCCATCTTCTGAGCTGCGGGCCTCTCAGCAGGCTTCTCGACTGGTCGCTCGGTTGATCTCTAGGCGGGCATAGGTATTGGCCAGTCTCTGATGAGGTGACCTGTCTGATCACAATTAAAACACCTACCTGTAGTTTTATAGCAAGGTCTGGTACCATGATTTTTACCATAACTCTTACACACAGTCTATGCACCCTAAACGTTCCTAATAGCAGTAATAGTAGTGCAGGTGGTAGTAGCAATAACAGGAGCAGGCTTAATAGCCTTAGATTGAAACTCTGTAGTCCTCTATCTCTTACTAGAGCTCATCTGCTGAGAACTCTTATGGTCAAAGGATCTCTTTCCCTTATCCTTATCCCTGGACCTATAATCTGACGAGTGAAGCTGATAATCATGCTCCACTAATTGGTCTCTTAACGGCCTTATCATATGTAGTGATGTCAAAATGGACTAACTTAAACTGTGTAAATGGTCTCAATCCTTACACAAATCTATCGACTCTCTTCTCCTCACTCTATAGAGTCTTTGCATCATAGAGGCTCGGTGCAGTGAAACGAGCCTCATACTAATTAATAGTCTGAGTCCCTTGAGTCAAAGATAAGAATTTCGGCTGCATTTTTCTCTAAGAAGTCTACAGAATGAACTAGTGGTAGAAAGCAGACAAGAAAATTGTCTAAGTAATCTTAAGGTAACGAGCATCCAATACTCTTTCGGTGGCCCTTCACCAAACTGTAACATCACCTTTAAATGTTAAAGTGGCCAGAACCACCCTCTTTAGAGATAGACTCCTTAAATTCTCAAACAGCTTCTCTACCTCGAGAAGAGAATGATCGGCTACTATCGGAGCCTTTTCCCTTTGAACGATGGTAGATTAAACTTTTGAAACTGCCAGAGGCTGCTTAAGTATCTATCATCACCATCACCATCACCAACGGTTGGTGGCTATTGTGGAGCCTGATGCTGTGCCGATGGTGGTGGTGTCGACTGTTGAACCTGAGGCTGAGGTGGGTCTTGAGGAGGAGATACAAGAGCCTGTGGTATCGACTGATGAAGCGAAGTGCCCTAGTGACCGTTAGTGGTGTCGATATCAGTTTTCTGTTGCGTCATGAAATCAGTCAACATGGCAATCAGAGTTTGGAGGCCCTAGTCTAGTCAAGCAATACTGGTATTAGGGCTTTCAAGTTGTGGAAGAGGTGGTGCCTAGGGGAGCCTGTCTCCAGGCACGTCTTCCACTCATCGTAGTACAATAACTTATACAAACATGAAAGTTCTTAGCTTATAACTAGTAGAAATTTACAATTTATATCTAGACAAGCACAAACTTTGGGATGTAAACTTAACTTATCTACACTGATCGTACTATACAAACACTGCTCTGATACTAACTCTGTCATGTACCGATTTCCTTAAAATTTTAGAACAAATTTTTTATTTTTTCGTACTTAGGTTTGCTTACGTTTAATACAGATTCTTACTTAGCCGATTTATTTATCAATCCGATATTATTTTGGTCTCAAGCATTGTGTGTTATGATCTCGTATAATTAATTCATAATTTTTTGAATTACTTTTCTTAGCATAATCATGTTTCATAGAGTCACAAATCTTAAAATATTATCTATCACATCACTCTCGAATGAGACTATAATTGACATCTAATACAGTTGAGCTTACTGCATTATATTTCCATTATAGCCTTTAAGATAACTCACAAATATAATAGTGTTTACATTCAGACATAAATATACATAAATTGTGCATTACAAATGTCTGAAGATAGTAAATTGAACTATACAAGAGGATATATATACCTCAAAGCAAAAGTAGTAGAGGTAGGTGGAAGACACACCCTCCAATGCTCTACTCTAAAAGATACCCGATCTACCACAAGTAATTTGAATGGAAAGAAGACGAAAGGTGAGCTTATGCTTGGTAATGAACGTTTACAAAAAAAGTGCATAAAATGTAGGGGCAAGCTCGAAAACCCATAAATCATAATGAATGTTATAATAAATGCAAATCAAATTATTTATATTAATTTTGATCCAAAGCTAATCAAACCTTTATTTAAAAATAATCAGAAATATAGTTCATATCATTGAAAAATTCATTGCTTATCTAAATTCTTACTTTCATAATCACGCTTAAAACATAATTCATCACAAATCCATAGCTTAAAAGTATAGTCATAAAAATTTTATAACTTATGATTTCATACATAAAACATAGTCATAGCATAGATAAGACAAGGTATATATCCAACTAGTAACATGTAATCATAACATAGGTCCCAATAAGGGAAGTGATTTAATGGCCAAGATCAAAGTCCACCGTCCCACTGGATAGGTGAGAACCAGGAAGGCTAAAGAAGTGTCCAAGTGTAAGACCCGTATTTTTACATGTAACTCTTATGAATTCCTAAGTATGCATTCGTTTATGTAATGTAAATCATTAGAAGGGAAAGGTCCGTAATTCTGATGTACACACATGTTATATGAATCTGTGATGTACACGTAAGTTTCATTAAGTATGAATAATAAGAAATGGACCTTTCTAAGTGATGAATGTGTATTGAATGCAAAATGAGTAGTGTGGTAAATGGAAATGAAGTTAGCTTTGAGAATTGGAGTGAAAAATGGCTAAGTATGGCTGCAGGACAAGGGGAGATCGATCTCCAATGCAAGGGAGATCGATCTTAGAGGCATTTTGAAGAAAAAAATCGATCCTCAGTCCAAGCAGATCGATCCCCTTAAGTCTCGGCCTGAAGAAGATCGATCTCATTACCCTGCCAGATCGATCTGAGAAGCTCTCGGCCTGGGAGAGATCGATCTCATGTTCTTCGACAGATCGATCTCCTAAGCTTGAAAATTCAATGCAGGAAGGCTAAAAATAGCTGCAGATCGATCTCATCAAGCATTTTCTATAAAACAAGACTTGTTGAACTGCAGATTTCGGAAGAACATCAAACCTTCCATTCTAAACAATGTAACCTAGCTTTTCACCATAGGAAAACCATCATTTGTCATACAAATTGAAGGAAGTTGGTTTAGCAAGATTATTCATAGTGGAGAGGAGAACAACTTAGTCCAAAAACAAGTGGTGAAACTATTTGATTGAAGGAAACAAGGTGATTTCTCCAATTTCAACCAAAAGGAGAAAAGTCTATCTATGTGAGATTTCAATGCACCAATCTCATGTATGTTGAGCTATATAATTTTTTGAGTTGATTGGTGTATATATTGTTGATTTAAACATCTTAGAAGATGTTTAATCTCCATGACCTGTACTTGGTGAAATATGAGAAAAAGATGAGAAAGTTAAGTAGGCATGGATTTAATGATGATTTAAGCATGAATAGATGTTATTAAGCATATATACATGATTGTACAACAGTTTGATGAAGTTCATGTGTTAGAAACAAAAATGGCTAAAATGGAGTATATGTGGTGTTCGATGAAATGCCATAATGAAATAAAATCATGAACTTGAGGTATTACAAGCTTAATACCAGTTTAATACGAACCAGCAGACTCATGGAGTCTAAGAGATTCTCGAAAATGGGTTATATGCTTGAAATGGACTTGTGAAAGGATAAAGTCTGATAATGGTGTAACTAGGCCAAATGAGATATAAATGGCCAAATGCATTTATTTGAATATCATGCAAGTGAAATGAAGTATGACAATATACTAATGTGTGTAATACACAATTTCAGCTCCACGAGATATCGTTGGAATCGATAAGAAGGATCACGAGAAGTAAAAATCGAAAGAAAGCGATTCAAGCATGATTCGAGGTAAGGGACTTATGCTAGCTATAGAGATAGCTATACGTATGTTTTCTTACCTGCTGTGTGTGACTGTATGCGATACGTATATAGATATTGGTATATCTAGGTAGAAAAGTACGTACGAGAATAAGTCTATAGTATGAGTTGCACAACTTCTATGATTGTTGTGAAAAGAGGTTTTTGCAAACATTTTGATAAAGAATAATAATAGACGGGCTCTCGATTTAATCAAGTGCATGAAAAGTTTCTAAAGAGTGATTGAAAGGAGATTTTCCCTCTCACTAACGACTATACATTGATCCATTTCTATTTCTTTTCTGTGTGAAATCGTGCTAGAGCCTGAATGGCAACGGTAGATTTATCAGCTCTGCTCGCACGTTATTTTCAAAGGGATTTTTGAGAAAAGCAAAAGAGTACTCGATGGCTTGGGTGATGCTGTGTGTTCCACTCGAGAAGTTTGCACTAGATTTTAGGAATCATGCTAGAGCCTTCGAGTATTGCTGTGTGTCTTGCTCTGACTATGCTTGCATGTGAATTCCTATTGTACCTGCTCGATGCCTCAGGTATGTTGTGTGTCTTACGCTGAGTTGCTTGCACAAGGTTTTTATGATTGTCCTGTGTGTTGAGTAAAACCGTGTTAGAGCTGTCATGTATTGCTTTGTGTCTTGCATTGACCTACTCACACCCGGAAGCGCGGAAAACAGGGCAAATTTAAAACTTTTTCACGTCCATACACAATTCTAGGTGCATTCCTGTGCTGTGTCATGCATCATCATATATATATATATATTATAAAACATTCACCTCAGGATCTCATCGAATAATATTGATATATCATACCATATACATTCCTCAATTCAAATTTAATTAATCCTAATACATCCCATACATCATTGTTCATCAAGTGTCTGTAAATATAACTTTAGTCTGGGTACATGAACGTTAAAGTATACGTCAAAATACAATATATGGCCTAGAGCTCAAGTCCTCCACTAGCCACTACTCTGTACGTCACAGCAAACTCTCTTCACATGAAGAAATCTAGGGGGATATAAAATAGGGTGAGCTTCCTAATCGCTCAGTAAGGGGGTAAGGGACTCATTAACAAAAATGATTAATCACACAGCACAATCATTTTGCTTGATAACTGAAACTCAATAAGCTCAACAGAGAAACGTAGCATGAAATCATTAAAACATCATTATCATCTCATTTCTCTAAAATCATGTAAAAACATGAGAGTAAATGGCTCAGCATGAAAACCATAGTTACAAGCATATGGAAATAAGGATGCGATAATGACTTTTCTCGTAAAACATGATAAAAATCACCTCAGTAGTAATGCACGTGGCACAACCATAAAACACAATCTCATGTGTAAAACGGAGACTAGGCAAAGAAACTCAGATAAAAAAATTCGTCATGGCACATCAAAATAATCTCCTCTGGGTGGACATCCCAGGCATCCTCAAAAGAGGGAACGTCGACAATATGGTCATATACATGGTGTATTAGTCTTACGTGTTACCAGAACAAGGCCCAGACTTACATGCTACCAGAGCAAGGCCTCTCCTCATGCACACTATCGGTCTTACATGCTACCAAAGCAAGGCCCAAACATACATGCTACCAAAGCAAGGCCACCCAGCGTTACCAGAGCGGGGGTCATCTCACGTTACCAGAACGGAGGCATCTCTCTCTGCTGAACCGAAGGAATATCAGACTTACATGCTACCAGAGCAAGGCCCGGTGTGTTATCACATGACACGCCTAAGTCTCAATAACAGCCATTATCATATAAAATTGTTTTGCCTTCACGTAAAGCTCATAATGGTTTCTCTCATAAAACTCATCTGAAAACCCATTTTTTTGTACTCATTACAAAACATGTCAAAACCGAGCTCAAACCGGTAAAACACGCACACATTTCTCAAATCTCAGTACGCCTTAACGTAGAGCCCAAATCCCATTTTACTTTTAAACTCAAACGGTTTGTAAAACAATTTCACACTTTGTTTACAACTCATAAAAATTGGGCCTCAATCGGCTATAAAACCGTGTGCAATAACTTAATCACAACTCGTAAAAACATGCTTGTTTCTCAAAACATTTCATGCTACAATTATCATCACAAATCACATACACAAATGCGTTTAAATTTTCCTTTACCTTGTTGCACCTCGTATAGTGTAATCGTTTCCCCCGAACGACGGATTAGCCTCGCATTCCTCTCTGGAACTCCCGGGCTGTCCAAATGATGTACAAACATCATCAACATACCATCACATTGTCTCAAATCTCAACATCGAGCATAATTGCTCACATTCTCATAATTTCTTAATACCTCAATGATTCTAACAACCTTAACCATTTTTAGCCTACTTATCACAAATCTATAGCCACAATTGTAGAAATCTACTTCCAAATGAAGGATTAAAGCTTAGAAATTTACCCAAAACTTGTGGAGTGCTCAATTCACACCTCAACTCAAATTGTCCTTCGATTTTCAAGTATGTTGTTCTCCTTTCGATGAGGAACAACTTTCCTTCTTGCCACAACCTTTGATTTAAACAAAAATGGGTGTTTTGAAAGAGAGAAAAAGCTAGGGATTTCAATTTTTTGGAGAGAGAAGATGAATTCCAGCGAAAACACAGGGGTCCTTATATAGGCAAGAGGCAAGAGATTGATCTGGTCTTGTAGGAGATCAATCTGCCTTTGAATTTGGGAACGTTTTGGGCACTTTTTATACCTACCAGATCGATCTGTCGTAGGGGTAAGATTGATCTCATAATCTTAAGGAGATCGATCTGCTCTTGTAGGAGATCGATTCCCTTAAGGCAGAATCATAAGGAGATCAATCTGCTTCCATTGGAATTCGATCTGTTCATTTAGATTTTCCATTCCTTGTCACTTTGGCCTACCAAATCAATCCCCTCTCCTCCAAGATCGATCTGGCCTCATAGTTTCACCCTTTGGTTGCACACTTGACATAAAATATCCATATATAATTGCCATAATTTACTCCATTGATTATTTCTCATTCAAACTCATTCATCACTTAGAAATTACCTTCCTAACTACCTCAATATAAGAGTACATCACATTCAACTTAATCAATTACACTTCATGTTCACATTACATAATTAGATGCGTATAGAATTCTCATGTCTCACATCCTTCCCACCTTAAAAGAATTTGGTCCTCTAAATTCAACTCGACTCGTCAAACAGATGGGGGTACTTCTCCTTCATGAGGCTTTCCAACTCCCAAGTTGCCTCTTCCATCGAGTGATGCTTCCATAAGACTTTCACTAATGGGATACTTTTAGTCCGAAACACATTCTCTTTCCTACAAAGGATTCGGACAGGTTCTTTCATATAACTCATGTCCTTTTGTATGTTCATCTCTTCATACTCCGGGTGGCACTTCCTCAACATAGATACATGGAAGATGTTGTGTATCCCATACATCAGTGGGGGTAATTCCAACCTGTAGGCTACCTCTCCCACTCTCTCAAGAATCTCGAATGATCCAATGTATCGAGGACTCAATTTTCCTTTCTTTCCAAATCTCATGATACCCTTACTTAGTGATATCTTCAAAAATATTGCATCACCAACATCAAACTCAAGTGGCCGTCTACGCACATCAACGTAGCTTTTCTGTATACTCTGTGCAGCCAATAATCTCTCACATATAAGTTTCACACTCTGTACAACTTGTTCAACAAGCTCGAGAGCATTTATCTTTTGTCACCCACTTCTTCCCAAGCTATAGGGGATCTACACCTCCTGCCATATAGAGCCTCAAAAGGTGCCATTCCAATACTCACATGATAGCTATTATTGTACGCAAACTCTGCTAGGGGCAGGTGATCATCCCATGATCCCTTAAAATCCATCGTACACGCCATCAACATATCCTCCAGGGTCTGAATAGTCCTCTCTGACTGACCATCTGTCTGAGGATGATAGGTGGTACTAAAACTCAATCGAGATCCCATGGACTCCTGAAAATGGGTCAAAAAATCTGGAGGTAAATCGAAAATCTCTGTCATAAGTAATACTCACTGGAGCCCCATGTAATCTAGCTATCTCGCTGACATATAACTCAGCTAAGGCATCCATAGTATTTGTGCTCTTGATGGAAAGGAAGTGGGCATTTTTTCTCAGTTTATCCACTATGACCCATATAGCATCACGACCTCTTCGGGTCCTCGATAAATCCATAATAAAGTCCATGATGACATACTCCCATTTCTATGTTGGCACAGGTAAAGGCTGTAACAATCCTCAGGGCTTTTGATGCTCAGCTTTCATTTGCTGGCACACTAAACATCTTGCCACATAATTTGCCACGTCTCGCTTCATACCACTTCACCAGTACACCTTTCTCAAATCTCAGTACATCTTAGTACTCCCTGGGTGCATGGTGTATCGCGAGCAGTGGGATTCTCTCAGTATCTGTTTCTTCAGGGTATCATCGTCAGTTAAACAAATTCGTCCTCTAAATCTCAACAATCCATCCTCACTGACTATAAGATCCGACTGCAAAGTTTGCTCGGCTTGGCTAACCATATCAATCAACCGCTGATTATTACGCTGCTCAGTTCTAATTCGATCCATGATCCTGGGCTCTATTCGTAGGCTAGCCAAAAATCCAGTCTCTACCTCTATAACACTGATCCGGAGTTTGACGAACTGCTCTAATAAATCCCATTCCCTGACCATCATAGCAGATATCATACTCTTCCTGCTCAGGGTATCAGCCACTACGTTCGCCTTCCCTGAATGGTGCAGAATCTCACAGTCATAATCCTTAAGGAGTTCCATCCATCTCCTTTGTCTCATATTTAACTCTTTCTGATCAAACAGATACCTCAAACTCTTGTGGTCAGTGAAAATCTGGAATCTTTCCCCATATAAATAGTATCGCCAGATCTTCAAGGCAAATACCACAGCAGCTAACTCCAAATCATGCGTGGGGTAATTTCGCTCATGATCTTTCAACTGTCGCGATCCATAGGCGACCACTCTTCCATGCTGCATGAGCACACACCCCAATCCTTGATAGGAAGCATCACTATACACTGAAAATCCTCCTGATGCCTTAGGGATAGTCAACATAGGTACCGCTGTTAATCCCCTCTTTAATTCCTGAAAATTGAGCTCACATTGATCAGTCCATATGAACAGAGTCTTCTTACGCGCGAGGTTGGTCAAAGGAGCGGCAATCCTGAAAAAGCCCTCTACAAATCTTCTACAATATCCTGCCAAACTAAGAAAACTTCGCACCTCTGTAACTGTCCTCAGTCTTTCCCAATTAAGCACAGCCTCCACTTTAGTTAGATCAACTGATACTCCTTCCTCTGAAACTATATATCCAAGGAAAGCTATCTGATCTAATCAAAACTCACATTTACTAAGCTTTCCATATAATTGCTTATCTCGAAGTATTTGAAGTACTAAGCACAAGTGTTGTGCGTGCTCCTCATAAGACCGAGAGTACACCAAGATGTTATCAATAAAGACTATCACAAACTAATCTAGATAGTCTCTAAACACCTCATCCATTAATCTCATAAAGGCTATAGGGGCGTTCGTCAATCCAAAGGGCATCACTAGAAATTCATAATGGCCATACCTTGTCCTGAAGGCCGTCTTCGAAATAGCTTCCTCCCTAATCCTCAATTAGTGATAGTCCGATCTTAAAACAATCTTAGAGAAGACTGAGGCCCCTCTCAGCTGATCAAGCAGATCGTCAATCCTGGGCAATGGGTATTTATTCTTCACCGTGGCTTTATTCAATAGTTGGTAGTCTATGCATAGTCTGAGACTACTATCATTCTTCCTTATGAATAACACTGGTGCTCCCCACGGTGAGACACTGGGTCTAATAAATCCCTGATTCAATAACTCCTGTAGTTGTTTCTTCAATTCCTCTAGTTCCACTAACGCCATCATATACGGAGGTCTAGAGATAGGCTGAGTATCTAGTACCAAATCAATAGTAAACTCCAGCTCTCTCTCTGGTGGTAAACTGAGTAACTCATATGGGAAGACATCCGAAAATTCACACACCACAGGTATATCCTCAATCCTCAGATGTTACCAGTTATCATCAGAAATGAGCGTTTCATAACCTTCACATTAAAAGCAAATTTAATACTCTCAAAAGGTAACATCATAAATTTCAAATTGCTTACAAATATTCCACACATTTATTTCCTCAATATTTCAAACATACACTGTAAAGTTCAGGTAGGGAGAAAGTTATTATCTTAGTGTAGCAGTCTAAACTCACTCGATTGGTTACCAGCCAATCTATTCCCAAAATCACATCGAACCCATGTATATTTAACATCATTAGATCTACTAACATTACTCTATCTCCCACATTTATTTCACATCCTCTACAATCTTATTCGTTCTCTGGGACTCACGCATAGGGTTATTCACATGTAATATATATTCTAGAGGTTCAAACTTCAAATTTAACTTACATGCAAAATGCTCAGAAATAAACGAATGCGTGGATCCTGGATCAATCAACACATGAGCCTTATGATTACAGACAGAGAGTGTACCTCTTTAGTTTCTGCAGAAGTGTCTGATGTTTCCTTATCCAGAGCAAACACATGTCCCACTGTGACGGGCTTCTTCCCTTTCGCTACAGTAGTGGCCTGTCTTGGAGGATTCACTCTCTGAGGTTGCTGTCTGGTAGACTCTGGAGCATGTGGCTTCTGAGGTTGATGACAGTCTTTTACTTTGTGACCCATGTCTTCATATCTAAAATATCCACGGATTAACCCAATATAATTTCCCTCATGCGATCGGCCACAATCCCCACAAACCCTTATCTCAGGCCTGACATCTTGAGGGGTCTCCCTAATAATGGGATAAGCTCTGGGTCTCTCTAATCTACCCTTCTGTGCCTTAATCCTTCCTCTTCTGAAGAAACCTCTCCGAACATCTTTCTAGGAAATTGCTGGCCTCTTGTCCTTATCCATAGTAACTACTTTGAACTCATTCTGCGATTGTACCATTTTGATTCCCCTTTCAATCTCTTGTGCTCGTATCAAAGCATGTCCAAACTCAGTAATACACAACCCTATCAATCGATCTCTGATGATGGGCTTTAGTTCATATACAAATCTCTCGGTGCAGAGCTCTTTATCTTTAAAGGTCTCTGGATCATATTTTAATAGAGTGGTAAATCGACTCTCAAAGTCATCCACAGACATATCGCCCTGTACCAGACTCGAAAACTCAGCCTGCATCCTTCTCTGGGCAAGTCGTGGTACATATTGGGCTCTAAAGACCTTCTGAAACTCTTCCCAGCTAATCACATCTTGTCGGGACATCAAAATACTCTGGGTAGTATCCCACCAATCTCGAGCTCTCCCTTTCAACATATAAGCACCCATACTGACCCTCTAAGCATCAGTGCATCCCAAATAGTCAAATATGACTCTCAACTCAGTCAGCCACTCCTCAGACTCTACAGTTTCCTTTCTCCCCTTGAATGCTGGTGGATTCATTTTCAAAAAGTCCATCAGTCGGACCATATTTTTGTCATCGGGTTGAGTGGCGAGAGGCACCGGGTCCATTTGTACTGGGGGCGCGGGAGGTCCTTGTGGTGGTGTAGGAGTAGTACCCAAAGTATTAACCTCAAAATGTTACACGAATAACACTGCCATCTACTCAAAACCCTACCGCACATTTATCTCAATTCGGTTAAATCGAGAGTTAGGACTCTCCGATTGTGGGGCAGGTGGCGGAGGTGGCTCTGTCTGCCTCCTCGAATGACCTCGTCATCCACTCATTTTCAATCTCAATACGTTTCCTACGCGTACACATCAAACTTGATTGAAATTTCAATCCTCAATTTTAGTTCATGACCAGACTTATACAGACACTTGGGATGTATCCTATTTCACTTAACCGACACTGACAGTACTAAACACCTTAAGCTTTGATACCAAATAAACTCTGTGACGAATTGGAAGCGTAGAAAACAGGGCAAATTTAAAACTTTTTCACGTCCATACACAATTCTAGGTGCATTCCTGTGGAGTGTCATGCATCATCATATATATATTATAAAACTTTCACCTCAGGATCTCATCGACTAATATTGATATATCATACCATATGCATTCCTCAATTCATATTTAATTAATCCTAATACATCTCATACATCATTGTTCATCAAGTGTCGGTAAATACAACTTTAGTCTGGGTACATGAACATTAAAGTATACGTCAAATTACAATATATGGCCTGGAGCTCAAGTCCTCCACTAGCCACTACTCCGTACATCACAGCAAACTCTCTTCACATGAAGAAATCTGGGGGGATATAAAATAGGGTGAGCTTCCTAATCGCTCAATAAGGGGGTAAGGGACTCATTAACAAAAATGATTAATCACACAACATAATCATTTTGCTTGATAAGTGAAACTCAATAAGCTCAACAGAGAAACGTAGCATGAAATCATTAAAACATCATTATCATCTCATTTCTCTAAAATCATGTAAAACCATTAGAGTAAATGGCTCAACATGAAAACCATAGTTACAAGCATATGGAAATAAGGATGCGATAATGGCTTTTCTCATAAAACATGATAAAAATCACCTCAGTAGTAATGCACGTGGCACAACCACAAAACACAATCTCATGTGTAAAACGGAGACTAGGCAAAGAAACTCAGATAAAAAAATTCATCATGGCACATCAAAATAATCTCCTCTGGGTGCACATCCCAAGCACCCTCAAATGAGGAAACGTCAACAATATGGTCATGTACATGGTGTATTAGTCTTACGTGTTACTAGAACAAGGCCCAGACTTACATGCTACCAGAGCAAGGCCTCTCCTCATGCACACTATCAGTCTTACATGCTACCAAAGCAAGGCCCGGACTTACATGCTACCAGAGCAAGGCCACCCAGCGTTACTAGAGCGGGGGTCATCTCATGTTACCAGAACGTAGGCATCTCTCGTTGCCAAAGCCGAGGAATATCAGACTTACATGCTACCAGAGCAAGGCCCGGTATGTTATCACATGACACGCCTAAGTCTCAATAACAGCCATTATCATATAAAACCGTTTTGCCTTCATGTAAAGCTCATAATGGTTTCTCTCATAAAACTTATATGAAAACCCTTTTTTTATACTCATTACAAAACATGTCAAAATCGAGCTCAAACCGGTAAAACACGCACACATTTCTCAAATCTCAGTACGCCTTAACGTAGAGCCCAAATCCCGTTTTACTTTTAAACTCAAACGGCTTGTAAAACAATTTCACACTTTGTTTACAACTCATAAAAATTGGACCCCAACCGGCTATAAAACCGTGTGCAATAACTCAATCGCAACTCGTAAAAACATGCTTGTTTCTCAAAACATTTCATGTTACAATTATCATCATAAATCACATACACAAATGAGTTTAAGTTTTCCCTCACCTTGTTGCACCTCGAATAGTGTAATCGTTTCCCTCGAACGACGGACTAGCCTCGCATTCCTCTTTGGAACTCCCAGGCTGTCAAACGATATGCAAACATCATCAACATACCATCACATTGTTTCAAATCTCAACATCGAGCATAATTGCGAACATTCTCATAATTTCTTAATACCTCAATGATTCTAACAACCATAACCATTTTCAGCCTACTCATCACAAATCTACAGCCACAATTGCAGAAATCTACTTCCAAATCAAGGATTAAAGTTTAGAAATTTACCCAAAACTTGTGGAGTGCTCAATTCACGCCTCAGCTCAAATCGTCCTTCGATTTTCAAGTATGTTGTTTTCCTTTCGATGAGGAATAACTTTCCCTCTTGCCACAACCTCTGATTTAAATGAAAATAGGAGTTTTGGAAGAGAGAGAAAGGTATTTTGATTTTTTGGAGAGAGAAGATGAATTCCAATGAAAACACAGGGGTCCTTATAAAGGTAGGAGGCAAGAGATCGATCTGCTCTTATAGGAGATCGATCTGCCTTTGAATTTGGGAATGTTTTGGGCACTTTTTATGCCTACCAGATCGATCTGTCGTGGGGGTAAGATCGATCTCATAATCTTGAGGAGATCGATCTGCATTTTACAGAAACATTTGGAGATCGATATGCTCTTGTAGGAGATTGATTCCTTTAAGGCAGAATCATAAGGATATTGATTTGCTTCCATTGGAGATCGATCTGCTCGTTTAGATTTTCCATTTCTTGTCACTTTAGCCTACCAGATCGATCCCCTCTCGTCCAAGATTGATCTGGCCTCATAGTTTCACCCTTTGGTTGCACACTTGCCATAAAATCTCCATATATAATTGCCATAATTTACTCCATTGATTATTTCTCATTCAATACTCATTCATCACTTAGAAATTAGATTCCTTAATACCTCAATATAAAAGTACATCACATTTAACTCAATCAATTACACTTCATGTTCACATTACATAATTAGATGCGTATAGAATTCTTAGGTCTCACAGAGGTTTATAAATGTGATGTGATGAGTACAAAACTGTGTCTGAGCCGTAGTGTACTGCTATGTGTTTTGCACTGACCTGCTCGCGCGAGATTTTGAGACAATGAAAATGAGTGATAAGGATCATGGGAGCACGATGTACCGTGAGCATTAGCCATGGGGTAGATGTGTCGTGATTTAAGTATGAGCTGAAGGGATGGTTGATCTGCCTCCCCAAGCGTAGGGTTCCTGCACACCTGATCAGTGTTGCATGGAATCCGACTATGGCCATAAGTCTTGTTATATCCGAGTGATATAGCATAGTCACTACTATGTGTTATGATGTATGTCTCCCTTGCTGTGTGTTTGGGGATGTGATAACCCATGATTATGTCTCATGTATATTAAATTGTTGTGTGCAAAGTGATTTCTAAATATATATTCAATGCTTTTAAAGCTGAGCTATGTCAATTGAATATGTTGTGTGCTTCGATGTGAGTATGCATATACCCATCTAGAGAATTAATGGTTTCGCATTAATGGAGGTTGTTTTAAAGAACATGCATATTGTCTTATAAGAAAAATGAACATATATGTATTTTAGCATGTAGATAGTGTAGTTATCTACTTGCTTTCATATTTTCCTTACTAAGCGCATTAGCTCACCCCCTTATTTCCTCCTCCACAGATACTACACAGTAGTGAGTATACTGCAGTCGTCCCTGCAATTGTATTTCTACGGTCATCCAGCAGTATAGAGAGGTATACATTTGTGATGAAATAATTTGTATCTTGTAAATTAATGCACAGTAAAGCTAGTATCTTGTATTTTGGGGGATGTATATAATAGAAACTGATGTAAATGCTTCCGTACTTATATATAAAAGTCCAGTTTCTATTTTACTTCTTTCAATTGAGTTTATTAAACTATAAATGGATGAGAAATGGATCGGATGTTAACTCACAGCCCAACTGTAAGTGGCAATACATATGCCTAGATAACATAGGGGTTAGCTGTGCACTGCCAAGGTGCATACATAAAAAAAGCCTACAATCTCAAAAACCATAGCTTCAAACATAATTCTTTGGGATTTGTCATCCCCTTAAGGCAAAACTCATTAAAAGCTTAATTCTTCAAGCTAGGATCATTATCCCCTTAAAGAACTTATGCTTAAAACATAATTCTTAAAACTTAGGATTTTTATCCCCTTAGTAAAACTTAAACTTAATCTTAGCATAAATACTTAGAAATCAGGATCGTCGTCCCCTTACTTAAAAGCCTAAATCATGATCATAGTTCTTAGAAACTAGGATCATCATCCCCTTAGTAAAACTTATTCATAATCATATTCTGATGGTCCCAGTAAGAAAATGATGTTAAAATCAAGGAAAGAAATCAAATAATTGTTTCATTCGAAATTGATTAAAAATCATAATTTATGCAATTTTATTTATAACTATGCAATTTATTAAAGAGTAATATTTAATGTGTTTAGTGAGATTTTTAGTTTTCTTATAAATCGATTACTTAATCTCTTAACTTCAAATAAAATTCTTATGCTTATGCATGGTCTATGTAAAGGGGTCCTTACTTAGATCTTAATTCATAAACTTAAAAAGACATACTTACGAATTAACATAATTTCGATAAATTAAACTTAATTTAAATTAAAAGCGCTTAATTGAAAATCGTGTGTTTTTTAACCAAATCAATTTCTTGATTTAGATCTTGAGACAAGGATGTCTTGAGCACACATCCTTTATCTAAATTTGCAGTGTAGAGAGTTAATCCGGCCTCCGAGACTACTCTAGACTACATATATATGTAACCTACTGCATCACTCATCTCTAGTTAACCTTATTTGCAATGTCGTACCAATTTTTGAATTAATTTCCTTATACTTAATGTTCTCCTTAAGCATAATAAACTCAATAAGTAAATAATTTATTTCTTTCTCTTATCCAAAAACACATTTTTTTCAAGTATATTTTCCATAACTTATTTCTTTTCTTAAACATATTACTAATATGGCTCACTTTGCATAATTTAATTCCTTAATTTCCTTATCTTGGTCAATTGGCCCATTATTCATAATCTTCATTCTACTTCATCATTAACATCATACTTCATTTAATTTAACTAAATTAAGTCTCCATATCTTTACAATTTCCATCACATAGTCTAAGTTTTACAAAAATTTTTACTTAGGCTTCCATTACATTACTTAACTTCATAATCATTCATTTTAACCTTAAACCCCAAAATTCATCTTAACATAGCCTTATTTAACTTAATACTTCACAATAACCCTAAAATTAAACTTACTAACCCTAAAACTCCAAGGTACCACAACCCCAAAGTTAGGCATTACAAGGTTTTCTCTTCATGTCATCACCAAATCATCTTAAGTTTACATGCATTAATCTTATAATTAATCTAGTAAATTAAACCCCAAATTGGTATACTCTAATCCCAACTTATCCCTCTTTGCTGAAATACCTAAATGGTTATCCTAATATGCCATTTCACCAACCACAAACTCAAACATACAAATAACATTACAAAATCATCACCAATCATCAAATCTTAAACCAATTCAAGTTCTTTACTCGACTTGGATCTTAGACCAACCTTGAATCACCTCTTTTTCTCAAGTTTCCAGCTAAAATTTAACACCCAAAATCAGCCTTAAAACATCACTAATAATCATGCCTAGAAACCTTACAGAGAAGAACTCAAAACTCAACTTAATTGTATGTTGGATAGTTTTTGTGCCTTGTTCTTCTAGGCCAGAAATCACCCTCAAGATGAGCTTCTTAAATCCCATAAAAAAATCTATGTTGAAGTAAACTTATAGAGCTATAATTGATCTAATGACCCAAGCTAAATAATGTCATTTTGATGCTGAAAAAAAATCAGGAAAGTGAAGGGCACAGTGATGAGTTGGGTGGGAGTACTCTGACTTTAAAAGCTCTTTTCTTCACTTTTTTGGCTAAAGGAGAAGGAGGCATGAACCCTAAATCCACTATAAACATAATGTATAAAGAATCTAATGTCCAAGGTCTGATTAAATTAGGATTTCAAATGAAACTAACTCCTTAAATCATGGGGTAAGTTGGATCAGCTGCTAATGGTGGTAGTTAGACTTGGAACTATTTTGATCAATTTATTTCTCAGCCATCCCATTTGAATTTTGCCATGATTCCTTAGTAAATTTGTCCCATTTTAAGTATACTTTAAGTCTAATAAACTTTATTATGATTAATTTCATATGATTTGGAAACATTTTTTGGCCTAGCTCTCTTAATCCTATGGTTTTGGACACCAATTTTCCAATTTTGATTTGGCCACTTTATTAACCTTATTTAATCTCTTTAAAACTTTATTTCACCTATTAATTGAATTAGTTACATCATATTTTTATCTTAGTTAAATATCAAATTTCCTTATATTCCATTTGGCCAAGTTTAAACCCTTAAAAATAGTTGGTTGATTTTACAAAACTTAAATCTACCTTAATTATTATTTCTCATCCCATTTCTCCTCCTTATTAATTCTTAAAACCTTGTGGGTTCAATGTACATTAAGTTTTCCATTCCTTGGATGGCATCAAGTTACTATTTTGCATACTTAAGCACTATTCCTTAACATAAGCTCTCAATTTCCCACCTTGTAGGATTAAACAACTTAGTTATTCTTATTCTTTTTATCCATAATCTTAAACCTTCATTTCCATTCATACAATTTCCTTCTGTCACGACCCTCCATGACTTAACTAAACCACTACAAATTTTTTGCATTTTAACTTACCTTTCTTCTTAACAACGGTTGGGCTGTGATTCGATGTTAGCATCCTCGCTTACCAGATCATCCATTATCATATATACATGTCAATATACTATTACTGACTGTAACTTCTTTTATAATACATGTGAGCTCATATAAAATCTAATACAAATACATTCCCCATAATATATATCGTATACATCACTGTGCTGCTTATATGTTTAGATACAGAACCGTACAAAATATGTATACCTATCGATCGACAGCGGACAATAGGAAATACTATCCCTCTCTCGTAATCGCTCTACTGCGGATGCTCTGTAGAGAGGTGTAAAATATTGGGGTGAGCTCACAACTCAGTAAGGAAATCAGGCAAGCAAGTAGACATCTACACTATCTACTCAAAATAATGCTATGCCTCGAAAATATCATTTCCTTAACTCACTTTAAAAGCATGTCTTTAAATGCGAGATCCGCAATTTTTGTATGATATTCCTTATGATTTCCATATTGTATGACATTAGTATATGTTAATGGATTCATAAGATGGTTGATTCGGATTTGATAAATGTGGATGAAACGAAATAATGTACGTAAAATCGAATAAGGATAAATCGTGAAAATAAAGAAGCAACAAGTTGTCTAAGGAATTAAATCGAGTTGACTGAAAATGAAAAATTGAAAATAGGGAAAAGATTATGGATTGATGAAAGAAAGTCGATTCAATTTGGTCCCGAACCCGTGCAAGGGTAAAATGGTCAAAAGACCAAAATTCGGTATGAAATCGATAAGTAATTTTCGTTAAAAATATGGAATTTGTGAAATCTGGATCAATATCGAGGAAAATAATTAAATTCGAGGCCGATTGATCTAGATATTAATTTATTGAAATTTACGAGAATTAATTTGGAATTAATCGAGATTTTTAATTCAAAAAAATTATCCCGAAGAGAATCGAAAAATATACCGAGAAAGACGAAAATACACTGATAAATTCATTTATTGATTAAATGAATTTAATAATATTTTTTAAAGATTTTTTTAGAGATATTTGGATTATTTAATATATTTTAATTGATTAAAATAATAATAAATAAAAAAAATGAAAAAAAAAAACAGAAATCTGAAATCGGGAGAAAGACCCGCGAAACCAAAAACGGAACCAGCGACCCGTCTGAACCCGATACCTCTGACGAGCCACCGACGGCCGTTGAGCCCAGGCGAAGATCGAAAAAGGTAGAGGAGAGCCCGACGACAGCTATTTTCGGTGAATCGACGGTCGAAAGTTTCGAGGAGAAAACGCGTCGGTCCCGGCGAACGGCGGCATTCCAGCACCGATTCAGCCCAGCTGAGCCTTCCCCTGGTCGAGACGGTTCTGTTGAGGCCACTGGCTGCCGACGAGACGGCCGAAAACGCCGGCGACGGTGAAATGCCCAAAACGGCACCGTAGCCGAGAAGGGAGAAAAGGAAAAAAAAAAGAAAAAAAAGAAAAAAAAGAAAAGGAAAAAGAAAAAAGAAAGAAAAAAAAAAGAAAAAGAAAAAAAAAGGAAGAAAGTGTAACCGGGGACGACTTGAAAATTCGGGTAAGTGACCGAGGGTCGGGATTGACCTATGGATAAATCCCGAAAATTTAATTTAATATTTTATTGATGGAAAATAACCCGAAATCGCATAATTGTGCAGTGTCACTACAGAGCCCGAACGAGAGCCGATTTAGCTCCGATTTTCGTACCCCGCACCATATTGGGTAAGTATATTTTAATTACGATAATATGAGTCCTTTAATGCAGAGTTTCGATTATTTTACGGAAATTACGAATTAATTCGGCATAAAAGGAATTTTATTCGAAATTTCAAAGTAATTATCGTAAACAGTATCAGGGCGATCCACTGAGTTTGGAATGAAGCCCGATGATTATTGATAAATCAAATGAGCCCAGTAAACCCGAAGAAGGGATTTAAAAATGGAAACGGGTTGAAAAAGGGGTTCGAGGCCCATTAAAGTGCAATTGGGCCCAATAGAGTAAAAACGAGCCTAGAGCTTTAGATTCGATCAGTAAGAGTGAAATACTGATCTGTATATTTGAAATGAACCCATATGTGGTTATATGCAGCTCCGTAGACGAGCGAATTGGACTGAGAGACCTGGTACGACCAAGTCGGGATAAGCTCGCGCGTGATTCCAAGTAAGGGAATTTTATGAACACTTAGAGGTAGCTGTACGTAATTTTGAGGGGATTTACATTACGTTAAATTCAATAGGCTACCCGAAAACAGAATAATAATTTGTACGGAAAAATATGGAAATAGTGGAAAATGACTATTTTGCCCCCAGTTAGGAAAATTTCAAAAAGGGTAGTAAGGCTATGAAATTACATGAATTTCATGATTTTAATGTTTTCATGATGATATTGCTTTAATTCAAGCAATTTATGGATAGGTTGGCTATTATTTACATGTTTTAAGTGAAAAGGCACAGGTTAGGTGCCAGTTGATATTTATTTAACATGTTTTGATAATATTGAGCCACCTATTAGTGTTATATGAGTTGTAACCGTGCTTGAGCACTGCTCGCACTGGATTTCATATTTTAACTCATACACAGAGTGCTGGAGCCTTGCTCGACTATTTTACAGATTTCTTTTATATGACTACCGTACTGGAGTTTTTCTCGTACGAGGTTTTCACTGAGTTTTAATACTTATCTGTACTGGAGCAATGCTCGTACGTGGATTTGAATTGAATTTATAATTAGTTTAAGTCGTACTGGAGCGCTGCTCGTACACAGATTTTTATTGATTTCTATGAAACCGTGCTAGAGCTTCGCTCGCACGAGGTTTTCAGATATCATGAATATGCATGGAGCCGTGCTGGAGCTTCGCTCGCACAGGAATTTCTATGACATGTATATAGCCGTGTTGGAGCCTCTTGTTGACTGTGTGTCACAGTGAGATGATATGCTCACACGTGCATACTGAGACATACTTGACATGGGTGGATAAGACTTATTACAGGCACCCCTGATTGAGCTTGGGTTCACGGAGTACAATGTACTGTGTATGTCACGCGGAGTACGCTGTACCGTGGGGATTGTTGGAGTGGAGTGGCATTAGCCACGAGACAGCAAGTCTTGCCCTCGCAATCCTGATATTATGCTGTTCTGGCGGGTAGGATGACCCACCTCCCGTTTCAGGTGTGATACCCCGCACACTAGGATCCATGTGCTAGGGATCACGAGGTTATGGCCATAGTCCTGGATATTACCGATATAGTCATTTACATGTCTCACATGATATAACTATTGGCCTTGATAGACCAGGGTAGACCCGAGGGAGGGGTCAGACCCCGATTTTCTTATGATTTCAATTGAGTTTTGATTATTCCCATAGCGGGATTTTATGAGACTTTCATTGATTTATAACCCTGTGAGAAGGGTGATTTTATATCGAAGATTTGAAAATAAAGAATTTTGTTGAAATGGATTTTGATTTGTGAGTGTATCATATTTTGACCCAGATGGGGTATTTTAAAACGTGTTGTTTCATTGAGCATGAGATGTTTTCACATAAGAATTATTCCATGTTTTAATATGTCGATTTCCTGTTTTAGAACAGATGATATTATATATATGGCATATCATTGTTTTTACCTCATGCTCACATATATCCTGATTTCTTATCAGCATGTAGATAGTATAGCTATCTACCCGTTTGTATTATTGCCTTACTGAGCTTGTGGAGCTCACCCTTTCATTTTCCACCCACTTTTAGTATAACCACCATAGAGATAGCGGGTGTAGAGAGTAGACGACATAGCTGATATCTTTGTTTCCCATCGACTGTCAGGTATACACCACGTATAGAATTTTGTATTAGTATGCTTACAGCACAGTATTGTATCTGAAAGAATATTTGGGGATGTAAATATAGAATTATTTGATGTATAAACATACCGACCACTCTATTATATGATTAATGATATCAGTATGTATGTTTATGTGTGATATTTCTTAATGGTTTGAATGGTATATCGATATTGATTCACAACCCGACCTGTTTAGAGGAATATGTCACGAGGAGGTAAGAAAGATTTTTCAAAAGCGAAAAATTTGTACTGATTTTG
The DNA here is from genome assembly GCA_033439115.1 of Firmiana major. Taxonomy (NCBI): domain Eukaryota; kingdom Viridiplantae; phylum Streptophyta; class Magnoliopsida; order Malvales; family Malvaceae; genus Firmiana; species Firmiana major. The sequence continues at coordinate 38,004,228 of CM065907.1, read as the reverse complement.
GTAGTATAGGGTCGTGACATTAATATATATATATATATACTTGTACAGATTAAATCCCAGGTACAGAAATCATGCTTTCGTTCTCAAATGTAGGCATGTAGTGTAAAATAATGCATCTTTAAAATATCACAATGCCTTTAGATAAATCATGCCATTTATATTTAAATCACATTAAATATGGCATTTAAATCATTCACAACACAACGATCGGATTTCGACCCATCCCTCAGGTCTATCCGTATCATAAAATCAATCAGTTAGGTGATATATCATGTGAGATTCTGTGGTGAAATGTAATAATATCCTAGACTATGGCCATATCCTATAATGGTGATCCCAGGCAACACAGTACTCGGTGTATGGGGTAATCACTGCTGCAACGAGAGAGGAGTCAGTCCATCACAACCGCCAACTATCAACTCCTAAACTCCACAACACCACATGGTACAGTGTACTCCATGCCACTCGCACGGTACAACGTACTCTGTGGACCCTTCATCATAGTCGGGGTGCCTGCCTTATGTCTTAGCCCTCAAACCATGGAATATAAATACCACGTCTCTAAATCCACATGCGAACATCTCTACAGTGCGACACTCAGTCTACACGAGGAAATCAACATGATTTTTAACATGTCTTATATATCACAGTAAAACTACAGTGTGCGTCTTTGAGCACAACTCTCAGTCGACACTCCGATCAAACACTGTTTCACATCACAAACTCAACTGTAGTGTGAGTAAACCTCCAGGAACTAGATCATACATAGTTCATGTTTCAAATCAAGTATGAGCAATCGCTCAAGTACCATGCTATGTACAAAACTCATCAAATCAAGTACGAGCAATCGCTCAAGTACTATGTCATGTATAAATCATGAAGAATCGAGTACGAGCAACGCTCTAGCACTCTGTCATGCATCTCATGTAAAATTCGAGTACGAGTAATAACTTCAGCACTCTATCATGCATAGATTGTATAAAACTGAGTACAAGTAATAACTCCAGCACTCGATCATGCATAGATCATATAAAACTGAGTACGAGCAATAACTCCAGCACTCTATCATGCATGTCATGGAAATCTAGTGCGAATCATACATCAGCACTAATATATGTGGAAAATATATGAAATCAAGTACGAGCTGTGCTCTAGCACGATTTATTCTCACATAATTCGATAGATGGCTCTTTAAAAAAGGGATGATTTTCAAAATATCAAAATCAGCACTATAAAGTGTGCTTAATTCACATCAACCTTAAAACATTAGCCCATCTATTTACTATTCTGCTAAACAGCAGTAAAACACTCAAAATTTGTGGTTTCCATGCTTTTTACAACTTTTCCCAAAAGTTGACGTTTTTCCTAACTAAGGTGTCAAGACCCTTCCTGACTTAACCAAAACCACTACAAATTTTTCGCATTTTAACTTACCTTTCCTTTCATCAATGGTTGGGCTGTGATTCGATGTTAGCTTCCTTGCATACCATATCATCCATTATCATACATACATGTCTGTAACTTCTTTTATAATACATGTGAGATTCATATAAAACTAATACAAACACATTCCCTATAATATATATCGTATATATCACCGTGTTATTTCTATGTTTAGTTACATAACCATACAAAATATGTATACCTGTCGATAAATAGGAAATAGTAGCGGACAACAGGAATACTATCCCTTAATCACACTCGCTCTATTACTGATGCTCTGTAGAGAGATGTAAAAGAAAGGGGGATGAGCACACAACGCGCTCATTAAGGAAATCAGGCAAGCAAGTAGACATTTACACGATCGACTCAAAATAATGCTATGCCTTGAAAACATCATTTCCTTAACTCACTTTAAAAGTATGTCTTTAAATATATATATATATATATATATATATATATATATACTTATCCAGATTAAATCCCATGTACAGAAATCATGCTTGCTTTCACAAATGTAGGCATGTAGTGCAAAATAATGCATCTTTATAATATCACAATGCCTTTAGATAAATCATGCAATGTATATTTAAATCACAGTAAATATGACATTTAAATCATTCACAGCACAAAATCGGATTTTAACCCATCCCTCAGGTCTATCCGTGTCATAAGTAAATCAGTCAATCGAGTGATATATCATGTCACTACAAGAAAAGGGCCATCAGCGATGGAATTAGCGACGAATTTTTTGTCACTATTTTTTTATTTCCGTTTCTAATAAGTATTAGAGATGGAATTTGCAACGAAATGTTCCATCACAAATTCCGTCGCTAAATTTGAAGTCGCTGAAAGTTTTCCATCGCTAATGGAAAAATTTCGTCGTTAATTCCGTCGCAAATAATTTCCATCGTTGAAAACTTTTTTCGACGGAATTTCGACGCTGTTTTTTCCGTTGCTAAATGGAATCAACGATGGATTTCTGTCGCTAATATATGTATTTAAAATAATTAAATTTTCGTCGCGAAAAGCTTTCAATAACGGAATTTCGTCGCTACTTTATATGTATGAATTAATTAAAGCTCCGTCGGTAAAATAAAACAGTGACAGATTTTCCATAGCTAATAGTTTTCGTCGTTGAAAATTTTTAGCGACGAAATTTCGTCGCTAATTGAGGTATTTGAATTAATTAAATTTTCGTAGATAAAATGTTTCAGCGATGGATTTCCGTCGGTAATTTATACGTTTATTTGTTTAATTATATAAAGTTTCTGTCGCGAAAAGTATTCAGTGACGGAGAATACTTTTATATATTCAGTGATTTTCCGTCGCTAAAAGGTTTCAGCGATGGAATTGTCACGACCCAAATTACCTAAAAATCCCTACAAATGTTTCGCTTTTCATTTCCTTACCCGTCGTGAACAGTTATACTACGAAACAGTTGGGCTATGATTCGGTGTTAGTCACCTCTCCCCTATTTACCATTCAATTTCCATATTTCATTTACATATCGATTTATTTAAACTAAATACATCCCCAATATTACATCCATATATAGTACTGTGCATCTATATGTTCAGATACGAAATTATACAAATGTGTATACCTGGTCTTACTAAGAAGCAGCGGATAACCGAGATGCGAGACTATTGTCGCTCTCTTCTACTAAATATACCTTGTGGGGTGGAAAATGAAAGGGTGAGCGAAACGTGCTCAGTAAGGCAATAATGTAAGCAGGTAGATAACTATACTATCTACGTGTTGATAATGTCATGATGTAAAAATCGTTTACTTTCGGAGCATGAGGTAAGATTAAAACAATGCCACATGTATGTATATATCATATACAAGAAATCATGAAATCGACATATAAAGCACACATGGAAAATCATCATGTATGACATCTCATGCTCGTCACATTAAAACTCATTTATTTCATCATAAACTCTTCACTTTAAAACTCATTTGTTTAATCACAAAACTGATCACTTTGAAACTTATTTGTTTCATCATATATTCATCACATTTAAAACTCATTTGTTTCATTATAAAACAACTTCATCAAGGTCAAACCCATCTCTCAGGAATACCTTGATTCATCAAATCACATCTCTTTTAAAAACACAAATCGGGACTACCTCTCCATCGAGTTTGTCCTGGTCTATCCAGACCGTATGATATCATGTGAGGCATGTAGGTTACTGTATGAAAAATCGAGGACTATGGCCATACTATGTCCCTGTGATCCCAGGCTACACGGATCCCGGTGTGCGGGGCATCACAACTGCAACGGGAGGTGGGGTCAAGTCCTACCCGCCAGAATATCAAGTAACATCATAGAGTCATCATGACTACATGGTACAGCGTACTTCGTGTGACATACACAGTACATCGTACTCCGTGGACCCATATCATAGTCTGGGGGTGCCTGCCGTAGGTCTTATCCACCCCAATACTATGTCGATAACCAACCCATGTCTCAAAGTATGCGTGCGAGCATCTCAACTCTCTGTGACACACAATCTACAGGAGGCTTCCGCACGACTATATGCATATCAACTCACGTCTAGTGCGAGCGAAGCTCCAGCACCACGCTATGCATATCATGATATCTAAAATCTCGTGCGAGCGAAGCTCCAGCACGATTTTGTGCACACACAAATTTCTCGTACGAGCAATGCTCCAGTACGGCTTTTCATGAGAATAAATCAGTAAACTTGAGTGCGAGTAAGACTCTAGCACTCTTTTTACTCGTGTAAATATGATAGGTGGCTCACTTTTAATAAAACATCTTTTAAAATAGTAACCGGTACAAACCGGTACCCTTTCGTATAATTCATAAAATCAACAGCCAACCTATATGTAAATTTGCTTAAACCCAAGCAATACATTCATATAAAATATCAAAGCATGAAAATCAAATAATTTATATGCCTTACCACCCTTTTTGTAAATTTTACTCTCAGGGGGCAAAATCGTCTTTTTTCCTTTATTCACTTATGCCCCGATTTTCGCAAAATCATTATTCCGTTTCTATATAGTTTATGAAATTCTAGACCCGGTAAACCCCCTCAAAATATGTATAATTACCTCTATGCACCTACAAAATTCCCTTACCTCGATTTTCCTGTCGAATCTGACCTTTTCTCTGATATCACGTCGCGCAGTCCGATCTGCTCTCAATCCAATGTTCGAAACTGCGTATAAATGTTTCTCAGGTCAGATATTATACAATTTAATTGTATTTAATACTTTCTGGGCTTAATTTAAATCATTGGACTCATTTACCCCTATTGGGCCCGATTGCACCTTAATGGGCCTTACTCGGCCTTAAGCCCGTTTTCCACTTAATTTTCACATTATCGAGGCCTATTGGGCTCATTAGGCCCACCAACAATTTATTGGGCCTCGTTCCAACTCTCGAATAGTTAAATTTATTATTTACGACAATTTATCTAATTTTCCATAATTTAATTCAATTTATGCGGAATTTAAATTCATATCACACATAAAGATGTAAATTGTCGTAAATAAGGGTCACTTACCCGAGATTCCATGATAGTACAAAATTCGAGGCTGTCTCGAGTTCTCGGTTGATGCCAATCGTCGAGCTACATAATTTCACAATTTTTCGGGTAAGTTTTCAGCCCAAAATTAATTAAATTAAATACTCCAAAATTTAAATCGGGTCAATTTCGACCACTACTGACTTACCTGTAGCTCGATTACATCGCCGGGATTTTTCCTCAATTTTTTTTCTCTTTTTCTTTTTCCCTTTTTCTTCCTTTTTCCTTCTCTTTTTGGCTGAACCGGTTCAGTCCGGTTCAGACCGATTCAGACCGCCGGTTCAGCTCGGTCCGATTCGGTTCAGTTTGGTCGGTTCAGTCCGGTTCGACCGGTTCAATCCCCATTTGGTCATTCTGACGCCGTCCGGTCGGTTCCCGGTGCCTCACCACCGCCGTTCGACGCGTCTGCACCTGGGCATCCAAGATCGGGCCTCGGTTGGAGTCGAAACGCAGCCATCGCCGGTGAATTTTTCCTTCTCCCCCGCGGATGTCACCTCCCGATCCGGTGGATTTCGACGGTTTCGCCGGCCAATACTGGTCTCAAAAGAACCGGCTCCTCTTGATCACACCGGTACCCGCCGTTCGAGCCCAGCTGCCGTGGATCACCGGAACCAACTCCGTTTTCCCCGCGGGCTTTTCTTCCTTCGTTCGGCGATCTCCGGCCTCCTTGGCGCGCGTTGCCGGTGCCAACAGCTTCGCCGACCTCTCCTCTTCCTGCTCGGCTGTTCATCGGAGCCGTCAGTGCCCGGTGGCCGTGGGTCGGTCAGCCACGCGCAGGTCACCATCGGTTTCTCTCTTCTCTTTCTCTCTCCCCGATAGTTTTAACATATTTCTCTTTTTTTTTTTACAATTATTATTTTATTTAACAATTTATTTTATTATTAAAATATTCATTAAAATAGTCTAAAAAATCTGAAAATATCTACAATTCTATTAATTTATTCCAAACAAATCAATTTAATTTAATTTAATTTATTTATTGTATTTTTAATCATTTTTCGGTATAATTTCTTTGTATTTTCGAGATATTGTCCCAGATGACTTTTCGGTATTTCTAAAAATTTCGGATCTTGATCAATTTGACTCAAAATTATATAATTTCCTTATTATTGATCAAGATATTCTAAATCCTTATTATTATTTTTTAATTAAATTTTTCTTATCGATTTTATTCCGACTTTCGATCTTTTGACCGTTTTGCCCTTACACGTGTTCGGGATTAATTTAACCCGACTTTCCTTCACGAATACTCACTCATTTCGTATTTTAATTAAATTCGGGTCTTACAACTCTCCCCCACTTAAGGAATTTGGTCCTCCAAATTAGAACCAAGTTAGTTAGTAAATCACTCCGGATACTTCACACATATCATACTCTTTAACTCTTATGTGACTTTTTTCCAGAATGTAACACTACCAAAGGATTTTAATTAGGGAGATCGTCTTAAATCTCAATACTTTCTCTTTCATGTTTAATGCCCGAATCAACTTCTTCAATATACTTATATTTTCATTAAACTGAACTTTTGGAATTCATATTCGATCACCTATGCTGGATCCGGATAGTATTTTCGAATCATCAAAAGATGGGACACATTGTGGGTGCCTGCTTATTCAAATGATAACGCCAACCTACAGGTCTTATCTCTCACTTGTCCAATCTCTCAAAATATTCAATCCAGCGAAACTCAACTTACCTTCTTCCAAAAGCTCGCTATGTCCTTATTCTCTTAAGACAAGTAACTTTCAACCATACTAATTCACACTCGGTGAATTCCAATACTTTTCTATCTACTCTGAGGTGTTCTTAATCTCTCATCCTTAACTAAACATCCTCAGAGACTTATTATCCAAAGTCGAAAATAATTCTATCTGTCACCCACCTATTTTATCCAATTTGGGGAAACAACCCCTACGACCATACACTGTCTCATATTTGTTATCCCGATACTCAAGTGGCAACTGTCACTATTGGCGAATTCGATTTGTAATAACTGATCATCCCAGGAGCATAAAAATCAAGGGTACACGCTTTCATCGGATCCTCCAGAACTTGTACAGTCCTCTTTGACTGACCATCTGTTTGAGGACGGAAAGCTGTGCTAATACTCAGTTGGGTTCCCATAGCTTCCTGAAAAATATTCCCTGAAGTAGAAAGTGAAGCGGGAATCCCTATATAATACAATGCTCACTGGAACGCTACATAATGTTCCACAATCTTCCTTATACATAAATCCTCATATACACTCTGAGTATTTGGGGATTTCATAACCAAAAGGTGGGTAGACTTAGTCAACTTAGCGACTATCATCCAAATAGCCTCGTAATTCACTTGGGTTCTCTGTAACCCATCATAAAATTCATGGAGACTTGCACCCATTTCCGTGCCGTGTCGATATAGGTAGAGGCTGCAATAACCCTGCAGACTTTTAATACTCTACCTTATTCTGCTGACATACTAGGCACTTTTCCACAATCTCTACCATATCTCTTTTCCACATCTGACCACTAATACCCTTTTCGAGATTTCAATATATTTTTATTACTTTTCGTATGCACTGTATATCCCGAAGAGTGAGCTTCTGACAATATTACTATCTCATCAACTGTGGTCCTGGGGAGCACTCATACTGTCTCGGAATCCTCAGTAACTCATCATCACCCACTGTGAACTCTATCACTGTACCCTTCTGAATCTGACCCACACTATCGACACCCTGCCGATCAACACGCTAAGCCTGGCAAATCCGGGCACTCTCATCCGGTTCTAGTCTCAGGCTAGCTGTCATACAATCACTGTCATCATTAGAAGGGATCACATCAATACTGAGGTCCACAACTGCTCTAGCAGCTTACGCTCCCTGACCATCATATGTAGTACCATCCCGAGGCTCTTTATACTCAAGGCATCAGCCGTCACATTAGCCTTTCCTGGGTGGTACAAATTTTCACAATCAAAATCTCTCAGAAGCTCTAATCCACTATGTATTCTCATATTCACCTCTTTCTGTGAAAAACAGATACTCGGGGCTCTATGATCAGTGCATATCCAAAATTTCTCATCGTGTACCTAGTAGTACCATATCCTCAGTATAAGTACTATCGCTGCCAACTTAAAATCATGAGTCAGATAGTTTATTTCATGATCAAGGAGTTGTCTGACTCCATAATTGACTATTTTCCCATTATACATCAATACACAGCTCCTTCATTATTTTGAGGTATCCATACTCACTGAGAACCTCTTGAGCTGTTGGGTATGGTGAAATTAATCACGGTGGTCAGTTCATACTTCACTACACCAAAATTCATGTCACATCTATCATCTTATTTATCATCTCATTCAAAGACCACGTTTTCTTAGTTAAACGTGTCAACCAAGTAGACCATATTGAGAACTCGCAACAACCCATTTGTAAAAGCAATTTTCCAATTATTGCTTACAATTTGCCCTAGACTTTAACTACACCCAACATATCATCGATAATGATGATTACAAATTGGTCCAATCCTTGACTTATTTACGCATAAGCGTATAAGATCCTACAAAATCGCTTATGTTTTCAGGTACTAACCTGCGTCATTTCCTTTTCTTATCTTAACGGCTCTTATTAAATTTTACTATGTTAACCTTTATGATTTGTCGAATTTTAATATTCTTATCGTCTTAGTAAAGGTATCCTAATGCTAAAGGTATTTATTACGACGATCGATTTCACGTTATAGGTTATATATATATATACTTTTAGACGCTGTCAAGTCTTCAGGCGGGGAGGTATTTTGAAATACCTTTATTAACCCTCAGACTTGACCACAATTACTTTTCATATCGGTCCATGTGGTCACAATTCATATTCGCTACTAATTGCTTTAATCCCAATTTACTTCACGTATCACATATATTCTTACCTTGCATACGCCTCTTACTCCAATACATCTTGTATTCAGAATCTATCTTATCTTAAAGATTATCTCCTTCCGTATATCCCTCATGACAAAACTCTTTCATTATTCATTCCGTGAGTACAATCCTTTACTCCTTTAATTTCAACTGTTGCACCCCTTTTTTTTCACTTGTCAACACTTACAGTATACTTTTCAGTGATGTTTTCACTCCTGTTTTCAACTTAAAATCTCTATATCCATATTCCGTTTATTAATCCTCCTCTATTGGGGTACTCATTTATCAGTATTGTGCCCAATGATGTAGACATTCATGCCTTTTACTCACTTATATGCAAATGAAGGCGGTATGAATAAATGTGTGGCACCAGGATCAATGAACATATGTACTTCATTATTCATAACAAGTGTGGTATCTTACACCACATCCATGAAACATCAATAGTGTCCTGGTCCAAGACATCCTCTCGCCTTCGTCCAACAACCTACTTTCCTTTTTCCTTTCGGCTATGGCCTCCCTTTTTGTTGCAGCTATACCAACGAAGTTTTTCTCTGTCTCTTTACTTTTCTGTGGGGCGATCTTGCCCAACTCTGTGCAATCAAAATCAATGGTCCGTCTTACCACACTTAACGGCCATTTTCATCAATACAATGTAGGTATAGACCCTCTTTCCGTGGTATCTACCACACATCCCACACTGCTTACAATGCTTACACTGCTACACTGCTTCGTAGCAGGTCGGGGTCCTCCAATCACAATGCCCCTCAAGAGTGCCCAAAATTGGATGCATTGGGGCCTTACCAATTATCTTACTCCATGACTCGTCAAATTAAATCTTTTACCAACTGGTCTCTTTCCCGTTCTGACATCTCTGTCATTCTCTATTCTCTTCTGTCTCTATTTTGGCCCTTACTACCTTTCCCAATCTCAGAGGCGTGCAACACATGATATTATTGCAACTGTATTCTGCGCACTGCCTCGACATAGGTAGTGAGCCAATCAGACTCTAATCGACAATTTGAGCATTCCATGAACTTTTGGGCTTTTCGACTCTCACTGCCCATAATATCGAGTTCATACTTGCCCAGTGATATAATCTAAGATTCATACTCATCAATCAACCAATACCTCTGGGTCAGTGTAAAAAATTTTACTTGTAATTTTTCTTAAATAGTGTCCGGGATATTCTGTCACCGGAATACATCCATAATTATTCTTCACGTCAACTCTGGATGTCTAACTATTCAGATAGGTCGAGCGGACTTCCACCAATATTTCGCCTCGACTCTTTAACATAAACGTATTTAAAAGTCACTTTCTCGGTCGACATACACCGAAAAATCCATAGCACTTCGCTATCTCATACACCCAGTCCTCAACAACTATAAGTTTCTTTACTTCGCTATTTATCGGAGGGATGTGAAAATCTCTATAGTCTGAGGCATCTGTTTAGGCTTCACCCTGCCTATCCTCAACTACTTGCAATAGACTGAGTAAACAAGTCTGAAATATTTTCTACACTCCACTCCATCCACTTGGAGCATGTCTCAATACTGTTTGGTCTCTTTATAGGACCCTGTGGAGTATGCTCATCATCAGCCTCCACCTCACGCTCATCTTGAGTCTCATATGACAACTCATTTGATTCTCAGACCGATCTCTACGGTCTCGAGCATGTGTACTCGCCACTCTACCATAGTGGCTATCAGTTATAAAAACTATATTCTTGCATTCGAAACAAAATTCTTAGCTGCAATTCCATCTTGATATACACAATTGTATCTAAACAATGCACAGTACATGGGGATGTAAATTTACTTAACCACTAACACCGACTCATATCAGGCCAACTCTGCTCTGATACCATTAAATTTGTCACGACCCAAATTACCTAAAAATCCCTACAAATTTTTCGCTTTTCATTTCCTTACCCGTCGTGAACAGTTATACTACGAAACAGTTGGGCTATGATTCGGTGTTAGTCACCTCTCCCCTATTTACCATTCAATTTCCATATTTCATTTACATATCGATTTATTTAAACTAAATACATCCCCAATATTACATCCATATATAGTACTGTGCATCTATATGTTCAGATACAAAATTATACAAATGTGTATACCTGGTCTTGCTAAGAAGCAGCGGATAATCGAGATGCGAGACTATTGTCGCTCTCTTCTACTGAATATACCCTGTGGGGTGGAAAATGAAAGGGTGAGCGAAACGTGCTCAGTAAGGCAATAATGTAAGCAGGTAGATAACTATACTATCTACGTGCTGATAATGTCATGATGTAAAAATCGTTTACTTTCGGAGCATGAGGTAAGATTAAAACAATGCCACATGTATGTATATATCATATACAAGAAATCATGAAATCGACATATAAAGCACACATGGAAAATCATCATGTATGACATCTCATGCTCGTCACATTAAAACTCATTTATTTCATCATAAACTCTTCACTTTAAAACTCATTTGTTTAATCACAAAAATGATCACTTTGAAACTTATTTGTTTCATCATATATTCATCACATTTAAAACTCATTTGTTTCATTATAAAACAACTTCATCAAGGTCAAACCCATCTCTCAGGAATACCTTGATTCATCAAATCACATCTCTTTTAAAAACACAAATCGGGACTACCCCTCCATCGGGTTTGTCCTGGTCTATCCAGACAGTATGATATCATGTGAGGCATGTAGGTTACTGTATGAAAAATCGAGGACTATGGCCATACTATGTCCCTGTGATCCCAGGCTACACGGATCCCGGTGTGCGGGGCATCACAACTGCAACGGGAGGTGGGGTCAAGTCCTACCCGCCAGAATATCAAGTAACATCATAGAGTCATCATGACTGCACGGTACAGCGTACTCCGTGTGACATACACGGTACATCGTACTCCGTGGACCCATATCATAGTCTGGGGGTGCCTGCCGTAGGTCTTATCCACCCCAATACTATGTCGATAACCAACCCATGTCTCAAAGTATGCGTGCGAGCATATCAACTCTCTGTGACACACAGTCTACAGGAGGCTTCCGTACGACTATATGCATGTCAACTCACGTCTAGTGCAAGTGAAGCTCCAGCACCACGCTATGCATATCATGATATCTAAAATCTCGTGCGAGCGAAGCTCCAGCACGATTTTGTGCACACACAAATTTCTCGTACGAGCAATGCTCCAGTACGACTTTTCATGAGAATAAATCAGTAAACTTGAGTGCGAGTAAGACTCTAGCACTCTTTTTACTCATGTAAATATGATAGGTGGCTCACTTTTAATAAAACATCTTTTAAAATAGTAACCGGTACAAACCGGTACCCTTTCGTATAATTCATAAAATCAACAGCCAACCTATATGTAAATTTGCTTAAACCCAAGCAATACATTCATATAAAATATCAAAGCATGAAAATCAAATAATTTATATGCCTTACCACCCTTTTTGTAAATTTTACTCTCAGGGGGCAAAATCGTCTTTTTTCCTTTATTCACTTATGCCCCAATTTTCGCAAAATCATTATTCCGTTTCTATATAGTTTATGAAATTCTAGACCCGGTAAACCCCCTCAAAATACGTATAATTACCTCTATGCACCTACAAAATTCCCTTACCTCGATTTTCCTGTCGAATCTGACCTTTTCTCTGATATCACGTCACGCAGTCCGATCTGCTCTCAATCCAATGTTCGGAACTGCGTATAAATGTTTCTCAGGTCAGATATTATACAATTTAATTGTATTTAATACTTTCTGGGCTTAATTTAAATCATTGGACTCATTTACCCCTATTGGGCCCGATTGCACCTTAATGGGCCTTACTCGGCCTTAAGCCCGTTTTCCACTTAATTTTCACATTATCGAGGCCTATTGGGCTCATTGGCCCCACCAACAATTTATTGGGCCTCGTTCCAACTCTCGAATAGTTAAATTTATTATTTACGACAATTTATTTAATTTTCCATAATTTAATTCAATTTATGCGGAATTTAAATTCATATCACGCATAAAGATGTAAATTGTCGTAAATAAGGGTCACTTACCCGAGATTCCATGATAGTACAAAATTTGAGGCTGTCTCGAGTTCTCGGTTGATGCCAATCGTCGAGCTACATAATTTCACAATTTTCCGGGTAAGTTTTCAGCCCAAAATTAATTAAATTAAATACTCCGAAATTTAAATCGGGTCAATTTCGAGCACTACTGACTTACCCGTAGCTCGATTACATCGCCGGGATTTTTCCTCAATTTTTTTTCTCTTTTTCTTTTTCTCTTTTTCTTCCTTTTTCCTTCTCTTTTTGGCTGAACCGGTTCAGTCCGGTTCAGACCGGTTCAGACCGCCGGTTCAGCTCGGTTCTGTTCGGTTCAGTTTGGTCGGTTCAGTCCGGTTCGGCCGGTTCAGTCCCCATTTGGTCATTCCGACGCCGTCCGTCCGGTTCCCGGTGCCTCACCACCGTCGTTCGACGCGTCTGCACCTGGGCATCCAAGATCGGGCCTCGGTTGGAGTCGAAACGCAGCCATCGCCGGTGAATTTTTCCTTCTCCCCCGCGGCTGTCACCTCCCGATCCGACGGATTCTGACGGTTTCGCCGGCCAATACTGGTCTCAAAAGAACCGGCTCCTCCTCCCGATCACACCGGTACCCGCCGTTCGAGCCCAGCTGCCGTGGATCACCAGAACCAACTCCGTTTTCCCCGCGGGATTTTCTTCCTCCGTTCGGCGATCTCCGGCCTCCTTGGCGCGCGTTGCCGGTGCCAACAGCTTCGCCGGCCTCTCCTCTTCCTGCTCGGCTGTTCATCGGAGCCGTCGGTGCCCCGTGGCCGTGGGTCGGTCAGCCACGCGCAGGTCACCCTCGGTTTCTCTCTTCTCTTTCTCTCTCCCCGATAGTTTTAACAGATTTCTCTTTTTTTTTTTTACAATTATTATTTTATTTAACAATTTATTTTATTATTAAAATATTCATTAAAATAGTCTAAAAAAATCTGAAAATATCTATAATTCTATTAATTTATTCCAAATAAATCAATTTAATTTAATTTAATTTAATTTATTGTATTTTTAATCATTTTTCGGTATAATTTCTTTGTATTTTCGAGATATTGTCCCAGATGACTTTTCGGTATTTCTAAAAATTCTGGATCTTGATCAATTTGACTCAAAATTATATAATTTCCTTATTATTGATCAAGATATTCTAAATCCTTATTATTTTTTTTAATTAAATTTTTCTTATCGAATTTATTCCGGCTTTCGATCTTTTGACCGTTTTGCCTTTACACGTGTTCGGGATTAATTTAACCCGACTTTCCTTCACGAATACTCACTCATTTCGTATTTTAATTAAATTCGGGTCTTACGCGTTTTTATGTGAGAACCCTGCTGCCCGCCCCTCACCAAGTCACAGGCTTACGGCGAACTCATCACAAACCCGTATTGTCCTCTCTAGGCCCACTGGCCCTCAAGGTTTTGCTCCACTGGGGGGGCAAGCCCATCTCCCAGGAGACGCGTCCCCTCGAGGCTCGAACTCGGGTCTTCACCCTTGTTCTTGCTCAATGGTACCAAGAGTGCAAGAACAAGGGTGAAGACACGAGTTCGAGCCTCGAGGGGACGCGTCTCCTGGGAGATGGGCTTGCCCCCCCAATGGAACAAAACCTTGAGGGCCAGTGGGCCCAGAGAGGACAATACGGGTTTGTGATGAGTTCGCCGTAAGCCTGTGACTTGGTGAGGGGCGGGCAGCAGGGTTCTCACAGGAATTCCGTAGCTGAAACCCGATATAATATATTTAAAAATAAAATAAATTTTTCGTCGCTAAAAAGCTTCAGCGACGGATTTTCGTAGCTAATTTCACTATATATTTTAAATATTTTTTGTTGCTTAAATTCGTGTACCTAAAATAATGAAACAGACATTTAGAAATCGATAGAAACAAGCATAAAATATATATCACAACTATATATATCAAATATATATATATCAAATCATCATCAAAAATATCATCCAGAATTCATAAGAAAACAAAATAAAATTAAAAAAAAATGTGTACTCTCATTGATCCAGATGACCTCCTGATCTAGACAGTCCAGGTCCAGGTGCTCCTGTGTTATTGGCATTCCTTGCCATCAAGTTCATCATCTGATCCATAAAATCAGACAACTTTCCTTTCAGATTATCAATCTTGTTTGAAATGACCCTGACGTCCTCTTTCACTTGCTGCACCTCTAAATTTGTGTCAGGAGTACCCATCACACTAGGAGTAGGATAAGGAAAAGGACTATAAGCTGAATGAGATGCACAAGAAGATTGGGTGGAACCAGAGGTAGATGCAATGTTTGTGCCCATTTGTAAATCAAGGCGATGTGGCCTAGTCCCAAATCCGTACATATGTGTACGCGTACTCTCCATCCCTCCAAATACCTCACACCATGCAGCTCGATCAAAATGAGGATGGGTGCTTATATCCTCGTCGTATTTCTAAGTCAATGAAGTAGCGTACTTTTCCTACAATGTAATTAGAAGAAGGATAATAAACAGTAAACTTTAATAACGAGAAAACCATATTAGAAGCCAATAGAATGCATTACGTACACTGACAGATTTAGACTTGTTGTCCACATAATCATCGTCTCCACCTAAACGTCTATGCGTCTGATCAAACAATTCTTTATATGTCGGTGCTCGACCTAGACGTTGCGCCTACATTAAAAGATATGTAATTTTTCATAGAAAGATATGAAATTCTTGTGAGAAATAAAAATTACATTAAAATAAATAAAACAATAAAATAAATGTTATTATTTGGACTTACCATCCTATATTCATGTACCAGAAAAGATACAGAACCGCTTGTATGCTTTGTTATCGTTCATTCTTTTTCCGTCAACCGATTCTGATTTCCTTTTTTTGACTTCTCCTCCCACCTTTCAGTCCCCCATTCATTCTCAACTAATTGATCCCATATTTGGACTGAAATCCATTTCGACTTGTTGTACCCTTTACAGTCAGATATTTTATCCTTATTAAAATATTGCATTGCTTGTCTTCTCTCTAACTATAGCAGGTCTCTAAAACGTGACTTGCATAAGTGCTCCCAAATTGTATAGACATTATTGGTTTGGTTAGCAGACCACTTGAACTTCTCCTGCAAAGAAAAACAAATGATAATTATCATTTCGATACGTTTATGACCAATTATCAAGTTATTTACTTTAAAGTAATGTACTTGAAATTTATTCCAGATCTGTGCTTTCACTTCATTTGGAACCCTTTTCCATGTTGGCCATGGTTCCGAGTAATGTTGTTTAATTAAATTGGATATAGTCCGCACACCCTTCGAGTCTTGAAAAGAACTGCAAAAAAAAAAAAGATATCGCCAAATATTATACCATATTTAATATCATAGTTGTATGAAAAAAAACAAAATTAGAAGCAATATATCTGTTACCAAGTGGCGTCAGGAATAACCTATGCTATGGATTTTCCGATGTTTCAAGACTCTGATTTGGGCCTCTTGTTCTTTTCCGACCATTACCACTACCACTCCCACTCCCACTCCCACTACCACTCGCAGTTTGTGTAACCTCCTCAGTAGATATTCTGTCAGACCCGAGTTTTTGATTTACGTATGTAGCTTGTACCTTATGATTCCTATGTGTACGAACGTTATATTTCATAGTTGAATCATAAGAAGAGTATTTACTATCGTGCAATCGATTTATTGAGAATTAAAAATGCATGTAAGCTACATAACAGCGAGATAAGGGTTCAGTTTATTTTCAAGTAAGTACAGGGGTAAGACGGTCAATTGACCAAAATTCGGTATAAATCCGATGAGAAATTTCATTAAAAATATGAAATCGAGAGATCTTGATCAATAACGAGGAAAATATTGAATTTCGAGTCCAATTGATCGAGATATGAATTTAATTAATATTTTTGGAATTTTTGTCTCGAAAAACGAGCCCAAAAATAGTGGAAAAATATACCGAAAAAGTAAAATCGGACTGATAAATTCATTTACGGACTAAATGAATTTAATTGGAATTTTTGAGAATTTTTGAGATATTTTCGGGATATTCTAGGATTTTAATATTATTTTAAGGATTAAAATAATATTAAAAATATATTATAAAGTTAAAAAAAAAAAAAAAAAAAAAAAAAAAAAAAGAGAAGCGAAATTGAAAACAGAGAATTGGAAACGCGGGGAGAGAGAAACCGTGAGAGACCAAACCAACGAAAGGGAGAGACTGCCGGACCAGCCACCTCCGGCGATCAGCGGCCAGGCACGCGACCGGAAAAGGAAGGCCGACACCGTGCGACACCCCCTGCCACCAGGACGCGCTCCACCGGCGCCGGAAAAGGGAGATCGACGGAGTTGAAGGCCGCGGAGAAGAGAGGGGAATCCGGCGGCCACCGGCGGGAGTTGGCTCCGATCGAGGCCAACCGAGAGACCCCCTGTCCAAGACGCGTCGAACGGCGGCAGCGGCACGCCGGGAACCGGTCGGACGACGCCGGCACGGCTAAATCACCCCTGAACCGGTCGGCGGTTCAGTGGAAAGTCACTGTGCTGAACCGGACCGGACCGGTTCAGCCAAGGAGGAGAGAGAAAAAGAGGAAAAAAAAAAAGAAAGAAAAAGGAAAAAGAAAATTTTCGAGAATTCACCGGACTTCGGGTAAGTCGATACGAGGTCAAAAGTGACCAATTTAATTTCTGATAAATTTATTTAAATTATATTTAATCAAAAATTGACCCGGAGTTAAATATACGAAATTGTGCAGTTCGACGATTAATTCCGAACGGAAGCCCGATCGAACTCCGATTCGCGCACCATCGCACAATCTCGGGTAAGTAAAGCTCATTTACGACAATTTATGTGATTTATGCGTATTTAAGATTTAATTTACGCATTTCGGATTAAATTTTGGATTTAGTGAATTATATTCAAAAAATTGAATAAAATGTCGTAAATGATATACGGGCTATCCAAAGAGCTTGGAATAAAGCCCAATGGGTATTGATAGGCCCAATGAGTCGATAGACCTTGATGAACGGGCTTAATACGGATTAAGGCCCGATTAACGTGATTAAGGCCCATTAAACGAAAAAGGGCCAATTTAAGTGAAATAAACTGTATTAAATGTGTAATACAGTAAGAAAAGTGAAATTAACTCAGTGAATGATTTAATGCAGTTCCAGAGTCATATTGAGAGTTGACCGGACTGCGAGATTAGACAGCACAGAGGAAGAGAGGTCACACGACGTGATCCGAGGTAGGGGACTCTTGCAAGTAGCTAGAGATATCTGTGCATATTTTCGTTGGATTTTACATTCACTGAAATTGTTTGAGGGTCAGAGAAAATCTATAATAATTATAGGGACCCGATATGGGTAAATTACGATTTTGCCCCTAGTTAGGCAAAAAGTGAAATTTTGGGAAAAGTGGTAAAAAGCATGGAAATGATGTTTTGAGTGGTTTTTACTGCTGTGTAGCAGAAGAGTAGGTGGATGGGCTAATGTTTTGAGGTCGATGTAAATTAAGCACACTTTATAGTGCTGATTTTAGTGATTTTTAATATCCCTATTTTTAAAGAGCCATCTACCGAATTATGTGGAAACAATCGTGCTAGAGCATAACTCGCACTTGATTTCAGATGTTTTTCACATACATTAGTGCTGGAGGTTGACTCGCACTACATTTATTTGACATGCATGATAGAGTATTGGAGCATTGCTCGTACTCAGTTTTTATATGATTTGTGCATGATAGAGTGCTGGAGCGATTAGCTCGTACTCGAGTTTTACATGAGATGCATGACCTGGTGCTGGAGGTTCACTCGCACTAGTGTTGATATTTTGACATGCATATACAGTGTTTTGAGGCGGAGTGTTGACTGTGTGTCACACTCAAGACGCGCACTGTAGTTTTTCGTGATATACACACATGTTAGAAAACCGTGACGATTTCCTCCGTGTAGACTGAGTGTCACATTGTTGAGATGTTCTCACGTGAATTTAGAGACGTGGCATTTATTCCATGGTTTCGAGGGCTAAAGACCCTGGCTATGAGGTTTTCCATGGTTTCGAGGGCTAAAGACCCTGGCTATGAGGTTTTCCATGGTTTCGAGGGCTAAAGACCCTGGCTGTGAGGGTCCACGGGTGTACTGTGTACCGTGTCTGAGTGGCACGAGGTGTACACTGTACCGTGTGTTACGTAGCTGGCGGCTGATAGTGGACTGACCCCCCACCCGTTACAGCAGTGATTACCCCGCACACCGAGTACTGTGTTGCCTGGGATCACCATTGTTAGGATATGGCCATAGTCCGGAGATACTCTCTTACGGTAAGATCCTTAAGCCCAACATCCTTAAGCCTGTTAGGCGGGGAGGCTCTGTTCGGCGGGGAGGCTCTCTTACATAGTCTAGAGAGATTGCATTTAGCCACTGAGTCTCGCATGATATATCACATGTATTTTATGATACGGGTAGACCTAAGGGATGGGTCGAAACCCAGTTTATTTGTGTTGTGATGAGAAATGCCATATTTACTGTGTTTTGAATGTAAATGGCATATTTTATATAAAGGCATTCTTAAATGATTTAATATGCACTGTTTTGCATGAATGCCTCTGATTGATAAACCAGCATGTGTTTAGTACATGGGATTTTAAATCTGTACTATATTATATATATTTTAAACATGCTTTTGAAATGAGAGAAGGAAAGGCAAAGCACTATTTTCAAGTAGATAGTATGGATGTCTACTTGCTTGCCTGATTTCCTTACTGAGCGCGTTGATAGCTCATCCCATTCATTTTCCCCCCATCTCTACAGATTCTCATCAGTAGATCGAGTCGGCCAGGGTATTGCATTCCTTTGATCCGCTGCCACTCCCCATCTAGCGAAAGGTATACACACGCGTACTCTTTTGTATCTGAACAATGTATAAACACAGTGATGTACACGTTTTAATATGGGGGATGTAATGATGTAATTATATTTAAGAATACGAATTTACTTATGATATAAATGTCATGTATGTATGATACAAAAAAGAATGGTAAGGTATGCATGGATGAGGAGACTAATGCCTATTCACAGCCCAACTGTTGAGGAGATAAAGGTAAGTAAAAAGCGAAAAATTTATTGTGGTTTTTGGTAAAGTCGCGTGTGGGAGGAGGGCGTGACAAGAGTGGTATCAGAGCCTAGTTGGTCTGATGTGAATAGGTGTTAGTAATTAGGAAAATGTACATCCCCATATCACTGTGTTTATGTTCAGTTACAATTGTGTATACAAGATGGGAAGTTGACAAATTAATGGTTGTGAATGCAGGAATTGAGCCATTATGGCTAATACCCGCCGTGGTAGAGGGGCGAGAGGTAGGACTGGAGGCCGTAGAGGTAGGCCGGCTAGCCAGGGTGAGTCTTCGACTACCCATACACCCCCAGGTACTGCTGAGGTACCAGATACTACTGAGGCACGCTTCACGAGGATAGAGCGTAGCCTAGAGGCGATAGTAGGGCTGTTGGCACAGACTTTGCCAGGTACACAGAGACAGGATGCAGAGACTGCGACTGGAGAGGCAGTTGCACCTGATACACCTACGCAGCCTGTACAGATGCCACAGACTACTGATACTCCTACACCCCCACCAGCTCAGGTTAGTAGAGGATATGGGTGTGATTTGGATCGGTTGCGACAGTTCCAGAAGCTTGGACCTCCATCTTTTCGAGGGGTCAAGGACCCAGCCAGTGCTGAGGAGTGGATTGGCGAGATGGAGAAGTTGTACGATATTTTTGAGTGTACGACTACTGAGAGAGTCGCATTTGCTGCGTTCCTACTGAAGGGAACGGCAGAGCATTGGTGGAAGTCCACCAGGCCGATATTGAGAGCCCGACATGCTGAGATTAGTTGGGAGATGTTTCTAGAGGCCTTCAGGAGGCAGTTTGTTCCTGATACTGCGCAGCGTAGACTGCAGGCTGAGTTTTTGGGATTGAGCCAGGGGAGTCTCACAGTGGATGAGTATGAGACCAGATTTTTGGCCCTGGGGAGATATGATCCCGATACCATGTACAGCGAGACCAGGAAGGTCCGCAGATTTATTGACGGATTGAGACCGGTGTTGCGGTCTAAATTGGTACCACTGGACATTGGTACATATGATGAGGCAGTGCGTGGAGCGCAGCTTTGTGAGCAAGATTATGAGAGGCATTTCTCTGAGTTTGGGAAATTCAGTCGGAGCCGAGATAGAGAGAGGAAGAGGCCGGCTAGAGATAGAGGGTTCAGTTATCGAGGAGGGAGGAGACTCTTCGGTAAGGGACCACGGATAGAGGAGGTGCGAGAGCGACCAGTCAGACCTCCTACATACCCGGCCATAGCTCCGACGAAGGGCATTGTGATTGGAGGATCGAGGCCTACTACTGATCTGTGCAGCCGATGTGGCAGACATCATGGCGGTAGACCTTGTCCGTTGAGCCCTGTTGTGTGTTTTCGATGTGGGAAACATGGGCATATGGCTAGAGAATGCCCAGAGACATATGTGATTGCCCCACAGAAGGGCAGGGAGCAAGATAGAGCTCCAGCTGGTACGTCTGCTCAGAGAGGTAGAGCGACGGCAGAGGAGAAGGGTAAGCAGGTGATGGGTCGAGGACGAGTACATGCTTTGAACCAGGACACAACTGATGCTTGTACGAATGTGATTAGAGGTTTCATTGCGTACGTGGTGGATATGGATAAGGTACATCCGGAGTTGGTAGATATTCCTGTGGTCAGTGAGTACCCAGATGTTTTCCCGGATGAGTTGCTAGGGTTACCACCAAACAGAGAGATGGAGTTCGGTATAGATTTGGTGCCTGGTACTGAGCCTATTTCGAGACCACCGTATCGCATGGCCTTAGTTGAGCTGGAGGAGCTCAAGAGACAGTTGCAGGAGCTGTTGGAAAGGGGTTTTATCAGACCGAGTGTTTCACCGTGGGGAGCACCGGTTCTGTTTGTGAGGAAGAAGGATGGAAGCCTCCGATTGTGTATAGACTACAGATTGTTGAATAAGGCTACCATAAGGAATAGATATCCCCTTCCACGCATTGACGACTTACTGGATCAGCTTCGGGGAGCGCAGGTCTTTTCTAAGATTGATCTGAGGTCTGGGTATCATCAGTTGAGAGTTCGGAGTGGAGATGTACCCAAGACAGCATTTAGGACTCGATATGGCCATTATGAGTTCCTAGTTATGCCATTCGGACTGACGAATGCTCCCGCAGCTTTCATGGCTTTGATGAACGATGTGTTCAAGCCATATTTGGATCAGTTTGTTATCGTATTCATCGATGACATATTAGTATATTCGAGATCCGAGGAGGAGCATGAGGAGCACCTCAGGATCATATTGCAGACTCTACGAGAGCAGCAGTTGTATGCTAAACTCAGCAAGTGTGATTTTTGGTTGACAGAGATCTCGTTTTTGGGACATGTAGTGTCGAGGGATGGTGTATCAGTAGATCCATCCAAGATTGAGGCTGTAGTTCAGTGGGAACAGCCGAGGACAGTTACCGAGATCAGGAGTTTTCTGGGTTTAGCAGGGTACTATCGGAGATTCGTTGAGGGATTTTCAAAGTTGGCTGCTCCGTTGACACGTCTCACTCGGAAGAATGTTGCATTCGTGTGGGATGAGGATTGTGAGAGGAGTTTTCAGGAGCTGAAGAGTCGATTGACCACCGCTCCGATTCTCACTATTCCTACCAGCTCAGGAGGATTGTCAGTATATACCGATGCTTCGCATCAGGGACTGGGCTGTGTGTTGATGCAGGATGGAAAGGTAGTTGCTTATGGATCCAGACAGTTGAAGGACCATGAGAAGAACTATCCGACCCACGATTTAGAGTTAGCAGCAGTAGTGTTTGCGTTGAAGGTATGGCGCCACTACTTGCATGGTGAGAAGTTTCAGATTTTTACCGACCACAAGAGCCTCAAGTACCTGTTCTCACAGAAGGAACTAAACATGAGACAGAGAAGATGGCTAGAGCTTCTGAAGGATTATGATTGTGAGATACTTTATCATCCGGGTAAGGCTAATGTTGTAGCAGATGCTTTGAGTAGGAAGAGCCTTGGGATGGTATCGTATATGATGGTCAGGGAGCACGAGCTGCTAGAGCAGTTTGCTAGCCTCAGTTTGGGAGTTGTGCCTTCGGACAGAGATGCAGATTGTATGATTGCGAGTTTACGCTTAGAGCCAGATCTGTTGGATAGGATCAGACAGGCTCAGCAGACAGATCTGTAGTGCATCGATGTGATTGGTCAGATGCAGAGGGGCACAGCGATAGATTTTGAGTTGAGTTCTGATGGACTACTGAGGTACAGAGGGAGATTGTGTGTTCCCGAGGACCTAGAGCTCAGGAGATTGATATTGTCAGATGCTCATTCATCGAGGTACACGTTGCATCCGGGGAGTGGCAAGATGTATCAGAACCTCCGGAAGGTGTACTGGTGGTCAGGTATGAAGAGAGATGTGGCAGATTTTGTGACGAGATGTCTCGTATGTCAGCAGGTGAAGGTAGAGCATCAGAAACCTGCAGGATTGTTGCAGCCTCTACCTATACCGACATGGAAATGGGAGCATATCACCATGGATTTCGTGATGGGTTTACCGAGGACCCGGAGGAATCACGATGCTATATGGGTGATCGTTGATAGACTGACGAAGTCAGCCCACTTCCTAGCTATGAGAGCTACCGATACTCTGAGTACATTGGCAGGGTTGTATGTACGCGAGGTAGTGAGGTTGCATGGTGTTCCAGTGAGCATTGTTTCGGATAGGGATTCCCGCTTCACTTCCCACTTTTGGGAACATTTTCAGGAAGCTATGGGAACCCAGTTGAGTTTGAGCACAGCTTTCCATCCTCAGACAGATGGTCAGTCAGAGAGGACGATACAGACTCTGGAGGATATGTTGAGGGCATGTGTGCTGGATTTTAGAGGCTCCTGGGATGATCATTTGCCACTAGCCGAGTTCGCCTACAACAACAGTTATCATTCGAGTATCGGGATGGCACCATATGAGGCCTTGTATGGCCGTAGATGTCGTTCCCCTATTGGGTGGGAAGAAGTGGGTGACCGTAAGATTTTTGCTCCTGATATGGTTACACAGGCTTCTGAGGATGTCCGGTTGATAGTTGAGAGATTGAGGACAGCTCAGAGTCGACAGAAGAGTTATGCTGACAGGAGACGTAGGCCACTTGAGTTCGCAGTTGGTGAGTCCGTGTTTCTGAAGGTTTCTCCTTCCAAGGGTATAGCGAGGTTTGGGAAGAGAGGTAAGTTGAGTCCTCGCTACATTGGACCCTTTGAGATACTTGATCGAGTGGGAGATAAGGCTTATAGGTTGGCATTGCCACCAGATTTGTCAGGCGTGCACAACGTCTTCCACATTTCGATGCTTAGGAAGTATCACCCGGATCCGGCACATGTGATTAGTTATGAGCCTTTGGAGCTCAGTGAGGACATGTCATATGTTGAGAGGCCGATTCGAATACTGGATAGGAAGGAGAAGGTTTTGAGATCGAAGACTATCGGGTTAGTGAAGGTACTATGGCAGCATCACACTTCCGAGGAGGCTACTTGGGAGTTAGAGAGCTTGATGCGAGAGAAGCACCCCCAGTTGTTTGAGGATTGATTTGGTTCTAATTTGGAGGACCAAATTCTTTTAGTTGGGGAGGATTGTCAGACCCGAGTTTTTGATTTACGTATGTAGCTTGTACCTTATGATTCCTATGTGTACGAACGTTATATTTCATAGTTGAATCATAAGAAGAGTATTTACTATCGTGCAATCGATTTATTGAGAATTAAAAATGCATGTAAGCTACATAACAGCGAGATAAGGGTTCAGTTTATTTTCAAGTAAGTACAGGGGTAAGACGGTCAATTGACCAAAATTCGGTATAAATCCGATGAGAAATTTCATTAAAAATATGAAATCGAGAGATCTTGATCAATAACGAGGAAAATATTGAATTTCGAGTCCAATTGATCGAGATATGAATTTAATTAATATTTTTGGAATTTTTGTCTCGAAAAACGAGCCCAAAAATAGTGGAAAAATATACCGAAAAAGTAAAATCGGACTGATAAATTCATTTACGGACTAAATGAATTTAATTGGAATTTTTGAGAATTTTTGAGATATTTTTGGGATATTCTAGGATTTTAATATTATTTTAAGGATTAAAATAATATTAAAAATATATTATAAAGTTAAAAAAAAAAAAAAAAAAAAAAAAAAAAAAGAGAAGCGAAATTGAAAACAGAGAATTGGAAACGCGGGGAGAGAGAAACCGTGAGAGACCAAACCAACGAAAGGGAGAGACTGCCGGACCAGCCACCTCCGGCGATCAGCGGCCAGGCACGCGACCGGAAAAGGAAGGCCGACACCGTGCGACACCCCCTGCCACCAGGACGCGCTCCACCGGCGCCGGAAAAGGGAGATCGACGGAGTTGAAGGCCGCGGAGAAGAGAGGGGAATCCGGCGGCCACCGGCGGGAGTTGGCTCCGATCGAGGCCAACCGAGAGACCCCCTGTCCAAGACGCGTCGAACGGCGGCAGCGGCACGCCGGGAACCGGTCGGACGACGCCGGCACGGCTAAATCACCCCTGAACCGGTCGGCGGTTCAGTGGAAAGTCACTGTGCTGAACCGGACCGGACCGGTTCAGCCAAGGAGGAGAGAGAAAAAGAGGAAAAAAAAAAAAAGAAAGAAAAAGGAAAAAGAAAATTTTCGAGAATTCACCGGACTTCGGGTAAGTCGATACGAGGTCAAAAGTGACCAATTTAATTTCTGATAAATTTATTTAAATTATATTTAATCAAAAATTGACCCGGAGTTAAATATACGAAATTGTGCAGTTCGACGATTAATTCCGAACGGAAGCCCGATCGAACTCCGATTCGCGCACCATCGCACAATCTCGGGTAAGTAAAGCTCATTTACGACAATTTATGTGATTTATGCGTATTTAAGATTTAATTTACGCATTTCGGATTAAATTTTGGATTTAGTGAATTATATTCAAAAAATTGAATAAAATGTCGTAAATGATATACGGGCTATCCAAAGAGCTTGGAATAAAGCCCAATGGGTATTGATAGGCCCAATGAGTCGATAGACCTTGATGAACGGGCTTAATACGGATTAAGGCCCGATTAACGTGATTAAGGCCCATTAAACGAAAAAGGGCCAATTTAAGTGAAATAAACTGTATTAAATGTGTAATACAGTAAGAAAAGTGAAATTAACTCAGTGAATGATTTAATGCAGTTCCAGAGTCATATTGAGAGTTGACCGGACTGCGAGATTAGACAGCACAGAGGAAGAGAGGTCACACGACGTGATCCGAGGTAGGGGACTCTTGCAAGTAGCTAGAGATATCTGTGCATATTTTCGTTGGATTTTACATTCACTGAAATTGTTTGAGGGTCAGAGAAAATCTATAATAATTATAGGGACCCGATATGGGTAAATTACGATTTTGCCCCTAGTTAGGCAAAAAGTGAAATTTTGGGAAAAGTGGTAAAAAGCATGGAAATGATGTTTTGAGTGGTTTTTACTGCTGTGTAGCAGAAGAGTAGGTGGATGGGCTAATGTTTTGAGGTCGATGTAAATTAAGCACACTTTATAGTGCTGATTTTAGTGATTTTTAATATCCCTATTTTTAAAGAGCCATCTACCGAATTATGTGGAAACAATCGTGCTAGAGCATAACTCGCACTTGATTTCAGATGTTTTTCACATACATTAGTGCTGGAGGTTGACTCGCACTACATTTATTTGACATGCATGATAGAGTATTGGAGCATTGCTCGTACTCAGTTTTTATATGATTTGTGCATGATAGAGTGCTGGAGCGATTAGCTCGTACTCGAGTTTTACATGAGATGCATGACCTGGTGCTGGAGGTTCACTCGCACTAGTGTTGATATTTTGACATGCATATACAGTGTTTTGAGGCGGAGTGTTGACTGTGTGTCACACTCAAGACGCGCACTGTAGTTTTTCGTGATATACACACATGTTAGAAAACCGTGACGATTTCCTCCGTGTAGACTGAGTGTCACATTGTTGAGATGTTCTCACGTGAATTTAGAGACGTGGCATTTATTCCATGGTTTCGAGGGCTAAAGACCCTGGCTATGAGGTTTTCCATGGTTTCGAGGGCTAAAGACCCTGGCTATGAGGTTTTCCATGGTTTCGAGGGCTAAAGACCCTGGCTGTGAGGGTCCACGGGTGTACTGTGTACCGTGTCTGAGTGGCACGAGGTGTACACTGTACCGTGTGTTACGTAGCTGGCGGCTGATAGTGGACTGACCCCCCACCCGTTACAGCAGTGATTACCCCGCACACCGAGTACTGTGTTGCCTGGGATCACCATTGTTAGGATATGGCCATAGTCCGGAGATACTCTCTTACGGTAAGATCCTTAAGCCCAACATCCTTAAGCCTGTTAGGCGGGGAGGCTCTGTTCGGCGGGGAGGCTCTCTTACATAGTCTAGAGAGATTGCATTTAGCCACTGAGTCTCGCATGATATATCACATGTATTTTATGATACGGGTAGACCTAAGGGATGGGTCGAAACCCAGTTTATTTGTGTTGTGATGAGAAATGCCATATTTACTGTGTTTTGAATGTAAATGGCATATTTTATATAAAGGCATTCTTAAATGATTTAATATGCACTGTTTTGCATGAATGCCTCTGATTGATAAACCAGCATGTGTTTAGTACATGAGATTTTAAATCTGTACTATATTATATATATTTTAAACATGCTTTTGAAATGAGAGAAGGAAAGGCAAAGCACTATTTTCAAGTAGATAGTATGGATGTCTACTTGCTTGCCTGATTTCCTTACTGAGCGCGTTGATAGCTCATCCCATTCATTTTCCCCCCATCTCTACAGATTCTCATCAGTAGATCGAGTCGGCCAGGGTATTGCATTCCTTTGATCCGCTGCCACTCCCCATCTAGCGAAAGGTATACACACGCGTACTCTTTTGTATCTGAACAATGTATAAACACAGTGATGTACACGTTTTAATATGGGGGATGTAATGATGTAATTATATTTAAGAATACGAATTTACTTATGATATAAATGTCATGTATGTATGATACAAAAAAGAATGGTAAGGTATGCATGGATGAGGAGACTAATGCCTATTCACAGCCCAACTGTTGAGGAGATAAAGGTAAGTAAAAAGCGAAAAATTTATTGTGGTTTTTGGTAAAGTCGCGTGTGGGAGGAGGGCGTGACATATTCTTTGCCCAGGTAATAGTTGTTGTACCGCTGATGGAGGAGCTGGAGCTGGAATGGCATCATCATCGTCGTCATCATCATTATCAGGAGCTGGATCAAGTCGACTTGAAGATGGATTTGGTTGTGCGAGAGGCCGAGAACGAGGCTGATTTGGATGGTGAGCTAAAGGTCGATCAGGAGCCTGAGCATGAGGCTGAGTAGGCCGTTGAGATTGAGGCTGAATGTCAGAGTCAAGATTATAGTCAAACTCCAATCCATGTATAGTCTCCATTGCAGGTGAAGGAGACTTGGACCTAGATGATCGTTGTGATAACCTTTTCAATCTTCTCATCTGTAATACAGATAAAATAATTATGTTCAAAAATAAGTAAATGAAGTCCAATAATATTTATTTTACAGAAAAATGAAGTCCAATAATATTTGATTAATTCTTACTATTCGTTATTGTAATCACTATCATCTTCTCTATCATTACCAACTGCTTCATCGTTCCATACTTCATCCTCCTCTTCTTCTTCTTCTTCTTCTTCTTTTGATTGACTTCTTCATATTCCCCACTAATATGAACAGTAGGGTTGTCTAATTCGTCTGAATATGCAACTATTCTAGGGTTTGAAACTTCCACTTCTTGGTAAACTCCTTCGTTCAAATCTAGAATCTATCCACCGTCATTTTGTCGAAGGGTAAATCTACTTCGTGCCTTTGTTTTGAATACGACCCACCAATGACGACGATCTTTTTTTGTAGAAGGATAAGGACTAAAGTACACTTGTTGGCTCTGTTCAGCTAATATAAAAGGTTCGTTACTGGTAAGTACAAATTTATGCTTGATATCAACAAGACCATGACGGGGATCAACATGAAGACCTCATTCTGTATCAAACCAATGACACTTGAATAACACAACTTTATTTCCAATTCCAAAGTACTCTAATTCGATTATATCTGTCAGTAGGCCATAAAAATCACGATCAAAATCATTGTAGTAGCTGCCTTGACACATACACTACTGTTTATTATTTTTCGAGATCGACCATAATCCAACGTATGAAACTTGAAACCATTTACAAAATAACCTTGATAACTCCTTATCATACGTCCAAGACCATGAGAAATCTCAATAATATGTGGATATGTTTGAGTGGCATGTTCGAATACCTGAAACCCCATGAAACCAATCATTAAAAGACTAAGAAATTAAGTTCAAACTACTGATTGTTCTATTTTTATAGTACTTACAAATTGTTTAAGCCATTTTGAGAAATGATCATGACGTGCTTTCTCTAATTGTGCATCGCTGATATTTGGATGATCTCTTTTAATCATATCATCAAATGACCTATAATGACATTTGAAACTAAATAATAGAACAACTATATCAACCATATAATTTTAAATTAAACAATGGGTTAAATTTAGATAACTTACTTAATATAGGGGACTATTTCCTCACAATTCATTAACACGTATATACACGCAGCATTGTAGTCATCTTCTTCCAAGTATCGAGCATTATTTTTTGTCAGCCCAATTGGTCGACTCGGACGTCTAAAAATGGACAAACTTCCCATCGGATCGACATCTCCTCCATCATCATTATGTGGTGGACGGGTCAATCTTGTTTGAACTTCAGGTTCAAAATACAAGGCACAAAAGTTTCCAATCTCCTACTTTATGTATGCCATACATATCGACCCTTCTGGATGAGCTGGATTTTTCATTTTCTTTTTTAAGTGATGAAAAAACCTGAAGTGAATATTGTAAGCATTTAAATTTTATTAACTTTTTCAGATAGAATATTTGGAATGATAAATATTAATATAACATTGAATAATGATTAACTATAAGTGATTACCTATCAAAGGGATACATCCATCGATATTGCACTGGACCGCCCACCATAGCCTCATAAGGCAAGTGGATTGGAAGATGCTCCATACAATCAAAAAATGAAAGGGGAAATATCTTCTCTAATTTGCAAATGGTTTGTACAATGTTCCTTTTCAAAACTTGCATGTGATCTACATGTATTTCCGGTAAGCATACATCTTTGAAAAAATGATATAGCTCTGTGATTGCATCCCAAATTGGATTGGGGACAAAAACACGAATAGATATGGGAAGTAAGCACTGCATAAAAATGTGACAGTCATGAGATTTCATTCCGTAGAACTTGCATTCATCGACATTAACACACCGAGCTATATTTGATGCAAACCCATCAGGAAGCCTTAACTCTTTAACCCAAGCACATAGTCCTCTTTGCTCCTCCTTGCTTAGAGTGAATGAAGCTTTAGGCTTTAATGTTTTTCCATCACTGTTCACCAATTCTAATTCTTTTCTTTTGCAAATGAAGGCCATATCCATTCTTACATTTATATTATCTTTAGTTTTACCCTTAACATACATCAGGGTGTTAAACAAATTGTCAAAAACATTTTTCTCAATATGCATGACATCCAAATTGTGTCGAATAAGATTGGTATGCCAATAAGACAATTCCCAGAATATACTCTTCTTCACCCAATTATGAGATACCCCAAACCCTGGAGGTTTTTGTGGACCACATTTTTTACCGTATGGTAAATCTTCGATGGCATCTAATTGTTGCAATACTTCTTCACCTGACAATCTTTGCACTGGAGGATCATAATCTACCATTTTACTAAATTTGTCACGTTGCCTCCTGAAAGGATGATTAGGAAGCAAAAATTGACGATGACAATCGAAAAAGCAAGGCTTTCATCCATACTGCAACCTAAAAGCCCTTGTACGTTCCATGCAATGAGGACAAGATAATCGACCATGGGTGCTCCACCCAGACAACATTCTATAAGCAGGGAAGTCATTAATCGTCCATAACAATGCGGCCCTTAACATAAAATGTTGTTTTCTGTGAGCATCATAAGTCTCAACACCATGTTCCCACAACACTTTTAACTTATCAATTAAAGGTCTCAAGAAAACATCAATGTTATGTGATGGACTTTTCCTTCCCGGAATTATCATATTGAGAAACAAATATGGTTGCTTCATGCACATCCATGGAGGTAAATTGTAAACAGCAAGCATTACTGGCCAACAAGAGTATGATCTCGATGCCGGGCCATAAGGACAAAAACCATCAGCACACAAACCAAGTCTTACATTTCGAGGATCAGCAGCAAACGATTGGTGAATACGATTGAATTTTTGCCATGCCTCCCCATCAACAGGATGATTGAGCACTCCGTTAGTATTTCGACTTTCAACATGCCATGTCATAAACTTAGCAGTTACTGACGACATAAAAAGCCTTTGCAACCTCAGAATTAATGGCAAATAATGTAAAACCTTATAAGGTATCTTTTTTCCTCGTCCACAAATGTTGAGATAGGTTTATATCGAGGATGACCACATATTTGACAATACTCCTCCTCTGCATATTCTTTATCAAACAACAAACAATTATTCTTGCATGCATCTATTTTAACATAACTAAGACCCAATTTTTCGAGCTTCTTATTCATTTCATAGTTGGTTTGTGGCAAATTATCATCTTCTGGTAACATAGGCTTCATAATCCCCAACAAACGATTGAAGGATGCTTCACTTATCTTAAACTCTGACTTCCAGTTCAAAAGTTGTGAAACAGCCGATAATGTTGTGTGCATTGAACAACCAGGCCATAGTGGTTCTTCTGCATCATTCAATAGAGAATAGAAGTATGTAGCAGATGAATCTGGATGTTGCTCATCACTTCTTGAATTGTTCACAGAATTACCAATTACGTCATCATCCATATGAAAAGCATCTGTAACCATTCTAACATATGGATTTTGTTCCTCATGTCTCACCCCAGACAGTGGATCAACTGTTTCATTTATATTTTGCGATGACTGTCCTTCATCAATTTCTCCGTGTTTATCTCAAGTGGTATACCCAACAACAAAACCTTTGTAATAAAGGTGTTTACGCACCTTATCCACTTCCAAGAATTGTTTATTCATACATTTGCTACAAGGACATTTAATTCGATTTCCACTAACTACCTCCGGATGACAAAATGCAAAACTAATAAACTCTTCAACTCCATTCAAAAATTCATCTATAATGAATCCATCTACATCTAATCGACAATACATCCAAGATCTATCCTTATCCATTTTTCACACAGATAATGTTATATCTGAAAATATAGAATAACAATTACACTATATCAGCAAATAATTTTTGTCAATTAAGTAAATCAGAGGAAAAATTTTATAATAATTTTTTTATTTTGTACCTCTCGAATGAATAACCCTAAATAACCTTAAAACGTAACTGTTCATTAAAATATACCTATGTATTCTTCGTTCATATTTACTTTAATTATTTATTAATTTCCAAATAATATATAAAACTAAAAAATAAAGAAATAATTTTGTAATACATATTATAAACATGTAATTTAAATTAAACTTACCTTTAATGTATGTCGTATATGACAGTTGAATTTGAAAATGTAACCTGGAGTAAAAAAAAAAATTTAAACATTGTTAGTATGTAACGTGCATATAACAAAAGTTAACATCTACAATAACAAAATAAATAAACTAAAAATATAAATTATTACAAAATAAATCAAATTAGCTAACATTAATATATATAGATTTAAATCTTGGAATTGAATATGTGGAGAATTATATTTAAAGTCCTAAGTTTTCGTAGAAATTTCGGCAGCATAACGACTGCAATTTGTCTCTACCCAACCTACAAATAATAATATATAGTAGTCCAAATCATCAATACAATTCATGCATATTAAATCATCTCAACAACGTTAGTTATCCACAACTAACAATCATGCTTTCCAATCACAACACGTACCACAGGATAAGGAAATTATAGTTATTGGAGAAGATTCCAATCAATAGGGTGTCGTTTTCTATGGTGTGTAGGCATGAAAAATAGATAAGGGGGGTATAGCCATTAGTAAGGTAGGAGAAAGACTGCTTTTCTACATGAATTAACTAAATTAAACCGGATTCAAAGATAATATAACTTTTAATAGGGGAACATGAGACTTAAAAATATTAGCTTATAAATC
This sequence comes from Firmiana major, assembly GCA_033439115.1. Taxonomy (NCBI): domain Eukaryota; kingdom Viridiplantae; phylum Streptophyta; class Magnoliopsida; order Malvales; family Malvaceae; genus Firmiana; species Firmiana major. The sequence goes on along the minus strand of CM065907.1, from coordinate 37,970,933 downwards.
AATAACTCCATGCTATGACAGAATTTAAATTAAGACATTTTACTAAAAATAATGAGTAAGGGGATTTTAATCTAGGCTACTCTATTAAATCGACTAACTTATAATCCTACTTTAAAAATATGAATCTAGCCTACCATTAAATCGACTAACCTATAATTATAGGCTACTCGGTTAAATCGATTAACCCATAATTCTAATCTAACTATCATTAACTTGTTATCGATTTTAACCTTACGCTTATTCACTTCCAATTATACTGTCATGGCTATAATTTCCAAAATTCCTATTTATTAATTATTATTCTCAATCTATATATATTTTATACTTCTTTTTTCCTTTATATTTTTGTTTAATTTCTGCATTACATTGTTATGGGATTATATTGCTTTCCTTTCTATTTGATTATTTTCCTTTCTAATTTCCAGCAAACATCATTGTCCTAAAAGTCCCATTTAGTCTAACCTACCCCTTCCATACTCATGCAAATTTTCCATGATTAATTGATGCAAACTTATTAACCAACAATTCCTTATAAATTTCTAGCTAAAGGATTTATATTTGATGCAATTTTTTGCATTTCATTTTATTTCCTATCAGGCATCAATTGTGTATTTTTTTTTTTTGCATACTAACATATGGTCTAACTCTCCTAATCAAAAGCATGCATAAATTAATTTGTTTTCTACCTAAACCGAGCATTACATTACCTTTTTAAATCATTATAAAATTTTCAGCCAAATCACCTAATTAGACATTGAATTGACATATATTATATTCCAACCTCTAAATCTACCAATTCATTCAATAATTTCAGCCATCAATTTCAGATTTTATTCCACTTGAATAGAATGACAACCTCTAAATACATTTATTATTATTATTATCATCATCATCATCTTAAAAGTAAACAAAAGAGGTAAGAATAACTAATTTTCTTTTTAGATCCAACATTTTTCACTTTCCGAAAAGAAAAAGATAATGAAAATGGCAAGAAATCGAAAAACAAAATGATATGATTTGATTTAAAAAGAAATAACGGCAAATCAAACAATTGGCAAATTTACACTTAAAAATATTAGTATGTTATAATATCACAACATGCACTCAACAATAGGCATGTCAAGTTATGAAATAGGGAAGAGGCATTTTTAGTTTGAGCATATATTTACATATAATGTTTCCTACCAATATAAACATCCACAATAAAATGTACTTTTGATTTAGTGCCCTCTCCACCCTAAAACCATACCAATAAAACATTTCTAATTTTTTTTTTTAGGGTAATAACATTTTAAACGCAGTCTTGCAGTCTCATTGAACGGGATTTGGAAGATGTGTATAGTTCTTTCACATCCATCCAGATTTCGGCACTGAATTTGTAAAACTGTTTGCAAACAACGAATAAAATACAATAAAAGAAAAGAACAAATATTTAAATAACGTAAACAATTCACCAATATAGCGGTAATTAAGCATCAATTACTAGAAATCACACACAGTAATCTTCAATTGCTCAATGTCGACCCCTAGCTAGAAATCCCCGAATCTGTTTTCTACCATTTCTTGTAATTTCTGCAATTTCATCATGTACTGTAAGCAGGGTGAGAAATTGACACAATCACATAGCTAATTAAAACATTAAAAAGTAAAAATAAAACGAAAAAATTGCTACAACAATAATTTCTAGTTGCGCGAGATTATTACCAGCGTTGGAGGGAGAGGCTCACCGTCGGTGACAGGACTGGGGGCGTGGTCTGGGTGAGGGTGATAAAGGGAAGTTATATGCAGGGTAGTTGGTGCAGGGCGTGCGCAGATTGCAGAAGCAGTATTGAAGCAACGAAAGGGAAGCCGTATGCGGTGGCCACGGGGTGAAGCTGCTGGGTCAGAGGTCAGTGACAGGGGAAAAGGAAGAGGGTGGTGATGGCTAGGAAGATGGGTTTGGAAGACTGAAGAAAGCGACTGGGGTGAAGACTGAGATTGCAGAGAAATCGAGTGGGGTGAAATGAAGAAAGAAGATTGAAGCAACGAAAATAGGGCTCGAAAAATTTTAAGTGTTCAGGGCTTTTCAAAGACGGATTCAGCGACGGAATAAAAATTATAAAAAAATATGAGAAATTCACCACGCATCTATGACAAAAAGTATCTGCGATGGAATTCCGTCGCTGAAAGTAATCAGCGACGGAATAAAAATTATAAAAAAATATTAGAAATTCACCACGCATCTGCGACGGAATTCAGTCGCTGAAAGCAATCAGCGATGGAATAAAAATTATAAAAAAATATGAGAAATTTGCCACGCATCTGCGACGAAATTTCGTCGCTGAGACTTTTCACGATGGATCGCATCTGCGACAGAATTTCATCACTGAAAGTAATCAGCGACGGAATAAAATATATAAAAAAAATTCAAAAATTCGCCACGCATCTGCGACGGATTTCGTCGTTGACAACTTTTCACGATAGATCGCATCTACGACGAAATTCTATCGCTGAAAGTAATCAGTGACAGAAGAAAATATATAAAAAAATTTCAGCCATTCGCCACGCATCTGCAACATTATTCCGTCGATAGTTCCTTTAAACGACGGAAAGTTTCCTCGACGAAATTCCGTCTCTGAATCATTTCAGCGACGGACGGAATATAAAAAAACTCCGACAGGCTCCAGCGACGGAATTCCGTAGCTGAATCCTGTCAGCGACGAACAATTTCAGTGACGGATTTTCGTTGGTGATTTTTTCACCGACAGAATTAATATATAAAAAAATAAGAATGAATTCGACAGGATTCCGCGATGAAATTCCATATCAAAATCCGTCGAAAATATAATCAATATATTTGAAACCTTTAGCAACGGAATTCCATGGCAAATCCGTCGTAAATTGATTTTTTTAGCGACGAAATTATTTCGTCGCTAATTTTTCGTCGTTGAAAAGCAGTTTTCTTGTAGTGTGTGAGACTCTGTGGTGAAATGCAATAATATCCTGGACTATGACCACATCTTATAATGGTGATCCCAAGATACACGGAATCCTAGTGTGCAGGGCATCACTGCTGCAACAGGAGGGGGGTCAGTCCATCACAACCGCCAGCTATCAACTCCTCAACTCCACAACACCACACGGTACAATGAACTCCATGGCACTCGCACGGTTCAACGTACTCCGTGGACCATACACACAGTCGGGGTGCCTGCCATAGGTCTTAGCCCTCAAACCATGGAATATCATACCACGTCTCTAAATCCACATGCGAACCTCTCATAGTGTGACACTCAGTCTACACGAGGAAATCAAGCATGGTTTTCAACATGTATTATATATCACATAAATTACAGTGCGCGCCTTTGAGCGCGACTCACAGTCGACACTCCGTTCATACACTGTTTCACATGACAAACTCAACTCTAGTGCGATTAAACCTCCAGCAACTAGGTCAATGCATAGTTCATGTTTCAAATCTAGTACGAGCGATAGCTCCAGTACCATGCTATGCACAAAACTCATCAAATCAAGTGCGAGAAATAACTCAAGTACTATGTCATGTATAAATCATGGAGAATCAAGTACGAGCAACGCTCTAGCACTCTGTCATGTATCTCATGTAAAATTCGAGTACGAGCTAATCGCTCCAGCACTCTCTCATGCATATACCATATAAAACTGAGTACGAGTAATAACTCCAGCACTCTATCATGCATGTCATGGAAATCCAGTGTGAATCGTATATCAGCACTAATATATGTGGAAAATATATGAAATCAAGTGCGAGCTGTGCTCTAGCATGATTTACTCTCACATAATTCGATAGATGGCTCTTTAAAAAGGGATGATTTTCAAAACATCAAAATTAGCACTATAAAGTGTGCTTAATTCACAACAACCTTAACTCATTAGCCCATCTATTTATTCTTCTGCTAAACAGTAGTAAAACACTCAAAATGGTGGTTTTCATACTTTTTACAACTTTTCACAAAAGTTGACTTTTTCCTAACTAATGGCAAAATCATAATTTGCCACTATCGGGTTACAATAATTATTATTCACTTTTTCTGACCGTCAGAGTTTTTAAGTGAAAGTAAAAGCAGACTAAAATACGTGCATGTATCTCTAACTACTCACAAAAGTCTCTTACCTCGGATCACGTAAAGTGACCTCACTTCCTCTGTGTTGCCCAAATCTCACAGTCCAATCCACTCTCAATATGACTCCAGAGCTGCATTAACCATTCACTGGGTTAATTATACTTTTCCTACTGTATTACACATTTAATATAGTCTATTTCACTTAAATGGGCCCGTTTACTCTTAATGGGCCTCAAACACTTTAATTGGGCCTTAATCCGTATTAAGCCTGTTTTCCACTTAGTAATTCCCTTCATCAGGGTCTATTGGCTCATTGGGCCTATCAATACCCATTGGGCTTTGTTCCAAACTCTTTGGATAACCCGTATATCATTTACGACAGTTTACTCAAAATCCCGAATATAATTCACTAAATGCAGAATTTAATCCGAAATGCGTAAATTAAATCTTAAATATGCATTAATCACATAAATTGTCGTAAATCAGCTTTACTTACCCGAGTTTATGCGATGGTGTGAAATTCGAAGTTCGATCGGGCTCACGATCGAAATTTATCGTCGAACTGCACAATTTGTATATTTAATTTTTAGGTTAATTTCCGATTAAATATAATTTAAATAAATTTATCGAAAATCAAATCGGTCACTTTTGACTTCGTATCAACTTACCCGAAGTCCGGTGTAATCCAAAAAATTTTCCTTTTCCTTTTTCTTTCTTTTTCTTCTTTTTCCCCTTTTCTCCTTGGCTAAACCAGTCTGGTCCGGTTCAGCATAGAAGGTTCTTCACTGAACTGCTGACCAGTTCAGCTTTCCTTTGGTCGTTCCGACATCGTCCAGTCGATTCCCGGAGTGCCGCTGCTGCTGTTCGGCACGCCTCAGCCTGGGGACCTCTCGGCTGGCCTCGATCGGGACCAATCACTGCTGGTGGCGGTCGGATTTCCTCTTTTCCTCTGCGGCCTTCCCCTCTTCGATTGGCCTGCGTCCGGCGTCGGTGGAGCGCGTCCTTGCCGCTGGTGGGTTGCGCCATTTCCCTCTTCCTTTTTCGGCCCTTCGCGTGGCCGCTGGTCGCCGGTGCTGGCTCGTCCGGTGGTCTCGGTTCACGCCTTCCGTTTTCGTTTCTTTCCCTTTTTGTTTTCTCTCTCCCCGATTTTCAATTCAGTTTCTATTTTTTTTTCTTTTAATATTTATAAATGATTTTGATATTATTTTAATCCTTAAAATAATAGTAAAAATTCCCAAAATATCTAAAAAAATCATATTAAATTCATTTAATCCGTAAATGAATTTATCAATCCGATTTTACCTTTCCGATATATTTTTTCACTATTTTTGGGCTCTTTTTTCGAGGCAAAAATTCTGATAAATTCTAATAAATTTATATCTTGATCAATTGGACTCGAAATTAAATATTTTTCTCAATTTTGATCAAGATTCCTCAATTTCATATTTTTAATGAAATTGTCTTATCGAAATTATACCGAATTTCAGTCATTTGATCGTTTTAAACCTGCGCTTGTTTGGAACCAATTTAAACCTTATCTCGCTGTTATGTAGCTTACATGCATTTTTAATTTCTTAAATAGTCGATTGCATGATAGCAAATACTCTTCTTATGATTCAACTATGAAATAAAGTGTTTGTACACATAGGAATCATAAGGAACAAGCTACATACGTAAATCGAAAACACAGGTCTGACAATCCTCCCCTACTAAGAAAATTTGGTCCACCAAATTAGAACCAAGTCAGTCATCAAATAGATGGGGGTGCTTCTCTCGCATCAGACTCTCCGGCTCCCAAGTAGCCTCCTCTGAAGTATGATGCTGCTAGAGAACCTTCACTAATCCGATAGTCTTTGATCTCAATACCTTCTCCTTCCTATCCAGTATCCGAATCGGTCTCTCAACATACGACATGTCCTCTTGGAGCTCCAATGGCTCATAACTAATCACATGTGCCGAATCCGGGTGATACTTCTGAAGCATCGATATGTGGAAGACGTTATGGACACCTGATAAGTCCGGTGGCAATGCGAACCTATACGCCTTATCTCCCACTCGATCAAGTATCTCAAAGGGTCCAATATAGCGAGGATTCAGCTTTCCTCTCTTCCCAAATCTCGTTATGCCCTTGGAAGGAGAAACTTTCAGAAACACTGCTTCACTGAAAACTCTAGTGGCCTTCGTCTCCTGTCAACGTAACTCTTCTGTCTACTCTGAGCTGTTCTCAGTCTTTCTATAATCAAATGGACGTCCTCAGATGCTTTTGTAACCATGTCAGGAGCGAAAATCTTACGGTCGCCCACTTCTTCCCATCTAATAGGGGAACGACATCTACAGCCATATAAAGCCTCACACGGTGCCATCCCGATACTCGAATGATAACTATTGTTGTAGGTGAACTCAGCTAGTAGCACGTGGACATCCCAGGAGCCTTTAAAATCTAGCACACATGCTCTCAACATATCCTCCAGAGTCTGTATAGTCCTCTCTGACTGACCATCTGCTTGAGGATAGAAAGCGGTGCTCAAACTCAACTGGGTTCCCATGGCTTCATGAAAATGTTCCCAAAAGTGGGAAGTGAAGCGGGAATCCCTATCAGAGACTATGCTCACTGGTACACCATGTTACCTCACTACCTCGCGTACGTACAGCTCTGCCAATGAACTCAGAGTATCGGTAGCTCTCATAGCTAGGAAGTGGGCTGACTTCGTCAGTCTGTCGACGATCACCCATATAGCATCGTGATTCCTACGGGTCCTTGGTAAACCTATCACGAAATCCATGGTGATATGCTCCCATTTCCATGTCGATATAGGTAGAGGCTGCAATAACCCTGCAGGTTTCTGATGCTCTACCTTCACCTGCTAACATATGAGACACTTCGTCACAAAATCTGCTACATCTCTCTTCATACCCGACCACCAGTATATCTTTCGGAGGTTTTGATACATCTTGTTACTCCCTGGATGTAAAGTGTACCTCGACGAATGAGCTTTCGCCAATTTCAATCTCTTGAGTCTTGAATCCTCGGGAACACACAATCTGCCTCTGAAGCTCAGTAGCCCATCAAAACTCAACTCAAAATTAGTCACTGTGCCCTTCTACATCTGACGACTCACATCCATACAAAATGGATCAGTCTACTGAGCCACTCTGATCCTATCCAACAGATCTAGCTCTAAGCATAGACTAGCTATCACATAGCCTGTATCCATGTTAGAAGGCACAACTCCCATACTGAGGCTAGCAAACTGCTCTAGCAAATCATGTTCCCTAACCATCATATACAATACCATCCCTAGGCTCTTCCTGCTTAAAGCATTAGCTACAATGTTGGCCTTACCCGGATGATAAAGTATCTCACAATCATAATCCTTCAGAAGCTCTGGCCATCTTCTTTGTCTCATGTTCAGCTCCTTCTGTGAGAACAGGTACTTGAGGCTCGTGTGGTCGATAAAAATCTAAAACTTCTCACCATATAAATAGTGGAGCCATACCTTCAACGCAAACACTACTGTTGCTAACTCCAAATCATGGGTTAGATAGTTCTTCTCATGATCCTTCAGCAGTCTGGATCCATGAGCAACTACCCTCCCATCCTGCATCAATACACAGTCCAGTCCCTGATGCAAAGCATCGGTATACACTACAAATCCTCTTGAGCTGGAAGGGATAGTGAGAATTGGAGGGTGGTCAATCGACACTTTAACTCCTGAAAACTCTTCTCACAATCTTCGTTCCATATGAACGGTACACTCTTTCGAGTAAGACGTGTCAACAGAGCAGCCAACTTCGAAAATCCCTCAACGAATCTCCGATAATATCTAGCTAAACCTAGAAAACTCTTGATCTCGGTGACTGTCCTCGACTGTTCCCACTGAACTACAGCCTCAATCTTGGATGGATCTACTGATACACCATCTCTCGATACAACATGTCCCAAAAATGAGATCCGTGACAACCAAAAGTCACAGTTACTGAGCTTAGCATATAACTTCTACTCTCGTAGAGTTTGCAATACAATCCTGAGGTGCTCCTTATGCTTCTCCTTAGATCTCGAGTACACCAATATGTCATTGATGAAGGCGATAACAAATTGGTCCAAATATGCTCAAAGCCATGAAAGCAGCTGGAGTATTCATCAATCCGAATGGCATGACCAAGAACTCATAATGGCCATATCAGGTACAAAACGCTATCTTGGGTACATCTCCACTCCGAACTCTCAGCTGATGATACCCAGACCTCAAATCAATTTTGGAAAAGACCTGTGCTCTCCGAAGCTAATCTAACAAGTCGTTAATGCGTGGAAGGGGATACCTATTCTTGATGGTGGCCTTATTCAACAATCGGTAATGTATACACAATCAGAGGCTCCCATCCTTCTTCCTCATGAATAACATCAGTGCACCCCAAGGTGAAACACTCGGTCTAATGAAACCCCTATCCAACAGCTCCTGCAACTGCCTCTTGAGCTCTTCCAGCTCAACTAAGGTCATGCGATATGGTGGTCTCGAAATAGGCTCTGTACCAGGCACCAAATCTATACAGAACTCCATCTTTCTATCTGGTGGTAACCCTGGCAACTCATCTGAAAAAACATCTGGGTACTCACTGACCACAGTAATATCTAATAACTCCGGATGTGCCTTATCCATATCTACCACGTACGCAATGAAACCTTGATATGTTGAAGGTTTTCTAAGTCAGTATATCATATTATAATCATAACTACTTCTTTCATTTATTCTTATTAAACTTTACAACATATCTAGTAGGGTTAGGAAACATAACTGTCTTACCATAACAATCTAAAACAACATGGTTTGCGGATAACCAATCCATTTCTAAGATTATATCAAAGTCACTCATACTTAGCAATATTAGATTGCCTGTCATCTCCTTGTCCCCTATTCTCAACTTGCAGTCATTAAATACATACTCTATAACTTGACTACTATAGGCGTACTAATCAACATCATCATACATAACGGTGTACGCTCTACATGTCTTGCTAATTTACATGCAAATGAAGGAGATACAAAAGAATGTGTGGCACCAGGATCAATTAAAACATATGCTTTAATATCATAAATCAAGATGTTACCTCGTATCACATCCGATGAAGCATCAGCTGTACCCTGGTCCAAAGCATGTACGCGCCCTCAACCAATTAATTGCTTCCCCTTTTCTTCTGTTGTCGCTCTCCTCCTCGAAGAAGAAGGATTAACTGGAGCTCTCTCTGGCTCCCTGCCCTTCAGTGGAGCAGTCTCAACCATCTCTTAGTAAGCTCTCGCAATATGCCTCTGTTTCCCGCATCAGAAACACACTATAGGAGTCAATGGACACGGTCTACCTCCATGTTGTCTACCGCATCTTCTGCACTAATCGGTAGTAGGTCTCTGTCCTTCTATGATAATACCCTTTGCTGGAGCTATGGTCGGATAAGCAAGAGGTCTAGCAGGTCTCTCTTGTACCTCCTCAACCTGTGGTCTCTTACCGAAGAGTTTCCTCCCTCATCGATAACTGAAACCTCTATCTCTCGCCGACCTCTTTCTCTATATATCTTGGCTCCAGCTAAACTTCCCAAACTCGAAAGCATTCCTCTCATAATCTTGCTCGCACAATTGCGACCTGCTCACTGCTTCCTCATAGGTGGTTATATCTAATGGGACCAACCTGGACCTCAAAACCAGTCTCAATCCATCAATGAACCTGTGGACCTTCCTGGCCTCACTAAACATGGTATCTAGGTCATATCTCCCCAGGGATAGGAATTGAGTCTCATACTCGTCCACCGAAACTCCTTTGGTTTAGTCCCAAAAACTCAGCCTGTAGTTTTTGCTGTGCGATATCTGGAACAAACTGCCTCCTAAAGGCATCCCGTAATGTCTCCTAACTAATATCTGTATGTCAGGCTCTCAATATGGGTCAGGTGGACTTCCACCAATGCTCTGTAGCTCCCTTCAGTAGGAACGCAACAAATGCGACCATCTCCGATGTCGTACACTTGAAGAATCCATAAAGCTTCTCCATCTTCGCAACCCACTCCTCGGCAGCTACAGGGTCCTTAACCCCACTAAAAGATGGAGGTCTAAACTTCTGGAACTGTTGCAACCGATCCAGATCACATCTGTACCCTAATCCACTACTACTTGAAATTGGTGGGGGTGTAGGAGTATCTACAGTCCTCGGTACATGAGTTGGCTGTGTAGGTGTATCAAGGGCAACTGCCTCTCCTGTCGCAGCTCTTGCCTCCTGTCCTTGCCTACCTGGCATCGTTTGTGCCAATATCTCTACTATCGTCTCTAAACTACGCTTTAATCTCGTAAAACGCATCTCAGCACACTCTGGTGCCTCAATAGCACCTAGAGTCTCATGGGTAGGCAACGGTTCAGCAGTAGCTCGTCTCTCAAGCCTATCTCTACAGCCTCGAGCCCTACCTCTCATCCCTTTACCACTACGAGTATTTGCCATATAGGCAAAGTTCCTGCATTCATAATCATGAATTAGTCTGTTTCCTATCTGGTATACACAGTTGTATCTAAACACAACACAGTACTATGGGGATGTACACTTTCCTATTTTCTAACACCGACTCACATCAGACCAACCTCTGCTCTGATACTATTCTGTCAAGACCCTTCCTGACTTAACCAAAACAACTATAAATTTTTTGCATTTTAACTTACCTTTCCTTTCATCAATGGTTAGGCAGTGATTCGATGTTAGCTTCCTCGCATACCATATCATCCATTATCATACATACATGTTTGTAACTTCTTTTATAATACATGTGAGATTCATATAAAACTAATACAAACACATTCCCCATAATATATATCGTATATATCACTGTGCTGTTTCTATGTTTAGATACATAACCGTACAAAATATGTATATCTATCGATCGATAGGAAATAGCAGCGGACAACAGGAATACTATCCCTTAATCACACTCGCTCTACTGCTGATGCTCTGTAGAGAGATGTAAAAGAAAGGGGGATGAGCATACAATGCGCTCATTAAGGAAATCAGGCAAGCAAGTAGACATCTACACTATCTACTAAAAATAATGCTATGCCTTGAAAACATCATTTCCTTAACTCACTTTAAAAGTATGTCTTTAAATATATATATACTTGTACAAATTAAATCTCATGTACAGAAATCATGCTTACTTTCACAAATGTAGGCATGCAGTGAAAAATAATGCATCTTTAAAATATCATAATGCCTTTAGATAAATCATGCCATGTATATTTAAATCACAGTAAATATGACATTTAAATCATTCACAGCACAAAATCGGATTTCGACCCATCCTTCAGGTCTATCCATGTCAAAAGTAAATCAGTCAATCGAGTGATATATCATGTGAGACTCTATGGTGAAATGCAATAATATCCTGGACTATGGCCACATCCTATAATGGTGATCCCAGGCTACATAGAATCCTAGTGTGTGGGGCATCACTGCTGCAATGGGAGGGGGGTCAGTCCATCACAACAGCCAGCTATCAACTCCTCAACTCCACAACACCACACGGTACAGTGTACTCCATGCCACTCGCACGGTACAACGTACTTCGTGGACCCTACATCACAGTCGGGGAGCATGCCATAGGTCTTAGCCCTCAAACCATGGAATATCATACCACGTCTCTAAATCCACATGCGAACCTCTCATAGTGTGACACTCAATCTACACGAGGAAATCAAGCATGGTTTTCAACATGTATTATATATCACATAAATTACAGTGCGCGCCTTTGAGCGTGTCAGACCCGAATTTTTTATTTACGTATGTAGTTTGTACCTTATGATTCCTATGTGTACGAACGTTATATTTTCATAGTTGAATCATAAGAAGAGTATTTACTACATGCAATCAATTATTAGAGAAATTAAAAATTCATGTGAGCTATATAACAACGAGATAAGGGTTAAAATGATTCCCAAGCAAGTACAGGGGTAAAACGGTTAATTGATTGAAATTCGGTATAAATCCGATGAGATAAATTCATTAAAAATATGAAATTGAGGAATCTTGAACAAAAACAGGGTAAATATTTAATTTCGAGTCCAATTGATCAAGATACAAAGTTATTTAATATTTTTAGAATTTTTACCTCGAAAAACAAGCACGAAAATAGTAAAAAATATATACCGAAAAGGTAAAATCGGACTGATAAATTCATTTACGGACTAAATGAATTTAATATGAATTTTTGGGATATTTTGGTATTTTATTATTATTTTAAGTAATAAAATAATAATAAAAATGTATTATAAAAAAAACAGAAAGTAAAAAAAAAAAAAAGAGAAACGCATTGAAAAACGGGGAGAGAGAACAGAGGAAACGGAAGCAAACCCGAAGAAGAAGAGAAACCACCGGACCAGCCACCACCGGCGACCCCACGGCCGAGCCAGATACCAGAAAAGGGAGAGGACCTCAGCGCGCACCCATCGGCACCTGTAACGCGCCTCACCGACGCCGGACGCTGACGAATCGAGGGAAAAACTGCCGCGAAGAAAAAGTGAAATCCGGCAGCCACCGGCGGGGCTAGGGTCCGATCGAGGCCCGATAATCGTTCCCCAGGCTGTGGCGCGCCGAACGGCGGCAGCGGCACCCAGAGAACCGACAAAACGACGTCGACAAGGCCAAATCATCCCTGAATCGGTCGGCGGTTCAGGGCAGAACCTTCTAAACTGAACCGGACCGGACCGGTTCAGCCAAGGAGAAAAGGGGAAAAGAGGAAAAAAGAAGGAAAAAGGAAAACGAAAATTTTTGGGAATTCACAGGACTTCGGGTAAGTCGATTCGAGGTCAAAAGTGATCAATTTGATTTCTGATAAATTTATTTAAATTGTATTTAATCAAAAATTGACCTGGAGTTAAATATACAAAATTGTACAGTTCGACGATTAATTCCAAACGGAAGCCTGATCGAACTCCGATTCGTGCACCATTGCATAATCTCGGGTAAGTAAAGCTTATTTACGACAAATTATGTGATTAACGCGTATTTAAGATTTATTTTACGCAATTCGGATTAAATTTCGGATTTAGTGAATTATATTCGAAATTTCGAATAAACTGTCGTAAATGATATACGGGCTATCCAAAGAGTTTGGAATAAAGCCCAATGGGTATTGATAGCCCAATGAGTCGATAGACCCTGATGAAGGGAATTAATACGTGAAAAACAGGCTTAATACGGATTAAGGCCCAATTAAAGTGTTAAGGCCCATTAAGAGTAAACAGGCCCATTTAAGTGAAATGAACTGTATTAAATGTGAAATACAGTAGGAAACGTGTAATTAATCTAGGGAGTGGTTAAATGCAGCTCCAGAGTCATATTGAGAGTTGACCGGACTGTGAGATTTAGACAGCACGGAGGAAGAGAGGTCACACTACGTGATCCGAGGTAAGGGATCTTTGTGAGCTCGTAGAGATAGCTGTATGTATTTTTATCATCGTTTACATACACTTAAATTTCGTATAGCGTATGAATATGAAATTTCTGGATAGTACCCAAATATGAGAAAATTACGAAAATACCCCTAGACCCGGGGAAAAATTTGGAAATGCATAAAGTGTATGAACATGATGTTTTACATGTGGAAAAGAGGTTTTGTGAAACCAAAATGATAGACTGGCTCACGATTTGACTGTATGCATTAAATTGCATATTTTTATGAAATGTGTGTTTTGCACCGTTTTACGTATCACACTCGATTTTGAGTACCACTGTTGTGAAAAATAGAGCCAGCTGTCTATTTGTGGGTGTGAAATCATGTTGGAGCTATGAGGTCTGTGGATTTATCCAGATCCGCTCGCACTTGATTTTTGATGTGATGTATGATTGAGATCGTGCTGGAGCCTTCGTGTTGGACACAGACTTGCTCGCACTAGATTTGAGACGACAGGCTATGGTTGATAATTTATTTGGTTGGGGTGGTGAGCTTGTAACTCAGGCACCTACAACTGTGTGGTAATTGTACCTGGTTCACGTAGTACGTTGTACCGTGTAGACAACATAGAGTACACTGTACCATGCAACTATGGGGTGTTAGGATTGCGTCTTTGGACTCTGGCATGCTTTTTCATTGCTCTAAATTATGATAGTCCTTAGATAGGAGTCGATGGATAGACTAATCCCATCCTCGGACTCTGAGATACCCTTGCACACCTAGCTAGTGATAGCTCGGGGTCTCGAACTTTGGCCAAATGTCTTATGGATTTGTGTGGATCCCTGCCTAGTCTCAATTGATTTTATTGGTTTCTATAACGAAACTAATTGTGATTTGATTTCTGTGATGAAAACCATTTGAAATAAGAACATGATTTAAATGTGAGTTTCAATACTGAACACATAAATATTTTACTCTGAACGAGTTTTGACATTCGATTTTTGGGCAGTAAATTGCTATGTGTTTTAACTATAATGGTTTTGTGATTGCAATGGATTTTCAGCATAAACCATGCATTATAAGCATCGTAGATAGTATGGTTATCTACCTGCTTTCATTCATTCCTTACTGAGCGCGTTAGCTCACCCCTTTTTTTTCATCTCTCCATAGATTAGCCATAGTGCTTCTGAGAGCTCTGTGGTAGATTTCTGTATTTTCCTTCCGCTAGCAGCTGTTATCACATTACGAAAGGTATACACACTTTTGAAATCTTTTGTATCTAAATATGACAGGGTACAGTGATGTATTTATATTAATACTGGGATGTAAACCAATGTAAACGAACGTAAAAGTTTTGTAAATTATTATAAGTACAACTTCTTATTATGGATGCATGAGAAGTGAATGAATTAAAGAATATGAGAGTGATCGACTGACATTGATTCATAGCCCAACTGTCTGTATGTGTAGCCGTGATATGTGGAAATTATTGATATAAATGTAAGGAATTCGGGTCACGACAGAAGTGGTATCAGAGCTGAGTTGGTCTGATATGAATCGTTGTTAGTAACTAAGGTAGTTTACATCCCATTATCACTGTGCTTTGTTTAGATACAATTGTGTATACCAGGTTTTAATTTCACTGAAATTTGTGTTATATATATACAGGAAATATATAGGATGTTTGACAAACATCGTAGTAGAGGAGAGAGTTCTCGATCTCAAGGGCACAGAGATAGACCCGAGAGACAGAGTAGATCCTCATCTAGACATACTTCTCGAGAACCATCTAAGAGTTCTGGCGCTCGCGAATCAAGATTAGAGCGACACCTTGATACAGTGGTGACATTATTGGGGCAGTTTATAGCTAGTTTTGGCAGTGCCCAGGGTACAGCAGGACAGGCTGCACCTGAGACCCCTGCTCTTGCACAGCCTGCACCCGCACCACAGAGAATTGAACCACCACAGGCTCCTCCTGTTCAGCCTGCACCTCCTCTAGTAGTCCCTTTTCAGGGTTATGATGATGATATGGAGTATAGTTGTGATTTAGACAGATTGACACAATTTCAGAAGCTACAGCCTCCGTCATTTAGTGGGGTGAAGAATCCGGTAGTGGCAGAGGACTGGATTAATAGAATGGAGAAACTTTATAGATTCTCCCGATGCTCTACTACTGAGAAAGTGGCTTTTGCGTCTTTTATGCTAGAGGGTGAAGCAGAACACTGGTGGAAGTCCACTATGCCTATTATATCAGCTAGACATCAGGTAATTACTTAGGAGATGTTCTTTGACACCTTTAGGGGGCAATACATTCCGAACACTGCTCAACGAAAGTTACAGAATGAGTTTTCAGGTTTGACCCAGGGAGGTAAGTCAGTGGACGAGTATGAATCTCGGTTTACATCTCTGGGCAGATATGATCCTGATACCATGGGCAGTGAACGGAAGAAAGTTCGTAAGTTTATGAAAGGCCTGAGACCATCATTTAGAGCTCGACTGGCCCCGTTGGATATTTCGACATATGGGGAAGCAGTTAGACGAGCTCAGCTGTGTGAGCAGGATTACGAGCTCCATGTGTTAGAGTATGGGAAGGGTGGTAAGGGCAAAGATAGAGACCGAAAGAGATTTTGGGGACGACAGAGGTAGTAGAGAGGGGAAGAGGCTTTTTAGTGGGCGACAAAAGATCGATGAGTCGCGGAGTAGGTTAGTTAGACCCCCTATGCATTCGACAGCAGCTCCAGCTCGAGGTATTGTGATTGGAGGTCCCCGCGCCAAATCATGATCGATGTAGACTTTGTGGAGGATTCCACGGGAATCGATCTTGTTATCAGACATTTGGGGTATGCTTTAGGTGTGGTAAGACCGGACACATGATGAGAGATTGCCCGGAACCAGTTGAAGCGTCTTCTCAGAGGGGTAAGGAACTAGTGAAAGTTCCACCTATTATTCCTGCTCCGAGAAGGAGAGCCACGGCTGAGGAGAAGGGGAAGCAAGTCGTTGGCCAAGGCAGAGTGTATGCACTTGACCAGGGCACTGCAGATGCTTCACCAGATGTGGTGAAAGGTACAATTCTGATTTTTAACCTTGAAGCATTTGCTCTATTTGATCCTGGTGCAATGCATTCATTCATATCACCATCGTGTGCATTTAAATTATCAGAGTTTGTGAAACCTACACCTTTAGGTAAAAGGTTGATAATTAGCACACCAATGGGAAGTATTCAAATGACTGAGTATGTGTGTAAGCAATGTAAGTTAAAGGTAGGAGATAAGAGTATGATAGCCGATCTTATCCTGTTAAGTATGTTTGATTTTGATGTAATATTAGGAATGGATTGGTTGGCTACAAATCATGCTATCTTAGATTGTCATTCTAAGACGATAATGTTTTCTCTACCGGAGAAACATGTTGTATAATTTTTCTGAGTAAATATAAAAGAAATACTTATGCAATATTAAATTGATTGCATAATATTATTTTGAATGTTTTATTGCGTACGTGGTTGACCTAGATAAGGCACAACCGGAATTGATTGACATTCCTGTGATCAGAGAGTTTTCGGATGACTTGCCAGGGTTACCCCCAGGCAGAGAGATGGAGTTCTGTATTGATTTGGTACCTGGTACTGAGCCTATATCCAGACCACCGTACAGGATGGCCCCAGTTGAGTTGTTGGAACTGAAGAAGCAGTTACAGGATTTGTTGGATAAGGGGTTCATTAGACCGAGCGTCTCACCTTGGGAGCTCCGGTCATGTTCGTTAAGAAGAAGGATGGAAGCCTCCGACTGTGCATAGATTACCGATTGTTGAATAAGGCTACCATTAAGAACAAGTACCCCCTTCCACATATTGATGATCTGTTGGATCAGCTTAAAGGAGCACAGATCTTTTCTAAGATCGATCTGAGGTCTGGGTACCATCAGTTGAGGATTCGGAGTGAAGATGTACCCAAGACAGCCTTTCGTACCCGTTATGGTCACTATGAGTTCTTGGTTATGCCTTTCGGGTTAACGAATGCTCCTGTAGCTTTTATGGCTTTGATGAACGATGTGTTCAAGCCATACCTGGACCGATTTGTGATCGTCTTCATCGATGATATATTGGCGTATTCGAAGTCC
This sequence comes from Firmiana major, assembly GCA_033439115.1. Classification (NCBI taxonomy): domain Eukaryota; kingdom Viridiplantae; phylum Streptophyta; class Magnoliopsida; order Malvales; family Malvaceae; genus Firmiana; species Firmiana major. The sequence goes on along the minus strand of CM065907.1, from coordinate 37,953,318 downwards.
AGGGAGGAACATGAGCAGCACTTGAGTATTGTTCTGCAGACCCTTCGAGAGAAGCAGTTATATGCCAAGCTCAGTAAGTGTGACTTCTGGTTAGAACAAATATCATTTCTGGGTCATGTGGTATCGAAGGACAGGGTGTCTGTTGATCCGTCCAAGATAGAGGCAGTAGTTCAGTGGGAATGACCCAAGACAGTCACTGAGATCAGAAGTTTTTTGGGCTTAGCTGGGTATTACAGAAGGTTTGTAGAGGGCTTCTCGAAATTAGCTACTCCTTTAACTCGTCTCACTTGAAAGAATGTTGCATTTGAGTGGGATGGTAAGTGTGAGAAAAGCTTTAGAGAGTTGAAGCAGCGACTGACCACCGCACCGATTCTCACCATTCCGACCAGCTCAGGAGGTTTCTCTGTATATACGGATGCTTCGGGACAGGGACTGGGCTGTGTATTAATGCAGGATGGGAAAGTAGTTGCTTATGGATCCCGACAACTTAAGGACCATGAGAAGAACTATCCGACCCATGATTTAGAGTTGGCAGCCGTAGTGTTTGCACTGAAAATATGGCGCCACTATTTGTATGGTGAGAAGTTTCAGGTATTTGCTGATCACAAAAGCCTGAAATATTTGTTTTCACAAAAGGAATTGAATATGAGGCAACGTAGATGATTAGAGCTTCTGAAGGACTATGATTGTGAGATCATGTATCATCTGGGCAAGGCGAATGTAGTTGCCGATACTTTGAGCCGAAAGAGCCTTGGGATGGTATCATACATGATGATCAGGGAAAATGAGCTGCTAGAGCAGTTTGCGAGTCTCAGTTTAGATGTGACACCTTCTGATACTGACACATATTGTGTGATAGCTAGTCTGAGATTGGAACCGAATTTGATTGACCGGATTAGACAAGCTCAGCGTATTGATCGCTTCTGTGTTGATATGGTTAGTCAGATTCAGATGGGTACTTATGCCGATTTTGAGTTGAGCACTGATGGATTACTGAGATTCAGAGGCAGAGAGTGTGTTCCCGATGATCCTGAGTTAAGAAAACTCATTTTGTCCGAAGCTCATTCATCACGTTATACGTTGCATCCAGGGAGCAATAAGATGTATCAGAATCTTTGAAAAGTGTATTGGTGGTCAGGGATGAAGAGGAATGTGGCAGAGTTTGTGGCCAAGTGTTTGGTATGTCAACAGGTTAAGGTAGAGCATCAAAAGACTGCAGGGTTATTGTAGCCTCTACCTATACCGACATGGAAATGGGAGCACATCACCATGGATTTTATCATAGGTTTACCGAGGACCCAACGGAACCATGATGCCATTTGGGTGATTGTGGATAGATTGACGAAGTCAGCTCACTTCTTAGCTATGAGAACTACAGATACTCTAAGTGCGTTGGCGAATTTATATGTACGGGAGATTGTGAGGCTACATGGCGTTCCAGTGAGTATTGTGTCTGACAGGATTCCCGTTTCACTTCCCACTTTTGGGAACACTTTCAGGAAGCCATGGGAACCCGATTGAGCTTCAGTACAGCTTTCCACCCTCAGTCCGATCGTCAGTCAGAGAGAACAATCCAGACTTTGGAGGCTATGTTGAGAGCTTGTGTGTTGGATTTTAGAGGCTCCTGGGATGATCATTTGCCATTAGCCGAGTTCGCCTATAACAATAGTTATCACTCGAGTATTGGGATGGCACCGTATGAAGCGCTTTATGGTCGTAGGTGTCGATCTCCGATTGGATGGGAAGAAGTGGGTGATCGGAAGATGTTTACTCCCGATTTGGTGCAGCAAGCCTCTAAGGATGTTCGGTTGATATGTGACGGATTGAGGACAGCTCAGAGTAGGCAGAAGAGCTATGCTGACATGAGACGCAGACCTTTGGAGTTTATGGTCGGTGAGTCAGTATTCTTGAAAGTATCTCCTTCTAAAGGGATTATGAGATTCGGGAAGAAGGGTAAGCTAAGTCCTCGCTACATTGGACCATTTGAGATCTTGGATCGAGTGGGAGACAAGGCTTATAGGTTAGCGTTACCACCGGAGTTAGCGAGTGTGCATAACGTTTTCCACATTTCGATGCTTCGGAAGTATCACCCGGATCCAACTCATGTGATTAGTTATGAGCCGTTGGAGCTCCGAGAGGACATGTCATATGTAGAGAGGCTGATTCGGATACTGGATAGGAAGGAGAAGGTTTTAAGATCGAAGACTATCGGGTTAGTGAAAGTTTTATGGCAACATCACACTTCCAAGGAGGCTACTTGGGAGTAAGAGAGCTTGATGCGAGAGAAGCACCCCCAGTTATTTGATGATTGATTTGGTTCTAATTTGGAGGACTAAATTCTTTTAGTTGGGGAGGATTGTCAGACCCGAATTTTCGATTTACGTATATAGCTTGTACTTTATGATTCCTATGTGTACGAACATTATATTTTCATAGTTGAATCATAAGAAGAGTATTTACTACATGCAATCAATTATTTGAGAAATTAAAAATGCATGTGAGCTATATAACAACGAGATAAGGGTTAAAATGATTCCCGAGCAAGTACAGGGGTAAAACGGTTAATTGATCGAAATTCGGTATAAATCCGATGAGACAATTTCATTAAAAATATGAAATTGAGGAATCTTGATCAAAAACAGGGTAAATATTTAATTTCGAGTCCAATTGATCAAGATATGAAGTTATTTAATATTTTTAGAATTTTTGCCTCGAAAAATGAGACCGAAAATAGAAGAAAAATATACCGAAAAGGTATAATCGGACTGATAAATTCATTTACGGACTAAATGAATTTAATATGAATTTTTGGGATATTTTTGGGATATTTTGGTATTTTATTATTATTTTAAGTAATAAAATAATAATAAAAATGTATTACAAAAAAAAAAAAGAAAGTAAAAAAAAAAGAGAAACGGATTGAAAATCGGGGAGAGAGAACAGAGGAAACGGAAGCAAACCCGAGGAAGAAGAGAAACCACCGGACCAGCCACCACCGGCGACCCCACGGCCGCGTCAGATACCGAAAAAGGGAGAGGACCTCGGCGCGCACCCATCGGCACCGGTAACGCGCCTCACCGACGTCGGACGCCGACGAATCGAGGGAAAAACTACCGCGGAGAAAAATTGAAATCCGGCGGCCACCGGCGATGCTAGGGTCCGATCGAGGCCCGATAATCGTTCCCCAGGCTGTGGCGCGCCAAACGGCGACAGCGGCACCCGGACAACCGGCCGGACGACGTCGGCACGGCCAAATCATCCCTGAGCCGGTCGGCGGTTTAGGGCAGAACCTTCTAAACTGAACCGGACCGGACCGGTTCAGCCAAGGAGAAAAGGGGAAAAGAGGAAAAATGAAGGAAAAAGGAAAAAGAAAATTTTCGGGAATTCATCGGACTTCGGGTAAGTCGATACGAGGTCAAAAGTGATCGATTTGATTTTCGATAAATTTATTTAAATTGTATTTAATCAGAAATTGACCCGGAGTTAAATATACAAAATTGTGCAGTTCGACGATTAATTCCGAACGGAAGCCCGATCGAACTCCGATTCGTGCACCATTGCATAATCTCGGGTAAGTAAAGCTTATTTAAGACAAATTATGTGATTAACGCGTATTTAAGATTTATTTTATGCAATTCGGATTAAATTTCGGATTTAGTGAATTATATTCGAAATTTTGAATAAACTGTCGTAAATGATATACGGGTTATCCAAAGAGTTTGGAATAAAGCCCAATGGATATTGATAGGCCCAATGAGTCGATAGACCTTGATGAAGGGAGTTAATACGTGAAAAGCAAGCATAATACGAATTAAGGCCCAATTAAAGTGTTAAGGCCCATTAAGAGTAAACGGGCCCATTTAAGTGAAATGAACTGTATTAAATGTGAAATACAGTAGGAAACATGTAATTAATCCAGGGAGTAGTTAAATGCAGCTCCAGAGTCATATTGAGAGTTGACCGGACTGCGAGATTTGGACAGCACGGAGGAAGAGAGGTCACACTACGTGATCCGAGGTAAGGGATCTTTGTGAGCTCTTAGAGATAGCTGTATGTATTTTTATCGTCGTTTACATACACTTAAATTTCGTATAGCGTATGAATATCAAATTTCTGGATAGTACCCAAATATGGGAAAATTACGAAAATACCCCTAGACCCGGGGAAAAATTTGGAAATGCATAAAGTGCATGAACATGATGTTTTACATGTGGAAAAGAGGTTTTGTGAAACCAAAATGATAGACTGGCTCACGATTTGACTGTATGCATTAAATTGCACGTTTTTATGAAATGTGTGTTTTGCACCGTTTTTCGTATCACACTCGGTTTTGAGTACCACTGTTGTGGAAAATAGAGCCAGGTGTCTATTTGTGGGTGTGAAATCATGTTGGAGCTATGAGGTCTGTGGATTTATCCAGATCCGCTCGCACTTGATTTTTGATGTGATGTATGATTGAGATCGTGCTGGAGCCTTCGTGTTGGACTGTGTGCCACACTGACTTGCTCGCACTAGATCTGAGACCACAGGCTATGGTTGATAATTTATTTGGTTGGGGTGGTGAGCTTGTAACTCAGGCACCTACAACTGTGTGGTAATTGTACCTGGTTCACGGAGTACGCTGTACCGTGTAGACAACATAGAGTACACTGTACCGTGCAACTATGGGGTGTGAGGATTAAGTCTTTGGACTTGGGCATGCTTTGTCATTGCTCTGAATTGTGATAGTCCTTAGATAGGAGCCGATGGATAGACTAATCCCCTCCTCGGACTCTGAGATACCCTTGCACACCTAGCTAGTGATAGCTCGGGGTCTCGGACTTTGGCCAAATGTCTTATGGATTTGTGTGGATCCCTACCTAGTCTCACTTGATTTTATTGGTCTTTATAACGAAACTAATTGTGATTTGATTTCTGTGATGAAAACCATTTGAAATGAGAACATGATTTAAATGTGAGTTTCAATACTGAACACAGAAATATTTTACTCTGAACGAGTTTTGACATTCGATTTTTGGGCAGTAAATTGCTATGTGTTTTAACTATAATGGTTTTGTGATTGCTATGGATTTTCAGCATAAACCATGCATTATAAGCATTGTAGATAGTATGGTTATCTACCTGCTTTCATTTATTCCTTACTGAGCGCGTTAGCTCACCCCTTTTTTTTCATCTCTCCACAGATTAGCCATAATGCTTCTGAGAGCTCTGTGGTAGATTTCTGTATTTTCCTTCCGCTAGCAGCTATTATCACATTGCGAAAGGTATACACACTTTTGAAATCTTTTGTATCTAAATATGATAGGGTACAGTGATGTATTTATATTAATACTGGGATGTAAACCAATGTAAACGAACGTAAAAGTTCTGTAAATTATTATAAGTACAACTTCTTATTATGGATGCATGAGATGTGAATGAATTAAAGAATATGAGAGTGATCGACTGACATCGATTCATAGCCCAACTGTCCGTATGTGTAGTCGTGATATGTGGAAATTATTGATATAAATGTAAGGAATTCGGGTAACGACAGAGCGTGACTCACATTCGACACTCCGCTCAAACACTATGTCAAGACCCATCCTGACTTAACCAAAACCACTACAAATTTTTCGCATTTTTAACTTACCTTTCCTCTCTTCAATGGTTGGGCTGTGATTCGATGTTAGCTTTCTCGCATACCATATCATCCATTATCATACATACATGTTAATTTATTGTTACTGACTGTAACTTCTTTTTATAATATATGTGAGATCATATAAAAGCTAATACAAATACATTCCCCATAATATATATCGTATACATCACTGTGCTGTTTCTATATTTATATACATAACTGTTGAGTTAATGTATTTTGAAATGACAAAACATGTTAAAACAATAATGTTAAGATGGTATACAAACATGTTTAGATGATATCAGGACCAGAACTTAGAGTTCTGCTGATGAGAGATCGATCTGAGGTGTGAGAGATCGATCTCCTGGGTTTTTATTTGATGAGAGATCGATCTCATGATGGAAGAGATCGATCTGGCAAGCCTTAAAACGGTATAAAGGGTTTAAGGTAAAAAGAAATCGATCTGCAAGGGTTAAGAGATCGATCTGCTCTAAGTCAGAGAACTTAGGAGATCGATCTGGTAAGGAAGAGATCGATCTGCTCAAAGTCAGAGAGCTTAATAGATCGATCTGGTATATTGAGAGATCGATCTTGCCTCAAACAGAGAGGATAGGAGATCGATCTGCCTATTCGACAGATCGATCTGCCTCTGCCTATTTAAACTAACAGATCGATCTGGTAATGTATAAGATCGATCTCCCTGTGTATTTGTGCTTTGTCATTGCAGGATTTAAAACTAGGAGATCGATCTGGCCAAGATAGGAGATCGATCTGTCTGACCACTGGAGGTTCCCAACGGCTATTTTCTTCAAATCTCAACGGGAAAAACTGCATTTAATGCTCCAACTACCCAACCTTCAGTATATAACCAAGCATTGAAGTCAAAGCAAAAGGGAGAGACTATCACTGAATATTCCAAACATTCTCAAGCTTTAATTCTTTCATTGATTGTATCTCTATTGCTCATTTTATTGAGATTAATTGTACAAGCTTATGTACTACAAGCTTTGTTAGTCCTACCCACTAAAAAGCCTTATTCTGTATTCATCCACACCTTAAAAGAAAAGAGGATTGTTCCTCAGTGAGTGTTATTGTAAAAGGGTGAATACATTTTCTGTATTGCTAAGGGTAGAGAGGTTATTCCTTAACCTGTAAAAGGAACTTTGTAAACTCTGTTGAAAGAGAGAAAGAAACCACTTGACAAGAAGGTCAGGAGAGAGGACGTAGGCAAGAGTTGGCCGAACCTCTATAAGTCGCTGTGTTTGTTTCTCTTTCCCTCTCTTTGCATTAAATTGTTATATTGCACTGTCTTATTCATTATCACTTGTGTTTAAATTGTGATTGTTTTAAAATCTCCCATAATTGTTAGAAAACCGATTCACCCCCCCTCTCGGTAGAGCCAACAATTGGTATCAGAGCTAGGACTCTCTAATCACATAGGAACAACTTCCTAAGAGTAAAAACGATCAAATGGCTCATAACAATGTAGCAACTAATTTGATAGGAGAGGGGCACTCCACTGTTAGACCTCCCATGTTCAATGGTGAACATTACTCTTATTGGAGGACTAGGATGATGCTATTTATACAAGCAAACGACTATGAAGTATGGAGAATTATAGTTAAGGGACCTCAAATCCCTACAAAGAAAATAGAGGGAAGAGACATTCCCAAAGAAGAAGATGAATGGGATTCTAATGACATTAAATGTGCACAGCTAAATGCTAAAGCTATGCACACATTATTTTGTGCTTTAAGTCCTAATGAATATAATAGAGTATCCGGGTGTGATAATGCCAAGCAAATATGGGATAAATTGGCAATAACTCATGAGGGTACAACCCAAGTGAAGGAGACAAAAGTAGGTATGCTCACACATGATTATGAGCTCTTTAGGATGAAGGAAGAAGAATCCATTAGTGATATGTTCACTAGGTTTACCGATATAATTAATGGATTAAAATCTTTAGGAAAAACATATTCTAATATTGAAATGGTAAAGAAAATTTTAAATAGCTTACCTAAGTCATGGGAAGCTAAAGTGACAGCAATAGAGGAATCAAAGGACCCACACACACTGTCCTTAGATGAATTAATAGGTTCCTTGCTAACTTATGAGATGAAGCTTAAAAGAAATGAAGAGCCACCCAAGAAAGTGGGTGTTGCTCTAAAATCCACTACTGAAAAGGTAATTAAAAATGAGAGTGGCAGTGAGGAGGATATTGAAATGGCAATGTTTGCCAAAAGATTTAATAAATTCATGAGGATGAGAGCTGGAAATAGCTATAGGAGAAACAATAGGAGAGAACAAGAGGAAGTAGGTAGAAAAGACTCTATTGTGTGTTTTGAATGTAAGAAACCTGGACACATAAAGTTTAACTGCCCTCTTCTCAAAAGATCTAATGATAGGTTTCATAAAAAGAAGGCGATGGTAGCTACATGGAGTGACAGTGATTGCTCCGATGATGAATCAAATGAAGACATTGCCAACCTATGCTTCATGGCAATTGATGAGGATGAAAAGGTAACATCTAATATCAATGAATACTCTTTTGATGAACTGCAAGATGCATTTGATGATTTAGCATTAGAGTATGAATCTATGAGCATGAAGTATAAAAAGTTAATATCTAAATTAAAAAGGGAAAATGAGATAATGTTAAAAGATAAATTGGAATGTGAGGAGAAACTAGAGATGGCAAATCTAGAAATTGGTGATCTTAAGGAGAAAAATAGCAATTTACATAACTCCTTTAATAGGTTTCACATGGGGCAACAAAAGCTAGATAGCATGTTAGAAACCCAAAGAGCATTTTTTGACAAAAATGGCTTAGGGTATAATGCACAAAGTAGGGAGACCCATCTTAAGAGTTTTATGGCTAGGAAGAGCATGAATAAACCTGAAATTACTTGTTCATATTGTAATAAGAAGGGACATAAGTCACATTATTGCACTAAAAAGATGAGGAATCTTAAAGGAAAAATTGTAAAAAGGGTATGGATTCCAAAAGAGGTAATTCATTCCAAGGACTGCACTGCATTGGCAAAATGGATCCCAATGGGATCAAAAATTGCATTTACTAACCTTCAAGGACCCAAGAGAATTTGGGTACCTAAGACTTGAGTGTGTTTATTTTTTTTGTTGTAGGTGATTGAGCATAACCACAAAGCTAAAACAAAAGAAGCTTGGTACTTAGATAGTGGATGCTCAAGGCACATGACGGGTGATAAAAGCCATTTCAATTCCTTCAAATCGAAAATTGGTGGAGAAGTCACTTTTGGGGACAACTCCAAAGGCCAAGTGGAAGGGAGTGGCTCATTAGGTAATGATCATTTCTCCTTAGAAAAAGTATTACTTGTTAGGGGTCTAAAGCATAACTTGCTAAGCATTAGTCAACTTTGTGACAAAGGTTACAAAGTAATTTTTGATTGCATGAAATGTAATGTTATAGATCCTAAATCAAATAAAATTCTTCTTCTAGGTCATAGGCAAGGTAACATATATATAGTCTACCTTAATGAACTCAAAAACGAAAACATATGCTTAATGGTAGATAACAAAAAGGAATCTTGGTTATGGCATAGAAGACTAGGCCATGCAAGCATGAGTGTGCTATCTAAGTTAGCTAGAAAGGATCTAGTTGTAGGCTTACCCAAAATATCCTTTGAGCATGAAGAAATATGTGAAGCTTGTGTTAAAGGAAAACACAAGAGAACAACCTTTAAGCCTAAGAATAGTGTATCCACTACTAGGCCTCTTCAATTACTGCATTTAGACTTATTTGGACCCACTAGAACCACTAGCCTAGGTGGAAAACACTATGGATTTGTAATAGTTGATGATTACACTAGGTACACTTGGGTGTTCTTTTTGAGAGTAAAGAATGAAGCCTTAGAGAAATTCATAACTTACTCAAAGGTGACTCAAAATGAAAAAGGATATACAATAACAAGCATTAGAAGTGATCATGGCAAAGAATTCGAAAATATAGGATTTGATGAGTATTGCAATGATCAAGGAATTAGTCATAACTTTTCAGCCCCTAGGACACCACAACAAAATGGTGTAGTTGAGAGAAGAAATAGAACTTTGGAAGAGATGTCTAGGACCATGTTATGTGAAAATAACTTGCCAAAGTACTTTTGGGCTGAAGCTATAAACACATCATGTTATATAATCAATAGAGCTATTATGATAAGACCCATGCTAAAGAAAACTCCTTATGAGCTCTACAAAGGTAAGAAGCCTAATATTAGTTACTTCCATCCTTTTGGCTGCAAATGCTTTGTTCTAAATAATGGAAAAGATAATTTAGGAAAATTTGATGCCAAAAGTGATGAGGGAATATTTCTAGGATATTCATTGAATTCAAAGGCTTATAGAATTTATAACAAAAGAACATTAATGGTTGAAGAATCTATTCATGTTGTATTTGATGAATCAAATAATATATCTAAAGATTCAACCAACAATGATGAAAATGTTGAGATATTTGATGAAGGCTTAGAAGATGACTTTCTAGAAAAGCTTGATTTGAATAAAGAAGATAAAGAAGAAATAGAAGTTTTAGAAAGAGAACCTAGAGCACCAAGAGAGTTAGGATATGTAAAAGATTGTGAAATAGTAGGAGATCCAACTCTTGGAGTTAGAACTAGGTCATCCTTAAGGAATATGTGCCAATATATAGCCTTTGTATCTCAAATAGAGCCTAGGAATGTCAATGAAGCCTTAGAGGATAATAATTGGTTCCTAGCAATGCAAGAAGAGTTAAATCAATTTGAGAGAAGCAAAGTATGGAAACTAGTTCCAAGGCCTAGTGATCACTCTATAATTGGAACTAAATGGATATTCAAGAACAAAATGGATGAAAATAGTGTGATCATAAGGAATAAGGCTAGGCTAGTTGCTCAAGGCTATAGACAAGAGGAAGGCATAGACTATGATGAAACATATGCACCGGTAGCTAGATTAGAGGCAATAAGAATGCTACTTGCCTTTGCATGTTATAAAGATTTCAAGTTATATCAAATGGATGTAAAGAGTGCATTCTTAAATGGTTTCATTAATGAAGAAGTCTATGTAGAGCAACCTCCCGGATTTGAAAATCATGAATTTCCTGAACATGTTTTCAAATTGTCTAAGGCACTTTATGGGTTAAAACAAGCTCCTAGAGCTTGGTATGAAAGGTTGTCAAAGTTCTTAATAGAAAAAGGATTCTCAAGAGGAAAGGTAGACACCACATTATTTATCAAAAATAAAAATAAAGACTTACTAGTTGTACAAGTATATGTAGATGATATTATTTTTGGTTCAACTAATGAGTCTTTATGTCAAGAGTTTGCTAAGATCATGCAAGGGGAATTTGAGATGAGCATGATGGGAGAACTCACATTCTTCTTGGGACTTCAAGTGAAGCAAACAAAGGATGGAACATTCATCAATCAAGCAAAGTACACCAAGGACTTGCTCAAGAGATTTGGGATGGACAATTGCAAACCTCAAACCACTCCAATGGGCACCAACATCAAGCTTGACAAAGATGAAAGTGGTAAGTGTGTAGACACTAAACTCTATAGGTCTATGATTGGATCATTGCTTTACTTAACTGCAAGTAGACCAGATATATTGTTTAGTGTGTGCCTTTGTGCTAGATTTCAATCCTCTCCTAGGGAATCACATCTATTGGCAACTAAGAGAATCTTTAGATACCTCAAAGATACTCCCTCACTAGGACTTTGGTATCCCAAAGACTCCACTTTTGCCCTTCATGCATTTTCAGATGCTGATTTTGGAGGCTGCAAAATAGATAGGAAAAGTACTTCAGGTACTTGCCAATTCTTAGGAAATAGGTTAATTTCTTGGTTCTCCAATAAGCAGAACAGTGTTGCTCAGTCCACAACTGAAGCTGAGTATATAGCAGCTGGTAGTTGTAGTGCTCAAGTGTTGTGGATTAAACAACAAATGAGAGATTATGGCATTGACATGAAACAAGTGTCTATTAAATGTGATAATACCAGTGCCATTAATCTGTCTAAGAATCCTATACAGCACTCCAGAACCAAGCACATAGAAATTAGACATCACTTCCTTAGAGATCATGTACAAAAAGGGGATATAATCTTAGAGTATATTGATACTACACATCAAATAGCTGATATATTCACCAAACCCCTTGATAGAGATAGGTTCTGTATCCTTAGAGGTGAATTAGGACTCATGAGTATGCCTTAGGACTTTCATGTTGTAAAAATCTTGATTTCAAGTTGATTTTTAAAGATTTTTTGCAAAAATTTTCTGGCAAAGAGGATGAGAGATCGATCTCCTTGTGATATAGATCGATCTCCATGCTTCTATCAAGCCTAAATTATCAAGGTTAAGCTAAGCAGATCAATCCTCTAACCATAAGATCGATCTCCTTACGTCTCTGTTTAGAGGCAGATCGATCTGTCCACACGACAGATCGATCTCATCAAGCTTCCGCATTCTACAGATCGATCTGTGCATGTAACAGATCGATCTCCTTAAGCCTCTATTTGCGACCAGATCGATCTGTCCCTACGACAGATTGATCTCTCTTCGCTTCTGGGAGTACCAGATCGATCTGTCCCCTCGACAGATCGATCTCCTATGCCTTGGAGTATAAATACCCGCGAAAAATCCCCAAATCTCCCAAAACCTAAAATTCAAATTCTCCAATTCCCTCGCATCCTCTTCTTCAATTCCTCCTCAGATCGATCCTCGTACAGTCTTCCTTGCGTCTCGGTGTTAAAATTTCGGTATAGTAACCTACATTTCTCACGAAATTCTCAAAAATTTTCTCTGATTTGTGTTGTTATTCATTCTAGGGCAACTTAGGTACTGTTTCATTGCTTCTCTCTTTGTTGAATTCATTTAGCAAATCTTTAAGGTCTAAGATAATGCCTAGGAAGTCAGTAGCAAACAAACCCCCTAGAACCACAGGAGAGGCAGGTTCCTCATCCCAACCCACTTCCATCGCTTCTTTCAATAGGTGTTTTAGAACACCAGCCAAAAGAAAGCGGTATGAGGAATTTTTCTCAACTATGCCAATCAAGCATTGGCGCACCATTGATTTTTCCTTCCTCAATCACATAGACTTTCCATACCTAACAAAATTTGAGGAATTTGGTTGGGTGAAATTCTTGAGAATCAACACTCCTGTCCCTCCAAATCTCGTTCGTGCATTCTTTTCAAATGCCGAACTCGTTAATGACCCCGATGACACCTGCAAAATCCTTGCCTTCAGAACCTTCGTCATGGGTCAATCAATAATAATTGATTCTGAAGTTATAGCCAAAGTATTTGATATACGCGATGAAGGCTTAACTAATGAGGATGAGGAAGTCCCCTTTGCGTTTGAACTCCCCGGGGACAAGGCGAGTAACCTTCCCATGCACCTTCGGTTACTCCACCTCATAATCTCGTGGAATCTCCGCCCTTACGGTACCCGTCACTCTACCGTTAGGCGTCTAGACCGTTTTTGGCTCCATCACATTCACACCACCAGCCAAAAGCCTAACCTCCCTCACTTCATATATGAAGACTGGCTGAAGATTGTGCGTGGACAAGCTACCACAATCGTTTTTCCACAACCGGTAGCCTATCTTCTCCGTCGCCTTGGCATCGACTGCAGCGGCGAAACTGGCGAACTTCCATCTCCCAAAAGGGAGCTTAATATTGGGACCCTACATCATATGGGGTACTACAAAGATTTCTGGGGAGAGTGGACGAAAAAGCAAGAACAGCAACCTGCTGAGGCTGAGGATGACCACACTGCTGAACCAGCACCTGCAGCACCCGCTCCAGAACCGTCGTCCTCCACAGCTGCGCCAACTGCACAAACATCGTCTCCTGCTGACTTGGCACTGATCGTGAAGATGATAAGCGACCTCAGTCAGAGGATCGATGAAGGACATACCACTCAGCAGCGTATGATTGCCGAATTGACTCAACGAGTGGATAGGATTCAAGACACTCAAAAGGCGATGTTCGATAGATTTCAAGAAACTCAAGAGGCAATGTTTGATGAACTTCAAGTGACGCGCACGCATGTTGAGGAGCTTTTGGATCGTGATCCTCCCTCACATTAGGCATTAGGTGCTTAGATTTAGTGTAGTTGCAACATTGTTTAGCTACTTAATGTTCTTTGTGAAAAATTTGCTTGAATGAAATGTTGATTGACTTGTGTTAATGAAATGTCATTCTTGTGTTAATGCAAAATATTATTTTGAAATGATGCGTTTTCCATTCTTGTCTTATTGATATGACAAAAAGGGGGAGAAGTCACATAAGAAACAAACATGTCACATAAGAAACAAACATGCATGTTGTTATGTTTGTGTTCATAGCTTACAAGAATGATTTAATTGAGGGGGAGTTAAGACATGTGTAAGGATGATAGGATGATTTAATTGAGGGGGAGTTAAGAGCTAGAGCTGACTAAGGGGGAGTTAAGATTTAACTAAGGATGAGTTAAATCTTTAACAAAGTCAAAAGCTCACAAAAAGGGGGAATTTTGAAAATTCACTAAACATGTTTATTGGATGAGTTTTGTCATATCAAAAAGGGGGAGATTGTTGAGTTAATGTATTTTGAAATGACAAAACATGTTAAAACAATAATGTTAAGATGGTATACAAACATGTTTAGATGATATCAGGACCAGAACTTAGAGTTCTGCTGATGAGAGATCGATCTGAGGTGTGAGAGATCGATCTCCTGGGTTTTTATTTGATGAGAGATCGATCTCATGATGGAAGAGATCGATCTGGCAAGCCTTAAAACGGTATAAAGGGTTTAAGGTAAAAAGAGATCGATCTGCAAGGGTTAAGAGATCGATCTGCTCTAAGTCAGAGAACTTAGGAGATCGATCTGGTAAGGAAGAGATCGATCTGCTCAAAGTCAGAGAGCTTAATAGATCGATCTGGTATATTGAGAGATCGATCTTGCCTCAAACAGAGAGGATAGGAGATCGATCTGCCTATTCGACAGATCGATCTGCCTCTGCCTATTTAAACTAACAGATCGATCTGGTAATGTATAAGATCGATCTCCCTGTGTATTTGTGCTTTGTCATTGCAGGATTTAAAACTAGGAGATCGATCTGGCCAAGATAGGAGATCGATCTGTCTGACCACTGGAGGTTCCCAACGGCTATTTTCTTCAAATCTCAACGGGAAAAACTGCATTTAATGCTCCAACTACCCAACCTTCAGTATATAACCAAGCATTGAAGTCAAAGCAAAAGGGAGAGACTATCACTGAATATTCCAAACATTCTCAAGCTTTAATTCTTTCATTGATTGTATCTCTATTGCTCATTTTATTGAGATTAATTGTACAAGCTTATGTACTACAAGCTTTGTTAGTCCTACCCACTAAAAAGCCTTATTCTGTATTCATCCACACCTTAAAAGAAAAGAGGATTGTTCCTCAGTGAGTGTTATTGTAAAAGGGTGAATACATTTTCTGTATTGCTAAGGGTAGAGAGGTTATTCCTTAACCTGTAAAAGGAACTTTGTAAACTCTGTTGAAAGAGAGAAAGAAACCACTTGACAAGAAGGTCAAGGAGAGAGGACGTAGGCAAGAGTTGGCCGAACCTCTATAAGTCGCTGTGTTTGTTTCTCTTTCCCTCTCTTTGCATTAAATTGTTATATTGCACTGTCTTATTCATTATCACTTGTGTTTAAATTGTGATTGTTTTAAAATCTCCCATAATTGTTAGAAAACCGATTCACCCCCCCTCTCGGTAGAGCCAACAATAACCGTACAAAATATGTATACCTTTCGATCGATAGGAAATAGCAGCGGATAACAGGAATACTATCCCTTCAGCACACTCACTCTACTGTTGATGCTCTGTAGAGAGATGTAAAGAAAGGAGGGTGAGCATACAACAAGCTCAGTAAGGAAATGAGGCAAGCAAGTAGACATCTACACTATCTACTCAAAATAATGCTATGCCTCGAAAACATCATTTCCTTAACTCACTTTACAAGCATGTCTTTAAATATATATATATATATATACTTGTAGAGATTAAATCCCATGTACAGAAATCATGCTTGCTTTCTCAAATGTAGGCATGTAGTGCAAAACAATGCATCTTTATAGTATCACAATGCCTTTAGATAAATCATGCCATGTATATTTAAATCACAGTAAATATGGCATTTAAATCATTCACAACACAAAATCAGATTCCGACCCATCCTTCAGGTCTATCCATAAATAAATCAATCAATCAGGAGATATATCATGTGAGACTCTATGGTGAAATGCAAAATGCAATAGTATCCTGGACTATGGCCATATCCGACAATGGTGATCCCAAGCTACACGGAATCCTAGTGTGCGGGGCATCACTGCTGCAACGAAAGGGGGGTCAGTCCATCACAACCGCCAGCTATATCCTCCTCAACTCCACAACACCACATGGTACAATGTACTCTATACCACTCACACGGTGCAACGTACTCCGCGGACCCTACATCACAGTCAGGGTGCCTACCATAGGTCTTAACCCTCAAACCATGGAATATCATACCATGTCTCTAAATCCACATGCGAACCTCTCATAGTGTGACACTCAGTCTACACGAGGAAATCAAGCATGGTTTTCAACATGTATTATATATCACATTACAGTGCGCGCCTTTGAGCGCGACTCACAGTCGACACTCCGCTCAAACACTGTTTCACATCACAAACTCAAACTCTAGTGCGAGTAAACCTCCAGCAACTAGGTCATGCATAGTTCATGTTTCAAATCAAGTATGAGCAATAGCTCCAGTACCATGCTATGCACAAAACTCATCAAATCAAGTACTAGCAATAGCTCCAGTACTATGTCATGTATAAATCATGAAGAATCGAGTACGAGCAACGCTCTAACACTCTTTCATGTATCTCATGTAAAACTCAAGTACGAGTTAATCGCTCCAGCACTCTCTCATGCATATATCATATAAAACTGAGTACGAGAAATAACTCCAGCACTCTATCATGCATGTCATGAAAATCTAATGCGAATCACAATCCAGCACTAATATACGTGGAAAATATATGAAATCAAGTGCGAGTTGTGCTCTAGCACGATTTATTCTCACATAACTTGATAGATGGCTCTTTAAAAAATGATGATTTTCAAATCATCAAAATCAGCACTATAAAGTGTGCTTAATTCACATCAACCTTAAAATCATTAGTCAATCTACCTACTTTTTTGCTAAACACTAGCAAAAACACTCAAAAAAGTGGTTTCCATGCTTTTTACAACTTTTCATAAAAGTTGACTTTTTTTCCTAACTAAAGGCAAAATCGTAATTTTCCACTATCAGGTCACAATAATTATTATTCACTTTCTTTGACCCTCATAGTTTTTAAGTGAATGTAAAAGAAGACGAAAATACGTGCAGGTATCTCTAACTACTCACAAAAGTCCCTTACCTGCAATCACTCGAGAAATTTTACTTTCTCAACGCTGCCCGATCCAGCAGTCCAATTCACTACTCTAATAATCTCTGGAGCTGCATATAACCATTTATCAGGTTAATTATACTTTTTCTACTGTATTTCACATTAAATACAGTCTATCTCCCTTAATGGGCTTTAATAAACTTTAATGGGCCTAACTATGCCTTAAGCCCATTTCCATTTTACTATTCATTTTCGTTAGGCCTATTGGGCTTGTGGGGTCCACCAACTCTTATTGGGCTTGTCCTAGACCCATTACATCATATTGGGCCTAAAATAATTAGGCTTGGCCCATTGGACCTCTCGGCCACATGCCATGGCCGAGAGCATCCCACGTCGTCGATCACACCATGGCATGTCGTCAATGTCTATTTGTTTAGCCAAATTCACTTAGGCATTTTCACAAACACTTGGTTGGCATGTCTTAAGCCTTTTCTATAGCTCATGTTGGCATTTTATCAAACACCTTATGTGCCAATATCATACCACCATCCATATGAACAAATTGATTATAACTAACCATGCCATAATCATGTCTACATGCGTATCAACCTATACATGTCTTAAAATCACATGGGTATTTATCAAAACTCATATACCAACTTTCGGCCATCACATGTTCATAGTGTTTTCATGTGTTTCAATCCATAAAACATATACCAATCAACTCTATATAACTCATAGATTAACATATATGAAGTTGGAACTTGAAATTATACCTAGTATTTGTGTTCACACTTGGCCGAAACTTTGAAGCCTCACGGTTTGCACACTATGGCTCTTTGATAGCCAATTCCAACATATGTCACTCTCCTCTAAATTTGGAACAACTTTCATGAAGATTGCAAGTTCCAAATATGCCTTTTTCCTAGTGATTTCTAGTGAGAGAAAGCTTAGAAAGCTTTTCGGTTATGGTTTCTTCACTTTGCCGAAAATGAAAGGATGAAGATGATTATGTGTTTGCTGGTATTTATAAGTCCATTACTTAGTCATTAAGCTAAAATCCAGCCACCTTAACTAACTTCCAAAAAGTTTAGGTAATGGTTATCATTTTAGACTTTGTTACCTTTCATTAATGGCTTTTAACTTATTCAAATGGGCTTTCAATTGGGCTTCTCGGTTTGGGCTTTTCCTTTGGGCTTTTGGGCTGAAATTTTTACTACCTATTGGGCCTTAAATTGTCTCAATATTGGGCCAATAAATTGGCCGAACAATTTGGCCCATTGGGCTTGCCAAATTCGGCCCACACTTATGATACCTTAATGGGCTTTAAAATTTCCAACTTTGGCCCATTGCGTTTTTATCCATTAAATTAAATCTGAAATCCTTCAGAATAAATTTTTATTACTTTCGAGAATGATTATCTTGTATTCTGACTAAGAATATTTTTCCCCAATGTTTTTCTCCATACTTAGGTTAATTTTTAACCATGGTTAGTCAACTATGGTAAAAGTCCACTTTTCTTAACTATGTTGACTTTTTCCTAATCATTGACCAAGTTGACTTTTTCTCAAAATTTTGAAAGTGTCATATCTTATGTCTCAAACTCTCGTCTTTACGTTTTAGCCATTTTCGGTAGGTAAATACACCCGAAACACCTTAAATACTTTAACTCGCTAAAAATGTCTATTTTACCCTTTTTAGCTTTTACACTCGTTCTTTGTGTTCGAAACCAAATCAAATGACTTTCCTTCATAAGCTCTCTATATTTTCTCATTTTAAGTTCTTATTTTTGGTCAGAATGATTCAGATCGACTCGGTTTAGCCTATGACTCTTATAGCTCACATTAGGCTTTTATGTAGCTTTTAAGTGTTAAAGCATTTCACTAACACTTAAATCTAGTAAATACTCTTCTTATGATTTAAATAACTTGATACATGTCTGTACATGTATAAATCATAAGGAACAAGCTACATAAAAATACGGGTCTGACAATCCTCCCTTACTCATAAAATTTGGTCTTCCAAATTAGAACCAAGTCAGTCATCAAATAGATGAGGGTGCTTCTCTCGCATTAGACTCTCCAGCTCCCAAGTAGCCTCCTCTGAAGTATGATGCTGCCAGAGAACCTTCACTAATCCGATAATCTTTGATCTAATACCTTCTCCTTCCTATCCAATATCCGAATCAGTCGCTCAATATATGACATGTCCTCTCGGAGCTCCAAAGGCTCATAACTAATCACATGTGCCGGATTCGGGTGATACTTCCGAAGCATCGAAATATGGAAGATGTTATGCACGCCTGACAAATCTGGTGGCAATGCCAACCTATAGGTCTTATCTTAGACTCGATCAAGTATCTCAAAGGGTCCAATATAATGAGGACTCAACTATCCTCTCTTCCCAAATCTCGCTATGTCCTTGGAAGGAGAAACTTTCAGGAACACGGATTCACCAACTGCAACCTCTAGTGGCCTTCGTCTCTTGTCAGCGTAACTCTTCTGTCTACTCTGAGCTATCCTCAATCTCTCTACAATCAAACGGACATCCTCAGATGTTTGTGTAACCAAGTCAGGAGCAAAAATTTTACGGTCACCCACTTCTTCCCATCCAATAGGGGAACGACATCTTCGACCATATTAAGCCTCATAGGGTGCCATCCCGATACTCGAATGATAACTGTTGTTGTAGAAGAACTCGGCTAGTGGCAAGTGGTCATCCCATGAGCCTCTAAAATCTAGCACACATGCTCTTAACATATCCTCCAGAGTCTGTATAGTCCTCTCTGACTGACCATCTATCTGAGGATGGAAAGCAGTGCTCAAACTCAACTGGGTTCCCATGGCTTCCTGAAAATGTTCCCAAAAGTGGGAAGTGAAGCGGGAATCCCTATCAGAGACTATGCTCACTGGTACACAATGTAACCTCACTACCTCGCATACATACAGGTCTGCCAATGAACTCAGAGTATCGATAGCTCTCATAGCTAGAAAGTGGACTGACTTCGTCAGTTTGTCGACGATCACCCATATAGCATCGTGATTCTTGCGGGTTCTCGATAAACCCATCACGAAATCTATGGTGATATGCCCCCATTTCCATATCGATATAGGTAGAGACTGCAATAACCTTATAGGTTTCTGATGCTCTACCTTCACCTGCTGACATACGAGACACTTTGCCACAAAATCTGCTACGTCTCTCTTCATACCCGACCACCAGTTTACCTTCCGGAGGTTCTGATACATCTTGTTACTCCCCGGATGTAGTGTATACCTCGACGAATGAGCTTCTGCCAATATCAATCTCCTGAGTCCTGGATCCTCGGGAACACACAATCTGCCTCTGAACCTCAATAGTCCATTAGAACTCAACTCAAAATCAGTCACTGTGCCCTCTGCATCTGACCACTCACATCCATACAAAACGGATCAGTCTGCTGAGCCACTCTGATCCTGTCCAACAAATCTGGCTCCAAGCATAGACTAGCTATCACATAGCCTGTGTCCATGTTAAAAGGCACAACTCCCAAACTAAGGCTAGCAAACTGCTCTAGCAACTCATGTTCCCTAACCATAATATATGATACCATCCCAAGGCTCTTCCTACTCAAAACATCTGCTACAACATTAGCCTTACCCGGATGATAAAGTATCTCGCAATCTTAGTCCTTTAGAAGCCTTAGCCATCTTCTCTATCTGGTGGTAATCCTGGCAACTCATCCGAAAAACATCTGGGCACTCACTGACCACAGGAATATCTAACAACTCCGGATGTGCTTTATCCATATCTACCACATACGCAATAAAACCTTAATATGTTGAAGGTTTTCTAAGTCAGTAAATCATATCATAATCATAACGTCTCCTTTCATTTATTCTCATTAAACTTTACAACATATCGAGTAGGGTTAGGAAACATAACTATCTTAGCATAACAATCCAAAACAGCATGGTTGCAGATAACCAATCTATTCCTAAGATTACATCAAAGTCGCTCATACTTAGCAATATTAGATTGGCTTTCATATCCTTATCCCCTACTCTCAACTTGTTTCCTCTTCTGCTGTGGCTCTCCTCCTCGAAGCAGAAGGATCAACTCGAGCTCTCTCTGGCTCTCTGGCTCCCTGCCTTTCAGTGAAGTAGTCTCAACCATCCTCAGGCAAGCTCTAGCAATATGCCTTGGTTTCCCACATCGAAAACACACTATAGGAGTCAACGGACATGGTCTACCTCCATGTGGCTTACCGCATCTTCTACACTGATCAGTAATAGGTCTCTCTTGTGCCTCCTCAATCTGTGGTCTCTTACCGAAGAGTTTCCTCCCTCCTAGATAACTGAAACCTCTATCTCTAGCTAGCCTCTTCTTCTGTATATCTCGGATTCAGCTAAACTTCCCAAACTCGGAAGCATTCCTCTCATAATCTTGTTCGCACAGTTGTTCCCTGCGCACTGCTTCCTTATAGGTGGTTATATCTAATAGGACCAACCTGGACTGCAGAACCTATCTTAATCCATCGATGAACCTGTGGACCTTCCTGGCCTCACTATACATGGTATCTGGGTCATATCTCCTTAGGGATAGGAATCGAGTCTCATACTCGTCCACTGACAAACTCCCCTAGTTTAGTCCCAAAAACTCAGCCTGTAATTTCCACTGTGCGGTATCGGGGACAAACTGCCTCCTAAAGGCATCTCGAAATATCTCCCAACTAATATCTGTATGTCAGGCTCTTAATATGGGTCTGGTGGACTTCCACCAATGCTCTGTAAATCCCTTCAGTAGAAACGTAGCAAATGCGACCATCTCTGACGTCGTACACTCGAAGAATCCATAAAGCTTCTCCACCTCAGCTACCCACTCCTCAGCAGCTACAGGGTCCTTGACCCCACTAAAAGATGGAGGTCTAAACTTTTGGAACTCTCGCAATTGATGCAGATCACATCCGTACCCTAATCCACTACTACCTGAAACTGGTGGGGGTGTAGGAGTATCTACAATCCTCGGTGCATGTGCTGGCTATGTAGGAGTAACAGGGGCAACTGCCTCGCTTGTCGCAGCTCCTGCCTCCTGTCCCTGCCTACTAGGCATTGTCTGTGGCAATATCTCTACTATCGTATCTAGACTACGCTCTAATCTCGTAAAACGCATCTCAGCACACTCTGGTGCCTCAGTAGCACCTGGAGTCTCCTAAGTAGGTAATGGTTCGGCAGCAGCTCGTCTCTCAGGCCTACCTCCACGACCTTGAGCCCTACCTCTCAAACCTCTACCACTACGAGTATTTTCCATATAGGCAAAGTTCCTGTATTCACAATCATGAATTAGTCTGTCTCCATCTGGTATACACAGTTGTATCTAAACACAGCACAGTACTATAGGGATGTACACTTTCCTATTTTCTAACACCGACTCACATCAGACCAACCTCTGCTCTGATACCATTCTGTCAAGACCCTTCCTAACTTAACCAAAACCACTACAAATGTTTTGCATTTTTAACTTACCTTTCCTCTCTTCAATGGTTTGGGCTGTGATTCGATGTTTGCTTCCTTGCATACCATATCATCCATTATCATACATACATGTCAATATATTGTTACTTACTATAACTTCTTTTTATAAATATATGTGAGATCATATAAAAGCTAATACAAATACATTCCTCATAATATATATATCGTATACATCACTGTACTGTTTCTATGTTTAGATACATAACCGTACAAAATATGCATATCTTTCGATCGATAGGAAATAGCAGCGGACAAAAAGAATACTATCCCTTAAGCACACTCACTCTACTGCTGATGCTCTGTAGAGAGATGTAAAGAAATGAGGGTGAGCATACAACGCACTCAGTACGGAAATGAGGCAAGCAAGTAGACATCTACACTATCTACTTAAAATAATGCTATGCCTCGAAAACATCATTTCCTTAACTCACTTTAAAAGCATGTCTTGAAATATATATATATATATATACTTGTATAGATTAAATCCCATGTACAGAAATCATGCTTGCTTTCTCAAATGTAGGCATGTAGTGCAAAGCAAAGAATCTTTATAGTATCACAATGCCTTTAGATAAATCACGCCATGTATATTTAAATCACAGTAAATATGGCATTTAAATCATTTATAACACAAAATCGGATCCCGACCCATCCCTCAGGTCTATCCATAAATAAATCAGTCAATCAGGTGATAAAACATGTGAGACACTGTGGTGAAATGAAAAATGCAATAGTATCCTGGACTATGGCCATATCCGACAATGGTGATCCCAAGCTACACGGAATCCTAGTGTGCGGGGCATCACTGCTACAACGGGAGAGGGGTCAGTCCATCACAACTGTCAGCTATATCCTCCTCAACTCCACAACACCACATGGTACAGTGTACTCCATGCCACTCGCATAGTACAACGTACTCCGTAGACCCTACATCACAGTCGGGGTGCCTGTCATAGGTCTTAGCCCTCAAACCATGGAATAGCATACCACGTCTCTAAATCCACATACGAACCTCTCATAGTGTGACACTCAGTTTACACGAGGAAATCAAGCATGGTTTTCAACATGTATTATATATCACATTACAGTGCGCGTGAGCGCGACTCACAGTCGACACTCCACTCAAACACTGTTTCACATCACAAACTCAAACTCGAGTGCGAGTAAACCTCCAGTAACTAGGTCATGCATAGTTCATGTTTCAAATCAAGTATGAGCAATAGCTCCAGTACCATGCTATGCACAAAACTCATCAAATCAAGTACGAGTAATAGCTCCAATACTATGTCATGTATAAATCATGAAGAATCGAGTGCGAGCAACGCTCTAACACTCTGTCATGTATCTCATGTAAAACTCGAGTACGAGCTAATCACTCCAGCACTCTCTCATGCATATATCATATAAAATTGAGTACGAAAAATAACTCCAGTACTCTATCATGCATGTCATGGAAATCTAGTGCGAATCACAATCTAGCACTAATATATGTAGAATATATATGAAATCAAGTGCGAGCTGTGCTCTAGCACGATTTATTCTCACATAATTCGATAGATGGCTCTTTAAAAAGGGATGATTTTCAAAACATCAAAATCAGGACTATAAAGTGTGCTTAATTCACATCAACCTTAAAATCATTAGCCAATCTACCTACTCTATTTCTAAACACTAGCCAAAACACTCAAAATAGTGGTTTCCATGCCTTTTACAACTTTTCACAAAAGTTGACTTTTTTCCTAACTAAGGATAAAATCGTAATTTACCACTATCGGGTCACAATAATTATTATTCACTTTCTCTGACCCTCAAAGTTTTTAAGTGAATATAAAAGCAGACGAAAATACGTGCAGGTATCTCTAACTACTCACAAAAGTCCCTTACCTGCGATCACTCGAGAAATTTTACTTTCTCAACGCTGCTCGATCCAGCAGTCCAGTTCGCTCCTCCAATAATCTCTGGAGCTGCATATAATCATTTATCAGGTTAATTATACTTTTCCTACTGTATTTCACATTAAATACAGTCTATCTCCCTTAATGGGCTTTAATAAACTTTAATGGGCCTAACTATGCCTTAAGCCCATTTTCATTTTACTATTCATTTTCGTTGGGCCTATTGGGCTTGTGGGACCCACCAACTCTTATTGGGCTTGTCCTAAACCCATTACATCATATTGGGCCTAAAATAATTGGGCTTGGCCCATTGGACCTCTCGGCCACATGCCATGGCCGAGAGCATCCCATGCCGTTGGTCACACCATGGCATGTCGTCCATGTCCATTTGTTTAGCCAAATTCACTTAGGCATTTTCACAAACACTTGGTTGGCATGTCTTAAGCCTTTCCTATAGTTCATGTTGGCATTTTATCAAACACCTTATGTGCCAATATCATACCACCATCCATATGAACAAATTGATTATAACTAACCATACCATAATCATGTCTACATGCATATCAACCTATACATGTCTTAAAATCACATGGGTATTTATCAAAACTCATATACCAACTTTCGGCCATCACATGTTTATAGTGTTTTCATGTGTTTCAATCCATAAAACATTTACCAATCAACTCCATATAACTCATAGATTAACATATATGAAGTTGGAAGCTTGAAATTATACCTAGTATTTGTGTTCACACTTGGCCGAAACTTTGAAGCCTAACGGTTTGCACACTATGAATCCTTAATAGCCAATTCCAACCTATGTCACTCTCCTCTAAATTTTGAACAACTTTCATGAAGATTGCAAGTTCCAAATATGCCTTTTTCCTAGTGATTTCTAGTGAGAGAAAGCTTAGAAAACTTTTCGATTATGGTTTCTTCACTTTGCCGAAAATGAAAGGATGAAGATGATTATGTGTTGGCTGGTATTTATAAGTCCATTACTTAGTCATTAAGCTGAAATCCAGCCAGCTTAATTGACTTCCAAAAAGTTTAGGTAATGGTTATCATTTTAGACTTTGTTACCTTTCATTAATGGCATTTAACTTATTCAAATGGGCTTTCAATTGGGCTTCTCGGTTTGGGCTTTTCCTTTGGGCTTTTGGGCTGAAATTTTTACTACCTATTGGGCCTTAAATTGTCTCAATATTGGACCCATAAATTGGTCCAACAATTCGGCCCATTGGGCTTCCCAAATTCGGCCCACACTTATGATACCTTAATGGGCTTTAAAATTTCCAACTTTGGCCCATTGCGTTTTTATCCATTAAATTAAATCTGAAATCCTTCCGAATAAATTTTCCTTACTTTCGGGAATGATTATCTTGTATTCTGACCAAGAATATTTTTCTCCAATTTTTTTCTCCATACTTAGGTTAATTTTTAACCATAGTTAGTCAACTATGGTAAAAGTCCATTTTTCTTAACTATAGTTGATTTTTTCCTTAATCATTGACCAAGTTGACTTTTTCTAAAAATTTTAAAAGAGTCATATCTATGTCTTACACTATCATCTTTACGTTTTAGCCATTTTCGGTAGGTAAATACACCTGAAACACCTTAAATACTTTAACTCGCTAAAAAGGTCTATTTTACCCTTTTTAGCTTTTACTCTCGTTCTTTGTGTTCAGAACTAAATCAAATGACTTTCCTTCATGAGCTCTCTATATTTTCTCATTTTAAGTTCTTATTTTCAGTCAGAATGATTCAGATCCACTCTGTTTAGCCTGACTCTTATAGCTCACATTAGGCTTTTATGTAGCTTTTAAGTGTTAAAGCATTTCACTAACACTTAAATCTAGTAAATACTATTCTTATGATTTAAATAACTCGATACATGTCTGTACATGTATAAATCATAAGAAACAAGCTACATAAAAATACAAGTCTAACACACTATTTCACATGACAAACTCAACTCTAGTGCGAGTAAACCTCCAGCAACTAGGTCAATGCATAGTTCATGTTTCAAATCAAGTACGAGCGATAGCTCCAGTACCATGCTATGCAAAAAACTCATCAAATCAAGTACGAGAAATAACTTAAGTACTATGTCATGTATAAATTATGAAGAATCGAGTACGAGCAACGCTCTAGCACTCTGTCATGTATCTCATGTAAAATTCGAGTACGAGCTAATCGCTCCAGCACTCTCTCATGCATATACCATATAAAACTGAGTACGAGTAATAATTCCAGAACTCTATCATGCATGTCATGGAAATCCAGTGCGAATAGTATATCAACACTAATATATGTGGAAAATATATGAAATCAAGTGCGAGCTGTGCTCTAGCATGATTTACTCTCACATAATTCGATAGATGACTCTTTAAAAAGGGATGATTTTCAAAACATCAAAATCAACACTATAAAGTGTGCTTAATTCACAGCAACCTTAAAATCATTAGCCCATCTATTTATTCTTCTGCTAAACAGCAGTAAAACACTCAAAATGGTGGTTTCCATGCTTTTTACAACTTTTCACAAAAGTTGACTTTTTTCCTAACTAAGGGTAATATCATAATTTACCATTATCGGGTCATAATAATAATTATTCACTTTCTCTGACCCTCAGAGTTTTTAAGTGAATGTTAAAGCAGATGAAAATATGTGCAGGTATCTCTAACTACTCATAAAAGTCCCTTACCTCGGATCACGTAAAGTGACCTCACTTCCTCTGTGCTACCCAAATCTCGCAGTCCAGTCCACTCTCAATATGACTCTGGAGATGCATTAACCATTCACTGGGTTAATTATACTTTTCCTACTGTATTACACATTTAATACATTCTATTTCACTTAAATGAGCCCGTTTACTCTTAATGGGCCTCAAACACTTTAATTGGGCCTTAATCCGTATTAAGCTCGTTTTCCACTTAGTAATTCCCTTCATCAGGGTCTATTGGCTCATTGGGCCTATCAATACCCATTGGGCTTTGTTCCAAACTCTTTGGATAGCCCGTATATCATTTACGACAGTTAACTCAAAATCCCGAATATAATTCACTAAATGCGAAATTTAATCTGAAATGCGTAAATTAAATCTTAAATACACGTAAATCACATAAATTGTCGTAAATGAGCTTTACTTACCCGAGTTTATGCGATGGTGTGAAATTCGAAGTTCGATTGGGCTCACGTTCGGAATTTATCGTCGAACTGCACAATTTGTATATTTAATTTTCGGGTTAATTTTTGATCAAATATAATTTAAATAAATTTATTGGAAATCAAATCGGTCACTTTTGACTTCGTATCAACTTACCCGAAATCCGGTGTAATCCCGAAAATTTTCCTTTTCCTTTTTCTTTCTTTTCTTCTTTTTCCCCTTTTCTCCTTGGCTGAACAGATCCGGTCCGGTTCAGAGTAAAAGGTTCTTCACTGAACTACCGACCGGTTCAGCTCTCATTTGGTCGTTCCGACGCCGTTCGGTCGGTTCCCGGACTGCCGCTGCCGCTGTTCGGCGTGCCTCAACCTGGGGACCTCTCGGCTGGCCTCGCTCGGGACCAATCACCGCCGGTGGCCGCCAGATTTCCTCTTTTCCTCCGCGGCCTTCACCTCTTCGATTCGTCGGCGTCCGGCGTCGGTGCAGCGCGTCCTTGCCGCTGGTGGGTCGCGTCGTGCCCCTCTTCCTTTTCCGGCCCTTCGCGTGGCCGCTGGTCGCTGGTGCTAGCTCGTCCAGTGGTCTCGGTTCACGCCTTCCGTTTTCATTTCTTTCCCTTTTTGTTTTCTCTCTCCCCGATTTTCAATTTAGTTTCTATTTTTTTCTTTTAATATTTATAAATGATTTTAATATTATTTTAATCCTTAAAATAATATTAAAAATTCCCAAAATATCTAAAAAATCATATTAAATTCATTTAATCCGTAAATAAATTTATTAGTCCGATTTTACCTTTTTGGTATATTTTTTCACTATTTTTGGTCTCGTTTTTCGAGGTAAAAATTTCGATAAATTCTAATAAATTTATATCTTGATCAATTAGACTCGAAATTAAATATTTTTCTCGATTTTGATTAAGATTCCTCAATTTCATATTTTTAATGAAATTGTCTTATTGAAATTATATCGAATTTCGGTCATTTGATCGTTTTACCCCTACGCTTGTTCGGAACCAATTTAAACCTTATCTCGCTGTTATGTAGCTTACATGCATTTTTAATTTCTTAAATAGTCGATTACATGATAGTAAATACTCTTCTTATGATTCAACTATGAAATAATGTGTTCGTACACATAGGAATCATAAGGAACAAGCTACATACGTAAATCGAAAACACGGGTCTGACATAAGGGCAAAATCGTAATTTGGCACTATCGGGTCACAATAATTATTATCCACTTTCTCTGACCCTCAGAGTTTTTAAGTGAATGTAAAAGCAGATGAAAGTACGTGCAGGTATCTCTAACTACTCACAAAAAGTCCCTTACCTGCAATCACTTGAGAAATTTTACTTTCTCAACGCTGCTCGATCCAGCAGTCCGATTCGCTCCTCCACTAATCTTTGAAGCTGCATATAACCATTTATCAAGTTAATTACACTTTTTCTACTGTATTTCACATTAAATACAGTCTATTTCACTTAATGGGCTTTAATACACCTTAATGGGCCTAACTATGCCTTAAGCTCATTTTCATTTTACTATTCATTTTCGTTGGGCTTATTGGGCTTGTGGGGCCCACCAATTCTTATTGGGCTTATTCGAGACTCATTACATCACATTGGGCTGAAATCAATTGGGATTGGCCCATTGGACCTCTCGGTCACATACCATGGCCAAGAGCATCCCATGCCGTCGGTCACACTATGACATGTCGTCCATGTCCATTTGTTTAGCCAATTCACTTAGGCATTTTCACAAACACTTGGTTGGCAATATTCTTAAGCTTCACTTAGTTCATTTAGGCATTTTATCAAAAACCTTGATTGCCAACTAAATTCATGTATCAATTAACAAATTGATTAATTCTAACTATACCATAATCATGAACACATGTATATCAACTCATTTATGCCTTAAAATCATATAGGCATTCATCAATTTATCACTACTCACTCTTTGTCAAACCATGTTCATAATGATTTCATATGTTTCAATGCTTAAAACATATACCAATATACTCAAAATCATTCATACATAAACATATATGAATTTGAAAGCTTGAAATTATACCTAGTATTTGTGTTCACACTTGGCCGAAACTTTGAAGCCTCACAGTTTGCACACTATGGCTCCTTGATAGCCAATTCCAAATATGTCACTCTCCTCTCAATTTGGAACAACTTTCATAAAGAGTGCAAGTTCTAAATATGCTTAAATCCTAGTGATTTCTAGTGAGAGAAAGCTTGGATAAATGTATTTCAATGGTTTCTTCTTCTAGCCGAGAATGATGTGTTGAAGAAGACAATGTGGTGGTTGATTTTATAAGCCACTTACTTAGCCATTAAGCCTTACTTTCCAGCCATCTAAATTGACTTTAAAAAAGTTTAGGTAATGGTTATCATTTTGGACTTTGTTACCTTTCATTAATGGCTTTTAACTTATACTAATGGGCTTTTTAATTGGGCTTCTCGGTTTGGGCTTTCTTAATGGGCTTTCAGGCTAAAATTTTTACTATACCTCGGGCCTTTAATTTTCTAAATATTTAGCCTATCAATCGGTCTAACAATTCGGTCTAAGGGACCTAAGAAATTCGATCTACACTTAGTATACCTTAATGAGCTTTAAAATCTTCATTTTGGCCCATTACGTTTTTATCCATTAAATTATATTCGGAATCTATCCGAATAAATTTTCCTTACTTTAGGGGATGATTATCTTGTATTCTGACTAAAAATATTTTTCCCTAAATTTTTCTCCATACTTAGGTTAATTTTTAACCATGGTTAGTCAACTATGGTAAAAGTCCACTTTCCTTAACTATAGTTGACTTTTTCCTTAATCATTAACCAAGTTGACTTTTTCTCAAAATTTTGAAAGTGTCATATCTTATGTTTTACACTCTCGACTTTACGTTTAGCCATTTTCGATAGGTAAATGTGCCTTAAATACCTTAGATACCTTAAATCGTTAAAAAAGTCTGTTTTACCCTTTTTAGCTTTTACTCTTGTTTTCTGTGTTCGGGACTAAATCAAACCGACTTTCCTGCATGAGCTCTCTATATTTTCTCATTTTAAGTTCTTCTCTTCAGTCAGAATGATCCAAATCCACTCAGTTTAGCCATGTGGCTCTCATAGCTCTTTTTCAACTTTTATGTAGCTTTTAAGTGTTAAAGCATTTCACTAACACTTAAATCAAGTAAATACTCTTCTCATGATTCATCTATAAGAATAAAGTGTTCATACACACAGGAATCATAAGGAACAAGCTACATAAAATACGGGTCTGACACCTTCTCATAACATACTTCCATAGTCAAAACATACCTATAATAGAACTTATCTTTACTTAATGCATAAATTCAAAAATAAAAGGACCTCGAGTTTTATCACCTAATTTAAGTCCCCGAACTCATCATACTCCTTATAGCTTTAGGTTCAGCCCTGAAATCATCCAAATAAAATATCATGTTAATTCTTAAATAAATCTAGGAAGGAAAATCGAAATTTAGGGTTTTCACACTTGTTTAGTGCAATTTTGGTACTAAATGAATGTTGAGCTTATGCCATTGTAATATGTGCAATTAAAACGACTAAAAGTGTGAATCAAGTTGTTGTCACTTTATAGCTTAAGGCAACATAAATGAAATCATGTAAATGTGTAGCCTTTAAGTGTCTTTACTGTGCTTCAATACGCTGCAAATTGTTTATTAAGTAATTCATGTGGTATTATAGGCTTTCGAGCTAACTCGTGGGGTGTGGAAGTTGTTGAACTAACGATGTGATAAGTAAATGCTTTATGGAGCTTCGGTAAGTTATGCAAGTTGCAGGTTAACCCCATGCCAACCATTTTTATGTTTTGAAATCTGTTTTTGAACCTTGTATATGATTTTTACGAATCATTTGTATAAGTATGTCAATAGACTAATTGATTAGTAATCTAAACTGTGAACAAATTAACTACTTTGGGAATATAAATTGTTTCTATCTTGCAAGCTGGGTACTACGCAATTATTACTTGGTCTTATTGTAAAATTTTTGCAAATCCTATAAGTTTTATGAATTAAGAACCATATGTATGATATGGTATATGTAAATTCATAAGGTTTTACATGTTTTGAAAACCATGTTATGATTTTTATAGTATATTGTCATTACGTGGACTATGTTTTGTGAGGTTGTAAAGGCTTATATTGATTTTATTTGCAAGCTGACTAGCTTTATAATATCATTACTATTATGCTTTGAATTTATATAAAGCATATTGCTCATTTTGCTTATGCTTATTATTTACTAACTTGAGCATTCTCTGATTTTCGTACCTACTATTATCAAAATTTTGAAATATGTTTTTCAACTGTTTTATCATGTATGTCATTCTATTTCATTAGATTCACCAGTAAAGCATATGGATATAGTCGAGTATTTATACTCTTATATGGGTAAATTATAGCCGAGTATTTATACTCTTATATGGGCAAGATGGTTAGCTTAACAATTATCGTGGCAGGTTTCGATCTTAGTTGATCCCTATGATCAAAGAATATGGATCTATGGCTATAAGTAAAACCCTAGTTTTCAGGATAATTATATGTGAGGACCATGCTGCCCACCCCGCACCAGGTCACAGTCTTACAGGCCTCAACACCTCCACGTATTGTCCGCTTTGGGCTAGCCCACAGGCCCCCTCACGGTTTTGCTCCACTGGCCCATCCTGGAGCTACCTCCATAGGAAAAGCCAAGAGACGCATCCCCAGAGATTCGAACCAGGGACAACACCCTTAGTTCGTCTCTATTGGTACCATTGAGCTCGTGGGCTCAGTGGTATCAACAGAGTGCAAGACTAGGACATGGTCCTGAGTTCGAGCACTTATGGGCTCCTGGCTTTCCTTGTGGAGGTAGCTCCAAGATGGGCCAGTGGAGAAAAACCGTGATGGGGCCTGTGGGCTAGCCCAAAGCGGACAATACATGGAGGTGTTAAGGCCTGTAAGTCTGTGACCTAGTGCGAGGCTGGCAGCATGGTTCTCACATTAAAACACGTATTTTAATGTGAGGACCATGTTGCCCACCCCGCACTAGATCACAGGCTTACAAGCCTCAACACCTATGGTACCAGCAGAGACGAACTAAAGGTGTTGTCCCTGGTTCGAATCTCTAGGGATGCGTCTCCTGGCTTTCCCTGTGGAGGTAGCTCCTGGATGGGCCAGTGGAGTAAAACCGTGAGGGGGCTGTGGGATAGCCCAAAGGGGACAATACGTGGAGGTGTTGAGGCCTGTAAGCCTGTGACCTGGTGCGGGGTGGGTAGCATGGTCCTCACATTATACCTCACTAATAGCTATAGTGAGATAGTCTTTATTAGGATGATGATAATTTGCCTGTGACTGGTTTATAGAACTATGTGAATGTGAACTGTTTTATTGAATATGTACGTGATATGACTTGATCAAACTCTATGACTTTGATATGTTTTATCAAACCATTAAACTCATCTTATGATATATGTTTTCTGGATACAGAATATGCTTTCTTATATGCTTTGATACGAGATAACTTATGTGTCTATGAAATGCAGGAAACCTCTATTTTTTGCATCATTTTTGGTTACTTACATCAGATATAATAAGAATTTCTTACCAGTATAGTGTGATCAAGTCTAAAAGGAAATGAGGTACTTCAAAGTATCTTTCCCTTGACGACTTTGACAGCATATAGAAAGACTGCTATTCCAAAACCTAGAAAGGAAAAAGGTTATTAAAAATTATAAGAATTTGATTTGATTTTCGATACGTTACGTTTTCCATAAAGCATGCAATTTTATGAGCCAATATCCTATTTTGATTAATTTTACACTTATGTAATTGGTTTACTAGACTTCCAAGCTCACCATCCTATTTTCCATCAGAAGTTAAGCGTAGAGTTTGATTTTATCATTTTCGGTGTCCAGCACCAAAGTTTTTGGCTTCGGTGTACTCGCGACGTACCTTATGGTATAATTTTGATTGTATACATGAATTCATTTTCAGACAAATTTGTATCAGCACTTAAGATGAGATATGTATTAGTTGTCGGTATGATTGCATATACACTTTATGGTATATTGGGATGTAAATGAATGTTTACAAACGAAAGTGTTAGAATCGGCAAAATATTCGAATATATCTTTGGCAATATTTTTGAGAGATCAAGAAATCTTAAAATTCTGAAAAAATTATTGGAAATAGATATATGAAAGTTGCAAAATGCTGGCTAGTTAGATTTGAATTTTGACTGAATTTGACCTAAGTTTAGGCAACCAATTTTAAAAGGGTCAAAAACGAAAATTTTTCAATTTCTTCAAAATTTCATACCAGGTTATTTCAGATGATTTTTAGTATGAAATTCGACATGGAACTTAGGTTCGAAGCCTTAAATTGAGCTGGGTATCTTATGACCTAGAAATGTGTAGGACTAGACTCGCATGATAAATAAATAAGAGTATGAATGTATAAGATCGCCTAATATATGCTATGTTTTCCCAATAAGTCACAATAACATCACGTCCTTCGAGATCGATCCTGTAAATCTATTGTGTGCTTGTGCATTTGGTAGTTGCATTTCTAAGTGTTGTGTTTCTAAGTGATTATGCAGTTGACTGAGTGACGGATTTAGTGCCATCGCAAGGAAAAATTTTGAGACAATAAAATTTATGTTTATCAAATAATAGATTAGTTAATAAACAATATAATTTTATTTGGAAAATAACAATAATACATATATACATCTCAAAATAAAAATTATTAATATTTATTTAATTCATTATGTACGTAATTGTTTACTTTATCATTTGTAAGTATCAGTTAATTAATTAATTAGTTATGCAAATATATAAATAATTATTATTTATTATAACAAATTTATTTGAAAAATATTAAAAGAAAAGAAAAGAAAAAAAATAGTATTATAAATGATAAAAAAATATCTTTATCATTGTAAATTAAAAAAAAAGGACATAAAAAAATGCATTAAGTAACCGATGAATGCTTTTTCAACTGGATCCTTAAGGTTTAGTGAAAATGTAAGGTATATTATGGAGAAATTTAGTGAAAATGTAAGGTATATTATGGAGAAATGGTTCATCGTGTTGCATACACCTAAATAGATGCCTAGTGCAATTGGATTCAACTACACCCCACAGGAATCCAAATGCACTCTAAATTTGATTAAAGTTTAAGACACATTACAATCTTGTAGCTTGAGAGCCTTGCAAGCTTGAGGATATTAGACTTTACACTTATTCAAGGTCAACGCCACCTGCCTAAATTCGAAGGTTCGCCAAATTTTTGGGTGAGCTTGAATGAAATTATTAAGCCCATAATTGGGCTTATGATTGAAAATCGAGGCCTACTAAAAAATAGATCGTACTTGTATTCACTCTTTCAAGTCCAAGCTTGACCTGACCTGATGTTAATGTATTTTTAATTACTTTTGAATTTTTTTGTGCAATTTAATTTGATTTTGTATTTTTTTAGACTTTAATTTAAATTTCTTATTTCTTGTAGTCTTTTTGTAAGAATTTATTTAAATTTATTATGTTATACTTATTACGTGTTTTAATATTTTGTATGTTTCATTATAATATTTAAAAAAAAATATTAATACTATTTGGACAAGCTTGGGTTTTTATTTCTTAAATATAAAAATAGACTTAGACAAAAAATTAAACCGGAAAAAGAGGTTGAGCTGAGTTTGGGCTCACTTTGAATTCCTTAATTAATGGGAAATTCTATAGTAAGATCACAAAATACCCACCTTACTGTAAGGTCTAGAAATATCATGAAATATTAAAAATCTCATGAGAAATTGAATAAACAAGGGTTAATAACACGAATGCCCACTGAACTATAAGGGTTAATATAATGTCATCCCCAAACTTAAAAAAAAAAAAAAAATCAATGTGACACTTTGTAACGACCCAAATTTACTGATATTTCGATTGAGCTACAAGTCGATATTATGTCAAAACAATACTCAGTCTGATTAATTTTTTTCTTTCTTAGTAACAATTTAAACAAAATATATTCACATTCCCCATATACATCTTGTATGCATTACTGTACTTATAAAAATTTTAGATACAAAAGAATTTCTTACAACTGGGTATACCTTCGATGCAGAAATATGCTCTGCGAAATCATAACTATGCGAAAGGCCTTACTAATGGAAGCGATCCCAGCTACAGAGGGACTCTGTGGAGGAAAGTAAGGGGGTGAACTCAACATGCTCAGTAAGAAAATGTCACACCCCGTTTTCACACTTATTTATTATTATTTATTCATTCATTCATGCAAAACGGAGCAGACAACACTCTGATGGTTAGGCATACGAGCCGATATTGACCTTACACACTTAAATATATGATTTCTTTATTCATAAATATCAACCATACGTACGTTTACATCCCAATATTTCTTTATTACTTAACTGTGCAATGTATGCTTAGATACAAAAGTCAAATATGTGTATACCGTTGCGCACTGAACAAGTGGGCTGTCATGCACTTAGGAAAATTCGCAGCGCTCACTACTTGGGCAACTCTGTGGAGTGGAGGGGAAAAAAGGGGTAAGCTAACACACTCAGTAAGGAATCATGCAAGCAAGTAGATAACTATACTACCTACATGCTCATGAATCATGTCATGCAGAAAACTCTTATTCTTAAATCACAAAATCCATTCTTAACATCATATAGACCAAAATAGATTTCCAAAATTAGATAATCTCATATGGAACAGAAAATCGATACTCAAATCGAAAACAAAATCAGATGCAAAACTGTCAGAGTTTCTGAAAATAAATTAAGATCACAATCACTGAAAATGGAAAAACGTAAATCTCTGAAAATAAATCAGAATCAAATTTATGAAAACAATTCAGAATCAAATCTCTGAAAACAATTCAGAATCAAATGTGGAGACAAAGCAGATGATCTCATAAACAAACGAACATATGGCCATAGTCAAGGGTCCCAAGCATCAAGGATCAGGTGTGCGGGGTGCCCTCCAGATGGCTGATGGTAGAGGATCAATTTACCCATCGAACGACAGAAACCGGATGGCTAAGGGAAGAGGGGTCAGACTCCCCATCAAACAGCAAATAACAGATCACTGACTCATGGTACAATGTACTCCATGTTGTCCACACGGTACGACGTACTCCATGAACAGATCACAGAATCACGGTACAATGTACTCCATGTTGTCCACACGGTACAACGTACTCCGTAAACCCCAATATATCAAATCAGCGAGATTAGGACTGCCCGTTCTCTAGGTTTTATCATCCCATCTCCAGCTGCATCAGTACTATGTCTCAAAATGCACGTGCGAGCAGCTCAGATTGGTGTGACACTCAGTCTACACGGGGCTCTAGCACGACTTTATGCATATTACAAAATCAAAATCCAGTGCGAGCAAGTCAGTGTGACACCCAGTCTACACGATGGTTCTAACACAATTTCACAGATAA
This sequence comes from Firmiana major, assembly GCA_033439115.1. NCBI lineage: Eukaryota > Viridiplantae > Streptophyta > Magnoliopsida > Malvales > Malvaceae > Firmiana > Firmiana major. Next base: position 37,916,186 of record CM065907.1, on the reverse strand, counting down.
GTCATATAAAATCAAGTGCGAGCAAGGCTCTAGCACCATGTCAGAGAATTTAGTGCGAGTAGGTCGGTGTAACTCCCAGTTAACATGACGGCTCCAGCACTATTTCCATTCTCAATGTTACATAAAATCTCATGTGGGCTGGTTAGTGCAACTCTCAGTTAACACGACGGCTCCAACACGCTTTCACAATCAAAATCTATAGACGACTGATATCTGGTTAAAACGGTACCTCAGACCGAGTTTAACCACAAAATGGTACGAAACGAAGTGAGAGGGACCACTTCCTATTAAATCACTCATCATGCACATTTAATTTCAGAAAATAAGCAATTTAATGCAGACAATCAAGTCTTGAGCCCGTCTATCATTTTAAATCACTTTTTCATCAAGAAAACAGTGAACTATGCCATGCCATGCATTTTCATGAAATTTTCATTTTTGACAGTATTGGTCATTTACCCTATTCCGGATGATATTTCAAAAATACCGTATCTAGACTCTATACGGGATTTAGAACGTTGTAAATGGTGACAAAAATTCGTACAGCTATCTCTAAGAGCTTACAGAATCCGTTACCTAGAAATATGTCGACTACAAACTTTACTTCTTGATCTCTCCGGATCACGTAGTCTATTTTGCTCCTTTCACGTCCTCAGGAGCTACAAATAATTACATATTATATCAGCACACTCTGATATATTTATGTTTCACTTTTCTATGATCCATTTAACATATTAGGCAATCTATGGGGCCCGTTAACTAAATTGGGCCGATTGCGTCCAAGCTTGGCCCACTATGGATAGTTGGCCGACTACCTGGCCTAACACCATCATCATGTCATCTTAAGTCTTTTCTAATCTTTTGGATCATTTACGATATCAATTATGATCGTCTATTTTTCAATTCCACACATACAGCAATTTATACGAAATTAATCCGTAACTTATGCGATTAATTTCTAATTCGCATTCGATTAATTCCAATCTCGTATAACTATACAAGTTATAGTATGTGAGAATCACTTACCCGAATTTTTGTCATGGCATACAAATCGAGGCTGAATTGAACTCACGTTTGTCACCTATCATCGGGCTACACATTTATGTATTTAAACCGAGTCAATTTCGATCAGGTATACATTTAAATAATTTTCTGAAAATTAAAACGGTCAATTTCGACCGCTTACCGACTTACCCGTTGCATCATCGAATTTTTTCCTTTTTTTCTCTCTGCTCCTGGTTAAACCAGTTCGGACCGGTTCAGCCCTTTTCACACTGAACCGGTTCGACCGGTTTAAGGCTATTTTTCATCGTTCGACGTCTTTCTGGCCGGTTCCCGACCCCGTTTTCAGCCAAGAACGTCGCACGGTGGAGAGGGGGCTTCGACTAGCCTGGGTGTAAGACCCAAATTTTTATCACATTTCCTTATGATTCATGCGATGTAAACATGGATATATGTAAATTGAATCATAAGAAGAGTTTTACGTGAATGTAAAATGCAAATGGAATGAATAAAAATTTCCGAATGCATTTAAAAATCAAATGGAGGCTGAAATGACCACATATTAAACGAATGGGATTCTGACCATTCGGAATGAAGATAAGAATTTAAAACACGAAATGAGAAAGGGTTCGTGAAGGGAAGTTGTGTCGATTTGGTCCCGAACACGTTAAAGGGTAAAACAGTCAAAAGACCCGAAATTCGATGTCAATTCGGTAAGAAAATTACAATGTATAACCCAAAATTTTTCCCATTTATTTCTTAATTTTAAAACTAAGAAGTAATTGAGAACTCGAAATAATATTGTGTAGGCTCGAAACCACCGAAGCACTCGGGTTAGTGGCGTGGGGCCCGCTGGCATGAAAACTGAGGTAAGACTTTAAGTCTGAGAATCTCTTAAGAATTCTATATATGGTCATGAATTGATGATTAGAAATGAAAACTAAGGTATTGGAAGTGGAAAAGTGGGTAAGGTTCAAGTATTGTACTAAACCGAGCAAATGAGCTCGGAATTAGAAATAAATTCGGAATAAATTCTAAAAATTCTCGAAAATTATTTTGAGACCGTAGAAAATTAATATAAGGTGAAATTTATTTGAGGTATCAAAAAAATGAAGTGGAAATATGGAGGTTACAGGGATCGAATTAATTTTTAAGGTAAATTGCAAACTTTAAGCCATTTTGCTCGGTATTGACCAAATCATGCAAAATGGGCTCAATCGGGAAATGTTTCTCAAAAAAGTGACCTCCAAATTTTTATGAAACATACTAGGGATACAGTATAACACTTAAGAAGTGAGAAATTAGAGAAAATTGGATTAGAAATAATTTTTGGAGATTTTACAAAACAGAACAGCAAGCTGTCCTATTCCATCCACCTGACCACCTGATAGAGACTCATGCATAAGTTGACCATACGGAATCAGATTAATACACCATTTTTTTATAGAAAATAAACTTTTAAGGCTTTCTGAAACATCCAATAAGACCCAGAGAGCCCTTCTCACACGCCCTCACCTCCCTCTATAAGTCGCCGCACATGTTACTATACAGTTCCCCTTCCTTAAATTTTTCAACCCCCTTCCGTCCATCTTTAGACTCCGGCCAAGAAGGATGAAATCTTCCCCATCAAGTCCTCTATAACATATAAAACAATCAGCTCAAAATAAGTCCAATTACTAGGTTAAATCTGAGAAAGAAAATCGGGAGGCAGAACTGTCCAGTTTCAGGTAAGTGAAGAAATCAATTTTTTAAAGTTTTTGGTTAAGTTTTCTTGTAGTTTTTTATGATTCTAAGTTCTATATATGTTAAGTTTCAGTTGAGGATCAGTTTGGAGGAAGAAAAACGTGGTCAAACTTGGTCAAACACGAGGTAAAGTTGATGGATGATGATGAAGTTCACATTTGTTGTTATTTGGTGTTTTTAGAAGGTTTTTAGTTAAGTGGAATTGGATGATTTAATTTCTATGGATGATTGAGTTCTGGAAAGCAAGGTTGTGATGTGTTTGAGGTGAAAAATTTGATGTTAACGGTTAAATTTATACCGAGAAAGCTCGATTTATAGCTTAACTCAGTGAAAAATCGAAAAGTGAAAGAATTGAAAATTTGACAAAGTGACTAGTTTGATTTATGAACTTAAATGAGTCATAAGGTTAATGAAATAATGAATTGAGAAATCATAATAATGAAATTTGCCAAAAACCGCACTAAATCGGTAAAACCGAGAACATCGAAAAAGTTGACCGAAAAGTCAAAATTGGTCAAACTTCGAGAAGATAAATCAAACTTTAATATGTTAAGATGAAATTGATTAATATATGATGAATTTGTATTATTTTGGACAGATCAAGAATTCAGCATGCAAATCGAGGTAATCCCGAGAACTGGTAATTTTGAGCTGCCCCAAGATCTACGAGGTAAGGGAATTGTGTAAATAGCTAGAGATAGCTACACATATTTTTGGGTAGATTTTTGAATAATTAAATTGTATATCAATTTCGAATATAGAAATTATCGGTAGAGACCCGACATAGAAAAATTATCGTTTTGCCCCTACTAAGGGAAATTTTGGAAAAGTTAGGATTGGAATAGAATATGCATAAATAACATGTTTTGAGTGTTTTCACTATGAAATACTGCTTTTTAGCAAATTAAATAATATTATTTCAACCCGAAAGGGTAAATGATGATTTTGCCCCTGTGAAGGGTAAAAATTTTTACTTTTAGAAAAAGTCATGAAAAGCAAGAATTGAGTGTTCTTAATGAATTTTAATTGCTTTTCAACAAAGATATGGGTAGGCTGGCTGATGTTTTATCAATTTACATGAAATGGCACGTGGCAGGTGCTGATTTTGGTTTTGAAAACCATTCTTTGAAAACTGAGCCACCTACATGATTTATGTGGAAACAAAACGTGTTGAGAGCATTACTCGCACGAGATTGACATGATTTGTACATGTGATAGAGTGTTGGAAGCTTGGTTTGCACTCGATTTTACATGATTTTATACATGACATAGTGTTGGGAGCTTTGCTCACACTAGATTTTTATATGACATGCATAAGGTCGTGCTGAGAGCTTCGGGTAGGCAGTGTGCCACACTGATTAAATAGGCTCGCACGTACATTTTGAGACATGGCGTTGGATATTGAGATGACTTGGGCATGGGGTGTACGTTGTACCGTGCCGTGATATATGATGTGTAGTCTTCGGACTAGGGATCTGATTGGCTGGCGGGATGGTTTGGTACCCACCTCCTGGGGCAGCCTCAGATGTGATGTAATACCCCACACACCTGATCAGTGTAGCCTGGGAACATAGGATATGGCCATAATCCTAGAGTTATTACCCTTATTCTTGGCTAGTCTCACATGTCACTTACTTTATGAAATTGCATGTCACTTACTTGCAAAATCGCATATTATTTGCTTTGCGAAATCACATATTACTCATTACTTGATTTTGTGATTTCACGATTTTATATTGTGGGACTGAGTCTTGATGATTTTGGGGTGGATGTGGATTTGAAATAAATGACATGTTTTGATATAATGTGCATTATTTAAATAGCATGACGCATAATTCCATGCTTTATCTGCCATTTCACGCAATGAATTGCCAATTTGAAATAAATGGCATGTTTTGATATAATGTACATTATTTAAACAGCATGAAGTATAATTCCATGCTTTATCTGCCATTTCACGAAATAAATTATTTTATACGAATTATTTTACCTGGCATAAAAGTATGCATGAAATTCGTATTTAAGAACGATTTTCGAAAGAGAATGATTTAATGCATGGCATCATGAGCATGTAGATAGTGTGGTTATCTACTTGCTTGCATGATTGCCTTACTGAGCGCATGGTTTACTCATTCCCCTTATTTTCCCCTCTTTTAAGAGCACTTGCAGTAATTAGTGAGCGGTTGAGGACTTGCATTCTTGGTATCCGCTGCTTCCCATCATTGAAAGGTATATACCCTGGTATGATTTTATATCTAAACATGTAATAGCACAGTAATAAATTTGGAATATAATATGGGGGATGTAAATATTAGTAAACAAGTATAATTTTAGAGTATCAATTTGTAACGCCCCGAAAGCGCGAAAAATAGGGCAAAATTTTTTTTTTCTACTTAGGTTGTATTCCTGTACAGTGTAGGATACTTCTTTCTTTCTTTATTTATTTTCTAGTTTTCGTATATTCCAACCACCTCATGCGTTAAATAGTAAGTAACATCTACATATTAATTGTTTCTTGAACGTTTACATACTAATCCATAAAAACAATGATTACATCCCGTAATAATTATACACCCACATATCTGTACATTATACATGTCTGGAAATAAACATCTGTTATTATACCTGAACAAGTACTTCGTAGATAGCTGCGTAACACTTACTGCAGGATATCTGAGATGGAGAAAAAGGGGGTGAGTGTCACGACCCAAATTTCCTAAAAATCAGAGTAAATTTTTCACTTTTTCATTTATTATTTAATTCTTACCTTTCTCTCATCGTGACCATCCTACAACACAGTTGGGCTATGATTCGGTGTTAGTCACCTCTCACTATTACCATTCCATTCCCAAAATCACATTCATATATCAGAGTTTACTATTCTTTGACTTTAAATAAATACATACTCAATGGTATTTATAACTCTACATCCCCGACATCATTTTCGTTTACAGTACTGTGCATCACATATTTAGACACAAAACTATACAAATGTGTATACCTGACTCTCGATGGGAAGCACCAAGCAGCGGATATTAAGCATGCAAGTCCTCAGCTGCTCAATAACTATTGCGAGTGCCCTGAAAAGATGGAAAAATAAGGGAGGTGAGCAAAACCACACGCTCAGTAAGGCAATTATGCAAGTAAGTAGATAGCTCCACTATCTACATGCTCATAATGCCATGCCCTTAAATCCATTTCTTTTCATTAAAATCATCAAGCACAAAGTCATGCAACCATCAATGACTTAGTTTATAAAACTGTTCGTGCATATATAAATCATGTAATTCATGCATTCAAAGCATTTTATGTGACATCATTAAATCATACTTAGCATGAATTAAATAAAAATCATGCATTCTTTCATGTCATGTAAGACAATTCATGAATTCGAAATGAAAGCATGGAAAACATCATCATGCTACTACATTCAAATCATTTCATTAAAACTGTAGTATAAACTGACCCTTCCGAGTCAATCATCTCATAAAACAATTCAATAAATTTCATTATAAAACTTCAGTTATAAAACCACCCTTCTTTCAGGGTCACATATCATAAAATCATATGAAATCATAAATTCGTCAAATCGGGGGCCTGACCCCTCCTTTGGGTCTACCCTGGTCTATTAGACCACAAGTTATATCATGTGAGACAATCAGGTAATTATCAGTAACATCGAGGACTATGGCCATATCCTAGTGATCCCTGGTAACACGGTACCTAGTGTGCGGGGTATCACACCTGAAACGGGAGGTGGGTCGTCCTACCCGCCAGAACATCATAACACCAGGATTGCGAGGGCAAGGCTTGCTGCCTCGTGGCTAATGCCACTCCACTCCAACAATCCCCACGGTACAGCGTACTCCGCGTGATATACACGGTACAACGTACTTCGTGAACCCAAGCTCAATCAGGGGTGCCTGCAATAGGTCTTATCCACCCATATCATCTCTGTCTCAGAGTGCACGTGTGAGCATATCATCTCACTGTGACACACAGTCTACAGGAGGCTCCAACACGGCTATATGCATGTAATACAATTCCCTGTGCGAGCGAAGCTAAAGCACGGCTCCATGCATATTCATGATATCAGAAAACCTCGTGCGAGCGAAGCTCTAGCACGGTTTCATAAAAATCAATAAAATCTGCGTATGAGCAGCACTCCAATACGACTTAAACTGATTATAATTTCAAGTAAAATCTACGTACGAGTAATGCTTTAGTACGGATATGTATAAAAACGCAATGAAAATCTCGTACGAGAAAAACTCCAGTACGACATTCAAATGAATTATAAAAATCATATAAAACTTTGTGCGAGCAAGCTCCAGCACAATGAATGCTCAAGTAAATCAAATCTCGTGCGAGTTACACTCCAGCACGGCTTTATGCATAATTAAATCAAATCCCGTGCGAGTTACACTCCAGCACGGCTTTATGCAATATCAAATCAAAACAGGATGCGAGCTAAGCTCCAGCATCTCTCATGCATGTCAAATCATAAAACTAGTGCGAGCAATCGCTCTAGCACCATTTTATGCATACTGCGACAAAACAAATCAAAACATGTCAAAACATGTCAAAACAGAGTGCGAGCTAGGCTCCAGCAGCTCTCATTTCACAATAATAAAAATCAGTGCGAGCACCATACTCTAGCACATTTCATGCATATGATGTCACACAAGTCGGTGCGAGCAAGCGCTCAAGCACATTTATGCACATTCACAAACGTAGATATAGTGCGAACTACGTGTCAGCACTATCTGTTTCCATATAAACTTGATAGTTGGCCCATTTTCCAAATAATTTCATTTAAATATTAATAACACCTACGTAGTGTTATTTTGGGAAACTTATGCAATTATTGGCCAATCTATCGATTTACTTTGATTAAAACCAAGAAAATTCCTTAATCATAAAAATCCTTAAATCATGCATTTCATGCATGTCATGCTTTCACCATCCTTAGGTGAACTTCCCTCAATAGGGGTAAAATAGACATTTCACCTATTTCGATCCTTAAAAATCATTTAAACCACTTTTAGGATCATTATGCATAATCAAGGTATACATACATATTCAGTGTACAGAAAAGATATTAAAATACGCGTAGCTACCTCTAGCTACTCACATAATTCCCTTACCTCATTTTCTGTACAGTCTGACCTTTCCACTGATGACTCGTCGCGCAGTCCGATTTGCTTCCAATCGCATCTCCGGAACTGCGGATACATATTCATCAGGTCAATTACAATACAATTAATTGTATTTCATAATTTTTTGGGCTTAATTTAAATCATTGGGCCCATTTATCCATATTGGGCCCGGTTGCACCTTAATGGGCCTTAAGCCCGTTTACCACAATTTATCGAGGCCTATTGGGCTCATTGGGCCCATCAATAATTATTTAGCCTCGTTCTAAACTCTCAGACAGCTTATGAATTATTTACGACAATTTATCCCAATTTTCCATAATTTAATTCATTTATGCGAAAATTAAATCCGTAATTTATGCGTTAAATATTAATCACACATAACGATATAAAATTGTCGTAAATAAGGGTTACTTACCCGTTATTCCATGATCGTACACAAATCGAGGCTGTCTCGAACTCTCGGTTGATGCCAATTGTCGAGCTACACAATTAAATATATTTTCGGGTAAACTTTCATTCGATTATTTATCAAATTAAATATTTCGAAAATTAAATCGGTCAATTCGACCGCTTACAAACTTGCCCGAAGCTCGATTGCATCATTGGAATTTTTCCCAATTTTTTCTCTTTTTTTTTCCCTTTTTTCTTCCTTTTTTCCTCTTCTTTTTGGCTGAAACGGTTCGGTCCGGTTCGGTTCAACCAGGTTCAGACCGCCGGTTCACTCCAATTCAGCCGGTTCAGTGGCTTGCCTGCCGGTTCTCTGCTGGTTTCTACCGCCAGTGGCTCCGCTGGGTCGTCCGCATCTCGGATCTGCCCTCGGTTTCGCCCGAGGTCGCTGGAAAGTGGCCGGTCCGGCCTGTTCTCCTTTCCGCCGTCGACACTTCTCTCTTTCTCGCCGTTTCCGGTGCTGGCCGCCGTTCTACCCGCCGATACTGCCACAAATCGAGCTGCCTGTGCCTAGGGGATGCTCGGCCGGTGGTGGCCGACCTCGAATCGGCGCCGGTCGCCGGGAATCCTCCTTCCTCTTTCGGCTACTCTTTCTCCTCTCTTTCGTCCACGGTAGACGCCGTTCGTGGGTGCATTAGGCCAGTGGTGGCTCGGCTGTCGTCGGGCTTCCCTTCGCCAACCTCGCCTGGCCGCCGCCGGTCGCCGATCATGATGGTAGGAGGGGGCTCGGCTTCTGTTTCCGCAGTTCGCGTTTTTTGTTTTTTTTTCGCGAAAATGTCTCTTTTTTTTATTAATTTTTTTATTATTATTATTTTAATATTATTTAATTTTTAATATTATTTTAATCATTAAAATAATATTAAAATACCAAAATATCTATAAAAATTTATTATTTTATTCATTTATTCCCTAAATGAATTTATCAGTCCGATTTTACCTTTTCGATATATTTTTCGATTACTTTCGGGATTATTTTTTGATACGAAAATTCTGGTTTTATTCCAATAAATTCATATCTTGATCAATTTAATCCGAAATTTAATTATTTCTTCGTTATTGATCAAGATTTCTCAATCCCATATTTTTAATTAAATTTTCTTGTCCCGATTAATACCGAATTTTAGTCTTTTGACCATTTTGCCCTTGCACGTGTTCGGGAATACCATTTTAATCCTTTTGCATTTTTAAATGCACTCGAAAATATCAGGTCTTACAATCTCCCGCACTTAAGAAATTTGGTCCTCCAAATTAGAACCAAGTCTAATGAGTCCATAAATAACTCCGGGTACATCTATTGCGTCATACTGTCATCCTCAAGTGACTTTCTCCGGAGTGTAATACTACTATCATGCTTAACTAGGGAGATCATCTTAAACCTCAACACTTTTTCTTCTTCCGTCTAATGCACGAATCGATTTCCAATCATATGTTACACTTTTATTGAGCTACGCTGTTGGAGCTCATATCCGATCACATATATCGAGTCTGGATAGTATTTTCGAAGTATCAATAGATGGGACACATTGTGGATGCCTGTTTATTCAAGTGGTAACATCAACCTACAGGTCTTATCTCCCCCACTTGTCCAATATCTCTATCCGAATCTCGTTACGTCCTTATGCTCTTAGGACAAGTAACTATCAACAATACTGATTCACCCTCGGTGAATTTCCAATGGTTTCTCGTCTCTTGTCAGCATAGCTTTTCTGTCTGCTCTGAGGTGTTCTTAATCTCTCACAATTAAACTGAACATCCTCAGAGGTTTGTCTTACCAATTCGGGAACAATTCTTTATCTGTCACCCACTTTTTCTTATCCAAGTTAGGGAACAACTCCCTATGGCCATACAATGCCTCATTTAATCTCATCCCGATACTCAAGTGACAACTGTCATCACTAGCGAATTTGATTAGTAGCAACTGACCATCCCAGGAGCTTATCAAATCAATAGCACACGCTCTCATCACATCCTCCAGAACCTGTACAGTCCTCTCTGACTGACCATCTGTCTGAGGGTGGAAGCTGTGCTAACACTCAATCGGGTTCCCATAGCTTCCTGAAAAACATTCCCAGAAGTGGGAAGTGAAGCGGGAATCCCTATCTGATATCATGCTCACTGGAACGCTACACAATGATCCATAATTTTCCATACACATATATCTGCCTACACACTTAGAGTATCTGAGGATTTCCATAAACAGAAGGTGGGTAGACTTAGTCAATCTATCGACTATCACTCAGATAGCCTCGTATTTCATTAGGGTCCTCTATAACCCATCACGATATTCATGATAACTTGTTCCCATTTTTTGTGTCAATATAGGTAGAGGTCGTAATAACTCTGCAACTTCTTTTGCTCTACCTTAATCTGCTGACATATGAGACACTTTGTCCACAATCTCTACAATATCTCTTTTCAAACCTGACCACCAATACCTTTTTCAAAGATTCTGATATATTTATTATTTCCCGGATGCACTGTATATCCCGAAGAGTGAGCTTCTGACAATAACACTATATCATCAACTATGGTCCTGGGGAGCACTTATACTGCCTTTGAACCTCTGTAAGTCATCTTCACTCACTGTGAACTCTGTCACTATACCCTTCTGAATCTAACCCACACTATCGACACCATGCCGATCATCACGCTAAGCCTGGCAAATCCGGTCACACAAATCCGATTCTAACCTCAGGTTAGCTGTCACACAATCACCGTCATCATCAGAAGGGATCCCATCACTACTGAGGCTCACAACTGCTCTAGCAGCTCACGCTCCCTGACCATCATATGTGATACCATCCCGAGGCTCTTTCTGTTCAAGGCATCAACCATTACATTAGCCTTTCCTGGGGTACAATGTTCACAATCATAATCCTTAGAAGCTCTAACCCTCATAGTTATCTCATCCGACTCTTTCTATGAAAATAGATACTCAGGGCTTTTTATAATCAGTGCATACCTGAAATGTCTCACCGTATAAGTGGTGGCGCCATACATCTACTGTAAACACTATGGCTGTCAACTCTAAATCATGGGTCGGATAGTTTCTCTCATGATCCTTGAACTAACTGGATCCATAAACGACTATCTTCCCATTTTACATCAATATATAGCTCAATCTCATAATTTTGAGGTATCCATATACTGAAACCTCTTGAGCTATTGGTTATAGTGAGATTACTTACGGTGATCAGTTAATTACTTCAATATACCAAAACTCATCAAAGCTATTTACATATTTATCATACCACTCGTATGAAATCTTTTCCCGAATGAGATGTGTCAACTGAGCAGCCCATTTCAAGAAACTCATAACACTCGTCTATAAGACAGTTTCCTGTTGCTACTCATTCTCTTCCCTGGACTTCGAATACTTCTTAATATCATCACTAAAGATGACAACCAATCGATCCAAGTAAGGTTTAAATACCTTATCGTAGTTGAGTTCCACTCAATATTTCAATCACTCATATCCTTGACCTTTATACGCATAAACGTATAATGTCATTTCGAAATTGTTTTCGTCCGGGATACTAACTCACGTCATTTCCTTTTTTCTTACATTGACGGCTTTTATAAAATTTTAAATTTTTAAACCTTCATGATTAATTGAATTTTGTATCTCTTTATCGTACCAGCAAAGGTACCCAAATTTTAAATATATAATTTATGACTGTCGATTTCAATATATAGGTTACGTGTGCGCTTAACGACACTGTCAAGTCTTCAGGCAGGGAATATTTTAAAATACCTTTATTAACTCTCAGACTTGACTACATACCGTTTAATCCAAATTACTTTACATATCAAGGATATCCTTACCTTGCATACGTCTTATTCAAATATATCTCCTTTAATATATCACTTATAACAAACTCTTTCATTATTTGTCAAACTTACAGTACACTTTTTCAGTGATGTTTTCACCCCTATTTTCAACTTACAATCTCTATACCCATATTCAGTTAGTGAAAATCAGTTAACCATCATCCTCATGCCTAAGGGTACAGGCTTCACATTTTTCACTAACTTATAAGCAACTGAAAGCGGTATGAATAAATGTGTGGCACCAGGATCAATTTAAAATAATTACTTCATTATTTACAACCAGTGTGGTATCTTCCACCACATCATATGAATCATCAATGGTGTCCTGGTCCAAGGCATACACTCGCCCTCGTCCAACATCTTATTTCTGTGGTAACTACCACACATCTTACACTGTTCACACTGCTACTCTGTTATACTGTTACATAGCAGGTCGAGGTCCTTAAATCACAATACCCTAGTAAGTACTGTATTTGGATACATTGGGGCCTTACCAATCATCGTACTGAATGATTTATCAGCTCTAAGCTTCTACCAAAACTACCTTTTTTTTTCTGTTTTGACATCTCTGTCATTCTTTATTTTCTTTTGTCTCTATTTTGGCCCTTACTACCTTTCCCAATCTCAGAGGCATGCAACTCATGATCTTATTCACACAACTGTAGTTTACGCACTGCCTCGTCATAGGTAGTGATATCTGACGGGCTAATCGGACTCTAATTGACAATCTGAGCCCTTCATGAACTTTCAGACATCTCGACTCTCACTGTTCATCGTGTCCGAGTCATATCTGCCCAGGAATATAAATTGAGATTCATACTCGTTAATCAATTAGTTCCTCTGGGTCAGAGTAAATAATTTCATCTGTTATTTCCTTTAAGCAATGTTCGGGATATTTTGTCACCGGAATACATCAAGAATTACTTTTCCATGTCCATTCTGGATGTCGAAATCTTAAGATGGGTTGAGCGGACTTCCACCAATGCTCCTACTCACCCTTAAATCACATACATACTCTGAGCAATTAGATTTCAATATATTCTCCACACTCCGCTCCAACCTCGTGAAGCGTGTCTCAATACCGTCCGATCTCTCTGTCAAACTCTGTCTGATCTCTCTTTGTCGGACTCTGTGGGGCATGCTCAATATCAGCCTCTACGTCAATCTCATCTCGAGTCTCATGTGGCAACTCAGTACAACTCTCAGGCCTACCTCAACGGCCTCGAGTTCGTGTACTCGCCTCTCAACCATAGCGGCTATCAGTCAATAAGTCTATTCTTGCATTCAAAACCAAATTCTTAGCTGCACATCCATCTCGATATACACAATTGTATCTAAATAATGCACAGTACATGGGGATGTAAACTTCCTTAACCACTAACACCGACTCATATCAGGCCAACTCAGCTCTTATACCATTAAACCTATCACGACCCAAATTTCCTAAAAATCATAGTAAATTTTTCACTTTTTCATTTATTATTTAATTCTTACCTTTCTCTCATCGTGACCATCCTACAACACAGTTGGGCTATGATTCGGTGTTAGTCACCTCTCACTATTACCATTCCATTCCCAAAATCACATTCATATATCAGAGTTTACTATTCTTTAACTTTAAATAAATACATACTCAATGGTATTTATAACTCTACATCCCCGACATCATTTTCGTTTACAGTACTGTGCATCACATATTTATATACAAAACTATACAAATGTGTATACCTGACTCTCGATGGGAAGCAGCAAGCAGCGGATATTAAGCATGCAAGTCCTCAGCCGCTTAATAACTATTGCGAGTGCTCTGAAAAGATGGGAAAATAAAGGGGGTGAGCAAAACCACACGCTCAGTAAGGCAATTATGCAAGTAAGTAGATAGCTCCACTATCCACATGCTCATAATGCCATGCCTTTAAATCCATTTCTTTTCATTAAAATCATCAAGCACAAAGTCATGCAACCATCAATGACTTAGTTTATAAAACTGTTTGTGCATATATAAATCATGTAATTCATGCATTCAAAGCATTTTATGTGACATCATTAAATCATACTTAGCATGAATTAAATCAAAATCATGCATTCTTTCATGTCATGTAAGACAATTCATGAATTCGAAATGAAAGCATGGAAAACATCATCATGCTACTACATTCAAATCATTTCATTAAAACTGTAGTATAAACTGACCCTTCCGGGTCAATCATCTCATAAAACAATTCAATAAATTTCATTATAAAACTTCAGTTATAAAACCACACTTCTTTCAGGGTCACATATCATATAATCATATGAAATCATAAATTCGTCAAATCGGGGGCCTGACCCCTCCTTCGGGTCTACCCTGGTCTATTAGACCACAAGTTATATCATGTGAGACAATCAGGTAATTATCAGTAACATCGAGGACTATGGCCATATCCTAGTGATCCCTGGCAACACGGTACCTAGTGTGCGGGGTATCACACCTAGAACGGGAGGTGGGTCGTCCTACCCGCCAGAACAGCATAACACCAGGATTGCGAGGGCAAGGCTTGCTGCCTCATGGCTAATGCCACTCCACTCCAACAATCCCCACGGTACAGCGTACTCCGCGTGATATACACGGTACAACGTACTCCGTGAACCCAAGCTCAATCAGGGGTGCCTGCAATAGGTCTTATCCACCCATATCATCTCTGTCTCAGAGTGCACGTGTGAGCATATCATCTCACTGTGGCACACAGTCTACAGGAGGCTCCAACACGGCTATATGCATGTAATACAATTCCCTGTGCGAGCGAAGCTAAAGCACGGCTCCATGCATATTCATGATATCAGAAAACCTCGTGCGAGCGAAGTTCTAGCACGGCTTCATAAAAATCAATAAAATCTGCGTACGAGCAGCACTCCAATACGACTTAAACTGATTATAATTTCAAGTAAAATCCACGTACGAGCAATGCTCTAGTACGGATATGTATAAAAACTCAATGAAAATCTCGTATGAGAAAAACTCCAGTACGACATTCAAATGAATTATAAAAATCATATAAAACTTTGTTCGAGCAAGCTCCAGCACAATGAATGCTCAAGTAAATAAAATCTCGTGCGAGTTACACTCCAGCACGGCTTTATGCAATATCAAATCAAAACAGGATACGAGCTAAGGTCCAGCATCTCTCATGCATGTCAAATCATTAAAACTAGTGCGAGCAATCGCTCCAGCACCATTTTATGCATACTGCGTCAAAACAAATCAAAACATGTCAAAACATGTCAAAACAGAGTGCGAGCTAGGCTCCAGCAACTCTCATTTCACAATAATAAAAATCAGTGCGAGCACCATGCTCTAGCACATTTCATGCATATGATGTCACACAAGTCGGTACGAGCAAGCGCTCAAGCACATTTATGCACATTCACAAACGTAGATATAGTGCAAACTACGTGTCAGCACTATCTGTTTCCATATAAACTTGATAGTTGGCCCATTTTTCAAATAATTTTATTTAAATATTAATAACACCTACGTAGTGTTATTTTGGGAAACTTACGCAATTATTGGCCAATCTATCGATTTACTTTGATTAAAACCAAGAAAATTCCTTACTCATAAAAATCCTTAAATCATGCATTTCATGCATGTCATGCTTTCACCATCCTTAGGTGAACTTCCCTCAATAGGGGTAAAATAGACATTTCACCTATTTCGATCCTTAAAAATCATTTAAACCACTTTTAGGATCATTATGTATAATCAAGGTATACATACATATTCAGTGTACAGAAAAGATATTAAAATACGCGTAGCTACCTCTAGCTACTCACATAATTCCCTTACCTCATTTTCTGTACAGTCTGACCTTTCCACTGATGACTCGTCGCGCAGTCCAATTCGCTTCCAATCACATCTCCGGAACTGCGGATACATATTCATCAGGTCAATTACAATACAATTAATTGTATTTCATAATTTTCTGGGCTTAATTTAAATCATTGGGCCCATTTATCCATATTGGGCCCGATTGCACCTTAATGGGCCTTAATCGGCCTTAAGCCCGTTTACCACAATTTATCGAGGCCTATTGGGCTCATTGGGCCCATCAATAATTATTTAGCCTCGTTCTAAACTCTCAGACAGCTTATGAATTATTTACGATAATTTATCCCAATTTTCCATAATTTAATTCATTTATGCGGAAATTAAATCCGTAATTTATGCGTTAAATATCAATCATGCATAACGATATAAAATTGTTGTAAATAAGGGTTACTTACCCGTTATTCCATGATCGTACACAAATAGAGGCTGTCTCGAGCTCTCGGTTGATGCCAATTGTCGAGCTACACAATTAAATATATTTTCGGGTAAACTTTCATTCGATTATTTGTCAAATTAAATATTCCAAAAATTAAATCGGTCAATTCGACCGCTTACCGACTTACCCGAAGCTCGATTGCATTGTTGGAATTTTCCCCTTTTTTTCTCTTTTTCTTTTTCCCTTTTTTCTTCCTTTTTTTCCTCTTCTTTTTGGCTGAACCGGTTCGATTCAACCCGGTTCAGACCGTCGGTTCACTCCAGTTCGGCCAGTTCAGTGGCTTGCCGGTCGGTTCTCCACCGGTTTCCGCTGCCAGTGGCTTCGCTGGGTCGCCCGCATCTCGGATCTGCCCTCGGTTTCGCCCGAGGTCGCCGAAAAGTGTCTGGTCCGGCCTGTTCTCCTTTCCGCCGTCGACACTTCTCTCTTTCTCGCCGTTTCCGGTGCTGGCCATCGTTCTACCCGCCGGTTGTCACGACCCGAATTACCTAAAAATCAGAGTAAATTTTTTGCTTTTTCATTTATTATTATTTAATTCTTACATTTCTCTCGTCGTGACCATCCTACAACACAGTTGGGCTATGATTCGGTGTTAGTCACCTCACACCTATTACCATTTCATTTCCATAATCATATTCACATATCAGAGTTTACCATCTTTGACTTTAAATAAATACATACTCAATGGTAATTACATGACTCTACATCCCCGACATCATATCCATTTACAGTACTGTGCATTACATATTTAGATACAAAACCATACAAATGTGTATACCTGTCTCTCGATGGGTAGCAGCAAGCAGCGGATATTAAGCATGCAAGTCCTCAGCCGCTCAATAATTATTACAAGTGCTCTGAAAAGATGGGAAAATAAGGGGGGTGAGCAAACCACACGCTCAGTAAGGCAATTATGCAAGTAAGTAGATAGCTCCACTATCTACATGCTCATAATGCCATGCCCTTAAATCCATTTCTTTTCATTTAAAATTACACGCACAAAGTCATGCATATTCGATGCCATAGTTTATCCAAAACTATTTGTGCATATATAAATCATGTAACTCATGCATTCAAAGCATTTTATGTGACATCATTAAATCAATATTCAGCATGAATTAAATCAAAATCATGCATTACTTCATGCGATATAAAACAAATCGCGGGATATAATCATTTCATGAATTTATCATTTAAGCATGGAAAAGCACATCATGCTACTGCATTTAAATCATTTCATTAAATTTGCAGTAAAAACTAACCCTTCCGGGTCAATCATCTCATAAAACAATTCATTAAAATTCATTATAAAACTCGATTATAAAACCACCCTTCTTTCAGGGTCACATTTCATAAAATCATAAAATCGTCAAATCGTCAAATCGGGGGCCTGACCCCTCCTTCGGGTCTACCCTGGTCTAATAGACCACAAGTTATATCATGTGAGACAATTAGGTAAGTATCAGTAACATCGAGGACTATGGCCATATCCTAGTGATCCCTGGCAACACGGTACCTAGTGTGCGGGGTATCACACCTGAAACGGGAGGTGGGTCGTCCTACCCGCCAGAACAGCATAACACCAGGATTGCGAGGGCAAGGCTTGCTGCCTCGTGGCTAATGCCACTCCACTCCAACAATCCCCACGGTACAGCGTACTCCGCGTGACATACACGGTACAACGTACTCCGTGAACCCAAGCTCAATCAGGGGTGCCTGTAATAGGTCTTATCCACCCATATCATATCTGTCTCAGAGTGCACGTGTGAGCATATCATCTCACTGTGACACACAGTCTACAGGAGGCTCCAACACGGCTATATGCATGTAATATAAATCCCTGTGCGAGCGAAGCTCAAGCACGGCTCCATGCATATTCATGATATCTGAAAATCTCGTGCGAGGGAAGCTCTAGCACGGTTTCATAAAAATCAGTGAAATCTGCGTACGAGCAGCGCTCCAGTACGACTTAAACTGATTATAATTTCATGTAAATTCCACGTACGAGCAACGCTCTAGTACGGATATGTATATAAATTCAGTGAAAACCTCGTACGAGAAAAACTCCAGTACGGCATTCAAATGAATTATGAAAACCATATAAAACTTTGTGCGAGCAACGCTCCAGCACAAATGAATGCTCAAGTAAATCAAATCTCGTGCGAGTTATACTCCAGCACGGCTTTATGCATAACTAAATCAAATCTCGTGCGAGTTACACTCCAGCACGGCTTTATGCATAATTAAATCAAATCTCGTGCGAGTTAGACTCCAGCACGGCTTTATACAATATTAAATCAAAACAGGATGCGAGCTAAGCTCCAGCATCTCTCATGCATGTCAAATCATTAAAAGTAGTGCGAGTAATCGCTCCAGCACTATTTTATGCATACCACGTCAAAACAAATCAAAACATGTCAAAACATGTCAAAACAGAGTGCGAGCTAGGCTCCAGCAGCTCTCATTTCACAATATTAAAAATCAGTGCGAGCACCATGCTCTAGCACATTTCATGCATATGATGTCACAAGTCGGTGCGAGCAATTGCTCAAGCACATTTATGCACATTCACAAACGCAGATATAGTGCGAACTACGTGTCGGCACTATCTGTTTCCATATAAACTTGATAGTTGGCCGTTTTCCAAAGAAATTTCCATTTAATTATTAATAACACCTACGTAGTGTTATTTTGTGAAATTAAACAATTTCTGGCCAATCTATCGCTTTGCTTTGATTAAAACCAATAAAATTCCTTAATCATCAAAAATCCTTAAATCATGCATTTCATGCATGTCATGCTTTCACCATCCTTAGGTGAACTTCCCTCAATAGGGGTAAAATAGACATTTCACCTATTTCGATCCTTAAAATCATTCAAACCATTTTTAGGATCATTATACAATATCCATGTATACATACATACTCAGTGTACAGAAAAACTATTAAAATATGCGTAGCTACCTCTAGCTACTCACACAATTCCCTTACCTCATTTTCTGTACAGTCTGACCTTTACATCGATGTCTCGTCACGCAGTCCGATTTGCTCCAAATCCAAATCAAATCTCTGGCACTGCGGATACACATTCATCAGGTCAAATACAATACAATTTATTGTATTTCACAATTTTCTAGGCTTTATTTAAATCATTGGGCCCGTTTACCCATATTGGGCCCGATGCACCATAATGGGCCTTAATCGGCCTTAAGCCTGTTTACCACACTTTATCGAGGCCTATTGGGCTCACTGGGCCCATCAGTAATTTATTTAGCCTCGTTCTAAATTCTCTGATATCTCAATTTAATATTTACGACAATTTATCTAATTTTCCAGAATTTAATTCATTTATGCGGAAATTAAATCCGTAATTTATGCGTTAAATATCAATCACGCATAACGATATAAAATTGTCGTAAATAAGGGTCACTTACCCGTTATTCCCTGATCGTATACAAATCGAGGCTGTCTCGAGCTCTCAGTGGATGCCAATTGTCGAGCTACACAATTAAATATATTTTTCCGGGTAAATTTCCAGTCGGAATTAATTAAATTAAATATTCAGAAAATTAAATCGGTCAATTTGACCGCTTACCGACTTACCCGAAGCTCGATTGCATCACTGGAATTTTCCCCAATTTTTTCTCTTTTTCTTTTTCCCTTTTTCTTCCTTTTTTTCCCTCTCTTTTTGGCTGAACCGGTCCGGTCCGGTTCAACCCGGTTCGGACCGCCGGTTCGGTCTGGTCCGGTTCGACCGGTTCTGTCCGGTTCGGCCGGTCCAGGCTCCCTTTGGTCGTGCCGGCGCCGTCCGGCCGGTTCTCTGGCCGATTCCGGTGCCATTCAACGCGCCATGGACTGGGCTTCTCAAATCGGGCCTCGGTTTGTCTCGAATCGACGCCATCGCCGGCGAATCGGGGTTTCTTCCCCGCGGCTTCCCCTCCGTTTTTCCGGCGTTTTCCGGCCACCTGGCCGCGCGTCTGGGTTGCTGGAGGTTCGCCCGAGTTCGGGCTTCCTTTTCCGGTGGGTATCGAACCTCCTCGGTCGCCGGTGGTGGCTCTGCCGGCGATCTCTCTTCCTCGGGTCTTCCTTCGCGTTTTGCTTCTGTTTCGTTTTCTGACTTTCGTTTCGTTTTCCAGATTCGTTTCTTTTTTTTTTTTTTTTTTTTTTTTTTTTACAATTTCATTTATTTATTTATAATTTATTTTTAATAATATTTTATTCATTAAAATATTATTAAAATTACAAAATATCCCAAAATATTATAAAAAATTTCTATTTAATTCATAAATTAATTTCTCAGTCCGGTTTTACCTTTCCGGTATATTTTTCGATTATTTTCGGGATTATTTTTCGATGCGAAAATCCCGATTTATCCCAAGAAATTCATATCTTGATCAATTTAACCCGAAATTTAATTATTTCTTCATCATTGATCAAGATTTCTCATTCTCATATTTTTAATTAAATTTTCTTGTCTCGATTAATACCGAATTTTGGTCTTTTGACCATTTTGCCCCTGCACGTATTCGGGAATGCCATTTAAGTCCTTTTGCATTTTTTTAATGCACTCGAAAATATCGGGTCTTACAATCTCCCCCACTAAAAAAAAAATTTGGTCCTCCAAATTAGAACCAAGTAATATGAGTCCAGAAATAACTCCGGTTACATCTATCATATCATATACAGTCATCCTCAAGTGACTTTCTCCGGAGTGTAATACTATCATCATACTTAACTAGGGAGATCATCTCAAACCTCAACACTTTTTCCTTTCGTCTAATACCCGAATCAATTCTCCAATCATACGTTACACTTTCATTGAGCTAACCCGTTGAAGCTCATATCTGCACATATACTGGGTCCGGATATATTTCTGAAGCATCATAAGATAGGACACATAGTGGATGCCTGTTTATTCAAGTGGTAATGCCAACCTACAGGTCTTACTTCCACTTGTCCAATATCTCTCTATCCGAATCTCGTTACGTCTTTATGACAAATAACTGTCAACTATAATGATTCACCCTCGGTGAATTCCAATGATTTCCTGTCTCTTGTCAGCATAGTTTTTCTGTCTGCTCTGAGGTGTTCTTAATCTCTCTCAAATCAACTGAACATACTCAGAGGTTTGTCTTACTAATTCGGGAACAATTTTCTATCTGTCACCCACTTCTCTTATCAAAGTCAGGGAACAACTCCCTACGGCCATACTAAGCCTCATATAATCTCATCCCGATACTCAAGTAACAACTGTCATCACTGGCGAATTTGATTAGTAGCAACTGATCATCCCAGGAGCTCATAAAATCAATGGCACACGCTCTCATCACATCCTCCAGAACCTGTACAGTCCTCTCTGACTGACCATCTGTCTGAGGGTGGAAGCTGTGCTAACACTCAATCAGGGTCCCATAGCTTTCAAAAACAATATTCCCAGAAGTGGGAAGTGAAGCGGGAATCCCTATCTGATATCATGCTCCCTGGAACACTACATATTGTTCCACAATTTTCCATACATAAAAATCCGCCAACACACTTAGAGTATCTGGGGATTTCATAACCAGAAGGTGGGTAGACTAAATCAATCTATCGACTATCACCCAGATAGCCTCGTGATTCATTTGGGTCCTCTTTAACCCATCACGAAATTCATGGTAACTTGTTCCCATTTCCGTGTCAATATAGGTAGAGAATGCAATGACTCTGCATCTTCTTTTACTCTACCTTAATCTGCTGACATAGAAGACACTTGTAAACAATCTCTACAATATCACTTTTCATACCTGACCACCAATACCATTTTCAGAGATCTCGATATATTTATTATTTCTCGGATGCACTGTATATCCCGAAGAGTGAGCTTCTGTCAATAACATTATCTCATCAACTGTGGTCCTGGAGAGCACTTATATTATCTCTGAACCTCTGTCAGTCATCATCACTCACTGTGAACTCTGTCACTATACCCTTCTGAATCTGACCCACACTATCGACACCATGTCGAAATCATCATGCTAAGCCTGGCAAATCCGGTCACACAAATCCGGTTCTAACCTCAGGCTAGCTGTCATAAAATCACCGTCATCATCAGAAGGGATCACATCACTACTGAGGCTCAAACTGCTCTAGCAGCTCACGCTCCCTGACCATCATATGTAATACCATCCCGAGGCTCTTTCTGTTTAAAGCATCAGCCTTTACATTAGCCTTTCTTGGGTGGTACAATATTCACAATCATAATCCTTAGAAGCTCTAACCCTCATGGTTATCACATCCGACTCTTTCTGTGAAAACAGATACTCGGGGGTTTTTACGATTAGTGCATACCCAAAATTTCTTACAGTATAAGTGGTGGCGCCATACTTTCAGTGTAATCGCTATGACTGCCAACTCTAAATCATGGGTCGGATAGTTTCTCTTATGGTCCTTGAACATATCTGGATCCATAAACGACTATCTTCCCATTTTACATCAATACATAGCTCAATCCTTATTTGGAGGTATCCATACACACTGAAACCTCTTGAGCTGTTAGTTATAGTAAGAATACTTACGGTGGTCAGTTCATTACTCCAATATACCAAAACTCATTGAAGCCATTTTCATACTTATCATAACACTCGTATGAAATCTTTTCCCGAATGAGACGTGTCAACTGAGTAGCCCATTTTGAGAAACTCTCAACACCTCGTCTGTAAGACAGTTTTCTGTTGCTACTCATTCTCTTCCCTGGACTTCGAATACATCATAATATCATCGCTGTAGATGACAACCAATCGGTCCAGGTAAGGTTTAAATACCTTAACGTAGTTGAGTTCCACTCAATATTTCAATTTTTCATATACTTGACCTATGTACGCATAAACGTACAATGTCATTTCGAAATAGCTTTCGTTCAAGATACTAGCTCACGTCATTTCTTTCCTCTTATATTGACGGCTTTTTTTAAAATTTTAAATTTTAAACTTTCATGATTAATGAATTTCTATATCTTTTTATCATACCAATAAAGGTACCCAAATTTTAAATGTATATATTATGACTGTCGATTTCAATCTATAGATTATGCGTGCGCTTCCAGACGCTGTCAAATCTTCAGGCAGGGAAGTATTTTAAAATACCTTTATTATCCCTAAGATTTGACCACATACTGGGTGTAAATTTATCCACCCCTTATCCTTGGTCGCAATTCATATTCACTACTTATCGCTTAATCCAATTTACTTTGCATATCGAAGATATCCTTACCTTGCATACATATCTTATTCCAATATATCTCCTTTAATATATCACTTATAACTAACTCTTTCATTACGTGTGAAAACTTACAATCCTTATACCCATATTCAGTTAGTGAAAATCAACTAACTATCATCATCATGCCTAAGGGTACAGGCTTCACATTTTTCACTAACTTATAAGCAACTGAAGGCGGTATAATTAAATGCGTGGCACCAGGATCAATTAAAATAATTATTTCATTATTCACAACCAGTGTGGTATCTTCCACCACATCCAATGAAACATCAGTAGTGTCCTGGTCCAAGGCATACACTCGCCCTCGTCCAACATCTTATTTTCGTGGTAACTACCACACATCTTACACTGTTCACACTGCTACTCTGTCATACTGTTACGTAGCAGGTCGGGGTCCTCAAATCACAATACCCCTCAAAAGTATTGAAATTGGATACACTGGGGTTTATCAATCAACTTACCCCATGATTTATCAGCTCAAAGCCTTTACCAAACTACCTTTTTCCCGTTCTGACATTCTTGTCATCCTCTATTCTCTTTTGTCTCAATTTCGGCCTTTACTACCTTTCTCAATCTCAGAAGCGCGCAATTTATAATCTTATTTACACAACTGTAGTCTGCGCACTGCCTCGGCATAGGTAGTGATGTCTAACAGACAAATCGGACTCTAATTGATAATCTGAGTCCTTCCATAAACTTTCAGACATCTTGACTCTCACTGTTCATCATGTTCGAGTCACATTTGCCCAGGAATATAAACTGAGTATCATACTCGTTAATCAACATGTTCCTCTGGGTCAGAGTAAAGAATGTCATCTGTAATTTTCTTTAAAATAATATTCGAGATATTCTGTCACTGGAATACATATTGAATTACTTTTCATGTCCAATCTGGATGTCGAAATCTTCAAATGGGTCGAGCGAACTTTCATCAATGTTCCGACTTGCCCTCATATATACCCTGAGCAATTAGCTCATAATATTCCCCACACTCCGCTCCAACCTCGTGAAGCGTATCTCAATACTGTCTGATCTCTTTGTCAGACTCTATCCGATCTCTCTATCGGACTCTGTGGGGCATGCTCAACCAGCCTCCACGTCAATCTCATCTCAAGTCTCATGTGGCGACTCAGTACAACTCATGGGCCTACCTCAATGGCCTTGAGCTCGTGTACTCGCCTCCCAACCATAGCGGCTATCAGTCAATGAGTCTATTCTTGCATTTAAAACCAAATTCTTAGCTGCACTTCCATCTCGATATACACAACTGTATCTAAGCAATGCACAGTACATGGGGATGTAAACTTCCTTAACCACTAACATCGACTCATATCAAGCCAACTTAAGCTCTGATACCATTAAACCTGTCACGACCCGAATTACCTAAAAATCAGAGTAAATTTTTCGCTTTTTCATTTATTATTATTTAATTCTTACATTTCTCTCGTCGTGACCATCCTACAACACAGTTGGGCTATGATTCGGTGTTAGTCACCTCACACCTATTACCATTTCATTTCCATAATCATATTCACATATCAGAGTTTACCATCTTTGACTTTAAATAAATACATACTCAATGGTAATTACATGACTCTACATCCCCGACATCATATCCATTTACAGTACTGTGCATTACATATTTAGATACAAAACCATACAAATGTGTATACCTGTCTCTCGATGGGTAGCAGCAAGCAGCGGATATTAAGCATGCAAGTCCTCAGCCGCTCAATAATTATTACAAGTGCTCTGAAAAGATGGGAAAATAAGGGGGGTGAGCAAACCACACGCTCAGTAAGGCAATTATGCAAGTAAGTAGATAGCTCCACTATCTACATGCTCATAATGCCATGCCCTTAAATCCATTTCTTTTCATTTAAAATTACACGCACAAAGTCATGCATATTCGATGCCATAGTTTATCCAAAACTATTTGTGCATATATAAATCATGTAACTCATGCATTCAAAGCATTTTATGTGACATCATTAAATCAATATTCAGCATGAATTAAATCAAAATCATGCATTACTTCATGCGATATAAAACAAATCGCGGGATATAATCATTTCATGAATTTATCATTTAAGCATGGAAAAGCACATCATGCTACTGCATTTAAATCATTTCATTAAATTTGCAGTAAAAACTAACCCTTCCGGGTCAATCATCTCATAAAACAATTCATTAAAATTCATTATAAAACTCGATTATAAAACCACCCTTCTTTCAGGGTCACATTTCATAAAATCATAAAATCGTCAAATCGTCAAATCGGGGGCCTGACCCCTCCTTCGGGTCTACCCTGGTCTAATAGACCACAAGTTATATCATGTGAGACAATTAGGTAAGTATCAGTAACATCGAGGACTATGGCCATATCCTAGTGATCCCTGGCAACACGGTACCTAGTGTGCGGGGTATCACACCTGAAACGGGAGGTGGGTCGTCCTACCCGCCAGAACAGCATAACACCAGGATTGCGAGGGCAAGGCTTGCTGCCTCGTGGCTAATGCCACTCCACTCCAACAATCCCCACGGTACAGCGTACTCCGCGTGACATACACGGTACAACGTACTCCGTGAACCCAAGCTCAATCAGGGGTGCCTGTAATAGGTCTTATCCACCCATATCATATCTGTCTCAGAGTGCACGTGTGAGCATATCATCTCACTGTGACACACAGTCTACAGGAGGCTCCAACACGGCTATATGCATGTAATATAAATCCCTGTGCGAGCGAAGCTCAAGCACGGCTCCATGCATATTCATGATATCTGAAAATCTCGTGCGAGGGAAGCTCTAGCACGGTTTCATAAAAATCAGTGAAATCTGCGTACGAGCAGCGCTCCAGTACGACTTAAACTGATTATAATTTCATGTAAATTCCACGTACGAGCAACGCTCTAGTACGGATATGTATATAAATTCAGTGAAAACCTCGTACGAGAAAAACTCCAGTACGGCATTCAAATGAATTATGAAAACCATATAAAACTTTGTGCGAGCAACGCTCCAGCACAAATGAATGCTCAAGTAAATCAAATCTCGTGCGAGTTATACTCCAGCACGGCTTTATGCATAACTAAATCAAATCTCGTGCGAGTTACACTCCAGCACGGCTTTATGCATAATTAAATCAAATCTCGTGCGAGTTAGACTCCAGCACGGCTTTATACAATATTAAATCAAAACAGGATGCGAGCTAAGCTCCAACATCTCTCATGCATGTCAAATCATTAAAAGTAGTGCGAGTAATCGCTCCAGCACTATTTTATGCATACCACGTCAAAACAAATCAAAACATGTCAAAACATGTCAAAACAGAGTGCGAGCTAGGCTCCAGCAGCTCTCATTTCACAATATTAAAAATCAGTGCGAGCACCATGCTCTAGCACATTTCATGCATATGATGTCACAAGTCGGTGCGAGCAATTGCTCAAGCACATTTATGCACATTCACAAACGCAGATATAGTGCGAACTACGTGTCGGCACTATCTGTTTCCATATAAACTTGATAGTTGGCCGTTTTCCAAAGAAATTTCCATTTAATTATTAATAACACCTACGTAGTGTTATTTTGTGAAATTAAACAATTTCTGGCCAATCTATCGCTTTGCTTTGATTAAAACCAATAAAATTCCTTAATCATCAAAAATCCTTAAATCATGCATTTCATGCATGTCATGCTTTCACCATCCTTAGGTGAACTTCCCTCAATAGGGGTAAAATAGACATTTCACCTATTTCGATCCTTAAAATCATTCAAACCATTTTTAGGATCATTATACAATATCCATGTATACATACATACTCAGTGTACAGAAAAACTATTAAAATATGCGTAGCTACCTCTAGCTACTCACACAATTCCCTTACCTCATTTTCTGTACAGTCTGACCTTTACATCGATGTCTCGTCACGCAGTCCGATTTGCTCCAAATCCAAATCAAATCTCTGGCACTGCGGATACACATTCATCAGGTCAAATACAATACAATTTATTGTATTTCACAATTTTCTAGGCTTTATTTAAATCATTGGGCCCGTTTACCCATATTGGGCCCGATGCACCATAATGGGCCTTAATCGGCCTTAAGCCTGTTTACCACACTTTATCGAGGCCTATTGGGCTCACTGGGCCCATCAGTAATTTATTTAGCCTCGTTCTAAATTCTCTGATATCTCAATTTAATATTTACGACAATTTATCTAATTTTCCAGAATTTAATTCATTTATGCGGAAATTAAATCCGTAATTTATGCGTTAAATATCAATCACACATAACGATATAAAATTGTCGTAAATAAGGGTCACTTACCCGTTATTCCCTGATCGTATACAAATCGAGGCTGTCTCGAGCTCTCAGTGGATGCCAATTGTCGAGCTACACAATTAAATATATTTTTCCGGGTAAATTTCCAGTCGGAATTAATTAAATTAAATATTCAGAAAATTAAATCGGTCAATTTGACCGCTTACCGACTTACCCGAAGCTCGATTGCATCACTGGAATTTTCCCCAATTTTTTCTCTTTTTCTTTTTCCCTTTTTCTTCCTTTTTTTCCCTCTCTTTTTGGCTGAACCGGTCCGGTCCGGTTCAACCCGGTTCGGACCGCCGGTTCGGTCTGGTCCGGTTCGGCCGGTTCTGTCCGGTTCGGCCGGTCCAGGCTCCCTTTGGTCGTGCCGGCGCCGTCCGGCCGGTTCTCTGGCCGATTCCGGTGCCATTCAACGCGCCATGGACTGGGCTTCTCAAATCGGGCCTCGGTTTGTCTCGAATCGACGCCATCGCCGGCGAATCGGGGTTTCTTCCCCGCGGCTTCCCCTCCGTTTTTCCGGCGTTTTCCGGCCACCTGGCCGCGCGTCTGGGTTGCTGGAGGTTCGCCCGAGTTCGGGCTTCCTTTTCCGGTGGGTATCGAACCTCCTCGGTCGCCGGTGGTGGCTCTGCCGGCGATCTCTCTTCCTCGGGTCTTCCTTCGCGTTTTGCTTCTGTTTCGTTTTCTGACTTTCGTTTCGTTTTCCAGATTCGTTTCTTTTTTTTTTTTTTTTTTTTTTTTACAATTTCATTTATTTATTTATAATTTATTTTTAATAATATTTTATTCATTAAAATATTATTAAAATTACAAAATATCCCAAAATATTATAAAAAATTTCTATTTAATTCATAAATTAATTTCTCAGTCCGGTTTTACCTTTCCGGTATATTTTTCGATTATTTTCGGGATTATTTTTCGATGCGAAAATCCCGATTTATCCCAAGAAATTCATATCTTGATCAATTTAACCCGAAATTTAATTATTTCTTCATCATTGATCAAGATTTCTCATTCTCATATTTTTAATTAAATTTTCTTGTCTCGATTAATACCGAATTTTGGTCTTTTGACCATTTTGCCCCTGCACGTATTCGGGAATGCCATTTAAGTCCTTTTGCATTTTTTTAATGCACTCGAAAATATCGGGTCTTACACCGGTACTGCCACAAATCGAGCCGCCTGCGCCTGGGGGATGCTCAGCTGGCGGTGGCCGACCTCGAATCGGCGCCGGTCGTCGGGAATCCTCCTTCCTCTTTCGGCTACTCTTTCTCCTCTCTTTCATCGCCGGTAGACGCCGTTCGTGGGTGCATTAGGCCGGTGGTGGCTCGACTGTCGTAGGGCTTCCCTTCGCCGACCTCGCCTAGCCGCCGTCGGTTGCCGATCATGATGGCAGGAGGGGGCTCGGCTACTGTTTCCGCAGTTCGCGTTTTTTGTTTTTTTTTTTTTGCGAAAATGTCTCTTTTTTTATTTATTAATTTTTTTTATTATTTTAATATTATTTAATTTTTAATATTATTTTAATCATTAAAATAATATTAAAATACCAAAATATCTAAAAAAATTATTATTTTATTCATTTATTCCGTAAATGAATTTATCGGTCTAATTTTACCTTTTCGGTATATTTTTAGATTACTTTCGGGATTATTTTTCGGTACGAAAATTTCGATTTTATTCCAATAAATTCATATCTTGATCAATTTAATCCGAAATTTAATTATTTCTTCGTTATTGATCAAGATTTCTCAATCCCATATTTTTAATTAAATTTTCTTGTCCCGATTAATATCGAATTTTGGTCTTTTGACCGTTTTGCCCTTGCACGTGTTCGGGAATACCATTTTAATCCTTTTGCATTTTTAAATGCACTCGAAAATATCAGGTCTTACAGTGAGCTTCTGGGGAAAAACTCTGTAAGGAATATGTTTAGAATAATGCTGACTATATAAAGCATGTGAAAAATCATACAAGTATACTTTCATACTTTACTTTTGAAAATCAAATCATAAACTTACTTGAAAAATAATCATTCAATCGTACGTATAAATTCTATTTCGTACGTAAAACATTCATACAGGAAAATATCTTAAATGCGTATACTTTCCTTTTTAATACCATGAATGTCTTTTCATCTGAAAACATAAAACATGTTTTCTTTCACTAAATCATCATGTAAATCTTTATCTGAAAGCATAAATCATACTTTCTTTCATGAAAACATCATGCATAGTTTTCTTTCATGAAATATTCATCATAAATAATCCATTTCGTAAAATCATCATATAGATCTTTTCATCTGAAAATGTAAAACATGTTTTCTTTCATGAAAACATCATCATACTTTATTTCATAAGAACATCATCATTCTTTCTTTCATAATCATCATCATACTTTCTTTCATAAAGACTCAACATCAAAACATGGAGACTAGGCTATATCTGAGTCATGCAATATATGTCATCCTCCGTAGAGGGTCATAATCATACCGATGGCCATGGTGGGAGCTATAGACTGGATCAGGGTCGTACAACAATCATAATCATAAAAATGGGTAGTATCTTCTCATTCTTATCATATACTAGCACATAGATAGGACACGGGCACCGATGGCGCTCGCCGTGCGGGAAACATTCTAGGTGCTGCGCGGGCACGAGATACTACCAGAAATCATTATCATAGACCACGAGTAGTGAGTCAACCACCACACAGGTAAAGACAAGCGTTATAAGGGTCCTACGTATCGGCATCTCAAGTGGCGGAGCCGGAGCGCCACGAGTAGTTGCCATGCAAATAAATAGCCTTCTAGTCACAAAATCTCTTTTTCTTTTCTTAAATACTTTCGAAAAACATCGAAGTTTCCGTTGAAACATGAATATAAAGTCATATAGAAAACTATAAAATATTCATGTGTTTCATACTCTATAAATCATTTCATAAAACGAAACATACTTCATCAAATCGTTTCATGAGCATAAATATGCTTTGTAAATCATTCATAAATCTGAATATGCTTCATAAATCATTTCATAAATATAATTATGATTTATAAATCATTTCATGAACATAATTATATTTTATAAATCATTTCATGAACGTAAATAGGTCAGAATTAAGCTAAATTACATCCCTTACCTCGTAAACCTTAGGGCAGTGCAAAATCGTCGGGTCTCAAGATTACCTCGATTTGCATGTAAAATTCTCGAGCTGCCCAAAATGATACCAATTCATCATATATTGATCAATTTCATCTTAACATACTCAATTTTAATTTATCTTCTCGAAGTTTGACGAATTTTGACTTTTCGGTCAACTTTTTCAATTTTCTCGGTTTTACCAATTTAAGTCCCGTTTTTGGCCAATTTCATTATTTTAATTTCTCATTTCATTACTTCATTAAAATTATGACTCATTCAAGTCCATAAATCATGTTGGTCGCTTTGCCAAATTTTCAATTCTTTCACTTTTCGGTTTTACACTGAGTTAAGCTATAAATCGCGCTTTCTTGGTATAAATTTAACTGTTAACAACCTTAGATCCATAAAATTTTTCACATAAACACCTCAACACCTTGCTTTCCAGACCTCAAATCATTCTTAGAAGTTAAATCATCCAATTCCACTTAACTAAAAATCTTTCAACAACACCAAATAACAACATATATAAACTTTATCATCATCTATCAACTTTACCTAGGGTTTGACCAAGGTTAACCACGTTTTTGATTCTTCAAATTGATCCTCAACTATTATTTAACATGTATAGAGCTTAGAATCATCAAAAACTACAAGAAAACTCAGCCAAAGAATAAAAAATTCCAAGTTCTTCACTTACCAAAAACAGGGCAGATTCGTCGATCGTTTTTCTTTTGTGGTTTTCACCTAGAAAATGAACTTTTTGTGGCTTAATTGTTTATATGTTATATAGGACTGGATGAGGAATATTTTATCCTTCTTGGCAGACACTGAATCTGGCCGGAAGGTGGCCGAAAAAATCTGATACTAAGGGGAAAGGGAGGACGCCTGCGGGAATGAAGGGAGGGGGATATCTCTCGGCCTAGAAGTCCTTTGGGGTTGATTTTTATGCCCAATGAAAGCTCCTTAAGTCTAGTTTCATAATTGTAAAACTTGGCTCGAATTGAATACCGAAAGGTCTTCAAATTTGACAAAGAATAGGGTTGGGTCGGCAGGCTAAAGGGGACAGATTTCTGTCCTCTTCTAGAAAAATTCAAAAAAAAATTATTCTAGTCTAATTTTCTCCAAATTTCCACTTCTCAAGTGTTATACTATGTCTCTAGTATGTTTCATAAAACTTTGGGGGTCACTTGTTTAAGAAAATATTCTCGATTGAGCCCATTTTGCGCAATTTGGTCAATACCAAACAAAATGGCTTAAAGTTTTCAATTTACCTTAAAAATTAATTTGATCCCCGAAACCTCAATATTTCCACTTGATTTTGATTCATCAAGTAAATTTCAGCTTATATTAATTTTATATGGCTTCAGAATAATTTTCGTGAATTTTATGAATTTAATCTGAATTTATTTCTAATTTCGAGCCCATTTGCTCGGTTTAGTGTAAAACCCGAACCTTACTAAATTTTTCACTTTCAATACCTTAGTTTTCATTTCTAAATATCATTTCATGATTATACATGAAATTCTTAAGAAATTCTCGGGTTTCACACAATTATAAAGTATACGTGTTTGAATTTAAATAAATTAAAAGATATATGTCATGGTAAATGGTAAAGGGTGATTAATACTGACTCATAATCCAATTGTTTTGTGGTGAGACTGTTCACGATCAGGAAAAGAAAGGAAAAAGTGAAATATTTGTACCGATTTTTGGTAAAAATGGGTCTTGACACTGGGCTTGGGCCAAATCGACGCCGGCGATGCCTGATTTCCTCTTCTCTCATGCGGCCATATACTCGTTTTTCCGTCGCCGATCCTCACTCCCTTCGTCGGATATCACCTGGATCGACGTCGGCTTGCCCTTATCTTCCTCCCACACACTCTATCTTCCTCCGTGGCTCGCCGACGACGAAAACAGAGGGATTGGTGATCCCTGTGTCTGGGTCGCGCGAAACTGTCTGGCGCGATCCAGATTCAATCTTTTTTTTTTTTTGTTTCCAATTTCTTTTATATATATATATATATTATATTATATCCTAATATAATATAATATATATATATAAATATACACAAATATCTTAAAAAATACAATTAATACTACAAAAATATCTTAAAAATTAAAATATTATTATAATAAAAATAAAAATACTAAAAATAAAGTATTTAATATTATTATAATAATATTTTATCCTCATAGTGTATTTTATACACTAATATTTACACACCCTTGTACATATATTTTATTTAATTTATTTCTACCAAAAATATATTTACGTCCTATTTTATTTTATGGCATTCATTTATTTCTCCGAAAATATATTTTTCTATATTTTCGGGATAAATTGCCAAAATAGGGAATTTTCGGGTTGTCATTTTTCGGACTAACTTCCCTTCTTAGACTTCTTATATTTTGGTGTCCCGAGTCCATATTTTCAGTCTGTTTAACCAAATTTTATTCGGTTTACCTCGAGCTCATCGAAACTTTTACTTGGGCATTTTAAAGTTCTCGGGTTCGCAATTAGATCCATTGAACTCGAAATTGCATCATTCCTCTTTATTGATTAATATATCATAATTACATAATTACGATGATATATTTATAAGGATATAATGTCGAGTTCCAGGTCTTACATTTTCTCCCCTTCTTAAGAAATTTGGCCATCCAAATTTAACCAAGTTAACCCCTAATTGGTCCAATGTAACGAGGACTCAATTTACCTTTCTTTTCGAATCTCATTATATCTTTGGAGGGAGAAACTTTCATAAATAGGGATTCACCCATAGCAAATTCTAGAGGTCTACGCCTCGTGTCGGCATAACTTTTTTGTCTGCTCTGAGCTGTCCTCAATCTCTCACATATCAACTAGACATCCTCAGAGGCTTGCTTTATTAAATCAGGAACAAATATTTTTCGATCACCCACCTCTTCCCAACCAATAGGAGAACGACACCTACAACCATATAACTCTTCATAGTGCCTTCCCAATACTCGAGTGATAGCTGTTGTTGTAGGTGAATTCGGCTAATGGTAAATGATCATCCTAGGAGCCTTTAAAGTCTATCACATAAGCTCTCAACATATCCTCCAGAGTCTAAATGGTCCTCTCTGACTGACCATCTGTCTGAGGATGAAAAGCTGTACTGAAACTCAACCGGGTTCCCATAGTTTCCTGAAAGTGTTCCTGGAAGTTGGAAGTGAAGCGGAAATCCTTATCAGAGACTATGCTCACTGGAACGCCATGTAGCCTCACAACTTCTCATATATACAAATCCGCCAACACACTCAAAATATCTGTCGATTTCATAGCTAGGAAGTGGGCTGACTTCGTCAACCTATCACAATCACCCAAATAGCATCATGGTTCCTCTTAGTCCTCGGTAAACCCATGATGAAATCCATGGTCGTGCTCTCATTTCTATGTCAGAATATGTAGACGCTGCAACAACCCTGCAGGTTTCTGATGCTCTACCTTAATCTGCTGACATACTAGACATCTTGCCACAAATTCAGCGATGTCTTTCTTCATCCCTAACCACTAATATAATTTTCAATGGTTTTGGTACATCTTAGACTCCTTGGATACAGAGTATACCTCGAAGAGTGAGCTTCTGACAAAATCAGTTTTCTCAGTTGCGGATTATCGAGAACACACACTTTGCCTTAGAACGTCAATAAACCACCGGTGCTCAACTCCCAGTCGGCACCGGTACCAATCTGTATCTGACTAACCATATCAATACATAAGCGATCCACTCGCTGAGATTGTCTGATCTGGTCAACCAACTCTGGTTCTAACCTCAGACTAGCTATCACACAATAGGCCTCAGTATTAGAAGGGGTCACATATAAGCTGAGGCTCGTAAACTCTGCTAGCAACTCATGTTCCTTGATCATCATATAAGATACCATGCCAAGGCTCTTTCTACTCAATGCATCAGCAACCACATTAGCCTTACCTAGGTGGTATAAGATCTTACAGTTGTAGTTCTTCAGAAGCTCTAACCATCTTCGTTGCCTCATATTCAATTCCATATGTGAAAACAGATACTTGAGGCTATTATATCGGTATATACCTGAAATTTCTCACCGAACAAATAATGACGCCATATTTTTAAGTGCAAACACTACGGCGACCAACTCCAAATCATAGGTCGGGTAATTCCTCTCATGGTCCTTCAGCTAACGAGATTCATAGGCAACTACCTTCCCATCCTACATCATTACACAGCTCAGTCCCTAGTGTGAAACATTAATATATACAGAGAAATCTCCTGAGTTGGTAGGTATGGTAAGAATCGATGCGGTGGTCAGGCGGAGCTTCAACTCCTAAAAACTTCTCTCACAAGCATCATCCCACTCTAACACAACACTCTTCCGAGTGAGACGAGTCAAAGGAGTAGCCAATTTGGAAAAAGCCTCTACAAATCTTTTGTAGTAACTAACCAAACCCAACAAACTACTGATCTCTGTGACTATCTTGGGCCTATCCCACTAGACTACAATTTCTATCTTAGACGGATCCACTGATACATCGTCCTTCGATACTACATGGCCCAGAAAGGAATCTCTTCCAACCAAAAGTCACACTTATTAAGCTTGGCATACAACTTCTATTCTCTGAGGGTTTGTAGAACTATTCTCAGATGCAGCTCATGTTCTCCCCTAGATTCCGAATATACCAAAATGTCGTCAATAAAGATAATCACGAATCAGTCTAGGTATGGCTTGAACACATCGTTCATCAGAGCCATAAAAGCTACAGATGCATTAGTCAACCTGAACGTGCCTTATCTATATCAACCACACAGGCAACCAAACCTTCCACCATCAACCATCCAATCAGCATAACACTTTACATCTTTCAATTGCCATAATACTTCTTTCATTAACTCAGAAAACTTTTACAATATGTTTCTCAGGTAGAGAAAGCATTAATTCCTTATAATATCAATCTAAGATAGCATGATTTACAGCCAACTCATCCATTCCTAATATTACATCAAAATCACACATATTTAACAGGATAAGATCGGCTGTCATGCTCTTATCTCCTACCCTGAGTTTACATTCCTTACACACCATTTCAGTCCCTTCACTATTTCTCATAAAATGCTAATTAACAACCTTCTCTTCAGTTGTAGCTTTCCTCCTCTGAGGTGGGGTACAATGGGAGCTTTTGTGGCTCCTCTCACTTCTATGGAATAGGGACTGCAAGTTTCGGGTAGTCTTTGATCAAGTGGCCCATCTTTTCGCATCTAAAATATGCTTCGGATGCTTGGCGACATCGCCTACTACCATTAGGTTTCCCACCGACTCTACATGGCTCAATAATAGGTCAGGGTTCACTAATCACTATACCCATAGACGGAGCTAAAACTAGCAGAATAGAAGGCTTTGCTGTCTTACCCCGAAACTCTCCAAACTTTGGCCGTTTCTCAAACGACCTCTTCCCCTCTCTGAAAATTTTATCACTAACTGTTCTCTTCTTATCCCTACACAGTCTACCAAAATCAGGAGCGTGCAACTCAGAGGACTGCTCATACAACTGAGCTCTACGCATTGCCTCTTCATAAGTCAGAATATCCAAAGGAGCTAACCTAGCTCTGGTAGACTGTCTTAACTCATCCATAAATTTCCTGACTTTTATGCATTTCGCTACTCATGGTGTCAGGATCATACATTTCCAGAGACGTAAATTGGGACTCATACTCGTCCACAGATTGGCTACCCTAAGTCAAACTAATAAGCTTCATATGTAGCCGTCTCCGAGCAATCTCTAGAATATACTGCCTCCTAAAGGCATCCAAACAAATCTCCTAAGTTACCTGATCATATCGATTCTTAGAATGGGCTGGGCGGATTTCCACCAATGTTCTGCCTCGCCTTCAAACATAAATGCAGCAAAGACCTCTCTCTCAGTTGGGGAACACTGAAAGAACTCATACAATTTCTCTAACATGTTCATCCATTTCTCTGCTGCTACTGGGTCCTTGACCCCACTAACAACTTCTGTCATATTGTGGGGTGTAACGGCCTAGCCCAACCGGCCATGGCCACCCCTCTTGGGCCCACAACATCCACTGCTGTTGACATCATTACTCATCCGTACTGTCCTCTCTGGGGCTCACTGTCCCTCAAGGTTTTCTTTCGCGTTCAGTTGTATAAGTAGGGTGGTATAGGACGACTAGAATCAAAAGGTCTAGCAATCTATGGTGCAAGCATGGTAGGGCTACTATTGGGCCCCTCATACCCTGCAGATTCTCCAATCTCACAATTGCCTGACCAAACAGATGTGTCATACTCTCCACAGTCCATTCTAACCTTGCCATACGTGCCTCAATAGTCTCTACTGGATCCTAAGAGGCATGGTCAAAAGATAACTCAATACATCTCTCGGGCTTGTCTTTATGCCCTAGAGATAGAGAATCTTCCCCTCGACTGAGGTATCTATCAGTCATACTGATAATTTTCCTGCACACATAATCAATTCTAGTATATTCACAGCCTAGTATACACAATTGTATCTAAACAATTCACAGTGACACAAGGATGTAAACTTTCCTAACCCTTAATACCGACTCGTATTCAGACCAACCCTACTCTGATACCAACTTCTATCACACCACGTTTTCACACTTATTTATTATTATTATTTATTCATTCATTCATGCAAATCACATAACGGAGCAGACAACACTCTGATGGTTAGGCATACGAGCCGATATTGACCTTACACACTTAAATATATGATTTCTTTATTCATAAATATCAACCATATGTACGTTTACATCCTAATATTTCTTTATTACTTAATTGTACAATGTATGTTTAGATACAAAAGTCAAATATGTGTATACCTTTGCGCACTGAACAAGTGGGCTGTCACGCACTCAGGAAAATTCGTAGCGCTCACTACTTGGGCAACTCTATGGAGTGGAGCAAAAAAAAGGGATGAGCTAACACGCTCAGTAAGGAATCATGCAAGCAAGTACATAACTATACTACCTACATGCTCATGAATCATGTCATGCAGAAAACCCTTATTCTTAAATCACAAAATCGATTCTTAACATCATATAGACCAAAATAGATTTCCAAAATCAGATAATCTCATATGGAACAGAAAATTGATACTCAAATCGAAAACAGAATCGAATGCAAAACTGTCAGAGTTTCTAAAAATAAATCAAGATCACAATCACTGAAAACAGACAAACTCAAATCTCTGAAAACAAATCAGAATCAAATTTATGAAAACAATTCAGAATCAAATCTCTGAAAACAATTCAGAATCAAATGTGGAGACAAAGCAGATGATCTCATAAACAAATGGACATATGGCCATAGTCAGGGGTCCCAGGCATCACGGATCAGGTGTGCGGGGTACCCTCCAGATGGCTGATGGTAGAGGATCAGTCTACCCATCAGACGACAGAAACCGGATGGCTGAGGGAAGAGGGGTTAAACTCCCCATCAGACGAAAAATAACAGATCACTGACTCACGGTACCATGTACTCCATGTTATCCACATGGTATGAAGTACTGTATGAACAGATCACAAAATCATGGTACAATATACTCTATGTCGTCCACACGGTACAACGTACTCTGTAAACCCCAATATCTTAAATCAACGAGATTAGGAGTGCCCGTTCTCCAGGTCTTATTATCCCATCTCCAGCTACATCAATACTATGTCTCAAAATGCACGTGCGAGCAACTCAGATTGGTTTGACACTCAGTCTACACGGGGCTCTAGCACGGCTTTATGCATAATACAAAATCAAAATCCAGTGCGAGCAAGTCATTGTGACACCCAGTCTACACGACGGGTGTAACACAATTTCACACATAAGTCATATAAAATCGAGTGCGAGAAAGGCTCTAACACCATGTCACGAGAATTTAGTGTGAGTAGGTCGATGTAACTCCCAGTTAACATGACGGCTCCAGCACTATTTCCATTCTCAGTGTTACATAAAATCTCGTGAGGGCAGGTCAGTGTAACTCTCAGTTAACATGACGGTTCCAGCACGCTTTCATAATCAAAATCTATAGACGACTCATATCTGGTTAAAACGGTACCCCAGACTGAGTTCAACCATAAAACGGTGTGAAACAAAGTGAGAGAGACCACTTCCCATCAAATCACTCATCATACACATTTCATTTCAGAAAATAAGCAATTTAATGCAGACAATCAAGTCTTGAGCCCGTCTATCATTTTAAATCACTTTTTCATCAAGAAAACAATGAAAATATGTCATGCCATGCATTTTCGTGAAATTTTCATTCTTGACAGTACTGGGGCATTTTGGTCATTTACCCTATTCCGGATGATATTTCAAAAATACCGTATCTAAACTCTATACGGGATTTAAAATGTTGTAAATGGTGACAAAAATTCGCACAACTATCTCTAAGAGCTTACAGAATCCCTTACCTAAAAATATGTCGACTGCAAACTTTAATTCTTGATCTCTCCAGATCAAGCAGTCTATTTGGCTCCTTTCACGTCCTCAAGAGCTGCAAATAATTACATATTATATTAGCACACTCTGATATATTTATGTTTCACTTTTCTATGATCCATTTAACATATTAGGCAATCTATGGGGCCTGTTAACTAAATTGGGTCGATTGCGTCCAAGCTTGGCCCACTATGGATAATTGGCCGAATACCTGACCTAACACCATCATCGTGTTATCTTAAGTCTTTTCTAATCTTTTAGATCGTTTACTATATAAATGATGATTGTCTATTTTTCAATTCAACACATACAGCAATTTATACGGAATTAATCCATAACTTACGCGATTAATTTCTAATTCGCATTCGATTAATTCCAATCTCATATAACAATACAAGTTATAGTATGTGAGAATCACTTACCCGAATTTTTGTGATGGCATGCGAATCGAGGCTAAATCGAACTCACATTCGTCGTCTATTTTTGGGCTACACATTTATGTATTTAAACCGAGTCAATTTCGATCAGATATACATTTAAATTATTTTTTGAAAATTAAATCGTTCAATTTCGATCTCTTACCGACTTACCTGTAGCCCGATTGTATCACCGAATTTTTTTCCTTTTTTTTCTTCTTCTCTTCTCCTGGCTGAACCGGTCACACTAAATCGGTCCAACTGGTTCGGGGCTGTTTTTCTCCATTCGGCGTCTTTTTGATCGGTTCTCGACCCCGTTTTCGACCAACAACGTCGCACGGTGGAGAGGGGGCTTCGACTGGCCTGGGCTTGGGCCAAATCGGCATCGACGACGCTCGATTGCCTCTTCTCTCCTACGACTATCTCCTCACTTTTTCGTTGCCGATCGTCGCTCCCTTCATCAGATCTCGCCTGGATCGACGTCGGCTTACCCTTCTCTTCCTCCCGCGTGCTCTATCTTCCTCTGTGGCTCACCGATGACGGAAACAAAGGGATCGGTGATCCCTGTGTCTGGGTCGCGCGAAACTGTTTCGCGCGATCCAGATTCAATATTTTTTTTTGGTTTTTAATTTCTTATATATATATTATATTATATCCTAATATAATATATATACATATATATGCACACAAATATCTTAAAAAATACAATTAATACTACAAAAATATCTTAAAAATTAAAATATTATTATAATAATATTTTATCCTCGTAGTGTATTTTATACACTAATATTTACACACCCTTGTACATATATTTTATTCAATTTATTTCTACCAAAAATATATGTACGTCCTATTTTATTTTATGGCATTCATTTATTTCTTCGGAAATATATTTTTCTATATTTCTGGGATAAATTACCAAAATGGGGAATTTTCAAGTTGTCATTTTTCGGACTAACTTCCCTTCTTGGACTCCAAATATTTTGGTGTCCTGAGTCCATATTTTCAGTCCATTTAACCAAATTTTATTCGGTTTACCTCGAGCTCACCGAAACTTTTACTTGGGAATTTTAAAGTTCACGGGTTCGCAGTTAGATCCATTGAACTCGAAATTGCATCATTCCTTCTTTATTGATTAATATATCATAATTACATAATTACGATGATATATTTATAAGGATATAATGCAGAGTTCCAGGTCTTACAGAAAAGCCCATGGCAGGTAGATAAATACACTACCTATATACTTATGCCACAATTAAGTTTCTCGTAAATCCTACTGAAAAATTTCAATTCAAAAATGGAAATCAACAAATATTATCTTCACAATTTACCGCACAGATTTCACAATTTCAAAATTCAAGCAGAGAAACACACAGTTTCAAATCTCAACACAATTCTCATTTTCATTTTAGTAATTTAAATAGACGAGGCAAGGCATTTCACAATATATCAGATATCAGAAGTGACTATTGGCCAATGTTAGTGACTCCAGGCAATTCACAGGTCAAGTGTGTCGGGATGTCAGGTACCGTGGGAGTGGTCAACTACCTAAACAGCTCACACAGTACACTATTTTCTAATAACATGGTACATCGTACACACATGCACACAGCATGGTACATCGTACTCCATAGACCTTGGCATCATTCACCATTCAGTATAATTTCACTATTCATAATTTCATATAATTTCCCTGTCGCCTCTTTGCCTCAAATCACATGCAAGTAGGTAGTACAAGATCACACAGCAATACACGCCTGACAGGCACGTTTTTAACATCAAAATGGTTTAAATCACGTGCAAGCAGGTAGTGCAAGATCACACAGCAATACACTCCTGACAGGCGCGGTTTTAACATCCAAAACACTTTAATCTTGTTTTAGCTCAGCATGAAAGGGGCTGGTCTTGACCATTTTCACAAAACATGATTTTTCAGTATAATTCTACAATTTTAGATTTTTTTTCTCAAATACTCAAAAAATATACACAGATATTTTTAACAATTCACAAATATTTTTCTACAGTAGAAATATGGCCTAAATTTATATCTATAAATCATCAAAAAAATACGTGTAGTTTATCTCTAGCAGCACATGAAATTTTCCTTACCTCGATGCCTGTCCTTAGTCCTCAATTGTCTCAACGTTGTGAGTTAACAGGTCCGGTCCACTCAGTTTATTTCCATTAGAACCTTTTTTCCCGGGTTTCCAAATTCACCATACACTTGTCTCATTTTTCTTCAATTTTTTTCCTATTCTAATATATATATATATTTTAAAAATATATATTACCTCTCTTTCTTTCTTTTTTTGAATGCCTTCTCCTTTCCCGCGTTTATTTCTTCCTTGTTTTCGACTCTGGCCCCTGTTCACCCCCTCTTCCAGTGGTCTGACGCTGCCATCCTCCTTCATCACTCTTCCCTCTACACTCGTCTCACCTGCCACTTATCCCCGATCGGCGCTGGTGCCCTCTTATCATCTCTGGTTTCAGCACCCATATCTGCCTCGTCTGTTCTGTTTTTTTTACCACCTCAAGGCAGACCGTGTGAGAACTGTAAATTTTATGAGATTTGCTAAGTGGAAATTGTAATTTGGTGAATGTAATTATGATATATTGATGTACGTACAAGTTTCATTATGTATAAAGTATGAATGGATGTCATTTTCAAGTTTTAAAGGTGGTTGGATGAGAAAATGACTATGGCGACAAATTAAGGATGTTTTGTATGAGTTACTGCAGAAAACTGCAGCAAAATCTGGAAAATATGAATGCCAGATCGATCTCATTAAAGGAAAGATTGATCTAGAAGAGCCAAAAATGCTCTTATTTGAGCAATAGAATAGGGCAGATCGATCTCCAATGGGGCCAAATCGATCCTTAATACAAGCAGATCGATTTCCTTAGCTCTCGAGTTGGAGCAAATCGATCTCCTTAACTCTCGGCCTGGAAGAGATCGATTCCCAATTCAATGCCAGATCGATCTCCACTTAGTTTTCTTATAAAGAGCAGATCGATCTCCAACCTCAACCAGATCGATCTTGTAGTTGTTAAGGGAGCAGTTTGGAGCAGTTGAATCGAGCAGAGATCGATCTCCTTCAATACCAGAACGATCAAGCTCTCCGATTCCCACGTTGCTTCCTCAACGGAATGGTGTTGCCATAGCACTTTGACGAGAGGAATGACTTTTGATCTTAAAACTTTGTCTATATAAGGATCATGGGATTTTTGCTTGAAATTGAGCCTTTCTCTCTCTACAACCCAAACCCTCACAATTTTCACCCAAACCAAGCTTTCTCTTTCTAAGATTCACCCTATTCCAGACAAAAATTAGACAAAGGGGCAAGAGACAAAGTTGTTCCTCTTGGTAAGGAGAAAAACATATTAGAAAAAAAAAGGTGGGCTTAAGCAAAACGAAAGAGATAAGCACTTTACAATTTGGTTAAAAGGAGATAAGCTAGGTGAGTTCACAAGACTTTTGTTTTGAGCATTATTATTGGATATATTTGTGAATAAATGCACATATACATATATTTGGTTAGAGATATCTAAGTTATGAGGAAAACAAACAAACAATGTGTATAGATGAAAAATGAGATGTGGGTATATTGTGATGGTTATGAGTTAACCAAAGTGTTGATAAAGATGTAGAAAGAGTTTTGAGATAATGTTAAGTTAGAATGAGTAAGAGGAAGAGATGTAAATTGAAAATGATATATATTGATGGGTTAGTGATATGTGTGGAAAGCTCAAGAATCCAATGCGGGAAACGAGGCTAGTCCGAGAACTGAGGATAGTGTACCACTTGAGGTGCAAGAGGTAAAGGAAATAAACCATTTGTGCTTGTGAGTTTTCTAGTGAATGAAAACATTTTAAGAGCATGAAAAAGAGTTTGATGAACGAGCATGTTTTATGAGATGATATGATGTGTTGATAAATGTGTGAGTGTTTTACCGGTTTGAGCTCGATTTTTTATGCGATTTGTGTAATTGTGAACACATATGGTTTATAACGAAAATGGGTTTTTTGATAACCACCATGAGCTCTACGTGAAGGTAAGACGATTTTTATATAACAATGGCATGCCTTCACTATGTGAGTGTTTTGTTGGTTTGAGTTCGATTTGATGAGTTTTGTGTAAATGTGAACACAATGTGTTTTAACCGAAATAGGTTTTGTGATAACCACTATGAGCTCTATGTGAAAGCAAAAAAATATTTTTACTGAGACTATGGATTGTCATGAGGTGCACATCGAGATTTGCTCTTGTAGCATGTAAGGCCGGGCCGTGCTCTAGTAGCATGTAAGACCGACGCCTCTGTTCTAGTAACATGAAATGACCCGCTCCGTGGTAGCGATGGGTGGCATTTCTTTGATAGCATGTAAGGTCAGGTCGTGCTTCGATAGCATGTAAGATCGACGGTTGTACGACTCTAATCAAGTCTACAGCGTACCATGGCCATGTGTGTATTA
The DNA here is from genome assembly GCA_033439115.1 of Firmiana major. Classification (NCBI taxonomy): domain Eukaryota; kingdom Viridiplantae; phylum Streptophyta; class Magnoliopsida; order Malvales; family Malvaceae; genus Firmiana; species Firmiana major. Next base: position 37,871,627 of record CM065907.1, on the reverse strand, counting down.
TTATCAATGAAATCCCTCGATTGGGGATGTCCGCCTAGGGGACAAGTTCAATCGTTTTGATGTACTGTGACGTTGATTTCATATGAGTTTTATAAATACCTAGTCTATTTTTGTGATGATGATGTGAATTTTACTACTGCGATTTATATCACGCTTTGAGATTTGATATAATGTGATTAGTGATTTTTATCACGTGCTTTATGCTAATGCCATTATTATACACAATTATTTCTATAATGATTGCATGCTCATTATTTTCCATCATATTGTGATTGTGATGATGATTTTCATAACTTCCCTTATCCTCCTTACTGAGCGTTTTGAGAGCTCACCCTTTTTCCTCCCCCCTCTAGATTACTTGAAGTAAGTTAGATACAGCCTACCGCGTACGTGATATAGGTTGGTGGATAAGATCTCCCCAGGCTATCGTTGGTACACGCTTAAGGTATAATTCAGTTCATTTTGTATCCAGACATTGATGTAATACAGACATTTGTAATGAGTATTTTGGGATGTAACTAGGTTGATTCTTTTGGGATATTATGTAATTGATTTCATTAAGTATGAGTTGTATGACCTTGGGTATAATGACTAGTGTTAAAATGTAAGTGAGCACATAACACTGTACATGAATACACCCAGAGTTGTTAGTTTTGTCTTAAGAAAAATTTTAAATTAGCTCTATTTTTTCGCGCTTCCGGCTGTCACAGACCGTTTCCTCTTTCGTTTCATCCTTTCTTCCCGACATGGCATCACCTCCCTCATTCTGATGTTTCAGTTCAGCTTTAGTAACCTCCTCCGTTCACTCCCCTTTCCAGTCCCCCGTTTCCTGTTTCCACCCGAGGCTCATCCCCTGTTCGTGGTCTCCGTCCTCCTCCTTGGTGATGCACCTTCTTCATCACCATTATCACATCTCGGCCATCCCCCCAGCACCCAACTCAGTTTCTTCAGCTGCCGCGATCTTCCTCCCCCATTCACTCCTGCCTCTCTCGTCACCTGCTCAGTCCTCAATTTCTTGGTTTCATTTACTGCCTACTCGATTTGCCTCTATTTTCTGGCCACTATCCTCCTTTCAGTTCTCATCCCTGTTACAGGTCACGGGTCTGCTCCGCCTCACCCTCGTTTCGTTTCCAACTTAACCAGCTAAAACCTGCTTGAGTCCAGTAACAGCTTCAGACTCTCCCTTCCTCACGGTTTCCCCCTGCTCTGCTTCTCTTCTTTTGGCTTCAGCCTTAAACAGTATCTCATCTTCTCTCCTTTCTATCTCCCTCACTCATTCTCTCGATTTCTAACTTGTTTTCTCTCTCTCTCTCTATATATATATACACACACATATATATTTTTGTTTTCCTTTCCTATTTCTTTTTTTTTCTTTGCTGCAGTTTTCAGTATATTTTATACTTGTATATATATATATATATTATACTACGTTTCTGTCTTCCTATCCTGCCCTCATTTCTTTTGTGCTTCAGCCAATGTTGAACTACTCAAGTATCCTCTTTCACTTTATCAGCTACTTCTAGTTGTTCCATCATGCATTTTTCCACCTAACTTCTCGATTTTACAGCAGGTCATCCACATTTCCTTTGTATTTTCATTTTTCTTTCTCTTTTTCTTGTCTATGTTTCTTGCCTTGGTCATGGCATTTGTTATTGTTTTCAGTACGGTAAATGCATATTTTACTCTTTCCTATTTCGGGTTAGCTGCCATGTAGTGCCTCACATTTCCTCCCTCTTTTCTTAGCCGAACACCATCATGTCTTCCCTGCTACAGCTCCAGCTTTGTTTTCTTGCCTTTTTCCCTTTTCCTAGCTGCTGCAAATGGCAGTAATTATGGGAGCTCGAGATTGGCTTCATTTTAGAAGCTAATCCATGTTTTCTTCATTTTAATTTTCCTTTCTTGTTTCCAGTACTCTTTTCAATCAATTTATATACATATATTCATACATACCTATTATATGTATACTTCCCTTTACAATGCTTGGTTGTACTACCATCTCCATCAGTTATGTATGTATGTATATTGGTGTGTGTATATATATATATATATACACACACTTTAATATGTGTGTCCTACCATAAAAAAAAAAAACCCTTGATCCATGTATATATGTATATTTACATATATTTTATATGGATGCATTTATTTCATATTTGTATATTTTATCTGTGCACGTTTGGATTCCCTTGCACACATATATTTCTCTATATATTAATCTTGGGAAATAATTGAAATGTTGGATACATATATATGTAAATACATGTATGGCTACATATTTGATTTAATTCTCCATGTAGCGTAAAAATAGGGTTAGTCTAATATTTATTCTCAAATCAATTCATCCATATCCACACTTTTTAATTTTAATTGTCCAAATTATTATTAATAGCTATACCGAGTATATTGAAAATTTACGGTATTTACATTCTCCCACCTTGAGAAATTTGGTCCCCAAATTTAAAAGTACACCAATCCTTAAATAATTGTGGGTATTTCTCTTGCATTAAGCTTTCTAATTCCCACGTGGCCTCTTCAAAATGTGATACTGCCACAAAACTTTGACCAAAGGAATTGTCTTAGACCGCAATACCTTCTCTTCCCTATCCAGTATCTGAACTGGTTTCTCTATATACGTCATATCCTCTTTCAACTCCAGTGGTTCTTACTTTACTACATGCATTGGATCTGGATGATACTTGCGAAACCTCAAAGTGTGGAAAACACTGTGGGTACTCGATAATTCTGGCGGCAATGACAATCTATTAGTCATCTCTCACTCGATTTAAGATCTTGAAAGATCCAATGTATTAGGGATTCAGTTTTCCTTTCTTTCCAAACCTTGTTATACCCTATCGAGAGGAGAAACTTTCAGAACATCAATTCTCCTACTGAAATTTTTAAGGATCTTCATCTTTGGTCAGCAAAACTCTTTTGCTTACTCTGAGTTGTTCCTAATCTTCCACCAACTAATTAAATATCCTCAAAAGCTTGCTTAATCAAGTCAGAAATAGTTCTCTTCCTTTCATCCATTGTTTCCATCTAATCGATGTACGACATTTTCGACCACACTACACTTCATACGGTATCACCTCTATACTTGAGTGTTATCGGATATTATGTGCAACTTCTCTAATTAGCAATTTGTCCTTCCAGGAGCCTTTAAAATCCTGGCACATGCTTTCAATTCCATATAGGCATGGGTAATAATCTCATAGGCTTTTGGTGCTTTACCTTAACCTGTCGTCCTATGAGACATTTAATCCCAATTTCAATTATTTCTCTTATCGTACTTGATGACCAATGTACTTTCAGGAGATTAATAAATCTTTACTATTCTCCGGATTCAGAGTATATCTCTATAAATAAGTTTCTAACTACATCAATTTCTTTAACTATAGATCATTAGGTACACAACTCTATTTTTAAATTTTAATTAAATCATTAGTACCAATACTTAAGCTAGTTGCAGGAGCCATCTGGGTCTGACCAGCCACATCAATGCAGTATTTATCATTTAGTTGTGCCTGTTCGATTCAATCGATTACGTCCAGTAATGTCAGTGTTAGGGATGGACCACATTCAAATCGAGGTCCACTAAATATTTTAATAACTCATGTCCTTGACCATTATATATATATATAGTCATCCCGAAGTCACTTCTGCTCGAAGCACTAATCCTAGTCATTCCCTTTTTCCTGTAGTAGACGGCATTTGTGAAATTTAATATTTAAACCATCTTGATCAGTAAAATTTTACAATTCTTCACCACATAAGTAATGGTATCCTGACTTTAAGCACGAATATTACAACTGTCAATTTCAATTTATGGGTTATGGTTACTTCTAGACGCTGTCAAGTCTCTCAGGCGGGGAGGTATTTTGAAATACCTTTATTAGCCATCAGACCTAACCACATAAACTAGTTATGGATATAAGGTTTCAAGGTTCAGTCTCACTAGAAGGTAGGATACCATAATTTATCGATATTCTCATTTATCCCTGTCGCAATTCATTTTTTTTGGTTCATATCACTTGATTTGAATCACTTTACATATCAGATATATTCTTAACTTGTATACGCCTCTCATTCCAAATACAATCCTGTATTTAAAATTTATTACACTTCAAAACTCGTTTCATTTCATACATCAGTTATAATAAAACTCTTTTTCTTATTCAAATTGAGTTTCACATTCAAAACGTAAGCATATACAATTTACAATCCTTAAATTCGATACGCAATTCGTATTCCAAAGTCTCTTTATAGCTCAATCTCTGAATCATCTTAACAGTTGTAGGTACTTCTCCATGATCTATAACCTCTGTTTTGGGAGAATCCAATTAACTCCCGTTTTTAGTACAAGGCGACCTAGAAGACTCTGGGTCTCCTTAGCAAGTAATGCTAGTACACTTCAAATTGGATCGCTCTGTCTGACAATCCTCTTATCATACAATCTTTGTAATTATTGTCTTAGCTCTGCTAATTAAATCGAGCCATTCAATATAGTGGTTGACTATCAGCTCGGTACCAAATACTAAATCACATCAAGCTTAATCCTTCAGTCTAGTGGTAACTCTGACAAATCATCCAATTATGGGTCGAAAAATTCTATGTCTAAAAGAGTGTCTCTTTACTCCGAACACACCATATATTTATCAACCATATAAGCAGTGGGACCTTTAGAAACATATCTCATGTATTTCTTTAACGTTGGCTCTCAGATTAAATCGGGGAACTTCCCTCCGAGTTCGACTTTCCATTTCGATACTGATGCTACAAAGGCAACTTTTTTATATTAGCGCACTCTGAAAATCAATGTAACTTCTCCAATTCTTTACCACAAAGTTGCAAAAGCAACTTTCTTGGTAGAGTTACTTATAAAATCATCAAGTTTTTCTATCTCATTCATCCAACCCTCTGAATCATTGAATCCTTAACCTTATTGAAAAACGAAGGCTTAAACTCTTGAAACTGCCCCTCAGTCTATTAAGTTCACAGTCATACTCTAAGAATCTATGTAAGTTTTTTTTTTCAATTTAATTTTTCAGTTTTCCATTACGATTGGATTCTTGACTCCAATATGTAATAGCATACTATCTTTCGAAATTAGCTCGGTCTTTCCCTCAGTCACACCTTAATCGTTAACATTATCACGGGGCCACTATCACTTAACCCGACAATGTCATTATTATTTTCGTGTCCCACTCAATTTTTTTTTATTTTTTTATTAAGTGGACTCCAAAAATTTCCAGTGAAACTATAAGGTGTACACTCATACGAGGATTCACTACACATCTCGGGCCTATCTCTACGGCCTCTATGAATGGTTCATTTCCATATGTCAATATCGCTTTAGTACCAATTAGTCATAACTACGGTTTCCCTTCATTCACTGACGTAATTTTTAATAAAATACAGTTAGGTATACCCGTTTGTATCTAAATAATGTACAGTAATGCTGGGGAAGTGAACTTTTAAAATTTTTCTTACTCCTAATATCGACTCGTATCAGGCCAACTTTGCTCTGATACCACTTTTGTAACGACCCAAATTTACTGATATTTCGATTGGGCTACAAGTCGATATTATGTCAAAACAATACTCAGTCTGATTAATTTTTTTCTTTCTTAGTAACAATTTAAACAAAATATATACATCTCGTATGCAATACTGTACTTATAAAAATTTTAGATACAAAAAAATTTCATACAATTGGGTATACCTTCGATGCAAAAATATACTTCGTGAAATCATAACTGTGCGGAATGCCTTACTAACAGAAGTGATCCCAACTACAGAAGGATTCTGTGAAGGAAAGTAAGGGGGTGAGCTCAACATGCTCAGTAAGAAAAACCTGTGGCAGGTAGATAAATACACTACCTATATACTTATGCCACAATTAAGTTTTTCATAAATCATACTGAAAAATTTCAGTTCAGAAATGGAAATCAACAAATATTATCTTCACAATTTACCGCACAGATTTCACAATTTCGAAATTCAAGCAGAGAAACACACATTTTCAAATTTCAACACAATTCTCATTTTCATTTCAGTAACTTAAATAGACGAGGTGTGAAACCCGATATTTTTCCACATTATGATGCTTATGAGAAGTAAATTATAGCTCAATGTGACGTTTTACAGGCCCGTAGACGACTAAAGCACTCGGTTCTACAGTGGAGCCCGATGGCACGCAAATTGAGGTAAGGTCCTAAACTTGAGGATTGCTTAAAAATACCATGTTCATGCATGAAATGATGTGTATAAGGAAAAACTAAGTGATTGAAGATGAAAAAGTGAGTTAAACTCGGGTTTTAAATTAAATCGAGAAAACAGACATAATAAGGGAAATAAATTCGAATAAAATTCTAAAAATTTGTAAAAATTATTCTAAGGCCATAGAAAATTAATATAAGTGGAATTGACATGGGAAATAAAAATAATGAAGAAATATGGATATTTAGGGGTCCAAATGAATTTTTGAAGTGAATCGAAACATTAATTTCATTTTGTTCAGTATTGACTAAATCGTGCAAAATGAGCTCCTTCGTGAAATGTTTCTTAAACAGTGACCCCCAAATATTTATGGGACATACTATAGACAGATTATAACAATTGAGAAGTGAAATTTTGAAGAAATCTGATCAGAATTAATTTTGGTGATTTTGCTAAAACATAACACTCAGCTCCCCTGCATATTGTAATATATCAACCAATGAAAACACACAAATTTGATGACCTTATGATGTTTGTTGTTTCTGATATTTTTCAGTCTAAAATAAAACTGTATAAGCTTCATAAAAAGGTAAAAACCATCCTGAAATGAGAAAAACCCCGAGAGATACACCTCTCTAATTCTGCAGCAGGCGGTACCTCTGCTTCTGAATGGCGTGAATTTTTCGGCCACTCTTCGGCCAGTTTCAGTTGATGGTCCCCCCCACATGAAATATTCCTCTTCCTCCCCTCTATCACATATAACAAATTCAGACCTAATTGAAGTCGTTTACCCTCTAAAACATTAGGGAGAAGAACAGGACAAAAAACTACCCTGTTTCGAGGTAAGTAAAGATGGAACTTTTGGATGAATTTGATGAGTTTCTAGGATGATTCTGAAGACTTATAAACTCTATACATGTTTTATTACAGCTGAGTGGTAATTTGGAGGCTTGAAATCGAAGTCAAAGTTGGTCAAAGGAGTGAAGAAGTTGAGGTATGGTGATGATGATGAGATAGGTTATTAATTTGTGATTTTTGATGAATTTTTGTTGAAGGAAATTTGATGAATTGATTTATATGATGGATTTCAGCTACTTCCAGCATGATTTAGTTGCTGGAATGATGATATTAGATGTAATTAAAATGAATTTACAGTTAAAAGTATACTACAAAGGTTCGGTTTAGTGTTTAACTAGGTGAATTATTGAAATAATGCAAGAATCGATAATTTAAGGTCTTGTATGAAGTGGAATGAATTGCTGGAATGTAATACACGATGTAGAAGTATTGAAAATGAATTTAAAGGTATCGAACATGTTAAAGGAAGCTTAAACCGATAAAATCAAGCAAAACGAGCAAAGTAGCAAAAAGTCAACTTTTAGTCAACATTTTAGATGTAATCACATATTTGAATATATTAACATGAATTTGAGCTATATGTGATGAGATAACTTGGCATGTGACAGCTCGGGTTATCGAGACACATTTTTAGGCGAGCTCAAAACCCGAGGAATGTGCACTACCTCCGACGCTAAGAGGTAAGGGATATAATTTTGAGTAGCATTACTACTTTTCTACCTTACCAAATGTTTATGTGGCTGATGAAGTGAGTTTCTACAGACAAGTTTGCTTTCTCGAAATGTGAAATGAGTACTATTCACTCAAAACCCTGGATAAACTTATCCAAACTTTTCAAAATGATTTTCATTGCACAAGATACATTTTAGTATACATGTTTATGGTATATAAAAGTGATTTTCATGTATGGAATGAAACCATAGTATGTTTTCTATGTGTTACGGGTTAAAGTCCCGGGAATGTTTTAGAAAACTATGTTTTCAGTATATGGAGTATATAGAGATACCGGAGAACTATATTTATGAAAAACATGACTAATGTGTTGAGACTAGGGCATGTTGTATGATGTTTGAGGTCAGAGTGATCTGGGGTCGATCTTGTATACTGAAAAAAGGGTACAAGACGATCAAGGATCTTCTTAGTCGATGGCCAGGGAACGGGCAGGGCTCTGACGAGATGAGATGACTTGTGGTACCATGCAACCATTTAAAGTTTGTGCGTTGAGACTGCTTAGAGACTTCGAGTCCTTTGCAGGCACGTAGTGAGTCACCCCACCATAGTCCCGTACCACACAGTCCAATAGGGTACTATACGACCCTGATCCAGTCCTACAGTTCCCTGTACTATGGCCATATGTACCAGAGATGTTGATGACATCCTTCGGGACCTAGTTTATGATGAAGCCTAGTCTCCACGAGAATGAAATAGATATTTTGAACATTTCATGCTACCTCACCTGTAAATGGCTATTTAATACATGTTTATTTTATGATATGATTTTGAAAGTAGCATATGAGATTATGTTTCATAGAATCTGCTTATGACCGCACGATTTCGCTTTCGAAATGATTAACACGTTCTGTCGTGCATAATTGAATTTGGAAATACTATGCAGTTGTTTGCACTACACAAGATGTATACTATATATATGAGTTTTATCAAATTAAAGCATGATGTGTAAACTATGATTTAAGCATGTTTTGCTATCTTTATGATTTCAAGTATCTCTAGTCCAGTGCACATTTTACGCTGATTCGCAAAATTATGTGTTTTACTTGTTTTATGTATTAAGGTTACTTTAAATGTATCTCTTGCTGAGCCTGAAAAGCTCACTTCCCTTCATTTCCATCTTCCAGGTTACTTACAGTGATTCTACTGCACTCACGCGCTAGAGGTCATGGACGAGGCAGTCCGACCTTTCATCAGATCACTTGTAGCGACGAGGTATAGCTTTACTTTTGTTCCAGACATGATGTACAACATAGACACTAATGTACATGACAGTCAAGATGTAATAGTTGTAAATGATTATCTGTATATACATAGTTTTTATTACGCAGAATAGATATATGTTGTGGATGTTAAGAGATCCTGTAATAGAATTGAAACGGTGTTGCGGATGTAGGTTGAAAATTATAAACTGCGTTTTAAACTCTGCAGATTGGGTTGTCATAATGTAGCCACGATGCTGCCGAATTTTATAAAATGATAAAAGTTAAGAAACTGACATAGATAGGAGCACAACTTAGTTTAATCGATTAAAAAGTTTTAAAATTGCCTCACTTTACGCGTTTTTGGGCATGAAAATTTACATGGTATCAGAGCAATAGTTGTGTGATACTATCTGTGTCTAGAAGTAAGATTAGATTACATCCCAAAGTGTCTATGTTAGTCTGGTAATAAAGTAAGCATATCTCTCAAATTATGATCAAATTCTTGGATTTTGTGCAAATAGTAGATCACTAACCATGAGTGGTAGACGGGGCTGTCCACGGAGACAGGCTCAACCCGCTCCCCCATCCCCACCTCAACCCGAGAGCCCTACTGAGAGAATAAGGAGGCTCGAGGAGATAGTACAGGATATAAGGGAAGGACTTACCACTTTTACCACTATGTTTGCTCAGGAGTTTAGGACACGTACACCTGGCACAGATACAGCTACTCCTACGTCTGATCCTCCTCCACCACCAGTTCCTCCAGTAGCCCAGTCCCTCAGCCAACAGTTCCATAGCATAGGGATAACAGAGAGACTCAAAGGGTGTGAGATTTCTTGGGCATGCATCCTCCAGAGTTCACAGGAGTTAAGGACCCGGTTAAGGCTGAGGAGTGGATAGTGGATGTTGAGGCGATCTTCCAATTGTTGGGGTGTACTAATAGGGAGAGAGTGACCAAGGCGGGTTATATGATGAAGGGCCAGGCTAAGTTTTGGTGGAGATCCACACGGACGATATTAGCTGAGGATCCCTGAAAAATCATATGGGATGCTTTCTTAGTCGCATTCCGAGAGTAGTATGTGCCGCATACTGCTCAAAAGAGGATGCAGGTAGAGTTTTTGGATTTAAGACAGAGAAGTTCTACAGTAGATAAGTATGAGAACAGATTTATGACCCTCATGAGATATGATCTAGAGACAGTTAGAGATCCCAAGCACCGGACAAAGAGATTTTTGGCAGGATTGAGATCCGAGATCAAAGATAGGCTGTTGGGTTAGAACATTGTGGATTTCAGAGACGCTCTAAGGCTAGCACAGGAGATAGAGAGGGGCTTGGATATTACTCAAGCAGAGCATGGTTTCAGGAGATCAGTCAGAGATAAGGGGAAAAGAGTAGTTACTTCCCGATATGATTTGAGAGGGGGTCAGCCTAAGAGATAAAAGGTGGTAGGGCCTCAGATAGGGGCTGGTAAGCCCAAGAATACAGTGGGTACTACGGATGTTATCAGAGGTTCTGAGATGAGAGTGCCACGATGCAGGACATGTGGCAGGATGCACCCTAGACCTTGTCGAGCGGGTACATTTACTTGCTACAGATGTGGTGAAGTAGGGCACATAATGAGAGATTATCCACTTATGAGGTTTCAGGAACCTCCAGAGGCACCTAGACCGATAGAGAGATCGGCTTAGGCTCCACAGAGGCAAGCACCATCGAAGAGAGCCACAGCCGCAGACAAGGGCAAGAAGCCTGTCTCCCAGGTCAAGTATATGCCATTGATAAAGAGACAGCCGATACATCCTCCGATACTATCAGAGGTACTCTCATTGTCTGTAACCATGAAGCACATGTATTGTTTGACCCAAGTTCCACACACTCTTTCGTGTCACCATAATTTGCATGTAAGTTGAATAGGAAACCTAAGTCACTAGATTACATGCTACATATAAGTACACCCATGCACGTATTACAAAAGACTAATATGATATGGAAGGATTGTGAAATCATGGTAGGAGATAAGAAATTCCTAGCAGATTTAGTTTTATTAAACAAGAAGGATTTTGATGTAATATTAGGCATGGATTGGTTAGCTACCAATCGCGTGAATTTAGACTGCTACACTAAGACTTTGACCTTCTCCTTACCAGAAAAGTTCAATGTATGTTTTGCGAGAAAAAAATAAAAGTGCATAGTGATGAAAGTTTTTGTGTTATTTGTTATGTGAAAATATGATATATATGTGTGAGATTAATGTATAATGTTTTTCTTGTGTGAAGGATGCATTGCCTTTATTTCTGATGAGAGTCGGGAACCACCAAGTATACAGGATGTTCCGGTGGTATGTGAGTTTCCTGATGTATTCCCAGAGGATTTACTGGGGTTACCACCAGAGAGAGAAGTTGAGTTTACCATTGAGCTAGCGCCTGATACTCGACCAATCTCTAAGCCACTTTATCGAATGGCACTAGTAAAATTGGAGAAATTAAAGAAGCAGTTGCAAGAACTACTCGATAAGGGGTTTATAAGACCTAGTGTGTCACCATGGGGTGCTCTGGTACTATTTGTCAGAAAGAAGGATAGTAGTCTCTGCCTTTACATAGACTACAGGCATTTCAATAAAGCAATAGTTAATAATAAGTATCCCCTGCTGAGGATAGATGACCTGTTTGATCAGCTGAGTGGGGCTTCAGTGTTTTCAAAGATAGACTTATGATTGGGTTACCATCAGCTAAGGATTAAGGAGACTGATATACCGAAGACAGCTTTTAGGACCCGATATAGGCATTACGAGTTTTTAGTGATGCCCTTTGGACTGACTAATGCCCCAACAACATTTATGAGCCTTATGAATGATGTCATTCGAGAATACCTGAATAGATTTATGATAGTGTTCATCGAGCGAAACTACCCCACTCACGATTTAGAGTTAGCCGCAGTAGTTTTTGTACTCAAGATATGACGGCATTATTTGTATGGAGAGAGATTTCAAATCTTCACTGACCACAAGAGTCTCAAGTATTTGTTTGATCAAAAGGAGCTCAATACAAGACAGCGGAGATGGATAGAGCTCCTGAAAGACTATGACTGTGAGATCTTGTATCATCCGGGCAAGGCGAATGTGGTAGCTGATGCCCTATGTGGAAAGGGTATGGTGTCCTACATGATGATCAGAGAGTGGGACTTGTTGGGATAGTTCGTCGAGCTCAGGATCCGTGTAGATGATGTTGAGCATGGATACATGGCTAGCCTACGGATGGAGCCCAGTATACTAGATCAGATTAGAGTTGGACAGAGGAATGATCAAAAATTACTGCATATGGTTAGCCAGGCAGAGGAGAGATCACAGTCTGAGTTTACGGTTAGTGATGATGGATTACTGAGATACAGAGGTCGTATCTACGTGCCATATGATGACACCTTGAGACAAAGTATACTAAAGGAGTCCCATTGTTCTAGATTCACCATGCACCCTAGCAGTACCAAGATGTACCAAGATCTCCGAAAGGTGTATTGGTAGACTGGGATGAAGAGAGATATGGCAGACTTTGTAGCCAGATGTCTAGTTTACCAACAGATTAAGGCTGAGCACCAGAGACCTACAGGACTGTTGAAGTCACTACCGATTCCTACATGGAAATGGGAGCATATTACGATGGATTTCATTATAGGGTTACCAAGGACCTAGAGAGGTCATGATGCAGTCTGGTGATTGTGGACAGACTGACAAAGAGAGCTCACTTCCTTGCCATCAAGAGCACAGATTCACTAGATAAGCTAGCTGATTTATATGTCAGAGAGATAGTGCAGTTGCATGGGGCACCTGTGAGCATCACATCTGATAAAGATTCTCGCTTTACTTCTAGATTTTGGACTAGATTTTAGGAATCTATGGGGTCTCGACTGAATAGAAGCACCACTTATCATCCTCAAACAAATGGTCAATCCGAGCAGGCTATACAGACCTTAGAGAACATGTTGAAAGCGTGTGCCTTGGACTTTAAGGGCTCATAGGACGGCCACTTGCCTCTTGCAGAGTTTGCTTACAATAACAGTTATCAAGCTAGAATTGGAATGGCTCCATACGAGGCTCTATATGGCAGGAGATGCAGATCCCTGATTGCTTGGGAATAAGTGGGCGACAGAAAGATCCTTGCTCCCGAGTTAGTTGAACAGGTAGATAGAGGTGTTCAGTTGATCTGTGACAGGTTGAGGATGGCACAGAGTAGACAGAAGAGTTATGCAGATGTGCGAAGACGTCCTTTTGAGTTTCAGGTTAGGGACTCCGTATTTGTTAAGGTGTCACCGATGAAAGGTATAGTACGTTTCGGGAAAAGAGGAAAGCTGAGTCCTTTCTTCATTAGTCCATTCAAGATTTTGAGTAAAGTGGGAGATGTAGTATATCGACTAGCACTACCTTCACAGTTATCGGGTAAACATGATGTCTTCCATGTTTCGATGTTAAGGAAGTATAATCCGAACCCTTCTCATGCCATCGAGTACGAGCCACTAGAGATTCATGAGGACATGAGTTATGTTGAGCAGCTGATCCGAATTCTCGACAGGAAGGAGAAAGTGCTAAGAACTAAGACTATCCCACTAGTGAAGGTTCTTTGGCAACATCATGGAATAGAGAAAGCTATATGGGAGCTAGAGAGTCAAATGAGGGAGAAGTACCCTCATCTATTTGATGGACCAGCTTGAATTCAGAGGATTGAATTCTTAAAAGGTGGGGAAAAATGTGAAACCCGATATTTTTCCATATTATGATGCTTATGAGAAGTAAATTATAGCTCAATGTAACATTTTGCAGGCCCGTAGACAACTAAAGCACTCGGTTCTAGCGTGGGGCTCGATGGTATGCAAACCGAGGTAAGGTCCTAAACTTGAGGATTGCTTAAAAATACCATGTTCATGCATGAAATGATGTGTATAAAGAAAAACTAAGTGATTGAAGATGAAAAAGTGAGTTAAACTCGGGTTTTAAATTAAATCGAGAAAACAGACCTAATAAGGGAAATAAATTCGAATAAAATTCTAGAAATTTTTAAAAATTATTCTGAGGCCATAGAAAATTAATATAAGGTGGAATTGACATGGGAAATAAAAATAATGAAGAAATATGGAGATTTAGGGGTCCAACTGAATTTTTGAACTGAATCGAAACATTAATTTCATTTTGCTCGGTATTGGCTAAATCGTGCAAAATGAGCTAGTTCGTGAAATGTTTCTTAAACAAGTGATCCCCAAATATTTATGGGACATACAATAGATAGATTATAACAATTGAGAAGTGAAATTTTGAAGAAATCTGATCAAAATTATTTTTGGTGATTTTTCTAAAACATAACAGTCAGCTCCCCTTCATATTGTAATATGTCAGCCAATGAAAACACACAAATTTGATGACCTTCTAGATGTTTGGTGTTTTTGATATTTTCTAGTCTGAAATAAAACTGTATAAGCTTCATAAAAAGGTAAAAACAATCCCGAAATGAGAAAAACCCCGAGAGATACACCTCTCTCATTCTGCCGCAGGCGGTACCTCTGCTTCTGAATGGCGTGAATTTTTCGGCCACCCTCCGGCTAGTTTCAGGTGACGGTCCCTTCACATGAAATATTCCTCTTCCTCCCCTATATCACATATAACAAATTCAGACCTAATTGAAGTCTTTTACCCTCTAAAACATTAGGGAGAAGAACAAGACAAAAAACTACCCTGTTTCGAGGTAAGTAAAGATTGAACTTTTGGATGAATTTGATGAGTTTCTTGGATGATTCTGAACACTTATAAACTCTATACATGTTTTATTATAGTTGAGTGGCAATTTGGAGGCTTGAAATCAAAGTCAAATTTGGTCAAAGGAGTGAAGAAGTTGAGGTATGGAGATGATGATGAGATAGGTTGTTAATTTGTGATTTTTGATGCATTTTTGTTGAAGGAAATTTGATGAATTGATTTATATGATGGAGTTTAGCTGCTTCCAGCATGATTTAGTTGCTGGAATGATGATATTAGATGTAATTAAAATGAATTTACAGTTAAAAGTATACTGCAAAGGTTTGGTTTAGTGTTTAACTAGGTGAATTATCGAAATAATGCAAGAATCGATAATTTAAGGTCTTGTATGAAATGGAATGAATTGCTTGTATGAAGTGGAATGAATTACTGGAATGTAAGACATGATGTAGAAGTATTGAAAATGAATTTAAAGGTATCGAACGTGTTAAAGGAAGCTTAAACCGAGGCTTAAACCGATAAAATCGATAAAACCGAGCAAAATGAGCAAAGTAGCAAAAAGTCAACTTTTAGTCAACATTTTAGATGTAATCACATATTTAAATATATTAACATGAATTTGAGCTATATGTGATGAGATAACTTGGCATGTGACAACTCGGGTTATCGAAATGCATTCCTAAGTGAGCTCAAAAATCGAGGAACGTGCACAACCTCTGACGCTAAGAGGTAAGGGATATAATTTAGAGTAGCATTACTACTTTTCTACCTTTCTAAATGTTTATGTGGATGATGAAGTGAGTTTCTACGGACAAGGGCTTTGCTTTCTCGAAATGTGAAATGAGCACTATTCACTCAAAACCCGAGATAAACTTATCCAAACTTTTCAAAATGATTTTCATTGCACGAGATACATTTTAGTATACATGTTTATGGTATATAAGAGTGATTTTCATGTATGGAATGAAACCATAGTATGCTTTCTGTGTTACGGGTTAAAGTCCCGAGAATGTTTTACAAAAACTATGTTTTCAGTATATAGAGTATATAGAGATACTCGAGAACTATATTTATGAAAAGCATGTTTAATGTGTTGATACTAGGGCATGTTGTATGATGTCTGAGGTCAGAGTGATCTAGGGTCAATCTTGTAAACTGAGAAAAGGGTAGAAGACGATCAAGGATCTTCCTAGCCGACAGCCAAGGAACGGGTAGGGCTCTGAGGAGTTGAGATGACTTGTGGTACCATGCAACCATTTAAAGTTCGTGCGTTGAGACTACTTAGAGACTTTGAGTCCTTTGTAGGCACGTAGTGAGTCACCCCACCATAGCCCCATACCACACAGTCCAGTAGGGTACTGTACGACCCTGATCCAATCCTACAGTTCCCTGTACTATGGGCATATGTACCAGAATGTTGATGACGTCCTTCGGGACCTAGTTTAAGACGAAGCCTAGTCTCCACGAGAATGAAATATATATGTCAGGACCCCATTTTCAATCCTTGACTTTTACCAAATACCACAATAAATTTTTCGCATTTTTAACTTACCTTTCCTCTCTTCACTGGTTGGGCTGTGATTCGATGTCAGAGTCTTCACTTACCATAATATCCATTCTCATACATACATGTCAATATATTAATTCTGACTGTAGTTGCTCTTATTATACATGTAAGATTTTATAAAATCTAATACGATTACATTCCCCATAATATATAACGTATACATCACTGTGCTGTTTCTATGTTTAGATACTCAACTGTACATAATAAGTATACCTGATGAATCGATAGGAACTAGCAGTGGACTCTGGGATACTCTCCCACGATAACTCTCGATCTACTGACGCTCTGTAGAGAGATGTAAAGAAAAGGGGTGAGCATAACGCGCTCAGTAAGGAAATCAGGCAAGCAAGTAGATATCCACACTATCTACTCAAAATAGTGCTATGCCTTGAAAACATTATTTCCTTAACTCACTTTAAAAGCATGTCTTGAAATATAATATATATGTACTTGTACAGAATAAATCCCATGTACAGAAATCATGCTTTATTTCTCAAAAGTAGGCATGTAGTGCAACACAATGCATTTATATATAAATCATGCCTTTATGTAAATCATGCCATGTATATTTAAATCACATATAAATATGGCATCAAATGATTCACAACACAAATCGGAGTCCGACCCATCCCTCAGGTCTGTCCGCAGTTTAAATCAGTCAATCAATGTGATATATCATGTGAGACTCTGTGGTAAATACAAATAGTATCCTGGATTATGATCATATCCGAAAAGTGATCCCATGAGACACAGTACTCGGTGTGCGGCAATCACTGCTGTAACGGGAGGATGGTCAGTCCAATGTCAACCGCCAGCTACGTAACACACGGTACAGCGTACACCTCGTGCCCCGGGCACGGTACAAAGTACACCCGTGGACCCTCACAGCCAGGGTCTTTAGCCCTCGAAACCATGGAAATCCTCATAGCCAGGGTCTTTAGCCCTCGAAACCATGGAAATAAGTATACCACGTCTATATCAACCTCATGCGGATATCCTCTCTAGCTATGACACACAGTCACACCAGGAATCAGGCATGGGTTTCAACATGTATTACATATCACATACAGTGTGCGTCTTGAGTGCGACTCACAGTCGTCACTCCGCTCAACACTGTTTCACATCATAAAACTCAACTCTAGTGCGAGTAAACCTCCAGCAACTAGGTCAATGCATAGTTTATGTATCAAATCAAGTACGACCAATAGCTCCCAGTACTATGCTATGCACAATATCAAAATCAAGTACGAGCAATCGCTCCCAGTACTATGTCATGTATAAACCATGAAGAATCGAGTACGAGCCACGCTCTAGCACTCTGTCATGCATATATCATTCAAAGCTGAGTACGAGTAAAACTCCAGTACTCTATCATGCATGTCATGAAAATCTAGTGCGTATCAAAATCCAGCACTAATATTATGTGGAAAACATATGAATCCCAGTGCGAGCTGTGCTCTAGCACGATTCATTCTCACATAATATGATAGATGGCTATTTAAAAAGGGATTGTTTATAAAACATCAAAATCAGCACTCAAAGTGTGCTTAAGTCATATCAACCTTAAAATCATTAGCCCATCTATTTATTTTCATGCTAATAACAATTAAACACTCACAATAGCATTTTCTATGCTTTTTGCAACTTCTCACAAAAGTTGACTTTTTGACTAACTAGGGGCAAAATCGTAATTTGCCACTATCGGGTCTCAATAATTATTATTCACTTTCTCTGACCCTCAGAGTTTTTAAGTGAATGCAGAAGCAGTTGAAAATACGTGCAGGTATCTCTAACTACTCGCAAAAGTCCCTTACCTCGGATCACGTCAAGTGACCTCGCTTCCTCGGTGCTGCTAAATCCCGCAGTCCGATCAGCTCTCGATGTAAACTCCGGAGCTGTAAATAACCATTCCTCATGTTAATTATAATTTTCCTACTGTATTACACATTAATACAGTTTAATTTCCTTTAATGGGCCTTAAAATCCTTAATGGGCCTTAATCCGTATTAAGCCCGTTTTCCACTTATTATTTCCCTTCATCAGGGTCTATCGACTCATTGGGCCTATCAATACCCATTGGGCTTTATTCCAAGCTCTTTGGATAGCCCGTATATCATTTACGACATTTAATTCAAAATTCCAATTATAATTCACTAAATACGGAATTTAATCCGAAATGCGTAAAATAAATCTTAAATACGCAATAATCACATAATTTATCGTAAATGAACTTTACTTACCCGAGAATATGCGATGGTACGCAAATCGAAGTTCGATCGGGCTTCCGTTCGGAATTTATCGTCGAACTGCACAATTTATTATATTTAACTCCGGGTCAATTTCCGATTAAATATAATTTAAATAAATTCATCGGAAATCAAATCGGTCACTTTTGACCTCGTATCGACTTACCCGAAGTCCGGTGAAATCCCAAAAATTTTCCTTTTCCTTTTTCTTTCTTTTTTCCTCTTTTTCCCCTTTTCTCCTTGGCTGAACCGGTCCGGTCCGGTTCAGCACAGAACCTTCTCCCCTGAACCGCCGACCGGTTCAGGCATCCTTTGGCCGTGCCGACCTATTCCGGCCGGTTCCCGACGTATCACCACCGCATTTCGGTGCGCCTAAGCCTGGGCAACACTCGGCTGGGCTCGATCGGGACCAAGCACCGCCTGTGGCCGCCGGATTCTTTCTTTTCCTCCGCGGCTTCACCTCTTCGATTCGCCGGCGTCCGGCGACGGTGGATGGCGTGACCGGTGCCGATGGGTGCGCACGGTGTCGGGCTTCCTTTTCCGCAGCTTTCCTGGCCATGGGGTGGCCGGTGGTGGCCGTCCGGTGGTCATCTCCCTCGGGTCGGCTTCACGCGATTTCTCTCTTCTCTCTCCCCGTGTTTTCAATCTGTTTCTCTTTTTTTTTTTATAATATATTTTTATTATTATTTTACTATAAAATAATAATAAAAATCCCATAAATATCCCAAAAATATCTAGAAAAATCATATTAAATTCATTTAATCCGTAAATGAATTTATCAGTCCGATTTTACCTTTTCGGTATATTTTTTCACTACTTTTGGGCTCATTTTTCGAGGTAAAAATTTTGATAAATTCTAATAAATTTATATCTTGATCAATTGGGCTCGAAATTAAATATTTTCCTCGATTTTGATCAAGATTCCTCAATTTCATATTTTTAATGAAATTGTCTTATCGAAATTATACCGAATGTCAGTCATTTGATCGTTTTACCCCTGCACTCGTTCGGGAATTAACTTAACCCTTATCTCGTTGTTATGTAGCTTACATGCATTTTTAAATTTCTCAAATTGTCGATTGCATGTTAGTAAATACTCTTCTTATGATTCAACTATAATTACATAGTGTTCATACACATAGGAATCATAAGGAAATAAGCTACAAAAATTTCGGGTCTGACAATATATTTTTCATATTTCATGCTACCTCACCTGTAAATGGCTATTTAATACATGTTTATTTTATGGTATGCATTTGAAGGTAGCATATGAGATTATGTTTCATAGAATGTGCATATGACCGAACGATTTCGTTTTCGAAGTGATAAACATGTTTTGTCGTGCATGATTGAATTTGGAAATACTATGCAGTTGTTTACACTACATAAGATGCATACTATATATATGACTTTTATTAAATTAAAGCATGATGTGTAAACTATGATTTAAGCATGTTTTGTTATCGTTATGATTTCAAGTATCTCTAGTCCAGTGCACATTTTACGCTGATTCGCAAAATTATGTGTTTTACTTGTTTTATGTATTAAGGTTACTTTAAATGTATCTGTTGCTGAGCTTGAAAAGCTCACCCCCCTTCCTTTCCATCTTCCAGATTACTTACAGTGATTCTACTGCACTCACGCGCTAGAGGCCGTGGACGAGGCAGTCCGACCTTTCATCAGATCACTTGTAGCGACGAGGTATAGCTTTACTTTTGTTCCAGACATGATGTACAGCATAGACACTAATGTACATGACAGTCGAGATGTAATAGTTGTAAATGATTCTTTGTATATACTGAGTTTTTATTATGCATAATAGATATATGTTGTGGATGTTAAGAGATCCTGGAATAGAATTGAAACGATGTTGCGGATGTAGGTTGAAAATTATAAATTGCGTTTTAAACTCTACAGGTCGGGTTAAGTCATAATGCAGCCATTATGCTGCCAAATTTTATAAAATGATAAAAGTTAAGAAACTGACATAGACAGGAGCACAACTCAGTTCAATCGGTTAAAAAGTTTTAAAATTGCCCCATTTTTCGCGTTTCCGGCGTGACACGAGGCAAGGCATTTCACAATATATCAGATATCAAAAGTGACTATTGGCCAATATCGGTAACTCCAAGCAATTCACGAGCTAGGTGTACCAGGATGTCAGGTGCCGTGGGAGTGGTCAGCTACCCAAACGGCTCACACAGTATACTATTTTCCAATAACACGGTACATCGTACATACATGCACACAACATGGTACATCGTACTCCATGGACCTTGGCATCATTCACCATTCAGTATAATTTTACTATTCATAATTTCATATAATTTCCCTATCGCCTCTTTGCCTCAAATCACGTACAAGCAAGTAGTGCAAGATTACACAGCAATATACGCCTAACAGGCACGGTTTTAACATCAAAACCTTTAAATCACGTGCAAGTAGGTAGTGCAAGATCAAACAACAATACACGCCTGACAAGCACGGTTTTAACATCAAAACGCTTTAATCTCATTTCAGCTCATAAAATAGCGTGAAAGGGGCTAATCTTGCCCAATTTCACAAAACACGATTTTTCAGTATAATTCTGAAATTTTAGAATTTTTTCACAAATAATTTTAAAACTACTCAAATAGCTATTTAAATAGGCTAAATAATACTATTCTGAAAATCAGGCCGTATTATGGAGTTTTAAAACTCTTCCTTAAATTCTAAAACGTAAAATCGGACTAAGGTTTTTTATAATTCAGGTAACTAAAAATTTATGTCCTAAAATTTGCAGTCTCAAATACTCAAAAAATATACGCAGATATTTTTAACAATTCACGAATATTTTTCTACAGTAGAAAGACGACCTAAATTTATATCTACAAAACATCAAAAAAATATGTGTAATTTATCTCTAGCAGCACATGAAATTTTCCTTACCTCGGTGTCTATCAGTAGTCCTCGATTCTCTCAACGTTGCGAGTTAACAGGTCCGGTCTACTCGGTTTATTTACACTGGAACCCCTTTTTCCTGGGTTTCCAAATTCACCGTACACTTGTCTCATTTTTCTTTAATTTTTTTCTTATTCTAATATATATATAAATATATTTAAAAAATATATATTACCTCTCTTTCTCTTTTTTTTTGAATCCCTTTTCCTTTCCCGCGTTATTTCTTCCTTTTCTTTCTTCCTTGTTTTCGACTCTGGCCACTGTTCACCCACTCTTCCAGTGGTCCGGCGCAACTATCCTCCTTCATCACTCTTCCGTTTGCACTCATCTCACCTGCCTCCCATCCCCGACCGGCGCTGGTGCCCTCCTATCATCTCTGGTTCCAGCACCCGTATCTGCCTCGTCTGTTCTGTTTTTTTTTGCCACCTCAAGGCAGACCGTTTCCTCTTTTGCTTCGTCCTTTCTTCCCGACATGGCATCACCTCCCTCATTCTGATGTTTCAGTCCGACTTTGGTGACCCCTTCTGTTCACTCCTTTTTTCGGTCCTCCATTTCCAGTTTCCACTCGAGGCTCATCCCCTGTTCGTGGTCTCCGTCCTCCTCCTCGGTGCTATCTATCATCATCACCTTTCTCGATGATGCACCCTCTTCATCACCATTATCACGTCTCGGCCATCCCCCCAGTACCCAGCTCTGTTTCTTCAGCTGCCACGATCGTTCTCCCCAATTCACTCCTACCTCTCTCGGTCACCTGCTCAGTCCTCAATTTCTTTGTTACGCTTACTACCTACTCGATTTGCCTTTGTTTTTTGGCCACTATCCTCCTTTTAGTTTTCATCCCTGTTACAGGCCACGGGCCTGACTTCGTCTCACTCTCGTTTCGTTTCTAACTTCACCAGCTAAAACCTGCTTGAGTCCAGCAACAGCTTCAGACTCCCCCTTCCTCACGGTTTCCCCCTGCTCTGCTTCTCCTCTCTCGGCTTCAGCCTTAAACATTATCTCATCTTCCCTCCTTTCTATCTCCCTCACTCATTCTCTCAGTTTCTACCTTGTTTTCTCTTTATATAGATATATACATATATATTTTATTTTCCTTTCCTGTTTCTTTTCTTTTCTTTGTTGCAATTTTCAGTATATTTTATACTTGTATATATATATATTGCTACGTTTCTGTCTTCCTATCCTGCCCCCATTTCTTTGTGCTTCAGCCAACGTTGAACTACTTCAGTATTCTCTTTCACGTTGTCAGCTACTTCTAGCTGTTCCACCATGCATTTTTCAACCTAACTTCTCAGGTTTACAACAGGTCATACACGTTTCCTTTGTATTTTCATTTTTCTTTCTCTTTTTCTTGTCTATGTTTCTTGCCTTGGTCATGGAATTTGTTGTTGTTTTCAGTACGGTAAATGTATATTTTACTCCTTCCTATTTCAGGTTAGCTGTCATGTAGTGCCTCTCATTTCCTCCCTCTTTTCCTAGCCAAACACCATCATGTCTTCCCTGCTGCAGCTCCCGCTTTGTTTTCCTGCCTTTTTCCCTTTTCCTAGCTGCTGCAAATGGCAGCAATTGTGGGAGCTCGGGATTGGCTTCATTTTAGAAGCCAATCCATGTTTTCTTCATTTTAATTTTCCTTTCTTATTTCCAGTACTCTTTTCAATCAATTTATATACATATATTCATACATACCTATTATATGTATACTTCCCTTTACAATGCTTGGTTGTACTGCCATCTCCATCAGTTATGCATGTATATATATATATATACACACACTTTAATATGTGTGTCCTACCATAAAAAAAAAAACCCTTAGTCCATGTATATATATATATATTTGTGAGAACTGTGAATTTTATGTACCCCCAATTATGAGAATTGTAATTTGATGTATGTAATTATGATATGTTGATGTACACACGAGTTTTAAATATGATGAAGTATAAGAAGATGAGGTTTTTAAGTCTTGAATGTGTATGGGTTGAAATATGGACTATGGGGTAGATTATAGGAAGTTTTACATTGAGTTTTCTGTAAAATTGATGCAGCAGGAATGCAATCTGTGAAGGCCAGATCGATCTCCAAGGATGAGAGATCGATCTCATGGCTCCAGAATGCAGGAAATGCGTAAGAACTGATAGGCAGATCGATCTCATAAGCAAGCAGATCGATCTCCAAATGTTTCTGTAAAGAGTAGATTGATCTCCTATAGGAGCAGATCGATCTCAAAATGTTTCTGTAAATAGCAGGTCGATCTCCTCACAAGGAGCAGATCGATCTCCTCAAGATTATGAGATCGATCTTACCCCTTCGACAGATCGATATGGTAGGCATAAAAAGTGCCCAAAACGTTTCCAAATTCAAAGGCAGATCGATCTCCTACAAGAGCATATTGATCTCCTACCCTCCGCCTATATAAGGACCCTTATGTTTTTGCTGGAACTCATTCTCTCTCTTCAAAAAACTGAATCTCTAGCTTTCTCTCTCCTTCAAAGCACCCATTTTCATTCGAATCAAAGGTTATGGCAAGAAGAAAAGTTGTTCCTCATCAAAAGGAGAACAACAAACTTGGAAATCGAAGGACGATTTGAGCTGAGACGTGAGTTGAGCATTCTACAAGTTTTGGGTAAATTTTTAAATTTAAATCTTTGATTGGAAGTAGATTTCTGCGATTGTGGCTGTAGATGTTGTGATAAATGGGTTGAAAATGATAAGGGTTGATAGAAATATTGAGAAATTATGAGAAATCGGTTTGGTGAGGATTTTGAGATGTTAAATGAGAATGTGAGCAATTATGCTCGATGTTGAGATTTGAGACAATGTAATGATGTATTGAAGATGTTTTTACATCGTTGGGATAGCTCAGGAGTTTTAGAGAGGAATACGAGGCTAGTCCGTCGTTAGGGGGAAACAATTGCACTATACGAGGTGCAACGAGGTAAGGGGAAACTTAAACTCATTGTGTATGTGATTTTCTGATGATAATGGTAGCATGTAAGTCCGTGCCTTGCTCTGGTAGCATGTAAGTCTGATATTCCTCCGTTTTGGTAACAAGAGATGCCTCCGTTCTGGTAACGTGAGATGACCCCCGCTCTGGTAGCATTGGGTGGCCTTGCTTTGGTAGCATGTAAGTCTGGGCCTTGCTTTGGTAGCATGTACAACCGATAGTGTGAATGAGGAGAGGCCTGACTCTGGTAGCATGTAAGTCCAGGTCTTGTTCTGGTAACACATAAGACCAATACTCCATGCATACAACCATATTGTTGACGTTCCCTCTTTGAGGATGCTTGGGATGCGCACCCAGAGGAGATTATATTGATGTGCCATGACGAATGTTTTTATCTGAGTTTATTTTCCTAGTCTCAGTTTTACACATGAGATTGTGTTTTGGTGGCTGCGCCACATACATTATTATTGAGGTGATTTCTATCACGTTTTTATGAGAAAAGCCATTATCGCATCCTGATACGATGGTTTTGATGCTGAGCCACTTACCCTCATGTTTCTACATGATTTTAAGAAATGAGATGAGAATGATGTTTTAATGATTTCATGCTACGTTTTCTACTGAATTTATTGAGTTTCACTTGCAAAACAAAATGATTGTGCTGTGTGATTAATCATTTTGTAAATGAGTCCCTTACCCCCTTACTGATTGATTTAGAAGCTCACCCTATTTTATATCCCCTCAGATTTCTTCATGTGAATAAATATCCCTGTGACGTATAGAGTAGTGGCTAGTGGAGGACTTAAGCTACAGACCATATATATATATATATATATATATATATATATATATTGATTGTATTTTGAGGTATACTTTAATATTTCATGTACCCAGACTAAAGTTGTATTTACAGACACTTGATGTACAATGATGTATGAGATGTATTAGGATTAATTGACTTTAAAATTGAGGAATGTATATGGTATGATATATATAGCGATTAGATGATGTGATCCTATGGTGAAAATTTTATAGTATATGTATATCATGATGTATGACATTGCACAGAAATGCACCTATAATTGTGTATTAATGAAAAATATGTTTTAAATTTGCCCTATTTTCCACGTTTTTGGGGCGTCACAGAGTTTATTTGGTATCAGAGCTTAGGGTGTTTAGTACTATCAGTGTCGGATAAGTGGAATAGAATACATCTCAAGTGTCTGTATAAGTCTGGTCATGAACTGAAATTGAGGATTGAGATTTCAATCAAGTTTGATGTGTGCCCGCAGGAACGTATTAAGATTAAAATGAGTGGACGATGATGTCGTTCGAGGAGGCAGGCAGAGCCACCTCCATCACCTGCCCCACAACCAGAGAGTCCTAACTCTCGATTTAATAGGATTAAAACAGATGTACAGCAGGATTTTGAGCAGATGGTAGCACTATTCACACAACATTTTGGATTTAATACCTCAGGTACCACTCCTACACCACCACAAGGACCTGCCGTGCCTCCAGTACAGATAGACTCAGTGCCTCTCGTCACTCAGCTCGATGACAGAAATATGGTCTGACTGAGGGACTTTTTGAAAATGAATCCACCCGCATTCAAGGGGAGAAAGGATCCCATAGAGGCTGAGGAGTGGATGACTGAGTTGAGAGTCATATTTGACTATTTGGGATGCACTGATGCTGGAGGGTCAGTATGGGTGCTTATATGTTGAAAGGGAAAGCCCGAGATTGGTGGGATACTACCCAGAGTATTTTGATGTCCCGACAGGATGTGATTTTTTGGGAAGAGTTTCAGAAGGCCTTTAGAGCCCAATATGTACCACGAGCTACCCAGAGAAGGATGCATGCTGAGTTTTCGAGTATGGTACAGGGCGATATGTCTGTGGATGACTATGAGAGTCGGTTTACCACTCTATTGAAATATGATCCAGAGACCTTTAAGGATGAAGAGTTCAGTACTGAGAGATTTGTCTATGGACTGAAGCCCATCATCATAGATCGATTGATAGGGCTGTATATTACTGAGTTTGAAGATGCTCTGAGACGAGCACAAGAGATTGAGAGGGGAATCGAAATGGTACAATCCAAGAATGAGTTCAGAACAGTGACTAGAGATAAGGGCAAGAGGCCAGCGATTTCCCATACAGATATTCGGAGAGGTTCCTTTAGAAGAGGAAAGATTGAGGTACAGAATAACAGATTGGAGAGACCCATAGCTTATTCCATCATTAGGGAGACCCCTCGAGATGTCAGGCTTGAGATAAGGGTTTGTAGAGATTGTGGTCGACCACATGAGGGAAACTGTACTAGGTTGATCCGTGGATATTTTAGATGTGGAGATATGGGTCACAGTGTAAAAGACTATACTCAACCTCAGAGACCACATGCTTCGGAGCCTACCAGACAGCAGCCTCAGAGAGTGAATCCTCTAAGACGGGCCACTGCTGCAGAGAAAAGAAAGAAGCTTGTCACAGTGGGACGTTTGTTTGCTCTGGATAAAGAAACAATAGACACTTCTGCAAAAACTATAAGAGGTACACTCTCTGTCTGTAATCATAAGGCTCATGTGTTGATTAATCCGGGATCCACACATTCATTTATTTCTGAGCATTTTGCATGTAGTTTAAATTTGAAGGTTGAACCTCTAGAGTATATCCTACACGTAAATACCCCTATGCGTGAGTCCCAGAGAACGGATGTGATATGTAGAGGATGTGAAATAAAGGTGGGAGATAGAGTAATGCTAGCATATCTAATGATGTTAGATATACATGGGTTTGATGTAATTTTGGGAATGGATTGGCTGGCAACCAATCGAGTGAGTTTAGACTGCTACACTAAGATTATAACTTTCTCCCTACCTGAACCTTACAGTGTACGTTTGAAACATTGAGGAAATAAACGTGTGGAATTTTTGTAAGCAATTTGAAATTTATGATGTTACCTTTTGAGAGTATTAAATTTGCTTTTAATGTGAAGGTTATGAAGCGCTCATTTCATATGATAATCGGGAACATCCGAAGATTAAGGATATACCCGTGGTGTGTGAATTTTTGGATGTCTTCCTATATGAATTGCCCGGTTTACAACCAGAGAGAGAGCTGGAGTTTACCATTGATTTGGTATCAGATACTCAGCCTATCTCTAAACCTCCGTATAGGATGGCATTAGTGGAACTAGAGGAATTAAAGAAATAACTACAGAAGTTATTGAATCAGGAATTTATTAGACCCAGTGTCTCACCGTAGGGAGCACTAGTGTTATTCGTAAGGAAGAAGGATAGTAGTCTCAGATTATGCATAGACTACCGACTATTGAATAAAGTCACAGTGAAGAATAAATATCCATTGCCAAGGATTGACAATATGCTTGATCAGCTGAGAGGGGCCTCAGTCTTCTCTAAGATTGATTTAAGATCCGGCTATCACCAATTGAGGATTAAGGAGGAAGATATTCCGAAGACGGCCTTCAGGACAAGATATGGCCATTATGAATTTCTAGTGATACCCTTTGGATTGACAAACGCCCCTGCAGCCTTTATAAGGTTAATGAATGAGGTGTTCAGAGACTATCTAGATAAGTTTGTGATAGTCTTTATTGATGATATCTTGGTGTACTCTGGGTCTTCTGAGGAGCACGCACAACACTTGTGGTTAGTACTTCAGATACTCCGAGATAAACAATTATATGGAAAGCTTAGTAAGTGTGAGTTTTGGCTGGATCGGATAGCTTTCCTTGGACATATAGTTTCAGCGGAGGGAGTATCAGTTGATCTAATTAAAGTGGAGGCTGTGCTTAATTGGAAAAGACTGAGGACAGTTACAGAGCTACGAAGTTTTCTTGGTTTAGTAGGATATTACAGAAGATTTGCGGAATGATTTTCTAGGATTACCGCTCCTTTGACTAAGCTCACACGCAAGGAGACTCCGTTCATATGGACTGATCAATGTGACCTCAATTTTCAGGAGTTAAATTGTCACAACCCAAATTACCTAAAATCACTACAAATTTTTGGCTTTTCGATTATTATTTAATCCTTACCTTTCTCTCATTGTTACCATCTTACCAAACAGTTGGGCTATGATTCGGTGTTAGTCACCTCTCACCTATTTACCATTTCATTTCCATAATCACATTCACATATTAGAGTTTACTATCTTTTGACTTTAACTAAATACATACACAATGGTATTTACATAACCTAACGTCCTCGACATCATATACATTTACAGTACTGTTCATTACATGTTCAGATACAAAACTATACAAATATGTATACCTATCTCTCGATGGGAAGCAGCGGATACCAAGAATGCAAGTCATCAGCCGCTCACTAACAATTGCGAGTGCTCTGAAAAGATAGGAAAATAAGGGGGGTGAGCAAACCACACGCTCAGTAAGGCAATTATGCAAGTAAGTAGATAGCTCCACTATCTACATGCTCATAATGCCATGCCCTTAAAAATCCATTTCATTTCATTAAAATCTCAAGCACAAAATCATGAATACATCAATGACTTAGTTTATAAAACTGTTCATGCATATATAAATCATACTACTTATGCATCAATGGCATTTTATGTGACATCATTAAATCATACTTAGCATGAATTAAAGCAAAATCATGCATTATTTCATGCGATATAAAACAAATCATGAGATACAATCATTTCATGAATTTATCATTAAAGTATGGAAACTCATCATGCTACTACATTTAAATCATTTCAATTAAAACGCAGTATAAAATAACCCAAAGGGGTTAAAAATCTCATAATTCAATTCCAAACTCATAAAACAATGCTTTAAAATTCATTATAAAACTTCGGTTATAAAACCACCCTTCTTTCAGGGTCACATATCATAAAATCATAAAATCGGAGGCCTGACCCCTCCCTCGGGTCTACCCTGGTCTATTGACCAATAGTTATATCATGTGAGACATGTAGATGACTATCAGTAACAACATATGACTATGGTCATAACCTAGTGATCCCTGGCAACACGGTACCTAGTGTGCGGGGTATCACACCTGAAACGGGAGGTGGGTCAGTCCTACCCGCCAAAACAGCATAACATCAGGATTGCGAGGGCAAGGCTTGTTGCCTCGTGGCTAATGCAACTCCACTCCAACAATCCCCACGGTACAGCATACTCCGCGTGACCTACATGGTACAACGTACTCCGTGAACCCAAGCTCAGTCAAGGGTGCCTGTAATAGGTCTTATACACCCATACCATCTCTGTCTCAGTATGCACGTGTGAGCATATCATCTCACTGTGACACACAGTCTACAGGAGGCTCTAACACGGCTATATGCATGTCATAGAAATCCTTGTGCGAGCGAAGCTCTAGCACGACTCCATGCATATTTATGATATCAGAAAATCTCGTGCGAATGAAGCTCTAGCACGGTTTCATAGAAATCATTAAAATCTGCGTACGAGTAGCACTCCAATACGACTTAAAAATGAATGAGTTATAAATCCATATAAAATCACATGCGAGCGAGCTCCAGCACGGTGTTATGCATCATTAAATCAAATCTCATGCGAGTTACACTCCAGCACGGCTTTATGAATAAATAAATCAAATCTCGTGCGAGTTACACTCTAGCACGGCTTTTATGCAATTATCATATCAAAATAGGATGCAAGCTAAGCTCCAGCATCTCTCATGCATGTCAAATCATAAAAACTAGTGCGAACAATCGCTCCAGCACCTTTTTATGCATATCAGGTCAAAATAGTCAAAACCATCAAAACACTCAAAACAGAGTGCGAGCTAGGCTCCAGCACTTCTCATGCATTTCACAAGAATAAAAATCAATGCGAGCAACCGCTCTAGCACATTTCATGCATATGATGTCACACAAGTCGGTCCGAGCACCGTTCAAGCACATTTTATGCACACTCACAAATGCAGATATAGTCACAAATGCAGATATAGTGCGAGCTATGTGCTGGCACTATCTGTTTCCATATAAACTTGATAGTTGGCCCATTTTCTAAAGAAATTTCATTTAAATATAAATAACACTTACGTAGTGTTATCTTGTGAAATTTATGTAATAACTAGCCAATCTATCAATTTACTTTGCTTAAAAACCAATAAAATTCCTTAATTCAGAAAATTCCTTAAATCATGCATTTCGTGCATGTCATGCTTTCACAATCCTTAGGTGAACTTCCCTCAATAGGGGTAAAATAGTCTTTTCCTATTTCGAGTCCTTAAAATCTTTAAACCATTTTTAGGACCTTTGTACAATATCAATGTATACATACATATTCAGTGTATACAAAAACTATTAAAATACGCATAGCTACCTCTAGCTACTCACACAATTCCCTTACCTCATTTTTCTGTACAGTCTGACCTTTCCATTGATGACTCGTCACGCAATCTGATTTGTTCCCAATCCAAATCAAATCTCCAGCACTGCGGATAAATATTCATCAGGTCAAATACAATATATGTAATTGTATTTCATATTTTCTAGGCTTAATTTAAATCATTGGGCACGTTCACCCATATTCGGCCCGATTGTACTATAATGGGCCTTCATCGGCCTTAAGCCCGTTTTTCACTCACTATTCACATTATCGAGGCCTATTGGGTTCATTGGGCCCATCAGTATTTATTGAGCCTCGTTCTAAATTTTTGAATAGCTTATGAATTATTTTTGACAATTTATCCCAATTTCCAGAATATAATTCATTTAATGCAGAAATTAAATCTGTAATTTATTTAACACGCATAACGATGCAATATTATCATAAATAAGGGTTACTTACCCGAGATTCCATAATAGTACGCAAATTGAGGTTGACTCGAGCTCTCGTTTGACGTCAATTGTCAAGCTACACAAATTTAATATTTTTTCAGGTAAACTTTTAGTCGAATATTAATCAAATTAAATATTTTGAAATTTAAATCGATCAATTCGATTGCTTACCGACTTACCCGTAGCTCGATTGCATCACTGGGATTTTTTCCCAATTTTTCCTCTTTTCTTTTTCCCTTTTTTCTCTTTCTTTTCTTTTCTTTTTGGCTGAACCGGTTCGGTCCGGTTTAACCCGGTTTAGACAAGTTCGGTCCAGCGGTTCAGTCCAGTTTGATCCAACGGTTCAGTCCGGTTCGACCGGTTTAGGCATCATTTCGACATTCCGGCGCCGTCCGACCGGTTCTCCGGTCGATTCCACCGCCAAAGGGTGCGGCCTCGCCTCTAGAGGCTTCTTTTGGCCTCGTATGGGGTTGACCGGCGCAGGATTCCGTCGAATCCGTCCTACTCTCCCGCAACTTCCCTCTCACAGATCTCCTCGCCGGTGACGATTCACGGCGCGTGGTGGCCATCGAGCTCTCCCCCGGTGTCTGTCATTCCGTTGCCCAGCACTCCCGCACCGTCTGCCACTGGTTCGTCGCCGGTGAATCTCTTCCTCAGTCTCGTCTTCGTTTCGCGTTTTTCTTCGTTTTTATTTTCATGTAAATTCCAAATTTCGTTTCTTTTTTTCCTTTTTTTTCATTTACATATTTTATTTATAATATATTTTTATTATTATTTTATTCATTTCGTGTTTTAATTAAAATCGGGTCTTACAATCTCCCCCACTTAAGAAATTTGGTCCTCCAAATTAAAACCAAGTCAAATGGGTCCATAAACAACTCCGGGTATGTCTATCGTATCATACTCTTTAATTCTCATGTAACTTTTTCCAGAGTGTAATACTACCAACGGACTTGACTAGGGAGATCATCTTAAACCTCAACACTTTCTCCTTCCGTCTAATACCCGAATCGATTTTTCAACATATGTTATACTTTCATTGAGCTAAGCTATTGGAGCTCATATCCGCTTACATATGCTGGGTCTGGATAGTATTTTCGAAGCATCAAAAGATTGGACACATTGTAGATGCCTGCTAATTCAAGTGGTAACGCCAACCTACAGGTCTTATCTCCAACTTTGTCCAATCTCTCAAAGGATTCCATCTAACGAAACTCAATTTGCCTTCTTTCTTAATCTCGTTATGTCCTTATGACAAATAACTGCCAACAAACTAATTCACCCTCAGTGAATTCCAATGGTTTTCTTCTCTTGTCAACATAGCTTTTCTGCCTGCTCTGAGGTGTTCTTAATCTTTCACAGTTTAATCTGAACATCCTCAGAGGTTTGTCTTACCAATTCGAGAATAATTCTCTATCTGTCACCAACTTCTTCTTATCTAAGTCGGGAAACAACTCCCTAAGGCCATACAATGTCTCATATAAAATGTTATCTCGATACTCAAGTGATAACAGTCATTATTGGTGAATTTGATTAGTAACAACTGATCATCCCAGGAGCTTATCAAATCAATGGCACACGCTCTCATCATATCCTCCAGAACCTGTACAGTCCTCTCTGACTGACTATCTGTCTGAGGATTGAAGCTATGCTAACACTCAATCGGGTTCCCATAGCTTTCTGAAAAATATTCCCAGAAGCGGGAATCCCTATCTGATACCATGCTCACTGGGATGCTACATAATGCTCCACAATTTTCCATACACATAACTCTGCCTACGCACTTAGAGTATCTGGGGATTTCCATAGCCAGAAGGTGGGTAGACTTAATCAATCTATCAACTATCACCCAAGTAGCCTCGTGATTTATCCGGGTCCTCTGTAACCTATCACGATATCCATGGTAACTTGTTCCCATTTTCGTGTCAATATAGGTAGAGGCTGTAATAATCCTGTAGACTTCTATTGCTCTACCTTAATCTGTTGACATACGAGACACTTTTCCACAATCTTTACAATGTCTCTTTTCAGACCTGACCACCAATACCCTTTTCAGAGATTTCAATATATTTATTACTTCCTGGATGCACTATATATCCCGAAGAGTGAGCTTCTGACAATAACACTTTCTTATCAACTGTGGTCCTGGGGAGCACTTATACTATCTCTGAACCTCTGTAAGTCACATCACTCACTGTGAACTCTGTCACTATACCCTTCTGAATCTGACCCACACTATCGACACTATGCCGATCATCACGCTAAGCCTGGCAAATCCGATCACACAAATCCGGTTTTAACCTCAGGCTAGCTGTCACAAAATCACTGTCATCATCAGAAGGGATCACATCACTACTGAGACTCACAACTGCTCTAGCAGCTCACGCTCCCTAACCATCATATGTGATACCATCCCGATGCTCTTTCTGCTCAAGGCATCAGTCATTACATTAGCCTTTCCTGGGTGGTACAATGTTCCCAATCATAATCCTTAGAAGC
Organism: Firmiana major; assembly: GCA_033439115.1. Classification (NCBI taxonomy): domain Eukaryota; kingdom Viridiplantae; phylum Streptophyta; class Magnoliopsida; order Malvales; family Malvaceae; genus Firmiana; species Firmiana major. The sequence continues at coordinate 37,837,886 of CM065907.1, read as the reverse complement.
TTTAACCCTCTTGGTTATCTCATATTTTACTCTTTCTGTGAAAACAGATACTCGGGGCTTTTACAATCAGTGCATACCCAAAATTTCTTACCATTTAACTGGTGGCGTCATACTTTAAGTGTAAACGCTACGGCTGCCAACTCTAAATCATGGGTCAGATAGTTTCTTTGATGGTCCTTGAACTACTGGATCCATAAACGACTATCTTCCTATTTTACATCAATACACAGCCCAATCCTTATTTGAGGTATCCATACACACTGAGAACCTCTTGAGCTGTTGGTTATGGTGAGAATAATTACGGTGGTCAGTTTATTCCTTCAATATACCAAGACTTACCGAAGCTACTTTCATACTTATCATCCTACTGACATACAATCTTTTTCTAAATGAGATGTATCAACTGAGCAGCCCACTTCAAGAAACTCACAACAACTCGTCTGTAAGACAATTTCTAGTTGCTACTCATGCTCTTCCCTGGACTTCAAATACATCAAAATATCATTGCTAAAGATGATGACAAATCAGTCCAGGTAAGGTTTAAATACCTCATCGTAGTTGAGTTCCACTAAATATTTCAATTACCCATATACTTAACCTATGTACGCATAAACGTATAATGTCATTTCGAAATCGCTTTCGTTCAAGCTACTAACCCACGTCATTTCCTTTTTCTTATATTAACGACTTTTATAAAATTTTAATTTTTTTAAACCTTCATGATTAATCGAATTCTATATTTCTTTATCGTACCAGTAAAGGTACCCAAATTTTAAATGTATGTATATTACGATAGTCGATTTCAATTTATAGGTTATGTGTGTGCTTCTAGACGCTGTCAAATCTTCAGGCGGGGAGGTATTTTGAAACACCATTATTAATCCTCAGACTTAACCACATGGACTGGGTGTAGATATATCCATCCCCTATACTTGGTCGCAATTCATATTCACTACATATCGCTTAATCCCAATTACTTTACATATCGCTACTCCTCTTTTATTACGTGTTAAACTAATAGTATACTTTTTCCGAGGTGAAATCATCACTATCTTAGGATAGCAATATGAACATCATAGTTTGCAGCCGAATCAATCTATTCTCAAATATTACTTCAAAATTATTCATATTCCATTGAATAAAATCGGCTGACTTATCCCATACCCATATTCAGTTAGTGAAAATCAGCTAACCATCATCATCTTGTCTAAGGGTACAGGCTTCACATCTTTCCCTAGCTTATAAGTAACTGAAGGTGGTATGAATGAATGCGTGGCACCAAGATTAATTAAAATAATTATTTCATTATTCACAACTAGTGTGGTATCTTCCACCACATCAAATGAAACATCAGTAGTATCCTGGTCCAAGGCATACACTCGCCCTCATCCAACATCTTATTTCCGTGGTAACTACCACATATCCTACACTGTTCACACTGCTACACTGCTTACACCTTTATACTACTCACACTGTTACACTGCTCACACTGCTACGGAGCAGGTCGGGGTCCTCCAATCACAATACCCCTCAAAAGTACTATATTTGGATACACTGGGGCCTTACCAATCATCTTACCCCATGACTCAACAGCTCTAAGCTTTTACCAAACTACCTTTTTCCCGTTCTGACATCTTTGTCATCCTCTATTCTCTTTCTGTCTTTATTTCGACCCTTACTACCTTTCCCAATCTCAGAGGCGTGCAACTCATGGTCTTATTCACACAACTGTAGTCTGCGCATTGCCTCGACATAGGCAGTGATATCTAACGGCCAATCGGACTCTAATCAACAATTTGAGCCCTTCCATGAACTTTCAGACATCCTGACTCTCACTGTTCATCGTGTCCGAGTCATATCTGCCCAGGAATATAAACTGAGTTTCATACTCGTCAATCAACCAATTGCTCTGGGTCAGAGTAAAACATTTTATCTGTAATTTCTTTTAAGTAGTGTCCAAGATATTCTGTCACCGAAATACATCTAGAATTATTTATCATGTCCATTCTGGATGTCTAACTCTTAAGATAGGTCGAGTGGACTTCCATCAATGTTCCGACTCGCCCTAAAATCTCATGCATACTCTGAGTAATTAGCTCACAAAATATTCTCCACACTCTGCTCCAACCTCGCGAAACGTGTCTCAATACTGTCCGATCACTCTGTCGGACTCTGTCCGATCTCTCTGTCGGACTCTGTTCGATCTCTCTCACTGTTCATCGTGTCCGAGTCATATCTGCCCAGGAATATAAACTGAGTTTCATACTCGTCAATCAACCAATTCCTCTGGGTCAGAGTAAAACATTTTATCTGTAATTTCTTTTAAGTAGTGTCCGAGATATTCTATCACCGAAATACATCTAGAATTGTTTCTCATGTCCATTCTGAATGTCTAACTCTTAAGATGGGTCGAGCGGACTTCCATCAATGTTCTGACTCGCCCTAAAATCTCATGCATACTCTGAGCAATTAGCTCGCAAAATATTCTCCACACTCTGCTTTAACCTCGCGAAACGTGTCTCTATACTGTCCGATCACTCTGTCGGACTCTGTTCGATCTCTCTGTCGAACTCTGTGGGGCATGCTCAATACCAGCCTCCACGTCAATCTCATCTTGAGTCTCATGTGGCGACTCAATACGACTCTCGGGACTACCTCTATGGCCTCGAGCTCGTGTACTCGCCTCTCTACCATAGCGGCTATCAGTTAATGAGTCTATTCTTGCATTTGAAACCAAATTCTTAGCTACAATTCCATCTTGATATACACAATTGTATCTAAACAATGCACAGTACATGGGGATGTAAACTTCCTTAACCACTAACACCGACTCATATCAGGCCAACTCAGCTCTGATACCATTAAAACTTGACACGAACCAAATTACCTAAAATCACTACAAATTTTTCGCTTTTCGATTATTATTTAATCCTTACCTTTCTCTCATCGTTACCATCTTACCAAACAGTTGGGCTATGATTCGGTGTTAGTCACCTCTCACCTATTTACCATTTCATTTCCATAATCACATTCACATATTGGAGTTTACTATCTTTTGACTTTAACTAAATACATACACAATGGTATTTACATAACCTTACATCCCCGACATCATATACGTTTACAGTACTGTGCATTACATGTTCAGATACAAAACTATACAAATGTGTATACCTGTCTCTCGATGGGAAGCAGCGGATACCAAGAATGCAAGTCATCAGCTACTCACTAACAATTGCGAGTGCTCTGAAAAGATGGGAAAATAAGGGGGTGAGCAAACCACACGCTCAGTAAAGCAATTATGCAAGTAAGTAGATAGCTCCACTATCTACATGCTCATAATGCCATGCCCTTAAAAATCTATTTCTTTTCATTAAAATCTCAAGCACAAAATCATGAATACATCAATGACTTAGTTTATAAAACTGTTTGTGCATATATAAATCATACTACTTATGCATCAATGGCATTTTATGTGACATCATTAAATCATACTTAGAATGAATTAAATCAAAATCATGCATTATTTCATGAGATATAAAACAAATCATGAGATACAATCATTTCATGAATTTATCATTAAAGAATGGAAACTCATCATGCTACTGCATTTAAATCATTTCATTTAAAACACAGTATAAAATAACCCAAATGGGTTAAACATCTCATAATTCAATTCCAAACTCATAAAACAATTCATTAAATTTCATTATAAAACTTTGGTTATAAAACCACCCTTCTTTTAGGGTCTAATATCATAAAATCATAAAATCGGAGGCCTGACCCATCCCTCGGGTCTACCCTGGTCTATCGACCAATAGTTATATCATGTGAGACATGTAAATGACTATCAGTAACAACATAGGACTATGGCCATAACCTAGAGATCCCTGGCAACATGGTACCTAGTGTACGGGGTATCACACCTGAAACGGGAGGTGGGTCGGTCCTACCCGGCAGAACAGCATAACATCAGGATTGCGAGGGCAAGGCTTGCTGCCTCGTGGCTAATGCCACTCTACTCCAACAATCCCCATGGTACAGCGTACTCCGCGTGACATACACGGTACAACGTACTCCGTGAACCCAAGCTCAGTCAGGGGTACCTGCAATAGATCTTATCCACCCATACCATCTCTGTCTCAGTATACACGTGTGAGCATATCATCTCACTGTGACACACAGTTTGCAGAAGGCTCTAACACAGCTATATGCATGTCATAGAAATCCCTGTGCGAGCGAAGTTCTAGCACGGCTCCATGCATATTCATGATATCAAAAAATCTCGTGCGAACGAAGCTCTAGCATGGTTTCATAGAAATCATTAAAATCTGCGTACGAGTAGCACTCCAGTACGACTTAAAAATGAATGAGTTAGAAATCCATATAAAATCACATGCGAGCGAGCTCCAGCATGGTGTTATGCATCAATAAATCAAATCTCATGCGAGTTACACTCCAGCATGGCTTTATGCATAAATAAATCAAATCTCATGCGAGTTACACTCCAGCACAGCTTTTATGCAATTATCATATCAAAACAGGATGCGAGTTAAGCTCCAGCATCTCTCATGCATGTCAAATCATAAAAACTAGTGCGAGCAATCACTCCAGTACCTTTTTATGCATATCAGGTCAAAATAGTCAAAACCGTCAAAACAGAGTGCGAGCTAGGCTCCAGCACTTCTCATGCATTTCACAAGAATAAAAATCAGTCCGAGCAACCGCTCTAGAACATTTCATGCATATGATGTCACACAAGTTAGTGCGAGCAACTGCTCAAGCACATTTTATGCACACTCACAAATGCAGATATAGTGCGAGCTATGTGCCAGCACTATCTGTTTCCATATAAACTTGATAGTTGGCCCATTTTCCAAAGAAATTTCATTTAAATATAAATAACACTTACGTAGTGTTATCTTGTGAATTTATGCAATTACTGACCAATCTATCGATTTACTTTGCTTAAAAACCAATAAAATTCCTTAATTCAGAAAATTCCTTAAATCATGCATTTCGTGCATGTCATGCTTTCACCATCCTTAGGTGAACTTCCCTCAATAGGGGTAAAATAGTCTTTTCCTATTTCGAGTCCTTAAAATCATTAATCCATTTTTAGGACCTTTGTACAATATCAATGTATACATACATATTCAGTGTATACAAAAACTATTAAAATACGCGTAGCTACCTCTAGCTACTCACACAATTCCCTTACCTCATTTTTCTGTACAGTCTGACCTTTCCATTGATAACTCGTTGACACGCCCAAAAGGTATAAGTCCGCAAGTGCACAGGTCGTACAAGTAATAATGGATTTGAGTCCCGAGTTATCGTCCCACAGAGAAGTTGACTAGCCTAATTAACTACTGGTTAATCTTACCCTAAGTATATCCTAGCAAATTATGAATTTTAAAGTTGGTGATCTACTAAGGCTAAAAATTAAATGTACTGAAAATAATAACACTAAAAACTAAGCAAAAGCAAAACCAAGCTAAATGTTACTTACAATACTCCACGCCAGCAACTACCTACAAAAGACAATTAACACAATTAATTACGCAATCAAAATAAAATGCTAAACTAATGAACAAAATTAATTAAGCTAAAATTAAACAAACCTAAGGTAAAATGTGAATGTAATTAAACTAACTAAGAAAATGTAATTTAAACTAACTTAAAATCTAATAAGATAAAAATCTACTTACCTAAAGAAATTCTCAAGCTTCACTCTAACTAAATGCTTAATAAAACAAAATTTAACTAATGCATGCAAATAAATTTAATCTAAATTAACTCTAAAATAAAACTCATAAAATACTAAACTAAAAATTAAATCCTAACACATATAATCTAAAATTAACTATTAACTAAGACTTAAAACTAAGATTAAATTAACAACTTAAATCATTAAATTTAACCTACAATTATCAACTAACAACTATACTAAACTAACAACTAATGAAACAATCACCATAATAAAAATGCCATAGAAATTAACTAAATAAAATAGAGGTGGCCAAACATGGCCTTAACCAATTTAAATCAATCCCATAATTCCCTTCAAACACTGTTCACTCTCTTCTTTGTTTCATTGCATTTTCTTTCCAGGTGTGGTCTCGGTTTCCAGGTACTGCACCAGATTTCGGTTGTCTCCAAGTGCTGCGTCAATGCTTCTGTCCAAGAGCTGCCGCCAGCACCATCCTACCGTGCGTCCACTGCCAATATCCGCACATGTTTCCAGCTCTGTTTTGCCATGCAACGCGTTCTTCTTCCAGCACAAATCTGGTCTACCGTAGCTGGGATTCCTTCAATCGTCGGTAACTTTCAGCACCTCTCATGTGGTTCCCCGTTCTGTCCGCTTTCTCCTGCATCTAGGTGCTGCTCACCAATCTGTACTGTGTAACTGGCACCAGTGCAACGTCTTTCTTCTGCTATGCTTTTGCTCTAGGCGCTGACTGCATCACAGTTTCCAGTTCTGCACAACTTCAGTTTTTGTTCTCTGCATCTTACTTCATCACAGATCGTGGTAGAGGCAACCGAGGAGATCAACAACACTGCAGCACAACTCAGGCAGCGACCTCTCACGTAGCAGCAATGTGCTCAAACAACTGCCCCTACTGAGCTACACATTCCTTCTGCAACAGTCGGCAATACAAAACAGGAGATAAGGCACAATCAGCAGCTGTTAATGTGGAAGTTTAAAGCAGTATAGGTAAACTGAAAATATAAAATAAGATGAAAACCAAGTTAATGAAATGGAAGATGATGAACAGTTTAAGAATCCTAAAACAGGGGAAAACAAAGAAATGAATTGCTGGTTCGGTCCACTGCCATGATGCAGTATGTCTTCTGTTCAGTGTAATCCATCACCGACTAGCAGCTTCCTCATTCCACTCGGCCTTCAGTTCTGCTCTTCACCTTCTGTGTAACCCGAGAGTAACTAAAGAATTCAAAGCTTTTTGTACAAATACAAATGGTTCTAAACAATGATTTAACAACGGTGGTGATCGGAAAAGGAAAAACTTACAAACAATAAAGCAAAGAAATTACCAAATCGAGAGGAACATGGAAACAATCACAGTTTATTAAACCAATGCAAAGTTTGAATAAAACAAGAGAAGAACAAAGACAGGAAACCGAATAGGAAGAACCCGAGAGAAAACAAAATAAAAATAATACTTTAAATTAAAACTTAAACAGTAAAATAACAATGAATGGAAACTGAATAAATCCTAGAAGAAAATAGATAATGGTAGCTGCTGTCACGAGCTGAAAAACATAAAAAAAACCTAAGGAAAATAAAACCTAAAATAAATGTTTAACCTAAAAAAAAACTAAAAGCTACAGCTACCCCTTTTTCAATTGACATCTTTTTCTATTTATACACACACTTAAGGGTACAATTGTAATATTTCCATCCTAGATGAGTTGACATTGTTTGGCCACTTGTCTTCTCACCATTGGCTCCTTGAAAAATAATATTTCCATGTCATCTGTCTTTTTGTCCAATTGGATGTGCTAGGCTCGTGTTGTCTGCGTGGTCCAATCTCGATTTTAGCACAATTTCGGTCCATTTTCTATCGAAATATTCAAAATTTGTCACGCCCCGGAAGCGCGGAAAATTGGGCTAATTTAAAATTTTTATCCATTAACTATGTTGTTTTCCTATCCATGTCTAGATTTAAATTCTTTTTCATTTTCCAGGATCTCATTACATTACATACATTCTGTATATATAAAATCATTTACAACTATTACATCCCGACTATTATATACAATAGTATCTATTATGTATCACATGTCTGGAATATAAGTAAGACTGTACCTCAAGGTTACTAAAGTATCCGATGGAAGGTCGGACTACCTTGTCAACGACCACTGTGAGACCCCGTATATGTATAAGGGTATATATGCACATAGAAGTGTAAATAGAGTTGTACTATGAATTCATGAGTGAAGTATATGTGATGTAAGTCCACAAGTAATGTACACACTTGTAATGAGAGTGATAATTGTACATACAAGTTTCATTATATATGAATGTGTGTAGAATGGATTATGAGTAGTTTGGTAAAATGGAAGTAGAATTGCATAAGATGTGCACTTCCATTCTTGTTTATGTTAAGTACCATTGGTCATACAAAGATCCTACACAAGTTTTAATGTGTATGAAGTGAGGATAGATGCCATTTTCAAGTCTCAAAGAAGAATGAATGAGGAAATGATCATGGTAGCAAATTAAGGATATTTGGTAAGTGTTGTTGCAGAGGAAATCTGGAAATTTTGAAGGGCAGATCGATCTCAGGGGATGAGAGATCGATCTGGAAGAGCCAGAATGCTCTTATTTGGGCGAAGGAATAGAACAGATCGATCTCCAATGGACCAGATCGATCTCCTTAGCTCTCTGTTTGGGAGCAGATCGATCTCATGCTTCGACAGATCGATCTCATGCCTTGACAGATCGATCTCATGCTTCGACAGATCGATCTCAGGCTTAAAAATACCGTGAAAAAGAGGGATTTTAAGGGACCAGATCGATCTCCTCTTGGACCAGATCGATCTCCTCAAGTTATTTCTATATAAGGAGTGCTGGAAATCAGAAAATTTTGGGAAAAACACAAACCTTTCACTTTCAACCCAAAAACCTAACATTCTCTCTCTAAAATCAGCCATTTTCAGTGAGGTTTGAAGAGAGACCATTAGAGACAAAGTTGTTCCTATCAAAGAGAAGAACAACATAGTTTGAAAGCAATTTCCCATTGTTGATATTGAAGGATTTAAGGGCATTGCCATTGGAGCAAGAAGAGAAATCAAATTTGGTAAGATTCTAACACTCCAACTATGGTACATTGTTTATTTAATTGATTTTGGAGTTGTTTGGCATGAGTATGGATGGTTAGAAACTATCTAAATACATTGGAATGATTTTGACCTAGAAATGGTCTAGAGTGAGAAAGTGGAATGTATGGAGATTAATGATGAATGAGATATGTAAAAGTTATTTATAGTGTTGTGGTATGATTTTAAGATGTGGTTAGTGGATAAATTGGGAGATTTACCTAAAAGAGGTAAAATGAGGGTTTAGGCATTTGTAAAATGCTTAAGTAAATAATGTTGACTAGTGAGGTCAATTATGGGTTAAATACGTTAACTCAATCGATTTAATGAATGAATCGCAGCTTCCGAAGATACGCCGAGGCGAGTTGACCCAAGAGCGTGAGGAGCTAAGAGAAAAGGAGTCACACCAAGTAAATCGAGGTAAGGGAATTGTGTGGACTCTTAGAGATATTGTGCGCAATTTGGGCGCATAAATGTTTTGCTAGAATGCATGAGATTAGGAAATGCTGTTGTTGGGTGATTGAAGGGTAAAAGTTGGGAGTTTGAGAAATGTGCATGAAAACAAAAAGCATATTGCTTTGAAAATCATGTTTTATTGCTTTTTAGCAAATGATTGGTAGGTTGGCTAACATTGAAATGATTTGCAAAAGAAATGAGTATGTTTTGGTTTTGATAACCACATTTTGCAAGTTTTGAGCCACCTACATGATTTCGTGAGTATGGAAGAGTGCAAGAGGCACTAGTTTTCACATGGATTTCATATTGTTTTGGCATTGTGCTTTGAGTTTGTCTCGCACTGGATGCCCATCTTGCATGTTGCCGTGTTTGGAGCTTCGAGTAGACTTGGTGTCACATCGATTAAATAGGCTCACACGTGCATTGTTTTGAGACATGGCATGTTAAAACAACCTGATGAGCCCGAACGAGGGATAAGGGTTGGAGATCCGCCTGATGAGCCCGAACGAGGGATAAGGGTTGGAGGAACAGCTGATGAGCCCGAACGAGGGATAAGGCTGGGGGTCCACGGAGTACGTTGTACCGTGCATGTAGCATGGAGTACATTGTACCGTGTTGTGATGTGATGTGCCGTCTTCGGACGAGATCTGCTATGGACTGGCGGGTAGGATTTGACCCACCTCCCGTGTGGAAGCAGATGGTGGTGATATCCCGCACACCTGATCCGTGTAGCCGGTATCACAGGTTATGTACATAGACCTTGAGGTTATTACCTATTGTTGAAACTGCCTATCTCACATGTATAATGCTATTTGAGAATAAATCCATGTTTGAAGTGATTGTGGTCAGGAAAGCCCGAGGGATGGGTTGGGACCTGACGTTGAATTGATTTGTTAATGGTTTTTAAAGTGCACGAGTGCATGATGTTTAATGCCATGCCTTATTGTGAAAATGCATGATGTTTAATGCCATGCTTTTATTGTGAATTATGCATGATGATTTATACCATGCTTTGAGTTGAAATGTGCACTGAATTTTAATAGCATGAATGCTTTACATACCATTAACACAATCATACACTCATGTTTTGAGATAAACAATGAATAAAATGCTTTTGAGCATGGCATCACGATCACGTAGATAGTACAGTATCTACCTGTTCGCATGATTGCCTTACTGAGCGTGTGGTTTGCTCACCCCCCTTATTTTCCCCCTCTCTACAGAGATTTGAGTATAGATTGAGCGTGACTGGAGGCGTTCCCTTTTGGTAATCCGCTGCATCCCATCGCTAAAGGTATACACACTTGGATTATTTTGTATCTAAACTAGACATAGCACAGTAGCATTTTGTATGTAACTACTGGGGATGTAAAATAATGTAAACACATGTAACAACTCTGATATATATACATTTATACAAGTGTTTACTCATAAATAATGTTTCAAATTGAATTGGTATGGTGGAGTGAGTTAGACGTCGACACACAGCCCAACTGTTAAGCGTGTGGTTGTTCACGATCGAGGAAGGATGATTAAGGATTGATGCATGAAAATGCGAAAATTTTGTACGTATTTCGGTAAGTTGAGGGTCGTGACAGAAGTTGGTATCAGAGCTCGAGTTGGTTTGACGTGTGTCGTGTCTAAAATACTTAATAAGTAAAAAAAAAAAAATTACATCCCCAAGTTACTGTGCTTGTTTAGATACAAATAGTGTATGTCGATGGGTTGACTAAGTAATTGGTTGTGAATGTAGGGAACTGAGTAAGTATGCCTAATACCAGTCGCGGTAGAGGGATGAGAGCACAAGCTCGAGGCCGTAGAGGTAGGCCTGGGGGTCGTGTTGAGCCGGAAACACACGAGGCTCAGGAGGATGTTGAGGTGGAGGTTGATGTTGAACACGCTCCACAGGGTCCAGAGGAGAGGCCCGAGAGTACTGAGGCTCGCTTCGCGAGGATTGAGCGGAGCATTGAGATGATTTTGGAATTGGTCACTCAATCTTTACCTGGAGTTGGCGGTAGACAGAGTCCCGCTACACAGGGTGATGCCGAGCAGGCAGCAGCTCCTGAGGCACGGGCAAGGGAAGCCCAAGGACCTCAGACGACAGATACCCCACCCCCACAGGATGTGCCTACGCCGGTTGCTACGCCAGGCAGTAGAGGTTGGGGATATGGATGTGATTTGGATAGACTGCGGCAATTCCAGAAGTTTGGACCGCCGTCTTTCAGTGGAGTAAAGGACCCAGTGGCGGCTGAGGATTGGATCAATGAGATCGAGAAATTATATGGGTTCTTTGAGTGCACTACTACCGAGATGGTAGCATTTGCCGCTTTTATGCTGAAGGGATCAGCAGAACATTGGTGGAAATCCACCAGGCCTATTTTGAGAGCCCGGCATACTGAGATCAGCTGGGATGTGTTTCTAGAGGCCTTCCGGAGACAGTATGTCCCGGATACCGCCCAGTGAAAGCTAAAGATGGCATTTTTGGGACTGACCCAAGGGAACAGGACTGTGGATGAGTATGAGACTGCTTTTATATCCCTGGGCAGATATGATCCCAACACGATGAGTAATGAGGTCGAGAAGATCCAGAAGTTTGTGGATGGATTGAGACCAACCATCAGGTCTAAATTGGTTCCCTTGGATATACCGACCTATGAAGAGGCAGTGCGCAGGGTGCAATTATGTGAACAAGATGTTGATAGAATCGCCTCGAAATTTGGAAAGGTTGGTAAGATGAGGGACAGAGATAAGAAGAGACCTATGTTGGATAGAGGCTTCAGCTATAAAGGAAGCAAGAGATTCTCTGGAAGGAGGCCAAGAATTGATGAAATCCGGGACAGGACAGTTGATACTCCCATGTATCCGGCCATTGCTCCAGCTAAGGGAATCGTGATTGGAGGACCACGGCCTACTACAGAACAGTGTGGCAGGTGTGGTAGGTACCATGGTACTCGACCATGTTATGGACCTCAGGTTGTATGCTTCAGATGTGGGAAGCCAGGGCACGTAATCAGAGATTGCCCAGAGATGATAGAGAGAGCCCCACAGAAGGGCAAGGAACCAGAGAGAGCTCCAGTTGGTACTGCTGCTCCGAGGAGGAGGGCTACAGCTGAGGAAAAGGGGAAGCAAGTAGTGGGTGTAAGCAGAGGACGAGTGCACGCACTGGATCAGGATACTGCAGATCAGTCTTCAGATGTGGTAAAAGGTACCATCCAAATCTTTGATTTAGAAGCTTATGTACTGTTTGATCCTGGTGCCACACACTCCTTTATTTCGCCATCCTTTGCATGTAAATTGTTGAAGCATGTAAAACCCACGCTGCTTGATAAGATGTTATTGATATCTACCCCTATGAATGATAGTCAGTTGACTGAGCATATATATAGGGATTGTAAAATGAAGATAGGAGGTAAAGAGATGGCAGCCGATTTAATTTTATTAAACATGAGTGATTTTGATGTGATCCTAGGAATGGATTGGTTGGCTGCCAATCATGTTGTTATGGATTGTCATGCTAAAACCTTGATGTTTCCAAAGATAGACAACCTTGTAGTAAATTTTGTGAAATGAAATTAAAGAACATGATTATTATAAGTGTGATGAGTACAATCTTGATACATGATGTATGAAAGATAAATTTGATTTCATTTATGTATGTGATGTGATGATTTATGATACTAATGGTGGAAGGAATAATGTGAAGGATTCATCGCTTTTGTGATTGAGACGGATAAGGCACATCCGGAATTGGAAGACATACCAGTGGTTAGGGATTTTCCAGATGTCTTTCCGGATGAGTTACCAGGGTTACCTCCAGATAGGGAGATGGAGTTTGGGATAGATTTGGCACCTGGTACAGAGCCGATGTCCAAGCCACCATACAGAATGGCTCAAGTTGAGTTAGAGGAGTTAAGGAAACAATTACAAGAGTTGCTGGAGAAGGGGTTTATCAGGCCGAGCGTCTCACCTTGGGGAGCACCGGTCCTGTTTGTAAGGAAGAAGGATGGAAGCCTCCGACTGTGTATAGACTACCGGTTGTTGAATAAGGCCACCATCAAGAATAAGTATCCCCTCCCACGCATCGATGATTTGTTGGATCAGCTTAAGGGAGCGCAGGTCTTTTCCAAGATAGATCTGAGGTCAGGGTACCATCAGTTGAAGATACGAGATGGAGATGTACCCAAGACAGCTTTTCGCACCCGGTATGGACATTACGAGTTTATGGTTATGCCATTCGGGCTGACGAATGCTCCCGCAGCTTTTATGTCCTTGATGAATGAGGTATTCCACCAGTATTTGGATCGATTTGTTATTGTGTTTATTGATGATATACTGGTGTATTCAAGGTCTAGAGAGGAACATGAAAGGCATTTGAGGATAGTGCTACAAACCCTCCGAGAGAAGAAGTTGTACGCTAAACTCAGTAAGTGCGACTTTTGGTTGGAACAGATCTCTTTTCTAGGTCACATAGTATCAAAGGATGGAGTATCAGTGGATCCATCTAAGATTGAGGCCGTAGTTCAGTGGCAGAGACCCCAAACAGTGACAGAGATCAGAAGTTTCCTGGGTTTAGCTGGGTATTATCGAAGGTTTGTAGAGGGATTTTCGAGGTTAGCTGCTCCATTGACACGTCTCACAAGGAAAAATGTGGAGTTTGTGTGGGACGAGAAGTGTGAAGAAAGTTTTGAGGAGCTGAAAAGGAGATTAACTACAGCTCCAATACTCACCATTCCTACCAGCTCAGGAGGTTTCTCGGTGTATGCAGAGGCTTCACACCTAGGACTGGGCTGTGTATTGATGCAGGATGGGAAGGTAGTAGCCTATGGATCAAGACAGTTAAAGGATCATGAGAGGAACTACCCGACCCATGACTTGGAGTTGGCAGCGGTGGTGTTTGCGCTGAAGATATGGCGCCACTACCTCTATGGTGAGAGATTCCAGATTTATACAGATCATAAGAGCCTTAAGTACCTGTTCTCACAGAAAGAGTTGAACATGAGACAGAGGAGATGGCTCGAGTTGTTAAAGGATTATGATTGTGAAATCTTATACCACCCGGGTAAAGCAAATGTGGTTGCTGATGCATTGAGTAGGAAGCATCTCGGGATGGTATCATTCATGATGATCAGGGAACACGAGCTGTTGGAACAGTTCATGAACCTCAGTTTGGATATGACCCGGCCTGACGCTGATAGTGGATTTATGATAGCTAGCCTGCAGTTGGAACCGGATCTGGTAGATCGAATCCGACAGGCTCAGCGAGCTGATCAGCAGTGTAGTGATATTGTCGGGCAGATACAGAGGGGTATAGAGACGGACTTTGGGTTGAGTTCGGATAGATTGTTGAGGTTCAGAGGTAGAATATGTGTTCCTGATGACGCAGAGATCAGAAGGTTGATCCTGACAGAGGCTCACTCATCGAAGTATACGATACATCCAGGGGGTACCAAAATGTATCAAAACCTTCGAAAGGTTTATTGGTGGTCAGGAATGAAAAAGCACATTGCTGAATATGTTGCTAAGTGTCTCGTTTGTCAGCAGGTGAAGGTAGAGCATCAGAAGCCTGCAGGGTTATTGCAGCCTCTACCGATACCGACATGGAAGTGGGAGCATGTCACCATGGATTTTGTGATGGGATTGCCGAGGACCCGGAGAGGTCATGATGCCATATGGGTGATTGTGGATCGGTTGACGAAATCAGCCCATTTTCTAGCTATGAGAGCTACCGATACTCTGAGCCAGTTAGCGAACCTATATGTGCGCGAGATAGTGAGGCTACATGGAATTCCAGTGAGCGTTGTTTCTGATAGGGATGCCCGCTTCACTTCCCACTTTTGGGAACGTTTTCAGGAAGCGATGGGGACCCAGTTGAATTTTAGCACCGCGTTTCATCCTCAGACAGATGGTCAGTCAGAGAGGACTATACAGACCCTGGAGGACATGTTGAGAGCGTGTGCATTGGATTTTGGAGGCTCCTGGGATGACCATTTGCCACTCGCAGAGTTCGCGTATAATAACAGTTTTCATGCGAGTATCGGGATGGCACCATATGAGGCATTGTATGGGCGTAGATGCCGTTCCCCTATTGGATGGGAAGAGGTTGGTGACAGACAGATCTTTGCTCCCGACTTGGTTAGACAAGCCTCTGAGGACGTCCAATTGATATGTGAGAGGTTACGGACAGCTCAGAGCAGGCAAAAGAGTTATGCTGACAAGAGACGGAGACCACTAGAGTTTGAGGTGGGTGAGTCAGTGTTTTTGAAAGTTTCCCCTTCGAAGGGAATTATGAGATTTGGGAAGAAGGGAAAGTTGAGCCCTCGATATATCGGGCCATTTGAGATACTTGATAAGGTGGGAGACAAGGCGTATAGACTGGCATTGCCACCAGAGTTGGCAAGTGTGCATAACGTCTTCCACGTATCCATGTTGCAGAAGTATCACCCGGACCCGACACATGTGATAAGATATGAGCCTTTGGAGCTCAATGAGGGTATGACCTATGTTGAGAAGCCAGTTCGGGTATTGGACAGAAAAGAGAAAGTGCTGAGGACAAAGACAATTCCCTTGGTGAAGATACTTTGGCAACATCACACTGTGGAAGAAGCCACATGGGAATTGGAGAGTTTGATGCGGGAGAGGTATCCCGAGTTGTTCACAGCATAATTGGTTCCAATTTGGAGGACCAAATTTTCTAAGTGGGGGAGAATGTGAGACCTCGTATATGTATAAGGGTATATATGCACATAGAAGTGTAAATAGAGTTGTACTATGAATTCATGAGTGAAGTATATGTGATGTAAGTCCACAAGTAATGTACACACTTGTAATGAGAGTGATAATTGTACATACAAGTTTCATTATATATGAATGTGTGTAGAATGGATTATGAGTAGTTTGGTAAAATGGAAGTAGAATTGCATAAGATGTGCACTTCCATTCTTGTTTATGTTAAGTACCATTGGTCATACAAAGATCCTACACAAGTTTTAATGTGTATGAAGTGAGGATAGATGCCATTTTCAAGTCTCAAAGAAGAATGAATGAGGAAATGATCATGGTAGCAAATTAAGGATATTTGGTAAGTGTTGTTGCAGAGGAAATCTGGAAATTTTGAAGGGCAGATCGATCTCAGGGGATGAGAGATCGATCTGGAAGAGCCAGAATGCTCTTATTTGGGCGAAGGAATAGAACAGATCGATCTCCAATGGACCAGATCGATCTCCTTAGCTCTCTGTTTGGGAGCAGATCGATCTCATGCTTCGACAGATCGATCTCATGCCTTGACAGATCGATCTCATGCTTCGACAGATCGATCTCAGGCTTAAAAATACCGTGAAAAAGAGGGATTTTAAGGGACCAGATCGATCTCCTCTTGGACCAGATCGATCTCCTCAAGTTATTTCTATATAAGGAGTGCTGGAAATCAGAAAATTTCGGGAAAAACACAAACCTTTCACTTTCAACCCAAAAACCTAACATTCTCTCTCTAAAATCAGCCATTTTCAGTGAGGTTTGAAGAGAGACCATTAGAGACAAAGTTGTTCCTATCAAAGAGAAGAACAACATAGTTTGAAAGCAATTTCCCATTGTTGATATTGAAGGATTTAAGGGCATTGCCATTGGAGCAAGAAGAGAAATCAAATTTGGTAAGATTCTAACACTCCAACTATGGTACATTGTTTATTTAATTGATTTTGGAGTTGTTTGGCATGAGTATGGATGGTTAGAAACTATCTAAATACATTGGAATGATTTTGACCTAGAAATGGTCTAGAGTGAGAAAGTGGAATGTATGGAGATTAATGATGAATGAGATATGTAAAAGTTATTTATAGTGTTGTGGTATGATTTTAAGATGTGGTTAGTGGATAAATTGGGAGATTTACCTAAAAGAGGTAAAATGAGGGTTTAGGCATTTGTAAAATGCTTAAGTAAATAATGTTGACTAGTGAGGTCAATTATGGGTTAAATACGTTAACTCAATCGATTTAATGAATGAATCGCAGCTTCCGAGGATACGCCGAGGCGAGTTGACCCAAGAGCGTGAGGAGCTAAGAGAAAAGGAGTCACACCAAGTAAATCGAGGTAAGGGAATTGTGTGGACTCTTAGAGATATTGTGCGCAATTTGGGCGCATAAATGTTTTGCTAGAATGCATGAGATTAGGAAATGCTGTTGTTGGGTGATTGAAGGGTAAAAGTTGGGAGTTTGAGAAATGTGCATGAAAACAAAAAGCATATTGCTTTGAAAATCATGTTTTATTGCTTTTTAGCAAATGATTGGTAGGTTGGCTAACATTGAAATGATTTGCAAAAGAAATGAGTATGTTTTGGTTTTGATAACCACATTTTGCAAGTTTTGAGCCACCTACATGATTTCGTGAGTATGGAAGAGTGCAAGAGGCACTAGTTTTCACATGGATTTCATATTGTTTTGGCATTGTGCTTTGAGTTTGTCTCGCACTGGATGCCCATCTTGCATGTTGCCGTGTTTGGAGCTTCGAGTAGACTTGGTGTCACATCGATTAAATAGGCTCACACGTGCATTGTTTTGAGACATGGCATGTTAAAACAACCTGATGAGCCCGAACGAGGGATAAGGGTTGGAGATCCGCCTGATGAGCCCGAACGAGGGATAAGGGTTGGAGGAACAGCTGATGAGCCCGAACGAGGGATAAGGCTGGGGGTCCACGGAGTACGTTGTACCGTGCATGTAGCATGGAGTACATTGTACCGTGTTGTGATGTGATGTGCCGTCTTCGGATGAGATCTGCTATGGACCGGCGGGTAGGATTTGACCCACCTCCCGTGTGGAAGCAGATGGTGGTGATATCCCGCACACCTGATCCGTGTAGCCGGTATCACAGGTTATGTACATAGACCTTGAGGTTATTACCTATTGTTGAAACTGCCTATCTCACATGTATAATGCTATTTGAGAATAAATCCATGTTTGAAGTGATTGTGGTCAGGAAAGCCCGAGGGATGGGTTGGGACCTGACGTTGAATTGATTTGTTAATGGTTTTTAAAGTGCACGAGTGCATGATGTTTAATGCCATGCCTTATTGTGAAAATGCATGATGTTTAATGCCATGCTTTTATTGTGAATTATGCATGATGATTTATACCATGCTTTGAGTTGAAATGTGCACTGAATTTTAATAGCATGAATGCTTTACATACCATTAACACAATCATACACTCATGTTTTGAGATAAACAATGAATAAAATGCTTTTGAGCATGGCATCAAGATCACGTAGATAGTACAGTATCTACCTGTTCGCATGATTGCCTTACTGAGCGTGTGGTTTGCTCACCCCCCTTATTTTCCCCCTCTCTACAGAGATTTGAGTATAGATTGAGCGTGACTGGAGGCGTTCCCTTTTGGTAATCCGCTGCATCCCATCGCTAAAGGTATACACACTTGGATTATTTTGTATCTAAACTAGACATAGCACAGTAGCATTTTGTATGTAACTACTGGGGATGTAAAACAATGTAAACACATGTAACAACTCTGATATATATACATTTATACAAGTGTTTACTCATAAATAATGTTTCAAATTGAATTGGTATGGTGGAGTGAGTTAGACGTCGACACACAGCCCAACTGTTAAGCGTGTGGTTGTTCACGATCGAGGAAGGATGATTAAGGATTGATGCATGAAAATGCGAAAAATTTGTACGTATTTCGGTAAGTTGAGGGTCGTGACAACCACAGTCTCATATGTGCAGTAACTCGCTATAGATAATCTGGGAGATGGAGAGGAGGGGGGTGAGTTTTTCAGACTCAGTAAGAGATACATTTAAAATAGCTTTAAATACTCAAAACATGGTAAAACGCATGGTTTTACAAATCAGCATAAACATGTACTGGAGTAGAGATGCTTACATTTCATAAAAGCAGTAAAAACATGCTTAAATCATAAGTTTACACACCATGCATCTTTTTAGTAAAACTCATATATAGTATGCATATAACGTCGTGTAAACAAATAAAAAGCATCTCAAAACTTAATCATGCATATCATAACATGCTTATCACTTTGAAAGTGAAATCGTACTATCATATGCACATTTCATAAAACATAACTTGTCAGGACCCCAGTTTCAATCCTTGACTTTAACCAAAAACCACAATAAATTTTTCGCATTTTAACTTACCTTTCCTCTCTTCACTGGTTGGGCTGTGATTCGATGTCAGAGTCTTCACTTACCATAATAACCATTCTCATACATACATGTCAATATATTAATTCTGACTGTAGGTGCTTTTATTATACATGTAAGATTATATAAAATCTAATATAAATACATTTACATTCCCCATAATATATAACGTATACATCACTGTGCTGTTTATATGTTTAGATACACAACTGTACATAATAAGTATACCTGATAAATCGATAGGAACTAGTAGTGGACTCTGGGACACTCTCCCGCGATAACTCTCGCTCTACTGACGCTCTGTAGAGAGATGTAAAGAAAAGGGGGTGAGCATAACGCGCTCAGTAAGGAAATCAGGCAAGCAAGTAGATATCCACACTATCTACTCAAAATAGTGCTATGCCTTGAAAACATTTATTTCCTTACTCACTTTAAAAGCATGTCTTGAAATATATTATATATGTACTTGTACAGAATAAATCCCATGTACAGAAATCATGCTTTATTTCTCAAAAGTAGGCATGTAGTGCAACACAATGCATTTATATATAAATCATGCCTTTATGTAAATCATGCCATGTATATTTAAATCACATATAAATATGGCATCAAATGATTCACAACACAAATCGGAGTCCGACCCATCCCTCAGGTCTGTCCGCAGTTTAAATCAGTAAATCAACCAATGTGATATATCATGTAAGACTCTGTGGTACATGTAAATAGTATCCTGGATTATGATCATATCCGATGTGATCCCAAGCAACACAGTACTAGGTGTGCGGGGCATCACCGCTGTAACGGGAGGGGGGTCAGTCCATCACAACCGCCAGCTATATCCTCCTCAACTCCATAACAACACACGGTACAGCGTACACCTCGTGCCACTCAGACACGGTACAAAGTACACCCGTGGACCCGTTCTCACGGCCAGAGTGCCTACCATAGGACTTAGCTCTCACTCCCGTGAAACTTATCAACATCACAGTCTGGGTGCCTAACAGAGGTCTTAGCCCTCGCGCCTGTGGAAATATCATACCACGTCTATACCAACCTCATGCGGATATCCTCTCTAGCTATGACACACAGTCACGCAAGGTCTCAGGCATGGGTTTCAACATGTATTACATATCACATACAGTGTGCGTTTTAAGTGCGACTCACAGTCGTTACTCTGCTCAAACACTGTTTCACATCATAAAACTCAACTCTAGTGCGAGCACTCTCAATCAACTAGGTCAATGCATAGTTTATGTATTAAATCAAGTACGAGCAATAGCTCCCAGTACTATGCTATGCACAATATCAAAATCAAGTACGAGCAATAGCTCCCAGTACTATGTCATGTATAAACCATGAAGAATCGAGTACGAGCCACGCTCTAGCACTCTGTCATGCATATATCATTCAAAGCTGAGTACGAGTAAAACTCCAGTACTCTATCATGCATGTCATGAAAATCTAGTGCGTATCAAATCCAGCACTAATATTATGTGGAAAACATATGAATCCCAGTGCGAGCTATGCTCTAGCACGATTCATTCTCACATAATATGATAGATGGCTATTTAAAAGGGATTGTTTACAAAATAGTAAAATCAGCACTAAAAGTGTGCTTAAGTCATATCAACCTTAAAATCATTAGCCCATCTATTTATTTTCATGCTAATAGCATTTAAACACTCACAATAGTATTTTTCATGCTTTTTACAACTTCTCACAAAAGTTGACTTTTTGACTAACTAGGGGCAAAATCGTAATTTGCCATTATCGGGTCGCAATAATTATTATTCACTTTCTCTGACCCTCAGAGTTTTTAAGTGAATGTAGAAGCAGTTGAAAATACGTGCAGGTATCTCTAACTACTTGCAAAAGTCCCTTACCTCGGATCACGTCACATGACCTCACTTCCTCGGTGCTGCTAATTTCCGCAGTCCGATCAGCTCTCGATGTAAACTCCGGAGCTGTAAATAACCATTCCTCAGGTTAATTATCATTTTCCTACTGTATTTCACATTAATACAGTTTAATTTCCCTTAATGGGCCTTAAAAATCCTTAATGGGCCTTAACCGTATTAAGCCCGTTTTCCACTTATTATTTCCCTTCATCAGGGTCTATCGACTCATTGGGCCTATCAATACCCATTGGGCTTTATTCCAAGCTCTTTGGATAGCCCGTATATCATTTACGACATTTAATTCAAAATTCTGAATATAATTCACTAATACGGAATTTAATCCAAAATGCGTAAATTAAATCTTAAATACGCATAAATCACATAAATTGTCGTAAATGAGCTTTACTTACCCGAGATTATGCGATGGTACGCAAATCGAAGTTCGATCGGGCTTCCGTTCGGAATTTATCGTCGAACTGCACAATTTATTATATTTAACTCCGGATCAATTTCTGATTAAATATAATTTAAATAAATTCATCGAAAATCAAATCGGTCACTTTTGACCTCGTATCGACTTACCCGAAGTCCGGTGAAATCCCAAAAAATTTCCTTTTCCTTTTTCTTTCTTTTTCCTCTTTTTCCCCTTTTCTCCTTGGCTGAACCGGTCCGGTCCGGTTCAGCACAGAACCTTCTCCCCTGAACCGCCGACCGGTTAAGGCATCCTTTGGCCGTGCCGGCCTATTCCGGCCGGTTCCCGACGCATCACCACCGCAGTTCGGTGCGCCTAAGCCTGGGCAACACTCGGCTGGGCTCGATCGGGACCAAGCACCGCCGGTGGCCGCCGGATTCCTTCTTTTCCTCCGCGGCTTCACCTCTTCGATTCGCCGGCGTCCGGCGTCGGTGGATGGCGTGATCGGTGCCGATGGGTGCGCACGGTGTCGGGCTTCCTTTTCCGACCGCTTGCCTGCACGTGGGGTGGCCGGTGCTCGCCGTCCGGTGGTCTTCTCCCTCGGGTCGGCTTCCACGCGTTTTCTCTGTTCTCTCTCCCCGATTTTCAATCTGTTTCTCCTTTTTTTTTTATAATATATTTTTATTATTATTTTACTATAAAATAATAATAAAAATCCCATAAATATCCCATAAATATCCCAAAAATATCTAAAAAAATTATATTAAATTCATTTAATCCGTAAATGAATTTATCAGTCCGATTTTACCTTTTCGGTATATTTTTCCACTATTTTTGGGCTCATTTTTTAGGCAAAAATTCTGATAAATTCTAATAAATTTATATCTTGATCAATTGGGCTCGAAATTAAATATTTTCCTCGATTTTGATCAAGATTCCTCAATTTCGTATTTTTAATGAAATTCTCTTATCGAAATTATACCGAATGTCAGTCATTTGATCGTTTTACCCCTGCACTCGTTCGGGAATTAACTTAACCCTTATCTCGTTGTTATGTAGCTTACATGCATTTTTAAATTTCTCAAATTGTCGATTGCATGTTAGTAAATACTCTTCTTATGATTCAACTATACTTACATAGTGTTCATACACATAGGAATCATAAGGAAATAAGCTACAAAAATCCGGGTCTGACATAACTCATAAGCTACCTTTAAAATCTCATCATAAAAATATGTGCTCAATAGCAAATCATAAAATAGGTAGCATGAAATGTGCGAAAACATATATATATCATTCCGTCAATTCATCGTGTAGGGTCAGGCAATCGTCTCATATACTAGTCCCGAAGGACATCATACATCTGGTCCCGTAGGACAAAATCATGGGTACTCATGGCCATAGTACAGGGAGCCGTAGGACTGGATCAGGGTCGTACGCTGCCCTATCTCTCGTGCACCACTAAATGGGGACTATACGCACGAACTCACGTGCATCACCAAGTGTGGTCTATACGCACGTTTCTCATATCAAGTCAGAGCCTGCCCGTTCTCTGGCCGTCGGCTAGGTAGATCCTCGATCGTCTCCATACGAGATCGACCCCAGATCCTCTGACTTTCTTCATATCATGCCTTTTTACCCCACAAAAATCATTTTGGGCCTCTTACCCAATTTATCAAAATCATTTCGGGCCTCATACCCGTGTATTAAAATCGTTATGGGACTCTAACCCGTTTTTCATAAATCATTACGGGACTCTAGCCCGTTTCTCATAGAAAACATAGTTTTCATAAATCATTGCGGGACTCTAGCCCGTGTAAATATGGAAAGCATAGTTATAATAGCTATTTCTTGGGACTAATACCCGTACTGTGAAAATATAGCTTAAAAGCTGTCTCGGGACTTTAACCCGTATTATGAAAACATGGTTTCGTAAAACATATCAGGACTTTAACCCGTAATCTCACATGAAAATACTATGCTTTCATTTCAGAAGTGAAAAATCACTTTTATAAACATTTATGCTGTAAAAATGTATCTCATATATATAAAACATGCTGAAAACGCGGGAAATGGTTTTGGCTTCGGTTTGAATACAGTTGGAAATCCATTTCTTAAAATCTGATCCAATTCTCATAGATAAACAGTTGGTAAGGATAAAGGAGTACTAACGCTACTCTAAATTATATCCCTTACCTCTTAGCGATTGATGTAGAGCACTTTCCTCGATGCTCGAATTTACCTCGTAAAATATGTTGATAGACCGAGCTGCTGCAAAACAAGTTCAACTTATCACATATGGCTTAAATTCATTTCAACATATCCAAATATGTGATTATATCGAAGCTTTGACCAAAAGTTGACTTTTAATCGATTTTACTCTTTTTGCTCGGTTTTATCGATATAAACCTCGCTTTAAATCGTATTTAACTCAATAAATATTTTCCTCATATTTATTACTGTCGATTTAGGTAATTGGGCCAATTTCTCTCTTATTGGGCCCAATTGCACCTTAATGGGCCTTAATTCATTTTAAGCCTGTTTCCACTTATTAATTCTTTCATCAAGGCCTATTGGGCTCACTGGGCCCATCAATACTTATTGGGCCTTTTTCTATACTTTTTGAATAGCCGTATATCATTTACGACAATTTAATTAAAAATCTCGATTTAATCCACTAAATGCGCAATTTAATCCGTAACTCGTAAAATAAACTTTTAATGTGCGATAATTACATAGATTGTCGTAAATGAGCTTTACTTACCCGAGATTTTGCGATAATGCGCAAATCGAAATTCGATCGGGCTCACGTACGTGATTTATCGTTGAACTGTACAATTTATATATTTAATTTCGGGTGAATTTTTGATCAAATATAATTTAAATAAATTTCTTAAAAATTAAATCGGTCACTTTTGACCTCTTACCGACTTACCCGAAGTCCGGTGTATCCCCGAAAATTTTTCCTTTTTCCTTTTTCTCTTTTTCTTCCCTTTTTCTCCTTTTTCCATCTCTTTCTTGGCTGAACCGGTTCGGTCCGGTTTAGACCGGTTCAGTCCGCCGGTTTACCTCGGTTCGGCCGGTTCAGGGCCTCGCCGGCCGGTTCTCCGCCGGCTTCCGTCGCCAGCAGCTCCGCTGGGTCGTCCGATGCACGGATCTGGGGTTGGTTTCGCCAAAGCTCGCCGGAAAGTGGCCGGTTCGGCTCTTCTCTCCGGGCCGTCGGTGCCGTTTTCCTATTTCCGTCTTTCAAGGTGTTTTCGGCCGTTTTGATGGCCGTGGTTACCCCGATCTAGCTCGCCAACTTCTGGGCTTTCGAAATCTGGCCTCGGTTCCACCCGAATCGGCGCCAATGGCCATTTCTTCCTCTCGGCTCAGTTTCGTTTTCCTTTCGCCACCGTTGCCGCCGTTCGTCAGCTCCCATGTCGCCGGTAGGGCGTGCTGCATCGCCCGGCCTCACTCGGTGCCTCGCCTGGGCCGCCGGTGCCGTCGGTGAGGTCGTCGGCTTTCGTTTTGGTTTTGGCAGAATCGCGATTTCGCGATTCTGCTTTTTCCTTTCCTTTTTTTTTTTACTTTATTATTATTATTTTATTATATTTTATTATATTATTCAATAAAATATTATATACTACCACAAATATCTTTCAAAAGCCATATTTTATTTTATTAATTAATTAATTTAATTTAATTTATTTTAATTATTTCGGTGTATTTTTCGCATATTTTCGGAATAATGTCCTGAGCGAAAATTACGAAAATTCGTAATATCTTCGTATCTTGATCAATTGAACTCGAAATTTCAAAATTTCTTCTTTATCGATCAAGATTTTCTAAATCCATATTTTTAATGAAATTTCTTCATCGAATTTACACCGAAATTAGGATCTTTTGACCAATTTTACCCTTCTACACGTTCGAGATTAATTTAGACCGAATTTTTCTTCTCGGATTCACTATCTTTTCTCATTTAAATTTCGTATCTTTTGTCCAACAATTTAAATCCCTTTAAAAAAATTTGGGTTTCACAAAATTCATCCTGATTTAATTTATCTGCAAACATGAGAATTTTAATTAAATAAATGGGATAATTAACAAAATAAATTGGGGATTTAAATAATTAATTAGGAAATTAAGTACAAATAATTCTAAAAATATAGAATTATCACACCCTCAAACTTGAGCTTTTGCTTTTCCTCAAGCAAAACAAAATAATTGTAAGAATGACAAGTACTAAACACAATAATTTTCCCAATATTATCCTCAAAGAAAAAGTACAGACTATGAAATCAAAGAGTCACAATTATAAGTCCTACATTCAGAATCATTCAATCATAAATCCTAACCAAAATTGGACTCCTCGTGAGTGTGTGAAAAATGTCAAAGTCACTTCACAGTACATTATCCGGATTAGATTATGCAAACACAGTGAATGCAAAGTCAATGACATGTGATCATTCCCATAAGTTTGCTTTTCACTTCTCTCTCCACTAATGTAGTCACACTTAACTAAAGATCAATAGGACTTCATTAAGCTTGTTATGTAAGGCTGGGGTTAAGGTATGATAAAGTCGATTTAGGTTTAATTACCCCTTAACATGCATTACTTTCAGGATCTTAATGTAAGAGCTCAAATTTATTCCCCCAAACTTATTTATTTCACTAAACATTTTTTTTCTATTTTTTGTATTTTTCTTCTTCTTTTCTTTTTTTTTTTTTGAACATTCACTATCACCAGATACCCATATGTACAAAGCTCAAAATATATCCCAATGACTTTCATGCTTTCGGGGTAGGGGATAGGAACAAAGTATTTAAGCTAAGGAAAATTATAAGCAGGTGTATTTACAGAGAAAGTCTTATTTGGCCCAGATGGGTGACTAGGGATAAAGTATGTACAGGGATGGCTCGAAAGGCTCAAACGATCCAAAGATGGCCTAAATCATCTCTCTAATTAAGTGTAATCTAATATTTCGCCTCGAGATTAGATCAAACAAATTCTAGAATATAATACACAAAATCAACTAAACAAATGCAATCCTAAGTCCACATAAGCTTTCTCTAAATAAATATACAGATTCATGACATGACATGTGCATAAGATGAGGAAATCACAATCAGAATTAAGACAAATTCAAGAATTCAACTTCATGCTTTTCCTATAATCATGCTTCTTAGTTAATCAAAATCAGACTTAATCATGGGGTCATATCATCGGAATATGGGAAAACTACATGCTAAGTACTAAATCATCCTAAAATCAAACAGTTTAAGCTCAGATTTTCGAAAAAATTTTGAAAAAATTTTCAATTTTGCCCAAATTTTTGAAAAATGCTCAAGTAATATCCCCTCCCCCAAACTTAAAGTGCACAGTGTCCTCAGTGTGCAGATAATATGAACAATTAAGCTCAAGAACATAGTATTCCCCTATCTGATGTTGATGAACAACTGAAGCTTTTATTGAAAGCGTAAAACTTAGAAAATAAACCTGCAAAATACATAAAGAAAGAAACAACAGAAAAGAAAAAGAAAAAGAACTATATACAAGGTGAAAAGAAAAATTAAGCCACTTCAAATGCAGCTAAAGAACACAACACTCAGCAGCAGTGCAAAGAGTAGGAGGATCATCCAGAATGGTGACAGATTGTTAACAGTTAAATCCTCCTGAGCTCTATCTACTTCCTTCTTTTTCTCAGATTTCCTATGCTCAAACATTTTATCTTCCTTAACCTCCATCTTAAAACACTCTTGAGAGTCATCAGGGAGCTTCAAAGGTTGGAAAACATTAAATGTCGTCTCCTGATCTAAGACTCTCATGGTTAATTCTCCTTTTTGTACGTCAATTAATGTCCTACCAGTAGCTAAGAAAGGTCTGCCTAGAATAATGGGGACTTCCCTGTCTTCCTCCATATCTAACACGATAAAATCTGCAGGGAAAATAAACTTGTCCACCTTAACTAGCACGTCCTCAATGATCCCCTTCGGATATTTAATGGATCTATCAGCTAATTAAAGGGTCACTGTGGTGGGCTTTGCATCTCCTATTCCTAGCTTCTGGTATATGGACCAAGGCATAAGGTTTATACTAGCTCCTAGATCACAAAGGGCTCTACCAAAGAACTGATCTCCTATGGTGCAAGGTATAGTAAAACTACCTGGATCTTTGAGCTTGGGGGGTAATTTCCTCTAAATAATGGCACTACACTCCTCAGTCAAGGCCACTGTTTCATAATCCTCTAATCTTCTCTTCTTCAAAAGGATATCCTTCATAAACTTTGCATAACTATGCATTTGCTCTAAAGCATCCGCAAAAGGAATGTTAATGTGAAGCTTCTTAAAAACCTCAAGAAATTTAGCAAACTGCTGATCAAGCTTCTGGTTTTTGAACCTCTGAGGAAATGGTAATGAGGGTCTAACTGGAGAAAGTGTAGTGGTAACAAGTGTAACATCAGATGAAGAGGAAGGTTGTGAAGAAGAAGAAGGTAAAGATGAAGAAGCGCCTGACTTAGATTCCTTTGCAGCTTGATCCTGATGTTCTTGCACTTTCTGAGCTGTTTCTTTGGGACTTATGAGTTCTTCAACTATGGGCTCAACAGGATTGGACTTAACTTGTGGTTCCTCTAGCTCTTTGCCACTCCTAAGGGTGATGGATTTAACATGTTCCTTACCCTCCCTTTGCCTAACAAGATTAGCTTCAGTGTTACTGGGGAGGGTCCCTTGAGGACGTTGACTAAGAGCGTTTGCTATTTGTCCTACATGAACCTCTAAGTTCTTAATTGAAGCAGCTTGATTTTGCAGGATAGTCGTGAACATTTTCTCAAGCGAGGGCTTCTTCTCAACTGCTGGTGCTGGTGCAAGTATATGTTGTGGCTGGATAGGTGGTGGTGGTGGTGATGGATGATGTGGGTATGGGTGATGTGGTGGATGGTATGGAAATTGCGGCTGTGGTGGTGCCTGAATCAGTGGAGCTTGAAAACCAGGGAGTCCTACAGGTCTAGAGCTAGAAGTTTGCCCATGGTTTTGGCTCTAGGAGAAGTTAGGATGGTTCCTCCACCCTGAATTATAGGTGTTTGAAAAAGGGTTGTTCTGTTATGTTTGAGAAGGGGCAACATACTGAACCGATTCTAAGTTGAGCGGACACCTATCTACAGAGTGGGTACCACTACATAGCTCGCAGGAGAGAAAAGGACTTTGGACAGAATAAACAGGATTAGGATTGGAGGAAGGATTATGCTGGGTACTAAGCGACTCTACCTTCTTTGTAAGATTAGCTATTTGAGAAGTCAAGGTAGACAGTGTGTCTAACTCATATATACCCGCAGCTTTCTTAGGCAACTGCCTCTCCCACGACCATAGATAATTATTAGCTTCCATTTTATCTAACAGACCATAAGCTTCCTCCTCCGTCTTACACATTAAAGCTCCTCCCGCAGTAGCATCTACTATGGTCCTATTCTGGATAGAGAGCCCGTTGTAGAAGGTTTGGACTTGAAGCCATAAGGGTAGGCCATGGTGGGGACACTTCCTAAGAAGGTCTTTGTATCGTTCCCATGCTTCATAAAGGGATTCAGAATCGAATTGAGCAAAGGAAGATATATCACTACGGAGTTTAGCCATTTTGGAGGGAGGAAAGAACTTAGCTAAAAATTGATAGGCTAACTCATCCCAGGTGGAGATGGATCCCTGAGGTAAAGTGGTCAACCAGTGTCTTGCTCTATCCCTAAGAGAGAAGGGAAATAGTCTATGCCTAAGTGCATCGTCCGAGAGTCCATTATGCTTGAAAGTATTGCACATATCTAAAAATTGCCCTAAGTGAGCATGTGGGTCATCATGGGGAAACCCACTAAACTGTAACGAACTTTGGATCATCTGGAGGATCGAAGGCTTAATTTCAAAATTGTTTACAGGGACAGCTGGTGGCCTAATGCTGGAATAATCCTCCAATCGTCGGCATTGCATAATCTCCAACGGTTCTAATTTCCCTATTTTCTGTCATTGTGTTTTGCAGCGGAGCTGTAAATTTCCTAGAGTCCTTTCGAATTTTTCTAAGAGTACGTTCAATTTCAGGATCTAGAGGAAAGCAATCAAAACTCTTGGCTCTACGCATGCAAACATCAGAAAGTCCTTAGAAATTTTTTTTTTGAATTTTTAAATTTTTTATTTTTTTTTAATTAACTAATCTAGATTAAACTTCTAAATATTAACAACTTAAATATTTACAAGCTAGAATTACACCTAAGCATAATTTCATCGATATTAATTAACGACTAATTAAAACTTCCCCGGCAAAGGCGCCAAAAACTTGACACGCCTAAAAGGTATATGTCCGCAAGTGCACGGGTCATACAAGTAATAATAGGATTTGAGTCCAGAGTTATCGTCCCACAGAGAAGTTGACTAGCCTAATTAACTACCGGTTAATCTTACCCTAAGTATATCCTAGCGAATTATGAATTTTAAAGTTGGTGATCTACTAAGGCTAAAAATTAAATGTACTGAAAATAATAACACTAAAAACTAAGCAAAAGCAAAACCGAGCTAAATGTTACTTACAATACTCCACGCCATCAACTACCTACAAAAGACAATTAAAACAATTAATTACGCAATCAAAATAAAATGCTAAACTAAAGAACAAAATTAATTAAGCTAAAATTAAACAAACATAAGGTAAAATGTGAATGTAATTAAACTAACTAAGAAAATGTAATTTAAACTAACTTAAAATCTAATAAGATAAAAATCTACTTATCTAAAGAAATTCTCAAGCTTAACTCTAACTAAATGCTTAATAAAACAAAATTTAACTAATGCATGCAAATAAATTTAATATAAATTAACTCTAAAATAAAACTCATAAAATACTAAACTAAAAATTAAATCCTAACACATATAATCTAAAATTAACTATTAACTAAGACTTAAAACTAAGATTAAATTAACAACTTAAAACATTAAATTTAACCTACAATTATCAGCTAACAACTATACTAAACTAACAACTAATGAAACAATCACCATAATAAAAATGCCATAGAAATTAACTAAATAAAATAGAGGTGGCCAAATAAGGCCTTAACCAATTTAAATCAATCCCATAATTCCCTCCAAACATTGTTCACTCTCTTCTTTGTTTCATTGCATATTCTTTCCAGGTGTGGTCTCGGTTTCCAGGTATTGCACCAGATTTCGGTTGTTTCCAGGTGCTGCGTCAATGCTTCTGTCTAGGAGTTGCCGCCAGCACCATCCAACCGTGCGTCCACTGCCAATATCTGCATATGTTTCTAGCTCTGTTTTGCCATGCAACGCGTTCTTCTTCCAGCACAAATATGGTCTGCGGTAGCTGGGATTCCTTCAATCGTCGGCAACTTCCAGCACCTCTCATGTGGTTCCCAGTTCTGTCCGCTTTCTCCTGCATCTAGGTGCTGCTCACCAATCTGTACTGTGTTACTGGCACCAGTGCAACGTCTTTCTTCTGCTATGCTTCTGCTCTAGGCGCTGACTGCATCACAGCTTCCAGTTCAGCACAACTTCAGTTTTTGTTCTCTGCATCTTACTTCATCACAGATCGTGGTAGAGGCAACCGAGGAGATCAGCAACACATCAGCATAACTCAAGCAGCGACCTCTCACATAGCAGCAGTGTGCTCAAACAACTACCCCTACTGAGCTGCACGTTCCTTCTGCAACAGTCGGCAATACAAAACAGGAGATAAGGCACAATCAACAGCTGTTAATGTGGAAGTTTAAAGCAGTATAGGTAAACTGAAAATATAAAATAAGATGAAAACCAAGTTAATGAAATGGAAGATGATGAACAGTTTAAGAATCCTAAAACAGGGGAAATGATGAGTTGAGAAGGTCAGCAAGGGTTCGTGTGAGTAACCCCCGATAATCAGCCTGATGACATGGGGCAGTAATCATCATGGGGCATAGCCATGAAAGATTCAGTTGGCTAAAGAAGAGGTCTGAGCACAACGTGGGAGCTGTTGGGTTTGTTGCTTAAGTTTAGGAGGTTGAATTAATAATGGTTTAAGTGGCTGAGCCACTACCTACATCTTAGCATTATCTGTTATATTTTCTTTTCTATTTAAACTGTCAGAATTGGCCTGAGTAAGGCATCAGTTTTACAAATAAAAATTATATTGGTGGTTTGTTCTTTTCCCAAATTAAGAACACAAATCTCTGTTTGATTGGTCTGTGCTGGTTGGGACCTAATATTTGGTATCAGCGCTAGGTCAAGAAAATGACAACAAATGGCTACAAACAAAGACAGAATCGAAAAGTTGGAGGCGGAGTTGGGCAATATTCAGGATAGCATAAGTCGTATGGAAGTTGGAGTTGCTGATAAATTTGAACGCCTGGAAGATACTCTCAGCAAGCTGACAGGGTCTATTTTTTCAAACCAGAGTTCTTCAACCAACAACAATCCTGAAGGAAATTCGGTGGGAGGTCGCAATCGAAAGGAAGATTCTAGTGAGGTCCAGGAGGGCCGCAAGCCAATGTTCTCATCAAAGTTGGCAAAGCTGGAATTTCCTCGTTTTGCAGGAAGCGACCCTACGGAATGGTTTACACGGGTTGAGCAGTTCTTCGATTATCAAGACACTCCAAGTTCTCAGAAGGTTCCATTGGCATCATATCATCTGGAAGGTGAGGCAAACCAGAGGTGGCAATGGTTGAAAAGAGCTTATAAAGAGGACGAACAGGTGGGAAGTGTTTTATGATGAGTTGTGGGCAAGATTTGGTCCTACAGAGGATGAAGACTACGATGAGGCGTTGTCTAAGATCAAACAGACTGGATCCTTGCGTGATTATCAACAAGAGTTTGAGCGGTTGGGTAACAAGGTGAAGGGATGGCCACAAAAAGCTTTGATTGGAACTTTCATTGGAGGCCTCAAACCAGAAATTACGGATGGAACAAGATTGTTCAGGCCAAAATCGTTGAAAGAAGTAATCAATCTTGCTAGGATAAAAGACAAGCAGCTTGGTCGCCAAAAGAGTGTGACGGTTCGAGCTCCTGTGAGGGTATGATTCAAATGTGGTAGCAAAAGCAACGCCTTCCAGCAACATTCATAGACTTTCATGGGCAGAGACACAACAGCGCAGGGCACAAGGGCTGTGCTTCCATTGTAATGAAAAGTACTCTCCAACTCATAAGTGCCAAGGCCGGCCGCAGCTTCTTTTACTGGAGGGAACCGAGAGTAGTGCTGAAATTGATGAATTGGAAAGTATGGAGGAACAACCAGAAATTTCTCTTCATGCGCTTTCAGGTTGGAGTGCTCACAACACCATGAGGGTCAGTGTCAAAATCGGGGTACATGAGCTAGTGGCTTTGATCGACAGCGGCTGTACACATAATTTCATAAGTGAGAGGATGGCCAATATGATGCAACTGCCGGTGTGTCCAACCGAACCTTTTCATGTAAGAGTCGCAAATGGAAAATCGCTACAGTGTCAAGGAAAATTTGACAACGTTCAGATCATAATTCAAGGTATTCCTTTTATAATTACCTTATATGCTTTACCATTGGTTGGTTTGGATTTAGTCTTGGGAGTGCATTGGTTGGAATTATTGGGATCAGTGGTGTGCAATTGGAAAACAATGACCATGGACTTCCAGTGGGATAATCGGCCTCTAAGGTTACAGGGTATGGGTGGTCAATTAATTCAGCAAGCCTCAATGGA
The DNA here is from genome assembly GCA_033439115.1 of Firmiana major. Taxonomy (NCBI): domain Eukaryota; kingdom Viridiplantae; phylum Streptophyta; class Magnoliopsida; order Malvales; family Malvaceae; genus Firmiana; species Firmiana major. The sequence continues at coordinate 37,804,424 of CM065907.1, read as the reverse complement.
AATGTTACACAATGAGGTAAAGTGTGGGAGCTCGCTGTTTGCAATTTGTTTTCAACTATCGAGTCAAGGGGCCAGTGGAGAAATTGAACCAGACATGCAGCGGTTATTGCAAAAATTTGGTGATGTATTTCAGGAGCCCAACCAACTACCACCGGTCCGGGACATTGAGCATCAGATTAATTTGAAGGAAGGAGTGGATCCCGTCAATGTGCGTCCCTACAGGTATGCCTATTTTCAAAAGTCTGAAATTGAAAAACAAGTGCATGACATGCTTAAATTGGGACTTATACGGTCTAGTACTAGCCCTTTCTCATCACCTGTTTTATTAGTAAAAAAAAAAAAAGATGGGTCTTGGAGATTTTGTACAGATTATAGAGCTCTTAATGCAGTAACCATAAAAGACAGATTCCCTATACCCACAGTTGAAGACATGCTAGATGAACTCCATGGGGCCACCTATTTCACAAAATTGGATCTAAGGGCCGGTTATCATCAGGTACGGGTACACCCTAATGACATTCATAAAACCGCATTTCGTACACATAATGGTCATTATGAATATCTAGTCATGCCTTTTGGTCTTTGTAATGCACCATCCACATTTCAAGCCTTGATGAATTATATATTTCGCCCATATCTTAGAAAATTCATACTAGTATTTTTTGATGACATATTGATCTATAGTCCCAATTGGAGCATTTATCTTGAACATGTTGAAAAGACTTTTGAAATTTTAAGGCGTCATCAATTCTATGCAAAATTGAGTAAATGTGATTTTGGGGTCCAAGAATTGGAATATTTGGGGCATATTGTGACGCCACAAGGTGTCTTGGTTGATCAAAAGAAAATTGAGGCCATGATAGCCTGGCCGAGGCCTACTAATGTTTCAGAGTTGCGTGGTTTTTTAGGCTTAACAGGTTATTATCGAAAGTTTGTCCGCAATTATGGCCTAATCGCAAGACCACTCACCAATCTGTTGAAAAAGGGTCAGTTTGAATGGGGAGATGAAGCGGAAGTTGCTTTTCAAGAATTAAAAAAGGCCATGTTAACAACTCCAACACTTGCCATGCCTAACTTTGAAGAACCATTTACCATTGAGACAGATGCGTCAGGCGAGGGTATTGGAGCGGTTTTGACTCAACATCGGCAGCCAATAGCATTTTTGAGTCGAACTTTGGGGGTTTCTAAACGGTCATGGTCAGTGTATGCCAAGGAGATGCTAGCCATCATTTATGCAATTCAAACTTGGAGACCCTACCTCCTAGGCCGCAAATTCTACATCCAAACTGACCAACGCAGCCTCAAGTATTTGTTAGAGCAGCGCATTGTCACTCCGGAACAGCAGAAGTGGGTAACCAAGTTGCTGGGCTATGATTATGAGATCACATATAAGCCAGGAAAAGAGAACCAAGCCGCAGATGCACTCTCCAGGGTAACGGGCAGCCCAAGTTTGGATGCTTTGACCATTCAACAAAGTCTAATATGGGACTTAATAAAAAAAGAAGCCTCCAGCAATGATTATATGAAGAAAGTTGCTAAATTGGCAAATGACCATCCAGGCTATCCATACAAGTGGCACAATGGTTTTGTTTGCTATAAAGGCCGAATTGTTGTACCTCCACGATCTTTAGTTACTCAACAATTGCTGCACCAGCTTCATGACTCTCCAATAGGTGGACATTCGGGAGTCTTAAGAACCTACAAAAGATTGGCTAGTCAATTCTATTGGCCTTCAATGTATCAATCGGTGAAAGAATATGTAGCTGCCTATGACACATGCCAAAAGATCAAGTTCGAAACCATGGCTCCAGCAGGACTTCTACAACCCTTGCCCATTCCAAATCGTGTGTGGGAAGATATTTCCATGGACTTCATTGATGGCTTACCTTTATCCAAAGGTACAACACCATTTGAAGCTCTATATGGGAGACCACCACCCGAGATTCCTAAGTACCGAGATGGAAATAGCACTGTGAATGAAGTAGATTTGATGTTGAAGTCAAGAGATGAGGTGCTGGGACAACTTAAGGAAAACTTGCAGGCTGCAAATAATAGAATGAAGCAATTCGCAGATGGCCATCGCAGGGACATTGAATACCAAGTTGGAGACTATGTATACCTAAAGCTGCAACCACATCGTCAACAATCTGTCTTTCGAAGAACATCACAGAAATTGGCTAGCAGATACTACGGCCCATACCAAATTATGGAGAAAATTGGAAAAGTTGCTTATCGGCTTCAGCTACCACCAGGTTCACGAGTGCATCCGGTGTTCCACGTTTCACTTTTGAAGAAAAAAATTGGTGACACCACCAACATCAAGCCAGACTTACCTCCAGTAGCTGATGATGGCAACTTGGTGATTGAACCAGAGTTCATTATAGACACACGTTGGGTAAAAAGAGGAGCAAAAATTGTGGAGGAAAACTTAGTCAGATGGAAGGATCTGCCACCTGAGGATGCTATGTGGGAGAACGCAGCAGAGTTACATGAGAAGTTTCCAAACCTTGAGGACAAGGTTCAAGTCAAAGGGAGGGGTAATGATGAGTTGAGAAGGTCAGCAAGGGTTCGTGTGAGTAACCCCCGATAATCAGCCTGATGACATGGGGCATAGCCATGAAAGATTCAGTTGGCTAAAGAAGAGGTCTGAGCACAACGTGGGAGCTGTTGGGTTTGTTGCTTAAGTTTAGGAGGTTGAATTAATAATGGTTTAAGTGGCTGAGCCACTACCTACATCTTAGCATTATCTGTTATATTTCCTTTTCTATTTAAACTGTCAGAATTGGCCTGAGTAAGGCATCAGTTTTGCAAATAAAAATTATATTGGTGGTTTGTTCTTTTCCCAAATTAAGAACACAAATCTCTGTTTGATTGGTCTGTGCTGGTTAGGACCTAATAGGAAAACAGAGAAATGAATTGTTGGTTCGGTCCACTGCCATGATGCAGTATGTCTTCTGTTCAGTGTAATCCATCACCGACTAGCAGCTTCCTCATGCCACTCGGCCTTCAGTTCTGCTCTTCACCTTCTGTGTAACCCGAGAGTAACTAAAGAATTCAAAGCTTTTTGTAAAAATACAAATGGTTCTAAACAGTGATTTAACAACGGTGGTGATCGGAAAAGGAAAAAACTTAAAAACAATAAAGCAAAGAAATTACCAAACCAAGAGGAACATGGAAACAATCACAGTTTATTAAACCAATGCAAAGTTTGAATAAAACAAGAGAAGAACAAAGACAGAAAACCGAATAGGAAGAACCCAAGAGAAAACAAAATAAAATTAATACTTTAAATTAAAACTTAAACAGTAAAATAACAATGAATGGAAACTGAATAAATCCTAGAAGAAAATAGATAATGGTGGCTGCTGTCACCAGCCGAAAAACATAAAAAAAATCTAAGGAAAATAAAACCTAAAATAAATGTTTAACCTAAAAAAAAAACTAAAAGCTACAGCTACCCCTTTTTCAATTGACATCTTTTTCTATTTATACACACACTTAGGGGTACAATTGCAATATTTCCATCCTAGATGAGTTAATATTGTTTGGCCACTTGTCTTCACACCATTGGCTCCTTGAAAAATAATATTTCCATGTCATCTGTCTTTTTATCCAATTGGATGTGCTAGGCTCGTGTTGTCCGCGTGGTCCAATCTCGATTTTAGCCCAATTTCGATCCATTTTCTACCGAAATATTCAAAATTCATCCGGATTTAATTTATCTGCAAACATGATAATTTTAATTAAATAAAGGAGATAATTAACAAAATAAATTGGGGATTTAAGCAATTAATTAGGAAATTAAGTACAAACAATTCTAAAAATATAGAATTATCACTCGTCACGCAATCCGATTTGCTCCCAATCCAAATCAAATCTCCGGCACTGCAGATAAATATTCATCAGGTCAAATACAATATATGTAATTGTATTTCATATTTTTTGGGCTTAATTTAAATCATTGGGCCCATTTACTCTTATTGGGCCCGATTGCACTATAATGGGCCTTAATCGGCCTTAAGCCCGTTTTTCACTCACTATTCACATTATCGAGGCCTATTGGGCTCATTGGGCCCATCAGTATTTATTGAGCCTCATTCTAAATTCTTGAATAGCTTATGAATTATTTACGACAATTTATCCCAATTTTCAAAATATAATTCATTTAATGCGGAAATTAAATTCGTAATTTATCTAACACGCATAACAATGCAATATTATCGTAAATAAGAGTTACTTACCCGAGATTTCATGATAGTACGTAAATCGAGGCTAACTCGAGCTCTCGTTTGACGCCAATTATCGAGCTACACAAATTTAATATTTTTTCGGGTAAACTTTCAGTCGAATATTAATCAAATTAAATATTTTGAAATTTAAATCGGTCAATTCGATCGCTTACCAACTTACCCGTAGCTCGATTGCATCACTGGAATTTTTTTTCAATTTTTCCTCTTTTCTTTTTTCCCTTTTTCTCTTTCTTTTCTTTTCTTTTTGGCTGAACCAGTTCGGTCCGGTTCAACCCGGTTCAGACCAGTTCGATCCAGCGGTTCAGTCCGATTCGATCCAGCGGTTCAGTTCGATTCGGCCGGTTCAAGCATCATTTCGTCGTTTCGAGGCCATTCAACCAGTTCTCCGGTTGATTCCACCGCCAAAGGGTGCGGCCTCGCCTCTAGAGGCTTCTTTTGGCCTCGTATGGGGTTGACCGACGTCGAATTTCGTCGAATCCATCCTTCTCTCCCGTGGCTTCCCTCTTACAAATCTCCTCGCCGGTGGCGATTCACGGCGCGTGGTGGCCATCGAGCTCTCCCCCGGTGCCGGTCGTTCCATTGCCCAGCACTCCTCACGTCGTCTACCGTTGGTTTGTCGCCGGTGAATCTCTTCCTCGGTCTTGGCTTCGTTTCGCATTTTTCTTCGTTTTTGTTTTCGCATAAATTCAAGATTTCGTTTCTTTTTTTCTTTTTTTTTCATTTACTTATTTTATTTATAATATATTTTTATTATTATTTTATTCATTTCGTGTTTTAATTAAAATCGGGTCTTACATAAATAGGAGATTAACAGCAGCACCTTTGTTGACTATCCCTAAGGGATCAGGAGTATTTTCAGTGTATAGTGATGCTTCCCATCAAGGATTGGAGTGTGTGCTCATGCAACATGAGAGAGTGGTCGTCTGTGGATCGCGACAGTTGAAAGACCATGAGCGGAATTACCCCACCCGTGATTTGGAATTAGCCGCTATGGTATTTGCCTTGAAGATCTAGCGACACTACTTATATGAGGAAAGATTCCAGATTTTCATTGACCACAAGAGTTTGAGGTATTTGTTTGATCAGAAAGAGTTAAATATGAGACAAAAGAGATGGATGGAACTCCTTAAGGATTATGACTGCGAGATTCTATACCATCCAAGGAAGGCAACGTGGTTGCTGATGCCCTGAGCAGGAAGAGTATGATATCTGCTATGATGATTAGGAAATTGGATTTATTGGAGCAGTTCGTCGAACTCCGGATCAGAATTAAAGAGGTAGAGACTGGATTTCTGGCTAGCCTTCGAATAGAGTCCAGGATCATGGATCAGATTAGAACTGGACAGTGTGATTATCAGAGTTGATTGATATGGTTAGCCAAGCTGAGCAGGCTTCGCAGTCAGATCTCATAGTCAATGAGGGTGGATTGTTGAGAATTAGATGACGAATTTGTGTACCGAATGATGATACCCTGAAGAGACAGATACTGAGAGAATCCCACTGCTCGCGATACACCATGCACCCAGGGAGTACTAAGATGTACCGAGATTTAAGAAAGATGTACTGGTGGAGTGGTATGAAACGAGACGTGGCAGATTATGTGGTCAGATGTTTAGTGTGCCAGCAAGTGAAAGCTGAGCATCAGAAGCCCGGAGGACTATTACAACCTTTACCTATGCCAACATGGAAATGGGAGCATGTCACCATGGATTTTGTTATGGGTTTAACGAGGACCCGAAGAGGTCGTGATGCTATATGGGTCATAGTGGATAGACTAACAAAAAGTGCCCACTTCTTTGCCATCAAGAGCACAAATACTGTGGATGCTTTAGCTGAGTAATATGTCAGCGAGATAGCTAGATTACATGGGGCTCCAGTGAGTATTACTTTTGATAGAGATTCCCGATTTACCTCCAGATTTTGGACCCAGTTTCAAGAGTCCATGGGATCTCGATTGAGTTTTAGTACCGCCTATCATCCTCAGACAGATAGTCAGTTAGAGAGGACTATTCAAACCCTGGAGGATATGTTGATGGCGTGTACGATGCATTTTAAGGGATCATGGGATGATCACTTGCCCCTAGCAGAGTTTGCATACAACAATAGCTATCGTGCGAGTATTAGAATGGCACCTTTTGAGGCTCTATATGGTAGGAGGTGTAGATCCCCTATAGCTTAGGAAGAAGTGGGTGACAAAAAGATAAATGCTCCTGAGCTTGTTGAACAGGCTGTATAGAGTGTGAAACTTATATGTGAGAGATTACGGGCTGCACAGAGTAGACAGAAAAGCTACGCTGATGTGTGTAGACGGCCACTCGAGTTTGATGTTGGTGATGCAGTATTTTTGAAGATATCACCGAGTAAGGGTATCATGAGATTTGGAAGGAAAGGGAAGTTGAGTCCTCGATACATTGGACCATTCGAGATTCTTGAGAGAGTGGGAGATGTAGCCTACAGGTTGGCATTACCCCCACAAATGTCTAGGATATACAACGTCTTCCATGTATCTATGTTGAGGAAGTATCACCCGGACCCTCCTCATGTCATAGAGTATGAAGAGATGAACATACAAGAGGACATGAGCTACACTGAAGAACCCGTCCAAATCCTTGATAGGAAAGAGAAGGTGCTTCGGACTAAAAGCATCCCATTAGTGAAAGTTTTATGGAAACATCACTCAATGGAAGAGGCAACTTGGGAATTGAAAAGCCTCATGAAGGAGAAGTACCCCCATTTGTTTGACGAGTCGAGTTGAATTTGGAGGACCAAATTCTTTAAAAGTGGGGAGGATGTGAGAACTGCGAATTTTATGTACCCCCAGTTATGAGAATTGTAATTTGATGTATGTAATTATGATATGTTGATGTACACGCGAGTTTTAAATATGATGAACTATAAAAAGATGAGGTTTTTAAGTCTTGAATGTGTATGGGTTGAAATATGGACTATGGGGTAGATTATGGGAAGTTTTACATTGAGTTTTCTATAAAATTAATGCAACAACAGTGAAATATGTGAAGGCCAAATCGATCTCATGGCTCCAGAATGCAGGAAATGCGCAATAACTGATAGGCAGATCGATCTCCTATAGGAGCATATCGATCTTAAAATGTTTCTGTAAATAATAGATCGATTTCCTCACAATGAGCAGATCGATCTCCTCAAGATTATGAGATCGATCTTACCCCCTCGACAGATCGATCTGGTAGGCATAAAAAGTGCCCAAAATATTCCCAAATTCAAAGGCAGATCGATCTCCTACAAGAGCAGATCAATCTCCTGTCCTCCGCCTATATAAGGACCCTTGTGTTTTTGCTGGAACTCATTCTCTCTCTTTAAAAAATCGAATCCCTAGCTTTCTTTCTCCTTCAAAGCGTCCATTTCCATTCAAATCAAAGTTTGTGGCAAGAAGGAAAGTTGTTCCTCATCAAAAGGAGAACAGCATACTTGGAAATTGAAGGACGATTTGAGCTGAGGCGTGAGTTGAGCACTCTACAAGTTTTGGATAAATTTCTAAACTTTAATCTTTGATTTGGAAGTAGATTTTTGTGATTGTGGCTGTAGATGTTGTGATAAATGGGCTGAAAATGATTAGGGTTGATAGAAATATTGAGAAATTATGAGAAATTGGTTTGGTGAGGATTTTGAGATGTTAAATGAGAATGTGAGCAATTATGCTCGACGTTGAGATTTGAGACAATGTAATGATGTATTGATGATGTTTTTACATCGTTGGGACAGCTCGGGAGTTTCAGATATGAATCCGAGGCTAGTCCGTCGTTAGGAGAAAACGATTGCACTATATGAAGTGCAACGAGGTAAGGGAAAACTTAAACTCATTGTGTATGTGATTTTGTGATGATAATGGTAGCATGTAAGTCCGGGCCTTGCTCTGGTAGCATGTAAGTCCGATATTCCTCCGTTTTAGTAACGAGAGATGTCTCCATTCTGGTAACGTGAGATGACCCCCGCTCTGGTAGCGCTGGGTGGTCTTGCTTTGGTAGCATGTAAGTCTGAACCTTGCTTTGGTAGCATGTAAGATTGATAGTGTGCATGAGGAGAGGCCTTGCTCTGGTAGCATGTAAGTCCGGGCCTTATTCTGGTAACACATAAGACCAATACATCATGCATACGACCATATTGTCGACGTTCCCTCTTTGAGGATGCCTGGGATGCACACTCAGAGGAGATTATATTGATGTGCCATAACGAATGTTTTTATCTGAGTTTATTTGCCTAGTCTCGGTTTTACACATGAGATTGTGTTTTGGTGGTTGCGCCACGTGCATTATTACTGAGGTGATTTCTATCACGTTTTTATGAGAAAAGTCATTATCGCATCCTGATTTTCACATGTTTGTAATGATGGTTTTGATGCTGAGCCATTTACTCTCATGTTTCTACATGATTTTAAGAAATGAGATGAGAATGATGTTTTAATGATTTCATGCTACGTTTTCTACTGAGTTTATTGAGTTTTACTTGCAAAACAAAATGATCGTGTTGTGTGATTAATCATTTTGTAAATGAGTCCCTTACCCCATTACTGAGTGATTTAGAAGCTCACCTTATTTTATATCCTCTCAAATTTTTTCAAGTGAAGATAGATCCCTACGATGTACGGAGTAGTGGCTAGTGGAGGACTTGAGCTTGAGACCATATATATATATATATATATATATATATATATTGTGTTTTGAGGTATACTTTAATATTTCATGTACCTATACTAAAGTTGTATTTACAGACACTTGATGTACAATGATGTATGAGATGTATTAGGATTAATTGACTTTGAAATTGAGGAATGTATATAGTATGATATATATAGCGATTAGATGATGTGGTCCTGAGGTGAAAATTTTATAGTATATGTATATCATGATGTATGACATTGCACAGAAATGTACCCAGAATTATGTATTGATGAAAAATAAGTTTTAAATTTATCATATTTTCCACGTTTCCGGGATGTCACAATATTGTACATACCCGTCCTTTTTTATATATATATATGTATATTTACATATATTTTATATGGATGCATTTATTTCATATTTGTATATTTTATCTGTGCACGTTTGGATTCTTTTGCACACATATATTTCTCTATATATTAATCTTGGGAAATAATTGAAATGTTGCATATATATAAATATATATATATATATATATATATATGTAAATACATGTATGACTACATATTTGATTTAATTCTCCATGTAACGTAAAAATAGGATTAGTCTAATATTTATTCTCGAATCAATTCATCTATATCCATACTTTTTAATTTTAATTGTCCAAATTATTATTGATAGTTATACCGAATATATTGAAAATTTATGATATTTACACACTTATACTATTCTATCATTAATTAATTCAATATATGTGGCTAACATCGTCAACAGAAATGCCTATTTTTGACGTTGATTCAATAAAAAAATGTCACGGAACATGCCACATGACATTATATAAAAAAAAAATTATATTTTTTTATTTTCATATAAACTATTATATTTATTGTTTGAAAATAAAAAATAAAAAATATAATTTATTTTTTATGTTTTTAAAATTACAAAAAATCAAAAAATATAAAATTATAATTTCAAAAAATATAAAATTAAAATTCAAAATATATTATAATTTTAAAATACATATTATTTAAAAATAATAATTAAAAATTCAAAAATAATAGTTTAAAAAATTAAATTTAAATAAATTATAAATGCTCCAATATATTTTTTAAAATGAAAAAAAAAATAAGGACTACAATCTTAGACTTTATATTATTATTTGCACGTGGCAAAATCACAATCATCACCAAGACAGTAGCAACTCACCGTCAAGGAAACAAAACGATCTCACGCTTCACTTTCCTCGTAACGACCAGCCGGCTTTTGTCCAAAAATGGAAACAGAAAACCTGAAATTAACCGGAGAAATCGAACCAACGACGCAGGACACAACAGATGAGCCTAAATCCGACTCGAACCCATACCAGAATCCAAGAACCATGAAGACGAAAGTGCCCGAAGTAGAGATCCGATTGTATCGACGAGGCAAGGGTCCAATCGACGTCTTTAAGTCGAGCTTGGGAGGGTGGGACCAGGACCAGCTGGAGGCCCGAGAAATTCTCGAGAAATACGGGTTCAAATCGATTTACGCTTTCAATACCTCATCGGGTCGTGGCGTCCCAATCCGATTTCATCCGAGAAATGGAAGGTCTATTCTTGGATACAAGGACGGTTCGGTGGTTCACATTGACGGCGAACCAAAGGTAATTTCACTATTATTTTTCGATTTTTTTTTTAATTTTTGTTGATTATATGTGATTTTGTGAATTGAATTATATCAAATATATGTTGTCGATAATTTAATTAAATATATATCTTGAGTTAAACTAAAAAAGTCACTTCGGATATAAAGTAGTACATATTTCCGAACAATCAAGATCAAAATTTTGTTCTTTTTAGTAGCAAAATCCAGTTTTTTAGTTTTTACATGAAATTATTGGCTTATTTTTAATCAAATATAAATAATTTTGCTTTTTTAGACTATTATTTATTTTACTAGTTTTCTGCAACTTTTGATGTATCAGAGAGTAAGTAAAGGAACTGATTCATCTATGGCTTTTTTTCTTTTCTATACATAAGGATATTGAGTTGCATAATGAGAAGTATTCCTCTACTATATCATAAATCCCGACCTGACTATTTCAGGACTTAAACCTGAGGCTTTCAAGATGAGTATCCCCTTGGGGACATGCAATTGTTGCTTTCATTAATTGCCTTTTGCTTCAAGAAACCAAAGGCAAAATGCAGAGTAATGCTATTGGGTATATAAGGGGTCGTTTGGTATCGTTTTTTGTTTTCTGTTTTGTGTTTCTTGTTTCTGAAATTTTTGTTTTTGTTTTAGTTTGTTTTGTTTTCGATTTCTAAAAACAAAAACATGTTTGGTTAAAATTGTTACGTATTCAGAACAAATTTTTAAACTGATTTAGATACAATAATTCAAGCACAAAATAAAATTTAAAAATTGAACAAAAATAATAATATATTTATTATATAATATTATGTACATATTATTAAATTATATTATTTATAATATTTAATACTAATATGAAATATCTACTTTTAATCATATTAAAATTTAATATTATTTAAATTTTATTATAATTAAATATAATATTAAATAAAATAATTACTTAAAAAATAATTCAATTAAAATAATAATAAATAAATTTTTAATATTAATTTTATTAGATAATAATGGAGATTAATAAACATTTTAAATTTTATATATTAAATAATAATTTGAATTAATAAATAATTACCTAGATTTAATAATATTATTTACTTTAATTGAAATAATATTAAATTACTAAAAAAATATATTTAACTAAGTAATTTATAAAAAATATATATTATTAAAACATATTATATTTAATATAAATAATTTTATTTAATGTCAAGTATTTACTTTTTAATAATATTAAATTATTTTATGTTAGTAGTGATATGTTTTAAATTTAATTAAAAAAATATAATATTAAATAATAATATCATTTAATAAATATTTATTAAATATATTATTTAATAGCAATTAGCAATAATATTAATTACTAACATATCTAAATTATAATAAATTATATTATTTAAATTTATAATATATTCAATCAATTATTATACAAGTTTAAATTAAAAATATTATGATATTATAGTTTATGCTATTTCTTGTTATTTTTTACATTTTTCAATTATTCTATTTTAAAATAAAATTATTTTTTAATTAAATAATATTTTATATTAAACATTAATGTTATTTTTATTTTAAAAAATTAATTAATTTTATTTTATATTTTTATTATGAAAATATATTAATATTATATTAACATATAAATACTGTTCACTTATTTATGAACAGTAACAGAAATGAAAACATGTTTTCGAAAACAATGAAAACATCAAATTCTTGTTTCCAACAATTTCGGAAATTTTTATTTTCGTTTTCGTTTTTTTAAAACAGAAATCAATACCAAACATATTTTCTGTTTTTGTTTTCAAAAAAACTGAAAACAAAAACAGAAAACAAGAAACAAAAACGATACCAAACGGGGCCTAAACAAACAATATTTTGAAAATACAAAGATTGGAGGTGCAATGACCCTCCCCAGATCCCACAATGTGGAGCCTTGTGCACTGGATTGCCCTTTTTTGAGAGTAAAACACACTATGTTACTTCTATGTGGAATAACTGTATATTTATGTTATTATTGGTTTCGCATTTTTGTCATTTATGCAATGCTTTGTAGGGAGGAGAAAGGGGAAGGAGGGAAAATATTTTTAGTCTAATGATTGAGATTCATAACAACATATGCTATTTAGTCCCTCACCTTTCGATTAAAACTTTTTTCTTCCTTTCCCTTGTCCTTCCTTCCTACCAAATGGAGTGTTCATCATTAAGCCATTATGGTTTTGCTTTTGCTTTTAGTAGCAATTTATTAAGAAGTACAAAGCAAGAAGTAACTATTGAAAGCAATAACTATATGGAGCCTCACTAGCTTTATCTGGTTGTCAAGGCTGATTTTGTAGTTTTGCACTACTAATCTAAATTACTTGAATATAGTGCATAATAAATTGAGAATTTTAGCAGTGAACACTGAATAGAGGGAGTATTTTCCACTGATTAACTTTAGGATGTTGAGCTATTTAAACCCTTGCTTTCTTGTCTATTGTTTCACCATGTTGAAATTGGCTCTTGATTTATCATTGCGATAATTAGTCAACTGGGTACTCTAGGACCCTAGTGAATCACCTACCAAGCTGGGCCATCAGGACCATATATCTTTTGAAGAAAGCCCCAAGCCTCATTCGATATCATTTGAATATCGGTTTATATGGCCTACTTCAATATTGGGATAAGGCTTTGGATATGATATGATCTTTGTCTGCTTTCTACATTTGTTCTCTAACCTAAGAGCATGGCTATTCAGCCTGGATTGAACTTCAATTTGGTGACACTTTGGGTCATCAGGTCACTGCTGTTTAATTCTAGATCATTTAATCTAACTTCTGTTCAATTAAGGATATAAATTGGTACTAATATTCTGGTGCAAACTATTTGTGTAAATGATATTTAAGTTATAATAATATACCTATTAAGTCTTAACACTGAATACTTAAAAAAGATCTGCTTTTACCAAAATTCTACCCAACATGTCCGTACAATTAATATAGGTGAATTTATTCTTAAATATTGTCTTTATAACAGTTGTTAGCAAAAGCAAGTCATGCTGAGATGCTTAGCACTTGTCATGGCTTTGAGAACCAGAGTTTGAAACTTGGGGGTGGTAAGCCTGAAAATTTACCAATTAAAAGACAACACAAAGTCAGTTATCAAGTTAACCCTAGTGAATTAGGGTAGGCTAATTGGACTTTTAACTTGTCAAATGCAAATATGGTGTTAAGTGAGAAAAGGATTGAACTGCATGACTGCATCCCTAAACCAACTAAAACCTTGAGATAGTTTTATACTTACCTTCTTCAAATAATCTTTCCCATCCTCATTTTATACAAATAAATAATGTGTAATATCGTTTGTTTGGTTGTCCATTGACTGTATAAACCTTCCTATGCTCATGATTCTCAACTGATGACTCATGTTGCAGAACTTAACTGGTGTTCAGTATCTCTGATGTTCCAATTTTTTAGTATATGTAACAAATGGCCAGTTGTTTTTGTAAAGCAATTAAATTGATATCAAGAAAGTTTGATACACTAAGTTTCATTATGCTGTATGAAGTATGGTATTTTTGTTGGTACCTTCTTATATTTATTTATCCTGTTCCTCAATTGCATCAATCTTAGAAATTCTACGAAATCGCCACTCTTTCTTTCATACAATCTTGTGTGTGCATGTGTACTAATGAGTAGTAAGCGGGTGGGTTTGTGGGAAATAAATCATTTTTCCTGATGCTCATGACATGACTGCTGCTTAGATGATATGATGTGTGGCTTTCCTTTTGTTTTTGATTTCAGGATTCTTTGATTAAACCTATAACCAAGATCTTGGTAGGAATAGCAGTTATAACACTTTTGATAGCTCTGGTAGTGAAGGATACTCCTGAATGGATCAAAAAATTAAACATTTTAGGTGGAGACTTCCCTCCTTGGGTTCTCGCTTGCATTGTTATTGTTTTTACTCGCATGAGGAAGAGAACTAGGGATTTCTTGAAGAAGCTTGGTTGGTGAGGCCTTTCTGTAGGCCAGATATGATGCGGATCATTATGTTATGAAACCTTGTGTTTGCCCCCTCCCCACCCCCTCGCTGCCTAGAAATTCTGTTGACGATTGCGGAACACTTGAACATATATGTCTAAGAGTGCCAGAAGTGGTAAATTCGGGAAATTCACTTTCTTTTAATGAAACTCATTTTTCCTCTAATTAATCTGCAAGATTTTTAAATGAAGGGAATTTGGTGAGAAGCACTGAGCTCTCTCTCTCTCTCTCTCTCTCTCTCTCTCTCTCTCTCATTGAATAGTGTGCAACCATTGTTTATGCTGAATGGTGGAAATAAATATGTTCAAAGTATTTTTTGTATCATGTAATCTCATGAATGTTCATGTAATAGCATGAATGCTTTAACTGTTTTCATATTTTCTGGCAAGCATTGAATGTGTTCTTCCTGGTAAGTATCACTGTCACATGTTGATAGCTCTTCCGCCATGCTTCTCCTGCCAAAAAAGAATTTTGGACCATCAGGAAGAAACTTGTTTTGCAGTTACCGGTTCATTGTGAAACTTAGAAATGGCACGGTTTGATGATCTAAATAGATGTATTTTGTAACAGTCACAGATATTTTCTGCGGAGTGGTTTATCCAGTTGTGAGCAATTAGTAGTTGGAATAATCGGATTGGACCAAAACAAAAAAAAAATTAAAACAAAAGAAGAGAAAAGTTTAAATCATTTTGACAAAGTTTAATATCTTATTTAAATTAAAAACATAATATATTTCCTATAAAAAGAATCATGACATCTTTTCATTATTCAGTCAAATTTTTGTGTTGATAAAACTTCCTATTAGTTTTTCTGTGTATTTAGGAATTTATAAGTCATTACATTGTAATCAATCACTAAATTAATCAATAAAAAAAATGTTCATAATAGTAATGTCTTGATTAGAAGTGTTTTTATACACTGGTTTAGCATTTGTCTTAAAGTAAACTTATCTCCATGATGTAGGTGAATTTTGCCAAGAAAAATTAGAAAACAAAGAGTATAATTGAGAATAGGCAGTTTCAGGTGGGAGAGAACGAGTCACGAGCTTTTATCAGCAATCAAGAACAAGAGCCAAGAAGTTGAGAGAAGAAAGGAGGGAATATAGAGAAAAGAAGCTGTAAATAATTTCATTGATTATGAACTTGCAATTGTACAATGCATTTATACTAGTTTGGAATGTGTTGTGGCGTCTAGCTCAGCCGGTAGCGACCCACTCAACCGTATTGTCCGCTTTGGACTCCGCCTTTACGGTCCCGCCCTCACGGTTTTATCGCGTCCTCAGAGATTCGAACTCAAGACCTTAAAGTCTTTTGTTCTTACACAAATGATACCAAACAATTGGTATCATTTGTGTAAGAACAAAAGACTTTAAGGTTTTGGGTTCGAACCTCTGAGGACGCGATAAAACCGTGAGGGCGGGGCCGTAAAGGCGGGGTCCAAAGCGGACAATACGGTTGAGTGGGTCGCTACCGGCTGAGCTAGACGCCACAACAAAACGCGCATTTTGTTGTGGTGTCTAGCTCAGTCGGTAGCGACCCACTCAACCGTATTGTTCGTTTTGGGTCCCGCCTTTACGACCCCGCCCTCACGGTTTTATCGCGTCTTCAGAGGTTCGAACCCAATACCTTAAAGTCTTTGCTCTGACAAAGATGATACCAATTGTTCTACTACTAGAACAATTGATATCATCTTTGTCAGAGCAAAGACTTTAAGGTCTTGGGTTCGAACCTCTGAAGACGCGATAAAACCGTGAGGGCGGGGTCGTAAAGGCGGGGCCCAAAGCGGACAATACGGTTGAGTGGGTCGCTACCGGCTGAGCTAGACACCACAGCAAAATGAAAACTTTAGCTCACAACTGATTAATTGATTTACAAATCTCTATATTTCATTATCAGTTTTTTAACTAACTGACTCGGGGATTAAATTAAATGACTTAAGAATTTAAATTGTCATGACGGTCACGTTATTGTTAACGTTATGTTTATAGCTATTGTGAAAAAAAAAATTACTGTCATTGTCATTATTGAGGCCGTGAATTCTTTTATTAATTTTACACAACCTGTTATAAAATGTTGAAATTCTGGCTCTTTTTATTTCTAGAAATCGATTTTCATATTTTTTTATGTTGGTTTCACAAAAAATAGCTTGGGTAAAGGAAAACATTTTTTAGGTCATAAGAAAATCAACTCAATTTTTTAGAAAATTTCTTTCCCTTTGAAAACGATAAGACATATTTTACAACCTAAATATAGTCACCCACCCTAAATCAAACCTACTAAAATTGAACATAAACCATATTTAAACAATTTATATATTTTAATTCTAAATATTTTATTTTTTTAATTATTAATTATAAATATTTTTAATATATTAATAATAAATAATATTTTGATTATTTGCATAAGTAATATTATTTATTATGGTAAGATCATTACTTTAATAATAAAAATAAAAAATATTAATTATTTCTTAATATTTTTTAATTTCAAATACATTATTTTTTTGTATTTTATTGACAAATGTATTTACATTAATATTTTGATAATAAATACAAATAAATAATACTTGTGTTATTATAATCGAAGGAATACTATTACATACAAGCTTAATACCGATAAAAAAAATTTTGTAAGTGAATTTTGTCCTTAGTAGTATTACCAACGAAGTATTACCAACGAAATTTAAACTTTTACTACTGAATATTCCATTGATAAAAGCCTCAATTCTTGTAGTGTGTATTAGCCTTTCTTTCCATATTGATGATTGTTAGCTTCACCTTGGCTTCTAAAGGGTTGTTGTCCACTTTAAAGATTTATTGGAATCTATACGACAAACCATTTAAGCATCTCCAAAATTGTAAAGAAGATTTATTTTAAACGATTAGGTACTAAAGTATGGTTCTCAATTCTACATAACACCAGTTTGCTAACAAAAATCCTATAATTAATATCTTGTACACCACTTGTAGAGTTTTTGACTCCACATGTAAGATTAAGATAATAATACATCTCTTATTTTATTTATTTTTTATTTTTTCAAAATATTTAAAGGACAAGTCTCATCATCCTAACCCTGTTTGTGGAGTTAGAAAACTACATTGACGGTGTATATGATAATTATGTATATAGATTATTATCTCATTATCTTATTCACTGACAGTGGAGTACAAGCTAGGTTTTAAAACTACCACATATGCAATTTTTATTTTTTAATTAATATTTTTTTATTTTTTAAGGACATGGACAACAGAAGAGAACATGAATACAATGTGGGACAAGATGGCAAAATATATTTAAGAGGTAGGTAAGGAGATACTAGGAGTATCAAACGAAAAAGCACCGACTAGAAAGGATCAACATGGTGAACTAAATCAATTAAGGAAGCTATAAAGGCTAAGAGAGATTGTTACTGTAAGACCCACTTTTGGTGATGTATTCCTTATGATTCATATGATGTAATACATTTTTCATATGTTAAATTGAATCATAAGAAGAGATTTTGGCTTGAATGAAGTTGCAAAGAGAATGAATGAACATCCACGAATCCATGTAAAGGTTAAATAAGGGCTGAAGTGGCCATAGACTAAACGAATGAAACTCAAACAATAAGACCGAATATAAAGACTTAAAAACACGAAATGATAATGCAAGGATTGAGAATTCTAAGTACCTTTTATGATTCCAAGCAGTACACACAAGTCACATTGTATGTGAATCATAAGAAATGAACCTTTTCATGCTCTAAGTGGGATTAGAATGCAAAATGAGTATTGAAGTAATGAACTATGAGTTTACCTTTGAAAATCTGGGGAAAATGTAGCAGGAATACTCTAGATGAAGGCCAGATCGATCTCTTATTCAAGCAAATCGACCCCATATGATTTTGTCAAGAGCATATCGATCTCTCCCCATGAGCCGATCAATCTCTATTTGCTTTTTCCTAGCAGAGATCGATTACTTCCTAAGTGCAGATCGATCTCTCCCTTATAAACCTGAATGTTTTCGATAGTTCAAAACCAAGGGAAGATCGATCTCTTACCCTAGGAGATCGATCTCACCACCCCAATTCTATAAAAACCCGATGACCAAACCTCCTTCTTCAGCAAATCAACACATCCTTCCATTCTTAACCAAAAAGATCAAGCTTTCTCACTCTAGAATAAACCCCTTTCCAAAAAGATTTGAGAAAAAGCTATTAAAGCAAAGTTGTTCATTGTGAGAAGGAGAACAACATAGTTTAGAATCAAAACTCAACTTGTTGGATTGAATGAGCAAAATGGTATTTTAATTTCGGACAAGAGGAAAGTCAAGCTAGGTGAGTTTTCAATACACCAACTCTAAGTATGTTTATCTAGATGCTGTTAGGAGTTGATTGGTGTATGTATTGTTGGTTGAAACTACCTAGAATATGATGAATCAAGCATGACCTAAAATGGGTTTAGTGTGAGAAAATGAGATATGGTGGATTTAATGATAAATGGATTATACTAAGGTGTTAGTAGTGTTATATGCATGATTTCGATATGGTTTTGTGAAATAAGTGTTTAGAATAGGCTGAGGTTATATAATGTGCATATAAGGTGTTAGTGAAAATGCATGAATGAATGGAAGAACTAAGGTTAGAGCAATACAAACCAAGTGCTTGATTAGATAACAAAGAGAGTTTGTTAAACCAAATTGGACTAGGAATGGTGTGATGGGTGTTCAACACCCATGCCATGGCCGAAGGTGATTATAGGCCAAACTTGAATTCAAATCGATTTAATGAGGTTGATGGACCTAGAATTCGATCCAATGAGTGATAATGAGCGTAAGGAGCTCAATGAGCCTAGGTAAAATGATAAGTGTAATTGAAATCGACTTAAGAAAAGAATTAGGCTCAATAAGATATTGTTGAGTTAATGTATTTTGAAATGACAAAACAAGTAAATTCAATAATATAAAGATGATATAAAAACATGTTTAGAGGTTATCAGGACCAGAACTTAAAGTTCTGTTGATGAGAGATCGATCTGGCTCATGAAAGATCGATCTCCTGGGTTTTCTATAGTTGAGAGATCGATCTGGGTTATGAGAGATCGATCTCCTGGGTTTGCCTTGGATGAGAGATCGATCTCAGGAAGACATGAGATCAATCTGCCAAGCTTTGAACCTGCACAAAGGTATTAAGGAAGAGTGAGATCGATCTATAAGGGTTAAGAGATCGATCTGCCTAATATTGGAGTTAAGGGATCGATCTGATCTAGGAAGAGATCGATCTCCCTTAAAGCATAGACTGTAGATCGATCTGTAAGATCGATCCACACTCAAACAGAGAGCTTATGAGATCGATCTGGTAAGAAAGAGATCGATCTCCTCAAAGTCAGAGAGCTAAGGAGATCGATCTGGGGTATTGAGAGATCGATCTCCTCACTACGAGATTGCATGGCAGATCGATTTGAAGATCGATCTTGCCTCAAACAGAGAGATTGGAAGATCGATCTGCCTATTCGACAGATCGATCTCCCCTATCATTTTCAAATTAATAGATCGATCTGACTATTCGACAGATCGATCTCCTTGTGTTATTGTGCTTTGATCTTGCAGAATTTATAACTAAGAGATCGATCTGGCCAAGATGGCAGATCGATCTGGCACTCTATTGGAGGTACCCAACGACTAGTTTCTGCAAAATCTCAACGGGAAAAATAGCATTTAATGCTCCAACTACCAATCCTTCAGTATTTAACCAAGCATTGAAGACAATGAGAAATGAGACACTATTGCTGCACATTTCTTACATTCTCAAGCTTTCAATACTTTCATTCCTTGTGTCTTCATTCCTCATTTATTGAGATCTATTGTATAAGCTTAAGAGCAAAATCTGTATTTGTCCTACCCACATTAAAGCTTCATTTTGTATTCATTCCTACCTTAAGTGAGAAGAGGATTGTTCCTCAGTGAGATAAAATTGTAAAAGGTTGAATACATTTTTGTATTGCAAAGGGTAGAGAGGTTATTCCTTAACCTGAAAAAGGAACATTGTAACTTCTGTTGAAGGAGAGTAAGAAAGCACTTGACAAGAAGGTCAAGGAGAGAGGACGTAGGCAAGAGTTTGGCCGAACCTCTATAAACGATTGTGTTTGTTTCTCTCTTCCCTATCTTGCATTAAATTGTTTGATTTTATTATATTGCTCATTATCATTTGCTGATTGAAATTGAATTAAATTAAAAATTGCCATTAACGTTAGAAAACCGATTTACCCCCCTCTCGGTAGAGCCAACAGATATATTCACTAGGATCAAGTCAGAATATGAGTTATTTGTAATTAACTCAAGTGATAAATGAATGTTTGCAGCTCCCGAGGAAATATCCGGAGCAAATTGAGCCTAATCACGAAAAGCGGGAAAGGAAGAAGGAGTTGCTTCACAGAGGATTGAGGTGAGGGAATTTTGTTGGCTCTTAGAGATACTTGTACGCGTTTTCGAGCACATAATGGTTTTTCTAGAATGTTTGTGGGTCGTAGGAAAAGAATTAGATGTTTGAAGGGCAAAGAAAATGGAGATTTTTGAGAAGTTCATGAAAAGCAAGAACATGAGGTTCTTGAGCCTTTTACTGCTTTTTAGCATGCGAATTGGTAAGCTGGCTAGCATTTAAATGATTTGCATGAAAATAGTTTGATTTGGTATTATTAACCAAGCTTTGCAAAAGAAATAGCCGCCTTCATGAGTTTGTGGAAATAAAACGTGTTAGAGCACTGCTCGCATGAGATTTGATATGTTTATACATGCATAAGTGCTGGAGCATAGCTCCCGCTAGAGTTTTTACATGCATGAGTGCTGAAGCCTAGCTCGCACTAGTTTTCACATGAATTTTGACATTGTGTTGGAGCGTTGCTCGCACTAAATGTCCATTATATACTTGTTGTCATGCTAGAGATTACTCGCACGTGATTTTTATGACATGTTGGGAGCCGTGCTAGGAGCTTCGGGGTAGGTTGTGTGCCACGCCGATTAAATAGGCTCGCACGTACGTATTGAGATGTGGTAGGATATGATGTGATGATATGGGTCCACGGAGTACATTGTACCGTGCAAATAGCATGGAGTACATTGTATCGTGTATGGATATTATATATATACCGTCTTCGGACGATGGATACTCCGCTATGGATCGACGGATTGGACGTGACCCACCTCCCGTGCGAAAGCAAATAGAGGTGATACCCCGCACAATAGGATCCGTGTAGTCTAGGATCACAGAGGATATGACCATAGTCCTAGCAAGAACATGAGGTTCTTGAGCCTTTTACTGCTTTTTAGCATGCGAATTGGTAGGCTGACTAGTATTTAAATGATTTGCATGAAAATAGTTTGATTTGGTATTATTAACTAAGCTTTGCAAAAGAAATAGCCGCCTTCATGAGTTTGTGGAAATAAAACATGCTAGAGCATTGCTCGTACGAGATTTGATATGTTTATACATGCGTAAGTGCTGGAGCATAGCTCGCGCTAGAGTTTTTACATGCATGAGTGCTGGAGCCTAGCTCGCACTAGTTTTCACATGGATTTTGACATTGTGTTGGAGTGTTGCTCGAACTAGATGTCTAGTATATACTTGTTGTCGTGGTAGAGATTACTCGCACATGATTTTTATGACATGTTGGGAGCCGTGCTAGGAGCTTCGGGTAGGCTGTGTGCCACGCCTATTAAATAGGTTCACATGTGCGTATTGAGATGTGGCAGGATATGATGTGATGGTATGGGTCCACGGAGTATGTTGTACCGTGCATATATGTCACACCCCGTTTCCACATTTAAATCATTATTATTCATTCTTACACACACATAACGGAGCAGACAACATACGGATGGTTGGGCACACGAGCCGATATTGACCTTACACCCATAAATATAAACCGTACATGATAATTTATATTTCTTTATTCATATATGAATTTACATACGTGCATCTACATCCCCGTAATTCTTAATATACACAACTGTGCCTGACAAGTTTAGATACAAAAGCGAAATAAGTGTATACCTTTACGCACAATGGAGTGTGGGCTATCAACTGCTCAGGACTACCGCAGCTCTCAAGACTTAGGTAACACTGTGGAGTGGAGGAAAAAAAAGGGGTGAGCTAACGCGCTCAATAAGAAATCACGCAAGCAGGTAGATAACTATACTACCTACATGCATGTCATACAGAAAATTCTTACTTTCTCAATTTCAACTGAATCACAAAACCACACACGTATGCTTTCTCAAAGTCATGTCATATCACAAACGAATTTCTCAAAACATATGTTCTCATAAAGCTGATTTAAATCAAATAGGAGATAAATCAAAAATCTCGAAATTTAAATCAGAAATCATATAAGTATGGAGACAAAGCAGAGCATATGGAAACGAATAGACATATGGCCATAGTCATGGACTCCATGCAATCACGGATCAGGTGTGCATGAATGTCCCCGGATGGCTGATGATAGGGGGGTCAGTCTACCATCAGACACAAACAAACAACACGGTACGTCGTACTCCATGTGCGTCCACACGGTACATTGTACTCCGTGGACCCCAATATCTGAAATCAGCGAGATTAGGAGTGCCCGTCCAACGGGTCTTATCATCCCATCTCCAGCTATATCAATACTGAGTCTCCAAAAATGCACGTGCGGGCATATCAATCAGTGTGACACCCAGTCTACACGAGGCTCCAGCACGGCTTTATCAAATCACGTACGAGGATCAGTGCAAGCTTACACAGCCTACACGACGTCTCCAAACACGGTTTTATGCATATCACAAAATCGAATTCCCGTGCGAGCAAGCTCCAGCACGGTATTATGCACAAATAATGCAAAGTCTAGTGCGAGCAACGCTCTAGCACGACTTTAATCTCAAAACTGATAGATGGCTCGATGCACTAAGGGGCGTACAAACCAACCTCAACCACGGAAGGTAGTACCCACTTGAGTGAGAGAAAACATTTTCTATCAAATCCCTCAGCAAACACTTTTTATTCTAAAAATATTGCAATTTAATGCAGATAATCAAATTCAGAGCCATTCTATCACCACTTATTCACAAAACATGCTTATTCATGTAAAACACATTAAAATAGGCCATTTCGACCATTTTCATATTTTTCGTACCTAGGGGCATTTTCGTAATTTTCTCATATTTAGGTATTATCCAGATATTTCATATTCGAACTCTATATGAAAATTTAGGTGTACGTAAACGACGATAAAATACGTACAGCTATCTCTAAGAGCTTACGGAATCCCTTACCTCGAAATGAGTCGACTGCGAATTTTTTATTCTTTATCTCTCCGAATCACGCAGTCTAATTGGCTCTGGACGTATTCTTGAAAGCCAAATCTTTTCTTGGTGACACGTAAGTCGAGATCCGCTCGAACTCGTACACGTCGCCTACCGTTTTTCCGCTACACAGCAATATATATTTAAACCGATTAATTTCGATTTAATATAAATTCAAATTAATTATCCGAAAAATAATTCGACTGATTTTCGACCACTTACCGGTCTACTGCTGTGTCGGGATAACACTGATTTTTTTTCCAAATTTTTTTTTCTCTCTCCTCTTTCTCTCTCCTACTGAACCGGTTCGGACCGGTTCAGCCCCTTTCACACTGAACCGGTCCGAACCGGTTCAGGTGGACTTTTTCCGTTTCTCGCGTTTTCGGCCGGTTCCCGACGCGATTCTACCGCCATTCGACACGTCACGGCCCGGGGAAGCTTCGGCTGGAAGGGCTGGGTCCAAATCGGCGCCGGTGCCGGCGAATCTGGCCTTTTCTTCCCGCGGCCTCTCCTCGCCGATTTGCCTTCTCCGGCATCCCTGACGGCGCGTGATGGTGCTCGGTGACTCCCTGGGCTGCCGGTCGTCCTTCGCCGCCCCTCTCTCGCGCTCTCTCGCCGTCGTTGGCTCGCCGGAGGTGGAAGGCAGAGGGATCGGGTTTGGGGGGGGTTCCTCGTGTTTTCGGGCTTCTGTTTCTTTTTTTTTTTTATTCGATTTCTTTTTTTTTCCTTTTTGTTTTTGTTTTTTTTATATATATTATATTATATACAATACAATATAATATAATATATCTATCAAAATATCTACAAAATACATATAATAATACTAAATTATCATATAATTTTAAAATATAATAATAATAATAATAAAACAAATATTATTATTATTATATTTTATTTTATTTTCGTAGTGTATTTTATACACTAAAATTTATACATCTTTGTACATATATTTTATTTTATTTTATTCCACAAAAATATATGCACATCCTATTTTATTTTCTTGCATTTATTTATCCCTCCGAAAATATTTTTTTTTTGATATTTTCGAGATAAATTGCCAAATTGGAAAATTTTTGGTTTATCGTTTTCGGACTAACTTCCCTTCTTGGACTCTCTATATTTTCACGTTCTGAGTCCATATTTGCGATCGGTTTAACCTAATTTCATTCGATTTATTCCAAATTTATCTGAACTCTTATTTCGGTACTTTAAAATTTATCGGTACCCACTTTAATTATTTATACTTGAAATTGTATAATTTCTTCTTTATTGCCCGATATATCATAATTATATATTTAACATAATATATTTTCAAAGAAAAATATGAAATTCGGGTCTTACATTTTCTCCCCCACTTAAAAAAATTTGGTCCTCCAAATTGACCAATACTCAACTCTCGAATAGGTGCAGATACCTCTTAAGCATCAGGCTCTCTAATTCCCACGTAACTTCCTCAGAGGTGTGGTACTGCCAAAGAACCTTGACTAGAGGAATCATCTTATATCGAAATACTTTATCCTTCCTATCTAATAACCGACTCGACTTCTCCACATACATCATATCCTCCTTGAGCTTCAATGGCTCTTACTAAATTACATGTGCCGGATCCAGATGATATTTTCGATGCATGGAGATGTGGAAGACATTATGGATGCCTGCTAGCTCAGGAGGTCACGCTAGCTTGTAGGCCTTATCTCCCACTCGATCTCAGATCTCAAATGGTCCGATATAGGGATGACGAAATTTTGCCTCTCTTTTCGAACCTCATAATATCATTGGAGGAAGAAACTTTCAAAATATAGATTCACCCATAGTGAATTCTAGAGGTTTAAGCCTCGTATTAGCATAACTCTTTTGCCTACTCTGAGTTGTCCTCAATCTATCACGTATCAACTGGACATCCTCAGAGGCTTGTTTCTTCAAATCGGAGCAAATATCTTTCGATCACACACCTTTTCCCATCCAATGGAAGGACTACACCTGCTACTATACAATGCTTCGTAAGGTGTCATTCCAATACTCGAGTGATAATTGTTGTTGTAGGTGAATTCGGCTAATGGCAAATGCTCATCCAGGAGCCTTTAAAGTCTATCACATAAGCTCTCAATATATCCTCCAGAGTCTGAATGGTCATCTCTAACTGACCATCTGTCTGAGGACGAAAAGCTGTACTGAAACTCAATCGGGTTCCCATAGCTTCTTGAAAATGTCCTTAAAAGTGGGATGTGAAGCAGGAATCCCTATCAGAGACTATGCTCACTGGAATGCCATGTAGCCTCACAACCTCTCGTACATACAAATCCGCCAATGCACTCAGAGTATCCATAGCTTTCTTAGCTATGAAGTGGGCTGACTTCGTCAATCGATCAACGATCACCCAAATAGCACCATAGTTCCTTCTAGTCCTTGGTAAATCCATGGTGAGACACTCTAATTTTCATGTCGGTATAGGTAGAGGCTGCAATAACCCTGCAGGCTTCTGTTACTCTACCGTAACTTGCTGGCATACCAGACATCTAATAACATACCCGACGATGTCCATCTTCATACCTGACCACCAATACAACTTTTTGAAGTTTCTTCTACATTTTACTGCTTCCCGGATGTAAAGTATACCTCGAAGAGTGAGCTTCTATCAAAATCAGTTTCCTCAACTGCAGATCATCGGGGACACACACTCTGCCTCGGAACCTCAGTAAACCATCGGTGCTCAACTCTCAGTCAACACCGGTACCCATCTGTATTTGACTAGCCATATAAATACACAAGCGATCCACTCGCTGAGCTTGTCTGATCTGGTTAACCAACTCTGGTTCTAACCTCAGACTAGCTATCACACAATAGGCCTCAGTATCAGAAGGGGTCACATATAAGCTGAGGCTCGCAAACTCTGTTAGCAACTCGTGTTCCCTGATCATTATATGAGATACCATCCCAAGGCTCTTTCTACTCAACGCATCAGCAGCCACATTAGCCTTACTCGGGTGGCATAAGATCTCACAGTCGTAATCCCTCAGAAGCTCTAACCATCTTCGTTGCCTCATATTCAATTCCTTTTATGAAAACAAGTACTTGAGGCTCTTATGATCGGTATACACCTGAAATTTCTCACCATACAAATAGTGGTGTCATATCTTCAGTGCAAACACTATGACAACCAACTCTAGATCATGGTTAGGGTAGTTCCTCTCGTGGTCCTTCAACTAATGGGAGCCATAGGTAACTACCTTCCCATCCTGTATCAATACACAGCCCAGTCCCTGGTGTGAAGCATCGGTGTACACAGAGAAACCTCCTGAGCTGATCGAAATTGTGAGAATAGATGCGGTGGTCAGTTGAAATTTCAACTCCTGAAAGCTTCTCTCACAAGCATCATCCCACTCAGATGTTATATTCTTTCGAGTGAGACGAGTTCATAGGAGCAACCAATTTTGAAAAGAAGACCTTCTACAGACCTGCTGCAATACTCAGCTAAACCCAGAAAACTACTGATCTCTGTAACTATCTCGGGCCTGTCCCACTGGACTATAATTTTTATCTTGGACGAATCCACTGATACCTCGTCCTTCGATACAACATGGCCCAAAACTTATATTTGTTCCAACCAGAAGTCATACTTACTGAGTTTAGCATATAATTCCTTATCTCGGAGGGTTTGTAACACAATCCTTAAGTGTTGCTCATTATCTTTCCTGGACTTCGAATACACCAAAATGTCATCGATAAAAACGATAACAAATCTATCCAGGTACGGCTTGAACACATCATTCATCAAAGCCATAAACGCTTAGTCAACCCGAAAGGCATCACCAGAAATTCACAATGGCCAAAATGGGTACGGAAAGCTGTCTTGGGTACGTCTTCGCTCCGAATTCTCAACTGATGGTATCCAGACCTCAAATTGATCTTGGAAAAGATCTTTGCTTCCCGGAACTGATCCAATAGATCATCTATACGTGGCAAGGGGTACTTATTCTTGATGGTAGCCTTATTCAACAACCGAAAATCAATGCACAGTCGAAGGCTTCCATCCTTTTTCTTCACAAATAGAACTGGAGTTCTTCAAGTCGACACGCTCGGTCTAATAAATCCCTTATCTAGTAGCTATTGTAACTGCTTCTTTAGTTCTTCTAACTCTACTGGTGTCATTCTATACGGTGGTCTCCATATAGGTTCAATATCAGGTACCAGATCAATACCAAACTTCATCTCTCTGTTTGGTGGCACTCTTGGCAGATCATCCGAAAAGACATCAGTAAATTTCTTTACTACTGAAATATCAGTCAACTCCGGACGTGTCTTATCCATATCGACCATGTACGCAATAAAACCTTAAGCCACATCAGACGAAACATCTGCCCTGTCCTAATCCAATGTATACACATGTCCCTTACCAACAGTCTGCTTCCCCTTTCTCTTCAGTTGTGGCCTTCCTTCTCTGGGGTGAAGGTACAATAAGAGCTTTCTGTGGCTCTTCTCACCTCTGCGGAATAGGGACTGCAGATTTCGGGCAGTCTCTCCTCAAGTGGCCCGTCTTTCCGCATCTAAAACATGCTCCAGATACTTGGAATCATCACCTACCACCATGAGGTTTCACACATACTCTACATGGCTTAATAGTAGGTCAGGGTTCACCATTTCTATACATCTAGACGGAGCTGAAATTGGTAGAATAGAGGGCTTCACTATCTTACCTCGAAATTTCCCAAACTTTGGTCGTTTCTTAAACAACCCCTTCCCTTATCTTAAACTTATGTACTCTATAGTTCTCTTTCTGTCCTTATTGAACTTACCAAATTTAGGGGCATGCTGCTTAGAATCCTATTCACACAACTGAGCTCTGCGCACTGCCTCCTCGTAAGTCAGAATATCCAATGGAGCTAATCTAGCTCTAGTGGACGGTATCAACTCATCCATAAACTTTTTGAATTTTCTGCTCTCACTACTCATGGTGTCAGAATCGTACCTTCCCAGAGACGTAAATTGGGACTCATACTCGTCCACCGATTGGCTCTAATGAGTCAGACTAATAAACTCCCTTTGTAGCCGTCTTCGAGCAGTCTCTGGAATATATTGCCTCCTAAAAGGCATCGAGAAAAATCTCTCAAGTCACTATTTGGTTTTCGGGTCCTCAATATAGGCTGAGCGGATTTTCACCAATGTTTCGTTTCACCTTCTAACACAAATGCAGCAAAGGCTACCTTCTCGGTCTGGGAACACTTGAAGTACCAATACAACTTCTCTAATATGTTTACCCAGTTCTCTGCTGTTACCGGATCTTTGACACCAATAAACAATTTCTATCATGGTACGGGATGTAACGGCCCAGCCCAGTCGGACCAGCCCAGCCGGCTATGGCCACCCCTCTTGGGCCCACAACATCGACTGCTGTGACATCGACAGCTGTTGACATCGTTACTCTTCCGTACTATCCTCTTTGGGACCCACTGGTCCTTAAAGTTTTCTTTCGCGTTCAATTATACAGGTGAGGCGGTACAGGACGACTAGAATCAGAAGGTCCAGCGGTCTATGGTACAGGCGTGACAGGGGCTGCTGTGGGTGCACTCATACCCTGCAAACTCTCCAATCCAGCCATCGCCCGTCCAAACAACTGTGTCATACTTTTCACAGTCCGCTCTAACCTCACCATGCTTAACTTAGTAGTCTCTACTGGATCTTGAGAGGCATGGCCAGAAGATGATTCAGTACGTCTCTCGGGCCTGTCTCTCTACCCTCGAGATCGAGAACTTTCCCCTCGACTACAGTGTCTATCAGTCATACTGATGATTTTCCATTCACACACAATCAATTCTTATTACATTAACAGCCCGGTATACACATTTGTATCTAAACAAGGCACAGTACCAAAGGGATGTAAACTTTCCTAACGACTTATACCGACTCGTATTCAGACCAACCCTGCTCTGATACCAACTTCTGTCACACCCCGTTTCCACATTTAAATCATTATTATTCATTCTTACACACACATAACGGAGCAGACAACATACGGATGGTTGGGCACACGAGCCAATATTGACCTTACACCCATAAATATAAACCGTACATGATAATTTATATTTCTTTATTCATATATGAATTTACATACGTGCATCTATGTCATGCCCCGCTTTCGGGAACCCTTCTATCCATACATTCTCTACTACGGTTGGGCTGTGAGAAGATGCAATTACTAAAGATTTATTTATTTACAGCGGAATATTTAAAACTTTAATTCACAATCCCAAGTGTGTGTGTAAATACACAAAATTAATTGTATAAATACCAAGTGTTTACATATCATCCCCATAATACTGATTACAATTCCAAGATATAACTGTGCGATACAATATATTAGATACAAAATACTCGTGTATACAAATCTTATACCTTTGCGGATTGTGGGAGCTGTTCAACACAAAAGACTTAGAGATCACTGCTCTCTTACTTCTCAGTACCTGGAGGGGGAAAATAGTGGGATGAGCAAACCACAGCTCAGTAAGGAAATGTATGCTAGCAGGTAGATATTGTACTACCTACATAGCCCATGCATGCATAAACCAAAACCATGTTTTCGTTATAAATGGAAATATCATACGAACAATGCATTTAAACACATATTTCTCAATAGCATTTTCGTGTAAATCAAATGTCAAACTTCCATTTAAAACATGCTCATAAATAGTGCCCTCATGGCACGAATGTGAAATCAGAGATTTATTAAAACACGAAATCTCTTTCACTTCTCAAATCATTCTTTCTCACAAGTCTCTTTCTTTTCTGAGATTGTCTCTGTTTCTCGATTCTCTGAGACAGGCATGGAATTTTCGACAATCAAATATCCACGACTTATGGCCACAGTCAGTGATCCCAGGCCTCATTGATCGGGTGTGCACAGGGTATCACTTCGCCTGAAGGGGGATGGGTCAGTCCTACCCTCCGGCTCATCTCAATCCACCTCATCTCCTCGTATACTCACGGTGAAGATACGTCGTGTGTCATCTACGCGATACTCGTACTCACGTGCACCCAGCACGGTACATAGTATACCCACGGGTGACTACACTGTTCTACGTACAACCGTGGACCCAAGTCCATACTCCAACTCCGATGGACTTTTTATCCTTAAACCATGTCTCATATACCAGGCGAGCAAGCAGCGTGACACACAGTCAACGCAAAGCTCCAGCGCGGTACGATCTATCGTTAAGGCCCAGCCCGTTCAATTGGCCGTCGGCTGGTATCCCCTTGGGTCCCAGACCCCCAGGTTTACCTTAACTCAATAAAACAGGTGCGAGCAAAGTTCCCGCACTTTCTCAAAACCCTCGTGCGAGTTAAAACTCCCGCACGGTACATCAAGGCTTTAAACCGGGTGTGAGCTAACGATTCAACACCAAATCTCATCTCAAAACTGATAGATGGCTATTTTCTCTTTTTAAAACTCAAAACACGTTTATTCATACAGCATGCCTCTTCATGCTAAAACATGTAAAATTAGCCAACCTATCATCAACATTTCTTTATTATAAATAACAATGTAAAATTGAGAAAATCATTGAAAACATGCATATCATGCTATTTCCTTACCCTATCCCATTTCTCAATACATATATACGTCATAGTACTTTGCATACTTCCATATCATTTCATAGAATTATCATATCGTACTAGTCTAGTAATATATCTACGAAATTGCCGTAAAATACGTACGAACATCTCTATAGCTAACACACAGTCCCTTACCTCGTTTTACTTGTGTGCAACTATCCGCCTTTATGCTTCTTGCGTTCTCATCTTGACTTGCTCCGGCGTATCATCCGAAACTGAAATTCATCCATCAACATTTGAGTTAATGTTTCTAACTCTTTTTCAACTAAGCATTTATCCAATGCCTTAATTACACATTTTTACCCTTTGTGGTAAACCTCACACTTTTATCCCAATATCAACATGTCCAAACCATTCCCACAACATAATCATCCACTCAAGATATCCCATTTATCATAAACACTTCCACACTCCACTTTCTCACACTTGACTATTTCTAAGTTATATTCATTTCATACCATTCTAGGTAGTTCTATCCACAATATGCACACCCAAATATCTTTATAATCATTAACTAAACCAATGTACTTGGATTTGTGCATTAGAACTTACCTCATTGGATTTCCTCTTGCTCCAATTAGGATTGCCCTCTATTTCTTCAATCCATCAAATGGGGAAATGCCTCTAGACTATGTTGTTCTTCTCTTTGATGTGAACAACTTTGTCTCTAATAGCCTCTCCTTAAATCTCACTGAAAATGGCTGGATTTAGGAGTGAGAAACTAGATTTCTTTGAGTTGAAGTGAAATGGAAATGTTTTCCCAAAATTCTGATGATCCAACTGCTCCCATTTATAGTTTTGACTTGATGAGATCGATCTTCCTTGGGTGGAGATCGATCTGTTCCTCAAAAATCCCTCTTTTCTGAGACGTTTTAAAGGTAGGAGATCGATCTGTCGAGACTGGAGATCGATCTGCTGTCAAACAGAAGCTTAAGGAGATCGATCTGGTCTTAGGGGAGATCGATCTGCTCCCAACCCGAGAGCTAAGGAGATCGATCTGCTTCCTTTGGAGATCGATCTGTTCCCTTCCATTTCTCACATAAGAGCATTCTGGCTCTCCCAGATCGATCTCTCATCCTATGAGATCGATCTGGCCTTCACAAATTCCAGATTTCCTGCAGTTTTTCTGCAACAACTCTTACCAAACACCCTTAATTTACTACCATGATCATTTCCTCATTCATTCATCTTTGAGACTTGAAAATGGGATCCATTCTCACTACATACACATTAAAACTTGTGTAAAATCTTTTTATGACCAAATATAAACGATATTACTCGAATGGAAGTATACACTTATGTAAATCTTTCCTTCCATTTTACTATACTACTCATATTCCATTTCGGTCACATTCTTCTCGTTTTAAGTTCATTTCTTCCTACTCACTCATAATGCAACTTGTACGTATAATCACAATTCTTATTACAAGTGCGTACATAATCTTATGAACTTACATTGCATGCACTTCACATTACAATACATCATCTTACTTATGATTTTATTTACATTCCCATGTTCCTATATACATAGCTATACATGTACGGGGTCTCACAATCTACATCCCCGTAATTCTTAATATACACAACTGTGCCTGACAAGTTTAGATACAAAAGCGAAATAAGTATATACCTTTACGCACAATGGAGTGTGGGCTATCAACTGCTCAGGACTACCGCAGCTCTCAAGACTTAGGTAACACTGTGGAGTGGAGGAAAAAAAAGGGGTGAGCTAACGCGCTCAATAAGAAATCACGCAAGCAGGTAGATAACTATACTACCTACATGCATGTCATACAGAAAATTCTTACTTTCTCAATTTCAACTGAATCACAAAACCACACACGTATGCTTTCTCAAAGTCATGTCATATCACAAACGAATTTCTCAAAACATATGTTCTCATAAAGCTGATTTAAATCAAATAGGAGATAAATAAAAAATCTCGAAATTTAAATCAGAAATCATATAAGTATGGAGACAAAGCAGAGCATATGGAAACGAATAGACATATGGCCATAGTCATGGACTCCATGCAATCACAGATCAGGTGTGCATGAATGTCCCCGGATGGCTGATGATAGGGGGGTCAGTCTACCATCAGACACAAACAAACAACACGGTACGTCGTACTTCATGTGCGTCCACACGGTACATTGTACTCCGTGGACCCCAATATCTGAAATCAGCGAGATTAGGAGTGCCCGTCCAACGGGTCTTATCATCCCATCTCCAGCTATATCAATACTGAGTCTCCAAAAATGCACGTGCGGGCATATCAATCAGTGTGACACCCAGTCTACACGAGGCTCCAACACGGCTTTATCAAATCACGTGCGAGGATCAGTGCAAGCTTACACAGCCTACACGACGTCTCCAAACACGGTTTTATGCATATCACAAAATCGAATTCCCATGCGAGCAAGCTCCAGCACGGTATTATGCACAAATAATGCAAAGTCTAGTGCGAGCAACGCTCTAGCATGACTTTAATCTCAAAACTTATAGATGGCTCGATGCACATAAGGGGTGTACAAACCAACCTCAACCACGGAAGGTAGTACCCACTTGAGTGAGAGAAAACATTTTCTATCAAATCCCTCAGCAAACACTTTTTATTCTAAAAATATTGCAATTTAATGTAGATAATCAAATTCAGAGCCATTCTATCACCACTTATTCACAAAACATGCTTATTCATGTAAAACACATCAAAATAGGCCATTTCGGCCATTTTCATATTTTTCGTACCTAGGGGCATTTTCGTAATTTTCTCATATTTGGGTATTATCCAGATATTTCATATTCGAACTCTATATGAAAATTTAGGTGTACGTAAATGACGATAAAATACGTACAGCTATCTCTAAGAGCTTACGGAATCCCTTACCTCGAAATGAGTCGACTCCGAATTTTTTATTCTTTATCTCTCCGAATCACGCAGTCTAATTGGCTCTGGACGTATTCTTGAAAGCCAAATCTTTCCTTGGTGACACGTAAGTCGAGATCCGCTCGAACTCGTACACGTCGCCTACCATTTTTCCGCTACACATCAATATATATTTAAACCGATTAATTTCGGTCTAATATAAATTCAAATTAATTATCTGAAAAATAATTCGACTGATTTTTGACCACTTACCGGTCTACTGCTGTGTCGGGATAACACTGATTTTTTTTCAAAATTTTTTTTTCTCTCTCCTCTTTCTCTCTCCTATTGAACCGGTTCGGACCGGTTCAGCCCCTTTCACACTGAACCGGTCTGAACCGGTTCAGGTGGATTTTTGCCGTTGCCGGCGTTTTCGGCCGGTTCTCGACGCGATTCTACCGCCGTTCGACACGTCACGGCCCGGGGAAGCTTCGGCTGGAAGGGCTGGGTCCAAATCGGCGCCGGTGCCGACGAATCTGGCCTTTTCTTCCCGCGGCCTCTCCTAGCCGATTTGCCTTCTCCGGCATCCCTGACGGCGCGTGATGGTGCTCGGTGACTCCCTGGGCTGCCGGTCGTCCTTCGCCGCCCCTCTCTCGCGCTCTCTCGCCGTCGTTGGCTCGCCGGAGGTGGAAGGCAGAGGGATCGGGTTTGGGGGGGGTTCCTCGCATTTTCGGGCTTCTGTTTCTTTTTTTTTTATTCGATTTCTTTTTTTTTTCCTTTTTGTTTTTGTTTTTTTTTATATATATTATATTATATACAATATAATATAATATAATATATCTATCAAAATATCTACAAAATACATATAATAATACTAAATTATCATATAATTTTAAAATATAATAATAATAATAAAACAAATATTATTATTATTATATTTTATTTTATTTTCGTAGTGTATTTTATACACTAAAATTTATACATCTTTGTACATATATTTTATTTTATTTTATTCCACAAAAATATATGCACATCCTATTTTATTTTCTTGCATTTATTTATCCCTCCGAAAATATTTTTTTTGATATTTTCGAGATAAATTGCCAAATTGGAAAATTTTTGGTTTATCGTTTTCGGACTAACTTCCCTTCTTGGACTCTCTATATTTTCGCTTTCTGAGTCCATATTTGCGATCGGTTTAACCTAATTTCATTCGATTTATTCCAAATTTATCCGAACTCTTATTTCGGTACTTTAAAATTTATCGGTACCCACTTTAATTATTTATACTTGAAATTGTATAATTTCTTCTTTATTTCCTGATATATCATAATAATATATTTAACATAATATATTTTCAAAGAAAAATATGAAATTCGGGTCTTACAATATAGCATAGAGTACGTTGTACTGTGTATGGATATTATATATATATACCATTTTCGGACGATGGATACTCTGCCATAAACCGACGGGTTGGACGTGACCCACCTCCTGTGCGGAAGCAGATAGAGGTGATACCCCGCACACTAGGATTCGTGTAGCCTGGGATCACATAGGATATGACCATAGTCCTAGTTATTTCCCTTATTATTATTATTTGTCTATCTCAAATGTCACTTGATTTATGATAAATCCATTATTAAAATTGTTTTGTGGGTCAAGACAGTCCAATGGAAGGGCTGAATCTTGACAAATGGTGAATTTAGTGACGATTTATGTTGAGTATGAAATGTTTTTAAGTGCACCTCGCATGACGATTTTTCATGCTTTAATTACTACTTGTGCATGATGATTTTTCCATGCTTGTATAAGAATTGTGCACTGATTTGAATAGCATGAATTGCTTTATATATCATGAACACATGCATGAACTGATATTTTGGAGTATGACAAGTAAATGCTTGGTTTTACGCATGGCATCACAATCATGTAGATAGTACAGTTATTTACCTGCTCGCATGATTGCCTTACTGAGCGCGTGGTTTGCTCACCCCCCTTATTTTCCCCCTCTACAAAGCACTTTCAGTAGATAGAGTACGACTGAGGATTGGATTTTGGTGTCCGCTGGTTCCTATCACACAAGGTATACACAATTGTATAGTTTTTGTATCTAGACATGCCAAAGCACAATAATATTTTAAATGTAACTTTTGGGGATGTAAAGAATTGTAAACACATGTAAATAACAACTCTGATTTAGAAATACAAGTGTTTACATTCTAATGAATCGTAATTTGAAATGGTTTGGTTGGATGAGATTGACACCGATACACAGCTCAACTGTTGGTGTTGTAGCTGTTCATGATGAAGTAAGGTAAGAGTAAAGAACAAACAATAAATAATGGAACGAAAAATAAAAAATTTGTAGTGGATTTTTGGTGGATTGAGGGTCATGACAATTACAGGGCTTTGAAGACAAACAACACTGAAGTGAACTTCACAAAATACAAGTTGTTAAGAAAGAGGCAAAGAGGACAGTGGCAGAAACTAAGGAGAAAGTTGTAAAAGAAATTTATAACAAGTTGGACACAAAGGAGGGAAAGAAAGAGATATGTAGTTGATGTGAGTAAGAGAGAGGAGGAGTTGAGATTTGGGAGTTGTGAAATGTATCATGGATGAGCACCAAAGGACTTGAATTAAGGACAATAATATTAAAGAAAAGTGGCGTGATTATTTCAATAAACTATTTAATGACGGACAAAGACAAATTGTGAACAATATCTCGGTGCCTCCTGAGGATTTGAACCACTGCTTTATCTATAGAATCAAAGAGATTGAGGTAAAGGAGGAATTAAAGAAGATGAAAATAAGGAAAGCTGTTGGATCTGATGACATTCTTATTGAAGTTTGGAAATGCTTTGGAGAGGTCAGCGTTAGGTGGTTGACAAATCTTTTTAATAAAATTTAGCATACTAACAAGATGTCTGAAGAATGGAGAAAGAGTGCGTTGGTACCTATCTATAAGAACAATGGAGATATTCAAAGTTGCTCCAATTACTGAGGCATAAAACTAATGAGTCACAAGATGAAATTATAGGAAAGAGGGATAGAACGGAGATTATGGAAGATTGTAGAGATATTGAAGAATCAGTTTGGTTTTATGCCTAGTCGGTCAACTACTGAAACAATATACTCACTTAGACAACTTGTGGAGATTCTTGAATACAAGAGAAAGATATGCTTAGACAACTTATGGAGATTCTCGAGTACAAGGGAAAGATGTTCATATGGTCTTTATTAAAGAAAAGAGTCCCTGTGAAATATATTGAAATAATTAAGGACAAGTATGGAAATGAGAGGATACATGTGAGGACGTGTGGAGGGTAAATAAGTAAACTTTTTATCACAGTAAAGCTACATCAAGGGTCAGTGTTAAGTCCATTTTTGTTTGCTACAGTAACAGACAAGCTGATAAAATCCATACAGGATAATGTACCGTGATTTATGATGTTTGCAGATGATATTGTCCTGTGTGCTAAGACTAGAGTGGAGGTTGATACCAAATTAGAATTGTGGAGACAGACGTTAGAGCCAAGAGGATTCAAACTAAGCAGAACAAAGACTGAATACATTGAATGTAAATACAATATAGACAAAGAGGAAGATAGAAACATAGTGATACTAGATAGGATGACGATCCCTAAGCAGGATCATTTTAGATATTTGGGGTCAATCGTAAAAATGGATAGAGAGATTGATGGTGATGTAATCCATAGAATACAGGTTGGTTGGAGTAAGTGAATAAGTGCTACAGGATGTTGTGTGACAAAAGAATTCCTATAGGGCTAAAAAGTAAGTTTTACAGGACATTTGTTAAACCAATATTACTCTATGACAGTAAATATTGGACAATTAAAGGATTGCATACACAGAAAATGAGTGTAGTAAAAATGTGAATGCTACGAATAAGAAATGAGGACATTAACAAAAATGTTAAGTGACACCTATCAAAGATAATATGAGTGAAAGTCGTTTACGTTAGTTTGGACACATACGATGTAGAACTGTGGATGCTTAGGTTGGAAGAGTGAAGGTTATGAATGATGATGATGATGATGATGTGGTATTCTTGTACCCCGTTTGTGGAGTTTTTACATTCCATTGTTTGTGAGTGAGATAATAATCGTGTATATATATATGATTATCCTATACACTGCCAGTGAAATATTTTGACTTCACAAGTGTGGTTAAAATGATTACACATGTCATTTAAATATATTAAAAATAAATAAATAAATAAAATAAGAAAGTGTTATTATCTTAACCTCGCTTGTGAAATCAAAACTTTCACTGACGATGTATAGGATATTAATTCGTATATATGTATATGTATATATATACATCTCTAGATCCTTTCGAGAAGTTTAAAATGACTTGCAAACAAAATTATGCTTCATAAGCCTCGCGATGAAAATTCAATGACTATTTTTTTTTTCATTTCAACTTTAGTACATCTACTATAAAACATTTGCATATGATACATGAGCTAAATGGGGATGCAATTTTTTTTTTATAGGTAGGTACAAAGGACAGAGAATTCAACTGTTGAATCTAAGTAATAATTGTTACGTCAATTTTTTAGTTTTAGCATTATCCATGTTATAAATCACTGTATTTGGTGCATAAAAAAGTTCCATATATACAAAGTACCCAAAACAACCTTATTATCAATAATAAGATAAAATAATTTTAATTTTTATCAAATTGACATTTTATAAAAGAACAAGCCATGGACGAACCAATTTTGATTTGAGTAATTTCTTAAGACAAAATCAAAATAATTGACGTGTTCACATAAATATAAACTTTATTGTCTGTGATTGAGATAATAATCGTACATATATATATATATATTTATATATATATATAGATTATCCTATACACTGCCAGTGAAGTGTTTTGACTTTACAAGCGGAGTTAGGATGATGATATATGTCTTTTAAATATATATATATAAATAAATAAATAAAATAAGAATGTGTTATTAACTTAACCTTACTTGTGAAGTAAAAAAATTTCACTGACGATATATATGATATTAATATATATATATATATATATATATATATATATATATATATATCTTTAGACCCTTTCGAGAATTTTAAAACGACTTGCCCACAAAATTATGCTTCATAAGCCTCGCAGTGAATGGTTTTTTTTTTTTTTTTTTTCATTTCAACTTTAGTACATCTATTATAAAACATTTTCCTATGACACATGAGCTAAATGGGGCATTATGCAATTTTTTTTCATAGGTAAATACAAGGGAGAATGAGAATTCGATCGATGAATCTAATTTGTTTTAAAGAGCAAAAACTGTTACATCAATTTTTTATTTTTAACATTATCCATGTTATAAATCACTATATTTGGTTCCTAAAAAAGTTCCCTAAATACAAAATACCCAAAACAATCTTATCATCAATTAAAAGATAAAATAACTTTAATTTTTATTAAATTGACATTTTATAAAAGAACAAGCCATGGACGAACCAATTTTGATTAGTATAATTTCTTAAAACAAAATCAAAATAATTGACGTGCTCACGTAAATAAAATTCTGTCAAATAAGTTGTCTTGTAATTAGATTTGTAGTTGTAGTTCGAACCAAAATAATGTTTAATTAATAAAAATATTTTTATTTAAATTTATACATTAAAATATTAAAATATTAGTATTTTAATAACTTTAATTTTTTGACCTATTGGGCTCCGGAGCCGGATAAAGTCTTAAAAAAAAAAATTTTTTTTTTTTCCAAGACTAGTCTGATTTGGCCCATAGACACCTATCCCTTCGCTTATTTTTTTTTTGGTAACATCTTCTCAAAACCTTGGATGGGAAGCAAAAAGACGACCAAAAACATTCTACTCTCTCTATATTTTTATTTATATTGATTGATATGTACTGGTTGGCAAAAAAGGAAAGGTCGACGAAGAGAATTAAAACGTGGTATAATACTTTTAGTAGTTATTGCTGTCATATAGAGCTGAATAATCTAGCATTGAAAACAGATGAAACGCAGCCATAGAAGAAAAGTTTTTGACCTCTTTCTTCGCTAAAAGGCAAATTTTCTTACCTTGAAACTTAATTATTAGTTTGTGCTACATTTCTCGTGCGTACCATGTTCTCTATATTCATTCGATTCTTTGCCATCTTCACCACCTTTTCACAGCCACCATCATCTTCACGCCGTGTCCTTTGCCTTTGTCGTCTACTGGTTCTGTTTCCTACACCTGGCGGGTCTGTTCTGCCTTTGGATCACTATCATCATCTTGTTGCTGCTCTTCCTAGTTTGCTGCGTTTCTGCCCTTGTCCAGCAGCAACTGCGTCGTGCTTGTTCGCTGTGAAACTGCACCTCGTCTCCTCACCATCCCTTTCCTGCAAGCTCTACTGCAGTAAAGCTGTAATGACCGAGCCTCCAAATCGTGCGCTGCGAACCTCCTCTTGCCAGC
This sequence comes from Firmiana major, assembly GCA_033439115.1. Lineage (NCBI taxonomy): Eukaryota > Viridiplantae > Streptophyta > Magnoliopsida > Malvales > Malvaceae > Firmiana > Firmiana major. The sequence goes on along the minus strand of CM065907.1, from coordinate 37,763,652 downwards.
ATCTTCCTCGCCACAGGCCCTGCGCTATTGCATCCATCCCGCTGCCTCTATTTTGCTTCGGCTAGCTGCATGAGATTCAACCTTGCTGAATTGCTGCTGTACCGGTATCATCTCATCAGCTGCAGTGCATTGATAACTGAGAAAGAAGAAAACCGCAGTGGGGGAGAAAGAGAGAATAGACCGAGAAAGATCAGGAAAGAAGGAAAGGAAAAAGGGAAAGAGAAAGAAGGGGAGAGATAATTTTTTTAATTTAATATTTAGTTTATTTATTTAAATATAATTAGGTAATTAATTTAATAATTATTTAGATTTGGTTAGGAAATTAATTTATTTAGATTTAGATAACTAATAAGGAAACTAACCTAATATTTACATAATTTTAGATCAATGATTAATTAGGATAAGATTTAATAAATTAATTTGCATGATATAATTGGTGTGATATATTTTTTATAAGGTAATTTAGTAAATTAGTTTTGCGAAATTAGAATGATATGACCTTTTAGGAAATCATAGTGAAAATTCTTAGGATATAATGATAAATATAAATAATAAAATATGAAAACAAATTGAAATTAGTTGGATGATGGAATCTTTAGAATTATTGCGAATGTGTAGCATATGGGGAATCTTAAGTGAGAAATTCTTGTTAAATTTATCTAGAATGATGGAAGATTTAAACAAGTAATTTCAATAAAAATAATTAAAGTTGGCTTTGAAAATTTAATAATAATCAATCATATATGTAGAAACAAAAATTAAGATTAAATAAAATAAAAAAGTTGAACAAAGATTATTCTAATGATAGAATTCTTGGAATGGTTGCAAATGTGTAACATCTACAAAATTCTTAGGGGAGAAATTTTCTTTTGAGTTTAATCAGAATGATGAAAGATTCAAATGAAAAATTTCAATTAAAGATAATTGATGTTTATCCTAAGTAATATAATAAAACAAAATAAAATAATAAAAAATAATAACAAGAGTTGAAAAGGGTAGTAAGATAATAATTAGAAAAATAAGGTAGTAATTAATAATCATAAGACATTTAACTGATCCAATGACGGAGCCCTTAAGGTGGGTTCAATGGGACTACTTGAATACTCTTGAGATGATGATTGCTTCTTAAGGATTCAGCCATAATGATGGAGATGACTTGGAAACATTTTCCAATACTAATCTTATTGAAATCTAATAACACTTAAAGTTAAATTTAAGAGATCTAAAACTAAGTAGTATCATTTTAAGATGGGCGTTGCGGGGGTGCTACTCCTTCCTTACATATAATCTTGCTGATAGACTCTAAATGGTTGCTGGCTACTTCTTGAATTTAAGTTTAGCGACTTAGGATTTAGGTCTTAACACGTTATGATAATATATCATCTATTAAATCATGTCACATTCATATTATTAAAAAAAGACAATCATTTATCATCTAAATCATTAATAAGTCTCTTAGAAATAAATATTCATCATTTAATTGCACATGTGATCTGTAATAAATGATTGACTTGTTTCAATAACGTTAATATGTGGTATCATTTGAATGGAAGGAATATGTAGACTTAACAATCCTAAACACGATACGAATACAAAACACGAAAGTGACACGAGTTAAAATTAGGTAAAAACATATATGAATGTGGTAAAAAGCTAAAATTTTGTGTTTCGTATGTCACAAGAATTTTGATACGAAATTTTCGTCTTTTACATGACATGAACACAAATAGGCAGGTCTAGTTTCATACAATCGTTTCTCATCATTTAATTAATTAAGGGACCTTCTTGTTTATACTTTTACTATTTGCCTTTTATTTTTAATTTATACTTTAGCAAAAAATAAAAAAAAATAGTAAAAACATCAATCTAATGAAACCAAGAAAAAATAGTGGTAGTAATTTAGATCTAATCAACACTTGATAAAACATCACTGCAATTCACAAAACCAAGATACCATAAAAAAATATTCTTGTTAATGAGTCTCTCCTAGCTAGGGTTTTCTTTCCAAGTGAGAATTTTGGTGTTCCCGTGATAGCTTTTTTTGTGCAATTTTGTTATTTTCATTTAGTATGTTCTACAAGTTTGATTGGTATAAGCCTTTAAGTGTGAATTAGAAAGAAGAAAGTTTGAAGGAAAGTGGGGTAGATTATCATTAGGGAAAGAGGAGCAACAAGAAGTGGTGATCAAAAGAGATTGGGTTGAAGAGACTTTAGATTTAGGAAAGTATTGTTTGTTGGGCAAACACTTCACCAAAAAGGGGAGTTAATGTTGAGGCATAAGAATGTTTTTAGGAAGATCTAGACGTTGTCTAAGTGGCTGATTATTAAAGACTTGGGAAAGAACTGTTTGTCCTTCAAATTGGAGAATAATAAAATATTGTTCAACTAACCATGGTCGTTCAACAAATGCATTAATGGTGTTTCCAGAGTTTGAAGGCTTGGAAAAATTGTGTTGTTGCTCGATTACAACAATGATGAATTGCTGACGTCCTTCGTGCCACGTGTTGTTGAAATCTCTGCAAGAAAAATAAATATCAGAGGGACGCAGGGCTTTCCCTGCGTTTGCACTCCGATGCTTAAGTCAGACCCAGAATTTGGCAGAGTTTCTGTAGGGGAAATAGAGACTTAGGTTAATGAATCATACCTGACCCCTATTTATAGGGATTTACTTGTCATTAATTACATTTTTGCCCCTTTTTTATCTTACTCAGGGCTTGTATCATTTTTCATACGTTTTCTTCATGCGCCACGTGTCATTCTTTTATTATCATGCACAACAATTGCTCCCCACTCTTTCGCTAGGCATAACCTTGCGGAAGAGTACATATGTTCTCCTTGTAATCTTAGATCAAGTCCTTACATTATGTTCTGAAGTCAAATTCTCTTGCCGTATAATTCTTAAGCTCTTGTTTGAGTGCGTGGCTTACCTCGCGCATTTTTCACTTCAAGCCCTTGGTTGAGTGCTTAGCTTACCTCGCGCATTTTTCGCTTCAAGCTCTCGCACATTGTCTTCGTGGCTTACCTCGCGCATTTTTCGCTTCAAGCCCTTTGTTGTGTGCTTAGCTTACATCGCGCACTTTTCGCTTCAAGCTCTCGCACATTGTCTTCGTGGCTTACCTCGCGCATTTTTCGCTTCAAGCCCTTGATTGAGTGCTTAGCTTACCTCGCGCATTTTTCGCTTCAAGCTCTCGCACATTTTCTTCGTGGCTTACCTCGCGCATTTTTCGCTTCAAGCCTTTTGGTTGAGTGCTTAGCTTACATCGCGCACTTTTCGCTTCAAGCTTTCGCACATTGTCTTCGTGGCTTACCTCGCGCATTTTTCGCTTCAAGCCCTTTATTTGTGTGCTTAGCTTACATCGCGCATTTTTCGCTTCAAGCTCTCGCACATTTTCTTCGTGGCTTACCTCGCGCATTTTTCGCTTCAAGCCCTTGATTGAGTGCTTAGCTTACCTCGCGCATTTTTCGCTTCAAGCTCTTGCACATTTTCTTCATGGCTTACCTCGCGCACTTTTCGCTTCAAGCCCTTGGGTTGTGTGCTTAGCTTACATCGCGCACTTTTCGCTTCAAGCTCTCGCACATTGTCTTCGTGGCTTACCTCGCGCATTTTTCGCTTCAAGCCCCTGCACATGTGTAGCTGGTGTGATCAGTCATTTATTAATTATGTGCGAATCTCAACAGCCAATAAAATATCAATATGGCATAAATGATAGTTCAACAAATTAAATTTCAACCCATAGTTGAATTAACAAAAAATAATATTAAATGTCATAAAGTCTCGCTGCCAGTGTAGTTTGCAAGTGGTTGGTATTTCGCATTTTTGCTATCCTCTTGCCTTGTGACCTTTCCATCTTCTTTCACGGCATTGGTGATGGCTTAGGTAGCCCGACGATGGTAAGGGTTTCTTTTCTTTGAACTCCCTTATATGTAGTTCAGCGTCGGTATCCTTTTCATCACTTCCTCTTGAGTGATATATTTATCTGCTCTAGAGAACAAGTCTGAGATCGTCGTCGGCTGATCTAAAGATAGCGATTCTTGTAACTTTTCAGACCTTGTCCCTTGTAGCATAGCTGTCACAGCTACTCCAACTTGTAGATCATGTATTTCAATAGTAGTATTACGGAACCGATCCACATAGCTTTTGAGTGATTCCTTGCTCCCCTGCCTTAAGGTAAGCAGATATGTGGCATCCTTCCTTTTCTGGCTTTTTATCACAAAGGCCTTCAGGAATTCGCTTCTTAATTGATTGAAAGACGAAATAGACCCCTCTGGCAAACTATTAAACCATTTTAGTGCATGGTCAGTTAAAGTTGAGGGGAATGCTCTACTCATGATCTCATCCTCCCATCCATGTAATAGCATCAATGACTCATAGTTCTGAATGTGGTCATAAGGATCAGTTTTTCCCGTATACATCGTCATCTGCGGCATTTTGAATTTTGGGGGCAACGGTTTTCCCATGATCGTTGTACTGAATGGGATTCTCCTTCTCTGGTTTTCTTCAGTCTGAACCAACCTTTTCTCTTCTAAGATTCGTTCCACAATTCTTTTCATATAAGTGGCAACTTGTGCCTTGGAGACAGGTCTGTTTTGCACTTTCTTAGCATCGTATGCATCAGCTTGGCCGCAGTCCATAGCTTCTTTCCTGTTACCTTGAGTTCGGTTTTGATGAGTCTGAGATTGAAAGTTTGTCATTCCAGTTTCAAGGTTTCGTGCTGGATCTATTTTCGAGTCTCTCTCAACATGAGACCCTGTCATTCCCACATCTTTGATTCCGTTGTTTGGTGGGCTGTTTGTGTTCTGGGGCCAAGGATCTTCGACGCCCAAATATCCAGAGTCTACTCGAGCCGGACCCTCAAGGTTTCTAGTACTTTGGCGTCTCCGACCACCAACAATCTCCCGTGTTGAATTCTTTGTACCACGACGCCATAGTTTTTTGACACTCTGATGTCTCCAGTTCATTGGAGTCTCGCGCATGGGGTCTTCCGTAACTTGGTGCTGCAAGCCTTCCGAGGCCTCACGCACAGGGTCTCCCATACCCTGACGCCTCATATCTTCCTCAGTTTCACACATAGGGTCTCGTGCGATCATGCCACGAGGATCTCGCGTACCCTTGTCATGAGGGTCTCGCGCAGCAGGGTCTTGCGTAAGCTGGCATCCCCGCGTTATGAGTGCGCCACGTGGCGCGCGAAGAACGCGCCACGTGGCGCACGAAGCAAACGGGGCGTCTTGCGTGGCCATGCCGTGAGAGTTTCGTGCACCCCTGCCTTGAGGGTCTCGCGCTCCACTGCCGTGAGAGTCCGCCGTGAGAGTGCCGCGAGGCTCTGTCGCCAGAGTGCCACGAGGGTCTGCCGCCAGAGTGCCGCGAGAGTCTCCTATAGCCATGCCGCGAGGGTCTATCGCCAGCATGCCGTGAGGGTCTAAGGCCAGTGTGCCGCGAGGGTCTCCTGCAGCCAAGCCGCCCATGCCGCGAGGGTCTCCAGCAGCCATGCCGCGAGGGTCTCCTGCAGCCATGCCGCCCATGCCGCGAGGGTCTCCAGCAGCCATGCCGCGAGGGTCTCCTGCAGCCATGCCGCCCATGTCGCGAGGGTCTCCAGCTGCCATGCCGCGAGGGTCTCCTGCAGCCATGCCGCCCATGCCGCGAGGGTCTCCAGCAGCCATGCCGTCGATGCCGCGAGGGTCTCCTGCAGCCATGCCGCCCATGCCGCGAGGGTCTCCAGCAGCCATGCCGCGAGGGTCTCCTGCAGCCATGCCGCCCCTGCCGCGAGGGTCTCCAGCTGCCATGCCGCGAGGGTCTCCTGCAGCCATGCCGCCCATGCCGCGAGGGTCTCCTGCAGCCATGCCGCCGATGCCGCGAGGGTCTCCTGCAGCCATGCCGCCCATGCCGCGAGGGTCTCCAGCAGCCATGCCGCGAGGGTCTCCTGCAGCCATGCCGCCCCTGCCGCGAGGGTCTCCAGCAGCCATGCCGCGAGGGTCTCCAGCAGCCATGCCGCCCCTGCCGCGAGGGTCTCCAGCAGCCATGCCGCGAGGGTCTCCTGCAACCATGCTGCCCATGCCGCGAGGGTCTCCAGCAGCCATGCCGCGAGGGTCTCCTGCAGCCATGCCGCCCCTGCCACGAGGGTCTCCAGCAGCCATGCCGCAAGGGTCTCCTGCAGCCATGCCGCCCCTGCCGTGAGACTCATGCGCAACACTTCCTTCTCCTACCAAATTTCGCACCGTTACCGGCAAATTCACTTCCGGGAAGGTGCCTTTGAACAGGTTCACCATAGCGTGCAAAGCTTGGGCGGTTTCTTCCCCCTGCTTCTGCATGGCTTCGAATTCAGCCACGGGAATCGTCATCATCTCCGACCTTCTCTCAGTCTGAACTCCATCACCTAAGTCTGCCATTGGGGAGCTCGCTATGTCCTCACTTTCTTCACTTCTAATTGCTGTTGAACGTATCTGTACCATCGTTGTCAAAAGCTTTTCTTCCGGTTCCCACAGACGGCGCCAATTGTTGTTGCTCGATTACAACAATGATGAATTGCTGACGTCCTTCGTGCCACGTGTTGTTGAAATCTCTGCAAGAAAAATAAATATCAGAGGGACGCAGGGCTTTCCCTGCGTTTGCACTCCGATGCTTAAGTCAGACCCAGAATTTGGCAGAGTTTCTGTAGGGGAAATAGAGACTTAGGTTAATGAATCATACCTGACCCCTATTTATAGGGATTTACTTGTCATTAATTACATTTTTGCCCCTTTTTTATCTTACTCAGGGCTTGTATCATTTCTCATACGTTTTCTTCATGCGCCACGTGTCATTCTTTTATTATCATGCACAACAAATTGGAATCTATCAGTATGGATTATTGTCCCTTTTGGATTCAAATTCGTGGGCTTTCACTTTGGGTGATGTGTAAGAAAGTCAGTATTGTATTGGAACAGATGATGGGTGCCGTTGAAAAGGTTGTTCTGGAAAGTGATCAGAATAGCATAGGGACGTTTCCTTCATATTAAAGTTTACCTCAACGTCCATAAGCCTCTTAAACACCATACAAAAGTGGCAATGGAGAGTGTTAAGAGTGTAGTTACTAGGTTCAAAACTGAACATTTGCAGGACTTTTGTTTTGTATGTAGGAAGGGATCATTTGGAAAGTGAATGTGATATAGTAATCTGCATGAAAAAAGAACATGCCAAAGTTGTTAGAGAATAGGGGATAGGTTGAGGGAAAATATTCAAAAAAGTTAGCTTACAAAGGGTGATGGAAGTGAGTTTAAGTCAATTCCATCACAATCTAAGATAGCTTATCATAAAGTTTTAGATGTTAAGGGTTGGGATGTAGGAGTCACATTTTGGTGGCAAATAAGGTGGTTGATAATGGGGTTGCCAACGGGGTAGAGGCGATCAGAACACTTTAAGAAAGGAAATTAGGTCTGTGGTGATGGCTAAACTTTTAGTAGATAGTGGCAAAGGTTATGTAACATGATGCAAGGAAATAATGAAGGTGATCGGGCTTTAATTAAAATAGTTGACTTCTCACCAAAGTTTAAAAAGCAATTACTAGTAGAAAGACAACAGGCTTCAATTGTTCAAAATATAGGTTTTGATAAAGTGAATATGGGCAACGTTGGCTTTAACATGGAGATCCCTTTAGTCAACATTCCAATAATGGAAGGGGATATAGTTTTCAACACACCCGGCCCATTGAATGACACATGTAAACAAAGTTAATGGAAACATCACAGGGGACATGTTCTAAACAAAAGAAAAAAAGTTGAAGCTTGATATTTTGGTTGGTAGGAAGAGGGCCCAAGATGAGTCATGGGTGGTGGGATCTCAGTATGGAAATGACATGAAGAAAATCTGAGATCACAATGGGTCTAATGTTATTGGAATTAATAAAAACTTCATATAGTGAAGATTGACGTTGAATGTTAATCCCGCCAAATCCCCTTGTGTTCCCCCCCTCCCCCCCGCCCCCTGTCGCTGCCTAGAAATTCTGTTGACGTTTGCGGAACACTTGAACATATATGTCTAATAGTGTCAGAAGTGGTAAATTCGGTAAATGCACTTATTTTAATGAAACTCATTTTCCTTTAATTAATTTGTAAGATTTTTAAATGAAGGGAATTTGGTGAGAAGCACTGAGTTCTCTCTCTCTCTCTCACATTGAACAGTGTACAACCATTGTTTATGCTAAATGGTGGAAATAAATATGTTCAAGTATTTTTGTATCATGTAATAGCGTGAATGTTTTAACTGTTTTCATATTTTCTGGCAAGCATTGAATGTGTTCTTCCTAGTAAGTATCACTATCACATGTAGGTAGCTCTTCCGCCATGCTTCTCTTACCAAAAACGAATTTGGGACCATCAGGAAGAAACTTGTTTTGCAGTTACCGGTTCATTGTGAAACTTAGAAATGGCAGGGTTTGATGAACTAAATAGATGTATTTTGTAACAGTCACAGATATTTTTGCGGAGTGGTTTATCCAGTTGTGAGCAATTAGCAGTTGGAATAATCGGATTGGACCAAAAGAACACTCCTGGATTGATCAAAGATTCAACGATGACCTCATTGTTGTTTCAATTCTTAAATGACTGGCATGAGAATTTAAAACAGAACCATATACTTTTAAAAAGTAAACTTTGTCATTATCATATCAACATATAATAATCTTATTTCCCCTTTCAATCAATTAAATTACTGTTGACAATTTTATCTACCTTGTCAAGGATCCATGTCGAGGTTTAATTTTCAGTTTTCTTATAGTTAAAATTCATATAAATTTTGATTAAAAACAGTTTGTAAAAATAAAAACCACTAGATGTGTAAAGACCAATAGTAAAAAAAAAAAAAAAATAATAATAAAAAAGGAGAAAAGTTTAAATCATTTTGATAAAGTTTAATATCTTATTTAAATTAAAAACATAATAAATTTCCTATAAAAAAATCATGACATCTTTTCATTATTCAGTCAAATTTTTGTACTGATAAAACTGTCTATTAGATTTTTAGTGTATTTAGGAATTTATAAGTCATTACATTATAATCAATCATTAAATTAATGAATAAAAAAATGTTCTTGTTGTGAGTAACGAAACCTGATTAAATTTTAATACGTCAAAAATGACTCGAGAAAGATATGGCCAAAAAGAAATTGACACGTGTAGGTACGCAGCCCCGCATTCCACTACCGAAAAGGAGACCCGCACTACGTGGCACCAATCGAAGTGCGCCACTTGGCACAATCGAAAAGTGGCACGTGGCACGAGCTAAATGCGCCACATGACGCAATCACATTATGCCATGTGATGCAAACTAATCGCACCACATGGTGCAAGCGGGAGGATACCCTCCTCCACATAGGCGGGAGAATCTTCATGCTAATGTGTGCATCCCATGATTGTGGATATGCCATGTGGCGCACTGGCGTGCCTACAATCAGTATCATTACATGGGCGGGAGATCCTCCACCCATGATCGTAGGTGCGCCACGTGGCCCACCCACGTACAAGCCCATACATAGGGCGTTATACACAAAAAACGATGCCTTTAATGACACATGTTTTAAAATTTATTTGGAAGATTTTATCCTTAAATATTTATGATTACTTATGATCTATAAAAATAGTCGGAGAGACTTAATTAGCGGATAAATAGGTAATTAAAAGTGAAATTAATCCATATAAATATAGGATAAGTATGATTCTTGAGCTCAAGACTCTAATTTATTTACGAGAACTCTGTCAAACTCTCTTTCTGACTTAAGAATCAGAGTACTTATGCAAGGAAAAATCCCTGCGTCTCCCTGATTATTCTTTATTTTACAGAATCTTTAGTAGCACGTGACATAAAGATTAAGGCTCGAACGTCAGTAATACATCACGGTTGTGTTTGGCAACAACTATTGGCGTCGTCTGTGGGAAACGAAAGAAAAACCCTTTACTCTATAAAAATGGTGAGGACACGATCAACAACAATGATGAGCAATGAAAATGAGGATACTATGAGTTTCCCGATTGGTAACTCGGGCTATGAGGCTCAAGGGGAGAGAAAGGCACCTGTGACCATATTTTCTATGGCAGAATTTGAAGCTATGAAGAAGCAGGGAGAAGAGACAGTCCAATTATTGTAGGTTATGGTTGACTTGTTTAGAGGTGCATTCCCGCAAATGAACTTACCTTTGATTGTTCAAAACCTGGTGGGAGAAGGAAGCCAAATGAGGTGTTCTTTAGACGTAGCGAATGCTGAATGCCAAGGTGCTAGAGAGCCTTGGTGTCAGGGTACGGGAGACCCTGTGCATGAGGTTGCGGCAGACCCTGTGCGTGAGGCTGTGACAGACTTGAAACGTCCGACTTCAGGAGACCCTGTGCGTGAGGCTGTGACAGACTTGAAACGTCCGACTACAGGAGACCCTGTGCGTGAGACTACGACAGACTTAAGGCGTTAGAGTGTCGGAGAGCCATAATGTCAGGCTGCGGGAGACCCTGTGCGTGAGACTGCGTCAGACTTGAGGCGTCAGGGTGTCGGAGAGCGATGGCATCAGGTTACGAGAGACCCTGTGCATGAGACTGCAGTAGACTTGGGGCGTCAGGGTGTCCGAGAGCCATGGCATTAGGGTGCAGGAGACTGTGCGTGAGACTACAAAGAGCCCGAAATGTCAAGGTGTTGGAGATCTTGGGAGTCAGGGTATGACAGATTCTAGATATTTGAATGTGGGAGACCCTAGGCTTTAGAATACTAATAGTTTGTCGAAGAATGGTATAAGAGGTGTTGGAATGACAAGGTCTTATACTTGGAGGACAAGCTCAGAAATGGATCAAACTTGGAACCCTGAAGCAGAAATGGTAAACTTACCACCTCGGATTCAACAAAGGTCAGCCCATAACTTACAAGGTATGAGAAAAGAGGTTGTTGATTGTGATCAGGCTGATTCATGTAAAACCGAAAAGATGCAAAATCAACCTGCACCTAGGGTGCAAGAAGCTATAGATATGAACAAAATGGTGGAACAAATTTTGGAAGAAAAAATGTTAGTTTCAGTTGAAGAAAGCCAGAGGAGAAGGATCCTGTTCAGTGCGACAATCATGGGGAAACCCCTGCCCCCAAAATTCAAGATGCCGCAGATAACGGCATATACATGGAAGACAGACCCTTATGACCACATTCAGAATTATGAGTTATTAACGCTATTGCATGGATGTGAAGATGAAATTGTGTGCAAGGCATTCTCATTAACTTTGACTGGTCATGCGCTAAAGTGGTTCAATAGTTTGGCGGAAGGGTCCATTTCATATTTTGATCAATTGAGGAGTGAATTTTTAAAGGCGTTCGTGATAAATAGCCAGAAGAAGAAGGAGACCACTTATCTGCTTACCTTGAGACAAAAGAAATAAATAATCACTTAAAAGCTGTGCAGATCGGTTCCATGGTGCTACTCTTGAAGTGTGTGATCTACAAGCTGAAGTAGTTGTGATAGCTATGTTACAAGGGATAAAGTTTGAAACGTTGCAAGAGTCGCTATCATTGGATCAGTCGATAATGATTTCATACTTGTTCTCTCGAGCAAATAAGTATTTTAAGAAGAAGTGATGAAAATGATACCGACGCGTGACCTCAAGGAAGTAAGGAAACGAGAGAGAGAACCTGATGATAAAAGCAAAGGTAGATCAGATGAATAAGGTAAAGCTCCAAAGTTGAAATATGCCAATTACACGCAGTTTATCGAGCCACTGCTTCAATCATAGCTGTAATCGAAAGAACTAGAAGGCTTCAATTCCCTAAAAGAGGTGAGGGGAATTTAGTACGAGACCTTAGGTCCTATTGTAGTTTTTTATGCCCTACTCTCACACGTGACCGACCAAATCATCACAAAATTTTCACAATTCACTTACCTCTTCTTCTGTCATCGCTCTACACCAAATAGTTGGGCTGTGATTCGATATTAGTCACCCATTCACATTCATTCACAATATATATAAAATTTAATATTCTTTGCTATAATATAAACTCTTATACATTAATACCATTATTTGTAAATATACATCCCGACCGTACATTAGTTTACATAATTGTGCTTACACAATGTTCAATACAAAATGCAAAATGTGTATACCTCTCGTAAGATGGATATGCAGCGGATCAGGGAATATCAGTCCTCAGTCGTGTCCACCTACTGTGGATGCTCTGAAAAGAGGGAAATAATAAGGGGGTGAGCTCACAGCTCAGTAAGGAAATTAGGTAAGCAAGTAGATAACTGTACTATCTATAAAATACTATGCTTATGCCTTGATTTGAGAGCAGTTACTTCTCGACATGATTTGAGAAGGGGTCAGCCCAAGAGACAGATGGTGATAGGACCTCAAATAGGGGCTGGTAAGCCTAAGACCCTGTTGGTGCCGCAGGTATGATTAGAGGCCCTGAGATAAGAGTGCCAAGGTGCAGGACATGTGACAATATTCACACTGGACCTTGCCGCACAAGTACATTTACTTGCTACAGATGCGGTGAAGCAGGATACCTAATGAGAGAGTATCCACTTGTGAGATCTCAGGAACCTCGTGAGGCACCTAGACAGACAGAGAGACCGGTATTGGCTCCATAGAGGAGAGCCACAGCCGCAGACAAGGGTAAGAAGTCTGTCTCCCAAGGTCGAGTGTAAGCATATGACCAGGAGACAGCTGATACATCCTCCGATGTTATTCGAGGTACTCTCATTGTCTGTAATCATGAAGTACATGTACTGTTTGACCAAGGTTCCACACACTCGTTTGTGTTACTACGATTTACATGTAAGTTTCATAGGAAACCTGGAGTCACTAGATTACATGTTGCACATAAGTACACCTATGCACGAGATACAAAAAATAAATATGATATGTAAAGCTTGTAATATGATGGTAGGAGATAAGAAGTTGTTAGCAGATCTAGTATGGTTGAATATGCAAGACTTTGATGTAATATTAGGCATGGATTGGTTAGCTACCAATTGTGTAAGTCTAGACTGCTACACTAAGACCTTAACTTTCTCCTACCCAGAAAGTGTATGTTTGGTTAGAAAGTAATAAAAGTGCATAGTGTTAAAATTATGAAATGATATGATGTTTATGTATGAGATTGACGTATGATGTTTGATTATGTGAAGGATACATTGCCTTCATTTCTGATGAGAGTCGGAACCACCAAGTATATAAGATGTTTCGGTGGTATGTAAGTTTCCCAAAGTATTCCCAGAGGACTTACCGGGGTTACCACCAGAGAGAGAAGTTGAATTTGCCATCGTGCTAGTACCAGATATTCAACCCATCTTCAAGCCACCTTATCGAATGGTATTAGTAGAGTTGGAAGAATTAAAGAGGCAGTTGCAAGAATTACTCGATAAGGGGTTTATAGGGCCTAATGTGTCACCATGGGGTGCACCGAAACTATTTGCAGGAAGAAGGATGGTAGTTTCCGTCTATTCATAGATTACAGGCTTTTGAATAAAGCAACAGTTAAGAACAAGTATCCCTTGCTAAGGATTGATGACTTATTTGATCAGCTGAGAGGGGCTTCAGTGTTTTCAAGGATAGACTTGAGATCGGGTTATCATTAGCTAAGGATTAAGGATGCTGATGTACCGAAGACAGTATTTCAGACCCGATATGGGCACTACGAGTTCCTAGTTATGCCCTTTGGATTGACTAATGCCCCAACTGCATTCATAAGTCTTATGAACGATGTCTTCCGAGAATACTTGGATAGATTTGTGATAGTATTCATTGATGACATCCTAATTTATTCTGGATCCCGGGAAGAGCACGAACAACATTTGAGGACTGTGCTCCAGACTCTTTGTGAGAAGAAGCTATATGGTAAGTTTAGTAAGTGTGCTTTCTGGCTAGAACAGATTTCATTCCTCGGATATGTAGTATCAAAGGACGGGGTGTCAGTAGATCCTTCCAAGGTAGATGCATTATTGAGATGGAAAAGACCAAGGATAATCACGGAGGTCAGAAGCTTCTTGGAATTGGCAGGGTATTACCGATGGATTGTCGAAGGGTTTTCACTGATAGCAGCTCCATTAACCAGACTGACCCGTAAAGAGGTTCAATTTATATGGTCTGAGTAGTGTGAGCAGAGTTTTCAAGAGCTAAAACGCCGGTTGACTACGGCACCAGTCTTGACCATTTCGAGTGGTTCTGGGGGATTTGTGGTATACAATGATGCTTTCAACCAGGGTCTCGGCTGTGTGCTTATGCAGCATGGTAGAGTGGTAGCTTATGGATCCCGTCAGCTAAAGGATCACGATCATAATTATCCCACTCACGACTTGGAGTTAGCTGCAGTAGTGTTTGCACTCAAGATAAGGCAGCATTACTTGTATGGAGAAAGATTTCAGATCTTCACTGACCATAAGTGTCTTAAGTACTTGTTTGATTCGAAGGAGCTTAATACGAGACAACGGAGATGGATAGAGCTCTTGAAAGACTATGACTGCGAGATTTTATACCATCCTCGTAAGGCGAACGTGGTAGCCGACGCCCTGAGCTAAAAGGGTACGATGTCCTGCGTGATGTTTAGAGAGTGGGACTTATTGGGACAATTCGCCGAACTCAAGATTAATATGGATGAGATTGAGCATGGATACATGGCTAGCGTACGGATTGAACCCAGTATAATAGGCCAGATTAGAGCTGGATAGCAAAACGATTAGAGGTTACTGGATATGGTTAGCCAGGCAGAGGAGAGATCGCAGTCTGAGTTTACGGTCAGTGATGATGGATTACTGAGGTACCAAGGCCGTATCTGTGTGCCACAAGATGACACCTTGAGAAAGAGCATTCTGAAGGAGTCCCATTGTTCTAGATTCACCATGCTCCCGATTTAGTGGAACAGACAGCTAAGGGTGTTCATCTCATATGTGACAGATTGAGGACCACACAGAAAAGTTATGCCGATGTGCACAGACGTCCTCTTGAATTTCAGGTTGGGGACTCCGTATTTGTTAAGGTGTCACCGATGAAGGGTATAGTACGCTTCAAAAAAAGATAAAGTAATACGATTTAAGACTATCCCGCTAGTAAAGGTTCTCTGGCAACACCATAAGACAAAAGAAGACACTTGGGAACTAGAGAGCCAAATGAGGGAGCAGTACCCTCACTTGGTTGATGGACCAACTTGAATTCAGAGGACTGAATTCTTAAAAGGTGGGGAGAAATGTGAAACCCAAAATTTTCCCACTATGTTCATCATTTGGAATTATAAGACGGTTAAATTGAGCATATGAATGTGAATGATGTAGTGGAGGTATGAAAATACGGAACAAGATAAATGAGAAGCAGTAATTTAAATTAAAGGGATTTAAATCGTTGGACGAAAGATACGAGTTTAAAATGAGCAAAGATAGCGGATCCAAGAAGAGAAGTCGGTTTGATTTGGTCCCGAATACGTTGAAGGGTAAAATGGTCAAAAGATCCTAATTTCGATATAAATTCGATAATGGAATTTCATTAAAAATATGGATTTAGGAAATCTTGATCAATGTAGGAGAAATTATTGAATTCCGAGTCCAATTGGTCATGATACGAAAATATTACGATAAATCATAATTTTCGTCTGAGACATTATACCGAAAATATGGGAAAACATATACCGAAAAAATAAAATAAGACTGATAAATTTATAAAATTGATTTAAGGAATAAAATATGATTTTTTTATATATATTTTGGGTATTTTATTATTTTTTATTTGATTAAAATAAAATATAATAATATAATAAAAAAATGAAAATGAAATTAAAAAAGAAAAGAAGAAAAAACAGAATCGCGATACTGGAAAGAAAACAAAAAGGAAACAGAGACAAGCGAGGAGGGAAGCCGAGCCTCCCCCGTCTGCCTCACCCACCAGACGCCACCGGAGAACTGACCAGGCGGGACAGTCGAGCCGCCTGAGCATGCTGGCACCGACAGCAGGGGAGAAACAGCGATCGACGAGAGAAAGAGAGAGAAAGAGAGAATCGAGAGAGAAGGAGCGAGAAAGAGAGAGAAAGAGAGGGAACGGTAGTGGACGAAGGCCGGAGGAAGGGAGAGGGCCTCGCCACCGGCCAGGAGGACGATCGATTCGCCACTGTCGACAACAAAAAGGGCCGAAAACGATGGAAAGGAGATGCACCACCGACGCCGAAGAGAGAAGAGGCCAGACTCGCCACTTTTCGATCAGTCCTGGCAAAACCGACACCAGATCCGTGCATTAGACAACCCCGTGGACCTGCTGGAGATGGAAGCTGATAAAGAACCGATCGACGAATCTCCGAATGGGGAAGGAGAAAATTGAACTGGGCTGAACTGACCGGTCTGAACCGGGCTAAACCGGACCGAACCGGTTCAGCTAAGAAAGAGAGAAAAAAAGGGAGAAAAAGAAAGAAAAAGAGAAAAAGGAAAAAAGGGAAGATTTTAGGGGATACACTGGACTTCGAGTAAGTCAGTAAGAGGTCAAAAGTGACCGATTTGATTTTTGAAAAATTTATTTAAATTACATTTGATCAAAAATTACCCAGAATTAAATATAAAATTGTGCAGTTTGACGATAAATCGCGTACGTGAGCCCGATCGAACTTTGATATGCGCACTATCGCATAATCTCGGGTAAGTAAAGCTCATTTACGACAATTTATGTAATTATCGAGTATTAAAGATTTATTTTACGAATTACAGATTTAAATTTCGCATTTAGTGGATTATATTGGGATTTTTAATTAAATTGTTTTAAATGATATACGAGCTATTCAAAGAGTCTAGAAAAAGGCCCAAAAAGTACTGATGGGCCCTGTGAGCCCAATAGGCCTTGATGAAAGAATTATTAAGTGGAAACGTGCTTAAAACGGATTAAGGTCCATTAAGGTGCAATCGGGCCCAATAAGAGAAAAATTAGCCCAATTAGCTAAATCGACTGTAGTAAATATGAGAAAAATATTTATTGAGTTAAATTGACTTAATAAATAATTATATGTAGCTTCGAGACTGGATTAGGAGCAGGTCGGACTGGACGAACCTCCGACAGAGAGATTTAGCTACATACTCGACGGGATTCGGGGTAAGGGATATAATTTAGAGTAGCATTAGTACTCCTCAACCTTACCAAATGTTTATGTGGATAGTTAGTTGAGTTTCCATGAAAAAAGCTTTCTGGAAAGTTGAAAAGAGTACTATTCACTCAAAACCGGAATAAACTTATCCAAGCCTTTCAAAGTGACTTTTATTGCATGAGATACATTTTAGTATATATACTTATGTATATAAAAGTGATTTTCACTTATGAAATGAAAGCATAGTATGTTTTCCATGAGTTTACGGGTTAAAGTCCCGGGAATGTTTTACAAAACTATGTTTTCATTATATGGGGTACATATATATACCCAAGAAATGACTATGATAACTATACTTTCCATGTTTACACGGGCTAGAGTCCCCTAATGATTTATGCAAACCATATTTTCTATGAGAAATGGGTTAGAGTCCCGTAATGATTTATGAAAACCATGTTTTCTATGAGAAACAAGTTAGAGTCCTGTAACAATTTTGAGAATCGGGTTAGAGTCCCATAATGGTTTTCAGTACACAGGTATGAGGCTCGAAATGATTTTGATAAAATCGGTAAGAGGCCCAAAAATGATTTTTGTGGGGTAAAAAGGCATGTTATGACGATAGTCAGAGGATCTGGGGTCGATCTCGCATACATAGGGTAGCGTATGGAGACGTTCGAGGATCTACCTAGCTGATGGCCAAGAAACGGGCAGGCTCTGACTTGATATGAGAAATGTGCATATAGTTCACTCTTGGTGATGCACGTGAGTTTGTGCGTATAGTCCCCATTTGGTGGTACACAAGAGATAGGGCACCGTACGACCCTGATCCAGTCTTACGACTCCTCTGTACAATGGCCATATGTACATATATATCCAGATGTATGATATCCTTCAGGACTAGTATATGAGACGATTGCCTGACCCTACACGATGAATTGACGGAATGATATATATATATACATATATATATATATGTTTTCGCATATTTCATGCTACCTGTTTTATGATTTGCTATTGATTTCTATGATGAGATTTTAAAGGTAGTCATGAGTTATGTTTTACGAAATGTGCATATGACAGTACGATTTCACTTTCAAAGTGATAAGCATGTTATGATATACATGATTGAGTTTTGAGATGGTTTAGGTATGTTTACACTATACGCTATGATTTCAGCATGATACATTTTATGAAAACGATGTATAGGTGTAAACCGATGATTTTAAAGCATGTTTTTACTCCTTTTATGAAATGTAAGCATCTCTACTCCACTGCATATGTATGCTGATTTGTAAAACCATGCTTTTTTCCATGTTTTGAGTATTTAAAGCTATTTTAAATGTATCTCTTACTGAGTCTGAAAAACTCACCCCCTCCTCTCCATCTCCCAGATTATCTACAACGAGTCTACTGCACATACGAGACTATGGTCGTTGACATGATAGTCCGACCTTTCAACGGATACTTTTGTAGCCTTGAGGTACAGTCTTACTCGTAGTCCAGACATGTGATACAGAATAGACACTATTGTATATAATAGGCAGGATGTAATAGTTGTAAATGATTATAAATACAGAGTTCTAATTATGCAGAATGTATGTGATGTAATGCGATCCTGAAAATGAAAAAGGTTTTAAATCTAGACATGGGACAGGAAAATAACTTAGTTAATGGATAAAAAGTTTAAATTAGCCCCATTTTTTCGCGCTTCTAGGGCGTGACAGCTTTGTTTGGTATCAGAGAAAATGTTGTGTTGTACTGTCGTGTCTAGTAATAAGAGTGTATTACATCCCAATGTGTCTATGCATGTCTAGTAATAAAGTAAGCTTACCTGTCAAAGTATGACTTAATTTATGGATTATGTGCAAATAGTAGATCACTGATCATGAGTGGTAGACGGGGCCGTTCACAGAGACGAGCTCAACCCGCTCCACCATCTCCCCCTCAACCCGAGAGCCCTACTATAGAATAAAGAGGCTCGAAGAGACAGTACAGGGTATGAGGGAAGGGCTTACAGCCTTTACCACTATGTTTACCCAGCAGTTTGGGGTACGTACACCTGGTACGGACACAGCTACTCCTACACCTAATCCTCCTCCCCCACCAGTTCCTCCAGTAGCCCCAGCCCTCAGTTAGCAGTTCCCCAGCATAGGGATGACAAAGAGACTCAGAGGGTGCAAGATTTCTTGGGTAGGCATCCTTCAGAGTTCACAGGGGTTAAGGACTCGGTTAAGGCTGAGGAGTGGATCATATATATTGAGGCGATATTTCAATTTTTGGGGTGTACTGATAGGGAGAGAGTGACTATGGCAGGTTAAATGATGAAAGGACATGCTAAGTTCTGGAGGAGATCTACACAGACGGTATTAGCAGAGGATCCCTCTGAGATCACATGAAATGCTTTCTTAGTCGCATTTCGAGAGTAGTATGTACCGCTTGCAGCTTGGAAGAAGATACAGAAAGAGTTTTTGGATTTGTAACAGGGAAGTTCTATAGTAGACAAGTATGAGAATAGATTTACAATCCTAATGGGATACGATCTAGAGACAGTTAGAGATCCTGAGCGTTGGACAGAGAGATTTTTGGTAGGATTGAGATCCGGGATCAGAGATAGGCCGTTGGGTCAGAATATCGTAGATTTCAGAGATGCTCTGAGGTGAGCCCAGGAGATAGAGAGGGGCTTAGACGTTACTTAAGCAGAGCATGGTTTCAGGAGTTTAATCAGAGTCAAGGGGAAGAGAACAGTTACTTCTCGACATGATTTGAGAAGGGGTCAGCCCAAGAGACAGAGGGTAAAAGGACCTCAAATAAGGGCTGGTAAGCCCAAGACCCTGGTTTGTGCCGCACGTATGATTAGAGGCCCCGAGATAAGAGTGCCACGGTGCAGGACATGTGACAATATTCACACTGGACCTTACCGCATAGGTACATTTACTTGCTACAGATGCGGTGAAGTAGGACACCTAATGAGAGAGTATCCACTTATGAGATTTCAGAAACCTCGTGAGGCACCTAGACAGACAGAGAGACCGACTAAGGCTCCACAGAGGAGAGCCACAGCCACAGACAAGGGTAAGAAGTCTGTCTCCCAAGGTCGAGTGTAAGCCCATGACCAAGAGACAACTGATACATCCTCTGATGTTATTCGAGGTACTCTCCTTATCTGTAATCATGAAGTACATGTATTGTTTGACCAAGGTTCCACACACTCGTTTGTGTCACTACGATTTACATGTAAGTTTCATAGGAAACTTGGAGTCACTAGATTACATGTTGCACATAAGTACACCTATGCACGAGATACAGAAAACAAATATGATATGTAAAGCTTGTAATGTGATGGTAGGAGATAAGAAGTTGTTAGCAGATCTAGTATGGTTGAATATACAAGACTTTGATGTAATATTAAGCATGGATTGGTTAGCTACCAATTGTGTAAGTCTAGACTGCTACACTAAAACCTTAACTTTCTCCTAACCAGAAAAGTTCAATGTATGTTTGGTTAGAAAGTAATAAAAGTGCATAGTGTTAAAATTATGAAATGATATGATGTTTATGTATGAGATTGACGTATGATGTTTGATTATGTGAAGGATACATTGCCTTCCTTTCTAATGAGAGTCAGAACCACCAAGTATATAGGATGTTTCGATGGTATGTAAGTTTTTCGAAGTATTTCCAGAGGACTTACCGGGGTTACCACAGAGAGAGAAGTTAAATTTACCATCGAGCTAGTATCAGATATTCAACCCATCTCCAAGCCACCTTATCGAATGGCATTAGTAGAGTTGGAAGGATTAAAGAGGCAGTTATAAGAATTACTCAATAAGGGGTTTATAAGGTCTAATGTGTCACCATGGGGTGCACCGAAACTATGTGCAAGAAGAAGGATGGTAGTTACAGTCTATGCATAGATTAAAGGCTTTTGAATAAAGCAACAATTAAGAACAAGTATTCCTTGCCAAGGATAGATGACTTATTTGATCAGCTGAGAGGGGCTTCAGTGTTTTCAAGGATAGACTTGAGATCAGGTTATCATCAGCTAATGATTAAGGAGGCTGATGTACCGAAGACAACATTTCGGACCCGATATGGGCACTACGAGTTCCTAGTTATGCCCTTTGGATTGACTAATGCCCCAACTGTATTCATAAGTCTTATGAACGATGTCTTTCGAGAATACTTGGATAGATTTGTGATAGTATTCATAGATGACATCCTGATTTATTCTGGATCTTGGGGAGAGCACGAACAACATTTGAGGAATGTGCTCCAAACTCTCCGTGAGAAGAACTATATGGTAAGTTTAGTAAGTGTGCTTTCTGGCTAGAACAGATTTCATTCCTCGGACATATAGTATCTAAGGATGGGGTGTCAGTAGATCCATCCAAGGTAGATGCGTTATTGAGATGGAAAAGACAGTGGATAATCACGGAGGTCAGAAGCTTTTTGGAATTGACAGGGTATTACCGACGGATTGTCGAAGGGTTTTCGCCGATAGCAGCTCCATTAACCAGATTAACCCATAAAGAGGTTCAGTTTATATGGTCTGAGTAGTGTGAGCAGAGCTTTCAAGAGCTCAAACGTCGGTTGACTACGGCACCAGTCTTGACCATTTCGAGTGGTTCTGGGGGATTTGTGGTATACAATGATGCTTTCCACTAAGGTCTCGACTTGTGTACTTATGCAGTATGGTAGAGTGGTAGCTTATGGATCCTGTCAGCTAAAGGATTACAAGCGTAATTATCCCACCCATGACTTGGAGTTAGCTGCAGTAGTGTTTGCACTCAAGATATGGCGGCATTACTTGTATGGAGAAAGATTTCAGATCTTCACTGACCATAAGAGTCTTAAGTACTTGTTTGATTAGAAGGAGCTTAATATGAGACAACGGAGATGGATAGAGCTCCTGAAAGACTATGACTGCGAGATTTTATATCATCCTCGTAAGGCGAACGTGGTAGCCAACTCCCTGAGCTGAAAGGGTATGGTGTTCTACATGATGATTAGAGAGTGGGACTTATTTGGACAATTCGTCGAACTCAGGATTAGTATGGATGAGATTGAGCATGGATACATGGCTAGCGTACGGATTGAACCCAATATACTAGGCCAGATTAGAGCTGGATAGTGAAACGATCAGAGGTTACTGGATATGGTTAGCCAGGTAGAGGAGAGATCGCAGTCTGAGTTTACGGTCAGTGATGATGGATTATTGAGGTACCAAAGCCGTATCTGTGTGCCACAAGATGACACCTTGAGACAGAGCATTCTGAAGGAGTCCCATTGTTCTAGATTCACCTTGCTCCCAATTTAGTGGAACAGGTAGCTAAGGGTGTTCAGCTCATATGTGACAGATTGAGGACTGCACAGAAAAGTTATGCCGATGTGTTCAGACGTCCTCTGGATTTTCAAGTTGGGGACTCCGTATTTGTTAAGGTGTCACCGATGAAGGGTATAATATGCTTCGAAAAATGAGAAAGTATGACGATTTAAGTCTATCCCACTAGTAAAGGTTCTCTGGCAACAGTATAAGACAGAAGAATCCACTTGGGAACTAGAGAGCCAAATGAGGGAGAAGTACCCTCACCTGGTTGATGGACCAACTTGAATTCAGAGGACTGAATTCTTAAAAGGTGGGGAGAAATGTGAAACCCAAATTTTTCCCACTATGTTCATCATTTGGAATCATAAGACGGATAAATTGAGCATATGAATGTGAATGATGTAGTGGAGGTATGAAAATACAGAACATGATAAATGAGAAGCAGTAATTTAAATAAAGAGATTTAAATCGTTGGACGAAAGATATGAGTTTAAAATGAGCAAAGATAATGGATCCAAGAAGAGAAGTCGTTTTGATTTGGTCCCGAATACGTTGAAGGGTAAAATGATCAAAAGACCCTAATTTCGATATAGATTCGATAATGGAATTTCATTAAAAATATGGATTTAGGAAATCTTGATCAATGTAGGAGAAACTATTGAATTCCGAGTCCAATTGGTCAAGATACGAAAATATTACGATAAATCGTAATTTTCGTCCGAGACATTATACCGAAAATATGAGAAAAATTATACTGGAAAAATAAAATAAGACTGATAAATTCATTAAATTGATTTAAAGAATAAAATATGATTTTTTTAGATATTTTCGGTATTTTATTATATTTTATTTGATTAAAATAAAATAAAATAAAATAATAATAATATAATATAATAAAAAAATGAAAATGAAAATAAAAAAAGAAGAAGAAAAAATAGAATTGCGATACCGCGATTCTGGAAAGAAAATAAAAGGAAACAAAGATAAGCGAGGAGGGAAGCCGAGCCTCCCCCGTCTGCCTCACCCACCAGACGCCACCAGAGAACTGACCAGGCGGGACAGGAGAGCCACCCGAGCTCGCCGGCACCGACAGCTGGGGAGAAACTGCGACCGTCGAGAGAAAGAGAAAGAAAGAGAGAAACCGAGAGAGAAGGAGCGAGAAAGAGAGAGAAAGAGAGGGAACGGTGGCGGACTGAGGCCGGGGGAAAGTAGAGGGCCTCGCCACCGGCCAGGAGGAGGATCGATTCGCCACCGATGGTGACAAAAAGGGCTGAAAAGGACGGAAAGGAGATGCACCACCGACGCCGAAGAAAGAATAGGCCAAACCAACCACTTTTCGACCAGTCCTAGCGAGACCGACACAAGATCCGTGCATCGAACAACCCTATGCACCAGACAACCGGCAAAGCTCCGAACGGAGAAGGAGAAAACCGAATCGGGCTAAACCGATCGGTTTGAACCGGGCTAAACCGGACCAAATTGGTTCAGCCAAGAAAGAGAGAAAAAAAAAAGGAGAAAAAGAAAGAAAAAGAGAAAAAGGAAAATAGGGAAGACTTTCGAGGATAGATCGAACTTCGGGTAAGTCGGTAAGATGTCAAATGTGACCGATTTGATTTCTAAAAAAATTATGTAAATTAAATTTGATCAAAAATTTACCTGGAATTAAATATAAAATTGTGCAGTTCGACGATAAATCGCGTACGTGAGACCAATCAAACTTTGATTTACGCACTATCGTATAATCTCGGGTAAGTAAAGCTTATTTATGATAATTTATGTAATTATCGCGTATTAAAGATTTATTTTATGAATTACAGATTTAAATTTTGCATTTAGTGGATTATATTATGATTTTTAATTAAATTGTCGTAAATGATATACGGGCTATTCAAAGAGTCTAGAAAAAGGCCTAATAAGTACTGATGGGTCTTGTGAACCCAATAGGCCTTGATGAAAGAATTAATAAGTGGAAACGGGCTTAAAATAGATTAAAGCCCATTAAAGTGCAATCAGGCCCAATAAGAGAAAAATTGGCCCATTAGCTAAATTGACTGTAGTAAATATGAGAAAAATATTTATTGAGCTTAATAAATAATTATATGCAGCTCCGAGACTGGATTAGGAGCAGGTCATACTGGATGAACCTCCGACAGAGAGATTTAGCTATGTACTCGATGGGATTCGAGGTAAGGGATATAATTTAGAGTAACATTAGTACTCCTCAACCTTACCAAATGTTTATGTGGATAGTTAGTTGAGTTTCCATGAAAAGAGCTTTTTGGAAAGTTGAAAAGAGTACTATTCACTTAAAACCGGAATAAACTTATCCAAGCCTTTCAAAATGACTTTTATTGCATGAGATACATTTTAGTATATATACTTATGTATATACAAGTGATTTTCACTTAAGAAATGAAAGCATAGTATGTTTTCCATAAGTGTACGGGTTAAAGTCTCGGGAATGTTTTACGAAACTATGTTTTCATTATATGGGGTACATATATATACCCAAGAAATGACTATGATAACTATGCTTTCCATGTTTACACGGGCTAGAGTCCCCTAATGATTTATGAAAATCATATTTTCTATGAGAAATGGGTTAGAGTCCCGTAATGATTTATGAAAACCATATTTTCTATGAGAAACGGGTTAGAGTCCCGTAACGATTTTGAAAATCTGGTTAGAGTCCCGTAATGGCTTTCAGTACATGGGTATGAGGCCCAAAATGATTTTGATAAAATGGGTAAAAGGCCCAAAAATTATTTTTGTGGGGTAAAAAGGCATGTTATGACGATAGTCAGAGGATCTGGGGTCGATCTCGCATACATAGGGTAGCATATGGAGACGATCCAGGATCTACCTTGCCGATGGCCAGGGAAAGGGCAGACTCTGACTTGCTATGAGAAATGTGTGTATAGTCCACACTTGGTGATGCACATGAGTTCGTGCGTATAGTCCCATTTTGTGGTACACAAGAGATAGGGCATCGTACGACCCTGATCCAGTCTTACGACTCCCTTGTACAATGGCCATATGTACCTATGATTAACGTCCTACGAGACTAGATGTATGATGTCCTTCGAGACTATTATATGAGACGATTGCCTGACCCTACACGATGAATTGACGGAATGATATATATATATATGTTTTCGCACATTTCATGCTACCTGTTTTATGATTTACTATTGAGCACAGATTTTCTATGATGAGATTTTAAAGGTAGTCATGAGTTATGTTTTACGAAATGTGCATATGACAGTACGGTTTCACTTTCAAAGTGATAAGCATGTTATGATATGCATGATTGAGTTTTGAGATGCTTTAGGTATGTTAACACTATACGCTATGATTTCAGCATGATACGTTTTACGAAAACGATGTATAGGTGTAAACCGATGATTTTAAAGCATGTTTTTACTGCTTTTATGAAATGTAAGCATCTCTACTCCACTGCATATGTATGCTGATTTGTAAAGCCATGAGTTTTACCATGTTTTGAGTATTTAAAGCTATTTTGAATGTATCTCTTATTGAGTCTGAAAAACTCACCCCCTTCTCTCCATCTCCTAGATTATTTACAGTGAGTCTACTGCGCATACGAGACTGTGGTTGTTGACATGATAGTCCGACCTTTCAACGGATACTTTCGTAGCCTTGAGGTACAATCTTACTCGTATTCCAGACATGTGATACAAAATAGACACTATTGTATATAATAGGCATGATGTAATAGTTGTAAATGATTATATATATACAGAGTTTTAATTACGCAGAATGTATGTGATGTAATGCGATCCTGAAAATGAAAAAGGTTTGAAATCTAGACATGGGACAGGAAAACAACATAGCTAATGGATAAAAAGTTTAAATTAACCCCATTTTTCCGCGCTTCCGGGGCGTTACAATATATATATATATATAGATATAGATACAAAGCATCAGTTATAAAACTGGAAATATGTTGGTTTAACAACCTCAGCATTTTATGCATAACACTGCATTTCTCATGTAATTTCACACAAATCACATTTATCATGCCATTTAGTTAAATCAAAATATGGCATAGCATCATGTTTAAAAACATGGAAATCTGGGCCTCACCCATCCCTCGGGTTATCCCTTCACAACTCACAAATTCACATGTTTATATCATAAAAATTATGTGATAATTCAATCAAGAAATATTGATTCACATTGCATGAGAAGAAAACCGAGATAGGCGACTACATGTTCCTAGTGTATAATCATAACTCATTTTTCGTGATCTCAGGCAACACAGTACTCAATGTGTGGGGTCTCACAATTGTTGTAACGGGAGATGGGTCAAATCTCTACTGTTAGCTCTCAATCTGAGGACCTGATCCTGAAGCACACCAGATCCTACTGGATCCCGCTCCCACTGCTAACTAGTCCTATCTAAGTGCATTCAAATACTCACGGTACATCGTACTCCATGTGACATACACTGTACACAGTACTCCATGAACCCTATCTCAAGGTGGGATGCTCGCCATGAGTCTTAGTCCTCATACCTTGGATATACCTCATAGTTGGGATGCTTGCCATAAGTCTTAGTCCTCATACCATGGGTTATTTTGATAGCCCTCGACCTTATCTCAAAACATTGTACGTGTGAGCATATATCTATATCGGTGCGACACACAGTTAGCACAGGCTCCCAACATGGCTGTTTCATGCTCTTTTCAAATTCGGTACGTGTGAGTAAACTCCCAACACAACCATATCATAATGATATAACTCTAGTGCGAGCAATGCTCCCAGCACTATGTCATATAAAAACACGAGTAGGAGCAAAGCTCCCAATACTCTATAATGTGTAATCAATGAAAACTGAGTACGAGCAAAGCTCCCAGTACTCTATTATACAATTGAGTATGAACATAGCTCCCAATACTCTATAATGCATCAATCACAAAATTGAGTACGAACAATGCTCCTAGTACTCTAACATGCATAATTCGCATTTAAAATTTAGTACGAGTAAATACTCCAGTACTATATGATTCATATCTCAAAATAGTGCGAGTATTCTCAAGCACTTATGGTTTTCACACAAAACCTGATAGATGGCTATTCAAATCATAATTCACCCAATTCAAATCAAATCCACACTAACACGTGCTGTTTTCGTATATACATGAAAACATTAGCCATTCTATCATGAAATTCATGAATCTCAGTATTTTTCACTAAATGGCATGGTAAATGTATTTTTCACTCAGTATTTTTCGTATATACATGAAAACATTAGCACTTAAGGTATTTTTCACCCTCTTTTTGAATAAAACACACTTATCCTCATTAATCTCTATCATAATATCATGCCTATTCAAGGGAATTCATATATCATATAATATCGAAATTCTATTTGAAATACGTATAACTATCTCTAGCTACTCACAAAATTCTCTTACCTCTGATCCGTCACGTGACCTCTCTTTCTCAGTGCTGCTCACTCTTGCAGTCCGATCAGCTTCCACTGTGATTTTCGAAGCTGTTATATTTCTTTACGTTAGTATACTGTAATATACTTGTTTACTTGTAAAAATCCCAATTAAATACATAAATCTCATCACTTTCTCCCATTATGATGTTATACCATATTTTCCATATAACTATATTCATTCCTCCTTATTTCCAATTTATGCATTTCATAAGATTACCGAATAATCTTACATACATGCATATTCCATCATTTAATTCATGCCAACACCATTTCCTTATCATTTTCTCACTTTCATGCCAATAGCTAGGTCATGCTCATTTTTCATGATCCTTCCATTTCCAACAATTCATACATATACCAATTAACTCACCAATACACCTAGTTTAACATATATCAACTTGGTGCATTAAATCTTACCTAGCTGAAATTTTCTCATTTTCTCCAAATTTAGTGAAATCCTCCTAGTTCTTCCAATCTTTGATTCCAACTTCTTGTTTCCAAGTATGTTGTTCTCCTTTCCACCAAGAACAAATTTGCTCAACTAAATCTCACTCAAAATTGATTGTAAACTGAAGTTTTCTAGTGTTGAAGGGTTAGGTTTTGCTTTGGTTCTTGAATGGAATAGTGAATCTCGTGAAACAGAGGTTGTAGAGGTCCAGTATTTATAGAATTGTCTCTATGAGATCGATCTGCTAACCACATGAGATCGATCTCCCTTGCATTTTTCTCCTAAAAATCGACCTTTCAGGCCTAATGAGATCGATTTGCCCCTAAGCATGAGATCGATTTGCACAACTCAGAACCTTAAGGAGATCGATCTGGCCTTGCAATGAGATTGATCTGTCGCAACCTGAGCCTTAAGGAAATTGATCTATATTGCCAAGGAGATCGATCTGCTCCCTTCTTGAAGCAGTTCTGTTGCACTTTTCCATCCCAATTCACTGTTACATTGGTATTTAATTTACTTAACCATCCATTTTACATTTCATACACATTTACAACTCCAAAACATCCCTTTCTCATAATTTACATCATTTGTGACTTGTCTATATAGTCATAAGGTCATAAGGATTACATATGCAAATTTTGGGTCTTACAAGTTTCCACTCTGCCTTTAGCCATACGACTGAAAGATGCTTGGATCTAATGAACCAACTTGAGAAGTTAGCCAAAGAAGGGAAGTTAGACCACTATGTGTGGAAAAGTGAAAGGAATTAATATCTTATACGTGGTCGAGGAGATAATAGATCGTGTGATAGGTGCGACAATAAGGGGAGAACGTAGGAATCGACAGTAGACAATGAACCTAAAGGAGCTGCTATTAATTTCATTTTCGATGGAGAGCACATAGCTAGTGGCACATCTACTTCACGAAGAAGCTTATGCTAGGCAGGCGTACCAGGTTGATTCTCTGATGAAAACTGACCGAAGAAGAATAGGTGATACTTTTTCGCCTATTGCCCCACATGACGATCTTATGGTCATATCAGCAGTTGTGGCCAAACATTCAATAAGTAAAATTTTAGTAGATAATGGAAGTTTGGTGAACCTTATCTATTCGAACTGTTTTGAAAAAATGAATCTAAGTGAAGATAGATTGAAGCCTGTGATTACCCACTGTTTGGCTTTGTAGGAGAGAAAGTAAAGGTGGCAGGGTCCATTGAGCTACTCGTTACTTTGAGGGAGAACCCTAAAAGTGTTACGAGACAAGTCCTATTTTTGGTAGTCAAATCAACATCTCTAGCATACAACGTTATTCTAGGACGGCCATTGTTGAGTGACATGAGGGTCGTACTCTCTCCGTGATATTTGTTGATGAAGTTCCTGTTGCGACCAATTTTACCTAAAATTACTACAATTTTTTTTTGCTTTTTACTTACCTTTCCTCTTCGTGACAATTTAACTATCAACAGTTGGGCTATGATTCGGTATTAGTCACACCATACTTACTTACCTTGTCATCCATTTTATATCATGCATACATGTCAATGTAAGCTATCGCTTGACTGTAAATACTTTTATCTTATAAGTGAGCTCAGTATATTAATATACAAATACATCCCCGACATTACATTTGTTTACATCACTGTGCTGTTATATGTTTAGATACAAAATCGTACAAATTTGTATACCTTTCGCTCGATGAGAATGCAACAGATACTAGAATAGAGTCCTCAGTCGCTCGCTAGGCTACTGTAAATGTTCTGTAGAGAGGTGGAAATGAAAGGGGTGAGCTCACTAACTCAGTAAGGAAATTAGGCAAGTAAGTAGATAACTACACTATCTACTGCAAATAATGCCATAACTTGAAATAATCTTTCCTTAGTTTCACATTTAAAGCATGAATTGTAAAACTTATGCAGTGTGTATATATATTTACTAGAAATTACTAAAATCATGCTGTGTTCGTAAATACAGGCATTTCATGCAAAACATTGCATTTTATATAATCTCATATAATGCCTTTAAAATGTATCATGCCATTTCATTTCAAATATATAAAATATGGCATTTCATTGAGTAAAGCATATCAATCAGGTTCCGACCCATCCCTCAGGTCTACCCGAAATCATATAAAATCATGTGATATAATCATGTGAGACTGAGTGGCTATATGCAATAATATCCTGGACTATGGCCATATCCAATACTGTGATCCCAGGCTACATGGATCCTAGTGTGTGGGGCATCACTGCTGCAACGGAAGGTGGGTCAAATCCTACCCGCCAGCTAACAACTCAACAACTCCACAAATCTACCCTAAACATCGCACGGTACAACGTACTCCGTGACATATGCACGGTACAAAGTACACTTGTGGACCCTATCTCAATCGATAATCAATGTGAGCATCTCATCTATGTGATACTCAATCTACACGCGGCAATCAACATAGTTTTAAACATGTCATGTTTATCACATTAAAACTACAGCGTGCGCCTTAAGTGTGACTCATAGTGGACACCCTGCTCAAACACTGTTTTATGAATATCACAAAATCAACCACTAGTGTGAGTAACGCTCCAACACTAGGTCTGCATAATTCACATTTCAAATCAAGTACGAGCAAAGCTCCAGTACTATGCCATGCACAAAACACATTAAAATCAAGTACGAGCAACGCTCCATTACTTTGCCATGCATATCATGAGAAATCAAGTGCGAGTAATCACTTTAGCACTTTTCATGTAGAAAACATATAAAATCTAGTGTGAGCAGTGCTCCAGCACAATTTGTTTTCACACAACTTGATAGATGGCTCATTTTAACGGGATTGTTTCAAACCATAGAAATCAGCACCATAATTGTGTTATTTGGTATAAATCACAAAAACATTGGTCAATCTATCTATACTTTTGCTAAAAAGCAGTAAAAACACTGAAAAACAAGTTTTCCATGCTTTTTAGGACTTTTCCTAGTTTCCATAATTTTACCCTTAATAGGGGTAAAATGATAATTTACCCATATCGAGTCTCTATAAATTTTATTCACTTTCTCTGAGCCTCAGACTTTTTAGGTGAATGTAAAAGCTGACGAAAATACATGTAGATATCTCTAACTACCAGCAAAATTCCCTTACCTGAAATCGCGTTGAGTAGTTCCACTTTCTCATAGCTACTCGATTGCGCAATTCGATTCGCTCCCAATATAATCTCTGGGGCTGCATGTAACCATTTATCATGTTAATTACACTTTTTCAACTATATTTTACATTTAATACAGTCTATTTCATTTAATGGGCTCGTTTACCCTTATTGGGCCTTATTGCAACTTAATGGGCCTAACACTATCTTAAGCCCATTTCACTTTACTATTCATTTCATCTCGGCCTATTGGGCTTGTAAGGCCCACTAACTCTTATTGGGCTTGGTTTGAGGCCCATGAACTCTTATTGGGTCGAAACCATATCAGCTTAGCTTATTTAGCCTCTCAGCCATGGCATGTGGCCAATAGCCATCACTACAAAAAAAGAGACCTTCAGCGATGGATTTTGTGACGAATTTTCAGTCAGAAAAATTAATTTTTCGTTGCTAATCACATTTAGAGATGGAATTAGCATCGAAAATTTCGTCGCTAATTTCGTCGCCATTTTTGATGTGGCTAAAAGTTATCTGTTGCAGATAGATAATTCCGTTGCTAATTTCGTCATTAAAAGTTATAAAATTTATTCCGTTAATGAAAGTTTTTTATTTTTAAATTTAATATTCTGTTGCTGATACCCTATAGAGATGAAATTCCGTTGCTGAAGGAAAGTGTATATTATTCCGTAACTAAACTATTTTAGAGACGAAATTTCGTTGCTGAAAACAGATTTATTCTTTTATAATTCTGGTTCTAAAGTGTTTCTCCAAATTAAGTCTTGATAGAAGTTTCAGAAGACTCATTTCTTCCACATGTCTCTCTCGAACCAGTTTCCACTTCCATGGAAGGTTTTCAGTACCTATGGCATGAATGATAATGGATTTTGTTGCCAGCCTTATGGATAATATCTTATGGATAATGGCTTTTGTTGGCAATCTTATGGAATTTGTGTATGTGTATGTATACACACAAACACAAATTCCAAAACTAGTGAGATTTTTCAATTGTGTAAACCAAAGAAAGTTCGTATAGTCCAAGCTTAATGTAATCCCATACCGCTTGCTCAAAGTCGCTAGACATGCCCATCGATAGCTCACACTCATCCTCTGCCATTCCAAGTGCGTTACAAACCTAAATTCTACAGTTCGATAGTGTCTTCTCATCAGAAGATATAAAACAATGCCCAAGAATGTTATCTGAAAATGAATAATAGAAAAAGAGCAATGGGGAGAAAGCATAATTCTGGTTATAAAGTGCCAAACTAACCAACATCAACAGAAAATAAAGATCCATGGACTGATTAAGCTATTAGTCTATGACATTTAATGACATCAATCAGAATGTACTATTGGATAAAGTAAATATCACAATATACTCGGATTCAATATTACAGAATCCTTTACCCTGAAGTTCTCTGGTGTTGATGTGTAGTCAGGCATCCCTATCATCATTAAGCCAGAAAACTTCAAATTCGGACAGCGTAATTTAACATGTTCTGGAAGTTGAACACAACCAGAAGGACCTGTTCCTAATTTTACTGCATTAACATCAAGACAATCAACCGATCAGTCTATCAAATTTCATATAAGGCTAACATACAGAAAAATGATTCATTTTTGCAGGATATGTGACATGCATAATCCTAACAGTTCGATATTTGGTGGTCCATAAGCAGCTGAGTACCTGCTACTATTTAGAAATATTAACCATAATGGTCAAACAACCGAAATACACGAGGGGAAAAAAACACTTGAAAGTTAAATGACATGCTTGTTAGGGTCAAACACATTGAGTTGAAGATTCAAATCTAAAAATTAGAGGGATTTGCTTCACTCACATGCTTCTCCACTTGTATTTACTTGTAAAAAAACCATCAAAGGGTTTCTACCAAGGCTTGAAACTGCACGATCAAGATGATTTGCAATCTGTGAATTACAAAGACAAAGTAAGACCTTGTATTCCTCAATGAAGGTAGTGAGACATTATGTCTCTGAAGTAAGCACACAATGTTCATAGCTCGGACCTGTCAAGAACCAAATATGAAATACCTAACTTTCCCGTATACAGAAAAAAAATTTAAGAAATAAGTTCATAACTCAATAAGAACAGAGACTGGGCTAAGTCCTTACCTTCTCATTATCTACACCCTCAAACAAGGCTAGATTAGGCGCACCACTTGCATTTACCGAAACAACAATCTTAGGGAAAAAAATCCAGAGAAGTCACTATAATCCTTAGTACAAGATAATTCTGATAAGTGCTTCATCAAATAACTAACTAGTGAATCCTTAAACAAAATCTCACATACATATACATATAAAAAACAGCTAAAACCAATTTTGCTCTTGGCATGATAAAAGTTTACGCAACACGTACTATAATAATCTGTTAAAGCACATAGAAAAATTGTTGAAATGGGCCTGTTTAAATGTAAGACCTCAACTTTGCTTGATAGTCATTATCTCAACTGAATCAAAAGGGAAAAAAATCCAATAACGCCATATATAAAATACCATTCCACATAATAAAACATTAAGAAAATAGACATAGCTACATTGATATGAAGGACCATGAAACCACAGTAGTCAAGGCATGAGCATTATCTTTCAAAATTGTATGCTCATTGTAATCCACATTAAAAAATTTATTAATAAATCCTAACTATGATAGCTGTTGCATTAGAAAAACAATTAA
Source organism: Firmiana major (assembly GCA_033439115.1). Lineage (NCBI taxonomy): Eukaryota > Viridiplantae > Streptophyta > Magnoliopsida > Malvales > Malvaceae > Firmiana > Firmiana major. Next base: position 37,729,531 of record CM065907.1, on the reverse strand, counting down.
AATCTTCAAGCTTAGATTTTGTAAAGAATTAATCACTAACAAAACCCCAGCTTGCAGAAGTAGTTCCACAGGGGAAGGAGTCTGCGGCTGGGAGAGGGAAAGGGGAGAGGGGGGAAAAGGTGTCGCCGGCGGTAGCTGAGGCTGGTTGGCAGGGGAGAGGACGGGAGAGAGAGACTGGGGGGGGGGGGGAGGAGGGGGTCCTGTGAAGAGAAGAAAAACAGGGGGGGGGGCTCGGCGAGACTATAAACAAGGGGGTATAGTTCTCTGTGTTACAGAAATGAAAAGAAAGGGGGGGCCGGTCCGTGTCGCGCAATTCTCACCCACACCCCCTTTTTTTTTCTCTTTTTTTTCTTTTAACTTATTAAATTAATTAATTATTTAATAAAAATAAAAAAATTAGGGCATCAACAACGGAATTCCGTAGCTGATGCCATTTTGTAACGAACTTTTTCTTTATTTATATTCTTTTCTATAAAAATTTAAAAAAATAGGGTATCAGCTACGAAATTCCATAGCTGATGCCATTTTGTAATGGAATTTTTATTTATTTGTATTCTTTTCTATAAAAATTTAAAAAAATAGGGCATCAGCTATGAAATTCTGTAGCTGATGGCCTTTTGTAACGAAATTTTATGTTTAATTAGTTTTATTTTTAATAAAAATAAAAAAAATAGGGTATCAGCAATGAAATTCCGTAGCTGATGCCCTTTTGTAATGAAATTTTTATTTATTTATATTCTTTTCTATAAAAATTTAAAAAATAGGGCATCAGCTACAGAATTTCGTAGTTGATGGCCTTTTGTAACAGAATTTTATGTTTAATTAGTTTTATTTTTAATAAAAATAAAAAAAGTAGGGCATAAGCAACGAAATTTTGTAGCTGATGCCCTTTTGTAACAAAATTTTTATTTATTTATATTCTTTTCTATAAAAATTTAAAAAATAGGGCATCAACTATGGAATTCCGTAGCTGATGGCCTTTTGTAATGAAATTTTATGTTTAATTAGTTTTATTTTTAATAAAAATAAAAAAATTAGGGCATCAGCAACGAAATTCCGTAGCTGATGCCCTTTTTTAACGAAATTTTATTTATTTATAATCTTTTCTATAAAAAATTAAAAAATAGGATACCAGCTACGGAATTCTGTAGCTGATGGCCTTTTGTAATGAAATTTTATGTTTAATTAGTTTTATTTTTAATAAAAAAATGGGGCATCACCAACAGAATTTCGTAGCTGATGCCATTTTGTAACGAAATTTTTATTTATTTATATTCTTTTCTATAAAAATTTAAAAAATAGGGTATCAGATACAGAATTCCGTAGCTGATGGCCTTTTGTAACGAAATTTTATGTTTAATTAGTTTTATTTTTATAAAAATAAAAAAATTATGGCATCAGCTATGAAATTCCGTAATTGATGGTCTTTTGTAACAGAATTTAAAAAAAAATTGTTTAATGGATAATAGTTTTAATAAAAACAAAAAAATTAGGGCATCAGCAACAGAATTCCGTAGCTGACGCCCTTTTGTAACGAATTTTTTTTATTTATATTCTTTTCTATAAAAATTGAAAAAATAAGGCATCAGCTACGGAATTTCGTAGCTGATTGCCTTTTGTAACGGAATATTAAAAAATTTTTTTTAATGGATAATAGTTTTAATAAAAACAAAACAATTAAAATTAATTGATTAAAATTAAAATTAAAATAAATTAAAATTAAAAAATTAAAAAAATTCCGTAGCTGATGCCCTTTTGTAACGGATTTTTATTTTAATTGATATTATTTTTAATAAAAATTAAAAAATTATTGCATCAGCTACGGAATTCTGTCGCTAAATCCGTCGTTAAATTTTTTCGTCATTCCGTTACCAATTTGTAACGAAATTCCGTTATAAATTCCGTTGCCTATTGATAATAGTAAATGTACCATTATTAGTGATGGAAATCCGTTACAAATCCGTTACAAATTGTTTTTTTTAAGTAACGAAAAAATTTCGTCGCTAATATTCCGTTCCTGAAGGTCTCTTTTTTTTGTAGTGCATGCATGCCGCCCATGGCCAAGCACCATACTACACCACGCCAACCTTAGCTTAATGCCTAGCCATTCACTTAGGCATTTCATCAAACATAACCTATGCATGCCTTAAGCCTTTAGTTTTTGGTCACTTCAGCATTTTATCAATAATCTTATATGCCATCTTCAATTTATCAACCAATTGATCAAATTGATTAAAACTAACTATGCCATAATCATGTACACATGCATACAAATCCATACATGCCTTAAAATCACATGGGTGTCCATCAAAACCTATATACCCATTTTTGGCCAACATGGATTCATGGTGATTTTGTGTGTTTTGATCCATAAAACATACCCCATTCAACTTAGAAAAATCCATAGATTAACATATGAGAAGTTGTAAGCTTAAAATCTTACCTAGCTTGCCTTTCCTCACTTGGATGAAACTTTGGGAAGTTTTTGGGTGGCCTATATGAGCTCTTTGGTTGCTGATTTTTGGGCATGTTATTCCTCTCTCAATTTGGAACAACTTTCATGAAGGTTGCTCTTTCCAAATATGTCTTGAAACTATAGATTTCTAGTATGAGAAAGCTTGAACACTTAGGTTTCCATGGTGTTTTTGTTGGTGCCGAGAGCTTAAGGAAGAAGATGGGTGGTGTTGGCTAATTTTTCACTTAAGTAACTAATCCATTTAGTCTTAAAATTCAGCCCACCAATTGGGCTTGGAAATGTTATTGGGCCTTGGTAATTTGGGCTTAAACTATTGACTAATAGGCCTAAATTTTGGGCTTTCCAATTGGACTTTTGGGTCGAATTTTTTTTTACCAATTGGGCCTTCAATCGGGTCAATATTGGGCCCACCAAATGGCCTAACTATTTGGCCCAATCGGCCTACAAAATTCAGCCCACTATGGATCCACCTTAATGGGCTTTAAGTTTTTTCACCAATTGATCCATCGATTTCTACCCATTTATTTTAATCCGAATTTCGATTAAATTAATTTTTCATACTTAAGGAGATAAAGATTGAGTGTTTTAACCAAAAATAATTCTTCCCCACTTTTGAACCTTACTTGGGTTAAAATTTAACCATGGTTAGTTCTTTATGGTCAAAGTCAACATTTCTTAACTAGCCTTGATTTTTCTTAACCATTGACCACGTTTAACTTTTTCTAAAAAATCCTAAAGTGTCAATTTCCATGGTTTACACTCTCATCTCTATGTTTTGGCTACTTCCAGGAGGTGAATGTGTCAAAAACACCTCAAACGGACCATTTCGAGATCGTTTAGCCCCTTCTTGTCGTTTTCACCATTTTAACATATTCGGGATTGAATCAAACTAACTTTCCTTCATGAACCCTCTACATTTTAACCTTATAAGTTTTTTCTTCAGTCAAAATGATTTAAATCCCTTCATTTTAGCCGATGGCCATTTCGGCTCTTACTTGCCCTTTACATAGCTTATATGCATTAAATCATTTCACTTGTATTTTCTTTTTAGTAAATACTCTTCTTATGATTCAACTAACATAATAAAATGTTTTACATGTAAGAATCATAAGGAATAAGATACAAGAAAAATCTCGATCTTACAATCCTCTCCACCTTAAGAAATTTGGTCCTCTAAATTAGAACCAAGTCAATCCTGAAACAACTGGGGGTGCTTCTCGCGCATCAAGCTCTCTAACTCCCACGTAGCTTCCTTCGAAGTGTGGTGCTGCTAGAGAACCTTAGCTAACCTGATCGTCTTCGATCTCAGTACTTTCTCCTTTCGATCCAGTAGCTGAATCGGCTTCCTCACATATGATATGTCCTCCCTGAGCTCCAACGACTCATATCTAATCACATGTGTCAGATCTGGGTGATAGTTTCGAAGCATCGAAATGTGGAAGACATTATGGACACCTGATAATTGTTGTTGTAGGCGAATTCAGCTAGTGGTAAATGATCATCCCAAGAGCCTCTAAAATCTAGCACACATGCTCTCAACATATCCTCCAGAGTCTGTATAGTCCTTTTTGACTAACTATCTGTCTGAGGATAGAAAGCTGTGCTCAAACTTAACTGGGTTCCCATGGCTACCTGAAAATGTTCCCAGAAGTGGGAAGTGAAACGGAAATCCCTATAAGAGACAATGCTCACTGGAATACCATGTAACCTCACTACCTTGCGTACATACAACTCTGCCAATGAACTTAAAGTATCGGTAGCTCTCATAGCTAGGAAGTGGGTTGACTTCATCAGGCTCTCATAGCTAGGAAGTGAGTTACCTCTAAACCTCAATAGTCCATCAGAACTCAACTCATACTCGGTCACCGTGCCCGTATGCATTTGACCAATCATATCAATGCAATATGGATCACTTTGCTGAGCCTGTCTGATCCTGGCCAATAGATCTAGTTCCAAAATCAGGCTAGCTATCACATTGTTCGTATCCGTATCAGAAGGCACAACACCCAAACTGAGACTAGCAAACTACTCTAGTAACTCATGTTCCCGGACCATCATAGATGATACCATCCTAAGGCTCTTTCTACTCAAAGTATCAGCTACTACATTAGCTTTACCCGGATGATAAAGTATCTCACAATCGTAATCTTTCAGAAGCTCTAGCTATCTTCTCTGTCTTATATTCAGCTCCTTCTGCGAGAACAGATACTTGAGGCTCTTGTGGTCATTGAAAATTTGGAACTTCTCACCATATAAGTAGTGGCACCATATCTTCAATGCAAACATTACTGCTGTCAGCTCCAAATCGTGGGTCAGATAGTTCTTCTTATGGTCTTTTAGCTTTCTGGATCCATAAGCAGCTACCTTCCCATCCTGCATCAATAAATAGCCCAGTCTCTGGTGTAAAACATCTATATATATATAGAAAAACCTCATGAGTTGGTAGGAATAACCAGAATCAAAGCAGTGGTCAATCGACACTTCAACTCCTGAAAACTCTTCTCACAATCATTATCCCACATGAATACAACATTCTTTTGAGTGAGATGGGTCAACAGAGCAGCTAACTTCGAAAATCCCTCGATAAACCTCCGGTAATAACTAGCTAAGCCTAGAAAACTCTTGATTTCAGTAACTGTCCTCGACTATTCCCACTGAACTATAGCCTCTATCTTGGATGGATCTACTGACACTCCATCCCTTGACACAACACGACATAGAAACAAAATCTGCTATAGTCAGAAGTCACACTTACTGAGTTTAGCATACAACTATTTCTCTTAGAGGGTCTGGTTCTACTCAGGGTCTTCCTTAGATTTCGAATACACCAAGATGTCATCGATAAAGATGATATCAAACTGATCCAAGTATGGCTTGAACACATTATTCATCAAAGCCATAAAAGCTGTGAGAGTATTCGTCAATCCGATTGGCATAACCAAGAACTCATAGTGGCCATATCGGGTCCGAAATGCTGTCTTGGGTACATCTCCACTCTAAACTCTCAACTGACGGTACCCCGACCTCAGATCAATCTTAGAAAAGACCTGTGCACCCCAAAGCTGATCTAACAAGTGATCTATACGCAAAATGAGATACTTATTCTTGATGGTAGCCTTATTCAACAATCTATAATCAATACACAATCAGAGGCTTCCATCCTTCTTATTCATAAACAAAACTGGTGCTCCCTAGGGTGAAACACTCAGTCTGATGAACCCCTTATCTAACAATTCCTGCAACTACTTCTTGAGCTCCTCTAACTCAACTAAGGTCATTTGGTACTGTGGTTTGGATATCGACTTGGTACCAGGCACCAAATCTATACAGAACTCCATATCTCTGTTTGGTGGTAACCCTAGCAGTTCATCCGAAAAGACATTTGGGAACTCCTTAACCACAAGGATATTTGCCAACTCTGGATACGCCTTATCCGTATCAACCACGTACAGAATGAAACCTTTAACATATTGATTTCTTAGTCAGCATAATAAATTAGCTTTCTAAATACTGCAACTACTTCTTTCATTTCTTTTTAGTAAACTTTAAAATATATTTTACAGGGGTAAGAAACATTACCATCTTATAATAAAAATCTAAAATAGTATGGTTTGCAGTTAACTAATCCATTCCTAAGATTATATCAAAGTCACTCATATTCAATAAAATGAGATTGGCTGACATATCATTTTCCCCTACTCTTAACTTGCAGTCACTATACATATACTCGACTAGCTAACTGTTATTTATAGGCATACTAATTAACATCATTCTACTTAATGATGTACGCTCCACATGTTTCAATAACTTACATGCAAATGAAGGTGATACAAATGAATACGTGGCACCAAGATCAAATAAAACATATACTTCAAGATCAAAAATCAGGATGGTACCTTTAATCAAATCCGATGAAGCATCAGCTATGCCCTAGTCCAAAACATGTACTCGCCCTTGACCAACCACCTACTTCCCCTACTCATCAGTTATGGCACTCCTCCTTAGAGTAGAGGTATCAGTAGAAACTCTCACCAGCTGTGAGAACTGAGAATTTTGTATACCCCAGTTATGAGAATTGTAATTTGGCGTATGTAATTATGATATGTTAATGTATACATAAGTTTTAAATATGATGAAGTAGAAGAAGATGAGGTTTTTAAGTCTTGAATGTGTATGGATTGAAATATGGACTATGGGGTAGATTTTGGGAAGTTTTACATTGAGTTTTCTACAAATTGATGTATCAGTACAATCTGTGAAGGCCAGATCAAACTCCAAGGATGAGAGATCGATCTCATGGCTCCAGAATGCAGAAAAAATGCAAGAACAGATAGGCTGATTAATCTCATATGCAAGCAAATCGATCTTTAAATGTTTCTGTAAAGAGAAGATCGATCTCCTCAAGGAGCAGATCAATCTCATGAAGCAATTATGAGATCGATCTCACCCCACGACAGATCGATCTCCTAGGCATAAAATTACCCCAAACGTTCCCAAATTCAAAGAGAGATCGATCTCCTACCTTCAGCCTATGTAAAGATCTTTTTGTTCTTCTGGAAATCGATCTCTCTCTCCCCCCAAATTGCCATTTTCGTAACCTTAACTTTCTCTCTCTTCTAAAACACCCATTTTCGTCCAAATCTCAGGCAGAGGCAAGAAAGAAAGTTGTTCCTCATCCAAAGGAGAACAACATACTTGGAAATCGAAGGATGAATTGAATCGAGGTGTGAATAGAGCTCTCTTTAAGTTTTGGGTAAATTTCTAAGCTTTAATCTTTGATATTGAGGTGATTTTGGTGATTGTGACTATGAGTGTTTTGATAAAATAGCTATGAAATGATTAGAGTTGATGAAATTGTGATTTTGTTGGAGTGATGATGATATTCTACAATTTGTGGTAATTTTGGAATTTTGGCTATAAATTGGAATCGAGGCAATAAGGTGATTTTGGCATGGATATTATGCATGAAAAATCTAGGATTTGAAATGTAGTAGATGAGAATGTGGATTATGATATGAATATGAGAAAAATGAGATTTGTAGTATTTAACAAGAATATGAGCAAATATGGGCTCGATAATGTGATTGAGATGAATTATTGATGTTTTAGCATCGTTTGGACAGCCCGGGAGTTCCAGAGAGGAATGCGAGGCTAGTCCGTCGTTTGAGGGAACGATTGCACTATACGAGGTGCAACGAGGTAAGGGAAACTTAAACTTATTTGTGTATGCGATATTGTGATGATATTGTAGCATGAAATGTGATTTGAGAAAACAAGCATGTTTTTATGAGTTGTAAAAGAGTTATTGCACACGATTTTATAGCCGGTTGGGGCTCAATTTTTATGAGTTGTAAACTAAATGTGAAATTGTTTTACAACCATGTTGAGTTAAAAAGTGATTTAGGCTCTACGTTAAGGTGTACTGAGATTTGAGAAATATGTACGTGGTTTACCGGTTTGAGCTCGGTTTTGACATGTTTTGTGTTGAGTACAAAACGGTTTTGAGATGAGTTTTATGAGAAAAAGCATTATGAGCGCTACGTGAAGGCAAAACGATTTTATATGATAATGACTATTACTGAGAGTTAGGTGTGTCATGTTGAATACATATCGGGCTTTGCTCTGGTAGCATGTAAGTCCGGGCCTTGCTCTGGTAGCATGTAAGTCTGATATTCCTCCGTTCTGGTGACGAGAGATGCCTCCATTCCTGTAACATGAGATGACCTTGCTCCAAGGTAGCGATGGGTGGCATTGGTTTGACAACATGTAAGGCCGAGCCGTGCTTTGATAGCATGTAAGATCGACAACTATACGACTCTGATCAAGTCTACAGCAAACCATGGCCATGGGTGTATTATTGTCGACGAAATACCAGGATTGGGGATGTCTCGCATAGGGGACAAGTTCAATTGTTTTGATGTGCCATGATGAATTTTTATATGAGTTTTATTTGCCTAGTCTCATTTTACACATGAGATTGTGTTTGGTGGCTGCGCCATGTGTATTACTATTGCGGTGATTTTTATCACGTTTTATGAGAAAAGCCATTATCGCATCCTGGTTTCTACATGCTTGTAACTATGGTTTTATACTGAGCCATTTATTATCATGTTTCTGCATGAGCCTTGAGAAATGAGTTGAGATGATGTTTTAATTATTCATGCTACACTTTGCTACTGAGTTTATTGGGTTTTCACCCATAAGACAAAATGATTGTGTTGTGCAAATCATTATTTTATTAATGAGTCCCTTACCGCCTTACTGAGCAATTTAGAAGCTTACCATATTTTTATATCCCCCCAAATTTCTTCAAGTGAAGAGAGTTTCCTTATGACGTACGGAGTAGTGGCTAGTGGAGGACTTGAGCTCCAGGTTATATATTGTACTTTGAGGTATAATTTATCATTTCATGTACCTGGACTAATAATGTATTTATAGACACTTGATGAATGATGATGTGTGGGATGTAGTAGGATTTATTAATTCGGAACTGAGGAATGTCTATGTTGTGACGTGAATTGGATGATGAGATCCTGAGGTTAAAGTTTTATAACATATATATATATATATAATAATACATGACACTGCACAGTAATGCACCTAGAATTGTGAGATGATGTAAATAAATTTTAAATTTGCCCTATTTTCTGCGCTTCTGGGATGTCACAGAGTTTTCTTTGTATCAGAGCTTAGGGTGTTTAGTACTGTCAGTGTCGGTCAAGTGAAATAGAATACATCCCAAGTGTCTGTATAAGTCTGGTCATGAACTGAAATTGAGGATTGAAATTTCAATCAAGTATGATGTGTACGCGCAGGAAACGCATTGAGATTAAAATGAGTGGACAACGAGGTCGTTCGAGGAGGCAGGCAGAGCCACCTCCGCCACCTGCCCCATAACCAGAGAGTCCTAACTCTCGATTTAACCGGATTGAACAAGTTGTGAGGCAAGATTTTGAGCAAATGGCAGCACTATTTGTGCAACATTTTGGAGTTAATGCCTCGGGTACTACTCCTACACCACCACAAGGACCTCCTGTACCCCCCAGTATAGATGGACCCGGTGCCTCCCGTCACTCAGCCTGATGACAAAAGTATTGTCATGACCCAATACTACCAAAATCAGTACAAATTTTTCGCTTTTGGAAAATCATTCTTACCTCCTCGTGACATATTCCTCTTAACAGGTCGGGCTGTGTATCAATATCGATATACCAATTTTAACCATTAAAATATCACACGTACCTATATATATATATAATTACATCAATCATATTATAATAAAGTGGTCGGTATGTTTTATACATCAAAGGATTCTATATGTACATCCCCAAATATTCTTTCATATACAATACTGTGCTGTAAGCATACTAATACAAAATTCTGTACGTGGTGTATACCTGACAGTTGATGGGAAACAAAGATATTAGCTATGCTGTCTACTCTCTACACCCGCTATCTCTATGGTGGAAACACTAAAAGTGGGTGGAAAATGAAAGGGTGAGCTCCACATGCTCAGTAAGGCAATAATACAAACGGGTAGATAGCTATACTATCTACATGCTGATAAGAAATCAAGATATATGTGAGCATGAGGTAAAAACAATGATATGCCATATATATAATATCATTTGTTCTAAAACAGGAAATCGACATATTACAAACATGGAATAATTCTCATGTGAAAACATCTCATGCTCAATGAATCAACACGTTATAAAATACCCCATCTGGGTCAAAATATGATACACTCACAAATCAAAATCCATTTCAACAAAATTCTTTATTTTCAAATATCCGTTATAAAATCACCCTTCTCACAGGGTTACAAATCAATGAAAGTTTCATAAAATCCCTCTATGGGAATAATTAAATCTCAATTGAAATCATAAGAAAATCGGGGCCTGACCCCTCCCTCGGGTCTACCCTGGTCTATCAAGACCAATAGTTATATCATGTGAGACATGTAAGCGACTATATCGGTAATATCTAGGACTATGGCCATAACCTCGTGATCCCTGGCACACGGATCCTAGTGTGCGGGGTGTCACACCTGAAACAGGAGGTAGGTCATCCTACCCGCTAGAACAGCATAATATCAGGATTGTGAGGGCAAGACTTGCTGTCTCGTGGCTAATGCCACTCCACTCCAACAATCCCCACGGTACAGCGTACTCCGCGTGACATACACGGTACAACGTACTCCGTGAACCCAAGCTCAATCAGGGGTGCCTGTAATAGGTCTTATCCATCCATGTCAAGTATGTCTCAGTATGCACGTGTGAGCATATCATCTCACTGTGACACATAGTCTACAGGAGGCTCCAACACGGCTATATGCATGTCATATAAATTCCTGTGCGAGCGAAGCTCTAGCACGGCTCCATGCATATTCATGATATCTGAAAACCTCGTGTGAGCAAAGCTCTAGCACGGTTTCATAGAAATCAATGAAAACTGCGTACGAGCAGCGCTCAAGTACGACTTAAACTGATTATAAATTCAATTCAAATCCATGTACGAGCATTGCTCCAGTACGGATAAGTATTAAAACTCAGTGAAAACCTCGTACGAGAAAAACTCCAGTACGGTAGTCATATAAAATAAATCTGTAAAATAGTGTGAGTAAGGCTCCAGCACTCTGTGTATGAGTTAAAATATAAAATCCAGTGCGAGCAGTGCTCAAGCACGGTTACAACTCATATACTTTTCATTTATAACATGAAAATAATAGCCAACCTATCCATAAATTGCTTGAATTAAAGCAATATCATCATAAAAACATTAAAATCATGAAATTCATGCAATTTCATAGCCTTACTACCTTTTTTGAAAATTTCCTAACTGGGGGCAAAATAGTCATTTTTCACTATTTTCATATTTTACAGCAAAATTTATTATTCTGTTTTCGGGTAGCCTATTGAATTTAACGTAATGTAAATCCCCTCGAAACTACGTACAACTACCTCTAAGTGCTCATAAAATTCCCTTACCTGGAATCACGCGAGAGCTTATCCCAACTCGGCCGTACCAGGTCTCTCAGTCCAATTCGCTTGTCTACGGAGTTGCATATAACCACATATGGGTTTAGTTCAATATACAGATCAGTATTTCACTCTTACTGATCGAATCTAAAGCTCTGGGCGCGTTTTACTCTATTGGGCCCGATTGCACTTTAATGGGTCTCGAACCCTTGTTTTAGCCCGTTTCCACTTTTAAAATCCCTTTTTTGGGTTTACTGGGCTCATTTGATTTATCAATAATCATCGGGCTTCGTTCCAAACTCATTGGATAGCCCGGATACTATTTACGATAATTACTTTGAAGTTTTTGAATAAAATTCCTTTTATGCAGAATTAATCCGTAAAATAATCTTAACTCTGCATTTAAGGACTTATATTATCGAAATTAAAATATACTTACCCAATATGATGCGGGGTACGAAAATTAGAGCTAAATGGGCTCTCGTTCGGGCTCTGCAGTAACATTGCACAATTATTTAAATTCAGGTCATTTTCCAATAAAATAATATTAAATTGAATTCTCGGGATTTATCCGCAGGTCAATCCCGACCCATGGTCACTTACCTGAATTTCAAGTCGTCCTCGGGTACACTTTCTTCCCTTTTCCCTTTTTCTTATCTTTTCTTTTCTTTTCTTCTTTTCGTTTCTTTTTTTTTTTCTTTTCTCCCTTTCCTAGCTACGGTGCCGTTTTGGGCATTTCACCGTCATCGGTAATCCCGGCCGTCTCGCCGACCGCCAGTGGGATCAACAAAACTGCCTCGGCCTGTGGGGTGCTCGGCTGGGTCGAATCGAAACTGGGACGCCGCCGTTCGTCGGGAGAGAGGCGATTTCTCCCCGGATCTTTCGGCCGTCGATCCGCCGAAAATAGCTGCCGTCGGCGCTCGTTGCTGGTACCGTTGGAACCGCCGGGCTCTCCTCTACCTTTTTCGACCGGTGGCTTGGCTCCTCGGATGCCGGTGGCTCTTCGAGCTCGTCGGGTTCTTCATGGGTTTCGCGGGTCGGCTTTTTCGGGTTTCTTCTCTCTCCCTGATTCTGATTTCCAATTTCTGATTTTTTTTTCTGTTTTTCTGTTATTTATTTATTTATTTATTATTATTTATTAATTCATTTATTATTATTTTAATACATTAAAATATATTAAAAATACCCAAATATCTCTTAAAATATCTTAAAAATTATTATTAAATTCATTTAATCAATAAATGAATTTATCAGTCTATTTTCATCTTTTCGGTATATTTTTTGATTATTTTTGGGATAATGTTTCAAATTAAAAATCTCGATTAATTCCGATAAATTAATATCTAGATCAATCGGACTCGAAATTAAATATTTTCCTCGGTATTGATCCAGATTTCACAAATTCTATATTTTAAATAAAAATTTCTTATCGAATTTATACCGAATTTTGGTCTTTTGACCATTTTACCCTTGTACGTGTTCGGGACTAAATTGAATCGACTTTCTTCATAATTCCACAATCTTTTCCCTATTTTAAATTCCTTAATTTCAGTCACCTCGATTTAATTCCTTAGACGAACTTGTTTCCTTGTTTTCCCGATTTATCCATATTCGATTTTACGTACATTATTTTGTTTCGTCCACATTTATCAAATCCGAATCAACCATCTTATGAATCCATTAACATATAATAATGTCATACAATATGGAAATCATAAGGAATATCATACAAAAATTGCGGGTCTCACAATCTCCCGTACTAAAAGAATTTGGTCCTCCAAATTAGAACCAAATCAGTCGCTAAACAACTCCGGGTACTTCTCCTGTATCATGCTCTCTAGCTCCCAGGTAGCTTCCTCCGGAGTGTGATACTGCCACTGGTCCTTCACCAGGGAGATCATCTTGGATCGCAATACCTTCTCCTTCCTATCCAAAATCTGAACCGGTTTCTCAACATATGTCATACTGTCACTGAGCTCTAACGGCTCGTAATGAATCACGTGTGACGGATCCGAATGGTGCTTTCGAAGCATAGAAATGTGGAAGACATTGTGTACACCTGCCAACTCTGGTGGTAATGCCAATCTGTAGGCCCTATCTCCCAATCGCTCCAGAATCTCAAAGGGTCCAATAAAACGAGGGCTCAGTTTACCTTTCTTACCGAACCTCATGATACCCTTGGAAGGAGAAACTCTCAAAAATACCGACTCACCCTCTGCAAACTCTAGTGGTCTGCGTCTCCTGTCAAAATAACTCTTCTGTCGACTCTGAGCTGTCTGCAATCTATCGCATATCAATCTGACATCCTCTGTAGCCTTCTGAACCAAGTCAGGAGCAAATAACTGTCTGTCACCAATCTCTTCCCATCCAATAGGGGAACGGCATCTACGACCATACAGTGCCTCATACGGTGCCATCCCGATACTTGAGTGATAATTGTTATTGTAGGCGAACTCAGCTAATGGCAAATGATCATCCTAGGAGCCTCCAAAATCCAGCGCACATGCTCTCAACATATCCTCCAGAGTATGTATAGTCCTCTCTGACTGACCATCTGTCTGAGGATGGAAAGCGGTGCTAAATCTCAACTGGGTCCCCAACACTTCTTGAAAATGTTCCCAAAAATGGGAAGTGAAGCGGGCATCCCTATCAGAAACAATGCTCACTGGAACGCCATGTAACCTGACAATCTCTCGAACATATAAGTTCGCCAACGTACTCAGAGCATCTGTAGCTCTCATAGCTAAGAAATAGGCGGACTTCGTTAGTCTATCCACAATCACCCAGATGGCATCGTGCCCTCTGCGGGTCCTCGGTAATCCTATCACAAAATCCATGGTGACATGATCCCACTTCCATGTCGGTATCGGTAGAGGCTGCAATAATCCTACAGGCTTCTGATTCTCTACCTTTACTTGCTGACAAACGAGACATCTCGCAACATACTCTGCTATGTCTCTCTTCATCCCAGACCACCAATAAACTCTCCAGAGATTTCGATACATCTTCGTACTCCCCGGATACCTCGCTGAGTGAGCCTCTGATAAAATCATCCTCTTGATCTCAGGATCCTCGAGAACACATATCCTACCGCGGAACCTCAGTAATCCATCAGTACTCAATACAAAATCTGTATCTGCACCTGCTTGTACCTGCCTCGTCAACTGAATACATCCCTGATCACTCTGCTGAGCCTGTCGGATACGAATAATCAACTCCGGCTCCAATCTCAGGCTCGCAATGATCTCAACTCTCTCAATCTCAAGGGGTGCTATGTCCAAACTGAGGCTCGCGAACTGCTCTAACAAGTCATGCTCCTGAATCATCATATATGATACCAACCCTAGGCTCTTCTTGCTCAAAGCATCAGCAACTACATTAGCCTTTCCCGGGTGGTATAATATCTCGCAATCATAATCCTTCAAGAGCTCGAGCCATCTCCTCTGTCTCATGTTCAGCTCCTTCTGTGAGAATAAATACTTCAGACTCTTATGGTCTGTAAAAATCTGAAACTGCTCACCATATAAGTAATGGTGCCATATCTTCAGTGTAAACACTATGGCAGCCAACTCCAAATCGTGGGTCGGATAGTTCCTCTCATGATCTTTCAGTTGTCTAGATCCATACGCAACTACCCTCCCATCCTGCATCAATATACAGCCCAGTCCTTGATGTGATGTATCTGTATATACCAAGAAACCTCCTGAGCTGGTAGGTATGGTGAGAACTGGAGCAGTGGTCAATCGACGCTTCAACTCCTGAAAACTCCTCTCACAGGCATTATCCCACACAAAGTCAATATCCTTCCGTGTGAGACGTGTCAACGGAGCAGCTAATCTGGAGAAACCCTTCACAAATCTCTTGTAGTATCCTGCCAAACCCAAAAAACTCCGAATCTCTGTGACTGTCCTGGGCCGCTCCCACTGAACAACTGCCTCTATCTTGGATGGGTCCACTGACACTCCATCCCTCGATACTACATGGTCTAGAAAGGAAATCTGCTCCAACCAGAAGTCACACTTACTGAGTTTGGCATACAACTGTCTCTCTTTGAGGGTCTGTAGCACTATCCTCAAGTGCTGCTCGTGGTCTTCCCTGGATCTGGAGTATACCAAAATATCATCGATAAATACAATCACAAACCGATCTAGGTATGGCTTGAACACATCGTTCATCAAAGCCATTAATGCTGCAGGGGCATTAGTCAACCCAAATGGCATAACCAAAAACTCATAATAACCATAGCGGGTCCTAAATGCTATCTTGGGCACATCCACCCTCCATATCCTCAGCTGATGATACCCAGACCTCAGATCAATCTTAGAAAAGACCTGTGCTCCCCGAAGCTGATCCAACAGATCATCAATGCGTGGAAGGGGATACTTGTTCTTAATGGTAGCCTTATTCAACAATCTGTAATCCATACACAATCGGAGGGTGCCATCATTCTTCCTCACAAACAAGATCGGAGCTCCCCAAGGTGATACGCTCGGTCACACAAACCCCTTCTTAAGCAAATCTTATAACTGCTTCCTCAGCTCCTCCAACTCAATCGGAGCCATCCTATACGGTGGTCTCGAAATTGGTTTTGTACCAGGTACTAAATCTATCCCAAACTCCATCTCTCTGGCTGGAGGTAATCCTGGTAAATTGTCTGGAAAGACGTTAGGAAACTCTCTAACTACTGGAATAACTCTCAAATCCGGTCGTACCTGGTCCGTATCAACCACATATGCGATGAATCATTCAAAGCATAAATCATAACATCAGCAAAATTTATTGCTCCATTTAGAACAACCACTGATTTCATTACTTTTCAGGGAAATTTTACAACACATCTTTTGGGGATATTAAACGTTAATGTCTTAGAAAAGTAATCTAACACAACACGATTGGCAGCCAACCAATCCATTCCTAATATGACATCAAAGTCCCTCATATACATCACAATAAGGTTGGCTGACATTTCTTTTTCCCTGACTTTCAACTTACAGTCCTTGACTACATACTCTACTAGCTGACTAGTGTTTATGGGGGTAAGTATTAACAATTTACTACTCAGAGGAATAGACTTTACATACTTAGACAATTTACATGCAAATGAAGGCGATACGAATGAATATTGGCACCAGGATCAATCAAAACATATGCTTCTAAATCAAATATTAGGATGGTACCTTTCACCACATCAGACGACTGATCTGTCGTATCTTGGTCCAAAGCATGAACTCGCCCTGTACCCATCACTTGCTTCCCTTTCTCTTCGGCAATAGCTCTCCTCCTCTGAGCAGGAACTTGAACTGGAGCTCTCTCTGGCTCCTTGCCCTTTTGTGGGGCAGTGTCCTGTCTCTCTGGGCAATCTCTCACCACATGCCCTGGCCTCCCACATCGATAACATACTACAGTAGTAGCTATAGGCATTGGACAAGGTCTGGTACCATGATATCTGCCACATCGCCTACATCGATCAGTAGTAGGGTGTGGTCCTCCAATGACAATGCCTCTAGCTGGTGGTAAAGTCAGATGAACAAGGGGTCTATCTGTCCTCTCCTGAACCTCCTCAATCTTTGGCCTCTTATCAGAGAGTCGTACCCCTTTCCTGAAAAATTTATCTCTCCCGGGTCTCTTCCGGTCTTTATCTCGACTCCTACTAAACTTTCCTGTCTCGGAGACGTTCCGCTTATAATTCTACTCACACAGCTGAGCTTTATGTACTGCCTCCTCATAAGTCGAAACATCAAAGGGAGCCAACTGAGATCTGATGGCTGGTCTCAGTCCATTTATAAACTTTTGGATCTTCCGATCCTTATTGCCCATCGTCTCTAAATCATATCTCCCTAAAGAGATGAATCAAGTCTCATACTCATTAATAGACTGGTTCCCCTGAACCAAACTCATGAACTCCATCCTCAACTTCCGCTATGCAGTAGCGGGAACATATTGCCTCCTAAAGGCATCTAAAAATATCTCCCATGTGACCTCAGCATGTCGAGCTCTCAAAATAGGCTCGGTAGATCTCCACCAATGCTCTGCCGCTCCCTAAAATACAAATATTGCAAAAGCAACCCTCTCAGTAGTAGTGCACCTGAAAAGCCTATATAGCTTATCCATCTGATACACCCAATCCTCAGCTACTACTGGGTCCTTCCTCCCATAGAAGACTGGAGGTCTAAATTTCTGAAAATGTCTAAATCTATCCAGGTCACACTCATATCCAACATCCTGAGCTGGTTGGGGTTTCACTGCCTATGCAGCCTGAGCCTGAACCTCGGGTAACTCTGCGGCCAGTACCGGTATCTCAGGATCAGCTGCTGCTTGTCCCACCGGATCTCGCCTATCTCTAGCCCCGAGCACTACATGCTGCACTACAATCTCAGCCAAGCTCTCAATACTCCACTCAAGTCTAACGAATCATGCCTCAGTCTCATCTGGTCTCACAGCAGTACCCTTGGGTACCCAACCAGTCTGTATACCATCACCACGGCCTCTAGGCCTGCCTCTATGGCCTCTAGCACGTGTACTATCCCCTATACCACTGCGGGTGATCGACATAGTGTAAATCCCGTAATCCAAGATCATTTCTTAATTTAGTTCCCATCTAGTATACACTTGACATCTCATACAGCACAGTACTAAGGGGGATGTAATTTTCCTTAACGACCACTATCAACTCTTATCTGACCAACTCTAACTCTTAATTGCTTACTTATCGATACTGATTCACGTCTGGCCAACCTCTGCTCTGATACCACTTTTACTGTCATGACCCAATACTACCAAAATCAGTACAAATTTTTCGCTTTTGAAAAATCTTTCTTACCTCATCGTGACATATTCCTCTTAACAGGTCGGGTTGTGAATCAATATCGATATACCATTTTTAACCATTAAAATATCACACGGATCTATATATATAATTACATCAATCATATTATAATAGAGTGGTCGGTATGTTTTATACATCACATGATTCTATATGTACATCCCCAAATATTTTTCATATACAATACTGTGCTGTAAGCATACTAATACAAAATTCTGTACGTGGTGTATACCTGACAGTCGATGAGAAACAAAGATATCAGCTATGCCGTCTACTCTCTACACCCGCTATCTCTATGGTGGAAACACTGAAAGTGGGTGAAAAATGAAAGGGTGAGCTCCACATGCTCAGTAAGGCAATAATACAAACGGGTAGATAGCTATACTATCTACATGCTGATAAGAAATCAAGATATATGTGAGCATGAGGTAAAAACAATGATATGCCATATATATAATATCATTTGTTCTAAAACAGGAAATCAGCATATTAAAAACATGGAATAATTCTCATGTGAAAACATCTCATGCTCAATGAATCAACACGTTATAAAATACCCTATCTGGGTCAAAATATGATACACTCACAAATCAAAATCCATTTCAACAAAATTATTTATTTTCAAATCTCCGTTATAAAATCACCCTTCTCACAGGATTACAAATCAATGAAAGTTTCATAAAATCCCTCCATGGGAATAATCAAATCTCAAACGAAATCATAAGAAAATCGGGGCCTGACCCCTCCCTCGGGTCTACCCTGGTCTATCAAGACCAACAGTTATATCATGTGAGACATGTAAGCGACTATATCGGTAATATCTAGGACTATGGCCATAACCTCGTGATCCCTGGCACACGGATCCTAGTGTGCGGGGTGTCACACCTGAAACGGGAGGTGATTCATCCTACCCACCAGAACAGCATAATATCAGGATTGCAAGGGCAAGACTTGCTGTCTCGTGGCTAATGCCACTCCACTCCAACAATCCCCACGGTACAGCGTACTCCGCATGACATACACGGTACAACGTACTCCGTGAACCTAAGATCAATCAGAGGTGCCTGTAATAGGTCTTATCCACCCATGTCAAGTATGTCTCAGTATGCACGTGTGAGCATATCATCTCACTGTGACACACAGTCTACAGGAGGCTCCAACACGGCTATATGCATGTCATATAAATTCCTGTGCGAGCGAAGCTCTAGCACGGCTCCATGCATATTCATGATATCTGAAAACCTCGTGCGAGCGAAGCTCTAGCACGGTTTCATAGAAATCAATGAAATTTGCATACGAGCAATGCTCAAGTATGACTTAAACTGATTATAAATTCAATTCAAATCCACGTACGAGCATTGCTCCAGTACGGATAGGTATTAAAACTCAGTGAAAACCTCGTAGGAGAAAAACTCCAGTACTGTAGTCATTAAAATAAATCTGTAAAATAGTGCGAGCAAGGCTCCAGCACTCTGTGTATGAGTTAAAATATAAAATCTAGTGTGAGCAGTGCTCAAGCACGGTTACAACTCATATAACACCGATAGGTGGGTCAATTTTATCAAAACATGTTAAATAAATATTAACTGGCACCTAACCTGTGCTTTTTTACTTAAAACATGAAAATAATAGCCAACCTATCCATAAATTGCTTGAATTAAAGCAATATCATCATAAAAACATTAAAATCATGAAATTCATGCAATTTCGTAGCCTTACTACCCTTTTTGAAAATTTTCTAACTGGGGGCAAAATAGTCATTTTTCACTATTTCCATATTTTTTCGTAAAAATTATTATTATGTTTTCGGGTAGCGTATTGAATTTAACGTAATGTAAATCCCCTCGAAACTACGTACAACTACCTCTAAGTGCTCATAAATTCCCTTACCTGGAATCACGCGCGAGCTTATCCCGACTCGACCGTACCAGGTCTCTCAGTCCAATTCGCTCGTCTACGGAGCTGTATATAACCACATATGGGTTTAGTTCAATATACAGATCAGTATTTCACTCTTACTGATCGAATCTAAAGCTCTGGGCCCGTTTTACTCTTTTGGGCCCGATTGCACTTTAATGGGCCTCGAACCCCTT
Organism: Firmiana major; assembly: GCA_033439115.1. NCBI lineage: Eukaryota > Viridiplantae > Streptophyta > Magnoliopsida > Malvales > Malvaceae > Firmiana > Firmiana major. The sequence goes on along the minus strand of CM065907.1, from coordinate 37,709,158 downwards.
TTTAGCCCGTTTCCACTTTTAAAATCCCTTTTTCGAGTTTACTGGGCTCATTTGATTTATCAATAATCATCGGGCTTCGTTTCAAACTCATTGGATAGCCCAGATACTATTTACGATAATTACTTTGAAATTTTCAATAAAATTCCTTTTATGCATAATTAATCTGTAAATCCGTAAAATAATCTTAACTCTGCATTTAAGGACTCATATTATCGAAATTAAAATATACTTACACAATATGATGCGGGGTATGAAAATTAGAGCTAAATCAGCTCTCGTTCGGGCTCTGCAGTAACACTGCACAATTATTTAAATTCGAGTCATTTTCCAATAAAATAATATTAAATTGAATTCCCGGGATTTATCCGCAGGTCAATCCCGACCCTCGGTCACTTACCCAAATTTTGAGTCATCCCCGGGTACACTTTCTTCCTTTTTTTCCCCTTTTTTTTCTTTTTTTTCTTTTCTTCTTTTCTTTTTTTTTTCTTTTCTCCCTTTTCTGGCTACGGTGCCGTTTTGGGCATTTCACCGTCACCGGCAATCTCGACCGTCTCGTCGGTCGCTAGTGGGCTCAACAGAACCGCCTCGACCTGGGGAGTGCTCGGCTGGGTCGAATCAGAGCTGGGACATCGTCGTTCGTCGGGACAGAGGCGATTTCTCCCTGGATCTTTCGGTCGTCGATTCGCCGAAAATAGCTGCCGTCAGTGCGCGTTGCTGGTACCGTTGGAACCGTCGGGCTCTCCTCTACCTTTTTCGACCGGTGGCTTGGCTCCTCAGACGCCGATGGCTCGTCGGGCTCGTCGAGTTCTTCATGGGTCGGCTTTTTCGGGTTTTCTTCTCTCTCCTTGATTCTGATTTCCAATTTTTGATTTTTTTCTGTTTTTCAATTTTTTTATTATTTATTAATTCATTTATTATTATTTTAATACATTAAAATATATTAAAAATACCCAAATATCTCTTAAAATATCCTAAAAAATATTCTTTAGTTCATTTATTCAATAAATGAATTTATCAGTCTATTTTCATTTTTTCGGTATATTTTTCGATTATTTTCGGGATAATTTTTCGAATTAAAAATCTCGATTAATTCTGATAAATTAATATCTAGATCAATCGAACTCGAAATTAAATATTTCCTTCGGTATTGATCCTGATTTCGCAAATTCCATATTTTAAATAAAAATTTCTTATCGAATTTATACCGAATTTTGGTATTTTGACCATTTTACCCTTGTACGTGTTCGGGACTAAATTGAATCGACTTTCTTCATAATTCCATAATCTTTTCCCTATTTTAAATTCCTTATTTTCAGTCACCTCGATTTAATTCCTTAGACGAACTTGTCATTTCCTTGTTTTCCCAATTTATTCATATTCGATTTTACGTACATTATTTCGTTTCGTCCACATTTATCAAATCTGAATCAACCATCTTATGAATCCATTAACATATAATAATGTCATACAATATGGAAATCATAAGGAATATCATACAAAAATTATAGATCTCACAAGTATGGTCCGACTGAAAGACTTTTTGAAAATGAATTCGCCCGCATTCAAAGGGAAAAAGGATCTCGCTAAGGTTGAGGAGTGGCTGACTGAGTTGAGAATCATATTTGAGTATTTGGGATGCACAGATGCTGAGAGGGTCAGTATGGGCACTTATATGTTGAAAGGGAGAGCTCGAGATTGGTGGGGTACTACCCAGGATATTCTGATGTCCAGCCAGGATGCGATTGGTTGGGAAGAGTTTCAGATGGCATTTAGAGCCCAATATGTACCACGAGCTGTTCAGAGAAGGAAGTAGGTAGAGTTTTTAAATCTGGTACAGGGCGATATGTCTGTGGATGATTACGAGAGCTAATTTACCGCTCTATTAAGATATGATCCAGAGACCTTAAAAAATGAAGAGCTCTGCACAGAGAGATTTGTGTATGGATTGAAGCCCATCATCAGAGATCGATTGATAGGGCTGTGTATTACTAAGTTTGGAGATGCTCTGAGATGAGCACAAGAGATTAAAAGGGGAATCAAAATTGTACAATCCCAGAATGAGTTCAGTGCAGTGACTCGGGATAAGGGCAAGAGGTTAGTGATTTCCCAGGCAAATGTTCAGAGAGGTTGCTTCAGAAGAGGAAGGATTGAGGCATAGAAGGGCAGATTGGAGAGACCCAGAGCTTATCCTATCATCAGGGAGACCCCTCGAAATGTCAGGCATGAGATAAGAGTTTGCAGAAATTGTGGCCAATCACATGAGGGAAGTTATACTGCGTTGATCCATGGATGTTTTAGATGTGGAGACATGGGTCACAGAGTAAAAGACTTCCCTTAACCTTAGAGACCACATGCTCCAGAGCCTACCATACAGCAGCCTTAGAGAGTGAATCCCCCGAGACAGGCCACTGCTGTAGAGAAAGGAGAGAAGCTCATTACAGTGGGACGGGTGTTTGCTCTGGATAAGGAAATAATAGACACTTTAGTAGAAACTATAAGAGGTACACTCTCTATCTGTAATCATACGGCTCATGTGTTGATTGATCCAGGGTCCACGCATTCGTTTATTTATGAGCATTTTGTATGTAGATTAAATTTGAAGTTGGAACCTCTAGAGTATGTACTGCATGTAAATACCCCTATTCGTGAGTCCCAGAGAACTGATTTAATTTGTAGAGGGTGTGAAATAAAGGTAGGAGATAGAGTGATGTTAGCAGATCTAATGATGCTAAATATACATGGATTTGATGTAATTTTGGGAATGGATTGGTTGGCAACCAATCGAGTGAGTTTAGACTGCTACACTAAGATTGTAACTTTCTCCCTACCTGAACCTTATAGTGTACGTTTGAAATATTGAGTCGGTAAATGTGTGGAACTTTTGTAAACAATTTGAAACTTATGGTGTTATATTTTGAGAGTATTAAATATGATTGTTCATGTAAAGGTTATGAAACACTCATCTCAAATGATAAGCGAGAACATTCTAGGATTGAGGATATACCTGTGGTGTGTGAGTTTTCAAATGTCTTCCAAAATGAGTTGCCAAGTTTACCACCAAAGAGAGAGTTGGAGTTCACCATTGATTTGGTACCAGATATTCAACCTATCTCTAGACCTCCATATAGGATGGCATTAGTGGAACTTGAGGAATTGAAGAAGCAACACAAGAGTTATTGGATCAAGGATTTATTAGACCCAGTGTCTCACCGTGGGGAGTACCTGTATTATTCGTGAGGAAGAAGGATGGTAGTCTCAGATTATGCGTAAACTACCGACTGTTGAATAAAGCCATGGTGAAGAATAAATACCCATTGCCTAAGATTGATGACCTACTTGATCAGCTGAGAGGGGCCCCAGTTTTTCTAAGATTGATTTCAGATCGGGCTATCACCAATTAAGGATTAAGGAGGAAGATATTCCAAAGATGGCCTTCAGGATAAGGTATGGTCATTATGAATTTCTAGTGATGCACTTTGGATTGACGAACGCCTCTGTAACCTTTATGAGGTTAATGAATGAAGTGTTCAGAGACTATCTAGATAAGTTTGTGATAGTCTTTATTGATGATATCTTGGTGTATTCTTGGTCTTATGAGGAGCACGCACATCAATTGTGGTTAGTACTTCAGATACTCCAAGATAAGCAATTATATGGAAAGCTTAATAAGTGTGAGTTTTGGTTGGATCAGATAGCTTTCCTTGGTCACATAGTTTCAGAGGAAGGAGTATCAGTTAATCTAACTAAAGTGGAGGCTGTGCTTAATTGGGAAAGATCGAAGACAGTTACAGAGGTACGAAGTTTCCTTAGTTTGGCAGGTTATTATAGAAGATTTGTGAAGGGATTTTCCAGGATTGCCACTCCTTTAACCAAGCTCACGCATAAGGAGACTCTGTTCATATGGACTGATTAATGTGAGCTCAATTTTTAGGAATTAAAGAGGAGATTAACAATGGCACCTGTGTTGACTATCCCCGAGGGATCAAGAGGATTTTCAGTCTATAGTGATGCTTCCCATCAAGCATTGGGGTGTGTGCTCATGCAGCATGGAAGAGTGGTCGCCTATGGATCGCAATAATTGAAAGATCATGAGCAGAATTATCCCACGCATGATTTGGAGTTAGCTGTTGTGGTGTTTGCCTTGAAGATCTGGTGGAACTACTTAAGGATTATAACTGCGAGATTCTGTACCACTCGGGAAAGGCGAACGTAGTTGCTGATTGTCAGACCTGGATTTTATGTAGCTTGTACCTTATGATTCCTATGTGTATGAACACTCTATTATTATAGTTGAATCATAAGAAGAGTATTTACTAGACTTAAAGTGTTAGTGAAATGATTTAACACGCAAAAAGCTACATAAAAAGCCTAATGTGAGCTATAAGTGTCACAGGCTAAACTGTAAATCTAAATCATTTTGACTGAAAATAAGAACTTAAAATGAGAGAGCATGGAGAGCTCATGAAGGAAAGTCAACTTGATTTAGTCCCGAACATTGAAAACGAGAGTAAAAGCTAAAAAGGGTAAAATGGACCTTTTTTGCGAGTTAAGGTATTTAAGGTGTTTCGGGTGAAATTATTCTCCAAGAACGGTTGAAACATAAAGACGAGAGTGTAAGACATAAGATATGATACTTTCAAAATTTTCAGAAAAAGTCAACTTGGTTAATGGTTAAGGAAAATGTCAACTATAGTTAAGAAAGTGGACTTTTACGATAGTTGACTAATCATGGGTAAAAATTAACCTAAGTGTGGAGAAAAATTTGGAAAAAAATATTCTTGGCCAGAATACAAGATAATCATCTCCGAAAGTAAGGAAAATTTATTCGGAAGGATTCCGGAATAAATTTAATGGTTAAAAACGTAATGGGCCTAAGGTGAAAATTTTAAAGCCCATTAAGGTATACTAAACGTATATCGAAATTCTTAGGTCCTTTAGATCGAATTGTTGGACCAATTGATTGATCAAATTTTGAGACAATTAAAGGCCCGAGATATAGTAAAAATTTCAGCCCGAAAGCCCATTAAGAAAGCCCAAACCGAGAAGCCCAAATGGAAAGCCCATGAGATAAATATCTAACCATAGTTAAAGCTAACCATGACTCATAAGGTGACTCATTAGGTGACTCATGGATAAGGCTTAGAAAGTCAAGCTTAATGGCTGGAAAGTAAAGCTTAATGGCTAAGTATGTGGCTTATAAAATCAGCCACACCATTGTCGTCTTCATCACACCAAATTCGGCTAGAAGAAGAAACCATTGAAACATATTATCCAAGCTTTCTCTCACTAGAAATCACTAGGAATTAGGCATATTTGAAACTTGCATCCTTCATGGAAGTTGTTCCAAATTGAAAGGAGAGTGACATATGTTGGAATTGGCTATCAAGGAGCCATAGAGTGCAAATCGAGAGCCTTCAAAGATTCGGCCAAAGGGTGAACACAACAATTGGTATAATTTCTAATTTTCAATTTCATATATGTTAATGTATGAATGATTTTAAGTATATTGAGATATGTTTTAAGCATTGAAACATATTAAATCACCATGATGTTGGTTAGGCCGAGAGTGAGTAATGGGATATTGATTTATGTCCATATGATTTTAAGGCATAAATGGATTAATGTACATGTGTTAATGATTATGGTGTAATTAGAATTAATCAATTTGATTAATTAATACATGTAATTAGTTGGCAATCAAGGTGTTTGATAAAATGCCTAAATGAACTATATGAGGTTTAGGAATGTTGCCTACCAAGTGTTTGTGAAAATGCCTAAGTGAATTGGCTAGACAAATAGGTATGGATGGCATGCCATGGTGTAACCGATGGCATGGGTAGCTCTCGGCCATGGCATGTGGCCGAGAGGCCCAATGGGCCAAGCCCAAATATTTTAGGCCTAATAAGATGTAATGGGTCTAGGACAAGTCCAGTAAGAGTTGGTGGACCCCACAAGCCCAATAGGCCCAACAAAAATGAATAGTAAAATAAAAATGGGCTTAAGGCATAGTTAGGCCCATTAAGGATTTTTAAAGCTTATTAAGGGAAATAAACTGTATTTAATGTGAAATACAATAGGAAAAGTGTAATTAACCTGATAAATGGTTATATGCAGCTCCAGAGAGTATTGGAGAAGTAAATCGGACTGCTGAAACGAGCAGCTCAGAGAAAGTGAAATTTCTCGAGTGATTGCAGGTAAGGGACTTTTGTGAGTAGTTAGAGATACCTGCACGTATTTTCGTCTACTTTTACATTCACTTAAAACTCCAAGGGTTAGAGAAAGTGAATAATAATTATTGCGACCCGATAGTGGTAAATTACGATTTTGCCCCTAGTTAGTCAAAAAGTCAACTTTTGTGAAAAGTTGTAAAAATCATGGAAACTACCATTGTGAGTGTTTAACTGCTATTTAGCATGAAAATAAATAGATGGGATAATGATTTTAAGGTTGATGTGAAATAAGCACACTTTATAGTGCTGATTTTGATATTTTGTAAATCATCCCTTTTTAAAGAACCATCTATCATATTATGTGAGAATGAATCGTGCTGGAACACAGCTCGCACTGGATTTGATATATTTTCCACATACATTAGTGCTTGATTTTGATTCGCACTAGATTTCCATAACATGCATGATAGAGTACTGGAGTTCTTACTCGTACTCAGTTTTATATGATATATGCATGAGAGAGTGCTGGAGCGATTAGCTCGTGCTCGAGTTTTACATAAGATACATGACAGAGTACTGGAGCGTTGCTCGTACTCGATTCTTCATGATTTATACATGACATAGTACTGGAGCTATTGCTCGTACTTGATTTGATGATATTATGCATAGCATGGTACTGGAGCTATTGCTCGTACTTGATTTAATACATGAACTATGCATTGACCTAGTTGCTAGAGGCTTACTCGCACTAGAGTTTGAGTTTGTGATGTGAAACAGTGTTTGAGCGGAGTGTCGACTGTGAGTCGCACTCAAGGTGCGCACTGCATGTGATATATAATACATGTTAAAATCCATGCCTGAGTCCTTGTGTGACTGTGTGTCGCATCTTGTGAGAGGATATCCGCATGAGGGTAATAGAGACGTGGTATGATATTCCATGGTTTGAGGGCTATGACCTATGGCAGGCACCCTGACTGTGATGTAGGGTCCACGGAGTACGTTGTACCGTGCATGTGGCATGGGAGTACACTGTACCGTGTGGTGTTGTGGAGTTGAGGAGGATATAGCTGGCGGTTGTGATGGACTGACCCCCTTCACATTGCAGCAGTGATGCCCCGCACACCGAGATCTGTGTTGCTTGGGATCACATGTCGGATATGATCATAGTCCAGGATACTATTTACATTTCACCACAGAGTCTTACATGATATATCACATTGATTGACTGATTTAAATTGTGGATAGACCTGAGGGATGGGTCGGACTCCGATTTTGTGATGTGAATGATTTAAATGCCATATTTATTGTGATTTAAATATACATGGCATGATTTTACCTAAAGGCATGATTTATATACGATGCATTGTTTTGCACTACATGCCTACATTTGAGAAAGAAAGCATGATTTCTATACATGGGATTTAATCTGTACAAGTATACATATATATATATATATATATTTAAAGACATGCTTTTAAAGTGATTTAAGGAAATAGTGTTTTCAAGGCATAGCATTATTTTGAGTAGATAGTGTAGATATCTACTTGCTTGCCTGATTTCCTTACTGAGCGCGTTGTATGCTCATCCCCCTTTCTTTACATCTCTCTACAGAGCATCAGCAGTAGAGCGAGAGCTATTGAGGGATAGTGTTCCTGAGTCCACTGCTAGTTCCTATCGATCGCCAGGTATACCTATTTTGTATAGTGGTGTATCTAAACATTGAAACAGCACAGTGATGTATACGATATATATTATGGGGAATGTATTTGTGTTAGATTTTATATAATCTCACATGTATTATAAAAACAGTTACAGTCAGTAACAGTATATTGACATGTATGTATGATAATGGATAATGTGGTAAGCGAAGAGTCTGACATCGAATCACAGCCCAACCATTAAAGAGAGGAAAGGTAAGTTAAAAATGTGAAAAATTTGTAGTGGTTTTTGGTTAAGTCATGGATTCAGAATGGGTCTTAACACTGATACCCTGAGCAGGAAGAGTATGTTATCTGCTATGATGGTCAGGGAATGAGATTTATTGGAGCAGTTCACTGAACTGTGGATCAGAGTTAAAGAGGTAGAAACTAGATTTTTGGCTAGCCTGCGAATAGAGCCCAGGAACATGGATTGGATTAGAACTGGGCAGCGTGATGATCAGAGGTTGATTGATATGGTTAGCCAAGCTGAGCAAACTTCGCAGTCGGATCTCATAGTCAGTGAGGATGGGTTATTGAGATTCAAAGGACGAATTTGTGCACCGGACGATGATACCATAAAGATACAGATACTGAGAGAATCCCACTGCTCGCGATACACCATGTACCCAGGGAGTACTAAAATGTACCGAGATTTTGAGAAAAGTATATTGGTGGAGTGGTATAAAGCAAGATGTGGTAGATTTTGTGGCCAAATGTTTAGTGTGCCAGCAAGTGAAAGCTGAGTATCGGAAGCCCGAAGGATTATTACAGCCTTTACCCCGTGCCTACATGGAAATGAGAGCATGTCACCATGGATTTTATTATGGGTTTACCGAGGACCCGAAGAGGTCGTGACGCTATATGGGTCATAGTGGATAGACTGACGAAAAGTGCCCACTTCCTCGCCATTAAGAGCACAAATATTATGGATGCCTTAGCTGAGTTGTATGTCAGCGAGATAGCTAGATTACATGGGGCTCTAGTGAGTATTACTTTTGACCGAGATTCTCGATTTACCTCTAGATTTTGGACCTAGTTTCAGGAGTCCATGGGATCTCGATTGAGTTTTAATACTCTTAAGACCCTTCCTGACTTAACAAAAACCACTACAAATTTTTCGCATTTTTACTTACCTTTCTCCTCATCAATGGTTGGGTTGTGATTCGGTGTCAGCGTCCTTGCTTACCATATCATTCATCCATTTTCATACATACAAGTCAATAAACTATCTACTGACTGTAACTTCTTTTATAATACATGTGAGCTCATATAAAATCTAATACAAATACATTCCCCATAATATATATTGTATACATCACTGTGCTGTTTATATGTTTAGATACAGGACCGTACAAAATATGTATACCTGTCGATCGATAGGAAATAGCAGTGGACAACAAGAATACTATCCCTCAAATGCTCTCACTCTACTGCTGATGCTCTGTAAAGAGATGTAAAAGAAATGGGGGTGAGCAAACAGCGCGCTCAGTAAGGAAATCGGGCAAGCAAGTAGACATCTACACTATCTACTCAAAATAATGCTATGCCTCAAAATATCATTTCCTTAACTCACTTTCAAAGCATGTCTTTAAAATATATACATATACTTGTACAGATTAAATCCCATGTATAGAAATCATGCTCTCGTTCTCAAATGTAGGCATGTAGTGCAAAATAATGCATCTTTATAATATCACAATGCCTTTAGATAAATCATGCCATTTATGTTTAAATCACAATAAATATGGAATTTAAATCATTCACAACACAATAATCAGATTTCGACCCATCCCACAGGTCATCCGTATCATAAATAAATCAGTCAGGTGATATATCATGTGAGACTCTATGGTGAAATGCAATAATATCCTGGACTATGGTCATATCCTAAAATGGTGATCCTAAGCTACACAGATCTCGATGTGTGGGGCATCACTGCTGCAATGGGAGGGGGTCAGTCCAACACAACCGCCAGCTATTGTAAGACCCGATTTTATCGTAAGAGTAAAAGGGAATGAATAGAAATTTTCGAGTGCATTTAAAAATGAAAAAGGACTGAAATGGTATTCCCGAATATGTGCAAGAGTAAAAAGGTCAAAAGACCAAAATTCGTATTAATTGGGACAAAAAAATTTAATTAAAAATATGAGATTGAGAAATCTTGATCCATAATGAAGAAATAATTAAATTTCGGGTTAAATTGATCAAGATATGAATTTATTGGAATAAATTGAAATTTTCGTATCGAAAAATAATCTCGAAAATAATCGAAAAATATACCGAAAAAGCAAAATCAGACTGATAAATTTATTTATAGATTAAATGAATTAAATAATAATTTTTGAAGATATTTTGGTAATTTTAATATATTTTCATTGAATAAAATAATATTAAAAATAAAAATAAATAATAATAAAAAAAGAGTAAAAAAAAATATTTCGCGTTTCGCGAAAACTGAAAATGCAAACAGCGAGGGATCGAGCCCTGCTGCCTTACCGACCGCTGGTGACCAGCCTAGAAGAGGCACCGAGGAAGCCAGGCGAGGCAGCCGAGCCACACCGGCATCAACGAGAGGCGAACGGCGGCTGACGGAAGGAAAGGGAGAGAAAATCGAGAACCGAGAGAAGAGAAAAGGGATTCCCGGCGACCGACGTCGATTTGAGCCCAGCCACCACCAGCCGAGCGTCCCCCAGGCGTAGACGGCTCGATTTGTGGTAGTACCGGTGGGTAGAACGGTGGCCAGCGCCGAAAACGGAGGGAGAAAAGGGAAGTTGCTGACGGCAGAAAGGAGAAGTGCCGGACTGGCCACTTTTCGACCTCTCGGGCGAAACCGAGGGCAGATCCGAGCTGCGTACGACCCCACGGAGCCACTGACGGTGGAAACCGATGGAGAACCGATCGACGGGCCACTGAACCGGTCGAACCAGACTGAACCGACGGTCTGAACCGGGTTGAACCGAACTGAACCGAACCGGTTCAGCTAAAAAGAAAAGGAAAAAAAGGAAGAAAAATGGAAAAAGAAAAAGAGGAAAAATTGAGAAAAATTCCAGTGATGCAATCGAGTTTCGGGTAAGTCGATAAGCGATCGTATTGACCGATTTAATTTTTGAAATATTTAATTTGATTAATATCCGACTGGAAATTTACCCAGAAAATTATTTAAATGTGTAGCTCGACAATTGACATCAACTGAGAGCTCGAGACAGCCTCGATTTGTGTACTACCATGGAATCACTGGTAAGTAACCCTTATTTATGACAATTTGCATCGTTATGCGTGATTGGTATTTATCGCATAAATTACGGATTTAAATTTCGCATTTATTGAATTTAATTCTGGAAAATTGGATAAATTGTTGTAAATACTAAATTGAGATTTTTGAGAATTTAGAACGAGGCTAAATAAATACTCATGGGCCCAATGAGCCTAATAGGCCTCGATAAAGTGTGGTAAACGGGCTTAAGGCCGATTAAGGCCCATTATGGTATAATCAGGCCCAATATGGGTAAACGGGCCCAAAGATTTAAATTAAGCCCAGAAAATATGAAATACAATTTAATTGTATTGTAATTGACCTGATGAATGTGTAACCGCAGTTCCGGAGATTGGATTCGTAGCAAATCGGACTAGGTGACGAGTCATCAGTGGAAAGGTCAGACTGTACAGAAAATGAGGTAAGAGAATTGTGTGAGTAGCTAGAGGTAGCTACGCGTATTTTAATAGTTTTTGTATACACTGATTATGTATGTATACACGATTATTGTATAATGATCCTAAAAGTGGTTTAAATGATTTTAAGGATCGAAATAGGTAAAAAGATTATTTTACCCCTATTGAGGGAAGTTCACCTAAGGATGGTGAAAGCATGACATGCATAAAATGCATGATTTAAGGAAATTTATGGTTTAAGGATTTTATTGGTTTTAATCGAAGCAAATCGATAGATTGGCTAGTAATTGCATGAATTTCACATGATAACACTACGTAAGTGTTATTTATATTTAAATGGACATTTCATTGGAAAATAGACTAACAATCAAGTTTATATGGAAACAGATAGTGCCGACACGTAGTTCGCACTATATCTGCATTTGTGAATGTGCATAAATGTGCTTGAGCAGTTGCTCGCACCGATTTGTGTGACATCATATGCATGAAATGTGCTAGAGTGGTTGCTCTCACTGATTTTATTATTGTGAAATGCATGGGAAGTGCTGGAGCCTAGCTCGCACTCTGTTTTGACATGTTTTGACAGGTTTTGACTGTTTTGACGTGATATGCATAAAAAGGTGCTGGAGCAATTGCTTACACTAGTTTTACTGATTTGGTATACATGAGCGATGCTGGAGCTTAGCTCGCATCCAGTTTTGATATGATAATTGCATAAAAGTTGTGCTGGAGTGTAACTCACATGAGATTTGATGTATTTATGCATAAAGCCGTACTGGAGCGTTGCTCGTACGAAGTTTTGATTTACTTGAGCATTCATTCGTGCTGGAGCGTTACTCGCACGAAATTTTATATGGTTTTATAATTCATTTTAAAACCGTATTGGAGTTTTTCTCGTACGAGGTTTTCATCGAGTTTTTATACATATCCATACTAGAGCATTGCTCGTACGTGGATTTTACTTGAATTTATAATCAGTTTAAGTTGTACTGAAGCGCTGCTCGTACGCAGATTTTACTAATTTTTATGAAACCGTACTAAAGCTTCGCTCGCATGAGGTTTTCTGATATCATGAATATGCATGGAACCGTACTAGATCTTCGCTCGCACAGGGATTTATATTACATGCATATAGTCATGTTGGAGCGTCCTGTAGACCGTGTGTCACAGTGAGATGATATGCTTACACATGCATACTGAGATAGAGATGATATGGGTGGATAAGACCTATTACAGGCACCCCTGACTGAGCTTGGGTTCACAGAGTACGGTGTACCGTGTATATCAGGCGGAGTACGCTGTACCGTGGGGATTGTTGGAGTGGAGTGGCATTAGCCACGAGGCAGCAAGCCTTGCCCTCGCAATCCTGTTGTTATGCTGTTTTGGCGGGTAGGATGACCCACCTCCCATTTCAAGTGTGATACCCCGTACACTAGGTACTGTGTTGCCAGGGATCACTAGGATATGGCCATAGTCCTCGATGTTACTGATATAATCAATTACATGTCTCACATGATATAATTATTAGTCGACAGACCAGGGTAGACCCGAGGGAGGGGTCAGGCCCCCGATTTTATGATTTTATGATATGTGACCCTGAAAGAAGGGTGGTTTTATAACCGAAGTTTTATAAAGAAGTTTAATGAATTGTTTTATGAAATTGAGATTTACTTATGAGATAATTGACCCGGATGGGGTTATTTTATTCCACGTTTTAATGAAATGATTTGAATGCAGTAGCATGACGATGTTTTCCATGCTTTCATTTCAAATTTATGATTTGTCTTACATGACATGAAAGAATGCATGATCTGAATTTACTTCATGCTCATTATGATTTATTGATGTCACATGAAATGCCTTTGATGCATGAATTACATGATTTCTATATGCACAAATAGTTTTGATAAACTAAGTCATTGATGTTTGCATGACTTTGTGCTTGATGATTTTAATAAAAAGAAATGAATTTTAAGGGCATGGCATTATGAGCATGTAGATAGTGGAGCTATCTACTTACTTGCATAATTGCCTTACTGAGCGTATGGTTTGCTCACCCCCCTTATTTTCCCATCTTTTCAGAGCACTCACAGAAATTAGTAAGTGGCTGAGGACTTGCATGCTTGGTATCCGCTGCTTCCCATCGAGAGACAGGTATACACATTTTATGGTTTTGTATCTATATATGCAATGCACAGTACTGTAAACGGATATGATGTCGGGGATGTAGAGTTATAAATACCAATGTGTATGTATTTATTTAAAGTCAAAAGATAGTAAACTCTGATATATGAATGTGATTATGGAAATGAAATGGTAAATAGTGTAAGGTGACTAACACCGAATCATAGCCCAACTGTGTTGTAGGATGGTCACGATGAGAGAATGGTAAGAATTAAATAATAAATGAAAAAGCGAAAAATTTACTCTGATTTTTAGGTAATTTGGGTCGTGACAACTATAACCTCCTCAACTCCACAACACCACACGGTACAGTGTACTCCATGCCACTCGCACGGTACAATGTATTTCATGGACCCTACATCACAATCGGGGTGCCTGCCATAGTTCTTAGCCCTCATACCATGGAATATAAATACCACGTCTCTAAATCCACATGCGAACATCTCACAGTGTGACACTCAGTCTACACGAGGAAATCAAGCAAGGTTTTTCAACATGTCTTATATATCACATAAAATACAGTGCGCGCCTTTGATCGTGACTCACAGTCGACACTCCGTTCAAACACTGTTTCACATCACAAACTCAACTGAGTGCGAGTAAACCTCCAGCAACTAGGTTAATGCATAGTTCATGTTTCAAATCAAGTACGAGCAATAGCTCCAGTACCATGCTATGCACAAAATCATCAAATCAAGTACGAGCAATAGCTCAAGTACTATGTCATGTATAAATCATGAAGAATTGAGTACGAGCAATGCTCTAGCACTCTGTCATGCATCTCATGTAAAATTCGAGTACGAGCTAATCACTCCAGCACTCTATCATGCATAAATCATATAAAACTGAGTACAAGTAATAACTCCAGCACTCTATCATGCATGTCATGGAAATCCAGTGCGAATCACACATCAACACTAATATAATATGGAAAATATATGAACGAGCTGTGCTCTAGCACGATTTATCCTCACATAATTCGATAGATGGCTCTTTAAAAAGGGATGATTTTCAAAACATCAAAATCAACACTATAAAGTGTGCTTAATTCACATCAACCTTAAAAACATTAGCCCATCTACCTACTCTGTTGCTAAACAATAGCAAAAACACTCAAAATGATGGTTTCCATGTTTTTTACAACTTTTTCCAAAAGTTGACTTTTTGACTAACTAGGGGTAAAATTGTAATTTGCCACTATCGGGTCACAATAATTATTATTCACTTTCTCTGACCCTCAGAGTTTTTAAGTGAATGTAAAAGCAAACGAAAATACGTGCAGGTATCTTTAACTACTCACAAAAGTCCCTTACCTGCAATCACTTGAGAAATTTTACTTTCTCAACACTGCTCGATCCAGCAGTCCGATTTGCTTCTCCAATAATCTCTGGAGTTGCATATAACCATTTATCAGGTTAATTAAAGTTTTCCTACTGTATTTCACATTAAATACAGTCTATTTCGCTTAATGGGTTTTAATAAACCTTAATGGGCCTAACTATGCCTTAAGCCCATTTCCATTTTATTATTCATTTTTGTTGGGCCTATTGGGCTTATCCGGGACCCATTACATCACATTAGGCCAAAACCAATTGGGCTTGGCCCATTGGACCTCTCGGCCACATGCCATGGCCGAGAGCATCCCATGCCGTCGGTCACACCATGGCATACCGTCCATGTCCATTTGTTTAGCCAATTCACTTAGGCATTTTCACAAACACTTGGTTGGCAATGTTCTTAAGCTTCACGTTGTTCATTTAGGCATTTTATCAAACACCTTGATTGCCAACTAAATACATGTATCAATTAATCAAATTGATTAATTCTAACTATACCATAATCATTAACACATGTATGTCAACTCATTTATGCCTTAAAATCATATGGGCATTCATCAATATTTCACTACTCACTCTCGGCCTAACCATGTTCATAGTGATTTCATATACCAATATACTTAAATCATTCATACATTAACATATATGAATTTAAAAGCTTGAAATTATACCTAGAATTCGTGTTTACACTTGGCCGAAACTTTGGAGCCTCACGGTTTGCACACTATGGCTTCTTGATAGCCAATTCCAACATATGTCACTCTCCTCTCAATTTGGAACAACTTTCATGAAGATTGCAAGTTCCAATTATGCCTAAATCCTAGTGATTTCTAGTGAGAGAAAGCTTGGATAAATGTATTTCAAAGGTTTCTTCTTCTAGCCGAGAATGGTATGGTGAAGATGACAATGGTGTGGCTAATTTTATAAGTCATTTACTAAGCCATTAAGCCTTACTTTCCAGCCATTATAATTGACTTCCTAAGGTTTAGTTATGAGTCACCTAATGAGTCATAGTTAACTTTAACTAAAGGTTAGATATTTAATCCATATGGGCCTTACAATTGGGCCTCTCGGTTTGGGCCTTCCTCATGGGCTTTCGGGCTGAAATTTTTTATATACCTCGGACCTTTAATTGTCTAAATATTTGGCCTATCAATCGGTCCAACAATTTGGTCTAAGGGACCTAAGATTTTAATGGGCTTTAAAATCTTTACTTTGGCCCATTACGTTTTTAACAATTAAATTTAATTCGGAATCCTTCCGAATAAATTTTCCTTACTTCTGGGGATGATTATCTTGTATTCTGACCAAAAATATTTTTTCCCCAAAATTTTCTCCATAGGTTAATTTTAACCCTGATTAGTCAACTATGGTAAAAGTCCACTTTTCTTAACTAAAGTTGACTTTTTCCTTAATCATTGACCCGTTGACTTTTTCTCAAAATTTCAAAAGTGTCATATCTTATGGTTTACACTCTCGTCTTTATGTTTTAGCCATTTTCGGTAGGTAAATATGCCTGGAATACCTAAATTACCTTAACTTGCTAAAAAGGTCCGTTTTACCCTTTTTAGCTTTTACTCACTTTCTTTGTGTTCGGAACCAAATCAAACTGACTTTCCTTTATGAGCTCTCTATATTTTCTCATTTTAGGTTCTTCTCTTCAGTCAGAATGATTCAGATCCACTTGGTTTAACCTGTGGCTCTTATAGCTCACATTAGGCTTTTATGTAGCTTTTAAGTATTAAAGCATTCCACTAACACTTAAATCTAGTAAATACTCTTCTTATGATTCAACTATAATAATAGAGTGTTCATACACATAGGAATCATAAGGAACAAGCATAAATAAAATACGGGTCTAAAAAGTACCGCCTATCATCCTCAGACAAATGGTTAGTCAGAGAGGACTATTCAGACCTTGAAGGATATGTTGAGGGCGTGTACGATGGATTTTAAGGGATCATGGGATGATCACCTACCCATAGCAGAGTTTGCATACAATAATAGCTTTCATGTGAGTATTAGAATGGCACCTTTTGAGGCTTTATATGGTAGGAGGTGTAGATCCCTGTAGCTTGGGAAGAAGTGGGTGACAGAAAGATAAATGCTCTCGAACTTGTTGAATAGGCTGTATAGAGTGTAAAACTCATATGTGAGATTACGGGCTGCACAGAGTAGACAGAAAAGCTACGCGGATATGCGTAGATGGCCACTCGAGTTTGAAGTTGGTGATGCAATATTCCTGGATATCACCGAGTAAGGGTATCATGAGATTTGGAAAGAAAGGGAAGTTGAGTCCTTGATACATCGGACCATTCGAGATTCTTGAGAGAGTGGGAGAGGTAGCCTACAGGTTGGCATTACCCCTACAGATGTCCTGAATACACAACGTCTTTCATGTATCTATGTTGAGGAAGTACCACCCAGACCCTTCTCATGTCATAGAGTATGAAGAGATGAACATACAAAAGGACATGAGCTACACTAAGGAACCCGTCCGGATTCTCGATAGAAAAGAGAAGGTACTTAGAACCAAAAGCATCTCATTAGTGAAAGTTTATTGGAAACATCACTCAATGGAAGAGGCAACTTGGGAATTGGAAAGCCTCATGAAGGAGAAGTACCCCTATCTGTTTGATTAGTCGAGTTGAATTTGGAGGACCAAATTCTTTAAAGGTGGGGAGGATGTGAGCACTGAGAATTTTGTATACCCCAGTTATGAGAATTGTAATTTGGTGTATGTAATTATGATATGTTAATGTACACACTAGTTTTAAATATGATGAATTATAAGAAGATGAGGTTTTTAATTCTTGAATGTGTATGGATTGAAATATGGACATGGGGTAGATTTTGGGAAGTTTTACATTGAGTTTTCTGTAAATTGATGCAGCAGTACAATTTGTGAAGGCTAGATTGATCTCCAAGGATGAGAGATCGATCTCATGGCTCCAGAATGCAAAAAATATGCAAGAACTGATAGGCAGATCGATCTCATGAAGCAATTATAAGATCGATCTCATCCCACGACAGATTGATCTCCTAGGCATAAAATTACCCAAAAACGTTCCCAAATTCAAAGAGAGATCAATCTCATCAAGAACCAGATCAATCTCCTACCTTCAGCCTATATAAGGACCCTTTTGTTCTTCTAGAAACCGATCTCTCTCTCCTCAAATCACCAATTTCATAACACTAGCTTTCTCTCTCCTCTAAAACCCCCATTTTTGTCCAAATCTCAGGCAAAGGTAAGAAGGAAAGTTGTTCCTCATCCAAAGGAGAACAACATACTTGGAAATCATAGGAAGAATTGAATCGAGGTGTGAATAGATCTCTCCTTAAGTTTTGGGTAAATTTCTAAGCTTTAATCATTGGTATTGAGGTGATTTTGGTGATTGTGACTATAGGTGTTGTGATAAAATAGCTAGGAAATGATTAGAGTTGATGAAATTGTGATTTTGTTGGAGTGATGATGATATTCTATAATTTGTGGTAATTTTGGGATTTTGGCTATAAATTGGAATCGAGGCAATGAGGTGATTTTGGCATGGATATTATGTATGAAAAATCTTGGATTTGAAATGTAGTAGATGAGAATGTGGATTATGATAGGAATATGAGAAAAACAAGGTTTGTAGTATTTAACAAGAATATGAGCAAATATGTGCTCAATGATGTGATTGAGATGAATTATTGATGTTTTAGCATCGTTTGGACAGCCCGGGAGTTCCAGAGAAGAATGCGAGGCTAGTCCGTCGTTTGGGGGAATGATTGCACTATACGAGTTGCAACGAGGTAAGGGAAACTTAAACTCATTTGTGTATGCGATTTTGTGATGATATTGTAGCATGAAATGTGATTTGAGAAAACAAGCATGTTTTTATGAGTTGTGAATGAGTTATTGCACACGATTTTATAGCCGGTTGGGGTCAAATTTTTATGAGTTGTAAACTAAATTTTAAATTGTTTTACAACCATTTTGAGTTTCAAAAGTGATTTGGGCTCTATGTTAAGGCATACTGAGATTTGAGAAATGTGTGCGTGGTGTTGCCTGTTTGAGCTCGGTTTTAACATGTTTTGTGTTGAGTACAAAACGATTTTGAGATGAGTTTTATGAGAAAAACCATTATGAGTGCTACGTGAAGGCAAAATGGTTTTATATGATAATGGCTATTACTGAGACTTAGGCGTGTCATGTTGAATACACATCGGGCCTTGCTCTGGTAGCATGTAAGTCCGATATTCCACCGTTCTGGTGACAAGAGATGCCTCAGTTCTGGTAACGTGAGATGACCCCGTTCCACGATAGTGATGGGTGGCATTGCTTTGACAGCATGTAAGGCCGGGCCGTGCTTTGATAGCATGTAAGACCGACAACTGTACGACTCTGATCAAGTCTATAGCGAACCATGACCATAGGTGTATTATTGTCGATGAAATCCCTCGATTGAGATGTCCGCCTAGGGGACGAGTTCAATCGTTTTGATGTGCCATGACAAATTTTTATATAAGTTTTATTTGCCTAGTCTCGTTTTATACATGAGATTGTGTTTGGTGGCTGCGCCACGTGCATTACTATTGCAGTGATTTTTATCACGTTTTATGAGAAAAGCCATTATCGCATCATGGTTTCTACATGCTTGTAACTATGGTTTTGTACTGAGCCATTTATTATCATGTTTCTACATGAGCCTTGAGAAATGAGTTGAGATGGTGTTTTAATTATTCATGCTACACTTTGCTACTAAGTTTATTGGGTTTTCACCCACAAGACAAAATGATTGTGCTGTGCAAATCATTATTTTATTAATGAGTCCCTTACCGCCTTACTGAGCGATTTGGAAGCTCACCTTGTTTTTATATCCCCCCAGATTTCTTCAAGTGAAGAGAGTTTCCCTGCGATGTACGGAGTAGTGGCTAGTGGAAGACTTGCCCTTCATTGGAGCTATGGCCGAATATACAAAAGGTCTAACAGTCCTCTCTTGTATCTCATAAATCCATCGTCTCTTACCAAAGAGTCTCATTCCTTCTCAATAATTAAACCCTCGATCACTCACGTGTCTCTTCCTATCTTTATCTCTACTCCTGACAACCTTCCCAAACCCAGAGGCATTCTTCTCATAGTCTTGCTCACAAAGTTACGCCCTGAGCACTGTCTCCTCGTACGTAGAGATATCTAGTGGAACCAATCTAGATCGTATTGTCGGTCTCAGTCCGTCAACAAACCTTTAAACCTTCTTGGTCTCACTGATCATTATATCGGGGTCATACCTTTCCAGGGACACAAACCTCGTCTTATACTCGTCCATTGACCTGTTCCCTGGATTAACCCTAAAAATTCCATCTGCAGCTTCCGTTGTGCTATATCTTGAACATACTGCCTCCTAAAGGCATCTAGAAAGATCTCTCAACTGATCTCAGTGTGTCGGGCTCTCAATATCGATCTGCTGGACTTTCACCATCTAAGATGTCATGCACTGAAAGAACCCGTACAACTTCTCTATCTCCCTCACCTAGTCCTCAGCAACTACTGGGTCCTTTACCCTACTGATTACAGCGGTTTGAACTTCTGAAACTGTCGTAATCGACCTAACTGACAACCATACCCCAATCTACTATTGACCTACTGTGGGTTAACAGGAGAAGACGTACCCTGAACTAGTGGGGGTGTAGGAGTATCTATAGGCTGTGGCGTCTATGCAGGCATATCAGGAACAGCTGCCTGTCCAGTAACAGTTTGTACCTCTGGACCCTACCTACCTTGCATAGCATGTGTAAACATCTTCATCATAGTCTCTAGGCTACGTTTTAACCTCGTAAAGCGCACCTTCATACTTTCTGGTACCTTAGTGGGACCTTGTGACGCATGGTCAGATGAAGACTCCTGTCGGCCCTCAAGCCTCCCTTTAGGGCCTCTAGCCCGACCTCTCGCCCCTCTACCAAGGCTGTTATTAGCCATAATGGCTCGATTCCTACATTCACAACCATTACTTAGTCAATTCCCATCTCGAATACACATTTGTATGTAAACAAAACACAATAAAATGAGGATGTAAACTTTCCTAACCATAAACACCGACTCACATCAGACCAACTCTGCTCTGATACCATTTTGTCACGACCTCTTTTGCCTAAAATTACTACAAATTTTTCGCTTTTTACTTACCTTTCCTCTTTGTGACAATTTAACTACCAACAGTTCGGCTATGAATCAGTATTAGTCAAACCATACTTGCTTACCTTGTCATCCATTTTATATCATACATACATGTCATTGCAATCTATTGCTTGATTGTAAATACTTTTATCTTATAAGTGAGCTCACTATATTAATATACAAATACATCCTCGATATTACATTCGCTTACATCGTTGTGCTGTTGTAAGACCCAAATTTTTCATGTAGCTTATTCCTTATGATTCTAATATGTACAAACATTTTATTATGTTGGTTGAATCATAAGAAGAGTATTTACTACAATGAAATTTTAAGTAAAGTGACTAAGCACATATAAGCTACGTAAAGGCCGAATAAGGGCTATAAGCATCATAGGCTAAACGGAGAGAATCTAAATCATTCTAACTGAAGAGAAGAACTTATGATGTGAAAATATAGAGAGTTCATGAAGGAAAGTTTGTTTGATTTGTTCCTGAACACACTGAAGTAGAGGAAACACCAAAAAGGGGCTAAACGAGTCCGAAATGGTCCGTTTGAGGTGTAATTGATATATTCGCCTCCCGAAAATGGGCTAAATGTAAAGATGAGAGTATAAATTAGAGGATACAACACTTTTTGAATTTTGAAAAAAAAGTCAAACGTGGTCAATGGTGAAGAAAAGTCAATGATAGTTAAGAAAAGTGGACTTTGACCATAGTTGACTAACCATGGTTAGAATTTAACCTAAGTATGGTTAAAAAGTGGGGAAGAAATAGTTTTGGTTAAAATACAAGATATTCATCTCCTTAAGTTTGTAAAATTAATTTAATCAAATTTCAGAATAAATTAAATGGATAAAACGCAATGGGCCAAAGTTGGAAATTTTAAAGCCCATTAAGGAATAAACAAGTGCAGGTCGAATTTCTTAGGCCCATTAGGTTAAATTGTTGGGCCAATTTGTGGGCCCAATATTGAGACAATTGAAGGCCCAATAGGTAGTAAAAATTTCAACCCAAAAGCCCCAAGAAAAGGCCAAAACCAAGAGGCCCAAAGTAAAGCCCATTAGTTTAAATTTAAAACCATTAGAAAAAGGTTGCAAAATCCAATTTGGTAACCATCACCTAAACCCTTTAAAGTCAAATAAGATGGCTGAATTGTGACTTAAGGAATAAGTCTTTAAGCTTAAATATCAGCCAACACATCATTATCTTCATCCTTTCATTTTCGGCAAGCTTAAAGAAACCATTACCAAACCATATTTCAAGCTTTCTCTCATAAGAAATCACTAGGTTAGAGATATATTTGAAACAAGTGATCTTCATGAAAGCTATTCCATATTGAGATAGGAATAACATATCTTGAAATCAGCCATCAAGGAGCCATATTG
Organism: Firmiana major; assembly: GCA_033439115.1. Lineage (NCBI taxonomy): Eukaryota > Viridiplantae > Streptophyta > Magnoliopsida > Malvales > Malvaceae > Firmiana > Firmiana major. The sequence goes on along the minus strand of CM065907.1, from coordinate 37,686,554 downwards.
AGCAACCCTAAAATCAAGGAAGTTTCGGCCAAAATGGGAAGTATAAGCTAGGTGAGTTTTCAAGCTTCCAACTTCATATATGTTGATTTATGAGTTATATGGAGTTGATTGGCATGTATTTTATGGATTGAAACACATGAAAACACCATGAACATGTGATGGCCGAAAAGGGGTATATGAGTTTTGATGAATACCCCTGTGATTTTAAGACATGTATAGGTTGATATGCATGTATACATGATTATGGCATGGTTAGTTTTAATCAATTTGTTCATATGGATGGTTGTATGAAGTTAGCATATAAGGTGTTTGATAAAATATAACATGAACTATAGAAAAGGCTTAAGACATGTCAACCAAGTGTTTGATAAAATGCCTAAGTGAATTGGCTAGCAAATAGCCATGAGTGGCGTGGTGTGGCATGATCGGCGACATGATGGCTCTCGACCACATGCCATGACCAAGAAGGCCAATGGGCCAAGCCGATTTGGTTTCAACCCAGTGAGATGTAATGGGCCTTGGACAAGCCCAATAAGAGTTGGTGGACCATATAAGCCCAATTGAAATGAATAGTAAAGTGAAATGGGCTCAAGACAATGTTAGGCCCAGTTAGAGTTTGTTAAGGCCCAATAAGTGTAAACGGGCCCATTAAGTGAAATGGATTGCATTAAATGTGTAATACAGTAGGAAAAGTGTAATTAACCAAATAAATGGTTATATGAAGCTCCAAAGATTGTAATAGAAGTGAATTAGACTGCGAGATCGAGCAGCATCGGGAAAGTGAAATTTCTTGAGTGATTGTAGGTAAGGGAATTTTGCGAGTAGTTAGAGATACCTGGACGTATTTTCGTCTGGTTTTACATTCACTTAAAAAATTTGAGGGTCAGAGAAAGTGAATAATATTTATAGCGACCCGATAATGGCAAATTACAATTTTTTCCCTAGTTAGGAAAAAAAAGTCAACTTTTAGGAAAAGTCCTAAAGAACATGAAAATCATAATTTTGAGTGTTTTTACTACTGTTTACAGAAGAGTAGATAGATGAGCTAATGATTTCATGGTTGATGAAAAATAGCACAATTTTTAGTGCAGATGTTTATGTTCTGAAAATTATCCCTTTCAAAGAGCCATCTATCGAATTATGTGAAAATAAATCGTGCTGGAACACAGCTTGCACTTGATTTTTTATGTTTTCCACATAAATTAGTGTTGGAGTATAACTCATGTTAGATTTCCATGACATGCATGACAGAGTACTAGAGCGTTGCTTGGACTCAGTTTTATATGTTTTATACATGATAGAGTGCTAGAGCATTGCTCGTACTCAGTTTTACATGGTTTATACATGACATAGTACTAGAGCGATTGCTCATACTTGATATGCTGATTTTTATGCATAGCATGGCACTGGAGCGATTGCTCATACTTGATTTGAAACATGAACTATGCATGACCTAATGCTGGAGTGTTACTTGCACTAGAGTTCAAGTTTGTAATGTGTGAAACAATGTTTAAGAAGAGTGTCGACTATGAGTTGCAATCAAGGAGCGCACTGATGATATATATAAATAGTGTTTGAGTGGGATGTTGACTATGAGTCACACTTAAGTCGCACACTGTAGTTTTACTTTGATATATAAGACATGTTAAAAACCATGTCGATTTCCTCGTGTAGACTGAGTGTCACACTGTTGAGATGTTCGTATGTGGATTTAGAGACGTGGCATTGATTATACATGATATGGGGCAGATAAGACCTATGACAGGCACCCTCAACCGTGAGATAGCGTCCACAGGTGTACGTTGTACCATGTATGTGTCACGGAGTACGCCATATCGTGTGTTGTTGTGATGTGTATGAGGAGTTGAGGAGTTGATAGCTGGCGGTTGTGAGGATATTACCCACCTCCCATTGCAGCAGTGATTTCCCCGCACATTAGTATCCGTGTAGCCTGGGATCACCTTATAGGATATGGCCATAGTCCAGGATATTATTACATATAGCCACTAAGTCTCACATGATATATCACATGATTTTACTTGATTTTGTGAGTTTGGATAGACCTGAGGGATGGGTCAGAATTCGATTGATGTGTTGTGATTTTTGAAATACCATATTTACTGTGATTTGAACATAAATGGCATGATTTATCTAAAGGCATTATGAAATTATAAAAATGCATTGTTTTGCACGAAATGCCTATGTTTTGAGAACTCAGCATGATTTTGTCAATGAGAGTTAATTTGTACAATTATATATATATATATTTAAATTCATGCTTTTGTAGTGAGTTAAGGAAATAATATTTTCAGTGCAGAGCATTGTTGTCAGTAGATAATGGGGATGTCTACTTGCTTGCCTGATTTCCTTACTGAGCTAGTGAGCTCACCCCTTTTTTCCCTCTCTCTACAGAGCATTCGCAGTAGATAGACTACTGTTGAGGACTAGCATTCCTTATGTCTGTTGCATTCCCATCAAACGAAAGGTATACATACACATGTACGATTTTGTATCTGAACAATAGAACAACACAGTGATGTAAACATATGTAATATGAGGGATGTATTTGTATTTAATATATGTGAGCTCACTATGAGAAAAAAGTAATTACAGTCAATAGATAGTTATATTGACATGTATGAATGATAAGATAATGTGAAAGAGGTGACTAATGCCAAATCACAACCCAAACTGTTGGTGAAGAGAAAGGTAGGTAAAAAACAAAAAAATTTATAGTGGTTCTTAGTAGAAGTTACGGGCGATCATGACAGCTGTTATATGTTTAGATACAAAATCGTACGAATGTGTTTACCTTTCGCTCGATGGGAATGCAGCAGGTATCGGAATACGAGTCCTTAGTCGCTCGCTAGGCTACTGTAAATGCTCTGTAGAGAGGTGGAAATGAAAGAGGTGAGGTCACTAGCTCAGTAAGGAAATCAGGCAAGTAAGTAGATAACTACATTATTTACTGCAAATAATGCCATGTCTTGAAATAATCTTTCCTTAGTTTCATATTTAAAGCATGAATTGTAAAACTTATGCAGTGTGTATATATATTTACTCGAAATTATCGAAATCATGTTGTGTTCGTAAATACAAGCATTTCATGCAAAACATTGCATTTTATATAATCTCATATAATGCCTCTAAAATGTATCATGCCATTTCATTTCAAACATATAGAATATGGCATTTCATCGAGTAAAGCATATCAATTAGGTTCCGACCCATCCCTCAGGTCTACCCGAAATCATATAAAATCATGTGATATAATCATGTGAGACTGGGTGCCTATATGCAATAATATCCTAGACTATGGCCATATCCAATACTGTGATCCCAGGCTACACGGATCCTAGTGTGTGGGACATCACTGCTGCAACGGAAGGTGGGTCAAATCCTACTCGTCAGCTAACAACTCCATAACTCCACATAATCACCCTAAACACCACATGGTACAACATACTCTGTGACACATGCACGGTACAAAGTACACCCATGGATCCTATCTCAATCGATAATCAATGCCACGTCTCTAAATCCACGTACGAGCATCCCATCCATGTGACACAGTCTACACGAGGCAATCAACATGGTTTTAAACATGTCATGTATATCACATTAAAACTTTAGTACGTGCCTTGAGTGTGACTCATAGTTGACACCCCGCTCAAGCACTATTTTATGCATATCGCAAAATCAAACACTAGTGCGAGTAACACTCCAGCACTAGGTCATGCATAATTCACATTTTAAATCAAGTACGAGTAATGCTCCAGTACCATGCCATGCACAAAACACATTAACGCTCCAGTACTTTGCTATGCATATCATAGGAAATCAAGTGCGAGTAACCACTCCAGCACTTTTCATGCAGAAAACATATAAAATCCAATACTAGCAGTGCTCCAGCACAATTTTTTTTCACACAACTCGATAGATGGCTCATTTCAATGAGATTGTTTCAAACCATAGAAATCAGCACCATAATTGTGCTATTGTGTATAAATCACAAAAACATAGGCCAATCTATCTATACTTTTGCGAAACAGCAGTAAAAACACTCGAAAATAGGTCTTTCATGAATTTTAAGATTTTTCCTAATTTTCATAATTTTACCATTAATAGGGGTAAAATGGTAATTTACCCATATGAGGTCTCTATAAATTTTATTCACTTTCTCTAACCCTCAGACTTTTTAAGTGAATTTAAAAGTTGATGAAAATACGTGCAGATATCTCTAACTACTCGAAAAATTTCCTTACTTGGAATCGCGTCGAGTAATTCCACTTTCTCAAAGCTGCTCGATCGCACAGTCTGATTCTATCCCAATATAATCTCTGGTGCTGCATATAACCATTTATCAGGTTAATTACACTTTTTCAATTGTATTTTATGTTTACTACAATCTATTTCACTTAATGGGCTCGTTTACTCTTATTGGGCCTTATTGCATCGGAATGGGCCTAACACTGTCTTAAGCCCATTTCACTTTACTATTCATTTCATTTGAGCCTATTGGGCTTGTGGAGCCCATTAACTCTTATTGGGCTTGGTCTAAGGCCCATGAACTCTTTTTGGGCCTAAACCACATCGGTTTGGCCCATTTGGCACTCGGCCATGGTATGTGGCCGAAAGTCATGCATGCCACCTATGGCCGAGCACCATGCTACACCACGCCAACCTTTCCCTTATCCTAATTTTAAGAACTTGACCCTTCAGGACGAGATTGAGGAGGAGCGAGAAGAGACCTCAACCTTTTCCTTCGAGAAGTTTGAGGAATAGAAGTTCGGGTTTAAACTCGAGAAGATGTCTCCCTAACTTCTTCCCGAGCAAAGTCCCTGGGCGTCTGCATTTTTGGGGACTAGCAGTCCTGGTAGCATTTTCGCTGTGTTTATGAGAATGCATTCCTAAAAGAAAAATAGGTAAATAAAAGTTAGAACAACCATTTGAAAGATAAACGATTATTCGCATGATAAAATGCAATGTGAAATAACCCGGATTTAGATAATCATCAAGAAAATGGATGTTAGCCAAGCTCTCATCCAAATGAAGATCTAGAAAAGGGCTCCTAGAAGCCTCGCCTTGGCCCCAACCCAAGTTCTCCTCGAAGTCCTCCTCAGAGGAATTGTTGGAATTTTCTACACCTTGGCTTCCTTCGGGGAAATCGGAGGGTGAGATAGGATTTGGCTCAGGAATCAGGGTAACTGAAATGCATCTCCAACCAGGGACTGTTACGTTCTCCGAAGTCAATAAAGATAACAAAGTATTCTCATCGTTTACTTGTAACTGAGTAATAAGAGGATCATATAAATCTCTTAAATTAGACAGTTGACTGAGGTTTAAAGGTCCATGAAGACACCATTGAGTGAGAATACCTAAGGATGAAGCAATTTAAAAAATGAGCCAGTCAGAGGCATAGTTATATAGCTTGGCTATAGGATTTCCAAAAAACTTGTTATCTTAACCCCTCTCGAATACCTTTTGGATACAAAAAATCGTTGAATTACGAATGCTACGAACTCTAAAGAATGAGTTAATGAAAGGGACAGTAAGCACAACATTAAATTTATGACATATAATTGTGAATCCGATCATTTTCTCCCATCTATAAGGGTAAAGTTGAGCAGGAACTATGTTATAGTGTTGAAGAAAAACAACTCCTAAGTTGGGTAACGGAAAACGAAATCCAAATTCTAACGAGGCTCAGTGAATAGGAACGCCGTTACTAACAGCTTGGGGAGCGCGTTCTGTATTAGTTGAGAGCATATAAGAGTAACCTTCGGGAAGAAGAAAAGTGCTGTGAATAGACTGAAGGCCAGACTCCCTAAGTCTGGAAGAAGAACCTAAATTTATTTGTTTTTCGCTACTTTGTTTGGCCATTAGGGAGCAATTAATGAAATCAGTGACTAAAGAATATGAGAAAATAAGCAGATACTTTCAACTGTAGGGACTGACGTGAGGTTTTAGCGTAAGAGTTTGGTCTGAGGGTTTGGCGTCAGGGTTTGACGTAAAGATTTGGTGTCAGGGTTTGGCATGAGAATTTGGCGTCAAAATTGGACGTGAGGATTTGGCTTAAGGTGTGGCGCGAGAGTTTAACATGAGACTATCACCAGAACACACGAATGAGTGATGAGTGCAAACTAATGGACCCAATATATATACCTGTGGAAGGGTGCACGCACTCCTATAAAAAGAATAACACCTTAGATCGCAGAAGAAAGTTGCGCAAGGATAACAACTGAAAAGAATATATACTCTTTCGCAAGGTTATACCTAGCAAAAGAGTGGGGAGCAACTGTTGTGAGTAATTAAACTTAATTAAATTTTAATACGTAAAAAATGACTCAAGAAAGATATGATCAAAAAGAAATTTACACGTGTGGGTGCGCAGTCCTGTATGCCACTACCGAAAAGAAGACTTACACTATGTGGCACCAATTGAAGTGCGCCACATGGCACAATTGAAATGCACCACATGGCACAAACTAATCGTGCCACTTGGCGCAAGCAGGAGGATACCCTCCCGTGCATAGTGGGGAGGGGTCTCTTGCATATGATGTGGTTGCGCCACATGGTGCACCCACAGTTGAACATAGGCGGGAGAATCCTTCTGCCAATATGTGCATGGGAAGGAGGATTCTCCCGCCCATAATTGTGGGGGCGCCACGCGGCATGCCCACAATCAGTATCTGTACATGGTCGGGAGATCCTCCCGCCCATAATCGTGGGTGGGCCATGTGGCGTCAAAATTTGACGTGAGGATTTGACTTAAGGGTGTGGCGCGAGAGTTTGACCTAAGACTATCGCCAAAACACACGAATGAGTGATGAGTGCAAACCAATGGACCCAATATATATACCTGCGGAAGGGTGCATGTACTCCTATAAAAAGAATAGCACTTTAGACCGCAGAAGAAAGCTGCGAAAAGATAACAACCGAAAAGAATATATACTCTTCTGCAAGGTTATACCTAGCAAAAGAGTGGGGAGCAATTGTTGTGAGTAATGAACCTGATTAAATTTTAATACGTAAAAATTGACTCAAGAAAGTTATGACCAAAAAGAAATTGACACGTGTGGGCGCGTAGTCCCGTATGCCACTGCCAAAAAGAAGACTCGCACTGCGTGGCACCAATCGAAGTGCGTCACATGGCACAATCGGATTGTGCCATGTGTCACGACCTAAATGTTCTACGTGGCACAATCACAATGTGCCACGTAGCGCAAACTAATCACGCCACATGGCGCAAGTGGGAGGATACCCTTCTGCGTATAGTCGAGAGGGGTCTCCCGCCTATGATGGCGCACCCACAGTTAAACATAGGCAAGAGAATCCTCCCGTCAATGTGTGCATGGGCAGGAGGGTTCTCCCGCCCATGAATGTGGGAGCGCCATGCGGCGCGCCCACAATCAGTATCTGTACATGGTCGGGAGATCCTTCCTATCATAATCGTGGGTGCGCCATGCACGCACAAGCCCATACATAGGGCGTTATGCACAAAAAATGACGCGTTCAATGACACATGTATTAAAATTTATTCGGACAATTTTATACTTTAATATTTATGATTACGTAGGATCTGTAAAATAGTCAGAAAGACTTAATTAGCGGATAAATAGTTAATTAAAAGTTGAATCAATCCCTATAAATAGGGGACATGTATAATTCGTGAGCTCAAGACTCTATTTTGTTTATAGAAACCCTGCCAAATTCTCTTCCTGACTTAAGCATCGGAGTGCTTAAGCAGGAAAAAACCTCTGCATCTCTTTGATTATTCCTTTTTTGCAGAATCTTTGGTAGCACGTGACATAAAGATTAAGGCTCGAACATCAGCAATACATCACGATTGTGTTTGGCAACAACAGTTCTTAATAGTAATGTCTTGATTAGAAATGTTCTTATACACTTGTTTAGCATTTGTCTTAAAATAAACTTATCTTCAATTCTGATGTAGGTGAATTTTGCCATGAAAAATTAGAAAACAAAGAGTATAATCGAGAATAGGCAGTTTCATGTGGGAGAGAACGAGTCACGAGCTTTTATCAGCAATCAAGAACAAGAACAAAGAAGTTGAGAGAAGAAATGAGGGAATATAGAGAAAAGAAGCTGTAAATAATTTCATTGATTATGAACTTGCAATTGTACACTGCATTTATACTAGTTTGGAATGAAAACTTTAGCTCACAACTGATTAATTGATTTACAAATCTCTATATTTCATTATCAGTTTTTTAACTAACTGACTCAGGGATTAAATTAAATGACTTAAGAATTTAAATTGTCATGACGGTCACGTTATTGGAAACGTTATGTTTATTGCAATTGTGAAAAAAGAAAAAATTACAGTCATTGTCATTATTGAGGCCATGAATTTTTTTATTAATTTGACACAACCTGTTATAAAATGTTGAAATTCTGACTCTTTTAATTTCACTGAAAACAATTTTTAGAAATCGATTTTCATATTTTTGGGTGTTGGTTTCACAAAAAATAGCTTGGTTAAAGGAAAACAGTTTTTAGGTCAACAGAAAATCAACTCAATTTTTAGGAAAATATGTTTTGATTTTGAAAACGATAAGACATATTTTACAACCTAAATATCACCCACTCTAAATCACACCTACTAAAATTTAACATAAACCATATTTAAACAAATTATATATTTTAATTTTAAATATTTTATTTTGTATTTATTAATTATAAATATTTTTAATATATTAATAATAAATAATATTATATTATAATTTAAATTATAAAATTATAAAAATTTTTATAGTAAATAATATTTTGATTTTTGCATAAGTAATATTATTTATTATGGTAAGATTATTACTTTGTTAATAAAAATAAAAATATTAATTATTTCTTAATATTTTTAATTTCAAATATATTATTTTTGTATTTTATTAACAAATGTATTTACATTAATATTTCAATAACAAACACAAATAAATAATAATTTTGTTATTATACTCGAAGAATACTATTACATACAATCTTAATACCGATAAAAAATTTTGTAAGTAAATTTTGTCCTTAGTAGTATTACCAACGAAATTTAAACTTTTACTAGCTGAATATTCCATCGATAAAAGCTTCAATTCTTTTATTGTGTATAAGCCTTTCTTTCCATATTGATGATTGTTAGCTTCACCTTGGCTTCTAAAGGGTTGTTCTCCACTTCAAAGATTTATTGGAATCTATACGGCAAATTGTAAAACCCAAAAATTTCTAAATGTAACCTTTATGACTTTTGATGTATGGGCAAGTCACATTTAATGTAAATTATGAGGAATGAATATTTGAAGTTTGTAAAGTTGTATAGAATGAATACATGCAAGTGTTAAAATGGATAGCAAGTGAAAGAGGGATATTTCCATGAGTGAAATGGGAATGTCTTGAGTTTTGAGTGGTTAAGTAAAATGGAATGAGTTTTATACTTTCAATTGGGTTATATTGTATACCTTTGGCTATACAATGAATGCACACAACTTTTATTATGTATGAAGTATGAATGGATGTCATTTTCAAGCCTTAAATGTGGTTGGATGAGAAAATGACCATAGCAGCAGAATTAAGAGTGTTTGAGATAAGTTACTACAGAAAACTGAAGTAAAATCTGGAATATATGAATGAGAGATCGATCTCATGGGATGAGAGATCGATCTGGAAGAGCCAAAACTGCTTCTGTTTGAGCAATGGAATAGGACAGATCGATCTCCAATGTGGCTAGATCGATCTACTAAGCATTCTGTGAAGAAGGAATTGATCTTTATAGAGCCAGATCGATTTTCTTAAGCTACTGACTTGCAACAGATCGATCTCATGAAAGAGCAGATCGATCTCCTTAAGGTTTTGTGTTGTTCAGATCAATCTCTTGCTAGGAACAGATCGATCTCATGTGGTCTAGAAGGTCGATTTCAAGAGGAAAAATGCAGGGCAGATATATCTCCTATGGTAGCAGATTGATCTCATAGAGACAATTCTATAAATACTGAACTTCTGCACATCAGTTTGCACAAGAGAAACTATTCCATTCAAGAGCAAAAGTGTAACCTAGCCAAGAAATACTAGAAAACTTCAGTTTGTGATCAGTTTTGAGTGAGATACAGTTAAGCAAAGTTATTCTTAGCAGGAGGAGAGCAATATACTTGGAAACAAGAGATTGAAATCAAGCGTTGAAGGAGCAAGAAGGATTTTACCATTTTTGGTGAAAAATGAAGGAAATCTCAGCTAGGTAAGATTTAATGCACTAAGTTGATATATGTTAAACTAGGTGTATTGATGAGTGATTGATATATATATATATATATATATATGAAATGTTGGAAATGAAAGGATAATGAAAAATCACCATAACCTAGATAATGGTGAGAAAATGAGGAAGTGATGAGGAAATGGTGTTAACATTGATTTAATGATTGAATATGCATGTATGGAAGATTATGAGGTAATCTTATCAGATGCATAAATAGGAAATAAGGAGAAATAAAAATAGTTATGTGAAAATGTGGTTTTAGACCATATTTGGAGAAAGTGAGGAATACTAAGTATTAAATTGAGGTTTGGTAAATGAAATGAGTATATAGTGATATGCTAACGCCAATATTTATAATAGCTTCGAAAATCGTATTTGGAAGCTGATCAGACTGCAAGAGTGAGCAGAACCGAGGAAGAGAGGTCACTTAACGTGATCCGAGGTAAGAGAATTTCGTGAGTAGCTAGAGATGGCTCCACGTATTTTAAATAGAGTTTCGATATTATACTCTATATGAATTCCCTGAAATAAGCATGTTGTGTGTGCTAAGGATTAATGAGATGAAGTGTATTTTATCCAAAAATAGGGTAAAAAGCCTTAAAAGCATGTTGTACCCCATAATTCATGAGTTGCATGATAGAATGGTAAATCTTTTCATGTATATGTGAAAACAGCACATTTAAGTGCTAATTTGATTTGAATTGAAAGAGTTGTGATTTGAATAAGCCATCTATCAGGTTTTGTGTGAAAACCATAAGTGCTAGAGAATACTCGCACTATATTTTGAGATATGCAACACATAGTACTAGAGGACATACTCGTACTATATTTTAAATGCGATTTTATGCATGTGAGAGTACTGGGAGCATAGCTCATACTCAGTTTTGTATTGATGTATATAGAGTATTGGGAGCTTTTTCCATACTTAGTTTTACATGATATAGTATTGAAGCGATAGCTCGTACTTGATTTGAAAAGAGAATTACGCATTAACCTAGTGCTAGAGGTTACTCGCACTACTGTTTGATATTTTGAAATGCATATACAGTGTTTAAGAGGCGGAGTGTTGATTGTGAGTCACACTTAAGACGCGCACTATAGTTTTACATGATATATAAGACATGTTAGCAAAACCGTGCTGATTTCCTCCGTGTAGACTGAGTGTCACCCTGTTGAGATGTTTGCATGTGGATTTAGAGACGTGGCAATTATTTTTCCATAGTATGAGGGCTAAGACTTATGGCAAGCACCCCGACTATGATGTATTTCCATGGTGTGAGGACTAAGACCTATGGCAGGCATCCCGACCATGAGGAGAGGGTCCACGGGTGTACGTTGTACCGTGCGAGTGGCATGAAGTACATTGTACCGTGTGGTGTGTGGAGTTGTGGAGAGAGGATGAATCTTAATACTGATAAAAAATTTTGTCAGTAAATTTTGTCCTTAGTAGTATTACCAACGAAATTTAAACTTTTACTAGCTGAATATTCCATCGATAAAAGCTTCAATTCTTATATTGTGTATAAGCCTTGCTTTCCATATTGATGATTGTTAGCTTCACCTTGGCTTATAGAGTGTTGTTCCTCACTTCAAAGATTTATTGGAATCTATACGGCAAACTGCAAGACCCAAAAATTTGTAACTTTAACCTTTATGACATGTGATGTATGGGCAAGTCACATTTAATGTAAATTATGAGGAATGGATATTTGAAGTTTGTAAAGTTGTATAGAATGAATACATGCAAGTGTTAAAATGGATAGCAAGTGAAAGAGGGATATTTCCATGAGTGAAATGGCAACGTCTTGAGTTTTGAGTGGTTAAGTAAAATGGAATGAGTTTTATACTTTCAATTGGGTTATATTGTATACCTTTGGCTATACAATGAATGCACACAAGTTTTATTGTGTATGAAGTATGAATGGATGTCATTTTCAAGCCTTAAATGTGGTTGGATGAGAAAATGACCATAGTAGCAGAATTAAGAGTGTTTGAGATAAGTTACTGCAGAAAACTGCAGTAAAATCTGGAAAATATGAATGAGAGATTGCTCTCATGGATGAGAGATCGATCTGGAAGAGCTAAAACTGCTTCTGTTTGAGCAATGGAATAGGACAGATCGATCTCCAATGGGGTCAGATCGATCTGCTAAGCATTTTGTAAAGAAGGAATCGATCTTTAGAGAGCCAGATCAATTTCCTAAAGCTACTGACTTGCAACAGATTGATCTCATGAAAGAGCAGATCGATCTCCTTAAGGTTCTGTGTTATGCAGATCGATCTCCTTAAGGTTCTGTGTTGTGCAGATCGATCTCATGCTAGGAACAGATCGATCTCAGGCGGTCTGGAAGGTCAGTTTCAATAGGAAAATGCAGAGCAGATCGATCTCCTATGGTAGCAGATCGATCTCATAGAGACAATTCTATAAATACTGGACTTCTGTACTTCCGTTTGCACGAGAGAAACTATTCCATTCAAGAGCAAAAGTGTAACCTAGCCAAGAAACACTAGAAAACTTCAGTTTGTGATCAGTTTTGAGTGAGATACAGTTGAGCAAAGTTGTTCTTAACAAGAGGAGAGCAATATACTTGGAAACAAGAGATTGAAATCAAGAGTTGGAGGAGCAAGAAGGATTTTACCATTTTTGGTGAAAACGGGAGGAAATCTCAGGTATGTAAGATTTAATGCACTAAGTTGATATATGTTAAACTAGGTGTATTGATGAGTGATTGATATATATATATATATATATATATATATATAAATGAAATGTTAGAAATGAAAGGATAATGAAAAATCACCATGACCTAGATAATGGTGAGAAAATGAGGAAGTGATGAGGAAATGGTGTTAACATTGATTTAATGATTGAATATGCATGTCTGGAAGATTATGAGGTAATCTTATGAGACGCATAAATCGGAAGTGAAAATGTGGTTTTAGACCATATTTGGAGAAAGTGAGGAATACTAAGTATTAAATTGAGGTTTGGCAAATGAAATGAGTATATAGTGATATACTAATGCCAATATTTATAATAGCTTCGGAAATCATCTTTGGAAGCTGATCAGGCTGCAAGAGTGAGCAAAACCGAGGAAGAGAGGTCACTTGACGTGATCCGAGGTAAGGGAATTTCGTGAGTAGGTAGAGAAGGCTACACGTATTTTAAATAGAGTTTCGATATTATACTTAATATGAATTCCCTGAAATAACAATGTTGTGTGTGCTAAGGATTAATGAGATGAAGTATGTTTTATCAAAAAATAGGGTACAAAGCCTTAGAAACATGTTGTGTGTCAGACCCGTGTTTTCGATTTACGTATGTAGCTTGTACCTTATGATTCCTATGTGTACGAATACTATATTTTCATAGTTGAATCATAAGAAGAGTATTTACTATCATGCAATTGACAATTTAAGAAATTAAAAATGTATGTAATCTACATAACAGCGAGATAAGGGTTAAGTTGATTCTCGAACGAGTGCGGGGGTAAAACGGTCAAATGACTGAAATCCTGTATAATTTCGATAAGATAATTTTATTAAAAACATGAAATTGAGAAATCTTGATCAATAACGAGGCAAAATATTGAATTTCGAGTCCAATTGATCAAGATATGAATTTATTTGAAATTATCGAAATTTTCACCTCGAAAAATGATCCCGAAAATAGTGAAAAAAATACTGAAAAGGTAAAATCAGACTGATAAATTCATTTACAGATTAAATAAATTTAATATGAATTTTTGGGATATTTTAGGATTTTTATTATTATTTTAATGAATAAATAATAATAAAAATCTATTATAAATAAAAGAAAAAAAGAAATTGAAAATCAAAAAATTGGAAAACTGATTGAAAATCAGGGAGAGAGAGTAGAGCAAACTGACGCAGGCCCGAGGAAGAGAAATCCACTGAACGGCCACCACCGGTGACCCCACGCCACGCATGCGACTGGAAAAGGAAGCTCGGCACCGTGCGATATTTCTACCACCGAGACGCGCTCCACTGACGTCGGACGCTGGTGAATCGAAGAGGGGAAGGCCGCTGAGGAAAAGAGGAAATCTGATGGCCACCGGTGGTGATTGGTCCTGATCGAGGCCAACCGAGAGGTCCCCAGGCTGAGGCGCGCCGAACAGCGGCAGCGGCACTCTGGTAACCGACCGGACGATACCGACATGACTAAAGAAGCCCTGAACCGGTCAGGGGTTCAGTGAAGAACCTTCTAAGCTGAACCGGACCGGACCGGTTCAGCCAAGGAGAAAAGGGGAAAAAAAGAAAAAAGAAAGAAAAAGAAAAATGAAAATTTTTGGGATTTCACCGGACTTCGAGTAAGTCGATACGAGGTCAAAAGTGACCGATTTGATTTTTGAGAAATTTACTTAAATTATATTTAATCAGAAATTAACCTGAAACTAAAATATACAATTGTGCAATTTGACGATAAATTTTGAATGGGAGCCCGATCGAACTTCAATTTGCCACCATCGCATAATCTCGGCTCCAGAGTCATATTGAGAGTTGATCGGACTGCGAGATTTGAGCAGCATAGAGGAAGAGAGGTCACCTGACATGATCCGAGGTAGGGGACTCTTGCAAGTAGTTAGAGATATCTGTGCGTATTTTCGTCTGCTTTTGCATTCACTACAATTGTTTGAGGGTAAGAGAAAATCAATAATATTATAGGGACCCGATATGGGTAAATTACGATTTTACCCATAAATAGGCAAAAAGTTAAATTTTGGGAAAGGTTTCAAAAAGCATGGAAATAATGTTTTGAGTGGTTTTTACTGTTGTGTAGCAGAAGAGTAGGTGGATGGGCTAATGTTTGAGGTCGATGTAAACTAAGCACACTTTATAGTGCTGATTTTAATAATTTTAAACATCCCTATTTTTAAAGAGCTATCTACCGAATTATGTGGAAACAATCGTGCTGGAGCATAGCTCGCACTTGATTTCAGATGTTTTTCACATACATTAGTGCTGGAGGTTTACTCGCACTACATTTATTTGACATGCATGATAGAGTACTGGAGCATTACTCGTACTCAATTTTATGTGATTGTGCATGAGAGAGTACTGGAGCGATTAGCTCGTACTCGAGTTTTACATGAGATGCATGACAGAGTGCTGGAGCGTTGCTCTTACTCGATTCTTCATGGTTTGTACATGACATAGTACTTGAGCGATTTGCTCGTACTTGATTTGTAATGAGAACTATGCATGACCTAGTGCTGGAGGTTTACTCGCACTAGTGTTTGATATTTTGACATGCATATAAAGTGTTTTGAGGTGGAGCGTTAACTGTGAGTCACACTCAAGAAGAGCACTATAGTTTTACGTGATATATAAACATGTTAGAAAAATCGTGACGATTTCCTTGTGTAGACTGAGTGTCACACTGGCGATGTTCGCACTTGGATTTAGAGACGTGGCATTTATTCCATAGTATGAGGGCTAAGACCTATGGCAGGCACCCCAACTATGATGTATTTACATGGTATGAGAGGCTAAGACCTATGGCAGGCACCCCGACCATGATGTAAGGTCCACTGTTGTACGTTGTACCATACGTGTGGTATGGAGTACATTATACCGTGTTTTGTTGTGGAGTTGTGGAGGAGAGTTGTTGATAGCTGGCGGTTGTGATAGACTGACCCCCCTCCCATTACAGCAGTGATAACCCACACACTGAGTATTGTGTTGCCTGAGGTTTCACCATGTTAGGATATGGCCATAGTCCAGAGAGATTGCATTTAGCCACTGAGTCTCACATGATATATCACATGTGTTTTATGATACGGGGTAGACCTCAAGGATGGGTCGGAACCCGATTTGTTTGTGTTGTGATGAGAAATGCCATATTTACTGTGTTTTGAATGTAAATGGCATATTTTATATAAAGTCATTCTTAAATGATTAAATATGCACTGTTTTGCATGAATGCCTCTGATTGATAAACCAACATGTGTTTAGTACATGGGATTTTAAATTTGTACTATATTATATATATTTTGAAACATGCTTTTGAATTGAGAGAAGGAAAGGCAAAGCACTATTTTCAGTAGATAGTATGGATGTCTACTTGCTTGCCTGATTTCCTTACTGAGCGCATTGATAGCTCATCCCATTCATTTTCCCCCATCTCTACAGATTCTCGTTAGTAGATCGAGTCGGCCAGGGTATTGCATTCCTTTGATCCGCTGCCACTCCCCATCTAGCGAAAGGTATACACATGCGTACTCTCTTGTATCTGAACAATGTATACACATAGTGATGTAAAGGTTTTAAGAGTGGGGATGTAATTATATTTAAGTATATGAATTTACTTATGATATGAATGTCATGTATGTATGATATGTGAAAGAATGGTAAGATATGTATGGATGAGGTGACTAATGACTAATCACAGCCCAACTGTTGAGGAGAGAAAGGTAAGTAAAAAGTGAAAAATTTATTGTGGTTTTGGTAAGGTCATGTGTGGGAGAATGACGTGACAGAATGGTATCAGAGCGTAGTTGGTCTGATGTGACTAGGTATTAGTAAATAGGAAAGTGTACATCCCCATATCACTGTGTTTTGTTCAGTTACAATTGTGTATACAAGATGGGAAGTTGACAAATTAATGTTTGTGAATACAGGAATCTAGCCTTTATGGCAATTACCCGCCATGGTAGAGGGGCGAGAGGTAGGGCTGGAGGCCGTAGAGGTAGGTCGTCTAGCCAGCGTGAGTCTTCGATTGCCCATACACCCCCGGGTACTACTGAGGTACCAGATACTATTGAGGCACACTTCACGAGGATAGAGCATAGCCTGGAGACGATAGTAGGGTTGTTGGCATAAACTCTGCCAGGTAGACAGAGGCAGGATGCAGAGACTGCAATTGGGGAGGCAGTTGCACCTGATACACCTGCACAGCCTGTACAAAGGCCACAGTCTATTGATACTCCTACACCCCTACCAGTTCAAGGTAGTAGTGGATTGGGATATGGGTGTGAATTGGATAGATTGCGACATTTCCAGAAGCTTGGACCTCCACCTTTTCGAGGGGTCAAGGACCCAACCAGTGCTAAGGAGTGGATTGGAGAGATGGAGAAGTTGTACAACTTCGTTGAGTGTACGACTTCAGAGAGAGTCGCATTTGCTGCGTTCCTACTGAAGGGACGACAGAGCATTGGTGGAAGTCCACCAAGCCGATATTGAGAGCCCCACATGCTGAGATTAGTTGGGAGATGTTTTTGGATGCCTTCAGGAGGCAGTTTATTCCTGATACGGCGCAGCGTAGACTGCATGCCGAGGTTTTGGGATTGAGCTAGGAGAGTCTCTCAGTGGATGAGTATGAGACTAGATTTTTGGCCACGGGGAAGTATGTCCCGATACCATGAACAGCGAGACCAGGAAGGTCCGCAGATTTGTCGATGGATTGAGATCGGTGTTACGGTCTAGATTGGTACCACTGGACATTGGTATGTATGATGAGGCAGTGCGCAGGGCACAACTTTGTGAGCAAGATTATGAGAGGCATTCCTCTGAGTTTGGGAAGTTTAGTCGAAGTCGAGATAGAAAGAGGAAGAGGCTGGCTAGAGATAGAGGTTTCAGTTATTGAGGAGGGAGGAGACTCTTTGGTAAGGGACCACGGATAGAGGAGGTGCGAGAGCGACCAGGTAGACCTCCTACATACCCGGCCATAGCTCCGACGAAGGGCATTGTGATTGGAGGATCGAGGCCTACTACATATCAGTACAGCAGATGTGGTAGACATCATGGCGGTAGACCTTGTCCGTTGAGCCCTGTTGTGTGTTTTCGATGTGGGAAACATGGGGACATTGCTAGAGCTTGCCTGGAGATATTTGAGACTGCCCCACAAAAAGGCAGAGAGCCTGATAGAGCTCCAGCTGGTACGTCTGCTTAGAGAGGGAGAGTGACGATAGATGAGAAAGGGAAGCATGTGATGGGTCGAGGGCGAGTACATGCCTTGGACCAGGACACAGCTAATGCCTTTGCAGATGTGATTCGAGGTAACATCCTGATTTATGATTTAGAAGCATATGTTTTAATTGATCCTGGTACCACGTATTCTTTTGTATCGCCATCATTTGCATGTAAGTTAGAAAAGCATGTAGAGCGTACTCCTTTACGGATGATGATGTTGATTAGTACGCCTATGGATTCCTTTCAGCTAGTTGAGTATGTGTATAATGATTGCAAGCTAAGAATAGGGGAAAAGGATATGACAACCAATCTAATATTGCTAAGTATGAGTGACTTTGATGAAATCTTAGGAATGGATTGGTTATCTATAAACCATGCTGTTTTAGATTGTTACGCTAAGACAGTTATGTTTCCTAACCCTACGAAAGTTGTTGTAAAGTTTGATGGGAAGAAATAAAAGTAATATATATGTTGTTAATAAATAAAATATTATGCTGACTGAGAAATCAATATCTTGAAGGTTTCATTGTGTACGTGGTGGATACGGATAAGGTACATCCAGAGTTAGTAGATATTCCTGTGGTCAGTGAGTACCCAGATAAGTTGCCAAGGTTACCACCAGACAGAGAGATGGAGTTCTATATAGATTTGGTGCTTGGTACTGAGCCTATTTCGAGACCACCCTATTGCATGACCTTAGTTAAGCTAGAGAAGCTCAAGAGACAGTTGCAGGAGTTGTTGGATAGGGGTTTCATCTGGCCAAGTGTTTCACCGTGGGAAGCACTAGTTTTGTTTGTGAGGAAGAAGGATGGAAGCCTCCGATTGTGTATAGACTACAGATTATTTAATAAGGCTACCATCAAGAATAGATATCCCCTTCCACGCATTGACGACTTACTGGATCAGCTTCGGGGAGCACAGATCTTTTCTAAGATTGATCTGAGGTCTAGGTATCATCAGTTTAGACTCCGGAGTGGAGATGTACCCAAGACGATATTTAGGACCCGATATGGCCACTATGAGTTCCTAGTTATGCCATTCAGACTGACGAATGCTCCCGCAGCTTTCATGGCTATGATGAACGATGTGTTCAGGCCATATTTGGATCAGTTTGTTATCGTCTTCATCGATGACATATTAGTGTATTCGAGATCTGAGGAAGAGCATGAGCAACACCTCAAGATAGTATTGCAGACTCTACGAGAGCAGCAATTGTATGCTAAACTCAGCAAGTGTGATATTTGGTTGACAAATATCTCATTTTTGGGACACATAGTGTCAAGGGATGGCGTATCAGTAGATCCATCCAAGATTGAGGCTGTAGTTCAGTGGGAACAGCCAAGGACAGTTACCGAGATTAAGAGTTTTCTGGGTTTAGCAGGGTACTATCGAAGATTCATTGAGGGATTTTCGAAGTTAGTACTCCGTTGACACGTCTCACTCGGAAGAGTGTTGCATTCGTATGGGACGAGGATTGTGAGAAGAGTTTTCAGGAGCTGAAGAGTCGATTGACCTTTGCGTTAAAGGTATGGCACCACTACTTGTATGGTGAGAAGTTTTAGATATTTACTGACCACAAAAGCCTCAAGTACCTGTTCTCACAGAAGGAGCTGAACATGAGACAGAGAAGATGGCTAGAGCTTCTAAAGGATTATGATTGTGAGATACTTTATCATCCTGGTAAGGTTAACATTGTAGCAGATGCTTTGAGTAGGAAGAGCCTTGGGATGATATCGTATATAATGGTCAGGGAGCACGAGTTACTAGAGCAGTTTGCTAGCCTTAGTTTGGGAGTTGGGCCTTCGGACATGGATGCGGATTGTATGATTGCGAGTCTACGCTTAGAGCCAAATCTGTTGGACAGGATCAGACAGGCTCAGCAGACTGATCCGTATTGCATCGATGTGATTAGTCAGATGCAGAGAGGCATAATGATTGATTTTGAGTTGAGTTCTGATGGACTACTGAGGTTCAGAGGTAGACTGTGTGTTCCCGAGGACCCAGAGCTCAGGAGATTGATATTGTCAAAAGCCCATTCATCGAGGTACATGTTGCATCTGAGGAGTGGCAAGATGTATCAGAACCTCCGGAATGTGTACTGGTGGTCGGGTATGAAGAGAGATGTGGCTAATTTTGTGGTGAGATGTCTTGTATGTCAGCAGGTGAAGGTAGAGCATCAAAGACCTACAGGATTATTGCAGCCTCTACCTATACCGACATGGAAATGGGAGCATATCACCATGAATTTTGTGATGGGTTTTTCGAGGACCCGAAGGAATCATGATGCTATACGGGTGATCGTTGATAGACTGACGAAGTAAGCCCACTTCCTAGCTATGAGAGCTACCGATACTGTGACTACGTTGGCAGGGTTGTATGTACGCGAAGTAGTGAGGTTACATGGTGTTCCAGTGAGCATAGTCTCAGATAGGAAATTTCGTTTCACTTCCCACTTTTGGGAACATTTTCAGGAAGCCATGGGAACCCAGTTGAGTTTGAGGATAGATTTCCATCCTCAGCCAGATGGTCAATCAGAGAAGACGATACAGACTCTGGACGACATGTTGAGAGCATGTGCGCTAGACTTTAGAGGCTCCTGGGATGACCATTTTACACTAGCCGAGTTCGCCTACAACAACAGTTATCATTCGAGTATCGGGATGGTACCGTATGAGGCCTTGTATGGCCGTAAATGTCGTTCCCCTATTGGATGGGAAGAAGTGGGTGATTGAAATATTTTTGCTCCTGATTTGGTTACACAGGCTTCTTAGGATGTCTGGTTGATAGTTGAGAGATTGAGAATAGCTCAGAGTCAACAGAAGAGTTATGCTGACAGGAGACGTAGGCTACTTGAGTTCGCAGTTGGTGAGTCAGTATTTCTGAAGGTTTCTTCTTCCAAGGGTATAGCGAGGTTTGGGAAGAGGGGTAAGCTGAGTCCTCGCTACATTGAACCCTTTGAGATACTTGATCTAGTGGAAGATAAGGCCTATAGGTTGGCATTGCCACCAGATTTGTTAGGCGTGCATAACGTCTTCCACATTTCGATCCTTCGGAAGTATCACCCGGATCCGACGCATGTGATTAGTTATGAGCCATTGGAGCTCAATGAGGACATGTCTTATGTTGAGAGGCCGATTCAGATACTGGATAGGAAGGAGAAGGTTTTGAGGTTGAAGACTATCGGGTTAGTGAAGGTTCTATGGCAGCATCACACTTCCGAGGAGGCTACTTGGGAGTTAGAGAGTTTGATGCGAGAGAAGCACCCCCATTTGTTTAATGATTGATTTGGTTCTAATTTAGAGGACCAAATTCTTTTAGTTGGGGAGGATTGTCAAACCCGTATTTTCGATTTACGTATGTAGCTTGTGCCTTATGATTCCTATGTGTACGAACACTATATTTTCATAGTTGAATCATAAGAAGAGTATTTACTATCATGCAATCGATATTTTAAGAAATTAAAAATGCATGTAATCTACATAACAAGGAGATAAGGGTTAAGTTGATTCCCGAACGAGTGTAGGGGTAAAACTGTCAAATGACTGAAATTCGGTATAATTTCGATAAGACAATTTCATTGAAAATAAGAAATTAAGAAATCTTCATCAATAAAGAGGCAAAATATTGAATTTCGAGTCCAATTGATCAAGATATGAATTTATTTGAAATTATTAGAATTTTCACCTCGAAAAACGATCCCAAAAATAGTAAAAAAATATACCGAAAAGGCAAAATCGAACTGATAAATTCATTTACGGATTAAATGAATTTAATATAAATTTTTGGGATATTTTAGGATTTTTATTATTATTTTAATGAATAAATAATAATAAAAATCTATTATAAATAAAAGAAAACAAAGAAATTGAAAATCAAAAAATTAGAAAACTGACTGAAAATCGGGGAGAGAGAGTAGAGCAAACCGTCGCAGACCCGAGGAAGAGAAATCCACCGGACGGCCACCACCGGAGACCCCATGACCAAGCACGCGATCGAAAAATGAAGCCTAGCACCGTACGATCCTTCTGCCACGAGAGACGGTCCACCGACGTCGGACGCCGGCGAATCGAAGAGGGGATGGCCGCAGAGGAAAAGAGGAAATTCGACGGCCACCGGCAGTGATTGGTCCCGATCGAGGCTAACCGAGAGGTCCCCAGGCTGAGGCACGCCGAACAACGACAGCAGCACTCCGAGAACTGGTCGGACGATGCCGGCAAGACCAAAGAAGCCATGAACCGATCATCGGTTCAGTGAAGAACCTTCTACGCTGAACCGGACCGGACCGGTTCAGCCAAGGAGAAAAGGAGAAAAAGAAGAAAAAAGAAAGAAAAAGAAAAAGGAAAATTTTTTAGATTTCACCGGACTTTGAGTAAGTCGATACGAGGTCAAAAGTGACCAATTTGATTTCCGAGAAATTTATTTAATTTATATTGAATCAGAAATTGACCGGGAACTGAAATATACAATTGTAGAGTTCAACGATAAATTCTGAATGGGAGCCCGATCAAACTTCGATTTGCGCAGCATCGCATAAGCTCGGCTCTAGAGTCATATTGAGAGGTTACCGAACTACGAGATTTGAGCAGCATAGAGGAAGAGAGGTCACTTGACGTGATCCGAGGTAGGGGACTCTTGCAAGTAGTTAGAGATATCTGTACGTATTTTTGTCTGCTTTTGCATTCACTAAAATTGTTCGAGGGTCAGAGAAAATCAGTAATATTATAGGGACTCGATGTAAACTAAACACACTTTATAGTGTTGATTTTAATGATTTTAAACATCCTTATTTTTAAAGAGCCATCTACCGAATTATGTGGAAACAATCGTGCTAGAGCACATCTCGCACTTGATTTCAGATGTTTTTCACATACATTAGTGCTGGAGGTTTACTCGCTCTACATTTATTTGACATGCATGATAGAGTACTGGAGCATTGCTCGTACTCAATTTTATGTGATTGTGCATGAGAGAGTGCTGGAGCGATTAGCTTGTACTCGAGTTTTACATGAGATGCATGATAGAGTGCTGGAGCGTTGCTCGTACTCGATTCTTCATGATTTGTACATGACATAGTACTTAAGCGATTTACTCGTACTTGATTTGTAATGATAACTGTGCATGACCTAGCGCTGGAGGTTTACTCGCATTAGTGTTTGATATTTTGACATGCATATACAGTGTTTTGAGGCGGAGCGTTGACTGTGAGTCACACTCAAGACGCGCACTATAGTTTTACGTGATATATAAACATGTTAGAAAAACCATGACGATTTCTTTGTGTAGACTGAGTGTCACACTACAGATGTTCGCACTCAGATTTAGAGACGTGGCATTTATTCCATAGTATGAGGGCTAAGACCTATGACAGGCACCCCAACTATGATGCATTTCCATGGTATAAGAGGCTAAGACCTATGGCAGGCACCCCGACCATGATGTAGGGTCCATGGGTGTACGTTGTACCATGCATGTCGCATGGAGTACACTGTACCGTGTTTTGTTGTGGAGTTATGGAAGAGAGTTGTTGATAGCTGGCGGTTGTGATGGACTGACCCCCCCTCTCGTTACAGAAGTGATAACACGTACACCGAGTACTGTGTTTCCTGGGATTTCACCATGTTAGGATATGGCCATAGTCCAAAGAGATTGCATTTAGCCACTGAGTCTCGCATGATATATCACATGTGTTTTATGATACGGGTAGACCTGAGGGATGGGTCGGAACCCGATTTGTTTGTGTTGTGATGAGAAATGCCATATTTACTGTATTTTGAATGTAAATGACATATTTTATATAAAGGCATTCTTAAATGATTAAATATGCACTGTTTTGCATGAATGCCTCTGATTGATAAACCAGCATGTGTTTAGTAAATGGGATTTTAAATCTGTACTATATTATATATATTTTGAAACATGCTTTTGAATTGACAAAAGGAAAGGCAAAGAACTATTTTTAGTAGATAGTATGGATGTCTACTTGCTTGCCTGATTTCCTTACTGAGCGCGTTGATAGCTCATCCTATTCATTTTGCCCCATCTCTACAGATTCTCATCAGTAGATTGAGTCGGCTAGGGTATTGCATTGCTTTGATCCGCTACCACTCCCCATCCAGCGAAAGGTATACACATGCGTACTCTCTTTTTATCTGAACAATGTATACACACAGTGATGTACAAGTTTTAATAGTGGGGATGTAATTATATTTAAGTATATGAATTTAATTATGATATGAATCTCATGTATGTATGATACGTGAAAGAATGGTAAAGATATGTATGGATGAGGTGACTAATGCCTAATCACAGCCCAACTATTGAGGAGAGAAAGGTAAGTAAAAAGTGAAAAATTTATTGTGGTTTTTAGTAAGGTCATGTGTGGGAGAAGGGCGTGACGTTGTGACCCATAATTCATGAGTTGCATGATAGAATGGCAAATATTTTCATGTATATGCGAAAACAGTACATTTAAGTGCTAATTTGATTTGAATTGAAAGAGTTGTGATTTGAATAAGCCATCTATCTAGTTTTGTTTGAAAACCATAAGTGCTAGAGAATACTCGTACTATAGTTTGAGATATGCATCACATAGTACTGGAGGACATACTCGTACTATATTTTAAATGCGATTTTATGTATGTGAGAGTACTGGGAGCATAGCTCGTACTCGGTTTTGTGATTGATGCATATAGAGTATTGGGAGCTTTGCTCATACTCAGTTTTACATGATATAGTACTGGAGCGATAGCTCGTACTTGATTTGAAAAGAGAATTATGCATTAACCTAGTCCTAGAGGTTACTCGCATTAGTGTTTGATATTTTGAAATGCATATACAGTGTTTAAGAGGCGGAGTGTTGATTGTGAGTCACACTTAAGATGCGCACTGTAGTTTTACGTGATATATAAGACATGTTAGCAAAACCATGTTGATTTCCTCCGTGTAGATTGAGTGTCACCCTGTTGAGATGTTCACACGTGGATTTAGAGACATGGCAATTATTTTTCCATAGTATGAGGGCTAAGACTTATGGCAAGCACCCCAACTATGATTTATTTCCATGGTGTGAAGACTAAGACCTATGGCAGGCATCCTGACCATGAGGAGAGGGTCCACGGGTGTACGTTGTACCGTGTGAGTGGCATGGAGTACACTGTACCATGTGTTGTGTAGAGTTGAAGAGTATTTAGCTGGCGGTTGTGATGGATTGACCCCCCTCCCGTTATAGCAGTGATAACTTACACACCGAGATCTGTGTTGCCTGAGATTTCACCTTTTTAGGATATGGCCATAGTCCAGGAGAGTATTTCATTTAGCCACTAAGTCTCGCATGATATATCACTTGTTTTCATGATATGGTTAGACCTGAGAGAGATGGGTCGAAAACCAGTTTGTGTTGTGTTGTGAACTGCCATATTTACTGTGATTTATATGTAAATGGCATGATTGATATAAAGGCATTCCAAATTTTATAAAGATGCATTGTTTTGTATGAATGCCTACATTTGATAACTCAGCATTATTTTAAGTACATGGAATTTATTCTGTACTATTATTATATCAGTTTTGATTCATGCTTTTGAGATGAGAGAAGGAAAGGTAAAACATTATTTTTAGTAGATAGTGTGGACGTCTACTTGCTTGCCTGATTTCCTTACTGAGCGCGTTGTTTGCTCATTCCCCTTTATTTTTCCTCTCTACAGATCATACACAATAGAGTGAGCCCGACTGAGGTATAGCATTCCTTTTGTCCGTTGCCATTTCTTATAGAGCTAAAGGTATACACATCGCGTACTATTTTGTATCTGAACAATGTATAAGCACAGTGATGTACACGTTTGTAATATTGGGGATGTAGTTACGTTAATGTAAATAAATTTACTTATGAGAAATATGTACGTACAATCAAAAGTTATTTATGATGACCTATATGTATGATGTGATATGGTGAGTATGAATGAGATGACTAATGCCGAATCATAGCCCAACTGTTGGAGAAGAGAAAGGTAAGTAAAAAGTGAAAAAAAAAATTGTAATGGCTTTTGGTAAGTCACGTAAATGAGGTCGTGATACAAACCATTTAAGTCATCTCAAAATTGTAAAGATGATTTATTTTAAAGGATTAGGTAGCAAAGTATGGTTCTTAATTCTACATAACACCAGTTTGCTAGCAAAATTCCTCTTCATATATGTATATATATATAATTAATTAATATCTTATACATCGCTTGTATAGTTTTTGACTCCACAAGTAAGGTTAGGATGATAATGCATCTCTTATTTTATTTATTGTTTATTTTTTACAAATATTTGAAGGACAAGTGTCATCATCTGAACCCTATTTGTGGAGTTAAAAAACTCAACTAATGGTGCATAGGATAATTATATATATATAGATTATTATTTCATTATCTTATCCACTGACAGTGGAGTTTAAAAACTCCACAAGCGGGGTTATAAGGCTGCCACATATGCAAGTTTCATTTTTTAATTAATATTTTTTTAAGGATATGGACAACAGAAGAGAACCCGAATACAATGTGGGACAAAATGACAAAATACATTTGAGAGGTGGGCAAGGAGGTACTAGGAGTATCAAATGAAAAAACACCGACTACAAAGGATCCAACATGGTGAACTGAATCAATTAAGGAAGCGATAAAGGCTAAGAGAGATTGTTATAGGCTTTGAAGCCAAATAACATCGAAGTGAGCTTTACAAAATACAAGTTGTTCAGAAAGAGGCAAAAAGGGTGATGACGAAAAATAAGGCGAAAGTTGTGAAAGAGATTTATAACAAGTTGGACATAAAAGAATGAAAGAAAGAGATATGTAGATTGATGCGAGCAAGAGAGAGGAAGAGTCGAGATTTGGGAGTTGTGAAATGTATGAAGGATGGGCACCAAAGGACTTTAATTAAGGACAATGATATTAAAGAAATGTGGCATGATTATTTAAACAAACTATTTAATGATGGATAAAGACAAATTGTGGATAATATCTCAGTGCCTCCCGAGGATTTGAACCAATGCTTTTTGTACAGAATCAAAGAGATAGAGGTAAATAAGGCATTAAAGAGGATGAAGACAAGGAAAGCTATTGGGTCTGATGACATTCCTATTAAAGTTTGAAAATGCCTTGGAGAGGTCGGAGTTAGGTGGTTAACAAATCTTTTTAATAAAATTTGGCGTATTAATAAGATGTCTGAGGGATGGAGAAAGAGTGCAGTGGTACCTGTCTATAAGAATAAAGGAGAAATTCAAAGTTGCTCCAATTACCGATACATAAAACTAACGAGTCACATAATGAAATTTTGGGAAAGAGTTATAGAACAAAAATTAAGGAAGACTGTAGAGATATCGAAGAATCAATTTGATTTTATGCCTAGCCGGTCAACTACAGAAGCAATACACTCACTTAAACAACTCGTGGAGATTCTCGAGTACGAGGGAAAGATACGCTTAGACAGAAGATTCTCGAGTACAAGGGAAAGATGCTCACATGGTCTTTATAAACTTAGAGAAAGCATATGCTAAAAGTGCCTAGAGAGGTGTTATAGTGATCTTTAATAAAGAAAAGAGTTTTTGTAAAATATATTGAAATAATTAAGGAAATGTATCGAGATAGGAGGATACATGTGAGGATGTGTGGAGGGCAAACAAGTAAATTCTTTATCACAGTAGGGCTTTATCAAGGGTCAGTGTTAAGTCCATTTTTGTTTACTACAGTAACGGATAAGCTAACAAAATCCATCTAGGATAATGTACCTTGGTTTATGATTTTTGTAGATGATATTGTCCTATATGCTGAGACTAGAGTGGAGGTTGATACTAAATTAGAATTGTGGAGACAGATGTTAGAGCCAAAAGGATTCAGACTAAGCAGAGCAAAGACTGAATATATGGAATGTAAATACAGTCTAGACAAAGAGGAAGATAAGAACATAGTGATACTAGATAGGGTGGCGATCTCTAAGCAAGATCACTTCAGATATTTGGAGTCGATCTTAAAAATGGATAGAGAGATTGATGGTGATGTAATCCATAGAATACAGGTTCATTGGAGCAAGTGAAGAAGTGCTACAAGGTGTTGTGTGACAAAGGAATTCATATAGGGTTAAAAGGTAAGTTTTACAAGACAGTCGTTAGACCAATATTACTCTATGACAGTGACTATTAGGCAATTAAAGGATTGCATACACAGAAAATGAGTATAGTAAAAATGTGAATGTTGCGATGGATGTGTGGATAGTCGAGAAAAGATAGAAAAAGAAATGAGGACATTAACAAAAATATTGGAGTGAGACTTATCAAAGACAAGATGAGTGAAAGTTGTTTACGTTAGTTTGGACACATATAATGTAGAACTGTGGATGCTCAGGTTAGAAAAGTGAAGGTTATAAATGATGATGATGTGGCAGTCTTGTACCTTTTTTTTAGAGTTTTTAAAGTCCATTGTCTGTGATTGAGATTATAATCGTACATACATATATATATATATATAGATTATCCTATACACTACCAGTGAAGTGTTTTGACTTCACAAGCGGGGTTAGGGTGATGATACATGTCTTTTAAATATATAAATAAATAAAATAAGAATGGTTATTAACTTAACCTCGCTTGTGAAGTCAAACAATGTCACTGACGATGTATAGGATATTAATATATATATATATATATATATATATATACCCTTTTAAGAATTTTAAAATAACTTGCCAACAAAATTATGCTTCATAAGCCTCGCGGTGAATGACCCTTTTTTTTCATTTCAACTTTAGTACATCTATTATAAAACATTTTCCTATGATACATGAGCTAAATGGGGCATTATGCAATTTTTTTCATAGGTAAGTACAAGGGAGAAAGAGAATTCGACCGATGAATCTAATTTGTTTTAAAGAGCAACAACTGTTACATCAATTTTTTATTTTTAACATTATCCATGTTATAAATCACTGTATTTGGTTCATAAAAAAGTTCCCTAAATACAAAATACCCAAAACAATCTTATTATCAATTAAAAGATAAAATAACTTTAATTTTTATTAAATTGACATTTTATAAAAGAACAAGCCATGGACGAACCAATTTTGATTAGTATAATTTCTTAAAACAAAATCAAAATAATTGACGTGTTCATGTAAATAAAATTTAGTCAAATAAGTTGCCTTGTAATTAGACTTGTAGTTGTAGTTCAAACCAAAATAATGTTTAATTAATAAAAATATTTTTATTTAATTTTATACATTAAAATATTAAAATATTAGTATTTTAATAACTTTAATTTTTTGTCCTATTGGGCATCGAAGCCGGATAAAGTCTAAAAAAAAAAACAAATTTTCCAAGACTAGTCTGATTCGGCCTATAGACACCTATCCCTTTGCAATTTTTTATGTAACATCTTCTCAAAACCTTAGATGGGAAGCAAACAGATGACCAAAAACATTCTTCTCTCTCTCTCTCTCTCTCTCTATATATATATATATATATATATATATATATATTTATATTGATTAATGTGTATTGGTTGGCAAAAAAGGAAAGGTCGATAAAGAGAGTTAAAACGTAGGATAATAATTTTAGTAGTTATTGCTGTCATATAGAGCTGAATAATCTAGCATTGAAAATAGATGAAACGTAGCCATAGAAGAAAAGTTTTTGACCTCTTTCTTTGCTAAAAGGCAAATTTTCTTACCTTGAAACTTAATTATTAGTTTGTGCTACATTTCTCGTGCTTACCATGTTCTCTATATTCATTCGATTCTTTACCATCTTCACCACCTTTTCACAGCCACCATCATCTTCATGCTGTGTCTTTTCCCTTCGTCGTCTACTGCTTCTGTTTCCTACACCTACCGAATCTGTTCTACCTTTGCATCACTATCATCATCTTGTTGCTGCTCTTCCTAGTTTGCTGCATTTGTGCCCTTGTCCAGCAATAACTGCGTCGTGCTTATTCAATCTGAAACTGCACCTCGTCTCCTCACCATCCCTTTCCTGCAAGCTCTACTGCTGTAACGACCCGTGACCTATAAAAATTCGGATGTAAATTTTTTCTTTAAACTTCGGCTTGTAACTTAATCCTTTATTCACTTAGGCTGTATTCTTGTTCAGTGTCAATCCTTAAAAATATTTCATTTCATTTATCCTTATACAGATTACATCCTGACACATTACTTTCAATAGATGTCTATGCATACAAATGGTCTGGTAAAGAGATAAAAATGTATACCTCACGCATGTAAAAGAGGTAGTCTGGGGAAGCTCGTATCCGCCAGCGTACGTCGTCTACGCAGCAATTATCAACTATAATTCATTGCAAACAATCTGAGAGGTGAAGGGGTGAGCTTTCGGAAAAAAGCCCAGTAAGAAAATACATTTAAAGTAGTTCTGATATGTAAAAGCATGCAAGAATCATTCATGAAACAAACTTTGCTCAGAAAAACTGATCATAAGTTTCTTTTAGAAACTAATACTTAGAAGATATGTAAAACTTTCGTTACGTGCATAGTCATCATAGGAAAATATGAAGCATGGGTTCTTTGAATCAAATAGCATGCTTAAACCGTTTCATAAAATCTTCATCGTTCATGGATAATTTCATAAAATCATCGTCTTTCATAAACGTTTCATAAAACATAAATCATTCTTAAACCTTTCATCATAAATCATGATTATTCGCAAACATTTCGTCATAATCTCATATAAACATAGTCATTCCTCATCATCATCATTATCATAATCATAATCATGGAGACTAGGCTATAATTAAGTCATGCGATACGTGTCATTCTCCGTAGAGAGTCATCATACCTATGGCCATGGTAAGGGGGGTTGTAGACTGGATCAGGGTCGTACAACATTTCATAAAAACATGGGTAGTATCTATCTTTCTTACTTTCTCTAGCACCTAGCTAAGGCACGGGCACCAAAGGCACTCTCTATGCGGGTAACATTCATGCGTGCTGCGCGGGCACGAGATACTACCAAAACATTATCATCATTAACCACAAGTAGCAAGACATCTACCACACAAGTAGAGTCAAGTGCTACAGGGGCCCTACGTACTGGCACTCGAGTGGTGAAGCCGAAACACCACGAGAAGTAGCAATGCATAAAGCGTATAGTCTCAAAAACTCTTTCCCTTTTTCTTAAATACTTTTGAAAATGTCAAAAGTTCCTTTCACAAGCATAAATATAGGTTTTCAAACCATCATAAAACTCCCATACATTTTCATACTTCAGGAAATTCATTTCATAAGCATAGATGTACTTAGTGAACATTTCATAAAACGAAATCATGTTTCGTAAATCGTTCCATAAGTATGAAAATAATCATAAATAATTTCAAAACATAACATTGCTTCATAAAAAATCTTTTTATCAATGCAATGAGTGTTCATATCGAAACTAAATTAAATTATACCTCTTACCTCGATTTATCAGAAATTCCAAGTTCGAATAGTGAAGCCTCCAAGTATCTCACTTAAATCCTTCTACGATTCTCCTACACCGAAATTTGTATTCTTAGTATCCTATTTATTCAAATTACCTATGATGCGTCAAAATCGTAATCTTGCTTACCTACGGAAAATACACTTGAAATCATAAAATACGTACAGTTATCTCTAAAACTTGCATAAATTCCTTACCTTGGTGTCTATCCGTAATCCTTACTTGCTTCAACTTAGCGAGTCGGCGAGCTCGACACTCCCGGCTTATTTCATCGAAAATTTCAAATAAATATTTTCGATCGCCTTTTTTGCTCGAGTTTTCTCGAATTCTCAGTGTCTTTCTTGCTTCCTCCAAATATACACATATATAATTTATATATATGTATATAAAAATATTACTCTCTTTTTTCTTCTTCTCTTTCTTTTTTTTTCAAATAATTCCCCTTTCCCGCCTTTTCTTTTTCTCTCTTCGTTCTTCTTTGTTTCGGTTTGCACAGCTACTATTCATTGTCACCAGCCACGGTTTTCTATCTCTTCATCGTCTCTTCCTCATTGTCATCCTGCCTCCATCTGTCACGACCCAAATTACCTAAAAATCAGAGTAAATTTTTCGCTTTTTCATTTATTATTTAATTCTCACCTTTCTCTCATCGTGACCATCCTACAAACAGTTGGGCTATGATTCGGTGTTAGTCACCTCACACTATTACCAATTCCATTTCCATAATCAAGTTTATACATCAGAGTTTACTATCCTTTGACTTTAATTAAATACATACCCATTGGTATTTATAACTCTACATCCCCGACATCAATGTCCGTTTACAGTACTGTGCATTACATATTTAGATACAAGACCATACAAATGTGTATACCTGTCTCTCGATGGGAAGCACCAAGCATGCAAGTCCTCAGCCGCTTACTAATTTCTGTGAGTGCTCTGAAAAGATGGGAAAATAAGGGGGGTGAGCAAACCACACACTCAGTAAGGAAATTATGCAAGTAAGTAGATAGCTCCACTATCTACATGCTCATAATGCCATGCCCTTAAATCCATTTCTTTTCATTAAAATCATCAAGCATAAAGTCATGCATATTCAATGCCATAGTTCATCCAAAACTATTTGTGTATATACAAATCATGTAATTGATGCATTCAAAGCATTTTATGTGACATCATTAAATCATATTAAGCATGAATTTAAACAAGATCATGCAGTCTTTCATGTCATGTAAGACAATTCATGAATTCGAAATGAAAGCATGGAAAACATCATCATACTACTACATTCAAATCATTTCATTAAAACTGTAGTATAAACTGACCCTTCCGGGTCAATCATCTCATAAAACAATTCAATAAATTTCATTATAAAACTTCAGTTATAAAACCACCCTTCTTTCAGGGTCACAAATCATAAAATCATGAAACCGGGGGCCTGACCCCTCCTTCGGGTCTACCCTGGTCTAACAGACCACAATTTATATCATGTGAGACAATCAGGTAATTATCAGTAACATCGAGGACTATGGCCATATCCTAGTGATCCCGGGCAACACGGTACCTAGTGTGCGGGGTATCACACCTGAAACGGGAGGTGGGTCGTCCTACCCGCCAGAACAGCATAACACCAGGATTGCGAGGGCAAGGCTTGCTGCCTCGTGGCTAATGCCACTCCACTCCAACAATCCCCACGGTACAGCGTACTCCGCGTGATATACACGGTACAACGTACTCCGTGAACCCAAGCTCAATCAGGGGTGCCTGTAATAGGTCTTATCCACCCATATCATCTCTGTCTCAGTATGCACGTGTGAGCATATCATCTCACTGTGACACACAGTCTACAGGAGGCTCCAACAGGGCTATATGCATGTAATATAAATCCCTGTGCGATCGAAGCTCAAGCACGGCTCCATGCATATTCATGATATCAGAAAAACCTCGGGCGAGCGAAGCTCTAGCACGGTGTCATAGAAATCAATGAAATCTGCGTACGAGCAGAGCTCCAGTACAACTTAAACTGATTATAATTTCAAGTAAAATCCACGTACGAGCAATACTCTAGTACGGATATGTATAGAAACTCAGTGAAAACCTCGTACGAGAAAAACTCCAGTACGACATTCAAATGAATCATAAAAATCATATAAAACTTTGTGCGAGCAAGCTCCAACACAAATGAATGCTCAAGTAAATCAAATCTCGTGCGAGTTACACTCCAGCACGGCTTTATGCATAATTAAATCAAATCTCGTGCGAGTTACACTCCAGCACGGCTTTATGCAATATCAAATCAAAACTGGATGCGAGCTAAGCTCCAGCACATTTTTTATGCAAACCACGTCAAAACAAATCAAAACATGTCAAAACATGTCAAAACAGAGTGCGAGCTAGGCTCCAGCAGCTCTCATTTCACAATAATAAAAATCAGTGCGAGCACCATGCCCTAGCACGTTTCATGCATATGATGTCACACAAGTCGGTGCGAGCAAGTGCTCAAGCACATTTATGCACAATCACAAACGTAGATATAGTGCGAACTACATGTCGGCACTATCTGTTTTCCATATAACTTGATAGTTGGCCTATTTCCAAAGAATTTTCATTTAAATACAAATAACACTTACATAGTTTTATCATGTGAAATTCATGCAATTACTGGCCAATCTATCGATTTACTTTGATTAAAAACCAAGAAATTCCTTAAACCATAAATTTCCTTAAATCATGCATTTCATGCATGTCATGCTTTCACCATCCTTAGGTGAACTTCCCTCAATAGGGGTAAAATAGTCTTTTCACTTATTTCGATCCTCAAAATTATTTAACCCAGTTTTAGGATCTTTATACTTAATCAAGGTATACATACATATTCAGTGTACAGAAAAACTATTAAAATACGCGTAGCTACCTCTAGCTACTCACACAATTCCCTTACCTCATTTTTCTGTACAGTCTGACCTTTCACTGATGTCTCGTCACGCAGTCCGATTTGCTTTCAATCCAAATCAAATCTCCGGCACTGCGGATACATATTCATCAGGTCAAATACAATACAATTTAATTGTATTTTCATATTTTTCTGGGCTTAATTTAAATCATTGGGCACGTTTACCCATATTGGGCCCGACTGCACCTTAATGGGCCTTAATCGGCCTTAAGCCCGTTTACCACACTTTATCGAGGCCTATTGGGCTCATTGGGCCCAGCAGTATTTATTTAGCCTCGTTCTAAATTCTCAGATATCTCAATTTAATATTTACGACAATTTATCCAATTTTCCAAAATTTAATTCATTTATGCGGAAATTAAATCCGTAATTTATGCGTTAAATATCAATCACGCATAACGATATAAAATTGTCGTAAATAAGGGTTACTTACCCATTATTCCATGATCGTACTCAAATCGAGGCTGTCTCGAGCTCTCGGTTGATGCCAATAGTCGAGCTACACAATTAAATATATTTTCGGGTAAACTTTCAGTCGATTATTTATCAAATTAAATATTTCGAAAATTAAATCGGTCAGTTTGACCGCTTACCGACTTACCCGAAGCTCGATTGCATCAATGGAATTTTCCCCAATTTTTTCTCTTTTTCTTTTTCCCTTTTTCTTCCTTTTTTTTCCTTCTCTTTTTGGCTGAACCGGTCCGGTCCGGTTCAGCATACCTCACTGCACTGAACCGGCCGTACCAGTTCAGGCCTCTTTTTATCCTTCCGGCATGGTCTAGCCGATTCTCGGTGCCTTACCACCGCCGTTCGACGCGTCTCTGGCCGAGGGACATTCGGTTGGCCTCGATCGGGACCAACTCACCGCCGGTGGCCGTCGTTCCTCTTCTCTTCTCCGCGGCTTCAATCTCGCCGATCTGCCTTTCCCAGCGCCGTTGGAGCCCGTTGCTGGTGGCAGAAGGATCGCTCGGTACCGGGCTTCCTTTTTCGATCTCGTGCCTGGCAGCTGGTCGCCGGAGGTGGCCGCCCGGTGGTACTTCTTCCCCGTCGGTCTTCGCGGCTTGTTTTCTGTTTTTTCTCTGTTTCTGTTTCTCGCGTTTTAGATTTCATTTTCTGTTTTTTTTTTTTATTTATAATTAAAACTTATTATTATTTTAATCAATTGAAATATATTAAAATTGCCAAAATATCTTCAAAAATTATTATTTAATTCATTTAATCTATAAATGAATTTATCAATCCGATTTTACCTTTCCGGTATATTTTTTGATTATTTTCGGGATTATTTTTCGAGGCGAAAATTTTGATTTATTCCAATAAATTCATATCTTGATCAATTTAACCCGAAATTTAATTATTTCTTCATTATTGATCAAGATTTCTCAATCCCATATTTTTAATTAAATTTTCTTGTCCCTATTAATATCGAATTTTGGTCTTTTGACCGTTTTACCCTTGCACGTATTCGGGAATACCATTTAAATCCTTTTGCATTTTTAAATGCACTCGAAAATATCGGGTCTTACAATCTCCCCCACTTAAGAAATTTGGTCATCCAAATTAGAACCAAGGCAAATGAGTCCATAAATAACTCCGGGTACATCTATTGTATCATATACTATCATCCTCAAGTGACTTTCTCCGGAGTGTAATACTATCATAATGCTTAACTAGGGAGATCATCTTAAACCTCAACACTTTCTCCTTTCGTCTAATACCCGAATCAATTCTCCAATCATACGTTATACTTTCATTGAGCTAACTGTTGGAGCTCATATCCAATCACATATACTGGGGCCGGGTAGTATTGTCGAAGCATCATATCCAATTACATATATCGGGTTCGGATAATATTTCCGAAGCATCAAAATATGGGACACATTGTGGATGCCTGTTTATTCAACTGGTAATGTTAACCTACAGGCCTTACCTCCCACTTTGTCCGATATCTCTATCCGAATCTTGTTACGTCCTTAAGATAAGTAACTGTCAACAATACTGATTCACCCTCGGTGAATTCCAATGATTTCTGTCTCTTGTCAGCTTAGCTTTTCTATCTGCTCTGAGGTGTTCTTAATCGCTCATAAATCAACTGAACATCCTCAGAGGTTTGTCTTACCAATCGGGAACAATTTTTTTATCTGTCACCCACTTCTTCTTATCTAAGTTAGGGAACAACTCCCTACGGCCATACAATGCCTCATTTAATCTCATCCCGATACTCAAGTGACAACTGTCATCACTGGCGAATTTGATTAGTAGCAATTGATCATCACAGGAGCTCATAAAATCAATGGCACACGCTCTCATCACATCCTCCAGAACCTGTACAGTCCTCTCTGACTGACCATCTGTCTGAGGGTGGAAGCTGTGCTAACACTCAATCACGTTCCCATAGCTTTCAAAAACATATTCCCAGAAGTGGGAAGTGAAGCGGGAATCCCTATCTGATATCATGCTCCCTGGAACGCTACACAATGTATCACAATTTTCCATTCACATAAATTCGCCTACACAGTTAGAGTATCTGGGGATTTTATAACTAGAAAGTGGGTACACTTAATCAATCTATCGACTATCACCCAGATAGCCTCGTGATTTATCCGGGTCCTCTATAACCCATCACAATATTCATGGTAACTTGTTCCCATTTTCGTGTCACTATAGGTAGAGGCTGCAATAACCCTGCAACTTCTTTTACTCTACCCTAATCTGCTGACATACGAGACACTTCTCCACAATCACTACAATATCACTTTTCATACCTGACCACCAATACCTTTTTTCAGAGATTTCAATATATTTATTATTTTCTGGATGCACTGTATATCCCGAAGAGTGAGCTTCTGACAATAATACTATATCATCAACTATGGTCCTGGGGAGCACTTATACTGTGTCTGAACCTCTGTGAATCATCATCACTCACTGTGAACTCTGTCACTATACCCTTCTGAATCTGACCCACACTATCGACACCATGCCGATCATCACGCTAAGCCTGAAAAATCCGATCACTCAAATTCGGTTCTAACCTCAGGCTAGCTGTCACAAAATCACCGTCATCATCAGAAGGGATCACATCACTACTGAGGCTCACAACTGCTCTAGCAGCTCACGCTCCCTGACCATCATATGTGATACCATCCCGAGGCTCTTTCTGTTCAAGGCATCAGCCATTACATTAGCCTTTCCTGGGTGGTACAATATTCACAATCATAATCCTTGGAAGCTCTAACCCTCTTGGTTATCTCATATTCTACTCTTTCTGTGAAAACAGATACTTGGGGCTTTTACGATCAGTGCATACTCGAAATTTCTTACCATTTAAGTGGTGGCACCATACTTTCAGTGTAAACACTACGAATGCCAACTCTAAATCATGGGTCGGATAGTTTCTCTCATGATCCTTGAACTAATTGGATCCATAAACGACTATCTTCCCATTTTACATCAATACACAGCCCAATCTTATTTTGAGGTATCCATACATACTGAAACCTCTTGAGCTGTTGTTTATGGTGAGATTACTTACGGTGGTCAGTTCATTGCTTCAATATACCAAAACTCACTAAAGCTATTTTCATACTTATCATACTACTCATATGAAATCTTTTTCTAAACGAAACGTGTCAACTGAGCAGCCCATTTCAAGAAACTCATAACACCTCGTCTGTAAGACAGTTTCTTGTTGCTACTCATGCTCTTCCCTGGACTTTGAATACATCAAAATATCATCACTCAAGATGATAACCAATCGGTCCAGATAGGGTTTAAATACCTTTTCGTAGTTGAGTTCCACTCAATATTTCATTCACTCATATCCTTGACTTATGTACTCATAAACGTATAAAGTCATTTCGAAATCGCTTCCATTCAAGATACTAACCCACGTCATTTCCCTTTTTTTTTCTTATATTAACGGCTTTTATAAAATTTTAATTTTTTAAACCTTCATGATTAATGAATTTTGTATTTCTTTATCGTACCAGTAAAGGTACCTAAATTTTAAATGTATATATTATGACTACGACTGTCGATTTCAGTTTATAGGTTATGTGTGCGCTTCTACAAGCTGCCAAATCTTCAGGCGGTAAGTATTTTAAAATACCGTTATTAACCCTCAGACTTGACTACATACCGTTTAATCCAAATTACTTTGCATATCAAGGACATCCTTACCTTGCATACGTCTCTTATTCCAATATATATCTTTTAATATATCACTTGTAACAAACTCTTTCATTATTTGTCAAACTTACAGTACACTTTTTCAGTGATGTTTTCACCCCTATTTTCAACTTACAATCTCTATACCCATATTCAATTAGTGAAAATCAGTTAACCATCATCCTCATGCCTAAGGGTACAGGCTTCACATTTTTCACTAACTTATAAGCAACTGAAGGCGGTATGAATAAATACGTGGCACCAGGATCAATTAAAATAATTATTTCATTATTCACAATCAGTGTGGTATCTTCCACCACATCTGATGAAACATCAAAAGTGTCCTGGTCCAAGGTATACACTCGCCCTCATCCAACATCTTATTTTCGTGGTAACTACCACACATTCTTACACTGTTCACACTGCTACTCTGTCATACTGTTACGTAGCAGGTCGGGGTCCTTAAATCACAATACCCCTCGTAAGTATTGAAATTAGATATACTGGGGTTTATCAATCAACTTACCCCGTGATTTATCAACTCTAATCCTTTTATCAAACTACATTTTCTTTCCGTTCTGACATCTCAGTCATTCTCTATTCTCTTTTTGTCTCTATTTCGGCCCATACTACCTTTTTCAATCTCAGAGGCGTGCAACTCATGATCTTATTTAACACATCTGTAGTCAGCGCACTGCCTCGTCATAGGTAGTGATATCTAACGGGCTAATCGGACTCTAATTGACAATCTGAGCCCTTCCATGAACTTTCAGACATCTCGACTCTCACTATTCACCGTGTCCGAGTCACATCTGCCTAGGAATATAAACTGAGTATCATACTCATTAATCAACCATTTCCTCTGGGTCAGAGTAAATAATTTCATCTGGAAATTTCCTTTAAACAATATCCGGGATATTCTGTCACCGGAATACATCTAGAATTACTTTTCATGTCCATTATGGATGTCTAATTCTTCAAATGGGTCAAGCGAACTTCAATTAATGCTCCAACTCACCCTCAAATCACAAACATACTTTGAGCAATTAGCTCGTAAAATATTCTCCACACTCCGCTCCAACCTCACAAAGCGTGTCTCAATACTGTCTGATCTCTCTGTCAGACTCTATCCGATCTCTCTGTCAGACTCTGTCCGATCTCTCTGTCGGACTCAGTGGGGCATGCTCAACATCAGCCTCCACGTCAATCTCATCTTAAGTCTCATGTGGCGACTCAGTACAACTCTTGGGCCTACCTCTACGGCCTCGAGCTCGTGTACTCGCCTCTCAACCATAGCGGCTATTAGTTAATGAGTCGATTCTTGCATTTAAAAATCAAATTCTTAGCTGCACTTCCATCACGATATACACAATTGTATCTAAATAATGCACAGTACATGGGGATGTAAACTTCCTTAACCACTAACACCGACTCATATTAGGCCAACTCAGCTCTGATACCATTAAACTGTCACGACCCAAATTACCTAAAAATCAAAGTAAATTTTTCATTTTTTCATTTATTATTTAATTCTCACCTTTCTCTCATCGTGACCATCCTACAAACAGTTGGGCTATGATTCGGTGTTAATCACCTCACACTATTACCAATTCCATTTCCATAATCAAGTTTATACATCAGAGTTTACTATCCTTTGAATTTAATTAAATACATACCCATTTGTATTTATAACTCTACATCCCCGACATCAATGTCCGTTTACAGTACTGTGCATTCCATATTTAGATACAAGACCATACAAATGGTATACCTGTCTCTCGATGGGAAGCACCAAGCATGCAAGTCCTCAGCCGCTTACTAATTTTTGTGAGTGCTCTGAAAAGATGGGAAAATAAGGGGGGTGACCAAACCACACGCTCAGTAAGGCAATTATGCAAGTAAGTAGATAGCTCCACTATCTACATGCTCATAATGCCATGCCCTTAAATCCATTTCTTTTCATTAAAATCATCAAGCACAAAGTCATGCATATTCAATGCCATAGTTCATCCAAAACTATTTGTGCATATACAAATCATGTAATTGATGCATTCAAAGCATTTTATGTGACATCATTAAATCATATTAAGCATGAATTTAAACAAGATCATGCAGTCTTTCATGTCATGTAAGACAATTCATGAATTCGAAATGAAAGCATGGAAAACATCATCATGCTACTACATTCAAATCATTTCATTAAAACTGTAGTATAAACTGACCCTTCTGGGTCAATCATCTCATAAAACAATTCAATAAATTTCATTATAAAACTTCAGTTATAAAACCACCCTTATTTCAGGGTCACAAATCATAAAATCATGAAATTGGGGGCCTGACCCCTCCTTCGGGTCTACCCTGGTCTAACAGACCACAAGTTATATCATGTGAGACAATCAGGTAATTATCAGTAACATCGAGGACTATGGCCATATCCTAGTGATCCCGGGCAACACGGTACCTAGTGTGCGGGGTATCACACCTGAAACGAGAGGTGGGTCATCCTACCCGCCAGAACAGCATAACACCAGGATTGCGAGGGCAAGGCTTGCTGCCTCGTGGCTAATGCCACTCCACTCCAACAATCCCCATGGTATAGCATACTCCGCGTGATATACACGGTACAACGTACTCCGTGAACCCAAGCTCAATCAGGGGTGCCTGTAATAGGTCTTATCCACCCATATCATTTCTGTCTCAGCATGCACGTGTGAGCATATCATCTCACTGTGACACACAGTCTACAGGAGGCTCCAACACGGCTATATGCATGTAATATAAATCCCTGTGCGAGCGAAGCTCAAGCACGGCTCCATGCATATTCATTATATCAGAAAAACCTCGTGCGAGCGAAGCTCTAGCACGATGTCATAGAAATCAATGAAATCTGCGTACGAGCAGAGCTCCAATACGACGTAAACTGATTATAATTTCAAGTAAAATCCACGTACGAGCAATGCTCTAGTACGGATATGTATAGAAACTCAGTGAAAATCTCGTACGAGAAAAACTCCAGTACGACATTCAAATGAATCATAAAAATCATATAAAACTTTGTGCGAGCAAGCTCCAGCACAAATGAATGCTCAAGTAAATCAAATCTCGTGCGAGTTACACTCTAGCATGGCTTTATGCATAATTAAATCAAATCTCGTGCGAGTTACACTCCAGCACGGCTTTATGCAATATCAAATCAAAACTGGATACGAGCTAAGCTCCAGCACATTTTTTATGCAAACCACGTCAAAACAAATCAAAACATGTCAAAACATGTCAAAACAGAGTGCGAGCTAGGCTCCAGCAGCTCTCATTTCACAATAATAAAAATCAGTGCGAGCACCATGCCCTAGCACGTTTCATGCATATGATGTCACACAAGTCGGTGCGAGCAAGCGCTCAAGCACATTTATGCACAATCACAAACGTAGATATAGTGCGAACTACGTGTCGGTACTATCTGTTTTCCATATAACTTGATAGTTGGCCTATTTCCAAAGAATTTTCATTTAAATACAAATAACACTTACATAGTTTTATCATGTGAAATTCATGCATGTCATGCTTTCACCATCCTTAGGTGAACTTCCCTCAATAGGGGTAAAATAGTCTTTTCACTTATTTCGATCCTCAAAATTATTTAAACCAGTTTTAGGATCTTTATACTTTAATCAAGGTATACGTATACATACATATTCAGTGTACAGAAAAACTATTAACATATTCAGTGACCGATTATCGACTTACCCGAAGCTCGATTGCATCACTGAAATTTTCCCCAATTTTTTCTCTTTTTCTTTTTCCCTTTTTCTTCCTTTT
This sequence comes from Firmiana major, assembly GCA_033439115.1. Classification (NCBI taxonomy): domain Eukaryota; kingdom Viridiplantae; phylum Streptophyta; class Magnoliopsida; order Malvales; family Malvaceae; genus Firmiana; species Firmiana major. The sequence goes on along the minus strand of CM065907.1, from coordinate 37,643,964 downwards.
TTTTCCTTCTCTTTTTGGCTGAACCGGTCCGGTCCGGTTCAGCATACCTCACTGCACTGAACCGGCCGTACCGGTTCAAGCCTCTTTTTGTCCTTTCGGTGTGGTCCGACCGGTTCCCGGTGCCTCACCACCGCCGTTTGATGCGTCTCTGGCCGATGGACGTTCGGTTGGCCTCGATCGGGACCAACTCACCGCCGGTGGCCGCCGTTCCTCTTCTCTTCTCCGCGGCTTCAATCTCGTCGATCTGCCTTTCCCGGCGCCGTTGGAGCCCGTTGCTTGTGGCAGAAGGATCGCACGGTACCGGGCTTCCTTTTCTGGTCGCGTGCCTGGCAGCTGGTCTCCGGAGGTGGCCGCCCGTTGGTACTTCTTCCCCGTCGGTCTTCGCGGCTTGTTTTCTGTTTTTTCTTTGTTTCTGTTTCTCGCGTTTCAGATTTCATTTTCTGTTTTTTTTTTATTTATAATTAAAATTTATTATTATTTTAATCAATTAAAATATATTAAAATTGCCAAAATATCTTCAAAAATTATTATTTAATTCATTTAATCTATAAATGAATTTATCAGTCCGATTTTATCTTTTCGGTATATTTTTCGATTATTTTCGGGATTATTTTTCGAGGCGAAAATTTCGATTTATTCCAATAAATTCATATCTTGATCAATTTAACCCGAAATTTAATTATTTCTTCAATATTGATCAAGATTTCTCAATCCCATATTTTTAATTAAATTTTCTTGTCCCGATTAATATCGAATTTTGGTCTTTTGACCGTTTTACCCTTGCACGTATTCGGGAATACCATTTAAATCCTTTTGCATTTTTAAATGCACTCGAAAATATCGGGTCTTACACCATCATCACTGTTCTTTCTTTCCAGCCTCCAGCTCCTACCCGAGGCTGGCTGTCACGACCCAATACTACCAAAATCAGTACAAATTTTTCGTTTTTGAAAAATCTTTCTTACCTACTCGTGACATATTCCTCTAAACAGGTCGGGCTGTGAATCAATATCGATATACCATTCAAACCATTAAGAAATATCACACGTAAACATACATACTGATATCATTAATCATATAATAGAGTGGTCGGTATGTTTATACATCAAATAATTCTATATTTACATCCCCAAATATTCTTTCATATACAATACTGTACTGTAAGCATACTAATACAAAATTCTGTACGTGGTGTATACCTGACAGTCAATGGGAAACAAAGATATCAGCTATGCCGTCTACTCTCTACACCCGCTATCTCTATGGTGGAAACACTGAAAGTGGGTGGAAAATGAAAGGGTGAGCTCCACATGCTCAGTAAGGCAATAATACAAACGGGTAGATAGCTATACTATCTACATGCTGATAAGAAATCAGGATATATGTGAGCATGAGGTAAAAACAATGATATGCCATATGTATAATATCATCTGTTCTAAAACAGGAAATCGGCATATTAAAACATGGAATAATTCTCATGTGAAAACATCTCATGCTCAATGAAACAACACGTTTTAAATTACCCCATCTGGGTCAAAATACGATACACTCACAAATCAAAATCCATTTCAACAAAATTCTTTATTTTCAAATCTCCGATATAAAATCACCCTTCTCACAGGGTTACAAATCAATGAAAGTCTCATAAAATCCCTCCATGGGAAAAATCAAAACTCAATTGAAATCATAAGAAAATCGGGGCCTGACCCCTCCCTCGGGTCTACCCTGGTCTATCAAGACCAATAGTTATATCATGTGAGACATGTAAACGACTATATCGGTAATATCCAGGACTATGGCCATAACCTCGTGATCCCTGGCACACGGATCCTAGTGTACGGGGTATCACACCTGAAACGGGAGATGGGTCATCCTACCCGCCAGAACAGCATAATATCAGGATTGCGAGGGCAAGACTTGCTGTCTCGTGGCTAATGCCACTCCACTCCAACAATCCCCACGGTACAGCGTACTCCGCGTGATATACACGGTACATCGTACTCCGTGAACCTAAGCTCAATCAGGGGTGCCTGTAATAGGTCTTATCCACCCATGTCAAGTATGTCTCAGTATGCACGTGTGAGCATATCACACTGTGACACACAGTCAACAGGAGGCTCCAACACGGCTACATGCATGTCATATAAATTCCTGTACGAGCGAAGCTCCAGCACGGCTCCATGCATATTCATGATATCTGAAAACCTCGTGCGAGCGAAGCTCTAGCATGGTTTCATAGAAATCAATTAAAATCTGCGTACGAGCAGCGCTCCAGTATGACTTAAACTGATTATACATTCAATTCAAATCCACTTATGAGCATTGCTCCAGTACAGATAAGTATTAAAACTCAGTGAAAACCTCGTACGAGAAAAACTCCAGTACGGTAGTCATATAAAACAAATCTGTAAAATAGTGCGAGCAAGGCTCCAGCACTCTGAGTATGAGTTAAAATATAAAATCCAGTGCGAGCAGTGCTCAAGCACGATTACAACTCATATAACACTGATAGGTGGCTCAATATTATCAAAACATGTTAAATAATCCAACCTATCCATAAATTGCTTGAATTAAAGCAATATCATCATGGAAACATTAAAATCATGAAATTCATGCAATTTCATAGCCTTAATACCCTTTTTTGAAATTTTCCTAACTGGGGGCAAAATAGTCATTTTCCACTATTTCCATATTTTTTCGTAAAAATTATTATTCTATTTTCGGGTAGCCTATTGAATTTAACGTAATGTAAATCCCCTCAAAATTGCGTACAGCTACCTCTAAGTGTTCATAAAATTCCCTTACCTGGAATCACGCGCGAGCTTATCCCGACTCGGCCGTACCAGGTTTCTCAGTCCATTTCGCTCGTCTACGGAGCTGCATATAACCACATATGGGTTTAGTTCAATATACAGATCAATATTTCACTCTTACTGATCGAATCTAAAGCTCTGGGCTCGTTTTTACTTTATTGGGCCCAATTGCACTTTAATGGGCCTTGAACCCCTTTTTCAGCCCGTTTTCCACTTTTAAATCCCTTCTTTGGGTTTACTGGGCTCATTTGATTTATCAATAATCATCGGGCTTCGTTCCAAACTCAGTGGATAGCCTGGATACTGTTTACGATAATTACTTTGAAATTTCAAATAAAATTCCAATTATGCAGAATTAATTCGTAATTTCCGTAAAATAATCGAAACTCTGCATTAAAGGACTCATATTATCGTAATTAAAATGTACTTACCCAATATGGTGCGGGGTACAAAAATCGGAGCTAAATCGGCTCTCGTTCGGGCTCTGTAGTGACACTGCACAATTATTTAAATCCGGGTCATTTTTTAATAAAATAATATTAAATTGAATTCCCAGGATTTATCCGCAGGTCAATCCCTACCCTCGGTCACTTACCTGAATTTTGGAGTCGTCCCCAGGTACACTTTCTTCCATTTTTTTTCTTTTTCCTTTTCTTTTTCTTTTTTCTTTTCTTTTTTTTTTCTTTTTCTTCCTTCTCCCTTTCCCGGCTACGGTGCCGTTTTGGGCATTTCACCGTCGCCGGCATTTTCGGTCGTCTCGCCGGCAGCCAGTGGCCTTAACAGAACCGTCTCGGCCAGGGGATCACTTTGCGGGGTCGAATCGGCGCTAAGATGCCGCCGTCCGCCGGGACCGAAGCGTTTTCTCCCCGGGACTTTCGACCGTCGATTCGCCGGAAATAGCTGCCGTCGACGCGCGTTGCTGGTACCGTCGGAATCGCCGAGCGTCGCTCTACCTTTTTCGATCGGTATCTGGGCTCAACGGCCGCCAGTGGCTCGTCGGACGTCACGGGTTCAGACGGGTTTCACGGTTTTGATTTTCGGGTTTCTCTCTCCCCGATTTGTTTTTCAGATTTTTCATTTTTTTCATTTTTTTATTAATTAATTTATTAATTGATTTATTATTATTTTAATACATTAAAATATATTAAAATAATCCAAATATCCCAAAAAATTCTTTAAAAAATATTATTAAATTCATTTAATCAATAAATGAATTTATCAGTGTATTTTCGTCTTTCTCGGTATATTTTTCGATTCTTTTCGGGAAAATTTTTCGAATTAAAAATCCCGATTAATTCCAAATTAATTCCCGTAAATTTCAATAAATTAATATCTAGATCAATCGGCCTCGAATTTAATTATTTTCCTCGATATTGATCCAGATTTCACAAATTCCATATTTTTAACGAAAATTACTTATCGATTTCATACCGAATTTTGGTCTTTTGACCATTTTACCCTTGTATGTGTCCGGGACCAAATTGAATCGACTTTCTTTCATCAATCCACAATCTTTTCCCTATTTTCAATTCTTCATTTTCAGTCAACTCGATTTAATTCCTTAAACAACTTGTTGCTTCTTTATTTTCTCGATTTATCGTTATTCGATTTTACGTACATTATTTCGTTTCATCCACATTTATCAAATCCGAATCAACCATCTTATGAATCCATTAACATAAACTAATGTCATACAATATGGAAATCATAAGGAATATCATACAAAAATTGCGGATCTCACACTGGCCTACACTGCTTCTGTGTTTATCATCTGTATCTCTCAAGCTCTGTCTTCTTCTCCTCCTGTTCATGGTTGCCTTTAGTCTGCAGTTCACTTACTTCTTCAATACTGGTTTGATCTCTCAGCAAAATTCAGTCTCTATAGTTTCATTTTATCTTTTTGTTTCAATCTCGCCACTCTCCTTGGCTGTCTTAACTATATTCTTTCATTTCTTCAACTGATGCACGCAATCGTTTCCAGCCTTACTCCCACGTCTTCATTTCCTTTCATTATTTCAGTCTGCCCACTTTTCTTTTCACATTACCAGCCATTTTGAACTGCTCCCATCATGCATATTTCTTCACTAAATTGCTGTATATATCCAACAGACAACATACTCATTCTGCACACTTTCCCACCGAAGGCCATCACTCCTAGTATATATATATTTAACATTTCCACCTGCAGAAACTACCTGCCTGCCTTGGTTTTGTCCCATCTCGAGCAAGCCTATGCATATAGCTTCTGATTTGGTTCAATTTTTTTATTTTTATTATTATTTTTTTCTCTTCTCCTGTTATCTGTCCTCTCTCATTCATTTTCATTTCTTTTGCTACAGTCAACAGTAGCAGGGTTATAACAATTTTCATTTATTTCTTTTCACTACCTATTATATACAACATATGACATATGTATATTCATATAAGTATATACATTTGTACATGTATATCTAATCTTCACATTTTACTTGGGGAATAAATAAAATATCATTTACCTTAATATAAATATGCATGTCTGAGTACTTGATTAAATTTTCCATGAAGTGTAAGGTAAAAATCCTAGATTTGCACTTAAATTGATTCACCCAAATTCTTTCGTCAAAAATAAAAATCGAATTAACTATTTTCCCGTAACCTTATATCCCAAATATAACTCACTTAAATTGTATACCAGGAACATGTTTTCAATCCCAATGGCTCAATAGTTACTTATTGATAAAATCCAATATATGAAAATTTTAGGGTATTTACAACTGCAGTAAAGCTGTAATGACCGAGCCTCTAAATCGTGCGCTGCGAACCTCCTCCTGCCAGCATCTTCATCGCCACAGGCCCTGCGCTATTGCATCCATCCCGCTGCCTCTATTTTGCTTCGGCTACCTGCATGAGATTCAACCTTGCTGAATTGCTGCTTATTGTATCATCTCATCAGCTGTAGTGCTTTGATAACTGAGAGAGAAGAAAATCGTAGTGGGGGAGAAAGAGAGAATAGATCGAGAAAGATTAGGAAAGAAGGAAAGAGAAAGAAGGGAAGAGGTAATTTTTTTAATTTAATATTTAGTTTATTTATTTAGATAAATTAGGTAATTAATTTAATAATTATTTAGATTTGGTTAGGAAATTAATTTATTTAGATTTAGATAACTAATAAGGAAACTAACCTAATATTTACATAATTTTAGATCAATGATTAATTAGGATAAGATTTAATAAATTAATTTGCATGATATAATTGGTGTGATATATTTTTTATAAGGTAATTTAGTAAATTAGTTTTGCAAAATTAGAATGATATGACCTTTTAGGAAATCATAGTGAAAATTCTTAGGATATAATGATAAATATAAATAATAAAATATGAAAACAAATTGAAATTAGTTGGATGATGGAATCTTTAGAATTATTGCGAATGTGTAACATATGAGGAATCTCAACTGAGAAATTCTTGTTAAATTTGGCAAGAATGATGGAAGATTTAAACAACTAATTTCAATAAAAATAATAAAAGTTTGTATTGAAAAATTAATAATGATTAATCATATATGTAGAGACAAAAATTAAGATTAAATAAAATAAAAAAGTTGAACAAAGATTATTCTAATGATAGAATTCTTGGAATGGTTGCGAATGTGTAACATCTACAAAATTCTTAGGTGAGAAATTTTCTTTTGAGTTTAGCCAGAATGATGAAAAATTTAAATGAAAAATTTCAATTAAAGATAATTGATGTTTATCCTAAGTAATATAATAAAACAAAAAAAACAAAATAATAAAAAAATAATAATAACAGTTGAAATGGGTAGCAAGATAATAATTAGAAAAATAAGGTAATAATAAATAATCATAAGACATTTAACTGATTCATTGACGGAGCCTCTTAAGGTGGGTCAAATTGGACTACTTGAATACTATTGAGATGAGGATTGCTTCTTAAGGATTCAACCATAATGATGGAGATGACTTGGAAACATTTTCTAATATTAATCTTATTGAAACCTAATAACACTTAAAGTTAAATTTAAGAGATCTAAAACTAAGTGGTATCATTTTAGGATGGGCGTTGCGGGGGTGCTACTCCTTCCCTATACATAATCTTTTTCTAAACTCTAAATGGTTGCTGGCTACTCCTTGAATTTAAGTTTAGCGAGTTAGGACTTAGGTCTTAACATGTTATGATAGTATATTATCTATTAAATCATGCCACATTCATATTATTAAAAAAAGTCAATCATTTATCATCTAGATCATTAATAAGTCTTTTGGAAATAAATATTCATCATTTAATTGTCACATATGATGTGTAATAAATGACTGACTTGTTTCAATAACGTTAATATGTGGTACCATTTGAATGGAAGGAATATGTAGACTTGGAAATCCTAAACACGATACGAATAGGAAACACGAAGGTGACGCGAGTTAAAATTGGGTAAAAAAAATATGAATGTGTTAAAAAAACTAAAATTTTGTGTTTCCTATGTTGCATGAATTTTGATACGAAATTTTCGTCTTTTACATGACATTAACACGAATAGCCAGGTCTAGTTTCATACAATAGTTTCTCATCATTTAATTAATTAAGGGACTTTCTTGTTTACACATTTACTATTTGCCTTTTATTTTTTATTTATAGTTTAGCAAAAAAAAAGAAGAAATAGTAAAAGCATCAATCTAATGAAACCAAGAAAAAATAGTGGTAGTAATTTAGATCTAATCAACACTTGATAAAACATCACTGTAATTCCTAAAACCAAGATACCATAAGAAATATTCTTGTTAATGGGTCTCTTCTAGCTAGGGTTTTCTTTCTAAGTGAGAATTGTGGTGTTCCCGTGATAGTTTTTTTTTTTTGTGCAATTTTGTTATTTTCATTTAGTATGTTCTACAAGTTTGATTGGTATCAGTCCTTAAGTGTGAATTAGAAAGAAGAAAGTTTGAAGGAAAGTGGGGTAGATTAACATTAGGGAAAGAGGAGCAATAGGAAGTGGTGATCAAAAGAGATTGGGTTGATGAAACTTTAGATTTAGGAAAGTATTGTTTGTTGGGCAAACTCTTTACCAAAAAGGGGAGTTAATGTTGAGGCATAAGAATGTTTTTAGGAAGATCTAGATGTTGTCTAAGGGGCTGATTATTAAAGACTTGGGAAAGAACTGTTTGTCCTTCAAATTGGAGAATGATAAAATATTGTTCAACTAGCCATGGTTTTCAACAAAGGATTTAATGGTGTTTCGAGAGTTTGAGGGCTTGGAAAAATTGGAATCTATCAGTATTGATTATTGTCCATTTTGGATTCAAAATTGTGGGCTTTCACTTTGGGTGATGTGTAAGAAAGTCAGTATTGTACTGGACTAGATGATGGGTGTCGTCGAAGAGGTTGTTAGGGAAAGTGATAAGATAGCATAGGGAATTTTCCTTCATATTAAAGTTTACCTCAACATCCATAAGCTTCTTAAACTATGCAAAAAAGTGGCAATCGAGAGTGTTGAGAGTGTAGTTATTAGGTTAAAATCTGAACATTTGCAGGACTTTTATTTTGTATATAGGAAGTTGGATCGTCTGGAAAGTGAATGTGATATAGTAATCTGCATGAAAAAAGAACATGCCAAAGTTGTTAGAGAATAGGGGATAGGTTGAGGGCAAATATTCAAAAAAGTTAGCTTACAAAGGGTGATGGAAGTGAGTTTAAGTCAATTCCATCACAATCTAAGATAACTTATCATAAAGTTTTGGATGTTAAAGGTTGGGATGTAGGAGTCAAAATTTGGTGGCAAATAAGGTGGTTGATAATGGGGCTGCTTGGGATTGCCAACGGGGTATAGGCAATCAGAACACTTTAAGAAAGGAAATTAGGTCAGTAGTGATGGCTGAAATTTTAGTAGATAGTGGCAAAGGTTGTGTAACATGATGCAATGAAATAAGGAAGGTGATCGGGCTTTAATTAAAATGGTTGACTTCTCACCAAAGTTTAAAAAACAATTACTAGTAGAAAAACAATGGGCTTCAATTATTCAAAATATAGGTTTTGATAAAGTAAATATGGGCAACGTTGGCTTTAGCATAGAGATCCCTTTAGTGAACATTCCAATAATGGAAGGGGATATAGTTTTCAACACATCCGGCCCATTAAATGGCACATGTAAAGAACAGTAATGGAAACATCACAGGGGACATGTTCTAAACAAAAGACAACAAGTTGAAGCTTGATATTTTGGTTGGTAGGAAGAGGGCCCAAGATGAGACATGGGTGGCGGGATCTCAGTATAGAAATGACATGAAGAAAATCTAAGATCACGATAGGGCTAATGTTATTGGAATTAATAAAAACTTCATATAATGAAGATTGACGCTGAATGTTAATCCTGCCAAATCTAATGAGTTGTTTAGTATGACACTAACCAAACGAGGGTTTAGGGGATCCTTGACAATCCATCAACTAACCAAATTGGTCAAGGAAAACAAACCTCAAATGCATTTCCTATTAAAAGCGAGAAAGAAAAAGCAAAATGATGGATCAGATAGTAGTTAAGTTATGTTTTGACTATGTTTTTGCTATAGATGCTGAGAGTCGAGGAAAAAAATTAGTGTTGCTATGGGTTAATGAGGTGATGGTGATTTTCTCTTTTTCATTAAATCATATTAATGTAATAGTAGGAGAGATGATGAAATAGAAGAGTAGAGATTTATAGGGTTTATGGTAACCTTAAGACATCTTAAAGAATAGTCTTTGTCCACACTATGTACTTTAAGGGATAAAAATTCTTTACCTTGGTTATGTGCTAGGGACTTCAATGAAGTCTTATCAAACAATGAAAAAGGGGGTGGCTGAGGAAAGCTGGATTGGTAGATAGAAAAGTTCAAAACAATTATGGATAGTTGTAGTTTTATGGAGGTTCCCTACACTAGTCCAAGTCTCATAGGTGCTATGGGGATGTGAGACCCCATGTATATATGACTTATTTATATGTAAATGAAAGTATAAGGCATATGATTTTTGGATCATGTAAATGTGAATGTATTGCAATGGGATAAATGAGTGTAATGATACAAGCAAAGGATAAATGAGGGCTGAAGTGGCCACAAACTAAATGAACAGAACTTTAAGCATTCGAATTGAAGATAAGGATTTAAACATAAAATGATAAGGCATAGATTGTGAATTCTGTGTATCCTTTATGAATTCAAGCAATACACACAAGTCACATTGTATGTGAATCATAAGAAATGAGCCTTTACATGCTCTAAGTGGGATTAAAATGTAAAATGAGTATTGGAGAAATGAAATAGGAGTTTACCTTTGAAAAATCTAGGAAAATGCAGCAGGAATGCCCTAGATGAAGGCCAGATCGATCTCCTATTCAAGGCAGATCGATCCTTTGTGCAAGCAGAACAATTTCAAGTGTATCTGCCAAGGCCAAATCGATTCCCCCATCGAGTAGATCGATCTCCCCCATGAGTAGATCGATCTGCATTTGCTTCTGCCTAGCAGAGATTGATCCCTTCCTAAGTGCAGATCGATCTCTCCCAATGAGCAGATCGATCTCATGTTGCCTCTGCCTAGCAAAGATCGATCTCCCCCAAATGAGCAAATCGATCTCCCTCATTATAAACCTAAAAATTTGAGAGCTAAAACCACGGGAAGATCGATCTCTTACCTTAGGGGATCGATCTCATCATCCCTGCTCTATAAAAACTCGACGGTAAAACCCCTCTTCTTCACCAAATCAACACATCTCTCCATTTTTACCCAAAATACCAAACTTTCTCTCTCTAAAACACACCCCCTTCCAAAAAGATTTGAGAAAAACTATTAGATGCAAAGTTATTCATTGTGAGGAGAAGAACAACATAGCTTGGAGCCAACATTTAACTTATTGGATTGAAAGAGCTAAGGAGTCTTCTAAATTTGGACAAGAGAAAAGTCAAGCTAGGTGAGTTTCTAATACACCAACTCTAAGTATGTATATCTTGTTGTTGTTGTGAGTAGATTGGTGTATGAATTGTTGATAGAAACTACTTAGAATGTGATGAATCAAGCATGACCTAGAATGAGTTTAGTGTGAGAAAAGAAGATATTGTGAAATTGATGATAAATGGGTTATACCAAGGTGTTAATAATGTTGTATGCATGATATTGAGATTGTTATATGGAATCAAACTTATGGGATTAGTCAAAGTGATGAAATGTGCATATATAATGTTGTAGAAATGCAAGAATGAATGGAAAATTATGGATAAAACATTTATGCCAAGTGTTGATAAGTTACTAAGTGAGTTGCTAGCTAAATTGACTAGGAATGACATAATGATGGCCAAATGTGATAATGGGTCAAACTTGATGAAATAGGCTCGATAAAATATGCTGACTAGTTGAAGTCAGAACATGAGTTATCGGTATTGACTCATATGACTGATGGATGTTTGTAGCTCCCAATGATATATCTGGAGAAAATTGAGCCCAACCGCGAAAAGCGGGAAAGGAGGAAGGAGTTACTTCACCGAGAATTGAGGTAAGGGAATTGTATTAGCCCTAGGGGTATCTGTATGCGTTTTCGGGGGCATGGGTAAATTCTTTAAGTGTCTAAGGGTCTTAGAATGAAATGGATGTTTGAAGGGTAAAGAAATCGGGGAATTTTGAGAAATGTTCATGAAAAGCAAGAACATGATGTTCTTGGGTTTTTACTGCTTTTCGCATGTGAATTGGTAGGTTGGCTAGTATTTTAAGTGATTTGCATAAAAATAGCTTGATTTGGCTTTATAACCATACTTTGCAAAGAATGAGCCACCTACATGAGTTTGTGGAAATGAAACGTGCTAGAACATTGCTCGCACGAGATTTGACATGTTTATACATGCATTAGTATTGGAGCCTAGCTCACAGTAATGTTTACATGGATTTCATGATATAGTACTGGAGCATAGCTCGCACTAGAGTTTTACATGCATGAGTGTTGGAGCCTAGCTCGCACTAGTTTTTCATTGGTTTTAACATTGTGCTGGAGCATTGCTCGCACTAGATGTCCACTTTACTTGTTGTTGTGCTTGAGACTACTTGCATGTGATTTTATGACATGTTGGGAGCCGTGCTAAGAGCTTTGGGTAGGCTGTGTGCCATGTCGATTAAATAGGCTCGTGCGTGCGTATTGAGATGTGTCGTGATATGATGTGATGATATGGGTCCACAGGGTACATTATACCATGAAAATAGCATGGAGTACGCTGTACCATGTATGGTTATGATATATATATACCTTCTTCGGACGATGAGTATTCTGCTATGGATCGACGGGTTGGATGTGACCCCATCTCCCATGAGAAAGCAGATAGAGGTGATACCCCGCACACTAGGATCCGTGTAGCCTGGGATCACAGTGGATATGGCCATAGTCCTAGTTATTACCCTTATTACTATTTGCCTATCTCACATGTCTTGTTTTATGATAATCCATGTTTGAAATGTATTTATGGGTTAAGACAGTACATGGGAGGGGCTGAGTCCTAACAAATGGTGAATTTGGTGGTAATTTGTGTTGAGTTTGGAATGCTTTTTAAAGTGCACCTTGCATGATGATTTTCCCATGCCATACTTATGACTTTCGCATGAGGATTTTCCATGCTTTGATTTAGACTTGTGCACTCCTTTAAATAGCATGAACTGCTTTACATATCATGAACACGATCATGAACTGATGTTTTGAAGTATGATAAGTAAAAGTGTGCTTTAAGCATGGCATCACAATCACGTAGATAGTACAATTATCTACCTGCTCGCATGATTGTCTTACTGAGCGCGTGGTTTGCTCACCCCCCATTATTTTCCTCCTTTACATAGCACTTACAGTAGATAGAGAGCGACTGAGGATTGGATTTTGGTGTCCGCTGCATCCTATCACACAAGGTATACACATTTGTATAGTTTTTTTTGTATCTAAACATGTCGTAGCACAATAATACTTTGAATGTAACATTTGGGGGATGTAAAGAATTGTGAACACATGTAAACAACAACTCTGATTTAGAAATACAAGTGTTTACGTTTAAATGCATTGTATATTGAAATGATATGTGTCAGACCCGTATTTTATGTAGCATGTTCCTTATGATTCCTATGTGTATGAACACTCTATTATTATAGTTGAATCATAAGAAGAGTATTTACTAGATTTAAAGAGTAAGTGAAATGATTTAACACGCATAAGCTACATAAAAGCCTAATGTGAGCTATAAGTGTCACAAGCTAAACCGAGTGGATCTGAATCATTCTGACTGAAAATAAGAACTTAAAATGAGAAAATATAGAGAGCTTATGAAGGAAAGTCAGTTTGATTTAGTTTCAAACACAAAGAACGAGAGTAAAAGCTAAAAAGGGTAAAATGGACCTTTTTAGCGAGTTAAAGTATTTAAGGTGTTTCGAGTGTATTTATCTACCGAAAAAGATGAGAGTGTAAAACATAAGATATGATACTTTCGAAATTTTGAGAAAAAGTCAACTTGGTCAATGATTAAGGAAAAAGTCAACTATAGTTAAGAAAAGTGAACTTTTACCATAGTTGACTAATCATGGTTAGGAATTAACCTAAGTATGGAGAAAACATTTGGAAAAATATTATTGGTCAGAATACAAGATAATCATCCCCGAAAGTAAGGAAAATTTATTCGGAAGGATTCCAGATTTAATTTAATGGTTAAAAACGTAATGGGCCTAAAGTGAAGATTTTAAAGCCCATTAAGGTATACTAAACGTAGATCGAAATTCTTAGGTCCCTTAGACCGAATTGTTAGACCGATTGATAGGCCAAATATTGAAAAAATAAAAGGCCCGAGGTATAGAAAAAATTTCAGCCCGAAAACCCATTAAGAAAGCCCAAACCGAGAGGCCCAATTGTAAAGCCCATTAGGTAAATATCTAACCATAGTTAAAGCTAACTATGACTCATTAGATGACTCATTAGGTGACTCATAACTAAACCTTAGGAAGTCAATTTTAATGGGTGAAAAGTAAGGCTTAATGGCTAAGTAAATGGCTTATAAAATCAGCTACACCATTGTCATCTTCACCATACCATTATCGGCTACATAAGGAAACCATTGAAATACATTTATCCAAGCTTTCTCTCACGAGAAATCACTAGGATTTAGGCATATTTGGAACTTGCATTCTTCATGAAAGCTGTTACAAATTGAGAGGAGAGTAACATATGTTAGAATTGGCTATCAAGAAGCCATAGTGTGCAAACCGTGAGGCTCCAAGATTTCGGCCAAGTGTGAACACAAATACTAGGTATATTATCAAGCTTTCAAATTCATATATGTTAATGTATGAATGATTTTAAGTATATTGGTATATGTTTTAAGCATTTAAACATATGAAATCACTATGATCATGGTTAGGCCGAGAGTGAGTAGTGAAATATTGATGAATGCCCATATGATATTAAGGCATAAATGAGTTGATATACATGTGTTAATAATTATGGTATAGTTAGAATTAATCAATTTGATTAATTAATACATGTATTAAGTTTGGCAATCAAGGTGTTTGATAAAATACCTAAATAAACTATGTGATGATTAAGAACATTGCTAACCAAGTGTTTGTGAAAATGCCTAAGTGAATTGGCTAAGGAAATGGACATGGACGGCATGTCATGGTGTGACCGACAACATGGAGTGCTCTCAACCATGGCATGTGGCCGAGAGGTCCAATGGGTCTAGGACAAGCCTAATAAGAGTTGGTGGGCCCCACAAGCCCAATAGGCCCAACGAAAATGAATAGTAAAATGAAAATGGGCTTAAGGCATAGTTAGGCCCATTAAGGTTTATTAAAGCCCATTAAGGGAAATAGACTGTATTTAATGTGAAATACAGTAGGAAAACTATAATTAACTTGATAAATGGTTATATGCAGCTTCAAAGATTATTGGAGGAGCAAATCGGACTGTTGGATCGAGCAGCGTTGAGAAAGTAAAATTTCTCGAGTGATTGCAGGTAAGGGACTTTTATAAGTAGTTAGACATACCTAAAGGTATTTTCATCTACTTTTACATTCACTTAAAAACTCTAAGGGTCAGAGAAAGTGAATAATAATTATTGTGACCTGATAGTGGCAAATTACGATTTTACCCTTAGTTAGGAAAAAAGTCAACTTTTGTGAAAAGTTGTAAAAAGCATGGAAACCATCATTTTGAGTGTTTTACTGCTATTTAGCATAAGAATAAATAGATGGGCTAATGATTTTAAGGTTGATATGAATTAAGCACACTTTATAGTGCTGATTTTGATGTTTTGAAAATCATCCCTTTTTAAAGAGCCATCTATCAAATTATGTGAGAATAAATCGTGCTAGAGCACAGCTCGCACTTATTTTTATATATTTTCCACAGATATTAATGTTGGATTGTGATTCGCACTAGATTTCCATGACATGCATGATAGAGTGTTGGAGTTATTACTCGTAGTCAGTTTTATGTGATTTATACATGATAGAGTGCTGGAGCGATTAGCTTGTACTTGAACTTTATATGAGATACATGACATAGTACTTGAGCTATTGCTCGTACTTGATTTGATGAGTTTTGTGCATAGCATGGTACTGGAGCTATTGCTCGTACTTGATTTGAAACATGAACTATGCATTGACCTAGTTGTTGGAGGTTTACTCGCACTAGAGTTGAGTTTGTGATGTCAAACAGTGTTTGAACAGAGTGTCGACTGTGAGTCGCGCTCAAAGGCGTGCACTGTAATTTATGTGATATATAATACATGTTGAAAATCATGCTTGATTTCCTCGTGTAGACTGAGTGTCACTCTATGAGAGGTTCGCATATGGATTTAGAGACGTGGTATGATATTCCATGGTTTGAGGGCTAAGACCTATGGCAGGCACCCTGACTGTGATGTAGGGTCCACGGAGTACGTTGTACCGTGCGAGTGGCATGGAGTACATTGTACCATGTGGTGTTATGGAGTTGAGGAGGATATAACTGGCGATTGTGATGGACTAACCCCCCTCCTATTGCTGCAGTGATGCCCCGCACACTAGGATTCTGTGTAGCATGGGATCACCATTATAGGATATGGCCAAAGTCTAGGATATTATTTCATTTCACCATAGAGTCTCACATGATATATCGCCTGATTGACTGATTTATTTACGGATAGGCCTAAGGGATGGTCGGAATCCGATTGTTGTGATGTGAATAATTTAAATGCCATATTTAATGTGATTTAATTATACATGGCATGATTTCTCTAAAGGCATTGTGATATTATAAAGATGTATTATTTGGTACTACATGCCTACATTTGAGAAAGCAAGCATGATTTCTGTACATGAGATTTAATCTGTACAAGTATATATATTTAAAGACATGCTTTTAAAGTGAGTTAAGGAAATGATATTTTCGAGGCATAGCATTATTTTGAGTAGATATTATAGATGTCTACTTACTTGCCTGATTTCCTTACTGAACGCGTTGTATGCTCACCCCCCTTTCTTTTACATCTCTCTACAGAGCATCAGCAGTAGAGTGAGAGCATTTGAGGGATAGTATTCCTGTTGTCCGCCGCTAGTTCCTATCGATCGACAGGTATACATATTTTGTACGGTTATGTATCTAAACATAGAAACATCACAGTGATATATACGATATATATTATGGAGAATGTATTTGTATTAGCTTTTATGATCTCACATGTATTATAAAAAGAAGTTACAGTCAGTAACAGTATATTGACATGTATGTATGAAAATGGATGATACGATATGCGAGGAAGCTAACATCGAATCACAGCCCAACCATTGAATAGAGGAAAGGTAAGTTAAAAATGCAAAAAATTTGTAGTGGTTTTTGGTTAAGTCATGGAGGGTCGTGACAGAATGGTATCAGAGCCGAGGTTGGTCTGATGTGAGTCAGTGTTAGAAAATAGGAAAGTGTACATCCCATAGTAATGTGTTGTGTTTAGATACAACTGTGTATACCAGATGGGAGACAGACTAATTTATGAGTGTGAATGCAGGAACTTTGCCTATATGGCAAATACTCATAGTGGTAGAGGGATGAGAGGTAGGGCTCGAGGCTGTGGAGATAGGCCTGAGAGACGAGCTGCTGCTAAACCATTACCTACCCATGAGACTTCAGGTGCTATTGAGGCACCAGAGTGTGCTGAGATGCATTTTACGAGATTAAAGCGTAGTCTAGAGACGATAGTATAGATATTGGCACAGACGATGCCAGGTAGGCAGGGACAGGAGGCAGGAGCTGCGACAAGAGAAGCAGTTGCCCCTGATACACCTACACAGCTAGCTCATGCATCGAGGACTGTAGATACTCCTACACCCCTACCAGTTTTGGGTAATAGTGGATTAGGGTACGGATGTGATCTGCATCGGTTGCGAGAGTTCCAGAAGTTTAGACCTCTATCTTTTAGTGGGGTCAAGGACCTTGTAGTTGCTGAGGAGTAGGTTGCTGAGATGGAGAAGCTTGATGGATTCTTCGAGTGTACGACATCGGAGATGGTTGCATTTGCTGCGTTCCTACTGAAGGGAGCTGCAGATCATTAGTGGAAGTCCACCAGACCCATATTGAGAGCCCGACATACAGATATTGGTTAGGAGATATTTCGGGATGCCTTCAGGAGGCAGTTTGTCCCCAATACCGCACAGCAAAAATTACAAGCTTAGTTTTTGAGACTGAGCTAGGGGAGTTTGTCAGTGGATGAGTATGAGACTCAATTTCTATCCTTAGGGAGATATGACCTAGATACCATGTATAGTGAGGCCAGAAAGGTCCACAGGTTCATCGATGGATTGATACCGGTTCTGTAGTCCAAGTTAGTCCCATTAGATATAACCACCTATGAGAAAACAGTGTGCAGGGCGCAATTGTGTGAGCAAGATTATGAGAGGAATGCTTTTGAGTTTGGGAAGTTTAGCCGGAGCCGAGATATATAGAGGAAGAGAGCAGCAAGAGATAGAGGTTTCAGTTATCGAGGAGGGAGGAAACTCTTTGGTAAGAGACCACCGGTTGAAGAGGCACGAGAGAGACCTGCTAGACCTCCTGCTTATTCGACCATAGCTCCAGCAAAGGGTATTGTCATAGGAGGACAGAGACCTACTACCGATCAGTGCAGAAGATGCGATAGGCAACATTGAGATAGACCGTGTCCGCTGACTCCTATAGTGTGTTTTCGATGCGGGAAACAGGGGCATATTGCTAGAGCTTGCCCAAAGATGGTTGATACTGCTCCACTGAAGGGCAATGAGCCAGAGAGAGCTCCAGTTGATCCTTCTGCTTCGAGGAGGAGAGCGACAATAGAAGAAAAGGGGAAGCAAGTGATTGGTAGAGGGCGCGTACATGCTTTGGACCAGGGGACAGCTGATGCTTCATCGGATGTGATACGAGGTAACATCCTAATTTATGATATTCAAGCATATGTTTTAATTGATCCTGGTGCCACACATTCTTTTGTATTGCCTTCATTTGCATGTAAATTAGTAAGACATGTAGAGCGTACACCGTTATGTATGATGATGTTGATTTTTAAGCTTATGAATAGTAGTCAAGTTGTAGAGTATGTATTTAATGACTGCAAGTTGAGAGTAGGGAACAAGGAGATGACAGCCAATCTAATATTGCTAAGTATGAGTGACTTTGATATAATCTTAGGAATGGATTGGTTATCTGCAAACCATGCTGTTTTAGATTGTTATGCTAAGACAGTTATGTTTCCTAACCCTACTAGATATGTTGTAAAGTTTAATAAAAATAAATGAAAGGAGTAGTTATGATTATGATATGATTTACTGACTTAGAAAACCTTCAACATATCAAGGTTTCATTGCGTACGTGGTAGATATGGATAAGGAAGATCCGGAGTTGTTAGATATTACTATGGTCAGTGAGTACCCAGATGCTTTTTCGGATGAGTTGCCAGGGTTACCACCAGATAGAGAGATGGAGTTCTGTATAGACTTGGTGCCTGGTATGGAGCCTATTTCGAGACCACCATATCGCATGGCCTTAGTTGAGCTGGAATAGCTCAAGAGGCAGTTGCAGGAGCTGTTGGATAGGGATTTTGTTCGAACGAGTGTTTCACCTTGGGGTGTACCAGTTTTATTCGTAAGAAAGAAGGATGGAAGCCTCCGATTATGTATAGATTATCGATTGTTGAATAAGGCCACCATCAAGAATAGGTATCCCCTTCCACGGATTGACAACTTGTTAGATCAGCTTCAGGGAGCACAGGTCTTTTCCAAGATTGATATGAGGTCTGGGTATCATCAGCTGAGAGTACGGAGTGGAGATGTACCCAAGACAACGTTTTGTACCCGATATGGCCATTATGAGTTCTTAGTCATGCCATTCAGATTGACGAATGCTCCAGCTGCATTCATGGCTTGATGAACGATGTGCTCAAGCCATATTTAGACTAGTTTGTTATCGTCTTTATTGATGACATATTGGTGTATTCGAGATCTGAGGAAGAGCATAAGGAGCACCTCAGGATCGTATTGCAGACTCTACGAGAGCTGAAGTTATATGCTAAGCTCAGTAAGTGTGACTTTTGGTTGTCACAGATCTCGTTTTTGGGACATGTTGTATCAAGGGATGGTGTATCAGGCTATCCATCCAAGATAGAGGCTATAGGTCAGTGGGAACAGTCGAGGACAGTCATCGAGATCAGGAGTTTTCTGGGTTTAGCTGGATATTATCGGAGATTCGTTAAGGGATTTTTGAAGTTGGCTGCTCCATTGACACGTCTTACTCGAAAGAGTGTACATTCGTATGGAACGAGGGTTGTGAGAAGAGTTTTCAGAAGTTGAAGTGTCGATTGACCACCATTCCGATTCTCACTATCCCTACCAGCTCAGGAGGATTTGTAGTGTATACCGATGCTTCGCATCAGGGACTGGGCTGTGTATTGATGCGGGATGGAAGGCTAGTTGCTTATGGATCCAGACAGTTGAAGGATCGTCAGAAGAACTATCCGACCTCTGATTTAGAGTTAGCAGCAGTAGTGTTTGTGTTGAAGGTATGGCGCCAGTACTTGTATGGTGAGAAGTTTCAGATATTTACCGACTATAAGAGCCTCAAGTATCTGTTCTCATAGAAAGAATTGAACATGAGACAGAGAAGATGGCTAGAGCTTCTAAAGGACTACGATTGTGAGATACTTTATCATCCGGGTAAGGCTAACATTGTATTTGATGCTTTGAGTAGGAAGAGCTTAGGGATGGTATCGTATATGATGGTTAGGGAACATGAGTTGCTAGAGCTGTTTGCTAGTCTCAGTTTAGGAGTTGTGCCTTCTGACATGGATACAGGCTATGTGATAGCTAGTCTACGCTTGGAGCCGAATCTGTTGGACAGGGTCAGAGTGGCTCAGCAGACTGATCTGTTTTGTATGGATGTGAGTGGTCAGATGCAGAAGGGCACAATGACTGATTTTGAGTTGAGTTCTGATGGACCTTTGAGGTTTAGAAGTAGATTGTGTGTTCCCAAGGATCCAAGACTCAGGAGATTGATATTGGCGAAAGTTCATTCATCGAGGTATACGTTACATCCAGGGAGTAACAAGATGTATCAGAACCTCCGGAAAGTATACTAGTGGTCGGGTATGAAGAGAGATGTAGCAGATTTTATGGCAAAGTGTCTCGTATGTCAGCAGGTGAAGGTAGAGCATCAGAAACCTACAGGGTTATTACAGCCTCTACCTATACCGACATGGAAATGGGAGTATATCACCATGGATTTTGTGATGTGTTTACCGAGGACCCGTAGGGATCATGATGCTATATGGGTGATTGTCGACAGACTGACTAAGTTAGCCCACTTCCTTGCTATGAGAGCGATTGATACTTTGAGTTCATTGGCAGAGCTATATGTACGCGAGGTAGTGAGGTTACATGGTGTACCAGTGAGCATAGTCTCTGATAGGGATTCCCGCTTCACTTCCCACTTTTGGGAACATTTTCAGGAAGCCATGGGAACACAGTTGAGTTTGAGCACCACTTTCCATCCTCAAACAGATGGTCAGTCAGAGAGGACTATACAAACTCTGGAGGATATGTTGAGAGCATGTGTGCTAGATTTTAGAGGCTCCTGGGTTGACCACTTGCCACTAGCCGAGTTCGCCTACAACAGCAGTTATCATTCGAGTATCGGGATGGCACCGTTTGAGGCTTTATATGGCCGAAGATGTCGTTTCCCTATTGGATAGGAAGAAGTGGGTGATCGTAAGATTTTCGCTCCTGATATGGTTACACAAGCATCTGAGGATATCCACTTGATTGTAGAGAGCCTGAGGATAGCTCAGAGTAGACAGATGAGTTACGTTGACAGGAGACGAAGGCCACTAGAGTTTGCAGTTGGTGAATCCGTGTTTCTGAAAGTTTCTCCTTCTAAAGACATAGCGAGGTTTTGGGAAGAGAGGAAAATTGAATCCTCGCTATATTGGACCCTTTGAGATACTTGATCAAGTGGGAGATAAGGCTTATAGGTTGGCATTTCCACCGGACTTATCAGGTGTCCATAACGTCTTCCAAATATCGATGCTTCGAAAGTGTCACCCGGATCCGGCACATGTGATTAGTTATGAGCCTTTGGAGCTCCGAGAGGACATGTCATATGTTGAGCGACCGATTTGGATATTAGATAGAAAGGAGAAGGTATTGAGATCAAAGACTATCAAATTAGTGAAGGTTCTCTGGCAGCATCATACTTCAGAGGAGGCTACTTGGGAGCTGGAGAGTCTGATGCGAGATAAGCACCCCCAGCTATTTGATGACTGATTTGGTTCTAATTTAGAGGATCAAATTTTCTGAGTAGGAGAGGATTGTCAGACCCGTATTTTATGTAGCCCGTTCCTTATGATTCCTATGTGTATGAACACTCTATTATTATAGTTGAATCATAAGAAGAGTATTTACTAGATTCAAAAAGTATGTGAAATGATTTAACATGCATAAGCTACATAAAAGTCTAATGTGAGCTATAAGAGTCACAGGCTAAACCAAGTGGATCTGAATCATTCTGACTGAAACTAATAACTTTAAATGAGAAAATATAGAGAGTTTATAAAGGAAAGTCAGTTTGATTTAGTTCCGAACACAAAGAACGAGAGTAAAAGCTAAAAATGTAAAATGGACCTTTTCTGCGAGTTAAAGTATTTAAGGTGTTTCGGGTGTATTTATCTACCGAAAATGGCCAAAACGTAAAGACGAGAGTGTAAAACATTAGATATGACACTTTCAAAATTTTGAAAAAAAAATCAACTTGGTCAATGATTACGGAAAAGTCAACTATAGTTAAGAAAAGTGGACTTTTACCATAGTTGACTAATCATGGTTAGGAATTAACCTAACTATGGAGAAAAAATTGGGAAAAAATATTCTTGCTCAGAATACAAGATAATCATCCCCGTAAGTAAGGAAAATTTATTCGGAAGGATTTCGGATTTAATTTAATGGTTAAAACGTAATGGGCCTAAAGTGAAGATTTTAAAGCCCATTAAGGTATACTAAACGTAGATCGAATTTCTTAGGTCCCTTAGACCGAATTGTTTGACCGATTGATAGGCCAAATATTGAGACAATAAAAGGCCCGAGGTATAGAAAAAATTTCAGCCCAAAAGCCCATTAAGAAAGCCCAAACCGAGAGGCCCAATTGTAAAGCCCATTAGGTAAATATCTAACCATAGTTAAAGCTAACTATGACTCATTAGATGACTCATTAGGTGACTCATAACTAAACCTTAGGAAGTCAATTTTAATGGCTGAAAAGTAAGGCTTAATGGCTAAGTAAATGGCTTATAACATCAGCTGCACCATTGTCATCTTCACCATACCATTCTCGGCTACACAAGGAAACCATTGAAATACATTTATCCAAGCTTTCTCTCACTAGAAATCACTAGGATTTAGGCATATTTGAAACTTGCATTCATCATGAAAGTTGTTCCAAATTGAGAGGAGAGTAACATATGTTGGAATTGGCTATCAAGAAGCCATAGTGTACAAACCGTGAGGCTCCAAAGTTTCGACCAAGTGTGAACACAAATACTAGGTATATTTTCAAGTTTTCAAATTCGTATATGTTAATGTATGAATGATTTTAAGTATATTGGTATATGTTTTAAGCATTTAAACATATGAAATCACTATGATCATGGTTAGGCCGAGAGTGAGTAGTGAAATATTGATGAATGCCCATATGATATTAAGGCATAAATGAGTTGATATACATGTGTTAATAATTATGGTATAGTTAGAATTAATCATTTTGATTAATTAATATATGTATTAAGTTGGCAATCAAGGGGTTTGATAAAATGCCTAAATGAACTATGTGAAGCTTAAGAACATTGCCAACCAAGTGTTTGTGAAAATGCCTAAGTGAATTGACTAAGGAAATGGACATGGACGACATGCCATGGTGTGACCGACGACATGGAGTGCTCTCGGCCATGGCATGTGGCCGAGAGGTCCAATGGGCCAAGCCTAATTATTTTAGGCCCAATGTGATGTAATGGGTCTAGGACAAGCCCAATAAGAGTTGGTGGGCAACACAAGCCCAATAGGCCTAACGAAAATGAATAGTAAAATGGAAATGGGCTTAAGGTATAGCTTGGCTTATTAAGGTTTATTAAAGCCCACTAAGGGAAATAGACTATATTTAATGTGAAATACGGTAGGAAAAATATAATTAACCTGATAAATGGTTATATGCAGCTCCAGAGATTATTGGAGGAGCAAATCGGACTGTTGGATCGAGCAACGTTGAGAAAGTAAAATTTCTCGAGTGATTGCAGGTAAGGGACTTTTATGAGTAGTTAGAGATACCTGCAGGTATTTTCGTCTACTTTTACATTCACTTAAAAACTCTGAGGGTCAGAGAAAGTGAATAATAATTATTGTGACCCGATAGTGATAAATTACGATTTTGCCCTTAGTTAGGAAAAAAGTCAACTTTTGTGAAAAGTTGTAAAAAGCATGGAAACCATCATTTTGAGTGTTTTACTGCTGTTTAGCAGAAA
The DNA here is from genome assembly GCA_033439115.1 of Firmiana major. Classification (NCBI taxonomy): domain Eukaryota; kingdom Viridiplantae; phylum Streptophyta; class Magnoliopsida; order Malvales; family Malvaceae; genus Firmiana; species Firmiana major. The sequence continues at coordinate 37,620,118 of CM065907.1, read as the reverse complement.
AATAAATAGATGAGCTAATGATTTTAAGGTTGATATGATTTAAGCACACTTTATAGTGCTGATTTTGATGTTTTGAAAATCATCCCTTTTTAAAGAGCCATCTATCGAATTATGTGAGAATAAATCATGCTAGAGCATAGCTCGTACTTGATTTCATATATTTTCCACATATATTAGTGCTGGATTGTGATTCGCACTAGATTTCCATGACATGCATGATAGAGTGCTGGAGTTATTACTCGTACTCAGTTTTATGTGATTTATACATGATAAAGTGCTGGAGCAATTAGCTCGTACTCAAATTTTACATGAGATACATGACATAGTACTTGAGCTATTGCTCGTACTTGATTTGATGAGTTTTGTGCATAGCATGGTACTGGAGCTATTGCTCGTACTTGATTTGAAACATGAACTATGCATTGACCTAGTTACTGGAGGTTTACTCGCACTAGAGTTGAGTTTGTGATGTGAAACAGTGTTTGAGCGGAGTGTCCACTGTGAGTCGCGCTCAAAGGCGTGCACTGTAATTTATGTGATATATAATATATGTTGAAAACTATGCTTGATTTCCTTGTGTAGACTGAGTGTCACACTATGAGAGGTTCGCATGTGGATTTAGAGATGTGGTATGATATTCCATGGTTTGAGGGCTAAGACCTATGGCAGGCACCCCGACTGTGATGTAGGGTCCATGGAGTATGTTGTACCGTATGAGTGGCATGGAGTACACTGTACCGTGTGGTGTTGTGGAGTTGAGGAGGATATAGCTAGGGTTGTGATGGACTGACCGCCCTCCCGTTGTAGCAGTGATGCCCAGCACACTAGGATTCCGTGTTGCCTGGGATCACTATTATAGGATATGGCCATAGTCCAGGATATGATTGGATTTCACCACAGAGTCTCACATGATATATCACCTGATTGACTGATTTATTTTCGGATAGACCTGAGGGATGGGTCGAAATCCGATTGTTGTGATGTGAATAATTTAAATACCATATTTAATGTGATTTAAATATACATGGCATGCTTTATCTAAAGGCATTGTGATATTATAAAGATGCATTATTGGGCACTACATACCTACATTTGAGAAAGCAAGCATGATTTCTGTACATGAGATTTAATCTGTACACGTATATATATATATATATATATATTTAAAGACATGCTTTTAAAGTGAGTTAAGGAAATGATATTTTCGAGGCATAGCATTATTTTGAGTAGATAGTGTAGATGTCTACTTGCTTGCCTAATTTCCTTACTGAGCGCGTTGTATGCTCACCCCCTTTTCTTTTACATCTCTCTACAGAGCATCAGTAGTAGAGTGAGAGCATTTGAGGGATAGTATTCCTGTTATCCGCCGCTAGTTCCTATCGATCGACAAGTATACATATTTTTTACAGTTATGTATCTAAACATAGAAACAACACAGTGATGTATACGATATATATTATGGGGAATGTATTTGTATTAGCTTTTATATGATCTCACATGTATTATAAAAAGAAGTTACAGTCAGTAACAGTATATTGATATGTATGTATGAAAATGGATGATACGGTATGCGAGGAAGCTAACATCGAATCACAACCCAACCATTGAAGAGAGGAAAGGTAAGTTAAAAATGCGAAAAATTTGTAGTGGTTTTTGGTTAAGTCATGGAGGGTTGTGACAATATGAATGGATGAGATTGACACCGATACACAGCCCAACTGTTAGTGGTGTAGCCGTTCACGATCAAGTAAGGTAAATGTGAAGAACTAAATAAGAATTGAATTAAATAATAAACGAAAAATGAAAAATTTGTAGTGGATTTTAGGTGGATTGAGGGTCGTGACAGGGGAGACCATAACTTGAATGCTTAGATGGAGGATTGATGAATAGAAAAGGGATGGCTTAGTTTCCTTTTATTATAAAGGATCATTTGATTGCAACAACATGCGATCTCATACCATTACATTTTTAGTTTGGTTTTATGCCAGAGGTCGAAGGGAAAGGGATGAGGATTTTCAAGTTTGAAAATATGTGGGTTGACCATGAAGGGTTTGAATATTATTAAATCGAAGTGGGAATGACAAAAGGTCACTAACACGAATGCTTTAATGAGTGACCTACTTCGATGTGGTCAAAGACTGAGTTAGTGGAGCAGGAAAGAGTTTGAGGATCTTAAGCAATAGATCAAATAAAAACAGATGCGTATGCAAAGATGTAGTCAAGATTAAGAGTTGTTTGCCCAATACTAAGAGGAGTTAGTTGTTCTGCTGCATTGTGAAAAGGCAACAGATTAAACAAAAATAGTTGTGGTGGCTATCGAGACCAACAATATAAATTCTTACTCAAAAATAAATTAAAACTGTAGTATGGATGAGTAATGTCATTTCCCATAGAGATTGGTTAGATTTATTTTTCTGCAAAAGATTTAAAAAGGAAAATATGTTTGTGGATTTTTTATAATGGAAATGCAAAGAAAAATTAATATATTAAAATGTAGAAAAGAGAAATCACTATGTAAAACGTTGGAAAAAAATCAATATGATGAAGCATCCAATCGCAAGAAAAATTTTAGAATAAGTTCATGGAATTGATCATTGATGCAAAGATGGGTTCTTTTAATCTTTACCAAATTGGTTATGGTTATTGGTACGATCTAACAACCTATCCCTCCTTACTTCTTCGATAATCAGGATACAATATCTAATTATTTATCTTGCCAATAAACAAACTTAGATACGATCTTAAGATTTAATTTACCAACATCATTAAAAACTAGAGAGACTACGAATTCTAACTAACAAACACACATGTAGGTTCATTTAAGCTAGATTATATATCCCCATAACATAGAATTGAAAACCTCTCTGTAATCAATCATGTTATTTCATGACCTCCCCTCCCGTGACCTACCAAAATAACCACATATTTTTTGCATTTTACTCACCTCTCCTTCTATCATCCCTCAACACCAAATTGTTGGGCTGTGATTCAATATTAGTCACCTCAACCATATTCATTCCATAACATACATACACGTTAAGGTAATTATCCATTGACTATAAATGCTCTTTTCTTAAAAGTAAACTCAAATACATAAATACAAATACTTGTACATATACATCCCTGATTGTACGTTCGTTAACATAACTGTGCCTTTACATTGTTCAGTACAAAATGTTCAAATATGTATAGCTCTCATAAGATGGATATCCGGCAGATCAAGGAATACCAACCCTCAACCGTGCTTAACTATAGTGAACGCTTTGTAGAGAGGGGAAATAAAAAGGGGGTGAGCTCACAGCTTAGTAAGGAAATCAGGCAAGCAAGTAGATAACCATACTATCTACAAAGTACAATGCTCATGCCTTGAAATCATTTTCTTATCGACTCATATCTAAAGCATGCATCTTGCTTAAAACTTTTATGCAATACATACATATAGATACAAATCGTCAGTTATAAAACTGAAAACATGCTGGCTTAACAACCTCAGCAGTTTATGCAAAACATTGCATTTCTTATATAATTTCAAACAAATAATATTTTATCATGCCATCTCAATTAAATCAAAATAATATGGCATACCATCATGTTTGAAACATGAAAGTTTAGGCCTCACCCATCCCTCAGGTTCCCCTTTATCACACACAAATTCACATGTTAATATTATAAAATCATGTGATAGTTCATTCAAGAAAACTCAATTTGCATGAAAGGAGATAGGCGACTACATGTTCTGAGATTATGATCATAACTCATTTTCCGTGATCCCAGGCTACACAGTACTCGGTGAGCGGGGACTCACAATTTCTGTAACGGGAGGTGGGTCAAATCCTCTATCGTCAGCTCACAACTCAACAACATCGTGTACTCATGGTACAACATACTCCAGGTGACATACACAGTACAAAGTACTCTATGGACCCAAATCTCAAAGCGAAATGCTTGCCATAAGTCTTAGTCTTCATACCTTGGATATACCTCATAGTCGGGTGCTTGCCATAAGTCTTAGCCCTCATACTATGGATAATATTTTCGATAGCCCTTGGCCATATCTCAAAATATGCAAGTCCGAGCATATAATCGGTGCGACACACAGTCAGTACAGGCTCCCAGCACGGCTGTTTCATGCTTTCTCTTTTAAAATCGGTACGTGCGAGTAAACTCCCAGCACGACCATAACACAAGTGATATAAATCTAGTGCGAGCAATGCTCCCAGCATTATGTCATGTAAAAACCTGAGTATGAGCAATGCTCCCAATACTCTATAATGCATCAATCAATGAAAACTGAGTACAAGCAATGCTCCCAGTACTCTATCATGTAAAACTGAGTATGAGCAATGCTCCCAATACTCCATAATGCATCAATCAATGAAAACTCAGTACGAGCAATGCTCCAAGTACTCTATCATGCATAAATCGCATTTAAAATTTAGTATGAGAATATACTCAAGTACTATGTGATGTATATCTCATAAAATATAGTGCAAGTATTCTCTAGCACTAATGGCTTACACACAAACCCGATAGATGACTTGTTTAAAATTAATTTCACGCAATCAAATCAAATCGGCACTCAAATGTGCTATTTTGCCATATACATGAAAACATTAGCCATTCTATCCATACACATTCATGTTATTGAAATTCTATTCAAAATACGTGTAGCTATCTCTAGCTACTCAAGAAAGTCCCTTACCTCGGCTCATGTCAGTGACCTCACTTTCTCGGTACTGCTCACTCTCGCAGTCCGATCGATTTTCAATATCAACTTCAAAACTGTTAATAATTATCCACATCAGTATATCTTAATATACTTTTTTTCACTTGCATGACACTAAATCAATGCATTTAACTCCTCTCAATGCCTCAATCTCATCACTTTCTCCCATTAAGCTGTTATACCATATATCTCCCATACTTATCTTCATTTCTCATCATTTACAATTTATGTATTTCATAAAACTACCTTACAATCTTTCATACATGCTCATTTCATCATTTAATCCATGTTTACTTCCTCATCATTTTCTCAATTTCATACCTATGGCTAGGTCATGGATATTTTACATGATCAACTTGTTTCAAGCAATTCAAACATACACCAATCAACTCACCAAGATACCTAGATTAACATATATGAACTTGGTGTATTGAATCTTACCTAGCTTGAACTTTTCCTCTTTTTCACCAAATTTGGAAAAATCCACCTTGCTCCTTCAATCTTTGATTCTAACTTCTTGTTTCCAAGTATGTTGTTCTCCTCTTTACAAAGAACAACTTTACTGGATTGAATCTCACTCAAAAATATGTGAAAGAAGAAGATTTCTAGAATAGAAAGGTTAGGTTTAACTTTGGTTCATGAAAGGTTTGATGTTTCTTGGGAAAACAGAGGTTGTAGAGCCGTGTATTTATAAAATTACTCTTAGGGATCGATCTGTTAACCGTGAGGGATCGATCTATCCTGCCTTTTTCTCTTTAGGAACCGACCTTTTAAGCTTAGGGGATCGATCTGCTCTTAAGTATAAGATCGATATGTTTTACACAGAACCTTAAGGAGATCGATCTGGCCTTGCTATGAGACCAATTTGTTTTACCCAGAACCTATTCAGGATCAATCTTCATTGAATGAGAGATCGATTTGCTCCTCTTCTGAAGCAGTTTTACTGAAATGTTTCCTAAAATTTCACTATTACATTGATATTAACTTTGCTTAACAACCCGTTTTACATTTCATACACATTGGCAACTTAAATACATTCATTCCTTATGATTTATATCAAATGTGACTTGTCCATACATTAAAAAATCATAAAGAGTGCATATTAAATTACAGGCTTTACAATCCTCCCCACCTTAAGAAATTTGATCCTCCAAATTAGAACCAAGTTACTCTTCAAGCAATTGGGGGTATCTCTCCCGCATCAAACTCTCAAGTTCTCAAGTAGCTTCCTCTAAAGTGTGATGCTGCCAGAGAATCTTCACTAACCCAATAGTCTTATTCCTCAAGACTTTCTCCTTTCTATCTAGTATCCGAATCGATTTCTCTACATATGTCAAATCATCTTTGAGCTCCAATGGCTCATACTGAATCACATGGTTTGGATTTGGATGATACTTCCTTAGCATCGAAATGTGGAAGACATTATGCACTCCCAATAAATACGGCGGCAAAGCCAACCTATATGCCTTATCTCCCACTCGATCAAGTATCTCAATGGGTCCAATGTAGCGAGGACTCAACTTACCTCTCTTCCCGAATCTTGCTATACCCTTGGAAGGAGAAACCTTCAGAAATATTGACTCACCAACTACGAACTCAAGTAGTCTTCGTCTCTTGTCAACGTAGCTTTTGTGTCTACTCTGAGCTGTTCTAAATCTCTCAACAATTATCCGGACATCCTTAGAGGCTTGTGTAACCAAATCAGGAGTGAAAATTGACACCCACTTCTTCCCAACTGATAGGTGAATGACATCTACAGCCATATAAAGCCTCATATGGTGCCATCTCGATACTCACATGATAACTGTTGTTATAGGTGAATTCAGCTAGTGGCAAATGATCATCCTAGGAGCCTCTAAAATCTAGCATACACGCTCTCAACATATCCTCCAGAGTCTGTATAGTTCTCTCTGACTGACCATCTATCTGAGGATGAAAAGCGATGCTCAAACTCAACTGGGTTCCCATGGCTTCTTGAAAATGTTCCCAAAAGTGAGAAGTGAAGTGAGAATCCCTATCCGAGACAATGCGCATTAGAACACCATGTAACTTCACTACCTTGCTTACATACAACTCTGTCAATGAACTCAGAGTATCGGTAGCTCTCACAGCTAAAAAGTGGGCTGACTTCGTCAGCCTATCAACAATCACCCATATCGCATCGTGATTCCTCCAGGTCCTTGGTAAACCCATCACGAAATCCATGGTGATATGCTCTCATTTCCATGTCGGTATAGGTAGAGGTTGCAATAACCCTGCAGGCTTCTGATGCTTTACCTTCACTTGCTGACATACTAGAAATCTCGCCATAAAACTCTTCATACCCGACCACTAGTACACCTTCTGGAGGTTTTGATACATCTTGTTACTCCCCAGATGTAACGTGTACTTCGACGAATGAGCTTTCAACAAAATCAACTTCCTAAGCTATGGGTCCTCGGGAACACACAATCTACCTGTAAACCTCAAAAGTCCATCTGAACTTATCTCAAAATCAGTCACTGTGCCCCTCTGTATCTGACTACTCACATCAATGCAATACTGATCAGTCTGCTGAGCCTGTTTGATCCTATACAATAGATCTGGCTCCAAACATAGACTAGTAATCATACAGTCCGTATCCATGTCAGAAGGCACGACTTCTAAACTGAGGCTAGCAAACTGCTCTAGCAACTCATGTTCCCTGACCATCATATACGATACTATCCCAAGGTTCTTCCTGCTCAAAACATCAGCTACAACGTTAGCCTTACCCAGATGATAAAGTATCTCACAATCATAGTCCTTCAGAAGCTTTAGCCATCTTCTTTGTATCATGTTTAGCTCTTTCTGCGAGAACAGATACTTAAGGCTCTTGTGGTCGATAAAATATGGAACTTCTCACCATACAAGTAGTGGTGTCATACCTTCAACGCAAACACTATTGCTGCTAACTCCAAATCGTGGGTTGGATAGTTCTTCTCATGATCCTTCAGCTATCTGGATCCATAAGCAACTACCCTCCTATCCTGCATCAGTACACAGCCCAGTCCCTGATGCAAAGCATCGGTATACACTGAAAATCCTCCTGAGCTCATAAGGATAGTGAGAATTGGAGCGGTGGTCAATCGACGCTTCAACTCCTGAAAGCTCTTCTCACACTCTTCATCCTACACGTATGCTATACCCTTCCGAGTGAGACGTGTTAACGGAGCAGCTAACTTCGAAAATCCCTCAACGAATCTCTGATAATATCCTGCTAAACTCGAGAAACTCTTGATCTCGGTGACTGTCCTCGGCTGTTCCCACTGAACTACAACCTCAATCTTGGATGGATCCATTGATACACCATCCCTTGACACAACATGCCCCAAAAAGGAGATCTCTGATAACCAGAAATCACACTTACTGAGTTTAGCATACAACTTCTGCTCTCGTAGGGTCTGCAATACATTCATGAGGTGCTTCTCATGCTCTTCCTCAAATTTTGAGTATACTAAGATGTCATCGATAAAGACGATAACAAACTGATCTAGATATGGCTTGAATACATCGTTCATCAAAGCCATAAAAGGTGCGGGAGCATTCGTCAATCCTGATGGCTTAACCAAGAACTCATAATGACCATATCGGGTCCTAAATGCTGCCTTGGGTATATCTCCACTCCGAACTCTCAACTAACAATACTCAGTCCTCAGATCAATCTTAGAGAAGACCTACGCTCCCCAGAGCTGATCTAATAAATCATCAATACGTGGAAGGGGATATCTATTCTTAATGGTTGCCTTATTCAACAAGCTGTAATGTATATATAATCGAAGGCTTCCATCCTTCTTCTTCACAAACAAAATCGGTGCTCCCCAAGGTGAAACACTCGGTCTGATGAAACCCCTATCCAAAAACTCCTGTAACTATCGCTTGAGTTCCTCCAGCTCAACTAAGGCCATGCGATATTGTGGTTTCGATATAGGTTCAGTACCAGGCACCAAGTCTATACAGAACTCTATCTCTCTGTCCGATGGTAACCCTGGTAATTCATCCGAAAAGATATTTGGGAACTCACTAACCACAGGTATATCAGCCAACTCCAGATGTACCTTATCCGTATCAACCACGTATACAACAAAACCTTCAATATATTGATTTCTCAGTCAGCATAGGACATTATTTATTGAAATCATAACTATTACTTTCATTTGTTTTCATCAAACTTTACAACATATTTTTCAGGGTTAGGAAACATAACAGTCTTAGCGTAACAATCTAAAATAGCATGGTTTGCAGATAACCAATCCATTCCTAAGATTACATCAAAATCACTCATACATAACAATATTAGATTGGTTGTCACATCCTTTTCCCCTACTCTTAGCTTATAATCATTTAACATGTACTCCACTAGCTGACTATTATCTATAGGCGTACTAATCAACATCATCCTACTTAAAGGTGTATGCTCTACATGCTTTGCTAACTTACATGCAAATGAAGGCGATACAAATGAATGTATGGCACTAGGATCAATTAAAACATATTCTTCTAAATCATACATCAGGATGTTATCTCTAATCACATCCGACGAAGCATCAACAATACCCTCATCCAGGGCATATACTCGCCCTCGTCCAATGGCCTGCTTCCCTTTCTCCTCTGCTGTCATTTTCCTCCTCGAAGCAGACATCTCAGCTAGAGCTCTCTTTGGCTCCTTGCCCTTCTGTGGGGCAATATCTATAACCTCTTAGCAAACTCTAGCCATGTGCCCTGACTTCCCACATCTGAAGCTTAATTCGCTAGAAACAGGATAAGGTCTACCTCCATGGAATCTACCATATCTTCTGTATTGGTCAGTTGTAGGCCTTGGTCCTCCAATCAATGCTCCTCTAACTGGAGCAATAGCCAGATATGCAGGAGATCTAACAGTCTTCTCCTGTACTTCCTCGATCTTTGGTCTCTTACCAAAGAGTATCCTCCCTTATCGATATCTGAAACCTCTGGCACTGTCACTCACCGGTCTCTTCCTATCTCTATCGCTACCCTTACTTACTGTCCTAAATTCTGAGGCATTCCTTTCATAATCTTGCTACATAGTTGCGCCCTAAGCACTGCCTCATCATAGGTAGAGATGTCAAACGAAACCAGTTTAGACCGTAATATTGGTCTCAGTCCATTAATGAATCTACAGAGCTTCTTGGTCTCGCTACTCATAGTGTCAGGGTCATACCTCCCCAGAGATAGAAATCTGGTCTCATATTTGTCTACTAAACCTTGGCTCAACCTAAAAAACTCAGCCTGCAGCCTCCGTTGGGTCGTATCGGGAATAAACTGCCTCCTGAAGGCATCCAAAAATATCTCCTAACTGATCTCTATATGTCGGACTCTCAATATGGGTTGGGTGGACTTCCACCAATGCTCTGTCGTCCCCTTTAGTAGGAACGCAACGAATGCAACCATCCTTAAAGTAGTACACACAAAGAATCCGTACAACTTTTCCATCTATCCTATCCACTCTTTAGCCAAAACTAGGTCCTTGGCCCCTCGAAAAGATGGAGGTCCAAGCTTCTGGAATTGTCGAAGTTTGTCAATCTCATAACCATACCCCAAAACATTAACGCTCTGTCCTAGAGTAACATGAAACGGCGTATCCTGAACTGGTAGGGGTGTAGGTGTATATGTAGGCTGTGGCATATGAGTTGGCTGTGCAGGCGTACCAGGTGCAGGTGCCTCCCTAAGCGTAATCCCTGCATCCTGCCTCTGTCCTCGTGGCATAGTCTATGCTAATAACTCAACTATAGTCTCAAGGCAACGCTCTAGTCTCGCAAAGCATGCCTCGGTACTCTTGGGTACCTCAGTGGGACCTGTCGTCTCATTTCGGGTCTGAGGACTACCTCTACATCCTCGAGCTCTACATCTAGCCCCTCAACCACTCCTGGTATTAGCAATAATAACTAAATTCCTGCATTTATAACCATTAATTAGTCTGATTTCCATCTCGTAAACACAATTATAACTGAACAAAGCATAGTACTATAGGGATGTACACTTTACTAATTACTAATATCGACTCATATCAGACCAACTCTGCTTTGATACCATTCTTCCATGACCTCCCCTCCCGTAACCTACCAAAATAACCACATATTTTTCGCATTTTACTCACCTCTCCTTCTATCATCACTCAACATCAAACCGTTGGGCTGTGATTCGATATTAGTCACCTCAACCATATTCATTTCACAACATACATACACGTCAAGACAATTATCCATTGACAGTAAATACTCTTTTCTTAAAGTAAACTCAAATACATAAATAATAATACTTGTACATATACATCCCCGACCGTACATTCATTTACATAACTATGCTTTTACATTGTTCAGTACATAATGTTCAAATCTGTATACCTCTCGCAAGATGGATATGTAGCGGATCAAGGAATACCAGTCCTTAGCCGTGCTCGACTACTGTGAACGCTCTGTAGATAGGGGAAATAAAAAGGCGGTGAGCTCACAGCTCAGTAAGGAAATCTGGCAAGCAAGTAGATAGCCACACTATCTACAAAGTACAATGCTCATGCCTTAAAATCATTTCCTTATCGACTCATATCTAAAGCATGCATCTTGTTTGAAACTTTTATTTATGCATATAGATACAAATCATCAATTATAAAACTGAAAACATTTTGGTTTAACAAACCTCAGCAGTTTTTGCAAAACATTGCATTTCTCATGTAATTTCATACAAATCACATTTTATTATGCCATCTTAATTAAATCAATATAATATGGCATACCATCATGTTTCAAACATGAAAATCTGGGCCTCACTCATTCCTCGGGTTACCATTTATGACACATAAATTCACATGTTTAGATTATAAAATCATGTGATTGTTCATTCAAGAAAACTCAATTTGCATGAAAGGAGATAGGCGACTACATGTTTCGAGATTACGATCATAACTCATTTTTCATGATCCCAGGCTACACAGTACTCGGTGTGTGGGGTCTCACAATTTCTGTAATGGGAGGTGGGTCAAATCCTCTACCATCAGCTCACAACTCAATAACATCGTGTACTCACGGTACAACATACTCCATGTGACAAACACGATACAAAGTATTCCATGGACCCAAATCTCAAGGCGAAATTCTTGCCATAAGTCTTAGTCCTCGTACCTTGGATATACCTCATAGTTGGGTGCTTGCCATAAGTCTTAGCCCTCACACTATGGATAATATTTTCGATCGCCCTTGGCCATATCTCAAAATATGCACGTCCGAGCATATAATAGGTGTGACACACAGTCAGCACAGGCTCCCAGCACGGTTGTTTCATGCTTTCTCTTTTAAAATCGGTATGTGCGAGTAAACTCCCAGCACGACCATAGCACAAGTGATATAAATCTAGTTCGAGCAATGCTCCCAGCACTATGTCATGTAAAAATCTGAGTATGAGCAATGCTCCCAATACTCTATAATGCATCAATCAATGAAAACTGAGTACGAGCAATGCTCCCAGTACTCTATCATGTAAAACTGAGTATGAGCAATGCTCCCAATACTCCATAATGCATCAATCAATGAAAACTCAGTACGAGCAATGCTCCAAGTACTCTATCATGCATAAATCGCATTTAAAATTTAGTATGAGAATATACTCAAGTACTATGTGATGTATATCTCATAAAATATAGTGCAAGTATTCTCTAGCACTAATGGTTTACACACAAACCAGATAGATGACTGATGTAAAATGAATTTCACCAAATCAAATCAAATCGGCATTCAAATGTGTTGTTTTCCCATATACATGAAAACATTAGCCATTCTATCCATACACATTCAAAACATGATGAATTTAATCACCCACATGCTTCCTAAACTTTTTAACTTATCGGATCCTACCGAACGTTTCTATACACGAAATTTCATATAGAATATAGTTATTAAAATTCTATTATAAATACGTGTAACTATCTCTAGCTATTCACGAATTTCCCTTACCTCAGATCATGTCACGTGATCTTACTTCCTCGGTGCTGCTCACACTCGCAGTCCGATTGGTTTCCAATATCAACTTTGAAACTGTTAATAATTATCCACATAAGTATACCTTGCTCCTTCAATCTTTGATTCTAACTTCTTGTTTCCAAGTATGTTGTTCTCCTCTTTACAAAGAACAACTTTACTGGACTGAATCTCACTCAAAAATATGTGAAAGAAGAAGATTTCTAGAGTAGAAAGGTTAGGTTTAACTTTGGTTCATGAAAGGTTTGATGTTTCTTGGGAAAACAGAGGTTGTAGAGCCGTGTATTTATAAAATTACTCTTAGGGATCGATCTGTTAACAGTGAGGGATCAATCTATCCTGCCTTTTTCTCTTTAGGAACCAACCTTTTAAGCTTAGGGGATTGATCTGCTCTTAAGTATAAGATCGATATGTTTTACACAGAACCTTAAGGAGATCATTCTGGCCTTGCTATGAGACCAATTTGTTTTACCCAGAACCTATTCAAGATCAATCTGCATTGAATGAGAGATCGATCTGCTCCTCTTCTGAAGCAGTTCTACTGAAATGTTTCCTAAAATTTCACTATTACATTGATATTAACTTTGCTTAACTACCCGTTTTACATTTCATACACATTGGCAACTTAAATACATTCATTCCTTATGATTTATATCAAATTTGACTTGTCCATACATTAAAAAATCATAAAGAGTACATATTAAATTACAGGCTTTACATGTTATTTACCACTTATATTAGAATTCCTAAACAATTACAAATTCAAGTTTCTAATTGGTGATATATTATCTTGACAATTGAACAATGGGCCGTATTGCACAATCAATCAAAACAATAATTTCAACAAGCACAAAAGATATGTAAATCATAAAGATATAAAAGAACAAGATAAAAAAAAAAAACTAATTAGATCTCACAAATGTTGAAGAACCCAAGTCTTTAATTATCCATTAGCTGGACTAAATAATTTAGCAAGCCATAGAGTTGAGAGAAAAACACCAAAGAAGTCTTTATTGCATAAAGAAAAATAGAATAATTGAATTGTGTGTTTTGTGTTGGATCATCCAGTCGTCCCCTCTCTTAGTCTATATATACTAAATATCCTAACCCCAGAATTGTTTTCTAAAGAAAACTTCTCTGATTGAGTTTGATTACAAATCAACTCCTTTCCTTTTTTGACCATTAATTGCTTTATGTCCAAAGAAAGCCATGCCATATCTCCCTTAATAATTAAAATCTTTCACTTGTCATCTTTAGACTATTTAAATCAATTTCAACTACAGGTGATTGAGCTTGACTTGAATTGACATATTTGAGTTGCAATTCTTGTCACTGCCTTAGACGTGCCCACGCCTTACACAAAGACATCTTCTGATTTTGTGACTTGATCAAAATTTACTACTTTAGTCCATATGCTCCTATTCCTTCATCTAACAATACAAAATATAAGTCAAATCCAAAAATTAAGCATATAGAAGAATCTAAATCATGAGAAAATATGACAATTAGTATGTTTAATATGCAACTTATCAAATTCCCCCACACCTAAAACATTACTTGTCCTCAAGTATATAATAGTCTAAATTCATAATCTCTGCTCATCATTCTTTCATCCTCTTCCTATGCTTATCCAAAACATTTTTTTAATTAAAATAAAAGTTCATAAAGTGAATTGTCATTACACACATGAAAAACACCTTAGTGATTCTATAAAGTTCATAAAGTACATAGGATCTGACACCCTCGCAATTGGATTTCACTCGTCACACTGTAAGTGTTTAAGGTATATATATATATATATATATATATATATATATATATATATATATATATATCAATGAACTCTCAAGTCATTGCATAGAAGATTTCTTACCATAGGCTTGCAAATTCATCACATCTCTTCCACCAATGAATGAATTAGGATGCAAAAATCTAAGGGACTAGAAGGGTTGTAACGAGGCTTAGGTAAGGTATATCAAATGGATTTTGGGTTAAAGGAATTGAATGAATCATACAAAACTTTTCACATAAAACTCAACTCAATGATTTCAAAAAACTACTTCAATCACATCATAAATTTTGACATGATTTCAATTCCATCATAATTTTCAGAACTAATTTCCAAGCAATGAAAATTACACTTCTCTTTCTCTTCATTTATTCATCATTTTTTTCTTTCTTCTTCTTTTCTTTTCTTCATTTTTCTTTTTTTTCTTTTTGAAAGAGAAGAACTCAATGAAAACAATAGCTTGGAACACTAAATTTCCAACATGTTGCAATCTTTCCAAAAATATTTTAAAGTTTCATGTGCATAAGTCTATATGATTCTTCAATTTGAGGTTTAAAAAGATGGAAAAAATCAACAAAAATGGGTTTATTATGGCTTGTAATATGGTTTAATCGAAAGAAAAAGGCTAAGCTTAAAGTGGATTCTCTAGGGGTCAATAATAACAAGGGTAGGCTTGAAAAGAAGGGGTATAATGACAAGAAAAAAAGATTTAACCTAAATGCCCTTATTTGATTTATTGCATCTTACTCATCAAAGGGTTTGATTGAGACATGTATGGCAGAGAAAGTTCTAGAATAGTCAACTATGCATGACAATCACACAAACAAGGAAATAGAGCATGATGTTAATGAATGTACATAGGCTCAATTCTCACAAAAAAAGGTTATATATGCTAGATCCTATGCACTTTTCCATATAATGAATCAAAAGTAACTAATCACATTGTTTTAATGAGAATCTAAAATCATTTTGCACATAAGTAAATAATTTTTTTTCATGGGATAAGCATTGGAAAATTCTAGAACTCAAAGAGATCACAAACAAGAATGAAAGAAAAACGAAACAAATGACATTAAAGACTCTCCCCCACACTTAAACTATACATTGTCCCCAATGTATTAAAATAAAGGCTCACAAAATTTAAGAGGTCAAGAGGAATAAGGAACTTCCCTAAAAAACATTGAGCATCGGGAAGCGTTGCTTTGATTACTAAGGAGGGGGAAATGGTGGATTGAACCCCATATGTCAGTAGAAAGCTATTTAGTTCAATTCCATTCGTTGTAATTGGAGCTTAGGTCCTTCAAGTCTCTCATCAAGTGGAATTGTCACGACCCAATTCCATTCTCTTTAACCGAAAATCACTGAAAATTTTTCGCGTTTTACTATTACCTTACCCGGTCGTGAACTAAATTCACCACACACTGTTGGGCTGTGAGTCAATAATAAACACCACATCTCATTCATTCTTAATTAATTAAAATGATGTCATACATTTGCATTTAATCGTGTACTTATACGAATACATGTTTTACTGACATCTACATCTCCCATAATTACAACTCAAAAGAATACTGTGCGTTTACATTGTTTAGATACAAAAAGAATCACTGTGTATATACCTTTAAGCGATGGAGATGCAGCGGAATCCAAAATACCACGCCTCAGTCCTCACTAGGCTACTATGCACGCTCTGTAGGGGGAAAAATAGAGTGGGATGAGCAACCACACGCTCAGTAAGGCAATAATGCAAGCATGGTAGATAACTACTCTATCTACATGCTGATAGTGTTATGCATAAATCATTTATAGTAGGAGCATGAGGAATAAAACTATGCCATGTGAATATACATATATATCCTGTATCAAAATCATGTGCATTGGCATATAAAACATGGTAGAAACATCATGTATAAATCATCTCATGCTCAATCTCATTTAAATTCATAAAAAGGGCAATTCATTAAGAAACCTCCTTTTTAAACCAACATCATAAACCTCTTTCTCAACACATAAATACCACCAAATCAATTCACAATCCACACATATGTATAAAAACTAGGTCACTATATCCAAAGTGCCTATGTAGACCAACTACACCATAAATCATCCCAGACCACACGCATCCAGGTGTGCGGGGTATCACGCTGGCACGAAGATGGATTATCCCTCGCCAGACTTTCTCACCACATAACCATCATGCGGTACATCGTACTCCATATGATATACACGGTACAGCGTACTCCGCAGACTCATCGGGATTGGGGGTGCCATTCCTAGGTCTTACCTACCCCATACCAAGAGTTTTCCATATCCGTGAAGGAGAGCCTCCCTGCCGAACAGAGCCTCCCCGCTTAACAGAGCCTCCCTGCCTCCTCGGGCTTAAGGATGTTAGCTTAAGGATGTAGGGCTTAAGGATCCTTCCGTAAGAGAGCCTCCCCACCGAACAGAGCCTCCCCGCCTAACAGAGCCTCTCCGCCTCTTTGGGCTTAAGGATGTCGGCTTAAGGATGTCGGGCTTAAGGATCTTACCGTACCCATGTAGGAGAGCCTCCCTGCCTAACAGAGCCTCCCCGCCCCTCCAGGGCTTAAGGATGTTGGCTTAAGGATCCCACCGTAAGAGAGCCTCCCCACCGAACAGAGCCTCCCCGCCTAACAGAGCCTCCCCGCCTCTTTGGGCTTAAGGATGTTGGCTTAAGGATGTAAGGCTTAAGGATCTTACTATAACCATGTAGGAGAGCCTCCCCGCCTAACAGAGCCTCCCCGCCTCTTTGGGCTTAAGGATGTTGGCTTAAGGATCCCACCGTAAGAGAGCCTCCCCACCGAACAGAGCCTCCCCGCCTAACAGAGCCTCCCCGCCTCTTTGGGCTTAAGGATGTTAGGCTTAAGGATGTAAGGCTTAAGGATCTTACCAACTTTCACAACCTTATACGTATCCCAATGTGCAAACGTGTGCGAGCAAAGCTCTAGCACGACTCATGCATCTTCTCATAAAGAGACGCGTACGAGCATAGCTCTAGTACGGTTATACTCATAAGACAACCACTCAAAATCCGCGTACGAGCAGAAGCTCCAGTACGGGTTATAAACATCATCATAGTTCCAAATCAAGGTGCGAGCTAGGCTCCAGCACGTTTCATACAAATGAAAACATAGAAATCCAGCGCGAGCGAGGCTCTAGCGCGATTTATGTCATACAAATACGATAGGCGGCTCATATATAATTAAACAATCCCGGCAATCGGGTTTAGCACTCACCATTGCTTTTCCACAACAACAATACAATACTAGCCGACCCATCTACAAGCTTGCTTAAAACCAAGCAATTTCGTTTTGAAAAGCATCAAAACATTAGATTTATGCAATTATTAGCCTTACTATCCCATTTCATAAAATCCACTTCAAATCCAAAACCACGCATATACTCATCATCATTCACGAATACCATCAATCATTTATTTGAGCAACCATGCATTTCATACAACACCCAATATTCACCCACAAGTTCAAAGTACGAGCAGCTACCTCTATATACTCACAAAATTCCCTTACCTGGAATCGCGATGCGTGATTCCACTTCCTTAAGCTGCTTACTCGTACGGTTCGATCCGTCTTCAACGAACTCTTTGGGACTGCACAAAATCGTATCCCGCATTATATTCGATCCATACAATGCAACCCTTGTGCTTGCTATAGTCAATTTAATCTATAGCCTCTATTAACGCTTATATGGCCTCGTTTCATTACTTTACCCATAACTCGAGTCTATGGATCTTCTTAGGCCTATTATCTTATTCAAAATCGATATCAAATCGATATTAAGCTCATAGTGTTCATACTTCATGAATTCCCTCACTATGGCATTTATCAAGCATATTCATACTCATTTCCACAATTCCTCCAAACTCACAATGTAATCTCATTTAACCATTTAAAATCATAAACATTACCCCAATAACAACTTTAGCATGCCATAAATCATAGGCTCATTCAATCCCACATATCCTCACATTATACCCATTTTAGATTTCTAGGTCACACCAATTCCACTACATTCCTAGGTAGTTTATCCATCAATACTCATATCAATCAACTCCAAAATCAATTAAATAGCTAATGCATTTGGATTGGAGTGTTAGAATCTTACCAATATGATTTCTCTTCTTGCTCCAAATGGTATTGCCCTTAACTCCTTCAATACCAACAATGGGAAAATGCCTTCACACTAGGTTGTTCTTCTCTTTGATAGGAACAACTTTGCCTCTAATGATCTCTCTCCAAATCTCACTGAAAATGGCTGATTTTAGAGAGGGAAAATTAGGTTTTTGGGGTTGAGATTGTAAAGTTAAGTGTTTTTTCGAGATTTCTCGATTTTCAGCTCTCCGTATATAGAAATGACTTGAGGAGATCGATCTGGTCCAAGAGGAGATCGATCTGGTCCCTTAAAATCCCTCTTTTTCACGGTATTTTTAAGCCTGAGATCGATCTGTCGAAGCATCAGATCGATCTGTTGAAGCATGAGATCGATCTGTCTAAGCATGAGATCGATCTGGTCCCAAACAGAGAGCTAAGGAGATCGATCTGGCTCCATTGGAGATCGATCTGCTCTATTCTTTTGCCCAAATAAGAGCATTCTGGCTCTTCCAGATCGATCTCTCATCATATGAGATCGATCTGGCCCTCATGTTTTCCAGATTTCCTGCAGTTTCCTTGCTGCAACTCATACCAACACATCCTTAATCTATTGCCATGGCCATTTTCTCATCCATCCACCTTTATAACTTGAAAATGGCATCCATTCATACCTTATGCACATTGAAACTTGTGTGCATTCATTGTGTGTTCAAAGGTATGCTACATAAAACCAAATGGAAGCATAACTCCATTCCATTTTACCACACTACTCATCTTGAGTTTCGATCACATCCATCACTTGCCAGAACTCATTTCTTCATATTCACACTCAATGAAACTTGTATGTACGTTACAATTCATATCACACATACATACATTGAATCCATGGACTTACATCAATCATACTTTACATTACAAGTCCATTCATATTATTTGATCCAATTATACATATTACCATTATACATATACGGGGTCTTACAGGAATACCAGCACTGATTGTTAGCTCAGGTTGCACAAAATGTTCTCCTGCATCAATGGCATAATGTTGGGGTCATCCGGAAGCTTGGAAAGGCCTTGGAGAATAAAAACAGAAAAAAATCATTAGGCCCATTTTAGTCAAAACATTTGAGTCTAATGGCAACATAGGACAAGCAATATGATGACTGTTATGTTCAATATCAAGTAATTTCTCATAGATTGCCAAATGAGTAATCAGCAAGCCTAAAATCAATGGCCGTTTATAAGTGACGACCGTATCAAACTGAGAAGCCAACCAACATCCGAGATTGACCTTCACCTTGTTAATCATGCACTATAAAAAGAAAAATTCAACCTTGGACAATACGGCAGCAAAGTCCTTCCTACTAGAAAAAGTGAAAGCTAAAAACCTATGTATATATTTCAAGGTAGGGTCATAAAGGTAAGAATCTTTAGACTTGATAGGGTCATAGCCATGAAGACAGTTAGAGAGTTGTCTATAAAGACTAGACGGTTCAAATTCCTCACTCAAATCACATGCATTGTTAAGATATTCCTCAGTTCTAGAATATTTTATAGTGATCATGTAAGACTCATATTTTAATATGTACTCTTTATGATTTTGTGATGTAGGGACAAGTCACATTTGATATAAATTATAAGGAATGAATGTTATTAAGTTGCAAATGCATATGAAATGCAAAACGGGTAGTTAAACAAATCAAAAATGAATGTAATAGTAAAAATTGGAAAAATCGCAGCAGAAACTACAGTAGAAGAGGAGCAAATCGATCTCATTAGCAAAGAAGATCGATCTCATGGCTTGAAAATGTAATATCACAACATCTGCAAGAGGCAGATCAATCCCCCAACAAGAGCAGATCGATCACTCAGTAATACAGATCAATCTTTAGCAAGTTCTAGCTAAAGCAGATCAATTTCCAAAGGGTTCTGGATGGAACAGATCGATCTCATAGCAAAGCCAGATCGATCTCTGTGACGGCCAACCCCTGCCCCGCCAACCCCTGCCATCGGCCATGGCCACCCCTCTTGGGCCCACAACAACGATGGTGATCTAACAACAGGTGGTGCAACAACGCCAACAAGTCCAACGTATTGTCCGCTTTGGGCCTTCGGCCCGCACGACGTTGTTTCATTCAGGGAAATTCCCCTCAGAACGCATCCTCGAAGGCTCGAACCAGGGACAACACCCTTAGTTCTCGCACTCCTTATGCCAATGAGCCAAATGGCTCCATGGCATAAGGAGTGCGAGAACTAAGGGTGTTGTCCCTGGTTCGAGCCTTCGAGGACGCGTTCTGAGGGGAATTTCCCTGAATAAAACAAAGCCGTGCGGGCCGAAGGCCCAAAGCTGACAATACGTTGGACTTGTTGGCATTGTTGCACCACCCGTTGTTAGACCACCATCGTTGTTGTGGGCCCAAGAGGGGTGGCCATGGCCGATGGCAGGGGTTGGCCGGGCAAGGGTCGGCCGTCACAATAAAAACGCGCCTGCCCGGCCAACCCCTGCCATCGGCCATGGCCACCCCTCTTGGGCCCACAACAACGATGGTGGTGCAACAACGGGTAGTGCAGCAACGTCAACAAATCCAACGTATTGTCTGCTTTGGGCCTTCGGCCCGCACGGCTTTGTTTCATTCAGGGAAATTCCCCTCAGAACGCGTCCTCGAAGGCTCGAACCAGGGACAACACCCTTAGTTCTCGCACTCCTTATGCCAATGAGCCAAATGGCTCAATGGCATAAGGAGTGCGAGAACTAAGGGTGTTGTCCCTGGTTCGAGCCTCCGAGGACGCGTTCTGAAGGGAATTTCCCTGAATTTATTGTGACGACCGACCCCTGCCCGGCCAACCCCTGCCACGGCCATGGCCACCCCTCTTGGGCCCATAACAACGATGGTGGTCTAACAACGGGTGGTGCAACAACATCAACAACATCCACGTATTGTACGCTTTGGGCCTTCGGCCCGCACGGCTTTGTTTCATTCAGGGAAATTCCCCTCAGAACGCGTCCTCGGAGGCTCGAACCAGGGACAACACCCTTAGTTCTTGCACTCCTTATGCCATTGAGCCCGCATTTTTATTGTGACTACCGACCCCTGCCCGGCCAGCCCCTGTCATCGGCCATGGCCACCCCTCTTGGGCCCACAACAACGATGGTGGTCTAACAACGGGTGGTACAACAACGCCAACAACATCCACGTATTGTCCGCTTTGGCCCATTGGGCCTCACAGCTTTGTTTCATTTGGGCTTATCCCTTATTCGGGCTCATCACCCTCAGAACGCGTCCTCGGAGGCTCGAACCAGGGACAATACCCTTAGTTCTTGCACTCCTTATTCCAATGAGCCAGGCTCAATGGCATAAGGAGTACGAGAACTAAGGGTGTTGTCCCTGGTTCGAGCCTCCGAGGACGCGTTCTGAGGGTGATGAGCCCGAATGAGGGATAAGCCCAAATGAAACAAAGCCGTGAGGCCCAATGGGCCAAAGCGGACAATACGTGGATGTTGTTGGGGTTGTTGCACCACCCGTTGTTAGACCACCATCGTTGTTGTGGGCCCAAGAGGGGTGGCCATGGCCTATGGCAGGGGTTGGCCGGGCAGGGGTCGGCCGTCACAATCTCCTTAAGGTTCTGAGTAAAGCAGATCGATCTCATACTGACCATTTTCATATATGTTAATATAGGTATCTTGGCGAGTTGATTGGTGTATGTTTGATTTGTTGAAAATAATTTGATCATGTTAAATATCCATGACATAGTTATTGGCATGAAATTCAGAAAATGATAAGGAAGTTGAGTAAACATGGGTTTAAAGCTGCAATAAGCATGTATGTAAGATTTTAAGGTAGTTTTATGAAATACGTAAATTGGAATAGATGAGAAATGCAAATAGTTATATGAGAATTATGGTGAAATACCATAATGGGAGAAAGTGATGAGATTGAGGCATTGAGAGGAGTTAAACGCATTGATTTAGAGTCATGCAAGTGAAAACAAGTATATTAAGGTATACTGATGTGGATACATTAATTACTTCGAAGTTGATATTGGAAGCTGATCGGACTGTGAGAGTGAGCAGCACCGAGGAAGTGAGGTCACATGACGTGATCCGAGATAAGCGAATTTTATGATTAGCTAGAGGTACCTATATGTATTTCGAATAGAATTTTGATTATTATACTATATATGAAATCTTATGTATAGAAATGTCGTGATAGGAACTGATAAGATAAATTATGGTTTTATCCAAATTTAGGGTAAAAAGCCTTAGAAGCATGTTTGTGACTAAATTTGATAGTTGCATGATAGAATGACTAATGTTTTCATGTATATGTGAAAGTAGCATATTTGAGTGCCTATTTGATTTAATTGAGTGAAATTCAATTTGAATAAGCCATCTATTGGGTTTGTGTGAAAACCTGAGTGCTAAAGAATACTTGCACTTGATTTTTGAGATATGCATCATATAGTACTTGAGTACATTCTCGTACTTGATTTTAAATGCGATTTATGCATGATAGAGTACTGAGAGCTTTCCTCGTACTCATTTTTATTGATTGATGCATTATAAAGTATCGGAGCATCGCTCATACTCAGTTTTACATGATATAGTACTGGAAACATTGCTCACACTAGTTTTATATTACCACATACATGAGTTCATGTTGAGAGTTTACTCGCACGTACCAATTTTGAAAGAGAGCATGAAACAGCCGTGTTGGGAGCCGGTGCTGATTGTGTGTCGCACTGATTATAAGCTCACACGTGCAATATTTTGAGATATGACCGAGGGCAATCGAAAATATTATCCATAGTATGAGGGCTAAGACTTATAGCAAGCACCCCGACCTTGAGATTAGGTCTATGGAGTACTTTGTACCATATATGTCACATGGAGTATGTTGTACCGTGAGTACACAATGTTATTGAGTTGTGAACTGACGGTAGAGATTTGACCCACCTCCCGTTACAGCAAATGTGAGACCCCGTACACCGAGTACTGTGTAGCCTGGGATCACGAAAAATGAGTTATGATCATAATCTTGGAACATGTAGTCGCCTATCTCTTTCCATTCAATAGAGTTTTCTTGAATGAACTATCACATGATTTTATAATCTGAACATGTGACCTTGTGTGTGAAAAGAGTAACCCAAGGGATGGGTGTGGCCTAGATTTCCATGTTCTTAACATGATGATATGTCATATTATTTTGATTTAATTGAATGACATGATAAATGTGAATTTTATGAAATTACATGAGAAATGCAATGTTTTGCATAAACTACTGAGATTTATTAAACCAGCATGTTTTTAATTTCATAACTGATGATTTATGTCTATATGTATATATTGCATAAATGTTTCAAGAAAGACACATGCTTTAGATATGAGTCGAAAAGGAAATGATTTAGTGGCATGAGCATTGTATTTTGTAGATAGTGTGGTTATCTACTTGCTTGCCTTATTTCCTTACTGAGCTGTGAGCTCACCCCCTTTTTATTTCCCCTCTCTACAAAGCACTCACAGTAGTCGAGCACGGTTGGGGACTGAAATTCCTTGATCCGTTGCATATCCATCTTACGAGAGGTATACACATTTGAATGTTTTGTACTGAACAATGTAAAAGCACAGTTATGTAAATGAATATACAGTCGGGGATGTATATGTACAAGCATTTATATTTAAAGTATATGAGTTTACTTTTAAGAAAAGAATACTTATAGTCAATAGAATATCTGTATTGACATTTATGTATGTTGTGGAATGAATATGGTTGAGGTGACTAATATCGAATCACAGCCTAACGGTTTGGTGTTGAGTTATGACAGAAGAAGTAAGTAAAAAAAAAAATTATGGTGTCAGGACCCGTTCTCAATCCATGACTTAACCAAAATCACTACAAATTTTTCACATTTTTAACTTACCTTTCCTCTCCTCAATGGTTGGG
Source organism: Firmiana major (assembly GCA_033439115.1). Taxonomy (NCBI): domain Eukaryota; kingdom Viridiplantae; phylum Streptophyta; class Magnoliopsida; order Malvales; family Malvaceae; genus Firmiana; species Firmiana major. The sequence continues at coordinate 37,595,522 of CM065907.1, read as the reverse complement.
CTATGATTCGATGTTAGCCTCCTCGCATACCATATCATCCATTATTATACATACATGTCAATATATTGTTACTGACTGTAGCTTCTTTTACAATACCTATGAGATCATATAAAATGTAATACAAATACATTCCCCATAATATATAGCGTATACATCACTGTGCTATTTCTATGTTTAGATACATAACCGTATAAAATATGTATACCTGGCGATAGATAGGAAATAGCAGTGGACTCAGGAATACTATCCCTCAATAGCTCTCACTCTACTGCTGATGCTCTGTAGAGAGATGTAAAGAAAGGGGGTGAGCATACAACGCGCTCAGTAAGGAAATTAGGCAAACAAGTAGATATCTACACTATCTACTCAAAATAATGCTATGCCTTGAAAACATTATTTCCTTAACTCAGTTTAAAAGCATGTCTTTAAATATATATATATACTTGTACAGATTAAATCCCATGTACAAAAATCATGCTTTCTTTCTCAAATGTAGGCATGTAGTGCAAAACAATGCATCTTTATATAAATCATGCCTTTAGATAAATCATGCCATGTATATTTAAATCAAAATAAATATGGCATTTAAATCATTCACAACACAAAATCGGAGTCCGACCCATCCCCCAGGTCTGTCCGCAATTTAAATCAGTTAATCAAGTGATATATCACGTGAGACTCTGTGGTGAAAATGTAAATAGCATCCTGGACTATGATCATATCCGACATGTGATCCCAAGCAACACAGATCTCGTTGTGCGGGGCATCACTGCTGCAACGGGAGGGGGGTCAGTCCATCACAACTGCCAGCTATATCCTTTTCAACTCCACAACACCACAGGGTACAGTGTACACCATGCCACATGCACGGTACAACGTACTCCGTGAACCCTACATCACAGTCGGGGTGCCTGCCATAGGTCTTAGCCCTTAGACAATGGAATATCATACCACGCCTCTAGTACCCTCATGCAGATATCCTCTCACATAATATGACACTCAGTCCACACAAGGAATAAAGCATGGGTTTTAACGTGTATTATATATCACATACAGTGCGTGCCTTTGAGCGCGGCTCACAGTCGACACTCCACTCAAACAATGTTCCACATCACAAACTTAACGCTAGTACGAGTAAAACTCCAACAACTAGGTCAATGCATAGTTCATGTATTAAATCAAGTACGAGCAATAGCTCCAGTACCATGCTATGCACAATATCATCAAATCAAGTACGAGCAATAGCTCTAGTACTATGTCATGTATAAATCATGAAGAATCGAGTACGAGTAACGCTCCAGCACTCTGTCATGCATCTCATGTAAAACTCGAGTACGAGCTAATCACTCCAGCATTCTCTCATGCATATATCATAAAAACTGAGTACGAGTAAGAACTCCAGTACTCTATCATACATGTCAAGGAAATCTAGTGTGAATTATAATCCAGCACTAATGTATGTGGAAAATATATGAAATCCAGTGTGAGCTATGCTCCAGCACGATTCATTCTCCCATAATATGATAGATGGCTTTTTAAAAAGGGATGGTTTACAAAACATCAAAATTAGCACTATAAAGTGTGCTTAATTCACATCAACCTTAAAATCATTAGCCCATCTATTTATTCTTCTACTAAACAGCAATAAAACACTCAAAATGATGATTACCATTCTTTTTACAACTTTTCACAAAAGTTGACTTTTTGACTAACAAGGGGTAAAATCGTAATTCACTATTGGGTCACAATAATTATTATTCACTTTCTATGACCCTTAGAGTTTTTAATTGAATGTAAAAGTAGACGAAAATACATGCAGGTATCTCTAACTACTCATAAAAGTCCCTTACCTCGGATCACGTCAAGTGACCTCACTTCCTCGGTGCTGCTCAATCTCATAGTCCGATCAGCTCTCAATGTAAACTCCGGAGCTGTCAATAACAATTCCTCAGGTTAATTATACTTTTCCTAATGTATTACACATTAATACAGTTTATTTCACTTAATGGGCTTTAGTAATCCTTAATGGGCCTAACTATGCCTTAAGCCCATTTCTATTTTACTATTCATTTTCGTTGGGCTTATTGGGCTTGTGGGGCCCACCAACTCTTATTGTGCTTGTCCTAGACCCATTACATCATATTGGGCCTAAAATATTTGGGCTTGGCCCATTGGACCTCTCGGCTACATGCCATGGCCGAGAGCATCCCATGCCGTTGGTCACACCATGGCATGCCGTCCATGTCCATTTGTTTAGCCAAATTCACTTAGGAATTTTCATAAACACTTGGTTGGCATGTCTGAAGCCTTTCCTATAGTTCATGTTGGCATTTTATCAAATACCTTATGTGCCAATATCATACCACCATCCATATGAACAAATTGATTATAACTAACCATGCCATAATCATGTCTACAGGCATATCACCCTATACATGTCTTAAAATCACATGGGTATTTATCAAAACTCATATACCAACTTTCGGTCATCACATGTTCCTAGTGTTTTCATATGTTTCAATCCATAAAACATATACCATTATACTTAAAATCATTCATACATTAACATATATGAAATTGAAAACTTGGAAATATACCAATAGTTGTGTTCACACTTGGCCGAAACTTTGAAGCCTCACGGTTTGCACACTATGGCTACTTGATAGCCAATTCCAACATATGTCACTCTCCTCTCAATTTGGAAGAACTTTAATGGAGATTGCAAGTTCCAAATATGCCTTTTTCCTAGTGATTTCTAGTGAGAGAAAGCTTAGAAAACTTTTCGGTTATGGTTTCTTCACTTTGCCGAAAATGAAAGGATGAAGATGATTATGTGTTGGCTGGTATTTATAAGTCCATTACTTATTCATTAAGCTAAAAATCCAGCCAACTTAATTGACTTCCAAAAAGTTTAGGTAATGGTTATCATTTTAAACTTTGTTACCTTTCATTAATGGCTTTTAACTTATTCACATGGGCTTTCAATTGGGCTTCTCGGTTTGGGCTTTTCCTTTGGGCTTTTGGGCTGAAATGTTTTCTACGTATTGGACCTTCAATTGTCTCAATATTTGGCCCACAACTTGGCCCAAAAATTTAGCCCATTGGGCTTTCCAAATTCGGCCCACACTTATGATACCTTAATGGGCTTTAAAATTTCCAACTTTGGCCAATTGCGTTTTTAACCATGAAATTAAATCCGAAATCCTTTCGAATAAATTTTCCTTACTTTCGGGGATGATTATCTTGTATTCTGAACAAGAATATTTTTCCCCAATTTTTTCTCCATACTTAGGTTAATTTTTTAACCATGGTTAGTCAACTATGGTAAAAGTCCACTTTTCTTAACTATAGTTGACTTTTTCCTTAACCATTGACCAAGTGGATTTTTTCTCAAAATTCCGAAAGTGTCATATCTTATGTCTTACACTCTCATCTTTATGTTTCAACCATTCCTGGTGGATAATTTAGCCCGAAACACCTTAAATACCTTAACTCGCCAAAAAGGTCCATTTTACCCTTTTTAGCTTTTATTTTCGTTTTTTGTGTTCGGGATTAAATCAAGCTGACTTTCCTTCATGAGCTCTCTATGCTTTCTCATTTTAAGTTCATATTTTTAGTTAGAATGATTTAGATCTAATCGGTTTAGCTTGTGACTCTTATAGCTCATATTAGGCTTTTTATGTAGCTTTTGCGTGTTAAACTATTTTACTAACACTTTTCATCTAGTAATTACCCTTCTTTTGATTCAACTATAATAATAGTGTGTTCATACACATAGGAATCATAAGGAACAAGCTACAAAAATTTCAGGTCTGACAATCCTCCCCTACTCAGAAAATTTGGTCCTCCAAATTAAAACCAAGTCAGTCTTCAAATAGGTGAGGGTACTTCTCTCGCATCAGACTCTCCAGCTCCCAAGTAGCCTCCTCTGAAGTATGATGCTGCTAGAGAATCTTCACTAACCTGATGGTCTTCGATCTCAATACTTTCTCCTTCCTATCCAATATCCGAATCGGTCACTAAATATATGACATGTCCTCTGGGAGCTCCAAAGGCTTGTAACTAATCACATGTGCCGGATCCGGGTGATACTTCCGAAGCATCGATATGTGGAAGATGTTATGGACACCTGATAAGTCTAGTGGCAATGCCAACTTATAAGCCTTATCTCTCACTGGATCAAGTATCTCAAAGGGTCCAATATAGCGAGGATTTAGTTTCCCTCTCTTCCCAAATCTTGCTATGCCCTTGGAAGGAGAAACTTTCAAAAACACGGATTCACCAACTGCAAACTCTAGTGGCCTACGTCTCCTGTCAGCGTAACTTTTCTGTCTGCTCTGAGCTGTCTTCAGTCTCTCTACAATTAAGTGGACGTCCTCAGATGCTTGCGTAACCATGTCAGGGGCAAAAATCTTACGGTCACCCACTTCTTCCCATCCAATAGGGGAACGACATCTACGGCCATACAAAGCCTCATACGGTGCCATCCCGATATTCGAATGATAACTGTTGTTGTAGGTGAACTCGGCTAGTGGCAAGTGGTCATCCCAGGAGCCTCTAAAATCTAGCACACATGCTCTCAATATATCCTCCAGAGTCTGTATAGTCTTCTCTGACTGACCATCTGTTTGAGGATGGAAAGCGGTGCTCAAACTCAACTAGGTTCCCATGGCTCCCTGAAAATGTCCCCAAAAGTGAGAAGTGAAGCGGGAATCCCTATCAGAGACTATGCTCACTGGTACACCGTGTAACCTCACTACCTCGCGTACATACAGTTCTGCTAATGAACTCAGAGTATCGGTCGCTCTCATAGCTAGAAAGTGGACTGACTTCGTCAGTTTGTCGACGATTACCCATATAGCATCGTGATTCCTGCGAGTTCTCGGTAAACCCATCATGAAATCCATGGTGATATGCTCTCATTTCCATGTCGGTATAGGTAGAGGCCACAATAACCCTGTAGGTTTCTGATGCTCTACTTTTACCTACTGACATACAAGACACTTTTCCACAAAGTCTGCTACATCTCTCTTTATACCTGACCACCAGTATACCTTACGAAGGTTTTGATACATTTTGTTACTCCCCAGATGTAATGTATACCTCGACAAATAAGCTTCCGCTAATATCCATCTCCTGAGTCCTGGATCCTCGAAAACTCATAATCTGCCTCTGAACCTCAGTAGTCTATCAGAACTCAACTCAAAGTCAGTCACTGTGCCCTTCTGCATCTGACCACTCACATCCATACCAAACGGATTAGTCTGCTGAGCCACTCTGATCTTGTCCAACAGATCTGGCTCCAAGCGTAGACTAGCTATCACATAGCCTGTATCCATGTCAGAAGGCACGACTCCCAAACTGAGGCTAGCAAACTGCTCTAGCAAATCATGTTCCCTAACCATCATATCCGATACCATCCCAAGGCTCTTCCTACTCAAGGCATTGGCTACAACGTTAGCCTTACCCGGATGATAAAGTATCTCGCAATCGTAGTCCTTCAGAAGCTCTAGCCATCTTCTCTGTCTGGTGGTAATCCTGGCAACTTATCTGAAAAAACATCTGGGTACTCACTGACCACAGTAATATCTAACAACTTCGGATGTGCCTTATTCATATCTACCACGTACGCAATGAAACCTTGATATGTTGAAGGTTCTCTCAGTCAGTAATCATATAATAATCATTACTACTCCTTTCATTTATTTTTATTAAACTTTACAAAATATCTAGTAGGGTTAGGAAACATAACTGTTTTAGCATAACAATCTAAAACAGTATGGTTTATAGATGACTAATCCATTCCTAAGATTATATCAAAGTCACTCATACTTAACAATATTAGATTGGCTTCATATCCTTATTCCCTACTCTCAACTTACTTCCCTTTTTCTTCTGTCGTCGCTCTACCTCTCTGAGTAGACGTACCAGCTGGAGCTCTATCAAGCTCCCTGCCCTTCAGTGGCATAGTATCAAACATCTCTGGGCAAGCTCTAGCTATATGCCCCTGTTTCCCGCATCAAAAACACACTATAGGAGTCAGTGGACACGGTCTACCTCCATGTTGTTTACCGCATCTTCTACACTGATCGGTAGTAGATCTCTATCCTCCTATGACAATGCCCTTTGCTGGGGCTACAGTCGGATAAGCAGGAGGTCTAGCAAATCCCTCTCGTGCCTCCTCTACCCATAATCTCTTACCGAAGAGTTTCCTCCCTCCTCGATAAATGAAATCTCTAGTCGACCTCTTCTTTTGTAGATCTTGGCTCCAACTAAACTTCCCAAACTCAGAAGCATTCCTCTCGTAATCTTGCTCGCACAGTTGCGTCCTGCACACTGCTTCCTCATAGGTAGCTATATCTAATGGGACCAATCTTGACCGCAGAACCAATCTCAACCCATCGATGAACCTGTGGACCTTCCTGGCCTCACTATACATGGTATCTGGGTCATATCTCCCTAGGGATAGGAATCGAGTCTCATACTCGTCCACTGACAAACTCCCCTAGTTCAGTCCCAAAAACTCTGCCTGTAGTTTCCATTGTGCGGTATCGAGAAAAACTGCCTCCTAAAGGCCTCCCGAAATATCTCCCAACTAATATCTCTGTGTCGGGCTCTCAATATGGGTCGGGTGGACTTCCACCAATGCTCTGCAGCTCCTTTTAGTAGGAACGCAGCAAATGCGACCATCTCTGATGTCGTACACTCGAAGAATCCATAAAGTTTCTCCATCTCTGCCACCCACTCCTCAGCAGCTACAAGGTCCTTGACCCCATTAAAAGATGGAGGTCTAAACTTCTAGAACTCTCGCAACCGATGCAGATCACATCCGTACCCTAATCCACTACCACCTGAAACTGGTGGAGGGTGAAGGAGTCTCTACTGTCCTCGGTGCATGAGCTGTCTGTGTAGGTATATCAGGGGCAACTGCCTCTCCTATCGTAGCTCCTACCTCTTATCCTTGCCTACTTGGCATCGTCTGTGCCAATATCTCTATAATCGTCTCTAGACTACACTCTAATCTCTTAAAGCGCGTCTTAGCACACTCGGGTGCCTCAGTAGCACCAGGAGTCTCATGCGTAGGTAATGGTTTGGCAGCAGCTCGTCTCTCAGGTCTATCCCCTGGCCTCGAACCCTACCTCTCATACCTCTACCACTACGCGTATTGCCATATAGGCAAAGTTCGTGCATTCATAATCATGAATTTGTCCGTCTCCTATCTGGTATACACAGTTATATCTAAACACAGCACAGTACTATGGGGATGTACACTTTCCTATTTTCTAACACTGACTCACATCAGACCAACCTCAGGCTCTGATACCATTCTGTCAGGACCCGTTCTCAATCAATGACTTAACCAAAATCACTACAAATTTTTTGAATTTTTAACTTACCTTTCCTCTCCTCAATGGATGGGCTGTGATTCGATGTTAGCCTCCTCGCATACCATATCATCCTTTTTTATACATACATGTCAATATACTGTTACTCACTGTAGCTTCTTTTACAATACCTATGAGATCATATAAAAGTTAATACAAATACATTCCCCATAATATATAGCGTATACATCATTGTGTTGTTTCAATGTTTAGATACATAACCGTATAAAATATGTATAACTGGCGATCGATAGGAAATAGCAGTGGACTCAGGAATATTATCTCTCGATAGCTCTCACTCTACTGCTGATGCTCTGTAGAGAGATGTAAAGAAAGGGGGGTGAGCATACAACGCACTCAGTAAGGAAATTAGGCAAGCAAGTAGATATCTACACTATCTACTCAAAATAATGCTATGCCTTGAAAACATTATTTCCTTAACACAGTTTAAAAGCATGTCTTTAAATATATATATACTTGTACAGATTAAATCCCATGTACAAAAATCATGCTTTCTTTCTCAAATGTAGGCATGTAGTGCAAAACAATGCATCTTTTATATAAATCATGCCTTTAGATAAATCATGCCATGTATATTTAAATCAAAATAAATATGGCATTTAAATCATTCACAACACAAAATTGGAGTCCGACCCATCCCCCAGGTCTGTCTGTAATTTAAATCAGTTAATCAAGTGATATATCATGTGAGACTCTGTGGTGAAAATGTAAATAGTATTCTGGACTATGATCATATCCGACATGTGATCCCAAGTACAGTGTACCCCATGCCACATGCACCGTACAACGTACTTCGTGGACCCTACATAAAAGTCGGGGTGCCTGCCATAGGTTTTAGCCCTCAAACCATGGAATATCATACACGTCTCTAGTACCCTCATGCGGATATCCTCTCACATAATGTGACACTTAGTCCACACAAGGAATCAAGCATGGGTTTTAACATATATTATATATCACATACAGTGCGCGCCTTTGAGCGCAACTCACAGTCGACACTCTACTCAAACACTGTTTCACATAACAAACTTAACGCTAGTGCGAGTAAACCTCCAGCAACTAGGTCAATGCATAGTTCATGTATTAAATCAAGTATGAGTAATAGCTCCAGTACCATGCTATGCACAATATCATCAAATCAAGTACGAGCAATAGCTCTAGTACTATGTCATGTATAAATCATGAAAAATCAAGTACGAGCAACGCTACAGCACTCTGTCATGCATCTCATGTAAAACTCGAGTACGAGCTAATCGCTCCAGCACTCTCTCATGCATATATCATAAAAACTGAGTACAAGTAAGAACTCCAGTACTCTATCATGCATGTCATGAAAATCTAGTACGAATTATAATCCAACACTAATGTATGTGGAAAATATATGAAATCCAGTGCGAGCTGTGCTCCAGCACGATTCATTCTCACATAATATGATAGATGGCTTTTTAAAATGGGGTGGTTTACAAAACATCAAAATTAGCACTATAAAGTGTGCTTAATTCACATCAACCTTAAAATCATTAGCCTATCTATTTATTCTTCTGCTAAATAGCAGTAAAACACTTAAAATGATGTTTTCCATGCTTTTTACAACTTTTCACAAAAGTTGACTTTTTGACTAACTAAGGGTAAAATTGTAATTTACCACTATCGGGTCAAAATAATTATTATTCACTTTCTCTAACCCTCAGAGTTTTTAAGTGAATGTAAAAGCAGATGAAAATACATGCAGGTATCTCTAACTACTCACAAAAGTCCCTTACCTCGAATCACGAGAAGTGACCTCACTTCCTCGGTGCTGCTCAATCTCGCAGTCCGATCAGCTCTCAATGTAAACTCCGAAGCTGTAAATAACCATTCCTCAGGTTAATTATACTTTTCCTACTGTATTACACATTAATACAGTTTATTTCACTTAATGGGCTTTAGTAATCCTTAATGGGCCTAACTATGCCTTAAGCCCATTTCTATTTTACTATTCATTTTTGTTAGGCTTATTGGGCTTGTGGGGCCCACCAACTCTTATTGGGCTTGTCCTAGACCCATTACATCATATTGGGCCTAAAATATTTGGGATTAGCCCATTGGACCTCTCGGCTACATGCCATAGCCGAGAGCATCCCATGCCGTCGGTCACACCATGGCATGCCGTCCATGTTCATTTGTTTAGCCAAATTCACTTAGGAATTTTCATAAACACTTGGTTGGCATGTTTTAAGCCTTTCTTATATTTCATGTTGGCATTTTATCAAATACCTTATGTGCCAATATCATACCACCATCCATATGAACAAATTGATTATAACTAACCATGCCATAATCATGTCTACATGCATATCAACCTATACATGTCTTAAAATCACATGGGTATTTATCAAAACTCATATACCAACTTTTGGTCATCACATGTTCCCAGTGTTTTCATATGTTTCAATCCATAAAACATATACCAATATACTTAAAATCATTCATACATTAACATATATGAAATTGAAAACTTGGAAATATACCAATAGTTATGTTCACACTTGGCTGAAACTTTGAAGCCTCACGGTTTGCACACTATGGCTCCTTGATAGCCAATTCCAACATATGTCACTCTCCTTTCAATTTGGAACAACTTTCATGAAGATTACAAGTTCCAAATATGCCTTTTTCCTAGTGATTTCTAGTGAGAGAAAGCTTAGAAAACTTTTCAGTTATGGTTTCTTCACTTTGCCGAAAATGAAAGGATGAAGATGATTATGTGTTGGCTGGTATTTATAAGTCCATTACTTAGTCATTAAGCTAAAAATCCAGCCACCTTAATTGACTTCCAAAATGTTTTGGTAAGGGTTATCATTTTAAACTTTGTTACCTTTCATTAATGGCTTTTAACTTATTCACATGGGCTTTCAATTGGGCTTCTCGGTTTGGGCTTTTCCTTTGGGTTTTGGGCTGAAATGTTTTCTACCTATTGGGCCTTCAATTGTATCAATATTTGGCTCATAACTTGGCCCAACAATTTAGCCCATTGAGCTTTCCAAATTCGGCCCACACTTATGATACCTTAATGGGCTTTAAAATTTCCAACTTTGGCCCATTGCGTTTTTAACCATTAAATTAAATCTGAAATACTTTCGAATAAATTTTTCTTACTTTCGGGGATGATTATCTTGTATTCTGACTAAGAATATTTTTCCCCAATTTTTTTCTCCATACTTAGGTTAATTTTTTAACCATGGTTAGTCAACTATGGTAAAAGTTCACTTTTCTTAACTATAGTTGACTTTTTCCTTAACCATTGACCAAGTGGACTTTTTCTCAAAATTTTGAAAGTGTCATATCTTATGTCTTACACTCTTGTCTTTATGTTTCAACCATTCTCGGTGGATAATTTCGCCCGAAACACCTTAAATACCTTAACTCGCCAAAAAGGTCAATTTTACCCTTTTTAGTTTTTATTTTCGTTTTCTGTGTTCGGGATTAAATCAAGTTGACATTCCTTCATGAGCTCTCTATGCTTTCTCATTTTGAGTTCTTATTTTCAGTTAGAATGATTTCGATCTACTCGGTTTAGCTTGTGACTCTTATAGCTCACATTAGGCTTTTTATGTAGCTTTTACGTGTTAAACCATTTTACTAATTCTTTTCATCTAGTAATTACCCTTCTTATGATTCAACTATAATAATAGTGTGTTCATACACATAGGAATCATAAGGAACAAGCTACAAAAAGTTTGGGTCTGACATATGGTGATATTTGGTAGGTCACAAAAGGGGAGGTCGTGACAGAATGGTATCAGAGTAGAATTAGTCTGATGCTAGTCGGTATTAGTAATTAGGAAAGTGTACATCCCCATAGTATTGTGCTTTGTTCAGGTACAATTGTGTATATAAGATGGAAATTAGACTAATTAATGATTATAAATGCTGGAATTTAGCTATTATGGCTAATACCAGTCGTGGTAGAGGGGCTAGCGGAAAAGCTCGAGGCCATAGAGGTAGGCCAAAGACTCAAGATGGGACGATAGATCCCACTGAGGTACTAGAGAGTACCGAGGCAAGCTTCATGAAATTAGAGCGTCAGCTTGAGACCATAGTGGGGTTACTGGCACAGACTCTATGCCAAGAGGACAGGGACAGGATACAGGGACTGTGCTTGAGACGCAGCTACACCTGGTACACCTGCACTGCCAGCTCAGATGCCACAGCCTATAGATGCTCCTACACCCCCACCGGTTCAGGATACGCCTTCTCATGTTACTCCACGACAGGGCGGTACTACATTGTGGTATGGTTGTGAGGCCGATAGACTACGACAATTTCAGAAGCTTTGACCACCGTCGTTTAGTGGGGTGAAAGACCCCATTGTCACAGAGGATTGGCTGGAAAGTTAATGAAGCTCTATGGATTCTTTGAGTGTACGACCGTGGAGATGATAACGTTTGTTGTATTCCTTCTGAAGGGATCGGTAGAGCATTGGTGGAAGTCCACCAGGGTTATATTGAGAGCCCGACACTCAGAGATCAGGCGAGATATCTTCTTGGATGCCTTCAAGAGGCAGTATGTCCCGGACATAACGCAGAGGAAACTATAGATGGAATTTTTGGGGTTGAGCCAGGGGAGTCAGTCAGTGGATGAGTACGAGATAAGATTTATATCCCTAGGTAGGTATGACCCCAACACCATGTGTAGTGAGACCAAAAAGGTCCGCAGATTTACTAATGAACTAAGACCAGTATTACGGTCTAGACTGGTTCTATTTGACATCTCTACCTATGATGAGGTAGTGCGCAGGGCACAACTCTGTGAGCAAGACTATGAGAGGAATGTCTCTAAGTTCAGGACAATTGGCAAGGGTAGAGATCGGGATAGGAAGAGGTCAGTGAGTGACAGTGCCAGAGGTTTCAGATATCGAGGAGGAATGAGACTCTTCGGTAAGAGACCAAGGATCGAGGAAGTACATGAGAAGACAATTAGATCTCCTGTATACCCAACTATAGCTCTAGCTAGAGGTGTTGTTATTGGAGGATCGAGGCCTACCATAAAACAATGCAGTAGATGTGGTAGATTCCATGGCGATAGATCTTGTCCTGTTTCTAGCGGAGTATGCTTCAGATGTGGGAAGCCAGAGCATATGGCTAGAGTTTGCCAATAGGTTATCGATATTGCCCCACATAAGGGCAAAGAGTCGGAGAGAGCTCTAGCTGATATGTCTGCATCGAGGAGGAGATCAACAGTAGAGGAGAAAGGGAAGCAGGTCATTGGACGAGGGTGAGTATATGCCTTGGACCAGGGTATAGCCGATGCTTCGTCGGATGTGATTAGAGGTAGCATCTTGATGTATTATTTAGAAGCACATGTTTTAATTGATCCTGGTGCTATGCATTCATTTGTATCGCCTTTATTTGCATGTAAGTTAGCAAAACATGTAGAGCGTACACCTTTAAGTAGGATGATGTTGATTAGTACGCCTATGGATAATAGTAAGCTAGTGGAGTATGTATTAAATGATTACAAGTTAAGAGTAGGGGAAAATTATATGACAACCAATCTAATATTATTAAGTATGAGTGATTTTGATGCAATCTTATGAGTGGATTGGTTATCTACGAACCATGCCGTGTTAGATTGTTATGCTAAGACAGTTATGTTTCCTAACCCTGAAAAATATGTTGTAAAGTTTGATGAAAAGAAATGAAAGTAATAGTTATGGTTGTAATTGACAATGTACTATGCTGACTAAGAAATGAATATATTGAAGGTTTTATTGCGTACATGGTTGATACGGATAACGTACATTTAGAGTTGGCAGATATTCCTGTAGTCAGTAAATTCCCAGATGTCTTTCCGGATGAATTGCCAGGGTTACCACCAGACAGAGAGATGGAGTTCTGTATAGATTTGGTGTCTAGTCCTAAACCTATATTGAAACCACTATATCACATGGCCATAGTTGAGCTGGAGGAGCTCAAGAGACAGTTGCAAGAGTTGTTAGATAAGGGGTTCATCAGACTGAGTGTTTCGCATAGGGGAGCACCAATTTTGTTCGTGAAGAAGAAGGATAGAAGCCTCTAATTATGTATAGATTACAAATTGTTGAATAAGGCTACCATCAAGAATTGGTATCCCTTTCCATGTATTGATGATTTGTTGGATCAGCTTTGGGGAGCGCATGTCTTTTCTAAGATTGATCTGAGGTCTGGGTATCACCAGTTGAGAGTTCAGAGTGGAGATGTGCTCAAGACAACATTTAGGACCCGATATGGCCACTATGAGTTTTTGGTTATGCCATTCAGAATGACGAATGCTCCTGCAGCTTTTATGACTTTGATGAAAGATGTGTTCAAGCCATATCTAGATCAGTTTGTTATCGTCTTCATCGATGACATCGTAGTATACTCGAAATCCGATGATAAGCATGAGAAGCACCTCAGGATTATATTGCATACCTTACGAGAGCAGAAGTTGTATGATAAACTCAGCAAGTGTGATTTTTGGTTGTCACAAATCTCATTTTTGAGACACGTTTTGTCAAGGGATGGTGTGTCAGTGAATCCATCCAAGATTGATGTTGTAGTTTAGTGGGAACAGTCGAAGACAATCACCGAGATCCAAAGTTTTTTACATTTTGTAGGATATTATCGAAGATTCATAGAGGGATATTCAAAGTTAGCTGCTCCGTTGAAACGTCTCACTCGAAAGGGTGTAGCATTCGTATGGAACTATGATTGTGAGAAAAGTTTTCAGGAGTTGAAGCATCGATTGACCACTGCTCCGATTCTCACTATCCCTACCAGCTCAGGAGGATTTTAAGTGTATATCGATGCTTCGCATCAGGGACTAGGGTGTGTATTGATACAGGATGAGAGGGTAGTTGCTTATGGATCCAGATAGCTGAAGGATGAAGAGAAGAACTATCCGACCCACGATTTAGAGTTAGCAGCAGTAGTGTTTACGTTGAAGGTATTGCGCCACTACTTGTATGGTGAGAAGTTTCAGATTTTTACTGACCACAAGAGCCTCAAGTATCTGTTCTCATAGAAAGAGCTGAACATGAGACAGAGAAGATGGCTAGAGCTTTTGAAGGACTATGATTGTGAGATACTTTATCATCGGGGTAAAGCTAATGTTGTAGCTGATGCTTTGAGTAGGAAGAGCCTTAGGATGGTATCATATATGATGGTCAGGGAGCATGAGTTGCTAAAGTAGTTTGCTAGCCTCATTATGGAAGTTGAGCCTTCTGACATGAATACAAACTGTATGATTGCTAGTCTATGCTTAGGGCCGAATCTGTTGGATAGGATCAGGCAGACTCAACAGTCTGATCCGTATTACAGTTATGTGATTGGTCAGATACATAGTGCCATAGTGACTGATTTTGAGATGAGTTTTGATGGACTATTGAGGTCCAGAGGTAGATTGTGTGTTCCCGAGGACCCAAAACTCAGGAGATTGATATTGATAGAAGCTCATTCATCGAGGTACATATTACATCCAAAGAGTAAAAAGATGTATCAGAACCTTCAAAAGGTGTACTAGTGGTCAGGTATGAAGAGAGATGTGGTAGATTTTATGGTAAGATGTCTCATATGTCAGCAGTTGAAGGTAGAGCATCAGACGCCTGTAGCGTTATTGCAGCCTCTACCTATACTAACCTGGAAATAGGAGCATATCACCATGGATTTCGTGATAGGTTTACCAAGGACCCATAAGAATCACGATGCGATATGTGTGATCGTTGATAGACTGACAAAGTCAGCCCACTTCTTAGCTATGAGAGCTATTGATACTCTGAGTTCATTGGCAGAACTATATGTACGCGAGGTAATGATGCTACATGGTGTTCCAGTGAGCATTATCTCATATAAGGATTCTCACTTCACTTCCCACTTTTGGGAACAATTTCAGGAAGCCATGGGAACCCATTTGAGTTTGAGCATCACTTTCCATCCTCAGATAGATGGTCAGTCAGAGAGGACTATATAGAACCTGAAGGATATGATGAGAGCATGTGTGCTAGATTTTAGAGGCTTCTTGGACGATCATTTACCACTAGCCAAATTCGCCTACAACAACAGTTATCATGCGAGTATCGGGATGGCACCATATGAGGCTTTATATGGTCGTAGATGTCATTCCCCTATCGGTTGGGAAGAAGTAGATGACTGAAAGATTTTTGCTCCTGACTTGGTTACACAAGCCTCTGAGGATATCCGGATGATTCTTGAAAGATTGAGGATAGCTTAGAGTAGACAGACAAGCTATGCTGATAACAGACGAAGACCACTTGAGTTCGTAGTTGGTGATTCAATGTTTTTGAAGGTTTCTCCTTCCAAGGGTATAGCGAGATTTGAGAAGAGAGGTAAGCTGAGTTCTCGCTACATTGAACCCTTTAAGATACTTGATCGAGTGGGAGATAAGGCATATAGGTTGGCTTTGCCATTGGATTTATTGGGAGTGCATAATGTCTTCCACATTTCGATGCCTTGGAAATATCATCTAGATCCAAACCATGTGATTCGGTATGAGCCATTAGAGCTCAAGGATGACTTGACCTATATAGAGAAACTGATTCGGATACTGGATAGAAAGGAAAAAGTCTTTAGAAATAAGACCACTGGATTAGTTAAGATTCTTTTGCAGCATCACACTTCAGAGAAGGGTACTTGGGAGCTAGAGAGTCTGATGTAAGAGAGACACCCCCAATTATTTGAAGAGTAACTTGGTTCTAATTTGGAGGACCAAATTTCTTTAAGGAGGGGAGGATTGTAAGACCCGTATTTTAATATGTACTCTTTATGATTTTGTGATGTACGAACAAGTCACATTTGATATAAAATCATAAGGAGTAAATGTTATTAAGTTGCAAATGTGTATGAAATACAAATTAGGTAGTTAAGGAAATCGAAAATGAATGTAACAGTGAAAATTGGAAAAATGGTAGTAGAAACTGCAGTAGAAGAAGAGATCGATCTAATTAGCAAGGAAGATCGATCTCATGGCTTGAAAATGCAATGTCACAGCATCTGCAAGAGGCAGATCGATCCCCCAGCAAGAGCAGATTGATCCCTCAATAATGTAGATTGATCTTTAGCAAGTTCTGGCTGAAGTAGATCGATTTCCAAAGGGTTCTGAATGGAACAGATCGATATCATCATAAGGCCAGATCGATCTCCTTAAGGTTCTGAGTAAAGTAGATCGATCTCATGCTGAGAGCATATCGATCCCCTAAGCTTAAAAAGTCATTTTCTGAAGAGAAATATGCAGGGCAGATCGATCCCTCACTGTTAGGAGATCGATCTCCAAGAGCAAATTCTATAAATACACGACTCTGCACTTCAGCTTTCCCGAGAAACATCAAACCCTTCATGAACCAAAGTGTAACCTAACCTTTCTACACTAGAAATCTTCATCTTTCAAGCAATTCTGAGTGAGATTCATTTCAGCAAAGTTGTTCTTAGTAAATAGTAGAACAACATAGTTGGAAACTAGAAGTTGGAATCTAAGATTGAAGGAACAAGGTGGATTTTAACAAATTTGGCAAAAAGAGGAAAAGTTCAAGCTAGGTAAGATTCAATACACCAATTTCATATATGTTAATATAGGTATCTTGGTGAGTTGATTGGTGTATGTTTGATTTGCTAAAAATAATTTGATCATGTTAAATATCCATGATCTAGATATTGGCATGAAATTGAGAAAATGATGAGGAAGTTGAGCAAACATGGGTTTAAGGCTGAAATAAGCATGTATGTAAGATTTTAAGGTAGTTTTATGAAATACATAAATTGGAATAGATGAGAAATGCAAATAGTTATATGAGAATTATGGTGAAATACCATAATGGGAGGAACTGATGGATTAAAGCATTGAGAGGAGTTAAATGTATTGATTTAGAGTCATACAAGTGAAAACAAGTATATTAACGTATACTGATGTGGATAATCATTAATAGCTTTGAAGTTGATATTGAAAGCTGATCGGACTGCGAGAGTGAGCAGCACCTAGGAAGTGAGGTTATGTGACGTGATCCGAGGTAAAGAAATTTCATGAGTAGCTAGAGGTAGTTACACGTATTTCGAATAGAATTTCAATTATTATACTATATATGAAATCCCGTGTATAGAAATGTCGTTATAGGAACTGATAAGATAAATTATGGTTTTATCCAAATTTAGGGAAAAAAGCCTTAGAAGCATGCTTGTGACTAAATTTGATAGTTGCATGATAGAATGGCTAATGTTTTCTTGTATATGCGAAAACAACACGTTTAAGTGCCTATTTGATTTAATTGAATAAAATTCAATTTGAGTAAGTGATCTATCGGGTTTGTGTGAAAACCTAAGTGCTAGAGAATACTCGCACTTGATTTTTGAGATATGCATCACATAGTACTTGAGTATATTCTCGTACTTGATTTTAAATGCAATTTATGCATGATAGAGTACTAGGAGCTTTGCTCATCCTCTATTTTATTGATTGATGCATTATTGAGTATTGGAGCATCGCTCATACTCAGTTTTACATGACATAGTATTGGGAGCATTGCTCGCACTAGTTTTATATGACCATATATATGAGTTCGTGTTGGGAGTTTACTCGCACGTACCGATTTTAAAAGAAAGAGCATGAAACAATCGTGTTAGGAGCCTGTGTTGACTGTGTGTCGCACCAATTATATGCTCACACATGTAATATTTTGAGATATGGTCGAAGGCTATCGAAAATATTATCCATAGTATGAGGGCTACGACTTATGGCAAGCACCCTGACTATGAGGTATATCCAAGGTGTGAGGGCTAAGACTTATGGCAAGCACTCCGACCTTGAGATTGGGTCCATGGAGCACTTTGTACAGTGTATGTCACATGGAGTATGTTGTACTGTGAGTACACGATGTTATTGAGTTGTGAGCTGACGGTAGAGATTTGACCCACCTCCAGTTACAGCAAATGTGAGACCTCGCACACCGAGTACTGTGTAGCCTGGGATCACGAAAAATGAGTTATGATCATAATGTCAGAACATGTAGTCGCCTATCTCTTTTCATTCAATTAAGTTTACTTGAATGAACTATCACATGGTTTTATAATCTGAACATGTGACCTTGTGTGTGAAAGGGTAACCCCAGGGATGGGTGAGGCCCAGATTTCATTGTTTTTAACATGATGATATGCCATATTATTTTGATTTAATTGAATGACATGATAAATGTGAATTTTATGAAATTACATGAGAAATGCAATGTTTTGCATAAACTGCTGAGATTTATTAAACCAACATGTTTTCAGTTTCATAACTGATGATTTATATCTATATGTATATATTGCATAAATGTTTCAGGAAAGACACATGCTTTAGATATGAGTAGAAAAGGAAATGATTTAGTGGCATGAGCATGTAGATAGTGTGGTTATCTACTTGCTTGCCTTATTTCCTTACTGAGCTGTGAGCTCACCCCATTTTTATTTCCCCTCTCTACAGAGCGTTCACAGTAGTCGAGCATGGCTGAGGATTGGTATTCCTTGATCCGCTGCATATCCATCTTATGAGAGGTATACACATTCGAATGTTTTGTACTGAACAATGTAAAAGCATAGTTATGTAAACGAATGTACGATCGGGAATGTATATGTACAAGTATTTGTATTTAAAGTATATGAATTTTCTTTTAAGAAAAGAATACTTATAGTCAATAGAATATCTGTATTGACCTGTATGTATGTTGTGGAATGAATATGGTTGAGGTGACTAATATCGAATCACAGCCCAACGGTTTGGTGTTGAGTAATGACAGAAGAAGAGCTAAGTAAAAAAAAAATTGTGGTGATATTTGGTAGGTCACGGAAGGGGAGGTCGTGACAGATAAATCCTAGTGCAATATTGAATTCAATAATGGATAATTTGAAGTCTTTTCCCATCAATCGAAACTGTACTACTTTGGCCTATCAAGTCTAAATTTTGAGCTAGGTGGGGTAAACTCAAAAGTAGTATAACACTCTCTAACAAGCTCAATATAGGCAGGATATTATATTGAAAAGTATGTCTCCCACCCTATATTTTCAATCAGTTGCAACACTGTATTTGTAATGTGTAAAACCTCCATAGTATGGTAGTCGATATACTTACAGGGTATTATGGATCGATGGCAAATATCCTTATACCTATTTTGATGTTTCCTCTTGGTGAATGTGAGATTCCCGCTTAAATCCAACTCTGAAGGTAGGAGTATAGTTTTGCCTTTGCCAATCGAGCATACATACGAGAAGAAAAAGCTCATTGATTGCCACTACTAGCCATTGAAAAATCTCTCACACCTCGCTATTTTTAAGCACAAGCAAGCAAAAATAACTACACCAAATCAGATAATGTTAATAATAGAAATGATATAGCTAAAACTCATCAGTTATGTGAAACAACCACCACCACTTTCTTCGCTATCGTTTTTCTTCTTCTGTTGGTATTTTTTTTAGCATAAAATCACATACTGCTCGGTATGGGTTTCGGTTTGGGAGGCACAGAACCCATAATCGTTAAAGCTATTGGTGGAGCTATAAAGAGTGAGGTGACAGTGGTGGGTGTCAGTGGTCGTTGTTACTGTCAGAACTGCTGCATTCAGGAACCTTAGAGAAGGGTACATGATCACGGCTGTTGATGGTGTTTGGGAGCTTGAAGCTGGTTGAGGTGAGATGATCAGTGCGACTTCTGGTTTGGTAGTTGTTGGACTGCCGAAAAGTGAACGACAATCTGGGCTGTGAAGAAGGGTGCAAGATCGTGGCTGCTGATGGTGTTTGGGAGCCCGAGGAGATGCCAATGGGTTGAACTGACGTGACTCAGTGCCAGCAGTTGTTGAGAATGGGTCTGCAGTCTGAAACCAGATGAGGTGCCAACTGGTTGAGCTTTGGAAGCAGACGCATCCCCCAGTGCTAATTGTTGTGCGACCGGAGCTGCTTCCGTGAAGAAGGGTGGGAGATTGCGAGTTGCTGCTGCCGGTTGGTAGTTGGAAGAGATCGTGTCTCACGGTTTTAGGAACCTTGAAGCTGGGTGAGGCGACCCTCAGTTCGGTGATGACAGGAGTTCAGCCCATGAGTGAGGTTGTCGGTGGAGCTTGATGGTGGAACTATTGCTGCAGAAAATTGAACTGTTGCATTCAAGAACCTTGGAGAAGGGTGCAAGATCACGACTACTGATGGTGCTTAGGAGCTTGAAGCTGGTTGAGGTGAGATGATCGGCGCGACTTCTGGTTCGGTAGTTGCTGGACTGCCAAAAAGTGAACGACAATCTAGGCTGTGGAAAGGGAATCGATAGCTGTTGGAAATTTATGGCTATTGTGGTGCCGAAAAGGTATCTGCAAGTTGGCAAAAGAATGAGCTGAAGGTGGAAGGAGAGAAAAAAAAACATATGTTTTTATTTTTTATTTTTTTGCACAAGAAGGTTTTCAATAGGGCAAGGGCACGCCTTATGAAAACACATCTTCTATAAACTTTTATTTTTGGCAAAAGAAGGTTTTTAATAGGGCGTGAGCGCTATGAAAACACATCTTCTATAATTTTTTTTATGGCAGAAGAAGGTTTTCAATAGGGCGTGGGCACGCCCTATGAAAGCACATCTTCTATATTCAAGTGTCCAGATTTCTTCATAAGGCGTACCCATGCCTTATGAGAAATCATCTTCTGAACACTGAAACAAACATATATCTTATCTACTACTAATAAAATAACAAAAATCAAGAAAAATATTTGCTAAACAGAAAATAAAGAGAAATTTTCGGTTGCCTCTCAAAAAGCGCCTTTCTTTAAAGTCTTTGGCTAGACATAGCCATGTTTAATTATAGTGTGGACATTCCAACTCAATTCGTTAAACTTCATGTACTTGAAAACCTTCATAAAAAGACTTTAGGCGATGACCATTGACCTTAAAAGTTTTACCTGTGTCCAAACTATGAATTTCAACTGCACCATGAGGAAGCACGTTAGTAACAATAAAAAGGGCCTAGCCATCTAGAACGTAATTTACCAGGAAATAATATTAATTTAAAATGATAAAGTATAACTTTTTGGCCAACATTAAAATTTTTCTTGGAGATCATACAATCATGGAAGGCCATTATCTTTTCCTTGTAAATCCTAGAGCTTTCATAGGTATCATTCTGAATCTCTTCCAACTCTTGCAATTGTAATTTCCTCAATTCACCTGCTTCATCCATTCTCAAGTTGTATTGTTTAATAGCCAAATATGCTTTATGTTCTAACTCTACTGGAAGATGATAGGGTTTACCAAACACCAAACGATAAGGAGATATACCTATAGGTGTCACGATCCACTACAAATTTTTCATTTTCCATTTATTATTTAATCCATTTCCTTATTGTTTGTTCCTTTCCTTTACCTTACTTGATCGTGAACAGCTACACCACCAACAGTTGGGTTGTGTATCAATGTCAATCTCATCCAATCATGCCTTTTTAATTACAATTCATTTAAATGTAAATACTAGTATTTCTAAATCAGAGTTGCTAGTTACATGTGTTTACAATCCTTTACATCCCCAAAAATTACATTTTAAGGTATTACATGATGAAACACGTCAAATCTCGTGTGAGCAGCGCTCTAACAGATTTCATTTCCACGAAACTCATGTAGTTGGCTCATTCTCTGTAAGGCATGGTTATGAAACCAAATCAAGCTACTTTTTGTGCAAATCATTTCAAATGCTAGCCAACCTACCAATCACATGCTAAAAAGCAATAAAAAGATTCCAAAGCATCATGCCCTTGCTTTTAATGCACATTTCTCAAAAACCCAATTCTTTGCCCTTCAAAAATCCATTTCATCCTAAGACCCTTAGATAATTTAAGAAATCGCCCATGAGCCCAAAAGGCGTACAGATATCCCTAGGGCTAACACAATTCCTTTACCTCAATTCTTTGAGAAGCAATTCCTTCTTCTTTTCTCGCTTTTCGCGATTTGGTTCAACTTGCCTCGGTTTTATCCTCGGGAGCTACAAACATACATCAATCATATGAGTCAATACCGATAACTCATATTCTGACTTCAACTAATCGATATATCTCATTGAGCCTATTTCATCAATTTTGGCTTATTATCTCATTTGGCCATCATTAAGCCATACCTAGTCAATTTAGCTAGCAACACACTTGATAGCTTATCAAACACTTGGCATAACTGTTTATCAATAATCTTCCATCATTTAAGCATTCTCTACAATATTATTTATGCACTTTTTTATCACTTGACTAATCTCACAATAGGGCTTCATCCAATCATCTCAAAATCATGCATATCACCTCACTAACAACTTTATATAATCCCTTTTATCATCTAATCAACCACATTTTCTTTTCTCATACTAAACTCATTCTAGGTTATTCTTGTTCCATTACATTCTAGGTAGTTTTAATCATCAATACATACACCAACCTAATCACAACAACAACTAGATAAATATATTTAGAGTTGGTGTATTGGAAACTCACCTAGCTTGACTTTCTTCTTTTCTATGTTTGAAGACTCCCTTGCTCCTTCACTCCAACAAATGAAATGTTAACTCCATGCTATGTTGTTCTTCTTCTCACAATGAACAACTTTGCTATAATAGCTTTTCCCCAATTCTTTTTAGAAGAGGGTGTATTCTAGAGAGAGAAAGCTTGGTATTTTTGGTAAAAATGAAAGAGGTGTGTTGGTTTGTTGAAGAAAGAGATTTTTTCATGGGGTTTTTATAGATTGAGAGTAATGAGGTCGATCTATTAGGGTGAAGAGATCGATCTTCCTTTGGTTTTAGCCATCAAATTCTAAGGTTTGAAATGGGAGAGATCGATCTTGGCTTGGCAGAAGCTTAAGGAGATCGTTCTGCTCATGAGGAGAGATCGATATGCTCTTGGCAGAATCAAATAGAGATCGATCTGCACTTAAGAGGGGATCGATCTTGGCTTGGCAGAGGCAAATGTAGGTCAATCTGGTTATTGGGGAGATCGATCTGCTCGATGGGGAGATCGATCTGGCCTTGGTAGATTCACTTGGAATTGTTATGCTTGCACAAGGGATCGATCTGTCTTGGATAGGAGATCGATCTGGCCTTCATCTAGGGCATTTTCCTACTGCATTTTTCTAGATTTTTCAAGGGTAAATTCCTATTTCATAACTCCATACACATTCTGCATTTTAATCCCACTTAGAGCCTGGAAAGACTCATTTTCTATGATTCACATACAATATGACTTGTGTGTATTGCTTGAATTCATAAAGGATACACATAATTCATAGTCCATGCCTTATCATTTTGTGTTTTCATTCCTTATCTTCAATTTGATTGCTTAAAGTTCTATTTATTTAGTTTGTGGCCACTTCAGCCCTTATTTATCCTTTACTTGTACCTTGACACTCATTTATCCTATTGCAATACATTCACATTTATATGATCCAAATCATTTATCTTATACTTTCATGTACATATAATCAAGTCATACATACATGGGGTCTCACAATCTCCCCCACTAAGGAAAATTTGGTCCTCCAAATTGGAACCAATTTAGTCTGTGAACAACTCGGGATACTTCTCCCGCGTCAAATCCTCTAACTCCCTTGTAGCTTCTTCTACAGTGTGGTGCTGCCAAAGGACTTTCACTAAGGGAATCGTCTTCTATCTCAACACCTTCTCCTTTTTATCCAATATTCAAATCGACTTCTCAACATACGACATGCTCTCATTGAGCTCCAATGGCTTATATCTTATCACATGTGTCGAATCCGGGTGGTACTTCCGTAACATAGAGATGTGGAAGACGTCATGAACGCCTACTAGCTCTAGTGGCAATGCTAGCCTGTAGGCTGTATCACCCACTCTATACAATATTTCAAGGGGTCCAATGTAACGAGGACTTAACTTTCCTTTCTTTCTGAACCTCGTTACACCCTTGGAAGGAGAAACTCACAAAAAAATCGATTCACCCACTGTGAACTCCAATGGTCTTTGTCTCTTTTCAGCGTAGCTCTTGTCTGCTCTGAGCTGTCCGTAACCTCTCAAAAATCAATTGGACATCCTCAGAGGCTTGTCGCACTAATTCGGGAGCAAATATCAGTCAGTCACTAACTCTTCCCATCCAATAGGGGAACAACATCTACGGCCATACAAAGCCTCAAACGATGCCATCTCGATACTCGAATGATAGCTATTGTTATAGGGGAACTCTGCGAGTGGCAAATGGTCATCCAAGGAGCCTCCAAAATCATATGCACACGCTCTCAACATGTCCTCCAGGGTCTGTATAGTCCTCTCTGACTGACCATCTGTCTGAGGAGCTTCCTAAAAATGTTCCCAAAAGTGGAAAGTGAAGCGGGCATCCCTATAAAAAAACAACGTTCATTGGAACACCATGCATCCTCACTATCTCGCATACATATAGTTCTGCCAGTGTACTCAGAGTATCAGTGGCTCTCTTAGCTAGGAAGTGTGTCGACTTCGTCAATTTATCCACTATCACCCATATCGCATCATGATTCCTGTGGGTCCTGGGTAAACCTATCACGAAGTCCATAGTCACATGCTCTTATTTCCAAGTCTGTATAGGTAGAGGTTGTAATAGCCCTGCAGGCTTCTGATGCTCTACCTTCACCTGCTGACAGACGAGACACTTGGCCACAAATTTAACTACCTCTATTTTCATCCCTGACCACTAATACACTCTTCGAAGATTCTAATACATCTTGTTACTTCTCGGATGGAGTGTATACTTCGTTGAATAAGCTTATGATAAAACCAACTTCCTGATCTCTGGATCATTGGGAACATATATACTACTCCTGAACTTCAGCAATCCATCTGAACTCAAATCAAAATCAATATATGTACCTCTCTATGTCTGCCCAATAATATTAATGTACTGCAGATCAATCTGCTGAGCCTACCGGATACGATCTACCACATCCAGTTCCAACTGCAGGTTAGCTACCATATAACCACTATCAGCATCAGGCAGGGTCACTTCTAAACTGAGGCTTGCGAACTTTCCAACAGCTCGTGTTCCATGATCATCATGTACGATACCAACCCAAGGTGCTTCCTACTCAGTGCATCAGCTACTACATTTCCCTTGCCCGGGTGGTACAGAATCTCGTAGTCATAGTCCTTTAGAAGCTCGAACCATATTCTCTGCCTCATGTTCAACTCTTTCTATGAGAATAGATACTTAAGGCTCTTGAGGTCCGTAAATACTTGAAATTTCTCACCGTAAAGATAATGACGCCATATTTTCAAAGCAAATACCACAGCCGCCAACTCTAAATCGTGAGTTGGGTAGTTCCTCTCATGATCCTTTAGCTGTCTCGATCCATAGGCTACTACCTTCCCATCTTGCATCAGTACATAGCCCAGTTCTTGGTATGAAGCATCTGTATATACAGAAAAACCTCCTGAGCTGGTAGGAATGGTGAGAATCGGAGCTGTGGTCAATCTCCTCTTCAACTCCTAAAAATTCTTCTCACATTTATTGTCCCACAAAAATTCAACATTCTTCCTCCTGAGACGTGTCAATAGAGCAGCTAATCTTGAGAATCCCTCCACAAATCGTCGATAAAATCGAGCTAAACCCAAGAAACTTTTGATCTCTTTGACTATCTGGGGTCTCTGCTATTAAACCACTGCTTCAATCTAGGATGGGTCCACCGACACACCATCCTTCGACACAATATAACCCAGAAAAGAGACCTGCTCTAGCCAAAAGTTGTACTTATTGAGTTTAGAGTATAACTTCTTCTCCCGGAGGGTCTGTAGCACTATCCTTAGGTGCTACTCATACTCCTCTCTAGATCCCGAATGCACTAGGATATCATCGATGAACAGATAACAAATCTATCTAAATACTAGTGAAATACCTTATTCACCAATGACATAAAAGATGCGGGAGCATTTTTCAACCCGAATGACATAACCACAAACTCAAAATGACCATACCGGGTGCGAAAAGCTATCTTGGGTACATCTCCATCCCGAATTCTCAGTTGATGGTACCTAGATCTCAAATCTATCTTAGAAAAGACCTACACTCCCTGAAGCTGATCCAACAAGTCATCAATGCGTGGAAGGGGGTACTTATTCTTAATGGTCACCTTATTCAACAACCTGTAGTCAATACACAGTCGGAGGCTCCCATCCTTCTTCTTTACAAATAGTATCAGTGCTCCCCAAGGCGATACATTCGGTCTGATGAACCCTTTATCCAACAACTCCTGTAACTGCTTCTTCAGTTCCTCCAATTCAATCGGAGCCATTCTGTACAGTGGATTAGATATCGGCTCTGTACCAGGTGCCAAATCTATACAAAATTCCATCTCTCTATCTAGCGGTAACTCTGGTAAATCATCCAGAAAAACATTTGGAAATTCCCTGACCACTGGGGTGTCTCGCAATTCTGGGCATGCCTTATCCACCTCAACCACGTAAGCAATATAACCTTTCAAAATATCAATTATTAAATCAGTACAAAAGTTCATATATTTCACTCACAACCACAACTACTTTCATTACTTTTCAAGGGGATTTTACATTACATTTCTTGGGGAAACTTACGGTAATGCTATCACCCCTGGAAATGTTACCGTCTTAGAAAAATAATCTACTACAGCACGGTTTGTAGCCAACCAATCCATCCCTAGGATTTCATTGAAGTCTCTTATATACATTAAAATGAGGTCGGTTGTCATTTCCTTTTCCCCTACTTTCAACTTACAATCACTAAATACATACTCGACTAGTTGACTATTGTTCATGGGAGTGCTTATCAGTATCCTCCTACTCAACGGGGCAAGTTTCACATACTTAAACAATTTACATGCAAATGTAGGTGATACAAATGAATGTGTGGCACCAGGATCTATCAAAACATAAGCTTCAAGATCAAAGATTAAGATGGTACCTTTCACCACATCTAACAACTGATCTGCAGTATCCTGATCAAAGGTTGTACTCGCCCTCTGCCAACCACCTACTTTCCCTTCTCTTTAGCTGTTGCCCTCCATCTCAGAGTAGGAGTATCAGCAGGAGCTCTCCTTGGCTCCTTGCCCTTTTGTGAGGCACCCTCAGTCATCTCTGGGCAATTTTTGACCACATGCCCTGGTTTCCCACATCGAAAACATACTGCAGGGGATCCATAACATGGTCGAGTCTCATGGTACCTACCGCACTTGCTCTATTGTTCTGTAGTAGGTTGTGGCGCTCCAATCACTATTCTCTTTGTTGGAGCTATGGTCGGAAACACAGGATGTAAGACCTGATTGTTATCATATTTCCTTATGATTCACACATTGTATGGATATTGTTATATGTTAATAGAATCATAAGACGAATGATTTTGATCATATAAATATGAATGGAATAGTCGAACGTACGTAAAATCCAAAAACAGACAGTTAAGGAATTTCAAATTACATTTATGAGATTTGAATGGTCCGGACAGAGATACAAATTTTTAAATGAGAAATTATAGTGGGTCCAAGAAGGAAAGTCGACCTAAATTGGTCCCGAACGTGTAGAAGGGTAAAACGATCAAAAGACCAAAATTCGATATAAATTCCATAAGAAAATTTCATTAAAAATATGGATTTGAGAAATCTTGATCAATAACGATGAAATAATTAAATTTCGAGTCCAATTGATCAAGATATAAATTTATTGAAATTAATCAAAATTTTCACTCTGGACAATATCCCAAAAATACGGAGAAAATATACCGAAAAAAGGGTTAAAATACAATAAATAAATAAAATAAAATAAAATAAGATTTTAGTAGATATTTTTGGGATTTTTAAGAATATTTTAATGATTATAATAATAATAAAATAAATTATAAATAATAATAATAAAAAAAGAGAAAATCAAAATATGAAAATCGGGGAGAGAGAAAACGAAAAGTAGAAAATAGAAAAGAGCTGAGGAAGACCGAGAACCCGGCTACCACCGGCGGCCAATGATCCCAGACGAAGATCGAAGGAGAAAGAGGATAGGATGGCGAACACTCTGGCACCGGTGATGCGCGCCGACGACGGCGAAAACCGACGAACGGAGGAGGAGAAAACCAAGAGGAAAACGGGCCCAATTCCAACGATCCACGGTAGTTGGGCGTGAGCGGTGGGTATCGACGTGTTTGGGAGGAAGAGCCGATCATTTTGAGACGGATAGTGGCCAGCAAAACGGCTGGAACCGTCGACGACGGCAAGGAACCCGAAACGGCACCGTTTGGCCCAGAGGAAAAGGAAGGAAAAAGAAGGAAAAAGAGAAGGAAAGGAAAACAAAAGAAAAGAAAGAAAAGGAAAAAAAAGGAAAGAAAAATTACCGGGGACGACTTGAGATTCGGGTAAGTTGACCGAGGGTCGAGATTGACCTATGGGTAAATTTTGGAAATTTATTTAATATTATATTTAATAGAAAATAACCTGGATTAACCTAATTGTGCAGTTCTACGACAGAGCCTGAACGAGAGCCGATTGAGCTCCAATTTTCATACCCCGCATAATATTGGGTAAGTACACTCTAAATACGATAATTTGAGTCCTTAATATAGAGTTAAGATTATTTTACGGAGTTTACGGATTAATTCTGCATAAAATGCATTATATTTGAAATTTTAAAGTAATTATCATAAATAGTATACGAGCTATCCGAGAGTTTAGAAAGAGGCCCAATAAATACTGATGGGCCCAATAAGCCCAATAAGCCTTGATAATGTGAATAGTAAGTGGAAAAACGGGCTTAAAGCCGATTAAGGCCCATTAAGGTGCAAACGGTTCCAATAGGGGTAAACGAGCCCAATGATTTAAATTAAGCCCAGTAAAAGTGAAATATGGATTCATATGTTTGGATTTAACCCGATAAATGATTATCTGAAGGTCTAGAGAACATATTGGGAGCTAAATGGATCGGGTGATCGCTAGCGTTGGGAAAAGTCAGATGGTACAGAAAAATGAGGTAAGGAAATTTTACGGACTGCTAGAGGTAGCTTTACGCAATTTCAACTTCACTTGCAGTCTCTTAAATTATCTGAAGGGTCTAGATTTAAGTTAAGAATTTTAGTGCCCGAATGGACAAATCACCAAAATACCCCTGTGAATGGTAAAATTTCCAAAATTAGGAAAAGGTACGAGAAGCAAGAACGAAAGTTTCTTGCTTGTTTTTAAGGTGGTTTGACACATGCATGGGTAGGCTAGCTAAATTTTAAATAAAATGCACAGCATTGCATAACTTTAACCAATGTTGATTTTCTCTGATATTGATTTGAGAAATGTAGCCGCCTACATGATTTTATAGAAATATGACGTGCTAGAGCTTAGCTTGTAGGAGTTTTTGATTTATGTGATGCATGCATTAGTGCTGGAGCAAGGGCTTGCACTAGAGTCTTACATGTATTGGTGCTAGAGCCTAGCTCGCACCAGATTTTCACATGATTTTTGTGACAGGGTGCTGGAGCTTAGCTCACACCAGATTTTCACATGATATTCGTGACAGGGTGCTAGAGCCTAGCTCGCACCAAATTTTTACATGATTTTTGTGATAGGGTGCTGGAGTCTA
Organism: Firmiana major; assembly: GCA_033439115.1. Taxonomy (NCBI): domain Eukaryota; kingdom Viridiplantae; phylum Streptophyta; class Magnoliopsida; order Malvales; family Malvaceae; genus Firmiana; species Firmiana major. Next base: position 37,565,552 of record CM065907.1, on the reverse strand, counting down.
ACTCGCACCAGATTTTCACATAATTTGTGTAACAGAATGTTAGAGCTTAGCTCGCACTAGTTTTACTTGATTTTATGAGAGTGTTGGAGCATCGTTCGCACTAGTTTTATGAGAACATGCGATGAGCCATGCTTGGAGCATTGGGTAGACTGTGTGTCACACCAGTTAAATAAGCTCGCACGTGCGTTTTGAGAGGGGCATCAGTATGGATATGAGATATGGGTCCATGGAGTACGTTGTACCGTGCAAGTAGCATGGAGTACGCTGTACCGTGCTGGGATTGATTATGTGACATCTTCAGATGCGTGGCATTTTTGGATGCGTGGCATCTTCGGATGCGAGTGGCATCTCCGGATGCGAGTGGCATCTTCAGATGCGAGTGACCAGACAGGACCGATGAGATGGACTGACCCACCTCTCAGGGTGGTTCCCGATCGTGGTGAGACCCCGCACACTAGGATCTGTGTAGCAGTGGGATCACGAGGACATATGGCCATAGTCCTAGTTATTTGGGATATATATATATATTGCCTAGTCTCGCATGTTGATGTTTTGAGAAACTCATTTTGTGGATTTATGTGTGAGTCTGGATTACCCAAGGGAGGGGTTAGATCCTGACTGAGATAAGATTTTGATGAGAATGAAACTGGGTTTTAAACTAAATTTGCATAATGTTATTTCCATGCTATTTAAACCCATGAATGATGTAAACTGGTTTTACATGACATTCATTGTATCGCATGTCACTATTACTTTGAAAAGCAATTGATTTCATGGTTTTGTGTGAGTCAGGAACACCCGAGGGAGGGGTTGAGTCCTGGCTTTGTTGTGAAATTTTAACGAGAATGAAATGATTTAAATAGATTTGCATGTTGAGTTTTCCATGCTTTTTGAAATCCATATTTGAACTTATTTTACATGACATCATGAATTTTCGCATCTGTTTTGAAATGTGTGGAGAAAGGGTGGTTTATGCATGGCACCACGTTCATGTAGGTAGTATGGCTACCTACTTGTTCGTAGGATTGCCTTACTGAGCTTGATGTGCTCACCCCTTTCATTTTCCTACACAGATTATCTCCAGTAGACTTTAAGGCGACTGAGTACTGCATTCCTGATATCTGCTGCTGCCCATCATTTTGAGCTATATACACTTATACTTATTGTATCTAAATAAGAATAGCACAGTAACATGTTTGTAAGTAACTTTCGGGGATGTATAGACACTGTAAACACTTGTAAATGAATGGTGGGACTGGCATTGACGCACAGCCCAATTGTTAGTGGAATGTGGTCACGATCAAAGGACAAGTAAGTATGAAAGAAAAACGATAAATTTACTCTGATTTTTGGGTAGTTTTGGGTCGTGACACAGGAAGCTTAACTGTCCTCTCTCGGATCTTCTAAATCATCGACCTCTTCCCAGAAAGTCACTTGGTTCATTTATAATTAAAGCCTCTATCCATTGTCGATCTCTTCATGTCTTTGTCCCTCACTCTACCAACCTTTCCATATTCTGAGGCAACTTGCTCGATGTCTTGTTCACACAACTGTGCCCTGTGCACTGCCTCCTCATAGGTCGGTATGTCAAAAGGGACCAATCGGGACCTGATGGCTGGTCTCAGTCCATCCACAAACTTTTGGACCCTCTTGACCTCACTGTCCATTGTGTCAAGATCGTACTTGCCAAGGGAGATAAATTTAGTCTCATACTCATCCACCGATCTACTCCCCTAGGTCAAATCCAAAAATTCCATTTACAGCCTCCGCTGCAGTATCCGGAACATATTGCCATCGGAAGGCCTCTAAAAATACATCTCAGCTGATCTCTGTATGTCTAGCTCTCAAAATAGGTCGAGTGGACTTCCACCAATGTTCTGTTGATCCCTTCAGCATGAATACGGTAAATGCTACCATCTCGATAGTAGTGCACTCAAAGAACCCATATAGTTTCTCAATCTTATTCACCCAATCTTCTGCCGTTACTAGGTCCTTAACTCTAGTGAAAGATGGCGACTTAAATTTCTGAAACTGCCGCAACCTATCTAGGTCACATCCATAACCCCAATCTCTACTTCTCTATGGTGGAGCTACACTAGAAGGTGTTTCTTGTACTGATGGGGGTGTGGGAGTATCTATAGTCTGAGGTTATTGGGCGGGTTGTGCAGGCATCTTAAGAGCAACAGTCGATTCATCATCATCACCCTGTGCAGTTGGCTCTTACCCGCCCCCAGCTCCAGGCAACGACTGGGCATTCAACTCCATAATCGCCTCTAAGCTCAGCTCTATCCTCTCGAAGCGTGCCTTAATACTCTCCGGTCTCTCTGCCGGACCCTATGGAGCATGCTTTACATCAACCTCCACCTCTACCTCTTCGTGAGTCTCATATGGCAACGACTCAGCACGGCTCCAAGGCCTACCCCTCTGTCCTTTAGCTCATGCTCTCGCCCCTCTACTGCGACTGGTATTAGGCATAATGCCAAGATTCCTACACTCATGACCATTTCTTAGTCAAACCCATCTCGATATACACAGTTGTATCTAGACAAGCACAATAAGAAGGGGATGTAATTTTCCTAAATTTTGATATCGACACACATCAGACCAACTCAGCTCTGATACCACCTTTGTCGCGACCCACAATTTACCAAAAATCCACTACAAATTTTTCATTTTTCATTTATTATTTAATCCATTTCCTTATTGTTTGTTCCTTACCTTTACCTTACCTGATCATGAACAACTACACCACCAACAGTTAAGTTGTGTATCGGTGTCAGTTTCATCCAATCATGCCTTTTTAATTACAATTCATTTAAATGTAAACACTAGTATTTCTAAATCAGAGTTGATGTTTACATGTGTTTACAATCCTTTACATCCCCAAAAATTACATTTTAAGGTGTTATTGTGCTTTGACAGGTCTAGATACAAAAACTATACAAATGTGTAAACCTCATCGATGAGATGCAGCAGACACCAAAAATCCAATCTTCAGTTGCTCTCTATCTACTGTCAGTGCTCTATAGAGGGGGAAAATAAGGGGGGTGAGAAAACCACGCGTTCAGTAAGGTAATCATGTGAGCAGGTAGATAACTGTACTATCTACGTGATCGTGATGCCATGCATAGATCACACATTTACTTGTCATACTCTAAAACATCAGTTCATGCTTGTGTTCATGACATGTAAAGCAATTCATGCTATTAAAATCAGTGCACAATTCTTAAAACATAACATGGAAAATCACCATGCATAATATCGAAATCAAAGTATGGTAAATCATCATGCAAAGTGCACTTAAAAGCATTTCCAATTCTCAACACAAGCCGATACAAAATCACCATTCGTCATGACTCAGCCCCTCCCATGGACTGTCCTGGCCCACAAAACACATTTCAAACATGGATTATCATAAAACAATAGGCATGTGAGATAGGCATATAATATCAATAAGGGTAATAACTAAGACTGTGGCCATATCCTCTGTCATCCTAGGCTACACAGATCCTAGTGTGTGGGGTATCACCTCTATCTGCTTTCGCACGGGAGGTGGATCATGTCCAACCCGTCGATCCATAGCAGAGTATCCATCGTTTGAAGACGGCATATATATAATATCACACACAGTACAGTGTACTCCATGCTACTTACACGGTACAACGTACTCCGTGGACCCATATCATCGCATCATACACTACCACATCTCAATATGCACGTGCGAGTGTATTTAATCGGTATGGCACATAGGCTACTTGAAGCTCCCATCATGGCTCCCAACATGTTATAAAGCCATGTGCGAGTAATCTCTAGCACGACAACAGGTATAGTGGACATCTAGTGCGAGCTATGCTCTAGCACCATGTCAAAACTCGTATGAAAACTAGTGCGAGCTAGGCTCCAGCATAATGTCATAAAAATCCATGTGAAAACTAGTGCGAGCTAAGCTCCAGCACTCATGCATGTAAAACTCTAGTATGAGCATCGAGCCAGCACTAATGCACGTATGAAACATGTCAAATCTCGTGTGAGCAGTGCTCTAGCACATTTCATTTCCACGAAACTCATGTAGGTGGCTCATTCTCTGTAAAGCATGGTTATGAAACCAAATCAAGCTACTTTTTATGCAAATCATTTCAAATGCTAGCCAACCTACCAATCACATGCTAAAAAGCAATAAAAAGATTCCAAAGCATCATGCCCTTGCTTTTAATGCACATTTCTCAAAAACCCAATTCTTTGCCCTTCAAACATCCATTTCATCCTAAGACCCTTAGATAATTTAAGAAATCGCCCATGAGCCCAAAAGGCATACAGATATCCCTAGGGCTAACACAATTCCTTTATCTCAATTCTTTGAGAAGCAATTCCTTCTTCTTTTCTCGTTTTTTACGATTTGATTCAACTTGCCCCGATTTTATCCTCAGGAGCTGCAAACATACATCAATCTTATGAGTCAATACCGATAACTCATATTCTGACTTCAATTAATCAATATATCTCATCGAGCCTATTTCAGTAATTTTTGCTTATTATCTCATTCGGCCATCATTAAGCCATACCTAGTTAATTTAGCTAGCAACTGTGACGCCCCGAAAACGTAAAAAATATGGCAAATTTAAAACTTTTTACTCATCAAATCACAATTAAGGGTGCATTCCTGTGCAGTGTCGCACATCATCATACTTATCATGCCTCAGGATCTCATCATAAATTAGTATATATCATATCATATACATTACTCAATTTCGAGTTAATTAATCCTAATATATCCCATACATCATTGTACAACAAGTGTCTGTAAATATAACTCTAGTCTGGATACATGTATAATAAATATCTACCTCAATACAGAAAATATAGCCTGGAGCTCAAGTCCTCCACTAGCTTCAAATCCGTACGTCGCAGGGAACTCACTTCACTTGAAGAAATCTGGAGGGGGAAGAAAACAGGGTGAGCTTCTAAGTCGCTCAGTAAAGGGGGTAAGGGGACTCAGTTATATAAACCATATCACACATCATAAATATGTCTTTGTATATGAAACTCAGTATACTCATTTGAAAACGTAGCGTGAAAGTTCTCAAAACATCATCATCTCATAGCTCATAAATCATGTGAAAACATGAAGGTAAAAAGGCTCAATCTAGAGCATTCACAAGCATGTGTAAATATATGCGATAATGACTTTTCTCAAAATATGTGATAAAATCACCTCAGTAAATAGAACGTGACAAAGTCACAAAACACAACTCGTGTAACACGAGACTAGGCAATAAAACTCATATAAAACTTGTCATGGCACATCAATTATATAATCTCCTCTGGGTGCGCATCCCAGGTATCCTCGTAAGAGGGAACGTCGACAATATGGTCGTATGCATGGTATATTGGACTTATATGTTACCAAAACAAGGCCCGACCTTACATGCTACCAGAGCAATGCCTCGCCTCATGCACACTATCACGTGGTCCCTGGGTCGGTTCCCAGGCGACTCACTATATCGGTCTTACACGCTACCAAAGCGGAGGAATAATCAGACTTACATGTTAATAGAAAAAGGCCACCTAGCGTTACCAGAACGGGGGTCATCTCACGTTACCAAAAAGGAGTCATCTCTCGTTACTAGAACGGAGGAATATCGGACTTACATGCTACTAGAGCAAAGCTCGGACTTACATACTACCAGAGCAATGCTTGTGGTCCTTGGGTCGGTTCCCAGACGCCCCACTATATCGGTCTTACATACTACCGAAGTAAGGTCCGATGTGTGTTCAACATGACACGCCTAAGTCTCAATCATTAGCCATTATCTTATAAAACGTTTTGCCTTCACGTAGAACTCATAATGGTTTTCTCTCATAAAACTCATTTAAAACATTTGTGTACTCAACACAAAACATATTAAAACCGAGTTCCAACCGACAAAACACGCACACATTTTCTCAAATCTCAACATTGCCTTAACGTAGGGCCCAATTTACTTTTCACGCAAACTCAACGGTTTATAAAGCAATTTCACACTTAGCTTATAAAACTCGTAAAACAACGGGCTCCAACCGGCTATAAAAATCGTGTGCAATCATATCGCGACACAACACTAAACATGCTTGTATTCTCAAATCATGGTTCATGCTACAAACAGTTCATCAAAACACATAAACAAATGGTTTAGTTTTCCCTTACCTCTTTGCACCTCGTATAGTGAAATCGTTCCCCGTATCACGGACTAGCCTCGCATTTCACTCTAGAACTCCCGACCTGTCCAAACGATGTTAAAAACATCAATAACCTAACTCAATCGCATTATTGAGCACACATTTGCTCATTTTCTCATTAACACCTCAATTAACTTAAATCTTCACAATTCTATCACAACTCACATTCTCTCTCACTACATCTCAAAATTCTATATTTCTCGTACTATATTCCATGCTAAATTCACCACATTGTCTCAATTCTAATTTATAGCCATAATTCCCAAAATTACCATAATTGCATAATAACATCCCTACTCCAACAAAATCATAGTTTCATCAATCCCTAATCATTTCCCAACTATTTCATCACAATGCCCATGCTCACAATCACCAAAGATTACTTCAAAATCAAAGATCGAGGTTTAGAGATTACCCAAACTTATGGAGTGCTCAACTCACACCTCAATTCGATTCATCATTCGATTTCCAAGTATGTTGTTCTATTTTGGGTGAGGAACAACTTTCCTTCTTACCACAACTCTTGATTTAGACAAAAATGGGCGATTTGGAAGAGAGAGAAATCTAGGGCTCAGTTGAAATGGAGGTTTGGAAGAGAGAGAAAAGATGAAATACAGAAAAACATGAGGGTCCTTTTATAGACGGAGGGTAAGAGATCGATCTGGCTCTTGATGAGATTGATCTGTATTTGAATTTGGAGACGATTTGGGTAATTTTATGCCTAGGAGATCGATCTGTCGTGGGGTAAGATCAACCTCTTAATGGCTTCAGGAGATCGATCTGCTCCATTTATAAGATCGATCTCTAGTTTACAGAATGCTTCATGAGATCGATCTGCTCCTTGAGGAGATCGATCTTCTCCCAAACAGAAACATTTTGAGATCAATTTCTTCCTCATGAGATCGATCTCTTCATTACAGAATCATAAGGAGATCGATCCTCTTCCATTGGAGATCGATCTGTTCGTTGAAATTCCTCCTTCCTTGTCACTTTTAGCCCACTAGATCGATCTTTTCTTCTCTAAGATCGATCTGACCTCATGGTTTCACCCTTTGGTTAAACTCTTAACATATAAGTCTCCAAATATAATTTCCACAATACACCGCTTTGATTATTTATCATTCATTACTTATACATTTCACTTAGCTCGATAAATTACACTTCAAGTTCATATTACATAATTAAAATATGTCTAAAATTCTCAGATCTCACATCCTCCCCACCTTAAAAGAATTTGGTCCTCCAAATTCAACTCAACTCGTCAAATAGATGGGGTATTTCTCCTTCATAAGACTCTCTAATTCCCATGTTGCCTCTTCCATTGAGTGATGTTTCCACAAAACTTTCACTAATGGGATGCTTTTGGTTCTAAGTACCTTTTCCTTTCTATTGAGAATCTGGACGGGTTCTTTAGTGTAGCTCATGTCCTCTTGTATGTCCATCTCGTCATACTCTATCACATGAGAAGGGTCCGGGTGGTACTTCCTCAACATTGATACATGAAAGACGTTGTGTATTCCGGACATCTGTGTGGGTAATGCCAATCTATAGGCTACCTCTCCTACTCTCTCAAGAATCTTGAATGGTCCTATGTATCGAGGACTCAATTTCCCTTTCTTCCCAAATCGCATGATACCCTGACTCGATGATATCTTCAGAAATACTGCATCACCAAATCAAACTCGAGTGGCCGTCTACGGACATCTGCGTAGCTTTTTTGTCTACTCTGTGCAGCCTGTAACCTCTCACATATGAGTTTCATACTCTGTACAGCTTGCTCAACAAGCTCGAGAGCATTTATCTTTCCGTTACCGACTTCTTCCCAAGCTACAGGGGATCTACACCTCCTACCATATAGAGCCTCAAAAGGGGCCATTCCAATACTCGCATGATAGCTGTCATTGTATGCAAACTCTGCTAGGGCCAGGTGATCATCCCATGATCCCTTAGAATCCATTGTACACGCCCTCAACATATCCTCCAGGGTCTGAATAGTCCTCTCTGACTGACCATCTATCTGAGGATGATAGGCGGTACTGAAACTTAATCGAGATCCCATGGACTCCTGAAACTGGGTCTAAAAATCTGAAAGTAAATCAAGAATCTCTGTCAAAAGTAATACTCACTGGAGCCCTATGTAATCTAGCTATCTCGCTGACATACAACTCAGCTAAGGCATCCATACTATCTGTGCTCTTGATGGAAACGAAGTAGGCACTCTTGGTCAGTCTTTCCACTATGACCCATATTGCATCACAACCTCTTCGGGTCCTTGGTAAGCCCATAATAAAGTCCATGGCGACATGCTCCCATTTTCATGTAGGTACAGGTAAAGGCTGTAGTAGTCCTCCGGGCTTCCGATGCTCAGATTTCACTTGCTGACATACTAAACGTCTGGCCACATACTCTGCCATATCTTGCTTCATACCACTCCACCAATATACCTTTCTCAGATCTCGATACATCTTAGTACTCCCTGGGTGCACGGTGTATCGCGAGCAGTGAGATTCTCTCAGTATCTGTCTCTTTAGGGTATCATCGTCCGATACACAGATTCGTCCTCTGAACCTCAATAGTCCATCCTCACTGATTGTGAGACCCGATTGCGAAGTCTGATCAGCTTGGCTAACCCTATCTATCAACCTCTGATCATTGTGCTGCCCAGTTCTAATCTGATCCATGATCTTGGGTTCTATTCGCAGGCCAGCCAAAAATCCAATCTCTACCTCTTTAACTCTTATCCGAAGTTCGGTAAACTGCTCCAGTAAATCCCATTCCCTGATCATCGTAGCAGATATCATACTCTTTCTGCTTAGGGCATCAGCAACTAAGTTTGCCTTACCCGGATGGTACAAAATCTCGCACTCATAATCCTTAAGGAGTTCCATCCATCTCCTCTGTCTCACGTTTAACACTTTCTGATCAAAGAGGTATCTCAGACTCTTGTGATCAGTGAAGATCTGGAATCTTGTCGCCAAATCTTCAAGGCAAATACCACAGCAGCTAACTCCAAATCATGTGTGGGATAATTTCGCTCATGGTCTTTCAACTGTCGCGATCCATATGCGACCAGTCTTCCGTGCTGCATAAGCACACACCCCAATCCTTGATGGGATGCATCATTATAAACAGAAAATCCTCCTGATCCCTCAGGAATAGTCAACACAAGTGCCGCTGTCAATCTCCTCTTCAATTCTTAAAAATTGAGGTCACACCGATCAATCCATATAAACGGAGTCTCCTTACGCGTGAGCTTAGTCAAAGGAGTGGCAATCCTAGAAAATCCTTCCACAAATCTTCTATAATAGCCTGCCAAACCAAGGAAGCTTCGTACTTCTGTAACTGTTCTCGATCTTTCCCAATTAAGCACAGCCTCTACTTTACTTGGATCCACCGATACCTCTTCCTCTGAGACTATATGACCAAGGAAAACTATCCGACCTAGCCAAAACTCACACTTACTAACCTTTCCATATAGTTGTTTATCTCGGAGTATCTGAAGTACTAACCACAAATGCTACGCATGCTCCTCATATGACCGAGAGTATACCAGGATATCATCAATAAAGACTATCACAAACTTATCTAGATAGTCTCTGAACACCTCGTTCATGAATCTCATAAAGCTGAAGGGGCATTTGTCAATCCAAAGGACATCACTAGAAATTCATAATTGCCATACCTTATCCTGAAGGCCGTCTTCAGAATATCTTCATCTTTAATCCTCAATTGGTGATAGCCCGATCTCAAATCAATCTTAGAAAAGACTGAGGCCCCTCTCAGTTGATCAAGTAGATCATCAATCCTCGACAATGAATATTTATTCTTCATCGTGGCTTTATTCAACAGTCGGTAGTCTATGCATAATCTGAGATTACCATCCTTCTTCTTAACAAATAAAACTGGTGCTCCCCAAGGTGAAACACTGGGTCTAATAAACCCTTGTTCTAATAACTCTTGTAGTTGTTTCTTCAATTCCTCAAGTTCCACTAATGCCATCCTGTATGGAGGTCTAGAGATAGGCTGAGTATCTGGTACCAAATCAATGGTAAACTACAGCTCTTTCTCTGGGGTAAACCGGGCAACTCATCTGGGAAAACATCTAAAAATTCGCACACCACAAGTATATCCTCAATCCTCGGATCTTCCCGCTCATCATCTGAGATGAGTGTTTCATAACCTTCACATGAATAATCATATTTAATACTCTCAAAAATAATATTAAAATTTCAAATTACTTACTAGAATTCCACATATTCATTTCCTCAATATCTCAACCGTACACTGTAAGGTTCAGGTAGGGAAAAAGTTACAATCTTAGTGTAGCAGTCTAAACTCACTCAATTGGTTGCCAGCCAATCCATTCCCAAAATTACATCAAACCCATGTATATTTAATATTATTAGATCTGCTAACATTACTCTATCTCCCACCTTTATTTCACACCCTCTACAGATTAACTCAATTCTCTGGTATTCAAGCATAGGGGTATTTACATGTAGTATATACTCTAGAGGTTCAAACTTCAAATTTAATCACATGCAAAATGCTCAGAAATAAATGAATACGTGGATCCTGGATCAATTAACACATAAGCCTTATGATTACAGACAGAGAGTATACCTCTTATAGTTTTTGTAGAAGTGTCCACAGTTTCCTTATCCAAGGTAAGCACACGTCCCTATGTAATAGGCTTCTTCCCTTTCTCTGCAGCAGTGGCCCGTCTCTGGGGATTCACTCTCTGAGGTTGCTGTCTAGTAGGCTCCGGAGCATGTGGTATCTGAGGTTGAGGACAGTCCTTTACTCTGTGACCCATGTCACCACATCTAAAACATCCTCGGATCGACCCAGTACAACTTCCCTCATGCGATTGGCCATAGTCTCTACAAACCCTTATCTCAGGCCTGACATGTCGAGGGGTCTCCTTGATAATAGGATAAGCTCTGGGTCTCTCCAATCTGCCCTTCTGTACCTCAATCCTTCCTCTCCTGAAGGAACCTCTCTGAACATCTGCCTGGGATATCGCTGGCCTCTTGCCCTTGTCCTTGATCACTGCTCCGAACTCACTCTGAGATTGTACAATTTCAATTCCCCTCTCAATCTCCTGTGCTCATCTCAGAGCATCTCTAAACTCAGTAATACATAGCCCTATCAATCGATCTTTGATGATGGGTTTCAATCCATACACAAATCTCTCGGTACAAAGCTCTTCATTCTTGAAGGTTTTTGGATCATATCTCAGTAGAACAGTAAATCGGCTCTCGTAGTCATCCACAGACATGTCGCTCTTACCAAACTCAAAAATTTTGCTTGCCTCCTTCTCTGGGCAGCTCGTGGTACGTATTAGGCTCTGAAGGCTGTCTGAAACTCTTCCTAACCAATCACATCTTGGTGGGACATCAGAATACCATGGGTAGTACCCCACCAATCTCGAGCTCTCCCTTTCAACATATAAGCACTCATACTGACCCTCTCAGCATCGGTGCACCCCAGATAATCAAATATAACTCTCAACTTCGTCAGCCACTCCTTAGCCTCTGTAGGATCCTTCTTTCCCCTAAATACGGGTGGATTCATTTTCCAAAAGTCCTTCAGTCAGACCATACTTCTGTCATCAGGCTTAGTGACGGGAGGCACTGGGTCCATATGTACTGGGGGTACGGGAGGTCCTTGTGGTGGTGTAGGAGTAGTACCCGAGGCATTAAATCTAAAATGTTGCGCGAATAGCGCAGCCATTTGCTCAAATCCCTGCCTCACAACGATCTCAATCTGGTTAAACCGAGAGTTAGGACTCTCTGGTTGTGGGGCAGGTGGCGGAGGGACTCTGCCTGCCTCCTCGAACGACCTCGTCGTTTACTCATTCCCTATCTCAACTCTTCTCCTGCGCGTACATATCAAAATCGATTGAAATCTCAATCCTCAATTTCAGTTCATGACCAGACTTATACAGACACTTGGGATGTATTTTATTTCACTTAACCGAAACTGACAATACTAGACACCCTAGGCTCTGATACCAAGAAAATTCTGTGACGCCCCGAAAACGCGAAAAATAGGGAAAATTTAAAACTTTTTACTCATCAAATCACAATTAAGGGTGCATTCCTGTGCAGTGTCAAACATCATCATACTTATCATGCCTCAGGATCTCATCATCAATTAGTATATATCATATCATATACATTACTCAATTTCGAGTTAATTAATCCTAATACATCCCACACATCATTGTACAACAAGTGTCTGTAAATATAACTCTAGTCTGGATAAATGGATATTAAATATCTACCTCAATACAGAAAATATGGCCTAGAGCTCAAGTCTTCCACTAGCCTCAAATCCGTACGTCACAAGGAACTCACTTCATCTGAAGAAATCTGGAGGGGGAAGAAAATATGGTGAGCTTCTAAATTGCTCAGTAAGGGGGGTAAGGGGACTTAGTTGTATAAACCATATCACACATCACAAATATGTCTTTGTATATGAAACTCAGTATACTCATTTGAAAACATAGCATGAAAGTTCTTAAAACATCATCATCTCATAGCTCATAAATCATGTGAAAACATGAAGGTAAAAAGGCTCAATCTAGAGCATTCACAAGCATGTGTAAATATATGCAATAATGGCTTTTCTCAAAATATGTGATAAAATCACCTCAGTAAATAGCACGTGACAAAGTCACAAAACACAACTCATGTGTAAAACGAGACTAGGCAATAAAACTCATATAAAACTTATCATGACACATCAATTATATAATATCCTCTGGGTGCGCATCCCAGGCATCCTTATAAGAGGGACCGTCAACAATATGGTCGTATGCACAGTATATTGGACTTATATGTTACTAGAATAAGGCCCAACCTTACATGCTATCAGAGCAATGCCTCGCCTCATGCACACTATCACGTGGTCCCTGGGTCGGTTCCCAGGCGGCCCACTATATCGTCTTACATGCTACCAAAGCAAGGCTTCCCAATGCTACCAAAGTGGAAGAATAATCGGACTTACATGTTACCAGAACATGGCCACCCGGCGTTACTAGAATGGGGGTCATCTCACGTTACCAAAATGGAGGCATCTCTCGTTACCAGAATGGAGGAATATCGGACTTACATGCTACCAGAGCAAGGCCCAGACTTACATGCTACCAGAGCAATGCCTGTGGTCCCTGGGTCGGTTCCCAGATGTCCCACTATATCGATCTTACATGCTACCAAAGCAAGGCCCGATGTGTGTTCAACATAACATGCCTAAGTCTCAATCATTAGCCATTATCTTATAAAACATTTTGCCTTCACGTAGAACTCATAATGGTTTTCTCTCATAAAACTCATTTAAAACATTTGTGTACTCAACACAAAACATATTAAAACCAAGTTCCAATCGGCAAAACACGCACACATTTTCTCAAATCTCAACATTGCCTTAACGTAGGGCCAAATTTACTTTTCACGCAAACTCAACGGTTTTTAAAGCAATTTCACACTTAGCTTATAAAACTCGTAAAACAACGGGCTCCAATCGGCTATAAAAATCGTGTGCAATCATATCACGACACAACACTAAACATGCTTCTATTCTCAAATCATGGTTCATGCTACAAACAGTTCATCAAAATACATACACAAATGGTTTAGTTTTCCCTTACCTCTTTGCACCTCGTATAGTGAAATCGTTCCCTCGTATCACGGACTAGCCTCGTATTCCACTCTGGAACTCCCGAGCAGTCCAAACGATGTTAAAAACATCAATAACCCAACTCAATTGCATTATTGAGCACACATTTTCTCATTAACACCTCAATTAACTTAAATCACAATTCTATCACAACTCACATTCTCACCCACTACATCTCAAAATTCTACATTTCTCGCACTATATTCTATGCTAAATTCACCACATTATCTCAATTCCTATTTATAGCCATAATTCCCAAAATTACCATAATTGCATAATAACATCCCTACTCCAACAAAATCATAGTTTCATCAATCCCTAATCATTTCCCAACTATTTCATCACAATGCCCATGCTCACAATCACCAAAGATTACTTCAAAATCAAAGATCGAGGTTTAGAGATTACCCAAACTTGTGGAGTGCTCAACTCACACCTCGATTCGATTCTTCGTTCGATTTTCAAGTATGTTGTTCTCATTTGGGTGAGGAACAACTTTCCTTCTTACCACAACTCTTGATTTGGACAAAAATGGGCTATTTGGAAGAGAGAGAAAGCTAGGGCTCGATTGAAATGGAGGTTTGGAAGAGAGAGAAAAGATGAAATACAGAAAAACACAAGGGTCCTTTTAGAGACGTAGGGTAAGAGATCGATCTGGCTCTTGATGAGATCGATCTACATTTGAATTTGGGGAAGATTTGGGTAATTTTATGCCCAGAAGATCGATCTGTCGTGGGGTAAGATCGATCTCTTAATGGCTTCAAGAGATCGATCTACTCCATTTATGAGATCGATCTCTAGTTTACAGAATGCTTCATGAGATCGATCTACTCCTTGAGGAGATCGATCTTCTCCCAAACAGAAACATTTTGAGATCGATTCCTTTCTCATGAGATCGATCTCTTCATTACAGAATCATAAGGAGATCGATCCTCTTCAATTGGAGATCGATCCTCTTCGATTGGAGATCGATCTGTTCGTTGAAATTCCTCCTTCCTTGTCACTTTTAGCCCACCAGATCGATCTTTTCTTCTCTAAGATCGATCTGACCTCATGGTTTCACCCTTTGGTTAAACTCTTAACATATAAGTCGCCAAATATAATTTCCACAATTCACCACTTTGATTATTTCTCATTCATTACTTATACATTTCACTCAGCTCGATAAATTACACTTCAAGTTCATATTACATAATTAAAATATGTCTAAAATTCTCAGAACTCACACAACACACTTGGTAGCTTTTCAAAAACTTGGCATAAATGTTTGTCCGTAATCTTCCATCATTTAAGCATTCTCTACAACATCATTTATGCACAGTTTTATCACTTGACTAATCACACAACGTGGCTTCATCCAATCATCTCAAAATCATGCATATCACCTAACTAACAACTTGATATAATCCTGTTTATCATCTAATTAACCACATTTTATTTTCTCACACTAAACTCATTCTAGGTTATGTTTGTTCCATTACATTCTAGGTAGTTTCAATCATCAATACATACACTAGCCTACTCATAACAACTAGATAAATATACTTAGAGTTGGTGTATTGGAAACTCACCTAGCTTGACTTTCTTCTTTTCCAAGTTTGAAGACTCCTTTGCTCCTTCACTCTAACAAATGAAATGTTAACTCCAAGCTATGTTATTCTTCTTCTCACAGTGAACAACTTTGCTCTAATAGCTTTTCCCAATTCTTTTTGGAAGAAGGTGTATTCTAGAGAGAGAAAGCTTGGTAGTTTGGGTAAAAATAGAAGAGGTGTGTTAGTTTGTTAGAGAAAGAGATTTTACCGTGGGGTTTTTATAGATTGAGAGTAATGAGATCGATCTGCTAGGGTGAAGAGATTGATCTTCCTTGGGTTTTAGCCATCGAATTGTCAGGTTTGAAATAGGAGAGATCGATCTGCTCATTGAGTAGAGATCGATCTTGGCTTGGCAGAAGCTTGAGGAGATCGATCTACTTATTGGGAGAGATCGATCTACTCTTGACAGAATCAAATGAAGATCGATCTGCACTTAAGGGGGATCAATCTTGGCTTAGCAGAGGCAAATGCAGGTTTATCTGCTCATTGGGGAGATTGATCTGCTCGATGAGGAGATCAATCTGGCCTTGGCAGATTCACTTGGAATTGTTCTGCTTGCACAAGGGATCGATCTGCCTTGGGTAGGAGATCGATCTGGCCTTCATCTAGGACATTTTTTGCTGCATTTTCCCATATTTTTCAAGGGTAAATTCCTATTTCATTACTCCAATACTCATTATGCATTTTAATCCCACTTAGAGCATGGAAAGACTCATTTCCTATGATTCACATATAATATGACTTGTGTGTATTGCTTGAATTCATAAAGGATACATAGAATTCATAGTCTATGCCTTATCATTTCGTGTTTTCATTCCTTATCTTCAATTTGATTTCTTAAATTTCTATTCATTTAGTTTGTGGCCACTTCAGCCCTTATTTATCCTTTACTTGTACCTTAACACTCCTTTATCCTATTGTAATACATTCACATTTATATGATCGAAATAATTTATCTTATACTTTCATGTACATATAATTAAGCCATACATATGGGGTCTCAAAATAGGAGTCTTGTAGGCTATTCGGTAAACCCAAAGTGCATCTTCAAGTCGCATACTCCAATCCTTCCTATTTGGGTTAATGATTTTCTCGAGAATAGACTTAATTTCTCTGTTAAACACCTCAGCTTGCCCACTTGTCTGTGGATAGTAAGCACTGGAAATTCGATGGGTGACACTATATTTCTTGAACAAGGCTTCCACTACTCTATTATAGAAGTGAGTTCCATGATCACTTATGATATCTCTTGGTGTGCCGTATCTGACAAAAATATGAGATTTGACAAATTCTACAACAATTCTAGCATCATTAGTCTTGGTGGCCTTAGCTTCTACCCACTTTGACACATAATCCATAATAAGAAAAATGTAAGCATTATTGCAAGAGGTAGGAAAAAGACCCATAAAATCAATACCCCAAACATAAAATAATTCATAGACAAGATTAGGGGTAAGTGGCATTTGATCCTTAGGTCTTAAATTTCTAGTTTTTCGACATTTTTCACAAGTTTTGCTGAACATGTATGAATCATAGAATAAATTAGGCCAAAATAATCCACATTCTAGCACTTTACGGGCTGTTCTCTTAAGACCAAAGTGTCCCCCACATGCATAAGAATGATAGAATTTAAGTATAGAAGGAATTTCATGCTCAAGCACACATCTTCTAATAACTTGGTTAAAACAATATTTCCACAAGTAAGGGTCATCCCAAACATAATATCTAGCATCTCTTTTGATTTTATCTTTTTGAGTTCTAGATAAATCACCTGATAGTATTCTAGTAACTAAATAATTAGCAATATCAGCATACCAGGGTCTTATCTTTTGGATAAAAAAGAGATGATCATATGGGAAGTCATCTTTTAACGGTGATGGCTCTTCACTTGTGATTAATCTGCTTAGATGATCCGCAACCAAGTTTTCTGCACCTTTCTTATCGCGTATCTCCAAATCGAACTCTTGTAGCAAGAGTATCCACCGGATGAGTCTCAGTTTCGCTTCCTTCTTTGAGAGTAAATACTTGAGAGCTACATGATCAGAATAAATAATCACTTTAGTACAAAGTAAATATGAATGAAATTTTTCTAAAGCAAACACAATAGCTAGAAATTCTTTTTCTGTTGTCGAATAGTTGCTTTGTGCATGGTCAAGTGTCCTAAAGGCATAATAAATGACATGGGGGGCTTTCCCAACCCTTTGTCCAAGAACTGTACCAACTGCATGGTTACTTGCATCACACATGATCTCAAATGGAAGGTCCCAATTTGGTGGTTGGATAATTGGTGCAGAAGTCAACATTTCCTTTAATTTATCAAATGTAACCTTGCATGCTTCATCAAATTCAAATACCATGTCTTTTTGAAGTAACCTACACAATGGTTAAGTAATCTTTGAAAAATCCTTGATGAAGCGTCGATAGAATCCTGCATATCCAAGAAAAGAACGAACTTCTAACACATTTGCAGGGTAAGGCAAAGATTTAATAACATCTACTTTAGCTTTATCAACTTCAATACCTTTAGAGGATACAATATGACCTAGAATAATACCTTAATTAACCATAAAGTGACATTTTTCATAGTTCAAAACAAGGTTCTTTTCTATGCATCTTTTAAAAACTTTTGTAAGGTTAGTTAAACATGTATCGAAAGAATCACCATAAATTGTAAAATCATCCATGAATACCTCTACGATGTTCTTTACATAATCTGAAAATATACTAACCATACAACTCTGGAATGTAGCGTGAGCATTGCAAAGTCCAAATGGCATGCGTCGATATGTAAAAGCACCAAACGGGAATGTGAAGGTTGTTTTCTCTTGGTCTTCAAGTGCAACTGGAATTTGATGAAAACCTGAATAACCATCAAGACAACAGTAATGAGTTCAACCCGCTAATGGTTCAAGCATTTGATCAATAAAAGGAAGTGGGAAATTATCTTTCCTAGTTGTTGCATTTAACTTCCTATAATCTATATAAACTCACCACTCGTTTTGAACACGAGTTGCTACCAATTCACCATCAAGGTTTTCTATCAGTGTTATACTTGTTTTCTTTGGAACAACTTGAACAGGACTTACCTAATTACTATCTAAAATTGGATAGATCATACCTGCATCAAAGAGTTTTGAGATTTTTTTCTTTACCACTTCCATCATGGGTGGGTTCAGTCTACGTTGTACTTATCTCGAAGGCTTGCATCCTTCCTCCAATAATATCTTATGCATACATGTAGAAGGGTTCAATCCCTTGATGTTTGCAATAGTCCAACCAATTACTTCTTTTTTGCTTTCTAAGAACTCGAATGAACTTTTCTTCCTCTAAAGCAGAAAGTTTATTTGAGATTATGATTAGGAGAGTCTCTCATTCTCCCAAGAAAGCATACTTCAAGTGGTTTGGTAAGGGTTTCAGCTCTAAAATTGGTGTCTGAACAATGGAAGGAAGAAGTTTTGTGTGAGCAAGACGTAATTTAACATAGAAAACATCATACCTTACAGGTTGTAGTGACTCTAGATCATGAATTGTTTCCTACAAGTTAAAATCCAACTCAAACTTTTTCATTATTTACTGCGATCTTTCAAGAGTGAAATTTTCACTAAGTATAATCTTTAACTTGTCATCGTCACTTTAAATAAGAATCTTCTGTGTTAGAGGTTCAATAACATCTATGACAAAAACAGAGGACACATCACGAAGATATCTCATAGCATCATAAATATTAAACTTAATAACCGCACCATCAAATTCCATTGTAAGTGTACCATCATACACATCAATTTTGGTTCTAGATGTTTCTAAGAAAGGTATTCCCAACAAAATTAAAGATCTGGATGAATCATCCCCCTCCATATTTAGCACATAAAAATCAGCAAGAAAAATTAACTCATTAACTTGTACCAAAACATCCTCTAGAACACCTTCAGGATAAACATTAGATCATCAGCAAGCTAAATAATCACACCAATTTCTTTTAATGGTCCAACATTCAAAGATTTATAAATAGACAAAGGCATGACATTAATTGAAGCTCTTAAATCTAACATTGCTATTTCAATTTTAACATTACCTACCTTACAAGTGATAGTAAACATACCTAGATCCTTGAGATTCCAATCTACTCACAGAAGTGGCTAGCTGACTCATTTGATCCTCCAGCTTCTTGATGCTTGTCCTGGTTTCCTGTTGAAATTGTTGTATGTTAGTCGCAAGTGATTTAACAATTTCTTCAAGAGACATACCTAGACTAAAAGATGGTTGTTGTTATTGTGGAGCAGGCTATCTATATTGAAAGTTCTAAAATTGAGATCTAGCTCTATAGCATAAGTTGGGATAGTCCATCCACCTTGGGTTATAAGTATTCGAATATGGATCATAATTTCTTTGGGGTGGACTTGGAAATTTTCCAATTGCATTAGTTTACTGTTGAGGTTCATCTTGAAGTGTGGGGCATATGTCAGTTGAGTGACCAGCAGCAGTACAAATTCCACAGGCTTTAGCTTGTTGCACATTTCCCATTTCTATAGCCAATTGTTGAACAACAGATGTTAGATTAGCTATTTGATTTTCAAGCGAATATGTACTTACCTCATTTACTCTCCTCTGAGATATATCCTGTCTGAACCCAAACTACTGGGAGTTAGCAGCCATGGTGGAAATCAAATCTCTAACCTCTCTAGGAGTCTTCTTCACTATAGCTCCTCCACTAGCTGCATCTATCATCCTTTTTTCCATGGGTAACAATTCTTCATAAAAGTATTGAATTAAGAGTTGTTCAGAAATCCCATGTTGAGGACAACTTGGACAAAGTTGTTTAAACCTTTCCTAGTATTCATGAAGAGTCTCAATGTCTTTCTACTTGATTTCACATATCTCTCTTCTAGTGTTGGCTGCTCTTGAAGTAGGGAAAAATTTGTCGAGGAACAGTCTCACCATCTCAATCAATGTGGTTATAGAATCGGGAGGTAAATAGAATAGTCAATCTTTTGCTCTATCAGCTAGTGAGAATGGAAAAGCTCACATTTTGATTTGCTCTTCGATAACTCCTTATGGCTTTAGGCTTGCACATACCACATGAAATTCTTTTAAGTGCTTGTGAGGATCTTCATTCTCAAGACCATGGAACTTAGGAAGCAAATGGATCAAACCCGACCTTAATTCAAAATCAGCTTGCAAAGTTGGGTATTGAATACAGAGAGGTTGTTGATTGATAAGTGGTGCAGCCATTTTCCTTAAAGTTTGCTCTTCTTCAGCCATTATTTCTTCAGTCTCAGAATCACTAGATTAATTGGCTAAGTAAAGTGTTAAATTCAATCCAGGGGATGAAGATGTAGCTTCTTGTGCTTTTTGAATTTTGGTTTCCTTCCTATTCTGCTTAACTATCTTTTCAATCTTATGATATTACGGGATTAATTCACCTGCACGAGAAGAATGAGGCATTAAAACAAATCTAATTAAAAACCAATCCCCGGTAACGACTCCAAAAATTGGTGGCTCTCGAGACCAACAATATAACTTCTTACTCAAAAATAAATTAAAACTGTAGTATAGATGAGGAATGTCGTTTCCTACAAAGATTGGTTAGATTTATTTTTCTGCAAAAGATTTAAAAAGGAAAATATGTTTGTGGATTTGTTATAATGGAAAGGAAAAGAAAAATTAATATATTAAAATGTAGAAAAGAGAAATCACTATGTAAAACGTTGGAAGAAAATTAATATAATGAAGCATCCAACAGTAGGAATAATTTTAGAATGGGTTCATGGAATTGATCATTGATGTAAAGATGCGTTGTTTTAATCTTTACCAAATTGGTTATGGTTATTGGTATGACCTAACAACCTATCCCTCCTTACTTATTCGATAATTAGGATACGATCTCTAATTATTTCTCTTGCCAATAAACAACCTTAGATACGATCTTAAGATTTAATTTACCTAGAGAGACTACAAATTCTAACTAAGAAACACATATGTAGGTTCATTTAAGCTAGATTATATATCCCCATAACATAGAATTGAAAACCTTTCTCTAATCAATCATGTTATTTACCACTTATATTAGAATTCCTAAACAATTACGGATTCAGATTTCTAATTTGTGATATATTATGTTGACAATTGAACAATGGCCTTATTACACAATCAATCAAAAAAATAATTTCAACAAGCACAAAAGATATATAAATAATAAAGATATAAAAGAACAAGATAAAAAAAACTAACTAGATCTCACAAATCTTGAAGAACCCAAATATTTAATTATCCTTTGGCTGGACTAAATAATTTAGTAAGCCATAGAGTTGAGAGAAAACCACCAAAGAGGTCTTTAATTACCTAATGAAAAATAGAATAATTGAATTATGTGTTTTGTGTTGGATCATCCACTCATCCCCTCTCTTTGTCTATATATACTAAATATCATAATCCCATAATCTTTTTCTAAAGGAAAATTCTTTAATTAAGTTTGATTACAAATCAACTCCTTTCGTTTTTTTACCATTAATTGCTTTATGTCCAAAGAAAGCCATGCCATATCTCCCTTAATAATTAAGATTTTTCACTTGCCATCTTTAGACTGGTTAGTTAATTTCAGCTACAAGTGATGAAGCTTGACTTGAATTAACATATTTGAGTTGTAATTCTAGTAACTGCCTTAGACGTGCCTAGCCTTACACCAAGACATCTTATGGTTTTGTGACTTGATCAAAATTTGTAACTTTAGTCCATTTGCTCATATTCCTTCATCCAAAAATACAAAATATAAGTCAAATCTAAAAATTAAGCATATAGAAAAATCTAAATCACAGAAAAATATGAAAATTAATATGTTTAATAAGCAACCTATTAAGTTGCGTATACAAAAATGTAGTCAAGTTTGAGAGTTGTTTACCCAATACTAGGATGAATTAATTGTTCTGCTGCATTGCGAAAAGACAACAGATCAAATAAAAGTAAATGCGTATGCAAATGATGTAGACAAGATTGAGAGTTATTTGCCCAATACTGATAATTCTATTTTTAATAGAATTATTTGTGCTTAAATTCCTAATTATTTATTTAATCCCCATATTATTTTATTAATAATCCCTATTATTTAATTAAAATTCTTTAATGTGCAGATAAATTAAATCCGGATGAAACTCACTCGTTTCAGACGAAATTGGGCTGAAAACGAGCTAAAGGAGACTGGACCACTTCCAATTTGCAGACCAAGTCATCAGTCGTCTGGACACGCGTGATGCCAGGTGTCCATATTTTATTTGCTCCGAAACGATAAGATCGAAGGACACCGTGCCAACCTTCTGGAAGACACACGCCGGGCCACATTGCACAGCTAATTGGACAAAAAGACTGATGACGTGGAAATATCTACTCTGCAGCAAATCAAATGAAGACAAGTGGCCAAACAATGCCAACTCATCTAGGATGAAAATTTACCATTGTACCCCTATGTTTGTGTATAAATAGAACATGATGGCAATTGAAAAATTAAGTAGAAGAAGTAGAAGTAGGAGTAGGGAAGTAGAAGTAGAGGTAGCCTAGGTTAGGAGTAGTGTAGGTAGAGTAGTTTTTAGGTTAAATTTTATTGCAAAGTTTATATCTCTCTTTGTTAGCCTTTCCCGTAAGTTGTTCTTTGTTAAGCCACCATTCTTGTTTTAGCTACTGCTCTTAGCAATTGTTACTTTTATTTTAAGAAAAATTTCACTTCTTTTCTAGTCTTTTGTAGTTCACGTTGGTAGCCTCCATGGATATGGGTTTTCACAAGCTTTTATTTTACTAGAGTTCGGACCTTTAAAACTATTGAATGAAAAGCTTTATTTCTTTTTCTTTTCCTGTTCATTTCCGTTGTTTGCTTTCCATGACTCTTACTTTCCATTAGGGTGTGAGGGGCTGGTGACAGCAGCCATAAAGCTCAACCCGTTACTCTTGTTCCAGATTTGTTTCCTGTGCAATTTTTTTATATTGCGTTTATCTTCTATTTTCTAGTGCGGGTGTTTTCTCATTCTCTATTTTACATTTCGGTTATGTTTTACTTATTTAGTGTTTCATCGTCTTCCTACTATTTTCTATTTTAATTTCTTAAGATCTAAGATGAAAAATTTATTGTTTTGAGTGGAGACACTCCTGGCTAAGCATGCGGTGCAAAGTAGTTACTAGTTGTTCTTCCTATGTTTCTGGTTCAGTGGAGCGGTGAAGGCGGAACCAAGAAAGAAGCAAGACAATGGCATTTCATTATTTTACTACTCTTTTCATTTTTTGTTTCGACTTCAGTTGTTATTTTAAGACTGCTTGTGCATTTACATTTTGGTCTGTTTTCTTCTATCTTGTAGAGCAAAAGCTAAAGGGTGGATTGAACCTTGTAGTATAGAGTTCATATATGTGACACTGCCAATGGATTTACTGCCGTTTGTGGCCTGAGGAATCAGTGCAGGAGGAAGCAGTAAGCGGCATTGGTAAAACAGGGTGACTGAAGCCGTTCGAAACAAACCCAAGGATGAATGCCCTGTTGCAGTAGACAGGGATCAGTAGCCACCTCTGTTTGGCTTTGTTTTGTTGTCACGTACTGTTCATTTATGCAGAAATGTTGCAAGAGCCACAATGTAGACTTGAGGCAGCAGTGGACAGCATGGTGTGTTGAGAACCCGTGCAGCAGAAAGTTGTGTAAGACCTGGAGTAGGCTACGGTTCTGGATGCAGCAGTGAAAGCCATCACCTGTGCAGCAAAGTATAAGTGCAGAGACGTATACTAGCTGGGCAGAAAGTGGCTGTGTTCTGTGTTGCTAGGACGCAGGCAGGACAAACTAAGGATGAACAGCACTGAATCGAGAACAGCCGAGGATGTGCAGCAAAACTGTCAGACCCGGATTTTTTGTAGCTTATTTCCTTATGATTCCTATGTGTATGAACACTAAATAATTATGGTTGAATCATAAGAAGAGTATTTACTAGATTTAAAGTGTTAATGAAATGAATTAACACGCAAAAGCTACATAAAATGCCTAATGTGGATGATAAGTATCACAGGCTAAACCGAGTCATTCTAAATCATTCTGACTGAAAATAAGAACTTAAAATAAAAGAGCGTAGAGAGCTCATGAAGGAAAGTCAGCTTGATTTAGATCCGAACATACAAAACGAGAATAAAAGCTAAAAAGGGTAAAATGGACCTTTTCGGCGAGAAAAGGAGTTTCGGGTGAAATTATCCACCGGGAACGGTTGAAATATAAAGACGAGAGTGTAAGACATGATATAAAACACTTTCGAAAATTTAAGAAAAAGTCAACTTAGTCAATGGTTAAGGAAAAAGTCAACTATAGTTAAAAAAGTGGACTTTTACCATAGTTGACTAATCAAGGTTAGAAATTAACCTAAGTGTGGAGAAAAATTTGGAAAAAAATATTCTTGGCCAGAATACAAGATAATCATCCCCGGAAGTAAGGAAAATTTATTCGGAAGGATTCCGGAATAAATTTAATGGTTAAAAACGTAATGGGCCTAAGGTGAAAATATTAAAGCCCATTAAGGTATACTAAATGTATATCGAAAATGTTAGGTCCTTTAGACGGAATTGTTGGATAAATTGATCGGCCAAATTTTGAGACAACAAAAGGCCCGAGGTATAGTAAAAATTTCAGCCCGAAAGCCCATTAGGAAAGCCCAAACCGAGAAGCCCAATTGGAAAAGCCCATGAGATAAATATCTAACTATAGTTAATGTTAACTATGACTCATAAGGTGACTCATAAGGTGACTCATGGTTCAGATTTGGAAAGTCAAGCATAGTGGCTGAAAAGTAAGGCTTAATGGCTAAGTAAGTGGCTTATAAATGCAGCCACACCATTGTCTTCTTCATCACTCATTTCCGGCTAGAGAAGAACACCATTGAAACCATAACCATTCAAGCTTTCTCTCACTAGAAATCACTAGGAATTAGTCATATTTGGAACTTGCATTCTTCATGGAAGTTGTTCCAAATTGAAAGGAGATTAACATATGTTGGAATTGGCTATCAAGGAGCCATAGAGTGCAAACCGAGAGCCTCCAAAGATTCGGCCAAAAGGAGAACACTACAATTGGTATATTTTCTAATTTCCAATTTCATATATGTTAATGTATGAATGATTTCAAGTATGTTGATATATGTTTTAAGCATTGAAACATATTAAATCACCATGAAGAGGGTTAGGCCGAGAGTGATCAATGGGATATTGAAATATGTCAATTTGATTTTAAGACATAAATGGATTAGTACACATGTATTAATGTTAATGGTATAATTAGAATTAATCAAATTGATTAATTAATACATGTAAATTGTTGGCAACCAAGGTGTTTGATAAAATGCCTAAATGAACTATAGGATGATTGGTAATGTTGCCTACCAAGTGTTTGTGAAAATGCCTAAGTGGAAATGGCTAGAAAATAGGCATGTATGGCATGCCATGGTGGAAACCGAGAATGGCTAAGCTCTCGGCCAAGGCATGTGGCCGAGAGGCCCAATGGGCCAAGCCCAATATTTTTAGGCCCAATAGGGTGTAATGGGCCTAAGACAAGCCCAATAAGAGTTGGTGGGCCCCACAAGCCCAATAGGCCCAACAAAAGTGAATAGTAAAATGAAAATGGACTTAAGGCCTAGTTAAGCCCATTAAGGATTTTTAAGGCCCATTAAGGGAAATTAAACTGTATTAATGTGTAATACAGTAGGAAAATGATAATTAACCTGAGGAATGGTTATGTACAGCTCCGGAGTTTACATCGAGAGCTGATCGGACTGCGGGATTTAGCAGCACCGAGGAAGCGAGGTCACTTGACGTGATCCGAGGTAAGGGACTTTTGCGAGTAGTTAGAGATACCTGCATGTATTTTCAACTGCTTCTGCATTCACTTAAAAACTCTGAGGGTCAGAGAAAGTGAATAATAATTATTGCGACCCGATAGTGGCAAATTACGATTTTGCCCCTAGTTAGTCAAAAAGTCAACTTTTGTGAGAAGTTGCAAAAAGCATGGAAAATACTATTGTGAGTGTTTAAATGCTATTAGCATGAAAATAAATAGATGGGCTAATGATTTTAAGGTTGATATGACTTAAGCACACTTTTAGTGCTGATTTTACTATTTTGTAAACAATCCCTTTTAAATAGCCATCTATCATATTATGTGAGAATGAATCGTGCTAGAGCACAGCTCGCACTGGGATTCATATGTTTTCCACATAATATTAGTGCTGGATTTGATACGCACTAGATTTTCATGACATGCATGATAGAGTACTGGAGTTTTACTCGTACTCAGCTTTGAATGATATATGCATGACAGAGTGCTAGAGCGTGGCTCGTACTCGATTCTTCATGGTTTATACATGACATAGTAGTGGGAGCGATTACTCGTACTTGATTTTGATATTGTGCATAGCATAGTACTGGGAGCTATTGCTCGTACTTGATTTGATACATAAACTATGCATTGACCTAGTTGCTGGAGGTTTACTCGCACTAGAGTTGAGTTTTATGATGTGAAACAGTGTTGAGCGGAGTGACGACTGTGAGTCGCACTCAAGACGCACACTGTATGTGATATGTAATACATGTTGAAACCCATGCCTGATTCCTGGTGTGACTGTGTGTCATAGCTAGAGAGGATATCCGCATGAGGTTGATATAGACGTGGTATACTTATTTCCATGGTTTCGAGGGCTAAAGACCCTGGCTATGAGGATTTCCATGGTTTCGAGGGCCAAAGACCCTGGCTGTGAGGGTCCACGGGTGTACTTTGTACCGTGCCCGGGGCACGAGGTGTACGCTGTACCGTGTGTTACGTAGCTGGCGGTTGACATTGGACTGACCATCCTCCCGTTACAGCAGTGATTGCCGCACACCGAGTACTGTGTCGCATGGGATCACTTTTCGGATATGATCATAATCCAGGATACTATTTGTATTTACCACAGAGTCTCACATGATATATCACATTGATTGACTGATTTAAACTGCGGACAGACCTGAGGGATGGGTCGGACTCCGATTTGTGTTGTGAATCATTTGATGCCATATTTATATGTGATTTAAATATACATGGCATGATTTACATAAAGGCATGATTTATATATAA
Source organism: Firmiana major (assembly GCA_033439115.1). Lineage (NCBI taxonomy): Eukaryota > Viridiplantae > Streptophyta > Magnoliopsida > Malvales > Malvaceae > Firmiana > Firmiana major. Next base: position 37,537,949 of record CM065907.1, on the reverse strand, counting down.
ATGCATTGTGTTGCACTACATGCCTACTTTTGAGAAATAAAGCATGATTTCTGTACATGGGATTTATTCTGTACAAGTATATATATTATATTTCAAGACATGCTTTTAAAGTGAGTTAAGGAAATAATGTTTTCAAGGCATAGCACTATTTTGAGTAGATAGTGTGGATATCTACTTGCTTGCCTGATTTCCTTACTGAGCGCGTTATGCTCACCCCCCTTTTCTTTACATCTCTCTACAGAGTGTCAGTAGAGCGAGAGTTATCGTGGGAGAGTGTCCCAGAGTCCACTGCTAGTTCCTATCGATTCATCAGGTATACTTATTATGTACAGTTGTCTATCTAAACATAGAAACAGCACAGTGATGTATACGTTATATATTATGGGGAATGTATTTGTATTAGATTTTATAAAATCTTACATGTATAATAAAAGCAGTTACAGTCAGTAACAATATATTGACATGTATGTATGAAATGGATGATGTGGTAAGTGAGGACTCTGACATCGAATCACAGCCCAACCAGTGAAGAGAGGAAAGGTAAGTTAAAATGCGAAAAATTTATTGTGGTTTTTGGTTAAAGTCAATGATTGAAACTGGGGTCCTGACAGAATGGTATCAGAGCAGAGGTTGGTCTGATGTGAGTCGGTGTTAGAAAATAGGAAAGTGTACATCCCCATAGTATTGTGCTGTGTTTAGATATAACTGTGTATACCGGATAGGAGATGGACTAATTCATTATTATGAATGCAGGAACTTTGCCTAAATGGCAAATACGCGTAGTGGTAGAGGTATGAGAGGTAGGGCTCGAGGCCGGGGAGAGAGACCCGAGGGACGAGCCGCTGCCGGACCATTACCTACGCATGAGACTGCAGGTGCTACTGAGGCACCCGATTGTGCTGAGACACGCTTCACGAGATTAGAGCGTGGTCTCGAGACTATTATAGAGATACTGGCACAGACGATGCCAGGTAGGCAGAGACAGGAGGCAGGAGCTGCTACTGGAGAGGCAGTTGCCCCTGATACACCTACGCAGACAGCTGATGCACAGAGGACAGTAGATACTCCTACACCCCCACCGGTTTCGGGTGGTAGTGGATTAGGATATGGATGTGACTTGCATCGGTTGAGGGAGTTCCAGAAGTTCAGACCTCCATCATTTAGTGGGGTCAAGAACCCCGTAGCTGCGGAGGAGTGGTTGGCAGAGCTAGAGAAGGTCTATGGATACTTCGAGTGTACGACCTCGGAGATGGTCGCGTTTGCTGCGTTCCTACTGAAGGGAGCCGCAGAGCATTGGTGGAAGTCCACCCGACCTATATTGAGATCCCGACACACAGATATCACTTGGGATATATTTCGGGAGGCCTTTAGGAGGCAGTTTATTCCTGACACCGCACAGCGAAAGTTACAGGCAGAGTTTTTGAGACTCAACCAGAGGAGTTTATCGGTGGACGAGTATGAGACTCGATTCCTATCCCTAGGGAGATACGACCCGGATACTATGTATAGTGAGACCAGGAAGGTCCACAGATTTATCGACGGGTTGAGACCGGTGCTACGGTCCAAGTTGGTTCCGCTGGACATAGTGACCTATGAGGAGGCAGTGCGCAGGGCGCAACTATGTGAGCAGGACTACGAGAGGAATGCTTCCGAGTTTGGGAAGTTTAGCCGTAGCCAAGACTTGCAGAAGAAGAGGCCGGCTAGAGATTTTAGTTATCGAGGGGGAAAGAGATCCTTCGGTAAGAGATCACGGATAGAAGGGACACGAGATAGATATGCTAGATCTCCTGCTTATCCGACTGCAGCCCCAGCGAAGGGCATTATGATAGGAGGACCGAGACCTGCTGCAGATCAGTGCAGAAGATGCGGTAGATCACATGGAGATAGACCGTGTTCACAGGGTGCTATGGTATGTTTTCGATGTGGGAAACAGGGGCATCTGGCTAGAGAGTGCTCAGCGCCATATGTGACTGCACCACAGAGGGGCATGGAGTATGATAGAACCCCAGCTGGTACGTCTGCTCAGAGAGGTAGAGCGACGGCAGAGGAGAAAGGGAAACAAGTGATGGGTCAAGGGCGAGTACATGCTTTGGACCAGGGAACAGCTGATGCTTCATCGGATGTGATTCGAGGTAACATCCTGATTTATGATATTGAAGCATATGTTTTAATTGATCCTGGTGCCACGCATTCTTTTGTATCGCCATCATTTGCATGTAAGTTAGCAAGACATGTAGAGCGTACACCATTATGTATGTTGATGTTGATAAGTACGCCTATGAATAGTAGTCAAGTTGTAGAATATGTATATAATGACTGTAAGTTGAGAGTAGGGGATAAGGAGATGACAGCCAATCTAATATTACTAAGTATGAGCGACTTTGATATAATATTAGGAATGGATTGGCTATCTGCAAACCATGCTGTTTTAGACTGTTACGCTAAGACAGTTATGTTTCCCAACCCTACTAGATATGTTGTAAAGTTTAATCAAGATAAATGAAGGGAGTAGATATGATTATTACATGACTTCTGATTTAGAAAACCTTCAACATATCAAGGTTTCATTGCGTACGTGGTAGATATGGATAAGGCACATCCGGAGTTGACAGATATCACTGTGGTCAGTGAGTACCCAGATGTTTTCCCGGATGAATTGCCAGGGTTACCACCAGACAGAGAGATGGAGTTCTGTATAGATCTGGTACCTGGTACGGAGCCTATTTCGAGACCACCTTATCGCATGGCCTTAGTTGAGCTGGAGGAGCTCAAGAGACAGTTACAGGAACTGTTGGATAGGGGCTTTGTACGACCGAGTGTTTCACCTTGGGGAGCACCTGTTTTGTTTGTGAGGAAGAAGGATGGGAGCCTCCGATTGTGTATAGACTACCGATTGTTGAATAAGGCCACCATCAAGAATAGGTACCCCCTTCCACGCATTGACGACTTGCTAGATCAGCTACAGGGAGCACAGGTCTTTTCCAAGATTGACCTAAGGTCTGGGTATCATCAGCTAAAGGTTCGGAGTGGAGATGTACCCAAGACAGCATTTCGTACCCGATATGGCCATTATGAGTTCTTGGTCATGCCATTCGGATTGACGAATGCTCCAGCTGCTTTCATGGCTTTGATGAACAATGTGTTCAAGCCATACTTGGACCAGTTTGTTATCGTTTTCATCGATGACATATTGGTGTATTTGAGATCCAAGGAGGAACATGAGGAGCACCTCAGGGTCGTGTTGCAGACGTTACGGGAGCATGAGTTATATGCTAAGCTCAGCAAGTGTGACTTTTGGTTGTCACAGATCTCATTTTTGGGACATGTTATATCGAGAGATGGTGTATCAGTTGATCCATCTAAGATAGAGGCTGTAGTTCAGTGGGAACAGCCGAAGTCAGTCACCGAGATCAGGAGTTTTCTGGGTTTAGCTGGATACTATCGGAGATTCGTTGAGGGATTTTCGAAGTTGGCTGCTCCGTTGACACGTCTTACTCGGAAGAGTACACCGTTCATATGGAACGAGGATTGTGAGAAGAGCTTTGAGGAGTTGAAGCGTCGATTGACCACCGCTCCGATTCTCACTATCCCTACCAGCTCAGGAGGATTTACAGTGTATACCGATGCTTCGCATCAGGGACTGGGCTGCGTATTGATGCAGGACGGGAAGGTAGTTGCTTACGGATCCAGACAGCTGAATGATCATGAGAAGAACTATCCGACCCATGATTTGGAACTAGCAGCAGTAGTGTTTGCGTTGAAGGTATGGCGCCACTACTTGTATGGTGAGAAGTTCCAGATATTTACCGACCACAAGAGCCTCAAGTATCTGTTCTCGCAGAAGGAGCTGAACATGAGACAGAGAAGATGGCTAGAGCTTCTGAAGGACTACGATTGTGAGATACTTTATCATCCGGGTAAGGCTAACGTTGTAGCCGATGCCTTGAGCAGGAAGAGCCTGGGGATGGTATCATATATGATGGTTAGGGAGCATGATTTGCTAGAGCAGTTTGCTAGCCTCAGTTTGGGAGTCGTGCCTTCTGACATGGATACAGGCTATGTGATAGCTAGTCTACGCTTGGAGCCGGACCTGTTGGACAGGATCAGAGTGGCTCAGCAGACTGATCCATTTTGTATGGATGTGAGTAGTCAGATGCAGAAGGGCACCGTGACTGATTTTGAGATGAGTTCTGATGGACTACTGAGGTTCAGAGGCAGATTGTGTGTTCCCGAGGATCCAGGACTTAGGAGATTGATATTGGCGGAAGCTCATTCGTCAAGGTATACTTTACATCCGGGGAGTAACAAGATGTATCAGAACCTCCGGAAAGTATACTGGTGGTCAGGTATGAAGAGAGATGTAGCAGACTTCGTGGCAAAGTGTCTCGTATGTCAGCAGGTGAAGGTAGAGCATCAGAAACCTGCAGGATTGTTGCAGCCTCTACCTATACCAACATGGAAATGGGAGCATATCACCATGGATTTCGTGATGGGTTTACCGAGGACCCGCAGGAATCACGATGCTATATGGGTGATCGTTGATAGACTGACGAAGTCAGCCCACTTCCTAGCTATGAGAGCTACCGATACTCTGAGTTCATTAGCAGAACTGTATGTACGCGAGGTAGTGAGGTTACACGGTGTACCAGTGAGCATAGTCTCTGATAGGGATTCCCGCTTCACATCCCACTTTTGGGGACATTTTCAGGAAGCCATGGGAACCCAGTTGAGTTTGAGCACCGCTTTCCATCCTCAGACAGATGGTCAGTCAGAGAGGACTATACAGACTCTGGAGGACATGTTGAGGGCATGTGTGCTAGACTATCGAGGCTCCTGGGATGACCACCTGCCACTAGCCGAGTTCGCCTACAACAACAGTCATCATTCGAGTATCGGGATGGCACCGTATGAGGCTTTGTAAGGCCGTAGATGTCGTTCCCCCATTGGATGGGAAGAAGTGGGTGACCGTAAGATTTTTGCTCCTGACTTGGTTACGCAAGCATCTGAGGATGTCCGCTTGATAGTAGAGAGACTGAGGACAGCTCAGAGCAGACAGAAGAGTTACGCTGATAGGAGACGTAGGCCACTAGAATTTGCAGTTGGTGAATCCGTGTTTTTGAGAGTTTCTCCTTCCAAGGGCATAGCGAGATTTGGGAAGAGAGGGAAACTAAATCCTCGCTACATTGGACCCTTTGAGATACTTGATCGAGTGGGAGATAAGGCGTATAGGTTGGCATTGCCACCGGACTTATCAGGTGTCCACAACGTCTTCCACATATCGATGCTTCGGAAGTATCACCCGGATCCGTCACATGTGATTAGTTACGAGCCTTTGGAGCTCCGAGACGACTTGTCATATGTAGAGAGACTGATTTAGATATTGGATAGAAAGGAGAAGGTATTGAGATCGAAGACCATCGGATTAGTGAAGATTCTCTGGCAGCATCATGCTTCAGAGGAAGCTACTTGGGAGCTAGAGAGTCTGATGCGAGAGAAGTACCCTCACCTATTTGAGGACTGACTTGGTTCTAATTTGGAGGACCAAATTTTCTGAGTGGGGGAGGATTGTCAGACCCGGATTTTTTGTAGCTTATTTCCTTATGATTCCTATGTGTATGAACACTAAATAATTATGGTTGAATCATAAGAAGAGTATTTACTAGATTTAAAGTGTTAATGAAATGAATTAACACGCAAAAGCTACATAAAATGCCTAATGTGGATGATAAGTATCACAGGCTAAACCGAGTCATTCTAAATCATTCTGACTGAAAACAAGAACTTAAAATAAAAGAGCGTAGAGAGCTCATGAAGGAAAGTCAGCTTGATTTAGATCCGAACATACAAAACGAGAATAAAAGCTAAAAAGGGTAAAATGGACCTTTTCGGCGAGAAAAGGAGTTTCGGGTGAAATTATCCACCGGGAACGGTTGAAATATAAAGACGAGAGTGTAAGACATGATATAAAACACTTTCCAAAATTTAAGAAAAAGTCAACTTAGTCAATGGTTAAGGAAAAAGTCAACTATAGTTAAAAAAGTGGACTTTTACCATAGTTGACTAATCAAGGTTAGAAATTAACCTAAGTGTGGAGAAAAATTTGGAAAAAAATATTCTTGGCCAGAATACAAGATAATCATCCCCGGAAGTAAGGAAAATTTATTCGGAAGGATTCCGGAATAAATTTAATGGTTAAAAACGTAATGGGCCTAAGGTGAAAATATTAAAGCCCATTAAGGTATACTAAATGTATATCGAAAATGTTAGGTCCTTTAGATGGAATTGTTGGATAAATTGATCGGCCAAATTTTGAGACAACAAAAGGCCCGAGGTATAGTAAAAATTTCAGCCCGAAAGCCCATTAGGAAAGCCCAAACCGAGAAGCCCAATTGGAAAAGCCCATGAGATAAATATCTAACTATAGTTAATGTTAACTATGACTCATAAGGTGACTCATAAGGTGACTCATGGTTCAGATTTGGAAAGTCAAGCATAGTGGCTGAAAAGTAAGGCTTAATGGCTAAGTAAGTGGCTTATAAATGCAGCCACACCATTGTCTTCTTCATCACTCATTTCCGGCTAGAGAAGAACACCATTGAAACCATAACCATTCAAGCTTTCTCTCACTAGAAATCACTAGGAATTAGTCATATTTGGAACTTGCATTCTTCATGGAAGTTGTTCCAAATTGAAAGGAGATTAACATATGTTGGAATTGGCTATCAAGGAGCCATAGAGTGCAAACCGAGAGCCTCCAAAGATTCGGCCAAAAGGAGAACACTACAATTGGTATATTTTCTAATTTCCAATTTCATATATGTTAATGTATGAATGATTTCAAGTATGTTGATATATGTTTTAAGCATTGAAACATATTAAATCACCATGAAGAGGGTTAGGCCGAGAGTGATCAATGGGATATTGAAATATGTCAATTTGATTTTAAGACATAAATGGATTAGTACACATGTATTAATGTTAATGGTATAATTAGAATTAATCAAATTGATTAATTAATACATGTAAATTGTTGGCAACCAAGGTGTTTGATAAAATGCCTAAATGAACTATAGGATGATTGGTAATGTTGCCTACCAAGTGTTTGTGAAAATGCCTAAGTGGAAATGGCTAGAAAATAGGCATGTATGGCATGCCATGGTGGAAACCGAGAATGGCTAAGCTCTCGGCCAAGGCATGTGGCCGAGAGGCCCAATGGGCCAAGCCCAATATTTTTAGGCCCAATAGGGTGTAATGGGCCTAAGACAAGCCCAATAAGAGTTGGTGGGCCCCACAAGCCCAATAGGCCCAACAAAAGTGAATAGTAAAATGAAAATGGACTTAAGGCCTAGTTAAGCCCATTAAGGATTTTTAAGGCCCATTAAGGGAAATTAAACTGTATTAATGTGTAATACAGTAGGAAAATGATAATTAACCTGAGGAATGGTTATTTACAGCTCCGGAGTTTACATCGAGAGCTGATCGGACTGCGGGATTTAGCAGCACCGAGGAAGCGAGGTCACTTGACGTGATCCGAGGTAAGGGACTTTTGCGAGTAGTTAGAGATACCTGCACGTATTTTCAACTGCTTCTGCATTCACTTAAAAACTCTGAGGGTCAGAGAAAGTGAATAATAATTATTGCGACCCGATAGTGGCAAATTACGATTTTGCCTCTAGTTAGTCAAAAAGTTAACTTTTGTGAGAAGTTGCAAAAAGCATGGAAAATACTATTGTGAGTGTTTAAATGCTATTAGCATGAAAATAAATAGATGGGCTAATGATTTTAAGGTTGATATGACTTAAGCACACTTTTAGTGCTGATTTTACTATTTTGTAAACAATCCCTTTTAAATAGCCATCTATCATATTATGTGAGAATGAATCGTGCTAGAGCACAGCTCGCACTGGGATTCATATGTTTTCCACATAATATTAGTGCTGGATTTGATACGCACTAGATTTTCATGACATGCATGATAGAGTACTGGAGTTTTACTCGTACTCAGCTTTGAATGATATATGCATGACAGAGTGCTAGAACGTGGCTCGTACTCGATTCTTCATGGTTTATACATGACATAGTACTGGGAGCGATTGCTCATACTTGATTTTGATATTCTGCATAGCATAGTACTGGGAGCTATTGCTCGTACTTGATTTGATACATAAACTATGCATTGACCTAGTTGCTGGAGGTTTACTCGCACTAGAGTTGAGTTTTATGATGTGAAACAGTGTTGAGCGGAGTGACGACTGTGAGTCGCACTCAAGACGCACACTGTATGTGATATGTAATACATGTTGAAACCCATGCCTGATTCCTGGTGTGACTGTGTGTCATAGCTAGAGAGGATATCCGCATGAGGTTGATATAGACGTGGTATACTTATTTCCATGGTTTCGAGGGCTAAAGACCCTGGCTATGAGGATTTCCATGGTTTCGAGGGCCAAAGACCCTGGCTGTGAGGGTCCACGGGTGTACTTTCTACCGTGCCCGGGGCACGAGGTGTACGCTGTACCGTGTGTTACGTAGCTGGCGGTTGACATTGGACTGACCATCCTCCCGTTACAGCAGTGATTGCCGCACACCGAGTACTGTGTCGCATGGGATCACTTTTCGGATATGATCATAATCCAGGATACTATTTGTATTTACCACAGAGTCTCACATGATATATCACATTGATTGACTGATTTAAACTGCGGACAGACCTGAGGGATGGGTCGGACTCCGATTTGTGTTGTGAATCATTTGATGCCATATTTATATGTGATTTAAATATACATGGCATGATTTACATAAAGGCATGATTTATATATAAATGCATTGTGTTGCACTACATGCCTACTTTTGAGAAATAAAGCATGATTTCTGTACATGGGATTTATTCTGTACAAGTATATATATTATATTTCAAGACATGCTTTTAAAGTGAGTTAAGGAAATAATGTTTTCAAGGCATAGCACTATTTTGAGTAGATAGTGTGGATATCTACTTGCTTACCTGATTTCCTTACTGAGCGCGTTATGCTCACCCCCCTTTTCTTTACATCTCTATACAGAGCGTCAGTAGAGCGAGAGTTATCGTGGGAGAGTGTCCCAGAGTCCACTGCTAGTTCCTATCGATTCATCAGGTATACTTATTATGTACAGTTGTCTATCTAAACATAGAAACAGCACAGTGATGTATACGTTATATATTATGGGGAATGTATTTGTATTAGATTTTATAAAATCTTACATGTATAATAAAAGCAGTTACAGTCAGTAACAATATATTGACATGTATGTATGAAATGGATGATGTGGTAAGTGAGGACTCTGACATCGAATCACAGCCCAACCAGTGAAGAGAGGAAAGGTAAGTTAAAATGTGAAAAATTTATTGTGGTTTTTGGTTAAAGTCAATGATTGAAACTGGGGTCCTGACAAAAACTGGGTAAAACCGAGAACCTTACCTGGATCAATCCTGGAACAGCACCTGCAGTAAATGGCAGTACCTGGAATGGACAGTAGCCGAGAGCAGCAGCAAGAATTGAGGGAGCAGGACAAACCCGAGCACCAGTGGACAGACCTGCAGCAGACAGCAGGACACTCCTAGAGAAGAGGACGAACTGCAGCAGTAAGTCGAGAGCAACAGGACAGCACCTGGAGATAACAAAGCCGAGAGCAAGACAAAAGTCTACTGAAGAAGAGCATGAACAGTGGCATATCGGGACCACTTGGCTTAGCATTTGATAGGGCCATGTTTGGCATATGTCTATTGTAGTGGTTTAATTCATTTTACATGCATTTCTAGATAGATTAATTTCAAGTTAGCATGTTAGGCATAGTTGCTTTGTTTAATTAATTTAACTTAGATTTAATTAGGTCACTAATTAATTTTTATTCTAGTATTAGGGGTTGTGCTTAAATTAATTTAGAGTAACTCATTTTATGCATTTTAAGTTTTAGTGAAAAAAATCCAAAAATGTGTTTCATGCATTAGTTAGATTTTAGTGTTAAGTTAGTATTTAGATATATTTAGGAGTAATTTTAGATTCGTTAGTTTAAACATTTAGATTTATGATTATTTTTCTTAATTTTCTAGGATTTTATTTTATTAGATCTTAGTTTAAATTGCAATTTTTTTATTAATTAGATTAATTTGCATGCACATTTCATTTTAAGTTTGTTTAAATTTTAGTTTAATTAATTTTATTTCTTTATTTTTATATTCGCATTTTAATTACGTTAATTCATTTTAACTATTTTAATTTTCTTTTGTAGGTTATTTGCTTTTAATTGCTCGGAGTACTGTAAGTAAATTTTGCTTGGTTTCTTTTCCTTTAGTTCTTATTATTTTATTACTTTCCAATATTTTTAATTAGCCTTAGTAGATCACCCACTTTAATTTCATAATTTGCTAGGATATACTTAGGGTAAGATTAACCGGTACTTAATTAGGCTAGTCAACTTCTCTGTGGGATGATAACTCGAGACTCAAATCACATTATTACTTGTATGACCCGTGCACTTGCGGATAATACCTTAAGGGCGTGTCAAATACTCAAAGGAGTTAGTTGTTTTACTGCATTGCAAAAAGATTATATGGCGCAAAAGGTTTAAAGAACTTTGGCTTAGGGAAGGTGGTCACAATATGAGGTTTTTCATCAAATGATATCAAAGAGGAGAAAGGCTAATCCTACAAACCATATATAAGATGAGGGACATGTGTGCAAGCATAAGTAGTCTTAGGTTTAGGAAATTATAATAGACTATATTTAGTCTATATTTTCTTCCTCTTACCCGGATCATTTTAATTAAGTCTTGGGGTCTATTAAAGGTCGAATATGAGACGACATGAAAGAAGTTTTCAACAGAGAGTATACAGTAGATAGAATCATTTTCCATTTTATTAAAGGTAAGATTACTTTAGACGGATTAAATTATATTAATATTGTTCCTATTCCTAAAGCTATGTCTCATTGTTTTGTTATAGATTACAATCCAATTAGCCCATGCAGTGTAGCTTATATATAGATATCTAAAGTTCTCTTGTTAATAGATTAAATAAGAAACTTCATGTTATTTGTTAGTAAGAACCAAATTGCATTCATTCTTGGTACATTGACTTTTTTAAAAAAAAAACAATACTATGGTAACCTACAAGATTTTTCATTAGATGAAGCATATGAGGGGTAGTGGTGAAGGACAAATGGCCATTAATTTGAATATGAATAAGGCTTATGATTAAGTGGAATGATTATATTTAGAAAGAATAATGTGGAAGATGGATTTTCCTGAAAGATGGATTTCATTGATCATATGTGTATTCATAATGTACTATACTCAATGGTGATCAATGGACAGCGATGTGGTAGGATTATTCCATCTAGAGGTTTGAGAGAGGATACTTATTTCTCTTATGTGTGGAACGTTTCTTTAGTAGTTTAAATGAATAAAAAAGTGAATGATTGCTAAAAGGTACGATTGGAAAAAATACACCAAGAGTGTCTCATCTCATATTTGCAGATGATCATATTTTGTTCTTGAATGCCAATTTAATAGTGTGTAATAAGGTTCTTCAAATACTGCATTTCTATGAATGAGTTTCGATCAAGTTTAGTGATGAATGTAGGGAAATTTGTTGTTTTATTTAGTGATAATACTTCTTCGATTATGAGGGTAGATATGATGAGATCGTTAGGTATTCAAAACATTATAGATCATGATACTTATTTGGGGCTACCAATGTTCATTGGGAGGGGAAAGATTCTTATACCTATAAAAAACAAGATTTAGAAGAGATTACAAGGTTGGAAGAGTCGTCTACTTTCTCAGGCAAGAAAAGTAGTGTTGATAAAAGCAATGGCTCAAGATATTCCTATTTAACTTATTAGTTACTTCAAGCTTCCTAAAGGCTTTATCGACTAGTTAAATATGTTAGTGGTTGGTTTTTGGTGGGGTGATTGAATGGTAAACATAGGTATATATTAGCTTAAATGGGATACATTATGTTGCTCTAAAATTGATGGGGGAATGGGTTTTAAGGACTTTGAGGCATTTAATTTAGCATTGTTAACCAAACAATGATGGCAAGTGGTGCAAAATGAAGACTCTTTGTGTCGGAAGGTCTTAAAAGCTTAATATTTTCCAAGATGTTCTTTTTTTAAAGTTAAGTTAGGAAGGAATCCTTTCTACTTATGGTATAATATGTTAGCAGGCATAAAGGTGTTGTTGAAGGGTACTCATCGAAAGGTAGGATATGGGTGTTCTATTGATGTTTAAAAGGACAAATGATTGAACAAACCTCTTCTATATAAATTGAAAGAGCTAATTGGCCCACAACCTACTCCAATGAAAGTGGAAAAACTTATCAATCTCAAAAGTATGAAGTGGAAGATGGAGATGATATAAGAACTATTTACCCTAGTTGATATGGCTCATATTTTGAAGAAGCCTTTATGTAGGAAAAGGCCGAGGAGGTTCTCATTTAGCATAAATTTTGTTAGGTCAATTCACTTTAAAATCAACATATGTTTTGTCAAAAGAGGTGTTGGGAAGGAAGTTGGCTCTAGGTGTAAGACCCGTAAATTTTGTATACTATTACTTATGATTCACCTTTGTAAACATTGTTATATGTTTTAAGAATCATAAGAGAGATTGTATTACAATCCAAAGTACAAGTAAGAGTAGAAAACACCTTACCAGTATAAAAATGCCAATTGTGAGCTAAAGCAAGCTCAGGCTAAACCGAAGGGATGCCAACCATTCTATCTGAAGATAAGAACTTAAGACATCAAAATAAGGATAGTTCAAGAAGGAAAGCTGGTTTGGTTTGGTCCCGATAAGATCGATGTGATGAAAACGCCAAAAAGAGCTAAATGAACTCAAAACGGACCGTTCGAGGTGTTTTTAGCTAATTCACTTCCCAAAAATGACCAAAATGTATAGACAGGAATCTTAACCATGAGAAATGACACTTTTGGATTTTTGAGAAAAAGTCAAATGAAGTCAATGGTCAAGGAAAGTCAAGGTTAGTTAAAAAATGTTAACTTTGACTATAGTTGACTAACCATAGTTAAAATTTAACCCAACCAAGGTGATCTTCAATTCCTTAAGTAGGGAAAATTTATTTAATCGAAATCTGGATTAAATTAAATGGGTAGAAATCGATGGGCCAATTGGAGGAAAACTTAAAGCCCATTAAGGTGGAACTAAAGTGGGCCGAGTTTTGTAGGCCCATTGGGCCAAATTGTTGGGCCATTTGGTGGGCCCAATATTGGCCCGATTGAAGGCCCAAATTGTCCAAAAAGTTTCAGCCCAAAAGCCCAAACTGAAAGCCAAAACCAAAGCCTAAACCAAAAGCCCATTAGTTTTATGTTAAAGCCCAAAACATAAGCCCAAAACCAATGCCAAGCCAAATTGGTGGGCTGAATTTTATGACAAAATAGGTTTAATTCTTAAGCCAAAATCAACCAACACTTGGTCATCTTCTCCACAAGCTCTCGGCCAAAGATGGAAAACCATTAAAACACATAAGTTCAAGCTTTCTCACACTAGAAATCACTAACCTAAAGGCATATTTGGAACAAGTGATCTTCATGAAAGTTGTTCCAAATTGAGAGATGATTAACATACTTTAAAATTGGCTATCAAGGAGCCACATTGAGAGAGAGGAATTTCTTCCAAGTTTCGACCAAGAAGAGAACAACAAGCTAGGTGAGGTTTTAAGCTTCCAACTTCTAATATGTTAATCTATGGATTATTCTAAGTTGATTGGTATATGATTTATGGATCAAAACACACAAACTTACCATTAATCAATGTTTGCTGAAAATGGGTATTTAGGTTTTGATGAATACCCATGTGATTTAAATGCATATATGGACTAATTAAGATGCATGGATAATGATGGCATGGTTAGATTTAATCAATTTGTCCAATTGATTAGTGAATTAAGGATGACATACATGGTGTTAGATAAAATGCCTTAATGAACAAAAACTAAAGGCTTAAGGCATGCAAAGTAAGTGTTTGATGAAATGCCTAAGTGAATGGCTAGGAATGAAGGCAAGGTTGGCGTGGTGTGGCATGGCGCTCAACCATGGGCGGCATGCATGGCTCTTGGCCACATGTCAAGGTCGAGAGGCATAATGAGCCAAGTTGACTTGGTTTCGACTCAATAAGAGGTCATGGGCCTCGGACAAGCCCAATAAGAGTTAATGGGTCTAATAAGCCCAATAGGCCCAGATGAAATGAATAGTAAAGTGAAAATGGGCTTAAGACAGAGTTAGGCCCATTAAGTTGCAATAAGGCCCAATAAGAGTAAGCGAGCCCATTAAGTGAAATAAACTATATTAAAAGTGAAATATAGTTGAAAATGTGTAACTAACCTGATAAATAGTTATATGCAGCTCCAGAGATTGTATTGGGAACGAATCAGACTGAACGGTTGAGCAATGTTGGAAAAGTGGATGCGCTCTACGTGATTCCAGGTAAGGGATCTTTGCAAGCTCTTAGAGATAGTTATGCATAGATTTTTCACATTTTTCAATTCTTTAAATTCTCTAAGGATTACAGATATAAAATAATATTCATGACGCCCAAATATGGAAAACTTACGAAAATACCCCTAGACCCGAGAATTTTTGAAAATGCATAAAGTACATGAAATCCATGTTATCTTTGTGAAAAAGAGATTTTGTAAAGCTAAAATAATAGAATGGCTCACGATTTGCCTGTATGCACTAAAATGCACATTTTTTGAAATTTGGTTTGATTTTACGAGTGATGGATGGGATTTTACCCTCTCGCTCTATATAATACCATGTTGCGCATGTGAGACACCATATAAGTGTAACCTTGTATATCTATGTAAATGAATTCATAAGTATGGTGATATACTTGTAATGTGAAGTATATGTAATGTAAGTCCATAAGTTTAATGTACACACATGTAATAAGGGTTGTGATTGTACGTACAAGTTGCATTATGTATGAATATGAGGAAATTGACTTAAACATGTGAAGAATGGGAGTAGAATGGAAATTGAGTAGTGTGGTAAAATGGAAGGAGGATTACATAAGTTATGCACTTCCATTTGGTCTATATTAAGTACCTTTGGTTATACAAAGATTTCACACAAGTTTTAATAGGTATAAAGTAAGAATGGATGCCATTTTCGAGTCTCAAAGATGATCGGATAAGAAAATGACTATGGCAGCAAATTTAAGTTGTTTTGGTTTAAGTACCTGCAGAAAACTGCAGTAAAATCTAGAAATATGAAGGCCAGACCGATCTCATAGGATGACAGATCGATCTGGAAGAGCCAAAATGCTCTTATTTTGAGCTATGGAACAAGACAGATCGATCTCCAAGGGAGCCAGATCTATCTCCTAAACACTCTGTAAAATGCAGATCGATCCTTAATGGAACAGATCGATCTCTTTAGCTCTCTGTTTGGAGCAGATCGATCTCAAGCTTCGATAAATCGATCTCATGCTTGAAAATGTCGTGGAAAAAGAGGAATTAAGGGGACCAGATCGATCTTCACCCAGGGAAGATCGATCTCATCAAGCTGGAACTATAAATAGGAGTAGTTGGATCTACAGATTTTGGGACAAAGCCATTTCCTTCCATTCCAAACCCAAAAACCTAGATTTTACTCTATAAATTCGACCATTTTCAAGAAGATTTGAGGGAATGCTATCATACATAAAGTTGTTCACATCAAAGAGAAGAACAACATAGTTTGGAGGCATTTCCCCACTTGTTGGATTGAAGGAACAAGGGGCATTTCTATTTGGAGCAAAGTGGAAATCCAAAGAGGTGAGTTTCTAAAGCACCAACTTAAGTACATTGTTAAGCTATTGATGTTTGGGGGGTGCTTAGTATTGTTAGAAACTATCTAAAATGCATTGGAATGATTATGACCTCGAATTGGTCTAGAGTGAGGAAGTGGAATGTATTGAGGTTAATGAGGAATGGGATATCTAGAGGTGAAAATAGTGTTATGGGTATGATTTTAAGTTGTTGTTAGTGAATAGATTGTGATATTTACCACAAGACGTAAAATGTGTATTTAAGGCATTGGATAAATGCATAGTTGAATAAGAGTTAAAAGCGTTAACTCAAGTGTTTGATGGATGATTTGCTACTCCCGAGGATACACCAGAGCAAGGCGAGCCAAGAGCGCAAGAAACTAAGAGGAAGAGAGAATCGCACTCAAGTAAATTGAGGTAAGGGAATTGTGCGGACTCTTAGAGATATCTGTGTGCAATTTGGGCGATTAAATGCTTTGCTAGAATGCATGAGATATTAGGAAATGATATTGGGTGATTGAAGGGTAAAAGTTGGGTGTTTGAGAAATGTGCATGAAAACGAAAGCATAATGCTTTGGAAAATCATGTTTTATTGCTTTTAGCAAGTGATTGGTGGGTTGGCTAACATTTGAAATGAATTGCAAAAGAAATAAGATGTTTTGGTTTGTTAACCATACTTTACAAAGAAGTGAGCCACCTACATTATTTTCGTGAGAATGAAAGAGTGCTAGAGTATGACTTGCACGAGATTTGATGTGTTTTATACGCATGAGTGCTGAAGCTTAGCTCGCACTAGTTTTCACATGGATTTCATACTAGTTTTGGCATGATGCTTGGAGCATAGCTCACATTAGATGCCCACCTTATTGTTGTCATGCTTGGAGTTTCAGGCAGACTGGGTGTCGCACCGATTAAATTGGCTCGCACATGCATTTTTTAGATTGTTACATGTTGATAGCCGTGTTAGGAGCTTCGGGTAGACAAAAGGTCATACCGATTAAATGGGCTCACACGTGCGTTATAAGATGTAGCGTGACATGATGTGTTGATATGGGTCCACGGAGTACGTTGTACCGTGCACATAGCATGGAGTACGTTGTACCGTGTTGTGATTGTGATATGACGTCTTCGGACGAGATCTGCTATGGACCGACGGGTTGGATTTGACCCACCTCCTGTGTGGAAGGAGATAGTGGTGATAACACGTACACCTGATCTGTGTAGTCGGTATCACAGGATATGGCCATAGTCCTAGAGGTTATTTTCCTTATTGAATTGCCTATCTCACATGTCTATTGTTTTATGAATAAATCCATGTTTTTGAAATGCTTTGTGGGTCAAGCTTGTCCGAGAGGAAGGGGATGAATCCTAACCAGTGATGATTTTATGAGATGAGAAAACATGTTAATGGTTTTTAAAGTGCACTGATGCATGATGATTAATGCCATGCCTTATTGTGAAATATGCATGATGGTTTATGCCATGCTTTGAATTGAATTGTGCACTAGATTTTAATAGCATGAATTGCTTTACATACCATTAACACAATCATACACTCATGTTTTTTAGATAAAATGATGAACTAAATGCTTTTGAGTATGGCATTACGATCACGTAGATAGTACAATATCTACTTGTTTGCATGATTGCCTTACTGAGCGTGTGGTTTACTCACCCCCTTATTTTCCCCTCTCTACAGAGCTTTGAGTATAGAATGAGAGCAACTGGAGGCTTTCCCTTTTGGTATTTGCTGCATCCCATCGCATAAGGTATACACACTTGAATTATCTTGTATCTAAACTAGACAGAGCACAGTAGCATTTTGTATGTAAACATTGGGGATGTAAAGCAATGTAAACACTTATACACAGTAACTTTGATGTATTTATAAAAGTGTTTACTTCTAAAATGATATTGCAAATTAAATTGTTATGGATGGATGAGGTAGACATTGACACACAACCCAACTGTTGTGAGCGTAGCTGTTCACGATCGAAGTAAGGTATGGATGAATAAATAACACTTGAAAATGCAAAAATTTTGTATGTATTTTGGTAAGTGTGAGGGTCGTGACAGAAGCTGGTATCTGAGCTGAGTTAGTCTGACGTGTGTCATCTCTAAAATACTTAATAAGTTGAAAAATTACATCCTCATGTTACTGTGCTTGTTTAGATATAATTGTGTGTGTGTCGATGGGTTAACTAAGAAATTGAGATGTATGCAAGGAAGTGAAACATTATGCCTAATACCAGTCGCGGTAGAGGGGCGAGAGGACAAATTAGAGGCCGTAAAGGTAGGACTGGGGGTAGTGTTGTGTAAGACCCAATTTTATCATAAGGGCAAAAAGGGAATAAATCGAAATTTTCGAGTGCATTTAAAAATGCAAAAGGATGGAAATGGTATTCCCGAACATGTGCAAGGGCAAAACGATCAAAAGACCGAAATTCGGTATTAATCGGGACAAGAAAATTTAATTAAAAAATATGGGATTGAGAAATCTTTATCAATAACGAAGAAATAATTAAATTTTAGGTTAAATTGATCAAGATATGAATTTATTGGAATAAACCGAAATTTTCGTATCGAAAAATAATCCCGAAAATAATCGAAAAATATACCGAAAAGGTAAAAAATCAGACTGAGAAATTTATTTACGGATTAAATGAATAAAATAATAAGTTTTTTTAGATATTTTGGGATTTTAATATTATTTTAATGATTAAATTAATATTAAAAATTAAATAATATTAAAAAAAATAAATAAAAGTAAAAAAAAAGACATTTTTCGCGAAAAAACGCGAACTGCGGAAACAGAAACCGAGCCCCCTCTGCCTCACCGGATGGAGACTGCCGGTGTCGGGCCCAGGCGAGCTGGCCGAAAAGGATGACCGCGAGCCACTGTCGGCACCACCAGCTCGGAGGAACGACGATCGACGAAAGGAGAGAGGAGAAACAAAGCAGCCGAAAATCGAGGGAACCAAATCCCTCGGCTCTGACGCAACCACCGATGGATGACGCGAGGAGGCGGTCGGCGAAGGTCGATCGACACCCGAGGAAGCCGACCCGCACACCTACGCGCCCTGAAGTCGCTGGAAAATGCCAGATCGACGGAGTGAGGGCCGCGGGAGAGAAGCCTTGATTCACCGACAATGGCACCGTTTTGACCCCAGTCGAGGCCCGATTTGGGAAGCCCAGGCCGTGGCGCACCGATTGGTGGTGGAATCGGCCGGAGAACCTGTCGGACGGCGTCGAAACGACCAGAGGATGACTGAACCAGTCGAACCGAACTGAACCGAACCGGACTGAGCTGAACCAGCGGTCTGAACCGGGTTGAATCGGACCGGACCGATTCAGCCAAAAAGAGAGGGAAAAAAAAGGAAAAAAAAAAGGAAAATGAAAAAGAGGAAAAATTGGGAAAAATTCCAGTGATGCAATCGAGCTTCGGGTAAGTCGGTAAGTGGTTGGAATTGACCGATTTAATTTTTGAAATATTTAATTTGATAAATAATCGACTGAAAGTTTACCCGAAAATATATTTAATTGTGTAGCTCGACAATTGGCATCGACCGAGAGCTCGAGACAGCATCAATTTGTGTACGATCTTGGAATAACGGGTAAGTAACCCTTATTTACGACAATTTTATATTGTTATGCGTGATTGATATTTAATGCATGAATTACGAATTTAATTTCCGCATAAATGAATTAAATTCTAAAAAATTGGGATAAATTGTCGTAAATAATTCATAAGCTGTCTGAGAGTTTAGAACGAGGCTAAGTAAATACTTCTGGGCCCAATGAGCCCAATAGGCCTCAATTAAGTGTGGTAAACGGGCTTAAGGCCCATTATGGTGCAATCAGGCCCAATATGGGTAAACGAGCCCAATGATTTAAATTAAGCCCAGAAAATTATGAAATACAATTAATTGTATTGTAATTGACCTGATGAATATGTATCCGCAGTTCCGGAGATGTGATTGGAAGCAAATCGGACTGTGCGACGAGTCATCAGTGGAAAGGTCAGACTGTATAGAAAATGAGGTAAGGGAATTATGTGAGTAGCTAGAGGTAGCTACGCGTATTTTAATAGCTTTTCTGTACACTGAATATGTATGTATACATTGATATTGTATAATGATCCTAAAAATGGTTTGAATGATTTTAAGGATCGAAATAGGTGAAAAGACTATTTTACCCATATTGAGGGAAGTTCACCTAAGGATGGTGAAAGCATGACATGCATGAAATGCATGATTTAAGGAAATTTATGGTTTAAGGATTTATTGGTTTTAATCAAAGCAAATTGATAGATTGGCCAATAATTGCATGAATTTCACATGATAACACTACGTAAGTGTTATTTTTATTTAAATGGACATTTCTTTGGAAAATGGGCCAACTATAAAGTTTATATGGAAACAGATAGTGCTGACACGTAGTTCGCACTATATCTACGTTTGTGAATGTACATAAATGTGCTTGAGCGGTTGCTCGCACCGACTTGTGTGACATCATATGCATGAAATGTGCTAGAGCATGGTGCTCGCACTAATTTTATTACTGTGAAATGCATGAGAAGTGCTGGAGCCTAGCTCGCACTCTGTTTTGACATGTTTTGACTTGTTTTGACTGATATGCATAAAATGGTGCAGGAGCGATTGCTCGCACTAGTTTTATGATTTGATATGCATAAAAAGGTGCTGGAGCTTAGCTCGCATCCAGTTTTGATTTGATATTGCATAAAGCCGTGCTGGAGTGTAACTCACACGAGATTTGATTTAATTATGCATAAAGCCGTGCTGGAGTGTAACTCGCACGAGATTTGATTTACTTAAGCATTCATTTCTGCTGGAGCGTTGCTCGCACAAAGTTTTATATGGTTTTATAACTCATATTAAAGTCGTACTGGAGTTTTTCTCGTACGAGATTTTTACTGAGTTTTTATACATATCTGTACTAGAGCATTGCTCGTACGTGGATTTTA
Organism: Firmiana major; assembly: GCA_033439115.1. Taxonomy (NCBI): domain Eukaryota; kingdom Viridiplantae; phylum Streptophyta; class Magnoliopsida; order Malvales; family Malvaceae; genus Firmiana; species Firmiana major. Next base: position 37,517,158 of record CM065907.1, on the reverse strand, counting down.
CTTGAATTTATAATCAGTTTAAGTCGTACTAGAGCACTGCTCGTACGTAGATTTCATTGATTTCTATGAAACCGTGCTAGAGCTTCGCTCGCACTAGGTTTTCAGATATCATGAATATGCATGGAGCCATGCTAGAGCTACGCTCGCACAGGGATTTATATGACATGCATATAGCCGTGTTGGAGCCTCCTGTAGACTATGTGTCACAGTGAGATGATATGCTCACACGTGCATACTGAGACAGAGATGATATGGGCGGATAAGACCTATTACAGGCACCCCTGACTGAGCTTGGGTTCACGGAGTACGTTGTACCGTGTATATCACTCGGAGTATGCTGTATCGTGGGGATTGTTGGAGTGGAGTGGTATTAGCCACGAGGCAACAAGCATTGCCCTCACAATCCTGGTTTTATGCTGTTCTGGCGGGTATGACGACCCACCTCCCGTTTCAGGTGTGATACCCTGCACACTAGGTACCGTGTTGCTAGGGATCACTAGGATATGGCCATAGTCCTCGATGTTACTGATATAATCACTTGTTTGTCTCACATGATATAACTTATGGTCTGTTAGACCAGGGTAGACCTGAAGGAGGGGTCAGGCCCCCGATTTGACGATTTTATGATTTCATGATTTATGATTTGTGACCCTGAAAGAAGGGTGGTTTTATAACCGAAGTTTTATAATGAATTTTAAATGAATTGTTTTATGAGATGATTGACCCGGAAGGGTTAGTTTTTACTGCAGTTTTAATGAATTGATTTAAATGCAGTAGCATGTGAAGTTTTCCATGCTTTCATTTGAAATCCATAATTTATCTTACATGACATGAAAGACTGCATGATCTTGATTAAATTCATGCTTATTATGATTTAATGATGTCACATAAAATTCTTTGATGCATAAGTAGTATGATTTATATATGCACGAACAGTTTTGATAAACTAAGTCATTGATGTTTGTATGACTTTGTGCTTGAGATTTTAATGAAAAGAAATGGATTTTTAGGGGCATGGCTTTATGAGCATGTAAATAGTGGAGCTATCTACTTACTTGCATAATTGCCTTACTAAGCGTGTGGTTTGCTCACCCCCTTATTTTCCCATCTTTTCAGAGCACTCGAAATAGTCATTGAGTGGCTGAGGACTTGCATGCTTGGTATCCGCTGCATCCCATCAAGAGACAGGTATACACATTTGTATAGTGTTGTATCTAAATATGTAATTCACAGTACTGTAAACGGACATTGATGTCGGGGATGTAGAGTTATAAATACCAATGTGTATGTATTTATTTAAAGTCAAAAGATAGTAAACTCTGATATGTGAATATGGTAATGGAATGGTAAATAGTGTGAGGTGACTAACACCGAATCATAGCCCAACTGTGTTGTAGGATGGTCACGATGAGAGAAATGTAAGAATTAAATAATCAATGAAAAAGTGAAAAGTTTACTCTGATTTTTAGGTAATTTGGGTCGTGATAGGTTTAATGGTATCAGAGCTTAAGTTGGCCTGATATGAGTCGGTGTTAGTGGTTAAGGAAGTTTACATCCCCAAGTACTGTGCATTATTTAGATACAATTGTGTATATCGAGATGGAAGTGCAGCTAAGAATTTGATTTTTAAATGCAAGAATAGACTCATTAACTAATAGCCGTTATGGTTGTGAGGCGAGTACACGAACTCGAGGCCATTGAGGTAAGCCCGAGAGTTGTACTGAGTTGCCACATGAGACTCGAAATGAGATTGACGTGGAGGCTGGTATTGAGCATGCCCCACAGAGTCTGACAGAGAGATCGAACAGAGTCTGACAGAGAGATCAGACAGTTTTGAGATACGCTTCGCGAGGTTAGAGCGGAGTGTGGAGAATATTTTGCGAGCTAATTGCTCAGGGTATATATGATATTTGAGGGCGAGTCGGAGCATTAGTGGAAGTCCGCTCGACCCATCTCAAGAATTAGACATCCAGAATGGAGATGAAAAATAATTCGAGATGTATTCCGGTGACAGAATATCCCGGATATTGTTTTAAGGAAATTACTGATAAAATTATTTACTCTGACCCAGAGGAACATGTTGATTGACGAGTATGAAGCTCAGTTTATATTCCTGGGCAGATATGACTCAGACACGATTAACAGTGAGAGTCGAGATGTCTAAAAGTTCATGAAGGACTCAGATTGTCAATTAGAGTCCGATTGGCTTTGTTAGATATCACTACCTATGCCGAGGCAGTGCGCAGACTACAGTTGTGTGAATAAGATCATGAGTTGCACGCCTCTGAAATTGAGAAAGGTAGTGAGGGCCGAAATTGAGACAAAAAGAGAATAAAGAATGACAGAGATGTCAGATGGGAAAAGGTAGTTTGGTAAAAGATTAGAGCTGATGAGTCACGAGGTAAGTTGATTGATAAGCCCCAGTATATCTAATTTCAATACTTTTGAAGGGTATTATGATTTGAGGACCCCGACCTGCTACGTAACAGTATAACAGAGTAGCAGTGTGAACAGTGTAAGATGTGTGGTAGTTACCACGAAAATAAGATGTTGGACGAGGGCGAGTGTATGCCTTGGACCAGGACACCATTGATGATTCATATGATGTGGTGGAAGATACCACACTGATTGTAAATAATGAAATAATTATTTTAATTGATCCTGGTGCCACGCATTTTTTCATACCGCCTTCAATTGCTAATAAGCTAGCGAAAGATGTGAAGCCTGTACCCATAGATAAGAGGATGATAGTTAGCTGATTTTCACTAACTAATTATAGGTATAGGGATTGTAAGTTTGACAATTAATGAAAGAGTTTGTTATAAGTGATATATGAAAGGAGATAAGCTTTGAGATGTGATAGATCCTGTATACAAGACATATTGGAATAAGAGGCGTATGCAAGGTAAGGATGTCCTTGATATGCAAAGTAATTTGGATTAAGCGGTATGTAGTCAAGTCTGAGGGTTAATAAAGGTATTTTAAAATACTTCCCTGCCTGAAGATTTGACAGCGTCGATAAGCGCACACATAACTTATAAACTGAAATCGACAGTCGTAGTCGCTATTTATGCATTTAAAATTTGAGTACCTTTATTGGTACGATGAAAAGATATAGAAATTCATTAATCATGAAAGTTTAAAAATTAAAATTTTATAAAAGCCGTTAATATAAGAGGAAAGAGATGACGTGAGCTAGTATCTTGAACGAAAACGATTTCGAAATGACATTGTACGTTTATGCGTACATAGGTCAAGGATATGAGTGAATGAAGTATTTAGTGGAACTCAACTACGAAAAGGTATTTAAACCTTATCTGGACCGATTGGTTGTCATCTTTAGCGATGATATTTTGATGTATTTGAAGTCCAGGGAAGAACATGAGTAGCAACAGGAAACTGTCTTACAGACAAGGTGTTAAGAGTTTCTCAAAATTGGCTGCTCAGTTGATACATCTCGTTTGAAAAAAAAAGATTTCATACGAGTGGTATGATAACTATGCAAATGACTTCGGTGAGTTTTGGTATATTAAAGCAATGAACTGACCACCGTAAGTATTCTCACTATAACCAACAGCTCAAGAGGTTTCAGTGTGTATGGATACCTCCAAATAAGGATTGGGCTGTGTATTGATGTAAAATGGGAAGATAGTCGTTTATGGATCCAGTTAGTTCAAGGATCATGAGAAAAACTATCCGACCCATGATTTAGAGTTGGCAGCCGTAGTGTTTACACTGAAAGTATGGTGCCACCACTTAAATGGTAAGAAATTTTGGATATGCACTGATCGTAAAAGCCCCGAGTATCTGCGTTCACAGAAAGAGTAGAATATGAGATAACCAAGAGGGTTAGAGCTTCTAAGGATTATGATTGTGAATATTGTACCACCCAGGAAAGGCTATTGTAATGGCTGATGCCTTGAGCAGAAAGAGCCTCGGGATGGTATTACATGTGATGGTCAGAGAGCGTGAGCTGCTAGAGCAGTTGTGAACCTCAGTAGTGATATGATCCCTTCTGATGATGACGGTAATTTTATGATAGCTAGCCTAAGGTTAGAACCGGATTTGAGTGATCGGATTTGCCAGGCTTAACGTGATGACCGGCATGGTGTCGATAGTGTGGGTCAGATTCAGAAGGGTACAGTGACAGAGGTCACAGTGAGTGATGATGACTTATAGAGGTTCAAAGATAGTATAAGTGCTCCCCAGGATCACAGTTGATGATATAGTGTTATTGTCAGAAGCTCACTCTTCGGGATATACAGTGCATCCGAGAAATAATAAATATATCGAAATCCTTGAAAAGGGTATTGGTGGCCAGGTATGAAAAGTGATATTGTAGAGATTGTGGACAAGTGTCTCCTATGTCAGCGGATTAAGGTAGAGCAAAAGAAGTCTGCAGAGTTATTGCAGCCTCTACTAATATAGTGACACGAAATTGGGAACAAGTTACCTTGCATTTCGTGATGGGTTACAGAGGACCCGAATGAATCACGAGGCTATCTGGTGATAGTCGATAGATTGATTTAGTTACCCACCTTCTGACTATGGAAATCCTCAGATACTCTAAGTGTGTAGGCGAATATATGTGTATGGAAAATTATGGATCATTGTGTAGCGTTCCAGGGAGCATGATATCAGATAGGGATTCCCGCTTCACTTCCCACTTCTGGGAATATTGTTTTAGGAAGCTATGGGAACCAGATTGTGTGTTAGCACAGCTTCCGTCCTGAGACAGATGGTCAGTCAGAGAGGACTGTACAGGTTCTGGAGGATGTGATGAGAGCGTGTGCCAATGATTTTATAAGCTCCTGGGATAATCAGTTGAGACCAATCAAATTCGCCAATAATGATAGTTGTCACTTGAGTATCGGGATGACTTTATATGTGGCATTGTATGGCCGTAGGAGTTGTTTCCCCGACTTGGATAAGAAGAAGTGGGTGACAGATAGAGAATTGTTCCCGAATTGGAAAGACAAATCTCTGAGGATGTTTAGTTCAATTATGAAAGATTAAGAACACCTCAGAGCATACAGAAAAGACTATGCTGACAAGAGACAGGAAATCATTGGAATTCACCGAGGGTGAATCATTATTGTTGACAGTTACTTGTCTTAAGGACGTAACGAGATTCGGATAGAGATATTGGACAAGTGGGAGATAAGACCTGTAGGTTGACGTTACCACTTGAATAAGCAGGCATCCACTACGTGTCCTATCTTATGATGCTTCAGAAATACTATCCGGACTCAGCATATGTGATTGGATTTGAGCTCCAACAGTTTAGCTCAATGAAAGTGTAACGTATGTTGGAAAATTGATTCGGGTATTAGACGAAAGGAGAAAGTGTTGAGGTTTAAGATGATCTCCCTAGTTAAGCATGATGATAGTATTACACTCCGGAGAAAGTCACATGAGGATGACAGTATAATACGATAGACGTACCCGGAGTTATTTATGGACTCGTTTAACTTGGTTCTAATTTGGAGGACCAAATTTCTTAAGTTGGGGAGATTGTAAGACTCGATTTTATCATAAGGGTAAAAAGGGAATAAATAGAAATTTTCGAGTGCATTTAAAAATGCAAAAGGATGGAAATGGTATTCTCGAACATGTGCAAGGGCAAAACGATCAAAAGACCGAAATTCGGTATTAATCGGGACAGGAAAATTTAATTAAAAATATGGGATTGAGAAATCTTGATCAATAACGAAGAAATAATTAAATTTCAGGTTAAATTGATCAAGATATGAATTTATTGGAATAAACCGAAATTTACGTATCGGAAAATAATCCCGAAAATAATCGAAAAATATACCGAAAAGGTAAAAAATCGGACTGAGAAATTTATTTACGGATTAAATGAATAAAATAATAAGTTTTTTTAGATATTTTGGGATTTTAATATTATTTTAATGATTAAAATAATATTAAAAATTAAATAATATTAAAATAAATAAATAAATAAAACTAAAAAAAAAAGAGAAAGACATTTTTCGTGAAAAAACGTGAACTGCGGAAACAGAAACCGAGCCCCCTCTGCCTCACCGGATGGAGACGGCCGGCGTCGGGCCCAGGAGAGCTGGCCGAAAAGGATGACCGCGAGCCACTGTCGGCACCAGCAGCTCGGAGGAACGACGACCGACGAAAGGAGAGAGGAGAAACAAAGCAGCCGAAAACGAGGGAACCAAATCCCTCGGCTCTGACGAAACCACCGGTGGACGACGCGAGGAGGCGGTCGGCGAAGGTCGATCGACACCCGAGGAAGCCGACCCGCACACCACGCGCCCTGAAGTCGCTGGAAAACGCCAGATCGACGGAGTGAGGGCCGCGGGAGAGAAGCCTTGATTCGCCGACGATGGCACCGTTTTGACCCCAGTCGAGGCCCGATTTGGGAATCCCAGGCCGTGGCGCATCGATTGGTGGTGGAATCGACCGGAGAACCGGCCGGATAGCGCCGAAACGACCAGAGGATGACTGAACCGGTCGAACCGGATAGAATCGGCCTAACCGGACAAAGCTGAACCGGCGGTCTGAACCGGGTTGAATCGGACCGGACCGGTTCAGCCAAAAAGAGAGGGAAAAAAAGGAAGAAAAAAGGAAAAAGAAAAAGTGCAAAAAATGGGAAAAATTCCAGTGATGCAATCGAGTTTCGGGTAAGTCGGTAAGTGGTTGGAATTGACCGATTTAATTTTTGGAATATTTAATTTGATAAATAATCGACTGAAAGTTTACCCAAAAATATATTTAATTGTGTAGCTCGACAATTGGCATCGACCGAGAGCTCGAGACAGCCTCGATTTGTGTACGATCATGGAATAACAGGTAAGTAACCCTTATTTACGACAATTGTATATCGTTATGCGTGATTGATATTTAACGCATGAATTACGAATTTAATTTCCACATAAATGAATTAAATTCTGGAAAATTGGGATAAATTGTCGTAAATAATTCATAAGCTGTCTGAGAGTTTAGAACGAGGCTAAGTAAATACTACTGGGCCCAATGAGCCCAATAGGCCTCAATAATGTGTGGTAAACGGGCTTAAGGCCGATTAAGGCCCATTATGGTGCAATCGGGCCCAATATGGGTAAACGGGCCCAATGATTTAAATTAAGCCCAGAAAATTATGAAATACAATTAATTGTATTGTAATTGACCTGATGAATATGTATCCATAGTTTCGGAGATGTGATTGGAAGCAAATCGGACTGCGCGACGAGTCATTAGTGGAAAGGTCAGACTGTACAGAAAATGAGGTAAGGGAATTATGTGAGTAGCTAGAGGTAGCTACACGTATTTTAATAGCTTTTCTGTACACTGAATATGTATGTATACATTGATATTGTATAATGATCCTAAAAATAGTTTGAATGATTTTAAGGATCGAAATAGGTGAAAAGACTATTTTACCCCTATTAAGGGAAGTTCACCTAAGGATGGTGAAAGCATGACATGCATGAAATGCATGATTTAAGGAAATTTATGTTTTAAGGATTTTATTGGTTTTAATCAAAGCAAATCGATAGATTGGTCAATAATTGCATGAATTTCACATGATAACACTACGTAAGTGTTATTTTTATTTAAATGGACATTTCTTTGGAAAATGGGCCAACTATCAAGTTTATATGGAAACAGATAGTGCTGACACGTAGTTCGCACTATATCTACGTTTGTGAATGTGCATAAATGTGCTTGAACGGTTGCTCGCACCGACTTGTGTGACATCATATTCATGAAATGTGCTAGAGCATGGTACTCGCACTAATTTTATTATTGTGAAATGCATGAGAAGTGCTGGAGCCTAGCTCGCACTCTGTTTTGACATGTTTTGACTTGTTTTGACTGATATGCATAAAATGGTGCTAGAGCGATTGCTCGCACTAGTTTTATGATTTGATATGCATAAAAAGGTGCTGGAGCTTAGCTCGCATCCAGTTTTGATTTGATATTGCATAAAGCCGTGCTGGAGTGTAACTCGCACGAGATTTGATTTAATTATGCATAAAGCCGTGCTGGAGCGTTGCTCGCACAAAGTTCTATATGGTTTTATAACTCATATTAAAGCCGTACTGGAGTTTTTCTTGTACGAGGTTTTCACTGAGTTTTTATACATATCCGTACTAGAGCATTGCTCGTACGTGGATTTTACTTGAATTTATAATCAGTTTAAGTCGTACTGGAGCGCTGCTCGTACACAGATTTCATTGATTTCTATGAAACCGTGCAAGAGCTTCGCTCGCACTAGGTTTTCAGATATCATGAATATGCATGGAGCCGTGCTAGGGCTACGCTCGCACAGGGATTTATATGACATGCATATAGCCGTGTTGGAGCCTCCTGTAGACTGTGTGTCACAGTGAGATGATATGCTCACACGGACATACTGAGACAGAGATGATATGGGTGGATAAGACCTATTACAGGCACCCCTGACTGAGCTTGGGTTCACGGAGTACATTGTACCGTGTATATCACGCGGAGTACGCTGTACCGTGGGGATTGTTGGAGTGGAGTGGCATTAGCCACGAGGCAGCAAGCCTTACCCTCGCAATCCTGGTGTTATGTTGTTCTGGCGGGTAGGACGACCCACCTCCTGTTTCAGGTGTGATACCCTGCACACTAGGTACCGTGTTGCCAGGGATCACTAGGATATGGCCATAGTCCTCGATGTTACTGATATAATCACTTGTTTGTCTCACATGATATAACTTGTGGTCTGTTAGACCAGGGTAGACCTGAAGGAGGGGTCAGGCCCCCGATTTGACAATTTTATGATTTCATGATTTATGATTTGTGACCCTGAAAGAAGGGTGGTTTTATAACCGAAGTTTTATAATGAATTTTAAATGAATTGTTTTATGAGATGATTGACCCGGAAGGGTTAGTTTTTACTGCAGTTTTAATGAATTGATTTAAATGCAGTAGCATGTGAAGTTTTCCATGCTTTCATTTGAAATCCATAATTTATCTTACATGACATGAAAGACTGCATGATCTTGATTAAATTCATGCTTATTATGATTTAATGATGTCACATAAAATGCTTTGATGCATAAGTAGTATGATTTATATATGCACGAACAGTTTTGATAAACTACGTCATTGATGTTTGCATGACTTTCTGCTTGAGATTTTAATGAAAAGAAATGGATTTTTAGGGGCATGACATTATGAGCATGTAGATAGTGGAGCTATCTACTTACTTGCATAATTGCCTTACTGAGCGTGTGGTTTGCTCACCCCCTTATTTTCCCATCTTTTCAGAGCACTCGAAATAGTCATTGAGCGGCTGAGGACTTGCATGCTTGGTATCCGCTGCTTCCCATCGAGAGACAGGTATACACATTTGTATAGTGTTGTATTTAAATATGTATTGCACAGTACTGTAAACGGACATTGATGTCGGGGATGTAGAGTTATAAATACCAATGTGTATGTATTTATTTAAAGTCAAAAGATAGTAAACTCTGATATGTGAATATGGTAATGGAATGGTAAATAGTGTGAGGTGACTAACACCGAATCATAGCCCAACTGTGTTGTAGGATGGCCACATGAGAGAAATGTAAGAATTAAATAATAAATGAAAAAGCGAAAAGTTTACTATGATTTTTTAGGTAATTTGGGTCGTGACATGTTGAGCTGAAAACACACGAGACTCAAGATGAGGTTAAGGTCGAGGCTGAGGTTGAGCACGCTCCACAGGGTCCAGAGGAGAGGCCCGAGAGTACTGAGGCTCGCTTCGTGAGGATTGAGCAGAGCATAGAGATGTTATTGGAGTTGGTCACCCAATCTTTACCTGGAGTTGGCGGTAGATAGAGTCTCAGACCCGAATTTTTTGTAGCTTGTACCTTATGATTCCTATGTGTATGAACACTATGTAATTATAGTTGAATCATAAGAAGAGTATTTACTAGACTTAAAGTGTTATTGAAATGATTTAACACGCAAAAGCTACATAACAGCGAGATAAGGGTTAAGTTAATTCCCGAATAAGTGCAGGGGTAAAACGGTCAAATGACTGACATTCGGTATAATTTCGATAAGACAATTTCATTAAAAATATGAAATTGAGGAATCTTGATCAAAATCGAGGAAAATATTTAATTTCGAGCCCAATTGATCAAGATATAAATTTATTAGAATTTATCAGAATTTTCACCTCGAAAAATGAACTCAAAAATAGTGGAAAAATATACCGAAAAGCTAAAATCGGACTGATAAATTCATTTACGGATTAAATGAATTTAATATGATTTTTTGAGATATTTTTAGATATTTATGAGATATTTATGGGATTTTTATTATTATTTTATAATAAAATAATAATAAAAATATATTATAAATAAAAGAAAAAAAAAAGAAACAGATTGAAGAAATCGGGGAGAGAGAAAAGAGGGGAAACCGCGTGAAATGCTTACGAAGAAGAAGACCACCGGACGGCGAGCACCGACCACCCTACGGGCAGGCCAGCGGCCGGAAAAGGAAGAGGAGGACCGTGCGCACCCATCGACACCGGTCACGCCATCCATCGAAGCCGGACGCCGACGAATCGAAGAGGAGAAGCCGCGGAGGAAAAGAAGGGATCCGGCGGCCACCGGCGGTGCTCGGTCCCGATCGAGCCCAGTCGAGTGTTGCCCAGGTTGACGCACGCCGAACTGCGGTGGTGATGCGTCGGGAACCTGTCGGAATATGCCGGCATGGCCAAAGGACGCCTGAACCGATCGGCGGTTCAGGGGAGAAGGTTCTGCGCTGAACCGGACCAGACCGGTTCAGCCAAGGAGAAAAGGGGAAAAAGAAAGAAAAAGGAAAAGGGAAATTTTTGGGATTTCACCGGACTTCGGGTAAGTCGATACGAGGTCAAAAGTGATCGATTTAATTTTCGATGAATTTATTTAAATTATATTTAATCAGAAATTGACTCGGAGTTAAATATAATAAATTGTGCAGTTCGACGATAAATTCTGAACGGAAGCCCGATAGAACTTCGATTTGCGTACCATCGTATAATCTCGGGCAAGTAAAGTTCATTTACGATAAATTATGTGATTTATGCATATTTAAGATTTAATTTACGCATTTCGAATTAAATTTCGGATTTGGTGAATTATATTCAGAATTTTGAATTTAATGTCGTAAATGATATACGGGCTATCCAAAGAGTTTGGAATAAAGCACAATGGGTATTGATAGGCCCAATGAGTCGATAGACCCTGATGAAAGGAAATAATAAGTGAAAAACGGGCTTAATACGGATTAAGGCCCATTAAGGATTTTTAAGGCCCATTAAGGGAAAATAGACTGTATTAATGTGTAATACAATAAGAAAATTTTGATTATCCTGAGGAATGGTTATTTACAGCTCCGGAGTTTACATTGAGAGCTGATCGGACTGCGGGATTTAGCAGCACCGAGGAAGTGAGGTCACTTGACGTGATCCGAGGTAAGGGACTTTTGCGAGTAGTTAGAGATACTTGCACGTATTTTCGTCTGCTTTTACATTCACTTAAAAACTCTGAGGGTCAGGGAAAGTGAATAATAATTATTGCGACCCGATAGTGGCAAATTACGATTTTGCCCCTAGTTAGTCAAAAAGTCAACTTTTGTGAAAAGTTGCAAAAAGCATGGAAACAATTATTGTGAGTGTTTAATTGCTGTTTAGCATGAAAATAAATAGATGGGCTAACGATTTTAAGGTTGATATGACTTAAGCAGACTTTTAGTGCTGATTTTACTATTTTATAAACAATCCCTTTTTAAATAGCCATCTATCATATTATGTGAGAATGAATCGTGCTAGAGCATAGCTCGCACTGGGATTCATATGTTTTCCACATAACATTAGTGCTGGATTTTGATACGCACTAGATTTCCATGACATGCATGATAGAGTACTAGAGTTTTACTCGTACTCAGTTTTATATGATATATGCATGACAGAGTGCTGGAACGATTAGCTCGTACTCGAGTTTTACATGAGATGCATGACAGGGTGCTGGAGCGTTGCTTGTACTCGATTCTTCATGGTTTATACATGACATAGTACTGGAGCTATTGCTCGTACTTGATTTGATATTGTGCATAGCATAGTACTGGGAGCTATTGTTCGTACTTGATTTAATACATGAACTATGCATTGACCTAGTTGCTGGAGGTTGCTCGCACTAGAGTTGAGTTTGTGATGTGAAACGGTGTTCGAGCGTAGTGTCGACTGTGTGTCGCACTTGAGGGCGCACACTGTATGTGATATTATATACATGGTACCTATTCATGTCGCATTCTTGTGTGACTGAGTGTCACATTTTGAGAGGATGGCCAGCATGAGGGTATTTGTGAATGTGGTATAAATATTTTCATAGTTACGAGGGCTAAGTCCTATGGGAGGCACCCTGGCTGTGAGGGTCCACGGGTGTACTTTGTACCGTGTCTGAGTGGCACGAGGTGTACACTGTACCGTGTGTTACGCATAGCTGACGACTGTAGTGGACTGACCATCCTCTCGTTGCAGCAGTGATGCCCCGCACACTAGGATTCCGTGTAGCTTGGGATCACTTTTCGGATATGATCATAGTCCAGGATACTATTTGCATAAACCACAGAGTCTTACATGATATATCACATTGATTGACTGATTTAAACTGCGGACAGACCTGAGGGATGGGTCGGACTCCGATTTTGTGTTGTGAATCATTTGATGCCATATTTATTGTGATTTAAATATACATGGCATGATTTACATAAAGGCATGATTTATATATACGATGCATTGTTTTGCACTACATGCCTACATTTGAGAAAGAAAGCATGATTTTCTGTACATGGGATTTATTCTGTACAAGTATATATATTATATTTCAAGACATGCTTTTTAAAGCAAGTAAAGGAAATAATGTTTTCAAGGCATAGCATTATTTTGAGTAGATAGTGTTGATATCTACTTGCTTGCCTGATTTCCTTACTGAGCGCGTTATATGCTCACCCCCCTTTCTTTACATCTCTCTACAGAGCGTCAGTAGAGCGAGAGCTATCGAGGGATAGTGTCCCAGAGTCCACTGCTAGTTCCTATCGATCGCCAGGTATACATATTATGTACAGTTGTGTATCTAAACATAGAAACAGCACAGTGATGTATACGTTATATATTTTAGGGAATGTATTTGTATTAGATTTTATATAATCTTACATGTATAATAAAAGCAGTTACAGTCAGTAATAATATATTGACATGTATGTGTGAAATGGATGATGTGGTAAGTGAGGACTCTGACATGGAATCACAGCCCAACCATTGAAGAGAGGAAAGGTAAGTTAAAAATGCGAAAAAATTATAGTGATTTTTGGATAAAGTCATGGATTGAGAACGGGTCCTGACAGAATGGTATCAGAGTAGAGGTTGGTCTGATGTGAGTCGGTGTTAGAAAATAGTGTACATCCCCGTAATACTGTGCTGTGTTTAGATATAACTGTGTATACCGGATAGGAGATGGACTAAGTCATTATTATGAATGCAGGAACTTTGCCTAAATGGCAAATACGCGTAGTGGTAGAGTTATGAGAGGTAGGGCTTGAGGACGGGGAGATAGACCCGAGGGACGAGCCGCTGCTAGACCGTTACCTAAGCATGAGACTCCACGTGCTACTGAGGCACCCGAGTGTGTAGAGACGCGCTTCACGAGATTAGAGCGTGGTCTCAGACTATTATCGAGATACTGGCACAGACGATGCCAGGTAAGCAGAGACAGGAGGCAGGAGCTGCTACAGGAGAGGCAGTTACCCCTGATACACCTACGCAGACAGCTGATGCACAGAGGACTGTAGATACTCCTACACCCCCACCGGTTTCGGGTGGTAGTGGATTAGGATATGGATGTGATCTATAGCGGTTGCGAGAATTCCAAAAGTTTAGACCTCCATCATTTAGTGGGGTCAAGGACCCAGTGGCTGCTGAGGAGTGGTTAGCAGAACTGGAGAAGTTTTATGGATTTTTCGAGTGTACGACCTCGGAGATGGTCGCGTTTGCTGCGTTCCTACTGAAGGGAGCTGCAGAGCATTGGTGGAAGTCCACCCGACCTATATTGAGATCTCGACACGCAGATATCAGTTGGGATATATTTCGGGAGGCCTTCAGGAGGCAGTTTGTTCCCGACACCGCACAGCGGAAACTACAGACAGAGTTTTTGGGACTAAACCAGGGGAGTTTATTTGTGGACGAGTATGAGACTCAATTCCTATCCCTAAGAAGATATGACCCGGATACCATGTACAGTGAGACTAAGAAGGTCCACAGGTTTATCGACGGGTTGAGACCGATTTTGTGGTCCAAGTTGGTCCCATTAGACATAGTGACCTATGAGGAAGCAGTGCGTAGGGCGCAATTATGTGAGTAGGATTATGATAGGAATGCTTCCGAGTTTGGAAAGTTTAACCGTAGCCGAGATATACAGAAGAATAGGCCGGCTAGAGATTTCAGTTATCGATGAGGGAAGAGACTCTTCGGTAAGAGATCACGGGTAGAGGAGGCACGAGAGAGATATGCTAGACCTCCTGCTTATCCGACTGTAGCCCCAACAAAGGGCATTGTCATAGGAGGACAGAGACCTACTGCAGATCAGTGCAGAAGATGCGGTAGATCACATGGAGATAGACCGTGTTCACAGGGTTCTATGGTCTGTTTCCGATGTGGGAAACAGGGGCACATGGCTAAAGAGTGCCCAGCGCCATTTGTGACTGCACCACAGAGGGACAGGGAGTTTGATAGAACCCCAGCTGGTACGTCTGCTCAGATAGGTAGAGCGACGACAGAGGAGAAGGGAAAACAAGTGATGGGTCAAGGGCGAGTACATGCTTTGGACCAGGGAACAGCTGATGCTTCATCGGATGTGATTCGAGGTAACATCCTGATTTATGATATTGAAGCATATGTTTTAATTGATCCTGGTGCCACGCATTCTTTTGTATCGCCTTCATTTGCATGTAAATTAGCAAGACATGTAGAGCGTACGCATTTATGTATGATGATGTTGATTAGTACGCCTATGAATAGTAGTCAAGTTGTAGAATATGTATATAATGACTGCAAGTTGAGAGTAGGAGATAAGGAGATGACAGCCAATCTAATATTACTAAGTATGAGTGACTTTGATATAATATTAGGAATGGATTGGCTATCTGCAAACCATGCTGTTTTGGATTGTTATGCTAAGACAGTTATATTTCCTAACCCTACTAGATATGTTGTAAAGTTTAATAAGAATAAATGAAAGGAGTAGTTATGATTATTACATGAATTCTGATTTAGAAAACCTTCAACATATCAAGGTTTCATTGCGTACGTGGTAGATATGGATAAGGCACATCCGGAGTTGTCAGATATTACTGTGGTCAGTGAGTACCCAGATGTTTTCCCGGATGAATTGTCAGGGTTACCACCAGACAGAGAGATGGAGTTCTGCATAGATTTGGTACTTGATACGGAGCCTATTTCGAGACCACCATATCGCATGGCCTTAGTTGAGCTAGAGGAGCTCAAGAGACAGTTACAAGAGCTGTTGGACAGGGGTTTTGTTCGACCAAGTGTTTCACCTTGGGGAGCACCGGTTCTGTTTGTGAGGAAGAAGGATGGGAGCCTTC
The DNA here is from genome assembly GCA_033439115.1 of Firmiana major. Classification (NCBI taxonomy): domain Eukaryota; kingdom Viridiplantae; phylum Streptophyta; class Magnoliopsida; order Malvales; family Malvaceae; genus Firmiana; species Firmiana major. Next base: position 37,501,519 of record CM065907.1, on the reverse strand, counting down.
GATTGTGTATAGACTACCGATTGTTGAATAAGGCCACCATAGAGAATAGATACCCCCTTCCACGCATTGACGACTTGTTAGATCAGCTTCAGGGAGCATAGGTCTTTTCCAAGATTGACCTGAGGTCTGGGTATCATCAGCTGAAGGTTCGGGGTGGAGATGTACCCAAGACAGCATTTCGTACCCGATATGGCCATTATGAGTTCTTGGTCATGCCATTCGGATTGACAAATGCTCCAGCTGCTTTCATGGCTTTGATGAACGATGTGTTCAAGCCATATTTGGACCAGTTTGTTATCGTCTTCATCGATGACATATTGGTGTATTCGAGATCCAATGAGGAGCATGAGGAGCACCTCAGGATCGTGCTGCAGACGTTACGGGAGCATGAGTTATATGCTAAGCTTAGTAAGTGTGACTTTTAGTTGTCACAGATCTCGTTTTTGGGACATGTTGTATCGAGAGATGGTGTATTAGTTGATCCATCTAAGATAAAGGCTGTAGTTCAGTAGGAACAGCCGAAGACAGTCACCGAGATCAGGAGTTTCCTGGGTTTAGCTGGATACTATCGGAGATTCGTTGAGGGATTTTCGAAGTTGGCTGCTCCATTGACACGTCTTACTCGAAAGAGTGTACCGTTCGTATGGAACGAGGATTGTGAGAAGAGTTTTGAGGAGTTGATGCGTCGATTGACCACCGCTCCGATTCTCACTATCCCTACCAGCTCAGGAGGATTTGCAGTGTATACCGATGCATCGCATCAGGGACTGGGCTGCGTAATGATGCAGGATGGGAAGGTAATTGCTTATGGATCCAGATAGCTGAAGGATCATGAGAAGAACTATCCAACCCATGATTTGGAGCTAGCTGCAGTAGTATTTGCGTTGAAGGTATGGCGCCACTACTTATATGGCGAGAAGTTCCAGATATTTACCGACCATAAGAGCCTCAAGTATCTGTTCTCACAGAAAGAGCTGAACATGAGACAGCGAAGATGGCTAGAGCTTCTGAAAGACTACGATTATGAGATACTTTATCATCCGGGTAAGGCTAACATTGTAGCCGATGCCTTGAGTAGGAAGAGCCTGGGGATGGTATCGTACATGATGGTTAGGGAACATGATTTGCTAGAGTAGTTTGCTAGCCTCAGTTTGGGAGTCGTGCCTTCTGACATGGATACAAGCTATGTGGTAGCTAGTCTACGCTTGGAGCCGGACCTGTTGGACAGGATCAGAGTAGCTCAGCAGACTGATCCATTTTATATGGATGTGAGTAGACAGATGCAGAAGGGCACAGAGACTGATTTTGAGTTGAGTTCTGATGGACTACTGAGGTTCAAAGGCAGATTGTGTGTTCCCAAGGATCTAGGACTCAAGAGATTGATATTGGCGGAAGCTCATTCGTTGAGGTATACGTTACATCCGGGGAGTAACAAGATGTATCAGAACCTCCGGAAAGTATACTGGTGGTCGGGTATGAAGAGAGATGTAGCAGACTTCGTGGCAAAGTGTCTCATATGTCAGCAGGTGAAGGTAGAGCATCAAAAACCTGTAGGGTTATTGCAGCCTCTACCTATACCGACATGGAAATGGGAGCATATCACCATGAATTTTGTGATGGGCTTACCGAGGACCCGTAGGAATCATGATGCTATATGGGTGATCGTCGACAGACTGACGAAGTCAGCCCACTTCCTAGCTATGAGAGCGACCGATACTTTGAGTTCATTAGCAGAACTGTACGTACGCAAGGTAGTGAGGCTACACGGTGTACCAGTGAGCATAGTCTCTGATAGGGATTCCCGCTTCACTTCCCACTTTTGGGGACATTTTTAGGAAGCCATGGGAACCCAGTTGAGTTTGAGTACCGCTTTCCATCCTCAGACAGATAGTCAGTCAGAGAGGACTATACAGACTCTGGAGGACATGTTGAGAGCATGTGTGCTAGACTATCGAGGCTCCTGGGATGACCACCTGCCACTAGCCGAGTTCGCCTACAACAACAGTTATCATTCGAGTATCGGGATGGCACCGTATGAGGCCTTGTATGGTCGTAGATGTTGTTCCCCTATTGGATGGGAAGAAGTGGGTAACTATAAGATTTTCGCTCTTGACATGGTTACGCAAGCATCTGAGGACGTCCGCTTGATTGTAGAGAGACTGAGGACAGCTCAGAGCAGACAGAAGAGTTACGCTGACAGGAGACGTAGGCCACTAGAGTTTGCAGTTGGTGAATCCGTGTTTTTGAGAGTTTCTCCTTCCAAGGGAATAGCGAGATTTGGGAAAAGAGGGAAACTAAATCCTCGCTATATTGGACCCTTTGAGATACTTGATCGAGTGGGAGATAAGGCGTATAGGTTGGCATTGCCACCGGACTTATCAGGTGTCCATGACGTCTTCCACATATCGATGCTTCGAAAGTATCACCCGGACCCGACACATGTGATTAGTTATGAGCCTTTGGAGCTCCGAGAGGACATGTCATATGTTGAGAGACCGATTCGGATATTGGATAGGAAGGAGAAGGTATTGAGATCGAAGACCATCAGATTAGTGAAGATTCTTTGGCAGCATCATACTTCAGAGGAAGCTACTTGGGAGCTAGAGAGTCTGATACAAGAGAAGTACCCTCACCTATTTGATGACTGACTTGGTTCTAATTTGGAGGACCAAATTTTTTGAGTGGGGGAGGATTGTCAGACCCGGAATTTTTGTAGCTTGTACCTTATGATTCCTATGTGTATGAACATTATGTAATTATAGTTGAATCATAAGAAGAGTATTTACTAGACTTAAAGTGTTATTGAAATGATTTAACACGCAAAAGCTACATAACAGCGAGATAAGGGTTAAGTTAATTTCCGAACAAGTGCAGGGGTAAAACGGTCAAATGACTGACATTCGATATAATTTCGATAAGACAATTTCATTAAAAATATGAAATTGAGGAATCTTGATCAAAATCGAGGAAAATATTTAATTTCGAGCCCAATTGATCAAGATATAAATTTATTAGAATTTATCAGAATTTTCACCTCGAAAAATGAACCCAAAAATAGTGGAAAAATATACCGAAAAGGTAAAATCGGACTGATAAATTCATTTACGGATTAAATGAATTTAATATGATTTTTTGAGATATTTTTAGATATTTATGGGATATTTATGGGATTTTTATTATTAATTTATAATAAAATAATTATAAAAATATATTATAAATAAAAGAAAAAAAACGGATTGAAGAAATCGGGGAGAGAAAAGAGGGGAAACCGCGTGAAATGCCGAGGAAGAAGAAGACCACCGGACGGCGAGCACTGGCCACCCCATGGGCAGGCCAGCGGCCGGAAAAGGAAGAGGAGGACCGCGCGCACCCATCGGCACCGGTCACGCCATCCACCGATGCCGGACGCCGACGAATCGAAGAGGAGAAGCCGCAGAGGAAAAGAAGAGATCCGACGGCCACCGACGGTGCTCGGTCCCGATCGACCCCAGCCGAGTGTTGCCCAGGCTGACGCGCGCCGAACTGCTGTGGTGATGTGTCGAGAACCGACCGGAATACGCCGGCATCGCCAAAGGATGCCTGAACCGGTCGGCGATTCAGGGGAGAAGGTTCTGCGCTGAACCGGACCGGACCGGTTCAGCCAAGGAGAAAAGGGGAAAAAGAGGAAAAAGAAAGAAAAAGGAAAAGGGAAATTTTTGGGATTTCACCGGACTTCGGGTAAGTCGATACGAGGTCAAAAGTGACCGATTTAATTTCCGATGAATTTATTTAAATTATATTTAATCGGAAATTGACTCGAAGTTAAATATAATAAATTGTGCAGTTTGACGATAAATTTCAAACGGAAGCCCGATCGAACTTCGATTTGCATACCATCGCATAATCTCGGGTAAGTAAAGTTCATTTACGATAAATTATGTGATTTATGCGTATTTAAGATTTAATTTACGCATTTCGGATTAAATTTCGGATTTAGTGAATTATATTCGAAATTTTGAATTTAATGTCGTAAATGATATACGGGCTATCCAAAGAGTTTGGAATAAAGCCCAATGGGTATTGATAGGCCCAATGAGTCGATAGACCCTGATGAAAAGAAATAATAAGTGAAAAACGGGCTTAATACGGATTAAGACTCATTAAGGATTTTTAAGGCCCATTAAGGGAAAATAGACTGTATTAATGTGTAATACAGTAAGAAAATTTTGATTAACCTGAGGAATGGTTATTTACAGCTCCGGAGTTTACATTGAGAGCTGATCGGACTGCGGGATTTAGCAGCACCGAGGAAGTGAGGTCACTTGACGTGATCCGAGGTAAGGGACTTTTACGAGTAGTTAGAGATACCTGCACGTATTTTCGTCTGCTTTTACATTCACTTAAAAACTCTGAGGGTCAGAGAAAGTGAATAATAATTATTGCGACCCGATAGTGGCAAATTACGATTTTGCCCCTAGTTAGTCAAAAAGTCAACTTTTGTGAAAAGTTGCAAAAAGCATGGAAACAATTATTGTGAGTGTTTAATTGCTGTTTAGCATGAAAATAAATAGATGGGCTAACGATTTTAAGGTTGATATGACTTAAGCATACTTTTAGTGCTGATTTTACTATTTTATAAACAATCCCTTTTTAAATAGCCATCTATCATATTATGTGAGAATGAATCGTGCTAGAGCATAGCTCGCACTGGGATTCATATCTTTTCCACATAACATTAGTGCTGGATTTTGATACGCACTAGATTTCCATGACATGCATGATAGAGTACTGGAGTTTTACTCGTACTCAGTTTTATATGATATATGCATGACAGAGTGCTGGAGCGATTAGCTCGTACTCGAGTTTTACATGAGATGCATGACAGAGTGCTGGAGCGTTACTCGTACTCGATTCTTCATGGTTTATACATGACATAGTACTGGAGCTATTGCTCGTACTTGATTTGATATTGTGCATAGCATAGTACTGGGAGCTATTGCTCGTACTTGATTTAATACATGAACTATGCATTGACCTAGTTGCTGGAGGTTGCTCGCACTAGAGTTGAGTTTGTGATGTGAAACGGTGTTCGAGCGTAGTGTCGACTGTGTGTCGCACTCGAGGGCGCACACTGTATGTGATATTATATACATGGTACCTATTCATGTCGCATTCTTATGTGACTGAGTGTCACATTTTGAGAGGATGGCCAGCATGAGGGTATTTGTGAATGTGGTATAAATATTTCCATAGTTACGAGGGCTAAGTCCTATGGGAGGCACCCTGGCTGTGAGGGTCCACGGGTGTACTTTGTACCGTGTCTGAGTGGCACGAGGTGTACACTGTACCGTGTTTTACGCATAGCTGACGGCTGTAGTGGACTAACCATCCTCCCGTTGCAGCAGTGATGCCCCGCACATTAGGATTTCGTGTAGCTTGGCATCACTTTTCGGATATGATCATAGTCCAGGATACTATTTGCATAAACCACAGAGTCTTACATGATATATCACATTGATTGACTGATTTAAACTGCAGACAGACCTGAGGGATGGGTCGGACTCCGATTTTGTGTTGTGAATCATTTGATGCCATATTTATTGTGATTTAAATATACATGGCATGATTTACATAAAGGCATGATTTATATATACGATGCATTGTTTTGCACTACATGCCTACATTTGAGAAAGAAAGCATGATTTTCTGTACATGGGATTTATTCTGTACAAGTATATATATTATATTTCAAGACATGCTTTTTAAAGCGAGTAAAGGAAATAATGTTTTCAAGGCATAGCATTATTTTGAGTAGATAGTGTTGATATCTATTTGCTTGCCTGATTTCCTTACTGAGCGCGTTATATGCTCACCCCCCTTTCTTTACATCTCTCTACAGAGCGTCAGTAGAGCAAGAGCTATCGAGGGATAGTGTCCCAGAGTCCACTGCTAGTTCCTATCGATCGCCAGGTATACATATTATGTACAGTTGTGTATCTAAACATAAAAACAGCACAGTGATGTATACATTATATATTTTGGGGAATGTATTTGTATTAGATTTTATATAATCTTACATGTATAATAAAAGCAGTTACAATCAGTAATAATATATTGACATGTATGTGTGAAATGGATGATGTGGTAAGTGAGGACTCTGACATCGAATCACAGCCCAACTATTGAAGAGAGGAAAGGTAAGTTAAAAATGCGAAAAATTTATAGTGATTTTTGGATAAAGTCATGGATTGAGAACGGGTCCTGACATAGAGTCCCGCTACACAGGGTGATGTAGACCTTAGAAAACAGATACACCTACACCCCCACCTGTATAGGATATGCCTACACCTATTGCTACACCACATACCAGTAGAGGCTAGGGTTATAGTTGTGATTTAGACAGACTGTGGCAGTTCCAGAAGTTTGGACCGTTGTCTTTTAGTGGAGTAAAGGACCCAGTAGCTGTTGAGGATTGGATAAATGAGATCGAGAAGCTGTATGGGTTCTTTTAGTGCACTACTATCGAAATGGTAGCATTTGCCACTTTTATGCTGAAGGTATCAGCAGAACATAGGTGGAAATCAACGAGGCCTATTTTGAGAGCCAGACATACGGAGATTAGCTGGGATATATTTTTGGAGGCCTTTCGGAGATAGTATGTTCCGGATACTGCATAGAGAAAGATGAAGATGGCATTTTTGGGACTAACCCAAGGGAGTAGGATAGTGGATGAGTATGAGACGACCTTTATCTCCCTAGGTAGGTATGATCCCAATACGATGAGTAATGAGGCAGAGAAAATCCAAAAGTTTGGATGGACTGAGACCGACCATTAGGTCCAGGTTGGTTCCTTTGGATATACTGAACTATGAGGAGGCAGTGTGCAGGGCACAATTGTGTGAGCAAGATGTTGATAGGATTGCCTCAGAGTTTGGGAAGGTTGGTAAGATGAGGGACAGAGATAAGAAGAGACCAGTGATGGATAGAGGCTTCAGTTATAGGGGAAGCAAGAGGTTTGCTGGGAAGAGGCTAAGGATCGAGGAGATTCAACAGAGGACAGTTAATCCTCACATGTATCCGGCTATAGCTTCAGCTAAGGGAATTGTGATTGGAGGGCCACGGCCTACGACAGAGCCGTGCGATAAGTGTGGCAGGTACCATGGTACTCGACCATGCTATGGACATCCTGCGGTATGTTTCAGATATGGGAAATCAGGGCATATAATCAGAGATTGCCTAGAGATGACAGAGAGTGCCACACTGAAGGACAAGGAGCCAGAGAGAGCTCTAGTTGGGACAATTGCTCCAAAGAGGAGGGCTACAGCTGAGGAAAAGGGGAAGCAGGTAGTGGGTATGAGCAGAGGATGAATGCACGCGTTGGACCAGGACACTGCGGATCAATCTTTGGATATGGTTAAAGGTACCATCCAAATATTTGATTTAGAAGCATTTGTATTGTTTGATCCTGGTGCCACACATTCTTTTATATCGCTATCCTTTGCACATAAATTGATGAAGCATGTAAAACCCACACTGCTTGATAAGATGTTGTTGATATCTACCCCTATGAATGATAGTCAATTGATTGAGCATGTATATAGGAGTTGTAAATTGAAGATAGGAGGAAAAGAAATGGCAGCCGATTTAATTTTTTTAAAAATGGATGATTTTGATGTAATCCTAGGGATGGATTGGCTGGCTGCAAATCATGTTATTATGGATTGTCATGCAAAAACTTTGATGTTTCCAAAGATAGACAATCTTGTAGTAAATTTTGTGAAATGAAATTAAAAAACATGATTATTATAAGTGTGATGAGTACAATCTTGATACATGATGTATGAAAGATAAATCTGTTTATCAATTTTGTGTGAATATGATGATTTGTGTTACTAATGGTGGAAAGAATAACATGAAGGATACATTGCTTATGTGGTTGAGGTGAATAAGGCACATTCGAAGTTGATAGACATTCTTGTGGTTAGGGAATTTCCAGATGTCTTTCGGATGAATTACCAAGGTTACCTCCAGATAGGGAGATGGAATTTGGTATAGATTTGGCAGCTGGTACAGAGCCGATATCCAAGCCATAGTACAGAATGGCTCAAGTTGAGTTGAAAGAATTAAGAAAGCAGTTGCAAGAGTTGCTGGAGAAGGGATTCATCAGGCCGAGCATCTCACCTTAGGGAGCACCGATTCTGTTTGTAAGGAAGAAGGATGGAAGCCTCCAACTGTGTATAGATTACCGGTTGTTGAATAAGGCCACCATTAAGAATAAGTATCCCATTCCACGTATCGATGACTTGTTGGATCAGCTTAAGGGAGCACAGGTCTTTTCCAAGATAGATCTGAGATCTGGGTACCATCAATTGAAGATACGGAGTGGAGATGTACCCAAGATAGCTTTTCGTACCTAGTATGGACATTATGAGTTTATGGTTATGCCATTCGGGTTGACGAATGCTCCCGCAACTTTTATGTCGTTGATGAATGAGGTATTTCACCAGTACTTGGATCGATTTGTTATTGTATTTATTGATGATATATTGGTGTACTCGAGATCTAGAGAGGAGCATGAACGACACATAAGGATAGTGCTACAGACCCTCAGGGAGAAGAAGTTATATGCTAAACTCAGCAAGTACGACTTTTGTTTGGAACAGATCTCTTTTTTGGGTCACATAATATCGAAAGATGGGAGTGTCAGTGGATCCATTGAAGATTGAGGCGGTAGTTCAGTGGCAGAGACCTCAGACAGTGACAGAGATCAGAAGTTTCCTGGGTTTAGCAGGATATTATCAAGGTTTGTGGAAGGATTCTCGAGATTAGCTCATCCTTTGACACGTCTCATAAGGAAGAATGTTGAATTTTTATGGGACAATAAGTGTGAGGAAAGTTTTGAGGAGTTGAAAAGGAGATTAACCATAGCTCCGATTCTCACCATTCCTACCAGCTCAAGAGGTTTCTCGGTGTATACGGATGCTTCACACCAAGGACTGGGCTATGTATTTATGCAGGATTGGAGGGTAGTCGCATATGAATCTAGACAACTAAAAGATCATGAGAGGAACTACCCGATCCATGACTTGGAGTTGGCAGAGGTGGTGTTTGCGCTGAAAATATGGCACCACTACCTTTATGGTGAGAGATTTTAGGTTTACACGGATCACAAGAGCCTTAAAAACCTATTCTCGTAGAAAGAGTTAAACATGAGATAGAGGAGATGGCTCGAGCTCTTAAAGGATTTTGATTGTGAGATCCTATACCACTCGGGTAAAGCAAATGTGGTTGCTGATGCATTGAGTGGAAGCATCTTGGGTTGGTGTCATTCATGATGATCAGGGAAGACGAACTGTTAGAACAGTTCATGAACCTCAGTTTGGATATGACCCCGCCTGACGTTGATAGTGGATCTATGATAGATAGCCTGCAGTTGGAATCGGATCTGGTAGATCGAATTCGACAGGCTCAGTGAGTTGATCAGCAGTGCAATGATATTGTCGGGAAAATACAGAGGTGCACAGAGATGGACTTTGAGTTGAGTTCAGATGGGTTGTTAAGGTTCAGAGGTAGGATATGTGTTCCTGATGATGCAGAGATCATAAGATTAATCTTGACAGAGGCTTACTCATTGAAGTATACGATACATCCAGGAAGCACCAAGATGTATCAAAACCTTCGAAAGGTTTATTAGTAGTCTGGGATGAAAAAGTACATTGTTGAATATGTTGCTAAGTGTCGCGTTTGTCAGCAGGTGAAGATAGAGCATCAGAAGCCTGCAGGGTTATTACAACCTCTACCGATACCGACTTGGAAGTGGGAGCACGTCACCATGGATTTTGTGATAAGATATAATCCATTGGAGCTCAATAAAGGTATGACATATGTTGAGAGGCCAGTTCGGATATTCGACAGAAAAGAGAAAGTGTTGAGGACAAAGATGATTCCCTTGGTGAAAGTTCTTTGGCAATATCACACGGCGGAAGAGGCCATATGAGGATTGGAGAGTTTGATGCGGGAGAAGTATCCGGAGTTGTTCACAGAATGATTGGTTCCAATTTAGAGGACAAAATTCTCTAAGTGGGGGAGAATGTGAGACCCCGTATAAGTGTAACCTTGTATATCTATGTAAATGAATTCATAAGTATGGTGATATACTTGTAATGTGAAGTATATGTAATGTAAGTCCATAAGTTTAATGTACACACATGTAATGAGGGTTGTGATTGTACGTACAAGTTGCATTATGTATGAATATGAGGAAATGGACTTAAACATGTGAAGAATGGGAGTAGAATGGAAATTGAGTAGTGTGGTAAAATGGAAGGAGGATTGCATAAGTTATGCACTTCCATTTGGTCTATATTAAGTACCTTTGGTTATACAAAGATTTCACATAAGTTTTAATAGGTATAAAGTAAGAATGGATGCCATTTTTGAGTCTCAAAGATGATCGGATAAGAAAATGACTGTGGCAGCAAATTTAAGTTGTTTTGGTGTAAGTACCTGCAGAAAACTACAGTAAAATCTAGAAATATGAAGGCCAGATCGATCTCATAGGATGAGAAATCGATCTGAAAGAGCCAAAATGCTCTTATTTTGAGCAACATGACAGATCGATCTCCAAGGAAGCCAGATCGATCTCCTAAACATTCTGTAAAATGCATATCGATCCTTAATGGAACAGATCGATCTCCTTAGCTCTTTGTTTGGAGCAGATTGATCTCAAGCTTCGACAAATCGATCTCATGCTTGAAAATGCCATGGAAAAAGAGGAATTAAAGGGACCAGATCAATCTCCACCCAGGGAAGATCGATCTCATCAAGTTGAATCTATAAATAGGAGCAGTTGGATCTGCAGATTTTGGGACAAAGCCATTTCCTTCAATTCCAAACCTAAAAACCTAGATTTTACTCTATAAATCCGATCATTTTCAAGAAGATTTGAGGGAAGGATATCAGACATAAAGTTGTTCACATCAAAACGAAGAACAACATAGTTCGGAGGCATTTCCCCAGTTGTTGGATTGAAGGAACACTGGGCATTTCTATTTGGAGAAAAGAGGAAATCCAAAGAGGTGAGTTTCTAAAGCACCAACTTAAGTACATTGTTAAGCTATTGATGTTTGGGGTTGATTGGGGTGCTTAGTATTGTTAGAAACTATCTAAAATGCATTGGAATGATTATGGCCTAGAAATGGTCTAGAGTGAGAAAATGGAATGTATTGAGGTTAATGAGGAATGGGATATCTAGAGGTGAAACTAGTGTTATGCGTATGATTTTAAGTTATTGTTAGTGAATAGATTGTGATATTTACCACAAGAGGTAAAATGTGTATTTAAGGATAAATGCATAGTTGAATAAGAGTTAAAAGCGTTAACACAAGTGTTTGATGGATGAATTGCAGCTCCTGAGGATACACCGGAGCAAGGCGAGCCAAGAGCGCAAGAAGCTAAGAGGAAGAGAGAGTCGCACTCAAGTAAATTGAGGTAAGGAAATTGTGTGGACTCTTAGAGATATCTGTGCGTAATTTAGGCGCTTAAAATCTTTGCTAGAATGCATGAGATATTAGGAAATGATATTGGGTGATTGAAGGATAAAAGTTGGGTGTTTGAGAAATGTCCATGGAAACAAAAGCATATTGTTTTGGAAAATCATGTTTTATTGCTTTTAGCAAGTGATTGGTGGGTTGGCTAACATTTGAAATGAATTGTAAAAGAAATTAGATGTTTTGGTTTGTTAACCATACTTTGCAAAGAATTGAGCCACCTATATTGTTTTCGTGAGAATGAAAGCGTGCTAGAGTATGACGTGCACGAGATTTGATATGTTTTATACGCATGATTGTTGAAGCTTAGCTCGCACTAGTTTTCAGATGGATTTCATTCTGGTTTTGGCTTGATGCTTGGAGCATAGCTCGCATTAGATGCCTACCTTATTGTTGCCGTGCTTGGAGCTTTGGACAGACTGGGTGTCACACCGATTAAATAGGTCGCACGTGCATTTTTTAGATTGTGACATGTTGATAGCCGTGTTAGGAGCTTCAGGTAGACAAGAGGTCATACCGATTAAATAGGCTCACACGTGCATTATAAGATGTGGAATGATATGAAGTGTTGATGTGGGTGCACGGAGTATGTTGTACCGTGCACGTACCATGGAGTACATTGTACCGTATTGTGATTGTGATATGCCATCTTTGGACGAGATCTGCTATGGACCGGCGGGTTGGATTTGACCCACCTCCCGTGTGGAAGCAGATAGTGGTGATAACCCACACACCTGATCCGTGTAGCCGGTATCACAGGATATGGCCATAGTCCTAGAGGTTATTTCCCTTATTGAATTACCTATCTCACATGTCTATTGTTTTATGAATAAATCCATGTTTTTGAAATGCTTTGTGGGTCAAGCTAGTCCGAGAGGAAGGGGATGAATCCTAACCAATTATGATTTTATGAGATGAGAAAACATGTTAATGGTTTTTAAAGTGAACTGATGCATGATGATTAATGTCATGCTTTATTATGAAATATGCATGATGATTAATGCCATGCTTTATTGTGAAATATGCATGGTGGTTTATGCCATGCTTTGAATTGAATTGTGCACTGGATTTTAATAGCATGAATTGCTTTACATACCATTAACACAATCATACAATCATGTTTTTGAGATAAAATGATGAACTAAATGCTTTTGAGCATGGCATCACGATCACGTAGATAGTGCAGTATCTACCTGTTTGCATGATTGCCTTATTGAGCGTGTGGTTTGCTCACCCCCTTATTTTCCCCTCTCTACAGAGCTTTGAGTATAGATTGAGAGCGACTGGAGGCTTTCCTTTTTGGTATTCGCTGCATCCCATTGCATAAGGTATACACACTTGAATTTTCTTGTATCTAAACTAGACAGAGCACAGCAGCATTTTGTATGTAAACATTAGGGATGTAAAGCAATGTAAACACTTGTACACAGTAACTCTGATGTATTTATAAATGTTTTTACTTCTAAAATAATATTGCAAATTAAATTGTTATGGATGGATCAGGTAGACATTGACACATAGCCCAACTGTTGTGAGGGTAGCTGTTCACGATCGGAATAAGGTATGGATGAATAAACAACGCATGAAAATGCAAAAAATTTATATGTATTTTGGTAAGTGTGAGGGTCATGACAGCGCATTGCACTCGAGTTTTGAGAATTGATTTTATCTGAAATGAGCCAACGTCTATTTTATGTGTATGAAATCGTGCTGGAGCAATGATGAGATCAGTGGACTATCTAGATATGCTCATTTTGATTTTTATCTGACATATGACCTGACAGTACTGGAGCAATGATGCAATTGGTGAGTTATCCAGACATGCTTGCACTTGAGTCTGATTTGGTATACGAGTAAACATTGTGCTGGAGCCCTCATGTAAACTGTGTGTCACACTGACTTGCTCGCACTAGATTTTGAGACAGACTATGGTTGACAATTTTTTGTTAGGGTGATAAGTCCCTGACATCGGGCACCCCCTGACCCTTCTAATTTTTTGTTGTGGTTCACGAAGTAAGATATACCATGTAGAGAACATAAAGTATGCTGTACCGTACCACTAGTTTTCGAACCTTCTAATTTGCATGCTTCTGGACACCCTTGCACACCTGATCCGTGTTTTTGCTTGGGGTCCCTGACTATGGTCATATGTCGTCTGAGTTACAGTATATCCCTGTCTGATCTCTCTGACTGATATGATTTTTCTATTCTGCTCTATTTAAGATTTGATTTGTTCTGAATTCTGATTTGTTTTCTGAATCTGAATCTGATTTCTGTTTTTCGATCTAATTTCTAAAATGGTTTGAACGATCCTGAATGATATGGATCCATATGTTTTAGTACATGGCATGGCATGATGTACAAACGTTCTGGATAAGTGAACATATTTGTTTTGAAATCTAAAAAGTCGAATGCATATGTTTTACGAAGAAATAAAACATGCATTATAAGTATTGTAGATAATATGATTATCTACCTGCTTTCATTTGTTCCTTATTGAGCGTGTTAGCTCACTCATTTCTATCCTCTCTCCACAAATTTGTTCTAGTAGTGAGAGCTCTGTTGTAGATTCATGTATTTTTCTTTCGCCTACAGTTGTTATCACGTGCGAAAAGTATACACACTTTTGGAAACTTTTGTATCTAAATATAACGACACACAATGATGTATTTATGTAGTACTGGGATGTAAACTAAAGTAAACGAATGTAAGTTTTTATAAATTATTATGAGTACAATCTTTTATCATGGATGCTTAAGTTATGAATGCACTAAAGTGTATGGGAAGTGTTCGACTGATATCGACTCATAGCCTAACAATCCGTATCTTTAGTCGTGATATGTGATAAGTAATTGTAAAAAGGTAAGGAAATTTGGTCACGGCACTAGGTAATAGAAAACACCAATATGGAGGTATATTTGAATGGCAAGGGTGCTCCCAAAGGCAAAAGTTTTTATGTGGCGTTTGCTTCATGAAATTCTTCCTACCTCTGAAGCTCTGAGTAGGAAGGGTTTGTTTGCGGAGGTTAGATACCCAACATGTGGTGGAGTTGAGAAATCATGGGGCTATGTTTTTCTTAAGTGTCATCTTAGTACAAAAATCTGGAAACAAGATTTCCCTACGATTAAAGTAGCATTAATGGAGTATAGTTCCTTAGTGGTGGGTTTTGGGAACAACCTATTGGAACAGTTTTTGAAGGATGACTGTTTGAAAGTTCTCTTATATGTGTTATGGCTCATTTGGAAAAATAGAAATAAGTGCTTTCATAAGGGGTATTGTAAAACAATAATGAATATCATAAATACAGCTAGAGGCATGGGAACTGAAGTGGGTGCAGTGGGAAGAACATAACTAAATGTTACAAAGGCAGGAGCATAACGTCGAATATGGCTTCCTCTTCCAATTAAGGTTATTAAGATTAAAATTAATGCTTTATTTTTTAGAGGGCGTGATAACATAGCAGGTCTGGGGATGGTGGCCTGTGACTCAGAAAATCCTTTTGTCCTGTAATGCATAGATTAGAGTAGGTGGATAACTCCTCCTATGCAAAAATGTTTACTATTTTATGGGGATTGAAGGTGGCTTTGGACAAAGGCTTCAATCAGGTGGTGATTGAAAGCAATTCTCTTGGCTATTAATGAAATTAACAAAAGGGAGACATCTTCTGGAAAGGTGGAAATTTAGTTTTTAGTATTAACGATTTAGATATGAACTTTGATTATTTTGTTTTTAGTTATGTTAGTAGGGTAGTAGGCACATGATTTAGCAAGAGTGAACTACCGAGTAAGATCCCAATATGTGTGTGGTTGAGATCCCTTCTTGTTAGGATTTGTAATGCGGATTCTACTTAATAAAAGTTTGATGATTTATCTCCCAAAAAAAAAATCAAATCTTGATTAAGAAACTAAATAGTAGCAAAGGGCTATTCATAAGACGATTAATCATAAATACTAATTAAATATTATTTAGTTGACATCATCAGTAATTAGTTACTTATATTTATAACAAATTTTGTTGTTGTTTTTTTTGTCAATTGAATTGCTTAATTATTTATATAAATGATTAATATATACTTAAATGAAAAATCAAATTTTGAACCAAAAATAACTAATTACATTGATAACTTATCAATTGCTTTAATTTAGCAGTTGCTCCTTCAGAGCAGCTATATGTATAGATAGCGCTATTTAAAAAAAAAAACTTTTTTAAAATGTTAATGAAAGCTGCCAATGAGGATTTAGCATGGTTAAACTGGAAAAGATACTCGAGTTGGATTCGGTTATTAGCTATAAAACAAATGAGTGCTTTTTTTTTTCTTAATTAATTTTTTACCTTTCTTTTTAGATCAGATGAACTTTTTATTCAAAAAAATTGTGTTACGACCAAGTACTTGTCACGCTGTTCTCTCACACGTGACCTACTAAAATCACCACAAATTTTTCGCATTTCTACTTACTTTTCCTTCTGTCATCACTCACATCAAACATTGGGCTGTGATTTGATATTAGTCATTCATTCACATTCATTCACAATATACATTGTGAGATCTGAGAATTTTAGATATATTTTAATGATGTAATAAGAACTTGAAATATAATTTATTGAGCTAAGTGAATTGTGGGAATGATAATTAGAGATTTATATGTTAAGTGTTTAAAATAAGTGTGAAGCTATGAGGACAGATCGATCTGGGAGAAGGAGAGATCGATCTGGTGAGTTAAAAATGACAAGGAAGGAGAAATTTAAGGAGCAGATCGATCTCCAATGGAAAAGGATCTATCTCCTTATGATTCTGTTTGAGAGAAGATCGATCTCATGAGGAAGGGATCGATCTCCAAACGTTTCTGTTTGGGAGCAGATCGATCTCCTCAAGGAGCAGATCGATCTCATAAAGCCATAAAGAGATCGATCTCACCCCTCGACAGATTGATCTCTTAGGCATAAATTACCCCAAATCGTCCCAAACATTCAAATGCAGATTGATCTCATCAAGAGCCAGATCGATCTCCTACCCTCAGTCTATATAAGGAACCCCTGCTTTCTCCTGCAATTTCACTTTCTCTCTCTTCCAACCCCCATTTTCACCGAGCCCTAGCTTTCTCACTCATCCAAGGCACCCATTTCCGTCCAAATCAAAGGTTGTGGCAAGAAGGGAAGTTGTTCCTCATCAAAAGGAGAACAACATACTTGGAAATCGCAAGACGGAATGAATCGAGGCAAGAGATAAGCTCTCCACAAGTTTTGGGTAATTTCTAAACCTCGATCTTGATATTTGAGATGATTTTGGCAATGATAGTTGTTGGCATTGTGATGAAGTAGTTGGAAAATGATTAGGGATTGATGAAATTATAATGTAGTTGGAGTAATGTTGATATTTAGTAATCTTGGTAATTTTGAGAATTTTGAGCTATAAATGGAAATTTAGACAATGTGGTGAATTAGCGTAGATAATGTGACATGAGAAATGTAGGACGTTGAGATGTTGTGAATGAGATTGTAGTTTAGGGTAGAGTTACGAGAATCAAGAGATTTGAGGTGTTACGAGCAGTTATGCTCGATTTTGAGAATTGAGGTTACTGTGATGATGAATATTGATGTTTTAACATCGTTTGGACAGCTCGGGAGTTCCAGAGTGGAATGCGAGACTAGTCCGTGTCAAGGGGAAACAATTGCACTATACGAGGTGCAAAGAGGTAAGGGAAATTAAACCGATTGTGTATGTGATTTGTGAACTGTTATAGCATGAAATGTGATTTATAAAACAAGCATGTTGAGTGTTGTGTTGTGATATAATTGCACACAGTTTTTATAGCCGGTTGGAGCCCATTATTTTATGAGTTTATAAGCTGAGTGTGAAATTGCTTTATAAACTGTTGGATTTGTGTGAGTAATGAATTGGGCTCTACGTTAAGGCAATATCGAGATTTGAGAAATGTGTGAGTGCTTTACCGGTTGGAACTCGGTTTCAATATGTTTTGTGTTGAGTACAAAACGGTTTTAAATGAGTTTTACTAGAGAAAAACCACTATGAGTTCTACGTGAAGGCAAACCAGTCTTATGTGATAAAAACTTAGGTGTGTAATTTTGAGTACACACCGGGCATTGCTCGGGTAGCATGTAAGCCCGATTCTTCTCCGTTCTGGTAATGTGAGAAACCCCATTCTGTGGCTATGCCACGTATATTTGGTGGCCGTTGCCACGTGAGAACCTAATTTGGTGGCCGTTGCCACGTGAGAACCCAATTTGGTGGCCGTTGCCACGTGAGAACCCAATTTGGTGGCCGTTGCCACGTGAGAACCCTATTTGGTGGCCGTTGCCACGTGAGAACCCTATTTGGTGGCCGTTGCCACGTGAGAACCCTAATTGGTGGCCGTTGCCACGTGAAACCCTATCCTGTGGTTGTGCCACGTGTGAATTTAAATCAATGGCTATGCCACGTGTGGTTAGTGGCTGTGCCACGTGCATTACTATTACAGTGATTTTATCACGTTTATTGAGAAAGCAATTATCGCATTATTTTCACATGCTTTGTTACTGCTCTATACCGAGCATTTTATTTCATGTTTTCACATGATTTGAGATATGAGGATGTCGTTTTGAGTACTTTCATGCTATGGTTTTCAAATGAGTATAATGAGTTTCACATACAAATAAATATTTTGTGATGTGCATGTTGGTTTATATAATGAGCCCCTTACCCCCCCCCCCTTTACTGAGCGATTTAGAAGCTTACCCTGTTTTCTTTCCCCCCAGATTTCTTCAAGTGAAAAAGGGTTTCCCTGCGACGTACGGAGTAGTGGCTAGTGGAGGACTTGAGCTCCAGGCCATATATTGTATTTTGAGGTATCTTTTATCTTTCCATGTACCCAGACAATTATTGTAATTGCAGACACTTGATGTATAACATTGTACGGGATGTATTAGGATTAATTAACTTGGAATTGAGTAATGTATATGATACAATATATACTATATTATGATGAGATCCTGAGGCATGATAATTATGATGATGTATGACACTGCACAGGAATGCACCCTTAATTGTGAATTAATAAGTAAAAAGTTTTAAATTTGCCCTATTTTTCGCGTTTCCGGGGCGTCACATACATAGAATTTAATATTCTTTTCTATGCTGAAAACTCTTATATATTAATACAAAAATTTGTACATATACATCCCGACTGTACTTTAGTTTACATAACTGTGCTTTTACAATGTTCTATACAAAATGTCAAGTGTGTATACCTCTCACAAGATGGATAGGCAGCAGATCAAAGTCTACAAATCTCCAGCCGTGTGCACCTACTGTGGATGCTCTGAAAAGAGGGAAATAATAAAGGGGTGAACTCACAGCTCAGTAAGCAAGTAGATAACTGCACTATCTACAAAATACAATGCTTATGCCTTGAAATCTTTTACTTACCCATTTGTATCTAAAGCATGCATCTCTCTCAAAGCTTTTATGCAATATATATATATATAGATATAAAACATCAGTTATAAAACTAGAAATATGTTGGTTTAACAACCTCAACAATTTATGCATAACATTGCATTTCTCATGTAATTTCACACAAATCACATTTATCATGTCATTCATTTAAATTAAAATCATATGGCATTCATCATGTTTCAAAACATGGAAATCTGGGTCTCACCCATCCCTCTGGTTACCAATTTAACAACTCAGAAATTCACATGTTCATTTCATAAAAACATGTGATAATTCAATCAAGAAATATTGATTCACATTGCATGAAAAGAAAACCGAGATAGGCGACTACATGTTCCGAGTGTATGATCATAACTCATTTTCCGTGATCTGAGTCTATACAGTACTCGGTGTGCGGGGTCTCACAATTGTTGTAATGGGAGGTGGGTCAAATCTCTACCGTCAGCTCTCAATCTGAGGACCTGATCCCAGAGAACACCAGATCCCACTGGATCCCGCTCCCACTGTTAACCAGTCCTATCAAGTACATCAAGTACTCACAGTACAACGTACTCCATGTGACATACACAGTACACAGTACTCCATGGACCCTATCTTAATGTGGGATACTCGCCATAAGTCTTAGTCCTCAACATTGGATATACCTCATAGTCGGGATGCTCGCCATAAGTCTTAGTCCTCATACCATAGGTTATTTCGATAGCCCTCGGCCTTATCTCAAAATATTGCATGTCTGAGCATATATATATCGGTGCGACACACAGTCAAAACAGGCTCCCAACACGGTTGTTTCATGCTCTTTTCAAAATTGGTACGTGCGAGTAAACTCTCAACACGACCATAACACAATGATATAACTATAGTGCGAGCAATGCTCTCAGCACTATGTCATGTAAAAACACGAGTGTTAGCAAAACTTCCAATACTTTGTAATGTATAATATATGAAAACTGAGTATGAGCTAAACTCTCAGCACTCTATCATATAAAACTGAGTATGAGCATAGCTCCCAATACTCTATCATGCATCAATCACAAAAGCTGAGTACGAGCAATGCTCCCTGTACTCTAACATGCATAACACACATTTAAAATTTAGTGCGAGTAGATACTCCAGTACTATGTGATGCATATATCAAAATATAGTGCGAGTATTCTCTAGAACTTATGGTTTTCACACAAAACTAGATAGATGGTTATTCAAATCACAATTCACCCAAGTAAATTAAATAAGCACTCAATTGTGTTGTTTTCGCATCTACATGAAAACATTAGCCATTCTATCATGCAAATCATGAATCTCAGTCACAACATGCTTCTAAGGTATTTTCACCCTATTTTTGGATAAAACACACTTATCCTCATTTATCCCTATCACATTAACATGCCTATTTACG
Organism: Firmiana major; assembly: GCA_033439115.1. Lineage (NCBI taxonomy): Eukaryota > Viridiplantae > Streptophyta > Magnoliopsida > Malvales > Malvaceae > Firmiana > Firmiana major. The sequence goes on along the minus strand of CM065907.1, from coordinate 37,481,142 downwards.
GGAATTCATATAGAATATAATATCGAAGTTCTATTCGAAATATGTGTAGTTATCTCTAGCTACTCACGAAATTCCCTTACCTCAGATCACGTCACGTGACCTCTCTTCCTCTGTTCTGCTCACTTTTGCAGTCTGATCAGCTTCCACAATGATTTTCGAAGCTGTTATAATTATTTACGTTAGTCTACCGTAATATACTTGTTTCATTTGCCAAATCTCAATTCAATACATAGATTTCATCACTTTCTCCCATTATGGTGTTATACAATATTTTTCATATATCTCTCTTTATTTCTCCTCATTTCCAATTTATTCATTTCATAAGATTAATTTAAAGTCTTCCATACATGCATACTCCATCATTTAATCCATGCCAACACCATTTTCTCATCATTTTCTCACTTTCATGCCAATAGCTAGCTCATGCTTATTTTTCATGATCCTTCCATTTTCAACAATTCATACATGTACCAATTAACTCACCAATACACTTAGTTTAACATATATTAACTTGGGGCATTAAATCTTACCTAGCTGAAATTTTCCTCCTTTTCACCAAATTGGGCAAAATCCTTCTTGCTCTTTCAGTCTTTGATTCCAACTTCTTGTTTCCAAGTATGTTGTTCTCCTTTCCACTAAGAACAACTTTGCTTTACTAAAACTCACTCAAAACTGATTGCAAACTGAAGTTTCCTAATGTTGAAAGGTTAGGTTTAGCTTTGTTTCTTGAATGGAAAAGTGTTTCTCGTGAAACAAAGGTTGCAGCGGTCAAGTATTTATAGAATTAGCTCTATGAGATCGATCTTCTAACCACATGAGATCGATCTCCCCTGCACTTTCACCTCGAAACCGACCTTTCAGGCCTAATGAGATCGATCTACCCCTAAGCATGAGATCGATCTGCATTACTCAAAACCTTAAGGAGATCGATCTGGCCTTGCAATGAGATCGATCTGTCGCAACCCGAGACTTAAGGAAATCGATCTGCTTCAGCCAAAACTTGCTCCAGATCGATCTGCATCATTGAGGGATCGATCTGCCCTTGCTAAAAGATCGATCTGCCTCTTGCAGAAACCATATTTCCTCATTTCTAACTTGTGAGATCGATCTACATTTCCAATAAGATCGATCTGCTTCCTTCCTGAAGTAGTTCTGCTGCAACTTTCATCCCAATTCACTGTTACATTGGTATTTAATTTACTTAACCATCCATTTTACATTTCATCCACATTTACAACTTCAAAACATTCATTCCTCATGATTTTATATCAATTGTGACTTGTTTATACATCACAAAGCATACAGATTACATGTTAAATTTTGGGTCTTACAATCCTCCCCACCTTAAGAAATTTGGTCCTCCAAATTAGAACCAAGTTACTCTATAAACAACTAGGGATATCTCTCTCGCATTAGCCTCTCTAGCTCCCAAGTAGCTTCCTCTAAAATGAAATACTGCCAAAGAATCTTTACTAACCTGATAGTCTTGTTTCTCAAGACTTTCTCCTTTCTATCCAGTAACCTTATCGTTATGTCAAATCATCTTTGAGCTTCAACGGCTCATACCGAATCACATGATTTGGATCTGGATGATAATTCCTCAACAACGAAATGTGGAAGACACTGTGCACTCCCGATAGATCTAGTGGTAAAGCCAATCTATATGCCTTATCTCCTACTATGTCCAGTAACTCAAAGGGTCCAATGTAGCGAGGACTCAACTTAGGTCTCTTCCCAAATCTCGTTATACCCTTGGAAGGAGAAACCTTCAGAAATACTGAATCACCAACCGCGAACTCAAGGGGTCTTCGTCTCTTGTCAGCATAGCTTTTCTGTCTCCTCTGAGCTGTCCTCAATCTCTCAATGATCAATCGGACATCCTCAGAGGCTTGTGTAACCAAGCCAGGAGCAAAAATCTTTATGTCACCCACTTCTTCCCAACTGATACGGGAACGACATCCACGGCCATATAAAGCCTCATACGGTGCCATCCCGATACTCGCATGATAACTGTTATTGTAGGCAAATTCAGCTAGTGGTAAATGATCATCCCAGGAGCCTCTAAAATCCAGTACACACACTCTCAACATATCCTCCAGAGTCTATATAGTCCTCTCTGACTGACCATCTGTCTGAGGATGAAAAGCGGTGCTCAAACTCAATTAGGTTCCTATGGCTTCCTAAAAATGTTCCCAAAGTAGGAAGTGAAGCGGGAATCTCTATCTGAGACAATGCTCACTGGAATACCATGTAACCTCACTACCTCGCGTACATACAGTTCTGTCAATGAACTCAGAGTATCGGTAGCTCTCATAGTTAGAAAGTGGGTTGACTTCGTCAGTCTATCAATAATTACCCATATAGCATCGTGATTCCTCCGAGTCCTCGATAAACCCATCACGAAATACATGGTGATATGCTCTCATTTCTATGTCGGTATAGGTAGAGGTTGCAATAACCCTGGAGGTTTCTAATGCTCTACCTTCACTTGCTAACATACGAGACTTCTTGCCACGAAATTCACCATATCTTTCTTCATACCTGACCACCAGTACACCTTCCAGAGGTTCTAATACATCTTATTACTCCCCAGATGTAGCTTGTACCTCGACGAATGAGCTTCTGTAAATATCAATCTCTTGAGCTCTGGGTCCTCGGGAATACACAATCTGCCTCTGAACCTCAGAAGCCCATCTGAACATATCTCTGTCTCATGTTCAAATCTTTCTGTGAGAATAGATTCATATGGCTCTTGTGGTCGATAAAGATATGGAATTTCTCTCCATACAAGTAATGGCGTCATACCTTCAATGCAAACACTATTGCTGCTAACTCCAAATCATGGGTCAGATAGTTCTTCTCATGATCCTTTAGCTGTTTGGATCCATAAGCAACTACCCTCCCATCCTGCATCAATACATAGCCCAGTCCCTGATGCGAAGCATCAGTATACACTGAAAATCCTCCTGAGCTGGTAGGGATAGTGAGAATCGGAGCAGTGGTCAATCGACTCTTCAACTCTCGAAAACTCTTCTCACAATCCTCATTCCACACAAATGCTACACCTTTGTCAGTGAGATGTGTCAACGGAGCAGCAACTTCAAAAATCCTTTAACGAATCTCCGATAATATCATGCTAAACCTAGGAAACTGTTGATCTCGATGACTTTCTTCGTCTGTTCCCACTGAACTACAGCCTCAATCTTAGATGGATCTACTGATACACCATCTTTCGACACAACGTGTCCCAAAAATGAGATCTATGACAACCAAAAATCACATTTATTGAGTTTAGCATACAGCTTCTGCTCTCGTAAGGTCTACAATACAATCTTGAGGTACTTCTCATGCTCTTCCTCGGATTTAGAATATACCAAGATATCATCGATGAAGACGATAACAAACTGATCCAAATATGGCTTGAACACATCGTTCATTAAAGCTATGAAAGCTACGGGAGCATTCGTCAATCCGAATGGCATAACCAAGAACTCATAATGGCCATATCGGGTTCTAAATGCTGTCTTGGGCACATCTTCACTCCTACCCAGACCTCAGATCAACCTTAGAAAAGACCAGTGCTCCTCGGAGCTGATCCAACAAATCATTAATTCGTGGAAGAGGATATCTATTCTTGATGGTTGCCTTATTCAATAATCTGTAATATATACACAATCGGATGCTTCCATCCTTCTTCCTTACAAATAAAACCAGTGTTCCCCAAGGCGAAACACTCGGTCTGATGAAACCCCTATCCAGCAACTTCTGTAATTGTTTCTTGAGCTCTTTCAGCTCAACTAAAGCCATGTGATACGGTGGTTTCGATATAGGTTTAGTCCCAGGGACCAAGTCTATACAAAACTCCATCTCTCTATCTGGTGGCAACCCTTATAATTCATCCGGAAAGACATCTGGGAATTCACTAACCACAGGAATATCTTCGAACTCTGGATATACCTCATCTGTATCAACCACGTATGCAATAAAAGCTTCAATATATTTATTCCTTAGTCAGCATAGTACATTATCAATTACAACCATAACTACTACTTTTATTTCTTTTCATAAAGTTTTACAACATATTTTTCAGGGTTAGAAAATATAACTGTCTTAGCGTAACAATCTAAAACAGCCTGATTTGACGATAACCAATCCATTCCTAAGATTACATCAAAATCATTCATGCTTAACAGTATTAGATTGGCTGTCATGTCCTTTTCTCCTACTTTCAACTTACAATTATTTAACACATACTCTACTAGCTGACTATTATCCATAGGCGTACTAATCAACATCATCCTCCTCAAAGGTGTACGCTCTACCTTCTTTTCCAATTTATATGCTAATGAAGGCGATACAAATGAATGCGTGGCACCAGGATCAATTAAAACATGTGTTTCTAATTCATATATCAGAATGTTTCCTCTAATCACATCCGATGAAGCATCAGTTATCCCTTGGTCTAAGGCATACACTCGCCCTCTTCCACGAACCTGCTTCCCCTTCTTCTCTGTTGTCGCTCTCCTCCTCAGAGCAGACATATCAACTAGAGCTCTCTCAGACTCCTTACTCTTCTGTGGGGTATTATTTATAACCTCTTGGTACACTTTAGCCATGTGTCCTGGTTTCCCACATCTGATGCACAATCCACTAGAAACAGAATAAGGTCTACCTCCATGGAATCTACCACATCTACTGCACTGCTCAGTAGTAGGCCTCGATCCTCCAATCACTACTCCTCTAGCTGGAGCTATAGCCGGGTATGCAAGAGATCTAACAATCTTCTCTTGTACTTACTCGATCCTTGGTCTCTTACCGAAGCGTCTCCTCCCTCCTCGATATCCGAAACCTTGAGTACTGTCACTCACCGACCTCTTCCTATCTTTGTCTCTACCTTTTTTAACTGTTTTGGACTCTGAGACATTCCTCTCATAATCTTGTTCACAGAGTTGCGCCCTACCCATTGCCTCATCGTAGGCAGAGATGTCAAATGGAACTAACTTAGACCGTAATATTGGTCTCACTCCATCTATAAATCTATAGACCTTCCTAGTCTCGCTACTCATAGTGTCAGGGTCATACCTTCCCAGGGATAAAAATCTGGTCTCATACCCATCTACTAAATGACTCCCCTGGCTTAACCCCAACAATTCGACTTGCAGCCTCCGCTGAGCCATATCTGGAACAAACTACCTCCTGAAGGCATCCAGAAATATCTCTCAACTGATCTCTGTATGTCGAGCTCTCAATATGGGTCGAGTGGACTTCCACCAATGTTCTGCCGTCCCCTTCAGTAGGAACGCAACAAATGCGATCATCTCTGAAGTCGTACACTCAGAGAATTCGTACAACTTCTTCATCCTTCCTATCCACTCCTCTACCAACGCTAGATCTTTAATCCCACGAAAAGTTAGAGATCAAAGCTTCTAGAATTGTCGGAGTTTGTCAAGATCACAACCATACCCCAAAACATTACCGCCTTGTCGTGGAGCAAAATAAGATGGCGTATCCTGAACTGGTGGGGGTGTAGGTGTATCAGGTGCAGCTGCCTCTTCAAGTGTAGTCTCTGTATCTTGTCCCTGTCCTCTTGGCATAGTCTGTGCCAGTATCTCCACTATGGTCTCGAGACGACGCTCTAGTCTCTTGAAACGTGCCTCGGTACTCTCGGGTATCGCAGTAGGACCAGTAGTCTCGTCTCGGGTCTCTGGCCTACCTCTACGGCCTCGAGCCCTACCTCTATCCCCTCTACCACGATGAGTATTAACCATAATGGCTAAATCCCTACATTTATAACCATTAATTAGTCTGATTTCCATATCGTATACACAATTGTAACTGAATGAAGCACAATACTATAGGGATGTACATTTTCCTAATTACTAATATTGATTCACATCAGACCAACTCTGCTCTGATACCATTCTATCACGCCCTTCTTTCACACGTGACCTACCAAAATCACCATAAATTTTTCGCATTTCTACTTACTTTCCCTTCTGTCATCACTCACATCAAACGTTAGGTTGTGATTCGATATTAGTCACTCATTCACATTCATTCACAATATAAATAGAACTTAATATTCTTTTCTATGCTGAAAACTCTTATATATTAATACAAAGATTTGTACATATACATCTTGACCGTACTTTAGTTTACATAACTGTACTTTTACAATGTTCAGTATAAAATGTCAAGTGTGTATACCTCTCACAAGATGGATAGTCAGCGGATCAAAGTCTACAAATCTCCAGCTGTGTCCACCTACTGTGGATGCTCTGAAAAGAGGGAAATAATAAGGGGGTGAGCTCATAGCTCAATAAGGGAATCAGGCAAGCAAGTAGATAACTGCACTATCTACAAAATACAATGCTTATGCCTTGAAATCTTTTCCTTACCCATTTGTATCTAAAGCATGCATCTCTCTCAAAGATTTTATGCAATATATATATACAGATACAAAACATCTGTTATAAAACTGGAAATATACTGGTTTAAGAACCTCAGCAATTTATACATAACACTGCATTTCTCATGTAATTTCACACAAATCACATTTATCATGACATTCATTTAAATCAAAATCATATGGCATTCATCATGTTTCAAAACATGAAAATCTGGGCCTCATCCATCCCTCGGGTGACCCTTTTCACAACTCCCAAATTCACATGTTCATATCATAAAACCATGTAATAATTCAATCAAGAAATATTGATTCACATTGCATGAAAATAAAACTGAGATAGGCGACTACATGTTCCGAGTGTATGATCATAACTCATTTTTCGTGATCCCAGGCTACATAGTACTCGGTGTGCGGGGTCTCACAATTGCTGTAACGGGAGGTGGGTCAAATCTCTTCCGCCAGCTCTCAATCTGAGGACTTGATCCCAGAGCACACCAAATCCCACTGGATCCCGCTCCCACTACTAACCAGTCCTATCCAAGTACATCAAGTACTCACGGTACAATATACTCTATGTGACATACACGGTACACAGTACTCCATGGACCCTATCTCAAGATGGGATGCTCACCATGAGTCTTAATCCTCATACCTTAGATATACCTCATAGTCGGGATGCTCGCCATGAGTCTTAATCCTCATACCTTAGATATACCTCATAGTCGGGATGCTTGCCATGAGTCTTAGTCCTCATACCATGGGTTATTTCGATAGCCCTCAGGCTTATCTCAAAATATTGCACATGTGAGCATATATATATCGGTGCGACACACAGTCAACAAAGACTCCTAACATGGCTGTTTCATGCTCTTTTCAAAACAGGTATGTGCGAGTAAACTCCCAACACTACCATAACACAATGATATAACTCTAGTGCAAGCAATGCTCCCAGCACTATGTCATGTAAAAACATGCGTATGAGCAAAACTCCCAATACTCTATAATGTATAATATATGAAAACTGAGTACGAGCTAAACTCTCAGTACTCTATCATATAAAACTGAGTATGAGCATAGCTCCCAATACTCTATAATGCATCAATCACAAAAACTAAGTACGAGCAATGCTCCCTGTACTCTAACATGCATAACACACATTTAAAATTTAGTATGAGTAGATACTCCAGTACTATGTGATGCATATCTCAAAATATAGTGCGAGTATTCTCTAGCACTTATGGTTTTCACACAAAACCAGATAGATGGTTATTCAAATCACAATTCACCCAAGTAAATCAAATAAGCACTCAATTGTGTTATTTTCGCATCTACATGAAAACATTAGCCATTCTATCATGCAAATCATCAATCTCTGTCACAACATGCTTCTAAGGTATTTTCACCATATTTTTGGATAAAACATGCTTATCCTCACTTATCCCTATCACATTAACAGCCTATTTACGAGAATACATATAGAATATAATATCAAAATTCTATTCGAAATACGTGTAGCTATATTTAGCTACTCACGAAATTCTCTTACCTTGGATCATGTCACGTGACCTCTCTTCCTCGGTTCTGCTCATTCTTACAGTCCGATCAACTTCCATAGTGATTTTCAAAGCTATTATAATTATTTACGTTAGTCTACCGTAATATACTTGTTTCATTTGCCAAATCTAAATTCAATACATAGATTTCATTACTTTCTCGCATTATGGTGTTATACCATATTTTCCATATATCTCTCTTTATTTCTCCTCATTTCCAATTTATTCATTTCATAAGATTAATTTAAAATCTTCCATACATGTATACTCTATCACTTAATCCATGCCAACACCATTTTCTCATCATTTTCTCACTTTCATGCCAATAGCTAGGTCATGCCTATTTTTCATGATCCTTCCATTTCCAACAATTCATACATATACCAATTAACTCACCAATACACTTAGTTTAACATATATTAACTTGGTGCATTAAATCTTACCTAGCTGAAATTTTCCTCATTTTCACCAAATTGGGCAAAATCCTTCTTGCTCTTTCAGTCTTTGATTCCAACTTCTTGTTTCCAAGAATGTTGTTCTCCTTTCCACTAAGAACAACTTTGCTTTACTAAAACTCGCTCAAAACTGATTGTAAATTAAAGTTTTCTAGTGTTGAAAGGTTAGGTTTAGCTTTGTTTCTTGAATAGAATGGTGTTTCTCGTGAATGTAGGTTGCAGAGGTCCAGTATTTATAGAATTAGCTCTATGAGATCGATCTGCTAACCACATGAGATCGATCTCCCCTGCACTTTTCACCTCGAAACTGACCTTTTAGGCCTAATGGGATCGATCTGCCCCTAAGCATGAGATTGATCTGTATTACTTAGAACCTTAAGGAGATCGATCTGGCCTTGCAATGAGATCGATCTGTCACAACCTGAGACTTAAGGAAATCAATCTACTTCAGCCAAAACTTGCTCCAGATCGATCTTCATCATTGAGGGATCGATCTGCCCTTGCTAAAAGATCGATCTGCCTCTTGCAAAAAACTTATTTCCTCATTTCTAACCTATGAGATCGATCTAAATTTCCAATGAGATTGATCTGCTTCCTTCCTGAAGCAGTTCTACTATAACTTTCATCCCAATTCACTGTTACATTGGTATTCAATTTACTTAACCATCCATTTTACATTTCATCCACATTTACAACTTCAAAACATTCATTCCTCATGATTTATATCAATTGTGACTTATCTATACCTCACAAAGTCATAAGGATTACATGTTAAATTTTAAGTCTTACAGTACTGCATGAGCATGACATTTAACAGGGTAAGCAAATATAAAAACCTTTGAGTTAGAGAATAACTTTTAGTCCAATTTGAGTATTTAATATTAGACGATCTAAGCGTGTCACGACCCAAAAATCAGAGTAAATTTTTCATTTTTTTTCATACTTACCTGTCCTCTGATCGTGACCACACTCCACTAACGGTTGGGCTGTACGTCAATGCCAGTCCCACCATTCATTCCCCATACAACACAATTCCTTATTAAAGGAAAGGTTAACACAGGAGCTTTCACTAATTCTTTCCTATTCATTTACAAGTGTTCATAGTGTTTATACATCCCCGAAAGTTACTTACAAACATATTACTATGCTATTCTTATTCAGATACAATATGTACAAGTGTATATACCTCTAAATGATGGGCAGCAACGGATATCAGGAATGCAGTACTCAGTCGCCTCAAAGTCTACTGAAGGAAATCTATGTAGGAAAATGAAAGGGGTGAGCACATCAAGCTCAGTAAGGCAGTCCTACGAATAAGTAGGTAACCATACTACCTACATGAACGTGGTGTCGTGCATAAACCACCCTTTCCTCACATCATTTCAAAACAGATGCTAAATGTTGCAATTCATGATGTCATGTAAAACAAGTTCACATATGGATTTCAAAGAGCATGGAAAACTCAGCATGCAAATCCATTTAAATATTTCATTCTCGTTAAAATTTCACAATACAGCCAGGACTCAACGCCTCCCTCGGGTGTTCCTGACTCACACAAAACCATGAAATCAAATGTTTTTCAAAGCAATAGTAACATGCGAGACTAGGCAATATATATATATATATATATATATCTCAGGCAAATAACCAGGACTACGACCATATCCTCATCATCCCAAGCTACACGGATCCTGTGTGCGGGGTATCACCACTATCGGGAACCGCCACGGGAGGTGGGTAAAATCTAACCCGTCGGTCCAACCCGATCACTCAATAATCACGTCCGTAGATGGCATATCATTAAATCATAGCACGGTACAACGTACTTCATGAGACAAACATGGTACATCGTACTCCGTGGACCTATATCTCATATCAATAATCGTGTTTGTCTCAAAACACACGACAGAGCATATTTAATCGGCGTGACACACAGTCTATCCGAAGCTCGAAGCACGGCTCATCGTATGTCTCAAATCAAAATACACGTGCGAGCCTATTTAATCAGTGTAACACTCAGTATACCCGAAGCTCCAAGCACGCCTATAGTTCCATCATGAAAACCAGTGCAAGCAATGCTCTAGCACTCTATCAAAATCATGTGAAAATTTGGTGCGAGCTAGGCTCTAGCACCAATACATGTAAAACTCTAGTGCAAGCCCCTGCTCCGGCACTAATGCATGCATTACACAAATCAAAACTCGTGCGAGTTGAGCTCTAGCTCATCACATTTCCATAAAATCATGTAGGCGGCTCTGTTATCCCAAAACAATTTCCAAAAGAAATCACATTGTTGAAATCATAAGATGCTGTGAATTTTTGTTTAAAAGTTAGCCAGCCTACCCATGCATGTGTCAAACCACCTCAAAAATAGGCAAGAACCCCTTGTTCTTGCTTCTCGTAACTTTTCCTAAATTTGGAAATCTTACCATTCACAGGGGTATTTTGGTCATTTACCCATCCGAGCACCAAAAATTTTTATTTGAAATCTATATCCTTCAGACTGTTTAAGAGAATGTAAATGCAGTCGAAATTGCGTAAAGCTACCTCTAAGAGTTCATAAAATTCCCTTACCTGGAATCTCTCGAAGAGCTTATCTATTTTCCATCAATTCTGTATCGCTCGATCCGATACTCTCACAGTTACCTCTGCGAAGCTGCACATAACCAAATCTTGGGTTAATTACTGTGAGTTCAACTGTATTTCAATCTTACTGGGCTTTATTTACAGTATTGGGCACATTCACACTCAATTGGACCCATTTAATTCTTAATGGGCCTTACTCCATTTTAAGCCCGTTTTCCACTTATTAATTCCCTTCATCAGGGTCTATTGGCTCGTTGGGCCTATCAATACCCATTGGACTTTGTTCCAAACTATTTGGATAACCCGTATATCATTTACGATAAACAATTCAAAAATCCAAATATAATTTATTTTATGCATAAATTAATCTGAAATCCGTAAAATAAATTCCAATTGCGCAATAATCATACTATTGTCGTAAATGAATTTCACTTACCCGAAATTATGCGATGGTGTGCAAATCGAAATCTGAGGTATCCCCGAGAATTTTCCTCTCCTTTTTCCCTTTTTCCTTTTTCTTTTTTTTCTTTTCTTTTTTTTTCCTTTTTCTTTTCTTTTTCATTTTTCTCCTTGGCTAAACCAATCCGGTTCAACATAAAACCTTTCTCACTGAACCGGCCGACTGGTTCAATCTCTTTTCGTTGTTCCGACTTCGTCTGGCTGTTTCCTGGCGCGCCGCTACCGTCGTTCGACTCCTCTCCGGCAGGAGAACACTCGGCTACCCTTAGATCTGGTCAAATCGCCGGTGGATCGCTGGAATTGCCTTCTCTCCCTCGCGGCTTCAACTCGTCGATCCGGCTGTTTTCGACGCCGTTGGTTCCGATGGGTTCACGCTGTCGTCCTCTCTCTTCGTTAACCCTCATCTGGCCTCGTCGGTCGTCGGTGCTTCGTCGGGCTTCTCCCTCGGCTTGTTCATCTTCAGGCTTCTCTGTTTTCTCTTTTAGTTTCCTTTTTCGCGTTTTCATATTTCAGTTTCTTTTTTTATTTATTATTTTATTTTATTATTATTTTAATCAATTAAAATACATTAAAACCCAAAAATATCTCAAAAAAATCCTATTTAATTCATTTAATCAAGAAATGAATTTATCTGTCTTATTTTGTCTTTCTGGTATATTTTTCTAATATTTTCGAGATAATTTTTCGATATGAAAATTTCGATTAATTCTAATAAATTCATATCTTGATCAATTGGACTCGAAATTCAATATTTTCCTCGTTATTGATCAAGATTTCTCAATTTCATATTTTTTAATGAAATTTTCTTATTGAATTTATACCGAATTTTGATCTTTTCACCGTTTTACCCTTGCACGTGTTCGAGACAAAATTGAACCGACTCTCCTTCTTGAACCCGCGATCTTTCCTTATCTTAGGTCCTTATCTTCGGTCCGCAAGCTTCCAATCCCTTTCTTTCGGCCTGTGGCCATCTCGGCCCTTATTTTTCTATTACATACATTTCCATGCACATTCATTCATTTCCTTTACAATTTAAATCAGTAAAAACTCTTCTTATGATTCATTAATATGTGGAAAAATGTACATCACATGAATCATAAGGAATATCATCCAAAACATCATCAAAAGTAGCAAAAAAGTGGGGCTTACATAATCTCCCCCATTAAAAGAATTTTGTCCCCTAAATTGGAACTAAGTCAACCAACAAGCAACTCCGGGTACTTCTTCCGTATCAAACTCTCTAGCTCCCCCGTCGCTTCCTCCGGAGTGTGATGTTGCCATAATACTTTCACCAGAGGAATCGTCTTCGACCTCAATACTTTCTCCTTCCAATCCAAAATCTGAATCGGTCTCTCCACATATGACATACTCTCACTGAGCTCCAGTGGCTTGTATCTGATCACATGTGACGGATCCAGCTGATACTTCTGAAGCATAGAGATATGGAAAACATTATGGATGCTCGCTAGCTCAGGTGGCAACGCTAGCCTATAAGCTATGTCTCCTACTCTCTCTAGTATCTCAAAGGGTCTAATAAAATGAGGACTCAGCTTTCCTCTCTTTTCGAACCTTGTAATACCCTTGGAAGGAGAAACTTTCAGAAACACAGACTCCCCTACTGTAAACTCCAACAGTCTACGTCTTCTGTTAGCATAACTCTTCTGTTGATTCTGAGCTGCCCTCAACCTCTTACAAATCAACTGGACATCCTCAGAGGCCTAACGTACCAAATCAGGAGCAAACATCTATCTGTCACCAACTTCCTCCCATCCAATAGGAGATCGACATCTATGACCATACAAAGCCTCATGAGGTGCCATCCCGATACTCGAATGATAACTGTTATTATAGGCGAACTCTGCGAGCGGTTGGTGATCATCCCAAGAGCCTCTAAAATCAAGCACACAAGCTCTCAACATATCCTCGAGGGTTTGCATAGTTCTCTCTGACTGCCCATCTGTCTGAGGATGGAAAGCTGTGCTAAATCTCAACTGGATTCCCATAGCTTCCTGAAAATGTTCCCAGAAACGAGAAGTGAAGCGGGAATCTCTATCTGACATAACACTCACTGGGACATCATGTAGTCTCACAATATCGCGCACATATAGATCCGCCAATTTACTCAGAGTATCGGTGGCTCTCATAGCCAAGAAATAGGCAGACTTCGTCAACATGTTCACTATCACCCATATGGCATCATGTCCTCTACGGGTCCTCGGCAAACCCATCACAAAATCCATGGTGACATGCTCCCACTTCCAAGTTGATATAGGTAGAGGCTGCAATAATCCTGCAGGCTTCTGATGCTCTACCTTCACCTGCTGACATACGAGACATCTCGCAACAAACTCTGCGATGTCCCTTTTTATCCTCGACCACCAGTATACCTTTCGGAGATTCTGATACATCTTTCTACTACCCGGATGCAAGGTATCTGCGGCACCCCAGAAGTGCGAAAAACAGGGCAAATTTAAAATTTATTTACATCCTTTCACAATTCTAGGTGCATTCCTGTGCAGTGTCATGGATCATCATATATATATATGTTATAAAACTTTAACAGCAGGATCTCATCATCTAATTTACATGTAACACTATATATTACATCATATACATTCTTCAATTCCGAATAAATTAATCCTAATACATCCCATACATCACTGTTCATCAAGTGTCTATAAATACAATATTAGTCTGGGTACATGAAATGATAAATTATACCTCAAAGTACAATATATGGCCTGGAGCTCAAGTCCTCCACTAGCCACTACTCCATACGTCGCAGGGAAACTCTCTTCACTTGAAGAAATCTGGGGGGAGATAAAATAGGGTGAGATTCTAAATCGCTCAGTAAGGGGGTAAGGGACTCATTGATAAAACGATGATTTGCATAGCACAATCATTTTCTTATGTAGGTGGAAACCCAATCAACTCAGTAGAAAAGTGTAGCATAAATAATCAAAACACCATCTCAAGTCATTTCTCAAAGCTCATGCAGAAACATGAGAATAATTGGTTTAATATAAAAACCACAGATACAAGCATGTAGAAAACAGGATGCGATAATGGCTTTTCTCATAAAACATGATGAAAATCACTGCAATAGTAATGCACGTGGCGCAGCAACCAAACGCAATCTCATGTGTAAAATGAGACTAGGCAAATAAAACTCATATAAAAACTCGTCATGGCACATCAAAACGATTGAACTCGTCCCCTAGGTGGACATCCCCAATAGAGGGATTTTGTAGACAATAATACACCTATGGGCACGGTTCACTGTAGACTTGATCAGAGTCATACAGCTGTTGGTCTTACATGCTATCAAAGCACAACCCGGTCTTACATGATGTCAAAGCAATGCCACCCATCGCTGCCGCGGAGCGGGGTCATCTCACGTTACTATAACAAAGGAGTCAGTCTTACGTGCTACTAGAGCACAGCCTGGCCTTACAAGCTACAAGAGCAAAGCCCGATGTGTATTTAACATAACACGCCTAAGTCACAGTAATATCCATTATCATATAAAACCGTTTTGCCTTCACATAGCGCTCATAATGGTTTTCCTCATAAAATTCATGTCAAAACCATTTTGTATTCAACACAAAACATGTCAAAACCGAGCTCAAACCGGTAAAATCACGCACACATTTCTCAAATCTTAGTACGCCTTAACGTAGAGCCCAAATCACTTTTCCCTTTTTAAACTCAAAACGGTTGTAAAACAATTTCACATTTAGTTTACAACTCATAAAAATTGGGCCCCATCCAGCTATAAAACCGTGTGCAACAACTCATTCACAACTCATAAAAACATGCTTGTTTTCTCAAATCACATTTCATGCTACAATATCATTACAAAATTGCATACACAAATGAGTTTAAGTTTTCCCTTACCTCGTTGCACCTCGTATAGTGCAATCGTTCCCCCAAACGACGGACTAGCCTCACATTCCTCTCTGGAACTACCGGGCTGTCCAAACGATGCTAAAACGTCAATAATTCATCTCAATCACATCATCGAGCACATATTTGCTCATATTCTCGTTAAATACTACAAACCTCATTTTTTCTCATATTCCTATCATAATCCACATTCTTATCTACTACATTTCAAATCCTAGATTTTTCATGCATAATATCCATGCTAAAATCACCTCATTGTCTCGATTCCAATTTATAGCTAAAATCTCAAAATTACCATAAATTGTATAATATCACCATCACTCCAACAAAATCACAATTTCATTAACTCTAATCATTTCCTAGCTATTTTATCACAACACTCATAGTCACAATCACCAAAATCACCTCAATATCAAAGATTAAGGTTTAAAAATTTACCCAAAACTTATGGAGAGCTCTATTCACACCTCGATTCGATTCGTCCTTCAATTTCCAAGTATGTTGTTCTCTTTTGGCTGAGAAACAACTTTTCCTCTTGTCATAACCTCTGATTAGAACGAAAGTGGGCGATTTGGCGGGGAGAAAAATTTAGGGATTTCGATTTTTGAAGAGAGAGAGAATGAATTTCCAAAAAAATACAGGGGTCCTTATATAGGCCAAAAGCAGGAGATCGATCTGGTCCTTGAGGAGATCGATCTTCTCCTTACAGAAACATTTTGAGATCGATCTTCTTTCCTATGAGATCGATCTACTTATCAGTTCTTGCACATTTCCTGCATTCTGGAGCCATGAGATCGATCTCTCATCCTTGGAGATCATCTGGCCTTCACAGATTGTATTGCTACTGCATCAATTTGTAGAAAACTTAATGTAAAACTTCTTAAAATCTACCCCATAGTCCATATTTCAATCCATACACATTCAAGACTTAAAAACCTCATCTTCTTATGTTTCATCATATTTAAAACTTGTGTGTACATTAACATATCATACTTACATACTCCAAATTACAATTCTCATAACTGGAGTATACAAAATTCTCAGTTCTCACATCCTTCCCACCTTTAAAGAATTTGGTTCACCAAATTCAACTCGACTCATCAAACAGATGGGGGTACTTCTTCTTCATGAGGCTTTCCAATTCCCAAGTTGCCTCTTCCATTGAGTGATGTTTCCACAAAAAGTTCACTAATGAGATGCTTTTGGTTCTAAGTACCTTCTTTTTTCTATCGAGAATTCGAATGGGTTCCTCAGTGTAGCTCATGTCCTCTTATATGTCCATCTTTTCATACTCTATGACATGAGAAGGGTTCGGTGGTACTTCCTCAACATAGATACATGGAAGACGTTGTGTATTTCAGACATCTGTGGTGGTAATTCCAACCTGTAGGCTACCTATCCCACTCTCTCAAGTATATCAAATGGTCATATGTATCGAGGACTCAATTTCCCCTTCTTCATAAACCTCATGATACCTTTACTCAGTGATATCTTCAGAAATACTGCATCACCAACCTCAAATTCGAGTGGCCGTCTACGCATATCCGTGTAGCTTTTCTGTCTACTCTGTACAGCCTGTAATCTCTCACATATGAGTTTCGCACTTAGTACAGCTTGTTCAACAAGTTCGAGAGCATTTATCTTTCTTTCACCCAGTTTTTCCCAAGCTCCAGGGGATCTACACCTCCTATCATATAGAGCCTCAAAAGGTCCAATTCCAATACTCGCATAATAGCTATTGTTGTACGCAAACTCTGCTAGGGGTAGGTGATCATCCCATAATCCCTTAAAATTCATCGTACATGCCCTCAACATATCCTCTAAGGTCCAAATAGTCCTCTCTGACTGACCATCTGTCTGAGGATGATAGGCGGTACTAAAGCTCAATTGAGATCCCATAGACTCCTGAAACTAGGTCAAAAATCTGGAAGTAAATCGAGAATCTCTGTCAGAAGTAATACTCACTGGAGCCCCCATGTAATCTAGCTATCTCGCTGACATATAACTCAGCTAAGGCATCCACAGTATCGGCGCTCTTGATGGAAAGGAATTTGGAACTCTTTGTCAGTCTATCCACTATGACCCATATTGCATCACAACCCCTTCGGGTCCTCGGTAAACCCATAACAAAGTCCATGGTGACATGCTCCCATTTCCATGTAGGAATAGGTAAAGGCTCCAATAATCCTTCGGGCTTCCGATGCTCAGCTTTTACTTGCTGGCACACTAAACATCTGGCCACAAAATCTACCATGTCTCATTTCATACCACTCCACCAATATACATTTTCTCAAATCTCGATACATTTTAGTACTCCTTGGGTGCATGGTGTATCGCGAGCAGTGAGATTCTCTCAATATTTGTCTCTTCAGGGTATCATCGTCTGGTACACAAATTCGTTCTCTAAACCTCAACAACCCATCCTCAATGACTATGAGATCCGACTGCGAAGTCTGCTCAGCTTCGCTAACCATATCAATCAACCTCTGATCATCACACTACCCAGTTCTAATCTGATCTATAATCCTGGGCTCTATTCACAGGCTAGCCAAAAATCCAGTTTCTTCCTCTTTAACTCTGATCTGGAGTTCGGCAAATTGCTCCAATAAATCCTATTCCCTAAGCATCATAACAGATATCCCACTCTTCCTGCTCAAGGCATCAGCAACTACGTTCGTCTTTCCTGGATGGTACAGAATCTCGCAATCATAATCCGTAAGGAGTTCCATCCATCTCCTTTATCTCATGTTTAACTCTTTCTGATCAAACAGATACCTCAAACTCTTGTGGTCAGTGAAGATCTGAAATCTTTCCCTATATAAGTAGTGTCGTCAGATCTTCAAGGCAAACACCACAGCAGCTAACTCCAAATCATGTGTGGGGTAATTTTGCTCATGATCTTTCAATTGTCACGATCCATAGGCGACCACTCTTCCATGCTGCATGAGCACAGACCCCAATCCGTGATGGGAAGCATCACTATATACTGAAAATCCTCCTGATCCCTCGGGGATAGTCAACACAAGTGCCGCTGTTAATCTCCTATTTAATTCTTGAAAATTGAGCTCACATTGATCAGTCCATATGAACGGAGTCTCCTTGTGCATGAGCTTGGTCAAAGGAGCGGCAATCTTGGAAAATCCCTCCACAAATCTTCTGTAGTACCCTTCCAAACCAAGGAAACTTCTTACTTTTGTAACAGTCTTCGGTCTTTCCCAATTAAGCACAGCCTCCAGATTAATTGGATCAACTGATACTCCCTCCGCTGAAACTATATGACCAAGGAAACTATCCGATCTAGCCAAAACTAACACTTACCAAGCTTTCTATATAATTACTTATCTCGGAGTATTTGAAGTACTAACCACAAATGTTGTGCGTGCTCCTCATAAGACCGAGAGTACATCAACATATCATCAATAAAGACTATCACAAACTTATCTAGATTGTCTCTGAACACCTAGTTCATTAACCTCATAAGTTTGCAGGAGCGTTCATCAATCCAAAGGGCATCACTAGGAATTCATAATGGCCATGCCTTATCCTGAAGGCCATCTTCGAAATATCTTCCTCCTTACTCCTCAATTGGTGATAGCCCGATCTCAAATCAATCTTAGAGAAGACTGAAGCCCCTCTCAGCTGATCAAGTAGGTCATCAATCATGTGCAATGGGTATTTATTCTTCACCTTGGTTTTATTCAACAATTGGTAGTTTATGCATAGTCTGAGACTACCATCCTTCTTCCTCATGAATAACACTGGTGCTCCCCACGGTGAGACACTGGGTCTAATAAATTCTTGATCTAATAACTCCTGTAGTTGCTTCTTCAATTCCTCAAGTTCCACTAAAGCCATCCTATATGAAGGTCTAGAGATAGGCTGTGTATCTGGTACCAAATCAATGGTAAACTACAGCTCTCTTTCTAGTGGTAAACCTGGGAAGACATCCAAAAATTCACACACCACAGGTATATCCTCAATCCTCGGATGTTCCCACTTATCATCTGAGATGAGTGTTTCATAACCTTCACATGAACAATCATATTTAGTACTCTCAAAAGCAACATCAAAATTTTAATTTGCTTATAAATCACACATTAATTTCCTCAATATTTCAGACGTACACTGTAAGGTTCAGGTAGGGAGAAAGTTACAATCTTAGTTTAGTAGTCTAAACTCACTCGATTTGTTGCCAGCCAATCCATTCTCAAAATTACATCAAACCCACGTATATCTAACATCATTAGATCTGCTAACATCACTCTATCTCCCACCTTTATTTCACACCCTCTACAGATTAAATCAGTTCACTGAGACTCGCGCATAGGGATATTTACATGTAGTACATACTCTAGAGGTTCAAACTTCAAATTTAATCTACATGCAAAATGCTCAAAAATAAACGAATGTGTGTACCCTAGATCAATCAACACATGACCCGTATGATTACAGACAGAGAGTGTACCTCTTATAGTTTCTGCTGAAGTGTTTGTTGTTTTCTTATCCCGGGCAAACACACATCCCACAATGAAAGGCTTCTTTCCTTTCTCTCTAGCAATGGCCCATCTCGGGGGATTCACTCTCTGAGGTTGTTGTCTAGTAGGCTCTGGAGCATGTGGTCTCTGAGGTTGAGGGTAGTCTTTTACTCTGTGACCCATGTCTCCACATCTAAAGCATCCATGGATCAACCCAGTACAATTTCCCTCATGCGATCGGCCACAATTTCTACAAACCCTTATCTCATGCCTGACATCTCAAGAGGTCTCCCTGATGATAGGATAAGCTCTGGGTCTCTCCAATCTGCCTTTTTGTACCTCAATCCTTCCTCTTCTGAAGGAACCTCTCTGAACATCTACCTAGGAAATCGCTTGCCTCTTGCCCTTATCCCGAGTCACTGCACTGAACTCATTCTGGAATTGTACAATTTTGATTCCCCTCTGAATCTCTTGTGCTCGTCTCAGAGCATCTCCAAACTCAGTATTACATAGTCCTATCAATCGATCTCTGATGATGGGCTTCAATCCATACACAAATCTCTCTGTGCGGAGCTCTTCATTTTTTAAGGTCTCTATAGCATATCCCAATAGAGTGGTAAATCGGCTCTCATAATCATCTACAGACATATCGCCTTGTACCAGATTCAAAAACTCTGCCTGCTTCCTTCTCTGAGTAGCTTGTAGTACATATTGGCTCTAAAAGCCATTTGAAACTCTTCCCAACCAATCACATCCTGGCTGGACATCAGAATACCCTGGGCAGTACCCCACCAATCTCGAGCTCTCCCATTCAACAAATAAGTACCCATACTGACCCTCTCTGCATCAAAGCATCCCAAATAGTCGAATATGACTCTCAGCTCAGTCAGCCACTCCTCAGCCTCTGTGGGATCCTTTTTCCCATTGAATGTGGGCAGATTTAATTTCAAAAAGCCCTTCAGTCGGACCATACTTTTGTCATCAAGCTGAGTGACGGGAGGCATCGGGTCCATTTGTACTGGAGGTACGGGAGGTCCTTGTGGTGGTGTAGGAGTAGTACCCGAGGCATTAACTCT
This sequence comes from Firmiana major, assembly GCA_033439115.1. Classification (NCBI taxonomy): domain Eukaryota; kingdom Viridiplantae; phylum Streptophyta; class Magnoliopsida; order Malvales; family Malvaceae; genus Firmiana; species Firmiana major. The sequence continues at coordinate 37,460,223 of CM065907.1, read as the reverse complement.
AAAATGTTGCGCGAATAGAGCTGCCATTTGCTCAAAACCTTACCGCACATCTTGCTCAATCCGGTTAAATCGAGAGTTAGGACTCCCAAGTTGTGGGGCAGGTGGTGGAGGTGGCTCTGCCCACCTCCTCGAATGACCTCGTCGTCCACTCATTCTCAATCTCAATACGTTTCCTGCGTGGAAAACATGGCAAATTTAAAATTTATTTACTTCCTTTCACAATTCTAGGTGCATTTGTGTGCAGTGTCATGCATCATCATATATATATATATATATGTTATAAAACCTTAACCTCAGGATCTCATCATCCAATTTACTTGTCACACTATATATTACATCATATACATTCTTTAATTCCGAATAAATTAATCCTAATACATCCCATACATCATTGTTCGTCAAATGTTTATAAATACAATATTAGTCTGGGTACATGAAATGATAAATTATACCTCAAAGTACAATATATGGCCTGGAGCTCAAGTCCTTCAATAGCCACTACTCCATACGTCGCAAGGAAACTCTCTTCACTTGAAGAAATCTGGGGGGAGATAAAAAAGGGTGAGCTTTTAAATCGCTCAGTAAGGGGGTAAGGGACTCATTGATAAAATGAAGATTTGCACAACACAATCATTTTGTTATGTGGGTGGAAACCTAATCAACTAGTAGAAAAGTGTAGCATGAATAATCAAAACACCATCTCAAGTCATTTCTCAAAGCTCATGCAGAAACATGAGAATAATTGGTTTAATATAAAAACCACAGTTACAAGCATGTAGAAAACAGGATGCGGTAATGGCTTTTCTCATAAAACATGATGAAATCACCTCAATAATAATGCATGTGGCACAGCCACCAAACACAATCTCATGTGTAAAACGAAACTAGGCATAAAACTCATATAAAAACTCGTCATGGCACATCAAAACAATTGAATTCATCCCCTAGGCGGACATCCCCAATAGAGGGATTTCGTCGACAATAATACACCCATGGCCATGGTTCCCTGTAGACTTTATCAGAGTCGTACAGCCGTCGGTCTTACATGCTATCAAAGCACAGCCCGATCTTACATTCTATCAAAGCAATGCCACCCATCGCTACCGCGGAGCGGGGTCATCTCACGTTACTATAACAGAGACGTCGATCTTACGTGCTACTAGAGCATATCCCGGCCGTACATGCTACAAGAGCAAAGCTCGATGTGTATTCAACATGACATGCCTAAGTCTCAGTAATATCCATTATCATATAAAATTGTTTTTCCTTCGCGTAGCGTTCATAATGGTTTTTCTCATAAAATTCATTTCAAAACTGTTTTGTATTCAACACAAAACATGTCAAAACCGAGCTCAAACCGGCAAAATCACGCACACATTTCTCAAATCTCAGTACGCCTTAACGTAGAGCCCAAATCACTTTTCACTTTTTAAACTCAAAACGGTTGTAAAACAATTTCACATTTAGTTTACAACTCATAAAAATTGGGCCCCATCCGACTATAAAACCGTGTGCAACAACTCATTCACAACTTATAAAAACATGCTTGTTTTCTTAAATCACATTTCATGCTACAATATCATTACAAAAACACATACACAAATGAGTTTAAGTTTTTCCTTACCTTGTTGCACCTCGTATACTACAATTGTTCCCTCAAACGATGGACTAGCCTCATATTCTTCTCTGGAACTCTCGGGCTATCTAAACGATGCTAAAACATCAATAATTCATCTTAATCACATCATCGAGCACATATTTTCTCATATTCTCGTTAAATACTACAAGCCTCATTTTTTCTCATATTCCTATCATAATCCACATTCTCATCTACTACATTTCAAATCCTAGATTTTTCATGCATAATATCCATGCCAAAATCACCTCATTGTCTCAATTCCAATTTATAGTCAAAATCCCAAAATTACCACAAATTGTATAATATCACCATCACTCCAACAAAATCACAATTTCATCAACTCTAATCATTTCCTAGCTATTTTATCACAACACCCATAGTCACAATCACCAAAATCACCTCAATATCAAAGATTAAGGCTTAAAATTTACCCAAAACTTATGGGGAGCTCTATTCACACCTTAATTCGATTCATCCTTCGATTTTCAAGTATGTTGTTCTCCTTTGGATGAGAAACAATTTTCCTTCTTGTCGCAACTTCTGATTCGAACGAAAATGAGAGATTTAGAAGAGAGAGAAAGTTATGGATTTTGGTTTCTGAAGAGAGAGAATCAATTTCCAAAAAACACAAAGGTCCTTATATAGGCCGAAGGCAGGAGATCGATCTGGTCCTTGAGGAGATCGATCTTCTCCTTACAAAAACATTTTGAGATCGATCTTCTTTCCTATGAGATCGATCTGCCTATCAGTTATTGCACTTTTCCTGCATTTTGGAGCCATGAGATCTATCTCTCATCCTTGGAGATCGATCTGGCCATCACAGATTGTACTGCTGCTGCATCAATTTGTAAAAAACTCAATGTAAAACATCTCAGAATCTACCCCATAGTCCATATTTCAATCCATACACATTGAAGACTTAAAAACCTCATCTTCTTATATTTCATCATATTTAAAACTTGTGTATACATTAACATATCATACTTACATACACCAAATTACTGTAAGACCCGTATTTTTGTATATAAACCTTATGAAATGCATAAGTATATACATGTACATGCTATGTGAAGCATAAATGATATAAGTCTATAAGTTGTTGTACACACTTGTGATATAATCTTGTGTTGTACACACAAGTTTCATTATGTATGAATGTGAAGAAATGGACTTTTCTCAATGATGAATGTGAATAGAACTTAAAATGAGTAGTGTGGTAAAATGGAAGGGAGTTGCATGAGTGGCATAAAGCTTTATACTTCCATTTGATATATATTGTATACCTTTGGTTATACAATGAATGCACACAAGTTTTAATATGCATAAAGGATAAATGGATGTCATTTTCAAGCCTTAAAGATGGTTGAATGAGAAAATGACTATGGCAGCAAAATCAAGTAATGTTTGGTGTGAGTTACTGTAGAAAAGTGCAGTAAAATCTGGAAAATATGAATGCCAGATCGATCTGAAAGAGCCAAAACTGCTTATGTTCGAGTAATGGAACAGGGCAGATCGATCTCCAAGGAGGCCAGATCGATCTCCTTAAGCTACTGACTTGCAACAGATCGATCTTCTGCAAGAGCAGATCGATCTCCTTAAAGTTCTATGTTGTGCAGATTGATCTCATGCTAGGAACAGATCGATCTCATTAATCCTTGAAGGTCTATTTCAAGAGAAAAATGCTGAGAAGATCGATCTCTTGGGGTAGCAGATCGATCTCATCAAGGTATGACCTGCATTCACGGGAAAATACAAAACCTTTCCATATTTTGACACCAAGTGACCTAAATCCCCCTCTAAACTATAAACACTTTCCATAAAGGTTGGAGGCAAGTTTGTTTCATCAAAGTTGTTCATAAAGTGGAGAAGAACAACATAGTTGGAAGCTAGAAGTTGAGGTGATCCATTTAAGGGAGAAAAGGAGTTTTCCCCCAAAGTGTGCTAAGTGGAGAAAAGCTGCGATTGGTAAGATTTCAATATCCCAATCTCATATATGTTAATCTATATACTTGTATGAGTAGATTGGTATATAGATTAATGGTTGAAACATCTTAGAAGTGTTAAACTATCCATGACCTAGAAAATGGCTAAATGAGCCAAAATTAAGAGTTATTGAGTAGGCATGGATTTGATGATGATTTAAGCATGCCTAAATGTTATTAAGCATGTATAGATGCTTATAAAATGATTTGATGAAGTTCATGTGCTAGAAACAAAAGTAGCTCAAATTGACTATAAGTGGTGTTTGATGAAATACCATAATGAAGTGAAAATCATGAACTTGAGGTATTAAGAGTGTAATATCGATTTAAGATGAATCGATAGACTCGAGGAGTCTAAGAGATTCTTGGAAAAGAGTTATAGACTCAAAATGGACTTGTAAGAGGATAAAGTCCACTAAGGCATAAAAAGGACAAATGAGATGTAAATGGACAAATACATTGATTTGAATATCATGCATGTGAAATGAAGTATATGATAGTATACTGATGTGTGTGATATACAATTTCAGCTACGAAAGATAAAGATGGAGTTGATATGACCAGATCACAAGCTAGTGGAATCAAAGAAAAAGATTCAAGCGTGATTCGAGGTAAGAAAGTTATGTAAGCTATAGAGATAGCTATACGTATGTTTTCTTATCTGCTGTGTGAATTGTATATGATAATAGATAGATATCGATATATCTAGAAGAAAACTACGTATGAAAATAAGTCGATAAGCATGTGTTGCATGACTTCTGTGATTCTTGTGAAAAGAGGTTTTTCAAATGTTTTGAGAAAGAATGATAATGGACAGGCTCCAGTTTTAACCAATTGTATGAAAAGTGTAGACAGAGTGATCGAAGGGAGTTTATCCTCTCACTCATACTTAGTGAAAGGAGCTATTCTATTTCTTTACTATGTGGAGTCATGCTGAGCATGAGAGGCAAAGGTAGATTGACCAGCCCTGCTCGCACATTATTTTCAAATGGATTTTGAGAAAGTAAATGAGTGCTTGATACCTCGAGGATATTGTGTATTCTATCGAGAGCTTGCAAGTGATTTCGAGACAATAAAAATGGGTGATAAGGATCCATGGGAGCATGATGTATCGTGAGTGTTAGCCATGGGGTACGATGTGCCGTGACTATCTGTGTGACAACTATGTGAGATCTGTGTGATATCTGTGTGATGTTGAAGAGATGGTTGATCCGCCTCCCTAAGCATGGGGTTCCCGCATACCTGATCAGTGTAGCCTGGAATCTGACTATGGCCATAAGTCTACAAAAGTTGCATAAGTCTGTATCTGTGTGATACGATATTGCCACTACTGTGTGAGGTGACGGACATCCTCCTTCGTTATGTGTTTGGGGATGGGATGACCCATGATTTATGTCTCAACGTGTAACTGATTTACAAAGTATAAAGTATTTTCTATATGTGATCTGTGTGAATCGAGTATGTTGTGTAAACCTGTGTGGTATTGAAAGATGATCTGCGTGAAGCTATGTGTTTACTGGGTGAAAAGTGATTTCAAGTGTGAACTGTGTGCAATTTTAAACTCAGTGATTTTGTATGATAAACTGTGAGAATATACACATACCCATCTGGTGAATTAACGGTTTCGCATTGATGGAAATTGATTTAAAGAACATGCATATTATTTCATAAGGAAATGTGAGTATGTATTTTAGCATGTAAATAGTTTAGTTATCTACCTGCTTGCACATTTTACTTACTGAGCGCGTTATGCTCACCCCCTTATTTCTTCCTCCACAGATACTACTCAGTAATGAGTACTGCAGTCATCCCTGCCACAGTATTCTCTAGTCATCCAGCTGTATAGAGAGGTATACACTATGTGATGATATGAAAGAGAAATTTTGTATCCTATAAATTAATGCACAATCTAGTAATGTGTTGTACAAAAAGGGATGTATAATTAGTAGAAACTGATGTAAAAGTTCCCGTATATGTTACAGAAGTCCAGTTTCTATTTCAATTTGTTTAATTACATTAATTAAACTATAAATGAGTAAGATATGGATTGGATTTGACTCACAGCCAAACTGTAAGTGTTTAAGGTAAAAGGTCACGAAAGAGGGTCGTGACAATTACAATTCTCATAACTGGGGTATACAAAATTCTCAGTTCTCACAATATACTTCGACGAATGAGCTTCCGATAAAATCAACCTCCTGATCTCAGTGTCCTCGGGAACACATATCCTATCTCGAAACCTCAGTAATCCATCTGAAGTCAAATCAAAATCAATCTCAATACCCATTTGCATCTGCCTGACAACCTCAATGCAATGTTGATCATCATGCTGAGCCTGTCAGATCCGATCCACCAAATCCGACTCCAACTGCAGGCTAGCAATCATACAACCACTATCAGCATCAGGCGGGGTCACATCCAAACTGAGGCTCGTAAACTGTTCTAATAACTCGTGTTCCCGTACCAACATATAAGAAATCAACCCGAGATGTTTCCTGCTCAACGCATCAGCCACTACATTCGCCTTACCCAGTTGGTATAGGATCTCACAATCATAGTCCTTCAGAAGCTCAAGCCATCTTCTCTGTCTCATGTTCAGCTCCTTCTACGAGAATAGATACTTGAGACTTTTGTGATCGGTAAATACTTGGAATTTTTCACCATAAAGATAGTGGCGCCATAACTTCAGTGCAAACATAATGGCCGCCAACTCCAAATCATGGGTAGGATAGTTCCTCTCATGGCCCTTCAACTGCCTGGATCCATAAGCGATTACCTTCCCGTCCTACATCAGAACACAGCCCAGTCCTTGGTAAGAAGCATCTGTGTATACAGAAAAACCTCCTGAGCTGGTAGGAATGGTGAGAATCGGAGCAGTGGTCAATCGACGCTTCAGCTCTTGAAAACTCTCCTCACATCTATCGTCCCACTCAAATGCAACACTCTTCCAAGTGAGACATGTCAACGGAGCAGCCAACCTCAAAAATCCCTCCACAAACCGACGATAATATCCAGCTAAACCCATAAAGCTCCTGATCTCTGTAACTATCTGAGGCCTTTGCCACTGAACTACCACCTCAATCTTAGATGGGTCCACTGACACACCATCCCTCGACACAATATGTCCCAAAAAGGAGATCTGTTCAAGCCAAAAATCACACTTATTGAGTTTAGCATACAACTTCTGCTCACGGAGAGTCTGCAATACAATCCTCAGGTGCTGCTCATGCTCCTCTCTAGACCTCAAATAAACCAAGATGTCATCGATGAAGACAATCACAAACCGATCTAAATACGGATGAAACACCTCATTCATTAATGATATAAAGGCTACGGGAGCGTTCGTCAACCCGAATGGCATAACCATAAACTCAAAGTGACCATAACGGGTGCAAAAAGTTGTCTTAGGTACGTCTCCATCCCAAACTCCCAACTGATGGTACCCAGATCTCAGATCAATCTTAGAAAAGACTTGCGCTCCCCGTAGTTGATACAACGAATCATCAATCCTCGGAAGGGGATACTTATTCTTGATGGTAGCCTTATTCAACAATCTGTAATCAATACATAATTAAAGGCTCTCATCCTTCTTCCTCACAAACAGAACCGATGCTCCCCATGGCGACACACTCGGTCTGATAAAACCCTTCTCTAATAACTCTTGCAACTGTTTCTTTAGCTCCTCCAACTTAATTGGAGTCATCATGTACGATGGTCTAGATATCGGCTCTGTACCAAGTGCCAGATCAATACTAACTCTGTCTCTCTCGCTGGCGGTAACCCTGGTAACTCATCTGGAAAGACATCTGGGAACTCTTTAACCATTGGAATGTCTTTCAGTTCCGGGCGTACCTCAGCCATATCTACCACGTACACAATAAAACCTTCAAACATAATTCATCCAATTAGTACATCATTCATTCATACACTTACAAAATTCTCATTCTCGTTAACTTCAAGGAAATTGTATGATACATTTTTTTGGAGTATGAAATGTGACTGTCTTAGCAAAACAATCTAAAACAGCTCGATTAGTAGCCAACCATTCCATTCCTAGGATTACATCAAAATCTCTCATGTGCATCAAGATTAGATCGGCTGTCATCACTCTTCCACCTATTCTCAACTCACAGTCCCTAAACACATACTCTATTAACTGACTGGTGTTCATGGGAGTGCTTATTAACAACTTACTCCTCAAAGGGGTGAGTTTCGCATACTTAAACAATTTATATGAAAATGAAGGTGATACAAATGAATGCGTAGAACCAGGATCTATCAACACATATGCTTCTAACTCAAAGATCAGAATAGTACCTTTCACCACATCCGATGACTGATCTGTCGTATCTTGGTCTAGAGCATGTACTCGCCCTTTACCGACTACTTGCTTCCCCTTCTCTTCTGTCGTCACCTTCCTCCTTGGAGCAGAAGTCTCATCGGAAGCCCTCTCTGAGCCCTTGCCCTTCTGAGGGGCACTCTCTATCATCTCTGGGCAATCCCTAACGATATGCCCGGGCTTCCCACATCTGAAGCATACCACTGTGGTACCAAAACAGGGTCTATCACCGTGATATCTATCACACCTACTGCATCTCTCAGTCGTAGGTTGTGGCCTCCCTATCACAATACCCTTCTGTGGAGCAAAAGTAATGGCCGGATACATGGGAGATCTAACTGGCCTCTCCTGAACCTCCTCTATCCTAGGCCTCTTCCCCGATAATCATCTGCCCCCTCTATAATCAGAACCTCTGTGCTCTATCGGTCTCTTCCTCTCCCTATCTCTAACTCTGCCAGCCTTCCCGAACTCTAAGGCACTCCTCTCAAAATCTTGCTCAATCAACTACGCCCTGCGCACTGCCTCATCATACGTCGAGATATCTAATGGGATTAACTTGGACCGAATCGCTAGTCTCAATCCATTCATAAATCTTCAAACCTTTATGACCTCACTACTCATAGTGTTAGGGTCCTATCTGCCCAGGGAAATGAACCTCGTCTCATACTCATCCACAGACCTGCCCCCTTGGGTCAAACTCAAAAACTCAGCCTGCAGCTTTCGCTGAGCTGTGTCTGATACGTACTGCTTACGGAAGGCCTCTAAAAATACTTCTCAGCTAATCTTTGTATGCCGAGCTCTCAGAATCGGTCTGGTGGACTTTCACCAGTTCTCCGCCAATCCCTTCAGCATAAGCGCGACAAAGGCTACCATTTTAGAAGTAGTACACTCGAAGAACCCGTATAGCTTCTCCATCTCACTCAACCAATCCTCAGTTACCACTGGGTCCTTTGCCCCGCTCAACGACAGTGGCTTCTGGAACTGGCGCAATCTATCCATATCGCATCCATAACCCCATTCTCTAATACTCTGCGATGGGGCACCAGGTAAAACTGTGTCCTGAACTGGTAGAGGTGTATGAGTATCTGTATCCTGAACTGGCTGTACAGGAGTATCAGGAGCAGCTACCAGTCCAGCATCACCCTGTCCACCTCTATCTCCATGTAAAGACTACGTAAATAACTCCAAAATCATCTTGAGGCTCCGCTCTATCCTAACGAAACGCACCTCGGTAGTCTCTGCAGGTCTCTCTGCTGAACCCTGTGGAGCATGCTCAACCTCAGTCTCCTCCTCAACCTTTTCCTGGGTCTCATGGGTCGACTCAGCACGATTAGCAGGCTCAGGTCTACCTCTACGACCTCTACCTCCTCTACCGCGACTGGTGTTCGACATAATGCCCAAATCCTGCATTCTCAACCATTTCTTAGTTAAAACCCATCTTGATATACACTATTGTATCTAAATAAGAACAGTAACATTGGGGTATAACTTCCTAATTACTGACACTAACACACATCAGACCAACCTCGCTCTAATACCACCAATTGTCACGACCCAAAAATCAGAGTAAATTTTTCATTTTTCTTTCATACTTACCTGTCCTCTGATCGTGACCACACTCCACTAACGGTTGGGCTATGCATCAATGCCAGTCCCACCATTCATTCTCCATACAACATAATTTCTTATTAAAGGAAAGGTAAACACAAGAGTTTTTCACTAATTCTTTCCCATTCATTTACAAGTGTTTACAGTGTCTGTACATCCCCGAAAGTTACTTACAAACATATTACTGTGCTATTCTTATTCAGATACAATATGTACAAGTGTATATACCTCTAAATGATGGGCAACAACGGATATCAGGAATGCCATACTCAGTCGCCTCAAAGTCTACTGGAGGAAATTTGTGTAGGAAAATGAAAGGGGTGAGCACATCAAGCTCAGTAAGGTAGTCCTACGAACAAGTAGGTAACCATACTACCTACATGAACGTGGTGCAGTGCATAAACCACCCTTTCTTCACATCATTTCAAAACAGATGCTAAATGCTACAATTCATGATGTCATGTAAAACAAGTTCACATATGTATTTCAAAGAGCATGGAAAACTCAACATGCAAATCCATTTAAATCATTTCATTCTCCTTAAAATTTCACAATACAGTCAGGACTCAACCCTTCCCTCGGGTGTTCCTGACTCACACAAAACCATGAAATTAAATGCTTTTCAAAGGAATAGTAACATGCGAGACTAGGCAATATATATATCTCAGGCAAATAACCAGGACTATGGACATATCCTCGTGATCTCAGGCTACACGGATCCTGTGTGCGGGGTATCACCACTATCAGGAACCGCCACGGGAGGTGGGTCAAATCCAACCCGTCGGTCCAACCCGATCACTCAACAATCATGTCTGTACACGGCATATCATCAATCATAGCACGGTACAGCGTACTCCATGTGACAAGCACGGTACATCTTACTCCGTGGACCCACATCTCATATCAATAATTGTGCCTGTCTCAAAACGTACATGCGAGCATATTTAATCGGTGTGACACACAGTCTACCCGAAGCTCCAAGCACGGCTCATCACATGTCTTAAATCAAAATGTACGTGCGAGCCTATTTAATCGGTGTAACACTCAGTATACCCGAAGCTCCAAGCACGACTGTAGTTCCATCATGAAAACCAATGCGAACAATGCTCTAGCACTCTATCAAAATCATGAGAAAATCTGGTGCAAGCTAGGCTCTAACACCAATACATGTAAAACTCTAGTGCGAGCCCCTACTCTAGCACTAATGCATGCATCACACAAATCAAAAATCGTGCGACCTAAGCTCTAGCACGTCACATTTTCATAAAATCACGTAGGCGGCTCTCTTATCTCAATACAATTCCAAAAGAAATCATATTATTGAAATCATGAGATGTTGTGAATTTTTATTTAAAAGTTACCCAGGCTACCCATGCATGTGTCAAACCACCTCAAAAACAAGGAAGAACCCATTGTTCTTGCTTCTCGTAACTTTTCCTAAATTTGGAAATCTTACCCTTCACAGGTGTATTTTGGTCATTTACCTATCCGAGTACCAAAAATTTTTATCTGAAATCTAGACCCTTCAGACTATTTAAGAGAATGTAAATGCAGTCGAAATTGTGTAAAGCTACCTCTAAGAGTCTGTAAAATTCCCTTACCTAGAATCTCTCTGCAAGCTTATCTTTTTTCCACCAATACCATATCGCTCGATCCAATACTCTCACAGTTAACTCTGCGGAGCTGCACATAACCAAATCTCGAGTTAATTACTGTGAGTTCAACTGTATTTCAATCTTATTGGGCTTTATTTACAGTATTGGGCTCATTCACACTCAATTAGGCCTATTTAATTCTTAATGGGCCTTACTCCATTTTAAGTTCGTTTTCTACTTATTAATTCCTTTCATCAGGGTCTATTGGCTCATTGGGCTTATCAATAACCATTGGGCTTTGTTCCAAACACTTTGAATAACCCGTATATCATTTACGACAATTAATTCAAAAATCTAAATATAATTTATTTTATGCAGAAATTAATCTGAAATCCGTAAATTAAAAACCAATTGCGCAATAATCATACTATTGTCGTAAATGAACTTCACTTACCCGAAATTATGCGATGGTGAGCAAATAGAAGTTCGATCAGGCTCACGTACGCGATTTATCGTCGAACTGCACAATTTTATATTTAATTTTGGGTTAATTTTCGATCAAATATAATTTTAAATAAATCTCCCAGAATCAATTCAGTCAATTTTAGACTGCTTATCGACTTACCCAAAATTTGAGGTATCCTCAGGAATTTTCCTCTCCTTTTTCCCTTTTTCCTTTTTCTTTTTTTTTTTCTTTTTCTTTTTTCCTTTTTCTTTTCTTTTTCTCCTTGGCTGAACCGGTCCGGTTTAGCACAAAACCTTTCTCACTGAACCGACTGACCGGTCCAGTCTCTTTTCGTCATTCTGGCGTCGTCCGACCGTTTCCCGACGCGCCGCTGCCGCCGTTTGACTCCTCTCGGGCTGGAGAACAGTCGGCTAGCCTTAGAATCTGGTCAAATTGCCGGTGGATCGCCGAAATCGCCTTCTGTCCCTCACGGCTTCAACTCGTCGATCCGACTATTTTCGACGCCGTCGGTGCGCGTCGTCAGTGCCGATGGATTCGTGCGGTCGTCCTCTCTCTTCGTCGACCCTCGTCTGGCCTCGTAGGTCGCCAATGCTTCGTCGGGTTTCTCCCTTGGCTTGCTCGTCTTCAGGCTTCTCTGTTTTCTCTTTCAGTTTCCTTTTTCGCGTTTTCAGATTTCAGTTTCTTTTTTATTATTAATTTATTTTATTAGTATTTTAATCAATTAAAATACATTAAAACCCAAAAAATATCTCAAAAAAATCCTATTAAATTTATTTAATCAATAAATGAATTTATCTGTCTTATTTTGTCTTTTCAATATATTTTTTCAATATTTTCGAGATAATTTTTCGGTGTGAAAATTCTGATTAATTCCAATAAATTCATATCTTGATCAATTGGACTCGAAATTCAATATTTTCCTCGTTATTGATCAAGATTTCTCAATTCCATATTTTTTTTAATGAAATTTTCTTATCAAATTTATACCGAATTTTGATCTTTTGACCACTTTACCTTTGCACATGTTCGGGGCCAAATTGAACCGACTCTCCTTCTTGAACCCACGATCTTTCCTTATCTTAAGTCCTTATCTTCGGTCAGCATGCTTCTAATCCCTTTCTTTCGGCCTATGGCCATCTCGGCCCTTATTTTGTTATTACATACATTTCCATGCACATTCATTCATTTCCTTTGCAATTTAAATCAGTAAAAATTCTTCTTATGATTTATTAATATGTAGAAAAATGTACATCACATGAATCATAAGAAATATCATCCAAAACATCATCAAAAGTAGCACAAAAGTGGGGCTTACAAAGCATGGTTCATTAGTTTCATCATTTTTTATTTTCATTATACATTAATTCCATGTATAATAATACGCAATCATATAACAAGTCATTGAGCCCTGATGTCATTTAATAGTTTGAAATCAGAATTCATTTTAATCTTAAATAATAATCAAACATAAAAGTCTTTTTAAACTTCAATCAATCCATTACCTATTTTATGTTGAGTTTGAATTTAAAAATAAAATTAAATTCAATTCAATTCAATTCAATTCAAACTAAGTATCAAATCTCAAATTTAAGTTGTTTACTACGTCAACTTATAGTTAATTTGATTACCTCTACATGTTTACTTTAATTGATATTAAGGTAAAGTTTGTGAGAGCACATGACAAAAATAATAAGATAAAATAAAATAAAGAGAAATTATATATGTAATTACATTTTTGTTCAATAGAATCGGATTTAAGAAGAGAAGGATGATTATTCATACAAGTAAAATAATGATTTTTTTTTTTTTGCTCAATCAGAAATTTCATTAATGAAACAGAAGGTACAACAAAGAAATATCACCAGTGCGCCATTCCACTCGCCCCACAACCAACAGAAAATGAAGCAAAATAACCCCCTCATACAGCAGTACTAACCAGAACAACAGAACATAGTCAAAATACAAACTCTACCGCAATATACAAGGGACACTTAACAAATTTGCATATCAGGATAAAAACGTAACAGCTATCAAAACGCAGAAAACATGATCGATCTGTCAATATACATTTTTACCAAAGAATCTACGAAGAAATTGGCTTTCCTAAAACAATGAACAATTTCCACCAACCCAATGAACTTCCACAGCCTATCAATTTCATTAAACATATGTCATTCTTTTCAAGATCTTTTATCTTTAAACTTGATTCATATGACAACAATCAGAGAATCAAATTCAATAAAAAGAGATTTCGATCTAAAATATACTGAAGAGGGAAATAGTTCCAAAGCAACTTTAATAGCACATACCTCAACAATAAGAGATTAGATTTAAGGTTCGATTTTTCCATTCTCTTATTATGTCTCTCTATGAAAAAAATATAATTTTTAACTAGCGCACACATCTGGGAATGAAACTAACCTATAAAGTTTTTAGAGGCTTATAAATTCTACTTTTTTTTTATTTTATGCAATTTCACAAATTTATTTTCTGTTGACCGAACAAAAAAAAAAAACTTTTCCTCATTGTTTTAGTTTTTTTTACACTACCATTATCATATCTATACGATAATTTTAAACGAACCATTGTAATAGAGCAAATATATATATATATATATATATATATATATATATATATATATATATATATATATATATATATATATATCATGACATTTCATGCTATTTATTTTTCATGAAAGATAAGAAAGAAGAAAGGAACGTATACACACATATATTTATTTAACTTGGTGAAATTCATTTGTAGAAGTTACAGGCATACATGTAATTTTCTTTCCTTCTGCATAGTTCCTTACCCCTCTCCCCCAACTTAATTAATTAAAGCAGCAACATTAGGAGAAAAGAGAGTAAATTAATATTGAACGCATTACCCATTAGCATATATATACCTATCAAGGTAAGGCTAGGGTTGATGAAGAATTTTGAGGGTGTAGTGTGAAATGCAGTGAGCAGGAGCAGGTGTAAGGCTTTCATGGTTATGCTTCCCTTCGTAAGTTGTTATCACGAACCTCGAATCTTCTCTTTCCCTTTCCACCCTCTTTTTCACCTTGCATCCCCTCGCTGCGCACTTGTAATAGTTCCTGTATTGTGACGAATTTAATTAACAAAGTGCAATCATTTATGTAACATATAAGAATTATTCCAACCACAGCCATCTGTAGCCCCTCTGCAATAGGAGACTATCGCTTGGCTGTCGCTCAGGCTAATTGGCACCTTTAATCTTACAAAACCTAAGGGTTTCCAACATATAGGGATTTGTTCAATCATCTAAGTTAAAGCCGATTAAAGGAGACTACAACCAGAAGCATAGTATTCGATTACCTTGGATTAGGGCTATTCTTAACCTTCTTCTTCCCATATTTTCTCCATTTGTACCCATCATCCATTATTTCGAGATCAGATTTGGTTCGGAAAGCAATTTTAAGCCCCGCAGCATCCCTTTCCGTTGTGATCTTTACACAACCCTTATCATCATTTCTGCATAACAAAAAGATTTAAATACAAAAAGAAAAATATGTATATTTTAGAGAAAAAAAAATAAGTACAGGAAAATGTAGTCCAATACTAGAATAATTACGAAGGAAATTTGTCACGGTTGCATATAATAATCAGCAGCACAGCTACTTCGCGGAACCTGCAGCTCCCAGCAGCTATCATTGATTGAACTGCTAGTCATCATCTCATAGATTCTCATTCAATGAAATGAATGGATTTTGAGAAAATGTAGTCGAAGCTTTTAGACCAGAAGAGGCAGTAGTTTCCTTAGTTTCTTCAAGATCAGCAGCCGGTAGAAATAGAAAATCTTCAAGGTTTAGTTGTTGATCGCTACTGTTGATTTCCATGGTGTGAGTGCGGATAGGGTTTGTTGTTGCAGCTAGGAAGGTGGTGGTGATGTTGGAATTGGACATGGTTGGAGTGAGAGAGGGTGTGAGTGGAAAATCTTCAAAGAGTAGAAAGTTTCTTTGTTTGATTTACTTTAACCGAGAGAAAATAATACTTTAAAAATAAAAATTGAATGGGTTTTTCATGGGAACTTCCATGTGGAAGACATTAGTCTTCCCTTCTTACTGACACGTGCCTTAGACTTTTGCATTTTTTGTTTACATTATAATTAACTCTCTGGTCTCCTGCGCATTGTTTTGTCCAACCGCAGTTAATTAAGGAGTATATATATATATCTTAATTACATAAATGAAAAATAATTAATTATCAGCAAAATTGGAGACTATATTTAATTACGCGAAAGAGTTGAAATTACCACATAAATATTTACCGTACCATGAAAAGAAGAATTAGGGTAGCGAAGGCCACAACCAATATTAAATATTTCTTTAATAAAAATAAAAAAACAATTTCCGCAAGTCTCAAACTCATGATGTGCGAATTTAAAGCATGCCAGACGAAAAAAAAAAAAAAAGTCTGAAAATGTACCCTTTCCAATCCTCCTTGACCGTGATATACATCTGTGTAAAATGATATTGCTAGATAAAATAATGCTGATTTCAAACTATTGTAAGGGTTTTTTTTTTTCTATTATTCAAAAGGAAGCATTATGATTCTAATTTAGAATATGTACCTATGCCCATATACACAACCTGCCCTTACTTCAACTTGAGCAATGCTCAAGCCACTGAGGGTAGGTCTAAGATCATTTTTTACTTTCAAATATCAATTTAAGTTTGATAATTTGGATTATAAACCAAATTCGGATTTAAAATTTAGTATAAATTATTTTATAAAGCATGATATTCATGATTATTTTTAACTGCATGAATTTGTGCGAATAAGACATTGACAAAGTGATACAAAAAAAAATCTCTTAAGATTTTAAGGTTCTAAATTCAAATTTTACTATGTGTAAACTTAGTTTAATTATTTGGCCTAATTATTTACTGTTAATTTTGTTGAGTTGTATGGCACTAAGTTCTACGATTCTAATACTTCTCATATAACTGCTTAAAAAAAAAGAAACCTTCATGAGTTTGTTGAATATTTATTTAATGGTAAAACAAAAACTTCATGAATTTGTTGAACGTCTATTGAATAGTAAATTTTAAATTTTTATAATTTGTTCTTTCAAATATTTATGTATTTGAGTAGATTACACGAATGGTGGTCATGCATCAAATTCACATAACTTACGTTTTGATCATTAATTTAATTTAATTTAATTTGTCACAAATAAGTTATTTAAGTATACTTGGTCAACTGATGGCCAAAAAGAAAATTTACTTGGTTAAGTATATATACTAAATTTGGTCAACCATTTAAATTTCAATCAATCAATTAGTGATAAAAAATAACATGACTGTCACATAATCTACTACATAAATTACGTACAACATGAATTAAATTAAAATTCAAATCTTAACCTTTTAGGCATCTTTTTCATTTAAAAATTAAAAATATATACCTACTGGTGAGGAGAAAAAAATGAGAAAAAAAAAGATGTATTGATTAGTGTAGCAGCCTAATCACTTTTCTATCACTTGATTGGATAACATCTTTTAGGAGTGACCAAATTTGATCTAGTTGACAAATTTCATTGATCTATTTAAAGTAATTAAAAAAATTATGTAAAAGATTAATGATCATTCCTCTAATTTACTCCATGCAATGGCTTTGGGCGCGCGTATAGTACTGAGTCTACAACTAATTAAGTCTTTATTTCAAATGTTGGTTGTTGCCTTGAATCCCATGATCTTACCCTTTCTACCTAACTTTTTGGTTTTGGTTTATCCTTTAAAACAAGCTTGTTTTATTATAATTAAATTAATCTAATTATCAAATTAAACAAAATTGACAATCAAATTGAAAATATTTGTATCAATCAACAAACCAACATATATACAACCAATAAATTCAGCATAAAGTTCAATTAAATTCATACATAATCTGAAACTCAAACCTTTTGTATTTGTTTTCTGTAGGTTGCATATATATATATATATATATATATATATCTTCTTTTCTTTAGAAACTAATAATTTGTTCCTAATTAATTAATTCAAAAGGTTGTTGGTCTATCAACCGCAAATGTAAATGCATGGATAACAAACATAGAACTTTTAAAAGAAGCACGGAATTCTAACGAGGAAAAAGGTATGTGATCTCATAAACCTTTTATCAAGAATGATGAATTTCATTTGATAGCAACAACCATTCATGAAGAAAATGCCACCAAACTTATCATAACTTTAATGCTGCCAGTCAAAGTGATGTACAGATTATAATGTAAAGGAGAAGAAGAGGCAGAACAGAAGAGGTTGATTTTAATTGTCATCAGTTTTTTGCATAAATTTAATTTTGCTTTAGAATAAAAGGAGAATTAGAAATAAGGGCAATGGATAAAATATAACGACAATTTGCTAACAGTACCGAAATCATTCCTTATCAAGGACATAAAAAGTTAAGAACTTGATATTTTCAGTATGGCTAAGATTTAAGGAGATCACAATTACTAAACTACCTTTAAACTTTTTTTTTCTATATTTTATTTTATTCTTTCTTCTAATTATTAACTATTGTTGGTAGTTTACAACAATAAATTTTGATGTTGTAGGAATCTCTATCTTGATGTCCATGTGTTATTAAGAACTTTGCAAGAAACTAAGAGATCAGAGTGACGTAAGGATCTGTCCCTATCGGAACACTCTGATGCTTAAGTCAGAAAAGAACTTATCAGAGTCTCAGTAAGAAATGTAGTCATTACTTGAGACGTGTTCACTATTTATGGAGGTAAAATTAGCTAGCACTTACCCTTTTGATCGTGGTTTAATGAAACCGGTCTAAGTGGCATTCATGGGTCCTATTTTGTTAAGCCTATACTATAAGCATTATCAAAGAAGTTGGTCTAGGCACGCGACTAGGTCCCATATGTGAAAAGGGCCTTTTGGCAGGAGAGTACACTCCTGCCATTAGGTCTACCGTATGATAGGGCCTCTCACCTCTAACGAGAGAGTCTCTTGCATAGGTTGTGGAAGACCTTCGGCAGGAGAGTCTCTCATACTAGGTGAGAGACCTTTGTACCCTTCCATGTGGCACGTGTCACGCCCCGGAAGCGCGAAAAATAGGGCTAATTTAAAACTTTTTATTCATTAATTCACAATTAAGGGTGCATTCCTGTGCAGTGTCATACATCATCACCTATATTATACCTCAGGATCTCGTCATTGAATAGTATATATTATATCATATACATTACTTGATCTCAAGTTAATTAATCCTAATACATCCCATACAATATTATACATCAAGTGTCTGCAATTATGATAATTATCTGGGTACATGAAAAGATAAAAGATACATTAAAATACAATATATGGCCTGGAGCTCAAGTCCTCCACTAGCCACTACTCCGTACGTCACAGGAAAACCCTTTTCACTTGAAGAGATCTGGGGGGAAAGAAAACAGGGTGAGCTTCTAAATCGCTCAGTAAAGGGGGTAAGGGACTCATTTCATAAACCAAAATGCACATCACAAAATATTTATTTGTATGTGAAACTCATTAATCTCATTTGAAAACCATAGCATGAAAGTACTCAAAACGACATTCTCATGTCTCAAATCATGTGAAAACATGAAGTAAAAAGGCTCAGTCTAGAGCAATAACAAAGCATGTGAAAATAATGCGATAAACGCTTTCTCAATTAACGTGATAAAATCACTGTAATAATAATGCACGTGGCACAGCCACTAAACACACGTGGCATAGCCACTGATTTAAATTCACACGTGGCACAGCCACTAAACACACGTGGTATAGCCACTGAGTTAAATTTACATGTGGCACAGCCACAGGATAGGGTTTCACATGGCAACGGCCACCAATTAGGGTTTCTCACGTGGCAACGGCCACCAAATAGGGTTTTCACGTGGCAACGGCCACCAAATGGGGTTCTCACGTGGCAACGGCCACCAAATGGGGTTTCTCACGTGGCAACGGCCACCAAATGGGGTTTCTCACATGGCAACGGCCACTAAATAGGGTTTCTCACGTGGCAACGGCCACCAAATAGGGTTTCTCACGTTACCAGAAAGGAGAAGAATCGGGCTTACATGCTACCAGAGCAATGCCCGGTGTGTACTCAAAACTACACACCTAAGTCTTAATCACATAAGACTAGTTTGCCTTCACGTAGAACTCATAGTGGTTTTTCTCTCGTAAAACTCATTTAAAACCGTTTTGTACTCAACACAAAACATATTGAAACCGAGTCCCAACCGGTAAAACACGTACACATTTCTCAAATCTCGATATTGCCTTAACGTAGAGCCCAATTCATTACTCACACAAAAATTCAACGGTTTATAAAGCAATTTCACACTCAGCTTATAAACTCATAAAATAATGGGCTCCAACCGGCTATAAAAACCTTGTGCAATTATATCTCAACACAACACTCAACATGCTTGTTTTATAACCACAAATCATGCTATAATAGTTTACAAATCACATACACAAATGGTTTAGATTTCCCTTACCTCTTTGCACCTCGTATAGTGCAATCGTTTCCCCCTTATCACGAACTAGCCTCGCATTCCACTCTGGAACTCCCGAGCTGTCCAAACGATGTTAAAACATCAATACTCGATTATCTCATCAACCTCAATTCTCAAAATCGAGCATAATTGCTCATAACACCTCAAATCTCTTGATTCTCGTAACTCTACCCCAAACTACACTCTCATTCACAACATCTCAACGTTCTACATTTCTTATGCCAATTATCTATGCTAATTCACCACATTGTCTAAATTTCTATTTATAGCACAAATTCCCAAAATTGTTAAATATCTTATCACTCTAACCACATTGCAATTTCATCAATCCCTAATCATTTCTCAGCTATTTCAACACAATGACAACCACCATTATCATCAAAATCATCTCAAATATCAAGATCGAGGTTTAGAAATTACCCAAAACTTGTGAGACGCACAACCCACGCCTCGATTCGATTCATCCTTCGATTTCCAAGTATGTTGTTCTCCCTTTGATGAGGAACAACTTTCCTTCTTGCCACAACTTCTGATTTGGCCGGAAATGGGTGCTTTGGATGAGTGAGAAAGCTAGGTTTCAGTGAAAATGGGGGTTGGAAGAGAGAGAAAGTGAGATTGCAGGAGAAAAACAGGGGTTCCTTATATAGGCTGAGGGTAGGAGATCGATCTGGCTCTTGATGAGATCGATCTGCATTTGAATTTTTGGGACGATTTGGGCAATTTTATGCCTAGGAGATTGATCTGTCGAGGGGTGAGATCGATCTCTTTATGGCTTTATGAGATCGATCTGCTCCTTGAGGAGATCGATCTTCTCCCAAACAGAATCATTTGGAGATCGATCTCTTCCTCATGAGATCGATCTTCTCTCAAACAGAAGCATAAGGAGATTGATCTTCTTCCATTAGAGATCGATCTGCTCCTCAAATTCCTCCTTCCTTGTCATTTTTAACTCACCAGATCGATCTCTCCTTCTCCCAGATCGATCTGTCCTCATAACTTCACACTTATTTTAAACACTTAACATATAAATCTTCAATTATCATTCCCCAATTCACTTAGCTCAATAAATTACACTTCAAATTCTTATTACATATTTAAAATATGTCCAAAATTCTTAGATCTCACATCCTCCCCACCTTAAAAAGAATTTGGTCCTCCAAATTCAACTCAACTAGTTAAATAGATGGGGGTATTTCTCCTTCATGAGATTCTCTAGTTCCCACGTTGCCTCTTCCATTGAGTGATGTTTCCACAAAACTTTCACTAATGGGATGCTCTTAACTCTCAGTACCTTCTCTCTTCTATCGAGAATCTGGATGGGTTCCTTAGTGTAGCTCATATCCTCTTGAATGTCCATCTCATCATACTCTATGACGTGAGAAGGGTCCGGGCAGTACTTCCTCAACATAGACACATGAAAAACATTGTGTATTCCGGACATCTGTGGGGGTAATGCTAATCTGTAAGCTACCTCTCCCACTCTCTCAAGAATCTCGAATGGTCCTACGTATCGAGGACTCAATTTCCCTTTCTTCCCAAATCGCATGATACCCTTACTCGGTGATATTTTCAGAAATACTACATCACCAACCTCAAACTTGAGTGGCCGTCTACGCACATCCGCGTAGCTTTTCTGTCTACTTTGTGCAGCCCGTAACCTCTTACATATGAGTTTCACACTCTGTACGGCTTGCTCAACAAGCTCGGGAGCATTTATCTTTCTGTCACCGACTTCTTCCCAAGCTACAGAGGATCTACACCTCCTACCATATAGAGCCTCAAAAGGTGCCATTCCAATACTCGCATGATAGCTATTATTGTATGCAAACTCTGCTAGGGGCAGGTGATCATCCCATGATCCCTTAAAATCCATCGTACACGCCCTCAACATATCCTCCAGGGTCTGAATAGTCCTCTCTGACTGACCATCTGTCTGAGGATGATAGGCGGTACTGAAACTCAATCGAGATCCCATGGACTCCTGAAACTGGATCCAAAATCTAGAAGTAAATCGAGAATCTCTATCAAAAGTAATACTCACTAGAGCCCCATGTAATCTAGCTATCTCGCTGACATACAGCTCAGCTAAGGCATCCACAGTATTTGTGCTCTTGATGGCAAGGAAGTGGGCACTCTTGGTCAGTCTATCCACTATAACCCATATAGCGTCACGACCTCTTCGGGTCCTCGGTAAACCCATAATAAAGTCCATAGTGACATGCTCCCATTTCCATGTAGGTACAGGTAAGGGCTGTAGTAGTCCTCCGGGCTTTCGATGCTCAGCTTTCACTTGCTGGCATACTAAACACCTGGCCACATACTCTGCCACATCTCGCTTCATACCACTCCACCAATACACCTTTCTCAAGTCTCGGTACATCTTAGTACTCCCTGGGTGCATGGTGTATCGCAAGCAGTGAGATTCTCTCAGTATCAGTCTCTTCAGGGTATCGTTGTCCGGTACATAAATCCGTCTTCTGAATCTCAACAATCCATCCTCACTGACTGTGAGATCCGACTGCGAACCCTGTTCAGCTTGGCTAATCATATCTATCAATCTCTGATCACTGCACTGCCCAGTTCTAATCTGATCCATGATCCTGGGCTCTATTCGCAAGCTAGCCACAA
The DNA here is from genome assembly GCA_033439115.1 of Firmiana major. Lineage (NCBI taxonomy): Eukaryota > Viridiplantae > Streptophyta > Magnoliopsida > Malvales > Malvaceae > Firmiana > Firmiana major. The sequence continues at coordinate 37,437,443 of CM065907.1, read as the reverse complement.
ATCCAGTCTCTATCTCTTTAACTCTGATCTGAAGTTCAGCAAACTGCTCCAGTAAGTCTCATTCCCTGATCATCATAGTAGATATCATACTCTTCCTGCTCAAGGCATCAGCAACCACATTCGCCTTGCCCGGATGATATAGAATCACGCAGTCATAATCCTTAAGGAGTTCCATCCATCTCCTTTGTCTCATGTTTAACTATTTCTGATCAAAGAGATATCTCAAACTCTTATGATCAGTGAAGATCTGGAATCTTTCCCCATATAAGTAGTGTCGCCAGATCTTCAAAACAAATACCACAGCGGCAAACTCCAAATCATGCGTGGGGTAATTCCGCTCATGGTCTTTCAACTGTCGCGATCCATATGCGACCACTCTTCCGTGCTGCATAAGCATACACCCCAATCCTTGATGAGATGCATCACTATACATCGAAAATCCTCCTGATCCCTCAGGAATAGTTAACACAGGTGCCGCTGTCAACCTCCTCTTTAATTCTTGAAAACTGAGCTCACATTGATCAGTCCATATAAATGGAGTCTCTTTGTGTGTGAGCTTAGTCAAAGGGGCAGCAATCCGAGAAAATCCTTCCACAAATCTTCTGTAATACCCTACCAAACCAAGGAAGCTTCGTACCTCAGTAACTGTCCTCAGTCTCTCCCAATTAAGCACAGCCTCCACCTTGCTTGGGTCCACTGATACTCCTTCCTCTGAGACTATATGACCAAGGAAAGCTATCCGGTTCAGCCAAAACTCACACTTACTAAGCTTTCCATATAATTGCTTATCTCGGAGTATCTGAAGTACTAACCACAAATGCTGTGCATGCTCCTCATACGATTGAGAGTACACCAGGATATCATCAATAAAGACTATCACAAATTTATCTAGATAGTCTCTAAACACCTCGTTCATCAATCTCATAAATGCTGCAGGGGCGTTCGTCAATCCAAAGGACATCACCAGAAATTCATAATGGCCATACCTCGTCCTGAAGGCCGTCTTTGGAATATCTTCTTCCTTGATCCTCAATTGGTGATAGCCCGATCTCAAATTAATCTTAGAAAAGACGGATGCCCCTCTTAGCTGATCAAGTAGATCATCAATCCTGGGCAATGGGTATTTATTCTTCACCGTGGCTTTATTCAACAACCGATAGTCTACACATAATCTGAGACTACCGTCCTTCTTCTTGACAAATAAAACCGGTGCTCCCCACGGTGAAACACTGGGCTTAATGAACCCTTGATCCAATAACTCCTGTAGTTGTTTCTTCAATTCCTCAAGTTCCACTAATGCCATCCTGTAGGGAGGTTTAGAGATCGGCTGAGTATCTGGTACCAAATCAATGGTAAACTCTAGCTCTCTCTCTGGTGGTAAACCTGGCAATTCATCTGGGAAAACATCCAGAAATTCGTAAACCACAGGTATATCCTCAATCCTCGGATGTTCCCGCTCATCGTCTGAGATGAGTGTCTCATAACCTTCACATGAACAATCATATTTAATATTCTCCAAAATAATATCAAAATTCTCAAATTACTTACTAGAATTCCACATATTCATTTCCTCAATATCTCAATCGTACACTGTAAGGTTCAGGTAGGGAGAAAGTTACAACCTTAGTGTAGCAATCTAAGCTCACTCGATTGGCTGCCAACCAATCCATTCCCAAAATTACATCAAACCCATGTATATTCAACATGATTAGATCTGCTAACATCCCTCTATCTCCCACCTTTATCTCACATCCTCTACAGATTAACTCAGTTCTCTGGGATTCACGCATAGGGGTATTTACATGTAGTATATATTCTAGAGGTTCAAACTTCAAGTTTAATCTACATGCAAAATGCTTAGAAATAAACGAATGCGTGGATCCTGAATCAATCAACACATGAGCCTTATGATTACAGACAGAGAGTGTACTCTTATAGTTTCTGCAGAAGTGTCAGCAGTCTCCTTATCTAGGGCAAACACACGTCCCTGGGTAACAGGTCTCTTTCCTTTCTCTGCAGCAGTGGCCCGTCTCGGGGGATTCACTCTCTGAGGCTGTTGTCTAGTGGGCTCCAATACATGTGGTTTCTGAGGTTGAGGGCAATCCTTCACCATGTGACCCATGTCTCCACATCTAAAACATCCATAGATCGACCCAGTACAACTTCCCTCTTGCATTCGGCCACAATTTCTGCAAAACCTTGTCTCAGGCCTGACATCTCGAGGGGTCTCTCTAATGTTAGGGTACACTCTGGGTCTCTCTAATCTGCCCTTCTGTACCTCAATCCTTCCTCTTTTGAAGGAACCTCTCTGATCCTCTGTTTGAAAAATCGCTGGCCTCTTGCCCTTATCTCTATTCATCGCTCTGAGCTCATTTTGGGATTGTACCATTCCAATTCCTCTTTCAATCTCTTGTGCTCGTCTCAGAGCATCTCCAAACTTAGTAATACATAGCCCTATCAATCTATCTCTGATGATGGGCTTCAATCCATACACAAATTTCTCTGTGCAGAGCTCTTCATTCTTAAAAGTCTCTGTGTCATATCTCAATAGCGCGGTAAATTGGCTCTCATAGTCATCTAAGACATGTCACCCTGTACCAAACTCAAAAACTCGACCTGTTTCTTTCTCTGGGCGGCTCGTGGTACATATTGGGTCCTAAAGGGTGTCTGGAACTCTTCCCAACCAATCACATCCTGGTGGGACATCAGAATACCCTGGGTAGTACCCCACCAATCTCGAGCTCTCCCTTTCAACATATAGATACTCATACTGACCCTCTCAGCATCGGTACACCCCAGATAATCAAATATAATTCTCAACTCCGTCAGCCACTCCTCAGCCTCTGTAGGATCCTTCTTTCCCCTAAATGCGGGTAGATTCATCTTCAGAAAATCCTTCAGTCGGACCATACTTCTATCATCAAGCTGAGTGACGGGAGGTATTGGGGGTATGGGAGGTCCTTGTGGTGGTGTAGGAGTAGTACCCGAGGCATTAACTCCAAAGTGTTGCGCGAATAACGCTGCCATCTGCTCAAAACCTTGCCTCACATCGGTCTCAATCCGATTAAATTGAGAGTTAGGACTCTCTGGTTGTGGGACAGGTGGCGGAGGGGACTCTGCCTGCCTCCTCGAATGACCTCGTCGTCCACTCATTCTCTATCTTAACTCGTCTCCTACTCGTACATATCAAAATTGATTGAAATCTCAATCCTCAATTTCAGTTCATGACCAGACTATTACAGACACTTGGGATGTATTCTATTTCACTTAATCGACACTGACAGTACTAGACACCCTAAGCTCTGATACCAAGAAAACTCTGTCACGCCCCGGAAGCGCGGAAAATAGGGCTAATTTAAAATTTTTTATTCATTAATTCACAATTAAGGGTGCATTCATGTGCAGTGTCATACATCATCACCTATATTATACCTCAGGATCTCGTCATTGAATAGTATATATTATATCATATACATTACTTGATCTCAAGTTAATTAATCCTAATACATCCCATACAATGTTATACATCAAGTGTCTGCAATTATGATAATTTTCTCGGTACATGAAAAGATAAAAGATACCTTAAAATACAATATATGGCCTGGAACTCAAGTCCTCCACTAGCCACTACTCTGTACGTCGCAGGAAAACCCTTTTCACTTGAAGAGATCTGGGGGGAAAGAAAACAGGGTGAGCTTCTAAATCGCTCAGTAAAGGGGGTAAGGGACTCATTTCATAAACCAAAATGCACATCACAAAATATTTATTTGTATGTGAAACTCATTAATCTCATTTGAAAACCATAGCATGAAAGTACTCAAAACGACATTCTCATGTCTCAAATCATGTGAAAACATGAAGTAAAAAGGCTCAGTCTAGAGCAATAACAAAGCATGTGAAAATAATGCGATAAACGCTTTCTCAATTAACGTGATAAAATCACTGTAATAATAATGCACGTGGCACAGCCACTAAACACACGTGGCATAGCCACTGATTTAAATTCACACGTGGCACAGCCACTAAACACACGTGGCATAGCCACTGAGTTAAATTTACACGTGGCAACGCCACAGGATAGGGTTTCACGTGGCAACGGCCACCAATTAGGGTTTCTCACGTGGCAACGGCCACCAAATGGGGTTTCTCACGTGGCAACGGCCACCAAATAGGGTTTCTCACATGGCAACGGCCACCAAATAGGGTTTCTCACGTGGCAACGACCACCAAATAGGGTTTCTCACGTTACCAGAACGGAGAAGAATCGGGCTTACATGCTACCAGAGTAATGCCCGGTGTGTACTCAAAACTACACACCTAAGTCTTAGTCACATAAGACTAGTTTGCCTTCACGTAGAACTCATAGTGGTTTTTCTCTCGTAAAACTTATTTAAAACCGTTTTGTACTCAACACAAAACATATTGAAACCGAGTCCCAACCGGCAAAACACGCACACATTTCTCAAATCTCGATATTGCCTTAACGTAGAGCCCAATTCATTACTCACACAAAAATTCAATAGTTTATAAAGCAATTTCACACTCAGCTTATAAACTCATAAAATAATGGGCTCCAACCGGCTATAAAAACCGTGTGCAATTATATCTCAACACAACACTCAACATGCTTGTTTTATAACCACAAATCATGCTATAATAGTTTACAAATCACATACACAAATGGTTTAGATTTCCCTTACCTCTTTGCACCTCGTATAGTGCAATCGTTTCCCCCTTATCACGAACTAGCCTCGCATTCCACTCTGGAACTCCCGAGCTGTCCAAACGATGTTAAAACATCAATACTCGATTATCTCATCAACCTCAATTCTCAAAATCGAGCATAATTGCTCATAACACCTCAAATCTCTTGATTCTCGTAACTCTACCCCAAACTACACTCTCATTCACAACATCTCAACGTTCTACATTTCTCATGCCAATTATCTATGCTAATTCACCACATTGTCTAAATTTCTATTTATAGCAAAAATTCCCAAAATTGCTAAATATCATTATCACTCCAACCACATTGCAATTTCATCAATCCCTAATCATTTCTCAGCTATTTCAACACAATGACAACCACCATTATCATCAAAATCATCTCAAATATCAAGATCGAGGTTTAGAAATTACCCAAAGCTTGTGAGACGCACAACCCACGCCTCGATTCGATTTGTCCTTTGATTTCCAAGTATGTTGTTCTCCCTTTGATGAGGAACAACTTTCCTTCTTGCCACAACTTCTGATTTGGTCAGAAATGGGTGCTTTGGATGAGTGAGAAAGCTAGGTTTCAGTGAAAATGGGGGTTGGAAGAGAGAGAAAGTGAGATTGCAGGAGAAAAATAGGGGTTCCTTATATAGGCTAAGGGTAGGAGATCGATCTGGCTCTTGATGAGATCGATCTGCATTTGAATTTTTGGGACGATTTGGGTAATTTTATGCCTAGGAGATCGATCTGTCGAGGGGTGAGATCGATCTCTTTATGGCTTTATGAGATCGATCTGCTCCTTGAGGAGATCGATCTTCTTCCAAACAGAATCATTTGGAGATCGATCTCTTCCTCATTAGATCGATCTTCTCTCAAACAGAATCATAAGGAGATCGATCCTCTGCCATTGGAGATCGATCTGCTCCTCAAATTCCCCCTTCCTTGTCATTTTTAACTCACCAGATCGATCTCTCCTTCTCCCAGATCGATCTGTCCTCATAACTTCACACTTATTTTAAACACTTAACATATAAATCTCCAATTATCATTCTCTAATTCACTTAGCTCAATAAATTACACTTCAAATTCTTATTACATATTTAAAATATGTCCGAAATTCTTAGATCTCACAGCACGTTAGCATGTTGCCACGTGGCTTCCTTAGGATTCGTGAGGGAGTCTCTTGCTTTGGGTGATAGACCTCTGCTTCTTGCTAGGTGGTCTTGATGGGGCTATAGCACCACGTGGCTCTTTCAAATTAGCCAGTCTTGTCACACGTATGGCTCTATTTCTCCATTGGGTTGAATGGCACTAGTATGACCCATATCAATTGCTCCCCACTCTTTCATAGGTGAAAGGGTATAAAATGACTTTTTACTACTTTCAGGCTTATTCCGATTCTTTACATTTTTTGCGAGCCCCATTTTGTTTTTTTTTTCGTGCCAGAGATTGTTCACCTTCCATAGGATCGTAACTCTTTGGCTTCTTCTGTCCAGCTGTATAGAGGTGAGATGATCATTCTTTTGTAGCAAATTCTCTTAGCCTACTATCCCGTCACTTTTGCTGCACACTATAGTCTTCAACACACTTTTGCTACCTGACCTTAGTAAGTCTGTCGCCAACTCTGTCACCACTTCTTGTCTTAAGTCTATCATCAACTTTGTCAAACTTCTAGTCTTAAGTCTGTCACCATACTTTGCTACACAGATATGCCTTAGAGTGCCTAAGAGTCTTTAGGTTCCTTCCCTTAATTCGTCAATGTCTTCAAGTGTAACGACCCTTGCCCCTTGAAAATTAGAGAAATTTTTTTTAATTTAATTTACCCACTTATTCCCTTATTCACTTAGGTTGTATTTCTGTGCAGTGTCAAAACACTTTTCCTAATTCTTTATCCGTGATTACATTTAATTTTCATACTTTAACCTATATGGCCGATAGAAATTTTGGCAGCATAACGGCTTATATATGGTGGTTGTCGAGACCAACAATAATAATTCCTACTCAAAATAAATTTAAACTGCAGTATAAATGAGTAGGGTCATTTCCCAACAGATTGGTTAGATTTATTTTTCTGCAAAAGATTTAAAAAGAAAATATAATTGGGGGATTTGTGAAAATGAAAATTAAATTAAAATATAGGTAAAGAAATCGCTATATAAAAATTGAGAGAAAATCAATATAATGAAAACATCTAACTAAAGGAATAATTTTAGAATGGGTTCAGGGAATTGATCATTGATGCAAAAATAATTTCTTTTAATCTTTACCAAATTGGTTATGGTTATTGGTACGACCTAACAACCTATCCCTGCTTACTTATTCGATAATCAGGATACGATCTCTAATTATTTCTCTTGCCAGTTAAACAATCTTAGATACGATCTTAAGATTTAATTTACCAATAGCTTTGAAAACTAGAGAGACTACCAATTCTAACTAACAAACACACATGTAGGTTCATTTAAGCTAGATTATATATCTTCTTAACATAGAATCGAAATCCTGTCTGAAATCAATTATGTTATTTACCACTTATATTAGAATGCCTAAACAATTACGGATTCAGGTTTCTAATTGGTGATATATTATCCTGACAATTGAACAAAGGGCCATTTTTGCACAATCAATCAAAACAATAATTTAAATAAGAACAGAAGACATATAAATAACAAAGATATAAAAGAATAAGATAAAAACTAATTAGATCTCACAATTCTTAAAGAACCCAAACTTTAATTATCCTTTGGCTAGACTAAAGATTTAGCAAGCCATAAGTTCAAAGAAAAAAACACAAAAGAAAAATAAAAATATATGAAGATTCAAGATTCAAGATTCAGATCCCTAGCCACTCTTAGTCTATAAATACTAAATATCCTAACCCCAGAATCTGTTTCCAAAGGAAAGTTCTCTTATTGAGTTTGATTACAATTAAACTTCTTTCCTTTTTCCACCACTTGTCAAAGATAGTAATTACAAATCTCTTCCTTAATAATTAAAATCTTCCACTTGTCATCTTTAGATTGATTCAGTCAACTTCAGCTATAAGAGATAGATCTTGACTTGAATTCCGAGATTTCTTCTGATTTTGTGACTTGAGTAGAATTTGCAGCTTTTTATCCATTTTGTCCATTTTCCTTCATTCACAATACAAAATATAAAATATAAGTCAAATCCAAACATTAAGCACATAAAAGAATTTAAATCATGGAAAAATATGACAATTAATATGTCTAATATGCAACTTATCAAATTCCCCCACACCTAAACCTTGCTTGTCCTCAAGCATACAATAGTCTAAATTCATAATTTCTTCTCATCATTCCTTCATATTCTTCCTATGCTTATCCATAACACATTTCTTTTAATAATTAAAACACAAGTTTTTAATGTGAATTCTCATAACACACATGAATAGCACCTTAATAGCTCAATTAAATTCATAAAGTACACAGGATCCAACACCCTCGCAATTGGATTTCACTCATCACACTCTTAGTGTTTAAGGCATATATCAATGAACTCTCAAGTCATTGCATAGAAGATTTCTTACCATAGGCTTGCAAATTCATCATATCTCTTCTACCAATGAATGAATTAAGATGCAAAAATCTAAGGGTTTAAAAGGGTTGTATCGGGGCTTGGGTAAGGTATGACAAAGGATTTTTAGGTTAGAGAAATTGAAGGAATCATATAAAACTTTTCACATAAAATTCAAATCAATGATTTCTAAAGATTGCTTCACATCACATTCATCCAATTATACAATGCGTACCTTTGATTGAACGACAATTAATTCCATAACTAGCTTCCAAGCATTGAAAATTGCACATCTCTTTTTATTTTTCATTTTTTTTCTTTTCTTTTTTTTTTCAACTTTTTTTTTCGTTTTTCTTTTTTCAAAAGAGAAGAACTCAATGAAAGTAATAGCTTGAAATACTAATTTTTCAACATATGCAATCTTCCCAAAAATATTTTGAAATTTCATGTACATAAGTCTATATGATTCATCAATTCAAGGTTCAAAAAGAGGGAAAATCAACAAAAAAGGTTTGTTATGGCTTGTAATGTGGTTTAATCCAAATAAAAGGTCAGGCTCAACGTGGTTTCTCTAGGGGTTAATTATAATAAGGTAGGCTTGAAAAGAAAGGTATAATGACAAGAAAAAGGGTTTAACCTAAATGCCCTTATTTGATTAATTGCATCATATTCATCAAATGGGTTGATTGAGACATGTATGACAGAGCAAGTTCTAGAATAATCAACTATGTATGATAATCACACAAACAAAAGAAATAGAGCATGATGTAATGAATGCTCGTAGGCTCAAATCTCACCGAAAAAGGTTATATGTGCTAGATCCTATACACTTTTTCATTCAATAAATCAAAAGTAACTAATCAGTGTTTTAATGAGAATTCAAAACTGTTTTGTACATATGTAAATCACATTTTTTTCATGGGATAAGCATTGGAAAAATCTAGAATTCAAAGAAATCACAAACAATAACTAATGTACCTTTTGGAATAAAATATTTTTTTTAGATTTGCAAAATTTTTCATGAAAATTAATCAAGAATGAAAGGAAAAGAAAGCAAACATCAGAGTCACAATTAAATACCCTCCCCCATACCTAGACTATACATTGTCCCCAATGTATCGAAATAATTGCTCAGAAACTGTAAAGAATTAAGAGAATTAAGAAACTTCCCTAAAAAATATTGAGCAGTGTAAAGCATTGCGTTGATGTCCACTATTTTGTCATTCCGAGCACGCTTATAAGAGAAAGAAGCTCATTGATTTCCACTGTTAGCCATAGAGAAATTTCTCACACTGTGCGATTGTTAATCTCCGAGTAAAAATAACTACACCAAATCAAAAAAATGTTAATAAAAAAAATGGTATAGTTAAAATTTGTCGATTAAGTAAAGCAAACACCTCAACAATTTTATTTTCTTATTTTATTATTATTATTATTATTATTATTATTATTATTATTATCTGAAAATATATATATATATATAAAATAAAAAAATCAGATATAGCAATTGTCGGTGGAGGGGTCTCGCGCGACTCGGGGAAGGGACTAGCGGTCTGTTGCTGCTGAAGGGTGAGGCTGTAGGTGAAGACAGGCGCGATGATCGGCGATGAAGTGCTGGAATGTGGGTCTCGGCCTTACTGGCTATTGAAGTCGGTGCTGGGTCTACTGCCGGAAAGTGGGAGATTGAAGTTGGGGAGCTGCTGCAATCGGAAATGGAGCTCGGGGAGGGGGGAATGACAGGCTCGATTCAAGTTCGGTGGGTTCTTTGATTCGGCCGCTGCTATTGGTGTGTTGGGTCGGTTGTTGGGCTGCCGAAAAGAGGGAGGAAGCACAAGCGATTCTGGAAACTGGCAACTGGAAGCTCGATGGAGCTTGTTGGTGGAGGGGTCTCGACAGTCTGGGCATGCTGTCGGTCCTGGGGAGAGGACTAGCTCCAGTGGTGCTGCCAATTTGTGGGACTGTTACTGGACAGTGGGGAGCAAGCGGCTGATGTAGTTCGAACTGGTGCTTCGCCGGAGCTGGGTACTGCTGCAGATGACCGGCGAGGAAGAAGGGAACTACTGGTCCCCTGTACTGCTCGGTTCCAGTGGGTTCGTTGGAGTTTGGGAGCTCGGGAGGAGCTGGTCGATTTCGGTGAGGGAACCTTGGAGTTGGGTTCTGCTATCGGAAAGTGATTGAAGATGGGTGATGCTTGAAGCTGGGATAGGGACCGAAAAGAATGGAGCAGGATCCGCGGGCTGCAGCTGTCGGTGATGGTGTCGGGCATGATTGGGATTGTTTACTGCTATCGGAATGTTGCTGCTGGGAACTACCGAGCTACTTCTTGTGGAGTTGAATGGGTTTTGCAGCACTCGATGAAGCTCGGGAGAAGCAGGGGCGACTGCTGAAATGGTCAGAGAAGAGGATGCTCGATGAGGTGAGATTACCGGAGCTGGGTACTGCCATTTGGAAGTTGTCTCGGTTGCTTGGTGATGTTCCAGTCGGTGCTGCTGTTCGCCCGTACTGCTGCTGGTGCCTGCGAGTGGGAACAAGAAGATTGGCCAAAGGAAAGAAAAAAAATGAAATAAATTTTTTTTTTAATAATTACTGGCAGAAGATGGTTTTTAGTAGGGTGTGGGCACGCCCTATGAAGACACAGCTACTGTTTTATTTTTTTTAGCAAAGGCAGAAAAGGGTTTGGAATAGGGCGTGGGCACACCCTATCAGAAGACTTTTTTTTTTTTTTGAATAACCCAAATACAATCATAAATCTTATCTAATAAAATAACAAAAATTTAGAAAAATATTTGCTAAATAGAAAATAAAGAGAAATTTTGGGTTGCCTCCCAAACAACGCCTTTCTTTAAAGTTTTTGGCTAAACATAGTTATGCTCAATTATATGTTGGACATTCCAACCCAATTTGTTCAACTTCATGCACTTGTAAACCTTCGTAAAAAGGCTTTAAACGATGACCCTTGACCTTAGAGATCTGACCTGTATCCAAACTTTGAATTTCAATTTTACCACGAGGAAACACGTTAGTAACAACATAAGGGCCTAACCATCTAGAACGAAATTTACTAGGAAATATTTTTAATTTAGAATGAGATAATATAACTTTCTGACCAACATAAATTTTTTTCTTGGAAACCATATGATCATGAAAAGCCTTTATCTCTTCCTTGTAAATCACAGAGCTTTCATATACATGATTAGTATTAAACTTAATGATTTCATCATCAAATTCCATTGTGAGTGTACCATCATGCACATCAATTTTAGTCCTAGATGTTTTTAAGAAGGGCCTTCCTAGCAAAATTAAAGATATAGATAAATCATCATCCTCCATATCAAGCACATAAAAATCAGCAGGAAAGATCAATCCATTTACTTGCACCAAAACATCCTCTAGAACACCTTCAGGATAAACGTTAGATCTATCAGCAAGCTGAATAATCACACCAGTCTCTTTTAATGGTCCAACATTCAAAGATTTATAAATAGACAGAGGCATGACATTAATTGAAGCTCCTAGATCTAACATTGCTCTTTCAATTTTAAGATTACCTACCTTACAAGGGATAGTAAACATACCTGGATCCTTACATTTAGGAGGTAACTTTTTCTGAAGGACAGCTGAAACATTCTCACCCATGCTAACAAATTCATTACCTTTCAGTTTCCTTTTGTTGATGCACAACTCCTTGAGAAATTTGGCATATCGAGGTACCTGTTTAATTACATCAAGTAAAGGAATATTTACCTCAGTCTTGCGAAAGATGTCAAAAATTTCTTTTTCCTCCTCCTCCGTCTTAGATTTGGATGATCTGAAAGGAAAAGGAGGAATTGGTGTCAAAACTTTTTGTTGCGTGCCATTAGGTTCCTTAGGGTGATCCAACTGTGGTTGGGATGTAGTAACTTCCTTTTCAGCTTCTTCTGGAATGTGCTTTCGGGTTGTCTTGCTAGACTCCCCTACTTCGATTCCATTCCTCAAGGTCATTGCACTAACATTCTGTTTGGGATTGATGACTGTCTGTGAGGGCAATTTTCCTTGAGATTCCAGTCTATTCACAGAAATGGCTAGCCGACTCATTTGATCCTCCAGCTTCTTGATGCTTGTCCTTATCTCCTGTTGAAATTGTTGTGTGTTAATTGCAAGTGATTTAACAATTTCTTCAAGAGACGTACCTGAACTTGAGGATGGCTGATGTTGCTGTTGTTGTGGAGTAGGCTGACTATATTGAGAATTCTGAAATTGAGGCCTTGCTCCGTAGCTAAAGTTGGGATGATTTCTCCACCCTGGGTTATAAGTATTTGAATATGGATCGTGATTCCTTTGTGGTGGACCTGGAAATCCTCCAACTGCATTTGCGTGCTCATGAGGTTCATCTTGAAGTGTGGGGCACATGTCGGTTGGGTGTCCAGTAGCAGCACAAATTCCACAAGCTTTAACTTGTTGTACGTTTCCCATTCCTATAGTCAATTGTTGAACAACAGATGTTAGATTAGCTATTTGACTTTCAAGAGAATGTGTATTTACCTCGTTTGCTCTTCTATGAGGTATGTCTTGTCTGAATCCAAACTGTTGGGAGTTGGCAGCCATGGTGGAAATCAAATCTCTAGCCTCTCTAGGCGTCTTATTCACTATCGCACCTCCACTGGCTGCGTCCATCATCCTTCTTTCCATGGGTAACAATCCTTCATAAAAATATTGAATTAAGAGTTGTTCGGAAATCCCATGTTGAGGACAACTTGCACAAAGTTGCTTAAATCTTTCCCAGTATTCGTGAAGAGTCTCAATATGTAAGACCCGAATTTAATTAAAATACGAAGTGAATGAGTATTCGTGAAAGGAAGTCGGGTTAAATTAATCTCGAACACGTGTAAGGGCAAAATGGTCAAAAGACCGAAAGCCGGAGTAAATTCGATAAGGAAATTTAATTAAAAATATAGATTTGAGAAATCTTGGTCAATAAAGGTTAAATAAATTTATTTTGGGTTAAATTGATCAAGATATTAATTTATGGGAATTAATCAGAATTTTTAGTTCAAAAAAAATAATCCCGAAAATAATCGAAAAATATACTGAAAAGTCATTCGGGACAATATCCCGAAAATACGAAGAAATTATACCCGAAAAAGGATTAAAATATAATAAATAAATAAAATAAAATAAAATTAATTAATTTAGAATTAAATAATAATTTTAAGGATATTTTAAGGGATATTTTGGATTTTATAGAGTATTTTAAGGAATAGTGTAATAATTAAAATAAATAATAATAATAATAATAATAATAATAATAATCTGAAAAAAAAAGAGAGAAACGGGTCGGGGAGAGAGAAACGAAACGGAAAGGGAAACGGAAGCCCGAGGACGCACCGGCGACCGACGACCCCCGACGAGGAGCCGACGAGGAAGAGGAGAGGCCGGCGAGCAAGATGGTACCGGAGACGCGCCGTGCAGTGGCTGGAGGAAGCCGATCGGAGGAGGGAAAGAACCGAGGAGAAACGGCCCGATTTCCGGCGAACGGCGGCGCCATAGCTTGGATTCGACCTAGCCAAATGATCACCGGACCGAGGCGGTTCTTTTGAGCCCATTGGCAGCCGACGAAACGGCGGGAATCGCCGGCGACGGCCAAGGGAAGAAAATGGGTCCGACGGCCGGAGGAGAACAGGCTGGACCGGCCATTTTTCGGCGAGCTTGAGGCGAACCAAGCCCAGATTCGTGATGCGGACGACCCAGCGGAGCGACTGGTGGCGAGAACCGACGGAGAACCGGCCGGCAAGGCGGTGAACCGGCGGTGAACCGGCCAAACCGGGGTGAACCGGCGGGTCTGAACCGGTCCGAACCGGACTGAACCGGTTCAGCCAAAAAGAGGAGGAAAAAAGGAAGAAAAAGGGAAAAAGAAAAAGGGAAAAAATTGGAGAAAATTCCTGTGATGCAATCGAGCTTCGGGTAAGTCAGTAGTGGTCGAAATTGACCCGATTTAAATTTCGGAGTATTTAATTTAATTAATTTTGGGCTGAAAACTTACACGAAAAAATTGTGGAATTATGTAGCTCGACGATTGGCATCCACCGAGAGCTCGAGATAGCCTCGATTTGCGGATTAGCATGGAATCTCGGGTAAGTGACCCTTATTTACGACAATTTACATCGTTATGCGTGATATGAATTTAAATTCTGCATAAATTGAATTAAATTACGAAAATTTAGATAAATTGTCGTAAATAATGAATTTAACTATTCGAGAGCTAGAACGAGGTCCAATAAATTGTTAGAGGGCCCAATGAGCCCAACAGGCCTCGATAAAGTGAAAATTAAGTGGAAAACGGGCTTAAGGCCGATTAAGGCCCATTAAGGTGCAATCGGGCCCAATAGGGGTAAATGGGCCCAACGATTTAAATTAAGCCCAGAAAATAGGAAATACAATTAAATTGTATAATATCTGACCTGAGGAATATTGATACGCAGTTCTGGGCATTTGATTGGGAGCATAACGGACTGCGCGACGTGATAACAGTGGAAAAGAAAAGGTCAGCCTCGACAGGAAAATAAGGTAAGGGAATTCTACGGACTGCTAGAGGTAAACTTTACGCAATTTCAAGTTCATATGCAGTCTTTAAAAAATATCTGAAGGGTCTAGAGGTCGAAGAATAATTTTAGTGCCCCGAATGGGCAAAATTACCAAAATACCCTTGTTAAGGGTAAAATTTATAAATTTAGGAAAAATTGGGAGGAGCAAGGACAAGAGGTTCCTGCTCGTTCTAGAGGTATTTTAATGCATGCATGAGTAGGCTGGCTAACCTTGAAAGAAAATGCACAGCATTGCATACTTTCAACGATATAACTGTTTTGGAAACTGTTTTGAGAAACAGAGCCGCCTACGTGTTTTTATTTACATGTGACGTGCTAGAGCTCAGCTCGCACGATGTTTGATTTGTGTGATGCATGCATTAGTGCTGGAGCGAGAGCTCGCACTAGAGTTTTACATGCATAGGTGCTAGAGTATAACTCGCACCAGATTTCACATGCTTGTTCGTGACACGGTGCTAGAGTCTAACTCGCACCAGATTTTTACATGATTTTCGTGACAGGGTGCTGGAGTTTAACTCGCACCAGATTTTATAAGATTTTCATGTTATTCATATATAGAGTGCTAGAGCCTAGCTCGCACTAGTTTTATTGGATTTGTGGAGTAGCGCTGTCTGCCCTTGGAGTCAGCCAAAAGGCCCAACAGGCTCAAAAGACCTCTTAAGTAGGGTGAGAGTGAGGGATGAGGTTGGCGGCCTTGTGGGGATGTAAAGCGGGCTCTGCCAGTTTTACTTGGTTTGATGAGAGTGCTGAGCATCGCTCGCACTGATTTTATGAGAACATGCGATGAGCCGTGCTTGGAGCATCGGGTAGACTGCGTGTCACCGATTTAATAGGCTCGCACGTGCGTTTTGAGACATGGCACGAGTATTGAGAAACAAAACCTCTCTGTGGGAAGCAGGCCATTTGGGCTGGAGTACCTAGAGTGATATGGGTCCATGGAGTACGATGTACCGTGCAAGTAGCATGGAGTACGATGTACCGTAGGGTATCTTCGGATACGGTATCTTTGTGATACGGGTATCTTCGGATACGGTATCTTTGTGATACGGGGCATCTTCGGATACGGTATCTTTGTGATACGGGGTATCTTCGGATACGGCATCTTCGGATGCGTGAGATCGGATAAGACTGACGGGTTGGATTGACCCACCTCCCGGGCGGTTCCCGATCAGGGTGAGACTCGCACACTGGGATCCGTGAAGCTAGAGGGACTCACGAGGACACATATGGCCAGTCCTGGTTATTGCCGTTATACAGATATTGCCTCGTCTCGCATGTCGACGATTTCGATGATTTAAACTGGGTTTTTAATTAAATGTGCATGATGGTTATTTCCATGCTTTTTAAACCCATGTGTGATGTATACCGATTTTCATGGTTTTGTGTGAGTCAGGATCACCCGAAGGAGGGGTCGAGTCCTGACTTTATTGTGAAAATTTTAATTGTGAAAGGAATGATTTGAAATAATTGCATGTTGAATTTTCCGTGCAAACTTGATTTACATAACATCATAACTCATATCATCTGTTTTAAAATGTGTGGAGAAAGGGTGGTTTATGCATGGCACCATGTTCATGTAGGTAGTATGGTTACCTACTTGTTCGTAGGATTGCCTTACTGAGCTTGATGTGCTCACCCCTTTCATTTTCTCCCACAGATAATCTCCAGTTGAAGTTGCGACGACTCAGTACTGCATTCCAGATATCCGCTGCTGCCCATCATTTAAGGTATATACACTTGTACATATTGTATCTACATAAGCATAGCACAGTAACATGTTTGTAAGTAACTTTAGGGGATGTTTAAATAATGTAAACAATTATAAATGACTGGAGAAGAAATAAGTTAGATGGTAATTAAATGGTGGGACTGGCATTGACGCACAGCCCAATTTGTTAGTGGAGTGTGGTCACGATCAGAAGACATGTAAGAATTTAAGTAAGAAAATAAATAAAAGCGAAAAAAATTAACTCTGATTTTTGGGTAGTTTGGGTTGTGACACAATATCTTTCTGCTTAATTCCACATATCTCTCTTCTAATGCTGGCAGCTCTTGAAGCAGGGAAAAAATTTTCCAAGAAAAGTCTCACCATCTTAGTCCATGTGGTTATAGAACCAGGAGGTAAATAGAACAACCAATCTTTTGCTCTATCAGCTAGTGAGAACGGGAAAGCTCGCATTTTGATTTGCTCTTCAGTAACTCCTTGTGGTTTTAGGCTTGAACATACCACATGAAATTCTTTTAAGTGCTTGTGAGGATCTTCATTCTCAAGGCCATGGAACTTGGGAAGCAAATCGATCAAACCCGATCTTAACTCAAAATCTGCTTGCAAAGTTGGATAATGAATGCAGAGCGGTTGTTGATTGACAGGTGGTGCAGCCAACTGCCTTAAAGTTTGCTATTCTTCAGCCATTATTTCTTCAGTACCTGCACGAAAAGAACGGGGCATCAAAATAAATCTAATTAAAAACCAATCCCCGGCAACGGCGCCAAAAATTGGTGGTTGTCGAGACCAACAATAATAATTTCTACTCAAAATAAATTTAAACTGCAGTATAAATGAGTAGGGTCATTTCCCAAGAGTTTGGTTAGATTTATTTTTCTGCAAAAGATTTAAAAAGAAAATATAATTGGGGGATTTGTGAAAATGAAAATTAAATTGAAATATAGGTAAAGAAATCGCTATATAAAAATTGAGAGAAAATCAATATAATGAAAACATCTAACCAAAGGAATAATTTTAGAATGGGTTCGGGGAATTGATCATTGATCCAAAAATAATTTCTTTTAATCTTTACCAAATTGGTTATGGTTATTGGTACGACCTAACAACCTATCTCTCCTTACTTCTTTGATAATCAGGATACGATCTCTAATTATTTCTCTTGCCAGTTAAACAACCTTAGATACGATCTTAAGATTTAATTTACCAACAGCATTGAAAACTAGAGAGACTACCAATTCTAACTAACAAACACACATGTAGGTTCATTTAAGCTAGATTATATATCTTCTTAACATAGAATCGAAATCCTGTCTGAAATCAATTATGTTATTTACCACTTATATTAGAATGCCTAAACAATTACGGATTCAGGTTTCTAATTGGTGATATATTATCCTAACAATTGAACAAAGGGCCCTTTTTGCACAATCAATCAAAACAATAATTTAAATAAGAACAGAAGACATATAAATAATAAAGATATAAAAGAATAAGATAAAAACTAATTAGATCTCACAATTCTTAAAGAACCCAAACTTTAATTATCCTTTGGCTAGACTAAAGATTTAGCAAGCCATAAGTTCAAAGAAAAAAACACAAAAGAAAAATAAAAATATATGAAGATTCAAGATTCAGAATCAGATCCCTAGCCACTCTTAGTCTATAAATACTAAATATCATAGCCCCAGAATCTGTTTCCAAAGGAAAGTTCTCTTATTGAGTTTGATTACAATTAAACTTCTTTCCTTTTTCCACCACTTGTCAAAGACAGCAATTACAAATCTCTTCCTTAATAATTAAAATCTTCAACTTGTCATCTTTAGATTGATTCAGTCAACTTCAGCTACAAGAGATAGATCTTGACTTGAATTCCGAAATTTCTTCTGATTTTGTGACTTTAGCAGAATTTGCAGCTTTTTATCCATTTTGTCCATTTTCCTTCATTCACAATACAAAATATAAAATATAAGTCAAATCCAAACATTAAGCACATAAAAGAATTTAAATCATGGAAAAATATGACAATTAATATGTCTAATATGCAACTTATCAATATATAAGCCTACCCACCTGCAAAATAGTTGTTTTGACAATCCTAGATATCCACAACTACCAAGCATGCTTTCCAACGATTCTAGATATCTACAACTACCAAGCATACTTTCTCAATCCACTTTTACAACTCAATATACCGATTTCGATTTAATACTAGCCATCTCAAAATATAAACCCAAAATAATATTGTTTACATCATTTCCTTACAAAATTATATCCCAACAAAAGTATTCCCAATATACATGTCTGTGCGTACGGATATGTCTGGTACAAGAATGTAAATGTATACCTTTCTGCGTGTACAAAAAGTAGCCTAGGGTAGCTCTCCCCACCAGCCTACGTCGTGTACGCGGCAGGTAGCGCCTACGGATCACTGCAAGTAATCTGAGAGGTACAGGGGTGAGCTTTCGGGAAAAAGCCCAGTAAGAAGATGTATTTAAAACGATTCTAGCAATTCAAATATGTATAAAACAGGATAGTGCATATAATGATAATTTCTGAAACTAATAATAGTAACATTCGAATCACATACTACAAGTCCGGTTCTGAAAACAGGGTTAAATTTTCAAATTGAGACTACATCGGCCATATAATTATCATGTGACCATAACGAATTTATCACGCGGCAATAACAAAATTATCACGCGGCAATAACAAGTCAATCATTTGGCAAAATAACCCGGTCATCCTCCGTAGAGGGAATTCAGAACCCGAAGGTAATTTCAGATGCCACACAGGCGAAATACAGGCGCTACACAGGCGAAATACAGACGCCTCGAAGGAGAAATACAGGCGCCACACAGGCGAAATACAGATGCCACACAGGCGAAATACAGGCGCCACACAGGCGAAATACAGGCGCCACGAAGGCGAAATACAAGTGCCACACGAAGATGAAATATAGTCCCCACGAAGGCGAAATACAGGCGCCACGAAGGTGAAATATAGGCCCCACATAGGCGAAATTCAGGCACCACATAGGCGAGTTCAAACGCCATACAGACGAGTCAGACGCCACACAGGCAAAGTCGACAAACGTAAACATGCAACATAAATGGCCCTTAGTCTCATAAAAACTATAGTTTTCATATATGAAAACATCGAATTAAAATCATCTTATTCGAAAGATCATTTCAGAAGACATGCTCTTATTCCGAAATCAAATTCAATTACACACAATTATTCAAAAACATAAATACGGAGAGTATAGTCTTGATAAGAAATATAATTTAGAAACATGCATGAAAATCATACTTCATGTCTTTGCAAGCTTTCTTTATCAAGATTCGGAAAGTCACTATTACCGTTTTAAATTATAACCCCTTACCTCGATCTATCGAAATCTCGGAGCTCGAGTGGTTACGCCTCTTAGTACCTCCCTTAATTCCTTCTAAGATCACCTACACCGAAATCGTACACTTAGCACCCTATTCGTGTGAATTGTCCGAATTGCGTTAAAATCGTAACCTATTTGTTACTACTGCGTGTGTACGTATTATTGTACGTACCTAAGTCAACACGCACGTTTATATATTTTCCCTGACCACATATTATTTTGTATGTACAATTATTGACATACACCTTATTATATACCTCTACATGTATGTACACATAAATATATATATATATATACACACACACACACTCCCTTATGTATATATATATATATTTATTTGTTTTCATTCTTTTCCTATCTCATATATACATTCTTTGCATGTACCTAAACTAGCACACATTCATCTTATATATACACCCATATGCATATACACTTAAATATATATATATATATATATATATATATATACATATACACTCCTATACATATATATATATATATATTTTTTATTGTTTTCCATTTTTCCTTATCACATTTACATACATATTCTTGTATGTACATATACTTAACATATCCATTCATTATATACACCTATATGTATATACCTAAATATATATATATATATTATTATTAGTTTCCATTATTCAATATCACAAACAAACATATATATATGTTTGCCTACTCCTCATCATTCCCACTTTTAATCTTATTCAAACTATACTAGCATGCTTATACATGTACCACACATATATATTCATGTACATTAATACACATATATACATATATGTATTTTACCTCTTTTCTCTCCCCTTTTTTTTTTCCAACTTGCTTTTCTTCTCTCTCGGTTTTCTCCTTCTTCAACTCTCGGTTTTCTAGCCTTCACTACCCTGATCCAGTTCGGATCCGTTCCTGCCCTCTCTCGGTTCCGTTTCAGTTCTCCCGCGATCTCCCCTCAGCCCCGATCTTCTTCTTCCTTGCCCCACGGTTCCAACTCTTCCTTCCACGAACCCCTGTTTCCCCTTCAGCTCACGGTTCTGCTTCCTTCAGTCTCGGTCTGTCCTGTTTCCTGGCCTGCTTCAATGAAGCCTCGGTTCCAGCCTCCCCTTTCAACTTGCTCTAATTTCCAGCCCCGTTTTCTGCCTCAATCCATTTCCTACACAGCTCTCGGTTTCACTATACTTCTTCAGCTCTGTTTCACGTTCCAGAGGCCACTCCTGCTCCACGGCTTCACTGATTCAAGCCTCGATTTCCTGCTCCTCCAATCAGTCTCCCTCTTCTTTCTTTTCCTCTTTTCTTTCTTCCTTTCCCCCTTCCCTGATCAGCTCTCCTACTCCTGATTTGTTTTCTATTTTTTTTTACAGGTGCTGCTTCTCTTCTTCTTCTCATTTCCAATCTTCTCTTTTCTTCTTCTTTCTCTTCTCTTTTCTCCCTTCGATTCCCGCCCAACACCCCTGTTTTGATTTTCCTCTTCAATTGCAAATAGTGGCAGACGAAATTGGCTTAGAAAAGCCATTTTCGTACATGCCATAATATATATATATATATATTGTATTAGTATGTATGTATTATTTGTTTATATATTTTGTATTAATATATATATTAATATTATTTGTTTGTTTAGTTTATTTGTTTGTTTGTATTATTATTATTATTATTATTATTATTATTATTATTTTTTATTGTTTTGTGTCCATTTATAATTTCTTGTCTCTTGCTTTAATTTTAATTTTACTAACACATCCATATTAAATACTATACATTACATAATATATATTTGTTATATATATATATTATTACCTATCTATTTAAATGTCATGTATATTTATACATACATGTACACCTATGTATATATATATATATATATATATATATATCTATATATACATATTTTCTTGTAAAATTATCCAAGGACACAATATTCATGCCTTCCATGAAATTCCTATTATTTCGAAAATGAAATATTATCGGGATTCCATCACTCCTCACGAATTTTCGATACAAGTTTTTACATCATCCATTTTCAACTAATAATTTAAAATTTTTCAATCCTTCCGTACTTGCATTTGCTTTATCCCTTCTTGCATCTTCGGGTTCCCGGTCATTCACGGGCTTCTCGGTTCCTATAGTCCTTGAGCCCTACAACGAATATTTACACTTCCATTAATATATATTATTTCCATTTTTATATAATTTAATTAACGTAGGAAATTTGTGGGGTTTACATTCTCCCCACCTTAAAAGAATTTGGTCCTCGAAATTCATTCGGGTCCATCTGTCTACGATCACCCAGATTGTATCATGCCCCTTTCGGGTTCTTGGTAATCCTACTTACACCCATTCTTAATGCACTGTGACCCAAGAGACTCCGAGTCTCCTTAAATTTTAACACCAGTACACTCCAAAGTGGGTCACTCGATCCGAAAATTTCCCCTTCATATAGCTTTTATAATTGCTGTCTCAGCATTTCACATCCAAGCAAAGTCACTTAGTACAGTGGTTTGAGTAATTAATTCGATACCACCTGCTAAATCAATTCTAGAAGTTTTCCTTTTAGTTTTAGGGGTAACTTGGATAAATCATTTGATCATGTGTCGACAAACTTTCCTTGTTTATAGGGATGTTTCTATACTCCGAACACGCCCTATCTTTACCAATCATGTAAGCAGTGTGATCTTTAGAGTCTCATTTATACCGTCAGTTCCTTGATTCATTCTCCTAGCATAGTGACTGTGCTCTTTCATTGTCACTATTTCCCTTATAGATTTCTTTTCTGTCATTCTCTTTACCCTTTCCTTTCTTAGTGACTTTAGAAATATGCTATTCATATCGTCGTAATTGCGCATTGGGCATTGCTTCCTCAAAATAATTTCAAATGGAGTCATCTTAGCTCGACTAAACATCCCAATATTTCCTATCTTGATTTCACAATTCGTATACACCATATTAGTCCTTTAGGATTTATACAGGGGTGTGGTAACGTGTAACATGAAATCTAGAGGCTCAGGTTTCACAGGCAGTTTACATGCCAAATGGGGTGATATATATATATATATAATAAATAAATAAATAATGCGTAGAACTTGAATCCAAATAATACATGTGCCTCGTGATTGCAAATTAAAAGCTTACCCTGGATGGTCTCAGCGGAGGCATCAGTAGTCTCTGTATCCACAGCAAAGACCCTCCCATGAGTGACAGGCTTCTTACCCTTCTCTACTGCGGTAGCCCGTCTCTGTGGGACTTGTCTCTGGGGAGCTTGCCTCTCAGGTTGTTGTGGTAGCTATGGGAGCTGTGGAAACTTATTCAATAGGCAATCTTTAATCCGGTGTCCCTTCTGTCCACACCTAAAACAGCTCCCTGAGGACCAGTGACACGTACCACTATAGAAATTACCACAACTAGCGCACAATCTCTCGTACTGCTGGAAGCCTCTGGTAGTCTGTGGGGTAGCTATAAAAGCTATAGGCCTATCAATCCTAGCCCGAGACTCATCTGTCCTCTGCCTCTTAGGCTGGCCCCTCCGAAAATCCCATCTTGCCAACTCCATCTGTACACTCTCATCTCTGGTCCTTCCTTTAAAACCATACTCCGTCTGAGTGACATTAAGGCCCCTCTCGACCATCTGTGCTCTACCTAGGGCATCCTGAAATTCCGTAATCCATAGCCCCAAAAGACTGTCTCTGATAGCTGGCCTTAACCCTGCTAAGAACCTCTCAGTCCGACGCTCTTCATTTTGGAACGTCTCCGGGTCATACCTCATCAGCATGGTGAATTTACTTTCGTACTCATCCACAGTCATACTGCCCTGTACCAAACTCAGAATGTCCATCCTCAACTTCTGCTGGGCAGCTAGTGGAACATACTGCTTCCTAAAGGCTGTGGAGAAAGCATCCCAACTAATCACCGTATGCTGAGCAGTCAGAAGGACCTTGGTGGATCCCCACCAATACTCTGCTTGGCCCTGCAGCATGTAAGTGGCCATAGAGACCTTCTCAACATCAGAACACCCCAGAAAGTCGAAGATCTTCCCAAGGCTCACTAGCCATTCTTCGGCCTCTACCAGATTCTTAATTCCCTTAAATGCTCGAGGTCTCATCTTCAGGAAATCTCTCATCCTACCGATATTCCTCTCCTCCCTCCGGGCCTGTACAGGAGGCTGAGGCGCCATAGGTACTGGAGGAATTGGTGGAGGAGGAGGTGGCGGTGCTTGCGGAGGAGTCTGCAACGGAGTAGGAACTGGTGTCGTGCCAACAGAATCATGGCAACCATGGCAGCGATCGACTCCAAACCTCGCTCGAGGCCCTGCTCCGATCGCTGCTTAAACTGAGCCATACGAGTACAAGGACTCTCTGGCTCCGGCGGAGGAGGTGGAGGTGGCTGAGCCTGCCTCCGAGTACGTCAGTGTCTCCCACTCATCGTGCAATGATCTAATACCTGTGCGCAATTCCAAAGATTAAATCTTAAACTTGTTAGGTATACATTACCTATAACCAGACAAGCATAGACATTGGAATGTAATTTAATCCTTATTTTCGACACTGACAGTACTAGACAACCTTCGCTCTGATACCACTTAAACTGTAACGACCTTTGACCCTTGAAAATCGAAGAATTTTTTTTTAAAATTTAATTTACCCACTTATTCTCTTATTCACTTAGGTTGTATTCCTGTGCAGTGTCAAAACACTTTTCCTAATTCTTTATCCGTGATTACATTTAATTTCCATACTTTAACCTATATGGCCGATAAAAATTTTGGTAGTATAACGGCTTATATATAAGCCTACCCACCTGCAAAATAGTTGTTTTGACGATCCTAGATATCCACAACTACCAAGCATGCTTTCCAACGATTCTAGATATCTACAACTACCAAGCATACTTTCCCAATCCACTTTTACAACTCAATATACCGATTTCGATTTAATACTACTAGCCATCTCAAAATATAAACCCAAAATAATATTGTTTACATCATTTCCTTGTAAACTTACATCCCAACAAAAATATTCCCAATATACGTGTTTGTGCGTACGGATATGTCTAGTACAGGAATCTAAATGTATACCTTTCTGCGTGTACAAAAAGTAGCCTAGGGTAGCTCTCCCCACTAGCCTACGTCGTGTACGCGGCAGGTAGCGCCTACGGATCACTGCAAGTAATCTGAGAGGTAGAGGGGTGAGCTTTTGGGTAAAAGCTCAGTAAGAAGATGTATTTAAAATGATTCTAGCAATGAAATATGTATAAAACAAGATAGTGCATATAATGATACTTTCTGAAACTAATAATAGTAACATTCGAATCACATACTATAAGTCCGGTTTCTGAAAACAGGGTTAAATTTTCAAATTGAGACTACATCGGCCATATAATTATCATGTGACAATAACGAATTTATCACGCGGCAATAACAAATTTATCACGTGGCAATAAAAAGTCAATCACGCGGTAAAATAACCCGGTCATCCTCCGTAGAGGGAATTCAGAACCCGAAGGTAATTTCAAACGCCACAAAGGCGAAATACAGGCGCCACACAAGCGAAATACAGGCGCCACGAAGGCGAAATACAAGAGCCACACAGGCGAAATACAGGCGCCACGAAGGCGAAATACAGGCGCCACACAAGCGAAATACAGGCGCCACGAAGGCGAAATACAAGTGCCACACGAAGATGAAATATAGTCCCCACGAAGGCGAAATACAGGCGCCACGAAGGCGAAATACAGGCGCCACATAGGCGAAATTCAGGCGCCACACAGGCGAAATTCAGGCGCCACACAAGCAAGTTCAAACGCCACACAGGCAAGTCAGACGCCACACAGGCGAAGTTGATAAACGTAAACATGGAACATAAATGGCCCTTAGTCTCATAACAACTATAGTTTTCATATTTGAAAACATCGAATTAAAATCATCTTATTCGAAAGATCATTTCAGAAGACATGCTCTTATTCCGAAATCAAATTCAGTTATAAACAATTATTCAAAAACATAAATACGGAGAGCATAGTCTTGATCAGAAATATAATTTAGAAACAAGCATGAAAATCATACTTCATGTCTTTGCAAGCTTTCTTTATCAAGATTTGAAAAGTAACTATTACCGTTTTAAATTATAACCCCCTGCCTCGATCTATCGAAATCTCCGAGCTCGAGTGGTTACGCCTCTTAGTACCTCCCTTAATTCCTTCTACGATCACCTACATCGAAATTGTACACTTAGCACCCTATTCGTGCGAATTGTCCGAATTGCGTTAAAATCATAACCTATTTGTTACTACTGCGTGTGTACGTATTATTGTACGTACCTAAGTCAACGCGCACGTTTATATATTTTTCTTTACTACATATTATTTTGTATGTACATTTATTGACATACACCTTATTATATACCTCTACATGTATGTACACATAAATATATATATATACACTCCCATATGTATATATATATTTTTATTTGTTTTCATTCTTTTCCTCTCTCATATAAACATTCTTTGCATGTACCTAAACTAGCACACATTCATCTTATATATACACCCATATGCATATACACTTAAATATATATATATATATATATACACATATACTCTCCTATATATATATATATCTATTGTTGTCCATTTTTCCTTATCACATTTACATACATATTCTTGTATGTACATATACTTAACATATCCATTCATTATATACACCTATATGTATATACCCAAATATATATAAATATATATATATATATATATATATATACACATATATATATATATACATATATTATTATTAGTTTCCATTATTCAATATCACAAACATACATATATATATGTTTGCCTACTCCTCATCATTCCCACTTTTAATCTAATTCAAACTATACTAGCATGCTTATACATGTACCACACATATATATTCATGTACATTAATACACATATATACATATATGTATTTTACCTCTTTTCTCTCCCTTTTTTTTTTTTCAGCTTGCTTTTCTTCTCTCTCGATTTTCTCCTTCTTCAACTCTCGGTTTTCCAGCCTTCACTGCCCTGCTCTAGTTCGGATCCATTCCTGCCCCCTCTCGGTTCTGTTTCAGTTCTCCTGCGGTCTCCCCTCAGCCCCGATCTTCTTCTTCCTTGCCCCACGGTTCCAACTCTTCCTTCCACCGGACCCCTGTTTCCCCTTTAGCTCATGGTTCTGTTTCCTTCAGTCTCTGTCTGTCCTATTTCCTGGTCTGCTTCAATGAAGCCTCGGTTTCAGCCTCCCCCTTCAACTTGCTCCAATTTTCAGCCCCGTTTTCTGCCTCAATCCAATTCCTACTCAGCTCTCGGTTTCACTGTACTTCTTCAGCTCTATTTCACGTTCCAGAGGCCGCTCCTGCTCCACGGCTTCACTGATTCAAGCCTTGGTTTGCTGCTCCTCCAATTGGTCTCCCTTTTCTTTATTTTCCTCTTTTCTTTCTTCCTTTCCCCCTTCCCCGATCAGCTCTCCTGCTCCTGATTTGTTTTCTATTTTTTTTTGCAGGTGCTGCTTCTCTTCTTCTTCTCCTTTCCAATCTTCTCTTTTCTTCTTCTTCCTCTTCTCTTTTCTCCCTTCAGTTCCCGCCCAACACCCCTGTTTTGATTTTCCTCTTCAATTGTAAATAGTGGCAGACGGAATTGGCTTTTCTAAGCCAATTCCGTACATGCCATAATATATATATATTATTTTAATATATCTATATATATATTTATATATTGTATTAGTATGTATGTATTATTTGTTTATATATTTTGTATTAATATATATATTAATATTATTTGTTTTTTTAGTTTAGTTGTTTGTTTGTATTATTATTATTATTATTATTATTATTATTATTATTATAATTATTATTATTATTATTATTATTAATTTTTTATTGTTTTGTGTCCATTTATAATTTCTTGTCTCATGTTGTAATTTTAATTTTACTAACACATCCATATTAAATACTATACATTACATAATATATATATATATATATTTGTTATATATATATATATATATATATATATATATATATATATTATTACCTATCTATTTAAATGTCATGTATATTTATACATACATGTACGCCTGTGTATATATATATATCTATATATCCATATTTTCTTGTAAAATTATCCAAGGACACAATATTCATGCCTTCCATGAAATTCCCATTATTTCGAAAATGAAATATTATCGGGATTCCATCACTCCTCACGAATTGCTGATACAAGTTTTTACATCATCCATTTTCAACTAATAATTTAAAATTTTCCAATCCTTCCGTACTTGCATTTGCTTTATCCTTTCTTGCATCTTCGGGTTCCCGGTCATTCACGGGCTTCTCGGTTCCTATAGTCCTTGAGCCCTACAACGAATATTCACACTTTCATTAATATATATTATTTCCAGTTTTATATAATTTAATTAACGTAGGAAATTTGTGGGGTTTACATCAATGGCTGGCCATGACAGTAGCAAGCAAATTGAGCTAAGCCTTAGCTTCAGTTTGTCTGAGTCTAATAAGAGAGATTAGGAATAGCTGCCCACTCCTAGAAGGATACACTTACAGACTTACACATTTAAATGAGAGATCAGCCACCAGTGTGTCTAGCGGATTAGCGATCCATAGGGCTTCCTTAAATTTAGGACTTCATTTTTCTCTTTATAACTTCGGGATTGCTTTTCTTGGGGACCAAGGAATTGTCCCTTATCAGCTTCACTCGCATGGTTGGGACTAACTAGTAGGCTTTATTATGTATTGCCATAGCAAGGGTGTTGTACCCTCGCTTCTCTTACTTAGTGCCTTTTTAAGGGTTCGAGGGCTTTATGGGATGGTGCATTCTCTATATAAAAGGTTTTCAAACCTAACTTTAAAAATAGGCTATTTAGGGAGCTTCTTAATAAACTTCATAGATTTAAGTTGAAGTGGCTCATCTTAGAGATCTTAAAGAATTTAGGGATTCCCAAATAATGGAGATTTAAGCATAAGGCCACCAAGGACTTAAGAATTTCATCCTTGAGGAGGTAACTAAGTGAGCAAATTAAATTGCGATGTACTGCTCTTTACTTAAGAGAACATCTTGGATGCCGATTTTAAGAACATCCTTGTAGATGTTCCCCTACTCCTTTAGATCTAGTAGTGGAACAACAAAACCTCTAACCCAAAGCACGCAATCTAGATAACTTAAAATCACAAGGCGAGTGTAAGACCCGAATTTAATTAAAATACGAAAATTAAATAAGAAAAGATGAGGGATGTATGAAGGAAGGTCTGGTTAAATTGATTTTCGAAACAAGAGCAGGGGTAAAATGGTAAAAATACCAAAATCCGGTGTCAGGACGATAAGAAAATTTTAATTAAAAATACGGATGTAAAATGTCTTGATCGATAATAAGGAAATTATAAATTTTGGGTCGATTGATCAAGATTAAAAAATTTTAAAAATACCCGAAAAATTACCGAAACGATATCTCAAAAAACGTGAAGAAATAATATCGAAATTTAGAGAAAAATATAATTAATAAATTAAATTTAAATTAAATAAATTAAAGTAGAATAAAAAATAATATAAGGTAGATATTTTGGGATTTTATGGAGTATTTTATTGAATAGTAAAATAATTAAAATAAATAATAATAATAATAAAATTAATAAAAATAAAACAAAAAAAAAGAGAAAGAAGAATCAGAAACGCGAAAGGAGAACCCGAAAATGGAGCCGAGAAAATCGAAGAAGACCCGACCACCGTCCGGCTGCCGATGGCCGGGCCAAGGGTCGAAAATGGAAGAGGGGAGGCCGGTGAGCAAGATGGTACCGGCGGTGCAGCCTACCGACGCCGGAATCCGACGAATCGGGAGGAGAAAGGCTGCGGGAAAGAAGTGGCCACCGGCGGCGAACGACGGCGATCCAGGCGGAACCAAGGCCCGATTCTGAAAGCCCAGGCGACGGTGATCCTTTCTGCACCGGTATCAGCAGGCGAAACGGCGAGAATCGCCGGCGACGGCCAAGAGGAAGAAATGGGTCCGACGACCGAGGGAGAAGAGGCCGAACCGGCGGCGTTTCGGCGAGCTTGACCCAAGCCGAGGCCAGATTCGAGATGCGGACGACCTTGCGGAGCTGATGGCGGTGGAAGCCGACAGAGGACCGGCCGGCAAGGTGGTGAACCGGTGGTGAACCGGCCTAACCGGAGAGAACCGGCGGTCTGAACCGATCCGAACCGGACTGAACCGGTTCAGCCAAAAAGAGGGGAAAAAGGAAGAAAAAAAAGGGAAAAAGAAAAAGAGGAAAATTTGGGGAAAATTCCTGTGATGCAATCGAGCTTCGGGTAAGTCGATAAACGGTCAAATTGACCCGATTTAAATTTGGAATATTTTATTTAATTAAATTTCGATCGAAAAGTTTACCCGAAAATATAATTAATTGTGTAGCTCAACGATTGGCATCCACCGAGAGCTCGAGATAGCCTCGATTTACGGACTAGCATGGAATCTCGGGTAAGTGACCCTTATTTACGACAATTACCTCGTTATGCGTGATATTGATTTAATTTCCGCATAAATTGAATTAAATTATGGAAATTTAGATAAATTGTCGTAAATAATCGATTTAGCTATTCGAGAATTAGAACGAGGCCCAATAAATTATTGGTGGGCCCAATGAGCCCAATAGGCCTCGATAAAGTGGAAATTAAGTGGAAAACAGGCTTAAGGCCGATTAAGGCCCATTAAGGTGCAATCGGGCCCAATAGGGGTAAATGGGCCCCACGATTTAAATTAAGCCCAGAAAATAGGAAATACAATTAAATTGTATGTTATCTGACCTGAGGAATATTGATACGCAGTTCTGGGCATTTGATTGGGAGCATAACAGACTGCGCGATGAGACAACAGTGGAAAAGAAAAGGTCAGACTCGACAGGAAAATAAGGTAAGGGAATTCTGCGGACTGCTAGAGGTAAACTTTACGAAGTTTTAAATTCATTTGCAGTCATTTAAAAATTACCTGAAGGGTCTAGAGGTCAACTAATAATTTTAGGGCCCCGGATGGGCAAATTATCAAAAAACCCTTGTTAAGGGTAAAATCTATAAATTTAGGAAAATTGGGAGTTGCAAGAACAAAAGGTTTCTGCTCATTCTGGAGGTGTTTTGATGCATGCATGAGTAGGCTGGCTCACCTTGAAAGAAAATGCACAGCATTGCATACTTTCAACATGATATTGTTTTGAAAACTGTTTTGAGGAAACAGAGCCGCCTACGTGTTTTTATTGACATGTGACGTGCTAGAGCTCAGCTCGCACGATGTTGTCGATTTGTGTGATGCACGCATTAGTGCTAGAGCGAGAGCTCGCACTAGAGTTTTACATGCATAGGTGCTAGAGTACAACTCACGCCAGATTTCATATGCTTTTTCGAGACAGGGTGCTAGAGTTTAACTCGCACCAGATTTTATAAGATTTTCATGTGATTTATATACAGAGTGCTGAGCTTAGCTCGCACTAGTTTTACCGGATTTGTGGAGTAGCGCTGTCTGCCCTTGGAGTCAGCCAAAAGGCCCAACAGGCTCAAGAGACCTCTTAGGTGGGGTGAGAGTGAGGGATGAGGTTGGCGGCCTTGTGGGGATGTAAAGCGGGCTCTGCCAGTTTTATTTGAGTTGATGAGAGTGCTGAGCATCGGTCGCACTGATTTTATGAGAACATGCGATGAGCCGTGCTTGAAGCATCGGGTAGACTGTGTGTCACCGATTTAATAGGCTCGCACGTGCGTTTTGAGACATGGCATGAGTATTGAGAAACAAACCTCTATGGGAAGCAGGCCAATTGGGCTGGAGTGCCTAGAGATATTATATGGGTTCACGGAGTACGATGTACCGTGCAAGTAGCATGGAGTACGATGTACCGTGTGGTATCTTCGGATAAGGCATCTCCGGATGCAGCATCTTCGGATGACTGGGATCGGATAAGACTGACGGGATGGATTGACCCACCTCCTGGGCGGTTCCCGATCATGGTGAGAACCCGCACACTAGGATCCGTGTAGCTGAGGAACTCCCGAGGACACATATGGCCATAGTCCTGGTTATTGCCGATATACAGATGTTGCCTAGTCTCGCATGTCGACGATTTCGATGATTAAACTGGGTTTTAAATTAAAGTTGCATGATGGTATTTTCATGCTTTTCAAACCCATGTGTGAATGTAAATTGATTTTTATGGTTTCGTGTGAGTCAGGATCACCCGAAGGAGGGGTCGAGTCCTGACTTTATTGTGAAATTTTTATATGAGAAATATATGATTTTGAATATTATTGCATGTTGAATTTTTCGTGCAAATGTGTTTTACATAACATCATAATTCATATCATCTGTTTTAAAATGTGTGGAGAAAGGGTGGTTTATGCATGGCACCACGTTCATGTAGGTAGTATGGTTACCTACTTGTTCGTAGGATTGCCTTACTGAGCTTGATGTGCTCACCCCTTTCATTTTCTCCCACAGATAATCTCCAGTTGAAGTTGCGATGACTCAGTACTGCATTCTGGATATCCGTTGCTGCCCATCAACATAAGGTATATACACTTGTACATATTGTATCTACATAAGCATAGCACAATAACATGTTTGTAAGTAACTTTAGGGGATGTATAAATATTGTAAACAAACATAAATGACTGGAGAAGAAATAAGTACTATGGGAAATGTATGGTGGGACTGGCATTGACGCACAGCCCAATTATTAGTGGAGTGTTGGTCACGATTCGAGGACAGGTAAGAATTTAAGTAAATAATAAAACGCGAAAAATTAACTCTGATTTTTGGGTAGTTTGGGTCGTGACAGCGAGGGGGTAGGTACTTCACATAGAGAACTAACTATACAAAGTGATACTTCCAATGATGAAAACAACTAGTACCTAAGACATAAGTTCGAGACCCATTTCATAGTTCTTCCCTCGAAAGAATCATTGGCCAATATAAATTCCTTTCAAGAGTTTCTAGATTCTCCTAATGGTAACTTTTTATTTATTTAAAGACTTCT
Source organism: Firmiana major (assembly GCA_033439115.1). Lineage (NCBI taxonomy): Eukaryota > Viridiplantae > Streptophyta > Magnoliopsida > Malvales > Malvaceae > Firmiana > Firmiana major. The sequence goes on along the minus strand of CM065907.1, from coordinate 37,404,467 downwards.
ATCATTTGCATTTTTGAATGATGCTAACATTTCTTGTTTTTCTTTGCGTAGAAATGAACCCTATCAAGGTATCCTCGTGCAGAAGGAGGAATGAAGACAACACTTTAAAGGTCTCCGCTAATGATTCTCGTCCAAAGAAGCAAATCTGTTTTGTGGTTACCATCTCGGATTGTCAGGACCTGTTCTCAATCCATGACTTAACCAAAACTCACTACAAATTTTTTGCATTTTTAACTTACCTTTCCTCTCTTCAATGGTTGGGCTGTGATTCGATGTCAAAGTCCTCACTTACCATATTTTCCATTATCATACATACATGTCAATATACTACTACTGACTGTAACTGCTTTTATTATACATGTAAGATTATATATAAAATCTAATACAAATACATTCCCCATAATATATATCGTATACATCACTGTGCTGTTTCTATGTTTAGATATACAACTGTACAAATTCTGTATACCTGGCGATCGATAGGAACTAGCAGTGGACTCAGGAATACTATCCCTCGATAGCTCTCGCTCTACTGACACTTTGTAGAGAGATGTAAAGAAAGGGGGGTGAGCATACAACTCGCTCTGTAAGGAAATCAGGCAAGCAAGTAGATATCTACACTATCTACTCAAAATAATGCTATGCCTTGAAAACATTATTTCCTTAACTCACTTTAAAAGCATGTCTTTAAAATATATATATATATATATATGTATACTTATACAGATTAAATCCCATGTATAGAATCATGCTTTCTTTCTCAAATGTAGGCATGTAGTGCAAAACAATGCATTGTATATAAATCATGCCTTTATGTAAATCATGCCATGTATATTTAAATCACAATAAATATGGCATTTAAATCATACACATCACAAAATCGGAGTCCGACCCATCCCTCAGGTTTGTCTGCAATTTAAATCAGTCAATCAATGTGATATATCATGTGAGACTCTGTGGTGAAATGCAAATAGTATCCTGAACTATGATCATATTCGACATGTGAACCCAAGCCACACAGATCTCGATGTGCGGGGTATCACTGCTGCAACAGGAGGATGGTCAGTCCATTACAACCGTTAGCTATACAACAACACACGGTACAACGTACTCCCATGCCCCGGACACGGTATAAAGTACACCCGTGGACCCTACATCATAGTCAGGATGACTGCCATAGGTCTTATCCCTCAAACTATGGAATATCATATCACATCTCTGATACCCTTATGCTAGCCATCCTCTCATGATGTGGCACTCAGTAACACAAGGATGCGGCATGGGTTGGTAACATGTATTATATATCACATACAGTGCGCGCCTTTGAGTGCGACACACAGTCGACACTACGCTCGAACACTGTTTCACATCACAAACTCAACTCTAGTGCGAGTAAACCTCCAGCAACTAGGTCAATGCATAGTTCATGTATTAAATCAAGTACGAGCAGTAGCTCCAGTACCATGCTATGCATAATATCATCAAATCAAGTACGAGCAATAGCTCCAGTACTATGTCATGTATAAACCATGAAAAATCGAGTAAGAGCAACGCTCCAGTACTCTGTCATGTATCTCATGTAAAACTCGAGTACGAGCTAATCGCTCCAGCACTCTGTCATGCATATATCATATAAAACTGAGTACGAACAAGAACTCCAGTACTCTATCATGCATGTCATGGAAATCTAGTGCGAATCAAAATCCAGCACTAATGTATGTGGAAAATATATAAAATCCAGTGCGAGATGTGCTCTAGCACGATTCATTCTCACATAATATGATAGATGGCTCTTTAAAAAGGGATTGTTTACAAAATATTAAAATCAGCACTATAAAGTGTGCTTAAGTCACATCGACCTTAAAATCATTAGCCCATCTATTTATTTTCATGATAAACAGCAGTTAAACACTCACAATAGTAGTTTCCATGCTTTTTGTAACTTTTCACAAAAGTTGACTTTTTGACTAACTAGGGGCAAAATCGTAATTTGCCACTATCGGGTCACAATAATTATTATTCACTTTCTCTAACCCTCAGAGTTTTTAAGTGAATGTAAAAGCAGACAAAAATACGTGCAGGTATCTCTAACTACTCATAAAAGTCCCTTACCTGCAATCACTCGAGAAATTTCACTTTCTCTGCGCTGCTTGTTTCAGCAGTTCGATTTGCTCCTCCAATACTCTCTGGAGCTGCATATAACCATTTATCAGGTTAATTACACTTTTCCTACTGTATTTCACATTAAATACAGTCCATTTCCCTTAATGGGCCTTAATAATCCTTAATGGGCATAACTATGCCTTAAGCCCATTTTCATTTTACTATTCATTTTCGTTGGGCCTATTGGGCTTGTAGGGCCCACCAACCCTTATTGAGCTTGTTTTAGGCCCATTACACCATATTGGGCCTAAATTATTTGGGCTTGGCCCATTGGGCCTCTCGGCCACATGCCATGGCCGAGAGCTATCCATGCCTCGGTTTCACCATGGCATGCCATCCATGCCTATTTGTCTAGCCAATTTACTTAGGCATTTTCACAAACACTTGGTAGGCAACATTACTAAACATCATATAGTTCATTTAGGCATTTTATCAAACTCCTTGATTGCCAACTAATTACATGTATTAATTAATCAAATTGATTAATTTTAAAACACTATTATCATTAATACATGTACACTAATCCATTTATGTCTTAAAATCATATTGACATAAATCAATATCCCATTACTCACTCTCGGCCTAACCAACTTCATGGTGATTTAATATGTTTCAATGCTTAAAACATATATCAACATACTTAAAATCATTCATACATTAACATATATGAAATTGGAAATTAGAAAATATACCCATTGTTGTGTTCACCCTTTGGCTGAATCTTTGAAGGCTCTCGGTTTGCACTCTATGGCTCCTTGATAGCCAATTCCAACATATGTCACTCTCCTTTCAATTTGGAACAACTTCCATGAAGGATGCAAGTTCCAAATATGCCTAATTCCTAATGATTTCTAGTGAGAGAAAGCTTGGAAAATATGTTTCAATGGTTTCTTCTTCTAGCCGAATTTGGTGTGATGAAGATGACAATGGTGTGGCTGAATTTATAAGCCACATACTTAGCCATTAAGCTTTACTTTTCAGCCATTAAGCTTGACTTTCCAAGCCTTAGCCACGAGTCACCTAATGAGTCACCTTATGAGTCATGGTTAGCTTTAACTATGGTTAGATATTTATCTCATAGGCTTTTCCATTTGGGCTTCTCGGTTTAGGCTTTCTTAATGGGATTTTGGGCTGAAATTTTTACTATGTCTCGGGCCTTTAATTGTCTCAAAATTTGGCCAATCAATTGGTCCAACAATTCGGTCTAAAGGACCTAAGAATTTCGATATACGTTTTGTATACCTTAATGGGCTTTAAAATTTTCACCTTAGGCCCATTACGTTTTTAACCATTAAATTTATTCCAGAATCATTGCGAATAAATTTTCCTTACTTTCGGGGATGATTATCTTGTATTCTGGCCAAGAATATTTTTCTCCAAATTTTTCTCCACACTTAGGTTAATTTTTAACCATGATTAGTCAACTATGGTAAAAGTCCACTTTCTTAACTATAGTTGACTTTTTCCTTAACCATTGACCAAGTTGACTTTTTCTTAAAATTTCGAAAGTGTCATATCTTATGTCTTACACTCTCGTCTTTATGTTTCAACCGTTCCCGGTGGATAATTTCGCCCAAAACACCTTATCTCGCCAAAAAGGTCCATTTTACCCTTTTTAGCTTTTTCTCTCGTTTTCTATGTTCGGGACTAAATCAAGCTGACTTTCCTTCATGAGCTCTCTATGCTCTCTCATTTTAAGTTCTTATTTTCAGTCAGAATGATTTAGATTTACTTGGTTTAGCCTGTGAAACTTATAGTTCACATTAGGCTCTTTATGTAGCTTTTGCGTGTTAAATCATTTCACTAACACTTTATGTCTAGTAAATACTCTTCTTATAATTCAACTATAATTACATAGTGTTCATACACATAGGAATCATAAGGAATAAGCTACAAAAATTCGGGTCTGACACGGATTGTGTTCGAGCTTCAACTCTACCTTCTCGTCTACCTGTTTCCCATAGCAGACCTAGCTCTTTTCGCTCTTCGCTAAGAAAAAGAGGTAAGGCTATTGCACAAAATCCGTTGTCGATTTAATTCACAAGAGTAGGTAGAGCTAGAGGCAACCCATAACCAGACCCAAGTAGACTACAATCTTGAAAGGCCTTCAAAAAAGGATTAGCGGTGGTTTTCATTGAGCAATAGATGAAGGATAAGGATGTACTTCTCGATATAGCTCGCCTGAATACTCATTGCTATGTAATGGATGCCAAAACCATAGTTAGAAGGAAAGACTTTCAAGTTTACACTGGGATAAATGAAATGATTCTAATAAAGACCCCAAGTGTCTTCTCGCTTAGGATGGTCTATTATCATTCCTTGTGAAGAGGGAAGATTGTTTAGGGGTCTCTTCGAGGGGGGATAAAACTGATTTAGAGGTAATGAGGATAAAGTTGATGTAGGGGCAGATTGTTTATGTTCATACAAATGTCTTACACATTTTCTAACCCATTTTTACTTGTTTGTAGCCCGCATAATAAATAATCATCGTTATTGCTCAACATTAGGCGTTCAATGTGCATGCTACCTAAGAACTTGAGCAGTTAAGACAGGAAAATGCTGAATGGATTACGGATAGAAAGCACTTGGGCCTACTCCAAGACTGAGTGGAAGAACTCAAGAAAAGCTAGAAGGATGTGAAATCGAAATACATTCATTTTTAATAGGATTTAGATGTGGAGATAGCTAAAGCTCTCTCCTTTGAACATTGTTGAAACGAGCTTTCTTCCATTTCCATGGAGCAAAAGGCTCTTCAATTAGAACATGACACTCTTCTTATAGATCGTTAGGTCTTAGCTGATCGAAACCAAGAGTTAGAGATAGAGATTGTGAGACTGCAAAACCAACCCTAGCCCTTTCTCGGTCAGGAAGAGCGAGATCGCATTGAAGTTGAGGCTGTGAAAGAGTATTGGCTTTTAAGCAATGTCACGAGATAAAGATGGTGTTTTTCAGTGGCTTCGTGAAGCATGGGTTTTACTTGGCTCATTCTTGGCTAGAGCGGTGTTGAGGTTAGGTAAAAGTTCCTTGATTTGATATATTCAAGAAAAGTATAGGAGTAAAGGGCTCATGGCAAATTGTAGAATTGTATTGACCCCTGGACTCTTAGTAAACTGCCCGGAGTAATCGATGCCTTAGATGATTTCGATGGGATTGATTTGAATACTCTGGATGCCAACCTTTCTGTAGAGCAAGCCCCTAATCTTCTAGCTGTTAACCTTTCATCGAGCAGACCCTTGATCCTCACACTTTAAGTTCTACAATAGCTACTGATTCGCATCCTCCTAGTGCTGAGACATATAATTCAGATCCAGACCCAACATGCCTTCCACATCTAGCCAGGCTTAGGACCTTGTGGTTGACCTTTGTTAAGTTAAAATATTTTGAAATGGCAAAATAGTAAGTCAATAATGGATATTATAAATCTAGAAATGTTTAAAACATGTTAAGAGGTTAATTAGAATATATTGAGATACAAGTCACTGCCAGCAGCTGGGTGTTAAAGGTTGAGAGATCTATCTCATGATATGAGAGATCAATCTCCTGGGTTTTCAAGTATGAGAGATCGATCTCATGAGAATATGAGATCAATTTGATAAAGGATTAAAGACTCAAAGAACGTGTATAGGATGTTAAGGAAGAAGAGATCGATCTCTAAGGGTTATGAGATCGATCTTTGACTTACAGAATGCCTATGAGATCGATCTGGTCTAGGAAGAGATCGATCTCCTCTAAGGCAGAGGTTAAAGGTCTTAGATCGATCTATAGATCGATCTATGTTCAAACAGAGAGCTTATGAGATCGATCTCATATGGATAGAGATCAATCTCCTCAAAGTCAGAGAGTTTAGGAGATCGATCTAGGGTGATTAGGGATTGATCTCCCCTCTACGAGAATGCTTGGTAGATCGATCTGGAGATCGATCTTACTTCAAACAGAAAGTTTAGAAGATCGATCTGAAGGTTTGACAGATCGATCTTCACTAACATTTTACAAATTATAAGATCGATCTCTACAAATATGAGATCGATCTCCTTGCTTCAAGTTGCTTTGTAATTGTAGGAATTTGAATGAGAAGATCGATTTGGTCATGATGGAAGATCGATCTGGTACTCTACTGGAGGTTCCCAACGACTATCTCTGCAAAATCTTCAATAGGAAAAACTGCATTAAATGCTTCACCTTCCATCCTGCTGTATAAAAACTAAGCATTGAAGACACTGGAGACAAGAGACTTGTGCTGTAAAGTCTGAATACTCTCAAGAGATCATTCCTCAACATTCCCTTTGTCTTCAACATCATATTTATTGTATTGTCTTAAATAGCTTGAGTTAAAGTTATGCTTCCTACCCACGAAAGAGAGCTCTTATTTGTATTCATCCTTAATCCAAAAGAAAAGAGGAGAGTTCCTCTGTGAGAGAATTTTGTAAAAGGTGAATATTTATCTTTGTAAAAAGGGGTAGAGGTTATTCCTTAACCTTAAAATGGAGACTGTATTAACTATTGTGATAGTGAAAGAAAACTCTTGACAAGAAGGTCAAAAAGAAAGGACGTAGGCAAGCGATTGGCCGAACCTCTATAAATTGCTGAGTTTGCTACTTCTCTCTCTTATCTCCTTTAATTTATTAGACTATAGTATATTGCTTATTCTTTGATTACTTGCAATTAAATTCAATTAAGCTTAAATTTAGCATTTAGACTAGAAAACCGATTCACCCTCCCTCTCGGTAGAGCCATCAATTGGTATTAGAGCTCGGACACTTTGATCATTATGGAATAACTTCCTAAGAGTTAAAACGATCTAATGGATCATAGCAATGTAACAACTAGTCTAGTAGGAGAGGGGCACTCTACTCTTAGGCCTCCTATGTTCAATGGTGAACATTATGCATATTGGAAAACTAGAATGATGCTTTTCATTCAAGCTAATGATTATGAGGTATGTAGGATTATTACTAAAGGTCATCAAATCCCAACAAAGAAGATAGAGGGAAGAGATATCCCAAAAGAAGAAGATGAGTGGGATTCTAATGATATAAAATGTGCTCAGTTGAATGCAAAGGCCATGCACACCTTATTTTGTGCATTAGGGCCCAATGAGTATAATAGAGTCTCCGGTTGTGATAATGCCAAACAAATTTGGGATTAATTGGCAATTACTCATGAAGGCACAACTCAAGTAAATGAGACTAAGCTAGGAATGCTCACACATGATTATGAGTTATTTAGGATGAAATAAGGAGAGTCAATTAGTGACATGTTCACTAGATTTACTGATGCAATAAATGGACTAAAGTCCTTAGGCAAAATCTACTCCAATATAGAAATGGTAAAGAAAATCCTGAATAGCTTACCAAAATCGAGAAGCTAAGGTAACAGCAATTGAAGAGTCCAAGGACCCCCACACACTATCGTTAGATGAATTGATAGGGTCATTACTCACATATGAAATGAAATTGAGGAGAAATGAAGAGACACCCAAGAAAGTAGGAGTAGCTCTAAAATTCACTACTCAAGAGGATTTGAAAGAAGATAAAAATGAGAGTGGTAATGAAGAAGATTTTGAAATGACAATGTTTGCCAAGATATTTAATAAATTTATGAGAATGAGAGCAAATGGTAGTGGTAGGAGAAACTACAAGAAAGAACAAGAAGAATTAGGTAGAAAAGATACTATTTTTTGCTATGAATGCAAAAAACCTGGACACATTAAATTTAACTGTCCTCTTCTAAAAAGATCAAGTGATAGGAATCACAAAAAGAAGGCAATGATGGCAACATGGAGCGACAGTGATAGCTCCGATGAGGATTCAAATAAAGATATTTCCAATCTATGCTTCATGGCAATTAAAGATGAGAAGGTAACTTCTAATCCCAATGCGTACTCTTTTGATGAACTATAAGATGCATTTGATGATCTTGCATTAGAATATGAGTGCATGAATTTGAAGTACAAAAAATTGATTTCTAAACTAAAGAAAGAAAATGAATTAATACTAAATGATAAACAGAGTGTGAAAAGAAATTAGAAGGTACAAATCTAGAAATCCATGACCTAAAGGAAAAGAATAATAACTTACATAATTCCTTTACTAGATGTTACATGGGTCAACAAAAACTAGATCACATGCTAGAGACTCAAAGGGCTTTCTTTGATAAAAATGGGTTAGGATATGATGGCAAAAGTAGAGAAACTCACCTCAAAAGTTTCTTAGCTAGAAATAATATGCATAAATCCTCTACTACTTGCTCACATTCCAATAAAAAGGGACATGCATCATATAGTTGCAATGTGAAGATGACCACATTTAGAGGAAGGATAGTTAGAAGAGTATGGGTCTTAAAAGATGTGGTTAATTCAAAAGATATTGATGTAATATTAAAATGGATCTCAAAAAGATCAAAAATTCTACTCACTAACTCCAAAGGACCCAAGAAAATTTGGGTACCTAAAACAAAAGTTTGAATGTTGATTGTAGGTGGTTGAGCATTGCTACAAGGCAAAAACAAAGGAAGCTTGGTACTTGGATAGTGGATGCTTAAGACACATGACTGGTGATAGAAGCCACTTTAACTCATTCAAATCAAAAGTTAGTGGAGAAGTCACATTTGAGGACAACTCCAAAGGCCAAGTTGAAGGAAGTGGATCGATTGGTAATAACTATTTCTCATTAGAAAAGGTTTTACTTGTTAGAGGACTAAAACATAATTTGCTAAGCATTAGTTTGTCACGACCCTCCATGACTTAACCAAAAACCACTACAAATTTTTCGCATTTTTAACTTACATTTCCTCTCTTCAATGGTTGGGCTGTGATTCGATGTTAGCTTCCTCGCATACCATATAATCCATTATCATACATACATGTCAATATACTGTTATAGACTGTAACTTCTTTTACAATACATGTGAGATCATATAAAAGCTAATACAAATACATTCCCCATAATATATATCGTATACATCACTGTGCTGTTTCTATGTTTAGATACATAACCGTACAAAATATGTATACCTGTCAATCAATAGGAAATAGCAGCGGACAACAGGAATACTATCCCTCAAATGCTCTCACTCTACTGCTGATGCTCTGTAGAGAGGTGTGAAAGAAAGGGGGGTGAGCATACAACGCGCTCAGTAAGGAAATCAGGCAAGCAAGTAGACATCTACACTATCTAGTCAAAATAATGCTATGCCTCAAAAATATCATTTCCTTAACTCACTTTAAAAGCATGTCTTTAAAATATATATATACTTGTACAGATTAAATCCCATGTACAGAAGTCATGCTTTCTTTATCAAATGTAGGCATGTAGTGCAAAATGATGCATCTTTATAATATCATAATGCCTTTTGAATAAATCATGCCATGTATATTTAAATCACAGTAAATATGGCATTTAAATCATTCAGATCACAATAATCGGATTCCGACCCAATCCCTCAGGTCTATCCATAAATAAATCAGTCAATCAGGTGATATATCATGTGAGACTCTGTGGTGAAATGTAAATAGTATCCTGGACTATGGCTATATCCGAAAATGGTGATCCCAGGTTACACGGAATCCTAGTGTGCGGGGCATCACTGCTGCAACAGGAGGGGGGTTAGTCCATCACAGCCGCCAGCTATATCCTCCTCAACTCCACAACACCACACGGTACAGTGTACTCCATGCCACTCGCACGGTATAACGTACTCCATGGACCCTACATCACAGTCGGGGTGCCTGCCATAGGTCTTAGCCCTCAAACCATGGAATATCATACCACGTCTCTAAATCCACATGCAAACCTCTCATAGTGTGACACTCAGTCTGCACGAGGAAATCAAGCATGGTTTTCAACATGTATAATATATCACATTACAGTGCGTGCCTTTGAGCGTGACTCACAGTCGACACTCCACTCAAACACTATTTCACATCACAAACTCAAACTCTAGTGCGAGTAAACCTCCAGCAACTAGGTCAATGCATAGTTCATGTTTCAAATCAAGTACGAGCAATAGCTCCAGTAGCATGCTATGCACAAAACTCATCAAATCAAGTATGAGAAATAACTCAAGTACTATGTCATGTATAAATCATGAAGAATCGAGTATGAGCAATGCTCTAGCACTCTGTCATGTATCTCATGTAAAATTCGAGTACGAGCTAATCGCTCTAGCACTCTCTCATGCATATGTCATATAAAACTGAGTACGAGTAATAACTCCAGCACTCTATCATGCATGTCATGAAAATCTAGTGTGAATCACAATCCAGCACTAATATATGTAGAAAATATATGAAATCAAGTGCGAGCCGTGCTCTAGCACGATTTATCCTCACATAATATGATAGATGGCTCTTTAAAAAGGGATGATTTTCAAAACATCAAAATCAACACTATAAAGTGTGCGTAATTCACATCAACCTTAAAATCATTAGCCCATCTATTTATTCTTCTGCTAAACAGCAGTAAAACACTTAAAATGCTGGTTTCCATGCTTTTTACAACTTTTCATAAAAGTTGACTTTTTTCCTAACTAAGGGCAAAATCGTAATTTACCACTATCAGGTCACAATAATTATTATTCACTTTCTCTGACCCTCAGAGTTTTTAAGTGAATGTAAAAGCAGACAAAAATACGTGCAGGTATCTCTAGTTAATCACAAAAGTCCCTTACCTCGGATCACGTAGTGTGACCTCTCTTCCTCTGTGCTGCCCAAATCTCACAGTCCGATCAACTCTCAATATGAATCTGGATCTGCATTTAACCATTCACTGGATTAATTTCACGTTTTCCTACTATATTACACATTTAATACAGTTCATTTCACTTAATTGTGCCCGTTTACTCTAAATGGGCCTAAATACTTTAATTGGGCCTTAATTCGTATTAAACCCGTTTTCCACGTATTATTTCCCTTCATCAAGGTCTATCGACTCATTGGGCCTAGTAATACCCATTGGGCTTTATTCCAAGTTCTTTGGATAGCCCATATATCATTTACGACAGTTAATTCGAAATTTCGAATATAATACACTAAATGCGGAATTTAATCCGAAATGCGTAAAATAAATCTTAAATACGCAATAATCACATAAATTGTCGTAAATGAGCTTTACTTACCCGAGATTATGCGATGGCATTCAAATCGAAGTTCGATCGGGCTTCCGTTCGTAATTTATCATCGAACTGCACAATTTTGTATATTTAACTCCGGGTCAATTTTCGATTAAATATTATTTAAATAAATTTATCGAAAATCAAATCGGTCACTTTTGACCTCGTATCGACTTACCCGAAGTTTGGTGAAATCCCAAAAATTATCTTTTTCCTTTTTCTTCTTTTTCCCCTTTTCTCCTTGGCTGAACCGGTCCGGTCCGGTTCAGCAGAGAAGGTTCTTCACTGAACCGCCGACCAGTTCAGGGCTTCTTTGGTCGTGCCGGCGTCGTCAGACCAATTCCCGGTGTCTCACCACTGCCTTTCGGTGCGCCACAGCCTGGGGACCTCTCGGCTGGCCTCGATCGGGACCAATAACCACCGGTGGCTGCCGGATTCCTCCTTTTCCTCCGCGACAATTTCTTCTTCGATCTGCCGAATTTTGACGTTGGTGGAGGACGTTACCGGTGCCGATGAGTTCGCAGGGAGTTCCTCTTCCTTTTCTGGCCGCTTGCTTGGCCGTGGGGTCGCCGGTGCTCGCCGTCCGGTGGTCCTTCTTCCTCCTTGGGTCTGCGTCGATTTCCTTCCATTTTCAATTTCTTTGTTTTCTCTCTCCTCGAAATTCTCTTTAGATTTCATTTTTTTCTTTTTTTATATATTTATAAATGATTTTAATATTATTTTAATCCTTAAAATAATATTAAAAATTCTCAAAATATCTAAAAAAATTATATTAAATTCATTTAATCTGTAAATGAATTTATCAATCCGATTTTACCTTTTCGGTATATTTTTTCACTATTTTTGGGCTCATTTTTCGAGGTGAAAATTTTGATAAATTCTAATAAATTTATATCTTGATCAATTGGACTCGAAATTAAATATTTTCCTTGATTTTGATCAAGATCCCCCTATTTCATATTTTTAATGAAATTATCTTATGGAAATTATACCGGATTTCAGTCATTGACCGTTTTACCCTTGCACTCGTTCGAGAATCAACTTAACCCTTATCTCGCTGTTATGTAGCTTACATGTATTTTTAATTTCTTAAATTGTCGATTGATGATAGTAAATACTCTTCTTATGATTCAACTATAGTAATAGAGTGTTCATACACATAGGAATCATAAAGAACATGCTACATAAAATACAGGTCTGACATAGTCAACTTTGTGACAAAGGTCACAAAGTAATTTTTGATTGCTTGAATTGCCATGTAATAGATCCTAAATTAAATAAAATTCTTTTTCTAGGACATACACAAGGTAACATATACATTGTTTATCTAAATGAACTTAAAAATGAAAATATATGCCTTATGGTAGATAAAGAAAAAGAACCTTGGTTGTGGCATAGAAGACTAGGTCATGCTAGCATGCATGTATTATCTAAGATAGCTAGAAAAGACCTTGTTGTAGGATTACCTAAGTTGTCCTTTGACTGTGAAACTTAGACCTAGTGATCACTCTATAATTGGAACTAAATGGAATTTCAAGAACAATATGGATGAAAATAGTGTGATCATAAGAAACAAGGCTAGACTAGTTGCACAAGATTATAGGCAAGAGGAAGGAATAGACTATGATGAAACCTATGCACCGGTAGCTAGATTAGAAGCAATAAGAATGCTACTTGCTTTTGCATGCTACAACAATTTCAAATTATATCAAATGGATGTAAAAAGTGCATTTCTAAATGGTTTCATCAATGAGGAAGTTTATGTTGAGCAAACCCCCCGGTTTTGAAAGTCCTGAATTTCCTGAACATGTTTACAAACTTTCTAAAGCACTTTATGGTTTGAAACAAGCCCCTAGAGCCTGGTATGAAAGACTTTCAAAGTTCTTGATAGAAAAAGGATATTCAAGAGGAAAAGTAGATACAACCTTGTTTATCAAAAATAAGAATAAAGATTTACTAGTTGTTCAAGTATATGTAGATGAAATCATTTTTGGATTAACTAATGAATCTCTATGTTAAGAGTTTGCTAAGATCATGCAAGGTGAATTTGAAATGAGCATGATGGGAGAACTCACCTACTTCTTGGGACTTCAAGTGAAGCAAACTAAGGATGTAACCTTCATCAATCAAGCTAAATACACCAAGGATTTGCTCAAACGATTTGGAATGGATAACTGCAAACCTCAAGCAACTCCAATGGGCACCAACATCAAGCTTGATAAAGATGAAAGTGGTAAGTGTATAGACACTAAGCTATACAGGTCTATGATTGGTTCATTGCTTTATCTTACTGCAAGTAGACTTGATATTTTGTTTAGTGTATGTTTATGTGCTAGATTTCAATCCTCTCCTAGAGAGTCACACTTACTAGCTACAGAAAGAATTTTTAGGTACCTTAAAGACACATCCTCACTAGGACTTTGGTACCCTAAAGATTCCACTTTTGCTCTTCATGCATATTCTGATGCAGATTTTGGAGGTTGTAAAATAGATAGAAAAAGCACTTCAGGAACAGGCCAATTCTTAGGGAATAGATTAATATCATGGTTCTCTAAGAAACAAAATAGTGTAGCATAATCCACAACTGAGGCAGAATATATTGCAGCTGGTAGTTGTAGTGCTCAAGTGTTGTGGATTAAGCAACAAATTAGAGATTATGGTGTAGACATGAAGCAAGTTTCCATCAAATGAGATAACACCAGTGCCATTAATCTCTCTAAAAATCCAATCCAACACTCTAGAACTAAACATATTGAGATTAAGCATCATTTTCTTAGAGATCATGTACAAAAAGGAGATATAGTTCTAGAATATATTGATTTTTTACATCAAATAGCTGATATTTTCACCAAACCTCTTGATAAAGATAAATTTTGTATTCTTAGAGGTGAACTAGGACTTATGTATGCTCCTTAAGGATTATTGCTTTCAAAACTCTGATTTCAAACTTATTTTTAATTGATTTTACAACTCATTTTTTGGGCAAAGAGTATGAGAGATCGATCTCCTCTCAATATAGATCGATCTAGCATGCTCTAAATTGGCCTAAAGCAGTAAGGTTCAGCTAAGCAGATCGATCTTCTATCCCATAAGATCGATCTCCTTAAGCTTCTGTATTTTACAGATCGATCTCTGCACTTGGAAAATCGATCTTCTTCAGCCTTTGTATGTTGCAGATCGATCTCTGCATTTGGCAGATCGATCTTCTTGAGCTTTTGTATTTTGTAGATCGATCTCATAAAACGACAGATCGATCTCTTCATGTAGAAGATTGATCTGGTACCTCGACAGATCGATCTCTTTAGCGCTGGGCTATAAATACTGCTTCAAAATTCCTAAATTTCAGAAATCCCAAATTCAAATCCCTAACCCTCGTCGCGCATCTCTTCCAATTTCTCTCAACAGATCGATCTCTGGTAAGGTATTAGTCAAATCTACTCCATTACTCATCATTTTAGAACCTACATTGTTGATTTTCTGTCAAAAATTTCTTAGTTTCATAGATTAATCTTCAATAGGGTTTCTAGTGAACTGTTCCATTGCCTAGGACATTGTTGATAGCAATCTAGAACTATATTAGGCTATCTTTGACTGATTTGATAATGCCTCGCATTAACAGAGCTGCCAACAAAGAGTCCAGACCCTCCTCCTCACAACCACCCACTGTCTCTTCATCTTCTGTCACAACCTTCAGCAGGTGTTTTCAAACACCTGCAAAAAGGAAGAGATATGAAGAATACTTTTCCACAATGCCCATTAAACATTGGAGGACTATTGATTTTTCATTCCTTTCCCGCCTCGACATTTCGTATTTGTCAAAAAATGGAAGAATTTGGTTGGCTTTCATTTCTCAAAATAAACACCCTTACTCCTCCGAACATTATTAGGGCATTTTTCTCAAACACATAGCTTATTTATGACCCTGATGATACCTGTAAAATTCTAGGTTTTAAAACCTTCATCATGGCCAAAACGATTTTCGTTAACACCAACCTCTTAGCCCGAGTGTTTGAGATCGAAGATAATGGTTTGTTTGATGAGGAAGAGGAAGTACCACTTGAATTTAACCTACCCGGAGACAAGGCTAGTGACCTACCCATGCACCCTAGGTTACTACACCTAATCATCTCTTGGAACCTCAGACCTTTTGGTACCCGACATTCTACAGTAAAAAAACTAGACCATTTTTGGCTCCATTATCTTCATACATCTCAAAGCTAAAAATTGAACCTAGTCCACTTCAAGTACAATGACTGGCTCAAAATCGTGTGGGGTAGAGCCTCAACTATATTCTTCCTCAACCCCTTGCATTCCTGCTACAAAAACTTGGGGTTGACTGTTCTTGTGAGACTGGTGAAGTGCCCTCTACAAAAAGTGTTCTGAATATCGGCACTCTTCACCATATGGGGTACTACAAAGACTTCCACGATCAGTGGCAGAAGAAAAGCGAAACCCCTCACGAGGCAGCCATGGAAGAGGACATTTTAACTGAGCCTACATCACTGTCCACTGAGGTTCCTCCTACATTTGCTGCTCAGCCTACTGCACCTATTGATGCCGTTACATCCATGATAATGGATTTTCGGCAACACTTTGATACAATGATAGAGACGTTTGCACAACGGTTCATATGTTTCGAGAAATGTCTTGACATAATTGAGGCAACGCAGCAAGCTATGTACGATGAGCTTCAAACCACTCATGTTCGAGTTGAGGACATTGCTGATTATTTTCCTTCACCATCTTCTTAGAAACTGATATTTCTTTCCTGTGCTTTGAACTATGTTTTTGTGTTGTATGGACAATTATATTTTGAAATGTCAAAATTTTGATTCAGTTTTATGCTTCATAGTTTGTTGATATATGCTTTGTGATAAATAGTCTTATGCCTTGGTAATATTGATATGACAAAAAGGGGGAGAAGAGAACATGTCAAGAGAAGCATAAATTAAGGGGGATTTCTTGAACTGAGGGGGAGTTCTTGAAACTGAGGGGGAGTTTTTGAAACTAGAAAATTGGATGCATATGTAAAGGGGGAGATTAAACATGTTTATAAACTTAGTCTATTGAATAAGTTTTGTCATATCAAAAATGGGGAGATTGTTAAGTTAATATATTTTAAAATGACAAAATAGTAATTCAATAATGGATATTATAAATCTAGAAATGTTTAAAACATGTTAAGAGGTTAATTAGAATATATTGAGATACAAGTCATTGCCAACAACTGGGTGTTAAAGGTTGAGAGATTGATCTCATGATATGAGAGATCGATCTCCTGGGTTTTCAAGTATGAGAGATCGATCTCATGAGAATATGAGATCGATCTGATAAAGGATTAAAGACTCAAAGAACATGTATAGGATGTTAAGGAAGAAGAGATCGATCTCTAAGGGTTATGAGATCGATCTTTGACTTACAGAATGCCTATGAGATCGATCTGGTCTAGGAAGAGATCGATCTCCTCTAAGGCAGAGGTTAAAGGTCTTAGATCAATTTATAGATCGATCTATGTTCAAACTGACAGCTTATGAGATTGTCTCATATGGATAGAGATCGATCTCCTCAAAGTCAGAGAGTTTAGGAGATCGATCTAGGGTGATTAGAGATCGATCTCCCCTTTACGAGAATGCTTGATAGATCGATCTGGAGATCGATCTTACTTCAGACAGAGAGTTTAGAAGATCAATCTCAAGGTTCGACAGATCGATCTTCACTAACATTTTACAAATTATAAGATCGATCTCTACAAATATGAGATTGATCTCCTTGCTTCAAGTTGCTTTGTAATTGTAGGAATTTCAATGAGAAGATCGATCTGGTCATGATGGAAGATAGATCTGGTACTCTACTAGAGGTTCCCAATGGCTCTCTCTGCAAAATCTTCAATGGGAAAAACTGCATTAAATGCTTCACCTACCATCCTGCTGTATAAAAACCAAGCATTGAAGACACTGGAGACAAGAGACTTGTGCTGTAAATTCTGAATACTCTCAAGAGATCATTCCTCAACATTCCCTTTGTCTTCAACATCATATTTATTGTATTGTCTTAAATCGCTTGAGTTAAAGTTATACTTCCTACCCACAAAAGAGAGCTCTTATTTGTATTCATCCTTAATCCAAAAGAAAAAAGGAGAGTTCCTTTGTGAGAGAATTTTGTAAAAGGTGAATATTTATCTTTGTAAAAAGGGGTAGAGAGGTTATTCCTTAACCTTAAAAAGGAGACTGTATCAACTATTGTGATAGTGAAAGAAAACTCTTGACAAGAAGGTCAAGAAGAGATGTGAGATCTGAGAATTTCAGACATATTTATTGATGTAATAATAATTTGAAGTGTAATTTATTGAGCTAAGTGAATTGGGGAATGATAATTGGAGATATATATGTTAAGTGTTTAAAATAAATGTGAAACTATGAGGACAGATCGATCTGGGAGAAGGAGAGATCGATCTAGTGAGTTATAAATGACAAAGAAGGAGAAATTTAAGGAGCAGATTGATCTCCAATGGAAGAGGATCGATCTCCTTATGAATCTGTTTGAGAGAAGATCGATCTCATGAGGAAGAGATCGATCTCCAAATGATTCTGTTTGGGAGAAGATCGATCTCCTCAAGGAGCAGATCGATCTCATAAAGCCATAAAGAGATCTATCTCACCCCTCGACAGATCGATCTCCTAGGCATAAATTGCCCCAAATCGTCCCAAAAATTCAAATGCAGATCGATCTCATCAATAGGCAGATCGATCTCCTACCTCCAGTCTATATAAGGAACCCCTGTTTTTCTCCTGCAATTTCACTTTCTCTCTCTTCCAACCCCATTTCCACCGAAAACCTAACTTTCTCACTCATCCAAAACACCCATTTCCGGCCAAATCAGAGGTTGTGGCAAGAAGGGAAGTTGTTCCTCATCAAAAGGAGAACAACATACTTGGAAATCGAAAGACGGATCGAATCGAGGCAAGAGATAAGCTCTCCACAAGCTTTGGGTAATTTCTAAACCTCGATCTTGATATTTGAGATGATTTTGATGATATTGGTGGTTGTCATTGCGTTGAAATAGCTGAGAAATGATTAGGGATTGATGAAATTGCAATGTAGTTGGAGTAATGTTGATATTTGGTAATTATGGTAATTTTGAGAATTTGTGCTATAAATGGAAATATAGACAATGTGGTGAATTAGCGTAGATGATTTAACATGAGAAACGTAGAGCGTTGAGATGTTGTGAATGAGGTTGTAGTTTGGGGTAGAGTTACGAGAATCAAGAGATTTGAGGTGTTATGAGCAATTATGCTCGATTTTGAGAATGGAGGTTTATAAGATAATTGAGTATTGATGTTTTAACATCGTTTGGACAGCTCGGGAGTTCCAGAGTGGAATGCGAGGCTAGTCCGTGATACGGGGGAAACGATTGCACTATACGAGGTGCAAAGAGGTAAGGGAAATCTAAACCATTTGTGTATGTGATTTGTAAACTATTTTAGCATGATTTGTGATTTATAAAACAAGCATGTTGAGTGTTGTGTTGAGATACAACTGCACACGATTTTTATAGCCGGTTGGAGCCCAATGTTTTTATGAGTTTATAACTGGGCTCTACGTTAAGGCAATATCGAGATTTGAGAAATGTGTACGTGCTTTGCCGGTTGGAACTCGATTTTATTATGTTTTGTGTTGAGTACAAAATGATTTTCAAATGAGATTTATGAGAGAAAAACCATTATGAGTTCTACGTGAAGGCAAACCAGTCTTGTGTGATAAGACTTAGGTGTGTAATTTTGAGTACACACCGGGCATTGCTCTGGTAGCATGTAAGCCCGATTCTTCTCCGTTCTGGTAACGTGAGAATAACCCATTTTGTGGCTGTGCCACGTATACTTAGTGGCCGTTGCCACGTGTGAAACCCTATTTGGTGGCCGTTGCCACGTGAGAAACCCCATTGGTGGCCGTTGTCACGTGAGAAACCCCATTAGTGGCCGTTGCCACGTGATACCCCATTGGTGGCCGTTGCCACGTGATACCCCATTTGGTGGCCGTTGCCACGGGAGAAACCCTATTGGTGGCCGTTGCCACGTGAGAACCCCTAATTAGTGGCCGTTGCCACGTGAAACCCTATCCAGTGGCTATGCCACGTGTGAAATTAAATCAGTGGCTATGCCACGTGTGTTTAGTGGCTATGCCACGTGTGAAATTAAATCAGTGGCTATGCCACGTGTGTTTAGTGGCTATGCCACGTGTAAATTTAAATCAGTGGCTATGCCACGTGTGTTTAGTGGCTGCGCCACGTGCATTACTATTTCAGTGATTTTATCACGTATTTGAGAAAGCGTTTATCGCATATTTTCACATGCTTTGTTATTGCTCTAGAGTGAGCCTTTTTACTTCATGTTTTCACATGACTTGAGACATGACAATGTCGTTTTGAGTACTTTCATGCTATGGTTTTCAAATGAGTTTCACATACAAATAAATATTTTGTGATGTGCATTTTGGTTTATGAAATGAGTTCCTTACCCCCCTTACTGAGCGATTTAGAAGCTCACCCCGTTTTCTTTCCCCCCAGAGTTCTTCAAGTGAAAAAGGATCTCCCTGCGATGTACGGAGTAGTGGCTAGTGGAGGATTCGAGCTCCAGGCCATATATATTGTATCTTGAGGTATATTTTATCTTTTCATGTACCCAGACTATTATTGTAATTGCAGACACTTGATGTATATCATTGTATGGGATGTATTAGGATTAATTAACTTGTAATCGAGTAATGGGTATATTACAATATTTATTATATCATGATGAGATCCTGAGGAATGATACTTATGATGATGTATGACACTGCACAGGAATGCACCTTTAACTGTGAATTAATGAGTAAAAAGTTTTAAATTGCCCTATTTTCCGCAATTTTCGGGGCGTGACAAGAGAGGACGTAGGCAAGTGATTGGTCGAACCTCTATAAATTGCTGAGTTTGCTACTTCTCTCTCTCATCTCCTTTAATTTACTGCACTATAGTCTATTGCTTATTCTTTGATTACTTGCAATTAAATTCAATTAAGCTTAAATTTAGCATTTAGACTAGAAAACCGATTCACCCCCCCTCTCGGTAGAGCCATCAACCTTATAGTTAAAACTACCTCGAATCTTTCTCCTATTACAAACTAGTTTTGTTATTGATTTCTTTTTCTGCACTTTTATCTTTGTAAGGAATACATTTTAATGCAAGAATTTGCAATGCAAATTTTTAAGCTTGAATGAAAATTTCCATTTTCATATTTTTTTTTTGTGTTTCTGTGCCTCGCTTTAATTTTTTTATATCGTGATGATTTAGTTTGCATGTATGTATTGAGTGCTCCACAGTTCTTTATGAGAGATCCGAGTCTTTTACAAAGAATTCTCGTTTTTTGGATATGAAGTCTGTGACAATCTCATTTGAATTTACATTGTGTAATAACTAGACTTACCATATTCTCAATTCCTTGCATTTTTGTAGTTATGGCTTACCTTACACATTTTTCGTTTTAAGCCCTTGCATTTCATGTGTACGACTTACCTCGTGCATTTTTGCTTCAAGCCCTTGCACTTTCTTTGACTTTTGTGGCTTACTTCTTGCATTTTTTGCTTTAAGCATTTTTCTTAGATGTGCATAGCTTACTTTGTGCATTTTTCGCTTTAAGCTCATGCACTTTAACTTTATGGCTCATATCGCGCATTTTTCGCTTTAAGCTTTTTTCTTTGACGTGTGTGGCTTACCTCACACATTTTTCACTTCAAGCTCATGCACCTTTAACTCTATAGCTTACATCACATATTTTTCACTTCAAGCTCATGCACCTTTAACTCTATAGCTTACATCACGTATTTTTCACTTCAAGCTTTTTTCTTTGATGTATGTGGCTTACTTCATGCATTTTTTTCTTCAAGCCTTTGCACCTTTATCCGTATGGCTTACATCGCACATTTTTTGCTTTAAGCCTTTTTTTCATGCATAACTTACTTCACACACTTTTCACTCTAAGTACATGCATTTCTTGTCATGAGACTTACATCACGCACTTTTGGTTTCAAGTCACTTGTGTTAATCTTGACTTGTGCCTTTTTTCACTTAGATTAACAAATTTCTTACATTCATGTTATAAGATTCACAATCATGCGTAAAGATTATAACAAAAAATAATTAGAAGTATGTAATTCCTTTACTTATTTATTGAACAATAGTCAATGTATGATAATTCCATAATATAAGGTGAATAAACATTAATAAGTAATGTAATTGAATTTAACAAATAAAAAATCTATTGCCAATACAACTTTAAATAATTAGCATTCAAGGTCTTTGCTACTATTTTCCTTTTTTTTTTTAAAGTTTACAGAATGCAAATACTTGGTCTAATCAACTTCTTGACTCAGTAATAGCCTTCCCAGTTCGCTCGAAACTTGCAAGTCCCCTTTTTAGAGCATTAGTTTTGGAGTACCTTCTCAGTACAAGTCTTCTTTTTGTAAGGGTATATCATTGACTGGTGCTGTAGTGACCAACAATTTTTTTGGTAGGCGAGTAGGCGGTGTCAAGACCCATCCCTACTTAACCAAAACCACTACAAATTTTTCGCATTTTCAACTTACCTTTCCTCTCTTCAATGGTTGGGCTGTGATTCGATGTTAGCTTCCTCGCATACCATATCATCCATACATGTCAATATACTCAGACTTTAACTTCTTTTATAATACATGTAAGATTATATAAAATCTAATACAAATACATTCCCCTTAATATATATATATATCGTATACATCACTGTGCTGTTTTTATGTTTAGATACATAACCGTACAAAATATGTATACCTGTCGATCGATAGGAAATAGCAGCGGACACAGGAATACTATCCCTCAAAAGCTCTCACTCTACTGCTGATGCTCTGTAGAGATATGGAAAGAAAGGGGGCTGAGCATACAACGCGCTCAGTAAGGAAATTAGGCAAGCAAGTAGATATCTACACTATCTACTCAAAATAATGCTATGCCTCGAAAATATCATTTCCTTAACTCATTTTAAAAGCATGTCTTTAAATATATATATATATATACTTGTACAGATTAAATCCCATGTACAGAAATCATGCTTTCTTTCTCAAATACAGGCATGTAGTGCAAAACAATGCATCTTTATAAAATCACAATGCCTTTAGATAAATCATGCCATGTATATTTAAATCATAGTAAATATGGCATTAAATCATTCACATCACAAAATCAGAGTTCGACCCATCCCTCAGGTCTATCCGCAATAAAATCAATCAATCAGGTGATATATCATGTGAAACTCTGTAGTGAAAAATGTAAATAGTATCTTAGACTACGATCATATCCGACAATGTGATCCCAGGCAACATATATCTCGGTGTGCGGGGCATCACTGCTGCAACGGGAAGGGGTCAGTCCATCACAACCGCCAGCTATATCCTCCTCAACTCCACAACACCACACGGTACAGTGTACTCCATGCCACATGTACGGTACAACGTACTCTGTGGATCCTACATGAAAGTCGGGGTGCCTGCCATAGGTCTTAGCCCTCAAAACCATGGAATATCAGACCACGTCTCTAAATCCATGTGCGAATCCTCTCACAGTGTGACACTCAGTCTACACGAGGAAATCAAGCTTGGTTTTCAACATGTATTATATATCTCATACATTGCGCGCCTTTGAGCGTAACTCACAGTCAACACTCTGCTCAAACACTGTTTCACATCACAAACTCAGACTCTAGTGCGAGTAAACCTCCAGCAACTAGGTCAATGCATAGTTCATGTTTTAGATCAAGTACGAGCAATAGCTCCAGTACCATGCTATGCACAATATCATCAAATCAAGTATGAGCAATAGCTCCAGTATTATGTCATGTATAAATCATGAAGAATCGAGTACGAGCAACGCTCTAGCACTCTGTCATGTTTCTTATGTAAAATTCGAGTACGAGCTAATCGCTCAAGCAATCTCTCATGCATAAATCATATAAAACTGAGTACGAGTAAGAACTCCAGTACTCTATCATGCATGTCATGAAAATATAGTATTAATCACAATCCAGCACTAATTTATGTAGAAAATATATGAAATCCAGTGTGAGCTGTGCTCCAGCAGGATTTATTCTCACATAATATGATAGATGGCTTTTTAAAAAGGGATGATTTACAAAACATCAAAATCAGCACTATAAAGTGTGCTTAATTCACATCAACCTTAAAATCATTAGCTCATCTATTTATTCTTCTGCTAAACAGCAGTAAAACACTCAAAATGGTGGTTTCCATGCTTTTTACAACTTTTCACAAAAGTTGACTTTTTGACTAACTAGGGGCAAAATCGTAATTTGCCACTATCGGGTCACAATAATTATTATTCACTTTCTTTGACCCTCAAAGTTTTTAAGTGAATGTAAAAGCAGACGAAAATACGTGCAGGTATCTCTAACTACTCACAAAAGTCCCTTACCTGCAATCACTCGAGAAATTTCACTTTCTCAACGCTGCTCGATCCAGCAGTCCGATTTGCTTCTCTAATATTCTCTGGAGCTGCATATAACCATTTATCAAGTTAATTACACTTTTCCTACTGTATTTCACATTAAATACAGTCTATTTCCCTTAATGGGCTTTAAAAATCCTTAATGGGCCTAATTATGCCTTAAGCCCATTTTCATTTTACTATTCATTTTCGTTCGGCCTATTGGGCTTGTGGGGCCCATCAACTCTTATTGGGCTTTTCCTAGACCCATTACATCATATTGGCCCTAAAATATTTGGACTGGGCCCATTGGGCTCTCGGCCACATGCCATGGCCGAGAGCTATCCATGCCGTTGGTCATGCCATGGCATGTCATCCATGCCTATTTCCTTAGCCAATTCACTTAGGCATTTTCACAAACACTTGGTTGGCAACATTTTTAAACATCACATAGTTCATTTAGGCATTTCATCAAACACCATAATTGCCAATTTAATACATGTATTAATTAATCAATTTGATTAATTCTAATTATACCATAATCATTAACACATGTACATTAACCCATTTATGTCTTAAAATCATTTGGGCATTCATTAATATTTCACTACTCACTCTCAGCCTAACCAAGATCATAGTGATTTCATATGTTTCAATGCTTAAAACATATACCAATATTCTTAAAATCATTCATACATTAACATATATGAAATTGAAAACTTGAAAATATACCAATAGTTGTGTTCACACTTGGCCGAAACTTTGGAGGCTCACAGTTTGCACTCTATGGCTCCTTGATAGCCAATTCCAACATATGTCACTCTCCTTTCAATTTGGAACAACTTTCATGAAGAATGCAAGTTCCAAATATGCCTAATTCCTAGTGATTTCTAGTGAGAGAAAGCTTGGATAATGTGTTTCAATGGTTTCTTCTTCTAGCCGAGAATGGTGTGGCTGATTTTATAAGCCACTAACTTAGCCATTAAGCCTTACTTTCCAGCCATTAAGATTGACTTCTTAAGGCTTAGTCATGAGTCACCTAATGAGTCACCTTATGAGTCATGTTTAGCTTTAACTATGGTTAGATATTTATCTAATGGGCTTTCCATTTGGGCTTCTCGGTTTGGGCTTTCTTAATGAGCTTTCAGGCTGAAAATCTTACTATACCTTGGGCCTTTAATTGTCTAAATATTTGGCCGATCAATCGGTCCAACAATTCAGTCTAAGGGACCTAAGAATTTTGATCTACATCTAGTATACCTTAATGGGCTTTAAATTTTCACTTTAGGTCCATTACGTTTTTAACCATTAAATTAAATCCAGAATCCTTCCGAATAAATTTTCCTTACTTCCGAGGATGATTATCTTGTATTCTGACCAAGAATATTTTTCCCCAATTTTTTTCTCCATACTTAGGTTAATTTTTAACCATGGTTAGTCAACTATGGTAAAAGTCCACTTTTCTTAACTATAGTTGACTTTTTCCTTAACAATTGACCAAGTTGACTTTTTCTCAAAATTCTGAAAGTGTCATATCTTATGTCTTACACTCTCGTCTTTATGTTTCAGCCGTTTCTGGTAGATAATTACACCCGAAACACCTTAACTAGCTAAAAAAGTCCATTTTACCCTTTTTAGCTTTTTCTCCCGTTCTTTATGTTCGGAACTAAATCAAGTTGACTTTCCTTCATGAGTTCTCTATATTTTCTCATTTTAAGTTCTTATTTTCAGTCAGAATGATTCAGATCTACTTAGTTTAGCCTGTGACTCTTATAGCTCACATTAGGCTTTTTATGTATCTTTTGCGTGTTAAATTATTTTACTAACACTTTAAATCTAGTAATTACTCTTCTTATGATTCAACTATAATAATAGAGTGTTCTTACACATAGGAATCATAAGGTACAAGCTACATAAAATACGGGTCAGACTGGCGAATTGTTGCCAAGTCCCTCTATTCGTTTATCAAGTCTAGATTCTTTTATAACCCCAAGAGTTTGCTTCTTTGACAAAAGGAACTATCCTGGTGGGACAACACCAATTTCCACAAGTATTAGGGCCTAAATTCTAGTCACCAACTTAAATGGCATTTCTCTTGTCGATACATGGTGGTTCTGTAAGCTCACAAAATACTAAACAATTCATCAACCCAAGCTCTCTTAGCTTTGTCCAATCGAGTCCTTAACCCGTGAAGAATGGTTCAGTTGCTAACTTTAGCTTACCTATTGGCTTGTGGGTATGAAATCGATGATATCTGCAACTAAATGTTCAACCTTTTATAGAAATATCAGAAAGCATCACAGTCAAATTGTTTCTCATGGTCTGCATTTATCACATTTGGTATTCTGAATCAAAAGACGATGTCTTTCCACACCCTTGCTTCAACTTTCTTCTCAATGATGGTGGTTAGGGATTCGGCTTTGATCCACGTAGTAAAATAATTAGTGGCCACCAGCAAGTACATTTTCTGCCTAGTAGCTAGAGGAAAAGGATCTAAACTGTGAAACCTTCACTGTGCAAACAACATTAGTTGAAAGGTGCTTGGGAGTATAGTTACCAGAATTGCTATTATGGGAGCAAACCTTTAGCATTTGTCACACTTACAAACTTCATCAGTCGCTTCTTGTTTCATTGTAAACCAATAAAATCCAGCTTAGAGTATCTTTGAAGCTAGTGGTTGAGCTTTTAAGTGTTTATCACAAATCCCTTTATCTACTTTAGCCAAGGTATAACTAGATTGCTCAGGTCCCAGTCATTTCAATAAAGGTAGTGTATACCCCTTTTGTATAGCTCCCCATTAATCATAGTGAACTTAACACCTCGAATTTTCATCTATCAAGCCACTTCTCTATCTCATAAAAGTGTGCTATTTAACAAGTACTATTTAATCAATGTCCTTCAATTGTCATCGATCTTAATATAGCAAACCTTATCCTCCTCTATACTGGGTTTCTCAAACTTTTTCAATTTTCACCAATCCTCTTATAGTCTCTTTTGAGGAAGCTAGCTTAGATAGAGAGTCCCCATGTGTATTCTCAGACCGATTAATCAAAACCTACTGAAAATTCTCAAAAGATTATGCCAATAATTGGACTTTTCGCATGTACGTTACCAAGGTTGGCTATCACGTCACATATTCGCCATAGAACTGATTAACCACGAATTGAGAATTCTGTGAATGGACTTGTAGCTTCTCGGGTAACTTTATCCTCACTATTAGAGTGTTATATTTGGCTATATTGTTCAAACTGGAGAAACTAAAACATATGGAGTATTCCAACGCTTCTCGTTCTGGTGACATCATTACTATTCTAATTCGGCTGCCATTTGCGCTCGAAGCTCTATCAACAAATAGCTTCCACCATGCCACTTTTCTTTCTTTAGAATTTTCTTGACTAGTACATTCAACGATAAAGTCTAATTAAGGCTTGGCCTTTAATTGCTAACTGGGGCTGAAAAGAGATGTTACATTATATAAGTTTAACTGCCTATTTTATTAACCTTCCAGAGTGTTTCGACTTTTGAAGTATCTGTCTCAATGGCTGATAAATTAATGTTATGGCTGAGTGTGCCTTAAAACAATGGAGCAACTTCTTAGTAGCCATCATAAGTGCCAAGGCTACCTTCTCGACCTAGGGGTATTGTGTTTCTACATCTAATAACACTTATTTACACAGTAGATTAGACGATCACCATCTACATCCTTTTATAACTGCATTACACTAAGAGCCTTATCCCTTACCTTAAGATACATAAAAAACAATGTTCCTCAGTTTGCGGTCACAACAATGATTGAAGCTCTTTTAAGTATTCCTTTAACTCGTTAAAAACCACTTGACACTCATCGGTCCATGTAAAGCTTTTCCCACCTCGGAGTGTCTTATAGAATGGTAAAGTCCTTTCAGTCAACTTTGACAAGAAACAGTTTAAAACGGCTATCCTTCTTGTTAATCTTTGCATTTCTTTTATGATGGTCAAAGGCTTCATATCCAAAATAGCTTGGATTTTTTTGAGATTGGCCTCGATGCCTTTATTTCTGATCATGAATCCTAGAAACTTCTTGACCATACTCTAAATGAGTATTTATTGGGATTCAGCTTAATGTTAAATCTTCACATTACCTCGAACACTTTCTACAACTATTGTGCATGGGATTCCCCTTCCTTGCTTTTTTTACAATCATATAATCAACATAAACCTCCGAGGTGTTGCCCAATAAGTCTTTAAAAACCTTGTTCACCATACATTGATAAGTGGCCCTAACATTTTTCAAGCTAAACGGCATCACCCGATAGCAATAAGTCTCGTTATTTATAATGAAGGACATTTTTTCTTCGTCATCGGGATGCATCATAATTTGGTGATGGTCAAAGAAAGAATCAAAAAATCTAAACAGTTCATATCCCGATGTCACATCCACTAACTTGTCAATCCATGTTAGTGGATATGAATCCTTTGGAAATGCCTTATTTATACTAGTGAAATCTACACACGTCCTCTACTTTTCATTGGCCTTCTTTACCACCACAATATTCGCGAGCCAATTAGGGTAGTTAACTTCTTTGATAAAACCTGCTTCTAACAACTATTCAATTTCTTCATTAATTACTTGTTGTCTTTTCAAGGTAAAGTTTCTTTTCTTCTGCTTAGCTAGTTTTGCCCTCGATAAGACGTTTAACTTACGATAGATAATCTTAGGGTTAATCCATGGCATGTCGGTAGGAGTCCATGTGAATACGTCAAAATTTTTCCTCAGGCAATTTGAAATCTTTTCCTTCACATCCTTCGTTAGTTGGCTTTCTACATAACGTTTCTTCTCCTCGTTATTATCTTTCAATCGAACAACCTTTACTTAACAGGCTTAGGTTTGGGCGATTCAATGATAATGAAGGTCTTTTTCCTTTAAACCTCCTTGTAAGTGGTGGACAAGATATTAGTAAGTCTTCACCTTTTTTTATCCTCTCTTACTTAGCCCTCTCCCATAGGCATTGGGAACTTCATCAACAAGTAGATTGCTCCCATATCATTCAACAACGGCTATCCCAAAATCATGTTACATGCTATAAAAGTTGACTTCACAACCATGAACAACACTTGTCGAGTCACACTTTTAGGACTCTCCTAAAGTGATGGACAGTTGAATGAACCTTTTCTCATAGAAAGCCATACAAAGCCATTGACACATGCATCAATCTATCCTCGATGATGTTCTTCTTTTCGAAATAGTTTCAGTAGATAAGATTTATCGAGCTCTCATTATCTACCAGAAACTGACAGGATGCTTAGCTATTACAACTGATATCACCATCAGATCGTCATAGAAAGTAATCATGTCTCCCTTATTAACCAAACTAAAGATAATTGGCTCTTCATCCTTTGTTTCTTCTATTACCGAGTGCACATGATAAGCTTATTTAACATAAGTCTTTTGTGACGTTGACGAACAGCCATCCATTGAGTGTCATCCAAAAATGATATTAATGGCATGCTCCGTTGACTTATTATCCTTTGGCTTATCTCTATGATCGACTTTTCGTTCATTATTCCCTATTCTATCTTCATTCCTTCCTACATCTCTTTTATTGTCATTTTGCCTATCTCGTGCCTGATTATCCCTCTTGTCACGTGCAGGATAGTGAACCCTCTCATTTCTCTATACATATCAAACTGGCTTACCCTCAAAGGCCAACATCTCAAACTGGTTCATCAATGCTCTGCATTTCTTTGTAGCATGATCGTAGTAAAGTGAAAACTGTAGTAAGAATCCAAGTCTCTTTCCAAATTCCTTTCTACTTTCTTTGGGAATTACATCAATTTAGTTCTCTCTATCGCTACTAAGATTGAGGCTTAAGGTTTACTAAGCTGAGTGTAGTTGCTATATCTCAACTTAAAAGCCTTACTAAACTTGTTTGAACGAGACACAGTCCTATCATCAGAGTCCCTTTTTCACTTCCTCTCTTGTTTAGACTCTCGTGGTTGTATCATTTTCATCAAATCCCCTTGGGTGATAAATTTGTTTATTTTAGAAAATAAGTCTGAGACTGACGTTGGTTGATCTAGCGATAATGACTTCTCCAGCTTCACAGACTTGGTTCCCTATAACATTGCAGCCATCACCACACCAACCTATAGGTTAAGAACTTCTAGAGTGGCGTCTCTGAACTAATCCATAACTTCTGAGTGAATCTTTATTTCCCTGCTTAAATGTGAGTAAGTAAGTGTCCTCCTTCTTCCTCGACTATTGATCACGAAAGCCTTCAAGAACTTGCTCTTAACTAATTAAACGAAGAAATAGACCCTTTTGCCAAATCATTAAACCATTTTATCGCGTGGGTTGTCAAAGTGAATGAGAATGCCAACATATAATCTCATCCTTCCACTCTTACAAGAGCATCAATGACTCATAATTCTGCATGTGATCGTATGGATCAATTTTTCCCACATAGGCGGTCCTCTACAACATTTTAAACTTATGAGGCAGAGGCTTCCCCATGTGCAGCATTAAGCGATACCCTCATCCGCTTTCAGTTATGCTCAACAGACACTAACTTCTTCTACTCCATAATCATTTCAACTATCTTTTTCATGTATGCCACTTTCGAAATCGTGAGGGCAAATTAATTTCTTGCTCTTTCAGTGCTACAAGAGTCAGCTTGATTAACTTCTTTCTTATGGTCATGAGAAGTTGAAGTTAACCATTTGTGGGCCCTAGTTTGTTGATCTCCTTCTCTCTCTATTCTCGAGTCCTAAGTATGGTCTATCTCTAAGTTTAGTATTCTCACATAGTCGCACCATATCCCTATCTCAGGGTTAGTTATCCTAGCACCTCTCATATCATGGATCTACAACACTAGTCTGTCGCTTAAGGGCACCTCACTACTCATACTTTGATGCCCTCGATGTCTTTTATCCCATTTTTTCCGTAGGTAAGGTCTACCACCACTCTTCAGTTTGCTGCCTCATATCTGTCGCATCTAAAGTCTTACGCAGCAGCATTCTACAACCCCCTAATGGTCGTGCTAGAAGTCTTCTGTATGTTGTCTACTACCTCTAAGTTCTGACATCCATGGTCTACCACCACAAAGGTTTATCGCTTCTAGACTATCGTACTAGAGGTCTACCATAGAACACTACCTCCTACCAAGTGTTGGATTGCTGGTAGCAGACTCATTTGCGGGAGAACATCTTTTAAGTTCACTATCGCTCTCAATGCCTGAGTAGTTCCAAATTCTACCATTTTAGTGCTTCGTACTCTAGGGGGACTATGTCCATGGGTTATCCAGTTCCTGTTTGAGTTATCCTTTTATGGTTGTCGATTTGGAGAACTCACAGAACCCTCTTCCCCAGCATTTCCAATTGTTGTTGATCGTGTCCTCACCATGTTGTCAAATATTGGCTTTTATATCGATTCCCACAGATACCGCTAATTATTGTTGTAATTTTAAAATAATGAATTTTAATGAAGTAGGAATCGCGATTTTCCCGTCCATGTTTACCAAGAACTTTGCAAGAAAAGAAGAGATTAGAGAGACACAAGGATTTATCCCTGTGTACACACTCTGTTGTTTTTGTCAAAAAAGAGCTTGATAGAGTCTCAATAGGAAAAGTAGTGATTACTTAAGTTTAGAAGATATTTGTCCACTATTTATAGAGGTAGATTAGGTAGTAATGACCCTTTTAACTATGGTTTAATAACATTGGTCTAAGTGACAACTGTAGGTCCCATTTGGTCAAGCCTGTATTGTAAGCATCATCATAAAAGTGGGCCCAAGCACTCGACTAGGTCTCACATGTGACAAGGCCTATTAGTAGGAGAGTACTCTCCCGCAATTAGGTCTGTCGCATGATAGGGACTTTAGTCTTTGGCGAGAGACCTGGTCGAGAGACTTAAGCAGAAGAGTCTTTTGCATCAGGCAAGAGACCTTTGTCGTCTACCACGTGGCACACCATCATGTTTCCTCATTGTAAAACTCACATTTCTGTATTATATTCATTATGATTCCCATGTGTAAACATTTAATTATGTTATTTGAATCATAATAAGAAGTGTTTACTGAAATGAAAATGCAAATGAAGCAAACAAATGCTTATAAGTCATGAAAAGGCCAAATAAGGGCTATAATGGCCACAGGCTAAACCGAATGGATGACAACCATTCTGACTGAAATAAGAACTTACAACATCAAAATAAGGGTAGTTCGAGAAGGGAAGTTGTTTTGTTTTTGTCCCGAATATGATGAAGTTGTGATAATGCCAAAAAGGGCCTAAACGAGCTCGAAATGGACCGTTCGAGGTGTTTTTAGCAACTTCACTTCCCGAAAGCGACCAAAACGCAGAGATAAGAGTATTAAGCATTAGAAAATAAACTTTCGATTTTTTGAAGAAAATTCAAACATGATCAATGCTTAATGAAAGTCAAAGTAAGCTTTAAAAATGTTGACTTTGACCATAAGAACTAACCATGGTTAAAATTTAACCCAACCAAGGTTAAAAAGTGGGGAAAATTTATTTTTTTAACTAAAACACTCAATGTTCAACTTATTAAGCATGAAAAATTAATTTAATCTAATTTTGGATTAAATTAAATGGGAAAAAATTGATGGGCTAACTAATAGAATTTTTTAAGCCCATTAAGGTTAATCAAGCATGGGCCGAAATTGTACAAGCTATTGGGCCGAATTGTTGGGCCATTTAATGGGCCTAAAATGAAGCAAATTTTAGGCCCAATTACCTATGAAAATCCAGCCCAATAACATTAAAGAAAAGCCCAAAACTGAAAACCTAAAATGTAAGCCCAAAACCAAAGCCCATTAGGAAATGTTTAAGCCCAAGAGTTACCAAGCCCAAAACCAATTGTAAGCCCAAATGGTAGGCTGAAATTTAAGGTTAAATGGTTGAATTTGGCTAAGGGAAAAAAAATCAGATTTTAGTCTTCTTGTCCCTTGCAATTCTTGGCCAAGAACAAAACACCATGGAAACATAAGCTATCAAGCTTTCTCACTCTAAAAATCACTAACCTAAAGGCATATTTGGAACAAGTGATCTTCATGAAAGTTGTTCCAAATTGAGAGAGGATTAACATATCTTGGAATCAGCACTCAAAGAGCTAAATTGAGCAACTGAAATCCCTTGAAGTTTCAGCCAATAAGGGAGCACTAAGCTAGGTAAGTTTTCAATCTTCTAACTTCAAGTATGTTTACCTATGGATTATTCTAAGTCGATTGGTGTATGAATTGTATAGCAAAACAACCTAAAACATCATGAACAAATGTTGGCTGAAATGGGTATGGTGAGTTTTGATGAATACCCATGTTGTTTAAACGCA
This sequence comes from Firmiana major, assembly GCA_033439115.1. Lineage (NCBI taxonomy): Eukaryota > Viridiplantae > Streptophyta > Magnoliopsida > Malvales > Malvaceae > Firmiana > Firmiana major. Next base: position 37,371,366 of record CM065907.1, on the reverse strand, counting down.
TATATGGATTGGTTAAGATGCATGGACGATGATGGTATGATTTATTTTGATCAATTTGTTGAATTGGATAGTTGTATGATGTTGGCATGTAAGGTGTTGGATAAAATGCCAACATGAACTACGGAAATAGCTTAAGACATGCCATATAAGTGTTTGATGAAATGCCTAAGTGAAAGATGGCAAGGTTGGCGTGGTTATGGCTAGCTTTCAGCCAAGGGTGGCGTGATGGTGCTCGGCCACCATGCCATGGTCGAGAGGCATAATGGGCCAAGTCGATATGGTCTCGGCCCAATAAGGTAAATGGGCCTCGGATAAAGCCCAATAATTGTTAATGGGCCCAATGTGCCCAATAGGCCCAGATGAAATGAATAGTAAAATAAAAATGGGCTTAAAACAGAGTTAGGCTCATAAGGTGTAATAAGGCCCAATAAAAGTAAATGGGCCCAATAAGTTAAATCGACTATAGTGAAAGTGAAATACAGGTAAAAAAGTTGTGATTAATGTGATAAATAATTACGTACAGCTCCAGAGAGTATACTGGGAGCTAAACAGACCGAGTGATTCGGCAGTGTTGGAAAAGTAGGCACGCTCGACGTGATTCGAGGTAAGGGAATTTTGTTAGTAGTTAGAGATAGCTACGCGTATTTTTGAAGACATTTACATTGACTTAAAAAGTATGAGGTTTTAGAAATAGAATAAATTTTATAGAGACTCGATATGGATAAATTACGAATTTACCCCTATTAAGGGAAATTTTACCAAAATTGAAAAAAGTCGCGAAATGCATGAAATGCATGTTTTTAACTATTTTTACTGGTTTTTAGTGAGTACATGGATAGGTTGGCTAGTGTTTAAATGATTTACACAAAAGAGCACATTTCTGATGCTAATCATAATTATGAAAACTATCTTTTTGAAACTGAGTCGTCTATCGAGATTGTGTGGAAACTATATGTGTTGAGGCCTCGCTCGCACTGAGTTTTGATATTATACCACGCATAAAATGTGTTGGAGTCTTGCTCTGTAAGACTAGAAATTCGGTGTCATTTATTAAAAAATTGTCATTATAAATATGAATTTATATAATCTTGATCAATAAAGAAGAAATAATTGAATTTCAGGTCCAATTGATCAAGATACGAATTTTTTGTGAGGACCAAACTTTTTCCACATTGGGAAATTATCTCGAAAATATGGAAAAATATTTTCGAAAAATAATAATAAATAAAAATATTTTAAGAGAAAAAAATGAAATAATAACATTATAAGTCTAAGATATTTTGTGTATATTATATTATATTAAAAATAATATATATATATAATTGGAAATTGAAAAAAAAAAAGAAACTCGATCGCGCGAAATAGTCCGCGACCCATACAGAAGAAGGGACCAGGCGAAATGTCAGGACCCGTTCTCAATCCATGACTTTACCAAAAACCACTAAAATTTTTTCGCAATTTTAACTTACCTTTCCTCTCTTCAATGGTTGGGCTGTGATTCGATGTCAGAATCCTCGCTTACCACATTATTCATTATCATACATACATGTCAATATACTGTTACTGACTGTAACTGAGATTATATAAAATCTAACACAAATACATTCCCCATAATATATATCGTATACATCACTGTGCTGTTTCTATGTTTAGATACATAACCGTACAAAATATGCATACCTGGCGGTCGATAGGAACTAGTTGTGGACTCAGGAATACTATCCCTCGATAACTCTTGCTCTACTGCTGATGCTCTGTAGAGAGATGTAAAGAAAGGGGGGTGAGCATACAACGCGCTCAGTAAGGAAATCAGGCAAGCAAGTAGATATCTACACTATCTACTCAAACTAATGATATGCCTTGAAAAGATTATTTCCTTTACTCACTTTAAAAGTATGTCTTTAAATATATATATATATATATATATATGTATACTTGTACAGATTAAATCCCATGTACAGAAATCATGCTTTCTTTCTCAAATGTAGGCATGTAGTGCAAAGCAATGCATCTTTATATAAATCATGCCTTTAGGTAAATCATGTCATGTATATTTAAATCACAATAAATATGGCATTAAATAATTCACATCACAAAATCGGAGTCTGACCCATCCCTCAAGTCTATCCGCAATTTAAATCAGCCAATCAATGTGATATATCATGTGAGACTCTGTGGTGAAATGTAAATAGTATCCTGGACTATGATCATATCCGACATGTGATCCTAAGCAATACAGTACTCGGTGTGCGGGGCATCACTGCTGCAACGGGAGGGGTGTCAGTCCATCATAACCGTCAGCTATATCCTCCTCAACTCCACAACACCACACGATACAGTGTACTCCCATGCCACTCGCACGGTACAACGTACTCCGTGGACCCTACATCACAGTCGGGGTGCTTGTCATAGGTCTTAGCCCTCAAACCATGGAATATCATACCACGTCTATATTACCCTCATGCGGATATCCTGTCATAAGATGTGACACACAGTCACACAAGGACTCGGGCATGGGTTTTAACATGTATTATATATCACATACAGTGCGCGCCTTGAGTGCGACTCACAGTCGACACTCCGCTCAAACACTGTTTCACATCACAAACTCAACTCTAGTGCGAGTAAACCTCTAGCAACTAGGTCAATGCATAGTTCATGTATTAAATCAAGTACGAGCAATAGCTCCAGTACCATGCTATGCACAATATCATCAAATCAAGTACGAGCAATAGCTCCAGTACTATGTCATGTATAAATCATGAATAATGGAGTACGAGCAACGCTCCAGCACTCTGTCATGTTTCTCATGTAAAACTCGAGTATGAGCTAATCGCTCCAGCACCCTGTCATGCATATATCATATAAAACTGAGTACAAGTAATAACTCCAATACTCTATCATGCATGACATGAAAATCTAGTGCAAATCATAATCCAACACTAATATATGTAGAAAATATATGAAATCCAGTGCGAGCTACGCTCCTGCACGATTCATTCTCACATAATATGATAGATGGCTCTTTAAAAAGGGATGGTTTATAAAATATCAAAATCAGCACTATAAAGTGTGCTTATTTCACATCAACCTTAAAATCATTAGCCCATCTATTTATTTTCATGCTAAACAGCAGTTAAACACTCACAATGGTAGTTTCCACGATTTTTTACAACTTTTCACAAAAGTTGACTTTTTGACTAACTAGGGGCAAAATTGTAATTTGCCACTATCGGATCGCAATAATTATTATTCACTTTTTCTGACCCTCAGAGTTTTTAAGTGAATGTAAAAGCGGACGAAAATACGTGCAGGTATTTCTAACTACTCACAAAAGTCCCTTATCTGCAATCACTCGAGAAATTTCACTTTCTTTGCGCTGCTCGTTTCAGCAGCCTGATTTGCTCCTCCAATACTCTCTGGAGCTGCATATAACCATTTATCAGGTTAATTACATTTTTCTTACTGTATTTCACATTAAATACAGTCTATTTCCCTTAATGGGCTTTAATAATCCTTAATGGGTCTAACTATCCCTTAAGCCCATTTTCATTTTACTATTCATTTTCGTTCGGCCTATTGGGCTTGTGGGGCCCACCAACTCTTATTGGGCTTGTTCTAGACCCATTACATCATATGGGACCTAAAATATTTGGGCTTGACCCATTGGGCCTCTCGGCCACATGCCATGGCCGAGAGCTACCCATGCCATCGGTTACACCATGGCATGCCATCCATGCCATCGGTTACACCATGGCATGCCATCGATGCCTATTTGTCTAGCCAATTCACTTAGGCATTTTCACAAACACGTGGTTGGCAACATTCCTAACCATCATATAGTTCATTTAGGCATTTTACCAAACACCTTGATTGCCAACTAATTACATGTATTAATTAATCAAATTGATTAATTCTAATTACACCATAATCATTAACACATGTACGTTAATTCATTTATGCCTTAAAATCATATGGACATAAATCAATATCCTATTACTCACTCTCGGCCTAACCAACATCATGGTGATTTAATATGTTTCAATACTTAAAATATATATCAACATACTTAAAATCTTTCATACATTAACATATATGAAATTGAAAATTAGAAAATATACCAATTGTTGTGTTCACCCTTTGGCTGAATCTTTGAAGGTTCACGGTTTGCACTCTATGGCTCCTTGATAGCCAATTCCAACATATGTTACTCTCCTTTCAATTTGGAACAACTTCCATGATGGATGCAAGTTCCAATTATGCCTAATTCTTAGTGATTTCTAGTGAGAGAAAGCTTGGATAATATGTTTCAATGGTTTCTTCTTCTAACCGAATTTGGTGTGATGAAGATGACAATGGTGTGGCTGAATTTATAAGCCACTTACTTAGCCATTAAGCTTTACTTTTCAGCCATTAAGCTTGACTTTCCAAGCCTTAGCCATGAGTCACCTAATGAGTCACCTTATGAGTCATGGTTAGCTTTAACTATGGTTAGATATTTATCTCATGGGCTTTCCATTTGGGCTTATCGGTTTGGGCTTTCTTAATGGGCTTTGGGCTGAAATTTTCAATATGTCTCGGGCCTTTAATTGTTTCAAAATTTGGCCAATCAATTGGTCCAACAATTCGGTCTAAAGGACCTAAGAATTTCGATATACGTTTAGTATACCTTAATGGGCTTTAAAATTTTCACCTTAGGCCCATTACGTTTTTAACCATTAAATTTAATCTGGAATCCTTCCGAATAAATTTTTCTTACTTTCGGGGATGATTATCTTGTTTTCTGGCCAAGAATATTTTTCTCCAATTTTTCTCCACACTTGGGTTAATTTTTAACCATGATTAGTCAACTATGGTAAAAGTCCACTTTCTTAACTATAGTTGACTTTTTCCTTAACCATTGACCAAGTTGATTTTTTCTCAAAATTTTGAAAGTGTCATATCTTATGTCTTACACTCTCATCTTTATGTTTCAACCGTTCCTGGTGGATAATTTCACCCGAAACACCTTATCTCGCCAAAAAGGTCCATTTTACCCTTTTTAGCTTTTACTCTCGTTTTCTATGTTCGGGACTAAATCAAGCTGACTTTCCTTCATGAGCACACTATGCTCTCTCATTTTAAGTTCTTATTTTCAGTCAGAATGATTTAGATTTACTCAGTTTAGCTTGTGACTCTTATAGCTCACATTAGGCTTTTTATGTAGCTTTTGCGTGTTAAATCATTACACTAATACTTTAAGTCTAGTAAATACTCTTCTTATGATTCAACTATTATAACAAAGTGTTCATACACATAGGAATCATAAGGTACAAGCTACAAAAATCTAGGTTTGACAATCCTCCCCGACTCAAAAAATTTGGTCCTCCAAATTAGAACCAAGTCAGTCATCAAATAGATAAGGGTACTTCTTTCGCATCAGACTCTCTAGCTCCCAAGTAGCTTCCTCTGAAGTATGATGCTGCCAGAGAATCTTCACTAACCCGATGGTCTTCAATCTCAATACCTTTTCCTTCCTATCCAATATCCGAATCGGTCTCTCAACATACGACAAGTCCTCTCGGAGCTCTAAAGGCTCGTAACTAATCACATGTGTCGGATCTGGGTGATACTTCCGAAGCATCGATATGTGGAAGACGTTATGGACACCTGATAAGTCTGGTGGCAATGCCAACCTATAAGCCTCATCTCCCACTCGATCAAGTATCTCAAAGGGTCCAATATAGCAAGGATTTAGTTTCCCTCTCTTCCCAAATCTCGCTATGCCCTTTGAAGGAGAAACTCTCAAAAACACGGATTCACCGACTGCAAACTCTAGTGGCCTTCGTCTCCTCTCAGTGTAACTCTTCTGTCTGCTCTGAGCTATCCTCGGTCTCTCTACTATCAAGTGGATGTCCTCAGATGCTTGTGTAACCATGTCAGGAGCGAAAATCTTACGGTCACCCACTTCTTCCCATCCAATAGGGGAACGACATCTACGGCCATACAAATCCTCATACGGTGCCATCCCGATACTCGAATGATAACTGTTGTTGTAGGCGAACTCGGCTAGTGTCTGGTGGTCATCCTAGGAGCCTCTAAAATCTAGCACACATGCTCTCAACTTATCCTCCAGAGTCTGTATAGTCCTCTCTGACTGACCATCTGTCTGAGGATGGAAAGCGGTGCACAAACTCAACTGGGTTCCCATGGCTTCCTGAAAATGTCTCCAAAAGTGGGAAGTGAAGCGGGAATCCCTATCAGAGACTATGCTCACTGGTACACCGTGTAACCTCACTACCTCGCGTACATACAGTTCTGCTAATGAACTCAGAGTATCGGTCGCTCTCATAGCTAGGAAGTGGGCTGACTTCGTCTGTCTGTCGACGATCACCCATATAGCATTGTGATTCCTGCGAGTTCTCGGTAAACCCATCACGAAATCCATGGTGATATGCTCCCATTTTCATGTCGGTATAGGTAGAGGCTACAATAACTCTGCAGGTTTCTGATGCTCTACCTTCACTTGCTGACATACGAGACACTTAGCCACAAAGTCTGCTACATCTTTCTTCATTCCCGACCACCAGTATACCTTCCGGAGGTTCTGATACATCTTGTTACTCCTCGGATGTAATGTATACCTCGACGAATGAGCTTCCGCCAATATCAATCTCCTGAGTCCTGGATCCTCGGGAACACATAATCTACCTCTGAACGTCAGTAGTCCGTCCGAACTCAACTCAAAATCAGTCACTGTGCCTTTCTGCATCTAACTACTCACATCCACACTAAATGGATCAGTCTGCTGAGCCACTCTGATCCTGTCCAACAGATCCGGCTCTAAGCATAGACTAGCTATCACATAGTTTGTATCCATGTCAGAAGGCATGACTCCCAAACTGAGGCTAGCAAACTGCCCTAGCAAATCATGTTCCCTAACCATCATGTACGATACCATCCCTAAGCTCTTCCTACTCAAGGCATCGGCTAAAACGTTAGCCTTACCCGGATGATAAACTATCTCACAATCGTAGTCCTTCAGAAGCTCTAGCCATCTTCTCTGTCTCATGTTCAGCTCTTTCTGCGAGAACAGATACTTGAGGCTCTTGTGGTCAGTAAAAATCTGAAACTTCTCACCATACAAGTAGTGGCGCCATACCTTCAACGCAAACACTACTGCTGCTAGCTCCAAATCGTGGGTTGGATAGTTCTTCTCATGATCCTTCAGCTGTCTGGATCCATAAACAACTACCTTCCCATCCTGCATCACTACACAGCCCAGTCCCTGATGCGAAGCATCGGTATACACTGTAAATCCTCCTGAGCTGGTAGGGATAGTGAGAATCGGAGCGGTGGTCAATCGATGCTTCAACTCCTCAAAACTCTTCTCACAATCATCGTTCCATACGAACGGTGTACTCTTTCGAGTAAGATGTGTCAACGGAGTAGCCAACTTCGAAAATCCCTCAACGAATCTCCGATTGTATCCAGCTAAACCCAGAAAACTCCTGATCTCGATGACTGTCCTTGGCTGTTCCCATTGAACTACGACCTCTATCTTAGATGGATCAACTGATACACCATCTCTCGATACAACATGTCCCAAAAATGAGATCTGTGACAACCAAAAGTCACACTTACTGACCCTAGCATATAACTCATGCTCTCGTAGAGTCTGCAACACGATCTTGATTTGCTCCTCATGCTCCTCCTCGGATCTCGAATACACCAATATGTCATCGATGAAGACGATAACAAACTGGTCCAAATATGGCTTGAACACATCGTTCATCAAAGCCATGAAATCAGCTGGAGCATTCGTCAGTCCAAATGGCATGACCAAGAACTCATAATGGCCTTATCGGGTATGAAATGCTGTCTTGGGTACATCTCCACTCTGAACTTTCAGCTGATGATACCCAGACCTCAGGTCAATCTAGGAAAAGACCTGTGCTCCCTGAAGCTGATCTAACAAGTCATCAATGCGTGGAAGGAGGTATCTATTCTTGATGGTGGCCTTATTCAACAATCAGTAGTCTATGCACAATCGGAGGCTCCCATCCTTCTTTCTCACAAACAAAACCGGTGCTCCCCAAGGTGAAACACTCGTTCAAACAAAACCTCTATCTAACAGCTCTTGTAGCTGTCTTTTGAGCTCTTCTAGCTCAACCAAGGCCATGCGATATGGTGGTCTCAAAATAGGCTCCGTACCAAGTACCAAATCTATACAGAACTCCATCTCTCTGTCTGGTGGTAATCCTGGCAATTCATCTGGAAAAACATCTGGGTACTCACTGACCACAGTAATATCTGACAACTCCGGATGTGCCTTATCCATATATACCACGTATGCAATGAAACCTTGATATGTTGAAGGTTTTCTAAATCAGTAATCACGTAATAATCATAACTACTCCTTTCATTTATTCTTATTAAACTTTACAACATATCTAGTAGGGTTAGGAAACATAACTATCTTAGCATAACAATCTAAAACAGCATGGTTTGCAGATAGCCAATCCATTTCTAGTATTATATCAAAGTCACTCATACTTAGTAATATTAGATTGGCCGTCATCTCCTTATCCCCTACTCTCAACTTACAGTCATTAAATACATATTCTACCACTTGACTACTATTCATAGGCGTACTAATCAACATCATCATACATAATGGTGTATGCTCTACATGTCTTGCTAATTTACATGCAAATGAAGGCGATACAAAAGAATGCGTGGCACCAAGATCAATTAAAACATATGCTTCAATATCATAAATCAGGATGTTACCTCGAATCACATCCGATGAAGCATCAGCTGTCCTCTGGTCCAAAGCATGTACTCATCCAGACCCATCACCTGTTTCCCCTTCTCCTTTGCCGTCGCTCTACCTCTCTGAGCAGACGTACCAGCTGAGATCTATTAGGCTCCCTGCCCTTCTGTGGGGCAGTCACAAATGTCTCTGGGCACTCTCTAGTCATATACCCCTGTTTCCCACATCGAAAACATACAATAGGAGTCAGCGGACACGGTCTACTTCCATGTTATTTACCGCATCTTCTGCACTGATCAACAGCAGGTCTCTGTCCTCCTATGACAATGCCCTTGGCTGGGGCTACAGTCGAATAAGCAGGAGGTCTAGCATATCTCTCTCGTGCCTCCTCTACCCGTGATCTCTTACCAAAGAATTTCTTCCCTCCTCGATAACCAAAATCTCTAGCCGACCTCTTCTTCTGTATCTCTCGGCCACGGCTAAACTTCCCGAACTCGAAAGCATTCCTCTCGTAATCTTGCTCACACAGTTGCGCCCTGCGCACTGCTTCTTCATATGTTGCTATGTCTAATGGAACCAACCTAAACCGCATAACCGGTCTCAACCCGTCGATAAACCTGTGGACCTTTCTGGTCTCACTATACATTGTATCGGGGTCATATCTCCCTAGGGATAGGAATCGAGTCTCATACTCGTCCACAGATAAACTCCCCTGGGTTAATCCTAAAAACTCTGCCTGTAGTTTCCGCTGTGCGGTATCAGGAACAAACTGCCTCCTAAAGGCCTCTCGAAATATCTCCCAACTGATATATGTGTGTCGGGATCTCAATATAGGTCGGGTGCCTCAATGGCACCTGGAGTCTCATGCGTAGGTAATGGTTCGGCAGCAGCTCGTCCCTCAGGTCAATCTCCCCGGCCTCGAGCCCTACCTCTCGTAACTCTACTACTATGCGTATTTGCCATATAGGTAAAGTTCCTGCATTCATAATAATGAATTAGTCCGTTTCCTATCTGGTATACACAGTTATATCTAAACACAGAACAGTTTTATGGGGATGTACACTTTCCTATTTTCTAACACTGACTCACATCAGACTAACCTCGGCAATGATACCATTTTGTCGGGACCCGTTCTCAATCTATGACTTTACCAACAACCACTAAAATTTTTTCGCAATTTAACTTACCTTTCCTCTCTTCAATGGTTGGGCTGTGATTCGATGTCAGAATCCTCGCTTACCACATTATCCATTATCATACATACATGTCAATATACTATTACTGACTGTAACTGAGATTATATAAAATCTAACACAAATACATTCTCCATAATATATATCGTATACATCACTGTGCTGTTTCTATGTTTAGATACATAATCGTATAAAATCTGTATACCTGGCGGTCGATAGGAACTAGCTGTGGACTCAGGAATACTATCCCTCGATAACTCTCTCTCTACTGCTGATGCTCTGTAGAGAGATGTAAAGAAAAGGGGGGTGAGCATACAACGCACTCAGTAAGGAAATTAGGCAAGCAAGTAGATATCTACACTATCTACTCAAAATAATGCTATGCCTTGAAAACATTATTTCCTTTGCTCACTTTAAAAGCATGTCTTTAAATATATCTATGTATACTTGTACAGATTAAATCCCATGTACAGAAATCATGCTTTCTTTCTCAAATGTAGGCATGTAGTGCAAAGCAATGCATCTTTATATAAATCATGCCTTTAGGTAAATCATGCCATGTATATTTAAATCAAAATAAATATGGCATTAAATAATTCATAACACAAATTCGGAGTCTGACCCACCCTCAGGTCTGTCCGCAATTTAAATCAGTCAATCAATGTGATATATCATGTGAGACTCTGTGGTGAAATGTAAATAGTATCCTGGACTATGATCATATCCGACATGTGATCCCAAGCAACACAGTACTCGGTGTGCGGGGCATCACTGCTGCAACGGGAGGGGGTCAGTCCATCATAACCGCCAGCTATATCCTCCTCAACTCCACAACACCACACGGTACAGTGTACTCCCATGCCACTCGCACGGTAGAACGTACTCTATGGACCCTACATCACAGTCGGGGTACCTGCCATAGGTCTTAACCCTCAAACCATGGAATATCATACCACGTCTATATTACCCTCATGCGGATATCCTCTCACAAGATGTGACACACAGTCACACAAGGACTCGGGCATGGGTTTTAACATGTATTATATATCACATACAGTGCGCGCCTTGAGTGCGACTCACAGTCGACACTCAGCTCAAACACTGTTTCACATCACAAACTCAACTCTAGTGCGAGTAAACCTCTAGCAACTAGGTCAATGCATAGTTCATGTATTAAATCAAGTACGAGCAATAGCTCCAGTACCATGCTATGCACAATATCATCAAATCAAGTACGAGCAATAGCTCCAGTACTATGTCATGTATAAATCATGAAGAATCGAGTACGAGCAACGCTCAGCACTCTGTCATGTATCTCATGTAAAATTCGAGTACGAGCTAATCGCTCCAGCACCCTGTCATGCATATATCATATAAAACTGAGTACGAGTAATAACTCCAGTACTCTATCAAGCATGTTATGAAAATCTAGTACGAATCATAATCCAGCACTAATATATATAGAAAATATATGAAATCCAGTGCGAGCTGTGCTCCAACACGATTCATTCTCACATAATATGATAGATGGCTCTTTAAAAAGGGATGGTTTACAAAATATCAAAATCAGCAATATAAAGTGTGCTTATTTCACATCAACCTTAAAATCATTAGCCCATCTATTTATTTTCATGCTAAACTGCAATTAAACACTCACAATGGTAGTTTCCATGATTTTTTAAAACTTTTCTCAAAAGTTGACTTTTTGACTAACTAGGGGTAAAATTGTAATTTGCCACTATCGGGTCGCAATAATTATTATTCACTTTCTCTGACCCTCAGAGTTTTTAAGTGAATGTAAAAGCAGACGAAAATACGTGCAGGTATCTCTAACTACTCATAAAAGTCCCTTACCTGCAATCACTCGATAAATTTCACTTTCTCTGCGCTGCTCGTTACAGCAGTCCGATTTGCTCCTCCAATACTCTCTGGAGCTTAATTACACTTTTATCAGGTTAATTACACTTTTCCTACTGTATTTCACATTAAATACAGTCTATTTCCCTTAATGGGCTTTAATAATCCTTAATGGGTCAACTATGCCTTAAGCCCATTTTCATTTTACTATTCATTTTCGTTGGGCCTATTGGGCTTGTGGGGCCCACCAACTCTTATTGGGCTTATCCTAGACCCATACATCATATTGGGCCTAAAATATTTAGGCTTGGCCCATTGGGCCTCTCGACCACATGCCATGGCCGAGAGCTACCCATACCATCGGTTACACCATGGCATGCCATCCATGCCTATTTATCTAGCCAATTCACTTAGGCATTTTCACAAACACTTGGTTGGCAACATTCCTAACCATCATATAGTTCATTTAGGCATTTTATCAAACACCTTGATTGCCAACTAATTACATATATTAATTAATCAAATTGATTAATTCTAATTACAGCATAATCATTAACACATGTACATTAATCCATTTATGCCTTAAAATCATATGGACATAAATCAATATCCTATCAATATCCTATTACTCACTCTCGCCTAACCAACATCATGGTGATTTAATATGTTTCAATACTTAAAACTGTGAGATCTGAGAATTTCAGACATATTTAATGATGTAATAAGAATTTGAAGTGTAATTCATTGAACTAAGTGAATTGTGGGAATTATAATTGGAGATTTATATGTTAAGTGTGTAAAATAAGCATGAACTATGAAGACAGATCGATCTGGGAGAATGAGAGATCGATCTGGTGAGTCATAAATGACAAAGAAGGAGAAATTTAAGGAGCAGATCGATCTGGGAGAAGGAGAGATCGATCTGGTGAGTTAAAAATGACAAGGAATGAGAAATTTGAGGAGCAGATCGATCTCCAATGGAAGAGATCGATCTCCTTATGAATCTGTTTGAGAAGGGATCGATCTCATGAGGAAGAGATCGATCTCCAAATGCTTCTGTTTGGGGAGAAGATCGATCTCCTCAGGAGCAGATCGATCTCATAAAGCCATAAAGAGATCGATCTCACCCCTCGACAGATCGATCTCCTATGCATAAAATTGCCCAGATCGTCCCCAAATTTCAAACACAGATCGATCTCATCAAGAGGCAGATCGATCTCCTACCTCCAGTCTATATAAGGAACTCGTGTTTTCTCTGCAATTTCACTTTCTCTCTCTTCCAAAACCTCCATTTTTCTGAAAACCTAGTTTCTCACTCCTCCAAATCCCCCATTTCCGGCCGAATCAGCTATTGTGGTAAGAAGGAAAGTTGTTCCTCGTCAAAGGGAGAACAACATACTTGGAAATCGAAGGACGAATCGGATCGAGGCGTGAGTTGTGCGTCTCACAAGCTTTGGGTAATTTCTAAACCTCGATCTTGATATTTGAGCTGATTTTGATGTTATTGGTGGTTGTAATTGTGTTGAAATAGTTGAGAAATGATTAGGGATTGATGAATTTCAATGTGGATAGAGTGATAATGATATTTGGTGATGTTGGTGAATTTAGGAAATTGTGAGCTATAAATGGAAAATTGGACAATGTGGTGAATTAGCGTAGACGATTTAACTTGAGAAATGTAGGACGTTGAGATATTGTGAATGAGGTTGTAGTTTAGGGTAGAGTGACGAGAATTGAGAAAATTGAAGTGTTATGAGCGATGATGCTCGATTTTGAGAATTGAGATTTATGAGATAATTGAGTATTGATGTTTTAACATCGTTTGGACAGCTCGGGAGTTCCAGAGTGGAATGCGAGACTAGTCTGTGATACGGGGGAAACGATTGCACTATACGAGGTGCAAAGAGGTAAGGGAAAACTAAACCATTTTGTGTATGTATTTTGATGAATTGTTAGCATGAACCATGATTTGAGAATACAAGCATGTTGGTGTTGTGTAGTTATATAATTGCACACGGTTTTTATAGCCGGTTGGAGCCCATTATTTTATGAGTTTATAAGCTAAGTGTGAAATTGCTTTATAAACCTTTGAGTTGCGTGAAAAGTAAATTGGGCTTTACGTTAAGGCGATATTGAGATTTGAGAAAATGTGTGCGTGTTTTGCCGGTTGGAACTCGGTTTTAATATGTTTTGTGTTGAGTACACAAATGTTTTAAATGAGTTTTTAAGAGAAAACCATTGTGAGTTCTACGTGAAGGCATAACGTTTTATAAGATAATGGCTAATGAGTGAGACTTAGGCGTGTCATGTTGAATACACATCGGGCCTTGCTCTGGTAGCATATAAGACCGATATAGTGGGACGCCTGGGAACCCACCCAGGGACCACCGGCCTTGCTCTGGTAGCATATAAGACCGATATAGTGGGACGCCTGGGAACCGACCCAGGGACCACAGGCCTTGTTCTGGTAACATATAAGTCCGATTATTCCTCCGCTCTGGTAGCGTTGGGAGGCATTGCTCTGGTAGCATGTAAGACCGAGAGAGTGGGCCGCCTGGGAACCGACCCAGGGACCACGTGTCAGTGTGCATTAGGCGAGGCATTGCTCTGGTAGCAAGTAAGGCCGGGCCTTGTTTTGGTAACATATAAGTCCAATATACTTTGCATACGACCATATTGTCGATGTTCCCTCTATACGAGGATGCCTGGGATGCGCACCCATAGGAGCTTATTTATATTTGATGTGCCATGACGAGTTTTAATTGAGTTTTATTGCCTAGTCTCGTTTTACACATGAGTTGTGTTTTGTGACCTTGTCACGTGTGATTTACTGAGGTGATTTTTATCACGTATTTGAGAACAGCCATTATTGCAAATCTTTACACATGCTTGTGAGTGCTCGATGTTGAGCCTTTTATCTTCATGTTTTCACATGATTTAACGAGTTATGAGATGATGTTTTGAGAACTTTCATGCTACGATTTCAAATGAGCTTTATAAACAAATACATATTTGTGATGTGTGAAATGGTTTATATAACTGAGTTCCTTTACCCCCCTTACTGAGCGATTTAGAAGCTCACCCTGTTTTCCTTTCCCCCCAGAGTTCTTCAAGTGAAAAAGGATCTCCCTGCGGCGTACGGAGTAGTGGCTAGTGGAGGACTTGAGCTCCAGGCCCTATATATTGTATTTGAAGTATCTTTTTTTTTTTCATGTACCCAGACTATTAATGTGATTACAGACACTCGATGTATGTCATTGTATGGGTTGTATTAGGATTAATTAACTTGGAATTGAGTAATGTATATGATTCAATATACACTATGTTGTGATGAGATCCTGAGGCATGATAATTATGATGATGTATGACACTGCACAGGAATGCACCTTTAATTGTGAATTAATGAGAAAAAGTTTTAAATTAGCCCTATTTTCCGCACTTTCGGGGCGTGACAGAGTTTTCTTGGTATCAGAGCTTAGGGTGTCTAGTACTGTCAGTGTCGATTAAGTGAAATAGAATACATCCCAAGTGTCTGTAATAGTCTGGTCATGAAATGAAATTGAGGATTGAGATTTCAATCGATTGTGATATGTACGCGCAGGAGACGAGTTGAGATTGAGAATGAGTAAACGACGAGGTCGTTCGAGGAGGCAGGCAGAGTCCCCTCCACCACCTGTCCCACCACCAGAGAGTCCTAACTCTCGATTTAATCGGATTGAGACCGATGTGAGGCAAGGTTTTGAGCAGATGGCAACGCTATTCGCGCAACACTTTGGAGTTAATGCCTCGGATACTACCCCTACACCACCACCAGGACCTCCCATACCCCCAGTGCCTCCCGTCACTCAGCCTGAGGACAGAAGTAAGGTCCGACTAAAGGAATTTCTGAAGATGAATCCACCCGCATTTAGGGGAAAGAAGGATCCTACAGAGGTTGAGGAGTGGTTGACGGAGTTGAGAGTTATATTTGATTTACTGGGGTGCACCGATGCTGAGAGAGTCAGTATGAGTGCCTATATGCTGAAAGGGAGAGCTCGAGATTGGTGGGGTACTACCCAGGGTATCTTGATGTCCCGCCAGGATGTGATTGGTTGGGAAGAGTTCCAGACAGCTTTTAGAACCCAATATGTACCACGAGCCGCCCAGAGAAGGAAACAGGCCGAGTTTTTGAGTTTGGTACAGGGTGACATGTCGATGGATGACTATGAGAGCCAGTTCACCGCACTACTGAGATATGACCCAGAGACCTTCAAGAGTGAAGAGCTCCGCACAGAGAAGTTTGTGTATGGGTTGAAGCCCGTTATTAGAGATAGATTGATGGGGCTATGTATTACTGAGTTTGGAGATGCTCTGAGACGAGCACAAGAGGTTGAAAGAGGAATCGAAATGGTACAATCCCAGCATGAGCTCAGAGCAGTGCATAAAGATAAGAGCAAGAGGCCAGCGATTTTCCAAACAGAGGCTCGGAGAGGTTCCTTCAGGAGAGGAAGGATTGAGGTACAGAAGGACAGATTGGAGAGACCCAGAGCCTATCCTATTATCAAGGAGACCCCTCGATATGTCAGGCCTGAGACAAGGTTTTGTAGGGACTGTGGCCGATCGCATGAGGGAAGTTGTACTGGGTCGATCCGTGGATGTTTTAGATGTGGTGACATGGGTCACAGAGTGAAAGACTGTCCCCAACCTCAGATACCACATGCTCCGGAGCCCGCTAGACAACAGCCTCAGAGAGTGGATCCCCGGAGACGGGCCACTGCGGCAGAGAAAGGGAAGAAACCTGTGGCACAGGGACGTGTGTTTGCCCTGGATAAGGAGACCGCAGACGCGTCAGCGGAAACTATAAGAGGTACACTCTCTGTCTGTAATTATGAGGCTCATGTGTTGACTGATTCAGGATCCACGCATTCGTTTATTTCTGAGCATTTTGCATGTAGATTAAACTTGAAGTTTGAACCTTTAGAATATATACTACATGTAAATACCCCTATGCGTGAATCTCAGAGAACTGAGTTAATCTGTAGAGGGTGTGAGGTTAAGGTGGGAGATAGAGTGATGTTAGCAGATCTAATCATGCTGAGTATACATGGGTTTGATGTAATTCTGGGAATGGATTGGTTGGCGACCAATCGAGTGAGTTTAGACTGCTACATTAAGATTGTAACTTTCTCCCTACCTGAACCTTACAGTGTACGATTGAGATATTGAGGAAATGATTATGTGGATTTCTAGTGAGTAATTTGAGAATCTTAACATTATTTTGGAGAATATTAAATGTGATTATTCATGTGAAGGTTATGAGACACTCATCTCAGACGATGAGCGGGAACACCCAAGGATTGAGGATATACCTGTGGTTTGTGAATTTCTGGATGTTTTCCCAGATGAATTGCCAGGTTTACCACCAGAGAGAGAGCTGGAGTTTACCATTGATTTGGTACCAGATACTCAGCCGATCTCTAAACCTCCCTACAGGATGGCATTAGTGGAACTTGAGGAATTAAAGAAACAACTACAGGAGTTATTGGATCAAGGGTTTATTAGACCCAGTGTTTCGCCGTGGGGCGCGCCAGTACTGTTTGTTAAGAAGAAGGATGGTAGTCTCAGATTATGTGTGGACTACCGGCTATTGAATAAAGCCACGGTGAAGAATAAATATCCGCTGCCCAGGATTGACGATCTACTTGATCAGCTAAGAGGGGCATCAGTCTTTTCTAAGATTGATTTGAGATCGGGCTATCACCAATTGAGGATCAAGGAGGAAGATATTCCAAAGACGGCCTTCAGGACAAGGTATGGCCATTACGAATTACTGGTGATGTCCTTTCGATTGACGAACGCCCCTGCAGCATTTATGAGATTGATGAACGAGGTGTTCAGAGACTATCTGGATAAGTTTGTGATAGTCTTTATCGATGATATCCTGGTGTACTCTCGGTCATATGAGGAGCATGCACAGCATTTGTGGTTAGTACTTCAGATACTCCGAGATAAGCAATTATACGGAAAGCTTATTAAGTGTGAGTTTTGGCTGAACCGGATAGCTTTCCTTGGGCATGTAGTCTCAAGGAAGGAGTATCAGTGGATCCGAGTAAAATAGCAGCTGTTGGGAAAGACCGAGGACAGTGACTGAGATACGAAGCTTCCTTGGTTTGGCAGGGTATTACAGGAGATTTGTGGAAGGATTTTCAAGGATTGCCGCTCCTTTGACTAAGCTCACGCGTAAGGAGACTCCGTTCATATGGACTGATCAGTGTGAGCTCAATTTTCAAGAGTTAAAGAGGAGATTAACAGCGGCACCTGTGTTAACTATCCCTGAGGGATCAGGAGGATTTTCGGTGTATAGTGATGCATCTCACCAAGGATTGGGGTGTGTGCTGATGCAGCACGGAAGAGTGGTCGCATATGGATCGCGACAGCTAAAAGACCACGAGCGGAATTACCCCACGCATGATTTGGAGTTAGCCGCTGTGGTATTTGCTTTGAAGGTCTGGCGACATTACTTATATGGGGAAAGATTCCAGATCTTCACTGATCACAAGAGTTTGAGATATCTCTTTGATCAGAAAGAGTTAAACATGAGACAAAGGAGATGGATGGAACTCCTTAAGGATTATGACTGCGAGATTCTTTATCATCCGGGTAAGGCGAATGTGGTTGCTGATGCCCTGAGCAGGAAGAGTATGATATCTGCTATGATGATCAGGGAATGGGATTTGTTAGAGCAGTTCGCCGAACTACGGATCAGAGTTAAAGAGGTAGAGACTGGATTTTTGGCTAGCCTGCGGATAGAGCCCAGGATCATGGATCAGATTAAAACTGGGCAGCGCAGTGATCAGAGATTGATAGACATGGTTAGCCAAGCTGAGCAGAGTTCGCAGTCAGATCTCACCATCAGTGAGGATGGAATGTTGAGATTCAGAGGACCGATTTGTGTACCGGACGATGATACCCTGAAGAGACAGATATTGAGAGAATCCCACTGCTCGCGATACACCATGCACCTAGGAAGTACTAAGATGTACCGAGACTTGAGAAAGGTGTATTGGTGGAGTGGTATGAAGTGAGACGTGGCAGAGTATGTGGCCAGGTGTTTAGTATGCCAGCAAGTGAAAGCTGAGAATCGGAAGCCCGGAGGACTACTACAGCCCTTACCTGTACCTACATGGAAATGGGAGCATGTCACTATGGACTTTATTATGGGTTTACCGAGGACCCGGAGAGGTCGTGATGCGATATGGGTCATTGTGGATAGATTGACCAAGAGTGTCCACTTCCTTGCCATCAAGAGCACAGATACTATGGATGCCTTAGCTGAGCTATACGTCAGCAAGATAGCTAGATTACATGGGGCTCCAGTGAGTATTACTTCTGATAGAGATTCCCGATTTACTTCTAGATTCTGGACCCAGTTTCAGGAGTCCATGGGATCTCGATTGAGTTTCAGTACCGCCTATCATCCTCAGACAGATGGTCAGTCAGAGAGGACGATTCAGACCCTGGAGGATATGTTGAGGGCGTGTACGATGGATTTTAAGGGATCATGGGATGATCACCTGCCCCTAGCAGAGTTTGCATACAATAACAGCTATCATGCGAGTATTGGAATGGTACCTTTTGAGGCTCTATATGGTAGGAGGTGTAGATCCCCTGTAGCTTGGGAAGAAGTTGGTGACAGAAAGATAAATGCTCCCGAGCTTGTTGAGCAAGCCGTACAGAGTGTGAAACTCATATGTGAGAGGTTGCGGGCTGCACAGAGTAGACAGAAAAGCTACGCGGATGTGCGTAGACGGCCACTCGAGTTTGATGTTGGTGATGCAGTATTTCTGAGAGTATCACCGAGTAAAGGTATCATGCGATTTGGTAAGAAAGGGAAATTGAGTCCTCGATACATAGGACCATTCGAGATTCTTGAGAGAGTGGGAGAGGTAGCCTACAGATTGGCATTACCCCCACAGATGTCCGGAATACACAATGTTTTTCATGTATCTATGTTGAGGAAGTACCACCCGGACCCTTCTCATGTTATAGAGTATGATGAGATGGACATACAGGAGGACATGAGCTACACTGAGGAACCCGTCCGGATTCTCGATAGAAAGGAGAAGGTACTGAGAACCAAGAGCATCCCATTAGTGAAAGTTTTGTGGAAGCATCACTCAAGGGAAGAGGCAACGTGGGAACTAGAGAGTCTCATGAAGGAGAAATACCCCCATCTATTTTGACTAGTTGAGTTGAATTTGGAGGACCAAATTCTTTTAAGGTGGGGAGGATGTGAGATCTGAGAATTTCAGACATATTTAATGATGTAATAAGAATTTGAAGTGTAATTCATTGAACTAAGTGAATTGTGGGAATTATAATTGGAGATTTATATGTTAAGTGTGTAAAATAAGCATGAACTATGAAGACAGATCGATCTGGGAGAATGAGAGATCGATCTGGTGAGTCATAAACGACAAAGAAGGAGAAATTTAAGGAGCAGATCGATCTGGGAGAAGGAGAGATCGATCTGGTGAGTTAAAAATGACAAGGAATGAGAAATTTGAGGAGCAGATCGATCTCCAATGGAAGAGATCGATCTCCTTATGAATCTGTTTGAGAAGGGATCGATCTCATGAGGAAGAGATCGATCTCCAAATGCTTCTGTTTGGGGAGAAGATCGATCTCCTCAGGAGCAGATCGATCTCATAAAGCCATAAAGAGATCGATCTCACCCCTCGACAGATCGATCTCCTATGCATAAAATTGCCCAGATCGTCCCCAAATTTCAAACACAGATCGATCTCATCAAGAGGCAGATCGATCTCCTACCTCCAGTCTATATAAGGAACCCGTGTTTTCTCTGCAATTTCACTTTCTCTCTCTTCCAAAACCTCCATTTTTCCAAAAACCTAGTTTCTCACTCCTCTAAATCCCCCATTTCCGGCCGAATCAGCTATTGTGGTAAGAAGGAAAGTTGTTCCTCGTCAAAGGGAGAACAACATACTTGGAAATCGAAGGATGAATCGGATCGAGGCGTGAGTTGTGCGTCTCACAAGCTTTGGGTAATTTCTAAACCTCGATCTTGATATTTGAGCTAATTTTGATGTTATTGGTGGTTGTAATTGTGTTGAAATAGTTGAGAAATGATTAGGGATTGATGAATTTCAATGTGGATATAGTGATAATGATATTTGGTGACGTTGGTGAATTTAGGAAATTGTGAGCTATAAATGGAAAATTGGACAATGTGGTGAATTAGCGTAGACGATTTAACTTGAGAAATGTAGGACGTTGAGATATTGTGAATGAGGTTGTAGTTTAGGGTAGAGTGACGAGAATTGAGAAAATTGAAGTGTTATGAGCGATGATGCTCGATTTTGAGAATTGAGATTTATGAGATAATTGAGTATTGATGTTTTAACATCGTTTGGACAGCTCGGGAGTTCCAGAGTGGAATGCGAGACTAGTCCGTGATACGGGGGAAACGATTGCACTATACGAGGTGCAAAGAGGTAAGGGAAAACTAAACCATTTTGTGTATGTATTTTGATGAATTGTTAGCATGAACCATGATTTGAGAATACAAGCATGTTGGTGTTGTGTAGTTATATAATTGCACACGGTTTTTATAGCCGGTTGGAGCCCATTATTTTATGAGTTTATAAGCTAAGTGTGAAATTGCTTTATAAACCTTTGAGTTGCGTGAAAAGTAAATTGGGCTCTACGTTAAGGCGATATTGAGATTTGAGAAAATGTGTGCGTGTTTTGCCGGTTGGAACTCGGTTTTAATATGTTTTGTGTTGAGTACACAAATGTTTTAAATGAGTTTTTAAGAGAAAACCATTGTGAGTTCTACGTGAAGGCATAACGTTTTATAAGATAATGGCTAATGAGTGAGACTTAGGCGTGTAATGTTGAATACACATCGGGCCTTGCTCTGGTAGCATATAAGACCGATATAGTGGGACGCCTGGGAACCCACCCAGGGACCACGGGCCTTGCTCTGGTAGCATATAAGACCGATATAGTGGGACGCCTGGGAACCGACCCAGGGACCGCAGGCCTTGTTCTGGTAACATATAAGTCCGATTATTCCTCCGCTCTGGTAGCGTTGGGAGGCATTGCTCTGGTAGCATGTAAGACCGAGAGAGTGGGCCGCCTGGGAACCGACCCAGGGACCACGTGTCAGTGTGCATTAGGCGAGGCATTGCTCTGGTAGCAAGTAAGGCCGGGCCTTGTTCTGGTAACATATAAGTCCAATATACTTTGCATACGACCATATTGTCGACGTTCCCTCTATACGAGGATGCCTGGGATGCACACCCAGAGGAGCTTATATATATTTGATGTGCCATGACGAGTTTTAATTGAGTTTTATTGCCTAGTCTCGTTTTACACATGAGTTGTGTTTTGTGACCTTGTCACGTGTGATTTACTGAGGTGATTTTTATCACGTATTTGAGAACAGCCATTATTGCAAATCTTTACACATGCTTGTGAGTGCTCGATGTTGAGCCTTTTATCTTCATGTTTTCACATGATTTAACGAGTTATGAGATGATGTTTTGAGAACTTTCATGCTACGATTTCAAATGAGCTTTATAAACAAATACATATTTGTGATGTGTGAAATGGTTTATATAACTGAGTTCCTTTACCCCCCTTACTGAGCGATTTAGAAGCTCACCCTGTTTTCCTTTCCCCCCAGAGTTCTTCAAGTGAAAAAGGATCTCCCTGCGGCGTACGGAGTAGTGGCTAGTGGAGGACTTGAGCTCCAGGCCCTATATATTGTATTTGAGGTATCTTTTATTTTTTCATGTACCCAGACTATTAATGTGATTACAGACACTCGATGTATGTCATTGTATGGGATGTATTAGGATTAATTAACTTGGAATTGAGTAATGTATATGATTCAATATACACTATGTTGTGATGAGATCCTGAGGCATGATAATTATGATGATGTATGACACTGCACAGGAATGCACCTTTAATTGTGAATTAATGAGAAAAAGTTTTAAATTAGCCCTATTTTCCGCACTTTCGGGGCTTGACAAAAACATATATCAACATTCTTAAAATCATTCATACATTAACATATATGAAATTGAAAATTAGAAAATATACCAATTGTTGTGTTCACCCTTTGGCTGAATCTTTAGAGGCTCATGGTTTGCACTCTATGGATCCTTGATAGCCAATTCCAACATATGTCACTCTCCTTTCAATTTGGAACAACTTCCATGAAGGATGCAAGTTCCAATTATGCCTAATTCCTAGTGATTTCTAGTGAGAGAAAGCTTGGATAATATGTTTCAATGGTTTCTTCTTCTAACCGAGTTTGGTGTGATGAAGATGACAATGGTGTGGCTGAATTTATAAGCCACTTACTTAGCCATTAAGCTTTACTTTTCAGCCATTAAGCTTGACTTTCCAAGCCTTAGCCATGAGTCACCTAATGAGTCACCTTATGAGTCATGAGCTTTAACTATGGTTAGATATTTATCTCATGGGCTTTCCATTTGGGCTTCTCGGTTTGGGCTTTCTTAATGGGCTTTTGGGCTGAAATTTTTACTATGTCTCGGGCCTTTAATTGTCTCAAAATTTATCCAATCAATTGGTCCAACAATTCGGTCTAAAGGACCTAAGAATTTCGATATACGTTTAGTATACCTTAATGGGCTTTAAAATTTTCACCTTAGGCCCATTACGTTTTTAACCATTAAATTTAATCCGGAATCCTTTCGAATAAATTTTCCTTACTTCCGAGGATGATTATCTTGTATTCTTGCCATAAATATTTTCCCCAATTTTTTCTCCACACTTAGGTTAATTTTTAACCATGATTAGTCAACTATGGTAAAAGTCCACTTTCTTAACTATAGTTGACTTTTTTCTTAACCATTGACCAAGTTGACTTTTTCTCAAAATTTTGAAAGTGTCATATCTTATGTCTTACACTCTCGTCTTTATGTTTCAACCGTTCCTGGTGGATAATTTCACCTGAAACACCTTATCTTGCAAAAAAGGTCCACTTTACCCTTTTTAGCTTTTACTCTCGTTTTCTATGTTCGGGACTAAATCAAGCTGACTTTCCTTCATGAGCTCACTATGCTCTCTCATTTTAAGTTCTTATTTTTAGTCAGAATGATTTTGATTTACTCGGTTTAGCCTGTGACTCTTATAGCTCACATTAGGCTTTTTATGTAGCTTTTGCGTGTTAAATCATTTCACTAACACTTGAAGTCTAGTAAATACTCTTCTTATGATTTAACTATTATAACAAAGTGTTCATAAACATAGGAATCATAAGGTACAAGCTACAAAAATTTGGGTCTGACACGAAACCCGATCCCCTAAACCTCGTCGAATGACGACAACACGCGGGGGGGGAGAGAGAGAAGACTGACGAAGCAAGACCGGCACCGAGGGACCCTCCACCAGTAGTCACGCACACCCCTATCGCCGAAAATGGTGAAAACGTCGAGGGAGAAAGTGAAAGAGGCAAAAAAGGATTCGTCAGCACCGACGCCTATTTATCCTGAACCACCGCCAGCCGAACATTCCCCAGGCCAAGACCAACTGATTGGTGGTTGAATCGGCCAGTGAAACATCCGGCAGCGTCGTCAATGACAGAAAAGAGAAAACGATAGCGAGGCCAAAAAGGGAAAGGGTCAAACTGATCACTTTTCGGCCAGCTTGGACTAGGCCTTCACCAGATCCAAGCTTCCCGAGGTCCCTCGAATCTGACGAAAGTGGAAGTCGGCGTAGAATCGGTCGGTGTAGCTCCGAACGATGACGAGGGTGATTGAACCGGACTCAATCGGTCCGAACCGATTCAGCCATAAAGAAAAGAAAATGGAAAAAGAAAGAAAAAAAAGAGGAAAAATAAGGAGAAAAATCAGTTGATGCAATTGGGCTAAGGGTAAGCCGGTAAGCTGTCAAAATTGATCGATTTAATTTTTGAGAAATTTATTTGAAATTTTAATTGACTGAAATTGACTCGATTTAATTACACAAACGTATAGCGCGACAATTGGCGACAAACGAGATTTTTGGTCAGCCTCGATTTGCATGCTATAACAGAATCTCGGGTAAGTTAATCTCATTTACGACAATTTGCATAGTTGTGCACGTTAGAAATTCATCGGATAAGTTACAAATTTATTTCCATATAAAATGAATTATGTTTTGGAATTGGAAACAGATTGTCGTAAATAATTGTATAGACTGTCTAAAGAGCCTAAATCGAGGCCCAATAAGTGTTGTTGGGCCCAATGAGTCCAATAGGCCTTGATGAAGGGAATAGTAAGGGGAAATGGGCTTAAGACTGATTAAGACCCATTAAGGTGCACTCGGGCCCAATAAGAGTAAACGGGCCCAATGCTGTAAATTAAGCCCAGTAAGAGTGAAATATGAGTAAAATGTATTGTATTTAACTTGATTAATTATTATCTGCAGCTCTAGAGAACATATTGGGAGCTAAATGGATCGGATGATCGCTAGCGATGGAAAAGGCAGAGTGATCAGAATGATTTGAGGTAAAGGAATTTTGTGAGTAGCTAGATGTAGCTATACGTATTTCGGGTAGATTTTTTAGTATTAAATTGTATATAGATTTTCGAATATGCAAAAATTTTGGTAGGGACCCGACATAGAAAATTACGATTTTACCCCTACTAAAGGTAAAAAGTCAAAGTTTAGAAAAAGTCCTAAAAAGCATGGAAAACATATTTTTAAATGTTTTACTGCTGTTTAGCAGAAGAATAGATAGATTGGCCAATGAGTTTGTGAAATACATAAAATAGCCCAATTATGGTGCTGATTTTAATGTTCTGAATTATCCCTTTTTAAAAGACCAATCTATCGAATTATGTGAGAACAAATCGTGCTAGAGCACTGCTCGCACTTGATTTTATATGTTTTCCACATAAATTAGTGCTGGAGTATGACTCACATGAGATTTTCATGAGATGCATATTTTAGTACTGGAGCGTTGCTCGTACTACGTTTTATGTGATTTATGCATGATAGAGTGCTAGAGCATTGCTCGTACTCAGTTTTACATGGTTTATACATGGCATAGTATTGGAGCATTGCTCGTACTTGATTTTAATGAGTTTTGTGTGTAGCATAGTACTAGAGCGATTACTCGTACTTGTTTTGAAATATAAACTATGCATGACTTGGAGCTGAAGTACTAGCACTAGTGATTGATTTTATGATATGCATGAGACAGTGTTTGAACAGGGTGTTAACTATGTGTCGCACTCAAGACACGCACTGTAGTTTTAATGTGATATACATGACATTATTTAAAACTGTATTGATTACCTCGTGTAGACTGACTATCATGTGGATGAGATACTCGCATGTGGATTTTGAGACATAGGTTGGTTACCGATGTGGTATAGGGTGGATAAGACCTATGACAGGCACCCTCGGACTATGATGTGAAATAAGACATATGGCAGACACCGCAGGCATAGGGTGGATAAGACCTATGGCAGGCACCCCAAGACCGTGATGTGGGATAAGACCTATGGCAGGCACCCCAGACCATGTGGGTCCACTGAGTTATGTTGCCCCGTACACCAGGTACCGTATAGCTTGGGATCACAGTATAGGATATGGACATAGTCCAATTTATTATTGCATTTAGCCACCGAGTCTCACATGATTATATCACATGTTTTTATGATTTTGGGTAGACCTGAGGGATGGGTCGAAACCTAATTGACGTGTTTTAACTGCTGGATGCAATATTTTACATGTTTGAATTTAAATGGCATGATTTACCTTAAAGGCATTATGAGTTTACAAAGATGCAGTGTTTTGCATGAAACGCCTGTATTTACGAACTCAGCATGATTTTAGTACACGTGATTAAATATGTACGTATTATATCAGTTTTCCAATTCATGATTTTAATGTGAAATTAAGGAAATAATATCTTAAGGCATGGCATTATGTTCATGTAGATAGTGTAGTTATCTACTTGCTTGCATAATTGCCTTACTGAGCTTGTGGTTGCTCACCCTTTCATTTTCCCCCATCTACAGAGTACTTTCAATAGAACGAGAGCGGAAGTGGTATTGCATTTTCGTTGTCCGCTGTTTCCCATCGAGGAAAAGGTATACACATTTGTATAGTTTTTGTATCTGAACATGTAAATGCACAGTACTGTACATGGATATGATATCGGGGATGTAAAGTTATGTAAATACATTTATGAATGTATTTAGTTAAAGTCAAAGAATAGTAAATCCTGACATGTAAATGTGATATGGAAATGAAATGGTAAATAGTGTCAGAGGACTAACACTGAATCATAGCCTAACTGTTAGTAGGGTGGTCACGAGGAGAGAAAAGTAAGAACTAAATAATAAATGAAAAATAAAAAATTTGTAGTGGTTTTTAGTGAAAAGTGGGTCATGACAAAGGTAGTATCAGAGCTGAGTTGACCTGATATGAGTCAGTGTTAGTGATTAAGGAAATTTACATCCCCATCTACTGTGCATTATTTAGATACAATTGTGTATTCTGAGATGGAATTGCAGTTAAGAATTTAGTTTCGAATGCAAGAATATAGTCATTATAACTGATAGCCGCTATGGTAAAGGGGCGAGTACACGTACTCGAGGTCGTAGAGGTAGGCCTGAGAGTCGTACTAAGTTATCACATGAGACTCAGATGATATTGAGGTGGAGGCTGATGTTGAGCATGCCCCACAGGGTCCCACAGTAAGACCAGACGATATTGAGACACGCTTCATGAGGTTGGAGCGAAGTGTGGAGAATATTTTGGAGTTGTTTACTCAGTCTATGCAGGGAGCTGAGGGCTGACAAGGCCCAGCTGCACATCTTACACAGATGCCTCAGACTATAGAGACTTCAACACCCCATACGTCTTCATCTGCAGCTCTACATCAGAGTGGTAATGATTTGGAATATGACTATGAGCTGGACAAGTTAAGGCAGTTTTAAAAGTTTAGAACCCCTGTAATTAGCGAAGTTGTATGGGTTTTATCGGTGTATGTCGACTGAGAAAGTGACTTTTGATGCGTTTATATTGGAGGGCGAGGCAGAACATGGGTGGAAGTCTGCTTGACCCATCTTAAGACTTAGACATCTAGAGCTGACATGAGAGATAATTCTAATGCATTCTAGAGACATTATATTCCTAACACTGTTCAAAGGAATTTACAGATAGAGTTCCTTACTCTGACCCAGAGGAACAAATCGATTGACGAGGATGAATCTCAGTTTATATCCCTAGGTAGGTGTGATCCCGACACTATGAACAGTGAGAGTCGGAAGGTCCCTAAAATCATGGAAGGGCTCAGACCATCTATCAGAGTTCGATTTACCCCGTTAGATATCATTACCTATGACGAGGCACTGCGTAGATCGCGGGGTGTGAATAAGGTTATGAGTTGCACACCTCTGAGTTTGGGAAAGGTAACATGGGCTGAAAGAGAGACAGAAAGAGAATATTGGATGATAGAGGTGTCAGAGCGGGGAAGAGGTCGTCTGGTAGGAAATTTAGAGTTGATAAGTCATGGGGTAAAATAATTAGTAAGCCTCAGTATATCCAGTTCCAGCACCTACGAGGGGTATTGTGATTGGAGGACCCCGACCTGCTACTGAGTAGTGTAGGATGTGTGGTCCCCTATCTTATTGACTAAAACATGCGTTTAGAGAGGTAAGACAGGCCATCTATTCAATGATTGCCCAGAGCAGGGTGAGACTACCCCATGGAAGGGCAAAAAGCCAGAGACAGCCCCTACTGATACCTCTGTACCGGAAAAGAAAGTCACAGTTTAGAGAAGGGGGAGATAGGCTGTTGTTCAAGGGCGAGTGTATGTCTTGGATCAGGACACTACTGATGCTTCATCTAATATGGTGGAAAGTACCACACTAATTTTGAATATTAAAGCAATTGTTTTAACTGATCTTGGTGCCACGCATTTATTAAAATCGCCTTCATTAGCATATGAGTTAGAGAAAGAGGTGAAGCTTATACCTTTAGGCAAAATGCTGATAGTTAGCACCCCAATGAAGGAGAGTCAGCTAACCGAATATGTATGCAGAGATTTGTGAGTTGAAAGTAGGGGAAAAGGATACGTCAGTCAATCTCATTCAATTGAATGTGAATGATTATGATGTAATATGGGGAATAGATTGGTCAATTGCAAACTATACGGTTGATATTGCTATTCTAAGATAGTGATGTTTCCACCCCTGAAAAGTGTATTGTAAGTTTTGACAAGGAATGAAAGGTGTAATGGTTGTAATTAAAAGAGTAAATGATTGTACTAACGGAATGAATAATGATGAGAAGATTTCATCGCCTATGTGGTTGATATGGATAAGGCATATACGGAGTTGACAGATATCTCAGTGGTCAGGAAGTTGCCTGATGTCTTTCCGGATGATCTATCAGGGTTGCCACCAGTTAGAGGAATGGAGTTTTATATTGATTTGGCACCTGGTACTGAGCCGATATGCAAACCACAGTATAAATGGCTTAAGTGGAATTGAAGGGACTAAAGAAGCAAATACAAGAGTTATTGGATAAGGGTTCTTCAGACCGAGTGTTTCGCCTTGAAGAGCACCGGTTTTATTTGTGAAAAAGAAAGATCGAAGCCTCCAACTATGTAGTGATTTTTAATTAGTGAATAAGGCTACCATCAAGAATAGGTATTCCCTTCCACATATTAATGAGCTATTGGATTATCTTCGAAGAGCACAGATCTTTTTCAAGGACGATCTGAAGTTTGGGTATCATCCGTTGAGGATTTGGTAAGTGGATGTACCCAAGCGAACTTTTCATACCCGTTAGGGCATTAACGAATAAGGTATTTAAACCTTACCTAGACCGATTTTGCTATCATCAGTATTGATGATATTTTGGTGTATTCGAAGTCCAAGGAAGATTATGAGCAGCAATTGAAAACTGTTTTACAGACGATGTGTTGAAGGTTCCTCGAAATGGGCTACTTCGTTGACACATTTCATTTGGAAAAAAAAGTTGTATTTGAGTGGCTAGATAAATGTGAAAGGAGTTTCGGTGTGTTGAAACATAAACTGACCACCACATTTATTCTCACCATACCTAATAGCTTATGAGGTTTCTCAGTGTATATGGATGCCTCAAAACAAGGATTGGGCTGTGTGTGGATGCAAATGGGAAGATAGTTGCTCATGGATTTAGACAGTTCAAGGACCATGAGAGGAACTATCCAACCCATGATTTAGAGGTGGTAGGATTGAGAGTATGGTGTCACTACTTATACGGTGAGAAATTTTAGGTATGCACTGATCATAAAAGCCTCAGTATCTGTTTTCGCAGAAAGAGTTGAATATGAGATAACAAAGAGGGTTAGAGCTTTTGAAAGACTATGATTGTGAGGTATTGAACCGTCCGGGTAAGGCTAATGTAGTGACTGATGCCTTGAGCAAAAAAAAAGCCTTGGGATGGTATCACATATGATGGTCAAGGAGTGTGAGCTATTAGAGCAGTTGTGAGCCTCAATAGTGATGCGATCCCTTCTGATGCTGACATTGATTATGTGATAGCTAGCCTGAAAGATCAAAATCGAATTTGGTTGGCCGGATTCGACAGGTTCAATGTAATGATTGGCAGGGCGTCGATAGTGTGAGTCAACTTTAGATGGGTACAGTGATAGAGTTCACAATGAGTGATGATGACTTACTGAGGTTCTGAGGCAGAATATGTGTTCCCAAGGAGCACAGTTGATGAGATTGTTATTATCAGAAGCTTACTCTTCGAAATATACATTTCATCTAGGGAGCGATAAATATATTAGAATCTCTAAAAAAGGTATTGGTGGTCTTGCATGAAAAGAGACATCGCAGAGTTGTAGCAAAGTATCTTGTATGTCAACAGAGTAAGGCAGAGCACCAGAAGTCTGCAAGTTTATTGCAGCCTCTACATATATCGACACAGACATGGGAGCATGTTACCATGAATTTCGTGATGGGTTACAAAGGACCCGCAGGAATCATGAGGCTATTTGGGTGATAATCAATAGAGTGACTAAGTCTGCCCACTTCCTAGTTATGAAAGCTACTGATACTCTGTGTGCCTGGGCGGATTTATGTGTAAGGGAGATTGTGGAACACCATGTAACTTTCCAGTGAGCATTGTATCAGATAGGGATTCCTGCTTCACTTCCCATTTTTGGGAACATTTTTTTCAGGAAGTCATGGGAACCCAGTTGAGTGTTAGCACAGCGTTGCATCCTCAGACAGATGGTTAGTCAGAGGGGACTGTACAGGTTTTGGAGGATATAGTGAGAACGTGTGCAATTGATTTTAAAGGCTCTTGGAATGATCAGTAGCTACTAACCAAATTCGCCAATAATAACAGTCATCACTCGAGTATTGAAATGGCACTGTGTAAGGCATAGTATGGCCATAGTTGTTGTTCCCTCGATTTGATAGGAAGAAGTGGGTGACAGACAAATAAATGCACCTGATTTGGTAAGATAAGCCTATGAGGATGTTCAATTGATAGGTGAGAGATTAAGAACGCCTCAGAGCAGACCAAAAAAAAAAAGAAAAAAGGGCTATGCTGACAAGAGACGAAGACTATTGGAATTCACCGAGAGTGAAACAGTGTTTTTGGAAATTCTCCTCCTAAAGGCATAACGAGATTCGGGAAAAGGTAAATTGAGTTTCATTGTATTAGACCCTTTTTAAATATTAGACAGAATGGGAGATAAGGCCTGTAAGTTGGCGTTGCCACCGAACTTATCAGGTGTCCACAGCGTCTTCCACATTTCGATGCTTCGAAAGTATCACCCGGATCCAGCACATGTGATTCAGTATGAGCCGTTGGAGCTCAGGGAGGATATGTCATATGTGGAGAAGCCGGGTCGGATATTGGATAGGAAGGAGAAGGAATTGCGGTCAAAGACAATCATTTTGGTCAAGGTACTTTGGTAGCACCACACTTTAGAGGAAGCTACATAGGAATTAGAGAACCTGATGCGAGAGAAACATCCCCAGTTATTCGAGGTTTGACTTTGATCTAATTTGGAGGACCAAATTTCTTAAGGTGGGGAGGATTGTAAGACTCGAAATTTGGTGTCATTTATTAAGAAATTGTCATTAGAAATATGGATTTATATAATCTTGATCAATAAAGAAGAAATAATTGAATTTTAGGTCCAATTTATCAAGATACGAATTTATTGTGAAGACCGAAACTTTTCCACATCGGGAAATTATCTCAAAAATATGGAAAAATATTTTCAGAAAATAATAATAAATAAAAATATTTTAAGAGAAAAAATAAAATAATAATATTATAAGTCTAAGATATTTTGTGTATATTATATTATATTAAAAATATAATATAATATAATATATATATATAAAGAAATTGGAAATTGAAAAAAAAAAGAAAAGAAACAGGATCGCGCGATACAGTCGCACAACCCAGACAGAAGAAGGGATCGGGTAAAACCCGATCCCCTGAACCTCGGCGAACGACAGTAACACGAGGGGGAGAGAAGACCGACGAAGTAAGATCAGCACCAAGGGACCCTCCACCAGCCATCACACGTGCCTCTATCGTCGAAAATGGCGAAAACGCTGAGGGAGAAATTGAAAGAGGGAAAAAAGGATTCGTCGGCACCAGCGCCGATTTGGCCAGAACCACTGCCAACCGAATGTTCCCTAGGCTAAGACCAACTGATTGGTGGTTGAATTGGCCAGTGAAACGGCTGGCAGTGTCGTCAACGGCGGAAGAGAGAAAACGATAGCGAGGTCGAAAAGGGAAAGGGTCGAACCGGTCACTTTCCGGTCAGCTTGGACTAGGCCACCACCAGATCCAAGCTTTGCGAGGTCCCGTAGATCTGCCGGAAGTGGAAGCTGGCAAAGAACAACTGGTGTAGCTCCGAACGGCGACGAGGGTGATTAAACCAGTCCGAACTAGTTCGGCTAGAAAGAAAAGAAAAAAAAAGGAAAGAAAAATAGGAAAAATAGGGAGAAAAATTTGGCGATGCAATTGGGCTAAGTGTAAGCCGGTAAGTAGTCAAAATTGATCGATCTAATTTTTGAGAAATTTATTTGAAATTTTAATTGACTGAAATTGACCCAATTTAATAACACAAAAATGTAAAGCGATAATTGAAAACAAACGAGAGTTCAGGTCAGCCTTGATTTGCATGCTATAACAGAATCTCAAGTAAGTAAATCTCATTTACAACAATTTGCATAGTTATGCACGTTAGAAATTCATCGCATAAGTTACGGATTTATTTCCGTATAAAATGAATTATGTTTTGGAATTGGAAATAGATTGTCGTAAATAATTGTATTAGCTGTCCAAAGAGCCTAAATCGAGGCCCAATAAGTGTTGATGGGCCCAATGAGTCCAATAGGCCTTGATGAAGGGAATAGTAAGTGAAAAATGGGCTTAAGACTGATAAAAGTCCATTAAGGTGCAATCGGGCCCAATAAGAGTAAACGAACCCAATGCTGTAAATTATACCCAGTAAAAGTGAAATACGAGTAAAATGTACTGTATTTAACCCGATAAATGATTATCTGCAGCTCTAGAGAACATACTGGGAGCTAAACGAATCGGATGATCGGTAGCGATGGAAAAGGTAGAGTGATCAGAATGATTTGAGGTAAGGGAATTTTGTGAGTAGCTAGAGGTAGTTATACGTATTTCAGGTAGATTTTCGATTATTAAATTTTATATAGATTTTCAAATACGAAAAAATTTCAGTAGGGACCCGACATAGAAGAAAATTATGATTTTACCCCTACTAAGGGTAAAAAGTTAAAGTTTAGGAAAAGTCCTAAAAAGCATGGAAAATATATTTTTGAATGTTTTACTGTTGTTTAGCAGAAGAATAGATAGATTGGCTAATGATTTTGTGAAATACACAAATTAGCCCAATTATGGTGCTGATTTTAATGTTTTGAATCATCCCTTTTTAAAAGTCATCTATTGAATTATGTGAGAACAAATCATGCTAGAGCACTGCTCGCACTTGATTTTATATGTTTTCCACATAAATTAGTGCTGGAGTATGACTCACATGAGATTTTCATGAGATGCATATTTTAGTATTAGAGCGTTGCTCGTACTACGTTTTATGTGATTTATGCATGATAGAGCGCTGGAGCATTGTTCGTACTCAGTTTTACATGGTTTATGCATGGCATAGTAATGAAGCATTACTCGTACTTGATTTTAATGAATTTTGTGCATAGCATAGTACTAGAGCGATTGCTTGTACTTGTTTTGAAATATGAACTATGCATGACCTAGTGCTAGAGTGTTGCTTGCACTAGCGGTTGATTTTGTGATATGCATAAGACAGTGTTTGAACAGGGTACTGATTGTGTGCCGCACTGAAGACGCGCACTGTAGTTTTAATGTGATATACATGACATTATTTAAAACCGTGGTGATTGTCTCGTGTAGACTGAGTGTCACACGGATGAGATGCTCGCACGTGGATTTTAAGACATGGGTTGGTTACCGATGTGGTATAGGGTGGATAAGACCTAAGGTAGGCACCATGGACCGTGATGTGGGATAAGACCTATGGCAGGTACCCCAGACCATGTGGGTCTACGGAGTTGTGATGCCCCACACACTAGGTACCGTGTAACTTGTGATCACAGTATAGGATATGGCCATAGTCAAGGTTATTATTGCATTTAGCCACTGAGTCTCACATGATTATATCACATGTTTTTATGATTATGGGTAGACCTGAGGGATGAGTCGGAACCTAATTGACATGTTTTAAGTGTTGAATGCCATATTTTACATGTTTGAATTTAAATGGCATGATTTACCTTAAAGGCATTATGACTTTACAAAGATGCAGTGTTTTGCATGAAAATGTCTATATTTACGAACTCAGCATGATTTCAGTACACGTGATTAAATATGTACGTATTATTTAAGTTTTCCAGTTCATGCTTTTATTGTGAAATTAAGGAAATAATATTTTAAGGCATGGCATTATGTTCAAGTAGATAGTGTAGTTATCTACTTGCTTGCATAATTGCCTTACTGAGCGTGTGGTTGCTCACCCTTTCATTTTTCCCCATCTATAGAGTACTTTCAGTAGAACGAGAGCGGCAGTGGTATTGTATTCCCATTGTCCGTTGTTTCCCATCGAGGAAAAGGTATACATACTTGTAGTTTTTGTATCTGAATATGTAAATGTACAGTGCTGTACATGGGTATGATATCGGGGATGTAAAGTTATGTAAATACATTTATGAATGTATTTAGTTAAAGTCAAAGAATAGTAAATCCTGACATGTAAATGTGATATGGAAATGGAATGGAAAATAGTGTAAGCGGACTAACACCGAATCATAGCTCAACTGTTGGTAGGATGGTCACGAGGAGAGGAAAGTAAGAATTAAATAATAAACGAAAAATGAAAAATTTGTAGTGATTTTTAGTGAAAAGTGGATCATGACATGTTCGCACTGTATTTTAATATGATATGCATAAAAGTCGTGTTAGAGCTTTACTCACACGAGAGTTTCTTATGATATGCATAAAACCGTGTTAGAGGTTTACTCACACGAGATTTGATATGACATGTATAAGGTCGTGCTGGAGCCTCGTGTAGACTGTGTGTCACATTGATATGATATGCTCGCACGTGCAACTTGAGACTTGGCTATGGGGTCCATAGAGTACATTGTACCGTGCACGTAGCACGATGTACGCTGTACCGTGCAGTCTTCGAACTATATGAGTCTTCGGACTATATGATATTATAGGCTGGAGGGTAGGATTTGACCCACCTCTCGTTACAACGTGATGCCCCGCACACTAGAATCTGTGTAGCTTGGGATCATAAATCAGGATATGGCCATAGTTCCTATATGTTTACCACAATACTTGCCTAATCTCGCATGCTATATGATATATATAAATACATGATTTCATATGGTTTTATATGGATCAAGGTATCCCGAGGGACGGGAGGAGCCTTGATATATGTTACATGAACACATGTTTTATATGATTTTATATAGATCGGGATAGCCCGAGGGAAGGGTTGAGTCCTGATACTAGTTTTAAATGTGTTAAATGTGAAAAATACATGTCTATAAATGAATGGCATAAAACGCCTTTTTGTGCCTTAGATTTATGATTCTATGTGTACGAAAATGGTTATGTATGTTGCATAAGTTTATGCATGAAAAATGTGCTTCAGGCATGATGTGGAAAAGAATGATTTAAGGTATGACATTATGATCATATAGATAGTGTAGTTATCTACTTGCTTGTATAATTGCCTTACTGAGCTAGTGAGTTCACCCTTTTCATTTCTCCCTCTATATAGAGCATTTTTAGTAGCTAGAGAGCGGCTGAGGACTCGCATTTTGATATTCGCTACTTCACATCAATCGAAATGTATACACATTCGTATAGTTTTGTACCTAAACATATAACCGCACAGTGATGAATACGAATGTAATATCAGGATGTAATTGTTGTAAAATGTGTAAGGTCATGTAAACACACGTTATGAAACACAAGTATTTACTATTATCTGATAAAGGATCCTGATATGTGAATGTGATAAGAAATGTATGATAAGATAGGTAACATGATATGACTAATGCCGAATCATAGCCTAACTGTTAATAAGATGGTCACGAAGGGAAAAAGGTAAAGAAAAAGTGAAAAATTGGTAGTGTTTTAGGAAAAAAAAGGTCGTGACACTCGTGGCTTCCTTAGGGGTTTGTAGAGGAGTCTCTCGCCCCTCTATTGCCTGCAATGTGGCATGCTCGGATGCTGCCATGTTGCCATCATGGAGGTCTATGAGAGTCTCTCGCTAGAGAAGAGAGACCTTTGCCTATGCCAGGTGGTATGGCCATACGATGTCACGTGGCCTCGTCGGAGGTTTGCGGAAGAGTCTCTTGCCCATGGTGAGAGACCTTTACCCCTTGCCACATGAAATACCTATATGGTGCCACGTGGTCTCTTCGAAGGTCTACGGGAGAGTCTCTGGCCTATGGGTAAGAGACGTCTACCGCCTGTCACGTGGCATGCTCATACGTTGCCATATAGCTTCGGTGGGGCCATAGTTCCATGTAGCACTCCTTTGTGGTAAAGCTTATCATTGGGTCTAGCCTATCATTAACAAATAGTAAAGCCTATCACTAACAAATAGTAAAGCCTACAACAGTTATTTCTCCATTAGGCCTAGCCTATCATCAGGCTTATGATCCATATCATTAACAAATAGTAAAGCCTACAATAGTTACTGCTAGCCCTAAGTCAACATCGACTACCACTTCCATCAGATTTTCCAAATAGAAAATGGCTTGAATTTCATCATGATAGGACAAGCTAGCTTTCTCCCACCTATTTTAGTTTTGATGGCAATCTTTATTTTCTTGTTCTTTGGCTTTCTTAAAGTGATTAAAAAGGTATAAGGGTAAACTTGTAGTTGCAATATCATCCATAAACAATAATTAACAAACATCTGTGAAAGCAGTTAGCATTTACTCATTTGTTCACTCAATACAAATTTTTTTTTTAATGTTGTTACCGTTTAATGTTAAAAAAAAAAAAGAGAGATATAAAGAGAAATGAGACCAATGCATTTAGCAGCCTTCAACAATTATTTCTTCTCTAATTTTCAATGAATAAGATGGTCGGGAAGTCTTATTAGTTTTTATCTATTACCCTAATTTCTAATTTTTTTTTTTTTTTAAAAGAGGCCGTGGTCCCCCTGGTCTGGTCAAGATTCCCGGCTCCATTTTTTCTTAATGAACTTTCTACCATGTTTCTGCTGTTTCATGGTCTTGTCTTGTGCGTTGATTTCCAACAGTACGGTAAGGAAAAGAATTTTCAAAGAAAAAGTAACTGACTTTTTAAAAATTTCATTTTCCTTTTTATACGATTTATTATTATTTGTTTTAGACATGTGGTGGGGCCGTGGCAAATGGCAATTCCACAACGGAATATGACAGTAATCAATATGCAAAGGGTTGGTGAGATTCTTTTTTACGTTCTTTGATATGCACATTAATGTGCACGAAAGGAAAACAGGTAATTAGATTTTATTTTTTTTAATACAATGAAAGTAGTTTTTTTTTTTTTTGGTATAAGATTGAGTATTATAATTGAAATTTAATATTTCTTCTTTATCCATATATTGTTGACTTGGAACATGGATGAAGGTTTATTAGTTTTTATCAGTACCATTTGAATCTTTTGAAATATGATAGAAAAATTCTAATTATAATCACATTTTTACTCAATGCAACTACATTAAAGGAAAAAAAAAAAAGGTACTATTGTGTACGTAAAATGGGCATTTTAAACAAAAGTGCTGCATATAAAAAATTCCAATATCGTGTTAAATTGTGGATATTTTGTTATATTTTTTAGTTTAATATATTTGTTGATACTAATAATCATACATATATGTACTTTATAACATTGTCGCATCTTAATCTTGGAATTTGAAATTTTGATTTGGAGTTCTCAAATTTTGATTTTAAAATGCAAATGAGATTTGCGAAAAATTGAGAAAATTAATAACTTCACACTCACATTCACCTGGTTTAATGTTTAAGATTTATGAAAATTATATTTATATAATGAGGTTTAATAGAAAATAATGTATATACTTATTAACAAAATTATATACTTATCTTTAAGAAATACTCTTTTATTCTTTGCTTTAATTAATTTATTAAGTTAACTATGCGATGTATGAATTATTTTTATTTATTTAATTTAAATACGTATTACTATATTTTAAAATTAAACAAATATAGAACATCTAATTTTAAAAAGATTATTATTCAATATATTACAAATAGAGGTTTTAAATTCCATAACCGGAGTTAATATAGTGACTCGTACATCACTTTATTTATTTTTATTTTGAATTATTATCTAATATATTATAAATGGAGTTTTTAAACTTTAAAAGTATAGTTCAGATGATGACACAAACCCTTATGAAATATTAAAAAATAAAAATTAATTGAAATGGAATATGTGTTATCATCTAAACTCCACTTATAGAGTCGAAAAACTCCACTAACAGTGTATATAATAATAATCCTTTTATTTTTTTTAATATTTCAAGTGAGTTCTATGTAACAATCTTAACCCTATTTGTGGAGTCTAAAAACTTTATTGATAGTATATTGAAAAATCATCCTTTAAAAAAAATTAAATAACCTTATCAAGTGTATTACAATATTTAGCTATATTAATACTTATAATTTAAGTATATTAATATGTATCAATGACAAGGAGCATTGGCACATTGTAATTTTGAGGTCAATTGACCCCGCTAAATTTTAAATTTTTCTATAATATATATTAATGTAGAAAAATCATATATTAGTTTTGTGAAAAATAATTTAAAGATAAATTGACCCCACTAAAGTAAGAATTTAAAAATAAATATATATTATAATAAAACAATTTTGGAATAACTATATATTAATAGTAAAAAATAGAGATCACATAAACACAAGTTAAATCAAAGAAAATATTAGTAATATTATTTATGCACTACTTTTTTTTTTGTATAAAAACTAGTTTTAAGTTTATCTTGCAGCTGCAAGTATACACTTTTTTTTTTTAATGAATGGTGTTTGTTAGAATATCATTAACTCTTTATTATAGCTGACCTTTAATTACAAAATATTATAATATCATTGACCCTTGATTATTGGTCACCTTTAATTATAGTAATGATAATGTAATATTCTGTAATTGTGTGATCAAACGTAATATGAGAGATTATGATCCTATAAATTAAAATAATATCTAGGATTAAATAATTATCGGTTGATTCTTTTCCAAATTGGTGAAAACTATTTATATATAAATAGGACACTCTTGTACAGTATTATTTAAGTTAATAAATAGAATAAAAGAGTTCTTTTAACATGGTATCGAAGTTTGTCTCTAAAATTTGATTTTTTTCGATTTATAATCCTTGATGGTCCATTCTTCGAATCTTATTGTTTTCTTGGTACCATACACTATTCACTTTCATTCAAGATCCAATCTGTTGCACAATACACCATTAGAAAACAATTTCATTTTAACCAAATAATTTTTTTCTTCCATGGAGAAAATAGATATTTCACTACCTATTAGTACAATCCTCTATGGTACAAACTATGTTATTTGGGCCTAAGAGATATCCAATTTCTTTAAAGGCCGATTATGGTGCTATATTCGATGGTGATAAGATCAAACTAGTCAAAGGCAAAGACAAAGAGGCATCCCAATATGTTGAGAATCTTGAAGAATAAGATAGTAAAAGTTGTCAAATTATTACTTGGTTCCATAATACTTGTGTTCCATCCATCAAACTTCAATTTGGGCATCATGAGACAACAAAAGACGTTTGAGATTTGCTTACTAAACGCTGCTATACTATTACTGCCATTCATCGGTTTCAACTTTGTGAATCTTAGTTGCATGCATCAAAAACCAAGGCAATCCATTAATAATTTTTATCTAAGATGATTACTTTATGGGACCAATTATCATTGTTTGAACCAAAATGGCATGATGTCCATGATGTTGTGCTTTATAAAAAAATAGAGATGAATTTCGAGTTTATTAGTTTAATTCGGCCTTAAATGATGATTTTAAGTCAGTTAGATCCTCTTTGTTACATAGGGTTATTTTTCCTAATCTTGACTTGGTGATTATAGAGTTACGTGCTAAAGAGGCTCGTTTTGCTACGTAAAAATCTCGTCAATCTATACTATCCACTAAAACAGTTTTGGCTACTCCCATCATAATGAAAAGTGACTTGTAGGTACTGCTACAAGCTAGGACATGTCATCTTTCATTACTTCAAGTAGCAATCCAAACAAGGAATAGGCAGTATAGTCAAACCAAGTCTATGTCTAGTAAAGCTTTTGTTTACGATACAGTTGCTACTATCACTAAGGGTCTGTCTTATAATAACTCCTCTACCTTAAATGAGCTTCTTAGTCAAGTAGACCTTGATGCCCAAAAATAAGCCTTAGCCCAATCTATCTCTAATAGCTTCATTTCCTTCGTTTTATCTATCATCCCAAGTCATCTTCATCTTAGTATTTTAACTTTACATGTTGTAATCATATGACTATTGATTCTCATCTATTTAAAACTAAAAACATTTTGTCTTACTCTCCTACTATTTATGCTCCTGATAACTCAAGTTTGTCTATTAGTTATAGGTGATATTTCCACTTTCATTGTCTCTTTATCTGATGCTTTTCTTATTCCCAAAATTTCACTAAATCTTATTTCTATTAGACAATTATGTGATGTTGTCCTTGACGTACAACTTTCTTGTCATGGTTGTTGTGTATAGGATCCATAGAAGAGGAAGATCCTTGAGACTGAGCGCAAAATTGGTCGTCTATTTGAACTGACATCTCTTCAACTACTTTTACAAATTACATTTATGCTCCCAATGTGTCAAAGTGTGCTGTCTATATCTCCTATTCTGCTTAACATTCTCACATTGATCAAGTTTTCTTCTCTAAATTGAAGTTTTTATGTTCTTGTAGTCTTTTAGGGAACATTAAACATGAAAATTTTGATTGGGCTTCTTATGAACTTGGTGAATTTTATCCTTTTTTCAATAATAGCAATTATGTTTCTTCTGCTATTTTTGACCTAGTGCATACTGATATTTGCAGACCTTCTCCCACAACTACTATGAGAGGTGCTATTTATTTTTAGATTTATATTTATAATTATTCTCGATTCACTTGGATATATTTCAGGAAAAATCGTTTCCAATTGCTTCAATTTTATGTAAATTTTAATGCTTTTGGAAAACTCAATTTTTTTATATCATTAAAACTCTTCAAACAAATAATCTTATGGAGTATAAAGATATTAAACTTCTTACTCTTCTCTCCCAACATGACACTACTTTTCACAAATCCTGTCTTGGTACCTCAGCAAAATGGTCATGCAGAACACAAACACAAACACATCCTAAACAATGTTCGCACTATTTTGATTTCTACCTCATGTCCTAAATGATTTCGAGAGAAGTGGCTCTCATCGTTGTCCATACCATCAATCATATTCTTTCTATAGTGACCAGTAACCAAAGTCCTTATGAACGTTTGTATGGTAAAATCCTTTATTACAATCTTCTTCAAGCCTTTAAACTTGCTTGTATTGTTTTTCACAACCACAAAACTAAAATCAGGTTCTAGGCTATGTTGTTTTTTGGGTAATGGTATTGAACATAAGGGTTATGGATTTTGGGATCCTATTTCTAAGCGTCTTCATATTTCTTGACATGTTACTTTTTAGGAACATAAAATGTTTTCTAATAAAACAACTCACATTTCTTCTGCAATCTATCTGTTGAGTTATTTCCTGACACATCTTCTGTTAATAATAACAATAAGACTCCTCCACTTTCCCCTAACCTTTTTTAATGTAGGAGAAATTGAAGATCACAATTTAGCTGGATCTAAAGTATCTATCTAGTCTATAGATCTGAGTTTCCACTGAGTTTTCCTTCAGAATTTGAGTCTTCACCTAGTTCTTCTTCATCTTTAAATACTAAAACCATTAGAGTACGTCAACTGTGATGCCCTAGAAAAGCGAAAAATAGGGCAAATTTAAATTTTTATTCACATTAATACACATTAATGGGTGCATTCCTGTGCAGTGTCATGCATCATCATACATAATTGATAACTTTCACCTCAGGATCTCATCATCTTATAATTATATATCATACCATATACATTACCCAATTCAATGTTAATTAATCCTAATACATCCCATACATCAT
Source organism: Firmiana major (assembly GCA_033439115.1). Taxonomy (NCBI): domain Eukaryota; kingdom Viridiplantae; phylum Streptophyta; class Magnoliopsida; order Malvales; family Malvaceae; genus Firmiana; species Firmiana major. The sequence continues at coordinate 37,328,741 of CM065907.1, read as the reverse complement.
AGTACATCAAGTGTTTGTAAATACAACTCTATTCTGGATACATGAAATATTAAAATGTACCTCAAGTACAATATGTAGCCTGGAGCTCAAATCCTCCACTAGCCACTAATCTGTACGTCGCAGGGAACTCTCTTCACTTAAAGAAATCTGGGGGGAAAGATAAAACATGGTGAGCTTCTAAATCGCTCAGTAAGGAGGGTAAGGAACTCATTGATAAATTAATGATTCGCACAACATAATCATTTTATTTCACAGTTGAAACTCAATAGAAAATGTAGCATGAAAGCGTTAAAACATCAATCTCATCTCATTCTCAAAAGTCATATAGAAATAAGAGTAAATGACTCAAATCATGGTTACAGTTCATAGTTACAAGCATGTGTAAATCATGATGCGATAATGACTTTTCTCTTTAAAACGTGATAAAAATCACTGCAATGATAATGCATGTGGCGTAACCACCAAACACAATCTACACATAGTATAGCCACCAAATAAAATCTGCACGTGGCACAGCCACTAAATAAAATCTGCGCGTGGCACCGCCACTGAATAAAATCCACACGTGGCACAGCCACCGAATACAATCCTCATGTGGCACAACCACCAAACACACTCCACACGTGGCCCAGCCACCAAACACACTCCACATGTGGCCCAGCCACTAAACACACTCTCATGTGTAAAACGAGTCTAGGTAAGTAACCAGCGCTACCAGAGTAGGGGAAAATATGTTGGACTTACATACTACCGGAGTAATGCCCGATGTGTATTCAACATGACACGCCTAAGTCTCAGTCAATAGCCATTATCATAAAAATCGTTTTGCCTTCACGTAAAGCTCATAATGGTTTTTCTCATAAAACTCATCTCAAACCGTTTTGTACTCAACACAAAACATGTTAAAACCGAGCTCAAACCAGCAAAACCACGCACACATTTCTCAAATCTCATTACGCCTTAACATAGAGCCCAAATCATTTTTCACCTTTTTAAACCTAAAACGGTTGTAAAACATTTTCACATTTAGTTTATAACACAATAAAATTGGGCTCCAACCGGCTATAAAATTGTGTGCAATAACTCATAAAAACATGCTTGCTTGCTCAAAATTACATTTCATGCTACAATATAATCACAAAATCGCATACACAAATGAGTTTAGATTTCCCTTACTTTTTACACCTCGTATAGTGCAATCGTTCCCTCGTATCACGGACTAACCTGCATTCCACTCTCGAGCTGTCCAAACGATGATAAAACATCAATAATTCATCTCATCGAGCACATATTTGCTCATATTCTTATTAAATACTCAAACAACCTAATTCTCATCATTCTGTCACAATTCACATTCTCATCCACTACATCTGAAGATTCTACATTTCTCATACCATATTCCATGCTAATTTCACCTTATTGTCTCAATTCCAATTTATAGTCAAAAATCCCCAAATTACCACAAATTGCATAATGTTATCTTTACTCCAACAGAATCATGGTTTCATCAATCTCTAACCATTTCCTAGCTATTTCATCACAATGCCTACAACCATAATCACCAAAAATCACTTTAAAATTCAAGATCGAAGTTTAGAAATTTACCCAACTTATGGAGTGCTCAACTCTTGCCTCGATTCAATCCGTCTTTTGATTTCCAAGTATGTTATTCTCCTTTGGATGAGGAACAAATTTTCTTCTTGCTATAACCTTCGATTTGGATGGAAATGGGGACTTTGAAGGAGAGAGAAAGCTAGGGCTCGATTGAAATGGAGGTTTGGGAGAGAGAGAAAAGATGAAATGCAGGAAAACACAGGGGTCTTTATATAGGCGGAGGGTAGGAGATCGATCTAGTCCTTAATGAGATCGATCTGTATTTGAATTTGGGGACGTTTTAGGGTAATTTTATGCCTAGGAGATTGATCTGTCGTAGGGTGAGATCGATCTCTTAATGGCTTTATGAGATAGATCTTCTCTAATTATAAGATCGATCTTCAGTTTACAGAATGCTTTATGAGATCGATCTGCTCTTGTAGGAGATCGATCTCCTCCTTACAGAATGCTTCATGCGATCGATTTCTTCCTCATGATATCGATCTCTTCATTACATCTTCCACTGGAGATCGATCTGCTCGCTTGAATTCCTTAATCCTTGTCACTTTGACCTACCAGATCGATCCTCTCTTCTCCCAAATCGATCTGGCCTTATAGTTTCACACTTTAGTTAGACACTTAACATAAAATCTCATTCATGACTCATTTATCACTTAGAAATTCATTCCATACCACCTCAATGTATGAGTACATTATATTCAGCTCAATAAATTACACTTTATGTTCACATTACATAATTAGGTATGTATAGAATTCTCAGATCTCACATCCTCCTCATCTTAAAAAGAATTTGGTCCTTCAAATTCAACTCAACTAGTTAAATAGATGGGGGTACTTCTCTTTCATGAGACTCTCCAATTCCCAAGTCGTCTCCTGCATTGAGTGATGTTTCCACAAAACTTTCACTAATGGGATGCTTTTAGTCCAAATACCTTCTTTTTTCTATCTAGAATCCGGACGGGTTCTTCAGTGTAGCTCATATCCTTTTGTATGTCCATCTCTTTATATTCTATGACATGAGAAGGGTCTGGGTGGTACTTCCTTAACATAGACACATGGAAGACGTTATGTATTCCAGACATCTGTGGGGGTAATGCCAACCTATAGGCTACCTCTCCCACTCTCTCAAGAATCTCGAATGGTCCAATGTATCGAGGACTCAATTTCCCTTTCTTTCCAAATCTCATGATACCCTTACTCGATGATATCTTCAGAAATACTGCATCACCAATATCAAACTCGAGTGGCCGTCTACGCACATCTGCGTAGGTTTTCTGTCTACTCTGTGCAGCCCGTAATCTCTCACATATGCGTTTCACACTCTGTACAGTTTGTTCAACAAGCTCGGGAGCATTTATCTTTCTGTCATCCACTTCTTCCCACGCTATAAGGGATCTACACCTCCTACCATATAGAGCCTCAAAATGTGCCATTTCAATACTCCTATGATAGCTATTATTGTACACAAACTCTGCTAGGGACAAGTGATCATCCCATGATCTCCTAAAATCCATCGTACACGCCATCAACATATCCTCTAGGGTCTGAATAGTTCTCTCTGACTGACCATCTGTCTGAGGATGATAGGCAGTACTAAAGCTCAATCGAGATCCCATGGACTCCTGAAATTTGGTCTAAAATCTAGAAGTAAATCGGGAATCTCTATCAGAAGTAATACTCACTAGAGCCCCATGTAATCTAGCTATCTCGCTGACATATAACTCAGCTAAAGCATCCACAGTATCTGTACTCTTGATGGCAAGGAAGTGGGCACTCTTGTTCAGTCTATCCACTATGACCCATATCGCATCACGACCCCTTTGGGTCCTCGGTAAACCCATAATAAAGTTCATGGAGACATGCTCCCATTTCCATGTAGGCACGGGTAAAGGCTGCAATAATCCTTTGGGATTACGATGTTCAGTTTTCACTTGCTGGCACACTAAACATGTCAGGACCTGTTCTCAATCCATGACTTAACCAAAAATCACTACAAATTTTTCGCATTTTTTTAACTTACCTTTCCTCTCTTCAATGGTTTGGCTGTGATTCAATGTCAGACTCCTCGCTTACCACGTTATCCATTATCATACATACATGTCAATATACTATTACTGACTGTAACTATTTTTATAATACATGTGAGATTATATAAAATCTAACACATATACATTCCCCAAAATATATATCGTATACATCACTGTGCTGTTTCTATGTTTAGATACATAACCGTACAAAATCTGTATACCTGGCGATCGATAGGAATTAACGGTGGACTCAGGGACACTATCCCTCAATAGCTCTCAATCTACTGCTGATGCTCTGTAGAGAGATGTAAAGAAAGGGGGTGAGCATACAACACGCTCAGTAAGGAAATCAGGTAAGCAAGTAGATATCTACACTATCTACTCAAAATAATGCTATGCCTTGAAAACATTATTTCCTTAACACACTTTAAAAGCATGTCTTTAAAAATATATATGTATACTTATACAGATTAAATCCCATGTACAGAAATCATGCTCTTTTTTTTTCAAATGTAGGCATGTAGTGCAAAACAATGCATCTTTATATAATTCATGCCTTTAGATAAATCATGCCATGTATATTTAAATCACAATAAATATGACATTTAAATCATTAACATCACAAAATCGGAGTCCGACCCATCCCTCAAGTCTTTTCGCAATTTAAATCAGTCAATCAATGTGATATATCATGTGAGACTCTGTGGTGAAATGCAAATAGTATCCTGGACTATGATCATATCCGACATGTGATCCCAAGCAACACAGATCTCGGTGTGTGGGGCATCACTGCTGCAATGGGAGGGGGGTCACTCCATCACAACCGCTAGCTATATCCTCCTCAACTCCACAACACCACACGGTACAGTGTACTCCCATGCCGAATGCACGGTACGACAAGGTACTCTATGCCATTCGCACGGTACAACGTACTCCGTGGACCCTACATCACAGTTGGGGTGCCTGCCATAGGTCTTAGCCCTCAAACCATGGAGTATCATACCACATCTCTAATACCCTCATTGGCTATCCTCACACATAATGTGACACTCAGTAACACAAGGATGCAGGCATGGGTTTGTAACATGTATTATATATCACATACAGTGCGCGCCTTTGAGTGCGACTCATAGTCGACACTCCGCTCAAACACCGTTTCACATCACAAACTCAACTCTAGTGCGAGTAAACCTCCAGCAACTAGGTCAATGCATATAGTTCATGTATTAAATCAAGTACGAGCAATAGCTCCAGTACCATGCTATGCATAATATCATCAAATCAAGTACGAGAAATAGCTCCAGTACTATGTCATGTATAAACCATGAAGAATCAAGTACGAGCAACGCTCCAGCACTCTGTCATGCATCTCATGAAAAACTCGAGTACGAGCTAATCGCTCCAGCACTCTGTCATGCATATATCATATAAAACTGAGTACGAGTAATAACTCCAGTACTCTATCATGCATGTCATGGAAATCTAGTGCGAATCAAAATCCAGCACTAATGTATGTGGAAAATATATGAAATCCAGTGCGAGCTGTGCTCCAGCACGATTCATTAGATGACTCTTTAAAAAGGGATGATTTACAAAACATCAAAATCAGCACTATAAAGTGTGCTAATTTCACATCAACCTTAAAATCATTAGCCCATCTATTTATTCTCCTGCTAAACAGCAGTTAAACACTCAAAATAGTGGTTTCCATGCTTTTTACAACTTTTTACAACTTTTCACAAAATTTGACTTTTTGACTAACTAGGGGAAAAATCATAATTTGCCACTATCGGGTCACAATAATTATTATTCACTTTCTCTGACCGTCAGAGTTTTTAAGTGAATGTAAAAGCAGACGAAAATACGTGCAGGTATCTCTAACTACTCACAAAAGTCCCTTACCTACAATCACTCGAGAAATTTCACTTTCTTTGCGCTGCTCGTTTCAGTAGTCCGATTTGCTCCTCCAATACTCTCTGGAGCGGCATATTACCATTTATCAAGTTAATTACACTTTTCCTACTGTATTTCACATTAAATACAGTCTATTTCCCTTAATGGGCATTAATAATCCTTAATGAACTATGCCTTAAGCCCATTTTCATTTTACTATTCATTTTCGTTGGGCCTATTGGGATTGTGGGGCCCACCAACTCTTATTGGGCTTGTCCTAGACCCTTTATATCATATTGGGCCTAAAATATTTGGGCTTGGCCCATTGGGCCTCTCGGCCACATGCCATGGCCGAGAGCTACCCATGTCCTCGGTTACACCATGGCATGCCATCCATGCCTATTTGTCTAGCCAATTCACTTAGGCATTTTCACAAACACTTGGTTGGCAACATTCCTAACCATCATATAGTTCATTTAGGCATTTTATCAAACACCTTGATTGCCAACTAATTACATGTATTAATTAATCAAATTGATTAATTCTAATTACACCATAATCATTAACACATGTACATTAATCCATTTATGCCTTAAGATCATATGGACATAAATCAATATCCCATCACTCACTCTCGGCCTAACTAACATCATGGTGATTTAATATGTTTCAATGCTTAAAACATATATCAACATACTTAAAATCATTCATACATTAACATATATGAAATTGATAGAAAATATACCAATTTTTGTGTTCACCCTTTGGCCGAATCTTTGAAGGCTCACGGTTTGCACTCTATGGCTCCTTGATAGCCAATTCCAACATATGTCACTCTCCTTTCAATTTGGAACAACTTCCATGAAGGATGCAAGTTCCAATTATGCCTAATTCCTAGTGATTTCTAGTGAGAGAAAGCTTGGATAATATGTTTCAATGGTTTCTTCTTCTAACCGAATTTGGTGTGATGAAGATGACAATGGTGTGGCTGAATTTATAAGCCACTTACTTAGCCATTAAGCTTTACTTTTCAGCCATTAAGCTTGACTTTCGAAGCCTTAGCCATGAGTCGCCTAATGAGTCACCTTATAAGTCATGGTTAGCTTTAACTATGGTTAGATATTTATCTCATGGGCTTTCCATTTGGGCTTCTCGATTTGGGCTTTCGTAATGGGCTTTTGGGCTGAAATTTTTACTATGTCTCGGGCCTTTAATTGTCTCAAAATTTGGCTAATCAATTGGTCCAACAATTCGGTCTAAAGGACCTAAGAATTTCGATATACGTTTAGTATACCTTAATGGGCTTTAAAACTTTCACCTTAGGCCCATTATGTTTTTAACCATTAAATTTAATCCGGAATCCTTCCGAATAAAGTTTTCTTACTTTCGGGGGTAATTATCTTGTATTCTAGCCAAGAATATTTTTTTCCAATTTTTTCTCTACACTTAGGTTAATTTTTAACCATGATTAGTCAACTATGGTAAAAGTCCAGTTTCTTAACTATGTTGACTTTTTCCTTAACCATTGACCAAGTTGACTTTTTCTTAAAATTTTGAAAGTGTCATATCTTATGTCTTACACTCCCGTCTTTATGTTTCAACCGTTCTTGGTGGATAATTTCACCCGAAACACCTTATCTCGCCAAAAAGGTCCATTTTACCTTTTTTAGCTTTTACCCTCGTTTTCTATGTTCGGGACTAAATCAAGATGACTTTCCTTCATGAGCTCTCTATGCTCTCTCATTTTAAGTTCTTGTTTTCAGTCAGAATGATTTAGATTTACTCGGTTTAGCCTGTGACACTTATAGCTCACATTAGGCTTTTTATGTAGCTTTTGCGTGTTAAATCATTTCACTAACACTTTAAGTCTAGTAAATACTCTTCTTATGATTCAACTATAATAACGGAGTGTTCATACACATAGGAATCATAAGGTACAAGCTACATAAAATCTGGGTCTGACAATCCTCCCCCACTCAAAAAATTTGGTCCTCCAAATTAGAACCAAGTCAGTCATCAAATAGGTGAGGGTACTTCTCTCGCACCAGACTCTCTAGCTCCCAAGTAGCTTCTTCTGAAGTATGATGCTGCTAGAGAATCTTCACTAACCTGATGGTCTTCGATCTCAATACCTTCTCCTTCCTATCCAATATCCGACTCGGTCTCTCAACATATGACATGTCCTCTCGGAGCTCCAAAGGCTCGTAACTAATCACATGTGCCGGATCCGGGTGATACTTCCGAAGCATCGATATGTAGAAGATGTTATGGACACCTGATAAGTCCGGTGGTAATGCCAACCTATACGCCTTATTTCCCACTCGATCAAGTATCTCAAAGGGTCCAATATAGTGAGGATTTAGTTTCCCTCTCTTCCCAAATCTCGCTATGCCCTTGGAAGGAGAAACTCTAAAAAACACGGATTCACCAACTACAAACTCTAGTGGCCAACGTCTTCTGTCAGCGTAACTCTTCTGTCTACTCTGAGCTGTCCTCAGTCTCTCTACTATCAAGTGGACGTCCTCAGATGCTTGTGTAACCATGTCAGGAGCGAAAATCTTACGGTCACCCACTTCTTCCCATCTAATAGGGGAATGACATCTACGGCCATACAAAGCCTCATACGGTGCCATCCCAATACTCGAATGATAACTATTGTTGTAGGTGAACTCGTCTAGTGGCAGGTGGTCATCCCAGGAGCCTCTAAAATCTAGCACACATGCTCTCAACATATCCTCCAAAGTCTGTATAGTCCTCTAAGACTGACCATCTGTCTGAGGATGCAAAGCGGTGCTCAAACTCAACTGGGTTCCCATGGCTTCCTGAAAATGTCCCCAAAAGTGGGAAGTGAAGCCGGAATCCCTATCAGAGACTATGCTCACTGGTACATCGTGTAACCTCACTACCTCGCGTACATACAGTTCTGCTAATGAACTCAGAGTATCGGTCGCTCTCATAGCTAGGAAGTGGGCTGACTTCGTCAGTCTGTCGACGATCACCCATATAGCATCGTGATTCCTGCGGGTTCTCGATAAACCCATCACGAAATCCATGGTGATATGCTCCCATTTCCATGTCGGTATAGGTAGAGGCTGCAATGATCCTGCAGGTTTCTGATGCTCCACCTTCACTTGCTGACATATGAGACACTTTGCCACAAAGTCTGCTACATCTCTCTTAAACCCGACCACCAGTGTACCTTCCGGAGGTTCTGATACATCTTGTTACTCCCCGGATGTAACGTATACCTCGACGAATGAGCTTTCACCAATATCAGTCTCCTGAGTCCTGGATCCTTGGGAACATATAATCTGCCTCTAAACCTCAGTAGTCCATCAGAACTCAACTGAAAATCAGTCACTGTGCCCTTCTGCATCTGACTACTCACATCCATACAAAATGAATCAGTCTGCTAAGCCACTCTGATCCTGTCCAACAAGTCCGGCTCCAAGCGTAGACTAGCTATCACATAGCCTGTATCCATGTCAGAAGGCACGACTCCCAAACTGAGGCTAGCGAACTGCTCTAGCAAATCATGTTCCCTAACCATCATGTATGATACCATCCCTAGGCTCTTCCTACTCAAGGCATCGGCTACAACGTTAGCCTTACCCGGATGATAAAGTATCTCACAATCATAATCCTTCAGAAGCTCTAGCTATCTTCTCTGTCTCATGTTCAGCTCTTTTTGTGAGAACAGATACTTGAGGCTCTTGTGATCGGTAAATATTTGGAACTTCTCGCCATACAAGTAGTGGTGCCATACCTTCAACGCAAACACTACTGCTGCTAACTCCAAATCATGGGTCGGATAGTTCTTTTCATGATCTTTCAGCTATCTGGATCCATAAGCAACTACCTTCCCATCCTGCATCAATACACAGCCCAGTCCTTGATGCGAAGCATTGGTGTACACTGCAAATCCTCCTGAGCTGGTAGGGATAGTGAGAATCAGAGCGGTGGTCAATCGACGCTTCAACTCCTTCAAACTCTTCTCACAATCCTCGTTCCACACGAACGGTACACTCTTTCGAGTAAGACGTGTCAATGGAGTAGCCAACTTCGAAAATCCCTCAACGAATCTCCGATAGTATCCAGCTAAACCCAAAAAACTCCTAATCTCGGTGACTGTTCTCGGCTGTTCCCACTGAACTACAGCCTCTATCATAGATGGATCAACTGATACACCATCTCTTGATACAACATGTCCCAAGAACGAGATCTGTGACAACCAAAAGTCATACTTACTGAGCTTAGCATATAACTCCTGCTCTCGTAGAGTCTGCAACACGATCCTGAGGTGCTATTCATGCTCCTCCTTGGATCTCAACTATATCAATATGTCATCGATAAAGACGATAACAAACTGGTCCAAATATAGCTTGAATACATTGTTCATCAAAGCCATGAAAGCAGGTGGAGCATTCGTCAATCCGAATGGCATGACCAAGAACTCATAATGGCCATATCGAGTACGAAATGCTGTCTTGGGTACATCTCCACTCCGAAACTTCAGCTGATGATACCCAGACCTCAGGTCAATCTTGGAAAAGACCTGTGCTCCCTGAAGCTGATCTAACAAGTCGTCAATGCGTGGAAGGGGGTATCTATTCTTGATGGTGGCCTTATTCAACAATCGGTAGTCTATACACAATCGGAGGCTCCCATCCTTCTTCCTCATAAACAAAACCGGTGCTCCCAAAGGTGAAACACTCGGTCGTACAAAACCCCTATCCAACAGCTCCTGTAACTGTCTCTTGAGCTCCTCCAGTTCAACTAAGGCCATGCGATATAGTGGTCTCGAAATAGGCTCCATACTAGGTACCAAATCTATACAGAACTCCATCTTTCTGTCTCGTGGTAACCTTAGCAATTCATCCGGAAAGACATCTGGGTACTCACTGACCACAGTAATATCTGACAACTCCGGATGTGCCTTATCCATATCTACCACGTACGCAATGAAACCTTGATATGTTGAAGGTTTTCTAAGTCATAAATCATGTAATAATCATAACTACTCCTTTCATTTATTCTTATTAAACTTTACAACATATCTAGTAGGGTTAAGAAACATAACTGTCTTAGCATAACAATCTAAAATAGCATGGTTTGCAGATAGCCAATCCATTCCTAATATTATATAGAAGTCACTCATACTTAATAATATTAGATTGGCTGTCATCTCCTTATTCCCTACTCTCAACTTGCAGTCAATGAATACATATTCTACCACTTGACTACTATTCATAGGCGTACTAATCAACATCATCATACATAACGGTGTACGCTCTACATGTCTTGATAATTTATATGCAAATGAAGGCGATACAAAAGAATGCGTGGCACTAAGATCAATTAAAACATATGCTTCAATATCATAAATCAGGATGTTACCTCGTATCACATCTGATGAAGCATTAGCTGTCCCCTGGTCCAAAGCACGCACTCGCCCTCGACCCATCACTTGTTTCCCCTTTTCTTCTGCCGTCGCTCTACCTCTCTAAGCAGACGTACCGGCTAGAGCTCTATCAAGCTCCCTGCCCCTCAGTGGTGCAGTACTATCCATCTCTGGGCAAGCTCTAGCCATATGCCCCTGTTTCCCACATCGGAAACATACAATAGGAGTCAGCGGGCACGGTCTATCTCCATGTGGTCTACCGCATCTTCTGCACTGATCAGCAGCAGGTCTCTGTCCTCCTATGACAATGCCCTTTACTGGGGCTGCAGTCGGATAAGCAGGAGGTCAGCATACCTCTCTCGTGCCTCCTCCACTCGTGATCTCTTACCGAAGAGTCTCTTCCCTCATCGATAACCGAAATCTCTAGCCGACCTCTTCTTCTGTATATCTCAGCTACGGCTAAACTTTCCGAACTCGGAAGCATTCCTCTCGTAATCCTGCTCACACAGTTGTGCCCTGCGCACTACTTCCTCATAGGTAACTATGTCTAATGGAACCAACCTGGACTGCAAATTAGGTCTCAACCCATCGATAAACCTGTGGACCTTCCTGGTCTCACTATACATGGTATCGGGGTCATATCTCCCTAGGGATAGGAATCGAGTCACATACTCATCCACAGATAAAATCCCCTGGTTTAGTCCCAAAAACTCTGCCTGCAGTTTTTGCTGTCCGGTATCGGGAACAAACTGCCTCCTAAAGGCCTCCCGAAATATCTCCCAACTAATGTCTGTATGTCGGGCTCTCAATATAGGTCGGGTGGACTTCTACCAATGCTCTGCAGTTCCCTTCAGTAGGAACGCAGCAAATGCGACCATCTCCGAGGTCGTACACTCGAAGAATCCATAAAGCTTCTCCAGCTCTGCTAACCACTCCTCAGCAGCTACAGGGTCCTTGACACCACTAAAGGATGGAGGTCTAAACTTCTGGAATTCTCGCAACCGATACAGATCACATCCATATCCTAATCCACTACCACCCGAAACTGGTGGGGGTGTAGGAGTATCTACTGTCCTCGGTGCATGAGTCGTCTATGTAGGTGTATCATGGGCAATTGCCTCTCTTGTCGCAGCTCCTGCCTCCTGTCTCTGCCTACCTGGCATCGTCTGTGCCAACATCTCTACAATCATCTCAAGACTACGCTCTAATCTAGTAAAGCGCATCTCAGCACACTCGGGTGCCTCAGTAGCACCTAGAGTCTCAAGCGTAGGTAATGGTTCGGCAGCAGCTCATCCCTCGGGTCTATCTCCCCGGCCTCGAGCCCTACTTCTCATACCTCTACCACTACTAGTATTTTCCATATAGGCAAAGTTCCTGCATTCATAATCATGAATTTGTCCGTCTCCTATCTGGTATACACAGTTATATCTAAACACAGCACAGTACTATGGGGATGTACACTTTCCTATTTTCTAACACCGACTCACATCAGACCAACCTCTGCTCTGATGCCATTCTGTCAGGACCCGTTCTCAATCTATGATTTAACCAAAAATCACTATAAATTTTTCGCATTTTTTTAACTTACGTTTCCTCTCTTCAATGGTTCGGTTGTGATTCGATGTCAGACTACTCGCTTACCACGTTATCCATTATCATACATACATGTCAATATACTATTACTGATTGTAACTATTTTTATAATACATGTGAGATTATATAAAATCTAACACATATACATTCCCCATAATATATATCGTATACATCACTGTGCTGTTTCTATGTTTAGATACATAACTTTACAAAATCTATATACCTGGCGATCGATAGGAATTAACGGTGGACTCAAGGACATTATCCCTCAATAGCTCTCAATCTACTGCTGATGCTCTGTAGAGAGATGTAAAGAAAGGGGGGTGAGCATACAACGCGTTCAGTAAGAAAATCAGGCAAGCAAGTAGATATCTACACTATCTACTCAAAATAATGCTATGCCTTGAAAACATTATTTCCTTAACTCACTTTAAAAGCATGTCTTTAAAAATATATATGTATACTTGTACAAATTAAATCCCATGTACAGAAATCATGCTCTTTCTCAAATGTAGGCATGTAGTGCAAAACAATGCATCTTTATATAATTCATGCCTTTAGATAAATCATGCCATGTATATTTAAATCACAATAAATATGGCATTTAAATCATTCACATCACAAAATCGAAGTTCAACCCATCCCTCAGGTCTGTCTGCAATTTAAATCAGTCAATCAATGTGATATATCATGTGAGACTCTGTGGTGAAATGCAAATAGTATCTTGGACTGTGATCATATCCGACATGTGATCCCAAGCAACACAGATCTCGGTGTGCAGGGCATCACTGCTGCAACGGGAGGGGGGTCAGTCCATCACAACCGCCAGCTATATCCTCCTCAACTCCACAACACCACACGGTACAATGTACTCCCATGCCGAATGCACGGTACGACAAGGTACTCCATGCCATCCTCACGGTACAACGTACTCTGTGGACCCTACATCACAGTTGGGGTGCCTGCCATAGGTCTTAGCCCTCAAACCATGGAATATCATACCACATCTCTAATACCCTCATGCGACTATCCTCTCACATAATGTGACACTCAGTCACACAAGGATGCGGGCATGGGTTTGTAACATGTATTATATATCACGTACAGTGCGCGCCTTTAAGTGCGACTCATAGTCGACACTTCGTTCAAACACCGTTTCACATCACAAACTGAAATCTAGTGCGAGTAAACCTCCAGCAAATAAGTCAATGCATAGTTCATGTATTAAATCAAGTACGAGCAATAGCTCCAGTACCATGCTATGCATAATATCATCAAATCAAGTACGAGCAATAGCTCCAGTACTATGTCTTGTATAAACCATGAAGAATCGAGTACGAGTAACGCTCTAGCACTCTGTCATGCATCTCATGAAAAACTCGAGTACGAGCTAATCGCTCCAGCACTCTGTCATGCATATATCGTATAAAACTGAGTACGAGTAATAACTCCAGTACTCTATCATGCATGTTATGGAAATCTAGTGTGAATCAAAATCCAGCACTAATGTATGTGGAAAATATATGAAATCCAGTGTGAGCTGTGCTCCAGCATGATTCATTCTCACAAAATATGATAGATGGCTCTTTAAAAAGGGATGATTTACAAAACATCAAAATCAGCACTATAAAGTGTGCTTATTTCACATCAACCTTAAAATCATTAGCCCATCTATTTAATCTCTTGCTAAACAGCAGTTAAACACTCAATATAGTGGTTTCCATGCTTTTTACAACTTTTTACAACTTTTCACAAAAGTTGACTTTTTGACTAACTAGGGGCAAAATCGTAATTTGCCACTATCGGGTCACAATAATTATTATTCACTTTCTTTGACCCTCAGAGTTTTTAAGTGAATGTAAATGCAGACGAAAATACAAGCAGGTATCTCTAACTACTCACAAAAGTCCTTTACCTGCAATCACTCGAGAAATTTTACTTTCTCAACGCTGCTCGATCCAGCAGTCCAATTTGCTCATCCAATAATCTCTGGAGCTACATATAACCATTTATCAGGTTAATTATATTTTTCCTACTGTATTTCACATTAAATACAGTTTATTTCTCTTAATGGGCTTTAATAATCCTTAATGAACTATGCCTTAAGCCTATTTTCATTTTACTATTCATTTTCGTTGGGCCTATTAGGCTTGTGGGGCCCAAAACTCTTATTGGGCTTGTCCGAGACCTATTACATCATATTGGGCCTAAAATATTTGGGCTTGGCCCATTGGGCCTCTCGGCCACATGCCATGGCCGAGAGCTACCCATGTCCTCGGTTACACCATGGCACGCCATCCATGCCTATTTGTCTAGCCAATTCACTTAGGCATTTTCACAAACACTTGGTTGGTAACATTCCTAACCATCATATAGTTCATTTAGGCATTTTATCAAACACCTTGATTGCCAACTAATTACATGTATTAATTAATCAAATTGATTAATTCTAATTACACCATAATCATTAACACATGTACATTAATCCATTTATGCCTTAAAATCATATGGACATAAATCAATATCCCATCACTCACTCTAGGCCTAACCAACATCATGGTGGTTTAATATGTTTCAATGCTTAAAACATATATCAACATACTTAAAATCATTCATACATTAACATATATGAAATTGAAAATTAGAAAATATACCAATTGTTGTGTTCACCCTTTGGCCGAATCTTTGAAGGCTCACGGTTTGCCCTCTATGGCTCCTTGATAGCCAATTCCAACATATGTCACTCTCCTTTCAATTTGGAACAACTTCCATGAAGGATGCAAGTTCCAATTATGCCTAATTCCTAGTGATTTCTAGTGAGAGAAAGCTTGGATAATATGTTTCAATGGTTTCTTCTTCTAGCTGAATTTGGTGTGATGAAGATGACAATGGTGTGGCTGAATTTATAAGCCACTTACTTAGCCATTAAGCTTTACTTTTCAGCCATTAAGCTTGACTTTCCAAGCCTTAGCCATAAGTCACCTAATGAGTCACCTTATGAGTTATGGTTAGCTTTAACTATGGTTAGATATTTATCTCATGGGCTTTCCATTTGGGCTTCTCGGTTTGGGCTTTCGTAATGGGCTTTTGGGCTGAAATTTTTACTATGTCTTGGGCCATTAATTGTCTCAAAATTTGGCCAATCAATTGGTCCAACAATTCGGTCTAAAGGACCTAAGAATTTCGATATACGTTTAGTATACCTTAATGGGCTTTAAAATTTTCACCTTAGGCCCATTACGTTTTTAACTATTAAATTTAATCTGAAATCCTTCCGAATAAATTTTCCTTACTTTCGAGGGTAATTATCTTGTATTCTGGCCAAGAATATTTTTCTCAAATTTTTTCTCTACATTTAGGTTAATTTTTAACCATGATTAGTCAACTATGGTAAAAGTCCACTTTCTTAACTATAGTTGACTTTTTCCTTAACCATTGACCAAGTTGACTTTTTTTTAAAATTTCGAAAGTGTCGTATCTTATGTCTTACACTCTCGTCTTTATGTTTCAACCTTTCTTGGTGGGTAATTTCACCCGAAACACCTTATCTCGCCAAAAAGGTCCATTTTACCCCTTTTAGTTTTTACCCTCGTTTTCTATGTTCGGGACTAAATCAAGCTGACTTTCCTTCATGAGCTCTCTATGCTCTCTCATTTTAAGTTCTTGTTTTCAGTCAGAATGATTTAGATTTACTCGGTTTAGCTTGTGACACTTATAGCTCACATTAGGCTTTTTATGTAGCTTTTGCGTGTTAAATCATTTCACTAACACTTTAAGTCTAGTAAATACTCTTCTTAAGATTCAACTATAATAACGGAGTGTTCATACACATAGGAATCATAAGGTACAAGCTACATAAAATCTGGGTCTGACAAAACATCTGGCCACAAAATCTGCCACGTCTCGCTTCATACCACCCCACCAATATACCTTTCTCAAATCCCGATACATCTTAGTACTCCCTGGGTGTATGGTGTATCGCGAGCAGTCGGCTTCTCTCAGTATCTGTCTCTTCAGTGTATCATTGTCCGATACACAAATTCGTCCTCTGAATCTCAACAACCTATCCTTACTGACTATGAGATCCGACTGCAAAGTCTGCTCAGCTTGGCTAACCATATCAATCAACCTCTAATCATTGCGTTCTCCAGTTCTAATCTGATCCATGATCCTAGGTTCTATTCGCAGGCTAGCCAGAAATTCAGTCTCTACCTCTTTAACCGTGATCCGAAGTTCGGCGAATTGCTCCAATAAATCTCATTCCCTGATCATCATAGCAGATATCATACTTTTCTTGTTAGGGCATCAGCAACAACGTTCGCCTTTCCCGAATGGTATAGAATCTCGCAATCATCCATCTCCTTTGTCTCATATTTAACTCTTTCTGATCAAACAAATACTTCAAACTTTTGTGGTCAGTAGAGATCTGAAATCTTTCCCCATATAAGTAGTGCCGCCAGATTTTTAAGGCAAACACCACAGCTGCTAACTTCAAATCATGCGTGGGGTAATTTCGCTCATGATCTTTCAATTGTTGCAATCCATAGGCGACCACTCTTCCATGCTGCATGAACACACACCCCAATCCTTGATGGGAAGCATCGCTATATACTGAAAATCCCCCTGATCCCTCAGGTATCGTCAACACAGGTGCCGCTGTCAATCTCCTCTTTAATTCTTGAAAATTTAGCTCACATTGGTCAATCCATATGAATGGAGGCTCCATGCGCGTGAGCTTAGTCAAAGGAGCAGCAATCTTGAAAAATCCCTCAACAAATCTTCTGTAATATCCTGCCAATCCAATGAAACTTCGTACCTCGGTAACTATCCTCGGTCTTTCCCAATTAAGTACAACCTCCACTTTAGTTGGATCAACTGATACTCCTTCCTCTGAAACTATGTAACCAAGGAAAGCTATCTGGTCCTGCCAAAACTCACACTTATTAAGCTTTCCATATAATTGCTTATCTCAGAGTATCTGAAGTACTAACCACAAGTGCTGTGCGTGCTCCTTATAAGACCGAGAGTACACCAGGATATCATCAATAAAGACTATCACAAATTTATCTAGATAGTCTCTGAACACCTCGTTCATTAACCTCATAAAAGCTACAGTGGCGTTCGTTAATCCAAAGGGCATCACTAGAAATTCATAATGGCCATACCTTGTCCTGAAGGCCGTCTTCGGAATATCTTCCTCCTTAATACTCAATTGGTGATAGCTCGATCTCAAATCAATCTTAGAAATACTGAAGCCCCTCTCAGCTGATCAAGTAGATCATCAATCCTCGACAATGGATATTTATTCTTCACCGTGGCTTTATTCAATAATCAGTAGTCTATGCATAATCTGAGACTACCATCCTTCTTCCACAAATAACACTGGTGCTCCCCACGGTGAGACACTGGGTCTAATAAATCCTTGGTCCAATAACTCTTGTAGTTGTTTCTTCAATTCCTCAAGTTCCAATAGTGTCATCCTATACGGAGCTCTAGAGATAGGCTAAGTATCTGGTACCAAGTCAATGGTAAACTCCAACTCTCTCTCTGGTTGTAAACCCAATAACTTATCTAGGAAGACATCCAAAAATTCACACACCACCGGTATATCCTCAATCCTCGGATGTTCTCGATCATCATCTGAGATGAATGTTTCATAACCTTCACATGAACAATCATATTTAGTACTCTCAAAAGCAACATAAAAATTTCAATTTACTTACAAAGATTCCACACATTCATTTCCTCAATACTTCAAACGTACACTGTAGGGTTCAGGTAGGGAGAAAGTTACAATCTTAGTGTAGCAATCTAAACTCACTCGATTCGTTGCTAGCCAATCCAATCCTAAAATTACATCAAATCCATGCATATTTAGCATCATTAGATCTGCTAACATCACTCTATCTCCCACCTTTATTTCACACCCTCTACAAATTAAATCAATTCTTCGAGACTCACGCATAGGGGTATTTACATGTAGTACATACTCTAAAGGTTCCAACTTCAAATTTAATCTACATGCAAAATGCTCAGAAATAAACGAATCTGTGGACCCTGAATCAATCAACACATGAGCCTTATGATTACAAACAGAGAGTGTACCTCTTATAGTTTCTGCAGATGCATCTGTTGTTTCCTTGTCCAGAGTAAACACACGTCCCACTGTAACAGGTTTCTTTCCTTTCTCTGCAGCAGTGACCCGTCTCTGAGGATTTACTCTCTGAGGCTATTGTCTAGTAGGTTCTAGAGCATGTGGTCTCTGAGGTTGAGGACAGTCTTTCACTCTGTGACCTATGTCTCCACATCTAAAGCATCCATGGATCAACCCAATACAACTTCCCTCATACGATCGGCCACAATCTCTGCAAACCCTTATCTCAGGCCTAACATCTCGAGGGGTCTCTCTAATGATAAGATAAGCTCTGGGTCTCTCAAATATGCCCTTTTTACACCTCGATCCTTCCTCTTCTGAAGGAACCTCTTCGAACCTCTGCCTGGGAAATCGCTGGCCTCTTGCCTTTATCCCGAGTCACTGTATTGAACTCATTCTGGGATTGTACAATTTCGAGTCCCTTCTCAATCTCTTGTGCTCGTCTCAGAGCATCTCCAAACTCAGTAATACACAGCCCTATCAATTGATCTCTAATGATGGGCTTCAATCCATACACAAATCTCTCTTTACGGAGCTCTTCATTTCTGAAGGTCTCTGGATCATATCTCAATAGAGCGGTAAATTGGCTTTCATAATCATGGACAGACATATCGCCCTGTACCAAATTCAAAAACTCTACCTATTTTTTTTCTCTGAGGAGCCCATGGTACATAGTGGGCTCTAAAAGCCGTCTGAAACTCGTCCCAACTAATCACATCTTGGTTGGACATCAGAATAACCTGGGTAGTACCCCACCAATCTCGAGCTCTCCCTTTCAACATATATGCGCCCATACTGATCCTTTCAGCATCTGTGCATCCCAAATAGTCAAATATAACTCTCAACTCAGTCGGCCACTCCTCAGCCTCTGCGGGATCCTTTTTCCCTCTATACGCGGGCGGATTCATTTTCAAAAAGTCTTTCAATCAGATCATACTTCTGTCATCAGGCTGAGAGACGGGAGGCACTGGGTCCATCTGTACTGGGGGCATGGGAGGTCCTTGTGGTGGAGTAGGAGTAGTACCTGAGGCATTAACTCCAAAATGTTACGCGAATAGCGCTGCCATTTGCTCAAAACCTTATCGCGCATCATGCTCAATCCGATTAAATCGAGAGTTAGGACTCTCCGGTTGTGGGGCAGGTAGCGGAGGTGGCTCTACCTGCCTCCTCGAACGACCTCGTCGTCCACTCATCCTCAATCTCTATACGTTTCCAGCGTGTACACATTAAACTTGATGGAAATCTCAATCCTCAATTTCAGTTCATGACCATACTTATACAAACACTTGGGATGTATTCTAATTCACTTGACCGACATTGACAGTACTAAACACCCTAAGCTCTAATACCAAGAAAACTCTGTGACGCCCCGGAAGCGTGGAAAATAGGGCGAATTTAAACTTTTATTCACATTAATACACATTAATGGGTGCATTCCTGTGCAGTGTCATGCATCATCATACATAATTGATAACTTTCACCTCAGGATCTCATCATCTTATAATTATATATCATACCATATACATTACCCAATTCAAGGTTAATTAATCCTAATACATCACATACATCATAGTACATCAAGTGTCTGTAAATACAACTCTAGTCTAGATACATGAAATATTAAAATGTACCTCAAGTACAATATGTAGCCTGGAGCTCAAATCCTCCACTAGCCACTAATCCGTAAGTCGTAGAGAACTCTTTTCACTTGAAGAAATCTGGGGGGAAAGATAAAATAGGGTGAGCTTTTATTCCACAATCATTGATAAATTAATGATTTGCAAAACACAATCATTTTATTTCACAGTTGAAACTCAATAGAAATCTAGCATGAAAGCATTAAAACATCAATCTCATCTCATTCTCAAAAGTCATATAGAAATAAGAGTAAATATCTCAAATTATGGTTACAATTCATAGTCACAAGCATGTGTAAATCATGATACGATAATGGCTTTTCTCTTTAAAACGTGATAAAAATCACTGCAATGATAATGCACATGGTGCAACCACCAAACACAATATACATGTGGCACAACCACCAAATAAAATCTGCACGTGGCACAACCATTGAATAAAATCTGCGCGTGGCACTGCCATTGAATAAAATTCGCAGGTGGCACAACCACCAAATACAATCCTCACGTGGCACAGCCACCAAACACAATCCACATGTGGCACAGCCACCAAATAAAATCCGTACGTGGCACAGCCACTAAACACACTCCACACGTGGCACAGCCACCAAACACACTCTCATGTGTAAAACGAGGCTAGGTAAGTAACCAGCGCTACCAGAGTAGGGAACAATATGTTGGACTTACATACTACCAGAGTAGTACCCGACATGTATTCAACATGACACGCCTAAGTCTCAGTTAATAGCCATTATCATAAAAATCGTTTTGCCTTCACGTAAAGCTCATAATGGTTTTTCTCATAAAATTCATCTCAAACTGTTTTGTACTCAACACAAAACATGTTAAAATTGAGCTCAAACCGACAGAACCACGCACACTTTTCTCAAATCTCATTACGCCTCAACGTAGAGCCCAAATCATTTTTCACCTTTTAAACCCAAAACGGTTGTAAAACATTTTCACATTTAGTTTTTAACTCAATAAAATTGGGCTCCAACCGGATATAAAATCGTGTGCAATAACTCATAAAAACATGCTTGTTTGCTCAAAATTACATTTCATGCTACAATATAATCATAAAATCGCATACACAAATGAGTTTAGTTTTTCCTTACCTTTTAGCACCTCGTATAGTGCAATCATTCCCCTGTATCACGGACTAGCCTGCATTCCACTCTGGAACTCCCGAGCTGTCCAAAAGATGTTAAAACATCAATAATTCATCTCATCGAGCACATATTTGCTCATATTCTAATTAAATACTCAAACTACCTAATTCTCATCATTCTATCACAATTCATATTCTCATCCACTACATCTGAAGATTTTACATTTCTCATACCATATTCCATGCTAATTTCACCTCATTATCTCAATTCCAATTTATAGTCAAAAATCCCCAAATTACCACAAATTGCATAATGTTATCTTTACTCCAACAGAATCATGGTTTCATCAATCTCTAACCATTTCCTTGCTATTTCATCACAATGCCTACAACCATAATCACCAAAAATCACTTTAAAATCCAAGATCGAAGTTTAGAAATTTACCTAACTTATGGAGTGCTCAACTCTTGCCTCGATTCAATCCGTCTTTCGATTTTCAAGTATGTTGTTCTCCTTTGGATGAGGAACAACTTTCCTTCATGCTACAACCTTCGATTTGGATGAAAATGGGGACTTTAGAAGAGAGAGAAAGCTAGGGCTCAGCTGAAATAGAGGTTTAGGAGAGAGAGAAAAGATGAAATGTAAGAAAACACAGGGGTCTTTATATAGGCGGAGGGTAGGAGATCGATCTGGTCCTTAATGAGATCAATCTGCATTTGAATTTGGGGATGTTTTAGGGTAATTTTATGCCTAGGAGATTGATCTGTCGTGGGGTGAGATCGATCTCTTAATGGCTTTATGAGATCGATCTTTTCCAATTATAAGATCGATCTTCAGTTTACAGAATGCTTTATGAGATCGATCTTCTCTTGTAAAAGATCGATCTCCTCCTTACAGAATGCTTCATGAGATCGATCTCTTCCTTATGAGATCGATCTCGTCATTACAGAATCATAAGAAGATCGATCCTCTTCCATTAGAGATCGATCTACTCACTTGAATTCCTCATTAGCATTCAGAATCATAAAGTATCTCACAATCGTAGTCCTTCAGAAGCTCTAGCCATCTTCTCTGTCTCATGTTCAATTCTTTCTGTAAGGATAGATACTTGAGGCTCTTGTGGTTGGTAAATATCTGAAACTTCTCACCATACAAGTAGTGGCACCATACCTTCAACGCAAACACTACTACTGCTAACTCCAAGTTATGGGTCGGATAGTTCTTCTCATGATCCTTCAACTGTTTAGATCCATAAACAACTACCCTTCCATCCTGCATCAATACACAGCATAGTCCCTGATGCGAAGCATCAGTATACACTGCAAATCCTCTTGAGCTGGTAGGGATAGTGAGAATCGGAGCTGTGGTCAATCGATGCTTCAACTCCTGAAAACTCTTCTCACAATCCTCGTTCCATACAAACGGTACACTCTTTCGAGTAAGACATGTCAACAGAGCAGGCAACTTTGAAAATCCCTCAACGAATCTCCGATAATATCCAGCTAAACCCAAAAAACTCTTGATCTCGGTGACTGTCCTCGGCTGTTCCCATTGAACTACAGCCTCTGTCTTGGATGGATCAACTGATACACCATCCTTTGATACAACCTGTCCCAAAAATGAGATTTGTGACAACCAAAAGTCACACATACTTAGCTTAGCACATAACTTCTGCTCTCGTAGAGTCTGCAATACGATCTTGAGGTGCTCCCTATGCTCCTCCTCGGATCTAGAGTATACCAATATGTCATCAATGAAGACAATAAAAAACTGGTCCAAATATGGCTTGAACACATTGTTCATCAAACCCATGAAAGCAGCTAGAGCATTCGTCAATCCGAATGGCATGACTAAGAACTCATAATGGCCATATCGGGTACAAAATGCTGTCTTGGGTACATCTCCACTCCGAACACTCAGCTGATGATACCCAGACCTCAGATTAATCTTGGAAAAGACCTGTGCTCCCCGAAGCTGATCTAACAGGTCGTCAATGTGTGGAAGGGGATACCTATTCTTGATGGTGGCCTTATTCAACAATCGGTAATCTATACACAATTGGAGGCTCCCATCCTTCTTTCTTACGAATAAAACTGGTGTACCCCAAGGTAATACACTCAGTCGAAGAAAACCCCTATCCAAGAACTCCTGCAACTGCCTCTTGAGCTCCTCCAGCTTAACTAAGGCCATACGATATGGTGGTCTCGAAATAGGCTCCGTACCAGGCACCAAGTCTATACAGAACTCCATCTCTCTATCTGGTGGTAACCTTGGCAACTTATCTGGAAAAACATCTGGGTACTCACTGGCCACAGTAATATCTAACAACTCCAGATGTGCCTTATCCATATCTACCATGTACATAATGAAACCTTGTATCACATTCGATAAAGCATCAGCTGTCCCCTGGTCCAAAGCATGTACTCGCCCTCGACCAATCACTTGCTTCCCCTTTTCTTCTACTGTCGCTCTCCTCCTCGAAGCAAAAGGATCAACTGGAGCTCTCTCTAGCTCTCTGCCCTTCAGTGGAGCAGTATCAACCATCTCTGGGCAAGCTCTAGGATTATGCCCCTGTTTCCCGCATCAGAAACACACTATAGGAGTCAGCGAACGCGGTTTATCTCCATGTTACCTATGCATCTTCTGCACTGATTGGTAGTAGGTCTCTGTCCTCCTATGACAATACCCTTTGCTGGAGCTATGGTCGGATAAGTAGGAGGTCTAGCAGGTCTCTCTCGTGGCTCCTCAACCTGTGGTCTCTTACCGAAGAGTTTCCTCCCTCCTCGATAACTGAAACCTCTATCTTTTACCAATCTCTTCCTCTGTATATCTCGGCTCTGACTAAACTTTCCAAACTCGAAAGCATTCCTCTCATAATCTTGCTCGCACAGTTACGCCCTACGCACTGCTTCCTCATAGGTGGTTATATCTAATGGGACCAACCTGGACCGCAGAACTGATCTCAATCCATCGATGAACCTGTGGACCTTCCTGGCCTCACTATACATGGTATCTAGGTCATATCTCCCCAGGGATAGAAATCGAGCCTCATACTCATCCATTGACAAACTTCCCTGGTTCAGTCCCAAAAACTCAGCTTGTAATTTTCGTTGTGCTGTATCGCAGACAAATTGCCTCCTAAAGGCACCCCGAAATATATCCCAACTAATATCTGTATGTCGGGCTCTCAATATGGGTTTGGTGGACTTCCACCAATGCTCTGCAGCTCCCTTCAGTAGGAACGCAGCAAATGCGACCATCTCCGATGTCGTACACTCGAATAATCCATAAAGCTTCTCCATCTCAACAACCCACTCCTCAGCAGCTACAGGGTTCTTGACCCTACTAAAAGATGGAGGTCTAAACTTCTGGAACTCTCGCAACCGATTCAGATTACATCCGTACCCTAATCCACTACTACCCGAAACTGGTGGGGGTGTAGGAATATCTACAATCCTCGGTGCATGAGCTGGCTGTGTAGGTGTATCAGGGGTAACTGCTTCTCCTGTCGCAGCTGTTGGCTCCTGTCCCTGCCTACTTGGCATCGTCTGTGCCAATATCTCTACTATCGTCTCTAGACTACGCTCTAATCTCGTAAAATGTGCCTCAATGCACTCTGGTGCCTCAGTAGCATCGGAGTCTCATGGGTAGGTAATGGTTTGGCAGCAGCTCGTCTCTCAGGCCTATCTCTATGGCCTCGAGCCCTACCTCTTGTCCCTCTACCACTATGAGTATTTACCATATAGGCAAAGTTCTTGCATTCACAATCATGAATTAGTCTGTCTCCCATCTGGTATATATAGTTGTATCTAAACACAGCACAGTACTATAGGGATGTACACTTTCCTATTTTCTAACATCGACTCACATCAAACCAACCGCTGCTCTGATACCATTCTGTCACGACCCTCCATGACTTAACCAAAAACCACTACATAGTTTTCGCATTTTTAACTTACCTTTCCTCTCTTCAATGGTTGGGCTGTGATTCGATGTCAGCTTCCTCGCATACTATATCATCCATTATCATGCATACATGTCAATATACTGTTATTGACTGTAACTTCTTTTTATAATACATGTGAGATCATATAAAAGCTAATACAAATACAGTCCCCACAATATATATCGTATACATCATTGTGTTGTTTCTATGTTTAGATACATAACTGTACAAAATATGTATACCTGTCGATCGATAGGAACTAGCAGCGGACAACAGGAATACTATCCCTTAAATGCTCTCACTCTACTGCTGATGCTCTGTAGAGAGATGTAAAAGAAAGGGGGGTGAGCATACAACACGCTTAGTAAGGAAATCAGGCAAGCAAGTAGACATCTACACTATCTAGTCAAAATAATGCTATGCCTCAAAAATATCATTTCCTTAACTCACTTTAAAAGCATGTCTTTAAATATATATATATATATATATATACTTGTACAGATTAAATCCCATGTACAAAAATCATGCTTGCTTTCTCAAATTTAGGCATGTAGTACCAAATAATGCATCTTTATAATATCGAAATACCTTTAGATAAATCATATCATGTATATTTAAATCACATTAAATATGGCATTTAAATTATTCACATCACAACAATCGGATTCTGACTCATCCCTCAGGTCTATCCGTAAATAAATCAGTCAATCAGGTGATATATCATGTGAGACTCTGTGGTGAAATGCAATAATATCCTGGACTATGGCCATATCCTATAATGGTGATCCCAGGCTACACGGAATCCTAGTGTGCGGGGTATCACTGCTACAACGGGAGAGGGGTCAGTCCATCACAACCGCCAGCTATATCCTCCTTAACTCCACAACACCACACGGTACAGTGTACTCCATGCCACTCGCACAGTACAACGTACTCCGTGGACCCTACATCACAGTCGGGGTGCCTGCCATAGGTCTTAGCCCTCAAACCATGGAATATCATACCACGTCTCTAAATCCACATGCGAACCTCTCATAGTGTGACACTCAGTCTACACGAGAAAATCAAGCATGATTTTCAACATGTATTATATATCACATAAATTACAGTGTGCGCCTTTGAGCGCGACACACAGTCGACACTCCGCTCAAACACTATTTCATATCACAAACTCAACTCTACTGCGAGTAAACCTCTAGCAACTAGGTCAGTGCATAGTTCATGTTTCAAATCAAGTACGAGCAATAGCTCCAGTACCATGCTATGCACAAAACTCATCAAATCAAGTACGAGCAATAGCTCAAGTACTATGTTATGTATCTCACGTAAAATTTGAGTACGAGCTAATCGGTCCAGCACTCTATCATGCATAATTCACATAAGACTGAGTACGAGTAATAACTCCAACACTCTATTATGCTTGTCTTGGAAATCTAGTGCGAATCACAATCCAGCACTAATATATGTGGAAAATATATGAAATCAAGTGTGAGCTGTGCTCTAGCACGATTTATTCTCACATAATTCGATAGATGGCTCTATAAAAAGGGATGATTTTCAAAATATCAAAATCAACACTACAAAGTGTTCTTAATTCATATCAACCTTAAAATCATTAGCCCATCTATTTATTCTTCTTCTAAACAGCAGTAAAATACTCAAAATGATGGTTTCCATGCTTTTTACAACTTTTCATAAAAAAATTGACTTTTTTCCTAAGGGTATAATCATAATTTGCCACTATCGGGTCACAATAATTATTATTCACTTTCTCTGACCCTTAGAGTTTTTAAGTGAATGTAAATGCAGACGAAAATACAAGCAGGTATCTCTAACTACTCACAAAAGTCCCTTACCTGCAATCACTCGAGAAATTTTAATTTCTCAACGCTGCTCGATCCAGCAGTCCGATTTGCTCCTCCAATAATCTCTGGAGCTGCATATAACCATTTATCAAGTTAATTATATTTTTCCTACTGTATTTCACATTAAATATAGTCTATTTCCCTTAATGGGCTTTAATAAACCTTAATGGGCCTGACTATGCCTTAAGCCCATTTCCATTTTACTATTCATTTTCGTTAGGCCTATTGGGCTTATGGGGCCCACCAATTCTTATTGGGCTTGTCCTAGACCCATTACATCACATTGGGCCTAAAATAATTGGGCTTGGCCCATTAGACCTCTCGGCCACATGCCTTGGCCGAGAGCACTCCATGCCGTCGGTCACACCATGGCATACCCTAAACCCTAACCATGGTTAGTCAACTATGGTAAAAGTCCACTTTTCTTAACTATAGTTGACTTTTTCCTTAATGATTGACCAAGTTGACTTTTTCTCAAAATTTTGAAAGTGTCATATCTTATCTTTTACACTCTCGTCTTTACATTTTTGGCCATTTTCGAAAGATAAATACACCCGAAACACCTTAAATACTTTAACTCGCTAAAAAGGTTCATTTTACCCTTTTTAGCTTTTGCTCTCGTTCTTTGTGTTCGAGACTAAATCAAACTGACTTTCCTTCATAAGCTTTCTATATTTTCTCATTTTAAGTTCTTATTTTCAGTCAAAATGATTCAGATCCACTCGGTTTAGCCTGTGACTCTTATAACTCACATTAGACTTTTATGTAGCTTATGCGTGTTAAATCATTTCACATACTCTTTAAATCTAGTAAATACTCTTCTTATGATTCAACTATAATAATAGAGTGTTCATACATATAGGAATCATAAGGAACAGGCTACATAAAATACGGGTCTGACAACATTCTTGACATCAAATTGCTACAATTGCCAACCGTAATTAGATGCTAATGATAATAAGACTCTAACAGTATTAATCTTTGCAACCGGAGCAAAGGTTTCTAGGTAATCAATTCCATAGGATTGAGTATAACCCTTTGCCACCAACCTTGCCTTATACCTTTCTATTGATCCATCTACTTTATACATCACTATATAAACTCATTTACATCCCACAGGTTCCTTTCCTACCAGCAACTTCACCAACTCCCAAGTTTTATTTTTTTTCCAACGCCTCCATCTCCACATTCATAGCTTGTTTCCATTTCTCATTGGACAAAACCTTGGATAAGATGGTAGGAATGGAAATGGTGCTTAAGCTCACAAGGAAGGCTCTATGAGATGGTGAAAAAATTTTAAAAGACAAGAAGTGTGCAAGAGGGTATAAAGGTCATTTTGTACACTCTCTAGTCCCTTTTCTAACAGCAATGGGAAGGTCCTGGTCATTATTGCTTACACAAGATTCAGTTTCAACTGGCAATGAAGGATTAGAAATTGTTACCTCATTCTCAGGATCGAGGGTGGAGTCTTGGACTTGCACAGATTCAGGGATAATCGTATTCTTCCTTGAAAACACCTTGCCCTCGCAAAATCTCACATTCTCAAGAGTAGAGTCAATTTTTTCTTGGGGATTTTCTGGCACAGGTTCAGACACAGGATGTGACATAGTGGAACAAGGTGAACAAGGCGAGAAAACTTATTTAGACACGGGAAGTGATGGTAGATCAAGTAAAAAATCCCCCTATCCTTATCTTCCATTATTGAATTCCCCCTGAGACAAGGAGTGGTGAAATAAGACTCTTTTCATTGAAAGTAACATCCATCGAGACATAAAACCTCTTTGATGGAGGATGTTAACACTTATAACCTTTCTGAGTCGAAGAATAACCCATAAAGACACATTTTAACGCCCTCAGATCTAACTTCTCCCTATTTTGACTATGGTCATGGACAAATGACATGCACCCAAATATCCTAAAGACAAGATTATTTGTAGTGTGTAGATTAGAATAGAATGTTGAGAGTATTTCCATTGGACTCTTGAAGGTAAACGATTTATAAAATGAGCAGCTGCAAGAACTGCTTCCCCCAAAAAGATTTAGGCACATTTTTCTGGAGTAAAAAGGCTCGAGTTAATTCAAGAAGGTAACCATTTTTCCTTTCTGCTAATCCATTTTGTTGTGGGGTATTAACACAAGATGGCTCATGTAGTATCCCTTCCTTATGAAAGTATGAAGTTAGGACTTGATTGAAATAATCCCTAGCATTATCCGACCTAAACCTCTTGATATTGACCCCAAATTGGTTCCTAATCATAGAAGAAAAGTTTGGGAGAACAATGCTGGCATCAAATTTATGTTTGAGCAAAAAAATCCAAGTAACACGAGTACAATCATCGATGAATGAAACAAATCATCTTGCCCTAGAAACATTAGGAATAGTAAGACCCCAAATATCACTGTGAATGAGATAAAAAGGAATGGAACTTCTTTTATTACTAATTGGAAAAGATACATATTATGTTTAGCAAGTTCACACACTTCACAATGAAAATTTTCAACATCTAGACCTTTAAATAAAGAAGGAAACAAAATTTTAAGAACCCTAAATGATGGATGTCCAAGTCGACGATGATAAAGCCAAACTTTCTCTTTATTGGATGAAAATAACTCTGAAAAAAAAGAATGAGATAATCTGCCCTTGGTAATGCTTGATTGACTTGATGCTTATAGGTAGTAAAGCTCATCCCGATCTCTAGCATGTCCAATCATCTTCCCCGAATCCTTGTCCTAAAATACACAATAATTATGATAAAAAACCACATTGCAACATAAATCTTGTGTGAGTTTTTGGATAGAGACAAGGTTTGTGGACAATCTAGGGACATGGAGAACATTTTTTAAGATCACTGATGGGCTTATTTTGTCATCTCTTAAACCCGCTATAGTGGTCAAAAAACCATCAGCTGTGGCTATTTTCTTATTGTTTGGACAAGGGAAATATGTGAAAAAAAAAAAATTGGTGAGTGCTATATGGTCGGTAACTCCTAAATCAATGATCCAATAGTTAAAAAAGGTTGTACCCAAGACATTTAATCCAATAGAGGATGGAAACTCACCTGAATATGCCAATGAACAAGTACCTGAAGGTTTGTCTAGATTACCAATAAGAGATCTCAGCCTCTCGACCTCTTTCGGATTCAGACCGCCTAACTCTTGTGGTGTTACTTCAATATGTTTTACTTAAGCAACATGGGCCTAACTATTGTTCTTTGATTGTTCTTTTTGTCCCCACTCTCGGCTTGGAGGTTTTCCATAAAGCTGCCAACACCATTCACGAGTATGGCGTGCCTTCTTACAATAAGTGCACCATAAGCTATCCTTGTAATCAAAATTCTAAGCTTTTGTTTGGCTAAATGCCCTTTCCACCTTCATGGCTGAATTATTGCCACCACTAGCCACCATAGCAGAGCTGTCCATGCTCTGTGGTTCAAGCATTAGGACTCTTCTGCTTTCCTCACCTCGAATCAGTGCCACTACCTCGTTAAAACATGGAACTTCTTGCTTGCTAAGAATCTGGATTCTCACTTGATCAAATTCTAGATTAAGTCCCACAAGAAAATCATAAACTCTATCTTGCTCAATGAAGTTCTTTAGAACAGCAGCATCTTCAGGACATTTTGTTTCTATCACCCTATAATGATCAAGTTCCTGCCACAAAAATTTCAATTGATTGGCATATTCAATAACTGTTTTACTTCCTTATTTTGCAGCAATTGTCTACCCCTTGACCTCGTATACTTGAGCTGCATCTTTGGCTTTAGAATACGTTTTTTGGATTACATCCTAAATATCCTTCGCAGTAGACAAGAACATACATGTATCACGGATCTCAGGGGTCACAGAATTCCATAGCCATGCCATGATCATGGAATCTTCTACATCCCATGCCTCAAAACAAGGATTTCCTAGTTTTGGCCTCGTACCCATAAGATGGCTGATCATCCCTGTCACGACCCGAATTACCTAAAAATCAGAGTAAATTTTTCGCTTTTTCATTTATTATTTAATTCTTACCTTTCTCTCGTCGTGATCATCCTACAACACAGTTGGGCTATGATTCGGTGTTAGTCACCTCACACTATTTAACATTTCATTCCCATAATCATATATCAGAGTCTACTATCCTTTTGACTTTAAATAAACACATACCCACTGGTATTTACATGACTCTACATCCCCGACATCATATCCATTTACAGTACTGTGAATTACATATTTAGATACAAAATCATACAAATGTGTATACCTGTCTCTCGATGGGAAGCAGCAAATATCAACCATGCAAGTCCTCAGCCGCTCAATATCTATTGCAAGTGCTCTGAAAAGATGGAAAAATAAGGGGGGTGAGCAAACCACACGCTCAGTAAGGCAATTATGCAAGTAAGTAGATAGCTCCACTATCTACATGCTCATAATGCCATGCCCTTAAATCCATTTCTTTTCATTTAAAATTTCACGCACAAAGTCATGCATATTCAATGCCATAGTTTATCCAAAACTATTTGTGCATATATAAATCATGTAACTCATGCATTCAAAGCATTTTATGTGACATCATTAAATCATATTAAGCATGAATTTAATCAAGATCATGCAGTCTTTCATGTCATGTAAGACAATTCAAGATTTTCAAATAAAAGCATGGAAAACACATCATGCCACTGCATTTAAATCAATTCATTTAAAACGCAGTATAAAATAACCCCTCTGGGTCAATCATCTCAAAACTCATAAAACAGTTTGTTATATTTCATTATAAATCTTGATTTATAAAACCACCCTTCTTTCAGGGTCACATATCATAAAATCATCTGAATTCATCAAATCATCAAATCGGGGGCCTGACCCCTCCTTCGGGTCTACCCTGGTCTAACAGACCATAAGTTATATCATGTGAGACAATAAGGTAATTAACAGTAACATCGAGGACTATGGCCATATCCTAGTGATCCCTGGCAACACGGTACCTAGTGTGCGGGGTATCACACCTGAAACGGGAGGTGGGTCGTCCTACCCGCCAGAACAGCATAACACCAGGATTGCGAGGGCAAGGCTTGCTGCCTCGTGGCTAATGCCACTCCACTCCAACAATCCCCACGGTACAGCGTACTCCGCGTGACATACACGGTACAAAGTACTCCGTGAACCCAAACTCAGTCAGGGGTGCCTGTAATAGGTCTTATCCACCCATATCATCTGTCTCAGAATGCACGTGTGAGCATATCATCTCACTGTGACACACAGTCTACAGGAGGCTCCAACACGGCTATATGCATGTAATATAAATCCCTGTGCGAGCGAAGCTCAAGCACGGCTCCATGCATATTCATGATATCTGAAAACCTCGTGCGAGGGAAGCTCTAGCACGGTTTCATAAAAATCAGTGAAATCTGCGTACGAGCAGCGCTCCAGTACGACTTAAACTGATTATAATTTCATGTAAATTTCACGTACGAGCAACGCTCTAGTACGGATATGTATATAAATTCAGTGAAAACCTCGTACGAGAAAAACTCCAGTACGGCATTCAAATGAATTATGAAAACCATATAAAACTTTGTGCGAGCAACGCTCCAGCACAAATGAATGCTCAAGTAAATCAAATCTCGTGCGAGTTATACTCCAGCACGGCTTTATGCATAACTAAATCAAATCTCGTGCGAGTTATACTCCAGCACGGCTTTATGCAATATTAAATCAAAACAGGATGCGAGCTAAGCTCCAGCATCTCTCATGCATGTCAAATCATTAAAAGTAGTGCGAGTAATCGCTCCAGAACTATTTTATGCATACCACGTCAAAACAAATCAAAACATGTCAAAACATGTCAAAACAGAGTGCGAGCTAGGCTCCAGCAGCTCTCATTTCACAATATTAAAAATCAGTGCGAGCACCATGCTCTAGCACATTTCATGCATATGATGTCACAAGTCGGTGCGAGCAATTGCTCAAGCACATTTATGCACATTCACAAACGCAGATATAGTGCGAACTACGTGTCGGCACTATCTGTTTCCATATAAACTTGATAGTTGGCCGTTTTCCAAAGAAATTTCCATTTAATTATTAATAACACCTACGTAGTGTTATTTTATGAAATTAAACAATTTCTGGCCAATCTATTGCTTTGCTTTGATTAAAACCAATAAAATTCCTTAATCATCAAAAATCCTTAAATCATGCATTTCATGCATGTCATGCTTTCACCATCCTTAGGTGAACTTCCCTCAATAGGGGTAAAATAGACATTTCACCTATTTCGATCCTTAAAAATTATTTAAACCACTTTTAGGATTATTTTACAATAATCGTGTATACATACATAATCAGTGTATACAAAATCTATTAAA
Organism: Firmiana major; assembly: GCA_033439115.1. Taxonomy (NCBI): domain Eukaryota; kingdom Viridiplantae; phylum Streptophyta; class Magnoliopsida; order Malvales; family Malvaceae; genus Firmiana; species Firmiana major. The sequence goes on along the minus strand of CM065907.1, from coordinate 37,295,146 downwards.
ATATGCGTAGCTACCTCTAACTACTCACACAATTCCCTTACCTCTTTTTTCTGTACAGTCTGACCTTTCCCACTGATGTCTTGTCACGCAGTCCGATTTGCTCCGAATCCAAATCAAATCTCCGGAACTGCGGATACACATTCATCAGGTCAAATACAATACAATTTAATGTATTTCATAATTTTTTGGGCTTAATTTTAAATCATTGGGCCCGTTTCTCATATTGGGCCCGATTGCACCTTAATGGGCCTTAATCGACCTTAAGCCCGTTTACCACACTTTATCGAGGCCTATTGGGCTCTCTGGGCCCATCAGTAATTTATTTAGCCTCGTTCTAAATTCTCTGATATCTCAATTTAATATTTACGACAATTTATCTAATTTTCCAGAATTTAATTCATTTATGCGGAAATTAAATCCGTAATTTATGCGTTAAATATCAATCACGCAAAACGATATAAAATTGTCGTAAATAAGGGTCACTTACCCGTTATTCCCTGATCGTACACAAATCGAGGCTGTCTCGAGCTCTCAGTGGATGCCAATTGTCGAGCTACACAATTAAATATATTTTCGGGTAAACTTTCAGTCGATTATTTATCAAATTAAATATTCCGAAAATTAAATCGGTCAATTCGACCGCTTACCGACTTACCCGAAGCTCGATTGCATCACTGGAATTTTCCCCAATTTTTTCTCTTTTTCTTTTTCCCTTTTTCTTCCTTTTTTTTTCTCTCTTTTTGGCTGAACCGGTCCGGTCCGGTTCAACCCGGTTCAGTCCGGTTCACCCATCATTTTGCCGTTCCGGCGCCGTCCGGCCGGTTCCCGGTGCGATTTCGGTGCCGTTCGGCGCGCCATGGCCTGGGCTTCCTAAATCGGGCCTCGGCTGGGGTCTAATCGGCGCCGATGGCCGCCGATCGACATTTCTTCCCCGCGGCATCTCCTTCGCTTTTCGGCGTTTTCCGGCGACTCCACGGCGCGTCCTGGCCGCTGGTGGTTCGCCCGAGGTCGGCCGACCTTCGCCGACCCTCGTCGGCCCCTCAGCCTCGCCGGTGGTGGCTCGCCGGTGAGTCTCTCTTCTTCCCTCGGTCTCGCTTCGTTTTTCGCCTCTGTTTCTTTTCTTTCTGTTTCAGAATTTCGTTTTTTTTTTTTTTTTTTTTTTTATTTTATTTATTTATTTATAATTAACTTTTAATATTATTTTATTCAATAAAATAATATTAAAATGCATAAATATCCTTAAAAAAATTTATATTTTATTCATTTAATCTGTAAATAATTTTCTCAGTCCGATTTTACCTTTTCGGTATATTTTTCGATTATTTTCGGGATTATTTTTCGATACGAAAATCCCGGTTTATTCCAATAAATTCATATCTTGATCAATTTAACCCGAAATTTAATTATTTCTTCATTATTGATCAAGATTTCTAAATCTCATATTTTTAATTAAATTTTCTTGTCCCGATTAATACCGAATATTAGTCTTTCGACCATTTTGCCCTTGCAAATTTTCGGGAATACCATTTTAGTCCTTTTGCATTTTTAAATGCACTTGAAAATATCGGGTCTTACAATCTCCCCCACTTAAGAAATTTGGTCCTCCAAATTAGAACCAAGTAATATGAGTCCATAACAACTCCGGGTATGTCTATCGCATCATATACTGTCATCCTCAAGTGACCTTCTCCGGAGTGTAATACTACCATCATACTTAACTAGGGAGATCATCTTAACCCTAAACACTTTCTCCTTCCGTCTAATACCCGAATCGATTTCCAATCATATGTTATACTTTCATTGAGCTAAACCGTTGAAGCTCATATCCGATTACATATATCGGGTTCGGATAATATTTTCGAAACATCATAAGATAGGACACATAGTGGATGCCTGTTTATTCAAGTGGTAATGCCAACCTACAGGTCTTACTTCCACTTGTCCAATATCTCTCTATCCGAATCTCGTTACGTCTTTATGACAAATAACTGTCAACTATAATGATTCACCCTCGGTGAATTCCAATGATTTCCTGTCTCTTGTCAGCATAGTTTTTCTGTCTGCTCTGAGGTGTTCTTAATCTCTCTCAAATCAACTGAACATACTCAGAGATTTGTCTTACTAATTCGGGAACAATTTTCTATCTGTCACCCACTTCTCTTATCAAAGTCAGGGAACAACTCCCTACGGCCATACTAAGCCTCATATAATCTCATCCCGATACTCAAGTAACAACTGTCATCACTGGCGAATTTGATTAGTAGCAACTGATCATCCCAGGAGCTCATAAAATCAATTGCACACGCTCTCATCACATCCTCCAGAACTTGTACAGTCCTCTCTGACTGACCATCTGTCTGAGGGTGGAAGCTGTGCTAACACGCAATCAGGGTCCCATAGCTTCCAAGAACATATTCCCAGAAGTGGAAAGTGAAGCGGGAATCCCTATCTGATACCATGCTCACTGGAACGCTACACAATGTTTCACAATATTCCACACACATAAATCCGCCTATACACTTAGAGTATCTAGGGATTTTCATAACCAGAAGGTGGGTAACTGAATCAATCTATCAACTATCACCTAGATAGCCTCGAGATTCATTTGGGTCCTCTGTAACCCATCACGAAATCCATGGTAACTTGTTCCCATTTCCGTGTCAATATAGGTAGAGGCTGCAATAACCCTGCAACTTCTTTTACTCTACCTTACTCTGCTGACATACGAGACACTTTTTCGCAATTCTCTACAATATCTCTTTTCATATCTGACCACCAATACCCTTTTCAGAGGTTCTGATATATTTATTACTTCTCGGATGCACTGTATATCCCGAAGAGTGAGCTTCTGTCAATAACACTATATCATCAACTGTGGTCCTCGGGAGCACTTATACTGTCTCTGAACCTCTGCAAGTTATCATCACTCACTGTGACCTCTGTCACTGTCCCCTTCTGAATCTGACCCATACTATCGACACCAAGCCGATCATCACGCTAAGCCTGGCAAATCCGGTCACACAAATCCGGTTCTAACCTCAGGCTAGCTGTCATAAAATCACCGTCATCATCAAGAAGGGATCACATCACTACTGAGGTTCACACTGCTCTAGCAGCTCACGCTCCCTGACCATCATATGTAATACCATCCCGAGGCTCTTTCTGTTTAAGGCATCAACCATTACATTAGCCTTTCCTGGGTGGTATAATATTCACAATCATAATCCTTAGAAGCTCTAACCCTCTTGGTTATCTCATATTCTACTCTTTCTGTGAAAACAGAAACTCGGGGATTTTACGATCAGTGCATACCTAAAATTTCTTACCATATAAGTGGTGAAGCCATACTTTCAGTGTAATCGCTACGGCTGCCAACTCTAAATCATGGGTCGGATAGTTTCTCTTATGGTCCTTGAACATATCTGGATCCATAAATGACTATCTTCCCATTTTACATCAATACATAGCTCAATCCTTATTTGGAGGTATCCATACACACTGAAACCTCTTGAGCTGTTGGTTATAGTGAGAATACTTACGGTGGTCAGTTCATTACTCCAATATACCAAAACTCATTGAAGCTATTTTCATACTTATCATAACACTCGTATGAAATCTTTTTCCAAACGAGACGTGTCAACTGAGCAGCCCATTTCAAGAAACTCATAAAACCTTGTCTGTAAGGCATTTTCCTGTTGCTACTCATACTCTTCCCTGGACTTCGAATACATCATAATATCATCGCTGTAGATGACAACCAATCGGTCCAGGTAAGGTTCAAATACCTTAACGTAGTTGAGTTCCACTCAATATTTCAATTTTTCATATACTTGACCTATGTACGCATAAACGTACAATGTCATTTCGAAATAGCTTTCGTTCAAGATACTAGCTCACGTCATTTCTTTCCTCTTATATTGACGGCTTTTATAAAATTTTAATTTTTAAACTTTCATGATTAATGAATTTCTATATCTCTTTATCGTACCAGCAAAGGTACCCAAATTTTAATGTATATTTTATGACCGTCGAATTCAATCTATAGATTATGCGTGCGCTTCCAGACGCTGTCAAATCTTCAGGCAGGGAAGTATTTTGAAATACCTTTATTAACCCTCAGATTTAACCACATCGACTGGGTGTAGATATATCTACCCCTTATCTTGGTCGCAATCCATATACACTACATATTGCTTAATCCAAATTACTTTGCATATCAATGATATCCTTACCTTGCATATGCCTTTTATTCCAATATACCTCGTATGTAGGATCTATCACATCTCCAATCTTATCTCCTTTCATATATCACTTATGGCAAACTCTTTCCTTACTTGTCAAGTTACAATACACTTTTCAGTGATATTTTCACCCCTATTTTCAACTTACAATCCCTATACCCATATTCAGTTAGTGAAAATCAACTAACTATCATCCTCTTCATGCTTAAAGGTATAGGCTTCACATTTTTTTTTTTTTCACTAACTTATAAGCAACTGAAGGCGGTATGAATAAATGCGTGGCACCAGGATCAATTAAAATAATTATTTCATTATTCTTAACCAGTGTGGTATCTTCCACCACATCCTATGAAACATCAGTAGTGTCCTGGTCCAAGGCATACACTCGCCCTCGTCCAACATCTTATTTTCGTGGTAACTACCACGCATCTTACACTGTTCACACTGCTACTCTGTCATACTGTTACGTAGCAGGTCGGGGTCCTCAAATCACAATACCCCTCAAAAGTATTGAAATTGGATACACTGGGGTTTATCAATCAACTTACCCCATGATTTATCAGCTCAAAGCCTTTACCAAACTACCTTTTCTTGTTCTGACATCTTTGTCATTCTCTATTCTCTTTTTGTCTAAATTTCGACCCTCACTACCTTTCTCAATCTCAGAGGCATGAAACTCGTGATCTTATTCATACAACTATAGTCTGCGCACTGCCTCGGCATAGGTAGTGATATCAAACGGGCTAATCGGACTCTAATTGTTAATCTGAGTCCTTCCATGAACTTTCAAACATCTCGACTCTCACTGTTCATCGTGTCCGAGTCACATCTGCCCAGGAATATCAACTGAGTATCATACTCGTCAATCAACATGTTCCTCTGGGTCAGAGTAAATAATGTCATCTGTAATTTTCTTTAAACAATGTCCGGGATATTCTGTCACCGAAATTCATATAGAATTTTTTTTTCCATGTCCATTCTGGACGTCTAACTCTTCAAATGGGTCGAGCGACTTCAATTAATGCTCCAACTCGCCCTCAAATCTCATACATATTCTGAGCAATTAGCTCGTAAAATATTCTCCACACTCCGCTCCAACTTCGCGAAGCGTGCCTCAATACTGTTTGATCTCTCTATCAGACTCTATCCGATCTCTCTATCGGACTCTGTGGGGCATGCTCAACATCAGCCTCCACGTCAATCTCATCACGAGTTTCATGTGGCGACTCAATACAACTCTTGGGCCTACCTCTACGTCCTCGAGTTCGTGTACTCGCCTCTCAACCATAGCGGCTATCAGTCAATGAGTCTATTCTTGCATTAAAAAAATCAAATTCTTAGCTGTACTTCCATCTCGATATACACAATTGTATCTAAAAATGCACAGTACATGGGGATGTAAACTTCCTTAACCACTAACACCGACTCATATCAGGCCAACTCAAGCTCTGATACCATTAAACCTGTCACGACCCGAATTACCTAAAAATCAGAGTAAATTTTTCGCTTTTTCATTTATTATTTAATTCTTACCTTTCTCTCGTCGTGATCATCCTACAACACAGTTGGGCTATGATTCGGTGTTAGTCACCTCACACTATTTAACATTTCATTCCCATAATCATATATCAGAGTCTACTATCCTTTTGACTTTAAATAAACACATACCCACTGGTATTTACATGACTCTACATCCCCGACATCATATCCATTTACAGTACTGTGCATTACATATTTAGATACAAAATCATACAAATGTGTATACCTGTCTCTCGATGGGAAGCAGCAAATATCAACCATGCAAGTCCTCAGCCGCTCAATATCTATTGCAAGTGCTCTGAAAAGATGGAAAAATAAGGGGGGTGAGCAAACCACACGCTCAGTAAGGCAATTATGCAAGTAAGTAGATAGCTCCACTATCTACATGCTCATAATGCCATGCCCTTAAATCCATTTCTTTTCATTTAAAATTTCACGCACAAAGTCATGCATATTCAATGCCATAGTTTATCCAAAACTATTTGTGCATATATAAATCATGTAACTCATGCATTCAAAGCATTTTATGTGACATCATTAAATCATATTAAGCATGAATTTAATCAAGATCATGCAGTCTTTCATGTCATGTAAGACAATTCAAGATTTTCAAATAAAAGCATGGAAAACACATCATGCCACTGCATTTAAATCAATTCATTTAAAACGCAGTATAAAATAACCCCTCTGGGTCAATCATCTCAAAACTCATAAAACAGTTTGTTATATTTCATTATAAATCTTGATTTATAAAACCACCCTTCTTTCAGGGTCACATATCATAAAATCATCTGAATTCATCAAATCATCAAATCGGGGGCCTGACCCCTCCTTCGGGTCTACCCTGGTCTAACAGACCATAAGTTATATCATGTGAGACAATAAGGTAATTAACAGTAACATCGAGGACTATGGCCATATCCTAGTGATCCCTGGCAACACGGTACCTAGTGTGCGGGGTATCACACCTGAATCGGGAGGTGGGTCGTCCTACCCGCCAGAACAGCATAACACCAGGATTGCGAGGGCAAGGCTTGCTGCCTCGTGGCTAATGCCACTCCACTCCAACAATCCCCACGGTACAGCGTACTCCGCGTGACATACACGGTACAAAGTACTCCGTGAACCCAAACTCAGTCAGGGGTGCCTGTAATAGGTCTTATCCACCCATATCATCTGTCTCAGAATGCACGTGTGAGCATATCATCTCACTGTGACACACAGTCTACAGGAGGCTCCAACACGGCTATATGCATGTAATATAAATCCCTGTGCGAGCGAAGCTCAAGCACGGCTCCATGCATATTCATGATATCTGAAAACCTCGTGCGAGGGAAGCTCTAGCACGGTTTCATAAAAATCAGTGAAATCTGCGTACGAGCAGCGCTCCAGTACGACTTAAACTGATTATAATTTCATGTAAATTTCACGTACGAGCAACGCTCTAGTACGGATATGTATATAAATTCAGTGAAAACCTCGTACGAGAAAAACTCCAGTACGGCATTCAAATGAATTATGAAAACCATATAAAACTTTGTGCGAGCAACGCTCCAGCACAAATGAATGCTCAAGTAAATCAAATCTCGTGCGAGTTATACTCCAGCACGGCTTTATGCATAACTAAATCAAATCTCGTGCGAGTTATACTCCAGCACGGCTTTATGCAATATTAAATCAAAACAGGATGCGAGCTAAGCTCCAGCATCTCTCATGCATGTCAAATCATTAAAAGTAGTGCGAGTAATCGCTCCAGCACTATTTTATGCATACCACGTCAAAACAAATCAAAACATGTCAAAACATGTCAAAACAGAGTGCGAGCTAGGCTCCAGCAGCTCTCATTTCACAATATTAAAAATCAGTGCGAGCACCATGCTCTAGCACATTTCATGCATATGATGTCACAAGTCGGTGCGAGCAATTGCTCAAGCACATTTATGCACATTCACAAACGCAGATATAGTGCGAACTACGTGTCGGCACTATCTGTTTCCATATAAACTTGATAGTTGGCCGTTTTCCAAAGAAATTTCCATTTAATTATTAATAACACCTACGTAGTGTTATTTTATGAAATTAAACAATTTCTGGCCAATCTATTGCTTTGCTTTGATTAAAACCAATAAAATTCCTTAATCATCAAAAATCCTTAAATCATGCATTTCATGCATGTCATGCTTTCACCATCCTTAGGTGAACTTCCCTCAATAGGGGTAAAATAGACATTTCACCTATTTCGATCCTTAAAAATTATTTAAACCACTTTTAGGATTATTTTACAATAATCGTGTATACATACATAATCAGTGTATACAAAATCTATTAAAATATGCGTAGCTACCTCTAACTACTCACACAATTCCCTTACCTCTTTTTTCTGTACAGTCTGACCTTTCCCACTGATGTCTTGTCACGCAGTCCGATTTGCTCCGAATCCAAATCAAATCTCCGGAACTGCGGATACACATTCATCAGGTCAAATACAATACAATTTAATGTATTTCATAATTTTTTGGGCTTAATTTTAAATCATTGGGCCCGTTTCTCATATTGGGCCCGATTGCACCTTAATGGGCCTTAATCGACCTTAAGCCCGTTTACCACACTTTATCGAGGCCTATTGGGCTCTCTGGGCCCATCAGTAATTTATTTAGCCTCGTTCTAAATTCTCTGATATCTCAATTTAATATTTACGACAATTTATCTAATTTTCCAGAATTTAATTCATTTATGCGGAAATTAAATCCGTAATTTATGCGTTAAATATCAATCACGCAAAACGATATAAAATTGTCGTAAATAAGGGTCACTTACCCGTTATTCCCTGATCGTACACAAATCGAGGCTGTCTCGAGCTCTCAGTGGATGCCAATTGTCGAGCTACACAATTAAATATATTTTCGGGTAAACTTTCAGTCGATTATTTATCAAATTAAATATTCCGAAAATTAAATCGGTCAATTCGACCGCTTACCGACTTACCCGAAGCTCGATTGCATCACTGGAATTTTCCTCAATTTTTTCTCTTTTTCTTTTTCCCTTTTTCTTCCTTTTTTTTTTCTCTCTTTTTGGCTGAACCGGTCCGGTCCGGTTCAACCCGGTTCAGTCCGGTTCACCCATCATTTTGCCGTTCCGGCGCCGTCCGGCCGGTTCCCGGTGCGATTTCGGTGCCGTTCGGTGCGCCATGGCCTGGGCTTCCTAAATCGGGCCTCGGCTGGGGTCTAATCGGCGCCGATGGCCGCCGATCGACATTTCTTCCCCGCGGCATCTCCTTCGCTTTTCGGCGTTTTCCGGCGACTCCACGGCGCGTCCTGGCCGCTGGTGGTTCGCCCGAGGTCGGCCGACCTTCGCCGACCCTCGTCGGCCCCTCAGCCTCGCCGGTGGTGGCTCGCCGGTGAGTCTCTCTTCTTCCCTCGGTCTCGCTTCGTTTTTCGCCTCTGTTTCTTTTCTTTCTGTTTCAGAATTTCGTTTTTTTTTTTTTTTTTTTTTTTTTTATTTTATTTATTTATTTATAATTAACTTTTAATATTATTTTATTCAATAAAATAATATTAAAATGCATAAATATCCTTAAAAAAATTTATATTTTATTCATTTAATCTGTAAATAATTTTCTCAGTCCGATTTTACCTTTTCGGTATATTTTTCGATTATTTTCGGGATTATTTTTCGATACGAAAATCCCGGTTTATTCCAATAAATTCATATCTTGATCAATTTAACCCGAAATTTAATTATTTCTTCATTATTGATCAAGATTTCTAAATCTCATATTTTTAATTAAATTTTCTTGTCCCGATTAATACCGAATATTAGTCTTTCGACCATTTTGCCCTTGCAAATTTTCGGGAATACCATTTTAGTCCTTTTGCATTTTTAAATGCACTTGAAAATATCGGGTCTTACAATCCCTTTTCCTTTTAGCAGAGTACAAACAAGTTGAGACCATTTAAGGTAATTTTTTCCATCCAACCTATATGTAGCTTGGATATTTTACAATTCCCCTGGTTTTTGGGAACAAACGAGCTCCCCTGATTGTGTTGTAGTGGTCGTCTCTGCAACTTCCTACATCTTCCACGCGATCTCTAGGCAATTAAGGCAAATCGTGTGAAGCAGAAAGAAGACTGAATGAGCCAAACAAAATTTTTGTAAGATACTCTGTTTTGATCTCAAAAAAACAGAGTAGAATAGAGCACAAATAACCAGTAGTATATTATAGGCAATAAAGGCCTATAAAGCATAGTGGTGATGAAGGCCAAAGCTTCTAATTTTAAGAGAACCTAAAGCTCTGATACCATGTGAAAAACAAAGAAAAGAAACGTGATTTTCATCTCATATATTACACACCAAAGAGTTAGCTTTATACAATAAACCTAGCAATAAAAAAGAAACTAACTAGACCACATTAGATCCCATGATTTATGAGATACTCTAACAGAAAATGAAACTAATTAAATCAGCATAATTCTAGGGATACAAGTTGTTACAAAATCTCCTAAAATAACTAACTATACACGTGTAAAATATAAGCTTTTTTTTCCACAAAAAGTATCTTTATCTCTCAACAAAAGTATGTTATAAATCTTCTCAAAGAGACAAAGAAGCTAGCATGTAGACAGACCAACACACTAATAGATCCCAAAAATAAGCTTATAGAGGTAAAAGAGGATATTGATGTAGATAGAGAAATGTATCAACGCCTAATAGGAAAACTCATCTACTTGTCTCATTCTAAGCTTGATATCGCTTATCCTGTTGAAGTGATTAGTCAATTCATGCGTAGGTCGAACAAGTTCACTTACAAGTAGCCAACAAAGTATTATAGTGTCTTAAAAGAACTCCAGGAAAGGGGATCCTATTTCAAAGAAGCACAGGCTAGTACTTGAAGCTTACACAGATGTAGACTATGCAGGTCTGTAATCGATAAAAGATCCGCTTCTGGGTATTATACCCTTCTTGGACGAAATCTTGTGACATAAAGAAGAAAAAAAAAAGCAAAAACAAAATGTTGTGGCAAAATTTAGTGCAGAGGGAAAATTTCGCATAATGACTCTAGGAATATGTGAACTATTGTGGGTGAAAATCATTATAGAAGACCTGAAGATCCAGTAGCATGGACCAATGAGACTATATTGCGATAATAAATCTATAATCAACATAGCATGTAATCTCGTTCAACATGATCAAACAAAACACATAGAGATAGATAGACATTTAAGGAGAAGTTCGATAATGGATTAATTTGCAGACCTTATTTGACTACTAGCTATCAACTTACAGATATACTTACCAAAGGACTAAGTAATGTAGCATTTCAAACCATTATGTCCAAGTTGAGAATGGAAAATATCTATTCACCAGCTTGAGGGGGAGTGCAAAAAAGTCAACTATATTAAATTTAGAAAATATTTAAATATCTGTATCTCTAGAATTAAGGTTAGACAATCTCTAAATAATAGAGATTAGATTTAGGTAGATTTTTAATTTCCTATTTACTGCTTACAGTAGTTTTACATAATCTCAAGGGGTTCTGTATCATTGATAAGTTTTTCTCAATATAATATTCTAACTTTTTTCACAAGTTTCAAACTGTATGGTTTTCGATTTATTTCAAGGATCAACTAAAAATTTGTATTTTTCAAACTAAAAAATAATGCAAATCAATATAAAACTTATTCATAAAATAGCTTGAAACAAAGCATGTTATACATAAAACCATGTATGCATAAAATAGCTTGAAACAAAGCATGTTATACATAAAACCATCTATGCATCAATGACATGCCACTCTACATTTTGCATGGCTACCTAGTGTAATACATGCAAGCCACGCATACGCAGCAAACAAGGTGTACATGATTCACTTAACACGTGCACATTTCATTTACACTCAATATGCAAGCTTGGCTAGTCTTAACACATGAGGCAACATTCAAGGTTTCAATCCAACCTAAGCATTATCCAAAATCATAATTAATTTGCATCTTGTAGCTTACCTTCACTTACCTTAGTAATCCAATCAATAGCATTGTGTGGCTTAGCTTAAGCTAGACAAATTCATAAAAATTAAATATCTCCTACGAAATAATAACTTTACTAAACCCACTTTTTAGTAATTATCTTCTTCGAGCTTTCAAGTTAAACTCAGCTTCCACACCACTCCAAATTCACTTCAAATCAATTCAATAATGTCTCAATAACATGTCCTCATAACCTTAATTGCATACCAAAAATATGTATATTAGAACCATAATTATTTAAGTCATTCATATGCCAAGTGTTTACTCTTCATTATTCTTTAATTTATATATGGGTGTGCATATATATATTTTTGTTAAGCCAAGATTAATTTATATATAATGAAAAAGCAGCGATCAAGACTTAAGCAACCATCAACAGATGTTGTACAACTAAAACATCAAGATTGAAAAACTAGAAAAAAGCCATCATACAAGAAACCAACTCCAACAACAACCAATATCATAACAAAAGAAAAGCCACACTTGAAAAGTAAAAAATACTCAAAGAAACACAACACATTCTCCATATGTTGAACCTTGGCGACAAAACATAAAGAAATCCATTGAAGTCCTTGAACACTTGACTGCTTGGAAGGTAATCATCAAAATCTCAACTCCACCCTCAACTTCCATCCAAGGAAGAATACCAACAAGTGACAAAGACATTAAAGTAACAAAAAGAAGTCAATACCATAATCCTTCAACTCATCCATATTCACCTGGTTATGTAAATTAATGGATAACTGATGCAGATAAGAACAAACTCAAAGAATTTAAAAATCAAACTACAACCAATAAAAAAATTGCAGGTGCAATCCATGAAATCCCCAAAATAGCTTCTTAGAACTCAAAACCAGAAAGGTTGCCCAAATAGAAAAGTGAAAAAAATTAAACTTCACCAAACATACTGCACTTAAGAATACACCCATGTTCATCCCATTTTACACCAGAAAATCTTTTAAGAAAATATAAAACAAACATTTTCACACTTTATAAAACCGATAAGAAAGTATCCAATTTTTCCTACAATAGAACAATACCTGAAACAACCAAAGCCATAGATGAAATGAAGCTATCCTAGCAGAAAGTTAATATTAGCCCAAGAAACAAATGGCTCTACAAATATCACCCATAAAATTTGCTAGAACACTACCAGAAACCGGAACACCCATACCATCAAATGACACTAGCTCTAATTAAGAAAAATACAGCCATACCTCCCCAATATCCTTCATCAAATTTTATACACTATCCATGAATTCATATCACGTCCTCACATTACCCATATATCTATGAATAACACACTTTCCTGACAACAATACTTTTTACACAATGAACTACTATCAGACCACCTCCCAACTCTCTTAATCATCTCAATTACTCTGTAAAAGATTCGATTAAACTCTCTCAATCTCAAGCAATAATTTCCTTCAACCTTTCCACCACTGTCTCATCATTTCAATTTGCTGAAAAACCTAACATTTTTTCGACTTCCCATGTCTTTTTTGCTTTTCTTGTAATCATATTGTATCTATTTTGAAAATACCCATCAGACAATGAATCATTTTCAACTTTACCTCCCAAATTTTTGAATTTCTTTCTTAGATTCTTTTTTTTTTAAAAAAAATCTACTTCTTATTTTCCCTCTCTATACAATCATTCTCATAATATCATCCTCAACATCTTATAAATGCTTTACCTTTCTAGGTTTTCTTTTGAAACATGTGACCTTATTATGTGTCTCATCTCTTTGATCTACGATTTCTTGAAACATGTGACCTTGTCCCCTGGTTAATTTCAAGCTCCATATTACATTCTAGTATTATAAGCCCAACCTGATTTTCAATACTATCATTTACTGACACATTTTTCAAATTGTCCTCCCTTTCATCTAAGTTCTCCAGCCTATCATCATCAGAACCCCCCTTAATTAAAGATTTTTATCATTATTAAGAATAAATTCCTTACTCATATCAGTCTGGTTACCAGGTGCCATGCAATTGTCCTTGGGAACTAATGAAGTGACCTTTTTCCAAGTTAACCTCCTCCATAAAGTCTTCCTCAAGCTCATCAACCTTACTCTCCCATCCCATGCATGCCACATCAATTTCAGCAATGACTTCATCAGAAATGTCATTGATTGATTCTTCCCTTTTGCCTTCTTCAACCTAGTCGAAAGACTATTCATCAACCTTACCACCTACGTCTTCCATCGCACTAACCTCATTACATGAACTAACCTCAAGATTTCAATTGCCTTTGCTTGTAATGTCATCAATCATATCACTTATGTCGCAGCAGCAATGTAGAGACGATTCAAAATCATCAACCACCTCAGAAACTATTACTGAGAATGTTTTATCACACTGTCAGGACCCCATTCTCAATCCATGACTTTATCCAAAATCACTACAAATTTTTCGCATTTTGACTTACCTTTCCTCTCTTCAATGGTTGGGCTGTGATTCGATGTCAGAGTCCTCACTTACCACATCATCCATTTCATACTGATTGTAACTGCTTTTATTATACATGTAAGATTATATAAAATCTAATACAAATACATTCCCCATAATATATAACGTATACATCACTGTGCTGTTTCTATGTTTAGATACACAACTGTACATAATAGGTATACCTGGCGATCGATAGGAACTAGCAGTGGACTCTGGGATACTATCCCTCGATAGCTCTCGCTCTACTGCTGACGCTCTGTAGAGAGATGTAAAGAAAGGGGGTGAGCATACAACGCGCTCAATAAGGAAATCAGGCAAGCAAGTAGATATCAACACTATCTACTCAAAATAATGCTATGCCTTGAAAAAATTATTTCCTTTACTCGCTTTAAAAAGCATGTCTTGAAATATAATATATATACTTGTACAGAATAAATCCCATGTACAGAAAATCATGTTTTCTTTCTCAAATGTAGGCATGTAGTGCAAAACAATGCATCGTATATAAATCATGCCTTTATGTAAATCATGCCATGTATATTTAAATCACAATAAATATGGCATAAAATGATTCACAACACAAAATCGGAGTCCGACCCATCCCTCAGGTCTGTCCGCAGTTTAAATCATTCAATCAATGTGATATATCATGTAAGACTCTGTGGTTAAATGAAAATAGTATCCTGGGCTATGATCATATCCGAAATGTGATCCCAAGCAACACAGTACTCGATGTGCGAGGCATCACTGCTGCAACGGGAGGGGGGTCAGTCCATCACAACCGCCAGCTATATCCTCCTCAACTCCACAACAACACACGGTACAGCGTACACCTCGCGCCACTCAGACACGATACAAAGTACACCCGTAGACCCGTCCTCACAGCCAGAGTGCCTACCATAGGTTTTAGCTCTCGCACTCGTGGAATATCAACATCACAGTCAGGGTGCCTAACATAGGTCTTAGCCCTCGCGCCTGTGGAAATATCATACCACATTCACAAATACCCTCATGCTGGCCATCCTCTCAAAATGTGACACTCAGTCACACAAGAATGCTGCATGAATAGGTACCATGTATATAATATCACATACAGTGTGCGCCCTCGAGTGCGACACACAGTCGACACTGCGCTCGACCACTGTTTCACATCACAAACTCAACTCTAGTGCGAGCAACCTCCAGCAACTAGGTCAATATATAGTTCATGTATTAAATCAAGTACGAGCAATAGCTCCAGTACTATGCTATGCATAATATCATCAAATCAAGTACGAGCAATAGCTCCAGTACTATGTCATGTATAAACCATGAAGAATCGAGTACGAGCAACGCTCCAGTACTCTGTCATGTATCTCATGTAAAACTCGAGTACGAGCTAATCGCTCCAGCATTCTGTCATGCATATATCATATAAAACTGAGTGTGAGTAAAACTCCAGTACTCTATCGTGCATGTCATGAAAATCTAGTGTGTATAAAAATCTAGCACTAATGTATGTGGAAAACATATGAAATCTAGTGCGAGCTATGCTCTAGCACGATTCATTCTCACATAATATGATAGATGGCTCTTTAAAAGGGATTGTTTATAAAACATCAAAATCAGCACTATAAAGTGTGCTTAAGTCACATCAACCTTAAATCTTTAGCCCATCTATTTATTTTCATGCTAAACAGCAGTTAAACACTCACAATAATAGTTTCCAAGCTTTTCGTAACTTTTCATAAAAGTTGACTTTTTGACTAACTAGGGGCAAAATCGTAATTTGCCACTATCGGGTCGCAAAAATTATTATTCACTTTCTCTGACCCTCAGAGTTTTTAAGTGAATGTAAAAGCAGACGAAAATACGTGCAGGTATCTCTAACTACTCGCAAAAGTCCCTTACCTCGGATCACGTCACGTGACCTCACTTCCTCGGTGCTGCTAAATCCCGCAGTCCGATCAGCTCTCAATATAAACTCCGGAGCTGTAAATAACCATTCCTCAGGTTAATTATAATTTTCCTACTGTATTACACATTAATACAGTCTATTTTCCCTTAATGGGCCTTAATAATCCTTAATGGGCCTTAATCCGTATTAAGCTCGTTTTTCACTTATTATTTCCCTTCATCAGGGTCTATCGACTCATTGGGCCTATCAATACCCATTGGGCTTTATTCCAAGCTCTTTGGATAACCCGTATATCATTTATGACATTTAATTCAAAATTCTGAATATAATTCACTAAATACGGAATTTAATCCGAAATGCGTAAAATAAATCTTAAATACGCAATAATCACATAATTTATCGTAAATGAACTTTACTTACCCGAGAATATGCGATGGTACGTAAATCGAAGTTCGATCGGGCTTCCGTTCGGAATTAATCGTCGAACTGCACAATTTATTATATTTAACTCCGGGTCAATTTCCGATTAAATATATTTAAATAAATTCATCGAAAATCAAATTGGTCACTTTTGACCTCGTATCGACTTACCCGAAGTCCGGTGAAATCCCAAAAATTTTCCTTTTCTTTTTTTCTTTCTTTTTCCTCTTTCTCCCCTTTTCTCCTTGGCTGAACCGGTCCGGTCCGGTTCAGCACAGAACCTTCTCCCCAAAACCGCCGATCGGTTCAGGCATCCTTTGGTCGTGCCGGCGTATTCCGGTCGGTTCCCGACGCATCACCACCGCCGTTTGGGGCCCCTAAGCCTGGGCAACACTCGGCTAGGCTCGATCGGGACCAAGCACCGCCGATGGCCGTCAGATTCCTCTTTTCCTCTGCGGCGTTCTCCTCTTCGATTCGCCGGCGTCCGACGTCGGTGGAGGGCGTGACCGGTGCCGATGGGTGCGCACGGTGTCGGGCTTCCTTTTTCGACTGCTTACCTGCCCATGGGGTGGCCGGTGCTCGCCGTCCGGTGGTCTTCTCCCTCGGGTCGGCTTGATTCCGTTTCCTCTGTTCTCTCTCTCCGATTTCTCTTCAGATTTTGTTTTTTCCTTCTTTTTTTTCTTTTTTTAATATATTTTTATTATTATTTTATTATAAAATAAAAATAAAAATCCCATAAATATCCCATAAATATCTAAAAATATCTCAAAAAATCATATTAAATTCATTTAATCCGTAAATGAATTTATCAGTCCGATTTTACTTTTTCGATATATTTTTCCACTATTTTTGGGCTCATTTTTCGAGGTAAAAATTTCGATAAATTCTAATAAATTTATATCTTGATCAATTGGACTCGAAATTCAATATTTTCCTCGATTTTGATCAAGATTCTTCAATTTCATATTCATATTTTTAATGAAATTGTCTTATCGAAATTATACCGAATTTCAGTCATTTGACCGTTTTACCCCTGCACTTGTTCGGGAATCAACTTAACCCTTATCTCGTTGTTATGTAGCTTACATGCATTTTTAATTTCTCAAATTGTCGATTGCATGTTTGTAAATACTCTTCTTATGATTCAACTATGTAATAAAGTGTTCATACACATAGGAATCATAAGGAACAAGCTACATAAAAATCCGGGTCTGACAATCCTCCCCCACTCAGAAAATTTGGTCCTCCAAATTAGAACCAAGTCAATCATCAAATAGGTGAGGGTACTTCTCTCGCATCAGACTCTCTAGCTCCCAAGTAGCTTCCTCTGAAGTATGATGCTGCCAGAGAATCTTCACTAATCCGATGGTCTTCGATCTCAATACCTTCTCCTTCCTATCCAATATCCGAATCGATCTCTCAACATATGACATGTCCTCTCGGAGCTCCAAAGGCTCGTAACTAATCACATGTGACGGATCCGGGTGATACTTCCGAAGCATCGATATGTGGAAGACGTTATGGACACCTGATAAGTCCGGTGGCAATGCCAACCTATACGCTTTATCTCCCACTCGATCAAGTATCTCAAAGGGTCCAATATAGCGAGGATTTAGTTTCCCGCTCTTCCCAAATCTCGCTATGCCTTTGGAAGGAGAAACTCTCAAAAACACGGATTCACCAACTGCAAACTCTAGTGGCCTACGTCTCCTGTCAGCGTAACTCTTCTGTCTGCTCTGAGCTATCCTCAGTCTCTCTACAATCAAGAGGACGTCCTCAGATGCTTGCGTAATCATGTCAGGAGCGAAAATCTTACGGTCACCCACTTCTTCCCATCCAATAGGGGAACGACATCTACGGCCATACAAAGCCTCATATGGTGCCATCCCGATACTCGAATGATAACTGTTATTGTAGGCGAACTCGACTAGTGGCAGGTGGTCATCCCAGGAGCCTCGATAATCTAGCACACATGCTCTCAACATGTCCTCCAGAGTCTGTATGGTCCTCTCTGACTGACCATCTGTCTGAGGATGGAAAGCGGTGCTCAAACTTAATTGGGTTCCCATGGCTTCCTGAAAATGTCCCCAAAAGTGGGATGTGAAGCGGGAATCCCTATCAGAGACTATGCTCACTGGTACACCGTGTAACCTCACTACCTCGCGTACGTACAGTTCTGCTAATGAACTCAGAGTATCGGTAGCTCTCATAGCTAGGAAGTGGGCTGACTTCATCAGTCTGTCGACGATCACCCATATAGTATCATGATTCCTGCGGGTTCTCGATAAACCCATCACGAAATCCATGGTGATATGCTCCCATTTCCATGTCGGTATAGGTAGAGGCTGCAATAACCCAGCAGGTTTCTGATGCTCTACCTTCACTTGCTGACATATGAGACACTTTGCCACGAAGTCTGCTACATCTCTCTTCATACCCGACCACCAGTATACCTTCCGGAGGTTCTGATACATCTTGTTACTCCCCAGATGTAACGTATACCTCGACAAATGAGCTTCCGCCAATATCAATCTCCTGAGTCCTGGATCCTCGGGAACACACAATCTGCCTCTGAACCTCAGTAGTCCATCTGAACTCAACTCAAAATCAGTCACGGTGCCCTTCTGCATATGACTACTCACATCCATACAAAATGGATCAGTTTGCTGAGCTACTCTGATCCTGTCCAACAGATCCGACTCCAAGCGTAGACTAGCTATCACATAGCCTGTATCCATGTCAGAAGGCACGACTCCCAAACTGAGGCTAGCAAACTGCTCTAGCAAATCATGTTCCCTAACCATCATATACGATACCATCCCCAGGCTCTTCCTGCTCAAGGCATCTGCTACAACGTTAGCCTTACCCGGATGATAAAGTATCTCACAATCGTAGTCCTTCAGAAGCTCTAGCCATCTTTTCTGTCTCATGTTCAGCTCCTTCTATGAGAACAGGTACTTGAGGCTCTTCTGGTCGGTAAATATCTGGAACTTCTCACCATATAAGTAGTGGCGCCATACCTTCAATGCAAACACTATTGCAGCTAGCTCCAAATCATGGATCGGATAGTTCTTCTCATGATCCTTCAACTGTCTGGATCCATAAGCAACTACCTTCTCATCCTGCATCAATACGCAGCCCAATCCCTGATGCGAAGCATCGATATACACTGCAAATCCTCCTGAGCTGGTAGGGATAGTGAGAATCGGAGCGGTAGTCAATCGACGCTTCAACTCCTCAAAACTCTTCTCACAATCCTCGTTCCATATGAACGGTGCACTCTTTAGAGTAAGACGTGTCAACGGAGCAGCCAACTTCGAAAATCCCTCAACGAATCTCTGATAGTATCCAGCTAAACCCAGAAAACTCCTGATCTCGGTGACTGTCCTTGGCTGTTCCCACTGAACCACAGCCTCTATCTTAGATGGATCAACTGATACACCATCTTTTGATACAACATGTCCCAAAAACGAGATCTGTGACAACCAAAAGTCACACTTACTGAGCTTAGCATAGAACTGATGCTCCCGTAGCATCTGCAACACGATCCTGAGGTGCTCCTCATGTTCCTCCTTGGATCTCGAATACACCAATATGCCATTGATGAAGATGATAACAAACTGGTCCAAATATGGCTTGAACACATTGTTCATCAAAGCCATGAAAGCAGCTGGAGCATTCGTCAATCCGAATGGCATGACCAAGAACTCATAGTGGCCATATCGGGTACGAAATGCTGTCTTGGGTACATCTCCACCCCGAACCTTCAGCTGATGATACCCAGACCTCAGGTCAATCTTGGAAAAGACCTGTGCTCCCTGAAGCTGATCTAACAAGTCGTCAATGCGTGGAAGGGGGTATCTATTCTTGATGGTGGCCTTATTCAACAATCGGTAGTCTATACACAATCGGAGGCTCCCATCCTTCTTCCTCACAAACAGAACCGGTGCTCCCCAAGGTGAAACACTAAGTCGAACAAAACCCCTATCCAACAGCTCCTGTAACTGTCTCTTGAGCTCCTACAGCTCAACTAAAGCCATGCGATATGGTGGTCTCGAAATAGGCTCCGTACTAGGTACCAGATCTATGCAGAACTCCATCTCTCTGTCTGGTGGTAACCCTGGCAATTCATCCCGGGAAAACATCTGGGTACTCACTGACCACAGTAATATCTGACAACTCCGGATGTGCCTTATCCATATCTACCACGTACGCAATGAAACCTTGATATGTTGAAGGTTTTCTAAATCAGTAACCATGTAATAATCATAACTACTCCTTTCATTTATTCTTATTAAACTTTACAACATATCTAGTAGGGTGAGGAAACATAACTGTCTTAGCATAACAATCTAAAACAGCATGGTTTGCAGATAGCCAATCCATTCCTAATATTATATCAAAGTCACTCATACTTAGCAATATTAGATTGGCTGTCATCTCCTTATCCCCTACTCTCAACTTGCTGTCATTAAATACATATTCTACCACTTGACTACTATTCATAGGCGTACTAATCAACATCATCATACATAAATGTGTACGCTCTACATGTCTTGCTAATTTACATGCAAATGAAGGCGATACAAAAGAATGCGTGGCACCAGGATCAATTAAAACATATGCTTCAATATCATAAATCAGGATGTTACCTCGAATCACATCCGATGAAGCATCAGCTGTTCCCTGGTCCAAAGCATGTACTCGCCCTTGACCCATCACTTGTTTCCCCTTCTCCTCTGCCGTCGCTCTACCTCTCTGAGCAGACGTACCTGCTGGGGTTCTATCAGGCTCCCTGCCCCTCAGTGGTGCAGCTACATATGTCTCTGGGCACTCTCTAGCCATGTGCCCTTGTTTGCCACATCGGAAACATACAATAGGAGTTAGCGGACACGGTCTACTTCCATGTTGCTTACCACACCTTCTGCACTGATCAACAGTAGGTCTCTGTCCTCCTATGACAATGCCCTTCGCTGGGGCTACAGTCGGATAAGCAGGAGGTCTAGCATATTTCTCTCGTGCCTCCTCTACCCGTGACCTCTTACCGAAGAGTCTCCTCCCTCCTCGATAACTGAAATCTCTAGCCGGCCTCTTCTTCGGTATTTCTCGACTACGGCTAAACTTCCCAAACTCGGAAGCATTTCTCTCGTAATCCTGCTCACATAATTGTGCCCTGCGTACTGCTTCCTCATAGGTCACTATGTCTAATGGGACCAACTTGGACCGTAGCACCGGCCTCAACCCGTCAATAGACCTGTAGACCTTCCTGGTCTCACTGTACATGGTATCCGGGTCATATCTTCCTAGGGATAGGAATTAAGTCTCATACTCATCCACAAATAAACTCCCCTGGTTTAGTCCCAAAAACTCTGCCTGTAGTTTCCGCTGTCCGGTGTCAGGAGTAAACTGCCTCCTGAAGGCCTCCCGAAATATATCCCAACTGATATCTGCGTGTCGGGATCTCAATATAGGTCGGGTGGACTTCCACCAATGCTCTGCAGCTCCCGTCAATAGGAACGCAGCAAACGCGACCATCTCCGAGGTCGTACACTCGAAGAATCCATAAAGCTTCTCCAGTTCTGCTAACCACTCCTCAGCAACCACTGGGTCCTTGACCCCACTAAATGATGGAGGTCTAAACTTCTGGAATTCTCACAATCGATGCAGATCACATCCATATCCTAATCCAATACCACCCGAAATCGGTGGGGGTGTAGGAGCATCTACAGTCCTCTGTGCATCAGCTGTCTGCGTAGGTGTATCAGGGGCAACTGCCTCTCCTGTAGCAGCTCCTGCCTCCTGTCTCTGCCTACCTGGCATCGTCTGTGCCAGTATCTCGATAATAGTCTTGAGACCACGCTCTAATCTCGTGAAGCGCATCTCTGCACACTCGGGTGCCTCAGTAGCAGCTGGAGTCTCATGCGTAGGTAATGGTCCGGCAGCGGCTCGTCCCTCGGGTCTATCTCCTCGGCCTCCAGCCCTACTTCTCATACCTCTACCACTACGCGTATTTTCCATATAGGCAAAGTTCCTGCATTCATAATAATGAATTAGTCCATCTCCTATCCGGTATACACAGTTATATCTAAACACAGCACAGTACTATGGGGATGTACACTTTCCTATTTTCTAACACCGACTCACATCAGACCAACCTCTGCTCTGATACCATTCTGTCAGGACCCCATTCTCAATTCATGACTTTATCCAAAATCACTACAAATTTTTCTCATTTTGACTTACCTTTCCTCTCTTCAATGGTTGGGCTGTGATTCGATGTCAAAGTCCTCACTTACCACATCATCCATTTCATACTGATTGTAACTACTTTTATTATACATGTAAGATTATATAAAATCTCATACAAATACATTCCCCATAATATATAACGTATACATCACTGTGCTGTTTCTATGTTTAGATACACAACTGTACATAATAGGTATACCTGGCGATCGATAGGAACTAGCAGTGGACTCTGGGATACTATCCCTCGATAGCTCTCGCTCTACTGCTGACACTCTGTAGAGAGATGTAAAGAAAGGGGGTGAGCATACAACGCGCTCAGTAAGAAAATCAGGCAAGCAAGTAGATATCAACACTATCTACTCAAAATAATGCTATGCCTTGAAAACATTATTTCCTTTACTCGCTTTAAAAAGCATGTCTTGAAATATAATATATATACTTGTACAGAATAAATCCCATGTACAGAAAATCATGTTTTCTTTCCCAAATGTAGGCATGTAGTGCAAAACAATGCATCGTATATAAATCATGCCTATATGTAAATCATGCCATGTATATTTAAATCACAATAAATATGGCATCAAATGATTCAAAACACAAAATCGGAGTCCGACCCATCCCTCAGGTCTGTCCGTAGTTTAAATCATTCAATCAATGTGATATATCATGTAAGACTCTGTGGTTAAATGAAAATAGTATCCTGGACTAGGATCATATCCGAAATGTGATCCCAAGCAACACAATACTCGATGTGCGGGGCATCACTGCTGCAACGGGAGGGGGGTCAGTCCATCACAATCGCCAGCTATATCCTCCTCAACTCCACAACAACACACGGTACAGCGTACACCTCGCGCCACTTAGACACGGTACAAAGTACACCCGTGGACCCGTCCTCACGGCCAGAGTGCCTACCATAGGTCTTAGCTCTCGCACCCGTGGAATATCAACATCACAGTCAGGGTGCCTAACATAGGTCTTAGCCCTCGCGTCTGTGGAAATATCATACCACATTCACAAATACCCTCATGCTGGCCATCCTCTCAAAATGTGACACTCAGTCACACAAGAATGCGGCATGAATAGGTACCATGTATATAATATCACATACAGTGTACGCCCTCGAGTGCGACACACAGTCGACACTGCACTCGAACACTGTTTCACATCACAAACTCAACTCTAGTGCGAGCAACCTCCAGCAACTAGGTCAATGCATAGTTCATGTATTAAATCAAGTACGAGCAATAGCTCCAGTACTATGATATGCATAATATCATCAAATCAAGTACGAGCAATAGCTCCAGTACTATGTCATGTATAAACCATGAAGAATCGAGTACGAGCAACGCTCCAGTACTCTGTCATGTATCTCATGTAAAACTCGAGTACGAGCTAATCGCTCTAGCACTCTGTCATGCATATATCATATAAAACTGAGTACGAGTAAAACTCTAGTACTCTATCATGCTTGTCATGAAAATCTAGTGCGTATAAAAATCCAGCACTAATGTATGTGGAAAACATATGAAATCCAGTGCGAGCTATGCTCTAGCACGATTCATTCTCACATAATATGATAGATGGCTCTTTAAAAGGGATTGTTTATAAAACATCAAAATCAGCACTATAAAGTGTGCTTAAGTCACATCAACCTTAAATCTTTAGCCCATCTATTTATTTTCATGCTAAACAGCAGTTAAACACTCACAATAATAGTTTTCATGCTTTTCGCAACTTTTCACAAAAGTTGACTTTTTGACTAACTAGGGGCAAAATCGTAATTTGCCACTATCGGGTCGCAAAAATTATTATTCACTTTCTCTGACCCTCCGAATTTTTAAGTGAATGTAAAAGCAGACGAAAATACGTGCAGGTATCTCTAACTACTCGCAAAAGTCCCTTACCTCGGATCACGTCACGTGACCTCACTTTCTCGGTGCTGCTAAATCCCGCAGTCCGATCAGCTCTCAATGTAAACTCCGGAGCTGTAAATAACCATTCCTCAGGTTAATTATAATTTTCCTACTGTATTACACATTAATACAGTCTATTTTCCCTTAATGGGCCTTAATCCGTATTAAGCCCATTTTCCACTTATTATTTCCCTTCATCAGGGTCTATCGACTCATTGGGCCTATCAATACCCATTGGGCTTTATTCCAAGCTCTTTGGATAGCCCGTATATCATTTACGACATTTAATTCAAAATTCTGAATATAATTCACTAAATACGAAATTTAATTCGAAATGCGTAAAATAAATCTTAAATACGCAATAATCACATAATTTATCGTAAATGAACTTTACTTACCCGAGAATATGCGATGGTACGTAAATCGAAGTTCGATCGGGCTTCCGTTCGGAATTAATCGTCGAAGTGCACAATTTATTATATTTAACTCCGGGTCAATTTCTGATTAAATATAATTTAAATAAATTCATCGAAAATCAAATCGGTCACTTTTGACCTTGTATCGACTTACCCGAAGTCCGGTGAAATCCCAAAAATTTCCCTTTTCTTTTTTTCTTTCTTTTTCCTCTTTTTCCCCTTTTCTCTTTGGCTGAACCGGTCCGGTCCGGTTAAGCACAGAACCTTCTCCCCTGAACCGTCGACCGATTCAGGCATCCTTTGGTCGTGCCGGCGTATTCCGGCCGGTTCCCGACGTATCACCACCACCGTTTGGTGCCCCTAAGCCTGGGCAACACTCGGCTGGGCTCGATCGGGACCAAGCACCGCCGATGGCCGCCGGATTCCTCTTTTCCTCCGTGGCCTTCTCCTCTTCTATTCGTCGGCGTCCGGTGTCGGTGGAGGGCGTGAACGGTGCCGATGGGTGCGCACTGTGTCGGGCTTCCTTTTTCGACCGCTTACCTACCCGTGGGGTGGCCGGTGCTCACCGTCCGGTGGTCTTCTCCCTCGGGTCGGCTTACTTCCGTTTCCTCTGTTCTCTCTCCCCGATTTCTCTTCAGATTTCGTTTTTTCCTTTTTTTTAAATATATTTTTATTATTATTTTATTATAAAATAATAATAAAAATCCCATAAATATCCCATAAATATCTAAAAATATCTCAAAAAATCATATTAAATTCATTTAATCCGTAAATGAATTTATCAGTCTGATTTTACTTTTTTGGTATATTTTTCAACTATTTTTGGGCTCATTTTTCGAGGCAAAAATTTTGATAAATTCTAATAAATTTATATCTTGACCAATTAGACTCGAAATGCAATATTTTCCTCGATTTTGATCAAGATTCTTCAATTTCATATTCATATTTTTAATGAAACTGTCTTATCGAAATTATACCGAATTTCAGTCATTTGATCGTTTTACCCCTGCACTTGTTCGGGAATCAACTTAACCCTTATCTCGTTGTTATGTAGCTTACATGCATTTTTAATTTCTCAAATTGTCGATTGCATGTTAGTATGCATGAGAGTTGCTGGAGCTTAGCTCGCATCCTGGAGCTTAGCTCGCATCCTGGAGCTTAGCTCGCATCCTGATTTAGTATGCATGAGAGATGCTGGAGCTTAGCTCGCATCCTGTTTTGATTTAATTATGCATGAAGTCGTGCTGAAGTGTAACTCGCACGAGATTTGATTTAATTATGCATAAAGCCGTGCTGGAGTGTAACTCGCACGAGATTTGATTTACTTGAGCATTCATTTGTGCTGGAGCGTTGCTCGCACAAAGTTTTATATGGTTTTCATAATTCATTTGAATGTCGTACTGGAGTTTTTCTCGTACGAGGTTTTCACTAAGTTTCTATACATATCTGTACTAGAGCATTGCTCGTACGTGGATTTTACTTGAAATCATATTCAGTTTAAGTCGTACTGGAGCGCTGCTCGTACGCAGATTTTACTGATTTTATGAAACTGTGCTAGAGCTTCGCTCGCACGAGGTTTTTCGATATCATGAATATGCATAGAGCCGTGCTTGAGCGTCGCTCGCACAGGGATTTATATGACATGCATATAGCCGTGTTGGAGCCTTCTGTAGACTGTGTCATAGTGAGATGATATGCTCACACGTGCATTCTGAGACAGAGATGATTTGGGTGGATAATACCTATTGCAAGCACCCCTGATTGAGCTTGGGTTCACGGAGTACGTTGTACCGTGTATATCATGCGGAGTACGCTGTACCGTGGGGATTGTTGGAGTGGAGTGGCATTAGCCACGAGGCAGCAAGCCTTGCCCTCGCAATCCTGGTGTTATGCTGTTCTGGCGGGTAGGACGACCCACCTCCCGTTTCAGGTGTGATACCCCGCACACTAGGTACCGTGTTGCCAGGGATCACTAGGATATGGCCATAGTCCTCGATGTTACTGATAATTACCTGATTGTCTCACATGATATAACTTGTGTTCTGTTAGACCAGGGTAGACCCGAAGGAGGGGTCAGGCCCCCGATTTGACA
Organism: Firmiana major; assembly: GCA_033439115.1. Taxonomy (NCBI): domain Eukaryota; kingdom Viridiplantae; phylum Streptophyta; class Magnoliopsida; order Malvales; family Malvaceae; genus Firmiana; species Firmiana major. The sequence goes on along the minus strand of CM065907.1, from coordinate 37,267,894 downwards.
ATTTTATGATTTCATGATTTTATGATTTTCTACTATGCTCAAATATATTTTAGATGATTTTATGATCTATGACCCTGAAAGAAGGGTGGGTTTATAACCTGAGTTTTATAATGAACTTTATTGAATTGTTTTATGAGATGGACCCGGAAGGGTTAGTTTTTACTGTAGTTTTAAAGAAATGATTTGAATGCAGTAGCATGATGATGTTTTTCATGCTTTTATTTCAAATTCATGATTTGTCTTACATGACATGAACGGATGCATGATCTTGTTTTACTTCATGCTTATTATGATTTAATAATGTCACATAAAATGCTTTGAATGCATGAATTACATGATTTATATATGCACAAATAGTTTTGGATAAACTATGGCATTGAATATGCATAACTTTGTGCGTGAAATTTTAAATGAAAAGAAATGGATTTAAGGGCATGGCATTATGAGCATGTGGATAGTGGAGCTATCTACTTACTTGCATAATTGCCTTACTGAGCGTGTGGTTTGCTCACCCCCCTTATTTTCCCATCTTTTCAGAGCACTCGCAATAGTTATTGAGTGGCTGAGGACTTGCATGCTTGGTATCCGCTGCTTCCCATCGAGAGACAGGTATACACATTTGTATAGTTTTGTATCTAAATATGTAATGCACGGTACTGTAAACGGATATGATGTCGGGGATATAGTTTTATATATACCATTGGGTATGTATTTATTTAAAGTCAAAGAATAGTAAACTCTGATATGTGAATATGATTATGGAAATGGATTGGTAATAGTGAGAGGTGACTAACACTGAATCATAGCCCAACTATGTTGTAGGATGGTCACGACGAGAGAAAGGTAAGAATTAAATAATAAATGAAAAAGTGAAAAATTTACTCTGATTTTTAGGTAATTTGGGTCGTGACACTAGGAAAGAACCTAGTGATAAATAAATTACGATATTACCCTTGATATAGGGAACTGCATACCATTGAGCATCAGGATTGCAAGATTTGAAAAAAATGCATGAATTGCATATTTTGATGTTTTCACTATAAAACACTGCTTTTTAGCAAGTATATGGATAGATTAGCTATTGTTTACATGATTTGCATCATGGCAGCATGCTATTTATACTAGACTCTGATTTTGAGTTATTTTCAATGAAAATAGAGCCATTTATCAGAATTGTGAATGAAATAAATCGTGCTGGAACTGCGTGTTAACTAACAGGTTACACGATCCTGCTTGCACGAGATTTTAAATGGTATTGATAATGAAATTGTGATAGAGCTGCGTGTTAACTAACGAGTTACACACTCTTGCTCGCATATGATTTTTATGTTATTGATAATAAAATCATGTTGGAGCCCTCGTGTTGACTGTGTGTCACATTGACTTGCTCGCACTGGTATATGAGACAAGGTTATGGTTGATGATTAATGCTGAGGTCATAAAAGCCTATCTACTCTCAGGTAGCCTCGAGCATATAGTATATTGACAGAGTCCATGGCGTAGGATGTATGGACAGGGTCCATGGAGTACGTTGTACCATGAGATGATACATGGAGTACCTTGTACCGTGTTGGCATCTTCGGACAGATGATAGAGTAGAGATGAGCTGATGGGTTGGATTGACCCACCTCCCTAGGCAACTGACACCCTTGTATGCCTAGCTAGCAATTGCTTGGGGTCCCTGACTATGGCCATATGTCCACAAATGATTACATATCCCTACCTAGTCTCAAAATAATATCAATGGTTTAAAAAAATATGATTTGTGATTATGACAGAATCACTTATTGCCAGTACCAGAGGAGTACTGATTTTGAAAATGAAAAGAAAGAGAAATGTGATGATTTGAAATGTGCTTAAAGTGAAATGAAAAAGCTTTCTATCGAATTAATGATTTTTGAATAGATTGCTATGGTTTGTCAAATGCATTTGCCTTGTGATGAAATTAACCATGCATTATAAGCACGTAGATAGTATAGTTATCTACCTGCTGTCATGTTTTTCTTACTGACGTGTTAGCTCATCCCTTTTTTTCTCACTCTACAGATCAGGCTCAATAGAGCATATTGCGGTCATCCCTGCTAGTTCTTTTATTGTATAGCTCTCTTTGCTGCGCAAAGGTATATATATACACACGTATTTTGTATCTGAACACTAAATCACACAGACATGTACTGTATAAATTATTGGAGATGTAAAGTATGAAAAACGATTATATAAATAGATGTACATAGTTCATGAGATGTATAATTATGTTTAATATTTGATACATTTGAATGAATAGAAATGAGTAACATCGACTCACAGCCCAACCAAATCTTAGGAATGAAATGGAAAAAGGTCAACGATAACGGTCGTGACACAAAGTTATCATGCAATTACATCATGCACTTTTAAAACTATGCATAAACTTCGATTTTAAGTCTTAAAAGGTAATGATTTCATAAATCGCGGGGAATAAAAATGGGTTATATTAAACAACCCCTTTTAAAATCAAAACACTTCACAAAACATACTAACATAACTCATAGTTTATAAACCAGGGTGCAAAATCAAGACACGGGAAAACTTGAAATCCGGTAACCTGACACTCTTAGCGAAAACATGTAAATCTGACAAAATCATGCATGAGCTCAATTTAAACATTCAATACAAATAGAAGAGAAGTGGCACAATCCTTTGCTTGTCATGGAACCAATTACACAATGAAAACACTTATGGTCATAGTGACTACCGCCCTATCCTAATTGATTAGGTCCCGCACTAGGGTACTAAAGACTAGATCAAAGTCTACATTAGTAGGTAGCATAAAAATCTCGATGCCACAAAGGCATCTCCATGAATCACTTGTCACCGTAGGGCAATCAGATAGAACCTCCTACCGGTGCTAGAGGTGGCTCTCACGACCCATAAACCCAATGTCACTCAGGCATCCCCGTGAAGCACTTAGTACCGTAGGGCAATCACATAGAACCTCATAGCGGTGCTAGAGATGGCTCTCATAAGACATGACTGCCACCGACATTTTCAAGGATTGCCAGCACTATAAAAAAGATACCACCACGATAGGTGTACAGTATAAGTACGCAAATCACCTCAATTCAAAACTTAAAGTTCGAAAAAGTAAATCATTGATTATTAAAACGTGCAATTTCATCTCAAATAGACAACCATCAATTTGTTTACAGCACCGCACTTTCCCAAATTGCAGTCAAAACAGCCCATGCAACCAAGTTGTAAACATCATGCATAGATACGCAAAACAATAAAATCAGATAGTGAGACGTTTGTACCCATTTGGATTTAACTGTTTTTATTTGACACTACAAATCCGTACACTTATATAACTATAACATCATTTTGACTAAGGCTAGTAACTACGAACAAATGTTACAATATTAGTGAAAATCGGGTAAGGTAGATAACCAGTTTAAAATTAATCCTAACTAAACTAACAGCCTATGGTTCCTAGAAAACTTTTAACTCAACCTAAGGTATCCTACTAACTACAAGTTATATAAATCTCTTGCCACAAAAACGATGCGCAAATTAATATCCTTCCTCACCTTAGACACGAATATATGTGTCTAAGTCTCCTCGGCACCCAACGAGGTAGTACCTACATTTTCGCATACAAGAACATCAATCTTTTTTCTTATTTCCTAAGGTTTCATACTTAAAACTAATTCTACACATGCATTTAGATCTGGCCAGCCTACCACAATCACTTTTAACAAGATTAAATTATGTATCTCTTCTGACTGAATACTACAGTTTCTCTCTTCGTAATATATTAAATTTTATTTACATCCTGGATTTATAAGGACTCATTTATACTTAAATTATTTCCAAAATACTATTATCCCGTGAAGCACTTGGCACCGTAAAACAATCACATAAAACCTCCTACTGGTGCTAGAGATGGCTCTCACAGGACATGACTGCCACAAAGACATTTTCAGGGATCGCCAGTAATATAAAAAAGATACCACCACGATGGGTGTACAGTATAAGCACGCAAATTACCTCAATTCAAAACTAAAAGTTCAAAAAAGTAAATCATTGACTGTTAAAACGTGCAATTTCATTTCAAACAGGCAACCATCAATTTGTTTACAACACTGCACTTTCCCAAATTGCAGTCAAAATAGCCCATGCAACTAAGTTGTAAACATCATGCATAGATGCGCAAAACGATAAAATCAGGTAGTGAGACATGTGTACTCATTTGTGTTTAACTGTTTTTATTTGACACTACAAATTGGTACACTTATATAACTATAACATCATTTTGACTAAGGCTAGTAACTACGAACAAATGTTACAGTATTGGTGAAAATCAGGTAAGGTAGATAACCAATTTAAAATAAATCCTAACTAAACTAACAGCCTATGGTTCCTAGTAAAATTTTAACTTAACTTAAGGTATCCTACTAGCTATGAGTTATATAAATCTCTTACCACCAAAACGATGCGCAAATTAATATCATTCATCGCCTTAGGCACGCATATATGTGTCTAAGTCTCATCGGCACCTAACGAGGTAGTAGCTGCATTTTCGCATACAAGAACATCAGTCTTTATTCTTATTTCCTAAGGTTTCATACTTAAAACTAATTCTGCGCATGCATTTAGATCCGGCCAACCAACCATAATCACTTTTAATAGGATTAAATTATGTATCTCTTCTGACCGAATACTACAGTTTCTCTCTTCGTGATATATTAAATTTTATTTACATCCTATATTTATAAGGACTCATTTATATTTAAATCATTTCCAAAATACTATTATATCATGTTTAAATTAAGTTTAAACTAAGTTTCTTGTTTTAATTGATTGAAGCTATTTATATTACCCAATTCCCAACCTTTCACTCACAATCCCTACAAGTAATCTAATATGCATACTGATTACATCGTAGTTTACTAGTTTATATTCTCAAAACCCATTTTAGCATGATTTTCCTAACTCCTTTCGTCATGGCCGAAGCTTACACTTAATGTTCCAACTTGCATCGCTTAAGTTTAATCATGCAACCATGGAACAATGTTATTTACATCATACATTACAGATCAAATCTTTAAATTTCAGCTAAACAGGTTGTTCCCAATTAACAGAATTTTCCCTACAAGTTTCATAGTGGCTGAATCTACTCTTTTATACCCATTACATGATTTTAACAATAAATTAAATCTAACATGACAAACAGTAAATTCAACCAAAATAAATTCATAAATTTTATCCAAAATATCAGTTCCCAATCTAATTATCAAAATCCTCAATTTGCAAACCCTAACTTTACCTAACTTCTTTAAAACTATAATTAAATTGAATTCTACACTAATCATACTTCTATAACACAATTTGTATAGAAATTTAACTAGAGAAAGCTTTGGTTTTACCTTGAAGTCCACAGGTATAACAATGGAGAAATAGAAAAATGGGTTTTTGTTTGGTTTTGGTACTGTTGACGTCAGAGGGCAAGGGAAAGGCGTGAAGGGATAGATGGGATGATGGTGATCATCGAAGCCCTCGGTTTAGAGGAGCCGACGTCTTCGCTAATGGCTGGTTCTCAAAACAGAGGGAAAAGGGTGTTCGAGGAAAGGGAAGGGGAATGTCATCAGCGGTAAAGAGGTAAAGGGAAAGGCTATCGGTTTGGGGTGGTTTTTCGGTCGCAGACTGTCTGGGTGTGGACGACAGAGGGAGAAGGGAAGAAAAAGGGAAGAAAATGGGGGAAAGGGGCTCGGGGTCTCGCGATAGGAGGGGGGGTCGCACGATCCTAATTACAGTTTTCCTTTTTTTTTTTGTATTTCCTATTACATATATCTATATGTATTTTTATAAATACCTATGTATATATATATTCCAAATTATGCTTAAATTATTTAATTAACTACCTTAATTACATTTTGGTTTATTATCACCATGATTAAGTTATTTTAGCTTTAGTTTACCTATTTAGTTAAATTCCTATATTACATTTAATAATCTTCATAAAACTTAATCAAATTGCATGAATCCATTCATTAACTAATTAATTTATTTCGTAATTAATTTATTTCGTGGACATACTCATGCATAAACATTCTAGTAACTTAATATTTAGCTAAATATCGAGATATACAAGTTAATGGTCTTACAGTATCATGTCTAGCCTTTAACACCTCCCCTGAGCTACTTCTTAAACTGAGAGATGAAGCCTCGGTAACTCTACATTCCTGCTCACCTTTCCTCTTCGCCTAGCCTTGTCTTCTTCAGTTTTACAGAGGGTGGCTCCCTCTGTTTTAATCCCCATAGCTCCCTTACCCTCTCTCGATGGACGACCTCACTCTCCCTTGGCAGCAGCTGCTGCGTTCCACACGATGTTCGCTTCAGGGTTTTATCTTTCTTTCTTTCTTTTTTTTTTTTTTGCCAGCAATTGCTTCTTTTCCACCTACCAATCTCCCTCAATTCTCTTCTCTTTCGGTCTAGGGTCTTGGGTTGCAGAGGACATGAGTCCTCTGCATCATTTCATATTCTCATCTGACATGCTCCAAGTGGAAGCCAATCAAAGTTTTCATTTAAAAAAAAAGAAAGTATTTATTATTTTTTATAGTCGGATATTTATAAATTTTCATAACATTTAATTATATATATATATCTTTAATTTATATATATAATCACATTACACTCATGTCTTAATAAACCATTTTCTTATTTGGACTTTATGTATTTCTCTAATATTTTTTTATATGTTTAGAAGGTACTAAAAATAAATTACTTTAAAACTCTTACTTGTAGCTAAGAAGTAAAAGTTGAATCCATAGGTATGAAAGTAATTAAATTAAAGCAAATTAAAGTTCTAGATAATTATAAAAGAAAACAATAAGGGGGATTTTATATTATAACTAATGCAAATAAAATAAAAATAAGAAAATAATTTAAAAGTCAATTTAAAGAATTGGTTTTCAATAAATTAAAAGGCTTTGGTAAGTATTTATTATTTTTTATAGTCGAATATTTATAAATTTTCATAACATTTAATTATATATATCTTTAATTTATATATATATATATATATATATATATAATGTAACGACTCTAAACCCTTGAAATTTGGGGGATTTTTTTCACTTAATTTACCCACTTATTCCCTTCTTCACTTAGGTTATATTCCTATGCAGTGTCAAATCACTTTTCCTAATTCTTTATCCGTAATTATATTTAATTTCCCTATTTTGACATATATGGCCGATAGAAATTTTGGCAACATAACGGCTTACATATGAGCCTACCCACCTGCAATTCAATTGTTTTGACAATCCTAGATATCCACAACTACCAAGCATATTTTCCAACAGTCCTAGATATCCACAAATACAAAGCATACTTTCCAAATCCACATTTATAACTCAATACATCCATTTCAATTAAATGCCAATCATCTTCAACCTAATCCCAAAAATAATATTCCTTGCATCGTTTTCCTTACAAATTACATCCCAACAAAGTGTTTTCAATATATGTCTGTGCATACAAAAATGTCTGGTACATGAATGTAATTGTATACCTTTTTGCGTGTATAAAAAGTAACCTAGGGTAGCTTTTCCCCACCAGCCTACGTCATGTACGCGGCAGGTAACGCCTATAGATTCACTGCAAATAGTCTGAAGGTAGAGGGGTGAGTTTTTGGGGAAAAGCCCAGTAAGATAATACTTTTAAAACAATTCTGATATATAAAAGCATATCGGTTCGTAACCAATCATCGTACATCTCATGAAAACACATATTCATTCATCATGGTCGATATTCATAATTTGTCACAACCCAAAACTACCCAAAAATTAGAGTAAATTTTTCATTTTTATTTCATACTTATCTATCCTCCGAATCGTGACCACACTCCACTAATAATTGGGTTGTGCGTCAATGCCAGTCCCACCATTTAATCATCATATAACTTAATTTCTTATTAAAGAAAAAGGTAAACACATTCGTTTTTCATTTATTCTTTTTCATTTATTTACAAGTGTTTACATTATCTATACATCCCTGACAGTTACTTACAAACATGTTACTGCGCTATACTTATTTAGATACAATATGTATAAGTGTATATACCTTAACATGATAGGTAGCAGCGGATATCAGGAATGCAGTACTCAGTTGCCTCAATGTCTACTGGAAGGAATCTGTGTAGGAAAATGAAAGGGGTGAGCACATCAAGCTCAGTAAGGCAATCCTACGAACAAGCATGTAAAACAAGTTCATATATGGATTCAAAAGCATGGAAAACTCGACATGCATATCCATTTAAAACATTTCATCATTGTTAAAATTTCACAACATAGTTAGGACTCAACCCTTCCCTCAGGTGTTCCTGACTCACACGAAACCATAAAATCAAATGCTTTTTAAAGCAATAATAATATGCGATTCACTGAATGTCATGTAAAACCAGTTGACATCATTCATGGGTTTAAATAGCATGGAAATAACCTCATGCAAGTTTTCGTTTAAAACCCAATTTAATTTCCATCAAAACCATATCTCAGTTAAGATCCAACCCCTCCCTCGGGTGATCCTATCTCACATAAAAATCCACAAATGAGTTTCTCAAAATATCAACATGCGAGACTAGGCAATATATGTATATCTCAGGCAAATAACCAGGACTATGGCCACGTGTCCTTGTGATTCCCACTACTGCACGGATCCTAGTGTACGGGGTCTCACCACGATCGAAAACCGCCCCGGGAGGTGGGTCAGTCCATCCCGTCGGTCCTGTCCGATCCTACGCATCTGAAGATGCCACTTGTATCCAAAGATACCACGCATCCGAAGTGCCACACAGTACAGCGTACTCTATGCTACTTGCACGATACAACGTACTCCATGGACCCATATCATATCTCCATACTCATGCCCTATCTCAAAACGCACGTGCGAGCCTATTTAATCGTTGTGACACACAGTCTACCCGACGCTCCAAGCACGGCTCATCGCATGATTTTAGAAAAATAGTGCGAGCGAGGCTCCAACACTCTCATAAAATCAAGTAAACCTAGTGCGAGCTGAGCTCTATCACTCTGTACACATTTCATGTGAAAATCTGGTGCGAGTTAGACTCCAGCACCGTACTACAAAAATTATATAAAAATCTGGTGCGAGTTAGACTTTAGCACCGTGTCACGAAAATCATATAAACAAATCTGGTGCGAGTTAGACTCCAGCACTAATACATGTAAAACTGTAGTGCGAGCTCTCACTCCAGCACTAAGGTATGCATCACACAACTCAAAACTCGTGCGAGCTGTGCTCTAGCACGTCACATTTCTGAAAATCATGTAGGCGGCTACATTTCTCAAATCATTTTCAAAGAAAATCAAAATCTGTTGAAAATATGCAGTGTTGTGCATTTTTATTTAAAAGTTAGCCACCTGACTCATGCATGTGTTCAAACATCTCAAGAAATGAGCAAGAACCTCTTGTCCTTGCTCCTCCCACATTTTTCCTAAAATTGGAAATTTTACCCTTAACAAGGGTATTTTGGTAATTTATCCATTCGGGGCCCTAAAACTTTTATCTAAAATCTAGACCCTTCAGACCATTTAAAAGACTGTAAATGAAGTTGAAATTGCATAAAGTTACCTCTAGCAATCTGTAAAATTCCCTTATCTGGAATCACGTGCGAGCTTATCCGGTTTCGCCTGTACCAAGTCTCTCAGTCCAATTTGCTCCAAGCCAAGTCTACGGAGCTGCATATAACCATATATTTGGGTTGATTCAATTATACTTATCAGTATTTCACTTATACTGATCAAATCTAAAACACTGGGCTCATTTTACTTTATTGGGCTCGATTGCATCTTATTGGGCCTCGACCCATTTTCAGCTCGTTTCCTTTTATTTAATCCCTTCATCGGGCCTATTGGGCTCTCAATACCCATTCGGCTTCATTCCAAACTCTTTGGATAGCCCGTATATCATTTGTGACAGTTTACTCAGAATTCCCAATATTATTCACTAAAAGCGAAATTAAATCCGAAATGCGTAAAATAAATTTATAATACGCGAATAATTATATAAATTATCGTAAATGAGTTGTACTTACCAGAGATTATACGATGGTGTGCAAATCGAAGTTTGAGCTGCTCACGTTCAGAATTTATCGTCGAACTGCACAATTTATATTTAATTCTAGGTTATTTTTCCGATCAAATATAATTTAAATAAATTTCTCAAAAATTAAATCGGTCAATTTTGACCGCTTACCGACTTGCCCGAAATCTGGTGTACCCCCGAAAACTCTTCCCCTTTTTCCTTTTTCTTTTTTTCTCCCTTTTTCCTCTCTTTCTTGGCTGAACCGGTTCGGTCCGGTTCAACCCGATTCAGACCACTGGTTCAGTCCGATTTGGCCGGTTCAGTGCCTTGTTGGCCTGTTCTCCATCGGTTTTCGCTTCCAGCAGCTCCGTTGGGTCATTCGATTCTCAAATCTAGCCTCGATTTCTTCCAAGGCCGCCGGAAAGTGGCCGGTCCGGCCTGTTCTCTCCTGGCCGTCGGTACCCATTTCCTTTTCTGCCGTTTTCGACGCCATCCGTCGGTTTCGCCGGTCGTGGCCACCACCGATCACGTCGCCTGCGCTTGGGGAACCGCCAGCTTGCGTCGGTTGGGACTAGATCACCGACGAATGGCCGGATTTCTCTTTTCCTCCCCCCGTCGGTTTTCTCTCGTTTTCTCCCTCTATCGGTTGCCGTTCACCGCCGTTCGTCGGCTTGTTGGTGCCAACGGGCTCGGGCGACTCGGCTGGTCATCTCTCCGGTGGTGAGGCCGACGGGGCTGGGTTCCTCGTGTTTCCCTTTCTGTTTACAGAATCACATCTCGCGATTCTGTTTCAATTCTTTTTTTCTTCAAATTAATTAATTAATTTATTTATTTTATTATATTTTAATCATTAAAATTCATTAAAATAATCAAAATATCTCCAAAAATTATTATTTAATTCATTTAATCTATAATTGAATTTATCGATCTTATTCCGTCTTTCTCGGTATATTTTTTGATTATTTTCGGGATAATTGTTCGAATTAAAAATCTCGATTAATTCCTATAAATTCCAATAAATTTAAATCTTGATCAATTGGACTCAAAATTCAATATTTTCCTTGTTATTGATGAAGATTTCTTAATTTCATATTTTTAATTAAATTTCTTTATCAAAATTATACTGAATTTCGGTCTTTTGATCGTTTTGCCCTTGTACGTGTTCGTGATTAATTTAACTCGACTTCCCTTCATGAACACTCACTCATTTCGTATTTTAAATCCTTATTTCTAGTCTGAATCCCACTCGTTTAAATTTGTGACCATTTTCAATTCTTTATAAGAAATTACGATATAATTCGGGTCTTACATAATCTCCCAAACTTAAGAAATTTGGTCCTCCAAATTAGAACCAAGTTAGTCTGTAAATCACTCCGGATATTCCACACATATCATACTCTTTAACTCTTATGTGACATTTCTGGAGTGTACTACTACCAAAGGACTTTAATTAAGGAGATCGTCTTAAATCTCAACACTTCTCCTTCCTGTTTTAATACCCGAATCAAGTTTTTAACATATGTTATACTTTCATTGAGCTAAGCTGTTGGAGCTCATATCTGGTCACATATGCTGCGTCCGGATAATATTTTCGAAACATCAAAAGATGGGACATAACGTGGTTGCCTGTTAAATTAGGTGGTAACGCCAACCTACAGGTTTTATCTCCCACTTTGTCCAATCACTCAAAAGATTCAATCTAATGAAACTCAATTTACCTTCTTTCGAATCTCGTTATGTCCTTAGGACCAATAACTTCCAACAATCTTAATTCACCCTCGGTGAATTCCAATGGTTTTTTTGTCTCTTGTTAGCATAGCTTTTCTGTATGCTCTGAGGTGTTTCTTAATCTCTCACAAATCAACTAAATTAGAGCTCATATCTGGTCACATACGCTGCGTCCGGATAATATTTTCGAAACATCAAAAGATGGGACATATCGTGGATGCCTATTAAATTAGGTGGTAACGCCAACCTATAGGTTTTATCTCCCACTTTGTCCAATCACTCAAAAGATTCAATCTAATGAAACTCAATTTGCCTTCTTCCGAATCTCGTTATGTCCTTAGGACCAATAACTTCCAACAATCATAATTCACCCTCGGTGAATTCCAATGGTTTTTTTGTCTCTTGTTAGCATAGCTTTTCTGTATGCTCTGAGGTGTTTCTTAATCTCTCACAAATCAACTAAACATCCTTAGAGGTTTGTCTTACCAATTCGAGAGCAACTCTATATCTGTTACCCCCTTCTTATCCAAACCGGGGAACAACCCCTATGGCCATACAATGCCTTATATAATGTTATCCCGATACTCAAGTGACAACTGTTATTATTGGCGAATTCACTTAGTAGCAACCGATAATCCCAGGAGCTTATAAAATCAATGCACACACTCTCATCATATCCTCGAAAACTTGTACAGTCCTCTCTGACTGACTATCTGTCTGAGGACGAAAAACTGTGCTAATACTTAATCGGGTTCCCATAGCTTCCTGAAAAATATTCTCCGAAGTGGGAATCCCTATCTGATACCATGCTCACTGGAACCCTACATAATATTCCATAATCTTCCTTATACATATAACTCCGCTTACACATTTAAAGTATCTGGGAATTTCCTAACCAGAAGGTGGGTAGACTTAGTCACTCTATCGATTATCACCCAGATAGCCTCGTGATTCATCCGAGTCCTCTGTAACCCATCACAAAATTCATGGTAACTTGCTCCTATTTTCGTGTCGTTATAGCTAGAGGTTGCAATAACCTTGCAAACTTCTATTGCTCTACCTTACTCTGCTGACATACGAGACAGTTCTTTATAATCTCCACAATCTGTTTTCATATCATACCACCAATACCCTTTTTTTAAAATTTCGATATAGTTGTCACTTCTCGAATGCACTGTATATCTCAAAGAGTGAGCTTCTGACAATATCACTATCTCATCAACTATGGTCCTGGGGAGCACTTATATTATTATACTGCCTCTGAACCTCAGTACCATCATCACTCTTTGTGAACTCTATCACTGTACCCCTCTGAATCTGACCCATACTATCGACACCATGCCGATCATCACCCTAAGCCAGTCAAATTCGGTCACTCAAACTCGATTCTAATCTCAGGCTAGCTGTCACACAATCACCGTCATCATCAGAGGGGATTACATCACTACTGAGGCTCACAACTGCTCTAGCAGCTCACGCTCCTTGACCATCATATGTAATACCATCCCGAGGCTCTTTCTGCTCAAAGCATCAGCCATTTCATTAGCCTTTCCTGGGTGGTACAATTTTCACAATTATAATCCTTCAGAAGCCCTAATCCTCTTTATTATTTCATATCCGACTCTTTCTATGAAAATAGATACACGGGATTTTATGATCAGTGCATACGCAAAATTTTTTAATCGTGTAAATAGTAGTGCGACATACTCAGTACTGTCACGACCCAATACTACCTAAAATCAGTACAAATTTTTCGCTTTTGAAAAATCTTTCTTACCTCCTCGTGACATATTCTTCTTAACTGGTTGGGCTGTGAATCAATATCGATATACCATTCAAACCATTAAGAAATATTTCACGTAACCACACATACTGATATCATTATCATATACTAGAGAGGTCGGTATGTTTATACATCACGTGATTCTTTATTTACATCCCCAAATATTCATTTATATACAATACTGTGCTGTAAGCATACTAATACAAAATTCTGTACGTGGTGTATACCTGACAGTCGATGGGAAACGAAGATATCAGCTATGCCGTCTACTCTCTACACCCGCTATCTCTACGGTGAAAATACTGAAAGTGGGTGGAAAATAAAAGGGTGAGCTCCACATGCTCAGTAAGGCAATAATACAAACGGGTAGATAGCTATACTATCTACATGCTGATAAGAAAATCAGGATATATGTGAGCATGAGGTAAAAAAACAATGATATGCCATTTATATAATATCTTCTGTTCTAAAACAGGAAATCGGCATATTAAAACATGGAATAATCCTCATGTGAAAACATCTCATGCTCAATGAAACAACACATTTTAAAATACCCCATCTGGGTCAAAATACGATACACTTACAAATCAAAACCAATTTCAACAAAATTCTGTATTTTCAAATCTCCATTATAAAACACCCTTCTCACAGGGTTACAAATCAATAAAAGTCTCATAAAATCCCTCCATGGGAATAACCAAATCTCATTGAAATCATAAGAAAATCGGGGCCTGACCCCTCCCTCGGGTCTACCCTGGTCTATCAAGACCAATAGTTATATCATGTGAGACATGTCAACGATTATATGTGTAATATCCAGGACTATGGCCATAACCTCGTGATCCCTGGCACACGGATCCTAGTGTACGGGGTATCACACCTGAAACGGGAGGTGGGTCATCCTACCCGCCAGAACAGCATAATATCAGGATTGCGAGGGCAAGACTTGCTGTCTCGTGGCTAATGCCACTCCACTCCAACAATCCCCACGGTACAGCGTACTCCGCGTGATATACACGGTACATCGTACTCCGTGAACCCAAGCTCAATCAGGGGTGCCTGTAATAGGTCTTATCCACCCATGTCAGGTATGTCTCAGTATGCACGTGTGAGCATATCTCACTGTGACACACAGTCAACAGGAGGCTCCAACACGGCTATATGCATGTCATATAAATTCCTGTGCGAGCGAAGCTCCAGCACGGCTCCATGCATATTCATGATATCTGAAAACCTCGTGCGAGTGAAACTCTAGCACGGTTTCATAGAAATCAATTAAAATCTGCGTACGAGCAGTGCTCCAGTACGACTTAAACTGATTATACATTCAATTCAAATCCACGTACGAGCATTGCTCCAGTACGGATAAGTATTAAAACTCAGTGAAAACCTCGTACGAGAAAAACTCCAGTACGGTAGTCATATAAAACAAATCTGTAAAATAGTGCGAGTAATGCTCCAGCACTCTGAGTATGAGTTAAAATATAATATCCAGTGCGAGCAGTGCTCAAGCACGGTTACACTCATATAACACTGATAGGTGGCTCAATATTATCAAAACATGTTAAATAAAAATCATCTGGCACCTAGCCTGTGCCTTTTCACATAAAACATGTAAATAATAGCCAACCTATCCATAAATTGCTTGAATTACAGCAATATCATCAGGAAAACATTAAAATCATGAAATTCATGCAATTTCATAGCCTTACTACCCTTTTTGAAATTTTCCTAACTGGGGGCAAAATAGTCATTTTCCACTATTTCCATATTTTTCCGTAAAAATTATTATTCTGTTTTTCAGGTAGCCTATTGAATTTAACGTAATGTAAATCCCCTCAGAATTACGTACAGCTACCTCTAAGTGTTCATAAAATTCCCTTACCTGGAATCACGCGCGAGGTTATCCCGACTCGGTCGTACCAGGTCTCTCAGTCCAATTTGCTCGTCTACAGAGCTGCATATAACCACATATGGGTTCAGTTCAATATACAGATCAGTATTTCACTCTTACTGATCGAATCTAAAGCTCTGGGCTTGTTTTACTCTATTGGGCCCGATTGCACTTTAATGGGCCTCAAACCCCTTTTTCAGCCCGTTTCCACTTTTTAAATCTCTTCTTCGAGTTTACTGGGCTCATTTGATTTATCAATAATCATCGGGCTTCGTTCCAAACTCAGTGGATAGCCCAGATACTGTTTACGATAATTACTTTGAAATTTCAAATAAAATTCCTTTTATGCAGAATTAATCCGTAAATCTGTAAAATAATCGAAACTCTGCATTAAAGGACTCATATTATCGTAATTAGAATATGCTTACCCAATATGGTGCGGGGTACGAAAATCGGAGCTAAATCGGCTCTCGTTCGGGCTCTGTAGTGACACTGCACAATTATTTAAATTCGGGTCATTTTTCATCAATAAAATATTAAATTGAATTCCCGAGATTTATCCGCAGGTCAATCCCGACCCTCGGTCACTTACCCGAATTTTCGAGTCGTCCCCGGGTACACTTTCTTCCTTTTTTTCCCTTTTTTTTTTTTTTTCTTTTCTTTTTCTTTTTCTTTTTCTTTTTCTTTTCTCCCTTCTCGGCTACGGTGCCGTTTTGGCCCGTTTGCCGTCGCCGGAGATTCCGGCCATCTCGTCGGCAGCTACTGGGTTCAACAGAACCGTCTCAGTCAGGGGAAGGCTCGGCTGGGCTGAATCGACACTGGAATGCCGCCGTTCGCCAGGACCGAGGCGATTTCTCCGCTGGACTTTCGGCCTTCGATTCGCCGGAAATAGGGGTCGTCGGCGTGCGTTTCCGGTACCACTGGAATCGCCGGACGACGCTCTTCCTTTTCCGACCGGTATCTGGGTTCAACGGTCGTCGGTGGCTCGTCGGGGGTGTCGGGTTGCGGACGGGTCGGCTGGGTTCCGTTTTTCGGGTTTCTTCTCTCTCCCCGATTCAGATTTCCCTTTTTTTTTTTTTTTTTAACTGATTTATTGTTATTTTAATACATTAAAATATATTAAAATAGTCTAAATATCTCAAAAAAATCTTTAAAAAATATTATTAAATTCATTTAATCAATAAATGAATTTATCAGTGTATTTTCGTCTTTCTCGGTATATTTTTCGATTCTTTTCGGGATAATTTTTCAAATTAAAAATCCCGATTAATTCCAAATTAATTCCCGTAAATTTCAATAAATTTATATCTAGATCAATCGACCTCGAATTTAATTATTTTCCTTGGTATTGATCCAGATTTCACAAATTCCATATTTTAACGAAAATTACTTATCGAATTTATACCGAATTTTGGTCTTTTGACCATTTTACCCTTGTACGTGTTCGGGACCAAATTGAATCGATTTTCTTTCATCAATCCACAATCTTTTCCCTATTTTCAATTCTTCATTTTCAGTCAACTCGATTAAATTCCTTAAAAACTTGTTGCTTCTTTATTTTCCCGATTTATCCGTACTCGATTTTACGTAATTTATTTCGTTTCATCCGCATTTTATCAAATCCGAATCAACCATCTTATGAATCCATTAACATATACTAATGTCATACAATATGGAAATCATAAGGAATATTATACAAAAATTGCGGATCTCACAATCTCCCCCACTAAAAGAATTTGGTCCTCCAAATTAGAACCAAATCAATCGGTAAACAACTCCGGGTACTTCTCCTGTATCATGCTCTCTAGCTCCCAAGTAGCTTCCTCCGGAGTGTGATACTGCCACTGAACCTTCACCAGAGAGATCGTCTTGGATCGCAATACCTTCTCCTTCCTATCCAAAATTCGAACTGGTCTCTCAACATATGTCATACTGTCACTGAGCTCTAACGGCTCGTAGTGAATCACGTGTGACGGATCCGGATGATACTTCCGAAGCATAGAAACGTGGAAGACACTGTGTACACCTGCCAACTCTGGTGGCAATGCCAATCTATAGGCCTTATCTCCCACTCGCTCCAGAATTTCAAAGGGTCCAATAAAACGAGGGCTCAGTTTACCTTTCTTACCGAACCTCATGATACCCTTGGAAGGAGAAACTCTCAAAAACACTGACTCACCCTCTGCAAACTCTAGTGGTCTGCGTCTCCTGTCAGCATAACTCTTCTGTCGGCTCTGAGCTGTCCGCAATCTATCGCATATCAACCTGACATCCTCAGTAGCCTGCTGTACCAAGTCAGGAGCAAATAACAGTCTGTCACCAATCTCTTCCCATCCAATAGGGGAACGGCATCTGCGACCATACAGTGCCTCATATGGTGCCATCCCAATACTCGAGTGATAACTGTTATTGTAGGCGAACTCGGCTAATGGCAAATGATCATCCCAGGAGCCTCCAAAATCCAGCACACACGCTCTCAACATATCCTCCAGAGTCTGTATAGTCCTCTCTGACTGACCATCTGTCTGAGGATGGAAAGCGGTGCTAAATCTCAACTGGGTCCCCAACGCTTCCTGAAAATGTTCCCAAAAATGGGAAGTGAAGCGGGCATCCCTATCAGAAACAATGCTCACTGGCACGCCATGTAGCCTGACAATCTCTCGAACATATAAGTTCGCCAACGTACTCAAAGCATCTGTAGCTCTCATAGCTAAGAAATGGGCGGACTTCGTCAGTCTATCCACAATCACCCAGATGGCATCATGTCCTCTGCGGGTCCTCGGTAATCCCATCACAAAATCCATGGTGACATGCTCCCACTTCCATGTCGGTATCGGTAGAGGCTGCAATAATCCTGCAGGCTTCTGATGCTCTACCTTTACCTGCTGACAGACGAGACATCTCGCAACATACTCTGCTATGTCTCTCTTCATCCCAGACCACCAATAAACTCTCCGGAGATTCTGATACATCTTCGTATTCCCCGGATGTACTGTATACCTCGTTGAGTGAGCCTCTGATAAAATCATTCTCCTGATCTCAGGATCCTCGGGAACACATATCCTACCGCGGAACCTCAGTAAACCATCAGTACTCAATACAAAATCTGTATCTGCACCTGCCTGTACCTGCCTCATCAGCTGAATACATCCCTGATCACTCTGCTGAGCCTGCCGGATACGGTCAATCAACTCCGGCTCCAATCTCAGGCTCGCAATGATCTCAACTCTATCAATCTCAGGGGGTGCTATGTCCAAACTAAGGCTCGCGAACTGCTCTAACAAGTCATGTTCCCGAACCATCATAAATGATACCAACCCTAGGCTCTTCCTGCTCAAAGCATCAGCAACTACATTAGCCTTACCCGGGTGGTATAATATCTCGCAATCATAATCCTTCAGGAGCTCGAGCCATCTCCTCTGTCTCATGTTCAGCTCCTTCTGCGAGAATAAATACTTCAGACTCTTATGGTCTGTAAAAATCTGAAACTGCTCACCATATAAGTAATGGCGCCATATCTTCAGTGCAAACACTATGGCCGCCAACTCCAAATCGTGGGTCGGATAGTTCCTCTCGTGATCTTTCAGCTGTCTAGATCCATAGGCAACTACCCTCCCATCCTGCATCAGTACACAGCCTAGTCCCTGATGCGATGCATCTGTATATACCAAGAAACCTCCTGAGCTGGTAGGTATGGTGAGAACTGGAGCAGTGGTCAATCGACACTTCAGCTCCTGAAAACTCCTCTCACAGGCATCATCCCACACATACTCAACATCCTTTCGTGTGAGACGTGTCAACGGAGCAGCTAATCTGGAGAAACCCTCTACAAATCTCCTGTAATATCCCGCCAAACCCAAAAAACTCCGAATCTCTGTAACTGTCCTGGGTCGCTCCCACTGAACAACTGCCTCTATCTTGGATGGGTCCACAGACACTCCATCCTTCGATACTACATGGCCCAGAAAAGAAATCTGCTCCAACCAGAAGTCACACTTACTGAGTTTGGCATACAACTGTCTCTCTCTGAGGGTCTGTAACACTATCCTCAAGTGCTGCTCGTGGTCCTCCCTGGATCTAGAGTATACCAAAATATCATCGATAAATACAATTACAAACCGATCCAGGTATGGCTTGAACACATCGTTCATCAAAGCCATGAATGCTGCGGGAGCATTAGTCAACCCGAATGGCATAACCAAAAACTCATAATGACCATAACGGGTCCTAAATGCTGTCTTGGGCACATCCTCTCTCCGTATCCTCAGCTGATGATACCCAGACCTCAGATCAATCTTAGAAAAGACCTGTGCTCCCTGAAGCTGATCCAATAGATCATCAATGCGTGGAAGGGGATACTTATTCTTAATGGTAGCCTTATTCAACAATCTGTAATCCATACACAATCGGAGGCTGCCATCCTTCTTCCTCACAAACAAGACCGGAGCTCCCCAAGGTGATACGCTCGGTCTCACAAACCCCTTCTCAAGCAAATCCTGTAACTGCTTCCTCAGCTCCTCCAACTCAATCGGAGCCATCCTATACGGTGGTCTCGAAATCGGTTCTGTACCAGGTATTAAATCTATCCCAAACTCCATCTCTCTGGCTGGAGGTAATCCTGGTAAATCGTCTGGAAAGACGTCAGGAAACTCCATAACCACTGGAATATCTCTCAAATTCAATTGTACATGATCCGTATCAACCACATATGCGATGAATCCTTCAAAACATAAATCATAAAATCAGCAAAATTTATTGCTCCATTTAGAACAACACTGATTTCATTACTTTCAGAGAAATTTTACAACATATTTTTCGGGGGTATTAAACGTTAACGTCTTAGAAAAACAATCTAACACCACACGATTGGCAGCCAACCAATCCATTCCTAATATGATATCGAAATCCCTCATATACAACACAATAAGGTCGGCTGACATTTCTTTTTCCCCGACTTTTAACTTACAGTCCCTGACTACATACTCTACTAGTTGACTAGTGTTTATGGGGGTAAGTATTAACAATTTACTACTCAGAGGAATAGACTCTACATACTTAGATAATTTACATGCAAATGAAGGCGATACGAATGAATGCGTGGCACCAGGATCAATCAAAACATATGCTTCTAAATCAAAGATCAGGATGGTACCTTTCACCACATCAGACGACTGATCTGCCGTATCCTGGTCCAAAGCATGAACTCGCCCTGTACCCATCACTTGCTTCCCTTTCTCTTCAGCAGTAGCTCTCCTCCTCTGAGCAGAAATCTGAACTGGAGCTCTCTCCGGCTCCTTGCCCTTCTGTGGGGCAGTGTCCTGTCTCTCTGGGCAATCTCTCATCACATGCCCTGGCCTCCCACATCGATAACATACTACAGTAGTAGCTATAGGCACTGGACAAGGTCTGGTACCATGATATCTGCCACATCGCCTACATCGATCAGTAGTAGGGCGTGATCCTCCAATGACAATGCCTCTAGCTGGTGGTAAAGCCGGATGAACAGGGGGTCTATCTGTCCTCTCCTGAACCTCCTCAATCTTCGGCCTCTTATCAGAGAGCCGTACACCTCTCCTGAAAAATCTATCTCTCCCGGGTCTCTTTCGATCTCTGTCTCGACTCCTACTGAACTTTCCTGTCTCGGAGACGTTCCGCTCATAATCCTGCTCACACAGCTGAGCTCTATGTACTGCCTCCTCATAAGTCGAAACATCAAAGGGAGCTAACCGATATCTGATGGCTGGTCTCAGTCCATCTATAAACTTCTGGACCTTCCGATCCTCACTGCCCATCGTCTCCAAATCATATCTCCCCAAAGAGATGAATCGAGTCTCATACTCGTCAATAGACTGGTTCCCCTGAACCAAACTCATAAACTCCATCCTCAACTTCCGCTGTGCAGTAGCGGGAACATACTGCCTTCTAAAGGCATCCAAAAATATCTCCCATGTGACCTCAGCATGTCGAGCTCTCAATATCGGCTCGGTAGATCTCCACCAATGCTCTGCCGCTCCCTGAAACACAAATACGGCAAAAGCAACTCTCTCAGTAGTAGTGCACCTGAAAAGCCTATATAGCTTCTCCATCTGATACACCCAATCCTCAGCTACTACTGGGTCCTTCCTCCCATGGAAGATTGGAGGTCTAAACTTCTGAAAATGTCTAAATCGATCCAGGTCACACTCATATCCAACATCCTGAGCTGGCTGGGGTCTCACTGCCTCTGCAGCCTGAGCCTGAATCTCGGGTAACTCTGCGGCCTGTGCCGGCATCTCGGGATCAGCTGCTGCCTGTCCCGCCGGATCTCGCCTATCTCTAGCCCCGAGCGCTGCCTGCTGCGCTACAATCTCAGCCAGGCTCTCAATACTCCGCTCAAGTCTAGCAAAGCGTGCCTCAGTCTCATCTGGTCTCACAGCAGTACCCTCAGGTACCTGACCAGTCTGTATACTATCACCACGGCCTCTAGGCCTGCCCCTACGGCCTCTAGCACGTGTACTAGCCCCTCTACCACTGCGGGTGACCGGCATAATGTAAATCCTGTATTCCAAATTCATTTGTTAATTTAATTCCCATCTAGTGTACACTTTGATATCTCATACGGCACAGTACTAAGGGGGATGTAATTTTCCTTAACAACCATTATCGACTCTTATCCGACCAACTCTAACTCATAATTGCTTACGTATCGATACTGATTCACGTCTGACCAACCTCTGCTCTGATACCACTTATTCTGTCACGACCCAATACTACCTAAAATCAGTACAAATTTTTCGCTTTTGAAAAATCTTTCTTACCTCCTCGTGACATATTCTTCTTAACTGGTTGGGCTGTGAATCAATATCGATATACCATTCAAACCATTAAGAAATATTTCACGTAACCACACATACTGATATCATTATCATATACTAGAGAGGTCGGTATGTTTATACATCACGTGATTCTTTATTTACATCCCCAAATATTCATTTATATACAATACTGTGCTGTAAGCATACTAATACAAAATTCTGTACGTGGTGTATACCTGACAGTCGATGGGAAACGAAGATATCAGCTATGCCGTCTACTCTCTACACCCGCTATCTCTACGGTGAAAATACTGAAAGTGGGTGGAAAATAAAAGGGTGAGCTCCACATGCTCAGTAAGGCAATAATACAAACGGGTAGATAGCTATACTATCTACATGCTGATAAGAAAATCAGGATATATGTGAGCATGAGGTAAAAAAACAATGATATGCCATTTATATAATATCTTCTGTTCTAAAACAGGAAATCGGCATATTAAAACATGGAATAATCCTCATGTGAAAACATCTCATGCTCAATGAAACAACACATTTTAAAATACCCCATCTGGGTCAAAATACGATACACTTACAAATCAAAACCAATTTCAACAAAATTCTGTATTTTCAAATCTCCATTATAAAACACCCTTCTCACAGGGTTACAAATCAATAAAAGTCTCATAAAATCCCTCCATGGGAATAACCAAATCTCATTGAAATCATAAGAAAATCGGGGCCTGACCCCTCCCTCGGGTCTACCCTGGTCTATCAAGACCAATAGTTATATCATGTGAGACATGTCAACGATTATATGTGTAATATCCAGGACTATGGCCATAACCTCGTGATCCCTGGCACACGGATCCTAGTGTACGGGGTATCACACCTGAAACGGGAGGTGGGTCATCCTACCCGCCAGAACAGCATAATATCAGGATTGCGAGGGCAAGACTTGCTGTCTCGTGGCTAATGCCACTCCACTCCAACAATCCCCACGGTACAGCGTACTCCGCGTGATATACACGGTACATCGTACTCCGTGAACCCAAGCTCAATCAGGGGTGCCTGTAATAGGTCTTATCCACCCATGTCAGGTATGTCTCAGTATGCACGTGTGAGCATATCTCACTGTGACACACAGTCAACAGGAGGCTCCAACACGGCTATATGCATGTCATATAAATTCCTGTGCGAGCGAAGCTCCAGCACGGCTCCATGCATATTCATGATATCTGAAAACCTCGTGCGAGTGAAACTCTAGCACGGTTTCATAGAAATCAATTAAAATCTGCGTACGAGCAGTGCTCCAGTACGACTTAAACTGATTATACATTCAATTCAAATCCACGTACGAGCATTGCTCCAGTACGGATAAGTATTAAAACTCAGTGAAAACCTCGTACGAGAAAAACTCCAGTACGGTAGTCATATAAAACAAATCTGTAAAATAGTGCGAGTAATGCTCCAGCACTCTGAGTATGAGTTAAAATATAATATCCAGTGCGAGCAGTGCTCAAGCACGGTTACACTCATATAACACTGATAGGTGGCTCAATATTATCAAAACATGTTAAATAAAAATCATCTGGCACCTAGCCTGTGCCTTTTCACATAAAACATGTAAATAATAGCCAACCTATCCATAAATTGCTTGAATTACAGCAATATCATCAGGAAAACATTAAAATCATGAAATTCATGCAATTTCATAGCCTTACTACCCTTTTTGAAATTTTCCTAACTGGGGGCAAAATAGTCATTTTCCACTATTTCCATATTTTTCCGTAAAAATTATTATTCTGTTTTTCAGGTAGCCTATTGAATTTAACGTAATGTAAATCCCCTCAGAATTACGTACAGCTACCTCTAAGTGTTCATAAAATTCCCTTACCTGGAATCACGCGCGAGGTTATCCCGACTCGGTCGTACCAGGTCTCTCAGTCCAATTTGCTCGTCTACAGAGCTGCATATAACCACATATGGGTTCAGTTCAATATACAGATCAGTATTTCACTCTTACTGATCGAATCTAAAGCTCTGGGCTTGTTTTACTCTATTGGGCCCGATTGCACTTTAATGGGCCTCAAACCCCTTTTTCAGCCCGTTTCCACTTTTTAAATCTCTTCTTCGAGTTTACTGGGCTCATTTGATTTATCAATAATCATCGGGCTTCGTTCCAAACTCAGTGGATAGCCCAGATACTGTTTACGATAATTACTTTGAAATTTCAAATAAAATTCCTTTTATGCAGAATTAATCCGTAAATCTGTAAAATAATCGAAACTCTGCATTAAAGGACTCATATTATCGTAATTAGAATATGCTTACCCAATATGGTGCGGGGTACGAAAATCGGAGCTAAATCGGCTCTCGTTCGGGCTCTGTAGTGACACTGCACAATTATTTAAATTCGGGTCATTTTTCATCAATAAAATATTAAATTGAATTCCCGAGATTTATCCGCAGGTCAATCCCGACCCTCGGTCACTTACCCGAATTTTCGAGTCGTCCCCGGGTACACTTTCTTCCTTTTTTTCCCTTTTTTTTTTTTTTTCTTTTCTTTTTCTTTTTCTTTTTCTTTTTCTTTTCTCCCTTCTCGGCTACGGTGCCGTTTTGGCCCGTTTGCCGTCGCCGGAGATTCCGGCCATCTCGTCGGCAGCTACTGGGTTCAACAGAACCGTCTCAGTCAGGGGAAGGCTCGGCTGGGCTGAATCGACACTGGAATGCCGCCGTTCGCCAGGACCGAGGCGATTTCTCCGCTGGACTTTCGGCCTTCGATTCGCCGGAAATAGGGGTCGTCGGCGTGCGTTTCCGGTACCACTGGAATCGCCGGACGACGCTCTTCCTTTTCCGACCGGTATCTGGGTTCAACGGTCGTCGGTGGCTCGTCGGGGGTGTCGGGTTGCGGACGGGTCGGCTGGGTTCCGTTTTTCGGGTTTCTTCTCTCTCCCCGATTCAGATTTCCCTTTTTTTTTTTTTTTTTAACTGATTTATTGTTATTTTAATACATTAAAATATATTAAAATAGTCTAAATATCTCAAAAAAATCTTTAAAAAATATTATTAAATTCATTTAATCAATAAATGAATTTATCAGTGTATTTTCGTCTTTCTCGGTATATTTTTCGATTCTTTTCGGGATAATTTTTCAAATTAAAAATCCCGATTAATTCCAAATTAATTCCCGTAAATTTCAATAAATTTATATCTAGATCAATCGACCTCGAATTTAATTATTTTCCTTGGTATTGATCCAGATTTCACAAATTCCATATTTTAACGAAAATTACTTATCGAATTTATACCGAATTTTGGTCTTTTGACCATTTTACCCTTGTACGTGTTCGGGACCAAATTGAATCGATTTTCTTTCATCAATCCACAATCTTTTCCCTATTTTCAATTCTTCATTTTCAGTCAACTCGATTAAATTCCTTAAAAACTTGTTGCTTCTTTATTTTCCCGATTTATCCGTACTCGATTTTACGTAATTTATTTCGTTTCATCCGCATTTTATCAAATCCGAATCAACCATCTTATGAATCCATTAACATATACTAATGTCATACAATATGGAAATCATAAGGAATATTATACAAAAATTGCGGATCTCACAAGTACAATCACAATCGTTACCAACATTAAATCATGGGTCAGATAGTTTCTTTCATGATCCTTGAGTTGTCTGGATCCATAATCGACAATCTTCCCAGTTTGCATCATTACACCGCCTATTCATTATTTTAAGGTATCCATATACACGGAGTAACCTCTTGAGCTATTGGGTATGATGAAAATAATCACAGTAGTCAGTTCATACTTCAATACACCGAAACTTATCGAAAATACTTTCATACTTATCATCCCACTCGTATGCAATCTTTTCCGAATGAGATGTGTCAACTGAGCAGCCCGTTTCTATAAACTCTCAACAAACCATTTGTACAAACAATTTTCAATTGTTACTTATAATTTCCCCTGGACTTTAAACACACCCAAAATATCATCAATAAGGATGATAACAAATCGGTCCAGGTAAAGTTTAAATACCTCATCGTGGTTGAGTTCCACTAAATATTTCAATCACCCATATCCTTAACCTATGTACACATAATCATATTATGTCGTTTCAAAATCGCTTCCGTTGAAGCTACTAACCCGCGTCATTTCCTTTTTTTCTTATATTAACGGATTTTATAAAATTCAAATTTTTAAACCTTCTTGATTAATCGAATTCTATATTTCTTTATCTACCAGTAAAGGTACCCTAAATTTAAATGTATATATTCGACTATCGCATTTCAATTTATAATTTGTGTATACTTTTAGACGCTGTCAAGTCTTCAGGCGGGTTGGTATTTTGAAATAACTTTATTAACCCTCAGGCTTGACCACATGGACTGGTTATGGATATATACACCCCTTATCCTTGATCGCAATTCATATTCACTACATGTCGTTTGATCCAAATTACTTCACATATCAGATATATTCGTACCTTGCATACTCCTCTTATTCCAATATAACTCGTCTTTAGGATCTATTACATCTTAAAACTTATCTCTTTTCGTATATCACTTATAACAAATTTTGTGATTACTCATTCCGTGAATACAATCATTTACTCTTTAATTTCAATCGCTACTCCTCTTTTATTACTTGTCAAACTTACAGTATACTTTTCAAGGGTAAAACAACACTGTCTTAGAATAGAACTCTGAACATCATAATTTGCAGGCAACTAATTTATTCTCAAATATTACTTCAAATTATTCATAGTCCATTGCATAAAATCGGCTGACTTATACTTCTTCCCCCGTTTTCAACTTATAATTTCTTCATAATTATTCCGTTAGTTAACCTCCTTCATTGGGGTACTAACTATCGACATTGTTCACGTCTTTTACTAACTTATATACAAATGAAGGCGGTATGACTAAATACGTGGCACCAGGATTAATTAAAATAATTACTTCACTATTCATAACCAGTGTGGTATCTTTCACCACATCATATGAAACATCAGTAGTGTCTTGGTCCATGGCATACACTCGCCCTCATCCCACAGCCTACTTTCCCCTTTCTCTTCGGCTGTGGCCTCCCTTTTCGGGGCAGAGATATCAACAGGGTTTTCTATGTCTTTTTGCTCTTCTATAAGGCAGTCTTACCCAACTCTGAGCAATCATTAATAAATGGTCCGTTTTACCACACTTAACGCCTATCTTAGTCAATAAGGTGTAGGTGTAGGCCTTACTTCCGTGGTATCTACCACACATCCTACACTGTTTACAGTGCTACACTGCTACACCGTTACATTGCTTACACTGCTACGGAGCAAGTCGGGGTCTTCTAATCACAATACCCTTCAAAAGTATTCAAATTGAATACATTGGGCCTTACCAATCATCTTACCCCATAACTCATCAATTCTAATCTCTTACCAAACTACATTTTCTCCCATTTTGACATCTCTGTCATTCTCTATTTTTTTTGTCTCTATTTCGGCCCTTACTACCTTTCTCAATCTCAGAGGTGTGCAACATATAATCTTATTCACACAACTGTGGTCTGTGCACTGCCTCGGCATAGGTATTGATATCCCACAGGGCTAATCGAACTCTAATTGACAATCTGAGCCCTTCATTGAACTTTTGGGCCTTCCGACTCTCAGTGCCCATAGTGTCGAGGTCATACCTGCCCAGGGATATAAATTGAGTTTCATACTCGTTAATCAATTTAGTTCCTCTGGGTCAGATAAGGAATTTTATCTGTAATTTCCTTTAAACAGTGTTTGGGATATTCTATCACCGGAATACATCCAAAATATTTCTCATGTCAACTCTAGATGTCTAACTCTTAAGATGGGTCGAGCGGACTTCAATCAATGCTCCGACTCGCCCTCAAACCCCATGCATACTCTGAGCAATTAGCTCCAAATATTCTCCACACTCCGCTCCAACCTTGCGAAGCGTGTCTCAATACTGTCTGATCTCTCTATCGGACTCTGTGGGGCATACTCAACATTAGCCTCCATTTCAGTCTCATCTTGGTTCTCATAGGTTAACACAGCAAGACTAGCAGGCTCAAGCCTACCTCTACGACCTCTGCCTCGTGCTCTACCTCCTCTATCGCGACTAATATTAGGCATAATGCCTATATTCCAGCATTCTCAATCATTTCTTATTTAAAACCCATCTCGATATACACTATTGTATCTAATCAAGCACAGTAACATAGGGATGTAATTTCCTAATTATTTACATTGACACACATCAGACCAATTTCGCTCTGATACCACCATTTGTCACGACCAAAACTACCCAAAAATCAGAGTAAATTTTTCATTTTTATTTCATACTTATCTATCCTCCGAATCGTGACCACACTCCACTAATAATTGGGCTGTGAGTCAATGCTAGTCCCACCATTTAATCATCCTATAACTTAATTTCTTATTACAGAAAAAGGTAAACACATTCGTTTTTCATTTATTCTTTTTCATTTATTTACAAGTGTTTACATTATCTATACATCCCTGACAGTTACTTACAAACATGTTATTGCGCTATACTTATTTAGATACAATATGTATAAGTGTATATACCTTAACATGATGGGTACCAGCGGATATCAAGAATGCAGTAGTCAGTCGCCTCAATGTCTACTGGAAGGAATCTGTGTAGGAAAATGAAAGGGGTGAGCACATCAAGCTCAGTAAGGCAATCCTACGAACAAGTAGGTAACCATACTACATACATGAACGTGGTGCTATGCATAAACCACCCTTTCTCCACACATTTCAAAACAGATGTTATGATTCGTGATGTTATGATGTCATGTAAAACAAGTTCATATATGGATTTAAAAGCATGGAAAACTCGACATGCATATCCATTTAAAACATTTCATCATCGTTAAAATTTCACAACACAGTCAGGACTCAACCCTTCCCTCGGGTGTTCCTGACTCACACGAAACCATAAAATCAAATGCTTTTTAAAGCAATAATAATATGCGATTCACTGAATGTCATGTAAAACCAGTTGACATCATTCATGAGTTTAAATAGCATGGAAAATAACCTCATGCAAGTTTCCGTTTAAAACCCAATTTAATTTCCATCAAAACCATATCTCAGTCAAGATCCAACCCCTCCCTCGGGTGATCCAGACTCACATAAAAATCCACAATTGAGTTTCTCAAAATATCAACATGCGAGACTAGGCAATATATGTATATCTCAGGTAAATAACCAGGACTATGGCCATGTGTCCTCGTGATTCCTACTGCTACACGGATCCTAGTGTGTGAGGTCTCACCACAATCGGGAACCGCCTCGAGAGGTGGGTCAGTCTAACCCGTCGGTCATGTTCGATCCCACGCATCCAAAGATGCCACTCGTATCCGAAGATACCACACATCCGAAGATACCACGCATCCGAAGATGCCACATGGTACAGCGTACTCCATGCTACTTGCAGGTACAATGTACTCCGTGGACCCATATCATATCTCCATACTCATGCCCTATCTCAAAACGCACGTGCGAGCCTATTTAATCGGTGTGACACACAGTCTACCTGACGCTCCAAGCACGGCTCGTCGCATGATTTCAGAAAAATAGTGCGAGCGATATTCCAGCACTCTCATGAAATCAAGTATAACTAGTGCGAGTTGAGCTCTAGCACTCTGTACACATTTCATGTGAAAATTTGGTGCGAGTTAGACTCTAGCACCGTATTATGAAAATTATATAAAAATCTGGTGTGAGTTACACTTCAGCACCGTGTCACGAAAATCATATAAAAAAATCTGGTGCGAGTTAAACTCTAGCACCAATACATGTAAAACTCTAGTGCGAGCTCTCAGTCCAGCACTAAGGTATGCATCACACAAATCAAAACTCGTGCGAGCTGAGCTCTAGCACGTCACATTTCTGAAAATCACGTAGGCGGCTACATTTCTCAAATCATCTTCAAAGAAAATCAACATCTGTTGAAAATATGCAATGTTGTGCATTTTTATTTAAAAGTTAGCCAGCCTACTCATGCATGTGTTCAAACATCTCAAGAAACGAGCAGGAACCTCTTGTCCTTGCTCCTCCCACATTTTTCCTAAAGTTGGAAATTTTACCCTTAACAAGGGTATTTTGGTAATTTGTACATCCGGGGCCCTAAAATTTTTATCTGAAATCTAGACCCTTCAGACCATTTAAAAGACTGCAAATGAAGTTGAAATTGCGTAATGTTACCTCTAGCAGTCCGTAAAATTCCCTTACCTGAAATCACGTGCGAGCTTATCCCGTTTCGCCCGTACCAGGTCTCTCAGTCCAATTTGCTCCAAGCCAAGTCTACGGAGCTTCATATAACCATATATTTGGGTTAATTCAATTATACTTATCAGTATTTCACTTATACTGATCGAATTTAAAACACTAGGCCCGTTTTACTTTATTTTGCCCGATTGCATCTTAATGGGCCTCGACCCATTTTTAGCTCGTTTCCATTTATTTAATCCCTTTATCAGGCCTATTAGGCTCTCAATACCCATTGGGCTTCGTTCCAAACTCTTTCGATAGCCCGTATATCATTTACGACAGTTTACTCAGAATTCCCAATATTATTCACTAAAGGCGGAATTAAATCCGAAATGCGTAAAATAAATTTATAATATGCGAATAATTATATAATTGTCGTAAATGAGCTGTACTTACCCGAGATTATGCGATGGTGCACAAATTTAAGTTTGATCAGCTCACGTTCGAAATTTATCGTCGAACTGCACAATTTATATTTAATTTCGGGTTATTTTTCGATCGAATATAATTTAAATAAATTTCTCGAAATCAAATCGGTCAATTTTGACCCCTTACCGACTTACCCGAAGTCCGGTGTATCCCAAAAAATTCTTCCCTTTTTTCCTTTTTCTTTTTTTCTCCCTTTTTCCTCTCTTTCTTGGCTGAACCGGTTCGGCTGGTTCGGTGCATTGCCGATCGATTCTCCGCCGTTTTTCGCCACCAGCAGCTCCGCTGGGTCTTCCGATTCTCAAATCTGGCTTCAGTTTCGTCCAAGGTCGCTGAAAAGTGGCCGGTCCGACCTGTTCTCTCCTAGCCATCGATACCCATTTCCTTTTCTGCCGTTTCCAGCGCCGTCCGTCAGTTTGGTCAATCGTGGCCACCACCGATCACGTCGCCTGCGCTTGGGGAACCACCAGCTAGCGTCGGTTGGGACTAGATCTCTGGCGAATGGCCGGATTTCTCTTTTCCTCCCCCCGTCAGTTTTCTCTCGTTTTCTCCCTCTATCGGTCGCCGTTCACCGCCGTTCGTCGGCTTGTTGGTGCCGACGGGCTCGAGCGACTCGGCTGGTCATCTCTCCGGTGGCGTCCGGTGGTGAGGCCGATGGGGCTAGGTTCCTCGTGTTTCTCTTTCCGTTTACAGAATCACGTCTCGCGATTCTGTTTCAATTCCTTTTTTTCAAATTAATTAATTAATTTATTTATTTATTTTATTACATTTTAATCATAAAAATAATCAAAAATATCTCCAAAAATTATTATTTAATTCATTTAATCTATAATTGAATTTATCGATCTTATTCCGTCTCTCTCTGTATATTTTCGATTATTTTCAGGATAATTGTTCGAATTAAAAATCCCGATTAATTCCTATAAATTCCAATAAATTTAAATCTTGATCAATTGGACTCGAAATTCAATATTCTCCTTGTTATTGATCAAGATTTCTTAATTTCATATTTTTAATTAAAATTTTTTATCGAAATTATACCGAATTTCGGTCTTTTGACCGTTTTGCCCTTGCACGTGTTCGAGATTAATTTAACTCGACTTCCCTTCATGAACACTCACTCATTTCGTATTTTAAATCCTTATTTTAGTCTGAATCCCATTCATTTAAATTTGTGACCATTTTCAATTCTTTATAAGAAATTACAATATAATTCGGGTCTTACACAAATCGAGGAGACTAGACTATAACTAAGTCATGCGATACGTGTTATTCTTCGTAGAGAGTCATCATACCTATGGCCAAGGTAAGGGGGCTATAGATTGGATCAGGGTCGTACAACCCTTTCGTAAAATATGGGTAGTATCTATCTTACTTACATTCACTAGCACCTAGCTAGGACACGGGCACCAAAGGCACTCTCTGTGTGGGAAACATAATTGCTCGCTACGCGAGCACGAGATAATACCGAAAACATCATCATAAACCACCAGTAGCACGACATCTTCCACACAGGTTGAGTTAATTGCTAAAGCGGCCTTACGTACCGACACCCAAGTGGTGGAGCCGAAAAACCACAAGAAGTAACCATGCATAAAGCTTATAGTCTCAAAAACATCTTTTCTTTTTTTCTCCTTTTCCCTTTTTCTATGCTTTTGAAATTGTCAAAAGTTTCTTTAACGATATGGATATAAAATCATAAATAAATGTAAAGCTTCCATACGTTTTATACCTTAGGAAAAATTCATTTCATAACATGAAAGGTACTCGGGGAATATTTCGAAAAATTAAAACATGGTTCGTAAATAGTTTCATAAGTATGAAAGCATTGATAAATCATTTCAAATTATATGCTCCTTCATAAAATCTTTTATCGGTGAAACAAGGATGCATTATCAGAACTAAGTTAAATAGTACCCCTTACCTCGATTTATCAGATATCCTGCATTCAAGTAATCACGTCTCCCAGTACCTCCTTTAATTCCTTCTACATTTTACCTACACCGAAATCATTTACTTAGCATCTTATTCATGCGAATCATCCGAATTGTGTTAAAATCGTAACCTATTCGTTACTACCTCGTGTGTACGTGTAACTGTACATACCTAGACTATTACGTGCGTTTATATATTTTTATTGCTATTATTTACTATATTTTTTTGTATGTACATATACTAACATACACATTTATCATATACACCTATATGTATATACAGAAATATATATATAAATTCACATAAATATATATATATATATTATTACTTGTTTCCATTATTCAATATCACAAATATTTATTTATTTACCTACTTCTTATCTTTCCCATTTTTTGTCTAATTAAATCTACACTAACATGCTTGTATCTACAACACATATATATACATGTACATTAAATATACATGCATATATAAATTTACCTTTCCTTTTCCAATTTCCAACATTCCTTTTTCTTCTCCTATTTTTTTTCTTTCTTATTTTTTTCTTTTCTTCTTTCTTCCCTCTCGGTCAGCCCAGCCTCGGTTTTGTTTTTCTTCTTCCTCCTTCAGCTCTCGGTTTGCCACTCCATCTACCTACCGTGACTGCCTCTTTCTCTTCTCCCCTCAAGCCTCGGTTCTAGATTCAATTTTCTTTCTTTCTCATTCGGTTCCTGCTCCAGCCTTGGTCTTCTTCCTCGGTTTGTTTCAATTTTTTTTCTCTCGATTTGCTCCTATTTACTCTCGATTCCAGCCCCTCGGTCTATTTCACTTAGCTTCAAATTCTTTTCCCCTATTTTTCAACCCCGGTTTGCTCTTCTTCCTCTTCTTTCTCTTCTTTCCTTTCCATCCTTCTTCCCCCAACCGAGCAGCCCTCTCCTTTTTTTTTCTATCCTGGTTTTTCGCCCAGCTATCTCCTCTGTTTGTGTTTTTTTCAATTGAAACAAAGTTACGAAATTGGCTTTCTTTGAAAGCCAATTTCGTACAACTATGTATATGTATTATATTAATATATATACATATATAATATTAATATATATATATATTGTATTATTATATATATATGTATATTATTTGTTTGTTGTTTATTTCTTTGTTTCCATTTCATTTCCTTTTTTGTATTTTTATTTATCTTATGCTTTATTTATTATTTATTAATGCTTATATATTAAATACTATACATTACATAATATATATAGTTGCTATATATATTATTATTCATCTATTTAAATGTCTAGTATATATATATATATATACATATACACCTATGTATATATCTATATATATATATTCTCGTATAATTTATCCAAAGACATAATATCCATGCCTTCCATGAAATTTTTATTATTTCAAAAAAGAAATATTATTGGGATTTCATCATTTCTCATAAATTCCCGATACAAGTTTTTACATTAAAATTATTTTCGATCCCTCCATGCTTGCAATTGCTATATCACTTCCTGTATTTTCGACTTCCCTGTTATTCACGGGCTTCTCGATTCCCATACTCCTCGAGCCCTACAACGAATATTCACACTTCTATTAAAATATATTACTTTTATTCTTATATAGTCTAATTAAATATAGGAATTTTGTGGTGTTTACATTCTCCCCACCTTAAGAGAATTTGGTCTTCCAAATTCATTCAGGTCCATCAGAATAGATGTGGGTACTTCTCTTTCTTGAGGCTCTCTAGCTCCCATGTAGCCTCTTCAATCGAATGGTGTTGCCAGAGAACCTTTACCAGAGGTATCGTCTTCGATCGAAGTACCCTTTCCTTCCTATCCAAAATCCGGATAGGTCGCTCAACGTAGCTCATATCCTTTTGGATGCTCAAGGGCTCATACTCAATGATGTGTGAGGGATCTGGATTATACTTCCTTAACATCGAGACATGGAAGACATTGTGCACCCTTAACATTGAGACATTGTGTACCCCAGAAAGCTGCGGTGATAAGGCAAGTCTGTAGGCTACATCTCCCATTCTCTCTAGGATCTCAAAAGGACCAATGAAGCGAGGACTCAACTTCCCCTTCTTCCCGAACCGCATGATACCCTTGCTCGGAGATACCTTAATAAACACGGAGTCCCCAATCTGAAACTCAAGTGGCCGCCTATGCTTATCCGCATAACTCTTCTGCCTACTTTGTATGGTTTTAAGTCTATCACAGATTATTCGAAAACCTTCTGTTGCTTGTTCCACTAACTCGGGAGCCAAGATCCTTCTGTCACCCACTTCTTCCCAAACCACTGGAGACCTACATCTCCTACCATACAAGGCCTCATAAGGTGCCATCCCGATGCTGGCATGATAGCTGTTGTTATAAGCAAACTATGCGAGAGGCAGATGATCATCCCATGAGCCCTTAAACTCCAAAACGCAGGCCCTTAGCATATCCTCTAAGGTCTGAATGATCCTCTCAGACTGGCCATCAGCCTGAGGATGATAGGATGTGCTCAAATTAAGTTGAGATCCCATGGCTTTTTGAAAATGAACCCAAAATCTAGAAGTGAATCGAGAATCTCTATCTGATGTAATGCTCACAGGTGCCCCATGCAGTCGAGCTATCTCTATCACATACAACTCTGCTAAAGCACTCAAGGAGTCTGTATTTTTTATGGTTAGGAAGTGGGCACTCTTAGTCAATCTGTCTACGATCACCTAGATTGCATCATACCCCTTTCGGGTCCTTGGTAAACCCATAATGAAATCCATAGTAATGTGCTCTCATTTTCAAGTAGGCATTGGAAGAGACTTAAGTAATCCCGCTGGCCTTTGGTTTTCGATCTTAATCTATTGGCAAATCAGACACTTAGCCACAAACTCAGCTACATCTCTTTTCATACCGACCCACCAATACACCTTCCGTAAATCATAATACATCTTAGTGCTTCTCAGTTGCATGGTGTACCGAGAACAATGAGACCCCTTTAAGATCCTTTACCGTAGGGCGTCATCGTTTGGGACACATATACAGCCCCGAAATCTCATCAACCCGTCCTCACCGACGATAAAGTCTGACTGTACGTCCTATTTTGCCTAACTAACCATGTCCAATAATTTTTTATCACCACTCTGTCCAGTCCTGATCTGATCTAGTGTACTAGGTTCAATTTGCAAACTAGCTATAAACCCAACATCTGTTGTTTCCACACTAACACTGAGTTTGGCAAACTGTTCTAGCAATTCTCATTCTCTGACCATCATAAAAGAGATCATCCCCTTCCTGCTTAAAGCATCTGCCACAACGTTTGCCTTGCCCGGGTGATACAGAATCTCACAATCATAATCCTTAAGGAGCTCAATCCACCATCTCTGTCTCATATTTAGCTCCTTTTGATCAAATATACACTTCAAGCTCTTGTGGTTAGTAAAAATCTAAAAGTTTTCTCCATACAGATAATGCTGCCATATCTTCAAAGCAAAAGCAACTGCGGCTAACTCCAAGTCATGGGTGGGGTAATTCCTTTCATCGTTCATAAGCTGGCGAGAACCATATGCAACCACTCTCCCATGCTGCATAAGTACACAGCAAAGCCCTGGGTATGATGCATCACTGCATACTGCATAGCCTCCAGACCCACTAGGAATGGTTAAGACTAGGACGGTAGTCAACCTCTTCTTGAGTTCTTCAAAACTCTGCTCACACTGATTAGTCCACTCAAATGGAACATCCTTGCGTATCAGCTTAGTCAGTGGAGCTGCAATCTTGGAGAAACCTTCTACAAACCTCTTGTAGTATCCAGTTAGTTATAGAAAACTTCGGATTTCTTTAATAGTTTTTGGCCTTTCCCAGTTAAGTACTGCCTCAACCTTAGACGGATCCATTGACAACCCGTCCTTAGAAATAACATGGCCCAGAAATGCTATCTGCTCCAACCAAAACTCACACTTATCCAACTTTCCATACATCTGCTTCTCTTTGAGAGTTCGGAGCACTACTCTCAAATGCTGCTCATACTCCTCTCGGGACTTTAAGTAGATCAAAATATCATCGATGAAAACTATGATGAACCGATCTAGATACTCCCTGAACACCTCATTCATCAGGCTCATGAATACAGCGGGAGCATTAGTTAGACCAAAGGGTATCACGCGAAACTCATAGTGGCCATATCCCGTTCTGAAGGCCGTCTTTGGAACATCCTCCTTCCTAATCCTCAATTGGTGATAGTTCGATTTTAGGTCAATCTTCGAGAACACCGTAACCCCTCTTAGCTGGTCAAATAGATCATCTATTCTGGGCAAGGAATACTTGTTCTTAATTGTGGCCTTGTTCAGCAGCCTGTAATCTATACATAACCTAAGACTACCATCCTTCTTCCACACAAATAATATCGAAGCTCTCCACGGGGATACACTTGGCCTAATGAACCCTTTGTCTAGCAAGTCTTGCAACTGATTTTTCAGTTCCTCAAGTTCAACAAGGGCTATCTGGTAAAGGGACTTCGAGATTGGCTGAGTCTCTGGTGCCAAATCTATCGTGAATTTTAACTCTCTCTCCGATGTTAGTCCTGGTAGTTCATCAGGAAACACATCCGGGAACTCGCGTACCACTGGTATGTCCTGAATACTTGGACATTCCCGACTAGTATCGAGGATGAATGCAATATAACCTTCACATTAACACGTTCATCAAAATTTTCCATCAATTGTCAAAATCATAAAATTTATTCCTTAATTGCAAAGCATACATTAAACTTACTAGGTAAAGAGAAGGTTACAGTCTTAGAGTAGCAGTCTAAACTTACACGGTTGGTGGCTAGCCAATCCATACCAAAAATTACATCAAAGTCATACATGCCCAACAAGATTAGATCTGCTAATATGATCCTATCTCCTACCTTGATTTTAGAATTTCTACACACCATATCAGTCTTTTATGATTTATACATGGGTGTACTAACATGTAACATAAAGTCTAGAGATTCAGGCTTAACATGCAATTTACGTGCAAAATGAGGTGATATGAAAGAGTGGGTGGAACATGAATCAAACAATACTTGTGCCTCATGATTGCAAATTAAAAGCTTACCCTGGATGGTCTCAGTGGAGGCATCAGCAGTCTCTCTGTCCAAGGTAAAGACTCTCCCATGCGTGACAGGCTTCTTACCCTTCTCCGCTGCGGTAGCCCGTCTCTGTGGGTTTTGTATCTGGGGAGCTTGCCTCTCAGGCTGTCGTGGTGGCTTTGGAGGTTGTAGAACCTGGTTCTATAGACAATCCCTCATTATATGTCCCTTCTGTCCACACATAAATCAGCTCCCTGTGGTCAAACGACAGACACCTCCATGAAGTTTTTCACACTCTTTGCACAATGGCCTATACTGTTGTATACCTCTAGCAAGCTGAGGAACAGGTACTGGAATGACGGGTCTATCAAGTCTAGGTTGAAACTCATCCGTCCTCTGCCTCTTAGGTTGACCCCTCCTGAAATCCTGTCTCACAAACTCTATCTGCTTACTCTTATCCCTTAAGGCCATACTCTGTCTGTGTAACATTTAGGCCCTTCTCGATCATCTGTGCTCTCCCAGTGGATCCTGGAATTCCGTAATCCATAACCCCAAAAGATGATCTCGAATAGCTGGCCTTAACCCTGCTAGAAATCTCTCAGTACGACGCTCTTTATTCTGGAACATCTTTGGGTAATACCTCATCAGTATCGTGAATTTACTCTAGTACTTATCCACGGTCATACTGCCCTGTACCAAATTCAGAAAGTTCGTCCTCAACTTCTGCTGGGCAGCTCGGGCAACATACTGATTCCTAAAGGCTGTAGAAAATGCATCCCAACTGATCACCGGATGCTGAGTAGTCAGAAGGACCTTGGTGGATCCCCACCAATACTCTGCTTAGCCCTTCAGCTTGTACGTGGCCATAGAAACTTTATCAACATCAGAACACCCCAGAAAGTCGAAGATCTTCCTGAGGTCTACCAGCCACTCTTCAGCCTCGACTGGATTCTTAATTCCCTTAAATGCTGGAGGCTTCATCTTCAGGAAATCCCTCATCCTACCGATATCCCTCTCCTCTCTCCGGGCCTGTACAGGAGGTTGAGGCGCCACAGGTACTGGAGGAACTTGTGGAGGAGGAGGTGGTGGTGCTTTTGGAGGAGTCGGCACCGGAGTAGGAATTGGTGCCGTGCCAGCTGAATCGGAAACGTTACCCCTAGGTGTTGGGCAACGATGACAGCCATCGACTCCAAGCCTCGCTCGAGGCGCTGCTCCAATCACTACTCGAACTGAGCCATACTTGTACTGAGACTCTCTGGCTCCGGTGAAGGAGGTGGAGGTGGAGGTGGCTGAGCCTGCCTCCGAGGACGTCCACATCTTCCACTCATCGTGTAAGTGATCTAATACCTGCGCGTAATTCCAAAGATCAAATCTTAAATTCATTAGGTATACATTACCTACAACCAGACAAGCACAGATATTTGGGATGTAATTTTATCCTTATTTTCGACACAGACAGCATTAGACAACCTTCGCCCTGATACCACCTTTAACTGTAACGACCCTTGACCCTAAAAATTTAGGGAATTTTTTTAACTTAATTTACCCACTTATTCCCTTATTCACTTAAGTTGTATTCCTGTGCAGTGTCAAATCACTTTTCCTAATTCTTTATCCGTAATTATATTTAATTTTCCTATTTTGACATATATGGCCGATAGAAATTTCGACAGCATAACGACTTATATATGAGCCTACCCACCTGCAATTCAATTGTTTTGACAATCCTAGATATCCACAACTACTAAGCATGCTTTCCAACGGTCCTAGATATCCACAACTACCAAGCATACTTTCCAAATCCACATTTACAACTCAATACATCCATTTCGATTAAATGCCAATCATCTTCAACCTAATCCCAAAAATAATATTTCTTACATCGTTTTCCTTACAAATTACATCCCAACAAAGTGTTTTCAATATATGTCTGTGCATTAAAATATGTCTGGTACAGGAATGTAATTGTATACCTTTTGCGTGTACAAAAAGTAGCCTAGGGTAGCTCTTTCCCACCAGCCTACGTCGTGTATGCGGTAGGTAACGCCTATAGATTCACTGCAAATAGTCTGAGGTAGAGGGGTGAGTTTTTGGGGAAAAGCCCAGTAAGATAATACTTTTAAAATAGTTCTGATATATAAAAGCATATCGGTTCTTAACCAATTATCGTACATCTCATGAAAACACATTCATTCATTCATTCATTCTCCGTAGAGAGTCATCATACCTATGGCCATGGTAAGAGGGCTATAGATTGGATCAGGGTCATACAAGCCTTTCGTAAAATATGGGTAGTATCTATCTTACTTACATTCACTAGCACCTGGCTAGGACACGGACACCAAAGGCACTCTCCGTGTGGGAAACATAATTGCGTGTTGCGCGGGCACAAAATACTATCGAAAACATCATCATAAACCACCAGTAGCACATCTTCCACACAGGTTGAGTCAATTGCTAAAGAGGCCCTACGTACCGGCACCCAAGTGGTGGAGCCGGAACATCACAAGAAGTAACCATGCATGAAGCCTATAGTCTCAAAAACATCTTTTCTTTTTTCCCCTTTTCCCTCTTTCTATTCTTTTGAAATTGTCAGAAGTTTCTTTAATGATATGAATATAAAATCATAAGTAAATGTAAAGCTTCCATACATTTTATACCTTAGGAAAAATTCATTTCATAACATGGAAGGTACTCGGGGAATATTTCAAAAAATTAAAACATACTTCGTAAACAGTTTCACAAGTATGAAAGCATTGATAAATCATTTTATATTATATGCTCCTTCATAAAATCTTTTATCGGTGAAACAAGGATGCATTATCAAAACTAAGTTAAATAGTACCCCTTACCTCGATTTATCGGATATTCCGCGTTCAAGTAATGACGCCTCCCAGTACCTCCTTTAATTCCTTTTACGTTTTACCTTTTACCTACACCGAAATCGTTTACTTAGCATCCTATTCATGCGAATCATCCGAATTGTGTTAAAATCGTAACCTATTCGTTACTACCTCGTGTGTACGTGTAACTGTACATACCTAGACTATTACGTTCGTTTATATATTTTTATTGCTATTATTTACTATATTTTTTTTGTATGTACATATACTAACATACACATTTATCATACACACCTATATGTATATACACAAATATATATATATATATATAAATATATTCACATAAATATATATATATATATATATATATTATTGCTTGTTTCCATTATTCAATATCACAAATATTTATTTATTTGCCTACTTCTCATCTTTCCCATTTTTGTCTAATTAAATCTACACTAACTTGCTTGTATCAACAACACATATATATACATGTACATTAAATATACATACATATATAAATTTACCTTTCCTTTTCCAATTTCCAGCATTCCTTTTTCTTCTCCTTTTTTTTCTTTCTTATTTTTTTCTTTTCTCATTTCTTCCCTCTCGGTCAGCCCAGCCTCGGTTTTGTTGTTCTTCTTCCTCCTTCAGCTCTCAGTTTGCCATTCTATCAGCCTACCATGACTACCTCTTTCTCTTCTCCCCTCAAGCCTCGATTCCAGCTTCAATTTTCTTTCTTTCTTGTTCGGTTCCTGCTCTAGCCTTGGTCTTCTTCCTCGGTTTGTTTCAATTTTTTTCCTCTCAGTTTGCTCTTGTTTACTCTCGGTTCCAGCCTCTCGGTCTGTTTCACTTAGCTTCAATTTCTTTTCTCCTGTTTTTCAGCCCCGGTTTGCTCTTCTTCCTCTTCTTTCTCTTCTTTCCTTTCCTTCCTTCTTCCCCCAGCTGAGCAACCCTCTCCTTTTTTTTTTCTTTCCTGGTTTCCCGCCCAGCTATCTCCTCTGTTTGTGTTTTTTTCAATTGAAACAAAGTTACGGAATTGGGTTTCTTTGAAAGCCAATTCCGTACAACTATGTATATATATTATATTAATATATATACATATATAATATTAATATATATATATATAAATATTTTTTGTATTAATATATATATATGTATATTATTTGTTTGTTTGTTGTTTATTTGTTTGTTTACATTTCATTTCTTTTTATTATTTATTAATGCTTATATTTTCAATACTATACATTACATAATATATATATATTTGCTATATATTATTATTCATCTATTTAAATGTCTAGTATATATATATATATACATATACACCTATGTATATATCTATATAAATACATTTTCTTGTATAATTTATCCAAATACATAATATCCATGCCTTCCAAGAAATTTTCATTATTTTGAAAATGAAATATTATTGGGATTTCATCATTTCTCATAAATTCTCGATATAAGTTTTTACATCAAAATTATTTTCGATCCCTCCATGCTTGCACTTGCTTTATCACTTCCTGTATTTTTGGGTTCCCTGTTATTCACGGGCTTCTCGGTTCCCATACTCCTCGAGCCCTACAACGAATATTCACACTTCCATTAAAATATATTACTTTTATTCTTATATAGTTTAATTAAATATAGGAATTTTGTGGTGTTTACATTCTCCCCAACTTAAGAGAATTTGGTCTTTCAAATTCATTCGGGTCCATCAGAATAGATGTGGGTACTTCTCCTTCATGAGGCTCTCTAGCTCCTATGTAGCCTCTTCAATTGAATGGTGTTTCCAGAGAACCTTTACCAGAGGTATCGTCTTCGATCGAAGTACCCTTTCCTTCCTATCCAAAATCTGGATAGGTCGCTCAACGTAGCTTATATCCTCCTGGATGCTCAAGGGCTCATACTCAATGATGTGTGAGGGATCCGAATTATACTTCCTTAACATCGAGACATGGAAGACATTGTGTACCCCAAAACGTTGCGGTGGTAAGGCAAGTCTGTAGGCTACATCTCTCACTCTCTCTAGGATCTCAAAAGGACCAATGAAGCGAGGACTCAACTTCCCCTTCTTCCCAAACTGCATGATACCCTTGCTCGGAGATACCTTAAGAAACATGGAGTCCCCAATCTGAAACTTAAGTGGCCGCCTAAGTTTATCCGCATAACTCTTCTGCCTACTTTGTGTGGTCTAAAGTCTATCACAGATTATCCGACACACCTTCTGCTGCCTGTTCCACCAACTCGGGAGCCAAGATCCATCTGTCACCCACTTCT
Source organism: Firmiana major (assembly GCA_033439115.1). Lineage (NCBI taxonomy): Eukaryota > Viridiplantae > Streptophyta > Magnoliopsida > Malvales > Malvaceae > Firmiana > Firmiana major. The sequence goes on along the minus strand of CM065907.1, from coordinate 37,224,756 downwards.
TACCAAGCCACTAGAGACCTACATCTCCTACCGTACAAGACCTCATAAGGTGCCTTCCCGATGCTGGCATGATAGCTGTTGTTATAAGTAAACTCTGCGAGAGGCAGATGATCATCCCATGAGCCCTTAAACTCCAAAATGCACGCCCTCAGCATATCCTCTATGGTCTAAATGGTCTTCTCGAACTGGCCATTGGTCTGAGGATGATAGGCTGTGCTCAAATTAAGCTGAGATCTCATGGCTTCTTGAAAATGAGCCCAAAATCTAGAAGTAAATCGGGAATCTCTATCTGATGTAATGCTCACAGGTGCCCCATGCAGTCGAGCTATCTCTCTCACATCCAACTCTGCTAAACTCAAGGAGTTTTTATTTTTGATAGCTAGGAAGTGAGCACTCTTAGACATTTTGTCTACGATCACCCAGATTGCATCATGCCCCTTTTGCGTCCTTGGTAAACCCATAATGAAATCCATAGTAATGTGCTCCCATTTTCAAGTAGGCACTAGAAGAGACTTAAGTAATCCCGTTGGCCTTTGGTGTTCGATCTTAATCTGTTGGCAAGTCAGACACTTGGCCACAAACTCAGCTACATCTCTTTTCATACCGACCCACCAATATACCTTTCGTAAATCATGACACATCTTAGTGCTTCCCGGGTGCATGGTGTACCGAGAACAATAGGACCCCTTTAAGATCCTTTGTCGTAGGGCATCATCGTTTGGGACACATATACGGCCCCTAAATCTCATCAACCCGTCCTCACCAATGATAAAATCTGACTGTACATCCTGTTTTGCCTGACTGACCATGTCCAATAATTTCTGATCACCCCTCTGTCCAGTCCTGATCTGATCTAGTATACTAGGTTCAATTTACAAACTAGCTATGAACCCAACATCTGTTGTTTCCACACTAACACTGAGTTTGGCAAACTGTTCTAGCAATTTCGATTCTCTGACCATCATAAAAGAGATCATCCTCTTCCTGCTTAAAGCATTTGCCATAATATTTGCCTTGCCCGGCTGATACAGAATCTCGCAATCATAATCCTTAAGAAGCTCACTTCACCGCCTCTGTCTTATATTTAGCTTCTTCTAATTAAATATATACTTCAAGCTCTTGTGGTCAGTAAAAATCTAAAAATTTTCTCCATACAGATAATGCCTCCATATCTTCAAAGCAAAAACAACCGCGGCTAACTCCAAGTTATGGGTGACGTAATTTCTTTCATTGTTCTTAAGCTGGCGAGAACCATATGCAACCACTCTCCCATGCTGCATAAGTACACACCCCAAGCCCTGGTATGATGCATCACTGCATACTACATAGCCTCCAGACCCACTAGGAATGGTTAAGACTGGGGCGGTAGTCAACCTCTTCTTGAGTTCTTCAAAACTCTGCTCCGATTGATCAGTCCACTCGAATGAAACATCCTTGCGTATCAGCTTAGTTAGTGGAGCTGTAATCTTAGAGAAACCTTCTACAAACCTCATGTAGTATCCAGATAGTCCCAGAAAACTCCAGATTTCTGTAACAGTTTTCCGCTTCTCCCAGTTAAGTACTACCTCAACCTTAGACGGATCCACTGACAACCCGTCCTTAGAAATAACATGGCCCAAAAATGCTATCTGCTCCAACCAAAACTCACACTTATCCAACTTCCCATACAACTGCTTCTCTCTGATAGTTCAGAGCATTACTCTCAAATGTTGCTCATGCTCCTCTCGAAACTTTGAGTAGATCAAAATATCGTCGATGAAAACTATGATGAACCTATCTAGATACTCCCAAAACACCTCAATCATCAGGCTCATGAATGTAGCTGGGGCATTAGTTAGACCAAAGGGCATCACACAAAACTCATAGTGGCCATATCCCTTTCTGAAGGTCGTCTTTGGAACATCCTCCTTCCTAATCCTCAATTGGTGATAGCTCGATTTCAGGTCAATCTTCGAGAACACCGTAGCCCCTATTAGCTGGTCAAATAGATCATCTATTCTGGGTAAGGGATACTTGTTCTTAATTGAGGCCTCGTTCAGCAGCCTGTAGTCTATACAAAACCTGAGACTACATCCTTCTTCAGTACAAATAATACCGGAGCTCCCCACGGGGATACACTTGGCCTAATGAACCCTTTGTCTAGTAAGTATTGCAACTGCTTTTCAGTTCCTCAAGTTCAACGAGGACTATCCGGTAAGGAGACTTCAAGATTGGCTGAGTCTCTGGTGCCAAATCTATCGTGAATTCTAACTCTCTCCGGTGGTAGTCCCCATAGTTCATCAGGAAACACATCCGGGAACTCGCATACCACTGGTATGTCCTGAATACTTGGACATTCCCGACTAGTATAGAGGATGAATGCAATATAACATTCACATTAACACGTTCATCAAAATTTTTCATCAATTGTCAAAATCATAAAATTTATTCCATAATTGCAAAGTATACATTAAACTTACTAGGTAAGAAGAAGGTTACAGTCTTAGAGTAGCAGTCTAAACTTACACGGTTGGTGGCTAGCTAATCCATACCCAAAATTACATAAAAGCCATACATGCTCAATAAGATTAGATCTGCTAATATGATCCTATCTCCTACCTTGATTTCACAATTTCTACACGCCATATCAGTGTTTTGTGATTTATACATGGGTGTACTAACCTGTAACGTAAAGTCTAGAGATTCAGGCTTTACATGCAATTTACGTGCAAAATGAAGTGATACGAAAGAGTGGGTGGAACCTGAATCAAACAATACTTGTGCCTGATGATTGCAAATTAAAATCTTACCCTGAATGGTCTCAGTGGAGGCATCTGCAGTGTCTCTGTCCAAGGCAAAGACTCTCCCATGCGTGATAGGCTTCTTACCCTTCTCTGCTGCGGTAGTCCGTCTCTGTGGGTTTTGTCTCTAGGGAGCTTGCCTCTCAGGCTGTCGTGGTGGCTCTGGGGGTTGTGGAACCTGGTTCTGTGGATAATCCCTCATTATATGTCCCTTCTGTCCACACACAAAGCAACTCCCTGTGGTCAAATGACACATACCTCCATGAAGTTTTCCACACTCTTTGCACAATGGCCTATACTGTTGCGGACCTCTAGCACTCTGAGGAGAAGGTACTGGAATGATGGTCTATCAAGTCTAGGCCGAAACTCATCCGTCCTCTACCTCTTGGGTTGACCCCTCTTGAAATCCTGTCTAACAAACTCTGTCCGCTTACTCTTATCCCAGCTCTTTCCCTTAAGGCCATACTCCGTCTGTGTAACATTTAGGCCCCTCTTGATCATTTGTGCTCTGCCCAGTGCGTCCTAGAATTTCGTAATCCATAATCTCAAAAGATGATCTCAGATAGCTGGCCTTAACCCTACTAGAAACCTCTCAGTATGACGCTCTTCATTTTGGAACGTCTCTGGGTCATACCTGATCAGCATCGTGAACTTACTCTTATACTCATCCACAGTCATACTGCCTTGTACCAAATTCAGAAAGTCCATCCTCAACTTCTACTGGGTAGCTCGGGAAACATTCTGATTCCTAAAGGTTGTAGAAAATGCATCCTAACTGATCACCAGATGCTGAGCAGTCAGAAGGACCTTGGTGGATCCCTACCAATACTCTGCTTGGCCCTTCAGCATGTACGTGGTCGTAGAAACTTTCTCAACATCGAAATACCCCAAAAAGTCAAAGATCTTCCCGAGGTCTACCAGCCACTCTTCAGCCTCTACTGGATTCTTAATTCCCTTAAATGCTGGAGGCTTCATCTCCAGGAAATCCCTCATTCTATCGATATCCCTCTCCTCCCTCTGGGCCTGTACAGGAGGCTGAGGCGCCATAGGTACTGGAGGAACTTGTGGAGGAGGAGGTGGTGGTGCTTCTGGAGGATTCGACATCGGAGTAGGAATTTGTGTCGTGCCTGCTGAATCGAAAACGTTTGCCCCTAGGTTTTGGGCAACTATAGCAGCTATCGACTCCAAGCCTCGCTCGAGGCGCTACTCCAATCGCTACTCGAACTGAGCTATACGAGTACTGGGACTCTCTGGCTACGGTGAAGGAGGTGAGGGTGGCTGAGCCTGCCTCCGAGGACATCCACATCTTCCACTCATCGTGCAAGTGATCTAATACCTGCGCGTAATTCCAAAGATAAAATCTTAAAATCATTAGGAATACATTACCTAAAACAAGACAAGCACAGACATTTGGGATATAATTTTATCTTTATTTTTGACACTGACAGTACTAGACAACCTTCGCTCTGATACCACCCTTAATTGTACGACCCTTGACCCTTGAAATTTGGGAGATTTTTTTTTTTAACTTAATTTACCCACTTATTCCCTTATTCACTTAGGTTGTATTCCCGTGCAATGTCAAATCACTTTTCCTAATTCTTTATCCGTAATTATATTTAATTTTTCTATTTTGACAAATATGGCCGATAGAAATTTCGGCAGCATAACAACTTATAAATGAGCCTACCCACCTGCAATTCAATTGTTTTGACAATCTTAGATATCCACAACTACCAAGCATGCTTGCCAACGATCCTAGATATCCACAACTACCAAGCATACTTTCCAAATCCACATTTACAACTCAATACATCCATTTCGATTAAATGCCAATCATCTTCAACCTAATCCTAAAAATAATATTCCTTACATCGTTTTCCTTACAAATTACATCCCAACAAAGTGCTTTCAATATATGTCTGTGCATACAAATATGTCTAGTACAGAAATGTAATTGTATACCTTTTTGCGTGTACAAAAAGTAGCCCAGGATAGCTCTTCCCATCAGCATACGTCGTGTACGCAGCAGGTAACGCCTATAGATTCACTGTAAATAGTCTGAAGGTAGAGGGGTGAGCTTTTGGGGAAAAGTCCAGTAAGATAATACTTTTAAAGCAGTTCTAATATATAAAAATGTATCGATTTGTAACCAATTATTGTACATCTCATGAAAACACATTCATTCATCATAGTCGATATTCATAATCAAATCGAGGAGACTAGGCTATAACTAAGTCATGTGATACGTGTCATTCTCCGTAAAGAGTCATCATACCTATGGCTATGGTAAGGGGGTTATAGATTGGATCAGGGTCGTGCAACCCTTTCGTAAAATATGGGTAGTATCTATCTTACATTCACTAGCACCTAGATAGGACACGGGCACCAAAGGCACTCTCCGTGTGGGAAACATAATTGCGTGCTGCGCGGGCATGAGATACTACCGAAAACATCATCATAAACCACCAGTAACACGACATCTTCCACACAGGTTGAGTCAATTGCTAAAGGGACCCTACGTACCGGCACCCAAGTAGTGGAGCTGGAACACCACAAGAAGTAACTATGCATGAAGCCTATAGTCTCAAAAACATCTTTTCTTTTTTTCCCCTTTTCCGTTTTTCTATGCTTTTGAAATTTTCAAAAGTTTCTTTAAAGATATGGATATAAAATCATAAATAAATGTAAAGCTTCCATACATTTTATTGTAAGACCCGATTCTATCGTAAGAGCAAAAGGGAATGAATAGAAATTTTTAGTGCATTTAAAAATGTAAAAGGACTGAAATGGTTTTTCCGAACACGTGAAGGGTAAAACGATCAAAAGATCGAAACAAGGTATAATTTCGATAAAAAAATTTAATTAAAAATATGGGATTGAGAAATCTTGATCAATAATGAAGAAATAATTAAATTTCGGGTTAAATTGATCAAGATATGAATTTATTGGAATAAACCGAAATTTTCGCCTCAGAAAACGATCCCGAAAATAATCAAAAAATATACTGAAAAGTCAAAATAATACTGATAAATTCATTTAGTGATTAAATGAATAAAATATAAATTTTTTTAAGATATTTGTGGATTTTAATATTATTTTAATGAATAAAATAATATTATAAATAAATTATAAATAAATAAAAAATAAAAAAATGAAATCTGAAACAAAACGCGAAACAGAGGAAAGCAAAGGGCGAAACTGAAGGAGGCAAACCGAGGGAACGGTTTCCTCTTCTCCGACGACCACCGGCGAGGCTGAGGGGCCGACGAGGGCCGATGAATGTAGCCCAACACCAGGTGATATCACAGCGGTCGTGGTGCGCCGTGGAGACCGCTGAAAAATGCCAAAAATTGAGGGAGAATCCGCGGAAGAGAAGCCCCGATTGGCGGCCATCGGCGCCATTTTGACTCCAGCCGAGACTCGATTATGGAAGCCTAGGCCGTGGCGCGACAATTGGTGCTGGAATCACGTCGGGAACCGGTCAGACGACGCCGGAAGGACCAAATGTTGCCTGAATCGACCGAGTCGGACTGAACCGTTGAATCGAACCGGACTAAACCGGTGGTCTGAACCGGGTTGAACCGGACCGAACCGGTTTAGCAAAAAAGGAAAGGAAAAAAGGAAGAAAAAGGGAAAAAGAAAAAGAGGAAAATTTGGAAAAAATTTCAGTGATGCAATTGAGCTACGGGTAAGTCGGTAAGCGGTCGAATTGATCGATTTAAATTTCAAAATATTTAATTTGATTAATATCCGACTGAAAGTTTACCCAAAAAAATATTTCATTGTGTAGCTCGATAATTAACGTCAAACGAGAGCTCGAGACAGCCTCGATTTGTGTACGATCATGGAATCTTGAGTAAGTAACCTTTATTTACGACAATTTGCATCGTTATGCGTGTAGATGAATTACAGATTTAATTTTCGCATAAATGAATTAAATTTTAGAAATTTGAATAAATTGTCGAAAATACTAAATTTAGATATCCGAGAATTTAGAACGAGGCTAAATAAATATTGATGGGCCCAATGATCCCAATAAGCCTCGATGATGTAAATAGTAAGTTGAAAAAAATGGGCTTAAGGCCGATTAAGGCCCATTATGGTATAATCGGGGCCAATATGGGTAAACGGGCCCAATGATTTAAAATTAAGCCCAGAAAATTATGAAATACAATTAATTGTATTGTATTTGACCTGATGAATATGTATACGTAGTTCCAAAGATTGGATTTTGAGCAAATCGGACTGCGTGACGAGTCATCAGTGGAAAATGTCAGACTGTACAGAAAAATGAGGTAAGGGAATTGTGTGAGTAGCTAGAGATAGCTACACGTATTTTAATAGCTTTTTTGTACACTGAATATGAAAGTATACCTTGATTATGTATAATGATCCTAAAAGTGGTTTAAATAATTTTGAGGATCGAAATAGGTGAAAAGACTATTTTACCCCTATTGAGGGAAATTGACCTAAGGATAGTGAAAGCATGACATGCATGAAATGCATGATTTAAAGAATTTTTCGAATTAAGAAAATTTTATTGGTTTTAATCAAAGCATATCGGTAGATTGGCTAGAAATTGTATAAATTTCACAAGATAACACTACGTAGGTGTTATTCATATTTAAATGAAATTTCTTTGGAAAACGGCCAACTATCAAGTTTATATGGAAACAGATAGTGCTGACATATAGCTCGCACTATATCTACGTTTGTGAATGTGCATAAATGTGCTTGAGCGGTTGCTCGCACTGATTTCTGTGACATCATATGCATAAAATGTGCTAGAGCGGTTGCTCGCACTGATTTTATGATTTGATATGCATGAGAGCTGCTGGAGCCTAGCTCGCACTCTGTTTTGACTGTTTTGATGGTTTTGAACTGTTTTGACTATATGCATAAAAAGGTGTTGGAGCTTAGCTCGCATCCGATTTTGATATGATATTTGCATAAAGTCGTGTTGGAGTGTAACTCGCACGAGATTTGATTTATTTATGCATAAAGCCATGCTGGAGTGTAACTCGCACGAGATTCGATTTGCTGGAGCATTACTTGCACAAAGTTTTATATGGTTTTATAACTCATTTTAAAGTCATATTGGAGTTTTTCTCGTACGAGGTTTTCACTGAGTTCTTATACATATCCATAATAGAGCATTGCTCGTACGTGGATTTTACTTAAATTTATAATTATTTTAAGTCGTACTGGAACGTTGCTTGTACGCAGATTTCATTGATTTCTATGAAACTGTGCTAAAGCTTTGCTCGCACGAGATTTTTTTGATATCATGAATATGCATGGAGTCGTGCTATAGCTTCACTCGCACAGGGATTTATATGACATGCATATAGCTGTGTTGGAGCCTCTTGTAGACTGTGTGTCACAGTGAGATGATATGCTCACACGTGCATACTGAGACAGAGATGATATGGGTGGATAAGACCTATTGTAGGCACCCCTGATTTGAGCTTGGGTTCACGGAGTACGTTATACCGTGTATATCACGCGGAGTACGCTGTACCGTGGGGATTGTTGGAGTGGAGTGGCATTAGCCACGGGGCAGTAAGCCTTGCCCTCGTAATCCTAGTGTTATGCTGTTCTGGTAGGTTGGACGACCCACCTCCCGTTTCAGGTGTGATACCCCGCACACTAGGTGTAAGACCTGATATTTTTGAGTGCATTTAAAAATGCAAAAGGATTGAAATGGCATTCCCGAACACGTGCAAGGGCAAAACAGTCAAAAGATCGAAATTCGGTATTAATCGGGACAAGAAAATTTAATTAAAAATATGAGAATGAGAAATCTTGATCAATAACGAAGAAATAATTAAATTTCAGGTTAAATTGATCAAGATATGAATTTATTGGAATAAACCGAAATTTTCGTTTCAAAAAATAATCCCGAAAATAATAGAAAAATATACTGAAAATGCAAAACCGGACTGAGAAATTCATTTACAGATTAAATGAATAAAATAGTATTTTTTTAAGATATTTTGGCAATTTTAATATATTTTAATGAATAAAATAATATTAAAAATAAATTATAAATAAATAAATAAAATGTAAAAAAAAAAAAAGGAAATCTGAATTGCAAAACGCGGGGAGAGAGAAACCCGCAGAAGGCAAAATGCGAAGGCAAACCGAGGAAGAGAGATTCGCCGAACGAGCCACCACCGACGACCGGGAAAGGAAGCTCGGCATCGTGCGACCTCCCTACCACCGGGACGTGCTCCACTGGCGCCGAAAGCCGACGAATCGAAGGGAGGAAGCCGCGGAGGAAAAGAGGGCATTCGGCGGCCACCGGCGGGAGTTGGCTCCGATCAAGGCCAGCCGAGAGGTCCCCTTCCCAAGACGCGTCAAACGGCGGTAGTGAGACGTCGGGAACCGGTCGGATGACGCCGGCACGACCAAAAAGGGACTGAACCGGTCAGCGGTTCAGTGAGAAAGTGACTGTGCTGAACCGGACCGGACCGGTTCAGCCAAAAAGAGAGGGAAAAAAGGAAGAAAAAGGAAAAAAGAAAAATAGGAAAAATTGGAAAAAATTCCAGTGATGCAATCGAGCTTCGGGTAAGTCGGTAAGCGGTCGAATTGACCGATTTAATTTTTGAAATATTTAATTTGATAAATAATCGACTGAAAGTTTACCCGAAAATATATTTAAACGTGTAGCTCAACGATTGGCATCCACCTAGAGCTCGAGACAACCTCGATTTGTGTACGATCATGGAAAAGCGGGTAAGTGACCCTTATTTACGACAATTTTATATCGTTATGCGTGATTGATATTTAACGCATAAATTATGGATTTAATTTTCGCATAAATGAATTAAATTCTGAAAAATTGGAAAAATTGTCGTAAATACTAAATTGAGATATCTGAGAATTTAGAACGAGGCAAAATAAATTACTGATGGGCCCAATGAGCCCAATAGGCCTCGATAAAGTGTAGTAAACGGGCTTAAGGCTGATTAAGGCCCATTATAGTATAATCGGGCCCAATATGGGAAAACGGGCCCAATGATTTAAATTAAGCCCAGAACATATGAAAGACAACTAAATTGTATTGTATTTGACCTGATGAATGTGTATTCGCAGTTTCGGAGATTTGATTTGGATTGGAAGGAAATCGGACTGCGTGACGAGACATCAGTGGAAAAGGTCAGACTATACAGAAAAATAAGGTAAGGGAATTATGTGAGTAGCTAGAGGTAGCTACGCGTATTTTAACAACTTTTCTGTACACTGAATATGTATGTATACACTGATATTGTATAAAGGTCCAAAAAATGGTGAAAGAATGACATGCATGAAATGCATGATTTAAGGAATTTTATGATTAAGGAATTTTATTGGTTTTAATCAAAGTAAATCGATAGATTGGCCAATAATTGCATAAGTTTCCCAAAATAACACTACGTAGGTGTTATTAATATTTAAATGGAAATTTCTTTGGAAAACGGTCAACTATCAAGTTTATATGGAAACAGATAGTGCCGACACGTAGTTCGCACTATATCTGCGTTTGTGAATGTGCATAAATGTGCTTGAGCAGTTGCTCGCACCGACTTGTGACATCATATGCATGAAATGTGCTAGAGCATGGTGCTCACACTGATTTTTATTATTGTGAAATGAGAGTTGCTGGAGCCTAGCTCGCACTCTATTTTGACATGTTTTGATTTGTTTTGACGTGGTATGCATAAAATGGTGCTGGAGCGATTGCTCGCACTAGTTTTATTGATTTAATATGCATGAGAGATGCAGGAGCTTAGCTCGCATCCTGTTTTGATTTGATATTGCATTAAGTCGTGCTGGAGTGTAACTCGCATGAGATTTGATTTAATTATGCATAAAGTCGTGCTGGAGTGTAACTCACACGAGATTTGATTTACTTGAGCATTCATTTGTGCTGGAGCGTTGCTCGCACAAAGTTTTATGTGGTTTTCATAATTCATTTGAATGCCGTACTGGAGTTTTTCTCGTACGAGGTTTTCATTGAGTTTTTATACATATCCGTACTAGAGCATTCCTCATCCGTGGATTTTACTTGAAATTATAATCAGTTTAAGTCGTACTGGAGCGCTGCTCGTATGCAAATTTTACTGATTTTTATGAAACCGTGCTAGAGCTTCGCTCGCATGAGGTTTTCTGATATCATGAATATGCATGGAGCCGTGCTTGAGCTTCGCTCGCACAGGGAATTGTATTACATGCATATAGCCATGTTGGAGCCTCCTGTAGACTGTGTGTCACAATGAGATGATATGCTCACACGTGCATTCTGAGACAGAGATGATATGGGTGGATAAGACATATTACAGGCACCCCTGATTGAGCTTGGGTTCACGGAGTACGTTGTACCGTGTATATCACGCGGAGTACGCTGTACCGTGGGGATTGTTGGAGTGGAGTGGCATAAGCCACGAGGCAGCAAGCCTTGCCCTCGCAATCCTGGTGTTATGCTGTTCTAGCGGGTAGGACGACCAACCTCCCGTTTCAGGTGTGATACCCCGCACACTAGGTACCGTGTTGCCAGGGATCACTAGGATATGGCCATAATCCTCGATGTTACTGATAATTACCTGATTGTCTCACATGATATAATTTGTGGTCTGATAGACCAGGGTAGACCCGAAGGAGGGGTCAGTCCCCCGATTTGATGATTTTATGATTTCATGATTTTATGATTTTATGATTTGTGACCCTGAAAGAAGGGTGGTTTTATAACCGGAGTTTTATAATGAATTTTATTGAATTGTTTTATGAGATGGATCCGGAAGGATTAGTTTTTACTGCAGTTTTAATGAATTGATTTAAATGCAGTAGCATGATGATGTTTTCCATGCTTTCATTTGAAATCCTTGATTTGTCTTACATGACATGAAAGACTGCATGATCTTGATTAAATTCATGCTCATTATGATTTAATGATGTCACATAAAATACTTTGATGCATAAGTAGTATGATTTATATATGCACGAACAGTTTTGATAAACTAAGTCATTGATGTTTGCATGACTTTGTGCTTGAGAATTTTAATGAAAAGAAATGGATTTAAAGGAATGGCATTATGAGCATGTAGAAAGTGGAGCTATCTACTTACTTGCATAATTGCCTTACTGAGCGTGTGGTTTGCTCACCCCCCTTATTTTCCCATCTTTTCAGAGCACTTGAAATAGTTATTGAGCGGCTGAGGACTTGCATGCATTGGTATCCGCTGCTTCCCATTGAGAGACAGGTATACATATTTGTATAGTTTTGTATCTAAATATGTAATGCACAGTACTGTAAACGTATATTATGTCGAGGATGTAGAGTCATGTAAATACCATTGAGTATGTATTTATTTAAAGTCAAAAGGATAGTAAACTCTGATATATGATTATGGAAATGGAATGGTAAATGGTGTGAGGTGACTAACACCGAATCATAGCCCAACTGTTTGTAGGATGGTCACGACGAGAGAAAGGTAAGAATTAAATAATAAATGAAAAAGCGAAAAATTTACTCTGATTTTTAGGTAATTTGGGTCGTGACACTAGGTACCGTGTTGCCAGGGATCACTAGGATATGGCCATAGTCCTCAATGTTACTGATATAATCACCTGCTTGTCTCACATGATATAATTATTGGTCGATAGACCAGGGTAGACCCGAGGGAGTGCTCAGGCCCTTGATTTTATGACATGTGACCCTGAAAGAAGGGTGGTTTTATAATGAATTTTAATGAATTGTTTTATGAGATTATTGACCCGGAAGGGTTAGTTTATACTGCAGTTTTAATGAAATGATTTAAATGCAGTAGCATGATGTTGTTTTCCATGCTTTCATTTCAAATTCATGATTTTTCTTACAGGACATGAAAGAATGCATGATTTTGATTAAATTCATGCTAAGTATGATTTACTAATGTCACATAAAATGCCTTTGATGCATGAATTATATGATTTGTATATGCACGAGCAGTTTTATAAACTATGTCATTGATGAAACACATGATTTTGTGTGTAAGCTTTTAATGAAAAGAAATGGAATTAAGGGCATGGCATTATGAGCATGTAGATAGTAGAGCTATCTACTTACTTGCATAATTACCTTACTGAGCGTGTGGTTTGCTCACCCCCTCATTTTCCCATCTTTTCAGAGCACTTACAATAGTTATTGAGCGGCTGAGGACTTGCATATCTTGGTATCCGCTGCTTCCCATCGAGAGACAGGTATACACATTTGTATAGTTTTGTATCTAAATATGTAATGCACAGTACTGTAAACGGATATGAGGTCGGGGATGTAGGATTATAAATACCATTGTGTATGTATTTAATTAAAGTCAAGGGATAGTAAACTCTGATATATGATATGTGATTATGGAAATGGAATGGTAATAGTGTGAGATGACTAACATCAAATCATAGCCCAACTGTTTGTAGGATGATCACGATGAGAGAAAGGTAAGAATTAAATAATAAATGAAAAAACAAAAAATTTACTCTGATTTTTAGGTAATTTGGGTTGTGACATTTATACCTTAGGAAAAATTCATTTCATAACATGGAAGGTATATGGGGAATATTTCAAAAAATTAAAACATGCTTTGTAAACAGTTTCACAAGTTTGAAAGTATTGATAAATCATTTCAAATTGTATGCTCCTTCATACAATCTTTTATCGGTGAAACAATGATGCATTATCAGAACTAAGTTAAATAGTACCCCTTACCTCGATTTATCAGATATCCCGCGTTCAAGTAATGACGCCACCCAATACCTCCTTTAATTCATTCTACGTTTTACCTACACCAAAATCGTTTACTTAGCATCCTATTCATGCGAATCATCCAAATTGCGTTAAAATCGTAACCTATTCGTTACTACCTCGTGTGTACGTGTAACTGTACATACCTAGACTATTACGTGCGTTTATATATTTTTATTGCTATTATTTACTATATTTTTTTGTATGTACATATACTAACATACACATTTATCATATACACCTATATGTATATACACAAATATATATATTCACATAAATATATATATTATTACTTGTTTCCATTATTCAATATCACAAATATTTATTTATTTGCCTACTTCTCATCTTTCCCATTTTTTGTCTAATTAAATCTACACTAACATGCTTGTATCTACAACACATATATATACATGTACATTAAATATACATACATATATAAATTTACCTTTCCTTTTCCAATTTCCAGCATTCCTTTTTCTTCTCCTTTTTTTTCTTTCTTTTTTTTTTCTTTTCTCCTTTCTTCCCTCTCGGTCAGCCTAGCCTCGATTTTGTTTTTCTTCTTCCTCCTTCAGCTCTCGGTTTGCCACTCCATCAGCCTACCATGACTACCTCTTTCTCTTCTCCCCTCAAGCCTCGGTTCCAGCTTCAATTTTCTTTCTTTCTCGTTCGGTTCCTACTCCAGACTTGGTCTTCTTCGTCAGTTTGTTTCAATGTTTTTCCTCTTAGTTTGCTCCTGTTTACTCTTGGTTCCAGCCTCTCGGTCTGTTTCACTTAGCTTCAATTTCTTTTCCTGTCACGACCCAATACTACCAAAATCAGTACAAATTTTTCGCTTTTGAAAAATCTTTCTTACCTCCTCGTGACATGTTCCTCTAAACAGGTCGGGCTGTGAATCAATATCGATATACCATTCAAACCATTAAGAAATATCACACGTAATCATACATACTGATATCATTAATCATATAATAGAGTGATCGGTATGTTTATACATCAAATAATTCTATATTTACATCCCCAAATATTCTTTCATATACAATACTGTGCTGTAAGCATACTAATACAAAATTCTGTACGTGGTGTATACCTGACAGTCGATGGGAAACAAAGATATTAGCTATGCCGTCTACTCTCTACACCCGCTATCTCTATGGTGGAAACACTGAAAGTGGGTGGAAAATGAAAGGGTGAGCTCCACAAGCTCAGTAAGGCAATAATACAAACGGGTAGATAGCTATACTATCTACATGCTGATAAGAAAATCAGGATATATGTGAGCATGAGGTAAAAACAATGATATGCCATATAGATAATACCATCTGTTCTAAAACAGGAAATCGGCATATTAAAACATGGAATAATTCTCATGTGAAAACATCTCATGCTCAATGAAACAACACATTTTAAAATACCCCATCTGGGTCAAAATACGATACACTCACAAATAAAAATCAATTTCAACAAAATTCTTTATTTTCAAATCTCCGTTATAAAACACCCTTCTCATAGGGTTACAAATCAATGAAAGTCTCATAAAATCCCTCCATGGGAATAATCAAATCTCAATTGAAATCATAAGAAAATCGGGGCCTGACCCCTCCCTGGAGTCTACCCTGGTCAACTAAGACCAATAGTTATATCATGTGAGACATGTAAGTGACTATATCGGTAATATCCAGGACTATGGCCATAACCTCGTGATCCCTGGCACACGGATCCTAGTGTGCAGGGTATCACAACTGAAATGGGAGGTGGGTCATCCTACCCGCCAGAACAGCATAATATCAGGATTGTGAGGGCAAGACTTGCTGTCTCGTGGCTAATGCTACTCCACTCCAACAATCCCCACGGTACAGCGTACTCCGCGTGACATACACGGTACATCGTACTCCGTGAACCCAAGCTCAATCAGGGGTGCCTGTAATAGGTCTTATCCGCCCATGTCAAGTATGTCTCAGTATGCACGTGTGAGCATATCATCTCACTGTGACACACAGTCAACAGGAGGCTCCAACACGGCTATATGCATGTCATATAAATTCCTGTGCGAGCGAAGCTCCAGCACGGCTCCATGCATATTCATGATATCAGAAAACCTCGTGTGAGCGAAACTCTTGCACGGTTTCATAGAAATCAATTAAAATCTGCGTACGAGCAGCGCTCCAGTACGACTTAAACTGATTATAAATTCAATTCAAATCCACGTACGGGCATTGCTCCAGTACGGATAAGTATTAAAACTCAGTGAAAACCTCGTACGAGAAAAACTCCGGTACGGTAGTCATATAAAACAAATCTGTAAAATAGTGCGAGCAAGGCTCCAGCACTCTGAGTATGAGTCAAAAATATAAAATCCAGTGCGAGCAGTGCTCAAGCACGGTTACAACTCATATAACACTGATAGGTGGCTCAATATTATCAAAACATGTTAAATAAAAATCATCTGGCACCTAACCTGTGCCTTTTCACTTAAAACACATAAATAATAGCCAACCTATCCATAAATTGCTTGAATTAAAGCAATATCATCATGAAAACATTAAAATCATGAAATTCATGCAATTTCATAGCCTTACTACCCTTTTTGAAATTTTCCTAACTGGGGGCAAAATAGTCATTTTTCACTATTTCCATATTTTTTCGTAAAAATTATTATTCTGTTTTCAGGTAGCCTATTGAATTTAACGTAATGTAAATCCCCTCAAAATTACGTACAGCTACCTCTAACTGTTCATAAAATTCCCTTACCTGGAATCACGCACGAGCTTATCCCGACTCGACCGTACCAGGTCTCTCAGTCCAATTCGCTCGTCTACGGAGCTGCATATAACTACATATGGGTTCAGTTCAATATACAGCTCAGTATTTCACTCTTGCTGATCGAATCTAAAACTCTGGGCTCGTTTTTACTCTATTGGGCCCAATTGCACTTTAATGGGCCTCGAACCCCTTTTTTCAGCCTGTTTCCACTTTTAAATCCCTTCTTCGGGTTTATTGGGCTCATTTGATTTATCAATAATCATCGGGCTTCGTTCCAAACTCAGTGGATAGCCCGGATACTATTTACGATAATTACATTGAAATTTCGAATAAAATTCCTCTTATGTAGAATTAATTCATAATTTCCGTAAAATAATCGAAACTCTGCATTAAAGGACTCATATTATCGTAATTAAAATATACTTACCCAATATGGTGTGGGGTACGAAAATCGGAGCTAAATCGGCTCTCGTTTGGGCTCTGTAGTGACACTACACAATTATTTAAATCCGGGTCATTTTCCAATAAAATAATATTAAATTGAAATCTCGAGATTTATCCGCAGGTCAATCCCGACCCTCGGTCACTTACCCAAATTTTCAAGTCATCCCTGGGTACACTTTCTTCCTTTTTTCCCTTTTTTTTCTTTTCTTTTTCCTTTTTTTTTTTCATTCTCCCTTTCCCGGCTACGGTGCCGTTTAAGCCCGTTTGCCATCGCCGGTGATTCCGACCATCTCGCCGGCAACCAGTGGGTTCAACAGAACCGTCTCGGCCAGGGGAGTGCTCGACTGGCCTGAATCGGAGCCGGGGTGCCGCAGTTCGCCGGGACCGACGCGTTTTCTCCCCGGGACTTTCGGCCTTCGATTCGCCAGAAATAGCTGCCATCGGCGCGCGTCACCGGTACCAATAGACTCGTCGAACTCTCCTCTATCGCCTCCGACCGTTGGCTTGGCTCGCCGGACGCCGATGGCTCCTCGGGTTGGCTGTCGGGTCTCTTGGTTCCGTTTTCGGTTTCAGTCTTTCTCTCTCCCCGAAAATCAGATTTTCGATTTTCCATTTTTATTTTTCATTTATTATTTATTAATTTATTTATTATTATTTTAATCAATAAAATATATTAAATAATTCAAATATCTCTTAAAAAAATATAAAAAAAATATTTTTAAATTCATTTAATCAATAAATGAATTTATCAGTGTATTTTCGTCTTTCTCGGTATATTATTTGATTCTTTTCAGGAAAATTTTTCGAATTAAAAATCCCGATTAATTCCAAATTAATTCCCGTAAATTTCAATAAATTAATATCTAGATCAATCGGCCTCGAATTTAATTATTTTCCTCGATATTGATCCAGATTTCACAAATTCCATATTTTTAACGAAAATTACTTATCGATTTCATACCGAATTTTGGTCTTTTGACCATTTTACCCTTGTACGTGTCCGGGACCAAATTGAATCGACTTTCTTTCATCAATCCACAATCTTTTCCCTATTTTCAATTCTTCATTTTCAGTCAACTCGATTAAATTCCTTAAACAACTTGTTGCTTCTTTATTTTCTCGATTTATCCTTATTCGATTTTACGTACATTATTTCGTTTCATCCACATTTATCAAATCTGAATCAACCATCTTATGAATCCATTAACATATAATAATGTCATACAATATGGAAATCATAAGGAATATCATACAAAAATTGCGGATCTCACAATCTCCCCCACTAAAAGAATTTGGTCCTCCAAATTAGAACCAAATCAATCAGTAAACAACTCCGGGTACTTCTCCTGTATCATGCTCTCTAGCTCTCAGGTAGCTTCCTCCGGAGTGTGATACTGCCACTGATCCTTCACCAGGGAGATCATCTTGGATCGCAATACCTTCTCCTTCCTAACCAAAATTCGAACTGGTCTCTCAACATATGTCATACTGTCACTGAGCTCTAACAACTCGTACTGAATCACGTGTGATGGATCTGGATGGTACTTCCGAAGCATAGAAACGTGGAAGACACTATGTACACCTGCCAACTCTGGTGGCAATGCCAATCTATAGGCCTTATCTCCCACTAGCTCCAGAATCTCAAAGGGTCCAATAAAACGAGGGCTCAGTTTACCTTTCTTATCGAACCTCATGATACCCTTGGAAGGAGAAACTCTTAAAAACTCCGACTCACCCTCTGCAAACTCTAGTGGTCTGCGTCTCCTGTCAGCGTAACTCTTCTGTCGGCTCTGAGCTGTCCGCAACCTATCGCATATCAACCTGACATCCTCAGTAGCCTGCTGTACCAAGTGAGGAGCAAATAACAGTCTGTCACCAATCTCTTCCCATCCAATAGGGGAACGACATCTGCGACCATACAGTGCCTCATACGGTGCCATCCTGATACTCGAGTGATAACTGTTATTGTAGGCGAACACGGCTAATGGCAAATGATCATCCCAGGAGCCTCTAAAATCCAGCACACACGCTCTCAACATATCCTCCAGAGTCTATATAATCCTCTCTGACTGACCATCTATCTGAGGATGGAAAGCGGTGCTAAATCTCAACTGGGTCCCCAATGCTTCCTGAAAATGTTCCCAAAAATGGGAAGTGAAGCGGGCATCCCTATCATAAACAATGCTCACGGAACGTCATGTAGCCTGACAATCTCTCGAACATATAAGTTCGCCAACGTACTCAGAGCATCTGTTGCTCTCATAGCTAAGAAATGGGCGAACTTCGTCAGTCTATCCACAATCACCCAGATGGCATCATGACCTCTGCGGGTCTTCGGTAATCCCATCACAAAATCCATGGTGACATGCTCCCACTTCCATGTCGGTATCGGTAGAGGCTGCAATAATCCTGCAGGCTTCTGATGCTCTACCTTTACCTGCTGACAGACGAGACATCTCGCAACATACTTTGCTATGTCTCCCTTCATCCCAGACCACCAATAAACTCTCCGAAGATTCTGATACATCTTCGTACTCCCTGGATGTACTGTATACTTCACTGAGTGAGCCTCTGATAAAATCATCCTCCTGATCTCAGGATCCTCGGGAACACATATCCTACCGCGAAACCTCAGTAATCCATCGGTACTCAATACAAAATCTGTATCGGCACCTGCCTGTGCCTGTCTCATCAATTGAATACATCCCTGATCACTCTGCTGAGCCTGCCGGATACGATCAATCAACTCTGGCTCCAATCTCAAGCTCACAATGATCTCAACTCTGTCAATCTCAGGGGGTGCTATGTCTAAACTGAGGCTCGCGAACTGCTCTAACAAATCATGTTCCCGAACCATCATAAATGATACCAACCCTAGGTTCTTCCAGCTCAAAGCATCAGCAACTACATTAGCCTTTCCCGGGTATTATAATATCTCGCAATCATAATCCTTCAGGAGCTCGAGCCATCTCCTCTGCCTCATGTTCAGCTCTTTCTGCGAGAATAAATACTTCAGACTCTTATAGTCTGTAAAAATCTGAAACTGCTCACCATATAAGTAATGGCGCCATATCTTCAATGCAAACACTATGGTCGCCAACTCCAAATCGTGGGTCGGATAGTTCCTCTCGTGATCTTTCAGCTGTCTAGATCTATAGGCAACTACCCTCCCATTCTGCATCAATACACAGCCCAGTCCCTGATGCGATGCATCTGTATATACTAAGAAACCTCCTGAGCTGGTAGGTATGGTGAGAACTGGAGCAGTGGTCAATCGACGCTTCAGCTCCTGAAAACTCCTCTCACACACAAACTCAACATCCTTCCGTGTGAGACGTGTCAACGGAGAAGCTAATATGGAGAAACCCTCTACAAATCTCCTGTAGTATCCTGCCAAACCCAAAAAACTCTGAATCTCTGTGACTGTCCTGGGTCGCTCCCACTGAACAACTGCATCTATCTTGGATGGGTCCATTGACACTCCATCCTTCGATACTACATGGCCCAGAAAAGAAATTTGCTCTAACCAGAAGTCACACTTACTGAGTTTGGCATACAACTGTCTCTCTCTAAGGGTTTGTAACACTATCCTCAAGTGCTGCTCGTGGTCCTCCTTGGATCTGGAGTATACCAAATTATCATCGATAAATACAACCACAAACCGATCCAGGTATGGCTTGAACATATCGTTCATCAAATCCATGAATGCTGCGGGGGCATTAGTCAACCCGAATGGCATAACCAAAAACTCATAATGACCATAACGGGTCCTAAATGCTGTCTTGGGCATATCCTCTCTCCGTATCCTCAGCTGATGATACCCAGACCTCAGATCAATCTTAGAAAAGACCTGTGCTCCCTGAAGCTGATCCAACAGATCATCAATGCGTGGAAGCGGATACTTGTTCTTAATGGTAGCCTTGTTCAACAGTCTGTAATCCAAACACAATTGGAGGCTGCCATCCTTCTTCCCCACAAGCAAGACCGAAGCTCCCCAAGGTGATACGCTTAGTCTCACAAACCCCTTCTCAAGCAAATCCTGTAACTGCTTCCTCAGCTCCTCCAACTCAATCGGAGCCATCCTATACGGTGGTCTCGAAATTGGTTCTGTACCAGGTACTAAATCTATCCCAAACTCCATCTCTCTAGCTGGAGGTAATCCTGGTAAATCGTCTGGAAAGACGTCAGGAAACTCCCTAACCACTGGAATATCTCTCAAATCCGATCGTACCTGGTTCGTATCAACCATATATGCGATGAATCCTTCAAAACATAAATCATAAAATCAATAAAAATTTATTGCTCTATTTCAAATAACACTGATTTCATTACTTTTCAGGAAAATTTTACAACACATCTTTCGGGGGTATTAAACGTTAATGTCTTAGAAAAACAATCTAACACAACTCGATTGGCATCCAACCAATCCATTCCTAGTATGACATCGAAGTCTCTCATAAACATCACAATAAGGTCGGCTGATATTTCTTTCTCCCTGACTTTCAACTTACAGTCCCTGACTACATACTCTGCTAACTGACTTGTGTTTATGGGGGTAAGTATTAACAATTTACTACTCAGAGGAATAGACTTTACATACCTAGACAATTTACATGCAAATGAAGGCGATACGAATGAATGTGTGGCACCAAGATCAATCAAATCATATGCGTTTAAAGCAAAGATTAGGATGGTACCTTTCACCACATCAGACGATTGATCTGCCGTATCCTGGTCCAAAGCATGAACTCGCCTTGTACCCATCACTTGCTTCCCTTTCTCTTCTGCAGTAGCTCTCCTCCTTTGAGTAGGAACCTGAATTGGAGCTCTCTCCGGCTCCTTGCCCTTCTGTGGGGCAGTGTCTAGTCTCTTTGGGCAATCTCTCATCACATGCCTTGGCCTCCAACATCGATAACATACAACAATAGTAGCTATAGGCACAAGACAAGGTCTGGTACCATGATATCTACCACATCGCCTACATCGATCAGTAGTAGGGCGTGGTCCTCCAATGACAATGCCTCTAGCTGGTGGTAAAGCCGGATGAACAGGGAGTCTATCTGTCCTCTCCTGAACCTCCTCAATCTTCGGCCTCTTATGAGAGAGCCGTACACCTCTCCTGAAAAATCTGTCTCTGTCGGGTCTCTTCCGGTCTCTGTCTCGACTCCTACTGAACTTTCCTGTCTCGGAGACGTTCCGCTCATAATCCTGCTCACACAACTGAGCTCTATGTACTGCCTCCTCATAAGTCGAAACATCAAAGGGAGCTAACCGAGATCTGATGGCTGGTCTCAGTCCATCTATAAACTTCTGGACCTTCCGATCCTCACTGCCCATCGTCTCCAAATCATATCTCCCCAACGAAATGAATCGAGTCTAATACTCGTCAATAGACTGGTTCCCCTGAACCAAACTCAAAAACTCCATCCTCAACTTCCGTTGTGCAGTAGCGGGAACATACTGCCTCCTAAAGGCATCCAAAAATATCTCCCATGTGACCTCAACATGTCGAGCTCTCAATATCGGCTCGGTAGATCTCCACCAATGCTCTGCCGCTCTCTGAAATATAAATACGACAAAAGCAACCCTCTCAGTAGTAGTGCACCTGAAAAGCCTAGATAGCTTCTCCATCTGATACACCCAATCCTCAGCTACTACTGGGTCCTTCCTCCCATGAAAAACTGGAGGTCTTAACTTCTGAAAATGTCTAAATCTATCCAGGTCACACTCATATCCAACATCCTGAGCTGGCTGGGTCTCACTACCTCTGCAGCCTGAGCCTAAACCTCGGGTAACTCTGCGGCCTGTGCCGGCATCTCAGGATCAGGCGTTGCCTGTCCCACCGGATCTCACCTATCTCTAGCCTCGAGCGCTGCCTGCTTCACTACAATCTCAGCCAGGCTCTCAATGCTTCGCTCAAGTCTAGCGAAGCATGCCTCAGTCTCATCTAGTCTCACAGCAATACCCTCGGGTACCTGACCAGTCTGTATACCATCACCACGGCCTCTAGGCCTGCCCCTACGGCCTCTAGCACGTGTACTAGCCCCACTACCACTGCGGGTGACCGGCATAATGTAAATCCTGTATTCCAAATTCATTTCTTAATTTAATTCCCATCTAGTATACACTTTGACATCTCATACAACACAATACTAAGGGGGATGTAATTTTCCTCAACGACCATTATCGACTCTTATCTGACCAACTCTAACTCATAATTGCTTACTTATCGATACTGATTCACATCTGGCCAACCTCTGCTCTGATACCACTTTATCTGTCATGACCCAATACTACCAAAATCAGTACAAATTTTTCGCTTTTGAAAAATCTTTCTTACCTCCTCGTGACATATTCCTCTAAACAGGTCGGGTAGTGAATCAATATCGATATACCATTCAAACCATTAAGAAATATCACACGTAATCATACATACTGATATCATTAATCATATAATAGAGTGATCGGTATGTTTATACATCAAATAATTCTATATTTACATCCCCAAATATTCTTTCATATACAATACTGTGCTGTAAGCATACTAATACAAAATTCTGTACGTGGTGTATACCTGACAGTCGATGGGAAACAAAGATATCAACTATGTTGTCTACTCTCTACACCCGCTATCTCTATGGTGAAAACACTGAAAGTGGGTGGAAAATGAAAGGGTGAGCTCCACAAGCTCAGTAAGGCAATAATACAAACGGGTAGATAGTTATACTATCTACATGCTGATAAGAAAATCAGGATATATGTGAGCATGAGGTAAAAACAATGATATGCCATATATATAATACCATCTGTTCTAAAACAGGAAATCGACATATTAAAACATGGAATAATTCTCATGTGAAAACATCTCATGCTCAATGAAACAACACGTTTTAAAATACCCCATCTGGGTCAAAATACGATACACTCATAAATAAAAATCAATTTCAACAAAATTCTTTATTTTCAAATCTCCGTTATAAAACACCCTTCTCATAGGGTTACAAATCGATGAAAGTCTCATAAAATCCCTCCATGGGAATAATCAAATCTTAATTGAAATCATAAGAAAATCGGGGCCTGACCCCTCCCTCGGGTCTACCCTGGTCTATTAAGACCAATAGTTATATCATGTGAGACATGTAAGCGACTATATCGGTAATATCCAGGACTATGGCTATAACCTCGTGATCCCTGGCACACGGATCCTAGTGTGCGGGGTATCACACCTGAAATGGGAGGTGGGTCATCCTACCCGCCAGAACAGCATAATATCAGGATTGTGAGGGCAAGACTTGCTGTCTCGTGGCTAATGCCACTCCACTCCAACAATCCCCACGGTACAGCGTACTCCGCGTGACATACACAGTACATCATACTCCGTGAACCCAAGCTCAATTAGGGGTGCCTGTTATAGGTCTTATCTGCCCATGTCAAGTATGTCTCAGTATGCACGTGTGAGCATATCATCTCACTGTGACACACAGTCAACAGGAAGCTCCAACACGGCTAAATGCATGTCATATATATTCCTGTGTGAGCGAAGGTCCAGCACGGCTCCATGCATATTCATGATATCTGAAAACCTCGTGCGAGCGAAACTCTAGCACGGTTTCATAGAAATCAATTAAAATCTGCCTACGAGCAGCGCTCCAGTACGACTTAAACTGATTATAAATTCAATTCAAATCCACGTACGAGCATTGCACCAGTACGGATAAGTATTAAAACTCAGTGAAAACCTCGTACGAGAAAAATTCCAGTACGGTAGTCATATAAAAGAAATCTGTAAAATAGTGCGAGCAAGGCTCCAGCACTCTGAGTATGAGTTAAAAATATAAAATCCAGTGCGAGCAGTGCTCAAGCACGGTTACAACTCATATAACACTGATAGGTGGCTCAATATTATCAAAACATGTTAAATAAAAATCATCTGGCACCTAACCTGTGCCTTTTCACTTAAAACATGTAAATAATAGCCAACCTATCCATAAATTGCTTGAATTAAAGCAATATCATCATGGAAACATTAAAATCATGAAATTCATGCAATTTCATAGCCTTACTACCCTTTTTGAAATTTTCCTAACTCGGGGCAAAATAGTCATTTTTCACTATTTACATATTTTTCCGTGAAAATTATTATTCTGTTTTCGGGTAGCCTATTGAATTTAACGTAATGTAAATCCCCTAAAAATTACGTATAGCTACCTCTAAGTGTTCATAAAATTCCCTTACCTAGAATCACGCACGAGCTTATCCCGACATGGCCGTACCAGGTCTCTCAGTCCAATTCGCTCGTCTACGGAGCTGCATATAACCACATATGGGTTCAGTTCAATATACAGATCAGTGTTTCACTTTTACTGATCGAATCTAAAGCTCTGGGCTCGTTTTTACTCTATTGGGCCCAATTGCACTTTAATTGGCCTCGAACCCCTTTTTCAGCCCGTTTCCACTTTTAAATCCCTTCTTCGGGTTTACTGGGCTCATTTGATTTATAAATAATCATCGGGCTTTGTTGCAAACTCAGTGGATAGCTAGGATACTGTTTACGATAATTACTTTGAAATTTCGAATAAAATTCCTCTTATGCAGAATTAATTCGTAATTTTCGTAAAATAATCGAAACTCTGCATCAAAGGACTCATATTATCGTAATTAAAATATACTTACCCAATATGGTGCGGGGCACGAAAATCAGAGCTAAATCGGTTCTCGTTCGGGCTCTGCAGTGACAGTGCACAATTATTTAAATTCGGGTCATTTTCCAATAAAATAATATTAAATTGTATTCTCGGGATTTATCCGCAGGTCAATCCCGATCTTCGGTCACTAACCCGAATTTTCAAGTCGTCCCCGGGTACACTTTCTTCCTTTTTTCCCTTTTCTTTTCCTTTTCTTTTTCCTTTTCTTTTTCTTTTTCTTTTCTTTTTTTTCCTTCTCCCTTTCCCGACTACGGTGCCGTTTTGGCCCGTTTGCCGTCGCCGGAGATTCCGACCATCTCGCCGGTAGCCAGTGGGTTCAACAGAACCGTCTCGGCCAGGAGAGTGCTCGGCTGGCCTGAATCGGAGCTGGGGTGCCGCCGTTCGCCGGGACCGACGCGTTTTCTCCCCGGGACTTTCAGCCTTCGATTTGTCGGAAATAGCTGCCTTCGGCGCGCGTCACCGGTACCAATAGACTCGTCGGACTCTCCTCTATCACCTCCGACCGTTGGCTTGGCTCGTCGGACACCAGTGGCTCCTCGGGCTCCTCGGGTTGGCTGTCGGGTCACTAGGTTCCGTTTTCGGTTTCAATCTTTCTCTCTCCCCGAAAATCAGATTTTCGATTTTTCATTTTTTTTTTCATTTATTATTTATTAATTTATTTATTATTATTTTAATCAATAAAATATATTAAATAGTTCAAATATCTCTTAAACAAATCTAAAAAAATATTTTTAAATTCATTTAATCAATAAATGAATTTATCAGTGTATTTTCGTCTTTCTAAGTATATTTTTCGATTCTTTTCGAGAAAATTTTTCGAATTAAAAATCCCGATTAATTCCAAATTAATTCTCGTAAATTTCAATAAATTAATATCTAGATCAATCGGCCTCGAATTTAATTATTTTCCTCGATATTGATCCTGATTTCACAAATTCCATATTTTTAACGAAAATTACTTATCGATTTCATTCCAAATTTTGGTCTTTTGACCATTTTACCCTTGTACGTGTCCGGGACCAAATTGAATCGACTTTCTTTTATCAATCCACAATCTTTTCCCTATTATCAATTCTTCATTTTCAGTCAACTCAATTAAATTCCTTAAACAACTTGTTGCTTCTTTATTTTCTCGATTTATCCTTATTCGATATTACGTACATTATTTCGTTTCATCCACATTTATCAAATCTGAATCAACCATCTTATGAATCCATTAACATATAATAATATCATACAATATGGAAATCATAAGGAATACCATACAAAAATTGCGGATCTCACAATCTCCCCCACTAAAAGAATTTGGTCCTCCAAATTAGAACCAAATCAATCAGTAAACAACTCCGGGTACTTCTCCTGTATCATGCTCTCTAGCTCCCAGGTAGCTTCCTCCGGAGTGTGATACTGCCACTGAACCTTCACCAGGGAGATCGTCTTGGATCGCAATACCTTCTCCTTCCTATCCAAAATCCGAACTGGTCTCTCAACATATGTCATACTGTCACTGAGCTCTAACGGCTCGTAGTGAATCACGTGTGACAGATCTGGATGGTACTTCCGAAGCATAGAAACGTGGAAGACACTGTGTACACCTACCAACTCTGGAGGCAATGCCAATCTATAGGCCTTATCTCCCACTCGCTCCAGAATCTCAAAGGGTCTAATAAAACGAGGGCTCAATTTACCTTTCTTATCGAACCTCATGATACCCTTGGAAGGAGAAACTCTTAAAAACATCGACTCACCCTCTGCAAACTCTAGTGGTCTGCGTCTCCTGTCAGTGTAACTCTTCTGTCGGCTCTGAGCTGTCCGTAACCTATCGCATATCAACCTGACATCCTCAGTAGCCTGCTGTACCAAGTCAGGAGCAAATAACAGTCTGTCACCAATCTCTTCCCATCCAATAGGGGAACGGCATCTGCGACCATACAGTGCCTCATACGGTGCCATCCCGAAACTCGAGTGATAGCTGTTATTGTAGGCGAACTCCGCTAATGGCAAATGATCATCCCAGGAGCCTCCAAAATCCAGCACACACGCTCTCAACATATCCTCCAGAGTCTATATAATCCTCTTTGACTGACCATCTGTCTGAGGATGGAAAGCGGTGCTAAATCTCAACTGGGTCCCCAACGCTTCCTGAAAATGTTCCCAAAAATGGGAAGTGAAGCGGGCATCCCTATCAGAAACAATGCTTACTGGAACGCCATGTAGCCTGACAATCTCTCGAACATATAAGTTCGCCAACGTACTCAGAGCATCTGTTGCTCTCATAGCTAAGAAATGGGCGGACTTCGTCAGTCTATCAACAATCACCCAGATGGCATCATGACCTCTGCGGGTCTTCGGTAATCCCATCACAAAATCCATGGTGACATGCTCCCACTTCCATGTCGATATCGGTAGAGGCTGCAATAATCCTGCAGGCTTCTGATGCTCTACCTTTACCTGCTGGCAGACGAGACATCTCGTAACATACTTTGCTATGTCTCTCTTCATCCCAGACCACCAATAAACTCTCCGGAGATTCTGATACATCTTTGTACTACCCAGATGTACTGTATACTTCGCTAAGTAAGCCTCTGATAAAATCATCCTCCTGATCTCAGGATCCTCGGAACACATATCCTACCGCGAAACCTCAGTAATCCATCAATACTCAATACAAAATTTGTATCGGCACCTGCCTATACTTGCCTCATCAACTGAATACATCCCTGATCACTCTGCTGAGCCTGCCGGATACGATCAATCAACTTCGGCTCCAATCTCAAGCTCGCAATGATCTCAACTCTGTCAATCTCAGGGGGTGCTATGTCCAAACTGAGGCTCGCGAACTGCTCTAACAAATCATGTTCCCGAACCATCATAAATGATACCAACCCTAGGCTCTTCCTGCTTAAAGCATCAGCAACTACATTAGCTTTTCCCGGGTAGTATAATATCTCAGAATCATAATCCTTCAGGAGCTCGAGCCATCTCCTCTGCCTCATGTTCAGCTCCTTCTGCGAGAATAAATACTTCAGACTCTTATGGTCTGTAAAAATTTGAAACTGCTCACCATATAAGTAATGGCGCCATATCTTTAGTGCAAACACTATGGTCGCCAACTCCAAATCGTGGGTCGGATAGTTCCTCTCGTGATCTTTCAGCTGTCTAGATCCATAGGCAACTACCCTCCCATTCTGCATCAATACACAGCCCAGTCCCTGATGCGATGCATCTGTATATACTAAGAAACCTCCTGAGCTGGTAGGTATGGTGAGAACTGGAGCAGTGGTCAATCGACGCTTCAGCTCCTGAAAACTCATCTCACAGGCATCATCCCACACAAACTTAACATCCTTCCGTGTGAGACGTGTCAACGGAGAAGCTAATCTGGAGAAACCCTCTACAAATCTCCTCTAGTATCATGCCAAACCCAGAAAACTTCGAATCTCTGTGACTGTCCTAGGCCGCTCCTACTGAACAGCTGCCTCTATCTTGGATGGGTCCATTGACACTCCATTCCTCGATACTACATGGCCCAGAAAAGAAATTTGCTCTAACCAGAAGTCACACTTACTGAGTTTGGCATACAACTGTCTCTCTCTGAGGGTTTGTAACACTATCCTCAAGTGCTGCTCGTGGTCCTCCCTGGATCTGGAGTATACCAAAATATCATCGATAAATACAATCACAAACCGATCTAGGTATGGCTTGAACACATCGTTCATCAAAGCCATGAATACTGCGGGGGCGTTAGTCAACCCGAATGGCATAACCAAAAACTCATAATGACCAAACGGGTCCTAAATGCTGTCTTGGGCACATCCTCTCTCCGTATCCTCAGCTGATGATACCCAGACCTCAGATCAATCTTAGAAAAGACCTGTGCTCCCCGAAGCTGATCCAACAGATCATCAATGCGAGGAATGGGATACTTGTTCTTAATGGTAGCCTTGTTCAACAATCTGTAATCCATACACAATCGGAGGCTGCCATCCTTCTTCCTCACAAACAAGACCGGAGCTCCCCAAGGTGATACGCTCGGTCTCACAAACCCCTTCTCAAGCAAATCCTGTAACTGCTTCCTCAGCTCCTCCAACTCAATCGGAGCCAACCTATACGGTGGTCTCGAAATCGGTTCTGTACCAGGTACTAAATCTATCCCAAACTCCATCTCTCTAGCTAGAGGTAATCCTGGTAAATCGTCTGGAAAGACGTCAGGAAACTCCCTAACCACTGGAATATCTCTCAAATTCGATCGTACCTGGTCCGTATCAACCATATATGTGATGAATCCTTCAAAACATAAATCATAAAATCAGTAAAAATTTATTGCTCCATTTAAAATAACACTGATTTCATTACTTTTCAGGAAACTTTTACAACACATCTTTCGGGGGTATTAAACGTTAATGTCTTAGAAAAACAATCTAACACAACTCGATTGGCATCCAACCAATCCATTCCTAGTATGACATCGAAGTCTCTCATATAGATCACAATAAGGTCGGCTGATATTTCTTTCTCCCCGACTTTCAACTTACAGTCCCTGACTACATACTCTACTAACTGACTTGTGTTTATGGGGGTAAGTATTAACAATTTACTACTCAGAGGAATAGACTTTACATACCTAGACAATTTACATGCAAATGAAGGCGATACGAATGAATGCGTGGCACCAGGATCAATCAAAACATATGCTTTTAAATCAAAGATTAGGATAGTACCTTTCACCACATCAGACGATTGATCTGCCATATCCTGGTCCAAAGCATGAACTCGCCCTGCACCCATCACTTGCTTCCCTTTCTTTTCTGCAGTAGCTCTCCTCCTTTGAGAAGGAACCTGAATTGGAGCTCTCTCCGGCTCCTTGCCCTTCTGTGGGGCAGTGTCTAGTCTCTCTAGGTAATCTCTGATCACATGCCCTGGCCTCCCATATTGATAACATACAACAGTAGTAGCTATAGGCACTGGACAAGGTCTGGTACCATGATATCAGCCACATCGCCTACATCGATCAGTAGTAGGGGGTGGTCTTCCAATGACAATGCCTCTAGCTGGTGGTAAAGCCGAATGAACAGGGAGTCTATCTGTCCTCTCCTGAACCTCCTTAATCTTCAGCTCTTATCAGAGAGTCGTACACCTCTCCTGAAAAATCTGTCTCTATCGGGTCTCTTTCGGTCTCTATCTCGACTCCTACTGAACTTTCCTGTCTCAGAGACGTTCTGTTCATAATCCTACTCACACAGCTGAGCTCTATGTACTGCCTCCTCATAAGTCGAAACATCAAAGGGAGCTAACCGAGACTGATGGCTGGTCTCAGTCCATCTATAAACTTCTGGACCTTCCGATCCTCACTGCCCATCGTCTCTAAATCATATCTCCCCAACGAAATGAATCGAGTCTCATACTCGTCAATAGACTGGTTCCCCTGAACCAAACTCAAAAACTCCATCCTCAACTTTCACTGTGCAGTAGCGGGAACATACTGCCTCTTAAAGGCATCCAAAAATATCTCCCATATGACCTCAGCATCTCGAGCTCTCAATATCGGCTCGGTAGATCTCCACCAATGCTCTGCCACTCTCTGAAATACAAATACGACAAAAGCAACCCTCTCAGTAGTAGTGCACCTGAAAAGCCAAGATAGCTTCTCCATCTGATACACCCAATCCTCATTTTCTACTAGGTCTTTCCTCCCATGAAAAACTGGAGGTCTTCACTTCTGAAAATGTCTAAATCTATCTAGGTCACAGTCATATCCAACATCCTGAACTGGCTGGGTCTCACTACCTCTGCAGCCTGAGCCTGAACCTCGGGTAACTCTGCGGCCTGTGCCGGCATCTCGGGATCAGGCGCTGCCTGTCCCGCCGGATCTCGCCTATCTCTAGCCCCGAGCGCTGCCTGCTGCGCTACAATCTCAGCCAGGCTCTCAATACTTCGCTCAAGTCTAGCGAAGCGTGCCTCAGTCTCATCTGGTCTCACAGCAGTACCCTCGGGTACCTGACCAGTCTGTATACTATCACCACGGCCTCTAGGCCTGCCCCTACAGCCTCTAGCACGTGTAATAGCCCCACTACCACTGCGGGTGACCGGCATAATGTAAATCCCGTATTCCAAATTCATTTCTTAATTTAATTCCTATCTAGTATACACTTTGACATCTCATACAGCACAATACTAAGGGGGATGTAATTTTCCTTAATGACCATTATTGACTCTTATCCGACCAACTCTAACTCATAATTGCTTACTTATCGATACTGATTCACGTCTGGCCAACCTCTGCTCTGATACCACTTTATCTGTCACGACCCAATACTACCAAAATCAGTACAAATTTTTCGCTTTTGGAAAATCTTTCTTACCTCCTCGTGACATATTCCTCTAAACAGGTCGGGCTGTGAATCAATATCGATATACCATTCAAACCATTAAGAAATATCACACGTAATCATACATACTGATATCATTAATCATATAATAGAGTGATCGATATGTTTATACATCAAATAATTCTATATTTACATCCCCAAATATTCTTTCATATACAATACTGTGCTGTAAGCATACTAATACAAAATTCTGTACGTGGTGTATACCTGACAGTCGATGGGAAACAAAGATATCAGCTATGCCGTCTACTCTCTACACCCGCTATCTCTATGGTGGAAACACTGAAAGTGGGTGGAAAATGAAAGGGTGAGCTCCACAAGCTCAGTAAGGCAATAATACAAACGGGTAGATAGCTATACTATCTACATGCTGATAAGAAAATCAGGATATATGTGAGCATGAGGTAAAAACAATGATATGCCATATATATAATACCATCTGTTCTAAAACAGGAAATCGGCATATTAAAACATGGAATAATTCTCATGTGAAAACATCTCATGCTCAATGAAACAACACGTTTTAAAATACCCCATCTGGGTCAAAATACGATACACTCTCAAATAAAAATCAATTTCAACAAAATTCTGTATTTTCAAATCTCCGTTATAAAACACCCTTCTCACAGGGTTACAAATCAATGAAAGTCTCATAAAATCCGTCCATGGGAATAATCAAATCTCAATTGAAATCATAAGAAAATCGGGGCCTGACCCCTCCCTCGGGTCTACCCTGGTCTATTAAGACCAATAGTTATATCATGTGAGACATGTAAGCGACTATATCGGTAATATCCAAGACTATGGCCATAACCTCGTGATCCCTTGCACACGAATCCTAGTGTGCAGGGTATCACACCTGAAACGGGAGGTGGGTCATCCTACCCGCCAGAACAGCATAATATCAGGATTGTGAGGGCAAGACTTGCTGTCTCGTGGCTAATGCCACTCCACTCCAACAATCCCCATGGTACAGCGTACTCCGCGTGACATACATGGTACATCGTACTCCGTGAACCCAAGCTCAATCAGGGGTGCCTGTAATAGGTCTTATCCGCCCATGTCAAGTATGTCTCAGTATACACGTGTGAGCATATCATCTCACTGTGACACACAGTCAACAGGAGGCTCCAACACGGCTATATGCATGTCATATAAATTCCTGTGCGAGCGAAGCTCCAACACGGCTCCATGCATATTCATGATATCTGAAAACCTCGTGCGAGCGAAACTCTAGCACTGTTTCATAGAAATCAATTAAAATCTGCGTACGAGCAGCGCTCCAGTACGACTTAAACTGATTATAAATTCAATTCAAATCCACGTACGAGTATTGCTCCAGTACGGATAAGTATTAAAACTCAGTGAAAACCTCGTACGAGAAAAACTCCAGTACGATAGTCATATAAAACAAATCTGTAAAATAGTGCAAGCAAGGCTCCAGCACTCTGAGTATGAGTTAAAAATATAAAATCCTGTGCGAGCAGTGCTTAAGCACGGTTACAACTCATATAACACTGATAGGTGGCTCAATATTATCAAAACATGTTAAATAAAAATCATCTGGCACCTAACCTGTGCCTTTTCACTTAAAACACATAAATAATAGCCAACCTATCCATAAATTGCTTGAATTAAAGCAATATCATCATGAAAACATTAAAATCATGAAATTCATGCAATTTCATAGCCTTACTACCCTTTTTGAAATTTTGCTAACTGGGGGCAAAATAGTCATTTTTCACTATTTACATATTTTTCCGTAAAAATTATTATTCTGTTTTCGGGTAGCCTATTGAATTTAATGTAACGTAAATCCCCTCAAAATTACGTACAGCTACCTCTAAGTGTTCATAAAATTCCCTTACCTGGAATCACGCACGAGCTTATCCCGACTCGGCCGTACCAGGTCTCTCAGTCCAATTCGCTCGTCTACGGAGCTGCATATAACCACATATGGGTTCAGTTCAATATACAGATCAGTATTTCACTCTTACTGATCGAATCTAAAGCTTTGGGCTCGTCTTTACTCTATTGGGCCCAATAGCATTTTAATGGGCCTCGAACCCCTTTTTTCAGCCGGTTTCCACTTTTAAATCCCTTCTTCGGGTTTACTGGTCTCATTTGATTTATCAATAATCATCGGGCTTCGTTCCAAACTCAGTGGATAGCCCGGATACTGTTTACGATAATTACATTGAAATTTCGAATAAAATTCCTCTTATGCTGAATTAATTCGTAATTTCCGTAAAATAATTGAAACTCTGCATTAAAGGACTCATATTATCGTAATTAAAATATACTTACCCAATATGGTGCGGGGTACAAAAATCGGAGCTAAATCGGCTCTCGTTCAGGCTCTGTAGTGACACTGCACAATTATTTAAATCCGGGTCATTTTCCAATAAAATAATATTAAATTGAATTCCCGAGATTTATCCGCAGGTCAATCCCGACCCTCGGTCACTTACCCGAATTTTCAAGTCGTCCCCGGGTACACTTTCTTCCTTTTTTCCCTTTTTTTTCTTTTCTTTTTCCTTTTCTTTTTCTTTTTCTTTTCTTTTTTTTTCCTTCTCCCTTTCCCGGCTACTGTGCCGTTTTGGCCCGTTTGTCGTCGTCGGAGATTCCGACCATCTCGCCGGCAGCCAGTGGGTTCAACAGAACCGTCTCGGCCAGGGGAGTGCTGGCTGGCCTGAATCGGAGCTGGGGTGCCGCCGTTCACCGGGATCGACGCATTTTCTCCCCGGGACTTTCGGCCTTCGATTCGCCGGAAATAGCTACCGTCGGTGCGCGTCACCGGTACCAATAGACTCGTCAGACTCTCCTCTATCGCCTCCGACCGTTAGCTTGGCTCGTCGGACACCGGTGGCTCCTCGGGTTGGCTGTCGGGTCGCTGGGTTTCGTTTTCGGTTTCAGTCTTTCTCTCTCCCCGAAAATTAGATTTTCGATTTTCCGTTTTTTTTTTTCATTTATTATTTATTAATTTATTTATTATTATTTTAATCAATAAAATATATTAAATAATTCAAATATCTCTTAAAAAAATCTAAAAAAAATATTTTTAAATTCATTTAATCAATAAATGAATTTATCAGTGTATTTTCGTCTTTCTCGGTATATTTTTCGATTCTTTTCGGGAAAATTTTTCAAATTAAAAATCTCGATTAATTCCAATTTAATTCCCGTAAATTTCAATAAATTAATATCTAGATCAATCGGCCTCTAATTTAATTATTTTCCTCGATATTGATCCTGATTTCACAAATTCCATATTTTTAACGAAAATTACTTATCGATTTCATATCGAATTTTGGTCTTTTGACCATTTTACCCTTGTACGTGTCCGGGACCAAATTGAATCGACTTTCTTTCATCAATCCACAATCTTTTCCCTATTTTCAATTCTTCATTTTCAGTCAACTCGATTAAATTCCTTAAACAACTTGTTGCTTCTTTATTTTCTCGATTTATCCTTATTCGATTTTACGTACATTATTTCGTTTCATCCACATTTATCAAATCTGAATCAACCATCTTATGAATCCATTAACATATAATAATGTCATACAATATGGAAATCATAAGGAATATCATACAAAAATTGCGGATCTCACATTTCCCCTGTTTTTCAGCCCCGGTTTGCTCTTCTTCCTCTTCTTTCTCTTCTTTCTTTTCCTTCCTTCTTCCTCCAGCTGAGCAGCCCTCTCCTTTTTTTTTTCTTTCCTGGTTTCCTGCCCAGCTATCTCCTCTGTTTGTGTTTTTTTCAATTGAAACAAAGTTACGGAATTGGCTTTCTTTGAAAGCAAATTTCGTACAACTATGTATATATATTATATTAATATATATACATATATAATATTAATATATATATATATTTTGTATTAATATATATATATATATGTATATTATTTGTTTGTTTAGTGTTATTATTTTTTGTTTGTTGTTTATTTGTTTCTTTCCATTTCATTTCCTTTTTTTATTTTTTTTATCTCATGCTTTATTTATTATTTATTAATGCTTATATATATTAAATACTATAATATATATATATTTGCTATATATATATATTATTATTATTATTCATCTATTTAAATGTCTAGTATATATATATATATATACATATACATCTATGTATATATCTATATATATACATTTTCTTTTATAATTTATCCAAAGACATAATATCCATGCCTTCTATGAATTTTTATTATTTCAAAAATGAAATATTATTGGGATTTCATCATTCCTCATAAATTTCCAATATAAGATTTTACATCAAAATTATTTTCGATCCCTCCATGCTTGCACTTGCTTTATCACTTCCTGTATTTTCGGGTTCCCTGTTATTCACGGGCTTCTTGGTTCCCATAGGCCCTACAACGAATATTCACACTTCCATTAAAATATATTACTTTTATTCTTATATAGTCTAATTAAATATAGGAATTTTGTGGTGTTTACATATAATCACATTACACTCACGTCTTAATAACCATTTTCTTATTTGGTCTTTATGTATTTCTCTAATATTTTTTATACGTGTAGAAGGTACTAAAAATAAATTACTTTAAAAATCTTACTTGTAGCTAAGAAGTAAAAGTTGAATCCATAGGTATGGAAGTAATTAAATTAAAGCAAATTAAAGTTCTAGATAATTATAAAAGAAAACAATAAGGGGGATTTTATATTATAACTAATGTACATAAAATAAAAATAAGAAAATAATTTAAAAGTAAATTTAAAGAATTGGTTTTCAATAAATTAAAAGGCTTTGGTTAGCATATTTCTTGACTTTCTTAGTTTAAGGATGTTGATCATTGAATTTCTAAGGATGTTATTAAATTAAGCAATCAACTGTAGCATAATAGCAAACTTTGTTACACCATTTTTCCCTTACTTCTTAGTTAGTCATAACAAGTTCTGCAACTAATCCCAACTAATTCAATTATCTTGAACAAATTGTCTAAATAAAATTCATAGCAGCATTAAAATCTGTGGAAGACATGAGTTGACATTAAGCAATAAACACATAAACTCGGTTTATTTAGCCTAAACTTAGATTTCCTCTATCTCTAATTGATTTCAAACATTAAGCAGTTACGGACTTAAGTTCTTAATCTAGCAGTAGATTATTAGAATTAACTAAATAGTTCGCCACCCTATTAAATTAAACTAACAATCATGGTTAAATGCTATGGAAAATCTTAGATACTTAATCAATAATATATTATTTAAATCATACTTCTCACAACATCATGTAACCAATATTTAATCAAGAAAATATACCAACTAAATACAAAGACTATACACTACTCATACTTAAATAAAGCATTAAAAAATAAAGAAAATAATTAACTATCATGCAATATATAAGATAACAACCTATTTTATAATATTAAGAATTCGACAACTTTAATATTTAAACAAAACAATTTGGCGACTATATTAAACTATGAAGACATAAAGAAATCGACACTAATATAAGGGAAAAAGAAAGAATTCGGTTTGATAAGAATTTAATAAGAAATTAGCAAAGAAAGAATTTAAATAAAAGAATTGCAAACAATATTAAAGTAAGAACATCAATCAGCCAAGGACGAATTTCTTATGAAAAAGAACTTTATAAAGATAAAAGAATAGTTAAACAACTTTATAAAGATAAAAGAATAGTCAATTGATGATTTAATTAGTCCCTTAAGGTCCCTTTATATAGTAAGAGAACAATCTAAATATTACTTGGAGTAAAAGTCTAATTCTACTTAAAGTAAAATTCTAATTACAATTACTAATATTTATCTAATAATAACTCTTCAATTCATTTTGGATAGTTGACTTGGTTCCCAACTCATAAAGGATATTCTCTCTTCTTGCAATTATCTTCGAAAAAGATTTTAATTAAAATTGTCAATTATCCTTGTTTCCATCTTACTTTAATTAGGATTTGACTTTCCAAATTTTAGTACTGAATTTGTAAATACTTTTAACCTATCAAACAAACTCCGATTTAGATGATCTAGGACATTCCATAAACCTTGAGAAATCCTCTACAACAATAAATAAGGTCACATTTTCACCAAAAATTTAGACAGAGGCAAAATTACCAAAATACCTTTGCTAGTTAGATTTTGCAAAAAATATAGAAAGTGTCATTTAAACTCTATTTTTCTCATAAACCTATTTTCAATGCCTATAACATCAAAAAAACGTTATATATTATTTTTAAACACAATATAAAGTAAAAGAATATTATTAGACAATATTAATATAACAAATTAAGCACTTATTAATCTTAATTATATATATACATATATATTGTTATATTCTATTATATTTTAGCCTATAAGTATATATACATATATATTTATATATATTATATACTCAAAGTATATCTATATTTCCTTACTTGTCTTTATCTATAAATATATATTTATATATGTATATCATATTGTTTCCATGAAATTACAATCTCTTATTTAATTAACATATATATATATATCCTTTATATAAGTAGCCTATATATATATATATATATATATCTTATATATATATATATATTTATATATATGTATATACGCACCAAGATCGACAAGGAGGCTAGTGATAGAACAATTAACAAAGAAAACAAATAAAACAAATAATAAACTATAATATGAGAAATTTAAACTAAAGTATAAAACATAAATAATATGCAGAAATAAAATAAAATAAAATAGGTGGCAAAGCTAGCCATTAATCAAAGAAAATAAAGCAGTAGGCGGTAAAGCCAGCCATTAAAAGTAATGAAATGAAAATGAAGAATTTATTTATCTGAATAGTACTTACATAGTTTTGGAATTGAATCCAGAGAAAAGGGAAAAAGGGAGTGAAAGAGAAGAGAGGGAGAGAAGAGAGAAGAGAGAGGGAGAGAGAGTTTTTCCTTCAAAAAAAACTTATTTTTCTTTTGGAAAGAGGTTACATGTATTTATAACAAAAATTTTAGCACTGTAGACAAATAGTGCCTTGTCGGTTTTGTCACACGGACACTGTAGAGGAATAGTTTCTTGTCTGTAGGCGAGGCACTGTGCATGAATAGTACTTTACAGACAATCTACTTTTTCTGCTTAATTGGAGGCAGTATCCCATAACAATCATCTTCGTTATCATCTGCCAGGTTGATTGAGGCCATGGAGGATGCTTCTGAAGTAATGGAGTTTTCTGGAGACTCTGAGTCGTCATTTGAAAGAAGGTCCTTCATTATAGCGAAGTATTCTTCTTTTGTTTTTGCCGCTCCTAGGAGGGCACTGGTTTGTGTCTTCTGTGCCAGGAACTGATTATGTTCTGGTCCTGGATGTAAAAGACCCTAGTTTTTTAGCCATTTCTGGATTCTTTCTTTTAATAAAGTATCAGGGATTTTGAAAGAGGTCCACCATTTGATTTTGAATCTCCTTCTGATGATTGTGATACTGTTTTCAACATGGTAGTTAAAGTTCCAAGCTAGTACCCAAAGAACAAAGAATTTTACCTTGAGATGGCAGATTGGGGGGAATATTTTCTCAAGGTCAGTGGGTTTTAGATGGGTTTTGAAAAGGCTGTAGCTTTCCTGTAGTTCAGAGGGGAGAATTTCGGGAGTAGCTCCATAAAGATTCCACCAATGGACGAACCATGAGGAGAGGATGGAAATGCTAATTTTATTGTTCATGTAGAACAACCATGTGTGGGTAAATTTTTTATTTTGGATTAGAGGCATATTATACCAAGCCTATTGATAATCCCAATAATTAAAAGTTTTGCAAAATTTTTGCAAGAGGTTAAGTGGAAGAGATTTTGGTTGGGAAGGGTCTTAGTTCCAATCAAAGGGATTGAGAACTTTGACAATTTTACAGTAGAATAAGAGGGGGTTTTGGAGTCAGTATAAGCAAAATGCTTGAAAGTTGCTGATCCTGTGGATTCAAGAATAAACTGGTAATATTCCTGGGTTTTTGACAAATCCTATGGTTTAAAAAACCAATTTTTTTTGAAAACCTTTTGAATGGTGACGATAGGGTTTGGATAAAAAAAATCCTTGTTCAACCGTGACAACATTTTGAAAGACTGGTTTTTCAAGAAATGTTGATTTTTTTGGTAGTTTTTGTTGGGATACAACGATATGGGAGGAGCTTGAGGATTGCTCCAAAGGATTTTGTAGTAAAACAGTTTTGGAAAGGGTTTTTGAAGAAGAAGAATCTCCTTTCCTGGTTTCAGAAATAAGTTTTGGATTTTTACCTGCTTGCACTGTTATGACTGTATTTGCTTCTGCATGTGCTAGCTAATCGAGTTCTTTTTTGATTCGAGGTGCTTCCTCGATTTTGGAAATTTCTTCGGTTAGAATTTCCATTGAGCTTCTCAGTGCTCGAACTAATTTTGGATGTTTGGCAATTGATTAGAGCCATTCATTAACTTTTTTGTCTTCTAGAGACTGGTTTTTTGGTGCAGCTTGTGTTGTTGCTTCATCGTCATCCACGATCTGTGACCATGGAACTAATGTTTTGCTTTGGGACACTTTTTGTTTTCCTTTGTCCCTTTTGGGAGGCATTTGGGTAGTCTGTTTTGGAGAAATTCTCTGGTTAGAAAGTATAGTAAAGAGTTGGATTCTCTGGAAATATATTCAATATTAAAATCAAATATGCTAAGAATAGCTTGCCATCTAGCAAAAAATTGTTTTGATGTAATATTTTGAACATCTTTTAGCAAAATTTCTTTTACTGATTTACAATCAACTCTTAATAAAAAATTTTGGTTTAATAAATCGCTTTGAAATTTTGTAATGCATAAAACAATAGACAAAATTTCTTTTTTGATAGTAGAATAAGATTTTTGGCAATCATTCCAATGTCCGGAGGTAAATTGTACAACTACCTCTCTTTGGTTTTGAACCTGTTTTAGAATACCACCATAACCTATGTCACTAGCATCTGTTTCGACAATTTTGGGAAGGTTAGGATTTGCTAAGTGAAGATAGGGTATTCTAGTAATTTGTGTCTTGATTTTTTAGACAAGGTTGGTATGGTCATCTGTCCAAGGTGAATGGTTTTTCTTCAATCTATTATGAAGGGGTTTTGCCATTCTATTAATATTTGGGCAAAAATCTAGGATATAATTGAGACTTCCTAGAAAACGTTATAACTAGGTTTTATCAAGGATTTTCTGAGGGAATTTTAAAGCAAATTCTAAACTTCTTTCAATAGGGGTGATAGTTCCTTGATAAATGTAATGTCCAAGAAATCGGATTTTTGTTTGGAATAGAGAAATCTTTTTGGCTGAGACAACTAAGCCATTTTGTCTGATGACGTAAAAGAAGGTTTTTAGATGTTTTAGATGTTGCTCAATAGAATTAGAGAAGACTAAAACATCATCAATATAAACAATACAGAATTCAGAATAGGGGTTGAAAATATCATTCATAATTCTTTGGAATTTTGAAGGAGCATTTTTCAAACCAAAACGCATGACATTCCATTCATACTGACCAAATGGGACAGTGAAAGCAGTTTTATACCTATGGCTTGGTTCAATTTGGATTTGCCGGAAGCCTGACTTCATATCGAATTTTGAGAAAACAAAAGAGGAATGAAGTTTTTGGAGTAAATCATTTTTGTTTGGAATGGGGTATTGAATCCATTTTAACAATTGGTTAAGAGGTTTGTAATTAATTACTAACCTAGGGGTATCTCATTCTATTTCAGCAGGTTTGTTGACATAGAAGCTGCACAACTCCAAGGGGATCTAGATTTGAAAATTAATCCTTTGGAAAGAAGATCCTGTATTTCTATTCTACAGAATTGTTCTAGTTCTCCATTCATTTGGATTGGCCTAGCTTTTGTAGGAATATCCTTTTCATTAAAATTGGGCTCATAAGGAAGGTCAATGGCATGTTGTTTCCTAATCCAAAAGGCATTTGGTAAATCTGAGCAAATTTCTTTTTCAAACTGGGTTTTAATTTTTGAAATATGTTTTTGAAAAGATTCCGTTTTAAGTTGGTTCTTAATTTTTTGTAATTGGAGATTTTGTTTTAAAAACAAAATATCGTTTTGTTTACCTTTTATAAGTAAAGCTATTTCGTTATTATAAATAGAATTAGCTTTTAAAATATTGAGATTCCTCGTTTTAGGTTTTTCCATAAAATCAAATTTTAATTTGACATTTTTTGTTTTGAAAGATATTCCATCATAAGTAACTTTATAGGGAGTAATCAAATTAATAAAAAGTGTCCCTAATATGAGAAAATGATGAATATCATTAACTAAAACAAAAGAGGTTTTGATATAAAATCCATTATTGAAAATACTTGCTTCTGTTTTTCCCTTGATATCCATTTTGGAATTGTTCGTAGAAGTGAGTTTTCAGAAGTTGTTTGGTGAAAACGTTTTGGTACTAAACTAGTTTTGATACAGTTTAAGTCTGCCCCTGTATCGAATAAGGCAACAATATCAATTTCAAAATCATTTGGGAAGACTAATGAGATTTAGATAATATACTTCCTAGAAGTAATTTCTTTTAAAACAAAGAGAAAGTCTTCTGGGACAGTTTCAATATTTTCTAACTTGTCTGTTTTAGAATCCTGATCACTATGTTCAGTATCACTAGATTCTAGGTTGGCTTTGGCAAGAAGAGATGTTTAACTCAGAATCATGCTGTTGTTTTTCTCTGAGCTGTTTAGCTTATGTTTTGAGGATTTTGATATCCTTGTGGATATCGTTAATGGAGATGGAAGATGATTTTGATGGTTTCTTCTTTTCTATGATGGTTTTGAGATCATAGAGATTTGTCAAGGAACTTGGACAGTTGGTTTTATTTTTTGGAGTAGCTTCAAGAGATTTTTTAAGTTGTTCAAGAAAATTCTTCTGAATTTCTGGGTCTTTTATGTGTTGAACCATATCAATAAGAAGACTTTGCTCTTTTGAAAGCATATTGATCATTTTTGGTTCTATAGAAGAATCGGAGTGGGAGGCTATTTCATCTAATTGAGGATAAGAAGAGTCGTCTGAGCTAAATTCTGATTCAGAGGATTCTTGGATGAAAAGAACCTGGATTTTTTCAAGAGTATCTTGATCTATTTGAAGTTGTTGGACTTTTTTGGATAGTCGACAATACTTAGAAATGTGACCCTTTTTGCCACACTTAAAACATTTAATATCTCTATTTTTTGAATTGGGCCAAGAAGGTTTTGGGTCTTTTCTTGGTTTGTAAACAGGTTTTTCTTCAGGGGCTTGTTTCCAAAAAGGTTTTTTGTAACTTTGCCTAAAAGAATTTTTTGCAAATTTGGGTTTTTCTTGTTTTTTGCTATATTGGCCATGACATGGTTTTTATTGGTCAAAGTAGTCAAATTGTTTACAGAAAGAACCTAATTCTTTTTTGGATTGTCTAGCCTCCTTTTTCAGGCTTTTTTGAGTTTGAGGTCTTGGCAAATCAATTGGCCTTGGTTTTGGGTAAAACTGATTAGTTCTCTGTAGGTAAGTTGATCATATGGGATTGTATAGGTCCCCATAGTTTCTCGTATTTTGGTTCTAACCTTTTTCTCCTAAGAGAGTTGGAAGACCTGCAAGAAATTTTTCTTTCCAAAAAGGTTGGTTTGAGTCATCTCGAAGCATAACCCTAGTGAGGAAAGTGGATTTGTACCATTAAAATTCACTAAGATTTCTACACTTAAGATTTGATAATAAATAGGCTTTTTTATCTTTAAGATGCGATGGATCTCCTATAAAATGTTTGATAACTGAGAATATAAGAGTTGATACTGCATCTCGGATAGGGTTTCCTAGGTGGTCTAAGATTGGTTCATCTTCATCACCTGTTTGAATAGCATTTAAGATCTCTAGTTGATCTGAGGCTTTTAGATGGTAGTCCCAC
Source organism: Firmiana major (assembly GCA_033439115.1). Lineage (NCBI taxonomy): Eukaryota > Viridiplantae > Streptophyta > Magnoliopsida > Malvales > Malvaceae > Firmiana > Firmiana major. The sequence goes on along the minus strand of CM065907.1, from coordinate 37,181,051 downwards.
CATCCTTTAAGTTGACTTGAAAATCCTACTATAAGAAGTTCAGCAACAGTTTTATCAGTTGTATTTTGTTGGGTTTTATACGCATTTGATGCCATCGCCATCTGCTGAACGAGATTGAAGATTTGGTATTCGGACATTCCATCTATATTCCATTCATAGATAGAAGACGAGTTATACCTTGGTTGGACTATCGTACTTGGTTGGTTTCCGAGTTCGATTTTCGGGTACCTTGGCTGAATTGCAAGAGGCTTTGGATTGTACCAATGAACTTTATGGATTTTTGGAGATGAGGATTGTTCATCTTCAGAGGAGTTCTGGCTAGAATTTTGGCTTGGTTTTTGTAAAACTGAGACACTTTGTTGGGTTTCTTTAGGTTGTTTTGATGTTTGGCTGGAAGAAGGGATAATTAAAGAATCTAATTTTTGTTGGATAATTTGAAGGAACTCGGATTTATTTGAAGAAACTTCAGTTTTTGCAGAGTTTGAGACCTAAAAAGGTTTGAACACAGGGTTAGTTTTTTTGTGTTCTATGGAAGGTTTTGAAGTAATGGTTTTGCTGATTGTTGGGACTGGAGATTTTTTCTGGTCGAGACGAGAAAGCTGTTTGCTAATGGTTTTAAGAGAAGCATTAGTAAAATTGTTTTGTAAAACAATATTTTTAATATTAATGGAATCGGAATCCTGTGGAGTTTTGACTGGACAGGCGTCTACTTTTTGATCTGAATGTGAGAAGGAGATATTCCTAAATGGAGGATGATATGATTCTATAGTTCCAGAGGCAGTTTCCCAGATAGGAGCTTGTTTTTTCCTGAGGGTTATTGGATTGAGTGTTTTGAAAGGATAAGAAATACTATGTTTTTCGACATATATTTCAAACCAATCGAAGAATAAAATGTGAATTTTGTTTTGTAAAACAAAATCATAATATTCATTTTGAATTTCTTTTCTTGAAGAAAGGAAGTTTTTGAAAAACCATAGTCTTTTTTCAGTATTTTTTGCAAAATAAAAATCATTATGCAGATAAGTTTTGTCGAGAACAAATTGTTTTTCTAGGACGTTTAGCTCATTTGCCATATTTTCTGTTATGACCGAAGCTGGAGGAGACTCTGGAGGAGACTGGTTTTGTGTTTGTTGGTACACGGGTTGAGGGATATTTTTAGAAAAATCAATATTTTCTAGACTAGTGGATGGTAAGTCAGATGTAGAATACCTTGGTTTGAAAGGGAGATTTAGATGGAAATTCAAAATTTGTTCAGTAAATGGAAGATTTATGACAGATGGGAGTTTTTGGTTTCTTGCTAGATCTACAGATTCTGAAGAAGAGATATAAAAAAATCTAGAACTTGAAGCTCTGTTAAAACTGATTTTTACCTTACCGTCATGGAATTGGGTGATGTTTTTGATAGCTATATTTGGTTCTGGAGAAGGAATGTGATCTTCTTCAGGCTGAACCGCTCCATCAAGGATCCAATCATCAGGAAGTTGGATGTCTTTCCATTGGATGGGTTGTAAGACCCGAATTTAGTTAAAATACGAAATGAATATGTTCGTGAAAGGAAGGATTGAAATGGTCCCCAATTAAACGAACGGGATTCGGACTGGAGATAAGGATTCAAAACATGAAATTAAAAACAAAAAATGACTGCAATGGAATTCCCGAACACGTGAAGGGTAAAATGGTCAAAAGATCAAAATTTGGTATTAATCGGGACAAGAAAATTTAATTAAAAAAATGGATTTGAGAATCTTGATCAATAACGAAGAAATAATTAAATTTTGGGTTAAATTGATCAAGATATGAATTTACTGAAATTAATCGAAATTTTTTCTCGGGATAATATCCCGAAAAGACGGAGAAAATATACCGAAAAAAATGAAAAATAGATTAAATAAATTAAATAAATAAATTAGAATAAAATATAATTTTTTAGATATTTTTGGGATTTTTAGAATAAAATAATGATTAAAATATTAATAAAATTAAAAAATAAATTAAATTAAATTAATTCAAAAAAAAGAAAAAAAAGAAATCAGAAAACTTTGTCGAAGAGAGAGAAAGAAATGAAAACAGAAAAATGAAATCGAGAAGATCGACGAGGAAGACACAGCATCGGACGACCATCGGTGACCAGCAGCCAAGCGAAGGGCCGAAAAATGAAGAGGAGAGGCCGACGATCTCCCTAGTACCGGCGACGCGCCCCACTGACGCCAGAGAACGCCGGATCGAGGGAGAGAAGCCGAGAGAGGGAAGGGAATTTTTTCGGCGATCGACGCCGATTCGGCACCAACCACCGGCCACCGAAGGACCCCCACGTGATGCCGAGCCGAATGAGGGCGAAAACTGTCTGGGAGACGGCAGCCAGCGCCGACAACGGCGAGAAATGAGGAAGCCACCGACGCTGAAGAGGAGAAGAGGCCGGACCGGCCACTTTTCGATGGCCTTGGACGAAACCGAGCCCAGATCCGAGCTGCGGATGACCCCACGAAGCTATTGGCGGCAGAAGCCAGGGGAGAACTGGTCGACGAGGCCTTGAACCGGCCGAACCGGAGTGAACCGGACTGAATCGGACTGGTCTGAACCGGGTTGAACCGGACCGAACCGGTTCAGCAAAGAAAGAGAGGAAAAAAGGAGAAAAAGAGAAAAAGGAAAAAGGGGAAGAATTTTCGGGGATACATCGGACTTCGGGTAAGTCGATACGAGGTCAAAAGTGACCAATTTGATTTTCAAAAAAATTATTTAAATTATATTTAATCGGAAAGTAACCCAGGATTAAATATATAATTGTGCAGTTTTTCGATAAAGCCCGAACGAGAGCCAATTGAACTTTGATTCTCGTACCCCGTATCATATTAGGTAAGTATATTTTAATTACGATAATATGAGTCCTTTAATCAAGAGTTTCGATTATTTTACGGAATTTACGGATTAATTCTGTATAAAAAGGAATATTAATCGAAATTATAATGTAATTACCGTAAATAGTATACAGGCTATCCAATGAGTTTGGAACAAAGCCCGATGATTATTAGTAAGTTGAATGAGCCCAGTAAACCCGAAGAAGGGATTTAATAAGTATAAACTGGCTGAAAATGGGTCGAGGGCCATTAATGTGCAGTTGGGACCAATAAAGTAAAACGGGCCCAGTACGTTAGATTCGATCAGTAAATGTGATATATTGATAAAGATAAGTGAATTAACCCAAAATATGTGGTTATATACAGTTTCGTAGACTTGGTTGATGTGCATTTGGACTGAGAGATCGGGTATTATCGACACAGGATAAGTTTACGCGTGAATCGAGGTAAAGGAATTTTGTAGGTGCATAGAGATTTCTATACGTATTTTGAGGGGATTTATAGGGCTTAGAATTTCTTTAAGTATCTAGAAATGGAATAATAATTTTTACAAAAACCGGGGCATAAGTGAATAAAGGAGAAAGACGATATTGCCCTTGGGAGTAAAATTTAGAAAAAAGGGTAGTAAGGTAGATAAATTGCATGATTTCATGTTTTAATGTTTTATATGAATGTATTGCTTTGGTTTAAGCAAATTTACACATAGGTTGGCTGTTGATTTCATGAATTATACGAAAGGGTACCGGTTACGATTTTAAAAGATGTTTTATAAAGATTGAGCCACCTATCATATTTACACGAGTAAAAAGAGTGCTAGAGTCTTACTCGCACTAAATTTTACTGATTTATTACTCATAAAAAGCCGTACTGGAGCATTGCTCGTACGAGAAAATTTGTGTGTGTACAAAATCGTGCTGGAGCTTCGCTCGCACGAGATTTTAGATATCATGATATACATAGCGTCGTGCTGGAGCTTCGCTCACACTATGTCACGACCCAATACTACCTAAAATCAGTACAAATTTTTCGCTTTTGAAAAATCTTTCTTACCTCCTCGTGACATATTCTTCTTAACTGGTTGGGCTGTGAATCAATATCGATATACCATTCAAACCATTAAGAAATATTTCACGTAACCACACATACTGATATCATTATCATATACTAGAGAGGTCGGTATGTTTATACATCACGTGATTCTTTATTTACATCCCCAAATATTCATTTATATACAATACTGTGCTGTAAGCATACTAATACAAAATTCTGTACGTGGTGTATACCTGACAGTCGATGGGAAACGAAGATATCAGCTATGCCGTCTACTCTCTACACCCGCTATCTCTACGGTGAAAATACTGAAAGTGGGTGGAAAATAAAAGGGTGAGCTCCACATGCTCAGTAAGGCAATAATACAAACGGGTAGATAGCTATACTATCTACATGCTGATAAGAAAATCAGGATATATGTGAGCATGAGGTAAAAAAACAATGATATGCCATTTATATAATATCTTCTGTTCTAAAACAGGAAATCGGCATATTAAAACATGGAATAATCCTCATGTGAAAACATCTCATGCTCAATGAAACAACACATTTTAAAATACCCCATCTGGGTCAAAATACGATACACTTACAAATCAAAACCAATTTCAACAAAATTCTGTATTTTCAAATCTCCGTTATAAAACACCCTTCTCACAGGGTTACAAATCAATAAAAGTCTCATAAAATCCCTCCATGGGAATAACCAAATCTCATTGAAATCATAAGAAAATCGGGGCCTGACCCCTCCCTCGGGTCTACCCTGGTCTATCAAGACCAATAGTTATATCATGTGAGACATGTCAACGACTATATGTGTAATATCCAGGACTATGGCCATAACCTCGTGATCCCTGGCACACGGATCCTAGTGTACGGGGTATCACACCTGAAACGGGAGGTGGGTCATCCTACCCGCCAGAACAGCATAATATCAGGATTGCGAGGGCAAGACTTGCTGTCTCGTGGCTAATGCCACTCCACTCCAACAATCCCCACGGTACAGCGTACTCCGCGTGATATACACGGTACATCGTACTCCGTGAACCCAAGCTCAATCAGGGGTGCCTGTAATAGGTCTTATCCACCCATGTCAGGTATGTCTCAGTATGCACGTGTGAGCATATCTCACTGTGACACACAGTCAACAGGAGGCTCCAACACGGCTATATGCATGTCATATAAATTCCTGTGCGAGCGAAGCTCCAGCACGGCTCCATGCATATTCATGATATCTGAAAACCTCGTGCGAGTGAAACTCTAGCACGGTTTCATAGAAATCAATTAAAATCTGCGTACGAGCAGTGCTCCAGTACGACTTAAACTGATTATACATTCAATTCAAATCCACGTACGAGCATTGCTCCAGTACGGATAAGTATTAAAACTCAGTGAAAACCTCGTACGAGAAAAACTCCAGTACGGTAGTCATATAAAACAAATCTGTAAAATAGTGCGAGTAATGCTCCAGCACTCTGAGTATGAGTTAAAATATAATATCCAGTGCGAGCAGTGCTCAAGCACGGTTACACTCATATAACACTGATAGGTGGCTCAATATTATCAAAACATGTTAAATAAAAATCATCTGGCACCTAGCCTGTGCCTTTTCACATAAAACATGTAAATAATAGCCAACCTATCCATAAATTGCTTGAATTAAAGCAATATCATCAGGAAAACATTAAAATCATGAAATTCATGCAATTTCATAGCCTTACTACCCTTTTTGCAATTTTCCTAACTGGGGGCAAAATAGTCATTTTCCACTATTTCCATATTTTTCCGTAAAAATTATTATTCTGTTTTTCAGGTAGCCTATTGAATTTAACGTAATGTAAATCCCCTCAAAATTACGTACAGCTACCTCTAAGTGTTCATAAAATTCCCTTACCTGGAATCACGCGCGAGGTTATCCCGACTCGGTCGTACCAGGTCTCTCAGTCCAATTTGCTCGTCTACAGAGCTGCATATAACCACATATGGGTTCAGTTCAATATACAGATCAGTATTTCACTCTTACTGATCGAATCTAAAGCTCTGGGCTTGTTTTACTCTATTGGGCCCGATTGCACTTTAATGGGCCTCAAACCCCTTTTTCAGCCCGTTTCCACTTTTTAAATCTCTTCTTCGAGTTTACTGGGCTCATTTGATTTATCAATAATCATCGGGCTTCGTTCCAAACTCAGTGGATAGCCCAGATACTGTTTACGATAATTACTTTGAAATTTCAAATAAAATTCCTTTTATGCAGAATTAATCCGTAAATCTGTAAAATAATCGAAACTCTGCATTAAAGGACTCATATTATCGTAATTAGAATATGCTTACCCAATATGGTGCGGGGTACGAAAATCGGAGCTAAATCGGCTCTCGTTCGGGCTCTGTAGTGACACTGCACAATTATTTAAATTCGGGTCATTTTTCATCAATAAAATATTAAATTGAATTCCCGAGATTTATCCGCAGGTCAATCCCGACCCTCGGTCACTTACCCGAATTTTCGAGTCGTCCCCGGGTACACTTTCTTCCTTTTTTTCCCTTTTTTTTTTTTCTTTTCTTTTTCTTTTTCTTTTTCTTTTTCTTTTCTCCCTTCTCGGCTACGGTGCCGTTTTGGCCCGTTTGCCGTCGCCGGAGATTCCGGCCATCTCGTCGGCAGCTACTGGGTTCAACAGAACCGTCTCAGTCAGGGGAAGGCTCGGCTGGGCTGAATCGACACTGGAATGCCGCCGTTCGCCAGGACCGAGGCGATTTCTCCGCTGGACTTTCGGCCTTCGATTCGCCGGAAATAGGGGTCGTCGGCGTGCGTTTCCGGTACCACTGGAATCGTCGGACGACGCTCTTCCTTTTCCGACCGGTATCTGGGTTCAACGGTCGTCGGTGGCTCGTCGGGGGTGTCGGGTTGCGGACGGGTCGGCTGGGTTCCGTTTTTCGGGTTTCTTCTCTCTCCCCAATTCAGATTTCCCTTTTTTTTTTTTTTTTTTTTTTTTTTTAACTGATTTATTGTTATTTTAATACATTAAAATATATTAAAATAGTCTAAATATCTCAAAAAAATCTTTAAAAAATATTATTAAATTCATTTAATCAATAAATGAATTTATCAGTGTATTTTCGTCTTTCTCGGTATATTTTTCGATTCTTTTCGGGATAATTTTTCAAATTAAAAATCCCGATTAATTCCAAATTAATTCCCGTAAATTTCAATAAATTTATATCTAGATCAATCGACCTCGAATTTAATTATTTTCCTTGGTATTGATCCAGATTTCACAAATTCCATATTTTAACGAAAATTACTTATCGAATTTATACCGAATTTTGGTCTTTTGACCATTTTACCCTTGTACGTGTTCGGGACCAAATTGAATCGATTTTCTTTCATCAATCCACAATCTTTTCCCTATTTTCAATTCTTCATTTTCAGTCAACTCGATTAAATTCCTTAAAAACTTATTGCTTCTTTATTTTCCCGATTTATCCGTACTCGATTTTACGTAATTTATTTCGTTTCATCCGCATTTTATCAAATCCGAATCAACCATCTTATGAATCCATTAACATATACTAATGTCATACAATATGGAAATCATAAGGAATATTATACAAAAATTGCGGATCTCACAATCTCCCCCACTAAAAGAATTTGGTCCTCCAAATTAGAACCAAATCAATCGGTAAACAACTCCGGGTACTTCTCCTGTATCATGCTCTCTAGCTCCCAAGTAGCTTCCTCCGGAGTGTGATACTGCCACTGAACCTTCACCAGAGAGATCGTCTTGGATCGCAATACCTTCTCCTTCCTATCCAAAATTCGAACTGGTCTCTCAACATATGTCATACTGTCACTGAGCTCTAACGGCTCGTAGTGAATCATGTGTGACGGATCCGGATGATACTTCCGAAGCATAGAAACGTGGAAGACACTGTGTACACCTGCCAACTCTGGTGGCAATGCCAATCTATAGGCCTTATCTCCCACTCGCTCCAGAATTTCAAAGGGTCCAATAAAACGAGGGCTCAGTTTACCTTTCTTACCGAACCTCATGATACCCTTGGAAGGAGAAACTCTCAAAAACACTGACTCACCCTCTGCAAACTCTAGTGGTCTGCGTCTCCTGTCAGCATAACTCTTCTGTCGGCTCTGAGCTGTCCGCAATCTATCGCATATCAACCTGACATCCTCAGTAGCCTGCTGTACCAAGTCAGGAGCAAATAACAGTCTGTCACCAATCTCTTCCTATCCAATAGGGGAACGGCATCTGCGACCATACAGTGCCTCATATGGTGCCATCCCAATACTCGAGTGATAACTGTTATTGTAGGCGAACTCGGCTAATGGCAAATGATCATCCCAGGAGCCTCCAAAATCCAGCACACACGCTCTCAACATATCCTCCAGAGTCTGTATAGTCCTCTCTGACTGACCATCTGTCTGAGGATGGAAAGCGGTGCTAAATCTCAACTGGGTCCCCAACGCTTCCTGAAAATGTTCCCAAAAATGGGAAGTGAAGCGGGCATCCCTATCAGAAACAATGCTCACTGGCACGCCATGTAGCCTGACAATCTCTCGAACATATAAGTTCGCCAACGTACTCAAAGCATCTGTAGCTCTCATAGCTAAGAAATGGGCGGACTTCGTCAGTCTATCCACAATCACCCAGATGGCATCATGTCCTCTGCGGGTCCTCGGTAATCCCATCACAAAATCCATGGTGACATGCTCCCACTTCCATGTCGGTATCGGTAGAGGCTGCAATAATCCTGCAGGCTTCTGATGCTCTACCTTTACCTGCTGACAGACGAGACATCTCGCAACATACTCTGCTATGTCTCTCTTCATCCCAGACCACCAATAAACTCTCCGGAGATTCTGATACATCTTCGTATTCCCCGGATGTACTGTATACCTCGTTGAGTGAGCCTCTGATAAAATCATTCTCCTGATCTCAGGATCCTCGGGAACGCATATCCTACCGCGGAACCTCAGTAAACCATCAGTACTCAATACAAAATCTGTATCTGCACCTGCCTGTACCTGCCTCATCAGCTGAATACATCCCTGATCACTCTGCTGAGCCTGCCGGATACGGTCAATCAACTCCGGCTCCAATCTCAGGCTCGCGATGATCTCAACTCTATCAATCTCAGGGGGTGCTATGTCCAAACTAAGGCTCGCGAACTGCTCTAACAAGTCATGTTCCCGAACCATCATAAATGATACCAACCCTAGGCTCTTCCTGCTCAAAGCATCAGCAACTACATTAGCCTTACCCGGGTGGTATAATATCTCGCAATCATAATCCTTCAGGAGCTCGAGCCATCTCCTCTGTCTCATGTTCAGCTCCTTCTGCGAGAATAAATACTTCAGACTCTTATGGTCTGTAAAAATCTGAAACTGCTCACCATATAAGTAATGGCGCCATATCTTCAGTGCAAACACTATGGCCGCCAACTCCAAATCGTGGGTCGGATAGTTCCTCTCGTGATCTTTCAGCTGTCTAGATCCATAGGCAACTACCCTCCCATCCTGCATCAGTACACAGCCTAGTCCCTGATGCGATGCATCTGTATATACCAAGAAACCTCCTGAGCTGGTAGGTATGGTGAGAACTGGAGCAGTGGTCAATCGACGCTTCAGCTCCTGAAAACTCCTCTCACAGGCATCATCCTACACATACTCAACATCCTTTCGTGTGAGACGTGTCAACGGAGCAGCTAATCTGGAGAAACCCTCTACAAATCTCCTGTAATATCCCGCCAAACCCAAAAAACTCCGAATCTCTGTAACTGTCCTGGGTCGCTCCCACTGAACAACTGCCTCTATCTTGGATGGGTCCACAGACACTCCATCCTTCGATACTACATGGCCCAGAAAAGAAATCTGCTCCAACCAGAAGTCACACTTACTGAGTTTGGCATACAACTGTCTCTCTCTGAGGGTCTGTAACACTATCCTCAAGTGCTGCTCGTGGTCCTCCCTGGATCTAGAGTATACCAAAATATCATCGATAAATACAATTACAAACCGATCCAGGTATGGCTTGAACACATCGTTCATCAAAGCCATGAATGCTGCGGGAGCATTAGTCAACCCGAATGGCATAACCAAAAACTCATAATGACCATAACGGGTCCTAAATGCTGTCTTGGGCACATCCTCTCTCCGTATCCTCAGCTGATGATATCCAGACCTCAGATCAATCTTAGAAAAGACCTGTGCTCCCTGAAGCTGATCCAATAGATCATCAATGCGTGGAAGGGGATACTTATTCTTAATGGTAGCCTTATTCAACAATCTGTAATCCATACACAATCGGAGGCTGCCATCCTTCTTCCTCACAAACAAGACCGGAGCTCCCCAAGGTGATACGCTCGGTCTCACAAACCCCTTCTCAAGCAAATCCTGTAACTGCTTCCTCAGCTCCTCCAACTCAATCGGAGCCATCCTATACGGTGGTCTCGAAATCGGTTCTGTACCAGGTATTAAATCTATCCCAAACTCCATCTCTCTGGCTGGAGGTAATCCTGGTAAATCGTCTGGAAAGACGTCAGGAAACTCCATAACCACTGGAATATCTCTCAAATTCAATTGTACATGATCCGTATCAACCACATATGCGATGAATCCTTCAAAACATAAATCATAAAATCAGCAAAATTTATTGCTCCATTTAGAACAACACTGATTTCATTACTTTCAGAGAAATTTTACAACATATTTTTCGGGGGTATTAAACGTTAACGTCTTAGAAAAACAATCTAACACCACACGATTGGCAGCCAACCAATCCATTCCTAATATGATATCGAAATCCCTCATATACAACACAATAAGGTCGGCTGACATTTCTTTTTCCCCGACTTTTAACTTACAGTCCCTGACTACATACTCTACTAGTTGACTAGTGTTTATGGGGGTAAGTATTAACAATTTACTACTCAGAGGAATAGACTCTACATACTTAGATAATTTACATGCAAATGAAGGCGATACGAATGAATGCGTGGCACCAGGATCAATCAAAACATATGCTTCTAAATCAAAGATCAGGATGGTACCTTTCACCACATCAGACGACTGATCTGCCGTATCCTGGTCCAAAGCATGAACTCGCCCTGTACCCCTCACTTGCTTCCCTTTCTCTTCAGCAGTAGCTCTCCTCCTCTGAGCAGAAATCTGAACTGGAGCTCTCTCCGGCTCCTTGCCCTTCTGTGGGGCAGTGTCCTGTCTCTCTGGGCAATCTCTCATCACATGCCCTGGCCTCCCACATCGATAACATACTACAGTAGTAGCTATAGGCACTGGACAAGGTCTGGTACCATGATATCTGCCACATCGCCTACATCGATCAGTAGTAGGGCGTGATCCTCCAATGACAATGCCTCTAGCTGGTGGTAAAGCCGGATGAACAGGGGGTCTATCTGTCCTCTCCTGAACCTCCTCAATCTTCGGCCTCTTATCAGAGAGCCGTACACCTCTCCTGAAAAATCTATCTCTCCCGGGTCTCTTTCGATCTCTGTCTCGACTCCTACTGAACTTTCCTGTCTCGGAGACGTTCCGCTCATAATCCTGCTCACACAGCTGAGCTCTATGTACTGCCTCCTCATAAGTCGAAACATCAAAGGGAGCTAACCGATATCTGATGGCTGGTCTCAGTCCATCTATAAACTTCTGGACCTTCCGATCCTCACTGCCCATCGTCTCCAAATCATATCTCCCCAAAGAGATGAATCGAGTCTCATACTCGTCAATAGACTGGTTCCCCTGAACCAAACTCATAAACTCCATCCTCAACTTCCGCTGTGCAGTAGCGAGAACATACTGCCTTCTAAAGGCATCCAAAAATATCTCCCATGTGACCTCAGCATGTCGAGCTCTCAATATCGGCTCGGTAGATCTCCACCAATGCTCTGCCGCTCCCTGAAACACAAATACGGCAAAAGCAACTCTCTCAGTAGTAGTGCACCTGAAAAGCCTATATAGCTTCTCCATCTGATACACCCAATCCTCAGCTACTACTGGGTCCTTCCTCCCATGGAAGATTGGAGGTCTAAACTTCTGAAAATGTCTAAATCGATCCAGGTCACACTCATATCCAACATCCTGAGCTGGCTGGGGTCTCACTGCCTCTGCAGCCTGAGCCTGAATCTCGGGTAACTCTGCGGCCTGTGCCGGCATCTCGGGATCAGCTGCTGCCTGTCCCGCCGGATCTCGCCTATCTCTAGCCCCGAGCGCTGCCTGCTGCGCTACAATTTCAGCCAGGCTCTCAATACTCCGCTCAAGTCTAGCAAAGCGTGCCTCAGTCTCATCTGGTCTCACAGCAGTACCCTCAGGTACCTGACCAGTCTGTATACTATCACCACGGCCTCTAGGCCTGCCCCTACGGCCTCTAGCACGTGTACTAGCCCCTCTACCACTGCGGGTGACCGGCATAATGTAAATCCTGTATTCCAAATTCATTTGTTAATTTAATTCCCATCTAGTGTACACTTTGATATCTCATACAGCACAGTACTAAGGGGGATGTAATTTTCCTTAACAACCATTATCGACTCTTATCCGACCAACTCTAACTCATAATTGCTTACGTATCGATACTGATTCACGTCTGACCAACCTCTGCTCTGATACCACTTTATCTGTCACGACCCAATACTACCTAAAATCAGTACAAATTTTTCGCTTTTGAAAAATCTTTCTTACCTCCTCGTGACATATTCTTCTTAACTGGTTGGGCTGTGAATCAATATCGATATACCATTCAAACCATTAAGAAATATTTCACGTAACCACACATACTGATATCATTATCATATACTAGAGAGGTCGGTATGTTTATACATCACGTGATTCTTTATTTACATCCCCAAATATTCATTTATATACAATACTGTGCTGTAAGCATACTAATACAAAATTCTGTACGTGGTGTATACCTGACAGTCGATGGGAAACGAAGATATCAGCTATGCCGTCTACTCTCTACACCCGCTATCTCTACGGTGAAAATACTGAAAGTGGGTGGAAAATAAAAGGGTGAGCTCCACATGCTCAGTAAGGCAATAATACAAACGGGTAGATAGCTATACTATCTACATGCTGATAAGAAAATCAGGATATATGTGAGCATGAGGTAAAAAAACAATGATATGCCATTTATATAATATCTTCTGTTCTAAAACAGGAAATCGGCATATTAAAACATGGAATAATCCTCATGTGAAAACATCTCATGCTCAATGAAACAACACATTTTAAAATACCCCATCTGGGTCAAAATACGATACACTTACAAATCAAAACCAATTTCAACAAAATTCTGTATTTTCAAATCTCCGTTATAAAACACCCTTCTCACAGGGTTACAAATCAATAAAAGTCTCATAAAATCCCTCCATGGGAATAACCAAATCTCATTGAAATCATAAGAAAATCGGGGCCTGACCCCTCCCTCGGGTCTACCCTGGTCTATCAAGACCAATAGTTATATCATGTGAGACATGTCAACGACTATATGTGTAATATCCAGGACTATGGCCATAACCTCGTGATCCCTGGCACACGGATCCTAGTGTACGGGGTATCACACCTGAAACGGGAGGTGGGTCATCCTACCCGCCAGAACAGCATAATATCAGGATTGCGAGGGCAAGACTTGCTGTCTCGTGGCTAATGCCACTCCACTCCAACAATCCCCACGGTACAGCGTACTCCGCGTGATATACACGGTACATCGTACTCCGTGAACCCAAGCTCAATCAGGGGTGCCTGTAATAGGTCTTATCCACCCATGTCAGGTATGTCTCAGTATGCACGTGTGAGCATATCTCACTGTGACACACAGTCAACAGGAGGCTCCAACACGGCTATATGCATGTCATATAAATTCCTGTGCGAGCGAAGCTCCAGCACGGCTCCATGCATATTCATGATATCTGAAAACCTCGTGCGAGTGAAACTCTAGCACGGTTTCATAGAAATCAATTAAAATCTGCGTACGAGCAGTGCTCCAGTACGACTTAAACTGATTATACATTCAATTCAAATCCACGTACGAGCATTGCTCCAGTACGGATAAGTATTAAAACTCAGTGAAAACCTCGTACGAGAAAAACTCCAGTACGGTAGTCATATAAAACAAATCTGTAAAATAGTGCGAGTAATGCTCCAGCACTCTGAGTATGAGTTAAAATATAATATCCAGTGCGAGCAGTGCTCAAGCACGGTTACACTCATATAACACTGATAGGTGGCTCAATATTATCAAAACATGTTAAATAAAAATCATCTGGCACCTAGCCTGTGCCTTTTCACATAAAACATGTAAATAATAGCCAACCTATCCATAAATTGCTTGAATTAAAGCAATATCATCAGGAAAACATTAAAATCATGAAATTCATGCAATTTCATAGCCTTACTACCCTTTTTGCAATTTTCCTAACTGGGGGCAAAATAGTCATTTTCCACTATTTCCATATTTTTCCGTAAAAATTATTATTCTGTTTTTCAGGTAGCCTATTGAATTTAACGTAATGTAAATCCCCTCAAAATTACGTACAGCTACCTCTAAGTGTTCATAAAATTCCCTTACCTGGAATCACGCGCGAGGTTATCCCGACTCGGTCGTACCAGGTCTCTCAGTCCAATTTGCTCGTCTACAGAGCTGCATATAACCACATATGGGTTCAGTTCAATATACAGATCAGTATTTCACTCTTACTGATCGAATCTAAAGCTCTGGGCTTGTTTTACTCTATTGGGCCCGATTGCACTTTAATGGGCCTCAAACCCCTTTTTCAGCCCGTTTCCACTTTTTAAATCTCTTCTTCGAGTTTACTGGGCTCATTTGATTTATCAATAATCATCGGGCTTCGTTCCAAACTCAGTGGATAGCCCAGATACTGTTTACGATAATTACTTTGAAATTTCAAATAAAATTCCTTTTATGCAGAATTAATCCGTAAATCTGTAAAATAATCGAAACTCTGCATTAAAGGACTCATATTATCGTAATTAGAATATGCTTACCCAATATGGTGCGGGGTACGAAAATCGGAGCTAAATCTGCTCTCGTTCGGGCTCTGTAGTGACACTGCACAATTATTTAAATTCGGGTCATTTTTCATCAATAAAATATTAAATTGAATTCTCGAGATTTATCCGCAGGTCAATCCCGACCCTCGGTCACTTACCCGAATTTTCGAGTCGTCCCCGGGTACACTTTCTTCCTTTTTTTCCCTTTTTTTTTCTTTTCTTTTTCTTTTTCTTTTTCTTTTTCTTTTCTCCCTTCTCGGCTACGGTGCCGTTTTGGCCCGTTTGCCGTCGCCGGAGATTCCGGCCATCTCGTCGGCAGCTACTGGGTTCAACAGAACCGTCTCAGTCAGGGGAAGGCTCGGCTGGGCTGAATCGACACTGGAATGCCGCCGTTCGCCAGGACCGAGGCGATTTCTCCGCTGGACTTTCGGCCTTCGATTCGCCGGAAATAGGGGTCGTCGGCGTGCGTTTCCGGTACCACTGGAATCGCCGGACGACGCTCTTCCTTTTCCGACCGGTATCTGGGTTCAACGGTCGTCGGTGGCTCGTCGGGGGTGTCGGGTTGCGGACGGGTCGGCTGGGTTCCGTTTTTCGGGTTTCTTCTCTCTCCCCGATTCAGATTTCCCTTTTTTTTTTTTTTTTTTTAACTGATTTATTGTTATTTTAATACATTAAAATATATTAAAATAGTCTAAATATCTCAAAAAAATCTTTAAAAAATATTATTAAATTCATTTAATCAATAAATGAATTTATCAGTGTATTTTCGTCTTTCTCGGTATATTTTTCGATTCTTTTCGGGATAATTTTTCAAATTAAAAATCCCGATTAATTCCAAATTAATTCCCGTAAATTTCAATAAATTTATATCTAGATCAATCGACCTCGAATTTAATTATTTTCCTTGGTATTGATCCAGATTTCACAAATTCCATATTTTAACGAAAATTACTTATCGAATTTATACCGAATTTTGGTCTTTTGACCATTTTACCCTTGTACGTGTTCGGGACCAAATTGAATCGATTTTCTTTCATCAATCCACAATCTTTTCCCTATTTTCAATTCTTCATTTTCAGTCAACTCGATTAAATTCCTTAAAAACTTATTGCTTCTTTATTTTCCCGATTTATCCGTACTCGATTTTACGTAATTTATTTCGTTTCATCCGCATTTTATCAAATCCGAATCAACCATCTTATGAATCCATTAACATATACTAATGTCATACAATATGGAAATCATAAGGAATATTATACAAAAATTGCGGATCTCACACACTAGACATGAGTTGACATGCATATAGTCGTGCGGAAGCCTCCTGTAGACTGTGTCGCAGAGAGTTGAGATGCTCGCACGTATACTTTGAGACATGGGTTGGTTATTGACATAGTATTGGGGTGGATAAGACCTATGGCAGGCACCCCCAGACTATGATATGGGTCCATGGAGTACGATGTACCATGTATGTCACACGGAGTACGCTGTACCGTGCAGTCATGATGACTCGATGATGTTACTTGATATTCTGGCGGGTAGGATTTGACCCCACCTCCCGTTGCAGTTGTGATGCCCCGTACATCGGGATTCGTGTAGCTTGGGATCACAGGGACATATTATGGCTATAGTCGATTTTCATATAATAACCTACATGCCTCACATGATATCATACGATCTGAATAGACCAGGACAAACCCGAAGGAGGGGTAATGTCCCGATTTATGTTTTTAAAAAAAATGCGATTTAATAAATCAAGGTATTCTCGGGGAATGGGTTTAACCTTGATGTGGTTGTTTTGTGATAAAACAAATAAGTTTTAACGTGATGAGTTTATGATGAAACAAATAAGTTTTAACGTGATGAGTTTATGATGAACACAAATAAGTTTTAATGTGACGAGCATAAGATGTCATACATGATGATTTTTCCATGTTTGTTTTATATGTCGATTTCATGATTTCTCTTATATGATATATACATACATGTGGCATCGTTTTAGTCATACCTCATGCTCCAAATATAAATGATTTTATATCATGACATTATCAGCACGTAGATAGTATAGTTATCTACCTGCTTACATTATTGCCTTACTGAGCAAGTTTCGCTCACCCTTTCATTTTCCACCTCGCAGGGTACATTCAGTAGAAGAGAGCGACACTAGTCTTGCGTTTCAGTTATCCGCTGCATCCTATCAAGACTAGATATACACATTCGTATAATTTTGTATCTAAATATGTAATTGCACAGTACTGTAAATGGATATGATGTCGGGGATGTAAGGTTATATAAATATCAATGTGTATGTATTTAGTTAAAGTCAACAGATAGTAAACTCTGATATGTGAATGTGATTATGGAAATGAAATGGTAAATAGGTGAGAGGTGACTAACACCGAATCATAGCCCAACTGTTAGTAGTGTAACTGTTCACGACGGGTAAGGAAATGAAAGAAAAAGTGAAAATTTTGTAGTGATTTTAGGTAATTTGGGTCGTGACATGGGTTTTGGAATAACAACATGAGATTTGGATAGATCCATTTGTAAAAGGAGTGTTTGACCCTTTTCACTTTGAAATTTATGTTTTGTGTTGAAGGCTGTCATCATAGCTTTGTAATGAACTCTAAAAATCAAGGCTACGAGGATTGATCCTTCTAACATGTGATAATTATGAGTTTTAATTTGGAGGATTAAAGACTTCAAAATATTTTTGTCTTTCAAAGAGACAGTGAAGTTTGGATAACAATCAAAAGAGACTGGTCCTTTACAAAGACTTGACTCAACGGTTCCTAGAAGAGAGTCATAAAAATTTTTGAATCTTGCATCCCTAAGAGCTGCTAAGATTGAAGTGTTTAGTCCTTCCTTTGTTAAAGGTTTAAGACCTATTTGGATAAGTCCTATATAGATATATCTATACCTTTTTTTAGAATGCTTTTCTAAGGATTCCTGAGAAAGTAAAGGAATGGTTTCAAAAGGTTTTGAGAGTTGAATATCTCTGTCATGGGTTCTGATTGCATAATCGGAAAATAGGTTTAACCTATTGGTTTTATAGATTTGATCTCTATGGACTTTTGGAATTTCCCAATCATCAATTTTTGAAGATATGTTTTCAAAATTAATGGTTTCATCGCTATTCACCAGATCGAACTGGGTTTTGCTAGTAGCAGATGAAGATGAAGAAGTATTTCTTCTGAGCAAAGACTCCATTTTAAGAGATAAATTTGGTCTTTCCGTTGATATCGAACAAAACAACACTAGATAAACCAACAGCCTCACTGCCTCTCCGGGGCTTACTGCTGGGACCAATGATGGAACGACGAAACGATACCAAAAGAAATAGAAATTTAAGTTTTAAAATGAAAACTAAAATCAAAAAATATACTACCTCCCTTGGCTCTGATATATACTTATATATATGTATATATATATATATACACACATATATGTATATTGATCTTGACCATCTATCAATCATTTCTTATTAATTACGTCAAACTCAATTTCTCAATTTCATCACTTTGAATGAGACTTCTACAATAAGTTTAACATTTTTTACCTTATTAGAAGGTCATTAAATAATAGCTATCAAATTAATAAGAATTAATTTAAGCCTATTGATTTATTTTTTATTCTCAAGATAGATAATAACCTACTACCCTTTTCAATTCGTTTTAATAATCAACACTAAATGCTAAATGGTGGCTCTCACGGTAACTATGGCCATAGATTTGATCCATTCTCGCTTCACAGTTGAGAATTGAAACCTGCCTGTTGGTTTTCTAGACAAATATGATTTGCCTAGAGCACTAGGCTCATTAGGCACATTACACTACACTGGTCTAAAACATAAAGCTCAATAGACGGGTAATAAAACATAAAACAATATTTGATAAGCTTTAATTTGCTTAGAGCACTAGGCTCAATAGGCACACTACACCGGTAATGGAACCCAGAGCAATGCTTGATAGGCTCGAAGTGACTAGAAGGTCGAACAGTATGCCTGCACTCAAAAACAGATTTGAAAACAGATGTTTCGTGTTGCAGTTAGGTCCCTTGGGATTCTAGAGGTGGCTCCCACGGTCATAGGGATATACGTGTAGCACTTAGGTCTCTTAGGATTCTAGAGGTGGCTCCCACGGTTTCAAAACATTGATTAAAATAGTTTTCAGTTTGAAATATATGTGGTTTTCAATTTATTTCAATGATCAACTTAAAACCAGTACTTTTCAAGCTAAAACAGTGAGGACCGGTTTTATCATAAGAGCAAAAAAGGAATGAATAGAAATTTTCGAGTGCATTTAAAAATGCAAAAGAACTTAAATGGTATTTCCAAACATGTGCAAGGGTAAAACGGTCAAAAGACTAAAATTCAGTAGTAACCGGGACAAGAAAATTTAATTAAAAATATGAGATTGAGAAATCTTGATCAATAACGAAGAAATAATTAAATTTTAGATTAAATTGATCAAGATATGAATTTATTGGAATAAATCGAGATTTTCACTTCGAAAAATAATCCCGAAAATAATCGAAAATTATACCGAAAAGGTAAAATCGGACTGAGAAATTTATTTACAGATTAAATGAATTAAATAGGATTTTTTAAAGATATTTTTGGATATTTAATAATATTTTAATGAATAAAATATTATTAAAAATAAATTATAAATAAAATAAGTAAAAAAGAAAAAGAAAAAAAGAAATAGCAAATCGTGAAATCTGAAACAGAAGAAGAAACAAAACAGGCGAAAACGGAAGCCGAACCTGAGGGAAGAGGAATCAACTGGCGAGCCACCACCGGCGGCCAAGGACCCCTGGCGAGGGTCGGCGAAGGTCGACGAGCCTCGTGGGAACCACCAGGCATCGGCACGCGCGCCGAGAACGCCGGAGCACACCGAAAAATGAAGGAGAAGCCGCGGGAGAGAAAGCTTGATCGGCGGCCATCGGCGCCGATTTGAGCGACACCGAGGCCCAATTTAGGAAGCCCAGGTGCAGCCGAGCCAAACGACGGTAGAATCACGTCGGGAACCGGTCGGATGGCACCAAAATGACCAGATGGTGACTGAACCGGCTGAATTGGACTAAACCGGCTGAACCGAATCGGATTGAACCGACAGTCTGAACCGGGTTGAACCGGACCAGACCGGTTCAGCCAAAAAGAAAAGGGAAAAAGGAAGAAAAAGGGTAAAAGAAAAAGAGAAAAAATTGGGGAAAATTCCAGTGATGCAATCGAGCTTCGGGTGAGTCGGTAAGCGGTTGAATTGACCGATTTAAATTTTGAAATATTTAATTTGATTAATATCTGACTGGAAATTTACCCAAAGAAAATATTTAAATTGTGTAGCTCGACAATTGGCATCCATCGAGAGCTCGAGATAGCTTCGATTTATGTATGATCATGGAATCTCGGGTAAGTAACCCTTATTTACGACAATTTACATCGTTATGCGTGTTGATGAATTACGGATTTAATTTTCGCATAAATGAATTAAATTCTGGAAAATTGGATAAATTGTCGTAAATACTAAATTGAGATATCCGAGAATTTAGAACAAGGCTAAATAATTACTGATGGGCCCAGTGAGCCCAATAGGCCTCGATAAAGTGGGAAAAACGGGCTTAAGGCCGATTAAGGCCCATTATGGTATAATCGGGCCCAATATGGGTAAACGGGCCCAATGATTTAAATTAAGCCCAGAAAATATGAAATACAATTAATTGTATTGTATTTGACCTGGTGAATGTGCATCCGCAGTTCTGGAGATGTGATTGGGAGCAAATCGGACTGCGTGATGAGTCATCAGTGGAAAGGTCAGACTGTACAGAAAAATGAGGTAAGGGAATTGTGTGAGTAGCTAGAGGTAGCTACGCGTATTTTAATATCTTTTATGTACACTGAATATGTATGTATACCTTGATTATGTATAATGATCCTAAAAGAGGTTTAAATGATTTTAAGGATCGAAATAGGTGAAAAGACTATTTTTCCCTTATTGAGGGAAGTTCACCTAAGGATGGTGAAAGCATGACATTGACATGCATGAAATGCATGCTTTAAGGAAATTTATGGTTTAAGGATTTTATTTGTTTTAATAAAAGCAAATCGATAGATTGGTCAGTAATTGCATAAATTTCACATGATAACACTACGTAAGTGTTATTTATATTTAAATGGAAATTTCTTTAGAAAACGGGCCAACTATCAAGTTTATATGGAAACAGATAGTGCTGGCAAATAGCTCGCACTATATCTGCGTTTGTGAATGTGCATAAATGTGCTTAAGCGGTTGCTCGCACCGACTTGTGTGACATCATATACATGAAATGTGCTAGAGCGGTTGTTCGCACTGATTTTTATTCTTATGAAATGTATGAGAGGTGCTGGAGCCTAGCTTGCACTCTGTTTTGACATGTTTTGACTTGTTTTGACGTGGTATGCATAAAATGGTGCTAGAGCGATTGCTCGCACTAGTTTTTATGATTTGATATGCATGAGAGATGCTGGATCTTAGCTCGCATCCTATTTTGATATGATATTGCATAAAGCCGTGCTGGAGTGTAACTCGCACGAGAATTGATTTAATTATGCATAAAAGCCGTGCTGGAGTTTAACTCGCACGAGATTTGATTTACTTGAGCATTTATTTGTGCTGGAGCGTTGCTCGCACAAAGTTTTATATGGTTTTATAATTCATTTGAATGTCGTACTGTAGCTTTTCTCGTACGAGGTTTTCACTGAGTTTTTATACATATCCGTACTAGAGCATTGCTCGTACGTGGAATTTACTAGAATTTATAATCAGTTTAAGTCGTACTTGAGCACTGCTCATACGCAGATTTTATTGATTTTTATGAAACCGTGCTAGAGCTTCGCTCGCACGAGGTTTTCTGATATCATGAATATGTATGGAGCCGTGCTTGAGCTTCGCTCGCACAGGGATTTATATTACATGCATATAGCCGTGTTGGAGCCTTATGTAGACTGTGTGTCATAGTGAGATGATATGCTCACACGTGCATACTGAGACAGAGATGATATGGGTGGATAGGACCTATTGCAGGCACCCCTGATTGAGCTTGGGTTCACGGAGTACATTGTACCGTGTATATCACGCGGAGTACGCTGTACCGTGGGGATTGTTGGAGTGGAGTGGCATTAGGCACGAGGCAGCAAGCCTTGCCCTTGCAATCCTGGTGTTATGTTGTTTTGGCAGGTAGGACGACCCACCTCCCGTTTCAGGTGTGATACCCCGCACACTAGGTACCGTGTTGCCAGGGATCACTAGGATATGGCCATAGTCCTCGATGTTGCTGATAGTCACTTACATGTCTCACATGATATAACTTGTGGTCTGATAGACCAGGGTAGACTCGAGGGAGGGGTTAGGCCCCCGATTTTATGATTTTTACTATGCTAATTTATGTTTTAAAGGATTTTATGGCATGTGACCCTGAAAGAAGGGTGGTTTTATAACCGAAGTTTTATAACAAATGTTTTATGAGATGATTGACCCGGAAGGGTTAGTTTATACTGCAATTTTAATGAAATGATTTGAATGTAATAGCATGATGGTGTTTTCCATGCTTTCATTTCAAATTCATGATGTCTTACATGACATGAAAGAATGCATGATTTTGATTAAATTCATGCTAAGTATGATTTACTGATGTCATATAAAATGCTATTGAATTACATGCTTTTCTATATGCACAAATAGTTTTGGATAAACTATGTCATGATATATGCTTGGTTTTGGGCTTGATGATTTTAATGAAAAGAAATGGATTTAAGGGCATGGCATTATGAGCATGTAGATAGTGGAGCTATCTACTAACTTGCATAATTGCCTTACTGAGCGTGTGGTTTGTTCACCCCCCTTATTTTTCCATCTTTTTAGAGCACTCACAGAAATTAGTAAGCGGCTGAAGACTTGCATTTTGGGTATCTGCTGCTTCCCATCGAGAGACAGGTATACACATTTGTATAGTTTTGTATCTAAACATGTAATGCACAGTACTGTAAACGGATTTGATGTCGGGGATGTAGAGTTATAAATACCATTGGGTATGTATTTATTTAAAGTCAAAAGATAGTAAACTCTGATATGTGAATGTGATTATGAGAATGGAATGGTAATAGTGCGAGGTGACTAACACCGAATCATAGCCCAACTGTTTTTAGGATGGTCACGATGAGAGAAAGGTAAGAATTAAATAATAAATGAAAAAGTAAAAAATTTACTCTGATTTTTAGGTAATTTGAGCCGTGACAAGTTTTGGTATCAGAGCTTGAGTTGGCCTGATATGAGTCGGTGTTAGTGGTTAAGAAAGTTTACATCCCCATGTACTGTGCATTGTTTAGATACAATTGTGTTTATCGAGATGGAAGTGCAGTTAAGAATTTGGTTTTGAATGCAAGAATAGAATCATTAACTGATAGCCGCTATGATAGATGGGCGAGTACATGAGTTCGAGGCCGTAGAGGTAGGCCCGAGAGTCGTACTGAGTCATCACATGAGACTCAAGATGAGACTGAAGTGGAGACTGATGTTGAGCATGCCCCACAGAGTCTGACAGAGAGATCAGATAGAGTCTGACAGAGAGATCAGACAGCATTGAGACACATTTCACGAGGTTGGAGCAGATTGTGGAGAATATTTTGCGAGCTAATTGCTCAGAGTAGCATGAGATATTGAAAGGCGAGTTGGAGTATTAGTGGAAGTCCGCTCGACCTACCTTAAGAGGTAGACACCCAGAATGGACTTGGAAAATAATCCTAGATGTATTTCGATGACAGAATATCTCGGACACTGTTTAAAGAAAATTACATATTAAATTCGTTACTCTGACCCAGAGGAACTGATTGATTGATGAGTATGAAACTCAGCTTATATTCCTGAGCAGATATGACTCGGACACTATGAACAGTGAGAGTCGAAATGCTTGA
Organism: Firmiana major; assembly: GCA_033439115.1. Classification (NCBI taxonomy): domain Eukaryota; kingdom Viridiplantae; phylum Streptophyta; class Magnoliopsida; order Malvales; family Malvaceae; genus Firmiana; species Firmiana major. The sequence goes on along the minus strand of CM065907.1, from coordinate 37,157,161 downwards.
AAGTTCATGAAGGGCTCAGATTGTCAATTAGAGTCTGATTGAGCCATTAGATATCACTACCTATGCCGTGGCAGTACGCACACTACAGTGGTGTGAACAAGATCATGAGTTGCACGCCTCTAAGATTGGGAAAGGTAGTAAGGGTCAAAATAGAGACAAAAGAGAATAGAGAATGACAGAGATGTCAAAACGGGAAAAATGTAGTTTGGTAAAAGAATTGAGTTGATGAGTCACGGGGTAAGATGATTGGTAAGACCCCAGTGCATCAATTTTCAGCACTTAAAAGGGGTATTGTGATTTGAGGACGCCGACCTGCTATGAAGCAGTGTAGCAGTGTGAACAGTGTAGGATGTGTGGTAGTTACCACGAAAATAAGATGTTGGACGAGGGCAAGTATATGCCTAGGACAAGGACACTATTGATGTTTCATTAGATGTGGTGGAAGATATCACACTGGTTGTAAATAATGAAATAATTATTTTAATTGATCCTGGTGCCACGCATTTATTCATACCGCCTTCAGTTGCTTATAAGCGAGTGAAAGATGTGAAGCCTGTACCCTTAAGCAAGATGATGATGGTTAGATGATTATCACTAACTGAATATGGGTATAGAGATTGTAAGTTGAAAACATCACTGAAAAGTGTATTCCCCTCTAGAAAACTATCCCTCAAAAGCTCTCACTCTACTGCTGATGCTCTGTAGAGAGATGTAAAGAAAGGGGGTGAGCATACAACGCGCTCAGTAAGAAAATCGGCAAGCAAGTAGATATCTACACTATCTATTCAAAATAATGCTATGCCTCAAAACGTTATTTCCTTAACTCATTTTCAAAGTATGTCTTTAAATATAAATATATATACTTGTACAGATTAAATCCTATGTACAGAAATCATGCTTTCTTTCTCAAATGTAGGCATGTAGTGCAAAACAATGCATCTTTATAATATCACAATGCCTTTAGATAAATCACGCCATTTATATTTAAATCATAGTAAATATGGCATTTAAATCATTCACAACACAAAATTGGAGTCTGACCCATCCCTCAGGTTTATCCGCAATTTAAGCAGTCAATCAGGTGATATATCATGTGAGACTCTGTGGTGAAAATGTAAATAGTATCCTAGACTATGTCATATCTGACAATGGTGATCCCAGGAAACACAGTACTCGGTGTGTGGGGCATCACTGCTGCAAAGGGAGAGGGGTCAGTCCATCACAACCGCCAGCTATATCCTCCTCAACTCCACAACACCACACTGTACAGTGTACTCCATGCCACATGCACGGTACAACATACTCCGTGGACCCTACATCACAATTGGGGTGCCTGCTATAGGTCTTAGGCCTCAAAACCATGGAATATGATACCACGTCTCTCAATCCTCATGCGACCCTCTCATAGTGTAACACTCAGTCTACACGAGAAAATCAAGCATGGTTTTCAACATGTATTATATATCACATACAGTGCGTGCCTTTGAGCGCGACTCACAGTCGACACTCCGCTTAAACACTGTTCACATCACAAACTCAACTCGTGCGAGTAAACCTCCAGCAACTAGGTCAATGCATAGTTCATGTTTCAAATCGAGTACGAGCAATAGCTCCAGTACCATGCTATGCACAAAACTCATCAAATCAAATACGAGCAATAGCTCCAGTACTATGTCATGTATCTCATGTAAATTTCGAGTACGAGCTAATCGCTCAAGCACTCTCTCATGCATAAATCACATAAAACTGAGTACGAATAATAACTCCAGCACTCTATCATGCATGTCATGGAAATCTATTGCGAATCATAATCCCGCACTAATATATGTGGAAAATATATGAAATCCAGTGCGAGCTGTGCTCCAGCACGATTTATTCTCACATAATATGATAGATGGCTCTTTAAAAAAAGGGATGGTTTACAAAATATCAAAATCCGCACTATAAAGTGTGCTTAATTCACATCAACCTTAAAATCATTAGTCCATCTATTTATTCTTCTGCTAAATAGCAGTAAAACACTCAAAATGGTGGTTTCCATGCTTTTTACAACTTTTCACAAAAGTTGACTTTTTGACTAACTAGGATAAAATCGTAATTTGCCACTATTAGGTCACAATAATTATTATTCACTTTCTCTGACCCTCTGAGTTTTTAAGTGAATGTAAAAGCAGATGAAAATACGTGCAGGTATCTCTAACTACTCACAAAAGTCTTTTACCTGCAATGACTTGAAAAATTTTACTTTCTCAATGCTGCTCGATCCAGCAGTCCGATTTGCTTCTCCAATACTCTCTAGAGCTGCATATAACCATTTATCAGGTTAATTACACTTTTCCTACTATATTTCACATTAAATACAGTCTATTTCCCTTAATGGGCTTTAATAATCCTTAATGGGCATAACTATGCCTTAAGCCCATTTCCATTTTACTATTCATTTTCGTTGGGCCTATTGGGCTTGTGGGGCCCATCAACTCTTATTGGACTTGTCCTAGACCCATTACATCACATTGGGCCTAAATTATTTGGGCTTGACACATTGGACCTCTCTGTCACATGCCATGGCCGAGAGCTCTCCATGCTGTCGGTCACACCATGGCATGCCGGCATGTCCCTTTCCTTAGCCAATTCACTTAGGCATTTTCACAAACACTTGGTTGGCAACATTCTTAAACATCACATAGTTCATTTAGGATTTTTATCAAACACCTTGATTGCCAACTTAATACATGTTTTAAATAAATCAAATTGATTAATTCTAATTATGCCATAATCATTAACACATGTACATTAATCCATTTATGTCTTAACATCACATGGGCATTCATCAATATTTCACTACTCACTCTCGGCCTCACCATGATCATAGTGATTTCATATGTTTCAATCCTTAAAACATATACCAATATACTTAAAATCATTCATACATTAACATATATGAATTTGAAAACTTGAAAATATACCTAGTAGTTGTGTTCACACTTGGTCGAAACTTTGGAGGCTCACGGTTTGCACTCTATGGCTCCTTGATAGCCAATTCCAACATATGTCACTCTCCTTTCAATTTGGAACAACTTTCATGAAGAATACAAGTTCCAAAAATGCCTAATTCCTAGTGATTTCTAGTGAGAGAAAGCTTGGATAATAAATTTCAATGGTTTCTTCTTCTAGCCGAGAATGGTGTGGTGAAGATGACAATGGTGTGGCTGATTTTATAAGCCACTAACTTAGCCATTAAGCCTTACTTTCCAGCCATTAAGATTGACTTTCTAAGGCTTAGTCATGAGTCACCTTATAAGTCATGGTTAGATATTTATCTAATGGGCTTTCCATTTGGGCTTCTCGGTTTGGCCTTTCTTAATGGGCTTTCGGGCTGAAATTTTCACCATACCTCGGGCCTTTAATTGTCTAAATATTTGGCCAATCAATCGGTCCAACAATCCAGTCTAAGGGACCTAAGAATTTCGATCTACGTTTAGTATGCCTTAATGGGCTTTAAAATTTTCGCTTTAGGCCCATTACATTTTTTACCATAAAATTAAATCCGGAATCCTTTCGAATAAATTTTCCTTACTTCCGGGGATGATTATCTTGTATTCTGACTAAGAATATTTTTCCCCAATTTTTTTCTCCATACTTAGGTTAATTTCTAACCATGGTTAGTCAACTATGGTAAAAGTCCACTTTTCTTAACTATAGTTGACTTTTTCCTTAACCATTGACCAAGTTGACTTTTTCTCAAAATTCTGAAAGTGTCATATCTTATGTCTTACACTCTCGTCTTTACGTTTCAACCGTTCCCGGTAGATCATTACACTCAAAACACCTTAACTTGCTAAAAAGGTCCATTTTACCCTTTTTAGCTTTTTCTCTCATTCTTTGTATTCAGAACTAAATTAAACCGACTTTCCTTCATGAGCCCTCTATATCTTCTTATTTTAAGTTCTTATTTTCAGTCAGAATGATTCAGATCCACTTGGTTTAGCCTGTGACTCTTATAGCTCACATTAGGCTTTTTATGTAACTTTTGCGTGTTAAATCGTTTTACTAACAATTTAAATCTAGTAAATACTCTTCTTATGATTCAACTATAATAATAGAGTGTCCATACACATAGGAATCATAAGGTACTGGCTACATAAAATGCGGGTATGGCACGTTATATGGGGGATGTATATAAGGCATTGTAAACGAGTTTCTAATTATGAAATAGTAACTTTATGAGCTTCCGCGATGTTAGTGTATAGGACGAAAGCATTGTCTGTTATGCATATATGTAATATATGAAATTGAGTAATGGATATTGACTGACAGCCCAACAAGTGAAGTGAGGAAAGTTCACGAAAAATTTGTAGTGATTTTTTGGGAATTTGGGTCGCGACAAAAGTGGTATCAGAGCAGTGTTGGTCTAATGTGAGTCAGTGTCAGTAGTTAGAAAATATACATCCCCATGTCATTGTACATTATTAGATACAATTGTATATACCGAGTTGTGGTTAAACTGAGAAATTGAATGTGTATGCGGGACGATAAGGATGTCTGATAGATATCGCAGTAGAAGGGAGAGTTAGTGTTCCCGAGGCCATAGAGAGAGGTTCGAGAGACATAGTGATAGGTCCAAGAGACCTTGTGAATTGTCAGGTGATCATGTCCCATCTGGTCCAGTTGAGACTACTGATGCTCGTGTTACGAGATTAGAACGAAGTTGGAACACATTTATGGAGTTGTTCACTCAGGCTAACTTGGCTATGGCTAGGTTAGAGAGTTGGCAAGGTTCAGCTGCTCAGATGACTAATATTGAGCTGGCAACTGCTCTTGAGACACCTGCGCCTACATAGCTTGCACCTATGCCATGTACTGTTGAGACCCCTATACCACTACCTGTAGTTCCACGACAGACTGGTAAGGATTCAGGGTTTGATTGTGATCTTGACCGATGGAGGCATTTTCAGAAGCTGAAGCCTTTATCGTTCAGTGGGGTCAAGAATTCTATAGTAGCAGAGGATTGGATCAACTAGTTGGAGAAGTTATATGGCTTTTTCAGATGTTTGACCAATGAGAGAGTGGCTCGTGCTACATTAATGATTGAGGGCGAGGCAGAGCATTGGTGGAAATTCGCCCGACCCATCCTGAGAACTAAATATCAGGTAATTGACTGGGAAATCTTTTTTGATACCTTTGAGAGGCAGTATATCCCAGCCACTGCTAAGAGGAAATTACAAATGAAATTTCTTGGTCTGATCTAGGGGAACAAGTCGGTAGACGAGTACGAATCTCAATTTACATCCCTGGAAAGGTATGACTTGGATACCATAAGCAGTGAGATGAGAAAGGCCTGCAAGTTTATGGATGGATTGGGACCATCCATCAGAGTTGGATTAACCCTATTTGACATCACAACTTACGAGGAGATCATGCGTAGAACTCAGTTATGTGAGCAAGACTATGAGATGCACGTCCTTGAGTTTAGTAAGGTCGTGAAGGGCAGGAATAGAGATCAGAAGAGATCAACAAAGGACCAGAATGTTCGAGTGGGGAAGAGGCTATTTGTTAGACGACCGAGGGTCGATGAGTCACAGGGTCAAATGATTAAGCCTCCGATGTATCAGGTCTTGACTCCAGCTATGAGGTATAGTGATTGGAGGACCCTGACCAACGATAGATCAATGTAGAGCATGTGGTAGATACCACGGTAATAAGTCATGCCCTCATCAACTAAGACATGCTTTAGGTGTGGCAAGACGGGGCATATGATAAGGGAGTGCCTAGAGTTGGCCGAAATAACCATACAAAAGGGCAAAGAGTCAGAAAAGGATATAACTGGTACTTCTGTCCTAAAAGGGAGGGCTACAGCTGAAGAGAAGGGAAACAAGTTGTAAGATACGGTCGAGTGTTTACCTTAGACCAGACAGCCGTAGATGCTTTCGTAGATGTGATTAAAGGGTATATAGCACATGTGGTTGATACAGATAAGGCACACCCAGAATTGACAGACATTTCAGTAGTCAGGGAGTTTCCCGATGTCCTTCCGGATGATCTACCAGGGTTGTCACCAGATAAGAAGGTGAAATTTTGTATTGATTTGGTGCTTGGTACTGAGCCAATATCCAAACCACCATATGGTATGACTTCAGTTGAATTAGAGGAACTGAAGAAATAATTACAAAAATTGTTGGATGAGGGGTTCATTAGACCGAGTGTTTCACCTTGGGGAGCACCAGTTTTGTTCGTTAAGAAGAAGGATGGAAGCCTTCGACTGTGCATAGATTACCGGTTGTTGAATAAGGCGACCATTAAGAACAAGTACCCCATTCCACATATTGATGATCTATTGGATCAGCTTCGGGGAGTACAAATCTTTTTCAAGATCGATCTAAGGTCTAGGCACCATCAGTTGAGAATCCAGAGTTGAGATGTACCCAAGACAGTTTTTTGTACCCGTTATGGTCATTATGAGTTCTTGGTTATGCCTTTCGGGTTAACGAATACTTCTGCAGCTTTTATGGCATTGATGAATAGAGTGTTCAATCCATACTTGGATCGGTTTGTCATAGTGTTATAGATGACATTCTGGTGTATTCGAAGTCCAAGAAAGAGTATGAACAACATCTGAACATTGTGCTATAGACCCTCAGAGAGAGGAAGTTATATGCGAAGATTAGTAAATGTAATTTTTTGTTGGAACAAATATCATTTTTAGGTCATGTAGTATCAAAGGACGGGGTGTATGTTGATCCGTCCAAGATAGAGGCAGTAGTTCAGTGGGAACGACCCAGGACAGTCATTGAGATCAGAAGTTTTCTGGGCTTAGCTAGGTATTACAAACAGTTTGTAGAAGACTTTTCAAAATTGGCTGCTCCATTGACATGTCTCACTCGGAAGAATGTTGCATTTGAGTGGGATAGTGCATGCTTAAAGAGTTTTTAGGAATTAAAGCAGCAACTGACCACCGCACCGATTCTCACCATACCGACCAGTTCAAGAGGTTTCGATATACAGACGCCTCGGGACAGGGACTGGGCTATGCATAACGGGAAGATAATTACTTATGGATCCAGACAACTTAAGAACCATGAGAAGAACTATTCGACCTATGATTTAGAGTTGGCAGTCGTAGTGTTTGTATTGAAGATATGCGCACGGTGAGAAATTTCAGGTATTCACTGATCATAAAAGCTTTAAGTATTTTTTTTCACAGAAAGAATTAAATATGAGGCAGAGATGATGAGTAGAGCTTTTGAAGGGTTATGATTGTGAGATCATGTATCATCCGGGTAAGGCGAATGTAGTTGTTGATGCTTCGAGCCTAAATAGCCTTGGGATGGTATCATACATGATGATCAGGGAACATGAGCTGCTAGAGTAATTTGCAAGTCTCATTTTAGATGTGACATTTGACACTGACACATATTGTGTGATAGTTAGTCTGAGATTGGAATCGGATTTGATAGACCGGATCAGAAAAGTCAGCATAATAATCGCTTTTGTGTTGATATGCATAGTCAGATTTAGATAGGTACCGATGCCGATTTTGAGTTGAGCACTGATGGATTACTGAGATTTAGAGGCAGAGTGTGTGTTCCTGATGATCCTAAGTTGAGAAAACTCATTTTGTCTGAAGCTTATTCATCACGTTATATGCTGCATTCGGGGAGTAATAAGATGTATCAGAATCTCCAAAGAGTGTATTAGTGGTCAAACATGAAGAAAGATGCTGCAGAGTTTGGGGCTAAGTGTTTGGTATGTCAGTAGGTTAAGGTAGAGCATCAGAAACCTGCAGGGTTATTGAAGCCTCTAGCTATACCGACATGGAAATGAGAGCACATCACCATAGATTTCATCATGGGTTTACCGAGGACCCGACAAAGCCATGATGCCATTTGGGTGTGTTAGGTTGATATATTTTGAAATGACAAAACACTAATTCAATAATGGTTATGATAAATCAAGGAATGCTTAAAACATGTTAAGAAATTAATTGGAACAGACTGAGATATAATATTTGCCAAAAACTGGGTTTTAAAGGATGAGAGATCAATCTGCTCAAAGATTAAAGACGCAGACTAAATATTGGGATGAAAGATCAATCTCCAAGGGTTATGAGATCGATCCTTGTTTTATAGAATGTTTATGAGATCGATCTGGTCAAGTTAGAGATCGATCTCGTCTAAGGTAAGGTTAAAGGTTTTAGATCGATCTGTAGATCTATCTATGATCAAACAAAATGTTTATGAGAACGATCTCATATGGATAGAGATCGATCTCCTCAAGACAGTAAGCTTATGAGATCGATCTGGTGTATTTAGAGATCGATCTCCTTCACACAATAACACTTATAAGATCGATCTATAGATCGATCCTATTTCAAAACTGAGAGTTTATAAGATCGATCTTCTGGTTCGACAGATCGATCTCTCACTAACATATTATGAATTATGAGATCGATCTCTCAAATAATGAGATCGATCTCCTTGCTTTAAATTGCTTTGTAATTGCAGGAATTTGAATTGAAAGATCGATCTGGTCAAGATAGAAGATCGATCTGGCACTCTACTGGAGGTTCCTAACGGCTCTTTGTGCAAAATCTTCAACGGGAAAATCTGCATTTAATGCTTCACCAACTTGCTGAGCCTATAAATAGAAGTCATTAAGACATTCAAATGCAGAGAAGCAAGCCTGAAAAATACTACAAGCATATTCTTTGTGTCTTCAATTTAGAGTGCATTAAATCTCCATTCAAAGCTTGTAACCAAGTGTTTTCTTGTTGTACCTACCTTTGATGAGTTCACTGTTATATTCATTGTCATTCAAAAGAAAAATGAGAGGGAGTTTCCTTGTGATTAAGTTCTGTAAAAAAGAGTGAATAGTCTTATTTGAGAAGAGGTAGAGAGGTTATTCCTTAACCTTGAAAAGGAAATTGTATTGATCACTTTAATAGTGAAGGAGAAGCCTTGACAAGAAGGTTAAGAAGAGAGGACGTAGGCAAGCGTTTTGGCCGAACCTCTATAAATCTCTGAGTTTGCTACTTCTCTTCCTTATCTCCTTTGTCTTATTGCGCTTTATTCTATTGCTTAATATTGTCATTGATTTGGTTACTTGCAATTTTATCTAAAAGAGCTTAAATTTAGCATTTAGACTAGAAAAACCGATTCACCCCCCTCTCGGTTGAGCCAACAATTGGTATCAGAGCTTGGACTCTTGATTATATTGGAGTAAAATCCTAAGAGGCTAGAAAGATCCTATAGCTCAAACTAGTGTAGCAACCCATATGGTGAAAATTATGCCTATTAGAAAACTAGGATGATGGTATTTATTTAAGCCAATGATTACGAAGTATGGAGAATTATAGTTAAAGGACCTCAAATCCCAACTAAAAAAGTAGAAGGAAAAGATGTCCCTAAGGAGGAAGATGAGTGGGATAATTTTGACATATAAACTATTCAACTAAATGCTAAGGCAATGCACACATTGTTTTGTGCTTTAGGACCAAATGAATACAATAGAGTTTCTACATGCGAAAATGCAAAACAAGTGTGGGATAAATTGTCCATAACTCATGAAGGAACTACTCAAGTCAAGGAAACCAAAGTAGGGATGTTTTGTCACGACCCTTTTCATTCTTTTTAACCGAGAATCCCAATAAATTTTTTGCATTTATTCCTTTCTCTACTCGGGCATGAACAACTTACCACTACACAATTGGGCTGTGAGTCAATAATAATCCACTCACAATATCCATTCTCAGTTAATAAAATTGATGTCATACATTTGAACGTCAATCATTCATTTATACAAAATATGATTACTGACATTTGTATCCCCCATAATCACAATTCAACTGACTACTGTGCTTTTATAATTGTTTAGATACAAAAAGAACCTTTGTGTATATACCATTGAGTGATGGAGATGCATCGGATGTCTCAATAAAATGCCTCAATCCTCACTAGGCCACTATGTATGCTCTGTAGGAGGGGGAAAATAGAGAGGGATGAGCAACCACACGCTCAGTAAGGCAATAATGCAAGCATGGTAGATAACTACTCTATCTACATACTAGGAGCATGAAGAATAAAACTATGCCATATGAGTATACATATATATCATGTATCAAAATCATGTAAAATTGGCATATAAAACATGGAATATCAACATGTGAAAACATCTCATGCTCATTCTCATTAAACTCATAAAAAAGGCAATTCATTTAAGAAACCTCCTTTCCAAAATCACATCACAAAGCTCTTTCTCAAACATATACAGTCCCATCACAAACCATTTTCTCACTCATAAACATCATTACCATTTCACAAATCAAATTCCACAAGGCTCGACCCCTCCCTCAAGTTTAACTTGGGCATCACAATCGTACATATGTAATGAAAACCAAGTCACTATATCACAAGTGCCTATGTCACCAACTACATCATAAATCATCCCAAACCACATGTATCCAGGTATGTGGGGTATCGTGCTAGCACGAAGGTGGATTATCCCTCGCCAGACTTTCTCATCACAAAATCAACACGCAGTACATCGTACTCCGTGGACTCATATCATGGTTGGGGTGCCATTACTAAGGGTGCCATTCCTAGGTCTTATCTACCCCATACCAAGAATTTTTCATACCCATGTAGGAGAGCCTCCCTGCCGAACAGAGCCTTCCCACCCCTCCAGGGCTTAAGGATCCTCCCATAAGAGAGCCTCCCCACCGTACAGAGCCTCCTCGCCTCCTCGGGCTTAAGGATGTTGGCTTAAGGATGTAGAGCCTAAGGATCATACTGTCAGGACCCCTTCTCAATCCATGACTTTATCCAAAAATCACCATAAATGTTTCGCATTTTTAACTTACCTTTCCTCTCTTCAATGGTTGGGCTGTGATTCGATGTCAGAGTCCTCACTTACCACATCATCCATTTCATACATACATGTCAATATATTATTACTGACTGTAACTGCTTTAATTATACATGTAAGATTATATAAAATCTAATACAAATACATTCCCCATAATATATAACGTATACATCACTGTGTTGTTTCTATGTTTAGATAGACAACTGTACATAATATGTATACCTGGCGATCGATAGGAACTAACAGTGGACTCTGGGACACTATCCCTCGATAGCTCTCGCTCTACTGACGCTCTGTAGAGAGATGTAAAGAAAGGGGGTGAGCATACAACGCGCTCAGTAAGGAAATCAGGCAAGCAAGTAGATATCAACACTATCTACTCAAAATAATGCTATGCCTTGAAAACATTATTTCCTTTACTCGCTTTAAAAAGCATGTCTTGAAATATAATATATATACTTGTACAGAATAAATCCCATGTACAGAAAATCATGCTTTCTTTCTCAAATGTAGGCATGTAGTGCAAAACAATGCATCGTATATAAATCATGCCTTTTTGTAAATCATGCCATGTATATTTAAACTACAAAAAAATATGTCATCAAATGATTCACAACACAAAATCGGAGTCCGACCCATCGCTCAGGTCTGTCCGCAGTTTAAATCATTCAATCAATGTGATATATCATGTAAGACTTTGTGGTTTAATGTAAATAGTATCCTGGACTATAATCATATCCGAAATGTGATCCCAAGCTACATGGAATCCTAGTGTGCGGGGCATCACTTACTGCAACGGGAGGGGGGTTAGTCCATCACAACCACCAGCTATATCCTCCTCAACTCCACAACAACACACGGTACAGCGTACACCTCGCGCCACTCAGACACGGTATAAAGTACACCCGTGGACCCGTCCTCACGGTCAGAGTGCCTACCATAGGTCTTAGCTCTCACACCCGTGGAATATCAACATCATAGTCAGGGTGCCTAACATAGGTCTTAGCCCTCGCGCCTGTGGAAATATCATACCACATTCACAAATACCCTCATGCTGGCCATCTTCTCAAAATGTGACACTCAGTCACACAAGAATGCGGCATGAATAGGTACCATGTATATAATATCACATACAGTGTGCGCCCTCGAGTGTGACAAACAGTCGACACTACGCTCGAACACTGTTTCACATCACAAACTCAACTCTAGTGCGAGCAATCTCCAACAACTAGGTCAATGCATAGTTCATGTATTAAATCAAGTACGAGCAATAGCTCCCAGTACCATGCTATGCACAATATCAAATCAAGTACGAGCAATAGCTCCATTACTATGTCAAGTATAAACCATGAAGAATCGAGTACGAGCAACGCTCCAGTACTCTATCATGTATCTCATGTAAAACTCGAGTACGAGCTAATCGCTCCAGCACTCTGTCATGCATATATCATATAAAACTGAGTACGAGTAAAAACTCCAGTACTCTATCATGCATGTCATGGAAATCTAGTGCGTATCAAAATCCAGCACTAATGTTATGTGGAAAAACATATGAAATCCAGTGCGAGCTGTGCTCTAGCACGATTCATTCTCACATAATATGATAGATGGCTATTTAAAAGGGATTGTTTATAAAACATCAAAATCAGCACTGTAAAGTGTGCTTAAGTCACATCAACCTTAAAATCATTAGCCCATCTATTTATTTTCATGCTAAACAACAGTTAAACACTCACAATAATAGTTTCCATGCTTTTCGCAACTTTTCACAAAAGTTGACTTTTTGACTAACTAGGGGCAAAATCATAATTTCCCACTATCGGGTCGCAATAATTATTATTCACTTTCTCTGACCCTCAGAGTTTTTAAGTGAATGTAAAAGCAAACGAAAATACATGCAGTTATCTCTAACTACTCGCAAAAGTCCCTTACCTCGGATGACGTCACGTGACCTCACTTCCTCGGTGCTGCTCAATCTCGCAGTCCGATCAGCTCTCAATGTAAACTCCGGAGCTGTAAACAACCATTCCTCAGGTTAATTATACTTTTCCTACTGTATTATACATTAATACAGTCTATTTTCCCTTAATGGGCCTTAAAAATCCTTAATGGGCCTAACTAGGCCTTAAGTCTATTTTTATTTTACTATTCATTTTCGTTGGGCCTATTGGGCTTGTGGGGCCCACCAATTTTTATTGGGCTTGTCCTAGGCCCATTACACCTTATTGGGCCTAAAATAATTGGGCTTGGCCCATTGGGCCTCTCGGCCACATGCCATGGCCGAGAGCTACTCATGCCTCGGTTTCACCATGGCATGCCATCCCTGCCTATTATCTAGCCATTTTCACTTAGTCATTTTCACAAACACTTAGTAGGCAACATTACCAATCATCATATAGTTCATTTAGGCATTTTATCAAACACCTTGGTTGCTAACAAATTACATGTATTAATTAATCAATTTGATTAATTCTAATTACACCATTAACATTAATACATATACACTAATCCATTTATGTCTTAAAATTATATTGGCATAATTTAGCATCCCATTACTCACTCTCGGCCTAACCCATTTCATGGTGATTTAATATGTTTCAATGCTTAAAACATATATCAACATACTTGAAATCATTCATACATTAACATATATGAAATTGGAAATTAGAAAATATACCAATTGTTGTGTTCACCCTTTGGCCGAAACTTTGGAGGCTCTCGGTTTGTACTCTATGGCTCCTTAATAGCCAATTCCAACATATGTCAATCTCCTTTCAATTTGGAACAACTTCCATGAAGAATGCATGTTCCAAATATGCCTAATTCCTAGTGATTTCTAGTGAGAGAAAGCTTGGAAAATATGTTTCAATGGTTTCTTCTTCTAGCCGGATTTGGTGTGATGAAGATGACAATGGTGTGGCTGAATTTATAAGCCATATACTTAGCCATTAAGGTTTACTTTCCAGCCATTATACTTGACTTTCCAAGCCTTAGCCATGAGTCACCTTATGAGTCACCTTATGAGTCATAGTTAACTTTAACTATGGTTAGATATTTATCTCATGGGCTTTTCCATTTGGGCTTCTCGGTTTGGGCTTTCTTAATGGGCTTTCGAGCTGAAATTTTTTACTATACCTCGGGCCTTTAATTGTCTCAAAATTTGGTCGATCAATTGGTCCAACAATTCGGTCTAAAGGACCTAGAAATTTCAACATACGTTTAGTATACCTTAATGGGCTTTAAAATTTTTACCTTAGGCCCATCACGTTTTTAACCATTAAATTTATTCCGGAATCCTTCCGAATAAATTTTCCTTACTTCTGGGGATGATTATCTTGTATTCTAGCCAAGAATATTTTTCCCCAAAGTTTCCTCCACACTTAGGTTAATTTTTAACCATGATTAGTCAACTATGGTAAAAGTCCACTTTCTTAACTATAGTTGACTTTTTCCTTAACCATTGACTATGTTGACTTTTTCGTAAAATTTTGAGAGCGTCATATCTTATGTCTTACACTCTCGTTTTTATATTCCAATCGCTCCCAGTGGATAATTTCACCCGAAACTCCTTTTCTCGCCAAAAAGGTCCATTTTACCCTTTTTAGCTTTTAAACTTGTTTTATATGTTCGGGACTAAATCAAGCTGACTTTCCTTCATGAGTTCTCTACGCTCTCTGATTTTAAATTCTTATTTTCAGTCAGAATGGTTTATAATAACTCGGTTTCTCCCGTGATACCCATCGCTCACATTAGGCATTTTATGTAGCTTTTGCGTGTTAAATCATTTCAATAACACTTTAAGTCTAGTAAATACTCTTCTTATGATTCAACTATAATTACATAGTGTTCATACACATATGAATCATAAGGTACAAGCTACAAAAAAATCTGGGTCTGACAATCCTCCCCTACTCAGAAAATTTGGTCCTCCAAATTAGAGCCAAGTCAATCCTCAAATAGGTGAGGGTACTTCTCTCGCATCAGACTCTCTAGCTCCCAAGTAGCTTCCTCTGAAGTATGATGCTGCCAGAGAATCTTCACTAACCCGATGGTCTTCGATCTCAATACCTTCTCCTTCTTATCCAATATCCGAATCGGTCTCTCAACATATGACATGTCCTCTCGGAGCTCCAAAGGCTCGTAACTAATCACATGTGTCGGATCTGGGTGATACTTCCAAAGCATCGATATGTGGAAGACGTTATGGACACCTGATAAGTCTGGTGGCAATGCTAACCTATACGCCTTATCTCCCACTCGATCAAGTATCTCAAAGGGTCCAATATAGCGAGGATTTAGTTTCCCTCTCTTCCAAAATCTCGCTATACCCTTGGAAGGAGAAACTCTCAAAAACACGGATTCACCAACTGCAAACTCTAGTGGCCTACGTCTCCTGTCAGCGTAACTCTTCTGTCTGCTCTGAGCTGTCCTTAGTCTCTCTACAATTAAGCGGACGTCCTCAGATGCTTGCGTAACCATGTCAGGAACGAAAATCTTACGGTCACCCACTTCTTCCCATCCAATAGGGGAACGACATCTACGGCCATACAAAGCCTCATACGGTGCCATCTCGATACTCGAATGATAACTATTGTTGTAGACGAACTCGGCTAGTGGCAGGTGGTCATCCCAGGAGCCTCGATAATCTAGTACACATGCTCTCAACATGTCCTCCAAAGTCTGTATAGTCTTCTCTGACTGACCATCTGTCTGAGGATGGAAAGCGGTGCTCAAACTCAATTGGGTTCCCATGGCTTCCTGAAAATGTCCCCAAAAGTGGGATGTGAAGCGCGAATCCCTATCAGAGACTATGCTCACTGGTACACCGTGTAACCTCACTACCTCGCGTACGTACAGTTCTGCTAACGAACTCAGAGTATCGGTAGCTCTCATAGCTAGGAAGTGGGCTGACTTCGTCAGTCTGTCGACGATCGCCCATATAGCATCGTGATTCCTGCGGGTCCTCGGTAAACCCATCACGAAATCCATGGTGATATGCTCCCATTTCCATGTCGGTATAGGTAGAGGCTACAATAATCCTGCAGGCTTCTGATGCTCTACCTTCACCTGCTGACATATGAGACACTTTGCTACGAAGTCTGCTACATCTCTCTTCATACCCGACCACCAGTATACCTTCCGGAGGTTCTGATACATCTTGTTACTCCCCGGATGTAACGTATACCTCGACGAATGAGCTTCCAACAATATCAATCTCCTGAGCTGGTAGGGATAGTGAGAATCGGAGCGGTGGTCAATCGACGCTTCAACTCCTCAAAGGTCTTCTCACAATCCTCGTTCCATATGAACGGTGCACTCTTTCGAGTAAGATGTGTCAACGGAGCAGCCAACTTCGAAAATCCCTCAACAAATCTCTGATAGTATCCAGCTAAACCCCAGAAACTCCTGATCTCGGTGACTGTCTTCGGCTGTTCCCACTGAACTATAGCCTCTATCTTAGATGGATCAACTGATACACCATCTCTCAATACAACATGTCCCAAAAACGAGATCTGAGACAACCAAAAGTCACACTTACTGATCTTAGCATATAACTCATGCTCACGTAGCGTATGCAACACGATCCTAAGGTGCTCCTCATGCTCCTCCTTGGATCTCGAATACACCAATATGTCATCGATGAAGACGATAATAAACTGGTCTAAATATGGCTTGAACGCATCGATCATCAAAGCCATGAAAGCAGCTGGAGCATTCGTCAATCCGAATGGCATGACCAAGAACTCATAGTGGCCATATCGGATACGAAATGCTGTCTTGCGTACATCTCCACCCCAAACCTTCAGCTGATGATACCCAGACCTCAGGTCAATCTTGGAAAAGACCTGTGCTCCCTGAAGCTGATCTAACAAGTTGTCAATGCGTGGAAGGGGGTATCTATTCTTGATGGTGGCCTTATTCAAGAATCGGTAGTCTATACACAATCGGAGGCTCCCATCCTTGTTCCTCACAAACAGAACCGATGCTCCCCAAGGTGAAACACTCGGTCGAACAAAACCCCTATCCAACAGCTCCTGTAACTGTCTCTTGAGCTCCTCCAGCTCAACTAAGGCCATGCGATATGGTGGTCTCGAAATAGGCTCCGTACCAAGTACCAGATCTATGCAGAACTCCATCTCTCTGTCTGGTGGTAACCCTGGCAATTCATCCAGGAAAACATCTGGGTACTCACTGACCACAGTAATATCGGACAACTCCGGATGTGCCTTATCCATATCTACCACGTACGCAATGAAACCTTGATATGTTGAAGGTTTTCTAAATCAGTAATCACGTAATAATCATAACTACTCCTTTCATTTATTCTTATTAAACTTTACAACATATCTAGTAGGGTGAGGAAACATAACTGTCTTAGCATAACAATCTAAAACAACATGGTTTGCAGATAGCCAATCCATTCCTAATATTATATCAAAGTCACTCATACTTAGTAATATTAGATTGGCTGACATCTCCTTATCCCCTACTCTCAACATGCAGTCATTAAATACATATTCTACCACTTGACTACTATTCATAGGCGTACTAATCAACATCATCATACATAAATGTGTATGCTCTACATGTCTTGCTAATTTACATGCAAATGAAGGCGATACAAAAGAATGTGTGGCACCAGGATCAATTAAAACATATGCTTTAATATCATAAATCAGGATGTTACCTCGAATCACATCCGATGAAGCATCAGCTGTTCCCTGGTCCAAAGCTTGTACTCGCCCTTGACCCATCACTTGTTTTCCCTTCTCCTCTGCCGTCGCTCTACCTTTTTGAGCAGACGTACCAGCTGGGGTTCTATCAAACTCCCTGCCCCTCTGTGGTGCAGTCACAAATGGCGCTGGGCACTCTCTAACCATGTGCCCCTGTTTCCCACATCGGAAACATACCATAGCACCTTGTGAACATGGTCTATCTCCATGTGATCTACCGCATCTTCTGCACTGATCTGCAGCAGGTCTCTGTCGTCCTATGACAATGCCCTTTGCTGGGGCTACAGTCAGATAAGCAGGAGGTCTAGCATATCTCTCTCGTGCCTCCTCTACCCGTGATCTCTTACCGAAGAGTCTCTTCCCTCCTTGATAACTGAAATCTCTAGTCGGCCTCTTCTTCTGTATATCTCGGCTACGGCTAAACTTCCCAAACTCGAAAGCATTCCTGTCATAATCCTGCTCACATAATTGCGCCCTGCGCAATGCTTCCTCATAGGTCACTATGTCTAATGGGACCAACTTGGACCGTAGTACCGGCCTCAACCCGTCGATAAACCTGTGGACCTTCCTGGTCTCACTGTACATGGTATCCGGGTCATATCTTCCTAGGGATAGGAATCGAGTCTAATACTCGTCCACAGATAAACTCCCCTGGTGTAGTCCCAAAAATTCTGCCTGTAGTTTCCGCTGTGCGGTGTCGGGAACAAACTGCCTCCTGAAGGCCTCCCGAAATATATCCTAACTAATGTCTGTGTGTCAGGATCTCAATATAGGTCGGGTGGACTTCCACCAATGTTCTGCAGCTCCTTTCAGTAGGAACGCAGCAAACGCGACCATCTCCAAGGTGGTACACTCGAAGAATCCATAAAGCTTCTCCAGTTCTGCTAACCACTCCTCAGCAGCCACTGGGTCCTTGACCCCACTAAAGGATGAAGGTCTAAACTTTTGGAATTCTCGCAACCGATGCAGATCACATCCATATCCTAATCCACTACCACCCGAAATCGGTGGGGGTGTAGGAGTATCTACAGTCCTCTGTGCATCAGCTGTCTGCGTAGGTGTATCAGGGGCAACTGCCTCTCCTGTAGTAGCTCCTGCCTCCTGTCTCTGCCTACCTGGCATCATCTGTGCCAGTATCTCAATAATAGTCTCGAGACCACGCTCTAATCTCGTGAAGCGCGTCTCTGCACACTCGGGTGCCTCAGTAGCACTTGGAGTCTCATGCGTAGGTAATGGTCCGGCAGCGGCTCGTCCCTTGGGTCTATCTCCCCGACCTCGAGCCCTACCTCTCATACCTCTACCACTACGCGTATTTGCCATATAGGCAAAGTTCCTGCATTCATAATAATGAATTAGTCCATCTCCTATCCGGTATACACAGTTATATCTAAACACAGCACAGTACTATAGGGATGTATACTTTCCTATTTTCTAACACCGACTCACATCAGACCAACCTCTGCTCTGATACCATTCTGTCAGGACCCCTTCTCAATCCATGACTTTATCCAAAAATCACCATAAATTTTTCGCATTTTTAACTTACCTTTCCTCTCTTCAATGGTTGGGCTGTGATTCGATGTCAGAGTCCTCACTTACCACATCATCCATTTCATACATACATGTCAATGTATTAATACTGACTGTAACTGCTTTTATTATACATGTAAGATTATATAAAATCTAATACAAATACATTCCCCATAATATATAACGTATACATCACTGTGCCATTTCTATGTTTAGATACACAATTGTACATAATATGTATACCTGGCAATCGATAGAAACTAGCAGTGGACTCTGGGACACTATCCCTCGATAGCTCTCGCTCTACTGACGCTCTGTAGAGAGATGTAAAGAAAGGGGGTGAGTATACAACGCGCTCAGTAAGGAAATCAGGCAAGCAAGTAGATATCAACACTATCTACTCAAAATAATGCTATGCCTTGAAAGCATTATTTCCTTTACTCGCTTTAAAAACCATGTCTTGAAATATAATATATATACTTGTATAGAATAAATCCCATGTACAGAAAATCATGCTTTCTTTCTCAAATGTAGGCATGTAGTGCAAAACAATGCATCGTATCACAATAAATATGGCATCAAATGATTCACAACACAAAATCGGAGTCCAACCCATCCCTCAGGTCTGTCCGCAGTTTAAATCATTCAATCAATGTGATATATCATGTAAGACTCTGTGGTTTAATGCAAATAGTATCCTGGACTATGATCATATCCGAAATGTGATCCCAAGCTACAAGGAATCCTAGTGTGCGGGGCATCACTTACTGCAACGGGAGGGGGTCAATCCATCACAACCGCCAGCTATATCCTCCTCAACTCCACAACAACACACGGTACAGCGTACACCTCGCGCCACTCAGACACGGTACAAAGTACACTCGTGGACCCGTCCTTACGGTCAGAGTGCCTACCATAGGTCTTAGCTCTCGCACCCGTGGAATATCAACATCACAGTCAAGGTGCCTAACATAGGTCTTAGCCCTCGCGCCTGTGGAAATATCATACCACATTCACAAATACCCTCATGCTGGCCATCCTCTGAAAATGTGACACTCAGTCACACAAGAATACGGCATGAATAGGTACCATGTATATAATATCACATACAGTGTGCGCCCTCGAGTGCGACACACAGTTGACACCACGCTCGAACACTGTTTCACATCACAAACTCAACTCTAGTGCGAGCAATCTCCAGCAACTAGGTCAATGCATAGTTCATGTATTAAATCAAGTACGAGCAATAGCTCCCAATACCATGCTATGCACAATATCAAATCAAGTACGAGCAATAGCTCCAGTACTATGTCAAGTATAAACCATGAAGAATCGAGTACGAGCAATGCTCCAGTACTCTGTCATGTATCTCATGTAAAACTCGAGTACGAGCTAATCGCTCCAGCACTCTGTCATGCATATATCATATAAAACTGAGTACGAGTAAAAACTCCAGTACTCTATCATGCATGTCATGGAAATCTAGTGCCTATCAAAATCTAGCACTAATGTTATGTGGAAAAACATATGAAATCCAGTGCGAGCTGTGCTCTAGCACGATTCATTCTCACATAATATGATAGATGGCTATTTAAAAGGGATTGTTTATAAAACATCAAAATCAACACTGTAAAGTGTGCTTAAGTCACATCAACCTTAAAATCATTAGCCCATCTATTTATTTTCATGCTAAACAGCAGTTAAACACTCACAATAATAGTTTCCATGCTTTTCGTAACTTTTCACAAAAGTTGACTTTTTGACTAACTACGGGAAAAATCGTAATTTGCCATTATCGGGTCGCAATAATTATTATTCACTTTCTCTGACCCTCAGAGTTTTTAAGTGAATGTAAAAGTAGATGAAAATACGTGCAGTTATCTCTAACTACTCGTAAAAGTCCCTTACCTCGGATCACGTCACGTGACCTCACTTCCTCGGTGCTGCTCAATCTCGCAGTCCGATCAGCTCTCAATGTAAACTCCGGAGCTGTAAACAACCATTCCTCAGGTTAATTATACTTTTCCTACTGTATTATACATTAAT
Organism: Firmiana major; assembly: GCA_033439115.1. Classification (NCBI taxonomy): domain Eukaryota; kingdom Viridiplantae; phylum Streptophyta; class Magnoliopsida; order Malvales; family Malvaceae; genus Firmiana; species Firmiana major. Next base: position 37,135,991 of record CM065907.1, on the reverse strand, counting down.
ACAGTCTATTTTCCCTTAGTGGGCCTTAAAAATCCTTAATGGGCCTAACTAGGCCTTAAGTCCATTTTCATTTTACTATTTATTTTCGTTGGGCCTATTGGGCTTGTGGGGCCTACCAACTTTTATTGAGCTTGTCCTAGGCCCATTACACCTTATTGGGCCTAAAATAATTGGGCTTGGCCTATTGGGCCTCTCGGCCACATGCCATGGCCGAGAGCTACTCATGCCTCGGTTTCACCATGGCATGCCATCCATGCCTATTATCTAGCCATTTTCACTTAGTCGTTTTCACAAACACTTGGTAGGCAACATTATCAATCATCATATAGTTCATTTAGGCATTTTATCAAACACCTTGGTTGCCAACAAATTACTTGTATTAATTAATCAATTTGATTAATTCTAATTACACCATTAACATTAATACATGTACACTAATCCATTTATGTCTTAAAATTATATTGGCATAATTTAGCATCCCATTACTCACTCTCGGCCTAACCCATTTCATGGTGATTTAATATGTTTCAATGCTTAAAACATATATCAACATACTTGAAATCATTCATGCATTAACATATATGAAATTGTAAATTAGAAAATATACCAATTGTTGTGTTCACCCTTTGGCCGAAACTTTGGAGGCTCTTGGTTTGCACTCTATGGCTCCTTGATAGCCAATTCCAACATATGCCAATCTCCTTTCAATTTGGAACAACTTCCATGAAGAATGCAAGTTCCAAATATGCCTAATTCCTAGTGATTTCTAGTGAGAGAAAGCTTGGAAAATATGTTTCAATGGTTTCTTCTTCTAGCCGGATTTGGTGTGATGAAGATGACAATGGTCTGGCTGAATTTATAAGCCATATACTTAGCCATTAAGCTTTACTTTCCAGCCATTATACTTGACTTTCCAAGCCTTAGCCATGAGTCACCTTATGAGTCACCTTATGAGTCATAGTTAACTTTAACTATGGTTAGATATTTATCTCATGGGCTTTTCCATTTGGGCTTCTCGGTTTGGGCTTTCTTAATGGGCTTTCGAGCTGAAATTTTTTACTATACCTCGGGCCTTTAATTGTCTCAAAATTTGGCCGATCAATTGGTCCAACAATTTGGTCTAAAGGACCTAGAAATTTCAACATACGTTTAGTATACCTTAACGGGCTTTAAAATTTTTACCTTAGGCCCATCACGTTTTTAACCATTAAATTTATTCCGGAATCCTTTCGAATAAATTTTTCTTACTTTTGGGGATGATTATCTTGTATTCTGGCCAAGAATATTTTCCCCAAATTTTCCTCCACACTTAGGTTAATTTTTAACCATGATTAGTCAACTATGGTAAAAGTCCACTTTCTTAACTATAGTTGACTTTTTCCTTAACCATTGACTATGTTGACTTTTTCTTAAAATTTTGAGAGCGTCATATCTTATGTCTTACTCTCTCGTCTTTATATTCCAATCACTCCCGGTGGATAATTTCACCCGAAACTCCTTTTCTCACCAAAAAGGTCCATTTTACCCTTTTTAGCTTTTACACTTGTTTTATATGTTCGGGACTAAATCAAGCTGACTTTCCTTCACGAGTTCTCTACGCTCTCTGATTTTAAGTTCTTATTTTCAGTCAGAATGGTTTAGAATAACTCGGTTTAGCCTGTGATATCCATCGCTCACATTAGGCATTTTATGTAGCTTTTGCGTGTTAAATCATTTCAATAACACTTTAAGTCTAGTAAATACTCTTCTTATGATTCAACTATAATTACATAGTGTTCATACACATAGGAATCATAAGGTACAAGCTACAAAAAAATTTGGGTCTGACACATACAGTAAGAGAGCCTCCCCACCGAAGAGAACTTCCCTGCCTAACAGAGCCTTCTCACCCCTCTAGGGCTTAAGGATGTTGGCTTAAGGATGTAGGGCTTGAGGATCCTACCAACTTTCATGACCTCATACATATTGTTGAGTTAATATATTTTAAAATGACAAAACAAGTAAATTCAATAATATAAAGATGATGTAAAAACATGTTTAGAGGTTATCAGTACCAAAAACTAAGTTCTTGAAGATGAGAGATCGATCTGGTAATATGAGAGATCGATCTCCTGGGTTTTCTAGAATGAGAGATCGATCTCATAAGGGTATGAGATCGATCTGCTATAGGATTGAACTTTTGCAAGGTATTGAGGAAGCAGAGATCGATCTATAAGGGTTATAGGATCGATCTGGCTAATACAAGATGTTAATGAGATCGATCTGTTGTAGAAAGAGATCGATCTCCTCTAAAACAAAGGGTAAAGGCAGTAGATCGATCTGTAAGATCGATCCGTACTCAAACAGAGAGCTCATGAGATCGATCTGGTATAGGAAGAGATCGATCTCCTCAAAGTCAGAGAGCTAAGGAGATCGATCTGGGTTGATTAGAGATCGATCTCCTCACTACGAGAATATTTGTTAGATCGATCTGTAGATCGATCTTGCCTCAAACAGAGAGATTTGAAGATCGATCTGCTTGTTCGATAGATCGATCTGCTCTAACATTTTTAAATTGTCAGATCGATCTATTCATATATAAGATCGATCTTCTTGCTTCAATTTGCTTTGACTTTGTAGGAATTACAACTAAGAGATCGATCTGGTCAAGATTGGAGATCGATCTGGCATTCTACTGGAGGTTCCCAACGGCTCTTTCTGCAAAAATCCCAACGGAAAAAACAGCATTAAATGCTCCAACTACCAATCTTTCAGTATAAAATCAAGCATTGAAGACACTGAGAAGGGAGACACTTTGGCTGCACATTCTGTACATTCTCAAGAGTTTAATTCCCACATTCTATTTGTCTTCAATCCTCATTTATTGAGTTTGTTGTATAAGCCTGTGTGCAAAAGCTGTATTTATCCTACCACATAAAAAGCTTGATCTTGTATTCATCTTTAGTTTAAGAGAGAAGAGGATTGTTCCTCAGTGAGATAAAGTTTGTAAAAGGGTTAATCCATCTTTGTGTAAAAAGGGTAGAGATGTTATTCCTTAACCTGAAAAAGGGAGTGTGTAACTTTCATTGAAAGAGTGAAAGAAAGCACTTGACAAGGAGGTCAAGAAGAGAGGACGTAGGCAAGAGATTGGCCGAACCTCTATAAACTACTGTGTTTCATATTTCTCTCCCTTACCTTCCTTCAATTTATTCCACTACTTTACTTTCTTTATTCATTATTTCCTAATTAGATTCAATTTAGTTTAAATTTGCCATTAACATTAGAAAAACCGATTCACCCCCTCTCGGTAGAGTCAACAATTGGTATCAAAACAAAGACACTTTGATTATAGAGGAATAACTTCCTAAGAGTTAGAAACGATCTAATGGCTCACAACAATGTAGCAACCAATCTAGTAGGAGAGGGGCATTCTACAGTTAGGCCTCCTATGTTCAATGGTGAACATTATGCTTATTGGAAAACTAGGATGATGTTATTCATTCAAGCAAATGATTATGAGGTATGGAGGATTATAACTAAAGGACCTCAAATCCCTACTAAAAGAATAGAGGGAAGAGATATCTCTAAAGAAGAAGATGAATGGGATTCAAATGATGTTAAATGTGCTCAATTAAATGCTAAGGCCATGTACACCCTATTTTGTACTTTAGGGCCAAATGAATACAATAGAGTCTTCGGTTGTGACAATGCCAAACAAATTTGGGACAAATTAGCAATAACTCATGAAGGTACAACCCAAGTAAAGGAGACAAAGGTAGGAATGCTCACACATAACTATGAGCTATTTAGGATGAAAGAAGGAGAATCAATTAATGACATCTTCACTAGATTCACTAATGTAATTAATGGGTTAAAATTCTTAGGAAAAATCTACTCTAATATAGAAATGGTCAAGGAAATATTAAATAGTCTACCTAAATCATGGGAAGCTAAAGTGACTGCAATTGAGGAATCTAAAGACCCTCACACATTGTCACTAGATGAATTAATAGGATCACTATTCACATATGAGATGAATTTGAGAAGGAATGAAGAGCTACCCAAGAAAGTGGGAGTTGCTCTAAAATCTACCACTCAAGAGGAAAATAAAAATGAGAGTGGTAGTGAAGAAGATCTTGAGATGGCAATGTTTGCCAAAAGATTTAACAAATTCATGAGAATGAGAACAAGTAGTAGTGGTAGGAGAAACCACAAGAAAGATCAAGAAGAGTTAGGTAGAAAGGATACCATTGTGTGCTATGAATGTAAAAAATCTGGATATATTAAATTTAACTGTCCTATTCTTAAAAGATCCAATGATAGGTTCCACAAAAAGAAGGCAATGATGGCTACATGGAGCGACAGTGATAGCTCCGATGATGACTCAATTGAGGACAATGCCAACCTATGCTTCATGGCTATTGAGGATGAAAAGGTAACTTCAAACCTCATTGAATATTCTTTTGATGAATTGCAAGATGCCTTTGATGATCTTGCATTGGAATATGAAAGCATGAGTATGAAGTACAAAAAACTAATATCTAAATTGAAGAAAGAAAATGAGTTAATGCTAGAGGACAAGTTAGAATGTGAAAAGAAACTTGAAATTACGAATCTTGAAATTTGTGACCTAAAAGAAAAAAATAGTAACTTACATAATTCTTTTAATAGATTTTATATGGGTCAACAAAAGTTAGACAACATGCTAGAAACTCAAAGGGCCTTCTTTGATAAAAATGGATTAGGATATGATGCAAAAAGTAGAGAGACTCATCTCAAAAGTTTCATAGCTAGAAAGAACATGCATAAACCCTCAACTATTTATTCACATTGTAATAAGAAGGGATATGCATCATATAATTGCAATATGAAGATGACCACTCTTAGAGGAAAAATAGTGAAAAGAATTTGGGTTCCAAAAGAAATAATCAATTCAAAAGATATTAATGGTTTAGTAAAATGGATCCCAAAGGGATCAAGAATTGCATTCACTAACCTCAAAGGACCCAAGAGAATTTGGGTACCTAAGACATAAGTTTGAATTTTGATTGTAGGTGATTGAGCATTGCCACAAAGCTAAAACAAAGGAAGCTTGGTACTTAGACAGTGGATGCTCAATGCACATGATCGGTGATAGAAGCCACTTCAACTCATTTAAATCGAAAGTTGGTGGAGAAGTCACATTTGGGGACAACTCCAAAGGCATAGTTGAAGGAAGTGGTTCAATAGGTAATGACTACTTTTCATTAGAAAAAGCATTGCTTGTTAGGGGTCTAAAACATAACTTAGTAAGCATTAGTCAACTTTGTGACAAAGGTTACAAAGTAATTTTTGATTGTTTGAAATGTCATGTTATAGATCCTAAATCTAATAAAGTTCTTTTCTTAGGTCATAGGCAAGGTAACATATACATTGTCTATCTAAATGAACTTAAAATGAAAACATTTGCTTAATGGTAGACAAAGAAAAAGAACCTTGGTTGTGGCATAGAAGACTAGGTCATGCTAGCATGCATGTGTTATCTAAGTTAGCTAGAAAAGACCTAGTTATAGGATTACCCAAGTTGTCCTTTGACTATGACAAAATATGTGAAGCTTGTGTTAAAGGGAAACATAAAAGGATAACATTTAAGCCTAAACATAGTGTATCTACCAATAGGCCTCTTCAATTACTCCACCTGATCTATTTGGACCAACTAGAACAACAAGTCTTGGTGGGAAACATTATGGCTTTGTAATTGTTGATGATTACACTAGGTTCACTTGGGTGTTCTTTTTGAGAATGAAAAATGAAGCTTTAGAAAAATTCATTGCTTATACAAAAGTGACTCAAAATGAAAAAAGGATACACTATAACTAGCATTAGAAGTGATCATGGCAAGGAATTTGAAAACATTAGATTTGATGAATATTGCAATGATCAAGGAATTAGTCATAATTTCTCAGCCCCTAGGACACCACAACAAAATGGAGTAGTTGAGAGAACAAATAGAACATTGGAAGAAATGGCTAGAACCATGTTGTGTGAGAATAATTTACCTAAATATTTTTGGGCTGAAGCTATAAATACATCTTGCTATATCATTAATAGAGCTATGATTAGACCAATTTTAAAGAAAACTCCTTATGAGCTTTACAAGGGTAAGAAGCCTAATATTAGCTATTTTCACTTCTTTGGCTGTAAATGTTTTGTCTTAAATAATGGGAAAGACAATTTAGGAAAATTTAATGCCAAGAGTGATGAGGGAATCTTTCTAGGATATTCTTTGAATTCAAAGGCATATAGAGTATATAACAAATGAACATTGATGGTTGAAGAATCAATTCATGTAATATTTGATGAGTCAAATGATTTATCTAAAGATTCAACCAATGATGAGGATATTGGAATATTTGATGAAAACTTGGAGGAAATTCCAAACTTAGAAAATGATCTATTAGAAAAACTTGACATAAATAAAGAAGATGAAGAAGAAATAGAAATATTAGAAAGAGAGTCTAGAACACCAAGAGAATTAGGATATGTAAAAGATTGTGAAATAGTCGGAGATCCAACTCTTGGAGTTAGAACTAGATCATCTCTAAGGAATGTGTGTCAATATATAGCCTTTGTATCTCAAATTGAACCTAGAAATGTCAATGAAGCCTTAGATGACAATAATTGGTTTTTAGCAATGCAAGAAGAATTAAATCAATTTGAGAGAAGCAAAGTATGGAAACTAGTTCCTAGACCCAGTGATCACTCTATAATTGGAACTAAATGGATATTCAAGAACAAGATGGATGAAAATAGTGTGATCATAAGAAACAAGGCTAGGTTAGTTGCACAAGGCTATAGACAAGAAGAAGGAATAGACTATGATGAAACTTATGCACCGGTAGCTAGATTAGAAGCAATAAGAATGCTACTTGCCTTTGCATGTTATAAAAACTTCAAGTTATACCAAATGGATGTAAAGAGTGCATTCTTAAATGGTTTCATTAATGAAGAAGTTTATGTAGAGCAACCTCCCGGTTTTGAAAATCATGAATTTCCTGAACATGTCTTCAAACTATCTAAGGCACTCTATGGTTTGAAACAAGCTCCTAGAGCATGGTATAAAAGGCTGTCAAAATTCTTAATACAAAAAGGATTTTCAAGAGGAAAAGTAGATACTACTTTGTTTATCAAAAATAAAAATAAGGATTTACTAGTTGTTCAAGTGTATGTAAATGATATTATTTTTGGATCAACTAATGAATCTTTATGCCAAGAATTTGCTAAGATCATGCAAGGTGAATTTGAAATGAGCATGATGGGAGAGCTCACTTTCTTCTTGGGACTTCAAGTAAAGCAAACAAAGGATGGAACCTTCATCAATCAAGCAAAATATACTAAGGAATTGCTCAAATGATTTGGAATGGATAATTGCAAACCTCAGGCAACTCCAATGGGCACCAACATCAAGCTTGATAAAGATAAAAGTGGTAAGTGTGTAGACACTAAACTCTATAGGTCTATGATTGGTTCATTACTTTACCTTACTGCAAGTAGACCAGATATTTTGTTTAGTGTATGCCTTTGTGCTAGATTTCAATCCTCTCCTAGGGAATCACACTTGTTAGCCACTAAAAGGATCTTTAGATACCTTAAAGACACTCCCTTCCTAGGACTTTGGAACCCAAGGACTCCACTTTTGCTCTTCATGCATTTTCTGATGCAGACTTTGGGGGCTGTAAAATAGATAGGAAGAGCACTTCAGGTACATGTCAATTCTTAGGGAATAGATTAATCTCGTGGTTCTCTAAGAAACAAAATAGTGTAGCTCAGTCCACAACTAAAGCTGAATACATAGCAGCAGGTAGTTATAGTGCTCAAGTGTTGTGGATAAAACAACAAAGGAAAGACTATGGTATTGACATGAAACAAGTCTCAATAAAATGTGATAATACCAGTGCCATTAATCTATCTAAAAATCCTATTCAACACTCTAAGTCTAAGCACATTGAAATCAGGCACCATTTTCTTAGAGACCATGTTCAAAAAGGAGATATAATTCTAGAGTATATTGATACTTTACATCAAATAGCTGATATATTCACCAAACCTCTTGATAGAGATAGGTTTTGTGTCCTTAGAGGTGAATTAGGACTCATGAATGTTCCTTAAGATTTATCTGTTTCAAAACCTCGATTTCAAGATGATTTTAAATGAGTTTTTCAATGATTTTTCTGGGCAAAAGATATGAGAGATTGATCTTCATTCACTATAGATCGATCTCCATACTTCAAATAGGCCTAAAGCAGAAAGGTTAAGCTAGGCAGATCGATCTTCTCCACTATAAGATCGATCTCCTTAAGCCTCTGTAAAACAACAGATCGATCTATGCATTTGGCAGATCGATCTCCTTAAGCCTCTGTAAAACAGCAGATCGATCTATGCATTTGGCAGATCGATCTCATTAAGCCTCTGTCAAACAACAGATCGATTTGTGCCCTTGACAGATCGATCTCATGAAGCTTCTGTATTTTGAGGATCGATCTTTTGGTTCAACAGATCGATCTCTTTAAGTCTCTAGAAATGACAGATCGATCTGTCGTAGTGATAGATCGATCTCCTGTGCCCTGGACTATAAAAACAGATCAAAATCCCCAAATTTCAAAAATCCAAAATCTTCAAAATCCCTAAACCCTGTCGCGCCTCTTCCGTCAATTCTTCCTCCCAGATCGATCTTGGAAAGGTCTCTGTCAATTCTCTTCATCGTTTAGTGTTCTAGTAACCCACATTACTAAATTTTTCTAAAAAATTCTTAGTTTTGTGCTAAATTATTCACTAGGTCAATTCTAGCACTGTTCCATTGGTTAGGGTTTAGAGAACTAGTGTTTTAGAGTGTCTAAAGAGATTCCTGTGTCTAGAAAAATGCCACGACTTAAGAGAGTTGGCCAAAAACCCCGTAGATTGAGTGCTGATCAAGGGTCCTCTTCCCAATCAATCCCTCTCTCTTCTGTCACTACCTTTAACAGGTGTTTTAAAACACCTGCAAAAAGGAAAAGATATGAAGAGTATTTTTCGACCATGCCAATTAAACATTGGCGCACAATTGATTTCTCATTTTTAAACCGCATTGATTTTCCTTATCTATCCAAATTTGAAGAATTTGGGTGGCTTCCTTTTCTCAAAATCAATACCCCCGTACCCCCAAACATCATCAGGGAATTCTTTTCTAATGCCGAACTCATCTATGATCCTAATGATGCTTGCAAAATTCTAGGTTTTAAAACGTATGTCATGGGTAAATCGATCCCTATAGACACCTCCATTTTAGCTCAAGTGTTCACCATGAGAGATGAGGGGTTGACTGATGAAGAGGAAGAAGTCCCGCTAGAGTTTGACCTTCCCGGGGATAAGGCGAGTGACCTACCGATGCACCCAAGGTTACTCCACCTTATCATCTCATGGAATCTCTGCCCATTCGGTACCCGACACTCCACAATTATGAGGTTAGATCGATTCTGGCTCCACCACATCCACTCCATAAGTTAAAAACCCAATCTGGTGCACTTCATCTATGAAGATTGGTTGAAGATCGTACGCGGACAAGCCTCCACGATAGTTTTTCCGCAACCATTGGCGTACCTTCTACAATGACTTGGGGTCGATTGTAGCTGTGAAACGGGTGAAGTGCCCTCCCCAAAAAGTATCTTAAATATTGGGACACTTCACCACATGGGGTATTATAAGGACTTCCAAGGGGAATGGAGGAAGAAGCGAGAACAGCAGCCTGAGGTAGCCATGGAAGAAGACCCATCAGCTGAGCCCACTGCTCCACCTGCTGCATCTACTGAGGGTCCATCTTCCTCAACTGCTCAGCCCACTGCACCTGCAACATCACCTGATGGAATGGCATCGATTGTGATGATAATCATGGAGCTTAACCAGAAGATGGATGAAGGTTTTACAAACCTTCATGCCACACATCAAGCGATGTTTGATGATTTCCAGGTCACTCATACTCGCGTCGAGGAACTTCTGGAGCGATTTCCTCCTTCGTCGTAGGACATGGATGTTAGGAATAGTTTAGTTAGTTTTTTCATGCTTACTCTTTGTTGTTTGAACCGACATTTGCTTGAATGCTTATTTTATGAAATGACATGTTATAATTTCCATTTTGAAATGACATGACAGTTCTTGTGAAAATTAACTGCCTCTATATCTTTATTTCCAATGATATGACAAAAAGGGGGAGAAGAATGTTAAGAGAACATGGGATTATGTTTAATGGTTTAAAGAACGTTAAGAAAACATGTTTAATGGATTAACGAAATGATTAAGTTAAGGGGGAGTTATGAGGCCAAAAGTAAGGGGGAGCTTACAAAAAGGGGGAGTTGGTGCATAATGCATTTGGGCAACTAAACATGTTTATTGAATAAGTTTTGTCATATCAAAAAGGGGGAGATTGTTGAGTTAATATATTTTGAAATGACAAAACAAGTAAATTCAATAATATAAAGATGATGTAAAAACATGTTTAGAGGTTATCAGTACCAGAAACTAAGTTCTTGAAGATGAGAGATCGATATGGTAATATGAGAGATCGATCTCCTGGGTTTTCTAGGATGAGAGATCGATCTCATAAGGGTATGAGATCGATCTGCTATCGGATTGAACTTGTGCAAGGTATTGAGGAAGCAGAGATCGATCTATAAGGGTTATAGGATCGATTTGGCTAATACAAGATGTTGATGAGATCGATCTGGTCTAGAAAGAGATTGATCTCCTCTAAAATAAAGGGTAAAGGCAGTAGATCGATCTGTAAGATCGATCCGTACTCAAACAGAGAGCTCATGAGATCGATCTGGTATAGGAAGAGATCGATCTCCTCAAAGTCAGAGAGCTAAGGAGATCGATCTGGGTTGATTAGAGATCGATCTCCTCACTACGAGAATACTTGGTAGATCGATCTGTAGATCGATCTTGCCTCAAACAGAGAGATTGGAAGATCGATTTGCTTGTTCGACAGATCGATCTGCTCTAACCTTTTCAAATTGTAAGATCGATCTGTTCATATATAAGATCGATCTTCTTGCTTCAATTTGCTTTGACTTTGTAGGAATTACAACTAAGAGACCGATCTGGTCAAGATTGGAGATCGATCTGGCATTCTACTGGAGGTTCCCAACGGCTCTTTCTGTAAAAATATCAACGGGAAAAATAGCATTAAATGCTCCAACTACTAATCCTTCAGTATAACAACAAGCATTGAAGACACTGAGAAGGGAGACACTTTGGCTGCACATTCTGTACATTCTCAAGAGTTTAAGTCCCACATTCTATTTGTCTTCAATCCTCATTTATTGAGTTTGTTGTATAAGCCTGTGTGCAAAAGCTGTATTTATCCTACCCACATAAAAAGCTAGATCTTGTATTCATCCTTACTTTAAAAGAGAAGAGGATTGTTCCTCAGTGAGATAAACTTTGTAAAAGGGTGAATCTATAGAGAGGTTATTCCTTAACCTGAAAAAGGGAGTGTGTAACTTTCATTGAAAGAGTGAAAGAAAGCTCTTGACAAGGAGGTCAAGAAGAGAGGACAGGCAAGAGATTGGCCGAACCTCTATAAACTACTGTGTTTGATATTTCTGTCCCTCACCTTCCTTTAATTTATTCCATTACTTTACTTTCTTTATTCATTGTTTGTTAATCAGATTCAATTTAGTTTAAATTTGCCATTAACATTAGAAAAACCGATTCACCCCCTCTCGGTAGAGCCAACACATATCACAATGTGCAAACTTATGCGAGCAAAGCTCTAGCATGACTCACGTATCATATCATAAAGAAACCACGTACAAGCATATCTCCAGTAAGGTTATACGCATAAGAAAGCCACTCAAAATCCACGTACGAGCAGAAGCTCCAGTACGGTTTATAAAGTATAATAACAAATCAAATCGAAGTGCGAGCTAAGCTCCAGCACTTTCATGCAAGTCAAAGCATCAAAATCCAGTACGAGTGAGGCACTAGCGCGATTTAATTCACATAGCTCGATAGGCGACTCATATACATTCAAAACACATCACAAACATGTTTAGCACCTCACATATGCCATTCCATAACATCAATAAAACACTAGCCAACCTATCCTTTTATTTTCTTAAATCAAAACATTGTGTTTTGTGAAAACATTCAAAACACATGATTTATGCAATTATTAACCTTACTATCCCTTTTTATACATCCATATAAAATCAAATCATACAACATTCGCAACTATTTCTGCATACCAAACAACCAATTTCTCAAACATTTATGCATTTGATAAACACCCTGTATTCCCACAAAATATGAGCAGCTACCTCTATATACTCACAGAATTTCCTTACCTGGAATCGCAACGCGTGATTCCACTTCCTTAAAGCTGCTTACTCGTGCGGTTCAATTCGTCTCCACTAGACTCTCTGGAATAGCACAAAATCATATTTCGCATCATTATAGTCCATTACAATCTAACTCTTGCATTTACTATAGTTGGTTCAACTTATAGTCTCTATTAACGCTTATGAGGCCTCGTTTCAATACTCTACTCATAACTCGAGTTTATGGGTTCTATTAGGCCTATTAACTCATTCCAAATCGATGTAAAATTGATATTAAGCTCATAGTGTTCATATTTCCTTGATTTCTTCACTATGGAATTTACCAAGCATTTACATACTCATTTTCCATAATTTTCCCAAACTCACAATGCAACTCCATTTAACTATCTCAAATTTTCCACCTTACTAAAATAACAACTTAACATACCCACCATTTCCTCAACTCATTCAATTTACACTTTCTCACACTAGACTTATTCCATTTTCTAAGTCATATTAACTTTAATATCTTCTAAGTGATTCCAATCATCAATACGCATATATATCAATTCGAAAATCAACAAATCAACCAATGTTCTTGGGTTGAAGTATTAGAAACTTACAAATCTAATTTCTCTTCTTGCTCCAGAAGAAAATGTTCCTTGCTCCTTCAATACCAACAATGAGGTTTTGGGTTTCAACTATGTTGTTCTCTTCCTCAAGATGAACACCTTTGTATCTAATAGCCTCTCCTCAATTCTTATTGGAAATGGACTGATTTTAGAGAGATAAACTTAGGTTTTGGTTGAAAAATGGAAGGGTGATGTTGTTTTTCTCGAAAATTTCAGATTTCAGTGCTCTTTTTATAGAAATAGGTTAAGGAGATCGATCTGCACTAGGAGGAGATCGATCTGGTCCCCTTAAATCACTCTTTTTCACGACATTTTAATCAAGAGATCGATCTGTCGAAGCTTGAGATCGATATGCTCCAAACAGAGAGCTAAGGAGATCGATCTGTATGCTTAAGGATCGATCTTTTCATTATAGAATGTTTAAGAGATCGATCTGGCTCCATTGGAGATCGATCTGCTCTATTCCATTGCTCAAATAAGAGCATTTTGGCTCTTCCAGATCAATCTCTCATCCAATGAGATCGATTTGGCCTTCATATTTTCCAAAGTTGCTACAATTTTCTACAGTAATTTACACCAAAACAATCCTTAATTTGCTGCCATATTTATTTTCTCATTCATCCACCTTTGAAACTTGAAAATGGCATCTGTCCATGCCTTATACACATTAAAACTTGCGTTCATCCGTCCATAAAGTTACACATGAATTACGGGTCTTACAATCCTCTCATCCTTCAAGGAATTACGGATCTTTTCATTACAGAAGTACCCCTAACTTTTCAAAAAGTTAGGGGTACTTCTCCCTTATCAAGTTCTCCAATTCCCATGTGGCCTCTTCCACTGTGTGATGTTGCCACAGTACTTTCACTAAGGGAATTGTCTTATTCCATAACACTTTCTCTTTTCTGTCCAGTATCTGAACCAATTTCTCAACATATGTCATACTCTCATTGAGCTCCAACGGCTCATACCTTATCACATGTGTCGGGTCTGGGTGATACTTTTGAAGCATAGAGACGTGGAAGACGTTATGAACATTCGCCAAGTCTGGTGGCAATGCCAACCTATACGCCTTATCTCCCACTCTCTCCAAAATCTCGAAGGGACCGATATATCTAGGGCTCAGAGTAACCTTCTTACCAAACCTCATAATGCCCTTCGAAGGTGAAGCCCTCAAAAATACCGACTCACCCACATCAAACTCTAGTGGTCTCTGTCTCTTATTACCATAACTTTTTTGTCGGCTTTGAGCTATCCGTAATCTCTCACATATCAATTGGACGTCCTCGGATGCCTGCTGCACTAAGTCAGGAGCAAAAATCTGCCTGTTACCAACCTCTTCTCATCCATTGGGGGATCGACATCTGCATCCATACAGTGCCTCATAGGGTGTCATCCTGATACTCACATGATAACTGTTATTATAGGCGAACTCGGCTAACTACAGGTGATCATCCCAGGAGCCTCTAAAACCCAGCACACATGCTCTCAACATATTATCTAAGGTCTGTATAGTCCTCTCTGACTGCCCATCTGTCTGAGGATGAAAAGCGGTGCTAAAACTCAATTGGGTCCCCAGCGCTTCCTGAAAATGTTCCCAGAAATGGGAAGTGAAGCAGGCATCCCTATAAGAAACAACGCTCACGGGCACACCATGTAGTCTTACTATCTCTCGAATATACAAGTTCACCAACTGACTCAGTGTGTCGGTAGCTCTCATAGCCAAGAAATGGGCAGACTTAGTCAACCGGTCCACAATAAACCATATGGCATCATGACCTCTGCGGGTCCTCGGTAACCCCATCATAAAATCCACGGTGACATGCTCTCACTTCCATGTCAGTATCGATAGAGGCTGTAATAATCTTGCAGGCTTCTGATGCTCTACCATCACCTGCTGACAAACGAGACACTTAGCGACATACTCAGTAATGTCTCTTTTCATTCCAGATCACCAATAAACATTCTGAAGGTTTTGATACATCTTGGTACTCCCCAGATGTATCTTATATTTCGATGAATGAGCCTCTGACAAAATCAATCTCTTGATCTCAGGATCCTTGGGAACACATACTCTGCCTCTGAACCTCAATAACCCATCAGCACTCAACTCAAAACCAATACCCACACCTATCTGTATCTACCTCAGCCAATCGATGCACCGTCGATCGCTTTGTTGGGCCTGCCGAATATGGCCAATCAACTCTGGCTCTAATCTCATACTAGCCATGATATCTAATTTATTTTTTCTAGGTGGGGTTACATCTAAACAGAGGTTCGTAAAGTGTTTCAACTATTCATGCTCTCGTACCATCATATAAGACACCAACCCAAGGTTCTTTCTACTCAAAGCATCGGCAACTATGTTTGCCTTACCCGGATGGTACATGATTTCATAATCATAGTCCTTCAGGAGTTCGAGCCATCTCCTCTGTCTCATATTCAGCTCTTTTTGTGAGAACAGGTACTTAAGGCTCTTATGATCTGTGAACACCTAAAATTTCTCACCATAGAGATAGTGGCGCCATATTTTCAAAGCAAACACTACGGTTGTCAACTCTAAATCATGTGTCGGGTAGTTCTTCTCATGATCTTTCAACTGTCTAGATCTATAGGCAATTACCTTCCCATCCTGCATCAATACACAGCCCAATCCCTGGTGTGATGCATCCGTATACACCGAGAATCCTCTTGAGCTGGTAGGAATGGTGAGAATTGAAGCAATGGTCAATCGACGCTTAAGCTCCTCTAAACTCTTCTCACATGCCTCATCCGATACAAACTTAACATCCTTACGCGTGAGGCGTGTCAACGGAGCAGCTAGTCTGGAGAAACCCTCTACAAATCTTAGATAATATCTTGTTAATCTTAGAAAACTTCTGATCTCAATAACTGTCTTGGGCTGTTCCCACTGTACAACCGCCTCAAAGTTGGATGCATCCACCGATACCCCATCCTTCGATATGACATGGCCCAGAAATGAGATATGCTTTAACCAAAAGTTACACTTGCTGAGCTTGGCATACAACTCTTTCTCTCGGAGGGTCTGTAGAACTAACCTCAAATGCTGCTCATGCTCTTCCCTGGACTTGGAATAAACCAGTATGTCATCAATGAACACAATTACAAACTTGTCCAAGTATGGCTTAAACACATCATTCATCAACACCATAAATGTTGTGGGGGCATTCGTCAATCCGAATGGCATCACCAAGAACTCGTAGTGGTCATAACAGGTGCGAAATGCTGTCTTGGGTACATCTCCACTCCTGATCCTCAACTGATGATACCTTGACTGCAGATCTATCTTAGAAAATACTTGGGTTCCCTGGAGCTGATCCAGCAAATCATCTATGCGTGGAAGGGGGTATTTGTTCTTAATGGTGGCCTTATTCAACAACTGATAATCTATACACAGTCGGAGGCTTCTATCCTTCTTCCTTACAAATAGGATCGGCGCTCCCTAAGGTGAGACAATCGGCCTAATAAACCCCTTCTCCAGTAACTCTTGCAACTGCTTCTTTAGCTCTTCCAACTCTATCAGAACCATTCTATATGGTGGGTTGGATATCGACTCGGTACCAGGCACTAATTCTATGCAAAATTCCATTTCCCTTTCAGGTGGTAGTCCTGGTAATTTGTCCGGAAAGACATCAAGGTAATCCGCAATTACGGATATGTCCCTCAATTCTGGGTGTGCCTCATCTATATCAACCACATGGGCAATGAACCCTTCACATCATTCTTTCCACCATTAGTGTCACAAGTCATCACATCAATATTCAACATAAACATATAAATTCATCTCTCAAGTAGATTAAATTAAATCATACTCTTTTCATTTATACCAATCATGTGCTTTCATTTCTTTTCATCAAAATTTTACAATAAGATTGCCTAATCCTGAAAACGTCAATATCTTAGCATGGCAATCCATAACAACACAATTGGTAGCCAACCAATCCATTCCCAATATTACATCAAAATCATTCATGTTCAATAAAATTA
This sequence comes from Firmiana major, assembly GCA_033439115.1. Lineage (NCBI taxonomy): Eukaryota > Viridiplantae > Streptophyta > Magnoliopsida > Malvales > Malvaceae > Firmiana > Firmiana major. Next base: position 37,119,040 of record CM065907.1, on the reverse strand, counting down.
AATTGGTTGTCATTTCCTTTCCCTCTATCATCAGTTTACAATCCCTACATACATGCTCAGTAAATTGACTATCATTCATGGGTGTGGAAATCCTCAACATTTTATCCAACAATGTTAGTTTCACATGCTTTAATAATTTATGTACAAAGGAAGGTAATATGAAGGAATGTGTGGCACCAGGATCAAACAATACCAATGCTTCTAAATCAAAGATTAGGATGGTACCTTTAATCGCATCCGTCGAAGCATCTGCGGTGTCTTGATCCAGTGCATGTACTCTTCTTCTACTCACACCCACTACTTACTTCCCCTTTTCCTCAGCTGTGGCCCTCCTCCTAGGGGGTAGCTGTCTCAACTAGAGCTCTCTCCGGCTCCTTGCCCTTCTGTGGGGCAATCTCCATCTTCTCGGGACAATACTTAGCTATACATCATGGTTTCTCGCATCTGTAACACACCATAAGGGTCATCGGACAGGGCCTAGTCCCATGAAATCTATCACATCTCCTGCACCTCTCAGTAGTAGGCCGCGGTCCTCCAATAACCATACCCCTCGGTGCAGTCAAAGTAGGGTACACGAGAGGTCTAGTAGCTCTCTCCTGCACCTCCTCAATCTTAGGTTTCTTCTCAAAATATCTCTGGCCTCCTCTCCTAGCCACTCTATCAAACTCGGATCTTTTTCGATCTCTATCCTTCCTGACGCTAATCCTCCCAAGTTCGGACTCATTCCGCTCAAAGTCTTGCTCGTATAACTGAGCCTTGTGTACTACCTCCTCATAAGTTTGAAGGTTAAATGGGGCTAGCTTAGTTCGGATGGTCAATCTCAATCCACCGATGAACTTTTGAATCTTTCAAGTTTCACTACCCATGGTGTCCGGATCATATCTCCCCAATGACATAAACTTAGACTCACACTCGTCCACAGTTCAGTTCCCCTGAACCAGATTCATGAATTCCATATGCAATTTCCTCTGTGCGGTGGCTACGATGTACTGTCTACTGAAGGCCTCTAAAAATATCTCCCATGTGATCTCGGAGTGTCGGGCCCTTAATATAGCTTTGGTGGATCTCCACCAGTGCTCTGCCTCACCTTTAAGCATAAACACGACAAATGCTACCTTCTCCGCTGATGTGCATCAGAAGAATCTGTACAGTTTTTCCATCTCATACACCCAATCCTCCATAATCTCTGGGTCCTTTACCCCTCTAAACACTGGGGGTTTCAACCCTTAGAACTCTCGCAATCTGCTCAACTCGCAGTCATAACCCAAATCACTACCGCTCTACTGTGGAGCAATAGGAGAAGCTATATCCTATGATAGAGGTGGTGTAACAGTAGCAGCCTCTACAGTCTGATGTCTCTCCACCTCTGCAGCTGCCTGTCCAATAGTAGGCTGTGCCGCGGGACCTCGTCTATAGTCAGCACCCAAAGCCTGTGTGACAATCTCCATTAGGTTCTCTATACTTCGGTCTATCCTAGCGAAGCGAGCCTTAGTATCCCCTGATCTCGCAGCAAGGTTCTGTGGAGCCTGATCAGTTTGTGGCTCCGCACGGCTCTCAGGCCCACCTTTACGGCCTCTAGCACGTGCTCTCGCCCCTCTACCTTGGCGCCTAATTGGTATAATGCCTAACTTCCTGTATTAAAATCATTTATTAAACTCAATCAATCACGGTATACACAGTTATATCTAAACAAAAGCATAGTACTATGGGAATGTAACTTTTCCTATGTTTTATTACTGACTCACATCAAGCCAACACAGCTCTGATACCAATCTCTATCACGACCCTTTTCATTCTTTTTAACCGAAAATCTTAATAAACTTTTCGTATTTATTCCTTTCTCTACTCGGTCGTGAACAACTTACCACTACACTATTGGGCTGTGAGTCCATAATAATCCACACGCAATATCCATTCTCAGTTAATAAAAGTGATGTCATACATTTGAACGTCAATCATTCATTTATACAAAATATGATTACTGACATCTACATCCCCCATAATCACAATTCAACTGACTACTGTGCTTTTACAATTGTTTAGATTCAAAAAGAACCTCTGTGTATATACCTCTGAGTGATGGAGATGTAGCGGATGTCTCAACAAAATGCCTCAATCCTTACTGGGCCACTATGTACCCTCTGTAGGAGGGGGAAAATATAAAGGGATAAGCAACCACACGCTCAGTAAGGTAATAATGCAAGCATGGTAGATAACTACTCTATCTACATGTTGATAATGTTATGTATAAATCATTTATACTAGGAGCATGAGGAATAAAACTATGCCATATGAGTATACATATATATCATGTATCAAAATCATGTAAAATTGGCATATAAAACATGGCATATCAACATGTGAAAACATCTCATGCTTGTTCTCATTAAACTCATAAAAAAAGGGCAATTCATTTAAGAAACCTCATTTTTAAAATCACATCACAAAGCTCTTTCTCAAACACATACAGTCCCATCACAAACCATTTTCTCACTCACAAACATCATTACCATTTCACAAATCAAATCCCACAAGGCTCGACCCTCCCTCGGGTCTACCTTGGGCAACCACAATCATACATATGTAATGAAAACCAAGTCACTATATCACAAGTGCCTATGCGACCAACTACATCATAAATCATCCCAGACTACAGGCATCCAGGTGTGCTGGGTATCATGCTGGCACGAAGGTGGATTATCCCTCGCCAGACTTTCTCATCACAAAATCAACACGCGGTACATCGTACTCCATGTGATATACACGGTACATCGTACTCTGCAGACTCATATCATGGTTGGGGGTGCCATTCCTAGGGGTTCCATTCCTAGGTCTTATCTACCCCATACCAAGAATTTTCCATACCCATGTAGGAGAGCCTCCCTGCCGAACAGAGCCTCCCCACCCCTACAGGGCTTAAGGATGTTTGCTTAAGGATCCTTCCGTAAGAGAGCCTCCCCACCGTACATAGCCTCCTCGCCTCCTCGGGTTTAAGGATGTTGGCTTAAGGATGTAGGGCTTAAGGATCTTATCGTAAGAGAGCCTCCCCACCAAACAGAGCCTCCCTGCCTAACAGAGCCTTCCCACCCCTCCAGGGCTTAAGGATGTTGGCTTAAGGATGTAGGGCTTGAGGATCTTACGAACTTTTACGACCTCATACATATCACAATGTGCAAACTTGTGCGAGCAAAGCTCTAGCATGACTCACGCATCATATCATAAAGAAACCACGTATGAGCATAGATCTAGTACGGTTATACGCATAAGAAAGCCACTCAAAATTCACGTACGAGCAGAAACTCCAATGCGATTTATAAAGTATAATAACAAATCAAATCAAAGTACGAGCTAAGCTCTAGCACTTTCATACAAGTCAAAGTATCAAAATCCAGCGCAAGTGAGGCTCTAGCGCGATTTAATTTACATAGCTCGATAGGCGGCTCATATACATTCAAAACACATCATAAACATGTTTAGCACCTCACATGTGCCATTCCATAACATCAATAAAACACTAGCCAACCTATCCTTTTATTTGCTCAAATCAAAACATTGTGTTTTGTGAAAACATTCAAAACATGTGATTTATGCAATTATTAGCCTTAGTATCCCTTTTTGTACATCCATATAAAATCAAATCATACAACATTTGCAACTATTTTCGCATACCAAACAACCAATTTCTCAAACATTTATGCATTTCATAAACTCCTTGTATTCCCACAAAATACGAGCAGCTACCTCTATATACTCACAGAATTTCCTTACCTGGAATCGCGACGCGTGATTCCACTTCCTTAAAGCTGCTTACTCGTGCAGTTCGATTCGTCTCCACCGGACTCTCTAGAACTGTACAAAATCATATTTCGCATCATTATAGTCCATTACAATCCAACTCTTGCGTTTACTATAGTCGGTTAGACCTATAGTCTCTATTAACGCTTATGAGGCCTCGTTTCATTACTTTACTCATAACTCGAGTCTATGGGTTCTATTAGGCCTATTAACTCATTCCAAATCGATGTAAAATTGATATTAAGCTCATAGTGTTCATATTTTCTTGATTTATTCACTATGGCATTTATCAAGCATTTACATACTCATTTTCCATAATTTCCATAAACTTACAATGCAACTCCATTTAACTATCTCAAATTGTCCACCTTACTAAAATAACAACTTAGCATACCCATCATTTCTTCAACTCATTCAATTTACACTTTCTCACACTAGACTTATTCGATTTTCTAGGTCACATTAACTCTAATACCTTCTAAGTGATTCCAATCATCAATACACATATATATCAACTCCAAAATCAACAAATCAACCAATGTTCTTGGGTTGAAGTATTAGAAACTTACCAATCTAATTTCTCTTCTTGCTCCAAAGGAAAATGTTCCTTGCTCCTTCAATACCAACAATGAGGTATCGGGTTTCAACTATGTTGTTCTCTTCCTCAATATGAACAACTTTGTATCTAATAGTCTCCCCTCAATTCTTACTAGAAATGGACTGATTTTAGAGAGATAAACTTAGGTTTTGGGTGAAAAATGGAAGGGTGATGTTGTTTTTCTCGAAAATTTTAGATTTCAGCACTCCTTTTATAGAAATAGGTTGAGGAGATAGATCTGCACTAGGAGGAGATCGATCTGGTCCCCTTAAATCCCTCTTTTTCATAATATTTTAAGCAGGAGATCGATATACTCCAAACAGAGAGCTAAGGAGATCGATCTGTACGCTTAAGGATCGATCTTTTCATTACAAAATGTTTAAGAGATCGATCTGGCCCCATTGGAGATCGATTTGCTCTATTCCATTGCTCAAATAAGAGCATTTTGGCTCTTCCAGATCGATCTCTCATCCTATGAGATCGATCTGGCCTTCATATTTTCCAAATTTGCTGTAGTTTTCTGCAGTAATTCACACCAAAACAATCCTTAATTTGCTGCCATAGTTATTTTCTCATTCCTCCACCTTTGAAACTTGAAAATGGCATCCATCCATACCTTATACACATTAAAACTTGCGTGCATTCATTATATAGCCAAAGGTATCCCTTACCAAACTAAATGGAAGTATAACTGTATTCCATTTTACCACACCACTCATTTTGAGTTCCAATCATATTCATCACTTATAAAAGCTCATTTCTTCATATTCATACACAATGAAACTTGCATGTACATTACAAACCCATATTACACGTATGTACATTACATTTATGGACTTTACATCAATTGTACTTCACATTACGAGTACATTACCATATTTATGAATCCTTAAAGTTACACATGAATTACGGGTCTTACATGTTTACTCATGACTATGAGTTATTTAGAATGAAAGAATGAGAGTCCATTAGTGAAATGTTCACTAGATTTACAGACATTATAAATTAGCTCAAATCCTTGGGAAAGATTTATACTAACATAGAAATGGTTAAGAAAATTTTAAATAGTTTACCAAAAACTTGGGAAGCCAAAGTAACGACCATTAAGGAATCAAAAGACCCTCATAGATTATCTCTAGATGAACTAATTGGGTCACTCCTTACTTACGAAATGAAACTTAAAAGAAATGAAGAAATTTCCAAAAAGGTAGGAGTTGCACTAAAATCTACTATTCATGAAGAACTAAGGGATGATGGTAGTGAGGAAGATATATAAATTTCAATGTTTGCCAAAAGGTTCAAGAAATTTATGAAAATAAGGGAAAATGGTAGCTTTAGGAAAATCCATAGGAAAGAACAAGACAAAGGAGAGCTTAGTAGAAAATATAGAGATTCTATTGTTTGCTATAAATGAAAAAAACCTGGTCACATTAAATTTATTTGTCCTTTATTAAAGAAATCAAGTGATAGGAGATATAAAAAGAAGGCAATGATGGCAACATGGAGCGATAGTGATAGCTCCAATGATGACACAAGTGAAGAAATTGCCAATCTATGCTTTATGGCACTTGAAGATGAGAAGGTAACCTCTAATTCTAATGATTATTCTTTTGATGAATTACAAGATGCATTTGATGAACTTGCTATGGAATATGAGTGCATGAACTTGAAATATAAAAAGATGATATCAAATCTAAAAAGAGAAAATGAAAAGTTAATAAATGACAAAATAGAATGGGAAAAGAGTTTGGAAAGTACAAATCTAGAAATTAAGGATTTAAAAAAAAAGAATAATAACTTACATAATTCTTTTTCTAGATTCTATATAGGGAAACATAAATTAGATCATATGTTAGAAACCCAAAGAGCTTTCTTTGACAAAAATGGTTTAGGATATAATGGCAAGATTAAAGAAACTTACTTAAAGAACTTCCTAGTGAGTAAACAAAATAAATACACTCTATCTCATACTTGCTCACTTTGTAACAAAATAGGACATATATCAAAAGATTGCAAAGTTAGAAAAACTACTCTTACAGGAAAGGTAGTTAGGAAGGTTTTGTCACGACCCAAATTACCTAAAAATAAGAGTAAATTTTTTGCTATTCGATTATTATGTAATTCTTACCTTTCTCAAATCGTGACCATCGTACAAACAGTTGGGCTATGATTCAGTGTTAGTTAACTCTCACCTATTTACCATTCCATTTCCATAATCACATTCACATATCAGAGTTTACTATCCTTTGACTTTGAATAAATACATACACAATGGTATTTCTAACTCTACATCCCCGACATCATATCCGTTTACAGTACTGTGCATTACATATTTAGATACAAAACTATACAAATGTGCATACCTGTCTCTCAATGGGAAGCAACGGATACCAATGCATGCAAGTTCTCAGTCGCTTACTAATTACTATGAGTGCTCTGAAAAGATGGGAAAATAAAGGGGGTGAGCAAACCACACGCTCAGTAAGGCAATTATGCAAGTAAGTAGATAGCTCCACTATCTACATGCTCATAATGCCATGCCCTTAAAATCCATTTCTTTTCATTTAAAATCTCAAGCACAAAATCACATATGTCATCAATGATTTAGTTTATAAAACTATTCGTGCATATTGAAATCATGTATCAATAACATTTTCTGTAACATCATTAAATCATAATGAGCATGAAGCAAATTAAAATCATGCATTATTTCATGCGATATAAAACAAATCATGAGCTACAATCATTTCATGAATTTATCATTAAAGCATGGAAAATATCATCATGCGACTGCATTTAAATCATTTCATTAAAACTGTAGTATAAACTAACCCTTCCGGGTCAATCATCTCATAAAACAATTCATTATAAAAGTTCGATTATAAAATTCTATTAAAAAGCACATCTCAGTAAAAATCATAAAATCGGGGGCCTGACCCCTCCCTCAAGTCTACCCTGGTCTATCGACCAATAGTTATATCATGTGATACAAGCAGGTGATTATATCAGTAACATCGAGGACTATGGCCATATCCTAGTGATCCCTGGCAACATGATACCTAGTGTGTGGGGTATCACACCTGAAACGGGAGGTGGGTCATCCTACCCGCCAGAATAGCATAACACCCGGATTGCGAGGGCAAGGCTTGCTGCCTCGTGGCTAGTGCCACTCCACTCCAACAATCCCCACGGTACAGCGTACTCCGCGTGACATACACGGTACAACGTACTTGAGAACCCAAGCTCAGTCAGGGGTGCCTGCAATAGGTCTTATCCAACCATATCATCTCTGTCTCAGTATGCACGTGTGAGCATATCATCTCACTGTGACACACAGTCTACAGGAGGCTCCAACACGACTATATGCATGTAATATAAATCCCTGTGCGAGCAAAGCTCCAGCACGGCTCCATGCATATTCATGATATCTGAAAACCTCGTGCGAGCAAAGCTCTAGCATGGTTTCATAAAAATCAGTAAAATCTGCGTACGAGTAGCACTCCAGTACGACTTAAAAATGAATGAGTTATAAATCCATATAAAATCATGTGCGAGCGAGCTCCAGCACGAATGAATGCTCAAATAAATAAAATCTCGTGCGAGTTACACTCCAGCACGACTTTATGCATAAATAAATCAAATCTCGTGCAAGTTACACTCCAGCACGGCTTTATGCAATTAAATCGATTAAATCACGTACGAGCAAGGCTCCAGTACGTCTTTATGCAATTTAATATCAAAACTGGATGCGAGCTAAGCTCCAGCATCTCTCATGCATGTCAAATCATAAAAACTAGTGCGAGCAATCACTCCAGCACCTTTTATGCATACCAAGTCAAAACAAGTCAAAACATGTCAAAACAGAGTGCGAGCTAGGCTCCAGCACCTCTCATTTCACAATAATAAAAATCAGTGTGAGCACCCTGCTCTAGCACATTTCATGCATATGATGTCACACAAGTCAGTGCGAGCAACCGCTCAAGCACATTTATGCCCAGTCACAAATGCAGATATAGTGCGAACTATATGTCAACAATATCTGTTTCCATATAAACTTGGTAGTTGGCCTTTTACCAAAGAAATTTCATTTAAATATAAATAACACCTACGTAGTGTTATCTTGTGAAATTTATGCAATTACTGGCCAATCTAACATTTTGCTTTGATTAAAACAAATAAAATTCCTTAATTCCAAAAATTCCTTAAATCATGCATTTCATGCATGTCATGCTTTCACCATCCTTAGGTGAACTTCCCCCAATAGGGGTAAAATAATCTTTTCACCTATTTCGATCCTTAAAATCATTTAATCCACTTTTAGGGTCATTATACAATAACAATGTATACATACGTAATCAATGTATATAAAAACTATTAAAATATGCGTAGCTACCTCTAGCTACTCACACAATTCCGTTACCTTATTTTTCTGTACAGTCTGACCTTTTCCGCTGATGACTCGTCACGCAGTCCAATTTGCTCCGAATCCAATCTCCGGAACTACGGATACATATTCATCAGGTCATATACAATACAATTTAATTGTATTTCATATTTTTCTAGGCTTAATTTAAATCATTGGGCCTGTTTACCCATATTGGGCCTAATTGCACCATAATGGGCCTTAATCGGCCTTAAGCCCATTTTCTACTGACTATTCACATTATCGAGGCCTATTGGGCTCATTGAGCCCACCAGTATTTATTGAGCCTCGTTCTAAACTCTCGAATAGCTTAATTTAGTATTTACGACAATTTATCCAATTTTTCAGAATTTAATTCATTAAATGAGGAAATTAAATCCGTAATTTATGTGGTAAATTTTAACATGCATATCGATGTAAAATTGTCGTAAATAAGGGTTACTTACCCGTGTTTTCCATGATAATACGTAAATCGAGGCTGTCTCGAGCTCTCAGTTGATGCCAATTGTCGAGCTACACAATTAAATATCTTTTCGAGTAAATTTTCAGTCGGATATTTATCAAATTAAATATTTTGAAATTTAAATCAGTCAATTTGACCGCTTACCGACTCACCCGTAACTTGATTGCATACTAAAATTTTCTCTAATTTTTCCTCTTTCTCTTTTTTTTTCATTTTTCTCTTTTTTTTCCTTTTCTTTTTGTCTGAACCGGTCCGGTCCGGTTCAACCCGATTTAGACCACCGGTTTAGTCCGGTTCGGTTTGATCGGTTTTGTCCGGTTCGATCGGTTTAGTCAACATTTTACGGTTTCGGTGCCATCCGACCGGTTCTCGGTGCCTCACCACCGCCGTTCGACGCGCCATCGTCTGGGCTTCCATAATCGGGCCTCGGTTGGAGTCAAAATGGCGCCATCACCGACGAATCAAAGCTTCTCTCCCGTGGCCCTCACTCATCGATCTGGCATTTTTCACAGTTCTCGGCGCGGGTCGCGGCCATCGATGGGTCTCCCGGTGGTAGGGCTACTCTCCTGATCGTTGCCCGCACCTCTGCTTCGCAGGTGGCCTGCCGGACGGAGGGATTTGTTTCCCTTGTTTTCGGTTGCTTTGTTTTGCGTTTTCTTCTCTGTTTCGTTTAATATTTCTCTTCTCTTTTTTTTTACTTATTTATTTATTTATTTTTATTATTATTATATTCAATTAAATATTATTATTTGGCAAAAATATCTAACAAAAATACTATTTTATTCATTTAATCTGTAAATGAATTTATCAGTCTGATTTCACCTTTTCGGTATATTTTTTGATTATTTTCGGGATTATTTTCTGATACGAAAATTTTGGTTTATTCCAATAAATTCATATCTTGATCAATTAAATCCGAAATTTAATTATTTCTTCGTTATTGATCAAGATTTCTCAAGCCATTATTTTTAATTAAATTTCCTTCTCGAATTTATACCGACTTTCGATCTTTTGACCGTTTTACCCTTGCACATTTTTGAGAATACCATTTAAATCCTTTTTGCATTTTTAAATGAACTCAGAAATTCCTATTCATTCCCTTTTTGCTCTTACGATAAAATTGGGTCTTATAATTTCTCCCACTTAAGAAATTTGGTCCTCCAAATTAGAAGCAAGTAAAATGATTCCTTAAACAGCTTCGAGTACGTCTATCGCATCATACTCTTTAATTCTCATGTGACTTTTTCCCAAAGTGTAATACTACCATCATACTTAACTAGGGAGATCATCTTAAACCTCAACACTTTCTCCTTCTGTCTAATACTCGAATCGATTTTATACGTTTTACTTTCATTGAGCTAAGCTGTTGGAGCTCATATCCGATCACCTATGCTGGGCCCAGATAATATTTCTTAAGCATCAAAAGATAGGACACATTGTGGATGCCTGTTAATTTAAGTGGTAACGCCAACCTACAGGTCTTATCTCTCACTTGTCCAATATCTCTATCCGAATCTCGTTATGCTCTTAGGACAAGTAATTGCCAACAATAATGATTCACCCTCGGTGAATTTCCAATGGTTTCTGTCTCTTGTCAGCATAGCTTTTCTATCTGCTTTGAGGTGTTCTTAATCTCTCACAAATCAACTGAACATCCTCAGAGGTTTGTCTTACCAATTCGGAAACAATTATCTATTTGTCACCCACTTCTTCTTATCTAAGTCGGGGAACAACCCGTACGACCATACAATGCCTCAAAAATGTTATCTCGATACTCAAGTGATGATTATCACTATTGGCGAATTTGATTAGTAACAACTGATCATCTCAGGAGCTCATAAAATCAATGGCACACGCTCTCATCACATCCTCCAGAACCTGTACAGTCCTCTCTGACTGACCATCTGTCTGAGGACGAAAAGTTGTGCTAACACTCAATCAGGTTCCCATAGCTTCCTGAAAAATGTTCTCAGAAGTGGGAAGTGAAGCGGGAATCCTTATCTGATATCATAGTCACTGGAACGTTACATAATGTTTAACAATATTCCATACACATATAACTTCGCCTACACACTCAAAGTATCTGGGGATTTCATAACCAGAAGGTGGGTAAACTAAATCAATCTATCGACTATCACCCAGATAGCCTCGTGATTCATTCGAGTCCTCTATAACCCATCACAATATTCATGGTAACTTGTTCTCTTTTCGTGTCACTATAGGTAGAGGCTACAATAACCCTACAACTTCTTTTGTTCTACCTTAATCTGCTAACATATGAGACACTTTTCCACAACTCTACCATATCTCTTTTCATATATGACCACCAATACCCTTTTCAGAGGTCCTGATATATTTATTACTTCCCAGATGCACTGTATATCCCGAAGAGTGAGCTTCTGACAATAACACTATCATCATCAACTGTGGTCCTGGGGAGCACTTATACTATCTCTGAACCTCTGTAAGTCATCGTCACTCACTGTGAACTCTGTCACTGTACCCTTCTGAATCTGACCCACACTATCGACACCATGTCGATCATCACGCTAAGCCTGGCAAATTCGGTCACTCAAATCCGGTTCTAACCTCAGGCTAGCTGTCACAAAATCATCGTCATCATCAGAAGGGATCACTTCACTATTGAGGCTCACAACTGCTCTAGCAGCTCATGCTCCCTGACCATCATATGTAATACCATCCCGAGGCTCTTTCTGCTCAAGGCATCAGCCATTACATTAGCCTTTCTTGAGTGGTACAGTGTTCACAATCATAATTCTTAGAAGCTCTAACCCTCCAGGTTATTATATTCGACTCTTTCTGTGAAAACAGATATTTGGGGGCTTTTATAATCAGTGCATATCTGAAATTTCTCACTGTATAAGTGGTGGCGCCATACTTTTAGTGTAAATGCTACGGCTGTCAACTCTAAATCATAGGTCGGATAGTTTCTCTCATGGTCCTTAAATTAACTGGATCCATAAACGTCTATCTTCCCATTTTACATCAATACACAACTCAATTCTTATTCTGAGGTATCCATACACACTGAGAAAACTCTTGAGCTGTTAGTCATGGTGAGAATAATTACGGTGGTCAGTTTATTACTTCAATATACCAAAACTCACCGAAGCCATTTACATACTTATCATACCACTCGTATGAAATCTTTTTCCAAACGAGACGTGTCAACTGAGCAGCCATTTCGAGAAACTCTCAACACCGTCTGTAAGACAGTTTCCTGTTGCTACTCATTCTCTTCCCTGGACTTCGAACACATTATAATATCATCGCTAAAGATGACAACCAATCAGTCCAGGTAAGGTTTAAATACCTCATCGTAGTTGAGTTCCATTAAATATTTCAATCACTCATATCCTTGACCTACGTACGCATAAACGTATAATGTCATTTCGAAATCGCTTTCGTTCAATATACTAGCCTACGTCATTTTCCTTTTTCTTATATTAACGGCTTTTATAAATTTTTTTAAACCTTCATGATTAATCAAATTCTATATTTCTTTATCGTACCAGCAAAGGTACCCAAATTTTACGACTGTCGATTTCAATTTATAGGTTATGTGTGCGCTTCTAGAAGCTGTCAAATCTTCAGGCGGGGAAGTATTTTAAAATACCTTTATTAACCCTCAGACTTGACCACATGGACTGGGTGTAGATATATCCACCCCTTATCCTTGGTCGCAATTCATATTCCCTACATGTCGCTCAATCCAATTTACTTTACATATGAAAGATATTCTTACCTTGCATACGCCTCTTATTCCAATTTATCTCGTATTCAGGATCTATCACATCTCAAAGCTTATCTCCTTTCATATATCACTTATAACAACACTTTCATTACTTGTCAAACTTGTAATATACTTTTCAGGGTTGAAAATATCGCTATCTTAGGATAGAAATCTAAACATCATAGTTTGTAGCCGACTCAATCTATTTTCAAATATTGTTTCAAATTATTCATATTCCATTGAATAAAATCGACTAACATATCCTTTTTCCCCTGTTTTGAACTTACAATCTCTATACCCATATTCAGTTAGTGAAAATCAGCTAACTATCATCATCTTCTTGTCTCATGGTACAAGCTTCACATCTTTCACTAGCTTATAAGCAACTGAAGGCGGTATGAATAAATGCTTAGCACCAGGATCAATTAAAATAATTACTTCATTATTCACAACCAGTTTGGTATCTTCCACCACATCAGTAGTGTCCAGTCTAAGGCATACACTCGCCCTCGTCCAACATCTTATTTTTGTGGTAACTACCACATATCCTACACTGCTCACACTGCTACACTGCTACAGAGCAGGTCGGGGTCCTCCAATCATAATACCCCTCAAAAGTATTGAAATTACATACACTGGGACCTTGCCAATCACTTTACCCTGTGACTCATCAACTCTAATCTTTTATCAAACTACCTTTTTCCCGTTCTGACATCTCTGTCATTCTTTATTCTCTTTTGTCTCTATTTCAGCCCTTACTACCTTTCCCAATCACAGAGGCGTGCAACTCATGATCTTATTCATACAACTGTAGTCTACACACTACCTCGGCATAGGTAGTGGTATCTAACGGCCCAATTGGACTCTAATTAACAATCTGAGCCCTTTCCTGAACTTTCAGACATTCCGACTCTCACTGTTCATAGTGTCGGAGTCATATCTGCCTAGGAATATAAACTGAGCTTCATACTCGTCAATCAACATGTTCCTCTGGGTTAGAGTACATAATTTCATCTATAATTTCCTTTAAACAGTGTCCGGGACATTCTGTCACCGGAATACATCTAGAAATATTTCACCATGTCCATTCTGGATGTCTAACTCTTAAGATGGGTTGAGCAGACTTCCACCAATGCTCTAACTCGCCCATCAATATCTCATGCATACTCTGAGCAATTAGATCGTAAAATATTCTCCACACTCCGCTCAAACCTCGCGAAGCGTGTGTTAATACTATCCGATCCCTCTGTCGGACTCTGTTCGATCTCTCTATCGGACTCTGTGGGGCATACTTAATACCAGCCTCCACGTCAATCTCATCTTGAGTCTCATATGGTGACTCAGTACAACTCTTGGGCCTACCTCTACGGCCTCGAGCTTGTGTACTCGCCTCTCTACCATAGCGACTATTAGTTAATAAGTCTATTCTTGCATTCAAAACCAAATTCTTCGCTGCACTTCCATCTCGATATACACAATTGTATCTAAACAATGCATAGAACATGGGGATGTAAACTTCCTTAACCACTAACACTGACTCATATCAGGCCAACTCAACTCTGATACCATTAAACCTGTCACGACCCAAATTACCTAAAAATCAGAATAAATTTTTTGTTTTTCGATTATTATTTAATTCTTACCTTTCTCTCATCGTGACCATCGTACAAACAGTTGGGTTATGATTCGGTGTTAGTTACCTCTCACCTATTTACCATTCCATTTCCATAATCACATTCACATATCAAAGTTTACTATCCTTTGACTTTGATTAAATACATACACATTGGTATTTATAACTCTACATCCCCGATATCATATCCGTTTACAGTACTGTGCATTACATATTTAGATACAAAACTATACAAATGTGTATACATGTCTCTCGATGGGAAGCAACGAATACGAATGCATGCAAGTTCTCAGCCGTTTACTAATTACTGTGAGTGCTTTGAAAAGATGAGAAAATAAGGGGGTGAGCAAACCACACGCTCAGTAAGGCAATTATGCAAGTAAGTAGATAGCTCCACTATCTACATACTCATAATGCCATGCCCTTAAAATCCATATATTTTCATTTAAAATCTCAAGCACAAAATCACGTATGTCATTAATGACTTAGTTTATAAAACTATTCGTGCATATTGAAATCATGTATCAATAACATTTTATGTGACATCATTAAATCATAATGAGCATGAAGCAAATCAAAATCATGCATTATTTCATGCGATATAAAACAAATCATGAGCTACAATCATTTCATGAATTTATCATTAAAGCATGGAAAATATCATCATGCGACTGCATTTAAATCATTTCATTAAAACTGTAGTATAAACTAACCCTTCCGGGTCAATCATCTCATAAAATAATTCATTAAAATTCATTATAAAAGTTCGATTATAAAATTCTGTTAAAAAGCACATCTCAATAAAAATCATAAAATCGGGGGCTTGACCCTCCCTCGGGTCTACCCTAGTCTATCGACCAATAGTTATATCATGTGAGATAAGCAGGTGATTATATCAGTAACATCGAGGACTATGGCCATATCCTAGTGATCTCTGGCAACACGGACCCAGTATGCGGGGTATCACACTTGAAACGGGAGGTGGGTCGTCTTACTCGCCAGAACAGCATAACACCAGGATTGCGAGGGCAAGGCTTGCTGCCTCGTGGCTAATGCCACTCCACTCCAACAATCCCCACGGTACAGCGTACTCCGCGTGACATACACGGTACAACGTACTTCGTGAACCTAAGCTCAGTCAGGGGTGCCTGCAATAGGTCTTATCCACCCATATCATCTCTGTCTCGGTATGCACGTGTGAGCATATCATCTCACTGTGACACACAGTCTACAGGAGGCTCCAACACATCTATATGCATGTAATCTAAATCCCTGTGCGAGCGAAGCTCTTGCACGGCTCCATGCATATTCATGATATCTAAAAACCTCGTGCGAGCGAAACTCTAGCACGGTTTCATAAAAATCAGTAAAATCTGCGTACAAGTAGCACTCTAGTACGACTAAAAAATGAATGCGTTATAAATCCATATAAAATCACATGTGAGCGAGCTCCAGCACGAATGAATGCTCAAATAAATCAAATCTCATGCGAGTTACACTCCAGCACGGCTTTATGCATAAATAAATCTAATCTCGTGCGAGTTACACTCCAGCACGGCTTTATGTAATTAAATCGATTAAATCACGTACGAATAAGGCTCCAATACGGCTTTATGCAATTTAATATCAAAACTGGATGCGAGCTAAGCTCCAGCATCTCTCATGCATGTCAAATCATAAAAACTAGTGCGAGCAATCACTCCAGCACCTTTTATGCATACCAAGTCAAAACATGTCAAAACAGAGTGCGACCTAGGCTCCAGCACCTCTCATTTCACAATAATAAAAATCAGTGCGAGCACCCTGCTCTAGCACATTTCATGCATATGATGTCACACAAGTCAGTGCGAGCAACCGCTCAAGCACATTTATGCACACTCACAAACGCAGATATAGAGCGAACTATATGCCAGCACTATCTGTTTCCATATAAATTTGGTAGTTGGCCTTTTACTAAAGAAATTTCATTTAAATATAAATAACACCTACGTAGTGTTATCTTGTGAAATTTATTCAATTACTCGCCAATCTATCGTTTTGCTTTGATTAAAACCAATAAAATTCCTTAATTAAAAAAATTCCTTAAATCATGCATTTCATACATGTCATGCTTTCACCATCCTTAGGTGAACTTCCCTCGATAGGGGTAAAATAGTCTTTTCACCTATTTCGATCCTTAAAATCATTTAAACCACTTTTAGGGTCATTATACAATAACAATGCATACATACGTAATCAATGTATACAAAAACTATTAAAATACGCGTAGCTACCTCTAGCTACTCACACAATTCCCTTACCTCATTTTTCTGTACAGTCTGACTTTTTCCACTGATGACTCGTCACGCAGTCCTATTTGCTCCGAATCCAATCTCCGAAACTGCGGATAGATATTCATCAGGTCATATACAATACAATTTAATTGTATTTCATATTTTTCTAGGCTTAATTTAAATCATTGGGCCTGTTTACCCATATTGAGCCCGATTGTACCATAATGGGCCTTAATCGGCCTTAAGCTCGTTTTCTACTGACTATTCACATTATCGAGGTCTATTGGGCTCATTGAGCCCACCAGTATTTATTGAGCCTCGTTCTAAACTCTCGAATAGCTTAATTTATTATTTACGACAATTTATCCAATTTTTCAAAATTTAATTCATTAAATACGGAAATTAAATCTGTAATTTATGCGGTAAATTTTAACACGCATATCGATGCAAAATTATCTTAAATAAGGGTTACTTACTCGTGATTTCCATGATAGTACGTAAATCGAGGCTATCTTGAGCTCTCAGTTGATGCCAATTGTCGAGCTACACAATTAAATATTTTTTTGGCTAAATTTCCAGTCGGATATTTATCAAATTAAATATTTCAAAATTTAAATCGATCAATTTGACCACTTACCGACTCACCCGTAACTCGATTGCATCACTGAAATTTTCTCCAATTTTTCCTCTTTCTCTTTTTTTCCTTTTTCTCTTTTTTTTTTTCCTTTTCTTTTTGGCTGAACCACTCCGGTCCGGTTTAACTCGGTTCAAACCGCCTGTTCAGTCTGGTTCGATTCAGTCGGTTCAGTTCGGTTCGACTGGTTTAGTCACCATTTTGTCGTTTTGGCACTTTCCGATCGGTTCTCGGTGCCTCACCACCACCGTTCGAGTCACCATCGTCTGGGCTTCCATAATCGGGCCTCGGTTGAAGTCAAAACGGCGCCATCGCCGACGAATCAAAGCTTCTCTCTCGTGGCCCTTACCCATCGATCTGGAGTTTTTCGTCGTTCTCTGCGCGAGTCCCGGCCATCGATGGGTCTCCCGGTGGTCGGATTACTCTCCCGGTCGTTGCCCGCACCTTTGCTTCGCCGGTGGCCTGCCGGACGGAGGGATTTGTTTCCCTCAATTTCGGCTGCTTTGTTTCGCATTTTCTTCTCTGTTTCGTTTCAAATTTCTCTTCTCTTTTTTTTTTTTACTTATTTATTTATTTATTTTTATTATTATTATATTTAATGAAATATTATTATTTGGCAAAAATATCTAACAAAAATACTATTTTATTCATTTAATCTGTAAATGAATTTATCAATCTGATTTTACCTTTTCGGTATATTTTTCTATTATTTTCGGGATTATTTTTCAATACGAAAATTCTTGTTTATTCCAATAAATTCATATCTTGATCAATTAAATCCAAAATTTAATTATTTCTTTGTTATTGATCAAGATTTCTCAAGCCATTATTTTTAATTAAATTTCCTTCTCGAATTTATATCGACTTTCGATCTTTTGACCGTTTTACCCTTGCACATTTTCAGGAATACCATTTAAATCCTTTTTGCATTTTTAAATGAACTTGGAAATTTCTATTCATTCCCTTTTTGCTCTTACGATAAAATCGGGTCTTACAGGTTTGGGTACCAAAAAATGTGGTAAATTCAAAAGATATTGAAGTAATACTGAAATGGATCCCAAAAGGATTAAAACTTTTGCTTACTAACTCCAAAGGACCCAAAAACATTTGGGTACCTAAAACAAAAGTTTGAATGATGATTGTAGGAGCTTGAGCATTGCTACAAGGCAAAGACAAAGGAAGCTTGGTACTTGGATAGTGGATGCTCAAGACACATGACCGGTGATAGAAGCCACTTCAACTCATTCAAATCCAAGGTTGGTGGAGAAGTCACTTTTGGGAACAACTCCAAAGGCCAAGTTGAAGGAAGTGGATCTATTGGTAACGATTCTTTCTTAATAGAAAATGTTTTACTTGTTAAAAGACTAAAACATAATTTGCTTAGCATTAGTCAACTTTGTGACAAAGGTTACAAAGTAATTTTTGATTCCTTGAATTGCACTGTGATAGATACTAAATCAAATAAAGTTCTTTTCTTAGGACATAGACAAGGTAACATACATATTGTATATTTAAATGAACTTAGAAATGAAAATGTATGATTTATGGTAGATCAAGAAAAAGAACCTTGGTTGTTGCATAGGAGACTAAGTCATGCTAGTATGCATGTATTATCTAAGCTAGCTAGAAAAGATCTTATTGTAGGTTTACCTAAGCTGTCCTATGATTATGACAAAATTTGTGAAGCTTGTGTCAAGGGAAAACATAAAAGGATATCATTTAAATCTAAAAATTGTGTGTCAACCTCTAGACCTCTTCAACTACTTCATCTAGATCTTTTTTGGTTCAACTAGAACAACTAGTCTTGGGGGTAAGCACTATGGATTTGTTATTGTAGATGATCATACTAGATTTACATGGGTATATTTCTTAAGAGTCAAGAATGAAACTTTAGAAAAATTTATCCCCAATTTAAAATTAGCCCAAAATGAAAAAGGTTATATAATAACAAGTATTAGAAGTGATCATGGCAAGGAATTTGAAAATCTTGATTTTGATGAATATTGCAATGATCAAGGAATCAACCATAACTTTTCAGCTCCTAGGATACCATAACAAAATGGGGTTGTTGAGAGGAGAAATAAAACCTTAGAGGAAATGACAAGAACAATGTTATGTAAGAATAATCTACCTAAGTGCTTTTGGGCTGAAGCCATTAACACCTCATGCTACATTATAAATAGAGCCATGATTAGACCAATCTTGAAGAAAACCCCTTATGAGATTTACAAGGGAAAGAAACCAAATATTAGCTATTTTCATCCTTTTAGTTGCAAATGCTTTATCCTAAATAATGGAAAAGACAACTTGAGAAAATTTGATGCTAAAAGTTATGAAGGGGTCTTTTTAGGTTATTCTTTAAATTCAAAGGCATATAGAGTGTACAACAAAAGAACCTTGATGGTAGAAGAGTCAATACATGTAATATTTGATGAATCGAACGATGCATCTAAAGTTCCTGCCAATGATGAGGATATTGAAATATTTAATGAGATTTTGAAGGAATCCTCAAGGATAGAAGATAATTTACAAGAAAATCTTGATATTAATAAAAAGGAAGAAGATGAAGAAGAACTATAAATACTAGAAAAAGAATCTAGAGCACCAAGAGAACTAGGATATCTCAAAGATTGTGAAATTGTAGGTGATCCAAATCTAGGAGTTAGAACAAGGTCTTCACTAAGAAATGTATGTCAATATATAGCCTTTGTATCTCAAATTGAACCAAAAAATGTCAATGAAGCTTTAGATGATAACAATTGGTTTTTAGCTATGCATGTCACGACCGTCCTCCGTGACTTAACCAAAATCAGTACAAATTTTTCGTATTTTTAACTTACCTTTCCTCTCTTCAATGGTTGGGCTGTGATTCGATGTTAGCTTCCTTGCATATCATATCATCCATTATCATACATACATGTTAATATACGGTTACTAACTGTAACTTCTTTTTGTAATACATGTGAGATCATATAAAAGCTAATACCAATACATTCCCCATAATATATATCGTATACATCACTGTGTTGTTTCTATGTTTAGATACATAACCGTACAAAATATGTATACCTGTCGATCGATAGGAAATAGCAGCGGACAACAAGAATACTATCCCTCAAGCACACTCACTCTACTGCTGATGCTCTGTAGAGAGATGTAAAGAAAGGGGGTGAGCATACAATGCGCTCAGTAAGGAAATCAGGCAAGCAAGTAGATATCTACACTATCTACTCAAAATAATGCTATGCCTCGAAAACATCATTTCCTTAACTTATTTTAAAAGCATGTCTTTAATATATATATATATATATATATACTTGTACAGATTAAATCCTATGTACAGAAATCATGCTTTCTTTCACAAATGTAGGCAAGTAGTGCAAAATAATGCATTTTTATAATATCACAATGCCTTTAGATAAATCATGCCATTTATATTTAAATCACAGGAAATATGGCAATTAAATCATTCACAACAAAAAATCGGAGTCCGACCCATCCCTCAGGTCTATCCGCAATTAAATCAGTTAATCAGGTGATATATCATGTGAGACTCTGTGGTGAAATTCAAAAATGCAATAGTATCCTGGACTATGATCATATCCGACAATGGTGATCCTAGGCAACATAGTACTAGGTGTACGGGCCATCACTGCTCCAACGGGAGGGGGGTCAATCCATCACAACCGCCAGCTATATCCTCCACAACTCCACAACACCATACGGTACAGTGTACTCCATGCGACATGCACGGTACAACGTACTCCGTGGACCCTACATCATAGTCGGGGTGCCTGCCATAGGTCTTAGCCCTCAAAACCACGGAATATCATACCACTCTCTAAATCCTCATGCGAACCTCTCATAGTGTGACACTCAGTCTACACAAGGAAATCAAGCATGGTTTTTCAACATGTATCATATATCATATACAATTCTCGCCTTTGAGCGCGACTCACAGTCGACACTCCACTCAAACACTGTTTCACGTCACAAACTCGACTCTAGTGCGAGTAAACCTCCAGCAACTAGTCTGCATAGTTCATGTTTCAAATCAAGTATGAGCAATAGCTCTAGTACCATACTATGCACAAAACTCATCAAATCAAGTACGAGCAATAGCTCAAGTACTATGTCATGTATAAATCATGAAGAATCGAGTATGCGTTACGCTCCAGTATTCTGTCATGCATCTCATGTAAAACTCGAGTACGAGCTAATCGTTCCAACACTCTCTCATGCATAAATCACATAAAAATGAGTACGAGTAAAAACTCCAGCACTCTATCATGCATGTCATGGAAATCTAGTGCGAATCATAATCCCGCACTAATATATGTGAAAAATATATGAAATCCAGTGCGAGCTGTGCTCCAGCATGATTTATTTTCGCAAAATATGATAGATGGCTCTTTAAAAAAGGGATGGTTTACAAAATATCAAAATCAGCACTATAAAGTGTGCTTAATTCACATCAACCTTAAAATCATTAGCCCATCTATTTATTCGTTTGCTAAATAGCAGTAAAACACTCAAAATGGTGGTTTCCATGCTTTTTACAACTTTTTACAGAAGTTGACTTTTTGACTAACTAAGGGTAAAATTGTAATTTGCCACTATCGGGCCACAATAATTATTATTCACTTTCTTTGACCCTCAGAGTTTTTAAGTGAATGTAAAAGCAGATAAAAATACATGCAGGTATCTCTAACTACTCACAAAAGTCCCTTACCTGCAATCACTCGAGAAATTTCACTTTCTCAACGTTGCTCGATCCAACAGTCCGATTTGCTTCTCCAATACTCTCTGGAGCTGCATATAACCATTTATCAGGTTAAATACACTTTTCTTACTATATTTCACATTAAATACAGTCTATTTCCCTTAATGGGCTTTAATAAACTTTAATAGGCCTAACTATGCCTTAAGCCCATTTCCATTTTACTATTCATTTTCGTTGGGCCTATTGGGCTTGTGGGATCCACCAACTTTTATTGGGCTTGTCCTAGACCCATTACATCACATTGGGCCTAAAATACTTGGGCTTGGCCCATTGGACCTCTCGGCCACATGCCATGCCGAGAGCATCCCATGTCGTCGATCACACCATGGCATACCGTCCATGTCCATTTGTTTAACCAAATTCACTTAGGCATTTTCACAAACACTTGGTTGGGATGTCTTAAGCCTTTCCTATAGTTCATGTTGGCATTTTATCAAATACCTTATGTGCCAATATCATACCACCATCCATATGAACAAATTCATTATAACTAACCATGCCATAATCATGTCTACATGCATATCAACCTATACATGTCTTAAAATCACATGGGTATTTATCAAAACTCATATACCAACTTTCGGCCATCACATGTTCATAGTGTTTTCATGTGTTTCAATCCATAAAACATATACCAATCAACTCCATATAGCTCATAGATTAACATATATGAAGTTGGAAGCTCGAAAATATACCTAGTATTTGTGTTCACACTTGGCCGAAACTTTGAAGCCTCACGGTTTGGACACTATGGCTCCTTGATAGCCAATTCCAACATATGTGACTCTCCTCTCAATTTGAAACAACTTTCATGAAGATTGCAAGTTCCAAATATGCCTTTTTCCTAGTGATTTCTAGTGAGAGAAAGCTTAAAAAACTTTTCGGTTATGGTTTCTTCACTTTGTCGAAAATGAAAGGATGAAGATGATTATGTGTTGGATGGTATTTATAAGTCCATTACTTAGTCATTAAGCTAAAATCCAGCCACCTTAATTGACTTCCAAAAAGTTTAGGCAATGGTTATCATTTTAGACTTTGTTACCTTTCATTAATGGCTTTTAACTTATTCAAATGGGCTTTTAATTGGGCTTCTCGGTTTGGACTTTTCCTTTGGGCTGAAATTTTTACTACCTATTAGACCTTCAATTGTCTCAATATTGGGCCCATAAATTGTCCTAACAATTCGGCCCATTGGGCTTTCCAAATTCAGCCCACACTTATGATACCTTAATGGGCTTTAAAATTTTCAACTTTGGCCCATTGCGTTTTTATCCATTAAATTAAATCCAGATTCCTTCCGAATAAATTTTCCTTACTTCGGAGGATGAATATCTTGTATTCTAGTTAAAATTATTTTTTCCCAATTTTTTCTCCATACTTAGGTTATTTCCTGACCAATAAAAGTCCACTTTTCTTAACTATAGTCGACTTTTTCCTTAATCATTGACCAAGTTGACTTTTTCTCAAAATTTCGAAAGTGTCATATCTTATGTCTTACACTCTCGTCTTTACATTTCCACCGTTCCCGGTAGATAATTACACTCGAAACACCTTAACTTGCTAAAAAGGTCCATTTTACCCTTTTTTTTTTTGCTTTTACTCTCATTCTCTATGTTCGGAACTAAATTAAACTGAATTTCCTTCATGAGCTCTCTATATTTTCTCATTTTAAGTTCTTCTCTTCAGTCAAAATGATTCAGATCCACTTGGTTTAGCCTGTGACTCTTATAGCTGACATTAGGCTTTTATGTAGCTTTTAAGTGTTAAAGCATTTCACCAACACTTAAATCTAGTAAATACTTTTCTTATGATTTAAATAACTCAATACATGTCTATACATGTATAAATCATAAGGAACAAGCTACATAAAATACGGGTCTGACAATGCAAGAGGAACTAAATCAATTTGAAAGAAGTAAAGTGTGGAATTTAGTTCCTAGACCTAGTGATTATCCTATAATTGGAACTAAATGGATCTTCAAGAACAAGATGAATGAAAATAGTGTGATCATAAGAAACAAGGCTAGGCTAGTAGCACAAGGTTATAGGCAGGAGGAAGGGATAGACTATGATGAAACCTATGCACCAGTAGCAAGATTAGAAGCAATAAGGATGCATCTTGCTTTTGCATGCTACAAAATTTCAAGTTGTATCAAATGGATGTGAAAAGTGCATTGAATACATCAATGAGGAAGTTTATGTAGAGCAACCGCCCAATTTTGAAAGTCCAAATTTTCCTGAACATGTGTACAAACTTTCTAAAGCACTTTATGGTTTGAAACAAGCTCCTAGAGCTTGGTATAAGAGACTCTTAAAATTCTTAATAGAAAATGGATTCTCAAGAGGAAAAGTAGATACAACATTATTTATCAAAACTAAGAATAAAGATTTACTAGTTGTTCAAGTTTAAGTAGATGATATCATTTTTGGATCAACTAATGAATCCTTATGTCAAGAGTTTGCTAAAATTATGCAAGGTGAATTTGAAATGAGTATGATGGGAGAGCTCGCCTATTTCTTGGGACTATAAGTAAAGCAAACTAAGGATGGGATCTTCATTAATCAAGCAAAGTATACCAATGATTTGCTCAAAAGATTTGGCATGGATAATTGCAAGCCTCAAGCAACTCCAATGGGCATTAATATAAAACTTGATAAAGATGAAAGTGGTAAGTGTGTTGACACTAAGCTATATAGGTCTATGATTGGCTCATTGCTTTATCTTACTACAAGTAAACCTAATATTTAGTTTAGTGTGTGCTTATGTGCTAGATTTCAATCCTAACCTAGAGAATCACACTTATTAGCTACAAAAAGAATTTTTAGGTGTCTTAAAGACACACCTTTTCTAGGACTATGGTACCCTAGAGATTCCACTTTTGCTCTTCATGCTTATTCGGATGCAGATTTTGCAGGATGCAAAATAGATAGGAAAAATACTTCAGGAACCTGCCAATTCTAAGGGAATAGATTAATTTCATGGTTCTATAAGAAACATAATAGTGTAGCACAATCCACAATCGAGGCAAAATATATAGCAGCTGGTAGTTGCAGTGCTCAAGTGTTGTGGATTAAGCAACAAATGAGAGATTATGGTGTAGACATGAAACAAGTTTCCATTAAGTATGATAATACCAGTGCAATTAATCTCTCCAAAAATCCAATTCAACACTCTAGAACTAAACATATTGAGATTAGGCATCATTTCCTTAGGGATCATGTGCAAAAAGGGGATATAATTCTAGAATATATTGATACATTGCATCAAATAACTGATATATTCACCAAACCCCTTGACAGAGATAGATTTTGTGTTCTTAGAGGTGAATTAGGACTTATGACTGCTCCTTAAGGTTTATGGACTTCAAAACTTAAATTCCAAACTCATTTTCAACTAGTTTTTCAACTCATTTTTTGGGCAAATGGTATGAGAGATTGATCTCTTCATATTATAGATCGATCTAACATACTCAAATTGGCCTAAAGCAATAAGGTTATGCTAAGCATATCGATCTTCAATCTCATAAGATCGATCTCCTTAAGCTTCTGTATTTTTCAGATCGATCCCTGTATTTGCCAGATCGATCTCCTTAAAGCCTCTGTATTTTACAGATCGATCCCTGCATTTGGCAGATTGATCTTCTTCAGCTTCCTTATTTCACAAATCTATCTCTATTTTTATTAGAGCGATCTCATTAAGTTTTTGGGAATGACAGATCGATCTGGTAACTCGACAGATTGATCTCATTAGCCCTGGGCTATATATACTGTTCACAAAATCCCCAAAATCCCAGAAACCCATTTCAAAATCCCTAACCCTGCGTCGCACCTCTCCTTCCGATTTCTCTCTGGGATCGATCTCTGGAAAGGTTTTCGTTGAATCTATTCCATTAATCTTCATCTTAGAAACCTACATTGTTGATTTTAATTCAAAATTTATTGTTTTCATAGATTAATCTTCCTTAGGGTTTCTATTGAACTGTTCAATTGCTTAGGAATCTGTTAGAGAACTCTGTAGAGCATCCTTATGTTGGGTCTTGGCTGATTGAATAGTGAACATAATGCCTCGTCTTAAGAGAGTCGCAAACAAAGAATCTAGACAACCCTCAAATGTTTCTAGGCCCTCCTCCTCTCAGCCCTCAAATGTCCCTCCATCCTCTGTCACCACATTTAGCAGGTTTTTTTAAACACCTGCAAAATGAAAACAATTTGAGGAATACTTCTCTACCATGCCTATTAAACACTGGAAAACCATAGACTTCTTTTTCCTTTCACGCATTGACTTTCCATATTTGACAAAAATGCAAGAATATGGTTGGCTTCCCTTTCTCAAAATTAAGACCCCTGCTCCTCCTAATATTATTAGGGCATTTTTCTCTAACGCTGAACTCATCTATGATCCCGATGACCCCTGTTAAATTATCAGTTTTAAAACCTTCATCATGGCCAAGACTATCTCAGTAAATACAAATCTTTTAGCAGGAGTTTTTGAGATTGAAGATGTAGGTTTAACTAATGAGGAAGAAGAGGTACCTCTCGAATTCAATCTTCTTGGAGACAAGGCAAGTGACCTACTTATCCACCCTAGGTTACTTCACCTAATCATATCCTAGAACCTTCGACCCTATGGTACCCGACACTCCATAATTCGTAAACTATATCATTTTTGGCTCCATCATCTTCATTCCCCTCAAGGCCAAAAACCTAACCTCGTCCACTTCATCTATGAAGATTGGTTAAAGATAGTGAGGGGTTAAGCATCCACCATCGTTTTTCCTCTGCCGCTAGCCTTTTTACGACAAAAACTTAGGGTTGACTGTTCTTGCGAAACTGGTGAGGTGCCCTCTACGAAAAGTGTCCTTAATATCGACACACTTCATCACGTGGGGTACTACACAGACCTCCACAGACATTGGCGAAATAAGAACGAAGTATCTCAGGAGGTAGCCATGGAGGAGGACATTCCATCTGAGCCTACAGCACCATCTATTGAGGATCCTACTACGTCTGCTGCCCCGTCTACTGCTCCAGTTGATACCGTTACATTCATGATAATGGACTTTCGACAACATTTTGATTCAATGATGGAGACTTTTGCACAACGCTACACACATCTTGAGACACGTC
The DNA here is from genome assembly GCA_033439115.1 of Firmiana major. NCBI lineage: Eukaryota > Viridiplantae > Streptophyta > Magnoliopsida > Malvales > Malvaceae > Firmiana > Firmiana major. Next base: position 37,091,557 of record CM065907.1, on the reverse strand, counting down.
AAAACTATATTATGTGTCAACTTGAAGAACTAAAGGCGACACAATAAGCCATGTTCGATGAGCTCCAATCGACTCGTGTTCGCGTTGATGACATTGCTAACCACTTTCCCCCGCCATCCTCTTAGGACATGATTGTTTAGTTTCTCCTTGCTGTGTTAATATTTTGAAACTTGTTGTGATGCTGTATGAACTCATATCTATATATATTTTGCAATGACATTAAGTTTCAGATATATGCTCCATACTGTGTTGATAACTGCTTTCCTAATATATATCTTATTCATATTATGCTCAATATACTTTCTTGATATGAAAAAAAGGGGGAGAAAGAACATGTTTGTTATGCATTGTTTAAGGGGGAGCATAAATTAAGGGGGAGTTTGACACTGGATGCATATGTTAAGGGGGATATTAAACATGTTTTAAACTAGTTTATTGAATAAGTTTTGTCATATATAAAGGGGGAGATTGTTAGGTTGATATATTTTGAAATGACAAAACAATAATTCAATAATGGTTATGATAAATCAAGGAATGTTTAAAACATGTTAAGAAACTAATTGGAACAGATTAAGATATAATCTTTGCTAAAAACTGGGCTATAAAGGATGAGAGATCGATCTCATGACATGAGAGATTGATCTGCTCAAAGATTAAAGACACAGAACAAATACTGGGATGAAAGATCGATCTCCAAGGGTTATGAGATTGATCCTTATTTTATAGAATGTTTATAAGATCGATCTGGTCAAGTTAGAGATCGATCTCCTTAAGGTAAGGTTAAAGGTCTTAGATCGATCTGTAGATCGGTCTATGATCAAACAGAATGTTTATGAGATCGATCTCATATGGATAGAGATCGATCTCCTCAAGACAGTAAGCTTATGAGATCGATCTGGTGTATTTAGAGATCGATCTCCTTCACACAAGAACACTTGTAAGATTGATCTATAGATCTATCCTATTCAAAACAGAGAGTTTATAAGATCGATCTTCTGGTTTGAAAGATCGATCTCTCACTAACATATTATGAATTATGAGATCGATCTCTCCAATAATGAGATCGATCTCCTTGCTTTGAATTGCTTTGTAATTGCAGGAATTTGAATTGAAAGATCGATCTGGCACTCTACTGGAGGTTCCCAATGGCTCTTTCTGTAAAATCTTCAACGGGAAAAACTGCATTTAATGCTTCACCAACTTGCTGAGTCTATAAATAGAAGTCATTAGGACATTCAAATGCAGAGAAGCAAGCCTGGAAAATACTACAAGCATATTCTTTGTGTCTTCAATTTAGAGTGCATTAAATCTCCATTCAAAGCTTGTAACCAAGTGTTTTCTTGTTGTACCTACCTTTGATCAGTTCACTGTTATATTCATTCTCATTCAAAAGAAAAAGGAGAGAGAGTTTCCTTGTGATTAAGTTCTGTAAAAGAGAGTGAATAGTCTTATTTGAGAAGAGGTAGAGAGGTTTTTCTTTAACATTGAAAAGGAAATTGTATAGATCACTTTAATAGTGAAAGAGAAGCCTTGACAAGAAGGTCAAGAAGAGAGGACGTAGGCAAGCGTTTTGGTCGAACCTCTATAAATCTCTGAGTTTGCTACTTCTCTTCCTTATCTCCTTTGTTTTACTGCACTTTATTCTATTGCTTAATATTGTCATTGATTTGGTTAATTGCAATTCTATCTAAAAGAGCTTAAATTTAGCATTTAGCCTAGAAAACCCGATTCACCCCCTCTCGGTTGAGCCAACAGGGTGATTATCGATCGATTGATGAAGTCAGCTCACTTCTTAGCTATGAAGGTTATGAATACTCTGAGTGCGTTGGTAAATTTATATGTACGGGAGATTGTGAGGCTACATGGCATTCCAGTGAATATTGTGTCTGACAGGGACTCCCGCTTCACTTCCCACTTTGAGGAACATTTTTAGGAAGCTGTGGGAACCCTATTGAGTTTCAGTATAGCTTTCCACCCTCAATCTGATGGTCAGTGAGAGAGAACCATCCAGACTTTGGAGGATATGTTGAGAGCTTGTGTGATAGATTTTACAGGTTCTTGGGATGACCATTTGCCATTAGCCGAATTCGCCTATAACAACAATTATCACTCGAGTATTGGGATGGCACTGTATGAGGCGCCATATGGTTGTAGGTGTTGATCTCTGATTGGATGAGAAGAAGTGGGTGATTGAAAGATGTTTGCTCTCGATTTAGTGAAGCAAGCCTCTAAGGATGTCCAATTGATATGTGATAGATTGAGGACAACTCAGAGTAGGCAGAAAAGCTACACTGAGATGAGACGAAGGCCTTTGGAATTCACTGTAGGGTGAATAAGTATTCTTGAAAGTTTCTCCCTCGAAAGGGATAATGAGATACTAGAGTGAGTAGGAGATAAGGCATGTAGGCTAACCTTGACACCTGAGCTAGCAGGCATTCATAACGTCTTCCACATTTCGATATTTCGAAAGTATCATCTAGATCAGGCACATGTGATTCAGTATAAGCCATTAGAGCTCAAACATGATATGTCGTATGTAGAGACGTCGATTTAGATATATGATAGGAAGAAGAAAGCATTGTGCTCGTAGACGATCGTTCTGGTTAAGGTTCTCTAGCAGTACCACACTTCGGAGGAAGTTGTGTGGGAATTAGAGAGCCTGATGTGAGAAAAATATCCGTACCTATTCGAGAATTGACTTGGTTATAATTTGGAGGACCAAATTTCTTAAGGTGGGGAGGAATGTAAGACCCGAAAATTCGATCATTTTTTAATAAATTGTCATTGTAAACTTGAATTTATGTAATCTTGATCAATAAAGAAGAAATAATTAAATTTTAAGTCCAATTGATCAAGATACCAATTTATTGCGCTAGAACCGAAAATTTTCATTCTCGGGAATTATTGTGAAAATATGAAAAAATATTTTTGGGAAAATAAAATAAAAATGAGTAAATAAGAGATATTTTATTTTTATATTATAATAATAATAATATAAAAATAAGAAATAAGATATTTGTATGTGTTATATTATTTGAAAATATAATATATAATTATAAAAAAATAATAAAATAGAAAATGAAAAAAAAAAAGAAAACAAAAACAAAAAAAAAACAAAAGCGCGAAAACAAGGGAAGGAAAGGTTGGAAAACCGATCCTCCCCTGGTTTTCCACCGGTGGCGACACGGAGGGAGATGGCACGATGGGTCACTGACGAAGGGTGGACCGATACCAAGCAACCTTCTCAGCGCCGCCATGCGCCCCAGATCGTCGGTAGTGAGGAGATCGCTAAGGGAGAAGCCGAAAGGAGGAGAAGAGTAATCTGATGAGCTCGACGCCGATTTGCCCTGCGCAACCGCCAATCGAAGACTCCCCAGGCGAGGCTGAACTGAGTGGTAGTGGAATGGGCCAGAGAACTGGTTGCCAGCATCGGCAATGACGAAAGAAAAAAAACCAGCAGCGATGCCGAAGAGTGAAAGGGCCGAACCGGCCACTTTCCGGCCAGCCCAAGCTTGGCCACCACCAGATCCACGCATCGCGAGGCCTGACAGACTTACTGGAAGTGGAAGTCGGCGAAGAACCGGCCGGTACAGCCTCAGAAAGGTGAAATGGCCACTGAACTGGTTCGGACCAGTTTAGTGAAAATAGGGGTTGAACCGGTCCGAACCGGTTTAGCCAGGAGACAAGAAAAAGGAAAAAAAAAAGGAGAAAAATTTTGTGATATCCTAGGTTTACGGGTAAGCCACGCGAGAATAGGCTACAAATGTGAATTCAATCGAGCCTCAAATTTTGAGCCATCACGAAAACTCGGGTAAGTGAATCTTACTTACTATAACTTGTGTAGTTATACGAGTTAGGAATTAATCACATAAGTTACGGATTTACTGCGTATAAAATGCTTTTTGTTAGAAAAGGCTTAAATAACGTGATGGAAGTGTTAATGGGCCCCACAGATGACCCAATAATTGTTAATTAGCCTATGGAGCCCAATGGGCTGTGACAAAATAAATAGTAAAATCGAAATGAGCTTAAATAGAGTTGGGCTCAATAAGAGGCAACGAGGCCCAATAAGAGCAATTGAGCCCATTTGATGAAATAGACTACATAGAAAAGGATAAATGAGTTATCCAACTTAATTAATGTGATTGATAACTATCTACAGCTCCAGGAGATATATTCAGAGCCGGATAGACTGATTTATGAAAATGAAAAAAGGTGAAAAAGTGTATTCGACTGGATTCCAGGTAAGAGATCAATGCGAGCTCTTAGAGATAGCTATACGTATTTTCATCGTCGTTTACATTCACTTAAATTCCGTATAGAGTATGGATATGAAATTTTTGAATAGTACCTAAATATGGGAAAATTACGAAAATACCCTTAGACTCGGGAATTTTTGGAAATGCACAAAGTGAATGAAATCCATATTTCTATGTGAAAAAGAGATTTTGTGAAGCTGAAATGATAGGCTGGATCATGATTTGACTGTATGCATTAAATGCACATTTTTCTAAAGTGTGATTTGATTGACAAGTGATTTGATGGGATGTTACTCTCTCACTCTGTTTTGTACCGTTTTGCATATCGCACTCGATTTGGAGTACCACTATGATTGGAAATAGAGTCAGCTGTCTATTTTGTGTGTGCAAAACCGTGCTAGAGCTATGATAAGATCTATGGATTTATCCAGATCCGCTCGCATTTGATTTTGGTATGACATATGTACAGACCGTGCTGGAGCACTGCTCGCACTGGATTCTATTGTGATTTGTGATTGAGATCGTGCTGGAGCCCTCATATTGACTATGTGTCACACTGACTTGCTCGCACTACATCTGAAAGGATAGTCTATGGTTGATAATTTATTTGGTTGGGGTGGTGAGCTTGTGACTCAGACACCTACAACTGTGTGGTAATTGTATTGTGGTTCACGGAGTACGTTGTACCGTGTAGACAACATGGAGTACACTATACCGTGTAGCTATGGGATGTGAGGATTGCGTCTTTGGACTCGGGCATGCTGTGTCATTGTTCTGATTTGTGGTAGTCCTGAGATAGGAGTCGATGGATAGACTAATCCCATCCTTAGATTCAGAGACACCCTGGCACACCTGATCCGTGATAGCTTGTGGATCTCGGACTTTGGCCAATTGTCCCTTGGATTTGTGTGGATCCCTACCTAGACTCACATGTTTTATTGGTTTCGGTGATGAAACTAATTGTGATTTGATTTTTGTGATGAAACCATTTGAAATGAGAATATGATTTAAATGTGAGTTTCCATACTGAACACATAAATATTTTACTCTAAATGAGTTTTGATATTCGGTTTTGGTAGTAAATTGCTATGTGTTTTACTATAATGGTTTTGTGAATGCCATGAGGTTTTCGGCATAAACCATGCATTATGAGCATAGTAGATAGTATGGTTATCTACTTGTTTTCATATATTAATGCAAGTGTTTTGAAAAGTAAATGCATTTGTTTTACGAGATGATAAAACATGCATTATGAGCATCGTAGATAGTGTGGTTATCTACCTATTTTCATATATTTCTTACTGAGCATGTGGTGTTCATCCCTTTATTTTTTTCCCCTCTATAGAGCATTTTAATAGAGTGTTTAAGCGACGTCTGTCCTACGATCTTTTACACACAGCTATCCAGCAGCATCGAGGTATACACACATGTACTTTTTGTATTTGAATAATAGGGTACAGTGATGTAGTCACGTTATATGGGGGATGTATATATATAAGGCAATGTAAACGGTTTCTAATTATGAAATAGTAACTTTATGAGCTTCCGCGATGTTAATGCCTGGGATGAAAGCATTGTCTGTTATGCATATATATAATATATGGAACTGAGTGATGGATATTGACTCATAGCCTAACAAGTGAAGTGAAGTGAAGTAAGTTCGCGAAAAAATTGTAGTGATTTTTGGGAATTTGGGTCGCGACAAGCATATCCCAACCTAAGATTAGTCAACTATTTCCTCTATAAATTTGATATGTTAGCACATTTAAAGTCATCCAAAAACTCAATGGTCACTCTGTCTTTAAAAAATGTTAATGACAATAAGAACAATAACAACAAGAAAGGTAATAGAATCAAAGAAATGTAGGAATAAAAACTAGTTAATTCCCAATGCGGTTTCCAAACCATGAAAAGCCACGCTCCATGTCCTTCTTTTTGAGCAGGTATCTATATGCATCCACTAACCTCCTCCTAAGCACAATCCACAAAATTCTTTTACGTATATTAAAATGAAAATCCAAGAAAAGACATATCTCATTATATGCTGTTAAGTGAAAGATATTGGCCAAGCTTTTAATAATCCTAAGTTTCAACTTATGTGAACGACTCATGGTAGTAGCATTTCTATGTAGATCATGGTACTCCCCGATAATTGTTTCACAAACAAGGCCCTAAGCATAGACACCAATAGAGATACACTGCCACGCAAAATCACCTGTAACAAATACAAATTATAAACATTACACGGTACTTGTAAAAATAATAGAAATACAAATCTCGAGTATTTGAAATCGCATGTAGCAGAACCAGAAACCAACATTTTATCGATGATCAGTAAATTTAAAGGATGAAAATGGTTTTAAGAACAGGGATAGAATATGACCTATATCATGGAGAAGTGCAGTTAGTAATTTAAGTCAAGCCAAGCATAATGTGAATCCTGGTAAAACTGAGTAGAAGTGCAGAAGGCTGAAATTTGTTAATTTAAGTGTTTGTTTATTTAGCCATCAACGAATCAAATTCAGACGTACAAGGAACATGTTGAGATCTTAGAGATCAGCTTCCTCCGATCCCTCCATTCATCTTCAATGCATAATCAAGATTATCTTCTCTCATTTCCATCCAGTGATTCTCTGTCCAATCATGTAAATGAAAGCATGAACAATAAACGGAAAAATAGGTTTTATTGTTGGGAGCAAAACAAACTTTGGCTATGTAAATTTTTTAGCCTGGTATATGCTTTACAAAATTTTTATTTTGTTAATCACTACAAATATATTTTATCACTACTCTATTATCTAGTCTCTTTATCTTCCTAACATATTGGAAGTTTTATTGTTTGTTCTGGCAATAAGTGTTTAATTTGTTTAATCTTTTTCATCTTAATAGAAACAAAGATAAGCAACTCTTGGAATTTTTTTATGTTCTAGCGAATTTTTTTAACTAATTTAGTCTGTATCCATAGCTAATTAATTAGAACCTCATTAAAGTATTTTCAAAGTCAATACTAAATATAAATATTGCACAGCATCACTACTAAAAAATATTGCTTATTTGATTTTTTTCATATTTATACAACGATATTTATTATTTTTGTGAATTCTTATCAAGTTGACAACGATTAAAAAAATCGTTAAGATATCTTATTATATTTGCAACAACTTTTCATAGTCGTTGCTTATTTGATCTTTTTTTATACATTTTATATAATGATACTTATTGTACCTGTGAATTCTTAATAAATTGACAATGATAAAAAAAGTCATTACTATACTTATTATTTTTGCAAGAGTTTTCATAGTCGTTGCTTATCTGATTTTTTTATATATATTTTATACAACGATACTTATTGTTGTTACGAATTTTTATTTAATTGACAACAGTTAAAAAAAAAATCGTTACAAATTTCTTATTATGTTTCTAATGACTTTTCAATTGATTTTTTCTTTATATTTTATACAGCGATATTTTTTATTATTATGAATTTTTATTGTTATGGGCAATGAAACCCGAATAAACTTTAACGCAAAAAAAAAAAAAAACTTTAACCCCACATGCAATCGAGATGCACCACGTGGCGCGAGCAAGACACACCACATGGCGTCCATGCAGGAGGGATCACCCCTTGTATGTATTTGGGAGGCACCTCCCACATACATAGGGGAGGATACCCTCCTTCCATAATTGTGGGTGTGCCATGTACAAGCGGGAGGGTTATCCCTCCCATACATAGGTGGGAAGCTACCCTCCCGCCTCAATTGTGGGTGCACCATGTGGCGCACTTTCATGTGTGCGTGAGTCTATTATTCTGGCATATACGTGGAAGAGTCTGAATTGTTTGTACGAGAGCATTACGCATTGGAAAACTACGTGCTCAAGGGCCCATACATTGAAATTTATTCAGATGATTTTATCCTTAAATACCTTTTGATTACGCAGGACTTGTAAAACAGTATGAGACACTTAATTAGCAGACAAATATGTAATTAAACGTGAAATCAATCCCTATAAATAGATGGCAGGTATGATTCGCTAGGAAGGATTTTTTTTTTAATAGAAAAACTCTGCAAAACTCTCTCTTTATGACCTAAGCATCGGAGTGCTTATGCAGGGAATCTCTCTAATTATTTTTTTCCTTACAGAACTTTTCATGTAGGTGGCACAAAGCTCAAGGCTTTGACGTCAGTAAAACATCATTATTAATTTGGTAACAACAAATGGCCCTATCTATGGGAATCTAAGAAAAAAAAAGCCTTCTACTCTATAAAAAATGGTAAGGACACGATCAACAACAATTAAAAGTGATGGAAATGAAAATACCGTGAGTTTCCTAGTTCGTAACTTGGGCCATGAAGCTCAAGGGGAGAGAGAAGCACTTGTGAACATGATCTCTGTGGTAGAATTTGAAGCTATGAAGAAGAAGGGTGAAGAGATAGCCCAAGCATTGTGGGTTATGGTTGACTTGTTTAAGGGCACATTCCAGCAAATGAACGTGCCTCCAATTGTGCAAAACTTGGTGGGCGAAGGAAGCCAAAGGAGGCATACTACAGATGTAGCGAATATTGAACGCTAAGGTGTTGGAGAGCCTTGACGTCAAGCTGTGAGAGACCCTGTGTGTGAGATTGTGGTAGACTTGAGACATCGAAGTGTTAGAGAGCCATGGCGCCAGGGTGCGGGAGACCTTATGCATGAGACTGCAGGGGGCCTAAGACGTCAAGGTGTGAGAGATCTTGGGAGTCAGGGTGTAGCAGATCCTGAACATTTGAATGTGGGAGGCCCTTAGCTTCAGAATGCTAATGATCTACCAAAGAATGATCTAGGAGGTGTTGGAATGATAAGGTCTCATTCTCGAAAATGGATCCAACTTGGGACCCTGAAATGGAAAGGGTGGATTTACCACCTTAGACTCATCAAAGGCCAACCCATATCCCATAAGGGAAGGAGGTTGTCAATTGTGATCAAGCTGATTCATGTAACACTGAAAAGATGCAAACTCGATCCGCACCAATGGCACAAGAGGTTACAGATATGAAGAAAATTATAGAACAAATCTTAGAAGAAAAAAGGTTAGTTCTGGCTGAAGAAAGTCAGATGAGAAGAATCTTATTTAGTACGGCGATCATGGGAAAACCCTTACCTCTAAAATTCAAGATGCCATAGATAACGACATATACTGAGAAGATTGACCCTTATGACCACATTCAAAATTATTAGTCATTAATTCTTTTGCATGGATGAGAGGATGAAATTATGTTTAGGGGATCCTCCTTAACTTTAATTGGTCATGTGCTGAAGTGGTTTAATAGTTTGGCGGAAGGGTTCAATTCGTCTTTTGATCAATTGAGGAGTGCGTTTTTAAAGGCCTTCGTGATAAATAATCAAAAGAAGAAGGAGGCTACTTATCTGCTTACCTTGAGACAAAGGAATAAATAATCACTGAAAAGCTATGTAGATCGGTTTCATGATGCTACTTTTGAAGTTTGTGATCTGCAAGCTGGAATAGCTGTGACAGCTATGCTACAAGGGACAAAGTCTGAAAAGTTACAAGAGTCGCTATCGTTGGATCAACCAATAACGATTTCGGTTGTTCTCTAGAGCAAACAAGTATATCGCTCAAGAAGAAGTGATGAAAATGATACAGATGTGTAACCCTAATGAAGGAAGGAAGTGAGAGAGAACCTGATGATAAAAACACAAGAAGATCAAATAAATCAGGTAAAGCTCTAAAGTTGAAGTATGCTAATTACACACAGTTTATCGAGCCACGTGCTTCAATCTTAGATGCAATCGAGAGAATTTGAATGCTTCAATTCTCTCGAAAAGGTGAGGGAAATTTAGGATGAGACCTTAAGTCCTATTGTAGTCTCCACTCTGCCTTTAGCCATAAAACTGAAAAATGCGCGAGGTAAGCCACGCACTCAAATTAAAAAGGGCTTGAAGCGAAAAATGCGTGTAAGACCCGAATTTAGTTAAAACACGAAATGAGTGTGTTCGTGAAAGGAAGGATTTAAATGGTATTCCCAAACACGTGTAAGGGTAAAATGGTCCAAAGACCAAAAGTCGATATAAATTCGACAAGAAAATTTAATTAAAAATCTGGGATTGAGAAATCTTGATCAATAACGAAGAAATAATTAAATTTCGAGTCCAATTGATCAAGATATGAATTTACTGGAATTAATCAAAATTTTCACTTGGGATAATATCCCGAAAATACGAAGAAATTATACCGAAAAAGTAGAAAAATATATTAAATAAATTAAATTAATTAATTATGGTAAAATGTAATATTTTAAGGAATAAAATTTGATTGTTTTAGATATTTTCGATATATTATAATATTTTAATGATTATTAAAATAATAAAATAAATTATAATAATAATAAAAAAAAAGAAGTAATCGGAAATTGGTCGGGGAGAGTGAAAAACAAAAGAGTTGAAAACTGAAAAAATGGAGACCCACGCGTGACCGAGCGACCCACGGCCACCGGTGATCAACGACCTCAGGCGAACACCGGAGGAGAAAGAGGAGAGGTCGGCGAACTCCACGGCACCGGAGACGCGCCGTCTAGACCTCAAAAATCGACGAACGGAGGAAGATAGAACCGCAAGGAAAATGGCTCGATTCCCGACGATCCATGGTAGCTGGGCTCGAACGGTGGGCACTGGCGTGATCGGGAGGAGGAGGCGGTCCTTTTGAGACCTGTAGCGGTCGACGAAACCGTCAAAATTTGACGGATCGAGAGGGAGAGTGCCGCCAAGGGAGAAGAGAAATCGGTGACCACCGGCGTCGATTTGGCCAACCCCGACCATAGCTGAACGTTCCCCTGCTCCAGGTGCTCCGATTGGTGCCAGAAACAGCCATAGAACAGGTCGAAAAAGAGAAGAACGGCAATGGGAAATCCTGAAGCGGTACGGATCGGTTCAGCAAGAAGTGAACCGAACTGAACCGGCTGGACCAAACCAGTCTGAACCGGGTTAAACCGGACCGAACCGGTTCAGCCAAGAAGGAGAGGAAAAATGGAGAAAAAGAGAAAAAGGAAAAAGGGGAAGAGTTTTTGGGGATACATTGGACTTCGGGTAAGTCGGTAATAGGTCAAAAGTGATCGATTTGATTTTCAAAAAATTTATTTAAATTATATTGGATCAGAAATTAACCTGGAATTAAATATAAAATTGTGCAGTTCGACGATAAATTCTGAATGTGAGCCGATCAAACTTCGATTTGCGGACCATCACATAATTTTGGGTAAGTAAAGCTCATTTACGACAACAATATGACTATTACGCAATTGGAATTTATTTTGTAGATTTCGGATTAATTTCTGCATAAAAATAAATTATTTTCGTATTTTTGAATTAATTGTCGTAAATGATATACGGGCTATCCAAAGAGTTTGGAATGAAGCCCAATAGGTATTGAGAGCCTAATAGACCCAAAGAAAGGATTTAATAAGTGAAAACGAGTTAGAAATGGGTCGAGGCCCATTAAGATGTAATCGGGCACAATAAGGTAAAACGGGCCCAGTGTTTTAGATTTGATCCGTATAAGTGAAATACTGATAAGCATATTAGAACTGACCTAAACATGTGGTTATATGCTGCTCCGTAGACTTGGTTGGAGCGAATTTGGATTAAGAGACCTCGTATCATCGAGACGGGATAAACTTGCGCGTGATTCCAAGTAAGGGAATTTTGTAAGCGCTTAGAGATAGCTGCGTGTATTTTTAGGGTTATTTACATTACGTAGAATTTCATAAGGTATCTAGAAATAGAATAATAATTTTTACGAAAATCGAGGTATATGTGAAAATTATGATTTTGCCCCTAGTTAGGAAAATTTCAAAAAGGGTAGTAAGGCTATGAAATTGCATGACTTTCATGTTTTTTATATACGTATGATTATATTGCTTGAATTTAAGCAAATTATGGATAGGCTGGCTGTTTATTTCATGTTTTTACATGAAAGGGCACAAATTGGGTACCAGATGTGATTTTTGATTGGTTTTAGTGAGATTGAGCACCCTATCATGTTTTTATGAGTTTTAAATTGTACGTGGATTTTACTTCATTTTATGCATCCGTATTAGAGCATTGCTCGTATGTAAATTTAAATTGGATTTATAATTATTTTAAGTCGTATTGGAGTGCTGCTCGTAAACAAATTTTATTGATTTTTATGAAACCGTGCTGGAGCTTCGCTCGCATCAGGGTTTTTCTGATATCCTGAATATGCATGGAGCCGTACTGGAGCTTAGCTCGTACAGGAATTTTATGACATGCATATGACCGTGCTGGAGCCTCTTGTAGACTGTGTGTCACAGTGAGAAGATATGCTAACACGTGTAGATTGAGATATGGGTTGGTTATCGACATGGTGTGGAGTGGGATAAGACCTATGGCATGCATCCCCAGACTGTGATACTGGGTTCATGGAGTACGTTGTACCATATATGTCACACGGAGTACACTGTACCATGTAGTCATGACTATTGTATTCACGTTACTTGATATTCTGGCGGGTATGATTTGACCCCACCTCCCGTTACAGTTGTGATACCCTGCACACCAAGATCCGTGTAGCCTGGGATCACAGAGACATAGTCCTCGATTGTTTCCATATAGTAACCTGCATGTCTCACGTGATATATATTTGATTGGTCTTGTTAGATCGGGGTAGACCTGAGAGAGTAGTCGAGCCCCGATTTGTGATGATTTTCATGAAATGTGGTATTAAATGAGAAATTGATGGGTTTTAAGAGGATATTAATGATTTTAATGATGTGTTAAATCCCTTTGGGATTGTTCTGAAGGGTTTTACTGTATCAAGCATGAGAGGTTTTACATGAGATGTTTTTCATGTTTTACATGGCGATTCATGTTTTACGATATATGATATACTCATACATGGCATGGTTTTAATTTCCTCATGCTTGAGATATAAAAGTTTTGCATGTCATGCCTTTACCAGCATGTAGATAGTGTAGTTATCTACCTGCTTGCATTAGTGCCTTACTGAGCAAGTTGCGCTCACCCTTTCATTTTCCACCCTACAGAGTATATTCAATAGAAGAAAGCGACAGTAGTCTTGTATTTCAGTTATCCGCTGCTTCCTATCAAGACCAGGTATACACATTCGTATAATTTTTGTATCTGAACATATAGAGGCACAATATTGTACACGGATGTAATATTGGGGATTTATTTAGTTAAAATGAATTGATATGTAAATGAAATATGGAAAATAGATGTTAAGGTAAGTAACATGACATGAGGGACTAACATTGACGCATAGCCCAATTGTTGTAGTGAAACTGTTCATGACGGGTAAGGAAATGAAAAAGCGAAAAATTTGTAGGGGTTTTTAGGAAAAATGGGTCGTGACAGAGGTGGTATCAGAGCTGTGTTGGCCTGATATGAGTCGGTGTTGGTGGTTAAGGAAATTTACATCCCCATGTACTGTGCATTGTTAGATACAATTGTGTATATCAAGGTGGAAGTGCAGCTAAGAATTTAGTTTCTAATGCAAGAATATAGTTTTTATAACTGATAACCGCTATTGTGAAGGGTACACATGTTCGAGGCCATAGAGATAGGCCTGAGAGTCGAATGAGTCGTCACACGAGACTCAAGATGAGAGTGAGGTGGAGGCTGATGTTGAGCATACTCCATAGGGTCCTATAAAGAGACCAAACATTATTGAGACAAGCTCAAAGAGGATGGAGTGGAGTGTAGAAAATATGTTGGAGTTGTTTACTTAATCTATGCAGGTAGTTAAGGATAGGCAGGGTAAAGCCTAAACAGATGCCTCAGACTATAGAGATTCCTCCACCCCTCCGGTATTTAGCGAAGTAAAGAAACCAATAGTTACTAAGGACTGGGTGAATGAGATAGTAAAGTTGTATGAATTCTTTCGGTGTATGTCGACTGAGAAAGTGACTTTTAAATACGTTTATGTTGGAGGGTGAGGCGGAGCATTGATGGAAATTTGCTAGACCCATTTTAAGAGTTAGACATCAAGGACTGACATGGGAGATAATTCTGGATGCATTCCGGGTAAAGAATATCCCTAATACTGCTCAGAGGAAGTTACAGATGAATTTATGAGATTAGTTCAAGGAAACTAAATCTATTGACGAGTATGAAACTCAGTTTATATTCCTGGGCAGATATGACTTCGACACTATAAACAGTGGGAGTCGAGATGTCAGAAAGTTCATGGAAGGGCTCAAATTATCGATTAGAGTTCGATTGGCTCACTACCTTTATCGAGGCAGTGCGCAGAATACAGTTACGTGAATAAGATCATGTGTTGCACGCCTCTGAGATTGGGAAAGGTAGCAAGGGTCGAAATAGAGACAGAAGAGAATAGAGAATGACAGAGATGTCAGAGCAAGAAAGAGACCAGTTGGTAAAAGCTTAGAGTTGATGAGTCATGAGATAAGATGATTGGTAAGGCCCCAGTGTATCTAATTTCAGCACTTTTGAGGGGTATTGTGATTGGAGGACCCCGACTTGCTCCATAGTAGTGTAAGCAATGTAGGATGTGTGGTAGATACCACGAAAGTAGGGCCTACACCTACACTTTATTGACTAAAATAGGCGTTAAATGTGGTAAGACGGGCCAATTATTTAAAAATTACTCAGAGTTGGGTAAGACTGCCCCACAGAAGGGCAAAGAGACAGAGAAAAAACCTTGTTGGTATCTCTACACCGAAAAAGGGAGGCCACAACCGAAGAGAAAGGGAAAGTAGGTTGTTGGACGAGGGCGAGTGTATGCCTTGGACCGGGATACTACTGATGTTTCATATGATGTGGTGAAAGATACCACACTGGTTATGAATGAAGACATAATTATGTTACTTGATCCTCGTACTACGCATTTATTCATACCGCCTTCAGTTGTATATAAGTTAGTGAAAGACATGAATGTCTACACCCTTGGGTACAAGACTGATAGTTAGTACCCCAATGAAGGAGGGTTAACTAACGGAATAATTATGAAGAGATTATAAGTCGAAAACGGGGGAAGAAGTATAAGTTAGCTAATTTTATTCAATGGAATATGAATAATTTGAAGTAATATTTGAGAATAAATTGGTCGGCTGCAAACTATGCAGTTCAGATTTCTATCCTAAGATAGTGATATGTTTACCCCTGAAAAAGTATATTGTAAGTTTTGACAAGTAATAAAAAGGGGTGTAGTGATTGAAATTAAAGGAGTAAATGATTGTACTCACGGAATGAGTAATGACAGAGTTTGTTATAAGTGATATACGAAAGGAGATAAGCTTTGAGATATGATAGATCCTGAATACATGATCTATTGGAATAAGAGGCGTATGCAAGGTAAGAATATCTCTGATATGTGAAATAATTTGGATTAAGCGATATGTAGTAGATATGAATTGTGACCAAGGATAAGGGGTGGATATATCCATAACCAGTCCATGTGGTCAAGTCTAAGAGTTAACAAAGGTATTTCAAAATACCTCCCCGCCTGAAGACTTGACAGCGTCTAGAAGTACACATAACCTATAAATTGAAATCGACAGTCATAATTTATACATTTAAAATAGGGTACCTTTACTGGTACAATAAAGAAATATAGAATTCGATTAATCATGAAGGTTTAAAAATTAAAAATTTATAAAAGCCGTTAATATAAGAAAAAGAAAATGACACTGGTTAGTATCTTGAACAGAAGCAATTTCAAAATGACATTATACCTTTATGCGTACATAGGTTAAGGATATGGGTAGTTGAAATATTTAGTGGAACTCAACTACGATAAGGTATTTAAACTTTACCTAGACCAATTTGTTATCATCCTTATTGATGATATTTTGGGTGTATTTAAAGTCTAGGGAAAATTATAAGTAACAATTGGAAATTATTTTTACAGAAGAGTTGTTGAGAGTTTCTCGAAATGGACTACTTTGTTGACACATTTAACTTAGAAAAGTTGTATTTGAATGGGATGATAGACGTGGCAGGAGTTTTGGTGTATTGAAGTATGAACTGACCACCGCATTTACTTTCACCATACTCAATAGCTCAAGAGGTTTCTCATGAGTCTATGGATACCTCAAAATAATGAATGAGCTATGTATAGATGCAAAAGGGGAAGATAGTTGATTATGGATCCAAACAACTCAAGGATCATGAAAGAAACTATCCGACTCATGATTTAAAGTTGAGAGCGATAGTGGTTGTACTGAGTATATGACACTACTATGTACACGGTGAGAAATTTCAAGTATGCACTGATCATAAAAGTCTCGAGTATCTGTTTTCACAAAAAGAGTCGAATATGAGAATAAAGAGGGTTAGAGCTTCTGAGGGATTATGATTGTGGAAATTGTACCACCTAGGAAAGGTTAAGTGATGGCTAATGCCTTGAGCAGAAAGAGCCTCGAGATGATATTACATGTAATGGTCAGGGAGCGTGAGCTGCTAGAGCAGTTGTAAGTCTCAGTAGTGATGTGATCCCCTCTGATGATGACAGTGATTGTGTGACAGCTAGCCTGAGATTAGAACCGGATTTGAGTGACCGGATTTGATAGGCTTAGCGTGATGATCGGCATGGTGTCGATAGTGTGGGTTAGATTCAGATAGGTATAGTGACAAAGTTCACAGAGAGTGATGATGGCTTACTGAGGTTCAGAGACAGTATAAGTGCTCCTAGGACCACAGTGATGAGATAGTTATTGTCAGAAGCTCACTCTTCGGGATATACAGTGCATCTGAGAAGTAATAAATATATCGAAATATTAAAAAAGGGTATTAGTGGTTAGATATGAAAAAAAACATTGTAGAGATTGTGAAAAAGTGTCTCGTATGCCAGCAGAGTAAGGTAGAGTATGAGAAGTCTGTAGGATTATTGCAGCCTCTACTTATATATCGACACAAAAATGGGAAAAAGTTACCATGAATTTCGTGATGGGTTATAGAGGACCCGGATGAATCACGAGGCTATCTGGGTGATAGTCGATAGATTGACTAAGTCTACCCACCTTCTGGTTAGGAAATCCCCAGATACTCTGAATGTGTAGGCGAATTTATGTGTATGGAAAATTGTGGAACATTTTGTAGCGTTCCAGTGAGCATGGTATCAGATAGGGATTTTCGCTTCACTTCCCACTTCTGGGAACGTTTTTTAAGAAGCTATGGGAACCCGACTGAGTGTTAGCATAGCTTTCCATCCTCAGACAGATGATCAGTCAGAGAGGACTATATAGGTTCTGGAGGATATGATGAGAGCGTGTGCCATTGATTTGATAAGCTCCTAGGATGATCAGTTTTTACTGATCGAATTCGTCAATAATGATAGTTGTCACTTAAGTATCGGGATGACTTTATATATGAGGCATTGTATTGCCGTAGGGGTTGTTCTTGATTTGGATAAGAAGAAGTGGGTGACAGATAGAAAATTGTTCCCGAATTGGTAAGACAAACCTCTAAGAATGTTCAGTGGATTGTGAGAAATTAAGAACACCTCAGAGCAGATAGAAACACTGTGCTGACAAGAGACAGAAACCATTGGTATTCACCGAGGGTGAATCAATAATGTCGAAAATTACTTGTCCTAAGGACATAACGAGATTCAGAAAGAAGGCAAATTGAGTTTCGTTAGATTGAATCCTTTGAGATTGGACAAAGTGGGAGATAAGGCCTGTAGGTTAGCATTACCACCTAAATTAGCAAGCATCCATAATGTGTCCCATCTTTTGATGCTTCGAAAATACTATCCGAATCCAGCATATGTGACCGGATATGAGCTCCAACAGCTTAGCTCAATGAAAGTATAACTTATGATTGGAAAATCAATACTGGTATTAGACAGAAGAAGAAAGTGTTGAGGTTTAAGATGATCTCCCTAGTCAAGTATGTTGGTAGTATTGCACTCCGGGAAAAGTCACTTGAGAATGACAGTATATGATACGATAGACGTACCTGGAGTTGTTTATAGATCCATTTGACTTGGTTCTAATTTGGAGGACCAAATTTCTTAAATGGGGGAGATTATGTAAGACCCGAATTTAGTTAAAACATGAAATGAGTGTGTTCGTGAAAGGAAAGATTTAAATGGTATTTCCGAACATGTACAAGGGTAAAATGATCAAAAGACCAAAAGCCGGTATAAATTCGACAAGAAAATTTAATTAAAAATATGGGATTGAGAAATCTTGATCAATAACGAAGAAATAATTAAATTTCGAGTCCAATTGATCAAGATATGAATTTATTGGAATTAATCAAAATTTTCACTTGGGACAATATTCCGAAAATACAGAGAAAATATACCGAAAAAGTGGAAAATAGATTAAATAAATTAATTATGGTAAAATGTAATATTTTAAGGAATAAAATTTGATATTTTAGATATTTTACGTATTTTATAACAGTTTAATGATTATTAAAATAATTAAATAATAATAATAATAATAATAATAATAATAAAAGAGAAGAAATCGAAAATTGGTCGGGGAGAGAGAAAAACAAAAGAGCTGAAAACCAAAAAAATGGAGACCCACGCGTGAATGAGTGACCCATGGCCACCGGCGTTCGACGACCTCAGGCGAATACAGGAGGAGAAAGAAGAGAGGCCGGCGAACTCCACGGCACCGGAGACGCGCCGTCTAGATGTCGAAAATCGATGAACGGAGGAAGATAGAATCGCGAGGAAAACGGCCCGATTCTCGACGATCTATGGCAGCTGGGCTCAAACGGTGGGCACCGGTGTGATCGAGAGGAGGAGGCGGTCCTTTTGAGACCGGTAGCGGCTATGGAAACCGTCAAAATTCGGCGGATTGAGAGGGAGAGTGTCGTGGAGGGAGAAGAGAAATCAGTGGCCACTGGCGTTGATTCGGCCAACCCCGAACCTAGCCGAACGTTCCCCTGCTCCAGGCGCTCCAGTTGGCGCCAGAAACAGCCCGAGAACCGACTAGAAAAGAGAAGAACGGTAATGGGAAAGCCTGAAGCGGTACAAACCGGTTCAGCAAGAAGTGAACCGGACTGAACCGACTGGACCGAACCGGTCTGAACTGGGTTGAACTGGACCGAACCAGTTCAGCCAAGAAAGAGAGGAAAAAGGGAGAAAAAGAGAAAAAGGAAAAAGGGGAAGAATTTTCGGGGATACACCGGACTTCGGGTAAGTTGGTAAGAGGTCAAAAGTGACCGATTTGATTCCTGGGAAATTTATTTAAATTATATTTGATCGAAAATTAGCCCGAAATTAAATATAAAATTGTGCAGTTCAATAATAAATTTCGAACGTGAGCCGATCGAACTTCGATTTGCGCACCATCACATAATTTCGGGTAAGTAAAGCTCATTTACGACAACAATATGATTATTACGCAATTAGAATTTATTTTTACAGATTTCAGATTAATTTCTGCAGAAAAATAAATTATGTTCGTATTTTTGAATTAATTGTCGTAAATGATATATGGGCTATCCAAAGAGTTTGGAACGAAGCCCAATAGGTATTGAGAGCCCAATGACCCGAAGAAAGGATTTAATAAGTGAAAACGAGCTGGAAATGGGTCGAGGCCCATTAAGATGCAATCGGGCCCAATAAAGTAAAACGGGCCCAGTGTTTTAGATTCAATCAGTATAAGTGAAATACTGATAAGCATATTAGAACTGACCCAAATACGTGGTTATATGCAGCTCCATAGACTTGGTTGGAGCGAATTTGGATTGAGAAACCTGGTATCATCGAGACAGGATAAACTTGCGCGTGATTCTAGGTAAGGGAATTTTGTAAGCACTTAGAGATATCTGTGCGTATTTTTGGGGTTATTTACATTATGTAGAATTTCATAAGGTATCTAGAAATAGAATAATAATTTTTACAAAAATCGAGGTATATGTGAAAATTATGATTTTACCCCTAATTAGGAAAATTTCAAAAAGGGTAGTAAGGCTATGAAATTGTATGACTTTCATGTTTTTGATATACCTATGATTATATTGCTTTAATTTAAGCAAATTATGGATAGGTTGGCTATTTATGTCATGTTTTTACATGAAAAGGCACGAATTAGGTACTGGTTGTGATTTTTGATTGGTTTTAGTGAGATTGAGCAGCCTACATGTTTTTATGAGTTTTTAAACGTACGTGGATTTTACTTGGTTTTATGCATCCGTACTAGAGCATTGCTCGTGGTGAATTTAAATTGGATTTATATTATTTAAAGTCATACTGGAGTGCTGCTTGTACGCAGATTTCATTGATTTTTATGAAACGGTGCTAGAGCTTCGCTCGTACGAGGGTTTTTTTGATATCATGAATATGCATGGAGCCATGTTGGAGCTTTGCTCGCACAAGAATTTTATGACTTGCATATGACCATGCTGGAGCCTCCTATATACTGTGTGTCACAGTTAGAAGATATGCTAGCACGTGTAGACTGAGACATGGGTTGGTTATCGACATGGTTTGGAGTGGGATAAGACCTATGGCAGACATCCCCAGACTGTGATATTGGGTTCATGAAGTACGTTGTACCGTGTATGTCACACAGAGTACGCTGTACCATGTAGTCATGACTATTGTATTCACGTTACTTGATATTCTAGCGGGTAGGACCCCACCTCCCGTTACAGTTGTGATACCCTGCACACCGAGATCCGTGTAGCCTGGGATCACAGAGACATAGTCCTCGATTGTTTCCATATAGTAACCTGCATGTTTCACATGATATATATTTGATTGGTGTTGTTAGACCAGGGTAGACCTGAGGGAGGGGTCGAGCCCCAGTTAGTGACGATTTTCATGAAATGTGGTATTAAATGAGAAATTGATGGGTTTTAAGAGGATATTAATGATTTTAAAGATGTATGGAGCATGAGAGGTTTTACATGAGATGTTTTTCATGTTTTACATGCCGATTCATGTTTTACGATATATGATATACTCATACATGGCATGGTTTTAATTTTCGCATGCTCGAGATATAAATGTTTTACATGTCATGCCTTTACCAGCATGTAGATAGTGTAGTTATCTACCTGCTTGCATTATTGCCTTACTGAGCAAGTTGCGCTCACCCTTTCATTTTCCACCCTACATGGTACATTCAATAGAAGAGAGCAACAGTAGTCTTGCATTTCGGTTATCCGCTGCTTCCTATCAAGACCAGGTATACACATTCATATAATTTTTGTATCTGAACATATAGAGGCATAGTATTGTACACGGATGTAATATTGGGGATGTATTTAGTTAAAATGAATTGATATGTAAATGAAATATAAAAAATAGATGTTAAGGTAAGTAACATGACAGGAGGGACTAACATCGACTCATAGCCCAACTGTTAGTAGTGAAACTGTTCACGATGGGTAAGGAAATGAAAAAGTGAAAAATTTGTAGGGGTTTTTAGGAAAAATGGGTCGTGACAATGCGCGAGGTAAGCGACCAAGAAAAAGTGCAAAGGTTTGAAGCGAAAAATGCGCGAGGTAAGCCACAAAGAAAAAATACATGGGCTTGAAGCAAAAAAATGCACGAGATAAGCCACACAATCAAATTAAAAATGGCTTGAAGCGAAAAATGCGTGAGGTAAGCCATAAAGAAAAAGTGCAAGGGCTTGAAACAAAAAACACGCGAGGTTAGCCACTCACTCAAATTAAAAAGGGCTTAGAGCGAAAAGTGGGTGAGGTAAGCCATGCACTCAAACTAATAAAGGCTTGATAAGTGCGCTAGGTGAGCCACAAAGAAATAGTGAAGGGCTTGAAGCGAAAAATGCGCGAGGTAAGCCACTCACTTAAATTAATAAATACGTAAAGTAAATGACGCACAAGAAAAACTACCTTCTCAAAATAAAGAATGCATAAAACAAGCCATGCTTCTGAAAGAAAGCGAAACTTCATGAAATAATAAGTAGAGCTTATCAATATAGATAAGAAATTGAAACTTTTTTAAGAAATGGAAATTAGAAGTATTGATAGAAACTTTCTATTCAAATCCTAATAAAAATCCTCTAAGTCTTAACAATTGTTTTCTTTCATATCCTAAAACATCATAACTAACTCCTTCTTATAATTTAGGAAAGTAATAACAAGAAAACATTGAAAACTAAGCTACTCTTTTGCCGGAGGAGAAGTGCCTTCACCGGGAGGATTTGAATCATCACAATCTAAATCGTCTGAGGCATCGATAACTCCCTATTTCTAAGAAGGCTCTTAAGGACCCAAAAGGTTAAAGAGTTCGTCATAAGCCTCATTCTCCACTTAAGTTTCAAAATTCTCACTGTAAGGTTCGTAATCTGTCCAACCACAAAATTCACCAATATAGTCTTCTAACTATATTGACCAATGTAACTCTAGAAAAGTCTCGCCTGATCTCACCTTTTCCAACCAAGAGCGTGCCATATAAAAACCATATTTGACAAAGCCTGTAGAAAATATAAGCTTCTTATCATGGTAGTATTATGACAGGCGATATTCTCGAACAACTTCGAAACGAATTCTATCGCCTACGTCTTGACTAATAGAGGTAGATTGAGGTTCTCTAAGCAGATTAGTAATCTTCTCTTCCATTTCTTGATTCCAATTGGCTAAACTCCTGTGGTTAGACATGAACTCATCGTAACTGGTTTAAAGGTCTTGAAACTTAGACAAAATAGAATCGTAGTTGGAGTTGAAAGAATTAAGTTCTTCACAAGTCGCGGTATAAGCCTCTTTATATTACTCTAGTGATTCAGACTTCTCTTGTTCCTTGGCAAATTTCTCCTAAATGCAAAAATAATCAAGATTCAAATCTTCTTTTTCCTTCTTTAATCGCTCAAGTCGCTCAGGAAACTTTCTGTATTGATTTCTTTCACTAAGCCACTCATATTTTTTAGCCTTCAGTTGATGAAGCTTAGCGTCAGCCTGAGCTTTGCACGTCCTATACGGCGCATTGTAAGCAATCACTTGTTGAGCTATCTGAAAATGAACAAAGATTAAATTAAGGGGTTAAAAAAAGGAAAAAGAGGTGGGAAAGACAGAAAGATACCAGCATTACTAAATAATCAGCTTAACCCTCAAGTTCAGGGAAACCCTTGAATAATTCAGTTTTATCTAGAGGAAGAATGGTTGACCATCCTAGATGAGATGCAACTCCCGGATCATGGATTGAGTTATTATCATTAACATCTGGATAGACAACAAAGTTTTGTCCATGAACCGTCTCACCACTGTCCACCTGACATCGAGAAGTATTAAGATCGGCAATTTGCGAGAGCATTGGTTTATCCCTCATAACTAATTCAACATGCAATATTCGTCTCCCGGTACGAGAAGGACGACCAGTATTGCATTCCACCTGATTATTTCGACAATATTCCTCCAACTCAGGATTGAGAGATTGGGTCTCTAAAGCTGGCTGCTTTCTCTTATCCTGGTTTCGAGAACTTGACCCCTCATGACAAAAGGGAGGAAGAACGAGAGGAGACCTCAACCATTCACCTCGAGAAGGTGGAGTAGAAGTTTGGGTTTGATCTCGAGAAGATGTCTCCCTAGCTTGTTCCCAAATAGAGTCTCTACGACGTTTGCGCTTATAAAGGTGAGTAGCCTTGGCAGCATTTTCAGTACCTTTCCGTTGGCTGAAAGCTCTTATAAGAGAATGCGTTCCTAAAAGAGAAATAAGTGAATAAAAGTTAGAACAACCATTTAGAAAAGAAATGATTATTCACAGGATAAAATGTGATATGAAATCACTCAAATCTATATAACCATCAAGAAAACGGATGTTAGCCAAGCTCTCAACCGAAGGAAGATCTAAAAAAGGGCTCCCAAAAGCCTCGCCTTGGCCCCAATCCAAGTTCTCTTCGAAGTCCTTTTCGAAGGAATCATTGGAATTCCTTACACCTTGGCTTCCTCCAGGGGAACTAGAGGGCAAAATAGGCTCAGGCTCAGAAATCGGGTCAACTAAAATGCATCCCTAACCGACAGCAGTTATGCTCTCCGAAGTCAGTAAAGATAATAAAGTGTTTTCATCATTTACTTGTAACTGAGTAATAAGATGACCATATCAATCTCTTAAATTAGACAGTTAACTGATGTTTGAGGGTCCTTGGAGACACCATTGAGTGGGAATATCTAAAGTTGAAGGAATTTCAATAATGAGCTAGTCAGAGGCATAATTATACAACTTAGTTAGAAGATCTCTAAAAAGCCTGTTTTTTCGACCTCTCTCAGATGTCACGACCTTCAATCCACCGAAAATCCACTACAAAGTTTTCATTTTTCGTTTATGATTTAATCCATTTCTTATTGGTTGTTCTTTACCTTTACCTTACCTGATCGTGAATAGTTACACCACCAACAGTTGGGCTGTGTATAGGTGTAAATCTCATCCAATCAAATCATTTAAAACTACAATTCATTTAAACGTAAACACTTCTATTTATAAATTAGAGTTGTTGTTTACATGTGTTTACAATTCTTTACATCCCCAAAAGTTACACTCCAAAATATTACTATGCTATAGCATGTCTAGATATAAAAACAATACAAATGTGTATACCTTGTATGATGGGATACAACGGATACCAAAAATCCAATCCTCAGTCGCTCACTATCTACTGTAAGTGCTCTGTAGAGGGGGTAAATAAGGGGGTGAGCAAACTACGCGCTCAATAAGGCAATCATGCGAGCAGGTAGATAGCTATACTATCTACGTGATCGCGATGCTATGCTTAAATCACACAGTTAATTGTCATACTCAAAACATATCAGTTCATGCTCGTGTTCATGATATGTAAAGCAGTTCATGCTATTCAAATCAATGCAGAATTCTTAAACAAAGCATGGAAATTCATCATGCACAATTCGAAATCAAAGCATGGTAAGTCATCATGCAAGGTGCACTTCAAAGCATTTAAAACTTAACACAAATCGATACAAATCACCATTTGTCAAGACTCACCCCTCCCGTGGACTATCCTGACCCATAAACAATTTCAAACATGGATTTATCAAAAATCAAGACATGTGAGAAAGGCATATAATATTAATAAGGGTAATAACTAGGACTATGGCCATATCCTTGTGATCCCATGCTACACGGATCCTAGTGTGCGGTGTATCACTTCTATCTGCTTTGGCACGGGAGGCAGGTCACGTCCAACCCGTCGGTCCATAACAGAGTATCCATCGTCCGAAGATGGTATATATATATAATATCCATACACAATACAACATACTCCATGCTATATGCATGGTACAACGTACTCCGTGGACCCATATCATCACATCATACACTGCCACATCTCAATATGCACGTACGAGCCTATTTAATCGGCATGGCACACAACCTACCCAAAGCTCCCAGCACGGCTCCCAACATGTCATAAAAAACCATGTGCGAGTAGTCTCAAGCATGACAAAAAATATAGTGGACATCTAGTGCGAGCAACGCTCCAGCATAATGTCAAAACCAGTATGAAAATCAGTGGGAGCTAGGCTCCAGCACAAAACCATAAAATCCATGTGAAAACTAGTGCGAACGATGCTCCAACACTAATGTATGTGTAAACCTGTCAAATTTCGTGCAAGTAATGGTCTAGCACGTTTCATTTCCACAAACTCTTGTAGGTGGCTCATTCTTTGCAAAGCATGGTTATAAAACCAAATCAAGCTATTTTTCATACAAATCATTTAAAATGTTAGCCAACCTACCAATTCACATGCTAAAAAGCAGTACAAACCCAAGAACATCATGTTCTTGCTTTTCATGAAATTTCTCAAAGTTCCCCAATTTCTTTTGCCATTCAAACATCCATTTTATTCTAAGACCCTTAGACACTTAAAGAATTCACCCATGCACCCGAAAATGCGTACAGATACCTCTAGGGTTAACACAATTTCCTTACCTCAATTCCGGGTGAAGTAACTACTTCTTCCTTTCTCACTTTTGGCGATTGGGCTCAACTTGCTCCGGATATATCCTCGGAACCTGCAAACATTCATCAATCATATGAGTCAATACCGATAACTCATGTTTTCGACTTCAACTAGTCAGTATGTCTTTATCGAACCTATTTCATACATTTGGTCCATTATCTCATTTGACCATCATTATGCCATTCCTAGTCGATTTAACTAGCAGTTCACTTAGTAACTTATCAAACACTTGGCGTAGAGGTTTATCCATAATTTCCCATTCATTCATGCATTTCTACAACATCATTTATGCACATTTTATCACTTGACTAATCTCACAAGGTGGTTTCATCCAATCATCTCAAAATCATGCATATCACCTCACTAACACCTTAGTATAATCCATTCATCATCAAATCAACCATATCATATTTTCTCACACTGAACCCATTTTAGGTCTTGCTTGATTCATCACATTCTAGGTAGTTTCTCCAATAATTCATACACCGATCTATTAACAACAACACCTAGATAAACATACTTAGAGTTGGTGTATTGGAAACTCACCTATCTTGACTTTCCTCTTGCCCAAATTTGTAAGACTCCTTAGCTCATTCAATCCAACAAGTTAAATGTTAGCTCCAAGGTATGCTATTCTTCTCCTCACAATGAACAACTTTTCTCTAATAGCTTTTTCCTTAAGTCTTTTTGGAAGGGTGTGTATTTTAGAGAGAGAAAGCTTGGTGTTTGGATAAAAATGGAGATATGTGTTGATTTGGTGAAGAAGAGGGGTTTTACCGTCAGGTTTTTATAGAAACAAGGGTGATGAGATCGATCTTTTAAGGTGAAGATCGATCTGCCTTTGGTTTTTGAACTACCTAGACTTTCTGGCATGAAAGGTGGGATCAATCTGCTCTTTGGGGAAGAGATCGATCCTTTCTTAGCAGAAGCTTGTGGAGATCGATCTGCTCATAGGGAGAGATCGATCTGCTATTGACAGAATTGAATGGAGATCGATCTGCACTTAAAAAGGGATCGATCTCTACTAGGCAAAAGAAAATGCAGATCGATTTGCTAATGGGGAAGATCGATCTGCTCAATAGGGGGATCGATCTGGCCTTGGCAGATTCACTTGAAATTGTTCTGCTTGCACAAAGGATTGATCTACCATGAATAGGAGATCGATCAGGCCTTTATCTGCAGGCTTCCTATAGCAAATTTTATAATTTTTTAAGGGGAAAATTTGTGTTTGATTGCTTCACTAATCATATTGCATTCTATTCACACTTTGAGCATGGAAAGATTCATTGTTTATGATTTTCATGTTATGGAACTTGTGTGTATTGCTTGGAATCAAAAAGGATACACAGAATTCACAATCCATGGATTATCATTTCGTGTTTTAAATCCTTATCTCCAGTCCAGATGCTTTAAGTTCTATTCGTTTAGTTTATGGCCACTTCAGCCCTTATTTAGCCTCTACATGCATCCATGATACTCATTCTCATTTGCAATCCATTCACATTTATATGATCCACAAATCATTTATCTTATAATTCCATTAATATATAATAACGTTATACATGCATGGGGTCTCACAATCTCCCCCACTAAGAAATTTTGGTCCTCCAAATTGGAACTAACTTAGTCAATGAACAATTCAGGATTCTTTCCCTGCATCAAACTCTCCAACTCCTATGTAGCTTCTTCTGCAATGTGGTTTTGCCAAAGGACTTTCAATCAGGGGATTGTCTTTGATCTCAACACTTTCTCTTTCCTATCCAATATCTGAACTGGCTTCTTAACATACAACATGCTCTCATTGAGCTCCAATGGCTCATATCTAATCACATGTGCTGGGTCCAGGTGGTACTTTCGTAACATAAAGATGTGGAAGACGTTGTGAACGCCCGCTATCTCAGGTGGCAATGCTAGCCTATAGGCCTTCTCTCTATCTCTATCAAGTATCTCAAAGGGTCCGATGTAACGAGGGCTTAACTTTCCTTTCTTTTTGAACCTCATTATACCTTTGGAAGGAGAAACTCGTAAAAATACTGATTCACCCACTATAAACTCCAATGGTCTCTGTCTCCAGTCAGCATAACTCTTTTGTCTACTCTGGGTTGTCCTTAACCTCTCACAAATCAATTGGACGTCCTCAGAGGCTTGTCTCACTGAGTCGGGAGCAAATATCAGTCGGTCACCAACCTCTTCCCATCCAATTACGGAACGACATCTTCGGCCATACAAAGCCTCATACGGTGCCATCCCGATACTCGAATGATAACTGTTATTATAGGCGAACTCTACGAGGGGCAAATGGTCATCCCAAGAGCCTCCAAAATCCAATGCATATGCTCTCGACATATCCTCCAGGGTCTGTATAGTCCTCTCTGACTGACCATCTGTCTGAGGATGGAATGTTGTGCTAAAACTCAGTTGGGTCCGCATCGCTTCCTGAAAATGTTCCCAGAAGTGGAAAGTGAAGCGGGCATCCTTATCAGAAACAACACTCATTGAAACACCATGCAACCTCACTATCTCGCGCACATATAGTTTCACTAATGTACTCAGAGTATCGATGGCTCTCATAGATAGAAAGTATGCCGACTTCGCCAATCTGACCACTATCACCCAAATCGCATCGTGATTCCTACGGGTCCTAGGTAAACCCATCACGAAGTCCATAGTGATATGCACCCATTTCCAAGCCGGTATAGGTAAAGGTTGTAATAGCCCTGCAGGCTTCTGATGCTCTACCTTCACCTGCTGACAGATGAGACACTTAGCCACATATTCAGCTACATCTCTCTTCATTCATGACCACCAATACACTCTCTGGATGTTCTGATACATCTTGTTACTTCCCAGATGCAGTGTATACTTCGTCGAATGAGCTTCTATCAAGATCAACCTTCTGACCTCTGGATCATTGGGAACACATATCATACCCCTGAACCTTAGCAAACAATCTGAACTCAAATCAAAATCAGTCTCTATACCCCTCTGTATCTGCTTGAAAACATCACTGCACTCCTAATCAATCTGTTGAGCCTGCCGGATACGATCTACTAGATCTGGTTCCAATCGCAAGCTAGCTATCTTAAGGCCACTATCAGTATCAGGCGGGGTCACATCCAAACTGAGGCTCGCGAACTGTTCCAACAGCTCGTGTTCCTTGATCATCATATATTATACCAACCCGAGGTGCTTCATACTCAGTGCATCGACTACTACATTCGCCTTACTCGGGTGGTATAAGATCTCGCAATCATAATCCTTCAGAAGCTCGAGCCACCTTCTCTGCCTTATGTTCAATTCCATCTGTAAGAACAGATACTTAAGGCTCTTGTGGTCTGTAATACTTGAAATTTCTCACCATAGAGGTAATAGCACCATATTTTCAAGGCAAATACCACGGTTGCCAACTCTAGATCGTGGGTCGGGTAGTTCCTCTCATGCTCCTTTAACTGTCTCGATCCATAGGCACCTTCCATCCTGCATCAATACACAACCCAGTCCTTGGTACGAATCATCTGTATATACAGAAAAACCTCCTGAGCTGGTATGAATGGTGAGAATCGGAGCTATAGTTAATCTTTTCTTCAACTCCTGAAAACTCTTCTCATATTTATCGTCTTACACAAACTCAACATTCTTTCTCGTGAGATGTGTCAATGGAGCAACTAACCTTGAGAATCACTCCACAAACCGTCGATAATATCCAGCTAAACCCAAAAAACTTCTTATCTCCGTAACTGTCTGAGGTCTTTGCCACTGAACCACTACTTCAATCTTAGATGGGTCCACTGACACACCATCCTTCGATACAATATGACCCAGAAAAGAGATATGCTCTAGCAAAAAATCACACTTACTGAGTTTTACATATAACTTCTTCTCCTGGAAGGTTTGTTTCACTATCCTTAGGTGCTATTCATGCTCCTCTCTAGAGATCGAATACACCAGAATGTCATCGATGAACATGATAACGAACCGATCCAAATACTGGTGAAACACCTCATTCATCAACGACATAAAAGCTACGAGAGCATTCATCAACCCGAATGGCATAACCATAAACTCAAAGTGATCATACCGGGCGTGAAAGGCTATCTTGGAAACATCTCTATCTCGAATTCTCAACTGATGGTACCAAGATCTGAGATCTATCTTAGGAAAGACTTACGCCCAAAGCTTATCCAACAAGTCATCGATGCGTGGAAGGGGGTACTTATTCTTGATGGTTGCCTTATTCAACAACCTGTAGTCAATACACAATCGAAAGCTCCCATCTTTCTTCTTTACAAATAGTACCGGTGCTCCCCAAGGTAATACACTCAGTCTGATGAACCCCTTATCCAAAAACTCTTGTAACTGCTTCTTCAATTTGTCCAACTCAATCGGAGCCATTCTATACAGTGGATTAGATATTGGCTCTGTACTAGGTGCCAAATCTATACAAAACTCCATTTCTCTATCCGACGGTAACCCTGGTAAATCATCCAAAAATATGTCTGGGAATTCCCTAAACACTGGGATATCTCTCAATTCTGAAAATGCCTTATCCGTCTCAAGCACGTATGCAATATAACCTTTCAAAACATCAACCATTTAGTCAGCATAGAAGTGCAATCTATTTCACTTACAACAATTACTGTTTTCATTACTTTTCAAGGGGATTTTACATTACATTGTTTGTGGAAACTTAGGATAACGCTATCTATCCCTGAAAAAGTTACCATCTTAGAAAAACAATCAACTACGGCACAGTTTGCAGCCAACCAATCCATTCCTAGGATTACATCAAAATCTCTCATATACATCAAAATGAGGTCGGCTAACATTTCCTTTTCCCCTACTTTCAACTTACAACCCCTAAACACATATTCAACCAGCTGACTATTATTCATGGGAGTGCTTATCAGCATCCTCCTACCTAATAGGGTAAGCTTCACATATTTAAACAATTTACATGCAAATGCAAGTGATACAAATGAATGTGTGGCACCAAGATCTATCAAAACATAAGCTTCAAGATTAAAGATTAAGATGGTACCTTTCACCACATCTGACGACTGATTTGCAGTAGCCTGGTCCAGTGCGCGTACTCGCCCTCTTCCAACTACCTGCTTCGCCTTCTCGTCAGCTATCGCTCTCCATCTCGGAGTAGGAGTATCAGCTAGAACTCTCTCTGGCTCCTTGCCCTTCTGTGGAGTACTCTTAGTCATCTCTGGGCAATTTCGGATCACATGCCCTGGCTTCCCACATCGGAAGTAAACTGCAGGAGATCCATAACACGATCGAGTACCATGGTACCTATCACACTTACTGCACTCTCCTGTCGTAGGCCGTGACCCTCTAATCACTATACCCTTTGCTGGAACTATGACCGGATACATGAGAGGCTTAATTATCTTCTCCCGGATCTCCTCAATCCTCGACCTCTTCCTAGAAAATCTCATGCTTCCTTTATAACTGAAGCCTATGTCCACTGTCGGTCTCTTTATATCTCTGTCCCTCACTCTACCAACCTTTCCAAACTCTGAGGTAACTCGTTCGATGACTTATTCACACAATTGTGCCCTGTGCACTGCCTCCTCGTAGGTCATATGTCAAAGGGAACTAATCAGGACCTGATGGTTGGTTCAGTCCATCCACAAACTTTCGAACCTTCTTGACCTCACTGTCCATCGTGCCAAGATCATACCTGCCTAGGGAGATAAATTTAGTCTCATACTCATCCACCGATCTACTCCCCTAGGTCAAATCTAAGAACTCCATTTAAAGCCTCCGCTGCGCAGTATCCGAAACATATTGCCTCCGAAAGGCCTCCAAAAATACATCCCAGCTGATCTTTGTATGACAGGTTCTTAAAATGGGTCAGGTGGACTTTTACCAATGCTCTGCCGATCCTTTCAGCATGAATGCGGTAAACGCTACGATTTCAGTAGTAGTGCAGTCGAAAAACCCATATAATTTCTCAATTTCATTCACCCAATCCTCTGCAGCTACTGGGTCCTTAACTCCACTGAAAGATGGTGGGTTAAAGTTTTTAAACTACCGTAACCTATCCAGGTCACATCCATAACCCCAATCTCTACTACCCTGTGGTGGAGCAACAGTAGATGGTGTATCCTGTAATGGTGGAGGTGTGGGAGTATCAGTAGTCTGAGGTTCTTGGGTTTGCTGTGGAGGCCTCTCAAGAGAAGCCACTCGTTCAGCATCACTCTGTGCAACTGGTCCCTGCTTGCCCCTAGCTCCAGGCAACAATTCGGCAATCAACTCCAAAATTACCTCTAAGCTCTGTTCTATCCTCGCGAAGTGTGCATCAGCACTTTCCAATCTCTTTACCGGACCCTATGGACCATGCTCAACATCAGCCTCCAGCTCTAGCTCCTCGTTAGCCTCATCTGGTATCGGCTCAGCATGGCCCCCAGGCCTACCCCTATGGCCTCTAGCTCGTGCTCTCGCCCCTTTACCGTAACTGGTGTTAGGCATTATTCCAAGATTCTGACATTCACAATCATTTCTAAGTCAAACCCATCTCGATATATACAGTTGTATTTAGACAAGCACAGTAACATGAGGATGTAATTTTCCAAAATTTTGACATCGACACATATCAGACCAACTCAGCTCTGATACCAATTAAATAGTCACGACCCTCAATCCACCGAAAATTCACTACAAATTTTTCAATTTTTGTTTATGATTTGATCCATTTCTTATTGTTTGTTCTTTACCTTTACCTTACATGATCGTGAACAATTACACCACCAACAGTTGGGTTGTGTATTGGTGTAAATCTCATCCAATCAAATCATTTCAATTTACAATTCATTTAAACGTAAAGACTTGTATTTCTAAATCAGAGTCGCTGTTTACATGTGTTTATAATTCTTTACATCCCCAAAAGTTACATTCCAAAATATTACTGTGCTATAGCATGTCTAGATACAAAAACTATACAAATGTGTATACCTTGTGTGATGGGATACAGCGGACACAAAAAATCCAATCCTCAGTCGCTCACTATCTACTGTAAGTGCTCTGTAGAGGGGGAAAATAAGGGGGTGAGCAAACCACGCGCTCAGTAAGGCAATCATGCGAGCAAGTATATAACTATACTATCTACGTGATCGTGATGCCATCCTTAAACCACACAGTTAATTGTCATACTCAAAACATATCAGTTCATGCTCTTGTTCATGATATGTAAAGTAGTTCATGTTATTCAAATCAGTGCATAATTCTTAAACAAAGCATGGAAATTCATCATGTACAATTTGATATCAAAGCATGGTAAGTCATCATACAAAGTGCACTTCAAAGCACTTAAAACTTAACACAAATTGATACAAATCACCATTTGTCAAGACTCAGCCCCTCCCATGGATTGTCCTGACCCACAAACAATTTCAAACATGGATTTATCAAAAATCAAGACATGTGAGATAGACATATAATATTATAAGGGTAATAACTAGGATTATGGCCATATCTTTTGTGATCCCAGGCTACACGGATCCTAGTGTGCAGGGTATAACCTCTATTTGCTTCTAAACGGGAGGGGGTCATGTCCAACTCGTCGATCCATAGCAGAGTATCCATCGTCCGAAGGTGGTATATATATATAATATCCATACACGGTACAACGTATTCCATGCTATATACACAGTACAACGTACTTCATGGACCCAGATCATCACATCATACACTGCCACATCTTAATATGCACGTGCGAGCCTATTTAATGCCTACTCGAAACTCCCAGCACGGCTCCCAACATGTCATAAAAAACCATGTGCGAGTAGTCTCAAGCACGACAACAAGTATCATGGACATCTAGTACAAGCAACGCTCCAACACAATGTCAAAACCAGTATGAAAATCAGTGCATGCTATGCCTCAGCACAATACCGTAAAAAT
Source organism: Firmiana major (assembly GCA_033439115.1). NCBI lineage: Eukaryota > Viridiplantae > Streptophyta > Magnoliopsida > Malvales > Malvaceae > Firmiana > Firmiana major. The sequence goes on along the minus strand of CM065907.1, from coordinate 37,057,487 downwards.
CCATGTGAAAACTAGTGCGAGCTAGGCTCCAACACTCATGCATGTAAAATTCTAGTGCGAGCTATGCTCCAGCACTAATGCATGTGTAAACCTGTTAAATATCGTGCGAGCAACACTCTAGCACGTTTTATTTCCACAAACTCATGTAAGTGGCTCATTCTTTGTAAAGCATGGTTATAAAACCAAATCAAGATATTTTTCATACAAATCATTTAAAATGCTAGTCAACCTACCAATTCGCATGCTAAAAAGTAGTAAAAACCCAAGAACATCATGTTCTTGCTTTTCATGGCATTTCTCAAAGTTCCCCAATTTCTTTTTTCTTTCAAACTTCCATTTCATTCTAAGACCCTTAGACACTTAAAGAATTCACCCATGTGCCTAAAAACGCGTACAGATACCTCTAGGGCAAACACAATTCCCTTACCTCAATTCCTGGTGAAGTAACTCCTTCCTTTCCTGCTTTTCACGATTGGGCTCAACTTGCTCCGGATATATCCTCGGGACCTGCAAACATTCATCAATCATATGAGTCAATACTGATAACCCATGTTTTCAACTACAACTAGTCAATATGTCTTTATCAAACCTATTTCATACATTTTGTCCATTATCTCATTTGGCCATCATTATGCCATTCCTAGTCGATTTAGCTAGAAGCTCACTTAGTAACTTATCAAACACTTGACGTAGAGGTTTATCCATAATTTCCCATTCATTCATGCATTTCTACAACATCATTTATGCACATTGTATCACTACACTAATCTCACAAGGTGGTTTCATCCAATCATCTCAAAATCATGCATATCACCTCACTAACACCTTAGTATAATCTATTTATAATCAAATCAACTATATCATATTTCCTCACACTAAACCCATTCTAAGTCTTGCTTGATTCATCACATTCTAGGTAGTTTCTACCAATAATTCATACACCGATCTATTAACAACAACATCTAGATAAATATACTTAGAGTTGGTGTATTGGAAACTCACTTATCTTGACTTTCCTCTTGCCCAAATTTGTAAGACTCCATAGCTCCTTCAATCCAACAAGTTGAATGTTGGCTCCAAGGTATGTTGTTATTCTCTTCATTATAAATAACTTTACTCTAATAGCTTTTTCCTTAAATCTTTTTGGAAGGAGGTGTATTTTAGAGGGAGAAAGCTTGGTGTTTGGATAAAAATGGAGAGATGTGTTGATTTGGTGAAGAAGAGGGGTTTTACCATCGGGTTTTTATAGAAACAGGGGTGATAAGATCGATCTGCCAGGGCGAAGATCGATCTACCTTTGGTTTTTGAACTACCGAGACTTTATGGCTTGAAAGGTGGAATTGATATGCTCTTTGGGGAAGAGATCGATCCTTTCTTGGCAGAAGCTTGAGGAGATCGATCTGCTCATAGGGAGAGATCGATCTGCTGTTGACAGAATCAAATGGAGATTGATCTGCACTTAGGAAAGGATCGATCTCTACTAGGTAGAAGCAAATGCAAATCGATCTGCTCATGGGGAAGATCGATCTGCTTAATAGGGGGATCGATCTGGCCTTGACAGATTCACTTGAAATTGTTCTACTTGCACAAAGGATCAATCTGGCCTTTATCTGTAGGCTTCCTGTTACCAATTTTCTAAATTTTTAAGGGGAAAATTTATGTTTGATTGCTTCACTAGTCATTTTGCAATCTATTCACACTTTGAGCATGGAAAGGTTCATTCCTTATGATTTTCATGTTATGAAACTTGTGTGTATTACTTAGACTCAGAAAGGATACACATAATTCACAATCCGTGCATTATCATTTCGTGTTTTAAATCCTTATCTACAGTCCGGATGCTTTAAGTTCTATTCGTTTAGTTTTGGCCACTTCAGCCCTTATTTAGCCTCTACATGCATCCATGATACTCATTCATTCTCATTAGCAATCCATTCGCATTTATATGACCCACAAATCATCTATTTTATAATTCCATTAACATATAATAAGTTCATACATGCATGGGGTCTCACATCAGATACCTTTTTTTATACAAAAACGTGTTGAATTACGAACGTTGCGAACTCTAAAAGAAGAGTTAAACAAGGGGATAGTAGGTGTAACATTAAATTTATAACACATGATTGTGAACCTGATCAATTACACCCATGTATGAGGATGAAGTTGGGCAGGAACTATATCATAGTGTTTGAGGAAAGCAATTCTAAAGTCAGGTAACGAAAAATGAAATCCAAATTCTAATGAGGCTCGATGTATAGGAACACCATTACTAACGGCTTGAGGAACGCGTTTTGCATTAGTTGGGAGCCTATAAGAGTAACCTTCAGGAAGAGGAAAAGTGTTACATATCGACAGAATGTCAGATTCTCGAAGCTTGGAAGAAGGACCTAAATTTATTTATTTTTTGCTACCTTGTCCGGCCATTGGGATCAAACAATAAAATTGATGATTAGGAAAATAAGAAAAATCGAGCAGATACCTTCAGCCAGAGAGTTTCGCGTAAGAATTTGACTTCAGAGTTTGACGTAAGAATTTGACTTCAGATTTTGGCATAAGAATTTGACTTCAAAGTTTGACGTGAGAATTTGACTTCAGAGTTTGACGTAAGGATTTGACTTGAGACTCTGGTTAGAACATATGAATGAATGACGAAAGCAATAGACTCAATATATATATATATACCTGCGGAAGGGTGCACGCACAAAACTCGTTTAAAAAGAATAACACATTAGATCGCGGAAGAATATAGCGAAAGATAACATGAATAGTCGATATATTAAAGAAAAATATATACTCTTTCGTAAGGTTATACCTAGCAAAAGAGTGGGGAACAATTGTTGTGGGTAATGAAACCTAGTTAAACTTTAACGCCAAAAAAAAATTTAACCCCACATGCAATCGGGATGCGCCACGTGGAGCGAGAAAGACGCGCCACATGACGCCCATGCAGGAGGGATCACCTCTTGCATGTATTTGGGAGGCACCTCTTGCATACAAGTGGGAGGATACCCTCCCGCCTCAATTGTGGGTGCATCACGTGGCGTACCCACACGTAAGCATGAGAGTTATCCCTCCTACACATAGGTGGGAAGCTACCTTCTCGCCTCAATTATGGGTGAGACACGTAGCGCACTCTCATGCGTGCGTAAGTCTATTACTCCCGCATACACGTGGATGAGTCTGAATTGCCTGTACAAAAGCATTACGCGTGGAAAAACTAAGCGTTCAAGGGCCCATACATTGAAATTTATTTGGACGATTTTATCCTTAAATACTTTTGATTACGCAAGACTCGTAAAACAGTAAGAAACACTTAATTAGAAGACAATTATGTAATTAAAAGTGGAATTAATCCCTATAAATAGGGGGCAGTTATGATTCGCTAGGAAGACTCCCTTTTTTATTTTTTTTACAGAAAAACTCTGCAAAACTCTCTCTTTCTAACTTAAGCATCGGAGTGCTTACGCAGGAAAAAACCCGTGCGTCTCTCTGATTATTCTTTTCCTTATAGAACTTTTCAAGTCGATGGCAAGGAGATCAATGCTTTGACGTCAGCAAAACATCATTGTTAATCCGGTAACAACATTTATTAAATTAACAATGATGAAAAAGAAGTCATTACTACATCTTATTTTTATATTTTATATAACAAGTCTTTCGTTATGGTATTTTATTATGTTTACAACGACTTTTTATAGCCATTGCTTTTTTCTTTTAATTATATTTTACATAGCAATACTTATTGTTGTAGTGAATTTTTTTTCAAATTCTCAACAATAAAAAAATCTTTACGATATCTTATTTTACAACGACTTTTCTTTGTTGTTACTTATTTGATCTTTTTCATATTTCATATGATGATATTTCTTATTATTAGGAATTTTGATCAAATTGACAACGATAAAAAGTCTCCTTACGATACCTTATTATATTTGCAATAACTTTTCATTTCCATTGCCAGATTAACTTTTACAATATCTATTATCATATTCATTACGGAAAAAAAGTCATTCTGGACTCCAAAAGGATTTCCAACAACTAGTAGGAATGTAAGAATATTAATTAATTACTATAATTAATTTAAAAGTTTAGATTAATAATTAACACTTGCTATGAGTGATATTTCCATAGATCAAATAGTTAATAATTTTTTGCTATAATTTATTTAATATAAATTAAGCCTTAGGTAACCACGTTTAATGTCTAAATTAGTCAGTAAGCATCTATGAGTGTATACATTTACATGTTTTACTCAGCACTTGAGACAGGTAGCATTCTAGACAGTCCTACAACGAGTAAAATTTCATGCTTCAAAATTTTCCTCATAAAAGAACTTTAAGATATATCTATTCATCAAGTTTGTAATTAAAACAATTATACTTAGACCAAAAGAAGAAAAAAAGAAAAAAACTCAGTGAAATATCCTTCTAAAAATTATTATATCAAGTTGATGACCTTACACATATTACAAAGGTGGATGAGATAAATTGGCCAAAAGTAAAAACAATTAGAGAAATAAATGTAGTGAACCATATTAAAAAATGTGTTCCCAAATAGGTTTTCGTAGAAGTCCATAAGAAATTTCTCTAAAGTACTTTTTGAAGCAAGATATATGATGCTACAGATGCAAGTAGTAAGCTAAATAGTATAAGAAAATACTAACCCTCGACTAGAATTCCCATTAAAAGAGCTTCGGTTCCGGTATTTGGATACTTAAGCTTTCTTAACTCCAATTTCGCCAATACAAATGTCACGACCCTTCTTATCCAATTGGTCCAAAAATCACCACAAATTTTTTTTTTTTTTTTTGCATTTTTCATTTCCTTTACCCAGTCGTGAACAACCCTCACCAATAACAGTTGGGCTGTGAGTCAATATTAATCATCATTTCTCATTCATTTCCAATTAATCAAAAAATAATGTCATACATTGAAGTTAAGTCATAAGCTTATACATGGTATGTTTTCTAACATTTACATCCCCCATATCACAATTCAAAATGACTACTGTGCCTTTACATGTTTAGATATAAAAAGAATCCCTGTGTGTATACCTCTTGGCGATGGAGTGCGGCGGATATCCTAACACAACGCCTCAGTCCTCACTGGGCTACTATGTACGCTCTGTAAAGGGGGAAAATAGAGGGATGAGCAACCACACGCTCAGTAAGGCAATAATGCAAGCATGGTAGATAACTACACTATCTACATGCTGATAATGTCATGGCATAAATCATTTATAATCGGAGCATGAGGAAAAAAAACTATGCCACATGTATATACATATATCATGTACTGAAAAACATGGAAATAGACATGTAAAACATGGTAAATTCATCATGTAAAACCTCTCATGCTCATCGTTATTACAACTCATCATGAAAAGGGAAATTCAATAAGAAACATCCTTTAAGATTTATCACTTTCTCAAAACACGTCAAATCTCATTACAAATAGAATATCATTTCTTTAAAAAAAATCCCATAAGGCTCGACCCCTCCCTCGAGTCTACCCTAGACAAACACAATCACACTCAGTGTATAAAAACCATGTGGTACTATGTAATATTAGGTGAGACACGTGGTCACTATATCTAAAGGACTATGTTGGCCAACTATGTCATAATTATCCTAGACCACACGGATCTCGGTGTGTGGGGCATCATGCTGGAGCGAAGGTGGGTTAGTTCTTCGCCAGACTTTTCAAATCAAAGTCACCTCCACGCAGTATAGCGCACTCCATGTGATTTACACAGTACAACGTACTCCACGGACCCATATCATGGTTGGGGGTGCCAGCCGTAGGTCTTATCTACCCCATGCCATGCATAACCTACACAGTCTCAAATGCACATGAGAGCATTTCGTTTTCTTGTAAGAGAGCCTCCCCACTAAACAGAGCCTCCCCACCCCAACGGGCTTAAGGATGTTGGCTTAAGAATCTTACCGTAGGAGAGCCTGCCCACCGAACAGAGCCTCCCTACCCCGTCGGGCTTAAGGATATTGGGCTTGAGGATCTTACCATCTCCATGGTATCATACATACAATAGTGTGAAAACCTGTGCGAGCTAAGCTCTAGCACGGTTCATGCATCATCAATAAATCTCCTCGTACGAGCAACACTCTAGTGTGGCTTTATGTATAAAATCATGAAGAAATCATGTACGAGCATAGCTCTAGTATGGTTTTTTGCATAAGAAAGTTAATCAAAATCCACATAGGAGCAGAAGCTCCAGTACGGTCTATAAAACATCATCATAATTCAAAATCGAGGTGCGAACTAAGCTCTAGCACGTTTCATACATGTGAAAACACCAAAATTCAGTGCGAGCGAGGCTCCAGTACGATTTTAACTCACATAAATACGACAGACGACTCTATTCAACACAGCTCATTTCAAATCAAACTCAGCACATGCCTCATGCTATTTCATGAAGTTACAGAAATCAAATGGCTAGCCTATCCATCAATTTGCTTAAACCAAAACAGCGTGTTTCATAAAACATCAATACATGTGATTTTATGCAATTATTAGCCTTACATCAAAACATCTAAAAAGGGAGCAGTTTCAATCATCAATACACATACCAATCATCTCATAATAACAACTAGATAGATATATCTTAAGTTTGGTATGCTAGAAACTCACCTAGCTTGATTTCCTTCTAGCTCCGAATAAGAACACTCCTTGCTCCTTCAATCCAACTAATGGGGTATTGATTCCAAACTATGTTGTTCTTCTCTTTGAAATGAACAACTTTGCTCTAATGACCTTTTCTTAAATCTTTACAAAAATGAGATGATTTTAGAGTGAGAAAACTAGGTTTTAGATTAAAAAAGAAAGAAAATGGCTTGTTCCCCAGAAATGCAGATCCAACTGCTCCCTTTTTATAGAAATGGCTTGATGAGATCGATCTGTATAAGGTGGAGATCGATCTGGCCTTGCTTAAATTCCTTAGTTCCTCGACATTTTGAAAGCATGAGATCGAACTGTTGAATGTATGAGATCGATCTGCAATGTTGCATGAGATCGATCTGCTTAATGAAACAGGATCGATTTATCTCAGGCAGAGAGCTTAGGAGATCGATCTGGTCTTAAGGGGAGATCCAGCCTGAGAGTAATGGAGATTGAACTGCTTGAGTGACGGATCAATCTCCCTCTTGCAGAATGCTTAGCATTGTGTTTTCCTGGCCATGAGATCGATCTCTCCTTGCATGGGATCGATCTGGCCTTCATCCTGCACCCTTTTGCTGCAATTCTTCCCATTTAAACTCATACTTAATGTCACGACCCTTTTTATCATTTTTAACCAAAATTCACTATAAATTTTTTGCATTTCCTTTTCCTTACCCAGTCGTGAACAAACTCACCGCTACACAGTTGGGCTGTGAGGCAGTAATAATCATTCTTTACCATTCATTTTCCAAATAAATCAATAGTATTGTCATACATCCAAATGTTAAGTGGTATGTTCATATATACTATTTGTTATAACATTTACATCCCCCATATTACAATTTCAAATGATCACTGTGCTTTTACATCGTTTAGATACAAAAAGAATCTCTGTGTATATACCTCTGGGTGATAAAGATGCAGCGGATGCCTCAGTCCTCATTGGGCCACTATGTATGCCCTGTAGAGAGGGGAAAGTAGAGAGGGATGAGCAACCACACACTCAATAAGGTAATAATGCAAGTATGATTGATAACTACTCTATCTACATGCTGATAGTGTTATGCATAAATCGTTTATAATCGGAGTCTGAGGAAATAAAACTATGCCACATGTATATACATATATCATGTATTGAAAATCATGTAAATAGGCATAAAACATGGAAATATCAACATGTAAACCATCTCATGCTCATTCTCATTAAATCTTATCACAAAAAGGAAAATTCATTTAAGAAACATCCTTTTTAAATCACATCACATCTCTTCACAATTCACTTTATCAAATACCAACACATCTCATTATAAATCTAATTATCATTTCTTTAAATCACAAATCCCACAAGGCTCGACCCCTCCCTTGGCTCTACCCTGGACAAATCACAATCACACTCATGTATAAAAACTATGTGGTATTATGTAATATCAAGTGAGACAGGTCACTATATCTCAAGTATTATGTTGGGCAACTATGTCATAAATCATCCCAGACCACACGGATCCCGGTATGGCGGGGTATAATGCTGGAACAAAGGTGGGTTAGTTCTTCGCCAGACTTTTTCAAATCACGTAACCACCACGCGGTACAGCATACTCCATGTGATATATATAGTACAACGTACTCCACGGACCCATATCATGGTTGAGGGTGCCAGTCGTAGGTCTTATCTACCCCATACCACATTTAACCGATATAGTCTCAAGCGCACGTGGGAGTATTTTTAATATCAGGCCCAAGCCCCTTATGGCCTTGCTAGCCCCTTTTAGGTTCCCTGAACACCAATCCGAATTAATGTCAGGTCCTAGCCCCTCATGGCCTTACTCGACCCTTTTGGGTTCCCTGAACACGAATTCGTATTATCCTCACCACGACATCCTACATACCACAGTGTGAAAACCTATGCGAGCTAAGCTCTAGCACGATTCGTGCATCATAAAGAAATATCCTCGTACGAGCAACGCTCTAGTACGACATTTATGCATCAAAACATGAAGAAATCACGTACGAGCATAGCTCCAGTATGGTTATATGCATAAGAAAACCACTCAAAATCCATGTACGAGCAGAAGCTCCAGTACGTCTTATAAAACATCATCAAAGTTTTAAATTAAGGTGCGAGCTAAGCTCCAGCACTTTTCATATATGTGAAAACACCAAATCTCGTGCGAGCGAGGCTCCAACATGATTTAATTCACACAAACACGATATGCGACTCATATACATTCAAAACAAATCTCAAAACAAGTTTAGCACCTCTCATGTGCTATTCCATAACATCATTCAAACTCTAGCCAGCCTACCGGTAGATTGGCTTAAAACAAGCTGTGTGTTTTGTAAAAACATAAAGACGTGCGATTTATGCAATTATTAGCCTTACTATCCCCTTTTCAAGAATCATTTTATAATCATTTCATAATCTAAATCATATATATACTGGTAGCAATTCACACATACTAACAATCATTTTCGTAAACAGTCATGCATTTCATAAACGCCCTATATTCACCCACGAGTTCAAGGTACGAGCAGCTATCTCTATATACTTACAGATTTCCCTTACCTGGAATCGCATCGCGTGATTCCACTTCCTTAGAGCTGCTTACTTGTGTGGTTCGATTCATCTCAAATAAACTCTCCGGAACTACATAAAGTCGTATATCACACCAATTTAGTCTATATAACACAACTCTTGTGTTTGCTATAGTCGATTCAACCTATAGCCTCCATTCGCGCTTATAAGGCCTTGTTGTCACGCCCCGAAAATGCGGAAAATAGGGCAAATTTAAAACTTTTTACTCATTAATTCACAATTAAAGGTGCATTCCTGTGCAGTGTCATACATCATCATAAGTATCATTCCTCAGGATCTCATCACGATATAATAAATATTGTATTATACCCATTACTCGATTACAAGTTAATTAATCCTAATACATCCCATATAATGTTATACATCAAGTGTCTGCAAGTACAATAATAGTCTGGGTACATGAAAAGATAAGATATACCTCAAGATACAATATATATGGCCTGGAGCTCGAATCCTCCACTAGCCACTACTCCATACGTCGCAGGGAGATCCTTTTTCACTTGAAGAACTCTGGGGGGGAAAGGAAAACAGGGTGAGCTTCTAAATCGCTCAGTAAAGGGGGTAAGGAACTCATTTCATAAACCAAAATTCACATCACAAAAGGTTTATTTGTATGTGAAACTCATTTGAAAACTATAGCATGAAAGTACTCAAAACGATATTCTCATATCTCAAATCATGTGAAAACATGAAGTAAAAAGGCTCACTCTAGAGCAATAACAAAGCATGTGAAAATAACGCGTTAAACGCTTTCTCAAATAACGTGATAAAATCGCAGTAAAAATAATGCACGCGGCACAGCCACTAAACACGCGTGGCGTAGCCACTGATTTAATTTCTCATCTCACGTGGCATAGCCACAAAACACACGTGGAACAGCCACTGATTTAAAATCACTCGTGGCATAGCCACAAAACACACGTGGTACAGCCACTGATTTAATTTCTCGCGTGGCATAGCCACAGAATAGGGTTTCTCAACGTGGCACAGCCACCAATGGGGTATAACGTGGCACAGCCACCAATGGGGTTTCTCAACGTGGCACAGCCACCAATGGGGTATAACGTGGCACAGCCACCAATGGGGTTTCTCAACGTGGCACAGCCACCAATGGGGTATAACGTGGCACAGCCACCAATGGGGTATAACGTGGCACAGCCACCAATGGGGTTTCTCAATGTGGCACAGCCACCAATGGGGTATAACGTGGCACAGCCACAGAATAGGTTATTCTCACGTTACCAGAACGGAGAAGAAATCGGGCTTACATGCTACCAGAGCAATGCCCGGTGTGTACTCACAACTACACACCTAAGTCTTATCACATAAGACGGGTTTGCCTTCACGTAGAACTCATAATGGTTTTTCTCTCATAAAACTCATTTGAAAATCGTTTTGTACTCAACACAAAACGTAATAAAACCGAGTTCCAACCGGCAAAGCACACGCACACATTTCTCAAATCTCAATATTGCCTTAACGTAGAGCCCAGTTATAAACTCATAAAAACATTGGGCTCCAACCGGCTATAAAATCGTGTGCAATTTAATCTCAACACAAAACCCAACATGCTTGTTTTATAAACCACAATTCATGCTAAAATAGTTTACAATTCACATACACAAATGGTTTAGATTTCCCTTACCTCTTTGCACCTCGTATAGTGCAATCGTTTCCCCCGTATCACGGACTAGCCTCGCATTCCACTCTGGAACTCCCGAGCTGTCCAAACGATGTTAAAACATCAATACTCGATTATCTCATAAACCTCAATTCTCAAAACCGAGCATAATTGCTCATAACACCTCAAATCTCTCGATTCTCGTAACTCTACCCTAAACTACAACCTCATTCACAATATCTCAACGTCCTACATTTCTCATGCCAATTATCTATGCTAATTCATCACATTGTCTATATTTCCATTTATATCACAAATTCTCAAAATTACCAAAATTACCAAATATCTACATTACTCCAACTACATTGAAATTTCATCAATCCCTAATCCTTTCTCAACTATTTCAACGCAATGACAACCACCAATATCATCAAAATCATCTCAAATATCAAGATCGAGGTTTAGAAATTACCCAAAGCTTGTGAGACGAACAACCCACGCCTCGATCCGATTCGTCCCTCGATTTCCAAGTATGTTGTTCTCCCTTTGATGAGGAACAACTTTCCTTCTTACCACAACAGCTGATTCGGCCGAAAATGGGTGATTTGGATGAGTGAGAAAGCTAGGTTTTCGGTGGAAATGGCTTTGGAAGAGAGAGAAAGTGAAATTGCAGGAGAAAAACACGGGTTCCTTATATAGATTGGAGGTAGGAGATCGATCTGCCTCTTGATGTTATCGATCTGCGTTTGAAATTTGGGGACGATCTGGGCAATTTTATGCCTAGGAGATCGATCTGTCGAGGGGTGAGATCGATCTCTTTATGGCTTTATGAGATCGATCTGCTCCTAAGGAGATCGATCTTCTCCCAAACAGAATCATTTGGAGATCGATCTCTTCCTCATGAGATCGATCCTTTCTCAAACAGAATCATTTGGAGATCGATCTCTTCCATTGGAGATCGATCTACTCCTCAAATTCCTCCTTCCTCGTCATTTTTAACTCACCAGATCGATCTCTCCTTCTCCCAGATCGATCTGTCCTCATACTTCATGCTTATTTTACACACTTAACATATAAATCTCCAATTATAATTCCCAAAATTCACTTAGCTCAATAAATTACACTTCAAATTCTTATTACATCATTAAAATATGTCTGAAATTCTCAGATCTCACACTTGTCTTATTACTCTACCCATAACTAGAGCCTATTAATTCTTTTAGGCCTATTGATTCATACTAAATCGATGTTAAATTGATATTAAGCTCATAGTGTTCATATTTCATCAATTTCTTCACTATGGCATTTTTATCAGACATCTTATATACTCATTTCCATAAATTGACCATTTTCACAATGTAACTTCATTTACCCATCTCAAATCATTCACATTATCTCATAAACACCTTAGCATACCCATAAATCATCAACTCATTCAACGCACATTTTCTCACACTTGACTTATTCTAGGTTTACTTGTTCCATCACATCCTAGGTAGTTTTTGTAAATACTGAAAATTTTCAATATACTTAGTGCTGTCTAAAAATAATAAATTAGGCAATTGAGATTAAATATGTGATTATGGGTGAATTAATTTATATAAATGATTGACTAACTTTATGTTTATATTACATAGTGAATTTAATTAAGTACGTAGACATACATGTATATATAGGTAGGCAATATTTATTTATTCACCAAGATTAATATATACAAATATATGCATATATGTTTATATATGTAGAGATGAATGTATACATGTAAATAAGTATGTATACATATATATATATAACAAGAGTAAATTATACACACACATATGTACAGGGCCGAAAGCCATTAGACAAAATAAAACACATGAGGATGATGAGATGATAGGAATGAAGCTGAAACAGGAAAGGAAATTGAGAAAAAAAATCATGGAAGCCTCGGGACCGGGAGGTAAAAGCATAAGACTAAAGAGCCTGAACCCTAGGAGGGCCTGCTATACTCTGATAATTATAGTGCCTAGGCTGTTAAAAGAAATGGGGAAGAGCCAAGGAAACTGACACAAAAAAATGAAATAAAAGCAATAAATTGAAGTGAAAGGGGATGGCAATGTTGTCCTACTATCAGGGCATGTGCATGGTAGAGTGGAATTGAAATGCGAAGAAAGTGAGACAGGGGCGAAACCGCTCCCATTTTCTATTCACTCCCTCACGCCATCCTCTGCACTGAAAACTAAGTCTAAAAAAAATTGAATAAGGAAGAAGAAACCGAAGGTAGCTACGGTTTCAGTTCGGTAGAAAAGAAATATAAAGATGATTACATATAGACAGATACGGGAATAGGTAGCAAGGAACATAGGGTAGAAACTAAGGAAGATTGAGGTAGAGGGAGTCAAGCGGAGAGAAAGAGAAAGAACAAAAGGCTGGAAAAAATAGAAGCAGCATCGTGAAACCAAGAAGAGAGCAAGAACAGGTGGCAATCGAGACTGTCGGCTGCTACATTGACAATCGAAAGAAAATTGAAGTAGGAAACTGAGAGGGAAGTAAAACAGAGGAGAGCAGAGGGTGCGAGAGGTGATGATGATGAGGGTGGTACTGGAACAGAATGGTGGAGATGATGATGGTGGTGGAGGTGATGGCTGAAGTGGCCGAAGGAAGTGAGGAAAATGGGAACCGAAGCTTGCGGGAGGCGACGACGATGATGATGACATTGATAGGAATTATCGAAGCACATGAGAGCAGGGTCGACAGGCTGAGCTGGAGCAGTGGCGATGGAAGACGAGGAGGAGTCAGTAGCGATGAAGGAAGATGGCCGAGGCATGGGAGTGATGCTGGTGAGGTTGGAAATCTGAGGAAGCGGGGGTGAGGATGAAGACTATCTGTTGAGGAAGAAATGAACAGAAAAAAAATTGAGGGCGCGGGGCCGACATGTTGGAGCTGGAAACGGGTGGCCGTAAAGGACGTGACCAGAGGGACCATCAGCGTCGAAAGGAACCGTCAACAGTAGAGGAGTGGCAGCTCCGATGGTCAGGAGAAAGATGATGAATAGTGACCTACAAAATAGAAATGAGGAAAAGAAGAAAAGGCGGGAAAATTTAAAAAAATGAAATGAATGATGAATAGTGAAAAATGAATAGTAATCGAGAGAAAAGAAAAAAATAATAATAAAGGGGGATATATATATATATAATTATATATATATATTTGGAAAAGACACAAAGAATTTGGAAACCCAAAGGAAAGGGGCTCCGACAGAAATAACCCGAGTAGATCGGGCTCGTCGACTCGCTAAGTCGAAGCAATCAAGGATTACAGACAAATACCGAGGTAAGGAATTTATGTAAGTTTTAGAGATAACTGTACATATTTTACGATTTCAAGTATATTTTCCCTAGGTAAGCAAGGTTATAATCTTGACGCATCGTAAGTAATTCGAATAAATAGGATACTAAGAAATACAAATTTTGATGTAGGAGAATCGTAGAAGGATTTAAGGAAGAATACGTAGAGGCGTCACTATTTGAACTGGTACTTTCGATAAATCGAGGTAAGGGGATATAATTTAAAACGGTAATAGTTACTTTTAGAACCTTGATAAAGAAAGCTTACAATGACATGAAGTATGATTTTTATGCATGTTTCTAAATTATATTTCTGATCAAGACTATGCTTTCTGTATTTGTGCTTTTGAAATAAAAACATGTCTTCTGAAATAATCTTTCAAATAAGATGATTTTATTTCTATGTTTTCGAATACGAAAACTAAAATATGTTTTAAGACTAAGGGCCATTTATGTTGTGTGCTTACGCACGTCAACTTCGCCTGTGTGGCATCTGAACTCACCTATGTGGCGTTTGAACTCACCTATGTGGTGCCTATATTTAGCCTTCGTGGCGCCTGCACTTCGCCTTCGTGGCGCCTGTATTTCGCCTGTGTGGTGCCTGTATTTCGCCTTCGTGGCGCCTGTATTTCGCCTTCGTGGCACCTGAAATTACCTTTGGGTTCTGAATTCCCTCTGCAGAGGATGACCGGGTTATTTTGCCGCATGATTGATTTGTTATTGCCGCATGATAAATTTGTTATTGCCGCGTGATAAATTCGTTATTGTCACATGATAATTATATGGCATATGTAGTCTCAATTTGAAAATTTAACTCTGTTTTCAGAACCGGACTTGTAGTATGTGATTTGAGTGTACGACTAGATTACGTAATATCTGTTAAGTTCACGTACTTAAAGAATTACATCTTAAATCTCGATGTTTTCTGATTTTCTTTAATCTTTGAATGTTACTATTATTATTTTCAGAAAGTATCATTATACGAATTATCATATTTTATACATATTTGAATTGCTAGAATCGTTTTTAAATACATCTTCTTACTGGGCTTTTTCCTGAAAGCTCACCCCTCACCTCTCAGACTATTTGCAGTGATCCGTAGGTGCGACCTATCGCGTACACGACGTAGGCTGTGAGAAAGAGCTACCCTATGCTAGTTTTTGTACACGTAGAAAGGTATACATTTACATTCCTTACCAGACATATTTGTATGCACAGACATCTATTGAAAGTAATGTGTCGGGATGAAACCTATATAAGAATAAATGAAATGGAATAATTTTAAGGATTGACACTGAACAGGAATACAGCCTAAGTGAATAAGGGAATAAGGGGGTAAATTAAGTTAAAAAAAATCCCCCAATTTTTAAGGGTCATTACAGTTTTAACCATCAATACACATACAAATGAACTCTAAAATCAATAAATAAACAAATGTACTTGGGCCGAAGCATTAGAAACTTACCAATCTAGTTTCTCTTCTTACTCCAAATGAAAATGTCCCTTGCTCCTTTAATACAACAAATGAGGCTTTGATTCCAAAGTATGTTGTTCTTCTCTTGGATAGGAACAACTTTGTATCTAATGGTCATTCCTCAAATCTTATTGGAAATAGGTGGATTTAGGAATTAGAAAGTTAGGTTTTTAGGTTGAAGTGGAAGAGTGAGATTGTTTCCTGAAATTTACAGATTTCACTGCTCATATTTATAGAAATTGCTTGATGAGATCGATCTGTCGAGGGTCTGAGATCGATCTCGTTCGCTTAAATCCCTCATTTTCATGACATTTTTCAATCATGAGATCAATCTGTCAATGGCTTGAGATCGATCTGCTTCAGGCAGAGAGTTAAGGAGATCGATCTGGCTAAGGGAGAAGATCGATCTTCTCCAACTCGAGAGCTAAGGAAATCGATCTACTTGCATTAAGAATCGATCTCTTCATTTATAGAATGTTTAGAAGATCGATCTGACCCTATTGGAGATTGATCTACCTTGTTCCATTGCTCAAATAAGGGTATTTTGGCTCTTCCAGATCGATCTTTCCTTATCTGAGATCGATCTGGCATTCATATTTTCTAGATTTTGCTACAGTTTTTTTTACAGTAACTCACACAAACATCCTTAGTTTTGCTGCCATAGTCATTTTCTCATCCGACCACCTTTAAGACTTGAAAATGACATCCATTCATACTTTATACACATTAAAACTTGTGTGCATTCATTGTATAACCAAAGGTATACAATACAAAACCAAATAGAAGTACAAAGATTTATGCAACTCATGCAACTTCATTCCATTTGCTGCACTACTCATTTTGAGTTACAATCACAATCATCACTTATAAAAGTCCATTTCTTCATATTCATACATAATGAAACTTGTACGTACATCACAAACTCTTATTACAAGTGTGTACATTGAATTTATGGACTTTACATCACTTATGCTTCACATTACAAGTACATCACCATACTCATGAATTCATAAGGTTTACATCTGAAAATACGGGTCTTACACTTAATCACTTCAACAACCAATTATCAATCCATTCATACTCAAAACTCAAAAACATTTATTTCTTGTAATTCATATGTAATGTAACTTGTTGTACATAAATTAATCATATACATTGCATAAAAATTTACGGGTCTTACAACAAAAAGGCTTTATGGATCTTGTCGACCATCTACCCATAGGAACCACCCAATTTTAAATAATTAATTACTCATAAACAAAAACCCAACCATCAATACAATATAGAATCTCGCTAAAGTCCTCAAATATACGTAAAAATTTTATATGTACAATACGTAGAGATACATATATGAGCATAGGTTTATTCTATAGTATTAACTAACTTTAGGGATTTCTCTCTTCTAGCAATGTGAAAAGTGACTGAAAGGTATGTAAAATATAAGTTAACTCACTCTCTTAATCACAATACACATGGCATAAACATGAGCCTAGTACATCCAAAGCTGTAAAACTACAAATTATAAGTTTACTGTACTATTTTACGATCATAGAATAACATAAAATGACTAAAATGTTTGTTAGCACTGAATTTTATATATGTTTAGAACCCTTTTTACTTAGTTATTTGATTTGTTCTTTGCAATATTAGGTATGTTTTATGTGTTTTATGCATTTGTGCAGGAAAAAGAACAATTTGTAGAAGTTAAAGCTTTTGGAGCTGGTTCTGATGATTCCGTGAAGAATTGAAGTTACAGGATGTTGATCGTGACTTATGCTGGAGCAATAGAAGAAACTGGACAGTGCAGAGCAGATCTGAAGAATTAATACCATTGCCGCAACATAGCAGTCTGATTAGGGCAATAATGTTTTTCCGCGTGGCCTTCCGCGTTTTAGTGCTTGGAAACCTTATAAATAGTCTTTTTATCAGAATTTCAAAGGAGGCGGCGATAGAAGGCTTCAAGATCGATTTAGCTCCATAGAAACTCCATCTTTTACATCTTTTTCCACCAATTTTTATTCTTGGGATGATAATTTTGAATTATTGGATGTTTATTATGATTTCTAGGAACTAAACTCCTTTTTCCTAGAATCGATGTAGCTAACTTTGGGCAGATTGCAACTACTTTGTGATATTGTTTGGATGATTTCAATTATGTTTATTTAATCTACTTGCTCTTAATACTCCAGTTGATTGGCCACCAATTGGGAATTAGTATAGGAATCCGGCACTCGGGAGAGGGGATTGTTTATATGCACAAGGGTAGATTAACATATGACATCGTTGAATCGGGAGGTTGACAAATCGTATGAGTCATAGAGAAACACAATTACTATCGCTTAATGAACTCTATTATTTAATTCTGAATCGGGAGGTTAGGATTAGATAATTTAGGTATGACTGTTTAAAACTCGAGAGAGATAAATAGGAATTAGTTTCGGCTATAAACAAGTGGATATCAAAAGAACAATTGATCAAAGGAATTGTATGAACCCTAGTTAGGTGAAATCGAGTTCTAGGAATATTTTGCCATTGATATTTTCATTCATAATAATTGTGATTTGTTTTAATTATTTTTTTCCGTAATTAATAGTTAGAATAGTAAATAGGATCTTAACCAATATGAATTACTTTTTCTAAATAAAGTTCAAGGTTGTTGATTACAGTGATTTGCAATAGACACAGTTCCCTGTAGGACGATACTTATATTTACTCTATACTCGAAAACTGACCTATGCACTTACAGTAGTGTTCCATTTGAGCACAACAAGTTTTCTGGCGACGTTGGCGGGGAATTGCTGTTTCATTTTTCGTTAACGTTGTTCCCCGATAGCTTTTACTTTAATTTAGATTTTTATTTTTGTTTTAATTTACTATCTACAAATTTTTATATATATTTTTTATTTTTTTTATTTTTTATAAATTTTTTTTAGGTGAATGGTAAAAACTCGCAGAAGTGGAAATACAGACATAAAAGAAGAGTTAGATCCAGAGATTGAGAGAACCATCAAACAAATTCAACAAAACAAATTTGAAGAGAAAGATCAAAATTTAATCATGGCAGATGAAAATCAGCAGCAGCGCGCTATACGCGATTACTTTACCCCAGTTGTGAATCAGAATTTTGCTGCTATAAGAGAGATTCCTATAAACTGTAATAACTTTGAATTGAACCGGCATTGATCAACATGGTTATGCAAAATAAATTTGGAGGTTCGGCCTTGGAGGATCCTAATACACATTTGACAAGTTTTCTGCAGATTTACAGCACCATTAATATTAATGGAGCCCATGATGATGCTTTTCGGCTGAGATTGTTTCCATTTTCTTTTCGGGATAAAGCCTTGAGTTGGTATCAAAATCTACCAGCAGGAAGCATTCCGACATGGGCAGTGATGGCACAAAAATTCTTAGCAAAGTACTTCCTGCCAGGAAAGACAATGCAGATGAGATTAGAGATTGCCCAGTTCACACAGTTAGACCAAGAGCCATTACATGAGGTGTGGGAGTGATTTAAAGTGTTATTGCGTAGATGCCCTCAGCATGGATATGATGAAGGAAACCAGATACAAGTTTTCTACAGGGGAATGACTCCGCAGACACGAGCTACTGTGGATGCTTCAGCAGGAGGTTCACTGTGGTCTAAGACACCTGATCAAGCTATGCAGTTAATTGAGGAGATGGCTATAAACAGAGCCAATGGCCAGGTGAAAGAGCTAATGTCAGAAGAGTAGCAGGTATGCATGAGTTAGATACGCAGACAGCCATCCTAGTAAGACTTGAGCAGATTTCAACACAAATTTCTTTAATGAGTATACAAGGGCTACAAGCTATGATTAATCCTGACAACACAAATTCTAACTTGATGGGGATGGATTTGGAACAGGTGAATTATGTTAATAATCACAACTTTGGTTTTCAGGGAAATCAGGTTCCTAACTATTACCAGCCAGGATTCAGAAACCATGAGAATATATCTTATGGTGATTCTAAGAATGTCCTAAACCCAGCAGCAGCAAGTAACAGCAATACAGGATTCAATAACCAAGGGAATTCCCAAGGTTATGGTGGAGTTAGAAGGAACGAATTTGAGGAGTTCATGGTTGAAACTAAAACACGATTTAGCAAAACTGATGCGCGATTTAACAACATGGAAGCTAAAATGTCAGAGATGAATACCAATCTTGGTGTGTAGATGAAGTCTGTAGAGACCACTTTGGGACAGCTAGCTGCAGCTATTAATCCTTTGAATGAAAGAGGTAAGTTTCCTAGTGATACAGTGCTAAATTCGAAAGAACACTGCAATGCTATATCTCTGAGAAGTGGGAACACCTATGAGTCACCGAAGGTAGCAGAGAAAGAAGAAACTGCACCAATCACTGAGGTGTAGAAGAAGCAGACTGAACCTATTATGTCAAAGGATGCAGAATCATAAACAGTAAAACATGGAGTTAATTCTAAACCTTTTAGTAAACTTTTTCCTAATAATCCTCCTTTGTTGAAACCATCTATACCTTATCCTCAAGCTTTGTATAAAAGGAAGATTGAATCTGAGTTAAAGAAATTTCTTGATATATTTAAGAAATTACATATTAACATTCCATTTGTTGATGCTCTGTAGCAGATGCCACATTATGCAAAGTTCATGAAAGAAGTGCTATCAAAGAAATTGAGACTTGAAGATTATGAAACTGTCAATTTGACAGAGGAAAGCAGTGCAATTTTGCAGCAAAAGTTACCAAAAAATTGAAAGACCCTGGAAGCTTTACTATTCCATGCGAGATTGAAGGATCGAAAGTGGGTAAGGCATTGTGTGATTTAAGTGCTAGCATAAATTTAATGCCTTTATCTATTTTCAGGAGCCTAGGTCTTGGAGAGGTAAAGCTGACCACCATAACACTGCAGCTAGCGGATAGATCAATTACTTATCCCAGAGGTATAGTAGAAGATGTTCTCGTTAAAGTAGATAAGCTAATCTTTCCTGTCGATTTTGTAGTCTTAGATTATGAAGAGGAGAGAGAAATTCCACTTATACTTAGGAGACCATTCCTTACCACTGGGAGAGCACTAATAGATGTTTAGAGAGGGCAATTAACCATGAGGATGAATGATGAATCAGTTATGTTCAACAACTATAAGGCGATGAAATTTGCTGATGAGCCAGAGACTTGTAAATTGATTGAAATAGTGTAGAGTTGTGTAAGAGAAGTTGAAACAAATGAGGCACTAACCGATCCTATGGCTCAATGTCTGGTAAATTTAGTTTTTAATTTAGATAATGAATTATTAACTGATAAAATTAAAAGTTGTGTTGTTACTTTGGAAGCCAACCCATTAGAAAGTACGACTACAACAACTAAGGAAAAGATTGACAAGTCACAGGTAAGTGAGAAAAAAGAAGGAAAAACTGAATTGAAAGAATTACCAAGTCATTTAAGGTATGCTTTCTTAGGTGATGATAGTACTTTTCCTGTAATTATTTCATCATTTTTATCTACTGTAGAGGAAGACAAGTTGCGTAGAATCTTAAGAGAGCACAAATCGGCAATTGGATGGTTCATTGCCGACATCAAAGGAATTAGTCCATCTGTTGTGATGCACAAAATTCGGTTAGAGGAAAATCATAAACCCTCTATTGAACCACAGAGAAGACTAAATCCAGTAATGAAAGAAGTTGTTAGAGCTGAGATTTTAAAATTATTAAATGCCGATATTATATATGCGATATCTGATAGTTCTTGGGTGGTTCCTGTGCAGGTTGTGCCTAAAAAGGGTGGAATAACAGTAGTTCGTGACACCAATGATGAAATCATATCCACCAGAACGGTAACAGGTTGGAGAGTTTGCATCGATTATAGGAAGTTGAACAAAGCTACTAGGAAAGATCACTTCCCGCTTCCATTCATGGACCAAATGTTAGATAGACTAGCCGGGCACAGTTATTATTGCTTTTAGATGGCTACTCGGGCTATAACCAGATTACAATAGCCCCAGAAGATCAAGAGAAAACAACATTTACTTGCCCATATGGAAATTTCGCATATAGAAAGATGCCTTTAGATTTGTGTAATGCCCCAGCAACCTTCCAGAGATGCATGATGTCAATCTTCGCTGACATGGTTTAAGAGATAATGGAAGTCTTCATGGATGACTTCTCGGTATTTCGTAAGACTTTTGACCAATGTTTATCTAATTTGGCACTTGTTTTACAAAGATGTGAAGAGATGAATCTCATCTTAAATTGGGAGAAGTGTCATTTTATGGTGCAAGAAGGAATCGTCCTTGGACACAAAATTTCAGCTCACGGCATTGAGGTGGATAAAGCTAAGGTGGCTGCTATTGAAAAGCTTCCCCCTCCAAAATCAATTAAAGTCGTGAGGAGCTTTTTGGGACATGCAGGCTTCTATCGCATATTTATCAGGGACTTTTCAAAAATCTCAAAACCTTTATGTAATTTATTCGAAAAAGATGTTGATTTTGTCTTTGATGATTTTTGCTTGCAGACGTTCGAAAAGATTAAGAATGAGCTTATTTCTGCACCTATTATGATCGCACCTGATTGGACAGAACCGTTTGAACTGATGTACGACGCTAGTGATTTTGCAATTGGAGCTATCCTTGGACAAAAAAAAGATAAAATTTTTCGAGCTATCTATTACTCAGGCAGGACCTTAGATGATGCTCAGAAAAATTACACAACAACGGAGAAGGAGATGCTTGCAGTAGTACTTGCATTTGGCAAGTTTAGACCATACTTAATTGGGAGCAAGGTTATTGTCTATATAGACCATGCAGCTATTCGATACCTATTTGCGAAGAAGGACGCCAAACTCAGACTTATTAGATGGATCTTGCTTCTATAAGAATTTGATTTTGAGATCAGGGACAAAAAGGGATCTGATAATGTTATAGCTGATCATTTATCTAGGTTAGAGCAATATGAAGTTTAGCAAGAACAGCCTATTCAAGAGGAATTTCCAGATGAGACAATAATAAAGATTGATGCAAATCTGCCCTGGGTCACAGACATAGCAGGAGGATTAATGCCAAGTGGATTGACTTATCAACAGAGGAAGAAATTCTTCCATGATGTTAACTCGTATTTTTGGGATGATCCTCAGCTGTTTAAGAAATGTCCAGACCAGATTATAAGACGATGTGTACTGGAAGATGAAGTTCAGGAAATTCTACACACTGTCATGCTACAGCATATGGAGGCCATTTTGGTGCAGAACGTACAGCAGCAAAGGTGCTGCAATCAGGTTTTTATTGGCCTAATGTGTTTAAAGATAGCTTCATGTTTGTAAAAACATGTGACAGATTTCAAAGGGTTGGAAACATTTTAAGAAGGCATGAATTACCTTTGATAAATATTCTAGAAGTGAAAGTCTTTGATGTATGGGGTATCGATTTTCTGGGACCGTTTTCTCCATCTTTTGGGAAGCTGTACATTCTCCTTGCTGTTGATTATGTCTCTAAGTGGGTGAAGGCAATAGCAACACCAACAAATGATGCAAAAGTGGTGATTCGGTTCCTACACAAGAATATATTGACAAGATTTGGTACTCTAAGAGCCATTTTGAGTGATGAAGGCACTCATTTCTGTAACAAAGTCAAAATATGTAATTCGACATAAAGTAGCTCTCGGTTATCATCCGCAGACAAATGGCCAAGCTGAAATTTCAAATCGAGAAGTGAAGTTGATATTGGAGAAGACTGTAAATCTGAACAGAAAAGATTGGGCTAACAAATTAGATGATGCACTGTAGGCATACAGAACAGCATATAAGACTCCAATTGGAATATCTCCC
The DNA here is from genome assembly GCA_033439115.1 of Firmiana major. NCBI lineage: Eukaryota > Viridiplantae > Streptophyta > Magnoliopsida > Malvales > Malvaceae > Firmiana > Firmiana major. The sequence continues at coordinate 37,033,985 of CM065907.1, read as the reverse complement.
TATAGGTTGGTATTTGGTAAGGCATGTCATCTACCTGTAGAGCTTGAGCATCGAGCTTACTGGACCATTAAGAAGCTCAATTTTGACTATAACAAGGCTGGAGCAAATTGGTTACTCTAATTGAACGAGCTTGATGAGCTGAGAAATGAGTCCTATAACAATGCAAGAATTTACAAGGACATGACCTAAAGATGGCATGACAAGATGATAATGAGAAGAGAATTCAGTCCTGGACAGCAAGTTCTATTGTATAATCAAAGCTTAAATTATTTCCTGGCAAATTGAAGTCAAGGTGGTCAGGACCGTTTGAGATAAAGCATTATTATGGAGAAGGAGTGCATAAATTAGACAGCATTCCCCTTGGTGAACCAAATTGAGGGGACTGGAAGCAGTCTGGCTAAAGACTTAAAATTTAGCGCTTTTGGGATTCTTAGTTTTTCATCTAGTTTTATTTTCTCTAATTTTACTAGTTTGTTTTTATTTTTATTTTTATTTTATTTGATTAGTTTGAGTTTTATTTTTCAGGCATATGTATCAGAACAGCACAGTTTGGAAGAATAATTGTCATGATCCTTCAAGAAAGAATGCATGAGTGCGTGACCAGGTGAAAGAAAAAGTAATATTTTACACGAGCTTAGTAGCTTCAGAATCGACAATCAGAAATAGAAAAGAAACGAAAATGGTTTTTCAAGAAAGGAAGTGAAGAGATACGTGACTAGTGAGAAAAAGAAAGTCAGAAAGACGGTGAGAAGAAAATCTGTCAAAGAAGGGAACAAATGTCTGAAATTTTCAAAGATGGGGGAGTGGAATACACATGTCAATGTTTGATTGGAAGACGGAATCCCTTATTTTTGTCCACCCCACTCACTATTCGATTAAGCCAAATAACCCTACCAAACTAATTTGAAAGCGGCGGTAGAACCTTTTACATCTTCCTGACTCTCTTTTTCTAGTAATACATCTTTCCTTGTTCTCTTGGAAGTACACCGATTACCCCACACCCATTATTTTTCTTTCTTCCGATCCTGTTGTTTTCTGTTGATTTGGTAGTTTAGCCAACAAATTTTTATGGGTTCGCGATCTTGGTGGTCCCGAAACCCTTGGGGGAAAGTAGAAAGTGTTTTCTTGTCAGATTGTGATAAAGACGAAGAGTGGTCCAACTTAATCTTACGTGATTTCCTTTTGGTTTCTACAACTTGAATTTTTGAAGCTCCTCTCGGTTTGATAAATTGTTGTTGGAGAAATTCTGGTTGTGACGTAATTTTTGGGTTTAGTTTGTGTGCTTGTCCGACTGGGGTCAGCTGAACACTATTCTTGTCAATTTGAGCTTCCATTGGTAATGGCACCCAAAGCCCGAACCAGGCGCAACCTCGACAGTTCAAGTCAAGCCACTGATAGCTCAGCCCCATCTCCACATAGGGAAGATTCAGTCATCACTGTTTATGATCCCTCTAGATTTGTAAACAGCCAAGGCGCAGAAAATTTCAAGAAAATTATGGGCAAAAACATGATTATCGAAAGGAGTTTTCGGCCTGATATTGGTGGCTGGGATATGTATTCTGAGTTTTTGAGGGATTTCGGGTTGCTGAAATTAGCAGGACAACCTGAAGATGCCATTCTTGATGTAGTCCAAGAATTTTATGCCAATGCAATGGAGAGCACCCATTCGACTTCTGAAGTCAGGGGTATTCTTGTTCCTTACAACGCAAATGCCATTAATCTATATCTGGACCTTCCGCAAGGGGTGCAGGATGAATATACGAGCTATGTCGCAGCTCTCCACACTGATTCTGATGAGCTGGTTCAGGTCATTAACAAACTAACAGTCCCACACACCCATTGGCAGAAGAGGCCAGAGGCTGAATCTATGGCATTCCCTTCCAATCGACTTGAATATGGTCTACACGAATTGTATGATTTTATTTGCTCACGAATCATGCCTACAACTCATAAAAGTAGCATTGATATCGATAGAGCTGCTCTCCTTTACTGTATTCTGACTGGCAAGATTGTTGATTTTAGAGCCATTATTTTTCGGTCCATGCAAGAGTTTATACGCAGGGAAAATAGAAGGGGTTTACCTCACCCTTCATTGGTTTGTGGACTTTGCAAGAAATACGGAGTATATTGGACTGAGCTTGAACCAAGACTGGCTAGGAAATCTGTAATCACTTTCAAAAATCCTCGGGTACCTCTGACTCATAGAGAAGCTACTCCTCCTGCTGCTCCACCACCACCTTCTGTTGGTACTTCTGCTGGTCCATCCACTGTACCTTCCACCACTTTCGACTCCATTGACACTGTGCTTAATGATATTAAGGAGTTGCGGATAGAGATACACAACAATAACCGAGACTATCCGACTTTCTATGCATATGTTGCCTACTACAATCGGTCATTGGTCAAGTACCTTTGTATGAGGGGTCTAGAAGGAGAAGTGGTCTTTCCCTTGCCGCCACAATGGTGTATGCCACAGCAGGGAGAGGCAGATGATGATGATGATGATGACATGGAAGAAGCTGCCCTGGAGGAAGCTGATGCTGAAGATGGCTCAGAGGAGGATTCGGACTGTTAGACTACCCCAGGGAAGTCCTCTTTACTACTTTTTCCAATTCATTGAGGATAATGAAAATCTTAAGTTTGGGGGAGTTATTGGCTATGCTCTGTGTCATGCTTTGCTATATTTTCCATGCCTGCTGTTATGTTTGCCATGCTTTGTTATGTTTTATGTGCCTGTTTCCATATTTTGAGCAATTTTTATTTATTTCAGGTTTATATGTTTGTGTGCAATTATACTCAGTTCTACAGATTAATTTTATAGATTGTGGCCGAAGATGGATTTTGCAAGGAACTGATCAAATTTTGTTTAAATGGATGATTTTTATTGTTTGAGTATTGGTATGTGGATAGAAAGCTTAACTTGAATCTTTTCACTTAAACTATGCACCAATCATATTCAATTTAAGTACTTACTGTGTTGATATGTGAAACCAAAAAGACTCAAGAACTTGATTAGTTATTACTTGAGGTGAAATCGATAGACCATGCATAATTAGGAAAATGATCTAGACCATTTTTGTTTTGAGATTGAGCCTTTCAAGCCTACCCAATTATATTAATCCTTTGAAAAACCCTTTGAGCCTAATTTTTCCATTTTGTTGTTATCTAACCATATTACAAGCCATGACCTAATTGTTTGATTATCCTATTCTTTTGGTCCCTTACTTAAAGTACTATCAATCAAAATTTTTGGATTAAGGGATGAGCTCAAAAGAAAACAAGGGTGGTTTGTAAATTGTTGGTTTGAGAACTTGAATGTTACAAACAAGGGTTTGTTCTTAGGTCTTGATGAAAAATTAGTGTCATATGCAGCTACAAGTAGGGAAGAATAAATCTTAAATTCTGGAGTATGAAACTGAGGATTTCTAAAAGAAAAAAAAAAGAAATCAAACTCAAGAATGAATAAAGTTAGGTAGTGATTCATGAGCTCAAAACAAATTAAATCCAAAGGTGATTACAGTGCTTTAGGTGGATTAAACTTCATATTATATCCTTTATCCCACCTAAAACCCAAGCCTTATGTTACAACCTTTGAAAAGTCCTTTTGATTCTTCGTTATGCATGAGTCTTTATTAGTGGAGAGTAGTAGTTAATTCAAGCATATGAAGTCTTATGTTTAAATTCTTATCTAGGTTTCGCATTAACACTTGAGTGCATGAATTTGAATAAATGATTGTACACACACACATAAGTGGAAAGTGAAGAGTGAACGGGGATTGGTTTGCTTTGATTGACTTGAACAATATAAAATCTGAAATTTATCTTAAGTTGAGAACCTTGTAAAGTCTTGAGGAAAATCCCAATTTGGTATAACAAGTATGTGAGCTGAGTATGGTTGTGAGTCTTTAATTGTTCTGTGTCTAGTATGTCTTTGCTTGAGGACAAGCAAATTTCTATGTTTGGGGGTATTTGTTAGCACTGAATTTTATAAATGTTTAGCACCCTTTTTACTTAGTTATTTGATTTGTTCTTTGCAATATTAGATATGTTTTATGTGTTTTGTGCATTTGTGCAGGAAAAAGAACAATTTGGAGAAGTTAAAGCTTTTGGAGTTAGTTCTGATGATTTCGTGAAGAATTGAAGTTACAGGATGCTGATCGTGACTTATGCTGCAGCAATAGAAGAAACTGGACAGTCAGAGCAGATCTGAAGAATTAATACCATTGCCGCAGCATAGCAATCTGATTAGGGCAATACTGTTTTTTCGCGTGGCCTTCCGCATTTTAGTGCTTGGAAACCTTATAAATAGTCTTTTTATTAGAATTTCGAAGGAGGCGGCGGCAAAAGGCTTCAAGATCAATTTAGCTCCATAGAAACTCCATCTTTTACATCTTTTTCCACTAATGTTTATTCTTGGGATGATAATTTGGAATTATTGGATGTTTATTATGATTTCTAGGAACTAAACTCCTTTTTCCTAGAATCGATGTAGCCAACTTTGGGCAGATTGCAACTACTTTGTGATATTGTTTGGATGATTTCAATTATGTTTATTTAATCTACTTGCTCTTAATGCTCTAGTTGATTGGCTACCAATTGGATGAATTAGTACAGGAATCCGGCACTCGGGAGAGGGGATTATTTATATGCACAAGGGTAGATTAACATATGACATTGTTGAATCGGGAGGTTGACAAATCGTATGAGTCATAGAGAAACACAATTACTATCGCTTAATGAACTCTATTATTTAATTCTGAATTGGGAGGTTAGGAATAGATAATTTGGGTATGACTGTTTAAAACTCGGGAGAGATAAACAGGAATTAGTTTCGGCTATAAACAAGCGAAAATCAAAAGAACAATTGATCAAAGGAATTGTATGAACCTTAGTTAGCTGAAATCGAGTTCTAGGAATATTTTGCCATTGATATTTTCATTCGTAATAATTATGATTTGTTTTAATTAATTTGTTCTGTAATTAATAGTTAGAATAGTAAATAGGATCTTAACCAAAATGAATTACTTTTTATAAATAAAGTTCAAGGTTGTTGATTACAGTAATTTACGGTAGACACAATTCCCTGTGGGACGATACTTATATTTACTCTATGCTCGAAAACTGACCTGTGCACTTGCAGTAGTATTCCATTTGAGCACAATAATGTCATTTCTACTGTTTTTGGTGCAAAAAAGGTCGCACAAGTACGGAGAGGTTTTTGAGCCCCACAAGAGTGCACACCTACACAAACATATCTGTATCATCATAAAATGATGATATCTAACTTTAAGTAAACTCTCAGAACACTCAAAATGCAAGTTTTCTATTTATCTCGGTAAATGAGCAACAATTGCAAAAATGATGATTTTGTCCATATGTCGATTTTTCACACTGACCAAATAGACACTGAATGGATTTAAGGGTATATAATGAGTCATGTCATACTCTTAAATCCTTATGTCAAACTTCATACCGAGATGTCAATCGGTAAAATCAAAGACACTTAAATTTAAGAAACGGTAGGTCTAACTTACAAATTAAAGTGCCAAACCTTATCCAAATAATATTTTATGCTTAAAATACACCATGGGTGATAAAATGCACCACCAAGGGTTGGCCTCCACCATAAAATAACAAAAAATCCTATGAAAAATTGTTAAGAGAGAGAAACCACCATTTTCACTTGGTAATATTACTTGCCGCCACCTTTTTTGCCACTTTTAGATGTTTTTAGCTAAAGCTTCCTTCTACAAACTTGTTCCTCATTGTGTCCTCTATGTCATACTACAATTTGAGAGCTCAATTCCATTTTTTTTATCAAACTTTGGCATAGGATACTAAAAGTCAATTAGTTTCAATTAAAGCTAAATCTAAGGAGTTTTGAGTTCTTTCAATTCCAGGCTTAATATATGTTGAATAAGGACTAATATGGAGTATTTGTGTGCATTTAGATTGAAGAAAAAAGACCCTAAGATTGGATTCAAGTTTTGACCACTTTGGGTTTTCTTAGTTAAGGTTGGTTTTGGAATTAAATGAATGTGATGGGAATATAAAGAATAGTATTCGACCCCTAGGTTTTTATAGAAGAAGTGGTGAATTTCGTGGCGATTTTTTTGGATATGTTACTTAATTCATGAAACTATTGAAATTGCAGGAGAAAATTGATCATAGAATGTGTATATGCAAAGTTATGTATTCGACAATGTGAGGGGTAAAATGGTAATTTTGGTCATACATCGTAATTTCAATGTTAAGTGAGTGTTAAGCATGTGTGTAATTGATATGTGCAATTATAAGGTTTAAAAAGTGTAAATTGGTAACTTTTATCACTTTATAGCTCAGGGTGACATAAATGTAGTTAAGCAAAAGTATACTGTTTGAGTGGCATTACAGTGTATTCAAGTCTTGTGAAATGATTATTGAATCAATGGTTTGACATTGTAGGCTTTCTGGGTAGTTTGGTGTGTGGGAGTTGTTGAACTAAAGCTGTGATAAGTGAATGCTTCGTAAAGCTTTGGTAAGTTAATTGCATAAGCTGCAGGTTAATCCCGTACAATACCTATTTCTATTTTGAAACTATTGTGGAATGAGGTTTAAGATTTGTATATGCTAAATGTATCTGTTAGTGAACAATCAACTACCTTATAGATATAAACTATTTTAAATCTACTTTATAGGCAAAGTAATGAGCTTATTTTACCCGATATTATAGTAGAATTTTTGCATTTTTAGTATTGTATAAGATATAAGGAAATTAATGGTTTATCATATATGTTTTAGAACCGTATTGTGATCTGTTACAGTTTTATCATATATGGTTTTACTTGGGTGAGATTTTCTAAGCTTGCATATATTTTATTTTATATACTGTAAGCTTTATTTTCTCATATTGAGCATGTTTTGATCGAATATAAGACTTATGTCTATATTTTATAAGTTTATTGTTTTTATGGATTTAGCAAGACTGTTGTTTATCCATTTCACTATCACTTCTTAAAATAATATTTTCAATATATAATCATTGAGTAGCATTCAGTTTCACCGATAAAGCAATTATGGTAACTACCCGAGTATACGTACTCCTTAAGATGGGAATTCATGTTTACCCAACACTGTCATGGTAAGTTCCTATTTTGACTGAGAAATAGACTCGGAATCAAGATCTATAGTTATAGGTAAAACCCTAGTTTCTGAGATATATGCTCGCTAAAAGCTATAGTGGGAATAACGCTTATTGGTAAATAAGGGAGTCTGACCTATGTACATATTCTATCATTTTACAGAACTATGAGATCGTATAGATTGGTGTTTTATCGTTTTACTGAACTACAAGATTAAACAGAAGAGTGTTTTATCATTTTTTGTGCTATGTTATTATTCTGATAAGTGTTTATAAGTATCGTGATTTCAAAATGTAATTATTGTTTTCAGATTGAAAAAAGTATCAATGAAATATTTGTCAATATATGAATTATTTTATTAGTTAGTCAAAAAGTATTTACCGTTTTATGATAACGCATCAATTCAATATTTTCAACATCGTTTTATAACATCGATATCAAAATCTATGGGATTAACATAACCATTTTGGTGTGGTAAGGTCAGAAGGAAAACCCTAAACCCAGAGAAAATCTATCAAAAGTGTTACATGATTTTATGATATGAAATGTATCATGAAACATGTTTTCGTACAACATGAATATTTGACCAAATATCATGTATGTGGTTAATTCTGATCTTGTGTGGTTAACTTATTTGGCTTTGTAGCTATCCCCCTTTACTTTTCCAACAAAGGTTAAGGGCAGCATTTTATTTATATTGATTTTTGTATCCGGCACCGAAGTTTATAACTTCGATAGATTCGCATCATACCTTATGGTATAATTTTAACTACATAAATGAATTCTTTTTTAGACAAATTTGTATTAATACTTAGAATTGGATGTGTATTAACTCTTGATATGATTGTATAGGCATTTTAAAGTATATTGGGACATAAATGAATGTTCATAGACGAAAGTGTCAGAATCGGCAAAATATTCGAATATATCTTTGGGAATATTTTTGGGGAGATGATGACATTTGAAAATTTTGAAAATATTATAAGAGGTAAATATATGGATGTTGCAATGCATTGCTTATGTAGATTTGGATTTTGATTGGGTTTGACCAACCAATCTAAAAAGGATCAAAACCAAGAATATTTCGATTTCTTCAAAATTATATATTGGGTTATAATATTTGATTTTGAGTATGAAATTCGGTTAAAACCTTAGGTTCGAAGCCTGAAATGAAGCTAGGTATCTTGTGACATAAAAATACCATAGGATTGTGCACATATGACTAAGAAGTGTTAAGGATAAAGCATAAGTTAGCCTAAGATAAGCTATGTTTCCGTAATAAGTTATCATAATGGCGTCCATCAGGATGTGACAGTTTTATTAGTATTAGAGTGGGATTATCTTGTTGAGTCAGTTAAGAATAAGGTTTTATGAGTTATTTACATCCCATGCACATCCCATAGTACTATGTTTGATTGAATATAAGCTGTGAATTAAAGTGATGCTCAACTAATGCATGCTAATTGTTTGTCTAGAATCGAATTGTTAGAATGCAAAGAGGAAGAGGGAGACCACCTCATGGGAGATGTACTACTCCTACACCTCCTATATTTCCTCCTATTTCTCCTCCTAGGGTGCTAAAGATGCTTGATCTACCCACACATATGACATGTCTAGAGAAAGTTTTTGCTGATATCATAGCTACACTGAGAACCTGAAAGCGATGACTGCCACTATGGAGCAACGGTTAGATAATTAGCAGCAACAAGCATTACCACCACCATAGAATCTACCACTACCACTAGTAGAGCCTTAAACTCCAGTTGAATAGCATCCGCAGTCAAGGTAGGCTACGGTTGTACCGCCAGTTCCTCCACAGTAGCCATAACCACTACCTCTTCTACAGGTTATTCCTCAACAACCTGCTGTAATGCTACTGAGTATACCGAGTTTAGATAGGCTCAAACAGTTTTAGAAAATCAACCCACTTGCATTCAAGGAGGTTAAAGAACAAGAGGAAGCAGAGACTTGGTTGATGGAAATACAAAATACCTTTAAATATATGATTTGTCAATTAGAAGAGAAGGTGCAGTTGGCAGTTTACGTGTTTGGAGCAAAGGGCGAGCACTGATGACGATCAGTAAAGTGGCCGTGAGAGGAAAGGATGTAGTGATTCTATAGGACAGATTTTTTACTATTTTCCATGAGCAGTATTTTCCAAAGAATGTCCAACGGATAAAGCAATCAAAGTTTTTGAGTTACACTTAAGAGATCTGAACGACAGTTAAGTTTATGGATGGATTGAGACCGGCTATTAGAGGTAGTGTCACGACCCAATTCCCTTCTCTTTAACCGAAAACCGCTGAAAATTTTTCGCGTTTTACTGTTACCTTACCCGGTCGTGAACTAAACTCACCACACACTGTTGGGCTGTGAGTCAATAATAAACACCACATCTCATTCATTCTCAATTAATTAAAACGATGTCATACGTTTGCATTTAATCGTGTACTTATACGAATACATGTTTTACTGACATCTACATCCCCCATAATTACAACTCAAAAGAATACTGTGCTTTTACATTGTTTAGATACAAAAAGAATCACTATGTATATACCTCTTAGCAATGGAGATGCAGCGGAGTCCAAAATACCACGCCTCAGTCCTTATTGGGCTACTATGCACGCTCTGTAGGGGGAAAAATAGAGTGGGATGAGCAACCACACTCTCAGTAAGGCAATAATGCAAGCATGGTAGATAACTACTCTATCTACATGCTGATAGTGTTATGCATAAATCATTTATGGTAGGAGCATGAGGAATAAAACTATGCCATGTGAATATACATATATATCATGTATCAAAATCATGTGCATTGGCATATAGAACATGGTAGAAACATCATGTATAAATCATCTCATGCTCGATCTCATTTAAATTCATAAAAAGGGCAATTCATTAAGAAACCTCCTTTTTAAACCAACATCATAAACCCCTTTCTCAACACATAATTACCACCAAATCAACTCACAATCACAACCACATTTTCATTTCACAATTCACGCATGTGTATAAAAACTAGGTCACTATATCAAAAGTGCCTATGTGGACCATTACATCATAAATCATCCCAGACCACACGCATCCAGGTGTGCGGGGTATCACGCTGGCATGAAGATGGATTATCCTTCACCAGACTTTCTCAACACATAACCATCATGCGATACATCATACTCCATGTGATATACACGGTACAGCGTACTCCGCAGACTCATATCGTGATTGGGGGTGCCATTACTAGGTCTTACCTACCCCATACCAAGAGTTTTCCATATCCGTGAAGGAGAGCCTCCCTGCCGAACAGAGCCTCCCCGCCTAACAGAGCCTCCCTGCCTCCTCGGGCTTAAGGATGTTAGCTTAAGGATGTAGGGCTTAAGGATCCTTCCATAAGAGAGCCTCCCCACCGAACAGAGCCTCCCCGCCTAACAGAGCCTCCTCGCCTCTTTGGGCTTAAGGATGTTGGCTTAAGGATGTAGGGCTTAAGGATCTTACCGTACCCATGTAGGAGAGCCTCCCTGCCTAACAGAGCCTCCCCGCCCCACCAGGGCTTAAGGATGTTGGCTTAAGGATCCCACCGTAAGAGAGCCTCCCCACCGAACAGAGCCTCCCCGCCTAACAGAGCCTCCCCGCCTCTTTGGGCTTAAGGATGTTGGCTTAAGGATGTAAGGCTTAAGGATCTTACCAACTTTCACAACCTTATACGTGTCACAATGAGCAAACTTGTGCGAGTAAAGCTCTAGCACGACTCAGGCATCCTCTCATACAGAGACGCGTACGAGCATAGCTCTAGTACGATTATACTCATAAGACAACCACTCAAAATCCACGTACGAGCAGAAGCTCCAGTACGGTTTATAAACATCATCATAGTTTCCAAATCAAGGTGCGAGCTAAGCTCCAGCACGTTTCATACAAATGAAAACATAGAAATCCAGCGCGAGCGAGGCTCTAGCGCAATTTATGTCATACAAATACGATAGGCGGCTCATACACAATCAAACAATCCCGGCAATCGGGTTTAGCACTCACAAATGCTTTTCCACAACAACCATACAATACTAGCCGACCCATCTACAAGCTTGCTTAAAACCAAGCAATTTCATTTTGAAAAGCATCAAAACATTAGATTTATGCAATTATTAGCCTTACTATCCCATTTCATAAAATCCACTTCAAATCCAAAACCACGCATATACTCCTCATCATTCACGAATACCATCAATCATTTATTTGAGCAACCATGCATTTCATAAAACACCCAATAATCACCCACAAGTTTAAAGTACGAGCAGCTACCTCTATATACTCACAAAATTCCCTTACCTGGAATCGCGATGCGTGATTCCACTTCCTTAAATCACACACTCCCAGGTATGTGTGTAGATATACAAAATCTATTGTATAAATAAAATATCTTTACATAACATCCCCATACAATTTTTCTCATTTTCAATGTATGACTGTGTGATACAATACGATAGATACAAAATGCTTTTGTATATACAACTCTTATACCTTAGCAACTGGTAGGAGCTGACCAACACAAAATATATTTGGAGACCACCGCACTGTTCTACTTCTCAGTATCTGGAAGGGGAAAAATAGTGGGATGAGCAAACCACAGCTCAATAAGGAAAAGGATGCTAACAAGTAGATACTGTACTATCTACGTAGCCCATGCATGATCAACAAAATCATCTTTCATTATAAATGAAAATATCAATGGAAAATGCATTTAAACATTCTTCTCTAACAGGCATTTTTGTAAAAACAAATGCTCGATATTTCCATTTAGAAATATGTCATAAAACAGTGCCATCACAACACAAGCATTTAAATCAAGATATTTATCGAATCACATCATTTCTTTCCTTTTCACAAACCATTTCATTTCATCAATTTTCTCTTATCTCTGAGACAGGTAGGGAACTTTAGGCAAACAAATATCCATGACGTATGACCATAGTCAGTGATCCTAGGCCTTACTGATCAGGTATGCACAGGGTATCACTCGCCTGAAGGGGGATGGGTCAGTCCTACCCTTTGGCTCATCTCAATCATCATCATCATCATCTTCCTCATCATAACACATATACTCACGGTACAACGTACTCCATGTGTCATCTACGCGATACTCGTACTCGCGTGCACACAGCACAATACATAGCATTCCCCGGACAACTACACTGTATAGCGTACGCCCGTGGACCCAGTCTATCCGCCCTACAATGACAGACTCATCATCCTAACCCATGTCTTATATACCAGGCGAGCAGAATCAGGGTGACACACAGTCTCCGCAAGGCTCCAGTGTGGTATCTCTCAATGGGAGCAAATGCTTCTAGCACTGTATCATCAAAAAAATCATCGTTCGAGTTAGGCTCCAGCACATTATCATCATCATCAGAAAACCATGTACGACCTACGCTCCACCATGGTTTATCAAATCATGAAAACATATGCGAGTAAAATCTCCAACATAGTCAAAATCATCAAAAATAGGGGTGAGCTAAGGCTCCAACACCTTTTTTCTATTTCAAATCGGATAGATGACTACTTTTTCTAAAAAGGAAAACTCAAATCATATTTATTGACATAGCATACGGATCCATGCAAAACATGTAAAACTAACCAACCTATCCTTCATCATCCCTTGGTCACAATAACAACATATAGTTGTAAAAAAAACACATTAAAACAAAAAATGCATGTCATGCTATTTTCCTTACCGCGTCCCATTTTCACAATTTATACCATAATACATTTCATACTTTCATACACTTCATGGCTCAATAAATAAAAATAATATCACTGCCGTCATAACTACTAAAATCGCTGCAAAAATACGTACGACTCTCTATCGTTAACATACGATCCCTTACCTCGATTCGCGCTTGTATCTCTTACGTCTTGTTTGCTCCGTTTGCGATCCGGGCTAATCGTGTTTCAACTTATTCCAATCTACACATATAAATCATTAAGTCATTTTCCTTTTTCTTCTTCTAAACATTCACATTGTCATTTACTTACCTACTCATGCTTCTCAAGCCTTTTATCATATTTCACCTTAATATTTCTTTGTAAATTCATCTAAAATCATTCACTCAACACCACCAATATCATAGTACTCCAAGATCATCACAATAGCAAACTCAATCTATCTCTTTTCCATGTACATTTTAGATCAAGTGAGTTCTATGCATCTTAGCCATTTTCTACTAACACAATATGCATTAATCAACTCCTAAAATCACCTAGAACACCATGCTTGGAGTTGAGGGTTTTAAAGACTTACCCAGATTGCCCCTTTCTTTAGACCAAACTTGTGGGATGCTTAACTTTTTTCCTTGAGCAATCCATACTTTAGATTTTTGGATATATTATTCTCCTCACTTCAAAGAATAATTTTGCCTTTTTAAGCTTCCTCCAAATCTGCTGGGAATGTAGTGTTTTCTAGAGTGAGAAAGCTTGGTTTTGGGTGAAAATGGTGAGTGTTGGAGTGCTTAGGAAAGAGGGAAACGTGTTCCAATCCAAAAGCCATGATTCTTATATAGACAAAGCCTAGGTGATCGATCTGCTTGTGGTTCAACTACTCCAACCACTCAGATTGCCTACTACAAGGTCGATCTAGTAGTAAGGGAGGATTTATCTGTTTCAATTTGAGACATTTGGAGATCGATCTGTTCCTTGTGAGAGATAGATTTCTTCCAGACCGAGGCTTAAGGAGATCGATCAGCCTTGTTATGAGATCGATCTGCCCTGTCCCAATTGAACTGATACTCGACATTTTATGAGAGGGGATCGATCTCTCATTCATGAGAGATCGATCTGCTCTTTCGCTGCACCTACATTATTGCAGTTTTCTGCAGATTCCTAATGTGTAACTCATCCTTATTTACCTAATACCTCATTTCACATTTCGTACACAACTAACGTATAATTGTATCCATTCCATATAATTCATAGACAATAAAACTTGTGCACACAACTTGAAATCATGGATTGTACATTAAATTTCATAATCCCTACATCTTTTATTATCTATACACCTATAACAATGTGCATATACATCATAGCCTCGTAAGAAATACCTATAAAACTACGGGCATTACATTTCTCCCCTCCTTAGAAAATTTGGTCTTCCAAATTGAATCAAGTGCATTCCTCAAAAAGTTGGGGATATTTCTCCTTCATCAGGTCCTCTAACTCCCAAGTGGCTTCCTCTGATGTATGATACTGCCACAGGACCTTAACCAATGAAATCAACTTGTTCCGCAACACCTTTTCTTTTTTATCCAATATCCGGATCGATTTCTCTATATATGACATATTCTCCTTGACCTCCAATGGCTCATAGCTAATTACATGTGCTGGATCCGGATGGTACTTCCGGAGCATGGAAACATGGAAGACATTGTGGACCTCTGCTAGCTCAGGTGGTAAGGCTAGCCTATATGCTCTATCTCCCACTCTATCCAAAATATCAAAGGGACCAATGGAACAAGGATTTAGTTTTCCTTTCTTCCCAAACCTCGTTATTCCCTTAGAAGGAGATACTTTAAAAAATACAGACTCACCCATAGGGAATTCAAGTGGCTTCATCTCCTGTAAGCATAGCTCTTTTGTCAACTTTGAGCCATTCATAACCTCTTACATATTATCCAAACATCCTCTGAGGCTTATCTAACCAAATCGGGAGCGAGCAACTATCTTTCACCAACCTCTTCCCAACCAATAGGTGATCGGCATCTACGACCATATAGTGCCTCATAGGGAGCCATACCAATACTTGAGTGATAACTGTTGTTGTAGGCGAACTCAATCAGTGGCAAGTGATTGTCCCATGAGCCTCTAAATTCCAACACACACGCTCTCAACATATCCTACAGGGTTTTTATAGTCCTCTTTGACTGACCATCTGTCTGAGGATGGAAAGTGGTGGTAAAGCTCAATTGGGTCCCTATCGCTTCCTGAAAATCTCCCTAAAAGTGGGAAGTGAAGTGGGCATCCCTATCAAAAACAACGCCCATCGGGACTCTATGCAGTCTTATTATTTCTCGTACATACAAGTTCACCAATGCACTCAAAGTATCTATAGATCTCATAGCTAAAAGTGTGTCAATTTTGTTAATTGATCTATTATAACCTTAATAGCATCATGGTTCTTACGGGTTCTCGGTAATCCCATCACAAAATCCATGGTGATGTGCTCCCACTTCCATTTCGATATCGGTAGGGGTCGTAATAATCCTCTAGATTTTTGATACTCTACCTTAACCTGCTGACAGATGAGACATCTAGCAACATACTCAGCTATATCTCTGTTAATTCCAAACCACCAATATACTTTTCAGAGATTTTGATACATTTTACTGCTCCCTGTATGTACTGTGTACCTCGATGAGTGAGCCTCTGATAAAATCAACTTCCTAAGCTTTGAATCCTCAGGGACACATAATCTATTTTCGAACCTTAGTATTCCATCTGAACTCAATACAAAATTAGTACCCTTACTGTAAGACCCAATTTGTACGTACTTGTTGATGCATTTCCTTATGATTCATGCGATGTACACTTCCACATATTGATTGAATCATAAGAAGAGCTTTGACTGAATTAAATTTTTAAATAGAATAAAATGAAATATCGGTGAATGTATGAAGTAGCCAAATACGGGCTGAGATGGCCATAGGCCAAACGAAAGGGATCAAAATTAAGTTGATGGAAAATACAAATTTAAAATAAGAAAAGATAGTGGATGTATGAAGGAAAGTTTGGTTAAATTGGTTCCGAACAAGTGCAGGGGTAAAACGGTCAAAAGATCAAAATCGAGTATAAATTCGATAAGAAAATTTTAATTAAAAAAAAGGATTTAGGACATCTTGATTAATAATGAGGAAATTATCAAATTTTGAGTCCAATTGATCAAGATCTGGAATTATTTAGGATTACAAAAAATTCACTCAGGACAAGATCTCGAAAATACGTAAGAATATACTGAAAAAATGGTTAAAATACAATAAATAAATTAAATTAATTAATTATTAATAAAATAAAGAATTTATTAGATATTTTTGGAATTTTTTTGAGTATTTTAATGATTATAATATTAATAAATAATAATAATAATAATAATAATAAGAGGAAATCAGGTTTTTTTCGAAGAGAGAAAAAATGAAAAAGAGAAAAATGGAAAATCGAGGAAGATCGAGAACCAGATGAGACACCGACGACCGACGAGACCAAGCGAGGACCGGAGGAGGAAGAAGAAATCCCAGCGAACTCAATGGCACCGACGACGTGCCGTATAGACGTCGAAATCTGGTGAACGGAGGAGAAGCCGACGGGAAAAAGGAGTTCGATCTCGACGATCCACGGTAGATGGGCTTGATCGGTGGGCACCGACGTGATCGAGAGGAGGAGGTGGTCCTTTTGAGATCGGTAGTGGCCAACGAAATGGTCGAAAACGCCAGCGACGGTAAAAACCCCGAAACGGCACCGTTTGGTCGTGTGAGATCTGAGAATTTCAGACATATTTATTGATGTAATAATAATTTGAAGTGTAATTTATTGAGCTAAGTGAATTGGGGAATGATAATTGGAGATATATATGTTAAGTGTTTAAAATAAATGTGAAACTATGAGGACAGATCGATCTGGGAGAAGGAGAGATCGATCTGGTGAGTTAGAAACGACAAAGAAGGAGAAATTTAAGGAGCAGATCGATCTCCAATGGAAGAGGATCGATCTCCTTATGAATCTGTTTGAGAGAAGATCGATCTCATGAGGAAGAGATCGATCTCCAAATGATTCTGTTTGGGAGAAGATCGATCTCCTCAAGGAGCAGATCGATCTCATAAAGCCATAAAGAGATCGATCTCACCCCTCGACAGATCGATCTCCTAGGCATAAATTGCCCCAAATTGTCCCAAAAATTCAAATGCAGATCGATCTCATCAAGAGGCAGATCGATCTCCTACCTCCAGTCTATATAAGGAACCCCTGTTTTTCTCCTGCAATTTCACTTTCTCTCTCTTCCAACCCCATTTTCACCGAAAACCTAACTTTCTCACTCATCCAAAACACCCATTTTCGGCCAAATCAGAGGTTGTGGCAAGAAGGGAAGTTTTTCCTCATCAAAAGGAGAACAACATACTTGGAAATCGAAAGATGGATCGAATCGAGGCAAGAGATAAGCTCTCCACAAGCTTTGGGTAATTTCTAAACCTCGATCTTGATATTTGAGATGATTTTGATGATATTGGTGGTTGTCATTGCGTTGAAATAGCTGAGAAATGATTAGGGATTGATGAAATTGCAATGTAGTTGGAGCAATGTTGATATTTGGTAATTTTGAGAATTTGTGCTATAAATGGAAATATAGACAATGTGGTGAATTAGCGTAGATGATTTAACATGAGAAACGTAGAACGTTGAGATGTTGGGAATGAGAGTGTAGTTTGGGGTAGAGTTACGAGAATCAAGAGATTTGAGGTGTTATGAGCAATTATGCTCGATTTTTGAGAATGGAGGTTTATGAGATAATTGAGTATTGATGTTTTAACATCGTTTGGACAGCTCAGGAGTTCCATAGTGGAATGCAAGGCTAGTCCGTGATACGGGGGAAACGATTGCACTATACGAGGTGCAAAGAGGTAAGGGAAATCTAAACCATTTGTGTATGTGATTTGTAAACTATTTTAGCATGATTTGTGGTTTATAAAACAAGCATGTTGAGTGTTGTGTTGAGTTATAATTGCACACGGTTGTTATAGCCGGTTGGAGCCCATTTTTTTATGCATTTATAAGCTGAGTGTGAAATTGCTTTATAAACCGTCGAATTTACGTGAGTAATGAATTGGGCTCTACGTTAAGGCAATATCGAGACTTAAGAAATGTGTGCGTGCTTTGCCGGTTGGAACTCGATTTTATTATGTTTTGTGTTGAGTACAAAACGATTTTCAAATGAGATTTATGAGAGAAAAACAATTATGAGTTCTACGTGAAGGCAAACCAGTCTTGTGTGATAAGACTTAGGTGTGTAATTTTGAGTACACACCGGGCATTGCTCTGGTAGCATGTAAGCTCGATTTCTTTTCCGTTCTGGTAACGTGAGAATAACCCATTCTGTGGCTGTGCCACGTATACTTAGTGGCCGTTGCCACGTGTGAAACCCTATTTGGTGGTCGTTGCCACGTGAGAAACCCCATTGGTGGCCGTTGCCACGTGAGAAATCCCATTGGTGGCCGTTGCCACGTGATACCCCATTGGTGGCCGTTGCCACGTGATACCCCATTTGGTGCCCGTTGCCACGTGAGAAACCCTATTGGTGGCCGTTGCCACGTGAGAACCCCTAATTAGTGGCCGTTGCCACGTGAAACCCTATCCAGTGGCTATGCCACGTGTGAAATTAAATCAGTGGCTATGACACGTGTGTTTAGTGGCTATGCCACGTGTAAATTTAAATCAGTGGCTATGCCACGTGTGTTTAGTGGCTGCGCCACGTGCATCACTATTTCAGTGATTTTATCACGTATTTCAGAAAGCGTTTATCGCATATTTTCACATGCTTTGTTATTGCTCTAGAGTGAGCCTTTTTACTTCATGTTTTCACATGACTTGAGACATGAGAATGTCGTTTTGAGTACTTTCATGCTATGGTTTTCAAATGAGTTTCACATACAAATAAATATTTTGTGATGTGCATTTTGGTTTATGAAATGAGTTCCTTACCCCCCTTACTGAGCGATTTAGAAGCTCACCCTGTTTTCTTTCCCCCCAGAGTTCTTCAAGTGAAAAAGGATCTCCCTGCGACGTACGGAGTAGTGGCTAGTGGAGGATTCGAGCTCCAGGCCATATATATTGTATCTTGAGGTATATTTTATCTTTTCATGTACCCAGACTAATATTGTAATTGCAGACACTTGATGTATATCATTGTATGGGATGTATTAGGATTAATTAACTTGTAATCGAGTAATGGGTATATTACAATATTTATTATATCATGATGAGATCCTGAGGAATGATACTTATGATGATGTATGACACTGCACAGGAATGCACCTTTAACTATGAATTAATGAGTAAAAAGTTTTAAATTGCCCTATTTTCCGTAATTTTCGGGGCGTGACAGAGTTTTCTTGGTATCAGAGCTTAGGGTGTCTAGTACTGTCAGTGTCGGTTAAGTGAAATAGAATACATCCCAAGTGTCTATAATAGTCTGGTCATGAACTGAAATTGAGGATTGAGATTTCAATCGATTGTGATATGTATGCGCAGGAGACGAGTTGAGATAGAGAATGAGTAAACGACGAGGTCGTTCGAGGAGGAAGGCAGAGTCCCCTCCGTCGCCTGTCCACAACCAGAGAGTCCTAACTCTCGATTTAATCAGATTGAGACCGATGTGAGGCAAGGTTTTGAGCAGATGGCAGCGTTATTCGCGCAACACTTTGGAGTTAATGCCTCAGATACTACCCCTACACCACCACAAGGACCTCCCATACCCCCAGTGCCTCTCGTCACTCAGCCTGAGGATAGAAGTATTGTCCGACTAAGGGATTTTCTGAAGATGAATCCACCCGCATTTAATGGAAAGAAGGATCCTACAGAGGCTGAGGAGTGGTTGACGGAATTGAGAATTATATTTGATTTTTTGGGGTGCACCGATGCTGAGAGGGTCAGTATGAGTGCGTATATGCTGAAGGGGAGAGCTCGAGATTGGTGGGGTACTACCCAGGGTATTTTGATGTCCCACCAGGATGTGATTGGTTGGGAAGAGTTTCAGATAGCCTTTAGGACCCAATATGTACCACGAGCCGCTCAGAGAAAGAAACAGGCCGAGTTTTTGAGTTTGGTACAGGGTGACATGTCTGTGGATGACTATGAGAGCAAATTCACAGCGCTATTGAGATATGACCCAGAGACCTTCAAGAGTGAAGAGCTCCGCACAGAGAAGTTTATGTATAGGTTGAAGCCCATCATCAGAGATAGATTGATAGGGCTATGTATTACTGAGTTTGGAGATGCTCTGAGACGAGCACAAGAGATTGAAAGAGGAATTGAGATGGTACAATCCCAGAATGAGCTCAGAGCGGTGAATAGAGATAAGGGTAAGAGGCCAGCGATTTTCCAAACAGAGGCTCAGAGAGGTTCCTTCAGAAGAGGAAGGATTGAGGTACATAAGGGCAGATTAGAGAGACCCAGAGGTTACCCTAATATTAGAGAGACCCCTCGAGATGTCAGGCCTGAGACAAGGTTTTGCAGAGATTGTGGCCGAATGCATGAGGGAAGTTGTACTGGGTCGATCCATGGATGTTTTAGATATGGAGACATGGGTCACATGGTGAAGGATTGCCCTCAACCTCAGAAACCACATGTCTTGGAGCCCACTAGACAACAGCCTCAGAGAGTGGACCCCCGGAGACGGGCCACTGCGGCAGAGAAAGGGAAGAAACCTGTGGCACAAAGACGTGTGTTTGCCCTGGATAAGGAGACCGCAGACACTTCGGCAGAAACTATAAGAGGTACACTCTCTGTCTATAATCATAAGGCTCATGTGTTGATTGATTCAGGATCCACGCATTCGTTTATTTCTGAGCATTTTGCATGTAGATTAAACTTGAAGTTTGAACCTCTAGAATACATACTACATGTGAATACCCCTATGCGTGAATCCCAGAGAACTGAGTTAATCTGTAAAGGATGTGAAATAAAGGTGGGAGATAGAGTGATGTTAGCAGATCTAATCCTGTTGAATATTCATGGGTTTGATGTAATTCTGGGAATGGATTGGTTGGCGACCAATCGAGTGAGTTTAGACTGCTACACTAAGATTGTAACTTTCTCCCTACCTGAACCTTACAGTGTACGATTGAGATATTGAGGAAATGATTATGTGGATTTCTAGTAAGTAATTTGAGAATTTTGATATTATTTTGGAAAATATTAAATATGATTATTCATGTGAAGGTTATGAGACACTCATCTCAGACGATGAGCGGGAACATCCGAGGATTGAGGATATACCTGTGGTTTGTGAATTTCTGGATGTTTTCCCAGATGAATTGCCAGGTTTACCACCAGAGAGAGAGCTGGAGTTTACCATTGATTTGGTACCAGATACTCAGCCGATCTCTAAACCTCCTTACAGGATGGCATTAGTGGAACTTGAGGAATTGAAGAGACAACTACAGGAGTTATTGGATCAAGGGTTCATTAGGCCCAGTGTTTCACCGTGGGGAGCACCGATTTTATTTGTCAAGAAGAAGGATGGTAGTCTCAGATTATGCGTAGACTATCGATTGTTGAATAAAGCCACGGTGAAGAACAAATACCCACTACCCAGGATTGATGATCTACTTGATCAGCTGAGAGGGGCATCAGTCTTTTCTAAGATTGATTTGAGATCGGGCTATCACCAATTGAGGATCAAGGAAGAAGATATTCCAAAGACGGCCTTCAGGACAAGGTATGGCCATTACGAATTTCTGGTGATGTCCTTTGGATTGACGAACGCCCCTGCAGCATTTATGAGACTGATGAACGAGGTGTTCAGAGACTATCTAGATAAATTTGTGATAGTCTTTATTGATGATATCCTGGTGTACTCTCGGTCGTATGAGGAGCATACACAGCATTTGTGGTTAGTACTACAGATACTCCGGGATAAGCAATTATACGGAAAGCTTAGTAAGTGTGAGTTTTGGCTGAGCCGGATAGCTTTCCTTAGTCATATAGTCAGAGGAAGGAGTATCAGTGGACCCAAGCAAGGTGGAGGCTGTGCTTAATTAGGAGAGACCGAGGACAGTTACTGAGGTACGAAGCTTCCTTGGTTTGGCAGGGTATTACAGAAGATTTGTGGAAGGATTTTCCAGGATTACCGCCCCTCTGAGTAAGCTCACGCGCAAAGAGACTCCATTTATATGGACTGATCAATGTGAGCTCAGTTTTCAGGAATTAAAGAGGAGGTTGACAGCGGCACCTGTGCTAACTATTCCTGAGGGATCAGGACGATTTTCGATGTATAGTGATGCATCTCATCAAGGATTGGGGTGTGTGCTTATGCAGCACGGAAGAATGGTCGCATATGGATCGCGACAGCTGAAAGACCATGAGCGGAATTACCCCACGCATGATTTGGAGTTAGCCGCTGTGGTATTTGCTTTGAAGATCTGGCGACACTACTTATATGGGGAAAGATTCCAGATCTTCACTGATCACAAGAGTTTGAGATATCTCTTTGATCAGAAAGAGTTAAACATGAGACAAAGGAGATGGATGGAACTCCTTAAAGATTATGACTGTGAGATTCTTTATCATCCGGGTAAGGCGAATGTAGTTGCTGATGCCCTGAGCAGGAAGAGTATGATATCTGCTATGATGATCAGGGAATGTGATTTGTTAGAGCAGTTCGCCGAACTTCGGATCAGAGTTAAAGAGGTAGAGACTGGATTTTTGGCTAGCCTGCGGATAGAGCCCAGGATCATGGATCAGATTAGAACTGGGCAGCGCAGTGATCAGAGATTGATAGATATGGTTAGCCAAGCTGAGCAGAGTTCGCAGTCGGATCTTACCATCAGTGAGGATGGATTGTTGAGATTCAGAGGACGGATTTGTGTACCGGACGAGGATACCTTGAAGAGACAGATACTGAGAGAATCCCACTGCTCGCGATACACCATGCACCCAGGGAGTACTAAGATGTACCGAGACTTGAGAAAGGTGTATTGGTGGAGTGGTATGAAGCGAGACGTGGCAGAGTACGTGGCCAGGTGTTTAGTATGCCAGCAAGTGAAAGCTGAGCATCGAAAGCCCGGAGGACTACTACAGCCCTTACCTGTACCTATATGGAAATGGGAGCAGGTCACTATGGACTTTATTATGGGTTTACCGAGGACCCGAAGAGGTCATGACGCTATATGGGTTATAGTGGATAGATTGACCAAGAGTGCCCACTTCCTTGCCATCAAGAGCACAGATACGGTGGATGCCTTAGCTGAGCTATATGTCAGCGAGATAGCTAGATTACATGGGGCTCCAGTGAGTATTACTTCTGATAGAGATTCCTGATTTACTTCTAGATTTTGGACCCAGTTTCAGGAGTCCATGGGATCTCAATTGAGTTTTAGTACCGCCTATCATCCTCAGACAGATGGTCAGTCAGAGAGGACTATTCAGACCCTGGAGGATATGTTGAGGGCGTGTACGATGGATTTTAAGGGATCATGGGATGATCACCTGCCCCTAGCAGAGTTTGCATACAATAACAGCTATCATGCGAGTATTGAAATGGTACCCTTTGAGGCTCTATATGGTAGGAGGTGTAGATCCTCTGTACCTTGAGAAGAAGTCGGTGACAGAAAGATAAATGCTCCCGAGCTTGTTGAGCAAGCCGTACAGAGTGTGAAACTCATATGTGAGAGGTTACGGGCTGCACAAAGTAGACAGAAAAGCTACGCGGATGTGCATAGACGGCCACTCGAGTTTGACGTTGGTGATGCAGTATTTCTGAAAATATCACCGAGTAAGGGTATCATGCGATTTGGGAAGAAAGGGAAATTGAGTCCTCGATACGTGGGACCATTCGAGATTCTTGAGAGAGTGGGAGAGGTAGCTTACAGATTAGCATTACCCCCACAGATGTTTGGAATACACAACGTTTTTCATGTGTCTATGTTGAGAAAGTACCACCCGGACCCTTCTCATGTTATAGAGTATGATGAGATGGACATACAGGAGGACATGAGCTACACTGAGGAACCCGTCCGGATTCTCGATAGAAAGGAGAAGGTACTGAGAACCAAGAGTATCCCATTAGTGAAAGTTTTGTGGAAACATCACTCAAGGGAAGAGGCAACGTGGGAACTAGAGAGTCTCATGAAGGAGAAATACCCCTATCTCTTTAATTAGTCGAGTTGAATTTGGAGGACCAAATTCTTTTAAGGAGGGGAGGATGTGAGATCTGAGAATTTCAGACATATTTATTGATGTAATAATAATTTGAAGTGTAATTTATTGAGCTAAGTGAATTGGGGAATGATAATTGGAGATATATATGTTAAGTGTTTAAAATAAATGTGAAACTATGAGGACAGATCGATCTGGGAGAAGGAGAGATCGATCTGGTGAGTTATAAACGACAAAGAAGGAGAAATTTAAGGAGCAGATCGATCTCCAATGGAAGAGGATCGATCTCCTTATGAATCTGTTTGAGAGAAGATCGATCTCATGAGGAAGAGATCGATCTCCAAATGATTCTGTTTGGGAGAAGATCGATCTCCTCAAGGAGCAGATCGATCTCATAAAGCCATAAAGAGATCGATCTCACCCCTCGACAGATCGATCTCCTAGGCATAAATTGCCCCAAATTGTCCCAAAAATTCAAATGCAGATCGATCTCATCAAGAGGCAGATCGATCTCCTACCTCCAGTCTATATAAGGAACCCCTGTTTTTCTCCTGCAATTTCACTTTCTCTCTCTTCCAACCCCATTTTCACCGAAAACCTAACTTTCTCACTCATCCAAAACACCCATTTTCGGCCAAATCAGAGGTTGTGGCAAGAAGGGAAGTTTTTCCTCATCAAAAGGAGAACAACATACTTGGAAATCGAAAGATGGATCGAATCGAGGCAAGAGATAAGCTCTCCACAAGCTTTGGGTAATTTCTAAACCTCGATCTTGATATTTGAGATGATTTTGATGATATTGGTGGTTGTCATTACGTTGAAATAGCTGAGAAATGATTAGGGATTGATGAAATTGCAATGTAGTTGGAGCAATGTTGATATTTGGTAATTTTGGTAATTTTGAGAATTTGTGCTATAAATGGAAATATAGACAATGTGGTGAATTAGCGTAGATGATTTAACATGAGAAACGTAGAACGTTGAGATGTTGGGAATGAGAGTGTAGTTTGGGGTAGAGTTACGAGAATCAAGAGATTTGAGGTGTTATGAGCAATTATGCTCGATTTTTTAGAATGGAGGTTTATGAGATAATTGAGTATTGATGTTTTAACATCGTTTGGACAGCTCAGGAGTTCCATAGTGGAATGCGAGGCTAGTCCGTGATACGGGGGAAACGATTGCACTATACAAGGTGCAAAGAGGTAAGGGAAATCTAAACCATTTGTGTATGTGATTTGTAAACTATTTTAGCATGATTTGTGGTTTATAAAACAAGCATGTTGAGTGTTGTGTTGAGTTATAATTGCACACGGTTGTTATAGCCGGTTGGAGCCCATTTTTTTATGCATTTATAAGCTGAGTGTGAAATTGCTTTATAAACCGTCGAATTTACGTGAGTAATGAATTGGGCTCTACGTTAAGGCAATATCGAGACTTAAGAAATGTGTGCGTGCTTTGCCGGTTGGAACTCGATTTTATTATGTTTTGTGTTGAGTACAAAACGATTTTCAAATGAGATTTATGAGAGAAAAACAATTATGAGTTCTACGTGAAGGCAAACCAGTCTTGTGTGATAAGACTTACGTGTGTAATTTTGAGTACACACCGGGCATTGCTCTGGTAGCATGTAAGCCCGATTTCTTTTCCGTTCTGGTAACGTGAGAATAACCCATTCTGTGGCTGTGCCACGTATACTTAGTGGCCGTTGCCACGTGTGAAACCCTATTTGGTGGCCGTTGCCACGTGAGAAACCCCATTGGTGGCCGTTGCCACGTGAGAAATCCCATTGGTGGCCATTGCCACGTGAGAAACCCCATTGGTGGCCGTTGCCACGTGATACCCCATTGGTGGTCGTTGCCACGTGATACCCCATTTGGTGGCCGTTGCCACGTGAGAAACCCTATTGGTGGCCGTTGCCACGTGAGAACCCCTAATTAGTGGCCGTTGCCACGTGAAACCCTATCCAGTGGCTATGCCACGTGTGAAATTAAATCAGTGGCTATGACACGTGTGTTTAGTGGCTATGCCACGTGTAAATTTAAATCAGTGGCTATGCCACGTGTGTTTAGTGGCTGCGCCACGTGCATTACTATTTCAGTGATTTTATCACGTATTTCAGAAAGCGTTTATCGCATATTTTCACATGCTTTGTTATTGCTCTAGAGTGAGCCTTTTTACTTTATGTTTTCACATGACTTGAGACATGAGAATGTCGTTTTGAGCACTTTCATGCTATGGTTTTCAAATGAGTTTCACATACAAATAAATATTTTGTGATGTGCATTTTGGTTTATGAAATGAGTTCCTTACCCCCCCTTACTGAGCGATTTAGAAGCTCACCCTGTTTTCTTTCCCCCCAGAGTTCTTCAAGTGAAAAAGGATCTCCCTGCAACGTACGGAGTAGTGGCTAGTGGAGGATTCGAGCTCCAGGCCATATATATTATATCTTGAGGTATATTTTATCTTTTCATGTACCCAGACTATTATTGTAATTGCAGACACTTGATGTATATCATTGTATGGGATGTATTAGGATTAATTAACTTGTAATCGAGTAATGGGTATATTACAATATTTATTATATCATGATGAGATCCTGAGGAATGATACTTATGATGATGTATGACACTGCACAGGAATGCACCTTTAACTGTGAATTAATGAGTAAAAAGTTTTAAATTGCCCTATTTTCCGCAATTTTCGGGGCGTGACAGAGTTTTCGCGCGTTTTTATGTGAGAGTGGGACCAAAAGCAGACAATACGTAGCTATGGTGACGAGGCCTAGTCGGCCAAGGGGGCCAGTGGGCTCGCCTGCGGAGGCTAGGGGCTCTCACAGGCCGAGAGGAAAAAGGAAGGAAAAGGAAGGAAAAAGAGAAGGAAAGGAGAAGAAAAGAAAAGAAAAGAAAAGAAAAGGGAAAAGGAAAAAAAATTATCGGGGACGACTCGAGATTCGAGTAAGTTGACCGAGGGTCGAGATTGACCTATGGGTAAATTCCAAAAATTTACTTAATATTATATTGAATGAAAAATAACCCGGAGTAACCTAATTGTGCAGTTCTACGACAGAGCCCGAACGAGAGCCGATTGAGCTCCAATTTTCGTACCCCATAAAACATTGGGTAAGTACATTTTAATTCTGACAATTTGAGTCCTTAATGCATAGTTAAGATTATTTTACGGATTAATTATGTATTAAAAGGAATATTATTTGAAATTTTAAAGTAATTATCGTAAATAGTATACGGGCTACCAATGAGTTTGGAACGAAGCCCGATGAGTATTGGTAAGCCATATGATCCTAGAAAAATTCGAAGAAGGGATTTAATAAGTAGAAACGGGCTGGAAATGGGTCGAGGCCCATTAAGGTGCAATCGGACCCAATAAAGTAAAACGGGCCCAGTATTTTAGATTCGATCAATAAGTGTGACATACTGATAAATATAATTGAATTGACCCCAAATATGTGGTTATATACAGTTTCGTAGACTTGGTTGGCGCGGATTTGGATTAAGAGATCTGGTATTATCGAGACGGGATAAGTTTGCGTGTGATTCCAAGTAAGGGAATTTTACAGACTGCTAGAGATAACTTTACACAATTTTGACATTATTTAGATTCCTTAAAATTGTCGGAAGGGTCTCGATTTAAGATAAAATTTTAGTGCCTCGAATGGAAAAATTACCAAAATACCCTTGTGAAGGGTAAAATTTCCAAAATTAGGAAAAGTTACGATAAGCAAGAACGAAGGTTTCTTGCTTGTTTTTGAGCTGGTCTGATACATGCATGGGTAGGCTGGCTAACTTTTAAATAAAATGCACAGCATTGCATAACTTTAATCAATGTTGATTTTCTCTGAAATTGATTTGAGAAATGTAGCCGCCTACGTGATTTTCTAAAAATGTGACGTGCTAGAGCTCAGCTCGCATGAGTTTTGATTTGTGTGATGCATGCATTAGTGCTGGAGCAAGGGCTCGCACTAGAGTTTTACATGTATAGGTGCTGAAGTCTAACTCGCACCAGATTTTCATATGATTTTCGTGACAGGGTACTGGAGTCTAACTCGGACCAAATTTTCACTTGATTTTATGACACAGTGCTGGAGCCTAGCTCGCACTAGTTTAACATGATTTTGACAGAGTGCTGGAGCTTAGCTCGCACTAGATCTTATGAGATTTTATGAAACGCGTGCTGGAGCTTTGTTCATACGAGATTTTTCTTGATTTTATGAGAATGCTGGAGCATTGCTTGCACTATTTTATGGGACATGCGATGAGCCGTGCTTAGAGCGTCGGGTAGACTGTGTGTTGCGCCGATTAAATATGCTCGCACGTGCGTTTTGAGACAGGTAGGATTGTGGATATGAGTTATGGGTCCACGAAGTATGTTGTACCATGCAAGTAGCATGGAGTACACTGTATCATGCTGGGATTGATTATTTGGCATCTTCGTATGCGAGTGGCATCTTCGGATGTGAGTGATCGAACAAGGCCGATGGGATAGACTGACCCACCTCCCGGGGCGGTTCCCGATCGTGGTGAGACCCCGCACACTAGGATCCGTGTAGCAGTGGGATCACGAGGACAAATGACCATAGTCCTAGTTATTTGTCCAAGATATATATATCTATTGCCTAGTCTCGCATATTGATGTTTTTGAGAATCACGCTTTGTGGATTTTTTTTTTGTGAGTCTTGATCACCTGAGGGAGGGGTTAGATCCTGACTGAGAGGTGATATTGATGAGATGAAATTGGGTTTTAAACTGAAACTTGCATGATGTAAATTCCCATGCTATTTAAACCCATGAGTGATATAAACTTGTTTTACATGACATTCATTGTATCGCATGTTATTATTGCTTTGAAAAGCATTTGATTTCATGGTTTTGTGTGAGTCAAGACCACCCGAGGGAGGGGTTGATTCCTGGCTTTGATGTGAAATTTTAACGAGAATGAAATGATTTAAATGGAATTACATGTTGATTTTCCATGCTCTTTGAAATCCATATGTGAATTGTTTTACATGACATCATAAATTACAGCATTTGTTTTGAAATGTGTGGAGAAGGGGTGGTTTATGCATGGCACCACGTTCATGTAGGCTGTATGGTTATCTACTTGTTCGTAAGATTGCCTTACTGAGCTTGATGTTCTCACCCCTTTCATTTTCTCACACAGATTTCTTTCAGCAGACTTGGAGGTGACTGAGCACTGCGTTCCAGACATCCGCTGCTGCCCATCTTTTGAGGTATATACACGTTGTATATAAATATTGTATCTAAATAACTTTAGCACGGTACTATATTTTGTATTGACATTGGGATGTATATACTGGGTACATATGGTAAAGAAATTAAAGAAAATTAGTGCATAACATATGAGTTTATATTGAATTTAAATTGTGCACTAGCTGTAAAATGTATGGTGATGATATGGGCACTGACATACATCCCAATTACTAGTTGTGGTTGGTCATGATCACAGGTCAGGTAAGTATGAAAGAGAAACAAAAAATTTACTCTGATTTTTGGGTAGTTTTGGGTCGTGATAAAACGTGGTATCAAAACGAAATTGGTCTGATGTGTGTAAGTGTCAGTAATTAGGAAATTACATCCCCGTGTTACTATGCTTGGTTAGATACAATAGTGTATATCGAGATGGGTTTTAATTAAGAAATGGTTGAGAATGCAGGAATGTAGACATTATGCATGTTTTCAATAGCGGTAGAGGTAGGCCTGCGCCTGTTGGACATGCCGAGTTACCTCATGAGACTCAGGAGGAGGCTGAGGTAGAGACCAGGGTTGAGCATGCCCCACAGGGTCTTGTAGAGAGCGATACTGCAGAGAGACCTGCTAAGACGATCGAGGCGCATTTCGTTAGGATAGAGTGGAGCCTCGAGATGATTTTAGAGGTAGTCGCGCAGTCAGTGCAGGGAGTTAGAAGTGGATAGGGTGATGCTGGATAAGCACCTGCTCCTGATGCGCCTGCTCAGCCAGTTCAGGACACGGATACTCCTACACCCCCACCAGTTTAGGACATGGATTCTCTTGTTACCCCACAACAGAGTACTAGAGATGGGGGTTATAGTTGTGACATGGACAGACTGTGACAGTTTCAGAAGTTCAGACCGCCGACATTTAGCGGGGCGAAGGACCTAGTGGTAGCTGAGGATTGGTTAAGTGAGATGGAGAAGCTATACGGGTTCTTTGATTGTACCCCTATTGAGATGGTAGCGTTTGCTACATTTATGTTTAGGGCTTCGATGGAACATTGGTGGAATTCCACCAGACAGATTCTTAGAGCCAGACATACAGAGATTAGCTGAGAGGTATTTCTGGAGGCCTTTTGGAGGTAGTACGTCCCAGATACAGTGCAGCGGAAGCTACAGACTAAGTTTTTGAGTTTGACCCAAGGGAGTAGATCGGTAGATGAGTATGAGACAAGGTTCATATCATAGGCAGATATGATTCGGACACTATAGGTAGTGAGGTTAAGAAGGTCTGGAGATTTATTGATGGATTGAAGCCAGCGAACATATCTAGATTGGTCCCTTTGGTTGTCCTGACTTACGAGGAGGTAGTGAGCAGGGCACAGTTGATAGAGCAGGATTTTAAGAGGACTATCTCAGAGTTCGAAAAGGCTGGCCGATTTAGAGATAGAGAGAGGAAGAGACTAGTAGGGGATAGAGGGTCTTGTTATAGAGGGGGCAAACGGTTGACTGGGAAGAGGCCGAGGATAGAGGAGATTCGAGAGAGGCCAGCTAGACCTCCAGTTTATCCGGTTATTACTTCTGCTCCACAGAAGGGTATTGTGATAGGGGGAACACGACCTACGACTGAGAGATGAAATAGGTGTGGTAGATATCACGGTGATAGACCCTATTTTGGTACCACAGTGGTATGCTTCATATGCGGGAAGCCTGGACATGTGATTAGAGATTGTCCAGAGATAGTTAAGAGTGCCCCTCAGAAGGGCAAGGGTTTAGAGAGGGCTCCCGGTGAGATTTTTACACAGTGGAGGAAAGCGACAACGGCAGAGAAGGGGAAGCAAGTGATTGGTACAGGGCGAGTGCATGCTCTAGACCAGGATACAGTAGATCAGTCATCAGATGTGGTGAAAGGTACTATTTTGATCTATGATTTAGAAGCATATGTGTTAATAGATCCTGGTTCTACGCATTCATTTGTATCGCCTTTGCTTACATGTAAATTGTTTAGTTTTGTGAAACCTAGCCCTCTGAGTAGTAAGCTGTCGATAACTACACCCATGAACACTAGTCAATTAGTGGAGTTTGTATTGAGGAATTATGAGCTGAAATTAGGTGGAAGATTGATGACAGTCGATCTAATCTTGATGCACATGAGAGATTTTGATGTAATCCTAGGAATAGATTGGTTGGCTGCTAATCGAGCTGTTTTAGATTGTTTTGCTAAGACAGTCACATTTCATACTCCAGAAAAATGTATTGTGCAATTTCCTTGAAGTTAATGAGAATGAGAATTTTGTAAGAGTATGAATGAATAATGTACCAATTGGATGAATAATGTTTTGAAGGTTATATTGCATACGTGGTAGATACGGCTAAGGCACGTCCGGAATGGATAGACATTTCAGTAGTCAAAGAATTTCCAAATGTCTTTTCGGATGAGTTACCAGGGTTACCGCCAGTGAGGGAGATAGAATTCAGTATTGATTTGACGCCTGGTACAGAGCTGATATCTAGACCACCATACAGGATGGCTTCGGTTGAGTTGGAGGAGCTGAGGAAACAGTTACAGAAATTATTAGAGAAGGGGTTCATCAAACCGAGTGTGTCACCATGGGGAACACCGATTCTGTTTGTGAGGAAGAAGGATGAGAGCCTTCGATTGTGTATCGACTACCGATTGTTGAACAAGGCTACCATCAAGAATAAGTATCCCCTTTCAAGGATTGATGATTTACCGAATCAGCTACGAGGAGCACAAGTCTTTTCTAAGATTGATCTGAGATTTGGGTACCATCATTTGAGAGTTCGGGATGGAGATGTACCCAAGAGAGCTTTTTGCACCCGTTGTGGTCACTTTGAGTTTATGGTTATGCCATTCGGGTTGACGAACGCTCCCGCAGCTTTTATGTCATTGATGAATGAGGTGTTTCGGCCTTATTTGGATCGATTTGTGATAGTGTTCATCGATGACATCCTGGTTTATTCGAGGTCCAGAGAGGAGCATGAGCATCACCTGAGGATTGTATTGCAGACCTTCTATGAGAAGCAGTTGTATGCTAAACTCAGTAAGTGTGACTTTTGGTTGGAGCGGATCTCCTTTTTCGGATATATTGTGTCGACGGATGGTGTGTCAGTGGACCCATCCAAGATTGAGGTAGTAGTTCAGTGGCAGAGGCTTCTGACAGTTACAAAGATCAGGAGCTTTCTAGGTTTAGCTGGATGTTATAGATGGTTTGCGGAGGGGTTTTCGAGGTTGGCTACTCCGTTGACACGTCTCACTCGAAAGAGTGTTACATTTGAGTGGGACGACAGATGTGAGGAGAGTTTTCAGGAGCTGAAGAGTCGATTGACCACTGCTCCGATTTTCACCATTCCTACCAGCTCAGGAGGTTTTTCTATTTATACAGATGCTTCTTATCAAGGACTGGGCTGTGTATTGATGCAGGACGGGAAGGTAGTCACTTATGGATCCTGGCAACTGAAGGATCATGAGAGGAACTACCCAACCCATGACTTAGAGTTGGCAGCCGTAGTGTTTGCATTGAAGATATGACGCCACTATCTGTATGGTGAGAAATTCCAGATATTTACCAATCACAAAAGCCTCAAGTATTTGTTCTCGTAGAAGGAATTGCATATAAGACAGAGAAGGTGGCTTGAGCTTCTGAAAGATTTCGACTGTGAGATTCTATACCACCCAGGTAAGGCGAATGCAGTGGCTGATGCATTGAGCAGGAAGCATATCGGGTTGGTTTCGTATATGATGGTACGGGAACACGAGTTGTTAGAGCAGTTTGCGAGCCTCAGTTTGGATGTGACCCCGCCTGACGCTGATAGTGGTTATATGATTGCTAGCCTGCGGTTAGAGCTGGATTTGATAGATTGGATCCGACAGGCTCAGCGTGATGATCAGCAGTGTATTGAGATAGTCAGACAGATCCAGAGGGGTATTGAGACAGAGTTTGAGTTAAGTTCAGATGGATTACTGAGGTTCCGAGACAGGATATGGGTTCCTAAGGATCCTGAGTTCAGAAGGTTGATCTTGACAGAGGCTCATTCGTCGAGGTATACCTTGCATCCGGGTAGTACAAAGATGTATTAGAATCTCCAGAAGGTATATTAGTGGTCGGGGATGAAGAGAGACATAGCAGAGTTTGTTGCGAGATGTCTCATCTGTCAGCAGGTGAAGGTAGAGCATCAGAAGCCTACAAGGTTATTGCAGCCTCTACCTATACCGACTTGGAAATCGAAGCATGTCACCATGGACTTTGTGATGGGTTTACCAAGGACTCATAGAGGGAATGATGCTATATGGGTGATAGTTGGTAGATTGAAGAAATCGGCACATTCCTAGCTATGAGAGCCACCGATACTCTGAGTAGATTGGCAGAGCTATATGTGCGCGAGATTTTGAGACTACATGGTGTCCCAGTGAGTATTGTGTCAGACAGGGATTCCCGCTTCACTTTCCATTTCTGGGAACACTTTCAGGAAGCTATGGGAACCCAGTTGAGATTCAATACAACTTTCCATCCTCAGATAGATGGGTAGTCAGAGAGGACTATACAAACCCTCGAGGATATGTTAAGAGCTTGTGTACTTGATTTTAGAGGCTCCTTGGATGATCACCTACCACTCGCAGAGTTCACCTATAATAACAGTTATCATTCAAGTATCGGGATGGCACCATATGAGGCCTTGTATGGCCGTAGATGTCGTTCTCCTGTAGGATGCGAGGAGGTTGGTGACAGGCAGATATTTGCTCCCGATTTGATACATCAGGCCTCTGAGGATGTTCAGTTGATTTGTGAGAGATTGAGGACAGCTTAGAGTCGAAAGAAGAGTTATGCTGACAGAAGACGTAGACCGTTGGAGTTTACAGCAGGGGAGTCAGTATTTTTAAAGGTTTCTCATTCCAAGAGTATTACGAGATTTTGAAAGAGATGGAAGCTGAGCCCTCATTTCATAGGACCTTTTGAGATACTCGAGAGAGTGGGAGATCGAGCTTACCGGCTAGCGTTGCCACCAGAGCTAGCGAATGTCCATAACATCTTCCATGTCTCCATGCTTCGAAAGTATGAGCCGAATCCGTCGCATGTGATCAGATACGAGCCACTGGAGCTCAATAAGAGTATGTCCTATGTTGAGAGATCGATCCAGATTGTGGATAGGAAGGAGAAGGTATTGAGATCGAAGACGATTCCCTTGGTGAAAGTACTGTGGCTGCATCACACTCCGGAGGAAACGACTTGGGAGTTAGAGAGTTTGATGAAAGAGAAGTACCCGGAGTTGTTCAGAGACTGATTTAGTTCCAATTTGGAGGACCAAAATCTTTTAGTGGGGGAGATTATGTCAGATCCACTTTGTACGTACTTATTGATGCATTTCCTTATGATTCATGTGATGTACACTTCCACATATTGATTGAATCATAAGAAGAGCTTTGACTGAATTAAATTTGTAAATAGAATAAAATGAAATATCGGTGAATGTATGAAGTAGCCAAATAAGGGCCGAGATGGCCATAGGCCAAACGAAAGGGATTGAAATTAAGTTGAT
Source organism: Firmiana major (assembly GCA_033439115.1). NCBI lineage: Eukaryota > Viridiplantae > Streptophyta > Magnoliopsida > Malvales > Malvaceae > Firmiana > Firmiana major. The sequence goes on along the minus strand of CM065907.1, from coordinate 36,999,188 downwards.
GGAAAATACGAATTTAAAATAAGAAAAGATAGTGGATGTATGAAGGAAAGTCGGGTTAAATTGGTTCTGAACAAGTGTAGGGGTAAAATGGTCAAAAGATCGAAATCCGATATAAATTCGATAAGAAACTTTAAATTAAAAATAAGGATTTAGGACATCTTGATCAATAATGAGGAAATTATCAAATTTCAAGTCCAATTGATTAAGATCCGGAATTATTTAGGATTACCGAAAATTCACTTGGGACAAGATCCCGAAAATAAAGAGAGAATATACCGAAAAAATGGTTAAAATAGAGTAGATAAATAAAATAAATAAATTATTAATAAAATAAAGAATTTATTAGATATTTTGGAATTTTTTTTAGTATTTTAATGATTATAATATTAATAAAATAAATAATAATAATAATAAAAAAGAGGAAATCGGGTTTTTTTCGAAGAGAGAGAAAACGAAAAAGCGAAAAATGAAAAATCGAGGAAGACCGAGAACCCGACGAGCCACCGATGATCGACGAGACCAGGTGAGGACCGGAGGAGGAAGAAGACATCCCGGCAAACTCAACGGCAACGACGAGGCGCCGTATAAACGCCGGAATCCGACGAACAAAGGAGAAGAAGCCGACGGGAAAAAGGAGCTCAATCCCGGCGATCCACGATAGCTGGGCTTGATCGGTGGGCATCGACGTGATCGGGAGGAGGAGGCGATCCTTTTGAGATCGGTAGTGACCTGCGAAACGGCCGGAAACGCCGGCGACGGCAAAGACGCCGAAATGGCACCGTTTGGTAGAGAGGAAAAAGGAAGGAAAAGGAAAGAAAATGAAGCAAAAATTATCGTGGACGACTCGAGATTCGGGTAAGTTGACCGAGGATCGAGATTGACCTACGGGTAAATTTCAAAAATTTATTTAATATTATATTTAATGGAAAATAACCCGGAGTAACCTAATTGTGCAGTTCTACAACAGAGCCCGAACGAGAGCCGATTGAGCTCCAATTTTCGTACCCCGCAAAACATTGGGTAAGTACATTTTGATTCCAACAATTTGAGTCCTTAATGCAGAGTTAAGATTATTTTACGAATTAATTCTGTATTAAAAGGAATATTATTCAGAATTTTGAAGTAATTATCGTAAATAGTATACGGGCTATCCAATGAGTTTGGAACGAAGCCCGATGAGTATTGGTAAGCCATATGAGCCCAAAAAAATCCGAAGAAGGGATTTAATAAGTAGAAACGGGCTGGAAATGGGTCGAGGCCTATTAAGGTGCAATCGGGCCCAATAAAGTAAAACGGGCCCAATACTTTAGATTCAATCAGTAAGTGTGACATACTGATAAATATAATTGAATTGACCCCAAATATGTGGTTATATGCAGTTCCGTAGACTTGGTTGGCGCGAATTTGAACTGAGAGATCTAGTATTATCGAGACGGGATAAGTTTGCGCGTGATTCCAGGTAAGGGAATTTTACGGACTGCTAGAGGTAACTTTACACAATTTTGACATTATTTACATTCACTAAAATTGTCTTAGGGGTCTAGATTTAAGATAAAAATTTTAATGCCCCGAATGGAAAAATTACCAAAATACCCTTGTGAATGGTAAAATTTTCAAAATTAGAAAAAGTTACGAGAAGTAGGAACGAAGGTTTCTTGCTTGTTTTTAAGGTGGTCTGACACATACATGGGTAGGCTGGCTAACTTTTAAATAAAATGCAAAGCATTGCATAACTTTAATCAATGTTGATTTTCTCTGAAATTGATTTGAGAAATGTAGCTGCCTACGTGGTTTTCTAGAAATGTGACATGCTAGAGCTCAACTCGTATGAGTTTTGATTTGTGTGATGCATGCATTAGTACTGGAGCAAGGGCTCGCACTAGAGTTTTACATGCATAGGTGATGGAGTCTAACTCGCACCAGATTTTCATATGATTTTCGTGACAGGTGCTGGAGTCTAACTCTCACTAGATTTTCACTTGATTTTATGACAAAGTGCTGGAGCCCAGCTCACACTAGTTTTACATGATTTTGACAGAGTGCAGGAGCTTAGCTCTGACACGCCCTAAGGGTATTATTCGCAAGTGCTTGGGTCGTCCAAGTAATAATGAGATTTGAGTCCCAGAATTATCGTCCCACAGAGAAGTTGATTAGCCTAATTAACTACCGATTAATCTTACCCTAAGTATATCCTAGCAAATTATGAAATTAAAGAGGGTGATCTACTAAGGCTAATTAAAAATACTGGAAAGCAATAAAATAATAAGAACTAAAGGAAATAAAACTGAGCAAAATTTACTTACAATACACCGAGCAATTAAAAGCAAATAACCTACAAAAGAAAATTAAAACAGTTAAAATGAATTAATGCAATTAAAATGTGAATATAAAAATAAAGGAATAAAATTAATTAAACTAAAATTTAAACAAACTTAGAGTGAAATGTGCATGCAAATTAATTAATAAAAATTGCAATTTAAACTAACCTAAGATCTAATAAAATAAAATCCTAGAAAATTTAGAAAAATAATCATAAATCAAAATGTCTAAACTAATGAATCTAAAATTACTCCTAGATATATCTAAATACTAAATTAACACTAACATCTAACTAATGCATGAAACACATTTTTTTTTGAATTTTAACTAAAACTTAAAATGCATAAAATGAGTTTATCTAAATTAATTTTAAGCACATCCCCTAATTCTAGAATAAAACTTTATTAATGATTTAACTAAATCTAAGTTAAACTAATGAAACCAAGAAAATATACTAACATGCAATTGAGAAATCAACTAACTAAACTAACTAATAAACTTGAATTTACTCTATCTACAAATGCATGCAAAATGCATTAAACAACTACAATGATCAAGCCAAACGTGGCCTTAGACAATTGCAAATCCAAGTGGTCCCGATTGTCTGGTACTATTTATTTGTCTTCTTCACTTTTCGGTTCCAGGTATGCTCTCGGGTTACTTGGTTTGCTGCAGGTCTGTCCATTCACTGCTGTCTGCTGCTCCAGGCTCGGCATGCCCAGCTCACTCCCGCGTCTATCCTACTGCCCCAAGCTGATGTGTGTCTACCACTGGTGTAGTTCTACCCTGCTCTAGCTGCTCTTGTAACCTGTTAAGCCCCGGATGCCTCAGCTGTCATTCTCTATATTTCCTCCATAGGTCCCAACAGAGCAGTACGTGTTTATGCAGATTCAGAATGCAGAAATCTGCTTGGCCATCTTTTACCCCTTGCACCACGTCCAAACGACACAACAGCAGCTAATGGTTCTGCACCCTTGCACCAGTACAAGTAAGATCAACACCTGATTCCAGCATCATCCTTAGCCTCCTCGTGCCCAGCTAGCAGGTAGTTATCATAACATATTGATGTTGTCTAAACGAACAGCAACAAGAATTTACCTTCCACGTATTCTGATTGCACTAACGACAAAAATGTGACGTCCGTGCGATCTGTTCCACGTGTTCTTCGTATAATCTGCAAAAACAACAGGAATCAGAGGGGGCAGGGATTTGTCCCTGCACGCGCACTCCGATGATTAAGTAAGTAATCGGTAGTTGTGTAAGTAAGAGGAAGAGAAGGTGTTTCTTAATTCAAAGGGTTGAAGTATTTCTCCCTGCTTTTTTGTTCTTTTGTTTCTTCTTCTTTTCTGAGAGCTCCTCGGCATATTTATAGGTTTCATCTAAGTCGGTTCGAGCTGAGGCCCAGGTGCGTGCCTGGGCCGCAACAGAGTCATGGAGCACTCTGTCGCGCTTCGGGTTAAGTAGCTTACGGGGGAGTCGGTAGGCGGCAGAGTGCCCATGGACCTCTGCCGCAGACTGTGCGGGAGACCTCTACCGCAGGCTGTGCGGGAGACCTCTACAGCAGGCTGTGCGGGAGACCTTTGTCGCGAGGGCAATGCGGGAGACCTATATCGCGATAGAGGCGATGGAGTCTGTCACGCTTACTGTGCGGCACACATCACAGGCGACAGAGTGCCTATCTCCCCGAACACTCTGTCGTTCAACAAGTAACTGTATCACGTAGCAACTCTGTTGCAAAATCAGCCATGTGGCTTATTCTTGTTCTGACACGTGGCAGTCAATGGTTGGAGGATAGTTGTACACGTGGATTCTGGTGACACGACCACCATCAATTGTTCCCCACTCTTTGGTAGGAATTTTTCCTACGAAAGAGTGTCTGGGTTCGGATTTTTCTAGGGTCGGGTCAAATCTCCGCGCGTGTGGCGATGCAGGCGAGCCGCTATATATACTGGGCCCCTGCTGCCCTCGTCGCTACTCAGTTCTCTCGCAAAAATACACTACCGTATTTTTCCTCTACAGACTCTGTCGCTACTCTCTCGCCACTCTACCGCAACTCTGCCGCGCACACAACACTGTGTCACAGGTCTGTCGCACCTTCTTGAGACTCTGTCGCGAGTTCTTCTCTCCTTCATTTTAGGTAATTTTATAGTACGTGGTTCCACTTTTTGGCTTTCGAACCCCTAAAAATGGCTGGCCATGGTGTAGGAAAACAAATAGACCTAGGAGTAAAGCCGACTTTGAAGGAAGCCGACATCCAAGATCTAGTATCTAGGTTTCCCTTACCCGAGGGATACGCCTATAGACTTCCAACCCCCCAGGAGAGTGACATACGTCGTGTGTCCAACGGGATAGTCGTTTTTAGGGCAGCATTAGAGTTAGGACTCCGCTTCCCATTGTCCGACTTCAGAGCTTCCTTCCTTAGGACGTACGGAGTATCCCCGGGACAGTTGCATCCTCATGCATGCATGCAATTAGTAGCGTTCACCGTGCACTGCCATTCAAGGGGCGTCCCTCCATCCCTTCCTCTCTTAGATGTATTTTTCAGGTTTCGAGGAAGCCCCGGCTTAATGCCTTACTCGCTTCAGCGGGTGTATCAGCCCGGTTTTGAGAACAGGTTGTTCGAGAAACCTGCTAACAAGCTTCATGGTTTTGAGACGGAGTGGCTTGTTGTAGAAGTGCCCGAGGGCCTGGATTTCCCCACCCGTTGGGAGAATAGGCGAGAAATCCCCAAGGGCCCCAGGATTTCCACACTTAGGGAGCAGTTATCTTCGGATGTCAACAAACTGCTAGTCCGTCATGCCATTAGCCTTGACAGCCTTTTATCAAATGAAAATTTGATATCAGCTGGCTGGGGTGTGGGTCCAGTCCCTGTTGCCGGACCCTCTGTTCCTTCATCCGATCCTCCATCTTCGACTTCCCCCGAGTTGAATCCTGAACCTGTAAGGCCACAGGAGGATATAGGGAGTACCAACGTGGAGTCTAGTTCTGGCAGCGAACCTTTAGCCGACCTGACTGGCTGGGAAGGGTTTGGCTCCACTTTCATGGTGCTCCCTGATGACGACGCAATAAATATAGAGTCCCTTCAGGAGCATCTCTATTCTCCTGACGGTAACTTTTAATTCTTTTTACTGCTTGCTGTTTTTGATCAGTTTTTGACCACTGATTTGTTTTCTTTTCCTTTTTTACAAAAATGAGTCACTTCCGACAATCGTTGGGTCGTCAGGTCTCGGAGGCTGGTCCTTCCAGTGCTCCTACCAGGAAGAGGCGTCGTTTAGCCGACGATGTCCCAAGCGAGGCACCGGTCCCCTCTCAGCTACCTCGTGCTCGGGCCCCCCTGTTTCTAGGCAGGCGATGCCTCCCCCTCCTTCAGAGCAGAGGGATCTCTCTCGGGATAGGGGGAGAGTTGCCTCATCTTCGCGGGGGGCTTCCGGGTCATCCGGGAGATCCCGCTCCGAGGAGCGTGCGGAATGCAATATCATTCCGTTGCAGCGGAAGAATCGAAGGCGCTTATACATCGAGGGTTCGATGGGAAGCAGGCCAATACTACCGAGGATAGGCCCTGCTGACGAGAGGTCCTACCCCGTGGATGGGGGGTTTATTATGAGAGGGGCCGAATTTCGAGTTTACCCCGGGGTTCGCGTCAACGATACTTTGGACACTCCCGAGGTGGCTTCCCGGATTAGTTGGTCTTCCATCCTTCCTCGGGACGAGGCGAGGATATTCCGGAATTACCCGGAGGGGGAGGACTTAGCCGACATGGAGGCATTGAGGGTAAGTTTCATACTCCTCTTCGTTTGACTCCTTTTTACTACATTCTTTAAATCTACCTTTTTGCATTTCTTTGCAGCTGGCTCAGAGAACCGTGGCCAACAATGCCCAGCACAGGGCCTATCGGGAGCGGGCCGATAAAGAAATTCGAGAGCTGAAGGACAAGGTTATGGAGTTATCCAACACTGTCAATAACTTGTCCAAACTTCCGAATTTAGTGCGGAGCCTGGAGGAACAGCTCGCCAAGGTTCACCAGGACCTGAACCAGGCAAAGGGGGATCTCACCGTCGAGGCGGCCCGATCTGGCAAATTCCACGAGGATCTTCAGGAGGCCCATGCCGAGCTGGATCGTATGCAGTCCAGCTACGGGTCCTTACTCACTCGAAATTAGGAGCTTGAGCAACGCGTTACCGATTTAGAAAGTCAAGCTCCTACTTTGACCCGAGTAGAGATCGATAGCATCCGAGCGGAAGCCGTAAGGAGTACCGCCTTTCCAAAGACTGCTTGAGGCGGAAGGAGGATTTCTCGAATCCCTATGTAAAGTACGGGTTCGATCTTGCCCGATCATGGTTAGAGAAGCATAGGGATGGCGAGGAATTCCCCGAGCTTCAATATATGAACGAGGCAATGCTATTCGAGGCCCCCGACTGGACCAAGTATGAACCTGGGGCTGAACCCGCGGACGAACTATTTGAGAGGACCGCTCAAGATGACCTCGCCAACCTCACCGGTCCTTGGGAGCCCGCGGATTTGGGCGGTGCTCCCGAGCCTATTAACGCTCTTCTTGATTTGGACGGCGAGAAGGGTCAGCAGCAGTCCCTGGGTAGTGAAGGTCCGTCTGTAGCTGATCCAGCTGATCCCCAGCTTTCTCCCGAAGATTAGATAGCTATTTCTGTTTTTTTTTCTTTTCAAGTACTTTGTTGTCTTTTTGTAAAGATCTACTAAAGATCTATTTGTAATGACTTTTGAATGAAATGAAATCGAGATTTTTGTTCATGCTTCGTATCGCATTACTTCTCTATTTATCATTTATCATTCTTTGTCTGTTTGTTTATTTTGCTTGTATATATTCGCTTTGAATGTATTCGTGTATGCTCCCCAATTCTTGATAGAAAGGTATACTTTCAGAAAGAATTTTTTGCGTAAGCGTATAACTGTTTAAGGCTTGATTACTATGACGTGAATGCGTCTTTAGTTTTTATAGCCTTGATGTTTTTTATTGCCTGGCCACAGTGACGCATAGCGCCTCAGGCTCTTATGGCTCGTCAGAGTGTACGCCTGGCCACAGTGACGCATAGCGCCTCAGGCTCTTACGACTCGTCTGAATATACGCCTGGCCACAGTGACGCATAGCGCCTCAGGCTCTTATGGCTCTGCTGAATATACGCCTGGCCACAGTGACGCATAGCGCCTCAGGCTCTTACGGCTCGGCTGAATACACGCCTGGCCACAGTGACGCATAGCGCCTCAGGCTCTTACGGCTCTGCTGAATATACGCCTGGCCACAGTGACGCATAGCACCTCAGGCTCTTACGGCTCGTCTGAATATACGCCAGGCCACAGTGACGCATAGCGCCTCAGGCTCTTACAGCTCTTCTGAATACACGCCTGGCCACAGTGACTCATAGTGCCTCAGGCTCTTACGGCTCTTCTGAATACACGCCTGGCCACAGTGACGCATAGCGCCTCAGGCTCTTACGGCTCTTCTGAATACACGCCTGGCCACAGTGACGCATAGCGCCTCAGGCTCTTACGGCTCTTCTGAATACACGCTTGGCCACAGTGACGCATAGCGCCTCAGGCTCTTACGGCTCTTCTGAATACACGCCTGGCCACAGTGACGCATAGCGCCTCTGGCTCTTACGGCTCTTCTGAATACACGCCTGGCCACAGTGACGCATAGCGCCTCAGGCTCTTACGGCTCTTCTGAATACACGCCTGGCCACAGTGACGCATAGCGCCTCAGGCTCTTACGGCTCTTCTGAATACACGCCTGGCCACAGTGACGCATAGCGCCTCAGGCTCTTACGGCTCTTCTGAATATACGCCTGGCCACAGTGACGCATAGCGCCTCAGGCTCTTATGGCTCTTCTGAATACCTGTCACAAGATTTAGATGCATAGAAGTTGCAGATGTATAATAAAATGACATTCTGCGTGATGATTTGATAACAATATCTTGTGATGGTATAAACAAATGATAATACTGTTTGGGAAAGAAAATATAGCGATTAATTCAAATACAGCTTTAGGTGATTTGAATTCCATGTTTTCCCTATCTTCTTCCCTTGTAGAGTTTCTAGAACACAGGTGTTAGGTCCAATCTTGTATCTGATTCTGTATGGACCTTCCCAATTGGCTCTGAATTTCCCATCCTCCTTCAGGGCATTCGTGATCTGCGACTTTCTGAGCACTAGATCTCCCTCAAACATTGGCCTATCTCTCACCCGGCTATTATAGTAGTTGGCCACCCTCTGATGATAGGATGCCAATCGAATAGCCGCGGCTTCTCTATCTTCATCGAGTAGGTCCAAGCCTTCCCTTAGAGCTTGTGAGTTTTCTTCCTCTACTAAGGGTACCACTCTTGGTGATAACGCTCCAATTTCCATGGGGATCAGTGCTTCTGCACCGTATACCAGGCTGAATGGCGTTTCTCTGGTTGACACACGACTGGTGGTACGATATGCCCATAGAACACTAGGCAATTCGTCCACCCATGCCCCTTTTGCTTTGTCTAGCCTGGTCTTCAGCCCATGAAGAATAGTCTGATTACTGACCTCGGCCTGTCCATTGGCTTGAGGATATGATACTGAAGAGATCCTTAGCTGAATGTTGAGGTTCTTACAAAATTCGCGGAAAGCATTACAATCGAATTGCTTTCCATGGTCGACATTTAAGATGCGTGGGATTCCGAATCGACAGATAATGTCTTTCCATACCATCGCCTCGACCTTCTTTTCTGTGATCGTAGCTAAGGGCTCTGCTTCGATCCATTTTGTAAAGTAATCAGTAGCCACTAGCAGGAACTTTCTTTGGCCCGTGGCTAAGGGGAAAGGTCCAAGGATGTCCAATCCCCACTATGCAAAAGGAATTGGCTGTACTGTGCCTTGAGAGGGAGTCACTGGGGCTGTTGTGATAGGCGCAAACCTCTGACATTTGTCACATCTGCGGGTTTGGTCCATCGCATCTTTCTTCAACGTTGGCCAGTAAAATCCTGATCGCAGTACTTTAGCAGCAAGGGCTCTTGCTCCAAAGTGTTCGCCACAAATTCCTTTATGCACTTCTGCTAGGGCATAGCTTGCTTGTTTCGGTCCCAGATATTTCAATAATGGTGACGAATATCCCCTTTTGTACAGTTCTCCGTTGATGAGTGTGAACTTCGCCCCTTGTACTTTCAAGCGACGAGCCTCGTCCTTATCTTGGGGAAGTGTTCCTTCGGTGAGATACTGTTTGTATGGGGATCTCCAATCGTCTCTCACTTGAATGTCACACACTTCGACCTCTTCAATACTAGGTCGTTCGAGCCTCTCCACCTTCACTGTCATTCCTCGTGTTTCGGTGGAAGAGGCTAACTTAGACAATGAATCAGCATGTGTGTTTTCAGACCGGTTGATTTGTATCAATTGAAAGCTTTTGAAAGTCTGGGCCAGAAGTTGGACTTTCTTCAAGTAAGGGACCAGCATCGGTTCCCGTACCTCATACTTTCTGCTGAATTGGTTCACCACCAATTGAGAATCACTGTGTGCTACCAAGTGGTGAACCTGTAGCTTTTCTGCCAATATCATCCCTGCTATCAGAGCTTCATACTCCGCTATGTTGTTCGAACTGGGGAATCCGAACCGTAGGGAGTACTCCAGGGATTTCCCTTCAGGTGATACCAGGACTATACCCGCTCCACTTCCGTTGGCACTTGATGCCCCGTCGACATGCAGTAACCATGGGTGAGCCTCCCCCTCACTGCTGTCGCTCGGGATAGTGCATTCTACTATAAAGTCCACCAGAGCTTGACCCTTGATGGCCTGTCGAGGTTGAAATGTGATATCGTATCCCCCAAGCTCCACTGCCCATTTCACTAACCTTCCTGAGTGTTCAGGTTTCTGAAGGATTTGTCTCAACGGTTGATCTGTTAAGACGGTGATAAGGTGTGCTTGGAAATAAGGGCGCAACTTTCGCGAGGCCATCACAAGGGCTAATGCTAGCTTTTCGGCTAGGGGGTAGCGGGTCTCTGGATCTAATAACACTTTACTCACGTAGTAGATGGGACAGTGCACCATTTCATCTTTCTTCAGTAGCACCGCACTGACGGCAAAATCACCGACTCCCAAATACATATAGAGTTGCTCTCCTTCTAGGGGCCTTGTTAATAAAGGCAACTGTTTCAAGTATTCTTTGAGGTCCTCGAAGGCCTTTTGACACTCTTCCATCCACTCGAAGTTCTTTCCCCCCCGTAGAGTTTTGAAGAACGGCAGGCTCCTTTCTGCTGATTTTGACAAGAAGCGATTCAGAGCTGCTATTCTGCCTGTCAATCTCTGGACCTCTCTTACGGTAGTTGGGGGTTTCATGTCAATGACTGCCTGCACCTTTTCAGGATTTGCCTCAATGCCCCTGTTAGTGATCATGAAGCCTAAAAACTTCCCTGATCTTACCCCAAATGAGCACTTTTCGGGGTTTAGCTTCATGTTGAATCTCCTCAATACTTCGAATACCCTGGACATTTGATCAGCGTGAGACTCTCCTACGCGGCTCTTGATGATCATATCGTCCACGTAGGCTTCCATGGTATTTCCCAGAAGATCTTTGAACACTTTGCTCACCATTCGTTGATAGGTGGCTCCCGCATTCTTTAAACCGAACGACATTACCCGGTAGCAATAGGTTCCGTTGTCGGTTATAAAGGAAGTCTTTTCTTCGTCTTCTGGGTGAAGCATGATTTGGTGATACTCGGAGAAAGCATCCAAGAAACTGAGGAATTCGTAACCGGATGTTTCGTCTACCAGTCTGTCTATCCGAGGTAGGGGGTATGAATCTTTAGGGCAGGCTTTGTTCAGATCAGTGAAATCCACACACATTCGCACTTCCCGCTAGATTTCTTTACCATCACTACGTTGGCCAACCACTCAGGGTAGTATACCTCTCGGATGAATCCGGCGCCCAGGAGTTTACTCACTTCTTCAGTGATTGCTTTTTGTCGTTTCGGGCTGAAACTCCTCTTCTTCTGTTTGACGGGTCTGTGCCCGGGTATGACATTAAGCTCATGGAAGATCACTTCGGGACTGATTCCGGGCATGTCCTCCGGACTCCAGGCGAAGACATCCGAGTTTCTTCTCAGGCACTCGACTATCTCATTCTTTAGTTGTTCGCCCAGTTGAGTCCCTATGAATGCCTTTTTTCCCTCATCCCCTTCTGTTAGCTCAATGGCCTCGGTTTCCTCTACAGGCTGAGGCTTGGGCGGATCATCTATACATAAGGTTTCTTTCCTCTGTGCTATCTTGTTGGCGGTGGAAGCGAGATAACAAGTACGGGCACTCCTTTGGTTTCCTCGTACTTGCCCGACTCCGTTGGGAGTGGGGAACTTCATTAATGGATAGCAAGGGGATATCACCGCCCTCATATCGTTCAGCACAGGTCTACCCAAGATCATGTTGTAGGCAGCGGAGGTTGACCTGACTACCATGAACAATACTTGCCGGGTCACGTCCTTCGGGTGCCCTCCGAGAGTCACAGGTAACTCTATGGACCCTGCCACCTTCACTCGCTCGCCCGTGAATCCGTATAGTGGCGTCATAACGGGTTTCAACCTATCTTCGGATATGCTCATCTTTTCGAAGCAGTTCCAATAGATTAGGTTCACTGAGCTCCCGTTATCGACCAGGACTCTGCTCACCGGGTGTTTGGCCACTACCGTGGATATCACAATGGGGTCGTCATGAGGCGTGACAATATCACCTTTGTCAGCCGGAGTGAACATTATGGGTTCTTCATCCGCTTGTTCTTCCATTACAACGTTAACCTGATACGTTTGCCTTGCGTAGCTTTTGCGGGAAGTAGAGGAGCTTCTGCCATTGATTCCCCGCCTGCAATAACATTTATTGTGGGGGCTGTAGGTTCATTGTTTGGCGGATTGGCTCGGGGGATGGTAGGCCTGAATGCTTCGTTTCTTGGCCTATTCCTTCTGTTATCATCATTTGGTCCAGTCCGCGGACGGTCATTCCTTTGGTCACGCGGAGGATAACGAGGTCTCTCGCTCCTCCACAGGAAGCGGTTGATCTTCCCCTCTCTGGCCAGTCTTTCCAACTGATCCATTAAATCTCTGCATCTCTCCGTTGGGTGGCTGTGAGCACTATGGAATTCACAGTAGGCTTCAGAGTTTCGTCCTACGTCTCCAATTTTCTTCTTGGGGAATTCCAACAGTCCCGCCCCTTCGATTGCTGCCAGTATCGCAGTGCGAGGCTCGTTCAACCTGGTATAACCTTCATACCTGAGCCTAGGGGCTTTGTCTACTCTCACGGGTCTTGGAGAGCTTCTCTCAGGCTCATCTCTCTCTCTCTTCTTCCCTTCTTTTGCCTCTCTGGGCTGTATCATCTTCATCACCTCTTCTTCGGCCACATACTTATTGGCCCTAGCAAAGAGATCGGAGATTGTCATCGGTTGATCAAGAGAGAGGGATTCTTGCAGCTTTTCGGAGCTTGTCCCTTGTAGCATTGCAGCCATAGCTACCCCTACCGACAGATCTTCCACTTCCAAGGTTGCATCTCGGAAGCAGTCTACAAAGCTCTTCAAGGACTCTTTATTCCCTTGCTTAAGCGTGAGTAGGTAAGTAGCGTCTTTCTTTCTCTGGCTGTGGATCATGAAGACTTTGAGGAATTCATTCCTCAATTGATCGAAAGAAGAGATCGAACCTTCATTCAACCCGTTGAACCACTTCAGAGCATGCCCGGACAATGTGAGAGAAAAAGCTCTGCACATGATTTCGTCCTCCCATCCATGCAGCAGCATGAGGGATTCATAACTCTGTATGTGATCATAGGGGTCTGCTTTGCCGGTGTAAGTAGCCATAGAAGGCATTTTAAACTTCTTTGGCAAAGGTTTGTTCATGATCTCCGGACTGAATGGAATCCTCCTCCTTTGGCCATCATCCGGAGACACCAGTTTTTTCTTCTCAAGGATCCGTTGGACGACCTTCTCCACGTTCTCCGACCCTCGAATTGAGTGTGGCCATGTCCCTTCGGGTCTGGAAGAGTCCGACTGATAAGCACCCCTTCCAGCACCTCCCATTCTGGGACTTGAGATTTTGAGACCTTCTCATGGGTCTGGACCTCTCTGTCTCCGTCGCTCCCCAGCCCTACACTCTCTTAAATCATGTTCCAACTCCAGGGGAGATGGGCTGCGGCATGTGGGGGAAGTCTGCCGCCTATCGGGCAGAGGGGAACTCTGCCGCCTATAAGCGGCGGGAGAGCAGCGTCGCGTATGTGTTGCGGGATAACTCTGCCACATGTAGTCCCGGGGAGAGCTCTGCCGCACGGGTTCCGCAAGAGAACACTGTCGCCTGAAGTCTGCGGGTGAGCTCTGCCGCCATTGAGCCGTGGGCGAGCTCTGCCGCAAATTTGGCGGGCTCTGTCGCCTATCGGCCAGTGGTGAACACTGCCGCCGTTGAGCTGCGGGCGAGCTCCGTGGTCTATCTTCTGGGGGAGACCTCTGCCGCACGAGGTCTGCGGGTGAGCCCTGCCGCACAGGTGCTGTGGGCGAACTCTGTCGCCTAAGGTCCGTGGTTGAGCTCTACCACCTATCTGCTGGGGGAGACCTCTGCCTTGCTGGATCTGCAGTGGCATTATTTCATGTTCCTGCCTCTTGTCCAGCGTTTACCAGGGTGGAGGGCTGACCTCTCTCGTAGGTCTGCCTAGGCGTGCTCTCCCCCACTAACTGCTGCACTTCATGGGGCAAGCTGAATTGGGGGAGAGCGTCTCTGAAGAAGCTCACCATAGCTTTCAACGCTGTCGTGGTCTCTTCATTTTTGCGCTTTAGGGTCTCAAATTCTTCTAGTGAAACCAAGGCTTCTCTGTCACCCCTTTCACTACGTCTTCATCTCTGCTCTGGTCCGACGGGGGGACTCACAGAATTCTGCCCTCCTGTCAACTCTGCTGTAGAGCGTGTTCTCACCATTTTGATATAGAACCTGACTTTTTGTCAGATTTCCCACGGACGGCGCCAATTGATGTTGTCTAAACAAACAGCAACAGGAATTTACCTTCCACGTATTCTGATTGCACTAAAGACAAAAATGTGACGTCCGTGCGATCTGTTCCACGTGTTCTTCGTATAATCTGCAAAAACAACAGGAAGCAAAGGGGGCAGGGATTTGTCCCTGCACGCGCACTCCGATGATTAAGTAAGTAATCGGGAGTTGTGTAAGTAAGAGGAAGAGAAGGTGTTTCTTAATTCAAAGGGTTGAAGTATTTCTCCCTGCTTTTTTGTTCTTTCGTTTCTTCTTCTTTTCTGAGAGCGCCTCAGCATATTTATAGGTTTCTTCTAAGTCGGTTCGAGCTGAGGCCCAGGCGCGTGTCTGGGCCGTGACAGAGTCATGGAGCACTCTGTTGCGCTTCGGGTTAAGTAGCTTGCGGGGGAGTCGGTAGGCGGCAGAGTGCCCATGGACCTCTGCCGCAGACTGTGCGGGAGACCTCTACCGCAGGCTGTGCGGGAGACCTCTACCGCTGGCTGTGCGGGAGACCTTTGTCGCGAGGGCAATGCGGGAGACCTATATCGCGATAGAGGCGATGGAGTCTGTCGCGCCTACTGTGCGGCACACATCACAGGCGACAGAGTGCCTATCGCCCCGAACACTCTGTCGTTCAAGAAGTAACTGTATCGCGTAGCAACTCTGTCGCGAAATCAGCCACGTGGCTTATTCTTGTTCTGACATGTGGCAGTCAATGGTTGGCGGATAGTTGTACACGTGGATTCTGGTGACATGACCACCATCACATATAAACACCACAGCAGCCATTCCAGCCTACCAGCTCACTAACCCTTAATTTACTGCAACTTAACAGCAGAAAACAATTGGATTAACACTTAATAAAAGAGAACTAAAATGAACAGCAACATGGAATGTAAACAGATCTAAACAGAGGAACACTGTGACATTAACTTGCTGTCATGAATTAAATGATGATCCTATGAATTACTTCTTTAGTCTTTATACCAGACAGTCAATCACAATTTTTTCACAATCCAGCAAGTAACAAACTACAATGAAAATGAAGTAGAATGCAGTAAATGAAATAATCTGCAGGGAATGTAAATAAATGCAGTAATCATGGAAGGCATACTTTAACTACAAGAGAGGACCGAATAAGGAAAAACATGCAAATACAAAATGGAATAAGGAAAGAATAAAACAATGATGCAAAGCAGCATATGATTTTAAACCCGAAAGGATTTAACAACAACAACATTGCCACATCGTCCGAGAGCTTCAACAACGTAAACAAAGAACTCAACCTCCTCGAGTAGCTTCATTTTCTTCTCCAGCCGTGACTCCACGTAGCTCTTGATGTGGACAAATGCTTTGCATCATCCCACATCAAGGCAACAGAATCAAAGGGGAGAATACTGAATGAAGATATCTTGAAACCCGAATGCACCAAAAAGGAACAAGCCGAAAGCTAAAATCAAACTAATGGTTTATCCAACAAATATGAAATGAATTTGGAAACCGAGAACTTGATAATGGAAGCTTTAAATTTCTATTTAAAACGTCACTAAATAAGAAACATCCAGCAATGGATTTTTGCAAATCGAACAAGAAGAAAAAGGTGAACAAGATTGCTAATGAAATACCATGAAATTAGAGAATGAAACTAATAATTTCATAAAGTAAATAGTGAATGAACAGTAAACAACTTGTAAAACTATGCGAAAATTCTAAGGAAAACTTTTAAAATTAATCTAAAAGCTATTCTACCCTAACCCTACATACATTTTCAATTGACATCATGTTCTATTTATACACAAACATAGGGGTACAATGGTAATTTTTCATCCTAGATGAGTTGGCATTATTTGGCCACTTGTCTTCAATTGATTTGCTGTAGAATAGATATTTCCACGTCACTTGTAGGTTTGTCCAGTTGGCTGTGCGATGTGGCCCGGCGTGTGCCTTCCAGAATATTCGCTCAGTGTCTATTGACCTTATCGTTTCGGAGCAAATAAAATATGGACACCTGGCATCACGCGTATCCAGACGACTGGTGACTCGGTCTGCAAAATTTGAAGTGGTCCAATCTCCTTTAGCTCATTTTCAGCCCAATTTTGACTGAAACGACTGAGTTTCATCCGGATTTAATTATCTGCACATTAAAGAATTTTAATTAAATAAAGGGGATTATTAATAAAATAATATGGGGATTAAATAAATAATTAGGAATTTAAGCACAAATAATTCTATAAAAAATGGAATTATCACACCCCCAAACTTGAGCTTTTGCTTGTCCTCAAGCAAAACAAAACAATTGTAGGAACGACAAGTACAAAACATAATAATTTCCCCAATATTATCCTCAAAGATAAAGTACAGACTATGATCTAAAAGAATCACAATTACAAGTCAAACACTTAGAATCATTCAATCATAAGTCCTAACCCAAATTGGACTCCTCATGTGTGTGTGAAAAATGTCAAAGCCACTTCAAAGTACATTATTCAGATCAGATTATGCAAGCACAGTGAATGCAAAGTCAATGACATGTGATCATTCCCATAAGTTTGCTTTTCACTAATCTCTCCACTAATGTAGTCACACTTAATCAAAGATCAATAGGACTTCATTAAGCTTGTAATGTAAGGCTGGGGCTAAGGTATGATAAAGTCGATTTAGGTTTAATTACCCCTTAACATGCATTACTTCTAGGATCTTAATGTAAGAGCTCAACTTATTCCCCCAAACTTAAACATTTTATTCTATTTTTTTATTTTTCTTCTTTCTTCTTTCTTCTTTTTCTCTTTCTTCACATTTTTTTTCGAATATTTACTATCACCAGGTACCCATATGTACAAAGCTCAAAATATATCCAATAACTTTCCATGCTTTCGGGGTAAAGGATAGGAAAAGAATACTTTAGGCTAAGGAAAACAATGCAGTTGTATTTACATAGAAAAGCTTATTTGGCCCAGATGGGTGACTAGGGATAAAGTATGTACATGGATGGCTCGAAAGGCTCAAACGATCCAAAGATGGCCTAAATCATCTCCCTAATTATGTGTGATCTAATATTTCACCTCGAGACAAGATCAAACAAATTCTAGAATATGATACACAAAATCTACTGAACAAATGCAATCATAGGTCCACATAAGCTTTCTCTAAATAAATATACAAATTCATGACATGACATGTACATAAAATGAGGAAATCACAATCATAATCAAGACAAATTCAAGAACTCAACTTCATGCTTTTCCTATAATCATGCTTCTCAGTCAATCAAAATCACACTTAATCATGGGGTCATATCATTGGAATATGGGAAAACTACATGCTAAGCACTAAATCATCCCAAAATCAAACAGTTTAAGCTCAGATTTTCGAAAAACATTTGAAATTTTTTTTCAATTTTGCTCAAATTTTTGAAAAATACTCAAGTGATATCCCTTCCCCCAAACTTAAAGTGCACAGTGTCCTCAGTGTGCAGATAATATAAGAATTAAAGTTCAGGAACAGAGTACTCCCCTTTCTGATGATGATGATGACAATCGAAGCTAGATTGAAAACATAAAACTAGAAAAGAAATCTGCACAATAAACAAAGAAAGAAACAGCAGAAAAGAAAAAGAACTATATACAAAGTGAAAAGAAAAATAAAGCTAAGTAGCAGGATCAGAAGTAGGAGGATCAACTAAAGTGGTCACAGGATGCTGACGATCAAACCCTCCCCCAAAATAGTGTTTCAATCTGCCCCCATTAACCTTAAAGGGTTGATTCAGGGTCTCATCCATAATTTCAATGGCTCCATGAGGGAATACTTGTGTAATGGTAAAGGGCCCTGACCACCTGGACCTAAGCTTTCCTGGAAAGAACTTCAACCGTGAATTAAATAACAGAACCTGCTGGCCTGGCTCGAAGTGTCTCTCCTTAATTTTCTTATCATGCCATCACTTAGTCTTTTCTTTGTAGAGCTTGGCATTCTCATATGCCTGCAACCTGAACTCATCTAACTGATTGAGCTGTAGCAGCCTCTTCTCCCCTGCTACTTCTGAGTTGAAATTTAGGTTCTTAAGGGCCTAGTAGGCCTTGTGCTCAAGCTCTACTGGTAGATGACAAGCTTTACCATACACAAGCTGATAAGGGGACATTCCTAAAGGTGTTTTGAAGGTTGTCCTATAGGCCCAAAGTGCATCCTCTAACCTAATAGACCAGTCCTTCCTACTTGGGTTCACTATTTTCTCCAATATCCCCTTAATTTTCCTATTGGACAACTCTACTTGGCCACTCATCTGTGGGTGATAAGCAGTGGCTACCTTATGTTTGACCCCATATTTCTTTAACAGCCCATCAAAACTTCGATTACAAAAGTGGGATCCTCCATCACTAATGATAGCCCTAGGTGTGCCAAATCGTGTGAAAATATTCTTCTTCAAAAATCTTACCACCACCTTGGCATCATTAGTTGGTAAAGCCATTGCTTCAACCCATTTTGACACATAGTCCACAGCCACAAGAATATAGAGGTTGCCATATGAAGGAACAAATGGTCTCATGAAATCAATGCCCCAGACATCAAAGAGTTCTACTTCTAAAATATTAGTCAGAGGCATCTCATTTCTTTTAGAAATATTACCTACCCTCTAACATCTATTACATTTCATCACAAAGTAGTGGGCATCCTTAAATAACGTGGGCCAGTAATATCCAGATTGCAAAACCTTGGCTGCTGTCCTCTCTCCTCCAAAATGCCCTCCATAATCAGAAGAATGGCAATGTCTAAGTATATCCTCTACTTCATCCATGGGAACACACCTTCTCAAAATCTGATCTTTACATTGCTTGTACAGGAAGGGTTCATCCCAAACATAATACTTGACATCACTCAAAAACTTTTTCTTTTGCTGGGCAGTCAAATCAAGTGGCATCACATTGCTTACCAGATAATTTACAAAATCAGCATACCAAGGCAATCTCCAGTGCCCGAAAGTAAATAGTTGCTCATCAGGAAAAGACTCATTAATAGCTGTACCATCTTCTTTAAGTCCACTCTCTAATCTAGATAGATGGTCAGCAACCTGATTCTCCATACCTTTCCTGTCCTTAATCTCCAAGTTAAACTCCTGTAGTAGGAGGATCCATCGAATCAGCCTCGGCTTTGCATCCTTCTTGGAGACTAAGTACTTAATGGCAGCATGATCAGTATATACTACTACCTTAGTACGAATAAGATAGGAGCAAAACTTATCAAAGGCAAATATTACAACTAACAGCTCCTTTTCGATAGTAGTATAGTTCATATGGGCCTCATTAAGTGTTTTGCTTGCATAGTAGATAGCATAAAAGACTCTTCCTTTTCTTTATCCTAGTACAGCCCCGACAGCATAATCACTTGCATCACACATAAGCTCAAAAGGTAAACTCCAATCCGGAGCTATGATTACAGGGGCTGTAACTAATTTTTCCTTCAAAGTCTTAAATGCTTCTAAACATCTCTCATCAAAGCAAAACACAGTGTCCTTTTTAAGAAGATTACATAAAGGCTTAGATATCTGAGAAAAATCCTTAATGAACCTTCTGTAAAATCTTGCATGGCCCAGGAAACTTCGAATTCCTTTTACAGTGGTGGGGGGAGGTAACTTCTCAATAATTTCCACCTTAGCCTTATCCACTTCTATCCCCCTAGCAGAGATTTTGTGCCCTAGCACTATACCTTCTTTTACCATGAAGTGGCATTTCTCCCAATTAAGCACTAAGTTTGTTTCTTCACACCTCCTCAACACTAGTGCTAAATTCTACAAACATAAATCAAAGCTATCCCCAAATACTGAGAAATCGTCGATGAAAACCTCAAGAAAATCCTCCACCATATCATAGAATATGGCCATCATGCAACACTGGAATGTAGCAGGTGCATTGCATAGGCTAAAAGGCATTATTCTAAAAGTAAAGGTCCCATAGGGACATGTGAAGGTAGTCTTTTCTTGGTCTTCCGGGGCTATAGCTATCTGATTGTACCCAGAGTATCCATCTAGCAAACAGTAGAATTCGTGACCAGCTAATCGATCTAACATTTGGTCAATGAAGGGTAAAGGGAAGTGGTCTTTCCTGGTGGCTTTGTTGAGTTTCCTATAATCCATACATACTCGCCAACCAGTGACAGTCCTAGTGGGGATGAGCTCGTTATTTTCATTTTTGATCACTGTCATCCCTCCTTTTTTAGGGACACATTGTACTGGGCTCACCCAAGCACTGTCAGAAATGGGATAGATAATCCATGTATCTAACCACTTAATGATCTCCTTTTTGACAACTTCTTTCATTACAGGGTTCAATCGACACTAGTGCTTTATGGATGACCTATACCCTTCCTCCAATAGTACCTTATGCATACAGATAGAGGGACTAATACCCTTAAGGTCAGAGATAGACCAGCCTATAGCCTTCTGATGCTCTCTTAACACTTGTAGTAATTTTGCTTCCTGATCACTGGAGAGAGCAGCAGATACTATTACCGGTCGTGTGGAGGATTCACCTAAGTAAGCATACCTAAGGTGTGAGGGTAAAGGTTTGAGTTCTAATGCTGGAGGATCACTGGTGGATGGAAAGATATTTGAAATCGGAATAGATGAAGAGTCTAATGTCTCAAATTGGGCAATCTCCTCAAAAGCAGTGACCTCTAACAACTGTAAAGTCTCATAGACCTCATCATCATCTTCACTATACCCTCTAAGATCAACAGATTTCACTAAGGAGGCTTCTAAAGGGTTTAAAGGGTGTGTCTTAGAAAAATCCTCAATGATGTCCTTATCTACTAAATCCATCCTAAAACAATCGTGAGAGTCATCAGGAAACCTTAGAGATTTGAACACATTAAACTTGACTTCCTGATCTTGAACTCTTATTGTTAACTCCCCCTTCTGTACATCTATTAAAGTTCTACCAGTTGCTAGGAATGGTCTGCCTAATATAATTGGGACTTCCCTGTCTTCCTCCATGTCCAACATGATAAAATCTGTAAGGAAAATAAACTTGTCCACTTTTACTAAGACATCCTCAATGACCCCCTTCGGATATTTAATTGATCGATCGGCCAACTGGAGGGTCACTGTGGTGGGCTTAGCATCCCCTATTCCTAACTTCTGATAGATAGATAAAGGCATCAAATTTATACTCGCTCCTAAATCGCACAGGGCTCTACTAAAGAATAAATTTCTAATAGTGCATGGTATGGTAAAGCTCCCAGGATCCTTGAGCTTGGGGGGTAACCTTCTCTGGATAATGGCACTACACTCCTCTGTTAAGGCCACTGTCTCGTAATCTTCCAATCTTCTTTTCCTATAGAGGATGTCCTTCATAAACTTCACATAGCTTGGCATTTTCTCTAAGGCATCTGCGAATGGAATATTGATGTGAAGTTTCTTAAAAACCTCAAGAAATTTTGTAAATTGTTGGTCCAATTTTTGATTGTGAAATCTCTGAAGAAAAGGGAATGGTGGTCTAACAGGAGGAGATGTAGTGGGAACTTTTGTAGCATCAGAGGTTAAAGAAGGTTGTGACAAAGAAATAAGTAAAGGTGAAGAAATGCCTGGCTTTGTTTCCTTTGCAGCTTGATCTTTTGATTCTTGCTCCTTTTGAGCTGCTTCATTAGAACCTATGGGTTTTTCAACTAGGGGCTGGTCAGGTCTAGACTTAACAGGGGGAGTTACTAGCTCTCTGCCACTCCTAAGGGTGATAGCTTTCACATGTTCCTTCCCTTCCCTTTGCCTAACAAGATTGGCTTCAGTGTTACTAGGAAGGGTCCCCTAAGGACGTTGACTAAGAGCGTTTACTATTTGTCCTACCTGAACCTCTAGGTTCTTAATTGAAGCTGCTTGATTTTGTAAGATTGTTGTGAATATTTCCTCAAGAGAGGGTTTCTTATCAGCTGCAGGTGAATGCTGGGGTTGTAGTGGTGGTGGTTGATGGAAGTGGGATGGATGTGAATGATTAGGTGGATGATGTGGATATGGAGGTGGTGGGTGGTGAGGAAATTGATGCTGTGGTGGTACCTGAACCTGTGGAGCTTGAAAACCTGGGGGTCCTACTGGTCTAGAATTAGAAGCTTGCCCTTGGTTTTGGCTTCAAGAAAAGTTCAGATGGTTCCTCCACCCTAGATTATAGGTGTTTGAAAAAGGGTTGCTCTGTTGCTTAGGGGCAACGTACTGAATCGATTTTAGGTTAAGTGGACACCTATCTACAGCGTGGGTACCACTACATAGATCACAAGATAGAAAAGGACTTTGGACAGAAAACAGAGGGTTAGGGTTGTTGGAAGGATTAGGTTGGGTACTGAGCGACTCCACCTTCTTTGTAAGATTGGCGATTTGAGAGGTCAAAGTGGACAGCGTGTCAAGCTCATATATACCCGCTGATTTCTTTGGCAATTGCCTTTCTTAGGACCATTGATAGTTGTTAGCCGCCATCTTGTCTAGCAGCTCATAAGCCTCCTCCTCTGTTTTGCACATCAAGGCTACACCCGAAGTAGCGTCCACTATGGTCCTATTCTGGCTTGTAAGTCCATTGTAGAAAGTCTGGACTTGCAGCCATAGAGGTAGGCCATGGTGAGGGCATTTTCTAAGAAGCTCCTTATATCGTTCCCATGCCTCGTAAAGAGATTCAGAGTCGTACTAGGCAAAAGAGGATATATCGCTACGGAGTTTGGCCATTTTAGAGGGAGGAAAAAATTTGGCTAGAAATTGGTGGGCTAACTCGTCCCATGTAGAAATTGATCCTGGAGGCAGGGAGGTCAACCAGTGTCTCCCCCTATCCCTACGTGATAAGGGGAATAATCTAAGCCTAAGCGCATCGTCAGATAATCCATTGTGCTTGAACGTGTTGCATAAGTCCAGGAATTGCCCGAGATGAGCATGTGAGTCATCGTGTGGAAGCCCATTGAACTGCAAAGAGGTCTGGATCATCTGGAGGATGGACGGCTTAATTTCAAAATTATTAGCAGGGACTGCTGGTGGCCTAAAGCCAGTATAATATCCTTCAATCGTCGGCACCGCATAATCCCCAACGGTCCTGATTTTCCTATTTTCTGCCATCGTGTGCTGCAGTGGAGCTATAAATTTCCTAGAGTCCTTTCGAATTTTCCTAAGAGTTTGTTCGATTTCAGGATCTAGAGGAAAGCAATCAAAACTCCTTGCTCTACGCATGCAAACCTCCGAAAGTCCTTAAATTTTTTTTTTTTACTTTTTTTTTTTTTGATTTTAATTTATTATGAGAAAATTAACTAATCTAAATATTTAAAACCTAAATATTTACATGCTAGAATTACACCTAAGTATAATTTCACCGATATTAATTAACGACTAATTAAAACTTCCTCGGCAACGGCGCCAAAAACTTGACACGCCCTAAGGGTATTATCCGCAAGTGCACGGGTCGCCCAAGTAATAATGGGATTTGAGTCCCGGAATTATCGTCCCACAGAGAAGTTGATTAGCCTAATTAACTACCAGTTAATCTTACCCTAAGTATATCCTAGCAAATTATGAAATTAAAGAGGGTGATCTACTAAGGCTAATTAAAAATACTGGAAAGCAAAAAAATAATAAGAACTAAAGGAAAAAAAACCGAGCAAAATTTACTTACAGTACTCCGAGCAATTAAAAGCAAAAAACCAACAAAAGAAAATTAAAACAGTTAAAATGAATTAATGCAATTAAAATGCGAATATAAAAATAAAGGAATAAAATTAATTAAACTAAAATTTAGACAAACTTAAAGTGAAATGTGCATGCAAATTAATTAATAAAAATTACAATTTAAACTAACCTAAGATCTAATAAAATAAAATCCTAGAAAATTAAGAAAAATAATCATAAATCAAAATGTCTAAACTAATGAATCTAAAATTTCTCCTAGATATATCTAAATACTATATTAACACTAACATCTAACTAATGCATGAAACACATTTTTTGGAATTTTCACTAAAACTTAAAATGCATAAAATGAGTTTATCTAAATTAATTTTAAGCACATCCCCTAATTCTAGAATAAAACTTAATTAATGATTTAACTAAATCTAAGTTAAACTAATGAAACCAAGAAAATATACTAACATGCAATTGAGAAATCAACTAACTAAACTAACTAGTAAACTTGAATTTACTATATCTACAAATGCATGCAAAATGCATTAAACAACTACAATGATCAAGCCAAACGTGGCCCTAGACAATTGCAAATCCAAGTGGTCCCGATTGTCTGGTACTATTCATTTATCTTCTTCACTTTTCGGTTCTAGGTATGCTCTCGGGTTGCTTGGTTTGTTGCAGGTCTGTCCATTCACTGCTGTCTGCTGCTCCAAGCTCGGCATGCCCAGCTCACTCCCGCGTCTGTCCTACTGCCCCAGGCTGATGTGCGTCTACCACTGGTGTTGTTCTACCCTACTGTAGCTGCTCCTGTAACCTGTTAAGCCCCGGATGCCTCAGCTGTCATTCTCTGTATTTCCTCTGCAGGTCCCAACAGAGCAGTATGTGTTAATGTAGATTCAGAATGCAAAAATCTGCTTGGCCATCTTTTGCCCCTTGCACCACGTCCAAATGACACAACAGCAGCTAATGGTTCTGCACCTTTGCACCAGTACAAGCAAGCTCAACACCAAATTCCAGCATCATCCTTAGCCTCCTCGTGCCCAGCTAGCAGGTAGTTATCGTAACATATAAACACCACGGCAGCCATTCCAGCCTAACAGCTCACTAACCCTCAATTTACTGCAACTTAACACCAGAAAACAATTGGATTAACACTTAATAAAAGACAACTAAAATGAATAGCAACATGGAATGTAAACAGAGCTAAACAGAGGAACACTGTGACATTAACTTGCTGTAATGAATTAAATGATGATCCTATGAATTACTTCTTTAGTCGTTATACTGGACAATCAATCACAATTTTTTCACAATCCAGCAAGTAACAAACTATAATGAAAATGAAGTAGAATGCAGTAAATGAAATATTATGCAGGGAATGTAAATAAATGCAGTAATCATGGAAGGCATACTCTAACTACAAGCGAACACCGAATAAGAAAAAACATACAAATACAAAATGGAATAAGGAAAGAATAAAACAATGATACAAAGCAGCATATGATTTTAAACCCGAAAGGATTTAACAACAACACCATTGCCACACATCCGAAAGCTTCAACAACGTAAACAGAGAACTCAACCTCCTCAGGTAGCTTCATTTTCTTCTCCAGCCGTGACTCCGCATAGCTCTTGATGTGGACAAATGCTTTGCATCATCCCACATCAAGGCAACAGAATCAAAGGGGAGAATACTGAATGAAGATATCCTGAAACCCGAATGCACCAAAAAGGAACAAACCGAAAGCTAAAATCAAACTAATGGTTTATCAAACAAATATAGAAATGAATTTGGAAACCGAGAACTTGATACTGAAAGATTTAAATTTCTATTTAAAACATCACTAAATAAGAAACATCCAGCAATGGATTTTTGCAAACCGAACAAGAAGAAAAAGGTGAACAAGATTGCTAATGAAATACCATGAAATTAGAGAATGAAACAAATAATTTCATAAAGTGAATAGTGAATGAACAGTAAACAACTTGTAAAACTATGCGAAAATTCTAAGAAAAACTTTTAAAATTAATCTAAAAGCTATTCTACCCTAACCCTACATACATTTTCAATTCCCATCATATTCTATTTATACGCAAACATAGGGTACAATGGTAATTTTTCATCCTAGATGAGTTGGCATTATTTGGCCACTTGTCTTCAATTGATTTGCTGCAGAATAGATATTTCCACGTCACTTGTCGGTTTGTCCAGTTGGCTATGCGATGTGGCCCGACGTGTGCCTTCCAAAATATTCGCTCGGTGTCTGTTGACCTTATCCTTTCGGAGCAAATAAAATATGGACACCTGGCATCACGCGTGTCCAGACGACTGGTGACTCGGTCTGCAAAATTTGAAGTGGTCTAATCTCCTTTAGCTTGTTTTCAGCCCAATTTCGACTGAAACGACTGAGTTTCATTCGAATTTAATTATCTGCACATTAAAGAATTTTAATTAAATAAAGGGGATTATTAATGAAATAATATGGGGATTAAATAAATAATTAGGAATTTAAGCACAAATAATTCTATAAAAAATAGAATTATCAAGCTCGCACTAGATCTTATGAGATTTTATGAAACGCGTGCTGGAGCTTTGCTCGCATGAGATTTTTCTTGATTTTATGAGAGTGTTGGAGCATCGCTCACACTGATTTTATAGGACATGCGATGAGCCGTGCATGGAGCGTCTGGTAGACTGTGTGTCACGCCAATTAAATATGCCTGCACTTGTGTTTTAAGACAGGCACAATTGTGGATATGAGATATGGGTCCACGGAGTATGTTGTACCGTGCAGTAGCATAGAGTACGCTATATCGTTCTGGGATTGATTATGTGGCATCTTCGGATGTGAGTGATCGGACAAGGCTGACGGGATGGACTGACCTACCTCCCGAGGCAGTTCCCAATCGTGGTGAGACCTCGCACACTAGGATCCGTGTAGTAGTGGGATCACGAGGACATATGGCCATAGTCCTAGTTATTTGCCCGATATATATATATATATATATTGCCTAGTCTCGCATGTTGATGTTTTTGAGAATCACACTTTGTGGAATTTTTTTTGTGTGAGTCTGGATCACCCAAGGGAGGGGTTGGATCTTGACTGAGAGGTGATATTGATGAGATGAAACAGGGTTTTAAATTGAAACTTGCATGATGTAAATTCCCATGCTATTTAAACCCATGAGTGATGTAAACTGGTTTTACATGACATTCATTGTATTGCATGTTATTATTGCTTTGAAAAGCATTTGATTTCATGGTTTTGTGTGAGTCAGGAACACCCGAGGGAGGGGTTGAATCCTAGCTTTGTTGTGAAATTTTAACGAGAATGAAATGATTTAAATGGAATTGCATGTTGAGTTTCCATGCTCTTTGAAATCCATATGTGAATTGTTTTACATGACATCATAAATTATAACATCTGTTTTGAAATGTGTGGAGAAGGGGTGGTTTATGCATGGCACCACGTTCATGTAGGTTGATGGTTATCTACTTGTTCGTAGGATTGCCTTACTGAGCTTGATGTGCTCACCCCTTTCATTTTCTCACACAGATTTCTTTTAATAGACTTGGAGACGACTGAGTACTGCATTCCAGACATCTGCTGCTACCCATCTTTTAAGGTATATACACGTTGTATATAAATATTGTATCTAAATAACTTTAGCACGGTACTATATTTTGTATTTACATTGGGATGTATAGACTGGGTACATATGGTAAAGAAATGAAAGAAAATTAGTGCATAACATATGAGTTTATATTTAATTTAAATTGTGCACTATCTGTAAAATGTATGGTGATGATATGGGCACTGACATACAGCCCAATTACTGGTTGTGGTTGGTCACGATCATAGGTCAGGTAAGTATGAAAGAAAAACAAAAAATTTACTTTGATTTTTGGGTAGTTTTGGGTCGTGACACTTACCTTTCTGAATTTGGCTAATCAAATCAATATACCATTGATCATTCTGCTGAGCTTGCCAGATTCTCTCAATCAATTTCGGTTCTAACCTAAAGCTGGCTAAAATCTCATAACTGTCAATCTCAGGTGGGGTCATATCCAAACAAAGGTTCGTGAATTGTTCCAACAACTCATGCTCCCTAACCATCATATATGATACCAATCTGAGACTCTTTCTGCTCAATGCATCGGTAACCACATTCGCCTTCCCTGGGTGGTATAAAATCTCACAATCATAGTCTTTGATGAGTTCTAACCACCTTCTTTGTCTCATATTTAACTCTTTCTGTGAGAACAGAAACTTAAGACTCTTGTGGTCCGTAAAGATCTGAAATCTCTCACCATACAAGTAGTGGCGCCTTATCTTCAATGCAAATACTACGGCCGCCAACTCTAAATCATGAGTAGGATAGTTCTTCTCATGATCTTTTAGCTATCTAGATCCATAAGCAACTACCCTTCCATTCTGCATCAAAACACAGCCCAGTCCTTGATATGAAGCATCTGTGTAAACAGAAAAGTTTCCTGAGCTATTAGGAATGGTGAGAATTGGCACAGTGGTTAACCTGTGCTTAAGTTCATGGAAACTCCTCTCACATGCTCCATCCAACGTAAACTCCACATTTTTCATCGTAAGACGTGTCAACGGAGCATCCAATCTAGAGAAGCCCTCCACAAATCTCCTGTAGTAACCTGCCAAACCAAGAAAACTTCTGATCTCTTTGACTGTCCTGGGTTGGTCCCACTGAATAATAGCTTCAATTTTGGATGGATCTACTGACACTCTATCCTTCGATACAACATGGCCCAGAAAATAAATCTGCTTTAGCCAAAAGTCACATTTACTAAGTTTGGCATACAACTTTCTCTCTCGGAGGGTTTACAGAATCATCCTTAAGTGCTGCTCGTGATCTTCCCTAGATCTAGAATAAACCAATATATCATCGATGAATATTATCACAAATTGATCCAGGTATGGCTTGAATACATTATTCATTAGAGCCATAAAAGCTGCTGGCGCATTTGTCAACCCGAAGGCATCACCAGGAATTCGTAATGACCATAGCGGGTGCGAAAAGCTGTCTTGGGCACATCTTCTTTCCGAATCTTCAATTGATGGTACCGAAACCTCAAATCTATCTTGGAAAAGATCCGTGCTCCCTTAAGTTGATCCAATAAATCATCGATGCGTGAAAAATGGTACTTATTCTTGATAGTAGCCTTGTTCAACAACCAATAATCAATACACAACCTAAGGCTCTCATCTCGCTTCTTCACAAATAATATCGGGGCTCCCCATGGTGAGACGCTCGGTCTTATAAACCCCTTATCTAGTATATCTTGTAACTGCTTCTTAATTCCTCTAGCTCGAATGGAGCCATCCTATATGGTGGTTTGGATATTGGCTCTATTCCAGGTGTCAAATCTATACCAAATTCCATTTCTCTATCCGGTGACAATCCCGGTAGGTCATCTGGAAAGACATCAGGAATTCTCTAACCATTGGAATGTCATCTATATCCGGATGTGTTTTGTTCAAATCCACCACATAAGCAATAAAACCTTCAAAATAACATTTACGTCATTTATGTACCAATGCACTTTACTTGCTACAAAATCAAGAATTCATTACTTCTCATAAAATTTTACAACAAATTTCTCGAGTAGAGAAAATGTAATAGACTTAGAGTTGCAGTCTAAGATAGTGTGATTGGTAGATAACCAATCCATTCCCAAGATTACATCAACGTCATACATATTCAAAGAAATCAGATTAGCTGTCGTACATTTATCTCCTACCCTCACTTTACAATATTTATATACTTGTTTAGCTAATTGACTAACTCTCATTGGAGTACTTATTAATAAAGTCCTATTTAAGTATGTGGGTTTTACAAAACCTGTTAACTTTGATGCACATGCAGGCGATATAAAGGAATGCGTAGCACTATAATCAAATAAAGCTATAGCTTCCAAATTGAAAATCAGAATTGTACCTTTTATCACTTCAGAAGAGGTATCCACTGATGCCTAGTCTATCAAAAATACCCTACCTTGACCCATAACTTACTTCCCTTTTTCTTCAGCTGTGGCTCTCTTCTTTGCAGGAGATGTAACTATAGGAACTTTCTCTGGCTCCTTGCCCTTCTACGGGACTACCTCAACTGCTTCTGGACAATCCTGTGCATAGTGCCCAACCCTACCACATCTGAAGCATTGTGTACCCTAAAAATGATAGGGCCTACTACCATGATATTGACTAC
Organism: Firmiana major; assembly: GCA_033439115.1. Lineage (NCBI taxonomy): Eukaryota > Viridiplantae > Streptophyta > Magnoliopsida > Malvales > Malvaceae > Firmiana > Firmiana major. Next base: position 36,969,025 of record CM065907.1, on the reverse strand, counting down.
ATACTCTGCACTGATCAGTAGTCGACCGGGGTCCACCAATCACTATACCCCTGGCTGGTGTTGGAGTCAGATGCATAAAAGGTCTAGCAACCTTCTTCTATGACTCATCTACCTCTCTCCGACATTTACCAGCATATCTCTGACCAAATTTGGCACTCTTGCTGTCACGACCCAAATTACCTAAAAATCAGAGTAAATTTTTCGCTTTTTCATTTATCATTTAATTCTTACCTTTCTCTCATCGTGACCATCCTACAAATAGTTGGGCTATGATTCGGTGTTAGTCACCTCTCACCTATTTACCATTCCATTTCCATAATCATATTCACATATCAGAGTTTACTATCATTTGACTTTAACTGAATACATACAATTACTGGCCAATCTATCGATTTGCTTTGATTAAAACCAATAAAATCCTTAAACCATAAATTTCCTTAAATCATGCATTTCATGCATGTCAATGTCATGCTTTCACCATCCTTAGGTGAAATTCCCTCAATAGGGGTAAAATAGTCTTTTCACCTATGTCGATCCTTAAAATCATTTAAACCACTTTTAGGATCATTATACAATAACCGTATATACATACATAATCAGTGTACAGAAAAACTATTTAAAAAACGCGTAGCTACCTCTAGCTACTCACACAATTCCCTTACCTCATTTTCTGTATAGTCTGACCTTTCCACTGATGACTCGTCACGCAGTCCGATTTGTTCCCAATCCAACCTCCGGAACTGCGGATACATATTCATCAGGTCAAAAACAATACAATTTAATGTATTTCATAATTTTCTGGGCTTAATTTAAATTATTGGGTCCGTTTACCCATATTGGGCCTTAATCGGCCTTAAGCCCGTTTACCACACTTTATCGAGGCCTATTGGGCTCATTGGGCCCATCAGTATTTATTTAGCCTCGTTTTAAATTCTCGGATATCTCAATTTAGTATTTACGACAATTTATCCAATTTTTCCAAAATTTAATGCATTAAATGCGGAATTTAAATCCGTAATTTATGCGATAAATGTCAATCATGTATAACGATGTAAAATTTTCGTAAATAAGGGTTACTTACCCGTGATTCCATGATCGTACACAAATCGAAGCTGTCTCGAGCTCTCGATTGATGCCAATCGTCGAGCTACACAATTTAATAATTATCCGGGTAAATTTCCAGTCGGATATTAATCAAATTAAATATTCCGAAATTTAAATCGGTCAATTCGACCGCTTACTGACTTACCCGTAGCTCGATTGCATCACTGAAATTTTTTTCAATTTTTTTTTCACTTTTTCTTTTTCCCTTTTTCTTCCTTTTTTTCCTTTTCTTTTTTTAATTTATTATTTATTTTTATTATTATTTTAATCAATTAAAATATATTAAAATTACCAAAATATCTTAAAACTACTATTTTATTCATTTGATCTGTAAATGAATTTTCTCAGTCCGATTTTACCTTTTCGGTATATTTTTCGATTATTTTCGGGATTATTTTTCAATACGAAAATTTCGGTTAATTCATATAAATTCATATCTTGATCAATTTAACCTGAAATTTAATTATTTCTTCGTTATTGATCAAGATTTCTCAAGCCATTATTTTTAATTAAATTTTCTTGTCCCGATTAATACCGAATTTCAGTCTTTTGACCGTTTTGCCCTTACACGTGTTCGAAAATACCATTTCAATGCTTTTGCATTATTAAATGCACTCGAAAATTTCTATTCATTCCATTTGCTCTTACGAAAAAAATCGGGTCTTACACTTGCCATCTCCCAATTTCCTCGGACCCTTGTCCTTACCCCAACTGAACTTTGAAATATGTAGGTCATAGTCCTGGTCGCACAACTGGGCCCGTCGTATAGCTTCTCTATAGGTAGTTACATCAAACAGGGCCAGTTTAGCTCTAATCGAAGGCCTTAGTCCATCAACAAATCTACGGACCCTAGTAGCTTCACTCCTGATAAAGTCCGGATCATACCGGCCCAATAATGTGAATCGTGACTTGTACTCATCCACTGTTCGGTTCCTTTGAGTCAGATTCAAAAATTCCATTTGTAACCTACGTCGAGCAGTATCTGGGATATATTGTTCTCTAAAAGCACCCAAAAACATATCTCATGTGATTGCTGTACCCTGAGCTCTCAACATAGGCATGGTGGACTTCCACCAATGCTCTGCTTCACCTCTTAATATAAAGGCCGCAAGCACTACTCTTTCTGTAGCTGAACATCTTCAAAAATCAAACAACTTCTCCATTTGACCAATCCAATCCTCAGCCACTGCTAGATCTTTTACCCCACTAAAAGAAGGAGGCTTAAAGTCCATAAAATGCCTCAACCTCTCCATATCAAAGTTTAACCATGCCCCAAATCATCATCATCCCACTGTTGTGGGGCCACAGGAGGAGGAACTGGCCGAATAGGGGGACCTCGTGGTCTATCTAGTTCGGGTTGTGCAGGTGCAGCATTCTCAGGTTCAGGTGCAGCTGCTAGGGGATTCGGTGCAGCCTGTCTTACTGTACTGGGTATACCCTCAAACCTAAACATAATCTGATCCATCATGGTCAGCATCGTATGCATATCTTCCTCTAATCTGGCTACCCGAGAATCGGAAGCCTCTACCTGATCATAGGGTTCATGACTAAAGGACGATCTACTATGCCTCTCAGTCCTTTCATTTCGCCCCTGAGCTCGTGAGCTCTCTCCCCTCTTGCGGTGTGCCTATTGACTTTTCTCCATTTATAACAAACTCTTAGATCACTACCAGCTCCGTATACACATTTGTATCTAAATATCGCATAGTAACTTAGGGATGTACATTTTCTTAGTCTTAAACATCGACTCACATCAGACCAACCTTGCTCTGATACCAAATTTGTCACACCCCGACTACAGGTACCCTTCATCCATACATATACCACTTACGATTGGGCTGTGAGCCGATGTTATTACAAATTTCATACATTTATAGTGGAGATATTTGAAACTTTAAATCACACACTCTCAGGCATATGTGTAGATATACAAAATCTATTGTAAAAATAAAATATCTTTACATAACATCCCTATACAATTTTTCTCATTTTCAATATATGACTGTTCCATACAATATGATAGATACAAAATGCTTTTGTATATACAATTCTTATACCTTAGTAACTGGTAGGAGCTGACCAACACAAAACAGATCTGGAGACCACCGCATTGTTTAACTTCTCAGTATCTGGAGGGGGAAAAATAGTAGGATGAGAAAACCACAGCTCAGTAAGGAAAAGGATGCTAATAGATAGATACTGTACTATCTACGTAGCCTATGCATGATCAACCAAATCATCTTTCATTATAAATGAAAATATCAATGGAAAATGCATTTAAACATTCTTCTCTCACAGGCATTATCGTAAAAACCAATGCTCGATATTTTCATTTAGAAATATGTCATAAAACAATGTCATCACAACACAAGCATTTAAATCAAGATATTTAGCAAATCACATTATTTCTTTCCTTTTCACAAACCATTTCATTTCATCAATTTTCTTTTATCTCTGAGATAGGTAGGGAACTTTAGACAAACAAATATCCACGACGTATGACCATAGTCAGTGATCCCAGGCCTCAGTGATCAGGTGTGCACATGGTATCACTCGCCTCAAGGGGGATGGGTCAGTCATACCCTTCGGATCATCTCAATCATCATCATCATCATCATCTTCCTCATCATATCACATATACTCACGGTACAATGTACTCCATGTGTCATCTATGCGATACTCGTACCCGCGTGCATACAACACAATACATAGTATTCCTCGGACAACTACACAGTACAGCGTATGCCCGTGGACCCAGTCCATCCACCCTACAACGATGGACTCATCATCCTAACCCATGTCTCATATACCAGGCGAGCAGAATAAACGTGACACATTGTCTCTGCAAGGCTCCAGCGTGGTATCTCTCAGTACGAGCAACTGCTTCTAGCACTGTATCATCTCAAAAATCATCGTGCGAGCTAGGCTCTAACACATTATCATCATCATAAAACCACAGACGAGTTACTCTTAGCACGGTTTATCAAATCATGAAAACATATGCGAGTAAAATCTCCAGCATAGTCAAAATCATAAAAAACAGGGGTGAGCTAAGGCTCCAACACCTTTTCATATTTCAAATCGAATAGATGACTATTTTCTCTAAAAAGGAAAACTTAAATCGTATTTATTGACGTAGCATGCCGATCCATGCAAAACATGTAAAACTAGCCAACCTATCTTTCATTATTCCTCTGTCACAATAACAACATATAGTTGTAAAAAAAATACATTAAAACAAAACATTCATGTCATGCTATTTTCCTTACCGCGTCCCATTTTCATAATTTATACCATAATACATTTCATACTTTCATATCACTTCATGGCTCAATAGCTAAACATAATATCACTAGCGTCATAACTACTAAAATCACTGCAAAAATACGTACGAATATCTTTATCGTTAACATACAATCCCTTACCTTGAATCACGCTTGTATCTCCTTCGTCTCATTTGCTCCGTTCGCGATCCTGGTTAATCGTGTTTCAACGTATTCCAATCTACACATATAAATCATTAAGTCATTTTCCTTTTTCTTCTTCTAAACATTCACATTGTCATTTACTTACCTACTCATGCTTCTCAAGCCTTTTATCATATTTCACCTTAATATTTATTTGTAAATTCATCTAAAATCATTCACTCAACACCACCAATATCATAGTACTCTAAGATCATCACAATAGCAAACTCAATCTTTTCTAGGTACATTTTAGATCAAGTGAGTTCTACGCATCTTAGCCATTTTCTACTAACACAATATGCATTCATCAACTCCTAAAATCACCTAGAACATCATGCTTGGAGTTGAGGGTTTTAAAGACTTACCCAACTTGCCCCTTTCTCTAGACCAAGCTTGTGGGATGCTTTACTCTTTTCCTTGAGCAATCCATACTTTAGATTTTTAGATGTATTAGTCTCCTCACTTCAAAGAACAATTTTGCCTCTTTAAGCTTCCTCCAAATCTACTCGGAATGTAGTGTTCTCTAGAGTGAGAAAGCTTAGTTTTTGGTGAAAATGGTAAGTGTTGGAGTGTTTAGGAAAGAGGGAAATGTGTTTCGGTCCAAAAGCCATGATTCTTATATAGACAAAACCTAGGAGATCGATCTAGTGCTAGGTGGAGATCGATCTGCTTGTGGTTCAACTACTCCAACCACTCAGATTACCTGCTACATGATCGATCTGGTAATAAGGGAGGATCGATCTGTTCCTTGTGAGAGATCGATTTCTTCCACCGAGGTTTAAGGAGATCGATCTACCTTGTTATGAGATCGATCTGCCCTATCCCAATTGAACTGATACTCGACATTTCGTCAGAGGGGATCAATCTCTCATTCATGGGAAATCGATATGCTCTTTCCTTGCACCCATATTACTGCAATTTTCTCCAGATTCCCAATGTGTAACTCATCCTTATTTACCTAATACCTCATTTCACATTCTGTACATAACTAAAGTATAATAGTATCCATTCCATATAAGTCATAGACAATAAAACTTATGCACACAACTTGAAATCATGGATTGCACATTAAATTTCATAAGCCCTACATCCTTTATTATCTATACACCTGTAACAATGTGCATATACATCATAGCCTCATAAGAAATACGTGTAAAACTATGGGCATTACAGAAAGTCAATGGGATTTAAGCTACATATAAGCATACCACTTGATAAGTCTCAGATGACAAAGTCTGTATGTAAAAAAGTGTACAGTTAAACTAGGTGAGAAAGAATTAAAGGGCGATTTAATTTTGTTAAACATGTATGATGTAGACGTGATTTTTTATATGGATTTAGCTGGCCACAACCATGCTAATCTAGACTATAGTAAGAAAAAATTAAACACTTGCTCTCTCCGAACCTGTTGTAATCGATTTTGCACAATGAAATGAAATGAAATGAAAATATATGTTTTTGTTCAGAATTCTTAACTTTTGTGGAAGATACAAACAAAGCAAAGTCGGAGCTATCCGGTATTTCGATAGTCAACGACTTTCCAAACGTCTTTTCAAATGATTTATCGAGATTACCGCTTGAGTAGGAGACTAAGTTAGCCATTGATCTTTTACTGGGCACTCAACCGATATCTAAGGCCCCTTATAAAATTCCTTAATGGAGCTGGATGAATTGAAGAAGTAGCTCTAAGAATTACTTAATTACTGGGCACTCAACCGATATCTAAGGCCCCTTACAAAATGTCCTTAATTGAGTTGGATGAACTGAAGAAGTAGCTTTAAGAATTACTTAATAAGGGCTTCATTTGCTCAAGTGTATCACCGTGGGGTGCTCCGATTCTGTTTGTCCATAGAAAAGACAATAACCTTAGATTTTGTATCAACTATAGACTACAAGACAAAGCCATCATTAGGAATAAGTCTCTGTTGCCTCGAATCTATAAATAGCTTGATTGTTGCAAGGTATTGAGGTATTTTCTAAGATCGATGTTGGGTCTAGATATCATCAGTTAAGAATTAGTGGTGAAGATGTCTCGAAGACCGCTTTCAGGATCCAGTATGAGCATTATGAGTTCTTGGTTATGTCATTCGAGTTAACCAACGCACCTGCAACTTTTATAAGTTTCATGAACAAGATCTTCAAGCCCTTCCTCAATTAGTTTGTAATTGCTTACATGATGACATCTGGTTTACTCAAAATCCCGGGACCAACTTGAGCAACATCTGAGAATTGTTCTCCAGATTCTCCGAGACCATTAGTTTTATGCTAAGTTCAATAAGTATAAGTGTAACGCTTTCGAAATTAGGAATTTCGATCTAACTTTTTTTCTTTACATACTATGCTTGTCACTCGCTCAGTGTAGTCATTACCTAATAAGTAGATTACTACTTATTTTATTAGTTTATGACTAATTTTCTAAGTTCCCATTTAACTACCTCGTAATGTGTACCAAAACCGAAGCTAAAAAATTCCACCTCCATATATACTTATTTCCCATCCTCATACAACAACAAAATATAAATTCAACCTGTGACATATTAATAATCTCAATAAACCATTCAAAATATTGTATTATCATAAATTCATCCTATCTATATACTTCTCATTACAAGGCATAATTTAATTACAATTTTGATACAAGCCTAGTACTTACATCCCAATATCCAATACATTGTGTGTACAAAAAGAATCTAAGTGTTTGGAATATAAGCAAAAACATGAAGAGGATTTACACCTCAGTACAAAAGTTAAAAAGCTCCGCAACACATAAGTATAGCTCTCGGTGCACTACACTCGCACCAGAACCTATCTAAAATAGTCTCTAAGGAGAAATATGGGGTGAGCTAAAGCCCAGTAAGAAATATATATGAAGATATGCTAAGCTTACATCGTGCTAATACATGTATGTGCACGCTCGAAAACCAACGTTAAATAATTTAAATAATGCCAAATGCAATCTACGAATATACCCAGCTATCTTCAGCTAACATAGTCTCGTGTTAGGGTTTAAGGGGTATTAGTCAAAATGATGCTATCATTTCCCCATACCTTAATACCTATCTTAAGGGTCCCCTCATGTACGCACCCAAATCACAAAATGCATATGCCATGCATAAACCAACAATTCATCAAAACTCTGAAATCATAATGCAGTATTTCACAAAAACCAATAAACCTATGGTAGCTAGCCATGGTCAAACCCCAATAAAGGGCACACTATCTATGATCATGTACCTTTCCAGTGCCACTGATCAATTGGCCATTGGTGTAAAATGTCTCGACTAGTTGTCGGATAATTGCCTTACTGTCAAAACGCAGTCATATGTATGCTTGTACCCCTTAATCACACAGCCGGAGTGCGTACTGTATAATATATTCAAAATGCCACATAGGCATACTAAATTAGGATACCATAGTCTTAAAACAAAATCGTTGTTTAGATAACCTTTTCTGATAATAAATGATCAAAACATGAGTGTTCCAAAATGTATGATAAACCAATAACATAATGTAGATATATTTTTGTAAATCCTATCATAGTATACCATCTTTACAAAATCAAAGTAGTCCAAAGTGATACATCATCAAAACACACAAAAAAGGATTTAATGCATTATTTATAAACAATGCCTTTACAATAAAAACTGATGGATCTTTGTCCACACTTTTCTTAAGTGTGGCATGTATTGTGGCATGTATTGTGTATACTAAGCAAGCATACTTAGGCTAACTCCAACGATATTCCCAATGTGATTAACCTCAAATTCTCATCATATCCACAATTTCTTAATCATGAAACGGTCACTTTCATACCTTAATATGGATACTGAGACCCCCACTATCAGTATTAGTCCTCTTAGTATCTCACGAATATTTAAATATTAACTTACTGAATATTTGTCATCTTAACAAATGTCATCATAACCTTACCTTGGCCATAATGCCACTTTTTTTCTGAATCCATAGACCTTATCACAATACCAACAACATGTAATCATTTCAAAATAATCCTTAATGTCACAAGTACAAATAATATTATCACACATCCAATTCATTTAGTTTACAAGTCCAAATATCCATAATAAGTCAAGAATCATCATAACATGATCAAAGAATATTGTTAAACTAAAACCATTCATGATCATTCACTTAACATATAATCATCACATAGATTATTCACATTATACTCCACATATCATATCACCTTATATATAATTTTGCACTATTAATTAGAGATATAAGCATAACAAAATCTTACATATATAAATCTCACTAATAGTATTGAGACTTTGTACTTAAACACCACAAGTGCATTTCTTAGCTTAATGGTATTATTTCAACTTCTTAGTGTTTCAATACACATCAAAATTCACTATCAATACTTATTTCACCAAGGCGTTATTTATTCTAAGAATATTGTTCTTTTTCTATACTTTTATTATGAACGGTTAAGAGGTATTTATTCATATCATTATATTTCTTCATTATCATATATATATATATATATATATATATATATATATGTTTTAAACCAAAGGATAACTTACCCTGCTTCTCCTTACCTTAGTCGAATCTTAAGTTTGAACCCTTAAGAATTTTCCTCAAAATGCGCTACACCACCTACATGAGTAAATGATAGTTACACACATTTACCAATTTATCCTCATCATACAAGTGACATGTATATATATAATCATATACATGTCATTAATCTTAAACCGAGACATAAATACTTTGTAAAGCCCGCAATTTAATATGTACTCTTTATGATTTTGTGATGTACGGATAAGTCACAATTTATATAAATCATAAGGAATGAATGTTTTTAAGTTGTAAATGAGTATGAAATGCAAAATGGGTAGTTAAGCAAATTGGATATGAATGTAACAGTGAAATTTTGGGAAAACTTGCAGCAGAACTGTAGTAGAAGAGGAGCAGATTGATCTCATTAGCAAGAAAGATCGATCTCATGGCTTGGAAATGCAATCCCACAACGTCTACAAGAGGCAGATCGACCCTCAACAAGAGCAGATCGATCCCTCACTTAATGCAAATCGATCTTGAACAAGTTCTGGTTGAAGTAAACCATTTTCCAAAGGATTCTGGATAGAACAGATCGATCTCATAGTAAGGCTAGATCAATCTCCTTAAGGTTCTTTATAAAGCAGATCGATCTCATGCTCAGAGCAGATCAATCTCCTAAGCATAAAAAGTCAAATTTTAAAGAGATAAACACAGGGCAGATCGATCTCATGTCGTTAGGAGATCGATCTCTAAGAGCAATTCTATATATACACTACTCTTACAACTTCATTTTCCCGAGAACACCAAACCCTTTATGAAAGCAAAGTGTAACCTAACCTTTCTACTCCAAAAATCTTCATCTTTTAAGGAGTTTTGAGTGAGATTCATTTCAACAAAGTTTTTCCTAGTAAAGAGGAGAACAACATAGTTGGAAACTAGAAGTTGGAATCAAGGATTGAAGGAATAAGGTGGATTTTACCAAAATTGGCAAAATGAGGAAAAATCAAGTTAGGTAAGATTCAATACACCAATTTCATATATGTTAATATAGGTATCTTGGTGAGTTGATTGGTGTATGTTTAAATTGCTGAAAATAATTTGATCATGTTAAATTCCATGACCTAGATATTGGCATGAAATTGAGAAAATGATGATAAAGTTGAGTAAACATGGATTTAAGGATGAAATGCGTATGTATGGAAGATTGTAAAATGGTTTTATGAAATACATAAATTGGAATAGATGAGAAATCAAAATAGGTATATGAGAATTATGGTGAAATACCATAATGGGAGAAAGTGATGAGATTGAGGCATTGAGAGGAGTTAAATGTCACGACCCAAATTACCTAAAAATCAGAGTAAATTTTTCGCTTTTTCATTTATTATTTAATTCTTATCTTTCTCTCATCGTGACCATCTTACCAAATAGTTGGGCTATGATTCGGTGTTAGTCACCTCTTACCTATTACCATTCCATTTTCGTAATCATATTTATACATCAGAGTTGACTATCCTTTGACTTTCATTAAATACATACCCAATGGTATTGATAACTCTACATCCCCAACATCATATCCGTTTACAGTACTGTGCATTACATATTTAGATACAAAAACATACAAATGTGTATACCTGTCTCTCGATAGGAAGCAACGGATACCAAGCATGCAAGTCCTCAGCCGCTCACTAATTTCTGTGAGTGCTCTGAAAAGATGGGAAAATAAGGGGGGTGAGCAAACCACACGCTCAGTAAGGCAATTATGCAAGTAAGTAGATAGCTCCACTATCTACATGCTCATAATGCCATGCCCTTAAATCCATTTCTTTTCATTAAAATTTTACGCACAAAGTCATGCATATTCAATGCCATAGTTTATCCAAAACTATTTGTGCATATATAAATCATGTAATTCATGCATTCAAAGCATTTTATGTGACATCATTAAATCATAATAAGCATGAATTTAATCAAGATCATGCAGTCTTTCATGTCATGTAAGACCATCATGGATTTCAAATGAAAGCATAAAAAAACACATCATGCCACTGCATTTAAATCAATTCATTTAAAACGCAGCATAAAATAACCCCTCTGGATCAATCATCTCAAAACTCATAAAACAATTCGTTATATTTCATTATAAAACTTCGGTTATAAAACCACCCTTCTTTCAGGGTCACATATCATAAAATCATCTGAAATCATAAAATCGTCAAATCGGGGGCCTGACCCCTCCTTCGGGTCTACCCTGGTCTAACAGACCACAAGTTATATCATGTGAGACAATCAGGTAATTATCAGTAACATCGAGGACTATGGCCATATCCTAGTGATCCCTGGCAACACGGTACCTAGTGTGCGGGGTAGCACACCTAAAACGGGAGGTGGGTCGTCCTACCCGCCAGAACAGTATAACACCAGGATTGCGAGGGCAAGGCTTGTTGCCTCGTGGCTCATGCCACTCCACTCCAACAATCCCCATGGTACAGCGTACTCCGCGTGATATACACGGTACAAAGTACTCCGTGAACCCAAGCTCAATCAGGGGTGCCTGTAATAGGTCTTATCCACCCATATCATCTCTGTCTCAGAATGCACGTGTGAGCATATCATCTCAAAGTGACACACAGTCTACAAGAGGCTCCAACACGACTATATGCATGTAATATAAATCCATGTGCGAGCGAAGCTCAAGCACGGCTCCATGCATATTCATGATATCAGAAAACCTCATTCGAGCGAAGCTCTAGCACGGTGTCATAGAAATCAATGAAATCTGCGTACGAGCAGCGCTCTTGTACGACTTAAACTGATTGTAAATTCAAGTAAAATCCACGTACGAGCAATACTCTAGTACGGATATGAATAAAAACTCAATTAAAACCTCGTACGAGAAAAACTCTAGTACGGCATTCAAATGAATTATGAAAACCATATAAAACTTTGTGCGAGCAACGCTCCAGCACAAATGAATGCTCAAGTAAATCAAATCTCATGCGAGTTACACTCCAGCACGACCTTATGCATAATTAAATCAAATCTCGTGCGAGTTACACTCCAGCACGGCTTTATGCAATATCAAATCAAAACAGGATGCGAGCTAAGCTCCAGCATCTCTCATGCATGTCAAATCAGTAAAACTAGTGCGAGCAATCGCTCCAGCACCATTTTATGCATATCATGTCAAAACAAATCAAAACATGTCAAAACATGTCAAAACAGAGTGCGAGCTAGGCTCCAGCAACTCTCATTGCACAATAATAAAAATCAGTGCGAGCATCATGCTCTAGCACAATTCATGCATATGATGTCACACAAGTCGGTGCGAGCAACTGCTCAAGCACATTTATGCACATTCACAAACGCAGATATAGTGCGAACTACGTGTCGGCACTATCTGTTTCCATATAAACTTGATAGTTGGCCGTTTTCCAAAGAAATTTCCATTTAAATATTAATAACACCTACATAGTGTTATTTTGGGAAACTTATACAATTATTGGCCAATCTATCGATTTACTTTGATTAAAATCAAGAAAATTCCTTAATCATAAAAATCCTTAAATCATGCATTTCATGCATGTCATGCTTTCACCATCCTTAGGTGAACTTCCCTCAATAGGGGTAAAATAGACATTTCACCTATTTCGATCCTTAAAAATCATTTAAACCACTTTTAGGATCATTATACAATAATTGCGTATACATACATAATAAATGTATACAAAATCTATTAAAATATGCGTAGCTACCTCTAGCTACTCACACAATTCCCTTACCTCATTCTCTGTACAGTCCGACCTTTCCACTGATGACTCGTCATGCAGTCCGATTTGCTTCCAATCCAATCTCCAGAACTGTGGATACATATTCATCAGGTCAATTACAATACAATTATTGTATTTCATAATATTCTGGGCTTAATTTAAATCATTGGGCCTGTTTACCCATATTGGGCCCGATTATACCATAATGGGCCTTAATCGGCCTTAAGTCCGTTTACCACACTTAATCGAGGCCATTGGGCTCATTGGGCCCATCAATATTTATTTAGCCTCGTTCTAAATTTTCCAAAAATTAAATCGGTCAATTCGACCGCTTACCGACTTACCCGAAGCTCGATTGCATCACTGAAATTTTTTCCAATTTTTTCTCTTTTTCTTTTTCCCTTTTTCTTCCTTTTTTTCCCTCTCTTTTTGGCTGAACCGGTCCGGTCCGATTCAACCCGGTTCGGACCGCCGGTTCGGTCTGGTTCGGTTCGGCCGGTTCGGACCGTCGGTTTGGTCTGGTTCGGTTCGGCCGGTTCAGGCAACATTTGGTCGTGCCAGCGTCGTCCAGCCGGTTCCCGGCGCGATTCCGCCACCAATCGGCGCGCCACGGCCTGGGCTTCCTAAATCGGGCCTCGACTGGGTCGAATCGTCGTCGATGGCCACCGATCGACGTTTCTTCCCCGCGGCCTCTCCTTCGTTTTTCGACGTTTTTCGGCGACTCCGAGGAGCGTCACGGCCGCTGGTGTCTCGCCTGGTGTGGGGCTACCTTCGCCGGTCCTCGCCGGCGCCTCAGCCCCGCCGGTGGTGTCGGATCGGAGGGAAACCGACTCCCTCGGTTTCCTGCTTCCCGTTTCCCTTGTTTCTTCTCTGTTTCGTTTTCAGACTTTTCATTTCTGTTCTTTTTTTTGTAACTTTATTTATTTATTTATAATTAAATTTTATTATTATTTTATTCAATAAAATAATAATAAAATTCCCAAAATATCTAGAAAAATTCTATTTTATTCCTTTAATCTGTAAATAAATTTATCAGTCCGATTTTACCTTTTCGGTATAATTTTTGATTATTTTCGGGATTATTTTTCGATACGAAAATTTTGATTTTATTCCAATAAATTCATATCTTGATCAATTTAATCCGAAATTTAATTATTTCTTCGTTATTGAACAAGATTTCTCAATCCCATATTTTTAATTAAAATTTTTTGTCCCGATTAATACCGAATTTTTATTCTTTTAACCATTTTGCCCTTGCACGTATTCGGGAATACCATTTAAGTCCTTTTGCATTTTTAAATGCACTCGAAAATATCGGGTCTTACAATCTCCCCCACTTAAGAAATTTGGTCCTCCAAATTAGAACCAAGTCATATAAGTCCATAAATAACTCCGGTTACATCTATTGTATCATATACTGTCATCCTCAAGTGACTTTCTCCGGAGTGTAATACTACCATCATACTTAACTAGGGAGATCATTTCAAACCTCAACACTTTCTCTTTCCGTCTAATGCCTGAATCGATTTCCAATCATATGTTATATTTTCATTGAGCTAAGTCATTGAAGCTTATATCCGATTACATATATCGGGTCCGGATACTATTTTCGAAGCATCATAAGACAGGACACATTGTGGATGCCTGCTAATTCATGTAGGTAACGCCTACCTACAGGTATTATCTCCCACTTGTCCAATATCTCTATCTGAATCTCGTTACGTCCTTAAGACAAGTAACTGTCAATAATACTGATTCACCCTCGGTGAATTTCCAATGATTTCTGTCTCTTGTCAGCATAGCTTTTTCTATCTGCTCTGAGGTGTTCTTAATCTCTCATAAATCAACTGAACATCGTCAGAGGTTTGTCTTACCAATTCGGGAACAATTTTCTATCTGTCACCCACTTCTCTTATCCAAGTCAGGGAACAACTCCCTACGGCCATACCATGCCTCATATAATGTCATCCCGATACTCAAGTGATAACTGTCATTATTGGCGAATTTCATTAGTAACAACTGATCATCTCAGGAGCTCATAAAATGAATGGCACACGCTCTCATCACATCCTCCAGAACCTGTACAGTCCTCTCTGACTGATCATCTGTCTGAGGGTGAAAGCTGTGCTTACACATAATCGGGTTCCCATAGCTTCCTGAAAAATATTCCCAGAAGTGGGAAGTGAAGCGGGAATCCCTATCTGATACCTTGCTCCCTGGAACGCTACATATTATTCCACAATTTTCCATTCACATAAATCCGCCTACACACTCAGAGTATCTGAGGATTTCCTTAGCCAGAAGGTGGGTAGACTTAATCAATCTATCGACTATCACCTAGATAGCCACGTGATCCATCCGGGTCCTCTGTAACCCATCACGAAGTTCATGGTAACTTGTTCCCATTTTCGTGTCAATATAGGTAGAGGTTGCAATAACCCTGCAACTTCTCGTACTCTACCTTACTCTGCTGACATACTAGACACTTTGCTACAATCTCTACAATGTTTCTTTTTATATCTGACCACCAATACCCTTTTCAGAGATTTCGATATATTTCTTATTTCCTGGATGCACTGTATATCTCGAAGAGTGAGCTTCTGACAATAACACTATCTCATCAACTGTGGTCCTGAGGAGTACTTATACTGTGTCTGAACCTCTGTAAGTTATCATCATACACTATGAACTCTGTCACTATACCCTTCTGAATCTGACCCACACTATCGACACCATGCCGATCATCACGTTAAGCCTGGCAAATCCGGTCACACAAATCCGGTTCTAACCTCAGGCTAGCTGTCACACAATCACCGTCATCATCAGAAGGGATCACATTACTACTGAGGTTCACAACTGCTCTAGCAGCTCACGCTCCCTGACCATCATATGTGATACCATCCTGATGCTCTTTCTGTTCAAGGCATCAGCCATTACATTAGCCTTTCCTTGGTGGTATAATGTTCATAATCATAATCCTTAGAAGCTCTAGCCCTCTTGGTTATCTCATATTCTACTATTTCTGTGAACACAGATACTCGGGGCTTTTACGATCAGTGCATACTCGAAATGTCTCACTGTATAAGTGGTGGCGCCATACTTCTAGTGTAAACACTACGGCTGCCAACTCAAAATCATGGGTTAGATAGTTTCTCTCATGGTCCTTGAACAATTTGGATCCATAAACAACTATCTTCCCATTTTACATCAATACACAGCCCAATCCTTATTTGGAGGTATCATACACATTGAAACCTCTTGAGCTGTTGGTTATAATGAGAATACTTACGGTGGTCAGTTCATTGCTTCAATATACCAAAACTCACCGAAGCCATTTACATACTTATCATACCACTCGATGAAATCCTTTTTCCGAACAAATGTGTCAACTGAGCAGCCCATTTCAAGAAACTCATAACACTCGTCTGTAAGACAGTTTCCTGTTGCTACTCATGCTCTTTCCTGGACTTCGAATACTTAAAATATCATCACTAAAGATGAAAACCAATCGGTCCAGGTCAGGCTTAAATACCTTATCATAGTTGAGTTCCACTCATTATTTCAATCACTCATATCCTTGACTTACGTACGCATAAACGTATAACGTCATTTCGAAATAGCTTTCGTTCAAGGTACTAGCTCACGTCATTTCTTTCCTCTTATATTAACGGCTTTTATAAAATTTTAATTTTTTTAAACCTTCATGGTTAATCAAATTTTGTATCTCTTTATCGTACCAGTAAAGGTACTCAAATTTAATGTATATATACGACTGTCGATTTCAATTTATAGATTATGCGTGCGCTTAACGACACTATCAAGTCTTCAGGCAGGGAGATATTTTGAAATACCTTTATTAACCCTCAGACTTGACTACATACCGCTTAATCCAAATTACTTTGCATATCAAGGATATCCTTGCCTTGCATACGTCTTATTCCAATATATCTCCTTTAATATATCACTTATAACCAACTCTTTCATTACGTGTTAAAACTTACATTACACCTTTCAGTGATGTTTTCACCCATATTTTCAACTTACAATCTCTATACCCATATTCAGTTAGTGAAAATCAACTAACTATCATCATCTTGCTTAAGGGTATAGGTTTCACATCTTTCATTAACTTATAAGCAACTGAAGGCGGTATGAATAAATGCGTGGCACTAGGATTAATTAAAATAATTATTTCATTATTCACTACCAGTGTGGTATCTTCCACCACATCCTATGAAACATCAATAGTGTCCTGGTCCAAGGCATACACTCGCCCTCGTCCAACATCTTATTTTCGTGGTAACTACCACACATCTTACACTGTTCACATTACTACACTGTTCTGTAGCATGTCGTGGTTCTCAAATCACAATACCCCTCGTAAGTATTAAAATTAGATATACTGGGATTTATCAATCAACTTACCCCGTGATTTATCAGCTCTAAGCTTTTACCAATCTACCTTTTCTCATTCTGACATCTCTGTCATTCTTTATTCTCTTTTTGTCTCAATTTCGGCCCTCACTACCTTTCTCAATTTCAAGGGCGTGCAACTCATGAACTTATTCACACAACTGTAGTCTGTGCACTGCCTTGGCTTAGGTAGTGATATCTAATGGGCTAATCGGACTCTAATTGACAATCTAAGCCCTTCCATGAACTTTCAGACATTTCGACTCTCACTGTTCATAGTGTCTGAGTCACATCTACCCAGGAATATAAACTGAGTATCATACTCATCAATTAACATGTTCCTCTGGGTCAGAGTAAAGAATTTCATCTTTAGTTTCATTAAAACAATATCCGGGATATTCTGTCACCGGAATACATCTAGAATTATGTTCTCATGTCCATTCTGGATGTCTAATTCTTCAAATGGGTCGAGAAAACTTCCACCAATGTTTCGACTCGCCCTCAAATCTCATACATACTCTGAGCAATTAGCTCTATAATATTCTCCACACTCCGCTCTAACCTCGCGAAGCGTGTCACAATACTGTCCGATCTCTCTGTCAGACTCTATCCGATCTCTCTGTCGGACTCTGTGGGGCATGCTCAACATCAGCCTCCACGTCAATCTCATCTCGAGTCTCATGTGGCGACTCAGTACAACTCTCGGGCCTACCTCTACGGCCTTGAGCTCCTGTACTCGCCACTCAACCATAGCGGCTATCAGTTAATGAGTCTATTCTTGCATTTAAAAATTAAATTCTTGGCTGCACTTCCATCTCGATATACACAATTGTATCAAAACAATGCACAGTACATGGGGATGTAGACTTTCTTAACTACTAACACCGACTCATATCAGGCCAACTCAGCTCTGATACCATTAAACCTGTCACGACCCGAATTACCTAAAAATCAGAGTAAATTTTTCGCTTTTTCATTTATTATTTAATTCTTATCTTTCTCTCATCGTGACCATCTTACCAAACAGTTAGGCTATGATTCGGTGTTAGTCACCTCTTACCTATTACCATTCCATTTCCGTAATCATATTTATACATCAGAGTTTACTATCCTTTGACTTTAATTAAATACATACACAATGGTATTGATAACTCTACATCCCCGACATCATATCCGTTTACAGTACTGTGCATTACATATTTAGATACAAAAACATACAAATGTGTATACCTGTCTCTCGATAGGAAGCAGCGGATACCAAGCATGCAAGTCCTCAGCCGCTCACTAATTTCTGTGAGTGCTCTGAAAAGATGGAAAAATAAGGGGGGTGAGCAAACCACACGCTTAGTAAGGCAATTATGCAAGTAAGTAGATAGCTCCACTATCTACATGATCATAATGCCATGCCCTTAAATCCATTTCTTTTCATTAAAATTTTACGCACAAAGTCATGCATATTCAATGCCATAGTTTATCCAAAACTATTTGTGCATATATAAATCATGTAATTCATGCATTCAAAGCATTTTATGTGACATCATTAAATCATAATAAGCATGAATTTAATCAAGATCATGCAGTCTTTCATGTCATGTAAGACAATCATGGATTTCAAATGAAAGCATAAAAAAACACATCATGCCACTGCATTTAAATCAATTCATTTAAAATGCAGTATAAAATAACCCCTCTGGATCAATCATCTCAAAACTCATAAAACAATTCGTTATATTTCAATATAAAACTTCGGTTATAAAACCACCCTTCTTTCAGGGTCACATATCATAAAATCATCTGAAATCATAAAATCGTCAAATCGGGGGCCTAACCCCTCCTTCGGGTCTACCCTGGTCTAACAGACCACAAGTTATATCATGTGAGACAATCAGGTAATTATCAGTAACATCGAGGACTATGGCCATATCCTAGTGATCCCTGGCAACACGGTACCTAGTGTGCGGGGTATCACACCTGAAACGGGAGGTGGGTCGTCCTACCCGCCAAAACAGCATAACACCAGGATTGAGAGGGCAAGGCTTGCTGCCTCGTGGCTCATGCCACTCCACTCCAACAATCTCCACGGTACAGCGTACTCCGCGTGATATACACGGTACAAAGTACTCCGTGAACCCAAGCTCATTCAGGGGTGCCTGTAATAGGTCTTATCCACCCATATCATCTCTTTCTCAGAATGCACGTGTGAGCATATCATCTCACTATGACACATGGTCTACAGGAGGCTCCAACACGGCTATATGCATGTAATATAAATCCCTGTGCGAGCGAAGCTCAAGCACGGCTCCATGCATATTCATGATATCAAAAAACCTCATGCGAGTGAAGCTCTAGCACGGTGTCATAGAAATCAATGAAATCTGCGTACGAGCAGCGCTCTTGTACACTTAAACTGATTATAAATTCAAGTAAAATCCACGTACGAGCAATGCTCTAGTACGGATATGAATAAAAACTCAATTAAAACCTCGTACGAGAAAACCTCTAGTACGGCATTCAAATGAATTATGAAAACCATATAAAACTTTGTGCAAGCCACGCTCCAGCACAAATGAATACTCAAGTAAATCAAATCTCATGCGAGTTACACTCCAGCATGACTTTATGCATAATTAAATCAAATCTCGTGCGAGTTACACTCCAGCACGACTTTATGCAATATCAAATCAAAACAGGATGCGAGCTAAGCTCCAGCATCTCTCATGCATGTCATATCATTAAAACTAGTGCGAGCAATCGCTCCAGCACCATTTTATGCATATCACGTCAAAACAAATCAAAACATGTCAAAACAGAGTGCGAGCTAGGCTCCAGCAGCTCTCATTTGACAATAATAAAAATCAGTGCGAGCACCATGCTCTAGCACAATTCATGCATATGATGTCACAGAAGTCGGTGCGAGCAACTGCTCAAGCACATTTATGCACATTCACAAACGCATATATAGTGCGAACTACGTGTCGCACTATCTGTTTCCATATAAACTTGATAGTTGGCCGTTTTCCAAAGAAATTTTCATTTAAATATTAATAACACCTACGTAGTGTTATTTTGGGAAACTTATGCAATTATTGGCCAATCTATCGATTTACTTTGATTAAAATCAAGAAAATTCCTTAATCATAAAAATCCTTAAATCATGCATTTCATGCATGTCATGCTTTCACCATCCTTAGGTGAACTTCCCTCAATAGGGGTAAAATAGACATTTCACCTATTTCGATCCTTAAAAATCATTTAAACCACTTTTAGGATCATTATACAATAATTGCGTATACATACATAATAAATGTATACAAAATCTATTAAAATATGCGTAGCTACCTCTAGCTACTCACACAATTCCCTTACCTCATTCTCTGTACAGTCCGACCTTTCCACTGATGACTCGTCATGCAGTCCGATTTGCTTCCAATCCAATCTCTGGAACTGTGGACACATATTTAGCAGGTCAATTACAATACAATTATTGTATTTCATAATATTTTGGGCTTAATTTAAATCATTGGGCCCGTTTACCCATATTGGGCCCGATTGTACCATAATGGGCCTTAATCGGCCTTAAGTCCGTTTACCACACTTAATCGAGGCCTATTGGGCTCATTGGGCCCATCAATATTTATTTAGCCTCGTTCTAAATTTTTGGATATCTCAATTTAATATTTACGACAATTTATCCCATTTTCCAGAATTTAATTCATTTATGCGGAAATTAAATCCATAATTTATGCGTTAAATATCAATCACGCATAACGATATAAAATTGTCGTAAATAAGGTTTACTTACCCGTTATTCCATGATCGTACACAAATCGAGGCTATCTCGAGCTCTCGGTTGATGCCAATTGTCGAGCTACACAATTAAATATATTTTCGGGTAAACTTTCAGTCGATTATTTATCAAATTAAATATTCCAAAAATTAAATCGGTCAATTCGACCGCTTACCGACTTACCCGATGCTCGATTGCATCACTAAAATTTTCCCCAATTTTTTCTCTTTTTCTTTTTCCCTTTTTCTTCCTTTTTTTCCCTCTCTTTTTGGCTGAACCGATCCGGTCCGGTTCAACCCGGTTCGGACCTTCGGTTCGGTCTGGTTTGGTTCGGTCCGTTCAGTCCGGTTCGGTCGGTTCAGGCAACATTTGGTCGTGCCGGCGTCGTCCGGCCGGTTCCCAGCGCGATTTCGCCACCAATCGGCGCGCCACGGCCTGGGCTTCCTAAATCGTGCCTCGGATGGGGTCGAATCGGCGTCGATGGCCGCCGATCGACGTTTCTTCCCCGTGGCCTCTCCTTCATTTTCTGGCATTTTTCGACGACTCCAAGGCGCATCACGGCCGCTGGTGGCTCGCCTGGTGTGGGGCTACCTTCGCCGGTCCTCGCCGGCACCTCAGCCCCTCCGGTGGTGTCGGATCGGAGGGAAACCGACTCCCTCGGTTTCCTGATTCGCGTTTCCCTTATTTCTTCTCTGTTTCGATTTCAGACTTTTGCTTTTGTTTTTTTTTGTAACTTTATTTATTTATTTATAATTAAATTTTATTATTATTTTATTCAATAAAATAATAATAAAATTCCCAAAATATCTAGAAAAATTCTATTTTATTCCTTTAATCTGTAAATAAATTTATCAGTCCGATTTTACCTTTTCGGTATAATTTTTGATTATTTTTGGGATTATTTTTCGATACGAAAATTTTGATTTTATTCCAATAAATTCATATCTTGATCAATTTAATCCGAAATTTAATTATTTCTTCGTTATTGATCAAGATTTCTCAATCCCATATTTTTAATTAAAATTTCTTGTCCCGATTAATACCGAATTTTGGTCTTTTAACCATTTTGCCCTTGCACGTATTCGGGAATACCATTTAAGTCCTTTTGTATTTTTAAATGCACTCGAAAATATCGGGTCTTACATTAAATGCATTGATTTAGAGTCATGCAAGTGAAAACAAGTATATTAAGGTATACTGATGTGGATAATTACTAACAGCTTCAGAAGTTGATATTGGAAGCTGATCGGACTACGAGAGTGAGCAGCACCGAGGAAGTGAGGTCACGTGACGTGATCTGAGGTAAGGGAATTTCGTGAGTAGCTAGTGGTAGCTACACGTATTTTGAATAGAATTTCAATTATTATACCGTATATGCAATTCCGTGTATAAAAAAAGGTTTGGTAGGAATCGATAATAGGTAAATTGTGGTTTTATCCAAATTAAGGATAAAAAGCTTAGGAAGCATGTTTGTGACTAGTTTTGATATTTGCATTGATAGAATGGCTAATGTTTTTATGTATATGAGAAAACATCACATTTGTGTGCCAATTTGATTTGATTGTGTGAAATTCAATTTAAATAAGCCATCTATCGGTTTGTATGAAAACCATTGGTGTTAGAGTGATACTCGCACTAAATTTCATGAGATATGCATCACATAGGACTTGAGTATATTCTCGTAGTTGATTTTAATGCGATTTATGCATGATAGAGTACTGGGAGCATTGCTCGTACTCAGTTTTATTGATTGATGCATGATAGAGTATTGGAGGTTACTCATACTCCATTTTACATGACATAGTGCTGGGAGCATTGCTCGCACTAGATTTATATGACTTGTGCATGAGGTCGTGTTGGGAGTTTACTCACACGTACCAAATTTTGAAAAAGAGAGAGAGCATGAAGCAACCATGTTCGGAGCCTGTGCTGACTATGTGTTTGTCACGCCCTCCTTCCACACGCGACTTACCAAAAATCACAACAAATTTTTCACTTCTTACTTACCTTTCTCTCCTCAACAGTTGGGCTGTGATTAGGCATTAGTCTCCTCATCCACACATACATACATGTCATTCTAAATATTTATCGACTGTACGTACACTTTCTCATAAGTAAATTCATATATTTAATATAATTACATGTTTACATCCCCCATATTAAAAACGTGTACATCACTATGTTTATGCATTGTTCAAATACAAAAGAGTGTACATGTATATACCTTTCGCTAGATGGGGAGTAGCAACAGATCAAAGGAATGCAATACCCTAGCCGACTCGATCTACTGACGAGAATCTGTAGAGATAGGGGAGAATGAATGAGATGAGCTATCAACGCGCTCAGTAAGGAAATCAAGCAAGCAAGTAGACATCCATAATATCTACTGAAAATAGTGTTTTGCCTTTCCTTCTCTCAATTCAAAAGCATGTTTCAAAATATATATAATATAGTACAGATTTAAAATCCCATGTACTAAACACATGATGGTTTATCAATCAGAGGCATTCATGCAAAACAGTGCATATTTAATCATTTAAGTATGCCTTTATATAAAATATGCCATTTACATTCAAAACACAGTAAATATGGCATTTCTCATCCCAACACAAACAAATCGGGTTCCGACCCATCCCTCAGGTCTACTCGTATCATAAAACACATGTGATATATCATGCGAGACTCAGTGTCTAAATGCAATAACTCTGGACTATGGCCATATCCTAATATGGTGAAATCCAAGGCAACACAATACTCAGTGTGTGGGTTATCACTGCTGTAACAGGAGGGGGGTCAGTCCATCACAACCGCCAGCTATCAACACTCTCATCCACAACTCCACAACATTACAGTGTACTCCATGCCACATGCACGGTACAACGTACACCCGTAGACCCTACATCATGGTCGGGTGCCTGCCATAGGTCTTAGCCTCTCATACCATGGAAATATATCATATTGGGGTGCCTACCATAGGTCTTAGCCCTCACACTATGGAATAAATGCCATGTCTCTAAATCCACGTGAGAACATCTCAACAGTGTGACACTCAGTCTACACGGAGGAAATCGTCACGGTTTTTCTAACATGTCTATATATCACGTAAAATATAGTGCGCGCCTTTGAGCGCGACTCATAGTCAACACTCCGCTCAAATACTGTTTCACATCACAAACTCAACTCTAGTGCGAGTAAACCTCCATAAACTAGGTCAATGCATAGTTCATGTTTCAAATCAAGTACGAGCAATAGCTTCAGTACCATGCTATGCACAAAACTCATCAAATCAATTACGAGCAATAGCTCCAGTACTATGTCATGTATAAATCATGAAGAATCGAGTACGAGCAATGCTCCAGCACTCTGTCATGCATCTCATGTAAACCTCAAGTACGATCTAATCATTCGAGCACTCTATCATGCATAAATCATATAAAACTGAGTACGAGCAATGCTCCAGTACTCTATCATGCATGTCAAGTAAATATAGTGCGAGTAAAACTCCAGCACTAATGTATGTGAAAAAACATCTGAAATCAAGTGCGAGCTGTCCTCCAGCATGATTGTTTCCACATAATTCAGTAGATGGCTCTTTAAAACTAGGGATGTTTAAAATCATTAAAACCAGCACTATAAAGTGTGCTTAGTTTACATCAACCTCAAAACATTAGCCTATCCACCTACTCTTCTGCTACACAGCAGTAAAAGCCACTCAAAACATTATTTTCATGCTTTTTACAACTTTTCCCAAAATTTGACTTTTTACCTAATTAGGGGCAAAATCAGAATTTACCCATATCGAGTCCCTATAATATTATTGGTTCTCTCTGACCCTCAAACAATTTCAGTGAATGTAAAATCCAATGAAAATATGCACAAATATCTCTAACTACTTGCAAGAGTCCCCTACCTCGGATCACGTAATGTGACATCTCTTCCTCTGTGCTGTCCAAACCTCGCAGTCCGGTCACTCTCAATCTGACTCTGAAGCTGCATTTAACCATTCACTGGATTAATTTCACGTTTCCTAATGTATTACACATTTAATACAGTTCATTTCACTTAATTATGCCTGTTTACTCTAAATGGGCCTAAATACTTTAATTGGGCCTTAATCCAATTAAGCCCGTTTTTCACGTATTATTTCCCTTCATCAGGGTCTATCGACACATTGGACCTATCAATACCCATTGGGCTTTATTCAAAACTCTTTGGATAGCCCGTATATCATTTACGACAGTTAATTCAAAATTTCGAATATAATTCACTAAATGCGAAATTTAATCCGAAATGCGTAAAATAAATCTTAAATACAAAATAATCACATAAATTTTCGTATATGAGCTTTACTTACCCGAGATTATGCGATGATACGTAAATCGAAGTTCGATCGGGCTTCCATTCGGAATTTATCGTCAAACTGCACAATTTTGTATATTTAACTCCGGGTCAATTTATGATTAAATATAATTTAAATAAATTTATCAAAAATCAAATCGGTCATTTTTGACCTCGTATCGACTTACTGAAGTTCAGTAAAATCTCAAAAAAATTTCCTTTTTCTTTTTCTTTCTTTTTTCTTCTTTTTCCCCTTTTCTCCTTGGCTGAACCGGTCTGGTCCGATTCAACGTAGAAGGTTCTTCACTGAACCGCCGACTGGTTCAGCTCTTTTTGGTCGTGCCGGCGTCGTCTAGCCGGTTCTCCGAGTGCCGCTGTCGCTGTTCGATGCGCTACAGCCTGGGGAAAGTTCGGCTGGCCTCGATTGGAGCCAACTCCTCGCTGATGGCCGCCGTTTCTCTTCTCCTCCGTTCGGTAATTCCTTCGTCGATCTGCTCCTGCTGGCGCTGGTGGAGTACGTTGTGGGTGGCGGAAGGATCGCGGGGCCTTCCTCTTCCTTTTTCAGCCATTGGCCTGGCTGCTGGTCTTCGGATGGTGGCCGTCCGGTCTCTCTTCTTCCCCGTCGGTCTTCGCGGTTTTGGTTTCCTCTTTTTCAATTTCTTTGTTTTATCTCTCCCCAAAATTCTCTTCAGATTTCTTTTTTTGTTTTTTATTTATAAATAATTTTAATATTATTTTAATCCTTAAAATAATATTAAAAATTCTCAAAATATCTAAAACAATCATTTTAAATTCATTTAATCCGTAAATGAATTTATCCGTCCGATTTTACCTGTTTGGTATATTTTTCAAATATTTTCGAGCTCGTTTTCCGAGGTAAAAATTTTGAAAATATTAAATAAATTCATATCTTGATCAATTGGACTCGAAATTTAATATTTTCCTCGATTTTGATCAAGATTCCTCAATTTCATATTTTTAATGAAATTGTCTCATCGAAATTATACTGGATTTCAATCATTTGACCGTTTTACCCCTGCACTCGTTCGGGAATTAACATAACCCTTATCTCGTTGTTATGTAGCTTACATGCATTTTTAATTTCTTAAATTGTCAATTGCATGATAGTAAATACTCTTCTTATGATTGAACTATGAAATAAAGCGTTCGTACACATAGGAATCCTAAGGTATAAGCTATATATAAAATTGAAAACTCGGGTCTGACAATCCTCCGCAACTAAAAGAATTTGGTCCTCCAAATTAGAACCAAATCAATCATCAAACAACTGGGGGTACTTCTCTCGCATCAAGCTCTCTAACTCCCAAGTAGCCTCCTCGGAAGTGTGATGCTGCCATAAAACTTTCACTAACCCGATAGTCTTCGACCTCAAAACCTTCTCTTTCCTATCCAGTATCTGAATCGGCCTCTTAACATATGACATGTCCTCACTGAGCTCCAATGGCTCATAGCTAATCACATGTGCCGGATCCAGGTGATACTTTCGAAGTATCGAAATGTGGAAGATGTTATGCACG
Source organism: Firmiana major (assembly GCA_033439115.1). Lineage (NCBI taxonomy): Eukaryota > Viridiplantae > Streptophyta > Magnoliopsida > Malvales > Malvaceae > Firmiana > Firmiana major. The sequence goes on along the minus strand of CM065907.1, from coordinate 36,942,084 downwards.
CCTGACAAATCTAGTGGCAATGCCAACCTATAGGCCTTATCTCCCACTCGATCAAGTATCTCAAAGGGTCTAATGTAGCGAGGACTAAGCTTACCCCTCTTCCCAAACTTCGCTATACCCTTGGAAGGAGAAACCTTCAGAAACACAGACTCACCTACTGCGAACTAAAGTGGCCTACGTCTCCTGTCATCATAACTCTTCTATTGACTCTGAGCTGTCCTCAATCTCTCAACTATCAATCGGACATCCTCAGAAGCCTGTGTAACCATATCAGGAGCAAAAATCTTTTGGTCACCCATTTCTTCCCACCCAATAGGGGAACGACATCTACAGACATACAAGGCCTCATATAGTGCCATCCCGATACTCGAATGATAACTATTATTGTAGGCGAACTCGGCCAATGGTAAATGATCATCCCAAGAGCCTCTAAAATCCAGCACACATGCTCTCAACATATCCTTCAGAGTTTGTATCGTCCTCTCTAATTGACCATTTGTCTCAGGATGGAAAGTTGTGCTCAAACTCAACTGGGTTCCCATGGCTTCCTGAAAAAGTTCCCAAAAGTGGGATGTTAAGTGGGAATCCCTATCTGAGACTATGCTCACTGGGACACCATGCAACCTCACTACCTCGCGTACATACAATCCTGCCAACGTACTCAGAGTATCGGTAGCTCTCATAGCTAGAAAGTGGGCTGAGTTCGTCAGTCTATCAACGATCACCCATATAGCATCGTGATTCCTCTGGGTCCTCAGTAAACCCATCACGAAATCCATGGTGATATGCTCCCATTTCCATGCCGGTATAGGTAGAGGCTGCAACAATCCTGCAGGTCTCTGATGCTCTACCTTCACCTGCTGACGTACAAGACATTTCGCCACAAAATCTACCACATCTCTCTTCATACCCGACCACCAGTACACCTTCCGAAGGTTCTGATACATCTTGTCACTCCCCGGATGCAACGTGTACCTCGATGAATGAACTTCCGACAATATCAATCTCCTGAGCTATGGGTCCTCGGGAACACATAATCTACCTATGAACCTCAGTAACCCATCAGAACTCAACTCAAAATTAATCATTGTGCCCCTCTGCATTTGACAAATCACATCGATTCAATACGGATCAGTCTGCTGAGCATGTCTGATCTTGTCCAACAGATCTGGCTTTAAGCGTAAACTCGTAATCATACAATCCGCATCCATGTTCTAAGGTACAACTCCCAAACTGAGGCTAGCAAACTACTCTAGCAACTTGTGCTCTTGACCATCATATACGATACCATCCCAAAGCTCTTCATACTCAAAACATCTGCTACAACATTAGCCTTACCCGGATGATAAAATATCTCACAATCATAATCCTTTAGAAGCTCTAGCCATCTTCTCTGTCTCATGTTCAGCTCCTTCTGTGATAACAGGTACTTAAGGCTCTTGTGGTCGGTAAATATATGAAACTTCTTACCATACAAGTAGTGGCGCCATACCTTCAACGCAAACACTACATCTGCCAACTCTAAATTGTGGGTCGGATAGTTCTTCTCATGGCCTTTCAGTTGTCTGGATCCATAAGCAACTACCCTTCCATCCTACATCAACACAAAGCCCAGTCCCTGATGTGAAGCATCGGTATATACTGAAAATCCTCCTGAGCTTGTAGGATTAGTGAGAATCGGAGCGGTGGTCAATCGACTCTTCAGCTCCTGTAAACTCCTCTCACAATCCTCGTCCCACATGAATGCAACACTCTTCGGAGTGAGACGTGTCAACGGAGTAGCCAACTTCAAAAATCCCTCAACGAATCTCCGATAGTACCCTGTTAAACCCAGAAAACTCCTGATCTCGGTAACTGTTATCGACTGTTCCCACTGAATTACAACCTCAATCTTGGATGGATCTACTGATACACCATCCCTCGACACTACATGTCCCAAAAATGAGATCTCTGTTAACCAAAAATCACACTTGCTGAGTTTAGTATACAACTGCTGCTCTCGTAGAGTCTGCAATATGATCCTGAGGTACTCCTCATGCTCTTCCTTGGATCTCGAATACACTAATATGTCATCGATGAAGACGATAACAAACTGATCCAAATATGGCTTGAACATATCGTTCATCAAAGCCATGAAAGCTGCGGGAGCATTCGTCAGTCCGAATGGCATAACTAGGAAGTCATAGTGGCCATATAGGGTCTTAAATGCCGTATTGGGTACATCTCCACTCCGGACTCTCAACTGATGATACCCAGACCTCAGATCAATCTTAGAAAAGACCTGCGCTTCCCGAAGCTGATCCAGTAAGTCATCAATGCGTGGAAGAGGAAATCTATTCTTGATGGTGGCCTTATTCAACAATCTGTAGTCTATACACAATCGAAGGCTTCCATCCTTCTTTCTCACAAACAAAATCGGTGCTTCCCACGGTGAAGCACTCAGTCTGATGAAACCCCTATCTGATAATTCTATATTTTTAGAATTATTTGTGCTTAATTTCCTAATTAATTATTTAAATCCCTAATTTATTTTGTTAATTATCCCCTTTATTTCTCATGTTTACAGATAAATTAAATCCGGATGAATTTTGAATATTTCGGTAGAAAAATGGATCGAAATTGGGCTAAAATCGAGATTGGACCACGCGGACAACACGAGCCTAGCACATCCAATTGGACAAAAAGACAAAAGACATGGAAATATTATTTTTCAAGGAGCCAATGGTGTGAAGACAAGTGGCCAAACAATGCCAACTCATCTAGGATGGAAAAATTTCAATTGTACCCCTAAATGTGTATATAAATAGAAAATGATGACAATTGTAAAGGGTGTAGATAAATTAGGTTAGAATAGTTTTATTTTTAGGTTAACTTAGAAAAGTTTTTCTTCTTCCTTGTTTTATTTTTATTAAGGCGGCACAGTAGATTTTTTTGGTTTTTGCTTCCAGCTTTTCTTTTCGGCATAGTCTTTTTCTTTTACAATTCATGCTACTGTTCATTCAATATTTTTCTTTTAAGTTTTACTTTAATTCAATTCCTTTCAATCCAATTTTCAGTTCTCATTATTATTTTTCATCAATCTTATTTTTTTAGTTGCTTTCTCTCGGTTGCACCATTGTTGTTTAAGTTCTCGGTGTTGATTTTATTTTGTTAATTCATCAAAGGGAGCTCTCGGTTTTTGCCTCCATTAATCTTCATGCTCTCGGTTTTCTGTTTATTTTTCACAAATCACACAAGCTTGTTCTCGGTTAACCTCACAAAAAGGGGCATTCGGTTCCTGCTTCTTCCGGTATTCATGCTAAATGGTTTTGGTGCTGGAATTTGCTTCCAGCAATGTGAAACCTGTGCATTAAGAAGCTAGAAACGAGGAAAACGATGGTGATGTTATTTGCTGAGCCGAGGGAGTGAATCATAGGAGTTTAGACAGTCGGATCTCGTTGAGAGGCGCCACCGAGGAGCTGAGCAGGACGTGGTGCCGAGCAGGATCGTGAAGCACCTACTGGAAGTTACTGCTGTGTTCGTTTGCGACCTGTGCAGGAAGAATACGTGTTGCTGATGGCACGAAACTGAAGCAGACCAGAGCACTCGGGCAGCCCTTTCTGGAAGGAAAACCAAAATTGCCGAGAATGATGACCAGTGTTGGAGGGAAAATTTTATTTGTTTAAATACTAAGGCCTTGTTTGGTTGATAGTTACAGAATTAACTCATTTTTCTACATAGTTAATGTTAGATTAATTTTAAGATTAGTTAGATGATTTAGTTAGTTTAGTTAATAGTTTTAATTATGCATATAGGTGTAGTTAATCATGCTTAGTTAGTTAATTTAGATTTAATTAGTTTTCTAAGTAATTTTAATCTAGCATTAGGAATTTGTTAAACATTAATTTAGATTAAGTCATTTGACGCATTTTTAGTTTTAGATAAAAATACTAAAAATATGTTCATGCATTAATTATTGTTAAACTACCATTTAGATTTATCTATGAGTAAATTTTAATTCATTAGTTGTTAGATTAACTTGATTTTAAGATTGTTTAATTTTAGATTAATTAGTTTTATTGTTTTATTTCACATTTTTATTTTATTTGTGTTAATTGCTTTAATTCGTGTTAACTGTTTTTAATTTCTTTTGCAGGTTTTCGATTTTAATTGCTTGGAGTTTTGTAAGTACTCTGAGCTCGGTTTTAGTTACTTTATTTTATAGTTTTATTATTTTATTGCTTTTGGTATTTTCAATTCTAGATTAGTTGATCACCCTTGAAAATTCATAAATTTGCTAGGATATACTTAGGATAATAGTAACCGGTAGTTAATTAAGCTAACAACTTCCCTGTGGGACGATATCTCGGGACTCAAAATCCCATTATTACTTGGACGACCCGTGCACTTGCGGATAGATACCCTTAGGGCTCGTCAAGTTTTTGGCGCCGTTGCCGGGGAAGTTTAATTAGTCCTTAGTTAATATCGGTAAAATTATGCTTAGGTGTAATTCTAGCTTGTAAATATTTAGATCCTTGGTTTAGTTTAGTTCACTTTCTTAAAAAAAAAAAAAAAAAATTTCTAAGGACTTTTAGATGTTTGTATGCGTAGAGCCGAGAGTTACGATAGCCTTCCTCTAGATCCTGAAATTGAACGAACTCTTAGGAAAATTCGAAAGGACTCTAGGAATTTTATAGCTCCGCAACAACACACAATGGCAGATAATAGGGAAATCAGGACCGTCGGGGATTATGCGATGCCGACGATTGAAGGATATTACACTGGCATTAGGCCACCAGCAGTCCCTGCTAATAACTTTGAAATTAAGCCGTCCATCCTTCAAATGATCCAAACCTCTTTGCAGTTCAGTGGGCTTCCACATGATGACCCACATGCTCATCTGGGGCAGTTCTTGGACCTATGCAATACCTTCAAGCATAATGGATTATCGGACGATGCACTACGGCTTAGACTATTCCCTTTCTCACTCAGGGATAGGGCAAGACACTGGTTGACCTCACTACCCCCAGGATCCATTTCCACATGGGATGAACTAGCCCATCAATTTCTAGCAAAATTCTTTCCACCCTCTAAGATGGCCCGACTTCGTAGCGATATATCCTCCTTTGCCCAATACGACTCTGAATCTCTCTATGAGGCATGGGAGCGATACAAGGAGCTTCTTAGGAAGTGTCCTCACCACGGCCTACCTCTATGGCTTCAAGTCCAAACCTTCTATAATGGGCTTACAAGCCAGAATAGGACGATAGTGGACGCTGCTTCGGGCGGAGCATTGATGTGTAAGACGGAGGAAGAGGCTTATGAGCTACTAGATAGGATGGCAGCTAACAATTACCAATGGTCCTCGGAAAGGCAGCTGCCAAAGAAATCGGCGGGTATATATGAGCTTGACACACTGTCCACCTTGACTTCTCAAATAGCCAATCTTACAAAGAAGGTGGAGGCGCTCACTACCCAACCTAATCCCTCCAACAGTCCTAATCCCGTGTTTTCTGTCCAAAGTCCGTGTTTATCTTGTGATCTGTGCAGTGGTACCCACACTGTAGATAGGTGTCCACTTAACCTTGAGTCGGTTCAGTACGTTACCCCTAAGCAACAGAACAACCCTTATTCGAACACCTACAATCCAGGGTGGAGGAACCATCCGAACTTTTCTTGGAGCCAAAACCAAGTGCAAGCATCTAATTCTAGACCAGTAGGACCCCCAGGTTTTCAAGCTCCACAGGTTCAGGTACCACCACAGCATCAATTTCCTCACCACCCACCACCTCCATATCCACACCATCCACCACATCACCCATACCCATATCATCCATCACCACCACCACCACCTATCCAGCCACCGCATATACTTGCACCAGCACCAGCAGCTGAGAAGAAGCCCTCGCTTGAGGAAATGTTCACGACTATCCTGCAAAATCAAGCTGCTTCAATTAAGAATTTAGAGGTTCAGGTAGGACAAATAGCTATTGCTCTTAACCAGCGTCCACAAGGGACCCTCCCCAGTAATACTGAAGTTAATCCTGTTAGGCAAAGGGAGGGTAAAGAACATGTGAAATCCATTACCCTTAGGAGTGGTAAAGAGCTAGTGGAACCTCAAGTTAAGTCCAATCCTGTTGAGCCCATAGTTGAAGAACTTATAAGTCCCAAAGAAGCATCTCAAAATGAGTAGGAACATCCGGATCAAGCTGCAAAGAATTCTAAGACAGGTGCTTCTTCATCTTTACCTTCTTCTTCTTCACAACCTTCCTCTTCATCTGATGTTCCACTTGTTACCACTACACTTCCTCTAGTTAGACCCCCATTACCATTTCCTCAGAGGTTCAAAAACCAGAAGCTTGATCAGCAGTTTGCTAAATTTCTTGAGGTTTTTAAGAAGCTTCACATTAACATTCCTTTCGCGGATGCTTTAGAGCAAATGCCTAGTTATGTGAAGTTTATGAAGGATATCCTCTTGAGGAAGAGAAGATTAGAGGATTATGAGACAGTGGCCTTGACTGAGGAGTGTAGTGCCATTATTCAGAGGAAATTACCCCCTAAGCTCAAAGATCCAGGTAGTTTTACCATACCTTGCACCATAGGAGATCAGTTCTTTGGTAGAGCCCTTTGTGATCTAGGAGCTAGTATAAACCTTATGCCTTGGTCTATATACCAAAAGCTAGGAATAGGAGATGCAAAGCCCACCACAGTGACCCTTCAATTAGCTGACAGATCCATTAAATATCCGAAGGGGATCATTGAGGATGTGCTAGTTAAGGTGGACAAGTTTATTTTCCCTGCAGATTTTATCGTGTTAGATATGGAGGAAGACAGGGAAGTCCCTATTATTTTAGGCAGACCTTTCCTAGCTACTGGTAGGACATTAATTGACGTACAAAAGGGGGAATTAACCATGAGAGTCTTAGATCAGGAGGTGATATTTAATGTTTTCCAACCTTTGAAACTCCCAGATGACTCTCAAGAGTGTTTTAAGATAGAGGTTAAGGAAGATAAAATGTTTGAGCATAGGAAATATGAGAGAAAGAAGGAAGTAGAGAGAGCTCAGGAGGAGTTAACTGTCGACATTCGGTCACCACTATGGCTAATCCTCCTACTCTTTGCACTGCTGCTGAGTGTTGTGTTCTTTAGTTGCATATGAAGTGGTTGTATTTTTTCTTTTCACTTTTTGTATATAGTTCTTTTTCTTTTCTGTTGTTTCTTTCTTTATTTATTTTGCAGGTTTAGTGTCTAAGTTTATGCTTTCAATAAAAGCTTCGGTTGTCATCATCATCATTAGATAGGGGAGTACTCTGTTCTTGAGCTTAATTATTTATATTATCTGCACACTGAGGACACTGTGCACTTTAAGTTTGGGGGAGGGGATATTACTTGAGCATTTTTCAAAAATTTGGGCAAAATTGATTTTTTTTCGAAAATCTCAGCTTAAACTGTTTGATTTTGGGATGATTTAGTGCTTAGCATGTAGTTTTCCCATATTCCGATGATATGACCCCATGATTAAGTCTGATTTTGATTGACTAAGAAGCATGGTTATAGGAAAAGCATGAAGTTGAGTTCTTGAATGGGTCTTGATTCTGATTATGATTTCCTCATTTTATGCACATGTCATGTCATGAATCTGTATATTTATTTAGAGAAAGCTTATGTGGACATAGGATTGCATTTGTTCGGTTGATTTTGTGTATTATATTCTAGAATTTGTTTGATCTAATCTCGAGGCGAAATATTAGATCACACTTAATTAGGGAAATGATTTAGGCCATCTTTGGATCGTTTGAGCCTTTCTAGCCGACCCTGTACATATTTTACCCCTAGTCACCCATCTGGGCCAAATAAGACTTTCTCTGTAAATACACCTGCTATTAATTTTCCTTAGCTTAAATATTTTGTTCCTATCCCTTACCCCGAAAGCATGAAAGTCATTAGGATATATTTTGAGCTTTGTACATATGGGTATCTGGTGATAGTGAATGCAAAAAAAAAAAAGAGAAAAAAGAAAAAAAAAAGAAAGAAAAAGAAAAAGAAAAAGAAAAAGAAGAAAGAGGAAAAATACAAAAAAAAATGTTTAATGAAATAAATAAGTTTGGGGGAATAAATTTGAGCTCTTACATTTTAAGATCCTGAAAGTAATGCATGTTAAGGGGTAATTAAACTTAAATCGACTTTATCATACCTTAGCCCCAGCCTTACATTACAAGCTTAATAAAGTCCTATTGATCTTTAGTTAAGTGTGACTACATTAGTGGAGAGAGAAGTGAAAAGCAAACTTATGGAAATGATCACATGTCATTAACTTTGCGTTCACTATGTTTGCATAATCTAATCCGGATAATGTACTGTGAAGTGATTTTGACATTTTTCACACACTCACGAGGAGTCTAATTTGGGTTAGGACTTATGATTGAATGATTTTGAGTGCTGGACTTATACTTGTGATTCTTTGATTTCATAGTCTGTACTTTTTCTTTGAGGATAATATTGGGGAAATTATTGTGTTTAGTACTTGTCATTCTTACAATTATTTTGTTTTGCTTGAGGACAAGCAAAAGCTCAAGTTTGGGGGTGTGATAATTCTATATTTTTAGAATTATTTGTGCTTAATTTCCTAATTAATTATTTAAATCCCTAATTTATTTTGTTAATTATCCCATTTATTTCTCATGTTTACAGATAAATTAAATCTGGATGAATTTTGAATATTTCGGTAGAAAAATGGACCGAAATTGGGCTAAAATCGAGATTGGACCACGCGGACAACACGAGCCTAGCACATCCAATTGGACAAAAAGACAAAAGACATGGAAATATTATTTTTCAAGGAGCCAATGGTGTGAAGACAAGTGGCCAAACAATGCCAACTCATCTAGGATGGAAAAATTTCAATTGTACCCCTAAATGTGTATATAAATAGAAAATGATGACAATTGTAAAGGGTGTAGATAAATTAGGTTAGAATAGTTTTATTTTTAGGTTAACTTAGAAAAGTTTTTCTTCTTCCTTGTTTTATTTTTATTAAGGCGGCACAGTAGATTTTTTTGGTTTTTGCTTCCAACTTTTCTTTTCGGCATAGTCTTTTTCTTTTACAATTCATGCTACTGTTCATTCAATATTTTTCTTTTAAGTTTTACTTTAATTCAATTCCTTTCAATCCAATTTTCAGTTCTCATTATTATTTTTCATCAATCTTATTTTCTTAGTTGCTTTCTCTCGGTTGCACCATTGTTGTTTAAGTTCTCGGTGTTGATTTTATTTTGTTAATTCATCAAAGGGAGCTCTCGGTTTTCGCCTCCATTAATCTTCATGCTCTCGGTTTTCTGTTTATTTTTCACAAATCACACAAGCTTTGTTCTCGGTTAACCTCACAAAAAGGGGCATTCGGTTCCTGCTTCTTCCGGTATTCATGCTAAATGGTTTTGGTGCTGGAATTTGCTTCCAGCAATGTGAAACCTGTGCATTAAGAAGCTAGAAACGAGGAAAACGATGGTGATGTTATTTGCTGAGCCGAGGGAGTGAATCATAGGAGTTTAGACAGTCGGATCTCGTTGAGAGGCGCCACCGAGGAGCTGAGCAGGACGTGGTGCCGAGCAGGATCGTGAAGCACCTACTGGAAGTTACTGCTGTGTTCGTTTGCGACCTGTGCAGGAAGAATACGTGTTGCTGATGGCACGAAACTGAAGCAGACCAGAGCACTCGGGCAGCCCTTTCTGGAAGGAAAACCAAAATTGCCGAGAATGATGACCAGTGTTGGAGGGAAAATTTTATTTGTTTAAATACTAAGGCCTTGTTTGGTTGATAGTTACAGAATTAACTCATTTTTCTACATAGTTAATGTTAGATTAATTTTAAGATTAGTTAGATGATTTAGTTAGTTTAGTTAATAGTTTTAATTATGCATATAGGTGTAGTTAATCATGCTTAGTTAGTTAATTTAGATTTAATTAGTTTTCTAAGTAATTTTAATCTAGCATTAGGAATTTGTTAAACATTAATTTAGATTAAGTCATTTGACGCATTTTTAGTTTTAGATAAAAATACTAAAAATATGTTCATGCATTAGTTAGTGTTAAATTAGCATTTAGATTTATCTAGGAGTAAATTTTAATTCATTAGTTGTTAGATTAACTTGATTTTAAGATTGTTTAATTTTAGATTAATTAGTTTTATTGTTTTATTTCACATTTTTATTTTATTTGTGTTAATTGCTTTAATTCGTGTTAACTGTTTTCAATTTCTTTTGCAGGTTTTCGATTTTAATTGCTTGGAGTTTTGTAAGTACTCTGAGCTCGGTTTTAGTTACTTTATTTTATAGTTTTATTATTTTATTGCTTTTGGTATTTTCAATTCTAGATTAGTTGATCACCCTTGAAAATTCATAAATTTGCTAGGATATACTTAGGATAATAGTAACCGGTAGTTAATTAAGCTAACAACTTCCCTGTGGGACGATATCTCGGGACTCAAAATCCCATTATTACTTGGACGACCCGTGCACTTGCGGATAGATACCCTTAGGGCTCGTCACTATCCAACAACTCCTGTAATTGTCTCTTGAGCTCCTCCAGCTAAACTAAGGCCATGCCATGCAATACGGTGGTCTCGAAATAGGCTCAGTACCAGGCACCAAATCTATACAAAACTTCATCTCTCTGTCTGGTGGTAACCCTGGTAACTCATCCGGGAAACATCTGGGTACTCACTGACCATAGGAATATATACCTGCTCCGAATGTACCTTATTTGTATCCACCATGTACGCAATGAAACCTTTAATCACATCTGTAGAAGCATTAACTGTGTTCTGGTCCAAGGCATGTACTCGCCCTCGACCCATCACCTGCTTCCCCTTCTCCTCTGCCGTCACTCTACCTCTCTGAGCAGACATACTAGCTGGAGCTCTATCAGGCTCCCTGCCCTTCTGTGGGGTAGTCACAAATGTCTCTGGGCAATCTCTAGTAATGTGCCCTTGTTTCCCACATCGAAAACACACAATATGGTTCAACGGACAAGGTCTACAACCATGATGTCTACCATATCTACTGCACTAATCTGTAGTAGGCCTCTGTCCTCCAATCATAATGCCCTTTGTCGGAGTTATGGCCGAGTATGTAGGAGGTCTAACTGGTCGTTCTCACACCTTCTCTATCTGTGGTCTCTTACCGAAGAGTCTCCTCCCTCCTAAATAACTGAAACCTCTATCTCTAGCCGACCTTTTCCTCTCTCTATCTCAGCTCCGACTAAACTTCTCGAACTCAGAGGAATGCCTATCGTAGTCCTACTCACAAAGCTGCGCCCTACGTACTGTCTCATCATATGTACCAATATCCAGTGGTTCCAATCTAGATCGTAACACCGATCTCAATCCATCGACAAACTTGTGAACCTTCCTGGTCTCGCAGTATATGTTATCGGGATCATACCTTCCCAGGGCCAAAAATCTAGTCTCATACTCATCCACTGTGAGACTCCCCTGTGTCAACCCCAAAAACTTGGCCTACAGTCTATGCTGTGTAATATCAGGAACAAACTACCTCCTGAAGGCATCTAAAAACATCTCCAAACTGATCTCAGCATGTCGGGCTTTCAATATCGGCTTGGTGGACTTCCACAAATGTTCTGCTATTCCCTTCAGTAGGAACGCAGCAAATGCGACTCTCTTTGAAGTCGTACAGTCAAAGAAGTCGTACAACTTTTCCATCTCACCAATCCACTCCTTAGCACTGGCTGGGTCCTTGACCCCTTAAAAAGATGGAGTCCAAGCTTCTAAAATTGTCACAGTTGATCCAAATCACACCCATATTCCAATCCACTACTACCCTGAACTGATGGCGGTGTAGGAGTATCAATAGTCTGTGGCCTCTGTACAGGCTGTGTAGGTGTATTAGGTGCAACTGCCTCTCTCGTCGCAATCTCTGTATCCTGCCTCTGTCTACCTGGCATAGTCTGGCCAACAACTCTACTATAGTCTCTAGGCTACACTTTAACCTCGTGAAGCGTGCCTCGATACTCTCTGGTACCTCAATGGGACTCTACGTCACCAAGTCAAATAAGGACTCATCTTGACTCTCAGGCCTACCTCTAGGGCCTCTAGCCCAACCCCTCGCCCTTGTACCACGACGGGTAATTGCCATAAAGGCTAGATTCCTGCATTCACAAACACTAATTTGTCCAACTCCCATCTTGTATACACAATTATAACTGAACCAAACACAATGATATGGGGATGTACATTGTTCTAATTACTAATACCTATTCACATCAGACCAACTACACTCTGATACCATTCTGTCATGCCCTCCTCCCACACGCGACTTGCCAAAAACCACAACAAATTTTTCGGTTCTTACTTACGTTTCTCTTCTCAACAGTTGGGCTGTGATTAGGCATTAGTCTCCTCATCCACACATACATACATGTCATTCTAAATATCTATCGACTGTACGTATACTTTCTCATAAGTAAATTTTTATACTTAATATAATTACATCATTACATCCCCCATATTAAAAACGTGTACATCACTGTGTTTATGCATTGTTCAGATACAAAAGAGTGTGCATGTATATACCTTTTGCTAGATGGGGAGTGGCAGCGGATCAAAGGAATACAATACCCTGGCTGACTCGATCTACTGACGAGAATCTGTAGAGATGGGGGAAAATGAATGGGATGAGCTATCAACGCGCTCAGTAAGGAAATCAGGTAAGCAAGTAGACATCCATAGTATCTACTAAAAATAGTGCTTTACCTTTCCTTCTCTCAATTCAAAAGCATGTTTCAAAACATATATAATATAGTACAGATTTAAAATCCCATGTACTAAACACATGCTGGTTTATCAATCAGAGGCATTCATGCAAAACAGTGCATATTTAATCATTTAAGAATGCCTTTATGTAAAATATGCCATTTACATTTAAAACACAGTAAATATGGCATTTCTCATCACAACACAAATAAATCCGGTTCTGACTCATCCCTAAGGTCTACTCGTATCATAAAACACATGTGATATATCATGCGAGACTCAGTGGCTAAGTGCAATAACTCCGGACTATGGCCATATCCTAACATGGTGAAATCCCAGGCAACATAATACTTGGTGTGCAGGTTATCACTACTGTAACAGGAGGGGGGTCAGTCCATCACAACCGCCAACTATCAACACTCTCATCCACAACTTCACAACACAAAATACGGTACAGTGTACTCCATGCCACATACACAGTACAACGAACACCCGTAGACCCTACCTCATGGTCGAGATACCTGCAATAGGTCTTAGCCTCCATACCATGCAAATACATCATAGTTGGGGTGCCTGCCATAGGTCTTAGCCCTCACACTATGGAATAAATGCCACATCTCTAAATCCACGTGAGAACATCTCAACAGTGTGACACTCAGTCTACACGGAGGAAATCATCATGGTTTTTCTAACATGTCTATATATCACGTAAAATACAGTACGCGCCTTTGAGCGCGACTCACAGTCGACACTCCGCTCAAACACTGTTTCACATCACAAACTCAACTCTAGTGCGAGTAAACCTCCAGCAACTAGGTCAATGCATAGTTCATGTTTCAAATCAAGTACGAGCAATAGCTCGAGTACCATGCTATTCACAAAACTCATTAAATCAAGTACGAGCAATAGCTCTAGTACTATGTCATGTATAAATCATGAAGAATCGAGTACGACCAACGCTCCAGCACTCTATCATGCATATCATGTAAAACTCGAGTACGAGTTAATCGCTCCAGCACTTTATCATGCACAAATCACATAAATCTGAGTACGAGCAATGCTCCAGTACTCTATCATGCATGTTAAGTAAATGTAGTGCGAGTAAACCTCCAGCACTAATGTATGTGAAAAACATCTGTACAGTCTGACCTTTCCACTGATGACTCGTCAGGCAATCCGATTTGCTTCCAATCCAATCTCCGGAACTGCGGATACATATTCATCAGGTCAATTACAATACAATTATTGTATTTCATAATATTCTGGGCTTATTTAAATCATTGGGCCCGTTTTCCCATATTGGGCCCGATTATACCATAATGGGCCTTAATCGGCCTTAATCGGCCTTAAGCCCGTTTACCACACTTTATCGAGGCCTATTGGGCTCATTGGGCCCATCAGTATTTATTTAGCCTCGTTCTAAATTTTCGGATATCTCAATTTAATATTTACGACAATTTATCCAATTTTCCATAATTTAATTCATTTATGCGAAAATTAAATCCATAATTTATGCGTTAAATATCAATCACGCATAACGATGCAAAATTATCGTAAATAAGGGTTACTTACCCGAGATTCCATGATAGTATGTGAATCGAGGCTGTCCCGAGCTCTCGGTGGATGCCAATTGTCGAGCTACACAATTAAATATATTTTCGGGTAAACTTTTAGTCGATTATTTATCAAATTAAATATTTCGAAAACTAAATCGGTCAATTCGACCGCTTATCGACTTACCCGAAGCTCGATTGAATCACTGGAATTTTTCCCAATTTTTCCTCTTTTTCTTTTTCCCTTTTTCTTCCTTTTTCCTTCTCTTTTTGGCTAAACCGGTTCGGTCCGGTTCGGTTCAACCCGGTTTAGACCCGTCCGATCCAGCGGTTCAGTCCGGTTCGGTCTAGCGGTTCAGATCGGTTCAGCATCATTTCCTCGTTCCAACGCCGTCCGACCGGTTCCCGGTGCGATTCTGGCACCAATAGGCGCGCCACGGCCTGGGCTTCCAAAATCGGCCTTTGGTGTTGCTCGAATCGGCGCCGATGGCCGCCGATCGAGACTTCTCTTCCGCGGGTTCCTCCTCCGTTTCTTGCATTTTTCGACGTGATCCACGGCGCGTCTTGGCTGCTGGAGGTTCGCCTGATGCTGGGCTGCGTTCGTCGGCCCTCGTCGGCCCCTTAGCCCCGCCGGTGGTCGTCCGATGGAGGGATTTGGTTCCCTCGATTTCGGCTGCTTCGTTTCTGCCATTTCCGTTTCTGTTTCGCGATTTCGCGATTCAGATTTTTTTTTTTTACATTTTATTTATTTATTTATAATTTATTTTAAATATTATTTATAATTAAATTTTATTATTATTTTATTCATTAAAATAATAATAAAATTCCCAAAAATATCTAAAAAAATTCTATTAAATTCATTTAATCCGTAAATAAATTTCTCAGTCCGATTTTACTTTTCGGTATATTTTTCGATTATTTTCGGGATTATTTTTCGATACGAAAATTTTGATTTATTCCAATAAATTCATATCTTGACCGATTTAATCCGAAATTTAATTATTTCTTCGTTATTGATCAAGATTTCTTAATCCCATATTTTTAATTAAATTTTCTTGTCCCGATTAATACCGAATTTCGGTCTTTTGATCGTTTTACCCTTGCACGTGTTCGAGAATACCATTTAAGTCCTTTTGCATTTTTAAATGCACTAAAAAATATCGGGTCTTACAATCTCCCCCACTTAAGAAATTTGGTCCTCCAAATTATAACCAAGGCAAATGAGTCCATAAATAACTCCGGGTACATCTATTGTATCATACATTGTCATCCTCAAGTAACTTTCTCCGGAGTGTAATACTACCATCAGACTTGACTAGGGAGATTATTTCAAACCTCAACACTTTCTTCTTTCGTCTAATACTCGAATCAATTTTTCCAATCATACGTTATACTTTCATTGAGCTAAGCCGTTGAAGCTCATATCTGATCACATATACTGGGTCCGAATATTATTTCTGAAACATCTTAAGATAGGACACATTGTGGATGCCTGTTTATTCAAGTGGTAACGCTAACCTACAGGTCTTATCTCCCACTTGTCCAATATATCTATCCGGATCTCGTTACGTCCTTATGCTCTTAGGACAAGTAACTATCAATAATACTGATTCACCCTCGGTGAATTTCCACTGATTTCTGTCTCTTGTAGCATAGCTTTTCTATCTGCTCTGGGGTGTTCTTAATCTCTCATAAATCAACTGAACATCCTCAGAGGTTTATATTACCAATTCGGGAACAATTTTCTATCTGTCATCCACTCTTCTTATCCAAGTTAGGGAACAACTCCCTATGGCCATACACTACCTCATATAAAATGCTATCCCGATACTCAAGTGACAACTATCATTATTGGCGAATTTGATTAGTAGCAACTGATCATCCTAGGAGCTCATAAAATCAATGGCACATGCTATCATCACATCCTCCAAAACCTGTACAGTCCTCTCTGACTGACCATCTGTCTGAGGACAGAAGCTGTGCTAACACTCAATCGGGTTCCCATAGCTTCCTGAAAAACATTCCCAGAAGTGGGAAGTGAAGCGGGAATCCCTATCTGATATCATGCTCCCTGGAACGCTACATAATGTTTCAAAATTTTCCATACACATAAATCCGCCTACACACTCAGAGTATCTGGGGATTTCATAACCAGAAGGTGGGTAGACTAAATCAATCTATCGACTATCACCCAGATAGCCTCGTGATTCATTCGGGTCCTCTGTAACCCATCACGAAATTCATGGTGACTTATTCCGATTTTCGTGTCACTATAGGTAGAGGCTGCAATAACTCTGCAAACTCCTCGTACTCTACCATACTCTGCTGACTTAGGAGACACTTCTCCACAATCTTTACAATATCACTTTTCATACCTGACCACCAATGCCATTTTTAGAGATTCTGATATATTTATTATTTCTCGGATGCACTTATATCCCGAAGAACGAGCTTCTTGACAATAATATTATCTCATCAATTGTGGCCCTGGGGAGCACCTATACTATCTCTGAACCTCTGCAAATCATCATCACTCACTGTGAACTCTGTCACTATACCCTTCTGAATCTGACCATCACTATCGACACCATGCCGATCATCACGCTAAGCCTGGCAAATCCGGTCACACAAATCCGTTTCTAACCTCAAGCTAGCTGTCACAAAATCACTGTCATCATCAGAAGGGATCACATCACTACTGAGGCTCATAACTGATCTAGCAGCTCACACTCCCTGACCATCACATGTAATACCATCCCGAGGCTCTTTCTGCTCAAGGCATCAGCCATTACATTAGCCTTTCCTGGGTGATACAATGTTCACAATCATAATCCTTAGAAGCTCTAACCCTCTTGGTTATCTCATATTCTACTCTTTCTGTAAAAACAGATACTCAGGGCTTTTTATAATCAGTGCATACCAAAAATTTCTTACAGTATAAATGGTGGCGCCATTCTTTAAGTGTAAATGCTACGGCTGCCAACTCTAAATCATGGGTCGGATAGTTTCTCTCATGGTCCTTGAACTATCTGGATCCATAAACGACTATCTCCCCATTTTACATCAATACACAGCTTAATCCTTATTTAGGTATCCATACATACTGAAACCTTTAGAGCTGTTAGTTATAGTGAGATTACTTACGGTGGTCAGTTTATTACTTCAATATAACCAAAACTCACTGAAGCTACTTTCACACTTATCATACCACTCGTATGCAATCTTTTTCTGAACGACATGTGTCAACTGAGCAGCCAATTTTGAGAAACTCTTAACACCTTGTAAGACAGTTTCTTGTTGCTACTCATGCTCTTCCCTGGACTACGAATACATCAAAATATCATCGCTCAAGATGACAACCAATCGGTCCAGGTAAGCTTTAAATACCTTTTCGTAGTTGAGTTCCACTAAATACTTCATTCACGCATATCCTTGACCTTTGTACGCATAAACGTATAATGTCATTTCGAAATCGCTTCCTTTAATATATCACTTATAACAAACTCTTTCATTATTTGTCAAACTTACAATACACTTTTCATTGATGTTTTTACCCATATTTTCAACTTACAATCTTTATACTCTTATTCAGTTAGTGAAAATCAGTTAACCATTATCCTCATGCCTAAGGGTATAGACTTCACATTTTTCACTAACTTATAAGCAACTGAAGGCGGTATGAATAAATGCGTGGCACCAGGATCAATTAAAATAATTATTGCATTATTTACAACCAGTGTGGTATCTTCCACCACATTCTATGAAACATCAATAGTGTCCTGGTCCAAGGCATACACTCGCCCTCGTCCAACATCTTATTTTCGTGGTAACTACCACACATCTTACACTGTTCACACTGCTACTCTGTTATACTACTTCGTAGCAGGTCGGGGTCCTCCAATCACAGTACCCTTCGTAAGTATTGAAATTGGATATACTGGGGTTTTACCAAATCATCTCACCCCATGACTCATCAAATCTAATCTTTTACTCGTTCTGACATCTCTGTCATTATTTATTCTCTTTTATCTCTATTTCGACCCTTAATACCTTTCCCAATCTCAAAGGCGTGCAACTCATGATCTTATTCACACAACAGTAATCTGCGCACTGCCTTCGCATAGGTAGTGATATCTAACGGGCTAATCGGACTCTAATTGACAATCTGAGCCCTTCATGAACTTTTAGACATTTCGACTCTCATTGTTCATAGTGTCCGAGTCATATCTGCCCAGGAATATAAACTGAGTTTCATACTCATTAATCAACCAGTTCCTCTGGGCCAGAGTAATGGATATCATCTGTAATTTCCTTTAACAATGTCCGGGATATTCTGTCACCAGAATGCATCAAGAATTACTTTTCCATGTCCATTCTGGATGTCGAAATCTTAGGATGGGTCGAGCGGATTTCCACCAATGCTTCGACTCGCCCTCAAATATCATATATACCCTGAGCAATTAGCTCACAAAATATTCTCCACACTCCGCTCCAACCATGCGAAGCGTGTCTTAATACTGTCCGATCTCTCAGTCAGACTCTATCCGATTCTCTGTCGGACTCTGTGGGGCATGCTCAACATCAGCCTCCACTTCAATCTCATCTCGAGTCTCATGTGGCGACTCAGTACAACTCTTGGGCCAACCTCAACGGCCTCGAGTTCGTGTACTCGCCTCTCAACCATAGCGGCTATCAGTTAATGAGTCTATTCTTGCATTTAAAACCAAATTTTTAGCTGTACCTCCATCTCGATATACACAATTGTATCTAAACAATGCACAGTATATGGGGATGTAATCTTCCTTAACCACTAACACCGACTCATATCAGGCCACCTCAAGCTCTGATACCATTTAACCTGTCACGACCCAAATTACATAAAAATCAGAGTAACTTTTTCACTTTTTTATTTATTATTTAATTCTTACCTTTCTCTCATCGTGACCATCCTACAAACAGTTGGGCTATGATTCGGTGTTAGTCACCTCACACTATTACCAATTCCATTTCCATAATCACATTCATATATCAGAGTTTACTATCTTTTGACTTTAAATAAATACATACACATTGGTATTTATAACTCTACATCCCCGACATCAATATCCGTTTAAAGTACTGTGCATTACATATTTAGATACAACACTATACAAATGTGTATACCTGTCTCTCGATGGGAAGCAGCGGATACCAAGCATGCAAGTCCTCAGCCGCTCAATAACTATTGCGAGTGCTTTGAAAAGATGGGAAAATAAGGGGGTGAGCAAACCACACGCTCAGTAAGGCAATTATGCAAGTAAGTAGATAGCTCCATTATCTACATGCTCATAATGCCATGCCCTTAAATCCATTTCTTTTCATTAAAATCATCAAGTACAAAGTCATGCAAACATCAATGACTTAGTTTATCAAATCTGTTTGTGCATATATAAAATCATACTACTTATGCATCAAAGCATTTTATGTGACATCATTAAATCATAATAAGCATGAATTTAATCAAGATCAT
Source organism: Firmiana major (assembly GCA_033439115.1). Lineage (NCBI taxonomy): Eukaryota > Viridiplantae > Streptophyta > Magnoliopsida > Malvales > Malvaceae > Firmiana > Firmiana major. The sequence continues at coordinate 36,922,278 of CM065907.1, read as the reverse complement.
GCAGTCTTTCATGTCATGTAAGACAAATCATGGATTTCAAATGAAAGCATGGAAAACGTCGCATGCTACTGCATTTAAATCAATACATTAAAACTGCAGTAAAAACTAACCCTTCCGGGTCAATCAACTCATAAAACAATTTCATAATTCCATTTCAAACTCATAAAATAATTCGTTAAAATTTATTATAAAACTTCGATTATAAAATCACCCTTCTTTTAGGGTCACATATCATAAAATCATAAAATCATCAAATCGGGGGCCTGACCCCTCCTTCAGGTCTACCCTTGTCTAACAGACCACAAGTTATACCATGTGAGACAATCAGGTAATTATCAGTAACATCGAGGACTATGGCCATATCCTAGTGATCCCTGGCAACACGGTACCTAGTGTGCGGGGTATCACACCTGAAACAGGAGGTGGGTTGTCCTACACGCCAGAACAGCATAACACCAGGATTGCGAGGGCAAGGCTTGCTGCCTCGTGCCTAATGCCACTCCACTCTAACAATCCCCATGGTACAACGTACTCCGTGATCCCAAGCTCAATCAAGGGTGTCTGTAATAGGTCTTATCCACCCAAATCATCTCTGTCTCAGAATGCACGTGTAAGCATATCATCTCACTGTGACACACAGTCTACAGGAGGCTCCAACACGGCTATATGCATGTAATATAAATCCCTGTGCGAGCGAAGCTCTAGCACGGCTCCATGCATATTCATGATATCAGAAAACCTCGTACGAGCGAAGCTCTAGCACGGTTTCATAAAAATCAGTAAAATCTGCGTACGAGCGGCGCTCCAGTACGACTTAAATTGATTATAATTTCAAGTAAAACCCACGTACGAGCAATGCTCTAGTACGGATATGTATAACAACTCAGTGAAAATCTCGTACTAGAAAAACTCCAATACGGCTTTAAAATGAGTTATAAAACCATTTAAAACTTTGTGCGAGCAACGCTCTAGCAAAAATGAATGCTCAAGTTAATCAAATCTCGTATGAGTTACAGTCTAGCACGGCTTTATGCATAATTAAATCAAATCTCGTGCGAGTTACACTCTAGCGCGGCTTCATGCATAATTAAATCAAAACAGGATGCGAGCTAAGCTCCAGCATCTCTCATGCATGTCAAATCATTAAACCTAGTGCGAGCAATCGCTCCAGCACCATTTTATGCATACCACGTCAAAACAAATCAAAACATGTCAAAACGGAGTGCGAGCTAGGCTCCAGCAGCTCTCATTTCACAATAATAAAAATCAGTGCGAGCACCATGCTCTAGCACATTTCATGCATATGATGTCACACAAGTCGGTGCGAGCAACCGCTCAAGCACATTTATGTACACCCACAAACGTAGATATAGTGCGAACTATATGCCAGCACTATCTGTTTCCATATAAACTTGATAGTTGGCCACTTTCCAAAGAAATTTCATTTAAATATTAATAACACCTATATAGTGTTATCTTGTGAAATTTATGCAATTACTAGCCAATCTATCGATTTACTTTGCTTAAAACCAATCAAATCTTTAATTCAAAAAATTCCTTAAATCATGCATTCCATGCATGTCATGCTTTCACCATCCTTAGGTGAACTTCCCTCAATGGGGGTAAAATAATCTTTTCACCTATTTCGATCCTCAAAATTATTTAACCCACTTTTAGGATCATTATATAATAACCGTGTATACATATATATTCAGTGTACAGAAAAACTATTAAAATATGCGTAGCTACCTCTAGCTACTCACACAATTCCCTTACCTTATTTTCTGTGCAGTCTGACCTTTCCAATGATGACTCGTCACGCAGTCCGATTTGCTTCCAATCCAATCTCCGAAACTGCGGATACATATTCATCAGGTCAATTACAATACAATTATTGTATTTCATAATATTCTGGGCTTATTTAAATCATTGGGCCCGTTTTCCCATATTGGTCCCGATTATACCATAATGGGCCTTAATCGGCCTTAAGCCCGTTTACCACACTTTATCGAGGCCTATTGGGCTCATTGGACCCATCAGTATTTATTTAGCCTCGTTCTAAATTTTTGAATATCTCAATTTAATATTTACGACAATTTATCCAATTTTCCAGAATTTAATTCATTTATGCGGAAATTAAATCCATAATTTATTCGTTAAATATCAATCACGCATAACGATGCAAAATTGTCGTAAATAAGGGTTACTTACCCGAGATTCCATGATAGTATGTGAATCGAGGCTGTCTCGAGCTCTCGGTGGATGCCAATTGTCGAGCTACACAATTAAATATATTTTCGGGTAAACTTTCAGTCGATTATTTATCAAATTAAATATTTCAAAAATTAAATCGATCAATTCGAATGCTTACCGACTTACCCGAAGCTCGATTGCATCACTGGAATTTTCTCCAATTTTTTCCCTTTTTCTTTTTCCCTTTTTCTTCCTTTTTTCCTTCTCTTTTTGGCTGAACCGGTTCGATCTGGTTCGGTTCAACCCGGTTCAGACCAGTCCGGTCCAACGGTTCAGTCCGGTTTGGTGCAGCGGTTCAGACCAGTTCAACATCATTTCCTCGTTCCGGTGCCGTCCGGTCGGTTCCCGGTGCGATTCTGGCACCAATCGGCGAGCCACGACCTGGGCTTCCAAAATCGGCCCTTGGTGTTGCTCGAATCGGCGCTGATGGTCGTCGATCAAGACTTCTCTTCTGCGGGTTCCTCCTCCGTTTCCTGTGTTTTTCGACGTGATCCACGGCGCATCTTGGCTGCTGGAGGTTCGCCCGATGCTGGGCTGCGTTCGTCAGCCCTCGTCGGCCCCTCAGCCCCGCCGATGGTTGTCCGACGGAGGGATTTGGTTCCCTCGGTTTGGCTGCTTCGTTTCTGCCATTTCCGTTTCTGTTTTGCGATTTCGCGCTTCAGATTTGTTTTTTTTACATTTTATTTATTTATTTATAATTTATTTTTAATATTATTATAATTAAATTTTATTATTATTTTATTCATTAAAATACTAATAAAATTCCCAAAAATATCTAAAAAAATTCTATTAAATTCATTTAATCCGTAAATAAATTTCTCAGTCCGATTTTACTTTTTCAGTATATTTTTTGATTATTTTCGGGATTATTTTTTGATACAAAAATTTTGATTTATTCCAATAAATTCATATCTTGACCAATTTAATCCGAAATTTAATTATTTCTTCGTTATTGATCAAGATTTCTTAATCCCATATTTTTAATTAAATTTTCTTGTCCCGATTAATACCAAATTTTGGTCTTTTGACCGTTTACCCTTGCACGTGTTCGAGAATACCATTTAAGTCCTTTTGCATTTTTAAATGCACTCAAAAATATCGGGTCTTACAAACAGTCACCGAGATCAGGAGTTTCTTGGGTTTAGCAAGATATTATCAGAGATTTGTTGAGGTATTTTCGAAGTTGGCTGCTCCATTGACACGTCTCACTTGGAAGAGTGTAGCATTCGTGTGGGATGATAATTGTGAGAGGAGTTTTCGGGAGTTGAAGCGTTGATTGACCACCGCTCTGATTCTCACTATCCCTACTAGCTCAGGAGGATTTTCAGTGTATACCGATGCTTCGCATCAGGGACTGGGCTGTTTATTGATGTAGGATGGGAGGGTAGTTGCTTATGGATCCAGATAGTTGAAGGACTATGAGAAGAACTATCCGACCCATGATTTGGAGTTAGCAGTACTAGTGTTTGCGTTGAAGGTATGACGCCACTACTTATAAGGTGAGAAGTTTCAGATTTTTATCGACCACAAGAGCTTCAAGTACCTGTTCTCATAGAAAGAGCTGAACATGAGACAGAGAGGATGGCTAGAGCTTCTGAAGGACTATGATTGTGAGATACTTTATCATCTAGGTAAAGCTAATGTTGTAGCTGATGCTTTGAGCAGGAAGAGCCTTAGGATGGTATCGTTATGATGGTTAGGGAGCATGGATTGCTAGAGCAGTTTGCTAGCCTCAGTTTGGGAGTTGTGCCGTCTGACATGGATATGGACTGTATGATTGCTAGTCTATGCTTTGAGCTGGATCTATTGGACAGGATCAGACAGGCTTAGTAGACTGATCTGCATTGTATTGATATGAGTAGTCAGATACAGAAGGGCACAGTTTTTGATTTTAAAATAAGTTCTGATGGACTTCTAAGGTTCAGAGGCAGATTTTGCGTTCCCAAGGACCTAGAGCTCAGAAGATTAATTTTGTCGGAAGCTCAATTGTCAAGGTACACATTACATCTAGAGAGTAACAAGATGTATCGGAACCTTCAGAAGGTGTACTGGTGGTCGGGTATGGAGAAGGATGTGGTGGATTTTGTAGCAAAATGTCTCATATGTCAGTAGGTGAAGGTAGAGCATAAGAAGCATGCAGGGTTATTGCAGCATCTACCTATACCGACATGGAAATGTGAGTATATCACCATGGACTTCGTGATGGGTTTATCGAGGACCCAGAGGAATCACGATGCTATGTGGGTGATCGTTGATAGATTGACGAAGTCAGCTCACTTTTTATTTATGAGAGCTACTGATACTCTAAGTTCATTGACAGAGTTGTATGTACACGAGGTAGTAAGGTTACACGGTGTTCCAGTGAGCATTGTCTCGGATAGGGATTCCCACTTCACTTCCCATTTCTGGGAACATTTTCAGGAAGCCATGGGAACCCAGTTGAGTTTAAGCACCGCTTTTCACCCTCAGATAGATGGTCAATGAGAGAGGACTATACAGACTCTGGAAGACATGTTGAGAGGATGTGTGCTAGATTTTAGAGGCTCATAGGATGATCATTTACCACTAGCTAAATTTTCCTACGACAACAGTTATCATGCGAGTATCGGGATGGCATCGTATGAGGCTTTGTATGGCTGTAGATGTCGTTCCCCTATTGGGTGGGAAGAAGTGGGTGACCGAAAGATTTTTGCTCCAGATTTGGTTACACAAATCTCTGAGGATGTCCAGTTGATTGTTGAGAGATTAAGGATAGCTCAGAGTAGACAGAAAAGCTACGTTGACAAGAGACAAAGGCCACTAGACTTCGCAGTTGGTGAGTCATTGTTTCTGAAGGTTTCTCCTTCCAAGGGTATAGCGAGATTTGTAAAGAGAGGTAAGCTGAGTCCTCGCTACATTGGACCCTTTGAGATACTTGATTGAGTGGGAGATAAGGCTTACAGGTTGGCTTTGCCACCGTATTTTATCGAGAGTGCATAATATCTTGCACATTTCTATGCTTCGAAAGTATCATCCAGATCGAACCCATGTAATTCGGTATGAGCCATTGGAGCTTAAAGATGACTTAACATATGTAGAGAAATCGATACAGATACTGGATAGAAAGGAGAAAGTGTTGAGGAACAATACCATCAGGTCAGTTAAGATTCTCTAGCAACATCACACATCAGATGAGGCTACTTGGGAGCTAGAGAGTCTGATGCAAGAGAGACACCCCCAGTTGTTTGAAGAGTAACTTGGTTCTAATTTAGAGGACCAAATTTCTTAAGGTGGGGAGGATTTTAAAGCCTATAATTTAATATGTACTCTTTATGATTTTGTGATGTACGGATAAGTCATAATTAATATAAATCATAAGGAATGAATGTTTTTAAGTTGCAAATGAGTATCAAATGCAAAATGGGTAGTTAAGCAAATTAGATATGAATGTAACAGTGCAATTTTGGAAATAATTGCAATAGAACTGCAGTAGAAGAGGAGCAGATCGATCTCATTAGCAAGGCAGATCAATCTCATGGCTTGGAAATGCAATGTCACAACGTCTGCAAGAGGCAGATCGATCCCTCAACAAGAGCAGATCGATCCCTCACTTAATGCAGATCGATATTGAACAAGTTCTGGCTGAAGTAGATTGATTTCCAAAGGATTTTGGATAGAATCGATCGATCTCATAGCAAGGCCAAATTGATCTCCTTAAGGTTCTGTGTAAAGCAGATCGATCTCCTAAGCATAAGAAGTCAAATTTTGAAGAGATAAACACAAGGCAGATCGATCTCATGTCGTTAGGAGATCGATCTCTAAGAGTAATTCTACATATACATGACTCCTGCATCTTCATTTTCCTAAGAACACTAAACCCTTCATGAAACCAAAGTGTAACCTAACCTTTCTACTCCAAAAATCTTCATCTTTCATGCAGTTTTGAGCGAGATTCATTTCAACAAAGTTGTTCCTAGTAAAGAGGAGAATGACATAGTTGGAAACTAGAAGTTAGAATCAAAGTTGAAGGAACAAGGTGGATTTTAACAAAATTTGAAAAAAGAGCAAAAATCAAGTTAGGTAAGATTCAATACAACAATTTCATATATGGTAATATAGGTATCTTGGTGAGTTGATTGGTGTATGTTTGAATTGCTGAAAATAATTTATCATGTTAAATATCCATGACCTAGATATTGGCATGAAATTGAGAAAATGATGATGAAGTTGAGTAAACATGGATTTAAGGATAAAATAAGTATGTATGGAAGATTGTAAAATGGTTTTATGAAATACATAAATTGGAATCGATGAGAAATCAAAATAGGTATATGAGAATTATGGTGAAATACCATAATGGGAGAAAGTGATGAGATTAAGGCATTAAGAGGAGTTAAATGCATTGATTTAGAGTCATGCAAGTGAAAACAAGTATATCAAGGTATATTGATGTGGATAATTACTAACAATTTCAAAAGTTGATATTAGAAGCTGATCGGACGACGAGAGTGAGCAGCACCGAGGAAGTGAGGTCACGTGACGTGATCTGAGGTAAGGGAATTTCGTGAGTAGATAGAGGTAGCTACACGTATTTTGAATAGTCTTTCGATTATTATACCGTATATGCAATTTCGTGCATAAAAAAAGGTTTGGTAGGAATCAGTAAGAGGTAAATTGTGGTTTTATCCAAATTAAGGATAAAAGGCATAAGAAGCATGTTTGTGATTAGTTTTGATAGTTGCATTGATAGAATGGCTAATGTTTTCATGTATATGCGAAAACAACAGATTTAAGTGCCTATTTGATTTGATTGTGTGAAATTCAATTTAAATAAGCCATCTATCAGTTTGTGTGAAAATCATGAGTGCTAGAGTGATACTCGCACTAAATTTCATGAGATATGCATCACATAGTCCTTGAGTATATTCTCGTACTTGATTTTAATGCTGTTTATGCATGATAGAGTACTGGGAGCATTGCTCATACTCAGTTTTATTGATTGATGCATGATAGAGTATTGGAGCATTGCTCGTACTCCATTTTACATGACATAGTGCTAGGAGCATTGCTCGCACTAGATTTATATGACTTGTGCATGAGGTCGTGTTGGGAGTTTACTCACACGTACCGGATTTTGAAAAAAAAAAGAATGAAACAACTGTGTTGGGAGCCTGTGCTGATTATGTGTCGCACCGATTATATGCTCACACGTGCAATATTTTGAGATATGGACGAGGGCTATCGAAAATATTATCCATAGTATAAGGGCTAAGACTTATGGCAAGCAACCCAACTATGAGGTATATCCAGGGTATGAGGGCTAAGACTTATGGCAAGCACCCCGACCTTTAGATTGGGTACATGGAGTTCTTTGTACCGGGTCTGTCACATGGAGTACGTTGTACCGTGAGTACACAATGTTATTGAGTTGTGAGCTGACGGTAGAGGATTTGACCCACCTCCCGTTACAGTAAATGTGAGACCCCGCACATAGAGTACCGTGTAGCCTGGGATCACAAAAAATGAGTTATGATCATAATCTCGAAACATGTAGTCACCTATCTCGTTTCATTCACTTGAGATTTCTTGAATGAATTATCACATGATTTTATAATCTGAACATGTGACTTTGTGTGTGATAAGGGTAACCCGAGGGATGGGTGAGGCCCAAATTTCCATGTTTTTAACATGATGATATGCCATATTGTTTTGATTTAATTGAAACGGCATGATAAAAATGTGATTTATATTAATTACATGAGAAATGTAATGTTTTGCATAAACTGCTGAGATTATCAAACTAGCATGTTTTCAGTGTCATAACTGATGATTTATATCTATATGTATATATGGCATAAATGTTTCAAGAAAGACACATGCTTTAGATATGAATCGAAAAGGAAATGATTTCAAGGCATGAGCATTATATTTTGTAGATAGTGTGGTTATCTACTTGCTTGCCTTATTTTCTTGCTGAGCTGTGAGCTAACCCCCTTTTTATTTCCCTCTCTGTAGAGCGTCCACAGTAGTTGAGCATGACTGAGGACTGGTATTCCTTTATCCACGCATATTCATCTTACGAAAGGTATACACATTCGAACGTTTTGTCCTGAACAATGTAAAAACACAGTTATGTAAACGAATGTACGGTCGGGGATGTATATGTACAAGTATTGTTTTATAATGTATATGAGTTTACATTTATGAAAGGAGTACTTACAGTCAATAGATAATTGTATTGACATGTATGCATGTTATGGAATGAATGTGGTTAAGGTGACTAATATCGAATCACAGCCCAACAGTTTGGTGTTGAGTTATGAAAGAAGAAAAGGTAAGTAAAATAAGATGCGAAAAATTTGTGGTAGTTTATGGTAGGTAACCGGAGGGGAGGTCGTGACATACTTACCCTTTGAAAAACTCCAAGTTGGACAATGACTCTCATCCACTTCCTTAAGGGTTTCAATGAATTCCTACATCATATTTTAGTTCCTCATTATATGCTAAATACACATACATATAAATGCATACCTATCAGCAAATAGGTAAGCTCTCTTACTGTCACGACCTAAAACTACCCAAAATTAGAGTAAATATTTTCGTTTTTCTTTCATACTTACTTGTCCTCTGATCGTGACCACACTCCACTGACAAATGGGATGTACGTCAATGCCAGTCCCACCATTCAATCATCATATAACTTAATTTCTTATTAAATGAAAGGTAAACACATGCATTTTTCACTAATTCTTTCTCATTCATTTACAAGTGTTTACAGTGTCTATACATCCCCGAAAGTTATTTACCAACATGTTACTGTGCTATTCTTATTTAGATACAATATGTACAAGTGTATATACCTCAAAATGATGGGCAGCAACGGATATCGGGAATGCAGTACTCAGTCGCCTTAAAGTCTACTGGAGGAAATCTGTGTAGAAAAATGAAAGGGGTGAGCACATCAAGCTTAGTAAGGCAATCCTACAAACAAGTAGGCAACCATACTACCTATATGAACGTGGTGCCATGCATAAACCACCCTTTCTCCACACATTTCAAAACCGATGCTACAATTCATGATGTCATGATGTCATGTAAAATAAGTTCACATATGGATTTCAAAAGCATGGAAAACTCGACATGCAAATCCATTTAAAACATTTAAGTCTCGTTAAAATTTTACAACACAGTCAAGACTCAACCCTTCCCTTAGGTGTTCCTGACTCACACAAAACCATGAAATCAAATGCTTTTCAAAGCAATAGTACCATGTGATACAATGAATATCATGTAAAACCAGTTTATATCATTCATGGGTTTAAATAACATGGAATAACATCATGCAAGTTTTCGTTTAAAACCCAGTTTCATTGTCATCAAACTCATATCTCAGTCAGGATTCAACCCCTCCCTCGGGTGATCTAGACTCACACAAAAATCCACAAAACGAGTTTCTCAAAACATCAACATACGAGAGTAGGCAATATATGTATATATCTCGGGCAAATAACTAGGACGATAGCCATATGTCCTTTTGATCCCACTGCTACACGGATCCTAGTGTACAGGGTCTCACCACGATCGGGGACCACCCCGGGAGATGGGTCAGTCCATCCTGTCGACCCTGTCCGATCACTAGCATCCGAAGATGCCATGCATCCAAAGATGCCACATAATCAATCCCAGCACAGTACAATGTACTCTATGCTACTTGCACGGTACAACGTACTCCGTGGACCCGTATCTCATATCCATACACATGCCCTATCTCAGAACGCACGTGCGAGACCATTTAATCGGCGTGACACACAGTCTACCCGACGCTCCAAGCACGGCTCATCGCATGTTCTCATAAAACCAGTGCGAGTGATGCTCCAGCACTCTCATAAAATTAAGGAAAATCTCGTGCGAGCTAAGCTTTAGCACGGGTTTCATAAAATCTCATAAGATTAGTGCGAGCTAGGCTCTAGCACTCTATCAAAATCATGTAAAACTAGTGCGAGCTAGGCCCCAGCACTCTGTCATAACAAATCAAGTGAAAATCTGGTGCGAGTTAGACTCTAGCACCCTACCACGAAAATCATATGAAAATCTGGTGCGAGTTAGACTCCAGCACCCTATCACAAAAGTCATGTTAAAATCTGGTGCGAGCTAGGCTCTAGCACCAATGCATGTAAAACTCTAGTGCGAGCTCTTGCTCCAGCACTAATACATGCATCGCTCAAATCAAAAACTCGTGCGAGCTGAGCTCTAGCACGTCACATTTCTATAAAATTACGTAGGTGGCTACATTTCTCAAATCAATTTCAAAGGAAATCAACATTAATTAAAGTTATACAATGCTGTGCATTTTACTTAAAAGTTAGCCAGCCTACTCATGCACGTGTCAAAACACCTCAAGAACGAGCAGGAACCTCTTTTGCTTGCTCCTCTCAACTTTCCCTAAATTTGGAAATTTTACCCTTCACAAGGGTATTTTGGTCATTTGCCCATCCGAGGCACTAAAATTTTATATGCAATCTAGACCCTTCAGATAATTTATGAGACTGCAAATGAAGTTGAAATTTCGTAAAGCTACCTCTAGCAGTCCGTAAAATTCCCTTATCTGGAATCACGCGCAAGTTTATCCCGTCTCGATGATACCAGGTCTCTCAATCCAAATTCGCACCAACCAAGTCTACGGAGCTGCATATAACCACGTATTTGGGTCATTTCTAATATATTTATCAGTATTCCACTCTTACTGATCGAATCTAAAGTATTGGGCTCATTTTAATTTATTGGGCCCGATTGCATCTTAATGGGCCTCGACCCATTTCCAGCCCGTTTCCACTTATTAAATCCCTTCTTTGGGTGTATTGGGCTCTCAATACCTATTGGGCTTCATTCCAAATTCTTTGGATAGCCCGTATATCATTTTTTACAATTAATTCCAAAAATCCTAATATAATTCACTAGATGCGGAATTAAATCCGAAATTCGTAAAATAAATCTTTAATACGTGAATAATTACATAAATTGTTTTAAATGAGCTTTACTTACCCGAGATTATGCGATGGTGCGCAAATCGAAGTTTGATCAGCTCACGTTCAGGATTTATCGTCGAACTGCACAATTTATATTTAATTTCGGGTTATTTTTCAATCAAATATAATTTAAATAATTTCCCAGAAATCAAATCGATCAATTTTGACCTCTTACTGACTTACCCGAAGTCTGGTGTATCCTCGATAATTTTTCCTTTCCTCTTTCCTCCTTGGCTGAACCGGTCCAGTCTGGTTCAGCATAGTAACTTGCTCACTGAACCGATGATCGGTTCAGTTCTTTTTGTCGTTCTGGCGTCGTCCGATCGATTCCCGGTGTGCCGCTACCGCCGTTCGACGCGTCTTGTGCCGGAGAACACTCGGCTAGCCTCAATCGGAGCCAAATCACGCCGATGGTCGTCAGATTCGCCCTCTCTCCCTTGATGCTTCAACTCGTCGATCTGGCTGTTTCCGACGCTGTCAGTGCGCGTTCCGGTGGCAGAAAGGTCCCACGGTTGTTGGCCATCTTTCTGACCATTGCCTGGCTTCCTCGATCACCGAGATGGCTCGTCAGGCGGGGGGCTCTCGACTTCTGCTTGCTTTGCTTAGTTTCTTTCAGAAATCGCGTTTCGCGATTTCTTTTATTTATTTATTTATAATTTATTTTATTATTATTTTGTTCATTAAAATATTATAAAATACCTAAAATATGTAAAAAATCAAATTTTATTCCTTTAAATATTATATTTTACCATAATTAATTAATTTAATTAATTTAATCTATTTTTCCACTTTTTCAGTATATTTTCTTCGTATTTTCGGGATATTGTCCCGAGTGAAAATTCTGATTAATTCCAGTAAATTCATATCTTGATCAATTGGACTCGAAATTTAATTATTTCATCGTTATTGATTAAGATTTCTCAAATCCATATTTTTAATGAAATTTTCTTATGGAATTTATATCAGATTTCGACCTTTTGACCATTTTACCCTTCTACACGTTCGGGACCAATTTAACTCGACTTTCCTTCTTGAACCCACTATAATTTCTCATTTAAAAATTCGTATCTCTGTCCGAACCATTAAAATCTCAGAAATTTAATTTGAAATTCCTTAATTGTCCATTTTCGGATTTAACATACGTTTGACTACTTCATTCATATTTATATGATCAAATCATCCGTCTTATGATTCCATAAACATATATAATAAAATTGGGTCTTACATAATCTCCCCCACTTAAGAAATTTGGTCCTCCAAATTAAAACCAAGTCAAATGGGTCCACAAACAACTCTGGGTACGTCTATCGCATCACACCCTTTAATTATCATATGACTTTTTCGGAGTGCACTACTACCAAAGGACTTGGCTAGGGAGATCGTCTTAAGCTGTGACGCCCCGAAAAACGTGAAAAATAGGGCAAATTTAAAACTTTTTACTCATCTATTCACGATTAAGGGTGCATTCCTGTGCAGTGTCATACAACATCATACCTATCATGCTTCAGGATCTCATCATAAGATAGTATATATCGTATCATATACATTACTCAATTCTAAGTTAATTAATCCTAATACATCCCGTACATCATTGTACAATAAGTGTCGGTAAATATAACTCTAGTCTGGATACATGAATATTAATTATATGCCTCAATACACAAAATATGGCTTGGAGCTCAAGTCCTCCACTAGCCTCTAACATGTACGTCGCAGGGAACTCACTTCACTTGAAGCAATCTGGGGGAAGAGAAAACATGGTGAGCTTCCAAATCGCTCAGTAAAGGGGGGTAAGGGAATTCAGTTATATAAACCATATCACACATCACAAATATGTTTTTGTTTATGAAACTCATTTGAAATCGTAGCATGAAAGTTCTCGAAACATTATCATCTCATAGCTCACAAATCATGTGAAAACATGAAGTTAAAAAGGCTCAATATAGAGCATTCACAAGCATGTGTAAATATATGCGATAATGGTTTTCTCACAATATGTGATAAAAATTACCTCAGTAAATAGCACGTGACCAGGTCACAAAACACAACTCATGTGTAAAACGAGACTAGGCAATAAAACTCAATTAAAACTCGTCATGGCACATCAAATATATATAATCTCCTCTGGGTACGCATCCCAGGCATCCTCGTAAGAGGGAATGTCGACAATATGGTCGTATGCATGGTATATTGGACTTATATGTTACCATAACAAGGCCCGGCCTTACATGCTACCAGAGCAATGCCTCGTCTCATGCACACTATCACGTGGTCCCTAGGTCGGTTCCCAGGCTACCCACTCTCTCGGTTATACATGCTACCAAAGCAAGGCCACCCAGCGTTACCAGAACGGGGGTCATCTCACGTTACCAAAACGGAGGAATATCGGACTTACATGCTACCAGAGCACGGCCTCCCAACGCTACCAAAGCGAAGGAATAATCGGACTTACATGTTACCAGAACAAGGCCTGTGGTCCCTGGGTCGGTTCCCAGACGTCCCACTATATCGGTCTTACATGCTACCAAAGCAAGGCCCGATGTGTATTCAACATGATACGCCTAAGTCTCAATCATTAGCCATTATCTTATAAAACGTTATGCCTTCACGTAGAACTCATAATGGTTTTCTCTCATAAAACTCATTTAAAACGTTCGTGTACTCACACAAAACATATTAAAACCGAGTTCCAACCGGCAAAACACGCACACATTTTCTCAAATCTCAATATTGCCTTAACGTAGAGTACAATTTACTTTTCATGCAAACTCAACGGTTTATAAAGCAATTTCACACTCAGCTTATAAACTCATAAAATAATGAGCTCCAACCGGCTATAAAAACCGTGTGCAATTGTATCATAACACAACAATAAACATGCTTGTATTCTCAAATCATGGTTCATGCTACAAACAATTCATCAAAACACATACACAAATGGTTTAGTTTTCCCTTACCTATTTGCACCTCGTATAGTGCAATTATTCCCCCGTATCACGGACTAGCCTCGCATTCCACTCTGGAACTCTCGAGCTGTCCAAACGATGTTAAAACATCAATACTCATCATCACAGTAACCTCAATTCTCAAAACCGAGCATAATTGCTCATAACACCTCAAATTTCTCAATTCTCATAACTCTATCACAAACCACAATCTCGCTCACAACACCTCAACATTCTACATTTTCCATACCACAATATCTATGCTAATCCACCACATTGTCTAAATTTCCATTTATAGCTCAAAATTCCCAAAATTACCAAAGTTGCTAAATATCATCATCACTCCAACTACATTGTAATTTCATCAATCCCTAATCATTTTTCAGCTATTTCAACACAATGCCAACAACCATTATCACCAAACTCATCTCAAATATCAAGATCGAGGTTTAGAAATTACCCAAAACTTGTGGAGAGCTTATCTCTTGCTTCGATTCAATCCGTCTTTCGATTTCCAAGTATGTTGTTCTCCCTTCGATGAGGAATAACTTTCTTCTTGCCACAACCTCTGATTTAGACGAAAATGGGTGCTTTGGATGAGTGAGAAAGCTAGGGCTCGGGTGAAAAAGGGATTTTGAAGAGAGAGAAAATAAAATTGCAGGAGAAAACAGGGGTTCCTTATATAGACAAAGGGTAAGAGATCGATCTGGCTCTTGATGAGATCGATCTACATTTGAATTTGGGGACGATTTGGGGCAATTTTATGCTTAGGAGATCGATATATCGAGGGGTGAGATCGATCTCTTAATGGCTACATGAGATCGATCTACTCCTTGAGGAGATCGATCTTCTCCCAAATAGAAACATTTGGAGATTGATCTCTTCCTCATGAGATCGATCTTCTCTCAAACAGAATCATAAGGAGATCGATCCTCTTCTATTGGAGATCGATCTGCTCACTTGCTTTCCTCCTTCCTTGTCATTTTTTACTTACCAGATCGATCTTTCTTCCCTAAGATCGATCTGACCTTATAGCTTCCCACTTGGTTAAGCACTTAACATATAAATCTCCAAATATAATTTTCACAATTCACTTAGCTCAATAAATTACACTTCAAGTTCTTATTACATAATTAAAATATGTCTAAAATTCTCAGATCTCACATAAACCTCAACACTTTCTCCTTCCTGTTTAATGCTCGAATCGAGTTTTCAACATACGTTATACTTTCATTGAGCTCCAATAGCTCATATCCGATCACATATGCTAGGTCCGGATAGTATTTCTGAAGTATCAAAGAATGGGACACATCGTGGATGCCTGCTAATTCAGGTGATAATGCCAACCTACAGGCCTTATCTCACTTTGTCCAATCTCTCAAAGGATTCAATCTAATGAAACTCAATTTACCTTCTTTTTGAATCTCGCTATATCCTAAGGGCATGTAACTTCCAACAATACTAATTCACCCTCGGTGAATTCCAATGCTTTTCTGTCTACTCTGAAGTGTTCTTAATATCTCACAAATCAACTGAACATCCTCAGAGGTTTGTCTTACAAATTTGGGAGCAATTCTCTATCTGTCACCCACTTCTTCCTATTCAAGTAGGGGAATAACTCTTACGACCATACAATGTCTCATATAAAGTCATCCCGATACTCGAGTGATAACTGTCGTTATTGGCGAATTTGATTAGTAATAATTGATCATCCCAGGAGCTTATAAAATCAATGGCACATGCTCTTATCATATCCTCCAGAACTTGTACAGTCCCCTATGACTGACCATCTGTCTGAGGACAGAAAGCTATGCTAACACTCAGTCGGGTTCCCATAGCTTCCTGAAAATTATTCCCAGAAGTGGGAAGTGAAGCGGGAATCCCTATATGATACAATGCTCACTGGAAAATACATGGTGTTCCACAATCTTCCTTACACATAAATCCGCCTACACACTCAGAGTATCTGGGGATTTCATAACCAGAAGGTGGGTAGACTTAGTCAATCTATCAACTATCACCCAGACAACCTCGTGATTCATCTGGGTCCTTTGTAACCCATCACAATATCCATGGTAACTTGCTCCCATTTTCGTGTCGATATAGGTAGAGGCTGCTATAACCCTGTAAACTTCTATTGCTCTACCTTACTCTGCTAACATACGAGACACTTCTCCACAATCTCCACAATGTCTATTTTCATATCTGACCACCAATACCCTTTTCTAAGATTTCGATATATTTATTACTTCTTAGATGCACTGTATATCCCGAAGAGTGAGCTTCTGACAATATCACTATCTCATCTACTGTGGTCTTGGGGAGCACTTATACTGTCTCTGAACCTCAATAAGCCATCATCACTCTCTGTGAACTCTGTCACTATACCCATCTGAATCTGACCCACACTATCGACACCATGCTGATCATCACACTAAGCCTGTCAAATTCGGTCACTTAATTTTGGTGCTAATCTCAGGCTAGCTGTCACACAATTCACTGTCATCATCAGAAGGGATCACATCACTATTGAGGCTCACAATTGCTTTAGCAGCGTACGCTCCCTAACCATCATATGTAATACCATCCCGAGGCTCTTTCTGTTCGAGGCATTAACCATTACATTAGCCTTTCCCGGGTGGTACAATTTCCACGATCATAATCCCTTAAAAGCTCTAACTCTCTTTGTTATATGATATTCTACTCTTTTTGTGAAAACAGATACTCGGGGCTTTTATGATCAGTGCATACGCAAAATTTCTCATTGTAAAAATGGTGCTGTCATACCTTCAGTGTAAACGCTACGGCGGCCAATCTCTAAATCATGGGTCAAATAGTTTCTTTCATGATCCTTGAGTTTTTTGGATACATTATCGACTATCTTCCCATTTTGCATCAATACACAGCTCATTCATTATTTTGAGGTATCCATATACACTGAGAAACCTCTTGATCTGTTGGGTATGGTGAAAATAAATGCGGTGGTCAGTTCATACTTCAATGCACCAAAACTCCTATCATGTTTATTATCCCATTCAAATACCACTTTTCTTAGTTACACGTGTCAACAAAGTAGTCCATTTCGAGAACTCTCAACAAACCATCTGTAAAGACAATTTCCAATTGTTGCTTATAATTTTCCCTGGACTTTAAATACACCCAAAATATCATAAATAAGGATAATAACAAATCGGTCCAGATAAAGTTTAAATACCTCTTCGTAGTTGAGTTCCACTAAATATTTTAATCACCCATATCTTTGACCTATGTACGCATAAACGTATAATGTCATTTCAAAATTGCTTCTGTTCAAGATACTAACTCGCGTCATTTCCTTTTTCTTATATTAACGGCTTTTATAAAATTTTAATTTTTAAACCTTCCTGATTAATCGAATTCTATATTTCTTTATCATACCAGTAAAGGTACCCTAATTTTAAATGTATATATTACGACTATCAATTTCAATTTATAGGTTATAGGTACTTCTAGACGCTATCAAGTCTTCAGGCGGGGAGGTATTTTGAAATACCTTTATTAACCCTCAGACTTGATCACGCGGACTGGTTATGGATATATCCACCCCTTATCCTTAGTCGCAATTCATATCTACTACATATCGCTTAATCCAAATTACTTCTCATATCATAGATATTCTTACCTTGCATACGCCTCTTATTCTAATATATCTCGTATTCAGGATCTATCACATCTCAAAGCTTATCTCCTTTCGTATATCACTTATAACAAACTCTTTCATTACTCATTCCATGAGTACAATCATTTACTCCTTTAATTTCAATCGCTACATCCCTTTTATTACTTGTCAAAACTTACAGTATACTTTTCAGGGGTAAAACATCACTATCTTAGGAAAGAAATCTGAACAGCATAGTTTGCAGCCGACCAATTTATTCTTAAATATTACTTCAAATTATTCCATTGAATAAAATCGGCTGACTTATACTTCTTTCCCCGTTTTCAACTTATAATCTCTTCATAATTATTCCGTTAGTTAACCCTCCTTCATTGGGGTACTAACTATCAGCATTGTGCCCACGGGTGTAGGTATTCATGTCTTTCACTAACTTATATGTAAATGAAGGCGGTATGAATAAATGTGTGGCACCAGGATCAATTAACATAATTACTTCTTTATTCACAATCAGGGTGGTATCTTCCACCACATCGGATGAAACATCAATAGTGTCCTGGTCCAAGGCATACAGTCCCCCTCATCCAACAGCCTACTTTCCTTTTCTCTTCTGCTGTGGCCTCCCTTTTTTGGTACAGAGATATCAACAGGGTTTTTTCTGTCTCTTTGCTCTTCTGTGGGGCAGTCTCACCCAACTCTGAGCAATTATTAAATAAATGGCCCGTCTTACCACACTTAACGCCTATTTTAGTCAATAATGTGTAGGTGTAGGCCCTACTTTCATGGTATCTACCACACATCCTACACTGCTTACACTGCTACGGAGCAGGTCGGGGTCCTCTAATCACAATACCCTTCAAAAGTACTGAAATTGGATATATTGGGGCCTTACCAATTATCTTACTCCGTGACTCATCAACTCTAATCTCTTACCAAACTACCTTTTTTCTCGTTCTGACATCTCTTTCATTCTCTATTCTTTTTCTATCTCTATTTCGGCCCTTACTACCTTTCCCAATCTCAGAGGCATGCAACACATGATCTTATTCACACAACTGTGGTCTGCGCACTGCCTCGGCATAGGTAGTGATATCTAATGGGACCAATCAAACTCTAGTTGACAATCTGAGCATTTCTGTGAAGTTTTGGGCTTTTCGACTCTCACTGCCCATAGTGTCGGGGTAATACCTGCCCAGGGATATAAACTGAGTTTCATACTCGTCAATCAACCAGTTCCTCTGGGTCAGAGTAAAGAATTTTATTTGTAATTTCCTTTAAGCAGTATCCGAGATATTCTGTCACCGGAATACATCCAAAAATATTTCTCATGTCAACTCTGGATGTCTAACTCTTAAGATGGGTCAAGCGGACTTCCACCAATGCTCCGACTCACCCTCAAATTCTATGCATACTCGAAGCAAATAGGTATAAAAATATTCTCCACACTTCGTTCCAACCTCGCGAAGTGTGTTTCAATATTGTCTGATCTCTCTGTCGGACTCTGTGAGGCATGCTCAACATTAGCCTCCATTTCAATCTCATCCTGGTTCTCATAGGTCGACTCGACACGACTAGCAGGCTCAGGCCTACCTCTACGACCTCTACCTCGTGCTCTACCTCCTCTACCGCGACTGATATTAGGAAAATTGCCTATATTCCTGCATTCTCAACCATTTCTTAGTTAAAGCCTATCTCGATATACACTATTGTATCTAACCAAGCACAGTAACACGAGGATGTTATTTCCTAATTACTGACACTAACACACATCAGACCAATTTCGCTCTGATACCACCATTTTTTCACGACCCAAAAATCAAAGTAAATTTTTCATTTTTCTTTCATACTTACCTGTCCTTTGATCGTGACCACATGTCACGACCCTTACCCTCTTCTCGTGAATTTACCTTACTACTTACCACTTACAGTTGGGCTGTGAGTCAAATTCAATCCACCTCTCATATAAATTCATTATAATAAATGAAATACAATAGAAACTGGACTTTTATAAATATGTGCGGAAGCGTTTACCTCAGTTTCTATTAACTATGCATCCCTTTCATACAAAATATTACTAGACTGTGCATTAATTTACAGGATACATTTTTTTCTCAATAGTGTATACCTTTTTGTACAGCTGGATAACTAGAGAACACCGTAGTAGGGACGACTGCAGTACTCACTATTGTGTAGTATCTGTGGAGGAGAAATAAGGGGGTGAGCATAACGCGCTCAGTAAGGAAAATATGCAAGCAGGTAGATAACCACACTATCTACATGCTAAAATACATATATGTTCATTTTCCTTATAAGACAATATGCATGTTCATTAAAAACAACTTCCATCAATGCGAAACCATTAATTCACTAGATGGTATATGCATATCCACTCAGTTTATCATTTAAAACTATACAGGTTTAACTTCACACAGTAGCACACAGTTTTACATAGATCATCTTTCAAAACCACATAGGTTTACACAACATAATCTATTTACACAGATCACATATAGAAAATGCTTTATACTTTGTAAATCAGTTACATGTTGAGACATAAATCATGGATTAACATATCCCTAGACACACAGCAAGGGAAGATATCTGTCACCTCACACAGTAGTGACAATTAAGACTTATGGCCATAGTCGGATTCCAGGCAATCACGGATCAGGTGTGCGAGAATCTCATGCTTAGGGAGGTGGATCAACCATCCCGTCAGCTCACTAAGAACACTAAGATATCACGGTACATCGTACTCCGTGGTTTACCTCACGGTACAGCGTACTCCGAGGATCCTTATATATTGTGACATAGCTGAAGGGACCAAGAAATCTTGAGGTCTACCACCTCAGTATCACTATCATCCATTTCCATGTCTCAAAATCACATGCAAGCAAGTCAGTGCAAGAACACTTAACATCACACGACGACTGCAGCACGGTTTATTCATCACATAACAATATCATAAACCCTCGAGCAAGCTCTTGAATGGAACACACAGTATGATCGAGGCATCAAGCACGGTTTTACTTATCACACAGAAGCTCAACAGACTACATTCAAGCAACTCAAAGTAGAACACATTATATCTGAGGCATCGAGCATGAATGCAAGCTCTTGGATGGAACACATAGTATTACCGAGGCATCAAGCACTGTTGTCTCATCACTTTAAATCGAGAGGGTCACATGTGAGCATAACCAGAGTAAGATCAATAAGAAGTACTCTATGACTCCAACATGAATCCCAAAATCTAGTGTAAGCCGCTCGAGTGGAATCACACAATGTCACTCGAGGCATCGAGCACTCTTTTGTTTTTCTCAAAATCCCTTTTTAAAATAATGTGCGAGGGGGGCTGGTCAATCTACCGTTGCCTCTTTTGCTCTAGCACTATTTCACACAGAAAAGAAATAGAAAGGCTCCATGTAAAGTCATGAGTGAGAAGGCAATTCTCCCTTCAGTCACTCTTTAAAACACATTACATGCTCTTAGTTAAACCGAGAGCCTATTTATTATCATTCTTTCTCAAAACATTTGTAAAACCTCTTTTCACACAATCATAGAAGTCATGCAACATTTAACTTATTCTTATACGTAGTTTTCTACTTAGATATATCGATATCTATGTATTTATCACATACATTTCACACAGCAGATAAGAAAACATACGTATAGCTATCTCTATAGCTTACATAAGTCCCTTACCTCGAAATGTGTCTACTGCGAATTCAATTTCCTCGATCCACTCGGATTATGCAGTCTAATTGGCTCCGAATGTATTCTTGAAAGCTGAATCTTTCATTGGTGGAACGTAAGTCGAGATCCGCTCGAACTTGTACACGTCGCCTACCCTTTTTTTGCTACACAGCAATATATATTTCAACGGTTAATTCCGGTCTAAAATAAATTCAAATTAATTATCTGAAATATAATTCAACCGATTTTCGACCACTTACCAGTCTACTGCTGTGCTGGGGTAACACTGAATTTTTTTATAAATTTTTTTTCTCTCTCCTTTTTCTCTCTCCTACTGAACCAGTTCGAACTGGTTCAGCCCCTTTTCACACTGAACTGGTCCAAATCGGTTCAGGCTGATTTTAGCCGTTTTCGACACTTCCGTCCGGTTCCCAGGGTGGGTCGACCACCGTTGGGTACGCCTCGACCTGGGGAAGGTTCGCCTGGCTTGGCTCGGCCCAGATCGCCGCCGGCACTGACGAATTTCGCTTTCCCTCCCGTGGCATCCTCTCTCTTCGATCTGTCGATTTCCGGCGAGGCACGACGCGTGATCGCTCCTCGACTTCTCCTTAGTGCCGGTCGTCACTCGCCGAACGCCTTATACCCTACTGCGCCGCCTGTCGCTCACCGGAGGAAGGAAACGGTGAGGATCGGGCTTCGGTCCACTGTTCCTCACGTTTTCTCTTCAGTTTCCTTTTTTTTCTTTCTTTTTTTTTCCAGATTTTCGATTCTCTTTTTTTTTTTGCTATAAATAAATACATATATTATATTATATTATACCATGATATAATATAATATAATATATATCCCAATATAATAATATATTTTATATAATATTATTATTATAATAATAAACAATTATTTTATATTATTATAATAATATTATAGTACCATAACTCGTGTACATATATTTTATTTAATTTTTGCTTAGAAAAATAGATATATATGTACATCACATACTATTTTTATTATTTCTCTGGAAATATAATTTTTTCCATTTATTTCGGAGATAAATTCTCATTATAGGGTGATTTTCGGGTTATCATTTCCGAACTAACTTCCCCTCTTGGACTCCCTATATTTTTACGTTCTGAGTCCATTTTTTCAGTCCGTTTGACAAAAATTTATTCGGTTTATTTCGAATTTATCCAAACTCTTATTTCGGTATTTTAAAACTTACCATTTTCAATTATAGCAGATAAACTCGAAATTGTATTATTTCTTCCTTATTGGTCGATATATCATAAACATTTATTCAAATGACATATTCGTAAAGAAATAACACAAAAATTTGGGTCTTACACCACACTCCACTAACAATTAGGCTGCGCGCCAATGCCAGTCCTACCATTCAATCATCATACAAATTAATTTCTTATTAAATGAAAGGTAAACACATGCGTTTTTCACTAATTCTTTCCCATTCATTTACAAGTGTTTATAGTGTCTATACATCCCCGAAAGTTATTTACCAACATGTTACTGTGCTATTCTTATTAGATACAATATGTACAAGTGTATATATCTCAAAATGAGGGGCAGCAGCGGATATCAGGAATGCAGTACTCAGTCCCCTCAAAGTCTACTGGAAGAAATCTGTGTAGGAAAATGAAAGGGGTGAGCACATCAAGCTCAGTAAGGCAATCCTATGAACAAGTAGGCAACCATACTACCTACATGAATGTGGTGCCATGCATAAACCACCCTTTCTCCGCACATTTCAAAATCGATGCTACAATTCATTGTGTCATGATGTCATGTAAAACAAGTTCACATATGGATTTCAAAAGCATGGAAAACTCGACATGCAAATCCATTTAAAACATTTCATTCTCGTTAAAATTTCACAACACAGTCAGGACTCAACCCTTCCCTCGGGTGTTCCTAGCTCACACAAAACCATGAAATCAAATGCTTTTCAAAGTAATAGTACCATGCGATACAATGAATATCATGTAAAACCAGTTCACATCATTTATGGGTTTAAATATTATGGAAATAACATCATGCAAGTTTTCGTTTAAAACCCCAGTTTCATTCTCATCAAACTCATATCTCAGTCAGGATCTAACCCCTCCCTTGGGTGATCCAAACTCCCACAAAAATCCACAAAACGAGTTTCTCAAAACATCAACATGCGAGACTAGGCAATATATGTATATATCTCGGGCAAATAACTAGGACAATGGCTATATGTCCTTGTGATCCCACTGCTAAACGGATCCCAGTGTGCGGGGTCTCACCACGATAGGGGATCGCCCTGGGAGGTGGGTCAGTCCATCCCGTCGGCCCTGTCTGATCACTCGCATCCGAAGATGCCACTCGCATCCAAAGATACCATGCATCCGAAGATGCCACTCGCATCCGAAGATGCCACATAATCAATCCCAGCATGGTACAGCATACTCCATGATACTTGCACAGTACAACGTACTCCATGGACCCATATCTCATATCCATACTCATGCCCTGTCTCAAAACGCACATGCGAGCCTATTTAATCGGCGTGACACACAGTTTACCCGACACTCTAAGCATGGCTCATCGCATGTTCTCATAAAACTAGTGCAAGCGATGCTCCAGCATTCTCATAAAATCAAGGAAAATCTCGTGCGAGCCAAGCTCTATCACGCGTTTCATAAAATCTCATAAGATTAGTGCGAGCTAATCTCCAGCACTCGATCAAAATCATGTAAAACTAGTGCGAGCTAGGCTCCAGCAATCTGTCATAACAATTCAGGTGAAAATCTTGTGTGAGTTAGACTCTAGCACCCTGTCACGAAAATCATATGAAAATCTGGTGCGAGTTAAACTCTAGGACCCTGTCACAAAAATCATTTTAAAATCTGGTGCGAACTAGGCTCTAACACCAATGCATGTAAAACTCTAGTGCAAACTCTTGCTCCAGCACTAATGCATGCATCACACATATCAAAAACTCGTGCGAGCTGAGCTCTAGCACGTCACATTTCTATAAAATTACGTAGGTGGAAATCAATTTCAAAGGAAATCAACATTGATTAAAGTTATACAATGCTGTGCATTTTACTTAAAAGTTAGCCAGCCTACTCATGCACGTGTCAAAACACCTCAAGAACGAGCAAGAACCTCTTGTTCTTGCTCCTCTCAACTTTTCCTAAATTTGGAAATTTTACCCTTCACAAGGGTATTTTGGTCATTTTCCCATCTGAGGCACTAAAATTTTATATGCAATCTAGACCCTTCAGACAATTTAAGAGACTGCAAATGAAGTTAAAATTTCGTAAAACTACCTCTAGCAGTCCGTAAAATTCCCTTACCTGGAATCACGTGCAAGTTTATATCTTGATGATACCAGGTCTCTCAATCCAAATTCGCTCCAACCAAGTCTACGGAGCTGCATATAACCAGTATTTGAGTCAGTTCTAATATATTTATCAGTATTCCACTCTTACTGATCGAATCTAAAGTACTGGGCCCATTTTACTTTATTGGGCCCGATTGCATCTTAATGGACCTTGACCCATTTCCAGCTCGTTTCCACTTATTAAATCCCTTCTTCGGGTGTATTGGCTCTCAATACCTATTGGGCTTCGTTCCAAACTCTTTGGATAGCCCGTATATCATTTACGACAATTAATTCCAAAAAATCTCAATATAATTCACTAGATGAGGAATTAAATCCGAAATTCATAAAATAAATCTTTAATACGTGAATAATTACATAAATTGTCGTAAATGACCTTTAATTATTTGAGATTATGTGATGATGCGCAAATCGAAGTCGATCGGCTCACGTTCAAAATTTATCGTCGAATTGCACAATTTATATTTAATTTCAGGTTATTTTTCGATCAAATATAATTTAAATAATTTCTCAGAAATCAAATCGGTCAATTTTGACCGCTTACTGACTTACCCGAAGTCCGTGTATCCCCGATAATTTACCCTTTTTCTTTTTCTTTCTTTTCTTCCTTTTTTTTCTACTTTTCTTTTTCCTTCTTGGCTGAACCAGTCCGGTCCGGTTCAGCAGAGTAACTTTCTCACTGAACCGTCGATCGATTCAGCTCTTTTAGTCATTCTGGCATTGTCCGACTGATTCTCGGTGTGCCGCTACTGCCGTTCGATGCGTCTCGTGCCGGGGAACACTCAGCTAGCCTCAATCGGAGCCAAATCAATCTGATGGCCGCCAGATTCGCCCTCTCTCTCCCCCGCGACTTCAACTCATCGATCTGGCTGTTTCTGATGCTATCGATGCGCGTTTCGGTGGCAGAAGGGTCGCACGGTTGTTGGCCATCTTTTTCGACCATCGCCTGGCTTCCTCGGTCACCGGGGTGGCTCGTCGGGCGGGGGGCTCTCGGCTTCTGCTTGCTTAGCTTAGTTTCTTTTAGAAATCGCGTTTCGCGATTTCTTTTTATTTATTTATAATTTATTTTATTATTATTTTATTCATTAAAATATTATAAAATACCTAAAATATCTAAAAAATCAAATTTTATTCCTTAAAATATTATATTTTACCATAATTAATTTATTTAATCTATTTTTCCACTTTTTCGATATATTTTCTCCGTATTTTCGGGCTATTGTCCCGAGTGAAAATTTTGATTAATTCTAGTAAATTCATATCTTGATCAATTGTACTCGAAATTTAATTATTTCATCATTATTGATCAAGATTTCTCAAATCCATATTTTTAATGAAATTTCTTATGGAATTTATATCGAATTTTGACCTTTTGACTGTTTTACCCTTCTACACGTTCGGGACTGATTTAACCCGACTTTCCTTCTTGAACCCACTATAATTTCTCATTTAAAAATTCGTATCTCTGTCCGGACCATTCAAATCTCATAAATTTAATTTGAAATTTCTTAATTAACCATTTTCGGATTGACGTACGTTCGACTACTTCATTCATATTTATATGATCAAATCATTCGTCTTATGATTCCATTAACATATATTGTTGGCTCTACCGAGAGGGGGGTGAATCGGTTTTTCTAATGTTAATGGCAAATTTAAACTAAATTGAATCTAATTAACAAACAGTGAATAACGAAAGTAAAGTAATGGAATAAATTAAAGAAAGGTAAGGGAGAGAAATAACAAACACAGTAGTTTATAGAGGTTCGGCCAATCTCTTGCCTACACCCTCTCTTCTTGACCTCATTGTCAAGAGCTTTCTTTCACTCTTTCAATGAAAGTTACACACTCCCTTTTTCAGGTTAAGGAATAACCTCTCTACCCTTTTTGCACAAAGATGGATTCACCCGTTTACAAGGTTTATCTCACTGAGGAACAAACCTCTTCTCTCTTAAAGTAAGGATGAATACAAGATCAAGCTTTTTATGTGGGTAGGATAAATATAGCTTTTACACACAGGCTTATACAACAAACTCAATAAATGAGGATTGAAGACAAATAGAATATGGGAATTAAACAATTGAGAATGTAGAGAATGTGCAGCAATAGTGTCTCTATTCTCAGTGTCTTCAATGCTTGATTTTATACTGAAGGATTTGTAGTTGGAGAATTTAATGTTGTTTTTCCTGTTGAGATTTTTGTAGAAAGAGCCGTTGGGAACCTCCAGTAGAATGCCAGATCGATCTCCAATCTTGACCAGATCGATCTCTTAGTTGTAATTCCTACAAAGTGAAAGCAAATTGAAGCAAGAAGATCGATCTCATATATGAGCAGATCGATCTTACAATTTGAAAATGTTAGAGCAGATCGATCTGTCGAACAAGCAAATTGATCTTCCAATCTCTCTGTTTGAGGCAAGATCGATCTATAGATCGATCTACCAGGTATTCTCGTAGTGAGGAGATAGATCTCTTAATCAACCCAGATCGATCTCCTTAGCTCTCTGACTTTGAGGAGATCGATCTCATGAACTCTCTGTTTGAGTACAGATCGATCTACTGCCTTTACCTTTTGTTTTAGAGGAGATCGATCTCTTCCTAAACCAGATCGATCTCATCAACATCCTATATTAGACAGATCGATCTTATAAACCTTATAGATCGATCTCAGCTTCCTTAATACCTTGTACAGGTTCAATCCTTTAGCAGATCGATCTCATATTCTTATGAGATCGATCTCTCATCCTAGAAAACCCAAGAGATTGATTTCTCATATCACCATATCGATCTCTCATCTTCAAGAACTTAATTTCTTGTACTGATAACCTCTAAACATGTTTTTACATCATCTTTATATTATTGAATTTACTTGTTTTGTCATTTCAAAATATATCAACTCAACAATCTCCCCCTTTTTGATATGACAAAACTTATTCAATAAACATGTTTAGTTACCCAAATGCATTATGCACAAACTCCCCCTTTTTGTAAGCTCCCCCTTACTTTTGGTCTCTTAACTCCCCCTTAATTTAATCATTCCTTTAAACCATTAAACATGTTTCTTTAACGTACTTTAAGCCATTAAACCATTAAACATGTTTTAAACCCATGTTGTCTTGGCATTCTTCTCCCCCTTTTTGTCATATCAATGGCAATAAAGATATCGAGGCAGTTAATTTTCACAAGAACTGTCATGTCATTTCAAAATGGAAATTCATTATAACACATTTCATAGAACTAACATGTCATAAAATAGGCATTCAAGCAAATGTTGTTTCAAACAACAAAGAGTAAACATGAAAAACTAACTAAACTATTCCTAACATCCATGTCCTATGGCGGAGGAGGAAATCGCACCAGAAGTTCCTCAACGCGAGTACGAGTGACCTGCAGATCACCAAACATCGCCTGCTGTGTGGCATGAAGTTTTGCAAAACCTTCATCCATCTTCCGATTAAGCTCCATGATCATCATCACAATCGATGCCATTCCATCAAGAGATGTTGCAGGTGCAGTGGGCTGAGCAGTTGAGGAAGATGGACCCTCAATAGGTGCAGCAGGTGGAGCAGTGGGCTCAGCTGATAGTTCTTCTTCCATGGCTGCCTCAGGCTGCTGTTCTCGCTTCTTCCTCCATTCCCCTCGGAAGTCCTTATAATACCCCATGTGGTGAAGTGTCCCAATATTTAAGACGCTCTTTGGGGAGGGCACTTCACCCGTTTCATAGCTACAATCAACCCCAAGTCGTTATAGAAGATACGCCAACGGTTGCGAAAATACTATCATGGAGGCTTATCCGCGTACGATCTTCAACCAATCTTCATAGATGAAGTGGACCAGATTGGGTTTTTGACTTGTGGAGTAGATGTGGTGGAGCCAGAATCGATCTAACCTCCTAATTGTGGAGTGACGGGTACCGAATGGGCGGAGATTCCACGAGATGATAAGGTGGAGTAACCTTGAATGCATCGGTAGGTTACTCGCCTTATCACCGGGAAGGTCAAACTCTAGGGGGACTTCTTCCTCTTCATCAGTCAACCCCTCATCTCTCATATTGAACACTTGGGCTAAAATAGAGGTGTCTATAGGAATAGATTTACCCATGACATACGTTTTAAAACCTAGAATTTTGTAAGCATCATCAGGATCATAGATGAGTTCGACATTAGAAAAGAATGCCCTGATGATGTTCGGGGTTCGGGGGTATTGATTTTGAGAAATGGAAACCACCCAAATTCTTCCATTGTGGATAAATAAGGAAAATCAATGTGGTTTAAAAACGAGAAATCAATTGTGCGCCAATGTTTAATTGGCATGGTTGAGAAATACTCTTCATATCTTTTCCTTTTTGTAGGTGTTTTAAAACACCTGTTAAAGGTACTGACAGAAGAGGGTGGAGCGGTTTGGGAAGATGACCCTTGATCAGCACTTGGTCTAGGAGGTTTTTGGTCAACTCTCTTAAGTCGTGGCATTTCTCTAGACATAAGAATTTTTCTAGACACTCTTAAACACTAGTTCTCTAAAACCTAACGAATGGAATAGTGCTAGAATTGACCTAGTGAAAAATTCAACCCAAAAACTAAGAATTTTTTAGAAAAATTCAGTAATGTAGGTTACTAGAACACTAAACGATGAAGAGAATTAACAAAGACCTTACCAAGATCGATCTGGGAGGAAGAATCGACGGAAGAGGCGCGACAGGGGTTAGGGATTTTGAAGATTTTGGATTTTTGAAATTTAGGGATTTTGAGCAGCTTTTATAGTCCAGGGCATAGGAGATCGATCTGTCGCTGTGACAGATCGATCTGTCATTCCCAGAGACTTAAGGAGATCGATCTATTGAACCAAAAGATCGATCCTCAAAATACAGAAGCTTAATGAGATCGATCTGCCAAGGGCACAGATCGATCTGTTGTTTGACAGAGGCTTAAGGAGTTCGATCTGCGAAATGCATAGATCGATCTGCTGTTTTACAGAGGCTTAAGGAGAACGATCTGCCAAATGCATATATCGATCTGTTGTTTTACAGAGGCTTAAGGAGATCGATCTTATAGTGGAGAAGATCGATCTGCCTAGATTAACCTTTCTACTTTAGGCCTATTTGAAGTATGGAGATCGATCTATATTGATTGAAGATCGATCTCTCATACCTTTTGCCCAGAAAAATCATTGAAAAACTCATTTAAAATCATCTTGAAATCAAGGTTTTGAAACAGATAAATCTTAAGGAACATTCATGAGTCCTAATTCACCTCTAAGGACACAAAACCTATCTCTATCAAGAGGTTTGGTGAATATATCAGCTATTTGATGTAAAGTGTCAATGTACTCTAGAATTTTATCTCCCTTTTGAACATGGTCTCTAAGAAAATGGTGCCTAATCTCAATGTGCTTAGTTCTAGAGTGTTGAATAGGATTTTTAGATAGATTGATGGCACTGGTATTCACATTTAATTGAGACTTGTTTCATGTCAATACCATAGTCTTTCATTTGTTGTTTAATCCACAACACTTATGCACTACAACTACCTGCTGCTATGTATTCAGCTTCAGTTGTGGATTGAGCTACACTATTTTATTTCTTAGAGAACCACGAGATTAATCTATTCCCTAAGAATTGACATGTACCTGAAGTGCTTTTCCTATCTATTTTATAGCCCCCAAAGTCTACATCAGAAAATGCATGAAGTGTAAAAGTGGAGTCCTTGGGGTACCAAAATTCAAGAGAAGGAGTGTCTTTAAGGTATCTAAAGATCCTTTTAGTTTCTAATAAGTGTGATTCCCTAGGAGAGGATTGAAATCTAGCAAAAAGGCATACACTAAACAGAATATCTGGTCTACTTGCAGTTAGATAAAGCAATGAACCAATCATAGACCTATAAAGTTTAGTGTCTACGCACTTACCATTTTCATCTTTATCAAGCTTGATGTTGGTGCCCATTGGAGTTGCTTGAGATTTGCAATTATCCATTCCAAATCGTTTGAGCAATTATTTAGTATATTTTGCTTGATTGATGAGGGTTCCATCCTTTGTTTGCTTCACTTGAAGTCCCAAAAAAAAAGTGAGCTCTCCCATCATACTCATTTCAAATTCACCTTGCATGATCTTAGCAAACTCTTGGCATAAAGATTCATTAGTTGATCTAAAAATAATATCATCTACATACACTTGAACAACTAGTAAATCCTTATTTTTATTTTTGATAAACAAAGTAGTATCTACTTTTCCTCTTGAAAATCCTTTTTCTATTAAGAACTTTGACAGCCTTTCATACCATGCTCTAAGAGCTTGTTTCAAACCATAGAGTGCCTTAGATAGTTTGAAGACATGTTCAGGAAATTCATGATTTTCAAAATCGGGAGGTTGCTCTACATAAACTTCTTCATTAATGAAACCATTTAAGAATGCACTCTTTACATCCATTTGGTATAACTTGAAGTTTTTATAACATGCAAAGGCAAGTAGCATCCTTATTGCTTCTAATCTAGCTACCGGTGCATAAGTTTCATCATAGTCTATTCCTTCTTCTTGTCTCTAGCCTTGTGCAACTAACCTACCCTTGTTTCTTATTATCACACTATTTTCATCCATCTTGTTCTTGAATATCCATTTAGTTCCAATTATAGAGTGATCACTAGGTCTAGGAACTAGTTTCCATACTTTGCTTCTCTCAAATTGATTTAATTCTTCTTGCATTGCTAAGAACCAATTATTGTCATCTAAGGCTTCATTGACATTTCTAGGTTCTATTTGAGATACAAAGGCTATATATTGACACACATTCCTTAGAGATGATCTAGTTCTAACTCTAAGAGTTGGATCTCCTACTATTACACAATCTTTTACATATCCTAATTCTCTTGGTGCTCTAGACTCTCTCTCTAATATTTCTATTTCTTCTTCATCTTCTTTATTTATGTCAAGTTTTTCTAATAGATCATTTTCTAAGTTTGGAATTTCCTCCAAGTTTTCATCAAATATTCCAATATCCTCATCATTGGTTGAATCTTTAGATAAATCATTTGACTCATCAAATATTACATGAATTGATTCTTCAACCATCAATGTTCTTTTGTTATATACTCTATATGCCTTTGAATTCAAAGAATATCCTAGAAAAATTCCCTCATCACTCTTGGCATCAAATTTTCCTAAATTGTCTTTTCCATTATTTAAGACAAAACATTTTGCAGCCAAAGGGGTGAAAATAGCTAATATTAGGCTTCTTACCCTTGTAAAGCTCATAAGGAGTTTTCTTTAAAATTGGTCTAATCATAGCTCTATTAATGATGTAGCAAGATGTATTTATAGCTTTAGCCCAAAAATATTTAGGTAAATTATTCTCACACAACATGGTTCTAGCCATTTCTTCCAATGTTCTATTTCTTCTCTCAACTACTCCATTTTGTTGTGGTGTCCTAGGGGCTGAGAAATTGTAACTAATTCCTTGATCATTACAATATTCATCAAATCCAATATTTTCAAACTCCTTGCCATGATCACTTCTAATGCTAGTTATACTGTATCCTTTTTCATTTTGAGTCACTTTTGTATAAGCAATGAATTTTTCTAAAGCTTCATTTTTCATTCTCAAAAAGAACACCCAAGTGAACCTAGTGTAATCATCAACAATTACAAAACCATAATGTTTCACACCTAGACTTGTTGTTCTAGTTGGTCCAAATAGATCTAGGTGGAGTAATTGAAGAGGCCTATTGGTAGATACACTATGTTTAGGCTTAAATGTTATCCTTTTATGTTTCCTTTTCACACAAGCTTCACATATTTTGTCATAGTCAAAGGACAACTTAGGTAATCCTATAACTAGGTCTTTTCTAGCTAACTTAGATAACACATGCATGTTAGCATGACCTAGTCTTCTATGCCACAACCAAGGTTCTTTTTCTTTGTCTACCATTAGGCAAATGTTTTCATTTTTAAGTTCATTTAGATATACAATGTATATGTTACCTTGCCTATGACCTAGGAAAAGAACTTTATTAGATTTAGGATCTATAACATGACATTTCAAACAATCAAAGATGACTTTGTAACCTTTGTCACAAAGTTGACTAATGCTTAGTAAGTTATGTTTTAGACCCCTAACAAGCAATACTTTTTCTAATGAAAAGTAGTCATTACCTATTGAACCACTTCCTTCAACTTGGCCTTTGGAGTTGTCCCCAAATGTGACTTCTCCACCAACTTTCGATTTAAATGAGTTGAAGTGGCTTCTATCACCGGTCATGTGCCTTGAGCATCCACTGTCCAAGTACCAAGCTTCCTTTGTTTTAGCTTTGTGGCAATGCTCAATCACCTACAATCAAAATTCAAACTTATGTCTTAGGTACCCAAATTCTCTTGGGTCCTTTGAAGTTAGTGAATGCAATTCTTGATCCCTTTGGGATCAATTTTACTAAAGCATTAATATCTTTTGAATTAATTATTTTTTTTGGAACCCAAATTCTTTTTACTATTTTTCCTCTAAGAATGGTCATCTTCATATTGCAATTATATAATGCATGTCCCTTCTTATTACAATGTGAACAAATAGTTAAGGGTTTATGCATGTTCTTTCTAGCTATGAAACTTTTGAGATTAGTTTCTCTACTTTTTCCATCATATCCTAATCCATTTTTATCAAAGAAGGCCCTTTGAGTTTCTAGTATGTTGTCTAACTTTTGTTGACCCATATAAAATCTATTAAAAGAATTATGTAAGTTACTATTTTTTTCTTTTAGGTCACAAATTTCAAGATTTGTAATTTCAAGTTTCTTTTCACATTCTAACTTGTCCTCTAGCATTAACTCATTTTCTTTCTTCAATTTAGATATTAATTTTTTGTACTTCATACTCATGCTTTCATACTCCAATGCAAGATCATCAAAGGCATCTTGCAATTCATCAAAAGAATATTCAATGAGGTTTGAAGTTACCTTTTCATCCTTAATAGCCATGAAGCATAGGTTGGCATTGTCCTCAATTGAGTCATCATCGGAGCTATCACTGTCGCTCCATGTAGCCATCATTGCCTTCTTTTTGTGAAACCTATCATTGGATCTTTTTAGAAGAGGACAGTTAAATTTAATATGTCCAGGTTTTTTACATTCATAGCACACAATAGTATCCTTTCTACACAACTCTTCTTGATCTTTCTTGTGGTTTCTCCTACCACTACTACTTGCTCTCATTCTCATGAATTTGTTAAATCTTTTGGCAAACATTGCCATATCAAGATCTTCTTCACTACCACTCTCATTTTTATTTTCCTCTTGAGTAGTAGATTTTAGAGCAACTCCCACTTTCTTGGGTGGCTCTTCATTTCTTCTCAACTTCATCTCATATGTGAGCAGTGATCCTATTAATTCATCTAGTGACAATGTGTGAGGGTCCTTGGATTCCTCAATTGTAGTCACTTTAGCTTCACATGATTTAGGTAGACTATTTAATATTTTCTTGACCATTTCTATATTAGAGTAGATTTTTCCTAATGATTTTAACCTATTAATTACATCAGTGAATCTAGTGAACATATCACTAATTGATTCTCCTTCTTTCATCTTAAATAGCTGATAGTCATGTGTGAGCATTCCTACCTTTGTCTCCTTTACTTGGGTTGTACCTTTATGAGTTATTGCCAATTTGTCCCAAATTTGTTTGGCATTGTCACAGCCGGAGACTCTATTGTATTCAGTTGGCTTTAAAGCACAAAATAAGGTGTGCATGGCCTTAGCATTTAGCTGAGCACATTTAACATCACTTGAATCCCATTCATCTTCTTTTTTAGGGATATCTCTTCCCTCTATTCTTTTATTCGGGATTTGAGGTCCTTTAGTTATAATCCTTCATACCTCATAATCATTTGCTTGAATGAATAACATCATCCTAGTTTTCCAATAGGCATAATGTTCACCATTGAACATAGGAGGCCTAACTGTAGAATGCCCCTCTCCTACTAGATTGGTTGCTACATTGTTGTGAGCCATTAGATCGTTTCTAACTCTTAGGAAGTTATTCCTCTAGAATCAAAGAGTCCTAGCTCTGATACCAATTGTTGGCTCTACCGAGAGGGGGGGTGAATCGGTTTTTCTAATGTTAATGGCAAATTTAAACTAAATTGAATCTAATTAACAAACAGTGAATAACGAAAGTAAAGTAATGGAATAAATTAAAGAAAGGTAAGGGAGAGAAATAACAAACACAGTAGTTTATAGAGGTTCGGTCAATCTCTTGCCTACGCCCTCTCTTCTTGACCTCCTTGTCAAGAGCTTTCTTTCACTCTTTCAATGAAAGTTACACACTCCCTTTTTTAGGTTAAGGAATAACCTCTCTACCCTTTTTGCACAAAGATGGATTCACCCTTTTACAAAGTTTATCTCACTGAGGAACAAACCTCTTCTCTCTTAAAGTAAGGATGAATACAAGACCAAGCTTTTTATGCGGGTAGGATAAATACAGGTTTTGCACACAGGCTTATACAACAAACTCAATAAATGAGGATTGAGGACAAATAGAATGTGGGAATTAAACACTTGAGAATGTACAGAATGTGCAGCAATAGTGTCTCTATTCTCAGTGTTTTCAATGCTTGATTTTATACTGAAGGATTGGTAGTTGGAGCATTTAATGTTGTTTTTCCCGTTGAGATTTTTGCAGAAAGAGCCATTGGGAACCTCCAATAGAATGCCAGATCGATCTCCAATCTTGACCAGATCGATCTCTTAGTTGTAATTCTTGCAAAGTCAAAGCAAATTGAAGCAAGAAGATCGATCTCATATATGAGCAGATCGATCTTACAATTTGAAAATGTTAGAGTAGATCGATCTATCGAACAAGCAGATCGATCTTCCAATCTTTCTGTTTGAGGCAAGATCGATCTATAGATCGATCTACCAGGTATTCTCGTAGTGAGGAGATCGATCTCTTAATCAACCCAGATCAATCTCCTTAGCTCTCTGACTTTGAGGAGATTGATCTCTTCCTATACCAGATCGATCTTATGAACTCTCTGTTTGAGTACAGATCGATCTACTGCCTTTACCTTTTGTTTTAGTGGAGATCGATCTCTTCCTAGACCAGATCGATCTCATCAACATCCTGTATTAGACAGATCGATCTTATAAACCTTATAGATCGATCTCAGCTTCCTCAATACCTTGTACAGGTTCAATCCTTTAGCAGATCGATCTCATATCCTTATGAGATCGATCTCTCATCCTAAAAAACCCAGGAGATCAATCTCTCATCTTCAAGAACTTAATTTCTGGTACTGATAACCTCTAAAATGTTTTTACATCATCTTTATATTATTAAATTTACTTGTTTTGTCATTTCAAAATATATTAACTCAACATATATAATAAAAATCGGGTCTTACACTTACCCCCTTCACTATTTTCTTCTTGAACCTAAGAGCTCAGCTCTTTACTCTCCCTTCACAACCCTCAGTTTCACCTTATCGTACTACCATTATATCATTGTTTCAAGTTGTAGTTTCAAACTTTCCACCTCACTGCTCTACTATTTTCAGGCTATCAACACCTTCATCATTAACTTTCCAAAAGAGAAGCCCGGGATAAGTCTCCTTTGTCCTACACTTTCTAAATGGTCAAGGGCTCTTAGCTCCAGCCAAACATTGTGTTGATTCTGTCTCTCAAAACTTCCTCGGCAACCATCAATTTCTAGCCCTGTATAGCTTTTCATTATTTCCATTCCTTCTCACCAAGAGAACTAACCCTTCCCTTGTAAGTGATCTGTCCGGTGCCGAGAGGAACAACCCCTGGTTGCTGAAGGAAATGCAGGTTCTTGTTTCAGCTCCCCACAGCTCACTCTGCTGCTTTCTTCACCAGCCTTTTATGTAGCCCCTTTGATGTTGTTGTTCTAGCCACACGGTAGCATTACAAAGCTAAGAGATACCCCTGTTATGCTTCAGTTCCTATTTGCTACTTCTATTTTCTTGGAACCAAAAAAAGGTTCCTTCAATGGCGGTCGGTTCAGCCCTTTCCTGCCACTTTTTTTTAAAAAAAAAAATCTCCAATGCCTTAAGCTAAGTAATAATTCACTGCTCTTTACTTCTCATCTCTATTTTTTACACTATGAAAAACAGTTTTCTTAAGCTTCACTGTATAATATGGAAACCAAATGAAGTCACCCTTACCAGCCTTGACTTTGCCTCTACTCACTTCTCTTATCTTTCTTTCAAAAAATATCATATTTTTTAGCTTTCTGGTTCATCTCTTCCACAAGCTTCCTTCGGTTTCACGTCGCCGAGCTTTCACTCTTTCTCCCTAAAAATTACCTGAACTTAAAATGGCAGAAAATAGCTTTCTCTAACTCTCTTCATGATCCGCCTTGCTTGCTCACTCGTCTTTCACGTTTCCTTCTTCAATTCGGTGTCTTCATTAAATTACAAAGGAATGGAGTTCTCTATTTCATTTTCTTTTATTTTTGGTCAAATGCTCCCATGTTAGTGGGAGCAAGTAGAGCATTGATTGGCTTCCTCAAGAAGCCAATCAGTGCTTCCTCGTTTTTTATATGATACTATTTATAGCATAAATTAATAATTTCATAAAAGTATAAAAGATATTATATAATATTAAAAAACTAGAGAATACTTTAATATGTTAGTTTGTAAAAAGTTACAAACTTTGAGATTTTTGACCTCATGTTTCATCTTTAGAATTGTCCTCAAACAATTATTATGATCACCTTATTATGGTAGCCAAAAGATTTTACGAGTTTATCTATCAAAGTGAGAATTTTAAAAAGATTAAATGCAATAGAATAATTGGATGATGTGAAAACTAAATAGACCTATTTTTAAGTTATAATAATAATTTATAAGATAAAACTCTCTAAACTAATAACCATTTTAAATTAATTCTCAATGAGGAGTCCAAAGACTATTAATTTAGAGAGGCTGTACCGTATATTGTTTAATGAAATTATATAATAGAGGTATATATATTTTTAAGTGTTGGATATTTTATTTCTTTTATTTTTATCTATGTAAATACAAATAATTACAAATCCATATATATATATATATATCTTAATTATATTTATAAATATATGTGTATTTTATTTTTTAAATACTAAAATAAATTTCTAAAATGTTAAATACACTCGTAAGCATCTAGTTTGTGAATTTAAATAAGTTTTAAATCCAAAGAAATTATATGAGCACAGGATAGGTTACCTTACCCATGCTCGGAGTAGTCTCTAATCTGAGATGGATGTGATGTGCTGGGAGGGTCCGCGTACCTATGTGCCCATACATAATTATTTAAACTGGTTATTAGTGAGTTAATGAAATTTATATCGTGTATTTATTTAATTTATTTAGTATTAGAAATTTCTTAGTTATCATAGTAATTCTTGGTTAAAGCAGATTTCTTTTTCAGGTCATATGACGAAGGATGTGGTATAAGTAGATTCATTTAAATTCGAGGCCATGTTGAGGTGGGATAGGCCAAAAACAGTCATTGAGATCTGTAGTTTCCTAGGAATAGTCGGGTATTATCGTCAGTTTGTTAAAGGGTTTTCGAGAATCGCATGTCACGACCTCCCCTGACTTGCTAAAAACCACTACAAATTATTCGCATTTTTCTTACATTTCCTTCTATCATTACTCAATCACCAAATCGTTGGGCTGTGATTCGATATTAATCACCTCAACCACATTCATTTCATAACATGTATACATGTCAATACAATTATCTATTGACTGTAAGTACTCTTTTCTTAAAAGTAAACTCATATACATTAATATAAATACTTGTACATATACATCCCCAACAGTACATTCGTTTATATAACTGTGCGTTTACATTGTTCAATACAAAACGTTTTAAATGTGTATACATTTTGTGCGATGGGTGTGTAGCGGATAAAGGAATATCGATCCTCAGCCGTGTCCAACTACTGTGAATGCTTTGTAGAGAGGAGGAAGTAAAAAGGGGGTGAGCTCACAGCTCAATAAGGAAATAAGGCAAGCAAGTAGATAACTACACTATCTACAAACTACAGTGCTCGTGCCTTGAAATCATTTCCTTTTCGATTCGCATCTAAAGCATGTGTCTTTTTTTGAAACATTTATGCAATATATATATATAGATACAAATCGTCAGTATGAACTGAAAACATGCTGGTTTAATAATCTCAACAATTTATGCAAAACGTTGCATTTCTCATGTAATTAATATAAATCACATTTTATCATGCCATTTCAATTAAATCAAAACAATATGGCATTTCATCATGTAAAAACATGGAAATACGAGCCTCACCCATCCCTCGGGTTACCCATATCACACACAAGGTCACATGTCGATGCTCAACCCATCCCTCGGGTATACCCAATTTATAAAATCTCATGTGACAATTTAAACAACAAATATTAGTAAGGCGTGATATGTCACGACCCAAATTTCCTAAAATCACTACAAATTTTTTCGCTTTTCATTTATTATTTAATTCTTACCTTTCTCTCCTCGTGACCATCTTACCAAACAGTTGGGCTACGATTCGGTGTTAGTCACCTCTCAGCTATTTACCATTCCATTTCCATAACCACATTCACATATCAGAGTTTACTATCTTTTGACTTTAACTAAATACATACACAATGGTATTTACATAACCTTACATCCCCGACATCGTGTTTGTTTATAGTACTGTGCATTTACATATTTAGATATAAAACCATACAAATGTGTATACCTGTTTCTCAATGGGAAGCAGCAGATACTAAGAATGCAAGTCCTCCGCTGCTCACTAACTATTGCGAGTACTCTGAAAAGATGGGAAAAAAAGGGGGGATGAGCAAACCACACGCTCAGTAAGGCAATTAAGCAATTAAGTAGATAGCTCCACTATCTACATGCTTATAATGCCATGCCCTTAAAATCCATTTCTTTACATTAAAATCTCAAGCACAAAACCATGCATACATCAATGACATAGTTTATCAAAACTATTTGTGCATATAGAAATCATGTAATTCATGCATCAAAGGCATTTTATGTGACATCATTAAATCATACTTAGCATGAGGTAAATCAAGATTGTGAGATCTGAGAATTTTAGATATATTTGAATTATGTAATAAGAATTTGAAGTGTAATTTATTGAGCTAAGTGAATTGGGGAATGATAATTGGAGATTTATATGTTAATTGTTTAAAATAAGTGTGAAACTATGAGGACAGATCGATCTGGGAGAAGGAGAGATCGATCTGGTGAGTTATAAATGACAAAGAAGGAGGAATTTAAGGAGCAGATCGATCTGGGATCGATCTCATGAGGAAGAGATCGATCTCCAAATGATTCTGCTTGGGAGAAGATCGATCTCCTCAAGGAGCAGATCGATCTCATAAAGCCATAAAGAGATCGATCTCACCCCTCGACAGATCGACCTCCTAGGAATAAAGTGCCCCAAATCGTCCCAAAAATTCAAACGTAGATCGATCTCATCAAGAGCCAGATCGATCTCCTACCCCCAGTCTATATAAGGAACCCCTGTTTTTCTCCTGCAATCTCACTTTCTCTCTCTTCCAACCCCTATTTTCACCGAGCCCTAGCTTTCTCACTCATCCAAAGCACCCATTTCCGGCCGAATCAGAGGTTGTGGCAAGAAGGGAAGTTGTTCCTCATCAAAAGGAGAACAACATACTTGGAAATCGAAAGACGGATCGAATCGAGGCAAGAGATAAGCTCTCCACAAGTTTTGGGTAATTTCTAAACTTCGATCCTTCTATTTGAGGTGATTTTGGTGATGTTAGTTATTAGCATTTCGCTGAAATAGCTGAGAAATGATTAGGGATTGATGAAATTGCAATGTGGTTGGAGTGATAATGATATTTAGAAATTTTGGGAATTTGAGCTATAAATAGAAATTTAGACAATGTGGTGAGTTAGCGTAGATGATTGGCATGAGAAACATAGAACGTCGAGATATTGTGAATGAGAGTGTAGTTTGGGGTAGAGTTAGGAGAATCAAGAGATTTGAGGTGTTATGAGCAATTATGCTCGACTTTTGAGAATTGAGGTTTATGAGATAATTGAGTATTGATGTTTTAACATTGTTTGGACAGCTCGGGAGTTCCAGAGTGGAATGCGAGGCTAGTCCGTGATACGGGGGAAACGATTGCACTATACGAGGTGTAAAGAAGTAAGGGAAATCTAAACCATTTGTGTATGTGATTTGTAAACTATTATAGCATGATTTGTGATTTATAAAACAAGCATGTTGAGTGTTGTGTTGAGTTATAATTGCACACGGTTTTTATAGCCGGTTGGAGCCCATTATTTTATGCGTTTATCAGCTGAGTGTGAAATTGCTTTATAAACCGTCGAATTTGTGTGAGTAATGAATTGGGCTCTACGTTAAGGTAATATCGAGATTTGAGAAAGGTGTGTGTGCTTTGCCGGTTGGAACTCAGTTTTATTATGTTTTGTGTTGAGTACAAAACGGTTTTCAAATGAGTTTTATGAGAGAAAAACCATTATGAGTTCTACGTGAAGGCAAACTAGTCTTGTGTGATAAGACTTAGGTGTGTAATTTTGAGTACACACCGGGCATTGCTCTGGTAGCATGTAAGCCCGATTCTTCTCCGTTCTGGTAACGTGAGAATAACCCATTCTGTGGCTATGCCACGTATACTTGGTGGCCGTTGCCACATGAGAAACCCCATTTGGTGGCCGTTGCGACGTGAGAAACCCCATTTGGTGGCCGTTGCCACGTGAAACCCCATTTGGTGGCCGTTGCAACGTGAGAAACCCCATTTGGTGGCCGTTGCCACGTGAGAAACCCCATTTGGTGGCCGTTGCCACGTGAGAAACCCTATTGGTGGCCGTTGCCATGTGAGAACCCCTAATTAGTGGCCGTTGCCACGTGAAACCCTATTTTGTGGCTGTGCCACGTGTGAATTTAAATCAGTGGCTATGCCACGTGAGTTAGTGGCTGTGCCACGTGTGAATTTAAATCAGTGGCTATGCCACGTGAGTTAGTGGTTGTGCCACGTGTGAAATTGAATCAGTGGCTATGCCACGTGTGTGCATTATTATTATAGTGATTTTATCACGTATTTGAGAAAGCGTTTATCGCGTTATTTTCACATGCTTTGTTATTGCTCTAGACTGAGCCTTTTTACTTCATGTTTTCACATGATTTGAGACATGAGAATGTCATTTTGAGTACTTTCATGCTATGGTTTTCAAACGAGTTTCACATACAAATAAATATTTTGTGATGTGCATTTTGGTTTATGAAATGAGTCCCTTACCCCCCTTACTGAGCGATTTAGAAGCTCACCCTGTTTTCTTTCCCCCCAGAGTTCTTCAAGTGAAAAAGGATCTCCCTGCGACGTACGGAGTAGTGGCTAGTGGAGGACTTGAGCTCCAGGCCATATATTGTATTTTGAGGTATCTTTATCTTTTCATGTACCCAGACAATTACTGTAATTGCAGACACTTGATGTATAACATTGTATGGGATGTATTAGGGTTAATTAACTTAGAATTGAGTAATGTATATGATACAATATACACTATATTATGATGAGATCCTGAGGCATGATAATTATGATGATGTATGACACTGCACAGGAATGCACCCTTAATTGTGAATTAATGAGTAAAAAGTTTTAAATTAGCCCTATTTTCCGCACTTTCGGGGCGTGACAGAGTTTTCTTGGTATCAGAGCTTAGGGTGTCTAGTACTGTCAGTGTCGGTTAAGTGAAATAGAATACATCCCAAGTGTCTGTAATAGTCTGGTCATGAACTGAAATTGGGGATTGAGATTTCAATCGATTCTAATATGTACGCGCAGGAGATGAGTTGAGATAGAGAATGAGTAAACGACGAGGTCGTTCGAGGAGGCAGGCAGAGTCCCCTCCGCCACCTGTCCCACAACCAGAGAGTCCTAACTCTCGATTTAATCGGATTGAGACCGATGTGAGGTAAGGTTTTGAGCAAATGGCAGCGTTATTCGCGCAACACTTTGGAGTTAATGCCTCGGATACTACCCCTACACCACCACAAGGACCTCCCATACCCCCAGTGCCTCCGGTCACTCAGCCTGAGGATAGAAGTATGGTCCGACTAAGGGATTTTTTGAAGATGAATCCCCCCACATTTAAGGGAAAGAAGGATCCTACAGAGGCTGAGGAGTGGTTGACGGAATTGAGAATTATATTTGATTTCCTGGGGTGCACTGATGCTGAGAGGGTTAGTATGAGTGCCTATATGCTGAAGGGGAGAGCTCGAGATTGGTGGGGTACTACCCAGGGTATTTTGATGTCCCACCATGATGTGATTGGTTGGAAAGAGTTTTAGACAGCCTTTAGGACCCAATATGTACCATGAGCCGCCCAGAGAAAGAAACAGGCCGAGTTTTTGAGTTTGGTACAGGGTGACATGTCTGTGGATGACTACGAGAGCCAATTCACCGCGCTATTGAGATATGACCCAGAGACCTTCAAGAGTGAAGAGCTCCGCACAGAGAAGTTTGTGTATGGGTTGAAGCCCGTCACCAGAGATAGATTGATAGGGCTATGTATTACTGAGTTTGGAGATGCTCTGAGATGAGCACAAGAGATTGAAAGAGGAATTGAGATGGTACAATCCCAGAATGAGCTCAGAGCGGTGAATAGAGATAAGGGCAAGAGGCCAGCGATTTTTCGAACAGAGGCTCAGAGAGGTTCCTTCAGAAGAGGAAGGATTGAGGTACAGAAGGGCAGATTAGAGAGACCCAGAGGTTACCCTAACATTAAAGAGACCCCTCGAGATGTCAGGCCTGAGATAAGGTTTTGCAGAGATTGTGGCCGAATGCATGAGGGAAGTTGTACTGGGTCGATCCATGGATGCTTTAGATGTGGAGACATGGGTCACATGGTGAAGGATTGCCCTCAACCTCAGAAACCACATGTATTGGAGCCCACTAGACAACAGCCTCAGAGAGTGAATCCCCCGAGATGGGCCACTGCTGCAGAGAAAGGAAAGAGACCTGTTACCCAGGGACATGTGTTTGCCCTAGATAAGGAGACTGCTGACACTTCTGCAGAAACTATAAGAGGTACACTCTCTGTCTGTAATCATAAGGCTCATGTGTTGATTGATTCAGGATCCACGCATTCATTTATTTCTGAGCACTTTGCATGTAGATTAAACTTGAAGTTTGAACCTCTAGAATACATACTACATGTAAATACCCCTATGCGTGAATCCCAGAGAACTGAGTTAATCTGTAAAGGATGTGAAATAAAGGTGGGAGATAGAGTGATGTTAGCAGATCTAATCCTGTTGAATATTCATGGGTTTGATGTAATTATGGGAATGGATTGGTTGGCGACCAATCGAGTGAGTTTAGACTGCTACACTAAGATTGTAACTTT
Source organism: Firmiana major (assembly GCA_033439115.1). Classification (NCBI taxonomy): domain Eukaryota; kingdom Viridiplantae; phylum Streptophyta; class Magnoliopsida; order Malvales; family Malvaceae; genus Firmiana; species Firmiana major. The sequence goes on along the minus strand of CM065907.1, from coordinate 36,877,948 downwards.
CTCCCTACCTGAACCTTACAGTGTACGATTGAGATATTGAGGAAATGATTATGTGGATTTCTAGTAAGTAATTTGAGAATTTTAATATTATTTTGGAGAATATTAAATATGATTGTTCATGTGAAGGTTATGAGACACTCATCTCAGACGATGAGTGGGAACATCCGAGGATTGAGGATATACCTGTGGTATGTGAATTTCTGGATGTTTTCCTAGATGAATTGCCAGGTTTACCACCAGAGAGAGAGCTGGAGTTTACCATTGATTTGGTACCAGATACTCAGTCGATCTCTAAACCTCTTTACAGGATGGCATTAGTGGAACTTGAGGAATTGAAGAGACAACTACAGGAGTTATTGGATCAAGGGTTCATTAGGCCCAGTGTTTCACCGTGGGGAGCACCGATTTTATTTGTCAAGAAGAAGGATGGTAGTCTCAGATTATGCGTAGACTACCGGCTGTTGAATAAAGCCACGGTGAAGAATAAATACCCATTGCCCAGGATTGATGATCTACTTGATCAGCTGAGAGGGGCATCAGTCTTTTCTAAGATTGATTTGAGATCGGGCTATCACCAATTGAGGATCAAGGAAGAAGATATTCCAAAGACGGCCTTCAGGACGAGGTATGGCCATTATGAGTTTCTGGTGATGTCCTTTGGATTGACGAACGCCCCTGCAGCATTTATGAGATTGATGAACGAGGTGTTCAGAGACTATCTGGATAAATTTGTGATAGTCTTTATTGATGATATCCTGGTATACTCTCAGTCGTATGAGGAGCATGCACAGCATTTGTGGTTAGTACTTCAGATACTCTGAGATAAGCAATTACACAGAAAGCTTAGTAAGTGTGAGTTTTGGCTAAATCGGATAGCTTTCCTTGGTCATATAGTCTCAGAGGAAGGAGTATCAGTGGACCCAAGCAAGGTGGAGGCTGTGCTTAATTGGGAGAGACCGAGGACAGTTACTGAGGTACGAAGCTTCCTTGGTTTGGCAGGGTATTACAGAAGATTTGTGAAAGGATTTTCAAGGATTGTCGCTCCTTTGACTAAGCTCACGCGCAAAGAGACTCCATTTATATGGACTGATCAATGTGAGCTCAGTTTTTAGGAATTAAAGAGGAGGTTGACAGCGGCACCTGTGTTAACTATTCCTGAGGGATCAGGAGGATTCTCGGTGTATAGTGATGCATCTCATCAAGGATTGGGATGTGTGCTTATGCAGCACGGAAGAGTGGTCGCATATGGATCGCGACAACTGAAAGACCATGAGCGGAATTACCCCACGCACGATTTGGAGTTAGCCGTTGTGGTATTTGCTTTGAAGATCTTGCGACACTACTTATATGGGGAAAGATTCCACATCTTCACTGATCACAAGAGTTTGAGATATCTCTTTGATCAGAAAGAGTTAAACATGAGACAAAGGAGATGGATGGAACTCCTTAAAGATTATGACTGCGAGATTCTTTATCATCCGGGTAAGGCGAATATAGTTGCTGATACCCTGAGCAGGAAGAGTATGATATCTACTATGATGATCAGGGAATGGGATTTGTTAGAGCAGTTCGTCGAACTTCGGATCAGAGTTAAAGAGGTAGAGACTGGATTTTTGGCTAGCTTGCGAATAGAGCCCAGGATCATGGATCAGATTAGAACTGGGCAGCGCAGTGATCAGAGATTGATAGATATGGTTAGCCAAGCTGAATAGAGTTCGCAGTCGGATCTCAGAGTCAGTGAGGATGGATTGTTGAGATTCAGAGGACGGATTTGTGTACCGGATGATGATACCTTAAAGAGACAGATACTGAGAGAATCCCACTGCTCGCGATACATCATGCACCCAGGGAGTACTAAGATGTACCGAAACTTGAGAAAGGTGTATTGGTGGAGTGGTATGAAGCGAGACGTGGTAGAGTATGTGGCCAGGTGTTTAGTATGCCAGCAAGTGAAAGCTGAGCATAGGAAGCCCGGAGGACTACTACAGCCCTTACCTGTACCTACATGGAAATGGGAGCATGTCACTATGGACTTTATTATGGGTTTACCAAGGACCCGAAGAGGTCGTGATGCGATATGGGTCATTGTGGATAGATTGACCAAGAGTACCCACTTCCTTGCCATCAAGAGCACAGATACTATGGATGTCTTCGCTGAGCTGTATGTCAGCGAGATAGCTAGATTACATGGGGCTCCAGTGAGTATTACTTCTGATAGAGATTCCCGGTTTACTTCCAGATTTTAGACCCAGTTTCAAGAGTCCATGGGATCTCGATTGAGTTTTAGTACCGCCTATCATCCTCAGACAGATAGTCAGTCAGAGAGGACTATTCAGACCCTGGAGGATATGTTGAGGGCTTGTACGATGGATTTTAAGGGATCATGGGATGATCACCTGCCCCTAGCAGAGTTTGCATACAATAACAGCTATCATGCGAGTATTAGAATGGCACCTTTTGAGGCTCTATATGGTAGGAGGTGTAGATCCCCTGTAGCTTGGGAAGAAGTCGGTGACAGAAAGATAAATGCCACCGAGCTTGTTGAGCAAGCTGTACAGAGTGTGAAACTCATATGTGAGAGGTTACAGGCTGCACAAAGTAGACAGAAAAGCTACGCGGATGTTCGTAGACGGCCACTCGAGTTTGAGGTTGGTGATGCAGTATTTCTGAAAATATCACCGAGTAAGGGTATCATGCGATTTGGGAAGAAAGGGAAATTGAGTCCTCGATACATAGGACCATTCGAGATTCTTGAGAGAGTGGGAGAGGTAGCTTACAGATTAGCATTACCCCTACAGATGTCTGGAACACACAATGTTTTTCATGTGTCTATGTTGAGGAAGTACCACCCGGACCCTTCCCATGTCATAGAGTATGACGAGATGGACATTCAAGAGGATATGAGCTATACTGATGAACCCGTCCGGATTCTCGATAGAAAGGAGAAGGTACTGAGAACCAAGAGCATCCCATTAGTGAAAGTTTTGTGGAAACATCACTCAATGGAAGAGGCAACGTGGGAACTAGAGAGTCTTATGAAGGAGAAATACCCCCATCTATTCGACTAGTTGAGTTGAATTTGGAGGACCAAATTCTATTTAAGGTGGGGAGGATGTGAGATCTGAGAATTGTAGATATATTTGAATTATGTAATAAGAATTTGAAGTGTAATTTATTGAGCTAAGTGAATTGGGGAATGATAATTGGAGATTTATATGTTAAGTGTTTAAAATAAGTGTGAAACTATGAGGACAGATCGATCTGGGAGAATGAGAGATCGATCTGGTGAGTTATAAATGACAAAGAGGGAGGAATTTAAGGAGCAGATCGATCTGGGAGAAGGAGAGATCGATCTGGTGAGTTAAAAATGACAAGGAAGGAGGAATTTAAGGAGCAGATCGATCTCCAATGGAAGAGGATCGATCTCCTTATGATTCTGTTTGAGAGAAGATCGATCTCATGAGGAAGAGATCGATCTCCTAGGCATAAATTGCCCCAAATCGTCCCAAAAATTCAAACGCAGATCGATCTCATCAAGAGCCAGATCGATCTCCTACCCCCAGTCTATATAAGGAACCCCTGTTTTTCTCCTGCAATCTCACTTTCTCTCTCTTCCAACCCCCATTTTCACCGAGCCCTAGCTTTCTCACTCATCCAAAGCACCCATTTCCGGCCGAATCAGAGGTTGTGGCAAGAAGGGAAGTTGTTCCTCATCAAAAGGAGAACAACATACTTGGAAATCGAAAGACGGATCGAATCGAGGCAAGAGATAAGCTCTCCACAAGTTTTGGGTAATTTCTAAACTTCGATCCTTCTATTTGAGGTGATTTTGGTGATGTTAGTTGTTAGCATTTCGTTGAAATAGCTGAGAAATGATTAGGGATTGATGAAATTGCAATGTGGTTGGAGTGATAATGATATTTAGAAATTTTGGGAATTTGAGCTATAAATAGAAATTTAGACAATGTGGTGAGTTAGCGTAGATGATTGGCATGAGAAACGTAGAACGTCGAGATGTTGTGAATGAGAGTGTAGTTTGGGGTAGAGTTAGGAGAATCAAGAGATTTGAGGTGTTATGAGCAATTATGCTCGACTTTTGAGAATTAAGTTTTATGAGATAATTGAGTATTGATGTTTTAACATCGTTTGGACAGCTCGGGAGTTCCAGAGTGGAATGCGAGGCTAGTCCGTGATACGGGGGAAACGATTGCACTATACGAGGTGCAAAGAAGTAAGGGAAATCTAAACCATTTGTGTATGTGATTTGTAAACTATTATAGCATGATTTGTGATTTATAAAATAAGCATGTTGAGTGTTGTGTTGAGTTATAATTGCACACGGTTTTTATAGCCGGTTGGAGCCCATTATTTTATGCGTTTATAAGCTGAGTGTGAAATTACTTTATAAACCGTCGAATTTGTGTGAGTAATGAATTGGGCTCTACGTTAAGGCAATATCGAGATTTGAGAAAGGTGTGTGTGCTTTGCCGGTTGGAACTCAGTTTTATTATGTTTTGTGTTGAGTACAAAACGATTTTCAAATGAGTTTTATGAGAGAAAAACCATTATGAGTTCTACGTGAAGGCAAACTAGTCTTGTGTGATAAGACTTAGGTGTGTAATTTTGAGTACACACCGGGCATTACTCTGGTAGCATGTAAGCCCGATTCTTCTCCGTTCTGGTAACGTGAGAATAACCCATTCTGTGGCTATGCCACGTATACTTGGTGGCCGTTGCCACGTGAGAAACCCCATTTGGTGGCCGTTGCCATGTGAGAAACCCTATTGGTGGCCGTTGCCACGTGAAACCCCATTTGGTGGCCGTTGCAACGTGAGAAACCCCATTTGTTGGCCGTTGCCACGTGAGAAACCCCATTTGGTGGCCGTTGCCACGTGAGAAACCCCATTTGGTGGCCGTTGCCACGTGAGAAACCCTATTGGTGGCCGTTGCCACGTGAAACCCTATTCTGTGGCTGTGCCACGTGTGAATTTAAATCAGTGGCTATGCCACGTGAGTTAGTGGCTGTGCCACGTGTGAATTTAAATCAGTGGCTGTGCCACATGTGAATTTAAATCAGTGGCTATGCCACGTGAGTTAGTGGCTATGCCACGTGTGAAATTGAATCAGTGGCTATGCCACGTGTGTGTCATACCCCACTTTTATGAACCCTTCTATCTATACATTCTCTACTACGGTTGGGCTGTGAGAAGATGCAATTACTAAAAATTCATTCATTTACAGCGGAATATTTAAAACTTTAATTCACACTCCCAGGTGTGTGTGTAGATACACAAAATTAATTGTATAAATACCATGTGCTTACATATCATTTCATAGAATTATAATATCGTACTAGTTCTAGCAATATATCTACGAAATTGCCATAAAATACGTACAAACATCTCTATAGCTAACACACATTCCCTTACCTCGTTTTACTTGTGTGCAACTATCCGCCTTTATGCTTCTCGCGTTCTCATCTCGACTTGCTCCGGCGTATCATCCGAAACTGAAATTCACCCATCAAACACTCGAGTTAACGTTTCTAACTCTTGCTCAACTAATCATTTATCCAATGCCTTAAATACATATTTTACCCTTTGTGGTAAATCTCACAATTTTATCCCAATATCAACATGTCCAAACCATTCCCACAACATAATCATCCACTCAAGATATCTCATTCATCGTTAACACCTCTACATTCCACTTTCTCACACTTGACTATTTCTAAGTTATATTCATTTCATACCATTCTAGGTAGTTCTATCCACAATATGCACACCCAAATATCTTTATAATCATTAACTAAACCAATGTACTTGGATTTGTGCATTAGAACTTACCTCATTGGATTTCCTCTTGCTCCAATTAGGATTGCCCTTTATTTCTTCAATCCATCAAATGGGGAAGTGCCTCTAGACTATGTTGTTCTTCTTTTTGTTGTGAACAACTTTGTCTCTAATAGACTCTCCTTAAATCTCACTGAAAATGGCTGGATTTAGGAGTGAGAAAGCTAGTTTTCTTTGAGTTGAAGTGAGAGGAAATGGTTTATCCCGGAATTCTGCAGATCCAACTGCTCCTATTTATAGTTTTGACTTGATGAGATCGATCTCCCTTGGGTGGAGATCGATCTGGTCCTCTAAAATCCCTCTTTTCTAAGACGTTTTAAAGGCAGGAGATCGATCTGTCGAGTCTAGAGATCGATCTTCTGTCAAACAGAAGCTTAAGGAGATCGATCTGGTCTTAGGGAAGATCGATCTGCTTCCAACCCGAGAGCTAAAGAGATCGATCTCTCATCCTATGAGATCGATCTGGCCTTCACAAATTCCAGATTTCCTGCAGTTTTTCTGCAACAACTCCCTTCAAGACTTCCTCAATTTACCTTCATAGTCCTTTCCTCATTCATCGCTCCTTGAGACTTAAAAATGTCATCCCATCCCACTTAATGTATTCTAAAACTTGTGGGAAATCTTTGTATAACCAAATATACATGATATTACTCGAATGGAAATATACATTTATGTAAATCTTTCCTTCCATTTTACCATACTACTCACATTCCATTTCGATCACATTCTTCTCGTGTTCAGGTTTATTTCCTCCTACTCATGCATAATGCAACTTGTACGTATAAATCAAAATTCTTATTACAAGTGCGTACATAATCTTATGAACTTACATTGCATATACTTCACATTACAATGTATCATCATACTTATGATTTTATTTACATTCCCATGTTCCTATATACCTAGCTATACATATACGGGGTCTCACATTCTCCCCCACTTAGAGAATTTGGTCCTCCAAATTAGAACCAATTTAATCCGTGAATAACTCGGGATACTTTTCCCGCATCAAACTTTCCAGTTCCCATGTGGCCTCTTCCTCAGTGTGATGTTGCCACAAAACCTTAACCAATGAAATCATCTTGTTCCGCAACACCTTCTCTTTCCTGTCCAACACCCTGATCGGTCTCTCGACATACGACATATCTTTCTTGAGCTCCAACGGCTCATAACTAATTACATGTGTCGGATCCGGGTAGTACTTCCGAAGCATTGAAACGTGGAAGACATTGTGGACTTCTGTTAGCTCAGGTGGTAAGGCTAGCCTATATGCTCCTTCTCCCACTCTATCCAAAATCTCGAAGGGACCAATGTAACGAGGACTTAATTTTCCTTTCTTCCCAAACCTCATTATTCCCTTAGAAGGAGATACTTTCAAAAATACAGACTCGCCAACATCAAACTCAAGTGGTCTCCGTCTCCTGTCAGCATAGCTCTTTTGTCGACTTTGAGCTGTTCGCAGCCTCTCGCATATTATCTGAACATCCTCGGAGGCTTGCTTAACCAAATCGGGAGCGAGCAATTGTCTGTCACCAACTTCTTCCCAACCAATGGGCGATCGACATCTGCGACCGTATAGTGCCTCATAAGGGGCCATACCAATACTTGAGTGATGACTGTTATTGTAGGCGAACTCAATCAATGGCAAGTGATCGTCCCATGAGCCTCTAAAATCCAGCACACACGCTCTCAACATATCCTCCAGGGCTTGTATAGTCCTCTCTGACTGACCATCTGTCTGAGGATGAAAAGCGGTGCTAAAACTCAATTGGGTCCCCATCGCTTCCTGAAAATGTCCCCAAAAGTGGGAAGTGAAGCGGGCATCCCAATCAGAAACAACACTCACTGGGACTCCATGCAATCTCACTATTTCTCGCACATACAGGTTCGCCAGTACACTCAATGTATCTGTAGATCTCATGGCTAAGAAATGTGCCGATTTCGTTAACCGATCTACTATCACCCATATCGCATCATGGTTCTTACGGGTTCTCGGTAACCCCATCACAAAATCCATGGTGACATGCTCCCACTTCCATGTTGGTATCGATAGAGGTTGTAATAATCCTCTTGGTTTCTGATGTTCGACTTTTACTTGCTGACAAATGAGACATCTAGCGACATACTCAGCTATGTCTCTCTTCATTCCAGACCACCAATATGCTTTTCGGAGATTTTGATACATCTTACTACTCCCCGGGTGTATCGTGTATCTCGACGAGTGTGCCTCTGATAAGATCAGCTTTCTCAGCTCTAAATCCTTAGGAACACATATTCTATCTCTAAACCTTAGTATTCCATCTGGACTCAATATAAAATCGGTAACCTTCCCTTTTCGGATTTGGCTAATCATGACAATACACCATTGATCGATTTGCTAAGCTTGTCGGATTCTCTCAATCAACTCCGATTCTAATCTCAAGCTAGCAATAATCCCATAGCTGCCAATCTCAGGTAGGGTCATATCCAGACTACGGTTCGTGAATTGTTCCAACAACTCGTGCTCTCTAACCATCATATGAGATACCAACCCGAGACTCTTCCGACTCAATGCATCGGCAACCACATTTGCATTCCCCGGGTGGTATAAGATCTCACAATCATAGTCCTTGAGGAGTTCCAATCACCTCATCTGTCTCATGTTTAACTCCTTTTGTGAGAATAGATATTTCAGACTCCTATGATCTGTAAAGATCTGAAATCTCTCACCATATAAGTAGTGGCGCCATAACTTCAACGCAAACACTACGGACGCTAACTCCAAATCGTGAGTGGGGTAGTTCTTCTCATGATCTTTCAACTGCCTAGATCCATAAGCTACTACCCTTCCATCTCGCATCAAAACACAGCCTAGTCCTTGATGCGAAGCATCTGTATACACCGAGTAATTCCCTGAACTGTTAGAGATGACAAGAACTGGCGCGGTAGTTAATCTGCGCTTAAGTTCTTGAAAACTCCTCTCACAAGTTTCATCCCATGAAAACTCCACACTCTTCCTCGTAAGACGTGTCAATGGAGCAGCTAATCTAGAGAAACCTTCTACAAATCTCCTGTAGTAACCAGCCAAACCCAGAAAACTTCTGATCTCTGTGACTGTCCTAAGTTGTTCCCACTGAACAACTGCCTCAATCTTGGATGGATCTACTGACACCCCATCCTTCGATATAATATGGCCTAGAAAAGAAACCTGCTCTAGCCAAAAGTCATATTTGTTAAGCTTGGCATATAACCTTTTCTCTCGAAGGGTCTGCAAAATAATCCTTAAGTGCTGTTCATGCTCTTCTCTGGACCTTGAATACACCAATATATCATCAATGAAAATAATTACGAATTAGTCCAGGTATGGCTTGAATACTTCATTCATTAGAGCCATAAAAGCTGCCGGCGCATTGGTCAACCCAAAAGGCATCACTAAGAATTCGTAATGGCCATAGCGGGTACAAAATGCTGTCTTGGGCACATCCTCCTTTCGAATCTTCAATTGATGATACCCAGACCCCAGATCTATCTTGGAGAAGATCTGTGCTCCCCGAAGCTGATCCAATAAATCATCAATGCGTGGCAAGGGGTACTTATTCTTGATGGTAGCCTTGTTTAACATCCGATAGTCAATGCACAACCTGAGGCTTCCATCTCTCTTCTTCACAAACAATACCGGGGCTCCCCATGGTGAGACGCTCGGTCTTATGAACCCCTTCTCTAACAACTCTTGCAGCTGTTTCCTTAATTCCTCTAACTCAACTGGAGCCATCCTATATGGTGACTTCGATATTGGTTCGGTTCCAGGCATCAAGTCTATACCGAATTCCGTTTCTCTATCAGGTGGCAATCCTGGTAGATCGTCTGGAAAGATATCAGGGAATTCTCTGACCACTAAGATGTCCTCCATATCCGGATGTACTTTGTTCAAATCCACCACATAAGCAACAAAACCTTCAAAACAACACTCAAGCCATTTATACCAAAGTACTTTACTTAACACAAAATTAAGATTTCATTTCTTCTCTTAAAATCTTACAACACATTCTTCAGGTAGAGAAAACTTAATGGACTTAGAACGACAGTCTATGACAGCATGATTGGCGGCTAACCAATCCATTCCCAAAATTACATCAATGTCATACATATTCAACAAAATCAAGTTGGCTGTCATGCACTTATCTCTCACCCTCACTTTACAATCTTTATACACTTGTTCAACTAATTGGCTAACTCTCATTGGAGTACTTATTAGTAAAGTCCTACTCAAGTATGTGGGTTCTACAAAACCTTTTAACTTAGATGCACATGCAGGTGATATGAAGGAATGCGTAGCACCAGAATCAAACAAAGCTATAGCCTCTAGATTGAAAATCAAGATTGTACCTTTTATCACTTCAGAAGAGGTATCAGCTGATGCCTAGTCTATCGCATACACCCTGCCTTGACCCACAACTTGTTTTCCTTTTTCTTCAGCCGAGGCTTTCTTTCTTGCAGGAGGTGCAACTGTAGGAACCCTCTCTGGCTCTTTACCCCTCTGTGGAATTGCCTCAACTATCTCCGGGCACTCTCTGGCATAATGTCCAAATTTACCACATCTGAAGCATCGGGTACCCTGAAGATGACATGGCCTACCACCATGGTATCGACCGCATAACCTACACTGATTTGTAGTCGGTCGGGGTCCACCAATCACTATACCCCTGGCTGGTGTCTGAGTCGGAGGCATAAAAGGTCTAACAACCTTTTTCTGGAACTCATCTACCTCTCTCCGACGTTTACTCATGAATTTTCGACCAAATTTGGCACTCTTGCCATCTCCCAGCTTCCTCGGTCCCTTGTCCTTACCCCAACTAAACTCAGAAATCTGCAAGTCATAATCTTGCTCACATAACTGGGCCCGTCGCACAGCCTCTCTATATGTAGCGACATCAAATGGGGCCAACTTCGCTCGGATAGAAGGCCTCAGTCCATCTACAAATCTACGGACTCTAATAGCCTCGCTCCTGATCGAGTCCGGATCATATCTACCCAGTGAAGTGAATCGTGACTCGTACTCATCAACTGTTCGATTCCCTTGAGTCAGATTCAGAAATTCCATCTGTAGTCTCCGTCGAGCAGTATCTGGGATGTATTGCTCTCTGAAAACGTCCAAGAACATATCCCAAGTGATAACCATTCCTTGAGCTCTTAACATCGGCCTAGTGGACTTCCACCAGTGCTCTGCTTCACCTCTCAATACAAAGGCCGCAAGCGCTACTCTCTCCGTTGCTGAACATCTACAGAAGTCGAATAACTTCTCCATTTGACTGATCCAGTCCTCAGCCACTGTCACATCCTTTACCCCGCTAAACGAAGGAGGCTTAAAGTCCATAAAATGCCTCAATCTTTCCATATCACAATCATATCCATACCTCAAATCATCATCCTGCTGATGTGGGGCTATCGGAGGAGGTACCGGTCGAATATGAGGTTCCCGTGGCCTAGCCGGTTCAGCTTGCGCAGGTGCAACATTCTCAAGTTCAGGTGCAGCTGCTGGGGGATTCGGTGCAGCCTGTCCCGCTGTACCAGTTGTACCCTCAAACCTAGCCATGATCTGACCCATCATGGTCATCATCGTGCGCATGTCTTCCTTCAATCGAGTTATTCGAGGATCAGAAGCCTCTATCTGTTCCTGGGGCTCATGACTAGAGGATGATCTACTGTGCCTCTCAGTCCTGTCATTTTGCCCTCGAGCTCTCGAGCTCTCTCCCCTCTTGCGGTGTCTCTCAGGCATAACTCACTAGCCTGATAACTTTCCTGCGTTATAACAAACATTTAATTCACTACCAGCTCCGTACACACATTTGTATCTAAATATCGCACAGTAACTTGGGGATGTATGTTTTCTTAGTCCTAAACATCAACTCACATCAGACCAACCAGGCTCTGATACCAAACCTGTCATACCCCACTTTTATGAACCCTTCTATCTATACATTCTCTACTACGGTTGGGCTGTGAGAAGATGCAATTACTAAAAATTCATTCATTTACAGCGGAATATTTAAAACTTTAATTCACACTCCCAGGTGTGTGTGTAGATACACAAAATTAATTGTATAAATACCATGTGCTTACATATCATTTCATAGAATTATAATATCGTACTAGTTCTAGCAATATATCTACGAAATTGCCGTAAAATACGTACGAACATCTCTATAGCTAACACACAGTCCCTTACCTCGTTTTACTTGTGTGCAACTATCCGCCTTTATGCTTCTCGCGTTCTCATCTCGACTTGCTCCGGCGTATCATCCGAAACTGAAATTCACCCATCAAACACTCGAGTTAACGTTTCTAACTCTTGCTCAACTAATCATTTATCCAATGCCTTAAATACATATTTTACCCTTTGTGGTAAATCTCACAATTTTATCCCAATATCAACATGTCCAAACCATTCCCACAACATAATCATCCACTCAAGATATCTCATTCATCGTTAACACCTCTACATTCCACTTTCTCACACTTGACTATTTCTAAGTTATATTCATTTCATACCATTCTAGGTAGTTCTATCCACAATATGCACACCCAAATATCTTTATAATCATTAACTAAACCAATGTACTTGGATTTGTGCGTTAGAACTTACCTCATTGGATTTCCTCTTGCTCCAATTAGGATTGCCCTTTATTTCTTCAATCCATCAAATGGGGAAGTGCCTCTAGACTATGTTGTTCTTCTTTTTGTTGTGAACAACTTTGTCTCTAATAGACTCTCCTTAAATCTCACTGAAAATGGCTGGATTTAGGAGTGAGAAAGCTAGTTTTCTTTGAGTTGAAGTGAGAGGAAATGGTTTATCCCGGAATTCTGCAGATCCAACTGCTCCTATTTATAGTTTTGACTTGATGAGATCGATCTCCCTTGGGTGGAGATCGATCTGGTCCTCTAAAATCCCTCTTTTCTAAGACGTTTTAAAGGCAGGAGATCGATCTGTCGAGGCTAGAGATCGATCTTCTGTCAAACAGAAGCTTAAGGAGATCGATCTGGTCTTAGGGAAGATCGATCTGCTTCCAACCCGAGAGCTAAAGAGATCGATCTGCTTCCTTTGGAGATCGATCTGTTCCCTTCCATTACTCACATAAGAGCATTCTGGCTCTCCCAGATCGATCTCTCATCCTATGAGATCGATCTGGCCTTCACAAATTCCAGATTTCCTGCAGTTTTTCTGCAACAACTCCCTTCAAGACTTCCTCAATTTACCTTCATAGTCCTTTCCTCATTCATCGCTCCTTGAGACTTAAAAATGTCATCCCATCCCACTTAATGTATTCTAAAACTTGTGGGAAATCTTTGTATAACCAAATATACACGATATTACTCGAATGGAAATATACATTTATGTAAATCTTTCCTTCCATTTTACCATACTACTCACATTCCATTTCGATCACATTCTTCTCGTGTTCAGGTTTATTTCCTCCTACTCATGCATAATGCAACTTGTACGTATAAATCAAAATTCTTATTACAAGTGCGTACATAATCTTATGAACTTACATTGCATATACTTCACATTACAATGTATCATCATACTTATGATTTTATTTACATTCCCATGTTCCTATATACCTAGCTATACATATACGGGGTCTCACACGTGTGTGCATTATAATTATAGTGATTTTATCACGTATTTGAGAAAGCGTTTATCGCGTTATTTTCACATGCTTTGTTATTGCTCTAGACTAAGCCTTTTTACTTCATGTTTTCACATGATTTGAGACATGAGAATATCGTTTTGAGTACTTTCATGCTATGGTTTTCAAACGAGTTTCACATACAAATAAATATTTTGTGATGTGCATTTTGGTTTATGAAATGAGTCCCTTACCCCCCTTACTGAGCGATTTAGAAGCTCACCCTGTTTTCTTTCCCCCCCAGAGTTCTTCAAGTGAAAAAGGATCTCCCTGCGACGTACGGAGTAGTGGCTAGTGGAGGACTTGAGCTCCAGGCCATATATTGTATTTTCAGGTATCTTTATCTTTTCATGTACCCAGACAATTACTGTAATTGCAGACACTTGATGTATAACATTGTATGGGATGTATTAGGGTTAATTAACTTGGAATTGAGTAATGTATATGATACAATATACACTATATTATGATGAGATCCTGAGGCATGATAATTATGATGATGTATGACACTGCACAGGAATGCACCCTTAATTGTGAATTAATGAGTAAGTTTTAAATTAGCCCTATTTTTCGCACTTCCGGGGCGTGACAAAGATCATGCATCATTTCATGCCATATAAAACAAATCATGAGAAACAATTCTTTTCATGAATTTATCATTAACGCATAGAAAAAAACTCATCATGCTACTGCATTTAAATCACTTCATTAAAACTACAATATAAAATAACCCGAAGGGTTTAAGCATCTCATAAATCAATCTCATTAAAAATTCAGTATAAAATTCTATTATAAAAGTCACCCTTCTTTCAGGGACACATTTCATAGAATCCTCTAAAAAACCTAACATCATAATAGAAAATCATAAAATCGGGGGCCTAACCCCTCCCTCGGGTCTACCTTGGTCTATCAAGACCACAAGTTATATCATGTGAGACAAGTAGGTGACTATATCAGTAACAATGAGGACTATGGCCATAACCTAGTGATCCCTGACTACACGGTACCTAGTGTGCAGGGTATCACACCTGAAATGGGAGGTGGGTCGGTCCTACCCGCCAGAACAACATAACATCAGGATTGTGAGGGCAACGCTTGCTGTCTCGTGGCTAATGCCACTCCACTCCAACAATCCCCACGGTATAACGTACTCCGCGTGACATACATGGTACAACGTACTCCGTGAACCCAAGCTCAGTCAGGCGTGCTTGCAATAGGTCTTATCCACCCATACCATCTAGTCTCAGTATGCACGTGTGGCATATCATCTCACTGTGACACACAGTCTACAGGAGGCTCCAACACGGCTATATGCATGTCATATAATTCCCTGTGCAAGCTAAGCTCTAGCACGACTCCATACATATTCATGATATCTGAAAACCTCGTGCGAGTGAAGCTCTAGCACGGTTTCATCAAAATTAGTAAAATCTGCGTACGAAAAACACTCTAGTACGACTTTTAAATGAGTTATAAATTAATATAAAACTTCGTACGAGCAACGCTCCAGCACGAATGAATGCTTAAGTAAATCAAATCTCATGCGAGTTACTCTCCAGCACGGCTTTATGCATAAGTAAATCAAATCTCGTGCGAGTTACACTCCAGCACAGCTTTTATGCAATTATCATATCAAAACAGGATGCGAGTTAAGCTCCAACACCTCTCATGCATGTCAAATCATTAAAACTAGTGCGAGCAATCGCTCTAGCACCTTTTTATGCATATCAACTCAAAACAGTCAAAACAAAGTGCGAGCTAAGCTCTAGCACCTCTCATGCAGTTCATAATAGTAAAATTAGTGCAAGCAACCGCTCTAGCACATTTCATGCATATGATGTCATACAAGTCGGTGTGAGCAACCGCTCAAGCATGTTTTATGCACATTCACAAACTCAGATATAGTGCGAGCTATGCACCAGCACTATCAGTTTCCATTTAAACTTGATAGTTTACCATTTTCCAAAGAATTTTCATTTAAATCTTAATAACACTTACGTAATGTTATATTGTGAAATTTATGCAATTACTGACTAATTTATCGATTTGCTTTGCTTAAAAACCAAGAAAATTCCTTAAATCTGAAAATTCCTTAAATCATGCATTTCATGCATGTCATGCTTTCACCATCCTTAGGTGAATTTCCCTCAATAGGGGTAAAATAGCCCTTTCCTATTTCGAGTCCTTAAAATCATTAATTTGTTTCTAGGACCTTTATACATATTCTATGTATACATACATATTCAGTGTATACAAAAGCTATTAAAATACGCGTAGCTACCTCTAGCTACTCATTCAATTCCCTTACCTCATTTTTTTGTATAGTCTGACCTTTTCCACTGATGTCTCGTCATGCAATCCGATTTGCTCCGAATCCAATCTCCAGAACTGCGAAAAAATATTCATTAGGTCAAATATAATACAATTAATTGTATTTCATATTTTATGGGCTTAATTTAAATCATTGGGCCCGTTTACCCATATTGGGCCCGATTGTACCATAATGGGCCTTAATCGACCTTAAGCCCGTTTTTCACTTACTATTCACATTATCGAGGCCTATTGGGCTCATTGGGCCCACCAGTATTTATTGAGCCTCGTTCTAAACTCTCGAATAGCTCAATTAATTATTTACGACAATTTATCTCTAATTCCAGAATATAATTCATTTTATGCGAAAATTAAATCCGTAATTTATGCGGTAAATTCCTAACACGTATAACGATGCAATATTGTCATAAATAAGGGTTACTTACTCGAGATTCCATGATAGTACACAAATCGAGACTGTCTCGAGCTCTTGGTTGACGTCAATTATCGAGCTACATAATTAAATATTTTTTCGGGTGAATTTCCAGTCGAATATTAATCAAATTAAATATTTCAAAATTTAAATCGGTCAATTTCGACCGCTTACCGACTTACCCGTAGCTCGATTGCATCACTGGGATTTTTTCTAATTTTTTCTCTTTTTCTTTCCTTTTTTTCTTCTTTTTCCTTTTCTTTTTGGCTGAACCGGTCCGGTACGGTTCAGCACAGAAACTTCCTCACTGAACCATCAACCGGTTCAACTCTTTTTGGTCGTACCAACGTCGTTCGATCGGTTCCCGGCGTGCTATTGTCGCCAATCGACACGTCTCGACCAAGGGACCTCTCGGCTGGCCTCGATCGGAGCCAACTCCCATCGATGGCCGCCGAATGCTCTCTTTTCCTCCGTGGCTTCCTCCCTTCGATCCGTCGGATTTCTACATCAGTGGAGCACGTCCTTGTCGCTGGTGGTTTATGCCGACGTCCTCTTCCTTTTTCGGTGGTCGTGGTGCCTCATCCGACGCCGGTGGTGGCTCGTCGGTGCTTTCTTCCTCAGCGGCTTCATTTCGTGTTTTGGGTTCGTGCGGGTTTCTCTCTCTGCGATTTTTTAATTCAGTTTTAGTTTTTATTTATTTATAATTTATTTTAATATTATTTTATTCATTATTTTATTATTAAAAATCCAAAAATATCTTAAAAATTATATTTTATTCATTTAACCAATTAAATGAATTTATCGGTCTTATTTCGTATTTTCGGTATATTTTTTGATTATTTTTGGGATAATTTCTCGGGGTGAAAATTTTGGTTTATTCCAATAAATTCATATCTTGATCAATTTAACCCGAAATTTAATTATTTCTTCATTATTGATCAAGATTTCTCAATCTCATATTTTTAATACCGAATTTCGATCTTTTGATCGTTTTACTCTTGCACGTGTTCGAAACTACCATTTCAATCCTTCATTTAATCTTTTCTCATTTCGTGTTTTAAATAAAATCGGGTCTTACAAGATAGGCGACTACTTGTTCTGAGATTATGATCATATCTCATTTTTCGTGATCTAAGGCCACACAATACTCGGTGTACGGGGCTTCACATTTGCTGAACGGGAGGTGGGTCAAATCCTCAACTGTCAGCCCATAACTTTATATCATCGTGTACTCACGATACATCGTACTCCATGTGACATACACGGTACAAAGTACTCCATGGACCCAATCCTCATAGTCGGGGTGCCTGCCATAGGTCTTAGTCCTTATACCATGGATAATAGTTTCGATAGCCCTCGGCCATATCTCAAAAATTTGCACGTGCGAGAATATAATCGGTGAGACAGTCTGTACAGGCTCCCAGCACGGCTGTTTCATGCTATCTCTTTCAAAATTGGTACGTGCGAGTAAACTCCAGCACGAACTCATGCATAAGGTCATATAAATATAGTAAGAGTAATGCTCCCAGCACTATGTCAAGAAAGTTAGGCTTCACTTTGTTTCAATGGAGGATTTGGTTGTTTCTCAGGAATGAAGGTACAGCAGTCCAGTTTATATAGACTTGTCTCAGGAGATCGATCTACTAACCATGAGAGATCGATCTGCTCTGTGTTATTTCTCTTCCAAAATTTGACCTTGAGAAGGTAGGATCAATTTGCTCTTTAGTATGAGATCGATCTGCTTCAAACAAAATTACTTAGAGATAGATATGTGCTATCCAAAACCTTTTAGAGATCGATCTGCTTTGAATGAGGGATCGATCTACTTAAACGAGGGATCGATCTCCCCCTTGCAGAATGCTTTGGCATTGTATTTTCAAGCCATGAGATCGATCTCCCCTTACTAATGAGATCGATCTACCTTTCATCTGTAGCATTCCTGCTGTAATTTTCCCGAAAAATCAAGGTTAACTTTATATTCATTTGCTTTACTACTCAATTTGCATTTTATTCACATTTGGAACTTAAAAACATTCATTTCTTATAATTCATATCAATGTCTGTACATCATGAAATCATAAGGATACATATGAATTTACGGGCCTTACATTCCTCCCCTCCTTCAAAAAATTTGGTCCTCCAAATTAGAACCAAGTTAATCATCAAACAACTGGGGGTATCTCTCTCGCATCAAACTCTCTAGCTCCCAAGTAGCCTCCTCTGAAGTGTGATGCTGCCAGAGAACCTTAACTAACTCGATGGTCTTCAACCTCAAGACCTTCTCCTTCCAATCCAATATCCGGAGCGGTTTCTCTACGTATGTCAGATCATCCTTGAGCTCCAATGGCTCATACCAAATCACATGTGAAGGATCTAGATGATACTTTCGAAGCATCGAAATGTGGAAGACATTATGTACTCTCGTAAGTCCGGTGGCAAAGAAAACCTATAGGCCTTATCTCCCACTCGATCAAGTATCTCAAAGGGTCCAACGTAGCGAGGACTCAATTACCTCTCTTCCTGAATCTCGCTATACCCTTAGAAGGAGAAACTTTTAGAAACACTGACTCACCAACTGCGAACTCAAGTGGTCTCTGTCTCCTATCAACATAACTCTTCTGTCTACTCTGAGCTGTTCTCAATCTCTCAACAATCAACCAGACATCCTCAGAGGCCTGTGTAACTAGGTCAGGAGTAAAAATCTTTCGATCACCCACTTCTTCTCAACTGATAGGGGAATGACATCTACGACCATACAAAGCCTTATAAGGTGCCATCCTGATACTCGCATGATAACTATTGTTGTAGGCAAATTCGGCTAATGGTAAATGATCATCCCAAGAGCCAATAAAATCTTGCACACATGCTCTTAACATATCTGTAAGACCCCATGTATGTATGACTTTATTATATGTTAATGGAATTATAAGACAGATGAATTTTTGGATCATATAAATGCGAATGGATTGTAAATGGGATAAATGAGTATCATGAATGCAAGTAAAGGTTAAATAAGGGCTGAAGTGGCCACAAACTAAACGAATAGAACTTAAAGCATTTAGACTGAAGATAAGGATTTGAAACACGAAATGATAATGCATGGACTGTGAATTCTGTGTATCATTTCTGATTTCAAGCAGTACAGACAAGTTTTATAACATTAAAATCATAAGAAATGAACCTTTCCATGATCTAAGTGGGATTAGAATGCAAAATGAGTATTGGAGTAATGAAATAGGAGTTTACCTTTGGAAAATCTAGGAAAATGTAGCAGGAATGCTCCAAATAAAGGCCAGATCGATCTCCTATTCAAAGCAAATCGATCCCTTGTGCAAGCAGAACAATTTCAAGTGAATCTGCCAAGGCCAGATCGATCCCCCCATTGAGCAGATCGATCTCCCCAATGAGTAGATCGATCTATATTTGCTTCTGCCTAGCAGAGATCGATCTCTCCCAATGAGCAGATCGATCTCCTGTTGCCTCTGCTTAACAAAGATCAATCTCTCCCCAATGAGCAGATCGATCTCTCCCTTCCAAAACTGAATATTTAGAGGGTTCAAGCCAAGAGGAGATAGATCTCTCCCCAATGAGTAGATGGATCTCTCCCATTACAAACCTAAAAATTTGATAGCTAAAACCAAGGAAAGATCGATCTTCACCCTAGCAGATCGATCTTATCACTCTTGTTCTATAAAAATCGAATGGCCAAACCTTATTCTTCAGCAAATCAAACCATTCCCCTCCATTTTTACCCAAAAAGCAAGTTTTCTCTCTCTAAAATACCACCCTTTCCAAAAAAAAGATTTGAGAAAAAGCTATTAGAGAAAAGTTGTTCATTTTGAGGAGGATAACAATGTACCTTGGAATCAAAACTCAACTTGTTGGATTGAAGGAGAAAATGAGTCTTCTTATTTAGGATAAAAGGAAAGTCAAGCTAGGTAAGTTTCCAATACACCAACTCTAAGTATATTTATCTAGATGTTGTTGAGAGTAGATTCGTGTATGTATTGATGGTTAAAACTACCTAGAATGTAATGAAGTAAATATGACCTAGATTGGGTTTAGTGTGAGAAAATAGGATATTGATGATTAGATGATAAATGGATTATATCAAGTGGTTAGTGAGGTGATATGCATGATTTTGAGATGATTGGATGAAATCGCATTGTGAGATTAGTCAAGTGATAAAATGTGCATAAATGATGTTGTAGAAATGCATGAATGAATGAGAAATTATGCATAAAAATCTATGCCAAGTGTTTGATAAGTTACTAAGTGAGTTACTAGCTAAATAGACTAGGAATGGCATAATGATGGCCAAATGTGATAATGGGCCGAACTTGATGAAATAAGTTTGGTAAGATATACTAACTAGTTGAAGTCAGAATATGAGCTATCAGTATTGACTCATATAATTGATGAATGTTGTAGCTCCAGAGGATATACCCGGAGCAAATTGAGCCCAATCCCGAGAAAATGAGAAAGGAAGAAGGAGTTGCCTCCAAGTGTATCGAGGTAAGGGAATTATGTTAGCACTAGAGGTATCTGTACTCGTTTTTAGGTGCATGAGTGCTTTCTTAAAGTGTCTAAGGGTTTTAGAATGAAATAAATGATTGAAGGGCAACAAAAATGGGATTTGAGAAAAGTTCATGAAAATCAAGAACATGGTGTCTTGAATCTTTTTACTGCTTTTAGCATGTAAAATTAGTAGGCTATCTAGCATTTAAATGATTTGCGCGAAAATAACTTGATTTGGTTTTTATAACCATACTTGTAAAGGATGAGCCACCTACATGATTTTTGTGGAAATGAAACGTGCTAGAGCATTGCTCGCATGAGATTTGATGTGGTTACACGTGCATTAGTGCTAGAGCTTAGCTCGTACTAGTTTTTACATGGATTTCACGATATAGTGCTGGAGTATAGCTCGCACTAGAATTTTATATGCATGAGTGCTGGAGCCTAGGTCGCACTAGTTTTCACATGGATTTTTATGGCATTGTGTTGGAGCCTAGCTCACACTGATTTTTATACTGGTTTGACATTGTGCTAGAGCATTGTTCGCACTAGATGTCCACTATACTTGATACCGTGCTTAAGACTACTCGCACGTGGTTTTATGACATGTTGGGAGTCGTGCTAGGAGCTTCGGGTAGGTTGTGTGACATGTCGATTAAATAGGCTCGCACGCGCATATTGAGATATGGCAGTGTATGATGTAATGATATGGGTCCACGGAGTACGTTGTACCGTGCATATAGCATGGACTACGTTGTACCGTGTATCGATATTATATATATATATCGTCTTCAGACGATGGATAATCTGCTATGGATTGGCGGGTTAGACATGACCCACCTCCCGTGCAAAAGCAGATAGAGGTGATACCCCACACACTAGGATCCGTGTAGCCTGGGATCACAGAGGATATGGCCATAGTCCTAGTTATTACCCTTATTAATATGATATGCCTATCTCACATGTCTATTGTTTTATGAAGAATCCATGTTTGGAAATGTGTTTGTAGGTCAGGATAGTCCATGGGAGGGGCTGAGTCTTGACAAATGGTGATTTGTATCGATTTGTGTTGAGTTTTTGTATGCTTCGAAGTGCACCTTGCATGATGATTTATCATGCTTTGATTTCGATTTACACATGATGATTTTCCATGCTTTGTTTAAGAATTGTGCTCTGCTTTAAATAGCATGAACTGCTTTACATATCATGAACACAAGCATGAACTGTTATATTTTGGGTATGACAAGTTACTGTGGGTTTAAGAATGGCATCACGATCACGTAGATAGTACAGTTATCTACATGCTCGAATGATTGCCTTACTGAGCGCGTGGTTTGCTCACCCCCCTTATTTCCCCCCTCTACAGAGCACTTACAGTAGATAGAGAGCGACTGAGGATTAGATTTTGGTGTCCGCTGCATCCTATCACACAAGGTATACACATTTGTATAGTTTTTATATCTAGACATGTCAAAGCACAGTAATATCTTTGAATGTAATTTTTTGGGATGTAAAGGATTGTAAACACATGTAAACAACAACTCTGATTTAGAAATACGAGTGTTTAAATGAATAGTAAATTTAAATGATTCGATTGGATGAGATTGACATCGATACACAGCCCAACTGTTGGTGGTGTAGCTATTCACGATCAAGTAAAAGTAGAGAACAAACAATAAGAAATGAATTAAATAATAAATGAAAAAAGAAAAGTTTATAGTGGATTTTTGGTGAATTGAGGGTTGTGACAATATCCTCAAGAGTCTGTATAGTCCTTTCTGACTGACCATCTGTCTGAGGATGGAAAGCGGTGCTCAAACTCAACTGGGTTCTCATGCCTTTTGAAAAATGTTCCCAAAGGTGGGATGTGAAATAAGAATCCCTATCTGAGACAATGCTCACTGGAACAGCATGTAACATCACTACCTCACGTACATACAAGTCTGCTAATGAACTTAGAGTATCGGTAGCTCTCATAACTAAGAAATGGGCTGACTTCGCCAGTCTATCAACGATCACCCATATTGCATCGTGATTCCTGCAGGTTCTCGGTAAACCCATCACGAAATCCATAGTGATATGCTCCCATTTCGATGTCGGTATAGGTAGATGTTGTAATAACCCTGCAGGCTTCTGATGCTCTACCTTCACCTATTAACATACAAGAAATCTTGCCACGAAATCTACCACATCTCTCTTCATACCTGACCACCAGTGCACTTTTCAGATGTTTTGGTACATCTTGTTACTCCCTGGATGCAACGTGTACTTCGAAGAATGAGCTTCTGACAATATCAATCTCCTGAGCTCTGGGTCCTTGGGAACACACAATCTACTTCTGAACCTCAGTAGTCCATCAGAACTTATCTCCAAAGTAGTCACTGTGCCCCTCTGTATCTGACTACTCACATCAATGCAATATGGATCAATCTACTGAGCCTATCTGATCCTGTCCAACAGATCCGGCTCCAAGCGTAGACTAGCAATCACACAATCCATATCTATGTCAGAAGGCACAACTCTGAAACTGAGGTTAGCAAACTGTTCTAGCAACTCATGTTCCCTAACCATCATATACGATACCATCCCAAGGCTCTTCCTACTCAAAGCATCAGCTACAACGTTAGCCTTACCTGGATGATAAAGTATCTCACAGTCATAGTCCTTCAAAAGCTCTAGCCATCTTCTCTGTCTTATGTTCAGCTCTTTCTAAAAGAACAAATACTTGAGGCTCTTGTGGTCGGTAAAAATCTGAAACTTCTCACCATACAAGTAGTGACACCATACCTTCAACGCAAACACTACTGCTGCTAACTCCAAGTCGTGGGTCAGATAGTTCTTCTCATGGTCCTTTAGCTGTCTAGATCCATAAGCAACTGGTCTCGTATCCTGCATCAATACACAGTCCAGTCCCCGATCCGAAGCAATGGTATACACCGAAAATCCTCCTGAGCTGGTAGGGATAGTGAGAATCAAAGCGGTGGTCAATCGATGCTTCAACTCCTGAAAACTCCTCTCACAATCATCGTCCCACACAAATGCTACACCCTTCTGAGTGAGACGTGCCAACGGAGCAGCCAACTTCAAAAATCCCTCAATGAATCTCCGATAATACCCTGCTAAACCCAAAAAACTTCAGATCTCGGTGACTGTCCTCGACCGTTCCCACTGAACTATAACCTCAATCTTGGATGGATCTACTGATACTCCATCCCTCGACATAACGTGTCCCAAAAATGAGATCTGTACCAACCAAAAGTCACACTTACTGAGTTTAGCATATAGCTTCTGCTCTCGTAGGGTCTGTAATACAATCCTAAGGTGCTTCTCATGCTCTTCCTCTGATTATTGATGAAGACAATAACAAACTGATCTAAATATGGCTTGAACACATCGTTCATCAAAGCCATGAAAGCTGGGGGAGCATTCGTCAATTCGAATGGCGTAACCAAGAACTCATAATGGCCATATCGGGTCCGAAACGCTGTCTTGGGTACATCTCCACTCCGAAGTCTCAACTAATGATACCAAACCTCAGATCAATCTTAGAAAAGACTTGCGCTCCTCGGAGCAAATCCGACAAATCATCAATGCGTGGAAGGGGATACCTATTCTTAGTGGTAGCCTTATTTAATAATTTGTAATCTATACACAATCGGAGGCTTCCATCCTTCTTCTTCACAAATAAAACCGATGCTCCCTAAGGCGAAACACTCGACCTAATAAAACCCTATCCAACAACTCCTGTAACTATCTCTTGAGCTCCTCCAACTCAACTAAGGCCATGCGATACGGTGATTTCGATATAGGTTCTGTACCAGGCACCAAATCTATACAGAACTCCATCTCTCTATCTGGTGGTAATCTTAGCAATTTTTTCGGAAAGACATCTGAGAAGTCACTAACCACGGGAATATCTGCCAACTCCGAATGTGCCTTATTCGTATCAACCACGTATGCAATGAAACCTTCAATATTTTCTTTTCAAAGTTAACATAGTACCTTGTTTATTGTAACCATAACTACTACTTTCATTTCTTTTCATTAAACTTTACAACGTAATTCGAAAGGGTAGGAAACATAATTGTCTTAGCATAGCAATCTAAAATAGCATGGTTTGCAGATAACCAACCCATTCCTAAGATTACATTAAAATCACTCATACTTAACAATATTAGATTGGTTGTCATATCCTTTTCCCCTACTCTTAGCTTGCAATCATTTAACACATATTCAACTAGCTGACTGTTATCCATAGGCGTACTGATTAACATCATCCTACTTAAAGGTGTACGCTCTACATGTTTTACTAACTTACATGCAAATGAAGGCGATACAAATGAATGCATGGCATCAGGATCAATTAAGACATATGCTTCTATATCATACATCAGGATGTTACCTCTAATCACATCTGACGAAGCATCAACCGTGACCTGGTCCAAGGCATGTACTCGCCCTCGTCCAATGACATGCTTCCCTTTCTCCTCTGCCGTCGCTCTCTTCCTCGGAGTAGACATATTAACTAGAGCTCTCTTTGGCTCTTTGTGCTTCTGTGGGGTAATATCAATAATCTCTGGGCAAACTCTCGCCATATGCCCTGGCTTCCCATATCTGAAGCACAATCCACTAAAAATAGTATAAGGACTACCTCTATGGAACTACCACATCTACTACACTGCTTAGTGGTAGGCCTTGGTCCTTCAATAACAACACCTCTAGCTGGAGTTATAGATGGATATGCAGGAGATCCAACAGTCTTCTCCTGTACTTCTTCGATCCTTGGTCTCTTACTGAAGAGTCTCCTCCCTCCTCGATATCGAAAACCCTTGGCACTATCACTCACCGACCTCTTCCTATCTCGGTCTCTACCCTTGCTAACTGTCCTGAACTCAGAGACATTCCTCTCATAGTCCTAGTCACAGAGTTACGCCATGCGCACTGCCTCATCATCGGTAGAGATATCAAATGGAACTAGTCTAGACAGTAATATTGGTCTCAGTCCATCAATAAATCTGCGGACCTTTCAGGTCTCACTACTCATAGTATTGGGTTATACCTACCTAGGGATATAAATCGTGTCTCGTACTCATCCACAGTCTAAGTCCCCTAGCTCAACCCCAAGAATTCCATCTGCAACTTTTGTTACACTGTGTCCGGGACATATTTCCTCTTGAAGGCATCTAAAAAGATATCCTAAGTGATCTCTGAGTGACTTGCTCTCAAGATAACCCTAGTGAACTTCCACCAATGCTCTGTCGATCCCTTCAGTAGGAACGTAGCAAACGCCACCATCTCAATAGTCGTAGATTCAAAGAATCTATAAAGCTTCTCCATCTCTTCCAGTCAATCTTCTACAACCACAGGGTCCTTCACCCCACTAAACGACGGTGGTCCAAACTTTTGGAATTGTCGCAATCTATCAAGCTTACAACCATACCCTAAAGTACTACTACCCTGTTATTGAGCAACATGAGAAGGCGTATCTTGAACTGGTGATGGTGTAGGAGTATCTGTAGGCTATGGCGTCTGAGTTGGTTGTACAAGTGTACCAGGTGCAGCTGCCTCACAGGCCCAGTCCTTGCATCTTGTCCCTGTCCACCTGGCAAACTCTGTGCCAGTAACTCCACTATAGTCTCAAGGTGACGCTCAAATCTCATGAAGCGTGCCTCGATACTGTTTAGTACCTGAGTGGGACATGTCGTCTTATCTCATGTCTCAAGCCTACCTCTATGGCCTTAAGCCCTACCTCTAGCCCCTCTACCATGGCTAGTATTAGCCACAATGGCTTATTTCCTGCATTCATAACCATTAATTAGTTTGACTCCCATCTCGTACACACAATTGTAACTGAACAAAGAACAGTAATATGAGGATGTACACTTTCTTAACTACTAATACCGACTCACATCAGACTAACTTCGCTTTGATACCATTTTGTCACGACCTCATGTGACTTACCAAAAATCACTATAAATTTTTTTTATTTTTTTTACCTTTCCTTCTGTCATAACTCAATCATCAAACCGTTGGGCTGTGATTCGATATTAGTCACCTCAACCACATTCATTTCATAACATGTATACATGTCAATACAATTATCTATTGACTGTAAGTACTCTTTTCTTAAAAGTAAACTCATATACATTAATACAAATACTTGTACATATACATCCTCGATGGTACATTCGTTTGTATAATTGTCCTTTTACATTGTTCAGTACAAAACGTTTCAAATGTGTATACCATTTGTGCGATGGGTGTGCAGCGGATACAGGAATATCGGTCCTCAGCCATGTCCAACTATTGTGAATGCTCTGTAGAGAGGAGGAAATAAAAAGAGGGTAAGCTCACAGCTCAGTAAGGAAATAAGGGAAGTAAGTAGATAACTACACTATCTACAAAATACAATGCTCATGCCTTGAAATCATTTCCTTTTTGATTCGCATCTAAAGCATATGTCTTTTTTTGAAACATTTATACAATATATATAGAAACAAATCGTCAGTATGAACTGAAAACATGCTGGTTTAATAATCTCAGCAATTTATGCAAAACGTTGCATTTCTCATGTAATTAATATAAATCACATTTTATCATGCCATTTTAATTAAATCAAAACAATATGGCATTTCATCATGTAAGAACATGGAAATTCGAGCCTCACCTATCCCTCGTGTTAACCATATCGCACACAAGGTCACATGTCGAAGCTTAACCCATCCCTCGGGTCTACCTAATTTATAAAAACTCATGTGACAATTCAAATAAGAAATATTAGTAAGGCGAGATAGGCGACTACTTGTTCTGAGATTATGATCATATCTCATTTTTCGTGATCTCAACCTACACAGTACTCGGTGTGCGGAGCCTCACATTTGCTGTAACGGGAGGTAGGTCAAATCCTCAACCGTCAGCCCATAACTCTATATCATCGTGTACTCACGGTACATCATACTCCATGTGACATACATGATACAAAGTACTCCATAGACCCAATCCTCATAGTCAGGGTGCCTGCCATAGGTCTTAGCCCTCATACCATGGATAATAGTTTTGACAGGCCTCGGCCATATCTCAAAAATTTGCACGTGCGAACATATAATCGGTGCGACATACAGTCTGCACAGGATCCCAGCACGGCTATTTCATGCAATCCCTTTAAAAACCGGTACGTGTGAGTAAACTCCATCACGAACTCATGCATAAGGTCATATAAATCTAGTGCGACCAATACTCCCAACACTATGTCATGTAAAACTGAGTATGAGCAATACTCCATACTCTTTCATGCATCAATCAATAAAACTGAGTACGAGCAATGCTCAAGTACTCTATCATGCAAAAATCGCATTAAAATCAAGTACAAGAAATGCTCAAGTACTATGTGATGCATATCTTATAAAGTCTAGTGCGAGTATCACTCTAGCACCAATGGTTTTCACACAAACCGATAGATAGCTTATTTCAATTGAATTTCACTCAATTAAATCAAATCAGCACCATAACGTGCTGTTTTCGTATATATCATGAAAACATTAACCAATCTATCTATGCAACTGTCAAGCAACTTTAAAACTAGTCATAAACATGCTTCCTAAGCTTTTTACCCTTAATTGGGTAAAATCACAATTTTACCTTATCAGTTCCTACCAAAACTTTTCTATACTCGAAATTTTCATATACAATATAAATACTCAAATATTTATTCGAAATACGTGTAGCTACCTCTAGCTACTCATAAAATTCCCTTACCTCTTATCACATCGCGTGACCTCAATTCCTCGTGCTGCTAAACCTCGCAGTCCAATCAGCTTCCAATATAAACTTCAAAGCTGTAATAACCATTCACATCAGTTTACCTTAATATACTTAATTTTTACTTGCATGAATCTCAAATCAATGCATTAGGCCCTTTTTACACCCATTTGGCTTTATTACATCTCATTGGACATTACTCGTTCTAAGTCCATTTCGATTTTACCACTCATTTCTCGAGAACATATTAGACTCATCAAGTCTACTAATTCAAATTGAATCGACATAAATCTCCCAATGCCTCAAGTTCATTATTCTCTCCCACTATGGTATTTCACCATACATCTTATATACCTATTTTCATTCCTCATCTATTCCAATACATGTATTTCATAAAACTCTCTTACAATCATATGTACATGCTTAATAACATCGCTACATGCTTAAATCATCCTTAACTCCATTCCTAATCAACTTTCTCTCATTTTCTTACACCAAGCCTAATTTCTAGGTCATGGAGATTTAACATGTTCAAAGAGTTTTCAGCTAACAAAACATACACCAATCAACTCACCGAGATACCTATATTAACATACTTGAAGCTGGTGCATTGAATCTTACCTAGCTTGATTTTTCCTTTTTTTTTTTTTGCCAAATTGAGGGAAATTCACCTTGCTCCTTCAATTCTTGATTTCAACTTGTAGTTTTCAACTATGTTGTTCTCCTTCTCACAAGGAACAACTTTGCTGAAACAAATCTCACTCAAAACTGATTGAAAGGGATAATTTTTTGAGTAGGAAAGTTAGGTTTCACTTTGTTTTAATGGAGGATTTGGTTGTTTCTCGGGAATGAAGGTGCAGCAGTCCAGTTTATATAGACTTGCCTCAGAAGATCGATCTACTAAGCATGAGAGATTGATCTGCTTTGTGTTATTTCTCTTCCAGAATTCAACCTTGAGAAGGTAGGATCGATCTGCTTCAAATAGAATTACTTAGAGATCGATCTGGCTTGAGAAAAGATCGATCTGTGCTATCCTGAACCCTTTAGAGATCGATATGCTTTGAATGAGGGATCAATTTACTTAAATGAGGGATTGATCTCCCCTTTGCAGAATGCTTTGGCATTATATTTTCAAGCCATCAGATCAATCTCCCCTTGCTAATGAGATCGATATGCCCTTCATCTGCAGCATTCCTGCTGCAATTTTCCCGAAAAACCAAGGTTAACTTCATATTAATTTGTTTAACTACTAAATTTGCATTTCATTCACATTTAGAACTTAAAAACATTCATTTCTTATGATTCATATCAAATGTAACTTGTCTTTACATCACAAAATCATAAGGATACATATGAATTTACAGGCCTTACATCACAGCACCATTTATACACCTCACACGTAAGGATGTCAAGTTTGAGTGGACAGATGTGTGTGAGAACAGTTTTTAGCTACTGAAATAGAATTTGACATCAGCACCAATTCTGACCATACCGAGTGGCTCTGAAGGATTCATTGTGTACAGTGATGCTTCTCTTCAGGGTTTAGGTTGTGTGCTGATGCAGAATGAAAAAGCAGTTCCTTCTGACTTCTGATAAATTAAGGATCATGAGAAAAATTACCCTATCCATGATCTCAAGCTAGCTACAGTGGTATTTGCACTAAAAATCTGGTGCTACCACTTATATGGTGAGAAATTTCAGATCTTCACTGATAATAAGAGTTTAAAGTATTTATTTTCTCAGAGAGAGTATTTGTTTTCTTATGATAGAGATGTGGATGAAACTTCTCAAAGATTACAATTGTGAGATCCTGTACCATATAAGAAAGGTGAATGTGGTTGCCGATACTTTGAGTCAAAAAAGCACCAGTATGGTTTCATGCATGATGGTCCAAAATTGAAATCTCTTAGAGAGGTTTTCTAGCTTAATCTGAGAGAGGATCCTGCAGATCAGTGATTGATAGCAAGCTTTCGAATCGAGCCATCACCTTTTAATAAGATCAAATATGCTCAGAGATAAGATCCGATATTGGTTCACTGGGCTGATCAGACAAAGTAAGGTTAGATATCTAAGTTCATGGTTAGTAAAGATGGCACTCTCATATATCAAAACAGAATATGTGTAGCATAGAGTGTTACCTTTCAGCCATAAATACTAGATGAGGCTCACAATTCAAAGTATATGATGCACTCGAGTAGTACTGAGATGTATCAAAATCTGCGAGGTGTTTATTGGTGGGCATGCATGAAGAGAGACATCGCATTTTCTAATTGTCTCACAAGTCAATAAGTTAAGGTTGAGTATCAGAGACTAGCAGGGTTGTTCAAGACTTTACGGTTTTCCACTTGATAGTCGGAGTACATCACTATGGACTTTATGATAAGACTTCCCTGGATGTAGAGAGGTCTCGATGCAATATGGGATATGGTAGACTGATTGACTGTAACGACCCTTGACCCTTAAAAATAGGGGGATTTTTTTTTGAACTTATTTTACCCACTTATTCCCTTATCCACTTAGGATGTATTCCTATTCAGTGTCAATCCTTAAAAATATTTCACTTCATTTATCCTTATACAGATTTCATCCCGACACATTACTTTCAATAGATGTCTGTACATACAAATAGTCTGGTAAAGAGATAAGAATGTATACCTCACGCATATAGAAAAGGTAGTCTGGGGAAGCTCATATCTGCCAGCCTACGTCGTCTACGCAGCATTTATTAACTGTAATTCACTGCAAAAGTCTGAGAGGTAGAGGGGTGAGCTTTCGGGAAAAAAACCCAGTAAGAAGATGTATTTAAAACGATTCTGGCAGTTCAAATATGTATAAAACATGATAATGCGTATATGATACTTTCTGAAACTAATAGTAATAAGATTCAAAGATTAAGGAAAATCAGAAACATCGAGATTCAAAACGTAATTCTTTAAGTACGTGAACTTAATAGATATTACCTAAAACTAGTCGTACATTCAAAATTCCAAACAGGAATACATATCAAATCACATACTACCAAATCCGTTTATGAAACCAGAGTTTAATTTTCAAAATGAGACTACATCGGCCCACATAATTATCACGCGGCAATAACAAATTCGTCACGCGGCAAATAACAAAGTCATCCTCCGTAGAGGGAATTTAAAACCCGAAGGTAATTTCAGACGCCACGAAGGTGAAGTACAGGCACCACGAAGGCGAAGTACAAGCGCCACAAAGCCGAAATACAGGCGCCACGAAGGCGAAATACAGGTGCCACATAGGCGAAATACAGGCGCCACACAGGCGAGTTCAAACGCCACACAGGCGAGTTCAGACGCCACACAGGCGAAGTTGACGTGCGTAAGCACACAACATAAATGGCCCTTAGTCTCAAAACATATTATAGTTTTCATATTCGAAAATATCGAAATAAAACCATTTTATTTGAAAAATTATTTTAAAAGACATGTTTTTATTTCAAAAGCACAAATACAAAAAGCATAGCCTTGATCAGAAATATAATTTAGAAACATGCATGAAAATCATACTTCATGTCATTGTAAGCTTTCTTTATCAAGATTCAGAAGTAACTATTACGATTTTAAATTATATCCCCATACCTCGATCTATCGAAATCTCCGTGCTCGAGTGGTGACGCCTCTTAGTACCTCCCTTAAATCCTTTTACGATTCTCCTTGGTGTCTATCTGTAATCCTCGATTGCTTCGACTTAGCGAGTCGGCGAGCTCACCCCTTTCGATTTATTTTCACCGAATATTTGAAATAAATATTTTCTATCACCTTTCCTTCGGGTTTTCTCGAAGTCTGGGACCGATATTTTCGACTATCCTTTTTTTATTTCCAAATTCTTTGCGTCTTTTTCTCTATTCCATATATATATATAAATAAATTTCCTCTTTTCCCTCTTCTATTATTTTTTTTCAATTAGTATTCACTTCTCTTTTTTTTTTGAATTTCCCGCCAAAACCTTTTCTTTTCTTCTTCATCCTCTTCTTCTTTCACGTCTACTGTTCATTCCATTTTCTTCTTCTCTGTTTCCAGATTATCGGCATTGCTTCACAGTATTACCGACACTGCCGCCTCCTTCCTTCATCACCATCCTCACTCCACCCTTCATGGTTCACATCTCTCCCACCGTCAACTCTTTCCTGTCTCGGTTTGCTTCCTTCCGCTTCACAGCTCCTGATCTTGGTGGCTGCTCAAAACCGAGGAAACTCTTTCATGCTCCCTTCGGTTCAGGCCATTTTAGCACCTTCCAGCCTTGTCCTTGGTTTTGTTCTTCCTCCAAATCTCCACTCTCGGGTTGCCATTGTTTCTTCCGAGTCCTATGTCCTCTGCTCTCGGGTTTTCAGTCTTCCTTACCGAACACCCTCCTCTCTCTGCTTCTCATTTTTTTGTCTCGCTTCATTGTTTCCTTCTGTTTACTCAGCTCACCAATTTCCAGCCGAGGATCACCATCTTTGTCCCATGCTGAAAGCCTCCATAACAGCAGCTCTTTTCCTCCCTCGTCTTCCTCGTTGCCATCTTTCCTCCTCCCTTCTCGGCTACCATCTCCCTCTTCCATCCTCCTCCTGCCTCACCATTTACTTCAGCTTGCCTCTATATTCTTTCGACTTCTTCACCTCTTGGTCCCAAACCTCAGTCTAATCACCATGAAGAGCCGCTGGAAATCACACCTGACAGCAACCTCAATAGAGCCCAAGAAATTTTGCTAAAGCTCCCCTGCTTTTGCTTCCATTCTAGTTTTCGAACCTCTCACTCTCCATCTCTCATTTTCTGTTGTTGTCCACTGCTGTTGCGTCTTGTCCTTCTCCTGGTTTCTTTTTTTTTTCCTCACCGAGCATAGCCCCATTTTCTTAAAAAGATCAAGTTGTGGCAGCGTGGATGGGATAACTCCATCACAATTCGCATTTCCTTCAATCCACCGAGCATACCCCCTACCTACTGCTATCCTCTCTTCACGTTTCAATGCACTGTCAAAATTTCTTTTTCTCAATTACTCCTATCTATATCAATATATATATATATATAAATATATATATATATATACATATATTTATATTTATATTTTCTTTCACCGAAATCATCATCTTCATTATTTATTTATTATTTTTTTTCACCTAAACTATCCTTTCAAGCCATCATTTCCTTTCTTTCCATTATTTATTTATTATTATTTTTTTTTATCAGAGGCTATCGGTCATGCCCTCATGTATATATATTAATGGGCATGTTTACGTGCTTAAATATATTTGTACATACTTGTATATATATACATGTGCATATAAATACTTATATATATTTATTTATTCATGCATCCATTACATGATAAATACGATATTTTTCAACCACATATATACACATATATATATATATAGATATATGTATCCCTGTATTATTATTATTATTATATATTTCTCCATTGATATTCCTTCGTGGGACTAATATACATATATATATATTAAATTAATTCTCCCCTAAGTGTCATTACGGAGTAAAATATATTTTAATTTAAGTCCTTAACTAATGGATCGAAATCTTTAATTTCGATGATTAATTTTGTTAATCATGGATAAAACCAAGTATCTAAAAATTCACGGTATTTACATTGACTAAGTCCACTCACTTTTTGCCTATGAGAGTCAATGATTCCTTCAGTTCTCTCATAGAGTTGTATATTAGAGAGATTGTTAGGCTACACCATATTTCAACGAGCGTTGTATCAAATAAAGATTCTCGGTTTATCTCTCAATTTTAGGAACAATTTTAGGAAGCTATGAGGTCTTGATTAAAGTTTAGTATTACCTTCCATCCTCAAATATTTGGTCAGTTTGAGTGGACGATTCAAATTGTAGAGGATATGTTGAGGGCATGTGTAATTGATTTTCAAGGCTCTTGGGATGACCACCTTGCATTAGCCAAATTTGCCTATAACAACAACTATCACTCGAGTATCGAGATAGCTTGATATGAGGCATTGTATGCTCAAAGATGTAAGTCTCCAATTGTGTGGGAAGAAGTGGGCGAGCACGAGAGTTTTTCTCTCAAACTAGTTGAGAAAGCTTTTAAGATGGTAAAATTCATTTGTGATAGATTGAGAACAGCTTAAAATAGCCAGAGGAGCTATGTTGGCATCAAGAGACGACAGTTAAAATTTTAGATTGGAGATAAAGTGTTGTTTAAGGCTTGTCCTTCTGTGTAACGCATCGATTTCTTAAAATTTTAGAACAAATCTTTCATTTTTCTTATTTAAGTTTATCTACATCCAGTGTAGATTTTAACTTGATAAATTTAATTACCAACTAATTAAAACTTGCAATCTCAATCTGACAGTGTGTGATATGATTCTCGATCCATCAATTCATAATTTCATCATTCAATTTAAACTAACACTAAACCTCAAATTCATTTAAGATATCATACCTCCAAAATGATTAAGCATTAAATCCTAAGCATGTCACATCACATCAAAAGCAAACTATAATTGATATCTAAGATAGTCAGAGAGGCTGTATTTGAGGCCTATCTAGCTAGAGTTACATCTCAAAATAATATTTAATTTACATCCTCTAATCGTAAATAGATAAACTGTGCATCAAGAGTTTAGCACGATATTAGGGTTTATCATAAATTCATAATAGTCTCTAAGACAATAGTGAGAACTTGATTAGCATGATTCTTTATTTAAAACAAATAGTTTAGCTTACAAATATATTTCATACAAATAGGGATAATTATCCCATGGAAATCATGCAGTCAAAACATATATAGACAACCTACTTAGAGAACAATATAAATATATTCATAATAATCAAATAAGATAACTCTTATTTAAACGAAATAAAAATAGATTTATGCAAACATTTTCTTAAAAGGATATAAATAGTTTAATTAGTGGGCTATCTTCATTTATTCAAAATCAAATATATTTCTATAAAAGTTTCATGCATTAATTAAATCAAAATATGCTAACATGATACCACTTATCTTTTATATGTATCCCTTACCCCAAAAACCTCCCTTGACTGAAATCTTAGAAAAATCCTCCAAATATACTTGCTACAAAATAGCACCAAATATACACTTAGAGACCTTAGATCTATCATATATATTAAATCCAAAGCCAACAAACCATAGTAGCCTATGTTTCTTCTTCAAACCGAAAATATACACGAATGTTCTCTTAATCTTTTCAACTATTAACTAGCAAGGAAAATTTTCCAAATTGATATATTTGATAGAAGACTAGTAGAGGATGAAGATGTATGAAGTTGGTTTAAGGCTTTGGTTGGGTTTTTCCCTTTTCTATTTTTTTTTCTCCTTTCTCTTCTTCACGTTTTCTGTGTGGTTTGTCCTTTTCTATTTTCAAACTTTCAATTCTGTTTTGGATAGCAAAGTGGCGCGGGGGAGGATGAACACCTAGTTAAAATATCCTATAACAAGTCGGCAAATTACTCATTTAATTTAACAAGTTAAAAATTTTCAAAGCTTAGGTATTTACTGATTTTTGTTCACCTTGCTTTCACGCCACATTTCCATGAAATTTCCTGATCAATTTTCAATTTTGATTAGCCACTCTTTTCAACCAATAACCAATCAATTCCATATACATTTATCCTATAAATTATAGTGTATTTGATATCCAATGCATAGGATTTTCATTGAATTTTCATTGGCTTTTCCTTGACTGAAATCCAGCCCTTAGTTCACACAACTTACATAAGTTTCCTGGTCAATTTTTCACATCATCTTCACGTTTCTTTCCAACCTATAATTTCACTTGTAATTGTCATATTTATCCTATAATTTTATAGTGTATTTGGTAGTGGTTATATGACATTTTCCCTTGGTTGGTTTTCATCCCATAATCACGTCAGTTGTAGAATTCGCTGATTTGTTTTCTGTTTCAATTTTCAACCACCTTTTCCATGTATTAGTTCATCATGTTCCCTCCCTAAACTAACCTATATAATTAGTATTTATGTAAAGCCTCTAACTTGTGAACCCTGGCACTTAGATAAATATTATACCATTTTAATGTTAATGCATGAATTAGCTTATGTAGGGAACGAAATTGGGTTCAAAGTGATTAGTAATTTAGCCTTTGTAATTGAATCGGGTGTAGAAGCCCAATCTAATAAGGTAAAGCCATAACCCGAAGTTAGTTTAACCTTACTGTAGCTATATCATTGAAGTCCAATTAGTATAATTTGGGTAAAATTAACATATTATCAAGATATTTAGAGTAATAAAATTTATACAAGTAATGAAACATAATTAAATAGAAACTTTATAATTTAGTAATAAAATTTGAAATATATACATGTAAATATATATTTATTTAGGTAAATTGGGAAATATACATATATATATTTATAAAAGGAAGTAGAACGAAAGCCGAAAACCCATTTCTTTTTCCCCCTCCTTCCTCCTCTACTTTGTAAAGTCTAGCTAAGGAGAAGACCCTATTTCCTTTCTTCCCTAAACCGACAACTATAAAAAAAAGAAGAAGAGAGAACCAACATGTCACGACCCCAAATTCACCGAAAATCCACTAGCAAATTTTTCATTTTTCGTTATTTCCTTTACTTTACTTGATCGTGAACAATTACAACTCCAACAGTTGGGCTGTGTATCGGTGTCAATCTCATCCAATCAAATCATTTCAATTTACAATTTATTTAAACGTAAACACATGTATTTCTAAATCATAGTTGCAGTTTACATGTGTTTACAATCCCTTACATCCCCAAAAATTACATTTAACGATATTACTGTGCTTTGACATGTCCAGATACAAAATCTATACAAATGTGTATACCTCGTGTGATGGGATGCGGCGGACACCAAAATCCAATCCTCAACCTCTCTCTCTAAATGCTCTGTAGAGGGGCAAAATAAGGGGGGTGAGTAAAACCACGCGCTCAGTAAGGCAATCATGTGAGCAGGTAGATAACTGTACTATATACGTGATTGTGATGTCATGCTTAAATCACACATTTACTTGTCATACTTGAAAACATCAGTTCATGCTTGTGTATATGCCATGTAAAGCAATTCATGCTATATAAATTAGTGCACGATTTTTAAAACATAGCATGGAAAACCATCATGCGTAAATCAAAATCTAGCATGGAAAGTCATCATGCAAAGTGCACTTATAGGCATTTCAAAACACAACACATTTCATCACAAAATTCACCATCCGTCAGGACTCAGCTCCTCCCATTGATTGTCCTGACCCACAAACACATTTTAAACATGGATTATCATAAAACCAGAGACATGTGAGATAGGCATATAATATCAATAAGGGTAATAACTAGGACTATGTCCATATCCTTTGTGATCCCATGCTACACAGATCCTAGTGTGCGGGGTCTCACCTCTATCTGCTTCCGCACGGGAGGTGGTTCACGTCTAACCCGTCGACCCATAGTAGAATATCCATCGTCCAAAGATGACATATATATAATATCACACACGGTACAACATACTCCATGCTACTTGCGCGGTACAACATACTCCATGGACCCATATCATCACATCATACACTGCCAAATCTCAATAAGCATGTGCGAGCCTATTTAATCGGTGTAGCACACAGCCTACCCGAAGCTCCCAGTACGGCTCCCAACATGTCACAGAACCACGTGTGAGTAATCTCTAGTACAACAGCAAGTGTAGTGGACATCTAGTGTGAGCTATGCTCTAGCACCATGTCAAAACTCGTTTGAAAACTAGTGCGAGCTAGGCTCCAGCACAATGTCATAAAATCCATGTGAAAACTAGTGTGAGCGAAGCTCCAACACTCATGCATGTATAAAACTCTAGTGCGAGCTATGCTTCAGTACTATATCGTAAAATCCATGTAAAACTCTAGTGCGAGCATTGCTCCAGCACTAATGCATGTATGAACATGTCAAAACTTGTGTGAGCAATGTTCTATCACGTTTTGTTTCCACAAAACTCATGCAGGTGGCTCATTCTTTGCAAAGCATGGTTATAAAACCGAATCAATCTATTTTTTGTGCAAACCATTTCAAGTGTTAGCCAACCTACCAATCACATGTTAAAAAGTAATAAAAAGATTCAAAAGCATCATGCTCTTACTTTTCATGCACATTTCTCAAAAACTCAATTCTTTGCCCTTCAAACAACCGTTTCATCCTAAGACCCTTAGATAAGTCAAGAAATCACCCATGGGCCCGAAAGGCATACAGATATCCCTAGGGCTAACACAATTCCCTTACCTTAATTCTCTGAAAAGCAATTCCTTCTTCCTTTCCCGCTTTTCGCGATTTGGCTCAACTTGCTCCGGATATATCCTCGGGAGCTGCGAACATTCATTAATTCATATGAGTCAATATCGATAACTCATGTTTTTGACTTCAACTAGTATATCTCATCGAGCCTATTTCATAAAATTTTGGCCTATTATCTCATGTGGCCATCATTATGCCATTTCTAGTCAATTTAGCTAACAACACTCTTGGTAACTTATCAAACACTTGGCATAAATGTTTATCCATAATCGCCTATCATTTATGCATTCTCTACAACACCATTTATGCACACATTTTTATCACTTGTCTAATTTCACAATGTGGCTTCATCCAATCATCTCAAAATCATGCATATCACTTCACTAACAACTTGATATAATCTTTTTTTATCATCTAATCAACCACATTCTATTTTCTCATACTAAACCAAATCTAAGTTATGCTTGTTCCATTACATTCTAGCTAGTTTCAATCATCAATACATAAACCAATCTACTCACAACAATAACTAGATAAATATACTTAGAGTTGGTGTATTGGAAACTCACCTAGCTTGACTTTCCTCTTTTCCAAATTTGAATACTCCTTTGCTCCTTCAATTCAACAAATGAAATCTTGGCTCCAAGCTATGTTGTTTTTCTCCTCACAATGAACAACTTTACTCTAATAGCTTTTTCTCAAATCTTTATGGAAAGGGTGGTATTTTAGAGAATGAAAGCTTGGTATTTGGGTAAAAATGGAGGGGAAATGGTTGATTTGCTGAAAAATGCAGTTGGCCATTAGGTTTTTATAGATTGATAGTGATGAGATCGATTTGTTAGGGTGAAGAGATCGATCTTTCCTTGGTTTTAGCCTTCGAATTCTCAGGTTTGAAATGGGAGAGATCGATCTGCTCATTGGGGAGAGATTGATCTTGGCTTGGCAAAAGCTTGAGGAGATCAATATGCTCATGGGGAGAGATTGATCTGCTCTTGACAGAATCAAATGGAGATCGATTTGCACTTAATAGGGGATCGATTTCTGCTAGGTAGAGGCAAATGCAGATCGATCTGCTCATTGGGGAGATCGATCTGGCCTTGGCAGATTCACTTGGAATTGTTCTACTTGCACAAGGGATCGATCTACCTTGAATAGGAGATTGATCTGGCCTTTATTTGGGGCATTCCTGCTGCATTTGTCCAGATTTTTCAAGGGTAAACTCCTATTTCATTACTCCAATACTCATTTTGCATTTTAATCCCACTTAGAGCATGGAAAGGCTCAGTTCCTATGATTCACATACAATATGACTTGTGTGTTTGCTTGAATTCATTAAGGGTACTTGGAATTTACAATCCATGCCTTATCATTTTGTGTTTTCATTCCTTATATTTAATATGAATGCTTAATGTTCATTTCGTTTAGTTTGTGGCCACTTCAACCCTTATTTAACCTTTACTTGTATCATGACACTCATTTATCCTCATTTGCAATCCATTCGAATTTATATGGTCCACAAATAATCTATGTTATACTTTCATTCAACACATAATAATGTCATACATACATGGGGTCTCACACAATAGCCTTTCACCCTTTCCCCCTTCTTCTTCTTCCTATGTTACCCGCACCCAGCAAAAGAAAAAAAGAAGACCCACATTCCCCTTACCTAAACTGAGAGCCATGGGAGAGAGGAAGCTGGGTTTTAGCCGAAACAAAGGGGGAAATTCACTAGATTATCTAAGTTTCGTGCTTAGGTTAGTGTAGGGAGAGATTTTTGAAGAACTTTTAAGAGGGATTTCAGTTTGCACAAGGTGAGGTTCGGCCAAGAGGAAAACTAAGGTGAACAATTGTTTTCTAATGAAATTTCTATGTAATTATAGTTGCAGAAGTATGAATAAAAAAATCAATTTTAAATAGTAGATTTGAAGAAATTAGGTAAAGTTAGGATTTTTAATTTGGGGAAAATTTAGGGGTTTTGATAATTAGATTAGAAACTGAATTTTTAGATAAAATTTATGAATATATTTAAGTTAAAATTACTGTCTATGATGCTAAATTTCATCTATTGTTGAAATTCTAATGTGAGCATTAGTATAGAGTATTGGGCCATTTAGATGGGATGAATGAGAATTAGTTTGAGCAGCTAATGTAAGACCTGTATTTTTATGTAGCTTGTTCCTTATGATTTCTATATGTACGAACAACTTATTTTGTTAGTGGAATCATAAGAAGAGTATTTAGATAAATAAAAGTGTAAGTAAAATGATTTAACACTTATAAGCTACATAAAAGTCTAATAAGGGCTATAAGTGATATGAACTACGCCCACTCTATGTGATCTAGACGTTTTATCCACAAGTGCACGGGTCGTACAAGTAATAATGAGATTTGAGTCCCGGATTATAGTCCCACAAAGAAGTTGAATTGCCTAATTAACTACCGGTTAATCTTACCCTAAGTATATCCTAGCAAATTATGAATTCTTAAGGAGTGATCTACAAGGCTAACAATACTGAAAATAATAAAAATTATAAACTAAAGAAAATAAAACTCCAAGCAATTAAAAGCAAATACCTACAAAAGATAATTAAAACAGTCAAAATTAATTAATGCAAATAAACAAAATTGCAAATAAGAAATAAAATTAACTTGAATAAAAATAAAATGTGCATGCAATTAATCTAACTATGAAAATGCAATTTAAACTAACTTAATTCTAATGAAATAAAATTCTAAAAATAAAATTTCTAAATATAATTATAAATCTAAATGCCTAAAGTAATGATTCTAAATTAATCCTAACTATAACTAATTACTAAACACTAAAATCTAAATAATGCGTGAAAAATAAATATTTTTGGATTTTTCAATTTAAAATGAAAACTTAAAAATGCATAAAATAATTTTACTCTAATTCTAAATGCAACTCATAAATTCTACACTAGCATTAAATCCTAAATCCTATTACATAAAATTAACTATTAACATAAATTAAAATAAGCTTAAACTAACTAATAAAGACAAATATAACTAACATGCAAATTTAATTTAAAAAATCTAACTAAGCTAAAATCTAAAATTTAAAAGGAAAAATGACAATAAAAATAAACTAAAATAAAAGACATGTATGAAAATTGGATTTGGTTGATTAAAATGAAATGGCCAAACATGGCCTTCAACACTTGTCCAACCGAGTGGTCCCGTTTGAATGGTATTGTGCAAGGTTCTTCTCCAGGTGCTGCCCAGGCAGTGCTCTCGGTACCAGCCTTCTGCTCTATGCGTTGTCCAGGTCTGATCCAGGTGCTGTCCTCAGCTGTGTCCAGGTGCTGCCAACAGTGATGCCCGCGACCTCTGCATCAACTCCCTGCTCGTACTGCTGGTAGCACTCGCTACGGTGCTTACTGCCTTCAGCAAAAATGGAACTTGCAGCAGCCTCAACAATGTACAGCAGTCGTTAGTTGTAAAATGAAAAGCAGCGCACAGCAAGGAATGTAAGGAACGTCGGCTGCTGCTTCATTGCCACCTCTTGTAAATACTGTCGCCATTTACCCTGAAATAGAAACAGAGAAGGAAATGCATGAAAGTAACTTGAATGCATGAAAAACAGAGGATTAGACGGTATGATTCAACCCAGCCTTCTTGTTGTGATCTTTCAAAAAACAATAAATCACCGAGACAAAACTCATAGAAAAAGAATCATCTGCAGAGACCTGAAGCTTCAACATCAGTGGATTAATACATAATAATGAGTAAAACCGACGGTGAACAGTAACAAAATGTAAAAACAGGGTAGAACAGAGAATGCTACTAGAAGATAAAAAAAAAATGAAATTAAACATCAACAACTATAAGTGGAAATGCAACTAACGGAAACTCAAGCTACCAATGAACACAGACTAATCAAATAAGCTGAACCTAAGAGCTAAAGTCTTGGTTCCTTGCTATTGGCTCCTACCCGACTCATCATGTTGCTCAGAAATTTACAACAATTAATATAAACATAATGGCAGTGAAAACGAAGGGAAGGGATGACCGAATAGTTTAGGAACACAATAGAGCAAAGAGAGATGCTTTGACCGCTGTCACCGGCTACAAATAGCTTCTCCCGATATCGGTTCCACCCGAAAGCAAAGTTGCCGAATGAGCAGTAGAACAACAAAGGAAGAAAACCCAATACCAAGAACTCGAGTAGACACAAAAGAAAAAATGAAAACAAATGTGATAATAGAGAATACTAACTACTAGAATGAAAATTTTTCATTTCAATCAAATAAAAACTAAAGCTTGTAAAATTTCTATATCAATGGTGGCTGTCACAAAACTAACATGAAAAGCTTTTAATAAATATGAAAATTGTTGTGAACAGTAACATAAAGAAATGGTGGCTAACGGAAAGACTTCAAAAAAAAAAACTATTCTAAAACTCTTTAACCCTAGGGTACCTATTGCTCTACCCTAACTACTTTACCCTAAACTACACTACTCCTAAATTCTACACTACTTAGTTTTTCAATTGCTCATCATATTCTATTTATACACAAAATTGAGGATACAATTGTCACGACCCAAATTACCTAAAAATCAGAGTAAATTTTTTTCGCTTTTTCATTTATTATTTAATTCTTACCTTTTTCTCACGTGACCATCCTACAACACAGTTGGGCTATGATTCAGTGTTAATCACCTCTCACCTATTTAGCATTCCATTTCCATAATCACATTCACATATCAGAGTTTACTATCTTTTGACTTTAACTAAATACATACACAATGGTATTTACATAACCTTACATCCCCGACATCATATCCATTTATAGTACTGTGCATTACATATTTAGATACAAAACCATACAAATGTGTATACCTATCTCTCGATGGGAAGCAGCGGATACCAAGATTGTAAGTCCTCAGCTGCTCAATAACTATTGTGAGTGCTCTGAAAAGATGAAAAAATAAGGGGGATGAGCAAACCACACGCTCAGTAAGGCAATTATGCAAGTAAGTAGATAGCTCCACTATCTATATGCTCATAATGCCATGCCCTTAAAATCCATTTCTTTTCATTTAAATCTCAAGCACAAAATCATGTATTTCATCATGACTTAATTTATAAAACTGTTCGTGCATATATAAATCATACTACTTATGCATCAATAGCATTTTATGTGACATCAGTAAATCATACTTAACATGAATTAAATCAAGATCATGCCTTCTTTCATGTCATGCAAGACAAATCATGAATTTGAAATGAAAGCATGGAAAACATCGTCATGCTACTGCATTCAAATCATTTCATTAA
Organism: Firmiana major; assembly: GCA_033439115.1. Taxonomy (NCBI): domain Eukaryota; kingdom Viridiplantae; phylum Streptophyta; class Magnoliopsida; order Malvales; family Malvaceae; genus Firmiana; species Firmiana major. Next base: position 36,833,832 of record CM065907.1, on the reverse strand, counting down.
AACTGCAGTATAAACTTACCCTTTCGGGTCAATCATCTCATAAAACAATTCATTAAAATTCATTATAAAACTTCGGTTATAAAACCACCCTTCTTTCAGTGTCACATGTCATAAAATCATAAAATCGGGGGCCTGACCCCTCCCTAGGGTCTACCCTGGTCTATTAACCAATAGTTATATCATGTGAGACAAGTAGGTGACTATTAGTAACAACAAGGACTATAGTCATAACCTAGTGATCCCTGGCAACACGGTACCTAGTGTGCGGGGTATCACACCTGAAACGGGAGGTGGGTCGATCCTACCCGCCAATACAGCAAACATCAGGATTGCGAGGGCAAGGCTTGCTGCCTCGTGGCTAATGCCACTCCACTCTAACAATCCCCACGGTACAGCGTACTTCGCGTGACATACATGGTACAACGTACTCCGTGAACCCAAGCTCAGTCAGGGGTGCCTCAAATAGGTCTTATCCACCCATATCATCTCTGTCTCAGTATGCACGTGTGAGCATATCATCTCACTGTGACACACAGTCTACAAGAGGCTCCAACACAGCTATATGCATGTCATATAAATCCCTGTATGTGCAAAGCTCTAGCACGGCTCCATACATATTCATGACATCTGAAAACCTCGTGTGAGTGATGCTCTAGCACGGTTTCATAGAAATCATTGAAATCTGTATACGAGCAGCGCTCCAATACGACTTAAAATAATTATAAATTCAAGTAAAATCCATCTACGAGCAATGCTCTAGTACGAATTTGTATAAAAGCTCAGTGAAAACCTCATACGAGAAAAACTCTAGTACGACTTTAAAATGAGTTATAAAACCATATAAAACATCGTATGAGCAACGCTCTAGCATGAGTGAATGCTCAAGTAAATCAAAACTTCGTACAAGCAACGCTCCAGTATGGCTTTATGCATAAATACATCAAATCTCGTGCGAGTTACACTCTAGCATGGCTTTTATGCAATATCATATCAAAACTGGATGCGAGCTAGGCTCCAGCACCTCTCATGCATGTCAAATCATAAAAACTAGTGCGAGCAATCGCTCTAACACATTTTTTATGCATATATAGTCAAAACAGTCAAAACCGACTGCGAGCTAAGCTCCAGCACTTCTCATGCATTTCTTAATAATAAAAATCAGTGCGAGCAACCGCTCTAGCACATTTCATTCACATGATGTCACACAAGTCGGTGCGAGCAACCTCTCAAACACATTTTATGCACACTCATAAACTCAGATATTGTGCGAGCTATGCGCCAGCACTATCTGTTTCCATTTAAACTTGATAGTTGGCCATTTTTCCAAAGAATTTCATTTAAATACCAATAACACTTACGTAGTGTTATTTTGGGAAACTTATGCAAATATTGGCCAGTCTACCGATTTGCTTTGTTTAAAACCAATAAAATTCCTTAAACCAAAAATTTCCTTAAATCATGCATTTCATGCATGTCATGCTTTCACCATCCTTAGGTGAACTTCTTTCAATAGGGGTAAAATAGTCTTTACTTATTTTGAGTCCTTAAAATCTTTAAACTATTTTTAGGACCTTTGTATAATATTCAGTGTATACATACATATTCAGTGTATACAAAAACTATTAAAATACGCGTAGCTACCTCTAGCCACTCACACAATTCCCTTATCTCATTTTTCTGTACAGTCTGACATTTCCATTGATGACTCGTCACGCAGTTCGATTTGCTCCCAATCCAATCTCTGGAACTGCGTATAAATATACATAGGTCAAATACAATATAATTAATTGTATTTCATATTTTCTGGGCTTAATTTAAATCATTGGGTCTGTTTACCCATATTGGGCCCGATTATACCATAATGGGCCTTAATCGGCCTTAAGCCCATTTTTTACTCACTATTCACATTATTGAGGCCTATTGGGCTCATTGGGCCCATCAATATTTATTGGACCTCGTTCTATACTCCCGGATAGCTTAATGAAATATTTAGGACAATATATCTCAATTTCTAAAATTTAATTTATTTAATGCGAAAATTAAATCCGTAATTTATGCAGTAAATTCTAACACACATAACGATGCAAAATTATCGTAAATAAGGGTTACTTACTCGAGATTCCATGATAGTACGCAAATCGAGGTTGTCTCGAGCTCTCAGTTGATACCAATTATCGAGCTACACAATTTAATATTTTTTTGGGTAAACTTCCAGTTGAATATTAATCAAATTAAATATTCTGAAATTTAATTCGGTCAATTCGACCCCTTACCGACTTACCTGTAGCTCGATTGCATCACTGGAATTTTCTCCAATTTTTTTCTCTTTTTCTTTTTCCTTTTTTCTTCCTTTTCCTTTTCTTTTTGGCTGAACCGGTTCGGTCCGGTTCAACTCGGTTCAGACCGCCAGTTCAATTCGGTTTGGTTCGATCGGTTCAGTCCGATTCGGCCGGTTTAGGCATCATTTCGCTGTCCTGACGCCGTCCGACCGGTTCTCGGGCTGTTTTCGGTGCCGTTCGACGCGCCATTGCCTGGGCTTTCAAAATCGAGCCTCGTTGTGGCTCGAATCGATGTTGATGGCTGCCGATCGAAGCCTCTCTCCCGCGGCATCTCCCTCCATTTTCGACGTGATTTCGACTTCTCCACGGCTCGTCTTGGCCGCTGATGGTTCGCCCGAGGTCGGGCAGTCTTCGTCGGACCCTCAACCTCGCCGGTGGTGGCTCGTCCGATGATTCCTCCTCGGTTCGCGCCTGTGTCCGTTTTCTTTTTCTTTCCCTCTTCGTTTTCTGTTTTCGCGATTTCAGTTTTAGTTTTTTTTCACTTTATTTATTTATTTATAATTTATTTTAATATTATTTTAATCATTAAAATAATATTAAAATCACAAAATATCTTAAAAATTATTATTTTATTTATTTTTTTAGTAAATGAATTTATCAGTCCGATTTTACCTTTTCGGTATATTTTTTGATTATTTTCGGGATTATTTTTCGAAGTGAAAATTCTGATTTATTCCAATAAATTCATATCTTGATCAATTTAATCTGAAATTTAATTATTTCTTCGTTATTGATCAAGATTTCTCAATCCTATATTTTTAATTAAATTTTCTTATCCCGATTAATATTGAATTTTGATCTTTTGAGCGTTTTACCCTTTACGTGTTCGGGAATACCATTTCAATCCTTTTGCATTTTTCATTTTGTATTTTTTTAAAAATAAAATATGGGCTTACAACAATTCTAATTTCCAATCCTAGATGAGTTGGCATTGTTTGGCCACTTGTCTTTATTTGATTTGCTGCAGAGTAGATATTTCCACGTCACTTGTCTTTTTGTCCAATTGGTTGTACGATGTGGCTCGACGTGTGTCTTCCAGAAGGTTGGCACGGTGTCCATCGATCTTATCATTTCAGAGCTAATAAAATATGGACATATAGCATTACGCGTGTCCAGACGACTGGTGACTCGGTCTACAATTTTGAAGTGGTCTAGTCTCCTTTTGCCCGTTTTCAGCCCATTTTTTACTGAAACGACTGAGTTTCATCCAGATTTAATTTACCTAGACATTAAATAATTTTAATTAAATAAAAGGGATAATTAATAAAATAATATGAGGATTTAAATAATTAATTAAGAAATTAAGTACAAATAATTCTATTAAAAATAGAATTATCACACCCCCAAACTTGAGCTTTTGCTTGTCCTCAAGCAAAATAAAACAAATGTAGGAATGATAAGTACCAACATAATAATTTCCCTAATATTATCCTCAAAGAAAAAGTACAAACTATGATCTCAAAGACTCACAATTACAAGTCCAACATTTAGAATCATTCAATCATAAGTCCTAACCCAAATTGGACTCCACGTGTGTGTGTGAAAATGTCAAAGCCACTACTCAGTACATTACTCGGATCAGATTATGCAAACACAGTGAATGTAAAGTCAATGACATGTGATCATTCCCATAAGTTTGCTTTTCACTTCTCTCTCCACTAATGTAATCACACTTAATCAAAGATCAATAGGACATCATTAAGCTTGTAATGTAAGGCTGGGGTTGTAAGACCCGATTTTATTTAAAACAGGAAATAAGTGAGTGTTCGTGAAATGAAGGATTTAAATGGTAGTCCTAAACACGTGCAAGGGTAAAACGGTCAAAAGACCAAAATTCGATATTTATCGTGACAAGAAACTTTAATTAAAAATATGGGATTGAGGAATCTTGATCAATAATGAAGAAATAATTAAATTTTGGGTTAAATTGATAAAGATATGAATTTATAGGAATAAACCAAAATTTTTACTTCGAGAAATTATCCTCAAAGTATTCAAAAAATTATCCCAAAAGATGAAATAATACCGATAAATTCATTTATTGATTAAATGAATTAAATATAAATTTTTTTGATATTTTGGCAAAAATAATAATATTATAATGATTAAAATAATAATAAAAATAAATAATAAATAAAAATAAAAATAAAATAAAATAAAAAAAGAATAAAGAAATCGCGTTTCGCGATTCCTGGGGAAAGCCCGACGAAGCCGAGGGAACCGAGCCCCTTTGCCGGCCACCAGCGAGCCTAGAGGAGTGGCCAACGAGGGGGAAGGCAGCCGATGTCGACCCCAAAAAAATCTGGCGAGGAGGCAAACGGTGGTGAGAGAAAGGGGAAAAGAGAGAACCGAGAGGGAGAAAAGGAATCTCCCGACGACCGGCGTCGATTCGGCCATGGCCACCACCAGCCGAGCATTCCCCAGGCGCAGGCGACACGATTGGTAGCAGCACCGATCGGTAGAACGGCGGCCAGTACCAAAAACGGCGGCCAAATAGAAAAGTCACCGACGGCGAGGAGAGAAGAGCCGGACCGACCACTTTTCAACCACCTCGGACGAAACCAACCCCAGATCTGTGCATCGAACAACCTCGCAAAGCTGCTGGAGGCAAACAACGGTGGAGAACCGGCTAGCAAAGCCTTGAACCGATCGAACCAGACTGAACCGGTTGGACTGAGCCGGTTTGACCCGGGTTGAACTGGACCGAATTGATTCAGCTGGAAAAGAAGGAAAAGAAAGGAAAAACGGAAAAAGAAAAGAGGAAAAATTGAGAAAAAATCCCAATGATGCAATCGAGCTACGGGTAAGTCGGTAAGCAGTCGAAATTGACCGATTTAAATTTTGAAATATTTAATTTGATTAATAATCGACTATAAATTTACCCGAAAAAATATTAAATTGTGTAGCTTGTCGATTGACGTCAAACGAGGACTTAAGTCAGCCTCGATTTGCGTACTATCATGGAATCTCTGGTAAGTAACCCTTATTTATGACAATTTACATCGTTATACGTGTTATAAATTTACCGCATAAATTACATATTTAAATTTTCGCATTAAATGAATTAAATTCTAGAAATTGAGATAAATTGTCGTAAATAATTAATTGAGCTATCCGAAAATTTAGAATGAGGCTCAATAAATACTGGTGGGCTCAGTGAGCCCAATAGGTCTCGATAATGTGAATAATAAGTGGAAAACGAGCTTAAGGCCGATTAAGACCCATTATGCTGCAATCGGGCCCAATATTGGTAAACGGGCCCAATGATTTAAATTTAGCCCAGAAAATATGAAATTCAATTAATTGTACTGTATTTGACCTGATGAATATTTATCCGCAGTTTCAGAGATTGGATTCGGAGTAAATCGAACTGCGTGATGAGACATCAGTGAAAAGGTCAAACTGTACAGAAAATGAGGTAAGGGAATTGTGTGAGTAGCTAGAGGTAGCTACGCGTATTTTAATAGCTTTTGTATACACTGAATATGTATGTATACACTGATTATGTATAAATGTCCTAGAAAATGGTTTAAAGATTTTAAAGACTTGAAATACGTAAAGACTATTTTACCCCTATTGAGGGAAGTTCACCTAAGGATGATGCTAGCGTGACATGCTTGAAATGCATGATTTAAGGAATTTTTTGAATTAAGAAATTTTATTGGTTTTTAAGCAAAGTAAATCGATAGATTGGCCAGTAATTGCATAAATTTCACAAGATAACACTACGTAATTGTTATTTATATTTAAATGAAAATCCTTAGGAAAATGGGACAACTATCAAGTTTATATGAAAACAGATAGTGCTGGCGCATAGCTCGCACTATATCTATGTTTGTGAGTGTGCATAAAATGTGCTTGAGCGGTTGCTCGCACCGACTTGTGTGACATCATATGCATCACATGTGCTAGAGCGGTTGCTTGCACTGATTTTTACTATTGTGAAATGCATAAAAGGTGCTGGACCCTAGCTCGCACCCTGTTTTGACTGTTTTGACGGTTTTGATTGTTTTGACTGAATATGCATAAAAAGGTGCTGGAACGATTGCTCGCACTAGTTTTAATGATTTGACATGCATAAGAGGTGCTGGAGCCTAGCTCACATCTAGTTTTGATATGATATTGCATAAAAGTTGTGCTAGAGTGCAACTCGCACGAGATTTTAATGTATTTATGCATAAAGCCGAACTGGAGCGTTGCTCGTACGAAGTTTTGATTTACTTGAGCATTCATTTGTGCTGGAGCATTTCTCGCACATGATTTTATATGGATTTATAACTCATTTTAAAGTCGTACTAGAGTGCTACTCGTACGCAGATTTTACTGATTTTATGAAATCGTGCTAGAGCTTCTCTCGCATGAGATTTTCAGATATCATGAATATGCATGGAGCCGTGTTGGACCCTCTTGTAGACTGTGTGTCAGAGTGAGATGATATGCTCACATGTACATACGGAGACAGAGATGGTATGGGTGGATAAGACCTATTACAGGTACCCCTGACTGAGCTTGGGTTCACGGAGTATGTTCTACCGTGTATGTCACGCAGAGTACGCTATACCATGGGGATTGTTGGAGTGGAGTGGCATTAGTAACGAGGTAGCAAGCCTTGTCCTCACAATCCTGATGTTATGCTGTTCTGACGGGTAGGATTGACCCACCTCCTGTTTCAGGTGTGATACCCTGCACACTAGGTACCATGTTGCCAGGGATCACTAGGTTATGGCCATAGTCTTTGTTGTTACTGATAGTCAACTACTTTTCTCACATGATATAACTTGTGGTCTCGATAGACCAGGGTAGACCCGAGGGAGGGGTCAGGCCCCCGATTTTATGATTTTCTACTATGTTAATATATGTTTTACAGGATTTTATGATATGTAACCCCGAAAGAAGGGTGGTTTTATAACCGAAGTTTTATAATGAATTGTTTTATGAGACGATTGACCCGTAAGGGTTAGTTTATACTACAGTTTTAATGAAATGATTTGAATGCAGTAGCATGATGATGTTTTCCATGCTTCCATTTCAAATTCATGATTTATCTTACATGACATGAAAGAATGCATGATCTTGATTACTTCATGCTAATAATGATTTAAGGATGTCACATAAAATGCTATAGATGCATGAATTACATGCTTTCTATATGCACAAATAGTTTTGATAAACTATGTCATGGATATATACATGATTTTGTGCTTGAGATTTTAATGAAAAGAAATGGATTTTAAGGGCATGGCATTATGAGCATGTACATAGTAGAGCTATCTACTTACTTGCATAATTATCTTACTGAGCGTGTGGTTTGCTCACCCCCCTTATTTTTTCATCTTTTCAGAGCACTCGCAGTAGTTAGTGAGCGATTGAGAACTTGCATCTTGGTATCCGTTGCTTCCCATCGAGAGACAGGTACACACATTTGTATAGTTTTATATCTAAATATGTAATGCACAGTACTATAAATGAATATGATGTCGGGGATGTAAAGTGATGTAATACCATTGTATATGTATTTAGTTAAAGTCAAAAGATAGTAAACTCTTATATGTGAATATGATTATAGAAATGGAATGGTAATTAGTGTATGGGAACTAACATCGAATCATGGCCCAACTGTTTGTAGGATGGTCATGATGAGAGAAAGATAAGAATTAAATAATAAATGAAAAGCGAAAAATTTACTCTGATTTTTAGGTAATTTGGGTCGAGACAGTTTTTGGTATCAGAGCTTAAGTTGGCCTGATATGAGTTGGTGTTAGTGGTTAAGGAAGTTTACATCCCCATGTACTGTGCACTGTTTAAATACAATTGTGTATATCGAGATGGAATTGCAGCTAAGAATTTGGTTTTAATTGCAAGAATATAGACTCATTAACTGATAGACGTTAAAGTAGAAGGGCAAGTACATGAGCTCGAGGCCATAGAGATAGACCTGAGAGTCGTACTGAGTCGGTACATGAGACTCAAGATGAGATTGACGTGGAGGCTGATGTTGAGTATGCCCCACAGAGTCCAACAGAAATATCGGATAGAGTTCAACAGAGAGATCGGACAATATTGAGACACGTTTCGCGAGGTTGGAGCGGAGTGTGGAGACTATTTTGCTAGCTAATTGCTCAGAGTATGCATGGGATTTGAGGGCGAGTCGAAATATTGGTGGAAGTTCGCTCGACCCATTTTAAGAGTTAAACATCTAGAATGGACATGGAGAAATATTTCTAGATGTATTCCGGTGACAGAACATCCTAGACACTGCTTAAAGGAATTACATATGAGAGTCTTTACTCTGACCCAGAGGAACTAGTTGATTAACGAGTATGAATCTCGGTTTATATACCTGCCCAGATATGACTTCGACACTATGAACAATGAGAGTCGGGATGTCTGAAAGTTCATGGAAGGGCTCAGATTGTCAGTTAGAGTCCGATTGGGCCATTAGATATCACTACCTATGCCGAGGCAGTGCACAAACTACAGTTGTATGAATAAGATCATGAGTTGCACGCCTCTGAGATTGGAAAAAGGTAGTAAGGGCCGACATAGAGATAGAAAGAGAATAGAGGATGACAGAGATTTCAGAATGGGAAAAGGTAGTTGGTAAAAGATTAGAGCTAATGAGTCACAGGGTAAGATGATTGGTAAAGCCCCAATGTAATCAATTTGAATACTTTTGAGGTGTATTGTGATTTGAGGACTCCGACCTGCTACGGAGCAATGTAAGATGTGTGGTAGTTACCACGAAAATAAGATGTTGGACGAGGGCGAGTGTATGCCTTGGACCAGGACACTACTGATGTTTCATTTGATGTGGTGGAAGATACCACACTAGTTGTGAATAATGAAGTAATTATTTTAATTGATCCTGGTGCCACGTATATATTCTACCGCCTTCAGTTGCTTATAAGCGAGTGAAAGATGTGAAGCCTGTACCCTTAGGCAAGATAATGATAGTTAGCTCATTATCACTAATTGAATATGGGTATAGGGATTATAAGTTGAGAACAGGGGAAAAAGGCTATGTCAGCCGATTTTATTCAATGGAATATGAAGAATTTTGAATATTTGAGAATAGATTGATTCGGTTGTAAACTATGTTGTTTAGAGTGCTATCCTAAGATAGTGATGTTTTCACCCCTGAAAAGCGTAATGTAAGTTTGACAAGTAATGAAAGGGTTTGTTATAAGTGATATATGAAAGAAGATAAGCTTGAGATGTGATAGATCCTAAATACGAGATATATTGGAATAAGAGGCGTATGCAAGGTAAGAATATCTTTTATATGTAAAGTAATTTGGATTAAGCGATATGTAGTGAATATGAATTGTGAGCAAGGATAATAGGGGATATATCCACACCCAGTCCATGTGGTCAAGTCTGAGGGTTAATAAAGGTATTTCAAAATAATTCCTCACCTAAAGACTTGACAGCGCCTAGAAGTGCACACATAACCTATAAATTGAAATCGACAGATATACATTTAAAATTTAGGTACCTTTACTGGTACGATAAAAAAAATATAGAATTCAATTAATCATGAAGGTTTAAAAATTAAAATTTTATAAAAGCCGTTAATATAAGAAAAAGGAAATGACGTGGGTTAGTATCTTGAACGGAAGTGATTTTGAAATGACATTATACGTTTATGCGTACATAGGTCAAGGATATGGGTGATTGAAATATTTAGTGGAACTCAACTACGATGAGGTATTTAAACCTTACCTGGATTGATTGGTTGTTATCTTTAGCGATGATATTTTGATGTATTTGAAGTCCAGGGAAGAGCATGAGTAGCAACAAGAAACTATCTTACAGACGAGTTGTTGAGAGTTTCTCGAAATGGGCTGCTCAGTTGACACATCTTGTTCGGAAAAGATTGTATGCCAGTACGGTGATAAGTATGAAAGTAGCTTCGGTGAGTTTTGGTATATGAAAGTAATAAACTGACCACCGTAATTATTCTCACTATAACCAACAGCTCAAGAGGTTTTCAGTGTGTATGGATACCTCAAAATAGGGATTGGGCTGTGTATTGATGTAAAATGGGAAGATAGTCGTTTATGGATCCGGATAGTTCAAGGACCATGAGAGAAACTATCCGACCCATGATTTGAAGTTGGAAGCCGTAGCATTTACATTGAAGGTATGGCACTACCACTTAAATGGTAAGAAATTTTGGGTATGCACTGATCGTAAAAGCCTCTAGTATCTGTTTTCACGGAAAGAGTAGAATATGAGATAACCAAGAGGGTTAGAGCTTCCGGGAGATTATGATTGTGAAAATTGTACCACCAAGAAAAGGCTAATGTAATGGCTGATGCCTTGAATAGAAAGAGCCTCAGGATGGTATTACATATGATGGTCAGGGAGCATGAGCTGCTAGAGTAGTTGTGAGCCTCAGTAGTGATGTGATCCCTTCTGATGATGACGGTGATTTTGTGACAACTCACCTAAGGTTGGAATCGAATTTGCTAGGCTTAGCGTGATGATCGGCATGGTGTCGATAGTGTGGGTCAGATTCAGAAAGGTATAGTGATAGAGTTCACAGTGAGTGATGATGACTTATAGAGGTTCAGAGAAAGTATAAGTGCTCCCTAGGACCACAATTGATAAGAGAGTGTTATTGTCAGAAGCTCACTCTTCGAGAAATACAGTGCATTCGAGAAATAATAAATATATCGAAATCTCTGAAAAGGGTATTGGTGGTCAAATATAAAAAAAAAGATATTGTAGAGGTTGTGGAAAAGTGTCTCGTATGTCAGCAGATTAAGGTAGAGCAAAAGAAGTTGCAGAGTTATTGCAGCCTCTACCTATATTGACACGGAAATGGGAACAAGTTACCATGAATTTCATGATAGGTTACAGAGGACCCGGATAAATCACGAGGCTATCTGGGTGATAGTCGATAGATTGATTTAGTTTACCCACCTTCTGGCTATGGAAATCCCCAGATACTCTAAGTGCGTAGGTGGAACTAAGTGTATGGAAAATTGTGGAACATTATGTAGCATTCCAGTGAGCATGGTATCAGATAGGGATTCCCGCTTCACTTCTCATTTCTGGGAATATTTTTCAGGAAGCTATGGGAACCCGATTGAGTGTTAGCATAACTTTCTGTCCTCAGACAGATGGTCAGTCAGAGAGGACTGTACAGGTTCTGGAGGATGTGATGAGAGTGTGTGCCATTGATTCTATAAGCTCATGGGATGATCATTTGTTACTAACCAAATTCGCCAATAATGACGTTGTCACTTGAGTATCGGGATAACATTTTATATGAGGCATTGTATGGCCGTAGGGGTTATTCCCCGATTTAGATAAGAAGAAGTGGGTGACAGATAGAAAATTTCTCCTGAATTGGTAAGAGAAACCGCTGAGGATGTTCAATTGATTTGTGAGAGATTAAGAACACCTCAGAGCAAACAAAAGCTATGCTGACAAGAGACAAAGAACCATTGGAATTCACCGAGGGTGAATTAGTATTGTTGGAAGTTACATGCCCTTAGGACATATCCTAAGGACATAACGAGATTCGGAAAGAAGGCAAATTGAGTTTCACTAGACGGAATCCTTTGAGAGATTGGACAATGTGGGAGATAAGGCCCATAGGTTGGCGTTACCACTGAATTAGCAGGAATCTACAATGTGTCCCATCTTTTGATGCTTCAGAAGTACTATCCGGACCCAACATATGTGATCGAATATTAGCTCCAACAGCTTAGCTCAATGAAAGTATAACGTATGTTGAAAAATCGATTCAGGTATTAGACGGAAGGAGAAACTGTTGAGGTTTAAGACAATCTCCCTAGTCAAAGTCCTTTGGTAGTAGTACACTTCGAAAAAAGTTACATGAGAATTAAAGAGTATGATGCGATAGACGTACCCGGAGTTATTTATGGACCCATTTGACTTGGTTCTAATTTGGAGGACCAAATTTCTTAAGTGGGGGAGATTGTATGACCCGATTTTATTGAAAACACGAAATGAGTGAGTGTTCATGAAATGAAGGATTTAAATGGTAATCCCGAACACGTGTAAGGGTAAAACGGTCAAAAGACCAAAATTCGATATTTATTGTGACTAGAAAATTTAATTAAAAATATGGGATTGAAAAATCTTGATCAATAACGAATAAATAATTAAATATCGGGTTAAATTGATCAAAATATGAATTTATAGGAATAAACCGAAATTTTCATTTCTAGAAATTATCTCGAAAGTATTCGAAAAATTATCCCGAAAGACCAAAAATAATAATATTATAATGATTAAAATAATAATAAAATTAAAAAATAAAAAATAAATAAAAATAAAATAAAAAAAGAAAGAAGAAATCGTGTTTCGCGATTTCTGGGGAAAGCCCGACGAAGCCGAGGGAACCGAGCGCCTTTGCCGACCACCGGCGAGCCCAAAGGAGCGGCCGATGAGGGGGAAGGCAGCCGACGTCGACCCCAGACAAATCCGACGAGGAGGCAAATGGCGGCGAGTGAAAAGGGGAAAGAGAGAACCGAGAGGGAGAAAAGGAATTTCCTGACGACCGGCAACGATTCGGCCATGGCCACCACCAGCCGAGCGTTCCCTAGGTGTAGGCGACGTGATTCGTGGCAGCACTGGTCGATAGAATGGGGGCCAGCACCGAAAACGGCTACCAAACAGAAAAGTCACTTACGACGAGGACAGAAGAGCTAGACCAACCACTTTTCGACCACCTCAGACGAAACCGACCCCAGATTTGTGCATCGGACGACCCCGCGGAGCTGCTGGTGGTGAAAATCGATGGAGAACCAACCAGCGAAGCCCTGAACCGACCAAACCAAACTAAACCAAATTGAACCGACTGGACCGAACCGGTCTGAACCGGGTTGAACCATACCGAACTGGTTTAGCCAGAAAAGAAGGAAAAGAAAGGAAAAAGGGAAAAAGAAAAAGAGGAAAAATTGGAGAAAAATCCCAATAATGCAATCGAGCTACGGGTAAGTCGGTAAGCAGTCGAAATTGACCGATTTAAATTTTGAAATATTTAATTTGATTAATAATCGACTGAAAATTTACCGAAAAAATTATTAAATTGTGTAGCTCGACGATTGACGTCAAACGAGGACTTGAGTCATCCTCGATTTATGTATTATCATGGAATCTCGGGTAAGTAACCCTTATTTACGGCAATTTGCATCGTTATGCGTGTTAGAAATTTACCGCATAAATTACGAATTTAAATTTCTGCATTAAATGAATTAAATTCTGGAAATTGAGATAAATTGTTGTAAATAATTAATTGAGCTATCCGAAAGTTTAGAATGAGGCTCAATAAATACTGGTGGACCTAGTGAGCCCAATAGGCCTCGATAATGTGAATAATAAGTGGAAAACTGGCTTAAGGCCGGTGAAGGCCCATTTTGGTGCAATCGGGCCCAATATGGGTAAACGGGCCCAATGATTTAAATTAAGCCCAGAAAATATGAAATACAATTAATTGTACTGTATTTGACGTAATGAATATTTATCCGCAGTTTCAGAGATTGGATTCGGAGTAAATCGAACTGCGTGATGAGACATCAGTGAAAAGGTCAAACTGTACAGAAAATGAGGTAAGGGAATTGTGTGAGTAGCTAGAGGTAGCTACGCGTATTTTAATAGCTTTTGTATACACTGAATATGTATGTATACACTGATTATGTATAAATGTCCTAGAAAATGGTTTAAAGATTTTAAAGACTTGAAATACGTAAAGACTATTTTACCCCTATTGAGGGAAGTTCACCTAAGGATGATGCTAGCGTGACATGCTTGAAATGCATGATTTAAGGAATTTTTTGAATTAAGAAATTTTATTGGTTTTTAAGCAAAGTAAATCGATAGATTGGCCAGTAATTGCATAAATTTCACAAGATAACACTACGTAATTGTTATTTATATTTAAATGAAAATCCTTTAGAAAATGGGCAAACTATCAAGTTTATATAGAAACAGATAGTGTTGGCGCATAGCTCGCACTATATCTGCGTTTGTGAGTGTGCATAAAATGTGCTTGAGCGGTTGCTCGCACCGACTTGTGTGACATCATATGCATCACATGTGCTAGAGCGGTTGCTCGCACTAATTTTTACTATTGTGAAATGCATAAGAGGTGCTGGAGCCTAGCTCGCACCCTATTTTGACGGTTTTGACGGTTTTGACTGTTTTAACTGAATATGCATAAAAAGGTGCTGGAGCGATCGCTCGCACTAGTTTTAATGATTTGACATGCATGAGAGGTGCTGGAGCCTAGCTCGCATCCAGTTTTGATATGATATTGCATAAAAGTCGTGCTGGAGTGTAACTCGCACGAGATTTTAATGTATTTATGCATAAAACCGTACTGGAGCATTGCTCATACGAAGTTTTGATTTAGTTGAGTATTCATTCATGCTGGAGCATTGCTCGCACATGATTTTATATGGATTTATAACTCATTTTAAAGTCGTACTAGAGTGCTACTCGTACGCAGATTTTACTGATTTTATGAAACCATGCTAGAGCTTTGCTCGCAGGAGATTTTCAGATATCATGAATATGCATGGAGCCGTGCTAAAGCTTCGCTTGCATAGGGATTTATATGACATGCATATAGCCGTATTGGAGCCTCCTGTAGACTGTGTGTCACAGTGAGATGATATTCTCACACGTGCATACTGAGACAGAGATGGTATAGGTGGATAAGACCTATTATAGGCACCCCTGACTGAGCTTGGGTTCATGGAGTACGTTGTACCGTGTATGTCACGCAGAGTACGCTGTACCATGGGGATTGTTGGAGTGGAGTGGCATTAGCCATGAGGCAACAAGCCTTGCCCTTGCAATCCTGATGTTATGTTGATCTGGTGGGTAGGATCGACCCATCTCCCATTTCAGGTGTGATACCCCGCACACTAGGTACCGTGTTACCAGGGATCACTAGGTTATGGCCATAGTCCTTGTTGTTACTGATAGTCACCTACTTGTCTCACATGATATAACTTATGGTCTCGATAAACCAAGGTAGACCCGAGGGAGGGGTCAGGCCCCCGATTTTATGATTTTCTACTATGCTAATATATGTTTTAAAGGATTTTATGATATGTGACCCTAAAAGAAGGGTGGTTTTATAACCGAAGTTTTATAATGAATTTTAATGAATTGTTTTATGAGATGATTGACCCGTAAGGGTTAGGTTATACTGCAGTTTTAATGAAATGATTTGAATGCAGTAGCATGATGATGTTTTCCATGCTTTCATTTCAAATTCATGATTTGTCTTACATGACATGAAAGAATGCATGATCTTGATTACTTCATGCTAATAATGATTTAAGGATGTCACATAAAATGCTATTGATGCATGAATTACATGCTTTCTATATGCACAAATAGTTATGATAAACTATTTCATGGATATATACATGATTTTGTGCTTGAGATTTTATTGAAAAGAAATGGATTTTAAGGGCATGGCATTATGAGCATGTAGATAGTGGAGCTATCTACTTACTTGCATAATTGCCTTACTGAGCGTGTGGTTTGCTCCCCCGCCTTATTTTTCCATCTTTTCAGAGCACTCGCAGTAGTTGGTGAGCGGTTGAGAACTTGCATCTTGGTATCCGCTGCTTCCCATCGAGAGACAGGTATACACATTTGTATAGTTTTGTATCTAAATATGTAATGCACAGTACTGTAAATGAATATGATGTCGGGGATGTATGGTGATGTAATACCATTGTATATGTATTTAATTAAAGTTAAAAGATAGTAAACTCTGATATTTGAATGTGGTTATGGAAATGGAATGATAATTAGTGTAGGGGAACGAACACCGAATCATAGCCTAATTGTTTGTATGATGGTCACGATGAGAGAAAGGTAAGAATTAAATAGTAAATGAAAAGCGAAAAATTTACTCTGATTTTTAGGTAATTTGGGTCGTGACAGGGGTTAGGGTATGATAAAGTCGATTTAGGTTTAATTACCCCTCAACATGCATTACTTTCTAGGATCTTTCGTGTAAGAGCTCATATTTATTTCCCCCAAACTTTTTTATTTTTCTAAACATTTTATTCGATTTTTGTATTTTTCATCTTTCTTCTTTTCTTTTTCTTTTTCTTTCATTTTTTTTCATTTCATTTTTTTTCAAACTTTCACCATCTCCTAAGACCCTTATGTACATAGCTCACAATACATCCCAATGACTTTTCATGCTTTCGGGGTAAGGGATTGGAAAAAAGTGTTTAAGCTAAGGAAAATTTTTGCACAGAGAAAAGCTTATTTGGCTCAGATGGTTGATTAGGGATAAAATATGTACAGGGATTGCTATAAAGGCTCAAATGATCCAAAGATGGCCTAAATCATGTCCCTAATTAAATGTGATCTAATATTTCACCTCGAGATCAGATCAAACAAATTCTAGAATATGATACACAAAATCAATTGAACAAATGCAATCCTATGTCCACATAAGCTTTCTCTAAATAAATATACAGATTCATGACATGACATCTGCATAAGATGAGGAAATCACAATCAAAATCAAGGCAAATTCAAGAATTCAACTTCTTGCTTTTCCTATAATCATGCTTCTTAGTCAATCAAAGCCAGACTAAATCGTGGGGTCATATCATCAAAATATGGGAAAACTACATGGTAAGAACTAAATCATCCAAAAATTTAACAATGAAAGCTCAAATTTTCGAAATAGTTTTGAAAGTTTTTTTCAATTTTGCCCAAATTTTCAAAATTACTCAAGTGATATCCCCTCCCCCAAACTAAAAGTGCACAGTATCCTCAGTGTGCAGATAATATAAACATTTAAGCTCAAGAACAGAGTACTCCCCTTTTTGATGATGATGACGAACAATCGAAGCTTGATTGAAAACATAAAACTAGAAAAGAAATATGTAAAATAAACAAAGAAAGAAACAACAGAAAAGAACTGTACAAAGAGTGAAAAGAAAAACACAACCACTTCAAATTCAACTGAAGAACACAACACTCAGCAGCAGGACGAAGAGTAGGAGGATTAGCCAGAGTGGTGACAAAATATTGACAGTTAAATCCTCCTTAACTCTATCTACTTGTCTTCTTCTTTCAGACTTCTTATGCTCAAGCCTTATATCCTCCTTAATCACTATCTTAAAACACTCTTGAGAGTCATCAGGGAGCTTCAAAGGTTTGAAAATATTAAACTTCACTTCCTGATCTTGGACTCTCATTGTTAACTCCCCCTTTTGTACATCAATTAAAGTTCTATCAGTCACTAGGAAAGGTCTGCCTAGTATAATGGGGACTTCCCTGTCTTCCTCAATGTCTAACACGATAAAATCCGCAGGGAAAATAAATTTGTCCACCTTTACTAACACATCCTCAATGACCCCCTTTGGATATTTAATGGATCGAACAACTAGCTGAAGGGTCACTGTGGTAGGCTTGACATCCCCTATTCCTAACTTTTGGTAGATTGACTAAGGCATCAGATTTATACTGGCTCCTAAATCACACAAGGCTCTACCAAAGAACAGATTTCCTATCGTGCAGGGTATGGTAAAACTCCCGAGATCTTTAAGCTTGGGGGTAATTTCCTCTGAATAATTGCACTACATTCCTCAGTTAAGGCCACCATCTTATAATCTTCCAATCTTCTTTTCCTAGAGAGGATATCCTTTAAAAACTTCACATAACTTGACATTTGCTCTAAAGCATCTGCGAAAGGAATGTTGATGTGAAGTTTCTTAAAAACCTCAAGAAATTTAGCAAATTCTTGATCCAGTTTTTTATTTTGGAACCTCTAAAGAAAAGGTACTGGTGGTCTAACTGGAATGGATGTAGTGGTAACATGTGTAGCATCAGAGGATGAGGAAGGCTGTGAAGAAGAAGAAGGTATAGATGAAGAAGCGCCTAGCTTTGTTTCCTTTGTAGCCTGATCTTTTAGTTCCTGCTCTTTCTGAGCTGCTTCTTTAGAACTTATGGGTTTTTCAACTATGGGCTCTTCAGGACTGGACTTAACTTATGGCTCATCTAGCTCTCTGCCGCTCTTAAGGGTGATGGATTTCACATGTTCTTTACCCTCCCTTTTCCTAACAGGATTAGCTTTAATGTTACTAGGAAGGGTCCCCTGAGGACGCTGGCTAAGAGCATTCTCTATTTGTCCAACCTAAACATCTAAGTTCTTAATTGAGGTAGCTTGATTTTGCAGGATCGTTTTGAACATTTCCTCTAGTGTAGGCTTCTTCTCAGCTGCTGGTAAGTGTTGGGGTTGTGGTGGTGGTGGTGGTTGATGGAAGTGAGGTGGATGATGTTGAAATTGAGGTGGGGATGGTTGGTGAGGCGGAGGATATGGAAACTGTTGTTGTGGTGGTACATGAACAGGTGGATCTTGAAAACCAGGGGATCTTACAGGTTTGGAATTAGAAGGTTGCCCTTGATTTTGGTTCTTGGAAAAATTAGGATGGTTCCTCCACCCTGGGTTGTAGGTGTTTGAAAAGGGATTGTTCTGTTGCTTCTGAGATGGGGCAACGTACTGAACCGATTCTAGGTTAAGCGGACGCCTATCTACAAAGTGTGTACCACCACACAGATCGCAGAAAAGAAAAGGACTTTGTACATAATAGACATGATTAGGGCTGGTGGAAGGATTATGTTGGGTACTAAGTGACTCTACCTTCTTCGTAAGGTTAGCAATTTGAGAGGTCAAGGTAGACAATGCGTCAAGCTCATAGATACCCGCCGACTTCTTAGGCAGTTGCCTCTCCAAAGATTATAGATAGTTGTTAGCAGCCATCTTGTCTAAGAGCTCGTAAGCTTTCTCCTCTGTTTTGCACATTAGGGCTCCTCTCGCAGCAACGTTAATAATGGTCCTATTTTGGCTTGTAAGTTCATTGTAGAAATTCTGGACTTGCAGCCATAAAGGTAGGCCATGATGAGGGCACTTCCTAAGAAGTTCCTTATATCGTTCCCATGCTTCGTAAAGAGATTCAGAATCGAACTGGGTAAAGGAAGATATGTCACTATAGAGTTTGGCCATTTTAGAGGGAGGGAGAAACTTAGCTAAAAATTGATGGGCTAACTCGTCCCATGTAGAAATGGATCCTGGAGGCAAGGAGGTTAACTAGTGTCACCCCTATCCCTAAGCGAGAAGGGGAATAATCTAAGCCTAAGCGAATCATCAGATAATCTATTGTGCTTGAAGGCGTTGCATAGGTCCAGGAATTGCCCGAGGTGAGCATGTGGGTCGTCATGCAGAAGCCCACTGAACTGTAAAGAAGTCTGGATCATCTGAAAGATTGCATGCTTAATTTCGAAATTGTCTGCAGGGATAGCTGGTGGCCTAATGCCGGTATAATATCCTCTGATCGTTGGCACTGCATAATCTCCAACGGTCCTAATTTCTCTATTATCTGTCATGGTGTTTTGCAGCGGAGCTATAAAATTCCTAGAATCCTTTCGAATTGTCCTAAGCGTTCTTTCAATTTCAGGATCTAAAGGAAAGCAATCATAATTCCTTGCTCTACACATGTAAAAATCAAAAAGTCCTCAAAAATTTTTTTTAAGTTTTTTTACTTTTTTCAAATTTTTTTTATGAAAGAGAAAATTAACTGATCTAGATTAAAGCTCTAAATATTTACAACCTAAGTATTTACAAGCTAGAATTACACCTAAGCATAATTTCACCGATATTAATTACTGACTAATTATCCTTCCCCGGCAACGGCGCCAAAAACTTGATACGAACTACACCCACTCTATGTGATCTAGACGTTCTATCCGCAAGTGCACAGGTTGTACAAGTAATAATGGGATTTGAGTCCCGAATTATCGTCCCACAGAGAAGTTGAATTGCCTAATTAACTACAAGTTAATCTTACCCTAAGTATATCTTAGCAAATTATGAATTTTTAGGGAGTGATCTACAAGGCTAACAATACTGAAAATAATAAAAATTATAAACTAAAGAAAATAAAACCGAGCTAAAATTACTTACAAAGCTTCAAGCAATTAAAAGCAATACACCTACAAAAAATAATTAAAACAGTTAAAATTAATTAATGCAAATAAACTAAATTGCAAATAAGAAATAAAATTAACTTGAATAAAAATAAAATGTGAATGCAATTAATCTAACTATGAAAATGCAATTTAAACTAACTTAATTCTAATGAAATAAAATTCTAAAAATAAAATTTCAAAATATAATTATAAATATAAATGCCTAAAGTAATGATTCTAAATTAATCCTGACTATAACTAATTACTAACCTAACACTAGAATATAAATAATGCATGAAAAATAAATATTTTTGGATTTTTCAATTTAAAATGAAAACTTAAAAATGCATAAAATAATTTTACTCTAATTCTAAATGCAACTCATAAATTCTACACTAACATCAAATCCTAAATCCTATTACATAAAATTAACAATTAACATAAATTAAAACTAAGCTTAAACTAACTAATAAAGACAAATATAACTAACATGCAAATTTAATTTCAAAAATCTAACTAAGCTAAAATCTAAAATTTAAAAGGAATAATGACAATAAAAATAAACTAAAATAAAAGACATGTATGAAAATTGGATTTGGTTGATCAAAATGAAATGGCCAAACATGGCCTTAAACACTTGTCCAACCGAGTGGCCCCGTTTGAGTTGTACAGTGCAAGGTTCTTCTCCAGGTGTTGCCCAGGCATTGCTCTCGGTACCAGCCTTCTGCTCCATGCGTTCTCCAGGTCTGATCTAGGTGTTGTCCTCAGCTGTGTCCAGGTGCTGCTAACAGTGATGTCCATGACCTCTGCATCAGCTCCCTGCCCATACTGCTGGTAGCACTCGCTACGGTGCTTACTGCCTTCAGCAAAAACGGAACTTGTAGCAGCCTCAACAATGTACAATAGTCGCTGGTTGTAAAATGAAAAGCAGCGCACAGCAAGGAATATCAGGAACATCAGCTGTTGCTTCATTGCCACCCCTTGCAAATACTGTCGCCATCTACCCTAAAATAGAAACAGAGAAGGAAATGCATGAAAGTAACTTGAATGCATGAAAAATAGAGGATTAGACGGTATCATTCAACCCATCCTTCTTGATGTGATCTTCCGGAAAACAATAGATCATCGAGACAAAACTCATAGAAAAAGAATCATCTACAGAGACCCGAAGCTTCAACATCAATGGATTAATACATAATAATGAGTAAAACCGACGGTGAACAGTAGCAAAATGTAAAAACAGGGTAGAACAGAGAATGCTACTGGAAGATAAAAAAAATCAAACTAAACATCAACAACTATAAAGTGGAAATGCAACTAACGGAAACTCAAGCTACCAATGAACATAGACTAATCAAATTAGCTGAACCCGAGAGCTAAGGTCTCGGTTGCTTGCTATTGGCTCATACCCGACTCATCACATTGCTCAGAAATTTACAGCAATTAATATAAACATAATGGAAGTGAAAATGAAGGGAAAGGATGACGGAATAATTTAGGAACGCAGCAGAGCAAAGAGAGATGCTTTGACCGCTGTCACCGGCTACAAACAGCTTCTCTCGATCTCGATTCCACCCGAAAGCAAAGTTGCCGAATGAGCATTAGAACAACAAAGGAAGAAAACCCAATACCAGGAACTCGAGTAGACACAAAAGAAAAAATGAAAACAAATGTGATAAGAGAGAATACTAACTACTAGAATGAAAAATTTTCATTTCAATCGAATAAAAACTAAAGCTTGTAAAATTTCGATATCAATGGTGGCTTTCACGAAACTAACATGAAAAGCTTTTAATAAATATGAAAATTGCTGTGAACAGTAACATAAAGAAATGGTGGCTTACGGAAAGACTTCAAAAAAAAAAAGTATTCTAAAACTATTTAACCCTAGGCTACCTATTGCTCTACCTTAACTACTTTACCCTAAACTACACTACTCCTAAATTCTACACTACTTAGTTTTTCAATTGCTCATCATATTCTATTTATACACAAAATTAGGGGTACAATTGTAATTTCTAATCCTAGATGAGTTGGCATTGTTTGGCCACTTGTCTTCATTTGATTTGCTGCAGAGTAGATATTTCCACGTCACTTGTCTTTTTGTCCAATTAGTTGTGCGATGTGGCCCGTCGTGTGTCTTCCAGAAGGTTGGCACGATGTTCATCGATCTTATCATTTCAGAGCGAATAAAATACGGACACCTCACATCATGCTTGTCCAGACGACTAGTGACTCGGTCTGCAATTTTGAAGTGGTCCAGTCTCTTTTAGCCCGTTTTCAGCCCATTTTTGACTGAAACGACTGAGTTTCATCCAGATTTAATTTACCTGCACATTAAAGAATTTTAATTAAATAAAGGGGATAATTAATAAAATAATATGGGGATTTAAATAATTAATTAAGCAATTAAGCACAAATAATTCTATTAAAAATAGAATTATCAATAAAAGCAACATGCTAAACCCAGTGGATCTGAATCATTCTGATTGAAAAGAAGAACTTAAAATGAGAAAATATAGGGAGCTCATGAAGGAAAGTCGGTTTGATTTGGTCCCGAACATAGAGAACTAGAGTAAAAGCCAAAAAGGGCTAAACGAGTCCGAAATGGTCAGTTTAATGTGTTTTAGGCATATTCACCTCCCGGAAACGGCCAAAACGTAAAGACGAGAGTGTAAACCCTAAGATATGATACTTTCATATTTTTGAGAAAAAGTCAAACGTGGTCAATGGTCAAAAAAAGTCAAAGGTAGTTAAGAAAAGTGGACTTTGACCATAGTTGACTAACCATGGTTAAAATTTAAACTAAGTATGATTAAATTTTGGGGAAGAAATATTTTTGGTCAAAATACAAGATAATCATCCCCTGAAGTAGGAAAAAATTATTTAATCGAAATTGGGATTAAATTTAATGGGTAAAAATGTAATGGGCCAAAGTGGAAATTTTAAAACCCATTAAGGTGTAACAAGTGTGGGCCGAATTTCTTAGGCCCATTAGGCCGAATTGTTGGGTCGAATTGTGGGCCCAATATTTAGACAATTGAAGGCTCAATAGGTAGTAAAAATTTTAGTTTGAAAGCCCATTAGGATGGCCCAAACCGGAGGCCCAAAAGCTAGGCCCAATTGTTAAATTTCAAGCCCATTAGTAAATGGTAACAAAAGCCAAATTGGTAACTATCACCTAAACCTATTCAAGTCAAATTTGTTGGCTGAATTTCATGACTTAATAACTAAGTCTTTGTATTATAAAATTAGCCAACACAACATCATCTTCTTCCTTAAGCATTCGACAAAGAGAGGAAACCATTAACAAACAAATAGTCAAGTTTTCTCTCACTAGAAATCACTAGGATAAAAGCATATTTGGAACTTGCAATTTTCATGAAAGTTGTTCCAAATTGAGAGAGGATTAACATATGTTGGAATTGGCTATCAAGGAGCCAAAGTGAGCAACCCAAGAGGCTACAAAGTTAAGGCCAAGTGTGAAAGTGCAAGCTAGGTATAATTTCAAGCTTTCAAATTTATATATGTTAATCTATACATTATTCTAAGTTGATTGATATATGTTTTATGCATTGAAACACATGAAATCACCATGAACTAAAGTTGGCCAAGAATGGGTGATTGTAAATTGATGATTACCCAATTGATTTTAAGGCATGAATAGAGTGGTATACATGTGTTTATGATTATGGTATAGTTAGTTTTATTCAATTTGATCAATTGATGGATGAATTAAAGTTGGCAGTCAAGGTGTTTGATAAAATGCCTAAATGAACTAAGTAAGCTTAAGATAATTTCCAACCAAGTGTATGACAAAATGCCTAAGTGAGATTGGCATGATGGTGGCGTGGTGCTCGGCCATGGGCGGCATGGCTAAGCGTGATAGCTCTCGGCCACATGCCATGGCTGAGAGGTCCAATGGGCCAAGCCCAATTGGTTTCAACCCAATGAGATGTAATGGGCTTCGAACAAGCCCAATAGGCCCAACGAAAATGAATAGTAAAATGGAAATGCGCTTAAAACAATGTTAGGCCCATTAAGGTTTATCAAGGCCCATTAAGTGAAATAAACTGTATTAAATGTGAAATATAGTAGGAAAAGTGTAATTAACCTAATGAATGGGTATATGCAGCTCCAGAGGTTATCGGAGGAGCAAATCGGACAATTGGATCGAGCAGCGTTGAGGAAGTAAAATTTATCGAGTGATTGCAAGTAAGGGACTTTTGTGAGTAGTTAGAGATATCTATGCGTAGTTTTGTCTGCTTTTACATTCACTTAAAAACTCTGAGGGTAAGAGAAAGTGAATAATATTTATAGCAACCCGATAATGGCAAATTATGATTTTACCCATAGTTAGGAAAAAAGTCAACTTTTGGGAAACATTGTAAAAAGCATGGAAACCACATTTTTTAGTGTTTTTACTGCTGTTTAGCAGAAGAGTAGGTAGATGGGCTAATGTTTTCATGGTTGATGAGAAATAGCACAATTTATAGTGCTGATTTTTATGTTTTGAAAATCATCCCTTTCAAAGAGCCATCTATCGAATTATGTGAGAAAAAATCATGCTAGAGCACAGCTTGCACTTGATTTCATATGTTTTCCACATATATTAGTGATGAAGTATGATTCACACTAGATTTCCATAACATGCATGATAGAGTGCTGGAGCATTGCTTGTACTCAGTTTTATATGATTTATGCATGATAGAGTGCTAGAGTAATTGCTCGTACTCGATTTGATGAGTTTTATGCATGGCATAGTATTGGAGCGATTGCTCGTACTTGATTTGAAACATGAATTATGCATGACCTAGTGCTGGAGGCTTACTCGCACTAGTGTTCGTTATTTTGAGATGCATAAACAATGTTTAAGCGGGGTGTTGACTATGGGTCACACTTAAGGCGCGCACCGTAGTTTTACTGTGATATATAAAACATGTTTGAAAATCATGATGATTTGCTCGTGTAGACTGAGTGTCACACTGTTGAATGTTCGCACGTGGATTTAGAGTTGTGTATTGATTATCCATTGAGATAGGGTCCACGGGTGTACGTTGTACCGTGTATGTGTCACGGAGTACGCTGTACTGTGTGTTGTTTTGTTGTTGTGGAGTGAATAGCTGGCGATTGTGAGGATTTGACCCACCTCCCGTGGCAGAAGTGATTGCCCCACACACTGAGTACTGTGTAGCCTAGGATCACCATTATAGGATATGGCCGTAGTCTAGGATATTATTGCATTTAGCCACTGAGTCTTACATGATATATCACTTGATTTTTTATACGGATAGACTTGAGGGATGGGTCAAAAATTCGATTGTTATGTTGTGAATGATTGAAATGTCATATTTACTGTGATTTGAATATAAATGGAATGATTTTTCAAAAGGCATTGGGAAATTATAAAGATGCAATGTTTTGCACGAAATGCCAACATTTGAGAACTCAGCATGATTTCTGTACATGAGATTTTGTCACAACCCAAATTACCTAAAAATCAGAGTAAATTTTTCGATTTTTCATTTATTATTTAATTCTTACATTTCTCTCATCGTGACCATCCTACAAACAGTTGGGCTATGATTCGGTGTTAGTCACCTCTCACTTATTTACCATTTCATTTCCATAATCACATTCACATATCAGAGTTTACAATATTTTTACTTTAACTGAATACATACACAATGGTATTTATAACTCTACATCCCCGACATCATAATCGTTTACAGTACTGTGCATTACATATTTAGATACAAAACTATACAAATGTGTATACCTATCTCTCGATGGGAAGCAGCGGATACCAATGCATGCAAGTCCTCAGCCGCTCACTAACTATTGTGAGTGCTCTGAAAAGATGGGAAAATAAGGGGGGTGAGCAAACCACACGCTCAGTAAGGAAATTATGCAAGTAAGTAGATAAGTCCACTATCTACATGCTCATAATGCCATACCCTTAAAATCCATTTCTTTTCATTAAAATCTCAAGTACAAAATCATGTATTTCATCATGACTTAATTTATAAAACTGTTCGTGCATATATAAATCATACTGCTTATGCATCAATAGCATTTTATGTGACATCATTAAATCATACTTAGCATGAATTAAATCAAAATCATGCATTATTTCATGCGATATAAAACAAATCATGAGATACAATCATTTATCATTAAAGCATGGAAAACTCATCATGCTACTTCATTCAAATCACTTTACTAAAATGCAAAATAAAATAACCCCATCCAAGTCAACTATCTCCTAATAATCTCAATTTCATAAAACCATTCGTTATAAAATTCGGTTAAAATCACATTTCAAACAAATTCATAAAATCAGGGGTCTGACCCCTCCCTCGGGTCTACCCTGGTCTATTGACCGATAGTTATATCATGTGAGACATGTAGGTGACTATCAATAACAACATAGGACTATGGCCATAACCTCGTGATCTCTGGCAACACGGTACCTAGTGTGTGGGGTATCACACCTGAAAAGGAAGGTGGGTCGGTCTTACCCGCCAGAACATCATAACATCAGGATTGGAAGGGCAAGGCTTGCTGCCTCGTGGCTAATGCCACTCCACTCCAACAATCACCATGGTACAGCGTACTCCGCGTGACATACACGATACAACGTACTTCGTGAACCCAAGCTCTGTCAGGGGTGCCTGCAATAGGTCTTATCCACCCATATCATCTTTGTCTCAGTATGCACGTGTGAGCATATCATCTCACTGTGACACAGTCTATAGGAGGCTCTAACACTGCTATATGCATGTAATATAAATCCCTGTGCGAGTGAAGCTCTAGCACGGCTCCATGCATATTCATGATATCAGAAAATCTCGTGCGAGCGAAACTCTAGCACGATTTCATAGAAATCAATGAAATCTGCGTACGAGCAACGCTCCAATACGACTTAAAATAATTATAAATTCAAGTAAAATCCACGTACGAGCAATGCTCTAGTACGGATATGTATAAAAACTCAGTGAAAACCTCGTACGAGAAAAACTCCAGTATGCCTTTAAAATGAGTTATAAAACCATATAAAACTTTGTGCGAGCAAGCTCCAGCACGATGTTATGCATTAATAAATAAAATCTCGTGCGAGTTATACTCCAGCATGACTTTATGTATAAATAAATCAAATCTCGTGCGAGTTACACTCCAGCACGGCTTTATGCATAAATAAATCAAATCTTGTGCGAGTTACACTCCAGCATGACTTTTATGTAATATCATATCAAAACAGGTCAGAACATGTCAAAACAGAGTGCGAGCTAGGCTCCAGCACTTCTTATGCATTTCACAAGAATAAAAATCAGTGCGAGCAACCGCTCTAGCACATTTTATGCATATGATGTCAGACAAGTCGGTGCGAGCAACCGCTCAGGCACATTTTATGCACACTCACAAACGCAGATATAGTGCGAGCTAGCGCTAGCACTATCTGTTTCCATGTAAACTTGATAGTTGGCCCATTTTCCAAGGAAATTTCATTTAAATATTAATAACACCTACGTAGTGTTATCTTGTGAAATTTATGCAATTACTGGCCAATCTATTGTTTTGCTTTGATTAAAACCAATAAAATTCCTTAATTCAAAAAATTCCTTAAATCATGCATTTCATGCATGTCATGTTTTCACCATCCTTAGGTGAACTTCCCTCAATAGGGGAAAAATAGTCTTTTCCTATTTCGAGTCCTTAAATCTTTAAACCATTTTTTTAGACTTTTATACAAAATCAGTGTATACATACATATTTAGTGTATACAAAAGCTATTAAAATACGCGTAGCTACCTCTAGCTACACAATTCCCTTACCTCATTTTCTGTATAGTCTGACCTTTCCACTGATGACTCGTCACGCAGTCCGATTTGCTCCAAATCCAATCTCCGAAACTGTGGATACATATTCATCAGGTCAAATACAATACAATTAATTTTATTTCATATTTTTTGGGCTTAACTTTAAATCATTGGGCTCGTTTACCCATATTGGGCTCGATTGCACCATATTGGGTCTTAACTGGCCTTAAGCCCATTTTCTCACTTACTATTCATATTATTGAGGCCTATTTGGCTCATTGGCTGACCAGTATTTATTGAGCCCCATTCTAAATTTTCGAATAGCTTAATTAAATATTTACGGCAATTTATCCTAATTTCTAAAATTTAATCCATTAAATGCGGAATTTAAATCCGTAATTTATGCGATAAATATCAACCATGCATAATTATGCAAAATTGTCGTAAATAAGGGTTACTTACTCGAGATTTCATGATAGTACGTAAAACGAGACTGTCTCGAGCTCTCATTTGACGTTAATTGTCGAGCTACACAATTAAATAATTTTTTCGAGTAAACTTTCAGTCAAATATCAATCAAATTAAATATTCTGAAATTTAAATCGGTCGATTTGACCGCTTGCCGACTTACCCGTAGCTCGATTACATCACTGGAACTTTTCTCAATTTTTTCTATCTTTTTCTTTTTCCTTTTTTCTTCCTTTTTCCTTTTCTTTTTGGCTGAACCGGTTCGGTCTGGTTCATCCAGTTCAGACCGTTGGTTCAGTCCGGTTCGGCCGGTTTAGTGGCTCGCCGACCGATTTTCACTGCCAGTGGCTCCGCAGGGTCGTCCGAGGCACATATCT
The DNA here is from genome assembly GCA_033439115.1 of Firmiana major. Taxonomy (NCBI): domain Eukaryota; kingdom Viridiplantae; phylum Streptophyta; class Magnoliopsida; order Malvales; family Malvaceae; genus Firmiana; species Firmiana major. The sequence continues at coordinate 36,804,837 of CM065907.1, read as the reverse complement.
GGTCTCAGTTTCGTCCGAGGTCGTCGAAAAGTGGCCGGTTCGACTCTTCTCTCCTTCGTCGGTGGTACCGTTTCTTTTCTTCCTCCGTTTTCAGCGCTGGCCACCGTCTTACCCGCCAGTGTTGCCACCAATCGCGTTGCCTATGCCTGGGTGACGCTCGGCTGGTGGTGGCCGGGCCCAGATCGACGCCGATCGTCGGATTTCTCCCTCTTTCTCCTCTCTCGGCTTTTCATCTCTCTTTCGCCGGTGTTTCTCTCGTCGTTCGTGCTTCCATCGTCGGATTCTGCCTGGGGTCGGTGTTGGCTACCTTCCCCCTCGTCAGCCACTCGCCTGAGCCATCGTCGGTGGTCGGCAAAAAGGGGCTCGACTCCTCAGCTTCGTTTTTTCCTCAAAAATCGTGAAACACGATTTCGATTTTTTTAATTTTAATTTTATTTATTTATTTTTTAATATTATTTTATTCATTATTATATTATTATTTTTCCAAAATATCTAAAAAATTATATTTAATTCATTTAACCAATAAATAAATTTATCGATATTATTTCAACTTTTCGGTATAATTTTTGACTATTTTCGGGATTATTTCCCGATGTGAAAATTTCGATTAATCCCAATAAATTCATATCTTGATCAATTTAACACGAAATTTAATTATTTCTTCATTATTGATAAAGATTTCTCAATCCCATATTTTTAATTAAATTTCCTTGTCACGATAAATACAGAATTTTGATCTTTTGACCGTTTTACCCTTCACGTGTTCGGGAATACCATTTCAATCCTTTTGCATTTTTAAATGCACTCGAAAATTTTTATTCACTCCCTTATGCTCTTATGATAAAAAATCGGGTCTTACAATCTCCCCCACTTAAGAAATTTGGTCCTCCAAATTAGAACCAAGTCAAATGGGTCCATAAACAACTCTGGGTACGTCAATCGCATCATACTTTTCAATTCTCATGTAACTTTTTCGGGAGTGTAATACTACCAATATACTTAACTAGGGAGATCATCTTAAACCTCAACACTTTCTCCTTCCTGTTTAGTACCTGAATCAATTTTTTTCCAACATACGTTACACTTTCATTGAGCTAAGCTGTTGGAGCTCATATTCGATCACATATGCTGGATCCGGATAGTATTTCTGAAGCATCAAAAGATGGGACACATTGTGGATGCCTGCTAATTTAGGTGGTAACGCCAACCTACAGATCTTAGTTCCCACTTTGTCCAATATCTCTTTCCGAATCTCATTATGCTTTTAGGACAAGTAACTGCCACAATACTGATTCACTCTTGGTGAATTCCAATGGTTTTTTTGTCTCTTGTCAACAAAGCTTTCTGTCTACTCTGAGGTGTTCTTAATCTCTCAAAAATCAACTGAACATCCTCAGAGGTTTGTCTTACCAATTCGAGAACAATTCTCTATCGGTCACCCACTTCTTCTCATCTAAATCGGGGAATAACCCCTACGGCCATACAATGCCTCATATAAAATGTTATCCCGATACTCAAGTGCCAACTATCATTATTGGCGATTTCGATTAGTAATAACCGATCATCCCAGGAGCTTGTAGAATCAATGGCAAACACTCTCATCATATCCTCCAGAACCTGTACAGTCCTCTCTTACTGACCATCTGTCTAAGGAAGGAAGCTGTGCTAACACTCAATCAGGTTCCCATAGCTTCTTGGAAAATATTCCTAGCAGTGGGAAGTGAAACGGGAATCTCTATCTGATACCAAGCTCACTATAACGCTACATAATGTTCCACAATTTTCCATACACTTAGTTTCTCTCATGATCCTTGAACTATCTGGATCCATAAACCACTATCTTCCCATTTTACATCAATACACAGCCAACTCATTATTTTGAGGTATCCATACACACTGAAACCTCATAAGCTGTTGGTTATGGTGAGAATAATTATGGTGGTCAGTTTATTACTTCAATATACCAAAACTCATGGAAGCTAATTTCATACTTATCATCCCACTCGTATGCAATCTTTTTTCGAACGATAAATGTCAACTGAGCAACCAATTTCGAGAAACTCTCAACAACTCGTCTGTAAGACAGTTTCTTGTTACTACTCATGTTCTTCCCCGGACTTCGAATACATTAAAATATCATCGCTAAAGATGACAACCAATCGGTCCAGGTAAGGTTTAAATACCTCATCGTAGTTGAGTTTCATTAAATATTTCAATCACCTATATCCTTGACCTATGTGCGCATAAACGTGTAATGTCATTTCGAAATCGCTTCCGTTTGAGATACTAGCTCGCGTCATTTCCTTTTTCTTATATTAACGGCTTTTATAAAATTTTAATTTTTTTTAACCTTCATGATTACTTGAAATATATATTTCTTTATCGTACCAGTAAAGGTACCCAAATTTAAATGTATATATTACAACTGTCGATTTCAATTTATAGGTTATGTGTGCGCTTCTAGACGCTGTCAAGTCTTCAGACGGAGAAGTATTTTGAAATACCTTTATTAACCCTCAGACTTGACCACATAGACTGGGTGTAGATATATACACCCCTTATACTTGGTCGCAATTCATAGTCACTACATATCGCTTAATCCAAATTACTTTAAATATCAATGATATTCTTACCTTGCATACGCCTCTTATTCCAATCTATCTTGTATTCAGGATCTATTACATCTCGAAGCTTATCTCCTTTCATTACTTGTTAAACTTACAATCCCTATACCCATATTCAATTAGTGATAATCATCTAACCATCATTATCTTGCCTAAGGGTACAGGCCTTACATCTTTCGCTAGCTTGTAAGCAACTAAAGGCGGTATGAATAAATGTGTGGCACCAGGATCAAATAAAATAATTACTTCATTATTTGCAACCAGTGTGGTATCTTTCACTACATTCATTGAAACATCAATAGTGTCCTGGTCCAAGACATACACTCGCCCTCGTCCAACATCTTATTTTCGTGTTATCTACCACACATCCTACACTGTTTATACTTGCTACACTGCTCAAACTGTTACACTGCTCTCACTGCTACACTGCTCTCACAGCTACGGAGCAGGTCAGGGTCCTCATATCACAATACCCCTCATAAGTGTTGAAATTGTATACACTAGGACTTTACCAACCATCTTACCCCGTGACTCATAAGCTCTAAGCTTTTACCAAACTACCTTTCTCTCGTTTTGACATCTCTGTCATTCTCTATTCTCTTTTTGTCTCTATTTCGACCCTTCCTACCTTTCCCAATCTCAGAGACATACAACTCAAAGTCTTGTTCACACAACTGTATTCTGCGCACTGCCTCGGCATAGGTAGTGATGTCTAACTGGATCAATCAGACTCTAATTGACAATCTGAGCCCTTCATGAACTTTCAAACATTCCGACTCTCACTGTTCATAGTGTCGGGGTCATATCTACCTAGGAATATAAACTGAGTTTCATACTCGTTAATCAACCAGTTCCTCTGAGTCAGAGTAAAGGATTTCATCTGTAAGTTCCTTTAAGCAGTGTCTGAGATATTCTGTCACCGGAATACATCTAAAATTATTTTCCATGTCAGCTCTGGATGTCTAACGCTTAAGATGGGTCGAGCGGACTTCCACCAATATTCCGACTCACCTTCAAATCTCATACATACTCTGAGCAAATAGCTCTCAAAATATTCTCCACACTCCGTTCCAACCTCGCGAAGCGTATCTCAATATTGTCCGGTCTCTCTCTCAGACTCTGTTCGATCTCTCTGTCAGACTTGGTTCGATTTCTCTGTCGGACTCTGTGGGGCATGCTCAACATCAGCCTCCACTTCAATCTCATCTTGAGTCTCATGTGGTGACTCAGTATGACTCTCAGGCCTACCTCTACGACCTCGAGCACGTGTACTCGCCTCTCTACCATAGCGGCTATCAGTTAATAAGTCTACATTCTTCCATTCAAAACCAAATTCTTAGCTGCAATTCCATCTCGATATACACAATTGTATCTAAACAATGCACAGTATATGGGGAAGTAAGCTTCCTTAACAACTAACACCTACTCATATCAGGCCAACTTAGCTCTGATACCATTAAAACTGTCACGACCCAAATTACCTAAAAATCAGAGTAAATTTTTCACTTTTTCATTTATTATTTAATTCTTACCTTTCTCTCATCGTGACCATCCTACAAACAGTTGGGCTATGATTTGGTGTTAGTCACCTCTCACCTATTTACCATTCCATTTTCATAATCACATTCACATATCAGAGTTTACAATCTTTTGACTTTAACTGAATACATACACAATGGTATTTATAACTCTACATCCCCGACATCATAATCGTTTATAGTACTGTGCATTACATATTTAGATACAAAACTATACAAATGTGTATACCTGTCTCTTGATGGGAAGCAGCGGATACCAATGCATACAAGTCCTCAGCCGCTCACTAACTATTGTGAGTGCTCTGAAAAGATGGGAAAATAAAGGGGGTGAGCAAACCACACGCTCAGTAACGCAATTATGCAAGTAAGTAGATAGCTCCACTATCTACATGCTCATAATGCCATGCCCTTAAAATCCATTTCTTTTCATTAAAATCTGAAGTACAAAATCATGTATTTCATCATGACTTAATTTATAAAATTGTTCATGCATATATAAATCATACTACTTATGCATCAATAGCATTTTATGTGACATCATTAAATCATACTTAGCATGAATTAAATCAAAATCATGCATTATTTCATGCCATATAAAACAAATCATGAGATACAATAATTTATCATTAGAGCATGGAAAACTCATCATACTACTGTATTCAAATCACTTTATTAAAATACAGAATAAAATAGACCTATCCGAGTTAATTATCTCATAATAATCTTAATTTCATAAAACCATTCGTTATAAAATTCGGTTAAAATCACATTTCAAAAAAATTCATAAAATCGGGGGCCTGACCCCTCCCTCGGGTCTACCCTGGTCTATTGACCGATAGTTATATCATGTGAGACATGTAGGTGACTATCAATAACAACATAAGACTATGGCCATAACCTCATGATCCCTGGCAACACGGTACCTAGTGTGCGGGGTATCACACCTAAAACAGGAGGTGGGTCGGTCCTACCTGCCAGAACATCAGACCATCATAACATCAGGATTGCAAGGGCAAGGCTTGCTACCTCATGGCTAATGCCACTCCACTCCAACAATCCCCACGGTACAGCGTACTCCGCGTGACATACACGGTACAACGTACTCCGTGAACCCAAGCTCAGTTAGGGGTGCCTGCAATAGGTCTTATCCACCTATATCATCTCTGTCTCAGTATGCACGCGTGAGCATATCATCTCACTATGACACAGAGTCTATAGGAGGCTCCAACACGGCTATATGCATGTCATATAAATCCCTGTGCGAGCGAAGCTCTAGCACGGCTCCATGCATATTCATAATATCAAAAAATCTCATGCGAGGGAAACTCTGGCACGGTTTCATAGAAATTAATGAAATCTAGGTACGAGCAACACTCCAGTACGACTTAAAATGATTATAAATTCAAGTAAAATCCACGTACGAGCAGTGCTCTAGTACGGATAAGTATAAAAACTCAGTGAAAACCTCGTACGAGAAAACCTCCAGTACGGCTTTAAAATGAGTTATAAAACCATATAAAACTTCGTGCGAGCAAGCTCCAGCACGGTGTTATGCAACAATAAATCAAATCTCGTGCGAGTTACACTCCAACACGGCTTTATGCATAAATAAATCAAATCTTATGCGAGTTACACTCCAGCACGGCTTTATGCATAAATAAATCAAATCTCATGCGAGTTACACTCTAGCACGACTTTTATGCAATATCATATCAAAACAGGTCAAAATATGTCAAAACAGAGTGCGAGCTAGGCTCCAGCACTTCTCATGCATTTCACAAGAATAAAAATCAGTGCGAGCAACCGCTCAAGCATATTTTATGCACACTCACAAACGCAGATATAGTGCGAGCTATGCGCCAGTATTATCTGTTTCCATATAAACTTGATAGTTGGCCCGTTTTCTAAAGAAATTTCATTTAAATATTAATAACACCTACGTAGTGTTATCCTGTGAAATTTATGCAATTACTGGCCAATCTATCGTTTTGCTTTGATTAAAACCAATAAAATTCCTTAATTCGAAAAATTCCTTAAATCATGCATTTCATGCATGTCATGTTTTCACCATCCTTAGGTGAACTTCCCTCAATAGGGGAAAAATAGTCTTTTCCTATTTCGAGTCCTTAAATCTTTAAACCATTTTTTTGGACTTTTATACAAAATCAGTGTATACATACATATTCAGTGTATACAAAAGCTATTAAAATACGCGTAGCTACCTCTAGCTACTCACATAATTCCTTTACCTCATTTTCTGTATAATCTGACCTTTCCACTGATGACTCGTCACGCAGTCTGATTTGCTCCAAATCCAATCTCCGAAACTGGGGATACATATTCATCAGGTCAAATACAATACAATTAATTGTATTTCATATTTTTTGGGCTTAACTTTAAATCATTGGGCTCGTTTACCCATATTGGGCTCGATTACACCATAATGGGCCTTAATCGGCCTTATGCCTGTTTTCTCACTTACTATTCACATTATCGAGGCCTATTAGGCTCATTGGGCCCACCAGCATTTATTGAGCCCCATTCTAAATTTTCGAATAGCTTCATTAAATATATACGACAATTTATCCCAATTTCTAGAATTTAATCCATTAAATGCGGAATTTAAATCCGTAATTTATGCGATAAATATCAATCACGCATAATTATGTAAAATTGTCGTAAATAAGGGTTACATACCCGAGATTCCATTATAGTATGCAAAACGAGACTGTCTCGAGCTCTCGTTTGACGTCAATTGTCGAGCTACATAATTAAATAATTTTTTGGGTAAACTTTTAGTCGAATATTAATCAAATTAAACATTTCAAAATTTAAATCGATCGATTTGACTGCTTACCGACTTACCCGTAGCTCGATTGCATCACTTGAATTTTTCTCAATTTTTTTCTTTTTTCTTTTTCCTTTTTTCTTCCTTTTTCCTTTTCTTTTTGGCTGAACTGGTTCGGTCCGGTTCATCTGGTTTAGACCGCCAGATCAGTTCGGTTGAGCAGGTTTAGTGGCTCGCCGGTCGGTTCTCCACCGGTTTCCGCCGCCAGTGGCTCCGCAGGGTCGTCTAAGGCACATATCTGGTCTCGGTTTCTTCTCTCCTCTGTCAGCAGTACCGTTTCTTTTGTTTCTCTATTTTCGGTGCTGGCCGCCGTCTTACCCGCCGGTGTTGCCACCAACTGTGTCGCCTACGCCGGGTGACACTCGGCTGGTGGTGGCCGGGCCCAGATCGACGTCTGTCGTCGGATTTCTCCCTCTTTCTCCTCTTTCTTTCGCCGGCGTTTCTCTCACCGTTCGTGCTTCCATCGTCGGATTCTGCCTAGGGTCGACGTTGGCTGCCAACCCCCTCGTCAGCCGCTCGCCTGAGCCGTCGCCGGTGGTCGACAAAAAGGGGCTCGACTCCTCGGCTTCATTTTTTCCTCAAAACGCGATTTCGATTTTATTTTTATTATTATTTTATTCATTATTATATTATTATTTTGCCAAAATATATAAAAAATTATATTTAATTCATTTAACCAATAAATAAATTTATCGATATTATTTTGACTTTTCGGTATAATTTTCGACTATTTTCGGGATTATTTCCCGATGTGGAAATTCTGATTAATTCCATTAAATTCATATCTTGATCAATTTAACCCGAAATTTAATTATTTCTTCGTTATTGATCAAGATTTCGCAATCCCATATTTTTAATTAAATTTCCTTGTCACAATAAATACCGAATTTTGCTCATTTGACCGTTTTACCCTTCACATGTTTGGGAATACCATTTCAATCCTTTTGCATTTTTAAATGCACTCGAAAATTTTTATTCATTCCCCACTTAAGAAATTTGGTCCTCTAAATTAGAACCAAGTCAAATGGGTCCATAAAGAACTCCGGGTACGTCAATCGCATCATACTTTTCAATTCTCATGTAACTTTTTTTGGAGTGTAATACTACCAACATACTTAACTAGGGAGATCATCTTAAACCTCAACACTTTATCCTTCCTGTTTAGTACCCGAATCGATTTTTTTTCTAACATACGTTACACTTTCATTGAGCTAAGTTGTTGGAGCTCATATTCGATCATATATGCTGGATCCAGATAGTATTTCTGAAGCATCAAAAGATGGGACACATTATGGATGCCTGCTAATTTAGGTGGTAACGCCAACCTACAGGTTTTAGTTCCCACTTTGTCCAATATCTCTTTCCAAATCTCGTTACGCTTTCAGGATAAGTAACTACCACAATACTGGTTCACTCTTGGTGAATTCCAATGGTTTTCTGTTTCTTGTCAACATAGCTTTCCGTCTACTCTGAGGTGTTCTTAATCTCTCAAAAATCATCTGAACATCCTCAGAGGTTTGTCTTACCAATTCGGGAACAATTCTCTATCGGTCACCCACTTCTTCTCGTCTAAATCGGGGAATAACCCCTACGGCCATACAATGCCTCATATAAAATGTTATCCCGATACTGAAGTGCCAACTATCATTATTGGTGAATTCGATCAGTAATAACTGATCATCCCAGGAGCTTATAGAATCAATGGCACACACTCTCATCACATCCTCCAGAACCTGTACAGTCCTTTCTGACTGACAATCTATCTGAGGAAAAAAGCTATGCTAACACTCAATCAGGTTCCCATAGCTTCCTGGAAAATATTCCCAGCAATGGGAAGTGAAGCGGGAATCCATATTTGATACCAGTCTCACTGGAACGCTACATAATATTTCACAATTTTTCGTACATAATACTTTGCCTACGTACTTAGAGTATCAGGGGATTTCCTTAGCCAAAAGGTGGGCAAACTAAATCAATCTATCAACTATCATCGAGATAGCCTCGTGATTCCTCCGGGTCCTCTGTAAACTATCATGAAATTCATGGTAACTTGTTCTCTTTTTCGTGTCAATATAAGTAGAGGCTGTAATAATCCTGCAGACTTCTATTACTCTACCTTACTCTGCTGAAATACGAGACACTTCTCCACAATCTTTACAATGTCTTTTCATATCTGACCACCAATACCCTTTTCAGAGATTTCGATATATTTATTACTTCTCGGATGCACTGTATATCCCGAAGAGTGAGCATCTGACAATAGCACCATCTCATCAACATGGTCCTGGGGAGTACTTATACTGTCTCTGAACCTCTGTAAGTCATCATCACTCACTGTGAACACGGTCACAATACCCTTCTAAATCTGACCCACACTATCGACACCATGCCAATCATCACGCTAAGCCTGGTAAATTCAGTCACTCAAATCCGGTTCTAACCTCATGCTAGCTGTCATAAAATCACTGTCATCATCAGAAGGGATCACATCAGTACTGAGGCTCACAACCACTCTAGCAGCTCACGCTCCCTGACCATTATATGTGATACCATCCTGAGGCTCTTTCTGTTAAAGGCATCAACCATTACATTAGCCTTTCTTTTATGGTAAATTTTCCACAGTCATAATCCTTAGAAGCTCTAACCCTCTTGGTTATCTCATATTCTACTCTTTCTATGAAAACAGTTACTCGAGGCTTTTACGATCAGTGCATACCCGAAATTTCTTACTATATAAGTGGTGGCGCCATACTTTTAGTGTAAATGCTACGGCTGCCAACTCTAAATCATGGGTTGGATAGTTTCTCTCATGATCCTTGAACTAGCTGGATCCATAAACGACAATCTTACCATTTTACATCAATACACAGCCCACTCATTATTTTGAGGTATCCATACACACTGAAATCTCTTGAGCTATTGGTTATGGTGAGAATAATTATGGTGGTCAGTTTATTACTTCAATATACCAAAACTCATCAAAGCTATTTTCATACTTATCATCCCACTCGTATGCAATCTTTTTCCGAATGATAAATGTCAACTGAGCAACCAATTTCGAGAAACTCTCAACAACTCGTCTATATGACAGTTTCCTGTTGCTACTCATGTTCTTCCCTAGACTTTGAATACATCAAAATATCTTCGCTAAAGATGACAACCAATCGGTCCAGGTAAGGTTTAAATACCTCATCGTAGTTGAGTTTCACTAAATAATTCAATCACCTATATCATTGACCTATGTACGCATAAACGTATAATGTCATTTCGAAATCGCTTCTGTTCGAGATACTAGCTCGCATCATTTCCTTTTTCTTATATTAACGACTTTTATGAAATTTTAATTTTTTTTAAACCTTCATGATTACTTGAAATCTATATTTCTTTATCGTACCAGTAAAGGTACCTAAATTTTAAATGTATATATTACAACTGTCGATTTCAATTTATAGGTTATGTGTGCGGTTCTAGACACTGTCAAGTCTTAAGCAGAGAAGTATTTTGAAATACCTTTATTAACCCTCAGACTTGACCACATAGACTGGGTGTAGATATATCCACCCCTTATACTTAGTCGCAATTCATAGTCACTACATATCGCTTAATCCAAATTACTTTAAATATCAATGATATTCTTACCTTGCATACACCTCTTATTCAAATATATCTTGTATTCAGGATCTATTACATCTCGAAGCTTATCTCCTTTCATTACTTGTTAAACTTACAATCCCTATACCCATATTCAGTTAGTGATAATCATCTAACCATCATCATCTTGCCTAAGGGTACAGGCTTCACATTTTTCGCTGGCTTGTACGCAACTGAAGGCGGTATGAATAAATGCGTGGCACCAGGATCAATTAAAATGATTACTTCATTATTTGTAACTAGTGTGGTATCTTCCACTACATCCATTGAAACATCAATAGTATCTTGGTCTAAGACATACACTCGCCCTCGTCCAACATCTTATTTTCGTGGTATCTACCACACATCCTACACTGTTTACACTTGCTACACTGCTCACACTGTTACACTGCTCTCACTGTTACGGAGCAGGTCGGGGTCCGTAAATCACAATACCCCTCATAAGTGTTGAAATTGTATACACTGGACTTTACTAACCATCGTACCCCGTGACTCATAAGCTCTAAGCTTTTACCAAACTACCTTTTTCTCGTTCTGACATCTCTGTCATTCTCTATTCTCTTTTTGTCTCTATTTCGGCCCTTCCTACCTTTCCTAATCTCAGAGGCATACAACTCATAATCTTGTTCACACAACTGTAGTCTGCGCACTACCTTGGCATAGGTAGTGATGTCTAACTGGATCAATCAGACTCTAATTGACAATCTGTGCCCTTCATGAACTTTCAGACATTCTGACTCTCACTGATCATAGTGTCGGGGTCATATTTGCCCAGGAATATAAACTGAGTTTCATACTCGTTAATCAACCAGTTCCTCTGGGTCAGAGTAAAGGATTTCATCTGTAAGTTCCTTTAAGCAGTGTCTGAGATATTCTATCACCGGAATACATCTATAATTATTTTTCATGTCAGCTCTGGATGTCTAACGCCTAAGATGGGTCCAACGGACTTCCACCAATATTCGACTCACCTTCAAATCTCATGCATACTCTGAGCAAATAGCTCTCAAAATATTCTCCACACTCCGTTCCAACCTCGCGAAGCGTATCTCAATACTGTTTGGTCTCTCTGTCAGACTCTGTCCGATCTCTCCGTTAGACTTTGTCCGATCTCTCTGTTGAACTCTGTGGGGCATGCTCAACATCAGCCTCCTCTTCAATCTCATCTTGAGTCTAATGTGGTGACTCGGTATGACTCTCAGGCCTACCTCTACGGCCTCGAGCTTGTGTACTCGCCTCTCTACCATAGCGGCTATCAGTTAATGAGTCTACATTCTTTCATTCAAAACTAAATTCTTATCTGCAATTCCATCTCGATATACACAATTGTATCTAAACAATGCACAATACATGGGGATGTAAGCTTCCTTAACCACTAACACCTACTCATATCAGGCCAACTCAGCTCTGATACCATTACAATTGTCACGACCCAAATTACCTAAAAATCAGAGTAAATTTTTTACTTTTTCATTTATTATTTAATTCTTACCTTTCTCTCATCTGACCATCCTACAAACAGTTGGGCTATGATTCGGTGTTAGTCACCTCTCACCTATTTACCATTACATTTCCATAATCACATTCACATATCAGAGTTTACAATCTTTTAACTTTAACTGAATACATACACAATGGTATTTATAACTCTACATCCTCGACATCATAATTGTTAACAGTACTGTGCATTACCTGTCTCTCGATGGGAAGCAACAGATACCAATGCATACAAGTCTTCAGCCGCTCACTAACTATTGTAAGTGCTCTAAAAAGATGGGAAAATAAGGGGGGTGAGCAAACCACACGCTCAGTAAGTCAATTATACAAGTAAGTAGATAGCTCCACTATCTACATGCTCATAATGCCATGCCCTTAAAATCCATTTCTTTTCATTAAAATCTCAAGTACAAAATCATGTATTTCATCATGACTTAATTTATAAAACTGTTCGTGCATATATAAATCATATTGCTTATGCATCAATAGCATTTTATGTGACATCATTAAATCATACTTAGCATGAATTAAATCAAAATCATGCATTATTTCATGCGATATAAAACAAATCATGAGATACAATCATTTATCATTAAAACATGGAAAACTCATCATGTTACTGCATTCAAATCACTTTATTAAAATGCAGAATAAAATAACCCCATCTGGGTCAATTATCTCATAATAATCTCAATTTCATAAAACCATTCGTTATAAACTTCGGTTAAAATCACATTTTAGAAAAATTCTTAAAATCGGGGGCTTGACCCCTCCCTCGGGTCTACCTTGGTCTATCGATCGATAGTTATATCATGTGAGACATGTTGGTGACTATCGATAACAACATAGGACTATGGCCATAACCTCGTGATCCCTGGCAACACGGTACCTAGTGTGCAGGATATCACACCTGAAACGGGAGGTGGGTCGGTCCTACCTGCCAGAACAGCATAACATCAGGATTGCGAGGGCAAGGCTTGCTGCCTCGTGGCTAATGCCACTCCACTCCAACAATCCCCATGGTACAGTGTACTCCACGTGATATACACGGTACAACGTAGTCTGTGAACCCAAGCTCAGCCAGGGGTGCCTGCAATAGGTCTTATCCACCCATATCATCTCTGTCTCAGTATGCACGTGTGAGCATATCATCTCACTGTGACACACTGTCTAAGGAGGCTCCAACACGGTTATATGCATGTCATATGAATCCCTGTGTGAGCGAAGCTCTAGCACGGCTCCATGCATATTCATGATATCAAAAAATCTCGTGCGAGCGAAGCTCTAGCACGATTTCATAGAAATCAATGAAATCTGCGTACGAGCAATGCTCTAGTACGACTTACAATAATTATAAATTCAAGTAAAATCCACGTACGAGCAATGCTCTAGTACGGATATGTATAAAAACTTAGTGAAAACCTCGTATGAGAAAGACTCCAGTACGACTTTAAAATGAGTTATAAAACCATATAAAACTTCGTGCGAGCAAGCTCCAGCATGGTGTTATGCATCAATAAATCAAATCTCGTGCGAGTTACACTCCAATACAGCTTTATGCATAAATAAATCAAATCTCGTGCGAGTTGCACTCCAGCACGACTTTATGCATAAATAAATCAAATCTCGTGCGAGTTACACTCCAGCATGACTTTTATGCAATATCATATCAAAACAGGTCAAAACATGTCAAAACATGTCAAAACAGAGTGGGAGCTAGGCTCCAGCACTTCTCATGCATTTCACAAGAATAAAAATCAGTGCAAGCAACCACTCTAGCACATTTCATGCATATGATGTCACACAAGTTGGTGTGAGTAACCACTCAAGCACATTTTATACACACTCACAAACGCAGATATAGTGCGAGCTATTTGCCAGCACTATCTGTTTCCATATAAACTTGATAGTTGGCCCGTTTTCCAAGGAAATTTCATTTAAATATTAATAACACCTACGTAGTGTTATCTTGTGAAATTTATACAATTACTGGCCAATCTATCATTTTTCTTTGATTAAAACCAATAAAATTCCTTAATTCGAAAGATTCCTTAAATCATGCATTTCATGTATGTCATGTTTTCACCATCCTTAGGTGAACTTCCCTCAATAGGGGTAAAATAGTCTTTTCCTATTTAGAGTCCTTAAATCTTTAAACCATTTTTTGGACTTTTACACAAAATCAGTGTATACATACATATTTAGTGTATACAAAAGCTATTAAAATACGCGTAGCTACCTCTAGCTACTTACATAATTCCCTTACTTCATTTTCTATACAGTCTGACCTTTCCACTAATAACTGTCACGCAGTCCGATTTGCTCCAAATCCAATCTCTGAAACTGCGGATACATATTCATCAGGTCAAATACAATACAATTAATTGTATTTCATATTTTTTGGGCTTAACTTTAAATCATTGGGCTCGTTTACCCATATTGGGCCCGAGTGCACCATAATAGGCCTTAATCAGCCTTAAGCCTGTTTTCCCACTTACTATTCACATTATCGAGGCCTATTGGGCTCATTGGGCCCTTCAGTATTTATTGAGCCTCATTCTAAATTTTTGAATAGCTTAATTAAATATTTACGAGAATTTATCCCAATTTCCAGAATTTAATCCATTAAATGCAGAATTTAAATCCGTAATTTATGCGATAAATATCAATCACGCATAATTGTGCAAAATTGTCATAAATAAGGGTTACTTACTCGAGATTCCATGATAGTACATAAAACGAGACTGTCTCGAGCTCTCGTTTGACGTCAATTGTCGAGCTACACAATTAAATAATTTTTTCGGGTAAACTTTCAGTTGAATATTAATCAAATTAAATATTTTGAAATTTAAATCAGTCGATTTGACCGCTTACCGACTTACCCTTAGCTTAATTGCATCACTGGAATTTTTTCCAATTTTTTCTCTTTTTTTCCCTTTTACTTCCTTTTTCCTTTTCTTTTAGGCGGAATCGGTTCGATCCGGTTCAGACCGTTGGTTCAGTCCGGTTTAGTGGCTCACCAGCCGGTTCTCTGTCGATTTTCATCGCCAGTGGCTCCGCGGGGTCATCTGATGCATGAATTTGGTCTCGGTTTTGTCCAAGGTCGTCGAAAAGTGGTTGGTTCGACTCTTCTCTCCTCCGCCGGTGATACCGTTTCTTTTCTTCCTCCCTTTCTGGCGCTTGCCGCCATCTTACCCGCCGGTGTTGCCACCAATTGCATCACCTACGCCTGGGGGACGCTCGGCTGGTGGTGCCCGGACCCAGATCGACGACGGTCGTCGGATTTCTACCTCTTTCTCCTCTCTTGGCTTTTCCTCTCTCTTTAGCCAGCGTTTCTCCCGCCGTTCGTGCTTCCATCGCTGGATTCTACCTGGGGTCGGCGTTGGCTGCCTTCCCCCTCGTCAGCCGCTCACCTGAGCCGTCGCCGGTGGTTGGCAAAAAGGGGCTCGACTCATCGGCTTCATTTTTTCCTCAGAAATCGCAAAACGCGATTTCGATTTTGTTTTTATTTTTTATTTATTTTTCTTATTATTTTATTCATTATTATATTATTATTTTGTCAAAATATCTAAAAAATTATATTTAATTCATTTAACCAATAAATAAATTTATCGGTATTATTTTGACTTTTCGGTATAATTTTTGACTATTTTCGGGATTATTTCCCGATGTGAAAATTCTGATTAATTTCAATAAATTCATATCTTGATCAATTTAACCCAAAATTTAATTATTTCTTCATTATTGATTAAGATTTCTCAATCCCATATTTTTAATTAAATTTCCTTGTCACGATAAATACCGAATTTTGATCTTTTGACCGTTTTACCCTTCACGTGTTCGGGAATACCATTTCAATCCTTTTGCATTTTTAAATGCACTCGAAAATTTTTATTCATTTCCTTTTGCTCTTACAATAAAAAATCGGGTCTTACAGATTTAATTTGTACAACTATATATATATTAAATTCATGTTTTTAACATGAGTTAAGGAAATAATATTGGCATAGCATTGTTTTCAGTAGATAGTGTAGATGTTTACTTGCTTGTCTGATTTTCTTACTGAGCTAGTGAGCTCACCCCTTTCATTTTCCACCTCTCTACAGAGCACCCGTAGTAGAGCGAGTACGGATGAGGGTTAGCATTCCTTTTGTCCGCTTCCATTTCCTATCGAGCGAAAGGTATACACATTTTGTACAATTTTTATCTAAACATATAAACAACATATTGATGTAAATGATGTAAATTATAGGGGATGTATTTGTATTAAATTTTATATGAGTTCACTTATGGTGTAAAAGAAATTACAGTCAGTAGATAGTATATTGAAATATATGAAAGATAATGGATGAATGGTATGGTAAGTGAGGATACTAATATCGAATCACAACCCAACTGATGGTAAGAGAAAGGTAAGTAAAAAGAAAAAAATTTGTAGTGGTTTTTGGTTAAGTCACGGGCAGTCGTGACAGCTAAAGGTCTAGATAATACATGATTAATTTCTGTATATACGAATCTCAGGAGTTGCTCAATAAGGGTAATTATTTAAGAATGACTTTGATTTGATTTGACTTAACAAGGGTAGGGAAGATATCCATAATAGCCTAAATTGGTGTTATACGCGCAAGAATTAGATAGTGTGCCTAGTTGTAACTAAGAAAGACGCAAGCATGAGAAACGTTACATGAACTGATTTGTATAATTTATAGTTAGAAATGTTATGATAGAATGATGATAAGTTATTATTTGTTTGTGGAATTTGCAGCTAGCGCACCACCGGCTACCAAGGAGACTTAGGCACATACATGCACGCCTAAGGCTAGGAGAGGAGCTAACTAGCGTTATCTACGAGGTAAGGGATTTATATAACTTGAAGCTAGTAGGATACCCTAGGTTAAGTTAGAAACTATACTAGAAACCATAGGCCATTAGTTTAGTTAGTTAGTTAGGATTTATTAAACCGATTATATACCTTACCTAATTTCACTGATTCTGTAACTATTTTTCGTTTTTCTAGCCATAGCCAAGTTGTTGTTATAGTAGGTAAGTATACTATTTTATATTAACATATTTAAAAGTGGTTAAACCCAAATTGCATGCAAATGCCACATCTTTTGATTTTATCATGTTACTTATTCATGCATAACGCTTATAACTTGGTCGCATGGGTTGTTTTGACTTTGATTCGAGAAAGTACAATGTTGTGCGAAATGATGTTAATTTGTTTTAAAATAATATTACACGTTTCAAAAGTTATTGGTTTACGCTTCTCGAACACTTGATGTTGAATTGAGATGATTTGCATGCTTTTACTGTGCACCTATTGTTGTTGATTTTGAGATTGCTGGCAACCTTTGTTATGCCTTAGTGGCAGTCATGTTCCATGAGAGCTATTTCTAGCACCGGTATGAGGTTCTATGTGATTGCTCTACAGTGCCAAGTGCTTCATGTAGATGCCTTCGTGGCATTGAGATTTTCTATACTACATACTAATATGGACCTTGATCCAGTCTTCAGTACCTTAGTCTGGAACCTGATTAGTTAGGATAGGGTGACAGTCACTATGACCATATGTGTTTCCATTTGTTAAACTTGTTCCATGACAATGCTAAGGATTGTGCCACATCTCACTTACTTAGTTTGCCAATTTAAGTTGAGCCCATGCATGTGTTGCTAGATTTACTTGTTTTTGACATGAATATTATGTTACCAGATTTCAAGGTTTTTCGTGCTTTGATTTTTGCATCATTGATTTATAAACTATGGATTGTTAGCTTACCTTGCAAAGACTTCTGTTGAAAAGCTTATTGATATACCTCATCTTACCTTGTATAGTGTGCTTTCATGTTTTAAGACCCAAAACTGAGGTTTACGCATTGTCTTACAAGGTGCATGTTTTATTAAACACATAAACTTTGAATAACTACTCACTTGGTATTTTATTAGTTTCGGTTATATGTTTTCCTTATTGAGCATGTGGTTGCTCACCCTTTTTTTCTAAAAACATTTCAGATTGACTGGTGGGCGAACTGTACAAACTTGCTGACTTCTTCCAACTAAGTGCCCGGTTCTCGTTCTAGAGGTATACGTAATGGGTGTGAAGTATTTGTTTAAAACATTTAGTACGTACGAATGTATTTATTTGCTAAATTTTTTGATGTATTTATGGAACCTTGTTGTGGTAAGAATATTTTGAGAGTGCGATAAGTTACTTTTGGGGAATTGATAAGGATATTGTTTAAATCCTAATGATTAAAGTAGAAGCTTAATTCTACATTAACATGTTGATATACTCTTCTATGTAGATTGATACGGAGTTAAGTGGATATTAATCTTGGATGTTCGAGTAAACAATCGGACTATCATGACATAATTCTGATGTCACATTTTAGATATTCAAATCTTGCTAACTGTGAAATGGATTATATTGTTGTTGGTTGAGGACATATTGTTGGTATATTAATCTTATTCGCATGATGGATTAGGTCCAATTGCAGCCGTTATGCTGCCGAAATTTCTAGTAAATTATAGGACTTAAACAAATTTCTCAACCTAATAATTGTAAAGTTTTAACCTATATCGGACATGAAATGACAGGTAAATGATTCATAAAAGAACTAATTATAACTTAGCTAATATTAGTTCTTCAATAATGCTTTCCGCTTAATTTACGCGCGTTGGGCGAGTAAGTTGGAGTCACGGGGCGTGGCATTTTATTTGGTATCAGAGCGGGTTGTTGTTAGATCGTGACGGTGTAGGTTAGTATAGTAATACATCCCAAAACCGAGTATGTCTGAAATATATGTTTGCGTATACCTTTGATTGTTAATAAGTGTGTTTGGGTCTATGGTATAAGAATTGTAAGACAATAAGAGTAGGAGACGTGGACGAGGCTGAGGTAGAGGGAGACAGGCTTAGCCACCTCCAGTTCCTCATCCTCCTCAGTCGGGTAGTTCGAACACTTAGATGGCTAGACTTGAGTAGACCACAGAGCAAATGTCTGCTACCTTTACTCAGTTCATGGTTACTTTCACAAACTTCGTGAACATGCCACAAGCTCCACCACCGGAGCCACAACCAGTACCACAAAATCCTCCATAACCTGCTTCCCAAGATCCTTCACCACCAGTTCCACAAGTACCTGAACCACCACGTTCACCACCTGCTGCACCACAACCTTAAGAGGTGCAACAACCAACTCAAAAATTGGTGGATATGAACATGGCGCAGTTGAAACAATTCCAGAAGATGAATCCAACTGCCTTTAAAAGAGTTAAGGATCTCACAGTAGCTGAAGAGTGGGTTATGAAGTTAGAAAAGATGTTTAAGTATATGAAGTGTAGTAGTACGAAGAGAGTAGCTTTGGCCACTTATGTGTTGGAGAGTGAAGCAGACCATTGGTGGACTTCTATGGAGCAAATCTTATTGGCCAAGCACACCGAAATTACCTGGGAAGTGTTTATGGAGGCGTTTAATGAGTAGTACATTCCAGAGTGTGCTAAGAGAAAAAAGCAAGCAGATTTCATGGGTTTTGTACAAGGTAATATGACAGTAGACCAGTATGAATCAAGATTCATTGCCTTATGCCATTATGAGCAGGATATAGCAAAGAATGAGCTGAAGAAGACTTTAAAGTTCATAGGTGGGTTGAGACCGGCCATTAGGAGCAAACTAGCCCCACTAAACATCTGGACCTATGCTGATGCCATCCAGAGAGCTCAGTTTGTGGAGCAAGATATGGCGATATCACAGGCTGAGTTTCAGCCTAGGATGAGGGTTTCAGGGAAAATGTATGATGATAGACGACCCTCTCAAAATAAAGCACAAAGCAAGATATAGAAGGTGGGTGCATCTAAAGCTTTGACCATTAGACCAAGGTTTCCTCCTACACAGAGTACCCCTGCAACCTATTATTCCCCTACGTGTAGGCAGTGTCGGAGAAGACACCCAGCTAACTAGTCTTACCAGAGGAATTATGGAGCTTACTACCATTGTGGTGAGATGAGACATATAAAGAGGAAGGGTTTAGCAGCTCCGAAAGGTTTAGCAGCTCCAACAGATAAGGACAAAGAAATTATTGGCCAAGGAAGGGTGTTTACACTGGACAAGAAGTCTGCGAAATACTTCTACATCAATTGTCAAGGGTAATTTTTTCATATCTAGTGTTAAAGCTTTTGTATTGATAGATTCCAAATCTACGCACTCTTTTGTGTCACCTGCTTTTGCTAGGAAGTTGCCCGCAAAACACGAACCTCTATGTTACGTACTTTGTGTAAAGACACAAATGAGAGAGTCACAAGCAACCGAGGTAGTGTATAGGAACTATGAAGTTAGGACAAGTGATAAGGTAGTGTTAACTAACCTAATTTATTAAACATGCTAGATTTTTATGTAATATTAGGAATGGATTGGTTAGCTACACATGGCGCTAGTTTAGACTGTTTTAGGAAAACTATGTCTTTGTACATACCGGAGAAATGTGTTGTAACCTTTAGAGACGAATAAATAATAATAAATAAGTAGATCTTTTGTTTGCTTATTACGAGTCTAAACAGATTCATTTAATGGATAAAGGTTACATAGCTTTTGTGGAATGTGTTGAGAAGCCAACACCCAACCTCAGTGATATTCCAGTAGTGCTAGACTTCCCTGATGTATTTCCAAAAGAGTTACCTGGACTACCCCCTGATAGAGAGTTAGAGTTTGCCATTGAGTTGGTGCCCGAAACTCAACCTCTATCTAAACCTCCGTATAAGTTGGCGCCAATGGAGTTGAAGGAGTTGAAAAAGTAACTCCAAGAGCTGTTAGATATGGCTTCATCTGCCCAAGTGTATCATCTTTGGGTACGCCAGTACTCTTTGTGAAGATGAAAGATGGCAGTTCGAGGTTGTGCATTGATTACCGAATGCTCAATAAGGCAACTATCAAGAACCGGTACCCTTTACCGAGGATTGATGACTTTTTCGATCAATTGAAGGGTGCCAAGGTGTTCTCAAATATAGACTTAAGGTCGGGATATCACCAGTTGAAAGTGAGAGGTGAGGACATCCCCAAGATCGTCTTCTGAACTCGCTATAGACACTATGAATTCATGGTTATGCCGTTTAGCTTGACGAATGCCCCTGCTGCATTCATGAACCTGATGAATGAAGTTTTCAAGGAGTATTTAGACAAGTTTGTTATTATCTTTATAGATGATATCCTAGTGTATTCCCGTTCTACGGAGGAGCATGAACGACACTTGTGGCTTATCTTTCAGACACTTAGGGGGAAAAAGCTTTATGCTATGCTTGACAAATACGAGTTCTGGATGAAGCAGATTGGTTTTCTAGGCCACTGATGCTGTAAGACCCGATTTTTATTTAAAACATGAAATTAAAAATGCAAAAGGATTGAAATGGTATTCCCGAACACATGCAAGGGTAAAACGGTCAAAAGACCAAAATTCGGTATTTATTGTGACAAGAAAATTTAATTAAAAATATGGGATTGAGAAATCTTGATCAATAACGAAGAAATAATTAAATTTCAGGTTAAATTCATCAAGATATGAATTTATTAGAATTAACGAGAATTTTCACATCGAAAAATAATCCCAAAAATAATAAAAAAATATACCAGAAAGATAAAATCGGACTGATAAACTCATTTGCGGATTAAATGAATTTAATATGATATTTTTAGATATTTTGACAATTTTTAATATTATCTTAATGATTAAAATAATATTAAAATCATTTATAAATAATAAAATAAAGTAAATGAAAAAAAAGGGCGACCAACGACCAGTTAAGCGGCTGGAAAATGAAGAGGGACTCCGTGCGCACTCATCGGCACCAGTCACACCCTCCACCGACGCGGGAATTCGACGAATCAAAGGGAGGAAGCCGCAGAGGAAAATAGGGCATTCGACAGCCACCGGCGGGAGTTGGCTTCGATCGAGGCCAGCTGAGAGGTCCCCAGGGTGAGGCACGTCAAACGATGGCAGCGACACTCAGAGAACCAGCCAGACGAAATCGACACGACCAAAAAGGGACTGAACCGGTCAGCGGTTCAGTGAGAAAGTTACTGTGCTGAACCGAATCGGACCAGTTCAGCCAAAAAGAAAAAGAAAAAAAAGAGAGAAAAATGAAGAAAGAAAAAGAGGAAAAATTGAGAAAAATTCCTGTGATGCAATCGAGCTACGGGTAAGTCAGTGAGCGATCGAATTGACCGATTTAAATTTTGAAATATTTAATTTGATTAATATTCGACTAGAAATTTACCCAGAAAATTAAGTAAATTGTGTAGCTCGACAATTGACGTCAAACGAGAGCTCGAGACAGCCTCGATTTTTGTACTATCATGGAATCTCAGGTAAGTAATCCTTATTTACGACAATTTACATCGTTATCGTGTTAGAAATTTATCGCATAAATTACGGATTTAATTTTCACAATAAATGAATTAAATTCTGAAAATTTGGATAAATTGTCATAAATACTAAATTAAGCTATTCGAGTTTAGAACGAGGCTCAATAAATACCGATGGGCCCAATGAGCCCAATAGGCCTCGATGATGTAAATAGTATGTGGGAAAACGGGCTTAAGGCCCATTATGTTGCAATCGAGCCCAATATGGGTAAACGGGCCCAATGATTTAAATTAAGCCCAGAAAATATGAAATACAATTAATTGTATTATATTTGACCTGATGAACATTTATCCGCAGTTCCAGAGATTAGATTGGGAGCAAATTTGACTGCGTGACGAGACATCAGTGGAAAGGTCAGACTGTATAGAAAATGAGGTAAGGGAATTGTGTGAGTAGCTAGAGGTAGCTACGCGTATTTTAATAGCTTTTTTGTACATTGAATATGTATATAGATCCTGATTATGTATAAAGGTCCCAAAAGTGGTTTAAATGATTTTAAGGATCGAAATAGGTAAAAAGACTATTTTACCCCTATTGAGGGAAGTTCACCTAAGGATGGTGAAAGCATGACATGCATGAAATGCATGATTTAAGGAATTTTCCGAATTAAGGAATTTTATTGGTTTTAATCAAAGCAAATCGGTAGATTGGCCAGTAATTGTATAATTTCACAAGATAACACTACGTAGGTGTTATTTATATTTAAATGAAATTTCTTTGGAAAACGGCCAACTATCAAGTTTATATGGAAACAGATAGTACTGGCATAAAGCTCGCACTATATCTGCGTTTGTGATTGTGCATAATGGTGCTTGAGCGGTTGCTCGCACCGACTTATGTGACATCATATGCATGAAATGTGCTAGAGCAGTTGCTCGCATTGATTTTTATTATTGTGAAATGCATGAGAGGTGTTGGAGCTTAGCTCGCACCTTGTTTTGACTGTTTTGACTATTTTGACGTGATATGCATAAAAAGATGCTGGAGCGATTGCTCACACTAGTTTTAACGATTTGGCATGCAAAAGAGGTGCTGTAGCTTAGCTCGCATCCTGTTTTGATATGATATTGCATAAAAGTTGTGCTGGAGTGTACCTCACATGAGATTTGATGTATTTAAGCATAAAGCTGTATTGGAGCATTGCTCGTACGAAGTTTTGATTTACTTGAGCATTCACTCGTACTGGAGCGTTGCTCGCACGAAATTTTATATGGTTTTATAACTCATTTTAAAGCTGTACTGGAGTTTTTCTCGTACGAGGTTTTCACCGAGTTTTTATACATATCCGTACTAGAGCATTGTTCGTACGTGGATTTTACTTGAATTTATAATTATTTTAAGTCGTACTGGAGCGTTGCTCGTATGCAGATTTCATTGATTTCTATGAAACCATGCTAGAGCTTCGCTCGCACGAGATTTTTTGATATCATGAATATGCATGGAGCCGTGCTAGAGCTTTGCTCCCACAGGGATTGATATTACATGCATATAGCTGTGTTGGAGCCTCCTGTAGACTGTGTGTCACAGTGAGATGATATGCTCACACATACATACTGAGACAGAGATGATATGGGTGGATAAGACCTATTGCAGGCACCCCTGATTTGAGCTTGGGTTCATGGAGTACGTTGTATCGTGTATGTCACGTGGAGTACACTGTACTGTGGGGATTGTTGGAGTGGAGTGGCATTAGCCACAAGGCAGCAAGCCTTGCCCTCGCAATCCTGATGTTATGTTGTTCTGGCGGGTAGGACCGACCTACCTCCCGTTTCAGGTGTGATACCCCGCACACTAGGTACCGTGTTGTCAGGGATCACGAGGTTATGGCCATAGTCCTATGTTGTTACTGATAATCACCTACTTATCTCACATGATATAACTTGTGGTCTGATAGACCAGGGTAGACCCAAGGGAGGGGTCAGGCCCCCGATTTTACGATTTTATGATTTAATGATATGTGACCCTGAAAGAAGGGTGGCTTTATAACCGAAGCTTTATAATGAATTTTAATGACTTGTTTTATGAATTTGAGATTTACTTATGAGATAATTGACCTGGATGGGGTTATTTTATTCTGCATTTTAATAAAATGATTTGAATGCAGTAGCATGATGATGTTTTCCATGCTTTCATTTCAAATTCATGATTTGTCTTACATGACATGAAAGAATGCATGATCTTGATTTGCGTCATGCTTATTATGATTTAATGATGTCACATAAAATGCCATTAATGCATAAGTAGTATGATTTATATAAGCACGAATAGTTTTATAAACTAAGTTATTGATGAAATACATGATTTGTGCTTGAGATTTTAATGAAAAGAAATGGATTTTAAGGGCATGACATTATGAGCATGTAGACAGTGGAGCTATCTACTTACTTGCATAATTGTCTTACTGAGCGTGTGGTTTGCTCATCCCCTTATTTTCCTATCTTTTCAGAGCACTCACAGTAATTAGTAAGCGGCTGATGACTTGCATTCTTGGTATCCGCTGCTTCCTATCAAGAGACAGGTATACACATTTGTATGGTTTTGTATCTAAATATGTAATGCACAGTATTGTAAATGGATATGATGTCGGGGATGTAGAGTTATAAATACCATTGTGTATATATTTAGTTAAAGTCAAAGGATAGTAAACTCTGATATGTGAATGTGATTATGAAAATGGAATGATAAATAGTATAAGGTGACTAACACCGAATCATAGCCCAACTGTTCGTAGGATGGTCACGATGAGAGGAAGGTAAGAATTAAATAATAAATAAAAAGCAAAAAATTTACTCTGATTTTAGGTAATTTGGGTCGTGACAGGTTTAATGGTATCAGAGCTAAGTTGGCCTGATATGAGTCGATGTTAGTAGTTAAGGAAGTTTACATCCCCTTGAACAGTGCATTGTTTAGATACAATTATGTATATTGAGATGGAATTGCAGCTAAGAATTTGGTTTTAAATGCAAGAATATAGACTCATTAACTGATAGCCGTTATGGTAGAGAGGCGAGTACATGAACTCAAGGCCGTAGAGGTAGGCCTGTGTCACGACCCAAATTACCTAAAAATCAAAGTCAATTTTTTACTTTTCCATTATTATTTAATTCTTACATTTCTCTCATCGTGACCATCTTACCAAACAGTTAGGCTATGATTCGGTGTTAGTCACTTCTCACCAATTTACCATTCCATTTCCATAGTCACATATCAAAGTTTACTATCTTTTAACTTTAACTGAATACATACACAATGATATTTATAACTCTACATCCCCGACATCATATCTGTTTACAGTACTATGCATTACATATTTAGATACAAAAGTATACAAATGTGTATACCTGTCTCTCGATGGGAAGTAACGGATACCAATGCATGCAAGTCCTCAGCCGCTTACTAATTACTGTGAGTGCTCTGAAAAGATGGGAAAATAAGGGAGGGTAAGCAAACCACACGCTCAATAAGGCAATTATGCAAGTAAGTAGATAGCTCCACTATCTACATGCTCATAATGCCATGCCCTTAAAATCCATTTCTTTTCATTAAAATCTCAAGCACAAATCATGTATTTCATCATGACTTAGTTTATAAAACTGTTCGTGCATATATAAATCATACTACTTATGCATCAATAGCATTTTATGTGACATCAGTAAATCATACTTAGCATGAATTAAATCAAAATCATGCATTCTTTCATGTCATGTAAGACAAATCATGAATTTGAAATGAAAGCATGGAAAACATCATCATGCTACTGCATTCAAATCATTTTATCAAAATGCAGAATAAAATAACCTCATCCGAGTCAATTATCTTATAAGTAAATCTCAAATTCATAAAACAAGTCATTAAAATTCATTATAAAGTTTCGGCTATAAAACCACCCTTCTTTCAGGGTCACATACCATAAAATCATAAAATCGTAAAATCGGGGGCCTGACCCCTCCCTCGGGTCTACCCTGGTCTATCAGACCAATAGTTATATCATGTGAGACAAGTAAGTGACTATCAGTAATAACATAGGACTGTGGCCATAACCTCGTGATCCCTAGCAACATGGTACCTAGTGCACGGGGTATCACAACTGAAACGAGAGGTGGGTCGTCCTACCCGCCAGAACAGTATAACACCAGGATTGCGAGGGCAAGGTTTGCTACCTGGTGGCTAATGCCACTCCACTCCAACAATCCCCACTGTACAGCATACTCCACGTGACATACACGGTACAACGTACTCCATGAACCCAAGCTCAAATCAGGGGTTCTAGCAATAGGTCTTATCCACCCATATCATCTCTATCTTAGTATGCACGTGTGAGCATATCATCTCACTGTGACACACAGTCTATAGGAGGCTCCAACACAACTATATGCATGTAATATAAATCCCTGTGCGAGCGAAGCTCTAGTATGAATTTGTATAAAAACTCAATGAAAACCTCGTACGAGAAAATCTCCAGTACGGTTTTAAAATGAGTTATAAAACCATATAAAACTTCGTGCGCGCAACGCTCCAGCATGAGTGAATGCTTAAGTAAATCAAAATTTCGTACGAGCAACACTCCAGTACGGCTTATGCATAAATACATCAAATCTCGTGCGAGTTACACTCCAGCACAACGTTTCTGCAATATCATATCAAAACAGGATGCGAGCTACGCTCCAACATCACTCATGCATGTCAAACCATAAAAACTAGTGCGAGCAATCGCTCCAGCACCATTTTATGCATATCACGTCAAAATAGTCAAAACCGTCAAAACATTCAAAACAGGGTGCGAGCTAGGCTCCAGCACCTCTCATGCATTTCTCAATAATAAAAATTAGTACGAGCAATCGCTCTAGCACATTTCATGCATATGATGTCACACAAGTAGCTGTGAGCAACCGCTCAAGCACATTTATGCACACTCACAAACGTAGATATAGTGCGAACTATATGTCAGCACTATCTGTTTCCATATAAACTTGATAGTTGGCCGTTTTTCGAAGAAATTTCATTTAAATATAAGTAACACCTACGTAGTGTTATCTTGTGAGCCAATCTACCGATTTGCTTTGATTAAAACCGATAAAATTCCTTAATTCAGAAAATTCCTTAAATCATGCATTTCATGCATGTCATGCTTTCACCATCCTTAGGTGAACTTCCCTCAATTGGAGTAAAATAGCCTTTTTGCCTATTTCGATCCTTAAAATCTTTAAACCATTTTTTAAGACCTTTATACATAATCAGTGCATACAAAAGCTATTAAAATACGCGTAGCTACCTCTAGCTACTCACACAATTCCCTTACCTCATTTTTCTGTACAGTTTGACCTTTCCGCTGATGTCTCGTGACGCAGTCCGATTTACTCCAAATCCAATCTCCAGAACTGCGGATAAATATTCATCAGGTCAAATACAATACAATTAATTGTATTTCACAATTTTCTGGGCTTAATTTGAATCACTGGGCCCGTTTATCCATATTGGGACCGATTACACTTTAATGGGCCTTAATTGGTCTTAAGCCCGTTTTCCTACTTATTATTCACATTATCGATGCCTATTGGGCTCACTAGGCCCACCAATATTTATTGAGCCTCGTTCTAAATTCTCGATTTGCTTAATTTATCTAAATTTCTCGAATTTAATTCATTTAATGCGGAAATTAAATTCATAATTTATGCGGTAAATTTCTAACAAGTATAACGATGCAATATTATCATAAATCAGGGTTACTTACTCGTGATTCCATGATAGTACGCAAATCGAGGCTGACTCGAGTCCTCGTTTGACGTCAATTGTTGAGCTACACAATTAAATATTTTTTCGGGTAAACTTTCAGTCGAATATTAATTAAATTAAATATTTCAAAATTTAAATCGGTGAATTTGACCGCTTACCGACTTCCCGTAGCTCGATTGCATCACTGAAATTTTCTCCAATTTTTCCTCTTTTTCTTTTTCTTCTTCTTTTTTTCTCGTTGGCTAAACCGGTCCGATCTGGTTCAGCATACCATCACTGCGCTGAACCGACCGTACCGGTTCAGGCATCATTTGGTCATTTCGGCATCGTCCGGCTGGTTCCAGGCGTACCGCTGTCGTCGTTCGATGCGCCTCAGCCTGGGGACCTCTCATGTGAAACCCAGATTTTTCCCACTATGTTCATTATTTGGGACCATAATTTAAATAAAAGGGATTTAAATCGTTGGACGAAAGATATGAAATTTAAATGAGAAAAGATAGTGAGTCCAAGAAGAAAATCGGTCTAAATTAATCCCGAACGTGTAGAAGGGTAAAATGGTCAAAAGATTCTAATTTCGGTGTAAATTCGATAAGAAAATTTCATTAAAAATATGGATTTAGGAAATCTTGATCGATAAAGAAGAAATTATGAAATATCGAGTCCAATTGGTCAAGATACGGAGATATTACGAATTTTTGTAATTTTCGCTCGGGACATTATCCCCAAAAAATGCGAGAAATACACCGAAATAATTAAAATAAATTCAATTAATTAAATTAATTAATTAATAAAATATAATATGATTTTTGAGATATTTTGTACAATTTATTATATTTTATTTGATTATAATATAATATAATATAATATAATATAATAAAATAATAATAAGTTAAAAAAAAAAATTGAAAACTGAAATCGGGAATTGAGACAGAGAAGGGAACAGAGAACGAAAACGGAAAACAAAGAAAACTGAGCATGACCATCGGCGAGCCGTCCGGTGACCAACGGCGAGGCGAAGGGCCGGAAATGGAAGAGGAGAGGCCGGCGACCTCCCTGGTACCGGCGGTGCAGCCCACCGACGCCGGAATCCGGCGGATCGAAGGAGAGAAACCGACGGGGAGAGAAGAGGTCGGACCGGCCACTTTCCGGCGAGCTTTGGCGAAGCCGACCTCAGATCCATGCATCGGACTACCCCACGAACAAGCTGGAGGCGGAAGCCGGTGGAGAACCGGTCGAAAAAGCCCCAAACGGCGAGGGAGAAGTTGGACCGAAACTGAACCGGACTGAACTGAACCGGTCTGAACCGGATCGGTCTGAACCGGTCTGAACCGGACCGAACCGGTTCAGCCAAAAAAGAGAGGGAAAAAGGAGAAAAAGGAAAGAAAAAGAGAAAAAGGAAAAAGGAAAAATTTTCGGGGATACACCGGACTTCGGGTAAGTCGGTAAGAGGTCAAAAGTGACCGATTTAATTTTCGAGAAATTTATTTAAATTATATTTGATCGAAAATTCACCCAAAATTAAATATATAAATTGTGCAGTTCGACGATAAATCGCGTACCTGAACCCGATCGAACTTTGATTTGCGCACTATCGCAAAATCTCGGGTAAGTAAAGCTTATTTACGACAATCTATGTAATTATTGCGCATTAAAAGTTTATTTTACGAGTTACGGATTAAATTGCGCATTTAGTGGATTAAATCAAGATTCTTAATTAAATTGTCGTAAATGATATATGGCTATTCAAAGAGTCTAGACAAGGCCCAATAAGTAATAATGGGCCCAGTGAGCCCAATAGGCCTTGATGAAAGAATTAATAAGTGGAAACGGGCTTAAAATGAATTAAGGCCCATTAAGGTGCAATCGGGCCCAATAAGAGAGAAATTGGCCCATTAGCTAAATCGACCGTAATGAATATGAGGAAAATATTTATTGAGTTAAAGTGATTAAAACGAGGTTTATGCTGATAAAACCGAGCAAAAAGAGTAAAATCGATTAAAAGTCAACTTTTGGTCAAAGCTTCGATATAATCACATATTTGGATATGTTGAAATGAATTTAAGCCATATGTGATAAGTTAAACTTGTTTTGCAGTAGCTCGGTCTATCGACACGTTTTACGAGGTAAATTCGAGCATCGAGGAAAGTGCTCTACATCAGTCGCTAAGAGGTAAGGGATATAATTTAGAGTAGCGTTAGTACTCCTTTATCCTTACCAGCTGTTTATGTATGAGAATTGGACGAAATGGATTTTCAACTGTATTTAAACCGAAGTCAAAACCATTTCCCGAGTTTTCAGCATGTTTTATATATTTGAGATACATTTTACAGCATACATGTTTATAAAAGTGATTTTCACTTCTGAAACGAATGCATAGTATTTTCATGTGAGATTACGGGTTAAAGTCCCGATATGTTTTATGAAACCATGTTTTCATGATACGGGTTAAAGTCTCGAAACAGCTTTTAAGCTATATTTTCACGGTACGGGTATGAGTCCCAAGAAATAACTATTATAACTATGCTTTCCATATTTACACGGGTTAGAGTCCCGTAATGATTTATGAAAACTATGTTTTCTATGAGAAACGGGCTAGAGTCCCGTAATGATTTATGAAAAACGGGTTAGAGTCCCGTAACGATTTTAATACACGGGTATGAGGCCCGAAATGATTTTGATAAATTGGGTAAGAGGCCCAAAATGATTTTTATGGGGTAAAAAGGCATGACATGAAGAAAGTCAGAGTATCTGGGATCGATCTCGTATGGAGACGATCGAGGATCTACCTAGCCGACGGCCAGGGAACGGGCAGGCTCTGACTTGATATGAGAAACGTGCGTATAGACAACACTTGGTGATGCACGTGAATTCGTGTGTATAGTCCCCATTTAGTGGTGCACGAGAGATAGGGCAGCGTACGACCCTGATCCAGTCCTACGGCTCCCTGTACTATGGCCATGAGTACCCATGATTTTGTCCTACGGGACCAGATGTATGATATCCTTCGGGACTAGTATATGAGACGATTGCCTGACCCTACATGATGAATTGACGGAATGATATATATATATATGTTTTCTCACATTTCATGCTACCTATTTTATGATTTGCTATTGAGCACATATTTTTATGATGAGATTTTAAAGGTAGCTTATGAGTTATGTTTTATGAAATGTGCATGTGATAGTACGATTTCACTTTCAAAGTGATAAGCATGTTATGATATGCATGATTAAGTTTTGAGATGCTTTTTACTTGTTTACACGACGTGATATGCATACTATATATGAGTTTTACTAAAAAGATGCATGGTGTGTAAACTTATGATTTAAGCATGTTTTTACTGCTTTTATGAAATGTAAGCATCTCTACTCCAGTACATGTTTATGCTAATTTGTAAAACCATGCGTTTTACCATGTTTTGAGTATTTAAAGCTATTTTAAATGTATCTCTTACTGAGTCTGAAAAACTCACCCCCCTCTTCTCCATCTCCCAGATTATCTATAGCGAGTCTACTGCACATACGAGACTGTGGTCATTGACAAGGTAGTCTGACCTTTCATCGGATACTCTCGTAGCCTTGAGGTACAGTCTTACTTATATTCCAGACATGTGATACATAATAGACACTATTGTATATAATAGTCGGGATGTAATAGTTGTAAATGATTTTATATATACAGAATATATGTAATGTAATGAGATCCTGGAAAATGAAAAAGATTTTAAATCTAGACATGGACAGGAAAACAACATAGTTAATGGATAAAAAGTTTAAATTAGCCTAATTTTTTCGCGCTTCCGAGGCGTGACAGTTTTCTTGGTATCAGAGCAAATGTTGTGTAGTACTGTCGTGTCTAGTAATAAGAGTGTATTACATCCCAATGTGTCTATGCATGTCTGGTAATAAAGTAAGCTTACTTGTCAAAGTATGACTTGATTTATGGATTATGTGCAAATAGTAGATCGCTAATCATGAGTGGTAGATGGAGCCATTCATTGAGATGAGCTGAACCCGCTCCACTATCTTCCCCTCAACCCAAGAGAGCCCTACTGATAGAATAAGGAGGCTCGAGGAGACAGTACATGGTACGAGGGAAAGACTTACAGCTCTTACCACTATGTTTACCCAGCAGTTTGGGGTACGTACACCGAGTACAGAGACAGCTACTCTTACGCCTAATCCTCATCCCCCACCAGTTTCTCCAGTAGCCCCAGCCCTCAGCTAGCAGTTCCCCAGCATATGGATGACAAAGAGACTCAGAGGGTGCGAGAATTTCTTGAGTATGCATCCTTCAGAGTTCACAGGGCTTAAGGACCCGGTTAAGGCTGAGGAGTGAATTATTGATATTGAGGCGATATTTCAGTTTTGGGGTGTACTGATAGGGAGAGAGTGACTATGGCAGGTTAAATGATAAAAGGACAGGGAAGTTCTATAGTAGATGAGTATGAGAACAAATTATAACCCTGATGAGATACGATCCAGAGACAGTTAGAGATCCCGAGCGCCGGACAGAAAGATTTCTGGCGGGACTGAGATCTGGGATCGGAGATAAGCTGTTGGGTCAGAATATCGTAGATTTCAGATATGCTCTGAGACGAGTCCAAGAGATAGAGAGGGGCTTGGATATTCCTCAAGCAAAGCATGATCTCAGGTGATCAGTCAGAGTTAATGAAAGAGAGCAGTTACTTCTTGACATGATTTGAGAAGGGATCAGCCCAAGAGACAGAGGTTGGAAGGAACTCAGATAAGGGTTGGTAAGCCCAAGACCCCAATTGGTGCCGTAGGGATGATTAGAGGCCCTGAGATAAGAGTGCCACGGTATAGGATATGTGGCAATATTTTCACACTGGACCTTATCGTGTAGGTACCTTTACTTGCTACAGATGCGATGAAGTAGGTCACATAATGAGAGAATGTCCACTTATGAGATCTCAGGAACCTCGTGAGGCACCTAAACAGATAGAGAGATCGGCTCAGGCTCCATAGAGGAGAGCCACAACCGCAGACAAGGGCAAGAAGCCTGTCCCCCAGGGTCGAGTGTATGCCTATGACCAGGAGACAGCAGATACATCCTCCGATGCTATTCGAGGTACTCTCCTTGTCTGTAATCATGAAGCACATGTACTGTGTGACCCAAGTTCCACACACTTTTTATGTCACCAAAATTTACATGTAAGTTTCCCGAAGTATTCCTAGAGAACTTAATGGGATTACCATAGAGAGAGAAGTTGAGTTTGCCATTGAACTAATATCAGATACTCAACCCATCTCTAAGACACCTTACCAAATGGCATTGGTAGAGTTGAAAGAATTAAAAAAGCAGTTGCAAGGATTACTCGATAAGGGGTTTATAAGGCCTAGTGTGTCACCATGCGGTACACCAGTATTATTTGCCAGAAAGAAGGATGGTAGTTTCTGTCTATGTATAGACTACAAGCTTTTGAATAAAGCAACAGTTGAGAATAAGTACCTCCTGTCAAGGACTGACGACTTATTTAATCAGCTGAGAGGGGCTTCAGTGTTTCAAGGATAGATTTGTGATCGGGTTATCATCAGCTAAGGATTAATGAGGCTGATATACTGAAGACATCAATTCAGACCCGATATGGGCACTACGAGTTCTTAGTTATGCCCTTTTGGATCGACTAATGCCCCAGCTGCATTCATAAGTCTTATGAACGATGTCTTTCAAGAATACTTAGATAGATTAATGATAGTATTCATTGATGACATCTTGATTTGTTCTAGATCCCGAGAAGAGCACGAACAATATTTGAGGACTGTGCTCCAAACTCTCCGTGAGAAGAAGATATATGGTAAATTTAATAATTGTGCTTTTTAGTTAGAACTGATTGCATTCCTTGGACATGTAGTATCTAAGGATGAGGTGCCAGTGGATCCGTCCAAGGTAGATGCAATATTGAGATGGGAAAAGATTGAGGACAGTTATGGAGGTCAGAAGCTTATTGGGATTAGTATGGCATTCCCGATGGATTGTCGAAGGGTTTTCACGGATAATAGTTCCATTAACCAGACTGACTCATAAAGAGATTCAGTTTATATGGTCTGAGTAGTGTGAGCAGAGCTTTTAAGAGCTCAAACGTCGGTTGACTACGACACCAGTCTTGACCATTCTGAGTGGTCTGGGAGATTTATGGTATACAATGATGCTTCCCACCAAGGTCTCAGCCGTGTGCTTATGCAGCATGGTAGAGTGGTAGCTTATGGATCCCGTCAGCTAAAGGATCATGAGCATAATCATTCCACTCACGACTTGGAGTTAGCTGCAGTAGTGATTGCACTCAAGATATGACAACATTAATTATATGGAGAAAGATTTCAGATTTTCACTGACCATAAGATCTTAAGTACTGGTTTAATTAGAAGGAGCTGGATATGAGACAGTGGAGATGGATAGAGCTCCTGAAAGACTACGACTGCGAGATTTTATATCATCCTGATAAGGCGAACGTGGTAGCCGATGCCCTAAGCAGAAAGGGTATGGTGTCCTACATGATGATTAAAGAGTGGGACTTATTGGAACAAATTCGTCGAACTCAGGATTAGTGTAGATGAGATTGAGCATGGATATATGGCTAGCCTACAGATTGAACCAAGTATACTAGACCAGATTAGAGCTGGATAGCAAAACGATAAGAAGTTACTGGATATGGTTAGCCAACAGATGAGAGATCACAGTATGAGTTTACGGTCAATGATGATGGATTACTGAGGTACCAAGGCCGTATCTGTGTGCCACATGATGACACCTTGAGACAGAGCATTATAAAGGAGTCCCATTGTCCTAGATTCACCTTGCTTCCGATTTAGTGGAACAGGAAGCTAAGGGTGTTCAGTTCATCCGTGACAGATAGAGGACCGCACAGAAAAGTTATGCCAATGTGCGCAGACATCCTCTTGAATTTCAGGTTAGGGACTCTGTAATTGTAAAGGTGTCACTGATGAAGAGTATAGTACACTTCAAAAAAAAAAAAAAGAGGAAGTGCTACGATTTAAGACTATTCTACTAGTAAAGGTTCTCTGGCAACACCACAAGACAGAAGAAACCACTTGGGAACTAGAGAGCCAAATGTAGGAGAAGTACCCTCACCTGATTGATGGACCAGCTTGAATTCAGAGGACTGAATTCTTAAAAGGTGGGGAGAAATGTGAAACCCGGATTTTTCCCACTATGTTCATTATTTGGGACCATAATTTAAATAAAAGGGATTTAAATCGTTGGACGAAAGATACGAAATTTAAATGAGAAAAGATAGTGAGTCCAAGAAGAAAATCGGTCTAAATTAATCCCAAACGTGTAGAAAGGGTAAAATGGTCAAAAGATCCTAATTTCGGTGTAAATTCGATAAGAAATTTTCATTAAAAATATGGATTTAGGAAATCTTGATCGATAAAGAAGAAATTATGAAATTTCGAGTCCAATTGGTCAAGATACGGAGATATTACGAATTTTTGTAATTTTCGCTCGGGACATTATCCCGAAAATATGTGAGAAATACACCGAAATAATTAAAATAAATTAAATTAATTAAATTAATTAATTAATAAAATATAATATGATTTTTGAGATATTTTGTACAATTTATTATATTTTATTTGATTAAAATATAATATAATATAATATAATAAAATAATAATAAGTTAAAAAAAAAAAATTGAAAACTGAAATCGGGAATTGAGACAGAGAAGGAAACAGAGAACGAAAACAGAAAACGAAGCAAACTGAGGATGACCACCGGCGAGCCATCCAGCGACCAATGGCCGGGCGAAGGGCCGAAAATGGAAGAGGAGAGGCCGGCGAGCTCCCTGGTACCGGCGGTGCAGCCCACCGACGTCGGAATCCGGCGGATCGAGGGAGAGAAACCGACGGGGAGAGAAGAGGCAGATCGACCACTTTTCGGCGAGCTTTGGCGAAGCCGACCACAAATCCATACATCGGACTACCCCGCGAACAAACTGGAGGCGGAAGCCGGTGGAGAACCGACCGGAAAAGCCCCGAACGGCGAGGGAGAAGTTGGACCGGAACTAAACCGGACTAAACCGGACCGAACCGGTTCAGCCAAAAAAGAGAGGGAAAAAGGAGAAAAAGGAAAGAAAAAGAGAAAAAGGAAAAATTTTCGGGGATACACCGGACTTCGGGTAAGTCGGTAAGAGGTCAAAAGTGACCGATTTAATTTTCGGGAAATTTATTTAAATTATATTTGATCAAAAATTCACCCGAAATTAAATATATAAATTGTGCAGTTCGACGATAAATCGCGTACCTGAACCCGATCGAGCTTTGATTTGCGCACTATCGCAAAATCTCGGGTAAGTAAAGCTCATTTACGACAATCTATGTAATTATTGCGCATTATAAGTTTATTTTACGAGTTACGGATTAAATTACGCATTTAGTGGATTAAATCAAGATTTTTAATTAAATTGTCGTAAATGATATATGGCTATTCAAAGAGTCTAGACAAGGCCCAATAAGTAATAATGGGCCCAGTGAGCCTAATAGGCCTTGATGAAAGAATTAATAAGTGGAAACGGGCTTAAAATGAATTAAGGCCCATTAAGGTGCAATCGGGCCCAATAAGAGAGAAATTGGCCCAATTAGCTAAATCGACCGTAATGAATATGAGGAAAATATTTATTGAGTTAAATATGATTAAAACGAGGTTTATGCCGATAAAACCGAGCAAAAAGAGTAAAATCGATTAAAAGTCAACTTTTGGTCAAAGCTTCGATATAATCACATATTTGGATATGTTGAAATGAATTTATGCCATATGTGATAAGTTAAACTTGTTTTGCAGTAGCTCGGTCTATCGACACGTTTTACGAGGTAAATTCGAGCATCGAGAAAAGTGCTCTACATCAGTCGCTAAGAGGTAAGGGATATAATTTAGAGTAGCGTTAGTACTCCTTTATCCTTACCAGCTGTTTATGTATGAGAATTGGACGAAATGGATTTTCAACTGTATTTAAACCGAAGTCAAAACCATTTCCCGAGTTTTCAGCATGTTTTATATATTTGAGATACATTTTACAGCATACATGTTTATAAAAGTGATTTTCACTTCTGAAACGAAAGCATAGTATTTTCATGTGAGATTACGGGTTAAAGTCCCGATATGTTTTATGAAACCATGTTTTCATGATACGGGTTAACGTCCCGAAACAGGTTTTAAGCTATATTTTCACGGTACGGGTACGAGTCCCAAGAAATAACTATTATAACTATGCTTTCCATATTTACACGGGTTAGAGTCCCGCAATGATTTATGAAAACTATGTTTTCTATGAGAAACGGGCTAGAGTCCCGTAATGATTTCTGAAAAACGGGTTAGAGTCCCGTAACGATTTTAATACACGAGTATGAGGCCCGAAATGATTTTGATAAATTGGGTAAGAGGCCCAAAATGATTTTTATGGGGTAAAAAAGGCTTGACATGAAGAAAGTCAGAGGATCTGGGATCGATCTCGTATGGAGACGATCGAGGATCTACCTAGCCGACGGCCAGGGAACGGGCAGGCTCTGACTTGATATGAGAAACGTGCATATAGACCACACTTGGTGATGCACGTGAGTTCGTGCGTATAGTCCCCATTTAGTGGTGCACGAGAGATAGGGCAGCGTACGACCCTGATCCAGTCCTGCGGCTCCCTGTACTATGGCCATGAGTACCCATGATTTTGTCCTACGGGACCAGATGTATGATATCCTTCGGGACTAGTATATGAGACGATTGCCTGACCCTACATGATGAATTGACGGAATGATATATATATATATATGTTTTCTCACATTTCATGCTACCTATTTTATGATTTGCTATTGAGCACATATTTTTATGATGAGATTTTAAAGGTAGCTTATGAGTTATGTTTTATGAAATGTGCATATGATAGTACGATTTCACTTTCAAAGTGATAAGCATGTTATGATATGCATGATTAAGTTTTGAGATGCTTTTTACTTGTTTACACGACGTGATATGCATACTATATATGAGTTTTACTAAAAAGATGCATGGTCTGTAAACTTATGATTTAAGCATGTTTTTACTGCTTTTATGAAATGTAAGCATCTCTACTCCAGTACATGTTTATGCTAATTTGTAAAACCATGCGTTTTACCATGTTTTGAGTATTTAAAGCTATTTTAAATGTATCTCTTACTGAGTCTGAAAAACTCACCCCCCTCTTCTCCATCTCCCAGATTATCTATAGCGAGTCTACTGCACATACGAGACTGTGGTCATTGACAAGGTAGTCCGACCTTTCATCGGATACTCTCGTAGCCTTGAGTTACAGTCTTACTTATATTCCAGACATGTGATACATAATAGACACTATTGTATATAATAGTCGGGATGTAATAGTTGTAAATGATTTTATATATACAGAATATATGTAATGTAATGAGATCCTGGAAAATGAAAAAGATTTTAAATCTAGACATGGACAGGAAAACAACATAGTTAATGGATAAAAAGCTTAAATTAGCCCAATTTTTCCGCGCTTCCGGGGCGTGACATCTCAATTGGCCTCAATCGGAGCCAACTCCTCGCCGATGGCCGCCGTTTCTCTTCTCTTCTTTTCAACAATTTCTTCGCTGATTTGCTCCTGTTGGCGCCGGTGGGGCACGTCTCCGATGGCTGGATGATCGCAAGGTGATCGGCTTCCTTCTCCGGTGGCCGTCGGGCCTCCTCGGTCACTGGATGGTGGCTCGCCGGTGAGGGATCCTCGGTTCGCCCCTTTTGCTTTTTTTGTTTCGTTTCTTCCTCCAGAAAATCGCAATTCACGATTTTTATGTTTTTTTTTTTACATTTACTTTATTTTAATTATTTATAATTTATTTTTAATAATATTGTATTCATTAAAATATTATTAAAAATCCCAAATATCCCAAAAAAATTCTAAAAAATTCTATTTTATTCATTTATTCAATAAATGAATTTTTTCGATCTTATTTCGTCTTTCCAGTATATTTTTTGATTATTTTCGGGATTATTTTTCGAGACGAAAATTTCGATTTATTCCAATAAATTCTTGTCTTGATCAATTTAATTCGAAATTTAGTTATTTCTTCGTTATTGATCAAGATTTCTCAAATCCCTATTTTTAATTAAATTTTCTTCTCGAATTTATACCGACTTTCGATCTTTTGACCGTTTTACCCTTGTACGTGTTCGGGAATACCATTTCAATCCTTTTTGCATTTTTAAATGCACTCAAAAATTTCTATTCATTCCCTTTTTGCTCTTACGATAAAATCGGGTCTTACAATCTCCCGCACTTAAGAAATTTGGTCCTCCAAATTAGAACTAAGTCAAATGGGTCCATACACTACTCCGGTACGTCTATCGCATCATACTCTTTAATTCTCATGTAACTTTTTTCGGAGTGTAATACTACCAAAGGACTTTGACTAGGGAGATCGTCTTAAACCTCAACAGTTTCTCCTTTCGTCTAATACCCTAATCGATTTTTTAATCATACGTTATACTTTCATTGAGCTAAGCTGTTGAAGCTCATATCCAATCACATATGCTGGGTCTGGATATTATTTTTGAAGTATCAAAAGATAGGACACATTGTGGATGCCTGTTAATTCAAGTGGTAACGCCAACCTATAGGCCTTATCTCCCACTTTGTCCAATCTCTCAAATTATTCAATCTAACGAAATTCTATTTGCCTTCTTTTCGAATCTCGTTATGTTCTTAGGACATGTAACTTCCAATAATACTAATTCACCCTCGTTGAATTCCAATGGTTTTTTGTCTCTTGTCAGCATAGTCTTTCTGTCTGCTCTGAGGTGTTCTTAATCTCTCACAAATCAACTGAACATCCTCAGAGGTTTATCTTACCAATTCGGGAATAATTCTCTATCTGTCACCCACTTCTTCTTATCCGAGTCGGGGAAACAACTCCCTACGGCCATACAATGCCTCATAAAATCTTATCCCGATACTCAAGTGATAGCAGTCATTATTGGCGAATGCGATTAGTAACAAATGATCATCCTAGGAGCTTATAAAATCAATGGCACACACTCTCATCACATCTTTCAGAACCTGTACAGTTATCTCTTACTGACCATCTGTCTAAGGACGGAAGCTGTGCTAACTCTCACTCGGGTTCCCATAGCTTCCTGAAAACGTTCCCAGAAGTGGGAAGTGAAACGGGAATCCCTATCTGATACCATGCTCACTGGAACACTACATAATGTTCCACAATGTTGAGTTAATGTATTTTGAAATGACAAAACAAGTTAATTCAATAGTATTAAGATGATATAAAAACATGTTTAGAGGTTATCAGTACCAGAACTTAGAGTTCTGCTGATGAGAGATCGATCTGGCTTATGAGAGATCGATCTCATGGGTTTTTACTTGATGAGAGATCGATCTCATGAAGGTATGAGATCGATCTGCCAAGCCTTAAACCCTTACAAAGGGATTTAGGTAGAGTGAGATCGATCTGCAAGGGTTAAGAGATCGATCTGGCTAAAGCTAGAGTTGAGAGATCGATCTGGTCTAGGAAGAGATCGATCTCCCTTAAGAGCATAAGACTGTAGATCGATCTGGAAGATCGATCCACACTCAAACAGAGAACTTAAGAGATCGATCTGGTAAGGAAGAGATCGATCTCCTCAAAGTCAGAGAGCTAAGGAGATCGATCTGTGTTGTTGAGAGATCGATCTCCCCACTACGAGACTGCATGGCAGATCGATCTGTAGATTGATCTTGCCTCAAACAGAGAGATTAGGAGATCGATCTGCCTATTCGACAGATCGATCTCCCCCATTATTTTTAAACTAACAGATCGATCTGCTAACCTATGAGATCGATCTCCTTGTGTATTTGTACTTCAATCTTGCAGGATTTATAACTAAGAGATCGATCTGG
The DNA here is from genome assembly GCA_033439115.1 of Firmiana major. Taxonomy (NCBI): domain Eukaryota; kingdom Viridiplantae; phylum Streptophyta; class Magnoliopsida; order Malvales; family Malvaceae; genus Firmiana; species Firmiana major. Next base: position 36,763,606 of record CM065907.1, on the reverse strand, counting down.
CCAAGAAGGCAGATCGATCTGGCACTCTACTGGAGGTACCCAACGGCTAGTTTCTGCAAAATCTCAACGGGAAAAACAGCATTTAATGCTCCAACTACCAATCCTTCAGTATTTAACCAAGCATTGAAGACAAAGAGAATAGAGACACTATTGCTGAACATTCCTAGTATTCTCAAGCTTTAATACTTTCATTCTTTGTGTCCCCATTGCTCATTTATTGAGATTCATTGTATAAGCTTAAGTGCAAAAAGCTTTATTTTTCCTACCCACTTTAAAGCTTCAATTTGTATTCAACCTTACCTTAAAAGAGAAGAGGATTGTTCCTCAGTGAGAGAGAATTGTAAAAGGGTGAATACACTTCTGTATTGCTAAGGGTAGAGAGGTTATTCCTTAACCTGTAAAAGGAACATTGTAAGCTCTATTGAAAGAGAGAAAGAAAGCACTTGACAAGAAGGTCAAGGAGAGAGGACGTAGGCAAGAGTTTGGCCGAACCTCTATAAACGATTGTGTTTGTTTCTCTCTTCCCTACTTTGCATTAAATTGTTTAATTTCATTACTGCAAGCTATTATTTTCTGATTGATATAAGATTAAATTAAAATTTTCCATTATTGTTAGTAAATCGATTCACCCCCCTCTCGGTAGAGCCAACAATTGGTATCAGAGCAGGACTCTTTAATCACATAGGAACAACTTCCTAAGAGTTAGAAACGATCAAATGGCTCATAACAATGTAGCTACTAGTTTGGTAGGAGAGGGGCACTCTACGGTTAGACCTCCAATGTTTAATGGAGAGCATTATGCATATTGGAAGACTAGGATGATGTTATTCATTCAAGCAAATGATTATGAAGTATGGAGAATTATAGTTAAAGGACCACAAATCCCTACAAAAAGAATAGAGGGAAGAGATATCCCTAAAGAAGAAGATGAATGGGACTCAAATGATATTAAGTGTGCTCAGCTAAATGCTAAAGCTATGCACACATTATTTTGTGCCTTAGGTCCTAATGAATATAATAGAGTCTCCGGGTGTGATAATGCCAAACAAATATGGGATAAATTGGCAATAACTCATGAGGGTACAACCCAAGTGAAGGAGACAAAAGTAGGTATGCTCACACATGATTATGAGCTTTTTAGGATGAAGGAAGGAGAATCAATTAGTGATATGTTCACTAGATTCATAGATGTAATTAATGGATTAAAATCTTTAGGAAAAATATATTCTAATATTGAAATGGTAAAGAAAATTTTAAATAGCTTACCTAAATCATGGGAAGCTAAAGTGACTGCAATTGAGGAATCTAAGGATCCTCATACATTGTCCTTAGATGAATTGATAGGATCTTTGCTAACTTATGAGATGAAACTTAAAAGAAATGAAGAGCCACTCAAGAAAGTGGGAGTTGCTCTAAAATCCACTGCTCAAGAGGAGATTAAAAATGAGAGTGGCAGTGAGGAGGATATTGAGATGGCAATGTTTGCCAAAAGATTTAACAAGTTCATGAGAATGAGAGCTAGTAGTAGCAATAGGAGAAACATTAAGAGAGACCAAGAAGAAGTAGGTAGAAAAGATTCTATTGTGTGTTATGAATGTAAAAAACCGGGACACATAAAATTTAACTGCCCTCTTCTTAAAAGGTCCAATGATAGGTTCCATAAAAAGAAGGCAATGGTGGCAACATGGAGCGACAGTGACTGCTCCGATGATGAATCAAATGAGGACATTGCCAACTTGTGCTTCATGGCTATTGAGGATGAAAAGGTAACTTCAAGCCTCAATGAATATTCTTTTGATGAATTGCAAGATGCATTTGATGATCTTGCATTAGAGTATTAATCTATGAGTATGAAATATAAAAAGATAATATCCAAATTGAGAAAAGAAAATGAGATAATACAATTGGATAAATTAGAATGTGAAAAGAAACTAGAGATTTCAAATCTAGAAATTTGTGACCTTAAAGAGAAAAATAGCAACCTACATAATTCATTTAATAGGTTCCACATGGGTCAACAAAAGTTAGATAGAGACCCAAAGGGCATTTTTTGACAAAAATGGCTTAGGATATAATGCACAAAGTAGGGAGACCCATCTTAAAAGTTTTATTGCTAGGAAGAGCATGAATAAACCTGCAATTACTTGTTCATATTGTAATAGAAAGGGACATGCATCACATAATTGTAATATAAAAATGAGGAATCTTAAAGGAAAAATTGTAAAAAGGATATGGATTCCAAAAGAAGTAATTTACTCAAAGGATGTCAATGCATTAACAAAATGGATCCCAAGGGGATCAAGAATTGCATTCACTAACCTCCAAGGACCCAAGAAAATTTGGGTACCTAAGACTTGAGTTTGATTTCTTGTAGGTGATTGAGCATAGCCACAAAACTAAAGCAAAAGAAGCATGGTACTTAGATAGTGGATGCTCAAGGCACATGACGGGTGATAGAAGCCATTTCAATTCTTTCAAATCAAAAATTGGTGGAGAAGTCACTTTTGGGGACAACTCCAAAGGCCAAGTTGAAGGAAGTGGCTCAATAGGTAATGATCATTTTTCTTTAGAAAAAGTATTACTTGTTAGGGGTCTAAAGCATAACTTACTAAGCATTAGTCAACTTTGTGACAAAGGTTACAAAGTAATTTTTGATTCCATGAAATGTAATGTTATAGATCCTAAGTCAAATAAAGTTCTTTTTCTAGGTCATAGGCAAGGAAATATATATATTGTCTATCTTAATGAACTCAAAAATGAAAATATATGCTTAATGGTAGACAATAAAAAGGAATCTTGGTTATGGCATAGAAGACTAGGTCATGCTAGCATGCATGTGTTGTCTAAGTTAGCTAGAAAGGATCTAGTCATAGGCTTACCCAAACTATCCTTTGATCATGAAGAAATATGTGAAGCTTGTGTTAAAGGAAAACACAAGAGGACAACATTTAAGCCTAAGAATAGTGTATCCACCACTAGGCCTCTTCAATTACTGCATTTAGACTTATTTGGACCAACTAGAACCACTAGCCTAGGTGGGAAACACTATGGATTTGTAATAGTTGATGATTACACTAGGTTCACTTGGGTGTTCTTTTTGAGAGTAAAAAATGAAGCCTTAGAGAAATTCATAGCCTACTCAAAGGTGACTCAAAATGAAAAAGGATACACAATAACAAGCATTAGAAGTGATCATGGCAAATAATTTGAAAATATAGGATTTGATGAGTATTACAATGATCAAGGAATCAGCCATAATTTTTCAGCCCCTAGGACACCACAACAAAATGGTGTAGTTGAGAGAAGAAATAGAACTTTGGAAGAAATGGCTAGAACCATGCTATGTGAGAATAACTTACCAAAGTATTTTTGGGCTGAAGCTATAAACACATCATGTTATATAATTAATAGAGCTATGATTAGACCCATGCTAAAGAAAACTCCTTATGAGCTCTACAAAGGTAAGAAGCCTAACATTAGTTACTTCCATCCTTTTGGCTGCAAATGCTTTGTTCTAAATAATGGAAAAGATAATTTAGGAAAATTTGATGCCAAGAGTGATGAGGGAATATTTCTAGGATATTCATTGAATTCAAAGGCTTTTAGAATATATAACAAAAGAACATTAGTGGTTGAAGAGTCTATTCATGTTATATTTGATGAGTCAAATAATATATCTAAAGATTCAACCAATGATGAAAATGTTGGAATATTTGATGAAGGCTTAGAAGATGACTTTCTAGAAAAGCTTGACTTGAATAAAGAAGATGAAGAAGAAATAGAGGTTTTAGAAAGAGAACCTAGAGCACCAAGAGAGTTAGGATATGTAAAAGATTGTGAAATAGTAGGAGATCCAACTCTTGGAGTTAGAACTAGATCATCCCTAAGGAATATGTGCCAATATATAGCCTTTGTATCTCAAATAGAGCCTAGGAATGTCAATGAAGCCTTAGATGACAATAATTGGTTCCTAGCAATGCAAGAAGAATTAAATCAATTTGAGAGAATCAAAGTATGGAAACTAGTTCCTAGGCCTAGTGATCACTCTATAATTGGAACTAAATGGATATTCAAGAACAAAATGGATGAAAATAGTGTGATCATAAGGAATAAGGCTAGGTTGGTTGCACAAGGCTATAGACAAGAAGAAGGTATAGATTATGATGAAACCTATGCACCGGTAGCTAGATTAGAGGTAATAAGAATGTTACTTGCCTTTGCATGTTATAAAAACTTCAAGTTATATCAAATGGATGTAAAGAGTGCATTCTTAAATTGTTTCATTAATGAAGAAGTATATGTTGAGCAACCTCCTGGATTTGAAAATCATGAATTTCCTGAACATGTTTTTAAATTATCTAAGGCACTTTATGGGTTAAAACAAGCTCCTAGAGCTTGGTATGAAAGGTTGTCAAAATTCTTAATAGAAAAGGGATTTTCAAGAGGAAAAGTGGATACCACCTTGTTCATTAAGAATAAAAATAAGGATTTACTAGTTGTACAAGTGTATGTAGATGATATTATTTTTGGTTCAACTAATGAGTCTTTATGCCAAGAGTTTGCTAAGATCATGCAAGGAGAATTTGAGATGAGCATGATGGGAGAACTCACATTCTTCTTGGGACTTCAAGTGAAGCAAACAAAAGATGGAACCTTCATCAATCAAGCAAAGTATACTAAGGAATTGCTCAAGCGATTTGGAATGGACAATTGCAAATCTCAAGCAACTCCAATGGGCACCAACATTAAGCTTGATAAAGATGAAAGTGGTAAGTGTGTAGACACTAAACTCTATAGGTCTATGATTGGCTCATTGCTTTATTTAACTGCAAGTAGACCAGATATTTTGTTTAGTGTATGCCTTTGTGCTAGATTTCAATCCTCTCCTAGGGAATCACATTTATTGGAAACTAAGAGGATCTTTAGATACCTCAAAGACACTCCCTCACTAGGACTTTGGTACCCCAAGGACTCCACTTTTGCCCTTCATGCATTTTCAGATGCTGATTTTGGAGGATGCAAAATAGATAGGAAAAGTACTTCAGGTACTTGCCAATTCTTAGGAAATAGGTTAATTTCTTGGTTCTCTAAGAAACAAAACAGTGTGGCTCAGTCCACAACTGAAGCTGAATATATAGCAGCTGGTAGTTGTAGTGCTCAAATGTTGTGGATTAAACAACAAATGAGAGATTATGGTATTGACATGAAGCAAGTCTCTATTAAATGTGATAATACCAGTGCCATTAATCTATCTAAAAATCCTATCCAACACTCCAGAACCAAGCACATAGAAATTAGACATCACTTCCTTAGAGACCATGTACAAAAAGGGGATATAATTTTAGAGTACATTGACACTCTACATCAAATAGCTGATATATTCACCAAACCACTTGATAGAGATAGGTTTTGTATCCTTAGAGGTGAATTAGGACTCATGAATATCCCTTAAGATTTTTTTGTGTCAAAAATCTTGGTTTAAAGTTGATTTTAAAAGATTTTTTGCAAAGATTTTCTGGCAATGAGGATGAGAGATCGATCTCCTTGCAATATAGATCGATCTCCATACTTCCAACAAGCCTAAATCATCAAGGTTAAGCTAAGCAGATCGATCTTCCAACCATAAGATCGATCTCCTTATGTCTCTGTTAAAAGGCAGATCGATCTGTCCACACGACAGATCGATCTCTTCAAAGCTTCTGCATTCTGAAGATCGATCCATGCATTTGGCAGATCGATCTCTCTAAACCTCGGTTAAACTGCAGATCGATCTGTGCATGTAACAGATCGATCTCCTTAAGCCTCTATTTACGAATAGATCGATCTGTTCATGCGACAGATCGATCTCCCTTGGCTTCTAGAAATGACAGATCGATCTGTCGCCTCGACAGATCGATCTTCTGTGCCCTGGACTATAAATTCACGCGAAAAATCCCCAAATTTCAAAAACCCCAATCTTCAAATTCCGAAATTCCCTCGCATTTCCTCCTTCGATTCCTCCTCAGATCGATCTCCGTACGGTCCTCCTTGCATCTCCGTGTCATTTTCCGGTATTGTAACCAACATCTCTTACTTTTTTCTCAAAAATTTTCTTAGATTTGTGTTCATTGTCTTTCTAGGGCAAAACTAGTTACTGTTTCATTGATTTTTTCAATTGTGAATCTAGTTAGCACATCTCTCGAGTCTAGAATCATGCCTAGGCATAAGACAGTAGGACATAAACCTCCTAGAACCAATGTAGAGGCCGATTCCTTATCCCAACCCATTCCTCCACCTTCTATCGCTTCTTTCAATAGGTGTTTTAAAACACCTGCAAAAAGGAAGCGATACGAAGAATACTTCTCAACCATGCCAATTAAGCATTGGCGTACTATAGATTTCTCCTTCCTCAATCGCATTGATTTTCCATACGTGTCAAAATTTGAGGAATTTGGTTGGATGTCATTTTTGAAAATTAACACTCCCGTCCCTCCAAATCTCGTTCGTGCATTCTTTTCCAATGCCGAACTCATCTTTGACCCTGATGACACTTGCAAAATTCACGGGTTCAAAACCTATGTCATGGGTAAGACCATTCCAATAGACACCGATATCTTAGCTCAAGCCTTTCACATGAAAAATGAAGGTTTGACTAATGAGGATGAGGAAGTCTCCTTAGAGTTTGATCTCCCTGGAGACAAGGCGAGTGACCTACCGATGCACCTTCGGTTACTCCACCTCATAATTTCTTGGAATCTCCGTCCTTTCGGTACCCGTCATTCAACCGTTAGGCGATTAGATCGTTTCTGGCTCCATCACCTTCACTCCACAAACCAAAAACCAAATCTTACTCATTTCATATATGAAGATTGGCTGAAGATCGTGCGTGGGCAAGCTACCACAATCGTCTTTCCGCAACCATTAGCCTATCTTCTCCAACGAGTTGGCGTTGACTGCAGTTGCGAAACCGGAGAACTGCCCTCTCCCAAGAGCGTTCTCAACATCGGGTCCCTCCATCATATGGGATATTACAAAGACTTCCGGGGAGATTGGAAGAAAAAGAGGGAACAGCAGCCTGCTGAAGCCATGGAGGAAGATCCCTCCAATGCGCCTGTGGCCCCACCTGCTGCACCAGCTCCGGAACCATCGTCTTCGACTGCTCCACCTTCTGCTCAGCCATCCTCACCTGCTGACATGGAGATCGTTATGAAGATGATCAGTGAACTCCATCAGAAAATCGATGAAGGCTTTGCATCTCAGCAGCGAAAGTTCGAGGAATTAAACCAAAGAGTGGATAAGATTCACGAGACTCAAGAGGCGATGTTTGATGAGCTGCAAGTCACACGCACGCACGTTGAGAATCTTTCGGATCGTGTTCCTCCCTCACCATAGGTCTTAGGTGTTTTGATTTAGTGTAGTTATATCATTTAAGCTACTTGATGTTATTTGTGATGAATTTGCTTGAATGAAATGTCATTTGACTCGTTATTGGTTATGTTAATGAAAATGCTCATTTTGAAATGCCATAAGTATTCTCTTTTCGTGTTATTGATATGACAAAAGGGGGAGAAGACAACATGTGTGTGTGGTTGTGGTAAACGTTTAAGAGAATGATTAAATTGAGGGGGAGTTAAGTCAGTAACAAAGTCAAAAGCTCTCAAAAAGGGGGAGCTCACAAAAAGGGGGAGTTTTTGCAAATTCACTAAACATGTTTGTTTGAATAAGTTTTGTCATATCAAAAAGGGGGAGATTGTTGAGTTAATGTATTTTGAAACGACAAAACAAGTTAATTCAATAGTATTAAGATGATATAAAAACATGTTCAGAGGTTATCAGTACCAGAACTTAGAGTTCTGCTGATGAGAGATCGATCTGGCTTATGAGAGATCGATCTCCTGGGTTTTTACTTGATGAGAGATCGATCTCATGAAGGTATGAGATCGATCTGCCAAGCCTTAAACCCTTACAAAGGGATTTAGGTAGAGTGAGATCGATCTGCAAGGGTTAAGAGATCGATCTGGCTAAAGCTAGAGTTGAGAGATCGATCTGGTCTAGGAAGAGATCGATCTCCCTTAAGAGCATAAGACTGTAGATCGATCTGGAAGATCGATCCACACTCAAACAGAGAACTTAAGAGATCGATCTGGTAAGGAAGAGATCGATCTGCTCAAAGTCAGAGAGCTAAGGAGATCGATCTGTGTTGTTGAGAGATCGATCTCCCCACTACGAGACTGCATGGCAGATCGATCTGTAGATCAATCTTACCTCAAACAGAGAGATTAGGAGATCGATCTGCCTATTCGACAGATCGATCTCCCCCATTATTTTCAAACTAACAGATCGATCTGCTAACCTATGAGATCGATCTCCTTGTGTATTTGTGCTTCAATCTTGCAGGATTTATAACTAAGAGATCGATCTGGCCAAGAAGGCAGATCGATCTGGCACTCTACTGGAGGTACCCAACGGCTAGTTTCTGCAAAATCTCAACGGGAAAAACAGCATTTAATGCTCCAACTACCAATCCTTTAGTATTTAACCAAGCATTGAAGACAAAGAGAATAGAGACACTATTGCTGAACATTCCTAGTATTCTCAAGCTTTAATACTTTCATTCTTTGTGTCCCCATTGCTCATTTATTGAGATTCATTGTATAAGCTTAAGTGCAAAAAGCTTTATTTTTCCTACCCACTTTAAAGCTTCAATTTGTATTCAACCTTACCTTAAAAGAGAAGAGGATTGTTCCTCAGTGAGAGAGAATTGTAAAAGGGTGAATACACTTCTGTATTGCTAAGGGTAGAGAGGTTATTCCTTAACCTGTAAAAGGAACATTGTAAGCTCTATTGAAAGAAAGAAAGAAAGCACTTGACAAGAAGGTCAAGGAGGGAGGACGTAGGCAAGAGTTTGGCCGAACCTCTATAAACGATTATGTTTGTTTCTCTCTTCCCTACTTTGCATTAAATTGTTTAATTTCATTACTGCAAGCTATTATTTTCTGATTGATATAAGATTAAATTAAAATTTGCCATTATTGTTAGTAAACCGATTCACCCCCCCTCTCGGTAGAGCCAACACATAATTTTCCATACACATAAATTCGCCTACACTCTCAAAGTATCTGGGGATTTCATAACCAGAAGGTAGGTAGACTTAATCAATCTATCGACTACCACTCAGATAGCCTCGTGATTTATCCGGGTCCTCTGTAACCCATCACGAAATTCATGGTAACTTGTTCCCATTTTCATGTCAATATAGGTAGAGGCTGCAATAACTCTGCAGACTTCTTTTGCTCTACCTTAATCTGCTGATAGATGAGACCCTTCTCCATAATCTCTACAATATCTCTTTTCATACCTGACTACCAATACCCTTTTCAGAGATTTCGATATATTTATTACTTCTCGGATGCACTGTATATCCCGAAGAGTGACCTTCTAACAATAACATTATCTCATCAACTGTGGTCCTAGGGAGCACTTATACTGTCTCTGAACCTCTGTAAGTCATCATCACTCACTGTGAACTCTGTCACTATACCCTTCTGAATCTGACACACACTATCGACACCATGCTGATCATCACGCTAAGCCTGGCAAATTCGATCACTCAAATCTGGTTCTAACCTCAGGCTAGCTGTCACAAAATCACCATCATCATCAGAAGGGATTCACATTACTACTGAGGCTCACAACTGTTCTAGCAGCTCGCGCTCCCTGACCATCATATGTGATACCATCCCGAGGATCTTTCTGTTCAAGGCATCAGTCACTACATTAGCCTTTCTGGGTGGTACAATGTTCACTATCAAAATCCTTAGAAGCTCTAACCCTCTTGGTTATCATATCCGACTCTTTCTGTGAAAACAGATACTCGGGGCTTTTATAATCAGTGCATATCTGAAATTTCTAACCGTATAAGTGGTGGCGCCTTACTTTTAGTGTAAACACTACGGTTGCTAACTCTAAATCATGGGTCGGATAGTTTCTCTCATGATCCTTGAACTATCTGGATCCATAAACGACTATCTTCCCATTTTACATCAATACATAGCCCAATCCTTATTTTGAGGTATCCATACATACTGAAACCTCTTGAGCTGTTGGTTATGGTGAGAATAATTACGGTGGTCAGTTTATTACTTCAATATACCAAAACTCACTGAAACTACTTTCATACTTATCATCCTACTCGTATGTAATCTTTTTCGAACAAGATGTGTCAACTGAGCAGCCCATTTCGAGAAACTCTCAACAACTCGTCTGTAAGACAGTTTCCTGTTGCTACTCATGTTTTTCCCTGAACTTCGAATACATCAAAATATCATCGCTCAAGATGACATCCAATCGGTCCAGGTAAGGTTTAAATATCTCATTGTAGTTAAGTTCCACTAAATATTTCAATCACCCATATTCTTGACCTATGTACGCACAAACGTCTAATGTCATTTCGAAATCGCTTCCGTTCAAGAAATTAGCTCACGTCATTTTTTTTTATATTAACGACTTTTATAAAATTTTAATTTTTTTAAACCTTTATGATTAATCGAATTCTATATTTCTTTATTGTACCAATAAAGGTACCCAAATTTTAAGTGTATATATTATGATTGTCGATTTCAATCTATAGGTTATATGTGCGCTTCTAGACGCTGTCAAGTCTTCAGGCAGGGATGTAATTTGAAATACCTTTATTAACCCTCAGACTTGACCACATGAACTAGGTGTAGATATATCCACCCCTTATACTTGGTCGCAATTCATATTCCCTACACATCAGTTAATCCAAATTACTTACATATCAAAGATATTCTTATGTTGCATACGCCTCTTATTCCAATATATCTCGTATTCAGGATCTATCACATCTCAAAACTTATTTCCTTTCATATATCACTTATAACAAACTCTTTCATTACTTGTTAAAGTTACAGTATACCTTTCAGTGATGTTTTAACCCTTATTTTCAACTTACAATCTTTATACCCATATTCAGTTAGTGATAATCATCTAACCATCATCATCTTGCTTAAGGGTATAGGCTTCACATCTTTCACTAGCTTATAAGCAAATGAAGGCGGTATGAATAAATGCGTGGCACCAAGATCAATTTAAATAATTACTTCATTATTCACAACCAGTGTGGTATCTTCCACCACATCCGATGAAACATTAATGGTGTCCTGGTCCCAGGCATACCCTCGCCCTCGACCAACATCTTATTTTCGTGGTAACTACCACACATCTTACACTGTTTACACTGCTACACTGTTACACTGTTACACTGCTTACACTGTTACACTGCTCTCACTGCTACACTGCTCCGTAGCAGGTCGGGGTCCTCCAATCACAATACCCCTCATAAGTGTTGAAATTGGATACACTGGGGCCTTACAAATCATCTTACCCCATGACTCATTAGCTCAAATCTTTTACCAAACAACCTTTTCTCGTTCTGACATCTCTGTCATTTTCTAATCTCTTTTTGTCTCAATTTCGGCCCTTACTACCTTTCTCAATCTCAGAGGTGTGCAACTTATAATCTTATACACACAACTAGAGTCTGCGCACTGCCTCGACATAGGTAGTGTTATGTAATGGGCTAATCGGACTCTAATTGACAATCTGAGCCATTCCATGAATTTTCAGACATCTCGACTCTCACTGTTCATATTGTCTGAGTCATATCTGCCTAGGAATATAAACTGAGTTTCATACTCGTTAATCAACCAGTTCCTCTGGGTCAGAATAAAGAATTTAATCTGTAATTTCCTTTAAGTTTCCTCGATATTCTATCACCTGAATAAATCTAGAATTATATTCTCTTACACCAATGTTTCGACTCACCCTCAAATCCCATGCATACTCTGAGCAATTAGCTAGCAAAATATTCTCCACACTCCGCTCTAACCTCGCGAAGCGTGTCTCAATACTATCCGATCTCTCTGTCAGACTCTGTCTGATCTCTCTGTCGGACTCTATGGAGCATGCTTAATACTAGCCTCCACTTAATCTCATCTCAAGTCTCATGTGGCGACTGAGTACGACTCTCAGGCCTACCTCTATGACCTCGAGCTTGTGTACTCGCCTCCTGTCATAGCGGCTATCAGTTAATGAGTCTATTCTTGCATTCAAAACTAAATTCTTGCTGCAATTCCATCTCGATATACACAATTGTATCTAAACAATGCACAGTACATGGGGATGAAAACTTCCTTAACCCCTAACACCGACCATATCAGGCCAACTTAGCTCTGATACCATTAAACCTGTCACGACCCAAATTACCTAAAAATCAGAGTAAATTTTTCACTTTTCCATTATTATTTAATTCTTACCTTTCTCTTATCGTGACCATCTTACCAAACAATTGGGCTATAATTCGGTGTTAGTCACCTCTCACCTATTTACCATTCCATTTCCATAATCACATATTAGAGTTTACTATCTTTTGACTTTAACTGAATACATACACAATGATATTTATAACTCTACATCCCCGACATCATATCTATTTACAGTACTGTGCATTACATATTTAGATATAAAACTATACAAATGTGTATACCTGTCTCTCGATGGGAAGCAGCGGATACCAATGCATGGAAGTCCTCAGCCGCTTACTAATTACTGTGAGTGCTCTGTAAAGATGGGAAAATAAGGGGGTGAGCAAACCACACGCTCAGTAAGGAAATTATGTAAGTAAGTAGATAGCTCCACTATCTACATGCTCATAATGCCATGCCCTTAAAATCCATTTCTTTTCATTAAAATCTCAAGCACAAATCATGTATTTCATTCTGACTTAATTTATAAAACTGTTCGTGCATATATAAATCATACTACTTATGCATCAATAGCATTTTATGTGACATCAGTAAATCATACTTAGCATGAATTAAATCAAAATCATGCATTCTTTCATGTCAGGTAAGATAAATCATGAATTTGAAATGAAAGCATGGAAAACATCATCATGCTACTGCATTCAAATCATTTTATCAAAATACAGAATAAATAACCCCATCCGGGTTAATTATCTCATAAGTAAATATCAAATTCATAAAACAAGTCATTAAAATTCATTATAAAGTTTTGGTTATAAAACCACCCTTCTTTCAGGGTCACATATCATACAATCATAAAATCGTAAAATCGGGAGCCTGACCCCTCTCTCGGGTCTACCCTGGTCTATCAGACCAATAGTTATATCATGTGAGAAAAGTAAGTGACTATCAGTAACAACATAGAACTATGGCCATAACCTCGTGATCCCTAGCAACATGGTACCTAGTGTGTGGGGTATCACACCTAAAACGGGAGGTGGGTCGTCCTACCCGCCAGAAGAGCATAACACCAGGATTGCAAGGGTAAGGTTTGCTACCTCGAGGCTAATGCCACTCCACTCCAACAATCCCCACGGTACAGCGTACTCCGCGTGACATACGCAGTACAACGTACTCCGTGAACCCAAGCTCAAATCGGGGGTGCTTGCAATAGGTCTTATCCACCCATATAATCTCTGTCTCAGTATGCACGTGTGAGCATATCATTTCACTGTGACACACAGTCTACAGGAGGCTCCAACAGGGCTATATGCATGTAATATAAATCTTTGTGCGAGCGAAGCTCTAGAATAGTTTCATAGAAATCAATGAAATCTGCGCACGAGTAGCGCTTCAGTATGACTTAAAATAATTATAAATTCCAGTAAAATCCACGTACGAGCAATGCTCTAGTACGTATTTGTATAAAAACTAAGTGAAAACCTCGTACGAGAAAATCTCCAGTACAATTTTAAAATGAGTTATAAAACCATATAAAACTTCGTGCGAGCAATGCTCCAGCACGAGTGAATGCTCAAGTAAATCAAAACTTCGTATGAGCAACGCTCCAGTACGACTTATGCTTAAATACATCAAATCTCGTGCGAGTTACACTCCAACACGACTTTTATGCAATATCATATCAAAACAGGATACGAGCTAAGCTCCAGCATCACTCATGCATGTCAAATCATAAAAACTAGTGCGAGCAATCGCTCCAGTACCATTTTATGCATATCACGACAAAATAGTTAAAACCGCCAAAACAGTCAAAATAGGGTGTGAGCTAGGCTCCAGCACATCTCATGCATTTCTCAATAATAAAAATCAGTGCGAGCAACTGCTCTAGCACATTTCATGCATATGATGTCACACAAGTAGGTGCGAGCAACTACTCAAGCACATTTATGCATACTCACAAACGCAGATATAGTGCAAACTATATGTCAGCACTATCTGTTTCCATATAAACTTAATAGTTGGCCGTTTTCCAAAGAAATTTCATTTAAATATAAATATCACTTACGTAGTGTTATCTTGTGAAATTTATACAATTACTGGCCAATCTACCGATTTGCTTTGATTAAAACTGATAAAATTCCTTAATTCGGAAAATTCCTTAAATCATGCATTTCATGCATGTCATGCTTTCATCATCCTTAGGTGAACTTCCCTCAATTGGGATAAAATAGCCTTTTTACCTATTTCGATCCCTAAAATCTTTAAACCATTTTTTAGGACCTTTATACATAATCAGTGTATACATACATATTCAGTGTATACAAAAGCTATTAAAATACGCGTAGCTACCTCTAGCTACTCACATAATTCCCTTACCTTATTTTTCAGTACAGTCTGACCTTTCCACTGATGTCTCGTCATGCAGTCCGGTTTGCTCCGAATCCAATCTCCGAAACTGCGGATAAAGATTCATCAGGTCAAATACAATACAATTAATTGTATTTCACAATTTTTTAGGCCTAATTTAAATCATTGGGCCCGTTTATCCATATTGGGACAGATTGCACCTTAATGGGCCTTAAACAGTCTTAAGCCCGTTTTTCCACTTATTATTCACATTATCGAGGCTTATTAGGCTCACTGGGCCCACCAATATTTATTAAGCCTCGTTCTAACTTCTCGATTAGCTTAATTTAGTATTTACGACAATCTATCTCAATTTCTTGAATTTAATACATTTAATACAGAAATTAAATCCGTAATTTATGCAGTAAATTTCTAACACGCATAACGATGTAATATTATCGTAAATAAGGGTTACTTACCCGTGATTCCATGATAGTACGTAAATTGAGGCTGACTCGAGTCCTCATTTGACGTCAATTGTCGAGCTACACAATTAAATATTTTTTCGGGTAAACTTTCAGTCGAATATTAATCAAATTAAATATTTCAAAATTTAAATCGGTCAATTCGACTGCTTACCGACTTACCCGTAGCTCGATTGCATCACTGAAATTTTCTCCAATTTTTCCTCTTTTTCTTCTTCTATTTTTTTTCTTTTTGGCTGAACCGGACCGGATCGGTTCAACATACCATCACTACGCTGAATCGGCCATATCGGTTCAGGCATCATTTGGTCATTCCGGTGCCATCCGGCTGGTTCCAGGCGTGCCGCTGCCGCCGTTCGACACGCCTCAGCCTGGAGACCTCTCGGCTAGCCTCAATCGGAGCCAACTCCTCATCAGTGGCCGCCGTTTCTCTTCTCTTCCTTTGGGCACCGGTGGGGCGCGTCTCCTGTAGCTGGATGATCACAAGGTGATCGGCTTCCTTTTTCGGTGGGCGTCGGGCCTCCTCGGTCGTCGGATGGTGGCTCGCCGATAAGGGATCCTCGGTTCGCCCTTTTTGCTTTTCTGTTTCGTTTCTTCCTCCAGAAAATCGTAATTCGCAATTTTTCTGTTTTTTTTTTTTACATTTACTTTATTTTATTTATTTATAATTTATTTTTAATAATATTTTATTCATTAAAATATTATTAAAAATCTAAAATATCCCAAAAAAATTCTAAAAAATTCTACTTTATTCATTTATTCAATAAATGAATTTTTCGGTCTTATTTCGTCTTTTTGGTATATTTTTCGATTATTTTTTAGATTATTTTTCGAGATGAAAATTTTGGTTTATTCCAATAAATTCATATCTTGATCAATTTAATCTGAAATTTAGTTATTTCTTCGTTATTGATCAAGATTTCTCAAATCCCTATTTTTAATTAAATTTTCTTCTCGAATTTATATCGGCTTTCGGTCTTTTGAGCATTTTTCCCTTCCACGTGTTCGGGAATACCATTTCAATCCTTTTGCATTTTTAAATGCACTCAAAAATTTTTATTCATTCCCTTTTTGCTCTTACGATAAAATTGGTCCTACAGCCTGAGAGTCGTATTGAGTCACCACATGAGACTCAAGATGAGATTGACGTGGAGGCTGGTATTGAGTATGCCCCACGGAGTTCGACAGAGAGATCGGACAGAGTCTGACAGAGAGATCGAATAGTATTGAGACACGCTTCGTGAGGTTGGAGCGGAGTGTGGAGAATATTTGTGAGCTAATTGCTCAGAGTATGCATGAGATGTGAGGGCGAGTCGGAACATTGGTGGAAGTTCGCTCGACCCATCTTAAGAGTTAGACATCCAGAATGTATATGGAAATTAATTCTAGATATATTCCGGTGACAGAATATCCCAGACATTGTTTAAAGGAAATTACAAATGAGTTTTTTTTTTTTACTCTGACCCAGAGGAACTGGTTGATTAGCGAGTATGATCTCAGTTTATATACCTACCCAAATATGACCCTGACACTATGAACAGTGAGTCAAAATGTCTGAAAGTTCATGGAAGGGCTCAGGTTATCAATTCGAGTCCGATTAGCCCATTAGATATCATTACCTATGCCGATGCAGTGTGCAGACTACAGTTGTATAAATAAGATCATGAGTTGCACGCCTCTGAGATTAGGAAAGGTAATAAGGGCCGAAATTGAGATAGAAAGAGAATAGAAAATGACAGAGATGTCAGAACGAGAAAAAAATAGATTGTAAGAGATTAGGACTGATTAGTCACAGGGTAAGATGATTGGTAAAACCTCCCAGTGTATTTAATTTCAACACTTACGAGGGGTATTGTGATTGGAGGACCCCGACCTATTCCGTAGTAAGTGTGAACAGTGTAGAATGTGTGGTAGTTACCACGGAAATAAGATGTTGGACGAGGGCGAGTGTATGCCTTAGACTAGGACAACATTGATGTTTCATCGGGTGTGGTGGAAGATACGACACTGGTTGTGAATAATGAAGTAATTATTTTAAGTAATCCTGGTGCTACACATTTATTCATACCGCCTTCAGTTGCTTATAAGCTAGTGAAAGATGTGAAACCTATACCCTTAGGCAAGATGATGATAGTTAGCTAATTATCACTAACTGAATATGGGCATAGGGATTGTAAGTTGAAAACAGGGGAAAAAGGATATGTCAGCCGATTTTATTCAATGGAATATAAATAATTTTGAAATAATATTTGAGAATAGATTGATTCAGCTGCAGACTATGCCGTTTAGATTGCTATCCTAAGATAGTGATGTTTCCAACCCTAAAAAGTGTACTGTAAGTTTAGTACGTAATGAAAGAGTTGTTATAAGTGATATATGAAAGGCGATAAGTTTTGAGATGTGATAGACCCTGAATACGAGATATATTGGAATAAGAGGCGTATGCAAGGTAAGGATATCTTTGATATGTAAAGTAATTTGGATTAATCGATATATAGTGAATATGAATTGCGACCAAGTATAAGGGTGGATATATCTACACCCAGTCTATGTGGTCAAGTTTGAGGGTTAATAAAGGTATTTCAAAATACTTCCCCGCCTGAAGACTTGACAGCGTCTAGAAGAGCACACATAACCTATAAATTGAAATTGATAGTCGTAATATATACATTTAAAATTTGGGTACCTTTGCTCGTACGATAAAGAAATATAGAATTCGATTAATCATGAAGGTTTAAAAATTAACATTTTATAAAAGCCGTTAATATAAGAAAAAGGAAATGACGTGGGTTAGCATCTTGAGCGGAAGTGATTTTGAAATGATATTATACGTTTATACGTACATAGGTCAAGGATATAAGTGATTGAAATATTTAGTGAAACTCAACTACGATGAAGTATTTAAACCTTACCTGGACCGATTGGTTGTCATCTTTAGCGATGATATTTCGATGTATTCGAAGTCCAGGGAAGAGCATGAGTAGCAACAGGAAGCGGTCTTATAGACGTGGTGTTGAGAGTTTCTCGAAATAGGCTGCTCAGTTGACACATCTTGCTCGGAAAAGATTGTATGTCAGTGGGATGATAAGTATGAAAATAGCTTCCGTAAGTTTTAATATATTGAAGTAATGAACTGACCACCGTAATTATTCTCACCATACCAAACAGTTTAAGAGGTTTCAGTGTGTATGGATACCACAAAAGGATTGGGCTGTGTATTGATGTAAAATGGGAAGATAGTCGTTTATGGATCGAGATAGTTCAAGGACCATGAGAGAAACTATCCGACCCATGATTTAGAGTTGGCAGCCGTAGCATTTACACTGAAAGTATGGCTCCACCACTTAAATGGTAAGAAATTTCGGGTATGCACTGATCGTAAAAAACCCCGAGTATCTGTTTTCATAGAAAGAGTCGGATATGAGATAACCAAGAGGGTTAGAGCTTCTAAAGATTATGATTGTGAACATTGTACCACCCAGGAAAGGCTAATGTAATGGCTGATGCCTTGAGCAGAAAGAGCCTCGAGATGGTATAACATATGATGGTAAGGGAGCGTAAGCTGCTAGAGCAGTAGTGAGCCTCAGTAGTGATGTGATCCTTCTAATGATGACAGTGATTTTGTGACAGCTAGCCTGAGGTTAGAATCGGATTTGTGTGACCGGATTTGCCAGGCTTAGCGTGATGATTGGCATGGTGTCGATAGTGTGGGTCAGATTCAGAAGGGTATAGTGACAGAGTTCACAGTGAGTGATGATGACTTACAGAGGTTCAGAGATAGTATAAGTGCTCCCCAGGACCATAGTTGATGAGATAGTGCTATTGTCAGAAGCTCACTCTTCGGGATATTGATAATTCTATATTTTTAGAATTATTTGTGCTTAATTTCCTAATTAATTATTTAAATCCCCAATTTATTTTGTTAATTATCCCCTTTATTTAATTAAAATTCTCATGTTTACAGATAAATTAAATCCGGATGAATTTTGAATATTTCGGTAGAAAATGGATTTGAATTGGGCTAAAATCGAGATTGGACCACGCGGACAACACGAGCCTAGCACATCCAATTGGACAAAAAGACAGATGACATGGAAATATTATTTTTCAAGGAGCCAATGGTGTGAAAACAAGTGGCCAAACAATGCCAACTCATCTAGGATGGAAAAATTACAATTGTACCCCTAAATGTGTATATAAATAGAAAATGATGACAATTGTAAGGGGTGGAAAATAGGGTAGAATAGTTTTTTTTAGGTTAACTTAAAAAAGTCTTATTTTCCTGGCTTTTGGATTTTTGGCGGAATAGTTTTTTTTTTCTTCTAGCTTCCATTTCCTTTTCTCCATAGCTACTGTTTTATTCAACTGAGTTTATTATGAAAAATTCTTATTTTTAGTTTATCAATATCGTTGCTTAGAGATATTTCTTTATCATTTTAATTTACTTCTCCCATTACCATCATGTTTTTGCTATAAGTTTTATTTAATCCATTTTCGGTTGTAGTCTAAAGCATTTGTAATGCTTTGATCATCAATGCCAGTGATATGTTCTGATGCAGTATTGCCGGTCTAATACAGTGTATTGTCTTGCAATACTGAAATGGTGGAGCAATATTGGTTTGATCGAAAAATGCAATTGCAAACTGAGACCACTGGGATTCTGCTTTTGTGTTAAAACCTTCTCCAGCCTCTGTTTAATTTTCAAAAGTTCTCGGTATCAAGAATAGGTAAAGATGACGTTGGAGTATGAATAGCAGTAAGCAGTTATTTAGAAGTGATGTTGCAGAGCCGAGAGTGAGGATAAAACAGTGAGCAATATCTAGAGCATGACAAAACCGAGAGCAGTGGATGATCATGCTCGGGACCGTATTACTGGTATTGCCGTAGAGGACAGACATTGAGGCAGCACCTGAAGCAGACCAAGAACAAGTAGCTGGACAGAAACTCACGGACAGCACCTGGAAGAGAAGCAGTACAACAGTTGAGTCAGGATCTGTACAACACCAGGACATTCTCTGCCTGGAAATGAATTGTTGAAGAAACAAGCACAGTACCAGCAGCTTCTCGGGACCACTTTAGTGGTTTTGTAATTGCCTAAGGCCATGTTTGGCATATGTCTATTGTAGTGGTCTAATTCATTTTACATGCATTTTTAGATAGATTAATTTCAAGTTTATTTGTTAGCTTAGTTAGTTGATTTTTAATGTGCATATTAGTCATAGTTATTTTGTTTAATGAGTTTAACTTAGATTTAATTAGGTCACTAATTAATTTTTATTCTAGTATTCGGGGTTGTGCTTAAAATAATTTAGATTAACTCATTTTATGCATTTTAAGTTTTCATTTTAAAGTGAAAAGTTCAAAAATTATTTTTCATGCATTAGTTAATTTTTATTGTTAAGTTAGTAATTAGTGATAATTAGGATTAATTTAGATTTAATATTTTAGACTTTTAGATTTGTAGTTAATTTCTTAATTAATTTGCATTTTTATTAGTTAGTTTAATTACATGCATTTTTATTTTAAGTTTGTTTAAATTTTAGTTTAATTAATTTTATTGCTTTATTTTCATATTTGCATTTTATTTCAGTTGCATTAATTCATTTTAACTGTTTAAATTTTCTTTTGTAGGTTATTTGCTTTTAATTGCTTGGAGCATTGTAAGTATTTTTAGCTCGGTTTTATTTTCGCTTAGTTTATAGTTGCTATTATTTTCAGTACTTTTAATTTTAGCCATGTTGACCACCCATCATCAATTCATAATTTCCTAGAATATACTTAGGATAAGATTAACTAGTAGTTAATTAGACTGATCAACTTCTCTGTGGGACGATAACTCGGGACTCAAATCCCTTTATTACTTGTACGACCTGTGCACTTGTGGTAATACCTTTAGGGCGTGTCAAGTTTTTGGCGCCGTTGCCGGGGAAGTTTTAATTAGTCGTTAATTAATATCGGTGAAATTATGCTTAGGTGTAATTCTAGCTTGTAAATATTTTGGTTTTAAATATTTATATCCTTAGTTTAGCTTAGTTAACTTTCTTATAATTAATTAAAAAAAATATAAGGACTTTTTGATGTTTGTATGGGTAGAGCCAGGAGTTTTGATTGCTTTTCTCTAGATCCTGAAATTGAACGAACTCTTAGGAAAATTCGAAAGGACTCTAGGAAATTTATAGCTCCGCAGCAAAACACGATGGCAGAAAATAGGGAAAGTAGGACCGTTGGAGATTATGCGATGCCAACGATTGAAGGATATAATACTGGCATTAGGCCACCAGCTATCCCTGCTAATAATTTTGAAATTAAGCCTTCCATCCTTCAGATGATCCAGACTTCTTTACAGTTCAATACGCTTCCACACGATGACCCACATGCTCACCTTGGGCAATTCCTGGACTTGTACAATACGTTCAAACACAATGGATTATCTGATGATGCTCTTAGACTCAGACTATTTCCCTTCTCACTTAAGGATAGGGCAGGACACTGGTTGACCTCCCTGCCTCCAAGATCAATTTCTACATGGGATGAGTTAGCCCACCAATTTCTAGCCAAATTTTTCCCTCCCTCTAAAATGGCTAGACTCCGTAGCGATATATCCTCCTTTGCCCAATACGACTCTGAATCCCTTTACGAGGCATGGGAACGATATAAGGAGCTTCTTAGGAAGTGCCCTCACTACGGCCTACCTCTATGGCTACAAGTCTAGACCTTCTACAATGGACTTACAAGCTAAAATAGGACCATAGTGGACGTTGCTTCAGGAGGAGCCTTGATGTGCAAAACAGAGGAGGAGGCTTATGAGCTGCTAGATAAGATGGCGGCTAACAACTATCAATGGTCCTCGAAAAGGCAATTGCCAAAGAAATCGACGGGTACAAATGAGCTCGACACTCTTTCCACCTTGACCTCTCAAATCGCCAATCTTACAAAGAAGGTGGAGTCACTCAGTACCCAATCTAATCCTTCCAACAATCCTAACCCTATGTTTTCTGTTCAAAGTCCATTTCTCTCTTGTGATCTATGTAGTAGTACCCATGTTGTAGATAGGTGTCCACTTAACTTAGAATCGGTTCAGTAGGTTGCCCCCAAGCAACAGAACAACCCTTTTTCAAACACCTATAATCCAGGGTGGAGGAACCATCCTAACTTTTCTTAGAGCCAAAACCAAGGGCAAGCTTCTAATTCTAGGCAGTAGGACCCCCGGGTTTTTAAGCTCCACCGATTCAGGTACCACCACAGCATCAATTTCCTCACCACCTACCACCACAGTATCCACATCATCCACCTAACCATTCCTATCCATCCCACATCCATCAACCACCACCACAACCCCAGCACTTACCAACAGCTGACAAGAAACCCTCGCTTGAGGAAATGTTCACAACAATATTATAAAATCAAGCAGCTTCAATTAAGAACCTCGAGGTTCAGGTAGGGCAAATAGCAAAAGCTCTTAGTCAACGTCCTCAGGGGACCCTTCCTAGTAACACTGAAGCCAATCCTGTTAGGCAAAGGGAAAGGAAGGAACATGTGAAAGCCATCACCCTTAGGAGTGGCAGAGAGCTAGTAACTCCCCCTATTAAGTCCAGACCTGATCAGCCCATAGTTGAAAAACCCATAGGTTCTAGTGAAGTAGCTCAGAAGGAGAAAGAATCAAAAGATCAAGCTGCAAAGGAAACAAAGCTAGGCAATTCTTCACCTTTACCTGTTTCTTTGTCATAACTTTCTTTATCTTCTGATGCTACAAAAGTTTCCACTACATCTCCTCCTCTTAGACCACCAGTCCCTTTACCTCAGAGATTTAAAAAAAAAAAAAATTGGACCAACAATTTGCAAAATTCCTTGAGGTTTTTAAGAAACTTCACATCAACATTCCATTCGCAGATGCCTTAGAGCAAATGCCAAGCTATGTGAAGTTTATGAAGGACATCCTCTCTAGGAAAACAAGATTGAAAGATTACGAGACGGTGGCCTTAACGGAGGAATGTAGCGCTATTATCCAGAGGAGATTACCCCCCAAGCTCAAGGATCCAGGGAGCTTTACCATACCATGCACTATTAGAAATTTATTCTTTGGTAGAGCCCTGTACGATTTAGGAGCTAGTATAAATTTGATGCCATTGTCTATCTATCAGAAGTTAGGAATAGGGGATGCCAAGCCCACCATAGTGACTCTCTAGTTGGTTGATCGATCAATTAAATATCCGAAGGGGGTCATTGAGGATGTCTTAGTAAAAGTGGACAAGTTTATTTTCCCTGTGGATTTTATTGTATTGGACATGGAGGAAGACAAGGAAGTCCCAATTATACTAGGTAGGCCATTTCTAGTGACTGGTAGAACTTTCATAGATGTACAGAAGGGGGAGTTAACAATGAGAGTTCAAGATCAAGAAGTCAAGTTTAATGTGTTCAAATCTCTAAGGTTCCCTGACGACTCTCATGATTATTTTAGGATGGATTTAGTAGATAAGAACATCACTAAGGAGTTTTCCAAGACACACCCTTTAAACCCTTTAGAAGCCTCCTTAGTGAAATCTGTTGATCTTAGAGAGTATAGTGAAGATGATGATGAGGTCTATGAGACTTTACAGTTATTAGAGGTCACTCCTTTTGAGGAAATTACCCAATTTTAGACATTAGACTCTTCATCTATTCCAGTTTCAAATATCTTTCCATCCA
Source organism: Firmiana major (assembly GCA_033439115.1). Lineage (NCBI taxonomy): Eukaryota > Viridiplantae > Streptophyta > Magnoliopsida > Malvales > Malvaceae > Firmiana > Firmiana major. Next base: position 36,739,824 of record CM065907.1, on the reverse strand, counting down.
CCAGTGATCCTCCAGCATTAGAACTCAAACCTTTACCCTTACACCTTAGGTATGCTTACTTAGGTGAATCCTCCACACAACCGGTAATAGTATCTGCTGCTCTCTCCAGTGATCAGGAAGCAAAATTACTACAAGTGTTAAGAGAGCATCAGAAGGTTATAGGTTGGTCTATCTCTGACCTTAAGGGTATCAGTCCCTCTATCTGTATGCATAAGATACTATTGGAGGAGGGGTATAGGTCATCCATAGAGCACCAGCGTCGATTGAACCCTGTAATGAAAGAAGTTGTCAAGAAGGAGATCATTAAGTGGTTAGATGCAGGGATTATCTATCCCATTTCTGGCAGTGCCTGGGTGAGCCCAATACAATGTGTCGCTAAAAATGGAGGGATGACAGTGATCAAGAATGAAAATAATGACTCATCCCCACTAGGACTGTCACTGGTTGGCGTGTATGTATGGATTATAGGAAACTCAACAACGCCACCAGGAAAGAGCAGTTCCCTTTACCCTTCATTGACTAAATGATAGATTGATTAGCTGGTCACGAATTCTACTGTTTACTAGACAGATACTCTGGGTACATTCAGATAGCTATAGCCCCAGAAGACCAAGAAAAGGCTACCTTCACCTGTCCCTATGGGACCTTTACTTTTAGAAGAATGCATTTTGGCCTATGCAATGCACCTACTACATTCCAGCGTTGCATGATGGCCATATTCCATGATATGGTGGAGGATTTTCTTAAGGTTTTCATGAATGATTTCTCAGTATTTGGGGATAGCTTTGATTTATGTTCGCAGAATTTAGTACTAGTGCTAAGGAGGTGTGAAGAAACAAACTTAGTGCTTAATTGGGAGAAATGCCACTTTATGGTGAAAGAAGGCATAGTGCTAGGGCACAAAATCTCTGCTAGGGGGATAGAAGTGGATAAGGCTAAGGTAGAAATTATTGAGAAGTTACCTCCCCCTACCACTGTAAAAGGAATTCGAAGTTTCCTGGGCCATGCGGGATTTTACATAAGGTACATTAAGGATTTTTCTCAGATATCAAAGCCTTTATGTAATCTCCTTGAGAATGACATTGTGTTTTGCTTTGATGAGAGATGCTTAGAAGCATTTAAGACTTTGAAGGAAAAATTAGTTACAGCCCTTGTAATCATAGCTCCAGATTGGAGTTTACCTTTTGAGCTTATGTGTGATGCAAGTGATTTTGCTATCGGAGCTGTACTAGGACAAAGAAAAGGAAGAGTCTTTTATGTTATTTACTACGCAAACAAAACACTTAATGAGGCCCAGATGAACTATGCTACTACCGAGAAGGAGCTGTTAGCTGTGGTATTTGTTTTTGATAAGTTTCGCTCCTATCTTATAGGTACTAAGGTAGTAGTATATACTGATCATGCTGCCATTAAGTACTTAGTCTCCAAGAAGGATGCAAAGCCGAGGCTGATTCGATGGATCCTCCTACTACAGGAGTTTGACTTGGAGATTAGGGACAGGAAAGGTACAGAGAATCAGGTTGCTAACCATTTATCTAGATTAGAGAGTGGACATAAAGAAGATGGTACAGTTATTAATGAGTCCTTTCCTGATGAGCAGCTATTTACTTTCGGGCACTCCAGATTACCTTGGTATGTTGATTTTGTAAATTATCTGGTGAGCAATGTGATGCCACCTGATTTGACTGCCCAGCAAAGGAAAAAGTTTTTGAGGGATGTCAAGTATTATGTTTGGGACGAACCCTTCCTATACATGCAATGTAAAGATCAGATTTTGAGACGGTGTGTTCCCATGGAAGAAGTAGAGGATATACTTAGACATTGCCATTCTTCTGATTATGGAGGGTATTTTAGAGGAGAGAGGACAGCAGCCAAGGTCTTACAATCTGGATATTACTGGCCCACGTTATTTAAGGATGCCCACTACTTTGTGCTGAAATGTGATAGATGTCAGAGGGTAGGAAATATTTTCAAAAGAAATGAGATGCCTCTGACTAATATTTTAGAAGTAGAACTCTTTGATGTCTGGGGCATTGATTTCATGGGACCATTTGTTCCTTCATATGGCAATCTCTATATTCTAGTGGCTGTGGACTATGTATCGAAATGGGTTGAAGCGATGCCTTTACTGACTAATGATGCCAAGGTGGTAGTAAGGGTTTTAAAGAAGAACATTTTCACACGATTTGGCACACCTAGGGCTATCATTAGTGATGGAGGATCCCACTTTTGCAATCGAAGTTTTGATGGGCTATTAAAGAAATATGGGGTCAAACATAAGGTAGCCACTGCTTATCACCCACAGACGAGTGGCCAAGTAGAGTTATCCAATAGGGAAATTAAGGGGATATTAGATAAAACAATGAACCCAAGTAGGAAGGATTGGTCCATTAGGTTAGAGGATGCACTTTGGGCCTATAGGACAGCCTTAAAAACACCTTTAGGAATGTCCCCTTATCAGCTTGTTTATGGTAAAGCCTATCATCTACTAGTAGAGCCAGAACACAAGGCCTATTGGGCCCTTAAGAACCTGAATTTCAATTTAGAGGCAGAAGGGGAGAAGAGGCTGCTACAGCTTAATCAGTTAGATGAGTTCAGGTTGCAGGCATATGAGAATGCCAAGCTCTACAAGGAAAAGACTAAGCGATGGCATGATAAGAAAATTAAGGAGAGACACTTCGAGCCAGGCCAGCAGGTTATGTTGTTTAATTCACATTTGAAGCTGTTTCCAGGAAAGCTTAAGTCTAGGTGGTTAGGTCCCTTTACCATTACACAAGTATTCCCTCATGGAGCCATTAAAATTATGGATGAGACCCTGAATCAACCCTTTAAGGTTAATGGGGGCAGACTGAAACACTATTTTGGGGGAGGGTTTGATCGTCAGCATTCTATGACCACTTTAGCTGACCCTCCTACTTCTGATCCTGCTACTTAGCTTCATTTTTCTTTCACTTTTTGTATATAGTTCTTTTTCTTTTCTGCTATTTCTTTCTTTGTTTATTTTTTAGATTGCCTTTACAGTATTATGCTTTCAATCAAGCTTCAATTGTTCATCAACATCAGATAGGGGAGTACTCTGTTCTTGAGCTTAATTGTTTATATTATCTGTACACTGAGGATACTGTGCATTTTAAGTTTAGGGGAGGGAATTACTCAAGTATTTTTCAAAAATTTGAGCAAAATTGAAAATTTTTCAAAATTTTTCGAAAATATGAGCTTAAACTGTTTGATTCTGGGATGATTTAGTACTCAGCATGTAGTTTTCTCATATTTCGATGATATGACCCCATGATTAAGTCTGATTTTGATTGACTAAGAAGCATGATTATAGGAAAAGCACGAAGTTGAATTCTTGAATTTGTCTTAATTTTGATTGTGATTGCCTCATCTTATGCACATGTCATGTCATGAATCTGTATATTTATTTAGAGAAAGCTTATGTGGACATAGGATTCCATTTGTTCAATTGATTATGTGCATCATATTCTAGAATTTGTTTGATCTAATCTCAGGGTGAAATATTAGATCGCACTTAATTAGGGAGATGATTTAGGCCATCTTTGGATTGTTTGAGCCTTTCGAGCCATCCTTGTACATACTTTATCCCTAGTCACCCATCTGGGCCAAATAAGTCTTTCTCTGTAAATACATCTGCCTATAATTTTCCTTAGCTTAAATACTTTGTTCCTATCCTCTACCCCAAAAGCATGAAAGTCATTGGGATATATTTTGAGCTTTGTACATATGGGTATCTGGTTATAGTGAATGTTCAAAAAAATGAAAGAAAAAGAAAAAGAAGAAAGAAGAAAGAAGAAAAAAACAAAAAAAAAAAGGTTTAGTGAAATAAATAAGTTTGGGGGAATTTGAGCTCTTACATTAAAATCCTGAAAGTAATGCATGTTAAGGGGTAATTAAACCTAAATTGACTTTATCATACCTTAGCCCCAGCCTTACATTACAAGCTTAATGAAGTCCTATTGATCTTTAGTTAAGTGTGACTACATTAGTGGAGAGAGAAGTGAAAAGCAAACTTATGGGAATGATCACATGTCATTGACTTTGCATTCACTGTGTTTGCATAATCTAATTCGGATAATGTACTGTGAAGTGACTTTGACATTTTTCACACACTCACGAGGAGTTTAATTTGGGTTAGGACTTAAGATTGAATGATTCTGAGTGTTGGACTTATAATTGTGTCTCTTTGATTTCATAGTCTGTACTTTTTCTTTGAGGATAATATTGGGGAAATTATTGTGTTTTGTACGTGTCATTCCTACAATTATTTTGTTTTGCTTGAGGACAAGCAAAAGCTCAAGTTTGGGGGTGTGATAATTCTATATTTTTAGAATTATTTGTGCTTAATTTCTGAATTAATTATTTAAATCCCCAATTTATTTTGTTAATTATCCCCTTTATTTAATTAAAATTCTCATGTTTGCAGATAAATTAAATCCGGATGAATTTTGAATATTTTGGTAGAAAATGGACCAAAATTAGGCTAAAATTGAGATTGGACCACGCAGACAACACGAGCCTAGCACATCCAATTGGACAAAAAGACAGATGACATGGAAATATTATTTTTCAAGGAGCCAATGGTGTGAAGACAAGTGGCCAAACAATGCCAACTCATCTAGGATGGAAAAATTACAATTGTACCCCTAAATGTGTATATAAATAGAAAATGATGACAATTGTAAGGGGTGGAAAATAGGGTAGAATATTTTTTTTAGGTTAACTTAAAAAAGTCTTATTTTCCAGGCTTTTGGATTTTCGGAGGGAATAGTTTTTTTTTCTTCTAGCTTCCATTTCATTTTCTCCATAGCTACTGTTTTATTCAACTGAGTTTATTATGAAAAATTCTTGTTTTTAGTTTATCAATATCGTTGCTTAGAGATATTTCCTTATCATTTTAGTTTACTTCTCCCGTTACAATCATGTTTTTGCTATAAGTTTTATTCAATCCATTTTCGGTTGTAGTCTAAAGCATTTGTAATGCTTTGATCATCAATGCCAGTAATATGTTCTGATGCAGTATTGCTGGTCTAATACAGTGTATTGTCTTGCAATACTGAAATGGTGGAGTAATATTGGTTTGATCGGAGAATGCAATTGCAAACCGAGACCACTGGGATTCTGCTTTTATATTAAAACCTTCTCCAGCCTCTGTTTAATTTTCAGAAGTTCTCGGTATCAAGAATAGGTAAAGATGACATTAGAGTATGAATAGCAGTAAGCAGTTATTTAGCAGTGATGTTGCAGAGCTGAGAGTGAGGATAAAACAGTGAGCAATATCTAGAGCAGGACAAAATCGAGAGCAGTGGATGATCACGCTCGGGACCGTATTGCTGGTATTGCAGTAGAGGACAGATGTTGAGGTAGCACCTGAAACAGACCAAGAACAAGTAGCTGGACAGAAACTCGCGGGCAACACCTGGAAGAGAAGCAGTACAACAGTTGAGTCAGGATCTGTACAGCACCAGGACATTCTCTGCCTGGAAATGAATTGTTGAAGAAACAAGCACAGTACCAGCAGCTTCTCGGGACCACTTTGGTTGTTTTGTAATTGCCTAAGGCCATGTTTGTGTTGGCTCTACCGAGAGGGGGGGTGAATCGGTTTTCTAACAATTATGGCAAATTAAAAATTAATCACAATTTAATCACAAATGATAATGAGCAATATAGTGCAATATAACAATTTAATGCAAAGTAGGGAAAAGAGAAACAAACACAATCGTTTATAGAGGTTCGGCCAAACTCTTGCCTACGTCCTCTCTCCTTGACCTTCTTGTCAAGTGCTTTCTTTCTCTCTTTCAATAGAGCTTACAATGTTCCTTTTACAGGTTAAGGAAAAACCTCTCTATCCTTAGCAATACAGAAATGTATTCACCCTTTTACAATGTCTCTCACTGAGGAACAATGCTCTTTTCTTATTGGGTATGGATGAATACAGAATAAGGGTTTACAATGGGTAGTGCTAACAAAGCTTGTTGCACTTAAGCTTGTACAAAATAAAATAATTTTGGGCTTTTAAAATTTAAACTGAAAACTATCATAAAGATGCATATAATGATTCTACCCCTAAACTAACTCTAAATGCAATACGTAAGCACTACACTAATATACTATTAACATTAAAATCATACTAACTCCTAAATATATGCATGAAAATAATGAAATTAAAATTTCAATTGCATAAAAAACTAAAATTTAATCTAAACTAAAATCTAAAGACATTAAATCTAATAATCTTAAACATATGCAAATTAATTAAACTATTAAAATGCTATCTAACTAATTAAACGGTGCACTAAATAAAAATAATACTAAACTACTAGTATTAAACTATTGTACTATTGCAACTAAAATCACTAAAAACAGCAGCTGCTATGCGTCTCTGCCTCCAATACCAACGTTCCTGCACTGTATTCCCTCATGCTTCAGCAACGTACTCCAGCCTTGCATTTTTGTGCTTGTACTTATCCTTCAACAACGTCTCGCACCTTTCTGCCATGCCACGCATAGCAACTTTGTGCCTGTTTTGTATTGTAAGCTTAACCACGTCCTGCTTCTGATTCAGCTATTGGCCACATTCCATGCAACAGACCTGCACCAACTCGCTCCTGCTTCACATTCTGCCATGCGTCTTCTTCTTCTTCAGCAGCACACGTCCCAGGTTTCCAAGTAGCAACTTCTGTGCAGCTACACCAAATACAGACCAGTTGCCTTGCACAGCTTTGGTCACATTCTACCTCACACCAATGATGCACTGGCAATGTTCTCTACTTTCAGCAACGTGCTCCAGTCCAGTCTTACATTTTTTGCCACTCAGCTGCTTCAACCACGATTCAAGCAATCCAGCACATCCAGAAGTCCTGCAATCACCGTTTCAGCAACATGGCGTGCACCTATTTACCAGGTCACAATGAACACTGCAGCAGCTTCAACCAATCAGATCCCAACAACTTAAAACAAAAATAATACTTGCAAAATAAAATAGAAATATATTACTTAGAGCTTAAAAGTGAAGCACACAGATTGTAACTCGAGAGTATAAACCAAAGCTAAAACCAAAAAGTAATCACTAAACAGAAAACTAATAGCATTCAAGATCAGAATATTCGAAAGCTTAAACTTGTAGAATATACTATTTTACTTAAAATATAAGGCAAGAAAGCTAACTGGAACAATGTTGCAAAACAAGGTCTTTCAAACAACAGTAGCAAAGCCTCTTGCAGCAACAAAAGCTTCACGTAAATCGAAACATCAGTAGCGTCGGTTACGCCAAGTGCAGGACCACAACTATATACCGTCCTTGCAATCACCACTAGCTCCTGCTAGTTCCACAACCCAGCAACTTACAGAAACGCAGTAGGTTTTAGCAACTTCCAGCACAACAATAAGAAGCAGAACCCGATCAATCCAAAAATCAGCAAACAGAGAAGGATTGAAGATGAGAGAAAGCAGAACAGAAAAAATTAAAAATAAAAATTCTTAAGTGTAAAATGATGAACTTAAAGAAACAAAAATGGAATCATATATAGGAAACCAAAGTAGGAAAGAGCAAATACTATTAAAACAGTAAATCATCAACAAAGTAGAGCAGTAATTTTGAAACAGGAAGATGGAAACAGTTGATTGTCGAATGGAAAACAAAGCTGCAACGAAAAAAAAACTAGCTTAGCACATGAAATTTTAATCATAGACTTAAAGAAATTAAAACAAAAAATAGAAAAAAAGAGATGAACAGTAAACAAATGAGAAACAAAGCATTGAAGGAGATGGAAAGAAAATGTAACTGTATTACATCTAAATTCCCAGAATACTTGAGTTTCATTGTAAATTAACTGCATTAATCTAACACTAACTAAAATCCTAGAAGAATCTAAAAACAATAAAACAAAAAATGAAGAAACGCAACAATGGATTGGATTGGAGAATGCGGCTGCTGTCACCAATCCTCCAATCACAAGGTAAGAACAATAAAAAAACATAAAAGAAATATAAAACTAACCTAAAAGAAACCTAGCAACCAACCTAAAAAAAAAACCTCCTTAAAATGTCTCATCTTTTTCTTTTATAAACATCAAAATGAGGGTACAAAGGGGACTTTTAATCCTAGATGAGTTTGCATTGTTCGGCCACTTGTCTTCACACCATTAGCTTCTTAGAGAAGATATTTCCATGTCATTTGTCTTCTTGTCCACTTGGATGTGCAGGTTGGCATGACTGGTGTCTTACATGAGGTGGCCAAGGTGTCCTTTGATCTTATCCTTCAAAGTTGAATAAAATATGGACACTCGACATCACATGTGTCAAGAAGAATGGTGATTCATGCTACAAAACGAAATGGTAGTGGTCCAATCTCCTTTTTAGCTCATTTTCAGTCCATTTTCTATTGAAATGATTGAAATTCATCTGGATTTAATTTATCTGAAAACATGAGAATTTTAATTAAAATGAAGGGATAATTAATAAAATAATATGGGGATTAAAATAGTTAATTAAGAAATTAAATATAAATAACTCTATTTTCATAGAATTATCACACCCCCAAACTTGAGCTTTTCTTTATCCTCAAGCAAAACAAAATATATGTAGTAACTGACAAGTACCAAACATATTCCCAATATTATCCTCAAAGAAAAACTACAAACTCTGATATCAAAGATTCACAATTATAAGTCTAACACACAGAATCATTCAATCATAAGTCTTAACCCAAATTGGACTCCTCGTGTGTGTGTAAAAATGTCAAAGCCACTTCACAATACATTACCCAGATTAGATTATGCTAACACAATAATGCAAAGTCAATGACAAGTGATCATTCCCATAAGTTTGCTTTTCACTTCTCTCACCACTAATGTAGTCACACATAACCAAGGATCAATAGGACTTCATCCAACTTGTAATGTAAGGTCAGGGCTAAGGTATGATAAAGTCGATTTAGGTTTAATTACCCCTCAACATGCATTACTTCTAGGATCTTTGATGTAAGAGCTCATAATTATTCCTCCAAATTTATTTATTTTGCTAAACATTTTTATTCTATTTTTGTATTTTTTTTAATTTCACTATCACCTATAACCCATATGTACATAGCTCAAGATATATCCTAGTGAAATTACACACTTTCGGGGTAAGGGAAGGAAAAGAGTGTTTAAGCTAAGGAAAAGTATGCAGGTGTATATACAGAGAAAAACTTATTCGGCCCAGATGGGTGACTTAGGGTAGAATATGTACAAGGACGGCTGGAAAGGCTCAAATGATCCATAGATGGCCTAAATCATTTCCTTAATTAAGTGTGATCTAATATTTTACCTCGAGATAAGATCAAACAAATTCTAGAAGATGATGCACAAAATCAACTGAACAAATGCAATCCTATGTCCACATAAGCTTTCTCTAAATAAGTATACAGATTCATGACATGACATGTGCATAAAATGAGGAAATCATAATCAAAATCAAGACAAATTCAAGAATTCAACTTCATGCTTTTCCTACAATCATGCTTCTTATTTAATCAAAGTCAGACTAAATCATGGGGTTATATCAACGGAATATGGATAAAACCACATGCAAAGTACTAAATCAAATAATGTAAGCTCATATCTTCGTAAAATTTTGCAATTTTGCCCAAAATTTTTCAAAAATGCTCAACTGAATCCTCTCCTCCAAACTTAAAATGTACAGTGTCCTCAGTGTGCAGATAATATAAGAATTGAAGCTCAAGAATAGAATACTCCCCTAGTTGATGATGAAGAACATGTGAAGCTTGATGAGAGCCCTTACTGCAAAGGCTATCTATACAAGAAACAAAGAAAGAAGCAACATAAAAGAGAAAAAGAACTGTACAAAAAGTGAAAAGAAAAATAAAGTAACATCAAATGAAGTTGTATGCATGAAAATGACACTGAGCTGAATTTATAGTTCTCAGCAGGATCCTCACTGAAGCTAAGTAGCAGGATCAGAAGCAGGAGGATCAGCCGAAGTGGTGACGGAATGCTGACAGTCAAATCCTCCCCCAAAATAGTGCTTAAGTCTACACCCATTAACTTGAAAGGGTTGCTTCAAGGTCTCATCCATGATCTCAATGGCTCTATGAGGGAGTACTTGTGTAATGGTGAAAGGTCCTATCCATCTAGACTTAAGCTTTCCCGAAAACAACTTCAAGCGAGAATTGAAAATCAATACTTGCTGGCCTGGCTTGAAGTGTCTCTTCTTTATTTTCTTATTATGCCATCGCTTAGTCTTTTCCTTGTAGATCTCATATGCCTGTAACCTAAACTCATCTAACTGGGTAAGCTGTAGCAGCCTCTTCTCCCCCGCTGCATCTAAATTGAAATTCAGGTTCTTAAGGGCCCAATAGGCCTTATGCTTAAGCTCCACTGGCAAATGACAGGCCTTACCATAAACAAGCTAATAAGGGGACATCCTTATAGGTGTTTTGAAGGCTGTCCTATAGGCCTAAAGTGCATCATCTAACCTAATAGACCAATCATTCCTACTTGGATTCACTGCCTTTTCTAATATCCCCTTAATCTTCCTATTGGATAACTCTACCTGACCACTAGTCTATGGGTGATAAGCAATGGCTACCTTATGCTTGACCCCATATTTCTTTAAAAGCCCATCAAAACTCTTGTTGCAAAAATGGGATCCCCCATCACTAATGATGGCTCTGGGTGTGCCAAATCTCGTAAAAATATTCTTCTTCAAAAACCTTATCACCACCTTGGCATAATTAGTTTGTAAACTCATTGCTTCAACCTATTTTGACACATAATCTACGACCACCAAAATATAGAGATTGCCATATGAAGGAACAAAAGGTCCCATGAAGTCTATACCCCAAACATAAAAAAACTCTACTTCCAAAATATTAGTCAAAGGCATCTCACGTTTTAAAAAAATAGTACCTACCCTCTAACATCTATCACATTTCATCATAAAGTAGTGGGCATCCTTAAACAAGGTGGGCCAGTAATATCCAGATTGTAAAACCTTAGCAGCTGTCCTTTCTCCTCCAAAATGCCCTCCATAATCAAAAGAATGACAATGTCTAAGTATATCCTCTACTTCTTCCATGGGAACACACCTCCTTAAAACCTGATCTTTACATTGCTTGTACAGAAAGGGTTCATCCCACACATAATACTTGACATCACTTAGAAACTTCTTCTTTTGTTGGGCAGTCAAATCTGGTGGCATCACATTGCTCACCAAATAGTTCACAAAATCAGCATACCAGGGCAAATTGGAGTGCCTAAAAGTAAATAATTGCTCATCAGCAAATGACTCATTAATTACTGTACCATATTCTTTAAGTCCACTCTCCAAGCTAGATAAATGGTCAGCAACCTGATTCTCTATCCTTTTCCTATCCCTAATCTCCAAGTCAAACTCCTATAGTAGGAGGATCAATCTAATCAATCTAGGCTTTGCATCCTTCTTGGAAACTAGGTACTTAATGGCAGCATGATCAGTATATACTACCACCTTAGTGCCGAAGAGATCGGATCGAAACTTATCAAAAGCAAACACTACAGCCAACAGCTCCTTCTTGGTAGTAGCATAGTTTAACTGGGCTTCATTTATAGTCTTACTTGCATAATAGATAACATAAAAGACATTTCCTTTTCTTTGTCCAAGTACAGCCCCAACTGCATAATCACTTACATCACACATCAGCTCGAAAGGTAAACTCCAATTTAAAGCTATGATTACAGGGGCTGTAACTAACTTCTCCTTCAAAGTCTTAAATTCTTCTAAGTAGCGCTCATCAAAACAGAATGCAATATCTTTTTTCCAGAAGGTTACACAAAGGCTTTGAGATCTGGGAATGTCCTTTATGAACCTTCTGTAAAATCCTGCATGGCCCAAAAAACTCCTAATTCCCTTAACAGAGGTAAGGGGAGGTAACTTCTCAATAATTTCCACTTTAGCTCTATCCACTTCTATCCCTCTAGCAGATTTCTTGTGCCCAAGCACTATACCATCCTTAACCATAAAATGGCACTTCTCCCAATTAAGCACCAAATTCGTTTCTTCACATCTCTTCAGAACAAGTGCCAAGTTGTGCAGACAAAGATCAAAGCTATCCCAAATACAAAAAAATCATCCATGAAGACCTCTAGAAAATCCTCCACCATATCATGAAATATGGCCATCATGCAATGCTGAAAGGCAGCAGGTGCATTGCATAGGCCAAAAGCCATCCTTCTAAAAGCAAACGTCCCATAGGGACAGGTGAAGGTGGTATTTTCTTGGTCCTCTGAGGCTATAGCTATATGATTGTACCCAGAGTACCCATCCAACAGGCAGTAGAACTCATGACCAGCCAATCTATCTAGCATCTGGTCAATAAAGGGTAGAGGGAAGTGGCCTTTCCTGGTGGCCTTGTTAAGTTTCCTATAATCCATACATACTTGCCAACCAATGACTGTCCTAGTGGGTATGAGCTCATTGTTCTCGTTCTCAATCATAGACATCCCTCCTTTCTTAGTAACACATTGAACTGGGCTCACCCAAGCACTATCAGAAATGGGATATATGACCCAGCATCCAACCACTTAATTATCTCCTTTTTGACCACTTCTTTTATGACAAGATTCAACCTACGCTGGTGCTCTACTGACGACTTATACCCTTCCTCCAACAGTATCTTGTGCATACATATTGAGGGACTAATACCTTTGAGATCAGAAATAAACCAGCGTATAGCTTTTTGGTGTTCTCTCAAAACTTATAGTAATTTCTCCTTTTGATCAATGGAGAGAGCAGCAGACACTATCACTGACCTAGTAGAGGACTCACCTAGATAAGAAAATCTAAGGTGTGAGGGTAAGGGCTTAAGCTCTAAAGCTGGAGGATCACTAGTGGATGTGGAGACATTTAAAGCTGGAGTAGATGAAGTGTCTAAAGTCTCAAACTGGGCAATCTCCATGAAGGGAGTAACCTCTAACAACTGTAAAGCCTCATAAACATCTTCATCATCCTCTTCCCATCCAATAGGGGAACGACATCTACGATCATACAAGGCTTTATACGGTGTCATCCCGATACTCAAATGATAACTGTTATAATAGGCGAACTCTGTGAGTGGAAAATGGTCATCCCAGGAGCCTCCAAAGTCTAAAGCACACACTCTCAACATATCCTCCATGGTTTGTATAGTTCTCTCTGACTAACCATCTGTCTGAGGATGAAATGTTGTGCTAAAACTCAGTTGGATCCCCATCGCTTCCTGAAAATGTTCCCAGAAGTGGGAAGTGAAATGAACATCCCTATCAGAAACAACGCTCACTAGAACACCATGCAATCTCACTATCTCGCTCACATATAGGTTCACTAGTGTACTCAGAGTATCAGTGGCTCTCATAGCTAGGAAGTGTGCCAACTTCGTCAATCTATCCATTATCACCCAAATCGCATCGTGATTCCTGTGGGTCCTAGGTAAACCCATCATGAAATCCATAGTGACATGCTCCCATTTCCAAGTCGGTATAGGTAGAGGTTACAATAGCCCTGTAAGCTTCTGATGCTCTACCTTCACCTGCTGAAAGATGAGACACTTTGCCACAAATTTAGCTACATCTCTTTTCATCCCAGACCACCAATACACTCTCCGGAGATTCTGATACATCTTGTTATTTCCCAGATGCAGTGTATACTTTGTTGAGTGAGCCTTTGATAAAATCAACCTCCTGATCTCTGGATCATTGGGAACACATATCCTACCTTTGAACCTCAGCAAACCATCTGAACTCAACTTAAAATCAGTCTCTATACCCTTCTGTATCTGCCTGATAATATCACTACACTGCTGATTAATCCGCTGAACCTGCCGGATACAATCTACCAGATCCGATTCTAACCGCAGGCTAGCTACCACACAACCACTATCAGTATTAGGCAGGGTCACATCCAAACTGAGGCTCGTGAACTGTTCCAACAGCTCGTGTTCCCTGATAATCATGTATGATACCAACCTGAGATGCTTCCTACTCAGTGCATCAGCCACTACATTTGCTTTACCCGTGTGGTACAAGATCTTGCAATCATAGTCCTTCAGAAGCTCGAGCCACCACCTTGGTCTCATGTTCAATTCCTTCTGTGAGAATAGATACTTAAGGCTCTTGTGGTCAGTAAATACTCGAAATTTCTCACCATATAGTAATGGCGCCATATTTTCAAGGCAAATACCATGACCGGCAACTCTAAATCATGGGTCGGGTAGTTCCTCTCATGATCCTTCACCTGTCTCGATCCATAGGCTACTACCTTCCCATCTTGTATCAATACACAGCCTAGTCCTTAGTACGAAGCATTTGTATATACAGAAAAACCTCATTAGTTGGTAGGAATGGTGAGAATCGGAGCTGTGGTTAATCTCTTCTTCAACTCCTGAAAACTCTTCTCACATTTATCGTCCCACATAAATTTAACATTCTTTCTCGTGCAATGTGTCAATGGAGCAACCAATCTTGAGAATCCCTCGACAAACCACCGATAATATTCAGCTAAACCTAGGAAACTCCTTATCTCTGTGACTATCTAGGGTCTCTGCCAGTGAACCACAACTTCAATCTTGGATGGGTCCACTGACACACCATCATTCGATACAATATGACCCAGAAAAGAGATCTACTCTAGCAAAAAATCACACTTACTGAGTTTAGCATACAACATCTTTTCTCGCAGGGCCTGTAGCACTATCCTTAGGTGCTGCTCGTGCTCCTCTTTAGATTCTGAATACACCAGGATATTATCAATGAACACGATAACAAATCTATCCAAATACTTGTGAAACACCACATTTATCAATGACATAAAAGCTGCGGGAGCATTTGTTAACCTGTATGGCATAACCATAAACTCAAAATGACCATACCGGGTGCGAAAAGATGTCTTGGGTACATCTCCATCTCGAATTCTCAACTGATGGTACCCAGATCTCAGATCTATCTTAGAAAAAACCTACGCTCCCTGAAACTGATCTAACAAGTCATCGATACGTGGAAGGGGGTATTTATTCCTAATGCTCGCCTTATTCAAGAACCTGTAGTCAATACATAGTCGGATGCTTCCATCCTTCTTCTTTACAAATAGAATCAGTGCTCCCCAAGGTGATACACTCGGTCTGATGAACCCCTTATCTAACAACTCCTGTAACTGCTTATTTAGTTCTTTCAACTAAATTAGAGCCATTCTGTATGGTGGCTTGGATATCGACTCTGTACCAGGTGCCAATTCTATACAAAACTCCATCTCTCTATCTGACGGTAACGGTGGTAATTCAACCGGAAAGACATTTGAAAATTCACTGACCACTAAAATGTCTCGCAATTCCGAGCATGCCTTATCCGCCTCAACCACGTATGCGATATAACCTTTCAAAATATCAATCATTAAATTAGTACAGAGATTCATATATTTCACTCACAACCACAACTGCTTTCATTACTTTTCAAAGGGATTTACATTACAATTCTCGGGGAAACTTACGGTAACGCTATCTACCTTTGGAAATGTTACCGTCTTAGAAAAAAATCAACTACAGTACAGTTTACAGCCAACCAATCCATTCCTAGGATTACATCAATGCCTCTAATATACATTAAAATGAGGTCGACTGTCATTTCCTTTTCCCATACTTTGCACTTCCAATCTCTAAATACATACTCCACTAGCTAACTATTATTCATGGGAGTGCTTATCAGCATCCTCCTACTCAACGGGGCAAGCTTCACATACTTAAACAATTTACATGAAAATGTAGGTGACACAAATGACTGTGTGGCGCCAGGATCTATCAAAACGTAAGCTTCAAGATCAAACATTAAGATGGTACCTTTCACCATTTTTGATGATTGATCTGCAGTATCCTAGTCCAAAGCGTGTACTCGCCCTCTGCCAACCACCTGCTTTCCTTTCTCTTCAGTTGTCGCCCTCTGTCTCAGAGTAGGAGTATCAGTAGGAGCTCTCTCCAGCTTCTTACCCTTCTGTAGGGCACTCTCAGTCATCTCTAGGTAATTTTTGATCATATGCCCTGGTTTCCCACATTGAAAACATACTACAGGAGATCCATAACATGGCTTAGTTCCTGGTACCTACCGCACTTACTGCACTGTTCTGTAGTAGGTCGTGGTCTTCTAATCACTATACCCTTTGCTGGAGCTATGGCCGGATACACGGGATGCTTAACTGTCCTCTCTCGTATCCCCTCAATTCTCGACCTCTTCTTAGAAAATCTCTTGTTTCCTCTATAACTGAAGCCTCTATCTGTCTCTTCCCATCTCTATCCCTCACTCTACCAACCTTTCTAAACTCTAAGGTGTCCCTGTCAATGTCTTGCTTACATAACTGTGCTCTGTACACTGCCTCCTCGTAGGTCGGTATATCAAAAGGGACCAATCAGGACCTGATGGTTCATCTCAGTCCATCCACAAACTTTCAGACCTTGTTGACCTCACTGTCTATCGTGCCAGGATCATAACTTCCCAACGAGATAAATTTGGTTTCATACTCATCCACCGATCTGTTCCCCTAGGTCAAATCTAAAAATTCCATTTGCAGTCTCCGCTGCGCAGTATCTGGAACATATTGCCTCCGAAAGACCTCCAAAAATACATACCAGCTAATCTCTGTATGTCGGGATCTCAAAATGAGTCGAGTGGATTTCCACTAGGGCTTTGTTAATCCCTTCATCATGAATGCAGCAAATGCTACCATCTCGGTAGTAATACACTCGAAAAACCCATATAGTTTCTCAATCTCATTCACCTTGTCCTCTGTAGCTACTAGGTCCTTAACTCCACTGAAAGATGGTGGGTTAAATTTTTGAAACTACCGCAACCTATTCAGGTCACATCCATAACCCCAATCTCTTATACCCTGAGGTGGAGCAATAGTAGACTGTGTTTCCTGTACTGGTGGGGCTGTGGGAGTATTTGTAGTCTGAGGTTCTTGGGCTGGCTGTGCAGACATCTTAGGAGCAACAGGTAGTTCATCATCATCACCTTGTGTAGCTGGCTCTTGCCCACCCCCAACTCCAGGCAACGACTGGGTAATTAATTCTAAAATTGCCTATAAGCTCAACTCTATTCTAGCGAAGTGCGCCTCAGTATTTTTTTTATCTCTCTTTGTGGAGCATGTTCAACATCAGCCTCCACCTCTACCTCCTCGTGAGCCTCACGTGGTATCGGCTCAGCACGGCCCCTAGGCCTACCTTTACAGCCTCTAGCTCGTACTCTCGCCCTTCTACCGCAACTGGCATTAGGCATTATGCCAAGATTCCTACATTCACAATCATTTCTTAGTCAAACCCATCTCGATATACACAATTGTATCTAGACAAGCACAGTAACATGGGGATGTAATTTCCCTAAATGTTTAACACTGACACATATCAGACTAACTCAACTCTGATACCACTTTCGTCACGATCCTCAATCCTCCGAAAATCCACTATAAATTTTTTTCATTTTTCATTATCGATTATTATTTAATCTAATTCTTATTGTTTGTTCTTTACCTTTACCTTACTTGATTGTGAACAGCTGCACCTCTAACAGTTGAGTTGTGTATCAATGTCAATCTCAACCAATCATACCATTTCGAATTACAATTCATTTAAATGTAAACACTTGTATTTCTAAATCAGAGTTATTGTTTACATGTGTTTACAATCTTCTACATCCCCAAAATTACATTTAAAGATATTCCAAGATTGATCTGAGGTCTGGATACCATCAGTTGAGAATTTAGTGTGGAGATGTACCCAAGACAGCCTTTCGTACCCGTTATGGTTACTATGAGTTCTTAGTTATGCCTTTCGGGTTAACGAATCCTCCTGCAGCTTTCATGGCTCTGATGAATGATGTGTTCAAGCCATACGTGGATCGATTTGTCATTATTTTTATCGATAACATTCTGGTATATTCAAAGTCTAGGGAGGAACATGAGCAGCACTTATGGATTGTTTTGCTGACCCTTTGAGAGAACTATATGCCAAACTCACACTACAAGAAAACATACTTTCAGTGACGAAATTTTAGTAAAGGAATATTTTTGTCACTAAAAAAATAAATTAGCGATGGATTTGCGACGAAATTCTGTCCCTATAGGTTTCAAATATATTATTTATCTTTTTCGACGTACTTTGCTTTGAAATTCTGTCGGTGAAGCTTGTCTAATTTTACCTAATTTTTATTTTAAATTTATTCTGTAACTAAAAGGCTTCAGTGACAAAATTCTGTCCCTAAATCCGTTAGTATTTTTTTTTTCGTCATTGAAAGGCTTTAGCTACGAAATTTTGACGCTGAAGCCTTTCTAATTTTTTCTATTTTTTTATATTAATTTCGTCTCTAAAAGGCTTCGGCTACGAAATTTTGTTGCTGAAGCCGGTGTTGAATTTTTCGTCTCTGAAAGGCTTCAGCTACAAAATTCTGTCGCTTAAGCCTGTCTATTTTTTTTATATTTATTCTGTCGCTGAAAGGCTTCAGCTGCGAAATTCTGTCGCTGAAGCCTATCTAATTTTTTTATATTTATTCCGTCGCTGAAAGGCTTCAGCTACGAAATTCCGTAGCTGAAGCCTTACTTGAATTTTTCGTCGCTGAAGCCTGTCTAATTTTTTTTATATTTATTTTGTAGCTGAAAGGCTTCAGCTATGGAATTTTGCCGCTGATGCCTGTCTAATTTTTTTATATTTATTCCATCACTGAAGCCTCTCTAATTTTTTTTATATTTATTCTGTTGCTGAAAGGCTTCAGCTATGGAATTTCGTCGATGAAGCCTTACTTGAATTTTTCATCACTGAAAGGCTTCGGCTACGAAATTCCTTCGCTGAAGCCTGTCTATTTTTTTATATTTATTCCATCGCTAAAAGGCTTCAGCTGCGAAATTCTGTCGCTGAAGCCTATCTAATTTTTTTATATTTATTCCATCGTTGAAAGGCTTCAGCTACGGAATTCCGTAGCTGAAGCCTTACTTGAATTTTTCGTCGCTGAAGCCTGTCTAATTTTTTTTATATTTATTTTGTCGCTGAAAGGCTTCAGCTACGGAATTTCGTCGCTGATGCCTGTCTAATTTTTTTTATATTTATTCCATCGCTGAAGCCTTACTTGAATTTTCCATCGCTGAAAGGCTTCAGCTACGGATTCCGTTGCTGAAGCCTCTCTAATTTTTTTTTTATATTTATTCCGTTGCTGAAAGACTTCAGCTACGGAATTTCGTCGCTGAAGCCTTACTTGAATTTTTTGTCGCTGAAAGGCTTCGGCTACGAAATGCCATCGCTGAAACCTGTCTATTTTTTTTATATTTATTCCGTTGCTGAAAGGCTTCAGCTGCGAAATTCTGTCGCTGAAGCCTATCTAATTTTTTTATATTTATTCCGTCGCTGAAAGGCTTCAGCTACGAAAATATTTATTTCGTCACTGAAAGGCTTCAGCTACGGAATTCCATCACTGAAGCCTATCTAATTTTTATTTATTTATTCTGTCGTTGAAATGCTTCAGCTACAAAATTCCGTCGCTAAAGCCTATCTAATTTTTTTTATATTTATTCCATCGCTGAAGCCGTCGCTGAAATTTTCCTAATTTTTATTTTAATTTTTTCTGCAGCGAAAAGGTTTCTGCTATGGAATTCCGTTGCTGAAGCCTTCTGTCGCTGAAATTCTTCAGCTATGAAATTTTGTAGCTGAATCCATCACTAAAAAGCCCTTACCAGTTTGAATTTTATGAACCCTATTTTCGGTGCTTCAGTCTTCTTTCTTCATTTGCACCCCATTCGCTGCTTCTTTGCATCTCAGTCTTCCAAACATAGCGGCCACTGACCTCTGACCACCTTCACCTAGCTGTCACCTCCCTCTTCACTTTCCCCTTCCATTATTTCTCTCTTGCACCATTACCCCTTTCCCTCAAAACTGGTTCTGCAATCTGCACACCCTCAGGTCCAACGCCTCGGCATCCAGGCTCCCCTTTGTCATGCTCGCCCAGACCATGCCCCCAATCCTCCATTTCTGACTGTAAGCCTCTCCCACGGCTGGTAAGAATTTTCGAAGTGAGTTGTTTATTTTTTTATTTTTTTTCATTTTTCTTTTTTTTTTTTGAAAATCTTCATTCATGATATTATTTAAGAAAAATGATTAATGTTTTTTTTTCAATAGCCCTGGTCCTTACAAATGTTGTAATGAATATATTGTATATTCATTACAACATTAAGATTCTTCTCTGTTTTTGCTTCAGTGTTTTGTGATTTGTTTTTTCCAGTTTTTAGGAATGTGAAATCTTAATTATGATATTCTGAGGAGGTCCAATTTCATTCTAATGCACTAATAATTATCTAACAATTCCTTAGAAATATCCTAGCTAGAATCAAGTCATTCTAATGGAAGAATATCAAAAATCTTCTAGTCTAGCTAGATTGAAAAGGTAAATTAAAGCTTACAGTGGAACCACAAAAACCCAATGCCTGCTATATACTAATGTGAGACCCCATACATGTATAGTTGTAATATGTGTAAATGGATCAAATAAATGTGAAGTCCATCAATCTAATGTACATACATGTAATATGAGTTTGTAATGTACATGCAAGTTACATTGTGTATGAATATGAAGAAATGAGCTTTTATAAGTGATGAATATGAGTGGAACTCAAAATGAGTAGTGTGGTGAAATGGAATGAAGTTATACCTTCATTTAGTTTGGTATGGGATACCTTTGGCTATGCAAAGAACACACACAAGTTTTAATGTGTATAAGATATGGATGGATGCCATTTTCAAGTCCTAAAGGTGGTTGGATGAGAAAATGACTATGACAGTAAATTATGGATGTTTGGGTGTGTGTTGCTGCAGAAAAACTGTAGAAAATTTGGAAAATATGAAGGTCAGATTGATCTCATAGGATGAGAGATCGATCTGGAAGAACCAGAATGCTCTTATTTGAGCAATGGAATAGAGCAGATCAATCTCCAATGGGGCCAGATCGATCTCCTAAACATTTTGTAATGAAAAGATCGATCCTTATGCATACAGATTGATCTCCTTAGCTCTCTGTTTGGAGCATATCGATCTCAAGCTTCGACAAATCGATCTCATGCTTAAAATGTAGTGAAAAAGAGGGATTTAAGGGGACCAGATCGATCTCCTCCTAGTGCAGATCGATCTCCTTAAGCTATTTCTATAAAAGGAGTGCGAAAATCTAAAATTTTTGAGAAAACAACATCACCCTTCCATTTTTCACCTAAAACCTAAGTTTATCTCTCTAAAATCAGTCCATTTCCAGTAAGAATTGAGGGGAGGCTATTAGATACAAAGTTGTTCATCTTGAGGAAGAGAACAACATAATTGAAACCCAAAACCTCATTATTGGTATTGAAGGATCGAGGAACATTTCCATTTGTAGCAAGAAGAGAAATTTTATTGGTAAGTTTCTAATACTTCAACCCAAGAACATTGGTTGATTTGTTGATTTTGGAGTTGATATATATGTGTATTATGACCTAGAAAATGGAATAAGTCTAGTGTGAGAAAGTGTAAAGTGAATGAGTTGATGAAATGGTGGGTATGCTAAGTTGTTATTTGAGTAAGGTGGACAATTTGAGATAGTTAAATGGAGTTGCATTGTGAGTTTGGGGAAATTATGGAAAATGAGTATGTAAATGCTTGATAAATGCCATAGTGAAGAAATCAAGGAAATATGAACACTATGAGCTTAATATCGATTTAGTATCGATTCATTATGAGTTAATAGGCCTAATAGAACCCATAGACTTGAGTTATGAGTAGAGTAATGAAACGAGGCCTCATAAGCGTTAATAGAGACTATAGGTCGAACAGACTATAGTAAATGCAAGAGTTAGATTATAATGGACTATAATGATGTGAAATACGATTTTGTGCAGTTCCAAAGAGTCCGGTGGGGATGAATCGAACCGCACACGTACATAGCTTTATGAAAGTGGAATCACGCGATGCGATTCCAGGTAAGTGAATTCTGTAAGTATATAGAGGTAGCTGCTCGTATTTTGTGGGTGGATATAGGGCGTTTATGAAAAGTATGAATGTTTAAGTAAATGGTTGTTGATATGTGTGAATAGCTGCGAGAAATTGTATGGAAATTGGTTTCTGAAATGGTTCATAAAAAAAGGGATAGTCAGGCTAATAATTACATAAATCGCGTGTTTTGAATGTTTTTCACAAAACACAATGATTTGATTTGAGCAAATAAAAGGATAGGCTGGCTAGTGTTTTATTGATGTTATTGAATAGCACATGGGAGGTGCTAAATGTGTTTATGATGTGTTTTGAATGCATATGAGCCGCTTATCGAGCTATGTGTATTAAATCGCGCTAAAGCCTCACTCGCGCTGGATTTTTGGTGCTTTGACTAGTATGGAAGTGCTGGAGCTTAGCTCACACTTTGATTTGATTTGTGATGATGCTTTATAAACTGTACTGGAGCTTCTACTCGTACGTGGATTTTGAGTGGTTTTTCTTATGCGTATAACCGTACTAGAGCTATGCTCATACGTAGTTTCCCTATAATAGGATGCATGAGTAGTACTAGAGCTTTACTTGCACAAGTTTGCACATTGTGATACGTATGAGGTCGTGAAAGTTGGTAAGATCCTCAAGCCCTACATCCTTAAGCTCGAGGAGGCTGGGAGGCTCTATTAGGCAAGGAGGCTCTGTTCGGTGGGGAGGCTCTCTTACGGTAAGATCCTTAAGCCCTACATCCTTAAGCAAACATCCTTAAGCCCGAGGAGGCGGGGAGGCTCTGTTAGGCAGGGAGACTCTGTACGGTAGGGAGGCTCTCTTACGGAAGGATCCTTATTCCAACATCCTTAAGCCCTAGAGGGGTGGGGAGGCTTTGTTCGGCAAGGAGGCTCTCCTACATGGGTATGGAAAGTTATTGTTATGGGGTAGATAAGACCTACGACGGGCACCCCCAATCACGATATGAGTCCACGGAGTACGATGTACCATGTATATCACATGGAGTACGATGTACCGCATGGTGATTTTCTGATGAGAAAGTATGGTGAGGGATAATCCACCTTCATGACAACACGATACCCCTCACACCTGGATGTGTGTGGTCTGGGATGATTTATGATGTAGTTGGCCCGTATAGTCACTTCTGATATAGTTACCTATTTTTAGTACATATGCGTGATTGTGATTGCCTAAGGTAGACCCGAGGGAGGGGTCGAGCCTTGTGGGATTTGATTTGTGAAATTGTAATGATGTTGTGATTGAGCAAATAATTTGTGATGGGATGATATGTATTAAGAAAGAGATGTGATTTCAAAAAGGAGGTTTCTTAAATGAATTGCCCTTTTTATAAGTTCAATGAGAATGAGGATGAGATGTTTTCACATGTTGATATTTCATGTTTTATATGCCACTTTTACATGATTTGATACATGATATATATGTATACTCATATGGCATAGTTTTATTCCTCATGCTCCTATTATAAATGATATATGCATAACATTATCAGCATGTAGATAGAGTAGTTATCTATCATGCTTGCATTATTGCCTTACTGAGCGTGTGGTTGCTCATCCCTCTCTAATTTCCCCCTCCTACAGAGCATGCATAGTAGCCCAGTGAGGACTGAGGCATTTTATTTTGGACATCCGCTGCTTCTATCACTAAAAGGTATATACACTGGATTCTTTTTATATCTAAACAAATGTAAAAGTATAGTAGTCTTTTGAGTTGTAATTATGGGGGATGTAGATCTCAATAATCATATTTTGTATAAATGAATGATTGACGTTCAAATGTATGACATCACTTTTATTAGCGGAGAATGGATATTACGAGTGGATTATTATTGACTCACAGCCCAACGATGTAGTGGTAAGTTTGTTCACGACCGAGTGGGGAAAGGAATAAATGCGAAAAATTTATAGTGATTTTCGGTTAAAAAGAATGAAATGGGTCGTGACAACTAAATCTTCTCCAATCCCACTATGGGTGTGTGTTTGTGTGTTTATATATATATGCCAAAACTTAATCCTTAGCTTTAGCCTTTTGACTTGTTTTGTTAAAATAGATTCTTTACTATTTCTTTTATGAAAGTTTGGAAGGGGAATCATTTCAATCAAGAATCTCTTTTCTTAAAAGAGAGGTTTGGCACCAGATTTAGTTAATAATGTCTTCTTTTTCGATATTTTTTAATGTAATATTCTTATATATATATATGATAAAATAATCTTAATCATCATGAGTTGATTTTACACTATCCTAGTAGGGTTGAATGTGAATATATATATATATATATATATATATATATATATATTCTTGCAATAAAATTGAGCTAAGTAATGTTGATGAAATGTTAATTTAATAAAATTTGAATCTTTCAAATTGAATATTTTGAAGTTAAATTTGAGTCGAAAAAAAAAGTTGACTAAATAATTGTATTAGAATAGAGGCTAAGGGGAAAAAAGGTAATATCATAATTAGTAAAATTAGTATTCAATTATGTTTTATTTCGAAAATTTCACACTCTAGATTTTGGTGATTAGATTAATGTGTGCGAGCTTAATAATCTCTAAAGATGATCATAGATAGTTGAATTCCTCTTTGATTTTTTACTCTAAATTACTATAACTATAAATTAAGATTAACTAATAGACATTCTAAAAAGAATCATTGGAAATGTAGCAACTGTCACGACCCAAAAATCTGAGTAAATTGTTTTTGTTTTTCTTTCGTACTTACATGTCCTCTGATAGTGACCACACTCTACTAACAATTGGGTTGTGCGTCAATGCCAGTCCCACCATTCATTCACCAAATAACTTAATTCCTTATTAAAGAAAGGTAAACACATGAGTTTTTCATTAATTCTTTCCCATTCATTTACAACTGTTTACAGTGTCTATACATCCCCAAAAGTTACTTACAAACATGTTACTGTGCTATTCTTATTTAGATACAATATGTACAAGTGTATATACCTCAAGTGATGGGTAGCAGCGAATATCAGGAATGCAGTACTCAATCGCCTCAAAGTCTACTGAAAGAAATCTATGTAGGAAAATGAAAGGGGTGAGCACATCAAGCTCAGTAAGGCAATCCTACGAACAAGTAGGTAACCATACAACCTACATGAACGTGGTGCCATGCATAAACCACCCTTTCTCCACATCATTTCAAAACAGATGATAAAAGCTATAATTCATGATGTCATGTAAAACAAGTTCACATATGGATTTCAAAGAGCATGGAAAACTCAACATGCAAATCCATTTAAATCATTTCATTCTCATTAAAATTTCACAATACAGCCAGAACTCAACCCATCCCTCGGGTATTCCTACCCATCCCTCGGGTATTCCTAACTCACACAAAACCATGAAATCAAATGCTTTTCAAAGTAATTGTAACATGCGATATAATGAATGTTATGTAAAACCAGTTTACATCACGTATGGTTTAAATAGCATGAAAAAAATGTCATACAAGTTTCAATTTAAATTACAGTTTCATTCTCATCAAAATCACATCTCTGTCAAGATCCAACCCATCCCTTGGGTGATCCAAACTCACACAAAAGTCCGCAAAACATGCTTCTTAAAACATCAATTTATAACATACAAGACTAGGCAATATATATATCTCAGGCAAATAACCAAGACTATGGCCATATCCTCGTGATCCCACAGCTACACAGATCCTATGTGCGGGGTCTCACCACTATCGGGAACCGCCCCAGGAGGTGGGTCAGTCCATCCCGTCGGTCCTGCCCGATCACTCGCATCTGAAGATGCCACCACATCTGAAGATGCCACATAATCAATCCCAGCACGGTACAGCGTACTCCATGCTACTTGTACGGTACAACGTACTCCGTGGACCCACATCTCATATCAATAATCGTGCCTATCTCAAAATGCACGTGCGAACATATTTAATCGACGTGACACACACTCTACCCGACGCTCCAAGCACGGCTCATCGCATGTCTCATAAAATCAGTACGAGCAATGCTCCAGCACTCTCATAAAATCAAGGAAAATCTCATGAGAGCAAAGCTCCAGCACGTGTTTCACAAAATATCATAAGATCTAGTGCAAGCTAAGCTGCAGCACTCTGTCAAAATCATGTAAAACTAGTGCGAGCTAGGCTTCAGTACTGTGTCATAAAAATCAAGTAAAAATCTGGTGCGAGTTAGACTCCAGCACCCTGTCACGAAAATCATATGTAAATCTAGTGCGAGTTAGACTCCAGCACCTATGCATGTAAAACTCTAGTGTGAACCCTTGTTCCAGCACTAATGCATGCATCACACAAATCAAAACGTGTGCGAGCTGAGCTCTAGCACGTCACACTTTCATAAAATCACGTAGGCGGCTCTGTTATCTCAAAACAATTTCGAAAAGAAATCACATTGTTGAAAATAAGCAATGTTGTGCATTTTTATTTAAAAGTTAGCCAGCCTACCCATGCATGTGTAAAAACACCTTAAAAACAAGCAGGAACCTCTTGTTCTTGCTCCTCCCAACTTTTCCTAATTTTTGAAATTTTACCCTTCACAGGGGTATTTTGGTCATTTGTCCATCCGGACACCAAAATTCTTATTTTAAATCTAGTCCTTTCAGATAATTTTAGGGAATGTAAATGAGGTCGGAATTGCGTAAAGTTAGCTCTAGCAGTCCGTAAAATTCCCTTTCCTGGAATCACGCACGAGCTTATCCTGTCTCGACCGTACCAGGTCTCTTAGTCCAATTCGCTACAAACCAAGTCTACGGAGCTGCATATAACCACGTATTTAGGTCAGTTCAAATATACTTATCAGTATTTCACTTTTACTGATCGAATCTAAAATACTGGGCCCATTTTACTATATTCGGCCCTATTACACCTTAATGGGCCTCGACCCCTTTTTCAGCATGTTTCCTTCCTTTTCCTTCCCATTTCCTCTCAGCCAAAACGATGCCATTTCGGGCCCTTACTGTCATTGATCATTTTTGTCCATTTCGTTGGCCGCTACCGGTACCAACAGAACCGGCTCGTCCTTTCAATCACGTCGGTACCCTCCAATCACACCCAGCTGTCGTGGATCGCCAGAATCGAACCCGTTTTTCTCGTCGGCTTTTCCTCCTCAGTTCACCGGACTCCGGCATCGATACGGCGCGTCACCGGTGCCAGCAAGTTCGCCTGAAGCTCCTCTTCCTTCTCTGACCCTCGCCTAGCCTCGTCGGTCATTGGTGATTCGTCGGGGTTCAGTCACGCGTTCGGCTTTGGTTTCCTATTTTCCGTTTTCAGTTTCCTTTTCGCGTTTTCAGATTTCAATTTCTTTTTTTTTTAAATTAATTTATTATTATATTTATAATTAATTTATTATTATTTTAATCATTAAAATATTATTAAAATCCCAAAATATCAACAAAAACTATATTTTATTCATTTAATCAATAAATGAATTTATCTGTCTTATTTTATCTTTTCGGTATACTTTTCCAATATTTTCGGGATAATTTTTCGAAGTTAAAATTTTAATTAATTCCAATAAATTCATATCTTGATCAATTGGATTCGAAATTCAATAATTTCTCCTTTATTGATCAAGATTTCCTAAATCCATATTTTTAATGAAATTTTCTTATCGAATTTATATCAGATTTTGGTCTTTTGACTTTTACCTTTCTACATGTTTGGGACCAATTTAGGCTGACTTTCCTTCTTAACCCATTATAATTTCTCATTTAAAATTCGTATCTCTGTCCAGACAATTCAAATCTCATAAATTTAATTTGAAATTCCTTAACTGTCTGTTTTCGGATTTTACGTACGTTCAACTACTTCATTCATATTTATATGATCAAAATCATCCATCTTATGATTTCGTTAACATATAACAATATCCATACAATGTGTGAATAATAAGGAAATACGATAAAAATCGAGTCTTACATAATCTCCCCCACTTAAGAAATTTGGTCCACCAAATTAGAACCAAGTTAGTCTGTAAATCACTCTGGATACTTCACACATATCATACTCTTACTCTCCAGCTGCTATTTAAATTCCTTCGAAGCGTAATACTACCGAAGGACTTTAATTAGAGAGATCATCTGAAACCTCAACACCTTCTCCTTCTTGTTTAATACTCGAATCTCATTATACCTTTAGAAAGAGAAACTTCCAAACACACTGATTCACACTCGATGAATCTTCACGATTCCTATCTCTGTCAGCATAGCTTTTCTATCTATTCTGAGGTATTCTTATTCTCTCACAATCAGCTGAACACCCTCAGAGGCTTATTATACTAGATCGGGAGCAATTTTCTATCTGTCACCCACTTCTTTCTATTCAATTTAGAAAAGCAACCCTTACGGCCAAACAATGCTTCACACAATGCCATATCGATACTCGAGTGATAACTATCGCTGTGGGCAATTTAGCTAATAACAAATGATCATTCCAGGAGCTTCTAACATCAATTGCACACGTTCTCATCATATCCTCGAGAACCCATATAGGCCTCTCTGACTGACCATTTTTTTGAGGACGGAACGCTATGCTCACACTCAACTGGGTTCCCATGGCTTCCTGAAACATGTTCCCAGAAGTGGCAAGTGAAGCGGGAATCCTTATCTGTTACAATACTCCCTGGAATGCTACCTATTGTTCCACAATCTTCTTACTTATATTAATGTGCTCACGCACTCAGAGTATTTATGGCTTTCATAACGAAAAAGTGGGTAGACTCAATCAATCTATCGATCATCACTCAAATAGCCTCGTGATTCCTACAATCCTCTGTAACCTGTCACAAAATCCATGGTAACTTGCTCCCACTTCCATTTCAGAATTGGTAGAGGCTGTAATAATCCTGCAGACTTCTAGTCCTCTACCTTAATCTACTGACATACGAGACACTTCGCCATAACTCTTCGATATCTCTCTCATGCCTGACCACCAATACCCTTTTTCAAAAATTCTGATATATTTTATTGCTCAACAAATACACTGTATATCTCAAATAGTGAACTTTTTTCATTAACAATCTCAACAGTTGTGGTCCTTGGGAGCCATTATTCTATCTCCAAACCTCAGTAAGTCATCATCACTCACTGTGAACTCTGTCACGGCACCCATCTGAATCTGGCTAACACTATCGACACCCTGCCGATCATCACGCTAAGCCTGTCAAATCCGATCAACCAAATCCAGTTCTAACATCAGGCTAGCAGTCACATAATAACTGTCATCATCAGAAGGGATCACATCACTACTGAGGCCCACAAACTGCTTTACAGCTCACGCTCCCTGACCATTACCATCCTGAGGCTATTTCTGCTCAAAGCATCAGCCACTATATTAGCCATTTCCTTTGTGGTACAATATCTCACAATTGTAATCCTTTAGAAGCTCAAACCTTCTTTGTTATTTCATATTCATTTCTTTTTATAAAAACAAATACTTGGGACTTTTATGATCAGTGCATACCTGAAATTTCTCATCGTAAAAGTAGTGGCACCATACCCTCAGTGCATTACTACGGCTACCAACTTTAAATCATGGGCCAGATAGTCCTTTCATGGTCCTTGAACTGTCTGGATCCATACGTGACTATCATCTCATTTTGATTCAACGCCCAATCTTGGTTTCAACACATCCATATACCCTGAGAAACCTCTTAATCTGTTGGGTATGATGAGAATAAATGCGATGGTCAATTCATACTTCAATATACCAAAACTCCTGTCACGTCTATCATCCCATTCAAATACAACTTTTTCTAAGTTAAACGTGTCAACAAAGAAATCCATTTCGAGAACTCTCAACAAATCATCTGTAAAAACAATTTCCAATTTTTGCTTATGATTTTCCCTGGACTTTAAATACACCCAAAATATCATCAATAAGGATGATAACAAATCAGTCCAGATAAAGTTTAAATACCTCATTCATCAATGCCCTAATGAGTACAAAGAATTGTCTTGGGCACATCTACATTCCAAATTCTCAATAGATAAAACCCAAACTTCCAATTGATCTAAAAAAATTTGCGTTCTTCGCAGCTAACCCAATGGATCATCAATAGTAGAACGAAATACTTATTCTTACGCTAATCTTGTTTGATTCGATAAATCAAGTCTAGTTTTCAACTCTTAGGCTCACTACCATAGAACAAATGTCAATATGAGAAAATAACCTCATCGTAGTTGAGTTCCACTAAATATTTCAATCACTCATATCCTTGACCTATGCACTCATAAATGTATAATGTCATGTCGAAATCGCTTCTGTTCACGATACTAACCTGCGTCATTTCTTTTTTCTTATATTAACGACTTTTATAAAATTTTAATTTTTAAACCTTCATGATTAATCGAATTCTATATTTCTTTATCGTACAAGTAAAGGTATCCTAATTTTAAACGTATATATTACGATTGTCGATTTCAATTTATAGGTTATGTGTACTTTTAGACGCTATCAAGTCTTCAGGCGGGGAGGTATTTTGAAATACCTTTATTAACCCTCAGCCTTAACCACATGGACTGGTTGTGGATATATCCCCCCTTATCCTTGGTCGCAATTCATATTCACTACTTATCGCTTAATCCAAATTACTTCACATATCAGAGATATTCTTACCTTGCATACGCCTCTTATTACAATATATCTTGTATTTAAGATCAATCACATCTCAAAGCTTATCTCATTTCGTATATCAACCATAACAAAACTCTTTCATTACTTGTTAATACTTACTGTACACTTTTCTAAGGTGAAACATCGCTATCTTAGAATAGCAATTTCAACAACATAGTTTGTAGCCAATCAATTTATTCCCCATATTACATCAAAACACTTATATTTCATAGAATGAGATTGCTCCGCATGTTCCTTTCCCCCACTTTCAACTTACAATCTCTACCGACATATTCAATTAGTAGACTATCCTTCATTGGGGTGCTAACTATCAGCATTTCGCCTAATGATATAGGCTTCACATATTTCACTAACTTATATGCGAATGACAACGATATGAATAAATGTGTAGTACCAGGATCAATTAAAATAATTGCTTCAATATTAACAATCAAGATGGTACCTTACACCACATCAAATGAAACATCAATAGTGTCCTGGTCCAAGGTGTACACTCGCCCTCATTCAACCGTCTATTTCCATGGTAACTACCACACATCCAACACTGCCCATTAGTAGGTCAGGGTCCTCCAATCACAATATCTGTGTAAGCGCTGAAATTGGATACACTGGGGCTTACCAATCATCTTACCCGATAACTCACTAACTCTAAATTTCCTACCAAGCCACCTATTTTCCACTTTGACATCTCTGTTATCCACTATTTCCTTTTTTGTCTCTATTTCGACCCTTATTGCCTTTCTCAATCTCAGAGGCATGCAATTCCTAATTTTATTCACGCATTATGATCTGCGCACTGCCTCATCGTATGTAGTGATATTTAACGGGGCCAATCAGACTCTGATAGACGGTCTGAGTTTTTCCATGACTTTTAGACCTTTCGATTCTCACTGTTCATAATGTTGGATTATACCTGTCCAAGGATGTAAATTAAGATTCATACTTGTCGATTGACTTGTTCCTCTAGGTCAGAGTAAGGAACTCTATCCATAAATTCCTCTGAACAATGTCTGAAATCTACTATCTCTGTGCATCCAGAATTATCTCCCATATCAATCCTGGATGTCTAACTCTTAAAATGGGTCGACTGGACTTCCACCCATGTTCTGTCTCGCCTTCCTACATAAACATATTTAAAAGTCACTTTCTCGGTCGACATACACCAAAAGAATCCATACAACTTCGCTATCTCATTCACCCAGTCCTCAATAACTATTGGTTTCTTTACTTTGCTAAATACTGGAGGGGTGTGGGAATCTCTATAGTTTGAGGCATCTGTTCAGGCTTTACCCTGCCTATCCTCAACTACCTATATAGATTGAGTAAACAACTCCAAAATATTTTCTACACTCCACTCCATCCTCGTTAAGCGTGTCTCAATACTGTCTGGTCTCTTTATAGGACCCTGTGGAGTATACTCAACATCAGTCTCCACCTCAACCTCCTCATGAGTCTCATGGGTTAACTCAACACGACTAGCAGGCTCAGGCCTACCTCTACAACCTTTGCTTCGTGCTCTACCTCCTCTACCACGACTGGTGTTTGACATAATGCCCATATTCTGTATTCTCAACCATTTCTTAGTTAAAATCCATCTCAAAATACACGATTGTATCTAACCAAGCATAGTAAGACGGGGGTGTAATTTCCTAATTACTGACACTGACACACATCTGACCAATTTAGCTCTGATACTACCAATTGTCACGACCCAAAAATTAGAGTAAATTTTTTTCGTTTTTCTTTCTTACTTTACTGTCTTTTGATCGTGACCACACTCCACTAACAATTGGGTTGTGCGTCAATACCAGTCCCACCATTCATTCACCATATAACTTAATTCCTTATTAAAGGAAAGGTAAACACATGAGTTTTTCACTAATTTTTTTCCTATTCATTTATAAGTGTTTACAGTGTCTATACATCCCCCAAAAGTTTCTTACAAACATGTTACTGTGCTATTCTTATTTAGATACAATATGTACAAGTGTATATACCTCAAGTGACGGGCAGCAGCGGATATAAGGAATGCAGTACTCAATCGCCTCAAAGTCTACCGAAAGAAATCTATGTAGTAAAATGAAAGGGGTGAGCACATCAAGCTCAATAAGGCAATCCTACGAACAAGTAGGTAACCATACAACCTACATGAACGTGGTGCTATGCATACACCACCCTTTCTCCACATCATTTCAAAATAGATGCTAAATGCTACAATTCATGATGTCATGTAAAACAAGTTCATATATGGATTTCAAAGAGCATGGAAAACTCAACATGCAAATCCATTTAAATCATTTCATTCTCGTTAAAATTTCACAATACAGCCAAGACTCAACCTATCCCTCGGGTATTTTTGACTCACACAAAATCATGAAATCAAATGCTTTTCAAATCAATAATAACATGCAATACAATGAATGTCATGTAAAACCAGTTTACATCACATATGGTTTAAATAACATGGAAATAACGTCATGCAAGTTTCAGTTTAAATTCTAGTTTCATTCTCATCAAAATCACATCTCAGTCAGGATCCAACCCATCCCTCGGGTGATCCGGACTCACACAGAAGTCCACAAAACATGCTTCTTAAAACATCAATTTATAACATACGAGATTAGGTAATATATATATCTCAGGCAAATAACCAAGACTATGGCCATATCCTCGTGATCCCACTGCTACATGGATCCTGTGTGCGGGGTCTCACCACTATATGGAATCACCCCGGGAGGTGGGTCAGTTCATTCCGTCGGTCCTGCCTAATCACTCACATCCGAAGATGCCACATAATCAATCTCAACACGGTATAGCGTACTCCATGCTACTTGTACGGTACAACGTACTCTGTGGACCCACATCTCATATCAATAATCGTGCCTGTCTTAAAATGTACGTGCGAGCATATTAATCGACGTGACACACAGCCTACCCGACGCTCGAAGCACGGCTCATCGCATGTCTCATAAAATCAGTGCGAGCAAGGGAAATCTCGTACGAGCAAAGCTCCAGCACGCGTTTCATAAAATCTCATAAGATCTAGTGTGAGCTAAGCTCCAGCACTCTATCAAAATCATGTAAAACTAGTACGAGCTAGGCTCCAACACTGTGTCATAAAAATCAAGTAAAAATCTGGTGCGAGTTAGACTCCAGCACCTATGCATGTAAAACTCTAGTGTGAACCCTTGTTCCAGCACTAATGCATGCATCACACAAATCAAAACTCGTGCGAGCTGAGCTCTAGCACATTACACTTTCATAAAATCACGTAGGCGGCTCTGTTATCTCAAAACAATTTCCAAAAGAAATCACATTGTTGAAAATATGCAATGCTGTGCATTTTTATTTAAAAGTTAGCTAGCCTACCCATGCATGTGTCAAAACACCTCAAAAACAAACAGGAACCTCTTGTTCTTGCTCCTCCTAACTTTTCCTAATTTTTAAAATTTTACCCTTCACAGGGGTATTTTGGTCATTTGCCCATCCGGGCACCAAAATTCTTATTTTAAATCTAGACCCTTCAGACAATTTTAGGGAATGTAAGTGGTCGAAATTGTGTAAAGTTACCTCTAGCAGTCCGTAAAATTCCCTTACTTAGAATCACGTGCGAGCTTATCCTGTCTCGACTGTACCAGGTCTCTCAGTCCAATTCGCTCTAAACCAAGTCTACGGAGCTGCATATAACCACGTATTTGGGTCAGTTCTAATATACTTATAAGTATTTCACTCTTACTGATTGAATCTAAAACACTGGGCTCGTTTTACTTTATTGGCCCCTATTGCACCTTAATGGGCCTCGACCTCTTTTTCAGGCCGTTTCCTTCCTTTTTCGTCCCCTTTCCTCTAGGCCAAAACGGTGCCGTTTCGGGCCCTCAACGTCGTCGATCATTTTTGGCCATTTCGCTGGCCGCTACCGATACAAACAGAATCGGCTCGTCCTCTCGATCATGTCGGTACCCTCTGATCACACCCAGCTGTCGTGGATCACCGGAATCAAACCCATTTTTCCCATCGGCATTTCCTCCTCCATTCGTCGGACTCTGGTGTCGATACGACGCATTGCCGGTGCCAGCAGGTTCGCTTGAAGCTCCTCATCCTTCTCCGGCCCTCGCCTGGCCTCGTCGGTCGTCGGTGATTCGTCGGGGTTCAGTCACACGTTCGGCTTCGGTTTCGTGTTTTTCGTTTTCAGTTTCCTTTTCGCGTTTTCAAATTTTAATTTCTTTTTTTAATTATTTTATTATTATATTTATAATTTATTTTTTATTATTTTAATCATTAAAATATTATAAAAATCCCAAAATATCAACAAAACTATATTTTATTCATTTAATCAATAAATGAATTTATTTGTCTTATTTTGTCTTTCCGGTATTTTTTTCAGTATTTTCGGGATAATTTTCCGAAGTTAAAATTTTGATTAATTCCAATAAATTCATATCTTGATCAATTGGACTCGAAATTCAATAATTTCTCCTTTATTGATCAAGATTTCCTAAATCCATATTTTAATGAAATTTTCTTATCGAATTTATACGAATTTTGGTCTTTTCACCGTTTTACCCTTCTACACGTTCAGGACCAATTTAGGATGATTTTCCTTCTTGGACCCACTATAATTTTTCATTTAAAATTAGTATCTATGTCCAGACAATTCAAATCTCATAAATTTAATTTGAAATTCCTTAACTATCCGTTTTCGAATTTTACATACGTTCGACTACTTCATTCATATTTATATGATCAAAATCATCCATCTTATGATTCCATTAATATATAACAATATCCATACAATGTATTTGAAAGTTAAAATCTTGTTATTGTTATTCTTATGTGAATTATTGTTATTTTATTGA
Organism: Firmiana major; assembly: GCA_033439115.1. Lineage (NCBI taxonomy): Eukaryota > Viridiplantae > Streptophyta > Magnoliopsida > Malvales > Malvaceae > Firmiana > Firmiana major. The sequence goes on along the minus strand of CM065907.1, from coordinate 36,704,301 downwards.
ATTTTATAAATTTAACTAGTATTAGATGCAACTTAAATTTATTATTATTATTATTATTATTGGAATTTGGCTTTGGGTAGGGCTTTAGTTTAAATGTTATTATTATTATTATTATTGTTGTTGTTGGTGATTATTTGGCTTGGGGTAGGCTAAATATGAACACGCTGGTGACGTAATAAAAGGCTGAAGCTTTCTTTGAAATGATTAAAACAATGTGATAAGAGTCAGGTTATTTTCATTTTGTTAATTGTTTTATAATTATTTTAGCTAAAGTTATGAATATAAGTTTACTGATTTTAGTGTTGAATAAAAAAATGGTTTTATGATATTGTGGTTGCTGATGTGATTGGAAATGTTAATTGTTAGTTGTGGATAACTAAGGTTGTTGAGATGATTTAATATGCATGAATTGTATTGAGGAATTGGACTACTATATAGTATTATTTGTAGGTTGGGTAGAGACAAATTGCAGTCGTTATGATGCCGAAATTTCTAAGGAAACTTAGGACTTTTAATAAAATCCTCCATATATTCAGTTCGAAGATTTAAACCTAGATATATTAATGTTAGCTGATTTGATTTATTTTGTAATAATTTAATTTTGTAGTTTATTTATTTTGTTATTGTAGATGTTAAATTTTGTTATATGCATGTTACAAACTAACAATGTTTAATTTTTTCATTTTTTTAACTCCAGGTTTTATTTTCAAATTCAACTGTCATATACGACATACGTTAAAGGTAAGTTCAATTTAAATTCTATGTTTATAATATCTATTACAAAATGATTTCTGTATTTTTTAGTTGAATATAAGTTAAAAAATTTAATTTTACTTAATTGACAAAAATTATTTGGTGATAGAGTGTAATTGTTATTCTATATTTTCAGATACTGTATTCTGTGTGAAAAATGGATAAGGATAGATCTTGGATGTATTGTCAATTAGATGTAGATGGATTCATTAGAGAAGAATTTTTGAATGGAGTTAAAGAGTTTATTAGTTTTGCATTCCGAAGGTAGTTAGTGGAAATCGCATTAAATGTCCTTGTAGCAAATGTATGAATAAACAATTCTTGGAAGTCGATAAGGTACGTAAACACCTTTATTACAAAGGTTTTGTTGTTGGATATACCACTTAGGATAAACACGGAGAAATTGAAGAAGGACAGTCATCGCAAAATATAAATGAAACAGTTGATCCACTATTTGGGGTGAAACCTGAGGAACAAAATCCATATGTTAGAATGGTTACGGATGCTTTTCATATGAATGATGACATAACTGGTAATTTTGTGAACAATTCAAGAAGTGAGGAGTAACATCCAAATTCATCTGCTACATACTTCTATTCTCTCTTGAATGATGCAGATGGACCAATATGGCCTGATTGTTCAATGCACACAACATTTCGACTATTTCACAACTTTTGAACTGGAAGTTAGAGTTTAATATAAGTGAACCATGCTTTAATCGTTTGTTGGGGATTATGAAGCCTATGTTACCAGAAGATGATAATTTACCACAAACCAACTATGAAATAAATAAGAAGTTAGAAAAATTGGGTCTTAGTTATGTTAAAATAGATGCATGCAAGAATAATTGTATGTTGTTTGATAAGGAATATGCAGAACAAGATTATTGTCAAATATGTCGTCATCGTCGATATAAACCTATCTCAACAGTTGATGGACGAGGAAAAAGGAAACCTTATAAGGTTTTACATTATTTGCTATTAATTTTGAGGTTGCAAAGGCTTTTTATGTCATCAGTAACTGCTAAGTTTACGACATGGCATGTTGAAAGTCGAAATACTAACGGAGTGCTCAATCATCCTGTTGATGGGGAGGCACGACAAAAATTCGATCGTATTCACCAATCGTTTACTGCTGATCCTTGGAATGTAAGACTTGGTTTGTGTGCTGATGGATTATTTCCTTATGGGCCAGCATCGAGATCATACTCTTGTTGGCCAGTAATGCTTGTTGTTTACAATTTACCTCCATGGATGTGTTGAGACTTATGATGCTCACAGAAAATAGCATTTTATGTTAAGGGCTGCATTGTTATGGACGATTAATGACTTCCCTACTTATAGAATGTTGTTTGGGTGGAGCACCCATGGTCGATTATCTTGTCCTTATTACATGGAACGAACAAAGGCCTTTAGGTTGCAGTATGGACGAAAGCCTTGCTTTTTCGATTGTCATCGTCAATTTTTGCCTCCTAATCGTCCTTTCAGGAGGTAATGTGACAAATTTAGTAAAAGGGTAGATCAGGATCCTCCAGTGCAGAGATTGTCAAGTGAAGAAGTATTGCAACGATTAGATGCCATCGAAGATTTACCATACGGTAAAAAATGTGATCCACAAAAATCTCTAGGGTTTGGGGTTTCTCATAATTGGGTGAAGAAGAGTATATTCTGAGAATTGCCTTATTAGCATACCAATCTTATTTGACACAATTTGGATGTCATGCATATTGAGAAAAATGTTTTTGACAATTTGTTTAACACCCTGATGGATGTTAAGGGTAAAACTAAAGATAATATAAGGCAAGAATGGATATGGCCTTCATTTACAAAAGAAAAGAATTAGAATTGGTGAAAAGTGATGGAAAAAATTAAAGCCTAAAGCTTCATTCACTCTAACCAAGGAGGAGTAAAAAAGACTATGTGCTTAGGTTAAAGAGTTAAGGCTTCCTGATGGGTTTGCATCAAATATAGCTCAGTGTGTTAATGTCGATGAATGCAAGTTCTACAGAATGAAATCTCATGACTGTCACATTTTTATGCAGTGCTTACTTCCCATAGCCATTTGTGATTTTGTCCCCAATCCAGTTTGGGATGCAACAAAGCTATCTCATCTTTTCAGAGATGTATGCTTAACGAAAATACATGTAGATCACATGCAAGTTGTGCAAAGGAACATTGTACAAACCATTTGCAAACTAGAGAAGATCTTTCCCCCTTCAGTTTTTGATTGTATGGAGCATCTTCCAATCCACTTGCCTTATGAGGCTATGGTGGGCGATCCAGTGCAATATCGATGGATGTATCCCTTTGAGAGGTAATCACTTATAGTTAATCATTCTTCAATTTTATATTAATATCTATCATCCCAACTATTCTATCTGAAAAAGTTAATAAAATTTAATTGCTTACAATAGTCACTTCAGGTTTTTACATCATTTAAAAAAGAAAATGAAAAATTTAGCCATCCAGAAGGGTCGATATGTATGGCATACATAAGGGAGGAGATTGGAAACTTTTATGCCTTGTATTTTAAACATGAAGTTCAAACAAGATTGACCCGTCCACCATGTAATGATGATGGAGGAGATGTCGATTCGATGGGACGTTTGTCCATTTTTAGACATTCGGGTAGACCAATTGGGCCGACAAAAAATAATGCTCGATACTTAGAGGAAGATGAATACAATGCTGCGTGTATATACGTGTTAATGAATTGTGAGGAAATAGTCCCCTATATTGAGTAAGTTATATAAATCTAACCCATCTAAGAATTTAGAATTATATGGCTAATATAGTTGTTCTCTTATTTAGTTTCAAATGTCGTTGTAGGACATTTGATGATATGATTAAAAGAGATAATCCGAATATCAGCGATGCACAATTAGAGAAAGCACGTCATGATCATTTTTCAAAATGGCTTAAACAATTTGTAAGTACTATAAAAATAGAACAATCAGTAGTTTGAACTTAATTTTTTAAATTTTAATGATTTCTTTTGCAGGGTTTCAAGTATTTGAACATGCCAATCAAACAGATCCACGTATTATTAAGATTTCTCATGGTCCTGGACGTATGATAAGGAGTTATCAAGGTTATTGTGTAAATGGTTTCAAGTTTCATACGTTGGATTATGGTCGATCACAAAAAATAATGAACAGTGGTGTATGTGTCAAAGGCAGCTGTTACAATGATTTTGATTATGATTTTTATGGCATACTGATAGATATAATCGAATTAGAGTACTTTAGAATTAGAAATAAAGTTGTGTTATTCGAGTGTCATTTGTTTGATACAGAATGAGGTCTTCATGTTGATCCCCGTCATGGTCTTGTTGATATCAAGCATAAATCTATACTTGCCAGTAACGAACCTTTTATATTAGCTGAACAGAGCCAACAAGTGTACTTTAGTCCTTATCCTTCTACAAAAAAAGATCGTCGTCATTGGTGGGCCGTATTCAAAACAAAGGCATGAAGTAGATTTAACCTTCGATGAAATGACGGTGGACAGATTCTAGATTTGAACCAAGGAGTTTACCAAGAAGTGGAAGTTTCGAACCCTAGAATAGTTGCATATTCAGATAAACTGGATAACCCTGCTGTTCATATTAGTGGCGAATATAAAGAAGTCAATAAATTTGCAGAAGAAGAAGAAGAAGAAGAAGAAGAAGAGGAGGATTAAGTATGTAATGATGAAGCAGTTCGTAATGTTAGAGAAGATGATAGTGATTAGAATAATGAATAGTAAGAATTAAAAATTTGATTGTAAAATAAATATTATTGGACTTCATTTACTTATTTCTGAACATAATTTTTTTATCTGTATTGCAGACGAGAAGATTGAAAAAGTTAGCACAGCGATCATCTATCTCCAAGTCTCCTTCACCTGCAATAGAGACTATACCTAGATTGGAGTTTGACTATAATCTTGACTCTAACATTCAGCCTCAATCTCAGCATCCTACTCAGTCTCATGCTTAGGCTCGTGATCGACCTGTAGTTCACCGTCCAAATCAACCTCGTTCTCAGCCTCTCGCGTAACCGACTCTAGCTTCAAGTCGACCTGATCCACTCGTGATGATGATGATGATGACAATGACGACAATGATGATGCCATTCTAGCTCCTCTATCAGCAGTAGAACAACCTGTCAAGCCCCGAAAGTGCGGAAAATAGGGCTAATTTAAAACTTTTTACTCGTTAATTCACAAATAAAGGTGCATTCCTGTGCAGTGTCATGCATCATCATAATTATCATGCCTCAGGATCTCATCATAATATAGTGTATATTGAATCATATACATTACTCAATTCCAAGTTAATTAATCCTAATACATCCCATATAATGTTATACATCAAGTGTCTGTAATTACAATAATAGTCTGGGTACATGAAAAGATAAGATATACCTCAAGTACAATATATATATATGGCCTGGAGCTCAAGTCCTCCACTAGCCACTACTCCGTACGTCGCAGGGAGATCCTTCTTCACTTGAAGAACTCTGGGGGGGGAAAGAAAAACAGGGTGAGCTTCTAAATCGCTCAGTAAGGGGGGTAAGGTACTCATTTCATAAACCAAAATGCACATCACAAAGTATTTATTTGTATGTGAAACTCATTTGAAAACCATAGCATGAAAATACTCAAAACGACACTCTCATGTGTCAAATCATGTGAAAACATGAAGTAAAAGGCTCACTCTAGAGCAAAAACAAAGCATGTGAAAATAACGCGTTAAAACGCTTTCTCAAATAACGTGATAAAATCACAGTAAATATAATGCACGTGGCACAGCCACAAAACACACGTGGCATAGCCACTGAATTAATTTCTCACGTGGCATAGCCACAAAACACACGTGGCAAAGCCACTGATTTAATTTCTCGCGTGGCAAAGCCACAGAATACACGTGGCAAAGCCACTGATTTAATTTCTCGCGTGGCATAGCCACAGAATAGGGTTTCTCAACGTGGCACTGCCACCAATGGGGTATAACGTGGCACAGCCACCAATGGGGTTTCTCAACGTGGCACAGCCACCAAGGGGGTATAACGTGGCACAGCCACCAATGAGGTTTCTCAACGTGGCACAGCCACCAATGGGATTTTCTCAACGTGGCACAGCCACCAATGGGGTTTCTCAACGTGGCACAGCCACCAATGGGGTTTCTCAACGTGGCACAGCCACCAATGGGGTATAACGTGGCACAGCCACAGAATAGGTTATTCTCACGTTACCAGAACGGAGAAGAAATCGGGCTTACATGCTACCAGAGCAATGCCCGGTGTGTACTCACAACTACACACCTAAGTCTTATCACATAAGACGGGTTTGCCTTCACGTAGAACTCATGATGGTTTTTCTCTCATAAAACTCATTTGGAAATCGTTTTGTACTCAACACAAAACGTAATAAAACCGAGTTCCAACCGGCAAAGCACACGCACACATTTCTCAAATCTCATATTGCCTTAACGTAGAGCCCAGTTATAAACTCATAAAAACATTGGGCTCCAACCGGCTATAAAATCGTGTGCAATTTAATCTCAACACAAAACACTCAACATGCTTGTTTTATAAACCACAAATCATGCTATAACAGTTCGCAAATCACATACACAAATGGTTTAGATTTCCATTACCTCTTTGCACCTCGTATAGTGCAATCGTTCCCCCGTATCATGGACTAGCCTCGCATTCCACTCTGGAACTCCCGAGCTGTCCAAACGATGTTAAAACATCAATACTCAACATCACATAAACCTCAATTCTCAAAATCGAGCATAATTGCTCATAACTCCTCAAATCTCTCGATTCTCGTAACTCAACCCTAAACTACAACCTCATTTTCAATATCTCAATGTCCTACATTCCTCATGCCAATTATCTAGGCTAATTCTCCACATTGTCTATATTTCCATTTATAGCTCAAAATTTCTCAAAATTATCGAATATCTACATTACTCCAACCACATTGCAATTCATCAATCCCTAATCATTTCTCAACTATTTCAACACAATTACAACCACCAATAACATCAAAATCAGCTCAAATATCAAGATCGAGGTTTAAAAATTACCCAAAGCTTGTGAGACGCACAACTCACGCCTCGATCCGATTCGTCCTTTGATTTCCAAGTATGTTGTTCTCCCTTTGATGAGGAACAACTTTCCTTCTTACCACAGCAGCTGATTCGGCCGAAAATGGGTGATTTGGAGGAGTGAGAAACTAGGTTTTCGGTGGAAATGGGTTTTGGAAGAGAGAGAAAGTGAAATTGCAGAGAAAACACGGGTTCCTTATATAGACTGGAGGTAGGAGATCGATCTGCCTCTTGATGAGATCGATCTGTGTTTGAAATTTAGGGACGATCTGGGCAATTTTATGCATAGGAGATCGATCTGTCGAGGGGTGAGATCGATCTCTTTATGGCTTTATGAGATCGATCTGCTCCTAAGGAGATCGATCTTCTCCCCAAACAGAAGCATTTGGAGATCGATCTCTTCCTCATGAGATCGATTCTTTCTCAAACAGAATCATTTGGAGATCGATCTCTTCCATTGGAGATCGATCTGCTCCTCAAATTTCTCATTCCTTGTCATTTTTAGGTCACCAGATCGATCTCTCCTTCTCCCAGATCGATCTGCTCCTTAAATTTCTCCTTCTTTGTCGTTTATAACTCACCAGATCGATCTCTCCTTCTCCCAGATCGATCTGTCCTCATACTTCATGCTCATTTTACACACTTAACATATAAATCTCCAATTATAATTCCCACAATTCACTTAGCTCAATAAATTACACTTCAATTTCTTATTACATCATTAAAATATGTCTGAAATTCTCAGATCTCACATCCTCCCCACCTAAAAAAGAATTTGGTCCTCCAAATTCAACTCAACTAGTCAAAATAGATGGGGGTATTTCTCCTTCATGAGGCTCTCTAGTTCCCACGTTGCCTCTTCCCTTGAGTGATGTTTCCACAAAACTTTCACTAATGGGATGCTCTTGGTTCTCAGTACCTTCTCCTTTCTATCGAGAATCCGGACGGGTTCCTCAGTGTAGCTCATGTCCTCCTGTATGTCCATCTCATTATACTCTATAACATGAGAAGGGTCCGGGTGATACTTCCTCAACATAGATACATGAAAAACATTGTGTATTCCGGACATCTGTGGGGGTAATGCTAATCTGTAAGCTACCTCTCCCACTCTCTCAAGAATCTCGAATGGTCCTATGTATCGAGGTCTCAATTTTCCTTTCTTCCCAAATCGCATGATACCCTTGCTCGGTGATACTCTCAGAAATACTACATCACCAACATCAAACTCAAGTGGCCGTCTACGCATATCTGCGTAGCTTTTCTATCTACTTTGTGCAGCCCGTAACCTCTCACATATGAGTTTCACACTCTGTACGGCTTGCTCAACAAGCTCGGGAGCATTTATCTTTCTGTCACCGACCTCTTCCCAAGCTACAGGGGATCTACACCTCCTACCATATAGAGCCTCAAAAGGTGCCATTCCAATACTCGCATGATAGCTGTTATTGTATGCAAACTCTGCTAGGGGCAGGTGATCATCCCATGATCCCTTAAAATCCATCGTACACGCCCTCAACATATCCTCCAGGGTCTGAATAGTCCTCTCTGACTGACCATCTGTCTGAGGATGATAGGCGGTACTAAAACTCAATCGAGATCCCATGGACTCCTGAAATTGGGTCCAAAATCTGGAAGTAAACCGGGAATCTCTATCAGAAGTAATACTCACTGGAGCCCCATGTAATCTAGCTATCTCGTTGACATATAGCTCAGTTAAGGCATCCACCGTATCTGTGCTCTTGATGGCAAGGAAGTGGGCACTCTTGGTCAATCTATCCACTATAACCCATATAGCGTCATGACCTCTTCGGGTCCTCGGTAAACCCATAATAAAGTCCATAGTGACATGCTCCCATTTCCATGTAGGTACAGGTAAGGGCTGTAGTAGTCCTCCGGGCTTCCGATGCTCAGCTTTCACTTGCTGGCATACTAAACACCTGGCCACATACTCTGCCACATCTCGCTTCATACCACTCCACCAATACACCTTTCTCAAGTCTCGGTACATCTTAGTACTCCCTGGGTGCATGGTGTATCGCGAGCAGTGGGATTCTCTCAGTATCTGTCTCTTCAGGGTATCATCGTCCGGTACACAAATACGTCCTCTGAACCTCAACAATCCATCCTCACTGATGGTGAGATCCGACTGCGAACTCTGCTCAGCTTGGCTAACCATGTCTATCAATCTCTGATCATTGCGCTGCCCAGTTCTAATCTGATCCATGATCCTGGGCTCTATCCGCAGGCTAGCCAAAAATCCAGTCTCTACCTCTTTAACTCTGATCCGAAGTTCGGCGAACTGCTCTAACAAATCCCATTCCCTGATCATCATAGCAGATATCATACTCTTCCTGCTCAGGGCATCAGCAACCACATTCGCCTTACCCGGATGATAAAGAATCTCGCAGTCATAATCCTTAAGGAGTTCCATCCATCTCCTTTGTCTCATGTTTAACTCTTTCTGATCAAAGAGATATCTCAAACTCTTGTGATCAGTGAAGATCTGGAATCTTTCCCCATATAAGTAATGTTGCCAGATCTTCAAAGCAAATACCACAGCGGCTAACTCCAAATCATGCGTGGGGTAATTCCGCTCATGGTCTTTCAGTTGTCGCGATCCATATGCGACCACTCTTCCGTGCTGCATAAGCACACACCCCAATCCTTGATGAGATGCATCACTATACACCGAAAATCCTCCTGATCCCTCAGGAATAGTTAACACAGGTGCCGCTGTTAATCTCCTCTTTAACTCTTGAAAACTGAGCTCACATTGATCAGTCCATATAAATGGAGTCTCCTTACGCGTGAGCTTAGTCAAAGGGGCGGCAATCCTGGAAAATCCTTCCACAAATCTTCTGTAATACCCTGCCAAACCAAGGAAGCTTCGAACCTCAGTGACTGTCCTCGGTCTCTCCCAATTAAGCACAGCTGCTATTTTACTTGGGTCCACTGATACTCCTTCCTCTGAGACTATATGACCAAGGAAAGCTATCCGGTTCAGCCAAAACTCACACTTACTAAGCTTTCCGTACAATTGCTTATCTCGGAGTATCTGAAGTACTAACCACAAATGTTGTGCATGCTCCTCATACGACCGAGAGTACACCAGGATATCATCAATAAAGACTATCACAAACTTATCCAGATAGTCTCTGAACACCTCGTTCATCAATCTCATAAATGCTGCAGGGGCGTTCGTCAATCCAAAGGACATCACCAGAAATTCGTAATGGCCATACCTTGTCTTGAAGGCCGTCTTTGGAATATCTTCTTCCTTGATCCTCAATTGGTGATAGCTCGATCTCAAATCAATCTTAGAAAAGACTGATGCCCCTCTCAGCTGATCAAGTAGATCATCAATCCTGGGCAGTGGCTATTTATTCTTCACCGTGGCTTTATTCAACAACCGGTAGTCTACACATAATCTGAGACTACCATCATTCTTCTTAACAAATAGTACTGGCGCTCCCCACGGCGAAACACTGGGTCTAATAAACCCTTGATCCAATAACTCCTGTAGTTGTCTCTTCAATTCCTAAAGTTCCACTAATGCCATCCTGTAAGGAGGTTTAGAGATCGGCTGAGTATCTAGAACCAAATCAATGGTAAACTCCAGCTCTCTCTCTGGTGGTAAATCTGGCAATTCATCTGGGAAAACATCCAGAAATTCGTAAACCACAGGTATATCCTCAATCCTCGGATGTTCCCGCTCATCGTCTGAGATGAGTGTCTCATAACCTTCACATGAATAATCATATTTAATATTCTCCAAAATAATATTAAAATTCTCAAATTACTTTCTAGAAATCCTCATAATTATTCCCTCAATATCTCAATCGTACACTGTAAGGTTTAGGTAGGGAGAAAGTTACAATCTTAGTGTAGCAGTCTAAACTCACTCGATTGGTCTCCAACCAATCCATTCCCAGAATTACATCAAACCCATGTATATTCAACATGATTAGATCTGCTAACATCACTCTATCTCCCACCTTTATCTCACATCCTCTACAGATTAACTCAGTTCTCTGGGATTCACGCATAGGGGTATTTACATGTAGTATATATTCTAGAGGTTCAAACTTCAAGTTTAATCTACATGCAAAATGCTCAGAAATAAACGAATGCGTGGATCCTGAATCAATCAACACATGAGCCTCATAATTACAGACAGAGAGTGTACCTCTTATAGTTTCTGCCGAAGCGTCTGCGGTCTCCTTATCCAGGGCAAACACTCGTCCCTGTGCCACAGGTTTCTTCCCTTTCTCTGCCGCAGTGGCCCGACTCCGGGGATCCACTCTCTGAGGCTGTTGTCTAGTGGGCTCCGGAGCATGTGGTATCTGAGGTTGGGGACAGTCCTTCACTCTGTGACCCATGTCACCACATCTAAAACATCCATGGATCGACCCAGTACAACTTCCCTCATGCGATCGGCCACAGTCCCTACAAACCCTTATCTCCGGCCTGACATATCGAGGGGTCTCCTTGATAATAGGATAGGCTCTGGGTCTCTCTAACCTGTCCTTCTGTACCTCAATCCTTCCTCTTCTGAAGGAACCTCTCGAGCCTCTGTCTGGAAAAGTGCTGGCCTCTTGCCCTTATCTCTATTCACCGCTCTGAGCTCATTCTGGGATTGTACCATCTCAATCCCTCTTTCAATCTCTTGTGCTCGTCTCAGAGCATCTCCAAACTCAGTGATGCACAGCCCTATCAATCTATCTCTGATGACGGGCTTCAACCCATACACAAACTTCTCTGTGCGGAGCTCTTCACTCTTGAAGGTCTCTGGGTCATATCTCAATAGCGCTGTGAATTGGCTCTCATAGTCATCCACAGACATGTCACCCTGTACCAAACTCAAAAACTCGGCCTGTTTCTTTCTCTGAGCGGCCCGTGGTACATATTGGGTCCTAAAAGCTGTCTGAAACTCTTCCCAACCAATGACACCATGGTGGGACATCAAAATACCCTGGGTAGTACCCCACCAATCTCGAGCTCTCCCCTTCAGCATATAGCCACTCATACTGACCCTCTCAGCATCGGTGCACCCCAGAATATCAAATATAATTCTTAATTCCGTCAACCACTCTTCAGCCTCTGTAGGATCCTTCTTTCCCTTAAATGCGGGTGGATTCATCTTCAGAAAATCCCTTAGTCGGACCATACTTTTATCCTCAGGCTGAGTGACGGGAGGCACTGGGGGTATGGGAGGTCCTTGTGGTGGTGTAGGGGTAGTATCCGAGGCATTAACTCCAAAGTGTTGCGCGAATAACGCTGCCATCTGCTCAAAACCTTGCCTCACATCGGTCTCAATCCGATTAAATCGAGAGTTAGGACTCTCTGGTTGTGGGACAGGTGGCGGAGGGGACTCTGCCTGCCTCCTCGAACGACCTCGTCGTTTACTCATTCTCTATCTCAACTCGTCCCCTGCGCGTACATATCAAAATTGATTGAAATCTCAATCCTCAATTTCAGTTCATGACCAGACTATTACAGACACTTGGGATGTATTCTATTTCACTTAACCGACACTGACAGTACTAGACACCCTAAGCTCTGATACCAAGAAAACTCTGTCATGCCCCGAAAGTGCGGAAAATAGGGCTAATTTAAAACTTTTTACTCGTTAATTCACAAATAAAGCTGCATTCCTGTGCAGTGTCATACATCATCATAATTATCATGCCTCAGGATCTCATCATAATATAGTGTATATTGAATCATATACATTACTCAATTCCAAGTTAATTAATCCTAATACATCCCATATAATGTTATACATCAAGTGTCTGTAATTACAATAATAGTCTGGGTACATGAAAAGATAAGATATACCTCAAGTACAATATATATATATGGCCTGGAGCTCAAGTCCTCCACTAGCCACTACTCCGTACGTCGCAGGGAGATCCTTCTTCACTTGAAAAACTCTGGGGGGGAAAGAAAAACAGGGTGAGCTTCTAAATCGCTCAGTAAGGGGGGTAAGGTACTCATTTCATAAACCAAAATGCACATCACAAAGTATTTATTTGTATGTGAAACTCATTTGAAAACCATAGCATGAAAATACTCAAAACGACACTCTCATGTGTCAACTCATGTGAAAACATGAAGTAAAAGGCTCACTCTAGAGCAAAAACAAAGCATGTGAAAATAACGCGTTAAAACGCTTTCTCAAATAACGTGATAAAATCACAGTAAATATAATGCACGTGGCACAGCCACAAAACACACGTGGCATAGCCACTGAATTAATTTCTCACGTGGCATAGCCACAAAACACACGTGGCAAAGCCACTGATTTAATTTCTCGCCTGGCATAGCCACAGAATACACGTGGCAAAGCCACTGATTTAATTTCTCGCGTGGCATAGCCACAGATAGGGTTTCTCAACGTGGCACTGCCACCAATGGGGTATAACGTGGCACAGCCACCAATGGGGTTTCTCAACGTGGCACAGCCACCAAGGGGGTATAACGTGGCACAGCCACCAATGAGGTTTCTCAACGTGGCACAGCCACCAATGGGGTTTTCTCAATGTGGCACAGCCACCAATGGGGTTTCTCAACGTGGCACAGCCACCAATGGGGTTTCTCAACGTGGCACAGCCACCAATGGGGTATAACGTGGCACAGCCACAGAATAGGTTATTCTCACGTTACCAGAACGGAGAAGAAATCGGGCTTACATGCTACCAGAGCAATGCCCGGTGTGTACTCACAACTACACACCTAAGTCTTATCACATAAGACGGGTTTGCCTTCACGTAGAACTCATGATGGTTTTTCTCTCATAAAACTCATTTGGAAATCGTTTTGTACTCAACACAAAACGTAATAAAACCGAGTTCCAACCGGCAAAGCTCACGCACACATTTCTCAAATCTCATATTGCCTTAACGTAGAGCCCAGTTATAAACTCATAAAAACATTGGGCTCCAACTGGCTATAAAATCGTGTGCAATTTAATCTCAACACAAAACACTCAACATGCTTGTTTTATAAACCACAAATCATGCTATAACAGTTCGCAAATCACATACACAAATGGTTTAGATTTTCCTTACCTCTTTGCACCTCGTATAGTGCAATCGTTCCCCCGTATCACGGACTAGCCTCGCATTCCACTCTGGAACTCCCGAGCTGTCCAAACGATGTTAAAACATCAATACTCAACATCACATAAACCTCAATTCTCAAAATCGAGCATAATTGCTCATAACTCCTCAAATCTCTCGATTCTCGTAACTCAACCCTAAACTACAACCTCATTTTCAATATCTCAATGTCCTACATTCCTCATGCCAATTATCTAGGCTAATTCTCCACATTGTCTATATTTCCATTTATAGCTCAAAATTTCTCAAAATTATCGAATATCTACATTACTCCAACCACATTGCAATTCATCAATCCCTAATCATTTCTCAACTATTTCAACACAATTACAACCACCAATAACATCAAAATCAGCTCAAATATCAAGATCGAGGTTTAGAAATTACCCAAAGCTTGTGAGACGCACAACTCACGCCTCGATCCGATTCGTCCTTTGATTTCCAAGTATGTTGTTCTCCCTTTGATGAGGAACAACTTTCCTTCTTACCACAGCAGCTGATTCGACCGGAAATGGGTGATTTAGAGGAGTGAGAAACTAGGTTTTCAGTGGAAATGGGTTTTGGAAGAGAGAGGAAGTGAAATTACAGAGAAAACACGGGTTCCTTATATAGACTGGAGGTAGGAGATCGATCTGCCTCTTGATGAGATCGATCTGTGTTTGAAATTTGGGGACGATCTGGGCAATTTTATGCATAGGAGATCGATCTGTCGAGGGGTGAAATCGATCTCTTTATGGCTTTATGAGATCGATCTGCTCCTAAGGAGATCGATCTTCTCCCCAAACAGAAGCATTTGGAGATCGATCTCTTCCTCATGAGATTGATCCTTTCTCAAACAGAATCATTTGGAGATCGATCTCTTCCATTGGAGATCGATCTGCTCCTCAAATTTCTCATTCCTTGTCATTTTTAGCTCACCAGATCGATCTCTCCTTCTCCCAGATCGATCTGCTCCTTAAATTTCTCCTTCTTTGTCGTTTATAACTCACCAGATCGATCTCTCCTTCTCCCAGATCGATCTGTCCTCATACTTCATGCTCATTTTACACACTTAACATATAAATCTCCAATTATAATTCCCACAATTCACTTAGCTCAATAAATTACACTTCAATTTCTTATTACATCATTAAAATATGTCTGAAATTCTCAGATCTCACATCCTCCCCACCTTAAAAAGAATTTGGTCCTCCAAATTCAACTCAACTAGTCAAAATAGATGGGGGTATTTCTCCTTCATGAGGCTCTCTAGTTCCCACGTTGCCTCTTCCCTTGAGTGATGTTTCCACAAAACTTTCACTAATGGGATGCTCTTGGTTCTCAGTACCTTCTCCTTTCTATCGAGAATCCAGACGGGTTCCTCAGTGTAGCTCATGTCCTCCTGTATGTCCATCTCATCATACTCTATAACATGAGAAGGGTCCGGGTGATACTTCCTCAACATAGATACATGAAAAACATTGTGTATTCCGGACATCTGTGGGGGTAATGCTAATCTGTAAGCTACCTCTCCCACTCTCTCAAGAATCTCGAATGGTCCTATGTATCGAGGACTCAATTTTCCTTTCTTCCCAAATCGCATGATACCCTTGCTCGGTGATACTCTCAGAAATACTGCATCACCAACATCAAACTCAAGTGGCCGTCTACGCACATCCGCGTAGCTTTTCTGTCTACTTTGTGCAGCCCGTAACCTCTCACATATGAGTTTCACACTCTGTACGGCTTGCTCAACAAGCTCGGGAGCATTTATCTTTCTGTCACCGACCTCTTCCCAAGCTACAGGGGATCTACACCTCCTACCATATAGAGCCTCAAAAGGTGCCATTCCAATACTCGCATGATAGCTGTTATTGTATGCAAACTCTGCTAGGGGCAGGTGATCATCCCATGATCCCTTAAAATCCATCGTACACGCCCTCAACATATCCTCCAGGGTCTGAATAGTCCTCTCTGACTGACCATCTGTCTGAGGATGATAGGCGGTACTAAAACTCAATCGAGATCCCATGGACTCCTGAAATTGGGTCCAAAATCTGGAAGTAAACCGGGAATCTCTATTAGAAGTAATACTCACTGGAGCCCCATGTAATCTAGCTATCTCGCTGACATATAGCTCAGTTAAGGCATCCACCGTATCTGTGCTCTTGATGGCAAGGAAGTGGGCACTCTTGGTCAATCTATCCACTATAACCCATATAGCGTCATGACCTCTTCGGGTCCTCGGTAAACCCATAATAAAGTCCATAGTGACATGCTCCCATTTCCATGTAGGTACAGGTAAGGGCTGTAGTAGTCCTCCGGGCTTCCGATGCTCAGCTTTCACTTGCTGGCATACTAAACACCTGGCCACATACTCTGCCACATCTCGCTTCATACCACTCCACCAATACACCTTTCTCAAGTCTCGGTACATCTTAGTACTCCCTGGGTGCATGGTGTATCGCGAGCAGTGGGATTCTCTCAGTATCTGTCTCTTCAGGGTATCATCGTCCGGTACATAAATCCGTCCTCTGAACCTCAACAATCCATCCTCACTGATGGTGAGATCCGACTGCGAACTCTGCTCAGCTTGGCTAACCATGTCTATCAATCTCTGATCACTGCGCTGCCCAGTTCTAATCTGATCCATGATCCTGGGCTCTATCCGCAGGCTAGCCAAAAATCCAGTCTCTACCTCTTTAACTCTGATCCGAAGTTCGGCGAACTACTCTAACAAATCCCATTCCCTGATCATCATAGCAGATATCATACTCTTCCTGCTCAGGGCATCAGCAACCACATTCGCCTTACCCGGATGATAAAGAATCTCGCAGTCATAATCCTTAAGGAGTTCCATCCATCTCCTTTGTCTCATGTTTAACTCTTTCTGATCAAAGAGATATCTCAAACTCTTATGATCAGTGAAGATCTGGAATCTTTCCCCATATAAGTAATGTCGCCAGATCTTCAAAGCAAATACCACAGCGGCTAACTCCAAATCATGCGTGGGGTAATTCCGCTCATGGTCTTTCAGTTGTCGCGATCCATATGCGACCACTCTTCCGTGCTGCATAAGCACACACCCCAATCCTTGATGAGATGCATCACTATACACCGAAAATCCTCCTGATCCCTCAAGAATAGTTAACACAGGTGCCGCTGTTAATCTCCTCTTTAACTCTTGAAAACTGAGCTCACATTGATCAGTCCATATAAATGGAGTCTCCTTACGAGTGAGCTTAGTCAAAGGGGCGGCAATCCTGGAAAATCCTTCCACAAATCTTCTGTAATACCCTGCCAAACCAAGGAAGCTTCGAACCTCAGTGACTGTCCTTGGTCTCTCCCAATTAAGCACAGCTGCTATTTTACTTGGGTCCACTGATACTCCTTCCTCTGAGACTATATGACCAAGGAAAGCTATCCGGTTCAGCCAAAACTCACACATACTAAGCTTTCCGTACAATTGCTTATCTCGAAGTATCTGAAGTACTAACCACAAATGTTGTGCATGCTCCTCATACGACCGAGAGTACACCAGGATATCATCAATAAAGACTATCACAAACTTATCCAGATAGTCTCTGAACACCTCGTTCATCAATCTCATAAATGCTGCAGGGGCGTTCGTCAATCCAAAGGACATCACCAGAAATTCGTAATGGCCATACCTTGTCCTGAAGGCCGTCTTTGGAATATCTTCTTCCTTGATCCTCAATTGGTGATAGCCCGATCTCAAATCAATCTTAGAAAAGACTGATGCCCCTCTCAGCTGATCAAGTAGATCATCAATCCTGGGCAGTGGCTATTTATTCTTCACCGTGGCTTTATTCAACAACCGGTAGTCTACACATAATCTGAGACTACCATCATTCTTCTTAACAAATAGTACTGGCGCTCCCCACGGCGAAACACTGGGTCTAATAAACCCTTGATCCAATAACTCCTGTAGTTGTCTCTTCAATTCCTCAAGTTCCACTAATGCCATCCTGTAAGGAGGTTTAGAGATCGGCTGAGTATCTGGAACCAAATCAATGGTAAACTCCAGCTCTCTCTCTGGTGGTAAACCTGGCAATTCATCTGGGAAAACATCCAGAAATTCGCAAACCACAGGTATATCCTCAATCCTCGGATGTTCCCGCTCATCGTCTGATATGAGTGTCTCATAACCTTCACATGAATAATCATATTTAATATTCTCCAAAATAATATTAAAATTCTAAAATTACTTTCTAGAAATCCTCATAATTATTCCCTCAATATCTCAATCGTACACTGTAAGGTTTAGGTAGGGAGAAAGTTACAATCTTAGTGTAGCAGTCTAAACTCACTCGATTGGTCGCCAACCAATCCATTCCCAGAATTACATCAAACCCATGTATATTCAACATGATTAGATCTGCTAACATCACTCTATCTCCCACCTTTATCTCACATCCTCTACAGATTAACTCAGTTCTCTGTGATTCACGCATAGGGGTATTTACATGTAGTATATATTCTAGAGGTTCAAACTTCAAGTTTAATCTACATGCAAAATGCTCAGAAATAAACGAATGCGTGGATCCTGAATCAATCAACACATGAGCCTCATAATTACAGACAGAGAGTGTACCTCTTATAGTTTCTACCGAAGCGTCTGCGGTCTCCTTATCCAGGGCAAACACTCGTCCCTGTGCCACAGGTTTCTTCCCTTTCTCTGCCACAGTGGCCCGACTCCGGGGATCCACTCTCTGAGGCTGTTGTCTAGTGGGCTCCGGAGCATGTGGTATCTGAGGTTGGGGACAGTCCTTCACTCTGTGACCCATGTCACCACATCTAAAACATCCATGGATCGACCCAGTACAACTTCCCTCATGCGATCGGCCACAGTCCCTACAAACCCTTATCTCCGGACTGACATATCGAGGGGTCTCCTTGATAATAGGATAGGCTCTGGGTCTCTCTAACCTGTCCTTCTGTACCTCAATCCTTCCTCTTCTGAAGGAACCTCTCCGAGCCTCTGTCTGGAAAAGTGCTGGCCTCTTGCCCTTATCTCTATTCACCGCTCTGAGCTCATTCTGGGATTGTACCATCTCAATCCCTCTTTCAATCTCTTGTACTCGTCTCAGAGCATCTCCAAACTCAGTGATGCACAGCCCTATCAATCTATCTCTGATGACGGGCTTCAACCCATACACAAACTTCTCTGTACGGAGCTCTTCACTCTTGAAGGTCTCTGGGTCATATCTCAATAGCGCTGTGAATTGGCTCTCATAGTCATCCACAGACATGTCACCCTGTACCAAACTCAAAAACTCGGCCTGTTTCTTTCTCTGAGCTGCCCGTGGTACATATTGGGTCCTAAAAGCTGTCTGAAACTCTTCCCAACCAATCACACCATGGTGGGACATCAAAATACCCTGGGTAGTACCCCACCAATCTCGAGCTCTCCCCTTCAGCATATAGCCACTCATACTGACCCTCTCAGCATCGGTGCACCCCAGAATATCAAATATAATTCTTAATTCCGTCAACCACTCTTCAGCCTCTGTAGGATCCTTCTTTCCCTTAAATGCGGGTGGATTCATCTTCAGAAAATCCCTTAGTCAGACCATACTTCTATCCTCAGGCTGAGTGACGGGAGGCACTGGGGGTATAGGAGGTCCTTGTGGTGGTGTAGGGGTAGTATCCGAGGCATTAACTCCAAAGTGTTGTGCGAATAACGCTGCCATCTGCTCAAAACCTTGCCTCACATCGGTCTCAATCCGATTAAATCGAGAGTTAGGACTCTCTGGTTGTGGGACAGGTGGCGGAGGGGACTCTGCCTGCCTCCTCGAACGACCTCGTCGTTTACTCATTCTCTATCTCAACTCGTCCCCTGCGCGTACATATCAAAATTGATTGAAATCTCAATCCTCAATTTCAGTTCATGACCAGACTATTACAGACACTTGGGATGTATTCTATTTCACTTAACCGACACTGACAGTACTAGACACCCTAAGCTCTGATACCAAGAAAACTCTGTCACGCCCCGAAAGTGCAGAAAATAGGGCTAATTTAAAACTTTTTACTCGTTAATTCACAAATAAAGGTGCATTCCTGTGCAGTGTCATACATCATCATAATTATCATGCCTCAGGATCTCATCATAATATAGTGTATATTGAATCATATACATTACTCAATTCCAAGTTAATTAATCCTAATACATCCCATATAATGTTATACATCAAGTGTCTGTAATTACAATAATAGTCTGGGTACATGAAAAGATAAGATATACCTCAAGTACAATATATATATATGGCCTGGAGCTCAAGTCCTCCACTAGCCACTACTCCGTACGTCTCAGGGAGATCCTTCTTCAGTTGAAGAACTCTGGGGGGGGGAAAGAAAAACAGGGTGAGCTTCTAAATCGCTCAGTAAGGGGGGTAAGGTACTCATTTCATAAACCAAAATGCACATCACAAAGTATTTATTTGTATGTGAAACTCATTTGAAAACCATAGCATGAAAATACTCAAAACGACACTCTCATGTGTCAAGTCATGTGAAAACATGAAGTAAAAGGCTCACTCTAGAGCAAAAACAAAGCATGTGAGAATAACGCGTTAAAACGCTTTCTCAAATAACGTGATAAAATCACAGTAAATATAATGCACGTGGCACAGCCACAAAACACACGTGGCATAGCCACTGAATTAATTTCTCACGTGGCATAGCCACAAAACACACGTGGCAAAGCCACTGATTTAATTTCTCGCGTGGCATAGCCACAGAATACACGTGGCAAAGCCACTGATTTAATTTCTTGCGTGGCATAGCCACAGAATAGGGTTTCTCAACGTGGCACTATCTGTCGAGGGGTGAGATCGATCTCTTTATGGCTTTATGAGATCGATCTGCTCCTAAGGAGATCGATCTTCTCCCCAAACAGAAGCATTTGGAGATCGATCTCTTCCTCATGAGATCGATTCTTTCTCAAACAGAATCATTTGGAGATAGATCTCTTCCATTGGAGATCGATCTCTTCCTCATGAGATCGATTCTTTCTCAAACAGAATCATTTGGAGATAGATCTCTTCCATTGGAGATCGATCTGCTCCTCAAATTTCTCATTCCTTGTCATTTTTAGGTCACCAGATCGATCTCTCCTTCTCCCAGATCGATCTGCTCCTTAAATTTCTCCTTCTTTGTCGTTTATAACTCACCAGATCGATCTCTCCTTCTCCCAGATCGATCTGTCCTCATACTTCATGCTCATTTTACACACTTAACATATAAATCTCCAATTATAATTCCCACATTTCACTTAGCTCAATAAATTACACTTCAATTTCTTATTACATCATTAAAATACGTCTGAAATTCTCAGATCTCACACAACCATTACCCGGGCGAAGAATATCTATTGAGGAATATTCAGAGGAGGCTACACAAACTGCGGGTGGTAGTGGGAGTGGGAGTGGGAGTGGTAGTGGTCGAAAAAAGAACAAGAGGCCCAAATCAGAGCCTTGAAACACCGCAAAATCCAGAGCATAGGTTTTTCCTGACGCCACTTGGTAACAGGTATATTGCTTCTAATTTTGTTTTATTTTCATACAATTATGATATTAAATATGGTATAATATTTAAGATATCTTTTTTTTTTTTTTGCAGTTCTTTTGAAGACTCGAAGGGTGTGAGGACTATATCCAATTTAATTAAACAACATTACTCAGAACCATGGCTAACATGGAAAAGGGTTCCAAATGAAGTGAAATCACAGATGTGGAATAAATTTCAAGTATATTACTTTGAAGTAAATAAATTGATAATTTTTTTAAACGTATCGAAATGATATTTATCATTTTTTTTTCTTTGCAGGAGAAGTTCAGGTGGTCTGCTAACCAAACTAATAATGTCTATACAATTTGGGAGCACTTATACAAGTCACATTTTAGAGACCTGTTGCAGTTGGAGAGAAGAAAGGCAATGCAATATTTTAATACGAAAAAAATATATGACTGTAAAGGGTACAACAAGTCCAAGTGGATTTCAGTCCAAATATGGGATCAATTAGTTGATAATGAATAGGGGACTGAAAGGTGGGAGGAGAAGTCAAAAAAAGGAAAACAGAATCGGTTGACGGAAAAAGAAGGAACAATAACAAAGCATACAAGCGGTTCTATATCTTTTCTGGTCCATGAATATAGGATGGTAAGTCCAAATAATAAAATGTATTTTACTGTTTTATTTCTTTTAATGTAATTTTTATTCCTTACAAGAATTTCATATCTTTCTATGAAAAATTGCATATCTATTAATGTAGGCGTAACGTCTAAGTCGAGCACCGACATATAAAGAATTGTTTGATCGGACGCATAGTCGTTTAGGTGGAGATGGTGATTATGTGGACAACAAGTCCAAATCTGTCAGTGTACGTAATGCATTCTATTGGCTTCTATTATGGTTTTCTCGTTATTAAAGTTTACTGTTTAATATCCTTCTTCTAATGACATTGTAGGAAAAGTACGCTACTTTATTGACTCAGAAATACGGCGAGGATATAAGTACCCATCCTCATTTTGATCGAGCTACATGGTGTGAGGTAATTGGAGGGATGAAGACTATGCATACACATACGTACAGATTTGGGACTAGGCCACATCGCCTTGATTTACAAATGGGCATAAACATTGCATCTGCCTCTGTTCCACCCAATCTTCTAGCGCATCTTATTCAGCTTATGGTTCTTTTCCTTATCCTACTGCTGGTGTAATTGGTACTCTTGACACAAATTTAGAGGTGGAGCAAGTGAAAGAGGACGTCAGAGTCATGATGAATAGGTTTGATAATCTGGAAGGAAAGTTATCTGATTTTATGGATCAGATGATGAACTTGATGGCAAGGAATGCCAATAACATAGGAGCACCTGGACCTGGACCTGGACCGTCTGGATCTGGAGGTCACACTAATCAGTGAGAGTACCCAGTTTTTTTTTTTAATTTTATTTTGTTTTCTTATGAATTTTGGATGATATTTGCGATGATGATCTGATCGGACTATATAAGATGGTGATTTTCAATGAATAGTTTATGTTAGTTTTGATATATAGTTGTGATATATATTTTATGTTTGTTTTTATCAATTTCTACATGTCTGTTTCATTATTTTAGGTACTCGAATTTAAGCAATAAAAATATTAAAAATATATAGTAAAAATAGCTACGGAAATCTGTCGCTGAAGCCTTTCAGCGACAGAAAATTATTCAATTTTTAAATATATTTATATCAAAATTAGCTACGAAATTCCGTCGCTGAAACCTTTTTGTCAGACCCGTATTTTTATGTAGCTTGTTCCTTATGAGTTATACATGTACAGACATGTATTGAGTTATTTAAATCATAAGAAGAGTATTTACTAGATTTAAGTGTTAGTGAAATGCTTTAACACTTAAAAGCTACATAAAAGCCTAATGTGAGCTATAAGAGTCACAGGCTAAACCGAGTGGATCTGAATCATTCTGACTGAAAATAAGAACTTAAAATGAGAAAATATAGAGAGCTTATGAAGGAAAGTCAGTTTGATTTAGTTCCGAACACAAAGAACGAGAGTAAAAGCTAAAAAGGGTAAAATAGACCTTTTTAGCGAATTAAAGTATTTAAGGTGTTTCGGGTGTATTTACCTACTGAAAATGGGTAAAACATAAAGATGAGAGTGTAAGATATAAGATATGACACTTTTGAAATTTTGAGAAAAAGTCAACTTGGTCAATGATTAAGGAAAAAGTCAACTATAGTTAAGAAAAGTGGACTTTTACCATAGTTGACTAACCATGGTTAAAAATTAACCCAAGTATGGGGAAAAATTGGAAAAAAAATATTCTTAGTCAGAATACAAGATAATCATCTTCGGAAGTAAGGGAAATTTATTCGAAAGGATACTGGATTTAATTTAATGGATAAAAATGCAATGGACCAAAGTTGGAAATTTTAAAGCCCATTAAGGTATCATAAGTGTGGGCCGAATTTGGAAAGCCCAATGGGCCGAATTGTTAGGCCAATTCGTGGGCCCAATATTGAGACAATTGAAGGCCCAATAGGTAGTAAAAATTTCAGCCCAAAAGCCCAAAGGAAAAGCCCAAACTGAGGAGCCCAATTGAAAGCCCATTTGAATAAGTTAAAAGCCATTAATGAAAGGTAACAAAGTCTAAAATGATAACCATTACCTAAACTATTTTGGAAGTCAATTAAGGTGGCTGGATTTTAACTTAATGACTAAGTAATGGACTTATAAATACCAGCCAACACATAATCATCTTCATCCTTTCATTTTCGGCAAAATGAAGAAACCATAACCGAAAAGTTTTCCAAGCTTTCTCTCACTAGAAATCACTAGGAAAAAGGCATATTTGGAACTTACAATCTTCATGAAAGTTGTTCCAAATTGAGAGTAGAGTGACATATGTTGGAATTGGCTATCAAGGAGCCATAGTGTACAAACCGTGAGGCTTCAAAGTTTCAGCCAAGTGTGAACACAAATACTAGGTATATTTTCAAGCTTTCAAATTCATATATGTTAATGTATGAATGATTTTAAGTATATTGGTATATGTTTTATGGATTGAAACACATGAAAACACTATGAACATGTGATGGCCGAAAGTTAGTATATGAGTTTTGATAAATACCCATGTGATTTTAAGACATGTATAGGTGGATATACATGTATTCATGATTATGACATGGTTAGTTATAATCAATTTGTTCATATGGATGGTGGTATGATATTGGCACATAAGGTGTTTGATAAAATGCCAACATGAACTATAGGAAAGCCTTAAGACATGCCAACCAAGTGTTTGTGAAAATGCCTACGTGAATTTGGCTAAACAAATGGACATGGACGACATGCCATGGTGTGACCGACGGCATGGGATGCTTTCGGCCATGGCATGTGGCCAAGAGGTCCAATGGGCCAAGCCTAATTATTTTAGGCCCAATGTGATGTAATGGGTCTAGGATAAGCCCAATAAGAGTTGGTGGGCCCTACAAGCCTAATAGGCCCAACGAAAATAAATAGTAAAATGGAAATGGGCTTAAGGCATAGTTAGGCCTATTAAAGTTTATTAAATCCCATTAAAGGAAATAGACTGTATTTAATGTGAAATATAGTAGGAAAAGTATAATTAACCTGATAAATGGTTATATAAAGCTCCAAAGATTTTTGGAGGAGCAAATCAGACTGCTAGATCGACCAGCGTTGAGAAAGTAAAATTTCTCGAGTGATTACAGGTAAAGGACTTTTGTGAGTAGTTAGAGATACCTGCATGTATTTTCGACTACTTTTACATTCACTTAAAAACTCTGAGGTTCAAAGAAAGTGAATAATAATTATTGTGACCCGATAATGGCAAATTACGATTTTACCCTTAGTTAGGAAAAAAGTCAACTTTTGTGAAAAGTTGTAAAATGCATGGAAACCACCATTTTGAGTGTTTTACTGCTGTTTAGCAGAAGAATAAATAGATGGGCGAATGATTTTAAAGTTGATATGAATTAAGCACACTTTATAGTGCTGATTTTGATGCTTTGAAAATCATCCCTTTTTAAAGAGCCATCTATCATATTATGTGAGAATAAATCGTGCTAGAGCACAGCTCACACTTGATTTTATATATTTTCCACATATATTAGTGCTGGATTGTGATTCGCACTAGATTTCCATGACATGCATGATAGAGTGCTGGAGTTATTACTCGTACTCAGTTTTATATGATTTATGCATGAGAGAGTGCTGGAGCAATTAGCTCGTACTTGAATTTTTACATGAGATGCATGACAGAGTGCTATAGCGTTGCTCGTACTTGATTCTTTATGATTTATACATGACATAGTACTGGAGCTATTGCTCGTATTTGATTTGATGAGTGTTGTGCATAACATGGTATTGGAGCTATTGCTCGTACTTGATTTGAAACATGAACTATGCATTGACCTAGTTGCTGGAGGTTTACTCGCACTAGAGTTGAGTTTGTGATGTGAAACAGTGTTTGAGCGGAGTGTCAACTGTGAGTCGCGCTTAAAGGCGCGCACTGTAATGTGATATATAATACATGTTGAAAACCATACTTGATTTCCTCATGTAGACTGAGTGTCACAATATGAGAGGTTCGCATGTGGATTTAGAGACGTGGTATGATATTCCATTGTTTGAGGGCTAAGACCTATGATAGGCACCCCGACTGTGATGTAGGGTCTACGGAGTACATTCTACCGTGCGAGTGGCATGGAGTACACTGTATCGTGTGGTGTTGTGGAGTTGAGGAGGATATAGCTGGCAGTTGTGATGGACTGACCCCCCTCCCGTTGCAGCAGTGATGCCCCGCACACTAGGATTCTGTGTAGCTTAGGATCACCATTGTCCGATATGGTCATAGTCCAGGATACTATTTGCATTTTCACTACAGAGTCTCACATGATATATCACCTGATTGACTGCTTTATTTACGGATAGACCTGAGGGATGGGTCAAAATCCGATTTATGTGTTGTGAATGACTTAAATACCATATTTACTGGATTTAAATATACATGGCATGATTTATCTAAAGGCATTGTGATACTATAAAGATGCATTGTTTTGCACTACATGCCTACATTTGAGAAAGCAAGCATGATTTCTGTACAAGTATATATGTATATATATTTAAAGATATGCTTTTAAAGTGAGTTAAGGAAATGATGTTTTCGAGGCATAGCATTATTTTGAGTAGATAGTGTAGATATCTACTTGCTTGCCTGATTTCCTTACTGAGCACGTTGTATGCTCACCCCCTTTCTTTACATCTCTCTATAGAGCATCAGCAGTAGAGTGAGTGTGCTTGAGGGATAGTATTCCTGTTGTCTGTTGCTATTTCCTATTGATCAAAAGGTATACATATTTTGTATGGTTATGTATCTAAACATAGAAACAACACAGTGATGTATACGATATATATTATGGGGAATGTAGTTGTATTAGCTTTTATATGATCTTACATATATTATAAAAAGAAGTTACAGTCAGTAACAATGTATTTACATGTATGTAAAATGGATGATATGGTATGCAAGGAAGCTAACATCGAATCACAGCCCAACCATTGAAGAGAGGAAAGGTAAGTTAAAAATGCGAAAAATTTGTAGTGATTTTGGTTAAGTCACGGATGACGGTCGTGACACTTTTAGCGACAAAAAAAATTCAATATATATACAATTCAGCTACTGAATTCCATCGCTGAATACTTTTAGCAAAAAAATTAATTAATTCAAAAAATAAATATATCAATTAGCGACGAAAATTTGTCGCTGAAACATTTCAGTGACGAAAATTTAATTATTTCAAATATATATATTAGCGACGAATTTTCGTCGCTGATTCCTTTGAGCGACGAAAATTTAATTAATTCAAATATATATTAGCGACGGAAATCCGTCGCTGACTCCTTTTAGCGACGAAAATATTATTTATTAAAATAAATATATATTAGCGACAAAATTACGTCGCTGAAATATTTCAGCGACGAAAATTTAATTATTTCAAATATATATTAGCGACGAAAATTCGTCACTGATTCCTTTTAGCGACGAATTTTTTGCTTAAATGAAATTAAAAAAAAGCATTGAAATTTCATCGAAAAAAATTTTCAACGACGAAAATTATTTGAGATGAAATTTTTCTCGCAGCGACAAAAAACTTTCAGCGACTTCAAATTTACCGATGGAATTAGTGACGGGAAATCTGTCGTTGTTGCCCCTTTTTCTTGTAGTTTCAGTAAGTGTGACTTCTGGTTGGAACATATATCGTTTCAGGGTCATGTAGTATCAAAGGACGGGGTGTTTGTTGATTCGTCTAAGATCGAGGCGATAGTTCAGTGGGAACGGCCCAAGACAGACACAAAGATCAAAAGTTTCTTGGGTTAAGCTGGGTATTATAGGAGGTTTGTCGATGATTTCTCAAAATTGGCTGCTCCTATGACTCAGCTCACTCGGAAGGATGTGGTATTCGAGTGGAATGATGCTTGTGAAAAGAGTTTTCAGGGGTTAAAGCATCGTCTGACCACCACACTTATTCTCACCATACCTACTAGCTCAAGAGGCTTTTCTGTGTATGTGTATGCCTCGAGACAGTGACTGGGTTGTGTACTGATGCAAAACAGGAAGGTAGTTGCTTATGGATCTCGACAGCTTAAGGTCCATGAGAAGAACAATCTGACCCATGATTTAGAGTTGGCAGTCGTGGTGTTTGCACTGAAGATATGACGCCACTATTTGTACGGTGAGAAATTTCAGGTATTTATTGATCATAAAAGCCTTAAGTATCTGTTTTCACAGAAAGAGTTGAATATGAGGCAACAGAGATGGATAGAGCTTCTGAATGACTATGATTGCGAGATATTGTATCATCCGGGCAAGGCAAATGTAGTTGCCAACACTTTGAGCTGAAAGAGCCTTAGGATGGTATCGTATATTATTATCAAGGAACATGAGCTGCTAGTGTAGTTTGCGAGTCTCAGTTTGGATGTAATTCCCTCTAATGCTGACGCCTATGTTGTGATAGCTAGTCTGAGATTAAAATCAGATTTGATCGACCGAATCAGACAAGCTCAACGTGTTGATCGCTTCTTTATTGATATGGCTGGTCAGATCCAGATGGGTACCAATGCTGACTTGGAATTTAGCACTGATGGACTACTGAGATTCAGCGGTAGAGTGTGTGCCCCTAATGATCCTGAGTTGAGGAAATTGATTTTGTCCGAAGCTCATTCATCATGGTATACGTTGCACCCAAGGAGTAATAAGATGTATCAGAACCTTTAAAAAGTGTATTGGTGGTCAGGGATAAAGAGAGACATAGCAGAGTATGTGGCTAAGTGTCTAGTGTGTCAGCAGGTTAAGGTAGAGCATCAAGAACCTGTGGGATTGTTGTAGCCTCTACCTATACCGATATGGAAGTGGGTGTATATCACCATGGATTTCATCATGGGTTTACTAATGACTAGACGGAACCATGATGTCATTTAGGTGATTGTTTATAGATTGACGAAG
Source organism: Firmiana major (assembly GCA_033439115.1). Taxonomy (NCBI): domain Eukaryota; kingdom Viridiplantae; phylum Streptophyta; class Magnoliopsida; order Malvales; family Malvaceae; genus Firmiana; species Firmiana major. The sequence continues at coordinate 36,675,293 of CM065907.1, read as the reverse complement.
TCAGCTCACTTCGTAGCTATGAGAGCTAAGGATACTCTGAGTGCATTGACAAACCTATATGTACGGGAGATTGTGAGACTTCACAACGTTCCAGTGAGTATAGTGTCTGACAGGGACTCCCACTTCACTTCCCATTTCACTTCACACTTTGGGGAACACTTTCAAGAAGCCATGAGAACCTGATTGAGTTTCAGTACAACTTTCTACCCTCAGTCAGAGAGAACCATCCAAACTTTGGATGATATATTGAGAGATTGTGTGATGGATTTTAGAGGCTCTTAGGATGATCATTTTCCATTAGCTGAGATCGCCTACAACAACAGTTATCACTCGAGTATTGGGATGGCACCGTATGAGGCATTGTATGGTCGTAGGTGTCAATCTCTGATTGGATGAGAAGAAGTGGGTGATCGAAAGATCTTTGCTCTCGACTTAGTAAAACAGGCCTTTGAGGATGTCCATTAGATATGTGAGAGGTTGAGGACAACTCAGAGTAGACAGAAGAGCTATGCTGTAAGGCCCATATTTTCATATGTAATCCTTATGATTCTCTAAGTATACACTTGTTCATGTAATATAAATCATAAGAGATGTAAGGTCCATAAATTTGATGTACACACTTGTTATGTGAGTTCATGATGTACATACAAGTTTCATTATGTATGAATTATAAGAAATGTACCTTTTTAAGTGATAAATGTGGATTGAATGCAAAATGAGTAGTGAAGCAAATTCATATGAAGTTAACTTTGAAAATCTAGGATGAACTTCAGCTAAGAATGCTGCAGAGCAATAGGAGATTGATCATTCCTTCAAGCCAGATCGATCTCAGTATGCTTCTGCTAAGCAAGAATCGATTTCATCCTCAAGCATATCGATTTCATTGTGTCTCGACTAGAAGCAGATCGATCTCATCCCTCTGGTAGATAGATCTCTGAAGCTCTCTGCCCAGCCAAGATCGATCCTTTCCCTTAGAGCAGATTAATCTTCAAGGCTATAAATCGTGAAATTGGAGCAAGAGGAGATCGATCTCTACCCTAGGAGATCGATTTCATAAGGTGAATTTTATCTAAAGGAGCCCGACATTTAGCTTCTTCCCATAGAAAAGATAAAAAACCTTCCATTTTTGAAGCAAAGTAAGCTAGTTTCTCACTCTAAATTCTCATTACCTTCCAATCAGTGTTGAGAGAAGTTCAATTAAGCAATGTTGTTCTGAACTAGGAAGAGAACAACATGGTTGAAAACGAGAGGGTGAATCGTTAGATTGAAGGAGAAAAGGAGTTTTCCCCTAAAGTTGTCAAAAGGAGAAAAATTGACGTAGGTAAGATTTCAATACACCAACTTCTAGTTTATTAATCTAGATGTTTTAATGAGTTGATTTGGTGTATGTATTGATGGTTGAAACATCCATGAACATGCTTAATCTTCTATAACCTACAAATGGCTTAGTGTGAGGAATTAGCTTAGGCATGGAATTGATGATGAATTAGGCATGAACTGATGTTAGTGGGTATGTTTATATGATTTTAAGATAGTTGGTGAAATCCACATGCTAGAAACAATAATGGTTGAAAATATGCATATGAGGTATAAAATGAAACTAAGGAATTGTGGGATAAATGCTGATTCAATGTGAATTAGTAGAGATTCTCAAGAAATGAATCGTATAATCGAAATGGACGTAAGAGAGAATCATGTCCAATAAGATGTAAATGGCTCAATGCATTGATTCGAATATCATGCAAGTGAAATGAAGTATATGAAAGTATACTGATGTGATTAATACATAATTTCAGCTCCTGAAGATATAATTTGGAGTCGATATGATCAGATCACGAGTACTGGAATTCGAAGGAAAGTGATTCGAGCGTGATTCGAGGTAAGGGATTTATGCAAAGCTATAGAGATAGCTAGACGTATTTTGATAAAGCCCTATATGTGAATGATAAATATCAATAAGTAGATAGATATTGAATTATCTATTCGAAAAATCGAGCATAAGTATAAGCTCATATGCATGGATTATATGTAAGACCCGATATTTTCGAGTGCATTTAAAAATGCAAAAGGATTGAAATGGTATTCTCGAACCCGTGCAAGGGTAAAACGGTCAAAAGACCAAAATTCGGTATTAATCGGGACAAGAAAATTTAATTAAAAATATGAGAATAAGAAATCTTGATCAATAACGAAGAAATAATTAAATTTCGGGTTAAATTGATCAAGATATGAATTTATTGGAATAAATCAGAATTTTCGCATTGAAAAATAATCCCGAAAATAATCGAAAAATATACCGGAAAGGTAAAATCGGACTGATAAATTCATTTATAAATTAAATGAATTAAATAATAATTTTTGAAGATATTTTGGCAATTTTAATATATTTTAATTGATTAAAATAATAATAAAAGTTAATTATAAATAATAAAACCAAATAAGTAAAAAAAAAAATCTGGAATCGCGAAAAAGGAAATGAAATAGAAAACAAAAGAGAAACGAAGCAGCAGAAATCGAGAGAAGGTTTCCCTCTCACCGGCGAGCCACCGGCGGGGCTGAGGGGCCGACGAGGACCAGTGAAGGTGGCCCTACACCAGGCGAACCACCAGCGGCCAGGACGCGCCCAAAGTCGCCGAAAAATGCTGGAAACGGAGGAGGAACTCGCGGAAGAGAAGTCTCGATCAGCGGCCATTGGCGCCGATTCGAGCAACACCAAGAGCCGATTTTGGAAGCCTAGGCCATGGCGCACCAATTGGTGTCGAAATCGCACCGGGAACCGGTCGGACGGCGTCGGAACGACCAGAGGATGACTGAACCGGCCGAACCGGACTGAACTGACCGAACCGGACCGAGCTGAACTGGCGGTCTGAACCGGGTTGAACCAGACCGGGCCGGTTCAGCCAAAAAGAGAGGGAAAAAAAAGAAGAAAAAGGGAAAAAGAAAAAGAGGAAAAATTGGGGAAAATTCTAGTGATGCAATCGAGCTTTGGGTAAGTCGGTAAGCGGTCGAATTGACCAATTTAATTTTCAGAATATTTAATTTGATAAATAATCGACTGAAAGTTTACTCGAAAATATATTTAATTGTGTAGCTCGACGATTGACATCAACCGAGAGCTCGAGACAGCCTCGATTTGAGTACTCTCAAGGAATCATGGGTAAGTAACCCTTATTTACGATAATTTACATCGTTATGCATGTTGATGAATTACGGATTTAATTTTCGCATAAATGAATTAAATTCTGGAAAATTGGATAAATTGTCGTAAATACTAAATTGAGATATCTGAGAATTTAGAACGAGGCTAAATAAATACTGCTGGGCCCAATGAGCCCAATAGGCCTCGATAAAGTGTGGTAAATGGGCTTAAGGCCGATTAAGGCCCATTAAGGTGCAATCGGGCCCAATATGGGTAAACGGGCCCAATGATTTAAATTAAGCCCAGAAAATATGAGATATAATTAATTGTATTGTATTTGACCTGATGAATGTGTATCCGCAGTTCCGGAGATTTGATTTGGATTTGGAACAAATCGGACTGCGTGATGAGTCATCAGATAGAAAGGTCAGGCTGTACAGAAAAATGTGGTAAGGGAATTATGTGAGTAGCTAGAGGTAGCTAAGCGTATTTTAATAGATTTTATGTATACTGAATATGTATGTATACACTGATATTGTATAAAGGTCCTGAAACTGGTTTAAATGATTTTAAGGATCGAAATAGGTGAAAAGTCTATTTTAGCCCTATTGAGGGAAGTTCACCTAAGGATGGTGAAAGCATGAAATGCATGATTTAAGGAAATTTATGGTTTAAGGATTTTATTGGTTTTAATCAAAGCAAAGCGATAGATTGGTCAGTAATTGCATGAATTTCACATGATAACACTACGTAAGTGTTATTTGTATTTAAATGGAAATTTCTTTGGAAAATGGGCCAACTATCAAGTTTATATGGAAACGGATAGTGCTGACACGTAGTTCGCACTATATCTACTTTTGTGAATGTGCATAAATGTGCTTGAGCGGTTGCTCGCACCGACTTGTGTGACATCATATGCATGAAATGTACTAGAGCATGGTGCTCGCACTGATTTTTATTATTGTGAAATGAGAGCTGCTGGAGCCTAGCTTGCACTCTGTTTTGACATGTTTTGACATGTTTTGATTTGTTTTAACGTGGTATGCATAAAATGGTGCTGGAGCAATTGCTCGCACCAATTTTAATGATTTGACATGCATGAGAGATGCTGGAGCTTAGCTCGTATCCTGTTTTGATTTGATATTGCATAAAATCGTGCTGGAGTATAACTCGCACGAGATTTGATTTAATTATGCATAAAGTCGTGATGGAGTGTAACTCGCATGAGATTTGATTTACTTGAGCATTCATTTGTGCTGGAGTGTTGCTCGCACAAATTTTTACGTGGTTTTCATAATTCATTTGAATGTCGTACTGGAGTTTTTCTCGTACGAGATTTTCATTGAGTTTCTATACATATCCGTACTAGAGCATTGCTCGTACGTAGATTTTACTTGAAATTATAATCAGTTTAAGTCGTACTGGAGCGCTGCTCGTACGCAGATTTTACTGATTTTCATGACACCGTGCTAGAGCTTCGCTCGCACGAGGTTTTCAGATATCATGAATATGCATGGAACCGTGCTTGAGCTTCGCTCGTACATGGATTTATATTACATGCATATAGCCGTGTTGGAACCTCCTGTAGACTGTGTGTCACAGTGAGATGATATGCTCACACGTGCATTCTGAGACAGAGATGATAGGGTGGATAAGACCTATTGCAGGCACCCCTGATGGAGCTTGGGTTCACGGAGTACGTTGTACCGTGTATGTCACGCGGAGTACGTTGTATCGTGGGGATTGTTGGAGTGGAGTGGCATTAGCCACGAGGCAGCAAGCCTTATCCTCGCAATCCCGGTGTTATGCTGTTCTGGCGGGTAGGACGACCCACCTCCCGTTCCAGGTGTCATACCTCGTACACTAGGTACCGTGTTGCCAGGGATCACTAGGATATGGCCATAGTCCTCGATGTTATTGATATAATCACATACTTGTCTCACATGATATAACTTGTGGTCTGATAGACCAGGGTAGACCCGAAGGAGGGGTCAGGCCCCCGATTTTTATGATTTAATGATTTTATGATCTTTTGATATGTGACCTTGAAAGAAGGGTGGTTTTATAACTGGAGTTTTATAATGAACTTTACTGAATTGTTTTATGAGATGATTAACCCGGAAGGGTTAGTTTTTACTGCAGTTTTAATGAATTGATTTTAAATGCAGTAGCATGATGATGTTTTTCATGCTTTCATTTGAAATCCATGTTTTGTCTTACATGGCATAAAAGACTGCATGATCTTGATCTAATTCATGCTTAATATGATTTAATGATGTCACATAAAATGCTTTGATGCATAAGTAGTATGATTTATATATGCACGAATAGTTTTGATAAACTAAGTCATTGATGTTTGCATGACTTTGTGCTTGATGATTTTAATGAAAAGAAATGGATTTAAGGGCATGGCATTATGAGCATGTAGATAGTGGAGCTATCTACTTACTTGCATAATTGCCTTACTGAGCGTGTGGTTTGCTCACCCCCTTATTTTCCCATCTTTTCAGAGCACTTGAAATAGTTATTGAGCGGCTGAGGACTTGCATGCATTGGTATCCGCTGCTTCCCATCGAGAGACAGGTATACACATTTGTATAGTTTTGTATCTAAGTATGTAATGCACAGTACTGTAAACAGCTATGATGTTGAGTCACGGGGATGTAGAGTTATAAATACCATTGGGTATGTATTTATTTAAAGTCAAAGAATAGTAAACTCTGATATATGATTATGGAAATGGAATGGTAAATGGTGCGAGGTGACTAACACCGAATCATAGCCCAACTGTTTGTAGGATGGTCACGACGAGAGAAAGGTAAGAATTAAATAATAAATAGAAAAGTGACAAAATTTACTCTGGTTTTTAGGTAATTTGGGTCGTGACATTATATGTCTACAATGCCTTTGTGTGAAAAAGATGTTTGTAAATGTTTTGAGTGTGTATAATCATATACTGGCTCCCAGTTTGACTATTGGATATAAAATGCATGTAATTCCAAGTGAAAAGTATTTAACGAGTGATTGAAGGGAGATTGCGCTCTCACTCATAACTGTGTGTAGAGCCGGCTATCGATTTTTATGTGTGACTTGTGCTAGAGCCAATGTGAAAATGGTAGATATACTAGTCATGCTCGCACATCATTTTTAAAAGGATTTCTGAGAATAGCAAAAGGATGCTCGATGCCTCGGGTGATGCTGTCTGTTCCACTCGAGAGCTCGCACTAGATTTTTGGGAATCATGCTGGAGCCTTCAAGTATTACTGTGTGTCTTGCTCTGACTATGCTCTCATGTAATTTCCTAATAAAATCGTGCTTCATACCTTAGGTATGCTATGTGCTCTTACACTGAGTTGCTCGCACGAGGTTTTTATGATTATGCTGTGTGTTGAGTAAAACTGTGCTTGAGCCGTCGTGTGTTGCTATGTGTCTTGCATTGACCTGCTCGTACGTGAATTATGGATATGATGTAATGAGTACAAAACTATGTTGGAGCCGTTGTGTACTACTGTGTGTCTTACACAGACCTGCTCGCATGAGATTTTGAGACAATGGAAATAGGGGATAAGGATCCACGGGAGCACAATGTACCGTGAGCATTAGCCATGGAGTACGATGTGCGGTGATTTCAATATGAGCTGAAGGGATGGTTGATCCGCCTCCCAAAGCATAGGGTTCCCGCACACCTGATCAATGCTTGCCTGGAATCTGACTATGGCCATATATCCTATATTTATCTGAGTGATATGACATTGTCACTACTGTGTGTGGTGACATATGTTTCCCTTGATGTGTGTCTAGGGATATGATAACCCATAATTATTTCTCATGTATATTGATTTGCTGAGTGCAAAGTGATTTCTAAATGTGTGATTTTACAGATAAGCTGTGTGAAAAGCATGTGTTGTGTGAATATGCATATACTCATCCAACAAATTAATGATTTCGCATCGATGGAAGTTATTTTAAAGAATGCATATGTTTTATAAGGAAAATGAATATTTATATTTTAAGTATGTAGATAGTGTAGTTATCTACCTTTTTTCATATTTTCCTTACTGAGCGTGTTAGTTCACCCCTTTATTTCTCCTCCACAGATTCTATGCAGTAGTGAGTACACTGTAGTCGTTTCCTGCTATTGTGTTGCTTCGATCATCCAGCAGTATAGAGGTTTACACTTGAGATGAAAAATTTTGTGTCCCGTAAACTAATGCACAATAAAGTTTGTATTTTGTATTTTGGGGGATGTATATAATAGAAACTGATGTAAATGCTTCCGCACATATATATAAAAGTCTAGTTTCTATTCTACTTCATTTAAATGAATTTATTAAATTATAAATAGATGAGATATGGATTGGATGTTGACTCACAGCTCAACTGTTGAAAGTAAGGTAAAAGTCACGAGAGAGAGAGGGTCATGACAAAGATTGGTATCAGAGCAGAGTTGGTCTGATGTGAGTCAGTATCCATAGTAAGGAAATTATACATCCCCAAAGTACTATGCATTATTAGGATATAATTGTGTATACCAAGCTGGAAAATGTGACTGAGACACTTATTTTGAGTACGCATGATGTGTGATAGACGATGTAGTCGTAGAGGAGAGAGCTCGCTCTCTCAAGGGCATAGAGATGAGCCCAAGAGACGCAGTGGGTCTATTTCTAGTAGAGATCCACCCGGCCTTAGTGAGGCAGCAAAGGCGCGTATAGTGTAATTACAGCGCAATGTAGACACGGTCGTGGAGATGTTTACATAGGCAATGGCTAGATTTAAGGGTAGATAGAAGAACCTTACTGGTCAGGCTGCGATAGTTGAGGGACATAAGCCAGCACAGCCTACACAGAAACCTCGGGCTACAGAGGCAGAGATTCCTGTACCTCCTCCAATTCAGGACATTCCCCCACCAGTTCAGGATCCTGTAGCTCCACAACAAGTTGGTGGTGAAGAAGTGTATGATTGTGATTTGGGTTGAAAGACCTGATTTTTATCATAATTTCTTATGATTCAAACGATGTAAACATGATTTTATATAAATTGAATCATAAAAAGAGATTTACATGAATGAAAAATGCAAATGGAATGAATAAAAATTTTCGAATGCATTTAAAGGTCAAATGAATGATTGAAATGGTCACAAATTAAATGAATGGGATTCGGACCATTCGGATTGGAGATAAGGATTTAAAACACGAAATGAGAAAGGGTTCGTAAGGAAAGTTGTGTTGATCTGGTCCCGAACATGTTAAAGGGTAAAACGGTCAAAAGATCAAAATCCGGTCTAAATTTGATAAGAAAATTTTATTAAAAATATGGAATTGAGAAATCTTGATCAAGAACGAGGAAAATATTAAATTTTGATTCCAACTGATCAAGATATGAAATTATTGAAATTAATCGAAATTTTGACATCAAAAAATTATCCCGAAAATATTGAAAAAATATATCGAAAAGACAAAATAAGACTGATAAATTCATTTATTGATTAAATGAATAAAATAAGAGTTTTTTTAGATATTTTTGGATTTTAAAAATATTTTAATGGATAAAATAATAATAAAATAAATTATAAATAATAAAAAAAGGAAAACGCAGAATCGCGAGATCGCGATTCTGCAGAAGAAAATGAAACAGGTGAAAATTGAGGGAGATGATCCCTACTCCAACGACCACCAACGAGAGAGAAGGCCAGGCGAGGGTCGACGAAGGAAGCCTGAAACCAGGTGACCCACCAGGCTCCGGCACGCGCACCGTCGTCGCCGGAGAACGCCAGATCGAGAGGAGATTGCCGCAGGAGAGAAGATGGGATTCGTCGGCGATGGCGCCAATTCGACCCACCCCAGTTCCGAAGAAGACTCCCCAGGCGATGGCGAGCCGAACAGCACCGGAATCAAGTCGGGAACCGGTCGGAGACGCCATGAACGGCGAAGTGAGGCCTGAACCGATACGAACAGGTTCAGTACAGTGCAGGTATGCTAAACCAGACCAGACCGATTCAACCAAAAAGAAAAGAAAGAAAAGAAAAAAAAAAGAAAAAGAAAAAGAGGAAAAATTGGAGAAACTTTTCGGTGATGCAATCGAGCTACGGGTAAGCCGGTTAATGGTCAAAATTGACCTATTTAAATTTCAAAATATTTAATTTGATTAATATTCGATTGAAAATTTACTCGGAAAAAGATGTAATTTTGTAGCTCGACAATTGACGTCAAACGAGAGCTCGAGTTATCCTCGATTTGCGTATTATCATGGAATATCGGGTAAGTAACTCTTATTTACGACAATTTCATAGTTATGTGTGTTAGAAATTTACCGCATAAATTACGGATTAATTTCGTATAACATGAATTAAATTTTGGAATTTGAGATAAATTGTCGTAAATAATTAATTGAGCTATCCGAGAGTTTAGAACGAGGCCCAATAAATACTGATGGGCCTAATGAACCCAATAGGCCTCGATAATGTGAATAGTAAGTGAAAAACGGGCTTAAAGCCGATTAAGGCCCTTTATGGTACAATGGGGCCCAATAGGGGTAAACGGGCCTAATGATTTAAATTAAGCCCAAAAAAATATGAAATACAATTAATTATATTGTATTTGACCTGATAAATATTTATACGCGGTTTCGGAGATTGGATTGGGAGCAAATCGGACTGCGTGATGAGACATCAGCGAAAAGGTCAGACTGTACAGAAAAATGAGGTAAGGGAATTTTACGAGTAGCTAGAGGTAGCTACGCGTATTTTTAATAGCTTTTCCATACATTGAAACTGTATAAAGATCCTAGAAATGGATTAAAAATTTTTAGGACACGGGATGGGTAAAAGACTATTTTACCCCTACTGAGGGAAAATTCACCCAAGAATGGTGAAAGCATGATATGCATGATTTGAAAGCTTTCCGTTAAATTTTAGCAAAGCAAATTGGTAGATTGGTTAGAAATTGTATAAATTTCACAAGATAACACCACGTAAGTGTTATTAAGATTTAAATTAAAGTTTTTTGGAAAATGGGCCAACTATCAAGTTTATATGGAAACAGATGGTGTTGGAGCATTTCCTCGCACTATATCTGAGTTCGTGAGTGTGCATAAAAGGTGCTGGAATGGCTGCTTGCACCGATTTGTATGACATCATATGCATGAAATGTGCTAGAGCGGTTGCTCGCACTGATTTTTACTATTGTGAAATGCATGAGTGGTGCTGGAGCCTAGCTCACACCTTGTTTTGATTGTTTTGACTTGGTATGAATAAAAAGGTGCTAGAGTGATTGCTCGCACTAGTTTTAATGATTCGACATGCACGAGAGGTGCTGGAGCTTAGCTCGCAGCCTGTTTTCATATGATAATTGCATAAAAGCCGTATTGGAGCCTTGCTCGTACGTGATTTAATCAATTTAATTGCATAAAAGTCATGCTGGAGTGTAACTCGCACGAGATTTGATTTATTTATGCATGAAACCGTGCTGGAGCATTGCTCGCACGAAGTTTTGATTTACTTGAGCATTTATTCGTGCTAAAGCATTGCTCGCACGAAGTTTTGAATGATTTATGTTTTATATGAATTTATCACTCTTTTAAAGTCGTACTGGAGTGCTGCTCGTATGCAAATTTTACTGATTTTTATGAAAACGTGTTGGAGCTTCGCTTGCACGAGGTTTTCAGATATCATGAATATGCATGGAGTCGTGCTGGAGCTTTACTCGAACAGGGATTTATATGACATGCATATAGCCGTGTTAGAGCCTCCTGTAGACTGTGTGTCACAGTCAGATGATATGCCCACACGTGCATACTGAGGCACCCCCTGACTATGATTTGGGTCCACGGAGTACATTATACCGTGTATGTCACGCGGAGTACGCTATAACGTGGGGATTGTTGGAGTGGAGTGGCATTAGCCATGAGGTTGTAAGCCTTGCCCTCACAATCCTGGTATTTATGTTGTTCTGGCGGTAGGACTGACCCACCTCTCGTTTCAGGTGTGATACCCCACACACTAGGTACCGTGTAGCCAGTGATCACTAGGATATGGCCATAGTCCTCGATGTTACTGATATAGTCAACTACATGTCTCACATGATATAACTTTTGGTCTCGATAGACCAAAGTAGACCCGAGGGAGGGGTTAGGTCTTGGATTTTGTGATTTTTACTATGATGTGATTTTTTTCTATGATGATTGATTTTTCAGAGGATTTTATGACATATGACCCTAAAATTAGGGTGATTTTATAACATAATTTTTATAATGAAATTTTTTTTGAGTTTGAGATTGGTTTATGAGATGATTGACTCGGAGAGGTTATTTTATACTGAGCTTTAATGAAATGATTTAAATGCAGTAGCATGAGGAGTTTTCCATGCTTTAATCACAAATTCATGAAATGAATTGTCTCTCATGATTTGTTTTATATGGCATGAAATAATGCATGATCTTGATTTACTTCATGCGAATTATGATTTTACATAAAATGCCATTAAGGCATGAGTTGCATGATTTCTATATGCAAGAATAGTTTTTATAAACTATGGCATTGATGTATGCATGATTTTGTGCGTAAGATTTAAACGAAAAGAAATGGATTTAAGCGCATGACATTATGAGCATGTAAATAGTGGACCTATCTACTAACTTGCATAATTGCCTTACTGAGCGTGTGGTTTGCTTACCCCCCTTATTTTCCTCCTCTCCAGAGTACTTTTAGTAGTTTGAGCGCGGCTGAGAACTTGTGTCTTTGGTATCCGCTGCGTTCCATCGAGAGATAGGTATACACATTTGTATAGTTTTGTATTTGAACATGTAAATGCACAGTACTGTAAACGGATATGATGTCGGGGATGTAAGGTTCTATAAATACCATTGTAAATGTATTTAGTTAAAGTCAAAGGATAGTAAATCCTGATGTGTGAATGTAAATATGGAAATGAAATAGTAAATAGGGGAGAGGGGACTAACACTGAATCATAGCCCAACTATTGGTAGGATGGTTACAATAAGAGGAAGGTAAAAATTTAATAATAAACGAAAAAATGAAAAATTTGTAGTGATTTTTAGGAAATTTGGGTCGTGACAGTTTTTTGTATCGGAGCTGAGTTGGCCTGATATGAGTCGGTGTTAGTGGTTAAAGAAGTTTACATCCTCATGTACTGTGCTGTGTTTAGATACAATTGCGTATATCGAGATGGATTTGGTTTCAAATGCAAGAATATAGACTCATTAACTAATAGCCACTATGGTAGAGGGGCGAGTACATGAGCTTGAGGCCGTAGAGGTTGGCCCGAGAGTCATACTAAGTCGCCACCTGAGACTCAAGATGAGATTGAAGTGGAGGCTGATGTTGAGCATGCCCCACAGAGTCTGACAGTGAGATCGAACAGTATTTAGACACATTTCGCGAGGTTGGAGCGGAGTGTGGAGAATATTATGGAGCTAATTGCTCATAGTATGCATGGGATTTGAGGGTGAGTCGGAGCATTGGTGGAAGTCCGCTCGACCCATCTTAAGAGTTAGACATCTAGAGCTTACATGAGAAATATTTCTATATGTATTTCGGTGACAGAATATCTCGGACACTGCTTAAAGGAAATTACAGATAAAATGCTTTACTCTAACCTAAAGGAACTGGTTGATTGATGAGTATGAAACTCAGTTTATATCCCTGGGCAGGTATGACCTCGACACTATGGGCAATGAGAGTCGGAATGTTTGAAAGTTCATGGAAGGGCTCAGATTGTCAATTAGAGTCCGATTGGCCGTGTTAGATATCACTACCTATGCCGAGGCAGTGCGCAGACTACAGTTGTGTGAATAAGATCATGGGTTGCACGCTTCTGAGATTGGGAAAGGTAGTAAAGGCCGAAATAGAGACAGAAAGAGAATGGAAGTCTCCGACTATGTATTAAATTTTCATTGTCGAATGAGGCTAAGATCAAGAATAAGTGTTTCCTCCCACTATAGATGATTTATTGGATCAGCTGTGATAAACGCATATCTTTTTAGAGATTGATTTGAAGTCTAGGTAACATCTGTTAAGAATTCAAAATATGAATGAGCCCAAGATGATTTTTGTAACCGTTAGGGCATTGATGAACAAGGTATTTAAACCTTACCTGGACTAATTTGTGGTCATCCTTAGCGATGATATTTTGATGTATTCGAAGTCTAGGGAAGAGCATGAGTAGCAACTGGAAACTGTCTTACAGACGAGGTGTTGTGATTTTCTCACAATGGGATGCTCAGTTGACACATCTTGTTCGGAAAAGGATTGCATGCCAGTGGGATGATAAGTATGACAATGGCTTCCGTGAGTTTTGGTATATAGAAGTAATAAACTGACCACCGTAATTATTCTCACTATGACCAATAGCTCAAGAGGTTTCAATGTGTATGGATACCTCAAAATAAGGATTGGGTTGTGTATTGATGTAAAATGGAAAGATAGTCATTTATGGATCCAAATAGTTCGAGGACCATGAGAGAAACTATCCGACCTATGATTTAGAGTTGGCAGCCATAGCATTTACACTGAAGATACGGCACCACCACTTATACGGTGAGAAATTTTAGATATGCACTAATCATAAAAAGCCTTGAGTATCCGTTTTCACAGAAAGAGTCGGATATGAGAACAAAGATGGTTAGAGCTTCTGAGGGATTATGATTATGAAAAATTGTACAACCCAGGAAAGGCTAATGTAATGGCTGATGCCTTAAGCAGAAAGAGCCTCGGGATGGTATCACATATGATAGACAGGGAGTGTGAGCTGCTAGAGCAGTTGTAAGCCTCAGTAGGGATGTGTTCCCCTCTGATGATGACAGTGATTGTGTGACAGCTAGCCTGAGATTAGAACCGGATTTGAGTGACCGGATTTGACAGGCTTAACGTGATGAACGACAGGGTGTCAATAGTGTGAGTCAGATTCAGATGGGTACAGTGACAAAGTTCACAGTGAATAATGATGGCTTACTGAGGTTTAGAGACAGTATAAGTGCTCCCCATGACCACAGTTGATGAGATAGTGTTATTGTCAGAAGCTCACTCTTCGGGATATACAGTGCATCCAGGAAGTAATAAATATATCGAAATCTCTGAAAAGGGTATTGGTGGTCAGATATGAAAAGAGACATTGTAGAGATTGTGGAGAAGTGTCTCGTATGTCAGCAGTTTAAGGTAAAGCAATAGACGTTGCAGGGTTATTGCAGCCTCTACCTATATAGACACGAAAATGAGAGCGTGTGCCTTTGATTTTATAAGTTTCTGGGATGATCAGTTGTTACTAATTGAATTCACCAATAATGACAGCTATCACTTGAGTATTGGGATAACATTGTATAAGACATGGTATGGCCTTAAGGGTTGTTCCCCGACTTGGATAGGAAGAAGTAGGTGACATATAGAGAATTGCTCCCGAATTGCTATAATAGGTCTCTAAAGGTGTTCAATTGATTGTGAGTGATGAAGAATACCTCAGAGCAGATAGAAAAGCTATGCTGATAAGAGACGGAGACTGTTAAAGCTCAAAGATAGTATGTCGTACGTTGAAAAATCGATTCGGGTACTAGAGGGAAGGAGAAAGTGTTGAGGTGTAAGACGATCTCCCTAGTTAAAGTCCTTTGGTAGTATTACACTCCAGAAAAAGTCACATGAGAATTAAGGAGTATGAAGCAATAGACGTACCCGGAGTTGTTTACGGACCCATTTGACTTGGTTCTAATTTGGAGGACCAAATTTCTTAAGTGGGGGAGATTATGTAAGACCCAATTTTTATCGTAATTTCTTATGATTCAAACGATGTAAACATGGTTTTATATAAATTGAATCATAAGAAGAGATTTACATGAATGAAAAATGCAAATGGAATGAATAAAAATTCTCGAATGCATTTAAAGGTCAAATGAAGGATTGAAATGGTCACGAATTAAATGAATAGGATTCGGACCATTCGGATTGGAGATAAGGATTTAAAACATGAAATGAGAAAGGGTTCGTGAAGGAAAGTTGTGTTGATTTGGTCCCGAACATGTTGAAGGGTAAAACGGTCAAAAGATCAAAATCCGGTATAAATTCGATAAGAAAATTTCATTAAAAATATGGAATTGAGAAATCTTGATCAATAACAAGGAAAATATTAAATTTCGAGTCCAATTGATCAAGATATAAAATTATTAGAATTAATCGAAATTTTTACATCGAAAAATTATCTCGAAAATATTGAAAAAATATACCGGAAAGACAAAATAAGACTGATAAATTCATTTATTGATTAAATGGATAAAATAAGATTTTTTTAGATATTTTTTTATTTTAATAATATTTTAATGAATAAAATAATAATAAAATAAATTATAAATAATAAAATAAATTATGAATAATAAAATAAGGAAAACGCAGAATCGCGAAATCGCGATTCTGTAAAAGAAAACGAAATAGGCGAAAACCTTGGGAGATGATCCCTGCTCCGATGACCGCCGGCGAGAGAGAAGGCCAAGCGAGGGTCAGTGAAGGAAGCCCGACACCGGGCGACCCACCAAGCACCAACACGTGCACCGACGTCGTCGAAGAACGCCAGATCGAGAGGACATTGCCGCAGGAGAGAAGATGGGATTCACCGACGATGGCGCCGATTCGACCCACCCCGAGGCCTGAAGAAGAATCCCCAGACGATGGCGAGCCGAACAGCACCAAAATCGAGTCGAGAACCGGTCGGAGACACCGAGGACAGCGAAGTGAGGCCTGAACCGGTACGGACCGGTTCAGTACAGTGCAGGTATGTTGAACCGGACAGGACCTGTTCAGCCAAAAAGAAAAGAAAGAAAAGAAAAAAAAGAAAAATGGAAAAAGAAAAAGAGGAAAAATTGGGAAAAATTTTCGGTGATACAATCGAGCTACGGCTAAGCCGGTAAGTGGTCCAAATTGACCAGTTTAAATTTCAAAATATTTAATTTAATTAATATTCGATTGAAAATTTACCTGAAAAAATATGTAATTGTGTAGCTCGACAATTGACGTCAAACGAGAGCTCGAGTCAGCCTCAATTTACGTACTATCATGGAATCTCGGGTAAGTAACCCTTATTTACGATAATTTGCATAGTTATGCGTGTTAAAAATTTACCGCAAAAATTACGGATTAATTTTGTATAAAATGAATTAAATTTTAAAATTTGAGATAAATTGTCGTAAATAATTAATTGAGCTATCCGAGAGTTTAGAACGAGGCCCAATAAATACTGATGGGCCCAATGATTTAAATTAAGCCCAAAAAATATGAAATACAATTAATTATATTGTATTTGACCTGATAAATATTTATACGCAGTTCCGGAGATTGGATTTGGAGCAAATCGAACTGTGTGACGAGACATCAGTGTAAAGGTCAGACTGTACAGAAAAATGAGGTAAGGGAATTTTGCGAGTAGCTAGAGGTAGCTACGCGTATTTTTAACAGCTTTTACAAACATTGAAACTGTATAAAGATCCTAGAAATGGATTAAAAATTTTAAGGACCAGGGATGGGTAAAAGACTATTTTACCCCTACTGAGGGAAAATTCACCTAAAGATGGTGAAAGCATGACATGCATTAAATGCATGATTTGAAAGCTTTCCGTTAAATTTTAGCAAAGGAAATTGGTAGATTGGCCAAAAATTACATAAATTTCACAAGATAACCCTACGTAAGTGTTATTAAGATTTAAATTAATTTTTTTTGGAAAATGAGCCAACTATTAAGTTTATATGGAAACAAATGGTGCTGGAGCATTTCCTCGCACTATATTTGAGTTTGTGAGTGTGCATAAAAGGTCCTGGAATGGTTGCTTGCACCGATTTGTGTGACATCATATGCATGAAATGTGCTAGAGCGGTTGCTCGCACTGATTTTTACTATTGTGAAATGCATGTGTCACGACCCTCCATGACTTAACCAAAACCACTACAAAGTTTTTACATTTTTAACTTACCTTTCCTCTCTTCAATGGTTGGGCTGTGATTCGATGTTAGCTTCCTCGCATACCATATCATCCATTTTCATACATACATGTCAATATACTGTTACTGACTGTAACTTCTTTTTATAATACATGTGAGATCATATAGAAGCTAATACAAATATATTCCCCATAATATATGTTGTATACATCGCTGTGCTATTTCTATGTATAGATACATAACTATAAAAAATATGTATACCTGTCGCTCGATAGGAAATAGCAACGGACAACAAGAATGCTATCCCTCAATTTGCTCTCACTCTACTGCTGATGCTCTGTAGAGAGATGTAAAAGAAAGGGGGTGAGCATACAACGCACTCAGTAAGGAAATTAGGCAAGCAAGTAGACATCTACACTATCTACTCAAAATAGTGCTATGCATTGAAAACATCATTTCCTTAACTCACTTTAAAAGCATGTCTTTAAATATATATATATATATACTTGTACAGATTAAATCCCATGTACAGAAATCATGTTTGCTTTCTCAAATGTAGGCATATAGTGCAAAATAATGCATCTTTATAATATCACAATGCCTTTAGATAAATCATGCCATGTATATTTAAATCACAGTAAATATGGCATTTAAATCATTCACATCACAACAACTGGATTTCGACCCATCCCTCAGGTCTATCCGTAAAAAAATCAATCAATCAGGTGATATATCATGTGAGATTCTGTGGTGAAATTCAATAGTATCCTAGACTATGGCCATATCCGATAATAGTGATCCCAGGCAACAAAGATCTCACTGTGCAAGGCATCACTGCTACAATGGGAGGGGGTCAGTCCATCACAACCGCCAGCTATATCCTTCTCAGCTCCACAACACCACACGGTATAGTGTACTCCATGCCACTTGCACAGTACAACGTACTCCATGCCACTCGCACAGTACAACGTACTCCGTGGACCCTACATCATAGTCGGGGTGCCTGCCATAAGTCTTAGCCCTCAAACCATGGAATATCATACCACGCCTCTAAATCCACATGCGAACCTCTCATAGTGTGATGCTCAGTCTACACGAGGAAATCAAACATGGTTTTCAACATGTATCATATATCACATAAATTACAGTGCGCGCCTTTGAGCGCGACTCGCAGTCGACACTCTGCTCAAAAACTGTTTCACATCACAAACTCAACTCTAGTGCGAGTAAACCTCCAGCACTAGGTCAATGCATAGTTCATGTTTCAAATCAAGTACGAGCAATAGCTTCAGTACCATGCTATGCACAAAACTCATCAAATCAAGTACGAGCAATAGCTCAAGTACTATGTCATGTATAAATCATGAAGAATCGAGTACGAGCAACACTCTAGCACTCCATCATGTATCTCATGTAAAATTCGAGTACAAGCTAATCGCTCCAGCACTCTCTCATGCATATATCATATAAAACTAAGTACGAGTAATAACTCCAGCACTCTATCATGCATGTTATGGAGATCTAGTGCGAATCACAATCCAGCACTAATATATGTGGAAAATATATGAAATCAAGTGCGATTTGTGCTCTAGCATGATTTATTCTCTCATAATACGATAGATGGCTCTTTAAAAAGGGATGATTTTCAAAACATCAAAAATAGCACTATAAAGTATGTTTAATTCACATCAACGTTAAAATCATTAGCCAATCTACCTACTCTGTTGCTAAAGAATAGCAAAAATAGTCAAAATGGTAGTTTCCATGCTTTTTACAACTTTTCACAAAAGTTAACTTTTTTCCTAACTAAGGGTAAAATCGTAATTTGCCACTATCAGGTCACAGTAATTATTATTCACTTTCTCTGACCATCAAAGTTTTTAAGTGAATGTAAAAGCAGGCGAAAATACATGCAGGTATCTCTAACTACTCACAAAAGTCCCTTCCCTGCAATCACTCGAGAAATTTTAATTTCTCAACGCTGCTCGATCCAGCAGTCCGATTTGCTCCTCCAATAATCTCTGGAGCTGCATATAATCATTTATCAGGTTAATTATATTTTTCCTACTGTATTTCACATTAAATACAATATATTTCCCTTAATGGGCTTTAATAAACCTTAATGGGCCTAACTATGCCTTATGCCTATTTCCATTTTACTATTCATTTTCGTTGGGCCTATTGGGCTTGTGGGGCCCACCAACTCTTATTGAGCTTGTCCTAGACATATTACATCACATTGGGCCTAAAATAATTGGGTTTGGCCCATTGGACCTCTCGGCCACATGCCATGGTCGAGAGCACTCCCTGTCGTCGGTCATGCCATGGCATGCTATCCAATCCATTTCCTTAGCCAATTCAGTTAGGCATTTTGACAAACACTTGGTTGGCAATATTCTTAAGCATCACATAGTTCATTTAGGCATTTTATCAAACACCTTGATTGCCAACTTAATACATGCATTAATTAATCAAATTGATTAATTCTAACTATACCATAATCATTAATACATGTACATTAACTCATTTATGCCTTATTATCATATAGGCATTCATCAATATTTCACTACTCACTCTCGGCCTAACCATGATCATAGTGATTTCATATGTTTCAATGCTTAAAACATATACCAATATACTTAAAATCATTCATACATTAACATATATGAATTTGAAAGCTTGAAAATATACCTAGTATTTGTGTTCACACTTGGCCGAAACTTTGGAGTCTCACAGTTTGCACGCTATGGCTTCTTGATAGCCAATTCCAACATATGTCACTCTCCTCTCAATTTGGAACAACTTCCATGAAGAATGCAAGTTCCATATATGCCTAATTCCTAGTGAGAGAAAGCTTGGATAAATGTATTTCAATGGTTTCCTTATGTAGCCGAGAATGGTATGGTGAAGATGACAATGGTGTGGCTGATTTTATAAGCCATTTACTTAGCCATTAAGCCTTATTTTTCAGCCATTATAATTGACTTCTTAAGGTCTAGTTATGAGTCACCTAATGAGTCATCTAACGAGTCATAGTTAGCTTTAACTATGGTTAGATATTTACCTAATGGGCTTTTCAATTGGGCCTCTCGGTTTGGGCTTTCGGGCTCAAATTTTTTCTATACCTCGGACCTTTTATTGTCTCAATATTTGATCTATCAATCGGTCCAACAATTCGGTCCAAGGGACCTAAGAATTTCGATCTACGTTTAGTATTCCTTAATGGGCTTTAAATCTTCACTTTAGGCCCATTATGTTTTTAACCATTAAATTAAATCCGAAATCCTTCTGAATAAATTTTTCTTACTTTCGAGGATGATTATCTTGTATTCTAAAAAAGAATATTTTTCCTCAATTTTTTCTCCATACTTAGGTTAATTTTTAACCATGGTTAGTCAACTATAGTAAAAGTCCACTTTTCTTAACTATAGTTGACTTTTTCCTTAATCATTGACCAAGTTGACTTTTTCTCAAAATTTTGAAATTGTCATATCTTATGTCTTACACTGTCTTTTTTACGTTTTAGCCGTTTTCAGTAGATAAATACTCCCGAAACACCTTAAATACTTTAACTCGCTAAAATAAAGGTCAATTTTACCTTTTTAAGCTTTTACTCTCGTTCTCTGTGTTTGGGACTAAATCAAACTGACTTTCCTTCATAAGCTCTCTATATTTTCTCATTTTAAGTTCTTATTTTCAGTCAGAATGACTCTGATCCACTCGGTTTAGCCTGTGACTCTCATAGCTCACCTTAGGCTTTTATGTAGCTTATACGTGATAAATCATTTCGCATACTCTTTAAATCTAGTAGATACTCTTCTTATGATTCAACTATAATAATATAGTGTTCATACACATAGGAATCATAAGGAATAGGCTACATAAAATACTGGTCTGACAGCATGAGAGGTGCTGGAGCCTAGCTCGCACCTTGTTTTGACTATTTTGACTTGATATGCATAAAAAGGTGCTAGAGTGATTGCTCGCACTAGTTTTAATGATTTGACGTGCATGAGAGATGCTGGAGCTTAGCTCGCATCCTGTTTTGATATGATAATTACATAAAAGCCGTACTGTAGCCTTGTTCGTTCGTGATTTAATCGATTTAATTGCATAAAAGCCGTGTTGGAGTGTAACGCGCACGAGATTTGATTTATTTATGTATGAAACCGTGCTGGAGCGTTACTCGCATGAAGTTTTAATTTACTTGAGCATTTATTCGTGCTAGAGCATTGCTCGCACGAAGTTTTGAATGATTTATGTTTTATATGAATTTATCACTCTTTTAAAGTCGTACTGGAGTGCTGCTCGTACGCAGATTTTACTGATTTTTATGAAAACGTGTTGGTGCTTCGCTTGCACGAGGTTTTCAGATATCATGAATATGCATGGAGCCGTGTTAGAGCTTTGCTTGCACAAGGATTTATATGACATGCATATAGCCGTGTTGGAGCCTCTTGTAGATTGTGTGTCATAGTGAGATGATATGCCCACACGTGCATACTGAGGCACCCCCTGACTATGATTTGGGTTCACGGAGTACGTTGTACCATGTATGTCATGCGGAGTACGCTGTACCGTGGGGATTGTTGGAGTGGAGTGGCATTAGCCATGAGGTTGTAAGCCTTGCCCTCACAATCCTGGTATTTATGTTGTTCTGGTGGTAGGACTGACCCACCTCTTGTTTCAGGTGTGATACCCCGCACACTAGGTACCGTGTAGCCAGGGATCACTGGGATATGGCCATAATCCTCGATGTTACTGATATAGTCGACTACATGTCTCACATGATATAACTTTTAGTCTCGATAGACCAAGGTAGACCCGAGGGAGGGGTTAGGCCATCGATTTTGTGATTTTTACTATGATGTGATTTTTTTCTATGATGATAGATTTTTCAGACGATTTTATGACATATGACCCTAAAAGAAGGGTGATTTTATAACATAATTTTTATAACAAAATTTTTAAAGAGTTTGAGATTGATTTATGAGATGATTAACCCGGATATGTATTTTATACTAGGCTTTAATGAAGTGATTTAAATGTAGTAGCGTGAGGAGTTTTCCATGCTTTAATCACAAATTCATGAAAAGAATTTTCTCTCATGATTGTTTTATATGGCATGAAATAATGCATGATCTTGATTTACTTCATGCGAATTATGATTTTACATAAAATTCCATTGATGCATGAGTTGCATGATTTCTATATGCATGAATAGTTTTTATAAACTATGGCATTGATGTATGCATGATTTTGTGTGTGAGATTTAAACGAAAAGAAATGGATTTAAAGGCATGGCATTATGAGCATGTAGATAGTGGAGCTATATACTTACTTGCATAATTGCCTTACTGAGCGTGCGGTTTGCTCACCCCCCTTATTTTCCTCCTCTCCAGAGTACTTTCAGTAGTTTGAGCGCGGCTGAGAACTTGCTTCTTTGGTATCTGCTGCTTTCCTTCGAGAGATAGTTATACACAATTGTATAGTTTTGTTTCTGAACATGTAAATGCATAGTACTGTAAACGGATATGATGTCGGGGATGTAAGGTTATGTAAATACCATTGTAAATGTATTTAGTTAAAGTCAAAGGATAGTAAATCCTTATGTGTAAATGTAAATATGGAAATAGAATAGTAATAGGTGAGAGGGGACTAACAACGAATCATAGCTCAACTGTTGGTAGGACGGTCACGATAAGAGGAAGGTAAGAATTTAATAATAAACAAAAAATAAAAAATTTGTAGTGATTTTTAGGAAATTTGGGTCGTGACATGGGTAAACTAAGAGAGTTCCAAAAGTTCAGACCACCTTCATTTAGTGGGGTGAAGAACCCAGTGTTAGCTGAGTATTGATACGTAGTATGGAGAAGCTCTACTGATTTTTCCATTGCTCCACCACCGAGAAGGTCACCTTTGCGTCTTTTATATTAGAGGATGAGGCCGAGCATTGGTGGATGGCCACACAGCCAATGTTGAGTGCACGACGCACAATTGTGAAGTGAGATATATTCTTGGATGCCTTTAGGTGGTAGTACATCCCTGGGAAGATATGATACAGTCACTATGAGCCTTGAGGGCAGAAAGGTTCAGAAATTCCTTGAGGGGCTGAGACCTTCCATCAGAGCTCGATTAGCTCCGTTGGACATTACCACCTATGACGAGGCAGTATGTAGAGCTCAGCTATGTGAGCAAGATTATGAGTTGCATGCCTCGAAATTGAGAAGGAGTGGTAAAGATAGAGATAGAGACCGTAAGAGGTCAGTTAAGGATAGAGGGTTTAGAAAGGGTCAAAGGTTATTTGGTAAGGGGCCTAAGATTGAGGAGGTACGAGAGAGGCCTGCGAAGCGTCCAGTTCATCCAGCTTTACCTCCAACTTTGAGGGGCATAGTTATTAGCGGACCTCGATCTACCACAGAGCAGTGCAGGTTATGTGGTAGATATCATGGGGGTAGACCATGCCCGTTATCGATGAGATCATGTTATAGGTGTGGTAAACCAGGACACATAGCTCGTGAATGCCCAGAGTTGGTTGATACAGCCCCACAAAAGTGAAAAAAGCTAGAGAAGGCTACAGTTGAGACGCCTACACCTAAGAGGGAGGCTACAGCTAAAACGAAAGGAAAGCAAATTGTCGGTCGAGTGCGAGTGTTTGCATTGGACCAGGCATCTGCAGAGGCTTCCTCAAATGTGATTAAAGGTACTATCCTAGTCTTTGATTTTGAAGCATTAGCATTAATTGATCCTGGTACCATGCATTCATTCATATCACCTTCATATGCATGTAAATTGTATGAACGTGTGAAACCTGTACCCTTAGGTAGAGTTTTACTTATAAGCACTCTAGTGAGAGACAATGTAATGATAGAGTATGTATGTAAGAGTTGTAAGTTAAAAGTAGGGGAAAATGACATGTTGGCTGATCTTATCCTATTAATTATGAAGGACTTCGATGTAATACTAGGAATG
The DNA here is from genome assembly GCA_033439115.1 of Firmiana major. Taxonomy (NCBI): domain Eukaryota; kingdom Viridiplantae; phylum Streptophyta; class Magnoliopsida; order Malvales; family Malvaceae; genus Firmiana; species Firmiana major. The sequence goes on along the minus strand of CM065907.1, from coordinate 36,651,255 downwards.
GATTGGTTGGCTGCAAACCCTGCTGTTTTAGATTGTTATGCTAAGACAGTAATGTTTTCCACCCCTAAAAAGTATGTTGTAAGATTTATTAAGTGATGAAAGAAGTAGTAAATTCTTTCCAAGGATGGATGATTTTACTAACAAATGTGGTCATAATATGTTGAAGGTTTTATAGCATATGTGGTTGATTTGGATAAGGCACACCCGAAATTAGTTGACATCCCAATGGTTAGAGAGTTCCCCGATGTCTTCCCGAAAGAATTACCAGGGTTGCCACCAGATAGAGAGATGAAATTCTATATTGAATCGATATCCAAGCCACCGTATAGAATGGCTCCAATGGAATTAGAGAAGCTAAAGAAACAGTTGCAAGAGTTGTTGGACAAGGGGTTTATCAGATCGAGTGTATCACCATGGAGAGCACTGGTTCTATTTGTAAAGAAGAAAGATGGGAGCCTCCGACTGTATATAGATTATCGATTGTTGAACAAGGCTAGCATCAAGAATAAATATCCCCTTCCACATATTGATGATCTATTAGATCAGTTGCAGGGAGCACATATCTTTTCAAAGATTTATCTTAGGTCTGGGTATCATCAGTTAAGGATTCGGAGTGGAGATGTACCCAAGACAGCGTTTTAGACTCGTTATGGCCATTATGAGTTTTTGGTTATGCCATTTGGGTTGACGAATGCTCCTGCGGCGCTTATGGCTCTAATGAATGATGTATTTAAGCCATACCTAGACAGCTTCATGATTGTCTTTATAGATGACATATTGGTATACTCGAAGTCCAGGGAGGAGCAAGACCAACATTTGAGGACAGTGTTACAAACCCTCCGAGATCAGGAGTTGTATGCTAAACTCAACAAGTGTGATTTCTGGCTGAGTGAGATATCATTTTTGGGTTATGTAGTCTTGAGAGACGGTGTATCAGTGGATCCATCCAAGATATAGGCTGTGATACAGTGGGAAAGACCAAAGACGGTTATAGAGATCCGTAGTTTTCTAGGTTTAGCAGGTTATTACAAATGATTTGTTGAGGGATTATCTAAGCCGACTGCTCTGTTGACACGTCTCACTCGAAAGAATGTGACATTCGAGTGGGATGATAAATGTGAAAGTAGTTTTTGTGAGTTAAAGCACATGCTGACCACCGCACCTATTCTCACCATACCCACCAGCTCAAAAGGTTACTCACTGTATACAGATGCCTCGGGATAGGGACTGGGCTTATGTTGATACAGGACGGGAAAGTAGTAGTCTATAGATCCAGAAAGCTTAAGGACTATGAGAGGAACTACCCAACCCATGATTTAGAGTTGGCAGTCGTGGTATTTGCATTGAAAATATGGTGCTACTACTTGTATGGTGAGAAATTTTAGGTGTATGCAGGTCATAAGAGCCTCACATATCTATTTTCACAGAAAGAGCTGAATATGAGGTAGAAACAATGGATAGAGCTTCTGAAAGATTTTGATTGGGAGATACTATACCATCCAGGGAAGGCTAATGTTGTGGTAGATACCCTGAGCAGAAAGAGCCTCAGAATGGTATCACATGATGGTCAGCGAATATGAAGTGCTCGAGCAGTTTGCTCACTTTAGGTTGGATATATACCCTCTTGATATTGATAGAGACTGTGTGATAGCTAGCATACGAGTGGAACCAAATTTAATTGATCGGATACGACAGGCACAACATGCCGATCTACTGCATGAGGAACATGCAAGTCTGATTCAGAGGGGTGTAGTGGTCGATTTCTTAGTGAGTGATGATGGCCTATTGAGGTTTAAAAGTAGGATTTACATTCCCAATGACCTAGAATTAAAGAGATTGATTTTGATAGAAGCTCATTCATCTAGATATGCATTGCATCCGGGGAGTAACAAGATGTATCAAAATCTTTGGAGAGTGTATTGGTGGTCATGGATGAAAAGAGATATCGCAGAGTTTGTGGCAAGATGTCTCGTTTATCAGCAAGTTAGGGTAGAGCATCAGAAGCTTGCAGGGTTATTGCAGCCTCTACCTATACCGACTTAGAAATGGGAGCATGTCACCATGGATTTCATCATAGGATTATCGAGGACTAAGAGGAACCATGATGCTATCTGGGTAGTGGTTAACAGACTGACGAAATTCGCCCACTTTCTAGCTATGAAATCTATAGATACTTTGAGTAGTTTGACAGAGTTATATGTACGAAAGATTGTAAGGCTACATGGTGTACCAGTGAGCATCGTATCGGATAGGGATTCCCGCTTCACTTCTTATTTTTGGGAACAATTTCAGGAAGCTATGGGAACTCGATTGAGTTTTAGTACTGCTTTCCACCCTCAAACTGATGGACAATCAGAGAGAACCATCCAAACCTTAGAGAACATGTTGAGAGCGAGTGTCATGGAGTTTAAAGGCTCTTGGGATGATCACCTACTGTTAGCCAAATTTGCATACAACAATAGTTATCACTCGAGTATCGAGATGGCACTATATGAGGCCTTGTATGGTAGAAGGTGTCGTTCCCCTATTGGTTGGGAAGAAGTGAGTGAAAGGATAAATTTTGCTCCTGATCTGGTACAACAAGCCTCTGAGGTTATTCAGCTGATATGTGAGAGATTGAGAATAGCTCAGAGTAGGCAGAAAAGTTATGCTGACATGAGACGGAGGCCACTAGAGTTCACTATGGGTGACTCAGTTTTCTTAAAAGTTTCTCCCTCGAAAGGGATTATTAGGTTTGGTAAGAAGAGTAAGTTGAACCCTCGGTATATCGGATCGTTTGAGATATTGGAGCGAGTGGGAGATAAGGCCTATAGGCTAGTATTGCCACCGGAGTTAGCAGGCATACATAATGTCTTCCATGTGTCTAAGCTTCGAAAGTACTATCCAAATCCAACCTATGTGATTTGGTATGAGCCATTAGAGCTCAAGAATGATTTGTCATATGTAGAGAAACTGATCCGGATAATGGATAGGAAGGAAAAAGTGCTACGAAACATTATGATTCTGCTTATTAAGGTTCTCTGGCAACACCATACTTCAGAAGAAGCTACTTGGGAGTTGGAGAACCTTATACGGGAAAAGTACCCCCGACTTTTTAAGGAGTAACTTGGTTCTAATTTGGAGGATCAAATTTCTTGAAGGAGGGGAGGAATGTAAGGCCCGTATTTTCATATGTAATCCTTATGATTCTCTAAGTATACACTTGTTCATGTAATATGAATTATAAGAGATGTAAGGTCCGTAAATTTGATGTACACACTTGTTATGTGAGTTCATGATGTACACACAAGTTTCATTATGTATGAATTATAAGAAATGAACCTTTTTAAGTGATATATGTGGATTGAATGCAAAATGAGCAGTGAAGCAAATTCATATGAAGTTAACTTTGAAAATCTGGGATGAACTTCAGCTAAGAATGCTGCAGAGCAAGGGGAGATCGATCCCTCCTTCAAGCCTGATCGATCTCGGTATGCTTCTGCCAAGTAAGGATCGATTTCATCCTCAAGCAGATCGATCTTATTGTGTCTCAACCAGAAGCAGATCAATCTTATCCCTCTGGTAGATCGATCTCTGAAGCTCTCTGCCTGGCCAAGATAGATCCTTTCCCTTAGAGTAGATCGATCTCCAAGGCTGTAAATCGTGAAATTGGAGCAAGAGGAGATCCATCTCTACCCTAGGAGATCGATCTCATAAGGTGAATTCTACATAAAGGAGCCTGACATTTAGCTTCTTCCCCAAGAAAAAAATAAAAAACCTTCTATTTTTGAAGCAAAGTAACCTAGTTTCTCTCTCTAAATCTCATGACCTTCCAATCAGTGTTGAGAGAAGTTCAATTCAGCAAAGTTGTTTCTAAATAAGAGGAGAACAATATAGTTGAAAACGAGAGGGTGAATTGTTGGATTGAAGGAGAAAAGGAGTTTTCCCCCAAAGTTTTCAAAATAAGAAAAATTGAAATAGATAAGATTGCAATACACCAACTTCTGGTTTATTAATCTAGATGTTCTAATGAGTTGATTGGTGTATGTATTAATGGTTGAAACATCCATGAACATGATTAATCTTCCATGACCTACAAATGGCTTAGTGTGAGAAATTAGCTTAAGCATGGAATTGATGATGAATTAGGCATGAATTGATGTTAGTGGGTATGTTTATATGATTTTAAGATAGTTGGTGAAATCCATATTCCAGAAACAATAATGGTTAAAAATAAGCATATGAGGTATAAAATGAAACTAAGGCATTGTGGGATAAATGCCAATTCAATGTGAATTAGTAGAGATTCTCGAGAAATGAATCGTATAATCGAAATGGACATAAGAGAGAATCATGTCCAATAAGATTTAAATGGCTCAATGCATTGATTTGAATACCATGCAAGTGAAATGAAGTATATGAAAGTATACTGATGTGAGTAGTACAGAATTTCAGCTCCTGAAGACATAATTTGGAGTCGATAAGTGTAAGACCCGGACTTTGTGTTATTTCTTTAAGAATATATCATTTGAATATGTAAATATGATATATCGATCAAGAAAGAAGAAATAATATAATTTCGAGTTTATCTAATGTAATTAGAAGATGGTAAGTTTTAAAATACCGAAATAAGAGCTTGGGTAAATTCGGAATAAACCGAATGAAATTAGGTTAAACCAATTGAAAATATGGACTCAGAACGCAAAAGTATAGGGAGTCCAAGAAGGGAAGTTAGTCCAAAAATGATAACCCATAAATTTCCCCACAATAGGAATTTATCTCCGAAATAAGGAATAAATATATTTCCGGAGAAATAAAAATAAAAATATGACAAACATATATATTTGAAGAAATAAAAATAATATATATGTACATGTGTGTGCGGATATCAATGTACATAAAATATATTGTAATAATATTATTGTAATAATAATAAATAATAATAATAGATATTTTGTTATTATATTATTATTATTATTATAATATTATAAGATAATTTTATACTATATTATATTATAATTTAATATAGTATATAAAAAGGAAAAAAAAAGAAAGAGAAAGAAGAAATCTGAAAAAAAAAATCGAAAAAAAAAAGGAAAGAAGCCGAAAACGCGAGGATCAGTGGACCGAAGCCGGATCCCCATTGTTTCCTTCCTCCGATAAGCAACAGACGGCGCAAGAGAGCATGAAGGGTTCGACGAGTGACGACCGGCACCAAGGAGACGTTGGGGAGCGATCAAGTGCCATGAGGACTGCCGGAGAAGGCAGATCGACGAGGAGAAGGCCGCGGGAGAGAAAGGGGGATTCGTCGGTGCCGGCGCTGATTTGGCTTGAGCCAGGCCAACTAAAGCCTCTTAAGGCCGAGGCGTGTTGAACGATGCCAGAATCACCCTGAGGACCGGTTGGAAACGTCGACAACGACTAAAATCAGCCTAAATCCGTTCGAACTTGTTTAGTGTGAAAGGGATTGAACCGGTTCAGTCAAAGGAGAGAGAAAAAAATTTTGAGAAAAAAATTCAGTGTTACCCAGGCACAACAGTAGACTGGTAAGTGGTCGAAAATCGGTCGATTTATTTTTTGGATAATTAATTTGAATTTATATTAGACCAAAATTAACCTGTTTAAATATATATGCTGTGTAGCGGAAAAAACGATAGGCGACGTGTACGAGTTCGAGCGGATCTCGACTTACGGGCCACTAAAGAAAGATTTGGCTTTCGAGAATATATCTGGAGCCAATTAGACTACGTAATCTGAGGATATCGAGGAAATTGAATTCACAGTCGACATATTTTTTGAGGTAAGAGACTTATGTAAGCTATAGAGATAGCTATATGTATGTTTTCTTATCTGCTGTGTGCAAATGTATGCAATAGTATATTGATATCGATATATATCTAGCTGAAAACTACGTATAAGAATAAGTCCATAATATGTATTGCATGACTTCTATGAGTGTTGTGAAAAGAGGTTTTTGTAAATGTTTTGAGAAAGAATGATAATAGATAGGCTCCCGGTTTAACCAAGTGCATGTAATGTGTTTAAAGAGTGATTGAAGGGAGATTTGCCCTCTCACTCATGACTATACATGGAACCTTTCTATTTCTTTTCTATGTGAAATCGTGCTAGAGCATCAAAAGGCAACAGTAGATTGGCCAGCCCCAGTCGCACATCATTTTCAACGTGATTTTAAGAAAAGCTAAAGAGTGCTCGATGCCTCGGGTGATGCTGTGTATTCCACTCGAGCTGCTCGCATGTGAACCTCTTGATTTAAAGTGAAGGGACAGTTGTGCTAGATGCCCCGATGATACTGTGTGTTCTATTCGAGAGCTTGCACCGTGCTTGATGCCTCAGATATGCTATGTACCTTCCCTTTGAGTAGCTCGCACGTAGTCTCCTAAACTTCTATGTGATGAGTAAAATCGTGCTAGATGCATCAGATATGCTGTGTGCTTCCCTCTGAGTTGCTCGCATGAGAGTTTATGAATTACTGTGTGATGGATAAACAGTGCTAGAGCCATCGTGTGCTGCTGTGTGTCTAACACTGACCTGCTAGCACGAGATTTTGAGACAACAAAAATGGGTGATAAGGATCCACGAGAGCACGATGTACCGTGACTATCTATGTGATATTTGTATGAGCTAAAGGGATGGTTAATCCACCCCCCCAAGCGTAGGGATCCCACACACCTGATTAGTGTAGCCTAGAATCCAACTATAGTCATAAGTCTTCATAAGTTTTTATGTATCTTCCCTTGCTGTGTGTTTGGGGATGTGATATGATATGATATTGTCACTACTGTGTGAGGTGACAGATATCTTCCCTTACTGTGTGTCTGGGGATATGTTAACCCATGATTTATGTCTCAACATGTAACTGATTTACAAAGTATAAAGCATTTTCTATATGTGATCTGTGTGAATAGATTATGCTATGTAAACTTGTGTGGTTTTGAAAGATGATCTATGTAAAGCTGTGTGCTACTATGTGAATATGCATATACCCATTTAGCGAATTGATGGTTTCGCAATGATGGAAGCTGTTTTAAAGAACATGCATATTGTTTTATAAGGAATGAACATATATGTATTTTAACATGTAGATAGTGTGGTTATCTACCTACTTGCATATTTTTCTTACTGAGCGTGTTATGCTCACCCCCTTATTTCTCCTCCACTGATACTACGCAGTAGTGAGTACTGCAGTCATCCCTGCTATGGTGTTCTCTAGTCATCCAATAGTATAGAGAGGTATACACTTGTGATGAAAAAAATTTGTATCCTATAAATTTTTGCACAATCTAGTAATATTTTGTACGAAAGGGATGTATAATTAATAGAAACTGATGTAAACGCTTCCGCACATATTTATAAAAGTCCAGTTTCTATTCTGCTTCATTTATTAAAATGAATTTATGTGAGATGTGGATTGGATTTGACTCACAGCCCAACTGTGAGTGGTAAGTAGTAAGGTAAGTTCACGAGAAGAGGGTAGTGATCGTGACAGAATGGTATCAGAGCAGAGTTGGTCTGATGTGAGTCTTATCCATAATTAGGAAATTATACATCCCTAGAGTACTGTGCATTATTTGGATACAAATGTGTATACCAAGCTGGAAAATGTGACTAAGACACTTATTTTGAGTATGCAGGATGTCTGATAGATGATGAGCCCGAGAGGCGTAGTGGGTCTAGTTCTCGTAGAGATCCACAAAAGCTTAGTGAGGCTGCTGAGGCCCGTATAACGCAGTTACAGCGTAGTGTAGACATGGTTATGGAGATGTTTACACAGGCTATGGCCAGAATGGAGGGTAGAGGGGAAAACCCTATTGGTCAGGCTACTGCACTTGAGAGAGATGAGCCAGCATAGCCTGCACCGAGACCTCCAGCTATAGAGGCAGAGATAACTGCACCTCCCCCAGTTCAGGACATTCACCCACCAGTTGAGGATCCTGTAGCTCCACGACAGGTTGGTAGAGAGGGAATTTATGATTGTGATCTGGGTAGACTGAGAGAATTTCGAAAGTTCGAACCACCTTCATTTAGTGGGGTGAAAAACCCAGTGTCTGCTGAGTATTGGTTACGAAATATGGAGAAGCTTTACCGATTCTTCCATTGCTCCGACCCAGAGAAGGTCACCTTTACGGCTTTTGTGTTAGAGGATGAGGTCGAGCATTAGTGGATGGCTACACAGCCGATGTTGAGTGCACGACACCCGATTGTGACATGGGACATATTTTTGGATGCCTTCAGGAGGCAATACATTCCAGCCACTGCATAGAGGAAGATGCAGTTGGAGTTTATGACATTGACTCAGGGAACCTAATTCGTAGATGAGTATGAATCTGGATTCACATCCCTGGGTAGATATGATATAGTGACTATGAGCCTGGAAGAGAGAAAGGTTCAGAAATTCCTAGAGGGATTGAGACCTTCCATTAGAGCTTGACTAGCTTTACTGGACATTACCACCTATGACGAGGTAGTACGCAGAGCTCAGCTATGTGAGCAAGACTATGAGCTACATGCCTCAGAGTTGAGTAAGAGTGGTAAGGGCAGAGATGGAGACCTAAAGAGATCAGTTAAGGATAAAGGGTTTCCAAAGGGCTGAAGGTTATTTGGTAAAGGGCCTAAGATTGAGGAGATACGAGAGAGGCCTGCGAAGCCTCCAGTGTATCAAACTTATTCTCCAGTACCAAGGGGCATTGTTATTGGTGGACCCCGACCTACCACCGATCAGAGCAGGTTATGTGGTCAATATCTTAGGGGTAAACCATGCTCGTTATTGACGAGATCATGTTACAGATGTGGTAAACCAGGGCACATAGCTCGGGAGTGTATGAAATTGATTGGTACAGCCCCACAGAAGGGCAAAGAGCCAGAGAAGGCTACAGGTGAGACACCTACACCTAAGAGGAAAGCCACAACTGAAGAGAAAGGGAAACAAATTGTTGGTCATGGAAGAGTGTTTGCTTTGGACCAAGCTTCTGCAGAGACGTCTAAGGATATGGTTAAAGGTACCATCCTAGTTGTTGATTTTAAAGCATTAGCATTGATTGATCCTGGTGCCAGGCATTCATCCATATCGCCTACTTTTGCATGTAAATTGATTGAACATGTACTACTTGTACCTCTAGGTAGGACTTTACTCATAAGCACCCCACTTAAAGAGAATGTAATGACAAAGTATGTCGGTAATAGTTGTAAATTGAAAGTAGGGGAAAAGGAGATGTTAGCTAATCTAATTTTGTTAAACATGAGAGATTTTGATGTACTCTTAGGAATGGATTGGTTAACTGTAAACCAAGTCGTCTTAGACTGTTATGCTAAGACATTAATGTTTCCTACCCCTGAAAAACAAATTGTAAGCTTTGCAAAGAAATGAAAGTAGTAAATTATGTCCAATAATGGATGTTTTACTAATCAAATGTGATTGTAATGTGTTGAAGATTTTATATCCTATGTGGTTGATTTGGATAAGGTGTATCAGGATATGGTTGACATCCCAGTGGTGCGAGAACTCCCTGACATCTTTCCAAAAGAGTTACCAGGATTGCCCGGATAGAGAGATGGAATTCTGTATTGATTTGGTGTCTAGAACTGAACCGATATCCAAACCACCGTATCAAATGACTCCAGTGGAATTGGTGGAGCTAAAGAAATAGTTGCAAGAGCTGTTAGAAAAAGGGTTTATCAGACCGAGCGTATCGCCTTGGGGAGCACCAGTTCTGTTTGTAAGGAAGAAAGATGAGAGTCTCTAACTGTGTATAGATTACCAGTTGTTGAACAAGGCTACCATTAAGAATAAATATCCCCTTCCACAGATAGATGATCTATTGGATCAGTTGCAGGGAGCATAGATCTTTTCGAAGATTGATCTAAGGTCTGGGTATCATCAATTGAGAATTCAGAGTAGAGATATACCCAAGACAGCGTTCCAGACCCGTTATGGCCATTATGAGTTTCTAGTTATGCCATTTGGGTTGACGAATGCTCATGCAGCATTTTTGGCTTTAATGAATGATGTGTTTAAGCCATACCTAGACAGATTCGTGATTGTCTTTATAGATGACATATTGGTGTACTTGAAGTCCAGGGAAGAGCATGAGCAACACTTGAGAACAGTGTTATAGACCCTCTGAGATGAGGAGTTCTATGCTAAACTCAGTAAGTGTGATTTCTGGCTGAATGAGATATCATTTTTGGGTCATGTAGTCTCAAGAAACAGTGGATCAATAGATCCGTCTAAGATAGAGGCTGTGGTACAGTGGGATAGACCCAAGACGATTACAGAAATCTATACTTTCCTAGATTTAGCAGGTTATTACCAATGATTTGTTGAGGGATTCTCTAAGCTGGCTACTCCATTGACACATCTCACTCGGAAGAATGTGGTATTCGAGTGGGATGATAAATGTGAGAAAGGTTTCTATGAACTAAAGCACAGACTGACCACCGCACCTTTTCTCACAATAGCCACCAATTCAGGAGGTTACTCAGTGTACACAGATGCCTCAAGACAAGGACTGGGCTGTATGTTGATGCAGGACGGGAAGGTAGTAGCATATGGATCCAGACAGCTTCAGGACCATGAGAGGAACTACCTGACCCATTATTTAGAGTTGGCAGCCATGGTATTTGCATTGAAAATATGGCGCCACTACTTATACGGTGAGAAATTTCAGGTGTATATAGATCATAAGAGCCTTAATATCTGTTTTCACATAAAGAGTTAAATATGAGGCAGAGATGATGGATAGAGCTTCTAAAAGATTATGAGTGCGAGATATTGTACCATCCAGGAAAGGCTAATGTTGTGGCAGATGCCCTGAGTAGAAAGAGCCTCGGAATGGTATCGCACATGATGGTAAGGGAATATGAACTGTTCGAGCAAATTGCGCACCTCAGGTTGGGTATAGACCCTCTTGATATTGACAGAGACTGTGTGATAGCTAGCCTGCGAGTGGAACCGGATTTGATTGACCGGATACACTAGGCTTAGAATGCCAATCTACTGTGTGAGGATCGTGCGAGTCAGATTCAAAGGGGTGACGTGGTCGATTTATTTATGAGTGATGATGGCCTACTGAGGTTTAGAGGTAGGATTTACGTTCTCGATGACCCAGAGCTAAAGAAATTGATATTGACAGAAGCTCATTCATCGAGATACACATTACATCCAGGAGGTAATAAGATGTACCAAAACCTCCGAAAAGTGTATTGGTGGTCAAGCATGAAAAGAGATAATCGCAGAGTTTGTGGTAAGATGTCTAGTATGTCAGCAAGTGAAGGTAGAGCATCAGAAGCCTGCAGGGCTATTGCAGCCTCTACCAGTACCAACATGGAAATGGGAGCATGTCACCATGGATTTCATCGTGGGATTGCCGAGGACTAAGAGGAACCATGATGCTATCTGGGTAGTGGTTGACAGACTGAAGAAATCTGCCTACTTTCTAGCTATGAAATCTACAGATACTTTGAGTAGTTTGGCAAAGTTGTATGTAAGGGAAATAGTGAGACTACATGGTGCTCCAGTGAGCATCGTATCGGATAGGGATTCTCGCTTCACTTCTCATTTTTGGGAACAATTCCAAGAAGCTATGGGAACCCGATTGTGTTTCAGTATTGTTTTCCATCCTCAAACCGATGGTCAATCAGAGAGAACTATCCAGACGTTAAAGGATATGTTGAGAGCGAGTGCTATGGAATTTAAAGGCTCCTGAGATGATCACTTACCGTTAGCTAAATTTGCATACAACAATAGTTATAACTCAAGTATCGGGATGGAACCATATGAAGCCTTGTACGGTAGAAGGTGTCGTTCCCCTATTGGTTGGGAAGAAGTGGGTGAGAGGAAAATGTTTACTCCTGATTTGGTGCAGTAAGCCTCTGAGGTTGTTCAGCTAATATGTGAGAGATTGTGAACAGCTCAGAGTAGGCAGAAGCTATGCTGACATAAGACGAAGGCCACTGGAGTTCACTATGGGTGACTCGGTATTTTTAAAAGTCTCTCCCTCAAGAGGAATTATGAGGTTCGGTAAGAAGGGTAAGTTGAACCCTCGGTATATCGGACCGTTTGAGATACTGGAGCGAGTGGGAGATAAGGCTTATAGAATTACGTTGCCACCGGAGTTGGCAAGCATTCATAATGTCTTCCACGTATCGATGCTTAGAAAGTACCATCCAGATCCAAGTCATGTGATTTGATATGAGCCATTAGAGCTCAATGATGATTTGACATATGTAGAGAGACCGATCCGGATACCGGATAGGAAAGAGAAAGTGCTACGAAACAAGACGATTCTGCTTGTTAAGGTTCTCTGGCAACACCACACTTCAGAGGAGGCTACGTGGGAGTTAGAGAGCCTGATGCGGGAGAAGTACCCCCGACTCTTCGAGGATTGACTTGGTTTTAATTTGAAGGACCAAATTTCTTAAGGGGGAGGAAATGTAAGACCCGAACTTTGTGTTATTTCTTTAAGAATATATCATTTGAATATGTAAATATGATATATCGATCAATAAAGAAGAAATAATACAATTTCGAGTTTATCTTATGTAATTGGAAGATGGTAAGTTTTAAAATACCGAAATAAGAGCTTGGGTAAATTCAAAATAAACCGAATGTAATTAGGTTAAACCAATTGAAAATATGGACTCAAAACGCAAAAATATAGGGAGTCCAAGAAGGGAAGTTGTCCTGAAATGATAACTCAGAAATTTCCCCACAATGGGAATTTATCTCCGAAATAAGGAATAAATTTATTTTCAGAGAAATAAAAATAAAAATATGACAAACATATATATTTGAAGAAATAAAAATAATATATATGTACATGTGTGTGCGGATATCAATGTACGTAAAATACATTGTAATAATAATATTATAATAATAATAAATAATAATAAGAGATATTTTATTATTATATTATTATTATTATAATATTATAAGATATTTTTATACTATATTATATTATAATTTAATATAGTATATAAAAAGGAAAAAAAGAAAGAGAAAGAATAAATCTGGAAAAAAATCGAAAAAAAGGGAAAGAAGCCGAAAACGCGAGGAACAGTGGACCGAAGCCCGATCTCCACTGTTTCCTTCCACCGGCGAGCAACAGGCGGCGCAGGACAGCACGAGGCATTCAGCGAGTGACGATCGACTCCAAGGACAAGTCGGGGAGCAGTCAAGCACCGTGAGGACTGCCGGAGAAGGCAGATCGACGAGGAGAAGGCCGTGGGAGAGAAAGGGGGATTCGTCGACACCGACGCCTCCAAGCCAAGCCAATCGAAGCCTCTCGAGGTCGAGGCACGTCGAATGGTGCCAGAATCATCCTAAGGATCAGCCATAAATGTCGACAACGACCAAAATCAGCCTGAACCGATTTGGGCCAGTTTAGTGTGAAAGGGATTGAACCGTTTCATACCGGTTCAGTCAAAGGAGAGAGAAAAAAATTTGGGAAAAAAATTCAGTGTTACCCCGGCACAGCAGTAGATTGGTAAGTGGTTGAAAATCGATCGATTTATTTTTCGAATAATTAATTTGAATTTACATTAGACCAGAATTAACCGGTTTAAATATATATGCTGTGTAGCGAAAAAAACGGTAGGCGACGTGTACGAGTTCGAGCGGACCTCGACTTACGTGCCACCAAGGAAAGATTTGACTTATGAGAATACATCCGGAACCAATTAGATTGCGTAATTTGAGGAGATCGAGGAAATTGAATTCGCAATTGACACATTTTTCAAGGTAAGTGACTTATGTAAGCTATAGAGATAACTATACTTATGTTTTCTTATATGCTATATGCAAATGTATGTGATAGTGTATAGATATCGATATATATCTAGCTGAAAACTACGTATAAGAATAAGTCCATAATATGTATTCCATGACTTCTATGAGTGTTGTGAAAAGAGGTTCTTGCAAACGTTTTGAGAAAGAATGATAATAGATAGGCTCCCGATTTAACCAAGTGCATGTAATGTGTTTAAAGAGTGATTGAAGGGAGATTTGCCCTCTCACTCGTGACTATACATGGAGGGTTTCTATTTCTTTTCTGTGTAAAATCCTGCTAGAGCATGAAAGGCAACGGTAGATTGACCAGCCCTGCTCGCACATCATTTTCAAAGTGATTTTGAGAAAAGCTAAAGAATGCTCAATGCCTCGAGTGATGCTGTGTATTCCACTCGAGCTGTTCGCACTAGATTTTGGGAATCATGTTAGAGCCTTGAGTATTACTGTGTGTCTTGCTCTGATTATGCTCGCATGTGAACCTCTCGATTTAAAGTGATAGGATAGTTGTGCTAGATGCCTCGATTCTACTGTGTGTTCTATTCGAGAGCTCGCACCATGCTCGATGCCTCAGATATGCTATGTGTCTTCCCTTTGAGTAGCTCGCACGTAATCTCCTAAACTTCTGTGTGATAAGTAAAAACGTGCTAGATGCCTCAGATATGTCATCTGCTTCCCTCTGAGTTGCTCGCACGAGAGTTTATGAATTGATGTGTGATGGAAAAACAGTGTTAGAGGCGTCATGTGCTGCTGTGTGTCTGACACTGACCTGCTCACACGAGATTTTGAGACAACGAAAAATGGGTGATAAGGATCCATGGGAGCACGATGTACTATGAGCGTTAGCCATGAGGTACGATGTACCGTGACTATCTGTGTGATATATGTATGAGTTGAAAGAATGGTTGATCTGCCTCCCCAAGCGTAGGGTTCCTACACACCTGATTAGTGTTGCTTAGAATCCGACTATGGCCATAAGTCTTCATAAGTTTTTATGTATCTTCCCTTGCTGTGTGTCTGTAGATGTGATATGATATGATATTGTCACTACTGCATGAGGTGACAAATATCTTCCCTTGCTGTGTGTCTCAAGATATGTTAACCCATGATTTATGTCTCAACATGTAACTGATTTACAAAGTATAAAGCATTTTCTATATGTGATCTGTGTGAATAGATTATGTTGTGTAAACCTGTGTGATTTTGAAAGATGATCTATGTAAAGCTGTGTGCTACTGTGTGAATATGCACATACCCATCTAGCGAATTGATGGTTTCACAATGATGGAAGCTGTTTTAAAGAACATGCATATTGTTTTATAAGGAATGAACATATATGTATTTTACCATGTAGATAGTGTGGTTATCTACCTGCTTGCATATTTTCCTTACTGAGCGTGTTATGCTCACCCCCTTATTTCTCCTCCACTGATACTACGCAGTAGTGAGTACTGCAGTCATCCCTGCTACGGTATTCTCTAGTCATCTAGCAGTATAGAGAGGTATACACTTGTGATGAAAAAAAATTCTGTATCCTGTAAATTTATGCACAGTCTAGTAATATTTTGTACGAAAAGGATGTATAGTTTATAGAAACTGATGTAAACACTTCCGTACATATTTATAAAAGTCTAGTTTCTATTCTACTTCATTTATTAAAATGAATTTATGTGAGATGTGGATTGGATTTGACTCACGGCCCAACTGTAAGTGGTAAGTAGTAAGGTAAGTTCACGACAAGAGGGTAGTGATCGTGACAATAAGGATCACGAGCAGTGGAAATCGAAGGAAGTGATTTGAGCATGATTCGAGGTAAGGGATTTATGCAAAACTATAGAGATAGCTAGACGTATTGTGATAAAGCCCTATATGTGAATGATAAATATCAATAAGTAGATAGATATCAAATTATCTATGTGAAAACCGAGCATAAGTATAAACTCATATGCATGGATTATATGTCTACAATGTTTTGGTGTGAAAAAGATGTTCATAAACGTTTCGAGTGCGTGTAATCATAAACTGGCTCCCAGTTTGACTATTGTATATAAAATGCATGTAATTCTGAGTGAAAAGTATTTAATGAGTGATTGAAGGAAGATTGCCCTCTCACTCATACCTGTGTGTAAAGCCAGCTATCGATTTTTATGTGTGACTTGTGCTAGAGCCAATGTGACAATGGTAGATATACCAGTCATGCTCGTACATCATTTTTAAAAGCATTTCTGAGAATAGCAAAAGGGTGCTCGATGCCTAAGGTGATGCTGTGTGTTCCACTCGAGAGCTCGCACTAGATTTTTGGTAATCATGCTGGAGCCTTCGAGTATTGCTATGCGTCTTGCTCTGACTATGCTCGCATGTAATTTCCTAATAAAACCGTGCTTGAAGCCTCAGGTATGCTGTGTGCTCTTACACTGAGTTGCTCGCATAAGATTTTTATGATTATGCTATGTATTGAGTAAAATCGTGCTTGAGCCATCATGTATTGTTGTGTGTCTTGCATTAACTTGCTCATATGTGGTTTATGGATATGATGTAAGGAGTACAAAACCATGCTGGAGCCGTTATGTACTGCTGCATGTCTTGCACAGACCTGCTCGCACGAGATTTTGAGACAATGAAAATAGGTAATAAGGATCCACGGGAGCACGATGTACCGTGAGAGTTAGCCATAGAGTACGATGTGTCGTGATTTTAGTATGAGCTGAAGGGATGGTTGATCTGCCTCCCCAAGCATAGGGTTCCCGCACACCTGATCGATGCTTGCCTGGAATCCAACTATGGCCATAAGTCCAATATTTATTTGAGTGATATGAAATTGTCACTATTATGTGTGGTGACATATATTTCCTTTGCTGTGTGTCTTGGGATATGATAACCCATAATTATGTCTTATGTATATTGATTTGCTGAGTGTAAAGTGATTTTTAAATGTATGATTTTAAAGATAAGTTGTGTGAAAAGAGTGTGTTGTGTGAATATGCATATACTCATCCAGGGAATTAATGATTTCGCATCGATGGAAGGTATTTTAAAGAATGCATATGTTTTATAAGGAAAGTGAATATTTATATTTTAAGCATGTAGATAGTGTAGTTATCTACCTGTTTTCATATTTTCCTTACTGAGCATGTTAGCTCACCCCCTTATTTCTCCTCCACAGATTCCACGCAGTAGTGAGTACACTGTAGTTGTTTCCTACTATCGTGTTGCTTCTGTCATCCAGCAGTATAGAGGTATACACTTGAGATGAAAAATTTTGTATCCCGTAAACTAATGCACAGTAAAGTTTGTATTTTGTATTTTGGGGGATGTATATAATAGAAACTGATGTAAACACTTCCGTACATATATATAAAAGCCCAATTTCTATTCTACTTCATTTAAATGAATTTATTAAATTATAAATGGATGAGAGATGGATTGGATGTTGACTCACAGCCCAACTGTTGAAAGTAAGGTAAAAGTCATGAGAGAGAGAGAGAGAGGGTCGTGACATATATTGACACGAGACGCAGACCATTGGAGTTTATGGTCGGCGAATCTGTGTTTTTGAAGGTATCCCTGGTGATTGTCGAATTCAACCAAATTTAAATTACTAGTCTTACCGAAATTTTACAGTAACGGTAAATCTAGGTCGAACCCTAGAGACTGGTGGATTAATTATCAATGCAATAACTAAAATAATTGGGGAGTGTAATTTAACAGAATTAAAATCTTAAAACAGAATTGATATTCGATTAATTATAAAAAGGGTAAACCAAGATTAACATCTTCGATTCAAAGGAATAGCGAAGTAACTAACAATTGATCCTTAACACCTAATTTACCATCTTGTCTTCAATTATTTAGCTGAGATATTGTCTCCCAGCAAGACAATATCTCTTCTTCCCTACTATTATTAACTTAAGCCCAGCACCCAAATTAAATTCTTATCCCTAATCGAATCGGTTTTGACACAACCCTATTTAGAGTAGGAATAACATTAACACTCTAGGAAGGCTACTAAACCGAATAAAACTACAACCACGGGTTGAGTGTTTAATTCGTTCTATTGTTTCACTTAGAGTTGACGAACCCTAATTGCCACTAGTTCTGATTTCTATCACAACAATTACGGATTGTGGAAATTTCAAATAGCATACAATCAGATTCGAAGATTTTCTAATTGCCCAGATCATATAATTTTCTCATGCAATTGAATCAATTAATACCAGAAACAATAGATAATTGAATCAAAAGATAGTTTAGAACAACAAACCGTGTTTCTCAATCGTTTATTTTACTGGATTCAATTCCCTTGAACCAAATAAAGGATTTAGCAGTACATGATTATTGGAAATGAAAATAAAAATATAGAAGGTGAATTATTTTTTTATTTCGACTGTTGCCCTCTTCTGTATCTCTGATGTTCTCCCTAAAGAAAACAAAACTATATATATATAGTAAAAAAAAAAAACCTAAATTCAAAAATCTTATTAAAAGTAGGAAAAGGGTTGACATATTCAGGCTTTTTCTTAACAACTAGTTTTTGAGTGGAAATATGCCGAATTGAATCTTAGGCTCTTCTTCAAAGTTGTAAATCAATAAGTCAGCGTTCCACTGGGTCTGACTTTGCATAATTTGGAGGATTGGTGTGAGACCCATATTTGTGTATGACATTTCTTATGATTTCCATTTGTATGACATTATTATATGGA
The DNA here is from genome assembly GCA_033439115.1 of Firmiana major. NCBI lineage: Eukaryota > Viridiplantae > Streptophyta > Magnoliopsida > Malvales > Malvaceae > Firmiana > Firmiana major. The sequence goes on along the minus strand of CM065907.1, from coordinate 36,632,775 downwards.
ATTATAAGATGGTTGATTTGGACCTGATAAATGTGGATGAAATAAAATAACGTACGTAAAATGGCATAAGGGCAAATTGGGAAAGTAGGGACCCAAAAGTTTAGTTAAAGGAATTTAATCATTCTGACTAAAGATAAGAACTTAAAATGTGAAAAGATAGTGAGTTGATGAAGGGAAGTCAGTGTGATTTGGTCCCAAAGGTATTACTGTAGAGGAAAGTGCCAAAAAGGCTCAATTAAGCCTATTTCGATTTTACGCGATTTGGATATTTTGGGGTTAAGGAAAGGGACTCCAAATTGATGAGAATGGATGTCAGAAGAGTGAAGATATAAATTCTGAAATAAGATGTGAAAGATAAATGCAAATTTGGGTTAAAGTATAAGGAAATGAAGCATAAAGAAAATACTACCTTGAAAATAAGGCTTAAAATTGGGTTATGTGAATAACCGATGAATTAAGCCCGAGATGTGTCTGAAATGGACATGGATACTTAATAAATATGTCAAGACATGTTTGAGGATGATGTATGATAAATTTAATTGAAATTAATAGGCTGAAAATTGGGAGAAATACCTAATGGGCCAAGAGATCATTTTAAAGCCCATTTACGGATGTGTTCGGTTTAATCGACTTGTGTGGGCCGAATTGCCCAAATGAGTGGGCCATTTTATGAACCAAATATGAATTTGATTTAAGGCCCTACATGTCGTAAAATTTACAGCCCAAAGACCCAATGGGAAAGCCCAAACTGAGAGCTCACAAGATCAAGCCCAAAACATGTATGCCTTAAGGCCCATTTAAAGTATCCAAGCCCAACACCCATGACCCAAACCCATAACTCATGGATTTATTTTAACCCATCAGATTTTAAAGGCTTAAAATTGATAAATTTCAGCCAAAAGACTTAGCAAAAATCGGACAAACCTTTCTTCTTCACCAAACCGAGACTAGTTCCACCATTGAAGACAAAGTGAGTAAGCTTTCTCTCTCTAGAAAAATCACTAGGTTAGAGATAGAATTGGACCAAACTTTATTCTAAAAAGTTGCTCAAAATTGAGTGAGGATTATCATACCCAAAAATCAGCACCTGATCAGCTCATATGTGTCCCATGAAAATTATGCAAATTTTTCGGCCAAGTGTGAGAAAGGTAAGCTAGGCATGTCTACAAGCTATCAACTTATAGTATCTGTATGTATGGATTTTTCTAAGAATATTGGTGTGATTATTGGCTGCTGAAAATATGATTTCATGATGAACAGGTGTTGGCCGAAAATGGGTATGAATGGATTCATGCATGTATGATGAATTTTAATGCATGGCTATGATGGATAACATGTGTACATGATGTTTCCATGGTTAGTTTCATTCAATTTGGTGGATTACTGGTTGAATAAATTCATGGCAGCCAAGTGTTTGATGAAATGCTTGTGTGAAGCATGATATTAGGTTAAGCCATGCACATTTAGTGTTTGATAATATGCTTGAAAGAGTTTTGGCATGAAAAACTAGGCATGTTGGCGTGGTTGGCATGGCATTCGGTCATGGATTGCCGTGGATGGCCTTTGGCCATCAAGCTAAGGTCATGAGACATTATGGGCCTAGCCCAAAGATAGAAAGCCCATTTCAGAGTTTAAAGACTTGATACAGGGCCCAATAACGGTCAACGGACCCGATAAGCCCGATAAACTCCGAAAGAGAAAAAAATTAAAGGAAAAAGGGCTCGGGAAATTTATCCACTATAATTTATTTATATTGGGCCCATTATTTTAAATGAAATCCATTATGATAAAAATATGGAAATTAACTTGATAATGGTTATCTACAGTTCTCGAGATTGGATTAGGAGCCGATCGAACGGGACAAGCTTCCACCAGTTGAATTTAGTGTTGCTCGACATCTTTTGAGGTAAGGGAATTTTATAAGTATTTAGAGGTAGCTGTACGTAGTTTCAAGAGAATTTACATTACGTTAAATTCATTAGGCTACCCAAAAATAGAATAATAATTTTTACGAAAATTATGGAAATCATGACAAATTACTATTTTGCCCCCAGTTAGGAAAATTTCAAAAAGGGTAGTAAGGCTATGAAATTTCATGAATTTCATGATTTTGATATTTTTATGATGATATTGCTTTAATTCAAGCAATTTATGGATAAGTTGGCTATTATTTTCATTTTTTAAGTGAAAAGGCGCATGTTAGGTGCAAATTGGGGTTTATTTGACATGTTTTGATGAAATTGAGCCACCTACCAGTTTTATATGAGTTTTAATCGTGCTGGAGCACTGCCCGCACTGGATTTCATCTTTTAACTCATACACAGAGTGCTGGAGCCTTACTCACGCTATTTTACAGACTTATTTTCACATGACTATCATACTGGAGTTTTTACTCGTACGAGGTTTTCACTGAGTTTTTATACGTATCCGTACTAGAGCTTTTCTTGTACGTGGATTTTAATTGAATTTATAATTATTTTAAGTCGTACTGGAGCATTGCTCATACGCAAATTTCATTGATTTCTATGAAACTATGGTAAAGGTTCGCTTGCACGAGGTTTTTAAATATCATGAATATGCATGGAGTCGTGCTAGAGCTTCACACGCACAAAGACTGATATGACATGCATATAGCCGTGTTAGAGCCTCCTGCAGACTGTGTGTCACAGTGAGATGATATGCTCACACGTGCATACTGAGACATAATTTGTATGAGTGGATAAAACCTCTTGCAGGCACCCTCTGACTAAAATTGGGTTCATGGATTACGTTGTACCGTGTATATCACATGGAGTATGCTGTACCGTGGGGATTGTTGGAGTGGAGTGGCATTAGCCACGAGGCAATAAGCCTTGCCCTCGCAATCCTGATGTTATGCTATTCTGGCAGATAGGAATGACCCACCTCCCGTTTCAGGTGTGATGCCCCGCACACTAGGATCCGTGTAGCCAAGGATCACGAGGATATGGCCATAGTCCTGGATATTACCGATATAGTCACTTACATGTCTCACATGATAAATCCTTTGGTCTTGATAGACCAGGGGAGACCCAAGGGAGGGGTCAGGCCCGATCTTCTTATGAATTCAACTGAGATTTGATTTTCCTACAGAAGGATTTTATGAAACTTTCGTGAATTGTAACCCTAAGAGAAGGGTGATTTATTTTGTTGAATTGGATTAGATCCCTTGAGTTTATCACATTTTTAACCCAGATGGGGTGTTTTAAATCGATTAATTCAGTTGAGCATTAGATGTTTTCACATGAGAATCATTCCATGTTTTAGATGCCAATTTCCTGTTTTAGAACAGTTGATATATATATATATATATATATATATATATATATATGTACAACATATCATTGTTTTACCTCATGCTTACATATCCTGATTTCCTATCAGCATGTAGATAGTATAGCTATCTATCTGTTTATATTATTGCCTTATTGAGCATGTATAGCTCACCCTTTCATTTTCACCCCCTTTTTAAAGCTTCCACCTTAGAGATAGTGGGTGTAGAGAGTAGACGGCACAGCTGATTGTCTGTGGTTCCCATCGACTGTCAGGTATAAACAATGTATAGAATTTTGTATTAGTATGCTTACAGCACAATATTATGTATGAAGGAATATTTGGGGATGTAAACATAAGTAGATTAATTGTAAATGTATGAGAATTGTGTGATGTATAAAATGTAAGACTCGATTTTTATCAAAATTCCTTATGATTCATGTGATGTAAACATGGTTATATGTAGATTGAATCATAAGAAGAGTTATACGTGAATGGAAAAATTCAAATGGAATGAATAAAAATTCCCTTACCTCATTTTTCTGTATAGTCTGACCTTTCCACTGATGTCTCGTCACGCAGTCCGATTTGCTCTCAATCCAATCTTCGAAACTACGTATAAATATTCATCAGGTTAAATACAATATAATTAATTGTATTTCATATTTTCTGAGCTTAATTTAAATCATTTAGCTTGTTTACCCATATTGGGCCCGATTGTACCATAATGGGCCTTAACTGGCCTTAAGCCCATTTTCCACTTACTATTCACATCTTCAAAGTCTATTAGGCTCATTGGGTCCATCAGTATTTATTGGGCCTCGTTCTAAACTCTTGGATAGCTTAATTAATTATTTACGACAATTTATCTTAAATTCCAAAATTTAATTCATTTTATACGGAATTAATCCGTAATTTATGAGTTAAATTTCTAACACGCATAACTATGCAAATTATCATAAATAAGGGTTACTTACCCGAGATTCTATGATAGTACACAAATCGAGGCTAACTCGAGCTTTCGTTTGACGCTAATTGTCGAGCTACATAATTACATATTTTTTTGGGTAAATTTTCAGTCGAATATTAATCAAATTAAATATTCTGAAATTTAAATCGGTCAATTTCGAGTGCTTACTGGCTTACCAGTAGCTCGATTGCATCACTGGAATTTTTCCTAATTTTTTCTCTTTTTCTTTTTCCCTTTTTCTCTTTCTTTTCTTCTTTTCTGGCTAAACCGATTCGGTCCGATTCAGCCCGGTTCAAATCGGTTCGATTCAGCCGGTTCAGTCCGGTTCAATTTTCTCCTTCGCCTTTCGTCGTCGGTCAGTTCTTCGCCGGCTTTAGTCTCCAGCTTGTTCGTGAGGCTGTCCGGTGCATGGATCTGGTGTCGGTTTCACCAAGAGTGGCCGGAAATTGGCCGATCCGGCCTCTTCTCTCCTTGGCGTCGGTGCCATCTTTCTCATGCGCCGTTCGACGCCGTTTCTCGTCGATCCGCGCCTAGATCGGTGCCGCTGTTACCCCCTCTGACCGGTGGCGAGATGCTTCCCCTTCCTCCAGCCTCTGATCGTCTCTCTCTCCTCCATTTCACTCCTCTCCTCTCGGTTTCTCTCACTTTCTCACTCTTTCTCTTGCCGGTCGCCTTTCCTTATCCGTCTACCAGTGCCGGCGTGGCCTCAGCTGCCCCTCTCGTCCGGCTTCTCCTTGGTGGCTCCGTCAGTGAGGCAGAAGGCGAGGCTGGGTTCCCCCTCCCGCGTCTTCCTTCCTTCGTTTCTTACAGAATCACGATTTCACGATTCTGTTTTATTTTTTTTATTTTTTTCAATTTCTTTTCTTTACTTATTATATTTTATTTTAATCAAATAAAATATAATAAAACCCAAAATATCCCAATTCAATTAATATTTTATTCATTTAATCAATAAATGAATTTATCTGTCTTATTTCATCTTTTTGATATATTTTTTCAATATTTTCGGGATAATTTCTTGAAGTGCAAATTTCGATTTATTCCGATAAATTCATATCTTGATCAATTGGACTTGAAATTTAATTATTTATTCGTTATTGATCAAGATTTCTCAAATCTATATTTATAATGAAATTTTCTTGTCAAATTAATACCGAATTTCAATCTTTTGACCGTTTTACCCTTCAACGTGTTCAAGACCAAACCAATCCAACTTCCCTTCACGAACACTCACTCATTTCGTGTTTTAAATCCTTATCTCCAATTCAAATGGTCTGAATCCCATTCGTTTAATCTGTGGCCATTTCAATCCTTCATTTGATCTTTAAATGCATTTGAGAATTTTTATTCATTCCATTTGCATTTTTCCATTCACGTACAACTCTTCTTATGATTCAATTTACATATAACCATGTTTACATCACATGAATCACAAGAAATTTTGATAAAAATTGGGTCTTACATAATCTCCCCCACTTAAGAAATTTGGTCCTCCAAATTAGAACCAATTCAAATGGGTCCATAAATAACCCCGGTTACGTCTATCGTATCATTCTCTTTAATTCTCATGTGATTTTGTTTTTCAACATACGACCTACTCCCTTTGAGCTTCAACAGTCTCCATCTCTTATCAGCATATCTTTTCTGTCTGCTCTGAGGTGTTCTTAATCTCTCACAATCAACAGAACACCCTCAGAGACTTATTATACCTAATCAGGAGCAATTTTATGTCTGTCACCCACTTCTTCCTATCCAAGTCGGGGAACAACTCCTACGGCCATGCAATGCCTCATATAATGTTATCCCAATACTCAAGTGATACCTGTCGCTATTAACGAATTCAATTAGTAGCAACTGATCATCCCAGGAGCTTATAAAATCAAGGGCACACGCTCTCATCATATCCTCCAGAACCTGTACAGTCCCCTCTGACTAACCATCTCTCTGAGGATGGAACGCTGTGCTAACACTCAATCGAGTTCCCATAGCTTCCTGAAAAATGTTCCCAGAAGTGGGAAGTGAAGCGAGAATCCCTATTTGTTATCATGCTCACTAGGACGCTGCATAATGTTTCACAATTTTTTGTACACATAAATCCGCCTACACACTCAGAGTATCTAGGGATTTCATAACCAGAAGGTGGGTAGACTTAGTCAATCTATCGACTATCACCCAGATAGCCTTGTGATTCCTGCGGTCCTCTATAACCCATCACAATATCCATGGTAACTTGTTCCTATTTCTGTGTCGATATAGGTAGAGGCTGCAATAACCCTGCAACGTCTATTACTCGACCTTAATCTGCTGACATACGAGACACTTCTTCACAATCTCTACAATGTCTCTTTTCATATCTGACCACCAATGTCCTTTTCAGAGATTTCGATATATTTATTAGTTCCCGGATGCACTGTATATCCCGAAGAGTGAGCTTCTGACAATAACGATCTCATTAACTGTGGTCCTGGGGCGCACTTATACTATCGCTGAACCTGAGTAAGCCATCATTATTCACTGTGAACTCTGTCACTGCACCCATCTGAATCTGACCCATACTATCGACACCCTATGATCATCATGCTAAGCCTGTCAAATTTGGTCACTCAAATCCGATTCTAATCTCAGGCTAGCTATCACAAAATCACTGTCATCATCAGATGGTGATGACGGGATCACATCACTATGGAGGCTCACAATTGCTCTAGCAGCTCACGCTCCCTGGCCATCAAATATAATACCATCCCGAGGCTCTTTCCTGGGTGGTACAATTTTCACGATCATAATCTCTCAAAAGCTCTAACCCACTTTGTCATCTCATATTCAACTCTTTCTGTGTAAATACTTAGGGCGTTTCTGATCAGTGCATACATGAAATTTCTCACCGTATGAGTAGTGGCGCCATATCCTTAGTGCAACCACTATGGCTATCAACTTTAAACCATGGGTCGGATAGTTTCTCTCATGGTCCTTAAACTGCTTGGATCCATAAGCGACTATCTTCCCATTTTGCATCCATACACAGCCCAATCCTTGTTTTGAGGCATCCATATACACTGAGAAACCTCATAAGCTGTTGGGTATGGTGGAAATAATTAAGGTGGTCAGTTCATACCTCAATACACCAAAACTCACCGAAGCAACTTTCATACTTATCATCCCACTTGTATGCAATCTTTTTCAGAACGAGATGTGTCAACTGAGTAGCCCATTTCGAGAAACTCTCAACAATTCATCTGTAAAATAGTTTTTAGTTGCTGCTCATGCTCTTCCCTGGACTTTTAATACATCAAAATATCATCGCTAAGGATGACCACAAATTAGTCCAGGTATAGTTTAAATACCTTGTTTATCAATGCCTTAATGGTTACGAAAATCATTTTGGGCACATTCACATTCCGAATTCTTAATGGATGTTACCAAGGATATCAGGAAACTCCCTGACCACTAGGATATCTGTTAATTTTGGATGTGCCTTATCCATACCAACCACACAAGCGATGAAACATTCCCATCATTACTCATCTCGTCTATACAATCATTCACTCCTTTAATTACAATCACTACACCTCTTTCATCACGTGTCAAACTTACAGTACACTTTTCAGGGGTGAAAACATCACTATCTTTGGATAGAAATCTGAACAATATAATTTGCAGCTGAATTAATCTAAACTCAAATATTACTTCAAAATTATTCATATTCCATTGAATAAAATCGGCTGACTTATACTTCTTCCCCTGTTTTCGACTTATAATCTCTTCATAATTATTTCATTAGTTAACCCTCCTTCATTGGGGTGCTAACTATCAGCATTATTCCCAAAGGTATAGGCATTCGTGTCTTTCACTAACTTATATGCAAATGAGAGCGGTATGAATAAATGTGTGGCACCAGGATCAATGAAAATAATTACTTCATTATTCACAACCAGTGTGGTATCTTCTACCACATCAAATGAAACATCAATAGTATCCTAGCCCAAGGCTTACACTCGCCCTCGTCCAACTTCTTATTTCCGTGGTAACTACCATATATCTAACCCTGCTTAGTAGTAGGTCGGGATCCTCCAATCACAATACCCCTCGTAAGTTTTGAAATTGAATACACTAGGGGTTTATCAATCATCTTACCCCGTGACTCATCACCTCTAATCTCTTACCATACTGTCTCTTTCTCGCTCTGACATCTCTGTAATACACTATTCTCTTTCTGTCTCTATTTCGACCCTTACTACCTTTCTCAATCTCAAAGGCATGCAACTCATGATCTTATTCACACAACTGTAGTGTGCGCACTGCCTCGGCATAGGTAGTGATACCTAGCGGGGCCAATCGAACTCTAATTGATAATCTGAGCCCTTCCATGAACTTTCAGACATCTCGACTCTCACTGTTCATAGTGTCGGGGTCATACCTGCCCAATAATATAAACTGGGATTCATACTCGTCAATCATCCAGTTCCTCTGGGTTAGAGTAAAGAATTTTATCTGTAATTTTCTTTAAGCAGTGTTCGAGATATTCTATCACCGAAATACATCTAGAATTATTTTCCATGTCCATTCTGGATGTCTAACTCTTAATATGGGTCAAGCAGACTTCCACCAATGCTCCGACTCGCCCTCAAATCCCATGCATGCTCTGAGAAATTAGCTCTCAAAATATTCTTCACACTCCACTCCAACCTCAAGAAGTGTGTCTCAATATTGTCTGATCTCTCTGTCAGACTCTGTGGGGCATGCTCAACATCAGCCTCCACTTCAATCTCATCTTGAGTCTTATGTGGTGACTTTGTAAGACTCTCAGGCCTCTCTCTACGACCTCGAGCTCGTGTACTCGCCCCACTACCATAGCGGCTATCAGTTAATGACTATATTCTTGCATTTGAAACCAAATTCTTAGCTGAAATTTCATCTCGATATACACAATTATATCTAAATTGTAAATGCACAGTACTGTAAATGGATATGATGTTGGGGATGGAAGGTTATGTAAATACCATTGTGAATGTATTTAATTAAAGTCAAAGGATAGTAAATCCTAATGTGTGAATGTAAATATGGAAAATGGAATGGTAAATAGGTTGAGGGGACTAACACCAAATCATAGCCCAACTGTTGGTAGGATGGTTATGATCAGAGAAAGGTAAGAATTAAATAACAAACGAAAAATTTGTAGTGATTTTTAGGTAATTTGGGTCATGACATAAAACATACCGACCACTCTATTATATGATAAATGATATCAGTATGCAGGCATGTGATATTTCTTAATGGTTAAAATGGTATATCAATATTTATTCACAGCCCAACTTGGTCAGAGGGATCTGTCATAAGTAGGTAAGAAAAGATTTTTCAAAAGCGAAAAATTTATACCGATTTATGGTAAGTATTGGGTCGTGACAACTCGAACTCCATTTAGAGGCAAAATTCCAAACAGCACTAAAATTATCCAATTTCTTCGGTTAAGCTGTTGAAGCCCAATTTATCTGCCAAAATCACAAAATTAACATAAGTACTCTAATTAAGATGAGAAACATAGCAAAATATTAGAATGTAGAAGGAAATAAATAATAAAAATATGACACTCATCAAATTCCCCCACACTTAAATTTTTGCACGACCCACTGTCCCAAAACAGCCCCCACAACATAATTGCTTGCATCACATATTATTTCGAAAGGCAACTCCTAATCTGGTGATTGAATGATAGAGGTAGAAGTCAAAGATGACTTCAATTCATCAAAAGCTGCCTTTTACTCTTCATCGAATTCAAAGGGTACGTCCTTCTGTAACAACTTCAACAATGGTAGTGCTATCTTCGAGAAGTTCCTAATGAATCTGCGGTAAAAACCTACATGACCAAGAAAAGAACGCACTTCCCACACACTAGTGGGGTAGGGTAAGCTCAAAATCAAATCAATCATAGCCTTGTCTACTTCAATCCCCTTGGATGAAACTACATGCCCTGAAACAATGCCTTGTTCTACCATGAAATGACATTTTTCAAAATTCAGCACTTGATTAGTTTTAATGTAACGCTCAAGCACACTCATCAAATGATTTAAGCACTTATCAAATGAGTCACCATGCACTGTGAAATCATCTATGAACACCTCAATGTAAATTTCCAAAAAATCAGAAAAAAAAAAAACTTACCATGCATCTTTAAAAAGTACCTGGTGCATTATAAAAGCCGACCGACATCCTCCTAAAAACAGATGTTCTAAATGGGCATGTGGAAGTTGTTTTCTCTTGATCTTCTGGTTTAACCACAATCTGGTTATAACCTGAAAATCCATCAAGAAAACAGCAGTGAGATTTACTAGCTAAACGCTCAATCATTTGATCAATGAAGGGTAAAGGAAAGTGATTTTTTCTAGTTGTCGAATTCAGCTTGCGGTAGTCTATACACACTCTCCACTCATTCTGCACTCTCATTGGAATAAGCTCATTATTTTGATTTCTCACAACTGTGATCCCAGTCTTCTTTGGCACAACATGGATTGGACTAACCTATTTACTATCCGAAATTAGATAGATTATACCTGCATTCAACAACTTGATAATCTCTATCTTGACTACTTCCATCATCTAGGGATTCAATCTTCTTTGAGGCTCTCGGCTTAGCTTAGATCTCTCTTCCAACAGAATTTTGTGCATACATATGGATGGACTAATTCCCTTAATGTCAGCAGTGGTCCATCCTATGGTTGTTTTATGATCACAAGCACCCTGACTAACTTTTCTTCTTGCACCACTGTTAAGTTCTTCACAATATTAACTGGAAGTGTGTCATCATCTCCCAGGTAAGCATACTTCAAGTGGTCAAGTAAAGAGTTCAATTCCAGAATCGATGCCTGCACAATAGAAGGTAGTAGCTTCATGTGAGAAAATGGTAGTTTCAATCTTTTAACTTCATACTTAGGCTGCAATGACTGTATGGCCATGATCATTTCTTCAACTTCAAGACTTAGCTCCAATTCAGCCTCGTTTCGTATCAAGCTTTTATTGATCACCACTTTCAGCTCATCCATTCTGGTTAATTCAAATGTATCCTGCATCAAGAAATTAAAACTGTTAATGGAAAATACTGAATGTTCATCTGCTGGATACCTCACAGCATCGAAGATGCTAATTTTGACAATCTCTCCATCGAACTCTATGGTTAATGTCCTATCAAACACCTCAATCTTAGTCCTGGCAGTGGCAAGAAAGGGCCAGCCTAAAATTATTGGTGCGGGATTCATCGGGCTGCTGCCGTCATTCATATGCAGAATGTAGAAATCAACAGGAAAGATCAACTGATTCACTTACACCAAAACATCCTCAACTACCCCTTCAGGGTATACATTAGATCGATCTACTAATTGTATGATCACTCCAGTCTTTTTCAAAGGACCTAGATTTAAGGATGCATAAATTGAGAAAGGCATAACAGTAATCGATGCACCCAAATCTACCTTGGCATTTTCGATTTGACTATTACCAATGATGCAAAGGATTGTAAACATACCTGGGTCTTTACACTTTTGGGGCAGTTTTCTTTGAATGATCGCAGATGCATTGTCACGACCCAAATTACCTAAAACAGAGTAAATTTTTCACTTTTTCATTTATTATTTAATTCTTACCTTTCTCTCGTCGTGCCATCCTACAACATAGTTGGGCTATGATTCGACGTTAGTCACCTCACACCATTTACCATTCAATTTCCATAATCATATATCAGAGTTTACTATCCTTTTGACTTTAAATAAATACATACTCAATGGTATTTACATGACTCTACATCCCCGACATCAATGTCCGTTTACAGTACTGTGCATTACATATTTAGATACAAAACTCTACAAATGTGTATACCTGTCTCTCGCTGGGAAGCAGCGGATACCAAGCATGCAAGTCCTCAGCTGCTCAATAACTATTGCAAGTGCTCTGAAAAGATGGGAAAATAAGGGGGGTGAGCAAACCACACGCTCAGTAAGGCAATTATGCAAGTAAGTAGATAGCTCCACTATCTACATGCTCATAATGCCATGCCCTTAAATCCATTTCTTTTCATTTAAAATTTCACGCACAAAGTCATGCATATTCAATGCCATAGTCTATCCAAAACTATTTGTGCATATATAAATCATGTAATTCATGCATTCAAAGCATTTCATGTGACATCATTAAATCATATTAAGCATGAATTTAATCAAGATTATGCAGTCTTTCATGTCATGTATGACAAATCATGGATTTCAATTGAAAGCATGGAAAACTTCACATGCTACTGCATTTAAATCAATACATTAAAACTGCAGTAAAAACTAACCCTTCCGGGTCCATCTCATATAACAATTCAATAAATTTCATTATAAAACTTCAGTTATAAAACCACCCTTCTTTCAGGGTCACATGTCATAAAATCAAGAAATCATAAAAACGTCAAATCGGGGGCCTGACCCCTCCTTCGGGTCTACCCTGGTCTAACAGACCACAAGTTATATCATGTGAGACAATCAGGTAATTATCAGAAACATCGAGGACTATGGCCATATCCTAGTGATCCCTGGCAACACAGTACCTAGTGTGTGGGGTATCACACCTGAAACGGGTGGGTTGTCCTACCCGCCAGAACAACATAACACCAGGATTGCGAGGGCAAGGCTTGTTGCCTCGTGGCTAATGCCACTCCACTCCAACAATCCCCACGGTACAGCGTACTCCGCGTGACATACACGGTACAACGTACTCCGTGAACCTAAGCTCAATCAGGGGTGCCTGTAATAGGTCTTATCCACCCATATCATCTGTCTCAGAATGCACGTGTGAGCATATCATCTCACTGTGACACACAGTCTACAGGAGGCTCCAACACGGCTATATGCATGTAATATAAATCCCTGTGCGAGCGAAGCTCAAGCACGGCTCCATGCATATTCATGATATCAGAAAACCTCGTACGAGTGAATGCTCTAGCACGGTTTCATAAAAATCAGTGAAATCTGTGTACGAGCAACGCTCCAGTACGACTTAAACTGATTATAAATTCAAGTAAAATCCACGCACGAGCAATGCTCTAGTACGAATATGTATAGAAACTCAGTGAAAACCTCGTACGAGAAAAACTCTAGTACGACATTCAAATGAATTATGAAAACCATATAAAACTTTGTGCGAGCAACGCTCCAGCACAAATGAATGCTCAAGTAAATCAAATCTCGTGCGAGTTACACTCCAGCACGGCTTCATGCATAATTAAATCAAAACAGGATGCGAGCTAAGCTCCAACGTCTCTCATGCATGTCAAATCATTAAAAGTAGTGCGAGCAATCGCTCCAGCACTATTTTATGCATACCACGTCAAAACAAATCAAAACATGTCAAAACATGTCAAAACAGAGTGCGAGCTAGGCTCCAGAAGCTCTCATTTCACAATAATAAAAATCAATGCGAGCACCATGCTCTAGCACATTTCGTGCATATGATGTCACAAGTCGGTGCGAGCAAGCGCTCAAGCACATTTATGCACACTCACACACGCAGATATAGTGCGAACTACGGGTCGGCACTATCTGTTTCCATATAAACTTGATAGTTGACCGTTTTTCAAAGAAATTTCCATTTAAATATTAAAAACACCTACGTAGTGTTATTTTGGGAAACTTATGTAATTATGGCCAATCTATCGATTTACTTTGATTAAAACCAAGAAAATTCCTTAATCATATAAATCCTTAAAATCATGCATTCCATGCATGTCATGCTTTCACCATCCTTAGGTGAACTTCCCTCAATAGGGGTAAAATAGACATTTCACCTATTTCGATCCTTAAAAATTATTTAAACCACTTTTAGGATCATTATACAATAACAATGTATACATACATAATCAGTGTATACAAAATCTATTAAAATATGCGTAGCTACCTCTAGCTACTCACACAATTCCCTTACCTCATTTTTCTGTACAGTTTAACCTTTCACTGATGACTCGTCACGCAGTCCGATTTGCTCCGAATCCAAATCAAATCTCCGGTACTGCGGATAAATGTTCATCAGGTTAAATACAATACAATTAATTGTATCTCATATTTTTTTGGGCTTAATTTAAATCATTGGGCCCGTTTACCCATATAGGGCCCGATTGCATCATAATGGGCCTTAATCGGCCTTAAGCCCATTTACTACACTTTATCGAGGCCTATTGGGCTCATTGGGCCCAGCAGTATTTATTTAGCCTCGTTCTAAATTTTCGGATATCTCAATTTAATATTTACGACAATTTATCCAATTTTTCAGAATTTCATTCATTTATGCGGAAATTAAATTCGTAATTTATGCATTAAATATCAATCACGCATAACGATATAAAATTGTCGTAAATAAGGGTTACTTACCCGTTATTCCATGATCGTACACAAATCAAGGCTGTCTCGAGCTCTCGGTTGATGCCAATTGTCGAGCTACACAATTAAATATATTTTCGGGTAAACTTTCAGTCGATTATTTATCAAATTAAATATTCCAAAAATTAAATCAGTCAATTAGACTGCTTACCGACTTACCCGAAGCTCGATTGCGTCACTGGAATTTTTCCCAATTTTTTTCTCTTTTTCTTTTTCCCTTTTTCTTCCTTTTTTCCCTCTGTTTTTGGCTGAATCGGTCCGGTCCGGTTCAACCCGGTTCAGACCGCCGATTCAACTCGGTCCGATTCGGCCGGTTCAGTCCGGTTCGGCCGATTCAGGCAACATTTGGTCGTGCCGGCGCCGTCCGGCCTGTTCCCGACGTGATTCCACCGCCGTTCGGTGCACCATGGCCTGGGCTTCCTAAATCGGGCCTCGGTTTGTCTCGAATCGGCACCGATGGTCGTCGATCGGGGCTTCTCCCCCGCGAGACTTCCCTCCATTTTTGGCGTTTTTCGGCGTGATCCACGGCGCGTCCTGGCCGCTGTGATGTCGTCCGGGGTCGGGCTCTCTTCGTCGGCCCTCGCCGGCCCTTAAGCCTAGCCAGTGACGTCGGATAGGAGGGAAACCGACTCCCTCGGTTTCCTGCTTCGCGTTTCTTCTCTGTTTCAGCCTTTTCGTTTTTTTTTTCATTTTATTTATTTATTTAGAATTTATTTTTAATAATATTTTATTCATTAAAATATTATTAAAAATAAAAAATATCCCAAAAATATTCTTAAAAAAATTCTATTTAATTCATTAAATCAATTAATTAATTTCTCGGTATTATTTCAACTTTTCGGTATATTTTTCGATTATTTTTCGGGATTATTTCTCGATACGAAAATTCCAGTTTATTCCAATAAATTCATATCTTGATCAATTTAATCCGAAATTTAATTATTTCTTCGTCATTGATCAAGATTTCTCAATCCCATATTTTTAATTAAATTTCTTGTCCCGATTAATATCGAATTTTGGTTTTTTGACCATTTTACCCTTACACGTATTCGGGAATACCATTTTAATCCTTTTGCATTTTTAAATGCACTCGAAAATATCAGGTCTTACATGCATTCTCCCCTACAGTTACCTTCTCATCGCCTCTTAGTTTCCTCTTTGTCGTGCACAAATCTTTAAGGAATTTTGCATACCTTGGAATTTACTTCACTGCGTCCAGAAGTGGTATGTTAATTTCCACCTTCTTAAATACCTCTATGATTTCTGTTGTTCCTCTTTTTGTGTCTTAGCTAACCTTCAAGGAAAGGGAGGGTGGATAGGGTTACTGTTATCTATAACAGGTTGCATCTGTGTCTCAACCTTTTTCTTTACCTCTGAATTCTGCCTTTCGATCTTTTTTCCACTACGCAGCACTATGGCACTCACATTCTCTCTGGGGTTCTTTATTGTTTGAAATGGTAACTTCCCAAAACCTTGAGCTTCTAATCTACCAACCGTGGTTGCTAGTTGATCCATTTATTTTTCCAAGTTCTGGATGACTGTCCTTGTTTCCTGTTGGAATTGTAAAGTGTTGTTAGATAGGTTTTTCACAATTTCTTTAAGTGACATACCTAAACCTGAGCTTGTGGACTGATTTGTTTGCTGCCTCTGAATAGAATATTGATAGCCAACTTGGTTACCATATCTCAAATTAGGATGATCTCTCTAGCCAGGGTTATATGTATTTACATACGGATCATATCTCCGTTGGGGTTGACCTGGAAAATTTCCTATGGCAATTGCTTGTTGCATGGTTGGGTCATCTTCTTACAAAGTCGGACACATATCAGTGTTGTGTCCTACCAACGAACAGATTTTGCATATATTTGCTGCTTGTAAGTTCCATACTACCATTTGAAGGACTAAAGAGGTTAGATCAGAAATTTGATGTTCCAGGTTGGAAGTACTTACCTCATTCACCTTCTTCGATGTGCGATCTAATCTACTCCCGAATTGTTACGTATTGGCTGCCATGTTGGCGATGAGATTCCTTGTAGCCACTGAGGTCTTATCAACTAGTGCTCCTCCACTGGCAGCATCAATCATGCTCCTATCCATTGGCATTAAACCTTCATAGAAATACTGGATTAGAAGCTGGTTAGTAATCTGGTGGTGGGGACAGCTTGCACACAACTTCTTAAAACGCTCCCAATACTCGTACAAGGTTTCACCATTGTATTGGCAAATGCCACAAATCTCTTTTCTTATATTTGTGACCCTAGAAGTAGGGAAATACTTCTCTAAAAATAACCACTTCATCTCATTCCAGGAACGTATTAATCCCGAAGGAAGGTAGTATGACCAGTCCTTCGTTTGATCTGCCAACGAGAAGGGGAATGCCCCCAACTTGATTTGATCCTCTAAGATACACTATGGTTTCATGCTCGAACACACCACATGAAACTCCTTAAGGTGCTTGTGGGGATCTTCACCTGCAAGTCTATGGAAAGTAGGCAGAAGATGTATTAGTCCTTATTTAAGTTCAAAAGCTGCGTCTAAAGTAGGGTACTCAATGCACAAAGGTTATAAGTTTAAGTCAGGAGCAGCAAGCTCCTTCAAAGTCCTGTTATTATTCATTGCCATGTTATCACTGTCCAACTCCTCTACTGAGCTCTTGTCTGGTGTACTTTCAGGATCTAAGGTTTCTACAACGGTTGTAGCTCTTGGTCTCTTTTTAACCTCCTCAAGGTTCTCTCTATCTTTGGATCAAATTGAAGTGTAATTTCACCTGATTTGGAGGATCTGGTCATAAAAACACATAAAAAAATAAAAATAAAAATAAAAATCGTAAAATAATCACAAGCAAAACAAATAATAGGCTAAAACTATAAGAAAACAATGAAATTTGGTCGAGATAGGGTGGGGTCAGTCCCCTGGTTTGTTTTATTTCGTCGTTTTCAATTGAAATTGAGTACTCACATGCCTCCTAACTCAAATTTTTTTTGTGAATAGTACCAAAAACCCTAAATAATAAATAAATAAAAACATAAAATCACAAGAATTTAAAAGCAGAATAATGAGAATAATATAAAAACACAGTAATTAATCAGAACTAGTCCCCGACAACAGTGCCAAAAATTTAGTGAGTGTCGAATTCAACCAAATTTAAATTACTAGTCTTACCGAAATTTCACAGTAATGGTAAATCCAAGTCGAACCCTAGAGACTGGTATATTAATTATCAATACAATAACTAAAATAATTGGGGGAGTGTAATTTAACAGAATTAAATTCCTAAAACAGAATTGATATTCGATTAATTATAAAGAGGGTAAACCAAGATTAACAACTTCGATTCAAAGGAATAGCCCAATGACTAACAATTGATCCTTAACACCTAATTTACCATATTGTCTTCAATTATTTAGCTAAGGTATTGTCTCCCAGCAAGACAATATCTCTTCTTCCCTACTATCATTAACTTAAGCCTAGGACCCGAATTAAATTCTTATCCCTAATCTAATCGGTTTTGATGCAACCCTATTTAGACTAGGAATAGGATTAACACTCTAGGAAGACTACTAAACCGAATAACACTTCAACCACAAGTTGAATGTTTAATCCATTATATTATTTCACTTAGAGTTGACGAACCCTAATTGCCACTAGTTCTGATTTCTATCACAACAATTACGGATTTTGAAAATTTTAGATCACATGCGAAGATTATCTAATTGGCCAGATCATATAAATTTCTCATCCAATCGAATCAATTAATACCAAAAATAATAGATAATTGAATCAAAATATAGTTTAGAACAACAAACCATGTTTCTCAATCGTTGAATTTTACTGGATTTGATTCCCTTGAATCGAATAAAGAATTTAGAAGCACATGATTATTGGAAACGAAAATAAAAATATAAAGGGTGAATTATTTTTTATTTCGACTGCTGCACTCTTCTGTATCTCTGATATTCTCCCTAAAGAAAACAAAACTATATATATAGTAAGAAAAACCTAAATTTAAAAATCCTATTACAAGTAGGAAAAGGGTTGACATATTCGGGCTTTTTCTTCACAGCTAGTTTTTGAGTGGAAATACTCTGAATTGGATCTTGGGCTCTTCTTCACAGTTGTAAATCAGTAAGTCAGTGTTCCACTGGGTCTGACTTTGCATAATTTGGAGGACTGGAACTTCGTTTAGAGCCAAAATTACAAACAGTACTAAAATTGTCCAATTTCTTCAGTTAAGCTCTTGAAGCCCAATTTATCTGCCAAAATCACAAAATTAACATAAGTACTCTAATTAACATGAGAAACATAACAAAATATTAAAATTTAGAAGGAAAAAAATAATAAAAATATGACACTCATCAATCCCCTTCTAAGGGCATCATGAGATTCGGAAAGAAGGGTTAGCTGAGTCCTCACTACATCAGACCATTTGAGATCTTAGATCAAGTGGGGACAAGGCTTAGAGATTGCCCATGCCACCCGAGTTGGCAAGTGTGCATAACGTCTTCCACATTTCGATGCTTCGAAAGTTCCATCTGGATCCGGCACATGTGATTAAGTATAAGCCTCTGGAATTGAAAGAGGACATGTCTTACGTGGAGAAGCCAATTCGGATACTTGATAGGAAGGAGAAGGTCTTACGGTCTAAGACGATTCCTCTTGTTAAGGTTCTCTGGCAACACCACACTTTAGAGGAAACTACGTGGGAACTAGAGAACCTGATAAGCAAAAAATATCCCCATTTGTATGAGAATTAAGACTTGGTCAATTTGGAGGACAAAATTTCTTAAGGTGGGGAGGAATGTAAGACCCGAAAATTCGGTGTCATTTTTTAAGAAGTTGTCACTGTAAACATGGATTCGCATAATCTTGATTAATAAAGAAGAAATAATTGAATTCCAAGTCTAATTGATCAAGATATAAATTTATGGTGATAACCCGAAATTTTCCCACCTCGAGAATTTATCTCGAAAATATGAAAAAAAATATTTTCAGAAAATAATAAGAATAAATAAAAATATTTTTAGACAAATAAAAATAAAATATGATGTACATATATATTTCTCGAGATAAATTAAATAATATATATTACAAGCATGTGGATATTAATGTAGAAAATACATTATGAGAATATAATTTTATTATAATAATATAAGATACTTTGTTATAGTATTTTATTATTATAATAATATTATAATTATAAGATATTTCTCATATATATGTGCATTATATTATATTTGATATAATATAATGTATATAATATTATATATATATATATATATATACAGAAAAAGAAATAAAAAAATTGAAACTGAAACACGTGAATCGTGTTAAAACAGGGAGCGAGAAACCGATCCCCTTGTTCTCGTCGTTAGAGGCAGCAACAGAGGGAGACCGACGAGGGAGGATCGGCACTGAGCGACCGTCCGAGCACTACCATGCGCCCTGCTTCACCGACGATGAGGAGATCGAAGGGGAGAGAGCCGAAAGGGAGAAGGGGAGAAACGGCGGCACCGGCGCTGATCGACCCCAACCCATGCCAACCAAAGACTCCCCAGGCGAAGCTGAGCCAATTGGTGGAGGAGTTTGCCTAAGAACCGGCCAGAAATGTCGAGAATGACAAAAATAGCCCCTAAACCGGTTCAGATCGGTTCAGTGTAGAAAAGGGTTGAACCGGTCTGAACCGGTTCAGCTAAGGAAAAAGGAAAGAAAAAAAAAGAAAAAAAGAGAATAGAATTCAGTGATGCCTCGGTTTTAAGGACAAGCTGCACAACAACAGATGACGAACGTGAGTTCGATCCAGCCTCAATTTATGAGCCATCAAGGAAACTCGAGTAAGTGAATCTCACTTGCTATAACTCGTATAGTTATACGAGTTAGAAATTAATCGCATAAATTGCAGATTAATTTTGTATAAATTGCTTTATGTTAGAAAAGGCTTAAGACGACGTGATGGTAGTGTTAGGCCATGTATTTGACCTAAGCTAGCTAATGGGCCCCACGGATAGCCCAATAATTGTTAATGGGCCTATATAGTCCAATGGGCATCGATAGAATGAATAGTAAATTGGAAACGAGTTTAAGTCGATAATGGGCCCAATAAAGGTTAATAAGGCCCAACAAGAGAAATCAGGCCCAATATGTAAATTGGACTATAAAGAATATGGGAAACACGATATCAGACTTAACTGATACGATTGGTAATAAATTGCAGCTCCCGAGGACGTAAACAAAGCCATAAAGACTGCATGATCCAACGAGGTCGAGAATTAAATTTCGCAGTCGACCAATTTCGAGGTAAGGGATTTCGTAAGCTGTACGAATTTTCATCGCCATTTTAGAGTCTTTAAATTCTCTGAAGAATCCAGATTAGGAATTTCAAAAATTACACTGAAAATGGGCAAATTACCAAAATGCCCCCAGCTATAAAAAAATAAGAGAAACTGAAATGGCATAAATTGATGTGTTTTGCATGAATAACTATGTTTTGCGAACGAGTAATGATAGAATGGCTCTTAATTTGATTATCTGCATTAAATTGCATATTTTTCAGAATTGATTAAATGTGACGAGTGATTTGATGAAAATGTTTTCCTCTCACTCAAGTGGATGCTATTTTCTGTATTTGATTTAATCAAATCCACTTATATCAGAATTGAGTGATCTATCCGATTTATGTGGAAACAAATAGTATTGGAGCTTGCTCGCACTAGATTTGATATAGTTTTCACATGACATAGTGTTAGAGCTTTACTCGCAATAAACTCTATATGTTTTATGCATGATAACGTGTCGGAGCTTCGCTTGCTCAAACTTTGTGATTGTGTGATATGCATAAAATCGTGTTTGGAGAGATCGTGTAAGCCATGTGAGCTTGCACTGATCCTTGCACATGATTTGATAAGGTCGTGTTGGAGCCTTATGCAGACTGTGTGTCAAATCAATTTGATATGCTCGCACGTGCATTTTTGGAGACCTAGTATTAATACAGTTGGAGATGGGATGATAAGACCTAGATACTTCGGGCATTCCTAATCTCGCTGATTTGTGATATTAGGCTTCACGGAGTACGATGTACCATGTAGACGTGCATAGAGTACGAAGAACCGTTATTTGTGTGTTTTTTGTCTGATGGGAGACTGCCCCATTCTTCCCTCAGCCATCCGGGGACATTCATGCACACCTAGCTAGTGATTGCATGGGATTGACTATGGCCATATGTCTATCTGTTTCCATATGCTCTGCTTTGTCTCCACGTTCATTTAAGATTTTTAATTTAATTTTTGAGACTTTGATTTGTCTCCTATTTGATTTAAATTAGTTTTATGAGACTATGTGTTTTGAGAAATTTGTTTGTGATGTGATATGATTTTTAGAAAGCACATACGTGTGGTTTTGAGAATTTTGTTGTGGTTGAGAAAATAAGGATTTTCTGCATGACATGTGATTATGCGCATGTAGGTAGTATAGTTATCTACTTGCTTGCATGATTCCTTACTGAGCGTGTTGTAGCTCACCCTTCTTCCCTCCACTCCACAGCCTACATTCCATAGTGCGCAAAGGTATACACCTCTTTTGATTTTGTATCTAAACTTTTGAGGGACAGTTATGTATTTAAAGGGATATTAGGATAAAAACATATGTACACTATATGTAAATAAAGAAAATCAATTGAATTTTAGTAAAGTGATATCAACGTGTATTATGTGTGTAAGATAATATCGGCTCGTGTGCCCAACCATTTGTGTGTTGTCTACTCAATTATTGGTATGAATGAATAATCAGAATTTAGCGTGAAATGAGGTGTGACAATAAATTAGAACCTATATCCTAGATTTGAAATGTAAAGTACAGATATGTTAAAATGCTAATTATGTTTTCTTGTTGTCCATTTGATGGACGAATAGTGTGCATGTACTAGATCTTCATTTGATGGACGAATAGTGTGCATGTACGTTGGAGCTAATTTAGGATCACATCACACACATTTGAATAAGACCAGGACTAAAAGAAAATAATAGCTGAAGTGGTCTAAAAAGTTAAGAAAAGAAAAATTTAGTCCAATTTTTGCTAATTTCGGGTTGTTACACTTAGTATCAAACTGGGTAAAGGAGGAGATAACATTTTGAAGCATGGTCATTTTAGAATGAGGGAAATTTTGGCTAAGAATTGTTTGGCTAGCACATCCCGTGAATAGATCCAAAGGGCAGAGAGGTCAACCAACTTTTAGCTCTATCCTAAAAAGGAAATGGAAACAAACTAAGCCTAATTGCGTCTTTCAAGACCTCATTATGATTAAGGTCTCACAAATCTCCAGAAAGCTGCCTAAATGTGCATAAGGGTCATCATGGGGTAACCTTGAGGTTTGAATTATTTGGATGATTGTAGGCTTGATTTCAAAGTTGTTCGCTGAGATAACTAGTCTTGTAATGTCACGACCCAATACTACTAAAATCAGTATAAATTTTTCGCTTTTGGAAAATCTTTCTTATCTCCTGATGACATATCCCTCTAAACAGGTCGGGCTGTGAATCAATATCGATATACCCTTTGTAACCATTAAAATATCACACGTACATATATATATAATGACATCAATCATATTATAATATAGTGGTCGGTATGTTTTATACATCAAATGATTCTATATTTACATCCCCAAATATTCCTTCGTATACAATACTGCGCTGTAAGCACACTAATACAAAATTATGTACGTGGTGTATACCTGACAGTCGATAGGAATCACAGAAAATTAGCTATGCCGTTTACACTCTACACCCGCTATCTCTATGGTGGAAACTCTGAAAGTGAGTGGAAAATGAAAAGGTGAGCTCCACATGCTCAGTAAGGCAATAATACAAACGGGTAGATAGCTATACTATCTACATGCTGATAAGAAATCAGGATATATGTGAGCATGAGGTAAAAACAATGATATGCCATATATATAATATCATCTGTTATAAAACAGGAAATTAGCATATTAAAACATGGAATAATTCTCATGTGAAAACATCTCATGCTTAAATGAATCAACACGTTTTAAAATACCCCATTTGGGTTAAATATAATACACTCAAGGAAATAAATCCATTTCAATAAAATAATTTATCTTAAAATTTTCGTTATAAAATCACCCTTCTCATAGGGTTACAAATCGGGGCCTGACCCCTCCCTCGGGTCTACCCTGGTCTATCAAGACCAATAGTTATATCATGTGAGACATGTAAGCGACTATATCGGTCATATCCAAGACTATGGCCATAACCTCGTGATCCCTGGCACACGGATCCTAGTGTGCGGGGTGTCACACCTAAAACGGGAGGTGGGTCGGTCCTACCCGCCAGAACAACATAATATCAGGATTGTGAGGGCAAGACTTGCTGTCTCGTGGCTAATGCCACTCCACTCCAACAATCCCCACGATACAGCGTACTCCGCGTGACATACACGGTACAATGTACTCCGTGAACCCAAGCTCAATCGGGGGTGCTTGTAATAGGTCTTATCCACCCATGTCAAGTATGTCTCAGTATGCACATGTGAGCATATCATCTCACTGTGACACATAGTCTACAGGAGGCTCCAACACGGCTATATGCATGTCATATAAATCCCTGTGCGAACGAAGCTCTAGTACGGCTCCATGCATATTCATGATATCTGAAAATCTCGTGCGAGCGAAGCTTTATCACAGTTTCATAAAAATTAGTAAAATCTGCATACGAGCAGCGCACCAGTACGACTTAAACTGATTATAAATTCAATTCAAATCCATGCACGAGCATTGCTCCAGTACGGATAGGTATTAAAACTCAGTGAAAACCTTGTACGAGAAAAACTCCAGTACAGTAGTCATATGAAATAAATCTATAAAATTGTGCGAGCAAGGCTCCAGCACTCTGTGTATGACTTAAAATATAAAATCCAGTGCAAGCAGTGTTCAAGTACGATTACAACTCATATAACACTGATAGGTGGCTCAATTTTATCAAAACATGTTAAATAAATATCAATTGGCACCTAACCTGTGCCTTTTCACTTAAAACATGAAAATAATAGCCAACCTATCTATAAATTGCTTGAATTAAAGTAATATCATCATGAAAACATTAAAATCATGAATTTCATGCAATTTCATAACCTTACTACCCTTTTTGAAATTTTCCTAACTGGGGGCAAAATAGTCATTTGTCACTATTTCCATATTTTTCTGAAAAAATTATTATTTTGTTTTCGGGTAGCCTAATGAATTTAACGTAATGTAAATCCCCTCGAAACTATGTACAGCTACCTCTAAGTGCTCATAAAATTCCCTTACCTAAAATTCCCTTACCTACATAAAATTCTCTCAATATAATTCGCTCGTCTATGGAGCTGCATATAACCACATATGGGTTCAGTACAAATATACTGATCAGCATTTGACTCTTACTGATCGAATCTAAAGCTCTGGGCCTGCTTTACTCTATTGGGTCCGATTGCACTTTAATGGGCATCGACCCTTTTTTCAGCCCGTTTTCACTTTTTAAATCCCTTCTTCGGGTTTACTGGGCTCATTTGGTTTATCAATAATCATCGAGCTTCGTTCTAAAATCATTGGATAACCCGTAAACTATTTACAAAAATTATTTTGAAATTTCGAATAAAATTCCTTTTATGTAGAATTAATCCGTAAAATCCGTAAAATAATCTTAACTCTACATTTAAGGACTAATATTATCGTAATTAAAATGTACTTACCCAATATGATTCGGGGTACAAAAATCGGAGCTAAATCGACTCTCGTTCGGGCTCTATAGTAACACTGCACAATTATATAAATCTGGGTAAATTTCCATTAAAATAATATTAAATTGAATTCTTGGGATTTATCCACAGGTCAATCCCGACCCTCGGTCACTTACCCGAATTTCGAGTCGTCCCCGGGTAATTTTCTTTCCTTTTTCCCTTTTCTTTCTTTTTTTTGTTTTTTTGTTTTTTTCTTTTTCTTTTCTTTTCTTTTTCCTTTTTCTCCTTCTCGGCTACAGTGCCGTTTTGAGCTATTCACCGTCGTCGGCAATCCCGGCTGTCTCGTCGGTCGCCACTGGGCTCAAAAGAACTGCCTCAGCCAGGGGAGTTTTCGGCTGGGTTGAATCGGGGTTGGGACACCGTCATTCGCCAGAACCAACACGTTTTCTCCCACGATTTTTCGTCCGTCGAGTCGTCGAAAGTCGGTATCGTCGGCGCGCGTTACCGGTACCAATGGACTCGTCGGACTGTGCTCTATCTTCTCCGACCTTCGCCTGGGCTTGTCGACCGTCGATGGCTTGTCGGGGGTCAGGGGTCGCAAATCGGGTTCGATGGGTTTTTCGTGGGTCTTTCTCTCTCCTCAATTTTCTTTTTTCAGATTTCAGATTTATTTTTTATTAATTTATTTCTTATTATTTTAATACATTAAAATGTATTAAAAATACCCAAATATCTCTAAAAATATCTTAAAAATTATTATTTTATCCATTTAATCAATAAATGGATTTCTCAGTCTATTTTCATCTTTTCGGTATATTTTTCGATTATTTTCGGGATAATTTTTTGAATTAAAAATCTCGATTAGTTCCGAATTAAGTCCGATTAATTCCTATAATTTATATCTAGATCAATTGGACTCGAAATTAAATATTTTACTCGGTATTGATCCAGATTTCGTAAATTCCATATTTTAATGAAAATTACTTATCGAATTTATACCGAATTTTTGGTATTTTGACCATTTTACCCTTGCACATGTTCGAGAACAAATTAAATCGACTTTCTTTCATAAATCCACAATCTTTTCCCTATTTTTAATTCCTTATTTTCAGTCAACTCGATTAAATTCCATAAACGAACATGTTGGGTCCCTGCTTTCCCGATTTATCCTTATTCAATTTTACGTACGTTATTTCGTTTCATCTACATTCATCAAATACGAATCAACAGTCTTATGAATCCATTAACATATAATAATGTCATACAATATGGAAATCATAAGGAATATCATACAAAAATGTGGATCTCACACGTAATCCCAGTGTAGTATCCACATATTGTTAAGACAGCATAGTTGTCACGACCCAATACTTACCAAAAATTAGTACAAATTTTTCACTTTTGAAAAATCTTTCTTACCTCCTCGTGACATATTCCTCTAAACAGGTCGGGCTGTGAATCAATATCGATATACCCTTTTTAACCATTAAAATACCACACGTACATACATATATATAGATAAATATATATATATATATACTGACATCATTCATATTATAATAGAGTGGTCGTTATGTTTTATACATCACATGATTCTATATTTACATCCTCAAATATTCCTTCATATACAATACTATGTTGTAAGCATACTAATACAAAATTCTATACATGGGGTATACCTGAAAGTCGATGGGAATCACAGAAATCAGCTATGCCGTCTACTCTCTACACTCGCTATCTCTATGGTGGAAACTCTGAAAGTAGGTGGAAAATGAAAGGGTGAGCTCCACATGCTTAGTAAGGCAATAATACAAACGGGTAGATAGCTATAGTATCTACATGCTGATAAGAAATCAGGATATATGTGAGCATGAGGTAAAAACAATGATATGCCATATATATAATATCATCTATTCTAAAACAAGAAATCGACATATAAAACATGGAATGATTCTCAGGAGAAAACATCTCATGCTCAAATGGATCAACACATTTTAAAACACCTCATCTGGGTTAAATGTGATACACTCAAGGAATTAAATCCATTTCAATAAAATAATTTATCTTAAAATTTTCGTTATAAAATCACCCTTCTCACAGGGTTACAAATCATGAAAGTTTCATCAAAATTTCTCTGTGGGAAAATAAAATCTAAATCAAATTCATAAGAAAATAGAGGCCTGACCCCTCCCTCGGGTCTACCTTAATTTATCAAAACCAAATGATTTATCATGTGAGACATGTAAGCGACTATATCGGTAACATTTATGACTATGGCCATAACCTCGTGATCCCTAGCACACGAATCCTAGTGTGCCAAGTGTCACACTTGAAATGGGAGGTGGGTCGGGCCTACTAGCCAGAACAGTATAATATCAGGATTGCGAGGGCAAGACTTGCTGTATCATCGCTAATGCCACTCCACTCCAACAATCCCCACAGTACAGCATACTCCATGTGATATACATGGTACAACGTACTCCATGAACCCAAGCTCAATCAGGAGTGCCTGTAATAGGTCTTATCCACCCATGTCAAGTATGTCTCAGTATGCACGTGTGAGCATATCATCTCACTGTGGCACACAGTCTACAGGAGAAACTCCAACACGGCTCCATACATATACATGATATCTAAAAACCTCGTGCGAGCAAAGCTCCTGCACGGTTTCACAGAAATCAATGAAAACTGCGCACGAGCAGCGCTCCAGTACAGCTTAAACTGTTTATGAATTCAATTCAAATCCACGTATGAGCATTGCTCCAGTACGGATAGGTATTAAAACTCAGTGAAAACCTTGTACGAGAAAAACTCCAATACGGTAGTCATGTGAAATAAATCTATAAAATAGTGCAAGCAAGGCTCCAGCACTCTCTGTATGAGTTAAAATATAAAATCTAGTGCGAGCAGTACTCAAGCACGATTACAACTCATAGAACACTGATAGGTGGCTCAATTTTATCAAAACATGTTAAATAAATATCAATTGGCACCTAACCTGTGCATTTTTACTTAAAACATGAAAATAATAGCCAACATATCCATAAATTGCTTGAATTAAAGCAATATCATCATGAAAACATTAAAATCATGAATTTCATGCAGTTTCATAGCCTTACTACCCTTTTTGAAATTTTTCTAACTGGGGGTAAAATAGTAATTTTTCACTATTTCTTTATTTTTTTGCAAAAATTTTTATTTTGTTTTCGGCTAGCCTAATGAATTTAACGTAATGTAAATCCCCTTGAAACTACGTACAGCTACCTCTAAGTGCTCATAAAATTCCCTTACCTGGAATCACGGGCAAGCTTATCCCGACTCGACTGTACCAGGTCTCTCAGTTCAATTCGCTCGTCTACGAAGCTGCATATAACCACATATGGGTTCAGTTCAAATATACTGATCAGTATTTCACTCTTACTGATCGAATCTAAAGCGTTGGCCCGTTTTACTCTATTGGGCCCGATTGCACTTTAATGGGCCTCGACCCATTTTCCAACCCATTTCCACTTTTTAAATCCCTCCTTTAGGTTACTGGGCTCATTTGGCTTATCAATAATCATCGAGTTTCGTTCCAAACTCATTGGATAGCCCAGATACTATTTACGATAATTACGTTGACATTTCAAATAAAGTTCCTTTTATGCAGAATTCATCTGTAAATTCGTAAAATAATATGAACTCTGCATTAAAGGACTCATATTATCGTAATTAAAATGTACTTACCCAATATGATACGGGCTACGAAAATCAGAGCTAAATCGGCTCTCATTCAGGCTCTGTCGTAACACTGTACAGTTATACAAATTCGGGTTATATTCCATCAATAAAATATTAAATTGAATTCCCGAGATTTATCTGCAGGTCAATCCCGACCCTCAATCATTTACCCAAATTTCGAGTCGTCCTCGGGTACACTTTCTTCCCTTTTTTCTTTTCTTTTTCTTTTTCTTTTTTTCTTTTTTTTTTCCTTTTCCTCTTCTCGGCTACGGTGCCGTTTTGGCCTACTTACCCTCGCCGACGATTCCGGTCGTCTTGCCAGTCGCCATTGGGCTCAAAAGGACCTCCTCGGCTAGGGGAGTGCTCGGCTGGGTCAAATCGGAGCTGGGACGCCGTGGTTCAATGAAACCGACGCGTTTCTTCCTCGGATCTTCTGTCCGTCAATTTGCCGAAAATCGTTGCCATCGGCGCGTGTTATCACTACCAATGGACTCGTCGGACTATCCTCTACCTTCTCCGACCATCAGCTGGGCTCGTCGGCCACCTGTGGCTCGTCGGGGATGTCGGGTTCCTATCACGTTCGGTGGGTTTCATTTTCGGGTTTTCACTTTCTCTCTCCCTAATTTTTTTGATTTTTGATTTCTTTTATTTATTTATTTATTATTATTTTAATACATTCAAATTTATTCATTTAATCAATAAATAAATTTATCGATCTATTTTCGTCTTTTCGAAATAATTTTTCGAATTAAAAATCCCGATTAATTTCGAATTAATTTCGATTAATTCCCATAAATTTCAATAAATTTATATCTAGATCAATTGGACTCGAAATTAACTATTTTCCTTGTTATTGATCCAGATTTCGTAAATTCCATATTTTAATGAAAATTACTTATCGAATTTACCAAATTTTGATCTTTTGACCATTTTATCCTTGCATGTGTTCGGGACCAAATTAAATCGACTTTCTTTCAATAATCCACAATATTTTCCCTATTTTCAATTTCTTATTTTCAGTCAACTCGATTAAATTCCTTAAACGAACTTGTTGGGTCCCTGCTTTCCCGATTTATCCTTATTCGATTTTACGTACGTTATTTCGTTTCATCCATATTTATCAGATCCGAATCAACCATCTTATGAATCCATTAACATATAATAATGTCATACAATATGGAAATCATAAGGAATATCATACAAAAAATGCGGATCTCACAATCTCCCCCACTAAAAGAATTTGATCCTCCAAATTAGAACCAAATCAGTCGGTAAACAACTCCGGGTACTTCTCCTGTATCATGCTCTCTAGCTCCCAGGTAGCTTCCTCTGTAGTGTGATACAGCCACTGAACCTTTACCAGGGAGATCGTCTTGGATCGCAATACCTTCTCCTTCCTATCCAAAATCCGAACCGGTCTCTCAACATATTTCATACTGTCACTGAGCTCTAACGGCTCGTAGTGAATCACATGTGACGGATCCGGATGGTACTTCCGAAGCATAGAAATGTGGAAGACACTGTGCACACCTGCCAACTTTGGTGGTAATGCCAATCTATAGGCCTTATCTCCCACTCGCTCCATAATCTCAAAGGGTCCAATAAAACGAGGACTTAGTTTACCTTTCTTACCAAACCTCATGATACCCTTGGAAGGAGAAACTCTCAAAAACATCGACTCACCCTCTGCAAACTCTAGTGGTCTACATCTCTTGTCAACATAACTCTTCTGTCGGCTCTGAGCTGTCCGCAATCTATCGCATATCAATCTGACATCCTCAGAGGCCTGCTGCACCAAGTCAGGAGCAAATAATAGTCTACCACCAATCTCTTCCCATCCAATAGGGGAACGACATCTGCGACCATACAGTGCCTCATACGGTGCCATCCCGATATTCGAGTGATAACTGTTATTGTAGGCGAACTAGGCTAATGGCAACTGATCATCCCAAGAGCCTCCAAAATCTAGCACACATGCTCTCAACATATCCTTCAAAGTCTGTATAGTCCTCTATGACTGACCATCTGTCTGAGGATGGAAAGCGGTGCTAAATCTCAACTGGTCCCCAATGCTTCCCGAAAGTGTTCCCAAAAATGGGAAGTGAAGCGAGCATCCCTATCAGAAACAATGCTCATTGGAACGCCATGTAGCCTGACAATCTCTCAAACATATAAGTTTGCCAACGTACTCAGAGCATCTGTAGCTCTCATAGCTAAGAAATGGGTGGACTTCGTCAGTCTATCCATAATCACCCAGATGGCATCTTGACCTCTACGGGTCCTCGGTAATCCCGTCACAAAATCCATGGTGACATGCTCCTACTTCCATGTCGGTATCGGTAGAGGCTGCAATAATCCTACAGGCTTCTGATGCTCTACCTTTACCTGCTAACAGACGAGACATCTCGCAACATACTCTGCTATGTCTCTCTTCATCCCAAGACCACCAATAAACTCTCCGGAGATTCTGATACATCTTCGTACTTCCCGGATGTACTGTATACCTCGCTGAGTGATCCTCTGATAAAATCATACTCCTGATCTCAGGATCCTTGGGAAAACATATCCTATCGCGGAACCTCAGTAAACCATCAGTACTCAATGCAAAATCGATATATGCACCTGCCTGTACCTGACTCCTAAACTGAATACATCCCTGATCACTTTACTGAGCCTGCCGGATACGATCAATCAACTCCATCTCCAACCTCAGGCTCGCAATGATCTCAACTCTGTCAATCTCAGAGGATGCTATGTCCAAACTGAGGCTCGCGAACTGCTCTAGCAGGTCATATTCCCGAACCATCATAAATGATACCAACCCTAGGCTCTTCCTGCTTAAAGTATCAGCAACTACATTAGCCTTACCCGGGTGGTATAATATCTCACAATCATAATCCTTCAAGAGCTCGAGCCATCTCCTCTGTCTCATGTTCAGCTCCTTCTACGAGAATAAATACTTCAGACTCTTATGGTTTGTAAAAATCTAAAACTGTTCACTATATAAGTAATGGCGCCATCTTCAGTGCAAACACTATGGCAGCTAACTCCAAATCGTGGGTCAGATAGTTCCTCTCGTGGTCTTTCAACTGTCTAGATCCATAGGCAACTACCCTTCCATCCTGCATCAATACATAACCCAGTCCCTGATGCAATACATTTGTATATACCAAGAAACCTCCTAAGTTGATAGGTATGGTGAGAATCGGAGCAATGGTCAACCGACGCTTCAGCTCCTGAAAACTCCTCTCACAGGCATCATCCCACACAAACTTAACATCCTTTAGTGTGAGATGTGTCAACGGAGCAGCTAATCTGGAGAAACCCTCAACAAATCTCCTGTAGTATCTTGCCAAACCCAAAAAACTCTGAATCTCTGTGACAGTCCTAGGCCGCTCCCACTGAACAACTGCCTCAATCTTGGATGGGTCCACTGACACCCCATCCCTCGATACCACATGGCCCAAAAAAGAAATCTGCTCCAACCAAAAGTCACACTTACTAAGTTTGGGATACAACTGTCTCTCTCTGAGGGTCTGTAGCACTATCCTCAAGTGTTGCTTGTGGTCCTCCCTAGATCTGGAGTATTCCAAAATATCATCGATAAACACAATCACAAACCGATCCAGGTATGGCTTGAACACATCGTTCATCAAAGCCATGAATGCTGCGGGGGCATTAGTCAACCCGAATGGCATAACCAATAACTCATAATAACCATAACGGGTCTTAAATGCTATCTTGGGCACATCCTCCCTCCATATCCTCAGCTGAGGATACCCAGACCTCAAATCAATCTTAGAAAAGACCTGTGCTCCCCGAAGCTGATCCAACAAATCGTCAATATGTGGAACGGGATACTTATTCTTAATGGTAGCCTTATTCAATAATCTGTAATCCATACACAATCGGTGGCTGCCATCTTTCTTTCTTAAAAATAAGACCGGAGCTCCCAAATGTGATAGCTCGATCTCACAAACCCCTTCTCAAGCAAATCTTGTAACTGCTTCCTCAACTCCCCCAACTCAATCGGAGCCATCCTATACGGTGGTCTCAAAATCGGTTCTGTACCAGGTACCAAATCTATCGCAAACTCTATCTCTCTGGCTGGTGGTAATCCTGGTAAATCGTCTGGAAAGACGTCAGGAAACTCCCTAACCACTAGAATATCTCTCAAATCTGATCATACCTGGTCCGTATTAACCACATATGCGATGAATCCTTCAAAATATAAATCATAAAATCAACAAAAATTCATTGCTCCTTTTAGAACAACCACTAATTTCATTACTTTTCAGGGAAATTTTACAACACATCTTTCGGGGGTATTGAACGTTAACGTCTTAGAAAAGCAATCTAACACAACACGATTGGCAGCCAACCAATCCATTCCTAGTATGACATCGAAGTCTCTCATATACATCAAAATAAGGTCGACTGACATTTCTTTTTCCCCGACTTTCAACTTACAGTCCCTGACTACATACTCTACTAGCTGACTAGTGTTTATGGGGGTAAGTATTAACAATTTACTACTCATAGGGGTAAGCGTTGCATACTTAGACAATTTATATGCAAATGAAGGCGATATGAATGAATGCATAGCACCAGGATCAATCAAAACATATTCTTCTAAATCAAAGATCATGATGGTACCTTTCACCACATCAGACGACTAATCTGTCGTATCCTGGTCCAAAGCATGAACTCGCCCTGTACCTATCACTTGCTTCCCTTTCTCTTCGGCAGTAGCTCTCCTCCTCAGAGCAGGAACCTGAACTGGAGCTCTCTCCAGGTCCTTGCCCTTCTGTGGGGCAGTGTCCTGTCTTTCTAGGCAATCTCTCACCACATGCACTGGCCTCACACAACGATAACATACTACTGTAGTAGCTATAGGCACTGCACAAGGTCTGGTACCATGATATATGCCACATTGCCTACATCGATCAGTAGTAAGGCATGGTCCTCCAATGACAATGCCTCTAGCTGGTGGTAAAGCCGGATGAACAAGGAGTCTATCTGTCCTCTCCTGAACCTCCTCAATTTTTGACCTCTTATCAGAGAATCGTACCCTTTTCCTAACAAATCTGTCCCTCCTGGGACTCTTCCGGTCTCTATCTCGACTCCTACTAATCTTTCCTGACTCGGAGACGTTCCGCTCATAATCCTGCTCACACAGCTGAGCTCTATGTACTGCCTCCTCATAAGTCGAAACATTAAATGAAGCCAACCGAGATCTGATGGCTAGTCTCAGTCTATCTATAAACTTCTAGACCTTCTGATCCTCACTGCTCATCGTCTCTAAATCATATCTCCCCAAAGAGATGAATCGAGTCTCATACTCATCAATAGATTGGTTCCCCTAAACCAAACTCATAAACTCCATCCTCAACTTGCGCTATGCAGTAGCGGGAACATACTGCATCCTAAAGGCATCCAACAATATCTCCCATGTGACCTCAGCATGTCGAGCTCTCAAAATAGGCTCGGTAAATCTCCACCAATGCTCTGCCACTCCCTGAAATACAAATACGGCAAAAGCAGCCCTCTCAGTAGTAGTGCACCTAAAAAGCCTATATAGCTTCTCCATCTGATACACCCAATCCTCAGCTACTATTGGGTCTTTCCTCCCATGGAAGACTGGAGGTCTAAACTTCTGAAAATATCTAAATCTATCAAGGTCACACTCATATGCAGCATCCTGAGTTGGCTGGGGTCTCACTGCATCTACAGCCTGAGCCTGAACCTCGGGTAACTCTGCGGCCTATGCCGACATCTCGGGATCAACTTCTGTCTGGCCTGTCAAATCTCGCCTATTTCTAGCCTCGAGCGCTGTCTGCTGCGCTACAATCTCAACCAGGCTCTGAATACTCCGCTCAAGTCTAGCGAAGCATGCCTCAGTCTCATCTGGTCTCACAGCAGTACCCTCGGGTACTTGACCAGTCTGTATACCATCACCACGACCTCTAGGCCTGCCCCTACGACCTCTAACATGTGTACTAGCCCCTCTACCACTGCGGGTGATCGGCATAATGTAAATCCTGTAACCCAAGATCATTTGTTATGTAAATTCCCATCTAGTATACACTTTGACATCTCATACAGCACAATACTAAGGGGGATGTAATTTTCCTTAACGACCACTATTAACTCTTATCCGACCAACTCTAACTCTTAATTACTTACTTATCGATACTAATTCACGTTCGACTGACCCTCGCTCTGATACCACTTTTACTGTCACGACTCAATACTTATGAAAAATCAGTACAAATTTTTGGCTTTTGAAAAATCTTTCTTACCTCCTCGTGACATATTCCTCTAAACAGGTCAGGCTGTGACTCAATATCGATATACCCTTTTTAACCATTAAAATATCACACGTAGATATATATATACTAAAATCATTCATATTATAATAGAGTGGTCGGTATGTTTTATACAACACATGATTATATATTTACATCCCCAAATATTTCATCATATACAATATTGTGCTGTAAGCATACTAATACAAAATTCTGTACATGGGGTATACCTGAAAGTCGATGGGAATGACAGAAATCAGCTATGCCGTCTACTGTCTACACCCGCTATCTCTATGGTGGAAACTCTGAAAGTGGGTGGAAAATGAAATGGTGAGCTCCACATGCTCAGTAAGGCAATAATACAGACGGGTAGATAGCTATACTATCTACATGTTGATAAGAAATCAGGATATATGTGAGCATGAGGTAAAAACAATGATATGCCATATATATATAATATCATCTGTTCTAAAATAAGAAATCGGCATATAAAACATGAAATGATTCTCATGTGAAAACATCTTATGCTCAAATGGATCAACACATTTTAAAACACCCCATCTGGGTTAAATATGATACACTTAAGAAATTAAATCCATTTCAATAAAATAATTTATCTTAAAATTTTCGTTATAAAATCACCCTTCTCACAGGGTTACAAATCATGAAAGTTTCATCAAATTTCTCTGTGGGAAAATCAAATCTAAATCAGATTCATAAGAATATATAGGCCCGACCCCTACCTCGGGTCCACCCTGATTTATCAAAACCAAATGATTTATCATGTGAGACATGTAAGCGACTATATCGGTAATATTTAGGACTATGGTCATAACCTCGTGATCCCTGGCACACAGATCCTAGTGTGCAAGGTGTCACACCTGAAACGGGAGGTGGGTCGGTCCTACCCGCCAGAACAGCATAATATCCGGATTGCGAGGGCAAGACTTGCTGTCTCGTGGCTAATGCCACTCCACTCCAACAATCCCCACGGTACAACATACTACATGAACCCAAGCTCAATCAGGGGTGCCTATAATAGGTCTTATCCACCCATGTCAAGTATGTCTCAGTATGCACGTGTGATCATATCATCTCATTGTGTCACACAGTCTACAGGAGAAACTCCAACACGGCTCCATACATATACATGATATCTAAAAACCTCGTGCGAGCGAAGCTCCTGCACGGTTTCATAAAAATCAATGAGATCTGCGTACGAGTAGTGCTCCAGTACGACTTAAACTAATTATGAATTCAATTCAAATACACGTACGAGCATTGCTCCAGTACGGATAGGTATTAAAACTTAGTGAAAACCTCGTACGAGAAAAACTCCAGTACGGTAGTCATGTGAAATAAATCTATAAAATAGTGCAAGCAAGGCTCCAGCACTCTCTGTATGAGTTAAAATATAAAATTCAGTGCGAGCAGTGCTCAAGCAGGATTACAACTCATATAACACTGATAGGTGGCTCAATTTTATCAAAACATGTTAAATAAATATCAATTGGCACCTAACCTGTGCCTTTTTACTTAAAACATGAAAATAATAGCCAACCTATCCATAAATTGCTTGAATTAAAGCAATATCATCATGAAAACATTAAAATCATGAATTTCAAGCAATTTCATAGCCGGCAAAATAATAATTTGCCACTATTTCCATATTTTTTAGCAAAAAATTTTATTTTGTTTTCGGGTAGCTTAATGAATTTTACGTAATGTAAATCCCCTCGAAACTACGTTCAGCTACCTCTAAGTGCTCATAAAATTCCCTTACCTAGAATTACGCCCGAGCTTATCTCGACTCGACCGTACCAAGTCTGTCAGTCTAATTCGCTCGTCTACGGAGCTGCATATAACCACATATGGGTTCAGTTCAAATGTAAGACCTGATATTTTAGAGTGCATTTAAAATACAAAAGGATTTAAATGATATTCCCGAACACGTGCAAGGGCAAAGCGGTCAAAAGACCAAAATTCGGTATTAATCGGGACAAGAAAATTTAATTAAAAATATGAGATTGAGAAATCTTGATCAATAACGAAGAAATAATTAAATTTTGGGTTAAATTGATCAAGATATGAATTTATTGGAATAAACCGAAATTTTCGTATCAAAAAATAATCCCGAAAATAATCAAAAAATATACCGAAAAGGTAAAATCAAACTGATAAATTTATTTACAGATTAAAGGAATAAAATAGAATTTTTCTAGATATTTTAGGAATTTTATTATTATTTTATTGAATAAAATAATAATAAAATTTAATCATAAATAAATAAATAAAGTTACAAAAAAAAAAAGAATTCTGATATTTGCAAAACAGAGAATAAACGAAACAGAAAGCAAAAAAGGGCGAAACGTGAGAGACGGAACCGAGGGAGTTGGTTCCCTCCGTCCGGCAAGCCACCGGCGAAGCAAAGGTGCGGGTAATGACCAGGAGAGGAGCCCGACCACCAGGAGACCCACCAGCGACGGCAACGCGCCGTGGAGTCGCATAAAAATGCCGAAAAATGAAAGAGAAGCCGCGGGGAAGAAATCTCGATTCGCCGGCGATGGCCTCGATTCGACCCCAGCCGAGGCACGATTCAGGAAGCCCAGGCCGTGGCGCGCCGATTGGTGGCGGAATCGCACCGGGAACTGGCCGGACGGCGTCGGCACGACCAAAAGTTGCCTGAACCGATCGAACCGGACTGAACCGACCTAACCGAACTAGACCGAACTGACTGTCCGAACCAGGTTGAACCGGACCGGACCGGTTCAGCCAAAAAGAGAGGGAAAAAGGAAGAAAAAGGGAAAAAGAAAAAGAAAAAAAATTAGGGAAAATTCCAGTGATGCAATCGAGCTTCGGGTAAGTCGGTAAGTGGTCAAATTAACTGATTTAATTTTTGGAATATTTAATTTGATAAATAATCGACTGAAAGTTTACCCGAAAATATATTTAAATGTGTAGCTCGACAATTGGCATCAACCAAGAGCTCGAGACAGCCTCGATTCACATACTATCATGGAATCTCGGGTAAGTAACCCTTATTTACGACAATTTACATCGTTATGCGTGTTGCTGAATTTTGGATTTTATTTCCACATAAATGAATTAAATTCTGAAAAATTGGATAAATTGTTGTAAATATTAAATTGAGATATCTGAGAATTTAGAACGATGCTAAATAAATATTGCTGGGCCCAATGAGCCCAATAGGCCTCGAAAATGTGAATAGTAAATGGAAAAACGGGCTTAAGGCCGATTAAGGCCCATTATGGTGCAATCGGGCCCAATATGGGTAAACGGGCCCAATGATTTAAATTAAGCCTAGAACATATGAAATACAACTAAATTGTATTGTATTTGACCTGATGAATGTGTATCCACAGTTCCGGAGATTTGATTTAGATTGAGAGCAAATCAGACTGCGTGACGAGACATCAGTGGGAAAGGTCAGATTGTACAGAAAATGAGGTAAGGGAGTAGCTAGAGGTAGCTACGCATATTTTAATAGATTTTGTATACACTGATTATGTATGTATACGCGATTATTGTATAATGATCCTAAAAGTGGTTTAAATGATTTTTAAGGATCGAAATAGGTGAAATGTCTATTTTACCCCTATTGAGGGAAGTTCACCTAAGGATGGTGAAAGCATGACATGCATGAAATGCATGATTTAAGGAATTTTTTGAATTAAGGAATTTTATTTGTTTTAATCAAAGCAAATCGATAGATTGGCCAGAAATTATATAATTTTACATGATAACACAAAGTAAGTGTTATTTGTATTTAAATGGAAATTTCTTTGGAAATAGGCCAACTTTCAAGTTATATGGAAACAGATAGTGCCG
This sequence comes from Firmiana major, assembly GCA_033439115.1. Lineage (NCBI taxonomy): Eukaryota > Viridiplantae > Streptophyta > Magnoliopsida > Malvales > Malvaceae > Firmiana > Firmiana major. The sequence goes on along the minus strand of CM065907.1, from coordinate 36,593,509 downwards.
ACACGTAGTTCGCACTATATCTGCGTTTGTGATTGTGCATAAATGTGCTTGAGCGCTTGCTCGCACCGACTTGTGTGACATCATATGCATGAAATGTGCTAGAGCATGGTGCTCACACTGATTTTTATTATTGTGAAATGAGAAGTGCTGGAGCTCAGCTCGCACTCTGTTTTGACATGTTTTGACATGTTTTGATTTGTTTTGACGTGGTATGCATAAAATGGTGTTGGAGTGATTACTCGCACTAGTTTTAATGATTTGACATGCATGAGAGATGCTGGAGCTTAGCTCGAATCCTGTTTTGATGTGATATTGCATAAAGCCGTGCTGCAGTGTAACTCGCACGAGATTTGATTTAATTGTGCATAAAGCCGTGTTGAAGTGTAACTCGTACGAGATTTGATTTACTTGAGCATTCATTTGTGCTGGAGCTTGCTCGCACAAAGTTTTATATGGTTTTTATAAATCATTCGAATGTCGTAGTGGAGTTTTTCTCGTACGAGGTTTCCACTGAGTTTCTATACATATTCGTACTAGAGCATTGCTCGTACGTGGATTTTACTTGAAATTATAATCAGTTTAAGTTGTACTGGAGCGCTGCTCGTACGCAAATTTTACTGATTTTTATGAAACCGTGCTAGAGCTTCGCTCGTACAGGGATTTATATTACATGCATATAGCCGTGTTGGAGCCTCCTGTAGACTGTGTGTCACAGTGAGATGATATGCTCACACGTGCATACTGAGACAGAGATGATATGGGTGGATAAGACCTATTGCAGGCACCCCTGATTGAGCTTGGGTTCACAGAGTACGTTGTACCGTGTATGTCACGCGGAGTACGCTGTACCGTGGGGATTGTTGGAGTGGAGTGGCATTAGCCACGAGGCAGCAAGCCTTGCCCTCGCAATCCTGGTGTTATGCTGTTCTGGCGGGTAGGATGACCCACCTCCCGTTTCAGGTGTGATACCCCGTACACTAGGTACTGTGTTACCGAGGATCACTAGGATATGGCCATAGTCCTCGATGTTACTGATATAATTAATTACATGTCTCACATGATATAACTTGTGGTCTGTTAGACCAGGGTAGACCCGAAGGAGGGGTCAGGCCCCCGATTCGACGAATTTATGATTTAATATGATTTTATGATATGTGACCCTGAAAGAAGGGTGGTTTTATAATCGAAGTTTTATAAAGAAATTTTAACGAATTGTTTTATGAGTTTGAAATGGAATTATGAGATTGTTTTATGAGTTGATTGACACGGAAGGGTTAGTTTTTACTGCAGTTTTAATGTATTGATTTAAATGCAGTAGCATGTGAAGTTTTCCATGCTTTCAATTGAAATCCATGATTTGTCTTACATGACATGAAAGACAGCATGATCTTGATTAAATTCATGCTTAATATGATTTAATGATGTCACATAAAATGCTTTGAATGCATGAATTACATGATTTATTTATGCACAAATAGTTTTGGATAAACTATGGCATTGAATATGCATGACTTTGTGCTTGAGATTTTAAATGAAAAGAAATGGATTTAAGGGCATGGCATTATAAGCATGTAGAGAGTGAGCTATCTACTTACTTGCATAATTGCCTTACTGAGCGTGTGGTTTGCTCACTCCCCTTATTTTCCCATCTTTTCAGAGCACTCGCAATAGTTATTGAGCGGCTGAGGACTTGCATGTATTGGTATCCGCTGCTTCCCATCGAGAGACAGGTATACACATTTGTATAGTGTTGTATCTAAATATGTAATGCACAGTACTGTAAACGGACATTGATGTCGGGGATGTAGAGTTATAAACACCAATGTGTATGTATTTATTTAAAGTCAAAAGATAGTAAACTCTGATAAATGAATGGGATAATGAAAGTGGACTGGTAAATAGTGTGAGGTGACTAACATCGAATCATAGCCCAACTGTGTTGTAGGATGGTCACGATGAGAAAAAGGTAAGAATTAAATAATAAATGAAAAAGTGAAAAAAAAAATTTACTCTGATTTTTATGTAATTTGGGTCGTGACAATTTATGGTATCAGAGCTTGAGTTGGCCTGATATGAGTCGGTGTTAATGGTTAAGAAAGTTTACATCCCCATGTACTGTGCATTGTTTAGATACAATTGTGTATATCGAGATGGAAGTGCAGCTAAGAATTTGATTTTTAAATGCAAGTATAGACTCATGAACTATTAGCCGCTATGGTTAAGAGGCGAGTACACGAGCTCGAGGCTGTTGAGGTAGGCCCAAGAGTAGTACTGAGTCGCCACATGAGACTCGAGATGAAATTGACTTGGAGGCTGATGTTGAGCATGCCCCACAGAGTCCGACAGTAAGATCGGACAAAGTCTGACAGAGAGATCAGACAGTATTAAGACACACTTCGTAAGGTTGGAGCGGAGTGTGGAGAATATTTTACGAGCTAATTGCTCAGAGTATGTTTGTGATTTGAGGGCGAGTTGGAGCATTAATTGAAGTTCGCTCAACCCATCTTAAGAGTTAGACATCCAGAATGGACTTGAAAAATAATTCTAGATGTATTCCGGAGACAGAATATTCCGGACATTGCTTAAAGGAAATAACATATGACATTCTTTACTCTGACCCAGAGAAACTGATTGAATAACGAGTATGAAACTTAGTTTATATTCCTGGGCAGATGTGACTCAGACACGATGAACAGTGAGAGTCGAGAAGTCTGAAGATTCATGGAAAGACTCAGATTGTCAATTAGAGTCTGATTAGCCCGTTAGATATCGCTACCTATGCCAAGGCATTGCGCAGACTACAGTTGTGTGAATAAGATTATAAGTTGCGCGCCTCTGAGATTGAGAAAGGTAGTAAGGGCCGAAATAGAGATAAAAGAGAATAAAGAATGACAAAGATGTCAGAATGGGAAAAAGGTAGTTTGGTAAAAGATTAGAGTTGATCAGTCATGGGGTAAGTTGATTGATAAACCCTAGTATATCTAATTTCAATACTTTTGAGGGGTATTGTGATTTGAGAACCCCGACATGCTACGGAATAGTGTAGTAGTGTGAACAGTGTAAGATGTGTGGTAGTTACCACGAAAATAAAATGTTGGATGAGGGCGAATGTATGCCTTGGACCAGGACACTATAGATGTTTCATATGATGTGGTGGAAGATACCACACTGGTTAAGAATATTGAAGTAATTATTTTAAATAGATCCTGGTGCCACACATTTATTCATACCGCCTTCAGTTGCTTATAAGTTAGTGAAAAATGTGAAGCCTGTACCCTTAGGCAAGATGACGATAGTTAGCTAATTTTTACTAACTAAATATAGGTATAGGAATTGTAAGTTGAAAATAAGGGTGAAAACATCACTGAAATGTGTATTGAAGTTTGACAATTAATGAAAGAGTTTGTTATAAGTGATATATTAAAGGAGATATATTGGAATAAGAGACGTATGCAAGGTAAGGATGTCCTTGATATGTAAAGTAATTTGGATTAAGCGGTATGTAGTCAAGTCTGAGGGTTAATAAAGGTATTTCAAAATACTTCCCTGCCTGAAGATTTGACAGTGTCTGGAAGCGCACGCATAATCTATAAATTGAAATCGACAGCCGCTATATATACATTTAAAATTTGAGTACCTTTACTGGTAGAATTCGATTAATCATGAAGGTTTAAAAATTAAAATTTTATAAAGGCCGTTATTATAAGAAAAAGGAAATAGCGTGGGTTAGTAGCTTGAACAGAAGCTATTTCAAAATGACATTATATGTTTATGCGTACAAAGGTCAAGGATATGAGTGATTAAAATATTTAGTGAAAACTCAACTATGATGAGGTATTTAAAGCTTATCTGGACTAATTGGTTGTCATCTTTAGCGATGATATTTCAATTTATTCGAAGTCTAGGGAAGAGCATGAGTAGCAACAGGAAACTGTCTTACAGATGAATTGTTGAGAGTTTCTCGAAATGGGCTACTCAGTTGACACGTCTCATTTGGGAAAAGATTTCATACGACTGGTATGATAAGTATGAAAATGGCTTCTGTGAGTTTTGGTAAACTGAAGTAATAAGCTGACCACCGTAATTATTCTCACCATACCCAACAGCTCAAGAGGTTTCAGTGTGTATGAATACCTCAAAATAAGGATTTGGTTGTGTATTGATGTAAAATGGGAAGATAGTCATTTATGGATCCAAATAGTTCATGGAACGTGAGGGAAACTATCTGACCCATGATTTCGAGTTGGCAGCTGTAGCGTTTATACTGAAAGTATGGCGCCACCACTTATACGGTAAGAAATTTTGGGTATGCACTGATCGTAAAAGCCCCGAGTAATCGTTTTAACAGAAAGAGTAGAATATGAGATAACCAATAGGGTTAGAGCTTCTAAGGATTATGATTGTGAATATTTTACCACCCAGGAAAGGCTAATGTAATGGCTGATGCCTTGAACAGAAAGAGCCTTGGGATGGTATCACATATGATGGTCAGGGAGCGTGAGTTGCTAGAGCAGTTGTGAACCTCAGTAGTGATATGATCCCTTTTGATGATGACGGTGATTTTGTGACAGCTAGCCTGAGGTTAGAACCGGATTTGTGTGACCGGATTTTTTAGGCTTAGCGTGATGATCGGCATGATGTCGATAGTGTGGGTCAGATTCAGAAGGGTACAATGACAGAGGTCACAGTGAGTGATGATAACTTGCAGCGGTTCAGAGACAGTATAAGTGCTCCCCAGGACCACAGTTGATGATATAGTATTATTGTAAGAAGCTCACTCTTCGGGATATACAGTGTATCCAGAAAATAATAAATATATTGGAATCTCTGAAAAAAGGTATTGGTAGTCAGGTATAAAAAGAGATATTGTAGAGTTGTGGACAAGTGTCTCGTATGTCAGCAGATTAAGGTAGAGTACGAGAAGTCTGCAGAGTCATTGCAGCCTCTACCTATATTGATACGGAAATGGGAACAAGTTACCATAGATATCGTGATGGGTTACAGAGGACCCGAATGAATCACGAGGCTATCTGGTGATAGTCGATGGATTGATTAAGTCTACCCACCTTCTAGTTATGGAAATCCCCAGATACTCTGAGTGTGTAGGCGGATTTATGTGTATGGAAAATTGTGGAACAATATGTAGCGTTCCTGGGAGCATGATATCAGATAGGGATTCCCGCTTCACTTCCCACTTCTGGGAATGTTTTTCAGGAAACTATGGGAACCCGATTGAGTGTTAGCACAGCTTCCACCCTCAGACAGATAGTCAGTCAGAGAGGACTGTACAGGTTCTGGAGGATATGATGAGAGCTTGTGCCATTGATTTTATGAGCTCCTGGGATGATCAGTTGCTACTAATCAATTCGCCAGTGATGACAGTTGTCACTTGAGTATCGGGATGAGATTAAATGAGGCATTGTATGGCCGTAGGGAGTTGTTCCCTAACTTGGATAAGAAGAAGTGGGTGACAGATAGAAAATTATTCCCAAATTGGTAAGACAAACCTCTGAGGATGTTCAGTTGGTTTATGAGAGATTAAGAACACCTCAAAGCAGATAGAAAAGCTATGCTGACAAGAGACAGAAACCATTGGAAATTCACCGAGGGCGAATCATTATTGTTGACAGTTACTTGTCCTAAGAGCATAAGGACATGACGAGATTCGGATAGAGATATTGGACAAGTGGGAAATAAGACCTGTAGGTTGGCATTACCACTTGCATTAGACAGGCATCCACAATGTGTCCCATCTTAAGATGCTTCGAAAATAATATCCGGACCCGATATATGTGATTGGATATGAGCTCCAACAGTTTAGCTCAATGAAAGTATAACATATGATTGGAAATCGATTCAGGTATTAGACGGAAGGAGAAAGTGTTGAGGGTTAAGATGATCTCCCTAGTTAAGTATGTTGGTAGTATTACACTCCGGAGAAAGTCACTTGAGGATGACAGTATATGATACGATAGATGTACCCGGAGTTATTTATGGACTCATTTGACTTGGTTCTAATTTGGAGGACCAAATTTCTTAAGTGGGGGAGATTGTAAGACCTGATATTTTCGAGTGCATTTAAAATGCAAAAGGATTTAAATGATATTCCCGAACACGTGCAAGGGCAAAGCGGTCAAAAGACCAAAATTCGATATTAATCGGGACAAGAAAATTTAATTAAAAATATGGTATTGAGAAATCTTTATCAATAACGAAGAAATAATTAAATTTCGATTTAAATTGATCAAGATATGAATTTATTGGAATAAACCGAAATTTTCGTATCGAAAAATAATCCCGAAAATAATCGAAAAATATACCGGAAAGGTAAAATCGGACTGATAAATTTATTTACAGATTAAAGGAATAAAATCGAATTTTTCTAGATATTTTGAGAATTTTATTATTATTTTATTGAATAACATAATAATAAAATTTAATTATAAATAAATAAATAAAGTTACAAAAATAAAAAAACGAATTCTAAAAATTGCAAAACAGAGAATAAACGAAAAAGAAAGCAAAAAAGGGCGAAACGTGAGAGACGGAACCGAGGGAGTTGGTTCCCTCCGTCCCGCAAGGTACCGGCGAAGCAAAGGTGCGGGTAATGACCGGGAGAGGAGCCCGACCACCAGAAGACCCATCAGCGACGGCAATGCGCCGTGGAGTCGTCGAAAAACGCCGAAAAACGAAGGAGAAGCCGCGGGGAAGAAATCTCGATTCACCGACGATGGCGTCGATTCGACCCCAGCCGAGGCCCGATTTAGGAAGCCCAGGCCGTGACGCGCCGATTGGTGGCGAAATCGCTCCGGGAACCGGCCGGACGGCGCCGGCACTACCAAATGTTGCCTAAACCGGCCGAACCGGACTGAACCAGTCAAACCGAACCAGACCGAACCGGCGGTCCGAACCGGGTTGAACCGAACCGGACCGGTTCAGCCAAAAAGAGAGGGAAAAAGGAAGAAAAAGGGAAAAAGAAAAAGAAAAAAAATTGGGGAAAATTCCAGTGATGCAATCGAGCTTCGGGTAAGTTGGTAAGCGGTCAAATTAACCGATTTAATTTTTGGTATATTTAATTTGATAAATAATCGACTGAAAGTTTACCCGGAAATATATTTAAATGTGTAGCTCGACAATTGGCATCAACCGAGAGCTCGAGACAGCCTCGATTCACATACTATCATGGAATCTCGGGTAATGTGAGATCTGAGAATTTCAGACATATTTTATTGATGTAATAATAATTTGAGTATAATTTATTGAGCTAAGTGAATTGTGGGAATTATAATTGGAGATTTATGTGTTAAGTGTGTAAAATAAGCATGATCCATGAGGACAGATCGATCTGGGAGAAGGAGAGATCGATCTGGTGAGTTAAAAATGACGAGGAAGGGGAAATTTGAGGAGGAGATCGATCTCCAATGGAAGAGATCGATCTCCTTATCAATCTGTTTGAGAGAAGATCGATCTCATGAGGAGGAGATCGATCTCCAAATGCTTCTGTTTGGGGAGAAGATCGATCTCCTTAGGAGCAGATCGATCTCATAAAGCCATAAAGAGATCGATCTCACCCTTCGACAGATCGATCTCCTAGGCATAAAATTGCCCAGATCGTCCCCAAATTTCAAACACAGATCGATCTCATCAAGAGACAGATCGATCTCCTACCTCCAGTCTATATAAGGAACTCGTGTTTTCTCCTGAAATCTCACTTTCTCTCTCTTTCAAACCTCCATTTTTTCGAAAACCTAGTTTCTCACTCCTCCAAATCCCCCATTTCTGGCCGAATCAGCTATTGTGGTAAGAAGGAAAGTTGTTCCTCATCAAAGGGAGAACAACATACTTGGAAATCGAAGGACGAATCGGATCGAGGCGTGAGTTATGCGTCTCACAAGCTTTGGGTAATTTCTAAACCTCGATCTTGATATTTGAGCTGATTTCGATGTTATTGGTGGTTGTAATTGTGTTGAAATAGTTGAGAAATGATTAGGGATTGATGAGATTGTAATGTAGTTGGATTAATGTTGATATTTGGAAATTATGGCAATTTTGAGGATTGTGCTATAAACGGAAATATAGACAATGTGGTAAATTAGCGTAGATAATTGGTATTAGAGATATCGAACATTGGGATATTGTGAATAGGGTTGTAGTTTAAGGTTGAGTTACGAGAATCGAGAGGTTGAGGAGTTATGAGCAATTATGCTCGATTTTGAGAATTGAGGTTTGTGTGATGTTGAGTATTGATGTTTTAACATCGTTTGGACAGCTCGGGAGTTCCAGAGTGGAATGCGAGGCTAGTCTGTGATACGGGGGAACGATTGCACTATACGAGGTGCAAAGAGGTAAGGGAAATCTAAACCATTTGTGTATGTGATTTGTAAACTGTTATAGCATGATTTATGATTTATAAACAAGCATGTTGAGTGTTTTGTGTTGAGATTTAAACTGCACACGATTTTATAGCCGGTTGGAGCCCAATGTTTTATGAGTTTATAACTGGGCTCTACGTTAAGGCAATATTGTGATTTGAGAAATGTGTGCGTGTGCTTTGCCGGTTGGAACTCGGTTTTACTACGTTTTGTGTTGAGTACAAAACGATTTCAAATGAGTTTTATGAGAGAAAACCATTACGAGTTCTACGTGAAGGCAAACCTGTCTTATGTGATAAGACTTGGGTGTGTAGTTGTGAGTACACACCGGGCATTGCTCTGGTAGCATGTAAGACCGAATTCTTCTCCGTTCTGGTAACGTTGAGAAAACCCATTGGTGGCTGTGCCACGTATACCCCATTGGTGGCTGTGCCACGTTATACCCCATTGGTGGCTGTGCCACGTTGAGAAACCCTATTCTGTGGCTATGCCACGTGAGAAAATAATTCAGTGGCTTTGCCACGTGTGTTCTGTGGCTATGCCACGTGAGAAAATAATTCAGTGGCTTTGCCACTTGTGTTCTGTGGCTATGCCACGTGAGAAAATAATTCAGTGGCTTTGCCACGTGTGTATTGTGGCTATGCCACGTGTGATTTTAAATCAGTGGCTATGCCACGTTATTTGAGAAAGCGTTTAACGCGTATTTTCACATGCTTTGTTTTGCTCTAGAGTGAGCCTTTTTACTTCATGTTTTCACATGACTTGACACATGAGAGTGTCGTTTTGAGTATTTTCATGCTATGGTTTTCAAATGAGTTTCACATACAAATAAATGCTTTGTGATGTGCATTTTGGTTTATGAAATGAGTCCCCTACCCCCCTTACTGAGCGATTTAGAAGCTCACCCTGTTTTTCTTTCCCCCAGAGTTCTTCAAGTGAATAAGGACTTCCCTGCGACGTACGGAGTAGTGGCTAGTGGAGGATTCGAGCTCCAGGCTATATAATTTGTACTTTAAGGTATATTTATCTTTTCATGTACCCAGACTATTATTGTAATTACAGAGACTTGATGTATGACATTATATGGGATGTATTAGGATTAATTGACTTGTAATCGAGTAATAGGTATAATACAATATTTATTATATCATGATGAGATCCTGAGGCATGATAATTATGATGATATATGACACTGCACAGGAATGCACTCTTTATTTGTGAATTAACGAGAAAAAAGTTTTAAATTAGCCCTATTTTCTGCATTTTCGGGGCGTGACAGAGTTTTCTTGGTATCAGAGCTTAGGGTGTCTAGTACTGTCAGTGTCGATTAAGTGAAATAGAATACATCCCAAGTGTCTGTAATAGTCTGGTCATGAACTGAAATTGAGGATTGAGATTTCAATCAATTGTGATATGTACGCGCAGGAGACGAGTTGAGATTGAGAATGAGTAAACGACGAGGTCGTTCGAGGAGGCAGGTAGAGTCCCCTCCACCACCTGTCCCACAACCAGAGAGTCCTAACTCTCGATTTAATCGGATTGAGACCGATGTGAGGCAAGGTTTTGAGCAGATGGCAGCGTTATTCACGCAACACTTTGGAGTTAATGCCTCGGATACTACCCCTACACCACCACCAAGACCTCCCATACCCCCAGCGCCTCCCGTCACTCAGCCTGAGGACAGAAGTAAGGTCCGACTAAAGGAATTTCTGAAGATGAATCCACCCGCATTTAAGGGAAAGAAGGATCCTACAGAGGCTGAGGAGTGGTTGACAGAGTTGAGAGTTATATTTGATTTACTGGGGTGCACCGATGCTGAGAGAGTCAGTATGAGTGCCTATATGCTGAAGGGGAGAGCTCGAGATTGGTGGGGTACTACCCAGGGTATCTTGATGTCCCACCAGGATGTGATTGGTTGGGAAGAGTTCCAGACAGCTTTTAGAACCCAATATGTACCACGAGCCGCCCAGAGAAGGAAACAGGCCGAGTTTTTGAGTTTGGTACAGGGTGACATGTCGGTGGATGACTATGAGAGCCAGTTCACCGCACTACTGAGATATGACCCAGAGACCTTCAAGAGTGAAGAGCTCCGCACAGAGAAGTTTGTGTATGGGTTGAAGCCCGTCATTAGAGATAGACTGATGGGGCTATGTATTACTGAGTTTGGAGATGCTCTGAGACGAGCACAAGAGGTTGAAAGAGGGATTGAGATGGTACAATCCCAGAATGAGCTCAGAGCGGTGAATAGAGATAAGGGCAAAAGGCCAGCACTTTTCCAGTCAGAGGCTCAGAGAGGTTCCTTCAGAAGAGGAAGGATTGAGGTGCAGAGGGACAGATTGGAGAGACCCAGAGCCTATCCTGTTATCAAGGAGACCCCACGATATGTCAGGCCAGAGATGAGGATTTGTAGAGACTGTGGCCGACCGCATGAGGGAAGTTGTACTGGGTCGATCCATGGATGTTTCAGATGTGGTGACATGGGTCACAGAGTGAAGGACTGTCCCCAACCTCAGATACCACATGCTCCGGAGCCCACTAGACAACAGCCTCAGAGAGTGGATCCCCGGAGACGGGCCACTGCGGCAGAGAAAGGGAAGAAACCTGTGGCACAGGGACGTGTGTTTGCCCTGGATAAGGAGACCACAGACACTTCGACAGAGACTATAAGAGGTACACTCTCTGTCTGTAATTATGAGGCTCATGTGTTGATTGATTCAGGATCCACGCATTCGTTTATTTCTGAGCATTTTGCATGTAGATTAAACTTGAAGTTTGAACCTCTAGAATATATACTACATGTAAATACCCCTATGCGTGAATCTCAGAGAACTGAGTTAATCTGTAGAGGGTGTGAGATTAAGGTGGGAGATAGAGTGATGTTAGCAGATCTAATCATGTTGAATATACATGGGTTTGATGTAATTCTGGGAATGGATTGGTTGGCGACCAATCGAGTGAGTTTAGACTGCTACACTAAGATTGTAACTTTCTCCCTACCTAAACCTTACAGTGTACGATTGAGATATTGAGGGAATAATTATGTGGAATTCTAGTAGTAATTTGAGAATTTTAACATTATTTGGAGAATATTAAATATAATTATTCATGTGAAGGTTATGAGACACTCATCTCAGACGATGAGCGGGAACATCCGAGGATTGAGGATATACCTGTGGTGTGTGAATTTATGGATGTTTTCCCAGATGAATTGCCAGGTTTACCACCAGAGAGAGAGCTGGAGTTTACCAATGATTTGGTACCAGATACTCAGCCGATCTCTAAACCTCCCTACAGAATGGCATTAGTGGAACTTGAGGAATTGAAGAGACAACTACAGGAGTTATTGGATCAAGGGTTTATTAGACCCAGTGTTTCGCCGTGGGGAGCACCAGTACTATTTGTTAAGAAGAAGGATGGTAGTCTCAGATTATGTGTAGACTACCGGCTGTTGAATAAAGCCACGGTGAAGAATAAATACCCACTACCCAGGATCGATGATCTACTCGATCAGCTGAGAGGGGCATCGGTCTTTTCTAAGATTGATTTGAGATCGGGCTATCACCAATTGAGGATCAAGGAAGAAGATATTCCAAAGACGGCCTTCAGGACAAGGTATGGCCATTACGAATTTCTGGTGATGTCCTTTGGATTGACGAACGCCCCTGCAGCATTTATGAGATTGATGAACGAGGTGTTCAGAGACTATCTGGATAAGTTTGTGATAGTCTTTATTGATGATATCCTGGTGTACTCTCGGTCGTATGAGGAGCATGCACAGCATTTGTGGTTAGTACTTCAGATACTCCGGGATAAGCAATTATACGGAAAGCTTAGTAAGTGTGAATTTTGGCTGAACCGGATAGCTTTCCTTGGGCATGTAGTCTCAGAGGAAGGAGTATCAGTGGATCCGAGTAAAATAGCAGCTGTGCTTAATTGGGAAAGACCGAGGACAGTGACTGAGATACGAAGCTTCCTTGGTTTGGCAGGGTATTACAGGAGATTTGTGGAAGGATTCTCGAGGATTGCCGCTCCTTTGACTAAGCTCACGCGTAAGGAGACTCCGTTCATATGGACTGATCAATGTGAGCTCAGTTTTCAAGAGTTAAAGAGGAGATTGACAGCGGCACCTGTGTTAACTATTCCCGAGGGATCAGGAGGATTCTCGGTGTATAGTGATGCATCTCACCAAGGATTGGGGTGTGTACTTATGCAGCACGGAAGAGTGGTCGCATATGGATCACGACAACTGAAAGACCATGAGCGGAATTATCCCACGCATGATTTGGAGTTAGCCGCTGTGGTATTTGCTTTGAAGATCTGGCGACATTACTTATATGGGGAAAGATTCCAAATCTTCACTGATCACAAGAGTTTGAGATATCTCTTTGATCAGAAAGAGTTAAACATGAGACAAAGGAGATGGATGGAACTCCTTAAGGATTATGACTGCGAGATTCTTTATCATCCGGGTAAGGCGAATGTGGTTGCTGATGCCCTGAGCAGGAAGAGTATGATATCTGCTATGATGATCAGGGAATGGGATTTGTTAGAGCAGTTCGCCGAACTTCGGATCAGAGTTAAAGAGGTAGAGACTGGATTTTTGGCTAGCCTGCGGATAGAGCCCAGGATCATGGATCAGATTAGAACTGGCCAGCGCAGTGATCAGAGATTGATAGATATGGTTAGCCAAGCTGAGCAGAGTTCGCAGTCGGATCTCACCATCAGTGAGGATGGATTGTTGAGATTCAGAGGACGGATCTGTGTACCGGACGATAATACCCTGAAGAGACAGATACTGAGAGAATCCCACTGCTCGCGATACACCATGCACCCAGGAAGTACTAAGATGTACCGAGACTTGAGAAAGGTGTATTGGTGGAGTGGTATGAAGCGAGACGTGGCAGAGTATGTGGCCAGGTGTTTAGTATGCCAGCAAGTGAAAGCTGAGCATCAGAAGCCCGGAGGACTACTACAGCCCTTACCTGTACCTACATGGAAATGGGAGCATGTCACTATGGACTTTATTATGGGTTTACCGAGGACCCGAAGAGGTCGTGACGCGATATGGGTCATTGTGGATAGATTGACCAAGAGTGCACACTTCCTTGCCATCAAGAGCACAGATACTGTGGATGCCTTAGCTGAGCTATATGTCAGCGAGATAGCTAGATTACATGGGGCTCCAGTGAGTATTACTTCTGATAGAGATTCCCGATTTACTTCCAGATTCTGGACCCAGTTTCAGGAGTCCATGGGATCTCGATTGAGTTTTAGTACCGCCTATCATCCTCAGACAGATGGTCAGTCAGAGAGGACTATTCAGACCCTGGAGGATATGTTGAGGGCGTGTACGATGGATTTTAAGGGATCATGGGATGATCACCTGCCCCTAGCAGAGTTTGCGTACAATAACAGCTATCATGCGAGTATTGGAATGGCACCTTTTGAGGCTCTATATGGTAGGAGGTGTAGATCCCCTGTAGCTTGGGAAGAAGTCGGTGACAGAAAGATAAATGCTCCCGAGCTTGTTGAGCAAGCCGTACAGAGTGTGAAACTCATATGTGAGAGGTTACGGGCTGCACAGAGTAGACAGAAAAGCTACGCGGATGTGCGTAGACGGCCACTCGAGTTTGATGTTGGTGATGCAGTATTTCTGAGAGTATCACCGAGCAAGGGTATCATGCGATTTGGGAAGAAAGGGAAATTGAGTCCTCGATACATAGGACCATTTGAGATTCTTGAGAAAGTGGGTGAGGTAGCTTACAGATTAGCATTACCCCCACAGATGTCCGGGATACACAACGTTTTTCATGTATCTATGTTGAGGAAGTACCACCCGGACCCTTCTCATGTCATAGAGTATGATGAGATTGACATACAGGAGGACATGAGCTACATTGAGGAACCCGTCCGGATTCTCGATAGAAAAGAGAAGGTACTGAGAACCAAGAGCATCCCATTAGTGAAAGTCTTGTGGAAGCATCACTCAAGGGAAGAAGCGACGTGGGAACTAGAGAGTCTCATGAAGGAGAAATACCCCCATCTATTCTGACTAGTTGAGTTGAATTTGGAGGACCAAATTCTTTTTAAGGTGGGGAGGATGTGAGATCTGAGAATTTCAGACATATTTTATTGATGTAATAATAATTTGAGTATAATTTATTGAGCTAAGTGAATTGTGGGAATTATAATTGGAGATTTATGTGTTAAGTGTGTAAAATAAGCATGATCCATGAGGACAGATCGATCTGGGAGAAGGAGAGATCGATCTGGTGAGTTAAAAATGACGAGGAAGGGGAAATTTGAGGAGCAGATCGATCTCCAATGGAAGAGATCGATCTCCTTATCAATCTGTTTGAGAGAAGATCGATCTCATGAGGAGGAGATCGATCTCCAAATGCTTCTGTTTGGGGAGAAGATCGATCTCCTTAGGAGCAGATCGATCTCATAAAGCCACAAAGAGATCGATCTCACCCTTCGACAGATCGATCTCCTAGGCATAAAATTGCCCAGATCGTCCCCAAATTTCAAACACAGATCGATCTCATCAAGAGACAGATCGATCTCCTACCTCCAGTCTATATAAGGAACTCGTGTTTTCTCCTGAAATCTCACTTTCTCTCTCTTTCAAACCTCCATTTTTCCGAAAACCTAGTTTCTCACTCCTCCAAATCCCCCATTTCCGGCCGAATCAGCTATTGTGGTAAGAAGGAAAGTTGTTCCTCATCAAAGGGAGAACAACATACTTGGAAATCGAAGGACGAATCGGATCGAGGCGTGAGTTGTGCGTCTCACAAGCTTTGGGTAATTTCTAAACCTCGATCTTGATATTTGAGCTGATTTCGATGTTATTGGTGGTTGTAATTGTGTTGAAATAGTTGAGAAATGATTAGGGATTGATGAGATTGTAATGTAGTTGGATTAATGTTGATATTTGGAAATTGTGGCAATTTTGAGGATTGTGCTATAAACGGAAATATAGACAATGTGGTAAATTAGCGTAGATAATTGGTATTAGAGATATCGAACATTGGGATATTGTGAATAGGGTTGTAGTTTAAGGTTGAGTTACGAGAATCGAGAGGTTGAGGAGTTATGAGCAATTATGCTCGATTTTGAGAATTGAGGTTTGTGTGATGTTGAGTATTGATGTTTTAACATCGTTTGGACAGCTCGGGAGTTCCAGAGTGGAATGCGAGGCTAGTCCGTGATACGGGGGAACGATTGCACTATACGAGGTGCAAAGAGGTAAGGGAAATCTAAACCATTTGTGTATGTGATTTGTAAACTGTTATAGCATGATTTATGATTTATAAACAAGCATGTTGAGTGTTTTGTGTTGAGATTTAAACTGCACACGATTTTATAGCCGGTTGGAGCCCAATGTTTTATGAGTTTATAACTGGGCTCTACGTTAAGGCAATATTGTGATTTGAGAAATGTGTGCATGTGCTTTGCCGGTTGGAACTCGGTTTTACTACGTTTTGTGTTGAGTACAAAACGATTTCAAATGAGTTTTATGAGAGAAAACCATTACGAGTTCTACGTGAAGGCAAACCTGTCTTATGTGATAAGACTTGGGTGTGTAGTTGTGAGTACACACCGGGCATTGCTCTGGTAGCATGTAAGCCCGAATTCTTCTCCGTTCTGGTAACATTGAGAAAACCCATTGGTGGCTGTGCCACGTATACCCCATTGGTGGCTGTGCCACGTTATACCCCATTGGTGGCTGTGCCACGTTGAGAAACCCTATTCTGTGGCTATGCCACGTGAGAAAATAATTCAGTGGCTTTGCCACGTGTGTTCTGTAGCTATGCCACGTGAGAAAATAATTCAGTGGCTTTGCCACGTGTGTTCTGTGGCTATGCCACGTGAGAAAATAATTCAGTGGCTTTGCCACGTGTGTATTGTGGCTATGCCACGTGTGATTTTAAATCAGTGGCTATGCCACGTTATTTGAGAAAGCGTTTAACGCGTATTTTCACATGCTTTGTTTTGCTCTAGAGTGAGCCTTTTTACTTCATGTTTTCACATGACTTGACACATGAGAGTGTCGTTTTGAGTATTTTCATGCTATGGTTTTCAAATGAGTTTCACATACAAATAAATGCTTTGTGATGTGCATTTTGGTTTATGAAATGAGTCCCCTACCCCCCTTACTGAGCGATTTAGAAGCTCACCCTGTTTTTCTTTCCCCCCAGAGTTCTTCAAGTGAATAAGGACTTCCCTGCGACGTACGGAGTAGTGGCTAGTGGAGGATTCGAGCTCCAGGCTATATAATTTGTACTTTGAGGTATATTTATCTTTTCATGTACCCAGACTATTATTGTAATTACAGACACTTGATGTATGACATTATATGGGATGTATTAGGATTAATTGACTTGTAATCGAGTAATAGGTATAATACAATATTTATTATATCATGATGAGATCCTGAGGCATGATAATTATGATGATATATGACACTGCACAGGAATGCATCTTTATTTGTGAATTAACGAGAAAAAAGTTTTAAATTAGCCCTATTTTCGGCATTTTCGGGGCGTGACAGGTAAGTAACCCTTATTTATGATAATTTACATCGTTATGCGTGTTGATGAATTTCGGATTTTATTTTCGCATAAATGAATTAAATTCTGGAAAATTGGATAAATTGTCGTAAATATTAAATTGAGATATCCGAGAATTTAGAACGAGGCTAAATAAATATTGTTGGGCCCAATGAGCCCAATAGGCTTCGATAATGTGAATAGTAAGTGGGAAAACGGGCTTAAGGCCGATTAAGGCCCATTATGGTGCAATCGGGCCCAATATGGGTAAACGGGCCCAATGATTTAAATTAAGCCCAGAACATATGAAATACAACTAAATTGTATTGTATTTGACCTGATGAATGTGTATCCGCAGTTCTGGAGATTTGATTTGGATTGAGAGCAAATCGGACTGCGTGACGAGACATCAGTGGGAAAGGTCAGACTGTACAGAAAATGAAATAAGGGAATTCTGTGAGTAGCTAGAGGTAGCTACGCATATTTTAATAGATTTTGTATACACTGATTATGTATGTATACGCGATTATTGTATAATGATCCTAAAAGTGGTTTAAATGATTTTTAAGGATCGAAATAGGTGAAATGTCTATTTTACCCCTATTGAGGGAAGTTCACCTAAGGATGGTGAAAGCATGACATGCATGAAATGCATGATTTAAGGAATTTTCTGAATTAAGGAATTTTATTTGTTTTAATCAAAGCAAATCGATAGATTGGCCATAAATTATATAATTTTACATGATAACACTACGTAAGTGTTATTTGTATTTAAATGGAAATTTCTTTGGAAATAGGCCAACTATCAAGTTATATGGAAACAGATAGTGCCGACACGTAGTTCGCACTATATCTGCGTTTGTGATTGTGCATAAATGTGCTTGAGCGCTTGCTCGTACCGACTTGTGTGACATCATATGCATGAAATGTGCTAGAGCATGGTGCTCGCACTGATTTTTATTATTGTGAAATGAGAAGTGCTGGAGCTCAGCTCGCACTCTGTTTTGACATGTTTTGATTTGTTTTGATGTGGTATGGATAAAATGGTGCTGGAGTGATTGCTCGCACTAGTTTTAATGATTTGACATGGATGAGAGATGCTGGAGCTTAGCTCGCATCCTGTTTTGATGTGATATTGCATAAAGTCGTGCTGGAGTGTAACTCGCACGAGATTTGATTTAATTATGCATAAAGCCGTGTTGGAGTGTAACTCGCACGAGATTTGATTTACTTGAGCATTCATTTGTGCTTGAGCTTGCTCGCATAAAGTTTTATATGGTTTTTATAATTCATTCAAATGTCGTACTGGAGTTTTTCTCGTACGAGGTTTCCACTGAGTTTCTATACATATTCGTACTAGAGCATTGCTCATATGTGGATTTTACTTGAAATTATAATCAGTTTAAGTCGTACTGGAGCGCTGCTCTTACGTAAATTTTACTAATTTTTATGAAACCGTGCTAGAGCTTCGCTCGCACGATGTTTTCTGATATCATGAATATGCATAGAGCCGTGCTAGAGCTTCACTTACACAGGGATTTATATTACATGCATATAGCCGTGTTGGAGCCTCCTGTAGACTATGTGTCACAGTGAGATGATATGCTCACACGTGCATACTGAGACAGAGATGATATGGGTGGATAAGACCTATTGCAGGCACCCCTGATTGAGCTTGGGTTCACGGAGTACGTTGTACCGTGTATGTCATACGGAGTACGCTGTACCGTAGGGATTGTTGGAGTGGAGAGCCATTAGCCACGAGGCAGCAAGCCTTGCCCTCGCAATCCTGGTGTTATGCTGTTCTGGCGGGTAGGACGACCCACCTCCCGTTTCAGATGTGATACCCCGCACACTAGGTACCGTGTTGCCAGGGATCACTGGGATATGGCCATAGTTCTTGATGTTACTGATATAATTAATTACATGTCTCACATGATATAACTTGTGGTCTGTTAGACCAGGGTAGACCCGAAGGAGGGGTCAGGCCCCCGGTTTGACGAATTTATGATTTCATATGATTTTATGATATGTGACCCTGAAAGAAGGGTGGTTTTATAATTGAAGTTTTATAAAGAAATTTTAACGAATTGTTTTATGAGTTTAAAATGGAATTATGAGATTGTTTTATGACTTGATTGACCCGGAAGGGTTAGTTTTTACTGCAATTTTAATGTATTGATTTAAATGCAGTAGCATGTGAAGTTTTCCATGCTTTCAATTGAAATCCATGATTTGTCTTACATGACATGAAAGACTGCATGATCTTGATTAAATTCATGCTTAATATGATTTAATGATGTCACATAAAATGCTTTGAATGCATGAATTAAATGATTTATTTATGCACAAATAGTTTTGGATAAACTATGGCATTGAATATGCATGACTTTGTGCTTGAGATTTTAAATGAAAAGAAATGGATTTAAGGGCATGGCATTATGAGCATGTAGATAGTGAAGCTATCTATTTACTTGCATAATTGCCTTACTGAGCATGTGGTTTGCTCACCCCCTTATTTTCCCATCTTTTCAGAGGACTCGCAATAGTTATTGAGTGACTGAGGACTTGCATATATTGGTATCCGCTGCTTCCCATCGAGAGACAGGTATACACATTTGTATAGTGTTGTAACTAAATATGTAATGCACAGTACTGTAAACGGACATTGATGTCGGGGATGTAGAGTTATAAATACCAATGTGTATGTATTTATTTAAAGTCAAAAGATAGTAAACTCTGATAAATAAATGGGATAATGAAAGTGGACTGGTAAATAGTGTGAGGTGACTAACACCGAATCATAGCCCAACTGTGTTGTAGGATGGTCACGATGAGGAAAAGGTAAGAAATAAATAATAAATGAAAAAGCGAAAAAAAAACTTTACTCTGATTTTTAGGTAATTTGGGTCGTGACATCAAATATACTGATCAGTATTTCACTCTTACTGGTCAATCTAAAGCGCTAGGCCCGTTTTACTCTATTGGGCCCGATTGCACTTTAATGGGCCTCAACCCCTTTTCTAGCCTGTTTCCACTTTTTAAATCCCTTCTTCGTGTTACTGGGCTCATTTGGCTTATCAATAATCATCGGGTTTCGTTCCAAACTCATTGGATAGCCCAGATACTATTTACGATAATTACGTTGACATTTCAAATAAAATTCCTTTTATGAAGAATTAATCCGTAAATTCGTAAAATAATCTGAACTCTACATTAAAGGACTCATATTATCGTAATTAAAATGTACGTACCCGGGTTTTTTTCCATCAATAAAATATTAAATTGAATTCCTGAGATTTATCTGCAGGTCAATCCCGAACCTCGGTCACTTACCCGAATTTTGAGTCGTCCCCTGGTACACTTTCTTCCCTTTTTTTCTTTTTCTTTTTTCTTTTTTTTCCTTTTCCTCTTCTTGGCTACGGTGTCGTTTTGGCCCGTTTACCGTCGCCAGCAATTCTGGCCGTCTCGTCGGCCTCCACTGGGCTCAAAAGGACTGCCTTGGCCAGGGGAGTGCTCGGGTGGGTCGAATTTGAGCTGGGACGTCGTGGTTCGCCGGAACCGACGCGTTTCTTCCTCGGATCTTTCGTCCGTCGATTCTCCAGAATTTTGGTCTTTTGACCATTTTACCCTTGCACGTGTTTGGGACCAAATTAAATCGACTTTCTTTCATAAATCCACAATCCTTTCCCTATTTTCAATTTCTTATTTTCAGTCAACTCGATTAAATTCCTTAAACGAACTTGTTGGGTCCCTACTTTCTCGATTTATCCTTATTCGATTTTACGTACGTTATTTCATTTCATCCACATTTATCAGATTCGAATCAACCATCTTATGAATCGATTAACATATAATAATGTCATACAATATGGAAATCATAAGGAATATCATACAAAAAATGCGGATCTCACAATAGTCCCCTATCGTTTTGAGCCGACGATGATTAACTATAGTGTCTTACAGTGGAGCAACTAGTTTCCTTAATTCCCCTCTTAGTTTCCTAAGTGTTTTCTCAAATAAAGGATCTAAGGGATAAAATTAACAGTTCTAGGCTCTACGCATGCAAGTATCTACAGAGTGATAAAAGTGTTTTTTTTTTAAGATAAGAAAAGTCTGACTACAGTATTTCTAATCTAACCTAAAGGCAGTATTTACAAAGTAGAAGTATATATGAGCATTTCTGAGCATGAACTTTTCAATATCAACTAAGGCTATGCCCAATCCCCAGCAATGACGCCAAAAAGTTGTTGATTGATTATCGTACCCCAAGGTATCTACGTGTAAGTGCACGTGGTCAAACAAGTCATATAGATTGTGAGTCCAAATTATAGTCCCATCGAGATTGTTTTGCCTTAATTAATTATCAGATATTATCACCCTAAGTATATTCCAGCAAATTATGGAAGTGTGATTAACAATGCAAATAAAAACAAATAAAAATAATAAAAGAAAGCAATAAAAAACGAAATTAATGCTAATGGACAATACTTTTAGTGACAGGAATGAAAATACAAAAAATGCAAAAGAAAAATATGCCAAAATGCATATTGGTAAAGTTTTAGACTAAAAATACAAATAACTAAAAATATGGGTGCAAAATTCAAATAAATATAACTTAAACTTCTCTAACAAAAATAAAAAAGCATAAAACTATTTTTAAAATGATTTTAAACTAATGCAAATGAAAAGAACAAAACTAATGCATGCTATTGCAAAAACGACCTAAAATGCACCCATAAACTTAACCCTAAAACATCACTAATATAAACCCTAAATTGATGCCTAACCTTAAATAGCATTCTAATAACACTCAAAACAGCAACTAACATGACAATCGACATTGCCATAATGCATGTAACATATATTCTTTTTGGTATTTTTAAAATGAAATTAAATGAAAGCTAAATATGCATGAACTAAACCTAACACTAAATTAACCCTAAATGCAATTTTTAAAACCTTATGAAAGCTAAATATGCATGAATTAAACCTAACACTAAACTAACCCTAAATGTAATTTTTAAAACCTTAAGTAACACATTTTAATGCATGAAACAACCAATAATCAATAGCTAAATAGTCGAGTAAAATCGTGAACCACTAAGCCTAAAAAAACCTAACTAATGCATGTAACGGCTAATGCAAATGACCTAGGAATTAAATCAAACATTGCCTAAACATTACTCTATATTTATGCTATCCTAAGATACTTGAAATGTACAAAAATTAATAGTTAAACAAGGTTGGATAGAATTGAAACAACAATGCAAATTCGATTTTAAATGCAATGGACAAGCTATAGGAATTATGCCGAACACTACTTAATATTTACCACTAAATATCTGACCCCAAATAGGCTAAAACCTAAAAAAACCTAAATTTAAATGAACCAAAACAGAAGTTGAGCAACTGAAATGACCCAAATTTCCACACAATTTAGTTGGGCTACAAGTCGATATTAGATCAAATAGTGAAATCTAACAGTCTCAGTTAAATTTCTTCTACAAATAGTCATGTTAACATTCCCCCAAGCACACCTCATCTACATTACTGTTGTCACGACCCTCAACTTACCAAAAATTGTCACAAATTTTTTGCTTTTCATACATTATTTATTATTCGTCCTTACCTTACCTCGATCGTGATCAGCTGCACTCTCAACAGTTGGGTTGTGTGTCAATGTCTTCCTCATCCAACCATAACAATTTAATTTGCATTATAATTTAGAAGTAAACACTTGTATAAATAAATCAGAGTTGCTGTTTACATGTGTTTACATTGTTTTACATCCCCAGTAGTTACATGCAAAATGCTACTGTGCTATGACAAGTTTAGAAACAAAATTATACAAGTGTGTATACCTCTTGTGATGGGATGCAACAGATACCAAAAAGGAAACCTCCAGTCGCCCTCAATCTATACTCAATGCTCTGTAGAGAGAGGGAAAATAAAAGGGTGAGCAAACAACACGCTCAGTAACCCAATCATGCGAACAGGTAGATACTGCACTATCTACGTGATCATGATGCCATGCTCAAAACCATACAATTTCTCATTCACACCTCAAACGCATTAGTTCATGCTTGTGTTAATGGCATGTAAAGCAAGTCATGCTATTTAAAACTCAGTGCACAATTCAAATTCAAAGCATGGCATAAATCATCATGCATATTTCATAAATAGGGCATGGAAAAATCATCATGTGTAAGTGCACTTTAAAGCCATTATCAAACTTTCTCATCTCATAAAATCAACACTTGTTAGGATTCAGCCCCTCCCTCGGACTGTCCTAACCACAAAGCATTTCAACATGGATTTAATCATAAAACAAATAGACATGTGAAATAGGCAATATAATAAGGGAAATCTCCTCTAGAACTATGGCCATATCCTGTGATCCCAAGCTACACTGATCAAGTGTGTGGGGTATCACCACTATCTACTTCCACATGGGAGGTAGGTCATGTCCAGCCCGCCGGTCCATAACAGATCTAAACATCATCCGAAGACGGCACATCACAATCTCAACACGGTACAACGTACTCCATGCTACCTACACGATACAACTTACTTCGTGGACCCATATCAACACATCATATCACGCCACATCTCAAAATGCACGTACGAGCCTATTTAATCGGTGCGACACCAAGTCTACCCAAAGCTCCTAGCATGGCTATTAACCATGTCATAAAATCACGTGCGAGTAATCTCAAGCACGGCAACAAGTATGATGGGAATCTAATGCGAGCTATGCTCCAGCACCATGCCAAAACTAATATAAAGTCTGTACGAGCTCAACTCTAGCACAACATCATAGAAATCCATGTGAAAGCTAGTGCGAGATAAGCTCTAGCACTCATGCGTATAAAACACATCAATCTCGTGCGAGTCATGCTCTAGCATGCTTTCATTCTCACAAAATCCATGTAGGTGGCTCAATTCTTTGCAAAGCATGGTTATAAAACCAAATCAAGTTATTTTTTATGCAACTCATTTCAAATGTTAGCCAACCTACCAATCACTTGCTAAAAATCAATAAAACAAGGTTTTCAAAACATCATGCTTTTGTTTTCATGCATATTTCATCAAAACCAAACTCTTGCCCTTCAAACACCCAATTCATTTCCTCTTACCACATGCACTCTAGAAAACATCAAGCACCCAAATTGCGCACAGATATCTTTAAGAGTCCACACAATTCCCTTATCTCGATTTACTCGGGGTGCGACTCTCTTCCTCTCAGCTTCTCACGTTTTAGGCTCAACTTGCTCCGGTGTATCCTCAGGAGCTGCAATTCATTCATCAAACACTTGAGTTAATGTTGCTAACTCTCATTCAACTATACATTTTATCCAATGCCTTAATACTCATTTTACCCTTTTTGAGTAAGCCTCACAATTCATTCCATAACACCATCTTAAATTCATACCCATAACACCATTATCACCTTGAAATATCCCATTCATTATTAATACTTCTACACTCCACTCTCCCACACTAACCCATTTCTAGGTTATAATTGTTTCATGACCCTCTAGGTGGTTCTACCATTAATATGCACACCAAATCAACTTCATAACCAATAACTAAACCAATGTACTTAGATTAGCTTACTAGAAACTCATCTCTTTGGATTTCCTCCTTGCTCTAATGGAAATGCTCCTTGTTCCTTAAATCCAACAAATGGGGAAATGCCTCCAAGCTATGTTGTTCTTCTCCTTGATGTGAACAACTTTGTATCTAATAGCCTTCCCTCAAATCTTACTGGAAATGAGATGATTTAGAGAGAGAAAACTAGGTTTTGGGTTGAAAATGGAAAGGAAATGGTTTTGTCTGATAAATACAGATTTCAACTGTCCCTATTTATAGAAATTGCTTGATGAGATCGATCTGTATTGGAAGGAGATCGATCAGGTCCTCTTAAATCCCTCATTTTTCTCGACATTTGATAGCATGAGATCGATTTGTCGAGGGCTTTGGATCGATCCGTCTCAGGCAGAGGGTTAGGGAGATCGATTTGGCTCAGGACGAGATCGATCTGCTCTAACCCGAGAGCTAGGGAAATCAATCTGCTTGCACTAAGAATCGATCCTCTCATTACAGAATGTTTGGCAGATCGATCTGGCCCTATTGGAGATCGATCTGCCCTATTCCTTTTGCTCGAATATGAGCATTTTGGCTCTTCCAAATCGATCTCTCATCCTATGAGATCGATCTAGTATTCATATTTTCCAAATTTTTTGCAGTTTTTCTGCAACAACTCATACCAAACTTCATACATTTTGCTGCCATAGTCATTT
This sequence comes from Firmiana major, assembly GCA_033439115.1. Classification (NCBI taxonomy): domain Eukaryota; kingdom Viridiplantae; phylum Streptophyta; class Magnoliopsida; order Malvales; family Malvaceae; genus Firmiana; species Firmiana major. Next base: position 36,568,279 of record CM065907.1, on the reverse strand, counting down.
TCTCATCCCATCACTTTTGAGACTTGAAAATGACATCCATCCACACTTTATACACCTTAAAACTTGTGTGCATTCATTATATAACCAAGGGTATACAACACAAGACCAAATGGAAGCATAAAAATTTACACCACTTAGGCACTTCATTCCATTTTACCATACTACTCATTTTTCAGTCCACTCACACCCATCACATACAAAAGTCCATTTCTTCATATTCATATATAATGAAACTTATACGTACATCACAGACTTTTATTATAAGTGGGTACATTGAATTTATGGACTTTACGTCACTTATACTTCACATTACGAGTACATCACCATACTTATGAATTCATAATTACTTGATCCAAAGTCATCCATATTATAATTCCATTTACATATATACAAAGTTATACATATATGGGGTCTCACATTCTCCCCCAATTAGAAAATTCGATCCTCCAAATTGGAACCAATCATTCTGTGAATAACTCGAGATACCTCTCCCGCATCAAACTCTCCAATTCCCATATGGCCTCTTCCACCATGTGATGTTGCCAAAGAACTTTCACCAAGGGAATTATCTTTGTCCTCAACACTTTCTCTCTTCTATCCAATATTCGAACCGGCTTCTCAACATATGTCATGCTTTCGTTGAGCTCCAACGGCTCATATCTTATCACATGCATCGGGTTTGGGTGGTACTTCCATAACATGGATGCTTAGAAGACGTTATGTACGCTTGCCAACTCTGGTGGCAATGCCAACCTATAAGCTTTATCTCCCACTCTCTCCAATCTCGAAGGGTCCAATATACCTAGGGTTTAACTTACCCTTCTTACCAAATCTCATAATACCTTTCGAATGAGAAACCTTCAAAAGCACTGACTCACCCACCTTAAACTTTAGTGGTCCCTGTATCCTGTCAGCATAACTCTTTTGTCTGCTTTGAGCTATCCTTAATCTCTCACAAATCAACTAGACATCCTCAGAGGCTTATCTAACCAAGTCAGGAGCAAAGATCTATCTGTCACTAACCTCTTCCCATCCAATAGGGGAACGACATCTACGTCGATACAATGCCTCATATAGTACTATCCCGATACTCGGATGAAAACTGTTATTATAGGTGAACTCTGCGAGTGGCAAATGGTCATTCCAAGAGTCTCCAAAATCCAATGCACACACTCTCAACATATCCTCTAAGGTCTGTATAGTTTTCTCTGACTGACCATCTGTCTGATGATAAAACACGGTGCTATTACTCAATTGCGTCCCCATCGCTTCCTAAAAATGTTCCCAAAAATGGGAAGTGAAGCAGGCATCCCTATCAGAAACAACGCTCACTAAAATTCCATGTAGCCTCATTATCTCATGCACATACAAGTTCGTTAACTGGCTCAGAGTATCGGTAGCTCTCATAGCTAGAAAATGGGCTGACTTCGTCAACCGATCCACAATCACCCATATGGCATCATAACCTCTGCGGGTCCTCGGTAATCCCATCATAAAGTCCATGGTGACATGCTCCCACTTCCAAGTCGGTATCAGTAGAGGCTGCAATAACCCTATAAGCTTCTGATGCTCTACCTTCACCCGCTGACAAACGAGACACTTAGCAACATATTCAGTAATATCTTTCTTCATCCCAGACCACCAATAAAATTTTCGAAGGTTTTGATACATCTTGGTACTCCCCGGATGTATCGTATACCTCGATAAGTGCGCCTTTGTCAAGATCAACTTTCTAATCTTTGAATCATCGGGAACACATATCTTCCTTCTGAACCTCAAAAGTCCATCTGAACTCAATTCAAAATCAGTCTCTGTACCCCTCTATATCTGCCCGACTATATCACTACACTGCTGATCAATTCTCTGAGCTTGTCAGATTCGATCTACTAGATCCGGTTCCAACTGCAGGCTAGCTATCATAAAGCCACTATCAGCGTTAGGCGGGGTCACATCCAAACTGAGGTTCGTGAACTGTTCCAACCGCTCATGTTCCCTGATCATCATATAAAAGACCAATTCGAGGTTCTTCCTACTTAAGGCATCGACAACTACATTTGCCTTACCCAGGTGGTACATGATCTCACAATCGTAATCTTTCAAGAGTTCGAGCCATCTTCTCTATCTCATGTTCATCTCTTTCTGTGAGAACAGGTACTTAAGGCTATTATGATATGTAAAAACCTGAAATTTCTCACCATAAAGATAGTGGCGCCATATTTTCAAAGCAAACACCACGGTCACCAACTCCAAATCATGGGTCGGGTAGTTTCTCTCATGATCCTTCAACTATCTTGATCCATAGGCTACTACCTGTAAGACCCAATTTTTATCGTATTTCCTTATGATTCACACATTTTATGGAGATTGTTATATGTTAATGGAATCATAAGACAGATGATTTGATCATATAAATATGAATGAAGTAGTCGAACATACGTTAAATTTGAAAACTTACAGTTAAGGAATTTCAAATTAAATTTATGAGATTTGAATGGTCCTGATAGAGATACGAATTTTTAAATGAGAAATTATAGTGGGTCCAAGAAAGAAAGTCGGCCTAAATTGGTGCCAAATGTATAGAAGGGTTAAACGGTCAAAAGACCAAAATTCGGTGTAAATTCAGTAAGAAAATTTTAATTAAAAATAGGGTTTTAGGACATCTTGATCAATGAAGGAGAAATTATCGAATTTCGAGTCCAATTGATCAAGATCCAGAATTATTAAGGTTTACCGAAAATTCACTCGGGATAATATCTCAAAACTACGGAGAAAATATACCGGGAAAGTGGAAAAATAGATTAAATAAATTAAATAAATTAATTATGGTAAAATATAATATTTTAAGGAATAAAATATGATTTTTTAGATATTTTAGGTATTTTATTATATTTCAATGAATAAAATAATAATAAACTAAATTATAAGTAAATAAATAAAAAGAAACTGAAATTGAAAACGCGAAGAGAGAGCAAAGAAGACAAAGCGAAGAAGGTGAGCCGAGGGGGTTTGCCTCACCGGACGACCACCAGAGCAGGAAGAGGAAGATCGGGCGACTCTCCAGGCACCGGCATGACCACCAACGACGCCGAAATCCGACGGATCGAGGAGAGAAGCTGCAGAGAGGAGAAGCGAAATTGACGACCACCGACATCGATTCGGCCAACCCCGCACCTAGTCGAACACCCCCCAATGCAGGTGCACCGCTTGATGCCAGAAACGAGCCGGGAATCGGTCGAAAATGCCGTGAACGGCGACGGGGAAGCTTGAATCGGTACGGACCGATTCAGTAAGAAGAGAATAGGGCTGAATCGACCGATCTGGATCGAGCTGAGCCGGACCGAATCAGTTCAGTCAAGAAAGAAAGGAAAAAGGGAGAAAAAGAAAGAAAAAGAAAGAAAAAGTGAAAAAGGAAAAAAAAGGGGAAGATTTACGGGGATACACAAGACTTCGGGTAAGTCGGTAAGAGGTCAAAAGTGACCGATTTGATTTTTGAGAAATTTATTTAAATTATATTTGATCGAAAGTTAACCCAAAATTAAATATAAAATGGTGCAGTTCGACGATAAATCGTGTACGTGAGCCCGATCAAACTTCGATTTACGCACCATCGCATAATCTCGGGTAAGTAAAGCTCATTTATGATAATTTATGTTATTATTCGCGTATTAAAGATTTATTTTACGAATTTCGGATTTAATTTTGCATTTATTGAATTATATTGAGATTTTTGAATTAATTGTCATAAATAATATACGGACTATCTAAAGAGTTTGGAACGAAGCCCAATGGGTATTGAGAGCCTAATAGTCCCGAAGAAGGGATTTAATAAGTGGAAATGGGCTGAAAATGGGTCGAGGCCCATTAAGATGCAATCGGGCCCAATAAAGTAAAATGGGCCCAGTGTTTTAGATTCGATCAGTATAAGTGAAATACTGATAAGTATATTAGAACTGACCCAAATACATGGTTATATGCAGCTCTGTAGACTTGGTTTGGAGTGAATTGGACTGAGATTGGTACGGTCGAGACAGGATAAGCTCACGCGTGATTCCATGTAAGGGAATTTTACGGACTGGTGGAGGTAACTTTACACAATTTCGACATCATTTACATTCCCTAAAATTGTCTGAAGGGTCTAGATTTAAGATAAAAATTTTAGTGCCTCGGATGGGTAAATTATCAAAATACCCTTGTGAAGGGTAAATTTCCCAAATTTAGGAAAAATTGGGAGGAGCCAGAATAAGAGGTTCCTGCTTGTTCTTGAGGTGTTTAGACACGTGCATGAGTAGGCTGGCTAGCTTTTAAATAAAAATGCACAACATTGCATATTTTTAACAAAGTGATTTCCTTTAAAATGGATTTGAGATATGTAACCGCCTACGTGATTTTTTAGAAATGTGACGTGCTAGAGCTCAGCTCGCACGAGTTTTAATTTGTGTGATGCATGCATTAGTGCTGGAGCGAGAGCTCGCACTAGAGTTTTATATGCATTGGTGCTGGAGTCTAACTCACACCAAATTTTTATATGATTTTCGTGACACGGTGCTAGAGTCTAATTCGCACCAGATTTTCACATGATTTATGTACAGAGTGCTAGAGCTTAGCTCGCACTAGTTTTACTTGATTTTATAAGGGTGCTGGAGCATCGCTCGCACTAGTTTTATGAGAACATACGATGAGCCGTGCTTGGAGCGTCGAGTAGACTGTGTGTCACACCGATTAAATAGGCTCGCACGTGCGTTTTGAGACAGGGCATGAGTATGGATATGAGATATGGGTCCATGGAGTACGTTGTATCATGCAAGTAGCATAGAGTACATTGTACTCTGATGGGATTGATTATGTGGCATCTTTGGATGTGAGTGGCATCTTCGGATGTGAGTGATCGGACAAGACCGACGGGATAGACTGACCCACCTCCCAGGGCGATTCCCAATCGTGGTGAGACCCCACACACTAGGATCCATGTAGCAGTGGGATCACGAGGACATATGGCCATAGTCCTAGTTATTTGCCCGAGATATATATCTACTGCCTAGTCTCGCATGTTGATGTTTTTGAGAAACACGTTTTGTGGATTTTTGCGTGAGTCTGGATCACCCGAGGGAGGGGTTGAGTCCTGACTGAGATGTGAGTTTGATGAGAATGAAACTGGGTCTTAAACTGAACTTGCATTATATTATTTCCATGCTATTTAAACCCATGAGTGATGTAAACTGGTTTTACATGACATTCATTGTATCGCATATTTCTATTTCTGTGAAAAGCATTTTATTTCATGGTGTTGTGTGAGTCAGGAACACCCGAGGGATGGGCTGAGTCTTGGCTTTGTTGTGAAATTTTAATGAGAATGAAATGATTTAAAAGAGTTGCATGTTGAATTTTTCATGCTCTTTGAAATCCACATATGAACTTGTTTTACGTGACATAATGAATTATAGCATCTGTTTTGAAACGTGTGGAGAAAATGTGGTTTATGTATGGCACCACGTTCATGTAGGTAGTCTGGTTACCTACTTGTTCGTAGGATTGCCTTACTGAGCTTGATGTGCTCACCCCTTTCATTTTCCTACACAGATTACCTCCAGTAGACTTTGAGGCACTGAGTACTGCATTCTTGATATCCACTGTTGCCCATCATTTTGAGGTATATACACTTGTACATATTGTATCTAAATAAGTATAGCACAATAACATGTTTGTAAGTAACTTTTGGGGATGTATAGATATTGTAAACACTTGTAAATGAATGGAAAAGAATTAGTCAAAAACTCATGTGTTTACCTTTCATTTAATAAGGAATTAAGTTATATGGTGAATGAATGGTGGGTCTGGCATTGACGCACAGCCCAATTGTTAGTCGAGTGTAGTCACAATCAAAGGACAGGTAAGTATGAAAGAAAAATAAAAAATTTATTCTGATTTTTAGGTCGTGACACTACCTTCCCATCCTGCATCAATACACTGCCCAATCCTTGATGTGAAGCATCTGTATACACCAAGAAACCTTTAGAGCTGGTAGGAATGGTGAGAATCGGGGCTGTGGTTAATCTCCTTTTCAACTCCTGAAAGCTTTCCTCACACTTATCGTCCCACACGAATTCAACATTATTTCTCGTGAGACGTGTCAAAGGAGCAGCTAATCTTGAGAATCCCTCCACGAACTGTCGATAATATCCTACTAAACCCAGGAAACTTCTGATCTCTATTACTGTCTGGGGTCTCTGCCATTGTATCACTACCTCAATCTTTGATGGATCCACTGACACCCCATCCTTCGATACTATATGATCCAGAACAGAGATCTATTCCAATCAAAAGTCGCACTTACTGAGTTTAGCGTACTTCTTCTCTCGGAGGGTCTGTAGCAATATCCTTAGATGTTGTTCATGCTCCTCTCTAGACCTTGAGTACACTAGTATATCATCAATAAACACAATAACAAATCAATCCAAATACTGGTGAAATACTTCATTCATTGTTAGGACCGTTTTCAATCCATGGCTTAACCAAAAACCACTACAAATTTTTCGCATTTTTAACTTACCTTTCCTCTCTTCAATGGTTGGGCTATGATTCGATATCAGAATCCTTACTTACCACAATATCCATTATCATACATATATGTCAATATACTGTTACTGACGTAACTGCTTTTATAATACATGTAAGATTATATAAAATCTAATACAAATACATTCCCCATAAGATATATCGTATACATCACTGTGCTGTTTTTATGTTTAGATACATAACCGTACAAAATCTGTATACTTGGTGGTCGATAGGAAATAGCGGTGGACTCAGGGACACTATCCCTCAATAGCTCTCAATCTACTGCTGATGCTATGTAGAGAGATGTAAAGAAAGGGGGTGAGCATACAACGCGCTCAGTAAGGAAATCAGGCAAGCAAGTAGATATCTACACTATCTACTCAAAATAATGCTATGCCTTGAAAACATTATTTCCTTAACTCACTTTAAAAGCATGTCTTTAAATATATATATGTATACTTGTACAAATTAAATCCCATGTATAGAAATCATGCTTTCTTTCTCAAATGTAGGGATGTAGTGCAAAACAATGCATTTCTATATAAATGATGTCTTTAAGTAAATCATGCCATGTATATTTAAATCATAATAAATATGGCATTAAATAATTCACATCATAAAATCAGAGTCCGACCCATCCCTCAGGTCTATCCACAATTTAAATCAGTCAATCAATCTGATATATCATGTGAGACTCTGTGGTGAAATGCAAATAGTATCCTGGACTATGATCATATCCGACATGTGATCCCAAGCTACACGGAATCCTAGTGTGCGGGGCATCACTGCTGCAACGGGAGGGGGGTCAGTCCATCACAACCGCCAGCTATATCCTCCTCAACTCCACAACACCACACGGTACACTGTACTCCCATGCCGAATGCACGGTACGACAAGGTACTCCATGCCATTCGCACGGTACAACGTACTCCGTGGACCCTACATCACAGTTGGGGTACCTGCCATAGGTCTTAGCCCTCAAACCATGGAATATCATACGACATCTCTAATACCCTCATGTGGCTATCCTCTCACATAATGTGACACTCAGTCACATAAGGATGTGGGCATGGGTTTGTAACATGTATTATATATCACATACAATGCGCGCCTTTGAGTGCGACTCACAGTCGACACTGCGCTCAAACACTGTTTCACATCACAAACTCAACTCTAGTGCGAGTAAACCTCCAGCAACTAGGTCAATGCATAGTTCATGTATTAAATCAAGTACGAGCAATAGCTCCAGTACTATGCTATGCACAATATCATCAAATCAAGTACGAGCAATAGCACCAGTACTATGTCATGTATAAACCATGAAGAATCGAGTACGAGCAACGCTCCAGCACTCTGTCATGTATCTTATGTAAAACTCGAGTACGAGCTAATCGCTCCAACACTCTCTCATGCATATATCATATAAAACTGATTACGAGTAAGAACTCCAGTACTCTATCATGCATGTCATGGAAATCTAGTGCGAATCAAAATCCAGCACTAATGTATGTGGAAAATATATGAAATCCAGTGCGAGCTATGCTCTAGCACGATTCATTCTCAGAAAAAATGATAGATGGCTCTTTAAAAAGGGATGATTTGCTAAACATCAAAATCAGCACTATAAAGTGTGCTTAATTCACATCAACCTTAAAATCATTAGCCCATCTATTTATTCTCCTGCTAAACAGCAGTTGAACACTCAAAATAGTGGTTTCCATGCTTTTTACAACTTTTCACAACTTTTCACAAAAGTTGACTTTTTTACTAACTAGGGGCAAAATCGTAATTTGTCACTACCGGGTCGCAATAATTATTATTCACTTTCTCTGACCCTCAGAGTTTTTAAGTGAATGTAAAAGCAGACGAAAATACGTGCAGGTATCTCTAACTACTCACAACAATCCCTTACCTGCAATCACTTGAGAAATTTCACTTTCTCTGCGCTGCTCGTTTCAGCTGTCCGATTTGCTCCTCCAATACTTTCTGGAGCTGCATATAACCATTTATCAGGTTAATTACACTTTTCCTACTATATTTCACATTAAATACAATCTATTTCCCTTAATGGGCTTTAGAAATCCTTAATGGGCCTAACTATGCCTTAAGTCCATTTTCATTTTACTATTCATTTTCGTTGGGCCTATTGGGCTTGTGGGGCCCACTAACTCTTATTGGGCTTATCCTAGACCCATTACATCATTTTGGGCCTAAAATAGTTGTGCTTGGTCCATTGGGCCTCTCGGGCACATGTCTTGGCCGAGAGTTACCCATGCCATCGGTTACACCATGGCATGCCGGCCATGTCTCTTTCTTAGCCAATTCACTTAGGCATTTTCACAAACACTTGGTTGGCAACATTCCTAAACATCATATAGTTCATTTAGGCATTTTATCAAACACCTTGATTGCCAACTAATTACATGTATTAATTAATCAAATTGATTAATTCTAATTACACCATAATCATTAATACATGTACATTAATCCATTTATGCCTTAAAATCATATGGACATAAATCAATATATCACTACTCACTCTCGGCCTAACCAACATCATAGTGATTTAATATGTTTCAATGCTTAAAACATATATCAACATACTTAAAATCATTCATACATTAACATATATGAAATTGAAAATTAGAAAATATACCAATTGTTGTGTTCACCATTTGGCCGAATCTTTGAAGGCTCATGGTTTGCACTCTATGGCTCCTTGATAGCCAATTCCAACATATGTCACTCTCCTTTCAATTTGGAACAACTTCCATGAAGGATGCAAGTACCAATTATGCCTAATTCCTAGTGAGAGAAAGCTTGGATAATATGTTTTAATGGTTTCTTCTTCTAGCCGAATTTGGTGTGATGAAGATGACAATGGTGTGGATGAATTTATGTCACGCCCCGAAAATGCAGAAAATATGGCTAATTTAAAAACTTTTTACTCATCAATTAACAATTAAGGGTGCATTCCTGTGCAGTGTCATACATCATCATGCATATCATACCTCAGGATCTCATCATTAGATAGTATATATCATATCATATACATTACTCAATATTAAGTTAATTAATCCTAATACATCCCATAAAGGTTATACATCACGTGTCTGTAATTACAATAATTGCCTGGGTACATGAAAAGATAAATGATACCTCAAAACACAATATATATGGCCTGGAGCTTAAGTCCTCCACTACCCACTACTCCGTACGTCACAGGGAAACCCTTTTCACTTGAAGAAATCTGGGGGGAAAGAAAACAGGGTGAGCTTCTAAATCGCTTAGTAAGGGGGTAAGGGACTCATTGTATAAACCATAATGCACATCACAAAATATTTATTTGCATGTGAAACTCAGTACTCTCATTTGAAATCATAGCATGAAAGTTCTCAAAACAACATTCTCATATCTCAAAATCATGTGAAAACATGAAGTAAAAGGCTCAATATAGAGCAGTAACAAGCATGTGAAAATAAAGCGATAATGGCTTTCTCAATAAACGTGATAAAATCACTGTAATAATAATACACGTGGTGCAGCCACTAAACACACATGGCATAGCCACTGTTTTAGATTCACACGTGGCACAACCACAGAGTAGGGTTTCACGTGGCAACGGCCACCAAATATACGTGGCACAGCCACAGAATGGGGGATCTCACGTGGCAACGGCCACCAATTAGGGTTCTCACGTGGCAACGGCCACCAAATATACGTGGCACAGCCACAGAATGGGGGATCTCACATGGCAACGACCACCAAATATATGTGGCACAGCCACAAAATGAGGGATCTGACGTGGCAACAGCCACCAATTAGGGTTCTCACGTGGCAACGGCCACCAAATATACGTGGCACAGCCATAGAATGGGGGATCTCACGTGGCAACGACCACCAATTAGGGTTCTCACGTTACCAGGACGGAGAAGAATCGGGCTTACATGCTACCAAAGCAATGCCCGGTGTGTATTAAAAATTCACACCTAAGTCTTTATCAATAGCTATTATCATATAAAACTGGTTTACCTTCACGTAGAACTCATAGTGGTTTTTCTCCCATAAAACTCATTTAAAACCATTTTGTACTCAACATAAAACATATTAAAATCGAGTTCCAACCGGCAAAACACGCACACATTTCTCAAATATCAATATCGCCTTAACGTAGAGCCCAATTCATTTCTCACACAAACTCAACGGTTTATAAAGCGGCTTCACACGTAGCTTATAAACTCATAAAAACATTGGGCTCTAACCGGCTATAAAAATCGTGCGCATTCTCATCAAAACACAACACATCAAACATGCTTGTTTTATAAATCGCAAATCATGCTATAATAGTTCACAAATCACATACACAAATGGTTTAGTTTCCCTTACCTCTTTGCACCTCGTATAGTGCAATTGTTTCCCCCTTGTCACGGACTAGTCTCGCATTCTACTCTGGAACTCCTGAGCTGTCCAAACGATGTTAAAACATCAATACTCATCATCACAGTAACCTTAATTCTCAAAATCGAGCATAATTGCTCATAACACCTCAAATATCTCAATTCTCGTAACTCTATCACAATCCACAATCTCATTCACAACATCTCAACATTCTACACTTCCCATGCCACAATATCTATGCTAATTCACCACATTGTCTAAATTTCCATTTATAGCTCAAAATTCCCAAAATTACCAAAATTGCTAAATATCATCATCACTCCAACTACATTGTAATTTCATCAATCCCTAATCATTTTCCAGCTATTTCAACACAATGCCAACAGCCATCATCACCAAAATCATCTAAAATATCAAGATCAAGGTTTAGAAATTACCCAAAACTTGTGGAGAGCTTATCTCTTGCCTCGATTCAATCCGTCTTTCGATTTCCAAGTATGTTGTTCTCCCTTTGATAAGGAACAACTTTCCTTCTTGCCACAGCCTCTGATTTGGATGAAAATGGGTGCTTTGGATGAGTGAGAAAGCCAGGGCTCGGGTGAAAATGGGGTTTTGAAGAGAGAGAAAATGAAATTGCAGGAGAAAGCAAGGGTTCCTTATATAGACGGAGGGTAGGAGATTGATCTGGCTCTTGATGAGATCGATCTGCATTTGAATTTGGGGATGATTTTGGGCAATTTTACTGTCGAGGGGTGAGATCGATCTCTTTATGGCTTTATGAGATCGATCTGCTCCTTGAGGAGATCGATCTTCTCCCAAACAGAAACATTTTGAGATCGATCCCTTCCTCATGAGATCGATCTTCTCTCAAACAGAATCATAAGGAGATCGATCCTCTTCCATTGGAGATCGATCTGCTCACTTACTTTCCTCTTTCCTTGTCATTTTTAACTCACCAGATCGATCTCTCCTTCTCCAAGATCGATCTGAACTCATAGTTTCACACTTAGGTTAAACACTTAACATGTAGATCTCCAAATATAATTTCCATAGTTTACTACTTGGATTATTTCTCATTTATCACATATACATTTCACTTAGCTCACTAAATTACACTTCAAGTTCATATTACATAATTAAAATACGTCTAAAATTCTCAAATCTCACATCCTCCCCACCTTAAAAGAATTCGGTCCTCCAAATTCAACTCAACTCATCTAATAGATGGGGGTATTTCTCCTTCATGATACTCTCCAATTCCCACGTTGCCTCTTCCATTGAGTGATGTTTCCACAAAACTTTCACTAATGGGATGCTCTTGGTTCTAAGTAGCTTCTCCTTTCTATCGAGAATTCGGACAAGTTCCTCAGTGTAGCTCATGTCCTCTTGTATGTCCATCTCGTCATACTCTATGACATGAGAAGGGTCCGAGTGGTACTTCCTCAGCATAGACATATGAAAGACATTGTGTATTTCGAACATCTGTGGGCGTAATGCCAATCTGTAGGCTACCTCTCCCACTCTCTCAAGAATCTCGAATGGTCCTATGTATCGAGGACTCAATTTTCCTTTCTTCCCAAATCGCATGATACCCTTACTCCGTGATATTTTCAGAAATACTGCATCACCAACATCAAACTCGAGTGGTCATCTATGCATATCCGCATAGCTTTTCTATCTACTCTGTGCAGCCGTAACCTCTCACATATGAGTTTCACACTCTGTACAGCATGCTCAACAAGCTCGGGAGCATTTATCTTTCTATCACCGACTTCTTCCCAAGCTACAGGGGATCTACACCTCCTACCATATAGAGCCTCAAAAGGTGCCATTCCAATACTCGCATGATAGCTGTTATTGTACGCAAACTCTGCTAGGGGCAGGTGATCATCCCATGATCCCTTAAAATCCATCGTACACGCCCTCAACATATCCTCCAGGGTCTGAATAGTCCTCTCTGACTGACCATCTGTCTGAGGATGATAGGCGGTACTGAAACTCAATCGAGATCCCATGGACTCCTAAAATTGGGTCCAAAATCTGGAAGTAAATCGAGAATCTCTATCAGAAGTAATACTCATTGGAGCCCCATGTAATCTAGCTATTCGCTGACATACAGCTCAGCTAAGGCATCCACAGTATCTGTGCTCTTGATGGCAAGGAAGTGGGCACTCTCGGTCAATCTATCCACTATAACCCATATAGCGTCACAACCTCTTCGGGTCCTCGGTAAACCCATAATAAAGTCCATGGTGACATGCTCCCATTTCCATATAGGTACAAGTCAAGGCTGTAGTAATCCCCCGGGCTTCCTATGCTCAGCTTTCACTTCCTGGCATACTAAACATCTGGACACATATTCTGCCAGTCTCGCTTCATACCACTCCACCAGTACACCTTTCTCAAATCTCGGTACATCTTAGTGCTCCCTGAGTGCATGGTGTATCACAAGCAGTGGGATTCTCTCAGTATATGTCTCTTCAAGGTATCATTGTTCGGTATACAAATCCGTCCTCTGAATCTCAACAATCCATCCTCACTGACTGTGAGATCCGACTGCGAAGTCTGTTCAGCTTGGCTAACCATATCTATCAACCTCTGATCACTGCGCTGCCCAGTTCTAATCTGATCCATGATCTTGGGCTCTATCCGCAAGCTAGCCAAAAATCCAGTCTCTACCTCTTTAACTCTGATTCGGAGTTCGGTGAACTGCTCCAGTAAATCCCATTCCCTGATCATTATAGCAGATATCATACTTTTCCTACTCAGGGCATCAGCAACTACGTTCACCTTACCCAGATGGTATAGAATCTCGCAGTCATAATCCTTAAGGAGTTCCATCCATCTCCTTTGTCTCATGTTTAACTCTTTCTGATCAAAGAGATATCTCAAACTCTTGTGATCAGTGAAGATCTGGAATCTTTCCCCATATAAGTAGTGTCGCCAGATCTTCAAGGCAAATACCACAGCGGCTAACTCCAGATCATGCGTGGGGTAATTCTGCTCATGGTCTTTCAACTATCGCGATCCGTATGCGACCACTCTTCCGTGCTGCATAAGCACACACCCCAATCCTTGATGAGATGCATCACTATACACCGAAAATCCTCCTGATCCCTCAGGAATAGTTAACACAGGTGCCGCTGTTAATCTCATTTTTAACACCTAAAAACTGAGCTCACACTGATCAGTCCATATAAACGGAGTCTCCTTGCACGTGAGTTTAGTCAAAGGAGCAGTAATCCTGGGAAATCCCTCCACAAATCTTCTGTAATATCCTGCCAAACTAAGGAAGCTTCGTACCTCTGTAACTGTCCTCGGTCTTTCCCAGTTAAGTACAGCCTCTACTTTACTTGGATCGACTGATACCCCTTGCTCTGAGACTATATAACTAAGGAAAGCTATCCGATCCAGCCAAAACTCACACTTACTAAGCTTCACATATAATTGCTTATCTCAGAGTATCTGAAGTACTAACCACAAATGCTGTGCATGCTCCTCATACGACTGAGAGTACACTAGGATATCATCAATAAAGACTATCACAAACTCATCTAGATAGTCTTTGAACACCTCGTTCATTAATCTCATAAAGGTTGCAAGGGCGTTCGTCAATCCAAAGGACATCACCAGAAATTCATAATGACCATACCTCGTCCTGAAGGCCGTTTTTGGAATATCCCCTTCCTTGATCCTCAATTGGTGATAGCCCGATCTCAAATCAATCTTAGAAAAGACTGAGGCCCCTCGCAGCTGATCAAGTAGATCATCAATCCTGGGCAATGGGTATTTATTCTTCACCGTGGCTTTATTCAACAACCTGTAATCTACACATAATCTGAGATACCATCCTTCTTCTTAACAAATAAAACTGGTGCTCCCCACGGCGAGATACTGGGTCTAATGAACCCTTAATCCAATAACTCTTGTAGTTGTTTCTTCAATTCCTCAAGTTCCACTAATGCCATCCTATATGGAGGTTTAGAGATCGACTGAGTATCTGGTACAAAATCAATGGTAAACTCCAGCTCTCTCTCTAGTGGCAAACCTGGCAACTCATATAGGAAAACATCCGGAAATTCACACACCACAGGTATATCCTTAATCCTCGGATGTTCCCGATCATCATCTGATATGAGTGTTTCATAACCTTCACATGAACAATCATATTTAATACTCTCCAAAATAATATTAAAATTCTCAAATTGTTTACAAAATTCCATACGTCTATTTACTCAATATTTCAAACATACACTGTAAGGTTCAGGTAGGGAGAAAGTTACAATCTTAGTGTAGCAGTCTAAACTCGCTCGATTGGTTGCCAACCAATCCATTCCCAAAATTACATCAAACCCATGCATATTTAACATGATTAGATCTGCTAACATCACTCTGTCTCCCACCTTTATTCCACATCCTCTACAGATTAACTCAGTTCTCCGGGATTCACGCATAGGGGTATTTACATGTAGTATATATTCTAGAGGTTCAAACTTCAAGTTTAATCTACATGCAAAATGCTCAGAAATGAACGAATACGTGGATCCTAGATCAATTAACACATGAGCCTTATAATCACAGACAGAGAGTGTACCTCTTATAGTTTCTACAGAAGTGTCTGCGGTCTCCTTATCTAGGGCAAACACACGTCCCTGTGTAACAGGCTTCTTCCCTTTCTCTGCAGCAGTGGCCCGTCTATGGGGGTTCATTCTCTGAGGCTGTTGTCTAGTGGGCTCCGAAACATGTGGTTTCTGAGGTTGAGGGCAATCCTTCACCATGTGACCCATGTCTCCACATCTAAAACATCTATGGATCAACCCAGTATAACTTCCCTCATGCATTTGACCACAATTTCTACAAACCCTTAGCTCAGGCCTGACATCTCGAGGGGTCTCCCTAATGTTAGGGTAACCTCTGAGTCTCTCTAATCTACCGTTCTGCACTACAATCCTTCCTCTTCTGAAGGAACCTCTCCGACCATCCGTTTGGAAAATCGCTGGCCTCTTGCCCTTATCTCTATTCACCCCTCTGAGCTCGTTCTGAGATTGTACCATTTCGATTCCTCTTTCAATCCCTTGTGCTCGTCTCAGAGCATCTCCAAACTCAGTAATACATAGCCCTATCAATCTATCTCTGATGATGGGCTTCAATCCATACACAAACTTCTCTGTGCAGAGCTCTTCATTCTTGAAGGTCTCTGGGTCATATCTCAATAGCGCGGTGAATTGGCTCTCATAGTCATCCACAGACATATCACCCTGTACCAAACTCAAAAACTCAGCCTGTTTCTTTCTCTAGGCTGCTCGTGGTACATATTGGGTCCTAAAGGCTGTCTGAAACTCTTCCCAACCAATCACATCCTTGCGGAACATCAGAATACCTTGGGTACTACCCCACCAATCTCGAGCTCTCCCCTTCAACATATAGATACTCATACTGACCCTCTCAGTATCGGTGCACCCCAGATAATCAAATATAATTCTCAACTACGTCGGCCACTCCTCAGCCTCTGTAGGATCCTTCTTTCCCTTCAATGCGGGTGGATTCATTTTTAAAAAGTCCTTCAGTCGGACCATACTTCTGTCATCAGGCGGAGTGACGAGAGGCACTGGGTCCATCTATACTGGGGGTATGGGAGGTCCTTGTGGTGGTGTAGGAGTAGTACCCGAGGCATTAACTCCAAAGTGTTGCGCGAATAGCGCTGCCATCTGCTCAAAACCTTACCTCACATCAATCTCAATCCGATTAAATCGAGAGTTAGGACTCTCTGGTTGTGGGGCAGGTGGCGGAGGGGACTCTGCCTGCCTCCTCGAACGACCTCGTCGTCCACTCATTCTCTTTCTCAACTCGTCTCCTGTGCGTACATATCAAAATCAATTGAAATCTCAATCCTCAAATTCAGTTCATGACCAGACTATTACAGACACTTGGGATGTATTCTATTTCACTTAACTGACACTGACAGTACTAGACACCCTAAGCTCTGATACCAAGGAAAATCTGTCACGCCTTGGAAACGTAAAAAACAGGGCTAATTTAAAAACTTTTTACTCATCAATTAACAATTAAGGGTGCATTCCTGTGCAGTGTCATACATCATCATGCATATCATACCTTAGGATCTCATCATTAGATAGTATATATCATATCATATACATTACTCAATATTAAGTTAATTAATCCTAATACATCCCATAAAGGTTATACATCACGTGTCTATAATTACAATAATTGTCTGGGTACATGAAAAGATAAATGATACCTCAAAACACAATATATATGGCCTGGAGCTTAAGTCTTCCACTACCCACTACTCCGTACGTCGCAGGGAAACCCTATTCACTTGAAGAAATCTGGGGGGAAAGAAAACAGGGTGAGCTTCTAAATCGCTCAGTAAGGGGGGTAAGGGACTTATTGTATAAACCATAATGCACATCACAAAATGTTTATTCGCATGTGAAACTCAGTACTCTCATTTGAAATCATAGCATGAAAGTTCTCAAAACAACATTCTCATATCTTAAAGTCATGTGGAAACATGAAGTAAAACGCTCAAAATAGAGCAGTAACAAGCATGTGAAAATAATGCGATAATGGCTTTCTCAATAAACTTGATAAAATCACTGTAATAATAATACACGTGGCGCAGCCACTAAACACACGTGGCATAGCCACTGATTTAGATTCACACGTGGCACAGCCAAAAAGTAGGGTTTCACGTGGCAACGGCTACCAAATATACGTGGCACAGCCACAGAATGGGGGATCTCATGTGGCAACGGCCACCAATTAGGGTTCTCACGTGGCAACGGCACCAAATATACGTGGCACAGCCACAGAATGGGGGATCTCACGTGGCAACGACCACCAAATATAATGTGGCACAGCCACAAAATGGGGGATCTCACATGGCAACAGCCACCAATTAGGGTTCTCACGTGGCAAAGGCCACCAAATATACGTGGCACAGCCACAGAATGGGGGATCTCACGTGGCAACGACCACCAATTAGGGTTCTCACGTTACCAGAACGGAGAGGAATCGGGCTTACATGCTACCAAAGCAATGCCTGGTGTGTATTCAAAATTACACACCTAAGTCTTTATCAATAGCTATTATCATTTAAAACTGGTTTGCCTTCACGTAGAACTCATAATGGTTTTTCTCCCATAAAACTCATTTAAAACCATTTTGTACTCAACATAAAACATATTAAAATCGAGTTCCAACTGGCAAAACACGCACACATTTTTCAAATCTCAATATCGCCTTAACGTAGAGCCCAATTCATTTCTCACACAAACTCAACAGTTTATAGAGCGATTTCACACGTAGCTTATAAACTCATAAAAATATTGGGCTCCAACCGGCTATAAAAATCGTGTGCATTCTCATCAAAACACAACACATCAAACATGCTTGTTTCATAAATCACAAATCATTCTATAATAGTTCACAAATCACATACACAAATGGTTTAGTTTCCCTTACCTCTTTGCACCTCGTATAGTGCAATTGTTTCCCCCTTGTCACAGACTAGTCTCGCATTCCACTCTGGAACTCCCGAGCTGTCCAAACGATGTTAAAACATCAATACTCATCATCACAGTAACCTCAATTCTCAAAATCGAGCATAATTGCTCATAACACCTCAAATCTCTCAATTCCCATAACTCTATCACAATCCACAATCTCATTCACAACATCTCAACATTCTACACTTCCCATGCCACAATATCTATGCTAATTCACCACATTGTCTAAATTTCCATTTATAGCTTAAAATTCCAAAAATTACCAAAATTGCTAAATATCATCATCACAACAACTACATTGAAATTTCATCGATCCCTAATCATTTTCCAGCTATTTCAACACAATACCAACAGCCATCATCACCAAAATCATCTCAAATATCAAGATCGAGGTTTAGAAATTACCCAAAACTTGTGGAGAGCTTATCTCTTGCCTCGATTCAATCTGTCTTCGATTTCCAAGTATGTTGTTCTCCCTTTGATGAGGAATAACTTTCCTTCTTGCCACAGCCTCTGATTTGGACGAAAATGAGAGCTTTGGATGAGTGAGAAAGCTAGGGCTTGGGTGAAAATGGGGTTTTGAAGAGAGAGAAAACAAAATTGCAGGAGAAAGCAGGGGTTCCTTATATAGACGGAGGGTAGGAGATCGATCTGGCTCTTGATGAGATCGATCTGCATTTGAATTTAGGGATGATTTTGGGCAATTTTATTCCTAGGAGATCGATCTGTCGAGGGGTGAGATCGATCTCTTTGTGGCTTTATGAGATCGATCTGCTCATTGAGGAGATCGATCTTCTCCCAAACAGAAACATTTTAAGATCGATCCCTTCCTCATGAGATCGATCTTCTCTCAAACAGAATCATAAGGAGATCGATCCTCTTCCATTGGAGATCGATCTGCTCACTTACTTTCCTCTTTCCTTGTCATTTTTAACTCACCAGATCGATCTCTCCATCTCCAAGATCGATCTGACCTCATAGTTTCACACTTAGGTTAAACACTTAACATGTAGATCTCCAAATATAATTTCCACAGTTTACTACTTGGATTATTTCTCATTTATCACATATACATTTCACTTAGCTCACTAAATTACACTTCAAGTTCATATTACATAATTAAAATTCGTCTAAAATTCTCAGATCTCACAATTTATAAGCCACTTACTTAGCCATTAAGCTTTACTTTCCAGCCATTAAGCTTGACTTTCGAAGCCTTAGCCATGAGTCACCTTATGAGTCACCTTATGAGTCATGGTTAGCTTTAACTATGGTTAGATATTTATCTCATGGGCTTTCCATTTGGGCTTCTCGGTTTGGGCTTTCTTAATGGGCTTTCGGGCTGAAATTTTTATTATGTCTCGGGCCTTTAATTGTCTCAAAATTTGGCCAATCAATTTGTCCAACAATTTGGTCTAAAGGACCTAAGAATTTCGATATACGTTTTGTATACCTTAATAGGCTTTAAAATTTTCACCTTAGGCCCATTACGTTTTTAACAATTAAATTTAATCCAGAATCCTTCCGAATAAATTTTCCTTACTTTCGAGGATAATTATCTTGTATTCTGGCCAAGAATATTTTTCCCCAATTTTTTTTCTCCACACTTAGGTAAATTTTTAACCATGATTAGTCAACTATGGTAAAAGTCCACTTTCTTAACTATAGTTGACTTTTTCCTTAACCATTGACCAAGTTGACTTTTTCTCAAAATTTTGAAAGTGTCGTATCTTATGTCTTACGCTCTTGTCTTTATGTTTCAACCGTTCTCGGTATATAATTTCACCCGAAACACCTTATCTCGCCAAAAAGGTCCATTTTACCATTTTTAGCTTTTACTCTCGTTTTCTATGTTCGGGACTAAATCAAGCTGACTTTCCTTTATGAGCTCTCTATGCTCTCTCATTTTATGTTCCTATTTTCAGTCAAAATGATTTAGATTTACTCGGTTTAGCCTGTGACACTTATAGCTCACATTAGGCATTTTATGTAGCTTTTGCATGTTAAATCATTTCACTAACACTTTAAGTCTAGTAAATACTCTTCTTATGATTCAACTATAATAACATAGTGTTCATACACATAGGAATCATAAGGTACAAGCTACAAAAAATTCGGGTTTGACAATCCTCCCCCACTCATAAAATTTTATCCTCCAAATTAGAACCAAGTCAGTCATCAAATAGGTGAAGGTGCTTCTCTCGCATCAGACTCTCTAGCTCCCAAGTAGCTTCCTCTGAAGTATGATGCTGCCAGAGAATGTTTACTAACCCGATGGTCTTCGATCTCAATACCTTCTCCTTCCTATCCAATATCCGAATCGGTCTCTTAACATATGACATATCCTCTCGGAGCTCCAAAGGCTCGTAACTAATCACATGTGCCGGATCCGGATGATACTTCCAAAGCATCAATATGTGGAAGACGTTATGGACACCTGATAAGTCCGGTGGCAATGCCAACCTATACGCCTTATCTCCTACTCGATCAAGTATCTCAAAGGGTCCTATATAGTGAGGATTTAGTTTCCCTCTCTTCCCAAATCTCGCTATGCCCTTGGAAGAAGAAACTCTCAAAAACACGGATTCACCAACTGCAAACTCTAGTGGCCTACGTCTCCTGTCAGCGTAACTCTTCTATCTACTCTGAGCCGTCCTCAGTCTCTCTACTCTCAAGTGGACATCCTCAGATGCTTGTGTAACCATGTTAGGAGCGAAAATCTTACGGTCACCCACTTCTTCCCATCCAATATGGGAACGACATCTACGGCCATACAAAGCCTCATACGGTGCCATCTTGATACTCGAATGATAACTGTTGTTGTAGGCGAACTCGGCTAGTGGTAGGTGGTCATCCCAGGAGCCTCTAAAATCTAGCACACATGCTCTCAACATATCCTCCAGAGTCTGTATAGTCCTCTCTGACTGACCATCTGTCTAAGGATGGAAAGCGGTGCTCAAACTTATCTGGGTTCCCATGGCTTCCTGAAAATGTCCCCAAAAGTGGGAAGTGAAGCGGGAATCCCTATCAGAGACTATGCTTATTGGTACACCGTGTAACCTCACTACCTTGGGTACATACAGTTCTGCTAATGAACTCAGAGTATCGGTGGCTCTCATAGCTAGGAAGTGGGCTGACTTCGTCAGTTTGTCAACGAACACCCATATAGCATCGTGATTCCTGCGGCTTCTCGGTAAACCCATCACGAAATCCATGGTGATATGCTCCCATTTCCATGTTGGTATAGGTAGAGGCTGCAATAACCCTGCAGGTTTCTGATTCTCTACCTTCACCTGCTGACATACGAGACACTTTGCCACAAAGTCTGCTACATCTCTCTTCATACCCGACCACCAGTATACCTTCCGGAGGTTCTGATACATTTTATTACTCCCCGGATGTAATGTATACCTCGACGAATGAGCTTCCGCTAATATCAATCTCCTGAGTCTTAGATCCTCGGGAACACACAATCTGCCTCTGAACCTCAATAGTCCATCAGAACTCAACTCAAAGTCAGTCACTGTGCCCTTCTGTATCTGACTACTCACATCCATACAAAATGGATTAGTCTGCTGAGCCACTCTGATCCTGTCCAACATATCCGGCTCCAAGCGTAGACTAGCTATCACATAGCCTATATCCATGTCAGAAGGCACGACTCCCAAACTGAGGCTAGTAAACTGCTCTAGCAAATCATGTTCCCTAACCATCATATACGATACCATCCCTAGGCTCTTCCTACTCAAGGCATCGGCTACAACGTTAGCCTTACCCGGATGATAAAGTATCTCACAATCGTAGTCCTTTAGAAGCTCTAGCCATCTTCTCTGTCTCATGTTCAGCTCTTTCTGGGAAAACAGATACTTGAGGCTCTTGTGGTCGGTAAATATCTGGAACTTCTCGCCATATAAGTAGTGGCGCCATACCTTCAACGCAAACACTACTGCTGCTAGCTCCAAATCACGGGTCAGATAGTTCTTCTCGTGATCCTTCAGCTGTCTGGATCTATAAGTAACTACCCTCCCATCCTGCATCAATACACAGCCCAGTCCCTGATGCGAAGCATCGGTATACACTGTAAATCCTCTTGAGCTGGTAGGGATAGTGAGAATCGGAGCGGTGGTCAATCGACGCTTCAACTCCTCAAAACTCTTCTCACAATCCTCGTTCCATATGAATGGTACACTCTTTCGAGTAAGACGTGTCAACGGAGCAGCCAACTTCGAAAATCCTTCAACGAATCTCTGATAGTATCCAGCTAAACCCAGAAAACTCTTGATCTTAGTGACTGTCCTCGGCTGTTCCCACTGAACTACAGCCTCTATCTTAGATGGATCAACTGATACACCATCTCTCGATACAACATGTCTTAAAAACGAGATTTGTGACAACTAAAAGTCACACTTTCTGAGCTTAGCATATAACTCATGCTCTCGTAGAGTCTGCAACACGATCCTAAGATGCTCCTCCTTGGATCTCGAGTATATCAATATGTCATCGATAGAGACGATAACAAACTGGTCCAAATATGGCTTGAACACATCGTTCATCAAAGCCATGAAAGCAGCTGGAGCATTCGTCAATCCAAATGGCATAACCAAGAACTCATAATGGCCATATCGGGTACCGAATGCTGTCTTGGGTACATCTCCACTCCGAACCTTCAGCTGATGATACCCAGACCTTAGGTCAATCTTGGAAAAGACCAGTGCTCCGTGAAGCTGATCTAACAAGTCATCAATACGTGGAAGGGGATACCTATTCTTGATGGTGGCCTTATTCAACAATCGGTAATCTATACACAATCAGAGCCTCCCATTCTTCTTCCTCATAAACAAAACCAGTGCTCCCCAAGGTGAACACTCGGTCAAACAAAACCCCTATCCAACAGCTCCTATAACTGTCTCTTGAGCTCCTCCAGCTCAACCAAGGCCATGCGATATGGTGGCCTCGAAATAGGCTCTGTACCAGGCACCAAATCTATACAGAATTCCATCTCTCTGTCTGGTGGTAACCTTAACAATTCATCCGAAAAAACATCTGGCTACTCACTAACCATAGTAATATCTGACAACTCCAGATGTGCCTTATCCATATCTACCACGTACGCAATGAAACCTTGATATGTTGAAGGTTTTCTAAGTCAGAAATCATGTAATAATCATAACTACTCCTTTTATTTATTCTTATTAAACTTTACGACATATCTAGTAGGGTTAGGAAACATAACTGTCTTAGCATAACAATTTAAAACAGCATGGTTTACAGATAGCCAATCCATTCCTAATATTATATCAAAGTCACTCATACTTAGTAATATTAGATTAGTTGTCATCTCCTTATCCCCTACTCTCAACTTGCAGTCATTAAATACATATTCTACAACTTGACTACTATTTATAGGTGAACTAATCAACATCATCACACATAATGGTGTACGCTCTACATGTTTTGCTAATTTACATGCAAATGAAGGCGATACAAAAGAATGCGTGGCACCAGAATCAATTAAAACATATGCTTCAATAATATAAATCAGGATATTATCTCGAATCACATCCGATGAAGCATCAGCTGTCCCCTGGTCCAAAGCATGCACTTGCCCTCGACCCATCACCTGTTTCCCCTTTTCTTCTGTTGTCGCTCTACCTCTCTGAGCAGACGTTCCAGCTGGAGTTCTATCAGGCTCCCTGCCCCTCAGTGGTGCAGTACTATCCATCTCTGGGCAAGCTCTAGCCATATGCCCCTGTTTCCCACATCGGAAACATACGATAGTAGTCAGCGGACACGGTCTATCTCTATGTGGTCTACCGTATCTTCTGCACTGATCGGCAGCAGGCCTCTATCCTCCTATGATAATGCCCTTTACTGGGGCTGCAGTCAGATCAGCAGGAGGTCTAGCATATCTCTCTCGTGCCTCCTCCACCCATGATCTCTTACCGAAGAGTTTCTTCCCTCCTCGATAACCGAAATCTCTAGCCGGCCTCTTCTTCTGTATATCTCGTCTACAGCTAAACTTCCCAAACTCGAAAGCATTCCTCTCGTAATCTTGCTCACACAGTTGCGCCCTGCGCACTGCTTCCTCATATGTCGCTATGTCTAAGGGAACTAACTTGGACCACAGAACCGGTCTCAACCCATCAATAAACCTGTGGACCTTCTTAGTCTCACTATACATGGTATCGGGGTCATATCTTCCTAGGGATAAGAATCGAGTCTCATACTCATCCACAGATAAACTCCCCTGGTTTAGTCCCAAAAACTTTGCTTGCAGTTTTCACTGTGCGGTATCGGGAACAAACTGCCTCCTAAAGGACTCCCGAAATATCTCCCAACTATGTCTATGTCGGGCTCTTAATATAGGTCGGGTGGACTTCCACCAATGCTTTGCAGCTCCCTTCAGTAGGAATGCAGCAAATGCGACATCTCCGAGGTCGTACACTCGAAGAATCCATAAAGCTTCTCCAGCTCCGCTAACCACTCCTCAGCAGCTATAGGGTCCTTGACCCCACTAAAAGACGGAGGTCTAAACTTCTGGAATTCTCGCAACTGATGCAGATCACATCCATACCCTAATCCACTACCATCCAAAACCGGTGGGGGCGTAGGAGTATCTACAGTCCTCTGTGCATCAGCTGTCTGTGTAGGTGTATCAGGGGCAATTTCCTCTCCTGTCACAGCTCTTGCCTCCTGTCTCTGCCTACCTGGCATCGTCTATGCCAACATCTCTACAATCGTCTCAAGACTACGCTCTAATCTCGTAAAGTGCATCTCAGCACACTCGGGTGCTCAGTAACACCTGGAGTCTCAAGCGTAGGTAATGGTTCTGCAGCAGCTCGTCCCTTGGGTCCATCTCCTCGGCCTCGAGCCCTACCTCTCATACTTCTACCACTATACGTATTTGCCATATAGGCAAAGTTCCTGCATTTATAATAATGAATTAGTCCGTTTCCTATTTGGTATACACAGTTATATCTAAACACAGCACAGTACTATGGGGATGTACACTTTCCTATTTTCTAACACCGACTCACGTCAAACCAACCTCTGCTCTAATACCATTCTGTCAGGACCCGTTTTCAATCCATGACTTAACCAAAAACCACTACAAATTTTTCACATTTTTAACTTACCTTTCCTCTCTTCAATGGTTGGGCTATGATTCGATGTCAGAATTCTTACTTACCACATTATCCATTATCATACATATATGTCAATATATTGTTACTGACTGTAACAGCTTTTATAATACATGTAAGATTATATAAAATATAATACAAATACATTCCCCATAATATATATCGTATACATCACTGTGCTGTTTCTATCTTTAGATACATAACCGTACAAAATCTGTATACCTGGCGGTCGATAGGAAATAGCGGTCGACTCAGGGACACTATCCCTCAATAGCTCTCAATCTACTACTGATGCTCTGTAGAGAGATGTAAAGAAAGGGGGGTGAGCAGACAACGCGCTCAGTAAGGAAATTAGGGCAAGTAGATATCTACAATATCTACTCAAAATAATGCTATGCCTTGAAAACATTATTTCCTTAACTCACTTTAAAAGCATGTCTTTAAATATATATATATATATGTATACTTGTACAGATTAAATCCCATGTACAGAAATCATGCTTTCTTTCTCAAATGTAGGCATGTAGTTCAAAACAATGCATTTCTATATAAATCATGCCTTTAAGTAAATCATGCCATGTATATTTAAATCACAATAAATATGGCATTAAATAATTCACATCACAAAATCGGAGTCCGACCCATCCCTCAGGTTTGTCCGCAATTTAAACCAGTCAATCAATGTGATATATCATGTGAGACTCTGTGGTGAAATGCAAATAGTATCCTGGACTATGATCATATCCAACATGTGATCCCAAGCTACACGGAATCCTAGTGTGCGGGGCATCACTACTGCAACGAGATGGGGGTCAGTCCATCACAACCGCCAGCTATATCCTCCTCAACTCCACAACACCACACGGTATAGTGTACTCCCATGCCAAATGCCCGGTACGACAAGGTACTCCATGCCATTCGCACGGTACAACGTACTCCGTGGACCCTATATCACAGTTGGGGTGCCTACCATAGGTCTTAGCCCTCAAACCATGGAATATCATACCACATCTCTAATAACCTCATGCAGCTATCCTCTCATATAATGTGACACTCAGTCACACAAGGATGCGGGCATGGGTTTGTAACATGTATTATATATCACATACAGTGCACGCCTTTGAGAGCGACTCACAGTCGACACTGCGCTCAAACACTGTTTCACATCACAAACTCAACTCTAGTGCGAGTAAACCTCCAGCAACTAGGTTAATGCATAGTTCATGTATTAAATCAAGTACGAGCAATAGCTCCAGTACCGTGCTATGCACAATATCATCAAATCAAGTACGACCAATAGCTCCACTACTATGTCATGTATAAACCATGAAGAATCGAGTACGAGCAACGGTCCAACACTCTGTCATGTATCTCATGTAAAACTCGAGTACGAGCTAATCGCTCCAGCACTCTCTCATGCATATATCATATAAAACTGAGTACGAGCAAGAACTCTAGTACTCTATCATGCATGTCATGGAAATCTAGTGCGAATCAAAATCCAGCACTAATGTATGTGGAAAATATATGAAATCCAGTGCGAGCTATGCTCCAGTACGATTCATTCTCACAAAAGATGATAGATGGCTCTTTAAAAAGGGATGATTTGCAAAACATCAAAATCAGTACTATAAAGTGTGCTTAATTCACATCAACCTTAAAATCATTAGCCAATCTATTTATTCTCCGGCTAAACAGCAGTTGAACACTCAAAATAGTGGTTTCCATTCTGTTTACAACTTTTCACAACTTTTCACAAAAGTTGACTTTTTTACTAACTAGGGGCAAAATCATAATTTGCCACTATCGGGTTGTAATAATTATTATTCACTTTCTCTGACCCTCAGAGTTTTTAAGTGAATGTAAAAGCATACGAAAATATGTGCAGGTATCTCTAACTACTCACAAAAATCCCTTACCTGCAATCACTCGAGAAATTTCACTTTCTCTGCGCTGCTCGTTTCAACAGTCCGATTTGCTCCTCCAATACTCTCTGGAGCTGCATATAACCATTTATCAGGTTAATTACACTTTTTCTACTGTATTTCACATTAAATACAGTCTATTTCCCTTAATGGGCTTTAGAAATCCTTAATGGGCCTAACTATGCCTTAAGCCCATTTTCATTTTACTATTTATTTTCATTGGGCCTATTGGGCTTGTCCTAGACCCATTACATCATTTTGGGCCTAAAATACTTGGGCTTGGCCCATTGGGCCTCTCGACCACATGTCATGTCCGAGAGCTACCCATGCCATCGGTTACACCATGGCATGCCGGCCATGTCTCTTTCTTAGCCAATTCACTTAGGCATTTTCACAAACACTTGGTTGGCAACATTCCTAAACATCATATAGTTGATTTAGGCATTTTCTCAAACACCTTGATTGCCAACTAATTACATGTATTAATTAATCAAATTGATTAATTCTAATTACACCATAATCATTAATACAAGTACATTAATCCATTTATGCCTTAAAATCATATGGACATAAATCAATATCTCACTACTCACTCTCGACCTAACCAACATTATAGTGATTTAATATGTTTCAATGCTTAAAACATATATCAACATACTTAAAATCATTCATACATTAACATATATGAAATTGAAAATTAGAAAATATACCAATTGTTGTGTTCACCCTTTGGCCGAATCTTTGAAGGCTCACGGTTTGTACTCTATGGCTCCTTGATAGCCAATTCCAACATATGTCACTCTCCTTTCAATTTGGAGCAACTTTCATGAAGGATGCAAGTTCCAATTATGCCTAATTCCTAGTGATTTCTAGTGAGAGAAAGCTTAGATAATATGTTTCAATGGTTTCTTCTTCTAGCCGAATTTGGTGTGATGAAGATGACAATGGTGTGGCTGAATTTATAAGCCACTTACTTAGCCATTAAGCTTTACTTTCCAGCCATTAAGCTTGACTTTCCAAGCCTTAGTCATGAGTCACCTTATGAGTCATGGTTAGTTTTAACTATGGTTAGATATTTATCTCATGGGCTTTCCATTTGGGCTTCTCAGTTTGGGCTTCCAGGCTGAAATTTTTACTATGTCTCGGGCCTTTAATTGTCTCAAAATTTGGCCAATCAATTGGTCCAACAATTCGGTCTAAAGGACCTAAGAATTTCGATATACGTTTTGTATACTTAATGGGCTTTAAAATTTTCACCTTAGGCCCGTTACATTTTTAACCATTAAATTTAATCTGGAATCCTTCCGAATAAATTTTCCTTACTTCCGGGGATAATTATCTTGTATTCTAGCCAAGAATATTTTTCCCCAATTTTTTTTCTCCACACTTAGGTAAATTTTTAACCATGATTAGTCAACTATGGTAAAAGTCCACTTTCTTAACTATGGTTGACTTTTTCCTTAACCATTGAGTAAGTTGACTTTTTCTAAAAATTTCGAAAGTGTCGTATCTTATGTCTTATGCTCTCGTCTTTATGTTTCAACCATTCTCGGTGGATAATTTCACCCGAAACACCTTATCTCGCCAAAAAGGTCCATTTTACCCTTTTTAGCTTTTACTCTCGTTTTCTATGTTCGGGACTAAATCAAGCTGACTTTCCTTTATGAGCTCTCTATGCTCTCTCATTTTAAGTTCTTATTTTCAGTCAGAATGATTTAGATTTACTCGGTTTGGCCTGTGACACTTATAGCTTATATTAGGCATTTTATGTAGCTTTTACTTGTTAAATCATTTCACTAACACTTTAAGTCTAGTAAATACTCTTCTTATGATTCAACTATAATAACGTAGTGTTTATACACATAGGAATCATAAGGTACAAGCTACAAAAAATTCGGGTCTGACATTCATCAACGACATAAAAGCTGAGGGAGCATTCGTCAACCCGAATGGCATAACCATAAACTCATAATGTCCATACCAGGTGCGAAAAGATGTCTTAGGTACATCTCCATCCCGAATCTTCAACTGATGGTACCCAAATCTCAATTCTATCTCGGAGAAGACCTGCACTCCCCTAAGCTGATCCAACAAGTCATTGATGCATGGAAGGAGGTACTTATTCTTGATGGAGGCCTTATTCAACAACCGATGAACAGAATCGGTGCTCCCCAAGGTGAGACGCTCGGCCTGATGAACCCCTTCTCCAGCAACTCCTGTAACTGCTTCCTTAATTCTTCCAACTCAACTTGAGCCATTCTGTTCGGTGGATTGGATATTAGTTTTGTACCAGGTGGCAAATTTATACCAAATTTCGTCTCCCTATCTGGTGGTAACCCTAGTAAGTCATCCAGGAAGACATCTGGAAATTCCCTGACCACTGGGATGTCTATCAACTCCGGACGTGCCTTATCCATCTCAATCACATAAGCAATGAACCTTTCACATTATCCTTTCCACCATTAGTAACACAAATCATCACATCACATAAATAATTGATAAACAGATTTATCTCTAAAGTATTATATATTAAGATCATACTCTTTTATTTATATCAAACATGTCTTTTATTTCATTTCACAAAACTTACAACAAGATTATCTATCTCTGGAAACATCAATGTTCTAGCACAATAATCCATAACAATATGGTCTACAGCCAGCCAATCCATTCCTAGGATTACATCAAAATCACTCATATTTAATAAAATTAAATCGACTGCCATTTCTTTACCTCCTATCCTCATCTCACAATTTCTATATACATGCTCAGTCAATTGACTATCATTCATAGGGGTAGATATCATCAACATCTTATCTAGCAGTGTGGGTTTTACATGCATCAACAATTTACATGCAAAGGATGGTGATATAAAGGAATGCATGGCACCAGGATCAAACAATACAAATGTTTCTAAATCAAAGATTTGGATGGTACCTTTAACCACATCCGAAGATTGATCCACAATGTCCTGGTCCAGTGCATGCACCCGTCCTCTGTTCACACCCACTGCCTGCTTCCCTTTTTTTCTCAGCTGTAGCCCTCCGCCTCGAAGCAACTGTCCCAACTGGAGCTCTTTCTAGCTCTCTGCCCTTCTGTGGGGCTCTCTCTCTGTCATTCTGGGCAGTCCTTGATTATAAGCCCTGGTTTCCTACATCTAAAGCATACTGCAGGTGGTCCATAACATGGTTGAGTACCATGGTACCTACCACACTTACTGCACTGCTCTGCAGTAGGTCGTGGCCCTCCATTCATAATTCCCTTAGCTAGAGCTATGGTCAGATACATGGGAGGATTAACTGTCCTCTCCTGGATCTCTTCAATCCTTGGCCTCTTCCCAGAAAACCTATTGCTTCCCTTATAACTGAAGCCTCTATCCAATACTAGTCTCTTCGTATCTCTGTCCCTCACTTTATCGACTTTCCCAAACTCTGAGGCGATCCTCTCAACATCTTGTTTACACAATTGCGCCCTGCGTACTGCCTCCTCGTAGGTTGGTAAATCCAAGGGGACTAATCTGGACCTGATGGTTGGTCTCAGTCCATCCAAAAACTTATGGATCTTCTCGACCTCATTACCCATCGTGTTGGGATCATATCTGTCCAGGGAGATAAAAATTGTCTCATATTCATCCACTGTCCTACTCCCTTGGCTCAGTCCCAAAAATGCCATCTTCATCTTCTATTGTGCAATATCCGGAACATACTGTCTCTGAAAAGCCTCTAAAAACACATCCCAGCTGATATCTATATGTCGGGCTCTCAAAATAGGCCTGGTGGATTTCCACCAATGTTCTGCTGCATGAATGCGGCAAACGCTACCATCTCGGTAGTAGTGCACTCAAAGAACCCATATAACTTCTCAATCTCATTTATCCAATCCTCTGTAGCTACTGGGTCCTTAACTCCACTAAAAGATGACGGTCTAAACTTCTAGAATTACCACAGTCTATCTAAATCACAACTGTAACCCTAGCCTCTACTGCCCTATAGTATAGCAACAGGTGTAGGCATATCCTCTGCGGGTAGGGGTGTAGGTGTATCTATCATCTGAGGTCTCTGGGCAGGCTGTGCCCGTACCTCAAGAGCTGCTGCCTGCTCGACATCACCCTATGTAGTGGGACTCTGTCTGCCCCCAACTCCAGGCAACAATTGAGTGACCAACTCCAAGATCAACTCTATGCTCTGCTCAATCCTCGCGACGCGTGCCTAAGTACTCTCAGGTCTCTCCTCTGGACCCTGTGGAGCATGCTCAACCACAGCCTCCACCTCAATCTCTTCCTGAGTCTCATGTGTTTCTGGCTCAGCACTACCCCCAGGCCTACCTCTACGGCCTCTAGTTTGCGCTCTTACCCCTCTACCGTGACTTGTATTATGCATAATGCTTAATTCCCTACATTCACATCAATTTCTTAGTCAACCTGTGAGATCTAAGAATTTTAGACGCATTTTAATTATGTAATATGAACTTGAAGTGTAATTTAGTGAGCTAAGTGAAATGTATATGTGATAAATGAGAAATAATCCAAGTAGTAAACTGTGGAATTATATTTGGAGATCTACATGTTAAGTGTTTAACCTAAGTGTGAAAATATGAGGTCAGATCGATCTTGGAGAAGGAGAGATCGATATGGTGAGTTAAAAATGACAAGGAAAGAGGAAAGTGAGTAGATCGATCTCCAATGGAAGAGGATCGATTTCCTTATGATTCTGTTTGAGAGAAGATCGATCTCATGAGGAAGGGATCGATTTCAAAATGTTTCTGTTTGGGAGAAGATCGATCTCCTCAAGGAGCAGATTGATCTCATAAAGCCATAAAGAGATCGATCTCACCCCTCGACAGATCGATCTCCTAGACATAAAATTACCCAAAATCATCCCCAAATTCAAATGCAGATCGATCTCATCAAGAGCCAGATCGATCTCCTACCCTCCGTCTATATAAGGAACCCCTGCTTTCTCTTACAATTTCATTTTCTCTCTCTTCCAACCCCCATTTCTACCGAAGCCCTAGCTTTCTCACTCATCCAAAGGACCCATTTTCGTCTGAATTAGAGGCTGTGGCAAGAAGAAAAGTTGTTCCTCATCAAAGGGAGAACAACATACTTGGAAATCGAAAGACAGATTGAATCGAGGCAAGAGATAAGCTCTCCACAAGTTTTGGGTAATTTCTAAACCTCGATCTTGATATTTGAGATGATTTTGGTGATGATGGTTGTTGGCATTGTGTTGAAATAGCTGGAAAATGATTAGGGATCGATGAAATTACAATGTAGTTGGAGTGATGATGATATTTAGCAATTTTGGTAATTTTGGGAATTTTAAGCTATAAATGGAAATTTAGACAATGTGGTGAATTAGCATAGATATTGTGGCATGGGAAGTGTAGAATGTTGAGATGTTGTGAATGAGACTGTGGATTGTGATAGAGTTACGAGAATTGAGAGATTTGAGGTGTTATGAGCAATTATGCTCGATTTTGAGAATTGAGGTTACTGTGATGATGAGTATTGATGTTTTAACATCGTTTGGATAGCTCGGGAGTTCCAGCGTGGAATGCGAGACTAGTCCATGACAAGGGGAAAACAATTGCACTATACGAGGTGCAAAGAGGTAAGGGAAACTAAACCATTTGTGTATGTGATTTGTGAACTATTATAGCATGATTTCCGATTTATAAAACAAGCATGTTTGATGTGTTGTGTTTTGACGAGAATGCACACGATTTTTATAGCCGGTTTGAGCTCAATGTTTTTATGAGTTTATAAGCTACGTCTGAAACCTCTTTATAAACCATTGAGTTTGTGTGGGAAATGAATTGGGCTCTACGTTAAGGTAATATTGATATTTGAGAAATGTGTGCGTGTTTTACCGGTTGGAACTCAGTTTTAATATGTTTTGTGTTGAGTACAAAACGGTTTTAAATGGGTTTTATGAGATAAAAACCACTATGAGTTCTACGTGAAGGCAAACCAGTTTTATATGATAATGGCTATTGATAAAGACTTAGGTGTGTAATTTTCAATACACACCGGGCATTGCTCTGGTAGCATGTAAGCACGATTCTTCTCCGTTCTGGCAGCGTGAGATCCCCCATTCTGTGGCTGTGTCACGTATATTTGGTGGTCGTTGCCACGTGAGATCCCCCATTCTGTGGCTGTGCCACGTATATTTGGTGGCCGTTGCCACGTGAGATCCCCTATTCTGTGGTTGTGCCACGTATATTTGGTGGCCGTTGGCACATGAGATCCCCCATTTTGTGGCTGTGCCACATATATTTGGTGGCCGTTGCCACATGAGATCCCCCATTCTGTGGCTGTGCCACGTATATTTGGTGGCCGTTGCCACATGAGATCCCCCATTCTGTGGCTGTGCCACGTGGCCATTGCCACATGAAACCTTACTCTGTGGCTGTGCCACGTGTGAATCTAAATCAGTGGCTATGCCACGAGTGTTTGGTGGCTGCGCCACGTGCATTATTATTACAATGATTTTATCACGTTTATTGAGAAAGCCATTATTGCATTATTTTCACATGCTTGTTACTGCTCTATATTGAGCCTTTTACTTCATATTTCCACATGATTTTGAGATATGAGAGTGTTGTTTTGAGAACTTTCATGCTATGATTTCAAATAAGAGTACTGAGTTTTACATGCAAATAAATATTTTGTGATGTGCATTATGGTTTATACAATGAGTCCCTTACCCCCCTTACTGAGCGATTTAGAAGCTCACCCTGTTTTCTTTCCCCCCAGATTTCTTCAAGTGAAAAGGGTTTCCCTGCGACGTACGGAGTAGTGGCTAGTGGAGGACTTAAGCTCCAGGCCATATATATTGTGTTTTGAGGTATCATTTATCTTTGCATGTACCTAGACAATTATTGTAATTGCAGACACGTGATGTATAACCTTTATGGGATGTATTAGGATTAATTAACTTAATATTGAGTAATGTATATGATATGATATATACTATCTAATGATGAGATCCTGAGGTATGATATGCATGATGATGTATGACACTGCACATGAATGCACCCTTAATTGTTAATTGATGAGTAAAAGTTTTTAAATTTGCCTTATTTTTCGCGTTTCCGGGGCGTGACACTTTATTTTTTGCGTTTTCGGGGCGTGACAGAGTTTCCTTGTTATCAAAGCTTAGGGTGTCTAGTACTCTCAGTGTCGGTTAAGTGAAATAGAATACATCCCAAGTGTCTGTAATAGTCTGGTCACGAACTAAATTTGAGGATTGAGATTTTAATCGATTTTGATATGTACGCGCAGGAGACTTGTTGAGATAGAGAATGAGTGGACGACGAGGTCGTTCAAGGAGGCAGGCAGAGTCCCTTCCGCCACCTGCCCCACAACCAGAGAGTCCGAACTCTCGATTTAATCAGATTGAGACCGATGTGAGGTAAGGTTTTGAGCAGATGGCAGCGCTATTTACGTAACACTTTGGAGTTAATGCATCGGGTACTACTCCTACACCACCACAAGGACCTCTTGTACCCCCAGTACAGATGGACCCAGTGCCTCCCGTCACTCAGCCTGATGACAGAAGTATGGTCCGACTAAAGGATTTTCTGAAGATGAATCCACCCGCATTTAGGGGAAAGAAGGATCCTATAGAGGCTGAGGAGTGGCTAACGGAGTTGATAATTATATTTGATTATCTGGGGTGCACCGATACTGAGAGGGTCAATATGAGTATCTATATGTTGGAGGGGAGAGCTCGAGATTGGTGGGGTACTACCCAGGGTATTCTGATGTCCCGCCAGGATATGATTGGTTGAAAAGAGTTTCAGACAACCTTTAGGACCCAATATGTACCACGAGCTGCCCAGAGAAAGAAACAGGTCAAGTTTTTGAGTTTGGTACAGGGTGATATGTCTGTGGATGACTATGAGAGCTAATTCACCGCGCTATTGAGATATGACCCAGAGACCTTTAAGAATGAAGAGCTCCGCACAGAGAAGTTTGTGTATAGATTGAAGCCCATCATCAGAGATAGATTGATAGGGCTATGTATTACTGAGTTTGGAGATGCTCTGAGATGAGCACAAGAGATTGAGAGAGGAATTGAAATCGTATAATCCCAGAAGGAGCTCAGAGCGGTGAATAGAGATAAGGGCAAAAGGCCAGCGATTTTCCAAACAGAGGCTCGAAGAGGTTCCTTTAGAAGAGGAAGGATTGAGATGCAGAAGAGCATATTAGAGAGACCCAGAGGTTACCCTAACATTAGGGAGACCCCTTGAGATGTCAGGCCTAAGATAAGGTTTTACGAAAATTATGGCTGAATGCATGAGGGAAGTTGTACTGGGTTGATCCATGGATGTGTTGGATGTGGAGACATGGGTCACATGGTGAAGGATTGCCCTCAACCCCAGAGACCACATATTCCAGAGCCCGCTAGGCAACAGCATCAGAGAGTGAACCCCCAGAGATGGGCCACTGCTGTAGAGAAAAGGAAGAAGCCTGTTACACAGGGACGTGTGTTTACCCTGGATAAGGAGACCGCAGACACTTCTGCAGAAATTATAAGAGGTACACTCTCTGTCTGTAATCATAATGCTCATGTGTTAATAGATCCAGGATCCACGCATTCATTCATTTCTGAGCATTTTGTATGTAGATTAAACTTGAAGTTTGAACCTCTAGAGTATATAATACATGTAAATACCCTTATGCGTGAATCCTAGAGAACTGAGTTAATTTGTAGAGGATGTGGAATAAAGGTGGGAGATAGAGTGATGTTAGCAGATCTAATCATGTTAAATATGCATGGGTTTGATGTAATTTTGGGAATGGATTGGTTGGCAACCAATCGAGTGAGTTTAGACTGCTACACTAAGATTGTAACTTTCTCCCTACCTGAACCTTACAGTGTACGTTTGAAATATTAAGTAAATAGACGTATGAAATTTTGTAAACAATTTGAGAATTTTAATATTATTTTGGAGAGTATTAAATATGATTGTTCATGTGAAGGTTATGAAACATTCATATCAGATGATGATTGGGAACATCCAAGGATTGAGGATATACCTGTGGTGTGTGAATTTTTGGATGTTTTCCTAGATGAGTTACCAGGTTTACCATCGGAGAGAGAGCTGGAGTTTACCATTGATTTGGTACCAGATACTCAGCCGATCTCTAAACCTCCCTACAGGATGGCATTAGTGGAACTTGAGGAATTGAAGAAACAACTACAGGAGTTATTAGATCGAGGGTTCATTAGACCCATTATCTTGCCGTGGGGAGCACCAGTTTTACTTGTTAAGAAGAAGGATGGTAGTCTCAGATTATGCGTAGACAACCGGTTGTTGAATAAAGCCACAGTGAAGAATAAATACCCATTGCCCATGATTGATGATCTACTTGATCAGTTGAGAGGGGCATCAGTCTTTTCTAAGATTGATTTGAGGATCAAGGAAGAGGATATTCCAAAGACGGCCTTCAGGACGAGGTATGGCCATTATGAATTTCTGGTGATGTCCTTTGGATTAACGAACGCCCCTGCAGCATTTATGAGATTAATGAACGAGGTGTTCAGAGACTATCTAGATAAGTTTGTGATAGTCTTTATTGATGATATCCTGGTGTACTCTCAGTCGTATGAGGAGCATGCACAGCATTTGTGGTTAGTACTTCAGATACTCCGAGATAAACAATTATATGGAAAGCTTAGTAAGTGTGAGTTTTGGCTGGATCGGATAGCTTTCTTTTGTTATATAGTCTCAGAGGAAGGAGTATCAGTGGATACAAGTACAGTGGAGGTTGTGCTTAACTGGGAAAGACCGAGGACAGTTACAGAGGTATGAAGCTTCCTTGGTTTGGCAGCGTATTACAGAAGGTTTGTGGAAGGATTTTCCAGGATTGCCACCCCTTTAACTAAGCTCACGTGTAAAGAGACTCCATTTATATGGACTGATCAATGTGAGCTTAGTTTTCAGGAGTTAAAAAGGAGATTAACAGCGGCACCTGTGTTAACTATTCTTGAGGGATCAGGAGGATTTTCGGTGTATAGTGATGCATCTCATCAAGGATTGGGGTGTGTGCTTATGCAGCACGGAAGAGTGGTCACAAATGGATTGCGACAGTTGAAAGACCATGAGCGGAATTACCCTACGCATGATCTGGAGTTAGCCGCTGTGGTATTTGCCTTGAAGATCTGGCGACACTACTTATATAGGGAAAGATTCTAGACCTTCACTGATCACAAGAGTTTGAGATATCTCTTTGATCAGAAAGAGTTAAACATGAGACAAAGGAGATAGATGGAACTCCTTAAGGATTATGACTGCGAGATTCTATACCATCCGGGTAAGGCGAACGTAGTTGCTGATGCCCTAAGCAGGAAAAGTATGATATCTGCTATGATGATCAGGGAATGAGATTTACTGGAGTAGTTCACCGAACTCCGGATCAGAGTTAAAGAGGTAGAGACTGAATTTTTGGCTAGCTTACGGATAGAGCCCAAGATCATGGATCAGATTAGAACTGGGCAGCGCAGTGATCAGAGGTTGATAGATATGGTTAGCCAAGCTGAACAGACTTCGCAGTCGAATCTCACAGTCAGTGAGGATGGATTGTTGAGATTCAGAGGACGGATTTGTGTACCGGATAATGATACCTTGAAGAGACAGATATTGAGAGAATCCCACTGCTCGCGATATGCCATGCACCCATGGAGCACTAAGATGTACTGAGATTTGAGAAAGGTGTACTGGTGGAGTGGTATGAAGCGAGACATGGCAGAATATGTGTTCAGATGTTTAGTATGCCAGTAAGTGAAAGCTGAGCATAGGAAGCCCAGGGGATTACTACAGCCTTTACTTGTACCTACATGGAAATGGGTTCATGTCACCATGGACTTTATTATGGGTTTACTGAGGACCCGAAGAGGTCGTGACGCTATATGGGTTATAGTGGATAGATTGACCAAGAGTGCCCACTTCCTTGCCATCAAGAGCACAGATACTGTGGATGCCTTAGCTGAGCTGTATGTCAGCGAGATAGCTAGATTACATGGGGCTCCAGTAAGTATTACTTCTGATAGAGATTCCCGATTTACTTCCAGATTTTAGACCCAGTTTCAGGAGTCCATGGGATCTCGATTGAGTTTCAGTACCGCCTATCATCCTCAAACAGATAGCAGTCAGAGAGGACTATTCAGACCCTGAAAGATATGTTGAGGGCGTGTACGATGGATTTTAAGGGATCATGGGATGATCACCTGCCCCTAGTAGAGTTTGCATACAATAATAGCTATCATGCAAGTATTGGAATGGCACCTTTTGAGGCTCTATATGGTAGGAGGTGTAGATCCCCTGTAGCTTAGGAAGAAGTCGGTGACAGAAAGATAAATGCTCCTGAGCTTGTTGAGCAAGCTGTACAGAGTGTGAAACTCATAAGTGAGAGGTTACGGGCTGCACAGAGTAGACAGAAAAGCTACGTGGATGTGCGTAGACGGCCACTCGAGTTTGATGTTGGTGATGCAGTATTTCTAAAGATATCACAGAGTAAGCGTATCATGCGATTTGGGAAGAAAGGGAAATTGAGTCCTCGATACATAGGACCATTCGAGATTCTTGAGAGAGTGGGAGAGGTAGCCTACAAATTGGCATTACCCCCATAGATGTCCGGAATACACAATGTTTTTTATATGTCTATGCTGCGGAAGTACCACCCGGACCTTTCTCATGTCATAGAGTATGACGAGATGGGCATACAAGAGGACATGAGCTATACTGAGGAACCCGTCCAGATTCTCAATAGAAAGGAGAAGGTACTTAGAACCAAGAGCATCCCATTAGTGAAAGTTTTGTGGAA
This sequence comes from Firmiana major, assembly GCA_033439115.1. Lineage (NCBI taxonomy): Eukaryota > Viridiplantae > Streptophyta > Magnoliopsida > Malvales > Malvaceae > Firmiana > Firmiana major. Next base: position 36,528,891 of record CM065907.1, on the reverse strand, counting down.
ACATCACTCAAGGGAAAAGGCAACGTGGGAGTTAGAGAGTCTCATGGAGGAGAAATACCCCCATCTATTTGATGAGTTAAGTTGAATTTGGAGGACCAAATTCTTTTAAGGTGGGGAGAATGTGAGATCTTAGAATTTTAGACGTATTTTAATTATGTAATATGAAATTGAAGTGTAATTTAGTGAGCTAAGTGAAATGTATATGTGATAAATGAGAAATAATCCAAGTAGTAAACTGTGGAAATTATATTTGGAGATCTACATGTTAAGTGTTTTACCTAAGTGTGAAACTATGAGGTCAGATCGATCTTGGAGAAGGAGAGATCGATCTGGTGAGTTAAAAATGACAAGGAAAGAGGAAAGTAAGTGAGCAGATCGATCTCCAATAGAAGAGGATCGATCTCCTTATGATTCTGTTTGAGAGAAGATTGATCTCATGAGGAAGGGATCGATCTCAAAATGTTTCTGTTTGGGAGAAGATCGATCTTGTCAAACCCAGATTTTTGTAGCTTATTCCTTATGATTCCTATGTGCATGAACACTATGTAATTATAGTTGAATCATAAGAAGAGTATTTACTATCATGCAATCGACAATTTGAGAAATTAAAAATGCATGTAAGCTACATAACAACGAGATAAGGGTTAAGTTAATTCCCGAACGAGTGCAGGGGTAAAACGGTCAAATGACTGACATTCGGTATAATTTCGATAAGACAATTTCATTAAAAATATGAAATTGAGGAATCTTGATCAAAATCGAGGAAAATATTTAATTTTGAGCCCAATTGATCAAGATATAAATTTATTAGAATTTATCAGAATTTTTGCCTCGAAAAATGAGCCCAAAAATAGTGAAAAAATATACCGAAAAGGTAAAATCGGACTGATAAATTCATTTACGGATTAAATGAATTTAATATAATTTTTTGAGATATTTTTAGATATTTATGGGATATTTATGGGATATTTTTAGGATTTTTATTATTATTTTATAATAAAATAATAAAAAAAATATATTATAAGTAAAAAAAAAAAGAGAAACGAAATCTGAAGAGGAAACACGGGGAGAGAGAAAAATGGAGAGAAACCGCGTGGAAGCCGACCCGAGGGAGAAGACCACCAGACGGCCACCACCGGCCACCCCAGGGCCAGGCAAGCTGCGGAAAAGGAAGCCCGGCACCGTGCACACCCATCGGCACCGGTCACTCCATCCACCGACGCCGGACGCCGGCGAATCGAAGAGGAGAAGCCGCGGAGGAAAAGAAGGAATCCGACAGCCACCGGCGGTGCTTGGTCCCGATCGAGCCCAGTCGAGTGTTGCCCAGGCTTAGGCGCGCCGAACTGCGGTGGTGATGCATTGGGAACCGGCCGAAATAGGTCGGCACGGCCAAAGGATGCCTGAACCGGTCGGCGGTTCAGTGAAGAAGGTTCTGTGCTGAACCGGACCGGACCGGTTCAGCCAAGGAGAAAAGGTGAAAAAGAGGAAAAAGAAAAAAAAGGAAAAGAGAAATTTTTGAGATTTCACCGGACTTCGGGTAAGTCGATACGAGGTCAAAAGTGACCGATTTAATTTCCGATGAATTTATTTAAATTATATTTAATCGAAAATTAACCCGGAGTTAAATATAATAAATTATGCAGTTCGACGATAAATTCCGAACGGAAGCCTGATCGAACTTCGATTTACGTACCATCGCATATTCTCGGGTAAGTAAAGTTCATTTACAATAAATTATGAGATTATTGCGTATTTAAGATTTAATTTACGCATTTCAGATTAAATTTCGGATTTAGTGAATTATATTCAGAATTTTTAATTAACTGTCGTAATTGATATACGGGCTATCCAAAGAGATTGGAATAAAGCCCAATTGGTATTGATAGGCCCAATGAGTCGATAGACCCTGATGAAGGGAAATAATAAGTGGAAAACGGGCTTAATACGGATTAAGGCCCATTAAGGATTTTTAAGGCCCATTAAGGGAAAATAGACTGTATTAATGTGTAATACAGTAGGAAAATTATAATTAACCTGAGGAATGGTTATTTACAGCTCCGGAGTTTACATTGAGAGCTGATGGGACTGCGAGATTGAGCAACACCGAGGAAGTGAGGTCACTTGACGTGATCCGAGGTAAGGGACTTTTACGAGCAGTTAGAGATACCTGCACGTATTTTCGTCTGCTTTATATTCACTTAAAAACTCTGAGGGTCAGAGAAAGTGAATAATAATTATTGCGACCCGATAGTGGCAAATTACGATTTTGCCCCTAGTTAGTCAAAAAGTCAACTTTTGTGAAAAGTTGCGAAAAGCATGGAAACTATTATTGTGAGTGTTTAACTGCTGTTTAGCATGAAAATAAATAGATGGGCTAAAGATTTTAAGGTTGATGTGACTTAAGCACACTTTATAGTGCTGATTTAATGTTTTGTAAACAATCCCTTTTTAAAGAGCCATCTATCATATTATGTGAGAATGAATCGTGCTAGAGCATAGCTCGCATTGGATTTCATATGTTTTCCACATACATTAGTGCTAGATTTTTATACGCACTAGATTTTCATGACATGCATGATAGAGTACTGGAGTTTTACTCGTACTCAGTTTTATATGATAAATGCATGACAGAGTGCTGGAGCGATTAGCTCGTACTCGAGTTTTACATGAGATACATGACAGAGTACTGGAGCATTGCTCGTACTCGATTCTTCATGGTTTATACATGACATAGTACTGGAGCTATTGCTCGTACTTGATTTGATGATATTATGCATAGCATAGTACTGGAGCTATTGCTCGTACTTGATTTAATACATGAACTATGCATTGACCTAGTTGCTGGAGGTTGCTCGCACTAGAGTTGAGTTTGTGATGTGAAACAGTGTTCGAGCGTAGTGTCGACTATGTGTCGCACTCAAGGGTGCACACTGTATGTGATATTATATACATGGTACCTATTCATGCCGCATTCTTATGTGACTGAGTGTCACATTTTGAGAGGATGGCCAGCATGAGGGTATTTGTGAATGTGGTATGATATTTCCACAGGCGCGAGGGCTAAGACCTATAGTAGGCACCCTGACTGTAATGTTGATATTCCACTGGTGTGAGAGCTAAGACCTATGGTAGGCACTCTGGCCGTGAGGACGGGTCCACAGGTGTACTTTGTACCGTACCTGAGTGGCGCGAAGTGTACGCTGTACCATGTGTTGTTGTGGAGTTGAGGAGGATATAGCTGACGGTTGTGATGGACTGACCCCCCTCCCGTTGCAGCAGTGATGCCCCGCACACTGAGTACTGTGTTGCTTGGGATCACATTTCGGATATGATCATAGTCCAGGATACTATTTGCACTTAACCATAGAGTCTTACATGATATATCACATTGATTGAATGATTTAAACTGCGGACAGACCTGAGGGATGGGTCGGACTCCGATTTTGTGTTGTGAATCATTTGATGCCATATTTATTGTGATTTAAATATACATGGCATGATTTACATAAAGGCATGATTTATATACGATGCATTGTTTTGCACTACATGCCTACATTTGAGAAAGAAAGCATGATTTTATGTACATGGGATTTATTCTGTACAAGTATATATATTATATTTCAAGACATGCTTTTTAAAGCGAGTAAAGGAAATAATGTTTTCAAGGCATAGCATTATTTTGAGTAGATACTGTTGATATCTACTTGCTTGCCTGATTTCCTTACTGAGCGCGTTGTATGCTCACCCCCTTTCTTTACATCTCTCTACAGAGCTTCAGTAGATCAAGAGCTATCGAGGGATAGTGTCCCAGAGTCCACTGCTAGTTCCTATCGATCGCCAGGTATACCTATTATGTACAGTTGTGTATCTAAACATAGAAACAGCACAGTGGATGATGTGGTAAGTGAGGACTCTGACATCGAATCACAGCCCAACCATTGAAAAGCGGAAAGGTAAGTTAAAAATGCGAAAATTTTTTAGTGATTTTGGTTAAAGTCATGGATTGAGAACGGGTCCTGACAGAATGGTATCAGAGCAGAGGTTGGTCTGATGTGAGTCGGTGTTAGAAAATAGGAAAGTGTACATCCCCATAGTACTGTGCTGTGTTTAGATATAACTGTGTATACCGGATAGGAGATGGACTAATTCATTATTATGAATGCAGGAACTTTGCCTATATGGCAAATACGTGTAGTGGTAGAGGTATAAGAGGTAGGGCTCGAGGCCGGGGAGATAGACCCGAGGGACGAGCCGCTGCAGGACCATTACCTATGCATGAGACTCCAGGTGCTACTGAGGCACCGAGTGTGCAGAGACGCGCTTCACAAGATTAGAGTGTGGTCTCGAGACTATTATCGAGATACTGGCACAGAAGATGCCAAGTAGGCAGAGACAGGAGGCAGGAGCTGCTACAGGAGAGGCAATTGCCCCTGATACACCTACGCAGACAGCTGATGCACAGAGGACTGTAGATACTCCTACACCCCAACCGGTTTCGGGTGGTATTGGATTAGGATATGGATGTGATCTTCATCGGTTGCGAGAATTCCAGAAGTTTAGACCTCCATCCTTTGGTGGGGTCAAGGACCTAGTGGCTGCTGAGGAGTGGTTAGCAGAACTAGAGAAGCTTTATGGATTCTTCAAGTGTACGACCTCGGAGATGGTCGCGTTTGCTGCGTTCCTACTGAAGGGAGCTGTAGAGCATTAGTGGAAGTCCACCCGACCTATATTGAGATCCCGACACGCAGATATCAGTTGGGATATATTTCGGGAGGCCTTCAGGAGGCAGTTTATTCCCGACACCGCACAGCGAAAACTTCAGGCAGAGTTTTTGGGACTACACCAGGGGAGTTTATCTGTGGACAAGTATGAGACTCGATTCCTATCCCTAGGAAGATATGACCCGGATACCATGTACAGTGAGACCAGGAAGGTCCACAGGTTTATTGATGGGTTGAGGCCGATGCTACGGTCTAAGTTGGTCCCATTAGACATAGTGACCTATGAGGAAGCAGTGCGCAGGGCGCAATTATGTGAGCAGGATTACGAGAGGAATGCTTTCGAGTTTGGAAAGTTTAGCCGTAGCCGAGATATACAGAAGAAGAGGCCGGCTAGAGATTTCAGTTATCGAGGAGGGAAGAGACTCTTCGGTAAGAGATCACGGGTAGAGGAGGCACGAGAGAGATATGCTAGACCTCCTGCTTATCCGACTGTAGCCCCAACGAAGGGCATTGTCATAGGAGGACGGAGACCTGCTGTTGATTAGTGTAGAAGATGCGGTAGATCACATGGAGATAGACCGTGTTCACCAGGTGCTATGGTATGCTTCCGATGTGGGAAACAGGGGCACATGGCTAGAGAGTGCCCAGCGACATTTGTGACTGCACCACAGAGGGGCAGGGAGTTTGATAGAACCCCAGCTGGTACGTCTGCTCAGAGAGGTAGAGCGACGGCAGAGGAGAAGGGGAAACAAGTGATGGGTCAAGGGCGAGTACATGCTTTGGACCAGGGAACAGCTGATGCTTCATCGGATGTGAGTCGAGGTTTCATTGCGTACGTGGTAGATATGGATAAGGCACATCCAGAGTTATCAGATATTACTGTGGTCAGTGAGTACCCAGATGTTTTCCCGGATGAATTGCCAGGGTTACCACCAGACAGAGAGATGGAGTTTTGCATAGATGTGGTATCTGGTACGGAGCCTATTTCGAGACCACCATATCGCATGGCCTTAGTTGAGCTGGAGGAGCTCAAGAGACAGTTACAGGAGCTGTTGGATAGGGGTTTTGTTCGACCGAGTGTTTCACCTTGAGGAGCACCGGTTCTGTTTGTGAGGAAGAAGGATGGGAGCCTCCAATTGTGTATAGACTACCAATTGTTGAATAAGGCCACCATCAAGAATAGATACCCCCTTCCACGCATTGACGACTTGTTAGATCAGCTTCAGGGAGCACAGGTCTTTTCCAAGATTGACCTGAGGTCTGGGTACCATCAGTTGAAGGTTCAGAGTGGAGATATACCCAAGACAGCATTTCGTACCCGATATGGCCATTATGAGTTCTTGGTCATGCCATTCGGATTGACGAATGCTCCAGCTGCTTTCATGGCTTTGATGAACAATGTGTTCAAGCCATATTTGGACCAGTTTGTTATCGTCTTCATCGATGACATATTGGTGTATTCGAGATCCAAGGAGGAATATGAGGAACACCTTAAGATCGTGTTGCAGACGCTACGTAGCATGAGTTCTATGCTAAGATCAGTAAGTGTAACTTTTGGTTGTCACAGATCTCGTTTTTGGGACATGTTGTATCGAGAGATGGTGTATCAGTTGATCCATCTAAGATAGAGGCTGTGGTTCAGTGGGAACAGCCAAGGACAGTCACCAAGATCAGGAGTTTTCTGGGTTTAGCTGGATACTATCGGAGATTCGTTGAGGGATTTTCGAAGTTGGCTGCTCCGTTGACACGTCTTACTCGAAAGAGTGCACCGTTCATATGGAACGAGGATTGTGAGAAGAGTTTTGAGGAGTTGAAGCGTCGATTGACCACCGCTCCGATTCTCACTATCCCTACCAGCTCAGGAGGATTTGCAGTGTATACCGATGCTTCGCATCAGGGATTGGGCTGCGTATTAATGCAGGATGGGAAGGTAGTTGCTTATTGTGAGATCTGAGAATTTCAGACATATTTTATTGATGTAATAATAATTTGAAGTGTAATTTATTGAGCTAAGTGAATTGTGGGAATGATAATTGGAGATTTATATGTTAAGTGTTAAAATAAATGTGAAACTATGAGGACAGATCGATCTGGGAGAAGGAGAGATCGATCTGGTGAGTTATAAACGACAAAGAAGGAGAAATTTAAGGAGCAGATCGATTTGGGAGAAGGAGAGATCGATCTGGTGAGTTAAAAATGACAAGGAAGGAGGAATTTAAGGAGCAGATCGATCTCTAATGGAAGAGGATCGATCTCCTTATGAATCTGTTTGAGAGAAGATCGATCTCATGAGGAAGAGATCGATCTCCAAATGATTCTGTTTGGGAGAAGATCGATCTCCTCAAGGAGCAGATCGATATCATAAAGCCATAAAGAGATCAATCTCACCCCTCGACAGATCGATCTCCTAGGCATAAATTGCCCCAAATCGTCCCAAAAATTCAAACGCAGATTGATCTCCTCAAGAGCCAGATCGATCTCCTACCTCCAGTCTATATAAGGAACCCCTGTTTTTCTCCTGCAATTTCACTTTCTCTCTCTTCCAACCCCATTTTCACCGAAAACCTAGCTTTCTCACTCATCCAAAGCACCCATTTCCGATCGAATTAGAAGCTGTGGTAAGAAGGAAAGTTGTTCCTCATCAAAGGGAGAACAACATACTTGGAAATCGAAAGGCGGATCGAATCGAGGCAAGAGATAAGCTCTCCACAAGTTTTGGGTAATTTCTAAACCTCGATCTTGATATCTGAGATGATTTCGATGATAATGGTGGTTGACATTGTGTTGAAATAGCTGGAAAATGATTAGGGATTGATGAAATTGCAATGTGGTTGGAGTCGTAATGATATTTGGAAATTTTGGCAATTTTGAGAATTTGTGCTATAAATGGAAATTTAGACAATGTGGTGAATTAGCATAGATAATTGGCATGAGAAATGTAGGACGTTGAGATATTGTGAATGAGGTTGTAGTTTAGGGTAGAGTTACGAGAATCGAGAGATTTGAGGTGTTATGAGCAATTATGCTCGATTTTGAGAATTGAGGTTTATGTGATAGTTGAGTATTGATGTTTTAATATCGTTTGGACAGCTCGGGAGTTCCAAAGTGGAATGCGAGGCTAGTCCGTTATACGGGGGAAATGATTGCACTATACGAGGTGCAAAGAGGTAAGGGAAATCTAAACCATTTGTGTATGTGATTTGTAAACTATTATAGCATGATTTGTGGTTTATAAAACAAGCATGTTGAGTGTTGTGTTGAGATATAATTGCACATTGTTTTATAGCCGGTTGGAGCCCATTATTTTATGCGTTTATAAGCTGAGTGTGAAATTGCTTTATAAACCATCGAATTTGTGTGAGTAATGAATTGGGCTCTACGTTAAGGCAATATCGAGATTTGAGAAATGTGTGTGTGCTTTGCCAGTTGGAACTCGGTTTTATTATGTTTTGTGTTGAGTACAAAACGATTTTAAAATGAGTTTTATGAGAGAAAAACCATTATGAATTCTACATGAAGGCAAACCAGTCTTGTGTGATAAGACTTAGGTGTGTAATTTTGAGTACACACCAGGCATTGCTCTGGTAGCATGTAAGCCCGATTTCTTCTCCGTTCTGGTAACGTGAGAATAACCCATTCTGTGGCTGTGCCACGTATACTTAGTGGCCGTTGCCACGTGTGAAACCCCATTTGGTGGCCGTTGCCACGTGAGAAACCCCATTGGTGGCCGTTGCCACGTGAGAAACCCCATTGGTGGCCGTTGCCACGTGAGAAACCCCATTGGTGGCCGTTGCCACGTGATACCCCATTTGGTGGCCGTTGCTACGTGAGAAACCCTATTGGTGGCCGTTGCCACGTGAGAACCCCTAATTAGTGGCCGTTGCCACGTGAAACCCTATCCAGTGGCTATGCCACGTGTGAAATTAAATCAGTGGCTATGCCACGTGTGTTTAGTGGCTATGCCACGTGTGAATTTAAATCAGTGGCCATGCCACGTGTGTTTAGTGGCTATGCCACGTGTGAATTTAAATCAGTGGCCATGCCACGTGTGTTTAGTGGCTGTGCCACGTGCATTACTATTTCAGTGATTTTATCACGTTCATTAAGAAAGCGTTTATCGCATTGTTTTCACATGCTTTGTTATTGCTCTAGAGTGAGCCTTTTTACTTCATGTTTTCACATGACTTGAGACATGAGAATGTCGTTTTGAGTACTTTCATGCTATGGTTTTCAAATGAGTTTCACATACAAATAAACATTTTGTGATGTGCATTTTGGTTTATGAAATGAGTTCCTCACCCCCCTTACTGAGCGGTTTAGAAGCTCACCCTGTTTTCTTTCCCCCCAGAGTTCTTCAAGTGAAAAAGGATCTCCCTGCGACGTACGGAGTAGTGGCTAGTGGAGGACTCGAGCTCCAGGCCATATATATTGTATCTTGAGGTATATTTTATCTTTTCATGTACCCAGACTATTATTGTAATTACAGACACTTGATGTATATCATTGTATGGGATGTATTAGGATTAATTAACTTGGAATTGAGTAATGTATATGATTCAATATACACTATATTATGATGAGATCCTGAGGCATGATAATTATGATGATGTATGACACTGCACAGGAATGTACTCTTAATTGTGAATTAATGAATAAAAAGTTTTAAATTTGCCCTATTTTCTGCATTTTCGGGGCGTGACAGAGTTTTCTTGGTATCAGAGCTTAGGGTGTCTAGTACTGTCAGTGTCGGTTAAGTGAAATAGAATACATCCTAAGTGTCTGTAATAGTCTGGTCATGAACTGAAATTGAGGATTGAGATTTCAATCGATTGTGATATGTACGCGCAGGAGACGAGTTGAGATAGAGAATGAGTAAACGACGAGGTCGTTCGAGGAGGCAGGCAGAGTCCCCTCCGCCACCTGTCCCACAACCAGAGAGTCCTAACTCTCGATTTAATCGGATTGAGATCGATGTGAGGTAAGGTTTTGAGCAGATGGCAGTGTTATTCGCGCAACACTTTGGAGTTAATGCCTCGGATACTACCCCTACACCACCACAAGGACCTCCCATACCCCCAGTGCCTCCCGTCACTCAGCCTGAGGATAGAAGTATGGTCCGACTAAGGGATTTTCTGAAGATGAATCCACCCGCATTTAAGGGAAAGAAGGATCCTACAGAGGCTGAGGAGTGGTTGACGGAATTGAGAATTATATTTGATTTTCTGGGGTGCACCGATGCTGAGAGGGTCAGTATGAGTGCCTATATGCTGAAGGGGAGAGCTCGAGATTGGTGGGGTACTACCCAGGGTATTTTGATGTCCCACCATGATGTGATTGGTTGGGAAGAGTTTCAGACAGCCTTTAGGACCCAATATGTACCACGAGCCGCCCAGAGAAAGAAACAAGCTGAGTTTTTGAGTTTGGTACAGGGTGACATGTCTGTGGATGACTACGAGAGCCAATTCACCGCACTATTGAGATATGACCCAGAGACCTTTAAGAATGAAGAGCTCCGCACAGAGAAATTTGTGTATGGATTGAAGCCCATCATCAGAGATAGATTGATAGGGCAATGTATTACTGAGTTTGGAGATGCTCTGAGACGAGCACAAGAGATTGAAAGAGGAATTGAAATGGTACAATCCCAGAATGAGCTCAGAGCGGTGAATAGAGATAAGGGCAAGAGGCCAGCGATTTTTCAAACAGAGGCTCGGAGAGGTTCCTTCAGAAGAGGAAGGATTGAGGTGCAAAAGGGCAGATTAGAGAGACCCAGAGGTTACCCTAACATTAGAGAGACCCCTCGAGATGTCAGGCCTGAGACAAGGTTTTACAGAGATTGTGGTCGAATGCATGAGGGAAGTTGTACTGGGTCGATCCATGGATGTTTTAGATGTGGAGACATGGGTCACATGGTGAAAGATTGCCCTCAACCTCAGAAACCACATGTCTTGGAGCCCACTAGACAACAGCCTCAGAGAGTGGATCCCCGGAGACGGGACACTGCGGCAGAGAAAGGGAAGAAACCTGTGGCACAGGGACGTGTGTTTGCCCTGGATAAGGAAACCGCAGACACTTTGGCAGAAACTATAAGAGGTACACTCTCTGTCTGTAATTATGAGGCTCATGTGTTGATTGATTCAGGATCCACGCATTCGTTTATTTCTGAGCATTTTGCATGTAGATTAAACTTGAAGTTTGAACCTCTATAATATATACTACATGTAAATACCCCTTTGTGTGAATCTCAGAGAACTGAGTTAATCTGTAGAGGATGTGAGATAAAGGTGGGAGATAGAGTGATGTTAGCAGATCTAATCATGTTGAATATACATGGGTTTGATGTAATTCTGGGAATGGATTGGTTGGCGACCAATCGAGCGAGTTTAGACTACTACACTAAGATTGTAACTTTCTCCCTACCTGAACCTTATAGTGTACGATTGAGATATTGAGGAAATGATTATGTGGATTTCTAGTAAGTAATTTGATATTATTTTGGAGAATATTAAATATAATTGTTCATGTGAAGGTTATGAGACACTCATTTCAGACGATGAGCGGGAACATTCGAAGATTGAGGATATACCTGTGGTATGTGAATTTCTGGATGTTTTCCCAGATGAATTGCCAGGTTTACCACCAGAGAGAGAGCTCGAGTTTACCATTGATTTGGTACAGATACTCAGCCAATCTCTAAACCTCCCTACAGGATGGCATTAGTGGAACTTGAGGAATTGAAGAAACAACTGCAGGAGTTATTGGATCAAGGGTTTATTAGACCCAGTGTTTCACCGTGGGGAGCGCCAGTACTATTTGTCAAGAAGAAGGATGGTAGTCTCAGACTATGCGTAGACTATCGATTGTTGAATAAAGCCACGGTGAAGAATAAATACCCATTACCCAGGATTGATGATCTACTTGATCAGCTGAGAGGGGCATCAGTCTTTTCTAAGATTGATTTGAGATCGGGCTATCACCAATTGAGGATCAAGGAAGAAGATATTCCAAAGACGACCTTCAGGACGAGGTATGGCCATTATGAATTTCTGGTGATGTCCTTTGGATTGACAAACGCCCCTGCAGCGTTTATGAGATTAATGAACGAGGTGTTCAGAGACTATCTGGATAAGTTTGTGATAGTCTTTATTGATGATATCCTGGTATACTCTCGGTCGTATGAGGAGCATGCACAGCATTTGTGGTTAGTATTACAGATACTCCGAGATAAGCAATTATACGGAAAGCTTAGTAAGTGTGAGTTTTGGCTGAACCGGATAGCTTTCCTTGGTCATATAGTCTCAGAGGGAGGAGTATCAGTGGATCCAAGTAAAGTAGCAGCTGTGCTTAGTTGGGAGAGACCGAAGACAGTTACTGAGGTGCGAAGCTTCCTTGGTTTGGCAGGGTATTACAGAAGATTTGTGGAAGGATTTTCCAGGATTGCCGCCCCTTTGACTAAGCTCACGCCCAAAGAGACTCCATTTATATGGACTGATCAATGTGAGCTCAGTTTTCAGGAATTAAAGAGGAGGTTGACAGCGGCACCTGTGTTAACTATTCCTGAGGGATCAGGAGGATTTTCGGTGTATAGTGATGCATCTCATCAAGGATTGGGGTGTGTGCTTATGCAGCACGGAAGAGTGGTCGCATATGGATCGCGACAGCTGAAAGACCATGAGCGGAATTACCCCACGCATGATTTGGAGTTAGCCGCTGTGGTATTTGCTTTGAAGATCTGGCGACATTACTTATATGGGGAAAGATTCCAGATCTTCACTGATCACAAGAGTTTGAGATATCTCTTTGATCAGAAAGAGTTAAACATGAGACAAAGGAGATGGATGGAACTCCTTAAGGATTATGACTGCGAGATTCTATATCATCCGGGTAAGGCGAATGTAGTTACTGATGCCCTGAGCAGGAAGAGTATGATATCTGCTATGATGATCAGGGAATGGGATTTGTTAGAGCAGTTCGCCGAACTTCGGATCAGAGTTAAAGAGGTAGAGACTGGATTTTTGGCTAGCTTGCGGATAGAGCCCAGGATCATGGATCAGATTAGAACTGGGCAGCGCAGTGATCAGAGATTGATAGAAATGGTTAGCCAAGCTGAGCAGAGTTCGCAGTCGGATCTCACCATCAGTGAGGATGGATTGTTGAGATTCAGAGGACGGATTTGTGTACCGAACGATGATACCCTGAAGAGACAGATACTGAGAGAATCCCACTGCTCGCGATACACCATGCACCCAGGGAGTACTAAGATGTATCGAGACTTGAGAAAGGTGTATTGGTGGAGTGGTATGAAGGTAGATGTGGCAGAGTATGTGGCCAGGTGTTTAGTATGCCAGCAAGTGAAAGCTGAGCATCGGAAGCCCGAAGGACTACTACAGCCCTTACCTGTACCTACATGGAAATGGAAGCATGTCACTATAGACTTTATTATGGGTTTACCGAGGACCCGAAGAGGTCATGACGCTATATGGGTTATAGTGGATAGATTGACCAAAAGTGCCCACTTCCTTGCCATCAAGAGCACAGATACTGTGGATGCCTTAGCTGAGCTGTATGTCAGCGAGATAGCTAGATTACATGGGGCTTCAGTGAGTATTACTTCTGATAGAGATTCCCGGTTTACTTCCAGATTTTGGACCCAGTTTCAGGAGTCCATGGGATCTCGATTGAGTTTTAGTACCGCCTATCATCCTCAGACAGATGGTCAGTCAGAGAGGACTATTCAGACCCTGGAGGATATGTTGAGGGCATGTACGATGGATTTTAAGGGATCATGGGATGATCGCCTGCCCCTAGCAGAGTTTGCATACAATAACAGCTATCATGCGAGTATTGGAATGACACCTTTTGAGGCTCTATATGGTAGGAGGTGTAGATCCCCTGTAGCTTGGGAAGAAGTCGGTGACAGAAAGATAAATGCCCCCGAGCTTGTCGAGCAAGCTGTACAGAGTGTAAAACTCATATGTGAGAGGTTACGGGCTGTAAAAAGTAGACAGAAAAGCTACACGGATGTGCGTAGACGGCCACTCGAGTTTGACGTTGGTGATGCAGTATTTCTGAGAGTATCACCGAGCAAGGGTATCATGCGATTTGGGAAGAAAGGGAAATTGAGTCCTCGATACGGGGGACCATTCGAGATTCTTGAGAGAGTGGGAGAGGTAGCTTACAGATTAGCATTACCCCCACAGATGTCTGGAATACACAACGTTTTTCATGTGTCTATGTTGAGGAAGTACCACCCGGACCCTTCTCATGTTATAGAGTATGATGAGATGGACATACAGGAGGACATGAGCTACACTGAGGAACCCGTCCGGATTCTCGATAGAAAGGAGAAGGTACTGAGAACCAAGAGCATCCCATTAGTGAAAGTTTTGTGGAAACATCACTCAAGGGAAGAGGCAACGTGGGAACTAGAGAGTGTCATGAAGGAGAAATACCCCCATCTCTTTAATTAGTTGAGTTGAATTTGGAGGACCAAATTCTTTTAAGGAGGGGAGGATGTGAGATCTGAGAATTTCAGACATATTTTATTGATGTAATAATAATTTGAAGTGTAATTTATTGAGCTAAGTGAATTGTGGGAATGATAATTGGAGATTTATATGTTAAGTGTTAAAATAAATGTGAAACTATGAGGACAGATCGATCTGGGAGAATGAGAGATCGATCTGGTGAGTTATAAACGACAAAGAAGGAGAAATTTAAGGAGCAGATCGATCTGGGAGAAGGAGAGATCGATCTGGTGAGTTAAAAATGACAAGGAATGAGGAATTTAAGGAGCAGATCGATCTCCAATGGAAGAGGATCGATCTCCTTATGAATCTGTTTGAGAGAAGATCGATCTCATGAGGAAGAGATCGATCTCCAAATGATTCTGTTTGGGACAGGATCGATCTCCTGTAGGAGCAGATCGATCTCATAAAGCCATAAAGAGATCGATCTCACCCCTCGACAGATCGATCTCCTAGGCATAAATTGCCCCAAATCGTCCCAAAAATTCAAACGCAGATCGATCTCCTCAAGAGCCAGATCGATCTCCTACCTCCAGTCTATATAAGGAACCCCTGTTTTTCTCCTGCAATTTCACTTTCTCTCTCTTCCAACCCCATTTTCACCAAAAACCTAGCTTTCTCACTCATCCAAAGCACCCATTTTCGGCCGAATTAGAAGCTGTGGTAAGAAGGAAAGTTGTTCCTCATCAAAGGGAGAACAACATACTTGGAAATCGAATGGCGGATCGAATCGAGGCAAGAGATAAGCTCTCCACAAGTTTTGGGTAATTTCTAAACCTCGATCTTGATATCTGAGATGATTTCGATGATAATGGTGGTTGACATTGTGTTGAAATAGCTAGAAAATGATTAGGGATTGATGAAATTGCAATGTGGTTGGAGTGGTAATGATATTTGGAAATTTTGGCAATTTTGAGAATTTGTGCTATAAATGGAAATTTAGACAATGTGGTGAATTAGCATAGATAATTGGCATGAGAAATGTAGGACGTTGAGATATTGTGAATGAGGTTGTAGTTTAGGGTAGAGTTACGAGAATCGAGAGATTTGAGGTGTTATGAGCAATTATGCTCTATTTTGAGAATTGAGGTTTATGTGATAGTTGAGTATTGATGTTTTAACATCGTTTGGACAGCTCGGAAGTTCCAGAGTGGAATGCGAGGCTAGTCCGTGATACGGGGGAAACGATTGCACTATACGAGGTGCAAAGAGGTAAGGGAAATTTAAACCATTTGTGTATGTGATTTGTAAACTATTATAGCATGATTTGTGGTTTATAAAACAAGCATGTTGAGTGTTGTGTTGAGATATAATTGCACACTGTTTTATAGCCGGTTGGAGCCCATTATTTTATGCGTTTATAAGCTGAGTGTGAAATTGCTTTATAAACCATCGAATTTGTGTGAGTAATGAATTGGGCTCTACGTTAAGGCAATATCGAGATTTGAGAAATGTGTGTGTGCTTTGCCGGTGGGAACTCGGTTTTATTATGTTTTGTGTTGAGTACAAAACGATTTTAAAATGAGTTTTATGAGAGAAAAACCATTATGAGTTCTACGTGAAGGCAAACCAGTCTTTTGTGATAAGACTTAGGTGTGTAAATTTGAGTACACATCGGGCATTGCTCTGGTAGCATGTAAGCTCGATTTCTTCTCCGTTCTGGTAACGTGAGAATAACCCATTCTGTGGCTGTGCCACGTATACTTAGTGGCCGTTGCCACGTGTGAAACCCCATTTGGTGGCCGTTGCCACGTGAGAAACCCCATTGGTGGCCGTTGCCACGTGAGAAACCCCATTGGTGGCCGTTGCCACGTGATACCCCATTTGGTGGCCGTTGCCACGTGAGAAACCCTGTTGCTGGCCGTTGCCACGTGAGAACCCCTAATTAGTGGTCGTTGCCACGTGAAACCCTATCCAGTGGCTATGCCACGTGTGAAATTAAATCAGTGGCTATGCCACGTGTGTTTAGTGGCTATGCCACGTGTGAATTTAAATCAGTGGCCATGCCACGTGTGTTTAGTGGCTATGCCACGTGTGAATTTAAATCAGTGGCCATGCCACGTGTGTTTAGTGGCTGTGCCACGTGCATTAGTATTTCAGTGATTTTATCACGTTCATTGAGAAAGCGTTTATCGCATTGTTTTCACATGCTTTGTTATTGCTCTAGAGTGAGCCTTTTTACTTCATGTTTTCATATGACTTGAGACATGAGAATGTCGTTTTGAGTACTTTCATGCTATGGTTTTCAAATGAGTTTCACATACAAATAAACATTTTGTGATATGCATTTTGGTTTATGAAATGAGTTCCTCACCCCCCTTACTGAGCGATTTAGAAGCTCACCCTGTTTTCTTCCCCCCCAGAGTTCTTCAAGTGAAAAAGGATCTCCCTGCGACGTACGGAGTAGTGGCTAGTGGAGGACTCGAGCTCCAGGCCATATATATTGTATCTTGAGGTATATTTTATCTTTTCATGTACCCAGACTATTATTGTAATTACAGACACTTGATGTATATCATTGTATGGGATGTATTAGGATTAATTAACTTGGAATTGAGTAATGTATATGATTCAATATACACTATATTATGATGAGATCCTGAGGCATGATAATTATGATGATGTATGACACTGCACAGGAATGCACTCTTAATTGTGAATTAATGAATAAAAAGTTATAAATTTGCCCTATTTTCCGCATTTTCGGGGCGTGACACTTATGGATCCAGACAGTTGAAGGATCATGAGAAGAACTATCCGACCCATGATTTAGAGCTAGCTGCAGTAGTGTTTCCGTTGAAGGTATGGCGCCACTACTTATATGGTGAGAAGTTCCAGATATTTACCGACCACAAGAGCCTCAAGTACCTGTTCTCACAGAAGGAGCTGAACATGAGACAGAGAAGATGGCTAGAACTTCTGAAGGACTACGATTGCGAGATACTTTATCATTCGGGTAAGGCTAACGTTGTAGCTGATGCCTTGAGCAGGAAGAGCCTGGGGATGGTATCGTACATGATGGTTAGGGAACATGATTTGCTAGAGCAGTTTGCTAGCCTCAGTTTGGGAGTCGTGCCTTCTGACATGGATACAGGCTATGTGATAGCTAGTCTACGCTTGGAGCCGGATCTGTTGGACAGGATCAGGGTGGCTCAGCAGACTGATCCATTTTGTATGGATGTGGGTAGTCAGATGCAGAAGGGCACCGTGACTGACTTTGAGTTGAGTTCTGACGGACTATTGAGGTTCAGAGGCAGATTGTGTGTTCCCGAGGATCCAAGACTCAAGAGATTGATATTGGCGGAAGCTCATTCGTTGAGGTATGCATTACATCCGAGGAGTAACAAGATGTATGAGAACCTCTGGAAGGTATACTGGTGGTCGGGTATGAAGAGAGATGTAGCAGACTTCGTGGCAAAGTGTCTCATATGTCAGCAGGTGAAGGTAGAGCATCAGAGACCTGCAGGGTTATTGCAGCCTCTACCTATACCGACATGGAAATGGGAGCATATCACCATGGATTTCGTGATGGGTTTATCGAGAACCCGCAGGAATCACGATGCTATATGGGTGATCGTTGATAGGCTGACGAAGTCAGCCCACTTCCTAGCTGTGATAGTGACCGATACTCTGAGTTCGTTAGCAGAACTGTATGTACGCGAGGTAGTGAGGTTACACAGTGTACCAGTGAGCATAGTCTCTGATAGGGATTCTCGCTTCACATCCCACTTTTGGGGGACATTTTCAGGAAGCCATGGGAACCCAGTTGAGTTTGAGCACCGCTTTCAATCCTCAGACAGATGGTCAGCCATAGAGGACCATACAGACTCTGGAGGACATGTTAAGAGCATGTGTGCTAGATTATCGACGCTCCTGGGATGACCACCTGCCACTAGCCGAGTTCGCCTACAACAATAGTTATCATTCGTGTATCGGGATGGCACCGTATAAGGCTTTGTATGGCCGTAGATGCCATACCCCTATTGGATGGGAAGAAGTGGGTGACTTTAAGATTTTTGCTCCTGACATGATTACGCAAGCATCTGAGGACGTCCGCTTGATTATAGAGAGACCGAGGACAGCTCAGAGCAGACAGAAGAGTTACGCTGACAGGAGACGTAGGCCACTAGAGTTTGCAGTTGGTGAATCCGTGTTTTTGAGAGTTTCTCCTTCCAAGGGCATAGCGAGATTTGGGAAGAGAGGGAAACTAAATCCTCGCTATATTGGACCCTTTGAGATACTTGATCGAGTGGGAGATAGGGCGTATAGGTTGGCATTGCCACCGGACTTATCAAGTGTCCATAACGTCTTCCACATATCGATGCTTCGGAAGTATCACCCGGATCCGGCACATGTGATTAGTTACGAGCCGTTGGAGCTCCGAGAGGACATGTCATATGTTGAGAGACCGATTCGGATATTGGATAGGAAGGAGAAGGTATTGAGATCGAAGACCTTCGGATTAGTGAAGATTCTCTGGCAGCATCATATTTCAGAGGAAGCTACTTGGGAGCTAGAGAGTCTGATGCGAGAGAAATACCCTCACCTATTTGATGATTGACTTGGTTCTAATTTGGAGGACCAAATTTTCTGAGTGGGGGAGGATTGTCAGACCCAGATTTTTGTAGCTTATTCCTTATGATTCCTATATGTATGAACACTATGTAATTATAGTTGAATCATAAGAAGAGTATTTACTATCATGCAATCGACAATTTGAGAAATTAAAAATGCATGTAAGCTACATAACAGCGAGATAAGGGTTAAGTTAATTCCCGAACGAGTGCAGGGGTAAAACGATCAAATGACTGACATTCTGTATAATTTCAATAAGATAATTTCATTAAAAATATGAAATTGAGAAATCTTGATCAAAATCGAGGAAAATATTTAATTTTGAGCCTAATTGATCAAGATATAAATTTTTTAGAATTTATCAAAATTTTCACCTCGAAAAATGAGCCCAAAAATAGTGAAAAAATATACCGAAAAGGTAAAATCGGACTGATAAATTCATTTACGGATTAAATGAATTTAATATAATTTTTTGAGATATTTTTAGATATTTTTGGGATATTTTTAGGATTTTTATTATTATTTTATAATAAAATAATAATAAAAATATATTATAAGTAAAAAAAAAAAAAGAGAAACGAAATCTGAAGAGGAAACACGGGGAGAGAGAAAAATGGAGAGAAACCGCGTGGAAGCTGACCCGAGGGAGAAGACCACCGGACGGCCACCACCGGCCACCCCACAGCCAGGCAAGCTGCGGAGAAGGAAGCCCGGCACCGTGCACACCCATCGGCACCGGTCACTCCATCCACCAACGCCGGACGCCGGTGAATCGAAGAGGAGAAGCCACGGAGGAAAAGAAGGAATCTGGCGACCACCGGCGGTGCTTGGTCCCGATCGAGCCCAGCCGAGTGTTGCCCAGGCTTAGGGCGCCGAACTGCGGTGGTGATGCGTCGGGAACCGACCGGAATAGGCCGGCACGGCCAAAGGATGCCTGAACCGGTCGGCGGTTCAGTGAAGAAGGTTCTGTGCTGAACCGGACCGGACCGGTTCAGCCAAGGAGAAAAGGGGGAAAAGAGGAAAAAGAAAAAAAAGGAAAAGGGAAATTTTCGGGATTTCATCGGACTTCGGGTAAGTCGATACGAGGTCAAAAGTGACCGATTTGATTTTCGATGAATTTATTTAAATTATATTTAATCAGAAATTAACCCGGAGTTAAATATAAAATATTGTGTAGTTCGACGATAAATTTCGAACGAAAGCCCGATCGAACTTCGATTTGCGTACCATCGTATATTCTCGGGTAAGTAAAGTTCATTTACGATAAATTATGAGATTATTGCATATTTAAGATTTAATTTACGCATTTCGGATTAAATTTCGGATTTAATGAATTATATTCAGAATTTTGAATTAACTATCGTAAATGATATACGGGCTATCCAAAGAGCTTGGAATAAAGCCCAATGGGTATTGATAGGCCCAATGAGTCGATAGACCCTGATGAAGGGAAATAATAAGTGGAAAACGGGCTTAATACGGATTAAGGCCCATTAAGGATTTTTAAGGCCCATTAAGGGAAAATAGACTGTATTAATGTGTAATACAGTAGGAAAATTATAATTAACCTGAGGAATGGTTATTTACAGCTCCGGAGTTTACATTGAGAGCTGATCGGACTGCGAGATTGAACAGCACCGAGGAAGTGAGGTCACTTGACGTGATCCGAGGTAAGGGACTTTTGCGAGTAGTTAGTGATACCTGCACGTATTTTCGTCTGCTTTTATATTCACTTAAAAACTCTGAGGGTCAGAGAAAGTGAATAATAATTATTGCGACCCGATAGTGGCAAATTACGATTTTACCCCTAGTTAGTCAAAAAGTCAACTTTTGTGAAAAGTTGCAAAAAGCATGGAAACTATTATTGTGAGTGTTTAACTGCTGTTTAGCATGAAAATCAATAGATGGGCTAAAGATTTTAAGGTTGATGTGACTTAAGCACACTTTATAGTGCTGATTTAATGTTTTGTCAACAATCCCTTTTTAAAGAGCCATCTATCATATTATGTGAGAATGAATCGTGCTAGAGCATAGCTCGCACTGGATTTCATATGTTTTCCACATACATTAGTGCTGGATTTTTATACGCACTAGATTTTCATGACATGCATGATAGAGTACTGGAGTTTTACTCGTACTCAGTTTTATATGATATATGCATGACAGAGTGCTGGAGCGATTAGTTCGTACTCGAGTTTTACATGAGATACATGACAGAGTACTGGAGTGTTGCTCGTACTCGATTCTTCATGGTTTATACATGACATAGTACTGGAGCTATTGCTCGTACTTGATTTGATGATATTATGCATAGCATAGTACTGGAGCTATTGCTCGTACTTGATTTAATACATGAACTATGCATTGACCTAGTTGCTGGAGGTTGCTCGCACTAGAGTTGAGTTTGTGATGTGAAACAGTGTTCGAGCGTAGTGTCGACTGTGTGTCGCACTCGAAGGCGTACACTGTATGTGATATTATATACATGGTACCTATTCGTGCCGCATTCTTGTGTGACTGAGTGTCACGTTTTGAGAGGATGGCCAGCATGAGGGTATTTGTGAATGTGGTATGATATTTCCATAGGCGCAAGGGCTAAGACCTATAGTAGGCACCCTGACTGTGATGTTCATTTTCCACGGGTGCGAGAGCTAAGACCTATGGTAGGCACTCTGGCCGTGAGAACGGGTCCACGGGTGTACTTTGTACCATGCCTGAGTGGCGCGAGGTGTACGCTGTACCGTGTGTTGTTGTGGAGTTGAGGAGGATATAGCTGACGGTTGTGATGGACTGACCCCCCTCCCGTTGCAGCAGTGATGCCCCGCACACTGAGTACTGTGTTTCTTGGGATCACATTTCGGATATGATCATAGTCCAGGATACTATTTGCACTTAACCACAGAGTCTTACATGATATATCACATTGATTGAATGATTTAAACTGCGGACAGACCTGAGGGATGGGTCGGACTTCGATTTTGTGTTGTGAATCATTTGATGCCATATTTATTGTGATTTAAATATACATGGCATGATTTACATAAAGGCATGATTTATATACGATGCATTGTTTTGCACTACATGCCTATATTTGAGAAAGAAAGCATGATTTTCTGTACATGGGATTTATTCTGTACAAGTATATATATTATATTTCAAGACATGCTTTTTAAAGCGAGTAAAGGAAATAATGTTTTCAAGGCATAGCATTATTTTAAGTAGATAGTGTTGATATCTACTTGCTTGCCTGATTTCCTTACTGAGCGCGTTGTATGCTCACCCCCCTTTCTTTACATCTCTCTACAGAGCGTCAGTAGATCGAGAGCTATCGAGGGATAGTGTCCCAGAGTCCACTGCTAGTTCCTATCGATCGCCAGGTATACCTATTATGTACAGTTGTGTATCTAAACATAGAAACAGCATAGTGGTGTATACGATATATATTATGGGGAATGTATTTGTATTAGATTTTATATAATCTTACATGTATAATAAAAGCAGTTACAGTCAGTAATAATATATTGACATGTATGTATGAAATGGATGATGTGGTAAGTGAGGACTCTGACATCGAATCACAGCCCAACCTTTGAAGAGCGGAAAGGTAAGTTAAAAATGCGAAAAAATTTTAGTGATTTTGGTTAAAGTCATGGATTGAGAACGGGTCCTGACAGATCTCCTCGAGGAGCAGATCGATCTCATAAAGCCATCAAGAGATTGATCTCACCCCTCGACAAATCGATCTCCTAGGCATAAAATTGTCCAAAATCATCCCTAAACTCAAATACAGATCGATCTCATCAAGAGCTAGATCGATCTCCTACCATCCGTCTATATAAGGAACCCCTGCTTTCTCCTGCAATTTTATTTTCTCTCTCTTCCAACCCCCATTTCTACCGAAGCCCTAGCTTTCTCACTCATCCAAAGCACCCATTTTCATCCGAATTAGAGGCTGTGGCAAGAAGGAAAGTTGTTCCTCATTAAAGGGAGAACAACATTCTTGGAAATCGGAAGACGGATTGAATCGAGGCAAGAGATAAGCTCTCCACAAGTTTTGGGTAATTTCTAAACCTCGATCTTGATATTTGAGATGATTTTAGTGATGATGGTTGTTGGCATTGTGCTGAAATAGCTGGAAAATGATTAGGGATCGATGAAATTACAATGTAGTTGGAGTGATTATGATATTTAGCAATTTTGGTAATTTTGGGAATTTTGAGCTATAAATGGAAATTTAGACAATGTGGTGAATTAGCATAGATATTGGGGCTTGGGAAGTGTAGAATGTTGAGATGTTGTGAATGAGATTGTGGATTGTGATAGAGTTACGGGAATTGAGAGATTTGAGGTGTTATGATCAATTATGCTCGATTTTGAGAATTGAGGTTACTGTGATGATGAGTATTGATGTTTTAACATCGTTTGGATAGCTCGGGAGTTCCAGAGTGGAATGCGAGACTAGTCCGTGATAAGGGGGAAAACAATTGCACTATACGAGGTGCAAAGAGGTAAGGGAAACTAAACCATTTGTGTATGTGATTTGTGAACTATTATAGCATGATTTGTGATTTATAAAACAAGCATGTTTGATGTGTTGTGTTTTGACGAGAATGCACACGATTTTTATAGCCGGTTGGAGCTCAATGTTTTTATGAGTTTATAAGCTACGTGTGAAATTGCTTTATAAACTGTTGAGTTTGTGTAAGAAATGAATTGGGCTCTACGTTAAGGCAATATTGAGATTTGAGAAATGTGTACGTGTTTTGCCGGTTGGAACTCGGTTTTAATATGTTTTGTGTTGAGTACAAAACGGTTTTAAATGACTTTTATGAGAGAAAAACCACTATGAGTTCTACGTAAAGGCAAACCCGTTTTATATGATAATGGCTATTAATAAAGACTTAGGTGTGTAATTTTGAATATACACCGGGCATTGCTCTGGTAGCATGTAAGCCCGATTCTTCTCCGTTCTGGTAACGTGAGATCCCCCATTTTGTGGCTGTGCCACGTATATTTGGTGGCTGTTGCCGCGTGAGATCCCTCATTCTGTGGTTGTGCCACGTATATTTGGTGGCCGTTGCCACATGAGATCCCCCATTATGTGGTTGTGCCACGTATATTTGGTGGCTATTGCCACGTGAGATCCCCCATTCTGTGGCTGTGCCACGTATATTTGGTGACCGTTGCCACGTGAGAACCCCCATTCTGTAGCTGTGCCACGTATATTTGGTTGTCGTTGCCACGTGAAACCCTACTCTGTGGCTATGCCACGTGTGAATCTAAATCAGTGGCTATGCCACGTGTGTTTGGTGGCTGCGCCACGTGTATTATTATTACAGTGATTTTATCACGTTTATTGAGAAAGCCATTATCACATTATTTTCACATGTTTGTTATTGCTCTATATTGAGCCTTTTACTTCATGTTTCCACATGATTTTGAGATATGAGAATGTTGTTTTGAGAACTTTCATGCTATGATTTCAAATGAGAGTACTGAGTTTCACATGCAAATAAATATTTTGTGATGTGCATTATGGTTTATACAATGAGTCCCTTACCCCCCTTACTGAGCGATTTAGAAGCTCACCCTGTTTTCTTTCCCCCCAGATTTCTTCAAGTGAAAAGGGTTTCCCTGCGACGTACGGAGTAGTGGCTAGTGGAGGACTTAAGCTCCAGGCCATATATATTGTGTTTTGAGGTATCATTTATCTTTTCATGTACCCAGACAATTATTGTAATTACAGACACGTGATGTATTAGGATTAATTAACTTAATATTGAGTAATGTATATGATATGATATATACTATCTAATGATGAGATCCTGAGGTATGATATGCATGATGATGTATGACACTGCACAGGAATGCACCCTTAATTGTTAATTGATGAGTAAAAAGTTTTTAAATTAGCCCTATTTTCCGCGTTTTCGGGGCGTGACACTTTATTTTTCGCGTTTCTGGGGCGTGACACAACCCATCGACTCACACACAACTTGTATGTAAACAAGCACAGTAACATGGGAATGTAATTTTCCAACTTATTAAGTATTTTAGAAACCGACACACGTCAGACCAACTCAGGTTTGATACCAACTTCTGTCACGACCCTCAACTTACCAAAAATCGTCACAAATTTTTCGCTTTTCATACATTATTTATTATTCATCCTTACCTTACCTCGATCGTGATCAACTGCGCTCTCAACAGTTGGGCTGTGTGTCAATGTCTACCTCATCCAACCATAACAATTTAATTTGCATTATAATTTAGAAGTAAGCACTTGTATAAATAAATCAGAGTTGTTGTTTACATGTGTTTCAGTTGTTTTACATCCCCAGTAGTTACATACAAAATGCTACTGTGCTATGATAAGTTTAGATACAAAATTATACAAGTGTGTATACATCTTGTGACGGGATGCAATGGATACCAAAAAGGAAACCTCCAAACGCCCTCAGTCTATACTCAATGCTCTGTAGAGTGGGGGAAAATAAGGGGGTGAGCAAACAGCACGCTCAGTAAGGCAATCATGCGAACAGACAGATACTGCACTATCTACGTGATCGTGATGCCATGCTCAAAACCATACAATTTCTCACTAACACCTTAAAAGCATTAGTTCATGCTTGTGTTAATGGCATGTAAAGCAAGTCATGCTATTTAAAACTCAGTGCACAATTCAAATTCAAAGTATGGCATAAATCATCATGCATATTTCATAAATAAGGCATGAAAAAATCATCATGCGTAAGTGCACTTTAAAGCCATTATCAAACTTTCTCATCTCATAAAATCAATACTTGTCAGGATTCAGCCCCTCCCTCGGACTGTCCTGACCATAAAGCATTTCAACATGGATTTCATCATAAAACAAATCTCCTATAGGACTATAGCCATATCCTGTGATCCCAGGCTACGCTGATCAGGTGTGTGAGGTATCACCACTATCTGCTTCCACATGGGAGGTGGGTCATGTCCAGCCCGTCGGTCCATAACAGATCTAAACATCGTCTAAAGATGGCACATCACAATCTCGACATGGTACAACGTACTCCATGCTACCTACACGGTACTGCGTACTCTGTGGACCCATATCAACACATCATATCACGCTACATCTCAAAATGCACGTGCGAGCCTATTTAATCGGTGCGACACCCAATCTACTTGAAGCTCCTAGCACGGCTATCAATCATGTCATAAAATCACGTGCGAGTAATCTCAAGCACGGCAACAAGTATGATGGGCATCTAATGCGAGCTATGCTCCAGCAGCATACCAAAACCAATATAAAGTCTACGCGAGCTCAACTCTATCATAACATCATAGAAATCCATGTCAAAACTAGTGTAAACTAAGCTCTAGCACTCATGTGTATAAAAAAAATCAATCTCGTGCAAGTCATGCTCTAGCACGCTTTCATTCTCACGAAATCCATGTATGTGGCTCAATTCTTTGCAAAGCATGGTTATAAAACCAAATCAAGTTATTTCTTATGCAAATCATTTCAAATGTTAGCCAACCTACAAATCACTTGCTAAAAAGCAATAAAACAAGGTTTTCAAAGCATACACTTTTGTTTTCATGCACATTTCGTCAAAACCCAACTCTTGCCCTTCAAACACCCAATTCATTTCCTATTACCACATGCACTCTAGAAAACATAAAGCGCCTAAATTGCGCACATATATCTCTAAGAATCCACACAATTCCCTTACCTCGATTTACTTGGGGTGCGACTCTCTTCCTCTTAGCTTCTTACGTTTTTGGCTCAATTTGCTCCGGTATATCCTCGAGAGCTGCAATTCATTCATCAAACACTTGAGTTAATGTTGCTAACTCTCATTCAACTATGCATTTTACCCAATGCCTTAATACTCATTTTACCTTTTTTGATTAATTATCACAATTCATTCCATAACATCATCTTAAATTCATACCCACAACACCATTATCACCTTTAAATATCCCATTCATCATTAATACTTCTACACTCCACTTTCCCACACTAACCCAATTCTAGGTTATAATTGTTTCATGACCCTCTAGGTGGTTCTACCATTAATATGCACACCAAATCAACTTCATAACCAATAACTAAACAAGTGTACTTGGATTGGTGTACTAGAAACTCATCTCTTTGAATTTCCTCCTTGCTCCAATGGAAATGCTCATTGTTCTTTAAATCCAACATTTGGGGAAATGCCTCTAAGCTATGTTGTTCTTCTCCTTGATGTGGACAACTTTGTATCTAATAGCCTTCCCTCAAATCTTATTGGAAATAGGATGATTTAGAGAGAAAAAACTAGGTTTTGGGTTGAAAATAGAAAGGAAATGGTTTTATTCGAGAAATGTAGATTTCAACTGCCCCTATTTATAGAAATTGCTTGATGAGATCGATCTATATAGGAAGGAGATCGATCTGGTCCTCTTAAATCCCTCATTTTTCTCGACATTTGATGGCATGAGATCGATCTGTCTCAGGCAGAGAGTTAGGAAGATCGATCTGCTCCAACCTGAGAGCTAAGGAAATCAATCTACTTGCACTATGAATTGATCCTCTCATTACAGAATATTTGGTAGATCGATCTAACCCCATTGGAGATCGATCTGCCCTGTTCCTATTACTCGAATAAGAGCATTTTGGCTCTTCCAGATCAATCTCTCATCCTATGAGATCGATCTGGCATTCATATTTTCCAGATTTTCTATAGTTTTTCTGCATCAACTCATACCAAACTTCATACATTTTGCTGCCATAGTCATTTTCTCATCCCATCACTTTTGAGACTTGAAAATGACATCCATCCACACTTTATAAACCTTAAAACTTATGTGCATTCATTGTATAACCAAGGGTATACAACACAAGACCAAATGGAAGCATAAAGATTTACACCACTTAGGCACTTCATTCCATTTTACCATACTACTCATTTTTCATTCGACTCACACCCATCACATACAAAAGTCCATTTCTTCATATTCATACATAATGAAACTTATACGTACATCACAGACTTTTATTATAAGTGGGTACATTGAATTTATGGAGTTTACATCACTTATACTTCACATTACAAGTACATCACCATACTTATGAATTCATAATTACTTGATCCAAAGTCATCCATATTATAATTCCATTTACATATATACAAAGTTATACATATATGGGGTCTCACAACTGTACTTACAAAAATCTTAGATACAAAAGAATTTCTTAAAATCGGGTATACCTTCGACGCAGAAATATACTTCGCGGAATCATAGTTGTGCAAAATGCCCTACTAACGGAAGCGGTCCAAGTTACCAATGGGCTCTGTGGAGGAAAGTAAGGGGTGAGCTCAACATACTCAATAAGAAAAACCCCATAGCAGGTAGATAAATACACTACCTAAATATATATATATATATGTATTTGCCAAAACCGAAACATTTCACAAAGTGTACAAGTAGTTCGACAAATTCACAGATACCAAAAATGGATTTCAGAAACCAGAACATATATCGGTAGTAAAATTAGCTACTGTGGTAAATATAGAAATTTTAGAGCTTTCAGTAGCAAAATAAACAAATTTCTAAATATCACATTTCATGCAGGCAGTTCAGTAAATATTTCAAATATTCACAAAGGCACTGCAAGTTTCAAAAAATCAAAGTCGAAAAAATCCATGACAATTTCAGTATGAAAATGGAACTGAAATCAATACTGTTTTCTAAAACTTTAAACAACTTTTAAAAGTGATGACGGTGTGATACTTTGGTCCCCCAGGATTCAAGAGGTGGCCCCCACGGTCTTTTATGCATTAAAATATTTAGTTCCATATGAAAATACAATCACTCAGCTAATTCAGAAGTTTAAATAGACGAGACAAGGCAGACATGCTATATAAGATATCATAAATGACAATTGGCCAATGTCGGTGACTCCGGGCAATCATGGGCCAGGTGTGTCGGGAAGTCAATCGCCGTGGGAGTGGTCAGCTACCCAAATGGCTTATAGATCAGAATGTTCGAAGACCAAAATTAGAATCAGAAACACGATACATCGTACTCGCGTGCATGCTGCACGGTACATCGTACTCTGTGGACCATAGAAATAGATACAGAACAGACAGAAATGCAGCATGACCTCACCAATGCCTTTATCTTAAAATCAGTGTAAGTCTGACCGTATGACACACAGTCAGTACGCGCTCAAGCACATCACATCAGTATTTCTTTATAAATAGATCATTTTCCTTTAAATCACATATAAATTCCATTTGTTTTTCAAAATAGTTCAAAATAAGCTTGTCTAGCCCTTTTTCAGATAAAATCTCAAAACATAGTCTATGAAAATTTTAAAATTTTAGGATTTTCAGTTTTAAACAGAATTAATGACATATCAGAATCCAAGCAAACCACTTAAATTTGACGGGTAAAATTAGGCTGATCAACTAGGCTAAAACCTCTAATTTTCAGAGCTATCAAATTCACCATAGATTTTTATGTAATTTTATATCTACAAATATACGAAAATTGAGCATATTTTTCTTTAGCAGCAATGAGAATTTTCCTTACCTCGATGGCTGTCAACAGTCTCTTTTTGCCTCAGTGGTGCGAGCCAACGGGTTCGGTCCACTCGTGTTATTTCTCTGAATTTTTCGAATAAATATTTTCGAACTACCTTCCTCGAATTTTCCCCGAATTTTCGTGCATTCAATTTAATCTTTGGTGTTTTATATATATTCACTTTCACATATAAATATATAAATTCCTTCTTCACTGTTTTTTAAATTATTTTCCTTCCCGCCAAAAATTCTTTTCCTTTTCCTTCTTCTTTCTCAGTTTCTTTACTGTTCATCGTTTTCTTCTTTCTCCTCCATCCGAAACTGCCCATCTCACCTTTCTCCCCCTAGTGGAGACAATACCCGAGGGTCTTCAGTCGACCTCCACCATTATCATCATCCTTTCAGCTCTTGGTTTCGGGTTGCAGAGGACTTATGTCCTCTGTTTCAGCTCACTAAATTCCATTGTTCACGGTTCATGGTTTTCTTGCACCAGTAGTGTTGCCTCATGTCGCTGCTTCACCTGTTTATATCTCGAAAGCTCTTTGTGTACAACCCTCACGCATTACCCTTTCATTCTTGCTTCTAAGCGGCTTGGTTTAGACTCCTTACGACATCTGCGGCTGCACACAGTCACCTCAATCTTCTTGTTCATCATCCTTCTTAACTTTTATTCTTCCTTACAGTGGGCGATGTACAGCCCAGACTTAATCCAGCAACAAAACAGGGATGAAGCCATCTCGGCTTGAAACTTCCTGGCTCAGTTTTTTTCTCTTTCTCATGCTCCATTCTCGTCCCCTATTATCGACAACCAAGTCATGCAAATGCAGCAACCTTTTTCCCTTTCATTTTCTCTCCGGTTCCTTCCTCCTAAGTTGCTAAATATCTCTCGGCTCACACAAACGTTGTTGCTATAGTTTCCAGTACATGTGGTTCCACCAGCTACGCCTTACTCATTTAGTCGACCAAAACCTGTTGTATGTTGTAGCCACTGTGTTCCTGATCATCATACTGCAGTTAAGGCTGCTGCACCCCGCAAGACGTCTTCGTCGTCTGTGTTATATTTTCCTCTTTATGCTGGACAGCAGCAAAGGCTCCCTGTTGTGGCTATCGACTATTTCACTCCTTCTCGTAGTCCTCTACTCTAAATTCCCAACAGCCATCTCACACTCCTATGCACTTCTTTCTTTTTGTTTTCATGCTATCGTTCCCGTGTAGCCCTCTGTCAGGACCCCAGTTTCAATCCTTGACTTTAACCAAAAACCACAATAAATTTTTCGCATTTTTAACTTACCTTTCCTCTCTTCACTGGTTGGGCTGTGATTTGATGTCAGAGTCCTCACTTACCACATCATCCATTTCATACATATGTATATTGTTACTGACTGTAACTGCTTTTATTATACATGTAAGATTTTATAAAATCTAATACGATTACATTCCCCATAATATATAACGTATACATCACTGTGCTGTTTCTATGTTTAGATACACAACTGTACATAATAAGTATACCTGATGAATCGATAGGAACTAGCAGTGGACTCTGGGACACTCTCCCACGATAACTCTCGCTCTACTGACGCTCTGTAGAGAGATGTAAAGAAAAAGGGGTGAGCATAACGCGCTCAGTAAGGAAATCAGGCAAGCAAGTAGATATCCACACTATCTACTCAAAATAGTGCTATGCCTTGAAAACATTATTTCCTTAACTCTCTTTAAAAGCATGTCTTGAAATATAATATATATACTTGTACAGAATAAATCCCATGTACAGAAATCATGCTTTATTTCTCAAATGTAGGCATGTAGTGCAAAACAATGCATTGCATATAAATCATGCCTTTATGTAAATCATGCCATGTCTATTTAAATCACATATAAATATGGCATCAAATGATTCACAACACAAAATCGGAGTCCGACCCATCCCTCAGGTCTGTCCGCAGTTTAAATCAGTCAATCAATGTGATATATCATGTGAGACTCTGTGGTAAATACAAATAGTATCCTGGATTATGATCATATCCTAAAATGTGATCCCAAGCAACACAGATCTCGGTGTGCGGGGCATCACTGCTGTAACGGGAGGATGGTCAGTCCAATGTCAACCGCCAGCTACGTAACACACGGTACAGCGTACACCTCGTGCCCCGGGCACGGTACAAAGTACACCTGTGGACCCTCATAGCCAGGGTCTTTAGCCCTCGAAACCATGTAAATCCTCATAGCCAGGGTCTTTAGCCCTCGAAACCATGGAAATCCTCATAGCCAGGGTCTTTAGCCCTCGAAACCATGGAAATAAGTATACCACGTCTATATCAACCTCATGCGGATATCCTCTCTAGCTATGACACACAGTCACACCAGGAATCAGGCATGGGTTTCAACATGTATTACATATCACATACAGTGTGCGTCTTGAGTGCAACTCACAGTCGTCACTCCGCTCAACATTGTTTCACATCATAAAACTCAACTCTAGTGCGAGTAAACCTCCAGCAACTAGGTCAATGCATAGTTTATGTATCAAATCAAGTACGAGCAATAGCTCCCAGTACTATGCTATGCACAATATCAAAATCAAGTACGAGCAATAGCTCCCAGTACTATGTCATGTATAAACCATGAAGAATCGAGTACGAGCAACGCTCTAGCACTCTGTCATGCATATATTATTCAAAGCTGAGTACGAGTAAAACTCCAGTACTCTATCATGCATGTCATGAAAATCTAGTGCGTATCAAAATCCAGCACTAATATTATGTGGAAAACATATGAATCCCAGTGCGAGCTATGCTCTAGCACGATTCATTCTCACATAATATGATAGATGGCTATTTAAAAGGGATTGTTTACAAAATAGTAAAATCAGCACTTAAAAGTGTGCTTAAGTCATATCAACCTTAAAATCATTAGCCCATCTATTTATTTTCATGCTAATAGCATTTAAACACTCACAATAGTATTTTCCATGCTTTTTGCAACTTCTCACAAAAGTTGACTTTTTGACTAACTAGGGGCAAAATCGTAATTTGCCACTATCGGGTCGCAATAATTATTATTCACTTTCTCTGACCCTCAGAGTTTTTAAGTGAATGCAGAAGCAGTTGAAAATAGGTGCAGGTATCTCTAACTACTCGCAAAAGTCCCTTACCTCGGATCACGTCAAGTGACCTCGCTTCCTCGGTGCTGCTAAATCCCGCAGTCCGATCAGCTCTCGATGTAAACTCCGGAGCTGTAAATAACCATTCCTCAGGTTAATTATCATTTTCCTACTGTATTACACATTAATACAGTTTAATTTTCCCTTAATGGGCCTTAAAAATCCTTAATGGGCCTTAATCCGTATTAAGCCCGTTTTCCACTTATTATTTCTCTTCATCAGGGTCTATCGACTCATTGGGCCTATCAATACCCATTGGGCTTTATTTCAAGCTCTTTGGATAGCCCGTATATCATTTACGACAGTTAATTCAAAATTTCGAATATAATTCACTAAATACGGAATTTAATCCGAAATGCGTAAATTAAATCTTAAATACGCATAAATCACATAAATTGTCGTAAATGAGCTTTACTTACCCGAGATTATGCGATAGTACGCAAATCGAAGTTCGATCGGGCTTCTGTTCGGAATTTATCGTCGAACTGCACAATTTATTATATTTAACTCCGGGTCAATTTCCGATTAAATATAATTTAAATAAATTCATCGGAAATCAAATCGGTCACTTTTGACCTCGTATCGACTTACCCAAAGTCCGGTGAAATCCCGAAAATTTTCCTTTTCCTTTTTCTTTCTTTTTTTTTCCTCTTTTTCCCCTTTTCTCCTTGGCTGAACCGGTCCGGTCCGGTTCAGCACAGAACCTTCTCCCCTGAACCGCCGACCGGTTCAGGCATCATTTGGCCGTGCCGGCGTATTCCGGCCGGTTCCCGACGCATAACCACCGCCGTTCGGCGCGCCTAAGCCTGGGCAACACTCGGCTAGGCTTGATCGGGACCAAGCACCGCCGGTGGCAGTCGAATCTCTTCTTTTCCGCAGCGGCTTCTCCTCTTCGATTCGCCGGCGTCCGGCGTCGGTGGAGATCGTGACCGGTGCCGATGGGTGCGCACGGTCCTGCTCTTCCTTTTCGGCCGCTTGGCTGGCCGTGGGGTGGCCTGTGCTCGCCGTCCGGTGGCCTTCTCCCTCGGTCGGCTTCCACGCGTTTTCTTTGTTCTCTCTCCCCGATTTTCAATCTGTTTCTCTCTTTTTCTTTTTTTTTTATATATTTTTATTATTATTTTATTATAAAATAATAATAAAAATCCCAAAAATATCCCAAAAATATCTAAAAATATCTTAAAAAATCATATTAAATTCATTTAATCCGTAAATGAATTTATCAGTCCGATTTTACCTTTTCGGTATATTTTTCCACTATTTTTGGGCTCATTTTTCGAGGCAAAAATTCTGATAAATTCTAATAAATTTATATCTTGATCAATTGGGCTCGAAATTAAATATTTTCCTCGATTTTGATCAAGATTCCTCAATTTCATATTTTTAATGAAATTCTCTTATTGAAATTATACCGAATGTCAGTCATTTGACCGTTTTACCCCTGCACTCGTTCGGAAATTAACTTAACCCTTATCTCGCTGTTATGTAGCTTACATGCATTTTTAATTTATCAAATTGTCGATTGCATGTTAGTAAATACTCTTCTTATGATTCAACTATAATTACATAGTGTTCATACACTTAGGAATCATAAGGAAATAAGCTACAAAAATCCGGGTCTGACAATCCTCCCCCACTTAGAAAATTTGGTCCTCCAAATTAGAACCAAGTCAGTCCTCAAATAGGTGAGGGTACTTCTCTCGCATCAGACTCTCTAGCTCCCAAGTAGCTTCCTCTGAAGTATGATGCTGCAAGAGAATCTTCACTAATCCGATGGTCTTCGATCTCAATACCTTCTCCTTCCTATCCAATATCCGAATCGGTCTCTCTACATATGACAAGTCCTCTCGGAGCTCCAAAGGCTCGTAACTAATCACATGTGACGGATCCGGGTGATACTTCTGAAGCATCGATATGTGGAAGACGTTGTGGACACCTGATAAGTCCGGTGGCAATGCCAACCTATACGCCTTATCTCCCACTCGATCAAGTATCTCAAAGGGTCCAATGTAGCGAGGATTTAGTTTCCCTCTCTTCCCAAATCTCGCTATGCCCTTGGAAAGAGAAACTCTCAAAAACACGGATTCACCAACTGCAAACTCTAGTGGCCTACGTCTCCTGTCAGCGTAACTCTTCTGTCTGCTCTGAGCGGTCCTCAGTCTCTCTACTATCAAGCGGACATCCTCAGATGCTTGCGTAACCAAGTCAGGAGCGAAAATCATACGGTCACCCACTTCTTCCCATCCAATAGGGGAACGACATCTACGGCCATACAAAGCTTCATACGGTGCCATCCCGATACTCGAATGATAACTGTTGTTGTAGGCGAACTCGGCTAGTGGTAGGTGGTCATCCCAGGAGCCTCGATAGTCTAGCACACATGCTCTCAACATGTCCTCCAGAGTCTGTATTGTCCTCTCTGACTGACCATCTGTCTGAGGATGGAAAGCGGTGCTCAAACTCAACTGGGTTCCCATGGCTTCCTGAAAATGTCCCCAAAAGTGGGATGTGAAGCGGGAATCCCTATCTGAGACTATGCTCACTGGTACACCGTGTAACCTCACTACCTCGTGTACGTACAGTTCTGCTAACGAACTCAGAGTATCGGTAGCTCTCATAGCTCGGAAGTGGGCTGACTTCGTCAGTCTATCAACGATCACCCATATAGCATCGTGATTCCTGCGGGTCCTCGGTAAACCCATCACGAAATACATGGTGATATGCTCCCATTTCCATGTCGGTATAGGTAGAGACTGCAACAATCCTGCAGGTTTCTGATGCTCTACCTTCACCTGCTGACATACAAGACACTTTGCCACAAAGTCTGCCACATCTCTCTTCATGCCTGACTACCAGTATACCTTCCGGAGGTTCTGATACATCTTGTTACTCCCCGGATGCAACGTATACCTCGACGAATGAGCTTCCGTCAAATCAATCTCCTGAGTCCTGGATCCTCGGGAACACACAATCTGCCTCTGAACCTCAGTAGTCCATCAGAACTCAACTCAAAATCAGTCACGATGCCCTTCTGCATCTGACTACTCACATCCATACAAAATGGATCAGTCTGCTGAGCCACTCTGATCCTGTCCAACAGGTCCGGCTCCAAGCGTAGACTAGCTATCACATAGCCTGTATCCATGTCAGAAGGCACGACTCCCAAACTGAGGCTAGCAAACTGCTCTAGCAAATCATGCTCCCTAGCCATCATATACGATACCATCCCCAGGCTCTTCCTGCTCAAGGCATCGGCTACAACGTTAGCCTTACCCGGATGATAAAGTATCTCACAATCGTAGTCCTTCAGAAGCTCTAGCCATCTTCTCTGTCTCATGTTCAGCTCCTTCTGCGAGAACAGATACTTGAGGCTCTTGTGGTCGGTAAATATCTGGAACTTCTCACCATACAAGTAGTGGCGCCATACCTTCAACGCAAACACTACTGCTGCTAGTTCCAAATCATGGGTCGGATAGTTCTTCTCATGATCCTTCAGCTGTCTGGATCCATAAGCAACTACCTTCCCGTCCTGCATCAATACGCAGCCCAGTCCCTGATGCGAAGCATCGGTATATACTGCAAATCCTCCTGAGCTGGTAGGGATAGTGAGAATCGGAGCGGTGGTCAATCGACGCTTCAACTCCTCAAAGCTCTTCTCGCAATCCTCGTTCCATATGAACGGTGCACTCTTTCGAGTAAGACGTGTCAACGGAGCAGCCAACTTCGAAAATCCCTCAACGAATCTCCGATAGTATCCAGCTAAACCCAGAAAACTCCTGATCTCGGTGACTGTCTTCGGCTGTTCCCACTGAACTACAGCCTCTATCTTAGATGGATCAACTGATACACCATCTCTCGATATAACATGTCCCAAAAACGAGATCTGTGACAACTAAAAGTCACACTTGCTGAGCTTAGCATATAACTCATGCTCCCGTAACGTCTGCAACACGATCCTGAGGTGCTCCTCATGCTCCTCCGTGGATCTCGAATACACCAATATGTCATCGATGAAGACGATAACAAACTGGTCCAAGTATGGCTTGAACACATCGTTCATCAAAGCCATGAAAGCAGCTGGAGCATTCTTCAATCCGAATGGCATGACCAAGAACTCATAGTGGCCATATCGGGTACGAAATGCTGTCTTGGGTACATCTCCACTCCGAACCTTCAGCTGATGATACCCAGACCTTAGGTCAATCTTGGAAAAGACCTGTGCTCCCTGTAGCTGATCTAGCAAGTCGTCAATGCGTGGAAGGGGGTATCTATTCTTGATGGTGGCCTTGTTCAACAATCGGTAGTCTATACACAATCGGAGGCTCCCATCCTTCTTCCTCATAAACAAAACCGGTGCTCCCCAAGGTGAAACACTCGGTCGTACAAAGCCCCTGTCCAACAGCTCCTGTAACTGTCTCTTGAGCTCCTCCAGCTCAACTAAGGCCATGCGATATGGTGGTCTCGAAATAGGCTCCGTACCAGGTACCAGATCTATACAGAACTCCATCTCTCTGTCTGGTGGTAACCCTGGCAATTCATCCGGGAAAACATCTGGGTACTCACTGACCACAGTGATATCTGCCAATTTCGGATGTGCCTTATCCATATCTACCACGTACGCAATGAAACCTTGATATGTTGAAGGTTTTCTAAATCAGAAGTCATGTAATAATCATATCTACAACTTGACTACTATCCATAGGCGTACTGATTAACATCATCATACATAATTGTGTACGCTCTACATGTCTCTCTAACTTACATGCAAATGATGGCGATACAAAAGAATGCGTGGCACCAGGATCAATTAAAATATATGCTTCAATATCATAAATCAGGATGTTACCTCGAATCACATCCGATGAAGCATCAGCTGTTCCCTGGTCCAAAGCATGTACTCGCCCTTGACCCATCACTTGTTTCCCTTTCTCCTCTGCCGTCGCTCTACCTCTCTGAGCAGACGTACCAGCTGGAGTTCTATCATACTCCATGCCCCTCTGTGGTGCAGTCACATATGGCGCTGAGCACTCTCTAGCCAGATGCCCCTGTTTCCCACATCGGAAACATACCATAGCACCCTGTGAACACGGTCTATCTCCATGTGATCTACCGCATCTTCTGTAAGACCCGAATTTAATTAAAATATGAAAAGTAAATATGAAATAAAGGAGTATGTGTGAAGGGAAGTCGGGTTAAATTAATCCCGAACACGTGCAAGGGCAAAATGGTCAAAAGACCAAAGGTCGGTATAATTTCGATAAGGAAATTTAATTAAAATATGGATTTAAGAAATCTTGGTCAATAAAAGTGAAATAAATTTATTTTGGGTTAAATTGATCAAGATATTAATTTATGGGGATTAATCGGGATTAATCGGGATTTTTAGTTCGGAAAAATAATCCCGAAAATAATCGAAAAATATACCGAAAAGTCACCCGGGACAACATCCCGAAAATACGGAGAAATTATACCTGAAAAAGAGGTTAAAATATAATAAATAAATTAAATAAAATTTAAATTAATTGAATAAGAATAAAATAATAATTATAAGAGATATTTT
Organism: Firmiana major; assembly: GCA_033439115.1. Classification (NCBI taxonomy): domain Eukaryota; kingdom Viridiplantae; phylum Streptophyta; class Magnoliopsida; order Malvales; family Malvaceae; genus Firmiana; species Firmiana major. The sequence continues at coordinate 36,490,789 of CM065907.1, read as the reverse complement.
GGGTATTTATAGAGTATTTTATTGAATAGTATAATAATTAAAATAAATAATAATAAAAATAATAAAAATGATAAAAAAAAAAGAGAGAAGAGTCTGAAAAAAAAGAAAAAAAAAAAGGGGGTCGGGGAGAGAGAAAGAAAGAAACAGAAACAGAAAAAAGAGAAGAAAACGGAGCCGAGAAGACCGAAGAAGGCCGACCACCGTCCGGTGGCCACCGGCTCGACCAAGGACCGGGAAATGGAGAGGAGAGGCCGACGAGCAAAATGGCACCGGCAGCACGGCCAACCGACGCCGGAGGAGGCCGGAATCGGGGAGAGAAGCCGCGAGAGAAAGAGTCCCGATCGGCGGCGAACGGCGCCGATCTGGCCGACCCCACCCCCAGCCAAGGACTCCTCAGGCCCAGACGATGCGATTGGTGGCGGTGGCAGCCACCGAAACCGGCGGACGGCGCCGAAAACAGCAAGAGGAGAAAATGGGTTTCCGACGCCGGGGAGAAGAGGCCGAACCGGCGGCGTTCCGGCGGCCTTGGGCGAAGCCGAGGTCAGATTCGGGCTGCGGACAACCTCACGGAGCCACTGGCGGTGGAAGCCGACGGAGAACCGGCCGGAAAAGGGGTGAACCGGCTGTGAACCGGCCGAACCGGGGTGAACCGGCGGTCTGAACCGGTCCGAACCGGACTGAACCGGTTCAGCCAAAAAGAGGGGAAAAAAAGGAGAAAAAGAGGAAAAGGAAAAAGGGAAAGGATTTTCGGGGATACACCGGACTTCGGGTAAGTCGGTAAGAGGTCAAAAGTGACCGATTTGACTTTCGAGAAAATTTATTTAAATTATATTTAATCAAAAAGTAACCCGGGATTAAATATAATAATTGTGCAGTTCGACGATAAAGCCCGAACGAGAGCCGATTGAGCTCCGATTTTCGTATCCCGCATCGTATCGAGTAAGTACAGTTTAATTCCGGCAATTAGAGTCCTTTAATACAGAGTTTCAATTATTTTACGGATTAATTCAGTATAAAAGAAATAGTATTCGGAATATTAACGTACTTGCCTTAAATAGTATACGGGCTATCCAATGAGTTTGGAACGAAGCCCGATAATTTTTAGTAAGCTGAAAGAGCCTAGTAAAACCGAAGAAGGGATTTAATAAGTGGAAAACGGGCTTAAGGCCGATTAAGGCCCATTAAGGTGCAATTGGGCCCAATAGGGGTAAACGGGCCCAATGATTTAAATTAAGCACAGAAAAGATTAAGTACAATTAAATTATATGTTATCTGACCTGAGGAATGTTAATACGCAGTTTCGGGCATTTGATTGGGAGCATAACGGACTGCGCGACGAGACGACAATGGAAAAGAAAAAGGTCAGACTCGACGAGAATCGAGGTAAGGGAATTTTGAGGACTGCTAGAGGTAACAGTACGCAATTTTAAATTCATTGGCAGTCCTTTAAAATAATCTGAAGGGTCTAGAGGTCGAAGAATAATGTTAGTGCCCCGAATGGGCAAATTACTAAAATACCCTTGTTAAGGGTAAAATCTAAAAATTTAGGAAAAATTGGGAGGAGCAAGAACAAAAGGTTCCTGCTCATTCTGGAGGTGTTTTTGATGCATGCATGAGTAGGCTGGCTCACCTTGAAAGAAAATGCACAGCATTGCATACTTTCAACGTGATATTGTTTTGTGAAAACTATTTTGAGAAAACAGAGCCGCCTACGTGTTTTTATTTACATGTGACGTGCTAGAGCTCAGCTCGCACGATGTTTGAATTGTGTGATGCATGCATTAGTGCTGGAGCGAGAGCTCGCACTAGAGTTTTACATGCATAGGTACTGGAGTCCAACTCGCACCAGATTTGTATACATATATATATGATTTTCGTGACAGGGTGCTAGAGTCTAACTCGCACCATATTTTTATGTGATTTTGAGACAAGGTGTTGGAGCTTCGCTCGCACCAGCGTTTCATATGGTTTGCATACAGAGTGCTAGAGCTTAGCTCGCACTAGTTTTATTTGATTTACTGACAGTGTTAGAGCACCGCTCGCACTACTTTTCAGAGATCATACGATAAGCCGTGCTTGGAGCATCGGGTAGACTGTGTGTCACCGATTAAATAGGCTCGCACGTGCGTTTTGAGACATGGCATGTTAAAATAACCTGATGAGCCCGAACGAGGGATAAGGGTTAGAGATCCACTTGATGAGCCCGAACGAGGGATAAGGGTTGGAGATCCACCTGATGAGCCCGAACGAGGGATAAGGCTGTGGGTCCATGGAGTACGATGTACCGTGCAAGTAGCATGGAGTACGATGTACCGTGGGGTATCTTCGGATACAGTATCTTTGTGATACGGGGTATCTTTGTGATACGGTATCTTTGTGATACAGGGTATCTTCGGATACGGCATCTTCGGATGCGTGAGATCGGATAAGACTGACGGGTTGGATTGACCCACCTCCCGGGCGGTTCCCGATCAGGGTGAGACCTCGCACACTGGGATCCGTGTAGCTAGAGGGACTCACGAGGACATATTGGCCAGTCCTGGTTATTACCGTTATACAAATATTGCCTCGTCTCGCATGTCGACGATTTCGATGATTTAAACTGGGATTTAAATTAAATATGCATGATGGTTATATTCCATGCTTTTAAAATCCATATGTGATGTTAACGATTTTCATGATTTTGAGTGAGTCAGGATCACCCGAAGGAGGGGTCGAGTCCTGACTTTACTGTGAAATTTTAAACGAGAAAGATATGATTTTGAATATACTTGCATGTTGGATTTTCCGTGCAATGTGTTTTACATAACATCATAATTCATATCATATGTTTTAAAATGTGTGGAGAAAGGGTGGTTTATGCATGGCACCACGTTCATGTAGGTAGTATGGTTACCTACTTGTTTGTAGGATTGCCTTACTGAGCTTGATGTGCTCACCCCTTTCATTTTCTCCCACAGATAATCTCCAGTTGAAGTCGCGACGACTCAGTACTGCATTCCGGATATCCGCTGCTACCCATCGACATAAGGTATATATACACTTGTACATATTGTATCTACATAAGCATAGCACAGTAACATGTTTGTAAGTAACTTTAGGGGATGTATAAATAATATAAACAATTATAAATGACTGGAGAATAAATAAGTTAGATGGTAATTGAATGGTGGGACTGGCATTGACGCACAGCCCAATTTTTAGTGGAGTGTTGGTCACGATTCGAGAACAGGTAAGAATTTAAGTAAGGAAATAAATAAAACGCGAAAAATTCACTCGGATTTTTGGGTAGTTTGGGTCGTGATATATAAAGGTGGTATCAGAGCACAATTGGTCTGATGTGTGTCAGTGTCAGTAATTAGGAAATTACATCCCCGTGTTGCTGTGCTTAGTTAGATACAATAGTGTATATCGAGATGGGCTTGACTAAGAACTGGTTGAGAATGCAGGAATGCCTAATATGAGTCGCGTTAGATGAGATAGTGCACGAGGCAGAGGTCGTAGAGGTAGACCTGAGTCTGCTAAGTCGTGCTGAGTTTGACTTATGAGAATCAGTATGAGATTGAGATAGAGGCTAATGTTGAGAATGCCTCACAGAGTCCGACAGAGAGATCGGACAGTATTGAGACACACTTCGCGAGATTGGAGCGGAGTGTGGAGATTATTTTGAGGAGCTAATTGCTCGGATTATGTATGAGATCAGAGGGCGCAGCGGAGCATTAATGGAAACCCGCTCGACCCATCTTAAGTGTTAAACATCCAGAGCTGAGATGAGAAATGTTTATGGATGTATTCCGGTGACAGGATATCCCGGACATGATTTAAAGGAAAAATTTTTACACTGCCCAGGAATACTAAATTGATTATGAGTATGAGACTCAATTATATTCTTGGCAGATATTACCTCGACAAATGAACAAGTGACAGTCGAGATGTCTAAAAGTTTATGGAAGGGCTCAGATTATCAGTTAGAGTCTGATTGGCCCGTGAGATATTACCTATACCGAGGCAGTGCGTAGATTTACAGTTGGGTAAATAAGAACACGAATTGCACGCCTCTGAGATTGGGAAAGGTAGTAAGGGCTGAAATAGAGACAGAAAAGAGAATCGAGAAATGACAGAAATGTCAGAATGGGAAAATGGAAATTGGTAAAAGATCAAATTTGACGAGTCATGGAGTAAGATAATTGGTAAGGCCCCAGTGCATCCAATTTTGGCACTCTTGGGGGGGGCATTGTGATTGGAGAATCCCGACCTGCTACGAAGCAGAGTAGCAGTGTGATCACTGTAAGTAATGTGAGATGTGTGGTGGATACCACGAAAGGAGGGTCTATACCTACACGGTATTGATAAAAATGGCCGTTAAGTGTGATAAGACGGACCATTGATTTTGATTGCACAGAGTTGGGCGAGATCGCCCCACAGGAAAGTAAAGAGACAGAGAAAAATTCCATTGGTATAGTTGCAACGAAAAGGGAGGCCATAGCCGAAAAGAAAAAGGAAAGTAGGTTGTTGGACGAAGGCGAGAGGATGTCTTGGACCAGGACACTATTGTTGTTTCATGGATGTGGTGTGAGATACCACACTTGTTATGAATAATAAAGTACATATGTTTATTGATCCTGGTGCCACATATTTATTCATACCACCTTCATTCGCATATAAGTGAGTAAAAGGCATGAATGCCTACATCATTGGACACAATACAGATAAATGAGTACCCCAATAGAGGAGGATTAATTAGCGGAATAAGGATATAGAGATTTTAAGTTGAAAACATGGGTGAAAACAGTACTGAGAAGTATACTGGAAGTGTTGACAAGTGATAAAAAGGGGTGCAACAGTTGAAATTAAAGGAGTAAAGGATTATACTCACGGAATGAATAATGGCAAGAGTTTTATCATGATTGATATACGAAGGAGATGTGTTTTGATCCCAAGTACAAGATGTATTGGAGTAAGAGATATATGCTAGGTAAGAACATCCTTACGATATGGAGTCATTAGGATTAAAGCAATTAGTAATGAATATAAATTATAACCAAGGATAAAGATGGGTATAACCATAACCAGTAGTTGTGGTTAAGTCTGAAGGTTAATAAAGGTATTTCAAAATACCTCCCCGCCTGAAGACTTGACAGCGTCTAAATATATATATAACCTATAACGGAAAATCGATCATCGTAATAGATACCTTTAGCATTAGGATACCATTACTAAGACGATAAGAATATAAAAACTCGACAAATCATAAAGGTTAACATAGTAGAATTTAAAAAGAGCCGTTAAGATAAGAAAAGGAAATGACGCAGGTTAGTACCTGAAAATGTAAGCGATTTCGAAGGATCTTATACGCTTATGCGTAAATAAGCTAAGGATTGGACCGAATTGTAATCATCAGTATCGATGATATGTTGGGTGTAGTTAAAGTCTAGGGCGAATTATAAGCAACAATGGAGAAATGGCTTTTACAAATGGGTTGCTGCGAGTTCAAAAGGGATATACCTTGTTTACACGTTTAATTATGAAAACGTGGTCTTGGAATAAGATGATAGTTGTGACGTGAATTTTGGTGTAGTGAAGTATAAATTGACCACCGTGATTAATTTCACCATACCCAACAGCTCAAGAGGTTCTCAGTGAGTAAGGATACCTCGAAATAATGAATGAGCTGTGTATTGATGTATAATGGGAAGATAGTCAAGTATGGAGTCAGACAACTCCTTGATCATGAAATAAACTATCTGACCCATGATTTAAAGTTGACAGCGAAAGTGTTTGTACCGAGGATATGGTACTACTATGTATATGATGAGAAATTGTGAATATGCACTGATCATAAAGCCCGAGTATCTGTTTTAACAGAAAGAGAGGAATATGAGAATAAATATTGGGTTAGAGCTTCTGAGAGATTTGATTTATGAAAATTGTACCACCCAGGAAAGGCTGATGCCTCGAGTTGAAAGAGTATCGGGATGGTACCACATATGATGGTCAGGGAGCGTGAGCAGCTAAAGCAGTTATGAACCTCGGTAGTGATGTGATCCCTTCTGATGATGACAGTGATTATGTGACAGCTAGCCTGATGATTAGAACCGGATGAGAGTGCCCGGATTTGCCAGGCTTAGCGTGATGATCGACCGGATGTCGATAGTTTGGGTCTGATTCAGAAGGGTACAGTGATAGAGTTCACAGTGGGTGATGATGAGTTACTGAGGATTCAGAGACAGTATAAGTACTCCCCAAGACCACAGTTGATGAAATAGTGATATTGCCAGAAGCTCACTCTTCGGGATATACAGTGCATACGGAAGGTAAAAATAATATATTAAAATCTCAAAAAGGGTATGGGTGGTCAGATGTGGAAAGAGATATTTGTGGAAATTGTGCAAAAGTGCCTAGTGTGTCAGCAGAGTAAGGTAGAGTATTAAAAGGCTGCAGAGTTATTGCAGCACCTACCTATATCGACACGGCACGGAAAATGAGAATAAGTCTCCATGAATTTTATGATGGGTTACAGAGAACCCAGGTGAATTACGAGGCTATTTGGATGATAGCCGACAGAATGACTAAGTCCACCCACCTTCTGGTTATGAACTCCCCAGATACTCAGAGTGTGTATGAGGATTCAGGTGTAAGGAAGATTGTGGAACATTATGTAGCGTTCCAGTGAGCATTGTATTATATAGGGATTCCCGCTCCACTTCCTACCTCTGTGGATATTTTAAGGAAGCTATGGGAACCCGACTGAGTATTAGCACAGCTTTCCATCCTCAGACAGATGGTCAGTCAGAGAGGACTGTACAAGTTCTGGAGGATCCGATGAAAGCATGTGCCATTGATTTTATAAGCTCCTGGAATGATTAGTTGATTTTTAATTGAAGTCGCCAATAACGACAATTGGCAATTGAGTATCGGGATAACAAGATATGAGGCAGTGTATGGCTGTATGGGTTGTTCATCAAATTGGATAAGAAAAAGTGGGTGACAGGTAGAATCATTTACGACTTTGGATAATAAGTCTCTGAGGATGTTTAGTTAAGGATGAGAGATTAAGAACACCTCAGAGCAGATAGATAAGTATTGGAATTTACCCTTGGTGAATTAGTATGATTGAAATATTTCTTGTCCTAAGAGAATAAGGACATAGCGAACTTTTGGAAGAAAGTAAATTGAATTGTGCTGGATGGAATATTTTGAGAGATTAGACAAGTGGGAGATAAGACCTGTAGGTTGGTGTTATCACCTGAAGTAACAGGCACCCACAATGTGTCCCACTTTTGATGCTTCGACAATACTATTCAGATCCAGCATAGGTGATAGGATATGAACTCCAAAAGTTCAGCATAATGAAAATACAAGTATATCGAAGAAGTTGATTCGGGCATTAGACAGGAAAGAGAAAGTATTGAGGTTTAAGATGATCTCCCTAATTAAAGTCCTTTGGTAGTAATACACTCCGGAGAAGGTCACATAAGAATTAAAGAAGTACGATACGATCGATGTACCCGGAGTTATATATGGACTCATATGAATTGGTTCTAATTTGGAGGACCAAATTCCTTAAGTGGGGGAGAGTTGTAAGACCCAAATTTAATTAAAATATGAAAAGTAAATATGAAATAAAGGAGTATGTGTGAAGGGAAGTCGGGTTAAATTAATCCCGAACACGTGCAAGGGCAAAATGGTCAAAAGACCAAAGGTCGGTATAATTTCGATAAGGAAATTTAATTAAAATATGGATTTAAGAAATCTTGGTCAATAAAAGTGAAATAAATTTATTTTGGGTTAAATTGATCAAGATATTAATTTATGGGAATTAATCGGGATTAATCGGGATTTTTAGTTCGGAAAAATAATCCCGAAAATAATCGAAAAATATACCGAAAAGTCACCCGGGACAACATCCCGAAAATACGGGGAAATTATACCTGAAAAAGAGGTTAAAATATAATAAATAAATTAAATAAAAATTAAATTAATTGAATAAGAATAAAATAATAATTATAAGAGATATTTTGGGTATTTATAGAGTATTTTATTGAATAGTATAATAATTAAAATAAATAATAATAAAAATAATAAAAATGATAAAAAAAACAAAAAAAAAGAGAGAAGAGTCTGAAAAAAAAGAAAAAAAAAAGGGGGTCGGGGAGAGAGAAAGAAAGAAACAGAAACAGAAAAAAGAGAAGAAAACGGAGCCGAGAAGACCGAAGAAGGCCGACCACCGTCCGGCGGCCAACGGCTCGACCAAGGACCGGGAAATGGAGAGGAGAGGCCGACGAGCAAAATGGCACCGGCAGCACGGCCAACCGACGCCGGAGGAGGCCGGAATCGGGGAGAGAAGCCGCAAGAGAAAGAGTCCCGATCGGCGGCGAACGGCGCCGATCTGGCCGACCCCACCCCCAGCCAAGGACTCCTCAGGCCCAGACGATGCGATTGGTGGCGGTGGCAGCCACCGAAACCGGCGGACGGCGCCGGAAACAGCAAGAGGAGAAAATGGGTTTCCGACGCCGGGGAGAAGAGGCCGAACCGGCGGCGTTCCGGCGGCCTTGGGCGAAGCCGAGGTTAGATTCGGGCTGCGGACAACCTCACGGAGCCACTGGCGGTGGAAGCCGACGGAGAACCGGCCGGAAAAGGGGTGAACCGGCGGTGAACAGGCCGAACCGGGGTGAACCGGCGGTCTGAACCGGTCCGAACCGGACTGAACCGGTTCAGCCAAAAAGAGGGGAAAAAAAGGAGAAAAAGAGGAAAAGGAAAAAGGGAAAGGATTTTCGGGGATACACCGGACTTCGGGTAAGTCGGTAAGAGGTCAAAAGTGACCGATTTGACTTTCGAGAAAATTTATTTAAATTATATTTAATCGAAAAGTAACCCGGGATTAAATATAATAATTGTGCAGTTCGACGATAAAGCCCGAACGAGAGCCGATTGAGCTCCGATTTTTGTATCCCGCATCGTATCGGGTAAGTACAGTTTAATTCCGGCAATTAGAGTCCTTTAATACAGAGTTTCAATTATTTTACGGATTAATTCAGTATAAAAGAAATAGTATTCGGAATATTAACGTACTTGCCTTAAATAGTATACGGGCTATCCAATGAGTTTGGAACGAAGCCCGATAATTTTTAGTAAGCTGAAAGAGCCTAGTAAAACCGAAGAAGGGATTTAATAAGTGGAAAACGGGCTTAAGGCCGATTAAGGCCCATTAAGGTGCAATTGGGCCCAATAGGGGTAAACGGGCCCAATGATTTAAATTAAGCCCAGAAAAGATTAAGTACAATTAAATTATATGTTATCTGACCTGAGGAATGTTAATACGCAGTTCCGGGCATTTGATTGGGAGCATAACGGACTGCGCGACGAGACGACAATGGAAAAGAAAAAGGTCAGACTCGACGAGAATCGAGGTAAGGGAATTCTGCGGACTGCTAGAGGTAACAGTACGCAATTTTAAATTCATTGGCAGTCCTTTAAAATAATCTGAAGGGTCTAGAGGTCGAAGAATAATGTTAGTACCCCGAATGGGCAAATTACTAAAATACCCTTGTTAAGGGTAAAATCTAAAAATTTAGGAAAAATTGGGAGGAGCAAGAACAAAAGGTTCCTGCTCATTCTGGAGGTGTTTTTGATGCATGCATGAGTAGGCTGGCTCACCTTGAAAGAAAATGCACAGCATTGCATACTTTCAACGTGATATTGTTTTGTGAAAACTATTTTGAGAAAACAGAGCCGCCTACGTGTTTTTATTTACATGTGACGTGCTAGAGCTCAGCTCGCACGATGTTTGAATTGTGTGATGCATGCATTAGTGCTGGAGCGAGAGCTCGCACTAGAGTTTTACATGCATAGGTACTGGAGTCCAACTCGCACCAGATTTGTATACATATATATATGATTTTCGTGACAGGGTGCTAGAGTCTAACTCGCACCATATTTTTATGTGATTTTGAGACAAGGTGTTGGAGCTTCGCTCGCACCAGCGTTTCATATGGTTTGCATACAGAGTGCTAGAGCTTAGCTCGCACTAGTTTTATTTGATTTACTGACAGTGTTAGAGCACCGCTCGCACTACTTTTCAGAGATCATACGATAAGCCGTGCTTGGAGCATCGGGTAGACTGTGTGTCACCGATTAAATAGGCTCGCACGTGCGTTTTGAGACATGGCATGTTAAAATAACCTGATGAGCCCGAACGAGGGATAAGGGTTAGAGATCCACTTGATGAGCCCGAACGAGGGATAAGGGTTGGAGATCCACCTGATGAGCCCGAACGAGGGATAAGGCTGTGGGTCCATGGAGTACGATGTACCGTGCAAGTAGCATGGAGTACGATGTACCGTGGGGTATCTTCGGATACAGTATCTTTGTGATACGGGGTATCTTTGTGATACGGTATCTTTGTGATACAGGGTATCTTCGGATACGGCATCTTCGGATGCGTGAGATCGGATAAGACTGACGGGTTGGATTGACCCACCTCCCGGGCGGTTCCCGATCAGGGTGAGACCTCGCACACTGGGATCCGTGTAGCTAGAGGGACTCACGAGGACATATTGGCCAGTCCTGGTTATTACCGTTATACAAATATTGCCTCGTCTCGCATGTCGACGATTTCGATGATTTAAACTGGGATTTAAATTAAATATGCATGATGGTTATATTCCATGCTTTTAAAATCCATATGTGATGTTAACGATTTTCATGATTTTGAGTGAGTCAGGATCACCCGAAGGAGGGGTCGAGTCCTGACTTTACTGTGAAATTTTAAACGAGAAAGATATGATTTTGAATATACTTGCATGTTGGATTTTCCGTGCAATGTGTTTTACATAACATCATAATTCATATCATATGTTTTAAAATGTGTGGAGAAAGGGTGGTTTATGCATGGCACCACGTTCATGTAGGTAGTATGGTTACCTACTTGTTTGTAGGATTGCCTTACTGAGCTTGATGTGCTCACCCCTTTCATTTTCTCCCACAGATAATCTCCAGTTGAAGTCGCGACGACTCAGTACTGCATTCCGGATATCCGCTGCTACCCATCGACATAAGGTATATATACACTTGTACATATTGTATCTACATAAGCATAGCACAGTAACATGTTTGTAAGTAACTTTAGGGGATGTATAAATAATATAAACAATTATAAATGACTGGAGAATAAATAAGTTAGATGGTAATTGAATGGTGGGACTGGCATTGACGCACAGCCCAATTTTTAGTGGAGTGTTGGTCACGATTCGAGAACAGGTAAGAATTTAAGTAAGGAAATAAATAAAACGCGAAAAATTCACTCGGATTTTTGGGTAGTTTGGGTCGTGACATCTTCTGCACTGATCTGCAGCAGGTCTCGGTCCTCCTATCATAATGCCCTTCGCTGGGGCTGCAGTCGGATAAGCAGGAGATCTAGCATATCTATCTCGTGTCCCCTCTATCCGTGATCTCTTACCGAAGGATCTCTTTCCCCCTCGATAACTAAAATCTCTAGCGGGTCTCTTCTTCTGCAAGTCTAGGCTACGGCTAAACTTCCCAAACTCAGAAGCATTCCTCTTGTAGTCCTGCTCACATAGTTGCGCCCTGCGCACTGCCTCCTCATAAGTCACTATGTCCAGCGAAACCAACTTGGACCGTAGCACCGGTCTCAACCCGTCGATAAATCTGTGGACCTTCCTGGTCTCACTATACATAGTATCCGGGTCGTATCTCCCTAGGGATAGGAATCGAGTCTCATACTCGTCCACCGATAAACTCCCCTGGTTGAGTCTCAAAAACTCTGTCTGTAACTTCCGCTGTGCGGTGTCAGGAATAAACTGCCTCCTAAAGGCCTCCCGAAATGTATCCCAAGTGATATCCGTATGTCGGGATCTCAATATAGGTCTGGTGGACTTCCACCAATGTTCTGCGGCTCCCTTCAGTAGGAACGCAGCAAACGCGACCATCTCCGAGGTCGTGCACTCGAAGAATCCATAGAGCTTCTCTAGCTCTGCCAACCACTCCTCCGCAGCTACGGGGTTCTTGACCCCACTAAATGATGGAGGTCTGAACTTCTGGAACTCCCTCAACCGATGCAAGTCACATCCATATCCTAATCCACTACCACCTGAAACCGGTGGGGGTGTAGGAGTATCTACTGTCCTCTGTGCATCAGCTGTCTGCGTAGGTGTATCAGGGGCAACTGCCTCTCCTGTAGCAGCTTCTGCCTCCTGTCTCTGCCTACCTGGCATCGTCTGTGCCAGTATCTCAATAATAGTCTCGAGACCACGCTCTAATCTCGTGAAGCGCGTCTCGACACAATCGGGTGCCTCAGTAGCACCTGCAGTCTCATGCGTAGGTAATGGTCCGGCAGCGGCTCGTCCCTCGGGTCTCTCTCCCCGGCCTCGAGCCCTACCTCTCATACCTCTACCACTACGCGTATTTGCCATATAGGCAAAGTCCCTGCATTCTTAATAATGAATCAGTCCATTTCCTATCCGGTATACACAGTTATATCTAAACACAGCACAGTACTATGGGGATGTATAATTTCCTACTTTCTATCACCGACTCACATCAGACCAACCTCTGCTCTGATACCATCCTGTCAGGACCCCAGTTTAAATCCTTGACTTTAACCAAAAACCACAATAAATTTTTCGCATTTTTAACTTACCTTTCCTCTCTTCACTGGTTGGGCTGTGATTCGATGTCAGAGTCCTCACTTACCACATCATCCATTTCATACATATGTATATTGTTACTGACTGTAACTGCTTTTATTATACATGTAAGATTTTATAAAATCTAATACGATTACATTCCCCATAATATATAACGTATACATCACTGTGCTGTTTCTATGTTTAGATACACAACTGTACATAATAAGTATACCTGATGAATCGATAGGAACTAGCAGTGGACTCTGGGACACTCTCCCACGATAACTCTCGCTCTACTGACGCTCTGTAGAGAGATGTAAAGAAAAAGGGGTGAGCATAACGCGCTCAGTAAGGAAATCAGGCAAGCAAGTAGATATCCACACTATCTACTCAAAATAGTGCTATGCCTTGAAAACATTATTTCCTTAACTCTCTTTAAAAGCATGTCTTGAAATATAATATATATACTTGTACAGAATAAATCCCATGTATAGAAATCATGCTTTATTTCTCAAATGTAGGCATGTAGTGCAAAACAATGCATTGCATATAAATCATGCCTTTATGTAAATCATGCCATGTATATTTAAATCACATATAAATATGGCATCAAATGATTCACAACACAAAATCGGAGTCCGACCCATCCCTCAGGTCTGTCCGCAGTTTAAATCAGTCAATCAATGTGATATATCATGTGAGACTCTGTGGTAAATACAAATAGTATCCTGGATTATGATCATATCCTAAAATGTGATCCCAAGCAACACAGATCTCGGTGTGCGGGGCATCACTGCTGTAACGGGAGGATGGTCAGTCCAATGTCAACCGCCAGCTACGTAACACACGGTACAGCGTACACCTCGTGCCCCGGGCACGGTACAAAGTACACCCGTGGACCCTCATAGCCAGGGTCTTTAGCCCTCGAAACCATGTAAATCCTCATAGCCAGGGTCTTTAGCCCTCGAAACCATGGAAATCCTCATAGCCAGGGTCTTTAGCCCTCGAAACCATGGAAATAAGTATACCACGTCTATATCAACCTCATGCGGATATCCTCTCTAGCTATGACACACAGTCACACCAGGAATCAGGCATGGGTTTCAACATGTATTACATATCACATACAGTGTGCGTCTTGAGTGCGACTCACAGTCGTCACTCCGCTCAACACTGTTTCACATCATAAAACTCAACTCTAGTGCGAGTAAACCTCCAGCAACTAGGTCAATGCATAGTTTATGTATCAAATCAAGTACGAGCAATAGCTCCCAGTACTATGCTATGCACAATATCAAAATCAAGTACGAGCAATAGCTCCCAGTACTATGTCATGTATAAACCATGAAGAATCGAGTACGAGCAACGCTCTAGCACTCTGTCATGCATATATTATTCAAAGCTGAGTACGAGTAAAACTCCAGTACTCTATCATGCATGTCATGAAAATCTAGTGCGTATCAAAATCCAGCACTAATATTATGTGGAAAACATATGAATCCCAGTGCGAGCTATGCTCTAGCACGATTCATTCTCACATAATATGATAGATGGCTATTTAAAAGGGATTGTTTACAAAATAGTAAAATCAGCACTTAAAAGTGTGCTTAAGTCATATCAACCTTAAAATCATTAGCCCATCTATTTATTTTCATGCTAACAGCATTTAAACACTCACAATAGTATTTTCCATGCTTTTTGCAACTTTTCACAAAAGTTGACTTTTTGACTAACTAGGGGCAAAATCGTAATTTGCTACTATCGGGTCGCAATAATTATTATTCACTTTCTCTGACCCTCAGAGTTTGTAAGTGAATGCAGAAGCAGTTGAAAATGCGTGCAGGTATCTCTAACTACTCGCAAAAGTCCCTTACCTCGGATCACGTCAAGTGACCTCGCTCCCTCGGTGCTGCTAAATCCCGCAGTCCGATCAGCTCTCGATGTAAACTCCGGAGCTGTAAATAACCATTCCTCAGGTTAATTATCATTTTCCTACTGTATTACACATTAATACAGTTTAATTTTCCCTTAATGGGCCTTAAAAATCCTTAATGGGCCTTAATCCGTATTAAGCCCGTTTTCCACTTATTATTTCTCTTCATCAGGGTCTATCGACTCATTGGGCCTATCAATACCCATTGGGCTTTATTCCAAGCTCTTTGGATAGCCCGTATATCATTTACGACAGTTAATTCAAAATTCCGAATATAATTCACTAAATACGAAATTTAATCCGAAATGCGTAAATTAAATCTTAAATACGCATAAATCACATAAATTGTCGTAAATGAGCTTTACTTACCCGAGATTATGCGATAGTATGCAAATCGAAGTTCGATCGGGCTTCTGTTCGGAATTTATCGTCGAACTGCACAATTTATTATATTTAACTCCGGGTCAATTTTCGATTAAATATAATTTAAATAAATTCATCGGAAATCAAATCGGTCACTTTTGACCTCGTATCGACTTACCCGAAGTCCGGTGAAATCCCGAAAATTTTCCTTTTCCTTTTTCTTTCTTTTTTTTCCTCTTTTTCCCCTTTTCTCCTTGGCTGAACCGGTCCGGTCCGGTTCAGCACAGAACCTTCTCCCCTGAACCGCCGACCGGTTCAGGCATCATTTGGCCGTGCCGGCGTATTCCGGCCGGTTCCCGACGCATAACCACCGCCGTTCGGCACGCCTAAGCCTGGGCAACACTCGGCTAGGCTTGATCGGGACCAAGCACCGCCGGTGGCCGCCGAATCTCTTCTTTTCCGCCGCGGCTTCTCCTCTTCGATTCGCCGGCGTCCGGCGTCGGTGGAGATCGTGACCGGTGCCGATGGGTGCGCACGGTCCTGCTCTTCCTTTCCGGCCGCTTGGCTGGCCGTGGGGTGGCCTGTGCTCGCCGTCCGGTGGCCTTCTCCCTCGGTCGGCTTCCACGCGTTTTCTCTGTTCTCTCTCCCCGATTTTCAATCTGTTTCTCTCTTTTTTTTTCTTTTTTTTTTTATATATTTTTATTATTATTTTATTATAAAATAATAATAAAAATCCCAAAAATATCCCATAAATATCTAAAAATATCTTAAAAAATCATATTAAATTCATTTAATCCGTAAATGAATTTATCAGTCCGATTTTACCTTTTCGGTATATTTTTCCACTATTTTTGGGCTCATTTTTCGAGGCAAAAATTCCGATAAATTCTAATAAATTTATATCTTGATCAATTGGGCTCGAAATTAAATATTTTCCTCGATTTTGATTAAGATTCCTCAATTTCATATTTTTAATGAAATTCTCTTATCGAAATTATACCGAATGTCAGTCATTTGACCGTTTTACCCCTGCACTCGTTCGGGAATTAACTTAACCCTTATCTCGCTGTTATGTAGCTTACATGCATTTTTAATTTATCAAATTGTCGATTGCATGTTAGTAAATACTCTTCTTATGATTCAACTATAATTACATAGTGTTCATACACTTAGGAATCATAAGGAAATAAGCTACAAAAATCCGGGTCTGACACCTTCAGCTTTCTCCTTTTGTATCTTCTTCACCGAACCACTCGATTTTCATTTTCATTTTCCTTCTCTGTTCACTACCAATGCTCTGCACATTCCTTCCTTTCATACCACTTTCCATAGTACATGTATATAATATAAATATATAGAAATTTATTCTTGGTTTTTCTCTGGCCCGAGCACAATTCCTTCTTTTCCCATTTTTGGTTTGCTGAACATCTAGACATGTTTTCCATAAGGTTGCGTACACCCCTTTGTTGCCAGTTATCTATGCTACCTAGTGTTTTTTTTTTCAATTAATGTCCATATAACGTGCACGTTTCCTCCACTGCCATCCCAATGTTTAGGTACTTCATATATCATTTCTTTTCACTGGTCAGAATAGCAGACCTTCCCTCCATCCAGCCACTCCTCTCAATTATTTTACTCACACATACATATAATACCTTTATATGAGAATGCTTAAGGGGCCTCGGTTTGGCATGTATAGTATGTACATTTATGTGTATACGTATTGCATACCTATATATGCATATGTATATGTTTTACTTCACGTATATAATCTTATTTATTCGTGTACCCATATATATCATTTAAATAATAATACGACATTATTCATCCTGACATATATATATTTAAATATATGTATCTCAACATTATTATTATTATTATTATTATTTCCCTCGATATTCACTAAGATTAATATAATATAATTTAATTAGATTAATTATTCCGAGTTCCTCTCATGCCACAATTATAATTCTAATTAATTCTCCTCCAATGTGCTCATCGTGAACTCCGTTATCTAATTTCTATACAAAATCAAAGCTGAGTACAAAATTCGTGGGGTTTACATTCTCCCCACCCTAGGAAGTTTGGTCCCCAAATTTAAAAGTACATTAGTCCTAAAATAATTGTGGGTACTTCTCTCATATTAGACCTTTTAATTCCCACGTGGCCTCATCCAAAGTGTGATACTCCCATAAAACTTTGACTTAGAGGAATTTTCTATAGACCGTAACGACTTTTTCTTTCCTGTCCAAGATTCGGGCTGCTTTCTCCACATATGTCGTATCCTCTTTCAATTCCAGTGGTTCATACTTAATCATATGCCTCAGTTTCGGATGATATTTGTGTAGCATTGAAACGTGGAAGACATTATGGAAAACATTACGGATATTCGCTAATTCTGGTGGTAACACTCACCTGTGCACTTTATCTTCCTCTCGGTTTAAGATCTCGAAAGGTCTCATATAACGAGGACTTGACCTTCCTTTCTTCCCAAATCTTCTTATGCTATTGGGAGGAGAAACTTTCAGAACTCCAAATCTCCTACTGAAATTCTAAGGTCCTTTGTCTTTGGTAACGCTTTTGCTTGCTGAGCTATCCTCAACCTCTCACAAATTAATTAAATATACTCAGAAACTTGCTTAACCTAATCAGAAACAATTTTCTTCCTTGCACCCACTGCTTCCATCTAATCAGTGAATGACATTTTAGACCATACTACACTTCATATGGTATCATCTTGAAAGCTCCTTGTGTACAGCCATCATGCATCACCCTTTCATTCTTACTTCCAGGCAGCTTGGTTTAGATTCCTTGCGACACCAGTGGCTACACACGGTTACCTCTATCTTCTTGTTCATCATCCTTCTTAACTTTGAGTCTTCCTTACGGTGGGCTGTGTACAACCCAACATTAATCCAGCAACAAAACAAGGATGAAGCCATCTCGGTTTAAAACTTCCTGGCTCAATTTTTTTCTCTCTTTCACATGCCTCCATTCTCGTCCCCTATTACCAGCAACCAAGTCACGCAAATGCAGCAACCTTTTTCCCTTTTGTTTTCGCTCTAGTTCCTTCCTCCTAAGTTCCTGGATACCTCTCGGCTCACGCAAGCGTTGTTGCTGCAGTTTCAAATACATGTCATTCCAGCAGCAACGCCTTACTCATTTGGTCGACCGACACCTGCTGTATGTTGTAGCCACTGTGTTCCTAATCATCATGCTGCAGTTAAGGCTACTGCGCCCTATAAGACGTCTTCGTCGTCCATGTTATGTTTTCCTCTTTATGCTGGATAGCAGCACAGGCTCCCTGTTATGGCTACCAACTATTTTCACTCCCTCTCCCCTGCTCTAAATTCCCAGCCGCCATCTCATACTCCCATGCACTTCTTTCTTCATCACCAAATGTAAACTCAGCTTTCCCCTTTTATTTTCAGGCTATCATTCTCGAGTAGCCCTCAACTTTCCCCGAATGTATCTTCATCACCGAATGTAAACTCCACATATTTTCTTGTACTCGGCTTTAATTATAATCGATAAAGTAAGCAAACAGAATTGAAATGTGCATATTTCTGGAAAATTAATTAAATTTATCTTTTATCATTTGAGACTTAGAGAAATCTAATTAAATAAAGTAAGTATGAGCAAATAATAGACTAATTATACTTTGAAAATAATACATGATGAATTATTAAAATAATAATAATAATAATAATAATAATAATAATAATAATAATAATAATAATAAGATAAATAATATGAAATGGTGAAAGAAACGAAAAGAAGAGGGAATGGTATTGGACTGAAACAATAGGAAAACGTGAAAGAAGATGAAGATTTATTGTTAAAAAAAAAAGAAAACAAAACAGAGTTCGTGAATGAGGATGTTGACTCTCGACAAGAAAAGAACTATATAAGATATGATACATACAGAAACAGCAGCATAAGAAATGGGGAAATGATGGAAATGGGTAGTCCCATCAACTGCAACCATGCATTTAAAGAGAAAGGATAGTGCATTGTAAGAGAAAATCAAAGAAAATTTATAAAATGAGGATGATGGCTTACGGTAGGAAGGAATGAAGATATTGTTCTGAAACCTTGGAAACAGGAAACAAAAAATATATATATATATATAAAGGAGCAGTTAGTGGAACAAACCCAAAACAGAAGGGGTGTAGTGGCTTGTGATGGCAGTGGAATATGACATAGATCAACTAAAGCATGTAGCAAAAGAGTCAGGAAATGAAAAAAAAAACTGATTGGGGTAGTGTAAGATCTGCATTTTTGTAATAATGTACTCTTTATGACTTTGTGATGTGTGCATAAGTCACAGATAATGAAAATCGTGAGGAATGTATATGTGAAGTTTGTAAATGTGTATGGAATGAATACATGCAAGTTTATAGTATAGAACAAGTGTAAGAGGGATAATTCCATGAGTGAAATAGGAATATCTTGAGTTTTGAGTCGTTAAGTAAAATGGAATGAGTTTTGTACTTCAATTTGGTGATATATTGTATACCCTTGGCTATATAATGAATGCACACAAATTTCAATGTATATAAAGTATGAATGGATGTCATTTTCAAGCCTTAAAGAGGATTGAATGAGAAAATGACTATGGCAGCAAAATAAGTGAAGTTTGGTGTGTGGTTACTACAGAAAACTGCAGTAAAATATGGAAAATATGAATGAGAGATCGATCTGGAAGAGTAAAAAATGCTCTTATTTGGGCGATGGAACAGGTCAGATCGATCTCCAATGGGGCCAAATCGATTTGCTAAGCATTCTGTGAAGAAGGAATCGATCCTTAAAGAGCCAGATCAATTTCCTTAAGCTACTGACTTGCAACAGATCGATCTCATGCAAGAGTAGATTGATCTCTTTAAGGTTCTGTGTTGTGCAGATCGATCTCATGCTAGGAGCATATCGATCTCATTAAGCCTGGAAAGTCAATTTCAAGAGGAAAAATGCAGAGCAGATCGATCTCCTAGGGTAGTAGATCGATCTCATCAAGATAATTTTATAAATACTGGGCTTCTGGACTTCATTTTCTCGAGAGTTACTATTCCATTCGAGAACTAAGCCTAAACCTGGCCAAGAAATACTAGAAAACTTCAGTTTATATTCAATTTTGAGTGAGGTATAAGTGAGCAAAGTTGTTCTTGGCAAAGAGGAGAACAACATACTTGGAAATAAGAGATTGGAAACAAGATTTGAGGAAGATAGGAGGATTTTACCATTTTGGTGACAAAGGAAGGAAATCCCAACTAGGTAAGATTTGATGCACCAAGTTAATATATGTTAAACTAGGTGTATTGATGAGTAAATTGATATATGGTTGATTTGTTGGAAATGAAAGGATAATGAAAAATGAGCATGACCTAGTTTTGGCATGAAAATGAGAAAATGATGAGGAAATTGAGTTAACATTGATTTAATGGTAAAATATGAATGTATGGAAGATTTTAAAGTAATCTTATGAAATGCATAAACTGGAAATAAGGAGAAATGAAAGTAGCTATGTGAAAATGTGGTTTTATACCATTTTTGGAGAAAGTGATGAAAATTATGTGTTTATTTGAGATTTGGCAAATGAAATGAGTATATAGTGATATACTAACGCCAATATTTATAAAAGCTTCGGAAATCACATTTGGAAGCTGATCGAACTGCAAAAGTGAGCAGAATCGAGGAAGTGAGGTCACTTGACGTGATCCGAGGTAAGGGAATTGTGTGAGTAGCTAGAGATGGCTACATGTATTTTAAATAGAGTTTCGATATTATACTCTATATGAATTCCGTGAAATAGACATGTTGTTGTGCTAAGCATTAATGAGAGAAAGTGTCACACCCCACTTCTGGTGCCCTTTATCCATACTTACGCTACTACGGTTGGGCTGTGAGGCGATGCAATTACTAAAGTTCCTTGAATTTACAGCGGAAATATTTAAAATTTAATTCACACTCAGCAGAGAAAGAAGGTGCAGCAGTCGAGTTTATATAGAATTGCCTTGGGAGATTGATCTCCTAACAGTCAACGATCGATCTGCCATGTGTTTATCTCTTCAGAACTTGACCTTGAGAAGGTAAGATCGATCTGCCCCTTGGTATGAGATCGATCTGGCCCTTGAGAAGAGATCAATCTGTGCTATCCAAAACCCTTTAGAGATCGATCTGTCTCAACCATAATTCACCCAAGGTCGATCTACTTTGAATGAAGGATCGATCTTCCTCTTGCAGAATGCTTTGGCATTGTATTTCAAGCCATGAGATTGATCTTCCGTTACTAATGAGATCGATCTGCCCTTGATCTGCAACATTCCTGCTATAATTTTCCCAAAAATTCAAAGGTATATTCATATTCAATCTGCGTCACTACTCGTTTTTCATTTCAATAACATTTAAAACTTAAAAACATTCATTTCTTTCGATTCATATCAAATGTAACTTGTTTGTACATTACAGAATCATAAAGAATACACATGAATTTATGGGCCTTACATTCCTCCCCTACTAAAAAAATTTAGTCCTCCAAATTAGAACCAAGTTAATCATTAAACAATTGTGGGTGTCTCTCGCATCAGACTCTCTAGCTCCTAAGTAGCCTTCTCTGAAGTGTGATGCTGCCAAAGAACCATCACTAACCTAATGGTCTTCGACCTCAAGACTTTCTCCTTCCTATCCAATATTCAGATCGGTTTCTCTACATGGTTCGAATTTGGATGATACTTCCGAAACATCGAAATGTAGAGGACATTATGCACGCCTAATAAGTCCGGTGGCAACGCCAACCTATAGGACTTATCTCCCTCTCGATCAAGTATCTCAAAGGGTCCAATGTAACAAGGACTCAGCTTACCCCTCTTCCCGAATCTTGCTATACCTTTGGAAGGAGAAACCTTCAAAAACACTGATTCACCAACTGCGAACTCAAGCGATCTTCGTCTCCTGTCAACGTAGCTTTCCTGTCTACTCTGAGCTATCTTCAATCTCTCAACAATCAACCAGACATCCTCAGAGGCCTGTGCAACCATATCAGGAGCAAAAATCTTCCAATCACCCACTTCTTCCCAACCAATAGGGGAACGACATCTACGGCCATACAAAGCCTCATACGGTGCCATCCCGATACTCGTATGATAACTTTTGTTATAGGAAAATTCAGCTAGTGGTAAATGATCATCCCAGGAGCCTCTAAAATCTAGCACACATACTCTCAACATGTCCTCCAGAGTCTGTATAGTCCTCTCTAACTAACCATCTGTCTGAGGATGGAAAGTGGTGCTCAAACTCAACTAGGTTCCCATAGCTTTCTGAAAATGTTCCCAAAAGTGGGAAGTGAAGCGAGAATCCCTATCTGAGACAATGTTCACTGGAAAACCATGTAACCTCACTACCTCATGTACATATAATTCTACCAATGACCTTAGAGTATCGGTAGCTCTCATAGCTAGGAAGTGGGCTGACTTTGTCAGTCTATCAATGATCACCCATATTACATCTTAATTCCTATGGGTCCTCGATAAACCCATCATGAAATCTATGGTGACATGCTCTCATTTCCATATCGGTATAGGTAGAGGCTGTAATAACCCTGCAGGTCTCTGATGCTCTACCTTCACCTGCTGACATACGAGACATCTTGCCACAAAATCTGCCTTATCTCTCTTCATACCTGGCCAACAATACACTTTTCGGAGATTCTAGTACATCTTGTTACTCCCCGGACGCAATGTGTACTTTGAAGAATGAGCTACTGACAATATCAATCTCTTGAGCTCTAGATCCACGGAAACACGCAATCTACCTCTGAACCTCAGTAGTCCATCAGAACTTATCTCAAAATCAGTTATTATTCCCTTCTGTATCTGACTAGTCATATCAATGCAATACGGATCAGTATGCTAAGCCTGTCTGATCTTATCCAACAGATTCGGCTCCAAGCGTAGACTAGCAATCATACACTCGTATTTATGTCAGAAGGCACAACTCCTAAACTGAGGCTAGCAAACTGTTCTAGCAACTCATGTTCCCTGACCATCATATACGATACCATCTCAAGGCTCTTCCTGCTCAAAGCATCAGCTATAACGTTAGCCTTACCCAAATGATAAAGTATCTCACAATCATAGTCCTTCAGAAGCTCTAGCCATCTTCTCTGTCTCGTGTTCAGCTTCTTCTGCTAGAACAGATACTTGAGGCTCTTGTGGTTAGTAAAAATCTAAAATTTCTCATCATACAAGTAGTGGCGTCATACCTTCCATGCAAACACTACTGCTGCTAACTCCAAATCATGGGTCGGATAGTTCTTCTCATGGTCCTTCAGTGTCACGCCCCGAAAATGCGGAAAATAGGGCAAATTTAAAACTTTTTACTGATTAACTCACAGTTAAAGGTGCATTCCTGTGCAGTGTCATACATCATCATAATTATCATTCCTCAGGATCTCATCACTAGAATTTATATATCATATCAATTACATTAATCCATCTCAAGTAAATTAATCCTAATACATCCCATATAATGTTATACATCAAGTGTCTGCAATTACAATAATAGTCTGGGTCCATGAAAAGATAAAATATACCTCAAATACAATATATATATGGCCTGGAGCTCAAGTCCTCCACTAGCCACTACTCCGTACGTCGCAGGGAGATCCTTTTTCACTTGAAGAACTCTGGGGGGAAAAGAAAACAGGGGGAGCTTCTAAATCGCTCAGTAAAGGGGGTAAAGAACTCATTTCATAAACCAAAATGCACATCACAAAAGGTTTATTTGTATGTGAAACTCATTTGAAAACCATAGCATGAAAGTACTCAAAACGACACTCTCGTGTGTCAAGTCATGTGAAAACATGAAGTAAAAGGCTCACTCTAGAGCAATAACAAAGCATGTGAAAACAATGCGATAAACGCTTTCTCAATTACGGGATAAAATCACCGAAATAGTAATGCACGTGGCACAGCCACTAAACACACGTGGCACAGCAACTGATTTAAATTCTCACGTGGCATAGCCACAAAACACACGTGGCAAAGCCACTGATTTAAATTCTCATGTGGCATAGCCACAAAACACACGTGGCAAAGCCACTGATTTAATTTCTCGCGTGGCATAGCCACAGAATAGGGTTTCTCAACGTGGCAACGGCCACCAATAGGGTATAACGTGGCACAGCCACCAATGGGGTATAACGTGGCACAACCACCAATGGGGTTTCTCAATGTGGCACAGCCACCAATGGGGTTTCTCAACGTGGCACAGCCACCAATGGGGTTTCTCAACGTGGCACAGCCACCAATGGGGTATAACGTGGCACATCCACCAATGGGGTATAACGTGGCACAGCCACTGAATGGGTTGTTCTCACGTTACCAGAACGGAGAAGAAATCGGGCTTACATGCTACCAGAGCAATGCCCGGTGTGTACTCACAACTACACACCTAAGTCTTACCACATAAGACTGGTTTGCCTTCACGTAGAACTCATAATGGTTTTTCTCTCATAAAACTCATTTGAAAATCGTTTTGTACTCAACACAAAACGAATAAAACCGAGTTCCAACCGGCAAAGCACACGCACACATTTCTCAAATCTCAATATTGCCTTAACGTAGAGCCCAGTTATAAACTCATAAAAACATTGGGCTCCAACCGGCTATAAAATCGTGTGCAATTTAAATCTCAACACAAAACCCAACATGCTTGTTTTATAAACCACAATTCATGCTAAAATAGTGTACAATTCACATACACAAATGGTTTAGATTTCCCTTACCTCTTTGCACCTCGTATAGTGCAATCGTTTCCCCCGTATCACGGACTAGTCTCGCATTCCACTCTGGAACTCCCGAGCTGTCCAAACGATGTTAAAATATCAATACTCAATTATCTCATAAACCTCAATTCTCAAAATCGAGCATAATTGCTCATAACTCCTCAAATCTCTTGATTCTCGTAACTCAACCCTAAACTACAACCTCATTCACAATATCTCAACGTCCTACATTTCTCATGCCAATTATCTATGCTAATTCATCACATTGTCTATATTTCCATTTATAGCACAAATTCTCAAAATTACCAAATATCTACATTACTCCAACTACATTGCAATTTCATCAATCCCAATCCTTTCTCAACTATTTCAACGCAATGACAACCACCAATAACATCAAAATCAGCTCAAATATCAAGATCGAGGTTTAGAAATTACCCAAAGCTTATGAGACGCACAGCTCACGCCTCGATCCGATTCGTCCCAAGTATGTTGTTCTCCCTTTGATGAGGAACAACTTTCCTTCTTACCACAACAGCTGATTCGACCGGAAATGGGTGATTTGGATGAGTGAGAAAGTTAGGTTTTCGGTAAAATGGGGGTTGGAAGAGAGAGAAAGCGAAATTGCAGGAGAAAAACACAGGTTCCTTATATAGACTGGAGGTAGGAGATCGATCTGTCGAGGGGTGAGATCGATCTGCGTTTGAAATTTGGGGACGATCTGGGCAATTTTATGCCTAGGAGATCGATCTGTCGAGGGGTGAGATCGATCTCTTTATGGCTTTATGAGATCGATCTGCTCCTAAGGAGATCGATCTTCTCCCAAACAGAATCATTTGGAGATCGATCTCTTCCTCATGAGATCGATCCTTTCTCAAACAGAATCATTTGGAGATCGATCTCTTCCATTGGAGATCGATCTGCTCCTCAAATTCCTCCTTCCTCGTCATTTTTAACTCACCAGATCGATCTCTCCTTCTCCCAGATCGATCTGTCCTCATACTTCATGCTTATTTTACACACTTAACATATAAATCTCCAATTATAATTCCCACAATTCACTTAGCTCAATAAATTACACTTCAAATTCTTATTACATCATTAAAATATGTCTGAAATTCTCAGATCTCACATCCTCCCCACCTTAAAAGAATTTGGTCCTCCAAATTCAACTCAATTAGTTAAAGAGATGGGGGTATTTCTCCTTCATGAGACTCTCTAGTTCCCAGGTTGCCTCTTCCCTTGAGTGATGTTTCCACAAAACTTTCACTAATAGGATGCTCTTGGTCCTCAGTACCTTCTCCTTTCTATCGAGAATCTGAACGGGTTCCTCAGTATAGCTCATGTCCTCCTGTATGTCCATCTCATCATACTCTATAACATGAGAAGGGTCCGGGTGGTACTTTCTCAACATAGACACATGAAAAACGTTGTGTATTCCGGACATCTATGGGGGTAATGCCAATCTGTAGGCTACCTCTCCCACTCTATCAAGAATCTCGAATGGTCCTATGTATCGAGGACTCAATTTCCCTTTCTTCCCAAATCGCATGATACCCTTGCTCGGTGATACTTTCAGAAATACCGCATCACCAACGTCAAACTCGAGTGGCCGTCTACGCACATCCGCGTAGCTTTTTTATCTACTTTGTGCAGCCCGTAGCCTCTCACATATGAGTTTCACACTCTGTACGGCTTGCTCAACAAGCTCGGGAGCATTTATCTTTCTGTCACCGACTTCTTCCCAAGCTACAGGGGATCTACACCTCCTACCATATAGAGCCTCAAAAGGTGCCATTCCAATACTCGCATGATAGCTGTTATTGTATGCAAACTCTGCTAGGGGCAGGTGATCATCCCATGATCCCTTAAAATCCATCGTACACGCCCTCAACATATCCTCCAGGGTCTGAATAGTCCTCTCTGACTGACCATCTGTCTGAGGATGATAGGCGGTACTAAAACTCAATCGAGATCCCATGGACTCCTGAAACTGGGTCCAAAATCTGGAAGTAAACCGGGAATCTCGATCAGAAGTAATACTCATTAGAGCCCCATGTAATCTAGCTATCTCGCTGACATACAGCTCAGCTAAGGCATCCACAGTATCGGTGCTCTTGATGGCAAGGAAGTGGGCACTCTTGGTCAATCTATCCACAATGACCCATATCGCGTCACGACCTCTTCGGGTCCTCGGTAAACCCATAATAAAGTCCATAGTGACATGCTCCCATTTCCATGTAGGTACAGGTAAGGGCGATAGTAGTCCTCCGGGCTTCCGATGCTCAGCTTTCACTTGCTGGCATACTAAACACCTGGCCACATACTCTGCCACGTCTCGCTTCATACCACTCCACCAATACACCTTTCTCAAGTCTCGGTACATCTTAGTACTCCCTGGGTGCATGGTGTATCGCGAGCAGTGAGATTCTCTCAGTATCTGTCTCTTCAGGGTATCATCGTTCGGTACACAAATCCGTCCTCTGAATCTCAACAATCCATCCTCACTGACTGTGAGATCCGACTGCGAACTCTGTTCAGCTTGGCTAACCATATTTATCAATCTCTGATCACTGCGCTGCCCAGTTCTAATCTGATCCATGATCCTGGGCTCTATCCGCAGGCTAGCCAAAAATCCAGTCTCTACCTCTTTAACTCTGATCCGAAGTTCGGCGAACTGCTCTAACAAATCCCATTCCCTGATCATCATAGCAGATATCATACTCTTCCTGCTCAGGGCATCAGCAACCACATTCGCCTTACCCGGATGATATAGAATCTCGCAGTCATAATCCTTAAGGAGTTCCATCCATCTCCTTTGTCTCATGTTTAACTCTTTCTGATCAAAGAGATATCTCAAACTCTTGTGATCAGTGAAGATCTGGAATCTTTCCCCATATAAGTAGTGTCGCCAGATCTTCAAAGCAAATACCACAGCGGCTAACTCCAAATCATGCGTGGGGTAATTTCGCTCATGGTCCTTCACCTGTCGCGATCCATATGCGACCACTCTTCCGTGCTGCATAAGCACACACCCCAATCCTTGGTGAGATGCATCACTATACACCGAGAATCCTCCTGATCCCTCAGGGATAGTTAACACAGGTGCCGCTGTCAATCTCCTTTTTAATTCCTGAAAACTGAGCTCACATTGATCAGTCCATATAAATGGGGTCTCTTTGCGCGTGAGTTTAGTCAAAGGAGCGACAATCCTTGAAAATCCTTCCACAAATCTTCTGTAATACCCTGCCAAACCAAGGAAGCTTCATACCTCAGTAACTGTCTTCGGTCTCTCCCAACTAAGCACAGCTGCTACTTTACTTGGGTCCACTGATACTCCTTCCTCTGAGACTATATGACCAAGGAAAGCTATCCGGTTCAGCCAAAACTCACACTTACTAAGCTTTCCGTATAATTTCTTATCTCGGAGTATCTGAAGTACTAACCACAAATGCTGTGCATGTTCCTCATACGACCGAGAGTACACCAGGATATCATCAATAAAGACTATCACAAATTTATCCAGATAGTCTCTGAACACCTCATTCATCAATCTCATAAATGCTGCAGGGGCGTTCGTCAATCCAAAGGACATCACCAGAAATTCGTAATGGCCATACCTTGTCCTGAAGGCCGTCTTTGGAATATCTTCTTCCTTGATCCTCAATTGGTGATAGCCCGATCTCAAATCAATCTTAGAAAAGACTAAGGCCCCTCTTAGCTGATCGAGTAGATCATCAATCCTGGGCAGTGGGTATTTATTCTTCACTGTGGCTTTATTCAACAATCGGTAGTCTACACATAATCTGAGACTACCATCCTTCTTCTTAACAAATAGTACTGGCGCTCCCCACGGCGAAACACTGGGTCTAATAAACCCTTGATCCAATAACTCCTGTAGTTATCTCTTCAATTCCTCAAGTTCCACTAATGCCATCCTGTAAGGAGGTTTAGAGATCGGCTGAGTATCTGGTACCAAATCAATGGTAAACTCCAGCTCTCTCTCTGGTGGTAAACCTGGCAATTCATCTGGGAAAACATCCAGAAATTCGCAAACCACAGGTATATCCTCAATCCTCGGATGTTCCCGCTCATCGTCTGAGATGAGTGTCTCATAACCTTCACATGAATAATCATATTTAATATTCTCCAAAATAATATTAAAATTCTCAAATTACTTTCTAGAAATCCTCATAATTATTCCCTCAATATCTCAATCGTACACTGTAAGGTTTAGGTAGGGAGAAAGTTACAATCTTAGTGTAGCAGTCTAAACTCACTCGATTGGTCGCCAACCAATCCATTCCCAGAATTACATCAAACCCATGTATATTCAACATGATTAGATCTGCTAACATCACTCTATCTCCCACCTTTATCTCACATCCTCTACAGATTAACTCAGTTCTCTGGGATTCACGCATAGGGGTATTTACATGTAGTATATATTCTAGAGGTTCAAACTTCAAGTTTAATCTACATGCAAAATGCTCAGAAATAAACGAATGCGTGGATCCTGAATCAATCAAAACAAGAGCCTCATAATCACAGACAGAGAGTGTACCTCTTATAGTTTCTGTCGAAGTGTCTGTGGTCTCCTTATCCAGGGCAAACAAACGTCCCTGTGCCACAGGTTTCTTCCCTTTTTCTGCCGCAGTGGCCCGTCTCCGGGGATCCACTCTCTGAGGCTGTTGTCTAGTGGGCTCCGGAGCATGTGGTATCTGAGGTTGGGGACAGTCCTTCACTCTGTGACCCATGTCACCACATCTAAAACATCCACGGATCGACCCAGTACAACTTCCCTCATGCGATCGGCCACAGTCTCTACAAACCCTTATCTCCGGCCTGACATATCGAGGGGTCTCCTTGATAATAGGATAGGCTCTGGGTCTCTCCAATCTGTCCTTCTGCACCTCAATCCTTCCTCTTCTGAAGGAACCTCTCCGAGCCTCTGTTTGGAAAAGTGCTGGCCTCTTGCCCTTATCTCTATTCACCGCTCCGAGCTCATTCTGGGATTGTACCATCTCAATCCCTCTTTCAATCTCTTGTGCCCGTCTCAGAGCATCTCCAAACTCAGTAATACATAGCCCTATCAATCTGTCTCTGATAACGGGCTTCAACCCATACACAAACTTCTCTGTGCGGAGCTCTTCACTCTTGAAGGTCTCTGGGTCATATCTCAATAGCGCTGTGAATTGGCTCTCATAGTCATCCACAGACATGTCACCCTGTACCAAACTCAAAAACTCGACTTGTTTCTTTCTCTGGGCGGCTCGTGGTACATATTGTGTCCTAAAGGCTGTCTGAAACTCTTCCCAACCAATCACATCATGGTGGGACATCAGAATACCCTGGGTAGTACCCCACCAATCTCGAGCTCTCCCCTTCAGCATATAGGCACTCATACTGACCCTCTCAGCATCGGTGCACCCCAGGAAATCAAATATAATCCTTAACTCTGTCAGCCACTCCTCAGCCTCTGTAGGATCCTTCTTTCCCTTAAATGCGGGCGGATTCATCTTCCGAAAATCCCTTAGTCGGACCATACTTCTATCCTCAGGCTGGGTGACGGGAGGCACTGGGGGTATGGGAGGTCCTTGTGGTGGTGTAGGCGTAGTACCCGAGGCATTAACTCCAAAGTGTTGCGCGAATAACGCTGCCATCTGCTCAAAACCTTGCCTCACATCGGTCTCAATCCGATTAAATCGAGAGTTAGGACTCTCTGGTTGTGGGACAGGTGGCGGAGGGGACTCTGCCTGCCTCCTCGAACGACCTCGTCGTTTACTCATTCTCTATCTCAACTCGTCTCCTGCACGTACATATCACAATCGATTGAAATCTCAATCCTCAATTTCAGTTCATGACCAGACTATTACAGACACTTGGGATGTATTCTATTTCACTTAACCGACACTGACAGTACTAGACACCCTAAGCTCTGATACCAAGAAAACTCTGTCACGCCCCGAAAATGCGGAAAATAGGGCAAATTTAAAACTTTTTACTCATTAACTCACAGTTAAAGGTGCATTCCTGTGCAGTGTCATACATCATCATAATTATCATTCCTCAGGATCTCATCACTAGAATTTATATATCATATCAATTACATTAATCCATCTCAAGTTAATTAATCCTAATACATCCCATATAATGTTATACATCAAGTGTCTGCAATTACAATAATAGTCTGGGTCCATGAAAAGATAAAATATACCTCAAATACAATATATATATATGGCATGGAGCTCAAGTCCTCCACTAGCCACTACTCCGTACGTCGCAGGGAGATCCTTTTTCACTTGAAGAACTCTGGGGGGAAAAGAAAACAGGGTGAGCTTCTAAATCGCTCAGTAAAGGGGGTAAGGAACTCATTTCATAAACCAAAATGCACATCACAAAAGGTTTATTTGTATGTGAAACTCATTTGAAAACCATAGCATGAAAGTACTCAAAACGACACTCTCATGTGTCAAGTCATGTGAAAACATGAAGTAAAAGGCTCACTCTAGAGCAATAACAAAGCATGTGAAAACAATGCGATAAACGCTTTCTCAATTACGGGATAAAATCACCGAAATAGTAATGCACGTGGCACAGCCATTAAACACACGTGGCACAGCCACTGATTTAAATTCTCACGTGGCATAGCCACAAAACACACGTGGCAAAGCCACTGATTTAAATTCTCATGTGGCATAGCCACAAAGCACACGTGGCAAAGCCACTGATTTAATTTCTCGCGTGGCATAGCCACAGAATAGGGTTTCTCAACGTGGCAACGGCCACCAATAGGGTATAACGTGGCACAGCCACCAATGGGGTATAACGTGGCACAGCCACCAATGGGGTTTCTCAACGTGGCACAGCCACCAATGGGGTTTCTCAATGTGGCACAGCCACCAATGGGGTTTCTCAACGTGGCACAGCCACCAATGGGGTATAACGTGGCACAGCCACCAATGGGGTATAACGTGGCATAGCCACTGAATGGGTTGTTCTCACGTTACCAGAACGGAGAAGAAATCGGGCTTACATGCTACCAGAGCAATGCCCGGTGTGTACTCACAACTACACACCTAAGTCTTACCACATAAGACTGGTTTGCCTTCACGTAGAACTCATAATGGTTTTTCTCTCATAAAACTCATTTGAAAATCGTTTTGTACTCAACACAAAACGTAATAAAACCGAGTTCCAACCGGCAAAGCACACGCACACATTTCTCAAATCTCAATATTGCCTTAACGTAGAGCCCAGTTATAAACTCATAAAAACATTGGGCTCCAACCGGCTATAAAATCGTGTGCAATTTAAATCTCAACACAAAACCCAACATGCTTGTTTTATAAACCACAATTCATGCTAAAATAGTTTACAATTCACATACACAAATGGTTTAGATTTCCCTTACCTCTTTGCACCTCGTATAGTGCAATCGTTTCCCCCGTATCACGGACTAGTCTCGTATTCCACTCTGGAACTCCCGAGCTGTCCAAACGATGTTAAAACATCAATACTCAATTATCTCATAAACCTCAATTCTCAAAATCAAGCATAATTGCTCATAACTCCTCAAATCTCTTGATTCTCGTAACCCAACCCTAAACTACAACCTCATTCACAATATCTCAACGTCCTACATTTCTCATGCCAATTATCTATGCTAATTCATCACATTGTCTATATTTCCATTTATAGCACAAATTCTCAAAATTACCAAATATCTACATTACTCCAACTACATTGCAATTTCATCAATCCCTAATCCTTTCTCAACTATTTCAACGCAATGACAACCACCAATAACATCAAAATCAGCTTAAATATCAAGATCGAGGTTTAGAAATTACCCAAAGCTTGTGAGACGCACAGCTCACGCCTCGATCTTATTCGTCCTTCGATTTCCAAGTATGTTGTTCTCCCTTTGATGAGGAACAACTTTCCTTCTTACCACAACAGCTGATTCGGCCGAAAATGGGTGATTTTGATGAGTGAGAAAGTTAGGTTTCGGTAAAATGGGGGTTGGAAGAGAGAGAAAGTGAAATTGCAGGAGAAAAACACGGGTTCCTTATATAGACTGGAGGTAGGAGATCGATCTGTCGAGGGGTGAGATCGATCTACGTTTGAAATTTGGGGACGATCTGGGCAATTTATGCCTAGGAGTTCGATCTGTCGAGGGGTGAGATCGATCTCTTTATGGCTTTATGAGATCGATCTGCTCCTAAGGAGATCGATCTTCTCCCAAACAGAATCATTTGGAGATCGATCTCTTCCTTATGAGATCGATCCTTTCTCAAACAGAATCATTTGGAGATCGATCTCTTCCATTGGAGATTGTTCTGCTCCTCAAATTCCTCCTTCCTCGTCATTTTTAACTCACCAGATCGATCTCTCCTTCTCCCAGATCGATCTGTCCTCATACTTCATGCTTATTTTACACACTTAACATATAAATCTCCAATTATAATTCCCACAATTCACTTAGCTCAATAAATTACACTTCAAATTCTTATTACATCATTAAAATATGTCTGAAATTCTCAGATCTCACATTCAGCTATTTGGATCTATAAGCAACTACCCTCCCATCTTGCATCAATACATAGCCTAGTCCCTGATGAGAAGCATCGGTATACACTAAAAATCCTCCTGAGCTGGTAGGGATAGTGAGAATCGGAGTGGTGGTTAATGGACGCTTCAGCTCTTAAAAACTCCTCTCAGAATCATCGTCCCACATGAATGCTACACCTTTTCGAGTGAGACGTGTCAACGGAGTAGCCAACTTCGAAAATCCCTAAACGAATCTCCAATAATATCCTACTAAAATCAGGAAACTCCTGATCTCGGTGACTGTCCTTGGCTGTTCCCACTGAACTACGGCCTCAATCTTGGATAGATCTACTGATACTCCATCCCTCGACATAACGTGTCCCAAAAATAAGATTTGTGCCAACCAAAAGTCACACTTACTGAGTTTAGCATACAACTTCTGCTCTTGTCGGATATGCAATACAATCCTGAGGTGCTTCTCATGCTCCTCCTCGGATTTCGAGTATACTAATATGTCATCGATGAAGACGATAACAAACTGATCCAAATATGGCTTGAACACATCGTTCATCAAAGCCATGAAAGCTGTGGGAGCATTCGTTAATCCGAATGGCATAACCAATAATTCATAATGGCCATATCGGGTCCTAAATGCTGTCTTGGGTATATCTCCACTCCGAACTTTCAACTGATGATACCCAGACCTCAGATTAATCTTAGAAAAGACCTGCGCTCCTCAGAGCTAATCCAACAAATCATCAATGCGTGGAAAGGGATGCCTATTCTTAATGGTAGCCTTATTCAACAATCTGTAATCTATACACAATCAGAGGCTTCCATCCTTCTTCTTTACAAACAAAATCGCTGCTCCCTAAGGTGAAACACTCGGTCTGATGAACCCCCTATCCAACAACTCCCGTAACTATCTCTTAAGCCCCACCAGCTCAACTAAGGTCATGCGATACGGTGGTTTTGAAATAGGTTCAGTTCCAGGCACTAAATCTATACAAAACTCCATCTCTCTGTCTAGTGGTAATCTTGGCAATTTATTCGGAAAGACATCTGGGAACTCACTAACCACAGGAATATCTGCCAACTCCGGATGTGCCTTATCTGTATCAACCACATACGCAATAAAACCTTCAATAATTTCATTCCACAGTTAGCATAGTACATTATTTATTATAACCATAACTACTACTTTCATTTCTTTTCATTAAACTTTACAACAAAATCCGTAAGGCTAGAAAACATAATTGTCTTAGCATAACAATCTAAAACAGCATGGTTTGACGTTAACCAATCCATTCCTAAGATTACATCAAAATCACTCATACTTAACAATATTAGATTGGCTGTATTATCCTTTTCCCCTACTCTTAGTTTACAGTCGTTTAAAACATATTCAACTAACTGACTGTTATCCATAGGCGTACTAATCAACATCATCCTGCTTAAAGGTGTACGCTCTACATGTTTTGCTAACTTACATGCAAATGAAGACGATACAAATGAATGTGTGGCACCAGGATTAATTAAAACATATGCTTCTAAAACATACATCAAGATGTTACCTCTAATCACATCCGACGAAGCATCAGCCGTGACCTGGTCTAATGCATGTACTCCTGCTCGTCCAATGACCTGTTTCCCCTTCTCCTCTATCGTTGCTCTTCACCTCAGAATAGACGTATCAGCTGGAGCTCTCTCTGACTCCTTGCCCTTCTGTGGGGCAATATCAATAATCTTGGGGCATGCTCTCACCATATGCCCTAGCTTCCCACATCTGAAGCACAATTCACTAGAAATAGGACAAGGTCTACCTCCATGGAATCTACCACATCTGCTACACTGCTCAGTGGTAGGCCTCGGTCTTCCAATAGAAATACCTCTAGCTAGAGCTATAGCCAGATATGCAGGAGATCTAACAGTCTTCTCCTTTACTTTTTCGATTCATGGTCTCTTACCGAAGAGTCTCCTCCCTCATCGATATCTGAAACCTCTGGCACTGTCACTCACCGACCTCTTCCTATCTCGATTTTTACCCTTGCCAAATGTCTTGAACTCAGAGACATTCCTCTCATAGTCTTGCTCACAGAATTGTACCTTACGTACTGCCTCATCATACGTAAAGATATCAAATGGAATCAGTCTAGACTGTAATACTGGTCTCAGTCCATCAATAAATTTGCAGACCTTTCTCGTCTCACTACTCATAGTATCCGGGTCGTACCTACCCAGGGATATAAACCGTGTCTTGTACTCATCCACAGACTAAGTCCCCTGGCTCAACCCCAAGAATTCCTTCTGCAGCTTCCGCTACACTGTGTCTGGGACATACTACCTCCTAAAGGCATCCAAAAAGATATCCCAAGTGATCTCTAAGTGTCGTGCTCTCAATATAACCCTGGTGGACTTCCACCAATGCTTTGTTGATCCCTTCCGTACGAACGCAGCAAACACGACAATCTTGATCATCGTACACTCAAAGAATCCATATAACTTCTCCATCTCTCTCAGCCAATCCTCTAAAACAACGGGGTCCTTCACCCCACTAAATGACGGAGGTCCAAACTTTTGGAATTGTCGTAATTTATCAAGCTCACAACCATACCCCAAAGCACTACTGTCGTGTCGTGGAGTAACATGAGAAGGTGTGTCCTGAGCTGGTGTGGGTGTAGGAGTATCTGTAGGTTGTGGCGTCTAAGCTGGCTGTACAGGCGTACCAGGTGCAGCTGCCTCACTAGGTGCAGTCCCTGCATCCTGTCCCTGTCCACCTGGTAAAGTCTGTGCTAGTAACTCCACTTTAGTCTCAAGGCGATGTTCTAATCTCATAAAGCATGCCTCGATACTCTCTGGTACTTGAGTGAGACCTGTCGTCTCATCTCGGGTCTCAAGCCTACCTCTACGGCCTCGAGCCCTACCTTTAGCCCCTCTACCACGGCTATATTAGCCATAATGGCTCAATTCCTACATTTATAACCATTAATTAGTCTGATTCCCATCTTGTATACACAATTGTAGCTTAATAAAGCACAGTACTATAAGGATGTACACTTTCCTAAATATTAATACTGACTCTCATCAAACCAACTTTGCTCTTATACCACTCTGTTACGACCTTCGATGACTTACTAAAATTCACTACAATTTTTTTTTGCATTTTACTTACCTTTCTTTCTGTTCAATCACCAAACCGTTAGGCTGTGATTCAATATTAGTCACCTCAACCACATTCATTTCATAACATGCATACAAGTTAATACAATTATTAATTCACTATAAATACTCTCTTCTTGAAGTAAACTTATATACATTAATACAATTAATTTACATATACATCCTCGAACGTATATTCGTTTATTTAATTGTGTTTTTACATTGTTCAATACAAAACGCCCAAATGTGTATACCTTTCGTAAGATGGGTATGCAACGGATAAAGGAATACCAGTCCTTAACCGAGCTCAACTACTGTGAACGCTTTGTAGAGAGGAGAAAATAAAAAGAGGGTGAGCTCATAGCTCGGTAAGGAAATAAGGTAAGCAAGTAGATAACCACACTATCTACAAAATATAATGCTTATGCCAATAAATCATTTCCTTTTCGATTCACATCTAAAGCATGTATCTTTCTTGAAACATTTGTGCAAGTATATATATATATACAAATCGTCAGTATGAACTGAAAACATGTCGGTTTAATAACCTCAGCAATTTATGCAAAGCATTGCATTTTTATCTAAACATTGTAAATCACATTTCATTATTCCATTTCAATTAAATCAAAACAAGGATGGCATATCATCATGTCAAAACATGGAAATCTGGGCCTCATCCATCCCTCGGGTTACCCTTTCACACACAAGGTCACATGTCGAGGCTCAACCCATCCCTCAGGTCTACCCAATTTATAAAAACTCATGTGACAATTCAAACAATAAATATTAGTAAGGTGAGATAGGCGACTACTTGTTCCAAGATTATGATCATATCTCATTTTTCTGTGATCCCAAGCTACACAGTGCTCTGTGTGCGGGGCTTCACATTTGTTGTAATGGGAGGTGGGTCAAATCCTCAACCGTCAGCCACAACTCTATATCATCGTGTACTCACGGTACAGCGTACTCCATGTGACATACACGGTACAAAGTACTCCATGGACCCAATCCTCATAGTAGGTTGTGCCTGCCATAGGTCTTAGCCCTCATACCATGGATAATAGTTTCGATAGCCCTCGACCATATCTCAAAAATTTACACGTTCGAGCATATAATCGGTGCGACACATAGTCTACACAAACTCCCAATACGACTATTTCATGCTATCTCTTTCAAAAATGGTACGTACAAGTAAACTCCAACACGACTACATGCACAAGTCATATAAGTCTAATGCGAGCAATGCTCCCAGTACTATGTCACGTAAAACTTAGGATGAGCAATGCTCCAATACTCTATCATGCATCAATCAATAAAACTTAGTATGAGCAATGCTCCAGTACTCTATCATGCAAAAATCACATTAAAATCAAGTAAGAGAAATACTCAAGTACTATGTGATGCATATCTGGTAAAATCTAGTGCGAGTATTACTCTAGCACCAAAGGTTTTCACACAAACCGATAGATGACTTATTACAATTGAAATTCACTCAATTAAATCAAATCGGCACTATAACGTGCTGTTTTCACATATATCAAGAAAACATTAGCTAGTCTATCCATGCACTGTCAAATAATGTCAAAACTAGTCACAAACATGCTTTCTAAGCTTTTTGCCCTTAATTGGGGTAAAATCACAATTTTACCTTGTTGGTTCCTACCGAAATTTTTCATATTCGAAAATCCATATACGATTTAAATACTCAAAATTCTATTCGAATTACATATAGCTACCTCTAGCTAATCACAAAATTCCCTTACCTCTGATCAGCTAAACCTCGGTGCTGCTAAACCTCTCAGTCTGATCAGCTTCCAATATAAACTCTGAAGCTATAGATAACCATTCACATCAGTATACCTTAATATACTTAATTTTCACCCGCATGAATTTCAAATCAATAAATTAGGCCTTTTCACACCCATTTAGCCTTATTACATCTCATTGGACCTTACTCTCTCTTAAGTCCATTTCGATTTTACCATTTATTTCTCGAGAACCTGTTAGACTCAGCAAGTCTATTGACTCCAATTGAACTGGCATAAGTCTTCAAATGACTTAAGTTCATCATTTTCTCCCATTATGGGATTTCACCATGCATCTCATATACCTATTTTCATTCCTCATCTATTCCAACACATGTATTTCACAAAACTATCTTACAATCATATATGCATGCTTAATAACATCACTACATGCTTAAATCATCATCAAATCCATGCCAAATCAACTTTCTCTCATTTTCTCACACTAAGCTAAATTTTAGGTCATGGAGGATTAGCATGTTCCTGGATGTTTTCAGCCAACAAAACATACACCAATCAACTCACCAAGATACCTACATTAACATACTTGAAGTTGGTGTATTGAAATCTTACCTTGCTTGATTTTTCCTTTTTTGCCAAATTGGGGGAAATCCACATTACTCCTTCAATCCTTGATTTCAGCTTCTAGTTTTCAACTATGTTTTTCTCCTCTTCACAGGGAACAACTTTGTTGAAATAAATCTCTCTTAAAACTGATTGAAGGTGAAGACTTTTGGAGTAGAAAAGTTAGGTTTTCACTTGGTTTCAATGGGGATTCCTGTTTCTCAGAGAAGGAAGGTGCAGCAGTTGAGTTTATATAGAATTGCCTTAGGAGATCGATCTTCGAGCAGTGAGAGATCAATTTGCCATGTGTTTATCTCTTCAGAATTTAACCTTGAGAAGGTAATATCGATATGCCCCTTGGTATGAGATCGATCTGGCTCAAATAAAATCACTTAGAGATTGATCTAGCCCTTAAGAAGAGATCGATCTGTGCTATCCAAAATCTTGTAGAGATCGATCTGTCTCAACCATAATTCACCCAAGATCGATCTAATTTGAATGAGGGATCAATCTCCCTCTTGCAGAATGCTTTGGCCTTGTATTTCAAGCCATGAGATCGATCTTTCCTTGCTAATGAGAACGATTTGCCCTTCATCTGTAGCATTCCTGCTGTAATTTTCCCAAAAATTCAAAGATATATTCATATTCAATCTGCTTCATTACTTGTTTTGCATTTCATTCACATTTGAAACTTAAAAACATTCATTTCTTATGATTCATATCAAATGTCACTTGTCTGTACATCACGAAATCATAAAGAATACACATGAATTTATGGGCCTTACAGCCCAGTGCCCTACGCGCTGGCTTGGCCCTGTGTCCAATACCCCTACGCCTACGTTTGCTTCCCTGCAAAATAGCTTGCAACCCAGTGCGCACCCCTGCACCAGATTGTCTACACCCGATCTTTCCCAGTCTACGCCCCTGCTCTATGATAAGCCAGCGCTTGGCTCTTGCCCAGTACCCTGCATGCTTGCACCCTCTGCTGTAGCACTCAGACACTGCTCCACGCCTACACCCAGACCATGCCCAACCTACACCCCTGCTACGCCAGCCCTGCACCTCCATGCCCCTGCCTATTGAGTGACTATAAGAGAAAGGGGAAAATGAGAGAAGAAGGGGTTGGCTGTGAGAGAATAGTAACAAGGAAGGAAAATAGAGGAGAATAGGGGAAGGGAGAGAGAAATTGGAGAGGTGTTTGGTTGATGGTGAAGATGATGATGGTGATGGTGATGATGCCGAGACCAAGGCTGGAGATAGTGGTGCTCGGAAGATGGAAAAGATAGAGTTGTCGAAGAGGTGAAGGAAGCCAAGAAGGGAAGAAAGAGGAGAAGGGGGAGAAGAAAGGAAACGAAGGAGAATTTGGCGCCTTCACACCAAAGTCAAACCGAGAAAAAAAAAGAGATAGAGAAGAAAAGATTTTTTTATATTTTACAAAAATATTAATACTAGGAGGTAGTGAAAAAAACACAAGGAGAAAAATTCAAAAAGTAAGTAAAAGAGTTTCGAGGAGGAAAATATACTGAGAAGGCCGGATCCATCAACTCCAGACATAAGGTATTTAGGACTACGTGCAGACACCGAGGTAAGAAAAATTGGGTTGTGCTATTAGAGATGAATGCACATATTTTTCGATGATTTTTGGTAGATATGAATTTAGGAAATATATATTTATGCTATAGAAAAATTACCTATGAACTGTCGAAATTTTACTGCGTATATTTACTGTGTATTTGAAGACTACGAACCTTAGGACGAAATTTTGATATGCTGAACGTAGAAAATCCCTAGGCAAATTTTACTGCCCGAAATTTAGAAAGAAGTTTTAAGGAACCTTGAATTGTCCCGATTTTCCAGAATAGCCATATTTACTGTATTTAAATAAATATTATAGTGTTTTTAAAATTATTGAGAAAAATCCCAAAATTTTAGATTTTGCGTCGAGACTATGTTTTATGAATTTTTAGCTGAAAAGGGCAAGACCAGCCCCTTTTAATCTATTTTTAAATGCTGAAAATGAGATTTAAGTGTTCTGAAGTTAAAACTGTGTTAGACACCTATTTTGAGCTATTTCATGAAACAAATGGAATTTTATATGTATTTTAAGACATGTGTACTGTTTATGAAAATTTCTAAACGAGATGTGCTGGAGTGTGTGCTAACTGTATCGCATGGACCGACTTGCACTGACAAGATGTGCTTAAACGTGTGCTGACTATGTGTCGCACAGCCTGACTCGCACTAACGAGATGTGCTTTAGCGCGTTCTGATTGTATCGCACGGATCGACTCGCACTGACGAGATATGCTTGAGCGCGTACTGACTGTGTGTCGCACGGCCTGACTCCCACTGACGAGACATGCTTGAGCTCACACAGACTGTGTTGCACAGTTCGACTCGCACTGGATTTTGATCTAAGTCATAAAGTAAAATCGTGCCAATCGTCGTGTATTGCTGTGTGATCTTGCACTGACCTGCTCGCACGTGTAAGGCCTGTAAATTTGTATGTATTCTTATGACTTCGTGATGTACAGATAAGTTACATTTGATATGAATCATAAGAAATGAGTGGTTTTAAGTCCTAAATATGCATGAAATGGAAATTTAATAGTTAAGCAAATTAATATGAAGTTAACATTGATTTTCTGGGAAAAACTGCAATAAGAATGCTGCAGATGAAGGGCAGATCGATCTCATAAGCAAGGGGAGATCGATCTCATGGCTTGAAACTCAATGCCAATGCATTCTGCAAAGGGGAGATCGATCCCTCATTCAAGGTAGATCGATCTTGGATAGGTTTTGGTTGAAGCAGATTGATCTCATACTAAGGAGCAGATGGATCTCACTTTTTTAATATCGAATTCTAGAAAAGTAATGACACAGAGCAGATCGATCTCATACTAAGGAGCAGATCGATCTTAACTTCTCAGAATTGAATTCTGAATAGATAAACACGAGGCAGATCGATCTCTCATGGCTAACAAATCGATCTCCAAGGTAAATTTTATATATACTGGACTGTTGCACCTTCATTTCTTCGAGAAACTGAAACCCCTTTGAAAACTAAGTGAAAACCTAACCTTTGTAATCCAAAAATCTTCATCTTTCAATCAGTTTTGAGTGAGATTTGTTTCAGCAAAGTTGTTCCTTATGAGAAGGAGAACAACATAGTTGAAAACTAGAAGTTGAAACCTAGGATTGAAGGAGCAAGGTGAATTTCCCCAATTTTGCAAAAAGAGCAAAAATTCAAGCTAGGTAAGATTCAATACACCAACTTCAAATATTTTAATATAGGTATATTGGTGAGTTGATTGGTGTATGTTTGAGTTGCTGAAAACATCTTGAATATATAAAATCTCCATGACCTAGATTTTTGGCTTCGATGTGAAAAAATGAGAGAAAGTTGTTTAGGAATGGATTCAATGATGATTGAAGCATGTAGTGGTGTTATTAAGCATGTATAGATGATTGTAAGATAGTTTTATGAAATACATATATTGGAAATGGACTTAAGAAAGAGTAAAGTCCAATGAAAAGTAATAAGGCCAAATGAGTGTAAAAAGGGCTAAAGGCATTGATTTGAGATTCATGCAAGTGAAAATTTAGTGTATTGAGATATACTGATATCAATGGTTATCCATAGCTTTAGAAATTATATTGAAAATTGATCAGAC
This sequence comes from Firmiana major, assembly GCA_033439115.1. Lineage (NCBI taxonomy): Eukaryota > Viridiplantae > Streptophyta > Magnoliopsida > Malvales > Malvaceae > Firmiana > Firmiana major. The sequence goes on along the minus strand of CM065907.1, from coordinate 36,448,310 downwards.
TACAAGGTTTAACAGCACCGAGAAAGTGAGGTCATGCGATGTAATCCGAGGTAAGGGAATTTTTTGAGTAGCTAGAGGTAGCTACATGTATTTCGAATAGAATTTTGAATATTTATATTGTATATGAAATTTTGTATATAGAAAAGTTTCGGTAGGAACCGATCAGGTAAAATTGTGGTTTTATCCAAATTAAAGGTAAAAAGCTTAGAAAGCATGTTTGTGACTAGTTTAAAGTTGCTTGACAGTTGCATAGATAGATTGGCTAATGTTTTCATGTTATATGCGAAAACAGCACGTTATAGTGCCGATTTGAATTAATTGAGTGAAATTCAATTGAAATAAGCCATCTATCGGGTTTTTGTGAAAAACCATTGGTGCTAGAGTAATACTTGCACTAGATTTTATGAGATATGCATTACATAGTACTTGAGTATTTCTCGTACTTAATTTTAATGCAATTTATGCATGATAGAGTACTAGAGCATTGCTCGTACTCAGTTTTATTAATTGATTCATGATAGAGTATTCGAGCATTGCTCATACTCAGTTTTACATGACAGAGTGTTAAGAGCATTGCTCGTACTACATTTATATGACTATATGCATGAGGTAGTGATAGAGTTTACTTGCACATACCGGTTTTGAAAGAGATAGCATGAAATAGCCGTGTTGGGAGCTTGTGCAGATTGTGTCTCGCACTGATTATATGCTCACTCGTGCATTTTGAGATATGACCAAGGGCTATCGAAATTATTATCCATGGTATGAGGGCTAAGACCTATGACAGGCACCCCAACTATGAGGATTGGGTCCATGGAGTACCTTGTATCCTGTATGTCACATGGAGTATGTTATACCGTGAGTACACGATGATATAGAGTTGTGAGCTGATGGTTGAGGATTTGACTCACCTCCCGTTACAACAAATGTGAGACCCCACACACTAAGTACTGTGTAGCTTGGGATCACAAAAAATGAGTTATGATCATAATCTTGGAATAAGTAGTCGCCTATCTCACTTTACTAATATTTCTTGTTTGAATTGTCACATGAGTTTTTATAATTACCCGAGGGATGGGTTGAGCCTCGACATGTGACCTTATGTGTGAAAGGGTAACCCGAGGGATAGGTGAGGCTCAGATTTCCATGTTTTTACATGATGATATGCCATCTTTGTTTTGATTTAATTAATATGGCATAATGAAATGTAATTTACAGTATTTACATGAGAAATGAAATGTTTTGCATAAATTGCTGAGATTTTTAAACCAGCATCTTTTCAGTTCATACTGATGATTTGTATCTATATGTATATATTGCATAAATGTTTCAAGAAAGACACATGCTTTAGATGCGAATCGAAAAGGAAATGATTTCAAGGCATGAGCATTGTATTTTGTAGATAGTGTAGTTATCTACTTGCTTGCCTTATTTCCTTACTGAGCTGTAAGCTCACCTCCTTTTTATTTCCCCTCTTTACAAAGTGTTCACAGTAGTTGGACAGGGTTGAGGATTGGTATTCCTTTATCTGCTGCATACCCATCTTACGAAAGGTATACACATTTGAACGTTTTCTACTGAACAATGTAAAAGCACAGTTATATAAACGAATGTACAGTCGGGGATGTATATGTACAAATATTTGTATTAATGTATATGAGTTTACTTTTAACAAAAGAGTACTTATAGTCAATAAATAACTGTATTGACATATATGCATATTATGGAATGAATGTGGTTGAGATGACTAATATCGAATCACAATCCAATGGTTTGGTGTTAAGTTATGATAGAAAGAAAGGTAAGTAAAATGCGAAAAAAATTTGGTGGTTTTTGGTAAGTCACGGGAGGTCATGACAGCACATGATTTTAAAGTGTTTTGATAAACCGTGCCTGTCAGACGTGTATTGCTATGTGATCTAGCACGTACCTGCTCACACATGATTAGAGGTAAAGAAGGCGATGGAAATTATATGGAAATGTGAATGATGTCGAGGTCCATGGAGTACGATGTACCGTGCTGTGTGCACGTGAATACGATATACCGTGTGACTGGAAATGAAATTATATGGAAATGTGAATTGAGAACAATGCACGATCCATGGAGTACGATGTACTGTGCATGTGAGTACGCTGTATAGTATTATTGAGAAATAGAGAAATGAGTAAGCCGATTGGGTAGCTGACCACTCCCATGACACTTGACATCCCGGCTCACCTGGCCCGTGATTGCCCGGACTCACTGACATTAGCCAATTGTCATATTGATTGATTGATTATTGATGATGACTATTCTGCCATGCCTCACTTATTTGTTTTGTCTGAACTGAGTTTTGATGAAGTGACTTTCTGATATGAAATGAGTTTTATTTTACTGCATTCGATTTAAATGATATTTTGTAGTAATGTTTTCTGTGATACCCATACTATGAGAAAATTGTAATTTTGTGATACTGATAGTGTGAGAAAATAATAATTTTCACTGTACTACACTGAACTATATGGTATTACTTCAAGCCCGTATTTTTGTAGATAGTGTATTTATCTACCTGCCACTTGATTTTTCTTACTGAGCATGTTGAGCTCATCCCTTACTTTACATCCACAGAGTTCCCTCAATAGTAGAGGTTGATGGATAGATTTTAATCTGCGGCCATACGTCAGAGGGACACCCTTCTATGCACAAAGGTATACCCTGTTTAGACATGTAATTGGTGCCTAATTTTGTAAGTACAGTAATACAGTATTATATTTGAGTTTGAGGGAAATATGTGAACTTAATCATGTGTAACAAACATTTATTCTGTTTAATTATGAAAACAATTACTCAGATTTTATATTCAATTTGTTACCGTAAAATACATAAGAATGATAATTTACTATAGGAAACAATCATAGACTTATAGCCCAACTAAGGAAAGAGTAAGAAAATGGGGTCGTTACAACTTGTGCATCCATGTGGCAAAGGCGTGTGGGCACCATGTGTAAGCATGTGCCTTTCATGTGTTTGGCATGTGGTTCTATGTACTTAGCCTCCAAGATTGCATAAGATGGTGCATGTGAAGTGCTAGGTGGATGAAAGAGATCACATGCATTATAGGACAAGCTACCTTACTATATTGGCCTTTAGTACTGAAATTTCATCTTTTAGTGAGCCTAGTCCAATTCTAGATCTGTTTCAGCCCAAAAGTCTCCAAAAAGACTAGATTTCAACTCAAATTTATTTATTTACATAGTTTGAGGAAATTAAACAAATTTGGGAGATAATTAACAAATTTCACAAGATGATTAAGCAAAATTAATCAATTGAGCATGTAAATAACTCTATTTTCATAGATTTATCAATGATAATCATATTAAAGTTAGGAAATGCTTTGGAAAGGTAGGAGTTAGGTGGTCGACATACTTTTTAATAAAATTTGACACACTAATAAGATGCATGAGGAATGGAAAAAGAGCGCTTTGGTACCTTTTTATAAGAATAAGAGAGATGTTCAAAGTTACTCTAACTACTAAGGCATAAAACTAATAAGTCACACGATAAAATTATGAGAAAAAAGTTATAGAACTGAAATTAAGGAAGAATATAGAAATATTGGAGAATCAATTTGATTTTATGCCTAGCCAATCAACTATGGAGGTAATACACTTGTTTAGACAGCTTATGGAGTGTTCTCAAGTACAAGGTAAAGATCTTCATATAGTTCTTATAAACTTAGAGAAAGCATAAGGTAAGCTACTTAGGGAGGTGTTATGGTGGTCCTTAATGAAGAAAAGAGTCCCCTTAAAATATATTGAAATAATTAAGGACATGTATGGAGATGCAAGAATACATGTGAGTACTTATGAAGGGCAAATATCATAGTGGGACTACATCAAGGGTCAACATTAATCCTATTATAGTTCGCTATAGTAATGAACATGCCGAAAAAATCCATCTAGGATAATGTGCCCAGGTGTATGATATTTGTAAATGATATTATCTTGTGTACTAAGATTAAAACGAAGGTTAACTCGAAGTTAGAACTGTGGAAACAAACATTAGAATCAAGAGGGTTTAGGCTAAGCAGAGTAAATACTGAATACATGGAATGTAAATTTAGTTCAAATAAAGAGGAAGATCAAAATCAAGTAATACTAGATGGGGTGGAGATCCCTAAACAAGATTATTTAGATATTTATGGTCAATCATACAGATGGATAAAGAGATTGACGGCGATGTGACTCATTAGATCCAAGCTAGCTGGAGCAAGTAGAGAAGCATACAAGTGTGTTATGCAATAAAAGAATTCCTACATGGTTGAAGGACAAGTTTTACAAAATAGTTGTTAGTCAAACATTGCTTTATGATATTGAATATTGGATCACTAAAAGACTGCATACACAGAAGATAAGTGTAGTAGAAATGTGAATGTAGCGTTGAATGTATAGATATACAAGAAAATGATGAAATGAAAAATGAAGACATTTGCATGAAAGTTGGAGTGGAACCTATCGAAGACCAAATGAGCGAAAGTTATTTACATTGGCTTAGACAAATAGGATGTAGACTTGTGGATGCTTTTGTTAGGAGAGTGGAGGCTATGAGCAATGCAAAAATGTTTTAGGTTAGGGAAAGATAAAAAAAGAATTGGAATGAAGCTATCTAGAAAGGTATGGCAGAATGACTATTAGAAAAACAAATTGCCTTATATAGGAATGAGTGGATGAGGAGAATTTATGCTGAGGACTTAGCAAGAGTTCATACATTGGTTCATGTAACCTATACTAGTATTGGGATAAAGGCACTGAAGATGTATACATTTAATAGAATTAAATATAAGTTTAAAATATTTAACATATACTCACATTAGAATATAACTTCATTACACTTTATTTTGATAGAAATTAAAGATAATTTTAAAATTAAATAAATTCTCATTATTTTGTAGTTTAAAAGAGTTTGGGTAAAGAAAGAATGAAAAAAAAACAAATAGTAAATTAAATAATTAATAAAAGATAAATTTATCATTTCATTTAAAATTAACTTAGTAAATAACACTTTAATAGCATAGTTATTGATGGTTTCATCTCACGCTCAATCAATAAAAATGTGGTGCAGCGGAATATAAAGTTAAACAAGTCAAATACCAAAACTTCCCTTAGATCAAACTTAATACAAATATACATATAAAAATCAGCATACTTGAGAAACAATGGATTTCAAAATTAAATTCCATACCCTGTCTTGAGCACTTGTAAACTCAAGATGAAACTCTATTTTATCTTGTATAGCTTGGCTAGGTTGCTTCAAATCCATAGTCGTTCAAATGTCCGACCTCTAACAGTTATTTACACATATAATAGTTAGAACCTTCTAGAGGATAAATTGTATTATGGTTATTTCTATGCTAGTAGATTGAAATTATAAATTTCACCATCCAATATTGATTTATCTCACGTAATTAAGAAACTATTTCTTGGTGGGCAAGAAATAAGAGACAAAAGAAGAAAATCAAGAAAACTAGCAAGCAAGGGGTGGCAACAAGGAAGCTTATTCTTAACCTTTTGTTATAACTTCTAGGGTTTTCTTTCTTTCTTTGGATGGTTGGCCATAATGAGGTTTATATATTCTAGGGTTTTGTCTGTCATTTAATTGGTATAATATCCCTTTAGACATTAAACTTATTATAATTATAATTAGGACCACAATTTAATTAAACATTTATAATTAAGCTTATCTAATTAAACCTTTTAATTAGGCCTAATCATAATTCAACTAAATAAGCTAATTAAGAAATTCCAAATTTCCAAAGCATATAAATTTATTTTAGTCCATTTATTACCCTTATTGTGTGTGACCTATTAGGCTTCTAACATTTTGGCAATGAATTAAATATTTATTAACTTCATAGATCAAGAATGGCTTTCAAGAATGCATCATGACTACCCAAATATCAAAAAGGTCAAATGATTTGACTAACCTATTTAGTATACAATATCTCGGTATAATTGAATCATTTTATCTCAATATCTCAAGAATTGAAGCATGGCTTAGTGTCTAGTCTATGCACATTTCCATACTTACCTTTTAGCTACCAATATTAACTCTAACTTATAATATTTCTTTTCCATATTTACCTTTTAGCTACTAATATTAATGTAAGACCCTCAAATTCATAAGTACATACATGTACATGCTATGTGAAGCATAAATGATGTAAAGTCCATAGAATTAATGTACACACTTGTATTATGAGTTTGTGATGTATGTACAAGTTTCGTTATGTACAAATAATAACAAATGGACTTTCGTAGAGGATGAATGTGAGTGGAATGGAAAATGAGTGGTGTGGTAAAATGGAATGAAGTATGCATAAGTTGCATAAATGGTTATACTCCATTTGGTTGTAAATTGTATACCTTTGGTTATACAATGAATGGACAGAAGTCTTAATGTATATAAAGTATGAATGGATGTCATTTTCGAGCCTTCAAGGTGATTGGATGAGAAAATGACTATGGCAGCAAAATAAATGAAGTTTGGTGAGTGTTTACTGCAGAAAACTGCAGTAAAATCTGGAAAATATGAATGAGAGATCGATCTCATGGGATGAGAGATCGATCTCGAAGAGCCAAAAATGCTCTTATTTGAGCGATGGAATAAGTCAGATCGATCTCCTATGGGGCCAGATCGATTTGCTAAGCATTCTATGAAGAAGGAATCGATCTTTAAAGAGCCAGATTGATTTCCTTAAGCTGCTGACTTGTAACAGATCGATCTCATGCTAGACCAGATCTATCTCCTTAAGGTTCTGTGTTGTGCAGATCGATCTCATGCTAGGAGCAGATCGATCTCATTAAGCCTGAAGGGTCGGTTTTGAGAGGAAAAAGTGTAGGGCAGATCGATCTCATTGGAGAGCAGATCGATCTCATAGAGACAATTCTATAAATACTGGACTTCTACACTTCAGTTTGCACGAGAGAAACTATTCCATTCAAAAGTAAAAGTGTAACCTAGCCAAGAAACACTAGAAAACTTCAATTTGTGTTCAGTTTTGAGTGAGATACAGTTAAGCAAAGTTGTTCTTAGCAAGAAGAGAGCAACATACTTGGAACAAAGGATTGAAATCAAGAGTTCAAGGAGCAAGGAGGATTTTACCATTTTTGATGAAAAAGGAAGGAAATTTCAGCTAGGTAAGAGTTAATGCACCAAGTTGATATATGTTAAACTAGATGTGTTGATGAGGTTATTGGTGTATATATGATTTGTTGGAAATGAAAGGAGAATGAAAAATCACCATGACCTAGTTTTGGCATGAAAATGAGAAAATGATGAGGAAATTGAGTTAACATGAGTTTGATGATGAAATATGCATGTATGAAAGATTATGAGTTAATCTTATGAAATGCATATATTGGAAATAAGGAGAAATAAAGATAGTTATGTGAAAATGGGATTTTATACCATATTGAGAGAAAATAGTAAGATGATGTGTTTAATTGAGATTTTTAAATGAGTATATAGAGAGATATTAACGCCAATAATTATTACAGCATCGAAAATCATCGTGGAAGCTGCTCGAACTACGAAAGTGAGTTGCACTGAGGAAGAGAGGTCACTTGACGTGATCTGAGGTAAGGGAATTTCGTGAGTAGCTAGAGATGGCTACACGTATATTTGAATTAGAGTTTTGATATTATACTCTATATGAATTCCTTAAATAGATGTGCTGTGTGATTGGAACCAATGAGATAAAGTGTGATCTTATCCAAAAATAGGGTGCAAATACCTTAGAAGCATGTTGTGACCCAAAATGAATAAGCTGCATGATAGAATGGCTAATGTTTTCGTGTATATGCGAAAACAGTACATTTAAGTGCCGTTTGAATTGAATTGAGTGAGTTGTAATTTGAATAAGCCTTCTATCTGGTTTTGTGTGAAAACTATAAGTGCTAGAGACTACTCGCACTATATTTTGAGATATGCATCATAAAGTACCGGAGTATATACTCGTGCTTGATTTTAAATGCGATTTATGCATGTTAGAGTACTGGGAGCATAGCTCATACTCAGTTTGTGATTGATGCATTATAGAGTATTGGGAGCTTTGCTCATACTCCATTTTACATGATAGAGTACTGGGAGCATTGCTCGTACTCAGTTTTCATTGATTTATACATGACATAGTATTTGAGCGATGCTCGTACTTGATTGAAAAGAGAATTATGCATTAACCTAGTGTTAGAGGTTACTCGAACTAGTGTATGATATTCTGAGATGCATACACAGTGTTTAAGAGGCGGAGTGTTGATTATGAGTCACACTCAAGGCACGCACTGTAGCTTTTACGTGATATATAAGACATGTTATAGAAAAATCGTGACGATTTCCTCCGTGTAGACTGAGTGTCACACTGTTCAGATGTTCGCACGTGGATTTAGAGACGTGGCATTGATTTCCGTAGTATGAGGGCTAAGACTTATGGCAAGCACCCCGACTATGATGTATTTCCATGGTATGAGGACTAAGACCTATGGCAGGCATCCCGACCATGAGGAAGGGTCCACGGGTGATACGAACTTAGTGCCCACTCTGAGTGACCTAGACATTCTATCCGCAAGTGCACGGGTCGTACAAGTAATAATGGGATTTGAATCCCGGATTATCGTCCCACAGAGAAGTTGATTAGCCTAATTAACTACCGGTTAATCTTACCCTAAATATATCCTAGCAAATTAAGAATTTTCAATGGGTGATCTACAAGGCCAACAATACTGAAAATAATAAAAACTATAAAATAAAGAAAATCAAACAGAGCTAAAATTACTTACAATGCTCCAAGCAATTAAAAGCAAATACCTACAAAAAATAATTAAAACAGTTAAAATTAATTAACGCAATTAACTAAAATGGAAATATAAAAATTAAGAAACAAAATTAATTAAACTAAAATTAAACAAACTTAAAATAAAATATGTATGAAATTAAACTACTTAATAAAAATGCAAATTAAGCTAACCTAAAGTCTAATAAAATAAAACCTCTATTAATCCTAAAGAAATTCCTAAATATAACAAAGAAACTAATTACCTATTAAAATGTCCCTAAATTAATTATAACTCTAACTAATTACTAACTTGTCTAAATAAAAAAATATAGCAAGAAAAATAAATATTTTTTATTTTTAAATTTTAAGCTGAAAACTAAATTAAAATTTCATGAAACAAATTAAATCTAAATTAATTCTAAATGCAACTCAATAAGTCTACACTAAAATTAAGTCCTAAAGCCTATGATATAAAATCAACAATTAACATAAATTAAAACTAAAAATTAAATTAACAAACAAAACACTATAAGTAACCTACAATTTTCAATTAACAATTAACCTAACTTAACAACTACTACAAGGAATGAAAACAATAATAAAAATGCATTAAACTTTAAATAGCAAAAATGAAATGTGGCCAAACATGGCATTAACCGAATGTCCAGCCGAGTGGTCCCGTGCATGTACTGTGCACGTTTCCTCTCCATTTTGCTTTCAGTCTATCCAAGTAATGTACAAGTGCTCTAGCTGCAGTCCTTGACTGCTGCATCAGGTGCTAGCCGCACATTCCCTTAGCTAGACTGCCCACTTGGTTACACGGCCTTTGAAAGCTGTAACCGACCCCAGCCTGCTGTCTTCTTCTTATGCTGTCTGCCGAACCTAGTCACTTGCTGCCCTTCTCAACAGACCAACACAGCAGCTGTGCACCATTCCTGTAAACCAAAAAAAAAAAACAGTTCTGACGACAAGAGTAATTAACGGCACCTAACATTGCAAAGTAGTAGCTAAGCTAACTCAAACAAAGCAAGAATGGAACTTAAGGCTAAAGCAGAAAAGTTTAAGGAAGCTAGCAAGTTGCTGTTGAAAAGCCAATAATTAATGGAACAATATAGCTTGGAAAAGTAAACCAAAATTAACAGTGAATAACACATGAAACAGAGCATAACAGAGGAGATTTCTAGTTCCTATCCACTGCCATGAGGTAGCATCTGTTTGCCATAGCGTAGCATCAGTTCTGCCAGCTTTAGCACTGGTTTACACAATTTTCTCTACCCTCCAGCATTGTTTCCTCATGCCACTTGACTTTACCCAAAATCGGCAATATATGAAAACGCACCAACTGGAAACTTTAAAGGGAATGAAATAAATACATATGCAGGAAATGAAAATGAACAGAGGCTAAGCTGATGAAGACATTACTGTGTCACCTAGCCTTGAACCGATCAACAATGTTTAAACCCAACCAAACCAGCAAATCCGAATGAACAGTAGAAAATCAAAAGCATGAAACCAACATAATAAGCAACCCGAAAGTAACAACTATAGAAAAATATAGTTTTTCATGAAAAGCCGAGCATAAAAATAAAGGACTGGAATTTTAATAAAACCAAGAAGAAGAGAAATAGAAATGGTAACTATTCATTAATGTAAAAATATCAAAGAACTAGAAATGAGCAAAAGCTTTTCATGAAAATGAAAATTGACGTGAATAGTAACAAAAATGGTGGCTAACGAGAAAATAAAAACTATTCTAAAACTATTTTACCCTAGGCTACTTCTTACTCTACCCTAACTACTTTACCCTAACCTACACTACTCCTAAATTCTACACTACTTGATTTTTTTTTTCAATTGCCATCATGTTCTATTTATATACACAATTAGGGGTACAATGGTAATTTTCCATCCTAGATGAGTTGGCATTGTTTGGCCACTTGTCTTCCTTTGATTTGCTGTAGAGTATATATTTCCACATCACTCATCTTTTTCTCCAATTGGTTGTGCGATGTTGCCCTGCGTGTGTCTTCCAGAAGGTTGGCACAGTGTCTGTCGATCTTATCGTTTCAGAGCGAATAAAATACGGACATCTGGCATCATGCGTGTCCAGACGACTTAGTGACTCGGTCTGCAAATTAGAAGTGGTCCAATCTCCTTTAGCCCATTTTCAGCCCAGTTTTGACTGAAACGACTGAGTTTCATCTGGATTTAATTTACCTGCACATTAGAGAATTTTAATTAAATACAGGGGATAATTAATAAAATAATAAGGGGATTTAATTAATTAATTAAGAAATTAAGTACAAATAATTCTATTAAAAATAGAATTATCACACCCCCAAACTTGAGTTTTTGCTTGTCCTCAAGCAAAACAAAACAAATGCAGGAATGACAAGTACTAAACACAATAATTTTCCCAATATTATCCTCAAAGATAAAGTACCAACTATGATCTCAAAGTCTCACAATTACAAGTCCAACATTTAGAATTATTCCATCATAAGTCCTAACCCAAATTGGACTCCTCGTGTGTGTGTGAAAAATGTCAAAGCCACTACTCAGTACATTACCTAGATCAGATTATGCAAACACAGTGAATGCAAAGTCAATGGCATGTGATCATTCCCATAAGTTTGCTTTTCACTTCTCTCTCCACTAATGTAGTCATACTTAATCAAAGATCAATAGGACTTCATTAAGCTTGTAATGTAAGGCTGGGGTTAAGGTATGATAAAGTCAATTTAGGTTTAATTACCCCTTAACATGCATTACTTCTAGGATCTTTAATGTAAGAGCTCAAATTATTTCCCCCAAACTTATTTATTTCACTAGACATTTTATTCTTTTTTTCTTGTATTTTTCATCTTTCTTCTTTTATTTTTTTCTTTTTCTTTCATTTTTATTTTTTTTTTCAAAATATACTCCACCACTATTACTTAATACCCATATGTACAAGGCTCATAATATATCCCAATTAATTTTCATGCTTTCGGGGTAAGGGATAGGAATAGAGTATTTAAGTTAAGGAAAATTATGCGGGTGTATTTAAAGAGAAAAGCTTATTTGGCCCAGATGGGTGACTGGGGGTAAAATATGTAGCCTAAATCATTTCTCTAATTAAGTGTGATCTAATATTTCGCCTTGAGATTAGATCAAACAAATTCTAGAATATGATGGACAAAATCAATTGAACAAATGCAATCCTATGTCCACATAAGCTTTCTCTAAATAAATATATAGATTCATGACATGACATATGCATAAGATGAGGAAATCACAATCAGAATCAAGACAAATTCAATAATTCAACTTCATGCTTTTCCTATAATCATACTTCTTAGTCAATCAAAGTCAGACTAAATCGTGGGGTCATATCATTGGAATATAGGAAAACTACATGCTAAGTACTAAATCATCCTAAAATTAAACAATGAAAGCTCAGATTTTTGAAAAAAAATTTGAAAAATTTTTGCCCAAATTTTCAAAAATGCTCAAGTGATATCCCTTCCCCCAAACTTAAAGTGCACAGTGTCCTCAGTGTAAAGATAATATAAACATTTAAGCTCAAGAATAGAGTACTCCCCTTTCTAATGATGATGACGAACAATCGAAGCTTGATTAAAAAAGTAAAACTAGAAAAGAAATCTGCAAAATAAATAAAGAAAGAAAGAGTAGAAAAAAGAAAAGAACTGTCCAAAGAGTAAAAAGAAAAACACAACCTCTTCAAATGCAACTGAAAAATACAACACTCAGCAGCAGGGCGAAGAGTAGGAGGATCAGCCAGAGTGGTGACAAAATATTGATAGTTAAATCCTCCTTACTCTATCTACTTCTCTTCTTCTTTCAGATTTTGTATGCTTAAGCCTCATATCCTCTTTAACCTTCATCTTAAAACACTCTTGAGAGTCATTAGGAAGCTTCAAAGGTTTGAAAAAATTAAACTTTACTTCTTGATCTTGGACTCTCATCGTTAACTCCTCCTTCTGTACATCAATTAAGGTTCTACCAGTCGCTAGGAAAGGTCTGCCTAGTATAATGGGGACTTCCCTGTCTTCATCCATGTCCAACACGATAAAATTCGCAGGGAAAATGAATTTATCCACCTTTACTAGCACGTCCTCAATGACCCCCTTTAGATATTTAATGGATCGATCAGCCAGCTGAAGGGTCATTGTAGTGGGCTTGGTATCCCCTACTCTTAACTTCTGATAAATTGAGAAAGGCATCAGATTGATATTGGCTCCTAAATCACACACGGCTCTACCAAAGAATAGATTTCCAATTGTGCAGGGTATGGTAAAACTCTCGAGATCTTTGAGCTTGAGGGTAATTTTCTCTGGATAATTGCACTACATTCCTCAGTTAAAGCCACCGTCTCATAATCTTCCAATCTTCTTTTCCTAGAGAGGATATCCTTCAAAAACTTCACATAACTTGACATTTGCTCTAACGCATCTGCGAAAAGAATGTTGATGTGAAGTTTCTTAAAAACCTCAAGAATTTTGGTGAATTGTTGATCGAGTTTTTGATTTTGGAACCTCTGAGGAAAAGGTACTGGTGGTCTAACTGGAGGAGATATAGTGGAAACATTTGTAGCATCAGAGGATGAAAAAGGATGTGAAGAAGAAGATGAAGGTATAGATGAAGAAGCGCCTAACTTGCATTCCTTTGCAGCCTGATCCTAGTGTTCTTGTTTTTTCTGAGTTGCATCTTTAGAATTTATGGGCTCTTCAACTATAGGCTTTTCAGGTCTAGACTCAACTTGTGGATCATCTAACTCTTTGCCACTCCTAAGGGTGATAGATTTTACATGTTCTTTACCCTCCCTTTCCCTAACAGGATTAGATTCAGTGTTACTAGGAATGTCCCTTTAGGTCGTTGGTTAAGAGCATTTGCTATTTGTCCAACATGAACTTCTAAGTTCTTAATTGAGGTAGCTTAGTTTTGCAGGATAGTCTTGAACATTTCCTCTAGTGTAGGCTTCTTTTCAGCTGTTGGTACAAGGTAATGTTGGGGCTACATAAGTGGTGGTGGTGGTGGTGGTGGATGGTGAATTTGAGGTGGATGGGGATGATTAAATGGGTGATGTGGAAATTAAGGTGGTGCATGGTATGGAACTTGCTAATGTGGTGGTACATGAACTGGTGGAACTTGCAAACCTGGGGGTTCTACAGGTCTAGAATTAGAAGATTGCCCTTGGTTTTGGCTCCAAGAAAAGTTAGGATGGTTCCTCCACCCTGGATTGTAGGTGTTTGAAAATGAGTTGTTCTGTTGCTTTTGAGATGGGGCAACGTACTAAACCGATTCTAAGTTAAGCGGACACCTATCTACAGAGTGTGTACCACCACACAGATTATACGAAAGAAAAAGACTTTAGACAGAATACACAGGGTTAGGACTGGTGGAAGGATTATGTTGGGTACTGAGTGACTCTACCTTTTTCGTAAGGTTAGCTATTTGAGAGGTTAAGGTAGACAATGTGTCGAGCTCATAGATACTCATCGACTTCTTAGGCAGTTTCCTCTCTGAGGACCATAGATAATTGTTAGCTGTCATCTTGTCTAACAACTCGTAAGCTTCCTCCTCTGTTTTGCACATTAAAGCTCCACCTGCAGCAGCGTCAACAATGGTCCTATTTTGGCTTGTAAATCTATTGTAGAAGGTCTAGACTTGTAGCCATAAAGGTAGGCTATGATGAGGGTACTTCCTAAGAAGCTCCTTATATCGTTCCCATGCTTCGTAAAGAGATTCAGAATCGAACTGGGTAAAGGAAGATATGTCACTACGGAGTCTAGCCATTTTAGAGGGAGGGAAAAACTTAGCTAAAAATTGATTGGCTAACTCATACCAAGTAGAGATGGATCCTGGAGGTAAAGAGGTTAACCAGTGTCGCGCCCTATCCCTAAGCGAGATGGGAAATAATCTAAGCCTAAGTGCATCATCAGATAATCCATTTAGCTTGAATGTGTTGCACAGGTCCGGGAATTGCCCAATGTGAGCATGTGAGTTGTCATGTAGAAGCCCACTGAACTGCAGAGAAGTTTGGATCATCTGGAGGATTGAAGGCTTAATTTCAAAATTGTTTGCAGGGATAGCTGGTGGCCTAATGTCGGTATAATAACCTCCAATAGTCGGCATTGCATAATCTCCAACGGTCCTAATTTCCCTATTTTCTGTCATGATGTTTTGCGGCGGAGCTATAAATTTCCTAGAATCCTTTCTACTTTTTCTAAGTGTTTGCTCAATTTCAGAATCTAAAGGAAAGCAATCATAACTCTTGGCTCTACGCATGCAAACATAAAAAAGTCCTTAAAAAAATTTTAATTTTTAATTTTTTTAATTTTTTAATTTTTTTTGAGAGAAAATTAACTAATCTAGATTAAAGCTCTAAATATTTACAACTTAAATATTTACAAGCTAGAATTACACCTATGCATAATTTCACCGATATCAATTACTGGCTAATTAAGACTTCCCCGGCAACGGTGCCAAAAACTTGATACGAACTTAGTGCCCACTTTGAGTGACCTAGACGTTCTATCCGTAAGTGCACGGGTCGTACAAGTAATAATGGGATTTGAGTCCCGGATTATCGTCCCACAGAGAAGTTGATTAGCCTAATTAACTACCGGTTAATCTTACCCTAAGTATATCCTAGCAAATTATGAATTTTCAATGGGTGATCTACAAGGCTAACAATACTGAAAATAATAAAAACAATAAAATAAAAAAAATCAAACAGAGCTAAAATTACTTACAGTGCTCCAAGTGATTAAAAGCAAATACCTACAAAAAATAATTAAAACAGTTAAAATTAATCAACGCAATTAAGTAAAATGCAAATATAAAAATTAAGAAACAAAATTAATTAAACTAAAATTAAACAAACCTAAAATAAAATATGTATGAAATTAAACTACTTAATAAAAAAGCAAATTAAGCTAACCTAAAGTCTAATAAAATAAAACTTCTATTAATCCTAAAGAAATTCCTAAATATAACTAAGAAACTAATTACCTATAAAAATGACCCTAAATTAATTATAACTCTAACTAATTACTAACTTGTCTAAATAAATAAATAATGCATGAAAAATAAATATTTTTGGATTTTTAAATTTTAAGCTGAAAACTAAATTAAAATTTCATGAAACAAATTAAATCTAAATTAATTCTAAATGCAACTCAATAAGTCTACACTAAAATTAAGTCCTAAAACCTATGATATAAAATCAACAATTGACATAAATTAAAACTAAAGATTAAATTAAAAAACAAAACACTATAAGTAACCTACAATTTTCAATTAACAATTAACCTAACTTAACAACTACTACAAGGAATGAAAACAATCATAAAAATGCATTAAACTTTAAATAGCAAAAATGAAATGTGGCCAAACATGGCCTTAACCGAATGTCTAGCAGAGTTGTCCCTTGCATGTACTGTGCACGTTTCCTCTCCATTTTGCTTTCGGTCTGTCCAGGTAATGTACAAGTGCTCCAGCTGCTGTCCTTGACTGCTGCATCAGGTGCTAGCCGCACATTCCCTTGGCCAGACTGTCCACTTGGTTACACGGCCTTTGCAAGCTGCAACCGACCCCAGCCTGCTGTCTTCTGCTTATGCTGTCTGCCGAACCTAGTCACTTGCTGCCCTTCTCAATAGACCAACACAGCAGCTGTGCACCATTCCTATAAACCAAAAAAAAAAAAGAAAAACAGTTCTGAGGACAAGAGTAATTAACGGCACTTAACATTCCAAAGTAATAGCTAAGCTGACTCAAACAAAGCAAGAATGGAACTTAAAGCTAAAGCAGAAAAGTTTAAGGAAGCTAGCAAGTTGCTGTTGAAAAGCCAATAATTAATGGAACAATATAGCCCGAAAAAATAAACCAAAATGAACAGTGAATAACACATGAACCAGAGCATAACAGAGGAGATTTCTAGTTCCTATCCACTGCCATGAGGCAACTTCTATTCTGCATAGCGTTGCATCAGTTCTGCCAACTTCAGCATCGGTCTGAACAATTTTCTCTAACCTCCAGCACTGTTTCCTCACGCCACTTGACTTTACCCAGAATCGACAATATATGAAAACGCACCAACTGGAAACTTTAAAGGGAATGAAATAAATACATATGCAGGAAACGAAAAGGAACAGAGGCTAAGCTGATGAAGACATTGCTGTGTCACCTAGCCTTGAACCAATCAACAATGCTTAAACCCAACCAAACCTGCAAATCAGAATGAACAGTAGAAAATCAAAAGCATGAAACCAAAATAATAAGCAACCCGAAAGTAACAACTATAGAAAAATATAGTTTTTCATGAAAACCCGAGCATAAAAATAAGGGACTGGAATTTTAACAAAACCAAGAAGAAGAGAAATAGAAATGGTAACTATTCATTAATGTAAAAATATCAAAGAACTAGAAATGAACAAAAGCTTTTCATGAAAATGAAAATTGACATAAATAGTAACAAAAATGGTGGCTAACGAGAAAATAAAAACTATTCTAAAACTATTTTACCCTAGGCTTCCTCTTACTCTACCCTAACTACTTTACCCTAGACTACACTACTCCTAAATTCTACACTACTTGATTTTTTTTTTAATTGCCATCATGTTCAATTTATATACACACTTAGGGGTACAATGGTAATTTTCCATCCTAGATGAGTTGGCATTGTTTAGCCACTTGTCTTCCTTTGATTTGCTGCAGAGTAGATATTTCCACGTCACTCATCTTTTTGTCCAATTGGCTGTGCGATGTGGCCCGACGTATGTCTTCCAAAAGGTTGGCACGGTATCCGTCGATCTTACCGTTTCGGAGCGAATAAAATACGGACACCTGGCATCACGCGTGCCCAGACCACTTGGTGACTCGGTCTGCATATTGGAAGTGGTCCAGTCTCCTTTAGCCCGTTTTCAGCCCAATTTTGACTGAAACGACTGAGTTTCATCTGGATTTAATTTACTTGCACATTAAAGAATTTTAATTAAATACAGGGGATAATTAATAAAATAATATGAGGATTTAATTAATTAATTAAGAAATTAAGAACCAATAATTCTATTAAAAATGGAATTATCAACGGGTGTATGTTGTATCGTGGAGTGGCATAGGGTACACTGTACTGTGTGGTGAAATTGTGGAGTTGAGGAGTTTATAGCTGGCGGTTGTGATGGACTGACCCTATAAGACCCGATTTTATTCAAAACACGAAATGAAAAATGCAAAACGATTGAAATGGAATTTTCGAACACGTGCAAAGGTAAAACGGTCAAAAGATCAAAATTTGGAATTTATCGTGACAAGAAAATTTAATTAAAAATATGGGATTGAGAAATCTCGATCAATGACGAAGAAATAATTAAACTTCGAGTTAAATTGATCAAGATATGAATTTATTGTAATTAACCGAAAATTTCATTTCGAAAAATAATCCTGAAAGTATTCAGAAAATTTTCCCGAAAGATGAAATAATACCGATAAATTCATTTATTGAATAAATGAATAAAATAATATTTTTTTTAGATATTTTGGGAAAATAATAATATAATATTGATTAAAATAATAATAAATATAAATAATAAAAATAAAAAAATGATAATTAAAAAAAAAGATGAAAATCGCGAAACACGATTTTCTGGGAAAACGACGAAGGTCGAGTCTCTGCTCACCGATAGAGCGACCGACGGCGGCCATGGGAGGTCGGCGAAGGAAATCTCGACGAGAGTCAAGCCACCACCGGCCTAAAGGACCAGCGAACGGTGACGATCGGCGGTGAGAGAGGAGAAAGTGAGAACCGAAAGGGAGAAAGGGATTTCTCGATGACCGGCGCCGATTCCAGCTCGGCCACCACCAGCCGAGCGTTCCCCAGGCGCAAGTGGCGCGATTGGTGGTAGCCTTCACCGGTAGAATGGCGGCCAGCGTCGGCAAAGGTGGAAGAAAGGAAAGCCACCTACGCCGGAAGGGAGAACATGCCGGACCGACCACTTTCCAGTGACCTTGGACGAAATCGACCCCAGATCCGAGTTGCGAACGACCACACGGAGCTGCTGGTGGTGAAAATCGGTGGAGAACCGGTCGACAAGGCACTGAACGGTCGAACTGGATTGAACCGGTGGTCTGAATTGGGTTGAACCGGACCGAACCGGTTTAGCCAAAAAAAAAAACAAAAGAAAGAGAAAAAGGGGAAAAAGAAAAGAGGAAAAATGGGAAAAAATCTCAGTGATGCAATCGAGCTATGGGTAAGTCGGTAAGCGGTCGAATTGACCGATTTAAATTTCATAATATTTAATTTGATTAATATTCGACTGGAAGTTTACCCGAAAAAATATTAAATTGTGTAGCTCGACAATTGGCATTAACCGAGAGCTCGAGACATCCTCGATTTGTGTACTATCATGGAATCACGGGTAAGTAACCCTTATTTACGACAATTTTGCATCGTTATGCGTGATTGATATTTATCGCATAAATTACGGATTTAAATTTCTGCATTTAATGAATTAAATTTTGAAAAATTGGATAAATTGTTGTAAATACTAAATTAAGCTATTCGAGAGTTTAGAACGAGGCTCAATAATTACTGATGGGCCCAATGAGCCCAATAGGCCTCGATAATGTGAATAGTAAGTGGGAAAACGGGCTTAAGGCTGATTAAGGCCCATTAAGGTGCAATCAGGCCCAATATGGATAAACGAGCCCAATGATTTAAATTAAACCCAAAAAATTGTGAAATACAATTAATTGTATTGTATTTGACGTAATGTATATTTATACGCAGTTCCAGAGATTTGATTAAGAGCAAATCGAACTGCGTGACGAGTCATCAGTGAAAAGGTCAAACTGTACAGAAAAAATGAGGTAAGGAAATTGTGTGAGTAGCTAGAGGTAGCTACGCGTATTTTAATAGCTTTTCTGTACAATGAATATGTATATATACCCTGATTATGTATAAAGGTCCTAAAAGTGGTTTAAATGATTTTAAGGATCGAAATAGGTAAAAATACTATTTTACCTTTATTGAGGGAAGTTCACCTAAGGATGGTGAAAGCATGACATGCATGAAATGCATGATTTAAGGAATTTTCTGAATTAAAGAATTTGATTAGTTTTAATCAAAGCACATCGGTAGATTGGCCAGTAATTGTATAAATTTCATAAGATAACACTACGTAGGTCTTATTCATATTTAAATGAAATTTCTTTGGAAAACGGGCCAACTATCAAGTTATATGGAAATAGATGGTGCTGGCATGTAGTTCGTACTATATTTGCATTTGTGAATGTGCATAAATGTGCTTGAACGGTTGCTCGCACCGATTTGTGTGACATCATATGCATAAAATGTGCTAGAGCGGTTGCTCGCACTGATTTTTATGATTTGATATGCATGAGAGCTGCGGGAGTCTAGTTCGCACTCTGTTTTGACTATTTTGATGGTTTTGAACTGTTTTAACTTGATATGTATAAAAAGGTGTTGGAGCTATTGCTCACACTAGTTTTATGATTTGATATGCATAAAAAGGTGCTGGAGCTTAGCTCGCATCCTGTTTTGATATGAAATTTGCATAAAGCCATGCTGGAGTGTAACTCACATGAGATTTGATTTATTTTTGCATAAAGCCGTGCTGGAGTGTAACTCGCACGAGATTTGATTTGTTGATACATAACACCGTGCTGGAGCTTGCTCACACGTCATTTTATATGGATTTATAACTCATTCATTTTTAAGTCGTACTGGAGTGCTACTCGTACGCAGATTTTATTGATTTTTATTACACCGTGCTAGAGCTTCACTCGC
The DNA here is from genome assembly GCA_033439115.1 of Firmiana major. NCBI lineage: Eukaryota > Viridiplantae > Streptophyta > Magnoliopsida > Malvales > Malvaceae > Firmiana > Firmiana major. The sequence continues at coordinate 36,427,688 of CM065907.1, read as the reverse complement.
ACGAGATTTTCTGATATCATGAATAAGCATGGAGCAGTGCTAGAGCTTCGCTCGCACAGGGATTTATATGACATGCATATAGTCATGTTAGAGCCTCATGTTGACTGTGTGTCACAGTGAGATGATATGCTCACACGTGCATACTGAGACAGAGATGATATGGGTGGATAAGACCTATTCCAGGCACCTCTGACTGAGCTTGGGTTCACGGAGTACGTTGTACCGTGTATGTCACACGGAGTATGTTGTACCGTGGGGATTGTTGGAGTGGAGTGACATTAGCCACGAGACAGCAAGCCTTACCCTCACAATCCTGATATTATGCTGTTCTGGCGGGTAGGATCGACCCACCTCCCGTTTCAGGTGTGATACCCCGCACACTAGGTACCATGTTGCCAGGGATCACGAGGTTATGGCCATAGTCCTATGTTGTTACTGATAGTCACCTGTTTGTCTCACATGATATAACTTGTGGTCTGATAGACCAGGGTAGACCCGAGGGAGGGGTCAAGCCCCCGATTTTACGATTTTATAATTTTAGAATATGTGACCCTGAAAGAAGGGTGGTTTTATAATCGAAGCTTTATAATGAATTTTATTGACTTGTTTTATGAATTTGAGATTTACTTATGAGATAATTGACTCGGATTGGGTTATTTTATTCTGCATTTTAATAAAATGATTTGAATGCAGTAGCATGATGATGTTTTCCATGCTTTCATTTCAAATTCATGATTTGTCTTACATGACATGAAAGAATGCATGATCTTGATTTACTTCATGCTTATTATGATTTAATGATGTCACATAAAATGCCTTTGATGCATGAATTACATGATTTCTATATGCATAAATAGTTTTGGTAAACTATGTCATGGATATATGCATGAGTTTGTGCTTGAGATTTTAATGAAAAGAAATGGATTTAAGGGCATGGCATTATGAGCATGTAGATAGTGGAGCTATCTACTTACTTGCATAATTGTCTTACTGAGCGTATGGTTTGCTCACCTCCCTTATTTTCCCATCTTTTCAGAGCACTTATAGTAATTAGTAAGCGGCTGAGGACTTGCATGTATTGGTATCCGCTGCTTCCCATCGAGAGACAGGTATACACATTTGTATAGTTTTGTATCTAAATCTGTAATGCATAGTATTGTAAACGTTTATGATGTCGGGGATGTAGAGTTATAAATACCATTGTGTATGTATTCAGTTAAAGTCAAAAGATAGTAAACTCTGATATGTGAATATGATTATGGAAATGGAATGGTAAATAGGTGAGAGGTGACTAACACCAAATCATAGCCCATCTGTTTGTAGGATGGTCACGATGAGAGAAATGTAAGAATTAAATAATAAATGAAAAAGTAAAAAATTTACTCTGATTTTTAGGTCATTTGGGTCGTGACAGGTTTAATGGTATCAGAGCTTAAGTTGGTCAGATATCGAGGTAGGCCTGAGAGCTGTACTGAGTCGCCACATCAGACTCGAGTTGAGATTGAAATGGAGGCTGATGTTGAGCATGCCCCATAGAGTCCGACAGAGCGATTGGACAGAGTCTGACAGAGGGATCGAAAAGTATTGAGACACGCTTCGCGAAGTTGGAGCGGAGTGTGGAGAATATTTTACGAGCTAATTGCTCATAGTATGTATGAGATTTGAGGGCGAGTCGGAGCATTGGTGGAAGTCCGCTTGACCCATCTTAAGAGTTAGACATCCAGAATGTATATGAAAAATAATTCTAGATATATTCCGATGACAGAATATCCCGGACCCTGTTTAAAAGAAATTACTAATGAAATTATTTACTCTGACCCAGAGGAACTAGTTGATTAACGAGTATGAATCTCAGTTTATATCTCTGGGAAGGCATGGGTATGACCCCGACACTATGAACAGTGAGGGTTAAAATGTCTGAAAGTTCATGGAAAGGCTCAGATTGTCGATGAGAGTCCGATTGGCTGTTAGATATCACTACCTATGCCGAGGCAGTGCGCAGAATACAGTTGTGTGAATAAGATCATGAGTTTCATGCCTCTGAGATTTTGAAAGGTAGTAAGGGTCGAAATTGAGACAAAAGAGAATAGAGAATGACAGAGATGTTAGAATGAGAAAAAAGGTGGTTTGGTAAAAGCTTAAAGTTGATGACTCACAGGGTAAGATGATTGGTAAGGCCCCAGTGTATCTAATTTCAACACTTATGAGAGGTATTGTGATTGGAGGACCCCAACCTACTAAGAGCAGTGTAGCAGTGAGAGCAGTGTAACAGTGTGAGCAGTGTAACAGTGTAAACAGTGTAGAATGTGTGGTTGTTACCATGGAAATAAGATGTTGGACGAGGGCGAGTATATGCCTTGGACCAGGACCCTATTGATGTTGTCAGACCCGAATTTTTGTAGCTTGTACCTTATTATTCCTATGTGTATGAACACTATGTAATTATAGTTGAATCATAAGAAGAGTATTTACTAGACTTAAAGTGTTAGTGAAATGATTTAACACGCAAAAGCTACATAAAATGCCTAATGTGAGCAACAGGTATCACAGCCTAAACCGAGTTATTTTAAATCATTCTGACTAAAAATAAGAACTTAAAATAAGAGAGTGTAGAGGGCTCATGAAGGCAAGTCAGCTTGATTTAGACTCGAACATATAAAACGAGAGTAAAAGCTAAAAAGGGTAAAATGGACCTTTTTGGCGAGAAAAGGAGTTTCGGGTGAAATTATCCACCGGGAGCAGTTGGAATATAAATACGAGAGTGTAAGACATAAGAAATGACACTTTCAAAATTTTAAGAAAAAGTCAACATGATCAATGGTTAAGGAAAAAGTCAACTATAGTTAAGAAAGTGGACTTTTACCATAGTTGACTAATCATGGTTAAAAATTAACCTAAGTGTGGAGAAAAATTTGGGGAAAAATATTCTTGGCCAGAATACAAGGTAATCATCCCCGGAAGTAAGGAAAATTTATTCGGAAGGATTCCGGAATAAATTTAATGGTTAAAAACGTAATGGGCCTAAGGTGAAAATTTTAAAGCCCATTAAGGTATACTAAACGTATATCGAAATTCTTAGGTCCGTTAGACCGAATTGTTGGACCAATTGATTGGCCAAATTTTGAGACAATTAAAGGCCTGAGACATAGTAAAAAATGTCATCTCGAAAGCCCATTAAGAAAGCCCAAACCGAGAAGCCCAAATGGAAAAGCCCATGAGATAAATATCTAACCATAGTTAAAGTTAACTATGACTCATAAGGTGACTCATAAGGTGACTCATGGCTAAGGTTTGGAAAGTCAAGCATAATGGCTGAAAATTAAAGCTTAATGGCTAAGTATATGGCTTATAAATTCAGCCACACCATTGTCATCTTCATCACACCAAATCCGGCTAGAAGAAGAAACCATTGAAACATATTTTCCAAGCTTTCTCTCACTAGAAATCACTAGGAATTAGGCATATTTGGAACTTGCATTCTTCATGGAAGTTGTTCCAAATTGAAAGGAGTGTGACATATGTTGGAATTGGCTATCAAGGAGCCATAGAGAGCAAACCGAGAGCCTCCAAATTTTTGGCCAAAGGGTGAATACAACAATTGGTATATTTTCTAATTTCCAATTTCATATATGTTAATGTATGAATGATTCTAAGTATGTTGATATATGTTTTGAGCATTGAAACATATTAAATCACCATGATCTGGGTTAGGCCGAGAGTGATTAATGGGATATTGAATTATGTCAATATGATTTTAAGACATAAATGGATTAGTGCACATGTATTAATGTAAATGGTGTAATTAGAATTAATCAAATTGATTAATTGATACATGTAATTGGTTGGCAATCAAGGTGTTTGATAAAATGCCTAAATGAACTATATGATGATTGGTAATGTTGCCTACCAAGTGTTTGTGAAAATGCCTAAGTGAAAATGGCTAAATAATAGGCATGGATGGCATGCCATGGTAAAACCGAGACATGGGTAGCTCTCGGCCATGGCATGTGGCCGAGAAGCCCAATGGGCCAAGCCCAATTATTTTAGGCCCAATAGGGTGTAATGGGCCTAGGCAAGCCCAATAAGAGTTGGTGGGCCCCACAAGCCCAAAAGGCCCAACGAAAATAAATAGTAAAATGAAAATGGACTTAAGGCCTAGTTAGGCCCATTAAGGATTTTTAAGGCCCATTAAGGGAAAATAGACTGTATTAATATGTAATACAATAGGAAAAGTATAATTAACCTGAGGAATGGTTATTTACAGCTTCGGAGTTTACACTGAGAGCTGATCGGACTGCGAGATTGAGCAGCACCGAGGAAGTGAGGTCACTTGACGTGAACCGAGGTAAGGGACTTTTACGAGTAGTTAGAGATACCTGCACGTATTTTCGTCTGCTTTTACATTCACTTAAAAACTCTGAGGGTCAGAGAAAGTGAATAATAATTATTGAGACCCGATGTGGCAAATTACGATTTTTCCCCTAGTTAGTCAAAAAGTCAACTTTTGTGAAAAGTTGCAAAAAGCATGGAAACTATTATTGTGAGTGTTTAATTGCTGTTTAGCATGAAAATAAATAGATGGGCTAATGATTTAAGGTTGATGTGACTTAAGCACATTTTATAGTGCTGATTTTAATATTTTGTAAATAATCCCTTTTTAAAGAGCCATCTATCATATTATGTGAGAATGAATCGTGCTAGAGCACAGCTCGCACTGGATTTCATATGTTTTCCACATACATTAGTGCTGGATTTTGATACGCACTAGATTTCCATGACATGCATGATAGAGTACTGGAGTTTTACTCGTACTCAGCTTTTAATGATATATGCATGACACAGAGTGCTAGAGCGATTAGCTCGTACTCGAGTTTTACATGAGATACATGACAGAGTGCTGGAGCGTTGCTCGTACTCGATTCTTCATGGTTTATACATGACATAGTACTAGAGCTATGGCTCGTACTTGATTTGATGATATTATGCATAGCATGGTACTGGAGCTATTGCTCGTACTTGATTTAATACATGAACTATGCATTGACCTAGTTGCTGGAGGTTACTCGCACTAGAGTTGAGTTTGTGATGTGAAACAGTGTTTGAGCGGAGTGTCGACTGTGAGTCGCACTCAAAGGCGCGCACTGTATGTGATATATAATACATGTTAAAACCCATGCCCGAGTCCTTGTGTGACTGTGTGTCACATCTTGTGAGAGGATATCCGCATGAGGTTAATATAGACGTGGTATGATATTCCACAGGTGCGAGGGCTAAGACCTATGGTAGGCACCCTGACTGTGAGGTAGGGTCCACGGGTGTACTTTGTACCGTGCATGTGGCACGAGGTGTACTCTGTACCGTGTGTTATTGTGGAGTTGAGGAGGATATAGCTGGCGGTTGTGATGGACTGACCCCCGTCCCGTTGCAGCAGTGATGCCCCGCACACCGAGATCTGTGTCGCTTGGGATCACATGTCGGATATGATCATAGTCCAGGATACTATTTTAAACCACAGAGTCTCACATGATATATCACATTGATTGACTGATTTAAATTGCGGACAGACCTGAGGGATGGGTCGGACTCCGATTTTGTGATGTGAATTATATAATGCCATATTTATTGTGATTTAAATATACATGGCATGATTTACATAAAAGGCATGATTTATATACGATGCATTGTTTTGCACTACATGCCTACATTTGAGAAAGAAAGCATGATTTTTCTGTACATGGGATTTATTCTGTATAAGTATATATATTATATTTCAAGACATGCTTTTAAAGCGAGTAAAGGAAATAGTGTTTTCAAGGCATAGCATTATTTTGAGTAGATAGTGTAGATATCTACTTGCTTGCCTAATTTCCTTACTGAGCCCGTTGTATGCTCACCCCCTTTCTTTACATCTCTCTACAGAGCGTCAGCAGTAGAGCGAGAGCTATCGAGGGATAGTATCCCTGAGTCCACTGCTAGTTCCTATCAATCGCCAGGTATACCTATTATGTACAGTTGTGTATCTAAACATAGAAACAGCATAGTGATGTATACGTTATATATTATGGGGAATGTATTTGTATTAGATTTTATATAATCTTACATGTATAAGAAAAACAGTTACCGTCAATAATAATATATTGACATGTATGTATGAAATGGATGATGTGGTAAGAGAGGACTCTGACATCGAATCACAGCCCAACCATTGAAGAGAGGAAAGGTAAGTCAAAATGCGAAAAATTTGTAGTGTTTTTGGTTAAAGTCATGGATTGAGAATGGGGTCCTGACAGATGTTTCATCTGATGTGGTGGAAGATACCACACTGGTTGGGAATAATGAATTAATTATTTTAAGTAATCCTGGTGCCACGCATTTATTCATACCGCCTTCATTTGATTATAAGCTAGGGAAAGATGTGAATCTTGTACCCTTAGGCAAGATAATGATAGTTAGCTGATTATCACTAACTGAATATGGGTATAGAGATTGTAAGTTGAAAATAGGGGTGAAAACATCACTGAAAAGTGTATAGTAAGTTTTAACAAGTAATGAAAGAGTTTTTTATAAGTGATATATGAAAGGAAATAAGCTTTGAGATGTGATAGATCCTGAATTCGAGATATATTGGAATAAGAGGCATATGCAAGGTAAGAATATCTTTGATATGTAAAGTAATTTGGATTAAGCGATATGTAGGGAATATGAATTACGGTAAGGATAAGAGGAGGATATATCCATAACCAGTCCATGTGGTCAAGTCTGAGGGTTAATAAAGGTATTTCAAAATACTTCCCCGCCTGAAGACTTGACAGCATCTAGAAGCGCACATATAACCTATAGATTGAAATCGACAGTCGTAATATATACATTTAAAATTTGGGTACCTTTACTGGTACGATACAGAGATATAGAATTCGATTAATGATGAAGGTTTAAAAATTAAAATTTTATAAAAGCCGTTAATATAAGAAAAAGGAAATGATGTGGGTTAGTATCTTGAACGGAAGCGATTTCGAAATGACATTATACGTTTATGCGTACATAGGTCAAGAATATGGGTGATTGAAATATTTAGTCGAACCCAACTACGATGAGGTATTTAAACCTTACCTGGACCGATTGGTTGTCATCTTTAACGAAGATATTTTGATGTATTCGAAGTCCAGGGAAGAGAATGAGTAGCAACAGGAAACTGTCTTACAGACGAGTTGTTGAGAGTTTCTCGAAACGGGCTCCTCAGTTGACACATCTTGTTCGAAAAAGATTGTATGCCAGTAGGATGATACGTATGAAAGTAGCTTCGGTGAGTTTTAGTATATTGAAGTAATAAACTGACCACCGTAATTATTCTCACCATAACCAACAGCTCAAGAGGTTTTAGTGTGTATGGATACCTCAAAATAAGGATTGAGCTATGTATTGATGTAAAATGGGAAGATAGTCATTTATGGATCCAGTTAGTTCAAGGACCATGGAGAAACTATCTGACCCATGATTTAGAGTTGGCAGTTGTAGCGTTTACATTAAAAGTATGACGCCACCACTTATATGGTAAGAAATTTTGGGTATGCATTGATCATAAAAGCCCCAAGTATCTGTTTTCATAGAAAGAATAGAATATGAGATAACCATGAGGGTTAGAGCTTCTAAGGATTATGATTGTGAACATTGTACCACCCAGGAAAGGCTAATGTAATGGCTGATGCCTTGAACAGAAAGAGCATCGGGATGGTATCACATATGATGGCTAGGGAGCGTGAGCTGCTAGAGTAGTTGTGAGGCTTTGTAGTGATGTGATCCCTTCTGATGATGACAGTGATTTTGTGACAGCTAGCCTGAGGTTAGAACCGGTTTTGACTGACCGGATTTGCCAGGCTTAGCATGATGATCGACATGGGGTTGATAGTGTGGGTCAGATTCAGATGTATATAGTGACAGAGTTCACGGTGAGTGATGATGACTTACAGAGGTTCAAAGACAGTATAAGTACTCCCCAGGACCATAGTTGATGAGATAGTGTTATTATTAGAAGCTCACTTTTTGAGATATACTCGGGAAGTAATAAATATATCGAAATCTCTGAAAAGGGTATTGGTGGTCAGATATGAAAAGAGACATTATAGAGATTGTAGAGAAGTGTCTCTTATGTTAGCAGATTAAGGTAGAGTACGAGAAGTCTGCAGGATTATTGCAGCCTCTACCTATATTGACATGGAAATGGGAACAAGTTACCATGAATATTGTGATGGGTTACAGAGGACCCAGATGAATCACGAGGCTATTTGGGTGATAGTCGATAGATTGATTTAGTCTACCCACCTTTTGGTTATGAAATCCCCAGATACTCTGAGTGTGTAGGCAGATTTATGTGTATGGAAAATTGTGAAACATTATGTAGCGTTCCAGTGAGCATGGTATCAGATAGGGATTCCCGCTTCACTTCCCACTTTTGAGAATTTTTTTTGAAAGCTATGGGAACCTGATTGAGTGTTAGCACAGCTTTCTATCCTCAGATAGATGGTCAGTCAGTGAGGACTATACAGGTTCTGGAGGATATGATGAGAGCGTGTGCCATTGATTTGATAAACTCCTGGGATGATCAGTTGTTACAAATCGAATTCGCCAATAAGTACAGTTGTCACTCGAGTATCGGGATAACATTTTATATGAGGCATTGTATGGCCGTAAGGATTGTTTCCCAACTTAGATAAGAAGAAGTGGGTGACAGATAGAGAATTGTTCCCGAATTGGTAAGACAAACCTCTGAGGATGTTCAGTTAAATTGTGAAAGATTAAGAACACCTCAGAGCAAACAGAAAGACTATGCTGACAAGAGACAGAAACCATTGGAATTCATCGAGGGTGAATCAGTATTGTGGCAATTACGTGTCCTAATAACATAACGAGATTCGGAAAGAGATATTGGACAAAGTTGGAGATAAGACCTATAGGTTGGCATTACCACTTAAATAAGCAGGCATCCACAATGTGTCCTATCTTTTGATGCTTCGAAAATACTATCCAGACCCAGCATATGTAATCAGATATGAGCTTCAACAGCTTAGCTCAATGAAAGTATAATGTTGGAAAAATTGATTCAGGTATTAGACGGAAAGAGAAAGTGTTGAGGTTTAAGATGATCTCCTTAATCAAGTCTGTTGGTAGTAGTACACTCCGAAAAAAGTCACATGAGAATTAAAGAGTATGATACGATAAACATACCCGGAGTAGTTTATGGACCCATTTGACTTGGTTCTAATTTGGAGGACCAAATTTCTTAAGTGGGGGAGATTGTAAGACACGATTTTATTCAAAACACGAAATGAAAAATGCAAAAGGATTGAAATGGAATTCCCGAACACGTACAGGGTAAAACGGTCAAAAGATCGAAATTCGATATTTATCGTGACAAGAAAATTTAATTAAAAATATGGGATCTCAATCAATGACAAAGAAATAATAAATTTCGGGTTAAATTGATCAAGATATGAATTTATTGGAATTAACCGGAAATTTCATTTCGAAAAATAATCCCGAAAGTATTTAAAAAATTTTCTCGAAAGATGAAATAATACCGATAAATTCATTTATTGAATAAATGAATAAAATAATAAATTTTTTTAGATATTTTGGAAAAATAATAATATAATATTGATTAAAATAATAATAAAAATAAATAAAAAAAAAAAAAAAATAATAATAATTAAAAAAAGATGAAAATCGCGAAACACGATTTTCTGGGAAAACGACGAAGGCTGAGCCTCTGCTCACCGACGGAGCGATCTGCGATGGCCAGACGAGGTCAGCAAAGGAAAGCCCGACGAGAGCCGAGCCACCACCTGCCAAAAGGACCGGCGAACGGCGACGATCGGCGGGGAGAGAGGAGAAGGAGAGAACCGAAAGGGAGAAAGGGATTTCCCGACGACCGGCGTCGATTCGAGCCCGGCCACCACCAGCCGAGCGTTCCCCAGGCACAGGTGGCGCGATTGGTGGCAGCCTTGGCCGGAAGAACGGCGGCCAGCACCGGCAATGGAGGAAGAAAGGAAAGCCAACGACGCCGGAAGGGAGAATAGGCTGGACCGGCCACTTTTCGATGACCTTGGACGAAATCGACCCCAGATCCGAGCTGCGGACTACCCCACGGAGCTGTTGGCGGCGGAAACTGGCAGAGAACCGATCGGCAAGGCACTAAACCGACCGAACCAACCAATCCCAGTGATGCAATCGAGCTACGGGTAAGTCGGTAAGCAGTCTAATTGACTGATTTAAATTTTGAAATATTTAATTTGATTAAGATTCGACTAGAAGTTTATCCGAAAAATATTAAATTATGTAGCTCGACAATTGGCATCAACCAAGAGCTTAAGACATCCTCGATTTACATACTATCATGGAATCACGGGTAAGTAACCCTTATTTACGACAATTTTACATCGTTATGCATGATTGATATTTATCGCATAAATTACGGATTTAAATTTCCACATTTAATGAATTAAATTCTGAAAAATTGGATAAATTGTCGTAAATACTAAATTAAGCTATTCGAGAGTTTAGAACGAGGCTCAATAATTACTGATGGGACCAATAAGCCCAATAGGCCTCGATAATGTGAATAGTAAGAGGGAAAACGGGCTTAAGGTCGATTAAGGCGTATTAAGGTGCAATCGGACCCAATATGGATAAACGAGCCCAATGATTTAAATTAAGCCCAGAAAATTATGAAATACAATTAATTGTATTGTATTTGACCTGATGTACATTTATACGCAGTTCCAGAGATTTGATTGAGAGCAAATCAGACTGCGTAATGAGTCATCAGGAGAAAGGTCAGACTGTACAGAAAAGTGAGGTAAGGGAATTGTGTGAGTAGCTAGAGGTAGCTACGCGTATTTTAATAGCTTTTTTGTACACTGAATATGTATATAGACCTTGATTATGTATAAAGGTCCTAAAAGTGGTTTAAATGATTTTAAGGATCGAAATAGGTAAAAAACCTATTTTACCCTTATTAAAGGAAGTTCACCTAAGGATGGTGAAAGCATGACTTGCATGAAATGCATGATTTAAGAAATTTTCTGAATTAAAGAATTTGATTGGTTTTAATCAAAGCAAATCGGTAGATTGACCAGTAATTGTATAAAATTCACAAGATAACACTACGTAGGTGTTATTCATATTTAAATGAAATTTCTTTAGAAAACGGGCCAACTATCAAGTTATATGGAAACAGATAGTGCTGGCATATAGCTCACTATATCTATGTTTGTGAATATGCATAAATGTGCTTGAGCGGTTGCTCGCACCGATTTGTGTGACATCATATGCATAAAATGCGCTAGAGCGGTTTCACGCACTGATTTTTATGATTTGATATGCATGAGAGCTGTTGGAGCCTAGCTCGCACTCTATTTTGACTGTTTTGACGGTTTTGAACTGTTTTGACTTGATATGCATAAAAGGTGTTGGAGCGATTGCTCGCACTAGTTTTATGATTTGATATGCATAAAAAGGTGCTGGAGCTTAGCTCGCATCCTGTTTTGATATGAAATTTGCATTAAGCCGTGCTGGAGTGTAACTCGCATGAGATTTGATTTATTTATGCATAAAGTCGTGCTGGAGTGTAAATCGCATGAGATTTGATTTGTTGATGCATAACACCGTGCTAGAGCTCGCTCGTACGTCATTTTATATGGATTTATAACTCATTCATTTTTAAGTCGTACTGGAGTGCTACTCGTACGCAGATTTTACTGATTTTTATGACACCGTGCTAGAGCTTCACTCGTACAAGATTTTTTGATATCATGAATATGCATGGAGCCGTGCTAGAGCTTCGCTCGCACAGGGATTTATATGACATGCATATAGCCGTGTTGGAGCCTCCTGTAGACTGTGTGTCACAATGAGATGATATGCTCATACGTGCATACTAAGACAGAGATGATATAGGTGGATAAAACCTATTGCAGGCACCCCTGACTGAGCTTGGGTTCACGGAGTACGTTGTACCGTGTATGTCACACGGATTACGCTGTACCGTGGGGATTGTTGGAGTGGAGTGGCATTAGCCACAAGGCAGCAAGCCTTGCCCTCGCAATCCTGTTATTATGCTGTTCTGGCGGGTAGGACTGACCCACCTCCTGTTTCAGGTGTGATACCCCGCACACTAGGTACCGTGTTGCCAGGGATCACGAGGTTATGGCCATAGTCCTATGTTGTTATTGATAGTCACCTGTTTATCTCACATGATATAACTTGTGGTCTGATAGACCAGGGTAGACCCGAGGGAGGGATCAGGCCCACGATTTTACGATTTTATGATTTTATAATATGTGACCCTAAAAGAAGGGTGGTTTTATAACCGAAGCTTTATAATGAATTTTAATGAATTGTTGTATGAATTTGAGATTTACTTATGAGATAATTGACCCGGATGTGGTTATTATATTTTGCATTTTAATTAAATGATTTGAATACAGTAGCATGATGATGTTTTCCATGCTTTCATTTCAAATTCATGATTTGTCTTACATGACATGAAAGAATGCATGATCTTGATTTACTTCATGCTTATTATGATTTAATGATGTCACATAAAATGCCTTTGATGCATGAATTACATTATTTCTATATGCACAAATAGTTTTGATAAACTATGTCATGGATATATGCATGATTTTGTGCTTGAGATTTTAATGAAAAGAAATGGATTTAAGGGCATGGCATTATGAGCATGTAGATAGTGAAGCTATCTACTTACTTGCATAATTACCTTACTGAGCGTGTGGTTTGCTCACCCCCTTATTTTCCCATCTTTTCAGAGCACTCACAGTAATTAATAAGCAGCTGAGGACTTACATGTATTGGTATTTGCTGCTTCCCATCGAGAGACAGGTATACACATTTGTATAGTTTTGTATCTAAATATGTAATGCACAGTACTATAAATGATTATGATGTCGGGGATGTAGAGTTATAAATACCATTGTGTATGTATTCAGTTAAAGTCGAAAGATAGTAAACTCTGATATGTGAATATGATTATGGAAATGGAATGGTAAATAGGTGAGAGGTGACTAACACCGAATCATACCCCAACTGTTTGTGGGATGGTCACGATGAGAGAAAGGTAAGAATTAAATAATAAATGAAAAAGCGAAAAATGTACTTTGATTTTTAGGTAATTTGGGTCGTGACAGACCGCCCTCCCATTACAGCAATGATAACCCGCACATCGAGATCTGTGTTGCCTGGGATTTTACCATTATAAGATATGAACATAGTCCAAGAGAATATTGCATTCAGCCATTAAGTCTTGCATGATATATCACTTGTTTTCATGATATGGTTAGACTTGAGAGAGATAAGTCGGAAACCGATTTGTGTTGTGTTGTGAACTGCCATATTTACTGTGATTTATATGTAAATGGCATTATTGATATAAAGGCATTCCGAATTTTATAAAGATGCAATGTTTTGCATGGATGCCTACCTTTGATAACTCAGCATGATTTTAAGTACATGGGATTTAGTCTATACTACTATTATATCAATTTTGATTCATGCTTTTAAGATGAAAGAAGGAAAGGCAAAGCATTATTTTCAGTAGATAGTGTGGACGTCTACTTGCTTGCTTGATTTCCTTACTAAGTTGTGAGCTCACCCCCCCCCCCTTTATTTTCCCCTCTCTACAAATCATCTGCAGTAGAGTGAGTTCGGCTGAAGTATAGCATTCCTTTTATCTGCTGCAATTTCCCATTGAATTAAAGGTATACACATCGGGTACTATTTTGTATCTGAATAATGTATAAGCACAGTGATGTACACGTTTGTAATATTTGGGGATGTAATTATGTTAAAGTAAATAAATTTACTTATGAGAAATATGTACGTACAGTCAAAAGATATTTATGATGACATGTATGTATGATGTAATAAGAATGATAAGATGAGTGAGAGGGAGACGATTAATGCTGAATCACAGCCCAACTGTTGGTGAAGAGAAAGGTAGGTAAAAAGTAAAAATTTAGAAGTGGTTTTTGGTAAGTCACGGAATGAGGTCGTGAGAATTAACTCTAACTTATAATATGTCTTGGCCAAGGATTTTGAAGTTACTATGAGTTAGGATACACTCGGAGAGATGAATCCTCATCTTAACTATTTATGCACCGTAATTCATATGCTTTGAGATATACCCAAAAACACCAATTTTAGGCATTTGGCAATAAAAACCTATAAGAATGAAATCACAGTATGACGATCCACATATAAGATGACCTGGCATCTTAAATCTAAGGATTACTTATACTACTGTCACATTAGAGTATATTCCAAAAACGCTCAAGTGGCATTGCTAAATACAACTTTCACAACATGTCTTGTTCAGTGAATTTATTCTTTAATATGCATACATATGTTTTCCTCAAATATCCTCATATATCAACCTGTTGGATCAGTTGCATACTTCACAAGTATGAGGCTTAGCATGTACTAATCTTTAAGCATTATCAATGCCATTCTTGATAGTACGATGACTAAGAACAAGTTTAAGTACAAATCTTTGATGCATAGTGATCCAATAATTGTAACACATTACAATTTACTTGCAAAGCTCTTATGTTTCATTGGCTTCACCTTCATAAGTACAGTAATTAAAATTATTCTCTGAACATATGGATAAAGAAACACTTTATTATCATCAAAACTCAAAGTGATAATTAAAAATGACATAAAGAATAGCTCTAATAGTGTTAATAACTAATACATGTCTTAATTGGCATGCAGAGCTTACACTAACTATTATCAAAACCAAATTGAACATTAATCGATCCGTTCAAGATATCAAGTCTAGGGTTAAATAATTCGTTGTCTAATCAATGTTGAGTCAATAAAAATATTTTTAAAGTATTATAAATAAATTTTAGATTATATAAATATTTTTCCTATTTATATAAATTAAGAACTTATCATGTAAGAAATAAAACATTCAATTGACATTTAAAAAATTACAAAGAAAACTAAGCTTATAATTTTTTATTTTAACTTTTTTTTTTAAATGTATTTTTATTTTTAACCTATTCAAAGAAAAATATTTTTTTAATGATAAAGAATGCATAATTTAATAATTAGCTAGCAAAAAATAAATTATGATCCTAAAAGTTATATTTGATTGACTCGAGACAATAAAAATCCTAACATATCATGATTTTTTCAGTAAATCTAATGGATCAATCTGAGTTTTTCATGTTAATTGTATAAAAACATCCAAATATATCAAATCAACTTGGATTAAGGGTCAAGCCATTAGGTCAATTGATTTTATAATTGAAAAAATCCTACACTCAAAAGGCTATTTTTTTTACCAAATTTTAGAAAATAAGAAGGTATTTTTTAAACTAAAGAGAGATAAATGTAGTCTCTATAAAATCTCGAGAGCTATAGGTGAGCTTGTTAAAGTGAAAAAGTGAAATGAAAATGAGCTTTAATAATGCTTCATAAAAAAGAAATTGTAAGGAAACAGTATTAGAAAAAAGCTCATACTCTACGTTTATGTCACGACCACTTTTTACTTAAAATCGTTACAAATTTTTCGCTTTTTCCTTTCCTTTCTCGGTCGTGAACATTCTCACCACTAAACAGTTGGGCTATGAGTTAGTATTAGTCACCCTTTACCATCTAGCATTCCATCTATCTTTTAATTTATTCAAAAGCAAACACGTATACTTTATAATTGAGGTTCTATACTTGTACGTGTTTACTAATATTTACATCCCCCATATTACATTCCAAAATGACTGCTGTGCTATTACATATTTAGATATAAAATGATACCAGTGTGTATACCTCTCGATGATGGGAAGCAGCGGATACCAGGATACAAGTCCTCAGCCACTCACTAACTACTGTGTGCACTCTGTAGAGGGGGAAATGAAAGGGATGAGCTCACTAGCTATAATGCAAGCAGGTAGATAACTATATTATCTACGTGCTTATAATGTCATGATATAAAATCACTTACATTTAGAGCATAAGGAAATAGATACAACTATGCTGCATGTGTATAAATATACCATGTACTGCAAAACATGAAAGCAGGCATAAAACCAAGGAAAGTCTTCATGTAAAATGTCTCATGCTCAGTATGTCAACTTATCATAAAACAATATGTCATACTTTAAAAACATCGTATAAGGTTTGACCCCTCCCACGGGTCTACCCTGGATAACAAAAATCATGTTTAGTGCATATAAAATCATGTGATATCATGTGAGACGGGTGGTCACTGTATATAATCGAGGACTCTGCTGGCCAACTATACCCCTATCATCTCAGACCACACGAATCTCGGTATGCGAGGCATCACGCTATAACGGGAGTGGGTCAAATCTTACCCGCCAGAATATAAATCAACATCATCACCACAAGGTACAACGTACTCTATGTGATATACACGGTACAACGTACTCCATAGACCCATATCACAGTTGGGGGTGCCTGTCATAGGCCATATCTAACTCGTACCATGTATAACCGACTCAGTCTCAAGTGCACGTGTAAGCATCTCATCCGTGTGACTAATAGTCTACACGAGGCATCCGGCACGACTCATGCAAGCATCTCATCCATGTGACACACAGTCTACACGAGGCATCCAGCACGACTCATTACATATCAAAGTGTGAAAAGTCCAGTGCAAGCAAGGCTCTAGAATAATTTCATGAATAATTAGTAAAAATCCTCATACGAACAATGCTCCAGTACGGCTTTATGCTAAATAAATAATGGTACAAAGCTCCAATACAATTATATGCGTAAGAAATAATGAAACCCACATACGAACAAAAGCTCCAGTATAGCTTGCATGCATCTCAACTCGAAATATGGTGCGAGCTAAGCTCCAGCACATTTCATGCATGTTAAAATATCAAAATCCAGTGCGAGCAAGGCTTTAGCACGATTTATACTCATATAAATATGATAGGGGGCTCTATTTCTGTTAAGACCCTTACTAACTTAACCAAAACTACTACAATTTTTTTACATTTTAAGTTCTTCTCTTCAGTCAGAATGATTCAGATCCACTAAGTTTAGCCTGTGACTCTTATAGCTCACATTAGGCTTTTATGTATCTTATGAGTGCTAAATCATTTCACATGCACTTTAAATCTAGTAAATACTCTTCTTATGATTCAACTATAATAATAGAGTGTTCATACACATAGGAATCATAAGGATCAAGCTACATAAAATACGGGTCTGATAATCCTCCCCTACTAAGAAAATTTGGTCCTGCAAATTAGAACTAAGTCAGTCATCAAATAGATGGGGGTGCTTCTCTCGCATCAGACTCTCTAGCTCCCAAGTAGCCTCCTCTGAAGTATGATGCTGCCAAAGAACCTTCACTAATCTGATAGTCTTCGATCTCAATACCTTCTCCTTCCTATCCATTATCCGAATCGATCTCTCAACATATGACATGTCGTCCTGGAGCTCCAATGGCTCATAACTAATCACATGTGCCGGATCCGGGTGATACTTCTGAAACATCGATATGTGGAAGACGTTATGGACACCTGATAAGTCTGGTGGCAATGCCAACCTATAAGCTTTATCTCCCACTCGATCAAGTATCTTAAAGGGTCCAATATAGCGAGGATTCAGCTTTCCTCTCTTCCTAAATCTCGCTATGCCCTTGGAAGGAGAATCATTCAGGAACATGAATTCACCAACTGCAAACTCTAGCGGCCTTCGTCTCTTGTCAGCGTAACTCTTTTGTCTACTCTAAGCTATCCTCAGTCTCTCTATAATTAAATAGACATCCTTAGATGCTTGTGTAACCATGTCAGGAGCAAAAATCTTATGGTCACCCACTTCTTCCCATCCAATAGGGGCACGACATCTATGACCATATAAAGCCTCATACGATGCCATCTCGATACTCGAATGATAACTATTGTTGCAGGCAAACTCGGCTAGTGGCAAGTGGTCATCCCAAGAGCCTCTAAAATCTAGCACACATGCTCTAAACATATCCTTCAGAGTCTATATAGTCATCTCTGACTGACCATCTGTCTAAGGATGGAAAGCGGTGCTCAAACTCAACTGGGTTCCTATGGCTTCCTGAAAATGTTCCCAAAAGTGGGAAGTGAAGCGGGAATCCCTATCAAAGACTATGCTCACTGGTACACCATGTAACCTCACTACCTCGCATACGTACAGCTCTGCCAATGAACTCAGAGTATCGGTAGCTCTCATAGCTAGAAAGTGGGCTGACTTCATCAGTCTGTCGATGATTACCCATATAGCATCGTGATTCCTACGGGTCCTCGGTAAACCCATCATGAAATCCATGGTGATATGCTCCCATTTCCATGTCGGTATAGGTAGAGGCTGCAATAACCCTGCAGGCTTCTGATGCTCTACCTTCACCTGCTGACATACGAGACACTTCACCAAAAAATATGCTACATCTCTCTTCATACTCGACCACCAGTACACCTTCCGGAGGTTCTGATACATCTTGTTACTTCCCGGATGTAACGTATACCTCGATGAATGAGCTTCCGCCAATATCAATCTCCTGAGTCCTAGATCCTCGGGAACACATAATTTGCCTTTAAACCTCAGTATTCCATCCGAACTCAACTCAAAATCAGTCACTATGCCCTTCTGCATCTGACCACTCACATCCATACAAAACGGTTCAGTCTGCTGAGCCACTCTGATCCTGTCCAACAGATCCGGCTCCAAGCGTACACTAGCTATCACATAGCCTGTATCCATGTCAGAAGGCACGACTCTCAGACTGAGACTAACAAACTGCTCTAGCAAATCATGTTCCCTAACCATCATTTACGATACCATCCCTAGGCTCTTCCTACTCAAAGCATCAGTTACAACGTTAGCCTTACCCAAATGATAAAGTATCTCGCAATCGTAGTGCTTCAGAAGCTCTAGCCATCTTCTCTGTCTCAAGTTCAATTCTTTCTGTGAGAACAGATACTTGAGGCTCTTGTGGTCGGTAAATATCTGAAATTTCTCACCATACAAGTAGTGGTGCCATACCTTCAACGCAAACACTACTACTGCTAACTCAAAATCATGGGTTGGATAGTTCTTCTCATGATCCTTCAGCTGTCTGGATCCATAAGAAACTACCTTCCCATCATGTATCAATACACAGCCCAGTCCCTGATGCGAAACATTGGTATACACTGCAAATCCTCCTGAGCTAGTAGGGATAGTGAGAATCGGAGCGGTGGTCAATCAATGCTTCAACTCCTGAACACTCTTCTCACAATCCTCGTTCCATATGAACGGTACACTCTTTCGAGTAAGACGTGTCAACGGAGCAGCCAACTTCGAAAATCCCTTAACGACTCTCCGATAATATCCAGCTAAACCCATAAAACTCTTGATCTCGGTGACTGTCCTTGGCTATTCCCACTGAACTACAGCCTCTATCTAATATGGATCGACTGATACACCATCCCTCGATACAACATGTCCCAAAAATGAGATCTTTGACAACCAAAAGTCACACTTACTGAGCTTAGCATATAACTTCTACTCACGTAGAGTTTGCAATACGATCCTAAGGTGCTCCTTATGCTCCCCCTTAGATCTTAAGTACACCAATATGTCATCGATGAAGACGATAAAAAACTAGTTTAAATATGGCTTGAACACATCGTTCATCAAAGCCATGAAAGTAGCTGGAGCATTCTTCAATCCGAATGGCATGACCAAGAACTCATAGTGGTCATATCGGGTACGAAACGCTATCTTGGGTACATCTCCACTCCGAACTCTCAGTTAATGATACCCAGAACTCAGATCAATCTTGGAAAAGTCTTATGATCCCCGAAGCTGATCTAACAAGTCGTCAATGCGTGGAAGGGGATACCTATTCTTGATGGTGGCCTATTCAACAATTGGTAATCTATACACAATCGGAGGCTCCCATCCTTCTTCCTCACTAATAAAATCGGTGCTCCCCAAGGTGAAACACTCAGTCTAATGAAACCCCTATCCAATAGCTTTTGCAACTGCCTCTTGAGCTCCTCCAGCTCAACTAAGGCCATGCGATATGGTGGTCTCAAAATAGGCTCCGTACCAGGCACCAAATCTATACAGAACTCCATCTCTCTGTTTGGTGGTAACCCTGGCAAATCATCCAGAA
Organism: Firmiana major; assembly: GCA_033439115.1. NCBI lineage: Eukaryota > Viridiplantae > Streptophyta > Magnoliopsida > Malvales > Malvaceae > Firmiana > Firmiana major. Next base: position 36,407,503 of record CM065907.1, on the reverse strand, counting down.
AACATCTGGGTACTGACTGACCACAGTAATATCTAACAACTCCGGATGTGCCTTATCCATATCTACCACGTACACAATGAAACCTTGATATGTTGAAGGTTTTCTAATTTAGTATATCATATTATAATCATAACTACTTCTTTCATTTATTTTTATTAAACTTTACAACATATCTAGTAAGGTTAGGAAACATAACTGTCTTAGCATAACAATCTAAAACAGCATGGTTTGCAGATAACCAATCTATTCCTAAGATTATATCAAAGTCACTCATACTTCGAAATATTAGATTGGTTGTCATCTCCTTGTTCCCTACTCTCAACTTGCAATCATTAAATACATACTCTACAACTTGACTACTATTCATAGGCGTACAAATCAACATCATCATACATAACGACGTACGCTCTACATGTCTTACTAATTTACATGCAAATGAAGGCGATACAAAAGAATGTGTGGCACCAAGATCAATTAAAACATATGCTTCAATATCATAAATCAGGATGTTACCTAGTATCACATCCGATGAAGCATCAGCTGTGCCCTAGTCCAAAGCATGTACGCGCCCTTGACCAATCACTTACTTCCCTTTTTCTTTTGTTGTTGCTCTCCTCCTCGAAGCAGAAGGATCAATTGGAGCTCTCTCTGGCTCTTACCCTTTAGTGGAGCAGTCTCAACCATCTCTGGGCAAGCTCTAGCAATATGCTCATGTTTCCCGCATCGAAAACACACTATATGAGTCAGCGGACACGGTCTACCTCCATGTTGTCTACCGCATCATCTGCACTGATAGGTAGTAGGTCTCTGTCCTCTTATGATAATACCCTTTGCTGGAGCTATGGTCGGATAAGTAGGAGGTCTAACAGGTCTCTCTCGTGCCTCCTCAACCTGTGGTCTCTTACCGAAGAGTTTCTTCCCTCCTCGATAACTGAAACCTCTATCTTTAGCTGGCCTCTTCCTCTGTATATCTCGGCTCCAGCTAAACTTCCCAAACTCGGAAGCATTCCTCTCATAATCTTACTCGCACAGTTACGCTCTACGCACTGCTTCCTCATAGGTGGTTATATCTAATGGGACAAACCTGGACCGCAGAATCGATCTTAATCCATTGATGAACATGTGGACCTTTCTGGCCTCACTATACATGGTATCTGGGTTATATCTCCCCAGGGATAGGAATCGAGTCTCATACTCATCCACGAACAAACTCCCCTGGTTCAGTCCCAAAAACTCAGCCTATACTTTTTGTTGTGCGATATCTCAAACAAACTGCCTCCTAAAGGCATCCCAAAATGTCTCCCAACTAATATCTATATGTCGGGCTCTCAATATGGGTCTGGTGGACTTCCACCAATGCTCTGTAGCTCCCTTCAGTAGGAACGCAGCAAATGCGACCATCTCTGATGTCGTACACTCAAAGAATCCATAAAGCTTTTCCATCTCAACGACCCACTCCTCAGCAGTTACAGGGTCCTTGACCCCACTAAAAGATGGAGGTTTAAACTTCTGGAACTGTCACAACCAAACCAGATCACATCCGTACCCCAATCCACTATTACCCGAAATTGGTGGGGGTGTAGGAGTATCTACAGTCCTTGGTGCATGAGCTGGCTGTGTAGGTGTATCAGGGGCAACTGCCTCTCCTGTCGCAGCTTCTGCCTCCTCTCCCTGCCTACTTGGCATCGTCTGTGCCAATATCGCTACTATCGTCTTAAGACTACGCTCTAATATCGTAAAATGTGTCTCAGCACACTCTGGTGTCTCAGTAGCACCTGGAGTCTCATAGGTAGGTAATGGTTCGACATCAGCTCATCTCTCAGGCCTATTTCAATGGCCTCGAGCCCTACCTCTCGTCCCTCTACCACTACGAGTATTCGCCATATAGGAACTTTGCCTATATTCCTGCATTCACAAACATGAATTTATCTGTTTCCCAACTGGTATACACAGTTGTATCTAAACACAGCACAATACTATAGGAATGTACACTTTCCTATTTTCTAACATCGACTCACATCAGACCAATTTCAGCTCTAATACCATTCTATCAAGACCCTTTCTGACTTAACCAAAACTACTACAAATTTTTCGCATTTTAAGTTTTTCTCTTCAGTCAGAATGATTCAGATCCACTCGGTTTAGCTTGTGACTCTTATAGCTCACATTAGGCTTTTATGTAGCTTATGAGTGCTAAATCATTTCACATACACTTTAAATCTAGTAAATACTCTTCTTATGATTCAACTATAATAATAGAGTGTTCATACACATAGGAATCATAAGGAACAAGCTACATAAAAGCCTAATGTGAGTTATAAGAGTCACAGGCTAAACTGAGTGGATCTGAATCATTCTGACTGAAGAGAAGAATTTAAAATGAGAAAATATAGAGAGCTTATGATGGAAAGTTAGTTTTATTTAGTTTCGAACACAGAGAACGAGAGTAAAAGCTAAAAAGGGTAAAATGGACCTTTTTAGCGAGTTAAGGTATTTAAGGTATTTCAAGCATATTTACCTACTGAAAACGGCTAAAACGTAAAGACGAGAGTGTAAGACATAAGATATGAAACTTTCAAAATTTTGAAAAAAAAGTCAACTTGGTCAATGATTAAGGAAAAAGTCAACTATAGTTAAGAAAAGTGGACTTTTACCATAGTTGACTAACCATGGTTAAAAATTTACCTAAGTATAGAGAACAATTTGGGAAAAAATATTTTTGGTCAGAAAATCATCCCCGAAAGTAAGAAAAATTTATTCGGAAAGATTCCGGATTAAAATTAATGGATAAAAACGTAATGGGCCTAAAGTGAAGATTTTAAAGCCCATTAAGGTATACTAAACGTAGATCAAAATTCTTAAGTCCCTTAGACCAAATTGTTGGACCGATTGATAGGCCAAATATTTAGAAAATAAAAGGCCCAAGGTAGTAAAAATTTCAGCCCGAAAGCCCATTAAGAAAGCCCAAACCGAGAGGCCCAATTGTAAAGACCATTAGGATTAAATATCTAACCATAGTTACAGCTAACTATGACTCATTAGATGACTCATTAGGTGACTCATAACTAAACCTTAGGAAGTCAATTTTAATGGCTGAAAAGTAAGGCCTAATGGCTAAGTAAATGGCTTATAAAATTAGTCACATCATTGTCATCTTCACCATACCATTCTCGATTATACAAGGAAACCATTGAAATACATTTATCCAAGCTTTCTCTCACTAGAAATCACTAGGATTTAGGTATATTTGGAACTTGCATTTTTCATGAAAGTTGTTCCAAATTGAGAGGAGAGTAACATATGTTGGAATTGGCTATCAAGAAGCCATAGTGTGCAAACCGTAAGGCTCCAAAGTTTTGACCAAGTGTGAACACAAATACTAGGTATATTTCCAAGCTTTCAAATTCATATATGTTAATGTATGAATGATTTTAAGTATATTGGTATTTGTTTTAAGCATTGAAACATATGAAATCACTATTATCATGGTTAGGCTGAGAGTGAGTAGTGAAATATTGATGAATGCCCATATGATATTAAGGCATAAATGAGTTGATATACATGTGTTAATGATTATGGTATAGTTAGAATTAATCAATTTGATTAATTAATACATGTATTAAGTTAGCAATCAAGGTGTTTGATAAAATGCCTAAATGAACTATGTGATGCTTAAGAACATTTCCAACTAAGTGTTTGTGAAAATGCCTAAGTGAATTGGCTAAGGAAATGGACATGGACGGCATGTCATAGTGTGACCAACGGCATAGGGTACTCTCAGCCATGGCATGTGGCCGAGAGATCCAATGGGCCAAGCCCAATTATTTTAGGCCCATTAAGATGTAATGGGTCTAGGATAAGCCCAATAAGATTTGGTGGGCCCTACAAGCCCAAAAGGTTCAACGAAAATAAATAGTAAAATAGAAATGGGCTTAAGGCATAGTTAGGCCCATTAAGGTTTAATAAAGCCCATTAAGTGAAATAAACTGTATTTAATGTGAAATACAGTAGGAAAAGTATAATTAACCTGATAAATGGTTATATGTAGTTCCAGAGATAATTGGAGGAGCGAATTGGACTGCTGGATCGAGCAGCGTTAAGAAAGTAAAATTTCTCGAGTCATTGCAGGTACAGGACTTTTGTGAGTAGTTAGAGATACCTGCATGTATTTTCGTCTGCTTTTACATTCACTTAAAAACTCTGAGGGTCAAAGAAAGTGAATAATATTATTGTGACCTGATAGTGGCAAATTATAATTTTGCCCCTAGTTAGTCAAAAAGTCAACTTTTGTGAAAAGTTGTAAAAAGCATGGAAACCACCATTTTGAGTGCTTTACTGCTATTTAGCAGAAGAATAAATAGATGTGCTAATGATTTTAAGGTTGATGTGAATTAAGCACACTTTATAGTGCTGATTTTGATGTTTTGAAAAACATCCCTTTTTAAAGAGCCATCTATCGAATTATGTGAGAACAAATCGTGCTACAGCACACCTCGCACTTGATTTCATATATTTTCCACATATATTAGTGCTGGATTGTGATTCGCACTAGATTTCCATGACATGCATGATATAGTGCTGAAGTTATTACTCGTACACAGTTTTATATGATATATGTATGAGAGAGTGCTGGAGCGATTAACTCGTACTCGAATTTTACATGAGATACCTGAAAGAGTGCTAGAGCGTTACTCGTACTTGATTCTTCATGATTTATACATGACATAGTACTTGAGTGAATTCTCATACTTGATTTGATTAGTTTTGTGCATAGCATGGTACTAGAGCTATTGCTCGTACTTCATTTGAAACATGAACTATGCATTGACCCAGTTGCTGGAGGTTTACTCGCACTAGAGTTTGAGTTTTGTGATGTGAAACAGTGTTTGAGTGGAGTGTCGACTGTGAGTCGCGCTCAAAGGCGCGCGCTGTAATTAATGTGATATATAATAGATGTTGAAAACCATTTTTGATTTTCTCGTGTAGACTGAGTGTCACACTATGAGAGGTTCGCATGTGGATTTAGAGACGTGGTATGATATTCCATGGTTTGAGGGCTAAAACCTATGGCAGGAACCCGGACTGTGATGTAGGGTCTACGAAGTACGTTGTACCGTGCGAGTGGCATGGAGTACACTGTACAGTGTGGTGTTGTGGAGTTGAGGAGGTTATAGCTGGCGGTTGTGATGGACTGACCCCCCTCCCATTGCAGCAGTGATGCCCCGTATACCGAGATCTGTGCTGCTTGGGATCACCATTATAGGATGTGGCCATAGTCTAGGATATTATTACATTTCACCACAGAGTCTCACATGATATATCACCTGACTGACTGATTTATTTATGATACGAATAGACCTAAGGGATGGGTTGGAATCTGATTTTGTGTTGTGAATGATTTAAATGTCATATTTACTGTGATTTAAATATACATGGCATGATTTATCTAAAGGCATTGTGATATTATAAAGATGCATTATTTTGCACTACATGCCTACATTTGAGAAAGAAAGCATGATTTCTGTACATGGGATTTAATCTGTACAAGTATATATATATATATATATTTAAAGACATGCTTTTAAAGTGAGTTAAGGAAATGTTATTTTTGAGGCATAGCATTATTTTGAGTAGATAGTGTAGATGTCTACTTGCTTGCCTGATTTCCTTACTGAGCGCGTTGTATGCTCATCCCCCTTTCTTTTACATCTCTCTACAGAGCATCAACAGTAGAGCGAGTGTGCTTGAGGGATAGTATTCCTGTTGTCCGCTGCTATTTCCTATTGATCGACAGGTATACATATTTTGTACGGTTATGTATCTAAACATAGAAACAGTACAGTGATGTATACGATATATATTATGGGGAATGTATTTGTATTAGATTTTATATGATCTCACATGTATTATAAAAGAAGTTACAGTCACTAACAGTATATTGACATGCATGTATGATAATGGATGATATGGTATGCGAGGAAGCTAACATCGAATCATAGCCCAACCATTGATGAGAGGAAAGGTAAGTTAAAATGTGAAACGTTTGTAGTAGTTTTGGTTAAGTTAGGAAGGGTCTTGACAGAATGAACAAGCTACATAAAATACGAGTCTGACAATTTCAATAAAACCCCTTTCAAAATTCAAAACCAACACTAACACGTGTTATTTCATGCAAATCGTGAAATAATTAGCCGACCTATCCTTGTTTTGTCCAATCAAGGCATCACATGTAAGACCCCATGTATGCATGATATTCCTTATGATTCGCTCGTGTATGACATTATTTTATGTTAATTGAATCATAAGAAGAACTTTTGCTTAAATGAAATTTACAAAGAGAATGAATGAATACTCATGAATCCATGTAATGGCTAAATAAGGACTTAAAAACGCGAAATGAGAAAAGGTTTGTAATGATCCGTGACCTATAAAAATTCATGAAATTTTTTTTTTGAAACTTCAGCTGGTAACTTAATCCTTTTATTCACTTAGGTTGTATTCATGTTCAGTGTCAATTCATTGTCTTAATTATTTATCCGTAATTATAATTAAGTTTCACATTTGGATTTATATGGCTGATAGAAATTTTGACAGCATAACGACTTAAATATAAGCCTACCCACTTGAAATGTTCTCACAATATCAACCCTAACTATCCACAACTATTAGACATGCTTTCCAAGTCATATCATCAAATCATTCTACATGTTCCAAACATGTCTAGTTACTCCCAACAATCAATCCTTAAAAATATTTAATTTATCCTTATACAGATTACATCCTGACACATTACTTTCAATAGATGTCTGTGCATAAAAATGGTCTGGTAAAGAGATAGAAATGTATACCTCACGCATGTACAGAAGGTAGTATGGGGAAAGCTCGTATCCGCCAGCCTACGTCGTCTATGCAGCAATTATCATTGTAGTTTCACTGCAACACATCTGAGAGGTGAAAGGGTGAGCTTTCGGGAAAAAGCCCAGTAAGAAAGTGCATTTAAAACGATCATAGTGATTAAAATATACAAAAAAGCATAATAATATGTAAAATGGCTTCTCTCTGCAACTAATATAAAGGACCTTCGAATTTAAGAAATCGAAAACATCATTAATCAAAACGTGAATATTTAAGTACTTAAACTTAACAGTCATAACATAACCTTTAGTATATTCAAAATTTCAAAAACATATTTGCATATAAATCACATATCACAGAGTCAAATCTGAAAACAGGGTTTAGTTCAGATAGAGACTACGCTGGCCCATATGATTGTCATGCATCAATAACAAAATCATCCTCTGTAGAGGGAATTCATAACCTATGGCCATGGTAGGGCTGTAGACGTGATCAAGGTCGTACAGCGTTCAGACACCTGAAGGTGAAATTCAGATGCCACAAAGGCGAAGTACAGATCCCACAAACATACTATAGTTTTCATATATAAAAAAAAAATTGAAATACAACCATCTTATTCAAAAGACAATTTCAGAGAGCATGCTCTTGTTCAGAAGTCAAATTCAGAGATATGCAATTATTCAGAATACAAATTCAGAGAACATGTTCTTGTTCAGAAAACAAAATCAGAAGCATACACTTATTTGGAAGACAAATTCGAAAACATGCTTTTATTCAGAATACCAATTCAGAAATAATGTTCTTACTCAGAAGACAAAAGCAGAAAACATGCTTGGAAATCATAGTTCAAATCCTTGTAAGTTTTCCTTAATCACAGTTCAGAACGTAAACTATTATCATTTTAAATTACACCCTCTTACCTCGATTTATCAAAAATTCAAGTTCGAGTAGTGACGCCTCCAAGTATCTCCCTTAAATCCTTCTATGATTCTCCTACACCGAAATTTGTATTCTTAGTATCCTATTTATCGAATTACCTACGATGCGTCAAAATCGTAACCTTGCTTACTTAGGGAAAATACACTTGAAATTATAAAATACATACAGTTATCTCTAAAAGTTACATAAATTTCTTACCTCGGTGTCCGTCCATAATCCTTGATTCCTTCGACTTAGTGAGTCGATGAGCTCGACCCTCTCGGCTTATTTCACCGAAAATTTCAAATAAATATTTTCGATCACCTTTTTTTTCTTGGGTTTTCTCAAATTCTCGGTGCCTTCTTTCCACCCTCCAAATATACACATATATATAATTATATTTATATATATATATATATTACCCTTTTCTTTTTCTTTTTTTAAATTTGGCTTCCCGCCAAATTTCTTTCTTTTCTTCTTTATTTCTTCTTCCTCCTCGCTCCTAGTGTTCATGGTTGCTTCCCCCGACACCGTCGTTCCTCCCTCTCTCTCGGCCTTCATCCCCGTTCCAGCTCTCATTCCTTCCTTACTTTTTTGTCCCACGGTGAACCATATCCCACACTCGAGTTTCCTCCCTCCTACTGAACCAACATCGCTACTTCCATCTACTTCCCGTTTCCATTGTGCCTCCCCTGTTTTCGGTTATTCTCAACTCTACCCCTTGTCGCGACGTGCTCAAGTCTCTTCACTGCATACAATACAGAGAAAAGAAAATGGTAGCAGCTTCTTTCTTTTCCTTTTTTTTTCTTTTTATTTACAACACCAAACGATGAAGTCCCATGTGTCCACTGCTTTCGCTGGCTTCTAACCAGTCCCAAGTCCCCTGTAATAGCCTTAAACCATCACCATCACTTCAGCATTTTCAATAGGGAAATGCCTCAGTTCAACAACGCAACAAGGGTGGAGAGACCACCGCTTCCTCAGGTCTCTTTCTGGCTTTCTACCATTGTTTCCACTCTTTAACAATAGCTTCTCAAGCTTCTCTCTTCTTTATTTTTCTAAGGTTTGCTCTCTAAAGTTTGTCTTCTAAACACACCGAAATTAGCTTCCAGCAAGCAATTCTTCAGCCTTAACTCTTCCTTTTCTCCTTTCGTTTCTACCTCTCTCACTCACTCTCTCAGCTGCAACTTAAAATTTTCGTTTCAGCCCTTATATCTTCAATTCATTTCTTTCTTTCATTGATTACAGAGAAGCACCTCAACCTACTCTACACGTTTTTCATTGTTTCCTCTTTTCATTTTTAGCTTGTTCCTTTCCTTTTTGTGTTTTGGCCAGCACCAATCTGCTCCCATTATTATTATTATTATTTTATTTTTATTATTTTTTTTGAATCAGTGCTATTACAGTAGGCATTACTCCTTCCTTTCATTTAATGTTTTCAAGTGCCATACTTCCTGCTCTCATTTCTTGTCAATTACCAGTTATCAAAGCTTAGTCTAATTTCATTCCTTCTTATGCTGAACTGTAGCTCGGCTCCCTCTTCTCCATATTGACAGCTGCAGTTTCCTCCTTCCCTTTAGTCCTGTCATTATTCTTTCCATCTCATTTTTCTGCTGCAGTGCAGTTTCACTGCAGTAGAAATTGCTTCAAGCCACGTCCTGCATGCAGCTCATTTGCTGTAGTCTATGCGTCCCCCCATTACACAATATATATATATATGTTTCCCTTCCACTGAACACTGCCATACCTTATTTTCCATATTTGCTTCGATTTCCTTTCTTTCCTTATCTCTCTACTGCCCTTTACAGACCTATACCCCTCTTGGTTTCAGTCTCCCATTTTGCATAACAGTCCTCTGCCTTCAATCCTTACTCATAATTCCTAATCCTATGCCTTGTGACACCTTTTTTCCCGAGATCAAACTACTCCCACTATTTCCTCCTTGCTCACTGACCTGGTAAGGTATTTTCAGACTTGTAGGCAGTAACCATTCTGCCATCTCATTTCCTTAATTGTCGTGCCTAGCTATCATCGAGCCTCTAGTTTTTTTGCCTTCCTTCCTTCTACTGTTTCGCCTCTTGCCATAAACCAGGCATTGTTGTTGTTGCTTTCAGTACATATTTCTAGCATGCCTACACATATAGCTTTTGTTTTGGTTCAGTTTTCCCTCTCACCTACCCTCTCGATTTCCTTCCTATTTTCTTCTAGGTCACCCATGGTCTTCATCATTTCTTTCCTACCGTAGCCATCCTGCTTCATATCTCCTTCACACGTTTTCTATTTTTTTCCTTTTCTTTTCTTTCGGTCAGTCACCACAATTCTCCATAATATTTATATATATCGTTTACATATGCTATCTATCTTTAGACTCCTATTTACACTGCGTTTGTACACATAAATCTTGTATGTGTGTATATATATATATTTATATACCTACAACGGCATGTACAAATGTATATATATATATATGTATATATACATGTGTATTCTCATCCATGTATTCAAATAAATTCTCATTTATTTACTAACAAATTCTAGGTAATTATTTAATATTCCATCATGTATATATGTATATACATGTAAAAGAAAATTTTGTAAATCAACCTCGCCTAAGTCTGAGTCCCTCGTATTTAAAATTAAGATATAATCTTGTTTTTTTTAATCACATTCAGGCATAATTAAATCCCAATGGTATTACTTAAAATCAAGTATAAAAAATTTTGCGGGGTTTACAAGGTTCATGAAAAGAAGTTGGTTCGGTTTAATCCCGAACATAGTGAAATAGTGAAAATGCCAAAAAGGGGAAGAACGAGCTCAACATGGAATGTTTGAGCTGTTTTAGCAAATTCACCTCCGAAAATGACTGAAACACAAAGATGTGTAAGGCACGTGAATTCTATATACCTTTTATGATTCTATCATGTACACACAAGTTACATAATACGTGAATTATAAGAAATGGATCTTTTCATACTCTAAGTGTGAATAGAATGCAAACTGGATAGTGAAGCAATTGAATGTAAGTTGTTCTTTGAAATTTTGGGAAAAACTGCAGTTGGGAACCTGCAGATGAAGGCCAAATCGATCTCCTATTCAAAGCAGATCGATCCCATATTCAAGTAGACCGATCTCAATGCAGTTCTGCATAGAAAGCATCGATCCCTTCCCAAGTATAGACTGATCCCTTCCCAAGTGCAGACCGATCTCTATTTGATTCTGGCAAGAACAGATCGATCCCTTTCCTAGTGTAGATCGATCCCCATTTGATTCTGCAAAGAGCAGATCGATCCTTTCACTAGAGCAGATCGATCTCATAGCTTACTTACTGGAGAAATCATGTAGTTCAACCTAAGGAAGATCGATCTCTCATCATAGAGATCGATCTCACAATGCCAATTCTATAAAAAGGCCCGACAGTCGAGTCTTCTTCCCTGAAACATCAAAAACCTTTCCATTTTTACCCAAAAAGAACAAGCTTACTCTCTCTAGAATACCATCCCCTTCAAAAAAGATTTGAGAAAAGTTACTTTGAGCAAAGTTGTTCATTGTGAGGAGGAGAACAACATAGTTTAGAATCAGCGTTCAAATCCTTAGATAGAAGGAACAAAAGGGTCCTCCCATTTTAGACAAAAGAAAAGACAAGCTAGGTGAGTTTTCAATACACCAACTCCAAGTATGTTTATCTGGACATTGTTATGAGTTGATTGGTGTATGTATTGTTGGTTGAAACTACCTAAAACATGATGAATCAACCTTAACCTAAAAATGGGTTTAGTGTGAGAAAATAAGCTAGGGTGGATTTAATGATGAATTGGTTATACTAAGGTGTTAGTAATGTTATATGCATGATTTTGAGTTGGTTTAGCGAAATCAATCTATGAAATTGGATGAAGTTATGAAATGTACATATAAGGTGCTTTTGAAAATGCATAAATGAATGGAAGAACTAAGGTTAGAGCATGCAAGCCAAGTGCTTGGTTAGATAACTAAGTGAGTTAATTAGCCAAATTGGCTAGGAATGGCATGATGGGTGTTCAGTCACCATGCCATGGCCAAATGTAATCATAAGCCAAGCTTGATGCAATCGGCTCGATACGGTCAATGGACCCAGAATTTGGTTCAACAAGAAATAATGAGCCTAAAGAGCCCAATAAGCCTAGGTGAAACGAATAGAATAGTCAAAATGAACTTAAGAGAGAATTAGGCACAATAAGATTTATTAACTAGGATGAAGTCAGAATATGAGTTATTAGTAACTGACTCATGTGATAAATGAATGTTTGTAGCTCCCGAGAATACATCCAAAGCAAATTGAGCCCAATCATGAAAAGCCAGAAAGGAAGAAGGAGTTGCTTCCGAGTTCTTAGAGGTATTTGTACGCGTTTTTGGACGCATTTGTAATCTCTTAAAGTGTCTAAGGGTCTTAGAAAAGAAATGAATGTTTGAAAGGCAAAGAAAATTAGGATTTTAGAAAAGTCCATGAAAAGCAAGAACATGATGTTCTTAGGTCTTTTTACTGGTTTTTAGCATGTGGATAGGTAGGCTGGCTAGCATTTAAATGATTTGCATGAAAATAGCTTGATTTGGTTTTAATAACCATGCTTTGCAAAAGAATTAGCCACCTACATGGATTTTTGTGGAAATAAAGCGTGTTGGAGCGTTGCTCGCACGAGATTTGATATATTCATACATGCATTAGTACTGGAGCGATGCTCGGACTAGAGTTTTACATGCATGAGTGCTGGACCCTAGCTCGCACTAGTTTTCACATGGATTTTATGGCATGGTGCTGGAGCGTTGCTCGCACTAGATGTCTACTATACATTTACAGCCGTGCTAGAGATTACTCACATGTGATTTTTATGACATGTTGGGAGTCGTACTAGGAGCTTCAGGTAGAGTGTGTGTCACACCGATTAAATAGGCTCGCACGTGCGTATTGAGATGTGGCACGATATGATGTGATGATATGGATCCACGGAGTACGTTGTATCGTGCATATAGAATGGAGTACATTGTACCATGTATGGATATATATATATATACCATCTTCGGACGAAGGTTAGATCTGCTATAGACCGACGGGTTGGACATGACCCACCTCCCGTGCGAAAGCAAATAGAGGTAACACCCCGCACACTAGGATCCGTGTAGGCTGGGATCACAGAGGATATGGCCATAGTCCTAGTTATTACCCTTATTATTGTTTGCCTAATCTCACATGTCACTTGGTTTATGATGAATCCATGTTTTTAAATTGTTTTGTGGTTCAGGACAGTCCAAGAAAGAGGCTGAGTCCTGACGAATACTGATTTGTACTAATTTCTGTTGAGTATGAACTGTTTTTAAGTGCATCTCGCATGATGATTTTCCATGCTTTAATTACGACTTGCGCATGATGATTTCCCATGCTTTATCTACAAATTGTGCACTGATTTGAATAGCACGAACTGCTTTATATATCATGAACACGTGCATGAACTGATGTTTTTGGGTATGATGAGTAACTGCGTGATTTTACGCATGACATCACGATCATGTAGATAGTACATTTATTTACCTGCTCGCATGATTGCTTTACTGAGCGTGTAGTTTGCTCACCCCCTTATTTTCCCCTTCTACAGAGCACTTTCAATAGACTGAGAGTGACTGAGGAGTTGATTTTTGGAGTTCATTGCATCCCATCATATAAAGGTATACACGTTTATACAGTTTTGTATCTAAAGATACAATAGCATAGTAATATTTTAAATGTAGCATTTGGGGATGTAAATAATTGTAAACACTTGTAATTCGCAACTCTGATTTTAAGAAATGCTATTGTTTACCTCTAAATATAATGTAAATTGAAATGGTATGGTTGGATGAGATTAACATCGATACACAGCCCAACTGTTGGTGGTAAAGCTGTTCACGATCAAAGGAAGGTAAGAATAATGGATTAAATAATAAACAAAAAATGAAAAATTGGTAGTGATTTTTGGTAAATTGAGGGTCGTGACATCACATCACATGAAAAACATCAAAATCATGATATTCATGCAGTTTACTAGCCTTACTACCATTTTCATAAAATTTACTCATAAGGGTAAAATAGTAATTTACCCATCTCGGGGCGCTAAAATTTTTATTTCATTTCTAGGTAGCTTAGAGAATTTTGTGCCATGTAAATACCCTCAAAATTTCTTATAGTTACCTCTGTACAGTCTGACTTTTCCACGGTGAAATTTCGTTCAGTCCGATTTACTCCCAATAAAATCTCCGGAGCTGCATATAACCATTTTTCAGGTTAATTTCAATGCATTCTTCAGTATTTTCCCTTCATTAGGCTTAATTTAAAGCATTGGACCCATTTACTCCTATTGGACCCAATTGCACCTTAATGGGCCATAATCCGTTTTAAACCCATTTTCGCTTCACTATTTATTCCTTTAAAGCTCATTGGGCTCATTAAGCCCATTAATACTTATTAGGCAATCTTAAGTCTTTTCTAGTCTCTTTGGACAGCTTATACAATTATTTGCGACCGTCGATTCTCAATTCCAAACATTAAGCATTTTATACGGAATTAATCCGTAACTTATTCGATGAATTTCTAACGCGTATAACTATACAAGTTATAGTAAGTGAGATTCACTTACCTGTGATTCCATGATGGCACATAAATCGAGACTCAATCGAGCTCACGTTTCATTGCCTATTGTCAAGCTACATAATAATACATTTAAACCGGATCAATTTCGGTCCAATATAAATTCAGATAATTTTTTCAAAAATTAAATCGATCAATTTCGACCGCTTACCGACTTCTCTTTAACCCGAGGCATCACCAAATGTTTTCCCATTTTTTCTCTTTTTTTTTTCTTTTTTTTGGCTAAACCGGTTCAGACCAGCTTAGTCCCCTTCGTCGTTGTTCAGAGTTCTTTTGACCGGTTCCTCGCCGACTTCCACTTCCAGCAAATCCGCGAGGACTCGCGGTGCATGGATCTGGTGGTGGCCAAGCCTTAGCTGGCCGAAAAGTGGCCGTTTGACCCTTTCTCTGTTCGGCTTCATTGCCAGTTTTCTCCCTTTCGCTGTTTCCGGCGCTGTCGGCCGGTTCTCTGGCCGATTCCACCACCCCTCCATTCGCCTTCGCCTGGGGGAGGTTCGATTGGCGGTGTTGCAGGGAAAATCGGCGCTGGTGCCACTGATTTCTCTTCTCTCCCTTTCGGCTCCTCTCCCATGGATCTCCTCATCGCCGGTGGATCCCGACACGTGGTGGGGGTCAGGCGTTCTCCCAGTGCCAATCGTCCTTCGCCCTCTATCCTTCATCGTTGTTCGTCGCCGGTGACGGAGAAATCAGAGGGATCGGTTCCGTCTAATCCCTCCCTTCCTATGGGTCGTGCGATCTTGTTTTCCATTTTTTTCAATTCTTTTATTATTTTAGTTATTTATATATAATATAATATATTATATTTACTTTATCATAAAATAATATATTATTACACAAAAACATCCTATATATATTATTTAAATCAAATATTTATATTTACTTTATTTTGTTTTATTTCACTTTATTTTTCGCGGGAAAAGTTTTTCCACATTCCCGAAATAAATTCCCATTGTGGGAAAATTGCGGATTATCACCATAAATTCGTAACTTGATCAATTAGACTTGGAATTCAATTTTTTCTTCTTTATTGATCAAGATTACATAAATCCATATTTATAATGACAACTTCTGAAGAAATGACACCGAATTTCAGGTCTTACAATCCTCCCATCCTTAAGAAATTTGGTCCTCCAAATTCAACCAAGTCAGTCCTCAAATGACTGGGGATGCTTCTCTCTCATCACACTCTCTAACTCCAAAGTAGCTTCCTCTGAAGTATGGTGCTGCCAGAGAACCTTCACTAACCCGATCGTCTTCGACCGCAATACTTTCTCCTTCCTATCCAATATCTGAACCGGTTTCTTTACATACTATAGGTTCTCATTGAGCTCCGATGGCTCATATCTAATCCAATTTGTCGGGTCCGGATGGTATCTCTAAAGCATCGAAATGTGGAAGACATTGTGGACACCTACTAATTCATGTGGTAAAGCCAACCTACAGGCCTTATCTCTCACTCTGTCTAATATTTAAAAAGAGTCTAATATAACTAGGATTCCGTTTATCTCTCTTCTCGAATCTCGTTATACTTTTCAGAGAGAAACTTTCAAAAATACTAATTCACCCACGGTGAATTCCAATGGCCTCCGTCTCGTGTCAGCATAGCTTTTCTGTCTGCTCTGAGCTATTCTTAATCTCTGACCTATCGACTGAACATCTTCAGAGGCTTGTCTTATCAAATATTGAGCAAATATCTATCTGTCACCCACTTCTCCCCATCCAATCGAGGAACAACAACTACGGACATACAATGCCTTTTCGATACTCGAGTAATAACTATTGTTGTAGGCAAATTTGACTAATAACAAATTATCATCCCAAGTGCCTTTCAAATCCATTTCGCATGCTCTCAACATATCCTCCAATGTCTGGATGGTTCTCTCAGATTGACCATCGATTTGAGGATGGAAAGCTGTGCTAAAACTCAACTGGGTTCTCATCATTTCCTGAGAATATTCTTTGCAGTGGGAAGTGAAGCGAAAATCTCTATCTGATACAATACTCACTGGAACGTTACATGGTATTCCCCAATCTCCCTTACATATCAATCCGCCCACACACTCAGAGTATCTATGGATTTCATAGCCCGAAAGTAGGCTGACTTAGTCAATTTGTCCACAATCACCCAAATAGCATTATGGTTTGTAAGACCTCAAATTTCTTATACCAATGTTTCGTTATTTATATGTTAAGTCGGGATTAGTTTACGGTAGGAGGATATAATTTAATTAAGTGTTAGGATAAATAGAATTAGAATAGGGATTAGTTCGGTTTACACCACTTAGAATAATAGTTTTTATATGTAATTTTAGTTTAAGCAATGTAAGAATTGGTAAGACATTGACAAAATAGATAAGCACAAATATTGAAACCAAAAATTATAGTCCAATATAAATAAAATACAACAATGATAAATTAAATAGAGAGTCAATATAAATTAAATGCATAATGTATAATGTATGTTTAGGATTATGTCATGAACACCATTTATTTAAAGAAATATATTCATGTGACTACATTAGGATAGATTAAGATAATTTGCCATTAGACATTAGGCTAAATGTGCATGAATGTAGAAATAAATTTAATTCATGTAAATAATTTTACGTAGTGACCGGAAATTTATATGAAACCACGATAAATTCAGTTAAATGGAAAATTCATGATAATTAGGTGGTGAAAATCTTAAATTCAAGTAAGCTAATTAAATTAATTATGAAACAAATTAATTTGTTATAGTAATGTAACAAAATTTGAAATATTAAGCTACTAACATTAAGATAAAAATATACTTATGTATAAATAACAAAATCTGAAATGTACCTATGTTTAATTATAAAAAAAATCGGAAACATATAGATGTAAACCTTGTGTAAAGATTTATTTGGAACATAT
This sequence comes from Firmiana major, assembly GCA_033439115.1. Taxonomy (NCBI): domain Eukaryota; kingdom Viridiplantae; phylum Streptophyta; class Magnoliopsida; order Malvales; family Malvaceae; genus Firmiana; species Firmiana major. The sequence goes on along the minus strand of CM065907.1, from coordinate 36,390,183 downwards.
TTATATAATTATGAAATATACAAGTCAGGTTCCATAAAATTGTATGAATATTAAATCTGAAAAATGTAGTTACATATACATTAGAAATATAAGACTTGAATATATGTAGATTAAATATTAAATTTGCAATTTAATTTTATTATGTTAAACCATATAGAAAGTTGATATATATACATTAGAGGTATGAAAAACCAGAAAATTCATGTAGATTAAATTGCAAAAATCTGCACTTAGTTAGCAAATTGTTAAAACAAATTAAAAGCTGAATTATATACATGTATAATTAAATTACAAAATCTGTAACTAAATTTCAGATTAACTAAACCAAATAAAACTAAATTAATGCAGAAAATATAAATGGGACTTTACATATTTTTGTCAGATTTCCTTTTTCCCCCTCTCTCTAACATTTTTCTGCCAAGGGACCAAAACCAGAAACTCTTCAGCCATTTCACCTTCCTCACGCCACCATCACTCCAGCCACCTGAAATCTAGCAGCCACCTTCACCAGCCACGCCACCAGCCACCCTAAAACAGCCTTCTAAGCTTGCATGCAATAATCATTCCCCTTCCCATTGTCTTCCACGCACCACAGTCTTCATACCAGAAACTATTTGCTGTTTAGCCAACAAAAATCTAAGATTTGTAGTTGCATGTTAGTATAAAGTGTTTAGACCACAAACACGTTTTGGCACCTCCCACATACCAGAAAACTTCCAAACAGCCATGAATTATGCACTGCTAGCTGGAACCGAGGACTTCATGGCTGATAGGAGTGTCTAGGCTGTTCAGCTAGTGAAGAACATCTTCAATTAAGCTCCAAACCGTGTAGGATAGTAGGTGATGTTGCCTCCTAAAATGACAACGGGGTGATGATTTCCACGTATTCAAGTTGCGCTAACGACAAAGAGATGACTTCGATGCGATTTCTTCCACGTGTTCCTCGTGTGTATATTCTGCAAAAACAACGAAAATCAGAGGGCGCAGGGATTGGTCCCTGCACGCGCGCTCCGATGATTAAGTTAGAAAACTGAGTTTCTGTATATAGGGGGAAGAGAATTACATTCTTCAAAAATCAAGAGGGTTCTATTTTTCCGTCCTTTTCTGAGTACTCACCTGGGGTATTTATAGGTTTCTCCCGGGTCGGTTCAGGCTGAGGCCCAGGCGCGTGTCTGGGCCGCGACAGAGTCGTTTGTACTCTGTCGCGGTTCGGAGCTGGACGACTTTGCGGGTGAGTTCGGTGGGCTGCAGAGTATATGTGTGAACCTCTGCTGCGGCCTATGCGGTAAAGGTCTGTCGCGTTACCGTGTCGCATAGAGACTCTACGATAGAGTCTCTATCGCTTAGAGACTCTGTCGCCTACCAAGCGACAGTGTCCCGTGGACACTCTATCGCCTAGAGACTCTGTCGCTATAACAGCCACGTGGCTTATATTATGTTTGACACGTGGCGATCTCTGGTTAGTCGATCGATGTACACGTAGACTTTGATTTTGGACCACCATCAATTGCTCCCCACTCTTTGGTAGGAATTTTTCCTGCGAAAGAGGATCCTGGATTTGCTGTTCCTGGGCCATTCGCTGTTCTTGGGCCAGTGCGAATCCTCGCGCATGTGTTGACGCAGTCGCGCCTCTATATATATTGGGTCCCTGCCATCATTGTCGCTACTGAGTTCTCTCGCAAAGACCACTCTGCCGCAGACTCTCTCAACACTCCGTCGCTACTCTCCCGTAACTCTGCCGCCACTCTGCCGCTTCTCTCTCGCGTAAAGCATTACTGTGTCGCAAGTCTACCGCCAGTCCAAAAACTCTGTCGCCAGTTCTTTTTGCTGTCTTCCTTTGTTTAGGTAAACTCTGTCGTCCGTAATTATTTTTTATTTTCCCCCGAACTTCTAAAATGGCTGGCCACGGTGTAGGGAAACAAATAGATCTAGGAGTCAAGTCGACTTTAAAGGAAGCCAACATCCAAGACCTTGTGTCTAGGTTTCCTTTGCCCGAGGGATACTCCTATAGACTTCCAAACCCTCAAGAAAGCGACATACGTCGCGTGTCCGACGGGATAGTTATTTTTAGGGCAACCTTAGAATTAGGATTCCGCTTTTCGTTATCCGACTTCGGAGCTTCTTTCCTTAGGACGCACAGGATATCCCCTGGACAACTGCATCCTCTTGCATGGATGCAATTAGTAGGATTTACTGTGCACTGTTGTCTAAGGGGTGTTTCTCCATCTCTTCCCCTTCTTGATGTATTTTTTAGATTTCGAGGCAGCCCCGGCTTAGTGCCTTATTCACTTCAGCGGGTGTACCAGCCTGGCTTTGAGAACAGGTTATTCAAGAAACCTGCTAACAACCTTCACGGTTTTGAATCGGAGTGGCTTGTTGTGGAAACGCCTGGGGGCCTGGATTTCCCCACTCGTTGGGAGACTAGGCGTGAAATCCCCAAGGGCCCCCAGATTTCTACGCTTAGGGAACAGTTATCCCTGGACGTCAATAGGTTACTGGTTGATCGTCCCCTTAGCCTTGACAATCTATTATCAAATGAAAATTTGATATTAGCTGGCTGGGGTATGGGTCCGGTCCCTATTGTCGGACCTTCTGTTCCTCCTTCGGATCCTCCACATTCGATTTCTCCCGAGTTAAACCCCGAACCTTTGAGGCCATAGGAAGATATAGGGAGCACTAACGTAGAGTCTAGTTCTGGCAGCGAACCCTTAGCTGACCTGACTGGCTGGGAAGGGTTCGGCTCAACTTTCATGGTGCTCCCTGATGAAGATACGATAAATATAGAGTCCCTTCAGGAGCATTTTGATTCTCCTGATGGTAACTTTTTATTCTTTTTTACTGCTTGCTGATTCTGATCATATTTTTGACCACTTATTTGTTCTCTTTTTTTTTTTGCAGATATGAGTCACTTTCGATGATCCCTAGCGCGTCAAATCTCAGAGGCCAGTCCGTCTAGCGATCCCACTAGAAAGAGGCCTCGTTTAGCTGATGATGTTCGTAGCGAGGCACCGGTCCCGCCTCAGTTGCCTCGGGCCCGAACCCCACCCGTTTCCAGACACGCGATGCCCCCTCCTCCCCCGGAATAAAGAGATACCACCCGGGATAGAGGGAGAGTTCCTTCATCGTCACGGGGGGCTTCTAGTTCATCTGGGCGGTCTCGTTCTGAAGAGCGCGCTGAATGCAACATAATTCCATCCCAGCAAAAGAACCGGAGGCGCTTGTATGTCGAGTCATCGATGGGGACTAGACCAATTCTCCCGAGGATAGGCCCTATCGATGGGAGGTCCTACCCTGTGGACGGTGGTTTTATCATGAGGGGAGCCAAGTTTCGGGTTTACCCGGGAGTTCGCGACAACGATACCTTGGACACTCTCGGGGTGGCTTCTCGACTGAGTTGGGCCACTATTCTCCCGAGGGACGAGGCCAGGATATTCAGGAACTATCCGGAGGGAGAGGACTTGGCTGATATGGAAGCGATAAGGGTAATTTTTATATTCTCCTTCGTTTAACTTCTTTTTGCTGTACTCTTGAGTTTAACTTTTTTTTTGTATTTCTTTGCAGCTTGCTCAGAGGACCGTGGCCAATAATGCTCAACACCAGGCCTATCGGGAGCGAGCTGACAAGGAAATTCGGGAGTTGAAGGATAAGGTCATGGAGCTATCGAATACTATCAACAACTTGTCCAAACTTCCGGACGTGGTACGGAACTTAGAGGAGCAGCTCTCGAAGGCACGGTAGGATTTGGACCAGGCCAAGGGGGATCTTACCGTCGAGGCGGCCCTATCAAGTAAATTTCATGAAGATCTCCAAGAGGCCCACGTCGAACTGGACTGTATGCAGTCCAACTACGGGTCTTTGCTTACTCGTAATCAGGAGCTCGAGCATTACGTCGTCGAGTTAGAAAGTCGGGCTACTCCTTCACTGACCCGAGTGGAGATTGATGACATCAGGGCAGAAGCCGTGAAGGAGTACTGCCTTTCTAAGGATTGCTTGAGGCGGAAGGAGGATTTTTCAAATCCCTATGTGAAATACGGATTTTACCTCGCTCGATCATGGTTAGAGAAGCATAGGGAAGGCGAAGAATTCCCCGAGCTCCAGTATACGGACGAGGCGATGCTGTTCGAGGCCCCTAACTGGACTAAGTACAAACTCGGGGCTGAACCTGCGGACGAGGTTTTCAAGAGGACTGCCCAGGACGATCTAGCCAACCTAACCGGTCCTTGGGAGCCTGTGGACCTGGAAGATGCTCTTGAGCCTATTGGCGCTCTCCTTGACTTGGACGAGGAGGAGGGTCAGCAGTCTTTAGGGAGCGAGGGCCCATCGGCAGCTGATCCCCAGCCTCCTCCTGAAGCTTGAGTTTTTGTTTTTTTGTTTTTCTTTTTTGTTTATTCTGTCGTTTTGTTTTGATTTTTTACTTTTGTTGGATGTACTTGTAAAGATCTACTAAAGATCTACTTGTAATTTTCTTGAATGAAATGACATCCAAATTTTGTTCATGCTTCGTATCGCATTACTTCTCTATTTGTTGTTTATCATCCTTTGTCTGTTTGTTTATTTTACTTGTATATATTTGTTTTGAATGTATTCGTGTATGCTCCCCAATTCTTGGTAGAAAGATACATTTTCAGAAAGAATTTTTCGTATAAACATATCGTTTTCTGAGGCCTGATTACTATGAAGCGAGTGCGTCTTCAGTTTTTACGGCCTTTATGTTTTTATTACCTAGCCACAGGGACGCATAGCGTCTCAGGCTCTTATGGCTAGTCAGATCTTTCGCGCCTGGCCACAGTGACGCATAGCGCCTCAGGCTCTTACGGCTCGTCTGAATATACGCCTGGCCACAGTGACGCATAGCGCCTTAGGCTCTTATGACTCGTCTGAATATACGCCTGGCCACAGTGACGCATAGCGCCTCAGGCTCTTACGGCTCGTCTGAATACACGCCTGGCCACAGTGACGCATAGCGCCTCAGGCTCTTACGGCTCGTCTGATTTTTCACGCCTGGCCACATTGACGCATAGCGCCTCAGGCTCTTACGGCTCTTCTGAATATACGCCTGGCCACAGTGACGCATAGCGCCTCAGGCTCTTACGGCTCTTCTGAATATACGCCTGGCCACAGTGACGCATAGCGCCTCAGGCTCTTACGGCTCTTCTGAATATACGCCTGGCCACAGTGACGCATAGCGCCTCAGGCTCTTATGGCTCTTCTGAATATACGCCTGGCCACAATGAAGCATAGCGCCTAAGGCTCTTACGGCTCTTCTGAACATATGCCTGGCCACAGTGACGCATAGCGCCTCAGGCTCTTACGGCTCTTCTGAATATACGCCTGGCCACAGTGACGCATAGCGCCTCAGGCTCTTACGGCTCTTCTGATTCCTGTCACAAGATTTAGATATATAAAAGCTGCAGATATATAGCAAAAGAACAATCTGCATAATGATTGGATTATAATATCTTGTGGCAGTGTAAACAAATGACAGTAATGTGAGAATATAACGTTTAAGAAAGAAAATATAATGATTAATTCAAATACAATTTTAAGTGATTTGAATTCCATGTTTTCCTTATTTTCTTCCCTTGTAGAGTCTCCAGGATACAGGTGTTAGGCCCAATCTTATGTTTGATTCTGAATGGACCTTCCCAATTAGCTTTGAATTTTCCATCTTCTTTCAAGGCGTTCGTGATATGCGACTTTTTGAGCACCAAATCTCCTTCGGACATTGGTCTATCCCTCACCCGGCTATTATAGTAGTTGGCCACCCTCTGATGATAGGATGCCAATCGAATAGCGGCGGTTTCTCTATGTTCATCAAGGAGATCCAGGTTTTCCCTTACTGCTTGTGAATTTTCTTCTTCTACTAAGGGCACTATCCTGGGTGACAATGCTCCAATTTCCACGGGGATCAATGCTTCAGCGCCGTACACGAGACTGAACGGCGTTTCTCCAGTCGATACCCGACTAGTGGTACGATATGCCCATAAAACACTAGGCAATTCGTCCACCCACGCCTCTTTAGCTTTGTCTAACCTGGTCTTCAGCCCATGAAGAATAGTTCGATTACTGACTTCGGCCTGTCCGTTAGCTTGAGGATATGACACAGAAGAAATCCTTAGCTGAATGTTGAGGCGTTTACAAAATTCACGGAAGGCATTACAATCGAATTACTTTCCATGGTCGGCATTCAAGATGCGTGGGATCCCGAATCGACAGATAATATCTTTCCACACCATTGCCTCGACTTTCTTCTCCGTGATTGTGGCTAAAGACTCTGCTTCAATCCACTTTGTAAAGTAGTCAGTGGCAACTAACAGGAATTTTCTTTGGCCCGTGGCTAATGGAAAAGGCCCTAGAATGTCCAACCCCCATTGTGCAAAAGGAACCGGCTGTATCGTACCCTAGGAGGGAGTCACTGGGGCTGTTGTGATCGGCGCAAACCTTTGGCATTTGTCACACCTGCGTGCTTTGTCCATTGCATCTTTTTTCAATGTCGGCCAGTAGAATCCCGACCGCAGTATCTTAGCAGCAAGGGCTCTAGCTCCTAAGTGTTCACCGCAAATTCCTTCATGCACTTCGGCTAGGACATAATTTGCTTGTTCCGACCCCAGACACTTTAACAAGGGTGATGAATATCCCCTTTTATACAGTTCCCCGTTGATTAGTGTGAACTTCGCCCCTTGTATCTTTAAGCGACGAGGTTCGTCCTTATCTTGGGGGAGTGTACCCTCAGCGAGATACTGCTTGAATGGGGATCTCCAGTCACCTCCCGTTTCAATGTCACACATTTCGACCTCTTCAATACTAGGCCGTTCGAGCCTCTCCACCTTCACTATCCTTCCTCTTGTCTCATTGGAAGAGGCTAACTTGGACAATGAATCAGCGTGTGTGTTTTCGGACCGGTTAATTTGTATCAGCTGGAAGCTCTTAAAAGTCTGAGCCAGGGACTGGACTTTCTTCAGGTAGGGGGCCAGAGTTGGTTCTCGAACCTCATATTGCCTGTTGAACTGGTTTACCACTAACTGAGAGTCACTATGTGTTATCAAGAGGTGAACCTGCAGCTTTTCTGCCAGCCTCATCCCGGCTATCAAAGCCTCATATTCCGCTATGTTGTTCGAGCTGGGGAACCCAAACCGTAAGGAGTATTCCAGGGATTTCGCTTCTGCTGATACCAAGACTACACCCGCTCTGCTTCTGTTGGCACTTGATGCCCCGTCGACATACAGTAACCATGGTTGAATTTTCCTTCCATCGCTGTCGCTCAGGCTGGTGCATTCTACTATAAAGTCTGCCAGAGCTTGACCTTTGATAACCTGCCGGGGTTGGAACGTGATATCATATCCTCTAAGTTCCACTGCCCATTTCACCAGCCTCCCTGAGCATTCAGGCTTCTGAAGGATTTGCCTTAACGGTTGATCCGTCAAGACAGTGATGGGGTGTGCCTGAAAATAGGGGCGCAACTTACGCGAGGCCATCACAAGGGCTAACGCTAGCTTTTCGACCAGCGGATAATGGGTCTCCGGGTCTAATAGTATCTTGCTCACATAGTAGATGGGGCGGTACACCGTTTCGTTCTTCTTTAGTAGCACCATACTGACGGCGAAATCACCGACTCCCAAGTACATATACAATTGTTCTCCTTCCAGGGGCCTTGTCAATAAGGGTAGCTGCTTCAAATATTCTTTGAGGTCCTCAAAGGCCTTTTGACAATCTCCAGTCCATTCGAAGTTCTTTCCTCCCCGCAGAGTTTTGAAGAATGGCAAGCTCCTTTCTGCTGACTTTGACAAAAAACGATTCAGAGCTGCTATTCTGCCTGTCAATCTCTGGACATCTCTTACGGTGGTTGGGGGTTTCATGTCGATGACTGCCTGTACCTTTGTGGGATTTACCTCAATACTTCTGTCAGTGATCATGAAGCCCAAGAACTTCCCTGATCTCACCCCGAATGAGCACTTCTCGGGCTTTAGCTTCAAATTGAATCTCCTCAGTACCTCAAATACCCGGGACATCTGATGAGCGTGAGACTCTCCTACTCAGCTCTTAATGATCATATCGTCTACGTAGGCTTCCATGGTATTTCCCAGAAGATCTTTAAATACTTTGTTCACCATTCGCTGATATGTGGCTCCAGCATTCTTTAAACTGAACGGCATTACCCGATAGCAATATGTTCCGTCATCGGTTATAAAAGAAGTTTTCTCTTCGTCTTCTGGGTGGAGCATGATCTGGTGATATCCGAAGAAGGCGTCTAGAAAGCTAAGGAGTTCATATCCGGATGTCTCATCCACAAGTCTATCTATCCGGGGTAAGGGGTATGAATCTTTAGGGCAGGCTTTATTCAGATCGGTGAAGTCTACACACATTCGCCACTTCCCACTAGATTTCTTTACCATTACCACGTTGGCTAGCCACTCGGGGTAGTAGATCTCTCGAATGAATCCGGCATCTAGGAGTTTATTCACTTCTTCAGTGATTGCCTTTTATCTTTTCGGGGTAAAATTCCTCTTTTTCTGCGTGACAGGTCTGTGCCCGGGTGAGACATTAAGCTCGTGATAGATCACTTCGGGATTGATCCCGGGCATATCAGCCGGGGTCCAAGCAAAAACATCCGAGTTTCTCCGCAGGCATTCGACTATCTCGCTTCTTACTTGTTCGTTCAGCTGAGTCCTGATGAATGCCTTCTTTTCTTCAGCCCCCCGGATTAGCTCAATGGCTTCTGTTTCTTCTACAGGCTGAGGCTTGGGCGGATCCTCTATGCACAAAGTCTCCTTTCTCTGTGCTCCTTTGTTAGCGGTAGAAGCGATATAACAAGTACGGGCACTCCTTTGATCTCCTCGTACTTGCCCGACTCCGTTGGGAGTGGGAAACTTCATTAACAGATAACAAGAGGATATCACCGCTCTCATGTCGTTCAGTACGGGTCTACCCAGGATTATGTTGTAAGCAGCGGAGGTTGACCTTACTACCATGAATAATACTTACCGGGTCACACCCTTCGGGTTTTCTCCAAGAGTCACAGGCAACTCTATGGAACCGACCACCTTCACTCTTTCGCCCGTAAATCCGTATAGTGGCGTCATAACAGGCCTTAACCTGTCTGCGGATATGCACATTTTTTCGAAGTAATTCCAATAGATTAGGTTTACCGAACTCCCGTTATCGACCAGGATTCTGCTCACCGGGTGTTTTGCCACTACTGCGGATATTACCATGGGGTCATCATGGGGCATGACAATGTCACCCTTGTCAGCCGGAGTGAACATGATAGGTTCTTCATCCGCTCTTTCCTCCATTACAACGTTAACCTGGTACGCCTGCCTGGCGTAGCTTTTATGGGAAGCAGAGGAGCTTCCCGCCATCGATTCCCCTCCTGCAATAACATTTATTACCGGGGCGGTAGGTTCGTTGTTCGGCTGATTGGCACGGGGGATCATAGGCCTAACTGCTTCATTCCTTGGCCTATTTCTTCCGTTATCATTATTGGGCACAGTCCACGGACGGTCATTCCTTCAATCGCATGGAGGATAACGGGGTCTTTCACTTCTCCACAGGAAGCGGTTGATTTTCCCCTCTCTAGCCAGTCTTTCTAGCTGATCCATTAGGTCCCTGCATCTCTCCGTAGGGTGGCCGTGAGCACAATGGAATTCGCAGTAGGCATCAGAGTTTCGCCCTACATCTCCAATCTTCTTCTTGGGGAATTCCAACAATCCTGCCCCTTAGATAGCTGCTAGTATCGCGGTGCGAGGCTCATTCAGTCTGGTATAACCTTCATACCTGAGCCTGGGGGCTTTGTCCGCTCTAACGGGTCTTGGAGAGCTTCTCTCGGGTACATCCCTTTCTCTCTTTTTTCCTTCTCTGGTCTCCCGGGGAGGTACCATCTTCATCACTTCTTCCTGAGCCATATATTTATTGGCTCTGGCGAACAGGTCAGAAAGTGTCCGTGGCTGGTCGAGGGAGAGGGATTCTTGCAACTTCTCAGACCTCGTCCCTTGCAACATTGCAGCCATGGCTACTCCTACGGGTAGATCTTCAACCTCTAAGGTTGCATATCGGAAGCGATCTACGTAGCTCTTCAAGGATTCTTTATTCCCTTGTTTCAGAGTGAGTAGGTAAGTAGCGTCTTTCTTTCTCTGGCTATTAATCATGAAGACTTGCAGAAATTCATTTCGCAGTTGGTCGAAGGATGAGATGGAACCTTCGCTCAACTCATTGAACCATTTCAGAGCGTGCCCGGACAATGTAAGCGAAAAAGCCCTGCACATAATTTCGTCCTCCCATCCATGCAGCAGCATGAGGGACTCATAACTCTGTATGTGGTCATAGGGCTCTGCTTTGCCTGTGTAAGTGGTCATAGAAGGCATCTTGAACTTCTTCGGCAAAGGCTTGTTCATGATCTCTGGACTGAATGGAATCTTCCTTTTTTGGCTATCGTCCGGAGACACCAGTTTCTTCTTTTCCAAAATCCTTTGGACGACTTTCTCCACGTTTTCTGACCCTTGAACTGAGTATGCTCCCCTCCCTTCGGGTCTAGAAGAGTCCGACTGGTAAGCACCCCTTCCAGCACTTCCCATTCCAATATTGGACCTTGTGCCTTCCATGCGATCTCGGAGGTTGGGACTCTTCCATCTTTGCCGCTCCTCGGGCATATGATCATGCTCCCACTCCACTGGAGAAGTGTTACGCCTATAATCCACGGGAGAACTCTGCCTCCTATAGTCTGCGGGAGAACTCTACCGCCTATCCGCTGCGGGAGAGCACTGTTGCACAGGCGCAGCGGGGGAACTCTGCCGCATGGCTGCAGCGGAGGAACACTGCCGCATGGCTTCTGCGGGGGAACTCTGTCGCATGGCTGCAGTGGGGGAACTCTGTCGCATGGCTGCTACGGGGGAACTCTGCCGCCCACGACCCGCGGGTGAGCTCCGCCGCATGACTGCTACTGGTCGACTCTGCCGCGTCAGGTCTGCGGTAGCGTTCACCTCTCGTAGCCCTGCCGCAGGGTAATTTCTTTGAAATGGGGTAGAGTTTGGAATCAGTCCAGTGGCATTATTTTGCGCTCCTTCCCCTTGTCCAGCACTCACCAGGGTGGAGGGTTCACCTCTCTCATAGGTCGGCCTTGGGATGTTTTCCCCCACCATCTGTTGTACTTCAGAGGCTAAGCTGAACTGTGGGAGAGCGTCTCTGAAAAAGTTTACCATAGCTTTCAATGCTGTCGTCGTTTCCTCATTCTGACGTTTCAGAGTCTCGAATTCTTCCAGAGAAACTGAAGTCTGCCTATGGTCCTTTTCCTTCTCTCTTCGTCCTTGCTCTGACCTGACAGGGGGACTTACAGAATTCTGCTCCCCTGTCTCTCCTGCTGTAGAATGTGTCCTCACCATTTTAATAAGGAATCTGACTTTTTGTTCTGATTCCCACAGACGGCGCCAATTGATGTTGCCTCCTAAAACGACAACGGGGTGATGATTTCCACGTATTCAAGTTGCGCTAACGACAAAGAGATGACGTCGATGCGATTTCTTCCACGTGTTCCTCGTGTGTATATTCTGCAAAAACAACGGAAATCAGAGGGCGCAGGGATTGGTCCCTGCACGCGCGCTCCGATGATTAAGTTAGAAAATTGAGTTTCTGTATATAGGGGGAAGAGAATTATATTCTTCAAAAATCAAGAGGGTTCTATTTTTCCGTCCTTTTCTAAGTACTCACCTGGGGTATTTATAGGTTTCTCCCTGGTCGGTTCAAGCTGAGGCCCAGGGGTGTGTCTGGGCCGCGACAGAGTCGTTTGTACTCTGTCGCGGTTCGGAGCTGGACGACTTTGCGGGTGAGTTCGGTGGGCGGCAGAGTATATGTGTGAACCTCTGCTGCGGCCTATGCGGTAGAGGTCTGTCGCGTTACCGTGTCACATAGAGACTCTACGATAGAGTCTCTATCGCTTAGAGACTCTGTCGCCTACCAAGCGACAGTGTCCCGTGGACACTCTATCGCCTAGAGACTCTGTCACTAAAACAGCCACGTGGCTTATATTATGTTTGACATGTGGCGATCTCTGGTTGGTCGATCGATGTACACGTGGACTTTGATTATTGGACCACCATCAGTAGGTAACCAACCGAAATTCCAGAAATTGATTTGAGCAAATTGGGGAAAATTGGCTAGGAGGTTCGGTTAGTGCAATTTGGGGTAAGGATGTTGTTAATTTATGGAAATCTAATGTTGTTACTGTTATGTTAATGTATATGGGTATTAATTTTGATTTAAATTCCAGAAATTTTACATGCATGAGATAGTTAATTGAAATTGCAATTCTGAAATTTATAAATTGTATGAACTGGTAAAAAGAGTAAATTGCATGTGTGAAGTTACTGCAGTAAATTGACAAAATTATAAACATTGAAGAAAATTTAGTATGTACATTAGGGAGTATTCGGCCACATGTAGTAAAATTAGGAAGATTGATTTGCTGGAATTTAAAGATTAATGTAGCAATTTGTAATATGAATGATGTTGATTCAAGTTGCATGAATAACATTTTAGCTAAGGCTAGTAGGGAAATTGAGTAGGATTCGGCTACATAGAGGAATGTAGGGAAATTGTCAAATTTGTCAGGGTTGAAATTAAATCATGTAATCTGAAATGTGGTATACAAATGTGAATTTCTATAATTAAACATTCAACAATAAATTGGAAGGTTAGAACAAGGCATTCGGCTATATGGGAAATGTAGGAAAGAAATTTCTGCATGTAATGGAATTTATTTGAAATTGACTAATCTGAATTGAGATAATACATTTGTAGATGTATATGATTGAAATTAGACAAGGAATTTGCAATGTATAGGGGTATAGCTTGGCTGCAATAAGAAAGAATTAAAACAGAATTTACAATGCATGTAAATGAGGAGTAAGTTAAAATCTGGAAATTTCACAATGCCATGATTAATTAGAATGCAGAAAATTGATGTAGGATGACTTAAATTCATGCAATTCAAGTAAATTAAAATCAGAATTTAAAGGCTGGAAAATATTGAATAAATTTGGTAGATTTAAAGCTTGGAAAATAATGCATCATTAACTCAATTGTGTAACTAAGTGGATTGCTGGAAACTTTATAAGGAATGAATGATGATGAGTGCTCGGTTAAGGTGGAAAACTAAGGGAATCTATGCATACATTTGGTTAAGGGAGCTAGATTACACATTTAGTATAAAAATAATACACATTGGATGCTTGAAGGGAAATAAATAGAAATGCAGAAATTTAATTACCTCGGCTGAAAATTATAAGAAGTTATTAGATGATAATAATTTGTTGAACAAATGGTGAAATAATTGGATGAGTATAAAAGCTTGGATTCAGCCAAATGAGAATTTTAGGAACAATAATGCTTGCTGGAAATTAAGAAATTAGTTAGCCAATTTGTGTAGAGACAATGTAGTTCCATTATGAAGAAATTGGAAGTTAGCTAAGGAATATGAATGATTAAAGTAAGTTTCGATTAAATAAATATTGGCAAATTGGATGATCGAAAATTGCAGAAATTAAATAAAATATAAGTGAAGAATATTATATAAAAATAGATATTGCGTGAATTTAGTATGAAATTAAGACATGCTCAAGATATTTGGCCACTTTGACTAAGATCGAAAATAATTAACAAGTAGAACTGTAGAAATTATGGCCATGAGAGCATGATTGGAAATGGTACAAATCCATGGTAGGAAGAACCAAAATTTGTGCTAACAAATGGAAATGAATAAGGTAAGGCTCGGCTAACACCAAACATAAGTAAATTTTCCAAGTACGAATAAACATGAGCCTTAAAACCGGTAAATTGTGTTAATGGTAGTTAGTCTCGAATTGTCTTTGTGAGTGTGCGTGTGCTAAAAAGGCGAAAAAGGGTAAATCGGGCGCATAGCTTGTGTGGTAAAGGGTTTTACATAGCTGTCGTTAGTAAAATACTTAGGGTTTTACATAGCTGTCGCTAGATTACATATTTTTAAAAGATAGACTATAGGTTAGCCGATTTACTAGGTTAGCCTAGATTTAAAATCCCCTTACCGATATTTTACCGATTTAATGTCTGTTCATTTTTATAAATTGCCTTGATTTGAATTTTGTCATAATTTGGAGTTACCGTACATGATAGTAGCATGTGCGTGTGAGCATTTCACTATTTGTGTAACTCCATGAGATTGCTGATTTTTTAAGCTGTTGCGTGGGCATTTTTAACTTTATTTTTGAAATAACATGAATTTACATGATTTATGTACATGTTGATTTTGTACAGTTGATTCATGAATTATTATCGATGGGTGGTTTTCCCCAATTTTTGAAATTATGAATTGGGATGAATTGTTGGATTTTATTGTGAACCCATCGTGGGAGTTTTGAGTTTGTTGCAACCCGGTTTATGCCTGTGTGGCAGTCATATCCCGTGAGAGCCATCTCTAGCACCCAGTAAGAGGTTCTGTGTGATTGCCCTACGGTGCCAAATGCTTCACGGGGATGCCTTCGTGGCATCGAGTTGTTATTGCTACCTAATACTGTGAGACTCTGAGCCCGTCTACAGTACCTTAGTCTGAAACCTGCTCAGTTAGGATAGGGCGGTTGTCACTATGGCCATAGGTGTATTGATTTTGCATTGATATTGGTGAGGTTATCTGAATATTGGATCCATGATTGGTTTGGGATATTGCCACATTCTCATGTTATTGTATTGAATGCTTTAAGTATGCTCATGCATGTATTTCGAATGAATTGATCCTTGACAATGGTGTCGGTTTTGAGATTTGCTAAGTAGTTCTTAAAGTGCAAATTGCTTAACGATGCATGATTTTTACATTGCAAACTTGTCTAAACCGAAGCATGAACAACATTTGTTTTATTGAATTGTGCATGACATTTTACGTAATTTTCACGGTTTATCATTGTATGGCGTGTTGCTTGGTGTTTTGCTAGCTTCGGTTATGTAGACTTCTTATTGAGCGTGTAGTTGCTTACTCCTCTCTTTTTCAACATTTTTCATATTAGTATTCTGGGGATAGCTCCACGCTTTGCTGACTCTTTTAGTCTAATTGTCATACCCATAATTTTTATGTAGCTTGTTCCTTATGATTTATATATGTACAGAGATGTATTAAGTTATTTAAATTATAAGAAGAGTATTTACTATATTTAAGTGTTAGTGAAATGCTTTAACACTTAAAAGCTACATAAAAGCCTAATGTGAGCTATAAAAACCATAGATTAAACCAGTGGATTTAAATCATTCTGACTGAAGAGAAGAACTTAAAATGAGAAAATATAAAGAGCTCATGAAGGAAATTCGGTTTGATTAAGTCTCAAACACAAAGAACGAGAGTGAAAGCTAAAAAGGGTAAAACAGACCTTTTTAGCGAGTTAAGGAATTTAAGATATTTCGGGTGTATATACCTACCGAAAACGGCTAAAACGTAAACACGAGAGTGTAAAACATAAGATATGACCCTTTCGAAATTTTGAAAAAAAGTCAACTTCATCAATGATTAAGGAAAAAGTCATCTATAGTTAAGAAAAGTGGATTTTTACTATAGTTGACTAACCATGGTTGAAAATTAACCTAAGTATGGAGAAAAATTTGGGGAAAAATATTTTTGATCAGAATACAATATAATCATCCCCGGAAGTAAGGAAAATTTATTCGGAGGGATTCCAGATTTAATTTAATGGTTAAAAACGTAATGAGCCAAAGTAAAGATTTTAAAGCCCATTATGGTATACTAAACGTAGATCAAATTTCTTAGGTCCCTTAAACCGAATTTTTTGACCGATTGAAAGGCCAAATATTTATAAAATTAAAAGCCCGAGGTATAGTAAAAATTTCTACCGAAAGCCCATTAGGAAGGCCCAAACCGAGAGGCCCAATTGTAAGGCCCAAATGAGTAAATATCTAACCCTTTAGTTAAAGTTAACTATGACTCATTAGGTGACTCATAACTAAACCTTAGGAAGTCAATTATAATGGATGGAAAGTAAGGCTTAATGGATAAGTAAATAGCTTATAAAATCAGCCACACCATAGTCATCTTCACCATACCATTCTCGGCTAGAAGAAGAAACCATTGAAATACAATTATCCAAGCTTTCTCTCACTAGAAATCACTAGGATTTAGGCATATTTGGAACTTGCATTCTTCATGAAAGTTGTTCCAAATTGAGAGGAGAGTGACAAGTTGAAATTAGCTATCAAGAAGCCATAGTGTGCAAACCGTAAGGCTCCAAAGTTTTGGTCAAGTGTGAACACGAATTCTAGGTATAATTTCAAGCTTTTAAATTCATATATGTTAATGTATGAATGATTTTAAGTATATTGGTATATGTTTTAAGCATTGAAACATATGAAATCACTATGAACATGGTGAGGCCGAGAGTGAGTAGTGATATATTGATGAATGCCCATATGATTTTTGAAGGCATAAATGAGTTGATATACATGTGTTCATGATTATGGTATAGTTAGAATTAATCAAATTGATTAATTGATACATGAATTAGTTGGCAATCAAGGTGTTTGATAAAATGCCTAAATGAACTAAGTGAAGCTTAAGAACATTGCCAACCAAGTGTTTGTGAAAATGCCTAAGTGAATTGGCTAAACAAATGGACATCGACAGCATGCCATGGTGTGACCGACGACACGGGATGCTCTCGACCATGGCCTGTGGCCGAGAGGTCTAATGGGCCAAGCCCAATAGGTTTCGACCCAATGTGATGTAATGGGTCCCGGATAAGCCCAATAAGAGTTGATATGCCCCACAAGCCCAATAGGCGTAACAAAAATGAATAGTAAAATGAAAATGGGCTTAAGACATAGTTAGGCCCATTAAGGTTTATTAAAGCCCATTAAGTGAAATAGACTGTATTTAATGTGAAATTGAGTAGGAAAAATATAATTAACCTGATAAATGGTTATATACAGCTCCAGAGATTATTGAAGGAGCAAATTAGACTGCTGGATCGAGCAACGTTGAGAAAGTAAAATTTTTCGAGTGATTGCAGGTAAGAGACTTTTGTGAGTAATTAGAGATACCTGCACGTATTTTCATCTGCTGTTACATTAACTTAAAAACTCTTAGGGTCATAGAAAGTGAATAATAATTATTGTGACCAGATAGTGGTAAATTACAATTTTGCCATTAGGAAAAAAGTTAACTTTTGGAAAAAGTTGTAAAAAGCATGAAAACCACCATTTTGAGTGTTTTACTGCTGTTTAGCAGAAGAATAAATAGATGGTCTAATGTTTTTAAGGTTGATGTGAATTAAGCACACTGTATAGTGTTGATTTTGATATTTTGAAAATCATCTCTTCTTAAAGAGCCATCTATCGAATTACGTGAGGATAAATTATGCTAGAGCATAGCTCGCACTTGATTTCACATATTTTCCACACATATTAGTGATGATGCATGATTCACACTGGATTTCCATGACATGCATGATAGAGTGCTGGAGCGATTAGCTCATATTCAAATTTTACATGAGATGCATGACATAGTGCTAGAGCGTTACTCGTACTCGATTCTTCATGATTTATACATGACATAGTACTTGAGTTATTGCTCGTACTTGATTTGATGAGTTTTGTGCATAACATGGTACTGGAGCTATTGCTCGTACTGGATTTGAAACATGAACTATGCATGACCTAGTTGCTGGAGGTTTACTCGCACTAGAGTTTAAGTTTGTGATGTGAAACAGTCTTTGAGCGGAGTGTCGACTGTGAGTCACGCTCAAAGGCGCGCACTGTATTTTATGTGATATGTAAGACATGTTGAAAACCATGTTTGATTTTCTCATGTAGATTGAGTGTCACACTATGAGATGTTCGCATGTGGATTTAGAGACGTGGTAGTGATATTCCATGGTTTGAGGGCTAAGACCTATGGCAGGCACCCCGACTGTTATGTAGGGTCCACGGAGTACGTTGTATCGTGCAAGTGGCATGGAGTACACTGTACTGTGTGGTGTTGTGGAGTTGAGAAGTTGATAGCTGACAGTTGTGATGGACTGACCCCCCCTCCTGTTGCAGCAGTGATGCTGCGCACACCGAGATCTGTGTAGCTTGGGATCACTATTTTAGAATATGGCCATAGATCAGGATATTATTGCATTTCACCACAGAGTCTCACATGATATATCACCTGACTGATTTATTTATGATACGGATAGACCTGAGGGATGGGTCGGAATCTGATTTTTGTATTGTGAATGATTTAAATGTCATATTTACTATGATTTGAACATAAATGGCATGATTTATCTAAAGGCATTGTGATATTATAAAGATATATTATTTTTGCACTACATGCCTACATTTGAGAATGAAAGCATGATTTCTGTACATGGGATTTAATCTGTATAAGTATATATATATATATTTTAAAGTCATGCTTTTAAAGTGAGTTAAGGAAATGATATTTTTTAGGCATAGCATTATTTTGAGTAGAGAGTGTAATGTCTACTTGCTTGCCTGATTTCCTTACTGAGCTGTGAGCTCACCCCCCTTTTTCTTTTCTATCTCTTTATAGAGCATCAGCAGTAGAGTGAGAGCGTTTAAGGGATAGTATTCCTGTTGTCCACTGCCATTTCCTATCGATCGACAGGTATACATATTTTGTACAGTTTTGTATCTAAACATATAAACAGCACAGTGATGTATACGATATATATTATGGGGAATGTAATTGTACCAAATTTTATATGAGCTCACATGTATTATAAAAGAAATTACAATCAGTAGATAGTGTATTAACTGGTATGTATGAAAATGGATGAATGATATGGTAAGCGAGGATGCTGACATCGAATCACAGCCCAACCATTAATAAGGAGAAAGGTAAGTTAAAATGCGAAAAATTCGTAGTGGTTTTGGTTAAGTCTTGGAGGGTCGTGACAGAATGGTATCAGAGTAGAAGTTGGTCTGATGTGAGTCGGTGTTAGAAAATAGGAAAGTGTACATCCCCATAGTACTGTGTTGTGTTTAGATACA
This sequence comes from Firmiana major, assembly GCA_033439115.1. Lineage (NCBI taxonomy): Eukaryota > Viridiplantae > Streptophyta > Magnoliopsida > Malvales > Malvaceae > Firmiana > Firmiana major. The sequence continues at coordinate 36,371,163 of CM065907.1, read as the reverse complement.
ACTATGTATACCAGATGTGAAACGGACTCATTCATGATTGTGAATGCAGGAACTTAGCCTATATAGCAAATACTCATAGTGGTAGAGGGACAAGAGGTAGGGCTCGAGGTTGTAGAGATAGGCCTGAGAGACGAGCTGCTACTGAGCCATTACCTAGCCATGAGACTCCAGGTGCTACTGAGGTACCAAAGTGTGCTGAGGTACACTTTACAAGGTTAAAGCGTAGCCTATAGACGATAGTTAAGATATTGGTACAGACGATGCCAGGTAGGCAGAGACAGGAGGCAGGAACTATGACAGGAGAGGCAGCTGCTCCTAATACACCTACACAGATAGCTCATGCACCGCAGACTACAGATACTCCTACACCCCCACCAATTTCGGGTAGTAGTGGATTAGGGTATGGATGTGATCTGGATCGGTTACGACAAGTTTAGACCTCCATCTTTTAGTGGGGTCAAGGACCCTGTTACTGTTGAGGATTGGGTAGGAGAGATAGAGAAACTCTATGTATTCTTAGAGTGTATGACATCAGAGATGGTCGCATTTGCTGCGTTCATACTGAAGGGAGCTGTAGAGCATTGGTAGAAGTCCACTAGACCCATATTGAGAGCCCGACATATAGATATTAGTTGAGAGATATTTTAGGATGCCTTTAGGAGGCAGTTTGTTCCCGATACCGCACAGTAAAAACTACAGGCTGATTTTTTGGGACTAAACTAGGGGAGTTTGTCCGTGGATGAGTATGAGACTAGATTCTTATCCCTGGGGAGATATGACCCAAACACCATATATAGTGAGACCAGGAAGGTCCGCAGGTTTGTCGATGGATTGAAACCGATGTTGCGGTTTAGGTTGGTACCACTGGATATTGGTACGTATGATGAGGCAGTGCCCAGGGCGCAACTTTGCGAGCAGGACTACGAGAGGAATGCCTCTGAGTTTGGGAAGTTTAGTCGGAGTCAAGATAGAGAGAGGCAGCGCTTGGCTAGAGATGGAGGTTTCAGTTATCGAGGAGGGAGGAGACTCTTCGGTAAGAGACCACAGATAAAGGAAGTATGAGAGAGACCAGTTAGACCTCCTACATACCTGGCCATAGCTCCGACGAATGGCATTATGATTGGAGGACAGAGGCCTACTACAGATCAATGCAGTAGATGTGGTAGACATCATGGTGGTAGACCTTGTCCGTTGTGCCCTATTGTGTGTCTTCGATATGGGAAACATGGGCATATTGCTATAGCTTGCCCAGAGACATTTAAGAATGCACCACAAAAGGGCGGGGAGCCTGATAGAGCTCCAGCTAGTACGTCTGCTCAGAGGGGGAGAGCGATGGCAGAGGAAAAGGGGAAGCAGGTGATGGGTCGAGGGCGAGTACATGTCTTGGACCAGGACACAGTCGATGCTTCTACGGATGTGATTAGAGGTTTTGTTGCATACGTGGTGGATACGGATAAGGTACATCCAGAGTTAGTAGATATTCATGTGGTCAGTGAGTACCCAGATGTTTTCCCAGATGAGTTACCAGGGTTACCACCAGACAGAGAGATGGAGTTCTATATAGATTTGGTGCCTGGTATTGAGCCTATTTCAAGACCACCGTATTGCATGGCCTTAGTTAAGCTGGAGGAGCTTAAGAGACAATTGCAGGAGTTGTTGGATAGGGGGTTCATCAGACCAAGTGTTTCACCGTGGGGAGCACTGGTTTTATTTGTGAGGAAGAAGGATGAAAGCCTCCGATTGTGTATAGACTACAAATTGTTGAATAAGGCTACCATCAATAATAGGTATCCCATTCCACGCATTGACGACTTACTGGATCAGCTTCAGGGAGCGTAGGTCTTTTCTAAGATTGATCTGAGGTCTAAGTATTATCAGTTGAGAGTCCAGAGTGGAGATGTACCCAAGACGGCATTTAGGACCCGATATGGCCACTATGAGTTCTTAGTTATGCCATTCGGACTGACGAATGCTCCCGTAGCTTTCATGGCTTTGATGAACGATGTGTTCAAGCCATATTTGGATCAATTTGTTATCGTCTTTATCGATGACATATTGGTATATTCGAGATCAGAGGAGGAGCATAAGCAGCACCTCAGGATAGTATTGCAGACTGTACGAAGGTAGTAGTTGTATGCTAAACTTAGCAAGTGTGATTTTTGGTTGACAGAGATCTCATTTTGGAACACGTAGTGTCGAAGGATGGTGTGTCAGTAGATCTATCCAAGATTGAGGTTGTAGTTCAGTGGGAACAGTCGAGGACAGTTACCGAGATCATGAGTTTTTTGGGTTTAGCAGGGTACTATCGAAGATTCGTAGAGGGATTTTTGAAGTTGGCTGCTCCGTTGACATGTCTTACTCAAAATAGTGTACCATTCATATGGAACGATGATTATGAGAGGAGTTTTCAGGAGCGGAAGAGTTGATTGACCACCGCTCCGATTCTCACTATTCCTACCAGCGTAGGAGGATTTTCAATATATAATGATGCTTCGCATCAGGGACTAGGCTATGTATTGATGCAGGATGGGAGGGTAGTTGAAGGACCATGAGAAGAACTATCTGACCCACGATTTAGAGTTGGCAGCAGTAGTGTTTGCGTTGAAGGTATGATGCTACTACCTGTGTGGCGAGAAGTTTCAGATATTTACTGACCACAAGAGCCTCAAGTACCTGTTCTCATAGAAGGAGCTGAACATGAGACAGAGAAGATGGCTAGAGCTTTTGAAGGACTATGATTGTGAGATATTTTATCATCCGGGTAAGGCTAATGTTGTAGCAGATGCTTTGAGTAGGAAGAGCCTTAGGATGGTATCGTATATGATGTTTAGGGAACATGAGTTGCTAGAGCAATTTGCTAGCCTCAGTTTGGGAGTTGTGCCTTCTAACATGGATATAGGCTATGTGATAACTAGTCTACGCTTGGATCCAGATCTGTTGGACAGATCAGAGTGGCTCAACAGACTGATCCGTTTTGTATTGATGTGAGTGGTCAGATGCAGAGGTGCACAGGACTGACTTTGAGTTGAGTTCTGATGGACTGCTGAGGTTCAAGGGCAGATTGTGTGTTCCCGAGGATCCAGGACTCAGGAGATTGATATTGGCAGAATCTCATTCGTCGAGGTACACATTACATCAGGGAAGTAACAAGATGTATCAGAATCTCCGGAAGGTGTACTGGTTGTCGGGTATGAAGAGAGATGTAGCAGATTTTATGGCGAAATGTCTCGTATATTAGCAGGTGAAGGTAGAGCATTAGAAGCCTGTAGGTTTATTGCAGCCTCTACCTATACCGACATGGAAATTGGAGCATATCACCATGGATTTCGTGATGGGTTTACCGAGAACCTGCAGGAATCACGATGCTATATGAGTGATCGTCGACAGACTGACGAAGTCAGCCCACTTCCTAACTATGAGAGCTACCGATACTCTGAGTTCATTGGCAGAGCTATACATATGCGAGGTAGTGAGGTTACATGGACCCTTTGAGATACTTGATCGAGTGGGAGATAAGGCCTATAGGTTGGCATTGCCACCAGACTTATCAGGTGTCCATAACGTCTTCCACATATCGATGCTTCAGAAGTATCACCCGGATCCGGTACATGTGATTAATTATGAGCCGTTGGAGCTCAGAGAGGACATGTCATATGTTGAGCGATCGATTCGGATACTGGATAGGAAGGAGAAGGTCTTCAGATCGAAGACTATCGGATTAGTGAAAGTTCTCTGGTAGCATCATACTTCAGATGAGGTTACTTGGGAGCTGGAGAGTCGGATGTGAGAGAAGCACCCATATCTATTTGATGACTGACTTAGTTCTAATTTGGAGGATCAAATTTTCTTAGTTGGGGAGGATTGTCAGACCCATAATTTTTATGTAGCTTGTTCCTTATGATTTATATATGTATAGACATGTATTAAGTTATTTAAATCATAAAAAGAGTATTTACTAGATTTAAGTGTTAGTGAAATGCATTAACACTTAAAAGCTACATCATAGTCTAATGTGAGCTATAAGAGTCACAGGTTAAACCAAGTGGATTTAAATCATTCTGACTGAAGAGAAGAATTTAAAATGAGAAAATATAGAGAGCCCATGAAGGAAAGTCAGTTTGATTTGGTCCCGAACACAAAGAACGAAAGTAAAAGCTAAAAAAGGTAAAATAGACCTTTTTAGCGAGTTAAGGTATTTAAGGTATTTCGAGTGTATATACCTACCGAAAATGGCTAAAACGTAAAGACGAGAGTGTAAAACATAAGATATGACACCTTCGAAATTTTGAGAAAAAGTCAACTTGGTTAATGATTAAGGAAAAAGTCAATTATAGTTAAGAAAAGTGGACTTTTACCATAGTTGACTAACCATGGTTAAAAATTAACCTAAGTATAGAGAAAAATTTGGGAAAAAATATTTTTGGTCAAAATACAAGATAATCATCCTCGAAAGTAAGGAAAATTTATTCGAAGGGATTCCGGATTTAATTTAACGATTAAAAACGTAATGGGCCAAAGTAAAGATTTTAAAGCCCATTAAAGTATACTAAATGTAGATCGAATTTCTTAAGTCCCTTAAACCAAATTGTTGAACCGATTGAAAGGTCAAATATTTAGACAATTAAAGGCCCGAGGTATAGTAAAAATTTCAGCCAGAAATCCCATTAGGAAGGCCTAAATCGAGAGGCCCAATTGTAAGGCCTAAATGAGTAAATATCTAACCCTTTAGTTAAAGTTAACTATGACTCATTAGGTGACTCATAACTAAACCTTAGGAAGTCAATTATAATGGATGGAAAGTAAGGATTAATGGATAAGTAAATGGCTTATAAAATCAGCCACACCATTGTCATCTTCACCATACTATTCTCGGCTAGAAGAAGAAACCATTGAAATACAATTATCCAAGCTTTCTCTCACTAGAAATCACTAGGATTTAGGCATATTTGGAACTTGCATTCTTCATGAAAGTTGTTCCAAATTGAGAGAAGAGTGACATATGTTGGAAATGGCTATTAAGAAGCCATAGTGTGCAAACCGTGAGGCTCCAAAGTTTCGGCCAAGTGTGAACACGAATTCTAGGTATAATTTCAAGCTTTTAAATTCATATATGTTAATGTATTAATGATTTTAAGTATATTGGTATATGTTTTAAGCATTGAAACATATGAAATCACTGTGAACATGGTGAGGTCGAGAGTGAGTAGTGATATATTGATGAATGTTCATATGATTTTAAGGCATAAATGAGTTGATATACATGTGTTCATGATTATGGTATAGTTAGAATTAATCAAATTGATTAATTGATACATGAATTAGTTGGCAATCAAGGTGTTTGATAAAATGCCTAAATGAACTAAGTGATGCTTAAGAACATTGCTAACCAAGTGTTTGTGAAAATGCCTAAGTGAATTGGCTAAACAAATGGACATCGACAGCATGCCATGGTGTGACCGACGACATGGGATGCTCTCGACCATGGCATGTGGCCGAGAGGTCTAATGGGCCAAGCCCAATAGGTTTCAACCCAATGTGATGTAATGGGTCCCAGATAAGCCCAATAAGAGTTGGTAGACCCCACAAGCCCAATAGGCCCAACAAAAATGAATAGTAAAATAGAAATGGGCTTAAGGCATAGTTAGGCCCATTAAGGTTTATTAAAGCCCATTAAGTGAAATAGACTGTATTTAATGTGAAATACAGTAGGAAAAATATAATTAACCTGATAAATGGTCATATGCATCTCCAGAGATTATTGGAGGAGCGAATTGGACTGCTGGATCGAGCAGCGTTGAGAAAGTAAAATTTCTCTAGTGATTGTAGGTAAGAGACTTTTGTGAGTAGTTAGAGATGCCTGCACGTATTTTTGTCTGCTTTTACATTCACTTAAAAACTCTGAGGGTCAGAGAAAGTGAATAATAATTATTGTGACCCGATAGTGGCAAATTACGATTTTCCCTTAGGAAAAAAGTTAACTTTTGGAAAAAGTTGTAAAAAGCATGGAAACCACCATTTTGAGTGTTTTACTGCTGTTTAGCAGAAGAATAAATAGATGGGCTAATGTTTTTAAGGTTAATGTGAATTAAGCACACTTTATAGTGTTGATTTGGATATTTTGAAAATCATCTCTTTTTAAAATGCCATCTATCAAATTACGTGAGGAAAAATCGTGCTAGAGCACAGCTCGCACTTGATTTCATATATTTTCCACATATATTAGTGCTGATGTATGATTCACACTGGATTTCCATGACATGCATGATAGAGTACTGGAGCGATTAGCTCGTACTCGAATTTTACATGAGATGCATGAAAGAGTGCTAGAGCGTTGCTCGTACTCAATTCTTCATGATTTATACATAACATAGTAGTTGAGTTATTGCTCGTACTTGATTTGATGAGTTTTGTGCATAACATGGTACTGGAGCTATTGCTCGTACTTGATTTGAAACATGAACTATGCATGACCTAGTTGCTGGAGGTTTACTCGCACTAGAGTTTGAGTTTGTGATGTAAAACAGTGTTTGAGCAGAGTATCGACTGTGAGTCGCGCTCAAAGGCACGCACTGTAGTTTATGTGATATATAAGACATGTTGAAAACCATGCTTGATTTCCTCGTGTAGACTGAGTGTCACACTCTTAGATGTTCGCATGTGGATTTAGAGACGTTGTCACGACCCATATTACCTAAAAATCAAAGTAAATTTTTCACTTTTTCATTTATTATTTAATTCTTACTTTTCTCTCATCGTGACCATCCTACAAACAGTTGGGCTATGATTCAGTGTTAGTCACCTCTCACCTATTTACCATTACCATTTTCATTTCCATAATCACATTCACATATCAGAGTTTACTATCCTTTGACTTTAACTAAATACATACACAATGGTATTTATAACTCTACATCCCCGACATCATATCCGTTTATAGTACTGTGCATTACATATTTAGATACAACACTATACAAATGTGTATACATGCCTCTCGATGGGAAGCAGCGGATACCAAGATGCAAGTCCTCAATCGCTTACTAATTTCTGTGAGTGCTCTAAAAAGATGGGAAAATAAGGGGGGTGAGCAAACCACAAGCTCAGTAAGGTAATTATGCAAGTAAGTAGATAGCTCAACTATCTACATGCTCATAATGCTATGTCCTTAAATCCATTTCCTTTCATTAAAATCTCAAGCACAAAACCATGCATACATCAATGACATAGTTTATCAAAACTATTCGTGCATCTAGAAAGCATGTAATTCATGCATCAATAGCATTTTAAGTGACATCATTAAATCATAATGAGCATAAAGCAAATCTAGATCATGCATTCTTTCATGTCATGTAAGAAAAATCATGAATTTGAAATGAAAGCATGGAAAACATCATCATGCTACTGCTTTTAAATCAATCCATTAAAACTGCAGTATAAACTAACCCTTCTGGGTTAATAATCTCATAAAACAATTCATTAAAATTCATTATAAAACTTCGGTTATAAAACCACCCTTCTTTCAGGGTCACATATCATAAATCATAAAATCGGGGGCCTGACCCCTCCCTCGGGTCTACCCTGGTCTATCGACCAATAATTATATCATGTGAGAGATGTAGGTGATTATCAGTAACAACATAGGACTATGGCCATAACCTCGTGATCCCTGGTAACACGGTACCTAGTGTGCGGGGTAGCACACCTGAAACGGCAGCTGGGTCGTCCTACCTGCCAGAACGGTATAACACCAGGATTACGAGGGCAAGGCTTGCTACCTCGTGGCTAATGCCACTCCACTCCAACAATCCCCACGGTACAGCGTACTCCGCGTGACATACACGGTACAACGTACTCCGTGAACCCAAGCTCAATCAGGGGTGCCTGCAATAGGTCTTATCCACCCATATTATCTCTGTCTCAGTATGTACGTGTGAGCATATCATCTCACTGTGACACGCAGTCTATAGGAAGCTCCAACATGGCTATATGCATGTAATATAAATCCTTGTGTGAGCGAAGCTCTAGCACGGCTCCATGCATATTCATGATATTTGAAAACCTCGTGCGAGCGAAGTTCTAGCACGGTTTCATAAAAATCAGTAAAATCTGCGTACAAGTAACACTCTAGTACGACTTAAAAATGAATGAGTTATAAATCCATTTAAAATCACGTGCGAGCGAGCTCAGCACGGTGTTATGCATCAATAAATCAAATCTCGTGCGAGATACATTCCAGCATGGTTTTATGCATAAATAAATCAAATCTCGTGCGAGTTACACTCCAGCACGGCTTATATGCAATATCATTTCAAAACAGGATGCGAGCTAAGCTCCAGCACCTCTCACGCTTGTCAAATCATTAAAACGAGTATGAGCAATCCTCCAGCACCTTTTTATGCATATTCAGTCAAAATAGTCAAAACCGTTAAAACAGAGTGCGAGCTAGGCTCGAGCACTTCTCATGCATTTCACAAGAATAAAAATCAGTGCGAGGAACCGCTCTAGCACATTTCATGCATATGATGTCACACAAGTCTGTACGAGCAACCGCTCAAGCACATTTATGCACACTCACAAACGTAGATATAATGCGAGCTAAGTGCCAGCACTATCTGTTTCCATATAAACTTGATAGTTGGTCGTTTTCCAAAGAAATTTCATTTAAATATAAATAATACCTACGTAGTGTTATCTTGTGAAATTTAAGCAATTACTGGCCAATCTATTGATTTGTTTTGATTAAAACCAATAAAATCCCTTAATTCAGAAAATTCCTTAAATCATGCATTTTATGCATGTCATGCTTTCACCATCCTTAGGTGAACTTCCCTCAGTAGGGATAAAATAGTCTTTTCCTATTTCGATCCTTAAAATCATTTAAACCACTTTTAGGATCATTATACAATAATCGTGTATACATACATAATCAGTGTACAAAAAAGCTATTAAAATACGCGTAGCTACTTCTAGCTACTCACACAATTCCCTTACCTTATTTTTCTATACAGTCTGACCTTTTCCACTGATGTCTCGTCACTCAGTTCGATTTGCTCCCAATCCAAATCAAATCTTTAAAACTGCGTATAATATATATCAGGTCAATATACAATACAATTAATTGTATTTCATATTTTCTGGGGCTTAATTTAAATCATTGGGCCCGTTTACCTATATTGGGCCTGATTGTACCATAATGGGCCTTAATCGGCCTTAAGCCTGTTATTCACTTACTATTCACATTATCGAGGCCTATTGGGCTCATTGGACCCATCAATATATATTGAGCCTCGTTCTAAATTCTCGAATAGCTTATTTAATTATTTATGACAATTTATCTCAATTTTCAGAATTTAATTCATTTAATGCGAAAATTAAATCCGTAATTTAAGTGGTAAATTCTAACACGCATAACGATGCAAAATTATTGTAAATAAGAGTTACTTACCCGAGATTCCATAATAGTATGCAAATCGAGGCTGTCTCGAGCTCTCATTTGACGTCAATTGTCGAGCTATACAATTAAATATTTTTTCGGGTAAACTTTCAGTCGATTATTTATCAAATTGATATTCTGAAATTTAAATCGGTCAATTTGACCGCTTACCGACTTACCCGTAGCTCGATTGCATCACTGGAATTTCCCCCATTTTTTCTCTTTTCTTCTTCCCCTTTTTCTCTTTCTTTTCTTTTCTTTTTGGCTGAACCGGTTCGGTCCGGTTCAACCCGGTTCAGACCGTCGGTTCAGTCCGATTAGATCCAGCATTTCAGTCTGGTTCGACCGGTTCAGCGCCTTGTCGACCGATTCTCCGCCGATTTTCACTGCCAAAAGCTCCGCGGGGTCGTCCGCAACTCGAATCTGGTTTCGGTGTGGTCCGAGGTCACCGAAAAGTGGCCGGTCCGGCCTCTTCTCTCCTTGTCGTCGGTGGCTTGTCTCTTTCTCCCATTTTTTGGAGCTAGCCGCAGCCCCACCGGCCGATTCAGCCGCCGATCGATCGGTCTCTGTGTGGGCTACCTTTGGCTGTCGATGGCCGGGCCCGAATCGACGTCGGTCACCGATTTTTCCTTTCTCCCTCTCTCGGTTTCCTTGGTTTCGTTTCTCTCGCTGTTCGCTGCCTCTCTTCTGCCTACCAGCGCCGACGATGGCCTCAGCTGGGTTGCCTCTCGCCTGGGCTCGCCATCGTCGGTGGTCTTCGTTCGTCGGTGAAGGCAGAGGTCAGACTCAGCTTTGCTTCCTTATTCGCGCGAGTTTCCTTCCAATTTTCCAGATTTTCGTTTTCGTTTTTTTTAATTATTTTATTTTTTTATTTTTTATTTATTTTTTTATTTTTTTATTTTTTATTATTTATTTTTATTATTATTTTAATCAATATTATATTATTATTTTACCAAAATATCTGAAAAAATTATATTTAATTCATTTAATCCCTAAATAAATTTATCAGTTCGATTTTACCTTTTCAATATATTTTTTTAATATTTTCAGGCTCATTTTTCGACGCAAAAATTTTGATAAATTCTAATAAATTCATATTTTGATCAATTTAATCCGAAATTTAATTATTTTTTCGTTATTGATCAAGATTTCTCAATCTCATATTTTTAATTAAATTTTCTTCTCGAATTTATACCGATTTTTTATCTTTTGACCGTTTTGCCCTTGCACATGTTCGGGAATACCATTTCAATCCTTTTGCATTTTTAAATGCACTCGAAAATTTCTATTCAATCCCTTTTTGCTCTTATGATAAAATTGGGTGTTACAATCTCCCCCACTTAAGAAATTTGGTCCTCCAAATTAGAACCAAGGCAAATGAGTCCATAAATAACTCCGGGTACATCTATCGTATCATATACTGTCATCCTCACGTGACTTTCTCCGGAATGTAATACTACCACCATACTTAACTAGGGAGATCATCTTAAACCTCAACACTTTCTCCTTCCTGTTTAATACCTGAATTGATTCTCCAATCATACATTATACTTTCATTGAGCTAAGCTGTTGGAGTTCATATCCGATCACATATATCGGGTATGGATAATATTTCTTAAGCATCAAAAGATATGACACATTGTGGATGCCTGTTAATTCAAGTGGTAATGCCAACCTACAGGTCTTATCTCCCACTTGTCCAATATCTCTATCCGAATCTCATTACGTCCTTAAGACAAGTAACTGCCAACAATAATGATTCACCCTCGGTGAATTTCCAATGGTTTTTGTCTCTTGTCAGCATTGTCTTTCTGTCTGTTCTGAGGTGTTCTTAATCTCTTATAAATCAACTGAACATCCTTAGAGGTTTATCTTACCAATTCAGGAACAATTCTCGATCTGTCACCCACTTCTTCTTATCCAAGTCAGGGAACAACTCCCTACGACCATACAATGCCTCATCAAATGTCATCCCGATACTCAAGTGACAACTGTCATTATTGGCGAATTTGATTAGTAATAACTGATCATCCTAAGAGCTTATAAAATCAATGGCACCTGCTCTCATCACATCCTCCAGAACATGTACAGTCCTCTCTGACTGACCATCTGTCTGAGGATGAAAAGTTGTGCTAACACTCAATCGGGTTCCCATCGCTTAAAAAAATATTCTCAGAAATGGGAAGTGAAGCGGGAATCCCTATCTGATATCATGCTCACTGGAACACTACATAATGTCTCACAATCTTTCATACACATAAATCCGCCTACACACTTAGAGTATCTGGGGATTTCCATAGCTAGAAGATGGGTAGACTTAATCAATCTATCGACTATCACCCATATAACCTCGTGATTTATCCGGGTCCTCTGTAACCCATCACAAAATTCATGGTATCTTGTTCCCATTTTCGTGTCAATATAGGTAGAGACTGCAATAATCCTGCAGACTTCTATTGCTCTCCCTTAATCTACTGACATACGAGACACTTCTCCACAATACCTCTTTTCACATCTGACCACCAATACCCTTTTCAGAGATTCTGATATATTTATTACTTCCCAAATGCACTGTATATCCCGAAGAGTGAGCTTTTGACAATAACACTATCTCATCAAATGTGGTCCTGGGGAGCACTTATACTGTCTCTGAACCTCTGTAAGTCATCATTACACTTTGTGTACTCTGTCAACTTATATGTAAATGAAGGTGATATGATAAATGTGTGGCAACAGGATCAATTAAAACAATTGCTTCAATATTAACAATCAATATGGTACCTTCCACCACATCAGATGAAGCATTAATAGTATCCTGGTCTAAGGCATACACTCGCCCTCGATCAACAACCTATTTTCCCCTTCTCTTTGACTGTGGCCTTCTTTTTCGGTGCAGAGGTATCAGCAAAGGCTTTCTCAGGCTCTTTGCCTTTCTGTGGGGCAATCTCACTCAGCTCTAGGCAATCCTTAAATAGATGGATCATCTTACCACTCTTAACGCATGTTTTAGTCAATAAGATACGGGGCTTATTTTCGTGGTATCTACCACACATCCTACACTGCTTAGTAGTAGGTCAGGGTCCTCCAATCACAATACCCCTCCTAGGCGGTTAAAATAGATACACTAGGGGCTTATTAATCATCTTACCCCGTGACTCATCAGCTCTAAATCTCTTGCCAAATGGCCTCCTTCTCGCTCTGACACCTTTGTCATCCACTATTCTCTTTATGTCTCTATTTCGACCCTTATTACCTTTCCTAAACTTAGAGGCATGCAACTCATAATCTTATTCTCACCATTGTGGTCTGCGCACTGCCTCATTGTATGTAGTGATATCTAACGGGGCCAATCGAACTCTGATAGTCAGTCTGAGCCCTTCCATGACTTTCGGACCTTCCAATTCTCACTATTCATAGTGTTGTGTCATACCTGCCCGAGGATGTAAATCGAGATTCATACTCGTTGATTGACTTGTTCCTTTGGGTTAGAGTAAAGAACTTTATCTGTAACTTCCTCTGAACGGTGGCCATAATATACTGTCTCCAAAATGCATCCAAAATTATCTCTCATGTCAGCTCTGGATGTCTAACTCTTAGGATAGGTTGAGAGGACTTCCATCCATGCTCAGCCTCACCCTCCAACATAAACGCATCAAAAGTCACTTTCTCGATCGACTTACATCGAAAGAACTCGAACAACTTCGCTATTTCATTCACCCAGTCCTCAACAACTATTAAGTTCTTTACCTCGCTAAATACTGATGGTTTAAACTTCTGAAACTACCTAATCTATCCAAATCACAACCATATCCCCATCCTTTGCTACCCTGCTCTGGAGCAACGAGAGATGTTGTATCCTAAACTGGTGGGGGTGTAGGCATATCTGTAGCAACTGCCTGTCTAGCATCAGTAGGTTGTCCAGCTAGACCTCATCTATTGCCAACTCCTAATGTAGCCTGTATAACTATCTCAACGAGGCTCTCTATACTTCGCTCAATCCTAGCGAAGCGTGCCTCAGTATCCTCTGGCCTCTTAATAGGCTCCTGCGGGATCTGACCAGTTTATGGCTCTGCATGGCTCTCAGGCTTACCCCTATGGCCTCTAGTACGTGAACTCACCCTTCCACCACGACGGGTAATAGACATAATGCCTAAATTCTTGCATCCATAACCATTCATTAGTCTAATCTCATCTTGGTATACACAGTTATATCTAAACAAAGCACAATAATATAGGGATGTGACTTTCCTACTTACTAATATCGACTCATATCAGGCCAACTCAGCTCTGATACCACCTCTGTCACGACCCCTTTTTACCTAAAATCGCTACAAATTTTTCGCTTTCTCCTTTCCTTTCCCGATCGTGAACATTCTCACCACCAAACAGTTGGGCTATGAGTTAGTATTAGTCACCCTTTACCATCTACCATGCCATCTAACTTTTAATTTATTTAAAAGCAAACACGTATACTTTATAATTGAAGTTCTTTACTTGTACGTGTTTACGAATATTTACATCCCCTATATTACATTCCAAAATAATTACTGTGCTATTACATGTTTAGATACAAAATGATACCAGTGTGTATACCTCTCAGTGATGGGAAGTAGCGGATACCAGGATGCAAGTCCTTAGCGACTCACTAACTACTGTGTGCGCTCTGTAGAGAGGGAAAATGAAAGGGATAAGCTCACTAGCTCAGTAAGGCAATAATGCAAGCAGGTTATTAACTACACTATCTACATGCTTATAATGTCATGATATAAAATCGATTACATTTAGAGCATAAGGAAATAGATAAAACTATGTCGCATGTGTATAAATATATCATGTATTGTAAAACATGAAAGCATGCATAAAACCATGGAAAGTCATCATGTAAAACGTCTCATGCTCAGCATGTCAACTTATCATAAAACAATACATCATCCTTTAAAAACAACCCACAAGGTTCGACCCCTCCCTCGGGTCTACCCTGGATAACAGAAATCATGTTTAGTGCATATAAAATCATGTGATATCATGTGAGACAGGTGGTCACTGTATATATAATCGAGGACTCTGCTGGCCAATTATGTCCCTATCATCCCAGACCACACGGATCTCGGTGTGCGGGGCATCACGCTGTAATGGGAGGTGGATCAAATTCTACACGCCAGAATATAAATCAACATCATCATCACACGATACAGCATACTCCATGTGATATACACAGTACAACGTACTCCATGGACCCATATCAAGGTCGGGGGTGATTGCAGTAGGTTTTATCTACCTCATACCATGTATAACCGACTCAATCTCAAGTGCACGTGCCACGACCCAAATTTACTAAAAATCACTACAAATTTTTTGTTTTATTTATTATTTCACTTTCGCTTATTATTTAATTCTTACCTTCCTCTCATCGTGACCATCCTACTAAACAGTTGGGCTATGATTTGGTGTTAGTCACCTCTCACCTATTTACAATTCCATTTCCATAATCACATTCACAATATCAGGATTTACTATCCTTTGAATTTAAATAAATACTTATACAATGGTATTTACATAACCTTACATCCCCGACATCATATACGTTTACAGTACTGTGCATTTACATATTCAGATACGAAACTATACAAATGTATATACCTGTCTCTCGATGGGAAGCAGTAGATACCAAGATGCAAATTCTTAGTCGCTTACTAACTACTGCGAGTGCTCTGAAAAGATGGAAAAATAAGAGGGTGAGCAAACCACACGCTCAGTAAGGCAATTATGCAAGTAAGTAGATAGCTCTACTATCTACATGCCCCTAATGCCATGCCCTTAAAATCCATTTCTTTTCATTAAAATCTCAAGCACAAAACCATGCATACATCAATGACATAGTTTATCAAAAATATTTGTGCATATAGAAATCATGTAATTCATGCATCAAAGGCATTTTATGTGACATCATTAAATCATACTTAGCATGAGGTAAATCAAGATCATGCATCATTTCATGCCATGTAAAACAAATCATGAGAAACAATTCTTTTCATGAATCTTATCATTAACGCATGGAAAACTCATCATGCTACTGCATTTAAATCATTTCATTAAAACTACAGTATAAAATAACCCCTCTGGGTCAATCATCTCATAAATACATCTCAAAACTCATAAAACAACTCGTTAAAAAATTCTGTCATAAAATCACTAGGGGCACATGTCATAAAATCATCTGAAATCTAGCATCACAGTAGAAAATATAATATCGGGGGCCTAACCCCTCCCTCGGGTCTACCCTGGTCTATCGAGACCACAATTTATATCATGTGAGACATGTAGGTGACTATAACAGTAACAACGAGGACTATGGCCATAACCTAGTAATCCCTGGCTACACGGTACCTAGTGTGCGGGGTATCACACCTGAAACAGAGGTGGGTTAATCCTGCCACCAGAACAACATAACATCAGGATTGCGAGAGCAAGGCTTGCTGCCTCGTGGCTAATGCCACTCCACTCCAACAATCCCCATGGTACAACGTACTCTGCGTACCCCATGTGATATACACGGTACAACGTACTCCGTGAACCTAATCTCAGTCAGGAGGTGCTGCAATAGGTCTTATCCACCCATACCAATTATGTCTCAGTATGGACGTGTGGACATATCATCTCACTGTGACGTACAGTCTACAGGAGGTCCCAACACGGCTATATGCATGTAATATAAATCCATGTGCGTGTGAACCTCTAGCACGGCTCCATGCATACTCATGATATCAGAAAATCTTGTGTGAGCGAAGCTGTATCACGGTTTTATAAAGATCAGTAAAATCTGCGTACGAGTAGCACTCCAGTACGACTTTAAAATGAGTTATAAATTAATATAAAACTTTGTGCGAGCAAGCTCCAGCATGGTGTTATGCATCAATAAATCAAATCTCGTGCGAGTTACACTCTAGCACGGCTTTATGCATAACTAAATCAAATCTCGTGCGAGTTACACTCCAGCACCACTTTTATGCAATTATCATATCAAAATAGGATGCAAGCTAAGCTCCAGCACCTCTCATGCATGTCAAATCATTAAAACTAGTGCGAGTAAGCGCTCCAGCACCTTTTTATGCATATCATGTCAAAACAAGTCAAAACATTCAAAACAGAGTGCAAGCTAAACTCTAGCACCTCTCATGCATTTCACATTAGTAAAATCATTACGAGCAACCACTGTAGCACATTTCATGCATATGATGTCACACAAGTCGGTGCGAGCAACCGCTCAAGGACATTTTATACACACTCACAAACACAGATATAGTGCGAGCTATGCGCCAGCACTATCTGTTTCTATATAAACTTGATAGTTGGCCCATTTTCCAAATAATTTTCATTTAAATCTTAATAACACTTACGTAGTGTTATATTGTGAAATTTATGCAATTACTGGCTAATCTATCGATTTTCTTTACTTAAAAACCAAGAAAATTCCTTAAATCATGCATTTCATGCATGCCATGCTTTCACCATCCTTAGGTGAATTCCCTCAATAGGGGTAAAATAACCTTTTCCTATTTTTAAGTCCTTAAAATCTTTAAACCATTTCTAGGACGTTTATACATATTTAGTGAATACATACATATTTAGTGTATACAAAAGCTATTAAAATACGCGTAGCTACTTTTAGCTACTCACACAATTCCCTTACCTCATTTTTCTGTACAGTCTGACCTTTCCACTGATGTCTCATCATGTAGTCCGATTTGCTCTCAATCAAATCTCTGGAACTGCGTATAAATATACATCAGGTCAAATACAATACAATTTATTGTATTGAATATATTCTGGGCTTAATTTAAATCATTGGCCCTGTTTACCCCTATTAGGCCCGATTGTACCATAATGAGCCTTAATCGGTCTTAAGCCCATTTTTCGCTTACTATTCATATTATCGAGGCCTATTGGGCTCATTGGGCCCATCCGTATTTATTAGACCTCGTTCTAAACTCTTGAATAGCTCAATTAATTATTTACGACAATTTATCTCTAATTCCAGAATATAATTCATTAAATGCGGAAATTAAATTTGTAATTTATGCGGTAAATTTTTAACACACATAACGATGCAATATTATCGTCAATAAGAGTTACTTACCCGAGATTCCATGATAGTATGCAAATCGAGGCTGTCTTGAGCTCTCGTTTGATGTCAATTGTCGAGCTACACAATTAAATATTTTTTCGGGTAAACTTTCAGTCGAATATTAATCAAATTAAATATTTTAAAATTTAAATCGGTCAATTTCGACTGCTTACCGACTTACTTGTAGCTCGATTGCATCACTGGGTTTTTTCTCCAATTTTTCCTCTTTTTCTTTTTCCCTTTTTCTCTTTATTTTTTCTTCTTTTCTGGCTGAACCGATTCGGCCCGGTTCAGCCCGGTTTAGATCGATTCGATCCAGTCGGTTCAGTCTGGTTTGGTCGGTTCAGGGCTGCGTCGACCAATTCTCCACTGGCTTCCATCACCGGCAGCTCTGCGGGATCGTCCGAAGCTCGGATCTGGGGTCGATTTGGTCAAAGATGGTCAAAAAGTGGCCGATCCAGCCTGTTCTCTCCACGCAATCGGTGCTTTTTCTTTTTTGCCACAGTTGCTGGTGCTAGCCGCAATTTCCCCACTGTTTCTGCCCCTATTCGGCTTGGCATCACGTGGGTGTCCTTTGATGGTCGGTGGCTGGGGCCGAATAGGTGCCGGCAGCCGAATCCCTCTCTCCCTCTCTCGGTCTGCTATCTTTCTCCTTTCGCCAGCGTGCCTCCTCGCCGTTCGTCGGTCGTTGGTGCCAGTGGCGGCTCGGCTACCTCGTCACCTATTGTCTTCTCGCCTGGGCCGTCGCTGGCCACTCCGTCCGGTGAGGGAAAGGGGCTCCTCGGTTTTGCCTTCGTTTTCCTTCAGAAAATCGCGTTTCGCGATTTTTTGTTTTATTTATTTATTTTTATTATTAAAATCCAAAATATCTTAAAAAATTATATTTTATTCATTTAATCACTAAATGAATTTATCGGTCTTATTTCATATTTTTGGTATATTTTTCGATTATTTTTGGGGTAATTTCTCGAAGTGAAAATTTAGATTAATTCCAGTAAATTCACATCTTGATCAATTTAACCTGAAATTTAATTATTTCTTTGTTATTGATCAAGATTTCTCAATCTCATATTTTTAATTAAATTTTCTTGTCACGATAAATATCGAATTTTGGTCTTTTGACCGTTTTACCCTTGCACGTGTTCGAGACTACCATTTCAATCCTACATTTGATCTTTTCTCATTTCATGTTTTAAATAAAATTGGGTCTTACAATCTCCCCCGAACCAAGTCAAATGGGTCCATAAACAACTCCGGGTACGTCTATCGCATCATACTCTTTAATTCTCATGTAACTTTTTTCGAAGTGTAATACTACCAACGGACTTGTCTAGGGAGATCATCTTAAACCTTAACACTTTCTCCTTCCGTCTAATACCCGAATCGATTTTTTTTTAACATACGTTATACTTTCATTGAGCTAAGCTGTCGGAGCTCATATCCGATCACATATGCTGGGTCCGGATAGGATTTTCGAAGCATCAAAAGATAGGACACATTGTGGATGCCTGCTAATTCAGGTGGTAACGCCAACCTATGGGCCTTATCTCCCACTTTGTCCAATCTCTCAAAGGATTCCATCTAACGAAACTCAATTTGCCTTCTTTTCGAATCTCATTATGTCTTAGGACAAGTAACTGCCAACAATACTGATTCACCCTCGGTGAATTCCAATGGTTTCTATCTCTTGTCAGCATAGCTTTTCTGTCTGCTTTGAGGTGTTCGTAATCTCTCATAAATTAACTGAACATCCTCAGAGGTTTGTCTTACCAATACGAGAGCAATTCTCTATCTGTCACCCACTTCTTCTTATCCAAGTCGGGGAACAATCCCTACGGCCATACAATCCTCATATAAAGTCATCCCAATACTCGAGTGATAGCAGTCATTATTGGCGAATGCGATTAGTAACAACTGATCATCCCAGGAGCTTATAAAATCAGTGGCACACACTTTCATCATATCCTCCAGAACCTGTACAGTCCTCTCTGACTGACCATCTGTCTGAGGACGGAAGCTGTGCTAACACTCAATCGGGTTCCCATAGCTTAAAAAAAATATTCCCAGAAGTGGAAAGTGAAGCTGGAATCCCTATCTGATATCATGTTCACTGGATCGCTACATAATGTTTAACAATCTTCCTTAAATATAACTTCACCAATGCACTCAGAGTATCTGAGGATTTCATAACCAGAAGTGGGTAGAGTAAATCAATCTATCGACTATCACCCAGATAGCCTTATGATTTATTTGGGTCCTCTATAACCCATCATGAAATTCATGGTAACTTGTTCCAATTTTCGTGTCAATATAGGTAGAGGCTACAATAACCCTGCAACTTCTTTTGCTCTACCTTAATCTGCTGACATACGAGACACTTTTCCACAATCTCTACAATATCCTTTTTCATATCTGACCATCAATACCCTTTTCAGAGATTCCGACATATTTATTACTTCCCGGATGCACTGTATATCCCGAAGAGTGAGCTTCTGACAATAACACTATCTCAGTAACTATGGTCCTGGGGAGCACTTATACTGTCTCTAAACCTCTGTAAGTCATCATCACTCACTGTGAACTCTGTCACTATACCCTTTTGAATTTGACTCACACTATCGACACCATGCCGATAATCACGCTAAGCCTGGCAAATCCGGTTCTAACCTCAGGCTAGCTGTCACAAAATTACCGTCATCATCAGAAGGGATCACATCACTACTGAGGCTCACAACTGCTCTAGCAACTCACGCTCCCTGACCATCATATGTGATACCATCCCGAGGCTCTTTTTGTTCAAGGCATTAGCCATTACATTAGCCTTTCCTGGGTGGTATAATGTTCATAATCATAATCCTTAGAAGCTTTAACCCTCTTGGTTATCTCATATTCTACTCTTTCTGTGAAAACAGATTCTCGGGGCTTTTACGATCAGTGCATACCTAAAATTTCTTACCATTTAAGTGGTCGCGCCATACTTTTAGTGTAAACTCTACCGCTGCCAACTCTAAATCATGGGTCAGATAGTTTCTCTCATGGTCCTTGAACTATCTGGATCCATAATCGACTATCTTCCCATTTTATATCAATACACAGCTTACTCATTATTTTGAGGTATCCATACACACTGAAACCTCTTGAGCTGTTAGTTATGGTGAGAATCATTACGGTGGTCAGTTCATACCTCAATACACCAAAACTCACCGAAGCTACTTTCATACATATCATCCTACTGACATATAATCTTTTCCGAGCAAGATGTGTCAACTGAGCAGCCCATTTCGAAAAACTCTCAACAATTAGTCTGTAAGATAGTTTCCTGTTGCTACTCATGCTCTTCCCTGGACTTCGAATACATCAAAATATCATCGCTAAAGATGACAACCAATCGGTCCAGGTAAGGTTTAAATACCTCATCGTAGTTGAGTTCCACTAAATATTTCAATCACCCATATCCTTGACCTATGTACGTATAAACGTATAATGTCATTTCGAAATCGCTTCCGTTCAAGATACTAACCCACGTCATTTCCTTCTTCTTATATTAACGGCTTTTATAAAGTTTTAATTTTTAAACCTTCATGATTAATCGAATTCTACCAGTAAAGGTACTTAAATTTTAAATGTACATATACGACTGTCGATTTTAATTTATAGGTTATATGTACTTCTAAACGCTGTCAAGTCTTCAGGCGGGGAGGTATTTTGAAATACCTTTATTAACCCTCAGACTTGACCACATAGACTGGTTATGGATATATCCTCCTCTTATCCTTGGTCGCAATTCATATTCACTACATATCACTTAATCCAAATTACTTTACATATCAAATATATTCTTACCTTGCATACGCCTCTTATTTCAATATATCTCGTATTCAGGATCTATCACATCTCAAAGCTTATCTCCTTTCATTACTTATTAAAACTTACAATACACTTTTCAGGGGTGAAAACATCACTTTCTTAGGGTAGCAATCTAAACAGCATAGTTTACAGCCGAATCAATCTATTCTTAAATATTACTTCAAAATTATTCATATTCCATTAAATAAAATCGGCTGACATATCCTTTTTCCCCCGTTTCAACTTACAATCCCTGTACCTATATTCAGTTAGTGATAATCAGCTAACTATCATCATCTTGCCTAAGGGTACAGGCCTCATATCTTTCACTAACTTATAAGCAACTGAAGGCGGTATGAATAAATGCGTGGCACCAGGATCAATTAAAATAATTACTTCATTATTCAAAACCAGTGTGGTATCTTCCACCACATCAGATGAAACATCAGTAGTGTCCTGGTCCAAGGTATACACTAGCCCTCGTCCAACATCTTATTTTCATGGTATCTACCACACATCCTACACTGTTCACAATGCTACGAAGCAAGTCGGGGTCCTCCAATCACAATACCCCTCAAAAATATTGTATTTGGATACACTGGGGCCTTACCAATCATCTTACCTCATGACTCATCAACTCTAATCTTTTACCAAACTACTTTTTTTTTTCGTTCTGACATCTCTGTCATTCTCTATTCTCTTTTGTCTCTATTTTAGCCCTTACTACCTTTCTCAATCTCAGAGGAGTGCAACTCATGATCTTATTCACACAACTATAGTTTGCGCACTACCTCGGCATAGGTAGTGATATCTAATGAGTCCCATCGGACTCTAATTGACAATCTGAGCCCTTCCATGAACTTTCAAACATCCCAACTCTCACTATTCATAGTGTTAGAGTCATATCTGGGTAGGTATATAAACTGATATTCATACTCGTTAATCAATCAGTTCCTCTGGGTCAGAGTAAAGAATTTTCTTTGTAATTTCCTTTAAGCAGTGTCCGGGATATTCTGTCATCGAAATACATCTAGGATTATTTCTCATGTCCATTCTGGATGTCAAACTCTTAAGATGGGTCGAGCGGACTTCCATCAATGCTCTGCCTCGCCCTCAAATCTGATGCATACTTTGAGCAAATAGCTCCATAATATTCTCCACACTCCGCTCCAACCTCGCAAAGCATATCTCAATATTGTCCGGTTTCTCTGTCGGACTTTGTTCAATCACTCTGTCTGACTCTGTGGGGCATGCTCAACATCAGCCTCCACTTCAATCTCATCTTAAGTCTCATGTGGCGACTCAGTACGACTCTCAGGCCTACTTCTACGGCCTCGAGCTCGTGTACTCTCTCTTCTACCATAGCGGCTATCAGTTAATGAGTCTATTCTTGCATTTAAAAATCAAATTCTTAGCTACAATTTCATCTCGATATACACAATTGTATCTAAACAATACACAGTACATGAGGATATAAACTTCCTTAACCAGTAACACCAACTCATATCAGGCCAATATAGCTCTGATACCAAAAATTTTCACGACCCAAATTTCCTAAAAATCACTACAAATTTTTTGTTTTATTTATTATTTCACTTTTCA
This sequence comes from Firmiana major, assembly GCA_033439115.1. NCBI lineage: Eukaryota > Viridiplantae > Streptophyta > Magnoliopsida > Malvales > Malvaceae > Firmiana > Firmiana major. The sequence goes on along the minus strand of CM065907.1, from coordinate 36,348,160 downwards.
TTTATTATTTAATTCTTACCTTCCTCTCATTGTGACCATCCTATTAAACATTTGGGCTATGATTCGGTGTTAGTCCCCTCTCACCTATTTACCATTCTATTTCCATAATCACATTCACATATCAGGATTTACTATCCTTTAAATTTAACTAAATCCTTATAAAATGGTATTTACATAACCTTACATCCCCGACATCATATACGTTTACAGTACTGTGCATTTACATATTTAGATATGAAATTATACAAATGTGTATACCAGTCTCTCGATGGAAAGCAGTGGATACCAAGCTGCAAGTTCTTAGTCCCTCACTAACTACTGCGAGTGCTCTGAAAAGATGGGAAAATAAGGGGGTGAGCAAACCACACGCTCAGTAAGGCAATTATGCAAGTAAGTAGATAGCTCCACTATCTACATGCTCATAATGCCATGCCCTTAAAATCCATTTCTTTTCATTAAAATCTCAAGCACAAAACGATGCATACATCAATGACATAGTTTATCAAAACTATTTGTGCATATAGAAATCATGTAATTCATGCATCAAAGGCATTTTATGTGACATCATTAAATCATACTTAGCATGAGGTAAATCAAGATCATGCATCATTTCATGCCATGTAAAACAAATCATGAGAAACAATTCCTTTCATGAATCTTATCATTAACGCATGAAAAACTCATCATGCTACTGCATTTAAATCATTTCATTAAAACTGCAGTATAAAATAATCTCTCTGGGTCAATCATCTCATAAATACATCTCAAAACTCATAAAACAACTCGTTATAAAATTTTGTCATAAAATCACCCTTCTTTTAGGGGCACATGTCATAAAATCATCTGAAATCTAGCAACACAGTAGAAAATATAAAATCGGGGGCCTGACCCCTCCCTCAGGTCTACCCTGGTCTATCGAGACCATAAGTTATATCATGTGAGACATGTAGGTGACTATATCAGTAACAACGAGGACTATGGCCATAACCTAGTGTTCCCTGGCTACACAGTACCTAGTATACAGGGTATCACACCTGAAACGGAGGTGGGTCAATCCTGCCACCAGAACAACATAACATCAGGATTGCAAGGGCAAGGCTTGCTGCCTCGTGGTTAATGCCACTCCACGCCAACAATCCTCATGGTACAGCGTACCCCAAGTGATATACACGGTACAACGCACTCCGTGAACCCAATCTCAGTCAGAGGGTGCCTGTAAATAGGTCTTATCCACCCATACCAATTATATCTTAGTATGCACGTGTGGACATATCATCTCACTGTGACACACAGTCTACAGGATATCCCAACACGGCTATATGCATGTAATATAAATCCTTGTGCAAGCAAAGCTCTAGCACAGCTCCATACATATTCATGATATCAAAAAATCTTGTACGAGCGAAGCTCTAGCATGGTTTCATAAAGATCAGTAAAATCTGCGTACGAGTAGCACTCCAATACGACTTTAAAATGAGTTATAAATTAATATAAAACTTCGTGCGAGCAAGATCCAGCACGGTGTTATGCATCAATAAATCAAATCTCGTGGGAGTTACACTCCAGCACAGCTTTATGCATAAATAAATCAAATCTCGTTCAAGTTACATCCAGCACAGCTTTTATGCAATTATCATATCAAAACAGGATGCGAGCTAAGCTCCAGTACCTCTCATGCATGTCAAATCATTAAAACTAGTGTGAGCAAGTGCTCCAGCACCTTTTTATACATATCAAGTTAAAACAAGGCAAAACATTCAAAACAGAGTACGAGCTAAACTCTAGCACCTCTCATGCATTTCACATTAGTAAAATCAATGCGAGCAATCGCCCTAGCACATTTCATGCATATGATGTCACACAAGTCGGTGCGAGCAACCGCTCAAGCACATTTTATGCACACTCACAAACTCAGATATAGTGTGAGCTATGCGACAGCACTATCTGTTTCCATATAAACTTGATAGTTGGCCCATTTTCCAAATAATTTTCATTTAAATCTTAATAACACTTACGTAGTGTTATATTGTGAAATTTATGCAATTACTGGCCAATCTATCGATTTGCTTTGCTTAAAAACCAAGAAAATTCCTTAAATCAAAAAATTCCTTAAATCATGCATTTCATGCATGCCATGCTTTAACCATCCTTAGGTGAATTCCCTCAATAGGGGTAAAATAGCCTTTTCCTATTTCTGAGTCCTTAAAATCTTTAAACATTTCTAGGACCTTTATACATATTCAGTGTATACATACATATTCAGTGTATACAAAAACTATTAAAATACTCGTAGCTACCTCTAGCTACTCACACAATTCCCTTACCTCATTTTTCTGTATAGTCTGACCTTTTCACTGATGTCTCGTCATGCAGTCCGATTTGCTCTCAAGCAAATCTCTGAAACTGCGTATAAATATACATCAGGTCAAATACAATAAAATTTATTGTATTTCATATATTCTGGGCTTAATTTAAATCATTGGGCCCGTTTACCCCTATTAGGCCCGATTGTACCATAATGGGCCTTAATCAGTTTTAAGCCCGTTTTCCACTTACTATTACATTATTGAGGCCTATTAGGTCATTGGGCCCATCCGTATTTATTAGATCTCGTTCTAAACTCTTGAATAGCTCAATTAATTATTTATGACAATTTATCTCTAATTCCAAAATATAATTTATTAAATGCGAAAATTAAATCTGTAATTTATGAGGTAAATTTTTAACACGCATAACAATGCAATATTGTCGAAAATAAGGGTTACTTACCCGAGATTCCATGATAGTATGCAAATCGAGGCTGTCTCGAGCTCTTGTTTGACGTCAATTATCTAGCTACACAATTAAATATTTTTTCGGGTAAACTTTCAGTCCAATATTAATCAAATTAAATATTTCAAAATTTAAATCGATCAATTTCGACCGCTTACCGACTTACTCGTAGCTCGATTGCATCACTGAGATTTTTCTCCAATTTTTTCTCTTTTTCTTTTTCCCATTTTCTCTTTTTTTTTCTTTTATGGCTGAACCGATTCAGCCCGGTTCAGCCCAGTTTAGACCGGTTCGATCCAGTCGATTCAATCTAGTTTGACCAGTTCAGGGCTTCACCGGCCAGTTCTACGTCGGCTTCCATCGCCAACAGCTCCGTGGGATCATCTGAAGCTTGAATCTGGGGTCGGTTTGGTCAGAGCTGGTCGAAAAATGGCTAGTCCGACCTGTTCTCTCCTCGTCGTCGGTACCAATTCTTTTTTGCCACCGTTGCCAAGAGAGGGATCATTGACATGATCCGAGGTAAGGGAATTTCATAAGTAGCTAGAGGTAACTACACGTATTTTGAATAGCATTTTGATCTTATATGTTATATGAATTCCCATGAATATGCATGATGTTGTGATAGAAATCAAAGAGGATAAGTGTGTTTTATCCAAAAATAGGGTGAAAATACCTTAGAAGCCTATTGTGACTAAGATCTATGAGTTGCAAGATAAAATGCCTAATGTTTTCTTGTATATGCAAAAACATGCACATTTGAGTGCTTATTTGATTTAATTGGGTGAATTGTGATTTGAAAAGCCATTTATCAGGTTTTGTGTGAAAACCATAAGTGATAGAGACTACTTGCTCTATATTTTGAGATATGCATCACATAGTACTTGAGTGTTTACTCGTACTACATTTTAATGCGATTTATGCATGTTCGAGTGCTGGAAGCATTGCTCGTACTCAGATTGGGATTGATGCATTATAGAGTATTGGGAGTTATGCTCATACTCAGTTTTACATGATAGAGTACTGGGAGCTTAGGTCGTACTCAGATTTCATATATTATACATTATAGAGTATTAGGAGCTTTGCTCATACTCAGAGTTTTATATAACCTAGTGTTGGGAGCATTGCTCGCACTAGAGATTGTGATATTATGATATGGTCGTGTTGGGAGTTTTACTCACACGTACCAGATTTGAAAAGAGCATGAAACAGCCATGTTGGGAGGATGTGCTGACTGTGTGTCGCACTGATATATATATATATGCTCACACGTGTATTATTTTGAGATATGGCAGAAGGCTATTGAAATTACCCATAGTATGAGGCCTTAGACTCATGGCGAGCATCCTACCTTGAGATAGGGTTCATGGAGTACTGTGTACCGTGTATGTCACATGGGGTACGTTGTACCGTGAGCACTTGATGTACTTGATAGGACTGGTTAGTAGTGGGAGCTGGATCCAGTGGGATCTGGTGAGCTCCGGGATCAGGTCCTCATTTGAGTAGAGAGCTGAGGGTAGAGATTTAACCCACCTCTCGTTACAACAATTGTGAGACCCCGCACACCGAGTACTGTGTTGCCTGGGATCACGAAAAATGAGTTATGATCATACACTCGGAACATGTAGTCGCCTATCTCGATTTTCTTTTCATGCTATGTATATTAAGATTTCTTGAATGAATTACCACATGGATTTATGATATAAACATGTGAGTTTGTGAATTGTGAAAAGGGTAACCCGAGGGATGGGTGAGGCCCAGATTTCCATGTTTTTAAACATGATGAATGTCATACTGTTTTGATTTAAGTAAATGGCATTATAAATGTGATTTGTGTGAAATGACATGAGAAATAAGTATTTTGCATATAATGCTGAGGTTGTTAAACCAACATTTTGACAGTTTTATAACTGATGTTTTGTATCTACATATATATATTGCATAAAAGCTTTGTGAGAGATGCATGCTTTAGATACAAGTAAGGTAAGGAAACGATTTTGGTGCATAAGCATGGTATTTTGTAGATAGTGTGGTTATTTACTTGCTTGCCTGATTTCCTTATTGAGCTATGAGCTCACCCCCTTATTATTTCCCCTTTTTGTTAGAGTATCTACAGTAGGTAGACACGGCTGAGGATTGATATTTCCCTAATTTCGCTGCATATCCATCTTGCTAGAGGTATACACACTCGAACATTTTGTACTTAACATTGTAAAAGCACAACTATGTAAATTAATGTACGGTCGGGATGTGTATGTACAAATAACTGTATTAATGTATAAAGGATTATTAAATTCTATACATGTTATGAATGAGTGTGAATGGGTGACTAATATTAAATCACAGCCCAACGTTTGGGGTGAGAGATGACAGAAGAAGAGGTAAGTGAAATGCAAAAAATTTATGGTGATTTCTATAGGTCATGTGTGGGAGAAGGGTGTGACAGGAATGGTATCAGAGCAGAGTTGGTCTGATGTGAATCGATATTAGTAATTAGGAAAATATACATCCCCATAATACTGTGCTTTGTTTAGTTACAATTATGTATACGAGATGGAAATCACACTAATTAATGACTATAATGCAGGGATTTAACCAGTATGGTTATTACTAGTCGTGGTAGAGGGATTAAAGGTAGGGCTCGAGGCTACAAAGGTAGGCCAAAGACCCGAGATGAGACTACTGGTCAGACTGAGGTACCGGAGAGTACCGAGGCATGTTTCGAGAGGCTAGAGCGTCGCCTAGAGACCATAGTTGAGATACTAGCATAGAGTATGCCAGGAGGACATGGACAGGATGCAGAAACTGCGCCTGGAGAGACAGCTGCACTTGATACACCTACACCTCCACCAGTTTTGGGTAGTTGTGGATTGGGGTACGGTTGTGATTTGGATAGACTCCGACAATTCCAAAAACTTGGACCTCCAACTTTTCGTGGGATTAAAGACCCAACGTTAGCGGGGGAGTGGATAGGAGAAATGGAGAAGTTGTACGGATTCTTTGAGTGTACGACTTTAGACATGGTCGCATTTGTTGCATTCCTACTGAAAGGGACTGCAGAGCATTGGTGAAAGTCCACCCGACCCATATTGTTAGCCCGTCATACAGAGATTAGTTGGGAGATATTTCTAGACGCCTTCAGGAGGCAGTTTGTTCCAGATACGGCTCAGCGAAGGTTGCAGGTCAAATTTTTAGGGTTGAGTCATGGGAGTCATTCAGTGGATGAGTATGAGACCAGATTTTTATCTCTAGGGAGATATGACCCTGACACCATGAGCAGCGAGACTAGAAAGGTCCACAGGTTTATCAATGGATTGAGGCCAGTGTTGCGATCTAAACTAGTTCTATTCAATATTTCTACCTATGAGGAGGCTGTGCGTAGGGAGTAACTCTGTGAACAAGATTTTGAAAGGAATGTCTCAGAGTTCAGAACAGTCAAAAAAGGTAGAGACAGAGATAAAAAGAGGCCGATGAGTGACAATACTCGAGGTTTTGGATATCGAGGAGGGAGGAGACTCTTCGGTAAGAGGCAAAAGATTGAGGAAGTACAAGAGAGGATTGTTAGATATTCTTCATACCCGGCTATAGCTCTAGCTAGAGGAGTTGTGATTAGAGGATAGAGGCCTACCACAGAGCAGTGCAGTAGATGTGGTAGATTTCATGGAGGTAGACCTTGTCCTGTTTCTAGTGGTATATGTTTCAGATACGGGAAGCCAGGACACATGGCCAGAGTTTGCCAAGAGGTCATAGATATTACCCCACAGAAGGGTAAGGAGTCTGAGGCAGCTCCAGCTAATACATCAGCTCCGAGGAGGAGAACGAAGGCAAAAGAGAAGGGGAAGTAGGTTATGGGATGAGGGCGAGTGTATGCCTTGGACCAGGGGACAGCTGATGCTTCATCGGATGTGATTAAAGGTAACATCCTAATATATGATTTAGAAACACATGTATTGATTGATCCTGGTGCCACGCATTCATTTGTATCGCCCTCATTTGCATGTAAATTAGCAAAGCATGTAGAGCGTACACTTTTGAGTAAGATGATGTTAATTAGTATGCCTATGGATAATAGTCAGCTAGTGGAGTATGTGTTAAATAATTGTAAGCTGAAAGTAGGGGAAAAGGATATGACAGCCAATCTAATACTATTAAGCATGAGTGATTTTGATGTAATTTTAGGAATGGATTGGTTATTGTCAAACCATGCTGTTTTAGATTGCTACGCTAAGACAGTTATGTTTCCTAACCCTGAAAAATATGTTGTAAAGTTTGATTAAAAGAAATAAAGATAGTAGTTATAGCTAAAATTGATCATGTACTATGCTAATTGAGAAATGAAAATATTAAGGGTTTTATTACGTATGTGGTTGAGACGGATAAAGTACATCCAGAGTTGAAAGATATTCTTGTGGTTAGTGAATTCCCAGATGTCTTTTCGGACGAATTACCAGGGTTGCCACTAGACAGAGAGATGGAGTTTTGTATAGACTTGGTGCCTGGTACTAAACCTATATCGAAACCACTGTATCGCATGGCTTTAGTTGAGCTAGAGGAGCTCAAGAAACAGTTACAAGAGTTGTTGGATAGGGGTTTCATCAGACCGAGTGTTTCACCTTGGGGAGCACCGATTTTATTTATGAAGAAGAAGGATGGAAGCCTCTGATTATGTATAGATTATAGATTGTTGAATAAGGCAACCATCAAGAATAGATATCCCCTTCCACGTATTGATGATCTGTTAGATCAACTTCAGGGAGCGCAGGTCTTTTCTAAGATTGATCTGAGGTCTGATTATCATCAGTTGAGAGTTCGGAGGGAGGATGTGCCCAAGATAGATTTAAGACCCGATATGGTCATTATGAGTTCTTGGTTATGCCATTCGAATTGACGAATGCTCCCGCAGCTTTCATGGCTTTGATGAATGACGTGTTCAAGCCATATTTGGATCAATTTGTTATCGTCTTTATAGATGACATCTTGGTATATTCTAAATCTAAGGAAGAGCATGAGAAGCACCTTAGGATTGTATTGCAGACGCTATGAGAGCAGAAGTTGTATGCTAAACTCAACAAGTGTGATTTTTTGTTGTCATAGATCTTGTTTTTGGGGCATGTTGTGTCGAAGGATGGTGTATTAGTGGATCCATCCAAGATTGAGGCTGTAGTTCAATGGGAACAGCCGAGGACAGTTATCGAGATCAGAAATTTCTTGGGTTTAATAGGATATTATCGAAGATTCGTCGAAGGATTCTCAAAGTTAGCTGCTTCATTGACACGTCTCACTCGAAAAGGGGTATCAATTGTATGGGATAAGGATTATGAGAAGAGTTTTCAGGAGTTGAAGAGTCAATTGACTACTGCTCCGATTCTCACTATCCATACCAGCTCAGGAGGATTTTCAGTGTATACCGATGCTTCGCATCAGGGACTGGGCTGTGTATTGATGCAGGATGGGAAGGTAGTTGCTTATGGATCCTAACAGCTGAAGGACCATGAGAAGAACTATCTGACCCATGATTTGGAGTTAGCTGCAGTAGTGTTTGCGTTGATAGTATGGCGCCACTACTTGTATGGAGAGAAATTCTAGATATTTATCGACCACAAGAGCCTTAAGTATCTGTTCTCACAAAAAGAATTGAACATGAGATAAAGAAGATGGCTAAAGCTTCTGAAGGACTATGATTGTGAGATACTTTATCATACGGGTAAGGCTAACGTTGTAGCTGATACATTGAGCAGGAAGAGCCTAGGGATGGTATCGTATATGATGGTCAGGGAACATGAGTTGATAGAACAATTTGCTAGCCTAGGTTTGGGAGCCGTGCCCTCTGACATGGATACGAACTATGTGATTGCTAGTCTACGCTTGGAGCCGGATCTGTTGGATAAGATTAGACAGGCTCAGCAGACTGATCTGTATTGCATTGATGTGATTAGTCAGATACAGAAGGGCACAGAGACTGATTTTGAGATAAGTTTTGATGGACTTCTGAGGTTTAGAGGTAGATTGTGTGTTCCCAAGGACCCAAAGCTTAAGAGACTTATATTGACAAAAGCTCATTCATCTAGATACACGATACATCCGGGGAGTAATAAGATGTATCAAAATCTCCAGAAGGTATACTGGTGGTCTGGTATGAAAAGAGATGTGGCAGAATTCATGGCTAGATGTCTCATATGTCAGTAAGTGAAGGTAGAGCATCAGAAACCTGCAAGGTTATTGCAGCCTCTACCTATACCGACATGGAAATGGGAGCATATCACCATGGATTTTGTAAGGGGTTTACCGAGGACCCGGAGGAATCACGATGTTATATGGGTGATAGTTGATAGACTAACGAAGTCAACCCACTTTTTATCTAAGAGAGCCACCGACACTCTGAGTGCATTGGCAGAGTTGTATGTACGCGAGGTAGTGAGGTTACGTGGTATTCCAGTGAGCATTGTTTCGGATAGGGATTCCCGCTTCACTTCCCAATTTTGGGAACATTTTCAGTAAGCCATGGGAATCCAGTTGAGATTGAGCACCGCTTATCATCCTCAGACTCTTGAGGATATGTTGAGAGCGTGTGTGCTGGATTTTAGAGGCTCTTGGGATGATCATTTGTCACTAGCCAAATTCGCCTACAACAACAATTATCATGCGAGTATCGGGATGGTACCATATGAGGCTTTGTATGGTCGTAGATGTCGTTCCCCTATCCGTTGGGAAGAAGTGGGTGACAGAAAAATATTTGCTTCTAATTTTGTTACACAAGCCTCTGAGGATGTCCGGTTAATAGTTGAGAGATTGAGGATAGCTCAGAGTAAATAGAAAAGCTATGCTGACAAGAGACGGAGACCACTTGAATTCGCAGTTGGTGAATCAGTATTTCTAAAGGTTTTTCCTTCCAAGGGTATAGCAAGATTTAGGAAGAGAGGTAAGTTGAGTCCTCGCTACATTGGACCCTTTGAGATACTGGACAGAGTGGGAGATAATACATATAGATTGGCTTTGCCATTGGATTTATCGGGAGTGCACAATGTTTCCACATTTCGATGCTGAGAAAGTATCATCCAGATCCAAATCATGTGATTTGGTATGAGCCATTGGAGCTCAAAGATGATCTAACTTATATAGAGAAACCAATACGGATACTGGATAGAAAGGAGAAAGTCTAAAGGAATAAGACTATCAAGTTTGTAAAGATTCTCTGGCAGCATCACACTTCGGAGAAAGCTACTTGGGAGCTAGAGAGTTTGATGCAAGAGAGATATCCCCAATTGTTTAGAGAATAACTTGGTTCTAATTTGGAGGACCAAATTTCTTAAGGTGGGGAGGATTGTAAGACCATTAAATTCATATGTAATACATAAGTGATGTAAAATCCATAAATTCAATGTACACACTTGTAATATGAGTTTGTGATGTACACAAGTTTCATTTTGTATAAATGAGAAGAAATGGACTTTTGTAAGTGATGAATGTGGATAGAATGTAAAATGAGTAGTGCAGCAAATGGAATGAAGTTGCATGAGTTGTATAAATCTTTATACTTCCATTTGGTTTTGTATTGTATACCTTTGGTTATACAATGAATGCACACAAGCTTTAATGTATGTAAAGTATGAATGGATGTCATTTTTAAGCCTTAAAGGTGGTTGGATGAGAAAATGACTATGGCAACAAAATTGAGAAGGTTTTATGTGAGTTACTGCAGAAAACTACAATAAAATCTGGAAAATATGAATGAGAGATCGATCTCATTGAAGGAAATATCGATCTGGAAGAGCCAAAAATGCTCTTATTTGAGTGATGGAACAGGTCAGATCGATCTCCAATGGGGATAGATCGATCTGCTAAACATTTTGTGTTAGAAGGAATCGATCCTCGGAAAGGCCAGATCGATCTCTAAATGCTACTGACTTGGAGAAGATCGATCTCACCCTTAGAGCAGATCGATCTTATCCTTAGAGATAAATCGATCTCATTAGGTTTGAAAGGTCGATTTCAAAAGGAAAATTGCAGGGCAGATCGATCTCATTTGGAGAGTAGATCGATCTCATATAGACAATTCTATAAATACTGGGTTCTGTACTTCAGTTTTTCACAGGAGAAACTATTCCATTCAAGAACAAATGTGTAACCTACCCTTTCAACACCAGAAAATTTCTGTTTGCAATCAATTTTGAGTGAGATTTAGTTGAGCAAAGTTGTTTTTGGCAAAGAGGAGAACAACATACTTGGAAATAAGAGATTGAAATCAAGGATTTCAAGAGCAAGGAGGATTTGTACCAATTTGGTGAAAAAGGAAGACAATCTCAGCTAGGTAAGATTTAATGCACCAAGTTTATATATGTTAAACTAGGTGTATTGATGAGTTTATTGGTATATGTATGAATTGTTAGAGATGAAAGAATCATGAAAAATGAGCATGACCTAGCTATTGGTGTGAAAATGGGAAAATGATGAGGAAATGGTGTTAACATGAATTTGATGATGGAATATGCATGTAGGGAAGATTATAGATTAATCTTATGAAATGCATATATAGGAAATAAGGAGAAATAAATATAGCTATATGGAAAATGTGGTATAATACCATATTAGGAGAGAATAATGAAAATGATGTGTTAAGTTGAGATTATGCAAGTAAAACGAGTATATTACGGTATACTGACGTACATAATTATAACAGCTTCAAAAACTCACAGTGGAAGCTGATCGGACTGCAAGAGTAAGCAGAACTAAGGAAGAGAGGTCACTTGACGTGATCCGAGGTAAGGGAATTTCATGAGTAGCAAGAGGTAGCTACACGTATTTTGAATAGCATTTTGATATTATATGTTATATGAATTCTCATGAATAGGCATGATGTTGTGATAGAAATTAAAGAGGATAAGTGTGTTTTATCCAAAAATAGGGTGAAAATACCTTAGAAGCCTATTGTGACTAAGATCCATGAGTTGCATGATAGAATGGCTAATGTTTTCTTGTATATGCGAAAACAGGCACATTTGAGTGTTTATTTGATTTAATTGGGTGAATTGTGATTTGAAAAGCCATCTATCAGGTTTTGTGTGAAAACCATAAGTGTTAGAGACTACTCGCACTATATTTTGAGATATGCATCACATAGTACTTGAGTGTTTACTCGTACTACATTTTAATGCGATTTATGCATGTTCGAGTACTGGGAGCATTGCTCGTACTCAGATTGTGATTGATGCATTATAGAGTATTGGGAGTTATACTCATACTCAGTTTTACATGATAGAGTACTGGGAGCTTAGCTCGTATTCAGATTTCATATATTATACATTATAGAGTATTGGGAGCTTTGCTCATACTCAGAGTTTTATATAACCTAGTGTTGGGAGCATTGCTCGCACTAGAGATTGTGATATTGTGATATGGTCGTGTTGGGAGTTTTACTCACACGTACCGGATTTGAAAAGAGCATGAAATAGCCATGTTAGGAGCTTGTGCTGACTATGTGTCCCACTGATATATATATATATATATATATGCTCACACGTGCAATATTTTGAGATATGGCAGAGGGCTATCGAAATTACCCATAGTATGAGGCCTAAGACTCATGGTGAGCATCCCGACTATGAGGTATATCCAAGGTTTAAGGACTAAGACTCATGACGAGCATCCTACCTTGAGATAGGGTTCATAGAGTACTGTGTACCGTGTATGTCAGATGGGGTACGTTGTACCGTGAGTACTTGATGTACTTGGATAGGACTGGTTAGCAGTGGGAACGAGATCCAGTGGGATCTGGTGTGCTCTGGGATCAGGTCCTTAGTTAAGTAGAGAGCTGACGGTAGAGATTTGACCCACCTCCCGTTACAGCAATTGTGAGACCCCGCACACCGAGTACTGTGTTGCCTGGGATCACGAAAAATGAGTTATGATCATACACTCGGAACATGTAGTCGCCTATCTCAGTTTTCTTTTTCATGCTATGTATATTAAGATTTCTTGAATGAATTACCACATGGTTTTATGATATAAACATGTGAGTTTGTGAATTGTGAAAAGGGTAACCCGAGGGATGGGTGAGGCCCAGAATTCCATGTTTTTAAACATGATGAATTCCATACTATTTTGATTTAAGTAAATGGCATTATAAATGTGATTTGTGTGAAATGACATGAGAAATGCAGTATTTTGCATATAATGCTGAGGTTGTTAAACCAGCATATTTCTAGTTTTATAACTGATGTTTTGTATCTACATATATATATATATATATATTGCATAAAAGCTTTGCGAGAGATGCATGCTTTAGATACAGATAAGGTAAGGAAACGATTTCGGGGCATAAGCTTGGTATTTTGTAGATAGTGTGGTTATCTACTTGTTTGCCTGATTTTCTTACTGAGCTGTGAGCTCCCCCTTATTATTTCCCTTTTTTTCAGAGCATCCACAGTAGGTGGACACGGCTAAGGATTGATATTTCTCTGATTTCGCTGCATATCCATCTTGCTAGAGGTATTCACACTCAAACATTTTGTACTGAACATTGTAAAAGCATAGCTATGTAAATTAATGTACGATCGGGATGTATATGTATAAATAATTGTATTAATGTGTAAAGGAATATTAAATTCTATACATGTTATGAATGAGTGTGAAAGGGTGACTAATATCGAATCACAGCCCAACGTTTGAGGTGAGAGATGACAGAAGAAGAGGTAAGTGAAATGCGAAAAATTTGTGGTGATTTTGATAGGTCATGTGTAGGAGAAGGGCGTGACACCAACATTGGCCAATTGTCACTTCTGATATCTGATATAGTGTGAAATGCCTTGCCACGTCTATCTGGAATTACTGAAATGAAAATGTGAATTGTGTTGTGATTTGAAACTGTGTATTTCACTGCTTGAAGTTTCGATATTGTGAAACCGTTACAGTAAATTGTGAAGATACTATCTGTTGATTTCCATTTCTGATTTTATTGAACTGAAAAGTCCTAGTATATTTTATGAGAAACTCATTTGTGGGATAAGTATATAGGTAGTGTATTTATCTACTTGCCAAGTGTTTTTCTTATTGAGAATGTTGAGCTCACCCCCTTACTTTCCTTCATAGAGCCCCTCTGTAGCTTGGGATCGCTTTCGTTAGTAAGGCATTCCGCACTGTTATGATTTTCGCGGAGCATATTTCTGCATTGAAGGTATACCCAGGCTTAAACAATTCTTTTGTATCTAAAATTTTTTTAGTACAGTAATGCATACGAGATGTGTATAGTGAATGTGAACATATTTTGTCTAAACTTGTTACTAAGAAAAAAAATTAATCAGACTGAGTATTGTTCTGACCTAATATCAACTTGTAGCCTAACTGAAATGCTTGTAAATTCGGGTCGTTAAAGAAATGGTATCAGAGCCAAGTTGGCCTGATATGAGTCGATTATTAGAGTAAGAGAAATTTTGAAAAGTTCACATTCTCAGCATTACTGTACATTTTTTAATGCAAACGGGTATACCTGGCTGTGCTTTGTTGAAAATTGTGTCATTGAAAGAAGGGAAACTAATAGATATGGCTGATTACTATTACAACCATATTGGCAGTTGGAAATGAACCATTCCTCGATGCCGCAGAGATAGGCCCAAGAGGTGTAGTGAACTCTCGTCTAAGTGTACACCTTATAGTTTCACTGGAAATTTTTTAAGTCCACCTCGTAGGATTTGAGCGGGATGTGGAAACAATGATGGCATTATTTGGTCGAGTGATGGTGGCACTGTAAGACACGTAATTTCATATGTATTCTTATAATTTTGTGATGTACAAACAAGTTACATTTGATATGAATCATAAGAAATGAATGTTTTTAAGTCCCAAATATGCATGAAATGCAAATTGAGTAGTTGAGTAAATCAATATGAAGTTAACATTTATTTTTTGGGAAAAACTACAGCAAGAATGCTGCAGATAAAGGGCAGATCGATCTCATAAGCAAGGGGAGATCGATCTCATGGCTTGAAACACAATGCCAAAGCATTCTGCAAGGGGGAGATCGTTCCCTCATTCAAGGCAGATCGATCTTGGATAGGTTCTGGTTGAAGCAGATCGATCTCATACTAAGGAGCAGATCGATCTCACCTTTTCAATGTCGAATTCTGGAATAGTAATGACACAGAGAAGATCGATCTCATATTAAGGAGTAAATCGATCTCAACTTCTCAGAATCGAATTTTGAAAAGATAAAAATAGGGCAGATTGATCTCTTATGGTTAGTAGATCGATCTCCAAGGGCAATTCTATATATACAGGACTGCTACACCTTCATTTCCCCGAGAAACTGAAACCCCTTTGAAAACCAAGTGAAAACCTAACCTTTGTAATCCAAAAATCTTCATCTTTCAATCAATTTTGAGTGAGATTTGTTTCAGTAAAGTTGTTTCTTGTGAAGAGGAGAACAACATAGTTGAAAACTTGAAGTTGAAACCTTGGATTGAAGGAGCAAGGTGAATTTCCCCAATTTGGTAAAAAGAGGAAAAATTCAAGCTAGGTAAGATTCAATACACCAACTTCAAGCATGTTAATATAGGTATCTTAGTGAGTTTATTGGTGTATGTTTTGTTGGCTGAAAACATCTTAAACATGTACATCTTAAACATGTTAAATCTCCATGACCTAGAAATTGGCTTGGATTTGAGAAAATGAGAGAAAGTTAACTAGGCATGGATTCAATGATGATTGAAGTATATAAGGATGTTATTAAGCATGTATATATGATTGTAAGATAGTTTGATGAAATACATGTATTGGAAATGGACTTAAGAAAGAGTAGAGTCTAATGAGAAGTAATAAGGTTGTTGGCTCTACCGAGAGGGGGGTGAATCGGTTTTCTAATGTTTATGGCGAATTTTAAATTAATCCTAATTTAATTAGCAAATGATAGTGAGCAATATAATAAAATTAAACAATTTAATGCAAGATAGGGAAGAGAGAAATAAACACAATCGCTTATAGAGGTTCGGCCAAACTCTTGCCTACGTCCTCTCTCCTTGACCCTCTTGTCAAGTGCTTTCTTTCTCTCCTTCAACAAAAGTTACAATCTTCCTTTTTCAGGTTAAGGAATAACCTTTCTACCCTTTGCAATACAAAGATGTATTCACCCTTTTACAATTTTATCTCACTGAGGAACAATCCTCTTCTCTTTTAAGGTAAGGATGAATACAGAATCAAGCTTTTAATGTGGGTAGGACAATTACAGCTTTTGCACTTAAGCTTATACAACAAACTCAATAAATGAGAAATGAAGACACAAGGAATGAAAGTATTAAACTCTTGAGAATGTAAGAAATGTGCAGCAATAGTGTCTCTATTCTCATTGTCTTCAATGCTTGGTTAAATACTGAAGGATTGGTAGTTGGAGCGTTAAATGCTATTTTTCACGTTGAGATTTTGCAGAAACTAGCCGTTGGGTACCTCTAGTAGAGTGCCAGATCGATCTTCCATCTTGTCTAGATCGATCTCTTAGTTATAAATCCTGCAAGATCAAAGCACAATAACACAAGGAGATCGATCTCATAGGTTAGCAGATCGATCTCTTAATTTGAAAATGATAGGGGAGATCGATCTGTCGAATAGGCAGATCGATCTTGCAATCTCTCTGTTAAAGGCAAAATCGATCTACAGATCGATCTACCATGCAATCTCGTAGTGGGGAGATCGATCTCTCAATAACCCAGATCGATCTCCTTAGCTCTCTGACTTTGAGGAGATCGATCTCTTTCTTATAAGATCGATCTCATAAGATCTCTGTTTGAGTGTAGATCGATCTTACAGATCGATCTACTGTCTTTGCATTAAGGGAGATCGATCTCTTCATAGATCAGATCGATCCCTCAACTCCAGTATTGGGCAGATCGATCTCTTAACCCATATAGATCGATCTTACTCTTCCTTAATACCTTTATACAGGTTCAAGGCTTGGCAGATCGATCTCATGTCTTCCTGAGATCGATCTCTCATCCAAGATAAACCCAAGAGATCGATCTCTCATAACCCAGAACGATCTCTTATCTATAGAAAACCTAGGAGATCGATCTCTCATAACCCAGATCGATCTCTCATCAACAGAACTTTAAGTTCTGGTACTGATAACCTCTAAACATGTTTTTATATCATCTTTATATTATTGAATTTACTTCTTTTGTCATTTCAAAATACATTAACTCAACAATCTCCCCCTTTTTGATATGACAAAACTTATTCAATCAACATGTTTAGTTAATTTGCAGAAGCTCCCCCTTTTTGTGAGCTCCCCCTTTCTTTTAGCTTTTGACCTTGTTACTATCTTAACTCCCCCTCAATTTAATGATTCTTTTAAAACTTTAGAGATGTTTCTTAAGGCCATTTACACATCTTTTAATTAACCATATGTTCTCTTTTCTTCTCCCCCTTTTTGTCATATCAATGGCAAGAAAGAAATAATATTCATGTCATTTCAAATTAACATTTTCATTAAAACTCAGTCAACAAGAAGACAAATGGCAGTTCATTCAAGCAAATTGAGTGCGAGTGTCTTGAAGCTCATCAAACATCGCCTCCTGAGCCTCATGAAGATTTGCAAGACCGTCATCCACTTTGCGGTTCAGTTCCTCGAACATCCGCTGCTGAGTTACATGAAGGTTTGCAAAGCCTTCATCAATTTTTCTGTTGAGGTCACTCATCATCGTCATAATGAGCTCCATGCCAGCAAGTGAGGGTGCAGGTGCAGTGGGCTGAGCAGGTGGAGATGGTGGACGAGCAGTCGGTGCAGCCGGTGGATCGACAGGCTCATCGAAGGGATCTTCCTCCATAGCTGCTGTAGAAGGCTGTTCCCGTTTCTTCTTCCAGTCGCCTCGGAAGTCTTTGTAGTAGCCCATGTGATGGAGTGTCCCAATGTTGAGGACGCTCTTCGGAGAGGGCATTTTGCAGGTTTCGCAACTGCTATCTATTCCGAGTCGGTGGAGAAAGTACACCAGTGGTTGCGGAAACACGATCGTTGTGGCTTGACCTCGTACGATCTTCAACCAGTCTTGATAGATAAAGTGGATGAGGTTGGGTTTTTGACTGGTGGAATGAATGTGGTGAAGCCAGAACCTATCTAACCGTCTAACAGTGGAGTGACGGGTACCAAAAGGATGAAGATTCCAAGAAATGATGAGGTGGAGTAACCGGGGGTGCATTGGGAGGTCACTCGCCTTATCCCCGGGAATATCAAACTCCAAAGGAACTTCCTCATCTTCGTTTGTCAAGCCTTCATCGCGTATGTCAAACGCTTTGGCAAGGACTTCAGTGTCGACGACAATGGATTTACCCATGACATACGTAGTAAATCCGAGAATGTTACAAGTGTCGTTGGGATCATAGTTGAGTTCGGCATTGGAAAAGAAGGCGCGAACGATATTTGGAGGTACGGGAGTATTGATTTTTAGGAAAGACAGCCATCCAAAATCTTCAAATTTGGACATATACGGGAAATCAATGCGGTTTAGGAAAGAGAAATCGATTGTGCGCCAATGTTTAATTGGCATGGTTGAAAAGTATTCTTCATATCGTTTCCTTTTGGCAGGTGTTTTAAAACACCTGTTGAAGGTAGCAACGGAAGAGGGAAGAATGGATTGAGAGGATGACCCGGGTTCTACATTAGATCGGGGAGGTTTTTGGCCTACTCTCTTAAGTCGAGGCATGGTTCTAGACTCTAGTTTGAATCTTAAGGCTAGTTCTCTAGACACCTATTCAATGAAACAGTGTAAAAATTGCCCTAACTAAGATTACACAAAAACTGGATAAATTTTGAAGAAAAATTTACCAATGTAGGTTACTTGACCCTGATTGACGAGAGATTTAGGCAAGATTCTTACCGAAGATCGATCTGGAGGGAGAATTGAGAGAGGATGTGTGATAGGAGCTTTAGGGATTTGAGAATTGGAGTTTTGAAATTTGGGAATTTTTCGCCAGATTTTATAGTCCAGGGCACAGGAGATCGATCTGTCGAGACGACAGATCGATCTGTCATTTCCAGAAGCCCAAGGAGATCGATCTGTCGTATGCACAGATCGATCTATTTCGAACAGAGGCGTAAGGAGATCGATCTGCCAAATGCATAGATCGATCTTCAGAGGACAGAGACTTGAGGAGATCGATCTGTCGTATGCACAGATCGATTTGTTATCTAACAGAGGCTTACGGAGATCGATCTTATGGATAGAAGATCGATCTTCCTAGCTTAACCTTAATGCTTTAGGCTTATTTGAGGCATGGAGATCGATCTATGTGAATGGGAGATCGATCTCTTATACTTGTTGCCCAGAAAAATCATTGAAAATCACTTTTAAGACAATTTGAAATCAAGATTTTGAAGCACAAACATCTTAGGGAACATTCATAAGTCCTAATTCACCTCTAAGAATGCAAAACCTATCTCTATCAAGGGGTTTGGTGAATATATCAGCTATTTGATGTAAAGTGTCAATATACTCTAGAATTATATCCCCCTTTTGCACATGGTCTCTAAGGAAGTGATGCCTAATTTCTATGTGCTTGGTTCTAGAGTGTTGAATAGGATTTTTAGATAGATTAATGGCACTAGTATTATCACATTTAATAGAGACTTGTTTCATGTTAATACCATAATCTTTCATTTGTTGTTTAATCCACAACACTTGAGCACTACAACTACCTGCTGCTATGTATTCAGCTTCAGTTGTGGACTGAGCCACACTGTTTTGTTTCTTGGAGAACCAAGAGATTAGTCTATTTCCTAAGAATTGGCAAGTACCTGAAGTACTTTTCCTATCTATTTTGCATCCCCCAAAATCTGCATCTAAAAATGTATGAAGTGCAAAGGTAGAGTCCTTGGGGTACCAAAGTCCTAGATAGGGAGTGTCCTTAAGGTATCTAAAAATCCTTTTAGTTGCTAACAGATGTGATTCCCTAGGAGAGGATTGAAATCTAGCACAAAGGCATACACTAAACAAAATATCTGGTCTACTTATAGTTAAATAAAGCAATGAGCCAATCATAGACCTATAGAGTTTAGTGTCTACACACTTACCACTTTTATCCTTATCAAGCTTAATGTTGGTGCCCATTGGAGTTGCTTGAGGTTTGCAATTGTCCATACCAAATCGCTTGAGCAAATCCTTAGTATACTTTGCTTGATTGATGAAGGTTCCGTCCTTTGTTTGCTTCACTTGAAGTCCCAAGAAGAAAGTGAGTTCTCCCATCATGCTCATTTCAAACTCACCTTGCATGATCTTAGCAAACTCTTGACATAAAAACTCATTGGTTGATCCAAAAATAATATCATCTACATACACTTGTACAACTAATAAATCCTTATTTTTATTTTTGATGAATAAAGTGGTATCCACTTTTCCTCTTGAAAATCCCTTTTCTATTAAAAATTTTGACAACCTTTCATACCAAGCTCTAGGAGCTTGTTTCAAGCCATAGAGTGCCTTAGATAATTTGAAAACATGTTCAGGGATTTCATGATTTTCAAACCCGGGAGGTTGCTCAACATAGACTTCTTCATTAATGAAACCATTTAAGAATGCACTCTTTACATCCATTTGATACAATTTGAAGTTTTTATAACATGCAAAGGCAAGTAACATTCTTATTGCCTCTAGTCTAGCTACCTGTGCATAGGTTTCATCATAATCTATACCTTCTTCTTGTCTATATCCTTGTGCAACTAACCTAGCCTTATTCCTTATGATCACACTATTTTCATACATTTTGTTCTTGAATATCCATTTAGTTCCAATTATAGAGTGATCACTAGGCCTAGGAACTAGTTTCCATACTTTGCTTCTCTCAAATTGATTTAATTCTTCTTGCATTGCTAGGAACCAATTATTGTCATCTAAGGCTTCAATGACATTCCTAGGCTCTATTTGAGATACCAATGCTATATATTGACACATATTCCTTAGAGATGATCTAGTTCTAACTCCAAGAGTTGGATCTCCCACTATTTCACAATCTTTTACATATCCTAACTCTCTTGGTGCTCTAGATTCTCTCTCCAATATCTCTATTTCATCTTTATCTTCTTTATTCAAGTCAAGTTTTTCTAATAAATCATCTTCTAATTTTGAGTTTTCCTCCAAGTTTTCATTAAATATTCCAACATCCTCATTATTTGTTGAATCTTTAGATACATCATTTGACTCATCAAATATAACATGAATAGATTCTTCAACCATTAATGTTCTTTTGTTATATACTCTATAAGCCTTTGAATTCAATGAGTACCCTAGAAAGATTCCTTCATCACTTTTGGCATCAAATTTTCCTAAATTATCTTTACCATTATTTAAGACAAAACATTTGCAACCAAAAGGATGAAAGTAACTAATATTAGGCTTCTTACCCTTGTAAAGCTCATAAGGAGTTTTCTTTAGCATGGGTCTAATCATAGCTCTATTAATTATATAGCAAGATGTGTTTATAGCTTCAGCCCAAAAATACTTTGGTAAATTATTCTCACACAACATAGTTCTAGCCATTTCTTCCAAGGTTCTATTTCTTCTCTCAACTACTCCATTTTGTTGAGGTGTCCTAGGGGCTGAAAAATTATGACTAATTCCTTGATCATTGCAATACTCGTCAAATCTATGTTTTCGAATTCCTTGCCATGATCACTTCTAATGCTAGTTATTGTATACCCTTTTTCATTTTGAGTAATTTTTGTATAGGATATGAATTTTTCTAAGGCTTCATTTTTTACTCTTAAAAAGAACACCCATGTGAACCTAGTGTAATCATCAACTATTACAAATCCATAGTGTTTCCCACCTAGGCTAGTTGTTCTAGTTGGTCCAAATAAATCTAAGTGAAGTAATTGAAGAGGCCTAGTGGTGGATACAATATTCTTAGGCTTAAATGTTGTCCTTTTGTGTTTTCCTTTAACACAAGCTTCACATATTTCTTCATAATCAAAGGATAGCTTGGGTAAACCTATGACTAGATCCTTTCTAGCTAACTTAGATAGCACATGCATGCTAGCATGACCTAGTCTTCTATGCCATAACTAAGATTCCTTTTTATTGTCTACCATTAGGCATATATTTTCATTTTTTGAGTTCATTAAGATAGAAAATATATATATTACCTTGCCTATGACCTAGAAAAAGTACTTTGTTTGACTTAGGATCTATAACATGACATTTCATGCAATCAAAAATTACTTTGTAACCTTTTTCACAAAGTTGACTTATGCTTAGTAAGTTATGCTTTAGACCCCTAACAAGTTATACATTTTCTAATGAAAAATAGTCATTACCTATTGAGCCACTTCCTTCAACTTGGCCTTTGGAGTTGTCCCCAAATGTGACCTCTCCACCAACCTTTGATTTAAAAGAATTGAAGTGGCTTCTATCTCCCGTCATGTGCCTTGAGCATCCACTATCCAAGTACCATGCTTCCTTTGTTTTAGCTTTGTGGCCATGCTCAATTACCTACAAAAAGATTCCAACTCAAGTCTTAGGTACCCAAATTCTCTTGGGTCCTTTGAGGTTAGTGAATGCAATTCTTGATCCCTTTGGGATCCATTTAGCTAATGCATTAACATTCTTGGAGTGAATTACTTCTTTTGGAATCCATATCCTTTTTACGATTTTTCCTTTAAGAGATCTCATTTTTATATTGCAATTATGTGATGCATGTCCCTTCCTATTGCAATATGAACAAGAAGTTGATAGTTTATTTATACTATTTCTAGCAACAAAGCTTTTAAGATGAGTCTCTCTACTTTTTGCATTATATCCTAACCCATTTTTGTCAAAGAATGCCCTTTGGGTCTCTAGCATGCTATCCAACTTTTGTTGACCCATGTGGAACCTATTAAAGGAATTATGTAGGTTGCCATTTTTCTCTTTAAGATCACAAATTTCACGATTTGAAATTTCTAATTTCTTTTCGCATTCTAATTTGTCCCTTAGCATCAACTCATTTTCTTTTCTTAATTTGGATATTATCTTTTTATATTTCATACTCATGCATTCATACTCTAATGCAAGATCATCAAAGGCATCTTGCAATTCATCAAAGGAATATTCATTGAGGTTTGAAGTTACCTTTTCATCCTCAATAGCCATGAAGCACAAGTTGGCAATGTCCTCATTTGAGTCATCATCGGAGCAGTCACTGTCGCTCCATGTTGCTACCATTGCCTTCTTTTTGTGGAACCTATCATTGGACCTTTTAAGAAGAGGGCAGTTAAATTTTATGTGTCCTGGTTTTTTACATTCATAACACACAATTGAATCTTTTCTACCTACTTCTTCTTGATCTCTCTTATTGTTTCTCCTATTACTACCACTAGCTCTCATCCTCATGAACTTGTTAAATCTTTTGGCAAACATTGCCATCTCAAGGTCCTCTTCACTACCACTCTCATTCTTAATCTCCTCTTGAGCAGTGGATTTTAGAGCAACTCCCACTTTCTTGGGTGGCTCTTCATTTCTTCTTAATTTCATCTCATAAATCAGTAGTGATCCTATTAATTCATCTAAAGACAATGTGTGAGGATCCTTAGATTCCTCAATTGCAGTCACTTTAGCTTCCCATGATTTAGGTAAGCTATTTAATATTTTCTTGACCATTTCAATATTAGAGTATATCTTTCCTGAGGACTTTAATCCATTAATAACATCCGTGAATCTAGTGAATATATCACTAATTGATTCTCCTTCCTTCATCCTAAAAAGCTCATAATCATGTGTGAGCATCCCTACCTTAGTCTCCTTCACTTGGGTAGTACCCTCATGAGTTATTACCAATTTATCCCAAATTTGTTTGGCGTTATCACACCCGGAGACTCTATTGTATTCATTTGGACCTAAGGCACAAAATAATGTGTGCATAGCTTTAGCATTTAGCTGAGCACATTTAATATCATTTGAATCTCATTCATCTTCTTCTTTAGGGATATCTCTTCCCTCTATTCTCTTTATAGGGATTTGAGGTCCTTTAATTATGATCCTCCACACCTCATAGTCATTTGCTTGAATGAACAACATCATCCTAGTCTTCCAGTAAGCATAATGCTCTCCATTGAACATAGGAGGTCTAACCGTAGAGTGCCCCTCTCCTACCAAACTAGTTACTACATTGTTGTGAGCCATTTATCGTTTCTAACTCTTAGGAAGTTGTTCCTATGTGATTAAAGAGTCCTAGCTCTGATACCAATTGTTGGCTCTACCGAGAAGGGGGGTGAATCGATTTTCTAATGTTTATGGCGAATTTTAAATTAATCCTAATTTAATTAGCAAATGATAGTGAGCAATATAATAAAATTAAACAATTTAATGCAAGATAGGGAAGAGAGAAACAAACACAATCGCTTATAGAGGTTCGGCCAAACTCTTGCCTATGTCCTCTCTCCTTGACCCTCTTGTCAAGTGCTTTCTTTCTCTCCTTCAACAGAAGTTACAATCTTCCTTTTTCAGGTTAAGGCATAACCTTTCTACCCTTTGCAATACAAAGATGTATTCACCCTTTTACAATTTTATCTCACTGAGGAACAATCCTCTTCTCTTTTAAGGTAAGGATGAATACAGAATCAAGCTTTTAATGTGGGTAGGACAATTACAGCTTTTGCACTTAAGCTTATACAACAAACTCAATAAATGAGGAATGAAGACACAAGGAATGAAAGTATTAAACTCTTGAGAATGTAAGAAATGTGCAGCAATAGTGTCTCTATTCTCATTGTCTTCATTGCTTGGTTAAATACTGAAGGATTGGTAGTTGGAGCATTAAATGCTATTTTTCCCGTTGAGATTTTGTAGAAACTAGCCGTTGGGTACCTCCAGTAGAGTGCCAGATCGATCTTCCATCTTGGCCAGATCGATCTCTTAGCTATAAATCCTGCAAGATCAAAGCACAATAACACAAGGAGATCGATCTCATAGGTTAGCAGATCGATCTCTTAATTTGAAAATGATAGGGGAGATCGATCTGTCGAATAGGCAGATCGATCTTCCTATCTCTCTGTTAAAGGCAAGATCGATCTACAGATCGATCTGCCATGCAATCTCGTAGTTGGGAGATCGATCTCTCAATAACCCAGATCGATCTCCTTAGCTCTCTGACTTTGAGGAGATCGATCTCTTTCTTATAAGATCGATCTCATAAGCTCTCTGTTTGAGTGTAGATCGATCTTACAGATCTATCTACTGTCTTTGCATTAAGGGAGATCGATCTCTTCATAGATCAGATCGATCCCTCAACTCCAGTATTGGGCAGATCGATCTCTTAACCCTTATAGATCGATCTTACTCTTCCTTAATACCTTTGTACAGGTTCAAGGCTTGGCAGATCGATCTCATGTCTTCCTGAGATCGATCTCTCATCCAAGATAAACCCAGGAGATCGATCTCTCATAACCCAGATCGATCTCTTATCTATAGAAAACCCAGGAGATCGATCTCTCATAACCCAGATCGATCTCTCATCAACAGAACTTTAAGTTCTGGTACTGATAACCTCTAAACATGTTTTTGTATCATCTTTATATTATTGAATTTACTTGTTTTGTCATTTCAAATACATTAACTCAACAAAGGTCAAATGAGTGTAAAAAAGGGTAAAAGCATTAATTTGAGATTCATGCAAGTGAAAATTTAGTATATTCAGATATACTAATATGAATGGTTATCTACAGCTTCGAAGTTTGTATTGGAAGCTGATCGGACTGCGAAGTTTAGCAGCACCGAGGAAGTGAGGTCATATGACGTGATCCGAAGTAAAGGAATTTTGTGAGTAGCTAGAGGTAGCTACACGTATTTTGAATAAAATTTCAAGTATTTATATTGTATATGAAATTTCGTGTATAAAAAAGTTTTGGTAGGAACCGATAAGGTAAAATTGTGGTTTTCTCCAAATTAAGGGTAAAAAGCTTAGGAAGCATGTTTGTGACTAGTTTAAAGTTGCTTGACATTTGCATAGATAGATTGGCTAATGTTTTCAAGTTATATGCGAAAATAGCAAGTTATAGTGCCAATTTGATTTAATTGAGTGAAATTCAATTGAAATAAGCCATCTATCGGTTTGTGTGAAAACCTTAGTGCTAGAGTGATATTCGCACTAGATTTTATAAGATATGCATCACATTACTCACACTAGATTTATATGACCTTATGCATGAGTTCGTGCTGGAGTTTACTCGCACGTACTGGTTTTGAAAGAGATAGCATGAAATAGCCATGTTGGGAGCCTATGCAGACTGTGTGTCGCATCGATTATATGCTCGCACGTACAAATTTTAAGATATAGCTGAGGGCTATCGAAACTATTATCCATGGTATGAGGGCTAAGACCTATGGCAGGCACCCCGACTATGAGGATTGGGTCCATGGAGTATTTTGTACAGTGTATGTCACATGAAGTACGATGTACCGTGAGTACGCGATGATATAGAGTTGTGAGCTGACGGTTGAGGATTTGACCCACCTCCCATTACAGCAAATGTGAGGCCCCGAACACCGAGTACTGTGTAGCCTGGGATCACAAAAAATGAGTTATGATCATAATCTCGGAACAAGTAGTCGCTTATCACACTTTACTAATATTTCTTATTTGAATTGTCACATGAGTTTTTATAATTGGGTAGACTCGAGGGATGAGTTGAGCCTCGACATGTGACCTTGTATGTGAAAGGGTAACCTGAGGGATGGGTGAGGCCCGGATTTCCATGTTTTTAACATGACAATATGCCATCATTGTTTTGATTTAATTGAAATGGCATGATAAAATGTGATTTATATTAATTACATGAGAAATCCAATGTTTTGCATAAACTGCTGAGATTATTAAACCAGCATGTTTTCAGTTCATACTGACGATTTGTATCTATATTTATATATTGCAAAAATGTTTCAAGAAGATACATGCTTTAGATGCGAATCGAAAAGGAAATGATTTCAAGGCATGAGCATTGTATTTTGTAGATAGTGTAGTTATGTACTTGCTTTCCTTATTTCCTTACTGAGCTGTGAACTCACCCCCTTTTTATTTCCTCCCCTCTACAAAGCGTTCACAGTAGTTGGACACAGCTAAGGATTGGTATTCCTTTATCCGCTGCATACCCATCTTATGAAAGGTATACACATTTGAACGTTTTGTACTGAACAATGTAAAAGCATAGTTATATTAACGAATGTACAGTCCGAGATATATATGTACAAATATTTGTATTAATGTATATGAGTTTACTTTTAACAAAAGAGTACTTACTGTCAATAGATAACTGTATTAACATGTATGCATATTATGGAATGAATGTGGTTGAGGTGACTAATATCGAATCACAGCCCAATGGTTTGGTGTTGAGTTATGACAGAAGGAAGGTAAGTAAAATGCGAAAAATTTGTGGTGGTTTTTGGTAAGTCATGGGAGGTCGTGACAGGCACAATGATAATGATAATGATTGAGGTATGATTGTGAGAAAGACTGAGATAATTTCGATAGAATGTACCCTATTATATATATATAAATATATATATATATATATTTATATACTGGAGGCAAAAATCCCATTGTAATGCAAAACTAGAATAAATGAATTGGAAAATTTTACATGGATTCGTAGGGCATGACTGTGAACTTAATTGATTGAGGCAAATTCAAAAGTTTGAGGCTCCATTTTCTTTCGGTGGAGTTAAGAAGTTCAATGATTGCGGAAGATTGGATAAATGAGATACAAAAACCCTATGGAATTTTTGTAGTAACTCTACCGAGAAAGTTACCTTGCAATTTTGTGGTAAAGAATTGGGAAAGTTATACAGACTTTTGAAGTGCACTATAAAGACGTAGCTTGTGTAGCATCAGTATCGAAATGGGAAGTTGAGCTCAGAGGGAAGTTCCCTGAATTAATCTGAGAGCCAACATCAGAGAATTACATGAGATATATTTCTGAAGGCCCTTAGGCGGCAGCACATTTCGGATGAAATAAAGTGGTAATTATAGATGAAATGAGTGAATCAGACATAAGGAAACAAGTCCGA
Organism: Firmiana major; assembly: GCA_033439115.1. Lineage (NCBI taxonomy): Eukaryota > Viridiplantae > Streptophyta > Magnoliopsida > Malvales > Malvaceae > Firmiana > Firmiana major. The sequence goes on along the minus strand of CM065907.1, from coordinate 36,320,381 downwards.
GAATGAATATGAAACTAATTTATAGTCTTGGAAGAAGTATAATGTGGATACGTAGAGATGTGAAATGGAGGAAGCCCAGGAAACTCGTAAGATGTACTAAGATCCTCAATCGAGCTAAATTAGCCTCATTTGATGTTATTTTAAGAAAGCAGTGCGCAAGGCACAACTGTGATGATATGAAATGTATATATTTTCGAGGTTACTAAGAAAAGGGAAAGATAAAGAGAGTGACAGAAAAGTGATGTACAAAGGAAGCAGTGAGAGTGATAGAGTAAAGTCACTGTAACTGAAAAAATGAATTACAGAACTAAAGGTATATGTGAAGGTCACATTGTTTATATGATTGATAAAGATAGGGCGTGTTCAGAGTAATAAGACGCCCTAGTAGACGTATTCGAATGATCTATGCCACTAAATTGAAAGGTGAAGTTATGAAATTGATTTAGCACCTGGTATCGAATTAATTATTCAGACCACTGTACACAGTGGTGTTGATTGAATTAGAAATGTTGAAAAAGCAATTACAAGGATTACATGAAAAGGAGATTATCAGACTAGGTGATTCACTTTAGAGTATACTAGCGTTAATTTTTAAGGAGATCTGGAGTCTTTTGGGTCACGTTGTATTAAGAATAGGTGTCAATTGGAATCCCCAAAATAGAGGTTATAGAACAGCGGGAAAGATCCAAGCTGTTAAGAGGATTCAAAATTGTAAGAATGTAAAGAGACTTTGGAACATGAAATATGTTTCGAATCTAAGAATTGAAATTTGTATATACTAATATTTTGAATGTGAGACTCAATTTGAGTAAGGAAATGATTTTGTTATAATTTATGTACGAAATGAGACAAGTTTAGAAGTGTGATAAATTTTGAATACAGGATTATAATAGGAAAGAGAGAGCGTTACAGTCTAAGACAATCCCACTAGTTAAAGTTTTATGGCAGTACCACACCTCGGAGGAGGCTATGTGGGAATTGGAAAGCTTAATGCAAGAAAAATACCCACAGATATTTGAAGACTGATGTAATTCTAAATTTGGGGACCAAATTTCTTAAGATGGGGAGAATGTAAGCCCTTGAAATTTTTTGGCACTTGGCTTAAGTGATATCAATTAGGATTAAATTTATGGTTACTTGTGGATGGTTAAATTAAATTATGTTTTGATACAAGAGACTTGGACAAGCTAATTACCTAAATTCGGTTAATAAATAAATAAATGAGATTTATTTGAGTACATAGATGTGCACATATGTATATATATAATTATAGTGCTACTATAAGTATTCTCTAAATAAGGTGTATAGATATGTATGTATATGTATACCTAAATATATAGAAATATATATATATATATATACAGGTATATACATGTAAATACATATGAGAACAGGAAAAGAAACATGATGGTGGCAGTAGGCTGAAGAGATAATAATGTTGGCACGTGAAGAAGCAGAAAACGTGGAATGATGAAGAGATGACAGTGAAATGGTGTTCGGTGGAATGAATGCATATATAAATTATGGGAGCAGGTGTTAGGGATTGAACCAAAAGTACAAACTAATACACAAAGGAAACGTGAGGGAGAGATCAAAAAAATGAAGTGGAGTATGGAGGAAACGTGAAAGCCTGGTAATTGACAGAAAATGAGAAGCCAACCAAGGTAAAGCCGTGTCTACTGCAGTATTATTTTACTATAGTAGAAGAGAAAAAAAAAAGAAAGAGAAGAAATTTGAAAGACTGCAAACTGCAGCTCATCGAGAAGGAAAAGAAGTTTGAAAGGAAATGGGAAGAAGGAAACTAAAGGAAAGAATTGAAGAGCTGAAATAGAAAACCCGAGGCAGTGCAGTAGGAGAAGAGGAAGAGAAGTTAGAATGAGACCAAGAGAAAAAACAGCAAAGAGAAGAAGGGCTGAAAACTGGGAAAGGAAATTTAAGGAGGAAAATAGTTGGGACCGAGGAAGAAGCGATGACAGAAGCATTAAGAAGACTTTAAGGAGCACAAAAATGAGAGCTTACTGAGGAAGATGAGTGGAAAGGGAAGCTGTGAGGAAGACCGAACAGAACAAGGGGCTGAATCAGGAAACAGAGCAGAGACCGACAGAGGCAGAACTTGAACGGTGATAGAGGAGGCTGGATGTAGGCACCGAAAATAGAGGAAATAGAGGGGCACCAAGCTGGCAGAGTGTGAGAATGGTGGCAGAACCACTAGGATGATGATGATGATGATGATGTCAGACCAGGAAGAAACGATGGAGGAGTGGCAGCTAAGAGGTGGGGGACAATGATAAACTAAACAGTGCCGAGGGAGTGAGACGGTGAGGAAGAAGAAGATAGCGAAGCAGGAAGGAAGGAACCGAGCAGTGAATAGGCGAGAAACGGTGAAGAAGAATATGAAGAACAGTATCATCAAGTGATCAACGAGGAAGGAGAGGAAAGAAAGAAAGAAAGGAAAAGGCGGGAAAAAGAAAAGGAAATTCAAAATATATATATATGTAAAGCTATATGTATATATATATATACACATATATAAATTAGGGAATAGAAGAAAGAATTTAAGGTAGAAGAGAGTGCAAAGAAAATTGTGAAGAACCCGGGGAAAAGACAGTCGAAAATATTGGTTCGAAATTTCGAAAATACTGGTACGAAAGTTTTAAACTCCAAAAATCACCCTAATTTCCAGTATAGTATTATCTAGCCTATTTAAATAGCTATTTGAGTAGTTTTTAAATTATTTGTGAAAAAGCTAAAATTTCAAAATTATACTAAAAAACCGTGCTTTGTGGATTTTAACTGATAAAGGGCAAGACCAGCCCCTTTTACTCTATTTTATGTGCTGAAACAAGATTTAAGTGTTTTGACGTTAAAATCGTGCTAGTCAGACGTGTATTGCTGTGTGATCTTGCACGAATTTGTTGCACGAGATTTAAGTATTTTGATGATAAAAATGTGCTAGTTAGGCGTGTATTGTTGTGGGGTCTTGCACTAACTTTCTCGCACATGATTTGAGGCAAAAAGGCGACGGTGAAATTATATGGAATTGTGAATGATGAAATTATCTGAATTGTGAAGGATGCCGAGGTCCATGAAGTACGATGTACCATGCTGTGTGCATGTGTGCACGATGTACTGCGTGTTACTAGAAAATAATGTACTGTGTGAGCCGTTTGGGTAGCTGACCACTCCTACGGCATCTGACATCCCGGTACACCTGGCCCATGATTGCCCGTAGTCATCGACATTGGCTAATTGTCACTTCTGATATCTGATATAGTGTGAAATGTCTTACCTCATCTATCTGGAATTATTGAAATGAAAATGTGAATTGTATTTTGATTTGAAACTGTGTATTTCACTGCTTGAAGTTTCAAAATTGTGAAACCGATGCAGTAAACTGTGAATATACTATTTGTTGATTTCCATTTCTAATTTTATTGAACTGAAAATTCCCAATATATTTTACGAAAAACTCATTTGTGGCATAAGTATATAGGTAGTGTATTTATCTAACTGCCACATGTTTTTCTTATTGAGCATGTTGAGCTCACCCCCTAGTTTCCTCCACAGAGCCCCTCTGTAGCTTGGAATCACTTCCGTTAGTAAGGCATTCTGCACAGTTATGATTTTCGCGGAGCATATTTCTGCATCGAAGGTATACCAAGGCTTAAACAATTCTTTTGTAGCTAAAATTTTTGTAAGTACAGTAATGCATACGAGATGTGTATGGAGAATGTGAACATATTTTGTTTAAATTCGTTACTAAGAAAGAAAATTAATCAAATTGAGTATTGTTCTGACCTAATATCGACTTGTAGCTCAACCAAAATGTTCATAAATTCGAGTCGTTACATCTGAGTAGGTGCGCACTCTTATAGGGCGTGTACTAAAAATAGTAAAAGGACAATTTGGTCATTTTACACCATTCTATGATCGTGCTATGGTACAGTAAATATATAATTTACAACTATTACATCCTCCCCACCTTAAGGAATTCGGTCCTCCGAATTCAACTTAGTCTGATCAAATAAGTGAAGGTATTTATCCCACATCAGGCTCTCTAGCTCCCATGTAGCTTCCTCTAAAATGTGATACGGCTAGAGAACCTTAACCAAGTCTATCGATTTCGATATGTGTCTTTTCTTTACGATATAGTATCTGGATAGGCTATTCGACAAAGCTTAAATCCTCTCGAATCTTGAGTGGTTCATTCGAAATAATGTAAGAGGGATCCGACCGATACTTTTTGAGTATAAGTACATGGAAGATGTTATGCGAACTTTGCAACTGAGGTGGAACTGCTAGTCAGTATGCAATGTCTCCAACCCTCTCAAGAATTTTGAAAGGATTGATGAATTGAGGAGTGAGCTTTCCTTTCTTTCCGAACCGCATACTACTGTTCAATAGAGAGACATTCAAAAATACTTTATCCTTTATCTGAAATTCAAGTGGTTGTCTCTTAATGACAACATAGCTCTTTTAACAGCTCTATGGTGCTTTCAATCTGTCACATACAAGTCCGACCATCTCAGAGGCTCTCTCAACTAGTTCGAGAGTAAATATCTTTGGTCAAATTATGCAATTGATCTTTATATAATCACAAAATTTGAAATTTAGTTCCTTCACTATAATTTATAAAAAATAAGTCTATGTAGTATTATGATTTGAAAATTCTAGTCCAATCAATAACAACGATTACATTCTTCGTTAAAAATGCTGACATGGCAATTAACTTTTCCTAACATGGCATTGACTTTGCTGACTTAACGTTGCCTTTACTGACGTGACATTGACTTGCTGACGTAACACTTTTTGTCCAATGTAATTGATCCATGTACTTTAACGAAAATTGAAACTTAGTCCTGTAACGCCCCAATTTACGGTACAATATGGTTGGGTTATGAGTCGATATTGGACCAATACAGTGAATTTGTCTATATTCATATGTTTTCATGGTAATCAATTTAAATAAAAACCAATAGAGTTGCTTTCCCTCGGGCTTTTTCCTAAATTTTTTGTGCATTCTTTCGTATCTCCAATATTTTTATTTATATATATATAATCATATACATATATATATACCTTTTTTTTTAATTTCCTTTGTTTTTCGCGCCTTCTCCTTCTTTCTTTTTTCCTTTCTTTCTTCCTTCCTTTCTTTCACATCCCACTGTCATGTTCATCATCTTTATCGTTTTACTTTCCTTCCTTCGACGTTGCTGCCCTCTCCTCTACTGTTTCACACCTTTATTGTCCTCTCGGTTCCACCATCATTCCATCACTCCCTTAGTTTGGCCATAATCATCACAACTCTGTCGGCTCTGGTACTTTATTATTGCCTTCGTTTCCAGCTCTCCTACTTCCAACCACCATCTACCTCCTAGACACAAAAGCAAGGAGACGCCGCCACTCAACTTTTACACATTCAGCTACCAGCATCAATAACAGCCTCCCGCAGTATAGCTACCTTCCATACCAGTTGCGTCTTCTCCTCTGTCTCAGCCACAGCTTCTTCTCAGTTTCCATCTTCTATTTTCCTACCTTGCACTCCCACTCGTCTCTTGCATTCCTTCCTTCAACCTCACTGTTTTAGCTTTTCCTTTAGTAGCATCAAACGTGATTCTTCCCCTTGCACCGTCTCTCTCTTTCTCTTCTTCTCTCTCGAGTTGAAACAATTCAAGGCTCAGCCTATGTTTTCAGCTCCTTGTTGCTTCTGCCAGCTTCAGTTTACTACTTTCACCACTCTTCATCATTTCTCTCCTCAATGCCTCATTTCTAGTCAGCTCTCACTCCTCTGTTTCCAACCCTTACACTCTTCCCTCTTTCACTACTGTCTCTCTATTTCGTGTTTTTTTATTTTGCAGAAGAAGCACTTACTGCAGCTCATCGTTCTCCATTCTCCTATTGACCACTCTCGGTTACAGTTTTAGGTTTAGGCTTCCACACTCTCTCTCGCCCTTTTCCTTGCTTCAGCTTTCAAATCTTTCTCACTTCACTCTCTTTCTCGCTCCCTTGTCTTCTATTTCGGTTTCAGACGTTCCTGCTTTCGGTTCTCTCTTCCCTTGCAGTTTTTAGTGCCAGGAAATGGGATAATAAATGATGAAGTTCGGCATGTTGCAAGTTGATGGAGTGGTGCTCTACCTTTGGCAAAGCAAGTAAAGGAAATCAGATAAGTTGAATCTAATTTCCCTACCAGCTTTCTTCCCCCTATACTGACTTCCTCAACCTCTTGTCCTTTCATTTTATATATTTTTCTTTCTCCTCAATACTTCAGTTGTGGCAGTATGATGGGTCACTCTTTCACATCATCTTTTTCGTCAATCTCGTGTCTCCAGTTTTCTTGACCCATTACTGCTAACAGTAACATATACATATATATATATATATGTATATATATAGATATTTATGTATATGTTCATTCATTGTTATATATATATATATATGTGTGTGTGTGTGTGTGTGTGTGTGTGTATATGTATACCCATATACTTGATTTAAATAATGAACATATTGTTACCCACCCACCCATACGTGTGTGTGTGTGTGTGTGTGTATATATATATATATATATATATATATATATATATATATATATAAACATGTCTGTGTATCTATGCACTTGGTAAATTTTTTTATAGAACATATAGAAACAAATATTTCCATCGATATTCCTCATCAGAACTAATATATTTTAATTAAATTAATTCTTCTAAGTCTCACAATAAAAAATATAAAATTTTAATTTAAATCTTTGACTGAAATAATGCCTCTTCAATTCATGGGTAAATTCAAGTACATAAGACTCGAGGTATTTATAAGTCCCTCTAAAATAATTTATAAAAATCAAGTCCCTTAACTATTCTGATTTATAAATCCTAATCCAATCAATAATATTGATAAGGATCTCCGTTAAAAATAATGATGTTGTGTTGACTTTTGCTGACATAACATTGATTGGTTGACATGGCTTTTTATTTGGACTACTTGTACACCCCTTGCTTACGTAGCATGACGTGGCTTATTTTTGTCTACATGGAGATGATGTAGTTTTTTTATTTTCTTTTTTCCTTTTTCTCTTTACATCACAATCAGAAGACCAACAAAAGTACCTAATTTTTGAGAATCTGTCATTGCTCACTGACTTTATTTCTCTTTCCAAATTTGCCATCTTCTTCCGATCAATATTCTCTTTCTCACTATCTAATTGGATTTTCCAAAGAATATCTCAAAATTTCTAGATCCAGTAAACTAACCCGTGATTTCAAAAGTCCTAACCTCTTTCTTCTTTTATCTCCCTTCATTTTATTTTTAATTTTTTCTCCTCATTAAATTATGAAAGGGATATATTGGTATTCAAAAGTCTTATATTATCGCACTTAAAGCAAATATTAATGCTCTTGCCATAGAGATAGTATGTTTTAATATTGTTTATTTTAGGAAATTACATTACTTTCATCAACTGGTTTTTTTGTTGGGTTTTATGAACTTATAGCTAAAATAAAGATACTAATACTTTTTTTTTTAAGAATAAAGATAAAAAATAGCTTTAAATTAAGGTTTGAAAATTATCAAAAGTGCATTTATATAAATTTGATGTGAGAGGGAATTGTTTTGTTTTGATGCTAGAGGAATTAGTGAAGTAGGAGTATAAAAGGTTTCTCGAAAAATGCATGCTTATGTTCAAGTTGCTATGCTTTTTTGTGCTACAAATATTTTTGAAAAATATCAAACTAATTTGTCAGTTCATGGCTTTATTTTCCCTATTGATTGCGATAATGTTTTTCAAAATATTAGCTTTTTGATATAAATAGAAGTGTGAATTTTAGAAGTGAACTATTGCAAACAAAAGACGACTGACCATTAGAAAGTGGATTTTTGAAAGTTGGCGATTGTGATGCAGAGAAAAAAAAAGAAAAGAATGACTAAGAAAGTGAAAGAGGAAAGAAAAAAATAAAGAAAAAGACAAAAAATGAAGAAAAGAGTGAAATAGCCACATCATCGCCACATGAACGGAAAATAAGCCATGTAAGCAAACAATATCATATCAACAAAAGTCAGCGCCATGTCATGGAGATCTTTAATAACATTATTAATTGGACTAGGATTTACGAATTAAAATAGTAAGGGGACTTATTTTTATGAATTATAGTGAGAGGCTAAATTTCAAATTTCTTTAAAATATATGAAACAAAAAGTGTCACGTCAGTAAAATTAACGACATGTCAGCAAAATCAACATCACGTTAACAAAAGTCAATTGTCACGTTAACATTTTTAACAAAGAATATAAATGTCATTATCGATTAAACTAAAATTATTATAATACTACAAGAACTTAATTTTTATGAATTATGGTAAAAGAACTAAATTTTAAATTTCATAATAATACAAAAATCAATTGTATAATTTAACCTAAATAGAAACATGGTAGATGGGCCCCTAAACTTTTTGAAGGCACTCCACTTAGCAGTAATATCCAAAATTTTAGAGCAACATATTAAAAACCATTTTGAATGGACGATGAGATTGAGTCTGATAATATTAAAAATTAAAATAATTATTAAATATATATTTTTAATTGTTATGGGTACCAAAACGGGAAATGCCATATGGCATATCTGTATGTGGGTTTAAGCATAAGAAAGCTCAGCCTTTAATGAAGATGATAGATACGTAATTAATGACAGAGTAAATCTCTATAAATAGGGGTCAGGTACAACTCATTAACCTAAGTCTCTATTTCCCTACTAAAACTTTGTCAAATTCTCGATCTGACTTAAGCATCAGAGTGCAAACGTAGGGAAAGCCCTGCGTCCCTTTGATCTTTCTTTTTCTTGTAGAGATTTCGGCAGCACGTGGCACGAAAGACGTAAGCAATTCATCATTGTTGTTTCAGGCAACAACAATTGGCGTCGTCTGTGGGAAACAAAAGAAAAGCTTTCTGCTTTAATAGAATGGAGAGGACAGAATCAGCAGTGCCGCGAAGGTTTGAAGATTCAAGGCTTGCCGCGAAGGTTTGAGGCATGCCACGAAGGTGAATGCCTTGCCGCGAAGGAGAATGGCTTGCCGAAGTGATCGCCGCGAAGGTATATGGATTGCCGAATTTGAATTTGATGTCGCGAATGTGAATACCTTGTCACAAGTATTAGCTTGCTGCCAAGGTGAATGCCTTTCCGCTAAGGTCGAAGGTTTAAGGCTTGCCACGAAGATGAATGCCTTGCCGCGAGGGATGCTTGCCGCAAGAGTGTATAGTTTACCATGAGAGTGTACAGCTTACCACGAGGGATGCTTACCGCGAGAGTGTATAGTTTACCGCGATAGTGTACAGCTTACCGCGAAGGATACCGCGAGAGTGTATAGTATGCCACGAAGGATACCGCGAGTGCCGCGAGGGTGTTTAGGCGCAGCGAATGCCGCGTGAGTGAAAGTGGAAGATGCCGCGAATGTACGATCTTGCTACGAGCGCCGCAAAGGTGAAGTGATACCACGAGTGCCACAAGGGTGTTTAGGCGCCGCGAAAGTGCAGTCTTGCTGCGAGCGCCGTGAAGGTGAAGTGATGCCGCGAGGGTGGAAGTACCGCTAGAGTGAATGATGCTGCGAGCTGCGAGCCGCGAGGGTAGCAGCGAGACCCTCGCGGCAGGGGTGCACGAAACCCTCATGGCATGGTTGTGCAAGACCCCCCATTTTCTTCGTGCGCCATGTGGTGCACTCATAACTCAAGGATGCCAGCTCGCACGAGACCCTCACGACCTGGCTTCGCGAAACCCTCACGACATGGCCGCACAAGACCCTATGTGTGAGACCGAGGAAGAAATGAGGCATCAGGGTATGAGAGACCTGTGCGTGAGGCCTCGAAAGGCCTGCGGTGCAAAGCTACGAAAGACCCAATGCGCGAGACTCCAATGAACTGGAGACATTAGGGTGTCGAAAAACTGGGGCGTCATGGTACAAGGAATTTAACACGGGAGATTGTTAGTGGTCAGAGACGCCAAAGTACTAGAAACCTTGAGGGTCCGGCTATGGTAGATTCTGGATATTTGGACGTGAAAGATCCTTGGCTCCAGAACACAAATGGCCCACCAAACAATAGAATCAAATGTGTGGTAATGACAGGGTCTCATGTTGGGAGAGACTCAAAAATCGATCCAACAGAGAATCTTGAAACTGGAATGGCAAACTTTCAATCTCAGACTCGTCAAAACTGAACTCAGGGTAACGGGAGCGAAGCTATGGACTACGATCAAGCTGATTCATATGATGCTAAGAAAGTACAAAACAGACCTGCAATTCCCTAAAGTTGAAGGGAATTTGGGATGAGACTTGAGGTCCTATTACAGTTTTCATGTGGCCTATGGTCACTCAACAGAGAGATGTCGAGATTTAATGATCTAGTTGGAGAAACTAGCCAGGGAAGGGAGATTAGATCACTTTTTACAAATAGCCGAACGGAATCAGAACCTTCCACGGGGTCAGGAAGATCGTAGATTGCACGACAAGCGCTATGATAACAAGGAAAACTGGAGGAGAAATGAAGAAAAGAGAAATGGAGTGAGACCAAGGGAGCATAGGAATCGAGAGGTTGACAATAAACCTACCAGAGCTGCTATTAATGTAATCTCATGAGGAGAAGGGAGAATGGGTGACTCGTCGGCCTCAAGGAAGACTTGCGCTAGACAGGCATATCAAATCTAATCTGTTATGAAAGTTGACAAGAATGAAGAGGCAATTATGTTCATGCCAGCCGATCATGGGGATGTGATTATTCCCCATGATGACCCCATGGTCATATCTGCAGTAGTGGCTAAACACCCGGCAAGAAGGTGAAAGTAGCCGGATCAATTGAGCTGCCTGTTACCTTGGGAGAGAGTCCTAGATGTGTGACAAGGCAAGCTTTATTTATGGTGGTAAGATCAACTTCCTTGGCATACAACATTATCTTTAGAAGACCACTGTTGAGCGACATGAAGGCTGTGCTTTCCCCTTGTTATTTGCTGATGAAGTTTCTCACCCCTGAAGGAATGGGACAAATAAGGGGAGATCAAAGGAGGGCAAGAACATGCAATGTTGCATCCACCACATGTAAGGGTATGCGAAGAAAGGAAACCCTTACATTACTGAATCGCCCAAGCCTAAGCCCGTGGAAGAATTGGAGGAGGTTAAGTTGGCAGCTGATGATGAGGAAAAGAAGTTGTGCATGGGCAGCCAACTGAAATCCGAGACCAAGGAGGAATTGGTAAAATGTTTGAATAACAATACTGATATTTTCGCATGGATCCCCGCTGACATGCTTGGAATTGATCCCATAGTGATCTGTCATGAGCTCAATGTGTTGCCTGAGGCTAAACCTATTAAACAAAAGAAAAAGAACTTTGCCCCAGAAAGGCAGCAAGTCATAGAGGAAGAGATCGAAAAGCTTCTTAAAGCCAGATTCATTCGAGAAGTTCTGTATCCGAACTGGTTGTCGAATGTGGTAATGGTGAAGAAAGCTAATGAGAAATGGAGAATGTGCGTAGACTTCATCGATCTAAATAAGGCATGTCCAAAGGACTCATACCTGTTGCCTCGAATCAACAAATTGGAGGCTGAAACTTCCAGACAAGGGCACTTATTGTTACAGAGTGATGCCCTTTGGCTTGAAAAACACAGGGGCAACATATGAGCACATGGTGAATAAAATATTCAGGGATTTGCTCGAAGACACCATGGAAGCTTATGTAGACGACATGATTGTAACGAGTAAAGAAGAAGAGTCTCATGCCTCGAGATTATCCAAGGTCTTGGTAGTCTTGAGAAAGTATGATATGAAGCTTAATCCCAATAAGTGCTCCTTCGGGATTCAATCCGAAAAATTCTTAGGCTTCATGATAACTAGTCGAGGGATTGAGGCTAATCCCGAAAAGGTCCAAGCCATTCTGGATATGAAACCCCCAGTTACCTTTAAAGAAGTGTGAAGATTAACAGGGAGAGTAGCTGCACTGAATCGCTTTTTGTCAAAATCAGCCGAGAGAAGCCTACCCTTTTTCAAGACACTCCGAGGGGGGCAGAACTTTCAATGGACCAAAGAATGTCAGGGGGCCTTTGAGGAATTGAAGGAGTACTTAAGGGAACTCCCGTTACTATCGAGACCATTGATCGGGGAACACTTGTTGTGTATCTGGGTATAGGAGACCAGGCAGTGAGTGCGGTGCTGTTGAGGAAGACTACTGACAGAGATATACCAATCTATTACGTGAGCAAAGTACTCTTAGATACAGAAACACGGTACACGTAAGTTGAGAAAGTAGCCTTAGCACTGGTCATGGCTGCGAGAAAGCTGCATCCTTATTTCTAAGCACATTCAATAGTGGTATTGACATATCAACCTCTGAAACAAACACTACAAAAGCCTGAACATTCAGGGCGATTGGTGAAATGGGCTGTCGAGTTTAGCGAGTGTGATATCAACTTTCAGCCTCGTCAAGCCATCAAAACACAAGCATTGGCAGATTTCATAGTCAAGTGTACTTGTTGGGAAGATCCAAAAGAATAAGAAATGGAATGGTGGAAGCTGTTTGTAGATGGAGCATCCAACCATCAAGGAAGTGGATTTGATATTGTGCTAGAATCGTCGGAAGGAGAAATGTTTGAGTATTCCCTACGCCTCAATTTCCCCTGTTCTAATAATGTGGCCGAATATGAAGCTCTGATCGGGGGCATGAAGTTGGCAAAGGAGCTCCAGGTTAAAAACTTGTTAGCTCATAGTGATTCTTAGCTGGTGGTCAATCAGTTTAAAGAACAATTTGAAACCCGAGAATCCTCTCTTGTTCCATATCTACAGAGGGTCTAGACTTTAGCCCAATCATTTGATAAATTTCAGTACCCAAATTAATCGGTCAAAAAATAATCAAGTTGATGCTCTGTCTAAGTTGGCGTCTTCCGAAGAAGCAACTGGAAGATTAGTAAAAGTTGAGAGGCTAGAGAAGCCTAGTATAGAGGAGGATGAAATTATGTGTAGAGCATTCCCTTTAACTTTAACTGATCACGCACTAAAGTGGTTTGCAGTTTGTCGGAGGGGTCTATTTCATCTTTCAATCAATTAAGAAGCAAATTCCTAAAGGCCTTTATGATAAAATGTCAGAAAAGGAAGGAGGCCACCTATCTGCTTACCTTAAGGCAGGGGAGTGAGGAATCACTCAAGAGCTATGTGGATCAGTTTCGTAATACTACTCTTGAAGTACATGATCTACAAGCTGAAGTAGTTCTGACAGCTATGCTACAAGGAACAATGTCTGAAAAGTTGCAAGAGTCACTATCTTTGGATCAACCGACGACGATCTCGGACTTGTTCTCTAGAGCAGATAAATATATCACTTAAGAAGAAGTGATGAAAAGGATATCGACGCTGAACTACATATAAGGAAGTTCAAAGAAAAGAAACCCTTACCATCGCCAGGCTACCTAAGCCATCACCAATGCCTTGAAAGAAGATGGAAAGTTCACAAGGCAAAAGGATAGCAAAAACGTGAAATACCAACCACTTGCAACTACACTGGCAGTGAGACTTTATTCCATTTAATGTTATTTTTTCTTATTCAACTATGGGTTCAAATTTAATTTGTTAAACTATGATTTATGCTATATTGATATTTTATTGGCTGTTGAGGTTCTCACATAATTGATAGATGACTGATCGCACCAGCTACACAAGTGCAAGGGCTTGAAGCAAAAAATGCGCGAGGTAAGCCACGCACTCAACAAACAAAGGGCTTGAAGCGAAAAATACGCAATATAAGCCATGAGAAAAATGTGCAAGAGCTTGAAGCGAAAAATGCGCAACGTAAGCTAAGCACTCAAATAAAAAGCTTGAAGCAAAAAATGCGCGATGTAAGCCATGAAAAAAATGTGCAAGGGCTTGAAGCGAAAAATACGTGAGGTAAGCCACGCACTCAACAAACAAAGGGCTTGAAGCGTAAAATGCGTGATGTAAGCCATGAGTGTTAGACCCAGATTTTTTGTAGCTTGTACCTTATGATTCCTATGTGTATGAACACTATCTTATTATAGTTGAATCATAAGAAGAGTATTTACTAGACTTAAAGTGTTAGTGAAATGATTTAACACGCAAAAGCTACATAAAATGTCTAATGTGAGCTATAAGTATCACAGGCTAAACCGAGTAAATCTAAATCATTCTGACTAAAAATAAGAACTTAAAATGAGAGAGCATAGAGAGCTCATAAAGGAAAGTCATCTTGATTTAGTCCCGAACACAGAAAACGAGAGTAAAAGCTAAAAAGGGTAAAATGGACATTTTTGGCGAGATAAGGTGTTTCGGGTGAAATTATCCACCGAGAATGGTTGAAACATAAAGACGAGAGCATAAGACATAAGATACGACACTTTCGAAATTTTGAGAAAAAGTCAACTTGGTCAATAGTTAAGGAAAAAGTCAACTATAGTTAAGAAAGTGGACTTTTACCATAGTTGACTAATCATGGTTAAAAATTCACCTAAGTGTGGAGAAAAAAATTAGGGAAAAATATTCTTGGCCAGAATACAAGATAATTATTCCCGAAAGTAAGGAAAATTTATTCGGAAGGATTCCGGATTAAATTTAATGGTTAAAAACATAATGGGCCTAAGGTGAAAATTTTAAAGCCCATTAAGGTATACAAAACATATATCGAAATTCTTAGGTCCTTTAGACAGAATTGTTGGACCAATTGATTGGCCAAATTTTGACACAATTAAAGGCCCGAGACATAGTAAAAATCTCAGCCCGAAAGCCCATTAAGAAAGCCCAAACCGAGAAGCCCAAATGGAAAGCCCATGAGATAAATATCTAACCATAGTTAAAGCTAACCATGACTCATAAGGTGACTCATGGCTAAGGCTTGGAAAGTCAAGCTTAATGGCTGGAAAGTAAAGTTTAATGGCTAAGTAAGTGGCTAATAAATTCAGCCACACCATTGTCATCTTCATCACACCAAATTTGGCTAGAAGAAGAAACCATTGAAACATATTATCCAAGCTTTCTCTCACTATAAATCACTAGGAATTATGCATAATTGGAACTTGCATCCTTCATGGAAGTTGTTCCAAATTGAAAGGAGAGTGACATATGTTGGAATTGGCTATCAAGGAGCCATAGAGTGCAAACCGTGAGCCTTCAAAGATTCGGCCAAAGGGTGAACACAATTGGTATATTTTCTAATTTTCAATTTCATATATGTTAATGTATGAATGATTTTAAGTATGTTGATATATGTTTTAAGCATTGAAACATATTAAATCACTATGATATTGGTTAGGCCGAGAGTGAGTAGTGAGATATTGATTTATGTCCATATGATTTTAAGGCATAAATGGATTAATGTACATGTATTAATGATTATGGTGTAATTAGAATTAATCAATTTGATTAATTAATACATGTAATTAGTTGGCAATCAAGGTGTTTGATAAAATGCCTAAATGAACTATATGATGTTTTGGAATGTTGCCAACCAAGTATTTGTGAAAATGCCTAAGTGAATTGGCTAAGAAAGAGACATGGCCGGCATGCCATGGTGTAACCGATGGCATGGGTAGCTCTCGGCCATGGCATGTGGCCGAGAGGCCTAATGGGCCAAGCCCAAGTATTTTAGGCCCAAAATGATGTAATGGATCTAGGACAAGCCCAATAAGAGTTGGTGGGCCCCACAAGCCCAATAGACCCAACGAAAATAAATAGTAAAATGAAAATGGGCTTAAGGCATAGTTAGGCCCATTAAGGATTTCTAAAGCCCATTAAGGGAAATAGACTGTATTTAATGTGAAATACAGTAGGAAAAGTGTAATTAACCTGATAAATGGTTATATGCAGCTCCAGAGAGTATTGGAGGAGCAAATCGGACTGCTGAAACGAGCAGCGCAGAGAAAGTGAAATTTCTCGAGTGATTGCAGGTAAAAGATTTTTTTGAGTAGTTAGAGATACCTGCACGTATTTTCATCTGCTTTTACATTCACTTAAAAACTCTGAGGGTCAGAGAAAGTGAATAATAATTATTGCGACCCGATAGTGGCAAATTACGATTTTACCCCTAGTTAGTCAAAAAGTCAACTTTTGTGAAAAGTTGTGAAAAGTTGTAAAAAGCATGGAAACCACTATTTTGAGTGTTTAACTGCTGTTTAGCAGGAGAATAAATAGATGGACTAAAGATTTTAAGGTTGATGTGAAATAAGCACACTTTAGAGTGCTGATTTTATTGTTTTATAAATCATCCCTTTTTAAAGAGCCATCTATCATATTATGTGAGCATGAATCGTGCTGGAGCATAGCTCGCACTAGATTTCATATATTTTTCACATACATTAGTGCTGGATTTTGATTCGCACTAGATTTCCATGACATACATGATAGAGTACTGGAGTTCTTACTCGTACTTAGTTTTATATGATATATGCATGAGAGAGTGCTGGAGCGATTAGCTCGTACTCGAGTTTTACATGAGATACAAGACAGAGTGCTGGAGCGTTGCTCGTACTTGATTCTTCATGGTTTATACATGACATAGTACTGGAGCTATTGCTCATACTTGATTTAATAGATGAACTATGCATTGACCTAATTGCTGGAGGTTTACTCACACTAGAGTTGAGTTTGTGATGTGAAACAGTGTTTAAGCGGAGTGTCGACTGTGAGTCGCACTCAAAAGCGCGCACTGTATGTGATATATAATACATGTTACAAACCCATGCCCGTATCCTTGTGTGACTGAGTGTCACAATATGTGAGAGGATAGCCGCATGAGGGTATTAGAGATGTGGTATGATATTCCATGGTTTGAGGGCTAAGACCTATGGCAGGCACCCCAACTGTGATGTAGGGTCCACGGAGTACATTGTACCGTGCGAATGGCATGGAGTACCTTGTCGTACCGTGCATTCGGCATGGGAGTACACTGTACCGTGTGGTGTTGTGGAGTTGAGGAGGATATAGCTGGCGGTTGTGATGGACTGACCCCCCTCCCATTGCAGCAGTGATGCCCCGCACACTAGGATTCCGTGTAGCTTGGGATCACATGTCAGATATGATCATAGTCCAGGATACTATTTGCATTTCACCACAGAGTCTCACATGATATATCACATTGATTGACTGATTTAAATTGATGACAGACCTGAGGGATGGGTCGGACTCCGATTTTGTGATGTGAATTATTTAATGCCATATTTATTGTGATTTAAATATACATGGCATGATTTACTGAAAGGCATGATTTATATAGAAATGCATTGTTTTGCACTACATGCCTACATTTGAGAAAGAAAGCATGATTTCTGTACATGGGATTTAATCTGTACAAGTATACATATATATATATATATATATTTAAAGACATGCTTTTAAAGTGAGTTAAGGAAATAATGTTTTCAAGGCATAACATTATTTTGAGTAGATAGTGTAGATATCTACTTGCTTGCCTGATTTCCTTACTGAGCGCGTTGTATGCTCACCCCCCTTTCTTTACATCTCTCTACAAAGCATCAGCAGTAGATTGAGAGCTATTGAGGGATAGTGTCCCTGAGTCCACCGTTATTTCCTATCGACCACCAGGTATACAGATTTTGTACGGTTATGTTTCTAAACATAGAAACAGCACAGTGATGTATACGATATATATTATGGCGAATGTATTTGTATTAGATTTTATATAATCTTACATGTATTATAAAAGCAGTTACAGTCAGTAACAGTATATTGACATATATGTATGATAATGGATAATGTGGTAAGTAAGGATTCTGACATCGAATCACAGCCCAACCATTGAAGAGAGGAAAGGTAAGTTAAAAATGCGAAAAATTTGTAGTGGTTTTTGGTTAAGTCATGGATTGAAAACAGGTCCTGACAATGAGGAAAATGTGCAAGATCTTGATGCGAAAAGTGCGTGAGGTAAGTTAAGCACTCAAATAAAAGGCTTGAAGCGAAAAGTGCGCGATGTAAGTATCACGACCCAAATTACCTAAAAATCAGAGTAAATTTTTCACTTTTTCATTTATTATTTAATTCTTACCTTTCTCTCATCGTGACCATCCTACAAACAGTTGGGCTATGATTCGGTGTTAGTTACCCCTCACCTATTTATCATTCCATTTCCATAATCACATTCCCATATCAGAGTTTACTACATACACAATGGTATTTATAACCCTACATCCCCAACCTCATATCCGTTTACAGTACTGTGCATTACAAATTTAGATACAAAACTATACGAATGTGTATACCTGTCTCTCGATGGGAAGCAACAGATACCCAGAATGCAAGTCCTCAGTAGCTCAATAACTATTGCAAGTGCTCTGAAAAGATGGGAAAATAAGGGGGTGAGCAAACCACACGCTCAGTAAGGCAATTATGCAAGTAAGTAGATAGCTCCACTATCTACATGCTCATAATATCATGCCCTTAAAATCCATTTCCTTTCATTAAAATCTCAAGCACAAAATCACGTATTTCATCAATGACTTAGTTTATAAAACTGTTCGTGCATATATCATTCATACTACTTATGCATCAATGACATTTTATGTGACATCAGTAAATCATACTTAGCATGAATTTAAACAAAATCATGCATTCTTTCATGTCATGTAAGACAAATCATGAATTTGAAATGAAAGCATGGAAAACATCATCATGCTACTGCATTCAAATCATTTTATTAAAATGCAGAATAAAATAACCTCATCCGGGTCAATTATCTCATAAGTAAATCTCAAATTCATAAAACAAGTCATTAAAATTCATTATAAAACTTCGGTTATAAAACCACCCTTCTTTAAGGGTCACATATCATAAATTCATAAAATCGTAAAATCGGGGGCCTGACCCCTCCCTCGGGTCTACCCTGGTCTATCAGACCACAAGTTATATCATGTGAGACAAGTAGGTGACTATCAGTAACAATATAAGACTATGGCCATAACCTCGTGATCCCTGGCAACACGGTACATAGTGTGCGTGGTATCACACCTGAAACGGGAGGTTGGTCGTCCTACCTGCCAGAACAGCATAACACCAAGATTGCGAGGCCATGGCTTGCTACCTCGTGGCTAATGCCACTCCACTCCAACAATCCCCACGGTACAACGTACTCCACGTGACATACACGGTACAACGTACTCCATGAACCCAAGCTCAATCAGGGGTGCGTGCAATAGGTCTTATCCACCCATATCATCTCTGTCTTAGTATGCACGTGTGAGCATATCATCTCACTGTGACACACAGTCTACAGGAGGCTCCAACACGGCTATATGCATGTAATATAAATCTTTGTGCGAGCAAAGCTCTAGCACGGCTCCATGCATATTCATGATATCAGAAAATCTCGTGCGAGCGAAGCTCTAGCACGGTTTCATAGAAATCAATGAAATCTGCGTACGAGCAGCGCTCCAGTACGACTTAAAATAATTATAAATTCAAGTAAAATCCACGAACGAGCAATGCCCTAGTACGGATATGTATAAAAACTCAGTGAAAACCTTGTACGAGAAAAACTCCACTACGACTTTAAAATGAGTTGTAAAACCATATAAAACTTCGTTCGAGTAACACTCCAACACGAATAAATGCTCAAGTAAATCAAATCTCGTGCGAGTTACACTCCAGCACGACTTTATGCATAATTCAATCAAATCTCGTGCGAGTTACACTCCAGCACGGCTTTATGCAATTTCATATCGAAACAGGATGCGAGCTAAGCTCCAGCACCTCTCATGCATTTCAAATCATAAAAACTAGTACGAACAATCGCTCCAGCACCTTTTTATGCATATTCAGTCAAAATAGTCAGAACCGTCAAAACAATCAAAACAGTCAAAACAGGGTGCGAGCTAGGGTCCAGCACCTCTCATGCATTTCTCAATAATATAATCAGTGCGAGCAACCGCTCTAGCACATTTCATGCATACGATGTTACACAAGTCGGTGCGAGCAACCGCTCAAGCACATTTATGCACACTCACAAACGCAGATATAGTACGAACTATATGCCAGCACTATCTGTTTCATTTAAACTTGATAGTTGGCCATTTTCCAAAGAAATTTTGATTTAAATATAAATAACACCTACGTAGTGTTATCTTGTGAAATTTATACAATTATTGGCCAATCTACCGATTTGCTTTGATTAAAACCAATAAAATTCTTTAATTCGAAAAATTCCTTAAATCATGCATTTCATGCATGTCATGCTTTCACCATCCTTAGGTGAACTTCTCTCAATAGGGGTAAAATAGTATTTTTACCTATTTCGATCCTTAACATCATTTAAACCACTTTTAGGATCATTATACAATAACCGTGTATACTTACATAATCAATGTATACAAAAACTATTCAAATACGCGTAGCTACCTCTAGCTACTCACACAATTCCCTTACCTCATCTTCTGTACAGTTTGACCTTTCCACTGATGACTTGTCACGCAGTCCGATTTGCTCCCATTCCAAATCAAATCTCCGGCACTGCGATTCATATTCATCAGGTCAAATACAATACAATTAATTGTATTTCATATTTTATGGGGCTTAATTTAGATCATTGGGCCCGTTTACCCATATTGGGCCCAATTATACCATAATGGGCCTTAATCGGCCTTAAGCCCGTTTTTCACTTATTATTCACATTATCGAGGCCTATTGGGCTCACTGGGCCCATCAGTAATTATTGAGCCTCGTTCTAAACTCTCGGATAACTCAATTTAGTATTTACGACAATTTATTTCAATTTCCAGAATTTAATTCATTTAATACGAAAATTAAATTCGTAATTTATCTAACACGCATAACGATGCAATATTGTCGTAAATAAGGGTTACTTACCCGAGATTCCATGATAGTACGCAAATCGAAGCTATCTCGAGCTATCGGTTGATACCAATTGTCGAGCTACACAATTTAATATTTTTTCGGGTAAATTTCCAGTCGGATGTTAATCAAATTAAATATTCTGAAATTTAAATCGGTCAATTCGACTGCTTACCGACTTATCCGTAGCTCGATTGCATCACTGAAAATTTCCTTAATTTTTCCTCTTTTCCTTTTCCCTTTTTTCTTCCTTTTTCCTTTTCTTTTTGGCTGAACCGATCTGTCCGGTTCAACCTGGTTCAGACCGTTGGTTCAATCCGGTTCAGTTCCGCGGTTCAGTTCAGTTCGGCCGGTTGAAGCATCATTTCGCAGTTTCGATGCCGTCCGGCCGATTCTCGGGCCGTTTCCTGTGCCGTTCGGTGCGCCATCATTTGGGTTTCCATAATCGGGCCTCGGGTTGGACCAAATCGGCGCCGATGGACGTCGATTTCTTTTCTCTCCCGCCGCACCTCCCTCGGTCGATCTGTCGATTCCGGTGACCTCATCGCGCGTCGTGGCTGCCGGTGGTTCCCACGGGGTCTGTCACCCTTCGTCGGCCCTCGCCTGGGGTTCCTAGCTGCCGGTGGCCGTCGGCTGGAGGGATTTGGTTCCCTCGGTTCCGTCGGCTAATTTGGTCTCTTCAGAAAATCGCATTTCGCGATTTTCTCTGTTTTTATTTTTTTCATTTTCATTTTTTTCATTTTTTTATAATTAAATTTATTATTATTTTATTTGATTAAAATATATTAAAAATCCACAAATATCTTTAAAATATATATTTAATTCATTTAACCAATAAATAAATTTATCGGTATTATTTCGACTTTCCGGTATAATTTTCGAGTACTTTCGGGATTATTTCCCGAGGTGAAAATTCTGAAAATATTAAATAAATAAATTCATATCTTGATCAATTTAACCCGAAGTTTAATTATTTCTTCGTTATTGATCAAGATTTTTCAAGCCATTATTTTTTATTAAATTTTCTTGTCACGATAAATACCGAATTTTGGTATTTTGATCGTTTTACCCTTCACGTGTTCGGGAATACCATTTCAATCCTTTTGCATTTTTAAATGCACTCGAAAATTTTTATTCATTCCTTTTTGCTCTTACGATAAAAATCGGGTCTTACAATCTCCCCCACTTAAGAAATTTGATCCTCCAAATTAGAACCAAGTCAAACGGGTCCATAAACAACTCCGAGTACGTCAATCGCATCATACTTTTCAATTCTCATGTAACTTTTTTCGGAGTGTAATACTACCAATATACTTAACTAGGGAGATCATCTTAAACCTCAACACTTTCTCCTTCCTGTTTAGTACCCGAATCGATTTTCCAATCATATGTTAAACTTTTATTGAGCTAAGCTGTTGAAGCTCATATCCGATTACATATGCTGGGTCCGGATAGTATTTCTGAAGTATCAAAAGATAGGACACATTGTGGATGCCTGTTTATTCAAGTGCTAATACCAACCTACAGGTCTTACCTTCCACTTTGTCCAATATCTCTTTTCGAATCTCATTATGTCCTTATGACAATTAACTTCCAACAATACTGATTCACCCTCGGTGAATTCCAATGATTTTCTGTCTCTTGTCAGCATAGCTTTCTATATGCTCTGAGGTGTTCTTAATCTCTCACAATTCAACTGAACATCCTCAGAAGTTTGTCTTACCAATTCAAAAACAATTCTCTATCTGTCACCCACTTCTTATCTAAATCGGGAAATAACTCCCTACTGCCATACAATGCCTCATAAAACATGTTATCCCGATACTCAAGTGACAACTGTCACTATTGGCGAATTCGATTAGTAACAACTGATCATCCCAAGAGCTTATAAAATCAATGGCACACACTCTCATCACATCCTCCAGAACCTATACAGTCCTCTCTGACTGACCATCTGTCTGAGGACGAAAAGTTGTGCTAACACTCAATCAGGTTCCCATAGCTTCCCCAAAAATATATTCTCAAAAGTGAGAAGTGAAGCGGGAATCCCTATCTGGTACCATACTCACTAGAATGCTACATAATGTTTCACAATTTTTCATACACATAAATCTGCCTACCACTGAGAGTATCTAGGGATTTTCATAGCCAGAAGGTGGGTAGACTTAATCAATCTATCAACTATCACCCAGATAGCCTCGTGTTTCATCCGGGTCCTTTGTAACCCATCACGAAATTCATGGTAACTTGTTCTTTTTTCCATATCGATATAGGTAGAGGCTGCAATAACTCTGCAGACTTCTAGTACTCTACCTTACTCTCCTGACATACTAGACAATTTTCCACAATCTCTACAATGTCTCTTTTCAAACCTGACCACCAATACCCTATTCAGAGATTTCGATATATTTATTACTTCTTGGATGCACTGTATATCCTAAAGAGTGAGCTTTTGACAATAAAACTATCTCATCAACTGTGGTCTTGAGGAGCAATTATACTGTCTCTGAACCTCTGTAAGTCATCATCACTCAATGTGAACTCTATCACTATACCCTCCTGGATCTGGCCCACGCTATCGACACTATACCGATCATCACGCTAAGCCTGGCAAATCCGGTCACTCAAATTTGGTTCTAACCTCAGGCTAGCTGGTACATAATCGCGGTCATCATCAGAGGGGATCACATCACTACTGAGGCTCACAACTGCTCTAGCAACTTACGCTCCCTGACCATCATATGTGATACCATCCCGATGCTCTTTCTGCTCAAGGCATCAACCATTACATTAGCCTTTCCTGAGTGGTATAATGTTCACTATCAAAATCCTTAGAAGCTCTAACCCTCTTGGTTATCTCATATTCTACTCTCTCTATGAAAACAGATACTCGGGGCTTTTACGATTAGTGCATACCCGAAATGTCTCACCGTATAAGTGGTGGCGCCATACTTTTTAGTGTAAACGCTACGACTACCAACTCTAAATCATGGGTCGGATAGTTTCTCTCATTGGCCTTGAACTATCTGGATCCATAAACGACTATCTTCCCATTTTACATCAATACACAGCCCAATCCTTATTTTGAGGTATCCATACACACTGAAACCTCTTGAGCTGCTGGTTATGGTGAGAATAATTACGGTGGTCAGTTTATTACTTCCATATACCAAAACTCACCGAAGCTACTTTCATACTTATCATCTCACTGACATACAATCTTTTTTCGAACAAGATGTGTCAACTAAGCAGCCTATTTCAAGAAACTCTCAACAACTCGTCTGTAAAACAGTTTCATGTTGCTATTCATGCTCTTCCCTGGACTTCGAATACATCAAATATCATCACTAAAGATGACAACCAATCGGTCCAGGTAAGGTTTAAATACCTTATCGTAGTTGAGTTCCACTAAATATTTCAATCACCCATATCCTTGACCTATGTACGGATAAACGTATAATGTCATTTCGAAATCGCTTCCTTTCAAGATACTAACCCACGTCATTTCCTTTTTCTTATATTAACGGATTTTATAAAATTTTAGTTTTTAAACTTTCATGATTAATCAAATTCTATATTTCTTTATCGTACCAGTAAAGGTACCCAAATTTTAAATGTATATATTACGACAGTCGATTTCAATTTATAGGTTATGTGTGCGCTTCTAGATGCTGTCAATGTCATGCCCCGCTTTCGGGAACCCTTCTATCCATACATTCTCTACTACGGTTGGGCTGTGAGAAGATGCAATTACTAAAATTTCATTCATTTACAGCGAAATATTTAAATCTTTAATTCACACTCCCAGGTGTGTGTGTAAATACACAAAATTAATTGTATAAATACCATGTGCTTACATATCATCCCCATAATACTGATTACAATTCCAAGGTATAACTGTGCGATACAATATATTAGATACAAAATACTCGTGTATACAAATCTTATACCTTTGCGGATTGTGGGAGCTGTTCAACACAAAAGACTTAGAGACCACCGCTCTCTTACTTCTCAGTACCTGGAGGGGGAAAATAGTGGGATGAGCAAACCACGGCTCAGTAAGGAAATGTATGCTAGCAGGTAGATATCGTACTACCTACATAGCCATGCATGCATAAACCAAAACCATGTTTTCGTTATAAATGGAAATATCATACGAACAATGCATTTAAACACATGTTTCTCAATAGCATTTTCGTGTAAATCAAATGTCAAACTTCCATTTAAAACATGCTCATAAATAGTGCCCTCATGGCACGAGTGTGAAATCAGAGATTTATTAAAAACATGAAATCTCTTTCACTTCTCAAATCATTCTTTCTCGCAAGTCTCTTTCTTTTCTGAGATTGTCTCTGTTTCTCGATTCTCTGAGACAGGCATGGAATTTTCGGCAATCAAATATCCACGACTTATGGCCACAGTCAGTGATCCCAGGCCTCACTGATCGGGTGTGCACAGGGTATCACTTAACCTAAAGGGGGATGGGTCAGTCCTACCCTCCGGCTCATTTCAATCCACCTCATCTCCTCGTATACTCACGGTGAAGATACGTCGTGCGTCATCTACGCGATACTCGTACTCACGTGCACCCAGCACGGTACATAGTATACCAACGGGTGACTACACTATTCTACGTACAACCGTGGACCCAAGTCCATACTCCAACTCCGATGGACTTTTTATCCTTAAACCATGTCTCATATACCAGGCGAGCAAGCAGCGTGACACACAGTCAACGCAAAGCTCCAGCGCGGTACGATCTATCGTTAAGGCCCAGCCCGTTCAATTGGCCGTCGGCTGGTATCCCCTTGGGTCCCAGAACCCCAGGTTTACCTTAACTCAATAAAACAGGTGCGAGCAAAGTTCCCGCACTTTCTCAAAATCCTCGTGCGAGTTAAAACTCCCGCACGGTACATCAAGGCTTAAAACCGGGTGTGAGCTAGCGCTTCAACACCAAATCTCATCTCAAAACTGATAGATGGCTATTTTCTCTTTTTAAAACTCAAAACACGTTTATTCATAAAGCATGCCTCTTCATGCTAAAACATGTAAAATTAGCCAACCTATCATCAACATTTCTCAATCATAAATAACAATGAAAAATTGAGAAAATCATTGAAAACATGCATATCATGCTATTTCCTTACCCTATCCCATTTCTCAATACATATATACGTCATAGTACTTTGCATACTTCCATATCATTTCATAGAATTATCATATCGTACTAGTCTAGCAATATATCTACGAAATTGCCGTAAAATACGTACGAACATCTCTATAGCTAACACACAGTCCCTTACCTCGTTTTACTTGTGTGCAACTATCCGCCTTTATGCTTCTTGCGTTCTCATCTTGACTTGCTCCGGCGTATCATCCGAAACTGAAATTCGTCCATCAACATTTGAGTTAATGTTTCTAACTCTTATTCAACTAAGCATTTATCCAATGCCTTAATTACACATTTCTACCCTTTGTGGTAAATCTCCCAATTTATCCTAATATCAACATTTCCAAACCATTTCCACAACATACTCATCCACTCAAGATATCTCATTCATCAAAAACACTCCCACACTCCACTTTCTCACACTTGACTACTTCTAAGTTATATTCATTTCATACCATCCTAGGTAGTTCTATCCACCATATGCACACCCAAATATCTTTATAAGCATTAACTAAACCAATGTACTTGGATTTGTGCATTAGAACTTACCTCATTGGATTTCCTCTTGCTCCAATTAGGATTGCCCTCTATTTCTTCAATCCATCAAATGGGGAAATGCCTCTAGACTATGTTGTCCTTCTCTTTGATGTGAACAACTTTGTCTCTAATAGTCTTTCCTCAAATCTTACTTAAAATGGCTGGATTTAGGAGTGAGAAACTAGATTTCTTTGAGTTGAAGTGAAATGGAAATGTTTTCCCGAAATTCTGATGATCCAACTGCTCCCATTTATAGTTCTGACTTGATGAGATCGATCTTCCTTGGGTGGAGATCGATCTGTTCCTCAAAAATCCCTCTTTTCTGAGACATTTTAAAGGTAGGAGATCGATCTGTCGAGACTGGAGATCGATCTGCTGTCAAACAGAAGCTTAAGGAGATCGATCTGGTCTTAGGGGAGATCGATCTGCTTCCAACCCGAGACCTAAAGAGATCGATCTGCTTCCTTTGGAGATCGATCTGTTCCCTTCCATTTCTCACATAAGAGCATTCTGGCTCTCCCAGATCGATCTCTCATCCTATGAGATCGATCTGGCCTTCACAAATTCCAGATTTCCTGCAGTTTTTCTGCAACAACTCTTACCAAACACCCTTAATTTACTACCATGATCATTTTCTCATTCATTCATCTTTGAGACTTGAAAATGGGATCCATTCTCACTACATACACATTAAAACTTGTGTAAAATCTTTGTATGACCAAATATATACGATATTACTCGAATGGAAATATACACTTATGTAAATCTTTCCTTCCATTTTACTATACTTCTCATATTCCATTTCGATCACATTCTTCTCGTTTTAAGTTCATTTCCTCCTACTCACTCATAATGCAACTTGTACGTATAATCACAATTCTTACTACAAGTGCGTACATAATCTTATGAACTTACATTGCATACACTTCACATTACAATACATCATCTTACTTATGATTTTATTTACATTCCCATGTTCCTATATACATAGCTATACATGTACGGGGTCTCACAGTCAAGTCTTCAGATGGGGAAGTATTTTGAAATACCTTTATTAACCCTCAGACTTGACCACATCTACTGGGTGTAGATATATATCCTTCCCTTATCCTTGGTCGTAATTCATATTCACTACATATCGCTTAATCAAAATTACTTTACATATCAAAGATATCCTTACCTTGCATACGCCTCTTATTCCAATATATCTCCTTTCATATATCACTTATAACAAACTCTTTCATTACTTGTTAAAACTTACAGTACGCTTTTCAGTGATGTTTTCACCCCTATTTTCAACTTACAATTTCTATACCCATATTCAGTTAGTGATAATCATCTAACCATCATCATCTTGCCTAAGGGTACAGGCTTCACATCTTTCACTCGCTTATAAGCAAATGAAGGCGGTATGAATAAATGCGTGGCACCAAGATTAATTAAATAATTATTTCATTATTCTTAACCAGTGTGGTATCTTCCACCACATCCGATGAAATATCAGTAGTGTCTTGGTCCAAGGCATACAATCGCCCTCGTCCAACATCTTATTTCTGTGGTAACTACCACATATTCTACACTGTTCATACTTTTACACTACTTATACTTCTACACTGCTACACTGTTCAACTGCTACGGAGCAGGTCGGGGTCCTCAAATCACAATACCCCTCAAAAGTACTAAAATTAGATACACTGAGGCCTTACCAATCATCTTACCCCGTGACTCATCAGCTCAAATCTTTTATCAAACTACCTTTTTCCCGCTCTGACATCTTTATCATCCTCTATTCTCTTTTGACTCAATTTCGGCCCTTACTACCTTTTCCAATCTCAGAGGCGTGCAACTCATGATCTTGATCACACAACTGTAATCTACACACTGCCTCGGCATAGGTAGTGATATCTAACGGCCTAATCGGACTCTAATTGAAAATCTGAGCCCTTCCATGAACTTTTAGACATTCTGACTCTCACTGTTCATAGTGTCCGAGTCATATCTGCCCAGGAATATAAACTGAGATTCATACTCGTTAATCAACCAGTTCCTCTGGGTCAGAGTAAAGAATTTAATCTGTAATTTTCTTTAAGCAGCGTCCGAGATATTCTGTCACTGCAATACATCTAGGATTACTTTTCATGTCCATTCTGGACGTCTAAATCTTAAAATGGGTCGAGCGGACTTCCACCAATGCTCCGACTCACCCTCAAATCTCATACATACTCTGAGCAAATAGCTCTCAAAATATTCTCCACACTCTGCTCCTACCTCGAGAAGCGCATCTCAATACTGTCCGATCTCTCTATCAGACTCTGTCTGATCTCTCTGTCGGACTCTGTGGGGCGTACTCAATACAGCCTCCATTTCAATCTCATCTTGAGTCTCACGTGGTGACTCAGTACGACTCTCAAGCCTACCTCTACGGCCTCGAGCTCATGTACTCGCCTCTCAACCATAGCGGCGATCACTTAATGAGTCTATTCTTGCATTCAAACCAAATTCTTAGTTGCACTTCCATCTCGATATACACAATTATATCTAAACAATGCACAGTACATGGGGATGTAAACTTTCTTAACCACTAACACCGACTCATATCAGGCCAACTTAAGCTCTGATACCATTAAACCTGTCACGACCCAAATTACCTAAAAATCAGAGTAAATTTTTTACTTTTTCATTAATTTTTAATTCTTACCTTTCTCTCATCGTGACCATCCTACAAACAATTGGGCTATGATTCAGTGTTAGTTACCTCTCACCTATTTACCATTCCATTTCCATAATCACATTCTCATATCAGAGTTTACTACATACACAATGGTATTTATAACCCTACATCCCCAACATCATATCCGTTTACAGTATTGTGCATTACATATTTAGATACAAAATTATACGAATGTGTATACCTGTCTCTCGATGGGAAGCAACAGAAACCCAGAATGCAAGTCCTCAGCCGCTCAATAACTATTGAAGTGCTCTGAAAAGATGGAAAAATAAGGGGGGTAAGCAAACCACACACTCAGTAAGGCAATTATGCAAATAAGTAGATAGCTCCACTATCTACATGCTCATAATGCCATGCCCTTAAAATCTATTTCTTTTCATTAAAATCTCAAGCACAAAATCATGTATTTCATTAATGACTTAGTTTATAAAACTATTCGTGCATATATCATTCATACTACTTATGCATCAATGACATTTTATGTGACATCAATAAATCATACTTAGCATGAATTTAATCAAAATCATGCATTCTTTCATGTCACGTAAGACAAATCATGAATTTGAAATGAAAGCATGGAAAACATCATCATGCTACTGCATTCAAATCATTTTATTAAAATGCATAATAAAATAACCCCATTTGGGTCAATTATCTCATAAGTAAATCTCAAATTCATAAAACAAGTCATTAAAATTCATTATAAAGCTTCGGTTATAAAACCACCCTTCTTTCAGGGTTACATATCATAAAATCATAAAATCATAAAATCGTAAAATCGAGGACCTGACCCCTCCCTCAGGTTTACCCTGGTCTATTAGACCACAAGTTATATCATGTGAGACAAGTAGGTGACTATCAGTAACAATATAGGACTATGGCCATAACCTCGTGATCCCTGGCAACACGGTACCTAGTGTGTGGGGTATCACACCTGAAATGGGAGGTGGGTCGTCCTACCCGCCAGAACAGCATAACACCAGGATTGCGAGGGCAAGGCTTGCTACCTCGTGGCTAATGCCACTCCACTCCAACAATCCCCACGGTACAGCGTACTCCGCGTGACATACACGGTACAACGTACTCCGTGAACCCAAGCTCAATCAGGGGTGCCTGCAATATGTCTTATCCACCCATATCATCTCTGTCTCACTATGCACGAGTAAGCATATCATCTCACTATGACACACAGTCTACAGGAGGCTCCAACACGGCTATATGCATGTAATATAAATCCCTGTGCGAGCAAAGCTCTAGCACAGCTCCATGCATATTCATGATATCAGAAAATCTCGTGCGAGCAAAGCTCTAGCACGGTTTCATAGAAATCAATGCAATTTGCGTACGAGCAGCGCTCCAGTACAACTTAAAATAATTATAAATTCAAGTAAAATCCACGTACGAGCAATGCTCTAGTACGAATATGTATAAAAACTCAGTGAAAATCTCGTACGAGAAAAACTCCAGTACGACTTTAAAATGAGTTGTAAAACCATATAAAACTTCGTGCGAGTAACTCTCCAACACGAATAAATGCTCAAGTAAATCAAATCTCGTGCGAGTTACACTCCAGCACGGTTTTATGCATACTTAAATCAAATCTCGTGCGAGTTACACTCCAGCACAGCTTTAGGCAATTTCATATCAAAACAGGATGCGAGCTAAGCTCCAGCACCTCTCATGCATTTCAAATCATAAAAACTAGTGCGAGTAATCGCTCTAGCACCTTTTTATGCATATTCAGTCAAAATAGTTAAAACCGTCAAAACAATCAAAACAGTCAAAACAGGGTGCGAGCTAGGGTCCGGCACCTCTCATGCATTTCTCAATAATAAAATCAGTGCGAGCAACCGTTCTAGCACATTTCATGCATACGATGTCACACAAGTCGGTGCGAGCAACCGCTCAAGTACATTTATGTACACTCACAAACGCAGATATAGTGTGAACTATTTACCAGCACTATCTGTTTTCATATAAACTTGATAGTTGGTCGTTTTCCAAAGAAATTTCATTTAAATATAAATAACACCTACGTAGTGTTATCTTGTGAAATTTATACAATTACTGGCCAATCTATCGATTTGCTTTGATTAAAACCAATAAAATTCTTTAATTCAAAAAATTCCTTAAATCATGCATTTCATGCATGTCATGCTTTCACCATCCTTAGGTGAACTTCCCTCAATAGGGGTAAAATAGCCTTTTTCCCTATTTCGATCCTTAAAATCATTTAAACCACTTTTAGGATCATTATACAATAACTGTGTATACATACATAATCAGTGTATACAAAAACTATTAAAATACGCATAGCTATCTCTAGCTATTCACACAATTCCCTTACCTCATTTTCTGTACAGTCTGACCTTTCCACTGATGACTCGTCACGCAGTCCGATTTGCTCCCAATCCAAATCAAATCTCTGACACTGCGGATACATATTCATCAGGTCAAATACAAAACAATTAATTGTATTTCATATTTTCTGGGGCTTAATTTAGATCATTGGGTCGTTTACCCATATTGGGCCCGATTGTACCATAATGGGCCTTAATCGGCCTTAAGCCCGTTTTTCACTTATTATTCACATTATCGAGGCCTATTGGGCTCACTGGGCCCATCAGTAATTATTGAGCCTTGTTCTAAAATCTCGGATAACTCAATTTAGTATTTACGACAATTTATTCTAATTTCCAGAATTTAATTCATTTAATACGGAAATTAAATCCATAATGTATCTAACACGCATAGCGATGCAATATTGTCGTAAATAAGGGTTACTTACCCGAGATTCCATGATAGTACGCAAATCGAAGCTGTCTCGTGCTCTCGGTTGATGCCAATGTCGAGCTACACAATTTAATATTTTTTCGGGTAAATTTTCAGTCGGATGTTAATCAAATTAAATATTTTGAAATTTAAATCGGTCAATTCGACCGCTTATCGACTTATCCGTAGCTCGATTGCATCACTAAAATTTTTTCCAATTTTTCCTCTTTTCCTTTTCCCTTTTTTCTTCCTTTTTCCTTTTCTTTTTGGCTGAACCGGTTCGATCCAGTTCAACCCGGTTCAGACCGCCGGTTCAGTCCGGTTCGGTTCTACGGTTAAGTCCGGTTCAAGCATCATTTCACTGTTTCGACTCTGTCCAGCCGGTTCTCGGGCAGTTTCCAGTGCCGTTCGGCGTGCCATCATCTGGGTTTCCATAATCGGGCCTTGGGTTGGACCAAATCGACGCCGATGGCCACCGATTTCCTTTCTCTCCCTCGCTACCTCCCTCGGTCGATCTGTCGATTTGGGCGACCTCATCACGTGTCGCGGCTGCTGGTGGTTCCCACGGGGTCTGTCACCCTTCGTCGGCCCTCGCCTGGGGTTCCTATCCGCCGGTGGCTGTTGGCTGGAGGGATTTGGATCCCTCGGTTCCTTCGACTGCTTTGGTCTCTTCAGAAAATTGCATTTCGCGATTTTATCTGTTTTTTTTTTCATTTTCATTTTTTTTCATTTATTTATAATGAAATTTTATTATTATTTTATTGGATTAAAATATATTAAAAATCCACAAATATCTTAAAAATATATATTTAATTCATTTAACCAATAAATAAATTTATCGATATTATTTCGACTTTTCGGTATAATTTTCAAATACTTTCGGGATTATTTCCCGAGGTGAAAATTCTGAAAATATTAAATAAATTCATATCTTGATCAATTTAACCCGAAATTTAATTATTTCTTCGTTATTAATCAAGATTTCTCAAGTCATTATTTTTTATTAAATTTTCTTGTCACGATAAATATCGAATTTCGATCTTTTGACCATTTTACCCTTCACGTGTTCGGGAATACCATTTCAATCCTTTTGCATTTTTAAATGCACTCGAAAATTTTTATTCATTCCCTTTTGCTCTTACGATAAAAATCGGGTCTTACAGTAAGCCATGAAGAAAATGTGCAAGGACTTGAAGTGAAAAATGCGTGAGGTAAACCACGCACCCAAGAAAAGGGCTTGAAGCGAAAAGTGCGCGAGGTAAGCCACGAAGACAATGTGCAAGGGCTTGAAGCGAAAAATACGTTAGGTAAACCACGCACCTAACTGTATAAGGCTTGAAGCGTAAAATGCGCGAGATAAGTCATGCACTCAAACAAGAGCTTGAGAATCAAACGGCTTGAGAATTCGACTTTAAAATGAGAACATATGTACTCTTTCGCAAGGTAATACCTAGCGGAAGAGTGGGGAGCAATTGTTGTGGGTACCAAAACGGGAAATGCCATGTGACATATCTGTATGTGGGTTTAAGCATAAGAAAACTCAGCCTTTAATAAAGATGATAGATACGTAATTAATGACAGAGTAAATCTCTATAAATAGGGGTAAGGTACGACTCATTAACCTAAGTCTCTATTTCCGTACTAAAACTTTGTCAAATTCTCGATCTGACTTAAGCATCGGAATGCAAACGCAGAGAAAGCCATGCCTCCCTTTGATTTTTCTTTTTCTTGCAGAGATTTCAGTAGCACATGACACGAAAAACGTCAATAATTCATCATTATTATTTCAGGCAACAACATTAATAAAATAATAATAAAAAATTTAAACTTAAAAGTAAAAAAAATAAAAATAAATTAACTCCTTTATTTTTTTATGTGTAATGATGGAAAGCCGTCAAGGAATTTCCTAAGCTGGTATGCTCAGCTCCTTCACGCAATTATATTTAATAAAAAATTTAATTCATTTAAATAATAAGTACTAAAAAAAAGAGAGAGAGAGAAGATGCTAATGTGGGTGAAAAAGTGGATCGAAATTGCGCTTCTTTTCTCTCTCTCTCTCCCCCAACAAAAAAAAACACGTTTTTTTAACAAAAAAGACAGTGCAGAAAGACAATAGAGAAAAGGGGGAAAAAGGAATTTCCTTTTCATCATTTTTCCAAATGTACCGAGTGACCAAATCGATATCCACAGTACTATTAAAGCGCCCAAAAATATATAGGAAGAAAAGGTTGAAGGTGTAATGATTAAGATTTGGTTTAATTAAATCTAACAAATCGAAACCGAAAATTTGCCGTTAATTTAACCGCCATGTCAATGCGAAGGCGAACCTTGCTCAAGGTCATTGTTCTTGGCGATAGCGGGTACGTTTGTACTCAATTTCAATTTCTAGGGCTGCTTCTTTCTAATAATAAAATTATGAATCTTTGGATTTTTTAATTATTTGTATAATTAATGGCTTTTTGTCAATGCAGGGTGGGCAAGACGTCGTTGATGAATCAGTATCCTTTCAACAGTAATTGAATTTCAATCTTCTCATTTTTTATTTTGTGTAAAAAATAATCTCAATTTCTTTTGTTTATTTATTTAAAGATCCATTTTATGCGGTACATTGTTCTCAGAATTAACTGCTCGAATTTAGATACGTTCATAAGAAGTTTAGTCAACAATATAAAGCAACGATTGGTGCTGATTTTGTCACTAAGGAACTCCAGATTGATGATCGCCTTGTCACTCTGCAAGTAGGGTTTTTAATTTTATTTTTAATTTTTGGGTCTTTCTATGTTCCTTTTAACTTACTTTTGAATCTGTCATGGAGGGTGTGTTTATGCTTTTTTTCTTTTTTCTTTTCTTTTCGGGTATTGCATTTGGATAGATATGGGATACTGCAGGGCAGGAGCGGTTTCAGAGTCTTGGTGTTGCCTTCTATAGGGGTGCAGATTGCTGTGTGCTAGTTTATGACGTTAATGTGATGAAATCATTCGATACCCTTGATAATTGGCATGAGGAATTTCTTAGACAGGTTTCTCTTTGCCTCTTTCTCTGTTATGTCATTTTATTTTCCTTGTTGGTTTAGTTCTTTCGTGAATTATATTTTGCATTTGTAATGAATGGCATGTTTATTCTAAGTTGTTTCGTGCCTCTATATCAAGCTAGTTTGAATTGCATTGCACCTCCGGTGAGTTGCAATCCACCCCTAAATTTGAGAGCCAAATGCACCGGATGCCATTGCATAAATCTTCTCTGGACCTAATAGGATCCAGTGGACCTGTAAACATCCCACTCCTGCGAATGTTTACAAAAAACATTTTTTTATTTTTTTATTTTTAATATTATATTATTGAAAAAGTATTTTTTATATTTTTTATTTAAAAATATTAGACTAATTTTATTAATTTAATATAATATATAAAAATTTATTATTATATAGTAAATTAATATATGAATAAATATACATAGTGCTTTTTAAATATTTAATAACAACTGTATATTTGATATAAAATAATTTTTAATTTATTAGCCAAAAATATTATATTATATAAAATAATTTTAATAATTTTTGAACTATTTATCTAATTTACAAAATATTAAATATATACAATAAATTTCATTATCTGCAATTTTTATCTAATGTCCTTAATTGTCATTTTTTGTTCTCACTACTCTTCATCTCATCGCCAATGTTGCGTTTTGATGCAAACACATCTCACTACTGATTTTAATCTCACTGTTATAATGCCTAATCTTACTGTTATTGTAACTAGTTTCACTTCTACTATTGTTTTCAATCTCACTGCTTATTCAAACTAGCCCAACATTAACATTTGTTATAGGAATGTCAAGGAGAATGTGCAATGTTTAAGGTTTATTGGCTTGTATGTATTGCTTTTAATTGTAGACAAAGCCAATAAATAATGCATATTAAATATATACAATAAATTTCATTATCTGCAATTTTTATCTAATGTCCTTAATTGTCATTTTTTGTTCTCACTACTCTTCATCTCATCGCCAATGCTGCGTTTTGATCCAAACACATCTCACTACTGATTTTAATCTCACTGTTATAATGCCTAATCTTACTGTTATTGTAACTAGTTTCACTTCTAGTATTGTTTTCAATCTCACTGCTCATTCAAACTAGCCCAACATTAACGTTTGTTATAGGAATGTCAAGGAGAATGTGCAATGTTTAAGGTTTATTGGCTTGTATGTATTGCTTTTATTGCCCTGGCCATGATAAATCTGGTACTAGAGATATATTATTTTGGTCAAGGGACGTTTGCTAGTAATGCATTATTTATTGGCTTTGTCTACAATTAAAAGTTAACTTTGCCAACCTTGCTGAATGTGGATTGCGTCCTGCATCACTGCAAGTTATTTATAAGTTACCAAAAGAAATTATCTATTTATTTTTTAATTTCTTGCAAGGCATCTCTCCTTCTCTCTGTCTATCTGATGTGCACATGCCACATTCACATCGATGCATGCATGCACACATCCCTGTCTATTGAATTTTTCTTTCTTTGAAACTCTAGTAATGTTTGAGTTCATTCATTTTCCTTATGGGCATAACTTCTTTAATTTTATGTGCTAACATTATCTGTAGCCTACTTAAGTGATTTACTCTAGACTAGTTGAAGGCTGAAGTTTGAGATAATTGCTGCTGTTTAGTCATATATGTCTTGAGAGTCAAGCAAAAAGTAGAATCCAAGACATTTATCCTTATTTTCACCTATATTTTCTTTACATCTTTAAGCTTGTGCAAAGGCATGGCTTGTGAATACACTCAACAGCTGAAGCTGCTCTAGTAAACTTTCCCAATGATTTTTTTACCAACCAGTCTGTTATAAAGAAGGAAATTTTTTTGATAAATTGTTTCTAGTAAAAAATAGTGGTCACTTATACCTGACATGAAGCAATTTTTTTTCCAAACTTTTCTGTTGATTGAGCTCGATTAAAGGCTTTTTTCTTTTCCATCCAAATGGAAGAAGAAACACATGGATGCATCTTGTTAGGAGAGTAACTTTCAAATTCTTACTTGTATGGACATTGGAATTACTAATGGTTGCATAAATTCAAATACATTATTCAACCTAGTTTTGTTGGATTGTGGTTGGCTCTTAAATTCTCTATTGTTTTGGCCTCACCCATGGTGTCATAACTGGTTTTTATCTTTGCCTCGTCTATTCGCCTTCTTTTTTATTTATTTAATGTTTATTAACTTTTACAATTTGTGAACAGGAAAGAAACATAGAATTTCTACTTTCTTACCCAATCTTTTGTTGGAAAATTGCCTCTGGCCATTGGAGTGAGTGATATTAACTCAAATGTTCATAGCGATTTTCTGATTTGATCTTGTTTGTTGCCATTCTGCTTAGAATTTCTAATTTCTTATCCAATCTTTTGTTGGACAATTGTCTCTGGCCACTGGAGTGAGTTATATAAACTCAAATGTTCATAACGATTTTCTGATTTGATCTTGTTTGTTGCCATTCTGCTGTTCTTTTGGCTGTACCTGCCTGTTTTCCCAACACTCCTTTGCTTAGGCCCCATTCGGAATCAAATAGGGCCATGGTGAGGTGCAGTGCACCTCATTTACTAGTTTATCTCTGCTTTTTCTATTTCTTGATTTTAATATAATATTTTTAATGTCATTTCATCACTCATTCTCACCACCACTGCTGCGATTGAATCCAAACGCGTCACTGTTTGACATCAATCTCACCGCCACTGCTGTTTTCAACCTCACCTAGCCAATCGCAGCCAATCGCACCGCCCGTCTAAATTAGCCCTTAATCAATTAGTTAGATCAAGTTTATAGAAGCAGCATAGGTTTAAACAAACGGATCAAAAAGAGTAAGTAGGTTTAAATATGTGACAGAACCTTCTATATATGCTGATTCTCATGGCAATATGAAATTTCTCTATAAGATGCCTAGTTGCATCATATTAAAGCCCAGCTAGTTAGAAATTGGATAAAACATTTGTTGCTGACCCTACTGTTCAGTGCTCAACTTGACCTAGTGACCTTGCAACGTGCATGATCTTTCCTAGCGACCAATTATTTCTGAGGTTGATTACTCTTTTATGTTTATGGTTTTCATTCCTCTAAACTGTATATTAATTTCTCTGAGAAATTGATTACCATCTGTTTTAAATGTTGACATGGTTTCCATTTTCATTTCATGTCAGGCAAATCCAACTGACCCCAGGACGTTTCCGTTTATATTGCTTGGAAACAAGATAGATATAGATGGTGGTAATAGTCGAGTGGTAAGGATACTTTGTTGCTGTACTCCTAATTTTCTTTTATCCTCACATATCAGCCTAATAGGTGGTGTCTTGAGCCATGTAGGTCTCTGAGAAGAAAGCAAAAGATTGGTGTGCTTCAAAAGGAAACATACCTTACTTTGAAACATCTGCAAAAGAAGATATCAATGTTGATGCTGCGTTCCTTTGTATTGCCAAAACCGCTCTAGCAAATGAGCGCGAGCAGGACATGTAAGTTTATCTTGAAGCCGATTCCCTGTTTAGACTGAATTTTGGCAAATACATTAGTATTGTTCCAGATGGTGTTATTGGCCCAGAAAGGAGCATGGTTTTGTCAAGCACTGCAGATTTAGAGATTATCATTATCTCTTGCATTTTTACTGCACAGCTGTGATCTTTAGCATATGATTTTGGGACTTGATATGTTTAATAGCCGGGAAGAAAAGAGGATATTTCCAACATTCCATTGTGACCTGTTACGGTTTGGACTATAT
Source organism: Firmiana major (assembly GCA_033439115.1). NCBI lineage: Eukaryota > Viridiplantae > Streptophyta > Magnoliopsida > Malvales > Malvaceae > Firmiana > Firmiana major. The sequence continues at coordinate 36,281,578 of CM065907.1, read as the reverse complement.
TAAGGGTGTAAAAATTATACTGTCAGCTTAAAATTCTCTTTGGGATGCTAATTGATTTGCCTTGTCATTTCTAATTCATTGTGTGGAAGTGACAAAATTGTATATTTCTTAATGGAAACAATATAGAATGTATAACATGCCTCAGTAGACCCTTGTTTCCTAACTTTTCTGAGTTGCTCATGTGGACATTGGTTCTATAATATTTTGTGGAATTATGCTACTATAATCCTAACTCTTAAGTAGATCAACCATATTTTTGTGTTTAGGAAAGATTTAATAGAATATGTAATCGAATGATAAGGTGCTTCTGAACTGATCAATGGATAATGCTCGAAACAATTCTAAGCGACTTTGTAATGGATTAAAAGCAATTAGTTTCATGAGAAGGTGTACTTTCTCTAGTCTAGGTTAAAACTTATGATTTTTTTTTTGTTCAAAAGAAAAAAACTTATGATGTTAATTCAAAGAAATATGTGTCATTTACATATTACTAATTTCTTTACTGCCAAAAGGTCCTCCTTATTCAATTAGAAATGACTTATTGTTACAGCGATCTAGATCTTATAATGATGATCATGGTTCTTACTTTTTACTCACAACCTATTTCTTCTGTTATAGTTTTCTTTATTTCTTGATTGTGCACATTGATGTGCATAAGCTTGCAGTCCTTGGTGCTCTTCCATTATGCTTAATATTGGCCATGATGTTTCTTTTCAGAATTTTAGATGCTGTCATTGCTTTCTTTTCTCTTGTTTTTTATTTCCTCTACATATGCTATAATAGGTCATTGGCTTGTTCTTGTGTTATTGATCATCATCATCATCATTAGAGCCTTTATGCCAATAGATTGGGGTAGGCTAGTTCTTGTGTAATTGATATAGAAGAAAATTTGCTAATTTAGTGTTCTGTAGGATATGGATTTTCATGTTTTGTTGATAGATAATCATTATATTAACAATTCGATCATGGGATTCTTCTCTCTCTCTCTCTCTCTCTCTCTCTATGCAATTTTGTTGCACCTGTAATGTTAGTAAAACTGTTTCTTCTTCCACTTTCGCCTATATCTTTGGTGTCTCTGTATAGATGTTTTTAATATTTTAAGTGTTGACCAGGCTATGCAGTTCATAATTTTTTTTTCTTCTACTGATATCCCATTTGTGTATGATTGTAGATATTTCCAGGGAATCCCAGAGGCTGTGAATCAGACTGAGCAAGGAGGTGGTTGTGCATGTTGATTACAAACCAAGCTCTCTTTATTCTTGGTTGCCCGATGCTTCCATTTTTATTTATTTATTTGGTGGTTCCTATCATTCTTATCCATTTTTTGTATGCATATTCTAAGCTCCCCTAAATGAAGCATTGTTTGGTGTGTTTTTTCTTCCGTTAGTTTTCTTTTAGTTTCAATTAGGGATCTAAATTCTAACAGTAGTCTTTGGATGGGCTTTCATCCAAGAGATAATTACTCATGTTTTAATGGATTTAATCCTGGAATCTCACTGATGAAAAGTAGCCTTAAGTACTGCGTCCCTGTCTTCTTGGTTCATGATGAATTGCATATAAGCCACCTTTGCTTGTGCCATTGCCATGCTTCTGTCTTTCCTTTTGTTCCTTTCCCACATTGGCTGATATATTACTTTGGTTTGAGTGGAAGTTTTAAACTTAGTTTATGAAAAGAAGGTTTATCCACAAAGGAGGTTTGGAATTGGACTAGATTCATAGTGAGCTCTTACTTTTTAACCAAAACAGAAGGCTTTCTATCTTCTAATTAGCAGTAGTTGCACTGTACTGTTATATTTTGCATGTCAAATATGAGGCTTTCTTTTCTACCAGATTTAAGTAGTGAGCTCTTCTAGTTCTATATATAACATGAAATAAAGATTAAGGAAAAAGGTGTATATATATATATAAAATTATACATGTATAAAATAATTTTGTTTTACACAATTTCATATTTTTTATGCAATTTATATTTTGTTAATTCGATCGTTGAATATTTACTTTATTCAAGTAAATTACAGATATAAAATTTTAAGTCAATCGAAAATATTTAATTTTTAATTTAATAATAATAAAATTTTAATTGTTAATATATTTTGAAAAATATATTATTCTTAATCGAAATGATAGAGATTTCAGATCGACGTAAAATTTTATAAACATGATCGATGAGGGTAAGATATTAAATTTAACGGTTGGTTTGTAAATATATTAATCTTATCTGAAGTTACAAAAATGGTGTAAAACAAAATTGTTTTACATTGATGTAAGTTAATTCCTTTTATATATATATATGTTTATTTTTATACATTGGTAGTGAAAATTTTAGATTTTACAGATAAAATTAAGATGATGACACATTTTATAAGATCACTAACTCGTATATCTCGATACATAGCTAAACATTAGATTATTTGAATGTTAATACACGTGTCCACGAATCAATTAAATTAGTTAATAAATTAGATTCATGTAAGTGTTAAAGGTTATGATGGTGGTCCTATCACCAGAGTCCACGGATACAGTGATTTACCAACCAGAGGTCGCCACGTGTCAAACACAAGATAAGTCATGTGGCTGTTACGGCGACAGAGTTCCACGCCACACAGTTGCTTGGTAGGCGACAGAGTCTCTAGGCGACAGAGACTCTGTCGCATAGCTTCTGCGCGACACGTTAGGTTGCAATAAACCTCTACCGCATGGATCGCGACATACCTCTACCGCCTGCACTGCGAAAGAGCTCTACCGTTAGACCGCGGGAGAGGTTCATGTGTACTCTGCCGCATGCCGAACTGACCCGCAATTTGTATAGCTCCGAATCGCGACAGAGTACCCAATGACTCTGTCGCGGCCCAGACACGCGTCTGGTTCTCAGCTCGAACCGACCCGGAAGAAACCTATAAATACCCCAGGTGAGTACAGAAAAGGAGGAGGAGAAAAAGAAAGAAGAAAAAAGAGAACCCTCTTGACTTTGGAAGAACATAATTCTCTTCTTCTTATATATAGAAACTCAATTTTCTAACTTAATCATCGGAGCGCGCGTGCAGGGACCAATCCCTGCGCCCTCTGATTTTCGTTGTTTTTGCAGGATATATACACGAAGAACACGTGGAAGAAATCGCATGACGTCATCTCTTTGTCGTTAGCGCAATTTGAATACGTGGAATTTATCATCCTGTTGTCGTTTTAGGAGGCAACATCAATTGGCGCCGTCTGTGGGAATCAGGACAAAAAGCCAGATTTCCTATTAAAATGGTGAGGACATGTTCTACAGCAGCAGAGGAGACAGGGGAGCAGAATTCTGTAAGTCACTCTGTCAGGTCAGAGCAAGGACGGAGAGGGAAAGAAAAGACCATAGGTAGGCCTTCGTTTCCCTGGAGGAATTTGAAACTCTGAGATGTCAGAATGAGGAGACAACGACAGCGTTAAAGGCTATGGTGAACTTTTTCAGAGACACTCTCCCCCAGTTTAGTCTACCCCCTGAAGTGCAGCAGATGGTGGGGGAAAACGTTCTAAGGCAAACATACGAGAGAGGTGAACCCTCCACCATGGTTAATGTTGGACAAGGGGAAGGAGCGTAAAATACTACCACTAGACTGATTACGAACTCTACCTCATTTCAAAGGAATCACCCTGTGGCAGGGTTACGGGAAGTGAATACTACCGTTGACCCGACGCGGCAGAGTTCACCCGCATCAGATAGGCGGCAGAGCTCTCCCGCGGCAGATAGGCGGCAGAGCTCGCCCGCAGACCGCAGGCGTCAGAGCTCTCCCGCAGCAGACAGGCGGCAGAGCTCACCCGCGGACCGCAGACTTCAGAGCTCTCCCGCAGCAGAAAGGCAGCAGAGCTCACCCGCAAACCTCGGGCGTCAGAGCTCTCCCGCAGCAGATCGGCGGCAGTACTCGCCCGCGGACCGTAGACTTCACAGATCTCCCGCAGCAGGCATGCCGCAGAGCTCACCCGCAGACCGAAGGCGGCAGAGTTTGCCCGCAGCACCTGTGCGGCAGAACTCACTCGCAACAGAAAGGCGGCAGAGCTCACCCGCAGTCATCACGCGGCAGAGGTCTCCCGCAGGACGTATGCGACAGAGTCCTCCCGCGGTCTATATGCGGCAGAGTTCTCCCACATGGCGTGGTACTTCTCCCGCGGAGTTTGAGCATGAGTTAGGAGAACATAGGTCCGGGGAGCATCGAAGACAGAGGAGTTCTGACCCCCGAGATTGTCTCGAAAGGTCGAGTCACGGAGTGGGAGGCGCTATAAGGGGTGCTTACCAGTCGGACTCTTCTAGACCCGAAGAGAGGGGAGCATACTCAGTCCAAGGGTCGGAAAACGTGGAGAAAGTCGTCCAAAGGATTTTGGAAAAGAAGAAACTGGTGTCTCCGGACGATAGCCAAAAGAGGAGGATTCCGTTCAGTCCAGAGATCATGAATAAACCTTTGCCGAAGAAGTTCAAGATGCCTTCTATGGCCACTTACACAGGCAAAGCAGACCCCTATGAACACATACAGAGTTATGAGTCCCTCATGCTGCTGCATGGATGGGAGGACGAAATTATGTGCAGGGCTTTTTCACTTACATTGTCCGGGCACGCTCTGAAATGGTTCAATGGGTTGAGCGAAGGTTCTATCTCATCCTTCGACCAACTGCGAAATGAATTCCTGCAAGTCTTCATGATTAATAGCCAGAGAAAGAAAGACGCTACTTACCTACTCATTCTGAAACAAGGGAATAAAGAATCATTGAAGAGCTACGTAGATCGCTTCCGAGATGCAACCTTAGAGGTTGAAGATCTACCCGTAGGAGTAGCCATGGCTGCAATGTTGCAAGGGACGAGGTCTGAAAAGTTGCAAGAATCCCTCTCCCTCGACCAGCTACGGACACTTTCCGACCTGTTCGCCAGAGCCAATAAATATGTGGCTCAGGAAGAAGTGATGAAGATGGTACCTCCCCGGGAGACCAGAGAAGGAAAAAAGAGAGAAAGGGATGTACCCGAGAGAAGCTCTCTAAGACCCGTTAGAGCGGACAAAGCCCCCAGGCTCAGGTATGAAGGTTATACCATACTGAATGAGCCTCGCACCGCGATACTAGCAGCTATCGAAGGGGCAGGATTGTTGGAATTCCCCAAGAAGAAGATTGGAGATGTAGGACGAAACTCTGATGCCTACTGCGAATTCCATTGTGCTCACGGCCACCCTACGGAGAGATGCAGGGACCTAATGGATCAGCTAGAAAGACTGGCTAGAGAGGGGAAAATCAACCGCTTCCTGTGGAGAAGTGAAAGACCCCGTTATCCTCCGCGTGATCGAAGGAATGACCGTCCGAGGACTGTGCCCAATAATGATAACGGAAGAAATAGGCTAAGGAATGAAGCAGTTAGGCCTATGATCCCCCGTGCCAATCAGCCGAACAACGAACCTACCGCCCCGACAATAAATGTTATTGCAGGAGGGGAATCGCTGGAGGGGAGCTCCCCTGCTTCCCGTAAAAGCTACGCCAGGTAGGCGTACCAGGTTAACGTTGTAATGGAGGAAAGAGCGGATGAAGAACCTATCATGTTCACTCCGGCTGACAAGGGTGACATTGTCATGCCCCATGATGACCCCATGGTAATATCCGCAGTAGTGGCAAAACACCCGGTGAGCAGAATCCTGGTCGATAACGGGAGTTCGGTAAACCTAATCTATTGGAATTGCTTCGAAAAAATGAGTATATCCGCAGATAGGTTAAGGCCTGTCATGACGCCACTATACGGATTTACGAGCGAAAGAGTGAAGGTGGTCGGGTCCATAGAGTTGCCTGTGACTCTTGGAGAAAACTCGAAGGATGTGACCCGGCAAGTATTATTCATGGTAGTAAGGTCAACCTCCGCTGCTTACAACATAATCCTGGGTAGACCCGTGCTGAACGACATGAGAGCGGTGATATCCTCTTGTTATCTGTTAATGAAGTTTCCCACTCCCAACGGAGTCGGGCAAGTACGAGGAGATCAAAGGAGTGCCCGTACTTGTTATATCGCTTCTACTGCTAACAAAGGAGCACAGAGAAAGGAGACTTTGTGCATAGAGGATTCGCCCAAGCCTCAGCCTGTAGAAGAAACAGAAGCCATTGAGCTAATCCAGGGGGCCGAAGAAAAGAAGGCATTCATCGGGACTCAGCTGAACGAACGAGTAAGAAGCGAGATAGTCGAATGCCTGCGGAGAAACTAGGATGTTTTTGCTTGGACCCCAGCTGATATGCCCGGGATCAATCCCGAAGTGATCTGCCACGAGCTTAACGTCTCACTCGGGCACAGACCTGTCAAGCAGAAAAAGAGGAATTTTGCCCCGGAAAGACGAAAGATAATCACTGAAGAAGTGGATAAACTCCTAGACGCCGGATTCATTCGAGAGGTCTACTACCCCGAGTGGCTAGCCAACGTGGTAATGGTAAAGAAATCTAGTGGGAAGTGACGAATGTGTGTAGATTTCACTGATCTGAACAAAGTCTGCCCTAAAGATTCGTACTCCCTACCCCGGATAGACAGACTAGTGGATGAAACATCCGGATATGAACTCCTTAGCTTCTTAGACGCCTTCTCCGGATATCACCAAATCATGCTCCACCCAGAAGACAAAGAGAAAACTTCTTTTATAACCGATGACGGAACATATTGCTATCGGGTAATGCCGTTCGGTTTAAAGAATGCTGGAGCCACATATCAGCGAATGGTGAACAAAGTATTTAAAGATCTTCTAGGAAATACCATGGAAGCCTACGTGGACGATATGATCATTAAGAGCCGAGTAGGAGAGTCTCACGCTCATCAGATGTCCCGGGTATTCGAGGTACTGAGGAGATTCAATTTGAAGCTAAATCCTGAGAAGTGCTCATTCGGGGTGAGGTCAGGGAAGTTCTTGGGCTTCATGATCACTGACAGGGGTATTGAGGCAAATCCCGAAAAGGTACAGGCAGTCATCGACATGAAACCCCCAACCACTGTAAGAGATGTCCAGAGAATGACAGGCAGAATAGCAGCTCTGAATCGCTTTTTGTCAAAGTCAGCAGAAAGGAGCTTGCCATTCTTCAAAACTCTGCGGGGAGGAAAGAACTTCGAATGGACTGGAGATTGTCAAAAGGCATTTGATGACCTCAAAGAATATTTGAAGCAGCTACCCTTATTGACAAGGCCCCTGGAAGGAGAACAATTGTATATGTACTTGGGAGTCGGTGATTTCGCCGTCAGTGCGGTGCTACTAAAGAAGAACGAAACGATGTACCGCCCCATCTACTATGTGAGTAAGATACTATTAGACCCGGAGACCCGTTATCCGCTGGCCGAAAAGCTAACGTTAGCCCTTGTGATGGCCTCGCGTAAGTTGCGCCCTATTTTCAGGCACACCCCATCACTGTCTTGACGGATCAACCGTTAAGGCAAATCCTTCAGAAGCCTGAATACTCAGGGAGGCTAGTGAAATGGGCAGTGGAACTTGGAGGATATGATATCACGTTCCAACCCCGGCAGGCTATCAAAGGTCAAGCCCTGGCAGACTTTATAGTAGAATGCACCAGCCCGAGCGACAGCAGTGGAAGGAAAATTCAACCATGGTTATTGTATGTCGACGGGGCATCAAGTGCCAACGGAAGCGGAGCGGGTGTAGTCTTTGTATCACCAGAAGGGAAAGCCCTGGAATACTCCTTACGGTTTGGCTTCCCTAGCTCGAACAACATAGCGGAATATGAGGCTTTGATAGCCGGGATGAGGCTAGCAGAAAAGCTGCAGGTTCACCACCTGATAACACATAGTGACTCTCAGTTGGTGGTAAACCAGTTCAACGGGTAATATGAGGTTCGAGAACCAACTCTGGCCCCCTACCTGAAGAAAGTCCAGTCCCTGGCTCAGACTTTTAAGAGCTTCCAGCTGATACAAATTAACCAGTCCGAAAACACACACGCTGATTCATTGTCCAAGTTAGCCTCTTCCAATGAGACAAGAGGCAGGATAGTGAAGGTGGAGAGGCTCGAACGGCCTAGTATTGAAGAGGTCGATGTGTGTGACATTGAAACGAGAGATGACTGGAGATCCCCATTCAAGCAGTATCTCGCTGAGGATACACTCCCCCAAGATAAGGACGAAGCTCGTCGCTTAAGGATACAAGGGGCGAAGTTCACACTAATCAACGGGGAACTGTATAAAAGGGGATATTCGTCACCCTTGTTAAAGTGTCTGGGACCGGAACAAGCAAATTATGTCCTAGCCGAAGTGCATGAAGGAATTTACGGTGAACACTTGGGAGCTAGAGCCCTTGCTGCTAAGATACTGCGATCGAGATTCTACTGGCCGACATTGAAAAAAGATGCAATGGACAAAGCCCGCAGGTGTGACAAATGCCAAAGGTTTGCGCCGATCACAACAGCCCCAGTGACTCCCTCCCAGGGTACGATACAGCCGGTTCCTTTTGCACAATGGGGGTTGGACATTCTGGGGGCTTTCCCATTAGCCACGGGCCAAAGAAAATTCCTGTTAGTTGCCACCGACTACTTTACAAAGTGGATTGAAGCAGAGCCTTTAGCCACAATCACGGAGAAGAAAGTCGAGGCAATGGTGTGGAAAGACATTATCTGTCGATTCGGGATCCCACGCATCTTGAATGCCGACCATGGAAAACAATTCGATTGTAATGCCTTCCATGAATTTTGTAAATGCCTCAACATTCAGCTAAGGATTTCTTCTGTGTCATATCCTCAAGCTAACGGACAGGCCGAAGTCAGTAATCGAACTATTCTTCATGGGCTGAAGATCAGGTTAGACAAAGCTAAAGGGGCGTGGGTGGACGAATTGCCTAGTGTTTTATGGACATATCGTACCACTAGTCGGGTATCGACTGGAGAAACGCCGTTCAGTCTCGTGTACGGCACTGAAGCATTGATCCCCGTGGAAATTGGAGCATTGTCACCCAGGATGGTGCCCTTAGTAGAGGAAGAGAATTCACAAGCACTAAGGGAAAACCTGGATCTCCTTGATGAACATAGGGAAACCCCCGCTATTCGATTGACATCCTATCATCAGAGGGTGGCCAACTACTATAATAGCCGGGTGAGGGATAGACTAATGTCCGAAGGAGATTTGGTGCTCAGAAAGTCGCATATCACGAACGCCTTGAAAGCAGATGGAAAATTCAGAGCTAATTGGGAAGGTCCATTCAGAATCAAACATAAGATTGGGCCCAACACCTCTTTCATATATCTAAATCTTGTGACAGGATTCAGAAGAGCCATAAGAGCCTGAGGCGCTATGCGTCACTGTGGCCAGGCATGTATTCAGAAGAGCCGTAAGAGCCTGAGGCGCTATGGGTCACTGTGGCCAGGTGTATATTCAGAAGAGCCGTAAGAACCTGAGGCGCTATGCGTCACTGTGGCCAGGTGTATATTCAGAAGACCCGTAAGAGCCTGAGGCGCTATGCGTCACTGTGGCCAGGTGTATAATTAGACGAGCTGTAAGAGCCTGAGACGCTATGCGTCACTGTGGCCAGGCGTATATTCAGAAGAGCCGTAAGAGCCTGAGGCGCTATGCATCACTGTGGCCAGGTGTATATTCAGAAGACCCGTAAGAGCCTGAGGCGCTATGCGTCACTGTGGCCAGGTGTATAATCAGACGAGCCGTAAGAGCCTGAGACGCTATGCGTCACTGTGGCCAGGCGTATATTCAGAAGAGCAGTAAGAGCCTGAGGCGCTATGCGTCACTGTGGCCAGGTGTATATTCAGAAGACCCGTAAGAGCCTGAGGCGCTATGCGTCACTGTGGCCAGGTGTATAATCAGACGAGCCGTAAGAGCCTGAGACGCTATGCGTCACTGTGGCCAGGCGTGAAAGATTCAGACGAGCCGTAAGAGCCTGAGGTGCTATGCGTCACTGTGGTCAGGCGCGAAAGATCCGACTAGCCATAAGAGCCTGAGACGCTATGCATCCCTGTGGCCAGGTAATAAAAACATAAAGGCCGTAAAAACTGAAGACGCACTCGCGTCATAATAATCAGGCCTCAGAAAACGATATATCTATACGAAAAATTCTTTCTGAAAGTGTATCTTTCTACCAAGAATTGGGGAGTATACACGAATACATTCAAAACAAATACATACAAGTAAAATAAACAAACAGACAAAGGATGATAAACAACAAATAGAGAAGAGAGAAGTAATACAATACGAGGCATGAATAACACTTGGATTCCATTTCATTCAAAAAATATTACAAGTACATCTTTACGAGTACATTTAACAAAAGCAAAAAATCAAAACAACATGACAACAGAATATTTGAAAGGAAAAACAAAAAAAACAAAAACAACTGTCTAATCTTCAGGAGGAGGCCGGGGATCAGCTACAGACGGACCCTCGCTTCCTAAGGACTGCTGACCCTCCTCCCCGTCCAAGTCAAGGAGAGCACCAATAGGCTCAGGAGCATCTTCCAGGTCCACAGGCTCCCAAGGACCGGTGAGGTTGGCTAGATCGTCCTGGGCAGTCCTCTTGAAAACCTCATCCGCAGGTTCAGCCCCGGGTTTGTACTTAGTCCAGTCAGGGGCCTCGAACAGCATCACCTCATCCGTATACTGGAGCTCGGAGAATTCTTCGCCTTCCCTATGCTTCTCTAACCATGATCGAGCGAGGTAAAATCCGTATTTCACATAGGGATTTGAAAAATCCTCCTTCCGCCTCAAGCAATCCTTAGAAAGACGGTACTCCTTCACGGCTTCCGCCCTGATGTCATCAATCTCCACTCGGGTCAGTGAAGGAGTAGCCCGACTTTCTAACTCGGCGACGTAATGCTCGAGCTCCTGATTACGAGTAAGCAAAGACCCGTAGTTGGACTGCATACGGTCCAGTTCGGCGTGGGCCTCTTGGAGATCTTCATGAAATTTACTTGATCGGGCCGCCTCGACGGTAAGATCCCCCTTGGCCTGGTCCAAATCCTGCCGTGCCTTCGAGAGCTGCTCCTCTAAGTTCCATACCACGTTCGGAAGTTTGGACAAGTTGTTGACAGTGTTCGATAGCTCCATGACCTTGTCCTTCAACTCCCGAATTTCCTTATCAGCTCGCTCCCGATAGGCCCTGTGTTGAGCGTTATTGGCCACGGTCCTCTGAGCCAGCTGCAAAGAAATACAAAAAGTCAAACTCAAAAGCACAGCAAAAAGAAGTTAAACGAAAAAGAATATGAAAATTACCCTCATCACTTCCATATCAGCCAAGTCCTCCCCCTCCGGATAGTTCCTGAATATCCTAGCCTCGTCCCTCGGGAGAATAGTGGCCCAACTCAGTCGAGAAGCCACCCCGAGAGTGTCCAAGGTATCGTTGTCGCGAACTCCCAGGTAAACCCAAAACTCGGCTCCTCTCATGATAAAACCACCGTCCACAGGGTAAGACCTCCCATCGATAGGGCCTATCCTCGGGAGGATTGGCCTAGTCCCCATCGACGACTCGACATACAAACGCCTCCGGTTCTTTCGCTGGGATGGAATTATGTTGCATTCAGCGCGCTCTTCAGAACGAGACCGCCCAGATGAACTAGAAGCCCCCCGTGATGATGAAGGAACTCTCCCTCTATCCCAGGTGGTATCTCTTTGTTCCGAAGGAGGAGGGGGCATCTCGTGTCTGGAAACGGGTGGGGTTCAGGCCCGAGGCAACTGAGGCGGGACTGGTGCCTCGCTACGAACATCGTCAGCTAAACGAGGCCTCTTTCTAGTAGGATCGCTAGACGGACCGGCCTCCGAGACTTGACGCGCCAGTGATTATCGAAAGTGACTCATTTCTGCAAAAAAGAAAGAAAACAGATAAGTGGTCAAAAAAATGATCCAAACCAGCAAGCAGTAAAAAGAATAAAAAGTTACCATCAGGAGAATCAAAATGCTCCTGAAGGTACTCTATATTTATTGTATCGTCGTCAGGGAGCACCATGAAAGTTGAGCCGAACCCTTCCCAGTCGGTCAGGTCAGCTAAGGGTTCGCTGCCAGAACTAAACTCTACGTTGGTGCTCCCTATATCTTCCTGTGGCCTTAGAGGTTCGGGGTTCGACTCGGGGGGAACTAAAGATGGAGGATCCGAAGGAGGAACAGAAGGTCCGACAATAGGGACCGGACCCACACCCCAGCCAGCTAAAATCAAAATTTCATTTGATAACAAACTATCAAGGCTAAGGGGACGATCAACCAGTAACCTATTGACGTCCAGGGATAACTGTTCCCTAAGCGTAGAAATCCGGGGGCCCTTGGGGATTTCACGCCTAGTCTCCCAACGAGTAGGGAAATCCAGGCCCCCAGGCGTTTCCACGACAAGCCACTCCGATTCAAAATCGTGAAGCTTGTTAGCAGGTTTCTTGAATAACCTGTTCTCAAAGCCAGGCTGGTACACCCGCTGAAGTGAATAAGGCACTAAGCCGGGGCTGCCTCGAAATCTAAAAAATACATCAAGAAGGGGAAGAGATGGAGAAACACCCCTTAGACAACAGTGCACAGTAAATCCTACTAATTGCATCCATGCATGAGGATGCAGTTGTCCAGGGGATATCCTGTGCGTCCTAAGGAAAGAAGCTCCGAAGTCGGATAACGGAAAGCGGAATCCTAATTCTAAGGCTGCCCTAAAAATAACTATCCCGTCGGACACGCGACGTATGTCGCTTTCTTGAGGGTTTGGAAGTCTATAAGAGTACCCTCGGGCAAAAGAAACCTAGACACAAGGTCTTGGATGTCGGCTTCCTTTAAAGTCGACTTGACTCCTAGATCTATTTGTTTCCCTACACCGTGGCCAGCCATTTTAGAAGTTCGGGGAAAAATTAAAAAATAATTATGGACGACAGAGTTTACCTAAACAAAGGAAGTCAGCAAAAAAGAATTGGCGACAGAGTTTTCGGACTGGCGGTAGACTTGCGACACAGTAAGGCTTTACGCGAGAGAGCTGCGGCAGAGTGGCGACAGAGGTGCGGGAGAGTGGCGACAGAGTGTTTAGAGAATATGCAGCGGAGCTTTTTTTGCGAGAGAACTCAGTAGCGACAATGATGGTAGGGACCCAGTATATATAGAGGCGCGGCTGCGTCAACACACGCGCGGGAATCCGCACTGGCCCGAGAATAGCGAATGGCCCAAAAACAACGAATGGCCCAAGAACAGCAAATCCGGACCCAGATCCTCTTCCGCAGGAAAAATTCCTACCAAAGAGTGGGGAGCAATTGATGGTGGTCCTATCACCAGAGTCCACGGATACAGTGATTTACCAACCAGAGGCCGCCACGTGTCAAACACAAGATAAGCCACGTGGCTGTTACGGCGACAGAGTTCCACGCGACATAGTTGCTTGGTAGGCGACAGAGTCTCTAGGCGACAGAGACTCTGTCGCATAGCTTCTGCGCGACACGTTAGGTTGCAATAAACCTCTACCACATGGATCGCGACATACCTCTACCGCCTGCACTGCGAAAGAGCTCTACCGTTAGACCGCGGGAGAGGTTCATGTGTACTCTGCCGCATGCCGAACTGACCCGCAATTTGTCTAGCTTCGAACCGTGACAGAGTACCCAATGACTCTGTCTCGGCCCAGACACGCGCCTGGGCCTCAGCTCGAACCGACCCGGAAGAAACCTATAAATACCCCAAGTGAGTACTGAAAAGGAGGAGGAGAAAAAGAAAGAAGAAAAAAGAGAACCCTCTTGACTTTGGAAGAACATAATTCTCTTCTTCTTATATACAGAAACTCAACTTTCTAACTTAATCATCGGAGCGCGCGTGCAGGGACCAATCCCTGCGCCATCTGATTTCCATTGTTTTTGCAGGATATATACACGAAGAACACGTGGAAGAAATCGCATTGACGTCATCTCTTTGTCGTTAGCACAATTTGAATACGTGGAATTTATCATCCCGTTGTCGTTTTAGGAGGCAACATCAGGTTAAAACCTAAATTTAATATACATACATATATAATATAAATGTAGTACATAAATCTAAGAAATATAATCTTGGTAATTATAAAACAAAAATGAAATTTAATGATAAAATGTAGTTAAATTTTATAATTTTTATAATTTAAAGACAAAATTGAGAATTTATATCTATAGGTGACCCCCTATTTCCCCTTCCATTTTCCTCATTTCTTCCACCTCCGTTCACGCACCCAGGACCGCCGGTGACCAGAAACCCACACCCGAAACCGAAGTCCAGCCAAAGAGAGGACTCCGACTTCCTCTTCCCCCGAGCCGAGAGCTCAGCTTCACCTAGTGTCTCACCTCCTCCCTCACACCATTCTCTAAGCCCAAAACTAGGAACGATTTTCAGCCTTTCCCTCTCCTATTCGCATGTCAACAACACCACCGACAGAAAACTATTTTCTGCTCTTCCATTGGTGAAAACCCGTGAGCTTCAGGAGAATAAGCAAGGTGAGCAAAGCCTAGCTTTAGTTAAATTCTTGTTAAATTAGTATTGCAAGAGTAAATTTAGTGTAAGATTTAATTGGATTTCAGTTTTAAAGAAAATTAGAAGAAATTAGGGTTTGTAATTTGACAAAATTTGAGGGTTTTGATAATTAGATTAGAAACTGAATTTTTGGATAAAATTTATGAATATATTTAAGCTGAAATTACTGTTTATGATGCTAAATTTTATCTATTGTTGAAATTCTAATGTGAGCATTAGTATGGAGTATTTGGCCACTTAAGAATAATTAGGGACAACTTGTTTTGCTGAAAATTGAAGATTAAATTAGTAAATTCAAGTGTAAACAATATAGTTCTAGGATTTGCATGACTGAAATAAAAGCTATGTAATAGGGAGTAATGGATAATAGGTTTCGGCCATGGTGAGATAGAAATTACAACTTGTCTTACATGCTGTCACAACCCAAATTACCTAAAAATCACTACAAATTTTTCGTTTTATTTATAATTTAATTCTTACCTTTCTCTCATCGTGACCATCTTACCAAACAGGTGGGCTATGATTCGGTGTTAGTCACCTCTCACCTATTTACCATTACATTTCCATAATCACATTCACATATCAGGATTTACTATCCTTTGAATTTAACTAAATACTTATACAATGATATTTACATAACCTTACATTCCCGACATCATATACGTTTACAGTACTGTGCATTTACATGTTCAGATACAAAACTATAAAAATGTGTATACCTGTCTCTCAATGGGAAGCAGCGGATACCAAGATGCAAGTTCTCAACCGCTCACTAACTACTGCGAGTGCTCTGAAAAGATGAGAAAATAAGAGGGGTGAGCAAACCACACGCCCAGTAAGGCAATTATGCAAGTGAGTAGATAGCTCCATTATCTGCATGCTCATAATGCTATGCCCTTAAATCCATTTCTTTTCATTAAAATCTCACACAAAAAATCATGCATTTTATCAATGACATAGTTTATAAAACTATCCGTGCATATAGAAATCATGCAACTTATGCCTCAATGACATTTTATGAAAAATCATAAAATCATAATTAGCATGAATTAAATCCATATCATATATTAGTTCATGCCATGTAAAACCAATAATGAGAAACAATTCGTTCATGAATTTATCATTAAAGCATGGAAAACTCATCATGCTAGTCTCAGTATGCACGTGTGGCATATTATCTCACTGTGACACACAGTCTACAGGAGGTTCCAACACGGCTATATGCATGTCATATAAATCCATGTGCGAGCGAAGCTCTAGCACGACTCCATGCATATTCTTGATATCTAAAAATCTCGTGCGAGTGAAGCTCTAGCACAGTTTCATAAAAATCAGTAACATTTGCATACGAGTAGCACGCCAGTACAACTTTAAAAGAGTTATAAATCCATTTAAAATCACGTGCGAGCAAGCTTTAGCACGGTTTTATGCATAAAATCCATCAAAGCCTCGTGCGAGCAATGCTCCAGCACAAATGAATGCTCAAGTAAATCAAAACTCGTGCGAGTTACACTCCAGCACGGCTTGTGAAATTAAATCGATTAAATCACGTACGAGCAAGGCTCCAGTATGGCTTTTATGCAATTATCATATCAAAATAGGATGCGAGCTAAGCTCCAGCACCTCTCATGCATGTCAAATCTTTTAAATTAACGCGAGCAATCGCTCTAGCACCCTTTTTTGCATATCAGGTCAAAACAGAGTGCGAGCTAAGCTCCAGCACCTCTCATGCATTTCACAATAATAAAAATCAGTGCGAGCAACCGCTCTAGCACATTTCATGCATATGATGTCACACAAGTCGGCGCGAGCAACCGCTCTAGCACATTTTATGCACACTCATAAACGCAGATATAGTGCGAGCTATGCGCCAGCACTATCTGTTTTCATATAAACTTGATAGTTGGCATATTTTCCAAAGAAATTTCATTTAAATCTCAATAAAACTTACGTAGCGTTATATTGTGAAATTTATGCAAATACTGGTCAATCTATCGATTTGCTTTGCTTAAAAACCAAAAAAATTCCTTAAATCAGAAAATTTCTTAAATCATGCATTTCATGCATGTCATGCTTTCACCTTCCTTAGGTGAATTTTCCCTCAATAGGGGTAAAATAGCCTTTTACCTATTTCGAGTCCTTAAAATCTTTAATTTATTTCTAGGACCTTTATACATATTCTGTGTATACATACATATTCAGTGTATACAAAAACTATTAAAATACGCGTAGCAACCTCTAGCTACTCACACAATTCCCTTACCTCATTTTTTTGTACAGTCTGACCTTTACACTGATGTCTTGTCAGGCGGTCCGATTTGCTCCGAATCCAATCTTTGGAACTGCGGATAAATATTCATCAGGTCAAATACAATACAATTAATTGTATTTCATATTTTTTGGGCTTAATTTAAATCATTGGGCCCGTTTACCCATATTGGGCCCGATTGCACCATAATGGGCGTTAATCGGCCTTGAGCCCGTTTTTCACTTACTATTCACATTATCGAGGCCTATTGGGCTCATTGGGCCCATCAGTATTTATTGAGCCTCATTCTAAATTCCCGGATAGCTTAATGAATTATTTACGACAATATATCTCTAATTCCAGGATATAATTCATTTCATGCGAAATTTAAATCCGTAATTTATGCGGTAAATTTTCAACATGTATAACGATGCAATATTGTTGTAAATAAAGGTTACTTACTCGAGATTCCATGATAGTACGCAAATCGAGCTGACTTGAGCTCTCGTTTGACGTCACATGTCGAGCTACACAATTACATAATTTTTAGGGTAAATTTTCAGTCGAATATTAATCAAATTAAATATTCTGAAATTTAAATCGGTCAATTTCGACTGCTTACCGACTTACCCGTAGCTTGATTGCATCACTGAGGTTTTTCCACAATTTTTTCCCTTTTTCTCTTTCTTTTCCTTCTTTTCTGGCTGAACCGGTTCAATCCGATTCAACCCGGCTTAGACCGGTTCGGTTCAGCCGGTTCTGTCCGATTCGACCGGTTTAGGGCTTCGCCGGTTGGTTCTCCATCGGCTTCCATCGCCAGCAGTTTCGTAGGGTCGTCCGGTGCACGGATCTGCCCTCGGTTTCACCATGGCTGGCAGGAAAGTGGCCGATCCAGCTTTTCTCCCTTTCACCATTGATGCTGGTTCTTTTTGCCTTCGTTACCGGTGCTGGCCGCTGTTCTACTGGCCGATTGAGCCATCGATCGCGTCGCCTGCGTCTGAGGAACCATCGGCTAGGATCGGTTGGGGCTAGATCGGCGCCGGTGGCCATCGGTTTCCTTTTCTCCCTTTTCGATTTCTCTCTCTCTCCTTTCGTCGGCGTTCGTCGCTTCATTCAGGCTCACCATCACCGACGAGGCTCGGCTATCTGTCCCTTCAGCCGCCTCTCGCTTGGGCTCGTCGTCGGTTGCCTCCGTCAGTGAGGCAGAGGGGGCTCGGCTCCCTCACTTGTCTTCTGTTTCTATTTTTCTTTCAGAATCACGATTCCACGATTCTTTTTTTTAATTAATTATTTTTTTATTTTATTTTATTATTTAAAATTTATTTTTATTATTATTTTATTCATTAAAATATATTAACAATCAAAATATCCCAAAAAAATTCTTATTTAATTCATTTTATCCCTAAATGGATTTATCGGTCTTATTTTATCTTTCGGGATAATTTTTCGAATACTTTCGGGATAATTTTTCGATGTGAAATTTTTGATTAATTCCAATAAATTCATATCTAGATCAATTGGACTCGAAATTAACTATTTTCCTCATTATTGATCCAGATTTCGAAACTTCATATTTTTAATGAAAATCACTTATCGAATTTATACCGTATTTTGGTCTTTTGACCATTTTACCCTTCAACGTGTTCGGGAATACCATTTCAATCCTTCATTTGACCTTTAAATGCATTCGAGAATTTTTATTCATTCCATTTGAATCATAATAAATTACGATAAAATCGGGTCTTACATAATCTCCCCCACTTAAGAAATTTGATCCTCTAAATTAGAACCAAGTCAAACGGGTCCATAAACAACTCCGGGTACGTCTATCGCATCATATTCTTTAATTCTCATGTAACTTTTTCCGAAGTGTAATACTACCAACGGACTTAACTAGGGAGATCATCTTAAACCTCAACACTTTCTCCTTCCGTCTAATACCCGAATCGATTTTTTTTTCAACATACGTTATAATTTCATTGAGCTAAGCTGTTGGAGCTCATATCCGATCACATATGCTGGGTCCGGATAGTATTTCCGAAGTATCGAAAGATGGGACACATTGTGGATGCCTGCTAATTCAGGTGGTAACGTCAACCTATAAACCTTATCTCCCACTTTGTCTAATCTCTCAAGGGATTCTATCTAACGAAACTCAATTTGCCTTCTTTTCGAATCTCGTTATGTTCTTAGGACATGTAACTGCCACAATACTGATTCACCCTCGATGAATTCTAATGGTTTCTGTCTGCTCTGAGGTGTTCTTAATCTTTATCAATATAATTGAACATCCTCAGAGGTTTGTCTTACCAATTCGGAAGTAATTCTCTATATTGTCACCCACTTCTTCTTATCCAAGTCAGAAAACAACTCCCTACGGCCATATAATGCGTCATATAAAATGTTATCCCGATACTCAAGTGACAACTGTCATTATTGGTGAATTCGATTAGTAACAATTGATCATCCCAGGAGCTTATAAAATCAATGGCACACGCTCTCATCATATCTTCCAAAACCTGTACAGTCCCCTCTAACTGACCATCTGTCTAAGGACGTAAAGCTGTGCTAACTCTCAGTCAGGCTCTCATAGCTTAAAAATATTCCCAGAAGTGGAAAGTGAAGTGGGAATCCCTATCTGATACCATACTCATTGGAACGCTACATAATGTTCCACAATTTTTCGTACACATAAATTCGCCTACGCGCTTAGAGTATCTGGGGATTTCCATAACCAGAAGGTGGGTAGACTTAATCAATCTATCGACTATCACCCAGATAGCCTCGTGATTCCTGCGGTTCTCTATATCCCATCACGAAATTCATGGTAACTTGTTCCCATTTTCGTGTTAATATAGGTAGAGGCTGCAATAACCCTGCGACTTCTTTTGCTCTACCTTAATCTGCTGACATACGAGACACTTTTCCACAATCTCTACAATATCTTTTTTTTTCATATCTGACCACCAATACCCTTTTCAGAGATTTCGATATATTTATTACTTCCCGGATGCACTGTATATCCCGAAGAATGAGCTTTTGACAATAACACTATCTCAGCAACTATGGTCCTAGGGAGCACTTATACTGTCTCTGAACCTCTGTAAGTCATCATCACTCACTGTGAACTCTGTCACTATACCCTTCTGAATCTAACCCACACTATTGACACCATGCTGATCATCACGCTAAGCCTAGCAAATTCGGTCACTCAAATCCGGTTTTAACCTCAGGCTAGCTGTCACAAAATCACCGTCATCATCAGAAGGGATCACATCACTACTGAGGATCATAACTACTCTAGTAGCTCATGCTCCCTGACCATCATATGTGATACCATCCCGAGACTCTTTCTATCCAAGGCATCAGTCATTACATTAGCCTTTCTTGGGTGGTACAATGTTCACAATCATAATCCTTAGAAGCTCTAACCCTCTTAGTTATCTCATATTCTACTCGTTCTATGAAAACAGATACTCGGGGCTTTTACGATCAGTGCATACCCGAAATTTCTTACCATTTAAGTGGTGGCGTCATAATTTTAGTGTCAAACGCTATGGCTGCCAACTCTAAATCATGGGTCTGATAGTTTCTCTCATGGTCCTTGAACTATCTGGATCCATAAACGACTATCTTCCCATTTTACATCAATACATAGCCCAATCCTTATTTTGAGGTATCCATACACACTGAAAAACCTCTTGAGCTGTTGGTCATGGTGAGAATAATTACGGTGGTTAGTTTATTACTTCAATATACCAAAACTCACCGAAACTACTTCCATACTTTTCATCCCACTAGTATGCAATCTTTTTCCGATCGAGATGTGTCAACTGAGCAGCCAATTTCGAGAAACTCATAACACCTCGTCTGTAAGACAGTTTTCATTTGCTACTCATGCTCTTCCCTAGACTTCGAATACATCGAAATATTATCGCTAAAGATGACAACCAATCGGTCCAGGTAAGGTTTAAATACCTCATCGTAGTTGAGTTTCACTAAATATTTCAATCACCCATATCCTTGACCTATGTACGCATAAAAGTATAATGTCATTTCGAAATCGCTTCCGTTTAAGATACTAACCCGCGTCATTTCCTTTTTCTTATATTAATGGCTTTTATAAAATTTTAATTTTTTTTAACCTTCATGATTAATCGAATTCTATCTTTCTTTATCGTACAGGTAAAGGTATCCAAATTTTAAATGTATATATTACGACTGTCGATTTCAATTTATAGGTTATGTGTGCGCTTCTAAACGCTGTCAAGTCTTCAGACGGGGAGGTATTTTGAAATACCTTTATTAACCCTCAACTGACCACATAGACTGGTTATGGATATATCCTCCTTTTATCCTCGGCCGCAATTCATATTCACTACATATCGCTTAATCCAAATTACTTTACATATCAAAGATATTCTTACCTTGCATACGCCTCTTATTCCAATATATCTCGTATTCAGGATCTATCACATCTCAAAACTTATCTCCTTTCATATATCACTTATAACAAACTCTTTCATTACTTGTTAAAACTTACAGTATACTTTTCAGGGGTGAAAACATCACTATCTTAGGATAGCAATCTAAACATCATAGTTTTCAGCCGAATCAATCTATTCTCAAATATTACTTCCAAATTATTCATATTCCATTGAATAAAATTGACTGACACATCCTTTTTCTCCCGTTTTCAATTTACAATCCCTATACCCATATTCAGTTAGTGATAATCAGCTAACTATCATCATCTTGCCTAAGGGTACAGACTTCACATCTTTCACTAGCTTATAAACAATTGAAGGCGGTATGAATAAATGCGTGGCACTAGGATCAATTAAAATAATTACTTCATTATTCACAACTAGTGTGGTAGCTTCCACCACATCAGATGAAATATCAGTAGTGTCCTGGTCCAAAGCATACACTCGCCCTCATCCAACATCTTATTTATATGGTAACTACCATATATCCTACACTGCTTACACTTGCTACGGAGTAGGTTGATGTCCTCCAATCACAATACCTCTCGTAAGTGTTGAAAATGAATACACCAGGGGTTACCAATCATCTTACCCCGTGACTCATCAACTCTAATTTCTTACCAAACTACCTTTTTCCTGTTCTGACATCTTTGTCATTCTTTATTCTCTTTTTGTCTCAATTTTGACCCTTACTACCGTTTCCAATCTTAGAGGCGTGCAACTTATGATCTTATTCACACAATTGTAGTCTACGCACTGCCTCGGCATAGGTAGTGATATCTAATGGCCCAATCGGACTTTAATTGACAATCTGAACCCTTCATGAACTTTCAGACATTTGGACTCTCACTGTTCTTAGTGTCGGGGTCATATCTGGGCAGGTATATAAACTGAGATTCATACTCGTTAATCAACCAGTTCCTCTGGGTCAGAGTAAAGAATTTTATCTGTAATTTTCTTTAAGCAATGTCCAGGATATTCTGTCACCGGAATACATCTAGGATTATTTCTCATGTCCATTATAGATGTTTAACTCTTAACATGGGTCGAGCGGACTTCCACCAATGCTCCGACTCGCCCTCAATTCCCGTGCATACTCTGAGCAATTAGCTCCTAAAATATTTTTCACACTCCGCTCCAACCTCGCGAAGCGTGTCTCAATACTGCCCGATCTCTCTGTCGAACTCTGTCCGATCTCTTTGTCGGACTCTGTAGGCCATGCTCAACATCAGCCTCCACTTCAACCTCATCTTGAGTCTCATGTGGCGACTCAGCACGACTCTCAAGCCTACCTCTACGGCATCGGGCTCGTATACTGGCCTCTCTACCATAGCGGCTATCAGTTAATGAGTCTATTCTTACATTCAAAACCAAATTCTTAGCTGCACTTCCATCTCGATATACACAATTGTATCTAAACAACACACAGTACATTGGGATGTAAACTTCCTTAACTACTAACACCGACTCATATCAGGCCAACTTAAGCTCTGATACCAAAAACTGTCACGACCCAAATTTCCTAAAAATCACTACAAATTTTTCGTTTTATTTATTATTTAATTCTTACCTTTCTCTCATCGTGATTATCTTACCAAACAGTTGGGCTATGATTCGGTGTTAGTCACCTCTCACCTTTTTACCATTCCATTTCCATAATCATATTCACATATAAGGATTTACTATCCTTTGAATTTAATTAAATACTTATACAATGGTATTTACATAACCTTACATCCTCGACATCATATACGTTTATAGTACTATGCATTTACATGTTCAGATACAAAACTATACAAATGTGTATACCTGTCACTCGATGGGAAGCAGGGAATACCAAGATGCAAGTTCTCAACCGCTCACTAACTACTGCGAGTGCTCTGAAAAGATGGAAAAATAAGGGGGGTGAGCAAACCACACGTTCAGTAAGACAATTATGCAACTAAGTAGATAGCTCCACTATCTACATGCTCATAATGCCATGCCCTTAAATCCATTTCTTTTCATTAAAATCTCACACACAAAATCATGCATTTTATCAATGACATAGTTTATAAAACTATCCATGCATTTAGAAATCATGCAACTTATGCCTCAATGGCATTTTATGAAAAATCATAAAATCATAATTAGCATGAATTAAATCCAGATCATATATTAGTTCATGCCATGTAAAACCAATCATGAGAAACAATTCGTTCATGAATTTGTCATTAAAGCATGGAAAACTCATCATTCTACTGCATTTAAATCACTTCATTAAAGCTGCAGTATAAAATAACCCGAAGGGGTTAAGCATCTCATAAATCAATCTCATTAAAAATTCATTAAAAAATTTTGTTATAAAAGTCACCCTTCTTTTAGGGACACATTTCATAAAATCCTCTGAAAAATTTAGCATCATAGTAGAAAATCACAAATCGGGGGCCTGACCCCTCCCTCGGGTCTACCCTGGTCTATCGAGACCACAAGTTATATAATGTGAGACATGTAGGTGACTATATCAGTAACAACGTGGACTATGGCCATAACCTAGTGATCCCTGGCTACACGGTACCTAGTGTATGGGGTATCACACCTGAAATGGAGGTGGGTTAATCCTGTCGCCAGAACAACATAACATTAGGATTGCGAGGGCAAGGCTTGCTTCCTCGTGGCTAATGCCACTCCACTCCAACAATCCCCACGGTACAGCGTACTTCATGTGATATACATGGTACATCGTACTCCGTGAACCCAAGCTCAGTCAAGGGTGCCTGCAATAGGTCTTATCCACCCATACCATCTAGTCTCAGTATACACGTGTGGCATATCATCTCACTGTGACACATAGTCTACAGGAGGTTCCAACACGGTTATATGCATGTCATATAAATCCCTATGCGAGCGAAGCTCTAGCACGGCTCCATGCATATTTATAATATCTAAAAATCTCATGCGAGCGAAACTCTAGCATGATTTCATAAAAATCAGTAATTGCGTACGAGTAGCACGCCAGTACGACTTTAAAAGAGTTATAAATCCATATAAAATCACGTGCGAGCAAGCTCCAGCATGGTTTTATGCATAAAATCCATTAAAGCCTCATGCGAGCAATGCTCCAACACGAATGAATGCTCAAGTAAATCAAACTCGTGCGAGTTACACTCCAGCATGGCTTATGAAATTAAAAGGATTAAATCACGTACGAGCAAGGCTCCATGTGAGATCTGAGAATTTCAGACATATTTTAATTATGTAATATGAACTTGAAGCATAATTTATTGAGCTAAGTGAATTGTGGGAATGATAATTGGAGATTTATATGTTAAGTGTTTAAAATAAGTGTGAAGCTATGAGGATAGATCGATCTGGGAGAAGGAGAGATCGATCTGGTGAGTTAAAAATGACAAGGAAGGAGGAATTTAAGGAGCAGATCGATCTCCAATGGAAGAGGATCGATCTCCTTATGATTCTGTTTGAGAGAAGATCGATCTCATGAGGAAGAGATCGATCTCCAAATGTTTCTGTTTGGGAGAAGATCGATCTCCTCAAAGAGCAGATCGATCTAATAAAGCCATAAAGAGATCGATCTCACCCCTCGACAGATCGATCTCCTAGGCATAAAATTACCCCAAATCGCCCCTAAATTCAAATGCAGATCGATCTCATCAAGAGCCAGATCGATCTCCTACCCTCCGTCTATATAAGGAACCCTGCTTTCTCCTGCAATTTCGTTTTCTCTCTCTTCCAAACCCCATTTCTGTCGAAGCCCTAGCTTTCTCACTCATCCAAAGCACCCATTTTCGTCCAAATCAGAAGTTGTGGCAAGAAGGAAAGTTGTTCCTCATCCAAGGGAGAACAACATACTTGGAAATCGAAAGACGGATTGAATCGAGGCAAGAGATAAGCTCTCCACAAGTTTTGGGTAATTTCTAAACCTCGATCCTTATATTTGAGATGATTTTGGTGATAATGGTTGTTGGCATTGTGTTGAAATAGCTGAAAAATGATTAGGGATTGATGCAATTACAATGTAGTTGGAGTGATGATGATATTTAGCAACTTTGGCAAATTTAAGAATTTTGAGCTATAAATAGAGATTTAGACAATGTGGTGTATTAGCATAGATATTGTGGCATAGGAAATATAGAATGTTGAGGTGTTGCGAGCGAGATTGTGGTTTGTGATGGAGTTATGAGAATTGAGAAATTTGAGGTGTTATGAGCAATTATGCTCGATTTTAAGAATTGAGGTTAATGTGATAATGAGTATTGATGTTTTAACATCGTTTGGACAGCTCGGGAGTTTCAGAGTGGAATGCGAGGCTAGTTCGTGATACGGGGGAAACGATTGCACTATACGAGGTGCAAAGAGGTAAGGGAAAACTAAACCATTTGTGTATGTGTTTTGATGAACTGTTTATAGCATGAACCACGATTTGAGAATACAAGCATGTTTGGTGTTGTGTTGTGATATAATTGCACACGGTTTTTATAGCCGGTTGGAGCCCATTATTTTATGAGTTTATAAGCTGAGTGTGAAATTGCTTTATAAACCTTTGAGTTTGCGTGAAAAGTAAATTGGGCTCTACGTTAAGGCGATATTGAGATTTGAGAAAATGTGTGCGTGTTTTACCGGTTGAAACTCGGTTTTAATATGTTTTGTGTTGAGTACACAAATGTTTTAAATGAGTTTTATGAGAGAAAACCATTATGAGTTCTACGTGAAGGCATAACGTTTTATAAGATAATGGCTAATGATTGACTTAGGCGTGTCATGTTGAATACACATCGGGCCTTGCTCTGGTAGCATGTAAGACCGATATAGTGGGACGCCTGGGAACCGACCCAGGGACCACAGGCCTTGTTCTAGTAACATGTAAGTCCGATTATTCCTTCACTTTGGTAGCGTTGGGAGGCCTTGCTCTGGTAGCATGTAAGTCCGATATTCCTCCGTTTTGGTAACGAGAGATGCCTCCGTTTTGGTAACGAGAGATGACCCCTGTTCTGGTAACGCTGGGTGGCCTTGTTTTGGTAGCATGTAAGACCGAGAGAGTGGGCCGCCTGGGAACCGACCCAGGGACCACGTGATAGTGTGCATGAGGCGAGGCATTGCTCTGGTAGCATGTAAGGCCGGGCCTTGTTCTGGTAACATATAAGTCCAATATACCATGCATACGACCATATTGTCGACGTTCCCTCTATACGAGGATGCCTGGGATGCGCACCCAGAGGAGATTACATATTTGATGTGCCATGACGAGTTTTAATTGAGTTTTATTGCCTAGTCTCATTTTACACATGAGTTGTGTTTTGTGACCTTGTCACGTGCTATTTACTGAGGTGATTTTTATCACGTATTTTGAGAATAGCCATTATCGCATATATTTACACATGCTTGTGAGTGCTCGATATTGAGCCTTTTTACCTCCATGTTTTCACATGATTTATGAGTTATGAGATGATGATGTTTTGAGAACTTTCATGCTACGATTTCGAATGAGCTTCATAAACAAATACATATTTGTGATGTGTGATATAGTTTATATAACTGAGTTCCCTTACCCCCCTTACTAAGCGATTTGGAAGCTCACCCTATTTTCTCTTCCCCCAGATCGCTTCAAGTGAAGTGAGTTCCCTGCGACGTACGGGTTAGAGGCTAGTGGAGGACTTGAGCTCCAGGCCGTATTTTGTGTATTGAGGTAGATATTTAATATTCATGTACCTAGACTAGAGTTATATTTACAGACATTCATTGTATAATGATGTACGGGATGTATTAGGATTAATTAAATTGGAATCGAGTAATATATAGGATACTATATTATGATGAGATCCTGAGGCATGATAATTATGATGATGTATGACACTGCACAGGAATGCACCCTTAATTGTGAATTGATGAGTAAAAAGTTTTAAATTAGCCATATTTTCCGCGCTTCCGGGGCGTCACACTCCAGTACGGCTTTTATGCAATTATCATATCAAAACAGGATGCGAGCTAAGCTCCAGCACCTCTCATGCATGTCAAATCATTAAAATTAACGCGAGCAATCACTCTAGCACCTTTTCATGCATATAAGGTCAAAACAGTCAAAACAGAGTGCGAGCTAAGCTCCAGCACCTCTCATGCATTTCACAATAATAAAAATCAGTGCGAGCAACCGCTCTAGCACATTTCATGCATATGATGTCACACAAGTCGGTGCGAGCAACCGCTCTAGCACATTTTATGCACACTCACAAATGTAGATATAGTGCGAGCTATGCACCAGCACTATCTGTTTTCATATAAACTTGATAGTTGACCTATTTTCCAAAAAAATTTCATTTAAATCTTAATAACACTTACGTAGCGTTATATTGTGAAATTTATGCAAATACTGGCCAATCTATCGATTTGCTTTGCTTAAAAATCAAGAAAATTCCTTAAATAAAAAAATTCCTTAAATCATGCATTTCATGCATGTCATGCTTTCACCCTCCTTAGGTGAATTTTCCCTCAATAGGGGTAAAATAGCCTTTTACCTATTTCGAGTCCTTAAATTCTTTAATTTATTTCTAGGACCTTTATACATATTCTGTGTATACATACATATTCAGTGTATACAAAAGTTATTAAAATATGCGTAGCTACCTCTAGCTACTCACACAATTCCCTTACCTCATTTTTCTGTACAGTCTGACCTTTACACTGATGTCTTGTCACGCAGTCCAATTTGCTCCGAATCCAATCTTCGAAACTGCGGATAAATATTCATCAGGTCAAAAATAATACAATTAATTGTATTTCATATTTTTTGGGCTTAATTTAAATCATTTGGCCTGTTTACCCATATTGGGTCCGATTGCACCATAATGGGCCTTAATCGGTCTTATGCCCGTTTTTCACTTACTATTCACATTATCGAGGCCTATTGAGCTTATTGGGACCATCAGTATTTATTGAGCCTCATTCTAAATTTCCGTATAGCTTGATGTATTATTTGCGACAATATATCTCTAATTCTAGGATATAATTAATTTCATGCGAAATTTAAATCCGTAATTTATGCGGTAAATTTTTAACACATATAACGATGCAATATTATCGTAAATAAGGGTTACTTACTCGAGATTCCATGATAGTACGCAAATAGAACTGACTCGAGCTCTCGTTTGACGTCAAATGTCGAGCTACAAAATTACATAATTTTTCGGGTAAATTTTCAGTCGAATATTAATCAAATAAAATATTCTAAAATTTAAATCGATCAATTTTGACCGCTTACCGATTTACCCGTAGCTCGATTGCATCACTGGGATTTTTCTCAATTTTTTCCCTTTTTCTCTTTCTTTTCCTTCTTTTCTGGCTGAACCGGTTTGGTTCGGTTCAACCTAGATCAGACAAGTTCGGTTTAGCCGATTCAGTTCGGTTCGATTGGTTCAGGGCTTCATCGATCGGTTCTCCACCGGCTTCTATCGCCAGCAGTTCCACGGGGTCGTTAGGTGCACGGATCTGCCCTCAATTTCGCCATTGCTGGCCGAAAAGTGGTCGGTTCGGCTCTTCTCCCTTTCGCCGTCGGTGCTGGTTCTTTTTGCCTCCGTTGCAGGTGCTGGCCGTCGTTCTACTGGTCAATTCAGCCACCGATTGCGTCGGCTGTGTCTTGGGAACCATCGACTAGGGTCGGTTAGGGCTAGATCGGCGTCGTTGGCCGTCGATTTCCTTTTCTCCCTTTTTGGTTTCTCTCTCTCTCCTTTCGTCGGCGTTCGTCGCTTCATTCAGCCTCTACCATCACCGGCGAGGCTCGACTGTCTCTCCCTTCAGCCACCTCTCGCCTGGGCTTGCCGCCGGTCGCCTCCGTCAGTGAGGCTGAGGGGACTCGACTCCCTGACTTGTCTTCTGTTTCCATTTTCCTTTAAGAATCGTGGTTCCACGATTCTTTTATTTTTTAAATTAATTATTTTTTATTTTATTTTATTATTTATAATTTATTTTTATTATTATTTTATTCATTAAAATATATTAAAAATCAAAATATCCCAAAAAATTCTTATTTAATTCATTTTATCTCTAAATAGATTTATCGATCTTATTTCGTCTTTCGGGATAATTTTTCGATGTGAAATTTTCGATTAATTCCAATAAATTCATATCTAGATCAATTGGACTCGAAATTAACTATTTTCCTCGTTATTGATACAGATTTCGAAACTCCATATTTTTAATGAAAATTACTTATCGAATTTATACCGAATTTTGATCTTTTGACCGTTTTACCCTTCAACGTGTTTGGGAATACCATTTCAATCCTTCATTTGACCATTAAATGCATTCGGGAATTTTATTCATTCCATTTGCATTTTCATTCCATTTGAATTATAATAAATTACGATAAAATCGGGTCTTACACATGTTATCAAAGCAAGGCTAGTCTTACACGCTATCAAAGCAAGGCCACCCATCGCTACTAAAGCGGGGTCATCTCTCGTTACTAGAATGGAGGCATCGGTCTTACATGCTACTAGAGCAAGGCCCGGTCTTACATGCTACCAGAGCAAGGCCACTCAACGCTATCAAGTGGAGTATCGATGTGCATCTCATGACAAGCCTTAATCTTAGTAAAATATGCCATTATTGTATTAAACCCGTTTTGCCTTCACGTAAAGCTCATCTAGAAAACTCATTTTCGTTATAAAACATTGTGTTCACAATTACACAAAATTCATCAAAACCGAGCTCAAACCGGTAAAACACTCACACATTCATCAAATCATCAAATCAACTCATTTCTTATAAACATGCTCATTCATCAAACCTTTTTCACACTAAAAAGGTATTTTCATCGTTTAGAAGCTCACATGCACAAATGTCAGACCCGAATTTTATGTAGCTTGTTCCTTATGATTCCTATGTGTATGAACACATTATTACATAGTTGAATCATAAAAAGAGTATTTACTAACATGCAATCGACAATTTGAGAAATTAAAAATGCATATAAGCTACATAACAACGAGATAAGGGTTAAGTTGATTCCCGAACGAGTGCAGGGGTAAAACGGTCAAATGACTGAAATTCGGTATAATTTCGATAAGACAATTTCATTAAAAATATGAAATTGAGGAATCTTGATCAAAATCGAGGAAAATATTTAATTTCATGCCCAATTGATCAAGAAATAAATTTATTAGAATTTATCAAAATTTTTACCTCGAAAATGAGCCTGAAAATATTAGAAAAATGTACCGAAAAGGTAAAATCTGACTGATAAATTTATTTACGGACTAAATGAATTTAATATGATTTTTTAGATATTTTTGGGATATTCTTGAGATATTTTAGGTTTTTTATTATTATTTTAAGAATAAAATAATAATAAAAATATATTATAAATAAAAGAAAAAAACGAAAGGAAATTTGAATTTGGGACGCGGGGAGAGAGAAAAAAATAGAGAGGCAAATCGACGCAAGCCGACCCGAGGAAGAAGGAGTCACCGGCGAGCATCTGGCGACCCCACGGCCAGTCAAGCGGTCGAAAAAGGAAGAGCACGTCTGTGGGCACCCATCGGCACCGGTCACGCCCTCCACCGTCGTCGAACGTCGGCGAATCGAAGAGGAGAAGCCGCGGAGGAAAAGAAGAGATTCGGTGGCAACCGACGGTGCTTGGTCCCGATCGAGCCCAACCGAGTGTTACCCAGGCTGAGGCGCTCCGAACTGCGATGGTGATGTGTCGGGAACCGACCGGAATACGTCGGTACGACCAAAGGAAGCCTTAACCGGTCGGCGGTTTCGTGAAGAAGGTTCTGCACTGAACCGGACCGGACCGGTTCAGCCAAGGAGAAAATGGGAAAAAGAAGAAAAAGAAAGAAAAAGGAAAAGGGAAATTTTTGGGATTTCACCGGACTTCGGGTAAGTCGATACGAGGTCAAAAGTGACCGATTTGATTTTCGATAAATTTATTTAAATTCTATTTAATCGAAAATTGACCTGGAGTTAAATATACAAAATTGTGCAGTTCGACGATAAATTCTGAACGGAAGCCCGATCGAACTTCAATTTGCGTACCATCGCATAATCTCGAGTAAGTAAAGCTCATTTATGACAATTTATGTGATTATTGCGTATTTAAGATTTATTTTACGCATTTTGGATTAAATTTCGTATTTAGTGAATTATATTCGAAATTTCGAATTAACTGTCGTAAATGATATACAGGCTATCCAAGGAGCTTGGAATAAAGCCCAATGGGTATTGATAAGCCCAATGAGTCGATGAACCCTGATGAAGGGAAATAATAAGTGAAAAACGGGCTTAATACAGATTAAGGCCCATTAAGGATTATTAAGGTCCATTAAGAGAAATAGACTGTATTTAATGTGAAATACAGTGGAAAAAGTGTAATTAACCTGATAAATGGTTATATGCAGCTCCAAAGAGTATTGGAGGAGCAAATCGGACTGCTGAAACGAGCAGCGCAGAGAAAGTGAAATTTCTTGAGTGATTGCAGGTAAGGGACTTTTGTAAGTAGTTAGAGATACCTGCACGTATTTTCATCTGCTTTTACATTCACTTAAAAACTCTGAGGGTCAGAGAAAGAGAATAATAATTATTGCGACTCGATAGTGGCAAATTATGATTTTACCCCTAGTTAGTCAAAAAGTCAACTTTTGTGAAAAGTTGTAAAAAAGCATGGAAACCACTATTTTGAGTGTTTAACTGCTGTTTAGCAGGAGAATAAATAGATGGGCTAATGATTTTAAGGTTGATGTGAAATAAGCACACTTTATAGTGCTAATTTTGTTGTTTTGTAAATCATTCCTTTTTAAAGAGCCATCTATCATATTTTGTGAGAATGAATCGTGCTGGAGCACAACTCGCACTGGATTTCATATATTTTTCACATACATTAGTGCTGGATTTTGATTCGCACTAGATTTTCATGACATGCATGATAGAGTACTGGAGTTATTACTCGTACTCAGTTTTATATGATATATGCATGAGAGAGTACTGGAGTGATTAGCTTGTACTCGAGTTTTTCATGAGATGCATGACAGAGTGCTGAAGCATTACTCATACTCGATTCTTCATGGTTTATACATGACATAGTACTGGAGCTATTGCTCGTACTTGATTTGATGATATTGTGCATAGCATGGTACTGGAGCTATTACTCGTACTTGATTTAATACATGAACTATGCATTGACCTAGTTGCTGGAGGTTTACTCGCACTAGAGTTGAGTTTGTGATGTGAAACAGTGCTTGAGCTGAGTGTCGACTGTGAGTCGCACTCAAGACGCGCACTGTATGTGATATATAATACATGTTAAAACCCATGCCAGAGTCCTTGTGTGACTGTGTGTTACAACTAGAGAGGATATCCGCATGAGGGTAATATAGACGTGGTATGATATCCCATGGTTTGAGGGCTAAGACCTATGGCAGGCACCCCGACTGTGATGTAGGGTCCACGGGTGTACTTTGTACCGTGCCCGGGGCATGGGAGTACGCTGTACCGTGTGTTGTTATATAGCTGACGGTTGTAATGGACTGACCATCTTCCCGTTGCAGCAGTGATGCCCCGCACACCTAGTACTGTGTTGCTTGGGATCACATGTCGGATATGATCATAGTCCAGGATACTATTTGCATTTCACCACAGAGTCTCACATGATATATCACATTGATTGACTGATTTAAATTACGGACAGACCTGAGGGATGGGTCGGACTTCGATTTTGTGTTGTGAATGATTTAAATGCCATACTTATTGTGATTAAATATACATGGCATGATTTATCTAAAGGCATGATTTATATAAAGATGCATTGTTTTGCACTACATGCCTATATTTGAGAAAGAAAGCATGATTTCTATACATGGGATTTAATCTGTACAAGTATACATATATATATATATATTTTAAAGACATGCTTTTAAAGTGAGTTAAGGAAATAATGTTTTCAAGGCATAGCATTATTTTGAGTAGATAGTATAGATATCTACTTGCTTGCCTGATTTTTTTACTGAGCTTGTTGTATGCTCACCCCCCTTTCTTTACATCTCTCTACAGAGCATCGGCAGTAGAGCGAGAGTTATTGAGGGATAGTGTTCCTGAGTCCACTACTTGTTCCTATCGATTGCCAGGTATACAGACTTTGTACGGTTATATATCTAAACATAGAAACAACACAGTGATGTATACGATATATATTATGGGGAATGTATTTGTATTAGATTTTATAAAATCTTACATGTATAATAAAAGCAGTTACAGTCAGTAATAGTATATTGACATGTATGTATGATAATGGAAAATGTGGTAAGCGAGGACTCTGACATCGAATCACAGCCCAACCATTGAGGAGAGGAAAGGTAAGTTAAAATGCGAAAAATTTGTAGTGGTTTTTGGTTAAGTCATGGATTGAGAACGGGTCCTGACAACAAACATTTTATTTCCCTTACCTCTTGCACTCTGAGTGGTGCAACATCCCCCGAGTCTCGGGTTAGCCTCGTTTCTCGTGTCGAATTCCCGAGCTATCCAAACATCATATAATTGTCAATATACATCATTCTCATTGCCCATTTCTTTCTCTTACTCATTCTATATCAACATTTCCCTTTTCATCCTATTTATACCCATACTCCCTAAACTACATCCAAGCTACACAATCGTACATACATACATTGTCTCAAAACTCCTCCTACATCTTTATCAACACCTTAGCTAGCTCATGATCCCTACTTGACTTAAACATTTCCAACTAAATATATATATTTATTCACCAATATCTATACAAAATGATAATACTTAAAAACAAGGGTCATGTGAGCTCACCTAGCTTGTCTTCTCTTGAGTAACTTGTAGAATCCTTGTCTCTTCCCTTTTTGTTCAAACCACCTTTTGATTTTCTAGTATGTTGTTCTCTTTACCAAGAGGAACAACTTTGCCTCTTACCTCTTTTTTCTTACTCTGTCTAGAATGTGGTGAATCTTAGAGAGAGAAAGCTTGGTTTTGGGTAAAAATGGTGAGTGTTGGTGTTTGTAGGTGAGAGAGATTCGGTTTCAGGCAAAAATCTCGTGATCCTTATATAGACATGGCATGTGAGATCGATCCGGTATCATGAGGAGATCGATCTTTGCCTGGTTTCAACTACTCCAACTGCTCAATTACCAACTACAAGATCGATCTGGTAGAGGGTGGGGATCGATCTGTTCTTCACAGAACCAAATGGAGATCGATCTATTTTCCAAGAGGGATCGATCTCTTCCAGGTCGAGATAATTGAAGATCGATCTGCCCTTGTGTCAGGATCTATTCTTGTTAGGCAGAGGTAATATGAGATCGATCTGCCTGTCTGCTATTGTATAGTCATTGCATTCTGGAGTCATGGGATCGATCTTCCTTCTCTATGAGATCGATCTGGCCTTTATAATTTCATTGCTGCTGCATAAATTTACAGGAAACTCAAGGTAAAACTTACCACAATCTACTCTATAGACCATATTTCAATCCTTAGACTTATAAGACTTAAAACTTTATCTTCTTATACTTCATTAGATTCAAAACTTACGTGTACATCGAAATATCATAACTACATTCACCAAATTATAAATCTCATATTGTAACCTTATAGCTAAATACATAGAATTCTCAGGCCTCACATCCTCCCCACGTTTGGAGAATTTGGTCCTCCAAATTTAACTCGATCTATTAAATAGCTGAGGGTACTTCTCGTTCATAAGACTCTCTAGTTCCCAAGTTGCTTCCTCCACTGAGTGGTGTTTCCAAAGGATCTTAACCAGGGGAATCTTTTTTGTCTGAAGTACCTTTTCCATCCTGTCGAGTATCCGGATGGGTTATTATACATAACTCATATCTTCCTGAACATCCAATGCTTCATACTCGATGACATGGGAGGGATCCAGATTATATTTCCTCAACATAGATACATGAAAGACATTGTGTATCCCGAAAAGCTATGGAGGTAAAGCCAACCAGTAAGCAATGTCTCCCATTGTCATGACCCAATTTATCATTTCTAACCAAAAATCGCTATAAATTTTTCGCGTTTTCCTTTCCTTACCCGGTCGTGAACAAACTCACCACTACATAGTTGGGCTGTGAGTCAATAATAAACATCCCACAACATTCATTCTCAAATAAATCAAAAGAAGTGTCATTCATTTCAAGTTAAGATATACATGACACATTTTCTAACTTTTACATCCCCACATTACAATACAAATTGACTACTGTGCTTGTACATTGTTTAGATACAAAAAGAATCTCTGTGTATATACCTCAGGGTGATGGAGATGCAGCGGATGACTCAACGAAATGCCTCAGTCCACACTGGGCCACTATGTACGCTCTGTAGAGGGGGAAAGTAGAGAGGGATGAGCAACCACACGCTCAGTAAGGCAATAATGCAAGCATGGTGGATAACTACTCTATCTACATGCTGATAGTGTTATGCATAAATCGTTTATAATTGGAGCATGAGGAAATAAAACTATGCCACATGTATATACATATATCATGTATCGAAAATCATGTAAATAGGCATAAAACATGGAAATATCAACATATAAAACTATCTCATGCTCAATCTCAATAAAAGTTGTCACAAAAGGGCAATTCATTTGAGAAACATCCTTTTCAAATCACTTTACATGTCATCACAATTCAAATCATCATTTCAATAAATCACAACTCCCACAAGGCTTGACCCTTCCCTCGGGTCTACCCTGGACAAATCACAGTCATACTCATATACCAAAACTATGTGGTACTAAGTAATATCAAGTGAGACGGGTCACTATATCTCAATGGACTATGTTGGCCAACTATGTTATAAATCATCCCAGACCACACACATCCAGGTGTGCGGGGTATCATGCTGGTACGAAGGTGGGTTAGTTCTTTGCCAGACTTTCTCATCACATAACCACCATGCGGTACATCGTACTCCATGTGATATACACGATACAATGTACTCCATAGACCCATGCCATGATTGGGGGTGCCAGTCGTAGGTCTTATCTACCCCATACCAAGTGTAAACTCCATTGACTCAAGTGCATGTGGAGATTTTCGTACCCATGTAAGAGAGCTTCCCTGCCCACTCTGGCTTAAGGATGTTGTACTTTAGGGTCTTACAGTAAGAGAGCCTCCCCATCGAACAGAGCCTCCTCGCCCTCTCTGGCTTGAGGATCTTACCGTAAGTGAGCCTCCCCGCCCTCTCTAACTTGAGGATAGAGGGCTTGAGGATCTTACCAACTTCCACGGCATCATACGTACCACAGTGTGAAAACTTGTGCGAGTAGGGCTCTAGCACGATTTATGCATCATAACTAAACCACCTCGTATGAGTAACGCTCTAGTACAACAATTGTGCATCAAATCATGAAGAAACCACGTACGAGCACAGCTCCAGTACGGTTATATACATAAGAAAACCACTCAAAATCCACGTACAAGCAGAAGCTCCAGTATAGTTTATAAAATCATCATCATAGTTTCTAAATCAAGGTGCGAGCTAAGCTCCAGCTCGTTTCATACAAATAAAGGCATCAAAATCTAGTGCGAGCGAGGCTCCAGCGCGATTTATATCACACAAATATGATAGGTGGCTCATATATAATCAAAAAAATCCCAAAATCGGGTTTAGCACCTCACAACTGCTATTTCACGAAATCATTCAAACACTAGCCAACATATCCATTAATTTGTTCGAAACCAAGCATTATGTTATGTGAAAACATTTCAAACACATGATTTATGCATTTATTAGCCTTACTATCCCTTTTATAATAATCATTTCAAAACCAAATCTCATACATACTCGTAGCTATTCACATACATCATCAATCATTTTCTCAAACAGTCATACACTTCACAAACGCCCTATATCCATCCATAAAATACGAGCAACTACCTCTATATACTTATAGAATTCCCTTACCTGGAATCGCGTCACGTGATTCCGTTTCCTTAGAGCTGCTTACTTGTGTGGTTCGATTCGTCTCCAACGAACTCTCTGAAACTGTAAAAAGTTGCATATTACATCGATTTAGTTCATATACCTCAACTCTTTTGTTCGCTATAGTCGATTTAACCTATAGCCTCTATTAATCCTCATAAGGCCTAGTTTTATCGTTTTACTCATACCTTGAGTTAATTGATTTATTTTAGGCCTATTGATTCATACAAAATCAATATTAAATCGACATTAAGCTCATAGTGCTCATATTTCACCAATTTCTTCACTATGGCATTTTATCAAACATCTTACATACTTATTTCTATAAATCCTCTAAACTCACAATGTGGCTTTATTTAACCATTACAACTCATTCATATTACTTCAATAACAACTTGTCATAATCCATAAACCTCCAACTCATTAAAATCACACTTTTTCACACTAACCCATTCTATTTTCTAGGTCACCCTAGTTCCATCATAACCTAGGTAGTTTTGACCATCAACACACATGCAAATCAACTCCAACACATTAAATAGACAATGTACTGGGCTGAAGTATTAGAAACTTACCAAATCTAGCTTTTCTTCTTGCTCCAAAGAAAAATACACATTGCTCCTTTAATCCAACAAATGTGGGTTTGAATCCAAAGTAGGTTGTTCTTCTCTTTAATATGAACAACTTTGTATCTAATAGGCTTTCCTCAAATCTAACTGGAAATGGGAGGCTTTTAGGAAGAGAAATCTAGGTTTTGGGTTGAAATGTAAGAAATGGGGGTTGTTTCCGTGAGTTGTAGATTTCACTGCTCCTATTTATAGAAATTGCTCAATGAGATCGATCTGTCGAAGCATGAGATCGATAGGTCCTCTTAAATCCCTCATTTTCACTCCAATTTGAATGCATGAGATCGATCTATCGAAGGCTTCAGATCGATCTGTCTCAGGCAGTAGCATATGGAGATCGATTTGCTTCCTGGGGAGATCGATTTGCTCCTACCCGAGAGCTAAGGAAATTGATCTGTTTGCATGAAAATCGATCTTCTCATTACAGAATGTTTAGCAGATCGATCTGGCTCCATTGGAGATCGATCTGTCTTGTTCCATTGCTCAACAAGAGCATTTTTAGCCCTCCCAAATCGATCTCTCATACTATGAGATCAATCTGGCCTTCATATTTCTAGATTTTTATGCAGTTTCCTGCAGCAACTCATACCCAACTTCATACATTTTGCTGCCATAGTCATTTCCTAATTCATCCACCTGTGAAACCTGCAATTGGCATCCATTCATACCTTATACATATTAAAACTTGTGTGCATACTTTGTATAATCCAAGGTATATAATATAAAGCTAAATGGAAGTACACCTCGTTCCATTTGCTGCACTACTCATTTTGAATTCCAATCACATTCATCACTTATGAAAGTCCATTTCCTCATATTCATACATAATGAAACTTACTCGTACATAAAAAATTCTTATTACAAGTGTGTACATTTTATTTATGGACTTTACATCACTAATGCTTCACATTACAAGTACATATGTATTACTTATGAATTCATAGAGTTTACACCCGAAAATACGGGTCTTACATTCCTCCCCCTTAAAAGAATTTGGTCCTCCAAATTAGAACCAAGTTACTCCTCAAAAAGTTAGGGATATTTCTCCCGTATTAAGTTCTCCAATTCCCATGTGGCCTCTTCCACTGTGTGATGTTGCCAAAGAACTTTTACCAAGGGAATTGTCTTATTTCATAACACTTTCTCTTTTCTGTCCAATATTCGAACCGGCTTCTCAACATATGTTATACTCTCATTGAGCTCCAACGGCTCATATCTTATCACATGTGCCGGGTTCGGGTGATACTTTTGAAGCATAGAGATGTGGAAGACGTTATGAACATTTACCAAGTCCGATGGCAATGCTAACCTATACGCCTTATCTCCCACTCTCTGCAAAATCTCGAAGGGTTCGATATATCTAGGGTTCAGCTTGCCCTTCTTACCAAATCTCATAATACCCTTCGAAGGTGAAACTCTCAGAAATACCGACTCATCTACATCAAACTCTAGTGGTCTCTGTCTCTTGTCAGCATAACTCTTTTGTCGGCTTTGAGCTGTCAGTAATCTCTTGCAAATGAATTGGACGTCCTTAGATGCCTGTTGCACTGAGCTGTCAGTAATCTCTTGCAAATGAATTGGACGTCCTTAGATGCCTGTTGCACTAAGTCCGGAGCAAAAATTTATTTGTCACCAACCTCTTCCCATCTAATGGGGGATCGACATCTGCGTCCATACAGTGCCTCATAGGGTGCCATCCCGATACTCGCATGATAGCTATTATTATAGGCAAACTCAGTTAACTGCAAGTGATCATCCTAAGAGCCTCCAAAATCTAGCACACACGCTCTCAACATATCCTTTAGGGTTTGTATAGTCCTCTTTGACTGCCCATCTGCTTGAGGATGAAAAGCGGTGCTAAAACTCAAATGGATCCCCATCGCTTCCTAAAAATGTTCCCAAAAATGGGAAGTGAAGCGGGCATCCCTATCAGAAACAACGCTCACTGGTACACCATGTAATCGTACTATCTCTCGAACATATAGTTTCGCCAACTGACTCAGAGTATCGATAGCTCTCATAGCTAAGAAATGGGTTGATTTAGTCAACTGATCCATAATAACCCATATGACATCATGACCTCTACGGATCCTCGGCAATCCCATCACAAAATCCATGGTGACATATTCCTACTTCCATGTCGGTATCGGTAGAGGCTGCAATAGCCCTGCAAGCTTCTGATGCTCTACCTTCCCCTGCTGACACATGAGACACTTAGCGACATATTCAGCAATGTCTCTTTTCATTCCAAACCACTAATAAACCTTCCGAAGGTTCTGATACATCTTAGTACTCCTAGGATGTATCATGACTTTGATGAGTGAGCCTCTGATAAAATCAGTCTTCTGATCTCAGGATCCTCGGGAACACACACTCTGCCTCTGAACCTCAATAAGCCATCTGTACTCAGCTCAAAATCAATACCCACACCTGCCTGTATCAGTCTCAACCAATCAACACACTGTCGATCGCTCTGCTGAGCTTGCCTAATCGACCAATCAACACTGGCTCTAATTTCATACTAGCCATAATCCCAACTCTCTCTGATCCAGGTGGGGACACATCCAAACTGAGGTTCACAATTTGTTCCAACAACTCGTGTTCCCGTACCATCATATAAGACACCAACCTTAGGTTTTTCCTGCTCAAAGTATCGATAACTACATTTGCCTTACCCAAGTTGTACAGGATTTCACAATCATAATCTTTCAGGAGTTCGAGCTATCTCTTTTGTCTCATATTTAACTCTTTCTGCGAGAATAGGTACTTAAGGCTCTTATGATCCGTGAAAACCTAAAATTTCTCACTATAAAGATAGTGGCGCCATATTTTCAAAGCAAACAATACGACTGCCAACTCCAAATCATGTGTCGGGTAGTTCCTCTCATGATCTTTCAATTGTCTAGATCCATAGGCAACTACCTTTCCATCCTGCATAAGTACATAACCCAGTCCCTGGTGTGATACATCTGTATACACAAAGAAACCTCCTGAGCTGGTAGGAATGATCAGAACCAAAGCAGTGGTCAATTGAAGCTTAAGCTCCTCAAAACTCCACACATGCCTCATCCCACACAAACTTAATGTCTTTTCGTGTGAGGCATGTCAATAGAGCAGCTAGTCTGGAGAAACCCTCTACAAATCTCTGATAATACCCTGCCAATCCCAGAAAACTTCTGATCTCAGTAACTGTCTTGGGCTGTTCCCACTATACTAATGCTTCTATCTTGGATGGATCCACTGAAACCCCATCCTTTGACAGAACATGGCCTAGAAATGAGATCTGTTCTAGCTAAAAGTTACACTTGCTGAGTTTGGCATACAATTCTTTCTCTCGGAGGGTCTGCAGAACTAACCTCAAATGCTGCTCATGATCTTCCCTGGACTTGGAAGAAACCAATATGTCATCAATGAACACTA
This sequence comes from Firmiana major, assembly GCA_033439115.1. Lineage (NCBI taxonomy): Eukaryota > Viridiplantae > Streptophyta > Magnoliopsida > Malvales > Malvaceae > Firmiana > Firmiana major. The sequence goes on along the minus strand of CM065907.1, from coordinate 36,240,416 downwards.
TCACAAATTTGTCCAGGTATGGCTTGAATACATCATTCATCAGTGCCATAAATGTTACGGGGGCATTCGTTAATCTGAATGGCATAACCAAAAACTTGTAGTGGCCATATCGAGTACGAAATGCTGTCTTGGGTACATCTCCACAACGTATCCTCAACTGATGATACCCTGACCGCAGATTGATCTTAAAAAATACTTGGGCTCCTCGGAGCTGATCCAACAAATCATCTATGCGTGGAAAGGGGTACTTGTTCTTAATGGTAGCTTTATTCAACAACCGATAATCTATACACAGTCGGAGGCTTCCATCCTTCTTCCTTACAAACAGAACCGGTGCTCCCCACGATGAGACACTCGGTCTAATAAACCCCTTCTCTAGCAACTCTTGCAGCTGTTTCTTTAGCTCTTCCAACTCAATCGGAGCCATTCTATACGATGGTTTAGATATCGGCTCAGTACTAGGCACTAACTCTATGCAAAATTCCATTTCCTTTTCAGGTGGCAGCCCTGGTAAATCGTTCAAAAAGACATCAAAAAATTTTGTAATCGCTGGTATGTCTCTCAATTCCGGGTGTGCCTTATCTATATCAACCACGTATGCAATGAATCCTTCACATCATTCTTTCTACTGTTAGTGTCACGAGTCATCACATCAATATTCAACATAAGCATATAAATTCATTTCTCAAGTAGATTAAATAAAATCATACTCTTTTCATTTATCATAATTATGTTTTTTCAATTCATTTCACAAATCTTACAATATGATTTTCTATCTCCGGAAACATCAAAGTCTTAGCGTGACAGTCCATAACAACATGATTGGTAGCCAACCAATCCATTCCCAATATTACATCAAAATCATTCATATTCAATAAAATTAAATTGGCTGTCATTTCCTTTCCCTCTATCTTTAGCTTACAATCTCTACATACATGCTCAGTCAATTGACAATCATTCATGGGTGTGGAAATCATCAACATTTTATACAACAATGTAGGTTTCACATGCTTCAACAATTTATGTGCAAAGGAAGGTGATATGAAGGAATGCGTGGCACCAGGATCAAAGAATACCAATGTTTCTAAATCAAAGATTAGGATGGTACTGTAAATCACATCTGTCGAAGCATCTGCAGTGTCCTGATCCAGTGCATGTACTCTTCCTCTGCTCACACCCACTGTCTGTTTCCCCTTTTCCTTAGTTGTGGCCCTCTTTCTCGAGGCAGCTGTCTCAACTGGAGCTCTCTCTGGTTCCTTGCCCTTCTGTGGGGCAGTCTCAACCATCTCAGTATAATACCTCGAAATATGTTCGGGCTTCCCATACCTATAACATGAAACAAGGGGCATCTGACATGGTCTAGTCCCATGGTATCTGCCATATCTCCTACACTGATCAGTAGTAGGTCGTGGTCCTCTAATAACCATATCCCTCAGTGCAGTCAAAGCAGGGTACACGGGAGGTCTAGCAGCTCTCTCCTGCACCTCCTCAATCCTAGGTCTCTTCTCGAAGAATCTCTGGCCTGCTCTCCTGACCACTCTATCCATCTCAGATCTCTTTCGGTCTCTGTCTCTTCTGACATTAATCTTCCCAAGCTCGGAGGCATTCGCATAACCGAGCCTTATGTACCGCCTCCTCATATGTCTGAATGTCAAATGGGCTAGCTTAGTTCGTATGGCTAATCTCAATCCTCAACGAACTTCTAAATCTTTTGAGTCTCACTACCCATTGTATCCGGGTCATATCTCCCCAACGACATGAATCTCGACTCATATTCATCCACAGTACGGTTCCCTTGAACAAAATTCATGAATTTCATCTGTAATTTCCTCTGTGCGGTGGCTGGGATGTACTATCTCCTGAAGGCCTCCAAAAATATCTCCCATGTAATCTTGTAGTGTTTGGCCCTCAAAATAGCCTCGATGGATCTCCACCAATGTTCTGCCTTGCCCTTCAACATAAACACTGCGAAGGCCACTTTCTCAGCTATTGTACATATGAAAAATGTATACAGTTTCTCCATCTCGTAGACCCAATCCTCAGTAATCACCGGGTATTTTACCCCTTTAAACACTAGAGGTTTCAACTCTTGAAACTGTCTCAATCTGCTCAAGTCGCAGTCATACCCCAAATCGCTATCGCTCTACTGTGGTGCGATAAGTGAAACCGTATCCCGTATTGGGGGTGTCATAGTCTCAGTAGCCTGAGGTCTCTCTGCCTCTGTAGCTGTCTTTCTAGTAGTAGGCTATGCTGCGGGACCTCGTCTATCACTGGTACCCAATGCCTAAGTGACTATCTCAACTAGGCTCTCAATACTCTGCTCTATCCTAGCGAAGCATGTCTCTATATCTCCTACTCTCTCAGCAGGGTCCTGTGGAGTCTGGCCAGTCTGTGGCTCAACACAACTCTCAGGCCTACCTCTACGGCCTCTAGCATGTGCTCCTACCCCACTAGCTCTACGCGTAACATGCATTCTGTCTAACTTCCTGTATTCACAATCACTTATTAGACTCAATCCATCACGGTATACACAGTTATATCTAAACATAAGCATAGTAACATGAGGATGTAACTTTCCTATGTTTCATTTACTGACTCACATTAGGCCAACTTGGCTCTGATACCAATCTCTGTCACGACCCAATTTATCCTTTCTAATCGAAAATCACTATAAATTTTTTGTATTTTCCTTTCCTTACCCGATTGTGAACAAACTCACCACTACATAGTTGGGCTGTGAGTCAATAATAAACATCCCACAACATTCATTCTCAAATAAATCAAAAGAAGTGTCATTCATTTCAAGTTAAGTTATACATGACACGTTTTCTAATATTTACATTTGTCACGACCCAATTTATCCTTTCTAACCGAAAATCACTATAAAATTTTTGTGTTTTCCTTTCCTTACCTGGTCGTGAACAAACTCACCACTACACAGTTGGGCTGTGAGTCAATAATAAACATTGCACAACATTCATTCTCAAATAAATCAAAAGAAGTGTCATTCATTTCAAGTTAAGTTATACATGACACGTTTTCTAACTTTTACATCCCCCACATTACAATACAAATTGACTACTGTGCTTGTACATTGTTTAGATATAAAAAGAATCTCTGTGTATATACCTCGAGGTGATGGAGATGCAGCGGATGACTCAACGAAATGCCTCAGTCCATACTGGGGCACTATGTACGCTCTGTAGAGGGGGAAAGTAGAGAGGGATGAGCAACCACACGCTCAGTAAGGTAATAATGAAAGCATGATAGATAACTACTCTATCTACATGCTGATAGTGTTATGCATAAATTGTTTATAATTGGAGCATGAGGAAATAAAACTATGCCACATGTATATACATATATATATCATGTATCGAAAATCATGTAAATAGGCATAAAACATGGAAATATCAACATATAAAATCATCTCATGCACAATCTCAATAAAACTTGTCACAGAAGGGCAATTCATTTGAGAAACGTCCTTTTCAAATCACTTTACATCTCATCACAATTCAAATCATCATTTCAATAAATCACAACTCCCACAAGGATCGACCCCTCCCTCGGGTCTACCCTGGATAAATGACAATCATACTCATATATCAAAACTATGTGGTACTAAGTAATATTAAGTGAGACAGGTCACTATATCTTAATGGACTATATTGGCCAACTATGTCATTGATGGCTCTACCGAGAGGGGGGGTGAATCGATTTTCTAACGTTAATAGAAAATTTTAATTTAATCCTATTTTAATTTGCAAATGAAAGTAAGCAATATAACAAAATTAAACAATTTAATGCAAGATAGGGAAGAGAGAAACAAACACAATCGTTTATAGAGGTTCGGCCAAACTCTTGCCTACGTCCTCTCTCCTTGACCTTCTTGTCAAGTGCTTTCTTACTCTCCTTCAACAGAAGTTTACAATGTTCCTTTTACAGGTTAAGGAATAACCTCTCTACCCTTTGTAATATGAAAATGTATTCACCCTCTTACAATTTATCTCACTGAGGAACAATCCTCTTCTCTCTCAAGATAAGGATGAATACAAAAATGAAGCTTTAATGTAGGTAGGACAAATACAGCTTTTGCACTTAAGCTTATACAATAAATCTCAATAAATGAGGAATGAAGACACAAGGAATGAAAGTGTTGAAAGCTTGAGAATGTAGAAAATATGCAGCAATAATGTCTCTGTTCTCTTTGTCTTCAATGCTTAGTTAAATACTGAAGGATTGGTAGTTGGAGCATTAAATGCTGTTTTTCCCGTTGAGATTTTGCAGAAACTAGCCGTTGGGTACCTCCAGTAGTGTACCAGATCGATCTGCCTTCTTGGCCAGATCGATCTCTTAGTTATAAATCCTGCAAGATCAAAGCACAATAACACAAGGAGATCGATCTCATAGGTTAGCAGATCGATCTGTTAATTTGAAAATGATAGGGGAGATCGATCTGTCGAATAGGCAGATCGATCTAATGATCTCTCTGTTTAAGGCAAGATCGATCTACAGATCGATCTGCCATGCAGTTTCGTAGTGGGGAGATTGATCTCTCAATACCTCAGATCGATCTCCTTAGCTCTCTGACTTTGAGGAGATCGATCTCTTCCTTACCAGATCGATCTCATAAGTTCTCTGTTTGAGTGTGGATCGATCTTTCAGATCGATCTACAGTCTTATGCTTTTAAAGGAGATCGATCTCTTCCTAGACTAGATCGATCTCTCAACTCTAGCTTTAGCCAGATCGATCTCTTAACCCTTGCAGATCGATCTCACTCTTCCTTAATACCTTTGTAAAGGTTCAAGGCTTGGCAGATCGATCTCATTTCTTCATGAGATCGATCTCTCATCAAGTAAAAACCCAGGAGATCGATCTCTCATCAGCCAGATCGATCTCTCATCAACAGAACTCTAAGTTCTATTACTGATAACCTCTAAACATGTCTTTATATCATTTTTATATTATTGAATTTACTTGTTTTGTCATTTCAAAATATATTAACTCAACAATCTCCCCCTTTTTGATATGACAAAACTTATTCAATCAACATGGTTAGTTATTTTGCAAAAGCTCCCCCTTTTTGTGAGCTCCCCCTTTCTTTTAGCTTTTAACTTTGTTACTATTTTAACTCCCCCTCATTTTAACCATTCGTTTAGAGATGTTTCTTAAAAACCTTCTTAAAACGTTTTATGCCTCTTGACCACAATCACATGTTTTCTTTTCTTCTCCCCCTTTTTGTCATATCAATAAGCAAGAAAGAAAATTCATGTCATTTCAAAATGAACATTTTCGTTAAAACTTAGTCAATAGACAAATGGCAGTTCATTTCAAGCAAATGCATATCAAGATAACAACAAGTAGCAAAAACAAAACATATAACTAAGCTAAATCGAGCAACTAGATCCTAAGATGGAGGAGGAACGCGATCCATGAGATCCTCAACATGAGTGCGAGTGACTTGAAGCTCATCAAACATCGCCTCCTGAGCCTCATGAACCTCATCCACTCTTCGGTTCAAAGATGCAAAGCCTTCATCGATTTTTCTGTTGAGTTCACTTATCATCTTCATAAGGATCTCCATGTCAGCAGGTGAGGATGAAGGTGCAGTGGTCTGAGGAGTCGAGGATGATGGTCCCGTAGCCGGTACAGCAGGTGGGTCCATAGGCTCAGCAGAGGGGTCTTCCTCCATAGCTTCAGCAGGCTGCTATTCCCTCTTCTTCTTCCAGTCGCCCCGAAAATTTTTGTAGTATCCCATGTGATGGAGGGTCCCGATGTTGAGGACGCTCTTGGGAGATGGCAGTTCACCGGTTTCGCAGCTGCTATCTATCTTGAGCCGTTGAAGAAAGTACGCCAATGGTTGAGGAAACACGATCGTCGTGGCTTGGCCTCATACAATTTTTAACCAGTCTTGAAAGATAAAATGGACGAGGTTGGGTTTTTGACTGGTAGAATGAATATGGTGAATCCAAAACCTATCTAACCTCCTAACAGTCGAATGTCGGGTACCAAATGGACGAAGGTTCCACGAGATGATGAGGTGGAGTAGCCGGGGGTGCATTGGGAGATCACTCGCCTTATCCCCGGGAATGTCAAACTCCAAGGGAACCTCCTCATCTTCGTTCGTTAAACCTTCATCGCGTATGTCAAAGGCTTGGGCTAAAATTTCAGTGGTTACGGCAATTGACCTTCCCATGACATACGTTGTGAAACCAAGAATTTGACAGGAATCGATAGGATCGTAATTGAGTTCGGCATTGGAAAAGAATGCACGAACGATATTTGGAGGTACGAGAGTGTTTATTTTCAGAAAGGACATCCAACCAAACTCCTCAAATTTCGAAAAGTATGGAAAATCAATTCGATTGAGGAAAGAGAAATCGATTGTACGCCAATGTTTAATTGGCATGGTTGAAAAGTATTCTTCGTATCGCTTTCTCTTCGCAGGTGTTTTAAAACACCGGTTGAAGGTAGTGATGGAAGCGGAAGGAGTGGGTTGGGAAGATGACTCGGTAGCTACATTGGTTCGGGGAGGTTTTTATCCTATTGTCTTAAGCCTAGGCATGGTTCTAGACACGAGAATTATGCTAATACAGATTCACAAGCGAAAAAATCAATAGAACAGTAACTAGATTTGCCCTAGAATGAAATTGAACACAAATCGTAGGAAATGTTTGAGAAAACAATGAGGAATGTTGGTTACTATACCAGGAAATGACACGGAGACGCAATGAATGCCATACCGAGATCGATCTGAGGAGGAATGGAGAGAGGAGGTGTGGGAAGTTAAGGATTTTGAATTTTGAGTTTTTTGAAATTTGGGGATTTCTGCCCAGTTTTTATAGTCCAGGGCACAGGAGATCGATCTGTCGAGACGACAGATCGATCTGTCTTTTCCAGAAGCCAAGAGAGATCGATCTGTCGCATGAATAGATCGATCTGTTAGCAAACAGAGGCTTAAGGAGATCAATCTGTCACATGCACAGATCGATCTGCAGTTTAACAGAGGCTTAGAGAGATCGATCTGCCAAATGCATAGATCGATCTTCAAAATACAGAAGCTTGAAGAGATCGATCTGTCGTATGGACAGATCGATCTGCTCTTTAACAGAGACGTAAGAAGATCGATCTTATGGTTAGAAGATCGATCTTCTTAGCTTAACCTTAATGATTTAGGCTTGTTGTAAGGATGGAGATCGATCTATATTGCAAGGAGATCGATCTCTCATCCTCGTTGCCAGAAAATCTTTGCAAAAACTCTTTTAAAATCAGCTTGAAACCAAGATTTTTTGAAACATAAAGTCTTAAGGGATATTCATGAGTCCTAATTCACCTCTAAGGATACAAAACCTATCTCTATCAAGAGGTTTGGTGAATATATCAGCTATTTGGTGTAAAGTGTCTATGTACTCTAAAATTATATCCCCTTTTTGTACATGGTCTCTAAGGAAATGATGTCTAATCTCTATGTGCTTGGTTCTGGAGTGTTGGATAGGATTTTTAGACAGATTAATGGCACTGGTATTATCACATTTAATAGATACTTGCTTCATGTCAATACCATAATCTTTCATTTGTTGCTAATCCACAACACTTGAGCACTACAACTACCAGCTGCTATATATTCAGCTTCAGTTGTGGACTGAGCCACACTGTTTTGTTTCTTAGAGAACCAAGAAATTAACCTATTTCCTAAGAATTGGCAGGTACCTGAAGTACTTTTCCTATCTATTTTGCATCCTCCAAAATCAGCATCTGAAAATGCATGAAGGGCAAAGGTGGAGTCCTTGGGATACCAAAGTCCTAGTGAGGGAGTGTCTTTGAGGTATCTAAAGATCCTCTTAGTTGCTAATAGATGTGATTCCCTAGGAGAGGATTGAAATCTAGCACAAAGGCATACACTAAACAAAATATCTGGTCTACTTGCAGTTAAATAAAGCAATGAGCCAATCATAGACCTATAGAGTTTAGTGTCTACACACTTACCACTTTCATCTTTATCAAGCTTGATATTGGTGCCCATTGGAGTTGCTTGAGGTTTGAAATTGTCCATTCCAAATCGCTTGAGCAATTCCTTAGTATACTTTGCTTGATTGATGAAGGTTCCATCTTTTGTTTGCTTCACTTGAAGTCCCAAGAAGAATGTGAGTTCTCCCATCATGCTCATCTCAAATTCTCCTTGCATGATCTTAGCAAACTCTTTGCATAAAGACTCATTAGTTGAACCAAAAATAATATCATCTACATAGACTTGTACAACTAGTAAATCCTTATTTTTATTTTTGATGAATAAGGTGGTATCCACTTTTCCTCTAGAAAATCCTTTTTCTATTAAAAATTTTGACAACCTTTCATACCAAGCTCTAGGAGCTTGTTTCAAGCCATAAAGTGCCTTAGATAATTTGAAAACATGTTCAGGAAATTCATGATTTTCAAATCCGGGAGGTTGCTCAACATAGACTTCTTCATTAATGAAACCATTTAGGAATGCACTCTTCACATCCATTTGATACAACTTGAAGTTTTTATAACATGCAAAGGCAAGTAACATTCTTATTGCCTCTAATCTAGCTACCGGTGCATATGTTTCATCATAGTCTATGCCTTCCTCTTGTCTATATCCTTGTGCAACTAGCCTAGCCTTATTCCTTATGATCACACTATTTTCATCTTTCTTGTTCTTGAATATCCATTTAGTTCCAATTATAGAGTGATCACTAGGCCTAGGAATTAGTTTCCATACTTTGCTTCTCTCAAATTGATTTAATTCTTCTTGCATTGCTAGGAACCAATTATTGTCATCTAAGGCTTCATTGACATTCCTAGGCTCTATTTGAGATACAAAAGCTATATATTGGCACATATTCCTTAGAGATGATCTAGTTCTAACTCCAAGAGTTGGATCTCCTACTATTTCACAATCCTTTACATATCCTAACTCTCTTGGTGCTCTAGATTCTCTCTCTATTATCTCTATCTCATCTTCATCTTCTTTATTCAAGTCAAGTTTTTCTAATAAGTCATCTTCTAGATTTGGGATATCCTCCAAGTTTTCGTCAAATATTCCAACATTCTCATCATTGGTTGAATCTTTAGATACATTATTTGATTCATCAAATATAACATGAATAGATTCTTCAACCATTAATGTTCTTTTGTTATAAATTCTATAAGCCTTTGAATTCAATGAGTATCCTAGGAATATTCCCTCATCACTCTTGGCATCAAATTTTTCTAAATTATCTTTCCCATTATTTAGAACAAAACATTTGCAGCCAAAAGGATGGAAGTAACTAATGTTAGGCTTTTTACCTTTGTAGAGCTCATAAGGAGTTTTCTTTAGCATGGGTCTAATCATAGCTCTATTAATTATATAACATGATGTGTTTATAGCTTCAGCCCAAAAATACTTTGGTAAGTTATTCTCACATAACATGGTTCTAGCCATTTCTTCCAATGTTCTATTTCTTCTCTCAACTACACCATTTTGTTGTGGTGTCCTAGGGGCTGAAAAATTATGGCTAATTCCTTGATCATTGCAATACTCATCAAATTCTATATTTTTAAATTCTTTGCCATGATCACTTCTAATACTAGTTATTGTATATCCTTTCTCATTTTGAGTAATTTTTGTATAGGCTATGAATTTTTCTAGGGCTTCATTTTTTACTCTTAAGAAGAACACCCATGTGTACCTAGTGTAATCATCAACTATTACAAATCCATAGTGTTTCCCACCTAGGCTAGTTGTTCTAGTTGGTCCAAATAGATCTAAGTGAAGTAATTGGAGAGGTCTAGTGGTGGATACAATATTCTTAGGCTTAAATGTTGTCCTTTTATGTTTTCCTTTAACACAAGCTTCACATACTTCTTCATGATCAAAGGATATCTTGGGTAAACCTATAACTAGATCCTTTCTAGCTAACTTAGATAGCACACTCATGCTAGCATGACCTAGTCTTCTATGCCATAACCAAGATTCCTTTTTATTGTCTACCATTAAGCATATATTTTCATTTTTGAGTTCATTAAGATAGACAATATATATATTTCCTTGTCTATGACCTAGAAAAAGAACTTTGTTAGACTTAGGATCTACCACATTACATTTCATGCAATCAAAAATTACTTTGTAACCTTTGTCACAAAGTTGACTTATGCTTAGTAAGTTATGCTTTAGACCCCTAACAAGCAATACTTTTTGTAAAGAGAAGTAATCATTACCTATTGAGCCACTTCCTTCTACTTGGCCTTTGGAGTTGTCCCCAAAAGTGACCTCTCCACCAACCTTTGATTTAAAAGAGTTGAAGTGGCTTCTATCTCCCGTCATGTGCCTTGAGCATCCACTATCCAAGTACCATGCTTCCTTTGTTTTAGATGTGTGGCCATGCTCAATCACCTATAAGAAGATTTAAACTCAAGTCTTAGGTACCCAAATTTTCTTGGGTCCTTTGAGGTTAGTGAATGCAATTCTTGATCCCTTTGGGATCCATTTTGCTAATGCATTACAGTCCTTGGAGTGAATTACTTCTTTTGGAATCCATATCCTTTTTACTCTTTTTCCTTTTAGAGTTCTAATTTTTATATTACAGTTATGTGATGCATGTCCCTTTCTATTGCAATATGAACAAGTAATTGCAGGTTTATTCCTAGCAATAAAACTTTTAAGATGGGTCTCCCTACTCTTTGCATTATATCCTAAGCCATTTTTGTCAAAGAATGCCCTTTGGGTCTCTAGCATGCTATCTAACTTTTGTTGACCCATGTGGAACCTATTAAATGAATTATGTAGATTACTATTTTTCTCTTTAAGGTCACAAATTTCTAGACTTGAAATCTCTAGTTTCTTTTCACATTCTAATTTATCCAATTGCATTATCTCATTTTCTTTTCTCAATTTGGATATTATCTTTTTATATTTCATACTCATAGATTCATACTCTAATGCAAGATCATCAAATGCATCTTGCAATTCATCAAAAGAATATTCATTGAGGCTTGAAGTTACCTTTTCATCCTCAATAGCCATGAAGCACAAGTTGGCAATGTCCTCATTTGATTCATCATCGGAGCAGTCACTGTCGCTCCATGTTGCCACCATTGCCTTCTTTTTATGGAACCTATCATTGGACCTTTTAAGAAGAGGGCAGTTAAATTTTATGTGTCCTGGTTTTTTACATTCATAACATACAATTGAGTCTTTTCTTCCTAGTTCTTCTTGATCTCTCTTATTGTTTCTCCTATTACTACCACTAGCTCTCATCCTCATGAACTTGTTAAATCTTTTGGCAAACATTGCCATCTCAAGGTCCTCTTCACTACCACTCTCATTTTTAATCTCCTCTTGAGCAGTGGATTTTAGAGCAACTCCCACTTTCTTGGGTGGCTCTTCATTTCTTTTTAATTTCATCTCATAAGTGAGTAGAGACCCTATTAATTCATCTAAAGACAATGTGTGAGGATCCTTAGATTCCTCAATTGCAGTCACTTTAGCTTCCCATGATTTAGGTAAGCTATTTAAAATTTTCTTTACCATTTCAATATTAGAATATATTTTTCCTAAAGACTTTAATCCATTAATTACATCTGTGAATCTAGTGAACATATCACTAATTGATTCTCCTTCCTTCATCCTAAAAAGCTCATAGTCATGTGTAAGCATACCTACCTTTGTCTCCTTCACTTGGGTTGTACCCTCATGAGTTATTGCCAATTTGTCCCATATTTGTTTGGCATTATCACACCCGGAGACTCTATTATATTCATTAGGACCTAAGGCACAAAATAATGTGTGCATAGCTTTAGCATTTAGTTGAGCACATTTAATATCATTTGAATCCCATTCATCTTCTTCCTTAGGAATATCTCTTCCCTCTATTCTCTTTGTAGGGATTTGAGGTCCTCTAATTATAATTCTCCATACTTCATAATCATTTGCTTGAATGAATAACATCATCCTAGTCTTCCAATATGCATAATGCTCTCCATTAAACATTGGAGGTCTAACCGTAGAGTGCCCCTCTCCTACCAAACTAGTAGCTACATTGTTATGAGCCATTTGATCGTTTCTAACTCTTAGGAAGTTGTTCCTATGTGATTAAAGAGTCCTAGCTCTGATACCAATTGATGGCTCTACCGAGAGGGGGGGGTGAATCGGTTTCTAACGTTAATAGCAAATTTTAATTTAATCCTATTTTAATTTGCAAATGAAAGTAAGCAATATAACAAAATTAAACAATTTAATGCAAGATAAGGAAGAGAGAAACAAACACAATCGTTTATAGAGGTTCGGCCAAACTCTTGCCTACGTCCTCTCTCCTTGACCTTCTTGTCAAGTGCTTTCTTACTCTCCTTCAACAGAAGTTTACAATGTTCCTTTTACAGGTTAAGGAATAACCTCTCTACCCTTTGTAATATGAAAATGTATTCACCCTCTTACAATTTATCTCACTGAGGAACAATCCTCTTCTCTCTCAAGATAAGGATGAATACAAAAATGAAGCTTTAATGTAGGTAGGACAAATACAGCTTTTGCACTTAAGCTTATACAATAAATCTCAATAAATGAGGAATGAAGACACAAGGAATGAAAGTGTTGAAAGCTTGAGAATGTAGAAAATATGCAGCAATAATGTCTCTGTTCTCTTTGTCTTCAATGCTTGGTTAAATACTGAAGGATTGGTAGTTGGAGCATTAAATGTTGTTTTTCCCGTTGAGATTTTGCAGAAACTAGCCGTTGGGTACCTCCAGTAGTGTGCCAGATCGATCTGCCTTCTTGGCCAGATCGATCTCTTAGTTATAAATCCTGCAAGATCAAAGCACAATAACACAAGGAGATCGATCTCATAGGTTAGCAGATCGATCTGTTAATTTGAAAATGATAGGGGAGATCGATATGTCGAATAGGCAGATCGATCTCATGATCTCTCTGTTTAAGGCAAGATCGATCTACAGATCGATCTGCCATGCAGTTTCGTAGTGGGGAGATCGATCTCTCAATACCTCAGATCGATCTCCTTAGCTCTCTGACTTTGAGGAGATCGATCTCTTCCTTACCAGATCGATCTCATAAGTTCTCTGTTTGAGTGTGGATCGATCTTTCAGATCGATCTACAGTCTTATGCTTTTAAAGGAGATCGATCTCTTCCTAGACCAGATCGATCTCTCAACTCTAGCTTTAGCCAGATCGATCTCTTAACCCTTGCAGATCGATCTCACTCTTCCTTAATACCTTTGTAAAGGTTTAAGGCTTGGCAGATCGATCTCATTTCTTCATGAGATCGATCTCTCATCAAGTAAAAACCCAGGAGATCGATCTCTCATCAGCCAGATCGATCTCTCATCAACAGAACTCTAAGTTCTAGTACTGATAACCTCTAAACATGTCTTTATATCATTTTTATATTATTGAATTTACTTGTTTTGTCATTTCAAAATATATTAACTCAACAGTCATAAATCATCCCAGACCACACACATCCAGGTATGCGGGGTATCATGCTAGTATGAAGGTGGGTTAGTTCTTCGCCAAACTTTCTCATCACATAACCACCACGCGGTACATCATGCTCCATGTGATATGCACGGTACATCGTACTCCGCGGACCCATGTCATGATTGGGGGTGCCAGTCGTAGGCCTTATGTACCCCATACCAAGTGTAACCTTTATTGTCTTAAGTGCACGTGGAGCTTTTCGTACCCATGTAAGAGAGCCTCCCTACCGAACAGAGCCTCCCCGCCCACTCTGGCTTGAGGATATTGTGCTTGAGGGTCTTACCGTAAGAGTTCCTCCCCACCGAACCTAACCTCCCTGCCTTATTTGGGTTAAGGATGTAAGGCTTGACGATCTTATCGTAAGAGAGCCTCCTCACCGAATAGAGCCTCCCCGCCCTCTCTGGCTTGAGGATGTAGGGCTTGAGGATCTTACCAACTTCCACGGCATCATACGTACCACAGTGTGAAAACTTGTGCGAGCAAGGCTCTAGCACAATTCATGCATCATAGCTAAACCACCTCGTATGAGCAATGCTCTAGTATGACATTTATGCATCAAATCATGAAGAAACCACGTACAAGCACAGCTCGAGTACGGTTATATGCATAAGAAAACCGCTCGAAATCCACGTACGAGCAGAAGCTCCAGTACAGTTTATAAAATCATCATCATAGTTTCCAAATCAAGGTGCGAGTTAAGCTCCAGCACGTTTCATACAAATGAAGGCATCAAAATCTAGCGCGAGCGAGGCTCCAACGCGATTTATATCACACAAATATGATAGGCGGCTCACACACAATCAAAACAATCCCAAAATCGGGTTTAGCACCTCACAGGTGCTATTTCACGAAATCATTCAAACACTAGCCAGCCTATCCATTAATTTGTTCAAAACCAAGCATTATGTTATGTGAAAACATTTCAAACACATGATTTATGCATTTATTAGCCTTACTATCCCTTTTATAATAATCGTTTCAAAACCAAATCTCATACATACTCCTAGCTATTCGCATAGATCATCAATCATTTTCTCAAACAGTCATACACTTCACAAACGCCCTATATCCACCCACAAAATACGAGCAGCTACCTCTATATACTTACAGAATTCCCTTACCTGGATCGCGTCGTGTGATTTTGTTTCCTTAGAGCTGCTTACTTGTGCGGTTCGATTTGTCTCCAACGAACTCTCCGGAACTGCACAAAGTCGCATATTACATCGATTTAGTTCATATACCTCAACTCTTGTGTTCGCTATAGTCGATTTAACCTATAGCCTCTATTAATCCTCATAAGGCCTAGTTTTACCGTTCTACTCATACCTCGAGTTTATTGATTTCTTTTAGGCCTATTGATTCATACCAAATTGATATTAAATCGACATTAAGCTAATAGTGCTCATATTTCACCAATTTCTTCACTATGGCATTTTATCAAACATCTTACATACTTATTTCTATAAATCCTCTAAACTCACAATGTGGCTTTATTTAACCATTATAACTCATTCATATTACTTCAATAACAACTTGTCATAATCCATAAACCTCCAACTCATTAAAATCACACTTTCTCACACTAACCCATCCTATTTTCTAGGTTACCCTAGTTCCATCATACCTAGGTAGTTTTGACCATCAACACACATGCAAATCAACTCCAACACATTAAATAGACAATGTACTGGGGCTGAAGTATTAGAAACTTACCAAATCTAGCTTCTTTTCTTGTTCCAAAGAAAAATACACCTTGCTCCTTCAATCCAACAAATGGGGGTTTGAATCCAAAGTAGGTTGTTCTTCTCTTTGATATGAACAACTTTGTATCTAATAGGCTTTCCTCAAATCTAACTAGAAATGGGAGGCTTTTAGGAAGAGAAATCTAGGTTTTGGGTTGAAATGTAAGAAATGGGGGTTGTTTCCGTGATTTGCAGATTTCACTGCTCCTATTTATAGAAATTGCTCAATGAGATCGATCTGTCGAAGCATGAGATCGATATGGTCCTCTTAAATCTCTCATTTTCACGCCAATTTGAATGCATGAGATCGATTTATTGAAGGCTTCAGATCGGTCTGTCCCAGGTAGTAGCTTAAGGAGATCGATCAGCTTCCAGGGGAGATCGATTTGCTCATACCCGAGAGCTAAGGAAATCAATCTGTTTGCATGAAAATCGATCTTCTCATTACAGAATGTTTAGCAGATCGATCTGGCTCCATTGGAGATCGATCTGTCTTGTTCCATTACTCAACAAGAGCATTTTTGGCCCTCCTAGATCGATCTCTCATACTATGAGATCAATCTGGCCTTCATATTTCCAGATTTTTCTGCAGTTTTCTACAGCAACTCATACCCAAGTTCATACATTTTGCTTCCATAGCCATTTCCTAATTCATCCACCTGTGAAACCTACAATTGGCATCCATTCATACCTTATACATATTAAAACTTGTGTGCATACTTTGTATAATCTAAGGTATATAATATAAAGCTAAATGGAAGTACACCTCGTTCCATTTGCTGCACTACTCATTTTGAATTCCAATCACATTCATCACTTATGAAAGTCCATTTCCTCATATTAATACATAATGAAACTTGCTCGTACATCAAAAATTCTTATTACAAGTGTGTACATTTTATTTATGGACTTTACATCACTTATGCTTCACATTACAAGTATATATGTATTACTTATGAATTTATAGAGTTTACACCCGAAAATACGAGTCTTACACCCACTCTCTCCAAAATCTCAAACGATCCTATTTATCGAGGACTCAATTTCCCTTTCTTCTTGAAACACATGATACCTTTACTTGGAGATATCTTAAGGAATACAGAATCTCTCACTCGAAACTTGAGTGGCTGTCTATGCACATCTGCATAACTTTTCTGTCTACTCTGAGCAGCCCGTAGTCTATCACAAATGATATTCACATCCTAAGCTGCCTGTTCAACGAGTTTAGGAGCATTTATTTTCCAATCACCCACTTCTTCCCAAGCTATTGAGGATCTACACGTCCTACCATATAGAGCTTTATAAGGTGACATACCAATACTTGCCTAGTAGCTATTGTTGTACGCGAACTCGGCAAGGGGCAGGTGATCGTCCTATGATCCCTTAAAGTCCATTGTACACGCCCTCAACATGTCCTCCAAGGTCTGTATAGTTCGCTCGAATTTACCATTAGTTTGAGGATGATAGTGGGTACTAAAACTCAATCAAGATCCCATGACCTCCTGAAAATGAGTCCAAAACCTAGAGGTGAATCAGGAATCTCTATCAGATGTAATACTCACTAGAGCCCCATGCAGTCTAGCATCTCTCTAACATATAACTCGGCTAAGGTACTCAATGTATCCATCCTCTTGATGGCAAGGAAGTGGGCACTCTTCGTTAATCTATCCACTATCACCCATATTGCATCATGACCTCATCGGGTCCTTAGTAATTCCATGATAAAGTGTATGGTGATATGCTCCCATTTCCATGTAGGCATAGGCAAGGTTTAAGCAATCCTCCGGGCTTCTGGTGCTCAGCTTTCACTTGTTGGCACACTAAACATTTGGCCACATATTCTGCCACATCTCGCTTCATACCACTCCACCAATATACCCTTCTCAAATCCTGGTACATCTTGGTACTTCCTGGGTGCATGGTGTATCACGAGTAGTAAGACTCTCTCAGTATTTGTTGCTTCAGGGTATCATCATTCAGAACACAAATTCGACCTTTAAACTCAATAACCCATCGTCACTGACCATGAAATCTGACTGCGAGGTGTGTCTAGCTTGGCTAACCATATCCAATAGCCTCTGATCATTTCGCTGCCCGATTCTAATTTGATCCATAATACTGGGCTCTCTCCGTAGGCTAGCCATAAATCCAACCTCTATTTCCTCAACTCTGACCCTGAGCCCGACAAACTGTTCTAACATGTCCCATTCCCTGATCATCATAGCAGATACCATACTCTTCCTGCTTAGGGCATCAGTAACTATGTTCGCCTTCCCTGGATGATAGAGTATCTCGCTATCATAGTTCTTAAGGAGTTCCATCCATCTCCTTTGTCTCATATTTAACTCCTTTTGGTTGAATATATATCTTAGGCTTTTATGGTCAGTAAATATCTGGAACCTTTCCCCATATAAGAAATGTTGCCAGATCTTTAATGCAAACACCACTGCGGCCAACTCCAAATCATGTGTGGGGTAGTTCCGCTCATGATCTTTCAGCTGTCATGAACCATAGGCGACTACTCTCCCATGCTGCATGAGAACACACCCCCAATCCTTGTTGAGAGGCATATTACACTGCGAAGCCTCTAGGTCTATTTGGAATAGTCAACACAGGTGCTGTCGTTAATCTCCTCTTTAATTCTTGAAAGCTTTGCTCACACTGCTCAGACCATACAAATGGAATCTCCTTACGTGTGAGCTTGGTCAAAGGAGCGACATTCTTGAAAAATCCTTCAACAAACCTTCTATAATATCCTGCATGCCCTAGAAAACTCCGAATCTCAGTAACTGTCCTCAGTCTCTCCCAATTAAGTACAACCTCTATCTTAGACGGATCAACTGACACCTCATCCTTAGATACAATATGACCAAGGAAAGCTATTTGATCTAGCCAAAGCTCACTCTTACTGATCTTTCCATAAAGCTGCCTATCTCTGAGTATCTGCAGAACAATCCTCAAATGCTATGCATGTTCCTTGTGAGATCGAGAATACACAAGGATATCATCGATGAAGACTATCACAAACTAATCTAGATGTTCCCGAAATACCTCATTCACTAGACTCATGAAAGTAGCAGGGGCATTCGTCAAACCAAAGGGCATCACTAAGAACTCATAGTAGCCATATCTAGTTTTGAAAGCCGTCTTTGAAATATCCTCTTTCCTAATTCTTAACTGGTGATAGCCCGATCTCAAGTCAATCTTGGAAAAGATAGAAGCCCCTCTCAGCTGATCAAACAAATCATTTGTTCTTGGCAGGGGGTATTTATTCTTCACTATAGCCTTGTTCAGCAACCTGTAATCTATGAACAATTTGAGGCTACAATCATTTTTCCTCACAAACAAAATCGGAGCTCCCCATGGTGACACACTGGGTCTAATAAAACCCTGGTCAAGCAGTTCTTGCAACTATTTCTTTAACTCTTCTAATTCAACTAATGCCATCCTATAGGGAGGTTTAGAGATTGGTTGGGTATCTGGCACTAAATCGATAGTGAACTCCAGCTCTCTTTCCAGTGGTAAGCCAGGCAATTCATCTGGGAATACATCTGAAAACTCACATACTCTCGGTATGTCTTCTATCCTTGGATGTCCCCGACTCATGTCAGAGATGAGTGCGATGTAACCTTCACATCAATAATTTAATCAGTGTTTTTATGGTAACATTATTATATTCAAAAATCTTCTCACAATAAACTTCATGCATTTTTATTCCTTAACATTCAAACATACACTAAATTTTTCAGGTAGGGAGAAAGTTACAGTCTTAGTATAGCAGTCTAGACTTACACGATTGACCGCTAACCAATCCATCCCTAGAATCACATCAAAATCACGCATACTTAACAAAACTAGATCTGCTAACATTACCCTATCTCCCACCTTGATCTCAAACTTTCTACATACCGTATCAATCCTCTAGGACTCACGTATAGGGGTATTTACATGTAAAATATAATCTAGGGATTCATGTGTCACGACCCAAAAATCAGAGTAAATTTTTTATTTTTTCTTTCATATTTACTTCTTACCTTCCTCTCATCATGACCATCCTACCAACAGTTGCGCTATGATTCGGTGTTAGTCCCCTCACACTACTTACCATTCCATTTCTATGTTACATTTACATATTAGGATTTTTCTATCCTTTGACTTAAACTAATACATTTACAATTGGATTTACTTAACCTTACATCCCCGACATCATATATGTTTACAGTACTGTGCATTTACATATTTAGATACAAAATTATACAAATGTGTATACCTGATTCTCGATGGGACATAGAGGATACCAAGAATGCAAGTCCTCAGTCGCTCACTAACTACTGCGAGTGCTCTGAAAAAGTGGGATAATAAGGGGGTGAGCAAACCACGTGCTCAGTAAGACAATCATGTAAGTAAGTAGATAGCTCCACTATCTACATGCTCATAATGCCATGCCCTTAAATCCATTTATTTTCATTTAAATCTCATGCACGAAATCATGCATACATCAATGCCATAGTTTATAAAAACTATTCGTGCATATAGAAATCATGCAACTCATGCATCAATGGAATTTTATGTAAAATCAAAATTCGCATGAAGTAAATCGGGATCATGCATTATTTTTTGCCATGTAAAATAAATCATGAGAGACAATTCTTTTCATGTAAAATAAATCAATCTCAAAACTCATTAAAAATTCATTATAAAAAATTCTGTTATAAAATCACCCTTCTTTTAGGGTCACATGTCATAAAATCCTCTGAAAAATCTAGCATCATAGTAGAAAATCACATCTCAGTGAAAATCACAAAATCGGGGGCCTGACCCCTCCCTCGGGTCTACCTTGGTCTATCGAGACCAAAAGCTATATCATGTGAGACATGTAGGTGACTATATCAGTAACATCGAGGATTATAGCCATATCCTAGTGATCCCTAGCTACACAGTACCTAGTGTGCGAGGCATCACACCTGAAACGGGAGGTGGGTTAGTCCTACCGCCAGAACAACATAAATACCAGGATTATGAAGGCAAGGCTTACAGCCTCGTGACTAAGGCCACTCCACTCCAACAATCCCCACGGTACAACGTACTCCGCATGACATACACGGTACAACGTACTCCGTGAACCCAAATCATAGTGAGGGGGTGCCTGCCGTAGGTCTTATCCACCCAACCTGTGTCTCAGTATGCACGTGTGGGCATATCATCTCACTGTGACACACTGTCTACATGAGGCTCCAACACGGCTATATGCATGTCATATAAATTCCTGTGCGAGCAAAGCTCCAGTACGGCTCCATACATATTCATGATATTTGAAAACCTCATGCGAGTGAAGCTCCAAAACGTTTTCATAAAAATCAGTAAAATCTACGTACAAGCAGCACTCCAGTACGACTTTAAAAGAGTTATAAATCCATATAAAATCACGTGCGAGCAAGCTCCAGCACGGTTTATACATAAAATCAATCAAAGCCTCATGCGAGTAATGCTCCAGCATGGTATCATGCATAAATCATTCAAAACTCCGTGTGAGAAATGTTTCAGCATGAATAAATGCTCAAGTAAATCAAAACTTCGTGCGAGCAACGCTCCAACACCGTTTCATGCATAAAGAAATCAAATCTTGTGCGAGTTACACTTCAACACGGCTTTTATGAAATTAAATTGATTAAATCACATATGAGCAAGCTCCAATACGGCTTTTATGCAATTATCATATCAAAACAGGATGCGAACTAAGCTCCAGCACCTCTCATGCATGTCAAATCATTAAAACTAGTACGAGCAATTGCTCTAGCACTTTCTTATGCATATCAAGTTAAAACAGGGTGCGAGCTAAGCTCAAGCACCTCTCATGCATTTCACAATAGTAAAAATCAGTGCGAGCAACCGCTCTAGTACATTTCATACATATGATGTCACACAAATCGATGCGAGCAACCACTCCAACACCATTATGCACACTCACAAACTCAGATATAGTGCGAGAAAATGCTCCAGCACTATCTATTTCCATATAAACTTGATAGTTGGCCCATTTTCCAAAGAATTTCATTTAAATTCAAATAACACTTACGTAGTGTTATCATATGAAATTTATGCAAATGCTAGCCAATCTACCAATTTGCTTTACTAAAAATTCACGAAAATCTTACAAATCATGCATTTCATGCATGTCATGCTTTCACCATCCTTAGGTGAATTTTTCCTCAGTAGGGGTAAAATAGTCTTTTACCTACCTCGAGTCCTTAAAATTTTTAATCTACTTCTAGGACCTTTATACATTTTAGTGTATACAAAAGCTATTAAAAATACACGTAGCTACCTTTAGCTACTCACAAAATTTCCTTACCTCATTTTTCTGTACAGTCTGACCTTTCTGCTGATGTCTTGTCACGCAGTTCGATCTGCTCCCCAATCAAATCTCTAGAGCTGCGTATAATTATTTATTGGGTCAGGAATCATACAATTAACTGTATTTTATAATTTTTGAGTTTAATTTAAATCATTGAGCCCGTTTACACATATTGGGCCCGATTATACCATAATGGACATTCACCAGCCTTAAGCCCATTTTTCACTTACTATTCACATTATCGAGGCCTATTGGGCTCATTGGGCCCATCAGTATTTATTGGACCTCGTTCTAAACTCTCGGATAGCTCAATTAATTATTTATGACAATTTATCTCTAATTCTAAAATTTAATTCATTTTATACGAAATTAATCTGTAATTTATGCGGTAAATTTTTAACATGCATAACTATGTAAATTGTCATAAATAAGGGTTCTTACCCGAGATTCCATTATAGTACACAAATCGAAGCTGACTCGAGCTCTCATTTGACGTTAATTATCGAGCTACACAATTACATATTTTACTGGGTCAATTTTCAGTCGAATATTAATTAACTTAAATATTTCAAAATTTAAACCGGTCAATTTCGACCGCTTACCGACTTACCCGTAGCTCGATTGCATCACCAAATTTTTTTTCCAATTTTCCTCTTTTTCTTTTTCCCTTTTTCCTTTTTCTTTTTCTTTTCTTTCTTTTCTTTTTAGCTGAACTGGTCCGGTCCGGTTCAGCTCACCTTCACTGTACCAAACCGATTCGTACCTGTTCAGGCTCATCTTTGCCGTTTCGACGTCATCCGGTCAGTTCTTGGCTCCCCTCTGCCACCGTTCGACTTGTCTTTGGCTGGGGAGTCTTCGTTTGGCCTCGGGTTGGACCGATCGGTGCTGGTGGCCGTCGAATTTCTCCTTCCTTTCTCGGTAATTTCTTTCGTCGATCTCCTCTTTTTGGCATCGTCGGCGCTCGTGGGGTCAGCTGGTGGTTCGTACGGTGTTGGGCTTCCTTCGCCGACCCTCGCCTGGTCTTCTCTCTCGCCAGTGGCTCACCGGAGCTGGGCATCTCCCTCGGCTTCCTCTTCCTTTCTCCTTTCGAGATTTCGCGATTTTAGTTATTCTTTTTTTTTTTTTCAATTTCCTATTTCTTATTTATTTATTTATTTATTATTATTAATATTATTTTAATTGAATAAAATATAATAGTTTTGCCAAAATATCCCAAAAATATTATATTTTATTCATTTAATCAATTAATGTATTTGTTTGTCTGATTTTTATCTTCTCGGTATATTTTTTCAATATTTTCGGGATAATTTCTCGAAGTGAAAATTCTGATTTATTCCAATAAATTCATATCTTGATCAATTGGACTCGAAATTTAATTATTTCTTCGTTATTGATCAAGATTTCTCAAATCAATATTTATAATGAAATTTTCTTGTAAAATTAATATCGAATTTCAATCTTTTGACCGTTTTACTCTTCTACACGTTCAGGACCAAACCAATCCAATTTCCCTTCACGAACACTCATTCATTTTGTGTTTTAAATCCTTATCTCTAGTCCGAATGATCTGAATCCCATTCATTTCGTTTGTGGCCATTTCAACCTTCACTTGACCTTTAAATGCATTCGAAATTTTTTTTATTTATTTCATTTGCATTTTTCATTCTCGTACAATTCTTCTTATGATTCAATTTACATAATACCATGTTTACATCATGCGAATCATAAGGAAATACGATAAAAAAAATCAGGTTTTACAAAGTGTACATCAATAGAAGAATACGTGGATCCTGAGTCAAACAACACATGAGCCTCATGATTACAGATAAGAAGCGTACCTCGTATGATCTCAGACGAAGTGTCTTTGGTTTCTTTATCCAAAGCAAGCACACGTCCTTCTGTGATCGACTTTTTACCCTTATCAACAGCCATAGCCTGTCTCTAGGGGATTATCCTCTGAGGCTGCTGTCTAGGATGCTCTTGAGAATGTGGCTGTGGGCAATTTCTCACTCTATGACCCATGTCCCCACATCTAAAACATCCTTGTATGGTTCAAGAATAACTTCCCTCATGTGGTCGGCCACAATCTCTACAAACCTTAACCTCTGGCCTGGCACCTCGTGGGGTCTCCATAGTACTGGGAGGAAACCTGGGTCTATCAACTCACCCTTTAGGTCCCTCGTCCATATGTCTCTTAAAAGAACCCCTTCTGAAGTCAGTGTGGGAAGCTGCAGGTCTCTTACCCTTGTCCTTAGTTATCACTCGGGACTCAAACTGGGACTGTATTAACTCTAGTCCCTTCTCAACTTCCTGTGCCCGTTTCTGAGCATCATAAAACTCAGTAATGTAGAGCCCCATCAGTCTGTCTCGAATAGCTGGTCTCAACCCATAAACAAACTGCTCTGTTCAGCCCTCCTCATCCTTGACAGTCTCCGGATCATATCTCAACAAGGCAGTGAACCGGTTCTCATATTCATCGACTGTCATGCTGCCCTATACTAGATTCAGAAATTCTACTTACATCTTCCTCTGGGTAGCGAGAGGAATATACTGGGTCCTAAATGCCAACTGAAAAGTCTCCCAGTTGATCACTAGATGAATGACAGCCAATATACTCTGGGTGGTATTCCACCAACATCGGGCTTATTCCTTAAGCATGTAGGTACCCATATTAACCTTCTCCGCATCGGTGCATCCTAAAAAGTAAAAAATGACCCTCATCTTGGTCAAGCACTCCTCTGCCTCTACTGCACCCTTCACCCATTTAAATGTCGACAGATTCATCTTAAGAAAGTCCTTCAACCGGCTCTTACCTCCATCATCAGGCCTGGTTTGTGCCAGAGGTTGAGCGACTGGTGGTACGGGGTTAGTCTGTATAGGAGACGGGGGTAGATCCTATGGTAGTGTAGGAGCTGGGGTAGGTCTGGTACTCGAGGCATTAGCCCCGAAATGTTGTGCAAATAGCGCCGCCATCTGCTCGAACCCTTGTCACACATCCTGTTCAAGGCGATTAATTCGAGAGTTAGGACTCTCTGGCTGTGGTTCAGGTGGTGGAGGTGGCTATGCTTGCCTCTCGGGACGACCTCGTCTCCCGCTCATTCCTTATCTCTTACGTACCTGCGCGTATACGTGAAGCATCGATCATAATTTTACCCATTAAATTCAATTCATTACAAGAAAATACAGACTATTGGGATGTAATCTATTTCCAATTACTCGACATTGACAGTACTAGTCAACCTTTGCTCTGATACCAAACAAATTTGTGACAGCCCGGAAGCGCGTAAAATAGGGCTAATTTAAAATTTTCCTACATTAAAACCTCTTACATGGGTTGCATATCTATACAGTGTCATTTAATCACTTGTGTTTATAATAAATCGTTATCCCCAAGATCACATAATTTTTATTTCATAAAATCAATTACATAATATCCAAAAAGGGTCAGCCCACAAAACTCAATTCATCTTCTTCATATTGTCCTAATTACATCCCAAAAATACTTAACACAAATGTCTGTATTACATCATTGTCTGGATACAAAATGAACTGAATTTATACCTTGTGTGTATACAAGTGATAGCCTGGGGAGATCTTATCCACCAGCCTATATCACGTATGTGACAAGTACTAGCTCGATCACTGCAAGTAATCTGGAGAGGGGAGGAAAAATGGTGAGCTCTCAAAACGCTCAGTATGGAGGATAAGGGAGGCTTTATAAAATCATCATCACATCACAACTCATCATTTGGGCATGTAAAAACATGATTCAAGTATTCGAGCATGTAAAAGATTTATGGAAATAAAGATAATAATAATAATAGTATCAGTTTGCATAAGCATAATTTACGTGATAAAAATCACAAATTGTCATAACATTAAATCTTAATACGTGATAAAAATCACAGTCATCAAAACACGTCATTCATCAAAATAGTTGAGACTAGGCATTTAATAAAACTTAGATAAAAACAATGTCATAGGCACATCACGTCACATCAAACATCCTCAAGGAGGGCATCCTCAGAAGAGGGAATACGTCGACATCTATCCATGGCCATGATATCGCTGTAGACTTGATCAGAGTCATACAACCTCGTTCTTACATATTATCAAAGCAAGGCCACCCATCACTACTAAAGCGGGGTCATCTCTCGTTACTAGAATGGAGGCATCGATCTTACATGCTACTAGAGTAAGGCCACTCAACGCTATCAAGCAGAGTATCGATGTGCATCTTATGACAAGCCTTAGTCTCAGTAAAATATGTCATTATTGTATTAAAACCGTTTTGCCTTCACGTAGAGCTCATAATGGTTATCTCAAAAAATCATTTCCATTATAAAACATTGTGTTCATAATTACATAAAATTCATCAAAATCGAGCTCAGACTGGTAAAACAGTCACACATTCATCAAAGCATCAAATCAACTCATTTCTCATAAACATGCTCATTCATCAAACCTTTTTCACACTAAAAAGGTATTTTCATCGTTTAGAAGCTCACATGCACAAACATTTTATTTCCCTTACCTCTTGCATTCTGAGTGGTGCAACGTCCCCCGGGTCTAGGATCAGCCTCGTTTCCCGTGTCGAATTCTCGAGCTGTCCAAACATCATCAAATTGTCAATATACATCATTCTCATTGCCTATTTCTTTCTCTTACTCATTCTATCTCAACATTTCCCTTTTCATCCTATTTATACCCATACACCCTAAACTACATCCAAGCTATACAATCTTACATACATACATTGTCTCAAAACTCTTCCTACATCTTTATCAACACCTTAGCTAGCTCATGATCCCATCTTGACTTAAACATTTCCAACTAAATATATATTTATTCACCAATATCTATATAAAATGATAATACTTAAAAACAAGGGTCTTGTGAGCTCACCTAGCTTGTCTTCTCTTAAGCAACTTGTAGAATGCTTGTCTCTTCCCTTTTTGTTCAAACCACCCTTTGATTTTCTAGTATGTTGTTCTCTTTACCAAGAGGAACAAGTTTGCCTCTTACCTCTTTTTTCTTACTCTGTCCAGAATGTGGTGAATCTTAGAGAGAGAAAGCTTGGTTTTGGGTAAAAATGGTGAGTGTTGGTGTTTACAGGTGAGAGAGATTCGGTTTCAGGCAAAAATCTTGTGATTCTTATATAGACAGGGTATGTGAGATCGATCTAGTACCATGAGGAGATTGATCTCTGCCTGGTTTCAACTACTCCAACTGTTCAATTACCAACTACAAGATCAATCTGGTAGAGGGTGGGGATCAATCTGTTTTCCAAGGGGATCGGTCCTTTCCAGGCAAAGGTAATTGAAGATTGATCTGTCCTTGTGTTAGGATCGATTCTTGTTAGGAAGAGGTAGTATGCAATCGATCTACTCCGTTATGAGATCGATCTACCTGTCTACTATTGTATACTCATTGCATTTTGGAGTCATGGGATCGATCTTCCTTCTCCATGAGATCAATCTAGCCTTTATAATTTCACTGCCGCTGCATAAATTTACATGAAACTCAAGGTAAAACTTACCACAATCTACTCCATAGACCATATTTCAATCCATACACATATAAGACTTAAAAACTTTATCTTCTTATACTTCATTAGATTCAAAACTTGCTTGTACATCAAAATATCATAACTACATTCACCAAATTATGAATCTCACATTGTAACCTCATAGCTAAGTACATAGAATTCTCAGGCCTTACAACCTAGCTGAAGTTAAGAGTATGTGTAAGACTAATCCTTTATGTGAAACTTTAAGAGAATGTTAAAATGCAGGAAATTATTATTAAAAGGTAAACACGAGGTAACTTGTAATAATTGTAAGATGGTTTTATGTTTATTTACGAAATCAATAAAGTATACAAAAGGTTAAATCTTGAACTTATGAAAGTGATGCACTTCATCGATTGCCAAGGAAGCTTAGGCATATATATGCGTGCCTAAGGCGAGGAGAGTAATAAAGTCGCGCATAGTTTATGTGGTAAGGGATTTATATAACTTGAAACTAGTAGGATACCTTAGGTTAAGTTAGAAACTATACTAGAACCCATAGGATATTAGTTTAGTTAGTTAGTTAGTTAGGATTTATTAAACTGATTATATACCTTACCTGATTTTCACTAATTCTGTAACCATTTTTCGTATTTGCTAGCCATAGCCAAGTCGTTACAGTAGGTAAATATATTGTTTTAGGTAAACAGAGTTAAAACCGGTTAAACCCAAATTGCGTGCAAGCGTTACATCTTTTGATTTTATCATTTTAGTCATTCATGAATAACGTTTATAACTTCGTTGCATGGGTTGTTTTGACTTTGATTCGGGAAAGCACAATACTATGCGAAATGATGTTAACTTGTTTTATAATAATATTACACATTTCAAAAGTTATTGGGTTACGTTTCCTGAACACTTGATGTTGAATTGAGATTATTTGCATACTTTTACTGTGCACATGTTGTTGTTGATTTTGAGATTGCTGGCAACCTTTGTTATGCCTTTATGGCAGTCATGCTCCGTAAGAGCCATCTCTAGCACCAGTAGGAGGTTCTATGTGATTGCTTTACGGCGCCAAGTGCTTCACGGAGATGCCTTCATGGTATCGAGATTTTCTATGCTACCTACTACTGTGGACCTTGATCTAGTCTTCAGTTAGGATAGGGCGGTAGTCACTATGACCATAGGTGTTTCCATTTGTTAAACTTGTTCCATGACAATTTTAAGGATCGTGCTACATCTCATTTACTCAGTTTTCTACTTGAAGTTAAGCCCATGCATGCGTTGCTAGATTTACTTATTTTCGGCATGAATGGTATGTTACCAGATTTCGAGGTTTTTCGCTCGTTGACTTTGCACCATTGATTTATAAACTATGGATTGTTAGCTTACCTTGCAAAGTTTTCTGTTTGAAAAGTTTATTGATATACTTTATCTTACTTATCCGTGTATAATGTGCTTTCATGTTTTAAGACCCAAAACTGAGGTTTACGCATTGTCTTACAAGGTGCATGTTTCATTAAACGAATAAACTTCGAGTAACCACTCACTTGGTATTTTATTAGTTTTGATTATATGTTTTCCTTATTGAGCGTGTGGTTGCTCACCATTTTCTCTTAAAACATTTCAAATTGACTCGTGGGTGAACCGCTCAGACTTGTTGATTCTTTGAGCTAAGTGCACGGTTCTCGTGTTTGAGGTATACACAACAAGTATGAAGTTTTTATTTCAGACCTTTATGTACGCACAAACTTATGTAGTTGTTATTTTGGGATGTATTAGCTGATTTTTATAGAAGTAGAAATGTTAATGAAGTGTATTTAGGTTTCTTCTTTTCGGGTTTCATTGATGATGATATTAAGTCTCGGTAATCGAGTAGAAGCTTAATACTTTTTTTTCATGCTAGTATACCTATCCATATAGGTTAATATGAAACTAAGTTGATATTAAATATATGAGATCGAATTATGATGAGGTGCCAATGATGTTATTTTATGGATAATTAGAGTAACTGTTGTGAATTAGGTTATGTGGATTGATGATTGAGGATATAAATTGCTATATTGATCTTATTTGCAACATGAATTAGGTTCAATTGTGGCCGTTATGCTGCCGAAATTTCTAGTAAATTTTAGGACTTAAACAAATTTCTCAACCTAATAATTTTAATGGTTTAACCTATATTGGAAACAAAATCGACAAGCAAAAAGATCTATAAAAGAACTAATAAAACTTAGTTAATACAAGTTCTTCAATAACGCTTTCAACTTAACTTACGCGCATTGGGCTAGTAAGTGGGAGTCACAAGGCGTGACAATTTATTTTGGTATCAGAGCGGCTTGTTGTTAGATCATGTCAGTGTAGATTAACTAGTATAGCAATACATCCCAAAACCGTGCATGTCCGAAATATATTTATATGTTTGCATATACCTTTGATTGTTAATAAGTGTGTTTGGGTCTATGGTATAGGAATCGTAAGACAGTATGAGTGGGAGACGAGGAAGAGGCTGAGGTAGAAGGAGACAGGCTCAGCCACCTCTAGTACCTTCTCCTCCTTAGCCGGGTAGTCCGAATACATGAATGGCTAGACTTAAACAGACTGTGGAGCGAATGTCTGCAGCACATACTCAGTTCATGGCTGTGAGGACCCGTTCTCAATCCATGACTTTAACCAAAATCACTACAAAATTTTCGCATTTTTAACTTACCTTTCCTCTCTTCAATGGTTGGGCTGTGATTCGATGTCAGAATCCTCGCTTACCACATTATCCATTATTATACATACATGTCAATATACTGTTACTGACTGTAACTGCTTTTATAATACATGTGAGATTATATAAAAGCTAATATAAATACATTCCCCATAATATATGTCGTATACATCACTGTGCTGTTTCTATGTTGAGATATATAACCGTACAAAATCTGTATACCTGGCGGTCGATAGGGACTAACAGTGGACTCAGGAACACTATCTCTCAATAGCTCTCGCTCTACTGCTGATGCTCTGTAGAGAGATGTAAAGAAAGGGGGTGAGCATATAACGCGCTCAGTAAGGAAATCAGGCAAGCAAGTAGATATCTACACTATCTACTCAAAATAATGCTATGCCTTGAAAACATTATTTCCTTAACTCACCTTCAAAGCATGTCTTTAAATATATATATATATATATATGTATACTTGTACAGATTAAATCTCATGTACAGAAATCATGCTTTCTTTCTCAAATGTAGGCACGTAGTGCAAAACAATGCATCTTTATATAAATCATGCCTTTAGATAAATCATGCCATGTATATTTAAATCACAATAAATATGGCATTTAAATCATTCACATCACAAAATCGGAGTCCGACCCATCCCTCAGGTCTGTCCGCAATTTAAATCAATCAATCAAGTGATATATATCATGTGAGACTCTGTGGTGAAATGTAAATAGTATCCTGGACTATGATCATATCCGACATGTGATCCCAAGCTACACGGAATCCTAGTGTGCGGGGCATCACTGCTGCAACAGGATGGGGGTCAGTCCATCACAACCGCCAGCTAAATCCTCCTCAACTCAACAACACCACACGGTATAGTGTACTCCCATGCCACTCACATGGTACAACGTACTCCGTGAACCCTACATCATATTGGGGTGCCTGCCATAGGTCTTAGCCCTCAAACCATGGAATATCATACCACATCTCTAATACCCTCATGCAGATATCCTCTCACATAATGTGACACTCAGTCACACAAGGATTCGGGCATGGGTTTGTAACATGTATTATATATCACATATAGTGCGCGCCTTTGAGCGCGACTCATAGTCGACACTTTGCTCAAACACTGTTTCACATCACAAACTCAACTCTAGTGTGAGTAAACCTCCGCAACTAGGTCGATGCATAGTTCATGTATTAAATCAAGTACGAGCAATAGCTCTAGTACTATGCTATGCATAATATCATCAAATCAAGTATGAGCAATAGCTTCAGTACTATGTCATGTATAAATCATGAAGAATCGAGTACGAGCAACGCTCCAGCACTCTGTCATGTATCTCATGTAAAACTCGAGTACGAGCTAATCGCTCCAGCACTCTCTCATGCATATATCATATAAAACTGAGTACGGTAATAACTCCAGTACTCTATCATGCATGTCATGGAAATCTAGTGCGAATCAAAATCCAACACTAATGTATGTGGAAAATATATGAAATTCAGTGCGAGCTGTGCTCTAGCACGATTTATTCTCACATAATATGATAGATGGCTCTTTAAAAAGGGATGATTTACAAAATATCAAAATCAGCACTATAAAGTGTGCTTATTTCACATCAACCTTAAAATCATTAGCCCATCTATTTATTCTCCTGCTAAACAACAATTTAAACACTCAAAATAGTGGTTTCCATGCTTTTTACAACTTTTTGCAAAAGTTGACTTTTTTGACTAACTAGGGGCAAAATTGTAATTTACCACATCGGGTCGCAATAATTATTATTCACTTTCTCTGACCCTCAGAGTTTTTAAGTGAATGTAAAAACAGACAAAAATACATGCAGGTATCTCTAACTACTCACAAAAGTCCCTTACCTGCAATCACTCGAGAAATTTCACTTTCTCTGCGCTGCTCGTTTCAGCAGTCCGATTTGCTCCTCCAATAAGCTTTGGAGCTGCATATAACCATTTATCAGGTTAATTACACTTTTCCTACTCTATTTCATATTAAATACAATCTATTTCCCTTAATGGGCCTTAATAATCCTTAACGGGCCTAACCATGCCTTAAGCCCATTTTCATTTTACTATTCATTTTCGTTGGGCCTATTGGGCTTGTGGGGCCCACCAACTCTTATTGGGCTTGTCCTAGACCCATTACATCATATTGGGCCTAAAATATTTGGGCTTGGCCCATTGGGCCTCTCGGCCACATGCCATGGCCGAGAGCTACCCATGTCCTCGGTTACACCATAGCATGCCGGCCATGTCTCTTTCTTAGCCAATTCACTTAGGCATTTTCACAAACACTTGGTTGGCAACTTTCTTAAACATCCTATAGTTCATTTAGGCATGTTATCAAACACCTTGATTGCCAACTGATGTGGTCGTGTCACCGGATCCACGTGTGCAACTATCTGCCTGCCACGTGTCGATCCAAGAACAGGCCACGTGGCAGATTGGCGACAGAAGCACTATGCGACACCGTTCCCAGAGGTGCGACAGAGTGTTTGACGCGAGAGGAGTCTATCGCTTCACAGTCTGCCACGCATCGTTAGCGACAGATCTCCATCGCCCATGCACGGCAGAGGACTCTCGCACAGACCGCGGTAGAGGTCCCCGCGCGGCAGGCGGTATAGTCTCCCGCACAGACCGCGGTAGAGGTCCCCGACAGAGGTCTCCCGCACTGTATGCGCCAGAGTCTCCCGCACGGCCTGGGGCAGAGTCGCCAGAGTCTCCCGCACAGACCGCGGTAGAGGTCCCCGACAGAGGTCTCCCGCACTGTATGCGCCAGAGTCTCCCGCACAGCCTGGGGAAGAGTCCCCAGAGTCTCTCGCACGGCCTGGGGCAGAGTCCCCAGAGTCTCCCGCACAGAAGCACGACAGAGTGCTCTACCACTCTGTCGCGGCCCAGACACGCGCCTGGGCCTTAGCCCGAACCGACTCAGAAGCCTATAAATATGAGGTGAGCCCTCTGAAGGAAGAGATCCGGGAGAGAAGAATCCAAAATTTAAGAAAAACAGGGAGAACACTTAAACACTCTGATTTAAGCCATAAACTCTCCTTTTCTTACATACATACACCAACTCCCGATCACTGACTTGATCGTCGGAGTGCGCGTGCAGGGAATAATCCCTGCCCCCTCTGATTCCTGTTGTTTTTTCAGGATATACGAAGAACGCGTGGAGTAAATTGTGACGATTGAATTAACCGTCAACAGTACAATCCGATCACGTGGAAAGCAAAGCACTGTTGTTGTCAGGTAGGCAACATCAATTGGCGCCGTCTGTGGGAAACTTGACAAAAAGTCAGGTTCTCTATTGAAATGGTGAGGACGCGTTCCGCAGCAGAGTTGACAGGAGGGCGGAATTCTGTAAGTCCCCCTACCAGATCGGAACGAAGGAAGAGACAAAGTGAAAGGGCTCAAGCAGAACCTTTAGTCTCCCTGGAAGAATTCGACGCTCTGAAGCGCAAAAATGAAGAGGCTACGACAGCCCTGAGAGCCATGGTGAGCTTCTTCAGAGAGGCTCTCCCCCAGTTCAGCTTACCCCAAGAAGTACAGCAGTTACTGGGGGAATGCACCCCTAGACAGACCTACGAGAGAGGTCAGCCCTCCAGCCTGGTAAACGCTGGACAAGAGGCAGGAACGCCATACAACGCCACTGTCGATCCAGCGAGACAGAGTTCACCTGGCGCACCTCGGCGACAGAGTTCGCCAGGAGCTCAAAGGCGGCACAGCTCAACCGCATCTCCCATGCGTCAGACATCTCCTCTGTCCTATGATCGGCAGAGTTCGTCGATTCTGCGGCAGAGTTCCCCCGTAGCTCAACGTCGACAGAACTCTCCCGCGGACAACATGCGGCAGAGGTATCCTGCATCGCATACGAGACGGTGCACTCCTACCACTTACAGGCGGCAGAGTTCACCTCTGCCCAATGTGCGGCAGACTTCCCCTCTGGCTGCCAGGCGACAGAGCTCACTCGCAGCCCGTAGGCGACAGAGTTTCCATACCTGTCGCAGCTCATCCCCTGTGTTGGAACATGATGTGAGGGCGTGTGGAGCTGGGGAGCGAAGGAGACAAGGAGATTTTTATCCGCAAGAAGGTCCCGAGATATCGAGTCCCGTAGTCAGAGGTACTGGAAGAGGTATTTACCAATCGGACTCTTCTAGACCGGAAGGGACAGGACCTTGCTCAGCTCGAGGGTCGGAGGACGTGGAAAAGGTCATCCAAAGGATCCTCGAAAAGAAAAAGCTAGTGTTTCCGGATGATGGACAAAGGAGGAGGATCCCATTCAGTCCGGAGATCATGAACAAACCCTTGCCGAAAAAGTTCAAAATGCCTTCTATGGCTACTTACACCAGCAAAGCGGATCCCTACGACCATATTCAGAGTTATGAATCCCTCATGCTGCTTCATGGTTGGGAGGACGAAATCATGTGTAGAGCCTTTTCTCTCACATTGTCCGGGCACACTCTGAAATGGTTCAACGGGTTGAGTGAAGCTTCAATCTCCTCTTTTGACGAGTTGAGAAATGAGTTCCTCAAAGTGTTCATGATCCATAGCCAAAGGAAGAAAGACGCTACCTACCTACTCACGCTTAAACAAGGAAATCGAGAATCCTTGAAGAGTTATGTAGATCGCTTCCGAGATGCGACCTTGGAGGTGGAAGATCTACCAGTGGGGGTAGCCTTGGCTGCGATGCTGCAAGGGACAAGCTCGGAGAAGCTGCAAGAATCTCTCTCTCTCGATCAACCTATAATGATCTCCGATCTCTTTGCCAGGGCTAATAAATACGTGGCTCAAGAAGAAGTCATGAAAATGATACAGCCCAGGGAGGCTAAAGAGGGAAAGAAGAGAGAGAGAGATGCGCCCGAGAGAAGCTCCCAAAGACCCGTGAGAGTAGACAAAACCCCCAAGCTCAGGTACGAAGGCTACACCCGACTGAGCGAGCCTCGTACTGCAATACTGGCAGCAATTGAGGGGGCGGGACTACTAGAATTCCCCAAGAGGAAGATGGGAGATGTAGGCCGAAATTCTGAAGCCTACTGTGAATTCCATTGTGCTCACGGACACCCGACAGAGAGGTGTAAAGACTTGATGGACCAGTTAGAAAGACTGGCCAGAGAGGGCAAGATTAACCGCTTCTTATGGAGAAGCAAGAGACCCCGTTATCCTCCGCGTGACCAAAGAAATGACCGTCCGCGGACCGGGGCAAATAACAACAATAGACGGGATAGGCCAAGAAACGAAGCGGTCAGGCCTGCAATTCCCCGTGCCAATCCGCCAAACAACGAGCCTACAGCCCCCGCGATTAATGTCATCGCAGGTGGGGAATCAAGCGCGGGAAGCTCTTCTTCATCCCGCAAGAGCTACGCCAGGCAGGCGTATCAGGTGAACGTTGTTATGGAAGAACAGGCGGACGAAGAGCCCATCATGTTCACTCCGGCTGACAAAGGAGATATCGCCATGCCCCATGATGACCCTATGGTGATATCCACTGTCGTGGCCAAACACCCGGTAAGTAGAGTCCTGGTTGATAACGGGAGCTCAGTGAACCTGATCTATTGGAATTGCTTTGAGAAAATGAGCATTTCCGAAGATAGGTTGAAACCCGTTATGACACCGCTGTACGGATTCACGGGTGAGCGAGTGAAGGTCGCTGGATCCATAGAGTTGCCAGTGACCCTCGGCGAGCACCCGAAGGATGTGACCCGACAAGTGTTGTTCATGGTGGTCAGATCCACCTCCGCCGCCTACAACATGATCTTGGGCAGGCCGGTGCTGAATGACATGAGGGCGGTAATATCCTCTTGCTATCTGTTGATGAAATTTCCCACTCCCAACGGAGTCGGGCAAGTACGAGGAAACCAAAAGAGCGCCCGTACTTGTTATCTCGCTTCCACTGCCAACAAGGTAGCACAGAGGAAAGAAACCTTATGCATTGACGATCCGCCTAAGCCCCAACCTGTAGAGGAAACAGAAGCCATTGCGCTAACTGAAGGGGATAGCGGAAAAAGGGCATTCATCGGGACTCAGTTGGGCGAGCAACAGAAAAAGGAGATAGTCGAGTGTCTGAGAAGAAACTCGGATATCTTCGCCTGGAGCCCAGCCGACATGCCAGGGATCAGTCCCGAAGTCATATGCCATGAACTTAACATCATACCCGGACATAGACCCGTCAAACAGAAGAAGAGGAGTTTCGCCCCGGAGCGACAAAAAGCAATCACTGAAGAAGTGACTAAACTCCTAGGCGCCGGATTCATCCGAGAAGTCTATTACCCTGAGTGGTTAGCCAATGTAGTGATGGTAAAGAAATCTAGCGGGAAATGGCGAATGTGTGTTGATTTCACAGACCTGAACAAAGCCTGCCCCAAAGATTCATACCCCCTACCTCGGATAGACAGACTCGTAGATGATACATCCGGCTACGAACTCCTCAGTTTCTTAGATGCATTCTCCGGGTATCACCAAATCATGCTTCACCCAGAAGACGAAGAAAAGACTTCTTTTATAACCGATGACGGAACCTATTGCTATCGGGTAATGCCGTTCGGTTTAAAGAACGCGGGTGCCACCTACCAACGAATGGTGAGCAAAGTGTTCAAAGATCTTCTGGGAAATACCATGGAAGCCTACGTGGACGACATGATAGTCAAGAGCCGCGTAGGAGAATCTCATGCTGATCAAATGTCCACGGTATTTGAAGTATTGAGGAAATTTAACATGAAGCTAAACCCCGAAAAGTGCTCTTTCGGGGTAAGGTCAGGAAAATTCCTAGGCTTCATGATCACTAACAGGGGCATCGAGGCAAATCCTGAAAAGATACAGGCTGTCATTGACATGAAACCCCCAACCACCGTAAGAGAGGTCCAAAGATTGACAGGCAGAATAGCGGCTCTGAATCGCTTCTTGTCGAAATCAGCCGAAAAGAGCTTGCCTTTCTTCAAAACTCTACGGGGGGGGAAGAACTTCGAATGGACAGAAGATTGTCAAAAAGCCTTTGAAGATCTCAAGGAATACTTGAAGCGGTTGCCTCTATTAACAAGGCCCCTGGAAGCAGAGCAGCTCTATATGTATTTGGGAGTCGGTGATTTCGCCGTTAGCGCGGTGCTACTAAAGAAAGACGAAATGGTACACTGCCCCATCTACTATGTGAGCAAAGTGTTATTAGATCTAGAGACCTGCTATCCACTGGCCGAAAAGCTAGCATTAGCCCTCTTGATGGCCTCGCGAAAGCTGCGTCCGTATTTCCAAGCACATCCCATTACTGTCTTAACAGACCAACCATTAAGACAGATCCTCCAGAAACCTGAGCATTCAGGGAGGTTAGTGAAATGGGCGGTGGAGCTTGGGGGATACGACATCACCTTCCAAGCGAGACAGGCTATCAAAGGTCAAGCTCTGGCTGACTTCATCGTGGAATGCACTATCCCGAACGACAGCAGTGAAGGGGAGGCTCACCCATGGTTACTGCATGTCGATGGGTCATCAAGTGCCAACGGAAGTGGAGCGGGTATAGTCCTGGTGTCACCAGAAGGAAAATCCCTCGAATACTCCCTACGATTCGGATTCCCTAGTTCGAACAACATAGCGGAGTATGAAGCTTTGATAGCAGGGATGGCACTAGCGGAGAAACTACAGGTTCACCACTTGGTAGCACACAGTGATTCCCAACTGGTGGTGAACCAATTCAGCGGAAAGTATGAGGTACGAGAACCGATACTGGTTCCTTACTTAATGAAAGTCCAACTCTTGGCCAAGACTTTCAAAAGCTTTCAGCTGATGCAAATTAACCGGTCCGAAAACACACATGCTGATTCACTGTCTAAGCTGGCCTCCTCCACAGAAACACAAGGAAGGATTGTAAAGGTGGAGAGGCTTGAACGACCAAGTATTGAAGAGGTCGAAGTGTGTGACATTGCAGTTGGAGACGATTGGAGATCCCCATTTAAACAGTATCTCACTGATGGTACATTCCCCCAAAATAAAGACGAGGCTCGTCGCTTGAAAATACAAGGGGCGAAGTTCACACTCATCAATGGAGAACTGTACAAAAGGGGATACTCATCGCCACTGCTAAAATGTCTGGGACCGGAACAAGCTAGATATGCCCTAGCGGAAGTGCATGAAG
Organism: Firmiana major; assembly: GCA_033439115.1. Classification (NCBI taxonomy): domain Eukaryota; kingdom Viridiplantae; phylum Streptophyta; class Magnoliopsida; order Malvales; family Malvaceae; genus Firmiana; species Firmiana major. Next base: position 36,202,452 of record CM065907.1, on the reverse strand, counting down.
GAATCTGCGGCGAACACTTAGGAGCAAGAGCTCTTGCCGCCAAAGTACTGCGATCGGGATTCTACTGGCCAACGCTGAAAAAAGATGCAATGGACCAAACCCGCAGATGCGATAAATGCCAGAGGTTTGCGCCTATCACAACAGCCCCAGTAACTCCCTCTCAAGGCGCAGTACAGCCAATTCCTTTTGCACAATGGGGATTGGATATTCTTGGACCCTTCCCCTTAGCCATGGGACAAAGAAAGTTCCTGTTAGTGGCCACCGATTACTTCACCAAGTGGATTGAAGCACAGCCTTTAGCCACAATCACGGAAAAGAACGTGGAGGCAATGGTGTGGAAGGACATTATCTGTCGATTCGGAATTCCCCGCATCTTAAATGCCGACCACGGGAAGCAATTCGATTGCAACGCCTTCCGTGAATTCTGTAAAGACCTCAACATCCAGCTAAGGATCTCTTCAGTGTCATATCCTCAAGCTAATGGACAAGCCGAGGTCAGTAATCGGATTATCCTCCATGGGCTGAAGACCAGGCTAGACAGAGCAAAAGGAGCCTGGGTGGACGAATTGCCTAGTGTCTTATGGGCATATCGTACCACCAGCCGTGTGTCGACTAATGAAACGCCGTTCAGTCTTGTATACGGCGCAGAAGCACTGATCCCCGTGGAACTTGGAGCCATATCACCAAGGGTGGTACCCTTGGTAGAGGAAGAAAACTCTCAAGCTCTAAGGGAAGACTTGGACCTAATCGATGAACACAGAGAAACCGCGGCTATTCGATTGGCATCCTATCAACAAAGGGTAGCCAACTACTACAATAGTCGGGTAAGAGATAGGCCAATGTCTGAGGGAGATCTAGTGCTCAGAAAGTCGCAGATCACGAACGCCCTAAAGGAGGACGGGAAGTTCAGAGCCAACTGGGAAGGTCCCTACAGAATCAGACGCAAGATCGGACCTAACACCTGCACTCTGGAAACTCTACAAGGGAAGAAGATAGGGAAAACGTGGAACTCAAATCACTTGAAGTTGTATTTGAGATAACCACTACATCTTCCTTCCCAAACACTATTGTTTTACTAACACTGTCACCAGATGTAAGACAAAATCTCGTGACAGGATTCTGAAACCGTAAGAGCCTGAGACGCTATGCGTCACTGTGGCCAGGTATGCATTCACCCCAGCCGTAAGAGCCTGAGACGCTATGCGTCACTGTGGCTAGGCATATGTTAATAAAACACATGAGCGCTACCCTTGGTTCGGGCCCTGCGAACGCAGGCTACCAACGGGTCAGACTCACAAAGAACACTACCCTTGGTTCGGGCCCTGCGAACGCAGGCTACCAACGGACTAGACCCAAAGCCTTAAAAAGGCCTAGGATGCTTTGTGTCATTATGGCCAAGCGTAGTTGGTTCGGGCCCTGCGAACGCAGGCTACCGACAGGCTAAGCCTAAAGCCGTAAGAGCCTGAGACCCTTTGCGTCACTGTGGCCGGGCGTAGTTGGTTCGGGCCCTGCGAACGCAGGCTACCAACGGGCTAGCACTAAAGCCGTCAAAGCCTGAGACACTTTGCGTCACTGTGGCCGGGCGTAGTTGGTTCGGGCCCTGCGAACGCAGGCTACCAACGGGCTAGTACTAAAGCCGTAAAAGCCTGAGACGCTTTGCGTCACTTTGGCCAGGCGTATACTCAAAAGAGCCGTAAGAGCCCGAGACGCAATGCGTCACTAAGGCCAGGCATAAAGCATTCAATTAACCATCAAGGCCTAAGACGCTACGCGTCACCGTGGTCAGGTAATCAAAATACTAAGGCTATAAAAACTAAAGACGCCTTCACGTCATAGTACTCAAGCCTTAAACAACTCCACGTTTGCACAAAAAATTCTTCCTGAAAGTATACCTTTCTATCAAGAATTGGGGAGCATACATGAATATCAATACAAAGCTATATACAAGCAAGGTATATACAAGCAAAGCAACAGAAACAATCAGACAAAGAATGATAAATGACAATTAGAGAAGTAGTGCAAGACAAAGCATGAACAAAAATCTCAATTTCATTTCATTCAAGTGTCGGTACAAACAGATCTTAAACAGATCTTTACAATTGTATTTCGACAAAAGTACAAAGTTAAAACAAAAAACAAAGTACTTGAAATGAAATACAAAAAATAAAAAAGCAAAAATCCCTATCTACTCTCCGGGAGGAAGCTGGGGATCAGCTGCAAAACCTTCACTCCCAAGGGACTGCTCGCCCTCCTCGCCGTCTAAATCAAAGAGGGCTTCTATAGGCTCAGGAGCACCGTCCAGATCCGCGGGCTCCCAAGGACCAGCAAGGTTGACGAGATCGTCCTGAGCAGTCCTCTTGAACAGCTCGTCCGCAGGCTCAGCCTCGGGCTCGTACTTGGTCCAATCAGGGGCCTCAAAGAGCATCGCATCAGGGGTATATTGGAGCTCAGGAAATTCCTCTCCCTCCCTATGTGCTTCTAGCCAAGATCGGGCCAGGTAGAACCCGTACTTGACATAAGGGTTGGAGAAGTCTTCCTTCCGCCTCAAGCAGTCTTTGGAGAGACGATACTCCTTTACGGCCTCGGCCCGTATGCTGTCAATTTCGGCCTGGGATAGTACAGGAGCAGTTTGGCCTTCCAACTCACCAACACGCTGCTCGAGTTCTTGATTCCGAGTGAGCGTAGACATATAGTTGGATTGCATACGGTCTAACTCAGAATGAGCCTCCTGCAGGTCCTCTTGGAGTTTACTAGACCGAGCCGTCTCCACTGTGAGATCCCCCTTGGCAAGACCAAGGTCTTGATGAGCCTTAGCAAGCTGCTCCTCCAGGCTTCGAACTAAATCCGGAAGAGGGGACAAGTTGTTGACCGTGTTCTGTAGCTCCATAACTTTGTCCCTCAACTCCCGGATCTCTCTGTCGGCTCGCTCCCGGTAAGCCCGATGTTGAGCATTATTTGCCGCGGTTCGTTGAGCCAGCTGCGCAAAAATGCAAAAATGTTAGACTCAAAGCATGCTGCAAAAAGCAATCAAAAAGAGAAGAAATCAGAAACTTACCCTCAACGCCTCAATGTCGGCTAAGTCTTCCCCCTCGGGGTAGTTTCTGAATATCCTTGCCTCATCTCGAGGAAGGATAGTTGACCAGCTCAACCGAGAGGCCACCCCGGGAGTGTCCAGAACATCATTATCACGAACCCCGGGGTAGACTCGGAATTCGTGGCCTCTCATAATATTCCCCCCATCCACGGAATAAGGCCTCTCGTCGGCAGGACCTATCCTGGGCAATATCGGCCTGCTTCTCATCGAACTCTCGATATACAGGCGCTTTCTATTCTTCCGCTGAGACGGAACGATATTGCATTCCGCGCGCTCCTCAGAGCGTGATCGCCCGGATGATCCGGAAGCCCCCCGTGAAGACGAGGCAACTCTCCCCCTATCCCGAGATAAATCTCTCTGCTCTGAAGGAGGGGGAGGCATCGCTTGCCTAAAAACTGGAGGGATCCGAGCGCGAGATGGATGAGAGGGGACTGGTGCCTCACTCGGGACATCGTCAGCTAAACGATGCCTCTTCCTGGCAGGAGCGCTGGAAGGACCAGCCTCAGAAACCTGGCGACCTAATGATTGCCGAAAATGACTCATATCTGCCAAAAAGAAAAAGAAGATCAATGGTCAATAAATTGATCAAAAATAATAAGTAGAGGGAAAAAATAAAAGTTACCGTCAGGAGAGTCTAAGTGCTCCTGAAGGGACTCGATATTTATCCCCTCGTCGTCTGGAAGCACCATGAAAGTGGAGCCGAACCCTTCCCAACCAGTGAGATCGGCTAAGGGTTCGCTACCAGAGCTGGATTCCAGATTGGTGCCCCCTACATCCTCTTGTGGCCTAGGAGCTTCAGGATTTAACTCGGGAGAAGCCGAAGGCAGAGGATCTGACGACGGAATAGAGGGTCCGGCAATAGGGACCGGACCCGCATCCCAGCCTGCTAATATCAAATTTTCATTTGATACAAGGGTGTCCAGGCTAAGGGGATGAGGGACCAGCAATTTGTCGATGTCAGAAGACAACTGCTCCCTAAGTGTGGCAACCCGGGGACCCTTGGGGATTTCGTGCCTATTCTCCCAACGAGTAGGGATATCCAGGCCCTCGGGCACTTCCATAACCAGCCATTCTGTCTCGAAACCATGAAGCTTGTTAGCAGGTTTCTCAAATAATCGGTTCTCAAAACCAGGCTGGTACACCCGCTGAAGCGAGTAAGGCACTAAGCCGGGGCTCCCTCGAAGCCTAAAGAATACTTCAAAAAGAGGAAGAGACGGAGGGACGCCCCTTAAATGGCAGTGCACAGTGAATGCTACCAATTGCATCCATGCATGAGGATGCAGTTGCCCCGGGGATACCCTGTGCGTCCTGAGAAAGGAAGCCCCAAAGTCGGACAACGGGAAGCGGAGTCCTAACTCCAAAGCTGCCCTAAAAACGACAACCCCGTCAGACACACGACGTATGTCGCTCTCCTGAGGGGTTGGGAGTCTATAAGTGTATCCCTCGGACAAAGGAAATCGAGATTCTAGGTCTTGAACGTCGGCTTCCCTTAAAGTCGACTTAACACCTAGATCGATTTGCTTTCCTATACCATGTCCAGCCATCTTAGAAGCTCGTAGATCAAAGAAGTGGGATTACGGGCTACGAAAAATTACCTAAGGTAATGGAAACAGAACTCGCGGCAGAGTGTGAAAATCCGCGGCAGACTAGCGACACAGTGAGCAGTCTCGCGGCAGAGTTACGACAGTATGGCGAAGGACTTGCGATAGAGTACCTGAGAGTCGCGACAGAGTGTCCTTGCGAGAGAATTCAGTGGCGACAAGGACGTCAGGGGCCCAGTATTTATAGAGGATCGCCTGGGTACACACACACGCGGAGGTCCGACCCGGCCCGCGAAACACCGGACCCAGATCCTCTTTGGCGGGAAAAATTCCCGCCAAAGAGTGGGGAGCAATTGATGTGGTCGTGTCACCGGATCCACGTGTGCAACTATCTGCCTGCCACGTGTCGATCCAAGAACAGGCCACGTGGCAGATTGGCGACAGAAGCACTATGCGACACCGTTCCCAGAGGTGCGACAGAGTGTTTGACGCGAGAGGAGTCTATCGCTTCACAGTCTGCCGCGCATCGTTAGCGACAGATCTCCATCGCCCATGCACGGCAGAGGACTCTCGCACAGACCGCGGTAGAGGTCCCCGCGCGGCAGGCGGTATAGTCTCCCGCACAGACCGCGGTAGAGGTCCCCGACAGAGGTCTCCCGCACTGTATGCGCCAGAGTCTCCCGCACGGCCTGGGGCAGAGTCGCCAGAGTCTCCCGCACAGACCGCGGTAGAGGTCCCCGACAGAGGTCTCCCGCACTGTATGCGCCAGAGTCTCCCGCACAGCCTGGGGAAGAGTCCCCAGAGTCTCTCGCACGGCCTGGGGCAGAGTCCCCAGAGTCTCCCGCACAAAAGCGCGACAGAGTGCTCTACCACTCTGTCGCGGCCCAGACACGCGCCTGGGCCTCAGCCCGAACCGACTCAGAAGCCTATAAATATGAGGTGAGCCCTCTGAAGGAAGAGATCCGGGAGAGAAGAATCCAAAATTTAAGAAAAACAGGGAGAACACTTAAACACTCTGATTTAAGCCATAAACTCTCCTTTTCTTACATACATACACCAACTCCCGATCACTGACTTGATCGTCGGAGTGCGCGTGCAGGGAATAATCCCTGCCCCCTCTGATTCCTGTTGTTTTTTCAGGATATACGAAGAACGCGTGGAGCAAATTGTGACGATTGAATTAACCGTCAACAGTACAATCCGATCACGTGGAAAGCAAAGCACTGTTGTTGTCAGGTAGGCAACATCACCAACTAATTACATGTATTAATTAATCAAATTGATTAATTCTAATTACACCATAATCATTAACACATGTACATTAATCCATTTATGCCTTAAAATCATATGGACATAAACCAATATCTCACTACTCACTCTCGGCCTAGCCAACATCATAGATTTAATATGTTTCAATGCTTAAAACATATACCAATATACTTAAAATCATTCATACATTAACCTATATGAAATTGAAAACTAGAAAATATACCAATTGTTGTGTTCACCCTTTGCCGAATACTTTGGAGGCTCTCAGTTTGCACTCTATGGCTCCTTGATAGCCAATTCCAACATATGTCACTCTCCTTTCAATTTGGAACAACTTCTATGAAGAATGCAAGTTACAAATATGCTTAATTCTTAGTGATTTCTAGTGAGAGAAAGCTTGGATAATTTGTTTCAATGGTTTCTTCTGCTAGACGAATTTGGTGTGATGAAGATGACAATGGTGTGGCTGATTTTATAAGCCACTTACTTAGCCATTAAGCTTTACTTTCCAGCCATTAAGCTTGACTTTCCAAGCCTTAGCCATGAGTCACCTAATGAGTCACCTTATGAGTCAGGGTTAGCTTTAACTATGGTTAGATATTTATCTCATGGGCTTTCCATTTGGGCTTCTCGGTTTGGGCTTTCTTAATGGGCTTTCGGGCTGAAATTTTTACTATGTCTCGGGCCTTTCATTGTCTAAATATTTAGCCAATCTATTGGTCCAACAATTCGGTCTAAAGGACCTAAGAATTTCGATATACGTTTAGTATACCTTAATGGGCTTTAAAATTTTCACCTTAGGCCCATTACGTTTTTAACCATTAAATTTAATCCGGAATCCTTCCGAATAAATTTTCCTTACTTCCCGGGATGATTATCTTGTATTCTGGCGAAGAATATTTTTCCCCAATTTTTTCTCCACATTTAGGTTAATTTTTAACCATGATTAGTCAACTATGGTAAAAGTCCACTTTCTTAACTATAGTTGACTTTTTCCTTAACCATTGACCAAGTTGACTTTTTCTCAAAATTTTGAAAGTGTCATATCTTATGTCTTACACTCTCGTCTTTGCGCTTCAGCCGTTCTCGGTGGATAATTTCACCCGAAACACCTTATCTCGCCAAAAAGGTCCATTTTACCATTTTTAGCTTTTACACTCGTTTTCTGTGTTTGGGACTAAATCAAGCTGACTTTCCTTCATGAGCTCTCTAGACTTTCTCATTTTAAGTTCTTATTTTCAGTCAGAATGATTCAGATCCACTCGGTTTAGCCTGTGTCACTTATAGCTCACATTAGGCATTTTATGTAGCTTTTGCGTGTTAAATCATTTCACTAACACTTTAAGTCTAGTAAATACTCTTCTTATGATTCAACTATAATAATTGAGTGTTCATACACATAGGAATCATAAGGTACAAGCTACATAAAATCTGGGTCTGACAGATGATTTACAAAATATCAAAATCAACACTATAAAGTGTGCTTATTTCACATCAACCTTAAAATCATTAGCCCCTCTATTTATTCTCCTGCTAAACAGCAGTTTAAACACTCAAAATAGTGGTTTTCATGCTTTTTACAACTTTTCACAAAAGTTAACTTTTTGACTAACTAGGGGTAAAATCGTAATTTGCCATTATCGGGTGGCAATAATTATTATTCACTTTCTCTGACCCTCAGAGTTTTTAAGTGAATGTAAAAGCAGACGAAAATACGTGCAGGTATCTCTAACTACTCACAAAAGTCCCTTACCTGTAATCACTCGAGAAATTTCACTTTCTCTACGCTGCTCGTTTCAGCAGTCCAATTTGCTCCTCTGATAAATCCCTGGAGCTGTATATAACCATTTATCAGGTCAATTATACTTTTCCTACTGTATTTTACATTAAATACAGTCTATTTCCCTTAATGGGCTTTAATAGTCCTTAATGGGTCTAACCATGCCTTAACCCCATTTTCATTTTACTATTCATTTTCGTTGGGCCTATTGGGCTTGTGGGGCCTATCAACTCTTATTGGGCTTGTCCTAGACCCATTACATCTTATTGGGCCTAAAATATTTGGGCTTGACCCATTGGGCCTCTCGGCCACATGCCATGGCCGAGAGCTACCCATGCCATCGGTTACACCATGGCATACTGGCCATGTCTCTTTCTTAGCCAATTCACTTAGGCATTTTCACAAACACTTGGTTGGCAACATTCCTAAACATCATATAGTTCATTTAGGCATTTTATCAAACACCTTGATTGCCAACTAATTACATGTATTAATTAATCAAATTGATTAATTCTAATTACACCATAATCATTAACACATGTACATTAATCCATTTATGCCTTAAAATCATATGGACATAAATAAATATCTCACTACTCACTCTTGGCCTAACCAACATCATTGTGATTTAATATGTTTCAATGCTTAAAACATATATCAATATACTTAAAATCATTCATACATTAACATATATGAAATTGAAAACTAGAAAATATACCAATTTTGTGTTCACCCTTTGCCGAATACTTTGGAGGCTCTCAGTTTGCACTCTATGGCTCCTTGATAGCCAATTCCAACATATGTCACTCTCCTTTCAATTTGGAACAACTTCCATGAAGAATGCAAGTTCCAAATATGCCTAATTCCTAGTGATTTCTAGTGAGAGAAAGCTTGGATAATTTGTTTCAATGGTTTCTTCTTCTAGCCGAATTTAGTGTGACGAAGATGACAATGGTGTGGCTGATTTTATAAGCCACTTACTTAGCCATTAAGCTTTACTTTCCAGCCATTAAGCTTGACTTTCCAAGCCTTAGCCATGAGTCACCTTATGAGTCATGGTTAGCTTTAACTATGGTTAGATATTTATCTCATGAGCTTTCCATTTGGGCTTCTCGGTTTGGGCTTTCTTAATGGGCTTTCGGGCTGAAATTTTTTACTATACCTTGGGACTTTAATTGTCTAAATATTTGACCAATCAATTGGTCCAACAATTCGGTCTAAGGGACCTAAGAATTTCGATATACTTTTAGTATACCTTAATGGGTTTTAAAATTTTCACCTTAGGCCCATTACATTTTTAACCATTAAATTTAATCCGAAATCCTTCTAAATAAATTTTTCTTACTTCCGGGGATGATTATCTTGTATTCTGGCCAAGAATATTTTTCCCCAATATTTTTCTCCACACTTAGGTTAATTTTTAACCATGATTAGTCAACTATGGTAAAAGTCCACTTTCTTAACTATAGTTGACTTTTCCCTTAACCATTGACCAAGTTGACTTTTTCTTAAAATTTTGAAAGTGTCATATCTTATGTCTTACACTCTCGTCTTTATGTTTCAACCGTTCCCGGTGGATAATTTCACCTGAAACACCTTATCTCTCCAAAAATGTCAATTTTACCCTTTTTAGCTTTTACTCTCGTTTTCTATGTTCGGGACTAAATCAAGCTGACTTTCCTTCATGGGTTCTCTATACTTTCTCTTTTTAAGTTCTTATTTTGAGTCAGAATGATTTAGATTTACTTGATTTAGCCTGTGACACTTATAGCTCACATTAGGCTTTTTATGTAGCTTTTGCGTGTTAAATCATTTTACTAATACTTCATGTCTAGTAAATACTCTTCTTATGATTCAACTATAATAATAAAGTGTTCATACACACAGGAATCATATGGAATAAGCTACAAAATCTGGGTCTGACAATGGCTACTTTCGTAAACTTCGTGTACATGCCATAAGCTCCACCACCACCACCCCGAGCCACAACTAGCACCACAAAATCCCCCACAACCTGCTCCCCAAGATCCTCCATCACTAGTTCCACAAGTACTTGAACCACCACCTCTGCCACCTGCTGCACCACAACCCCAAGACGTATAATAGCCAGTTCAAGACTTGGTGGATAGGAACATGGCGCGGTTGAAACAATTCCAGAAAATGAATCCGCCTGCTTTTAAGGGTGTTTAGGATCCCACGATAGCTAAAGAGTGGGTTATGAAGCTGGAAAAGATGTTTAAGTATATGAAGTGTTGTAGTACCAAGAGAGTAGCATTGGCCACTTATGTGTTGGAGAGTGAAGCGGACCATTGGTGGACTTCAATGGAGTAAATCTTATTGGCCAAGCACACCGAAATCACTTAGGAAGTGCTTTTGGAGGCGTTTAATGAGTAGTATATTCCAAAGTGTGCTCAAAGAAAGAAACAAGCAAATTTCCTGGGTTTGTTGCAAGGCAATATGTTAGTAGACCAGTATAAGTCAAGATTTACTGATTTATACCTTTATGAGTGGGATATAGCTAAGAATGAGCTAAAGAAGGCTCTGAAGTTCATAGGTGGGCTGAGACTGGCCATTAGGAGCAAGCTAGCCCCACTAAACATCCGGACCTATCCAGATGCCATCCAGAGAGCTCAGTTTGTGTAGTAAGATATGGCGATATCACATGATGAGTTTCAGTCTAAGATAGGGGTTTCAGGGAAGAGGTATGATGATAGACGACCCTCTCAGAATAAAGGGCATAACAAGATACAGAATGTGGGTTCATCTAGAGCTTTAACCACTAGACCGAGGGTTCCTCCTACTCAGAGTGCCCCTACACCCTATCATTTCCCTATGTGTAAACGATGTGAGAGAAGACATCCAGCTAACCAGCCTTGCCAGAGGAATTACGGAGCTTGCTACCATTGTGGTGAGAAGGGACACTAGATGCTAGAATGTCCAAAGATGAAGACCACACTAGTTCAGCCAGTTAGAACTATTCCTCCAGCCCCAGCAGCCCCAGCAGATAAGGGCAAAAATGTTGTTGGCCAATGAAAGGTGTTCACACTGGACAAGGAGTCTGCAGATGCCTCTGCGTCAGTCGTCAAGGGTAATATTTTTACATCTAATGTTAAAGCTTTTATATTGATAGATTCTGGATCCACACACTCTTTCGTTTCACCTACTTTTGCTAGTAAGTTGCTAATAGAATCCGAACCACTAGGTTACGTACTTCGTGTAAAAACACCAATGAAAGAATCAGAAACCACCGAGGTAGTGTATAGAAATTGCAAAGTTAGGATCGGTGATAATGTAGTATTAACTAATTTAATTTTGCTAAATATGTTAGACTTTGATGTAATATTAGGTATGGAATGGTTAACTACTCATAGATTTAGATTAGATTGTTTTAAGAAAACTATAACCTTATACATACCCGAGAAGTGTGTTGTAACCTTTAAGGATAAATATTAATAAATATACCTTTTTGGTTGCATAATGTGTATCTCATGAGAATATATTGCTTCATGAAGGTTTCATAGCTTTTGTGGAATGTGTTAAGAATCCAAAGCCCGACCTTAATGCCATCCTGATAGTAAAAGACTTTTTTGACGTGTTTCCAGAAGAGTTGCCTGGATTACCCCCTGATAGAGAGTTAGAGTTCGCCATTGACTTGGCGCCCGGAACTCAACCTATGTCTAAACCTCAGTATAGGTTGGCACCCATAGAGTTGGAAAAGTTGAAGAAGCAACTCTAAGAATTGTTAGACAAAGGATTTATCCATCCCAGTGTGTCACCATGGGGCGCACCAGTACTCTTTCTGAAGAAAAAAGATGGTAGTTTGAGGTTGTGCATCGTCTACCAAATGCTCAATAAGGCAACTATCAAGAACTAGTACCCTTTACCGAGGATTGATGACTTGTTCGATCAATTGAAGGGTGCCAAGGTGTTCTCGAAAATAGACTTAAGGTTGGGATATCACCAGTTGAAATTGAGAGGTGAGGACATGTCAGACCCGTATTTTTATGTAGCTTGGTCCTTATGATTTATACATGTATAGACATGTATTGAGTTATTTAAATCATAAGAAGGGTATTTACTAGATTTAAGTGTTAGTGAAATGCTTTAACACTTAAAAGCTACATAAAAGCCTAATGTGAGCTATAAAAGTCACAGGCTAAACCGAGTGGATTTGAATCATTCTGACTGAAAATAAGAACTTAAAATGAGAAAATATAGAGAGCTTATGAAGGAAAGTCAGTTTGATTTAGTTCCAAACACAGAGAACGAGAGTAAAAGCTAAAAAGGGTAAAATGGACCTTTTTAGCAAGTTAAGGTGTTTCGGGTGTAATTATCTACCGGGAACGGTTGAAACGTAAAGAAGAGAGTGTAAGACATAAGATATGACACTTTTAAAATTTTGAGAAAAAGTCAACTTGGTCAATGGTTAAGGAAAAAGTCAACTATAGTTAAGAAAAGTGAACTTTTACCATAGTTGACTAACCATGGTTAGAAATTAACCCAAGTATGGAGAAAAAATTGAGAAAAAATATTCTTGGTCAGAATAAAAGATAATCATCCCCGAAAGTAAGAAAAATTTATTCGAAAGGATTTCGGATTTAATTTAATGGATAAAAACGCAATGGGCCAAAGTTGGAAATTTTAAAGCCCATTAAGGTATCATAAGTGTGGGCCGAATTTGGAAAGCCCAATGGGCCAAATTGTTGGGCCAATTTGTGGGCCCAATATTGAGACAATTGAAGGCCCAATAGGTAGTAAAAATTTCAGCCCAAAAGCCCAAAGGAAAATCCCAAACCGAGAAGCCTAATTGAAAGCCCATTTGAATAAGTTAAAAGCTATTAATGAAAGGTAACAAAGTCTAAAATGATAACCATTACCTAAACTTTTTGGAAGTCAATTAAGGTCGCTGGATTTTAGCTTAATGACTAAGTAATGGACTTATAAATACCAGCCAACACATAATCATCTTCATCCTTTCATTTTCGGCAAAGTGAAGAAACCATAACCGAAAAGTTTTCTAAGCTTTCTCTCACTAGAAATCATTAGGAAAAAGACATATTTGGAACTTGCAATCTTCTTGAAAGTTGTTCCAAATTGAGATGAGAGTGACATATGTTAGAATTGGCTATGAAGGAGCCATAGTGTGCAAATCGTGAGGCTTCAAAGTTTTGGCCAAGTGTGAACACAAATACTAGGTATATTTTCAAGCTTTCAAATTCATATATGTTAATATATGAATGATTTATGATTTTAAGTATATTGGTATATGTTTATGGATTGAAACACATGAAAACACTATGAACATGTGATGGCTGAAAGTTGGTATATGAGTTTTGATAAATACCCATGTGATTTTAAGACATGTATAGGTGGATATGCATATATACATGATTATGACATGGTTAGTTATAATCAATTTGTTCATATGGATGGTGGTATGATATTGGCACATAAGGTGTTTGATAAAATGCCAACATGAACTATAGGAAAGGCTTAAGACATACCAACCAAGTGTTTGTGAAAATGCCTAAGTGAATTGGCTAAGGAAATGGACATGGACGGCATGCTATGGCGTGACCGACGACATGGGATGCTCTCGGCCATGGCATGTAGCCGAGAAGTCCAATGGGCCAAGCCCAAATAATTTAGGCCCAATGTGATGTAATGGGTCTAGGACAAGCCCAATAAGAGTTGGTGGGCCCCATAAGCCCAATAGGCCCAATGAAAATGAATAGTAAGATGGAAATGGACTTAAGGCATGGTTAGGCCCATTAAGGATTATTAAGGCCCATTAAGGGAAATAGACTGTATTTAATGTGAAATACAGTAGGAAAAGTGTAATTAACCTGATAAATGGTTATATGCAGCTCCAGAGATTATTGGAGGAGCGAATCGGATTGCTGGATCGAGCAGCGTTGAGAAAGTAAAATTTCTCGAGTGATTACAGGTAAGGGACATTTATGAGTAGTTAGAGATACCTGCACGTATTTTCGTCTTCTTTTACATTCACTTAAAAACTCTGAGGGTCAGAGAAAGTGAATAATAATTATTGTGACCCGATAGTGGTAAATTACGATTTTACCCTTAGTTAGGAAAAAAGTCAACTTTTGTGAAAAGTTGTAAAAAGCATGGAAACCACCCTTTTGAGTGTTTTACTGCTGTTTAGCAGAAGAATAAATAGATGGGCTAATGATTTTAAGGTTGATATGAATTAAGCACACTTTATAGTGCTGATTTTGATATTTTGAAAATCATCCCTTTTTAAAGAGCCATTTATCATATTATGTGAAAATAAATCGTGCTGGAGCACAGCTCACACTGGATTTCATATATTTTCCACATATATTAGTGCTGGATTGTGATTCGCACTATATTTCCATGACATGCATGATAGAGTGTTGGAGTTATTTCTCGTACTCAGTTTTATGTCATTTATGCATGAGAGAGTGCTGGAGCGATTAGCTCGTACTCGAGTTTTACATGCGATGCATGACAGAGTACTGGAGCATTGCTTGTACTCGATTCTTCATGATTTATACATGACATAGTACTGGAGCTATTGCTCGTATTTGATTTAATGAGTTTTGTGCATAGCATGATACTGGAGCTATTGCTCGTACTTGATTTGAAACATGAACTATGCATTGACCTAGTTGCTGGAGGTTTACTCGCACTATAGTTTGAGTTTGTGATGTGAAACAGTGTTTGAGCGGAGTGTCGACTGTGAGTCACGCTTAAAGGCGCATATTGTATTTTATGTGATATATAATACATGTTGAAAACCATGCTTGATTTCCTCGTGTCGACTGAGTGTCACACTATGAGAGGTTCGCATGAGGATTTAGAGACGTGGTATGATATTCCATGGTTTTAAGGGCTAAGACCTATGGCAGGCACCCCGACTGTGATGTAGGGTCCACGGAGTACGTTGTACCATGCATGTGGCATGGAGTACACTGTACCGTGTGATGTTGTGGAGTTAAGGAGGATATAGCTGGCGGTTGTGATGGACTAACCCCCCCATTGCAGCAGTGATGCCCCGTACACCGAGATCTGTGTTGCCTGGGATCACATTGTCGGATATGATCATAGTCCAGGATACTATTTACATTTTCACCATAGAGTCTCACATGATATATCACCTGATTGACTGATTTAATTGTGGATAGACCTGAGGGATGGGTTGGACTCTGATTTTGTGTTGTTAATGATTTAAATGCCATATTTACTGTGATAATATAAATGGCATGATTTATCTAAAGCCATTGTGATATTTTAAAGATGCATTGTTTTGCACTACATGCCTACATTTGAGAAAGAAAGCATGATTTCTTTACGTGGGATTAAATCTGTACAAGTATATATATATATATTTAAAGACATGCTTTGAAAATGAGTTAAGGAAATAACGTTTTGAGGCATAGCATTATTTTGAGTAGATAGTGTAGATATCTAGTTGCTTGCCTGATTTCCTTACTGAGCGCGTTGTATGCTCACCCCTTTCTTTACATCTCTCTGCAGAGCATCAACAGTAGAGTGAGAGCTTTTAAGGGAAAATATTCCTGTTGTCCGCTGCTATTTCCTATCGATCGACAGGTATACATAACATAGAAACAACACAGTGATGTATACGATATATATATTATAGGGAATGTAGTTATATTATCTTTAATATGATCTCATATAAAAGAAGTTACAGTCAATTACAGTATATTGACATGTATGTATGATAATAGATGATATGGTATGCGAGAAAGCTAACATCGAATCACAGCCCAACCATTAAAGAGAGGAAAGGTAAGTTAAAAATGCGAAAAATTTGTAGTGGTTTTTGGTTAAGTCACGGATGACGGTCGTGACAGGACATCCTTAAGACCGCCTTCCGAACTCGCTATGGATACTATGATTTCCTGGTCATGCCGTTTGGCTTGACGAATGCCCTTACTGCATTCATGAACTTGATGAATAAAGTTTTTAAGAGTATTTAGACAAGTTTGTGATCGTCTTCATAAATGATATTTTAGTGTATTCCCGTTCTACGGAGGAGCATGAACGACATTTGTGTCTTGTCCTTCAGACACTTAGGGAGAAGATGCTTTATACAAAGCTTGACAAATGTGAGTTCTAGATGGAATAGATTGGTTTTCTAGGCCATATAGTGAACAAGGATGAGGTATCTGTTGATCCATCCAAGGTTGAGGCAATAGTGAATTGGGAGAGACTAAAGACGGTGACAGAGATACGAAGTTTTCTTGGATTAGCCAAATATTATAGAAGGTTTGTTGAAGGTTTCTCGAGGATTGTTGCACCCTTGACATGTCTCACTCGTAAAGATGTTAAGTTCGAATGAAGTGATGCGTGTGAGCACAGTTTTCAAGAGCTCAAGTATAGATTAACTTCTGCACCAATCCTTACCATACTAGATGGTCTTGGAGGATTTACGATGTATAATGATGCTTCCCATAATGGTTTGGGATGTGTGTTGATGCAAGATGGGAAAGTGGTTGCATATGGTTCCCGACAGTTGAAGGAGCATGAAAAGAACTATCCCACACATGATCTAGAGTTAGAAGCGGTGGTATTTGCATTGAAAATATGGAGACACTATCTTTATGGAGAAAAGTTTCAGATTTACATAAATCATAAGAGCCTTAAGTACCTATTCTCCCAGAAGGAGTTGAACATGAGACAACGTAAATGGATGGAGTTATTAAAAGATTATGATTGTGAAATCCTGTATCACTCAGGGAAGCTAATGTTGTAGCTGATGCTTTGAGTAGAAAGAGCATGGTATGATATCCAATATGATGATGAAGGAATGAGATTTGTTGGGACAGTTTGTGAGTTTAGGTATTGACATAGCACCTCCTGAGCAGAGTCCTATAATTGCTAGTTTCAGGGTGGAATTAGAGTTGATGGAACAGATTAGACAAGCTCAGAAGTTTGAATAGAGGTTGATTGAGGTATTTGAACAGATTCATAAAGGCTAGAATATGAAGTTTGAGATTGGTAAAGATAGACTGTTGAGATTCTAAGGTCGGATCTGTGTGCCCAGTGATAAGGATCTAAAGAGGCTAATTTTGACTGAAGCCCACAATAGTAGATACACTCTGTATCTAGGTAGTACCAAAATGTACCATAACTTACGTAAAGTGTATTGGCGACCCGAAATGAAAAGAGATTTAGCAAAGTTTGTAGCTAGGTGCCTGGTGTGTCAGCAAGTAAAAGTAGAGCACCAAAGGCCAGCAGGCTTGCTTTAACCCCTACCTATACCAACTTAGAAGTGGGAAAATATCACCATGGATTTTGTTATGGGTTTACCTAAATCTTGGAGAAATCATGATGCAATCTGGGTAGTCGTGGATAGACTTACCAAATCATAGCCATTAGCTCCACTACACCCTTAATTGTATTGGTAGAGTTGTTTATCAAAGCGATAGTGAGACTACATGGAACCCCAGTTAGTATCACCTCCGACAGGGACTCTAGGTTCACGTCTCAGTTTTTTGGAAGTAAATTCAAGAGTCTTTGGGGTCCAAAATACAGTTTAGCACGACATACCATCCTCAAACTGATGGGCAGTCTAAACGAACCATACAAACTTTAGAGGATATGCTACGTGCTTGTGTGATTGATTTTGAAGGCTCGTGGGATGAGCACTTGTCGTTGGCAGAGTTTGCGTATAACAATAGCTATCATGTTAGTATAGGAATGGCCCCATATGAAGCTCTTTATGGACGAAAGTGTAGATCACCAATTGGTTGGGATGAGGTTGGTGACAGGAAGATTTATACTCCCGGATCTTATCGAACAAGTATTCGAGAAGGTTCGCATGATTTGTAATAACCTTAAGATAGCCCAAGATAGACAGAAAAGTTATGCAGACCATCAGAGAAGAGAATTGGAGTTTGTTGTGGGTGATCATGTTTTCTTGAAAGTTTCTCCTACGAAAGGCGTCATGAGATTTGGGAAGAAGGGCAAGTTGAGTCCTCGGTACATAAAACTATTCGAGATATTAGAGCGTGTTGGATGGGTAGCGTACCAACTAGCTTTACCTCCCCAACTAGCAGAGGTACATAATGTGTTTCATGTGTCCATGCTTCACAAATATCAGCCTGATTCATCCCATGTCTTGGCCTATGAACACTTAGAGATAGGGAAAGATTTAAGTTACGAGGAGAAATCGATTCGGATTTTGGATAGAAAGGATAAAGTTTTGAGATCTAAAACTTTTCCTCTTGTCAAAGTTCTCTGGCAACACCACACTACTGAGGAAGCGACGTGGGAGTTGGAGAGCTTGATGCGAGAGAGATATCCACATCTTTTCTAACTTGGCTCGAGAATTCGGAGGATCGAATTCCATAAAGTGGGGAGAAATGTAAGATCACTAACTCGTGTATCTCGATACTAGCTAAACATTAGATTATTTGAATGTTAATACACATGTGTCCACGAATCAAATAAATTAGTTAATAAATTAGATTCATTTAAGTGATTAAGGTTAAACCTAAATTTAATATACATATATATGTATAATATAAATGTAGTACATAAATCTGAGAAATATAATCTTGGTAATTATAAAACAAAAATGAAATTTAATGATAAAATGTAGTTAAATTTTATAATTTTTATAATTTAAAGACAAAATTGGGAATTTATACTTATAGGTAAAAAAAAAAAGGAAACTCAAGATCACGAAATAGAAGGGCCTCTGTTTCGCGACACCCTATTTCCCTTTCCCATTTCCCCCCATTCTTCCACCTCCGTTCGCGCACCCAGAACCACCGGCGACTAGAAACCCACACCCGAAACCGCCGCTCTTCTTCCTCCTCTACTTCGTGAAGTCCAGCCAAAGAGAGGACACCGACTTCCCCTTCCCTCGAGTCGAGAGCTCAGCTTTACCCGTTGTCTCACCTCCTCCCTCACACCATTCTCTAACCCCAAAACCAAGAACGATTTTTAGCCCTTCCCTCTCATCTTCGCACGTCAACAGTATCGCCAGCAGAAAACCATTTTCTAATCTTCCATTGGTGAAAACCTGTGAGCTTTAGGAGAAAAAGCAAGGTGAGCAAATGTCACGACTCTTTTTCATTCCCTTTTACCGAAAATCTCAATAAATATTTCTCGTTTTACTGTTACCTTACCCAATCGTGAACAACTCACCACATACAGTTGGGCTGTGAGTCAATAATAACCACCTCTTACCATTCATTCACAATTTAATGAAACGATGGCATACATTCGAAGTTATTCGTTTACTTATACAAAATATGATTACTGACATCTACATCCCTCAGAATTACATTTAAAATGACTATTATGCTTTTACATTGTTTAGACACAAAAAGGAATCACTGTGTATATACCTCTGAGTGATGGAGATGCAGCGGATGTCCAAAATACCACACCTCAGTCCTCAATGGGCTACTATGTACGCTCTGTAGGAGGGGAAAAATAGAGAGGGATGAGCAACCACACGCTCAGTAAGGCAATAATGCAAGCATGGTAGATAACAACTCTATCTACATGCTGATAGTGTTATGCATAAATCGTTTATAGTTCGGAGCATGAGGAAAACAAAACTATGCCATATGCGTATACATATATCATGTATTTAAATCATGTAAATTGGCATAGTAAAACATGCTAAATCATCATGTACAAGCCATCTCATGCTCAATTGTCAAATCACATAATAAAAAGGGAAATTCACTTGAAACATCCTTTTTAAATCACATCATAAAGCTCTTTCTCAATCACAAACATCATTACCATTTCACAAATCAAATTCCACAAGGTCTACCCCTCTCTCGGGTCTACCTTGGACAATCACATTCACAATCACACATATGTAATAAAAACCAAGTCACTATATCAAAAGTGCCTATGTGGACCAACTACATCATAAATCATCCCAGACCACACGCATCCAGGTGTGCGGGGTATCGTGCTGGCACGAAGGTGGATTATCCCTCGCTAGACTTTCTCATCACATAACCATCACGAGGTACATCATACTCCATGTGATATACAAGGTACAACATACTCTGCAGACTCATATCGTGATTGGGGGTGCCATTCCTAGGTCTTACCTACCCCATACCAAGAATTTTCCATATCCATGTAGGAGAGCCTCCCTACCGAACAGAGCCTCCCCGCCCCTCCAGGGCTTAAGGATGTTGGCTTAAGGATCCTTCTTTACCCATGTAGGAGAGCCTCCCTACCGAACAGAGCTTCCATACCCCTCCAGGGCTTAAGAATGTTGGCTTAAGGATCCTTCCGTAAGAGAGCCTCTCCACCGAATAGAGCCTCCCTGCCTAACAGAGTCTCCCCGCCTCCTCGGGCTTAAGGATGTTAGCTTAAGGATGTAAGGCTTAAGGATCTTACCGTAAGAGAGCCTCCCCACCGAACAGAGCCTCCCTGCCTCCTCAGGCTTAAGGATCTTACCAACTTTCATGACCTTATACATATCACAATGTGCAAACTTGTGCGAGCAAAGCTCTAGCACGATTCATGCATCCTATCATAAAGAGACCACGTTCAAGCATAGTTCTAGTAAGGTTATACTCATAAGAAAAACCACTAGAAAGCCACGTACGAGCAGAAACTCTAGTACAGTTTATAAACATCATCATAGTTTTCAAATCAAGGTGCGAGCTAAGCTCCAGCACGTTTCATACAAATGAAAACATTGAAATCTAGCGCGAGCGAGGCTCCAGCGCGAATTAAATCACATACACACGATAGGCGGCTCACATACATTCAAAACATCTCAAAACATGTTTAGCGCCTCACATGGGCTATTTCACAACATCATTCAAGTACTAGCCAGCCTATCCTTTTATTTGCTCAAATCAAAGCATTGTGTTTTGTGAAAACATTCAAAACACGTGATTTATGCAATTATTAGCCTTACTATCCCTTTTTATACATCCATATAAACCAAATCATATACGTACTCATAATTGTTCACATACATCATCAACCACTTTTCCAAACCATCATACAAATTTACAACACCCTATATACCCACAAAATACGAGCAGCTACCTCTATATAATCCAAAAATTCCCTTACCTGGAATCGCGACATGTGATTTCACTTCCTTAGAACTTCTTACTCGTACGGTTCGATTCGTCTCCAACGAACTCTTTGAAACAGCACATAAACGTATTCCACAACGTTTTAGCCCATTATAATCCAACTCTCGCGTTTACTATAGTCGATTCGATTTATAGTCTCTATTAACGCTTATGAGATCTCGTTTCATTTCTCAAGTCTATGGATTCCTTTTAGGCCTATTAACTCATTTCAAATCGATATTAAATCGATATTAAGCTCATAGTGTTCATATTTCATTGATTTCCTCACTATGGCATTTTATCAAGCGTCTCATATACCCATCTTCATAACTTCTCTAAACTCACAATATAACTCCACATAACCATTTCAAATCACCCACATTACTCAGATGACAACTCAACAAATCGCATAAATCATCAACAAACCCAATTTACACTTTCTCATTCTAGACTATATCCATTTTCTAGGTTATATTAGTTCCAATACTACCTAAATGGTTTCAATCATCCATTTACATGTCAATCAACTCCAAAATCAATAAAATAGACAATGTACTTGGATTGGAGTCTTAGAAACTTACCAAATCAGATTTTTCTTCTTGCTCCAAATGACAATGTCCGTAGCTCCTTCAATACCAACAATGGGATTTTGGGTTTCAACTAAGTTGTTCTCTTCCTCAAGATGAACAAATTAATGTCTAATAGCCTCCCATCAATTCTTAATGGAATGGGTGGATTTTAGAGAGATAAACTTAGGTTTTGGGTGAAAAATGGAAGGGTGATGTTGTTTTCCTGAAATTTTTAGATTTTAGCACTCCTTTTATAGAAATAACTTGAGGAGATCGATCTGCACTAGGAGGAGATTGATCTGGTCCCTTTAAATCCCTCTTTTTCATGGCATTTTAAGCATGAGATCGATCTGTCGAAGCTTGAGATCGATCTACTTCCAAACAGAGAGCTAAGAAGATCGATTTGTATGCTTAAGGATTGATCTTTTCATTACAGAATGGTTAGGAGATCGATATGACCCCATTGGAGATCGATCTGCTCTATTCCATTGCTCAAATAAGATCATTCTGGCTGTTTCAGATTGATCTCTCATCCTATGAGATCGATCTGGCCTTCATATTTTCCAGATTTTTTGCAGTTTTCTTGCTGTAACTTACACTAAAACATCCTTAATCTGCTGCCATGGCCATTTTCTCATCCATCCATCTTTATGACTTGAAAATGGCATCCATTCATACCTCATTCACATTGAAACTTGTGTGCATTCTTTGTATACTCAAAGGTATACTATATAAAACCAAATGAAAGCATTTATATTCATGCAACTTACTTCCATTTACCATACTACTCATTTTGAGTTCCAATCACATTCATCACTTATAAGAACTCATTTCTTCATATTCATAAACAATGAAACTTGTATATACATCACAAATCATATTACACATATGTACATCGAATCCATGAACTTACATCAATCATACTTTACATTACAAGTCCATTCACATTTATTTGATCCAATTACACACATTACAACTATACATATACGGGGTCTCACAACAAAGCCCAACTTTAGTTAAATTCTTGTTAAATTAGTATTATATGAGTAAATTTAGTGTAGGATTTAATTAGATTTCAGTTTTAAAGAAAATTAGAAGAAATTAAGGTTTATAATCTGACAGAATTTTGGGGTTTTGATAATTAGATTAGAAACTGAATTTTTGGATAAAATTTATGAATATATTTATGTTGAAATTACTGTTTATGATGCTAAATTTTATCTATTGTTGAAATTCTAATGTGAGCATTAGTATGGAGTATTCGGCCACTTAAGAATAATTAGAGACAACTTGTTTTGTTGGAAATTGAAGATTAAATTAGTAAATTCAAGTGTAAACAGTATAGTTCTAGGATTTGCATGACTGAAATAAAAGCAATATAATAGGGAGTAATGGATAATAGGTTTTGGCCATGGTAAGATAGATTGGGAATTTAAAACTAAAAGTAGATTTTTATTTTTATAAAGGCTTATACTACAAAATTAATGTGAAATCAGTACCTATATCGGATTTCATGAAGTGATAATGGATGAAAAGTTGGTTGGGATT
Organism: Firmiana major; assembly: GCA_033439115.1. NCBI lineage: Eukaryota > Viridiplantae > Streptophyta > Magnoliopsida > Malvales > Malvaceae > Firmiana > Firmiana major. The sequence goes on along the minus strand of CM065907.1, from coordinate 36,179,566 downwards.
TACAATGAAGTTTCGGCCACCTCAAAATAATTGGGGTGTAAAGACTCTAATCGGCAAGACTATAATGTAAATGACATTGTGCTAAGGTTGTGTGAATAGGTTGTAACCACATGAATAGGGGTGTTAAGTCGTAAGTCTCGATCGACTAGAAGGAAATTTAGAAAGTGGTTTCTACTTAGTTAAATGATAAATATATATATATATATATATATATATATACACATATGTATATGAGCTCTTATAAGATCGATTAATATAATATATAATATGTAAAATATTGTAAAGTGTCTAACTGAGGAAATTCGATCAACTAGAATGTAGGTCGAAGTTCTATATAACCATAGAGATGAGGGGAACACATAATTGAATTTTGTTTACTTGATTTTGGTTACCTAGCTGAAGTTAAGAGTACATGTAAGACTAATCCCTTATGTGAAACTTTAAGAGAATGTTAAAATGCAGGAAATTATTATTAGAAGGTAAACACGAGGTAACTTGTAATAATTGTAAGATGGTTTTATGTTTATTTACGAAATCAATAAAGTATACAAAGGGTTAAATCTTGAACTTATGAGAGTGATGCACTAGCTGACATATGAGCATAAGTAGTAAGTTTTTACTTCACACCTAGAAAGCCCTTAGTTTTAACTATAAATTGAAATAGTATAAGACTAATAATTAATTGTTTTGTATGTGAAATTTACAGCGACTACTTCATCGGTTGCCAAAGAAGCTTAGGCACATATATGCGTGCCTAAGGCGAGGAGAGAAATAAAGTCACACATCGTTTATGTGGTAAGGGATTTATATAACTTGAAGCTAGTAGGATGTCACACCCCGGAAGCGCGGAAATAGGGGCTAACTTTTTCCTTTTTATCTCATTTACTACTTAGGTTGCATTCCTATTCAGTGTAGGGTCTTTGTTTCTTTCCTTTAATTATTCTTTTTGTCATTTAAATTTTGCCAAAAATTTCGGCAGCATAACAGCTTATTTTATACCCTATCCTCCTGCAAATAAGCACAGTTTATCCGCAAGGTAGTTGATTTTTATTTTTTTTATCTTTATTACCTTACAAATTCATGCATATCAACTACCACATCCATAAGAAGATTGATTTCTTAAGTTAATTCACTTCCCAAGACTCAAACATCCCAAAAATAACCACATACTACTTATAAGTCTTTGATTACATCCCAAAATAAAATTATACATCCAGTATCTGTACAAATATAAGTCTGGTAATAAACATATCCAGTGATATACCTGAGCTCGTACTAAAAGTAGGCTGGGATGTGCTAAGTTCACCAGCTAGTGGAATACTTTGTGATAGCTAGGGAATCCTACTGCAGGTACTCTAAAATGGAGAAAAATAGGTGAGCTTCTGGGAAAAAGCTCAGTAAGGAATGATTTATAATAATTCTGACTATATAAAGCATGTGGAAAATCATGCAAACATACTTTCATTCATTTACTTATGAAAACTAACTCATAAGTTCACTTTGAAACATGATATTTAAACGTAAGCATAAACTTTGTTTAGTACGTAAAATATCCATAAGGAAAGATTATATGTATGTAAACTTTCTTGTTTAATACCATGCATGTCTTTACATCTAAAAACATAAATCATGTTTTCTTTTCATGAAATCATCATCATGCATAGTTTTCTTTCATGAAACAACATCATTCATAATTCTTTTCATAAAATTATCATTGTTCATCATTTATATCATGAAATCATTTTCTTTCATCATTTCTTTCATGATATCATCATCATTCATACTTTCATGAAATCATCATCATTTATACTTTCATGAAATCATCATCATTTATAAACATGGAGACTAAGCTATATCATGAGTCATGCATCATACGTGTCATCCTCCGTAGAGGGTCATAATCATACCGATGGCCATGGTGGGGGACTGTAGACTGGATCAGGGTCGTACAACAATTCATAAACATGGGTAGTATCTATTTTTTTCATACATTCACTAGCACATAGCTAGGGCACGGGCACCACAAGCACTCTCCTTGCAGGAGACATTCATGCATGCTGAGCGGGCATGAGATACTACCAGAAATCATACTTATAAACCAAGAGTAGCGAGACTACCACCACAAGTGAAATCAAGCGCTACCAGGGTCCTACGTATTGGCACTCAAGTGGTGGAGCCGGAGCACCACAAGCAGTAGCCATGCATATGGTTAGCCTTCTAGTCTCAAAAATCTCTTTTTCTTTACTCACATACTTTTGAAAATCGTCAAAAGTTCCTTTAAAACATGAATATAAAGTCATAAAGACAACTATAAAATTTTCATGAGTTTCATACTTCATAATGTTCTTCATAAATCATTTCATAACTTAAACATGCTTTATAAAACATTTCATAAGTATAATCATGCTTCATAATTCATTTTATAACATAAACATGCTTTGTAAAACATTTAATAAGCTTAACCATGCTTCATAAATCATTTCATAAGCATAAACTTGTTTTATAAATCATTTCATGAATATAAATATATTTGTAAATCATTTCATAATTCATATTTACATATAGATAGTCAGAACTATGCCAAATTATAGCCCTTACCTCTACTAGGCTTAAACGACGTTATTTCACCAAGATTCGGTATAACCTCGTTAGACGTGTCAATTTTCCCGAGCTATCCAAAACAACATCAAATCATCATATATGGTTCAATCTTACTTTAACATACTCAAATATGCACTTATTTCCTTAAAGTTGACCAATTTTGACTATTTCGCCAACTTTGCTCATTTTCTCAGTTTTACCAATAAAATCTCGGTTTAAGCTATTTCATTAGTTTTCTTTCCAACAAATTAAAGACTTGTCAACTTAATAGCTTAAATATTTATCCTGTACTTTGTTTAACCACTCAAAGTACCCAAATTACTCAATTTTCACTCTTTTTCAATTTTTCGCTTAACCAAACTATAAACCGAGTTTCTTCGGTATCATTCAAACATCTATTAACCTTAAAATCAAACCACATCAAATTCATTAAGCATTCTACAAATTATTCCAGTAAATTCTATTTAAGTAAAAAAGCCTTAAAAATCATCAAATATCAACATATCTCTTCATGTTCATCATTCATCAACTTTCTCTTTGCCTTAAAAATCATCAAATATCAACATATCTCTTCATGTTCATCATTCATCAACTTTCTCTTACCTTTAACCAAGGTTGACCAAGCTTTTGATTCTCAAAATTGTTCCTCAACTGTAAATCATCAAGTTTACATCTTAAAATCATCCAAAACATCAACAAAATCCAACCAAAAACATTTAAAATCAAGCTTTCTCTCACCTCATGAACATGACAGTTTCTATCCTTGATTTTTTATCTAGTATTTCACCTAGAAAATGACATTAAATGGAGCTGAAATGTTTTTATGTTGTATAGGGTTCAAGTAGAAAGATTTGGTGTTTCTTGGTGAAGATCATAAAACCATCGAAAGAGGCTCAAAAAAATAGTACAAGCACAGTTGCTCAGTGACACATATGGGAAGAAGATAGTATTGGTTCTCTCTAAGATTTCTCCTAGTATATGAACTCTTTTTTGTTGGATTTTTTATATGTTAGGAAGGAGTCACAGGGGAATATTTTTAACTTTTGTACGTTCCCTAAATGTGTCTGGAAAACCCTCAAACAATTCACTCAATGAACACTACACAATCACATTTCGGCAGGAAGAAAAAGAGAAAGAAATGGTTGGATCTCTTGGGATAGGAAAGAAAATGGGGTGATTCCAAAGGATAATGTTAGTTTATTAAGTGGGGTAATAATATGGAGGAGATGGAAATTTTTGGACCATTGGTTGAGCTTCAAATCTAAAGGTGTACATGAGCTGGTCAGTGGACTGTGCTGGGCAGATTTTCTGCCCTATTTTGTAAAATCCCAAAAAAAATATTTCTAGTCCAATTTATTCCAATTTATCACTTCTAAAATATTACATTATGCCTCTAGTATCTCTCATAAAAATTTGGGGGTCACTTGTTTTATAAAATATCCCCAATTGAGCTCATTTTACTCGATTGGGTCAATACTGAGCAAAATGGCTTTAAGCTTTCTGTTCACTTTAAAAATTCATTTAATCATCCAAACCTCCATATTTCTACTTGATTTTAATTTAAAAGTACAATTTACCTTATAATAACTTTCCATGGCCTCAGAATAATTTTCTTGAATTTTTTATAATTTATTCCAAATTTATTTCTTAACTAGGCCCACTTTTCCCGGTTTATTGTAAACTCGAGTTTTATTAGCTTTTTCACTTCTATTACTTTAGTAATCACTTTATAACATTATTTCATGAACTTACTTACATTATTAAGTGAATTCTCAGGTTCAGAGCCTTACCTCAATTTTTGTGCCATCGAGCTCCGTTCCACAATCCCGAGTGCTTTGATCACTTTGGGCCTACATAACATTCTCATAAGTCTTAGTCTTCTCATCTGAACTTAAAATTAAGTCTTAGTCATGAAAATCTGGGTCTCACATAGGATACCTTAGGTTAAGTTAGAAACTATACTAGAACCCATAGGCTATTAGTTTAGTTAGTTAGTTGGGATTTATTAAACTAATTATATACCTTACCTTATTTTCACTTATTCTGTAACCATTTTTTGTATTTGATAGCCAAGTCACTATTACAGTAGGTAAGTGTATTGTTTTATGTACACAGATTTAAAAGCAGTTAAACCCAAATTGCTTGCAAGCGCTACATCTTTTGATTTTATCATTTTACTCAGTCATGCATTATGTTTATAACTTGGTTGCATAGGCTGTTTTGACTTTGATTCGAGAAAGCACAATGTTGTGCGAAATGATGTTAACTTGTTTTATAATAATATTACACATTTCAAAAGTTATTGGATTACATTTCCCGAACACTTGATGTTAAATTGAGATGATTTGCATGCTTTTACTGTGCACCTGTTGTTGTTGATTTTGAGATTGCTGTCAACCTTTGTTATGCCTTTATGGTAGTCATGTTTTGTAAGAGCCATCTCTAGCATCGGTAGGAGGTTCATGTGATTGCCCTACGGTGCCAAGTGCTTCACGGAGATGCCTTTGTGGCATCGAGATTTTCTATGCTACCTACTACTGTGGACCTTGATCTGGTCTTCAGTATCCTAGTCCGGAATCTGATCAGTTAGGATAGGGCGGTAGTCACTATGGCCATAGGTGTTTCCATGACGATGTTAAGGATTGTGCTATATCTCACTTACTCAGTTTGCTAATTGAAGTTGAGGCCATGCATGTGTTGCTAGATTTACTTGTTTTCGGCATGAATGTTATGTTACCAGATTTCGAGGTTTTTTGGGCATTGATTTTGCACCATTGATTTATAAACTATGGATTGTTAGCTTACATTGCAAAGTTTTCTGTTTGAAAAGCTTATTGATATACCTCATCTTACTTATTTGTGTATAGTGTGCTTTCATGTTTTAAGACCCAAAACTGAGGTTTACGTATTGTCTTACAAGGTGAATGTTTTATCAAACGAATAAACTTTGAATAACCACTCACTTGGTATTTTATTAGTTTCGATTATATGTTTTCCTTACTGAGAGTGTGGTTGCTCACCCTTTTCTCTTAAAAGATTTCAAATTGACTCGTGGGTGAACCGTTGGACTTGTTGATTCTTCGAGCTAAGTGCGCGATTCTCGTGTTTGAGGTATACGCAACAAGTATGAAGTTTTTATTTCAGACCTTTATGTACGCACAGACTTATGCAGTTGTTATTTTGGGATGTATTAGCCGATTTTTATAGAAGTAGAAATGTTAAGGAAGTGTATTTAGGTTTCTTCTTTTCAGGTTTCATTGATGATGATATTAAGTCTCGGTAATCAAGTAGAAGCTTAATACTTCTTGTTCATGCTAGTATACCTATCCATATAGGTTAATATGAAACTAAGTCGATATTAAATATATGATGATCGAATTATGATGAGGTGCCAATGATGTTACTTTGTGGATAATTAGAGTAGCTGTTGTGAATTGGATTATGTGGATTGATGATTGAGGATATAAATTGCTATATTGATCTTATTTGCAGGATGAATTAGGTTCAATTATAGCCGTTATTCTGCCAAAATTTCTAGTCAATTTTAGGACTTAAACAAATTTCTCAACCTAATAATTTTAAAGCTTTAACCTATATCGGACACAAAAACGACAAGTAAAAAGATCCATAAAATAACTAATAATAACTTAGTTAATACAAGTTCTTCAATAATGCTTTCCGCTTAACTTATGCGCATTGGGCTTGAAAGTTGGAGTCACGAGGCATGACATATTTTACTTTTTATTTTTTAATATTTTAAAAAAATATATGTTATCTTCTTAATTCTATTTATTGAGTCTAAAATTTTCATCAATAATATACATATTAGGCTTATTAGATAAATGTACCCTTAATCATTTGCATAAAAAGGATATAAGCTCTCAACGTTTTATTACAAGGAAATCAGTTCATAAACTTTTATTTTATTGTAAATAAATCCCCAACCTCTGAAAACCATGCAATTAAGTCCAGATTTGTTAAAATGACACTAACCTCCATTTGGACATCCTACGTGGAAGCTGACATTGATAACTTGATTAGTTAACTCATGCCATGCCACGTGTGCAATATTAACAGAAGTTAATGTCATTTAATAGTTTTAGACTCAATTGCATTATTTTAAAAAGTTGAAGGTTTATTTACAATAAAATAAAAGTTTATGGACTAATTTCTATACAATAAAACGTTAAGAGTTTATATTCATTTTGTGTAAGAGGTTGAGTATATATTTAATTATTAGGCCTACATAATATATATATATATATATATATATATCATTATAAGCAGTTGAATAACGTGATTAGAGATTTGACAGTTTGCATAAATTCAACCTACCCTATTATGGTCCATTTATATCCATAAATTCTTTATGTCTTTGAGTTTTTTTTTTTTTATAACTTGTAATTAAAAAAATTTGGAAAAGATTAATTGTCTGTACTCATTTTTCATATTGTATAACTTGAATTTTATGAATATATATATATATATATATATATATATATATATATATATATAAGTTTAGTGTTTTTTACGTAAACATTTTTATTTTATGTTTTATGAATATGTTGTTTCATAATTTTTAATAAAATTAAAATATAGAAAAAAGAGAGAGAAATAAGTATTAATAAATAATTTCAGGATATTTAAAAATGACCAAAGAAAATGAGATGGATTTTTTTTTTGCGGAAAATAATATACATATACATACATACATACTTACATATATATATATATATATATATATATATATATATATATATATATATTATGTGTGTGTATATGTATATAAAACCAAGATACTGTGTTAGTGTGAGAGAAACTTAATCCCTATCCAAATTTGGAGAGGGAAAGATTTTTAACCAACTAAATGGTGGTACATGTTTTCTAATTTTTTATAATTATATTTAGTGACTAATTAAATTTTTTGTGTTATTAAATAAATTAATTGAAGATTTATCAAAGTTACTTGAAAAATCGAGATAAAACATGTGGTCAATCAAAATTTAAAGAATTGAAATTCTCCTTAATGGTTTGTTTATAGTAAGGTAGCAAATTATTGTAAGGTCAAATGATTTCATGAGGAATTGAATATCTCATGAGAAATTGAATAAATAATAAAATTTTAAAAAATATCTAAATAATGTTTTAACAAGTTAACGGGTAAACTGTGAGGACTCGAAGTGCATTGGGGTGCCCCACCCCTGGCTGGCCCCTGCCCCAGCCACCGCTCCGCCTCACTCAATCCTACTGTCCTCTTTGACTGAGAAGCGGAAGCCTCAAGGTTTTATCGTGGAGGGTGTCCAAGGGCCCCCGTTCCATAATTCACGTCCCCATTGTGGTTCGAACTTAGGACCCTTAAATACCCATGTCTTATCACTTTGGTACCAATTATTCCATGGTACAAAAGTGGTAAGACTTGGGTACTTCAGGGTCCCAAGTTCAAACCACGATGGGGATGCAAATTGTGGAACGGTGGCCCCCTGGACACCCTCAACGATAAAACCTTAAGGCTTCCGCTGCGCAACCAAAGAAGACAGTACGGTTGAGTGAGTCGGAGCAGTGGCTGGGGTGGTGACCAGCCAGGGGTGGTGCACCCCAGTGCACTCTGGGTCCTTACAATGTACCAAAGTGGTAAGACCTGAGTGCTTAAGGGTCCCAAGTTCAAACCATGATGGGGACGGGAATTGTCGAACGGTGGCCACCTGGACATCCTCCACGATAAAACTTTGAGGCTTCCGCTGCATAGCCAAAGAGGACAGTATAGTTAAGTGAGGCGGAGCGGTGGTTGGGGCGGTGGCCAGCCAAGGGTGGTGCACCCCAGTGCACTCCGAGTGCTCACAGTAAATCGTGCATTTTATTGTGAGGACCCGGAGTGTCAAGACCCATCCTGACTTAACCAAAACCACTACAAATTTTTTTCGCATTTTTAACTTACCTTTCCTCTCTCCAATGGTTGGGCTGTGATTCGATGTTAGCTTCCTTGCATACCATATCATCCATTATCATACATACATGTTAATATACTATTACTGACTGCACTTCTTTTATAATAATGTAAGATTATATAAAATCTAATACAAATATATTCCCCATAATATATATCGTATACATCACTGTGCTGTTTCTATGTTTAGATACATAACTGTAAAAAATATGTATACCTATCGATCGATAGGAAATAGCAACAGATATAGGAATACTATCCCTCAAAAGCTCTTACTCTATTGCTGATGCTCTGTAAAGAGATGTAAAGAAAAGGGTGTGAGCATACAACGCGCTCAGGAAGAAAATCAGGCAAGCAAGTAGATATTTACACTATCTACTCAAAATAATGTGATGCCTCGAAAATATCATTTCCTTAACTCACTTTAAAAGCATGTCTTTATATATATATATACTTGTACAAATTAAATCCCATGTACAGAAATCATGCTTTCTTTCTCAAATGTAGGCATGTAGTGCAAAACAATGCATCTTTATAATATCACAATGCCTTTAGATAAATCATGCCATGTATATTTAAATCATAGTAAATATGGCATTAAATCACTCACATCACAAAATCGGAGTCCGACCCATCCCTTATGTCTATCTGTAATTAAATCAATCAATCAGGTGATATATCATGTGAGACTCTATGGTGAAAAATGAAAATAGTATCCTGGACTATGATCATATCCGACAATGTGATCCCAGGCAACACAGATCTCGGTGTGCGGGGCATCACTGCAGCAACGGGAGGGGGGTTAGTCCATCACAACCGCCAGCTACATCCTCCTCAACTCCACAACACCACACGGTACAGTGTACTCCATGCCACATGCACGGTACAACGTACTACGTGGACCCTACATCACAGTCGGGGTGCCTGCCATAGGTCTTAGCCCTCAAAACCATGGAATATCATGCCACATCTCTAAATCCTCATGTGAATCCTCTCACAGTGTGACACTTAGTCTACACGAGGAAATCAAGCATGGTTTTCAACATGTATTATATATCACATATAGTGCGCGCCTTTGAGCGCGACTCACAGTCGACACTCCGCTCAAACACTGCTTCACATCACAAACTCAGACTCTAGTGCGAGTAAACCTCCAGCAACTAGGTCAATGCATAGTTCATGTTTCAAATCAAGTACGAGCAATAGCTCCAGTACCATGCTATGCACAATATCATCAAATCAATTACGAATAATGGCTCCAGTACTATGTCATGTATAAATCATGAAGAATCGAGTACGAGCAAGCTCCAGTACTCTATCATGCATCTCATGTAAACTTCGAGTACGAGCTAATCGCTCCAGCACTCTCTCATGCATAAATCATATAAAACAGAGTACGAGTAAGAACTCCAGTACTCTATCATGCATGTTATGGAAATCTAGTGCGAATCACAATCCAGCACTAATATATGTGGAAAATATGTGAAATCCAACACGATTTATTCTCACATAATATGATAGATGGCTTTTTAAAAAGGGATGATTTACAAAACATCAAAACCAGCACTATAAAGTGTGCTTAATTCACATCAACCTTAAAATCATTAGCCCATCTATTTATTCTTATGCTAAACAGCAGTAAAACACTCAAAATGGTGGTTTCCATGCTTTTTACAACTTTTCACAATAGTTGAGTTTTTGACTAACTAGGGGTAAAATCGTAATTTGCCATTATCAGGTCATAATAATTATTATTCACTTTCTCTGACCCTCAGAGTTTTTAAGTGAATGTAAAAGCATACGAAAATACGTGCAGGTATCTCTCACTACTCACAAAAGTCCCTTACTTGCAATCACTCGAGAAATTTCACTTTCTCAACGCTACTCGATCCAACAGTCCAATTTGCTTCTCCAATACTCTCTAGAGCTGCATATAGCCATTTATCAAGTTAATTACACTTTTCCTACTATATTTTACATTAAATACAATCTATTTCCCTTAGTGGGTTTTAATAAACCTTAATGGGCCTAACTATGCCTTAAGCCCATTTTTATTTTACTATTCATTTTCGTTGGGCCTATTGGGCTTGTCCTAGACCCATTACATCACATTGGGCCTAAAATATTTAGGTTGGGCCCATTAGGCCTCTCAGCCACATGCCATGGCTGAGAGTTATCCATGCCGTCGGTCATGCCATGGCATGCCATCCATGCCTATTTCCTTAGCCAATTCACTTAGGCATTTTCACAAACACTTGGTTGGAAACATTCTTAAACATCAGATAGTTCATTTAGGCATTTCATCAAACACCTTAATTGCCAACTTAATACATGTATTAATTAATCAAATTGATTAATTCTAATTATGCCATAATCATTAACACATATACATTAATCCATTTATGTCTTAAAATCATACGGGCATTTATCAATATTTCACTACTCACTCTCGGCCTAACCAAGACCATAGTGATTCCATATGTTTCAATGCTTAAAACATATACCAATATACTTGAAATCATTCATACATTAACATATATGAAATTGAAAACTTGAAAATACACCAATAGTTGTGTTCACACTTGGCCGAAACTTTGGAGGCTCACGGTTTGCACTCTATGGCTCCTTGATAGCCAATTCTAACATATGTCACTCTCTTTTCAATTTTTAACAACTTCCATGAAGAATGCAAGTTCCAAATATGCCTAATTCCTAGTGATTTCTAGTGAGAGAAAGCTTGGATAATATGTTTCAATGGTTTCTTCTTTTAGCCGAGAATGGTGTGGTGAAGATGACAATGGTGTAGCTGATTTTATAAGCCACTAACTTAGCCATTAAGCCTTGCTTTCCAGCCATTAAGATTGACTTCTTAAGGCTTAGTCATGAGTCACCTAATGAGTCACCTTATGAGTCATGTTTAGCTTTAACTATGGTTAGATATTTATCTAATGGGCTTTCCATTTAAGCTTCTCGGTTTGGGCTTTCTTATTGGGCTTTCGGGCTAAAAATTTTACTATACCTCGGGCCTTTAATTGTCTAAATATTTGGCTAATCAATTGGTCCAACAATCCGGTCTAAAGAACCTAAGAATTTCGATCTACGTTTAGTATACCTTAATGAGCTTTAAAATTTTCACTTTAGGCCCATTACGTTTTTAACTATTAAATTTAATCCGGAATCCTTCCGAATAAATTTTCCTTACTTCCAGGGATAATTACCTTGTATTCTGACCAAGAATATTTTTTCTCAATTTTTTCTCCATACTTAGGTTAATTTTTAACGATGGTTAGTCAACTATGGTAAAAGTCCACTTTTCTTAACTATAGTTGACTTTTTCTCAAAATTCTGAAAGTGTCATATCTTATGTCTTACACTCTCGTCTTTACGTTTCAATCGTTCCCGATAGATAATTACACCCGAAACACCTTAACTAGCTAAAAAGGTCTATTTTACCCTTTTTAGCTTTTTCTCCCGTTCCTTGTGTTCGGAACTAAATCAAGTTGACTTTCTTTCATGAGCTCTCTATATTTTCGCATCTTAAGTTCTTATTTTCAATCAGAATGATTCAGATCCACTTGGTTTAGCCTGTGACTCTTATAGCTCACATTAGGCTTTTTATGTAGCTTTTGCATGTTAAATCATTTTACTAACACTTTAGATCTAGTAATTACTCTTCTTATGATTCAACTATAATAATAGAGTGTTCATACACATAGGAATCATAAGGCACAAGCTACATAAAATACAGGTCTGACAATCCTCCCCTACTCAAAAAATTTGGTCCTCTAAATTAGAACCAAGTCAGTCATCTAATAGGTGAGGGTACTTCTCTCCCATCAGACTCTCCAGCTCCCAAGTAGACTCCTCTGAAGTATGATGCTGCTAGAGAATCTTCACTAACCTGATGGTCTTCGATCTCAATACCTTCTCCTTCCTATCCAATATTCGAATTGGTCGCTCAACATATGACATGTCCTCTCAGAGCTCCAAAGGCTCATAACTAATCACATGTGCCGGATCCGGGTGATACTTCCGAAGCATCGATATATGGAAGACGTTATGGACACCTGATAAGTCCAGTGGCAATGCCAACCTATAAGTCTTATCTCCCACTCGATCAAGTATCTCAAAGGGTCCAATATAGCGAGGATTTAGTTTCCCTCTCTTCCCAAATCTCTCTATGCCCTTGGAAGGAGAAACTTTCAAAAACACGGATTCACCAACTGCAAACTCTAGTGGCCTACGTCTCCTGCCAGCGTAACTCTTCTGTCTACTCTGAGCTGTCCTCGGTCTCTCTACAATCAAGTGGACGTCTTCAGATGCTTGTGTAACCATGTCAGGAGCGAAAATCGTATGGTCACCCACTTTTTCCTATCCAATAGGGGAACGACATCTACGGCCATACAAAGCCTCATATGGTCCCATCCCGATACTTGAATGATAACTGTTGTTGTAGGCAAACTCGACTAGTGGCAAGTGGTCATCCTAAGAGCCTTTAAAATCTAGCACACATGCTCTCAACATATCCTCTAGGGTCTATATAGTCCTCTCTGACTGACTATCTGTCTGAGGATGGAAAGCGGTGCTCAAACTCAACTAGGTTCCCATAGCTTCCTGAAAATGTCCCCAAAAGTGGGAAGTGGAGCGGGAATCCCTATCAGAGACTATGCTCACTGGTACACCGTGTAACCTTACTACCTCGCGTACATACAGTTCTGCTAATGAACTCAGAGTATCGGTCGCTCTCAAAGCTAGGAAGTGGGCTGACTTCGTCAGTCTGTTGATGATCACCTATATAGCATCGTGATTCTTGCGGGTTCTCGGTAAACACATCACAAAATCCATGGTGATATGCTCCCATTTCCATGTTGGTATAGGTAGAGGCTACAATAACCCTGCAGGTTTCTGATGCTCTACCTTCACCTGCTGACATACGAGACACTTTGCCATAAAGTCTGCTACATCTCTCTTCATACCCGACCAACAGTATACCTTCCGGAGGTTTTGATACATTTTGTTACTCCCCGGATGTAACGTATACCTCGACGAATGAGCTTCCGCCAATATCAATCTCCTGAGTCCTGGATCCTTGGGAACACATAATCTGCCTCTGAACCTCAGTAGTCCATCAGAACTCAACTCAAAGTCAGTCGCTATGCCCTTCTGCATCTGACCACTCACATCCATACAAAACGGATTAGTCTGTTAAGCCACTCTGATCATGTCCAACAGATCCGACTCCAAGCGTAGACTAGCTATCACATAGCCTATATCCATGTCAGAGGGCACAACTCCCAAACTGAGGCTAGCAAACTGCTCTAGCAAATCATGTTCCCTAACCATCATATACGATACCATCCCTAGGCTCTTCCTGCTTAAGGCATTAGCTACAACGTTAGCTTTACCCGGATGATAAAGTAGCTCATAATCGTAGTCCTTCTGAAGCTCTAGCCATCTTCTCTGCTCATGTTCAGTTCTTTCTGTGAGAACAGATACTTGAGGCTCTTGTGTTCGGTAAATATCTAGAACTTCTCGCCATACAAGTAGTGGCGCTATACCTTCAACGCAAACACTACTGCAGCTAGCTCCAAATTATGGGTCGGATAGTTCTTCTCATGGTCCTTCAGCTGTCTGGATCCATAAGAAACTACCCTCCCATCCTGCATTAATGCACAACCCAGTCCCTGATGCGAAGCATCGATATACACTGTAAATCCTCTTGAGCTGGTAGGGATAATGAGAATTGGAGCGGTGGTTAATCGATGCTTCAACTCCTAAAAACTCTTCTCACAATCCTCATTCCATACGAACGGTACTCTCTTTTGAGTAAGATGTGTCAACAGAGCAGCCAACTTCAAAAATCCTTCAACGAATCTCCGATAATATCAGCTAAACCTAAAAAACTCCTGATCTCGGTGACTGTCCTTGGCTGATCCCATTGAACTACAGCCTCTATCTTAGATGGATCCACTGATACACCATCTGTCGATACAACATGTCCCAAAAACGAGATCTGTGACAACCAAAAGTCACACTTACTAAGCTTAGCATATAACTTCTGCTCTTGTAGAGTCTGCAATACGATCCTGAGGTGCTCCTCATGCTCCTCCTTGGACCTCAAGTACACCAATATGTCATCGATAAAGACGATAACAAACTGGTCCAAATATGCCTTGAACACATCGTTCATCAAAGCCATGAAAGTAGCTGGAGCATTCGTCAATCCGAATGGCATGACCAAGAACTCATAATGGCCATATCGGGTACGAAATGTTGTCTTGGGTACCTCTCCACTCTGAACTTTCAGTTGATGATACCCAGACCTTAGGTTAATCTTGGAAAAGACCTGTGCTCCCTGAAGCTGATCTAACAAGTCATCAGTGAGTGGAAGGGGATACCTATTCTTGATGGTGGCCTTATTCAACAATCGATAATCTATACACAATCGGAGGCTCACATCATTCTTTCTCACAAACAAAACCGACGCTCCCCAAGGTGAAACACTCGGTCGAACAAAACCCCTATCCAGCAGCTCCTGCAACTGCCTCTTGAGCTCCTCTAGCTCAACTAAGGCCATGCGATATGGTGGTCTCGAAATAGGCTTCGTACCAGGCACCAAATCTATACAGAACTCCATCTCTCTGTCTGGTGGTAACCCTGGTAACTCATCCGAAAAAACATCTGGGTACTCACTGACCACAGTAATATCTAACAACTCCGGATGTGCCTTATCCATATCTACCACGTACGCAATGAAACCTTGATATGTTGAAGGTTTTCTAAGTCAGTAGATAATAATCATAACTACTCCTTTTATTTATTCTTTATTAAACTTTACAACATATCTAGTAGGGTTAGGAAACATAACTGTCTTAGCATAACAATCTAAAACAGCATGGTTTAAAAATAACCAATCCATTCCTAATAATATATCAAGTCACTCATACTTAGTAATATTAGATTGGCTGTCATCTCCTTATCCCCTACTCTCAACTTACAATCATTAAATACATGTTCTACAACTTGATTACTATTTATAGGTGTACTAATCAACATCATCATACATAACGGTGTACGCTCTACATGTCTTGCTAATTTACATACAAATGAAGGCGATACAAAAGAATGCGTGGCACCAGGATCAATTAAAACATATGCTTCAATATCATAAATCAGGATGTTACCTCGTATCACATCTGATAAAGCATCAGCTGTTCCTTAGTCCAAAGCATGTACGCGCCCTCGACCCATCACTTGTTTCTCTTTTTCTTCTACTGTTGCTCTACCTCTCTGAGCAGACGTACCAGTTGGAGCTCTGTCAGGCTCCCTGCCCTTCAGCGGCGCAATATCAACCATCTCTGGGCAAGCTCTAGCAATATGCCCCGGTTTCCTGCATCAGAAACACACTATAGGAGTTAGTGGACACGAGCTACCTCCATGTTGTTTACCGCATCTTCTACATTGATCGGTAGTAGATCTCTATCCTCCTATGACAATACCCTTTGCTGGAGCTACGGTCGGATAAGCAGGAGTTCTAGTAAATCTCTCTCATGCCTCCCCCACTCGTGATCTCTTACGAAAGAGTTTCCTCCCTCCTCGATAACTGAAATCCCTAGTCGGCCTCTTCTTCTGTATATCTCGGCTCCGGCTAAACTTTCTAAACTCGAAAGCATTCCTCTCGTAATCTTGCTCGCACAATTGCGCCCTGCGCACTGCTTCCTTATAAGTGGTTATATCTAATGGAACTAATCTGGACCACAGAATCGGTCTCAATCCATCGATGAACCTGTGGACCTTCCTGGCCTCACTATACATGGTATCTGGGTCATATCTCCCTAGGGATAGGAATCGAGTCTCATACTCGTCCACAGATAAACTCCCCTAGTTCAGTCCCAAAAACTCAACCTGTAGTTTCCGCTGTACGGTATCAGGCACAAGCTACCTCCTAAAGGCCTCCCGAAATATCTCCCAACTAATATCTGTGTGTTGGGCTCTCAATATGGGTCGGGTGGACTTCCACTAATGCTCTGCAGCTCCTTTCAGTAGGAACGCAGCAAATGCGACCATCTCCGATGTCGTACACTCGAAGAATCCATAAAGCTTCTCCATCTCAGCAGCCCATTCCTCAGCAGCTACAGGGTCCTTAACCCCACTAAAAGATGGAGGTCTAAACTTCTGAAATTCTCACAATCGATGCAGATCACATCCGTACCCTAATCCACTACTACCCGAAACTGGTAGGGGTGTAGGAGTATTTACAGTCCTCGGTGCATGCGCTATCTGTGTAGGTGTATCAGGGGCAACTGCCTCTCCTGTCGCAGCTCCTGCCTCTTGTCCCTGCCTACCTGGGATCGTCTGTGCCAATATCTCTACAATCGTCACTAGACTACGCTCTAATCTCATAAAGCGTGTCTCAGCACACTCGGGTGCCTCAGTAGCACCTGGAGTCTCATGCGTAGGTAATGGTTTGGCAGCAGCTCGTCTCTCAAGCCTATCTCCACGGCCTCGAGCCCTATCTCTCGTCCCTCTACCACTACGCGTATTTGCCATATAGGTAAAGTTCCTGCATTCATAATCATGAATTAGTCCGTCTCCTATCTGGTATACACAGTTATATCTAAACACAGCACAATACTATGGGGATGTACACTTTCCTATTTTCTAACACTAACTCACATCAGACCAACCTCTGCTCTGATACCATTCTGTCAAGACCCATCCTAACTTAACTAAAACCACTACAATTTTTTTTATATTTTTAACTTACCTTTCCTCTCTCCAATGGTTGGGCTGTGATTCAATGTTAGCTTCCTTGCATACCATATCACCCATTATCATACATACATGTTAATATACTGTTACTGACTGCACTTCTTTTATAATACATGTAAGATTATATAAAATCTAATACAAATATATTCCCCATAATATATATCGTATACATCACTGTGCTGTTTCTATGTTTAGATACAGAACCGAAAAAAATATGTATACCTGTCGATCGATAGGAAATAGTAGCAGACACAGGAATACTATCCCTCAAAAGCTCTTACTCTACTGCTGATGCTCTGTAGAGAGATGTAAAGAAAGGGGGGTGAGCATACAACACGCTCAGTAAGGAAATCAGGCAAGCAAGTAGATATCTACACTATCTACTCAAAATAATGCTATGCCTCGAAAATATCATTTCCTTAACTCACTTTAAAAGCATGTCTTTAAATATATATATATATATATATATGAATATATACTTGTACAGATTAAATCCCATGTACAGAAATCATGCTTTCTTTCTCAAATGTAGGCATGTAGTGCAAAATAATACATCTTTATAATATCACAATGCCTTTAGATAAATCATGCCATGTATATTTAAATCATAGTAAATATGGCATTAAATCATTCACATCACAAAATCAGAGTCTGACCCATCCCTCAGGTCTATCCATAATTAAATCAATCAATCAGGTGATATATCATGTGAGACTCTGTGGTGAAAAATGTAAATAGTATCCTGGACTATGATCATATCCAACAATGTGATCCCAGGTAACACAGATCTCGGTGTGCGGAGCATCACTGCTGCAACGGGAGGGGGGTCAGTCCATCACAACTGCCAGCTATATCCTCCTCAACTCCACAACACCACATGGTACAGTGTACTCCATGCCACATGCACGGTACAACGTACTCCGTGGACCCTACATCAGAGTCGGGGTGCCTGCCATAAGTCTTTGCCCTTAAAACCATGGAATATCATACCACGTCTCTAAATCGTAATGCGAATCCTCTCACAGTGTGACACTCAGTCTACACGAGGAAATCAAGCATGATTTTCAAGATGTATTATATATCACATATAGTGCGCGCCTTTGAGCGTGACTCACAGTCGACACTTCGCTCAAACACTGTTTCACATCACAAACTCAGACTCTAGTGCGAGTAAACCTCCAGCAACTAGGTCAATGCATAGTTCATGTTTCAAATCAAGTACGAGCAATAGCTCCAGTACCATGCTATGCACAATATCATCAAATCAAGTACGAACAATAGCTCCAGTACTATGTCATGTATAATCATGAAGAATCGAGTACGAGTAACGCTCCAGTACTCTGTCATGCATCTCATGTAAACTTCGAGTATGAGCTAATCGCTCCAGCACTCTCTCATGCATAAATCATATAAAACTGAGTACGAGTAAGAACTCCAGTACTCTATCATGCATGTCATGAAAATCTAGTGCGAATCACAATCCAGCACTAATATATGTGAAAAATATATGAAATCCAGTGCGAGCTGTGCTCCAGCACGATTTATTCTCACATAATATGTTAGATGGCTTTTTAAAAAGGGATGATTTACAAAACATCAAAACCAACACTATAAAGAGTGCTTAATTCACATTAACCTTAAAATCATTAGCTTATCTATTTATTCTTCTGCTAAACAGCAGTAAAACACTCAAAATGGTGGTTTCCATGCTTTTTACAACTTTTCACAAAAGTTAACTTTTTGACTAACTAGGGGCAAAATCATAGTTTGCCACTATCGGGTCACAATAATTATTATTCACTTTCTCTGACCCTCAGAGTTTTTAAGTGAATGTAAAAGCAGATGAAAATACGTGCAGGTATCTCTAACTACTCATAAAAGTCCCTTACTTGCAATCACTCGAGAAATTTCACTTTTTCAACACTGCTCGATCCAGCAGTCCGATTTGCTTTTCCAATACTCTCTGGAGCTGCATATAACCATCTATCAGGTTAATTACACTTTTCCTACTGTATTTCACATTAAATACAGTCTATTTCCCTTAGTGGGCTTTAATAAACCTTAATGGGTCTAACTATACCTTAAGCCCATTTCCATTTTACTATTCATTTTCATTGGGCCTATTGGGCTTATGGGGCCCACCAACTCTTATTGGGCTTGTCCTAGACCCATTACATCACATTGGGCTTAAAATATTTGGGCTCGGCCCATTGGGCCTCTAGGCCACATGCCATGGCCGAGAGCTATCCCTGGCGTCGGTCATGCCATGGCATGCCATCCATGCCTATTTCCTTAGCCAATTCACTTAGGCATTTTCACAAACACTTGGTTGGCAACATTCTTAAACATCACATAGTTCATTTAGGCATTTCATCAAACACCTTAATTGCCAACTTAATACATGTATTAATTAATCAAATTGATTAATTCTAATTATGCCATAATCATTAACACATGCACATTAATCCATTTATGTCTTAAAATCATATGGGCATTCATCAATATTTCACTACTCACTCTCGGCCTAACCAAGACCATAGTGATTCCATATGTTTCAATGCTTAAAACATATACCAATATACTTAAAATCATTCATACATTAACATATATGAAATTGAAAACTTGAAAATATACCAATAGTTTGTTCACACTTGGCCAAAACTTTGGAGGCTCACGGTTTGCACTCTATGGCTCCTTGATAGCCAATTCCAACATATGTCACTCTCCTTTCAATTTGGAACAACTTCCATGAAGAATGCAAGTTCCAAATATGCCTAATTCCTAGTGATTTCTAGTGAAAGAAAGCTTGGATAATATGTTTCAATGGTTTCTTCTTCTAGCCGAGAATGGTGTGGTGAAGATGCAATGGTGTGGCTGATTTTGTAAGCCACTAACTTAGCCATTAAGCTTTACTTTCCAGCCATTAAGATTGACTTCTTAAGGCTTAGTCATGAGTCACCTAATGAGTCACCTTATGAGTCATGTTTAGCTTTAAGTATGGTTAGATATTTATCTAATGGGCTTTCCATTTGGGCTTTTCGGTTTGGGCTTTCTTATTGGGCTTTTCGGTTTGGGCTTTCTTATTGGGCTTTTGGACTGAAAATTTTACTATACCTCGGGCCTTTAATTGTCTAAATATTTGGCCGATCAATTAGTCCAACAATCCGGTCTAAAGGACCTATGAATTTCGATCTACGTTTAGTATACCTTAATGGGCTTTAAAATTTTCACTTTAGGCCCATTACGTTTTTAACCGTTAAATTTAATCCGGAATCCTTCCGAATAAATTTTTCTTACTTCTGGGGATAATTACCTTGTATTCTGACTAAGAATTTTTTTTCCAATTTTTTCTCCATACTTAGGTTAATTTTTAACGATGGTTAGTCAACTATGGTAAAAGTCCACTTTTCTTAACTATAGTTGACTTTTTCTCAAAATTTCGAAAGTGTCATATCTTATGTCTTACACTCTCGTCTTTACGTTTCAATCGTTCCCGATAGATAATTACACCCGAGACACCTTAACTAGCTAAAAAGTTCCATTTTACCCTTTTTAGTTTTTTCTCCCGTTCCTTGTTTTCGAAACTAAATCAAGCTGACTTTCCTTCATGAGCTCTCTATATTTCCTCATCTTAAGTTCTTATTTTCAGTCAAAATGATTCAGATCCACTTGGTTTAGCCTGTGACTCTTATAGCTCACATTAGGCTTTTTATGTAGCTTTTCCGTGTTAAATCATTTTACTAACACTTTAGATCTAGTAATTACTCTTCTTATGATTCAACTATAATAATAAAGTGTTCATACACATAGGAATCATAAGGCACAAGCTACATAAAATACGAGTCTGACACGGAGTGAACTAGGGTGCACCACTGTAAGACAACTAACTCTTATACCTCGATTCTTAGCTAAATACTATGCCACTAGAATGTTAAAGCATGAATATAACTATGAACCAAATTAATTAGTCAATAAACAAGTTCATGTGATCAGATTTGGATAGATTAAAGTAATCTACATTAGTTCATAAAATTTAAATGTTACATGAATATAGAAATAATTTATATTCATGTAAGTAACTTAGGCTAATGTACCGAAATTCAATATAAATCTATATAATACAATTAATATACATTGCTTAATACATTAATCTAAACTATACATTTATGTAATTTGATTAAGTTCATGAAGGTCATACATATGGTATAGGAATTTAATTAAATAGATAAATAAAGCCGAAATAATCTAACTATGGCAATTATGAAACGAAATTTAATTAAACGATGAAATATAATTAAAATATGAAATTTGATAAATAAGTAATAAAATTTATTTAGCAATGAAACATAATTAAAACAAAAAATTTTATAATTTAGTAACTAAATTTGGAAATATATATATATATATATATGTAAGTATAAAAAAAAGAAAAGATAACGTTACAAAAAAAAGGAAAGAAATCCTCTTACCCTTTTCTTCCTCTTACATTTTCTAGCACCAAAAGAACCCAAATTTTCCTTCCATGAAACCGTGAGCTCTTAGGGAGAAAAAGGAGAGTGGGTCGGTCGAATACAAGAGGGAGAACCACTATTAATTGTATGTAAACTCATCCACTCACAGAATAGGGCCAGACTGGCTAGTATGTAAACTTAACACTATACTAATGAAATTTAATAAATCGAAAAATCTTTAACCTATATCGGGCACGAAGAAAACAGTAAAGATCCTTATTAAATTAATAAAAAAAATCAAACTTAGATAAAATAATTTACTAGTAAAGGAATAACTTTAACTCCCGAATATATTATAAACTGATCTAAAGAGGAAATTTGAGTATAGAAACAAATTTGCTTAATTACACTCTAAATAACTTTACACTCATCCACTCACGGAATAGGGCTAAACTAGCTAGTTTGTAAACTTAACACTATACTAATGATGTAATGCCCCGGAAGCGCGAAAAAACGGGCTAATTTAAACTTTTCTAAGCTTTTTCTTATGTTGCATTCCTATCAGTGTCGAATACTTAACCAATTTATTTTACAAAAATTTCGCCAGCATAACAGCGTATTTTGGACTTTACCCACCTGCAAAGTGCAAACACAGTTTATATTCGCAATCCAGTTGATTTTAATTTCATTTCTTAGTCATCAACACATCTCATCATCATAGCCATACTCAACAATATCAAGTTACATACATGTCATTAAACTGTGTAGTTACAACTCTGTTATCAACATTTACACCTAACTTACATCCCAAAATTTTCCTTTACAATAATTGTCTATGCTTTACATAATGTCTGGAAAGTAAGTATAATATACCTAAGTAATCCAAAAGAGGGTCGGGTTCGCTCGTCCACGACCGCTATGCTCAAGTGTAGATGCGATCACTAAAAGTACACTGAAAGGGGAAGAGAAAGGGGGTGAGCTCACCTAGCTTAGTAAGTAATGCATCAAAGCAGTGAGAAGTATAATATTAGAAAATAGAAGGCTTAGTGCCACACTTAGTAAAAAAAAATTCGATGTATTCATGTTCATTTCGAAAAGCATACATACTTTCAAAAACCAAATTAGATCAAAACATATTCTGAAACTTATCATTTCTTCAAAATCGAACAGAGAGAAAATAAACTTTCTTTAAGGTCAAACAAACAGATACTTTTCTTCGAAGTCAAAACAAACATATAATAGAACTTAATTTCCAAAATTGATTCATATCGAAATAGATACAGAACTGGTCATTCAAATCGAAACAGGCACAAAGCTTATCATTTTTCTTTCAATCAGACAAACAAGTCATAGAGACTAGGCATTTACATGTAAGTCAGATAAACAAGTCATAGAGACTAGGCATTTACATGTAAGTCAGATAAACAAGTCATAGAGACTAGGCATTTACATGTATTAACCATAAGTCATGATCATTTAACATATAGTGTACCTATGGCCATGTAAAGAGTGATTATAGACTGGATCAAGGTCTTACAATGCCATACGCCACTAAACAAACAGAGAGTGGCGAATCAAAAAGCTCTAAGTGACATAAATACCCAATGTGGTTTGGCATGCATCACAAGGGACTAATCGTTCCCAAATGTGCAAAGGCATGCACCACATTGGTCCAAACTCCACACGGGCTATGCATGACAGATGTCTTGATTTACATATTACCTCAGTCTCAAAACAAAACTTTCAAAATTCTTTCTTAGGCTTATTCACCTATAAGCTCATAAAATTGAGTTTAAATCAAATTCTCATATGACTGAAAACTCATTAATAAAATGTGACGACTGTGTGGTACTTTGTTCCCATAGGATTCAAGAGGTGACCCCCACAATCTTATTAAAAAATCACTTTCATATAACATATATTGTTTTTCCAAATATTTAAATATATATAGATATCTTTTCCAATACTTATATACATATTAGATATCAATCTTTCAATACATATATAAATTTAAAATCATCAAAAAAACATGCTAAAGCATGCTCGGAGTGTTCGGAGAATGGGATTTTCTTCAGTTTATACAGAAAATTAGCTTTTCAGATTTGAAAAATCTTTCTCTCTAACCTTTTGGGCATACTAACTAATTTCATGAATTAAGTAGAGTGTTTGAAGGCCAATACTACTTAGAACACATCTCTTACCTCTTTCACCTTGGTGCAACGTAATTTTACTGGGTTCCAAAATCATCTCGATTAGTGTGTTGAATACCCGAGCTGCCCAAAATAACATCAAATCATCAAATAAAGGTCAATCTTACTTTAATACATTCAAATATGCATTTTCTTAAAGTTTGACCAATCTTAACTTTTTCGCCAACTTTGCTCATTTTCTCGGTTTTACCGATTTAAGTACCAGTTCAAGCTATTCTTGCCAATTTTATTTTCCTAACTTCATATTCACCATCATAATGGTCTAAATACTCATTCACATTCACAATTCATGCTTATCATCAAACTCATTTCGTCAAATTTCACACTTTTCAATTTTTCATTAAATTAAGCTTTAAATCGAATTTTTTGGTATAATCTTTAACATTTATCAACCTTAAATCAAATCAAATTTCACCATTTACAAAAGAATCCTAGGCTGGCCGGATCCCTTAAGTTTCCTAGAATTAATTCCCTTAATTTCATTCAACAACAAAATCCTTAAAAATCATCAAGAAAGAACATAATTCATCATCTTCATCATTCATCAACTTCCTCTTACCTTTGACCAAAGTTGACCACTCCTATGATTCTTAAATTTGGTCTTCAACTGTAAATCATCAAGTTTATAACTTATATTCACTCAAAAACACAAGAAAAACGAACTAGATTCATCAAAGATTACAACTTTCACTTACCCATGAATAGGACAGTTTTGCCCTATGAACTTCTCTATGATATTTCTCCTAGTAGTTGAACTCCTTTTTGGTTGGATTTTTTATATGTTAAATAGGACTCAAAGGGGAAGATTTTTCTCTTCTTTTCCATTGCATGAATCTAGCTGGAAGGCCTTTTAAATATTCACCCAAGTACACCTTCACAGTGACGCCTATGGGATGAAGAAAGGACTAGTTCTCTAAATTGGCTACGGCAAATCGGGTGATTCCAGGGGCTAAATGAACCTTAAAGGGTTAAGGATTAATCTGGAAAGGGCCTGAATTTTTGGGCCTTGGGGTGGGCCTTAAATTGGGCCAACATTGCTGGTTGTCTAATTTCTTGAAAACAGAATAACCCATTGCCTGATTTGAAAAATCCTTAAAAAATATTTCTAGTCTAATTTCTTCCAAATTCTCATTCGCCAATGTACTATTATATCTCTAGTATCTCTCATAAAAATTTTAGGGTTACTTATTTCAAAAATATTCCTCGATTGAGCTTATTTTACTCGATTCGATCAATACCAAACAAAATGGCTTTAAGCTTTCCGTTTACTTTAAAAATTCATTTGAACATTGAAACCTCATTATTTGCACTTGATTTTAATTTCCCAAGTCAATCTTACCTTATCCTAACTGCCTCTGGTCTCAGAATAATTTTCTCAAATTTCTATAATTTATTCCAAATTTATTTCCTTAACAAGGCTTTTTTTCTCAGTTTATCGTAAACTAGAGTTTCATTAGCTTTTTTCACTTTCATTACTTTAATTTTCACTTCCCCACATCATTTCATGAACATATACACAATTCTTAAGTCAATTCTCGAGCTTAGAGCCTTACCTCAATTTCTGTGTCATCGGGCTCCGTTCCACAATCCCGAGCGCTTTGATCACTTTGGGTCTGCTTACATTATTTCGAGTACTTAGTTATTTCTTAACTTTTAATTACTTATTGGGTTTTACAAATGAACCTTAATAAAGAGAAAATCTTTAACCTATATCAGGCACAAAGACGACAATAAAGATTCTTAGTAAATTAATAACAACCTTAACTAACGCTAGTTCATTTTAAAAACGCTTTCTGCTTAGTTACGCGCGTTGGATTTGTTATAGAAGTCACAGGGTGTGACAACCTGTAAGACCCGTAATTTAATATGTATTATTTATGATTTTATGATGTACGAATAAGTCACAATTGATATAAATCATAGGGAATAAATGTTTTTAAGTTGCCAATGTGTATGAAATGCAAAACGGGTAGTTAAGCAAATCGAAAATGAATGTAACAGTGAATTTTGGAGAAAAGTTGCAGCAGAACTGCTCCTGAAGAGGAACAGATCGATCTCTCATTCAATGCAGATTGATCTTGAAGAGGTTCTGGCTAGAACAGATCAATCTCATGTAAGGGCCATATCGATCTCCTTAAGGTTCTGTGTAAAGTAGATCAATCTCATGCTTGAGAGCTGATCGATCCCCCTAGTCTTGGAAAGTCGGTTCCTGAAGAGAAAAAAGCAGGATATATCGATCCCTCATCCTTGGCAAATCGATCTCTAAGAGCAATTCTATAAATACAAGGCTCTGTAACCTCTATTTTCCCGAGAACCATAAAACCTTTTAAGAACCAAAGTTAAACCTAACCTTTCTACACTAGAAAACTTCATCTTTCAAGTAGTTTTGAGTGAGATTCAGTTAAGCAAAGTTGTTCTTAGTAAAGAGTAGAACAACATAGTTGGAAAGAAGAAGTTGGAATCAAAGATTGAAGGAACAAGGTGGATTTTGCCAATTTTGGTGAAAAAGTGGAAAGTTCAAGCTAGGTAAGATTCAATATACCAAGTTCATATATGTTAATCTAGGTGTATTGGTGAGTTGATTGGCATATGTTTAAATTGATGAAAACAAATGGATCATGAAAAATATCCATGACCTAGCTTTTGGCATGAATTTGAGAAAATAATGAGGAAGTTGAGTAAACATGGATTAAATGATGAGATTGAGGCATTGAAAGGTTAAACGCATTGATTTAGAGTCATGCAAGTGAAAATAAGTATATTAAGGTATGCTGATGTGAATAAATATTAACAGCTTCGAAGTTGATACTCGAAGCTGATCGGACTGCGAGAGTGAGCAGCACCGAGGAAGCGAGGTCACGCGATGTGATCCGAGGTAAGGGAATTTCGTGAGTAGCTAGAGATAGCTACACGTATTTCGAATAGAATTTCAATATTGTATTCTATATGAATTCCCGTGAATAGAATTGTTGTGATAGAGACCGATGAGATAAATTGTGGTTTTATCCAAAAATAGGGTAAAAAGCCTTAGAAGCATGTTTGTGACTACTATTCATAGTTGCATGATAGAATGACTAAAGTTTTCATGTATATGCGAAAACAGCACTTTGAGTGCTGATTTGATTTGATTGGGTGAAATGCAATTTAAATAAGCCATCTATCGGGGTTTGTGTGAAAACCATTAGTGCTAGAGAATACTCGCACTATATTTTATGAGATATGTATCACATAGTACTTGAGTATATTCTCGTACTAAATTTTAAATGCGATTTATGCATGATAGAGTACTGGGAACATTGCTCGTACTCAGTCTTATTAATTGATGCATTATGGAGTATTTGGGAGCTTTGCTCATACTCAGTTTTCATTGATTGATGCATTATAGAGTATTGGGAGCATTGCTCATACTCGATCTTTACATGACATAGTGTTGGGGGCATTGCTCGCAGTAGATTTATATCACTTGTATTATGGTCGTGTTGGGAGTTTACTCGCACGTACCAATTTTGAAAGAAAGCATGAAACAGCCGTGTTGAGAGCCTATGCTGACTGTGTGTTGCACCGATTATATGCTCACACGTACAATATTTTGAGATGTGGCCGAGGGCTATCAAAATTATTATCCATAGTATGAGGACTAAAACTTATGGTAAGCATCCCGACTATGAGGTATATCCAAGGTATGTGGACTAAGACTTATGGCAAGCATCCCGCCTTGAGATTGGGTCCATGAAGTACGTTGTACCGTGAGTACACAATATGAGTGAGTTGTGAGCTGGCGGTATATAAATTTATATTTCTTGAATGAATTATCACATGGTTTTATAACCTGAACATGTGAATTTGTGAGTTGTGAAAAGGGTAACCTGAGGGATGGGTGAGACCCAGATTTCCATATTTTTGAATATGATGTATGCCATATTATTTTGATTTAATTATGGCATGATAATTGTGATTTATATGAAATTACATGAGAAATGCAATGTTTTGCATAAACTGCTGAGGTTGTTAAACCAGCATGTTTTCAGTTTTATAATTGAGGATTTGTATCTATATGTATATATTGCATAAAAGTTTCAAGCAGGATGCATGCTTTAGATATAAGTCGATAAGGAAATGATTTCAAGGTATGAGCATTATATTTTGTAGATAGTGTGATTATCTACTTACTTGCCTGATTTTCTTACTCAGCTGTGAGCTCACCCCATTTTTATTTCCCCTCTCTACAGAGCGTTTACATTAGTCAAGCACAATTGAGAACTGGTATTCCTTGATCCATTGCATATCCATCTTACGAGAGGTATACACATTTGAAACATTTTGTACTGAACAAAGTAAAAGCACAGTTATGTAAAGATCGAGTATGAGCAATGCTCCCAATACTCTATAATGCATTAATCAATGAAAACTGAGTACGAGCTAAGCTCCCAGTACTTTATCATGTAAAACTGAGTATGAGCAAAGCTCTCAATACTCCATAATGCATCAATTAATAAGACTGAGTATGAGCAATGCTCCCAGTACTCTATCATGCATAAATCGCATTTAAAATTTAGTACGAGAATATACTCAAGTACTATGTGATGTCTCATAAAATATAGTGCGAGTATTCTCTAGCACTAATGGTTTTCACACAAACCCCGATAGATGGCTTATTTAAATTGCATTTCACCCAATCAAACCAAATCAGCACTCAAAGTGCTGTTTTCGCACATACATGAAAAAATTAGTTATTCTATCATGCAACTATGAATATTAGTCACAAACATGCTTCAAGGCTTTTACCCTATTTTTGGATAAAACCACGATTTATCTCATCGGTCTCTATCACAACAATTCTATTCACGGGAATTCATATAGAATATAGTATTGAAATTCTATTCGAAATACGTGTAGCTATCTCTAGCTACTCGCGAAATTCCCTTACCTCGGATCACATAACGTGACTTCACTTCCTCGGTGCTACTCACTCTCGCAGTCCGATCAGCTTCCAATATCAACTTCAAAGCTGTTAATAATTATCCACATCAATATATCTTAATATACTTATCTCCATTTCTCATTTATTCCAATTTATATATGTCATAAAACTACCTTACAATCTTTCATACATGCCCATTTCATCATTACATCCACGTTTACTCAACTTCCTCATCATTTTCTCAATTTCATGCCAATAGCTTGGTCATGGATATTTTTCATGATCCACTTATATTCAGCAATTTAAACATATACCAATTATCTCACCAATACACCTAGATTAACATATATGAACTTGGTGTACTGAATCTTACCTAGCTTGAACTTTCCTCCTTTTTCACCAAATTTGGCAAAAATTCACCTTGTTGCTTCAATATTTGATTCCAACTTCTTGTTTCCACTACGTTGTTCTCCTCTTTGCTATGAACAACTTTGCTTAATTGAATCTCACTCAAAACTACTTGAACGATGAAGTTTTCTAGTGTAAAAAGATTAGGTTTAACTTTGGTTCTTGAAAGGTTTTAGTAACTCTCGAGAAAACAGAGGTTGCAGAGCCTTGTATTTATAGAATTGCTATTAGAGATCGATCTGCCAATGATAAGGAATCGATCTGTCCTGCCTTTTTCTCTTCAGGAACCGACTTTCCAAGCCTAAGGGGATCGATTTACTCTCAAGCATGAGATCGATCTGCTTTACACGGAACCTTAAGGAGATCGATCTGGCCCTTACATGAGATCAATATGTTCTAGCAATAACCTCTTCAAGATCGACCTACATTGAATGAGAGATCGATCTGCTCCTCTTCAGAAGCAGTTCTGCTACAACTTTTCTCCAAAATTCACTGTTACATTCATTTTCGATTTGCTTAACTACCCGTTTTGCATTTCATACACATTGGCAACTTAAAAACATTTATTCCCTATGATTTATATCAATTGTGACTTATTCATACATCACAAAATCATACAGAATACATATTAAATTACAGGTCTTACAGGTTGACACTCAGCTAATTGCCTTATGTGCCCGTAACACACTATGCAATTCATCCACTCATGCTCCTTTAGCTATGTCTAACCGAGTTTTCAAATCATGGAGAATTGTTTGATTGTTAACCTCTACCTATCCATTATCTTGTGGGCATGTAAGAGAAAAGATTCTTAGTTGGATGTTAAGGCCTTTATAGAACTCTCAAAAAGCATCAAAGTCAAATTGTTTCCCATGATTGGCATTTGACACGCGTAGTATTCCAAACCGACAAATGATGTCTTTCCAGACCATTGTTTCAACCTTCTTATGTGTGATAATAGCCAGTGGCTCTACCTCTATCCATTTGGTGAAGTAATTGGTGGCTCCCAACAAGAACTTCCTTTACCCTATAGCTATAGGGAAAAGCCTCAAGATGTTGAGCCCCCGTTGTGCGAAAGGTGTTAGTTGTATCGTGCTCTAAGAAGAAGCTATTGGAGCTATAGTCACCGGAGCAAACCTTTGGCACTTATCACACTTGCAAACCTTATCAATTGTTTCTTTATTTAGAGTTGGCCAATAAAATCCGAACATGAGTATCTTGGAGGCGAGAAACCTAGCTCCTAAATGTTCGCCACAAATTCCCTCATGCACATCTGCTAAGACATAATTGGCTTGTTCTTGCCTCAGACACTTCAATAAAGGTGACATATATCCTCTCTTGTAGAGCTTCACATTGATCAATGTGAATTTAGCCTCTTGTATTTTCAAACGTTAGGCTTCCTCATTAGCGGGAAGTGTTCCATCCATAAGATATTGCCTAAACAACATCCTTCAATCACTTCCAACTTCAATATCCCATACTTCAACTTCTTCAATGCTAGGCCTCTTTAGCTTCTCTATTTTTACCATCCTTCCCTTGATTTCATTTGAAGAAGCTAGTTTAGACAATAACTCTGTATGTCTATTCTCCGATCGATTGACTTACACTAACTGAAAGCTCTAAAAGGTCTGGGCCAATGACTGAACTTTTCTTCGCATTTCATACTGCCCATGAAACAAATTTACCATCAATATGCTATTGGGTTATGAACTTATAATTTCTCTACTAGCTTCATCCCTGTAATTAAGGCTTTATACTTGGCTATATTATTTGAATTAGGAAAACCGAAGCGTAGGGAATATTCTAGAGCTTTCCCTTCAAGAGACACTGAACTATACAGTTCTAATAGCATTTGCACTTGATACCCCATCAACGTGCAACACCCATGATTGTGTTGTTCCTTCACTGTTACTCCTTGGGTTGGTGCATTCAACTATGAAATTTGCCAAAGCTTAACCTTTAATGGCCTGTCTTGGTTGAAAAGTGATGTCATTCTCCTAATTTTATTGCCTACTTCACTAATCTTCCAAATGTTTATGCTTTTGGATTATCTATCTCAATGATTGGTCAGTTAAAATTGTGATAAAATGTGCTTGAAAGTAAACACGTAACTTCTGAGAGGCCATCGCAAGAGTCAATGCAGTTTTTCAACCAAAGGGTAGCGTGTTTTAGTGTCTAATAACACTTTGCTCACATAGTAAGGCAGTCTATCATCTCATATTTTCTCAGTAGCACTATAATAATTACATAATCCCCCAGATACATGAACAAGTGCTTCTCGGTTTGTGGCCTTACCAACAAGGGTAATTCTTTCAAACACTCCTTCAACTCATCAAAAGGTTATCCGACAGTTATCTATCCAATTGAAGTCTTCTCCACCCCGTAGGGTTTTAAAGAATGATAGGCTTCTTTTAGTGGACTTAGAAAGCGATTTAAAGCAATTATCCTTCCTATCAACCTTTGCATTCCTCGCACTGTGGCCGATGGCTTCATGTCATAATGGCCTAGACCTTCTTTGAGTTAGCTTTAATGCTCCTATTAGTGATTATAAATCCCAAAAACTTCCCAGATCTAACCCAAAAGAAACATTTGTTAGGATTCAACCTCATGTTAAATTTCCTCAGCACGTCAAACACTTTTAGCATCTATTGAGCATTAGACTCTTCTCCCCTGCTGTTAATGATCATATCATCTATATAGGCTTCTATAGTGTTTCCTAAAAGATCCCTGAAGAATTTGTTAATCATTCACTGATAGATGGCCCTAGCATTCTTCAGACCAAATGGCATCACACAATGACAATATGTTGTGTCGTCAATAATGAAGGACGTTTTCTCATCATCCTCTGTATGCATCATAATCTGATGGTATTCAAAAAAAGTGTCTAAAAAACTGAAGAGTTCATATATTGGTGTGTCAAGACCCATTTCCATGACTTACCTTACTACCAAAAGTTGGGCTGTGAGTCAATATCCATCACCA
This sequence comes from Firmiana major, assembly GCA_033439115.1. Classification (NCBI taxonomy): domain Eukaryota; kingdom Viridiplantae; phylum Streptophyta; class Magnoliopsida; order Malvales; family Malvaceae; genus Firmiana; species Firmiana major. Next base: position 36,147,277 of record CM065907.1, on the reverse strand, counting down.
CATCTCATCTATTTTATAATTCAATTTCATTAAATGGACTAGAAACTGTACTTTTATTTATACGGAAGCGTTTACATCAGTTTCTATTATATACATCCCCCATATACAAAAGGTAGCTTTACCTGCACTATTTTACAGATACAAAATTTTCATAAGTGTATACCTCTACACTATTGGAGAACTGGAGAACACGGTAGCAGGAACAACTGCAGTGGACTCACTACTACGCAGAATCTGTAGATGAGGAAATAAGGGGGTGAGCTAACACGCTCAGTAAGGAAAATATGAAAGCAAGTAGATAACTATACTATCTACAATGCTTAAAATATACATTTATTTCCCTTATAAAACATATGCATTTTTTAAAACAACTTTCATCTGTGCAAAACCATTAATTCGCTAGATGGGTATATGCATATTCATTTCAAATCACACAGAATCACAAAGCACACACTTAGAAAACACTTTACACTTAGGAATTCAATGTACAAGAGACTAGGATGGGATATCATATCACACAGAAGGGGACATATGGCCATAGTCACTAGATTCTAGGCAATCACTGATCAAGAGTGCAAGAATCTCGTGCTTGGGGAGGCGAATCAACCATCCCTTCAGCTCACTAACATTACTAAGATATCATGGCACATCGTACTCCGTGACTAACACTCATGGTACAGCGTGCTTCGTGGATCCTCATATATTGTGATATAGCTGGAAAGACCGAGTAATCTCGAGGCCTACCGTCTCAATATCACTATCACCCATTTCCATTGTCTCAAAATCACGTGTGAGCAGATCTGTGCAAGAACACCGAGTAATACACAACGGCTTCAGCAAGGTTTTACACATCACATAGTAAAACTCATAAAACCACGTGCAAACAACTCAGCATAAGATCACATAGCAATACCTTAGGGCTCTAGCATGGTTTCACTTAAAATCACATTAAGTTTAGAAAATTACATGCGAGCATAGTCAGAGTAAAGACACTTAGCAGTACTCGAGGGCTCCAGCATGATTTCAAAATCTAGTGCGAGCTCTTTAATGTACCACACAACTTACACTCAGCTCCAGCACTGTTTGCTTTCTCAAAATCCTTTTAAAACAAATGTACGAGCAAGGCTGGTAAATCTATTGTTACCACATTTGCTTCAGCACAAGTTCCTACAAAAAATTTGATAGATAGCTTCATTCAGGTGAAAACGGTATTCCTGACCGAGTTCGCTTCGACAAAACATAGAGTATGAGTGAGAGGGTAATTTCCCTTCGATTACTCGTTAAATGCTTTTAACTTAGTCAATAATGTATTTTTTTATGGAAAATAACTAAATCGAGAGCCAGTCTATTATTATACACTTCTAAAATAACTTTTCACAATAAAGACACTGAAAGCATGCACTTTATGTATTTATGTTTTTTCGATAAATTTACAGTATAACTACTTTTGTAAGTTTAGTCATTTTGGTATCTCCTTTCATTTAGTTTTCACGTAGATATCACAATATATATATATACTCTATAATATTTATTTTCATACAGGAGGTAAGAAATATACGAATAGTTATCTCTAATAGCTCGCATAAATCCCTTACCTTGAATCACGCAGGAGTCACTTTCCTTCGATTTCCACTACTCGTGATCCGGTCTAATCAGCTCCAAATATATCTCCAGGAGCTACAAATATTTACTAATCATATCAGTATAATTTAATATACTTAATTCTCATTTGAATTAAATTCAAATCAATGTATTGGGCCATTTACACCTATTTAGCCTCGTTACACTTTCTTGGGTCTTATTTTCTCTTAAGTCCATTTCGATTATACTATTCATGTGAGACCCCGTATATGTATAAGGGTATATATGTACATAGAAGTGTAAATAGAGTTGTACTATGAATTCATGAGTGAAGTATATGTGATGTAAGTTCATAAGTAATGTACACACTTGTAATGAGAGTGGTAATCGTACATACAAGTTTCATTATGTATGAATGTGTAGAAATGGACTTAAACATGTGGAGAATGTGTGTAGAATGGATTATGAATAGTTTGGTAAAATGGAAGTAGAATTGCATAAGATGTGCACTTCCATTTTTTTGTTTATATTAAGTACCATTGGTCATACAAAGATTCTACACAAGTTTTAATGTGTATGAAGTGAGGATGGATGCCATTTTCAAGTCTCAAAGATGAATGAATGAGGAAATGATCATGGTAGTAAATTAAGGATGTTTGGTAAGTGTTGTTGCAGAGGAACTGTAGAAAATCTGGAAATTTTGAAGGGCAGATCGATCTCATGGGATGAGAGATCGATCTAGAAGAGCCAGAATGCTCTTATTTGAGCAAAAGAATAGAACATATCGATCTCCAATGGACCAGATCGATCTCCTTAGCTCTCTGTTTGGGAGTAGATCGATCTCATGCTTCGACAGATCGATCTCATGCCTCAACAGATCGATCTCATGCCTTGACAGATCGATCTCAGGCTTAAAAATGCCGTGAAAAAGAGGGATTTTAAGGGACCAGATCGATCTCCTCTTGGACCAGATCGATCTCCTCAAGCTATTTCTATATAAGGAGTGCTGGAAATCAGAAAATTTCGGGAAAAACACAAACCTTCCACTTTCAACCCAAAAACCTAACTTTCTCTCTCTAAATCAGCCATTTTCAGTGAGGTTTGAAGGGAGACCATTAGAGGCAAAGTTGTTCCTATCAAAGAGAAGAACAACATAGTTGGAAGGCATTTTCCCATTGTTGATATTGAAGAAGTTAAGGGCATTTCCATTTGGAGCAAGAGGAGAAATCAAATTGGGTAAGATTCTAACACTCCAACTATGGTGCATTATTTATTTAAGTGATTTTGGAGTTGTTTGGCATGAGTATGGATGGTTAGAAACTATCTAGAATGCATTGGAATGATTTTGACCTAGAAATGGTCTAGAGTGAGAAAGTGGAATTGTATGGAGATTAATGATGAATGAGATATGTAGAAATCATTGATAGTGTTGTGGTATGATTTTAAGATGTGGTTAGTGGATAAATTGTGAGTTTTACCTAAAAGAGGCAAAATGAGGGTTAAGGCATTTGTAAAATGCATAAGTGAATAATGTTGACTAGAGAGGTCAATTATGGGTTAAATACATTAACTCAATCGATTTAATGAATGAATCGCAGCTTCCGAGGATATGTCGAGGCGAGTTGAGCCAAGAGCGTGAGAAGCTAAAAGGAAAGGAGTCACACCAAGTAAATCGAGGTAAGGGAATTGTGTGGACTCTTAGAGATATCTGTGCGCAATTTGGGCGCTTAAGTGTTTTGCTAGAATGCATGAGATTAGGAAATGTTGTTGGGTGATTGAAGGGTAAAAGTTGGGAGTTTGAGAAATGTGCATGAAAACAAAAGCATATTGCTTTGAAAATCATGTTTTATTGCTTTTTAGCAAATGATTCGTAGGTTGGCTAACATTGAAATGATTTGCAAAAGAAATGAGTATGTTTTGGTTTTGTTAACCATATTTTGCAAGTTTTGAGCCACCTACATGATTTCGTGAGTATGAAAGAGTGCAGAGGCACTAGTTTTCACATGGATTTCATATTGTTTTGGCATTGTGCTTTGAGTTTGTCTCGCACTGGATGCCCACCTTGCATGTTGCCGTGTTTGGAGCTTCGAGTAGACTTGGTGTCACATCGATTAAATAGGCTCACACGTGCATTGTTTTGAGACATGGCATGTTAAAACAACCTGATGAGCCCGAACGAGGGATAAGGGTTGGAGATCCACCTGATGAGCCCGAACGAGGGATAAGGGTTGGAGGAACAGCTGATGAGCCCGAACGAGGGATAAGGCTGGGGGTCCACGGAGTACGTTGTACCGTGCATGTAGCATGGAGTACATTGTACCGTGTTGTGATGTGATGTGCCATCTTCGGACGAGATCTGCTATGGACCGGCGGGTAGGATTTGACCCACCTCCCGTGTGGAAGCAGATAGTGGTGATATCCCGCACACCTGATCCGTGTAGCCGGTATCACAGGTTATGTACATAGGCCTTGAGGTTATTACCTATTGTTGAACTGCCTATCTCACATGTCTAATGCTATTTGAGAATAAATCCATGTTTGAAGTGATTGTGGTCAGGAAAGCCCGAGGGATGGGCTGGGACCTGACGTTGAATTGATTTGTTAATGGTTTTTAAAGTGCACGGATGCATGATGATTAAGGCCATGCTTTATTGTGAAAATGCATGATGTTTAATGCCATGCTTTTATTGTGAATTATGCATGATGATTTATACCATGCTTTGAGTTGAAATGTGCACTGAATTTTAATAGCATGAATGCTTTACATACCATTAACACAATCATACACTCATGTTTTGAGATAAACAATGAATTAAATGCTTTTGAGCATGGCATCACGATCACGTAGATAGTACAGTATCTACCTGTTCGCATGATTGCCTTACTGAGCGTGTGGTTTGCTCACCCCCCTTATTTTCCCCTCTCTACAGAGATTTGAGTATAGATTGGGCGTGACTGGAGGCATTCCCTTTTGGTAATCCGCTGCATCCCATCGCTAAAGGTATACACACTTGGATTATTTTGTATCTAAACTAGACATAGCACAGTAGCATTTTGTATGTAACTACTGGGGATGTAAAACAATGTAAACACATGTAACAACTCTGATATATATATACATTTATACAAGTGTTTACTCATAAATAATGTTTCAAATTGAATTGGTATGGTGGAGTGAGTTAGACGTCGACACACAGCCCAACTATTAAGTGTGTGGTTGTTCACGATCGAGGAAGGATGATTAAGGATTGATGCATGAAAATGCGAAAAATTTGTACGTATTTTGATAAGTTAGGGTCGTGACAATTCATTTCTCGAGAATCTATTGGACCTATCTAGCCTACTGATTCATGTTGGGTTGACCTTAGGCCCACAATGTCTTATTGATCCAAATACTCAACTCTTAGCCCACTTCACCATTCGGTCATGCATGTTGTGTCACTCCTATCCATGGCCAACACCATAGTTGTCTAGCCTTCATGGATATTTCGACAAACACTCAGTGTGCTTACCTTAAATTTATCACTTTCCTTCAGTAAGACATTTCATCATACACTTCTTATGCCTACTTTAAATCATCATATATTCCAACATATTGATTTCACAAAACCATCATAAAATCATGTATACATGCTTAATAACATCAATACATGATTATATCATCATTAGACCCATGCAAAATCAACTTTCTCTCACTTTCTCACATTAAACCCATATTAGGTCATATAGGATTAAGCATGCTCAAGGATCAAGACATACGCCAATCAACTCATACAATGTCTAGATTAACATAATTGAAGTTGGTGTATTGAAAACTCACTTAGCTTGACTTTTCTCTTTTGACTGAAATTGGGGAAAACACTTTGCTCTTTCAATCCAACAATTCAGCTTCTAGTTTTTAACTATGTTGTTCTCCTCATCACAAGGAACAACTTTACTTAAAGTAACCTTTCTCAAATCTATTTGGAAGGTGATGATATTTTAGAGTGAAAAAGCTTGTTTTCACTTCATTGTAATGGAAAATTTCAGCTATTCGGGGAAGAAGACTTGGCTGTTGGGTTTTAATAGAATTGGGTATGATGAGATCAATCTTGAAGGGTGAGAGATCGATCTTCCCTTTGGTTGAACTATACCATTATTCAGTGAATAACTTGTGACATCGATCTGCTTTTAGGAAAGGATCGATCCTTTCTTGGCAGAATGAAGTAGAGATCGATCTGCTTTAGGGAGGGATCGATCCTTTCTTAGCATAATCAAGTAGAGATTGATCTACTTTGAATGAGGGATCAATCTTCCTTTTACAGAATGATTTGTCACTAATGAGATCGATCTTTGATGTCCTGAGATCGATCTCCCATGTACTAAGATCGATCTGCTTGCCTAGAAAACCTTTGTGATTTCATTCTGAAATTACAAGATCGATCCTGTCGTCTAAGGAGATCGATCTGGCATTCATCTGCAGAATTCCAGCTGCTACTTTTTCCAAAATTTCAAAGGAAAGATTACATTTAATTGCTTCACTAATCATTTTTCATTCTATTCACAGTTAGAGCATAAAAAGGTTCATTTCTTATGATTCACATATTATGTAACTTGTGTGTACAGCATGGAATCATAAAAAATACTTATAAAAGTATGGGCCTTACATTCCTCTCCTCCTTCAAGAAATTTGATCCTCCAAATTAGAACCAAGTTACTCTTCGAAAAGTTGGGGGTACTTTTCCCGCATTAAGCTCTCCAACTCCCAGGTAGCCTCCTCTGAATTATGGTGATGCCAGAGAACCTTAACAAGCAGAATTTTCTTGGTCTGTAACATCTTCTCCTTCTTATCCAGTATCCGAATCGATCTCTCTACATATGATAGATCATCCATGAGCTCCAATGGCTCATACCGAATCACATGGGTCAGATCTGGATGGTACTTTCGAAGCATCGATACGTGGAAGACATTATGAATGCCTGCTAGCTCTGGTGGCAACGCGAGCCTGTAGGCCTTATCTCCCACTCGCTCCAGTATCTCAAATGGCCCGATATACCGAGGGCTCAACTTACCGTTCTTATCGAACCTCATAATCCCTTTTAAGGGAGAAACTCTCAAGAACACTGAATCACCTATAGTGAACTCTAATGGCCTCCGTCTCGTGTCAGCATAACTCTTCTTCTTGCTCTGAGCTGTCCTTAATCTCTCACATATCAGCTGAACAACCTCAGAGGCTTACTGCACTAAGTTGGGAGCAAAAGCTTTCCTAACACCCACTTCTTCCCAACCAATAGGGGAATGACACCTTCTACCATACAACACCTCATATAGTGTCATCCCGATACTCGAGTGATAACTATTGTTGTAAGCAAATTCGACTAATGGTAGGTGATCATCCAAGGAGCCTCTAAAATCCATAACACTCGCTCTCAACATATCCTATAACATCGGGATGGTCTCTCTGACTGACCATTGGTCTAAGGATGAAAAGCGGTACTGAAATTCAAATGGGTTCCCATAGCTTCCTGAAAATATTCCCAGAAGTGGGAAGTGAAGCGGGAATCCCTATCTGATAAGATGCTCACTGGAACATCATGTAGCCTCACGATCTCTCGTACGTACAACTCTGCCAAAGTACTCAGAGTATTTATGGACTTCATGGCTAGAAAGTGGGCGGACTTCGTCAATCTGTCTACCACTACCCAGATAGTATCATGGTTCCTCCTAGTCCTCGGTAATCCCATGATGAAATCCATGGTGACATGCTCCCATTTCCAAGTCGGTATCGGTAGAGGCTGCAACAATCTCACACTGATACTCTAACTTAACTTGCTGACATACGAGACACTTTGCCACAAACTCTGCAATATCCCTCTTCATCCCTGACCACCAATACACTCCCCGGAGATTCTGATACATCTTGTTTCTCCTTAAATGTAATGTGCATCTCAATGAATGCAAAATCAATCCCTGACCGCCAAAATCAATCTCTTCAGCTCTAGGTCATCGGGAACGTAAATCTTACTTCTAAACCTCAGTAGGCCATCACCACTCACTAAGAAATTTGTCACATCACCCATCTAAATCTAACTTGCATGATCATCACACAGCGGATCGACATGCTAAGCCTGTCGTATTCGATCAATCAAATCTGGTTCCACTCGTAGGCTAACTACCACACAGTCACTGTCTAGATCCAGAAGGTATATATCCAAACTGAGGTGAGCAAACTGCTTGAGCCGCTCATGTTCCCTAACCATCATGTACGATACCACTTCGAGACTCTTCCTGCTCAGGGCATCTACCACAACATTGGCCTTTCTCGGATGGTACAATATCTTGCAATCATAATCCTTCAGAAGCTCTATCCACCATCTCTGCATCATAGTCAACACTTTCTGTGAAAACAGATATCTAAGGCTCTTATGATCAGTAAACACCTGAAATTTCTCACTGTACAAGTAGTGGCGCCATATCTTCAATGCAAATACTACAGCTGCCAGCTCTAGATCGTGGGTCGGGCAATTCCTTTCATGGTCCTTAAGCTGTTTGGATTCATAAGTGACTACCTTCCCATCCTGCATCAACACACAGCCTAGTCCTTGTCTCGAGGCATTTGTATACACTGAAAAGCCTCATGAGCTAGTGGGTATAGTAAGAATAGGTGCGGTGGTTAGTCTACGTTTCAACTCGCATAAACTACTTTCACACTTATCATCCTACTCAAATGCCACATTCTTCTGAGTGAGACGTGTCAATGGAGCAGCCAATTTAGAGAATCCCTCCACAAATCGTCGATAATAACCTACCAAACCCATAAAACTACAGATCTTTGTAACCATCTTGGGTCTCTCTCACTGTATCACAGCCTCTATCTTGGACAGATCCATTGACACCCCGTCTCTCGAGACTACATGACCCAAAAACGATAATCACTCAGCCAGAAATCACACTTACCAAGTTTAGCATACAACTCCTGATCTCGGAGGGTCTGTAACACTGTTCTCCAGTGCTGCTCATGCTCTTCCCTAGACTTCGAGTACACCAATATGTCATCTATAAAGACAATCACGAATTTATCCAGGTATGGCTTAAACACATCATTCATCAAAGCCACAAATGCTATAGGAGCATTCGTCAGCCCAAATGGCATAACCAAAAACTCATAATGGCCATAACGGGTCTAAAACGTTGTATTGGGCACATCTCCACTCTATATTCTTAACTGATGATACCCAGACCTCAGATCAATCTTAGAAGATCTGTGCTCCTTGCAACTGATCCAATAGATCAGCAATCCATGGAAGGGGGTACTTATTCTTGATGGTAGCCTTGTTTAACAATCGATAGTCTATGCACAGTCAGAGACTCCCATCCTTCTTCTTCACAAACAGAATCGGTGCTCCCTAAGGCAATACACTCGGTCTGATGAACCCTTTGTCCAATAACTCCTGCAACTATCTCTTTAGCTCCTCTAATTCAATCGGAGCCATTCCATACGGTGGTTTGGATATTAGTTCAGTACCATGCACTAAATCAATACAAAACTCCATCTCCCTGTCTGGTGGTAACCCTGGTAATTCATCCGGAAAGACATCAGGGAACTCTCTAACCACTGGGATGTAAGCTAAATCCGGGTCCATCTTATCCAAATCAACCACGTATGCGATAAAACCTTCAACATATTATCATTAAATCTGTTAATAAAATTGTACATCCTTGGAAATAATTTACTACTTCTTTCATTACTTTTCGAATCTTACAACATACTTTTCAAGGGTGGAAAACATTACTGTCTTAGCATAACAATCTAAAACGGCATGGTTTGCAACCAACCAGTCCATTCCTAGTATTACATCAAAATCCTTCATGTCTAACAAAATAAGATTGGCCAACATATCCTTTTCCCCTACTTTTAACTTACAACAATTACATACATACTCAATCACTACGTTATCTCTAACTGGAGTGCTTATAAGCAACACCCTACCTAAAGGTACTGGTTTCACATGTTCAAACAATTTACATGCAAATGAAGGCGATATAAAGAAATGCATGGCACCAAGATCAATTAACACTAATGCTTCAAAATTAAGGACTAAGATGGTACCTTTAATCATATCCGTGGAAGCTTCTGCAAATGCCTGGTCCACCGCAAACACTCCCCTCGACCAACAGCTTGCTTCCTTTTCTCCTCAACTGTGGCCTTCCTCTTAGGAGTAGGTGTCTCAACTGTGGCCTTCTCTGACTCTTTGCCCTTATGTGGGGTTGTATCAACCAACTCTGGGTAATCAGGAGCTATATGCTCTGGTTTGCCACATCTATAATATGACCTCATCAACAAATAGCATGACCACTCTTGTGATATCTACCATACATCCTGTACTGCTCGGTAGTAGGTCGACGTCCACCAATAACTATACCCCTCGGTGCTGGAGATAAAGTTGGATAAGCTGGAGGCTTCGCAGGCCTCTCTCGTACCTCCTCAATCTTTGGCCTCATACCAAATAAACTTTGGCCCTTTCTGAATCCTCTATCATCAACTGACTTCTTCCAATCTCTGTCTCTACCCTTACCACTATTGCCTAACTCCGAGGCATGCAACTCATAATCTTGCTCACATAGTTGAGCTCTGCGTATTGCCTCATCATAAGTAGTAATGTCAAATGGGGCCAATCGAGCTCTGATCGAAGGTCTCAACCCCTCAATAAACTTCTGAACCTTCTTATCCTGATTGCTCATGGTAATTGTGTCATACCTACCCAGGGATGTAAATCCGGACTCCTACTAATCAACTGAACGGTTCCCCTGAGTCAAGGTCATAAACTCCATCTGCATCTTTCGTTGAGCAGTTGCTGGAATGTACTGCCTCAAAAGGCATCCAAAAATATATCCCAAGTCACAACCGGGTGTCGGGCACTCAGAATTGGCTATGTGGCCATCCACCAATGCTCGGCCTCACCCTCTAATACAAAAGCTGCAAAAGTGACCTTCTCTGTGGCAGAGCAATGGAAAAATTTGTAAAGCTTCTCCATACTACGAATCCAATGCTCCGCTAACACTAGGTCCTTTACCCCATTAAATGAAGGTGGTCCAAACTCCAGAACTATCTTAGTCTGTCCAGATCACACCCATAAACTCCTTTACCATGAACCTGTCGTGGAGCTACAGGATCCTGAACTGGAGGGGGTACAAGAATCTCTGCCTCTACAGCTTGAGGTCTCGGTGCAAGCTGTGCAGGCTCAGGTCTCTCAGGTGTAGCTGCCTGAACAGTAGGGTTCTCCTGTCAACCTTTTAATCTGGCCATCGCCCGTGTAAACAACTTCATGATAGTGTCTACACTGCGCTCTAATTGTGCTATACGTGCTTCAGTGGCATCACTAAGACCGGGTGGATCTCTACTAGAACTAGACCCACTGAGCCTCTCGAGCTCATCTCTACGCCCTTGAGAGCGCGAACTCTCTCCTTTATGACTGCGTCATCTATCCGACATCCTGCATACTCAAGAATAAGTGTCTCAGTCAAATTTCCAGCTTGGTATACACAATTGTATCCAAATAATGCATAGTACTATGAGGATGTATAATTTCCTAACTATGGACACTAACTCACATCAGACTAACTCTGCTCTGATACCACCTGTGTTACGACCCATTTCTGTGACCTACCTTACTACCAACAGTTAGGATGTGAGCCAATATCCATCACCACATCTCATCCATTTTATAATTCAATTTCATTAAATGGAATAAAAATTGTAATTTTATTTATACAGAAGCGTTTACATCAGTTTCTATTATATACATCCCCCATGTACAAAAGGTAGCTCTACTGTGCACTATTTTACAGATACAAAATTTTCATAAGTGCATACATCTACACTACTGAAGAACAGGAGAAAACGGTAGTAGGAACAACTGCAATAGACTCACTACTACACAGAATCTATAGAGGAGGAAATAAATGGGTGAGCTAACACGCTCAGTAAGGAAAATATGAAAGCAAGTAGATAACTATATTATATACAATGCTTAAAATATACATTTATTTCCTTTATAAAACATATGCATTCTCTTAAAACAACTTTCATCTGTACAAAACCATTAATTCGCTAGATGGGTATATGCATATTCATTTCAAATCACACAGAAACACATAGCACACACTTAGAAAACACTTTACACTTAGCAATTCAATTTACATGAGACTAGGATGGGATATCATATCACACATAATGGGACATATGGCCATAGTCACTGGATTCCAGGCAATCACTGATCAGGTGTACGGGAATCCCATGCTTGGAGAGGTGGATCAACCATCCCTTCAGCTTACTAAGATCACTAAGATATCACGACACATCGTACTCTGTAGCTAACACTCACAATACAGCGTGCTCCGTGGATCCTCATGTATTGTGATATAGCTAGGAAGACCGAGTAATCTCGAGGCCTACCATCTCAATATCACTATCACCCATTTCCATTATCTCAAAATCACGTGCGAGCAGATCTGTGCAAGAACACCCAGCAATACACGACGGCTCCAGCATGGCTTTACACATCACATGATAAAACTCATAAAACCACGTGCGAACAACGCAGCATAAGATCACATAGCAATACCTGAGAGCTCTAGCATGGTTTCACTTAAAATCACATTAAGTTTAGAAAATTACATGCTAGCATAGTCAGAGCAAAGACACTTAGCAGTACTCGAGGGCTCCAGCATGATTTCAAAATCTAGTGCGAGCTCTTTAGTGTATAACACAACTTACACTCATCTCTAACACCGTTTGCTTTCTCAGAGTCCTTTTAAAACAAATGTGCGAGCAAGGCTGGTAAATCTATTGTTACCACGTTGGCTTCAGCATAATTCCTACAGAAAATTTGATAGATGGCTCCATTCAGGTGAAAAAGGTATTCCTGACGGAGTTCGCTTCGACAAAACATAAAGTATGAGTGAGAGGGCAATTTTCCTTCGATCACTTGTTAAATGCTTTTAACTTAGTCAACAATGCATTTTTTTTATGGAAAATAGCTAAATCTGGAGCCAGTCTATTAATATACACTTCCAAAATTACTTTTCACAATAGAGACACTGAAAGCATGCACTTTATTTATTTATGCTTTTTCGATAAATTTACAGTATAACTACTTCTGTAAGTTTAGTCATTTTGGTATCTAATTTCATTTGGTTTTCACGTAGATATCTCAATATCTATATACTCTATAGTATTTATTTGCATACAGAAGGTAAGAAATATACGTATAGCTATCTCTAATAGCACACATAAATCCCTTGCCTCGAATCATGCAGGAGTTACTTTCCTTTGATTTCCACTACTCGTGATCCGGTTTAATCGGCTCCAAATATATCTCCAAGAGCTGCAAATATTTACTAATCATATCAATATAATTTAATATACTTAATTCTCACTTGAATTAAATTCAAATCAATGTATTGAGCCATTTACACCCATTTGGCCTCGTTACACTTTATTAGGTCTTATTTTCTCTTGAGTCCATTTCAATTATACTATTCATTTCTTAAGAATCTATTGGACCTATCAAGCCTACTGATTCATACTAGGTCGGCCTTAGGCCCACAATGTCTTATTGAGCTGAATACTCAACTCTTGGCCCACTTCACCATTCGGTCAAGCATGTTGCGTCACTCCTAGCCATAGCCGACACCATGGTTGTCTAGCCTTCATGGATATTTCGACAAACACTCAGTGTGCTTACCTTAAATTCATCACTTTCCTTTAGTAAGACATTTCATCATACACTTCTTATGCCTACTTTAAATCATCATCTATTCCAACATATTGATTTCACAAAACCATCTTAAAATCATGTATACATGCTTAATAACATCAATAAATGATTATATCATCATTAGATCCATGCAAAATCAACTTTCTCTCACTTTCTCAAATTAAACCCATATTAGGTCATATAAGATTAAGCATGCTCAAGGATGTTTCAGCCAACAATACATACACCAATGAACTCATAACAATGTCTAGATTAACATAATTGAAGTTGGTGTATTGAAAACTCACTTAGCTTGACTTTTCTCTTTTGACTGAAATTAGGGAAAACACTTTACTCCTTCAATCCAACAATTCAGCTTCTAGTTTTTAACTATGTTGTTCTCCTCATCACAAGGAACAACTTTGCTTAAAGCAACCTTTCTCAAATCTGTTTGGAAGGTGATGATATTTTAGAGTGAAAAGCTTGTTTTCACTTCATTGTAATGGAGAGTATCAGGTATTCGTGGAAGAAGACTTGGTTATCTGGTTTTAATAGAATTAGGTATGATGAGATTGATCTCCAAGGGTGAGAGATCGATCTTCCCTTTAGTTGAACTATACCATTATTCAGTGAATAACTTGTGAGATCGATCTGCTCTTGGGAAGGGATCGATCCTTTCTTAGAAGAATCAAGTAGAGATCGATCTGTTTTAGGAAGGGATCAATCCTTTCTTAGCAGAATCAAGTAGAGATCGATCTGGTTTGAATGAGGGATCGATCTTCCTTTTACAGAGTGATTCGGGACTAACATTTCGAGAAGATGAGATTGATCTCCCATGTCTTGAGATCGATCTCCCATGTACTAAGATCGATCTGCTTACCTAGAAAACCTTTGTGATTTCATTCTGGAATTACAAGATCGATCCTGTCGTGTAAGGAGATCAATCTGGCATTCATCTACAGAATTCCAGCTGCTATTTTTTCTAGAATTTCAAAAGAAAGATTACATTTAATTGCTTCACTAATCATTTTGCATTCTATTCACACTTTGAGCATAAAAAGGTTCATTTCTTATGATTTACATATTATGTAACTTATGTGTACAACATGGAATCATAAAGAATACCTATAAAAGTACAGGCCTTACATGGTGTCTCATCCACCATCTAGTCATTTGGAGCAAAGGATATAAGTCTTTTGGACAAGCTTTATTCAAGTTGGTGAAGTCGACACATGTCCACCATTTCCCATTGGACTTATTCCCCATTACCACGTTAGCAAGCCATTCCAAGTAATTTACTTCTCTAATGAAGCCTACTTCCAAAAGCCTACTACTCTTTTCGTTAATTACTTGTTGTCTCTCTGGAGAAAAATTCCTCATCTTCTATTTCACAGGTTTAACTCTAGGTAAGAATTGAGCCTACGATCGATCACCTCGAGACTAATTTCTAGCATGTTAGCGAGAGTCCAACTGCAAATATCAGAGTTCTTCTTAAGGCACTCTACTATCTCTTCCCTTATATGTTCATCAAATTAACTCCCCATGAAGGCTTTCTTTTATCTATCCCATTCAATTAACTCAATGACTTCCATTTCTTCAACAAGTTAACACTTTAAAGGATTAGCTATCATTAATATCTCTTTCCTTTGTATTCCCTTACATGTAGTGGAGGAGTTATAACATATCCAGGCTTTCTTTTAGTCCTTCCACACCTACCCAACTCCATTTAGAGTCAAGAATTTCATCAATAAATAATAAGAAGAGATCATGGCCCTCATGTCATTTAACAAAGGCTTTCCTAGAATCATGTTGTATGCCACCGAAGATTCGACTTCACTACCATGAACAATACCTACCAGGTTACATTCTTGGGGCTTTCTCTTAAAGTTATAAGAAATTGAACAGACCCAGCTACTTTTACCTTTTTCTCCCGTAAAGCCATATAATGAAGTCACAACAAGCTTCAACCCATCCTTCGATATGTTTATTTTCTTGAAACAGTCCAATAAATCAAGTTGACAGAGCTTCCACTATGCACCAAAATCCTAATATGTTAAGCTATCACCGCTGAGATTACCATGGGATCATTATGAGGACTAATAATGTCCCTTCTATTCGCTGGGGTGAATGTGATAGGTTCTCCGTCTGCCTTCTCTTCCATTATAGAGTGAACTTGATGTCAAGACCCAAATTACCTAAAATCACTACAAATTTTTCGCTTTTTCATTTATTATTTAATTCTTACCTTTCTCTCATCGTGACCTTCTTAACAAGCAGTTGGGCTATGATTCAGTGTTAGTTCCCTTACACTAATTACCATTTCATTTCCATAATCACATTCACATATCAAAGTTTACTATCTTTTAACTTTAACTAAATACATACACAATGGTATTTACTTAACCTTACATCCCCGATATCATATACGTTTACAGTACTGTGCATTACATGTTCAGATACAAAACTATACAAATGTGTATACCTGTCTCTCAATGGGAAGCAGCGGATACCAAGATGCAAGTTCTCAATCGCTCACTAACTACTGCGAGTACTCTAAAAAGATGGGAAAATAAGGGGGGTGAGCAAACCACAAGCTCATTAAGGCTATTATGCAAGTAAGTAGATAGCTCCACTATCTACATGCTCATAATGCCATGCCCTTAAATTCCATTTCTTTTCATTAAAATCTCAAACACAAAACCATGCATACATCAATGACATAGTTTATTAAAACTATTTGTGCATATAGAAATCATGTAATTCATGCATCAAAGGCATTTTAGGTGACATCATTAAATCATACTTAGCATGAGGTAAATCAAGATCATGCCATGTAAAAAAAATCATGAGAAACAATTCTTTTCATGAATTTATCATTAACGCATGGAAAACTCATCATGCAACTGCATTTAAATTATTTCATTAAAATTGCAGTATAAAATAACCCGAAGGGGTTAAGCATCTCATAAAAATTCATTAAAACAATTCGTTATAAAATTCTGTTAAAAATCACATCTCAGTATAAATCACAAAATTGAGGGCCTGAACCCTCCCTCGGGTCTACCCTGGTCTATCGAGACCACAAGTTATATCATGTGAGACATGTAGGCGACTATATCGGTAACAATGAGGAATATGGCCATAACCTAGTGATCCCTGGCAACATGGTACCTAGTGTGCGGGGTATCAAACCTGAAACGGGAGGTGGGTCGGTCCTACCCGCCAGAACAGCATAACATCAGGATTGCGAGGGCAAGGCTTACTGCCTCGTGGCTAATGCCACTCCACTCCAACAATCCCCACGGTACAGCATACTCTGCGTGACATACACGGTACAACGTACTCCGTGAACCCAAGCTCGGTCAGGGGTGCCTGCAATAGGTCTTATCCACCCATACCATCTCTGTCTCAGTATTCATGTGTGGACATATCATCTCACTGTGAGACACAGTCTACATGACATTCCAACACAGCTATATGCATGTCATATAAATCCCTGTGCGAGTGAAGCTCTAGCATGGCTCCATGCATATTCATGATATTTAAAAATCTCGTGCAAGCGAAGCTCTAGCACGGTTTCATAAAATCAGTAAAATCTACGTACGAGTAGTACTCCAGTACGTCTTTAAAATGAGTTATAAATCCATATAAAACTTCGTGCGAGCAAGCTCCAGCACGGTGTTATGCATCAATAAATCAAATCTCGTGCGAGTTACACTCCAGCATGGCTTTATGCATAAATAAATCAAATCTCGTGCGAGTTACACTCCAACACGGCTTTTATGCAATTATCATATCAAAACAGGATGCGAGCTAAGCTCCAGCACCTCTCATGCATGTCAAATCATTAAAACTAGTGCGAGCAAGCGCTCCAGCACCTTTTTATGTATATCAAGTCATAAAAACTAGTGCAAGCAATTGCTCCAGCACCTTTTTATACAAATCAAGTCAAAACAAATCAAAACATTCAAAACAGTGTGTGAACTAAGCTCCAGCACCGCTCATGCATTTCACAATAATAAAAATCAGTGCGAGCAACCGCTCTAGCACATTTCATGCATATGATGTCACACTAGTCAGTGTGAGCAACCGCTCAAGCACATTTTATGCAAACTCACAAACGCAGATATAGTGCAAGCTATGCGCCAGCACTATCTGTTTCCATATAAACTTGATAGTTGGCCCATTTGCCAAATAATTTTCATTTAAATCTTAATAACACTTATGTAGTGTTATATTGTGAAATTTATGCAATTACTAGCCAATCTATCGATTTGCTTTGCTTAAAAACCAAGACAATTCCTTAAATCAAAAATTACTTAAATCATGCATTTCATGCATGTCATGCTTTCACCATCCTTAGGTGAATTTCCCTCAATAGGGGTAAAATAGCCTTTTCCTATTTCGAGTCATTAAAATCATTAATTTATTTCTAGGACCTTTATACATATTTTGTGTATACATATATATTCAGTGTATACAAAAGCTATTAAAATACGCGTAGCTACCTCTAGCTACTCGCACGATTCCCTTACCTCATTTTCTGTACAGTCTGACCTTTCCACTGATGTCTCGTCATACAGTCCGATTTTCACTAAATCAAATCTTCGAAACTGCGGATAAATATTCATCAGGTCAAATACCATACAATTAATTGTATTTAATATTTTTTGGGCTTAATTTAAATCATTGGGCTCGTTTACCCATATTGGGCCTGATTGTACCATAATGGTCTTACTCAGCCTTAAGCCCGTTTTTCACTCACTATTCACATTATCGAGGCCTATTGGGCTCACTGGGCCCATCAGTATTTATTGAGCCTCATTCTAAATTTTTAGATAGCTCAATTAATTATTTACGACAATTTATCTCTAATTCCAGAATTTAATTCATTTTATGCGGAAATTAAATCCGTAATTTATGCGGTAAATTTTTAACACGTATAACGATGTAAATTATCGTAAATAAGGGTTACTTACCCGAGATTCCATGATAGTACACAAATCGAGACTGTCTCGAGCTCTCGGTTGACGCCAATTATCGAGCTACACAATTTAATATTTTTTTGGGTAAATTTTCAGTCGAATATTAAGCAAATTAAATATTCCAAAATTTAAATCGGTCAATTTTGACCGCTTACCGACTTACCTGTAGCTCGATTACATCACTGGGATTTTTTTCCATTTTTGGTTCCTTTTTTCTTTCCTTTTTTTTTTCTTTTTCCTTTTCTTTTTGGTTGAACGGGTCTAGTCCAGTTCAGCATATCGTCACTGCGTTGAACCAGTCGTACCGGTTCAGGCTTCACTTTGCCGTTTCGACACCGTTCGGTCGGTTCTCTGCGTGATTTTGGTGCGAATCGGCGCGCCACGGCCTAGGCGTTCATCATCCGGCCTCGGAATCGGTCGAATCGGCGCTGATGGCAGTCGATCTAACCTTCTCTCCTGCGGCAAGCTCCCCTCGTTTTCGGCGTTCTCCGGGGTTTCCACGAAGCGTCACGATCACTGGTGGTTCACTCGGTGTTGGGCAGCCTTCGCCGGCCCTCGTCTGGGGTTCCTGGCCACCGGTGGTGGCTCGTCCGATGATTCCTCCTCGGTTTGCGCCTGTGTCCGTTTCTCTTCGTTTTCTCTATTTCATTTTCACGATTTTTCAGTTTTGATTTTTTTTTTTATAATTTATTTTAAAATTATTTAATCATTATTTTATTCAATTAAAATCCAAAATTTCCCAAAATATCTTAAAAATTTATATTTTATTCATTTAACCAATTAAATGAATTTATCAGTATTATTTCATCTTTTCAGTATATTTTTTGATTATTTTCGGGATAATTTCCCGAGGTGAAAATTTCGGTTTATTCCAATAAATTCATATCTTAATCAATTTAACCCGAAATTTAATTATTTCTTCGTTATTGATCATGATTTCTCAATCTCATATTTTTAATTAAATTTTCTTGTCACGATAAATACCGAATTTTGGTCTTTTGATCGTTTTAGCCTTGCACGTATTCGGGACCAAACCAATCCAACTTCCTGTCACGAACACTCACTCATTTTTTGTTTTAAATAAAATCGGGTCTTACACTTGATATGCCTGTCTCATATAAGTCTCGCGAGAGGCAGAAGAATCTTCAACCATCGAATCTTTTTCAAAAATGACATTGATGGCTGGCTTAGTTGGTTCATTATCTTCTTGGCATTTCCTACAGTCAATTCTAACTTCTTCCTTAACTCTTTGACCATTTCTACCCCTATTCCTCCATCGTCATTTGGCTTATTCTGCTGCAGCTTGTCACTCTGATCGCACAGCGTAATGCATCCTTTCACTTCTCCAAACAAAGCAATCAATATTTCCATCACGAGCTGATTTTTCTAAACGATCTCTCAGCTGTTTACACTTCTTGATTGGACGCCAACTAGCAAAATGAAAGCTACAAAAGCATTTAGATCTCTCTTTAAATTTTTGGTCACTTTATTCGGGAACTCCAATAAACTGGAACTTTTAATGGCGGCAAAGATAGTAGCTTAGGGTTTCATTCAGCTTGGTGTAGTTCTCATACCCCAGTCTAAGAGCTTTGTCTAGCTTGTTAGATTTTCAAGAACTCTTCTTGGTATGATCTCTTTTTCTTTTTCTTCCTTCGCTAGTCTCTCGGGACTACATTAATCTCTTTTTCTTTTCCTTCCTTCTCTAGTCTCTCTAGACTACACCATTCTCATTACCTCCTCTTGTGCAATGAGTTTGTTTTCCTTGGTAAATAGATCCGAGATTATTATCGGTAGATCAAGAGACAAAGATTCCTGCAACTTTTTTTAATCTTGTTCCTTGTAACATTGCGCCTTGGCAACCCTAACTTGCGAGTCCTTCACCTACAAGTAGCATCATGGAATCTATACATATAACTCTTCAAAGATTCTTTGTTCTATTGCTTAAGTGTAAGTATGTAAGTTGCATTTTTCTTCCGCTAGCTATTAATCATGAAGGCTTTAAGGACTTCGCTCCGCAATTGACCAAAAGAAGAGATGAAGCCTTCTTTCAACTCATTAAACCACTTCATGCCATGTCCCCCCAATATGAGCGAGAAGGCCCTGCACATTATTTCATCTTCCTATCCGTGGAGTAACCTTAATGACTCGTAGTTTTGCATGTGATCATATGGGTCAGTTTTTCCAGCAAAAGTTGTCATTTGAGTTATCTTGAATTTTTAGGGCAATGGCTTCTCCATGATCTCGACATTGAATGGAATTCTCCTTCTTTGGTTGTCCTTGGCACACACCAACTTTTTCTCCATTAAAATCCTCCCTACCATTCTCTTCATATCCTTTGGCTCACGCACTGAGTGAGTCTTAACCCTTCAGTGATGGAAGAAATCTATATAGTTTGAATGAATGACCTTTTTTCCTTTATTCCTGGGCTTAGCTGCTAGGCTCTAATGGGCCTTACCTCACAAAAATTCTCTATTCTTGATCTTTTAAGTCCCAAGTGGGGTTTATCTCTCTACTAGGCAATCTTATGTTTCCCATATCATGCATCCTCCCACAGCCACAGTGCTTGTGGCATCTTCTAACACTTCCTATTCCATGAACCAATCTTAAGTTCTCAGGGCAACTAGGAAACTCATAACCATTCTCTCAATAGGTCTATTGTGCCCTATTCATCGAGGGGGAACTTTGTCTCCTTGGCTCCTCAAGTCTATCCTTAAGATATGTGTCAGTGGTCTGTCACCTCGCCTTTAGGCAAGAATCTGCCACTTGACCCCTACAATAGAGTTCTACTGCCTAGCCTTAGCAGTAGGGGTCTGCTGCCTGACCCCTATGATAGAGGCCTATTGTACACTCTCTATAGTAGGGGTTTATCACCCTATATCAGTTACAAAAGTTTGTTTCCTAACTTCTGCAGTAGAGTTTTACCTATCTACCCTCTACGATAGAGGTCTGCCACTATTGACTAATATGCGACTGGCCTCTTGTTGGCTTCGAATCATGCTGTCCCAAAATTTGTCACAGCAGATGATTGGCCTCTCTCTTACGTTTGACACGAGACATTCTCTCCCACCTAGTGCGGCACTTCTAGAGGAAGGCTCAACTATGGCAGGTGTCACAGGGTTGTCATCTTTTGGAATCGCACTCGGTGATGGCCTAAGTTCCTCCATGAACTTAGTCAGCCAATTCCCCACTTCTAATCCAAATACAAGCTAGCATGCAGTAATAATCACACTTGAGTAGTGATAGTCACACTCGAGCATGCAAAAACCAACCAAAGAATACAAGTACAACAAAGAAATGAACACTCAAGCTTTTAAGGGAAGACTCTCTCACCCTTTTTATTAATTGCAACAAAAAGGATTACAATACTTAGAGATAGACCGTTCTCTTATTGCTCTTTGCTCTCTCTTATTTTGAGCTTTTTGTTCCCCCAAATGGGTTTATATAGGCAAGTGAGGATATCCTCCTCACATAGGTACTAGAAACTCTCTAAGATTAATTCCCACTAGACTTAAGACTCTCCAGATGATCACTACCTCAATGCTTCCAAGTGATAAGGTCTGCCAAGACTTATCCACATCTCAATCTGTGGCCTACATTCCTCTTGACTCATCTTCACCTTATGATGTTCATGTTGCATATTTTCTGGGCATGTCTCAATGACTCTGTAATTCACACTCCGGCCATCAACCTTCTCACATGGTTCACATCTCATGGTGTTGTGCGGGTTTACCACAAGCCGTAAACCACGATTATCTTCCGTTTGTGTCTCAGTTTCCAACCTGTAAATCACCCAAGCCAAGTACTTGTCTTGCCTATCTCGCGTATTCCTGTGTGTGCATATCCATAGCACAAGTCTGCCTACATTCGGGCTTAGTGCAAGGCTTTACCTGCTCCTAGCACCAATTACGCCCAGTGCATGACTTCTCCCATGCTTAGCACCAGTCACAACATGCCCAAGTTTAGCCTTTGAGAGATCCGCACAAGATTCAGTATCTTGGGGCGTAACAAACCCTTCCACCGTCGGAAGAAGCTAATGCCCTCATCGGAATGAGCTTCAAGTATGCCTTGATCTCATCCTCGAACTACCACAAAGAAGTATCTCGCTCCCAAGTATTGTCTGCCTCATTTTCACCTTCTTACTGCACTAAGTAGTAAGTTCTCTGATACTTCCTACTAGCTCCTTCGACCTTGTGATTGAGTATCTTAGACACCTGCTTCTCGAAATGGCTTCTCACAGTGGGTGGAGCCTTCCTCACCTCTTGTCTTCCTGGATCAACATCTTTATGGTAAGACTTAAAAAAGCTCACATGGAAAGTAGGATGTAGCTTTATCTTCTCAGGCAGTTTCAACTGATAAGCCACCACGCCTACCCGCTTCACGACTTCGAAAGGGCCATCATATTTCTGCACCAGACCTTATGAAACCGTATGTCTGAGTCTTTCTTCCATATCTGAGGCATTAATTTGAGCAACACCTTGTCACCCACTTCGAACTCTAGTGGCCGCCTATGTTGGTCCGTATACTTCACCATCCTTATTTGTGCCTTTTCCAAGTTTTCCCTAGCTTGGTCCACCAACTCTTGACGGTCTCGTACAAATCTATATGCCGTTGGGCACTCCCCTTGGGACTTGGTCTTTTCTATCTCCAAAGGTGTAGTTGGTTGATGTCCAAATACCAACTCCGCTGGACTCAAACCCGTGTGCAAAAATTAAGCAAACTCACCCAATTCTTTTGGCTAGCAGTCACATAGTGCCTCAAATACGTTTCTAACAACACATTAATCCACTCTGTCTGGCCATCTATCTGCGGATGATTAGCCGTAGAAAACTTTAATTCTGAACCCATCAACTTGAGCAAATAAGTCCAGAATCTCTCAGAAAATCGAGCATCACAATCGTTCACTATATCCTTAGGCAAGCTAAAGATTTTCACCACATGGTTTAAGAACAACTCTGTAGCTTCATGGGCGGTGCACACATGTGGGGTTGCTATAAATACAACATACTTTGAAAAGCGATCTACCACTACCATCACGAACCTCATCTTGTTTATCTTCAAAAACCTAGTGATGAAATCCATCGAAATCAATTCCTATATTCTCTTAGGGATAGGTAGTGGTTGAAGCAATCTCGCTTGCTTCTTCCTCTCGGTCTTGTCTATCTGGCATATATGGCATATGCGAACATATAACTCAATGTATTCCTCCATCTTGGGCCAGAAATATGTCCTTGATAAAATGCCAACATCCTCTCCACTCTAGGATATCCCGCCCATTGAGGGTCGTGGGTTTCTCTCAGCAACTATTTTCTTAGTTCCCCGCTAGCTGGGACATAGAGTTTATTGCCTTTGGCATACGGCAAATCCCCCTCGAGCCAATACCTACGAACCTTACCTAACTTCACATTTTTCTTGAGTTGTTCATAAGTTTTATCTATTGATGCTTGCTGCCTTATCCTCTCCAGCAGGTTCATTTCAACAGCGGATAATGAAGCAAGATATGACTGAACCTCCTTGCGACTCAGTGCGTCTTCCACCTAGTTCTCCCTTCCTGGTCTATGTACTTAAGTAAAGTCGAAATCCACTAGAAATTCTTACCAGCGTGCCTACTTTGGGCTCAGCTTCTTATGTGTCTTGAAATAAGTGTTGGCCACATTGTCAATCACCACTACAATTTTTGTCCCTAACAGATAATACTTCCACACCTCAAGACAGTGCGCCACTGCCATTATCTCCTTTTCATGGGCTGAACACCGCTGTTCCACGTCCTTAAGCATACAGCTTTCATAAGCAATGGGGTTCTCTTCTTGGACTAACACCCCTCCAATGGCTCTATTTGATGCTGTAAGACCCAAAATTCAGTGTCATTTCTCAAAAAGTTGTCATTATAAATATGGATTCATGTAATCGTGATCAATAAAGAAGAAATAATTGAATTCTAAGTCAAATTGATCAAGATACGAATATATGGTGATAACCTAAAATTTTACACATCGGGAAATTATCTCGAAAATATGGAAAATATTTCGGGAATAATAATAATAATAATAAATAAAAATATTTTCAGAGAAATACAAATAAAATATGATGTACATATATATTCATCGAAATAAATTAAATAATTTTATATGTACATGTATGTGGATATTAAGGTATAAAATACTTTGTTTTAGTATTAATATTATTATAATAATAATATAAAATATAAGATATTTTCTTATATGTATATGTGCGTATTTTATTATAAGATATTTCTAAATATATATTATATTATATTTGAATATAATATATATAATAAAATAAAAAATAAAAAAATAAAAGAATTGGAAAAAAAGAGAAACGAAAATTAGAAAACTGAAAACGTGCGAGAAACAGGAGGAAACTGATCCTCTTCTGATTTCATCACCGGTGGTGGCTAAGAGGCGTATGGTGAGAGAGGTGTTTAGTGAAGGGATGACCGGCACCGGAAGAACGCTTGACAGCCACCACGCACCATGAATCGCCAGAAAACGAAAGATCGGTGAGGGAGAAGCCGCGGGAGAGAAGGCGAGAATCGACGGAATCCGGCGCTGATCTACCCCCAGCCCAGGCCAAAAGAAGGCTCTAGAGGAGAAGCAGAGCCAATTGGTGGTGGAATTGACCGAAGAACCAGCTGACAGCATCGGCAACGGCGAAAGGGAGAAAAATCGGTAGCGAAGTCGAAGAGAGAAAAGGCGAACCGACCACTTTTCGGCCAGCTGAGGCTTGGCCACTACTAGATCCCTGCACCGCGAGTCCCTGCGGAGCTGTTGGAAAAGGAAGCCGGTGAAGAACCGACCGACAGAGCTTCGAACGACGATGAGGGGGACTGAACCGGTCCGAACCGGTTTAGCCAAGAGAGAGAGAAAAAAAGAAGAAAAGAAAAAAAAGGAAAAAAGGGAGAAAAATTCGGTGATGCCCCGAGATTAAGGATAAGCCAGTATGCAGTCAAAATTGACCGATTTAATTTTTAACAAATTTATTTAGAATTATATTTTATCAAAATTGACCGGTTTAAATATATAAATGTGTAGTGCAACAATAGGCGATGGACGGGAGTTTAATGGAGCCTCAATTTTTGAGCCATCATGCAATCTCAGGTAATTAGATCACATTTACAACAACTTGTATGATTATACTGGTTAAATTAATCGCATAAATTGCAAAATAATTCTGTATAAAATGCCTTATGATTAGAATTGCAATCCGACTGTCGTAAATGATTATATGAGCTATCCAAAGAGACTAAAAAATGCTTAAGATGACGTGATGGTGATGTTAGGCTAAGTATTCGACTAAAAGTTCATAATGGGCCAAGCTTGTGTAGTCATCGACCCAATTTAGATTATGGGCCCACGGACGGCCCAATATGTGTAAGGCCCAGATTTTTTGATGTAGCTTATTCCTTATGATTCTTATATGTACAAACATTTTATATGTTGATTGAATCATAAGAAGAGTATTTACTACAAAGAGATTGCAAGTAAAGCGATTAAACATATATAAGCTACGTAAAGGCCGAATAAGGGCAATAAGAGCCACAGACTAAACTGAGAGAATCTAAATCATTCTGATAGAAGATAAGAACTTATAATGAGAAAATATGAAGTGCTCAAGAAGGAAAGTCGGTTTGATCTGGTCCCCAACATGTAAAAGTGATGAAAAGTCCAAAAAGGGGCTAAACGAGTCCGAAATGGTCCGTTTTAGGTGTTTTAGACATATTCACCTCCCGAAAACAGCCAAAACATAAAGATGAGAGTGTGAACCATGGAAAGTGACACTTTTTGATTTTTGAGAAAAAGTTAAACATGGTCAATGGTCAAGAAAAGTCAAAGGTAGTTAAGAAAATTGGACTTTGACCATAGTTGACTAACCATGGTTAGAATTTAACCTAAGTAAGGTTAAAAAGTGGGGAAGAAATTTCTTTTGATAAAATACAAGATATTTGTCCCCTGAAGTAAGGAAAATTAATTTAATCAAAATCCGGATTAAATTTAACGGGTAAAACGCAATGGGCCAAAGTTAGAATTTTTAAAGCCCATTAAGGTATAACAAGTGTGGGCCAAATTTCTTAGGCTCATTGGGCCGAATTGTTGGGTCATTTGGTGGGCCCAATATGAAGTCAATTTAAGGCTCAATTGGTAAAAAAATTTTCAGCCCAAAAGAAAAGCCCAAACTGAAAGCCTAATTTAGAAAGCCCATTAGTTTAAGTTAAAACCCATTAGTAAAAGGTTACAAAATCCAATTTGGTAACCATCACCTAAACCCATTAAAAGTTAAATAAGGTGGTTTAATTTGTGACTTAATTACTAAGTCTTTAAGCTTAAATCTCAGCCAACACATCATCATCTTCATCCTTTCATTTTCGGCAAGCTTAAGGAAACCATTACCAAATCATATTTCAAGCTTTCTCTCACTAGAAATCACTAGGTTAGAGACATATTTGGAACAAGTGATCTTCATGAAAGTTATTCCATATTGAGAGAGGAATAACATATCTTGGAATCAGCCATCAAAGAGCCATATTGAGCAACCCAAAAATCAAGGAAGTTTCTGTGAGACCTCATATATGTTTAACCTTGTATATATGTAAATGGAATTATAATATGAATGATTTTGGACCAAGTAATTATGAATTCATAGGTATGGTGATGTACTTGTAATGTGAAGCATAAATTATGTAAAGTCCATAAATTAAATGTACACACTTGTAATAAGAGTTTGTGATGTACGTACAAGTTTCATTATGTATGAATATGAAGAAATTGACTCTTGTATGTGATGAATGTGAGTTGAATGAAAAATGAGTAGTGTGGTAAAATGGAATGAAGTTGCATAAGTGGTGTGAATCTTTATGCTTCATTTAGTTTTATGTGTGTACCTTTGGTTATACAATGAATGCACACAAGTTTTAATCTGTATAAAGTGTGAATGGATATCATTTTCATGTCTCAAAGGTGATTGGATGATAAGATGACTATGGCAGCAAAATGTATGAAGTTTGGTATATTGCTGCAGAAAACTACAGAAAAATCTAGAAAATATGAAGGCCAGATTGATCTCATAAGATGAGAGATCGATCTGGAAGAGCAAAAAATGCTCTTATTTGAGCAATGGAAAAGGGCAGATCAATCCCCAATGGGGCCAGATCGATCTGCTAAATATTCTATAATGAGAAGATCGATTTTCAAGGCAAGCAGATTGATTTCCTTAGCTCTCGAGTTGGAGCAGATCGACCTTCTCCCTAGCCAGATCGATCTCATGCCTTCAAATGTCAAGAAAAATGAGGGATTTAAGAGGACCAGATCGATCTCCTTCCAGTGTAGATCGATCTCATCAAGTAATTTCTATAAATAGGAGCAATGAAATCTACAAATCATGGGAGCCACCATTTTCTTCCATCTTCTAATCCTAAAAACCTGGTTTTCCCTCTCTAAATCGGCCTTTTTCACAAAGATTTGAGGAAAAGTTATTAGATACAAAGTTGTTCACATTAAAGAGAAGAACAACATAGCTTGGAGTCAATGCCCCATTGGTTGTATTGAAGGAGTTAGGAGCATTGTCATCTGGAGTGAGAAGAAAATCCAAAGATGCGAGTTTCTAAAGCACCAATCTAAGTTTATTTGTTTAGTTATTGATTTTGGAGTTGATTGGTGTGCATATTAATGGTAGAAACTACCTAGAATGCCATGGAACAATTATAACCTAGAAATAGGTTAGTGTGAGAAAGTGAAATGTAGAGGTATTAATGATGAATGGGATATCTTAAGGTGATAATGGTGTTGTGGGTATGATTTTAAGATCGTGTTATGGAATGAATTGTGAGACTTACCCGGAAAGAGTAAATTGTGTATTGAAGGCATTGGGTAAAATGCATAAATGAATTGGAGAGTAAGGGCAGAGTATTTCACATCAAGTCCTAAATAAGTAACTAAATGAATTACTAGATATGTTTAGTTGGAAATGGCTTGATGATGGCCAAATAAAAAAATGGGCCAAACTTAACGAAATAGGCTCAATGAAATATATTGACTAGTTGAAGTCAAAATGTGAGTTAGCAACATTAACTCAAGTGATTGGTGAATGATTTTGCAGCTTTCGAGAATACACTCGGAGCAAGTTGAGCTAAAGCGCGAGAAGCTAAGAGGAAGAGAGTCGCACCCCGAGTAAATTGAGGTAAGGGAATTGTGTGGACTCTTAGAGATATCTGTGCGTAATTTGGGCGCTTAATATTTTCTAGATTGCATGTGGTAGTAGGAAATGAATTGGTGTTTGAAGGGCAAGAGTTGGGTTTTTGATGAAATGCACATAAAAACAAAAGCATGATGCTTTGAAAAAAAACTTGTTTTATTGCTTTTTAGAAAGTGTTTGGTAGGTTGGCTAACATTTGAAATGAATTGCGTAAGAAATAACTTGATTTAGTTTTATAACCATGCTTTGCAAAGAATTGAGCCACCTACATGGACTTCGTGAGAATGAAAGCGTGCTAGAGCATGACTCGCACGAGATTTGATGTGTTTTTATACGCATGAGTGCTGGAGCTTAGCTCGTACTAGTTTCACATGGATTTCTATGATGTTGTGCTGGAGCTTAGCTCGCACATATTTTATACTGGTTTTGACATGGTGTTGGAGCATAGCTCGCATTAGATGTCCACCACACTTATTACCGCACGTAATTTTACGACATGGTTGATAGTCGTGCTAGGAGCTTCGGGTATGATGGGTGTCGCACCGATTAAATAGGCTTGCACATGCATTTTGAGATGTGGTGTGATATGATGGGTTAATATGCGTCCACGGAGTACGCTGTACCGTGCAGGTAGTATGGAGTACGCTATACCATGTTGAGATTGTGATATGCCATCTTCGGATGATGTTTAGATCTGCTATGGACCGACGGGCTGGACGTGACCCATCTCCCGTGTGGAAGCAGATAGTGGTGATACCCCGCACACCTGATCACTGTAGCCTGAGATCATAGGATATGGTCGTAGTCCTATAGGAGATTTCTCTGTTATATTGCCTATCTCACATATCTTTGTTTTATGAATAAATCCATGTTTGAAATACTTTGTGAGTCAGGATAGTCCGAGGGAGGGACTGAGTCCTGACAAGTGTTGATTTTATGAGATGATAAAGTTTGATAATGGCTTTAAAGTGCACTGATGCATGATGATTTTTTCATACCTTATTTATGAGATATGCATGATGGTTTTCCATGCCTTGAATTTAAATTGTGCACTGAATTTTAATAAGCATGAGTTGCTTTACATGCCATTAACAAAAGCATGAACTGATGCTTTTTGAGGTGTAATGAGAATTGTATGGTTTTGTGCATGGCATCACGATCACGTAGATAGTGCAGTATCTACCTGCTCGCATGATTGCTTTACTGAGTGTGTTGTTTGCTCACCCCCTTATTTTCCCCTCTCTACAGAGCTTTAAGTATAGACTGAGAATGACTAGAGGCTTTCCTTTTTTGGTATCCGCTGCATCCCATCACGAAAAGTATACACACTTGTATAAACTTTCCATAGCATAGTAGCATTTTGAATGTAATCATTGGGGATGTAAAGCAATGTAAACACATGTAAACAGCAACTTTGATTTATTTATACAAGTGTTTACTTCTAAATTTTAATGCAAATCAAATTGTTATGGTTAGATGAGATAAACATTGACACACAGCCCAATTGTTGAGAGTGTAGCTAATCACGATTAAGGTAAGGCAAGAATGAATAATAAATAATGTATGAAAAGCAAAACATTTGTAGTGATTTTTGGTAAGTTAAGGGTCGTGATAGAAGTTGGTATCAGAGCTGAGTTGGTCTGACGTGTGCCAATGTCTAAAATATTTAATAAGCTGAAAAATTACATCCTCATGTTACTGTGCTTATTTAGATACAATTGTGTGTGTGTGTTGATGGGTTGACTAAGAAATTGATGTGAATGTAGGGAATTGAGCATTAAGCCTAACACCAGTCATAGTAGAGGGGCGAGAACGCAAACTAGAGGTCGTTGAGGTAGGCCTGGGGGTAGTGTTGAGCAAGAAACACATGAGACTCAGGAAGAGATTGAGGTGGAGGCTAAGGTTGAGTATGTTCCACAGGGTCCAGAGGAGAGACCCGAGAGTACCGAGACACGCTTCACGAGGATAAAACGGAGCATAGAGATAATCTTGGAGTTGGTCACTCAATCATTGCTTGGAGTTGGGGGCAGATAGATACTGCAACGGCACACGACAGCTCCTGAGGTAAGGGCACGACTAGCCAGAGACCTCAGACGACAGATACACCTACACCCCCACCCGCACAGGATATGCCTACACCTGTTGCTACACCACAGGGCAGTAAAGGATAGGGTTACGATTGTGATTTGGATAGACTACGGTAGTTTTAGAAGTTTGGACTGCCATCGTTCAGTGGGGTTAAGGACCCAGTTGCCGCAGAGGATTGGATAAATGAGATTGAGAAGTTATATGGGTTCTTTGAGTGCACTACTACAAGATGGTAGCGTTTGCCGTATTCATGCTAAAGGGATCAGCAAAACATTGGTGGAAATCCACCAGGCCTATTTTGAGAGCTTGACATACAATGATTAGTTGAGATGTATTTTTGGAGGCTTTTCGGAGACAGTATGTTCCGGATACTACACAATGAAAGATGAAGATGGCATTTTTTGGACTGACCCAAGGGAGTAGAACGGTGGATGAGTATAAGATGACCTTTATCTCCCTAGGCAGATATGATCCTAATACGATGGGTAATGAGGTCGAGAAGATTCAGAAGTTTGAGGATGGACTGAGACCAACCATCAGGTCCAAATTGGTTCCCTTGGATATACCGACCTACGAGGAGGCAGTGTGCAGGACACAATTGTGTGATCAAGACATTGATAGGATCACCTCAGAGTTTGGGAAGGTTAGTAAAGTGAGGGATAGAGATAAGAAGAGACCAGTACTGGACAAGGGCTTCAATTATAAGGAAGCAAGAGGTTTTCTGGGAAGAGGCCAAGGATCGAGGAGATCCGAGAGAGGACAGTTAATCCTCCTATGTATCCGGCCAGAGCTCTAGCTAAGGGAATTATGATTGGAGGGCCATGGCCTACTACAGAACAGTGTAGCAAGTGTGGTAGGTACCATGGTACTCGACCCTGCTATGGATCTCCTGCAGTATGCTTCAGGTGTGGGAAATCAGGGCACATAATCTGGGATTGCCCAGAGATAACAGAGAGAGTCCCACATAAGGGCAAGGAGTCAGAGAGAGCTCCAGTTGGTACAGCTGCTCCGAGGAGGAGCGCTACAGCAGAAGAAAAGGAGAAGCATGCAGTGAGTGTGAGTAGAGGACGAGTGAACGCATTGGACCAGGACACTGCGGATCAGTCTTCGGATGTGGTTAAAGGTACCATCCAAATCTTTGATTTAGAAGCATTTGTATTGTTCGATCCTAGTGCCACGCATTCCTGTATATCGTCATCCTTTGCATGTAAATTGTTGAAGCATGTAAAACCCACACCGCTAGATAAGATGTTGATGATATCTAACCCTATGAATGATAGTCAATTGACTGAGCATGTGTAAGACCCGAATTTTTTATGTAGCTTATCCCTTGTGATTCCTATATGTACAAATATTTTATTATGTTGGTTGAATCATAAGAAGAGTATTTACTACAAAGAAATTGTAAGTAAAGTGGTTAAACACACATAAGCTACATAAAGGCCGATTAAGGGCTATAAGAGCCATAGGCTAAAACGAATAGATCTAAATCACTCTAGCTGAAGAGAAGAACTTATGATGTGAAAATATAGAGAGTTCATGAAGGAAAGTCAGTTTGATTTGGTCCCGAACACATAGAGGTAGAGTAAATGCCAAAAAGGGGCAAAACAGACCTTTTAAGCCGTTCGAGGTGTTTTAGGTATATTCACTTCCCAAAAATGGCCAAAACATAAAGACGAGAGTGTGAATCATAAGTTATGACACTTTCAAAATTTTGAGAAAAAGTCAAACGTGGTCAATGGTCAAGAAAAGTCAAAGGTAGTTAAGAAAAGTAGACTTTGACCATAGTTGACACCATGGTTAGAAATTAACCTAAGTATGGAGGAAAATTTAGGGAAAAAAATTTTAGCTAGAATACAAGATATTTATCCCCCGAAGTAAGAAAAATTTATTTGGTTGAATTTCGGATTTAATTTAATGGTTAAAAATGCAATGGGCCAAAGTTGGAAATTTTAAAGCCCATTAAGGTATCATAAGTGTGGGCTAAATTTGGAAAGCCCAATGGGCCGAATTGTTGGGCCAATTTGTGGGGGCCAATATTGAGACAATTGAAGGTCCAATAGGTAGAAAAAATTTCAGCCTAAAAGCCCAAAGAAAAAGCCCAAACCTAAAAGCCCAATTAAAAGCCCATTTGAATAAGTTAAAAGCCATTAATGAAAGGTAGCAAAGTCCAAAATGATAACCATTACCTAAACTTTTTGAAAGTCAATTAAGGTGACTGGATTTTAGACTTAATGGCTAAGTCTTTGGCTTATAAATACCAGCCAACACATAGTCATCTTCATCCTTTCATTTTCAGCAAAGTGAAGAAAGCTATCAAGGAGCCATATTGAGAGAGATAAAAAATCAAGGAAGTTTCGGCTAAAGTGGGAAGTATAAGCTAGGCGAGTTTTCAAGCTTCCAACTTCATATATGTTAATCTATGAGTTATATGGAGTTGATTGGTATATGTTTTATCGATTGAAACACATGAAAACACCAAGAACATGTGGTGACCGAAAAGGGTTATATGAGTTTTGATGAATACCCATGTGATTTTAAGACATGTATAGGTTGATATGCATGTATACATGATTATGACATGGTTAGTTATAATCAATTTGTTCATATGGATAGTTGTATGATGTTGGCATATAAGGTGTTTGATAAAATGCCAACATGAACTATAGGAAAGGTTTAAGACATGCCAACCAAGTGTTTGTGGAAATGCCTAAGTGAATTGGCTAGCAAATGACCATAAGTGGCGTGATGTGGCATGACCGGTGGCATGATGGCTCCCGGCCACATGCCACGATCGAGAAGGACAATGGGCTAAACCGACTTGGTTTCGACCCAATGAGGTGTTATGGGCCTCGGATAAGCCCAATAAGAGTTGATGGGCCCTACAAGCCTAATAGGCCTGACAAAAATTAATAGTAAAATGGAAATGGGCTTAAGACAGTGTTAGGCCCACTAAGAGTGAACGAGCCCATTAAGTGAAATAGATTGTATTAAATGTGTAATACAGTAGGAAAAGTATAATTAACCTGATGAATGGTTATTTATAGCTCCGAGTTTACATTGAGAGCTGATCGGACTGCGAGATTAAGCAGCACCGAGGAAGTGAGGTCACTTGATGTGATCCAAGATAAGGGACTTCTACGAGTAGTTAGAGATACCTGCACGTATTTTCGTCTGCTTTTACATTCACTTAAAAATTTTGAGGGTCAGAAAAAGTGAATAATAATTATTGCGACCTGATAGTGGCAAATTACGATTTTTCCCTTAGTTAGCAAAATAGTCAACTTTTGGAAAAAGTTGTAAAAAACATGGAAACCACCATTTTGAATGTTTTTACTGTTGTGTAGCAGAAGAGTAGATAGATGGGCTAATGTTTTTAAGCTTGATGTGAATTAAGCACACTTTATAGTGCTGATTTTGTTGTTTTGAAAATCATCCATTTTCAAAGAGCCATCTATCTTATTATGGGAGAATAAATCGTGCTAGAGCATAGCTCGTACTTGATTTCAAATGTTTTTCACATAAATTAGTGCTGGAGTATAACTCGCACTAGATTTCCATGACATGCATGAGAGAGTGCTGGAGTTATTACTCGTACTCAGTTTTATATGATTTATGCTTGATAGAGTGTTGGAGCGATTAGCTCGTACTCGAATTTTTCCTGATATGCATGATAGAGTGCTAGAGCGTTGCTCATACCTAATTCTTCATGATTTATACATGACATAGTACTGGAGCGATTGCTCGTACTTGATTTGAAATATGAACTATGCATGACCTAGTTGCTGGAGGTTTACTCGCACTAGAGTTTGAGTTTGTGATATGAAACAGTGTTTGAGCAGAGTGTCGACTGTGAGTCGCGCTCAAAGGTGTGCACTATATTTTATGTGATATATAAGACATGTTGAAAAACCATGCTTGATTTCCTCGTGTAGACTAAGTGTCACACTATGAGATGTTCGCATATGGATTTAGAGACGTGACATTTATTTTCCATAGTATGAGGGCTAAGACTTAAGGCAAGCACCCCGACTATGATGTATTTCCATGGTGTGAGGGCTAAGACCTATGGCAGGCACCTCGACTTTGAGGAGAGGGTCCACGGATGTACGTTATACCATGCAAGTGGCATGGAGTACACTATACCGTGTGTTGTTGTGGAGTTGAGGAGTTTATAGCTGGCAGTTGTGATGGACTGACCCCCCTCCCGTTACAACAGTGATAACCCACACACCGAGATCTGTGTTGCCTGGGATTTCACTATTATAGGATATGGCCATAGTCCAAGAGAGTATTTCATTTAGCCACTGAGTCTCGCATGATCTATCACCTATTTTCATGATACGGTTAGACCTGAGGGATGGGTCAAAAACTGGTTAATTTGTTGTGAGTGATTGAAATGTCATATTTACTATGATTTGAATATAATTGACATGATTTATCTAAAGGCATTATGAAATTATAAAGATGCATTATTTTGCACAAAATGCCTATGTTTTGAGAACTCATCATGATTTTGTACATGGGATTTAAATATGTACAATTATATATATTTTTTAAAATTCATGCTTTTGTAGTGAGTTAAGGAAATAATATTTTCAAGGCAAAGCATTATTTTCAGTAGATAGTGTGGATATCTACTTACTTGCCTGATTTCCTTACTGAGCTGTGAGATCACCCCTTTTTTCTTTCCCCCTCTCTACAGAGCCTACGCAGTAGATAGAGTACGGTTGAGGATTTGAATTCCTTGTGTCCACTGCATGCCCATCGAGCAAAAGGTATACATACACACGTACGATTTTTGGATCTGAACATATAAACAGCATGGTGATGTAAACGTATGTAATATGGGGATGCATTTGTATTTAATATATGTGAGATCACTATGAGACAAAAGTAGTTACAGTCAATAGATAGTTATATTGGCATGTATGAATGATAAGATAATGTGAAAGAGGTGACTAATGCCGAATCACAGCCCAAACATTGGTGAAGAGAAAGGTAAGTAAAAATTAAAAAATTTGTAGTGACTTTTGGTAAGTCACGAATGGAGGTCGTGACAGAATGGTATCAGAGCAGAGGTTTAATCTGATGTGAGTCGGTGTTAATAATTAGGAAAGTTTACATCCCCATATTACTATGTTGTGTTTAGTTACAAGTGTGTGTATCAAGATGGGAATTGCATAATTAATGTTTGTGAATACAAGAATCGAGCTATTATGGCTAATACCAGCCGTGGTAGAGGGGCTAGAGGTAGGGTTCGAGCCCGTAGAGTTAGGCCTGAGAGCCGAGATGATTCTGAATATTCATCTGACCTTGCGGCGCAGAGTCCCATTGAGGTACCAGCGAGTACAGAGGCACACCTTGCGAGAAAAGAGCGTAGCCTAGAGAATATAGTAGAGTTACTGGCACAGACTATGCCAGGTAGACAGGGACAGGATGCAGGGACAACGACTAGAGAGGCAGCTGCACCTGATATGCCGTACAGCCAGTTCAAATGCCACAGCCTATAAATACTTCTATTGCTCCAGTACAGGGCAGTAGCGGATTGAGGTATGGTTGTGAGCTTGATAAGTTACGACAGTTCCAGAAGTTTGGACCGCCATCGTTTAGTGGGGTCAAGGACCCAGTGATTGCGAAGGATTGGATTAGAAAGATCAAAAAGTTGTACGGATTCTTTAAGTGTACGACCTCAGAGATGGTCGCATTTGTTGCATTCCTACTAAAGGGAGCGACAGAGCATTGGTGGAAGACCACCATACCCATATTGAGAATCCGACATATAGATATTAGTTGGGAGATATTTCTCGATGCCTTTCAGAGGTAATTTGTTCCAGATATGGCACAGTGGAGGCTGTAAGCTGAGTTTTGGGGTTAAGCCAAGGGAGTCTGTCAGTGGATGAGTATAAGACCAAATTTATATCCTTAGGAAGGTATGACCCCGACACTATGTCTAGCGAGACCAGGAAGGTCCGCAGATTTATAGATGGACTGAAACCAGTGCTACGGTCTAGATTGGTACCATTGGATATTGGTACATATGATGAGGCAATGCGCAGGGCGTAACTATGTGAGCAGGACTATGAGAGGAATACCTCTAAGTTCGAGAAAGTCAGTCGGAGCCAAGAGAGGGATTGGAATAGGCCGGTTAGAGACAGAGATTTCAGTTATCGAGGAGAGAGGAGACTCTCCGATAAGAGACCACGGATAAAGGAGATGTGAAAGAGACCAGTTAGACCTCCTACATTCTTGGCTATAGCTCCAACGAAGGGCATTATGATTGGAGGACCGAGGCCTACTACTGATCAGTGCAGTAGATGTGGTAGATACCATGGTGGTAAACCTTGTCCGATGAGTCCTATTATGTGTTTTCGATGTGGAAAACTAGGGCATATTGCTAGAGTTTGCCCAAAGATGGTTGAGACTACCCCACAGAAGGGCAAGGAGCCAGAGAGAGCTACAGCTAATACTTTTACTCCGAGAAAGAGAGCAACAGCTGAAGAGTAGGGGAAAAGGATATGATAGCTAATCGAATTTTGCAAAGTGTCGAGGGATGGTGTATCAGTAGATGCATCCAAGATAGAGGTTGTAGTTCAGTGGGAACAGTCGAGGATAGTCACCGAGATCAGGAGTTTTCTAGGTTTAGCAAGATATTATCGAAGATTTGTAGAGGGATTTTGGAAATTAGCTGCTCCGTTGACCCGTCTCACTAAGAAGAATGTTACATTTTTGTGGGATGATGATTGAGAGATACTTTATCATCCGAAAAAGGCTACTGTTGTAGTAGATGCGTTAAGTATGAAAAGCCTTGGGATGGTATCGTATATCATGGTCAAGAAACATGATACGAATACGAATACAGACTGTGTGATAGCTCGCTTGAGGTTGGAACCTGATTGGTTGGACAAGATCAGACAGGCTCAGCAGAGTGATCCATATTGCGTTGATATGACTAGTCAGATATGGATGGGCACAGTGACCGATTATGAGTTGAGTTTAGATGGACTACTGAGGTTCAGAGGTAGGGTGTGTGTTCACGAGGACCTAGAACTCAAGAGACTTATTTTATCGAAAGTTCATTCTTCGAGGTACACATTATATCTGGGGAATAATAAGATGCATAAGAATCTTCGAAAAGTGTATTGTGGTCAGTATGAAAAAGGATGTAGCAGAGTTTAAGGCGAGGTGTCTCGACTGTCAGCAGGTGAAGGTATAGCATCAGAAGCCTGCAGGGTTATTGCGGCCTCTACCTATACAGATATGGAAATAGGAGCATATCACTATGGATTTTGTGATGGGTTTACCAAGGACCCGGAGGAATCACTATGCTATTTGGGTGATCGTTGATAGACTGACGAAGTCAGCCCACTTCTTAGCTATGAGAGCTACCGATACTCTGAGTACGTTGGCAGGGTTGTATGTACGCGAGGTAGTGAGGTTACATGGTGTTCCAGTGAGAATTGTCCCGAATAGGGATTCTCGCTTCACTTCCCATTTTTGGGAACATTTTTAGGAAGCCATGGGAACCTAGTTGAGTTTGAGCACCGCTTTCCATCCTCAGACAGATGGTCAGTCAGAGAGGACTGTAAATACTCTGAAGGATGTGTTGAGAGCATGTGTGCTGGATTTAGAGGCTCTTGGGATGATCATTTGCCACTAGCCAAATTTGCCTACAAAAACAGTTATCATTCAAGTATCGGGATGGCACCGTACGAGGCTTTGTATGGTCGTAGATGTCATTTTCCCTATTGGATGGGAAGAAGTGGGTGACCGTAAGATTTTCGCTCCTGACTTGGTTACACAAGCATCTGAGGATGTCTGTTTGATTGTAGAGAGACATAGGATAGCTCAAAGTAGACAGAAAAGTTACGTTGACAAGAGACGAAGGCCACTAGAATTTGCAGTTGGTGAATCAGTGTTTTTGAAAGTTTCTCCTTCCAAGGGCACAACGAGATTTGGAAAGAGAGGAAAGCTGAGTCCTCGCTACATTGGACCCTTTGAGATAATTTATCAAGTGAGAGATAAGGTCTATAGGTTAGCGTTGCCACCAGACTTATCAGGTGTCCATAATGCCTTCCACATTTCGATGCTTTGGAAGTATCACCCAGATCCGGCACATGTGATTAGTTATGAGCCGTTGGAGCTCAAAGAGAACATGTCATATGTTGAGAGGCCGATTCGGATACTGGATAGGAAGGAGAACGTATTGAAGTAGAAGACGATCATTTTGGTTAAGGTTCTCTGGTAGCACCACACTTTGGAAGAGGCTACTTGAGAGTTAGAGAAGATAATACGTGAGAAGTACCCCCAGTTATTTGAGGATTGGCTTGGTTCTAATTTGGAGGACCAAACTTTTTAAGTTGGTGCGGATTGTAAGACCCGGATTTTTTATGTAGCTTATCCCTTATGATTCCTATATGTACAAATATTTTATTATGTTGGTTGAATCATAAGAAGAGTATTTACTGCAAAGAAATTGTAAGTAAAGTGGTTAAACACACATAAGCTACATAAAGGTCGATTAAGGGTTATAAGAGTCATAGGATAAACCGAATGGATCTAAATCACTCTGGCTGAAGAGAAGAACTTATGATGTGAAAATATAGAGAGTTCATGAAGGAAAGTCAGTTTGATTTGGTCCCGAACACATAGAGGCAGAGTAAAGCCAAAAAGGGGCAAAACAGGCCTTTTAAGTCGTTTGAGGTGTTTTAGGTATATTCACTTCCTGCAAAACAGCAAAAAC
Organism: Firmiana major; assembly: GCA_033439115.1. Taxonomy (NCBI): domain Eukaryota; kingdom Viridiplantae; phylum Streptophyta; class Magnoliopsida; order Malvales; family Malvaceae; genus Firmiana; species Firmiana major. The sequence goes on along the minus strand of CM065907.1, from coordinate 36,107,935 downwards.
ATAAAGATGACAGTGTGAATCATAAGTTATGACACTTTTTAAATTTTGAGAAAAAGTCAAACGTGGTCAATGGTCAAGAAAAGTCTAAGGTAGTTCAGAAAAGTGGATTTTGACCATAGTTAACTAACCATGGTTAGAAATTAACCTAAGCATGGAGGAAAATTTGGAGAAAAATAATTTTAGATAGAATACAAGATATTCATCCCTCGAAGTAAGAAAAATTTATTTGGATGAATTTCGAATTTAATTTAATGGTTAAAAATGTAATGGGCCAAAGTTGGAAATTTTAAAGCCCATTAAGGTATCATAAGTGTGGGCCGAATTTGGAAAGCCCAATGGGCCAAATTTTTAGGCCAATTTTTGGGGCCAATATTGATACAATTAAAGGCCCAATAGGTAGAAAAAAATTTCAGCCCAAAAGCCCAATTGAAAGCCCATTTAAATAAGTTAAAAGTCATTAATGAAAGGTAGCAAAGTCCAAAATGATAACCATTACCTAAACTTTTTGAAAGTCAATTAAGGTGGCTGGATTTTAGACTTAATGGCTAAGTCTTTGGCTTATAAATATCAGCCAACACATAGTCATCTTCATCCTTTCATTTTCGGCAAAGTGAAGAAATCCTAACCAAATAGTTTTCAAGCTTCCTCTCACTAGAAATCACTAGGTTAGAGACATATTTGGAACAAGTGATCTGCATGAAAGTTATTCCATATTGAGAAAGGAATAACATATCTTGGAATCAAATATCAAGGAGCCATATTGAGAGAGACAAAAAATCAAGGAAGTTTCGGCCAAAGTGGGAAGTATCAGCTAGGTGAGTTTTCAAGCTTCCAACTTCATATATGTTAATCTATGAGTTATATGGAGTTGATTGGTATATGTTTTATGGATTGAAACACATGAAAACACCATGAACATGTGGTGGCCGAAAAGGGTTATATGAGTTTTGATGAATACCCATGTGATTTTAAGATATGTATAGGTTGATATGCATGTATACATGATTATGGCATGGTTAGTTATAATCAATTTGTTCATATGGATAGTTGTATGATGTTGGCATATAAGGTGTTTGATAAAATGCCAACATGACCTATAGGAAAGGCTTAAGACATGCCAACCAAGTGTTTGTGGAAATGCGTAAGTGAATTGGCTAGCAAATGGCCATAAGTGGCGTGATGTGGGATGACCGGTGGCATGATGGCTCTCGGCCACATGCCACGGTCGAGAAGGACAATGGGCTAAACCGACTTGGTTTCGACCCAATGAGGTGTTATGGGCCTCGGATAAGCCCAATAAGAGTTGGTGGGCCCTACAAGCCTAATAGGCCCGACAAAAATTAATAGTAAAATGGAAATGGGCTTAAGACAGTGTTAGGCCCACTAAGAGTGAACAAGCCCATTAAGTGAAATAGATTGTATTAAATTTGTAATACAGTAAGAAAAGTACAATTAACCTGATGAATGGTTATTTACAGCTCCAAGTTTACATTGAGAGCTGATCGGACTACGAGATTGAGTAGCACCGAGGAAGTGAGGTCACTTGACATGATCCAAGATAAGGGACTTTTGTGAGTAGTTAGAGATACCTGCATGTATTTTCGTCTGCTTTTACATTTACTTAAAAATTTTGAGGGTAGAAAAGTGAATAATAATTATTTCTACCCGATAGTGGCAAATTATGATTTTACCCTTAGTTAGAAAAAAATTCAACTTTTGAGAAAAGTTGTATAAAACATGGAAACCACTATTTTTAGTGTTTTTACTACTGTTTAGCAGAAGAGTAGCTAGATGGGCTAATGTTTTTAAGCTTGATGTGAATTAAGCACACTTTATTGTGCTGATTTTGATGTTTTGAAAATCATCCCTTTTCAAAGAGCCATCTATCTTATTATGTGACAATAAATCGTGCTAAAGCACAACTCGTACTTGATTTCAGATGTTTTTCACATAAATTAGTGTTGGAGTATAACTCGCACTAGATTTCCATAACATGCATGATAGAGTGCTGGAGTTATTACTCGTACTCAGTTTTATATGATTTATGCTTGATAGAGTGCTGGAGCGATTAGCTCGTACTCGAATTTTTCATGAGATGCATGATAGAGTGCTAAAGCATTGTTCTACTCGATTCTTCATGATTTTTACATGACATAGTACTTGAGCAATTGCTCATACTTGATTTGATTAGTTTTGTGCATAGTATGGTACTGGAGCGATTGCTCGTACTTGATTTGAAACATGAACTATGCATGACCTAGTTGCTGGAGGTTTACTCGCACTAGAGTTTGAGTTTGTGATATGAAACAGTGTCTGAGCAGAGTGTCAACTGTGAGTCGCGCTCAAAGGTGTGCACTATATTTTATGTGATATATAAGACATGTTGAAAAACCATGCTTGATTTCCTCGTGTAGACTAAGTGTCACACTATGAGATGTTCGCATTAGAGACGTGGCATTTATTTTCTATAGTATGAGGGCTAAGACTTATGGCAAGCACCCCAACTATGATATATTTCCATGGTGTGAGGGCTAAGACCTATGGCAGGCACCCCGACCTGAGGAGAAGGTCCACGGGTGTACGTTGTACCGTGCGAGTGGCATGGAGTACACTGTACCGTGTGTTGGTGTGAAGTTGTGGAGTTGAGGAGTTTATAGCTGGCAGTTGTGATAGGCTGACCCCCCTCCCGTTACAGCAGTGATAACCCGCACACCGAGATCTGTGTTGCCTGGGATTTTACCATTATAGGATATGGCCATAGTCCAAGAGAGTATTTCATTTAGCCATTGAGTCTCGCATGATATATCACCTGTTTTCATGATACGGTTAGACTTGAGGGATGGGTCAGAAATCGGTTAATGTGTTGTGAATGATTGAAATGTCGTATTTACTGTGATTTGAATATAAATGGCATGATTTATGTAAAGGCATTATGAAATTATAAAGATGCATTGTTTTGCACGAAATGCCTATGTTTTGAGAACTCAACATGATTTTGTACATGAGATTTAAATCTGTACAATTATATATATTTTTTAAAATTCATGCTTTTGTAGTGAGTTAAGGAAATAATATTTTCAAGGCAAAACATTATTTTCAGTAGATAGTGTGGATATCTACTTGCTTGCCTGATTTCCTTGCTGAGCTGTGAGCTCACCCCTTTTTTCTTTCCCCCTCTCTACAGAGCCTACGCAGTAGATAGAGTACGGCTGAGGATTTGAATTCCTTGTGTCCACTGCATTCCCATCAAGGGAAAGGTATACATACACACGTACGATTTTTGGATCTGAACATATAAACAGCACATTGATGTATACGATATATATTATGGGGAATGTATTTGTATTAGATTTTATTTGAGCTCACATATATTATAAAAGAAGTTACAGTCAATGATGGTACATTGACATGTATGTATGATAACGGATGATCTGGTAAGCGAGGATACTAACATCGAATCACAGCCCAACCGTTGATAAGGAGAAAGGTAAGTTAAAATGCAAAAAATTTGTAGTGGTTTGGTTAAGTCACGGAGGGTCATGACAGCATATATATAGAAATTGTAAGATGATGATAGGAGGTAAAGAAATGGTAGCCAATTTAATTTTATTAAATATGAGTGATTTTGATGTAATCCTAGGTATGGATTGGCTGGCTGCGAACCATGTTGTTATGGATTGTAGTGCTAAGACACTGACTTTTCCAGAGATAGATAATCTTGTTGCAAGTTTTGTGAAATGAAATGCAAGACATATTTAATATAAATAAAAGAGTATGATCTTAATACATGATATGCGAGAGATGAATTTGTTTATCAATTATGTATGTTAATGTGATTATTTGAGTTACTAACGGTGGAAAGAATAATGTGAAGGGTTCATTGCTTATGTGATTGAGACGGATAAGGCATGTCCGAAGTTGATAGACATCCCAGTAGTCAGGGAATTTTTAGATGCCTTCCCGGATGAATTACCAAGGTTACCTCCAGATAGGGAGATGGAATTTGGTATAGACTTGGCACCTGGTACAGAGCCGATATCGAAGCCACTGTACAGAATGGCTCAAGTTGAGTTGGAAGAATTAAGAAAGCAGTTACAGAAGTTGCTGGAGAAGGGGTTCATCAGGCCGAACGTCTCACCTTGGGGAGCACCAGTTCTGTTTGTAAGGAGAAGGATAGAAGCCTCTGACTGTGTATAGATTACCGGTTGTTGAATAAAGCCACAATCAAGAATAAGTATCCCCTTCCACTCATCGATGACTTGTTGGATCAGTTTAGGGGAGCGCAAGTCTTTTCCAAAATAGATCTGAGATTTGGGTATCATCAGTTGAAAATTCGGGATGGAGATATACCTAAGACAACTTTTCGCACTCGATATGGACATTATAAGTTTATGGTTATGCCATTCGGGTTGACGAATGCTCCCGCAGCTTTTATGTCGTTGATGAATGAGGTATTTCACTAGTAATTGGATCGATTTGTTATTGTGTTTATTGATGATATACTGGTGTACTCAAAATCTAGAGAGGAGCATGAACGGCATTTAAGGATAGTGCTACAGACCCTCCGAGAGAAGAAGTTGTATGCTAAACTCAATAAGTGTAACTTTTGGTTGGAACAGATCTCTTTTTTGGGTCATATAGTATCGAAAGATGGAGTGTCAGTGGATCCATCAAAGATTGAGGTAGTGATACAGTGGCAGAGACCCCAGACCGTAATAGAGATAAGAAGTTTCTTGGGTTTAGCTGGATATTATCGAAGGTTTATGGAGGGATTCTCGAGATTAGCTGCTATCGAGAAAGAATGTTGAATTTGTGTGGGACGATAAGTGTGAGGAAATATTTTAGGAGTTGAAAAAGAGATTAACCACAGCTCCGATTCTCACCATTCCCACCAGCACAGGAGGTTTCTTGGTGTATACGGATGCTTCACACCAAGGACTAGGCTGTGTATTGATGCAGGATGGGAAGGTAGCAGCCTATGGATCAATGCAGTTGAAGGATCATGAGAGGAACTACTCGACCCACGATTTAGAGTTGGCGACCATAGTGTTTACATTGAAAATATGGCGTCACTATCTTTATGGTGAGAGATTTCAGGTTTACACTGATCATAAGAGCCTTAAGTACTTGTTCTCGCAAAAAGAGTTGAACATGAGATAGAGAAGATGGATCGAGATTTTAAAGGATTATGATTGTGAGATCCTGTATCACCTGGGTAAGACAAATGTAGTGGCTGATGCATTGAGTAGAAAGTATCTTGGGATGGTGTCATTTACGATGATCAGGGAACACGAGCTGTTGGAACAGTTCACGAACCTTAATTTGGATGTGACCTCGCCTGATGCTGATAGTGGATGTATGATAGCTAGCCTGCAGTTGAAACCGGATCTGGTAGATCGAATCCGACAGGCTCAGCAGATTGATCAGCAATGCAGTGATATAGTTGGGCAGATATAAAAAGGTATAGAGAGTGATTTTGAATTGAGTTCAGATGGATTGTTGAGGTTCAGAAGCAGGATATGTGTTCCCGATGATCCAGAGATCAGGAAGTTGATCTTGACAGAGGCTCACTCATCGAGGTATACGATACATCCAGGGAGTACCAAGATGTATCAGAATCTTTGAAAAGTTTATTGGTGGTCTGGGATGAAGAAAGACATTGTTGAATATGTCGTTAAATGTCTCGTTTGTCAGCAGGTGAAGGTAGAGCATCAAAAGCCTACAGGGTTATTGCAGCCTCTACCGATATTGATTGGAAGTGGGAGCACGTCACCATGGATTTTGTGATGGGATTACCGAGGACCCGCAGAGGTCATGATGCCATATGGGTGATTGTGGATCGGTTGACGAAATCAGCCCATTTCTTAGCTATGAGAGCTACCGATACTCTAAGCCAGTTAGCGAACTTATATGTGCGCGAGATAGTGAGGCTACATGGAATTCTAGTGAGCGTTGTTTCTGATAGGGATGCCCGCTTCACTTCCCATTTCTGGGAACGTTTTTAGGAAGCGATGGGGACCTAGTTGAGTTTTAGCACCGTATTTCATCCTCAGACAGATGGTTAGTCAGAAAGGACTATATAGACCCTGGAGGATATGTTAAGAGCGTGTGCATTGGATTTTAGAGGCTCTTGGGATGACCATTTACCACTCACAGAGTTCGCCTATAATAACAGTTTCCATACAAGTATCGGGATGGCACTATATGAGGCATTGTATGGGCGTAGGTGTCGTTCTCCTATTGGATGGGAAGAGGTTAGTGACAGACAGATCTTTACTCTTGAATTGGTTAGACAAGCCTTTGAGGATGTCCAGTTGATTTGGGAGAGGTTACGGACAGCTCAAAGCAGACAAAAGAGTTATGCTGACAGGAGATGGAGACCATTAGAGTTTATGGTGGGTGAGTCAGTGTTTTTGAAGGTTTCTCCCTCGAAGGGGATTATAAGATTCGGGAAGAAGGGGAAGTTGAGCCCTCGTTATATATGGGCATTTGAGATACTTGATAGAGTGGGAGATAAGGTATACAGGCTAGCATTACCACCTGAGCTAGCGAACATACATCATGTCTTCCACATATCCATGTTATAGAAGTATCACCCGGACCTGGTGCATGTGATAAGGTATGAGCCTTTGGAGCTCAATGAAAACATGACGTACGTTGAGAAGCCGGTTCAGATATTGGATAGAAAAGAGAAAATGTTGAGGGCAAAGACAATTCCCTTAGTGAAAGTTCTTTGGCAACATCACACGGTGGAAGAGGCTACATGGGAATTGGAGAGTTTGATGCGAGAGAGGTATCCCGAGTTATTCACAAAGTGATTGGTTCCAATTTGGAGGACCAAATTTTTTAAGTGTGAGAGAATGTGAGACCTCATATATGTTTAACCTTGTATATATGTAAATGGAATTATAATATGAATGATTTTGGACCAAGTAATTATGAATTCATAGGTATGGTGATGTACTTGTAATGTGAAGCATAAATGATGTAAAGTCCATAAATTCAATGTACACACTTGTAATAAGAGTTTATGATATATGTACAAGTTTCATTATGCATGAATATGAAAAAATGAACTTTTGTATGTGATGAATGTGAGTTGAATGAAAAATGAGTAGGTGGTAAAATAGAATAAAGTTGCATAAGTGGTGTGAATCTTTATGCTTCCATTTGGTTTTGTGTTGTGTACCTTTGGTTATACAATGAATGCAAACAAGTTTTAATGTGTATAAAGTGTGAATGGCTATCATTTTCATGTCTCAAAGGTGATTGGATGAGAAGATGACTATGACAGCAAAATGTATGAAGTTTGGTATGAGTTGCTGCAGAAAACTGCAGAAAAATTTGGAAAATATGAAGGCCAGATTAATCTCATAGGATGAGAGATCGATCTGGAAGAGCCAAAAATGCTCTTATTCGAGCAATGGAACAGGGCATATCGATCCCCAATAAGGCCAGATCGATCTGTTAAACATTTTGTAATGAGAAGATCGATTTTTAAGGCAAGCAGATCAATTTCTTTAGCTCTCGGGTTGGAGCAGATCGATCTCCTCCCTAGCCAGATCGATCTTATGCCTTCAAATGTCGAGAAAAATAAGGGATTTAAGAGGACCAGATCGATCTCCTTCCAAAGCAGATCGATCTAATCAAGCAATTTCTATAAATAGGAGTAGTGAAATCTGCAAATCACGGGAACCACCTTTTTCTTCCATCTTCTAATCCAAGAAACCTAGTTTTCCCTCTCTAAATCCGCCCATTTTCACAAAGATTTGAGGAAATTCTATTAGATATAAAGTTGTTCACATTAAAGAGAAGAACGACATAACTTGGAGTCATTGCCCCATTGGTTGTATTGAAAGAGCTAGGAGCATTGTCATTTGGAGTGAGAAGAAAATCCAATGAGGTGAGTTTCTAAAGCACCAATCCAAGTTTATTTGTTTAGTTATTGATTTTAGAGTTGATTGGTGTGCATATTAATGGTAGAAACTACCTAGAATGCCATGGAACAATTATAACCTAGAAATAGGTTAGTGTGACAAAGTGAAATGTAGAGGTATTAATGATGAATGGGATATCTTAAGGTGATAATGGTGTTGTGGGTATGATTTTAAGATGGTGTTATGGAAGGAATTGTGAGACTTACCTAAAAAGAGTAAATTGTGTATTGAAGGCATTGGGTAAAATGCATAAATGAATTGGAGAGTAAGGGTAGAGTATTTCACATCAAGTCCTAGATAAGTTTGGTTGGAAATGGCTTGATGATGGCCAAATACAAAAATGGGCCAAACTTAACGAAATAGGGTCAATGAAATATATTGACTAGTTGAAGTTAAAATGTGAGTTAGCAACATTAACTCAAGTGATTGGTGAATGATTTTGCAGCTTCCGAGGATACACCCGGAGCAAGTTGAGCCAAAGCGTGAGAAGCTAAGAGGAAAAGAGTCGCACCTCGAGTAAATCGAGGTAAGGGAATTGTGTAGACTCTTAGAGATATCTATGCGCAATTTGGGCGTTAGGAAATGAATTGAGTGTTTGAAGGGCAAGAGTTGGGTTTTTGATGAAATGTGCATGAAAACAAAAGCATGATGCTTTGAAAAAAAACTTGTTTTATTGCTTTTTAGCAAGTATTTAGTAGGTTGGCTAACATTTGAAATGAATTGCATAAGAAATAACTTGATTTGGTTTTATAACCATGCTTTGCAAAGAATTGAGCCACCTACATGGACTTCGTGAGAATGAAAGCATGCTAGAGCATGACTCGCACGAGACTTGATGTGTTTTTATACGCATGAGTGCTGGAGCTTAGCTCGTATTAGTTTTCACATGGATTTCTATGATGTTATGCTGGAGCTTAGCTCGCACATATTTTATACTGGTTTTGACATGGTGCTGGAGCATAGCTCACATTAGATGTCCACCACACTTGTTGTCCTGCTTGAGATTACTCGCACGTGATTTTACGACATGGTTGATAGTCGTGCTAGGAGCTTCGGGTAGACTGGGTGTCGCACGGATTAAATAGGCTCGCACGTGTATTTTGAGATGTGGCATGATATGATGTGTTAATATAGGTCCACGGAGTACGCTGTTGATAATTCTATATTTTTTAGAATTATTTGTGCTTAATTTTCTAATTAATTATTTAAATCCTCAATTTATTTTGTTAATTATCCCCTTATTTAATTAAAATTCTCATATTTACAGATAAATTAAATCCGGATGAATTTTGAACATTTCGATAGAAAATGGATTGGAATTGGGCTAGAATCGAGATTGGACCACGCGGACAACATGAGCCATGCCACCTAGCACATCCAATTGGACAAGAAGACAGATGACATGGAAATATCTTTTCAAGGAGCCAATGGTGTAAAGACAAGTGGCTAAACAATGCCAACTCATCTAGGATGGAAAAATTACAATTGTACCCCTAAGTGTGTGTATAAATAGGAAAGGATGACAATTGAAAAAAGCTAAGGAGTGTTAGTGTAAAACTAGTTAATGTAGTCTAGAGTAGTGTAGTTTAGGGTAAATTTAGGATTTATTTTTCCTTGTTTTAAGCTTTCTTTCCGGCAGCCACCATTTTGGTTACTATTGATGTCAACTTTCATCTTCATGAAAAGCTTTTGTTCATTTCTAGTTCTTGTGATTTCTTTTCATTAATGAATAGTTACCATTTCTTTTTCTCTTCTTCTTGGTTTTGTTAAAATTTCATGTCTTTTATTTTTACTCTCGGTTTTCATGAAAGGTTATATTTTTTAAGTTGTTCATTCGGGTTGCCTTTTTATTTTGGTTTTAGTATGTTTTTCTATTGTCCATGCACATTCGGATTGAATAATTAGTTATGTCTCGGTCTGTATGGCTTATGAGTTGATCGAGCATCTGGATGTGGTTGTGAGAAGTTGGTGATCCACAGCAATCTTTCTCAAGACGTGGCTGTATTTCTTCCATTACAGTAGCATGGCCAATTAGCAAAGTTGAACGGGGCAGAATGGCCATTGATTCCGGTGCCAGGAACGACGCGGGTGGCAAGGAGACCGAACTCGTTTGATTTTCGTCCAGATTTCATTTTCTGCTTCATGCGTGTTTGCTTCCTTTTTCATTTTATATATATGTTTTTGTTCTAGTATTTCTTCAACATCAGTTTTGATCCTCTGTTTATCTCTGTGTTTGTGTTCTGTTACTGTTCATTATAGTTTAGTTGTTTTCTTTTCTGCAATTTTCTATAGTTGATGTTGTTGGTGTTGGTTTATTCCCGTGCTGTTCAATCATTAATACCAAAGCTGCTTCCAGGTTACTCTCGGTTGCAAGAATGTGAAAGGTGAAATGAGCATCCTGTTGCTTTCGGTAGTATTTTGTATCGGGTCTGATTTTGTAGAGCATTAAGTTGATGGGCAAGGCAAGTTTCAGCTGAAGCAGGAGCTGGCGTGAAGGCAGAATGCTTGTTGGTTTGATGGCATCAAGTGTGGAGATACAGATAAGGAGAAACGGTGCTGCTATGCAAGGCATGATAGGCTGCAGTAGTTGATAATGAGAAGTGTACAGAGGAGCAGGACGTGTGCGGGCTGCTGTCGAACTGAGGATGCATGAGCACGTTACTACCAGCGGCATGGACAGAAATCTGGATCAAACCAAGAGCAGTTGCGTGGCTTGCTAATGAATGAAACTGAAGCAGTTGGAGACGTGCAGGGGCTGTACTGCGTGCAGAACAGAACCGAGAATGGGAACTTGACACGCCCTGAAGGTATCATCTGCAAGTGCACGGGTCGCACAAGTAATAATGGGATTTGAGTCCCGAGTTATCGTCCCTCAGAGAAGTTGATTAGCCTAATTAACTACCGGTCAATCTTACCCTAAGTATATTCTAGCAAATTATGAAGTCTTAGTGGGTGATCTACAAAGCTAGAATTAAAAATACTGAAAACAATAAAAATTATAAACTGATGAAAATAAAACAGAGCAAAATTTACTTACAGTGCTCCGAGCAATTAAAAACAAAAACCTACAAAAATAATTAAAACAGTTAAAATTTAAGTAATGCAATTAAAATAAAATGCTAAAATAAAGAAGCAAAATTAATTAAGCTAAAATTGAACAATCCTAAAATGCAATTAAACTACTTAATCAAAATGCAAATTAAACTAACTTAAAAATTAAAGAAATAAAATCCTAGAAAAATTAAGAAAATAACTACAAGCCTAAATGTCTAAAATATTAATTCTACATTACTCCTAATTATATCTAATTACTAATTAAACAATGAAATCTAACTCATGCATGATAACAAATTTAATCTAAATTAATTCTAAATGTAACCCATAAAATACTAAACTAAAATAAAGTCCTAAAACATATAATATAAAATTAACTTTTAACTAAAAATTAAACTAAAGATTAAATTAACAACTTAAAACATTAGATCTAACCTACAATTAACAATTAACAACTATCCTAAACCAACAACTAATCAAAATAATAAAAAAGCATTAAACATGAAATTAAACAAAGAAAATGGCATGGCCAAACATGGCCTTAAGCTAAAATCAGTTGAGAGGTCCCAAACATGGCACTGTGCATGTTCTTCTCGGTTTGTCCAGGTAATATCTGCTCTCTACTGCATCCAGTATGTCCATGCCTTTCGATTTGTCCTCTGCTCCAGGCTAAGTTTGCTTCTGCTTCAGGTGCTATACGTGCTGCCATCAACACTCCTTGATCTCTGCCCAGCTACCGCATACAGATTGCATGTCTCTACTTGCTTTTGCTGCCCAGGTAGCATGGAGTACGTTGTACCGTGTTGAGATTGTGATATGCCATCTTCGGACGATGTTTAGATCTGCTATAGACCGACGGGCTGGACGTGACCCACCTCCCGTGTGGAAGCAAATAGTGGCGATACCTCGCACACCTGATCAGTGTAGCCTGGGATCACAGGATATGCCCATAGTCCTAGAGGAGATTTCCTTGTTATATTGCCTATCTCACATGTCTTTGTTTTATGAATAAATCCATGTTTGAAATGCTTTGTGGGTCAGGATAGTTCGAGGGAGGGATTGAGTCCTGATAAGTGTTGATTTTATGAGATGAGAAAGTTTCATAATGGCTTTAAAGTACACTGATGCATGATGATTTTTCCATGCCTTATTTATGAGATATGCATGATGGTTTTCCATGCCTTGAATTTAAATTGTGCACTGAATTTTAATAAGCATGACTTGCTTTACATGCCATTAACACAAGCATGAACTAATGCTTTTTGAGGTGTAATGAGAATTGTATGGTTTTGTGCATGGCATCACGATCACGTAGAAAGTGTAGTATCTACATGTTCGCATGATTGCCTTACTGAGCGTGTTGTTTGCTCACCCCTCTTATTTTCCCCTCTCTACAGAGCTTTGAGTATAGACTGAGAGCGGCTGGAGGCTTTTCTTTTTTGGTATCTACTGCATCCCATCACGAAAGGTATACACACTTGTATAATTTTGTATCTAAGCTTTCCATAGCACAGTAGCATTTTAAATGTAATCATTAGGGATGTAAAGCAATGTAAACACATATAAACAGCAACTCTGATTTATTTATACAAGTGTTTACTTCTAAATTTTAATGTAAATCAAATTGTTATGGTTGGATGAGATAAACATTGACACACAACCCAACTGTTCAGAGTGTAGCTGATCACGATTAAGGTAAGGCAAGAACGAATAATAAATAATGTATGAAAAGCGAAAATTTTGTGACGATTTTTGGTAAGTTGAGGGTCATGACAGTTTCGGCTAAAGTGGGAAGTATAAACTAGGTGAGTTTTTAAGCTTCCAACTTCATATATGTTAATCTATGAGTTATTTGGAGTTGATTTGTATATGTTTTTTGAATTGAAACACATGAAATCACCATAAACAAGTGTTGGCCAAAAATGGGTATATGAGTTTTGATGAATACCCATGTGATTTTAAGACATGTATAGGTTGATATGCATGTATACATGATTATGGCATGGCTAGTTTTAATCAATTTGTTCACATGGATGGTTGTATGATGTTGGCATATAAGTTGTTTCATAAAATGTCAAAATGAACAATAGGAAAGGCTTAAGACATGCCAACCAAGTGTTTGATAAAATGCCTAAGTGAATTTAGCTAGCAAATGGCCATGAGTGGCATGGTGTGGCATGACCGGCGGCATGATGGCTCTCAGCCACATACCATGGCCGAGAAGGCCAATGGGCCTTCTGATGTGGTCTCAGCCGAATAAGGTGCCATGGGCCTAGGACAAGCCCAATAAAAGTTGGTGGGCCCCATAAGCCCAATAGGGCCGACAGAAATGAATAGTGAAGTGAAATGGGCTTAAGACAGTGTTAGGCTCATTAAGAGTTGTTAAGGCCCAAGAAGAGTAAACGAGCCCATTAAGTGAAATAGACTATATTAAAAGTGAAATACAGTGGAAAAAGTGTAATTAACCTGATGAATGGTTATATGCAGCTCTAGAGTTTATATTGGGAGCAAACCGGATTGCGAGATCGAGCAGCATCGAGAAAGTGAAATTTCTTGAGTGATTGCAGATAAGAGACTTTTGTGATTAGTTAGAGATACCTACACGTATTTTCATCTATTTTTACATTCACTTAAAAAGTTTGAGGGTCAGAGAAAGTGAATAAAATTTTAGCAACCCAATATGGAAAAATTATGATTTTACCCCTACTAAGGGTAAAATGATCAAAAATTAGGGAAGTTAGGAAAAGTTGCAAAAAGGCATGAAAAGTGTGTTTTTGAGTGGTTTTAATGTTGTTTAGTAGATGCATAGATTGATAGGCTGATGTTTTCATGTTAAATACAAAAACAGCACGATATAGTGCTGATTTGATTTATTTGGGTGAATCTCCTTTAAATAAGTCATCTTTCGAGTTGTGTGAAAACAAATCGTGTTGAAGCATCGCTCGCACTGGATTTTATATGTTTTCTATATAAATTAGTGCTGGAGTATTACTCGTACTAGATTTTCATGATTTGTGCATGAAAAAGTATTGGGGTAATACTCGTACTCAGTTTTACATTATTGTACATGATATAGTGCTAGAGTATTGCTCGCACTAGATTTTACATTTGTTATGCATAATAAAGTACTGGAGCACTGCTCGTACTTGATTTTATATGATTGATGCATGATAGAGTACTAGAGTATTGCTCGTACTCAGTTTTACATGACATAGTGCAAGAGCATTGCTCGCACTAGATCCTTATGAATTATGCATGAGGTCTTGCTGGAGTTTACTCGCCCATACCAATTTTGAAAGAGATAACATGAAACAACCATGCTGGAACCTTGTGCAGACTGTGTGTCGCACCGATTTACATGCTTGCATGTGCATTTTGAGATATGGCAGAGGGCTGTCGATACTGTTATTGGGTCCATGGGTGTACTTTGTACTGTGTATGACACACAGAGTACGATGTACCGTGTGTACATGTTGTTATGTGATGTGATGTGGAGTTGCGGAGTTGTTAGTTGGCATTATGAGGATTTGACCCACCTCCCGTTATAACAAGTGATTGCCCCGCACACCGAGTACTATGTAGCCTGGGATCACAAAAAAAGGGATATGATCATAATCCTTGAACAAGTAGTCGCCTATCTCATCTCACCTGATATTTCTTACTTGAATTATCACATGATTTTACAAAAATTGGGTAGACCCGACGGATGGATTGAGCCTCGACATGTGACTTTGTGTGTGAAAAAGGGTAAACTAGAGGAATGGGTGAAGCCTCGATTTTCATGTTTTAACATGACGAAATGCCATCTTTACTTTGATTTAATTGAAATGGCATAATATAATGTGTTTTACATTATTTACATGAAAATGCAATATTTTGCATGAATGGTTGATGTTTATAAACCAGCATGTTTTCAGTATACACAAATGAGTGTGTATATATATATATATATACTTGCATAAATGTTTTAAAGAACGATACATGCTTTAGATATGAAATGAAAAGGAATATTTTCAAGGCACAACATTATTTTCAGTAGATAGTGTGTTTATCTACTTGCTTGCCTGATTTCCTTAATGAGCTAGTGAGCTCACCCCTTTTATTTTCCCTTCTCTACAGAGCCTACGCTGTAGATAGAGTACTGCTGAGGATTTTCATTCCTTGTATCCGCTGCACTCCCATCGAGCGAAAGGTATACATACACACATACGATTTTGTATCTGAACATATAACAACACAGTGATGTAAATGAAAGTAATATTAGGGATGTATTTGTACTTAAATATATGTGAACTCACATATGGTACAAAAGTATTTACAATCAATAGATAGTTTATATTGATATGTATGGATAATATGGTAAGTAAAGGTGACGATACTAATACCGAATCACAGCCCAACTATTGGTGAAGAGAAAGGTAAGTAAAAAGCGAAAAAATTTGTAGTGGTTTTTGGTAGAAGTCACGATTGTGACAATGTGTTAATGAGCCCAATAAGTCAAATCAAATGTAGTAAACGAAAGAATTATATTTATTGTGTTAAATTGATGTGAAAAAAAATTATCTGCAACTCCAGAGAATAGACTGGGAGCGAAACTAGACTGCGGGAGCGAGCAGCGTTGGGAAAGCGATTTTTCTCGACGTGATTTCAGATAAGGGAATTTTGTGAGTATTTAGAGATACCTGCACATATTTTTTAGGGTATTTACAGGGACCTAAAATGTCAAAACCCATCCTGACTTAACCAAAACCACTACAAATTTTTCGCATTTTTAACTTACCTTTCCTCTCTTCAATGGTTGGACTGTGATTCGATGTTAGCTTCCTCGCATACCATATCATCCATTTTCATACATACATGTCAATATACTGTTACTGACTGTAACTTCTTTTTATAATACATGTGAGATCATATAAAAGCTAATACCAATACATTCCCCATAATATATATCGTATACATCACTGTGCTGTTTCTATGTTTAGATACATAACCGTACAAAATATGTATACCTGTCAATCGATAGGAAATAGCAGCGAACAACAGGAATACTGTCCCTCAAATGCTCTCACTCTACTGCTGCTGCTCTGTAGAGAGATGTAAAAGAAAGGGGGGTGAGCATACAACTCGCTTAGTAAGGAAATCAGGCAAGCAAGAAGACATCTACACTATCTAGTCAAAATAATGCTATGCCTTGAAAATATCATTTCCTTAACTCACTTTAAAAGCATGTCTTTAAATATATATATATATATATATATATATATATATATACTTGTACATATTAAATCCCATGTACAGAAATCATGCTTACTTTCTCAAATGTAGGCATGTAGTGCAAAAATAATGCATCTTTATAATATCACAATGCCTTTAGATAAATCATGCCATGTATATTTAAATCACAGTAAATATGGCATTTAAATCATTCACATCACAACAATCAGATTTTGACCCATCCCTCAAGTCTATCCGTAAATAAATCAGTCAATCAGGTGATATAACATGTGAGACTCTATGGTGAAATGTAAATAGTATCCTGGGCTATGGCCATATCCTAAAATGGTGATCTCAGGCAACACAGATCTCGGTGTACGGGGCATCACTACTGTAATGGGAGGGGGGTCCGTCCATCACAACTGCCAGCTATATCTTCCTCAACTCCACAACACCATACGGTACAGTGTACTCCATGCCACTTGCACGGTACAATGTACTCCGTGGACCCTACATCACAGTCGCGGTGCCTGCCATAGGTCTTAGCCCTCAAACCATGGAATATCATACCACGTCTCTAAATCCACTGCGAATCTCTCATAGTGTGACACTCAATCTACACGAGGAAATCAAGCATGGTTTTCAACATGTATTTTATATCACATACAGTGCGTGCCTTTGAGCTTGACTCACAGTCGACACTCCGCTCAAACACTGTTTCACATCACAAACTCAAACTCTAGTGCGAGTAAACTTCCAGCAACTAGGTCAATGCATAGTTCATGTTTCAAATCAAGTACGAGCAATAGCTCCAGTACCATGCTATGCACAAAATCATCAAATCAAGTACGAGCAATAACTCAAGTACTATGTCATGTGTAAATCATGAAGAATCGAGTATGAGCAACGCTCTAGCACTTTGTCATGTATCTCGTGTAAAATTCAAATACGAGCTAATCGCTCCAGTACTCTGTCATGTATAAATCACATAAAACTGAGTACGAGTAATAACTCCAGCACTCTATCATGCATGTCATGGAAATCTAGTGCGAATCACAATCCAACACTAATATATGTGGAAAATATATGAAACCAAGTGCGAGTTGTGCTCTAGCACGATTTATTCTCACATAATTCGATAGATGGCTCTTTAAAAATGGATGATTTTCAAAACATCAAAATTAGCACTATAAAGTGTGCTTAATACACATCAATCTTAAAAACATTAGCTCATCTATGTATTCTTCTGCTAAACAGCAATAAAACACTCAAAATGGTGGTTTCCCTACTTTTACAACTTTTCACAAAAGTTGACTTTTTTCCTAACTAAGGGCAAAATCATAATTTGCCACTATCGTGTCATAATAATTATTATTCACTCTCTGACCCTCAGAGTTTTTAAGTGAATGTAAAAGCAGATGAAAATACGTGCAGGTATCTCTAACTACTCACAAAAGTCCCTTACCTACAATCACTCGAGAAATTTTACTTTCTCAACGCTACTCGATCCAGCAGTCCAATTCGCTCCTCCAACAATCTTTGGAGCTGCATATAACCATTTATCAGGTTAATTATATTTTTCCTACTGTACTTCACATTAAATATAGTCTATTTCCCTTAATGGGCTTTAATAAACTTTAATGGGTCTAACTATGCCTTAAGCCCATTTCCATTTTACTATTCATTTTCGTTGGGCCTTTTGGGCTTGTGAGGCCCACCAACTCTTATTGGGCTTATCCTAGACCCATTACATCACATTGGGCCTAAAATAATTGGGTTTGGCCCATTGGACCTCTCGACCACATGCCATGGCCGAGAGCACTCCATGTCGTCGGTCACACCATGGCATGCCGTCCATGTCCATTTGTTTAGCCAAATTCACTTAGGCATTTTCACAAACACTTGGTTGGCATGTCTTAAGCCTTTCCTATAGTTCATGTTGGCATTTTATCAAATACCTTATGTGCCATATCATACAACCATCCATATGAACAAATTGATTATAACTAACCATACCATAATCATGTCTACATGCATATCAACCTATACATGTCTTAAAATCACATGGGTATTTATCAAAACTCATACGCTAACTTTCGGCCATCACATGGTCATGGTGCTTTCATGTGTTTCAATCCATAAAACATATACCAATCAACTCCATATAACTCATAGATTAACATATATGAAGGTGGAAGCTTGAAATTATACCTAGTATTTGTGTTCACACTTGGCCGAAACTTTGAAGCCTCACGGTTTGCACACTATGGCTTCTTGATAGCCAATTCCAACATATGTCACTCTCCTTTCAATTTGGAACAACTTTCATGAAGATTGCAAGTTCCAAATATGCCTTTTTCCTAGTGATTTCTAGTGAGAGAGAGCTTAGAAAACTTTTCGGTTATGGTTTCTTCACTTTGTCAAAAATGAAAGGATTAAGATGATTATGTGTTGGCTGGTATTTATAAGTCCATTACTTAGTCATTAAGCTAAAAATTCAGCCACCTTAATTGACTTCCAAAAAGTTTAGGTAATGGTTATCATTTTAGACTATGTTACCTTTCATTAATGGCTTTTAACTTATTCAAATGGGCTTTCAATTGGGCTTCTCGGTTTGGGCTTTTCCTTTGGGCTTTTGGGCTGAAATTATTACTACCTATTGGGCCTTCAATTGTCTCAATATTCGACCGATAAATTTGCCCAACAATTCGGCCCATTGGGCTTTCCAAATTCGACCCACACTTATGATACCTTAATGGGCTTTAAAATTTCCAACTTTGGCCCATTGCGTTTTTAACCATTAAATTAAATCCAGAATCCTTTCGAATAAATTTTCCTTACTTCCGAGAATGATTATCTTGTATTTTGACCAAGAATATTTTTCCCTAATTTTTTCTCCATACTTGGGTTAATTCCTAACCATGGTTAGTCAACTATGGTAAAAGTCCACTTTTCTTAACTATAGTTGACTTTTTTCGTAATCCTTGACCAAGTTGACTTTTTCTCAAAATTTTGAAAGTATCATATCTTATGTCTTACACTTTCGTCTTTACGTTTTAGCCATTTTCGATAAGTAAATACACCCGAAACACCTTAAATACTTTAACTCACTAAAAAGGTCCATTTTACCCTTTTTAGCTTTTACTCTCTTTCTCTGTGTTCAGAACTAAATCAAACTGACTTTCCTTCATAAGCTCTCTATATTTTCTCATTTTAAGTTCTTATTTTTCAGTCAGAATAATTCAGATCCACTCGGTTTAGCCTGTGACTCTTATAGCTCACATTAGGCTTTTATGTAGCTTATGCGTGTTAAATCATTTCACATACTCTTTAAATCTAGTAAATACTCTTCTTATGATTCAACTATAATAATAGAGTGTTCATACACATAGGAACCATAAGGAACAGGCTACATAAAATACGGGTCTGACATAAAAAGTCCAAGGGTTCTAGAAAATGAATAAAATTTATAGAGACCTGATATGGGCAAATTACCATTTTATCCCTATTAAGGGTAAAATTTAGAAAATTAGAAAAAGGTAAATAAAGCATGAAAAACCTGTTTTTGAGTGTTTTTACTTCTGTTTAGCAAAAGAATAGATAGATTAGCCAATGTTTTCATGATTGAGGAGAAATAGCACAATTATGGTGTAGATTTTACTGATTTGAAATCATCCCTTTTAAAAGAGCCATCTATCGAGTTATGTGAAAAAAAATCATGCTGGAGCACTGCTCGCACTTGATTTCATATGTTTTCTACGTAAATTAGAATTAGAGTATGACTCGCACTAGATCCATGACATGCAT
The DNA here is from genome assembly GCA_033439115.1 of Firmiana major. Classification (NCBI taxonomy): domain Eukaryota; kingdom Viridiplantae; phylum Streptophyta; class Magnoliopsida; order Malvales; family Malvaceae; genus Firmiana; species Firmiana major. The sequence continues at coordinate 36,087,923 of CM065907.1, read as the reverse complement.
GATAGAGTGCTGGAGCATTGCTCGTACTCGCTTTTATGTGATTTATGCATGATAGAGTGCTAGAGCGATTGCTCGTACTCAGTTTTACATGGGTTGTACATGGCATAGTACTGAAGCATTGCTCGTACTTGATTTTAATGAGTTTTGTGCATAGCATGGTACTGGAGCGATTTCTCGTACTTATTTTGAGATGTGAATTATGCATGACCTAGTGGTGGAGTGTTACTCGCACTAGCGGTTGATTTTGTAATATGCATAAGACAGTGTTTAAGCGGGGTGTTGACTGTGTGTCGCACTCAAGATGTGTACTGTAGTTTTAATGTGATATACATAAAATGATTTAAAATCGTGCTGATTGCCTCGTGTAGACTGAGTGTCACACGGATGAGATGCTCGCACGTGAATTTTGAGACATGAGTTGGTTACCGATGTGGTATAGGGTGGATAAGACCTATGGCAAGCACCCTCTGACCGTGATGTGGGATAAGACCTATGGCAAGCACCCCAAACCATGTGGGTCCATGGAGTTGTGATGCCTCGCACACCGAGGCCTATGTAGCCTGGGATCACAGTATATGATATGATCATAGTCCAGGATATTATTGCATATAGCCACTGAGTCTCACATGATTATATCACATGTTTTTATAATTTCGGGTAGACCTGAGGGATAGGTCGAAACCTGATTGACATGTTTTAATTACTGAATGCCATATTTTACATGTTTGAATTTAAATGGCATGATTTACCTTAAAGGCATTATGAGTTTACAAGGATGCAGTGTTTGGCATGAAATGCATGTATTTACGAACTCAGCATGATTTCAGGACACGTGATTAAATATGTACGTATTATATCAGTTTTCCAATTCATGCTTTTAATGTGAAATTAAGGAAATAGTATTTCAAGGCATAGCATTATTTTTAGTAGATAGTGTAGTTATCTACTTGCTTGCCTGATTTCCTTACTAAGCTAGTGAGCTCACCCCTTTCATTTTTCACCTCTCTACAGAGCATCCGCAATAGAGAGTATATGGCTGAGGACTTGCATTCCTTGTATCCGCTGCATTCCATCAAGCGAAAGGTATACACATTACGTACGATTTTGTATCTGAACATATAAACAACATAGTGATGTAAACGAATGTAATATTGGGTATGTGTTTATATATTAATATAGTGAGCTCACTTCTGATGTAAAAGAAATTACAGTCAATAGATAGTTTATATTGACATGTATGTATGATATATATATAATGGATGACACGGTAAATAAGAAAGGTGGTACTAATACTGAATCACAGCCCAACTGTTGGTAAAGAGAAAGGTAAGCAAATAGCAAAAAATTTGTTGTGGTTTTTGGTAAAAGTCGATCGTGACAGAGTGATATCAAAGTAGAAGTTGGTCTGATGTGAGTCGATGTTAGTGGTTATGAAAGTGTACATCCCCATATTACTGTGTTGTGTTTAGATACAAATGTGTATTCTCATATGGGATTGGACAAATTAATGGTTGTGAATGCAGGAATTGAGCCATTATGGCTAATACCAGCCGTGGTAGAGGGGCTAGAGGCCATAGAGGTAGGCTTGATAGCCGAGATGAGTCTTCATCTGACTTGGTGATGCAGAGTCCCACTGAGGTACCAGAGAGTACCAAGGCACGCTTTACAAGGTTAAAATGTAGTCTGGAGACCATGATGGAGATGTTTACACAGGCTATGCATGGGAGATAGGGACAGGATACAGGGACTGCTATTGGACAGGCAGCTGCACCTGATACGCCTGTATAGCCTACACAGATGCCACAACCTACAGATACTCCTACACCCCCATTAGTATAGGATACGCCTTCTTTTGTTGCTCCACGATAAGGCAGTAATGGATTGGGTACGATTATGAGTTGGATCGTTTATGATAGTTCTAGAAGTTTAGACCGCCATCATTTATTGGGGTCAAGAACCCAATTGTTGCAGAGTACTAGGTGAGTGAGATGGAGAAGTTGTACGAGTTCTTTGACTGTATTACGACAGAGATTGTTACCTTTGTCGCGTTCATGTTGAAGGAAGCGACACAGCATTGGTGGAAGTCCACCAGAGTGATATTGAGAGCCTGACACTCTAAGATTAGTTGGGAGATATTTTTGGATACCTTCATGAGGCAATACATTCCGGACACTGTGCAGCGAAAGTTGCAAATGGACTTTTTGGGGTTGAGCCAGGGAAGTCAGTCAGTGGATGAGTTTGAGACGAGATTTATATCCTTCGGAAGGTATGACCCCGATACTATGTGTAGCGAGACCAGAAATATCCGTAAATATGTACATGAACCGAGACCAGCACTATGGTCTAGATTGGTCCCACTAGATATTTCTGCATATGAGGAGGCAGTGCGCAGGGCGCAACTCTGTGAGCAGGATTACGAGAGGAATGCCTTTGAGTTCGAGAAGTTAGCCGAAGCCAAGATAGAGATAGGAAGAGGTCGTTAGATATAGAGGTTTCAGTTATTGAGGAGAGAGGTCAGTAAGAGACCACGGATTGATGAGGTACGGGAGAGGCCTGTTAGATCTCCTATATATCCGGCCATAGCTCCTACTAGAGGTACTGTTATTGGAGGATAAAGGCCTACTACTGAGCAGTGCAGTAGATGTGGTAGATATCATGGCAGTAGACCTTGTTTGATGACTTCTATAGTTTGTTTCCATTGTGGGAAACCAGGGCATATTGCGAGAGCTTGCCTAGAGTGGATTGAGCTTGCCCCACAGAAAGGCTAGGAGTCAGAGAGAGCACAAGTCGATACATCCACTCCGAGAAGGAGAGCAATAATAGAAGAGAAGAGGAAGTAGGTGATTGGTCGAAGGCGAGTACATGCTTTGGACTAGGGCACAACTGATACTTCATCAAATGTGATTAAAGGTAACATCATGATTTTTTATCTTGAAGCATATGTTTTATTTGATCCTGGCGCCACGCATTCATATGTATCACCTTCATTTGCATGTAAGTTAGTGAAACATGTAGAGCGTACACCTTTAAGTAGGATGATGTTGATTAGTACGCCTATGGATAACAGTCAGCTAGTTGAGTATGTGTTTAATGACTGCAAGTTAAGAGTAGGGGAAAATGATATGATAGCTAATCTAATATTGCTGAATATGAATGATTTTGAGGTAAGCCAATCCATTCCTAAATTGGTTAGCTGCAAATCATGCTTTTTTATATTGTTATGCTAAGACGGTTATGTTTCCTACCCCTGAAAAATTTATTATAAAGTTTATTGAAAAGAAATGAAAGATGTAGTTGCAGTACTTAATAAAATGATTTATTATGCTGACTAAGAAATCAATATGTTGAAGGTTTCATTGCGTACAAGGTTGATACGGATAAGGGGCATCCGAAGTTGGTAGATATCCCTATGGTTAGGAAGTTCACAGATGTTTTCCTAGATGAATTACCATGGTTACCACCAGACAGAGAGATAGATTTGGTGCCTGGTACCGATCCTATTTCGAAACTACTATAGTTGGAGGAGCTTAAGAAACAGTTGCAGGAATTGTTGGATAGAGGGTTCATCAGACTGAGTGTTTCACCTTGGGGAGCACCGATTTTGTTTGTGAAGAAGAAGGATGGAAGTCTCCAATTGTGTATAGATTACAGATTGTTGAATAGGTCTACCATCAAGAATAGATACCCCTTTTCGCGTATTAATGACTTGTTGGATCAGTTTCGTGGAGCGCAGGTCTTTTCTAAGATTGATCTGAGGTCTGGGTACAATCAATTGAGAGTTCTGAGTGAAGATATACCCAAGACAGCATTTCGAACCCAATATGGCCATTATGAGTTCTTGGTTATGCCATTCGGATTGACGAATGGTCCCGTAGCTTTTATGACTTTGATGAACGATGTGTTCAAGCCATACTTGGATCAGTTTGTTATCATCTTTGTCGATGACATTTTGGTGTATTCGAGATACGAGGAAGAGCATGAGCAGTACCTGAAGATCGTATTACAGACTCTCCGAGAGAAGGAGTTGTCTGCTAAACTCAATAAGTGTAACTTCTGGTTAGCGCAAAACTTGTTTTTGGGACACATTGTGTCAAAGGAGGGTGTGTCAGTAGATCCATCCAAGATTGAGGCTGTAATTCAGTGGGAACAGCTAAGGACAGTTGTCGAGATCAGGAGTTTTCTGGGTTTAGCTGGATATTATCAAAGATTTGTTGAGGGATTTTCGAAGTTAGCCGCTCCGTTGACATGTCTCACTCGGAAGAATGTGGCATTCGTGTGGGATAATGATTGTGAGAGGAATTTTCAGGAGCTAAAGCATCGATTGACCACCACTTCGATTCTCACTATTCCTACCCGCTCAGGAGGTTATTTCAGTGTATACCGATGCTTCGCATCAAGGTCTGGGCTATGTATTGATGCAGGATAGGAAGGTAGTTGCTTATGGATCCAGACAGCTGAAGGACCATGAGACGAATTATCTGACCCATGATTTGGAATTAGCAGCAGTAGTGTTTGCGTTGAAGGTATAACACCACTACTTGTACGGTGAGAAGTTTTAGATTTATACTGACCACAAGAGCCTCTAGTATCTGTTCTTACAAAAAAACCTGAACATGAAACAGAGAAGATGGCTAAAGCTTCTTGTTGAGTTAATGTATTTTGAAATGACAAAACAAGTAAATTCAATAATATAAAGAAGATATAAAAACATGTTTAGAGGTTATCAGTACCAAAACTTAGAGTTCTGTTGATGAGAGATCGATCTGGCGTATGAGAGATCGATCTCCTGGGTTTGTCCTTGATGAGAGATCGATCTCAGGAAGAAATGAGATCGATCTGATAAGCTTTGAACCTATACAAAGGTATTAAGGAAGAGTGAGATCGATCTGTAAGGGTTAAGAGATCAATCTGCCTAAAACTAGAATTGAGGGATCGATCTGATCTAGGAAGAGATTGATCTCCCTTAAGAGCATAGACTGTAGATCGATCTGAAAGATCGATCCACACTCAAACAGAGAACTTATGAGATCGATCTGGTATGAAAGAGATCGATCTCCTCAAAGTCAGAGAGCTAAGGAGATCGATCTGTGGTATTGAGAGATCGATCTCCCCACTACGAGACTGCATGGCAGATCGATCTGTAGATCGATCTTGCCTCAAACAGAGAGATTGGGAGATCGATCTGCCTATTCGACAGATCGATCTCCCCTATCATTTTCAAATTAACAGATCGATCTGCTAACCTATGAGATCGATCTCCTTGTGTTATTGTGCTTTAATCTTGTAGGATTTATAACTAAGATATCGATCTAGCCAAGAAGGCAGATCGATCTGGCACTCTACTGGAGGTACCCAACGGCTAGTTTCTGCAAAATCTCAACGGGAAAAACAGCATTTAATGCTCCAACTACCAATCCTTCAGTATTTAACCAAGCATTGAAGACAATGAGAATAGAGACATTATTGCTGCACATTTTCTACATTCTCAAGCTTTCAACACTTTCATTCCTTGTGTCTTCATTCCTCATTTATTGAGATTTATTGTATAAGCTTAAGTGCAAAAGCTGTATTTGTCCTACCTACATTAAAGCTTCATTTTGTATTCATCCTTATCTTGAGAGAGAAGAGGATTGTTCCTCAGTGAGATAAATTGTAAGAGGGTGAATACATTTTCATATTGCAAAGGGTAGAGAGGTTATTCCTTAACCTGTAAAAGGAACATTGTAAACTTCTGTTGAAGGAGAGTAAGAAAGCACTTGACAAGAAGGTCAAGGAGAGAGGACGTAGGCAAAAGTTTGGCCAAACCTCTATAAACGATTGTGTTTGTTTCTCTCTTCCCTATCTTGCATTAAATTGTTTAATTTTATTATATTGCTTATTTTCATTTGCAAATTAAATAGGATTAAATTAAAATTTGCTTTTAACGTTAGAAAACCGATTCACCCCCCCCTCTCGGTAGAGCCAACACTTCTGAAGGACTATGACTGTGAGATACTTTATCATTCGGGTGAGGCTAATGTTGTAGCTGATGCTTTGAACAGGAAAAGCCTTGGGATGGTATCGTATATGATGGTCAGGGAACATGAGCTGTTAGAGCAGTTTGCTAGCCTCAGTTTAGGTGTTGTGCCTTCTAACATGGATATGGACCGTATGATAGCTAGCCTACGGTTGGAACCAATCTGTTGGACAGGATCAGACAGGCTCAGCAAAGTGATCCTTATTGTGTTGATATGACTAGTCAAATGCAGACGGGCACAACAATCGAGTATGAGATGAGTTCTAATGGACTACTAAGGTTCAGAGGTAGGGTGTGTGTTCCCGAGGACCTAGAGATCAGTAGATAGATTTTGTCAGAAGCTCATTCTTCGAGGTACACATTGTATCTGAAGAGTAATAAGATATATCATAACCTCCGGAGGGTGTACTGGTGGTCAGGTATGAAGAAGGACGTGGCAGAGTTTATGGCGAGATGTCTTGTTTGTCAGCAGGTAAAGGTATAGCATCAGAAGCCTGCAGGGTTATTGCAACCTCTACCTATGTCGACATGGAAATGGAAGCATATCACCATGGATTTCGTGATGGGTTTACCGAGGAACCATAGGAATCACGATGCCATATGGGTGATCGTTGATAGACTGATGAAGTCAACCCACTTCCTAGCTATGAGAGCTACCGATACTCTGATCTCATTGGTAGAGTTGTATGTATGCGAGGTAGTGAGGTTACATGGTATTCCAGTGAGCATTGTCTCTAATAGGGATTCCCGCTTCACATCCCACTTTAAGGAACATTTTAAGGAAGCCATGGGAACCTAATTGAGTTTGAGCACAGCTTTCCATCCTCAGACAGATGGTCAGTCAGAGAGGACAGTACAGACTTTGGAGGATATGTTGAGAGTGTGTGCGCTAGATTTTAGAGGCTCCTGGGATGATCATTTGCCACTAGCCAAATTCACCTACAACAACAGTTATCATTCAAGTATCAGGATGACACCGTATGAGGCTTTATATGGCCGTAGATGTCGTTCCCCTATTGGATGGGAAGAAGTGGGTAACCGAAAGATATTTACTCCTGATTTAGTCCTGAAAGCCTCTGAGGATTTTCGATTGATTGTTGAGAGATTGAGGACAGCTCAGAGCAGACAGAAGAGTTATGCTGACAGGAGATGAAAGCGACTAGAGTTTACTGTCGGTGAGTTAGTGTTCTTGAAAATTTCTTCTTCCAAGAGTATAGTGAATTCGGGAAGAGATATAAGCTGAGTCCTCGCTACATTAGACCCTTTGAGATACTAGATCGAGTGGGAGATAAGGCCTATAGGTTGGCGTTGCCATCAGACTTATCAGGTGTACATAACGTCTTCCACATTTCGATGCTTCGGAAGTATCACCCAGATCCAGTACATGTGATTAGTTATGAGCCGTTGGAGCTCAAAGAGGACATGTCATATGTAGAGAGTCGATTCGGATACATGATAGGAAGGAGAAGGGATTGCAGTCGAAGACGATCGTTTTGGTTAAGGTTCTCTGGTAGCACCACACTTTGGAGGAAGCTACGTAGGAATTAGAGAGCCTCATGCGAGAGAAACATCCCCAATTATTCGAGGATTTACTTGGTTCTAATTTGGAGGAACGAATTTCTTAAGGTGGGAGGATTGTAAGACCCAAAATTCGGTGTCATTTCTTAAAAAGTTGTCATTATAAATATGGATTCATGTAATCTTGATCAATAAAAAAGAAATAATTGAATTCCAAATCCAATTGATCAAGATACGAATTTATGGTGATAACCCGAAATTTTTCGCATTAGGAAATTATCTCGAAAATATGAAAAAATATTTTAGAAATAATAATAATAATAACAATAAATAAAAATATTTTTGAAAAAATAAAAATAAAATATGATGTACATATATATATATATAAATATATATATTCGTCGAAATAAATTAAATTATTTTACATGTATATGCATGTGGATATTACGGTATATAATACATTTTTTAGTATTAATATTATTATAATAATATTATAAAATATAAGATATTTTTTTATATGTATATATGTGTATTTTATTATAAGATATTTCTAAATATATATTATATTATATTATATTATAATATATATAATAATAACAAAATAGAAAAAATAAAAGAATTGAAAAAAAATGAAAATCATAAAACTGAAAACGTGCGAGGAATAGGAGGAAACTAATCCTCCTCTAATTTCTTCACCGGCAGCGACCCAGAGGCGGATGGCGAGAGCGGTGCTTGGCGAAGGGACGACCGGCACCGGGAGAACACTTGACAGCCACCACGCACCGTGAATCGTTGAAAAACGGGAGATCGGAGAGAGAGAAGCTACGGGAGAGAAGGGGAGAATCGACAGAATCCTGTGTCGATCTACCCCAGCCCAGGTCAAAAGAAAGCTTTAGAGGCGAAGCCAAACCGATTGGTGGTGGAATCAACCAGAGAACCAGCCGATGGTGCCGACAACGGCGAAAGGGAGAAAAATCGGTAGCGAAGTCGAAGAGAGAAAGGGGCGAACCGGCCATTTTTCGGCCAGTTGAGGGTTGGCCACTACCAGATCCCTGCACCACAAGTCCCGTGGAGCTGCTGGAAAACAAAGCTGATGAAGAACCGGCTGGCAAAGCTTCGAACGGTGACAAAGGGGATTGAATCGGTCCGAACCGGTTCAGCCAAGAGAGAGACAAAAAAAGAAAAAAAGAAAAAGAAAGGGAAAAAGGAGAAAAATTCGGTGATGCCCCGAGATTAAGGATAAGCCGACAAGCGATTGAAATTGATCGATTTAATTTTTGAAAAATTTATTTGGAATTATATTTGATCGAAATTGACCGATTTAAATATATAAATGTGTAGCGCGACAATAGGCGATGGACGGGAGTTTAATAGAGCATCAATTTTTGAGCCATCACGGAATCTCAGGTAAGTAAATCTCATTTACGACAACTTGTATGATTATACTGGTTAAATTAATCGCATAAATTTTGAAATAATTCCGTATAAAATGCCTTATGATTAGAATTGAAATCTGACTATCGTAAATGATTATATGAGCTATCCAAAGAGACTAGAAAATTCTTAAGATGATGTGATAGTGATGTTAGGCCAAGTATTCGGCCAAAAGTTTGTAATGGGCCAAGCTTGTGTAGCCATCGACCCAATTTAGATTATGGGTCCACAAGCGGCCTAATATGTGTTAATGAGCCCAATAAGTCAAATAGACTGTAGTAAACGCAAGAATTATATTTATTGGGTTAAACTGATATGAAAAAAATTTATCTGCAGCTCCGGAGAATAGACTGGGAGCGAAACCAGATTGCGGGTTGAGTAGCGTTGGGAAAGCGATTTTACTCGACGTGATTCCAGGTAAGGAAATTTTGTGAGTAGTTAGAGATGCCTGCACGTATTTTTGAGGGTATTTACATGGACTTAAAAAGTTCGAGGGTTCTAGAAAATGAATAAAATTTATAGAGACCCAATATAGGCAAATCACCATTTTACCCTTATTAAGGGTAAAATTTGGAAAATTAGAAAAGGGTAAATAAAGCATCGAAAACCTGTTTTTGAGTGTTTTTTACAGCTGTTTAGCAGAAGAATAGATAAATTGGCCAATGTTTTCATGATTGAGGAGAAATAGCACAATTATTGTGCTAATTTTACTGATTTGAAATCATCCCTTTTAAAAGAGTCATCTATCGAGTTATGTGAAAACAAATCATGCTGGAGCACTGCTCATACTCACTTTTATATGATTTATGCATGATATAGTGCTGGAGCGATTGCTTGTACTCAGTTTTACATGGGTTATACATGGCATAATACTGGAGCGTTACTCGTACTTGATTTTAATGAGTTTTGTGCATAGCATGGTACTGGAGCAATTTCTCGTACTTATTTTGATATGTGAATTATGCATGACCTGGTGCTGGAGTGTTACTCGGACTAGTGGTTGATTTTGTAATATGCATAAGACAATAATTGAGCGTGGTGCTGACTATGTGTACCACTCAAGATGTGTGAAATCTGAGAATTTCAGACATATTTTAATTATGTAATATGAACTTGAAGTGTAATTTATTGAGCTAAGTGAATTGTGGGAATTATATTTGGAGATTTATATGTTAAGTGTCTAAAATAAGGGTGAAACTAAGAGGTCAGATCAATCTTGGGGAAGGAGAGATCGATCTGGTGAGTTAAAAATGACAAGGAATGAGGAATTTAAGGAGCAGATCGATCTCCAATGGAAGAGGATCGATCTCCTTATGATTCTGTTTGAGAGAAGATCAATCTCATGAGGAAGGGATCGATCTCCAAATGATTCTGTTTGGGAGAAGATCAATCTCCTCAAGGAGCAGATCGATCTCATAAAGCCATAAAGAGATCGATCTCACCCCTCGACAGATCGATCTCCTAGGCATAAAATTACCCCAAACCGTCCCCAAATTTAAATGCAGATCGATCTCATCAAGAACCAGGTCGATCTCCTACCCTCAGTCAATATAAGGAACCCCTGCTTTCTCCTGTAATTTCATTTTCTCTCTCTTCGAACCCCCATTTTCACCTAGCCCTAGCTTTCTCACTCATCCAGAGCACCCGTTTCAATCCAAATCAGAGGCTGTGGCAAGAAGGAAAGTTGTTCCTCATCAAAGGGAGAACAACATACTTGGAAATCGTAAGACGGATTGAATCGAGGTAAGAGATAAGCTCTCCACAAGTTTTGGGTAATTTTTAAACCTCGATCTTGATATTTGAGATGATTTTGGTAATGATAGTTGTGGGCATTGTGTTGAAGTAGTTGGAAAATGATTAGGGATTAATGAAATTACAATGTAGTTAGAGTGATGTTGATATTTAGCAATTTTGGTAATTTTGAGAATTTTGAGCTATAAATGGAAATTTAGACAATGTGGTGAATTAGCATAGATAATTGGGCATAAGAAATGTAGGACGTTGAGATGTTGTGAATGAGATTGTAGTTTGGGGTAGAGTTACGAGAATCAAGAGATTTGAGGTGTTGTGAGCAATTATGCTCGATTTTGAGAATTGAGGTACTGTGATGATGAATATTGATGTTTTAACATCGTTTGGACAGCTCGGGAGTTCCAGAGTGGAATGCGAGACAAGTCCGTGATAAGGGGGAAATAATTGCACTATACGAGGTGCAAAGAGGTAAGGGAAATTAAACCAATTGTGTATGTGATTTTGAACTATTATAGCATGATTTGTGATTTATAAAACAAGCATGTTTGATGTGTCGTGTTTTTATGAGAATGCACACGATTTTTATAGCCGGTTGGAGCCCAATGTTTTTATGAGTTTATAATTGGGCTCTACGCTAAGCGATCTTGAGATTTGAGAAATGTGTGCGTGTTTTACCGGTTGGGACTCGATTTCAATATGTTTTGTGTTGAGTACAAAACGGTTTTAAATGAGTTTTATGAGAGAAAAACCACTATGAGTTCTACGTGAAGGCAAACCAGTCTTATGTGATAAGACTTAGGTGTGTGATTATGAGTACACACCGGGCATTGCTCTGGTAGCATGTAAGCCCGATTCTTCTCCGTTCTGGTAACGTGAGAAACCCCATTCTGTGGCTATGCCACGTATATTTGGTGGCCGTTGCCACGTGAGAACCCTATTTGGTGGCCGTTGCCACGTGAGAACCCTATTTGGTGGCCGTTGCCACGTGAGAACCCTATTTGGGGGGCGTTGCCATGTGAGAACCCTAATTGCTGGCCGTTGCCACGTGAGATCCCCCATTCAGTGGCTATGCCACGTATATTTGGTGGTCGTTGCCACGTGAAACCCTATCCTGTGGCTGTGCCACGTGTGAATTTAAATCAGTGGCTATGCCACTTGTGTTTAGTGGCTGTGCCACGTGTGAATTTAAATCAGTGGCTATGCCACGTGCGTTTAGTGGCTATGCCACGTGCGTTTAGTGGCTGTGCCACGTGTGAATTTAAATCAGTGGCTATGCCACGTGTGTTTAGTGGCTGCGCCACATGCATTATTATCACAGTGATTTTATCACGTTTATTGAGAAAGAGATTATCGCATTACTTTCACATGCTTTGTTATTGCTCTAGACTGAGCCTTTTTACTTCATGTTTTCACATGATTTGAGATATGAGAATATCGTTTTGAGTACTTTCATGCTATGGTTTTCAAATAAGTATAATGAGTTTCACATACAAATAAATATTTTGTGATGTGCATTTTGGTTTATGAAATGAGTCCCTTACCCCCTTTACTGAGCGATTTAGAAGCTCACCCTGTTTTCTTTCCCCCCAGATTTCTTCAAGTGAAAAAGGGTTTCCCTGCGACGTACGGAGTAGTGGCTAGTGGAGGACTTGAGCTCCAGGCCATATATTATATTTTGAGGTATCTTTTATCTTTTCATGTACCCAGACAATTATTGTAATTGCAGACACTTGATGTATAACATTGTATGGGATGTATTAGGATTAATTAACTTAATATTGAGTAATGTGTATGATACGATACATGTTATCTAGTGATGAGATCCTGAAGTATGATAAATGTGATGATGTATGACACTGCACAAGAATGCACCCTTAATTGTGAATTGATGAGTAAAAAGTTTTTAAATTGCCCTATTTTCCGCGTTTTCGGGGCGTGACAGAGCTTTCTTGGTATCAAAGCTTAGGGTGTCTAGTACTGTCAGTGTCGGTTAAGTGAAATAGAATACATCCCAAGTGTTTGTAATAGTCTGGTCATGAACTGAATCTGAGGATTGAGATTTCAATCAATTTTGATATGTACACGCAGGAGACGAGTTAAGATAGAGAATGAGTGGACGACGAGGTTGTTCGAGGAGGCAGGCAGAGTCCCCTCCACCACCTGTCCCTCAACCAGAGAGTCCTAACTCTCGATTTAATCGGATTGAGACCGATGTGAGGTAAGGTTTTGAGCAGATGGCAGCGTTATTTGCTCAACACTTTGGAGTTAATGCCTCAGGTACTACTCCTACACCACCACAAGGACCTCCCATACCCCCAGTGCCTCCCATCACTCAACCTGAGGACAGAAGTATAGTCCGACTGAAGGATTTTCTAAAGATGAATCCATCCGTATTTAGGGGAAAGAAGGATCCTACAGAGGCTGAGGAGTGGCTGACAGAGTTGAGAATTATATTTGATTATCTGGGATGCACCGATGCTGAGAGGGTTAGTATGAGTATATATATGTTGAAAGGGAGAGCTCGAGATTGGTGGGGTACTACCCAGGGTATTTTGATGTCCCGCCAGGATGTGATTGGTTGGGAAGAGTTTCAGAGAACCTTTAGGACCCAATATGTACCACGAGCCGCCCAGAGAAAGAAACAGGCCGAGTTTTTGAGTTTGGTACAGGGTGACATGTCTGTGGATGACTATGAGAACCAATTCACCGCGCTATTGAGATATGACCCAGAGACCTTCAAGAATGAAGAGCTCCGCACAGAGAAGTTTGTGTATGGATTGAAGCCCGTCATCAGAGATAAATTGATAGGGCTATGTATTACTGAGTTTGGAGATGCTTTGAGACGAGCACAAGAGATTGAAAAAGGAATTGAAATGGTACAATCCCAAAATGAGCTCAGAGCGGTGAATAGAGATAAGGGCAAGAGGCCAGCGATTTTCCAAACAGAGGCTCGGAGAGGTTCCTTCAGAAGAGGAAGGATTGAGGTGCAGAAGGGCAGATTAGAGAGACCCAGAGGTTACCCTAACATTAGAGAGACCCCTCGAGATGTCAGGCCTGAGATAAGGTTTTGCAGAAATTGTGGTCGAATACATGAGGGAAGTTGTACTAGGTCGATCCATGGATGTTTTAGATGTGGAGACATGGGTCACATGGTGAAGGATTGCCCTCAACCTCAGAAACCACATGTCTTGGAGCCCACTAGACAACAGCCTCAGAGAGTGAATCCCTAGAGACGGGCCACTGCTGCAGAGAAAGGAAAGAGACCTGTTACACAGGGACGTGTGTTTGCCCTGGATAAAGAGACCGCAGACACTTCTGCAGAAACTATAAGAGGTACACTCTCTGTCTGTAATCATAAGGCTCGTGTGTTGATTGATTCAGGATCCACGCATTCGTTTATTTCTGAGCATTTTGCATGTAGATTAAATTTGAAGTTTGAACCCCTAGAGTATATACTACATGTAAATACCCCTATGCATGAATCCCAGAGAACTGAGTTAATCTGTAAAGGATGTGAGATAAAAGTGGGAGGTAGAGTGATGTTAGCAGATCTAATCATGTTAAATATACATGGGTTTGATGTAATTCTGGGGGTGGATTGGTTGGCAACCAATCGAGTGAGTTTAGATTGCTACACTAAGATTGTAACTGTCTCCCTACCTGAACTTTACAGTGTACGGTTGAGATATTGAGGAAATGAATATGTGGAATTCTAGTAAGTAATTTGAGAATTTTAATATTATTTTGGAGAATATTAAATATGATTGTTCATGTGAAGGTTATGAGACACTCATCTCAGACGATGAGCGAGAACATCCGAGGATTGAGGATATACCTGTGGTTTGCGAATTTCTGGATGTTTTTCCAGATGAGTTACTAGGTTTACCACCAAAGAGAGAGCTGGAGTTTACCATTGATTTGGTACCAGATACTCAGCCGATCTCTAAACCTCCCTACAGGATGGCATTAGTGGAACTTGAGGAATTGAAGAAACAACTACAGGAGTTATTGGATCGACGGTTTATTAGACCCAGTGTTTCGCCGTGGGGAGCACCAATTTTATTTGTTAAGAAGAAGGATGGTAGTCTCAGATTATGCGTAGACTACCGATTGTTGAATAAAGCCACGGTGAAGAATAAATATCCATTGCCCAGGATTGATGATCTACTTGATCAGCTGAGAGGGGCATCAGTCTTTTCTAAGATTGATTTGAGATCAGGCTATCACCAATTGAGGATCAAGGAAGAAGATATTCCAAAGATGGCCTTCAGGACAAGGTATGGCCATTATGAATTTCTGGTGATGTCCTTTGGATTGACGAACGCCCTTGCAGCATTTATGAGATTGATGAACGAGGTGTTCAGAGACTATCTGGATAAATTTGTGATAGTCTTTATTGATGATATCCTGGTGTACTCTCAGTCGTATGAGGAGCATGCACAGCATTTGTGGTTAGTACTTCAGATACCCTGAAATAAACAATTATATGGAAAGCTTAGTAAGTGTGAATATTGGCTGGATCAGATAGCTTTCCTTGGTCATATAGTCTCAGAGGAAGGAGTATCAGTGGATCCAAGTAAAGTAGAGGCTGTGCTTAATTGGGAGAGACCGAGGACAGTTACTGAGGTACGAAGCTTTCTTGGTTTGGCAGGGTATTACAGAAGATTTGTGAAAGGATTTTCAAGGATTGCCGCTCCTTTGACTAAGCTCACGCGCAAGGAAACTCCGTTTATATGGACTGATCAATGTGAGCTCAGTTTTCAGGAGTTAAAGAGGAGATTGACAGCGGCACCTGTGTTAACTATTCCTGAGGGATCAGGAGGGTTTTCTGTTTATAGTGATGCTTCTCATCAAGGATTGGGGTGTGTGCTTATGCAGCATGAAAGAGTGGTCGCATATGGATCGTGACAGTTGAAAGACCATGAGCAGAATTACCCCACACATGATTTGGAGTTAGCCGTTGTGGTATTTGCCTTGAAGATCTGGTGACACTACTTATATGGGGAAAGATTCCAGATCTTCACTGATCACAAGAGTTTGAGATATCTCTTTGATCAGAAAGAGTTAAACATGAGACAAAGGAGATAGATGGAACTCCTTAAGGATTATGACTGCGAGATTCTATATCATCCGGGTAAGGCGAATGTAGTTGCTGATGCCTTGAGCAGGATGAGTATGATATCTGCTATGATGATCAGGGAATGGGATTTACTGGAGCAGTTTGCCGAACTCCGGATCAGAGTTAAAGAGATAAAGATTGGATTTTTGGCTAGCTTGCGAATAGAGCCCAGGATCATGGATCAGATGAGAAATGGGCAGCACAGTGATCAAAGATTGATAGATATGGTTAGCCAAGCTGAACAAAGTTCGCAGTCGGATCTCACCATCAGTGAGGATGGATTGTTGAGATTCAGAGGACGGATTTGTGTACTGGACGATGATACCCTAAAGAGACAAATACTGAGAGAATCCCATTGCTCGCGATACACCATGCACCCTGGGAGTACTAAGATGTACCGAGATTTGAGAAAGGTGTACTGGTGGAGTGGTATGAAGCGAGATGTGGCGAAATACGTAGCCAGGTGTTTAGTATGCCAGCAAGTGAAAGCTGAGCATCGGAAGCCCGGAGGACTACTATAGCCCTTACCTGTACCTACATGGAAATGGGAGCATGTCACTATGGACTTTATTATGGGTTTACCGAGGACCCAAAGAAGTCGTGACGCTATATGGGTTATAGTGGATAGATTGACCAAGAGTGCCCACTTCCTTTCCATCAAGAGCACAGATACTGTGGATGCCTTAGCTGAGTTGTATGTCAGCGAGATAGCTAGATTACATGGGGCTCCAGTGAGTATTACTTCTGATAAAGATTCCCGATTTACTTCTAGATTTTGGACCCAGTTTCAGGAGTCCATGGGATCTCGATTGAGTTTTAGTACCGCCTATCATCCTCAGACAGATGGTCAGTCCGAGAGGACTATTCAGACCCTGGAGGATATGTTGAGGGCGTGTACGATGGATTTTAAGGGATCATGGGATGATCACCTGCCCCTAGCAGAGTTTGCGTACAATAACAGCTATCATGTGAGTATTGGAATGGCACTTTTTGAGGCTCTATATGGTAGGAGGTGTAGATCCCCTGTAGCTTGGGAAGAAGTCGGTAACAGAAAGATAAATGCTCCCGAGCTTGTTGAGCAAGCTGTATAGAATGTAAAACTCATATGTGAGAGGTTACGGGCTGCACAGAGTAGACAAAAAAGCTACGCGGATGTGCGTAGACGGCCACTCGAGTTTGATGTTGGTGATGCAGTATTTCTGAAAATATCACCGAGTCAGGGTATCATGCGATTTGGGAAGAAAGGGAAATTGAGTCCTCGATACATAGGACCATTCGAGATTCTTGAGAGTGGGAATGGTAGCTTACAGATTAGCATTACCCCCACAGATGTCCGGAATACACAATGTTTTTCATGTGTCTATGTTGAGGAAGTACCACCCGGACCCTTCTCATGTCATAGAGTATGACGAGATGGACATTCAAGAGGATATGAGCTATACTAAGGAACCTATCTGGATTCTCGATAGAAATGAGAAGGTACTGAGAACTAAGAGCATCCCATTAGTGAAAGTTTTGTGGAAACATCACTCAATGGAAGAGGCAACGTGGGAACTAGAGAATCTCATGAAAGAGAAATACCCCCCATCTACTTGACTAGTTGAGTTGAATTTGGAGGACCAAATTCTTTTTAAGGTGGGGAGGATGTGAGATCTGAGAATTTCAGACATATTTTAATTATGTAATATGAACTTGAAGTGTAATTTATTGAGCTAAGTGAACTGTGGGAATTATATTTAGAGATTTATATGTTAAGTGTCTAAAATAAAGGTGAAACTAAGAGGTCAGATCGATCTTGGGGAAGGAGAGATCGATCTGGTGAGTTAAAAATGACAAGGAAGGAGGAATTTAAGGAGCAGATCGATCTCCAATGGAAGAGGATTGATCTCCTTATGATTTTGTTTGAGAGAAGATCGATCTCATGAGGAAGGGATTGATCTCCAAATGATTCTGTTTGGGAGAAGATCGATCTCCTCAAGGAGTAAATCGATCTCATAAAGCCATAAAGAGATCGATCTCACCCCTCGACAGATCGATCTCCTAGGCATAAAATTACCCCAAATCGTCCCCAAATTTAAATGCAGATCGATCTCATCAAGAGCCAGATCGATCTCCTACCCTCAGTCTATATAAGAAACCCCTGCTTTCTTCTGCAATTTCATTTTCTCTCTTCCAACCCCCATTTTCACCGAGCCCTAGCTTTCTCACTCATCCAGAGCACCCGTTTTCGTCCAAATCAGAGGCTGTGGTAAGAAGGAAAGTTGTTCCTCATCAAAGGGAGAACAACATACTTGGAACTCATAAGACGGATTGAATCGAGGCAAGAGATAAGCTCTCCACAAGTTTTGGGTAATTTCTAAACCTCGATCTTGATATTTGAGATGATTTTGGTAATGATAGTTGTGGGCATTGTGTTGAAGTAGTTGGAAAATGATTAGGGATTGATGAAATTACAATGTAGTTGGAGTGATGTTGATATTTAGCAATTTTGGTAATTTTGGGAATTTTGAGCTATAAATGAAAATTTAGACAATGTGGTGAATTAGCATAGATAATTGGGCATGAGAAATGTAGGACGTTGAGATGTTGTGAATGAGATTGTAGTTTGGGGTAGAGTTACGAGAATCAAGAGATTTGAGGTGTTGTGAGCAATTATGCTCGATTTTAAGAATTGAGGTACTGTGATGATGAATATTGATGTTTTAACATCGTTTGGACAGCTCGGGAGTTCCAGAGTGGAATGCGAGACTAGTCCGTGACAGGAGGGAAACAATTGCACTATACGAGGTGCAAAGAGGTAAGGGAAATTAAACCAATTGTGTATGTGATTTTGAACTATTATAGCATGATTTGTGATTTATAAAACAAGCATGTTTGATGTGTTGTGTTTTTATGAGAATGCACACGATTTTTATAGCCGGTTGGAGCCCAATGTTTTTATGAGTTTATAATTGGGCTCTACGTTAAGGCGATCTTGAGATTTGAGAAATGTGTGCGTGTTTTGCCGATTGAGACTCGGTTTCAATATGTTTTGTGTTGAGTACAAAACGATTTTAAATGAGTTTTATGAGAGAAAAACCACTATGAGTTATGCGTAAAGGCAAACCAGTCTTATGTGATAAGACTTAGGTGTGTGATTCTGAGTACACACCGGGCATTGCTCTGGTAGCATGTAAGCCCGATTCTTCTCCGTTCTGGTAACGTGAGAAACCCCATTCTGTGGGTATGCCACGTATATTTGGTGGTCGTTGCCACGTGAGAACCCTATTTGGTGGCCGTTGCCACGTGAGAACCCTATTTGGTGGCCGTTGCCACGTGAGATCCCCCATTCAGTGGCTATGCCAGTATATTTGGTGGCCGTTGCCACGTGAAACCTATCCTGTGGCTGTGCCACGTGTGAATTTAAATCAGTGGCTATGCCACGTGTGTTTAGTAGTTGTGCCACGTGTGAATTTAAATCAGTGGCTATGCCACGTGCGTTTAGTGGTTGTGCCACATGTGAATTTAAATCAGTGGCTATGCCACGTGTGTTTAGTGGCTACACCACGTGCATTATTATCACAGTGATTTTATCACGTTTATTAAGAAAGCGATTATCGCATTACTTTCACATGCTTTGTTATTGCTCTAGACTGAGCCTTTTTACTTCATGTTTTCACATGATTTGAGATATGAGAATATCGTTTTGAGTACTTTCATGCTATGGTTTTCAAATAAGTATAATGAGTTTCACATACAAATAAATATTTTGTGATGTGCATTTTGGTTTATGAAATGAGTCCCTTACCCCCTTTACTGAGCGATTTAGAAGCTCACCCTGTTTTCTTTCCCCCCAGATTTCTTCAAGTGAAAAAGGGTTTCCCTGCGACGTACGGAGTAGTAGCTAGTGGAGGATTTGAGCTCCAGGCCATATATTGTATTTTGAGGTATCTTTTATCTTTTCATGTACCCAGACAATTATTGTAATTGCAGACACTTGATGTATAACATTGTATGGGATGTATTAGGATTAATTAACTTAATATTGAGTAATGTATATGATACGATACATGTTATCTAGTGATGAGATCCTGAGGTATGATAAATATGATGATGTATGACACTGCACAAGAATGCACCCTTAATTGTGAATTGATGAGTAAAAAGTTTTTAAATTGCCCTATTTTTCGCGTTTCCAGGGCGTGACAAGATGCCACTGTAGTTTTAATGTGATATACATGAAATGATTTAAAACTGTGCTGAGTGTAGACTGAGTGTCACGCAGATGAGATGCTCGCACGTGGATTTTGAGGCATGGGTTGGTTACCGATGTGTTATATGGTGGATAAGACCTTTGACAGGCACCCCAGGACCGTGATGTGGGATAAAACCTATGGTAGGCACCCCAGACCATGTGGGTCCACGGAGTTGTGATGCCCCGCACACCGAGGCCTGTGTAGTCTGGGATCACAGTATAGGATATGGCCATAGTCTAGGATATTATTGCATATAGCCACCGAGTCTCACATGATTATATCACATGTTTTTATGATTTCGGGTAGACTTGAGGGATGGGTTGTCGCGTTTTTCAAAAATCACTACAAATTTTTCGCGAACTTACCACACTTCACTTGTTGGGCTGTGAGTCAATATCCATCACTCAGTTTCATTTATTATATATATGCATAACAGACAATACTTTCGTCTCAAGCACTAACATCGCGGAAGCTCATAAAGTTACTATTTCATAATTAGAAACTCATTTACATTGCCTTACATATACATCCCCCTATAAACATGACTACATCACTATACACTATTATTCAGATACAAAAAGTACAAATGTGTGTATACCTCGATACTACTGGATAGCTGTGTGTAAAAGATCACAGGACAAACGCAACTTATACACTCTACTGAAATGCTCTGTAGAGGGGGAAAAATAAAGGGATTAGCATAACACGCTCAGTAAAAAATATATGAAAGAAGGTAGATAACCACACTATCTACGATGCTCATAATGCATGTGTTATCATCTCGTAAAACAAATGGATTTACTTTTCAAAACACTTGTATTAATATATGAAAGCAGGTAGATAATCATACTATCCACTATGCTCATGGTGCATGGTTTATGCTGAAAATCCATGGCATTCACAAAACCATTATAGTAAAACACAAAGCAATTTACTGCCAAAAACCAAATATCAACTCTCGTTCAGAGTAAAATATTTCTGTGTTCACTATTGAAACTCACATTTAAATCATATTCTCATTTCAAAGGGTTTCATCATAGAAATCAAATCATAATTAGTTTCATCACCAAAACCAATAAAATTAGGTGAGACTAGGCAGTGATCCACACAAATCCAAGGGACAATTGGCCAAAGTCCAAGACCCACAAGCTATCACGGATCAGGTGTGCCAGGGTGTCTCTGAGTCCGAGGAGGGGATTAGTCTATCCATCGGCTCCTATCTAAGGACTATCATAAATCAGAGCAATGACACAGCATGCCCGAGTCCAAAGACGCAATCCTCACATCTCATAGTTACACAATACAGTGTACTCCATGTCTACACGGTACGATGTACTCCATGAACCACAGTACAATTACCACACAATTGTAGGTGCCTGAGTCACAAGCTCACCACCCCAACCAAATAAATTATCAACCATAGCTTGTCGTCTCAGATCTAGTGCAAGCAAGTTAGTGTGACACATAGTCAACACGAGGGCTCCAGCACGATCTCAATCACAAATCACAACAGAATCCAGTGTGAGCAGTGCTACAGCACGGTCTGTTCGTATGCAATACCAAAATCAAGTGCGAGTGGATCTGGATAAATCCACAGATCTCATCATAGCTCTAGCACAATTTTACACACATAAAACAAACAGCTGGCTCTATTTCCCACCACAGTGGTACTCAAAACAGAGTGCGATATGTAAAACGGTACAAAACATAGTGAGAGGGTAACATCCCATCAAATCACTCGTCAATAAAATCACACTTTAGAAAAACGTGCAATTTCATGCATACAGTTAAATCATCAGCCAGTCTATCATTTCAGTTTCACAAAATCTCTTTTTCACAGAGAAAACATGGATGTCATGCACTTTATGCATTTCCAAAATTCTTGGGTCTAAGGGTATTTTCGTAATTTTCCCATATTTTGGTACTATCCAGAAATTTCGAATTCATACTCTATACGAAATTTAAGTGAATGTAAATGACGATAAAAATACGTACAGCTATCTCTAAGAGCTCGCATAGATCCTTTACCTGGAATCCGGTCGAATACACTTTTTCACCTTTTTCCACTTTTCGTAAATCAATCTATCCGGCTCCAAATATATCTCCTGGAGCTGCAGATAGTTATTAATCAGATTAATTAAGTCGAATAACTCATTTATCCTTTTCTATACAGTCTATTTCATCCAATGAGTCCAATTGCTCTTATTGGGACTCGTTGCCTCTTATTGGGCCCAACTCTATTTTAAGCTCATTTCGAATTTACTATTTATTTTGTCAAGGCCTATTAGGCTCCTTAGGCCCATTAACAATTATTGGGTCATTTGTGGGACCCATTAAAACTTTTATCACGTTATTTTAAGCATTTTCTAACATAAAGTATTTTATACGGAGTAAATCCGAAACTTATACGATAAATTCCTAACTCGTATAACTATACAAGTTATAGTAAGGGAGAATCACTTACTTGAGTTTCTATGATGGCTCGTAATTCGAGGCTCAATCAAATTCACATTCGTCGCCTATTGTCTCGCTACACATTTATATATTTAACCCGAGTAAATTTCGGTCAAATATAATTTCAAATGAATTTTTCAATAATTAAATCGATCAATTTTGACCGCTTATCAGCTTATCCGTAAACTCGGGGCATCACCGAATTTTTTTCCAAAATTTTTTTTCTCTCTCCTCTTTTTATCTCCTACTGAATCGGTTTGGACCGGTTCAGTGGTGATTTGGCCGTTGCCGGCATTTTCGGTTAGTTCTCGGGGCGATTCGGCCACCATTCGACGAGTCTCGGCTTGGGGAGGCTTCGGCTGGCTTGGCTCAAGCTAAATTGGCGCTAGTGCCGTCGAATCTCTCTTTTCTCCCTGCGGCCTTCTCCTCACCAATCTGCCTTTTGTCAGCAATCTACGGCGCGTAACGGCGCTCGACGGTCCCCTGGGTGCTAGTCGTCCCTCGTCGGTGTCTTCCTCATAGTCGTTGCTCGTCGGAGACGGAAGGCAGGATCAATCGGGTTCTCGATCCATTGTGCCCGATTTCAGCTTTTATTTCCTTTTTTTTCAGATTTCTCTTCTTCTTATATATATATATATATATATATATATATATATATGTATGTATGTATCAAAATTACCTATAATACCCTAAAATATCTTAAAATTTAAAATACATCAATATAATATTATTATAATAATATTATATTACCATAATTTATTTTATACACTAATATTCACACGCACATGTACATGTATATATATTTCAACAAATATATATGTACCTCATATTTTATTTTATTTTCCCAAAAATATTTCTCCATATTTTCGCAATAATTCCCGAGATGGAAAAGTTTTGGTTCTATTGCAATAAATTGATATCTTGATCAATTGGACTTGAAATTTAATTATTTTTTCTTTATTGATCAAGATTACATAAATCCAAGTTTACAATGACAATTTCTTAAAAATGACACCGAATTTTCGGATCTTACATGGGTCGGAACCTGATTGACATGTTTTAATTGCTGAATGACATATTTTACATGTTTGAATATAAATGGCATGATTTACCTTAAAGGCATTATGAGCTTACAAAGATGCAGGGTTTGGCATGAAATGCCTGTATTTATGAACCCAACATCATTTCTGTACATGTGATTAAATATGTACGTATTATATCAGTTTTCCTATACATGTTTTTAATGTGAAATAAAGGAAATAGTAGTTCAAGGCATAGCATTATTTTCAGTAGATAGTGTAGTTATCTACTTGCTTGCTTGATTTCCTTACTGAGCTAGTGAGCTCACCCCTTTCATTTTTCACCTCTCTACAGAGCATCCGCAGTAGATAGTATACGGCTAAGGACTTGCATTCCTTGTATCCGCTGCATTCCCATCGAGCGAAAGGTATACACATTACGTACGATTTTGTATCTGAACATATAAACAACATAGTGATGCAAACGGATGTAATATTGGGGATGTGTTTATATATTAATATAGTGAGCTCACTTCTGATGTAAAAGAAATTACAGTCAATAGATAGTTTATATTGACATGTATGTATGATATATATAATGGATGATAGGGTAAATAAGAAAGGTGGTACTAATACTGAATCACAGTCCAACTGTTGGTAAATAGAAAGGTAAGTAAATAGCGAAATATTTGTAGTGGTTTTTGGTAAAAGTCGGTCGTAACAGATGCATCCGTGTGAACTTCGAAAGGCAACTGAAAAAATCTAGCAGTCTTATCACTGGCTCGGACATTACTGCCCTCTTGATTTCTTGGATAGCTTATTCACAATCATCAGACTACTCCCACTCCTTGTCTTTCTTTAGAAGATCTGACAAAGGACTCACCATCTTGCTATAACCCTTGATGAATCGCCTATAATAATTGGCCAATCCTAAGAATGACCACAACTCTGGGACCTTTGTAGGGGCTTGCCACTCAAGAATGGCCTGGATCTTTCTCTCGTCCATATGGATTTGCCCGTTACTAACTTTATGGCCTAGAAACATGATTTTCCGCTGAAAAACTCACACTTTTCCTTTTTCACATATAGAGAGTGCTTTCTCAAGGTCTCGAACACCAACTTAAGGTACTTCACATGTTCTGCTAACGTCCAGCTATATACCACAATGTCATCTAGGTATACTACCACAAAGTGGTCCAAGTACTCATAAAGCACATCGTTCATCAGGTTGCAAAATATCATAGGTGCATTAGTTAAACCGAATGGCTTAACTAAAAATTCAAATAAGCGGTGCCTCGTCACGTAAGTCATCTTGTGTTCATCTCCCTCGGTAATTCTTACTTGCCAATAACTCGATCTCAGGTCTAACTTTGTAAAATATGCCGCCTTCGATAACTGGTCGAATAGGTCAGCGACATTTGGAACATTATACTTGTTCTTGACTGCCACCTTATTCAGGGCTTGATAATCAACACACATTCGTTGTATGTCATCCTGCTTCTTTTGGAACAAAACTAGGGCTTCATACGGCGCCTTCGATGGTTGGATGTATCTCGCCTCCAACAACTCACCAAGTTGTTTCCTCAACGCAACTAATTCTAAAGGACCCATCGGTGGGGTGCTTGTGCAGATCATCTAGTTCTTGGTTCCAACACGATTTTTTTATCAATAGCACGCTTAGGTGGTAGCGCCTTAGGTAATTCAGGGGGCATCACGTCACTGTAATCATCTAGCACCACCGCTATCTCATCACGT
The DNA here is from genome assembly GCA_033439115.1 of Firmiana major. Lineage (NCBI taxonomy): Eukaryota > Viridiplantae > Streptophyta > Magnoliopsida > Malvales > Malvaceae > Firmiana > Firmiana major. The sequence goes on along the minus strand of CM065907.1, from coordinate 36,062,621 downwards.
ACCTCGATAACCTTATCTGGTTTCACCTCGACCAGGGCAGCAAGCATGGTTATCTCCCCCTTCTTTAACCCAGTATTCACCTGTGAAGCCGACTATAGCAATGGCTTCGTTGCACTTTTTCCCCTCTCCATCAGGATAAAGTTTGGACTTGCTTCATCAAAGATCATCAATCCACCAAGATGTGGGATGGCAAATGCCTTCGCTTGCATGAAAAATTTGATGCCCATGATTACATCATAATCATCAATAGGCAAAGCCAAGAACTTATAATCTTGTTGCCATGTCCCTATCTTTACCGATGCGATAGCCGTTCCTTGGATACATTGGGCATTTGAATTGACTCCCTTCACCTGATTGTTACTCCTTGTGACCTTCAGGCCAAGATGATCAAATGTGCCCAACGAGACAAAGTTGTTGGTTGCACCCGTATCAAGCATAACTCGAATCGACCTTCCATTTACCTTAGCTTTCACGTACATTAGTCCCTTCCTAGGAGCTTGTTTCTCAGTCCAGATTGCATTGAGCAACTGCATAGGGGCAACTTGTGGACACTCTTCTTCGGTATCCTCCTTACACATGAGGGTCGTTAGCTTGGTCCTTTTGGGGTAATCTTGGGCCTTATGATTCCCATTACACAAGAAACAACTCAAATCTCTCTTGCTTTGGGGTGGATCCGGTCCCTTCTGCTTAGAATACTCAGCCTTGTCCTTGTTTTTTCGGTGCTTCTTCCTGTCCTTCTTGTCTTTCCCCTTATTGCCATCAGGATTACTCTTATTCTTTACTCCAATATTCAAAGAAAAACCCAATTTGTAGTCTACCAAACTGTCAGCAGTTGTAATTGCCTAAGACAGGTCCTTGACATTCTGCCTACGTAACTTAACGTGAACTCATGGTTGAAGTCTTGAGAAAAAGTTAAACAACTTATCCTCCTCTGACATATTCTTCACGTCCAACATCAAAGAGCTAATCTCCTTGACATAGTCTGGCACAAAACCTGTGTGCTTTAACTTCTTGAGTGCCTCTCTCGCGACCCATGCCGCGTTCAAGGGAAGAAATGGATCTCCCAATTCCTTCTTCAATACATCCCACGTTTCGATCTTCGGACGATTAACACTGTCATCATTTTCTAGTCTGCCTCGCCACCATAGCTTAGCATCACGAGCGAGGTACATGCTAGTGAATGTAACTTGGTCCAGCTCTGATATTCTGGCAACCTTAAAGTACTGCTCCATGTCCCATAAGAAATTCTCAAGCTCCTTAGCATTACGAATTCCCACAAACTCTTTTGGTTCAGGCACCTTGATCTTTTTCTAAAGATCGTTACTTTCACCCCCTTTGCTACTACTAGAAGCCTTAGTCTACTTTGTAACAATCATAGCACGTTTCATCAGTAAAACGTCAGCCTTAAGGAAATTTAATTGTACCTTAAATTTCTCTGAAAGATCGCGAATTTGCTGCAAGACGCTGATGTAGCGGTTAGCATGCTCATTCTGCATGTCTATGGCTAGTTGTGTCAGCTCCTGGACACTACCTGCTATGGCTTGAATCTGATCAGCCATTGAACCCGCTTTCTCTTACGGTACGCCCACCATCACTTCAAGAACAGCAACTCAGTAGATTAGCTCTTGTGTCATGATCAAAAACTCAAGCTCTGATACCAGATTATCACAGGGTTATCCACTCTTAGAATCGCACTCGGTGATGGCCTAAGTTCCTCCGCGAACTTAGTCAACCAATTCCCCACTTCTAGTTTAAATACAGGTTAGCACGCAGCAATAATCACACTTGAGCAGTGATAGTCACACTCGAGCAAGTAAAAACCAACTAAAGAATACACGCATAGCAAAGAAATGAACACTCAAGCTTTTAAGGGAATTCTCCCTCACCCTTTTTATTAACTGCAACAAAAAGGATTACAAGACTCAGAGATAGACCGCTCTCTGATTGCTCTTTACTCTCTCTTATTTTGAGCTTTCTGTTCCCCCAAAGAGGTTTATATAGGCAAGTGAGGACATCTCCCTTACATAGGCACTAGAGTTTAATTACAGCATAAACTCTCTAAGATTAATTCCCACTAGACTTAGGACTCTCCGGATGATCGTCACCTCAATGCTTCCAAGTGATAAGGTCTGCCAAGACTTATCCGCATCTCAGTCCGTGGCTCGCATTCCTCGTGACTCATCTTCACCTTATGAGGTTCACGTCGCGTATTTTTTAGGCACGTATCTAACGACTCCATAATTAACGCTCCAGCCATCAACTCTCTCACATGGTTCACGTCGGATGGTGTTGTGCAGGTTTATCGCAACCCGCAAACCACGATTATCGCCTGTCTGTGTCTCAGTGTCTAGCCTGGTAAGCCACCCGGGCTAAGTACCTGTCTCACCTATCTCGCTCATTCTCGTGTGCGCATATCCATAGCGCAAGTCTACCGATGTTCGGGCTCAGTGCAAGGCTTCACCCGCTCCTAGCACCAATTACGTTGTCGTAACCCATTTTCCTTACATTCATACCATTAATTATCACACATCACGACTTCAGACATAGATTAGTTGGGCTATGAGTCGATGTCAATCGATTACTTCCTATATACTTCAATTCATTTACAACTTATGCATCCATAATAAGAGATTGTACTTATAATAATTTACATTCGTTTACATTGGTTTACATATCAGTACTAACATATATACATCACTGTACGCTGTCATGTTTAGATACAAAAGACTACAAAAGTGTATATACCTTTCGCAAGTGATAACAGCTGCAGGCAGAAAGAAAATACAGGAATCTACCACAGAGCTCTCACTACTGGAACTAATATGTGGAGAGATGAGAGAAAGGGGTGAGCTAACACGCTTAGTAAGGAACATATGGAAACAGATAGATAACCAAACTATCTACGATACTCATAATGCATGTTTTATCATCTTGTAAAACAAATGCATTCCACTTATCAGATTTCAAGACAGACACATTCATTTTGCCAAATATTAACATATAATGCCATGTCACATATTAAAACATGCAGATCTGTATCATTCAGGATCAGTTCAGATGCCAGTTCAAAAATCATTTCAGCAATTATATCAAAAACAGAATACGAAATCAATCAGAAACAGAAATCAGATTCAGATTTCAAAAACAGATCAGAAAATCAAATCAGTTAGAGAGACCAGGCAGAGATATACGGTAAATCTAACGACATATGGCCATAGTCAATGACCCCAAGCAATCACTAGCTAAGTGTGCAAAGGTATCCAAAAGCATACAAATCAGATGTCCGAAGACTAGTGGTATGGTACAACGTACTTCGTGTTGTCTACACAGTACAAAGTACACCATGAACCACAATAGATAATCAAAAGGGTTGTGGGGTGCCTGACTCAAGGATTTATCACCCTAACCAAAATCATCAACCATAGCCTATCTCAAAATCCAGTGTGAGCCTTGAGTGTGACATTCAGTCAACACCCCGCTTAAACACAATTTATTCACATATCACATCAAATCTAGTGCGAGCAGTTCTATGTAACTTACAAACATCACCACAACTCTAGCACGATTTTATTCACATATCACATCAAATCTAGTGCGAGCAGATCTGGGTAGTTCACAGATCTTATCATTGCTCTCGCACAATTTCACACACACAAAATAGATAGGTGACTCGCTTTCCAACAGAAATGGTACTCAAAACCGAGTGCAACACGTAAAATGGTGCAAAACAGAGTGAGAGGGTAACTTCTCATCAAATCAAATCAAACTTTAGAAAAATGTACAATTTAATGTATACAGTCAAATCGTGAGCTAGTCTATCTTTTTCGCTTTACTAATTCCCTTTTTTCACATAGAAAATATCGAATTCATGCACTTTATGCATTTTCAAATTTTCCCAATTCTAAGGGTATTTTCGTAATTTTCTCATATTTGGGCATCATTTATATTATTCCATATTTGTACTCTATACAAAATTTAAATACTTGAAAAAGGAAAAAAAATATTTGCACAACTACCTCTAAAAGCTTGCATAGATCCCTTACCCAAAATCTAGTCGAATGTTCTTTTCACCTTTTTCACTTTTCACAATTCGGTCTATCCGGCTCCAATTATATCTCCTGGAGCTGCAGATGGTTAAAAATCATATCAATTAAGTTTGATAACTCACTTATCCTTTTCTACACAATCTATTTCATCAAATGGGCCTAATTGCTCTTTATTGGGCCCGTTGCTTCTTAATGGGCCCAACTCTATTTTAAGTCCATTTCGACTTTACTATTCATTCTATCAAGGTCCATTAAGGTCCTTAGGCCCATTAACTCTTATTGGGTCAGTCTTAAGGCCCATTAACCACTATTGGGCTAAATGCCTTAAACTTGGCCCATGAACACATTCGACCATGGCATGGTGGTCGAACACCCATCACACCACCATGGCCAATTGCTAGCCATCACCACGCCAACCATGGCCTAATCTCACTTAGGCATTTTATCAAACACTTGGATGGGAAGTCTTAAGCCTTTAACAAAGTTTATTTTGGAATTTTATCAAACACCTTCCATGCTAGCAACATAACTATATCCAGTTCAACAAATTGGTTTCTTTTAATCATGTCATCATCATGTACATGATCTAACCTATCCATACATACATTAAAATCATAAGCATACTCATAGAATTTCAAAAACCCATTTTCAGTCTAAGCTTGTTCATCACCTTTGGTGATGTTTTGCCATGCAATTCATACACAAATCAACTCCATAAAATCCCTAGATTAACATATGTAAGATTAGTGCATTAAAAACTCACCTAGCTTATGCTTTGTTCTTTGAGCGAGACTTGTGGAAGGGGTTGACTTCTCCAAATCAGTTTCTTGGTTGCTGGTTTTGGACTATGTTATTCTCCTCATCATAGGAAACAACTTTCATGAAGACAACTTGTTCCAAATATGCCTTTAGATAGGTGATTTCTAGAGTGAGAAAGCTTGAAAACTTATATTTCCATGGTTTCTTTGTTTTGGCCGAGAATGCGAGGGAGAAGAAGACTAGGAAATCTGATTTTTCCTTAGCCAATTTTCAGCCATTTAACCTTAAATTTCAGCCCAATTTGGGCTTGTAATTGGTCTTGGGTTTAGTAACTTTTGGGCTTAGGTTTTAGGCTTTAACATTTTCTAATGGGTATTGGTTTTTGGGCTTACATTTTGGGCTTTCGGTTTGGGCTTTTCTTCAATGTTATAAGGCTGGATTTTCATAGGTAATTGGGCCTACTATATGTCTTAAATTTCAGCCCAATTAATGGCCTAAATTTGGCCCATTTAAGCTTGCACACTTGGCCCATTAGTTTTAAGGCTTAATGGGCTTAAGCCATTTAGCTACTTGGCCTAAAATCTATCTTCAATTTCAGCTCAATTAATTTAATCCAAATTTAATTTAATTTATTTTCCATATTTAAGAGGCTAAAAATTTAGCGTTTTAACCAAAATAATTCTTCCCACGCTTTAACCATGGTTAGCTCTTATGGTCAAAGTCAACATTTTTTAAGTAACATGACTTTTCTTGACCATTGACCATGTTAACTTTTGTCCAAAAATCCCAAAAGTGAGGTTTCTCATGATTAAGACTCCCATCTCTGCGTTTTAATAGCTTTCGAGAGACGAAAATGCTAAAAACAGTTCAAACGATTGATTTTGAGCTTGTTTGGGTCCTTTTTGGCATTTTCACTACTTTGACCTTATCGGGACCAAACCAAACCAAATTTCTTTCTTGAACTATCCTTATTTGGATGTTTTAAGTTTTTATCTTCAGTCAAAATGATTGGCATCCCTTTCGGTTTAGCTTGAGCTCACTTTAGCTCACAATTGGGTATTTTAATGCTTTTAAGGCATTTTCTACTTTTACTTGCACTTTGAATTGTGATACAATTTTTCTTATGATTGCTATAACATATATCAATGTTTACAATGGTGAATCATAAGTTGTAGAATACAAAAGTGCAGGTCTTACATTCCTCTCCACCTTAAGAAATTTGGTCCTCCAAATTAGAACCAAGTCAATCCTTGAACAACTCTGGGTACTTCTCTCGCATCAAGCTCTCCAATTCCCACGTAGTTTCCTCTGAAGTGTGGTACTACTGCCAAAGAACCTTAACCAGAGAGATCGTCTTAGACTATAAGACCTTCTCTTTTCTGTCCAATATCCAAATCGACTTCTCTATATATGACAAATCCTCTGTGAGCTTCAACGGCTCATACTGAATCACATGTGACGGGTCTGGATGATAATTCCGAAGCATCAAAATGTGGAAGACGTTATGCACACTCGCTAACTCAGGTGGCAATGCCAACTTATAAGCCTTGTCTCTCACTCGATCTAAGATCTCAAATGGTCCAATGTAGCGAGGACTCAACTTGCCTTTTTTTCCCGAATCTCATGATACATTTGGAGGGAGAAACTTTCAGAAACGCTAATTCATCAGCCATAAACTCTAATGGTCGTCGTCTCGTATCAGTGTAGCATTTCTGCCTACTCTGAGCTATCCTCGATCTCTCACATATAAACTGGACATCCTTAGAGGCTTGTTTCATTAAATCGGGAGCAAATATATTTTGGTCACCCACTTCTTCCCATCCAATCGGAGATTGACACCTACGACCATAAAATGCTTCATACGGTGTCATCCCAATACTCAAGTGATAGCTATTATTATAGGCAAATTCAGCTAATGGCAAATGGTCATCTCAGGAGCCTATAAAGTCCATTACACAAGCTCTCAATATATCCTCCAAAGTCTGGATGGTTCTCTTTGACTAAGGGTAGAAAGTTGTACTGAAACTCAATCAGGTTCCCATGGCTTCCTGAAAATGTTCCTAGAAGTGGGAAGTGAAGCGGGAATCCTTGTCAGACACGATACTCACTGGAACGCCATGTAGCCTCACAATATCTCGTATATACAGGTTTGCCAATGCACTCAGAGTATCTGTAGCCTTCATAGCTAAGAAGTGAGCTGACTTCGTCAATCTATCCACAATCACGCAAATGGCATCATGGTTCCGTCGGGTCCTCGGTAAACCCATGATGAAATCCATGGTGATGTTCTCCCATTTTCATGTCGGTATAGGTAGAGGCCGCAATAACCCTGGAGGTTTTTGATGCTTTACTTTAACCTGCTGACAAACCAGACACTTAGCCACATATTCCGCCACATCTCTCTTCATCCCTGACCACCAATACACTTTTCGGAGATTCTGATACATCTTATTGCACCCCGGATGCAACGTATACCATGATGAATGAGCTTTGGACAAAATGAGTTTTCTTAACTCAGATTCATGGGGAACACACACTCTGCCTCTGAATCTCAGTAGTCCATCAGTGTTTACTCAAAGTCAGTACTGGTACCCATCTGAATTTGACTAGTCATATCAATACAGAAGCGATTAATTCACTGAGCTTGCCTAATCCGGACAATCAAATCCGGTTCCAAATTCAGACTAGCTATCACACAATAGGCGTCAATAGCAGAAGGGATCACATCTAAAATGAGACTCGCAAACTGCTCTAACCGCTCATGTTCCCTGATCATCATGTACGATACCATCTCGAGGCTCTTCCAACTCAAAGCATCGGTAACTAGATTTACCTTGCCCGGATGATACAGTATCTCATAATCATAGTCCTTCAGAAGCTCTAACCAGCTATGTTGCCTCATATTCAACTCTTTTTGTGAAAACAGATATTTCAGGCTTTTGTAATCAGTAAATACTTGAAATTTCTCACCGTACAAATAGTGGCACCATATCTTCAATGCAAACACTACAGCAGCCAACTCTAAATCATGGATCGGGTAGTTCTTCTCATGGTCCTTAAGCTGTCGGGATCCATAAGCAACTACATTCCCATTCTGCATCAATACACAGTCTAGTCCTTGTCCCAAGGCATTTCTATATACAAAGAAACCTCCTGAGCTGGTCGGAATGGTGAGAATCGGTACGGTGGTCAGTCGCTGCTTCAATTCACCAAAACTCTTTTCACATTTGTCATCCCACTCAAATGCAACATTCTTTCGAGTGAGACAAGTCAAAGGAGCAGCCAATTTCGAAAAACTCTCAACAAACCGTCTGTAATACCCAGCTAAAACCCAGAAAACTCTTAATCTTTTTTACTGTCCTGGACTGTTCCCATTGAACTACTGCTTCTATCTTAGACGGATCAACAAACACCCCGTCCTTCGATATATGTTCCAACCAAAAGTCACACTTACTGAGTTTGGCATATAACTGCTTCTCTTGGAGGGTCTGTAGATCAATTCTTAAGTGTTGTTCATATCCCTTCCTAGACTTCGAATATACCAATATATCATCAATGAAAATGATCCGAAATCGATCCAGGTATCGCTTGAACATATCATTTATCAAGGCCATAAAAGTTGTGGGAGCATTCGTTAACCCGAAAGGTATAACCAAAAACTCATAATGACCATAATAGGTACAAAAGGTTGTCTTGGGTACATTACTAGTCCAGATTCTCAACTGATAGTACCCATACCTCAGATCGATCTTGGAAAAGATCTGTGCTCCTCGAAATTGATCCAATAGATCATCAATACGTGGAATGGGGTACTTGTTCTTAATGGTAGCCTTATTCAATAACCGGTAATCTATACAAAGTTGGAGGCTTCCATCCTTCATCTTAAAAAACTAGATTAGAGCTCCCCATGGCGAAACGCTCGGTCTAATGAACCCCTTATCCAAAAGCTCTTGCAATTACTTCTTTAATTCCAACAACTCAACTGGAGCCATTATGTACGGTGGTTTGGATATCGGCTCAGTACCAGGCACCAAATCGATACAAAATTTCATCTCTCTATCTGGTGGCAATCCTTGTAAGTCATTCGAAAAGACATCTGAAAACTCATTGATCACAGGAACATCGGTCAATTCTGGCTGTGCCTTATCCATGTCAACCACATACGCAATAAAATCTTCAAAACAATATCATGCAATCAATATAATATTGCATCCTTCCCATCATAGTAATATGTTCTTTTGATTGCCATAACTACTTCTTTTATACATTCTCAAAAAAACTTTATAATATGTTTCTCAGGTAGAGAGAACATTATTGTCTTAGAATGACAATCTAAAATAGAATGATTTACAGCCAATCAATCCATTCATAATATTACATCAAAATCAAACATACTTAACAGAATCAGATCGACTTTCATACTCTTATCTCATACCCTTAACTGACACTGATTACACACAAAGTCAATTGTTTGACTATTTCCCATGGGTGTGCTAATTAACAACCTTTTACCTAAAGGTGTAGGCTTTACAAACTCTGACAATTTAAATGCACACGATGGCGATATGAATGAATGCGTTGCACCAGGATCAAATAGTGCTAATGCCTCAAGATTAAAAATCAGAATTGTACATTTCACCACATTCGGTGAAGCATCTACAGTGCTCTGGTCAATCGCATACACTCGGCCCTGACCAATAGTTTACTTCCCTTTCTCTTCAGTCGTGGCTCTTCTTCATAGAGTAAGAGTAGCAGGCGAAACTTTCTTTTGTTCCTTACCCTTTTGAGGAGGTATCTCAGCTGGTTTCGGGCAATCTCTTATCATATGCCCTGTCTTACCACATCTAAAATATGCTCTAGACATCCTATAACAAGGTCTATTCCCGTGTTGCCCTCCACAGAATCTACACCTATCAGAATTAGGCCAGGGTCCTCCAATAACAATACCCCTAGCCGGAGCTGTAGTTGGGTGCACGGGGGTCTAACAGCCCTACTCCGCGACTCCTCAATCCTCTGTCGCATACTAAAAAGCCTCTTCCACTCTTTAAGACCTCTATCATCACCGAATCTCTTTCGATCTCTGTCTCTACCCTTACTAACCTTTCCGAACTCTGAAGCATGGAGCTCATAATCTTGCTCACATAACTGAGCCTGTCTAACTGCTTCCTCATAACCTGCAATGTCTAACGGGTCCAATCGAGCTTTGATCGATTTTCATGACCCAAATTACCAAAAATCACTACAAATTTTTCGCTTTTCGATTATTATTTAATCCTTACCTTTCTCTCATCGTGACCATCTTACCAAACAGTCGGGCTATGATTCGGTGTTAGTCACCTCTCACCTATTTACCATTTCATTTTCATAATCACATTCACATATCAGAGTTTACTATCTTTTGACTTTAACTAAATACATACACAATGGTATTTACATAACCTTACACCCCGACATCATATACGTTTACAGTACTGTGCATTTACATATTTAGATACAAAACCATACAAATGTGTATACCTGTCTCTCGATGGGAAGCAGCGGATACCAAGATGCAAGTTCTCAATCGCTCGCTAACTACTATGAGTACTCTGAAAAGATGAGAAAATAAGGGGGTGAGCAAACCACACGCTCAGTAAGGCAATTATGCAAGTAAGTAGATAGCTCCACTATCTACATGCCCTTAAAATCCATTTCTTTTCATTAAAATCTCCAGCACAAAATCATGCATATATCCATGACATAATTTATCAAAACTATTTGTGCATATAGAAATCATGTAATTCATGCATCAATAGCATTTTATGTGACATCCTTAAATCATAATTAGTATGAAGTAAATCAAGATCATGCATTCTTTCATGTCATGTAAGACAAATCATGAATTTGAAATGAAAGTATGGAAAACATCATCATGCTACTGCATTCAAATCATTTCATTAAAACTGCAGTATAAACTAACCCTTTCGGGTTAATCATCTCATAAAACAATTCATTATAAAACTTCGATTATAAAACTACCCTTCTTTCAGGGTCACATATCATAAAATCCTCTAAAACATATATTAGCATAGTAAAAAAAATCATAAAATCAAGGGCCTAACCCCTCCTTCGGGTCTACCCTGGTCTATCGAGACCATAAGTTATATCATGTGAGACAAGTAGGTAACTATATCAGTAACATCGAGGACTATGGCTATAACCTAGTGATCCCTGGCTACACAGTACCTACTGTGCGGGGCATCACACCTAAAATGGGAGGTGGGTCGATCCTACTCGCCAGAACAGCAAAACATCAGGATTGCGAGGGCAAGGCTTGCTGCCCCGTGGCTAATGCCACTCCACTCTAACAATCCCATGGTACAGCATACTCCGCGCGACATACACAATACAATGTACTCCGTGAACCCAAGCTCAGTCAAGGGGTGTCTGCAATAGGTCTTATCCACCCATACCATCTCTGTCTCAGTATGCACGTGTGAGCATATCATCTCACTGTGACCACAGTCTACAGGAGGCTCCAACACAGCTATATGCATGTCATATAAATCCCTATGCGAGCGAAGCTCTAGCACGGTGTCATAAAAATCAGTAAAATCTGTGTACGAGTAACACTCCAGTATGACTTTAAAATGAGTTATAAATCCATATAAAATCACGTACGAGCAATGCTCCAGCACGAATGAATGCTCAAGTAAATCAAAACTTCGTACGAACAACGCTCCAGTACGGCTTATGCATATATAAATCAAATCTCATGCGAGTTACACTCCAACACGGCTTTTATGCAATATCATATCAAAATAGGATGCAAGCTAAGCTCCAGCACCTCTCATGCATGTCAAATCATAAAAACTAGTGCGAGCAATCGCCCTAGCACCAATTTATGCATATCAAGTCAAAACAAGTCAAAATAGAGTGCGAGCTAAGCTCCAGCACCTCTCATGCATTTCACAATAATAAAAATCAGTGTGAGCAACCGCTCTAGCACATTTCATGCATATGATGTCACACAAGTCGGGGCGAGCAACCGCTCAAGCACATTTATGCACACTCATAAACGTAGATATAGTGTGAGCTATGTGCCAGCACTATCTGTTTTCATATAAAATTTATAGTTGGCTCGTTTTCAAAAGAATTTCATTTAAATACCAATAACACTTACGTAGTGTTATTTTGGGAAACTTATGCAATTATTGGCCAATCTACCGATTTGCTTTGCTTAAAACCAATAAAATTCCTTAAACCAGAAATTTTCTTAAATAATGCATTTCATGCATGTCATGCTTTCACCATCCTTAGGTGAATTTTCCTCAATAGGGGTAAAATAGTCTTTACCTATTTTGAATCCTTAAAATCTTTAAACCATTTTTAAGACCTTTATACAATATCAGTGCATACATACATATTCAGTGTATACAAAAGCTATTTAAAGTACGCGTAGCTACCTCTAGTTACTCACACAATTCCCTTACCTCATTTTCTGTACAGTCTTACCTTTCCACTGATGTCTCGTCACGCAGTCCGATTTGCTCCCAATCCAATCTCCAGAACTGCGGATAAATGTTCATCAGGTCAAATACAATACAATTAATTGTATTTCATATTTTTCTGGGCTTAATTTAAATCATTAGGCTCGTTTACCCATATTGGGCACGATTATACCATAATGGGCCTTAATCGACCTTAAGCCCATTTTTCACTTACTATTTGCATTATCGAGGCCTATTGAGCTCATTGGGGCCATCAGTATATATTGGATCTCGTTCTAAATTCTCGGATATCTCAATGAATTATTTACAACAATTTATCTAAATTTCCATAATTTAATTCATTTAATGCGAAAATTAAATTCGTAATTTATCTAACACGCATAACGATACAAATTATCGTAAATAAGGGTTACTTACCCGAGATTCCATGATAGTATGTAAATCGAAGCTGTCTCCAGCTCTCGTTTGACGTCAATTGTCGAGCTACACAATTAAATATTTTTTCGAGTAAACTTTCAGTCGAATATTAATCAAATTAAATATTCTAAAAGTTAAATCGGTCAATTCGACCGCTTACCGACTTACCCGTAGCTCGATTACATCACTGAGATTTTTTCTCAATTTTTCCTCTTTTTTCTTTTTCCCTTTTTTTTTCCTTTTCTTTTTGGCTGAACTGGTTCGGTTCGGTTCAACCCGGTTCAGACCAGTTCAGTCCAATCGATTCAGTCCGATTCAGGGCTTCGCTGGTCGGTTCTCCACCGACTTCCGTCGTCAGCAGCTCCGCGGGATTGTCTGATGCACGGATCTGGGGTCGGTTTCATCCGAGGTGGCCAAAAAGTGGTCGGTCCGACTTTTCTCCTTTTCGGCGTCGGTGCTTTCCTCTTTCCTCGCTGTTTGGTGGTTTTCCGGTGGCTGGGGGTTCTCACGGGGTCGGGCTTCCCTCGGCTGTGGGTGGCCGGGCATAGATCAGCGTCGATCACCGGATTCTTCCTTTCTCTTCTCAGCTTTCTCTTTTACTTTCGTCGGTCGCTGTTCGTCGGTTTTTTGTTGGTGCCGGTGGCTCGAACGGGGTCGACCGCCTCTCGGCTGGGCTCCCTCGGTGGAGCCCAGTCGTCGATGGCCCCAACCGGTGCCGCAGAAGGCATCGACCTTCTTCTTTCCTTCAAAATCGCGATTCTGTGATTTTTCAATTTTCGTTTTTTTATTTATTTTTTTATAATTTATTTTTATTATTATTTTAATCATCATTTTATTATTAAAATCCAAAATATCTAAAAAAATTATTTTATTTATTTATTCAATAAATGAATTTATCGGTCTTACTTTGTCTTTTCAGTATAATTTTCGATTATTTTCGGGATAATTTCTCGAGGTGAAAATTCCAATTTATTCCAATAAATTCATATCTTGATTAATTTAACCCGAAATTTAATTATTTATTCATTATTAATCAAGATTCTCAAATCCATTATTTTTAATTAAATTTTCTTGTCATGATAAATACCGAATTTTAATCTTTTGACTGTTTTACCCTTGCACGTGTTCAGGACTACCATTTCAATCCTTCATTTGATTTTTTCTCATTTCGTGTTTTAAATAAAATCGGGTCTTACAATCTCCCCCACTTAAGAAATTTGATCCTCCAAATTTGAACCAAGTCAAATGGGTCCATAAACTACTCTGGTACGTCTATCGCATCATACTTTTTAATTCCCATGTGACTTTTTTCAAAGTGTAATACTACCAAAGGACTTTGACTAGGGAGATCATCTTAAACCTCAACACTTTCTCCTTCCGTCTAATACCCGAATAGATTTTTTTTCATACGTTATACTTTCATTGAGCTAAGCTGTTGGAGCTCATATCCGATCACATATGACGTGTCTGGATAATATTTTTGAAGCATCAAAAGATGGGACACATTGTGGATGCCTGTTTATCCAAGTGGTAATGTCAACCTACAGGCCTTATCTCCTACTTTGTCCAATCTCTCAAATGATTCAATCTAACGAAACTCAATCTGCTTTCTTTCCGAATCTCGTTATGTCTTAGGACAAGTAACTGCCAACAATACTGATTCACCCTCAGTGAATTTCAATGGTTTTTTATCTCTTGTCAGCGTAGTCTTTTTATCTGCTCTGAGGTGTTCTTAATCTCTCACAAATAAACTGAACATCCTCAGCGGTTTGTCTTACCAATTCGGGAGCAATTCTCTATCTGTCACCCACTTCTTCTTATCCAAGTCGGGAAACAACTCCCTACGGCCATACAATGCCTCATATAAAATGTTATCTCGATACTCAAGTGACAACTGTCATTATTAGCGAATTTGATTAGTAACAACTGATCATCCCAAGAGCTTATAAAATCAATGGCACATGCTCTCATCATATCCTCCAGAATTTGTACAGTCCTCTCTGACTAACCATCTGTCTGAGGACAAAAAGCTGTGCTAACACTCAATCGGGTTCCCATAGCTTCCCGAAAAATATTCCAAAAAATGGGAAGTGAAGCGGGAATCCCTCTTTGATACCATGCTCACTGGAACGCTACATAACGTTTCACAATTTTTTGTACACATAAATCTGCCTACGAACTCAGAGTATATGGGGATTTCCATAACTAGAAGGTGGGTAGACTTAATCAATCTATCGACTATCACCCAAATAGCCTCGTGATTCATGGGTCCTTTGTAACCCATCATGAAATTCATGGTAACTTGCTCTCATTTCCGTGTCGATATAGGTAGATGCTGCAATAACTCTATAGACTTCTCGTACTCTACCTTAATCTACTGACATACGAGACACTTCTCCACAACTCTACAATGTCTCTTTTCATATCTGACCACCAATACCCTTTTTCAAAGATTTCGATATATTTATTACTTCTCGGATGCACTGTATATCCCGAAAAGTGAGCTTCTAACAATAGCACTATCTCATCAACTGTAGTTTTGGGGAGCACTTATACTGTCTCTGAACCTCTGTAAGTCATCATCACTCACTGTGAATTCTGTCACTATACCCTTCTGAATCTGACCCACACTATCGACACCATGTCGATCATCACGCTAAGCCTGGCAAATCCGGTCACACAAATTCAGTTCTAACCTCAGGCTAGCTGTCACACAATCACTGCCATCATCAGAAGGGATCACATCACTACTGAGGCTCACAACTGCTCTAGCAGCTCACGCTCCTTGACCATCATATGTGATACCATCCCGAGGTTCTTTCTGTTCAAGGCAACACCCATTATATTAGCCTTTCCTGGGTGGTACAATTTTCACAATCATACTTCCTTAGAAGCTCTAAACCTCTTTGTTATCATATCCGACTATTTCTGTGAAAACAGATACTGAGACTTTTTCGATTAGTGCATACCCAAAATTTCTTACCATTTAAGTGTAAACGCTACGGCTCCCAAATCTAAATCATGGGTCGGATAGTTTCTCTCATGGTCCTTGAACTATCCGGATCCATAAACGACTATCTTCCCATTTTTACATCAATACACAGCCCAATCCTAATTTTGAGGTATCCATACACACTGAAACCTCTTGAGTTGTTGGTTATGGTGAGAATAATTACGGTAGTCAGTTTCTTACTTCAATATACCAAAACTCACAGAAGCTATTTTCATACTTATCATCCCACTGGCATGCAATCTTTTTTCGAACAAGATGTGTCAACTGAGCAGCCCATTTCGAAAAACTCTCAACAACTCGTCTGTAAGATAGTTTCTTGTTGCTACTCCTGCTCTTCCCTAAACTTCGAATACATCAAAATATCATCGCTAAAGATGACAACCAATCGGTCCAGGTAAGGTTTAAATACCTCATCGTAGTTGAGTTTTACTAAATATTTCAATCACCCATATCCTTGATGATAATTCTATATTTTTAGAATTATTTGTGCTTAATTTCCTAATTAATTATTTAAATTCCCAATTTATTTTGTTAATTATCCCCTTTATTTAATTAAAATTCTCATGTTTGCAGATAAATGAAATCCGGATGAATTTTGAATATTTTGGTAGAAAATGGACCGGAATTGAGCTAAAATCGAGATTGGACCACGCGGACAATACGAGCCTAGCACATCCAATTGAAAAAAAAGACAGATGACATGGAAATATTATTTTTCAAGGAGCCAATGGTGTGAAGACAAGTGGCCAAACAATGCCAACTCATCTAGGATAAAAAAAATATTACAATTGTACCCCTAAGTGTGTATATAAATAGAAAAAGTTGGCAATTGAAAAGGGGTAGCCTAGGTTAGAATAGAGGTAAAATTAGGGTAGAATAGTTTTAGGGTTTATTTTAGGATTTATTGTTTTTAAGTTTTTTTCTTTTTCTGATAGCCACCATTGTTAGATTACTATTCATGTTAAATTTTATTTTCATGCAAAGTTTTTGTTCATTTCTAGTTCTTTGTTTTATTAATGAATAGTTTCATTTCCATTTTCTCTACTGTTTGATTCCGTTTCAATCCCAGATCTTTATTTTAGTGTTACCATGAAAATCATTGTTTTTTCTAGCTGTTAGCTCTCGGTTTCCAACTTGTTTATGTTTTTGTTTG
This sequence comes from Firmiana major, assembly GCA_033439115.1. NCBI lineage: Eukaryota > Viridiplantae > Streptophyta > Magnoliopsida > Malvales > Malvaceae > Firmiana > Firmiana major. The sequence continues at coordinate 36,045,743 of CM065907.1, read as the reverse complement.
TTAAACTATTGTTCTTACAACTCTCGGTTAGATTTTCTTGGTGCATTCGGGTGGCATCATTATTTCATTCATTCTTCCACTTTATGGTTCTGTTGCCTTGATGTGGATTGATGCTGATTATTTATCCACATCAAGAGTATAGTGGAACTCGGTAGGAGAAGACAGTGAAGGAAACCATAGCTCGGGATTTTCCTGTTTTCATGTCTTAGATTTTTCTGCATTATTGATTTAGCGTTTAGTTTTGGTTTTCTGTATTGTCATCTTAGTTCCTGCTTTTATGGAGATGCTCAAGTTTAGTACCGAGAGATAGTGTTCGACAGGTAGCTGGATGGATCAATGAAACAAACTAGCAAGCCGATCGATTCTCTGTTCTCCCCTGTTTTCCCACCGATTTGCTGTTCATATTTTATTTTGTTTTAACTTTTAGTTTCAGTCCCTTTAAGTTGTTGTTCTTCATTGACTAAAATGCATATTAGATATTCTCTTGCTAATGTTCTCTTTCATTCCATGGTCTGTCTTGCTGTTCATATTCTGATAAGAGTTGATGTGTTGTTCAGCAAGAAGTGGTGACAGCAGCTGCTTAGTAACCAATGCCCAGCTGATGCCGAGATACACCTTGTAATAATGTTGGTTGCGAAGAGGGTGTACTGGTGATTAGTTTGGACTGAAGCAGACGCTAGCTGGGCAGACGAGGAATGTGCGCGATCTGTTGCAGCTTCCTGTGTAGCAAAGGGGGACATACACTAGCTGGACAGGTTGAGGATACTCACCAGGAGCAGGAGCAGTACATCAGACGCAGCACCTGAGACAGGCAGCAGAGACATGCATTGTACTGTGTACAGCTAGGAATAGCAGCACCTGGAGCAGAAGCCGCGGATGATTCCTGGACACCCGAGAACAGCGGGACAAAACTGAGGACAGGACAATTTCTGCTGGAGAATAACGTGTACAGTGTACACATGCACAATCGAGACCACTTGGATTTGCAAATGTCTAAGGCCACGTTTGGCTAAATCATTGTAGTTGTTTAATTCATTTTGCATGCATTTTTAGATAGATTAATTTCAAGTTTATTAGTTAGCTTAGTTAGTTGATTTCTCAATTGCATGTTAGTTATATTTTCTTTGTTTCATTAGTTTAACTTAGATTTAGTTAAATAAGTAATTAATTTTTATTCTAGTATTAGGGGTTGTGCTTAAAATTAATTTAGATAAATTCATTTTATGCATTTTAAGTTTTAATTAAAATTCGAAAAATTATTTTTCATGCATTAGTTAATTTTTATTGTTAAGTTAGTAATTAGTGATAATTAGGATTAATTTATATTTAATATTTTACTCTTTTAGATTTGTAGTTAGTTTCTTAATTAAATTGCATTTTTATTAATTAGTCAATTACGTGCATATCTTATTCTAGGATAGTTTAATTTTAGTTTAATCAATTTTATTGCTTTATTTTCTTATCTGCATTTTATTGCGTTAATTAATTTTAACTGTCTTAATTTTCTTTTGTAGGTTGATTGCTTGGAGCATTGTAAGTATTTTTAGCTCGATTTTATTTTATTTAGTTGTTTTCCAGTAATTTTAATTTTTAGCCTTAATTGATCACCCACTTTTAATCTCATAATTTGCTGGGATATACCATAGGGTAAGATTAACCGGTAATTAATTAGGCTAACCAACTTCTCTGAGGGATGATAATTCTTGGACTCAAATCCCATTATTACTTGAACGACCCGGGCACTTGCGGACAGTACCCTTAGGGCATATCACTTGACCTATGTACGCATAAACGTATAATTTTATTTCGAAATCACTTTCGTTCAAGATACTAACCCGCGTCATTTCCTTTTTCTTATATTAACGACTTTTATAAAATTTTAATTTTTAAACCTTCATGATTAATCGAATTCTACCACTAAAGGTACCCAAATTTTAAATGTATATATTACGACTGTCGATTTCAATTTATAGGTTATGTGTGCGCTTCTAGACGCTGTCAAGTCTTCAGGCCCAAGTATTTTGAAATATCTTTATTAACCCTCAGACTTGACCACATAGACTAGTTATGGATACATCCTCCTCTTATCCTTGGCCACAATTCATATTCACTACATATCGCTTAATCCAAATTACTTTACATATCAAAGATATCCTTACCTTGCATACGCCTCTTATTCCAATATATCTCATATTCAGGATCTATCACATCTCAAAACTTATCTCCTTTCATATATCACTTATAACAAACTCTTTCATTACTTATTAAAACTTACAGTATACTTTTCCGGGGTGAAATCATCACTATCTTAGGATAGCAATCTAAACATCATAGTTTGCAGCCGAATCAATCTATTCTCGCAACATACTCTGCTATGTCTCTCTTCATCCCAGACCACCAATAAACTCTCTAGAGATTCTGATACATCTTCGTACTCCTCAGATGTACTGTATACCTCGCTAAGTGAGCCTCTAATAAAATCATCCTCCTGATCTCAGGATCCTCGGGAACACATATCCTACCGCGGAACCTCAGTAAATCATCAGTACTCAATGCAAAATCGGTATCTGCACCTGCTTGTACCTGACTCATCAACTGAATATATCCCTGATCACTCTGCTGAGCCTGCTGGATACGATCAATCAACTCTGGCTCCAACCTCATGCTCACAATGATCTCAACTCTGTCAATCTTAGGGGGTGCTATGTCCAAACTGAGGCTCGCGAACTGCTCTAGCAGGTCATATTCCCGAACCATCATAAATTATACCAACCCTAGGCTTTTCCTGCTCAAAGCATCAACAACTACATTAGCCTTACCCGGGTGGTATAATATCTCGCAATCATAATCCTTCCAGAGCTCGAGCCATCTCCTCTGTCTCATGTTCAACTCCTTCTGCGAGAATAAATACTTCAGACTCTTATGGTCTGTAAAAATCTAAAACAGCTCACCATATAAGTAATGGTGCCATATCTTCAGAGCAAATACTTTGGCCGTTAACTCCAAATCATGGGTCGGATAGTTCCTCTCGTGATCTTTCAACTGTCTAGATCCATAGGCAACTACCCTCCCATCCTGCATCAATACACAGCCCAGTCCCTGATGCGATGCATCTGTATATACCAAGAAACATCCTGAGCTGGTAGGTATGGTGAGAACTGGAGCAGTGGTCAACCGACGATTTAACTCTTGAAAACTCCTCTCACATGCATCATCCCACACAAACTCAACATCCTTCCGTATGAGACGTGTCAACGGAGCAGCTAATCTGGAGAAACCCTCAACAAATCTCCTGTAGTATCCTGCCAAACCCAGAAAACTCTGAATCTCTGTGACTGTCCTGGGCCGCTCCCACTGAACAACTGCCTCAATCTTGGATGGGTCCATTGACACCCTATCCCTCGATACCACATGGCATAGAAAAGAAATCTGTTCCGACCAGAAGTCACACTTATCGAGTTTGGCATACAACTGTCTCTCTCTGAGGGTCTGTAGAACCATCCACAAGTGCTGCTCGTGGTCCTCCCTGGATATGGAGTATACCAAAATATCATCGATAAACACAATCACAAACCGATCCAGGTATGGCTTGAACACATCGTTCATCAAAGCCATGAATGCTGCGGGGGCATTAGTCAACCCAAATGGCATAACCGAAAACTCATAATGACCATAACGGGTCCTAAATGATGTTTTGGGCACATCCTCCCTCCGTATCCTTAGCTGATGATACCCAGACCTCAGATCAATCTTAGAAAAGACCTATGCACCCCGAAACTGATCCAACAAATCGTCAATGCGTGGAAGGGGATACTTATTCTTAATGGTAGCCTTATTCAATAATCTGTAATCTATACACAATCGGAGGCTGTCATCCTTCTTCCTCACAAACAAGACCGGAGCTCCCCAAAGTGATACGCTCGGTCTAACAAACCCCTTCTCAACCAAATCCTGTAACTGCGTCCTCAGCTCCTCCAACTCAATCGGAGCCATCCTATACGGTGGTCTCAAAATCGATTTTGTACCAAGTACTAAATCTATCCAAAACTCCATCTCTCTAGCTGGTGGTAATCCTGGTAAATCGTTTGGAAAGACATCTGAAAACTCCCTAACCACTGGAATATCTCTCAAATTCGGTCGTACCTGGTCCGTATCAACCACATATGCAATGAATCCTTCAAAATATATAAATCATAAAATCAGCAAAATTTCATTGCTCCATTTAGAACAACCACTGATTGCATTACTTTTCAGGAAAATTTTACAATACATCTTTCAGGGATATTTAACGTTAACGTCTTAGAAAAGCAATCTAACACTTCACGGTTGACAGCCAACTAATCCATTCCTAGTATGACATCAAAGTCTCTCATATACATCAAAATAAGGTCTGCTGACATTTCTTTTTCCCCGACTTTCAACTTACAGTCCTTAACTACATACTCTACTAACTGACTAGTGTTTATGGGGGTAAGTATTAATAATTTACTACTCAGAGGGGTAAACGTTACATACTTAGACAATTTATATACAAATGAAGGTGATAGGAATGAATACGTGGCACTAGGATCAATCAAAACATATGCTTCTAAATCAAAGATCAGGATGGTACCTTTCACCACATCAGACGATTGATCTGTCGTATCTTGGTCCAAAGCATGAACTCGCCCTGTACCCATCACTTGTTTCCCTTTCTCTTCAACAGTAGCTCTCCTCCTCTAAGCAGGAACCTGAACTGGAGCTCTTTCCGACTCCTTGCCCTTCTGTTGGGCAGTGTCCTGTCTCTCTGGGCAATCTCTAACCACATGCCCTGGCCTCCCACAATGATAACATACTACTGTAGTAGCTATAGGCACTGGACAAGGTCTGGTACCATGATATCTACCACATCGCCTACATCGATCAGTAGTAGGGCATGCTCCTCTAGTGACAATGCCTCTAGCTAGTGGTAAAGCACGATGAACAGGGGGTCTATCTGTCCTTTCCTAAACCTCCTCAATCTTCGACCTCTTATCAGAGAGTCGTACCCCTCTCCTGACAAATCTGTCTCTCTTGGGTCTCTTTCGGTCTCTATCTCGACTCCTACTAAACTTTCCTGACTGGAAGACGTTCCGCTCATAATCCTGCTCACACAGCTGAGCTCTATGTACTGCCTCCTCATAAGTCGAAACATCAAAGGGAGCCAACCGAGATCTGATGGCTGGTCTCAATCCATCTATAAACTTCTGGACCTTCCGATCCTCACTGCTCATCGTCTCTAAATCATATCTCCCCAAAGAGATGAATCGAGTCTCATACTCATCAATAGATTGGTTCCCCTGAACCAAACTCATAAACTCCATCCTCAACTTTCGCTGTGCAGTAGCGGGAACATACTGCCTCCTAAAGGCATCCAAAAATATCTCTCATGTGACCTCAGCAAGTCAAGCTCTCAAAATAGGCTCGATAGATCTCCATCAATGCTCTGCCACTCCCTAAAATACAAATACAGCAAAAGTAACCCTCTCAGTAGTAGTGCACCTAAAAAGCCTATATAGCTTCTCTATCTGATACACCCAATCCTCAGCTACTATTGGGTCTTTCCTCCCATGGAAGACTAGAGGTCTAAACTTCTGAAAATGTCTAAATCTATCAAGGTCACACTCATATCCAACATCTTGAGCTGGTGGAGGTCTCACTGCCTCTGCAGCCTGAGCCTGAACCTCAGGTAACTCTGCCGCCTGTGCCGACATCTCGCGATCAGCTGCTGCATGTCCCATCGGATCTCGCCTATATCTAGCCTCGAGCACTGCCTGCTGCGCTACAATCTCAGCCAGGCTCTCAATACTCTACTCAAATCTAGCGAAGCGTGCCTCAATCTCATCTGGTCTCACAGCAGCACCATCGGTACCTGACCAGTTTGTATACCATCACCACGGCCTCTATGCCTACCCCTGCGGCGTGTACTAGCCCCTCTACCACTGCGGGTGACCGACATAATGTAAATCCTGTAATCCAAGATCATTTATTAAGTAAATTCCCATCTAGTATACACTTTGACATCTCATACAGCACAGTACTAAGGGGATGTAATTTTCCTTAACGGCCACTACCAACTCTTATCCGACCAACTCTAACTCTTAATTGCTTACTTATCGATACTAATTCACGTCCGACCGACCCTCGCTCTGATACCACTTTTACTGTCACGACCCAATACTACCAAAATCAGTACAAATTTTTCACTTTTGAAAAATCTTTCATACCTCCTCGTGACAAATCCCTCTGAACAGGTTGGGCTGTGAATCAATATCGATATACCATTTTTAACCATTAAATTATCACTCGTACATATATATACTGATATCATTCATATTATAATAGAGTGGTCGGTATGTTTTATACACCACAAGATTCTATATTTACATCTCCAAATATTCCCTTCATATACAATACTGTGCTGTAAGCATACTAATACAAAATTTTGTACATGGTGTATACCTGACAATCAATGGGAATCACAGATAATCAGCTATGCCATCTACTCTCTACACCCGCTATCTCTATGGTGAAAACACTGAAAGTGGGTGAAAAATAAAAGAGTGAGCTCCACATGCTCAGTAAGGCAATAATACAAATGGGTAGATAGCTATACTATCTACATGCTGATAAGAAATCGGGATATATATGAGCATGAGGTAAAAACAATGATATGCCATATATATAATATCATTTGTTCTAAAACAGGAAATCGACATATAAAACATGGAATGATTCTCATGTGAAAACATCTCATGCTCAAATGAATCAACACGTTTTAAAACACCCCATCTGGGTTAAATATGATACACTCAAGGAATTAAATCCATTTCAATAAAATAATTTATCTTAAAATTTTTGTTATAAAATCACCCTTCTCACAGGGTTACAAATCATGAAAGTTTCATCAAAATTCCTCTGTGGGAAAATCAAATCTAAATCAAATTCATAAGAAAATAGAGGTCTGACCCCTCCCTCGGGTCTACCCTGATTTATCAAAACCAAATGATTTATCATGTGAGACATGTAAGCGACTATATCGGTAACATTTAGGACTATGGCCATAACCTCGTGATCCCTGTCACAAGGATCCTAGTGTGTGGGGTGCACACCTGAAACAGGAGGTGGGTCGGTCCTACCCGTCAGAACAGTATAATATCAGGATTGCGAGGGCAAGACTTGTTGTCTACAGGAGAAACTCCAACGCAGCTCTATACATATACATGATATCTAAAAACCTAGTGCGAGCGAAGCTCCTGCACGGTTTCATAGAAATCAATGAAATCTGCGTACGAGTAGCGCTCCAGTACGAGTTAAACAGATTATAAATTCAATTCAAATCCACATACGAGCACCGCTCTAGTACGGATATGTATAAAAACTCAATGGAAACCTCGTACGAGAAAAACTCCAGTACGGTAGTCATATGAAATAAATCTGTAAAATAGTGCGAGCAAGGCTCCAGCACTCTTTATATGAGTTAAATTATAAAATTCAGTGCGAGCAGTGCTCAAGCACGATTAAAACTCATATAACACTGATAGGTGGCTCAATTTTATCAAAACATGTTAAATAAATATCAATTGGCACCTAACTTGTGCCTTTTCACTTAAAACATAAAAATAATAGCCAACCTATCCATAAATTGCTTGAATTAAAGCAATATCATCATGAAAACATTAAAATCATGAATTTCATGCAATTTCATAGCCTTACTACCCTTTTTGAAATTTTCCTAACTGGGGGCAAAATAGTCATTTTTCACTATTTCCATATTTTTCCGCAAAAATTATTATTCCGTTTTCGGGTAACCTAATGAATTTAACATAATGTAAATCCCCTCGAAACTATGTACAACTACCTCTAAGTGCTCATAAAATTCTCTTACCTGGAATCACGCGTGAGCTTATCCCGACTCGATCGTACCAGGTTTCTCAGTCCAATTCGTTCGTCTACGGAGCTGCATATAACCACATATGGGTTCAGTTCAAATATACTGATCAGTATTTCACCCTTACTGATCGAATCTAAAGCTCTAGGCATGTTTTACAATATTGGGCCCGATTGCATTTTAATGGGCCTCGACCCCTTTTCAGCCCATTTCCACTTTTTTAAATCCCTTCTTCAGGTTTATTTGGCTCATTTGGCTTATCAATAATCATCGGACTTCGTTCCAAACTCATTGGATAGCCCGGATACTATTTACGATAATTAGTTTGAAATTTCGAATAAAATTCCTTTTATGCAGAATTAATCCGTAAATTTCGTAAAATAATCTTAACTCTGCATTTAAGGACTCATATTATCGTAATTAAAATGTACTTACCAATATGATGCGGGGTACGAAAATTGGAGCTAAATCGGATCTCGTTCGGGCTCTGTCGTAACACTGCACAATTATAAAATTTCGGGTGATTTTCCACTAAAATAATATTAAATTAAATTTTCGGGATTTATCCATAGGTCAATCCCGACCCTCGGTCACTTACCCAAATTTCGAGTCATCCCCGGGTACACTTTCTTCCTTTTTTCCCTTTTCTTTCCTCTTTTCTTTTTCTTTTTCTTTTTCTTTTTCTTTTTCTTTTTTCTCAGCTACGATGCCGTTTTGGCCCGTTTGCCGTCGTCGGCAATCCCGGCCATCTGTCCGGCCGCCACTTGGCTCAAAAGGACCGCCTCGACCAGGGGAATGCTCGGCTGGGTTGAATCGGCACTGGGACACCGCCGTTCGCCGAAATCGACAGGTTTTCTCCCACGATTTTTCGTCTGTCGATTTGCTGAAAATTGGTACCGTCGGCGCACGTTACCGGTACCAATAGACTCGTCGGACTCTCCTCTATCGTCTCCGACCGTCAGCTGGGCTCGTCGACCGTCGGTGGTTTGTCGGGGGGTTGGGTTTGGCTATCGGGTTTCTCGGGTTTTTTGGGTTCCGTTTCTGCGTTTCTCTCTCCCCGAAAATTTTCAGATTTTCGTTTTCTTTTATTTATTTATGTATTTATTTATTATTTTAATACATTAAAATATATTAAAATAATCAAAATATCCATAAAAATATCTTTAAAATTATTACTTTATCCATTTAATCAATAAATGGATTTCTCAGTCTATTTTCATCTTTTTCGGTATATTTTTCGATTATTTTCAAGATAATTTTTCGAATTAAAAATCTTGATTAATTTCGAATTAATTTCGATTAATTCCCATAAATTTATATCTAGATCAATTGGACTCGAAATTAAATATTTTCCTCGATATTGATCCAGATTTCGTGAATTCCATATTTTAATGAAAATTACTTGTCGAATTTATATCGAATTTTGGTCTTTTGACCATTTTACCCTTGCACGTGTTCGGGACTAAATTGAATCGACTTTATTTCATAAATCCACCATCTTTTCCCTATTTTCAATTCCTTATTTTCAGTCAACTCGATTAAATTCCTTAAACGAACTTGTTGGGTCCCTGCTTTCCCGATTTATCCTTATTCGATTTTTACATACCTTATTTCGTTTCATCTACATTTATCAAATCTGAATCAACCATCTTATGAATCCATTAGCATATAACAATGTCATACAATATGAAAATCACAAGGAATATCATACAAAGATGCGGATCTCACAACTCGCCCCTCTACCATAGCAGCTATCAGTTAATGAGTCTATTCTTGCATTTAAAAAATCAAATTCTTAGCTGCAATTTCATCTCGATATACACAATTATATCAAAACAATGCATAGTACATGGGGATGTAAACTTCCTTAACCACTAACACCAACTCATATCAGACCAACTCAAGCTCTAATACCATTGACTGTCACGACCCAAATTACCTAAAATCACTACAAATTTTTCACTTTTTCGATTATTATTTAATCCTTACCTTTCTCTCATCATGACCATCTTACCAAACAGTTGGGATATGATTTGGTGTTAGTCACCTCTCACCTATTTACCATTTCATTTCCATAATCACATTCACATATCAGAGTTTACTATCTTTTGACTTTAACTAAATACATACACAATGGTATTTACATAACCTTACATCCCCGACATCATATACGTTTACAGTACTGTGCATTTACATATTTAGATACAAAACCATACAAATGTGTATACATGTCTCTCGATGGGAAGCAGTGGATACCAAGATACAAGTTCTCAACCGCTCACTAACTACTGTGAGTACTCTGAAAAGATGGAAAAATAAGGGGGTGAGCAAACCACACGCTCAGTAGAGTAATTATGCAAGTAAGTAGATAGCTCCACTATCTACATGCTCATAATGCCATGCCTTTAAAATCCATTTCTTTTCATTAAAATCTCCAGCACAAAATCATGCATATATCCATGACATAATTTATCAAAACTATTTGTGCATATAGAAATCATGTAATTCATGCATCAATAGCATTTTATGTGACATCCTTAAATCATAATTAGTATGAAGTAAATCAAGATCATGCATTCTTTCATGTCATGTAAGACAAATCATGAATTTGAAATGAAAGCATGGAAAACATCATCATGCTACTACATTCAAATCATTTCATTAAAACTGCAGTATAAACTAACCTTTCCAGGTCAATCATCTCATAAAACAATTCATTATAAAACTTCGATTATAAAACCACCCTTCTTTCAGGGTCACATATCATAAAATCCTCTAAAACATATATTAGCATAGTTAAAAAAAATCATAAAATCGGGGGCCTGACCCCTCCCTCTGGTCTACCCTGGTCTATCGAGACCATAAGTTATATCATGTGAGATAAGTAGGTGACTATATCAGTAACATCGAGGACTATGGCCATAACCTAGTGATCCCTGGCTACACAGTACCTAGTGTGCATTGTATCACACCTGAAACGGGAGGTGGGTCGGTCCTACCCGGCAGAACAGCATAATATCAGGATTGTGAGGGCAAGGCTTGCTGCCTCGTGGCTAATGCCACTCCACTCCAACAATCCCCACGGTACAGTGTACTCTGCGTGACATATACGGTACAATGTACTCCGTGAACCCAAGCTCAGTCAGGGGGTGCTTGCAATAGGTCTTATCCACCCATACCATCTCTGTCTCAGTATGCACGTGTGAGCATATCATCTCACTGTGACACAGTCTACAAGAGGCTCCAACGCGATTATATGCATGTCATATAAATCCCTGTGCGAGCGAAGCTCTAGCACAGCCCCATGCATATTCATGATATCAGAAAATCTCGTGCGAGCGAAGCTCTAGCAAGGTGTCATAAAAATCAGTAAAATCTACATACGAGTAACACTCCAGTACGACTTTAAAATGAGTTATAAATCCATATAAAATCACGTGCGAGCAATGCTCCAGCACGAATGAATGCTCGAGTAAATCAAAACTTCGTACGAGCAACGCTCCAGTACGGCTTATGCATAAATACATCAAATCTCGTGCGAGTTACACTCTAACACGGCTTTTATGCAATATCATATCAAAACAGGATGCGAGTTAAGCTCCAGCACCTCTCATGCATGTCAAATCATAAAAACTAGTGCGAGCAATCGCTCCAGCACCTCTCATGCATGTCAAATCATAAAAACTAGTGCGAGCAATCGCTCCAGCACCAATTTATGCATATCAAGTCAAAACAAGTCAAAACAGAGTGCGAGCTAAGCTCCAGCACCTCTCATGCATTTCACAATAATAAAAATCAGTGCGAGCAATCGCTCTAGCACATTTCATGCATATGATGTCACACAAGTCGGTGCGAACAACCGCTCAAGCACATTTATGCACACTCACAAACGTAGATATAGTGTGAGCTATGTGCCAGCACTATCTATTTCCATATAAAATTTATAGTTGACCCGTTTTCCAAATAATTTCATTAAATACCAATAACACTTACGTAGTGTTATTTTGAGAAACTTATGCAATTATTGGTCAATCTACCGATTTGCTTTGCTTAAAACCAATAAAATTCCTTAAACCAGAAATTTTCTTAAATCATGCATTTCATGCATGTCATGCTTTCACCATCCTTAGGTGAATTTCCCTCAATATGGGTAAAATAGTCTTTACTTATTTCGAGTCCTTAAAATCTTTAAACCATTTTTAGGACCTTTATACAATATCAGTGTATACATACATATTCAGTGTATACAAAAGCTATTTAAAGTACGCGTAGCTACCTCTAGCTACTCACATAATTCCCTTACCTCATTTTCTGTACAGTCTGACATTTCCACTGATGTCTCGTCACGCAGTCCGATTTGCTCCCAATCCAATCTCCGAAACTGCAGATAAATGTTCATAAGGTCAAATACAATACAATTAATTGTATTTCATATTTTTCTGGGCTTAATTTAAATCATTGGGCCTGTTTACCCATATTGGGCCCGATTGTACTATAATGGGCCTTAATCAGCCTTAAGCTCGTTTTCCACTTTCTATTTACATTATCGAGGCCTATTGGGCTCATTGGGCCCATCAGTATATATTGGATCTCGTTCTAAATTCTCGGATATCTCAATGAATTATTTACGGCAATTTATCTAAATTTTCAGAATTTAATTCATTTAATGTGAAAATTAAATTCGTAATTTATTTAACACGCATAACGATGCAAATTATCGTAAATAAGGGTTACTTACCCGAGATTCCATGATAGTATGCAAATCGAAGCTGTCTCGAGCTCTCGTTTGACGTCAATTGTCGAGCTACACAATTAAATATTTTTTGGGTAAACTTTCAGTCGAATATTAATCAAATTAAATATTCCGAAATTTAAATCGATCAATTCGACCGCTTACCGACTTACCCGTAGCTCGATTGCATCACTGGGATTTTTCCCAATTTTTTCTCTTTTTTCTTTTTCCCTTTTTTTCCTTTTCTTTTTGGCTGAACCGGTTCGGTCCGGTTCAACCCGGTTCAGACCTGTTCGGTCCTACCGATTCAGTCCAGTTCTACCGGTTCAGGGCTTCACCGGTCGGTTCTCCGTCGGCTTTCGCCGCCAGCAGCTCCGCGGGATCGTCCGATGCACGGATCTGGGGTTGGTTTTGTCCGAGGTGGCCGAAAAGTGGCTGGTCTGGCTCTTCTCCTTTCCGGTGTCGATGCTTTCCACTTTCCTCGTCGTTTGAGGGTTTTTCGGTGGCTGGGGGTTCTCACGGGGTCGAGCTTCCCTCGGCTATCGATGGCCAAGCCTAGATCGGTACCGGTCACCAGATTCTTCCTTTCTCTTCTCAGCTTTCTCTTTTCCTTTCGTCGGTCGCCGTTCGTCGATTTTTTGTTGGTGCCGGTGGCTCGCACAGGGTCGGTAGCCTCTCGGCTAGGCTCCCTCGGTGGATCCCAGTCGCCAGTGGCCCCAGCCGGTGCCGCAGAAGGCATCGACCTTCTTCTTTCCTTCGAAATCGCGATTCTGCGATTTTCCAATTTTCGTTTTCTTTTTTATTTATTTTTTTATAATTTATTTTTATTATTATTTTAATCATTATTTTATTATTAAAATCCAAAATATCTAAAAAAAATATTATTTTATTCATTTATACAATAAATGAATTTATCGGTCTTACTTCGTCTTTCCGGTATATTTTTCGATTATTTTCGGGATAATTTCTCAAGGTGAAAATTTTGGTTTATTCCAATAAATTCATATCTTAATCAATTTAACCCGAAATTTAATTATTTCTTCATTATTGATCAAGATTCTCAAATCCATTATTTTTAATTAAATTTTCTTGTCACGATAAATGTCGAATTTTGGTCTTTTGACCGTTTTACCCTTGCACGTGTTCGGGACTACCATTTCAATCCTTCATTTGATTTTTTCTCATTTCGTGTTTTAAATAAAATCGGGTCTTACCTCGATGGTCTCATGCCCTCTATAAACTTACAGACCTTCCTCGATTCACTGCTCATAGTATCAGGGTCATACCTACTTAGAGATGTAAACCGAGATTCATACTCGTCTACAGACTTGCTTCCCTGGGTTAAACTCAAAAACTTTTTTTGTAACTTTCGCTGAGCAGTAGCCGGAATATATTGCCTCCGAAAGGCATCCAAGAAAATCTCCCAAGACAGTTCTCGATATTTGACTATCAAAATAAGCATGGTGGACTTTCACCAATGTTCCGCCTCTCTCTCTAATATAAAGGCCACAAAGGCCACTTTCTCTGCCAAAGAACATCGAAAAAACCTATAAAGCTTCTCCATCCAGTTGATCCAATCCTTGATCACTACCGGATCCTTAATCCCACTAAATGACGGTGGCAGAAGCTTTTAAAATTGTCTCAGTCTGTCTAACTCACAATCATACCTTAGATCATCATTACCCTGATGTAGGGCCACTAGAGGAGGTGCAAGCTAAACATGAGGGGTCTGTGGTGGTTCAGCTCTCTGTGGTAGGGCTGCAGGCTAGGCAGGCTCAAAGGTCTCAGGTGCAGCTGCTGCAGTGGTCGGTGCAACCTATCCTGTTGTATCTAAGGCACTATCAAACCTAGCTATAAACCGCCCCAATAATGTCACCATTGTATCTAAGCTTCGCTCTAATCTCGAGATGCGAGCACCAAAACTCTTTGATGGGTCCTGAAAAGTGTGACCAGATGAAGATCCACTCTGTCTCTTGGGCCTATCTCTTTGCCCTCGAGATCATGAACCCTCTCTTCTACTACAATGTCTGTCAGACATCCTAAAAATTTCCTGCATATATAACATAATTTTCAGTGAAATCACAGCCCGGTATACACAATTATATCTAAACAATGCATAGAGACAAGGGGATGTAAACTTTTCTAGTTACTAACAACGACTCATATCAGACCAACTTTGCTCTGATACCACTTCTATCGTGACCCATTTTCCTTACATTCATACTATGAATTATCATACATTACGAGTTCACACACAGATTAAATGGGCTATGAGTCGATGTCAGTCGATCACTTCCCATATACTTCAATTCATTCACAACTTATGTATCCATAATAAGAGATTGCACTCATAACAATTTACAATAATGTACATTCGTTTTACATTGATTTACATCCCAGTACTAACATATATACATCACTGTGCACTGTCATGTTTAGATACAAAAAACTACAAAAGTGTGTATACCTCTTGCAAGTGATAACAGTTGCAGGCGGAAGGAAAATACAGGAATTTACCACAGAGCTCTTACTACTGAAACTAATCTGTGGAGAAAGGAGAGAAAAAGGTGAGCTAACATGCTCAGTAAGGAACATATGGAAGCAAGTAGATAACCATACTATCTACGATGCTCATAATGCATGTTTTATCATCTTGTAAAACAAATGCATTCCACTTATCAGATTTCAAAACAGACACATTCACTTTGCCAAATACTGGCATGTAATGCCATGTTATGTATTAAAATACGCAGATCTGTATCATTTAGGATCAGTTTAGATGCCAGCTCAAAAATACCCATTTTTTGCCTCAGTTTGTTCATTACCTTAGGTGATGTTTTGCTATGCAATTCATACACCAATCAACTTCATAAAATGCCTAGATTAACATATGTAAGATTGATGTATTGAAAACTCACCTAGCTTATAGAAGGGGTTGACTTCTCCAAATCAGCTTCTTAGTTGCTGGTTTCGGACTATGTTATTCTTCTCATCATAGGAAACAACTTTCATGAAGACAACTTGTTCCAAATATGCCTTTAGGTAGGTGATTTCTAGAGTGAAAATGCTTATATTTCCATGGTTTCTTTGTTTTAGCTGAGAATGCAATGGAGAAGAAGACTAGGAAATCTGATTTTTCCTTAGCCAATTTTCAGCCATTTAACCTTAAATTTCAGCCCATAATTTGGGCTTGCAATTGGTCTTGGGCTTGGTAATTTTTGGGCTTAGGTTTTGGGCTTTAACATTTTCTAATGGGTATTGGTTTTTGGGCTTACATTTTGGGCTTTCGGTTTGGGCTTTTCTTCAATGTTATTGGGCTGGAGTTTCATAGGTAATTGGGCCTACTATATGTCTTAAATTTCAGCCCAATTTATGGCCCAAGTTTGACCTATTTAAGCTTGCACACTTGGCCCATTAGTTTTAAGGCTGAATGGGCTTAAGCCATTTAGCTACTTGGCCTAAAATCTTTCTTCAATTTCAGCCTAATTAAATTAATCCAAATTTAATTTAATTTATTTTCCTTATTCAAGAGGCTGAAAATTTAGTGTTTTAACCAAAAATAATTCTTCACACGCTTTAACCATGGTTGGGTTACATTTTAACCATGGTTCGCTCTTTTGGTCAAAGTCAACAATTTCTAAGCTGACATGACTTTTCTTGACCATTGACCAAGTTGACTTTTGTTCAAAAATCCCAAAAGTGAGGTTTCTCATGGTTAAGACTCTCATCTCTACGTTTTAGTCGCTTCAGGGAGATGAAAACGCTAAAAATAACTCAAACGATTGATTTTGAGCTTGTTTGGGTCCTTTTTGGCATTTTCACTACTTTGACCTTATCGGAACCAAACCAAACCAACTTTCCTTCTCGAACTATCATTATTTGGATGTTTTAAGTTCTTATCTTCAGTCAGAATGATTGTCATCCCTTCAATTTAGCCTGAGCTCACTTTAGCTCACAATTGGGCACTTTAATGCTTTTAAGGCATTTTCTACTTTTACTTGCACTTTGAATTGTAATACAATCTTTCTTATGATTCCTATCACATGTATCAATGTCTACAATAGTGAATCATAAGTAATAGAATACAAAAGTGTGGGTCTTACATACGCCCAGTGCACGATTTTTCCCGCACTTAGCACCAGTCACAGTGTGCCCAAGTTTAGCCTTTGGGAGATGAACACAGGGTCCAATATCTTGAGGTCTAACAACAAGACATTTTTTAAGAACTCCACCATAGCCTTCAACGCACGAGTGGTTTCTTAATTCTGGCATTGAAATGCTTTGGTGGCTTCCTTGTTCTGCTGTTTCAATGCCTCAAACTTTGCTAAGGTGACTGTGGCAGCCTATTCTTCATCTCTGATCTGACCTTCCCTTTTCATTGGTCTGTTGAAAGAACTCATCGAATCTTCCTCTCCCCGGTTGGCTGTTATTATCGAACATGTTCTCATCATTTTATTAAACAATGCAGCTTTTATGTTTGATTCCCACTGATGGTGTTTGTTTCTCCAAAACAATAATGAGTAGATGATGACGTATGAGTGTGAGTCTTCTTGTCCATATGTATCAAAAGCTTTGTAAAAACATTAAAGATCAGAGAGACATATGGATTTGTCCTTATGAGCGCACACCAATGCATAAGTCAAAAAGTTGTTTAAGTAGAGTTTTAGTAAGCAAAGTAGAGCTTAGGGTTTAAAAATAATACCTATAGGGTATTTATAAACATAAATAGTCTAATAATGACCTATTAGGCCTTTAGCTAGACGTCTCATTATTGTTATTGGGCTTTTCTCTAAGTTGGTCTCCATTTTGGGTCGTCTGAATCATCAGGCCCAGACACGCATTGTCACGACCGTTATCGCTGACCTTTTTCCATTTCGTTCCCAAGATTTGGTTGGGTTATGAGTCGATGTTACTCATTTCTATTCAATCATATGTATCAAATATTAAACATAATTGTACATCTATTTATATAATCGTTCTTTTTATACGTTACATCCTCAGTAATTAATACAGTACATGTCTGTGCGATTTAGTGTTCAGATACAAAATATATGTATATATATATACCTTTGCGCAGCAAAGAGAGCTGTACAACAAAAGAACTAGCAGGGATGACTGCAAGATGCTCTAATGAGCCTTATCTGTGGAGTGAGAAAAAAAGGGTGAGCTAACGCGCTCAGTAAGGAAAACATGACAGCAGGTAGATAACTATACTATCTACGTGCTTATAATGCATGCTTAATATCATCACAAGGCAAATGCATTTTATAAACCATAACAATCTATTCAAAAATCATTAATTCGATAGAAAGCTTTTGTTTTCACTTTAACTAACATTTCAAATCATCACATTTCTCTTTGTTTTCATTTTTGAAATCTGTACTCCTCTGGTACTGGTAATAAGTGATTCCATCATAATCACCAATCATAGTTTTTAAACCATTTGAGATCATTTTGAGATCAATTTGAAATCAATTTGAGATCGATTTGAGACTAGGTAGGGATATGTAATCATCTGTGGACATATGGTCATAGTCAGTGACCCCAAGCAATCGCTAGCTAGGTGTGCAAGGGTGTTAGTCACCTAGGGAGGTGGCTCAATCCAACCCATCAGCTCATCTCTACTCTATCATCTGTCCGAAGATGCCAACATGGTACAAGGTACTCCATGTATCGTCTCACGGTACAACGTACTCCGTGGACAATCACAAGGTACAACGTACTCCGTGGACCCTGTCCATACACCCTACACCATGGACTATATCAATATATTGTATGCTTGAGGCTACCTGAGAGTAGGCAGGCTTTTACGACCTCGGCATTAATCATCAACCATAACCTTGTCTCATAAACCAGTGCGAGCAAGTCAGTGTGACACACAGTCGACACGAGGGCTCCAGCACAGGTTTTATCATCAATAACATTTAAAATTTTGTGCAAGCATAATCGTGTAACCCGTTAGTTAACACGCAAGTCCAGCACGATTTATTTCATTCACAAATATGATAGATAGCTCTATTTTCATTGAAAATAACTCAAAATCAGAGTTTAGTATAAATAGCATGCTGTCATGATGCAAATCATGTAAACAATAGCCAATCTATCCAAATACTTGCTAAAAAGTAGAGTTTTATAGTGAAAACATCAAAATATGCAATTCATGCAATTTTTTTCAAATCTTGTATTCCCGATGCTCAACGGTATGCATTTCCCTATAACAAGGGTAATATCGTAATTTATTTATCACTAGGCTCTTTCCTAGATTTTTAGTCTCTATATATTTCATATTATTTATTCTTATACAGGGATTTATTAAAATACGTACAGCTATTTCTATAGCAATCATAAATCCCTTACTTGGAATTTCAGTCGATTCCACTTTTATCTTTCCAATTTCTATTCACTCTCTCGTTCCCGACTCCAATATGCTTTCAGGAGTCGAGTTTCTATGATGGCACGCAAATCGAAACTCGATCGAATTCACTTTCGTCGCGCTACACATTTATATATTTAAACCGGTTCAATTTCGGTCAAATATAAATTCAAATAAATTTTTTCAAAAATATAATCGATCAATTTCGACTGCTTACTGGCTTCGCCTTAAACCCGGGGCATCACCAAATTTTTTCCTCTTTTTTTTCTTGGCTGAATCGGTTCGGACCGTTTCAGACCCGCTTTTCACTGAACCGGTCCGAACCGGTTCAGTGGCAAGTTTACCGTTCGGACTCTTTTTCGGCCGGTTCCTCGTCGGCTTCCACTCCCAGCAGATCCGCCAGGCCTCGCGATCCGTGAATCTGGTGGTGTCTGACCCAAGTCTCGCCGAAAAGTGGCCGGTCCGTCCCTTTTTCCTCCTCGGCTTCATTGACTTTTCTTCCTCTTCGCCGATCGGCGTTTCTGGGCTGCCAACGGTGGCGTTTCCGCTCCCCTCTGGCCGGTGGTGACGAGCCCTCCCTTTTTCCGGCCTCCGATCGCCTCCTTTCTCTCTCTTCTCCAACCGGTGAGGATGGTTTCGGGGAATGGCTTCGGTTTTGCTTCTTCCTTTCGTTTTCTGTTTGTTTCACTTTTTTTTTTCAATTCCGTTTTTATATATATTATATTATATTATATTAAAATATAATATAATATAATATAATACATTATAATACATAAATTTAAAAATATCTATAATATAATATTATTATAATAATAATACAATAATAAATATCCCATATTATTTATATTATTATTATAAAAATATTATTACTATGTATTATATATACAGTGGTTTTCAAATGCACATGTATATATTTAGACACCCAATTTTTTTTGACTTATTTATTCATATTCTCGAAATAATTTTCGAAATGAAAAATTTCGGGTCTTACATGCATCTAGGTTGTTGGGGTAAGGCACAAAGTCTCTATAAGCGGACCTTACCCTGTCGTAGGGTTTTGCTGCACAATCTTATGATAGGGGTCTATCGTAACAGCATTCTACTGTAAGGGCTCCATCATGTTGGAGTGACACATGACATGTTCTTTACCACATGGCATCGTGGCTCTGAAACGTGGCATCTCCTTATTGTAGGTACTGCCTGCTTGAATCCATAGCATACATTCCTAATATAACCTTCATTGGTTGGTAAATTTTATAACTTTGGCATTAGATGGAGGAAAATGCTTACCCTACAAGTTATTTTTAACCCTTTGAAAAGGTGGGCCATTGAAAATGGGGTGGGAGTTGAATTTGGTTTCCGTCTAGCAATGGGGCCAGTAATGCATTTTCAAATGCCAGTAGAAGTCATTATCTTGTTTTATCAGGACAAACAGTAAATTTACCACAAAGACTACTGTCCCCACAGCCAGAGGGGCCGAGGAGCCCCTGACACCGAAAAGCTTCGGTGTCTCCGCCTCTTTCGCTCTCTCCAGCCCTTTTTTCTTTATATATTACATACTCATTCCTCTTTATCCCCAGAGCCGAGGCGGCCCCCATTTTTGGATGCCCGAAATTCCTAAGGCTGTTGCAATTTGGGATATTTTAGTCTCTCTATTCATTCATGTTCGAGAAACAATGTCACTCATTTCGAATTTGACCGCGTCATTTCACAGCGAGAGGGCCGCGTTTAATTCGGCACACGTGCAGTTCAAATTGCGTTCGCTTGCTTCCATCAATTCTAAACCAGCAATTACGATTGGCAGACCATTGCAGGTAAATTTTATCTCATATTATTATCAACTACATTGGTCAATTTTATAATTGCTTTTTTTCCCCTTATTTTGTTGTAGAAAAACGCATTTCTCATCTTCCGGGTAGGTGTTGTTAGGTCGAGTAGAGATGGTAGAGAAGGAAGTGTACGCATGACATTGATAAATGAGAGGCTTGGAGATGATCGAAATGTGGCCGAGCCGTCTTCCACACTGGTATCAGTACTTTTGGAGTAACTGACTGTGTTGTTAAGTAAATTTCATTTTTAGCATTTTAACTTTTGGAATAATTCAGAGAACTAATAACTTGTTGTTTGTTCCAGCGCTGTTAAATGATTATCTCTTTATATAAGATCATAAACACATTGTTACATGGTAATATGCAATTCTAAAGCCTTGATTTCTGAGTTTGATAGTCCTAACTGGCTTCTTTGTTGTATTTTATTTGCAGGCATATGAACTAGTTCAAGGAAAACATGTAAGTTTTCTTTTTCTAAATTATGGTATTTCATACTTTTGTAGTTTTGGAATGATTATTTGAAATGAAAAATAGGACCGGCATTGTGCAATTGCCTTCATGGGTTTAACATGGAAGATTCCTGTTCCAAAATCACTTTTTTTTAGGTGGATTCAATTTTATAACCTCTTGGAGCTTTTCATCTTGTTTGAAGTCTTTCCCTATATGGTTATTGCGTACTATAATTGCTTAATTAGATGTGCTTGGGGAGATAATCACCTCTGTTGCAAATTGAGGGCAAAATCATTAAGGTTTTTCTTTTTAAATTATTCTAATTCTAGAGTTCATTGGTGATAAATGGAGCTTTATTTTCTTTTTGTCATAAAAAAATATCTAGTATATGGTAAATGTTAGAAGTTAAGGGATTGTAAAATGCCTCTTTCTTTTTTCTCCTTTCTTGAGCATTTGGTCGACTCTATTGTTAATTTTTAAAGTAAAAATAATGTTTTTGCTTGAATATCTGTGAACTTGTAAATGAAAATTTTTGCACAGGTAAAGTGGAGTTCAATGGTCATATTGGACAGATCAATACCAGAGCCACCAACAGCTATTCTCTTGCATGGCATTTTGGGTAGTAGAAAGAACTGGAGTAAGCACCATATTGATAATTGGTTAATAACTTCATATATGGGTGTCATGCTTCTGTGCATGTTTCTTTTTATCCCATTACCTGAAATAGGATGTAGTTCTATGCCTTAGTTTTGGAATTGTAATGATCTTTTTCTTTGTCTTTCTTCATCTCATTTATTGTAGTTAATGATCTTTTTCCTTTCTAAAAGATTCGATGTTAAGGGTGAGAATAGTGTGGACCAAATATAAAGGACACAAAATTTACGTGGTACGTCAAGAGTGCCTATGTCTACGGAGGGTAGCTGAGAGTACCACTATATAAGAGTGCGAATCGAATTATTTACTCAGTACAATATTGTTGGTAGAGCTGGTCAGGTGTCCAGAAGCAACCGGAGGACAATAGAGCTAAAGAGATAAAGGCGTACAATCATAGAAATAGAGTTTGGACAGTAAAATAGTGTCTAAAGGATTCATTTGCCTTGGACTGTAAGCATATATAGGAATGGCAGGGGCTGAGATCATGCCATACGTCATTATCTTGTGGATTCTATTTATCTAAGTACTTAAGGTCTTTCTTTAAGCAATGAGATTGAGGAGATAGGAAGATTGAGCATTGTCTGGGCTAAGCTTGTTGGGTCAAGCTTAGTATGGCTGTTTCCTAACTAAATCCATCCATAACACTAAGTTCTCCCTTAGATCGGAATTAAGCATTAGTTTTTGTCCGAGCTTTTAGAATAGCTTGAATGAAGCCTTGTTGCAACTTTGTGATCACCCCATCTTTGGCAAGCGTCTTCTGGCGCTTGTTGTACTTGCTCCTTCGATGAGAAAGAAAGCGTTTTGCAATTTTCTTTGTTTTTGTTGGTCTTGCTTTCTTCTTTATGAAGTTTCAAACATTTTAACTTTCCTCGTTTGTGGAGTTTTATCTTTATCTTTTGGTGTGGAGGCCTTCTCCCTTCTAGACTTTGCTATTCTTTCGCTTGTCACGAGTTTTAGCTTGATTAGTTCTTGCTTTGATCTCTTTTTTGTTTGTATAATTTGTAGCTTTGAAAATTGCTTTGATCTTCTTCGTGCCTTGAGCTTTAGCTCTAGTTTTTGCTCTTTTTGGAGGTATTTTGTTTTTCATATGCTTCGAGCCCTTGCTTTGATTGTCTTCGTTCTTATGAGGACTTTGATTATTTGTGCGCGCCTTGAGTTTTAGTTTGATAGCTTCCACTTTTATGAGGACTTTGATTCCTTCGCATGCCTTGAGCCTTACCTTGATGGCTTCCGCTCTTATGAGGACTTTGATTCCTTTGTATGTCTTGAACCCTAGATTTATAGCTTCTGCTCTTATAAGGACTTTGATTCTTTAGCATGTGTCGAGCCCTAGCTTGATAGGTTTTGCTCTTACGAGTATTTTGATTGCTTCGCATATCTTGAACCATAGCTTGATATCTTTTGCTCTTACGAGAACTTTGATTCATTTGCATGCTTGAGCCCTAGTTTGATAGTTTCTGCTCTTATGAGGACTTTGATTGATATTGATTATGGGGATATATTTTCTTGCAGTCCACACACTTCAGTGTGACATGTTGATTTTGACATTTTTAAGTCCGACCAAGGGAGTGTTTTGTCCTTTACCTTTTCTGAAATTTGAGTTTTAATTGCTTCATTTTGGTCTAGGGAATGTTACATTCTTACCTTTTGCAGACTTTGATATCGGTTTATTAGGGAAAAGATATTGCTTCCTGGTAGCTTACCAAGAGCGGATGACTCGCTACTTCAATAAGAGGGCTAAGAAGAGAGAATTTAAAATGGTGACTTAGTCTTCAGAAAGGCTAAAGTAACCCTAAGGCACACTTTGGAATGAAAATTAGCCTTCGATTGGGAAGGCAATTACCAAGTTAGCGATGTCAGTGGAGATTATGCATATAGGCTCCAATGTCTTGATGGAGCCCAAACTCCTTGCACATGTAATGCAAACATTTGAGAATTTATCATCAATAAGATGGGGTGCCAAACATCCATTCCTTAAAGAGTGGTAACTTTGGTGGGAGATGTGCGAGCGTGTGCTAGGGCAAATGTGACTTATTGTTGTACTCGGTTGTTTGAAAGATGTCTATCTTCTAGCCTTTAAGTTTCTTTGACTTTGTTTGTGTTAAGATGAAAATATTAATTTTTCATATCATAGAAAGGAGTACAAGATATGTATATATACAGAATTATAAAACTTAAATTAGGAAGGTTATTAACTAAACCTAGATATTTCAACCTATAACTAAGCTATATACAATCTGTTAATTATGGTAATATACAGCTATAACACTCCCCCTCAAGCTGGAGCATAGATGTTAATCATGCTCATCTTGTTATAAATATAATAACTCGAGGTCCATTGAGTGTCTTTGTAAAAATATCCCCTAGCTGTTCTCCAGTCTTCACATATTCTGTAGAGATCAACTTCTGCTGTATTTTTTTACAGATAAAGTGACGGTCAATCTCAATGTGTTTAGTTCTTTTATGGAACATAGGATTGCAAGCAATATGAAGAGTAGCTTGATTATCACACCATAATTTTGCTGGTCTTGAAACTTCAAGACCAACTACAGTTAAGCTGACATATCCGCAATATCTTACATGCTGATTGAGCCATGGCTCTGTACTCTGCTTCCGCACTAGATCTGGAAACAACATTCTGTTTCTTACTCTTCCAAGAGATTAAATTTTCACCAACAAACACACAATAACTCGTGGTAGATCTTCGATCAATTTTGGAACCTGCCCAATCTGCATCAGAAAAACATTGAATATGATCATGTTCATGATTTTTGTATAATATTCCTCGTCCCAGGGCTCCCTTTAAATAGAATAGAATTTGTTCTAAATAGCATAGAATTTGTTTTAAATAGCATAGAATTTGTTCTAGGTGCAAAAGAACTTGGGTCTACGAGATAAGCTCTCCCCGACTGCTCAGATCTTGACTCTAGGACATGAGAAAAAGATTTTCTGAGCCATGAAGTTAGCTTCTTCATGGAGCTTGGTGGACAGATGGCGAGTCTAGCGGAGAGGGGTCCCTGCGTAAGATTGTGCTTCACGTGTTCTCATGATTATACCTAAGAACATGGATGCCATCTAGTGGATGACATAAAGACTAGTAAACATTAGAGCTACCACGAAAAATCAATTACTACTAGACGATATACGCCCAATACCCTCGCCCAAGTATTTGATGCCGTCTTTGGGATGAGATAAAACTCTTCATTAAGTTTCCGGTGTTCAAACCAGATTAAATTGAGGCCAACTTTATTGATTGGCTATTTTTGAAGAACATTGTGCCATGCTTCTCAAATTTTGAAGTTGTCTCTATTGTCATAATAATCATCAGAGCCTTTATCCTAATACTATGGTAGGCTAAATGAATTAATATATAAAGTTTTGCTAAGTCATCAGCATGAATTCTCCTCCACTCATTCCAATCTAATGCAATGTGTTCTTCTAGCTATCGTTCAGCATATCTTTACAAATGACTTCCTCCCAAGTTTTTTTTGGTCTTTCCCCAGTCTTGACTATTTTACCATTATTCATTGCTTCTACTCTCTTAATTGGAGCTTCCACAGGTCTATGTTTTATGTGTCTAAACTAAAGTAAATGACTTATCTTGTCTACGATGGGTACTATTCCAACCTTTTTACGAATTGCTCATTTATTATTCTATCTTTTCTTGTATATCCGCACCCCATTGTGGCATTCACATTTCTGCTACATTCATCTTATGTGTATGTAGTCTCTTAGCAACCCAACATTCAGCACCAGCTATTTGACACTTGTCTTGTAAAACTTGTCTTTCAACCATATAGGAATTCTTTTATCGGGCAACACATTTGTGGCGCTTCTCCACTTGATTCAGCTAGCTTGGATATGATGGAACACATAGCCATCAATCTCTGCATTTATCTATACGATTGATCTCAAATATCTAAAATGGTCCTGCTTAGGGATCGTTGCCCCATTTAGCATCACTATATTTCGATCTTCTTTATTTGAATTGAATTTACAATCCATATATTTAATCTTCACTCTACTTATTCTGAACCCTTTTGATTCTAGCATCTATCTCCATAGTTCTTTCTGCTGACCTCTGCTTTAATTTCAACAGAGAAGAGACTATCATTTGCAAATATCATATACCAAGGCGCATTATTTTGGACGGATTGTCAGCTCGTTAATTGTTGTAGCAAACAAAAATGGGCTTAACATTGATCCTTGATGTAGCCACGTTGTGATAGGAAATTCTTTTGTTTGCCCTTCACATGTTCTCATATGTGTTCTTGCATCTCCCTACATGTCTTTAATTATTTCAATATTTTTGTGGGGGACTTTTTTCTTCTTAGGGACCACCATGGCACCTCCCTAGGCACTTTCATATGGATTCTCCATGTTTATAAAAGCCATATGAAGATTTTTACTCTATATTCGAGAACACTACATAGGTTGTCTAATCAAGTGTATTGCCTCCATACTTGATCAGCTAGGTATAAAATCAAATTAATTATCTGATATCTTTACAATCTTCTTAATCTTACTTTTTCTCATAATTTCATCGTGTGACTCATCAGTTTTATACCTCGGTAGTTGGAGCAAGTCTGAATATCTCCGTTGTTCTTATAGAGAGGTACCAAAACACACTTTCTCAATATCTCAAGTATCTTGTTAGTATGCTTATGAATGAAATTGAATTCTCTATACAATTTTTAAGAATTGAATGCTATTAGAAAATAACTAGGCTATTTGTAGTCAAGCCTTTTACATTGGATTAGCTACTAATTTGGAAACCACCAAAATAGGAAAATAAAAAAATTAGCTAAATACCTAAAATCAGGGATTTAACCTGCTAAATCGAGAAATATATAACTTTTATCAAATTTGGAATATTCTGCCATTACTATAAAATCTGGAATATTCTGGCACTCCCCATCAAGCTAGTGAATATAGATTTTCCATTCCCAGCTTGCCTACAATCTCTTGGGGTGTATGACCAGCCAATCCTTTAGTCAGTCCATTATCAAGCTTCTCTTTTATGAAGTGTCCATCTACTTCCACATACTTTAAGGTATGTGTTCACGAAAGAAAATTCACCACCAAGGAGGGAAAATGTAAGCTTGAAGATAGTTGCACAGCCTAAGGCTTTTTGTTGAAGCTTGGAGCTGAAACTACAAGGTCCCTTCTTAGTTATCTTAATTCATCATTTCTTCCTTCTCTTCCTCAACCGCAATGAAAAAAGGGAGTACTAGAATTCACTTCTTTGTCTTGTCCTTTTGGATGAGAAGATCCTTGGACTTTTTCATTGACTTTTTGTTGTGCAACTCTTGGAGGAACCATTGCTTCGATATTCAGTCCATCAGGAGGATGAGGATGATTCTTTAACACGCGACTAGGGCCTCCTTGCTCCATTATTCTTTTTCTAGGCGGCATGCTGGTGATGCTATCCCGAATTCTCAAATTAGTTATAGCAAGAATTTGTAGAGAGGAACTCCTTTAGATTGACTATTAATGAAAGCATCAATTGTTGAGATTGTGAACCGTGCGGATAAAATTTAAAGGGCACAAAAATTTACATGGTTTGGCATCTACGAAGGGTAGCTAAGAGAACCATTATATAAGGGTGCGAATCAGATTGTTCACTAAGTAAATTATTCTTGCTAGAGCTAGTCAAGTGTTTGTGCGTGACCAGAGTACAATAGAGCTAAAGAGATATAGTTATACAATCATAGAGACAGTTTGGACAGTAAGGTAGAGTCTAAAGGATCCATTTTCCTTATAATGTAGCCATATATGTAGGCCATGCGAAGGGCTTAGAATGTGTCATGCATCATCATCTTGTGGATTCTATCCATCTGAGTAGATTTAGTCTGCCTTCGGGCCATGAGATTGAGGAGACAAGAAGATTGAGTAGACAAGAAGACTGAGCATGGTCTGGACTAACCTTGTTCGGCTAGGCTTGGTGTTTTTGTCTCCTGGCTGAATCCATCCATAACATGTGAAATTGTTGAACTTGAAGATTTGCCTTCCCCTTCAAAAGAAAAGTTAAAAAGAATTGTTGAATTTGAAAATATTGGCTTACATGGATTAACACATATTGCATATATTGATATTCTGGTTTGACTTGAGTATAATATATAGGGTACTTTAATTGTTTGGGCAACCTGGTCTAAACTTCAAAAATTGTTCTCTGTAGCTAATTGATATTTCAAATTGGAATAATTGTTAACAATTGACATCGTCTATGATAAGATAATGAAAATAAACCCACATGATTAAAACCAAAAATCAAGAGATTGCACTTTATCCTTTGCTTTTCCATTTTGATTTAGTTACCGAGTCTAAATCCTGTTCCAAACTTTAGTATGCTCTATTTGCTTGTGGCTTAACAATGCCTACCGAAGGTGGTTCTCAACTCTATCATGTAGTTACAAGTAGTTTTCTAATTTAGCAAACATCTTGGTTCCACACATAATTTTGTTAAGTTATTCACTAAGCATTTTCTGATGTATCCAATTTCTACAAATTTAAAGTGTATTGATACTCTGCTGTTTGTATCTATCTTGGACATCTTTCTTTGGTTAACTTTAACTGAAAAAAGATAGCGTTTGCATTTTGCACGTCAAAGTGACAGGATTGTGAAGTATATCTGTTTTAAATGTTGCAGGAACTTTTGCTAGGAGACTGGCACAAGAATTTCCAACATGGCAGGTGTGTTGGTAACTTTATGGTTTTGCATTTTTCTCTTCCTCCCATCTTTGTCTAATGATGGCTTTTGGTTAATCTGGTAGTTTTTTGTCATTACTAAGTGCTTCTGTTTCTTATTTCAATGGGAAGAATTCTATTCATGGTTTTGCCAAATTAGCCTCTCAGTTTAATGCCTTAAAACAATTATCGGTTATCATTGTTAATTTACTTAAAGTTATGATGGCACTTTAACATTCGTAATAGATATATATGATCTGCTTAAAGTGGTTTACGTTGGAGCTTGGTTCTTGGAAATTAGTATGTTATCAAGCAGTAAAACCAACATGCGGCAGGCTCTTTCTTTTCTTTTTTCTTTTTTGGTGATAAATAGATATCAGAATTAAAGAAAATAATTTAGTTAATTGATAGACATGATTAATAGAAACAAAATACTTGGTTAATTATTTAAAAAATAAATTACATTTAAAGCTTTGATTAAATGAAACATGAATAAAAATAGAAAGAAAATACTTGGTAACAAAGAGGGCGATTAGAGGGAAAAAAGATGAGTATCAAGTTAAAAACTAAAAACTTAAAGAGTAATAGGGAAGTAAAAGGAGAAACCATTGAGATTAAGAATTCAGTGTGTCTATTAAAAGAAAATAACAAAAACCCCAAAACATAAATATTCTAGGCAATGTAAGAGGTTTTTTGGCCCGTAAAGGGCCAAGACAATGAAAACAAAGATATTGGCAATGTTCCAGGAATAATGCCAATTTTGTGAAATATGGATAATGTTTGAGGGAAGGGGAGAGAAAAAAACAGAAATATCTATCAGGAGAAATCTGGCTGCTATAGATTATCATATTTGGAGTAATTAGGATCACACTTTAGTGGGAGAATATCGTAAATAAATGAGAAAAATCAGTTAATTGTTATTAGAATTAGAAAAGTTATTTTATTTTGCTTCCTATTTTAGGGCTACTAGCTCTTCCTATAAGAAGAGATCATTTTGTTGTAGATTCTTTTAATGTAAATACAAGAGATTTTCTGTTCTCTCTATTCAATTTTCATATTATATATGGCATCAGAGCCTAAACTTTTTGGTTCCTAAGAAACCCTAATTGCCACAATCTTTATTTTTTTTTTTTATTTTTTTTTTCAACTTCACCAATTTGATATCCTCCTCACCAGTTATGTTTGATGTCTCGTTTGAATACACATCATATACCCATCCCAATCTGAACACCGAAGCACCACCCGCTCGTGTTTTTGAAGCCGGTCCTATGCAGATCACAATAATCCGACTAAATGGTGATAATTTCCTACGGTGGTCTTAATTTGATTGGATGTGCATTAGAGATGGGACAAGATTGGCTAACTGACGGGAGATACTAAGGCTTCGGATATGAAGGATAGTGCTAATGCAACGTCGAATGCTGAAAATTCCATGCTCATGACATGGCTGGGGAATTCCATGAATGAAGACATCAACTCCACTTACATGTGCTATCTGATAGTGAAAGAACTTTGCGACAACGTCTATCAACTGTATCCAGATTTGGGGAATCAATCCTAGGTGTATGAGCTCACTCTGAAGCTCGGGGAGATCCGTCAAGGTAAGGATAACATCACTAAATACTTTAATTCTTTGAAAAGATTATGGCAAGATTTGGATCTTTTCAAGGATTATGAATGGAAATTGGTTGATGATTGCAACCATAATAAGAAAATGGTGGACGTTAACTGAGTATTTGAGCTTCTTGTTGGTTTAAATGTTGAGTTTGATAAGGTTCAGGGACGGATCATTGGTAAAAATCCACTTCCTCTGATCGGCGATGTGTTTGCTGAGGTTTGTAGGGAGGAGAGCTGTAGACATGTTATGCTTCACAAGAAAAGTGTAGGCTCGATAGATAACTATCCATTGGTAGTTGCTGGCGAGGCTAAAGCTAGCCATAAAAGTTCCTTAAGTCAGCAACGAGATGATGACAAATCTCGAGTGTGGTGTGATTTTTGCAACACACCACACTATACTCGAGACTCATGTTGGAAGATTCATGGCAAACTAGCCAATTGGTAGAGCAGCAAGTCTCCAATCGTTCAACACCCTTGGCAAATGAAGTAGGCTCAAGTCCATTTAGCAAAGAGCAGATGGATCACCTTCTAAAACTGCTAAAGTCTAATTTGGTATCTAGTTTTCCTAGTGTTTCTTTGCCACACAGGTAGTAATCTAATTTTTCTATCTTCTTTCTTAAATATATTCCCTGGATCATCGATTCAGGAGCCTCTGATCACATGACTAGTTCTTCTCATTTGTTCAGTACCTTTTCACCTTGTTTCGGTCATGAGAAAATTAGAATAGTTGATGGTAGTTTCTCACCTATTGCAGGTAAAGGCATTATTAAATATCACAAAATATTGAACTTAAATCCGTCCTTTATGTTCCTAAACTTGCTTGTAATGTCCTGGCATTTAGCAAACTTTCACAAGATTCTAATTGTTGTGTTAATTTCTATGACTCTCATTGCAATTTTCAAGACCATAATTCGGGGATGATGATTGGTAGTGCTAGGATGATGAATGGACTATACTATTTTGAAGAGAATTTCCTTGGTAATAAATAGGTAGGTTTTAGTAGTGTTAGTTCAATATCTGTTAGTGATAAAATAATGCTATGGCATCTTAGACTAGGACATTCGAGTTTTTATTATCTCAAACATTTCTTTCCAAGTTTGTTTCAAGAAGTGAATTGCTCAAAATTTCAATGTGAAAGTTGTCATCTTTCCAACGATCATCGTGTAAATTTTCAATCAAAACCTTATTGTGCATCGAAACCATTATATTTAATACATAGTGATGTTAGGGGTCCTTCACAAGTCACTACTTTGTCTAGAAAAAAATGGTTTGTCACCTTTATTGATGGTCACGCACGGTTATGCTGGGTTTATTTGTTAAGTAAAAAATCTGAAGTGGAAAAATTGTTTAAAGACTTTTATCATATGGTTCAAACACAATTTCAAACTAAATTTTGCATTTTGCACTTTGACAATGGTACTAAATATTTCAATGGGCGTTTGAGAACATTTTTGAAAGAAAAAGAAATAATCAATCTGCCTTCATGTTGTGAAACTCCTCAAAAAAATGGCATTGCCACGCAAAAAACCGACACTTGAAGTAGCACGTGCTATAATGTTTTTTATGCATATTTCAAAGAATCTTTGGGGAGAAGCTGTTTTAATTGCATCATACTTGATTGACAGAATGCCTACAAAGGTTCTAAAGTTTGAAAGTCTGCTAACTGTTTTAAAACAAATTTTCTAGCAACTAGATTGCACTCAAATCTACCGTTGAGTATTTGGATGTACATGTTTTGTCTATATACCCACTATTTCTCGGTCAAAATTGGATCCTAGAACAGAAGAATGTGTTTTCATCAGGCATGCTGCAAATAAAAATTAGTGCTTCAACCTAAAAAAAAAAAAAATCCTGTGAGCATGGATGTCTCTTTACTTTAAAATCAGCCCTATTTTAAAAATCATCTTTGGGGGGAATATAATGGGGAAGAAGAATTTTTTGGAGACCACATAATCATTACCAAACCCAATTTTCACACACAATATGGAAGAAAATGTTTCGAATAATGAAAATAAAGAGGTTCACGGTCAACCAATTCCTAGTATTATTCTATCACAAATAGGGGGAGAAACTTTACAATCGGATCAATCCAATCCGAATCTTGAGCTTCAGGTTTATACTAGGAGGAAAGCTCGGAAAGATACTACAAGTCTACCTATCTCTCCAGCACAAAACCAAAATCCTCGAAGGAAGGCACTGTGAAAAACAAAGAAAAGAAACGTGATTTGTCATATATTCTATATCACACCAAAGAGGTACCTTTATACAAAAAACCTAGCAATAAAAAGGAAACTAACTAGACCACATTAGATCCCATGATTTATGGGATACTCTAACAGAAAAGGAAACTAATTAAATCAGCTTAATTCTAGGGATACAAGCTGTTACAAAATCTCCTAAAATAGCTAACTATACATGTGTAGAATATAAACCCTTTTTTTCACACTCCCCCTCAAGCTGGTGAATAGGTATTTTCCATTCCCAGCTTGGATACAATATTCTGAAAGATTGAACTATTTAATCCCTTGGTAAGCACATCAGCAAGTTGGCCATGTGTAGACACATAAGGTGTACAAATCAACCCGCTCTCCAACTTTTCTTTGATGAAGTGTCTGTCAATTTCAATGTGTTTTGTTCGATCATGTTGTACTGGATTGTGAGCTATGCTGATTGCAGACTTGTTATCACAATAGAGCCTCATTGGACCATCCCACTTAATCTTCAAGTCTTCTAAGATGTTCTTCAACCAAAGTAGTTCACACAACCCCTGAGCCATTGCTCGGAATTCTGCCTCCGCACTAGACCGTGCTACCACATTCTGTTTCTTACTCCTCCACGTCACGAGATTTCCGCCAAGAAAGGTGCAATATCCAGAGGTTGACCTCCTGTCAACAATCAACCCAGCATAATCGACATCCGTGTATGCCTCAAGTACTAAACCTCCATTCCTTTTGAACAAAATACCTTTTCCTGGTGTGCCCTTGAGATACTGTAGCACTCGGTGGGTTGCTTGCAAATGAACTTCCTTCGGGCTATGCATGAATTGACTAATTACACTCACTCGTGTGTGAGACAAATAAATGAGTCTTCCTACTAGGCGTTGATACATTTCTTTGTCTATTGGAGCATCCTCCTCTGCCTTTCCAAGTTTAAGATTTGGATCTATTGGGGTACTTGCTGGTTTGCAAGCTGTCTTGCCTGTTTCTTTGAGGAGATTTGTAACATATTTCTGTTGGGAGATGAAATGCCCTGCCTAGAGTGAGCCACCTCAATCCCAAGAAAATATTTCAACCTCCCTAGCGCCTTGATCTCAAACTCCTTAGCCAAACACTCATTTAGAAACTCTCTCCTTATCATCATCCCCTGTTACTATTATGTCATCTACATATATCAAGAGAGCTGTGACTCCCCCTGAAGGCGAGTGTTTAATGAACAGCGTATGATCCCCTTGGCTTTGTCTATATCCCATGGCCATCATAACTCTCTCAAATCTTCCAAACCATGCTCGTGGTGATTGCTTAAGTCCATACAAGGCCTTTTTTAACTTACACACAGTATGAGCAGCCAAATTATTTCCATAACCTGGCGGGACCTCCATATAAATTTCCTCTAGTTCTCCATGTAAAAATGTATTCTTGACATCAAATTGCTGCAATTGCCAACCATAATTAGTTGCTAATGACAACAAGACTAACAGTATTCATCTTCGCAACTGGAGCAAAAGTTTCTAGGTAATCAATTCCATAGGTTTGAGTATAACCCCTTGCTACCAACCTTGCCTTATACCTCTCTATCGATTCATCTTCTTTATATTTCACTGTATAAACCCATTTACATCCCACAGGTTTCTTTCCTACCGGCAACTTCACCAACTCCCAAGTTTTGTTTTTTTCTAACGCCTCCATCTCCACATTCATAGCTTGTTTCCATTTCTCATTGGACAAAGCCTCGAATAAGGTGGTAGGAATGGCAATGGTGTTTAAGCTCACAAGGAAGGCTCTATGAGATGGTGAAAAGTTTTTAAAAGACAAGAAGTGTGCAAGAGGGTATAAAGGTCATTTTGTACACTCTCTAGTCCCTTTTCTAACAACAATGGAAAGGTCTTGGTCATTATTGCTTACACAAAATTCAGTTTCAACTGGTAATGAAGGATTAGAAATTGTTACCTCATTCTCAGGATCTGGGTTGGAGTCTTAGACTTGCACAGATTCAGGGATAACCGTCTTCTTCCTTGAAAACACCTTGCCCTTGCCAAATCTCACATTCTCAAGGGCAGAGTCTATTTTTTCTTAGGGATTTTCTGGCACAGGTTCAGACACAGGATTTGACTCGGACTCGTATACGGACTCAGACACAGTCACAGGGTTTGACATAGTGGAACAAGGTGAACAAGGCGAGAAAACTGGTTTAGACATGGGAAGTGATGGCAGATCAAGTAAAAAATCCCCCCTATCCTTATCTTCCATTATTGAATTCCCCTCCTGAAGATAAGGAGTGGTGAAATAAGACTCTTGTTCATTGAAAGTAACATCCATCGAGACATAGAACTTCTTTGATGGAGGATGGTAACACTTATAATCTTTCTGAGTCGAAGAATAACCCACAAAGACACATTTTAACGCCCTTGGATCTAACTTCTCCCTATTTTGACTATGGACATGGACAAATGACGCGCACCCAAATATCCTAAGGACAAGATTATTTGTAGTGTGTAGATTAGAATAGAATGTTGAGAGTATTTCCATTGGACTCTTGAATCCTAAGACTCTGGAAGGCAAACGATTTATAAGATGAGCAGCTGTAAGAACTGCTTCCCCCTAAAAAGATTTAGGCACATTTTTATGGAGCAAAAAGGCTTGGGTTGATTCAAGAAGGTGACCATTTTTCCTTTCTGCTACTCCGTTTTGTTGTGGGGTATTAACACAAGATGACTCATGTAGTATCCCTTCCTTCTGAAAGTATGAAGTTAGGACTTGATTGAAATAATCCCTAGCGTTATCCGACCTAAACCTCTTGATATTGACCCCAAATTGATTCCTAATCATAGAACAAAAGTTTGGGAGAACAGTACTGACATCAGATTTATGTTTGAGCAAAAAAATCCAAGTAACACGAGTACAATCATCAATGAATGAAACAAACCATCTTGCCCCAAAAACATTAGGAATAGTAGAAGGACCCCAAATATCATTGTGAATGAGATAAAAAGGAATGGAACTTCTTTTATTACTAATTGGAAAAGATACCCGTTTGTATTTAGCAAGTTCACACACTTCACAATGAAAATTTTCAACATCTAGACCTTTAAATAAAGAAGGAAATAGAATTTTAAGAACCCTAAATGATGGATGTCCAAGTCGGCGAATGAGATAAAAAGGAATGGAACTTCTTTTATTACTAATTGGAAAAGATACCCGTTTGTATTTAGCAAGTTCACACACTTCACAATGAAAATTTTCAACATCTAGACCTTTAAATAAAGAAGGAAATAGAATTTTAAGAACCCTAAATGATGGATGTCCAAGTCGGCGATGATAAAGCCAAACTTTCTCTTTATTGGATGAAAATAACTCTGAAACAAAGGAATGAGATAATTTGCCCTTGGTAATGCTTGACTGACTTGGTGCTTCGAGGTAGTAGAGCCCATCCTGTTCTCTAGCATGTCCAATCATCTTCCCCGAATCCTTGTCCTGAAATACACAATAATTATGATAAAAAACCACATTACAACATAAATCTTGTGTGAGTTTTTGGATAGAGACAAGGTTTGTGGACAATCTAGGGACATGGAGAACATTTTTTAAGATCACTGATGGGCTTATTTTGACATCTACACCTGCTACAGTGGTCAAAGAACCATCGGCTGTGGCTATTTTCTTATTGCTTGGACAAGGGAAATATGTGGAAAAAAATTTTGGTGAGTGGGTCATATGATCGGTAGCTCCTGAATCGATGATCCAAGAGTTGGAAAAGGTTGTACCCGAGACATTTAATCCAATAGAGGATGGAAACTCACCTGAATATGCCAATGAACAAGTACCTGAAGGTTTGTCTAGATTACCAATAAGAGATCTCACCCTCTCGACCTCTTCCGGATTGAGACCACCTAACTCCTGTGGTGTTACTTCAATATGTTTTTTTGAAGCAACATGGGTCTGCCTATTGTTCTTTGACTGTTCTCCTTTTTGTCCCCACTCTCGGCTTGGAGGTTTTCCATGAAGCTTCCAACATCGTTCACGAGTATGGCGTGCTTTCTTACAATAAGTGCACCACAAGCTATCCTTGTAATCAGAATTCTGAGCTTTTGTTTGGCTAAATGCCCTTTCCACCTTCGTGGCTGAATTATTGCCACCGCTAGCCACCATAGCAGAGTTGTCCATGCTCTGTGGTTCAAGCATTAGGCCTCTTCTGCTTTCCTTACCTCGAATCAGTGCCACTACCTCGTTAAAACATGGAACTTCCTGCTTGCCAAGAATCTGGATTCTCACTTGATCAAATTCTGGATTAAGTCCCACAAGAAAATCATAGACTCTATCTTGCTCAATGAAGTTCTTTAGAACAGCAGCATCTTCAGGACATTTGGTTTCTATCACCCTATAATAATCAAGTTCCTGCCACAAATATTTCAATTGATTGGCATATTCAGTAACTGTTTTACTTCCTTGCTTTGCAGCAACCGTCTTCACCTTGACCTCGTATACTTGAGCCGCATCTCTGGCTTTAGAATACGTCTGTTGAATTGCATCCCAAATATCCTTGGCAGTAGGCAAGAACATACATGTATCACTAATCTCAGGGGTCATAGAATTTCATAGCCATGCCATGATCATGGAATCTTCTGCATCCCATGCTTCAAAACAAGGATTTCCTGGTTTTGGCCCCGTACCCATAAGATGGCTGATCATCCCTTTTCCTTTTAGCACAGTACGAACAAGTTGAGACCATTTAAGGTAATTTTTTCCATCCAACCTGTATGCAGCCTGGATATTTTGCAATTCCCCTGGTTTTTGGGAACAAACAATCTCCCCTGATTGTGCTGTAGTGGTCGTCTCTGCAACTTCCGACATCTTCCACGCAATCTCTAGGCTATTAAGGCAGATCGTGTGAAGCAGAAAGAAGACTGAATGGGCTAAACAGAATTTTTGTAAGATATTCTGTTTTAAACTCAAAAAACAGAGTAGAACAGAGTACAAATAACCAGCAGTATATTATGAGCAATAAAGGCCTGTGAAGCAGAGTGGCGATGAAGGCCAAAGCTTCTAATGTTAAGAGAACCTAAAGCTCTGATGCCATGTGAAAAACAGAGAAAAGAAATGTGATTTTTCATATATTCTATTGCACACCAAAGAGGTAGCTTTATACAAAAAACCTAGCAATAAAAAGGAAACTAACTAGACCACTTTAGATCCCATGATTTATGGGATACTCTAACAGAAAAGGAAACTAATTAAATCAGCTTAATTCTAGGGATACAAGCTGTTACAAAATCTCCTAAAATAGCTAACTATACATGTGTAGAATATAAACCCTTTTTTCCACAGGCACAAATCCTACTCTTGTTCCATTATCCCCTGTTGGCGAACCTTGTAATTCTAAGCCTTTTGATTTAAATATCCCTATAGCCCACCAAAAAAGAGTTCGATCATGTACCCACCATCCCATTGCCAAATGGTTGTCTTTTAAAAAACTGTCCACCAACTATTAAGTGTTTACCTCTAGATTTCTAATCTGTTTGGTCCGAGAACTACTTGATCATCAGAACTGAAAGTTAGCAGTGATGGAAAGGTACAAATCCTACTCTTGTTCCATTATCCCCTGTTGGCAAACCTCATAATTCTAAGCCTTTTGATTTAAATATCCCTATAGCCCACCAAAAAGGAGTATGATCATGTACTCACCATCCCATTAGCAAATGGTTGTCTTTTAAAAAACCGTCCACCAACTATAAAGTGTTTACCTCTAGATTTCTAATCTGTTTGGTCCAAGAACTACTTGATCGTCAGAACTGAAAGTTAGCAGTGATGGAAGAGATGAATGCTCTGAAGAAGAGTGGCACATGGGATATAATTAGCCTACCCAAAGACAAGAGACTGATAGGACACAAGTCGATCTTATTATGAAATGTAGGGATGGTGGAAGTGTAGAACGATATCAAGTAAGGCTGGTGGCAAAAGGCTTTACACAAACCTATGGGGTAGATTATCAGGAGACTTTTGCTCCAGTGGCAAAGATAAACTCTATTTGGGTGTTGCTCTCTCTAGCTGTGAATTTCAGTTGGCCACTACATTAGTTGGATGTTAGGAATGTGTTTTTAAATGGGAACTTGGAGGAGGAAGTGTTCATGAATCTCCTACCTGGTTTCGAGGACAGCTAAGGCAACGTTAAGGTTTGTAGGTGGAAAAAAAGAATCCTTGTATGGCCTCAACTAGTTGCCTAGAGTGTGGTTTGAATAGTTTGGAGGAAAAGTGAAGAGCCATGACTACATCCAAAGTCAGGCCGTTCACACACTGTTTTACAAGCACACAAGAGAAGGTAAAGTTGCTCTCTTGATTGTATATGTAGACGATATCATCATAAACAGAGATGATGCAAAGTTGAAAAGAAAACTTGCTATGGAGTTTTAGATCAAAGGTCTAGGAGCACTGAGGTAATTTCTTGGGATGGAGTTTGCTGGATCCAAGGTAGGCATCTTTTTCAATCAATGTAATTATGTGTTGGACTTACTTTGTGAAATAGGGATGATGGGGCCAAGGCAATCGAGACTCCAATTGAACCAAATTTGAAGCTTCAACCTGCTGCTGTTGAAAAGATGAAGGATAGAGAAAGGTATTAAAGATTAGTTGGAAGCCTAATTTACTTATCCACACTAGACCTGACATAGCCTTTGCTGTGCGGTAAGTCAATTTATGCATTCTCCTTGCCATGTCACTTCGAAGTTGTGTATAGGATTCAAATATACTGAAGGGAACTCCAGACAAAGGAAACAAAATTAGCTACAACAAGAAGCATCTACTGATGTAGACCAGGCATGAAGTATTGTAGATAGATGATCAACCTAGGTTATTGCACATTTATAGGAGGTAACTTGGTTACATGGAGGAGTGAAAAACGAAGTGTGGTAGCCAAGAGTAGTGCAGAGGCAAAATTTACACCAGTTGCACATGGCATATGTGAAATGATGTGGATTAAAAGGCCTTTGGAAGAATTAAAGTCCCAACTCCATCTCCAATGAAGCTCTACTGTGATAACAAGACAACCTTTTCAATTGCTCATAATGCATTCCTCCAAAACAAGCAACCAACAATAATAACAACATATTCCAGTCCTCTATGATGGAACAAAACACTTTGAAATAGACAAACACTTCTTTAAGGAGAAATTATCTACATGCCTTATATTCCTACCTTTGGTCAAGTTGTTGACATTTTAGCCAAAGGGCTAAATAGTTTGATGATTTAGTAAGCAAGCTGTCAATGGAAGATATTTTCATGCCAGTTTGAGGGGGTGTGTTGGAAATCAGAAGAGGGAAAAAATAGGAGAATCTATCAAGAGAAATTTGGCTGCTACATATTATCGTATTTGGAGTATTTAGGAGAAAGGTCAGTCAATTGTTAATAGAATTAGGAAAGTGATTTTATTTTACTTTTGTTTTCCATTTTAGGGCTGTCGACTCTTTCTATTAGAAGAGATCAATTTGTTTTATATTATTTGAATGTGAATACAATAGATTTTCTATTGTCCCTATTCAGTTTTCTTATGCTTTAGATAGAAATGATCTTTAAAGCAAAGTTATGACTAGTTTGGATGGATGGTGAAATTGAAAAAGATATAATGACTATTAAGGAAGTATATGCTTTCTAATAAAAAAAAAATTGAAACCAAGGGTGGAAGAGTAATTTTAACCTTTCACAATATTTTGCCTTTACTGCCCCACTCCACCTCATCGAAGCCAAACGGGCTCCCAATTGGTGAGAGGCTACACCATCATGATTATGATGTAGGCTCGATGATACAAGCAATACAAATATATTGGGGCTTCTATGTATTAGGAAATAGGATATAACAGGTTCTTGGCTAACTTTCAGGATTTTTTAAAGATCTATTGAGTTGCAATTTACAACAGCCAAGCCAAAGAATTGGAGATCTTGTAAATGCACCTCAATAGAACTCAAAGCATATTATTGGAAAGTAACCCACTCATATGGCATGCAACCAATGTATCCAATGATGGACCACAATGCCTTACTGGTGTCATTTCTTTAAATAAAGTAAAAAGTGTTATGAGCCTTGGCGTAGTATCTAGTCACAGGTCTAGACACGAAAGAACTTCTCTTTAAATCTATGGTGAATTGGTGGAGGCAGACTCGTCCTTGACAGAGCCCCCTTCTAAGACTAACTTTGAGAGAATAAATTGCTTCCATTTTATTGAATGGTAAAGGCCTTTTATAGGCTGCTAATAACAAGGAAAAGGAAATCCTAAATTATAGCTACTAATTTAGGATCTTGACTAAAATAATAAGGAAACAAAATAAAACTTTTAATTAAGCTGCAATCACTGCATATTCATTGTTGTCAATTTCCTTCTTTAATATTTCTACCCAATAAATGCACTGCAATCACTGCACATTCACTGCTGTCAATTTCCTTCTTTGATATTTCTGCCCAATAAAAGCATCCACATCATCACTCCCTCTCTCGGCATTGAGCTTGTCCTCAAGCTCAAACTCTGGATAAGCCTCTTGGAAGTGTTCAACCGGTTCCCATGTTGCATCCTCTTGAGAACAGCCTGCCCACTGTACTAATAGTTCCCATTTGCCTCTAATGAGCTTGCTGCGTATAATGTCCTGCGGGGTTGGTAAAACCTTGCCATCTCACACTGGTGGTAAATTTCCCACAGTAACTGGTTGAGGTCCTTTATACTGCTTGAGGAGAGACACATGGAATACATCATGTATTCTACTTCCCTCTGGAAGCTCAAGCTTGTAAGCAACAGGTCCTACTCTGGCCATGATCTTGAAGGGTCCAAAATATTTCGGGAGAAGTTTATGATACTTCTGTCTTGCTACTGTTAACTGACGGTATGGTTGAAGTCGCAGCCATACCCATTCCCCCATTGCAAAATGCAACTCTCTATGCCCTAAATCATAAGTGTGCTTCATCCGTTGTTGGGCTTGCAAAAGCCTATCACGAGCAGCTTTGAGTACTGCATCTCGCTCCTGGAGGGCTCTATCAACTGCTTCAACTCGTGTAGAACCCACTGAATAAGAAAGAAGCCGAGGAGGCTCCCTGCCATAAACCAACTGAAAAGGGGTGGTACCAAGAGCAGTGTGATAAGAGGTGTTGTAGCAGTACTCAGCCCAAGGTATCCAATCAACCCACTGTTGAGGTCGATCTCCTGTGAGACATCGTAGGTACATCTCAATTGTGCGATTGACGACCTCTGTTTGACCATCAGACTGAGGATGGTAAGCGGAGGAGAAAGCCAGCTTGGAACCACTAAGGCGAAATAACTCCTTCCAAAACATACTAAGGAAAACCTTGTCTCGGTTTGAGACTATTGATTCAGGCAAGCCATGAAGTTTAAACACCTTTGCGAAGAAAGTAGTAGCAACAGATATAGCAGTGAATGGATGAGCCAAGGGTAAGAAATGAGCATTCTTTGAAAGTCGGTCAACCACCACCATAAGAACTGATTTACCCCGAGCCTTAGGTAGTCCCTCCACAAAATCCATAGAGATATCAACCCAAACCTGTTGCGGCACTAGAAGGGGCTGAAGTAGTCCTGCGGGCTGCAAATTTTGCCATTTATGGCCTGGCACACTAAACAATTCTGCGCCAATTCTAATATAGCACGCTTCATACCCTTCCAATAAAAATCTTGACGAAGACATTGTATGGTTTTTTGTCCACCTTCATGAGCCATATCGTGGATAGCAGAAATAATGGTGGAAATAAGTGAGGAGGTAGGTAGTAGATATACCTTTCCCTTGAGGAAAATCAGCCCGTCACGTACAACCCAATCTGACCCCAACTCCCCTTGTTCAATGCGTTGCTGCAGCTGTAACAATTCTTGATAGGTTGCTATTTCTTTCTGAATGGCATCTAAGATTTCGACTTGAGGAAAAGAAACTGCCATGAGTTGAAGAGAATCGTCATCTCGTCTAGATAAAGCATCTGCAGCTTTATTCAATTTTCCAGCCTTAAATTCCACCCAAAAATCAAACCCCATCAGTTTGCTGATCCAGTGCTGCTGCGGGGAAGTGGTGAGACGCTGTTCTAACAGATACTTGAGGCTAAAATGATCCGTATGGATGAGGAAGTGTCTACCCCATAGGTAGGGTTGCCAATGAGATACTGCCTTGGCCAATCCTATCAATTCCTGCCCATACGCAGCCAGTTTGAGGTGTCGTTCTGCAATCGTACTGCTGAAGAAAGCAATGGGGTGACTTTTCTATTGTAATACAGCCCCAATTCCGCTGCCAGATGCATCGCATTCTACCACAAACTCTTCCTCAAAGTTGGGTAACCGCAGGACTGGGGCTGCTGAAAGAGAGGCCTTTAATGTATTGAAAGCAACATCAGCTTCTGCACTCCATTGGAAAACATTTTTCTTCAAGAGACTCGTTAAAGGGGCGGCCACTTACCCATAATCTTTGATGAATTTTCTGCAGTACCCTACTAAACCAAGAAAACCCCGTAGAGCCTTGGTGGATTGTAGAGTTGGCCATTCAGTGATGGCCTTAGTTTTCGTTACATCAACTTCCACTCCTGCACCATGTATGACATGTCCGAGGTAGGTCACTTGTGACTCAGCGAAGAAACACTTGGACTTATTTAAAAACATGTTAGTGCGCAAGGGTTCAAAAACTAGTCTGACATGCTGTATATGCTCAACCCATGTATTGCTATAAATTAATATGTCGTCAAAGAAGACCAAGACAAACTTACGCAAATGAGGCCGGAAAACTTCATTCATCAAACTCTAAAAGGTTGAAGGGGCATTAGTAAGCCCAAAGGGCATGACTAAAAATTCAAAGTGCCTATGGTGAGTTCTAAAAGTTGTCTTCTCCACATCTGATGGTGCCATCCTAATTTGGTGGTAACCTGATCGTAAATCTAACTTTGTAAAATGTTGCGCCCCATGGAGTTCATCCAGTAATTCATCCACCACTAGTATCGGAAATTTATCCTTAACAGTGCATGCATTGAGCTGACGATAATCTACACAAAAACGCCATGAGCCATCATGCTTCTTGACTAAAAGGACTGGGGGGGAAAATGAAGATCTACTACGTCGAATGATCCCTTGCTGTAGCATTTGTGCATACTGTTTCTCAATCTCATCCTTTTGGAAATATGGATACTGGTAAGGTCGTACTACGACTGGTCTCGTCCCAGGTAAAAGAGGTATGCGATGGTCTCACTCTCGACTAGGGGGCAACCCTGAAGGCTCCAAAAATAGGTTTGTAAATTTAGCCAGTAAATTGTCGAAGATTACAGTAATTGAATTCTGTTTTTGCATCAAACTGAGACGTGGTTCTGCTTTAGGAGGTTGTCCTCACCACAAGACCTCCTTCCCATTTAGGACAAATTTCATAGTCAAAGAACTGAAGTCCCATAGAATCGGTCCAAGAGTGCACAACCATTTTACTCATAAAATCACGTCAAATCCCTCTAACGGAATAGTATAAAAATGAGCGTGGAAGTTGTCATTTGCAACCTGCAAGAGTACCATCTTACAGATGCCCATATTGGGTACACGTTCCCCATTTGCCACAAAGACTTTCAGCCCTGGACGTTTCCACTCTTCCAATCCTAAACTTGGTATTAAACTTTCACGCAAAAAGTTATGTGTTCTACCTGAATCTACTAGCACTGAAACAGTAACTCCTGACACTACTACTAATAACTGCATGGTAGGAGAATTGCGGATCCCACTGATGGCATTTAGAAAAATATCAAGATCTGTCGCCTGGTCTTCCTCTGATTCACTATCGGCATCTGGAACCTCAATCCAGAATAACCTTTTACATTTATGTCCTAGTGTATAGGATTCATCACAGTTATAGCAAAGTCCCTTGGCCCTCCTTTCAGCCATTGCTGCTCGTGTCAGCCTCTTGACAAACAGTGCGGAAGAGCTCACCCTATTGCTGCTCCCCACTGGTTTTGTCGTTTGTAC
Source organism: Firmiana major (assembly GCA_033439115.1). Classification (NCBI taxonomy): domain Eukaryota; kingdom Viridiplantae; phylum Streptophyta; class Magnoliopsida; order Malvales; family Malvaceae; genus Firmiana; species Firmiana major. The sequence goes on along the minus strand of CM065907.1, from coordinate 36,001,313 downwards.
CCCACCCTTTGCAATCGAGCTTTTGTTAGTAGGGATAACAGATTCGGTGCTGGTGGATTTGGGGGTAGGCCAGTGCATGTTGAGTTGGGAGCTTAAGGTTCCCTGTGAAACCCTTTGTTTGCGCTCCAATGCTCGAGCCATATTCATGGCAATTCCAAGGTTCCCTGGCTGCTGTAATTCAATGTCAATCCTGAGTTCTTTCAACCCAGTCGTAAAAAGATCTACTTGTTGCCGTGGGTTAAGATCAGAAGTCCTAGCCAATAACGATTGGAATTGACGTTGATAGTCTTCGATAGATCCGGTCTGTTTGAAATTGGCTAGCTCTCCCAAGGGGTTCTTAGTCATCGGTGGCCCAAATCTCACATGACAACACTCCTTAAATCGCCCCCAGTTCAGTTCTGTCTCTTCCTGTTCTACCTGACCAAACCAGAGTTGTGCCTCACCCACAAGATGAAACGCGGCTAGGCCTACCTTATCTCCATCAGCAGTCCTTTGATTGGTGAAGAATTTCTCACATCTTTTCAGCCATCCTAAAGGATCATCAGTGCCATCATAAGTAGGAAATTTGATGGTCCCAGTCAACGCTTGAAATTGTTGTTCTTTTGATGAAAGAACTAACCAAAGAACTTTTATATGAATCAACACACCTTAGCTAAAATTGCCAAGGTTTAAATACACGCAATCTTCACTTCCTATCCTAACGAATCGTGACTAACATATTGCCATGATTTCCACTACTGAAACTCCTATTTAATAGCAACACAAACTTTATTTAATAATATTTACTAAGTCAAATTGCAACTACTTAAACTAGGATAGTGGAGCATGGAACATGGCTGCTTCCCCTGCACTTCCCCTGCATGCTGACACTACTCCCCTTCACCTTTGCTTGCATGCATGCCACCACTTTCATGCAAACCATAACTTGCCCCTACATATCGCGGATTCCTTTTGACCACTCGGTTTGACCTTCTAACAATACCCTCCGCTGGAGCTTGAACCTAGTCTTCAAGGTTCACATTCATGAACTTTTCTTGCAATTCCTTGGTGGGTTCCCAAGTGGCTTCTTCTGGTGGCATATTCTTCCACTTGACTAATGTTTCTTCAACAATACGAGCACCTTTTTTAACCCATCTAGTGTCCAAAGAAGCTTCTGGTTCCATTATGATTGCACCATCATCAGTTAAAGGAGGCAGGGAAGTGCTGACTGCTATATTATCTCCAAGCTTCTTCTTTAACAATGAGACGTGAAAAATTGAGTGAATTCTAGTCCCTGTCGGTAATTCAAGCTTTTAGGCAACTTTCCCAACTCTTCCAATGATGCAAAATGGACCGTAGAACTTGCAAGCTAATTTCTGATTAGCTCTTCGAAATACAGACTGTTGTCGGTATGGACGCAACCTCAAGTATACCAAGTCTCCAACGTTGAATTCAACATCTCGTCTTTTAGCATCAGCCATCTGCTTCATCCTATTGTTGGCAGCCATTAGATTGATTTTGAGCCGTTTGAGTAATGAATCACGATCAGCCAGCTGAAGGTCGACTTCATGTACAGGGCAAGAGCCTTCATGATACTAAGGAATAGCTGGTGGCGGTCTACCGTACAATGCCTCAAATGACGTCATCTTGATTAAAGAGTGATAGGTAGTATTGTACCAGAATTCTGTCCAAGACAAGAAGGATGACCATTTGCGCGGATGCTCAGACACAGCTTCTCAAATATTGCTCGACACATCGGTTGAGCACCTCAGATTGCCCGTCAGTTTGCGGGTGATAAGAGGAACTCATTTTCAGCTGTGTACCTGACATCTTAAAGAGATCTTGCCAAAAATGACTAAGAAATATAGGATCGCGATCACTCACAATTGATTTAGGTAGGCCATGTAGCTTGACTACGTTGTCCACAAACTTCTCAGCCACTTAAAGAGATCTTGCCAAAAATGACTAAGAAATATAGGATCGCGATCACTCACAATTGATTTAGGTAGGCCATGTAGCTTGACTACGTTGTCCACAAACTTCTCAGCCACACTCTTTGCTGAATAAGGATGCACCAACCCGATGAAGTGCGCTGACTTACTAAGTCTATCAATGACCACAAAAATAGAGTTTTTTCCATGAGACATTGGTAGACCATCTATGAAGTCCATGGCCACATCCTCCCATACATGGTTTGGAACCGGAAGAGGTTGTAATAGGCCAGCTGGTGCCATAGTCTCTGACTTCATTCTGTGGCAAGTATCACACATGGCCACATGTGTTTGCACTATTTGAAACATTGAAGGCCAATAAAACTGTTTGGCCAGCCTCTTGTAAGTTCTTAGTGCTCCCGAATGTCCTCCCATAGGAGAGTCATGAAATTCATACAAAAGTTGAGCAATGATAGAGGATTGAGGAGGTATTACCACCCTATTTTTATAGTAAATTAATCCATTTCTCCATATATAAGGCGTACTTGGTTTGAGAGAGGCTTGCTGACCAATCTTAAGCATGTACGGACTGGTTTTTATTTCTTCTTTGATGGTCTCCCAAATCTGCACTTGTGGTTGAGTAAGTGCATGTAGACATGGTCCATGTGAGGCTCGAGACAAGGAATCAGCAGCATTGTTGTCTTTACCCGGTTTGTAAACAATTTCATAGTCATATCCGAGGAGCTTAGTGAGCCATTTCTATTGCTCCGGAGTAACAATCCTTTGTTCCAAGAAAAACTTCAAGCTCTTTTGATCAGTTTGTATGTAGAATTTATGTCCAAGCAGGTATGGCTGCCAAAGTTGAATGGCTTGCAAGATGGCTAACATCTCCCTAGCATAAACTGATAGAGACCTCTTGGCAGCACCCACTGCTTTACTCATATATGCTATCGGTCTTCCTTGCTGAGACAAAACCGCTCCAATACCTTCTCCCGATGCATCAGTTTCGACTGTAAAGGGCTCCTCAAAATTTGGCAAGGCTAGAGTGGGGGTTGTAGTCATTGCTTGCTTCAAATTTTGGAAAGCATGTTCAGCTTCATCAGTCCATTCAAACCGCCCCTTTTTGAGTAGGTTAGTGAGTGGTCCAGCAATGCTGCCATAGTTCCGTACAAACTTCCTATAGTAGTCAGTCAGCCCCAAAAATCCTCGTAACTCCGTAACGTTAGATGGTCTTGGCCATTTGATCATTGCAGCCACCTTCCCTTGGTCCACTTTGACACCGTTGGGCATGATAATGTTTCCCAAATATTCAAGTTCTTGAGCCCCAAATACACACTTGCTGGACTTTATAAAAAACTGATGCTGCCTTAAAATTGAAAGAACTTTGGCAAGATGATCAAGGTGAATTTCCCAAGTTGAACAATAAATTAAGATGTCATCAAAAAACACAAGGACAAACTTACGCAAATATGGCCGAAAGATCGAGTTCATGATGGCTTGGAAAGTAGAAGGAGCATTGCATAGCCCAAACGGCATCACTAAGTACTCATAGTGTCCGTTATGGGTTCGAAAAGCCGTCTTATGGACATCATTTGGATGGACTCTCACTTGATGATAACCCGCTCTCAAGTCAAGTTTAGTGAAATATGAAGCCCCGTAGAGTTCGTCTAGCATATCGTCCACTGTAGGAATCGGAAACCGATCTTTGATAGTGACTGCATTGAGTGCTCTATAGTCGGTACAAAACCTCCAAGATCCGTCCTTTTTTTTTTTTTTACTAAGAGAACAAGAGAAGAGAAGGGGCTGGTGCTTGCTCTTATAAGGCCTGAATTCAACAAGTCTTGTACCTGTTTCTCGATCTTCGCCTTTTGAAAATAAGCCTACCTATACGGCCTTACGTTGACTGGCTCTACTCCTTCGTTCAAGTTGATACAATGATCAATTTCCCAGACTGGTGGTAGTTTGTTGGGTTCCTGGAATAAGTCATCATATTCCCTTAAGAGCTGTCCCATCTTTGGATAATTGGTGTTTCCCATAGGCTCGGTTTGAGTGAGTAAGCAGAGGGCATAGAGTGAGGTCCCATGCTTGATGTCTTTGTATATTTCTTCCACAGGTGCATCACGAATTTGAAGAGCATCAATCCCTTGGATTTTCTTCCTTTGTTGGTTCCATTGAAACTCCATGGTCATTTGTCTCCAATTGCACTGTACTGTCCCTAGCTGTTCCAACCATTGAATACCAAAAACCATGTCCAATCCAAATAAAGGCAAGGCATATAAAGTAACAGTGAATGGAATACCTTGTAGAACCACTTAAACATTCTCAAACTTCCCTTGGCATTTCAATGACTTACCATCCGCCACTTTGACCTTGAAAAGAGGAGTAGGGACCACATGCAAATGTAATTGATTGGCCATTCTTTCACTCACAAAATTGTGAGTAGATCCGCTGTCTATAAACACCACGACTTCATGAGATCCAACCATAGCTTTGACTCGCATTGACCTTTGAGCTATCCACCCTGACAGTGCATGTAATGAAATCTTGGGCATGCTCTCACTGTTGAATTGCTATTCGTCCTCAGTTTCTTCTTCTTCACCTGCCAACATCAAAATTCTTCCTCCTTTGCACCTATGAGTTGGAGTGTATTTCTCATTGCAATGGAAGCAAAGCCCTTGAGCCCTCTTTTGTTGCATCTCATCCCACGTTAATTTCTTTGTTACTGCAGTGGATGTTGACTTTGGAATCCCCTGGGGCTCGCTTGTGGTACGTGGAAAGGCTCGACTTGATCTCTTTTGACGAACTAGCTGATCATCACGCATCCTAGCTAAGCCAATTGCATCCTTAAGTGTCTTCGGTTTAAACATCCGAATGCCATCTTCAATTTCTGGATATAATCCCCCTATAAAGGTGCCAACAAGAGCCTTCTGAGTCCAACCTTGGACTCGGTTACCCAATCTCTCAAATTCCTTTTGGTACTCACGTAATGGCCCTTTTTGTTTGATCTTCGACAAGGCTTCATCGAAGTCTTCATATTCAGAGGGACCAAATCGAACCCATAACTCTTCTTTGAATGTTTCCCAATTCACCTCCACACTCTCCTCTTTATAAGCTCTCTTAAGCCACTGCCACCACTCATTGGCCTCACCATCCATATGATATGAAGCCAAAGGCACCTTCTGTGATTCAGGAGTTGCCTGATAATCAAAGAATTGCTCAGCTCGAGTACACCACACTGTCGGGTCATCTCCAGCAAATCAAGGAAACTCGAGCTTAGCCGTTTTTGAGGTGAATAAGGGCCTTCCCTCCTTTGAACTCCCATGATCATCATCACTCGAACCACGATTACGAACTTTTGCAAGAGACGTTTCTTGACTAACGTGTGAGGATGAGCCACGATTGGAGCTAATCGTTTCAGCAAGCTTGCTAATTGTATTTTCCAATTGTTGGAACTTGTCTGCCATCCCAAGCTCAATTTGATTAAAGCCACCCTGGAGCCCTTCCACGCATGCTTCTAACTTCTCTATTCTCTCTTTATTTGTAGCCATATGGACCTAGCGCTGATACCATTGATGGTCTTAGTCAACGCTTGAATATTGTTGTTCTTTTGATGGAAGAACTAACCAAAGAACTTTTATATGAATCAACACACCTTAGCTAAAATTGCCAAGGTTTAAATACAAGCAATCTTCACTTCCTATCCTAACGAATTGTGATTAACATATTGCCACGATTTCCACTATTGAAACTCCTATTTTATAGCAACACAAACTTTATTTAATAATATTTACTAAGTCAAATTGCAACTACTTAAACTAGGATAGTGGAGCATGGAACGTGGCTGCTTCACCTGCACTTCCCTTGCACACTAGCACTACTCCCCTTCATCTTTGCTTGCATGCATGCCACTACTTTCATGCAAACCATAACTTGCCCCTACATATCGCGGATTCCTTTTGACCACTCGGTTTGACCTTCTAACAAAATTCCATCTTGGAGTACCGAGGTACCATAGATCCCCCCGGCTATGATTCAGATCTGTCTCCGAGACTTGAACTGCCGCTGCTGCCACGGATACCACTGTTTGTCCCTCTGCGTTATCTCTGCCAGAGCCCTTTCCTTTCCCCCGAGCTGAGATTGATAGTTCTGCCATCTGTTCTTCCAACGCACGTTTTCGTGTAGCCATTTGTTCCATAAAAGCATCCAGTTTGGTTGCCAACTTCTCTGCGTCACCCATGACTCCTGAATCTGATACCATGATGTTATGAGCCTTGACGTAGGATCTAGTCACAGGTCTAGACACGAAAGAACTTCTCTTTAAATCTATGGTGAATTCGTGGAGGCAGACTCGTCCTTGACAGAGCCCCCTTCGAAGACTAACTTTGAGAGAATAAATTGCTTCCATTTTATTGAATGGTAAAGGCCTTTTATAGGCTGCTAATAACAAGGAAAAGGGAATCCTAAATTATAGGTACTGATTTAGAATCTTGACTAAAACAATAAGGAAACAAAATAAAACTTTTAATTAGGCTGCAATCACTGCATATTCATTGTTGTCAATTTCCTTCTTTAATATTTCTGCCCAATAAAAGCTCTGCAATCGCTGCATAGTCACTGCTGTCAATTTCCTTCTTTGATATTTCTGCCCAATAAAAGCATCCACATCAAAATGATGATATGGAACAGTACCCTCAGTATCCAATTAAAGCATATGAGAGGTGCATTAAAGCTGGTTCTTATGTGCAAACTGCAATTTGGATTCTTAGGGAGATTTATAGCTGACATGGGATCTTCACTATTTAGGGTTGATCTAATTGTATCCTTTGGTTTATCAAGTTTTCTTAGTTTTGTTGTTTCAAGGCTGTTTATGTAAGTCTATAGTGGTTTTACGGGTTTTAGGTAGGTCTAGCAGTACTATTGGGTCCTTATATGTGGTTCGGTCTTCCAGTATTTTCAGTCTTCTTTCAGCGCAGGTAAAGTTGGTCTTTTATGTTGTTCTGTAGTAAACTCGATAGAGCTTTTTCATGATGTAGAAATCTTGTAAGGGTGTGAATGACTTATTATCTATGATTGATTTCTTAGGAAACCCTAGGGGAGATAGCTAGGTTTAACCATTCCTCCTCTGGTCTTTGTTATTGTCCTTAGCAAACTAGATATAGTTTTTTCATAATGTGGAAATCTTGCAAGGGTGTGAATGACTGCTTTTCTATGTTTGATTTTTTAGAAGACTCTAGGGGAGATTGCCTAGGTTTAACTACTTCCCCACTGAACAGACAAGGTTGACTGTTGTCATTTTCATATCCTTAGACCCTAAAACTGTACTCCTAACCACCCTTTGTTTTTCCAAAATGGCTTCCTAGCCATTTTTAGCCAAGAAGAGAAATTATAATTCTACCATCCCAAGACCAGACTGTTAGCATGCTAGTGTTCCACAAACCATCATTGTAACTTTTCTTGTAGCAAAACACCATATTTTTAGTTCAGGAGCTTAATCCTAAACCTAGATCAGTGAAGATGACATTTCCAATCTAATTGTACTGCAACCGGGCTATTATTTCTTCGCTTGCTTTACTTCCTTTTCTCTTTCCCACCCATCCCTTATTTATATATATATATATATTTTTTTTTTTTTCTTTTTGCATTTCATGGCCCTTGCTTCTCATTTCTGCTAATCTAGACCAGGATCACTGGCAGTTAGATGGATTTCGACTAGTATTTAATTTATCATGCTGCCAAGGATCTCATGTGTTATAATGTTTTGCCTGATGCAGTTTGTTTTGGTAGACTTGCGGTGCCATGGTGATTCAGCATCAATCAAGAAGAGAGGTCCTCACACTGTTACTTCAACTGCTTTAGACGTGCTAAAACTAGTGCGTGGTTCTTAAACCTGACTGTTGGTTGTATACTTGAATGTGATCCTTGAATAGAGATGTTAGTTGACTGTGCTACAGGGAGAACCACGGTGAAGCAGAATTAGTATGTTAATTCAGCTTCATTTGACCAAGATACAAGTATGAGAATGCTTCAATGCTCTGTCATTCTAAAATTATTTTAAATTAGCTTTTGATACGCATATTTTGGGACATTTAAAACAGACTTACTCCATTAATTTGCATCTTCATGGTAATTTATTGGTTTCCATTATAATCATTCAATGATTGATTATTTTATATTTGATGTTATTGCTTTTCTGGCAATTTTTTTTTTTTAAACTTGCTTAAGCTTAGGACCATTCTTATATCACTTTAATTTGGAAAACAAACATTTAAAAATGAGTTTAGTATCAGTTGTGTAGTTGAAATAATCCTTATTCTCTGATTTGTTGATTGTGTATTATAGAGGTCCTCCTATTCATTCAATTCCATTAGTCATTAATTGAGGAGCTGTTTTGATATCAGTAGAGCCCTCCTAAACAACAAGGAGCTTAATAGATGTCCAGTTTAACTGTGCATTTATAGTATTCTTAACCACATCTTTAACATTTAAGTTGTCCATTCTTTACAACAGGTTTTCCACTGCTTTGTCTCTTCCAACAAAATTAGCAATTAGAGAAGAAAACTGCACATTTAAGACTTCTGTTTCTTATGCTTCTTCTCAATAATGTCTTTCTGTGCCGTTTTTCTTGAATAGATTGCACAACTTAGAATAACACCCCGTGTTCTAATTGGCCACAGCTTTGGGGGAAAAGGTATTTTTACTCATTAGGATGGTTAATAACCCTAATTCTTGTGACATATGATGCATATATAGTTATTTAAGGGGATAAAAATTGTAGTATGCTCTCAATTTGTTTTGCAGTTGTCTTGAGCATGGTGGAACAAGCTGCAAAGCCACTTGCACGACCAGTTAGAGTAAGTTTTTTCATTCTCTTAGATATTTGAAGTTGGTTTTGTTAGTCTTTTAGGTGCACTGGTTGAATGCTAATCACATGTTAAGTTGTATATCATTTAATTTGGGGAGGCTTAAGGAACTGAAATTTAAATAGGAGCCAGGTGTGTACAAATTTTGAGATGTCGATATCAGGGGAAGATCTTATGGTCACATAATAAATTTTGCACACAGATCAAGGACCTGAAACAATTATATATATTTGTATATATTCCCCCATTACTTTTCTTTATAATTATTTTAATGGTTTGCTTCATAAATTTCTATAGGTTTGGGTTCTTGATGCCACTCCTGGAAAAGTTCGGGCTGGTGCAGATGGCAAGGACCATCCAGCAGAGCTAATATCTTTCTTGAGGAATCTGCCCAAGGAGGTGAATTATTGAGTCACTTTTTGGATGTGTTCTCATTTGATAGGTCGGCTAGGCTATTGACATCCTTGTCTAATCGTTTATTTGCTAGATGTTAGCTTCCGTAATTCAATTATTTGCATACAAGTAGAAGTCATGGGCCTTGCTATCGATTCCTTGTTACCCAATCAATCTAAAATGGAGTAGTTAGTGTGGGAGCTTTCTAGAACTTATCTATATTGGTTATTTTGATATGTTCTTTTGTTTTTTGTTTTGTTTATAGTTAGTAACTATATTTTAATTTATTAATGGGTTATATGACTAGTATGTGATCTTTAAAGAGTTTGAATGGTTAAGATTTGATGGCGCTTACGTGTACTGAAGGGCTAGGACTATAAGCTACTGTAACCCTAGTATACATAGTAGAGACATTGGAGAGCTGTATTGCAGTTGAGTAGTATTTGCTTAGAGGTTGGGCAAACCCTAAATCCCAATCTTTTTGTTCAAACTTCAGTTTACTTCAATTGGGCCTCTGTTATAATTTTCTTTTACTATTATAGTTTTCTTTTTATTTGTCCCTTTTTGAAGCTAGATGTCCATATATGATCTCATTATGTGGTTATTGTTTGTAAGACCTTTTTGAAGCTAGATGTCCATATATGATCTCATTATGTGGTTATTGTTTGAAAGACCTCTTTTTATTTGTCCCTTTTTGAAGCTAGATGTCCATATATGATCTCATTATGTGGTTATTGTTTGTAAGACCTCTTTGGTTTGATAGCTATCATTTCTTTTTATTTTTCTTTTTAGATTTAACTTTAAATTTACTATTTACTAGTTCTCTCTTACCGAAAGTTAATTAACAGTTTCTGCCCTAATTAAACTAATCCGTTTTTTTTTTGGTTATATTTTCAGTTTGTTTGTTTTACATATCTTGCTTGCCACCTTTAGAAAGAGACTATCACTCTTTTATCGGTTTCCTTCTTTTGGTGTGTCTCTAATTTTTTTACTTATTTTATTCAAGGCAGGTTTCTTCAAAGCGGGACATTGTGAATGCGCTTGTTGAAGGAGGTTTTTCTGAGGATATTGCACAGGTATATTTCCACCAACTAATCCTTTGCAGTGTTACTTCATTTCGTACTCATTTTAACCTTGTTGAATCTTTAAATATAGTTCAGCTGTGGTGTATGTTTTGGTGTCTAGTGTGGTGGCTATCATATGAATTTGTTGGCAAAAAATTATTTTGCAATACTATTTAGTGAATAAACATGACTGTTCAATGTAATATAAATATATTCTTTCAAATGTATCGTCATAGCTTATTTTGTGGATAAAAATATGAGATCTGGTTTCCTAGTTTGCTAGGTTAATTAAAAATTGCTTCTTTTTGTTGTTTGGTTTGTTATTTGTGGAGTTTTCTTTTTAAGCAACAAAGTTTAACCTTCTTTTGGATTGTCTTAAATAAGGTAAAATCAATTTGGAAATAATCTGCTTGACCACCATGGACATGCAATAGAATCTAATAATCAAGTATATTACTGATTTTCTTGTTCATTTACAGTTAGCTTTTGTAGTAGAAGGGTGGAACATTCAAGATCTAATAATGCATGACACATGTTAAAGGACAAATATATCTTTTTAAAAGAAATTTTAAGTTAGTTTTTTGTTTTTTGGTTATACCTCATTTGTAGGAACTACTTAATTGTATTGTTGAATATTAAGGGACTTGAGGATAGTTTAAAGTATTGGCTAAAAGTACTAAATAAGCTCTCGGGGTATTCCAAATTTTCCAAAAATAAAATTCAAATATTGTACCCAAATAAACACTGTCATATTCTATGATTTTGCCCCAAGGAAACCCTTATGTTGACAAAAGAGGTGTCAATGACACATGACTTGAGAGGATTGTTAGGCTCATGGCGAGCTAGCATCCTTTGCCTTCATGGCAGATGATGTGGCATTTTTAACATGGCAAAATTTGTTGATTAGAATGATTGTCTCAAGCTGCAAATTTTCACTTTGTCAATTTTGTCATGTCAGAAAAGCTACATCAGCATCCATGTTTATGGAAGATGCCGAATAGCCAACTATTGTTAAGGTCATGTAATGCAAATATATATATATATGTGTGTGTGTGTGTGTGTGTGTGTTGGAAATCTGGTTCCTATTCTCTAATATTAACTGTCACTATTATCTGTTTCAGTTAAGTGTTTATTTTTAGAATAAGAAGTGATTTGGGTTCACTAAATCTCTTGATGTTAATGCTTGTTTCCTATTTTAGTATAGAATAATTCTCTCTTAATGCTAGATGTAGTTTACTTTTTTGTATAGGAAAATACTGGAGAGAGGTTGTACTGTTCTTAAATATATTTCCTTGTACATAAGTATTTTTACAATATAGTGGAAAAATGATTTTTTCATAAAAATATTCATGGTATCAGAGCAGTCGATCTAGGCTATTGAACGCCTGGATACTTAAAGATATATGGGATGACCAACGGAAAGAAGAGCTCGACTTCGGAGGTCACATCCAATCCAGGAGCAATGCTCATTGGCAACCTCGGTGTACTCGAAGGTTTTGTCCTCCAAATCACAGGTCACAAACTCAATGGTATTGGGTTTCTGGCACAGAAAGGTAATTTTCTAAATGTCTTATGTGTACAATGAGAGAAATCAAAATCCTGGATCGTTGACTCAGGGGCGTAAGATCATATGACTAGGATGCCTTTGTATTTAACAAATACAACTCATTCAGGATTGCCTATGGGTGACTTTCAAAGGCGACTATTACAGGTTCTGATATTTCAAAGGATTTGCTGTACATTAGCAAACTTACAAGAGATCTCAAGTGTGTTACTAATTTTGTCTCAAATATGTGCGAATTTTAAGACTTGGATTTTGGAAGGACAATTGGCAATGCCAGGATGTGTGCGAGACTCTATATCTCCTTAGAGTTGATGATCTTGAAAGACAATCACAAAAAGACCCTTTATGTGGCTTTATCTTTAAGTAATAAAGAAGGAGTTGTCATGTTGTGACATTACCTGTTAAGTCATCCAAATTTATTGTATCTGAAAAAATTGTCCCCTTGTTCAATGCAAATTCAAAAAACTTTCAATGTGAGGTTTGTCAACTTTCTAAACATACGCGTAATGCCTATCTTAGCAACATTACAAATCATCCCATCCCTTTTTCCATGGTTCACTCTGGTATTTGGGGACCATCTAAAATCAGTAACATAACTGTTCAAAATGGTTCGTCGCCTTTATTGATGATCACACCAGAGTTACATGGCTATTTCTTATGAAAGAAAAATTAGAAGTGGGCCAAATCTTCCAAAATTTCAACATTGTCCAAACCCAATACCAAGCTAGGATATAAGTGTTTAAGATCGACAATGTAAGAGAGTACTTTCACTCCATTCTTGGATCGTACCTAATGAAGTGGGGCATAGTACATCAAAGCTCGTGTTGACACTCCTCAACAAAATAGTCACTGAAAGGAAAAACCGACATTTGATGGAAGTTGCTAGGTCTCTCATGTTGTCTACTAATGTGCCTAGGCATTTTTTTGGGGTGGAGCCATATTTACTGCAACCTATCTCATCAATCGCATGCCGGCGATTAGTCTTAATTATGAAAACTAGTAGTAATCTACTTGTACAGTGAAAACCTACACTGTGAAATGACAAGCTTGATAAGAAATGGAAAAAGTCAGCCCAAAAATTTAGCTTCCGAGGTTATCGCATATGCACATAATACATAAACAAAATTCAAAATCCCATGCCAAACACTCCTTGCCTCGTAACCCTACATCCGAATTGTATCTTTTATTCCAGTCAAAGTTTTTGGTTGTACTGCCTTTGTTCACATAAACCAACAACACCGTAGTAAATTGGACCCCAAATCCACCAATGCATATTCCTTGGATATTCTCCCAATAAGAAAGGTTACAAGTGTTACTTGTAACAAAGAAGTTCTACAATTCTATGGATGTCACATTCCTTGAAAACCAACCCTGCTATGCCAAAACTGATATTCAAAGGGAGATTTTTATAACATGGGAACATCAATTTTTGGAAAATGTGAGTATTGTTTCACCATCTGTTCAAACAGTCATATCACCATGCCTCAAACAACCATTGTCGAAGACCATGTAGATCCTCAATCTCAAACTCTTCATACCCCATCAAACCCTCAAACAACTATTATCGAAGACCACACAAACCCTCAATCTCAAACACTTCATTCCCCATCAGACCCTCCAATCCCAAAGACCACACGAGGGACAACAAACAAAGGGTTGATTGTCGACTCAAGAAAATAGAAAACTCAACTGGACATAAAGGATCACACACTTCCAAAGCAGAACCAAGAATTCGAACTAAGTCTAGAGATTCTTGAAACTCTCACAAGTAACACTATTCCTGAATCTGATTTTTTGAACCTCTAAATGATCTTGATCAACCAATTGCTTTGAAAAAAGGTGTGAGATCATGCACTCAACGTCTCATTTGTAAATTTATTTCCTATGAAGGTTTTTACCTAGCTTCCAAGCTTTTGTCACTACTCTGAATAGTTTACAAATTCCGAACAACATACAAGCAGCTGCCTAGGAACCCAAGTGGAAGGTTGCAGTCATAGAAGAAATTCGAGCCTTAGAGAAAAACCGATCGTGGGAAATTTCAGAATTACCCAAAGGAAAAAATTGATTTTTATAGTTAAACACAATGCGGATGGGAGCGTGAATAGGTTCAAGGCCCTGCTTGTTGCAAAAGGATTTACTTAGTCCTATGGAGTTGATTACGAGGAGACGTCCCGATGGTTAAATTTAACTCAATTTGAGTCTTGTTGTATTTGGCAGCAAATTTAGACTGGCCACTCAATCAACTATAAATCAAGAACGCCTTCCTAAACAGTGACTTAGAAAAAGAAGTCTATTTGGAAATTGCCCTAGGATTTGAAAACCAAGACTAGAAAAGTATGTGTGGAAAGTTGTATTCTTAGGGATTATGATATTATTGTATTTACTCTCTTTAGATAGGATCAGTATCATCCTTGATTTTTTGAGATTTTCTCTTCATAAAATCAGGGATTAGTTTCTTGCTTCTTAGTCTGGTCCAGCCTATAGTCTTGTACCGAAAAAGATGAATAAAGTCTCAAATTATTTAAAAATTTCTATATGGCATCAGAGCTGGGCAAACAACCTCTCCTTCCTAGGTTTCAAATCTGTTTCCATCCAAATCTCCATCTCTGGACATTCTTAATACCGATTCTGGTATCAAGAATTTTGGGAACTAAACAATTGCCCAATATCCGAGAAATTGCTTCAGAAATGCATCGTGAAGAAAGTAGAAAGAAAGTTGTGATTGGATCACAAACCAGCCAACCTGTCAGTGAAGGTTCAGCACTAGCAGCAAGGGGTCCTGCAAATTCTCCTAATGACAACAATCAAAGGAAGGGAAGGTCTTGGTGTGAACAAGGTCAAAAAATAGGCCACACTAAAGGGTCGTTTGGTATCAGGAAAGTAATCACTTTGCGCTGCAATTTAATTGGACGCAAAGTGATTACAACGTTTGTTATCAAGAAAGTTGAATGTAAAGTGATTGCAATTGCAATCACTTTACATCCAGAAGCTGCAAAGTGATTGCAGTCCATTTAGGCTGCAAAGTGAGTCCATTTAGGCTGCAATCACTTTGCAGCCTTGGCTGCAAAGTTAATTTTACTCATTTTACCCCAATTACCCTTTTACCATAAAAGGGGGTATTATCATGTATGAAAAATATTTTACATGGATTTATATGAAGTATTATAACTTTCATGGATGTTATAGGCACTATGTTGATGTCATGATAATTGAAAATTTACAATTGATACATTAAAATTTCGAATTACACTAATAATATATGAATTATTAATATTATACTCTATAAAATTAAAATTAATAATAATACATGACAATTTAAAATTACAAATGATGAGTAATATTAATAATACAACTTTTATTTTAATTAATTTTCATTGAAAAATTATTTTTATATTCAGGGGTATTTTTGGAATTTATCACTACTTTCCCAGCAAAGTAACTGTATACCAAACGCTGCGAAGTTACTTTCCCTGCAATTTAAACAAAATTTTACATTGTCATACCAAACACTGCAAAGTTACTTTCCCTGCAATCACATTCTCTGTAATCACTTTCCTGGTAATCACTTTTCCTGCTATCACTTTCCTTGTAAGTTACCAAACGCCACCTAAAGAAAAATGATGGAAAGTCCATGGGAAACTAGCAGATTGGAAGCCCTCACCACATTGTTCTCAAGAGTCAGAGGAATGTTGTTTCCGCTGAAAACTAGGTTCCCATCGAGTCAAATCTGTTCAGCAGAGAGCAGTTGGAGGCATTCTAGAAAATTCTGGAACAATTCTTGCAAGGAAACTTATCTTCAGGCTATCAATTCTTTAGCACAAAAAGGTAATCATCTAATTGCTCTCAATGTGACTCAAGGAAAGAATAAGAGTCCTTGGATTGTGGACTCTGGTGCCTCGGATCACATGATAGGTGACATTACTATTTTTCATAAATATTATCCATGCTAAGAAAATCTAACAGTACGGATTGCTGATGATACCTTATCTAAAGTGGCTGGTTTAGGTTCAGTTGTAATTTCCAAGGATCTTGTACTTGAATCTGTCATATTTGTTACAGTTGTATATTGCCATAATTAACAGATTCTATATAGCTTAATTATAGGCTGAAATATCTAGGTTTAGTTAATAACCTTCTTAATTTAGGTTTTACAATTTTGTATATATACATATCTTGTACTCCTTTCTATTATATGAAAAACTAATCTTTTCATCTCAACATGGTATCAAGAGCCTTGTGAGGAAAAGTTTGAAATTTTTTTGTTTTTTTTTTTTTTCCTTCTGCCCAGAGTGAGCAAATTTATTTTTAGGTCACCCCTGTGAGTGGCCACTTGTGAGAGTTTTTTTTTTTTTTTCTGCACGCTGCCCTTTTGTTACGCTTGGCTGCTGTTTGCTACGCCTGGAAGCTGCCTGCCTCACCTTGCCGCTGCCTTGTTACAAAGGAAAAAACTCTTTGTTGCTGTTCGCTTCTTCACTTTTGCATCTTTGGGCTACGAGGTTGGAGATTAATCTACTGCCAGAGAAAGGTTCTGCTGATTGGAGATCTCGGCTGTGTGATAGACAGCCTCGATTCCATCATCCCCAAAGCCACTGACTTGCTTCTTCCCTGTCATCCTCCTACAACACCATTCCCTGCTTCCTGTTCCCTGTACCTAAGCTGCCTACATCGCTTAAACTACCTGCTATCATAGTTCTTGCTCCTTCCCTGCACAGCCACTGCATCGCCCTGTTGCTGTTGTTTGGATTTGCTTTGTGAAGACTTTTCTTCTTCTCATGGCTGATGATCAAAAGAGTTTGGTTGTAAGTGATGTGATTCCCATGTTACCCAAAATCATAGACCATAAATTGACGGGATCTAATTATTTAGACTGGTGTAAGACGGTTAGAATTTATTTGCGAAGTCTATCAAAAGATGACCATCTCACTGCTGATCCACCTAACGATGCGACTCGCAAGGAGTGGCTACGAGATGATGCTCGCTTGTTTTTGCAGATCCGAAATTCTATAGATATAGAGGTAATTAGTCTGATTAACCATTGCGAGTATGTCAAAGAACTGATGGACTACTTAGAATTCTTGTTTTCTGGGAAAGGGAATCTTTCACGTATGTATGAGGTTTGTAAAAGTTTCTATCGTGCCGAGCAACAAGATCAGACGCTTCAGGCATACTTTATGTATTTTAAGAAAACTTATGAAGAGTTGAACACTTTGTTGCCTTTCAGTACTGATATTAAAGTCCAGCAATCTCAGCGAGAACATATGGCGGTAATGAGTTTTTTGGCTGGTCTTAACTCTCAATTTGAAGTTGCTAAATCCCAGATATTATCGAGTGCTGAACTTTCCACTTTGCATGAGGCTTTTACCAGAGTACTACGTACAGATACTATTGCTTCTGTTCAGACTTCAAATGCACTTGTCAGTCGGAGTGATTTAGATACTGGGAGGTACTCCCAGCGGCATAATAACAGGGGGGGTAATCGGAGTCAGGATGCAGGGGGCGTTACCTGTTATTATTATCGTGAGCCTGGTCATACTAAACGTACGTGCCGAAAATTGCAAAACAAGAATCAGAAGTCTAACTCAGCTCATATTGCCTTTACTATTGCTTCACCTACCTCATCCTCTGATAAAATGGTTTCAATTTCTGCGGATGAATTTGCTAAGTTCACCTAGTACCAAGAGTCTTTAAAGAATTCATCTCAGTCTATCACTGCTCTTGCTGAAACAGGTAAATCAAATACATGTCTTATGTCTTCTTCCACACAATGGGTAGTTGATTTTGGCGCCACAGATCATATGACAGGTAATCCTAGTCTATTTTTCACTTTTCAATCCCATGTCTCGCCTACTATTGTCACTTTAGCTGATGGGTCTACTTCATCTGTTCTTGGTTATGGCACTGTTAGTCCGACTCCATTACTTACTTTGTTTTTAGTTTCGAGTCTACCAAAATTTGCTTTTAACCTAGTGTCTGTGAGTAAAATTACTCGTACTCTAAATTGCTGTCTCATTTTTCCCTGGTTATTGTCTGTTTTAGGATCTTATGACGAAGAAGATTATTGGTAAAGGACATGAATCAGGAGGACTTTACATTTTAGATACTCAGGTGCCAGAGTCTATTGCTTGTTCTAGCATCTTGACACCGTTTGAAGCACATTGTCGGTTGGGTCATCCTTCCTAGTCTCTATTGAAGAAATTGTGTCCTCAATTTCAGTCTGTGTTTTCTTTAGCTTGTGAGTCTTGTCAATTTGCTAAACATAATCGTTTACCTTCTATTTCACGTGTCAATAAACGAGCTAGTTCTCCTTTTGAGTTAGTTCACTCAGATGTTTGGGGTCCGAGTCCTGTTGTTTCTAAAACTGGTGTCAGATACTTTGTTACTTTTGTTGATGATTTTTCCCGTATGACTTGGATTTATTTTATGAAAAATTGTTCTGAATTATTCTCTCATTTTACTGCTTTCTGTGCTGAAATTAAAACTCAATTTAATATGTCTGTGAGAATTTTGAGGAGCGATAATGCTAAAGAATATTTTTCAGATACTTTTCAGAGTTATATGATTCAGAATGGTATGCTCCATGAGTCATCCTGTGTTGATACACCATCTCAAAATGGTGTGGCTGAAAGAAAGAATAGATATCTCTTAGAAACCGCCCGAGCACTCTTATTTCAAATGCATGTTTCTAAACCCTTTTGGGCTTATGCTGTTTCCACAGCTTGTTTCTTAATCAACCGCATGCCTTCCTCTGTCCTTAATGGTGTGATACCGTATAAAGTTCTTTTTTCTAGTAAATCATTATTTCCAATTACACCTCACATCTTTGGGAGTACGTGTTTTGTTCGTGATGTTCGTCCTCAGGTAACTAAATTAGATCCAAAATCTGTGAAGTGTGTTTTTTTGGGGTATTCTCGTGTGCAAAAAGGGTATCGTTGTTATAGTACTAGTCTTAATAAGTACTTGGTGTCAGTCGATGTCACCTTCCTTGAACATGATCCATTCTTTTCTTCTTCTTCTAATTCTTTCAGTAAGGGGGAGGATGATGATTTATTACTTTCTGATGTCACATAC
Organism: Firmiana major; assembly: GCA_033439115.1. Lineage (NCBI taxonomy): Eukaryota > Viridiplantae > Streptophyta > Magnoliopsida > Malvales > Malvaceae > Firmiana > Firmiana major. Next base: position 35,982,454 of record CM065907.1, on the reverse strand, counting down.
CAACCAGTCAAAATTCTACCACAAAACCCACCACCTCCTGTTATTCATACTTATACTCGTCGTCGAGTTCCTTCTGATCCATGTCCAGCACCAATTAATTCTTCGGCATCAAATCCGACTACAGATGATATTGATTTTCCCATTGCCTTTCGTAAAGGTAAACGTCAGTGTACTTATCCTATTTCATCTTTCGTTTCTTATGACGGTTTGTCTCCCTCATCTTGTTCTTTTGTTGCCTCGATTGATTCTGTTTGTATTTCAAAATCTGTTATGGAAGCTTTGTCTCATCCTGGTTGGCGTGCAGCTATGATAGAAGAGATGAATGCTTTAGATTCTAACGGTACTTGGAATTTGGTTGATTTACCTGCTAGAAAGAAAGCTATTGGATGTAAATGGGTGTTTGCAGTTAAATTTAATCCTGATGGGTCAGTTGCTCGCCTTAAAGCTCGTTTGGTGGCTAAAGGCTTTGCTCAGACATATGGAGAAGACTATTTTGACACATTTTCTCCTGTTGCTAAATTGACATCTGTTCGGTTACTTATCTCTATGGCAGCAACTCATGATTGGCCTTTGTATCAGTTAAACATTAAAAATGCATTTCTGCATGGTGATCTTCAGGAGGAAGTCTATATGGAGCAACCACCTGGGTTTGTTGCTCAGGAGGAGAGTGGGAAAGTTTGTCATCTTCGTAAATCACTATATGGTCTCAAACAGAGTCCACGTGCATGGTTTGAAAAATTTAGTCAAGCAGCTGAAAGGTTTGGCATGACAAAGAGTAAACTTGATCATTCGGTTTTTTATAAAAACTCTGTATCTGGTATTATTCTTCTGGTAGTATATGTGGATGATATTGTTATCACAGGAAGTGATGCTATGGGATTCTCAGAACTAAAGCATTTTCTTCACAGTCAGTTTCAGACGAAAGACTTGGGAGCATTAAAATATTTCTTGGGAGTTGAGGTGACAAGGAGCAAGAAAGATATTTTTTTGTCTCAGATGAAATATGTACTTGATTTATTGAATGAAACTGGAAAATTGGGAGCTAAGCCATGTAGTGCCCCAATGCTTCCTAATTTACAGCTTACAAAAGGTGATGAATTATTTGAGGATCCTGAAAGATATAGGCGATTGGTTGGAAAACTGAATTATCTTACAGTAACTCGTCCTGATATCGCTTATTCTGTTAGCATTGTCAGCCAGTTCATGTCTTCTCCAACAGTTCATCATTGGGCAGCTTTAGAACAAATTCTATGCTATTTAAAGGGAGCCCCAAGACAAGGAATATTATACAAAAATCATGAACATGATCATATTGAATGTTTTTTTGATGCAGATTGGGCAGGTTCCAAACTTGATTGGAGATCTACTACGGGTTATTGTGTATTTGTTAGTGAAAATTTAGTCTCTTGGAAGAGTAAGAAACAGAATGTTGTTTCCAGATCTAGTGCGGAAGCAGAGTACAGAGCCATGACTCAATCTACATGTGAGATATTGTGGATATGTCAGCTTTTAACTGAAGTTGGTCTTGAAGTTTCAAGACTAGCAAAATTATGGTGTGATAATCAAGCTGCTCTTCATATTGCTTGCAATCCTATGTTCCATGAAAGAACTAAACACATTGAGATTGACTGTCACTTTATCCGTGAAAAAATACAACAAAAGTTGATCTCTACAGAATATGTGAAGACTGGAGAACAACTAGGGGATATTTTTACAAAGGCACTCAATGGACCTCGAGTTGATTATATATCTAACAAGCTGGGCATGATTAACATCTATGCTCCAGCTTGAGGGGGAGTGTTACAGTTGTATATTACCATAATTAACAGATTCTATATAGCTTAATTATAGGCTGAAATATCTAGGTTTAGTTAATAACCTTCCTAATTTAGGTTTTACAATTCTGTATATATACATATCTTGTACTCCTTTCTATTATATGGAAAATTAATCTTTTCATCTCAACAATATTGTTGCCTAACCTGGATCGTAATCTAGTGTCTATTAGTAAACTCACAGAGGAAAGGAAATGTGTTGCTAATTTCACAATTTGTTTTTCATGAGTTGAGTTTGGGGAAGACGATTGACAGTGTTGAGATGTGCTCGGGACTCTACATCCTTAAAATTCCTCCTACAAGACAACCTCTAAAGACACATGGAAAAAAGATCTTTTTAAATTTTTTTTTTTTGCCAAATAAAAATAGAGATGTTATGATTTGGCATTATCGTCTAGGACTCCCTAATTTCTAGTATTTAAAAAAAAAAAGTTTCTGCTTTACTCAATAAAAATTCAGTCATTTCAGTGTGAAATATGTCAAATTTCTAAACATTCTCATCCAAATTATCCTATTTTTCCATATAGGTAATCTCACCCTTTTTCTGAGATCCATAGTGACATCTACGGGCCAGCAAAAATAAATATATTTCGGGGGCTAGGTGGTTTGTTTCATTTGTTGATGATCACACTAGAATCTCTTGGTATTCCCTATGAAAGAAAATTCTGAAGTTAGTCAAATCTTCAAAAACTTCAGCAACATGATTCATACCCAATTTCCGAGAAAAATCCAATTCCTAAGGACTGATAATGCAAAAGACTACTTCAATTCTATTCTAGGAGATTTTCTAAAATCTGAAGGCATAATTCACCAAAGTTCTTGTGTTGACAGTCCTCAACAAAATGGGATAGCTGGATGGAAAAATAGACACCTTCTGGTGGTTGCTAGAACTCTCATGTTTGCAACAAATGTTCCTGAATTTTTTCTGGGGGGAAGTTGTCTTAACAGCCACATATCTCTTGAATAGGATGCCTTCGTGTGTTTTAAACTTCAACATACCAAGCCAAGTCTTTGTAAAATCCTAGCCCAATTCTCGGCTCCTTTTATTCCTTTCACCCAAAGTGTTTAGATGTTCTATCTGTGTTAATATATCTTATCAAAGTTGCTACAAAATTGATCCCAAAGCCATAAAATTCATCTTCTTAGGCTACTCTTAGAATCAGTAAGGTTATAAATGTTACTCCCCTATCACCGAAAAATTCTACAACTCAATGGATGTAACATTTTTTGAAGGGTAACCTTATTATTCTCAAACTGCTATTTAAGGGGAGAACCAAGTTACTGATATAGAATACCAGGTTAGGGACGTTGCTGATCGGTCACCTATTCAAACTCCCATCCGAATTACTCAGAGACTCAAATCCCTCAAACCATCTAGCCTTATCCTCCAATTAAGTCTTGTCTCCTTTCCATCTGTATCCAAAACAACCTCCAAAACTGTCCAAAATAATGAGTTCATTGTCTATACAAGGAGGAAAATGAAAACTCAGGAGGATAATGAGTGTCAACCACATCCAGTTACTGCTGAAGAATCAGACCTAAACTTAGCGCCAACACAGACACTCTTAGGTTGCATAGAACCTAACCCTAGTGAGTTTGATGATATTGAGTTACCTATAGCTGTACGTAAAGGGGTTCGACCATGCACCAATCATCCCATTAGTAATTTTATTTCCTATGAGAAATTGTCTCCAGGATATAAAGCGTTTGTGACAAGCCTTACTGATGTTCAAATCCCGATTATTGTTCATGAAGCATTGCAGAAACTGAAATGGAGGAAGGCTACTGAAGATGAAGTGTGTGCTCTTGAGTAAAATGGGACTTGGGAACTTATTGATCTACCTAAAGGGAAATGTCTAGTTGGCTGCAAATGGATATTCACTGTAAAATACAAAGCTAATGGTGATATTGACAGATTCAAAGCTTGCCTTGTTGCCAAGGGGTTTACTCAATCCTATGGGATTGATTACGAGACATTCACCCTTGTAGCAAAGCTGAACACAATCCGTGTTTTCCTTTCTTTAGCATTTAATCAGGATTAGCAGCTCCTTCAGTTGGATGTTAAGAATGCATTTCTTAATGGTGACCTAGAGGAAGAAGTTCACATGAGATACCTTCAGGTTTAGAGAACAAAATGAACATCAACAAGGTTTGTCGGTTGAAGAAGTAACTATACGGTCTCAAGCAGTCACCTAGAGCGTGGTTCACTAGGTTTACCAAAGCTGTCTGGAAGGTTGAACACTCACAATGTCAAGCTAATCATACCTTGTTTGTGAAACATTCAACTGAAGGTAAAATTACCATCATCATTGTTTATGCTGATGACATTATTTTAAAGAATAACTTGGAAGGGCATGCTCAATTTAGGGGTGGGAACAAATAACTTGTGTTCCAAGTGAATGAAACAGAGTCTGTTATGTTGTGTGCGACTCGAGCAAGCTTTTGCTTCCGAGGATTTCATTTCCTGATGTTTCTCCACAACAATGCTGGTATTTGTTTCTTCTATACAACGATATCTTGATGACATTATTTTAAGAGGGGATAATGAGTATGCATGTAGGTTTACATTAAAAAATATTTTTTCTTGAATGTTTACATCATTCTTACAATTTGCTGATTGGTTATTGTACCTCCAGCGCATCGTTTGGGAAGCCTTTGAGCTGTGACTTTTAAATTTATTTATTTTTAGTTCATTGGGAGGTACAAAGGGGGAAATGGGGAATTGAACCTTCAACTTAATCTCTCCTAATGAGGGGTAACAACCGTTAGGCCAAGCCTTGGCTGTTTTCTGACTTTCATTTGGTTATCTGTATAGTTTGTGCTTCTCAATTCTCTTGAATACTGTTAGATTTATTTTTGAGTTGATTCGCGACTATAAAAAACAAACAAGAGAGAAAGGAGCAACATTTTCATATTTGATTTGACTCTTTTGTCATGTTTCTCATATAATATTGTATCTGTTGCTCTAAATTTTTTTTTTTTACTCATTCAGTGGGTTGTAACAAATTTTCGACGTACTGGTGCTGCTGGTTCATCATCATCAAGCTTCTCATGGGTTTTTGATCTTGAAGGGATTGCAGAAATGTACCAGTCCTATGAAGAAACAAATTTATGGTAATGTTACCTGTATTTAGCTGTAGGGTGTGGTTTGTATTTTAATTTACTTGTCTATGTTCATTCTGAAAAAAAGCATTTATTTTATTATTTGTAGCCTTTTTAACTTAATGCTGGCATGCTTTCCTTATTATTATTCTTTTGGCTGCATAAATGCAGGAAAGTTGTGGAGACTCTACCTCGTGGTGTGCATGTTAATTTCCTGAAAGCAGAGAGGAGTTTGCATCGATGGGCCCTTGAAGATCTTCAGCGAATCCATGCTGCTGAACAGTCTGCTGCCGACGAGGGAGGTGGAGTTGAGATGCATGTCCTTGAAGATGCTGGGCACTGGGTACATCTATTGCACATGCTTTAAATTCGTTTTTTCTTTTACTCATAGTGCTTATCTGGATTTACAACATTATTTGTCATGTCTCTTTTTATTGTTTCAACGAGACTTGTCTGGAACCTAAGAAGTATTACTGAATGCAAAATAAAGTGTGTAGAACCTAACAAGCATTACAGCTTCTCAAGAAATTACTTATGCTATCCAATTTGATGTCTGAGACTGATGTTATTCTATAATCAGTCTTCCAGAGATAAAAGGAACTTTTAGGCTGCTTGAAATTATGCAAACTAAATAGAAAAAGATCGTGCAACTATTGAAAATGGAGAGAAAAAATAATAGTTAAACGTTCCTGATTTGTATATCTAATTTGTCTGTTGGCATTCAAACAACTGAAATCAGTCGGGTCTTCTGCTTTCTTTCACATAGCAAAATCATCTGGAAAGCCTGTGCATGAGATGTGATTTTGTGGGCAGATTTAGTTATATATTTGCTGAATATTTTGTTTGTGTCTGTTTAATTTTTAATTTTTAATTTTGGGTGCGTTGTAGAGTTATTTTCCTGGAATGTGAAAACTTGTAGTAATGTTTGTTCTCTTAATAGGTACATGCTGATAACCCAGATGGACTGTTCAGGATTCTTTCATTTTCTTTCAAGGGAGTCAAAGCTTAAAGTTTCTGTACTGCTCCTGTTTCTACTTCTATTCAAGATTTGATATTTATGTTCTCCAAAATCAACATTAACCGATTTAGCTTAGCTCAAGTTTGGAGCTTGATTCATATAATGAGCATTCTTCTATTTTTTCCCCTTACCAGTTTCCACTGTTGAGGCAGAATAATTTTGGAAAAGAATTCTGAGTGGAGATATCATTCCTGTAGCAAAATACAATAGAGAAATCACTTAGATTTGTTCCATTTTGATAATTCTCATACTTAACAGCTCACATTGGATGAGTAGAGAAAGTATTCTTCAACTTAAAGAAAGAGTACATCATTTTGAGAATCCATTTCAATGTCATGTCAGCTTTTTATATATTTATTAATTATTGTTGCACAATTTTACTATGAATCAAACTGCTGTGCGCTGGGTTCTTCCCTATTATTTATCTCACAAAATAATTATTTACATGTAGGGTAACATATCCATCGATGGCGTTTTGCAAAATGTTGGTGATTCAATAGAATGGCAAATGGGTGGGTTGATTGGGCTCAGGTTGAGCCATTTTTGGATTAGATAATTTTGGTTAAAGATTGAATCATTTCGCGTTCGAATCAAGTTGAGTTTGAGTCAAGAAAAAATTGGTTCGTTTTGGGTTTGGATCAAGTGGAGTTAGAGTTAATTTGAATTCTAGTTAATTTGAGACAAGATCAATTCGGCTTTTGATTATGTTATATCTGGGTTGACTTTTTTACTCAAATCAAGGTGGTTAAGTTTGGTTTTAGACAGAGGTTTTTAAGTTTAAGTTTTTGTCAGCTGTAGTGTAATGTTTTTTATATGAAAATGAATTGAAATTATATTTTTAAGAATTAAATAATTCATAAAAATAAAATTTTCTTTTTACATGACTTATAATAAAATTGAGATTAAAATATTCAAAATATTTTATAATGAATATGATAGTTTTCTTAATAATTTAATTATCAATATTCATAAGTTAATTACTTAATTTTTCATTTTATTTTTCTTATCTATAATAATTGTTAACACTAGGCATTTGAAGTGATTTAATAATTCCTACTAAATTGTATAATAGTGGATAAATTTCATTTAAATTCTTGAAGTTTGAACCTAATTTAATTTTAATCTATTAGTATTAAAAAATGACACTTCATCTCAAATAATTTATATACGGTAAACAAAAGTTAATAGAAAGTGAGTAATTTCAAAATTACTTAATCCTAAACTTTTCAATCTAAATAATTCTTTATTTTTCTATTTTTCTTTATCTTTTATTATTCTTTACTCTTTTTAATAATTTTTTTTAATCTTCTTTATGAATATTGTTCAATTTGTGATTTTTTCATATGTATTATATTTAATCTTATTAATTTTTAAAAATAAATTTTAATTTTAATAATTTCAACAATGTTTCAAATATTTTTAAATTTTAAATTTTATTTTTTTATTTTGAATGATTTTAATATAAATCATTATGTGTTATGTTATTTTAATTTAAGTTATTTAAATTTCTTATTAAAAAAATTTAGATAAATTCAAAAGAATTTTTTGAACCCATATCAATTTTAAACTTTCTACTCTACTTTTACAATTCATTTATAACAAAAAAGCAAAGTTTAAAGCAATTATAATGTAATACTTACTTAATACTAAACTCAACGGACAAAAATTAATATTTTTCATAAATACATAAAATTTTCATAACCAGTGAGTATTAACACGACATTCATTAGAAAACGTATTTATATAATAAATAAATAAACAACAATAAACTAGAAGTGAAAAAGAAAACAAATTTAGAAAACCTTTTTAATATTTCCTTTTTCAGTCATATTTGATTAAGTCTATAAAGTATTTCAAATAATTTAAAGGCAAAATGACCCTAAAATTAAGTTCTTAACAGTTTACTTGACGGTGATTGACGAAAGGATTTGTCTTACGAAATAGAAAAGTTCATGGTGGAGTATCCATTTTTAACACTAACCCTATGTTTGGATAGATATTAGTAAAGGAAAGGAAAGGAATGTAAAACAAAGGAAAATCAGGGAAAGGAAATAGTACATGTACTCCTTGTTTAGATAGTTAAAATTAATAAGGGAAAGGAAAAGAAAGGAAAGTAATCTTAACAACCCATGTTTGGTTAAGCAATGGAAAATAAAAGAAAAGATTCATTATAATGCTTTTTGTTTTTCCAATTACAACCTTTTCGTTTTTAAATGTTACAATACAATAAGGTTAAATTTGATATTCTATCTGTTAATTTTTTTTTTCAAATTTCCTTTCTTCTTGTTTACCCCAAATTGGAGTATTAAAAAACTAAGTCAAGGAAAAGAAAAACTGAGTATTAAAAAACTTACCTTTCCTTTCATTTCCTTTCCTTACCCCTGATCCAAACATAAGGTAATGGACTAAAGTTGAATTAGGTTCAAACCTCAAGGACAAACCTCAAGTATTTTGATGAAATTTACCCTAGACTATTATACATCTCTTTAATTTCTCTTATTTTTATAGAATAATTGAAGGCATTAAGTGTAGGTGATGTAGCTTCTATAATTCCATGTTAGCTCTTGTAGAATTTTGTTTTTGGTTAGTATCAATTCAGGTTTGGATCAATTTAGATTTAGATAAATTCGGGTTCGAATCAAGTCGGTTTGGGTTAATATGAATTCGGATGAATTTGGGTACAGATCTGTCACGACCCAAATTACCTAAAAATCACTACAATTTTTTTTTCCGTTTGTTATTTAATTATTACATTTCTCTGATCGTGACCATCCTACCAACAGTTGGACTATGATTCGGTATTGGTCCCCTCTCACCTATTTACCATCCCATTTCCATATTCACATTCACACATCAGGATTTACTATCCTTTAACTTTAACTAAATCCATTCACAAGGGTATTTACATAATCTTATATCCTCGACATCATATCCGTTTACAATACTGTGCATTTACATATTTAGATACAAAACTATACAAATGTGTATACCTGACTCTCGATAGGACGCAGCGGATACCAAGAATGCAAGTCCTCAGCCGCTCACTAACTACTGCGAGTGCTCTAAAAAAAAGGGATAATAAAGGGGGTGAGCAAACCACGCGCTCAGTAAGGCAATCATGCAAGTAAGTAGATAGCTCCACTATCTACATGCTCATAATGCAATTTCTTTTCGTTTTAAATCTCACGCACGAAATCATGTACACATCAATGCCATAGTTTATAAAAACTATTCGTGCATATAGAAATCATGCAACTCATGCATCAATGGCATTTTATGTAAGATCATAATTCACATGAAGTAAATCAGGATCATGCATTATTTCATGCCATGTAAAATAAATCATGAGAGACAATTCTTTTCATGAATTTATAATTAAAGTATGAAAAACTCCTTATACTACTGCATTTAAATCACTTCATTAAAGCTCAGTATAAAATAACCCCTATGGGTCAATCATCTCAAACTCATTAAAATTTTATTATAAAATTCTGTTATAAAATCACCCTTCTTTTAGGGTCACATGTCATAAAATCCTCTGAAAAAATCTAGAATCATAGTATAAAATCACATCTCAGTGAAAATCACAAAATCGGGGGCCTGACCCCTCCCTCGAGTCTACCCTGGTCTATCGAGACCAAAGTTATATCATGTAAGATATGTAGGTGACTATATCAGTAACATCGAGGACTATGGCCATATCCTAGTGATCCTTGGCTACACGGTACCTAGTGTGCGGGGTATCACACTTGAAACGGGAGGTAGGTCAGTCTTACCGCCAGAACAACATAAATACCAGGATTGTGAGGGCAAGGCTTACAGCCTCGTGGCTAATGCCACTCCACTCGAACAATCCCCACTGTACAGCGTACTCCGCGTGACATACACGGTACAACGTACTTCGTGAACCCAAATCATAGTCAGGGGGTACCTGTCGTAGGTCTTATCCACCTAACCTATGTCTCAGTATGCACGTCTGGGCATATCATATCACTGTGACACACAGTCTACAGGAGGCTCCAACACGGCTATATGCATGTCATATAAATCCCTGTGCGAGCAAAGCTCCAGCATGGCTCTATGCATATTCATGATATCTGAAAACCTCGTGCGAGCGAAGCTCCAACACGTTTTTATAAAAATCAGTAAAATATGCGCATGAGCAGCACTCCAGTACGACTTTAAAAGAGTTATAAATCCATATAAAATCACGTACGAGTAAGCTCCAACACGGTTTATGTATAAAATCCATAAAAGCCTCGTGCGAGCAATGCTCTAGCACGACATCATGCATAAATCATTCAAAACTTCGTGCGAGAAATGCTCCAGCACGTATGAATGCTCAAGTAAATCAAAACTTCGTGCGAGCAACGCTCCAGCACGATTTCATGCATAAAGAAATCAAATCTTGTGCGAGTTACACTCTAGCATGGCTTTTATGCAATTAAATCGATTAAATCACGTACGAGTAAGGCTCCAGTACGGATTTTATGCAATTATTATATCAAAACAGGATGCGAGCTAAGCTCCAACACCTCTCATGCATGTCAAATCATTAAAACTAGTGTAAGCAATCGCTCTAGCACCTTTTCATGCATATCAAGTCAAAACAGGGTGCGAGCTAGGCTCCAGCACCTCTCATGCATTTCACAATTGTAAAAATCAGTGCGAGCAACCGCTCTAGCACATTTTATGCACATGATGTCACACAAATCGATGCGAGTAATCGCTCCAGCACCATTATGCACACTCACAAACTTAGATATAGTGCAAGGAAATGCTCCAGCACCATCTGTTTCCATATAAACTTGATAGTTGACCCATTTTCCAAAGAAATTTCATTTAAATCTAAATAACACTTACGTAGTGTTATCTTGTGAAATTTATGCAATTACTGGCCAATCTACCAATTTACTTTGCTAAAAAGTCACTAAAATTCCTCAAATCATGTATTTCATGCATGTCATGCTTTCACCATCCTTAAATGAATTTCCTTCAGTAGGGGTAAAATAATCTTTTACCCATCTCGGGTCCCTAAAATTTTTAATCCATTTCTAGGATCTTTATACATTTTCAGTGTATACAAAAGCTATTAAAAATACACGTAGCTACCTCTAGCTACTCACAAAATTCCCTTACCTCATTTTTCTGTACAGTCTGACCTTTCTACTGATGTCTCGTCACGCAGTTCGATTTGCTCCCAATCCAATCTCTGGAACTGCCTATAAATATTCATCAGGTTAAATACAATATAATTAATTGTATTTCGTATTTTCTGGGCTTAATTTAAATCATTGAGCTCGTTTACCATATTGGGCCCGATTGTACCATAATAGGTCTTAACCAGCCTTAAGCCCATTTTTCACTTACTATTCGCATTATCTAGGCCTATTGGCTCATTGGACCCATCAGTATTTATTGGACCTCGTTTTAAACTCTCGGATAGCTCAATCAATTATTTACGATAATTTATCTCAAATTTCAAAATTTAATTCATTTTATACGGAATTAATCCGTATTTTATGCGGTAAATTTTTAACACGCATAACTATGCAAATTATCGTAAATAAGGGTTCCTTACCCGAGATTCCATGATAGTACGTAAATCGAGGCTAACTCGAGCTCTCGTTTGATATCAATTGTCGAGCTACACAATTATATATTTTTTTGGGTAAATTTTCAGTCGAATATTAATCAACTTAAATATTCTGAAATTTAAATCGGTCAATTTCAACCGCTTACCGGCTTACCCGTAGCTCGATTGCATCACCGAGATTTTTCTCCAATTTTTTCTCTTTTTCCCTTTTTCTTTTTCTTTTCTTTTCTTTATTTTCTTTTTGGCTGAACTGGTCCGGTTCGGTTCAGCATACATGCACTGTACTGAATCGGTCCGTACCGGTTCAGGCTCATCTTTTCTATTCCGACACCGTTTGGCCGGTTCTCCGACAGTTTTCTGCACCAATCGACGCGCCATTGCGAGGGGGACCTTCGACTGGCCTCAGGGTGGGTCGAATCGGCGCCATCACCGATGAATATCCCATTCTCTCCCACGACAATCTCCCTAGCCGATCTGCCGATTCCAACATCGTCGGCTCACGTGTTGGTGGCTGGTGGCTCTCACGGTGTCGGGTTTCCTTCGCCGATCCTCGCCTGGCTTTCTCTCTTGCCAGTGGCTCACCAGAGCTAGGGTCTCCCTCGGCTTCCTTCTTTCCCTTCCTTTTCGCGTTTTCGCGATTTCCAGTTCTTTTTTTTTAAATTGCGTTTTTTTATTATTTAAATTATTTTATTATTATTTTATTCAATTAAAATACATTAAAAAATATAAAATATCTCCAAAAAATCTTATTTTATTCATTTAATCAATAAATGAATTTATCAATCTTATTTCGTCTTTCCGGTATATTTTTTCAATATTTTCGGGATAATTTTCTCGATGTGAAAATTTCTATTAATTCCAATAAATTCATATCTTGATCAATTGGACTCGAAATTCAATATTTTCCTCATTATTGATCAAGATTTCTTAATTCCATATTTTTAACGAAATTTTTCTTATTGAATTTATACTGGATTTTGCTCTTTTGACCGTTTTACCCTTTAACGTGTTCTGGACCAAACCAATCCAACTTCCCTTCACAAACACTCACTCATTTTGTGTTTTAAATCCTTATCTCCAATCCGAATGGTCCGAATCCCATTCGTTTAATTTGTGACCATTTCAATCATTCATTTGATCTTTTAATGCATTCGGGAATTATTATTCATTCCATTTGCATTTTTCATTCACGTACAACTCTTCTTATGATTTAGTTTACATCCAACCATGTTTACATTATATGAATCATAAGGAATTTCAAAAAAAATTTAGGTCTTACAGGATCAACTCAGGTTCAGATGAGGTTGAGTTTGAATCAATATGAGATCTATCAATTTAGGTTTGGAGTAATTCATATTCGAATCGGGTTGGGTTTGGGTGGTTGAGTTTTTTAGTCAAATTAGATCAGTCGAATTTGGATTTGAGTCAATTGGGTTGGTTTTATGGGTCAGGTTAGTTTTTGTCACCTTTAACTACAACCTCTGCTTTTCCTTAAATTCATACTTAATTGTCCTTCGGTAACCGTCGGCCGCTATGTTCTAGGAGCTTATGACCTCACCTTCTATCGTTGCACTAATAAAACGATTATAAAATGTATACTTTCTCACTAGTAGCATTTGTATCCACCGTAGATAAAGTCCACGTCATATATATATATATATATATATATATATATATATATATATATATGTATAAGGGATTCATTTATATTAATGTAAAACTAATTATTTTACATTTCTTATAACTTCATGTAGGATGAATATTTTTGTAAACAACATTAGCATTAACAATCTACTAGTGTTTTGTCATGCACGTAAATTTTTGAGTCAATTTAATATTTCTATTAGTTTAATCGAAAATAGTATTTTTTAATTACATTAATAGTTAAAATTTTATTATCATTAAACAAATTTAAACATTTTTCATGAACTCGAAATTTGACATGCATGATCTATTTGAATAGAACATAAAGTTCAATAGTCAGATAAGAAAATAAATTGTATAGAAAGATATGAAAGTATGTAAAATTAAATTAGTTTTACATTGGTGATATGAAAGTATGTAAAATTAAATTAGTTTTACATTGGTGTAAGTAGATACTTCCTTCTCACTATTATTATTGCCTGTTTACAATAATGGGATATAAAACCTCGATATTTGCACTAGTATGTCTCCAAAAAATATGCAAAGAACAAAACCATCAGAGGGGAACAAGGGCTTTCCCATGTGTGTGCACTCCAATGCTTAAGTCAAACAGGATTTGGGCAGAGTTTCGGTAAGCAAATAAAGTTTAGAATGTCAAGATGATATTTGAGACCTATTTATAGGAGTTATTTAGTACGTAATTACTGTTAATACCCATAGTTTAAATGATCATTTAATGTATCTTTCATGGTCTTCTTGAGTCCTTTTTTTTTTCCTCTTGGGCTCAATCAACCTTTAAGCTTAGTAACTTTTAGTTTGACTCAACCATGACTCATTAGTTGCTCTGCACTATTTCACAGGATATACCCAGTGGAAGAGTATATAAGAGATTTTTTGTTTTTTATCATTTCCAATCCATAGACTTTTTTAACTCTCTCGCGACCCCTTTTTTTTTTTTTTCAAATTATCATGAAAGACTCTTCATCTTCACTCGTAGGCTTAACTAGTGATCTTCACCCTAGTTTGTTATCTTAGTGGCATTATGCCATCACTTCCTTTGTTAAGTTCCTTTTTCAAGATTCACAGATTCTATGGGTCAATACCCTATTTCATCGAGTAGGTTTTCAAAAACGAACTTCGAAATACTTTTTAGGGAATTTCCAAATTAAGTTCACATATAAGAATTTGATTGACTCACTCTTGAAATCTCAGAATGTCACAACCCTAAACTTACCAACAATCGTCACAAATGTTTCTCTTTTCCTCCATTATTTATTTTTCGTCCTTACCTTACCTCGATTGTGATCAACTACCCTCTCAACAGTTGGGCTATGTCAATGTCTACCTCACTCAACCGTAGCAATTTCATTTGTATTAAAACTTAGAAGTAACACTTGTATAAATAAATCAGAGTTGTTGTTTACATGTGTTTACATTGCTTTACATCCCCCAATAGTTACATACAAAATGCTACTGTGCTATAGAAAGTTTAGATACAAAATTACATAGTGTGTATACCTTAAGCGATGGGATGCAGCGGATACCAAAAGGGAATGTCACACCTCGGAAGCACGGAAAACAGGGCAAATTTAAAATTTATTTACATCCTTTCACAATTCTAGGTGCATTCTTGTACAGTGTCATGCATCATCATATATATATGTGTTATAAAACTTTAACCTCAGGATCTCATCATCCAACATCTATATATTACATCATATACATTCTTTAATTCTGAATTAATTAATCCTAATACATCCCATACATCACTGTTCATCAAGTGTCTGTAAATACAATATTAGTCTGGGTACATGAAATGATTTTATACCTCAAAGTACAATATATGGCCTGGAGCTCAAGTCCTCCACTAGCCACTACTTCGTACGTCGCAGGAAAACTCTCTTCACTTGAAGAAATCTGGGGAGAAGATAAAACAGGGTGAGCTTCTAAATCGCTTAGTAAGGGGG
This sequence comes from Firmiana major, assembly GCA_033439115.1. NCBI lineage: Eukaryota > Viridiplantae > Streptophyta > Magnoliopsida > Malvales > Malvaceae > Firmiana > Firmiana major. Next base: position 35,967,292 of record CM065907.1, on the reverse strand, counting down.
TAAGGGACTCATCAATAAAATAATGATTTGCACAACACAATCATTTTGTTTTGTGGGTGGAAACCTAATAAACTCAATAGAAAAGTATAGCATGAATAAGTAAAACATCATCTCAACTCATTTCTCAAAGCTCATGTAGAAACATGAGAATAATTTGTTTAATATAAAAACCACAGCTACAAGCATGTAGGAAATAGGATGCGATAATGGCTTTTCTCATAAAACGTGATGAAAATCACCGTAATAGTAATGCACGTGGCGCAGCCACCAAACACAATCTCATGTGTAAAACAAGACTAGGCAAATAAAACTCATATAAAAATTCGTCATGGCACATCAAAACGATTGAATTCGTCCCCTAGGTGGACATCCCCAATCGAGCGATTTCGTCGACAATAATACACCCATGGCCATGGTTTGCTGTAGACTTGATCAGAGTCGTACAGCCATCGGTCTTACATGCTATCAAAGCACGACCCGACCTTACATGCTATCAAAGCAATGCCACACATCGCTACCACGAAGCGGGGTCATCTCATGTTACTAGAACGGAGGCGTCGGTCTTACATGCTACTAGAGCATGACCCGACCTTACATGCTAAAAGAGCAAAGCACGATGTGTATTCAACATGACACGCCTAAGTCTTAGTAATAGCCATTATCATATAAAACCGTTTTGCCTTCACGTAGCGCTCATAATGGGTTTTCTCATAAAATTAATCTCAAAACCGTTTTGTACTCAGCACAAAACATGTCAAAACCAAGTTCAAACCGGTAAAATCACGCACACATTTATCAAATCCTAGTACGCTTTAACATAGAACCCAAATCACTTTTCACTTTTTAAACTCAAAACGGTTGTAAAACAATTTCACATTTAGTTTACAACTCATAAAAATTGGGCCCCAACCGGCTATAAAACCGTGTGCAATAACTCATTCACCACTCATAAAAACATGCTTGTCACATTTCATGCTATAATATCATTACAAAACCACATACACAAATAAGTTTAAGTTTTCCCTTTCCTCGTTGCACCTCGTATAGTGTAATCATTCTCCCAAACGACGGACTAGCTTCGCATTCCTCTTTAGAACTCTCGGGCTGCCCAAACAATGCTAAAACATCATAATTCATCTCAATCACATTATCGAGCACATATTTGCTCATATTCTCGTTAAATACTGCAAACCTCATTTTTCTCATATCTCTATCATAATCCACATTCTCATCCACTACATTTTTCATGCATAATATCCATGCCAAAATCACCTCATTGCCTCGATTCCAATTTATAGCCAAAATTCTAAAATTACCACAAATTGTATAATATCATCATCACTTCAACGAAATCACAATTTGATCAACTCTAATCATTTCCTAGCTATTTTATCACAACACCCATAGTCACAATCACTAAAATCACCTCAATAACAAAGATTAAAGCTTAGAAATTTACCAAAAACTTATAGAGAGCTCTATTCACACCCCGATTGAATTCGTCCTTCGATTTCCAAGTATGTTGTTCTCCTTTGGATGAGGAACAACTTTCATTCTTGCCTCTTCCTGAGATTTGGACGGAAACGGGGGTTTTGAAGGAGAGAGAAAGCTAGGATTGCAAAAATGGTGATTTGGAGAGAGAGAGAGATCGATTTCCAGGAAAACAAAGAGGTCCTTATATAGGCCGATGGTAGGAGATCGATCTGCTCCTGTAGGAGATCGATCTGCTTTTGAATTTGGGAACATTTTGGGGGTAATTTTATGCCTAGGAGATCGATCTGTCGTGGGGTGAGATCGATCTCATAATTGCTTCATGAGATCGATCTGCTCCTTGAGGAATCGATCTTCTCTTTACAAAAACATTTAGAGATCGATCTGCTTGCCTATGAGATCGATCTGCCTATCAGTTCTTACACATTTTCTGCTTTCTGAAGCCATGAGATCGATCTCTCATCCTTGGAGATCGATCTGGCCTTCACAGATTGTACTGCCACTGCATCAATTTGCAGAAAACTCAATGTAAAACTTCTCAAAATCTACCCCATAGTCCATATTTGAATCCATACACATTTAAGACTTAAAAACCTCATTTTCTTATTCTTCATCATATTTAAAACTTCTGTGTACATTAACATATGATAATTACATACACCAACTTACAATTCTCATAACTGGGGTATACAGAATTCTTAGTTCTCACAGGGAAAACCTCCAGTCACTCTCAGTCTATACTCAAATCTCTGTAAAGAGGGGAAAATAAAAGGGGTAAGCAAACCACACGCTCAGTAAGCCAATCATGCGAACAGGTAGATATTGCATTATCTACGTGATCGTGATGCCATGCTCAAAACCACACAGTTTCTCATTCACGTCACAAAAGCATTAGTTTATTCTTGTGTCAATGGGATGTAAAGCAAATCATGCTATTTGTTAGTGCACAAATCAAATTCAAAGCATGGCATTAATCATCATGCATAATTCATAAATAAAGCATGGAAACTCATCATGCATCAGTGCACTTTAAAAGCATTAACATACTTTCTCATCTCAAACAAATCAACACTCGTCAAGTCTCAGCCCCTCCCTCGGATTGTCCTGACCCACAAAACGTTTCAAACATGGATTTATTCATAAAATAATAGACATGTGAGATAGGTAATATAACAGGGAAATCTCCTCTAGGACTATGGCCATATCTTGTGATCCTAGGCTACACTGGTCAGGTGTGCGGGGTATCACCACTATCTGCTTCCACACGGGAGGTGGGTCAAGTCCTGCTCGTCGGCCCATAGCAGATCAAATCATCGTCCAAAGATGTCATATCACAATGTCAACACGGTACAACGTACTCCATGCTATCTGTACGATACAACGTACTCCTTGGACCCATATCAATACATCATATCACGTTATATCTCAAAAATGCATGTGCGAGCCTATTTAATCGGTACGACATCCTGTCTACCCGAAGCTCCTAGCACGGCTATCAACATGTCAAATTCTCAAAAATCCACGTGCGAGCCTATTTAATCGGTGCGACACCTAGTCTACACGAAGCTCCTAGCACGACAACAAGTATGAGGGGGGGCATCTAATGCGAGCTATGCTCTAGCTCCATGCCAAAATCAGTATAAAGTCTGTGTGAGCTCAACTCTAGCACAACATCATAAAATCCATGTGAAAACTAGTGCGAGCTACGCTCTAACACTCATGCATATGAAAACACATCAAATCTCGTGCGAGTCATACTCTAGCACGCTTTTATTCTCACGAAATCCATTTAGGTGGCTCAATTCTTTGAAAAACATGATTATTAACCAAATCAAATCATTTCTTTGGTAAATCATTTCAAATGTTAGCCAATCTACCCATCACTTGCTAAAAAGCAACAAAACGAGGTTTTCAAAGCATCATGCTTTTATTTTCAGAATCATTTCTCAAAACCCACTCTTTGTCATTCAATCACCCAATATCATTTCCTAGTATCACATGCACTCTAGCAAAACATTTAAGTGCCCAAATTATGTACAAATATCTCTAAGAGTCCACACAATTCTCTTACCTCAATTAACTTAGGGTGCGACTCTCTTCCTTTACGCTTCTCACGTTCTTAGCTCAACTTGCTTCGGTGTATCCTCGAGAGCTGCAATTCATTCATCAAACACTTGAGTTAACGTTGTTAACTCTCATTCAACTATGCATTTTACCCAATACCTTAAATACACATTTTACCCATTTTGGGTAAGCCTCACAATTCATTCCATAACACCATCTTAAATCCATACCCACAACACCATTATCACCTAAAGATGCCCTATTCATAATTTATTCCACTACATTTCATTTTCTCACACTAACCCATTTTTAGGTTATAATAATTCCATTGCATTTTAAATAGTTTCTACCATTAATAAGCACACCAATCAACTCCAAAATTAATAACTTAACAAATGTACTTGGATTGGTGCATTAGAAACTCACCTCTTTGGATTTCCTTCTCACTCCAAATGATAATGCTCCTAGTTCCTTCAATCCAACAAAAGAGGGAAATGCCTCCAAGCTATGTTGTTCTTCTCTTTGATGTGAATAACTTTGTATCTAATAGCCTTCCCTCAAATCTTACTGAAAATGAACGGATTTAAGAGAGGGAAAGCTAGGTTTTTGGATTGAAAATGGTAGAGTGAGATTGTTTCCCGAAATCTACAGATCCAACAACTCCTATTTATAGATTTAGCTTGATGATATCGATCTGTCTTAGGTGGAGATCGATCTGGTCCTCTTAAAATCCCTCTTTTTTATGACATTTGAAGGTATGAGATCGATCTGTCGAGACCTTGAGATCGATCTGTCTCAGGCAGTAGCTTAAGGAGATCGATCTGGCTAGGGAGGAGATCAATCTGCTCCAACCTGAGAGCTAAGGAAATCGATCTGCTTGCCTAAAAAATCGATCATCTCATTATAGAATGTTTAGCAGATCGATCTGACTCCATTGGAGATCGATCTGCACTGTTCCTATTGCTCAAATAAGAGCATTTTGGCTCTTCCATATTGATCTCTCATCCTATGAGATCGATCTGACATTCATATTTCCCAGATTTTTTACAGTTTTTCTGCAGCAACTTACACCAAAACATCCTTAATTTGCTGCCATTGTCATTTTCTCATCCAGTTACCTTTAAGTCTTGAAAATGGCATCCATTCATACTTTATACACATGAAAACTTGTGTGCATTCATTGTATAACCAAAGGTATACAATACAAAACCAAATGGAAGCATAAAGATTCACACCTCTTATGCAACTGCATCCCATTTTATCATACTACTCTTATTCCATTCCACCCACATTCATCACATACAAAAGTCCATTTCTTCATACTCATACATAATGAAACTTGTACGTACATCACAATTCTTATTACAAGTGTGTACATTGAACTTATGGACTCTACATCATTTATGCTTCACATTACAAATACTTACCATTTACATACATACAAAGTTATACATATATGGGGTCTCACATTCTCCTCTACTTAGAAAATTTGGTCCTCCAAATTGTAACCAATCATTCCGTGAACAACTCGAGATACCTCTCCCGCATCAAACTCTCAATTCCCATGTGGCCTCTTCCACCGTGTGATGTTGCCAAAGAACTTTCACCAAGGGAATTGTCTTTGTCCTCAACACTCTATCTTTCCTATTCAATATTCGAATCGACTTCTCAATGTACGTCATACTTTCATTTAGCTCCAAAGGCTCATACCTTATCACATACGTTGGGTCTGGGTGATACTTTCTTAACATGGATATGTGGAAGACATTATGTACGCTCGCTAGCTCAGGTGGTAATGCGAGCCTGTATGCTTTATCTCCCATTTTATCAAGTATCTCAAATGGCCCTATATATCGAGGGCTCAACTTTCCCTTCTTCCCGAATCTCATAATCCCCTTCAAGGGAAAAACCTTCATAAACACTGACTCACCCACATTAAACTCTAGTGGTCTCTGTCTCCTGTCAGCATAACTCTTTTGTCTGCTCTAAGCTGTCCGTAATCTCTCACAAATTAGCTGGATATCCTCAGAGGCTTGTCTAACCAAGTCTGGGAGCAAAGATCTGTCTGTCACCAATCTCTTCCCATCTAATAGGGGAACGACATCTACGCCCGTACAATGCCTCATATGGTGCCATCCCGATACTCATATGAAAATTGTTATTATAGGCGAACTCTACGAGTGGAAAATGGTTATCCCAGGAGCCTCCAAAATCCTATGCACATGCTCTAAACATATCCTCCAGGGTCTGTATAGTCCTCTCTGACTGACCATCTGTCTGAGGATGAAACGCTGTGTTAAAACTCAATTGGGTCCCCATCGCTTCCTAAAAACGTTCCCAGAAGTGGGAAGTGAAGCGAGCATCCCTATCAGAAACAACGCTCACTGGAACTCCATGTAGCCTCTCTATGTCGCGCACATACAAGTTCACTAACTGGCTCAGAGTATCGGTAGCCCTCATAGCTAGAAAATAGGCTGATTTCGTCAACCGATCCATAGTCACCCATATGGCATCATGACCTCTACGGGTCCTCGGTAATCCCATCATAAAATCCATGGTGACGTGCTCTTCCAAGTCAGTATCGGTAGAGGCTGTAATAACTCTGTAGGCTTTTGATGCTCTACCTTCACCTGCTGACAAACAAGACACTTAGCGACATATTCAGCAATGTCTTTCTTTATCCCAAACCACCAATAAACCTTTCAAAGGTTTTGATACATCTTAGTGCTTTCTAGATGTATCGTATACCTCGATGAGTGAGCCTCTGTCAAGATCAACTTCCTGATCTCTGGATCATCGGGAACACATATCCTACCTCTGAACCTCAACAATCCATCTGAACTCAATTCAAAGTCTGTCTCTATACCCCTCTGTATCTGCCCGACAATATCACTGCACTGCTGATCAATTTGCTGAGCCTGTTAGATTCGATCTACCAGATCCGTTTCCAACTGCAGGCTAGCTATCATAAAACCACTATCAGCGTCAGGCGGGGTCATATCCAAACTGAGGTTCATGAACTGTTCCAACAGCTCGTGTTCCCTGATCATCATAAATGACACCAACCCGAGATTCTTCCTACCCAATACATCATCAACTACATTCGGTTTACCCAGGTGGTACAGGATCTCACAATCATAGTCCTTTAAAAGTTTGAGCCATCTCCTCTGTATCATGTTTAGCTCTTTCTGTGAGAATAGGTACTTAAGGATCTTATGATCAGTGTAAACCTAAAATCTCTCACCATAGAGATAGTGGCGCCATATTTTCAATGCAAACACTACGACCGCTAACTCCAAATCGTGGGTCGAGTAGTTCCTCTCATGATCCTTTAACTGTCTTTATCCATAGGCTACTACCTTCCCATCCTGCATCAATACATAGCCCAGTCCTTGGTGTGAAGCATCCGTATACACCGAGAAACCTCCTGAGTTGGTAGGAATGGTGAGAATCGGAGCTGTGGTTAATCTTGTTTTCAACTCCTAAAAGCTCCCTTCACATCTATCATCCCACACAAACTCCACATTCTTTCTCGTGAGATGTGTCAACGGAGCAGCTAATCTTGAGAATCCCTTCACAAACCTTCGATAATATCCAGCTAAACTCAGGAAACTTTTGATCTCTGTCACTGTTTGGGTCTCTGCCACTGTGTCAATGCCTCAATCTTTGATGGATCTACTGACACACCATCTTTTGATACAATATGATCCAAAAAAGAGATCTGTTCCAACCAAAAGTCTCACTTACTGAGTTTAGCATACACCTTCTTCTCTCGGAGGGTCTGCAGCACTATCCTTAGATGTTGTTCATGCTCCTCTCTAGATCTTAAGTACACCAGTATGTCATCAATAAACACAATGACAAATCGATCCAAGTATTGGTGAAACACCTCATTCATCAATGACATAAAAGCTGCGGGAGCATTTGTCAACCCGAATGGCATAACCATAAACTCAAAATGTCCATACCGGGTACGAAAAGCTATCTTGGGTACATCTCCACTCCGTATCTTCAACTGATAGTACACAGATCTCATATCTATCTTAGAAAAGACCTGTACTCCCTTAAGCTGATCCAACAAGTCATCGATGCATGAAAGGGGGTACTTATTCTTGATGGTGGCCTTATTCAACAATCGATAATCTATACACAGTTGGAGGCTTCCATCCTTCTTCCTTATAAACAGAACCGGTGCTCCTCAAAGTGAGATGCTCAGCCTGATGAACCCCTTCTCCAGCAACTCTTGTAACTACTTCCTTAATTCTTCTAACTCAACTTGAGCCATTCTGTACTGTGACTTAGATATCGGCTCTGTACCAGGTGCCAAATCTATGCCAAATTCCATCTCTCTATCTGGAGGTAACCCTGGTAACTCATTCGGGAAGACATCTGGGAAATCCCTAACCACTAGGATGTCTATCAACTCTGGATGTGCCTTATCCGTCTCAATCACATAAGCAAGGAACCCTTCACATTATTTTTTCCATCGTTAGTGACATAAACCATCACACCACATACATAATTGATAAACAGATTCATCTCTCAAGTATTATGAGTTTAAATCACACTCATTTCATTTATAAAGATTATGTCATTTCATTTCTTTTCATCAAAGCTTACAATAAGATTGTCTAATTCAGAAAACATCAATGTTCTAGCAAGACAATCTATAATAACATGGTTTTCAGCCAGCCAATCCATCCCTAGGATTACATCAAAATCACTCATATTTAATAAAATTAAATCGGCTCCTATTTCTTTACCTCCTATCCTCATCTTATAATTCTTATATACATGCTCAGTCAATTGACTATTATTCATAGGGGTAGATATCATCAACATCTTATCTAGCAGTGTGGGTTTTACATGCTTCAATAATTTACATGCAAAGGATGACGATATAAAGGAGTGCGAGGCACCAGGAGCAAACAATACAAATGCTTCTAAATCAAAGATTTGGATGGTACCTTTAACCACATCCGAATATTGATCCGCAGTGTCCTGGTGCAGTGCGCGCACTCGTTCTTTGTTCACACCCACTGCCTGCTTCCCCTTTTCTTCAGCTGTAGCCCTCCTCCTCGGAGTAGCTGTCTCAACTGGAGCTCTCTCTGGCTCCCTGCTCTTCTGTGGGGCTCTCTCTGTCATCTCTGAGCAATCTCAGATTATGTGCCTTGGTTTCCCACATCTGAAGCATACTGCAGGAGGTCCATAGCATGGTCGAGTACCGTGGTACCTATCACGCTTGCTGAACTGCTCTGTAGTACTCCAATCATAATTCCTTTAGCTGAACCTAAAGTCGAATACATGGGAGAATTAACTGTCCTCCCCCGGATCTCCTTGATCCTCGACCTCTTCCCAGAAAATATCTTGCTTCCCTTATAACTGAAGCCTCTATCTAACACTGGTCTCTTCTTATCTTTATCCCTCACTTTACCAACCTTTCCAAACTCTGAGGCGATTCTATCAATGTCTTGCTCACACAATTGCGCCCTGCGCATAGCCTCCTCGTAGGTCGGTATATCCAAGGGAACTAATCTGGATCTGATGGTTGGTCTCAATCCATCTACAAACTTCTGGATCTTCTCGACCTCATTACTCAACCTATTGGGATCATATTTGCCCAGAGAGATAAAGGTCATCTCATACTCATCCACCATCCTGCTCCATTGGGTCAGTCCCAAAAATACCATCTTCATCTTTCGCTGTGCAGTATCCGGAACATACTGTCTCTGGAAAGCCTCCAAAAATACATCCTAGCTAATCTCAGTATGTTGGGCTCTCAAAATAGGCCTGGTAGATTTCCACCAATGTTTTGTTGATCTCTTCAGCATGAATGCAACAAAAGCACCATCTCGATAGTCGTGCACTCAAAGAGCCCATGTAACTTCTCAATCTCATTTATCCAATCCTCTGCAGTTACTAGGTCCTTAACTCCACTGAAGACGGTGGTCTAAACTTCTGGAATTGTCACAGTCTATCCAAGTCACATCCGTAATCCCAACCACTACTACCTTGTGGTGTAGGAACAGGTGTAGGCATATGCTATGCAGGTGGAGGTGTAGGTGTATCTGTCGTCTGAGGTCTCTGGGCTGGCCCTGCCCGTGCCTCAGGAGCTGCCACCTGCTCGGCATCACCCTCTGTAGCGGGACTCTGTCTGCCCCCAACTCCAGGCAAAGACTGAGTAACCAACTCTAAGATCATCTCTATTCTCCGTTCAATCCTTACGAAGCGTGCCTCAATACTCTTGGGTCTCTCCTCTGGACCCTGTGAAGCATGCTCAACCTCAGCCTCCACCTCAACTTCATATTAAGCCTCATGTGTTTCTGGCTCAACACTAGCCGCAAGCCTACCTCTACGGCCTCTAGTTTGCGCTCTCGCCCCTCTACCTCGACTGGTATTAGGCATAATGCTCAATTCCCTGCATTCACAGCAATTTCTTAGTCAACCCATAAACATACACACAATTTGTATCTAAACAAGCACAATAACATGGGGATGAAATTTTCTAATTTATTACGTATTTTAGACATCGACACACGTCAGACCAATGCAGGCTCTGATACCAACTTCTGTCACGACCCTCAACTTACCAAAAATCGTCACAAATTTTTTGCTTTTCTTGCATTATTTATTTTTCGTCCTTACCTTACCTCGATCGTGATCAACTACCCTCTTAATAGTTGGGCTGTGTGTCAATGTCTACCTCACTCAACCATAGCAATTTCATTTGCATTAAAACTTAGAAGTAACACTTGTATAAATAAATCAGAGTTGTTGTTTATATGTGTTTACATTGCTTTACATCCCCTAATAGTTACATACAAAATGCTACTGTGCTATAGAAAGTTCAGATACAAAATTACATCAGTGTGTATACCTTAAGCGATGGGATGCAGCGGATACCAAAAGGAAAAACCTCCAGTCGCTCTCAGTCTATACTCAAATCTCTATTGAGAGGGGAAAATAAAGTAGGGTGAGCAAACCACAGGCTCAGTAAGGCAATCATGCGAACATGTAGATACTGCACTATTTACGTGATCGTGATGCCCTGCTTAAAACCACACAGTTTCTCATTCACGTCTCAAAAGCATTAGTCTATGCTTGTGTTAATGGCATGTAAAGCAAATCATGCTATTTGTTAGTGCACAAATCAAATTTAAAGCATGGCATTAATCATCATGCATAATTCATAAATAAAGCATGGAAAATCATCATGCATCAATGCACTTTAAAACCATTAACATACTTTCTCATCTTAAACAAATCAACACTCGTCAGGTCTCAGCCCCTCCTTCGGACTGTCCTGACCCACAAAACATTTTAAACATGGATTTATTCATAAAACAATAGACATGTGGGATAGGCAATATAACAGGAAAATCTCCTCTAGGACTATAGCTATATCCTGTGATCCCAGGCTACACTGATCAGGTGTGTGGGGTATCACCACTATCTGCTTCCACACAGGAAGTGGGTCAAGTCCTGCCTGCCGGTCATAGTAGATCAAATCATCCTCAGAAGACGGTATATCATAATCTTAACACGGTACAACTGATAATTCTATTTTAAATAGAATTATTTGTGCTTAATTTCGTAATTAATTATTTAAATCCCTATATTATTTTATTAATTATCCCCTGTATTTAATTAAAATTCTTTAATGTGCAGATCAAATAAATCCGGATGAAACTTAGTTGTTTCAGTCCAAAATTGGGCTGAAAATGGGCTAAAGGAGACTGGACCACTTCCAATTTGCAGACCGAGTCACTAGTCGTCTAGACATGCGTGATGCCAGGTGTCCGTATTTTATTTGCTCTGAAATGATAAGATGACGGACACCATGCGAACCTTCTAGAAGACACACGTCGGGCCACATTACACAACCAATTGAACAAAAAGACGAGCGACGTGAAAATATCTACTTTTTAGCAAATCAAATGAAGATAAGCGGCCAAACATTGCCAACTCATCTAGGATAAAAATTACCATTGTACCCCTATGTTTGTGTATAAATAGAACATAATGAGCAATTGAAAGGGGTGTAGAATTTAGGGTAGTGTAGTTTTAGGGTAGAAGTAGTGTAGAGTAATTTAGGAGTAGTTTAGGGTAGCAAGTAGTTTTTATTTTTTCCTTAGTTGTCTTCAAGCATTTTCCCGATGGTTTTATTGGCAGCCACCATTGTTTTAAAATTTTATACGCTTCCATTTTATTTCTTTAACGAAAAAAGTTTCATTCTAGTTGCTAGTAATCTCTTTTACTATATTCGTTTTTCCTTTTTCGTTTGTTGTTCATTCGGTTTGATGGAAGGGTTGGTGACAGTAGACCAGGATTTAACTTTTCCATGCTTTTCTTTACATTTTCCTTTGATTGTGATTTGAGTTCTGTTACAACTTGAATTTTTGCCTAACCCGAGTTTCACTAGTTCCATTTACTCTTCGGTTTTCTTCCTTTATTTTTCTACTGTTTGTTCATATTTAGCTACAATCACTCTGTATGCTTCGATTTTTACTGCCTATGTCCTACTTTGGAGTTTGATGCGGGTTGGATGCTGGGTATTGTTCCCGAGTTGTTGGAACAGCAGAACGACGATGACTGCTTAGAGGAGGAATCATTTCATGGTGTTAGGATTTTTGCATTTTCCAGTTTTACTGTTCACTCTATTATTGGTTTAACATTAGAGGCTATTGTGACTACTGCTTGTGCATTTTTCGTTTCGGCCTATTTTCTTCTATTTCGATTAGACAGAAGCCTTTCTTCATCTTATTGCTGATAACATTGGCTGGACTACTGTCGTGTGGTGCAAAACAGCGACTGAGTACATTAATGTGGCGAACAGGGATCACATCGTCTTCTCTGTTCTACCCTGTTTCAAGTGTTTTAGCACTGTTCATCGTCTTTATGTTGCTCTAATGCTGTGTTGGCTGTCTGCAGGTTCATGGCTGTGTTCCTACATTAACACTTAGCTGCTGTGTAGAACTTTGGCAGGTTGTAGTTGATGTCGTTGTGGGTGCAGAGGTTGTGTTACCGAGCTTGGGTCCAGCCCCTGTTTCCATTTTCTGTCTTGTATCTAAGTTACACATTTACATTTCCATGTTTTGGTTATCTGCTTCAGTGATTTTAGAATTATCTTAAGTCTTATTTGTCTAAAGGTTTTTGTTTCTTTTATAGGTCAAGTGCAATAGAATTGTTTAGTTATTCTAGTTTTTGGTGTTGCATCTTTTCTGACTAGTTACTGCTTAGTTTGCCAAGAGTTTCTTGGGTGTGTGCTGCTGTGTGCTGTCGCAGATGAGGGACTGCATGGTTAGTTGATGATTGCTGCAAGAATGATATGGTGCACGAAGCAGATAGGGGCCAAGCCGAATCAATGCAGGAGCATAGCTCTGCCCAGACGTGCGCTGTAGGAATATCAGTAGTGAAGCAAATGTACAGAGTGTACCACGAGAGCTGATGACGGTTTCTACTGTGGGTACAAGTTGAATGCTGCCCCGTAGTAAGTGCCAGACTGGCCTGGAAATGCAGTGGCAGCCAACCAAGAAGCAGAACGGTAGTGAGAGTAGGACGTGTAAAGCATAGTACAGTGCAGAACGACACTGCAACAACTGAGGCTACTCTGTACAATTCATAGTACAGTGTCGGGATAGTTGGTGATTTTGCAAACTAAGCAAGGCCATGTTTGGCTGAATTTCCTTTCTACAATTTAATGTTTAATGCACTTTTATTATTTTGATTGTTTTCATTCCTTTTAATAGTTGTTAATTTAGGTTAATTGTTAAATGATATTTGTAGGTTAGTTCTAGTGTTTTAGTTTGTTAATTTAATTTTAAGTTTTAATTTTTAGTTAATAGTTAATTTTATATCATAGGTTTTAGGACTTAATTTTAGTATAGAATTTTATGAGTTGCATTTAGAATTAATTTAGATTAAATTAGTTACATGCATTTTTAATTTAGTCATCATCTTAAATTTAATCCAAAAATATTAGTTCTCATGCTTATTTAGATTTTATTTTATTGTTAGTAATTAATTAGAGTTAGATTTAATTTATGATCATTTTGTAGGTAATTAATGTCTTAGTTAGATTCAAGAATTTCTTTAGGTTAATAAATTTTATTTTATTAGATTTTAGGTTAGTTTAATTTGCAATTTTTATTAATTAGTTTAATTACATGCATATTTTATTTTTAGGATTGTTTAATTTTAGTTTAAATAATTTTTCTTTTTTTTTTTAATTATTTTCATATTTGCATTTTAGTTTAATTGCATGAATTAATTTTAACTGTTTTAATTATCTTTTGTAGGTTAATGCTTTTAATTACTCGGAGCTCTGTAAATAATTTTAGCTCGGTTTTATTTTCTTTAGTTTATATTTTTTTATTATTTTCAGTATTGTTAGCCTTGTAGATCACCCCCGAAAAATTCATAATTTGCTAAGATATACTTAGGGTAAGATTAACCGGTACTTAATTAGGCAATTCAACTTCTTTGTGGGACGATAATACGGGACTCAAATCCCATTATTACTTGTACGACCCGTGCACTTGCGGATACATGTCTAGGTCACTTAGAGTGGGCGTAGTCGACATCAACAACGTACTCCATGCTACCTGCACGGTACAACGTACTCCATGGACCTATATCAATACATGATATTACGCCACATCTCAAAAATGCACATGCGAGCCTATTTAATCGGTACGACATCCTGTCTACCCGAAGCTCCTAGCACGACTATCAACATGTCAAATTCTCAAAAATGCATGTGCTAGCCTATTTAATCGGTGCGCCACCCAGTCTACCTGAAGCTCCTAGCACGACAACAAGTATTGGGGCGGGGGGCATCTAATGCGAGCTATGCTCTAGCACCATGCCAAAACCAGTATAAAGCCTGTTCGAGCTCAACTCTAGCACAACATCATAAAATCCATGTGAAAACTAGTGTGAGCTACGCTCTAGCACTCATACGTATGAAAACACATCAAATCTTGTGCGAGTCATACTCTAGCACGTTTTCATTCTCACGAAATCCATGTAGGTGGCTCAATTCTTTGCAAAACATGGTTATCAACCAAATCAAATCATTTCTTTGGCAAATCATTTCAAATGTTAGCCAACCTACTCATCACTTGCTAAAAAGCGACAAAATGAGGTTTTCAAAGTATCATGCTTTTATTTTCATGCTCATTTCTCAAAACCCACTCTTTACCCTTCAATCACCCAATATCATTGTCACACCCTGTAAACGCGAAAAATAGGGTAAATTTAAACTTTTTCCATATCATTACACATATCTAGTGCATTCCTATAGAGTGTCAAACATCATCATACATATCATGCCTCAGGATCTCATCATTAAATAGTATATATCATATCATATACATTACTCAATCCCAAGATAATTAATCCTAATATATCCTATACAATGTTGTACATCAAGTGTCTGTTATTACAATAATTGTTTGGATACATGAAAAGATAAATGATACCTCAAAATACAATATATATGGCCTGGAGCTCAAGTTTTGCACTAGCCACTACTCCGTACGTCGCAGGAAATTCTCCTCACTTGAAGAAATCTGGAAGGGAGATAAAACATGGTGAGCTTCTAAATCGCACAGTAAGAGGGGTAAGGGACTCATTGTTAAATTAATGGTTTGGACACACAATCATTTATTTCACAGTTGGAAGCTCAATAGAAAATGTAGCATTAACTTATTAAAACATCATGTAAAACATGGAAGTACATACTCAGTACAAATCACAGTTACAAGCATGTAGAAATCAAGATGCGATAATGGCTTTTCTCTTTAAAAAGTGATGAAAATCACTGCAATAGTAATGCACGTGGCATAACCACCAAATACACATGGCACAGCCACAGATTAGGATTCACACGTGGCACAGCCACCAAATACACGTGGCACAACCACTTATTAAGATTCGCTCGTGGCACAGCCACCAAATACACGTGGCACAGCCACTGATTAAGATTCGCACGTGGCACAACCACTGATTAAGATTCGCACGTGGCACAGCCACCAAATACACGTGGTAGGTAACCAACGCTACCAGAGTAAAGGTCATCTCACGTTACCAGAACGGAGGAATATTGGACTTACATGCTACTAGAGCAATGCCCGATGTGTATTCACAATGACACACCTAAGTCTCAATTAATAGCAATTATCATAAAAATCGTTTTGCCTTCACATAAAGCTCATAATGGTTTTCTCTCATAAAGCTCATTTCAAACAGTTTTGTACTCAACACAAAACATGTTAAAACCGAGCTTCAATCGGCAAAACCACGCATACATTTCTCAAATCTCCGTACGCCTTAACGTAGGGTCCAAAACACTTTTCACATTTTAAACACAAAAATGGTTATAAAATGTTTTAACGTATAGTTTACAACTCATAAAAGTTGGGCCCCAATCGGCTATAAAATCGTGTGCAATTCTCATTCACAACACATAAAACATTCTTGTTTTCTCAATTGAAAATCATGCTACAATATTATCACAAAACACATGCACAAATGAGTTTAGTTTTCCCTTACCTCTTTGCACCTCGTATAGTGTAATTGTTCCCCTGTATCACGGACTAGCCTCGCATTCCATTCTGGAACTCCCGAGCTGTCCAAATGATGTTAAAACATCAATGTCTCGACTCAATTTCATTATCGAGCATACATTTGCTCATTTTTCTCACTAACACCTAAATCTCTCAATTCTCATAACTCTATCACCATTCATAATCCCATTTACTACATCTCAACATTCTACATTTCTCAGGCATAATACCCAAATCACCTCATTGCCTAAATTTTCAATTTATAGAAAAAAAATCCCAATTTACCACAATTTACTTAATATCATCATCACTCCAATAAAATCACAATTTCATCAATCTCTAACTATCTCCTAGCTATTTTATCACAATGCCCATGTTCACAATTACCAAAAAATCACTTCAAAATCAAAGATTGAGGTTTAAAAAATTACCCAAATTTGTGGAGCGCTCAACTCACACCTCGATTCGATTCGTCTTTCTATTTCCAAGTATGTTGTTCTCCTTTGAGTGAGCAACAACTTTCCTTCTTGCCACAACTCTTGATTTGGATAGAAATGGGCGATTTGGAAGAGAGAGAAAGCTAGGGTTCAGGTGAAATGGAGGTTTGAAAGAGAGAGAAAAGATGAAATGCAAGAAAACACAAGGGTCCTTTTATAGACGGAGGTAGGAGATCGATCTGGCTCTTGATGAGATCGGTCTGCATTTGAATTTGGGGACGATTTGGGGCAACTTTATGCCTAAGAGATCGATCTGTCGTGGGGTGAGAGCGATCTCTTAATGGCTTTATGAGATCGATCTGCTCCAATTATGAGATCGATCTCTAGTTTACACAATGCTTCATAAGATCGATCTGCTCCTTGAGGAGATCGATCTTCTCCTTAACAGAAACATTTTGAGATCGATTCCATCCTCATGAGATCGATCTCTTCATTACAGAATCATAAGGAGATCGATCCTCTTCCATTGGAGATCTATCTGCTCACTTAATTTCCTTTCCTTGTCATTTTTAAATTACCAGATCGATCCTCTCTTCTCCAAAATCGATCTGGCTCCATAGTTTCACACTTTAACATAAAATCTCATTTATAACTCATTCATCACTTAAAATTTTGTTCCATACCACCTCAATATATGAATACATCATATTCAATTAAATCAATTACACTTCATGTCCTCATTACATAATTTGATATGTGTAAAATTCTCAGATCTCACATCCTCGCCACCTTAAAAAGAATTTGGTTCTCCAAATTCAACTCAACTCGTCAAACAGATGGGGGTACTTCTCCTTCATGAGACTCTCCAATTCCCATGTTGCCTCTTCCATTGAGTGATGTTTCCAATAAACTTTCACTAATGGGATGCTCTTGGTTCTAAGTACCTTCTCCTTTCTATCGAGCATCTGGACGGGTTCTTCAGTGTAGCTCATGTCTACTTGTATGTCTATCTCTTCGTACTCTATGACATGAGAAGGGTCCGGGTGGTACTTCCTCAACATAGACAAATGGAAGACGTTGTGTTTTCCGGACATCTATGAGGGTAACTTCAATCTGTAGGCTACTTCTCCCACTTTCTCAATAATCTCGAAGGGTCCTATGTATCGAGGACTTAACTTCCCTATCTTTCCAAACCTCATGATATCCTTACTCGGTGATATCTTCAGAAATATTGCGTCACCAACATCAAACTCGAGTGGACGTCTATGCACATCCGCGTAGCTTTTCTATCTACTCTGCGCAGCCCGTAATCTCTCACATATGAGTTTCACACTCTGTACAGCTTGCTCAACAAGTTCGGGAGCATTTATCTTTCTGTCATCGACTTCTTCCCAAGCTACAGGGGATCTACACCTCCTACCATATAGAGCCTCAAAAGGTGCCATTCCAATACTCGCATGATAGTTGTTATTGTACTCGAACTCTGCTAGGGGAAGGTGATCATGCCATGATCCCTTAAAATCGATCGTACATGCCCTCAACATATCCTCCAGGGTCTGAATAGTCCTCTCTGACTGACCATCTGTCTGAGGATGATAGGCGGTATTGAAACTCAATCGAGATCCTATAGATTCCTGAAATTGGGTCCAAAATCTGGAAGTAAATTGAGAATCTCTGTCAGAAGTAATACTCATTGGAGCCCCATGTAATCTAGCTATCTCGTTAACATAGAACTCAGCTAAGGTATCCACAGTATCCGTGCTCTTGATGGTGAGGAAGTGGGCACTCTTTGTCAGTATATCCCCTATAACCCATATAGCGTCACGACCTTTTCGGGTCCTCGGTAAACCCATAATAAAGTCCAGCTGTAGTAGTCCTCCGGGCTTTGGATGCTTAGCCTTCACTTGCTGGCATACTAAACATCTGGCTACATACTCTGCAACGTCTCACTTCATACCACTCCACCAGTACACCTTTCTCAAATCTCGATACATCTTAGTACTCCCTAGGTGCATGGTGTATTGCAAGCAGTGGAATTCTCTCAGTATCTGTCTCTTCAGGGTATCATCGTCTGGTACACAAATCCATCCTCTGAATCTCAACAATCCATCCTCAGTGATTATGAGATCCGACTGCAAAGTCTGTTCAGCTTGGCTAACCATATCTATCAATCTCTGATCACTGCGCTGTCCAGTTCTAATCTGATCCATGATCTTGGGCTCTATTCGTAGGCTAGCCAAAACTCCAGTCTCTATCTCTGTAACTTGGATCTGGAGTTCGGTGAACTACTCCAGTAAATCCCATTCCCTGATCATCATAGCAGATATCATACTCTTCCTGCTCAGGGCATCAACAACTACGTTCGCTTTACCCAGATGGTATAGAATCTCGCAGTCATAGTCTTTAAGGAGTTCCATCCATCTCCTTTGTCTCATATTTAACTCTTTCTGATCAAAGAGATATCTCAAACTCTTGTGATTAGTAAAGATCTAGAATCTTTCCCCATAAAAGTAGTGTTGCCAGATCTTTAAGGCAAATACCACAGCGACTAACTCCAAGTCATACGTGGGGTAATTTCGCTCATGATCTTTCAATTGTCGCGATCCATAAGCGACCACTCTTCCATGCTGCATGAGCACACACCCCAACCCTTGATGGGATGCATCACTATAAACTGAAAATCCTCCGATCCCTCAGGAATAGTCAACATAGGTGCTGCTGTCAATCTCCTCTTCAATTCCTGAAAATTGAGCTCACATTGATCAGTCCATATAAACAGAGTCTCCTTACGCGTAAGCTTAGTCAAAGGAGCGGCAATCCTGAAAAATCCTTCCACAAATCTTCTGTAATACTCTGCCAAACCAAGGAAGCTTCGTACTTCTGTAACTGTCCTCGGTCTTTCCCAATTAAGCACAACCTCTATTTTACTTGGATCCACTGATACTCCTTCCTCTGAGACTATATGGCCAAGGAAAGCTATCCGATCTAGCCAAAACTCACACTTACTAAGCTTTCCATATAATTATTTATCTCGGAGTATCTGAAGTACTAACCACAAATGCTGTGCATGTTCCTCATATGACCGAGAGTATACTAGGATATCATCAATAAAAACTATCACAAATTTATCAAGATAGTCTCTGAACACCTCGTTCATTAATCTAATAAAGGCTGCAGGGGCATTCATCAATCCAAAGGACATCACTAGAAATTCGTAATGGCCATACCTTGTCCTGAAGGCCGTCTTCGGAATATCTTCTTCCTTAATCCTCAATTGGTGATAGCCCGATCTCAAATAAATCTTAGAAAAGACTGAGGTCCCTCTCAGCTGATCAAGTAGATCATCAATCCTGGGCAATGGGTATTTATTCTTCACCGTGACTTTATTCAACAATCGGTAGTCTATGCATAATCTGAGGCTACCATCCTTCTTCTTTACAAACAACACTGGTGCTCCCCACGGTGAGACACTAAGTCTAATAAACCCTTGATCCAATAACTCCTGTAGTTGTTTCTTCAATTCCTTAAGTTCCACTAATGCCATCCTATATGGGGGTCTAGAGATCGGCTGAGTATCTGGTACCAAATCAATAGTAAACTCCAGCTCTCTCTCTGGTGGTAAACCTGGTAACTCATCTGGGAAAACATCTAAAAATTCACACACCATAGGTATATCCTCAATCTTCGGATATTCCCGATCATCATCTGAGATGAGTGTTTCATAACCTTCACATAAACAATCATATTTAGTATTCTCAAGAGCAATATCAAAATTTCAATTTGCTTACAAAATTTCATATGTCTATTTACTCAATATTTCAAATGTACACTGTAAGGTTCAGGTAGAGAGAAAGTTACAATCTTAGTGTAGTAGTCTAAACTCACTCGATTGGTTGCCAGCCAATCCATTCCCAAAATTACATCAAACCCATGCATATTTAATATTATTAGATCTGCTAACATCACTCTATCTCCCACCTTTATCTCATATCTTCTACAAACCAAATCAGTTCTCTAGGATTCACGCATAGGGGTATTTACATCTAGTATATACTCTAGAGGTTCAAACTTCAAATTTAATCTACATGCAAAATACTCAGAATTAAACAAATGCGTGGACCCTGAATCAATCAACACATGAGCCTTATGATTATAGACAGAGAGTGTACCTCTTATAGTTTCTGCAGAAGTGTCTACGATTTCCTTATCCAGGGTAAACACACGTCCCTGTGTAACAGGCTTCTTGCCTTTCTCTGCAGCAGTGGCCCATCTCTGGGGATTCACTCTCTGAGGCTGTTGTCTAGTAGGCTCCGAAACATGTGGTCTCTGAGGTTGAGGGCAGTCTTTCACCATGTGACCCATGTCTCCACATCTAAAACATCCATGGATCAGCCCAGTACAACTTCCCTCATGCATTTGGCCACAATTTCTGTAAATTCTTATCTCAGGCCTAACATTTTGAGGGGTCTCCCTAATGATGGGATAAGCTCTGGGTCTCTCTAATATGCCCTTCTGCACCTCAATCCTTCCTCTTCTGAAGGAACCTCTTCAAACATCTGTTTGGGAAATCGCTGGCCTCTTGCCCTTATCCCTATTCATCGCTCTGAGCTCATCCTGGGATTATACCATCTCAATTCCCCTCTCAATCTCTTGTGCTCATCTCAGAGCATCTCTAAACTCTGTAATACATAGCCCTATCAATCTATCTCTGATGATAGGCTTCAATCCATATACAAATCTCTCAGTACGGAGCTTTTCATTCTTGAAGGTCTCTGGGTCATATCTCAATAGCGCGGTGAATTGGCTTTCATAGTCATCCACAAACATATCACCCTGTACCAAACTCAAAAACTTTGCCTGCTTCTTTCTCTGAGCGGCTCGTGGTACATATTGGGTTCTAATGGCTATCTGAAACTCTTCCCAACCAATCACATCCTGACGGGATATCAGAATACCCTGGGTAGTACCCCACCAATCTCGAGCTCTCCCTTTCAACATATAGGCACTCATACTGACCCTCTCAGCATCTGTGCACCCCAGATAGTCAAATAAAACTCTCAACTCCGTCAGCCACTCGTCAGCCTCTGTAGGATCCTTTTTCCCTCTGAATGGGGGTGGATTGATTTTCAAAAAGTTCTTCAGTCGGACCATACTCCTGTCATCAGGCTGAGTGACGGGAGGCGTCAGGTCCATCTGTACTGGGGGTACGGGAGGTCCTTGTGGTGGTGTAGAAGTAGTACATAAGCTGTTCACTCTAAAATGTTGCGCGAATAGCGCTGGCATTTGCTCAAAACCTTGCCTCACATCGGTCTCAATCCGGTTAAATCAAGAGTTAGGACTCTCTGGTTGTGGGGCAGGTGGTGGAGGTGGCTCTGCCTGCCTCTTCGAACGACCTCGTCGTCCACTCATTCTCAATCTCAATTCGTTTCCTGTGCGTACACATCAAAGTTGATTGAAATCTCAATCCTCAAATTTAGTTCATGACCAAGCTATTACAGACACTTGGGATGTATTCTAATTCACTTAATCGACATTGACAGTACTAGACACCTTAAGCTCTGATACCAAGAAAACTCTGTCACACCTTGGAAATGCAAAAAATAGGGCAAATTTAAAACTTTTTCCATATCATTACACATATCTAGGTGCATTCCTGTGCAGTGTCAAACATCATCATACATATCTTGCCTCAGGATATCATCATTAAATAGTATATATCATATCATATACATTACTCAATCCCAAGATAATTAATCCTAATACATCCCATACAATGTTGTACATCAAGTGTCTGTAATTACAATAATTGTCTGGATACATGAAAAGATAAATGATACCTCAAAATACAATATATATGGCCTGGAGCTCAAGTTTTGAACTAGCCACTACTCCGTACGTCGCAGAAAATTCTCCTCACTTGAAGAAATCTGGAAGGGAGATAAAACAGGGTGAGCTTCTAAATCGCTCAGTAAGGGGGTAAGGGACTCATTGTTAAATTAATGGTTTGGACACACAATCATTTATTTCACAGTTGGAAGCTCAATAGAAAATGTAGCAGGAACTTATTAAAACATCATGTAAAACATGGAAGTACATACTCAGTACAAATCATAGTTACAAGCATGTAGAAACTAAGATACGATAATGGCTTTTCTCTTTAAAACGTGATGGAAAATCACTGCAATAGTAATGCACATGGCACAGCCACCAAATACATGTGGCACAACCACAGATTAGGATTCACACGTGGCACAACCACTGATTAAGATTCGCTCATAGCCACTGATTAAGATTCGCACGTGGCATAGCCACTGATTAAGATTCGCACGTGGCATAACCACCAAATACACGTGGCACAACCACTGATTAAGATTCGCACGTGGCACAACCACAAAATACACGTGGTAGGTAACCAACGCTACCAGAGTAGGGGTCATCTCACGTTACCAGAATGGAGGAATATTGGACTTACATGCTACTAGAGCAATGCCCGGTGTGTATTCACAATGACACACCTAAGTCTCAATTAATAGCAATTATCATAAAAATCATTTTGCCTTCACGTAAAGCTCATAATGGTTTTCTCTCATAAAGCTCATTTCAAATCGTTTTGTACTCAACACAAAAAATGTTAAAATCGAGCTTCAACCGGTAAAACCACGCATACATTTCTCAAATCTGTACGCCTTAACGTAGGACCCAAAACACTTTTCACATTTTAAACACAAAAATGGTTATAAAACGTTTTAACGTATAGTTTACAACTCATAAAAGTTGGGCCCCAACCGGCTATAAAATCGTGTGCAATTCTCATTCACAACACATAAAACATTCTTGTTTTCTCAATTGAAAATCATGCTACAATGTTATCACAAAACACATACACAAATGAGTTTAGTTTTCCCTTACCTTTTTGCACCTCGTATAGTGCAATCATTCTCCCGTATCATGGACTAGTCTCGTATTCCATTCTGGAACTCCCGAGCTGTCCAAACGATGTTAAAACATCAATGTCTCGACTCAATTTCATTATCGAGCATACATTTGCTCATATTTCTCACTAACACCTAAATCTCTCAATTCTCATAACTCTATCACCATTCATAATCCCATTTACTACATCTCAACATTCTACATTTCTCAGGCATAATACCCATACCAAAATCACCTCATTGCCTAAATTTCCAATTTATAGAAAAAAATCCCAATTTACCACAATTTACTTAATGTCATCATCACTCCAATAAAATCACAATTTCATCAATCTCTAACCATTTCCTAACTATTTCATCACAATGCCCATGTTCACAATTACCAAAAAATCACTTCAAAATCAAAGATTGATGTTTAGAAAATTACCCAAGCTTGTGGAGCGCTCAACTCACACCTCGTTTCGATTCGTCTTTCGATTTCCAAGTATGTTGTTCTCCTTTGGGTGAGAAACAACTTTCTTTCTTGCCACAACTCTTGATTTGGACAGAAATGGGCGATTTGGAAGAGTGAGAAAGCTAGGGTTCGGGTGAAATGGAGGTTTGAAAGAGAGAGAAAAGATGAAATGCAGAAAAACACAGGGGTCCTTTTATAGACGGAGGGTAGGAGATCGATCTGGCTCTTGATGAGATCGATCTGCATTTGAATTTGAGGATGATTTGGGGTAATTTTATGCCAAAGAGATCGATCTGTCTAGGGTGAGATCGATCTCTTAATGGCTTTATGAGATCGATCTGTTCCAATTATGAGATCGATCTCTAGTTTACAGAATGCTTCATGAGATCGATCTGCTCCTTGATGAGATCGATCTTCTCCTTAACAGAAACATTTTGAGATCGATTCCTTCCTTATGAGATCGATCTCTTCATTACAGAATCATATGGAGATCGATCGTATTCCATTGGAGATCGATCTGCTCACTTAATTTCCTCTTTCCTTGTCATTTTTAACTTACCAGATCGATCCTCTCTTCTCTAAGATCGATCTGGCCCCATAGTTTCACTCTTTAACATAAAATCTCATTTATAACTCATTCATCACTTAAAATTTCGTTCCATACCACCTCAATATATGAATGCATCATATTCAGTTAAATCAATTACACTTCATGTCCTCATTACATAATTTGATATGTGTAAAATTCTCAGATCTCACAATCTTTTCCTAGTATCACATGCACTCTAGCAAAACATTTAAGCGCCCAAATTGCGCACAGATATCTATAAGAGTCCACACAATTCCCTTACCTCGATTAACTCAGGGTGCGACTCTCTTTCTTTACGCTTCGCACGTTCTTAGTTCAACTTGCTCCGGTGTATTCTTGGGAGCTGCAATTCATTCATCAAACACTTGAGTTAACGTTGTTAACTCTCATTCAACTATGCATTTTACCCAATGCCTCAAATACACATTTTACCCATTTTGGGTAAGCCTCACAATTCATTCCATAACACCATCTTAAATCCATACCCACAACACCATTATCACCTAAAGATGTCATATTCATTATTTATTCCACTACATTTCACTTTCTCACACTAACCCTGTCAGACCCAGATTTTTGTAGCTTATTCCTTATGATTTCTATGTGTATGAACACTCTATTATTATAGTTGAATCATAAGAAGAGTATTTACTAGACATGAAGTATTAGTAAAATGATTTAACACGCAAAAGCTACATAAAAAGCCTAATGTGAGCTATAAGCGTCTTAGGCTAAACCAAGTAAATATAAATCATTCTGACTGAAAATAAGAACTTAAAATGAGAAATTATAGAGAACTCATGAAGAAAAGTCAGCTTGATTTAGTCTCGAACATAGAAAACGAGAGTAAAAGCTAAAAAGGGTAAAATGGACCTTTTTGGCGAGATAAGGTGTTTCGGGTGAAATTATCCACTGGGAACAGTTGAAACATAAAGACGAGAGTGTAATACATAAGATATGACACTTTCAAAATTTTAAGAAAAAAATCAACTTGGTCAATGGTTAAGGAAAAAGTCAACTATAGTTAAGAAAGTAGACTTTTACCATAGTTGACTAATCATGGTAAAATATTAACCTAAGTGTGGAGAAAAAAATTGGGGAAACAATTCTTGGCCAGAATACAAGATAATCATCCCCGAAAGTAAGGAAAATTTATTCGGAAGGATTCCGGATTAAATTTAATGGTTAAAAACGTAATGGGCCTAAGGTGAAAATTTTAAAGCCCATTAAGGTATACTAAAAGTATATCGAAATTCTTAGGTCCCTTAGACCGAATTGTTGGACCAATTGATTGGCCAAATATTTAGACAATTAAAGGCCCGAGGTATAGTAAAAATTTTAGCTTGAAAGCCCATTAAGAAAGCCCAAACCGAGAAGCCCAAATGGAAAGCCCATGAGATAAATATCAAACCATAGTTAAAGCTAACCATGACTCATAAGGTGACTCATTAGGTGACTCATGGCTAAGGCTTGGAAAGTCAAGCTTAATGGCTGGAAAGTAAAGCTTAATGGCTAAGTAAGTGGCTTATAAAATCAGCCACACCATTGTCATCTTCATCACACCAAATTCGGCTAGAAGAATAAACCATTGAAACAAATTATCCAAGCTTTCTCTCACTAGAAATCACTAGCAATTAGGCATATTTGGAACTTGCATTCTTCATGGAAGTTGTTCCAAATTGAAAGGAGAGTGACATATCTTGGAATTGGCTATCAAGGAGCCATAGAGTGCAAACTGAGATGTTCCAAAGTATTCGGCAAAGGGTGAACACAACAATTGGTATATTTTCTAGTTTTCAATTTCATATATGTTAATGTATGAATGATTTTAAGTATATTGATATATGTTTTAAGCATTGAAACATATTAAATCACTATGATGTTGGTTAGGCGAGAGTGAGTAGTGAGATATTGATTTATGTCCATATGATTTTAAGGCATAAATGGATTAATGTACATGTGTTAATGATTATGGTGTAATTAGAATTAATCAATTTGATTAATTAATACATGTAATTAGTTGTCAATCAAGGTGTTTGATAAAATACCTAAATGAACTATATGATGTTTAGGAATGTTGCCAACCAAGTGTTTGTGAAAATGCCTAAGTGAATTGGCTAAGAAAGAGACATGGCCGGCATGCCATGGTGTAACCGATGGCATGGGTAGCTCTCGGCCATGACATGTGGCCGAGAGGCCCAACGGGCCAAGCCCAAATAATTTAGGCCCAATAAGATGTAATGGGTCTAGGACAAGCCCAATAAGAGTTGGTGGGCCCCACAAGCCCAATAGGCCCAACGAAAATGAATAGTAAAATGAAAATGGGCTTAAGGCATAATTAGGCCCATTAAGGATTATTAAAGCCCATTAAGGATTATTAAAGCCTATTAAGGGAAATAGACTGTATTTAATGTGAAATACAGTAGGAAAAGTGTAATTAACTTGATAAATGGTTATATGAAGCTCCAGAGATTATTGGAGGAGCAAATCGGACTGCTGAAACGAGCAGCGCAGAAAAAGTGAAATTTCTCGAGTGATTGCAGGTAAGGGATTTTTGTGAGTAGTTAGAGATCCCTGCACGTATTTTCGTCTATTTTTACATTCACTTAAAAACTCTGAGGGTCATAGAAAGTGAATAATAATTATTGCTACCCAATAATGGCAAATTACGATTTTACCCCTAGTTAGTCAAAAAGTCAACTTTTATGAAAAGTTGTAAAAAGCATGGAAACCACTATTTTGAGTGTTTAACTGCTGTTTAGCAGGAGAATAAATAGATGGGCTAATGATTTTAAGGTTGATGTGAATTAAGCACACTTTATAGTGCTGATTTTGATGTTTTATAAATCATCCCTTTTTAAAGAGCCATCTATCATATTATATGAGAATGAATCGTGCTGGAGCATAGCTCGCACTGGATTTCATATATTTTCCACATACATTAGTGTTGGATTTTGATTCGCACTAAATTTCCATGACATGCATGATAGAGTGCTGGAGTTATTACTCGTACTCAGTTTTATATGATATATGCATGAGAGAGTGCTTCGAGTTTTACATGAGATACATGATAGAGTGCTGGAGCGTTGCTCGTACTCGATTCTTCATGATTTATACATGACATAGTACTGGAGCTATTGCTCGTACTTGATTTGATGATATTGTGCATAGCATGGTACTGGAGCTATTGCTCATACTTGATTTAATACATGAACTATGCATCGACCTAGTTGCTGGAGGTTTACTCGCACTAGAGTTGAGTTTGTGATGTGAAACAATGTTTGAGCGGAGTGTCGACTATGAGTCGCGCTCAAAGGCGCGCACTGTATGTGATATATAATACATGTTACAAACCCATGCCCAAATCCTTGTGTGACTGAGTGTCACATTATGTGAGAGGATATCCGCATGAGGGTATTAGAGATGTGGTATGATATTACATGGTTTGAGGGCTAAGACCTATGGCAGGCACCCCGACTGTGATGTAGGGTCCACGGAGTACGTTGTACCGTGCGAGTGGCATGGAGTACCCTACCGTACCGTGCATGTAGCATGGGAGTACACTGTACCATGTGGTGTTGTGGAGTTGAGGAGGATATAGCTGGCAGTTGTGATGGACTGACCCCCTCCCGTTGCAGCAGTGATGCCCCGCACACCGAGATCTGTGTTGCTTGGGATCACATGTCGGATATGATCATAGTGCAGGATACTATTTACATTTCACTAGAGTCTCACATGATATATCACTTGATTGACTGATTTAAATTGCGGACAGACCTGAGGGATGGGTCGGACTCCGATTTTGTGTTATGAATGATTTAAATGCCATATTTATTGTGATTTAAATATACATGGCATGATTTATCTAAAGGCATGATTTATATAAAGATGCATTGTTTTGCACTACATGCCTACATTTGAGAAAGAAAGCATGATTTCTGTACATGGGATTTAATCTGTACAAGTATATATATTATATTTAAAGACATGCTTTTAAAGTGAGTTAAGGAAATAATGTTTTTAAGGCATAGCATTATTTTGAGTAGATAGTGTAGATACCTACTTGTTTGCCTGATTTCCTTACTAAGTGCGTTGTATGCTCACCCCCCTTTTCTTTACATCTCTCTACAGAGCATCAGCAGTAGAGCGAGAGCTATTGAGGGATAGTGTTCCTGAATCCACCATTATTTCCTATCGATCGCCAGGTATACAGATTTTATACGGTTATGTATCTAAACATAGAAACAGCACAGTGATGTATACGATATATATTATGGGGAATGCATTTGTGTTAGATTTTATATAATCTCACATGTATTATAAAAGCAGTTACAGTCAGTAACAGTATATTGACATGTATGTATGATAATGGATAATATGGTAAGCGAGGAGTCTGACATCAAATCACAGCCCAACCATTAAAGAGAGGAAAGGTAAGTTAAAAATACAAAAAATTTGTAGTGATTTTGGTTAAAGTCATGGATTGAGAACGGGTCCTAACAAACCCATTTCTAGGTTATAATCATTCCATTGCATTCTAAATGTTTCTACCATTAATAAGCACACCAATCAACTCCAAAATTAATAACTTAACAAATGTACTTGGATTGGTGCATTAGAAACTAACCTCCTCGGATTTCCTTCTCACTCCAAATGATAATGCTCCTAGCTCCTTCAATCCAACTGTCACGACCCTCAACTTACCCAAAATACGTACAAATTTTTCGCATTTTCATGCGTCAATCCTTAATCATCCTTCCTCGATCGTGAACAACCACACACTTGACAGTTGGGCTGTGTGTCGACGTCTAACTCACTCCACCATACCAATTCAATTTGAAACATTATTTATGAGTAAACACTTGTATAAATGTATATATATCAGAGTTGTTACATGTGTTTACATTGTTTTACATCCCCAGTGGTTACATACAAAATGCTACTGTGCTATGTCTAGTTTAGATACAAAATAATCAAGGTGTGTATACCTTTAGCGATGGGATGCAGCGGATTACCAAAAGGGAACGCCTCCAGTCACGCTCAATCTATACTCAAATCTCTGTAGAGAGGGGAAAATAAGGGGGGTGAGCAAACCACACGCTCAGTAAGGCAATCATGCGAACAGGTAGATACTGCACTATCTACGTGATCGTGATGCCATGCTCAAAAGCATTTAATTCATTGTTTATCTCAAAACATGAGTGTATGATTGTGTTAATGGTATGTAAAGCATTCATGCTATTAAAATTCAGTTCACATTTCAACTCAAAGCATGGTATAAATCATCATGCATAATTCATAATAAAAGCATGGCATTAAACATCATGCATTTTCACAATAAAGCATGTCATTAAACATCATGCATCCGTGCACTTTAAAAACCATTAACAAATCAATTTCAACATCGATCAGGTCTCGGCCCATCCCTCGGGCTTTCCTGACCCACAAATCATTTTCAAACATGGATTTATTCTCAAATAGCAGTAGACATGTGAGATAGGCAGTTCAACAATAGGTAATAACCTCAAGGCCTATGTACATAACTTGTGATACCGGCTACACGAATCAGGTGTGCGGGATATCACCACCATCTGCTTCCACACGGGAGGTGGGTCAAATCCTACCCGCCGGTCCATAGCAGATCTCGTCCGAAGATGGCATATCACAGCTCAACACGGTACAATGTACTCCATGCTACATGCACGGTACGACGTACTCCGTGGACCCAATCAACACATCATATCATGCCACATCTCAAACGCACGTGTGAGCCTATTTAATCGGTGCGACCTCTTGTCTATCCGAAGCTCCTAACACGGCTAATTAATCATGTCCAAACAATGTGTGAGCCTATTTAATCGATGTGACACCCAGTCTACTCGAAGCTCCAAACACGGCAACATGCAAGGTGGGCATCCAGTGCGAGACAAACTCAAGCACAATGCCAAAACAATTATGAAATCCATGTGAAAAACTAGTGCCTCTTGCACTCATGTGTATAAAACACGTCAAATCTCATGCTAGTCATACTCTAGCACGCTTTCATACTCACGAAATCATGTAGGTGGCTCAAAACTTTGCAAAGTATGGTTAACAAAACCAAAACACACTCATTTCTTTTGCAAATCATTTCAATGTTAGCCAACCTACCAATTTGCTAAAAAGCAATAAAACATGATTTTCTAAGCAATATGCTTTTGTTTTCATGCACATTTCTCAAACTCCCAACTTTTACCCTTCAATCACCCAACAACATTTCCTAATCTCATGCATTCTAGCAAAACATTTAAGCGCCCAAATTGCGCACAGATATCTCTAAGAGTCCACACAATTCCCTTACCTCGATTTACTTGGTGTGACTCCTTTCCTTTTAGCTTCTCACGCTCTTGGCTCAACTCGCCTCGGTGTATCCTCGAAAGCTGCGATTCATTCATTAAATCGATTGAGTTAATGTATTTAACCAATAATTGACCTCACTAGTCAATATTATTCACTTATGCATTTTACTAATGCCTTAATCCACATTTTACCTCTTTTAGGTAAATCTCACCATTTATCCACTAACCACATCTTAAAATCATACCACAACACTATAAATAACTTTTACATATCTCATTCATCATTAATCTCCATACATTCCACTTTCTCACTCTAGACCATTTCTAGGTCATAATCATTCCAATGTATTTAGATAGTTTCTAACCATCCATACTCATGCCAAACAACTCCAAAATCAATTAAATAAACAATGTACCATAGTTGGAGTGTTAGAATCTTACCAAATTTGATTTCTCTTCTTGCTCCAATGGCAATGCCCTTAACTCCTTCAATACCAACAATGGGAAAATGCTTTCCAACTATGTTGTTCTTCTCTTTGATAGGAACAACTTTGTCTCTAATGGTCTCTCTTCAAACCTCACTGAAAATGGCTGATTTTTGAGAGAGAATGTTAGGTTTTTCGGGTTGAAAGTGGAAGGTTTGTGTTTTTCCCGAAATTTTCTGATTTCCAGCACTCCTTATATAGAATTAGCTTGAGGAGATCGATCTGGTCCAAGAGGAGATCGATCTGGTCCCTTAAAATCCCTCTTTTTCACGGCATTTTCAAGCCTGAGATCGATCTGTCGAAGCATGAGATCGATCTGTCGAGGCATGAGATCGATCTGTCGAAGCATGAGATCGATCTGCTCCCAAACAGAGAGCTAAGGAGATCGATCTGGGTGCTTGGGGATCGATCTTTTCACTACCAAATGCTTAGGGGATCGATCTGGCTCCATTGGAGATCGATCTGCTCTATTCTATTGCCCAAATAAGAGCATTCTGGCTCTTCCAGATCGATCTCTCATCCCATGAGATCGATCTGCCCTTCAAAATTTCCAGATTTTTTGCAGTTCCTCTGCAACAACCCTTACCAAAACATCCTTAATTTGCTACCATGATCATTTCCTCATTCATTCATCTTTGAGTCTTGAAAATGGCATCCATCCTCACTTCCTACACATTAAAACTTGTGTAGAATCTTTGTATGACCAATGGTACTTAATATAAACAAAAATGGAAGTGCACATCTTATGCAATTCTACTTCCATTTTACCAAACTACTCATAATCCATTCTACACACATTCTCCACATGTTTAAGTCCATTTCTTCACATTCATACATAATGTAACTTGTGTGTACAATTACCACTCTCATTACAAGTGTGTACATTACTTATGGACTTACATCACATATACTTCACTTATGAATTCATAGTACAACTCTATTTACATTTCTATGTACATATATACCCTTATACATATATGGGGTCTCACATTCTCCCCCACTTAGAAAATTTGGTCCTCCAAATTGGAACCAATTATTCTGTGAACAACTCGGGATACTTCTCCCTCATCAAACTCTCTAATTCCCATGTGGCTTCTTCCACAGTGTGATGTTGCCAAAGTATTTTCACCAAGGGAATTGTCTTTGTCCTCAACACTTTCTCTTTTCTGTCTAATACCCGAACTGGCTTCTCAACATATGTCATACCCTCATTGAGCTCCAAAGGCTCATATCTTATCACATGTGCCGAGTCCGGGTGATACTTTCTCAACATGGATACGTGGAAGACGTTATGCACACTTGCCAACTCTGGTGGCAATGCCAACCTATACGCCTTGTCTCCCACCTTATCAAGTATCTCAAATGGCCCTATATATCGAGGGCTCAACTTTCCCTTCTTCCCAAATCTCATAATTCCCTTCGAAGGGGAAACTTTCAAAAACACTGACTCACCCACCTTAAACTCTAGTGGTCTCCGTCTCTTGTCAGCATAACTCTTTTGCCTGCTCTGAGCTGTCCGTAACCTCTCACATATCAATTGGACGTCCTCAGAGGCTTGTCTAACCAAGTCAGGAGCAAAGATCTGTCTGTCACTAACCTCTTCCCATCCAATAGGGGAACGGCATCTACGCCCATACAATGCCTCATATGGTGCCATCCCGATACTCGCATGAAAACTGTTATTATACGCGAACTCTGCGAGTGGCAAATGGTCATCCCAAGAGCCTCCAAAATCCAATGCACACGCTCTCAACATGTCCTCCAGGGTCTGTATAGTCCTCTCTGACTGACCATCTGTCTGAGGATGAAACGCGGTGCTAAAATTCAACTGGGTCCCCATCGCTTCCTGAAAATGTTCCCAAAAGTAGGAAGTGAAGTGGGCATCCCTATCAGAAACAACGCTCATTGGAATTCCATGTAGCCTCACTATCTCGCACACATATAGGTTCGCTAACTGGCTCAGAGTATCGGTAGCTCTCATAGCTAGAAAATGGGCTGATTTCGTCAACCGATCCACAATCACCCATATGGCATCATGACCTCTCCGGGTCCTCGGTAATCCCATCACAAAATCCATGGTGACATGCTCCCACTTCCATGTCGGTATCGGTAGAGGCTGCAATAACCCTGCAGGCTTCTGATGCTCTACCTTCACCTGCTGACAAACGAGACACTTAGCAACATATTCAGCAATGTGCTTTTTCATTCCCGACCACCAATAAACCTTTCGAAGGTTTTGATACATTTTGGTACCCCTTGGATGTATCGTATACTTCGATGAGTGAGCCTCTGTCAGGATCAACCTTTTGATCTCTGCGTCATCAGGAACACATATCCTACCTCTGAACCTCAGTAATCCATCCGAACTCAACCCAAATTCCGTCTCTATACCCCTCTGTATCTGCCCGACAATATCACTACACTGCTGATCAACTCGCTGAGCCTGTCGGATTCGATCTACCAGATCCGGTTCCAACTGCAGGCTAGCTATCATAAATCCACTATCAGCGTCAGGCGGGGTCATATCCAAACTGAGGTTCATGAACTGTTCTAATAGCTCGTGTTCCCTGATCATCATGAATGATACCATCCCGAGATGCTTCCTACTCAATGCATCAGCAACCACATTTGCTTTACCCGGGTGGTATAGGATTTCACAATCATAATCCTTTAGCAGCTCGAGCCATCTCCTCTGTCTCATGTTCAACTCTTTCTGTGAGAACAGGTACTTAAGGCTCTTATAATCTGTATAAATCTGAAATCTCTCACCATAGAGGTAGTGGCGCCATATCTTCAGCGCAAACACCACCGCTGCCAACTCCAAGTCATGGGTCGGGTAGTTCCTCTCATGATCCTTTAATTGTCTTGATCCATAGGCTACTACCTTCCCATCCTGCATCAGTACACAGCCCAGTCCTAGGTGTGAAGCATCTGCATACATCGAGAAACCTCCTGAGCTGGTAGGAATGGTGAGTATTGGAGCTGTAGTTAATCCCCTTTTCAACTCCTCAAAACTGTCTTCACACTTTTTGTCCCACACAAACTCTACATTTTTCCTTGTGAGATGTGTCAAAGGAGCAGCTAACCTCGAAAATCCCTCTACAAACCTTCGGTAATACCCAGCTAAACCCAGGAAACTTCTGATCTCTGTCACTGTCTGGGGTCTCTGCCACTGAACTACGGCCTCAATCTTAGATGGATCCACTGATACTCCATCCTTTGATACTATGTGACCCAGAAAAGAGATCTGTTCCAACCAAAAGTCGCACTTACTGAGTTTAGCGTACAACTTCTTCTCTCGGAGGGTTTGTAGCACTATCCTTAAATGCCTTTCATGTTCCTCTCTAGACCTTGAATACACCAGTATATCATCAATAAACACAATAACAAATCGATCCAAGTACTGGTGGAATATCTCATTCATCAAAGACACAAAAGCTGCGGGAGCATTCGTCAACCCGAATGGCATAACCATAAACTCATAATGTCCATACCGGGTGCGAAAAGCTGTCTTGGGTACATCTCCATCTCGTATCTTCAACTGATGGTACCCTGATCTCAGATCTATCTTGGAAAAGACCTGCGCTCCCTTAAGCTGATCCAACAAATCATCGATACGTGGGAGGGGATACTTATTCTTGATGGTGGCCTTATTCAACAACCGGTAGTCTATACACAGTCGAAGGCTTCCATCCTTCTTCCTTACAAACAGAACCGGTGCTCCCCAAGGTGAGACGCTCGGCCTGATGAACCCCTTCTCCAGCAACTCTTGTAATTGTTTTCTTAACTCCTCTAACTCAACTTGAGCCATTATGTATGGTGGCTTGGACATCGGCTCTGTACCAGGTGCCAAATCTATACCAAACTCCATCTCCTTATCTGGAGGTAATCCTGGTAACTCATCCGAAAAGACATCTGGAAATTCCCTAACCACTGGTATGTTTTCCGATTCTGGACGTGCCTTATCCGTCTCAATCACAAAAGCGATGAATCCTTCACATTATTCTTTCCACCATTAGTATCATAAATCATCACATCACATACATAAATGAAATCAAATTTATCTTTCATACATCATGTATCAAGATTATACTCATCACACTTATAAAAATCATGTTCTTTAATTTCATTTCATAAAATTTACTACAAGATTGTCTATCTTTGGAAACATCAAAGTTTTTGCATGACAATCCATAACAACATGATTGGCAGCCAACCAATCCATTCCTAGGATCGCATCAAAATCACTCATGTTTAATAAAATTAAATCGGCTGCCATCTCTTTACCTCCTATCTTCATTTTACAATCCCTATATATATGCTCAGTCAACTGACTATCATTCATAGGGGTAGATATCAACAACATCTTATCAAGCAGCGTGGGTTTTACATGCTTCAACAATTTACATGCAAAGGATGGCGAAATAAAGGAATGCGTGGCACCAGGATCAAACAGTACATAAGCTTCTAAATCAAAGATTTGGATGGTACCTTTTACCACATCCGATGACTGATCTGCAGTGTCCTGGTCCAGTGCGTGCACTCATCCTCTGCTTACACCCACTGCTTGCTTCCCTTTTTCCTCAGCTGTAGCCCTCCTCCTCGGAGTAGCTGTACCAACTGGAGCTCTCTCTGGCTCCTTGCCCTTCTGTGGGGCTCTCTCTATCATCTCTGGGCAATCTCTGATTATGTGCCATGGCTTCCCACATCTGAAGCATACAACCTGAGGTCCATAACATGGTCGAGTACCATGGTACCTACCACACTTGCCACACTGTTCTGTAGTAGGCCGTGGTCCTCTAATCATGATTCCCTTAGCTGGAGCAATGGCCGGATACATGGGAGTATCAACTGTCCTCTCCCGGATCTCATCAATTCTCGGCCTCTTTCCAGAGAATCTCTTGCTTCCTTTATAGCTGAAGCCTCTATCTATCATAGGTCTCTTCTTATCTCTGTCCCTCATCTTACCAACCTTTCCAAAATCTGAGGCGATTCTATCAACATCTTGTTCACATAGTTGCGCCCTGCGCACTGCCTCCTCATAGGTCGGTATATCTAGGGGAACCAGTCTAGACCTGACGGTCGGTTTCAATCCATCCATAAACTTTTGGATCTTCTCGACCTCATTACCCATCGTGTTGGGATCATACCTGCCCAGGGATATAAAAGCAGTCTCATACTCATCCACAGTCCTGCTACCTTGGGTCAGTCCCAAAAATGCCATCTTTAGCTTCCGCTGTGCGGTATCCGGGACATACTGTCTCTGGAAGGCCTCTAGAAACACATCCCAGCTGATCTCAGTATGCCGGGCTCTCAAAATAGGCCTGGTGGATTTCCACCAATGTTCTGCTGATCCCTTCAGCATAAAAGCGGCAAATGCTACCATCTCGGTAGTAGTGCACTCAAAGAACCCATATAATTTCTCGATCTCATTGATCCAATCCTCAGCCGCTACTGGGTCCTTTACTCCACTGAAAGACGACGGTCCAAACTTCTGGAACTGCCGCAGTCTATCCAAATCACATCCATATCCCCAACCTCTACTGCCTGGCATAGCAACCGACGTAGGCACATCCTGTGGGGGTGGGGTATCTGTCGTCTGTGGCCTCTGGGCTTCCCTTGCCCGTGCCTCAGGAGCTGCCGCCTGCTCGGCATCACCCTGTGTAGAGGGACTCTGTCTACCGCCAACTCCAGATAAAGATTAGGTGACCAACTCCATAATCATCTCAATGCTCCGCTCAATCCTCGCGAAGCGAGCCTCAGTACTCTCGGGCCTCTCCTCTGGACCCTGTGGAGCGTGCTCAACATCAGCCTCCACCTGAACATTCTCCTGAGCCTCGTGTGTTTCTGGCTCAACACGACCCCCAGGCCTACCTCTACGGCCTCGAGCTTGTGCTCTCATCCCTCTACCGCGACTGGTATTAGGCATGCTTACTCAGTTCCCTACATTCACAACCAATTACTTAGTCAACCCATCGACATACACTATTTGTATCTAAACAAGCACAGTAACTTGGGGATGTAATTTTTTTCACTTATTAAGTATTTTAGACACGACACACGTCAAACCAACTCGAGCTCTGATACCAACTTCTGTCACGACCCTCAACTTACCCAAAATACGTACAAATTTTTTGCATTTTCATGCATCAATCCTTAATCATCCTTCCTCGATCGTGAACAACCACACACTTGACAGTTGGGCTGTGTGTCGACGTCTAACTCACTCCACCATACCAATTCAATTTGAAACATTATTTATGAGTAAACACTTGTATAAATGTATATATATCAGAGTTGTTACATGTGTTTACATTGTTTTACATCCCCAGTGGTTACATACAAAATGCTACTGTGCTATATCTAGTTTAGATACAAAATAATCAAGGTGTGTATACCTTTAGCGATGGGATGCAGCGGATTACCAAAAGGGAACGCCTCCAGTCACGCTCAATCTATACTCAAATCTCTGTAGAGAGGGGAAAATAAGGGGGGTGAGCAAACCACACGCTCAGTAAGGCAATCATGCGAACAGGTAGATACTGCACTATCTACGTGATCGTGATGCCATGCTCAAAAGCATTTAATTCATTGTTTATCTCAAAACATGAGTGTATGATTGTGTTAATGGTATGTAAAGCATTCATGCTATTAAAATTCAGTGCACATTTCAACTCAAAGCATGGTATAAATCATCATGCATAATTCACAATAAAAGCATGGCATTAAACATCATGCATTTTCACAATAAAGCATGGCATTAAACATCATGCATCCGTGCACTTTAAAAATCATTAACAAATCAATTTCAACATCGATCAAGTCTCGGCCCATCCCTCGGGCTTTCCTGACCCACAAATCATTTTCAAACATAGATTTATTCTCAAATAGCAGTAGACATGTGAGATAGGCAGTTCAACAATAGGTAATAACCTCAAGGCCTATGTACATAACCTGTGATACCGGCTACACGGATCAGGTGTTCGGGATATCACCACCATCTGCTTCCACACGGGAGGTGGGTCAAATCCTACCCGCCGGTCCATAGCAGATCTCGTCCGAAGACAGCACATCACAACTCAACATGGTACAATGTACTCCATGCTACATGCACGGTACGACGTACTCCGTGGACCCAATCAACACATCATATCACGCCACATCTCAAACGCACGTGTGAGCCTATTTAATCGGTGCGACCTCTTGTCTATCCGAAGCTCCTAACACGGCTAATTAATCATGTCCAAACAATGCACGTGTGAGCCTATTTAATCGATGTGACACCCAGTCTACTCGAAGCTCCAAACACGGCAACATGCAAGGTGGGCATCCAGTGCGAGACAAACTCGAGCAAAATGCCAAAACAATTATGAAATCCATGTGAAAAACTAGTGCCTCTTGCACTCATGTGTATAAAACACGTCAAATCTCATGCTAGTCATACTCTAGCACGCTTTCATACTCACGAAATCATGTAGGTGGCTCAAAACTTTGCAAAGTATGGTTAACAAAACCAAAACACACTCATTTCTTTTGCAAATCATTTCAATGTTAGCCAACCTACCAATCATTTGCTAAAAAGCAATAAAACATGATTTTCTAAGCAATATGCTTTTGTTTTCATGCACATTTCTCAAACTCCCAACTTTTACCCTTCAATCACCCAACAACATTTCCTAATCTCATGCATTCTAGCAAAACATTTAAACGCCCAAATTACGCACAGATATCTCTAAGAGTCCACACAATTCTCTTACCTCGATTTACTTGGTGTGACTCCTTTCCTTTTAGCTTCTCACGCTCTTGGCTCAACTCGCCTCGGCGTATCCTCGGAAGCTGCGATTCATTCATTAAATCGATTGAGTTAATGTATTTAACCCATAATTGACCTCACTAGTCAATATTATTCACTTATGCATTTTACTAATGCCTTAATCCACATTTTACCTCTTTTAGGTAAATCTCACCATTTATCCACTAACCACATCTTAAAATCATACCACAACACTATAAATAACTTTTACATATCTCATTCATCATTAATCTCCATACATTCCACTTTCTCACTCTAGACCATTTCTAGGTCATAATCATTCCAATGTATTTAGATAGTTTCTAACCATCCATACTCATGCCAAACAACTCCAAAATCAATTAAATAAACAATGTACCATAGTTGGAGTGTTAGAATCTTACCAAATTTGATTTCTCTTCTTGCTCCAATGGCAATGCCCTTAACTCCTTCAATACCAACAATGGGAAAATGCTTTCCAACTATGTTGTTCTTCTCTTTGATAGGAACAACTTTGTCTCTAATGGTCTCTCTTCAAACCTCACTGAAAATGGCTGATTTTTGAGAGAGAATGTTAGGTTTTTTGGGTTGAAAGTGGAAGATTTGTGTTTTTCCTGAAATTTTCTGATTTCTAGCACTCCTTATATAGAATTAGCTTGAGGAGATCGATCTGGTCCAAGAGGAGATCGATCTGGTCCCTTAAAATCCCTCTTTTTCACGGCATTTTCAAGCTTGAGATCGATCTGTCGAAGCATGAGATCGATCTGTCGAGGCATGAGATCAATCTGTCGAAGCATGAGATCGATCTGCTCCCAAACAGAGAGCTAAGGAGATCGATCTGGGTGCTTGGGGATCGATCTTTTCACTACCAAATGCTTAGGAGATCGATCTGGCTCCATTGGAGATCGATCTGCTCTATTCTTTTGCCCAAATAAGAGCATTCTGGCTCTTCCAGATCGATCTCTCATCCCATGAGATCGATCTGCCCTTTAAAATTTCCAGATTTTCTGCAGTTCCTCTGCAACAACCCTTACCAAAACATCCTTAATTTGCTACCATGATCATTTCCTCATTCATTCATCTTTGAGTCTTGAAAATGGCATCCATCCTCACTTTCTACACATTAAAACTTGTGTAGAATCTTTGTATGACCAATGGTACTTAATATAAACAAAAATGGAAGTGCACATCTTATGCAATTCTACTTCCATTTTACCAAACTACTCATAATCCATTCTATACACATTCTCCACATGTTTAAGTCCATTTCTTCACATTCATACATAATGTAACTTGTGTGTACAATTACCACTCTCATTACAAGTGTGTACATTACTTATGGACTTACATCACATATACTTCACTTATGAATTCATAGTACAACTCTATTTACATTTCTATGTACATATATACCCTTATACATATACGGGGTCTCACACCAACAAAAGGGGGAAATACCTCCAAGCTATGTTGTTCTTCTCTTTGATATGAATAACTTTGTATCTAATAGCCCTCCCTCAAATCTCACTGAAAATCGACGGATTTAAGAGAGGGAAAGCTAGGTTTTTGGATTAAAAATGGTAGAGTGAGATTGTTTCCTGAAATCTGTAGATCCAACTGCTCCTATTTATAGATTTAGCTTGATGAGATCGATTTGTCTTGGGTGGAGATTGATCTGGTCCACTTAAAATCCCTCTTTTTCACGACATTTGAAGGCATGAGATCGATCTGCCGAGACCTTGATATCGATCTATCTTAGACAGTAGCTTAAGGAGATTGATCTGGCTAGGTATGAGATCGATCTGCTCTAACCCCAGAGCTAAGGAAATCGATCTGCTTGCCTAAAAAATTGATCCTCTCATTACAGAATGTTTAGCAAATCGATTGACTCAATTGAAGATCGATATGCACTGTTCTTATTGCTCGAATAAGAGTATTTTGGCTCTTCCAGATCAATCTCTCATCCTATGAGATCGATCTGACATACATATTTCTCAGATTTTGTGCAGTGTTTCTACAGCAACTTACACCAAAATATCCTTAATTTGTTGTCATAGTCATTTTCTCATCCAGTTACCTTTAAGTCTTAAAAATGGCATCAATTTATACTTTATACACATTAAAACTTGTGTGTATTCATTGTATAACCAAAGGTATACAATACAAAACCAAATGGAAGCATAAAGATTCACACCTCTTATGCAACTTCATCCTATTTTACCACACTACTCTTATTCCATTCCACCCACATTCATCACATACAAAAGTCCTTTTCTTCATACTCATACATAATGAAACTTGTACGTACATCACAATTCTTATTACAAGTGTGTACATTAAACTTATGGACTCTACATCATTTATGCTTCACATTAAAAATACTTCACCATTTACATATATACAAAGTTATACATATATGGGGTCTCACACAGAAGGTGTAGGTATCCCTGCCCAATATGGTGTATGCATCTGTAAGACCCGTAACTTTGTATTGCATTACTTATGATTCACATACTGTAGACATTGAATTATGTTAATGGAATCATAAGAAGACTGTTTATTGAAGTATAAGTGCAAATGAAGTAAGAAATACTCATGAACACAGATAAAGGCTAAACATGAGCCATAGTGACCATAGACTAAACCGAAGGGATGCCAACCATTCTGACTAAAGATAAGAACTTAAAACATTAAAATAGGGATAGTTCGAGAAGGGAAGTTGGTTTGGTTTGGTCCCGATAATGTTGAAGTAGTGAAAATGCCAAAAAGGGCTTAAACGAGCCCAAAATTGACCGTTTGAGGTGTGTTTAACACATTCACCTACTAAGGATATCCAAAATGTGGAAATGGACTAACCAAGCATTGAAATGCCTAAACTTGGGATACTTGACTTTAGCTAAACGTGGTCAATGACAAAAATTCAACAAAAGTTAGATTTGGAATTTTGACTTTGGCTATTGAACTAACCATGGTAAATGAAAGAGAACAATTATTTTGGGCTACCAATACTTAGAAATTCGGCCAACCATAAGGAAATGGACATAAAATGCTATTGGGTTGAATAAAAGTGGGTTGAAATTGAAGAAAAGCAATTGGGCCAAGTGGTTAAATGGATAAAGCCCATTAAGCTAAAAACTAGTGGGCCAAGTGTATAAGCTTGTTGGACCGAATCTTTGGGCCAATTAAATGAGCTAAAATCAAGACTAATTGAAGGCCCAAATGAAATTAAAAAATCTAACCCAATAAGATGAATAGGAAAGCCCAAACCGAAAACCTAGTAGTTAAAAAGACTAAAGCCCAATTTTATTAAAGTTAAGCCCAAAACTATGCCAAGCCCAACCAATTGACAAGCCCAATCCATGAGCTGATTTCTAGGGATATAATGGCTGAAATTGAAGAGGAAAAATCAGAATTTTCTAAGTGGAAATTATCTTCTTCATTAAGCAAAGTCTTAGCCACCATTAAAACATAAGCTTTCAAGCTTTCTCACTTTAGAAATCACCTAGCTAGAGA
The DNA here is from genome assembly GCA_033439115.1 of Firmiana major. Lineage (NCBI taxonomy): Eukaryota > Viridiplantae > Streptophyta > Magnoliopsida > Malvales > Malvaceae > Firmiana > Firmiana major. The sequence goes on along the minus strand of CM065907.1, from coordinate 35,924,628 downwards.
CCTATTTGGAACAAGTGATCTTCATGAAAGTTATTCCACATTGAGAGAGGAATAACATACTTCAAAACCAGCCATACAGAAACCATATTGAAGAGGGCAAAAATCAAGCAAAGTTTCGACCAAAGTGAGAACTATAAACTAGGTATGTTTTCAATCCACCAATCTCATATATGTTGATCTATGAATTATATAGAGTTGATTGGTGTATGAATTGTATAGCAAAACAACCTAAAACACCATGAACAAGGATTGGTCGAAATGGGTATGGTGACTTTTAATGAATATCCATGTTGGTTAAATGCATGTATGGATTGGTTAGGATGCATGGATGATGATGGTATGATTGAGTGTGATCAATTCGTTGAATTAGATGGTTATATGTAGTTGGCATATAAGGTGTTTCTTGAAATACCTTAATGAATCATGGAATATCTTAAGACATGCCAACCAAGTGTTTGATGAAATGCCTAGGTGAGCATTAGCCAAGGGTGGTGTGAATGGCATGACCATTCGGCCAAGGATGGCTAGGTGGTGTTTGGTCACCGTGCCATGGCCAAAATAGTTCATGTGCCTAGCTTGTTATACAATAGGTCAAAATAGGTTAATGGGCCCAATGGATAGCCCAATAAGTGTTAATGGGCCTAATGAGCCCAATGGGCTTTAATTGAATAAATAGTGAAGTGAAAATGGGCTTAAGACAGGGTTAGAGCCATTAAGGTGTACTAAGGCCCAATAAGAGTGAATGAGCCCAATAAGTTAAATTGACTGGAGTAAACGCAAGAATTATATTTATTGGGTTAAACTAATGCGATAAATAATTATCTACAGCTCTAGGAGATATATTCAGAGCCGGACTGACCGATTTACAGAAAGTGGAAAAAGAGAAAAGTGCAATCGACGAGAATTCAAGTAATGAAATTTTGTGAGTAGCTAGAGGTAGCTATACGTATTTTCGAGTAAATTTACAGGCACTTAAATATTATAAGGATTCCAAAAATGGAAAAATTTCGGTAGAAACCTGGTATGAGAAAATTACCATTTTACCCCTACTAAGGGTAAATTGAGAAAAGTTATTGTAAAGTTGGAAAATGCATGAATTTCATGTTTTTGATGTTTTTACTATGAAAATACTGCTTTTAGTGAGTATGTGGATAGGTTGGCTAGTGTTTACATAATTTGCATAAAATAACACGTTCATGTGCTGGGCTTTGATTGTTGAAAGTGTTTTCAATGAAAGTGAGCCACCTATCAGAATTATGTGGAAACAAATTGTGATGGAGCTATTGTGATATCTATGAGTTACACAGACATGCTCGCACTGGATTTTATATGATTTCTACATGAATTAGTGCCGAAGCCTTGCTCACACTATATTTCACATGGTTTATGCCTGGCATAGTGCTGGAGTTTTGCTTGAACTTGATTTTAATATGATTTACACATGACATAGTACGGGAGCTTTGCTCGCACTAGATTTTATATGATTTTTGCATGAAATCGTGCTGGAGCCTTGCTCACATTGGATTTGATATCGTGATATGCTTAAAGTCGTGCTAGGAGCCTTGTGTAGACTATGTGTCACACTGATATGATATGCTTGCATGTGCATTCTGAGACATGATATTGGTTATTGATATGAAATGGGGTCCATGGAGTACGTTGTACTGTGTATGTAACATGAGGTGCGCTATATCGTGCAGTCTTTGGACTATATGAGTCTTCAGACTAGATGACTTGATATGATAGGCCGACGGGGAGAATTTGACCCACCTCCTGCGGCAGTGTGATGCCCCGAACATAGGTACCGTGTAGCCTGGGATCACAGGGTATGGCCATAGTCCTAGAGGTTACCACAATTTTCTGCCTAGTCTCACAATGGATCAAGGTAAACTCGAGGGAGGGGTCCAGCCTTGATATGTCTTTATATGGTTTTATGACGTATATGAATTAGGGTGAACCCGAGGGATGGGTCGAACCTTGATCTACGTTTTTCATGATGAAAACGAATTAACATGTTTTATTTGATTGAAATGAAATAGCATGATATGTTTTACATGCTTTACATGAAAATGACATGAAATGAAATTTAAATGATTTACATGAAATGTCATTAGTGCTGAACAGAGTATGGTTTCTATATATATGAGTTATATATATGCGTTGCATAGGTTTTATGTATAAACTTGTGTTTCAGACTTGAAAAGAGAACGAGTGTTTCAAGGCATGACATGATGAACATGTAGATAGTGTAGTTATCTACCTGCTTGCATAATTGTAAGACTTGAATTCTTGATGTCGCTTATTTCATATGATCCCTATATGTACGAACATTTTATTATGTTAGTTAAATCATAAGAAGAGTATTTACTTGAATGATCGTGTAAGTAAAGTGATTTAACACACATAAGCTACAAAAAGGCTAAATGAGGCCAATAAGAGCCATAGGCTAAACTGAGAGGATATAAATCATTCTAACTGAAGAGAAGAACTTAAAATGAGAAAATATATAGAACTTGTGAAGGAAAGTCGGCTTGATTTGGTCCCGAACACATAGAACAAGAGTAAACGCCAAAAAGGGGCTAAACGAGTTTGAAATGGTCTGTTTGAGGTGTTTTAGACATATTTGCCTCTCGAAAATGACCAAAACATAAGGATGAGAGTGTAAACCATAAGATATGACACTTTTGAAATTTTGAGAAAAAGTCAAACGTGGTCAATGGTCAAGAAAAGTCAAAGGTAGTTAAGAAAAGTGGACTTTGACCATAATTGACTAATCATCGTTAAAATTTAACCTAAGTATGGTTAAAAAGTGGGGAAGAAATATTTTTGGATAAAACACAAGATATTCATTCCCCGAAGTAAGGAAAATTGATTTAATCGAAATTTGGATTCAATTATATGGGTAAAACGCAATGGGCCAAAGTTGGAAATTTTAAAGCCTAATAAGGTATAACAAGTGTAGGCCGAATTTCTTAGGCCCATTAGGTCGAATTGTTGGGCCGATGTATAGGCCCAATATGAAGTCAATTGAAGGCCCAATAGGTAGTAAAAATTTCAGCCTGAAAGCCAAAGAGGAAGGCTCAAATCGAGAGGCCCAAAGTTAAAGCCCATTAGTAAATTAACTTAAAGCCCAAATTGGTAACTATGGCCCAAACCCATTCAAGCCTAAATTTAAGGCTGAGTTTTAAGACTTAATGACTAAGTCCTTAGGCTAGAAAATCAGCCAACTCATTGTCTTCTTCAACACATCATTCTTGACAAGCTTAAGGAAACCATAACCAAAATAGTTTCAAGCTTTCTCACACTAAAAATCACTAGGTTAAAGACATATTTGGAACTTGCGATCTTCATAGAAGTTGTTCTAAATTGAGAAAGGATTAACATATCTTGGAATTGGCTATCAAGAAGCCATATTGAGAGAGACAAATTTGAGGGAAGTCTCGACCACAAGGGGAAGTGCAAGCTAGGTATATATTCAAGCTTCCAAATTCATATATGTTAATCTATGAATTATTCTAAGTTGATTGGTATATGTTTTATGCATTTGAAACACATGAAATCACCATGAACATGGATTGGCCAAAAAGTGGGTATTTGTAAATTGATGAATACCCATATGATTTTAAGGCATGAATAGGTTGGTATACATGTGTTTATGATTATGGCATAGTTAGTTTTAATCAATTTGATCAATTGCTGGGTGAATTGAAGTTGGCAATCAAGGTGTTTGATAAAATGCCTAAGTGAAGTAAGTTAGGGCTTAAGACAATTGCCAACCAAGTGTATGATGAAATGCCTAAGTGAAGGCTAGCCAAAGGTCATGGGTGGCGTGGTGCTCGGCATGATGGCTCTCGGCCACATGCCATGGCCGAGAGGCCAAATGGGCCAAGCCGACTTAGCTTTAGCCCAATAAGGTGTAATGGGCCTCGGACATGCCCAATAAGAGTTGGTGGACTCCACAAGCCCAATATGCCCAACTGAAATGAATATTAAAATGGAAATGGGCTTAAGACAGTGTTAGGCCCATTAAGGGTTCATTAATGTTAATAAGAGTAAACGAGCCCATTAAGTGAAATAGACTGTATTAAATGTGAAATACAGTAGGAAAAGTATAATTAACCAAATAAATGGTTATATACAACTCCAAAGGTTATATAGGGAGCAGATCGGATTGTGAGACCGAGTAGAGTTGAGAAAGTAATTTCGCTCGGAGTGGTTACATATAAGGGAACTTTGCGAGTAGTTAGAGATATCTGCACGTATTTTCGTCTGCTTTTACATTCACTTAAAAAGTCAGAGGATCAGAGAGTGAATAAAAATTTAAGAGACCTGGAAATGGTAAATTACGATTTTACCCCTATTAAGGGAAAAAAGTCAACCTTTAGGAAAACTCCTAAAAAGCATGGAAAGTGTATTTTTAATTGTTTTCAATGCTGTTTAGCAGATGCATAGATAAATGGGCTGATGTTTTCATGTTAAATATGAAAACAACGCAATATAGTGTCGATTTGATTAAATTGAATGAATTTGATTTAAATAAGCCATATATCGAGTTATGTGAAAACAAATCGTGCTGTAGCATTGCTCGCACTTAATTTTATATGTATTTTGCATAACAAAGTACTAGAGCATTGCTCGTACTTGATTTTATATGATTGATGCATGATAGAGTACTCGAACATTGCTCGTACTCAATTTTACATGACATAGTGCTGGTGTGACAGCCCGAAAGCGCAGAAATTAGGGCTAATTTAAAATGTTTCTTATATTAAACCTCTTACTCGGGTTGCATTCCTGTACAATGTCATTCAATCACTTGTGTTTATAATAAATCATAACCACAAAACACGATTCATTTTCCTCATATCATCCTAATTACATCCCAAAATACTTAATACAAATGTCTGTATGACATGACCCTCCGTGAACTTAACCAAAACCACTACAAATTTTTTGCATTTTAACTTACCTTTCTCCTTATCAACGGTTGGACTGTGATTCGATGTCAGCATCCTTGCTTACCATATACTTCATCCGTTTTCATATATACAAGTCAATACACTATCTACTGACTGTAATTTCTTTTATAATATATGTGAGCTCATATAAAATCTAATACAAATACATTCCCCATAATATATATCGTATACATCACTGTGCTGTTTATATGTTTAGATACAGAACCGTACAAAATATGTATACTTGTCGATCGATAGGAAAAACAGCGAACAACAGGAATCCTATCCTTCTCTCGAAATCGCTCTACCGCAGATGCTCTGTAGAGAGGTGTAAAAAACAGGGGTGAGCTCACAGCTCAGTAAGGAAATCAAGCAAGCAAGTAGACATTTACACTATCTACTCAAATAATGCTATGCCTCGAAAATATCATTTCCTTAACTCACTTTAAAAGCATGTCTTTAAAATATATACATATACTTGTATAGACTAAATCCCATGTATAGAAATCATGCTTTCGTTCTCAAATGTAGGCATGTAGTGCAAAATAATGCATCTTTATAATATCACAATGCCTTTAGATAAATCCTACCATTGATATTCAAATCACACTAAATATGGCATTTAAATCATTAACAACACAACAATCGGATTTCGACCCATCCCTCAGGTCTATCTGTATCATAAATAAATCAGTCAAGTGATATATCATGTGAGACTCTGTGGTGAAATGCAATAATATCCTCGACTATGGCCATATCCTATAATAGTGATCCCAGGCAACACAGATCTCGGTGTGCGGGGTATCACTACTGCAATGGGAGGGGGGTCAGTCCATCACAACCGCCAGCTATAAACTCCTCAACTCCACAACACCACACGATACAGTGTACTCCATACCACTCGCTCGGTATAACGTACTTTGCAGACCCTATCTCAATGGATAATCAATACCACGTCTTTAAATCCACAGGCGAACATCTCACAGTGTGACACTCAGTATACATGAGGAAATCAAGCATGGTTTTTCAACATGTCTTATGTCATGACCCTTTTTTATTCTCTTTAACCGAAAATCACTATAAATTTTTCGCGTTTTACTGTTACCTTACCCGGTCGTGAACAAACTCACCACATACAGTTGAGCTATGAGTCAATAATAATCCACTTGCAATATCCATTCTTAGTTAATAAAAGTGATGTCATACATTTGAAGTTAATCGTTTACTTATACAAAATATGATTACTGACATCTACATCCCCCATAATTACATTTCAAATGACTACTATGCTTTTACATTGTTTAGATACAAAAAAGGATCACTGTGTATATACCTCTGAGTGATAGAGATGCAGCAGATGTCTTAACCAAAATGCCTCAGTCCTCACTGGGCCACTATGTACGCTCTGTAGAGGGGGGAAATAGAGAGGGATGAGCAAACCACACGCTCAGTAAGGCAATAATGCAAGCATGGTAGATAACTACTCTATCTACATGCTGATAGTGAATGCATAAATCGTTTATAGTTCGGAGCATGAGGAAAACAAAACTATGCCATATGCATATAGATATATCATGTATTTAAATCATGTAAATTGGCATAATTAAAACATGGTAAATCATCATGTACAAGCCATCTCATGCTCAATTGTCAAATCACATAATAAAAAGGGAAATTCACTTGAAACATCCTTTTTAAATCACATCATAAAGCTCTTTCTCAAACACATACAATCCCATCACAAACCATTTTTTCAATCACAAACATCATTACCATTTCATAAGTCAAATCCCACAAGGCTCGACCCCTCCCTCGGGTCTACTTGGACAATCACAATCACACATATGTAATAAAAACCAGGTCACTATATCAAAAGTACCTATGTGGACCAACTACATCATAAATCTTCCCAGACCACACGCATCCAGGTGTCCAGGGTATTGTACTGGCACGAAGGTGGATTATCCCTCGCCAGACTTTCTCATCACATAACCATCGCGCGGTACATCGTACTTTATGTGATATACACGGTACATTGTACTCTGCGGACTCATATCATGATTGGGGGTGCCATTCCTAGGTCTTACCTACCCCATACCAAGAATTTTCCATATCCATGTAGGAGAGCCTCTTTACCGAATAGAGCCTCCCCGCCCTTCCAGGGCTTAAGGATGTTGGTTTAAGGATCATTTTGTACCCATGTAGGAGAGCCTCCCTGCCGAACATAGCCTCCCTGCCCCTCCAGGGCTTAAGGATGTTGGCTTAAGGATCCTTCCGTAAGAGAGCCTCCCCACTGAACAGAGCCTCCTCGCCTCCTCGGGCTTAAGGATGTTAGCTTAAGGATATAGGGCTTAAGGATCTTACCGTAAGAGAGCCTCCCCACCGGACAGAGCCTCCCCGCCTCCTCGGGCTTAAAGATGTTGGCTTAAGGATGTAGGGCTTGAGGATCTTACCAACTTTCATGACCTCATACGTATCACAATGTGTAAACTTGTGTGAACAAAGCTCTAGCACGACTCATGCATCCTATCATAAAGAGACCACGCACGAGCATAGCTTTGGTACGGTTATACTCATAAGAAAAACCACTCGAAAGCCACGTACGAGCAGAAGCTCTAATACGGTTTATAACCATCATCATAGTTTCTAAATCAAGGTGCGAGCTAAGCTCCAGCACGTTTCATACAAATGAAAACATCGAAATCTAGCGCGAGCGAGGCTCCAGCTCGAATTAAATCACATACACACGATAGGCGGCTCAAATACATTCAAAACACATCACAAACATGTTTAGCACTTCATATGTGCTATTCAATAACATCAATCAAACACTAGCCAACTTATCCTTTTATTTGCTCAAATTAAAGCATTGTGTTTTGTGAAAAACATTCAAAACATGTGATTTATGCAATTATTAGCCTTACTATCCCTTTTTTTACATCCATATAAACCAAATCATATACATACTCATAATTGTTCACATACATCATCAACCACTTTTCCAAACCATCATGCAAATTTACAACACCCTATATACCCACAAAATACGAGCAGCTACCTCTATATACTCACAAAATTCCCTTACCTAGAATCGTGACGCATGATTCCACTTCCTTAGAGCTACTTACTCGTACGGTTCGATTCGTCTCTAACGAACTCTTTGAAACTGTACATAAACGTATTCCACAATGTTTTAGCCCATTATAATCAAACTCTCGCATTTACTATAGTCAATTCGGTCTATAGTCTCTATTAATGCTTATGAGGCCTCGTTTCATTACTCTACCCATAACTCGAGTCTATGGATTCTTTTAGGCCTATTTACTCATTCCAAATCGATATTAAATCGATGTTAAGCTCATAATGTTCATTTTTCATAAATTTCCTTCACTATGGCATTTATCAAGCATTTACATACTCATTTTCACAATTCCTCCAAACTCACAATGTGGTTTCTTTTAACCATCACAAATCATTCATATTACTTCAACAACAACTTATCATAACCCATAAGTCATCAACATACCCAATTCACACTTTCTCACACTAGACTATATCCATTTTCTAGGTTATATGGGTTCCATTACTTCCTAGGTGATTTCAATCATCCATATACATGCCAATCAACTCCAAAATCAATAAAATAGACAATGTACTTGGATTGGAGTCTTAGAAACTTACCAAACTTTGTTTCTCTTCTTGCTCAAAATGGAAAATGCTTCTTGCTCCTTCAATACCAATAATGGGATTTTGGGTTTCAACTATGTTGTTCTCTTCCTCAAGATGAACAACTTGGTACCTAATAGCCTCCCCTCAATTCTTACTCGAAATGACTGATTTTAGAGAGAAAATTCTAGGTTTTGGGTTGGAAATGGAAAGGGTGATGTTTTTTTCGAAATCTGGAGATTTTCAACGCTCCTTTTATAGAAATAGCTTGAGGAGATTGATTTGCATTAGGAGGAGATCGATCTGGTCCCCTTAATTCCCTCTTTTTCACTGCATTTTAAACATGAGATTGATCTGTCAAAACTTGAGATCGATCTGCTCCCAAACAGAGAGCTAAAGAGATCGATCTGTATGCTTGAGGATCGATCATTTCATTACAGAATGGTTAGGAGATCGATCTGGACCCATTGGAGATCGATCTGCTCTATTCCATTGCCCAAATAAGAGCATTCTGGCTCTTCCAGATCGATCTCTCATCCTATGAGATTAATCTGGCCTTCATATTTTCCAGATTTTTTGTAGTTTTCCTGCTGCAACTTAGACTAAAACATCCTTAATCTATTACCATGGCCATTTTCTCATCCATCCACCTTTATGACTTGAAAATGGCATCCATTCATACCTTATTCATATTGAAACTTGTGTGCATTCCTTGTATATCCAAAGGTATACTATATAAAACCAAATGGAAGCATTTATATTCATGCAACTTCCTTCCATTTACCACACTACTCATTTTGAGTTCCAATCACATTCATCACTTACAAGAACTCATTTCTTCATATTCATACACAATGAAACATGTATGTACATTACAAATCATATTACACATATGTACATTGAACCCATGGACTTACATCAATTACACTTTACATTACAAGTCCATTAGCATTCATTGATCCAATTACACACGTTACAACTATACATGTACGGGGTCTCACATCTTATATATCATATAAAATACAATGCGCACCTTTGAGCGCGACTCACAGTCGACACTCCGCTCAAACATTGTTTCACATCATAAACTCAGACTCTAATGCGAGTAAACCTCCAGCACTAGGTCATGCATAGTTCATGTATCAAATCAAGTATGAGCAATAGCTCCAGTACCATGCTATGCAGAAAAGTCATCAAATCAAGTACGAGTAATAGCTCAAGTACTATGTCATGTATAAATCATGAAAATTTCGATTACGAGTAATAACTCCAGCACTCTATCATGCATGTCATGGAAATCTAGTGCAAATCATACATCAGCACTAATATATGTGGAAAATATATGAAATCAAGTGCGAGCTGTGCTCTAGCACGATTTATTCTCACATAATTCGATAGATGGCTCTTTTAAAAGGGATGATTTTTCAAAATATAAAAAATCAGCACTATAAGCATGCTATTTCTTATCAACCATGAAATCATTAGCCCATCTATCTACTCTTCTGCTAAACAGCAGTAAAAACACACAAAATTGTGGTTTTCATACTTCTTACAACTTTTCCCAAAAGTTGACTTTTTTCCTAATTATGGGTAAAATCGTAATTTACCACTATCGAGTCACAATAATTATTATTCACTTTATCTGACCCTCAGAGTTTTTAAGTGAATGTAAAAGCAGATGAAAATACGTGCAGGTATCTCTAACTACTCACAAAAGTCCTTTACTTGTAATCACTCGAGAAATTTTACTTCCTCAACGCTGCTCGATCCAGCAGTCCGATTCGCTCCTCCGCTAATCTCTGAAGCTGCATATAACCATTTATCAGGTTAATTACACTTTTCCTACTGTATTTCATATTAAATATAGTCTATTTCACTTAATGGGCTTTAATAAACCTTAATGGGCCTAACTATACCTTAAGCCCATTTCCATTTTACTATTCATTTTCGCTGGGCCTATGGGCTTGTGAGGCCCACCAACTCTTATTGGGCTTATCCGAGACACATTACAACACATTGGGTAGAATCCAATTGGGCTTGGCCCATTAAACCTCTTGGCCACATGCCATGACCGAGAGCATCCCATGTCGTCGGTCACACCATGGCATGCCGTCCATGTCCATTTATTTAACCAATTCACTTAGGCATTTTCACAAACACTTGGTTGGCAATGTTCTTAAGCTTCACTTAGTTCATTTAGGCATTTTATCAAACACCTTGATTGCAAACTAAATTCATGTATCAATTAATCAAATTGATTAATTCTAACTATACCATAATCATGAACACATGTACATCAACTCATTTATGCCTTAAATCATATGGGCATTCATCAATTTATCACTACTCACTCTCGGTCAAATCATGTTCATAGTGATTTCATATGTTTCAATGCTTAAAACATATACCAATATACTTAAAATCATTCATACTTTAACATATATGAATTTGAAAGCTTGAAATTATACCTAGTATTTGTGTTCACACTTGGTCGAAACTTTGAAACCTCACAGTTTGCACACTGTGGCTCCTTGATAGCCAATTCCAAGATATGTCACTCTCCTCTCAATTTGGAACAACTTTCATGAAGATTTCTAGTTCCAAATATGCCTAAATCCTAGTGATTTCTAGTGAGAGAAAGCTTGGATAAATGTGTTTCAATGGTTTCTTCTTCTAGCCGAGAATGATATGTTGAAGAAGACAATGTGATGGCTGATTTTATAAGCCATTTACTTAACCACTAACCTTACTTTCCAGCCATCTAAATTGACTTTCAAAAAGCTTAAGTAATGGTTATCATTTTGGACTTTGTTACCTTTCATTAATAGCTTTTAACTTATACTAATGGGCTTTTTAATTGGGCTTCTCGGTTTGGGCTTTCGGGCTAAAATTTTTACTATACCTCGGGCCTTCAATTATCTAAATATTTGGCCTTTCAATCGGTCCAACAATTCGGTCTAAGGGACCTAAGAAATTTGATCTACACTTAGTATACCTTAATGGGCTTTAAAATCTTCACTTTGGCCCATTACGTTTTTAACCATTAAATTAAATCCAGAATCCATCCGAATAAATTTTCCTTACTTTCAGGGATGATTATCTTGTATTCTGACAAAAAATATTTTTGCCCAAATTTTCCTCCATACTTGGGTTAATTTCTAACCATGGTTAGTCAACTATGGTTAAAGTCCACTTTTCTTAACTACCTTTGATTTTTCTTGACCATTGATCACGTTTGACTTTTTTTTTCAAAATTTCAAAAGTGCCATAACTTATGATTCACACTCTCGTCTTTCTGTGTTGGCCGTTTCTGGGAAGTGAATATACCTAAAACACCTCGAACGGCTTAAAATGTAAGACCCGAATTTATTTAAAAACACGAAATGAATGAGTATTCGTGAAGGGAAGTCGGGTTAAATTAATCCCGAACATGTGCAAGGGCCAAACGGTCAAAAGATCGAATGCCGGTATAAATTCGATAAGAAAATTTAATTAAAAATAATGGATTTGAGAATCTAGATCAATAACGAAGAAATAATTAAATTTCGAGTCCAATTGGTCAAGATCTAGAATTTTTAGAAATATCGAAAAGTCACTCGGGACAATATCCCGAAAATACGGAGAAATTATACCCAAAAAAGGGTTAAAAATATAATAAATAAATTAAATAAATCTATTTGGAATAAAAAAATTAATTTTGTAGATATTTTAGAATATTTTTGACTAAAATAATGAATATAATAATAATAAACTAATTTATAAATAATAATAAATAAAAATAAAATAATTAAGTAAAAAAAAAAGAGAGAAAGAATCAAAAAATTGGTCGGGGAGAGAGAAGAAAATGGAAACCGAGGAAGATGACCAGCGCGTAGCCCGTCCGATCCACGGCCACCGACGACCGACGATGCCGACGAATAGCCGAGGAGAAAGAGGAGAGGCCGACGATCTTGTAGGCACTGGTGACGCGTGCCAAGGACCACCGAATCCGGCGAACGGAGGAGGAGAAACCGACGGGAGAAAGTAGCTCGATTCCGACGATCCACGGCAGCTGGGCTCGAACGGCGGACAACGGCATGATCGGGAAGAGGATGCGGTTCTTTTGAGACCGATGTCGACCGGGGAAACCACCAGAATTTGACGGATCGAGAGGGAGAGTGCCGCGGAGGGAGAAGAGGAATCCGGCGGCCACCGGCGTGATTCGGCCAACCCCGACCCCAGCCGAACATACCCCCAGTACAGGCGCACCGTTTGGCGTAAAAAATGAGCCAAGAACCGATCGAAAACGCCATGAACGGTAGTGGGAACATCTTAACCGGTACGGACCGGTTTAGCAAAGAGGTGAACCGGCTGAACCAGACCGGTCTGAATCGGGTTTGAACCGGACTGAATCGGACTGAACCGGTTCAGCCAAGAAACAAGGGAAAAAGGGAGAAAAAGAGAAAAAGGAAAAAGGGGAAGAATTTTCGAGGATACACCTGACTTCGGGTAAGTCGATACGAGATCAAAAGTGACCGATTTGAATTTTGAGAAATTTATTTAAATTATATTTAATCGAAAAGTAACCCGAAATTAAATATATAATTGTGCAGTTTTACAACAAAGCCTGAACAAGAGCCGATTGAGCTCCGATTTTGTATCCCACATCATATTGGGTAAGTACATTTTAATTTCGACAATTAGAGTCCTTTAATACAGAGTTTCGATTATTTTACGAAATTTATGGATTAATTCTGTATAAAAAGGAATATTATTCAGAATTTGTAACGTAATTACCGTAAATAGTATACGGGCTATCCAATAAGTTTGGAATGAAGCCCGATGATTATTGGTAACCTGAATGAGCCCAGTAAAATCGAAGAAGGGATTTAATAAGTAAAAACGGGCTGAAAATGGATCGAGGCCCATTAAAGTGCAATCGGGCCCAATAAAGTAAAACGGGCCTAGTACGTTAGATTCGATCAGTAAATGTAATATACTGATAAAAATAAGTGAATTAACCCCAAAAATGTGGTTATATGCAGTTTCGTAGACTTGGTTGATGCGCAGTTGGACTGAGAGATCGGATATTATTGAGACGAGATAAGTTTATGCGTAAATCGAGGTAAGAGAATTTTGTAGGTGCATAGAGATTTCTATACGTATTTATTAATGGGATTTAAAGGGCCTAGAATTTATTTAAGTATCTAGAAAATGAAATAATAATTTCTGCGAAAACCGGGGCTTAGGTGAATAAAGAAAAAGATGATTTTGCCCCTGGGAGTAAAATTTACAAAAAAGGGTAGTAAGGCAGATAAATTGCATGATTATCCTGTTTTAATGTTTTATATAAATGTATTACTTTGATTTAAGCAAATATGCACATAGGATGGCTGTTGATTTCGTGAATTATACGAAAGGGTAACGGTTTGGACCGATTACTATTTTAAAAGATGTTTTATAAAGATTGAGCCACCTATCATATTTACACGAGTAAAAAGAGTGCTAGAGTATTGCTCGCACTGAAGTTATTGATTTATTACTCATGAAAAGCCGTACTGGAGCATTGCTCGTACGAGAAATTTGTGTGTGCACAAAACCGTGCTGGAGCTTCGCTCGTACGAGATTTTAGATATCATGATATGCATAGCGTGGTGCTGGAGCTTCGCTCGCACTAGACGTGAGTTGACATGCATATAGTCGTGCGGAAGCCTCCTGTAGACTGTGTGTCACAGAGAGTTGAGATGCTTACACGTATACTTTGAGACATGGGTTGGTTATCGACACAATATTGGGGTGGATAAGACCTACGGCAGGCACCCCCAGACTATGATATGGGTCCACGGAGTACGATGTACCGTGTATGTCACACGGAGTACGTTGTACCGTGTAATCATGATGACTCGATGATGTTACTTGATATTCTGGCGGGTAGGATTTGACCCCACCTCCCGCTGCAGTTGTGATGCCCCGCACACCGGGATCCGTGTAGCTTGGAATCACAGGGACAAAGTATGGCCATAGTCCTCGATTTTCATACAGTAACCTACACGCCTCATATGATATCATACGGTCTGGATAGACCAAGACAAACCCGAAGGATGGGTAATGTCCCGATTTATGTTTTTAAATGAGATGCGATTTAATGAATCAAGGTATTCTCGAGAGATGGGTTTGACCTTGATGAGGTTGTTTTATGATAAAACAAATAAGTTTTAACATGATGAGTTTGTAATGAAACAAATAAGTTTTAATGTGAAGAGCATGAGATGTCATACATGATGATTTTCCATGTTTGATTTATATGTCGATTTCATGATTTCTCTTATATGATATATACATACATGTGGCATCGTTTTAGTCTTACCTCATGCTCCAAAAGTAAACGATTTTATATCATGACATTATCAGCACGTAGATAGTATAGTTATCTACCTGCTTACATTATTGCCTTACTAAGCAAGTTTCGCTCACCCTTTCATTTTCCACCCCACAGGGTATATTCAGTAGAAGAGAACGACAGTAGTCATATCCGCTGCTTCTTATCAAGACCAGGTATACACATTTGTATAATTTTTGTATCTGAACATATAGAGGCACTGTACTGTACATGGATGTAATATTGGGGATGTATTTATTTAAAATAAATTGATATGTAAATGAAATATGAAAATGGAATGGTAAATAGGTGAGAGGTGACTAACACCGAATCATAGCCCAACTGTTTAGTAGTGTAACTGTTCACGACGGGTAAGGAAATTAAAAAGCAAAAAATTTACTTTGATTTTTAGGTAATTTGGATCGTGACAGAAAAGATGGTATCAGAGCAAAGTTGGCCTGATATGAGTTGGTGTTAGTGGTTAAGTAAATTTACATCCCCATGTACTGTGCATTGTTTAGATACAATTGTGTATATCAAGATGGGACTGCAGCTAAGAATTTAGTTTCGAATGCAAGAATATAGTGTTTATAAATGATAGCCGCTATGGTAGAAGGGCGAGTACACATGCTCGAAGCCGTAGAGATCAGCCTGAGAGTCGAATGAGTCGTTACATGAGACTCAAGATGAAAGTGAAGTGGAGGCTGATGTTGAGCCTACTCCACAGGGTCCTATAAAGAGACCAAACAGTATTGAGACACGCTCCGAGAGGATGGAGTGGAGTGTAGAAAATATTTCAGAATTATTTACTCAGTCTATGCAGGTAGTTGAGGATAGGTAGGGTAAAGCATAAACAGATGCCTCAGACTATAGAGATTTTCACACCCCTCCGATATATAGCGAAGTAAAGAAGCCAATAGTTGCTGAGGACTGGGTGAATGAGATAGCGAAGTTGTATGGATTCTTTCGATGTATGTCGACTGAGAAGGTGACTTTTGAATACATTTATGTTAGAGGGCGAGGCGAAGCATTGGTGGAAGTTCGCTCGACCCATCTGAAGAGTTATACGTCCAGAGCCGACATGAGAAATATTTCTGGATGTATTCTGGTGACAGAATATTTCGGACACTACTTAAAGGAAATTACAGGTTAAATTTCATACACTGACCCAGAGACACTAGTTGATTGATGAGTATGAAACTCAATTTATATCTTTGGGCAGATATTACCCCGACACTATGGGCAGTGAGAGTCAGAAAGCCCAAAAGTTCATGGAAGGGCTCAAATTGTCGATTAGAGTCCAATTGGCTCACTACTTATGTCGAGGCAGTGTGCAGAATACAGTTGCGTGAATAATATCATGTGTTGCACGCCTCTGAGATTGGAAATGTAGTAAGGGCCGAAATAGAGACAGAAGAGAATAGAGAATGACAAAGATGTCAGAGCTGGAAAGAGACTAATTGGTAAGAGATTAGAGTTGATGAGTCACGGGGTAAGATGATTGGTAAGGTCCTAGTGTATCCAATTTCAACACTTATGAGGGATATTGTGATTGGAGGACCCCGACCTGCTGCAGAGCAGTGTAAGCAGTGTAGGATGTGTGGTAGATACCACGGAAGTAAAGGCCTACACCTACACCTTATTAACTAAAATAGGCGTTAAGTGTGGTAAGACGGGCCACTTAAGTAATGATTGCTCAGAGTTGGGTAAGACTGCCTTATAGAAGAGCAAAGAGATAGAGAAAACCTTGTTGATATCTCTGCACCGAAAAGGGAGGCCACAGCCGAAGAGAAAAGGGAAAGTAGGTTGTTGGACGAGGGCGAGTGTATCCCTTGGACCAGGACATTATTGATGTTTCATATGAAGTGGTGAAAGATACCACACTAGTTAAGAATAGTGAAGTAATTATTTTAATTAATCCTAGTGTCACGTATTTAGTCATACCGCCTTTATTTGTATATAAGTTAGTAAAAGACATGAATGCCTACACCTATGGGCACAATGCCGATAGTTAGTACCCTAATGAAGGAGGGTTAACTAACGGAATAATTATGAAGAAATTATAAGTTGAAAACGAGGGAAGAAGTATAAACCAGCCAATTGAAATATGAATATTTGAAGTAATATTTGACAATAAAATTTATCGGCTGCAAATTATGATGTTCAGAGTTCTATTCTAAGACAGTGCTGTATTACCCCTAGAAAGTATACGGTAAGTTTTGACAAGTAATAAAAGGAGAGCAGTGATTGAAATTAAAGGAGTAAATGATTGTACTCTCGAAATGAGTAATGACAGAGTTTTGTAATAAGTGATATACGACAAGAGGTAGACTGGAAGAGGCGTGTGTAAGGTAAAAATGTCTATGATAAGTGAAGTAAATTGAATTAAAACAATTAGTAACGAATATGAATTGTGACCACATAGACCGATATGTAAAGTAATTGTGGTCAAGTCTGAGGGTTAATAAAGGTATTTCAAAATACCTCCCCGCCTGAAGACTTGACAGCGTCTAAAAGTATACACGTAACCTATAAATTGAAATGCGATAGTCGTAATATATACATTTAAAATTAGGGTACCTTTACTGGTACGATAAAGAAATATAGAATTCGATTAATTGTGAAGGTTTAAAAATTAATTAAAATTTTATAAAAGCCGTTAATATAAGAAAAAAGAAATGACGCGGGTTAGTAGCTTCAACGGAAGCGATTTTAAAAGGACATTATACGTTATGCGCACATAGGTCAAGGATATGGATGATTGAAATATTCAGTGGAACTCAACCACGATGAGGTATTTAAACTTTACCGGGACCGATTTGTTATCATCCTTATTGATGATATTTTGGGTGTATTTAAAGTCCAGGGAAAATCATAAGCAACAATTAAAAATTGTTTTTACAGATGATTTGTTAAGAGTTCTCAAAATGGACTACTTTATTGACACGTTTAACTTAGAAAAAGTTATATTTGAATGGGATGATAGACGTGACAGGAGTTTTGGTGTACTGAAGTAATAAACTGACCACCGCATTTATTCTCACCATACCCAACAGATTAAGAGGTTCTCATGAGTCTATAGATACCTCAAAATAATAAATGAACTGCGTATTGATGCAAAAAGGGGAAGATAGTCAATTATGAATCCAGACAACTCAAGGATCATGAAAGGACTATCCGAACCATGATTTAAAGTTGACAACGATAGTGGTATTGAGTATATGACACTACTATGTATACGGTGAGAAATTTTAAGTATGCACTAATCATAAAAGCTTTGAGTATCTGTTTTTACAGAAAGAGTCGGATATGAGAACAAAGAGGGTTAAAGCTTCTGAGAGATTTTGATTGTGAAAAATTATACCACCCAAGAAAGGTTAATGTAATGGCTAATGCTTTGAGCAGAAAGAGCCTCGGGATGGTATAACATATGATGGTCAGGGAGCATGAGCTGCTAAAGCAGTTGTAAGCCTCAGTAGTGATGTGATCCCCTCTGATGATGACAGTGATTGTGTGACAGCTAGCCTGAGATTAGAACCGGATTTGAGTGATCGGATTTGACAGGCTTAGCGTGATGATCGACATGGTGTCGTTAGTGTTGGTCAGATTCAGATGGGTACAGTGATAGAGTTCATAGAGTATGATAATGGTTACTGAGGTTCAGAGACAGTATAAGTGCTCCCCAGAACCACAATGATGAGATAATGTTATTATCAGAAGCTCACTCTTTGGGATATTCAGTGCATCCGAGAAGTAATAAATCCGAGAAGTAATAAATATATCGAAATCTTAGAAAAGAGTATTGGTGGTCAGATATGAAAAGAGATATTATGGAGATTGTGGAAAAGTGTCTCGTATGTCAGCAGAATAAGGTAGAGT
Source organism: Firmiana major (assembly GCA_033439115.1). NCBI lineage: Eukaryota > Viridiplantae > Streptophyta > Magnoliopsida > Malvales > Malvaceae > Firmiana > Firmiana major. Next base: position 35,905,767 of record CM065907.1, on the reverse strand, counting down.
ATTAGAAGTTTGCAAGATTATTACAATTTCTACCTATATTAACACGAAAATGGGAACAAGTTACCATGAATTTCGTGATGGGTTATAGAAGACCCGGATAAATCATAAGGCTATCTGGGTGATAGTCTATAGATTGACTAAGTCTACCCACTTTTTGGTTATAAAATCCCCAGATATGCTGAGTGTGTAGACAGATTTATGTATAAGATTGTGGAACATTTTGTAGCATTCCAGTGAGCATGGTATCATATAGGGATTCCCGCTTCACTTCCCACTTCTGGGAACGTTTTCAGTAAGCTATGGGAACCCGACTGAGTGTTAGCACAGCTTTCCGTCCTCAGACAGATGGTCAGTCAGAGAGGACTGTACAGGTTCTAGAGGATATGATGAGAGCGTGTGCCATTTATCTGATAAGCTCCTGGGATGATTAGTTGTTACTAATCAAATTCGCTAATAATATCAGTTGTCACTTGAGTATCGGGATGACTTCAGATGAGGTATAGTATGGCCGTAGGGATTGTTTCCCCGATTTGGATAAGAAGAAGTGGGTGACAGATAGAAAATTGTTCCCGAATTGGTAAGACAAACCTCTGAGGATGTTCAGTTAATTGTGAAGGATTAAGAACACCTTAGAGCATATAGAAAAGCTATGCTGACAAGAGACAGAAACCATTGGAATTCACCGATGGTGAATTTATATTGTTGGAAGTTACATGCCCTTAGGACATAGCATAAGGACGTAACGAGATTCGGAAAGAGATTGGACAAAGTGGGAGATAAGACCTGTAGGTTGGCGTTACCACCTAATTTAGCAGGCATCCACGATGTGTCCCATCTTATGATATTTTGAAATTATTATCCGGACCCAGCGTATATGATCAGATATGAACTTCAACAGTTTAGTTCAATGAAAGTATAACGTATGATTGGAAAAACTTGATTCGGGTATTAAAACGGGAAGGAGAAAGTGTGGAGATTTAAGACGATCTTCATAATTAAAGTCCTTTGGTAGTAGTACACTCCGAAAAAGTCAGATGGGAAGTAAAGAGTATGATATGTGTGAAATATCCGGAGTGATTTACAGACAAACTTGGTTCTAATTTGGAGGACCAAATTTCTTAAGTGGGGGAGATTTTGTAAGACCCAAATTTATTTAAAAACACGAAATGAATAAGTATTTGTGAAGGGAAGTCGGGTTAAATTAATCTCGAACAAGTGCAAGGGCCAAACGGTCAAAAGATCGAATGCCGGTATAAATTTGATAAGAAAATTTAATTAAAAATAATGGATTTGAGAATCTTGATCAATAACGAAGAAATAATTAAATTTCGAGTCCAATTGGTCAAGATCTAGAATTTTTAGAAATATCGAAAAGTCACTCGAGACAATATCCCGAAAATACGGAGAAATTATACCTAAAAAAGGGTTAAAAATATAATAAATAAATTAAATAAATCTATTTGTAATAAAAAAAATTAATTTTGTAGATATTTTAGAATATTTTTGACTAAAATAATGAATATAATAATAATAATAAACTAATTTATAAATAATAATAAATAAAAATAAAATAATTAAGTAAAAAAAAAGAGAGAGAAAGAATCAGAAAATTAGTCGGGGAGAGAGAAGAAAATGGAAACCGAGGAAGACGACCCGCGCGTGGCCCGTCCGATCCACGGCCACCGGCGACCGACGACGCCGACGAACAGCCGAGGAGAAAGAGGAGAGGTTGACGATCTTGTGGGCACCGGTGACGTGCGCCAAGGACCACTGAATCCGATGAACGGAGGAGGAGAAACCGACAGGAGAAAGGAGCTCGATTCCGACGATCCACGGCAGCAAGGCTCGAACGGCGGACACCGGCGTGATCGGGAAGAGGATGCGGTTCTTTTGAGGCTGATGTCGACCGACGAAACCATCGAAATCCGGCGGATCGAGAGGGAGAGTGCCATGGAGGGAGAAGAGGATTCCGGCGGCCACCGGCGTGATTCGGCCAACCCCGACCCCAGCTGAACACTCCCCCAGTGCAGGTGCATCGTTTGGTGCCAGAAACGAGCCGAGAACCGACCGAAAACTTCATGAACGGTGGCGGGAACGTCTGAACCAGTATGAACCGGTTTAGCAAAGAGGTGAACCGGCTGAACCGGTTGAATCAGACCGGTCTGAATCGGGTTTGAACCAAACTGAACCAGTTCAGCCAAGAAACAAGGGAAAAAGGGAGAAAAAGAGAAAAAGGAAAAAGGGGAGGAATTTTCGGGGATACACCGGACTTCGGGTAAGTCGATACGAGGTCAAAAGTGACCGATTTGAATTCCGAGAAATTTATTTAAATTATATTTAATCGAAAAGTAACCCGAAATTAAATATATAATTGTGCAGTTTTACGACAAAGCTCGAACAAGAGCCGATTGAGCTCCGATTTTTGTATCCCACATCATATTGGGTAAGTACATTTTAATTCTGACAATTAGTGTCCTTTAATACAGAGTTTCGATTATTTTACGGAATTTATGGATTAATTCTGTATAAAAAGGAATATTATTCGAAATTTGTAACGTAATTACCGTAAATAGTATGCGGGCTATCCAATAAGTTTGGAATGAAGCCCGATGATTATTTGTAACTTGAATGAGCCCAGTAAAATCGAAGAAGGGATTTAATAAGTAAAAACGGGGTCGAGGCTCATTAAAGTGCAATCGGGCCCAATAAAGTAAAATGGGCCCAGTACGTTAGATTCAATCTGTAAATGTAATATACTGATAAAAATAATTGAAGTAACCCAAAATATGTGGTTATATGCAGTTTCGTAGACTTGGTTGACGCGCAGTTGGACTGAGAGATCGGATATTATCGAGACGAGATAAGTTTGCACGTAAATCGAGGTAAGGGAATTTTATAGGTGCATAGAGATTTCTATACGTATTTATTGAAGAGATTTAAAGGGCCTAGAATTTCTTTAAGTATCTAGAAAACGAAATAATAATTTCTACGAAAACCGGGGCTTAGGTGAATAAAGAAAAAGACGATTTTTCCCCTGGGAGTAAAATTTACAAAAAAGGGTAGTAAGGCAGATAAATTGGATGATTATCCTATTTTAATGTTTAAATAAATGTATTGCTTTGATTTAAGCAAATATGCACATAGGTTGGCTGTTGATTTCGTGAATTATACGAAAGGGTATCGGTTTGGACCGGTTACTATTTTAAAAGATGTTTTATAAAGATTGAGCCACCTATCATATTTACACGAGTAAAAAGAGTGCTAGAGTATTACTCGCTCTGAAGTTATTAATTTATTACTCATGAAAAGCCGTACTGGAGCATTGCTCGTACGAGAAATTTGTGTGTGCACAAAACCGTGCTGGAGCTTCGCTCGCACGAGATTTTAGATATCATGATATGCATAGCGTGGTGCTGGAGCTTCGCTCGCACTAGACGTGAGTTGACATGCATATAGTCATACGGAAGCCTCTTGTAGACTGTGTGTCACAGAGAGTTGAGATGCTCGCACGTATACTTTGAGACATGGGTTGGTTATTGACACAGTATTGGGGTGGGTAAGACCTACGGCAGGCACCTCCAGACTATGAGATGGGTCCACGGAGTACGATGTACCATGTATGTCACAAGGAGTACGCCGTACCGTGCAGTCATGATGACTCGATGATGTTACTTGATATTCTGGCGGGTAGAATTTGACCCCACCTCCCGTTGCAGTTGTGATGCCCCGCACACCGGGATCCGTGTAGCTTGGGATCACAGGGACAAAGTATGGCCATAGTCCTCGATTTTCATACAGTAACCTACATGCCTCACATGATATCATACGGTCTGGATAGACCAGGACAAACTCGAAGGATGGGTAATGTCCCAATTTATGTTTTTAAATAAGATACGATTTAATGAATCAAGGTATTCCCGAGAGATGGGTTTGACCTTGATGAGGTTGTTTTATGATAAAACAAATAAGTTTTAACGTGATGAGTTTGTAATGAAATAAATAAGTTTTAATGTGACGAGCATGAGATGTCATACATGATGATTTTCCATGTTTGATTTATATGTCGATTTCATGATTTCTCTTATATGATATATACATACATGTGGCATCGTTTTAGTCTTACCTCATGCTCCAAAAGTAAACGATTTTATATCATGACATTATCAGCACGTAGATAGTATAGTTATCTACCTGCTTACAATATTGCCTTACTGAGCAAGTTTCGCTCACCCTTTCATTTTCCACCCCACAGGGTATATTCAGTAGAAGAGAATGACAGTAGTCATATCCGCTGCTTCTTATCAAGACCAGGTATACACATTTGTATAATTTTTGTATCTGAACATATAGAGGCACAGTATTGTACATGGATGTAATATTGGGGATGTATTTATTTAAAATAAATTAATATGTAAATGAAATATGAAAATGGAATGGTAAATAGGTGAGAGGTGACTAACACCGAATCATAGCCCAACTGTTTAGTAGTGTAACTGTTCACGACGGGTAAGGAAATTAAAAAGCGAAAAATTTACTCCGATTTTTAGGTAATTTGGGTCGTGACATAAAAGGTCTATTTTGCCCCTTTTTGGCATTTACTCTACCTCTATGTGTTCGGGACCAAATCAAACTGAATTTCCTTCATGAACTCTCTATATTTTCACATCATAAGTTCTTCTCTTCAGTCATAGTGATTTAGATCAATTCGGTTTAGCCTGTGGCTCTTATAGCCCTTAATCAACCTTTATGTAGCTTATGTGTGTTTAACCACTTTACTTACAATTTCTTTGTAGTAAATACTCTTCTTATGATTCAACCAACATAATAAAATGTTTGTACATATAGGAATCATAAGGGACAAGCTACATAAAAAATATGGGTCTTACACTGTATTGCATCATTGTTTGGATACAAAATGAAATGAATTATACCTTGTGCATGTACAAGCGATAGCCTGGGGAGATCTTGTCCACCAGCCTATATCACGTACGCGGCAGGCACTATCACGCTCACTGTAAGAAATCTGGAGGGGGGAGGGAAAAGGGTGAGCTCTCAAAATGCTCAATAAGGAGGATAAGGGAAGTTTATAAAATCATCATCACAACACAATATGATAGAAATATTCGAGCTTGTAAAAGAATTATAGAAATAAAGGTAGAAACAATGGCATCATCATAATTCACGTGATAAAGATCACAAATCATCATAACATCAAATCATCATTACGTGATAGAAATCAGAATTCTAAAACACATCATTCATCGAAGAAATCGAGACTAGGCATTTAATAAAACTCAGATAAAATCACCGTCATAGGCACATCACATCAAAACAAGTTGTCCCCTAGGCGGACATCCTCAAAAGAGGGAAACGTCGACATAAACACATGGCCATGATTCTCTGTAGACTTGATCAGAGTTGTACAGTTGCGATCTTACATGCTATTCAAAGCAAGGCCTGGTCTTACATGCTATTAAAGCAAGGCTACCCATCGCTACCAGAGCAGGGTCATCTCTTGTTACCAGAACGGAGGTATCGGTCTTACATGCTACTAGAGCAAGGCCCGGTCTTACATTCTACCAAAGCAAGGCCACTCAACGCTATCAAGCGGAGTATCGATGTGCATCTCATGACAAGCCATAGTCTCAGTAAAATAGGCCATTGTTGTATTAAAATCATTTTGCCTTCACGTAGAGCTCATAGTGGTTATTACAAAACTCATTTCGGTTATAAAACATCATTTGCACAATTACACAAAATTGATTAAAACCTAGCTCAAACCGGTAAAACACTCACTCGTTCATCAAAGCATTAATTCATCTCATTTCTCATAAACATGCTAATTTCATTTAAACCTTTTTCATGCCATCAAAACATTTTCAATCATTCGAAAACTCACAAGCACAAATGGTTTATTTCCCTTACCTCTTACACCTTGAGTGGCACAATATCCTCCGGCTCTCTGATCAACCTCGTTTCTCATGTCGGATTCTCGAGCTGTCCAAACATCATTAAATTATCAATATTCATCACTCTCATTTGTCTCTTCACCTCATTTATACCCATACTTGTACTATATCTGGATTACCACTTCTAAATACCCACATTGTCTTAAAACCACTCCTACATCTTTATCATCACTTTAGCTAGCTCATAATCATCACAAGATATTCACGTTTCATTTCCCAACTATACTCATTGGTTGTTTCCCTCATAACTTAGACATTTCCAAATAAATATATATACATACACACATACATCCATTCACTAATATATAAAATGATAATGCTTAAGAAAACAAGGATCTTGTGAGCTTACCTAGCTTGTCTCCTCTTGACTAAACTTGTAGAGTGCTTGACCTTTACTTGGTTCAACCGAATCCTTGATTTTCTAGTATGTTGTTCTCCTTACCAAGAGGAACAACTTTGTCTCTTACCCCTTTGTCTAATTTCATCCAGAATATGGTGAATCTTAGAGAGAGAAAGCTTACTTTGGGTGAAAATGGTGAATGTTGGGGTTTGTAGGTGAAAGAGGCTCGGTTTCCAGGTAAAATCTCATGATTCTTATATAGGCAGGGCGTATGAGATCGATCTGGCATTAACGGAGATCGATCTCTGTTTGATTTCAACTACTCCAACTGCTCCATTAACAACTACAAGATTGATTTGGTAGAGGGTGGAGATTGATCTCTTCCAGGTCGAGACATAAGGAGATCGATCTGCCCTTGTGACAGGATCTATTTTTGCTAGGCAGAGGCAACCTGAGATCGATCTGCTCCCTTATGAGATCGATCTGCTTGCCTGCTTTTGCACATTTTCTGCATTCTGGAGCCTTGAGATCAATCTCTCTTCCTTTGGAGATCGATCTCGCCTTCATAAATCCTACTGCTGCTGCATCCATTTTCAGGAAACTCAATGTAAAACTTATCTTAATCTACCCCATAGGCCATATTTCAATCTATACACATTTAAGACTTAAAAACTTCATCTCATTATACTTCATTAGATTTAAAACTTGCGTGTACATCAACATATCATAATTACATTCACCAATTACAAATTCTCACATTGCAAATCTCATAGCTAAGGTACATAAAATTTACAATTCTCACAGCTGTAGCATTACTCATACTAGATATTTGTGAATTGTGCATGAGGTCTTGCTGGAGTTTACTCGTATGTACCGATTTTGAAAGAGATAGCATGAAACAGTTATGTTGGAGCCTTGTACAGACTGTGTGTCGCATCGATTATATGCTCGCATGTGCATTTTGAGATATGGCAGAGGGCTATCGAAACTATTATTGGGTCCATGGAGTACTTTGTACCATGTATGATACACGGAGTACGTTGTATCGTGTATACATGATGTTGTGGAGATGTAGAGCTGTTGGTTGACAGTTGAGGATTTGACCCATCTCTCATTACAACAAGTGACGCCCTGCACACTGAGTACTGTGTAGCCTGGGATCACCAAAAAAGGGAATATGATCATAATCCTCAAACAAGTAGTCGCCTATCTCATCTGATATTTCTTGTTTGAATTGTGACATGATTTTATAAATTGGGTAGACCTGAGGGATGGGTTGAGCCTCGACATGTGACTTTCTGTGTTATAAAGGGTAAACCCGAGGGATGGGTGAAGCCTTGATTTCCATGTTTTAACATGATGAAATGCCATCTTTACTTTGATTTAAATGATATGGCATAATGAAATTTGATTTACAGTATTTACATGAGAATGCAATATTTTACATGAATTGCTGAGGTTATTAAAACAACATGTTTTCGGTATACACTGATGATTTGTATCTCAATATGCATATTTGTATAGATATTTCAAAGAAAGATACATGTTTTAGATGTGAAATGAAAAGGAATATTTTCAAAGCATAACATGACATTTTGTAGATAGTATGGTTATCTACTTGCTTGCCTGATTTCCTTACTGAGCTAGTGAGCTCACCCCTTTCATTTTCCTCCTCTCTACAAAGCGTCCGCAGTAGATAGAGTATGGCTGAGGACTAGCATTCCTTTTGTTTGCTGCATTCCCATCGAGCAAAAGGTATACACATCACGTATGATTTTGTATCTGAACTGTCACGCCCCGAAAACGCGGAAAATAGGGCAAATTTAAAAACTCTTTACTCATCAAATCACAATTAAGGGTGCATTCCTGTACAGTGTCATACATCATCATACATATCATACCTCAGGATCTCATCATTAGATAACGTATATTGTATCATATACATTTCTCAATATTAAGTTAATTAATCCTAATACATCCCATACAATGTTATACATCAAGTGTCTGTAATTACAATAATTGTCTGGGAACATGAAAAGATAAATGATACCTCAAAACACAATATATGGCCTGGAGCTCAAGTCCTCCACTAGCCACTACTTCGTACGTCGCGGGGAAACCCTTTTCACTTGAAGAAATCTGGGGGGAAAGAAAACAGGGTGAGCTTCCAAATCGCTCAGTAAGGGGGTAAGGGACTCGTTATATAAACCATAATGCACATCATAAAATATTTATTTGCACGTAAAACTCAGTATACTCATTTGAAAACCATAGCATGAAAGTTCTCAAAACAACATTCTCATATCTCAAAATCATGTGGAAACATGAAGTAAAAGGCTCAGTATAGAGCAGTAACAAGCATGTGAAAATCATGCGATAATGGCTTTCTCAATAAACGTGATAAAATCACTGTAATAATAATGCACGTGGCGCAGCCACCATATATACGTGGCACAGCCACAGAATGCGGTTTCTCACGTGGCAACGGCCACCAAATATATGTGGCACAGCCACAGAATGGGGTTTCTCACGTGGCAACGGCCACCAAATATACGTGGCACAGCCACAGAATGGGGTTACTCACGTTACCAGAACGGAGAAGAATCGGGCTTACATGCTACCAGAGCAATGCCCGGTGTGTATTCAAAATTACACACCTAAGTTTTTATCAATAGCCATTATTATATAAAACTGGTTTGCCTTCACGTAGAACTCATAGTGGTTTTTCTCTCATAAAACTCGTTTAAAATCGTTTTGTACTCAACACAAAACATATTTAAAACTGAGTCCCAACCGGAAAAACACGCACACATTTCTCAAATCTCAATATCGCCTTAACGAAGAGCCCAATTTACTTTTCACGCAAACTCAACGGTTTATAAAGCAATTTCACACTCAGCTTATAAACTCATAAAATAACGAGCTCCAACCGGCTATAAAAACCGTGTGCATTCTCATCAAAACACAACACATCAAACATGCTTGTTTTATAAATCGCAAATCATGCTATAATAGTTCACAAATCACATACACAAATGGTTTAGTTTCCCTTACCTCTTTGCACCTCGTATAGTGCAATTGTTTCCCCCTTGTCACGGACTAGTCTCGTATTCCACTCTGGAACTCCCGAGCTATCCAAAGGATGTTAAAACATCAATACTCATCATTACAGTAACCTCAATTCTCAAAATCGAGCATAATTGCTCATAACACCTCAAATCTCTCATTTCTCCTAACTCTATCTCAATCCACAATCTCATTCACAACATCTCAACATCCTACACTGCCCATACCATAATATCTATGCTAATTCACCTCATTGTCTAAATTTTCATTTATAGCTCAAAATTCCCAAAATTACCAAAATTGCTAAATATCATTATCACTCGAACTAGATTGTAATTTCATCAATCCCTAATCATTTTCCAGCTACTTCAACACAATGCCAACAACCATTATCACCAAAATCATCTCAAATATCAAGATCGAGGTTTAGAAATTACCCAAAACTTGTGGAGAGCTTATCTCTTGCCTCGATTCAATCTGTCTTTCGATTTCCAAGTATGTTGTTCTCCCTTTGATGAGGAACAACTTTCCTTCTTATCACAACCTCTGATTTAGACGAAAATGGGTGCTTTGGATGAGTGAGAAAGCTAGGGCTCGGGTGAAAATGGGGTTTTAAAGAGAGAGAAAATGAAATTGCAGGAGAAAGCAGGGGTTCCTTATATAGACGGAGGGTAAGAGATCGATCTGGCTCTTGATGAGATCGATCAGCATTTGAATTTGGGGACGATTTAGGGCAATTTTATGCCTAGGAGATCGATCTGTCGAGGGGTGAGATCGATCTCTTTATGGCTTTATGAGATTGATCTGCTCTTTGAGGAGATTGATCCTCTCCCAAACAGAAACATTTGGAGATCGATCCCTTCCTCATGAGATCGATCTTCTCTCAAACAGAATCATAAGGAGATCGATCCTCTTCCATTGGAGATCGATCTGCTCACTTACTATCCTCCTTCCTTGTCATTTTTAGCTTACCAGATCGATCTTTCTTCTCTAAGATCGATCTGACCTCATAGTTTCACACTTAGGTTAAACACTTAACATGTAAATCTCCAAATATAATTTCCACAATTCACTTAGCTCAATAAATTACACTTTAAGTTCTTATTACATAATTAAAATATGTCTAAAATTCTCAGATCTCACATCCTCCCCACCTTAAAAGAATTTGGTCCTCCAAATTCAACTCAACTAGTCAAATAGATGGGGGTATTTCTCCTTCATGAGATTCTCTAGTTCCCACGTTGCCTCTTCCATTGAGTGATGTTTTCACAAAACTTTCACTAATGGATGCTCTTAGTTCTCAGTACCTTTTCCTTTCTATCGAGAATCCGGTAGGGTTCCTCAGTATAGCTCATGTCCTCTTGTATGTCCATCTCGTCATATTCTATGACATGAGAAGGGTCCAGGTGGTACTTCCTCAACATAGACACATGAAAAATATTGTATATTCCGGACATCTGTGGGGGTAATGCAAATCTGTAGGCTACCTCTCCCACTCTCTCAAGAATCTCGAATGGTCCTATGTATCGAGGACTCAATTTCCCTTTCTTCCCAAATCGCATGATACCCTTACTTGGTGATATTTTCAGAAATACTGCGTCACCAACATCAAACTTGAGTGGCCGTCTATGCACATCCGCGTAGCTTTTCTGTCTACTCTGTGCAGCCCGTAACCTCTCACATATGAGTTTCACACTCTGTACAGCTTGCTCAACAAGCTCGGGAGCATTTATCTTTCTGTCACCGACTTCTTCCCAAGCTACAGGGGATCTACACCTCCTACCATATAGAGCCTCAAAATGTGTCATTCCAATACTCGCATGATAGTTGTTATTGTACGCAAACTCTGCTAGGGGCAGGTGATCATCCCATGATCCCTTAAAATCCATCGTACACGTCCTCAACATATCCTCCAGGGTCTGAATAGTCCTTTCTGACTGACCATCTGTCTGAGGATGATAGGCGGTACTAAAACTCAATCGAGATCCCATGGACTCCTGAAACTGGGTCCAAAATCTGGAAGTAAATCGAGAATCTCTATCAGAAGTAATACTCACTGGAGCCCCATGTAATCTGGCTATCTCGCTGACATACTGCTCAGCTAAGGCATCCATAGTATCTGTGCTCTTGATGGCAAGGAAGTGGGCACTTTTGGTCAATCTATCCACTATAACCCATATAGTGTCACGACCTTTTCGGGTCCTCGGTAAACCCATAATAAAGTCTATAGTGACATGCTCCCATTTCCATGTAGGTACAGGTAAAGGTTGTAGTAGTCCCCCGGGCTTCCTATGCTCAGCTTTCACTTGCTGGCATATTAAACACTTGGCCACATACTCTGCCACATCTCGCTTCATACCACTCCACCAGTACACCTTTCTCAAATCTCGGTACATCTTAGTACTCCCTGGGTGCATGCTGTATCTCGAGCAGTGAGATTCTCTCAGTATCTGTCTCTTTAGGGTATCATCGTCCGGTACACAAATCCGTCCTCTGAATCTCCACAATCCATCCTCACTGACTATGAGATCCGACTGCGAACTTTGTTCAGCTTGGCTAACCACATCTATCAACCTCTGATCATTGCGCTGCCAAGTTCTAATCTGATCCATGATCCTGGGCTCTATCCGTAAGCTAGCAAAAAAACCAGTCTCTATCTCTTTAACTCTGATCCGGAGTTCGACGAACTGCTCCAGTAAATCCCATTCCCTGATCATCATAGCAGATATCATACTCTTCCTGCTCAGGGCATCAGTAACTACATTCACCTTACCCGGATGATATAGAATCTCGCAGTCATAGTCCTTAAGGAGTTCCATCCATCTCCTTTGTCTCATGTTTAACTCTTTCTAATCAAAGAGATATCTCAAACTCTTGTGATCAGTGAAGATCTGAAATCTTTCCCCATATAGGTAGTGTCGCCAGATCTTCAAGGCAAATACCACAGCGGCTAACTCCAAATCATGCATAGGGTAATTCCGCTCATGGTCTTTCAACTGTCGTGATCCATATGCGACGACTCTTCCATGATGCATAAGCACACACCCCAGTCCTTGATGGGATGCATCACTATACGCCAAAAATCCTCCTGATCCCTCAAGAATAGTTAACATAGGTGCCACTGTCAATGTCCTCTTTAACTCCTGAAAATTGAGCTCACACTGATCAGTCCATATGAACGGAGTCTCCTTGAGCGTGAGTTTAGTCAAAGGAGCGGCAATCTTGGAAAATCCTTCCACAAATATTCTGTAATACCCTGCCAAACCAAGGAAACTTCGCACCTCAGTAACTGTCCTCGGTCTTTCCCAGTTAAGCACAGTCTCTACTTTACTTGGATCCACTGATACCCCTTCCTCTGAGATTATATGACCAAGGAAAGCTATTCGATCCAGCCAAAACTCACAATTACTAAGCTTCTCATATAATTGCTTATCTCGGAGTATCTGAAGTACTAACCACAAATGCTGTGTATGCTCCTCATACGACCGAGAGTACACCAGGATATCATCAATAAAGACTATCACAAACTTATCTAGATAGTCTCTGAACACCTCGTTCATTAATCTCATAAATGTTGCAGGGGCATTCGTCAATCCAAAGGACATCACCAGAAACTCATAATGGCCATACCTCGTCTTGAAGGCCGTCTTTGGAATATCTTCTTCCTTAATCCTCAATTGGTGATAGCCCGATCTCAAATCAATCTTAGAAAAGACTGATGCCCCTCTCAGCTAATCAAGTAGATCATCAATCCTGGGCAATGGATATTTATTCTTCACCGTGGCTTTATTCAACAATCGGTAGTCTACGTATAATCTGAGACTACCATCCTTCTTCTTAACAAATAATATTGGTGCTCCCCACAGCGAAACACTGGGTCTAATAAACCCTTGATCCAATAACTCCTGTAGTTGTTTCTTCAATTCCTCAAGTTCCATTAATGCCATCCTGTAGGGAGATTTAGAGATCGGTTGAGTATCTGGTACCAAATCAATGGTAAACTCCAACTCTCTCTCTGGTGGTAAACCTGGTAACTCATCTGGGAAAACATCCAAAAATTCGTAAACCACAGGCATATCCTCAATCCTCGGATGTTCCCGCTCATCGTCTGAGATGAGTGTCTCATAACCTTCACATGAACAATCGTATTTAATATTCTCCAAAATAATATTAAAATTCTCAAATTACTTACTACAATTCCACATATTCATTTCCTCAATATCTGAACCGTACACTGTAAGGTTCAGGTAGGGAGAAAGTTACAATCTTAGTGTAGCAGTCTTAACTCGCTCGATTGGTTGCTAGCCAATCCATTCCCAAAATTACATCAAACCCATACATATTCAATATGATTAGATCTGCTAACATCACTCTATCTCCCACCTTTATCTCACATCCTCTACAGATTAACTCAGTTCTCTGGGATTCACGCATAGGGGTATTTACATGTAGTATATACTCTAGGGGTTCAAACTTCAAATTTAATCTACATGCAAAATGCTCAGAAATGAATGAATGCGTGGATCCTGGATCTATCAACACATGAGCCTTATGATTACAGACAGAGAGTGTACCTCTTATAGTTTCTGCAGAAGTGTCAACGGTCTACTTATCTAGGGCAAACACACGTCCCTGTGTAACAGGTCTCTTTCCTTTCTCTGCAGCAGTGGCCCGTCTCTAGGGGTTCACTCTTTGAGGCTGTTGTCTAGTGGGCTCTACATCTAAAACATCCATGGATCGACCCAATACAACTTCCCTAATGCATTCGGCCACAATTTTTACAAAACCTTAGCTCAGGCCTGACATCTCGAGGGGTCTCCCTGATGTTAGGGTAAACTCTGGATCTCTCTAATCTACCCTTCTGCACCTCAATCCTTCCTCTTCTGAAGGAACCTCTCCGAGCATCTGTTTGAAAAATCGTTGGCCTCTTGTCCTTATCTCTATTCACTGCTCTGAGCTCATTCTGGGATTGTACCATTTCAATTCCTCTTTCAATCTCTTGTGCTCGTCTCAGAGCATCTCCAAACTCAGTAATACATAGCCCTATCAATCTATCTCTGATGACGGGGTTCAATCCATACACAAACTTCTCTGTGCGGAGCTCTTCATTCTTGAAGGTCTCTGGGTCATATCTTAATAGCGCGGTGAATTGGCTCTCATAGTCATCCACAGACATATCACCCTGTACCAAACTCAAAAACTCGGCCTATTTCTTTCTCTGGGTGACTTGTGCTACATATTGGGTCCTAAAGGCTGTCTGAAACTCTTCCCAACCAATCACATCCTTGCGGGACATCAGAATACCCTGGGTAGTACCCCACCAATCTCGAGCTCTCCCCTTCAACATATAGATACTCATACTAACCCTCTCAGCATCGGTGCACCCCAGATAATCAAATATAATTCTCAACTCCGTCAGCCACTCCTCAGCCTCTGTAGGATCCTTCTTTCCCCTAAATGCGGGTGGATTCATCTTTAGAAAATCCTTCAGTCGGACCAAACTTCTGTCATCAGGCTGAGTGACGGGAGGCACTAGGTCCATCTGTACTGGGGGTATGAGAGGTCCTTGTGGTGGTGTAGGAGTAGTACCCGAGGCATTAACTCCAAAGTGTTGTACGAATAGCGCTGCCATTTGCTCAAAACCTTGTCTCACATCAGTCTCAATCTGATTAAATCGAGAGTTAGGACTCTCTGGTTGGGGGACAGGTGGTGGAGGGGACTCTGCCTGCCTCCTCAAACGACCTCGTCGTCCACTCATTCTCTATCTCAACTCGTCTCCTGCGTGTACATATCAAAATCGATTGAAATCTCAATCCTCAAATTCAGTTCATGACCAGACTATTACAGACACTTGATATGTATTCTATTTCACTTAACCGACACTGACAGTACTGAACACCCTAAGCTCTGATACCAAGAAAACTCTGTCACGCCCCGAAAACGCAGAAAATAGGGCAAATTTAAAAACTCTTTACTCATCAAATCACAATTAAGGGTGCATTCCTGTACAGTGTCATACATCATCATACATATCATACCTCAGGATCTCATCATTAGATAACATATATTGTATCATATACATTACTCAATATTAAGTTAATTAATCCTAATACATCCCATACAATGTTATACATCAAGTGTCTGTAATTACAATAATTGTCTGGGAACATGAAAAGATAAATGATACCTCAAAACACAATATATGGCCTGGAGCTCAAGTCCTCCAATAGCCACTACTTCGTACGTCGCGGGGAAACCCTTTTCACTTGAAGAAATCTGGGGGAAAAGAAAACAGGGTGAGCTTCCAAATCGCTCAGTAAGGGGGTAAGGGACTCGTTATATAAACCATAATGCACATCATAAAATATTTATTTGCATGTAAAACTCAGTATACTCATTTGAAAACCATAGCATGAAAGTTCTCAAAACAACATTCTCATATCTCAAAATCATGTGGAAACATGAAGTAAAAGGCTCAGTATAGAGCAGTAACAAGCATGTGAAAATAATGCGATAATGGCTTTCTCAATAAACGTGATAAAATCACTGTAATAATAATGCACGTGGCACAACCACCAAATATCATGGCACAGCCACAGAATGGGGTTTCTCACGTGGCAACGGCCACCAAATATACGTGGCACAGCCACAGAATGGGGTTTCTCACGTTACCAGAATAGAGAAGAATCGGGCTTAGATGCTACCAAAGCAATGCCCGGTGTGTATTCAAAATTACACACCTAAGTCTTTATCAATAGCCATTATTATATAAAACTGGTTTGCCTTCACGTAGAACTCATAGTGGTTTTTCTCTCATAAAACTCGTTTAAAACCGTTTTGTACTGAACACAAAACATATTTAAAATCGAGTCCCAACCGGCAAAACACGCACACATTTCTCAAATCTCAATATCGCCTTAACGTAGAGCCCAATTTACTTTTCACGCAAACTCAACGGCTTATAAAGCAATTTCACACTCAGCTTATAAACTCATAAAATAACGGGCTCTAACCGACTATAAAAACCATGTTCATTCTCATCAAAACACAACACATCAAACATGCTTGTTTTATAAATCGCAAATCATGCTATAATAGTTCACAAATCACAAACACAAATGGTTTAGTTTCCCTTACCTCTTTGCACCTCGTATAGTGCAATTGTTTCCCCCTTGTCACGGACTAGTCTCGCATTCCACTCTGGAACTCCCAAGCTATCCAAACGATGTTAAAACATCAATACTCATCATTACAGTAACCTCAATTCTCAAAATCGAACATAATTGTTCATAACACCTCAAATCTCTCATTTCTCCTAACTCTATCTCAACCCATAATCTCATTCACAACATCTCAACATCCTACACTGCCCATGCCACAATATCTATGCTAATTCACCTCATTGTCTAAATTTCCATTTGTAGCTTAAAATTTCCAAAATTACCAAAATTGCTAAATATCATTATCACTCCAACTACATTGTAATTTCATCAATCCCTAATCATTTTCCAGCTACTTCAACACAATGCCAACAACCATTATCACCAAAATCATCTCAAATATCAAGATCGAGGTTTAGAAATTACCCAAAACTTGTGGAGAGCTTATCTCTTGCCTCGATTCAATCGGTCTTTTGATTTCCAAGTATGTCGTTCTCCCTTTGATGAGGAACAACTTTCCTTCTTACCACAGCCTCTGATTTAGACAGAAATGGGTGCTTTGGATGAGTGAGAAAGCTAGGGCTCAGGTGAAAATGGGGTTTTGAAGAGAGAGAAAATGAAATTACAGGAGAAAGCAGGGGTTCCTTATATAGATAGAGGGTAGGAGATCGATCTGGCTCTTGATGAGATCGATCTGGCTCTTGATGAGATCGATCTACATTTTAATTTGGGGATGATTTGGGGTAATTTTATGCCTAGGAGATCGATCTGTCGAGGGGTGAGATCGATCTCTTTATGGCTTTATGAGATCGATCTGCTCTTTGAGGAGATCGATCTTCTCCCAAATAGAAACATTTGGAGATCGATCCCTTCTCATGAGATTGATCTTCTCTCAAACAGAATCATAAGGAGATCGATCCTCTTCCATTGGAGATCGATCTGCTCACTTACTATCCTCCTTCCTTGTCATTTTTAGCTTACTAGATCGATCTTTCTTCTCTAAGATCGATCTGACCTCACAGTTTCACACTTAGGTTAAACACTTAACATGTAAATCTCCAAATATAATTTTCACAATTCACTTAGCTCAATAAATTACACTTCAAGTTCTTATTACATAATTAAAATATGTCTAAAATTCTCAGATCTCACATGAACATATAAACACAGTGATGTAAACGTATGTAATATTTGGGGATGTATTGTATTTTTATAATATTATAATGAATTCACTCATGGTATAAAAGTTAAATTACAGTTAATAGATAGTCATTATTGACATGTATGTATCGATATGAATGGTTGACATGGTAAGTAAAGGTGAGGATACTAATTCCGAATCACAGGCTAACTGTTAGCGGTGGAGTTATGTGTAAGACCTGCTTTTAGTGAAGTATTCCTTATGATTCATATAATGGAACATATTTTCATATGTTAATTGAATCATAAGAAGAGTATTTGCTTGAATGAAAATTACAAATGGAAAAAATGAGTATTCATGAATTCATGTAATGGCTAAATAAGGACTGAAGTGGTCACAAACTTAGCAAATGGAACTTAAAACATTCAGATTGAATATAAGGACTCAAACGAGAATTCTAAGTATCCTTTATGATTCCAAGCAGTACACACAAGTCACGTAGAATGTGAATCATAAGAAATGAACCTTTTCATGCTCTAAGTGTGAATAGAATGCAAAACGACTACTGAAGCAATCAAAGGTAAGTTTTTCCCTTGAAATTCTGGAAAATTTACAGTTGGAAACCTTTAGATGAAAGCCAGATCGATTTCTTATTCAAAGCAGATCGATCTCTCATTCAAGCAAATCGACCCCCATATGATTCTGTAAGGAACAGATCGATCCCTTCCCAAGTGCAGATCGATCTCCATTTGATTCTGCCAAGACCAGATCGATCTCTCCTTATGAGCAGATCGATCTCCCTTTGTTTCTGCTAAGCAAAGATCGATCTCTCCCCATGAGCAGATCAATCTTCAATTGCTTCTGCATAGCAAAGATCGATCTCTTCCTAAAGAGTAGATCGATCTCTCCTTTACAAGCCTGAGTATTTCGATGGTTCAAAATAAGAGAAGATCGATCTCTTACCCTAGGAGATCAATCTCACCACACCTATCCTATAAAAACCCAACTGCCAAAGATTGTTTTCTTCAAAAAATCAAAGCATCCCCTCAATTTTTACCCAAAAAGTAAGATTTCTCACTCTAGAATAGCACCCCGTTCCAAAAAGATTTGAGAAAAAGTTATTTGAGCAAAGTTGTTCATTGTGAAGAGTAGAACAACATAGTTTGAAATCAGCATTCAACTTGTTGGATTGAAGAAGCAAAAGGGTCTTCTAATTTTGGATAAGAGAAAAGTCAAGCTAGGTGAGTTTCCCATACACCAACTCTAAGTATGTTTATTCAAATGTTGTTAGGAGTGATTGATGTATGTATTGTTGGTTGAAACTAGCTAGAATATGATGAATAAACCATAACCTAAAATGAGTTTAGTGTGAGAAAATGAGATATGGTGGGTTTAATGATAAATGGATTATACCAAGGTGTTAATATTATTATTCATGATTTTGATATGGTTATGTGAAATCAATTTATGGGATTGGTCAAACTGAGGAAATGTGCGTATATGGTGTTTATAAAAATGCATGAATGAATGGAATAGCTAAGGTTAGAGCATGCAAGCCAAGTGCTTGATAAGAAACTAAGTGAGTTGTTAGCCGAATTGGCTAGGAATGGCTGGATGGGTGTTCGTCCACCATGCCATGGCTGAATATGTCATAGGCCAAGCTTGAATTCAATCGACTCGATGAGGTTGATAGACCTAGAATTCGGTCCAACGGTCCAACGAGTGATAATGAGCCTAAAGAGCCTAATGGGTTTAGGTGAAACGAATAAATAGTCCAAATCGACTTAAAAGAAAATTAGGCTCAATAAGATATAATGACTATGATGAAGTCAGAGTATGAGTTATTAGTAATTGACTCATGTGATTGATGAATGTTTGCAGCTCCTGAGGATATATCCAGAGCAAACTGAGCCCAATCACGAAAAAATAGGAAAGGAAGAAGGAGTTGCTTCACAGAGAATTGAGGTAAGGGAATTTTATTGGCTCTTAGAGATACCTATACGCGTTTTCGGGCGCATTACGGTTTTTAGAATGTTTGAGGGTCATAGGAAAAGAATTAAATGTTTGAAGGGCAAAGAAAATTGAGGATTTTGAAAAGTTCATGAAAAGCAAGAACATGAGGTTCTTGAGTCTTTTACTGCTTTTTAGCATGTTGATAATTCTATTAAAATAGAATTATTTGTGCTTAATTTCTTAATTAATTATTTTAATCCCTATATTATTTTATTAATTATCCCCTCAATTTAATTAAAATTCTCTTGTGTGTAGGTAAATTAAATCCGAATGAATTTCAGTCGTTTCGGTAGAAAATGGGTTGAAAATGGGCTAAAAGAGACTGGACCACTACCACCACCACCTATGCAGCCCCAGCACTTACCAGCAGCTGCAGCTGAGAAGAAGCCCTTGCTTGAGGAATTGTTCATGACTATCCTGCAAAATCAAGTTGCCTCAATTAAGAATTTGGAAGTTCAGGTTGGACAAATAGCTAGTGCTCTTAGCCAGCGTCCACAAGGGACCCTTCCCAGTAACACTGAAGCTAACCCTGTTAGGCAGAGGAAGGGTAAGGAACATGTGAAAGCCATAACCCTTAGGAGCGGTAGAGATCTAGAGGATCCACAAGTTAAGTCCAGTCCTATAAAGCCCACATTGGTAGAGCCCATAGGATCAAAAAAGGTAGCTCAGAAAGAGCAGGAACATCAGGATCAGGCTGCAAAGGAATCTAAGTTAGGCGCTTCTTCATCTTTACCTGTTTCTTCTTCATAACCTTCCTCTTCATCTGATACTACACATGTTACCACTACACCTCTTTCGGTTAGACCACCAGTGCCTTTCCCTCAGAGGTTCTAAAATCAGAAACTTGATCATCAATTCGCGAAATTTCTTGAGGTTTTTAAGAAGCTTCACATCAACATTCCTTTCGCAGATGCTTTAGAGCAAATGCCAAGTTATGTGAAGTTTATGAAGGATATCCTCTAGGGGAAGAGAAGATTGGAAGATTATGAGACGGCGGCCTCAATAGAGGAATGTAGTGCAATTATTCAGAGGCGATTACCCCACAAGCTCAAAGATCTAGGGAGTTTTACCATACTGTGCACCATAGGGGATCAATTTTTTAGTAGAGCTTTATGTGATCTAGGAGCTAGTATCAATCTTATGCCTTGGTCTATTTACCAAAAGCTAGGAGTAAGGGATACAAAGCCTACCACAGTGACCCTTCAGTTAGCTGATAGGTCCATTAAATATCCGAAGGGGGTCATTGAGGATGTATTAGTGAAGGTGGACAAGTTCATTTTCCCTGCAAATTTTATTTTATTAGACATGGAGGAAGACAGGGAAGTCTCCATTATTTTAGGCAGACCTTTCCTAGCTACTGGTAGGACGTTAATTGATGTATAAAAGGGGGAGTTAACCATGAGAGTTCAAGATCAGGAGGTAACATTTAATGTTTTCAAATCTTTAAGGTTCCTTGATGACTCTCATGATTGTTTTAGGATGGATTTAGTAGATAAGGACATCACTGAGGAGTTTTCTAAAACCCATCCATTGAACCCTCTAGAAGCTTCTTTGGTGAAATTTGTTAATCTTAAGGAATACAGTGAGGATGATGATCAGGTGTATAAGGCTTTACAGTTATTAGAGGTTACTCCTTTCGAGGAAATTACCCAATTTGAGATTTTAGACACTTCATCTATTCCAGCTTTAGATGTCTTTCCATCCACCAGTGATCCTCCAGCTTTAGAGCTTAAGTCCTTACCCTCACACCTTAGATATGCTTACTTAGGTGAATCCTCCACTAGACCGGTGATAGTGTCTATTGCTCTCTCTAGTCATCAGGAAGCGAAATTACTACAAGTTTTGAGAGAGCACTAGAAGGCTATAGACTAGTCTATCTCTGATCTCAAGGGTATTAGTCCTTTAATCTGCATGCACAAGATACTGTTGAAGGAATGGTATAGGTCATCAGTAGAGCACCAACGTCGATTGAACCCTGTAATGAAAGAAGTGCTCAAAAAGGAGATAATTAAGTGGTTTGAGGCAGGGATCATATATCCCATTTTTGACAGTGCTTAGGTGAGCCCAGTTCAATCTTTCTCGAAGAAGGGAGGGATGACGGTGATTGAGAATGAGAACAATGAGCTCATCCCCGCTAGGACTGTCACTGGTTGGCGAGTATATATGGATTATAGGAAACTCAACAAGGCCACCAGAAAAGACCACTTCCCTTTACCCTTTATTGACCAAATGTTAGACAGATTAGCTGGTCATGAATTCTATTGCTTGCTGGATGGATATTCTGGGTACAACAGATAGCTATAGCCCTGGAAGACCAAGAAAAGACTACCTTCACCTGTCCCTATGGGACATTTACTTTTAGGAGAATGCCATTTGGCCTATGCAATGCACCTGCTATCTTCCAGCGTTGCATGATGGCCATATTTCATGATATGGTGGAGGATTTTCTTTAGGTTTTCATGGATGATTTTTCTGTATTTGGGGATAGCTTTGAGTTGTGTTTGCATAATTTGGCACTTGTTTTGAAAAGGTGTGAAGAAACGAATTTAGTGCTTAATTGGGAGAAGTGTCACTTTATGGTTAAGGAAGGAATAGTGCTGGGGCACAAAATTTCTGCTAGGGGGATAGAAGTGGATAAAGCTAAGGTGGAAATTATTGAGAAGTTACCTCCCCCTACCTCTGTTAAAGGGATTCGAAGTTTCCTGGGCCATGCGGGATTTTACAAAAGGTTCATTAATGATTTTTCTCAGATCTCTAAGCCTTTATGTAATCTTCTGGAAAAAAGACACTGCATTTTGCTTTGATGAACGATGCTTGGGAGCATTTAAGACTTTGAAGGAAAAATTAGTTACAGCCCCTGCAATTATAGCTCTGGATTGGAGTTTAACTTTTAAGCTTATGTGTGATGCAAGTGATTATGCTGTTGGGGCTGTACTAGGACAAAGAAAAGGAAGAGTCTTTTATGCTATCTATTACGCAAGCAAAACTCTGAATGAAGCCTAGATGAATTATGCTACTACCGAGAAGGAGCTATTGGCTATAGTATTTGCGTTTGATAAATTTTGCTCTTGTCTCATTGGTACTAAGGTAGTAGTATATATTGATCATGCTGCCATTAAGTACTCAGTCTCCAAGAATGATGCAAAGCCTAGGCTGATTAGATGGATCCTCCTGCTGCAGGAGTTCGACTTGGAGATTAGGGATAGGAAGGGAACGGAGAATCAGGTTGCTGACCATCTATCTAGATTAGAGAGCAAACTTAAAGAATATGGTACAGTTATTAATAAGTCTTTTCCTGATGAGCAGTTATTTACTTTTGGGCACTCCAGTTTGCCTTGGTACGCTGATTTTGTAAACTACTTGGTGAGCAATGTGATGCCACCTAATTTGACTGCCCAACAAAAGAAAAAGTTTTTAAGTGATGTCAAGTATTATGTTTGGGATGAACCTTTTCTGTACAAGCAATGTAAAGATCAAATTCTAAGGAGGTGTGTTCCCATGGAAGAAGTAGAAGATATACTTAGACATTGTCATTCTTCGGATTATGGAGGACACTTTGGAGGAGAAAGGATAACTGCCAAGGTTTTGCAATCTGGATATTACTGGCCCACGTTATTTAAGGATGTCCACTATTTTGTGCTGAAATGTGATAGATGTCAGAGGGCAGGTAATATTTCCAAAAGAAATGAGATGCCTCTGACTAATATTTTAGAAGTAGAGCTCTTTGATGTATAGGGTATTGACTTCCTAGGACCTTTTGTTCCTTCATATGGCAATCTCTAAATTTTAGTGGCCGTAGATTATGCGTCGAAATGGGTTGAAGCAGTGGCTTTACTGACTAATGATGCTAAGGTGGTGATAAAGTTTTTTAAGAAGAATATTTTTACAAGATTCGGCACACCCAAGGCCATCATTTGTGATGGGGGATCCCACTTTTGCAACAGGAGTTTTGATGGGCTTTTAAAGAAATATGGGGTTAAACATAAGGTAGCCACTGCTTATCACCAACAGACGAGTGGCCAAGTAGAGTTGTCCAATGGAGAGATTAAGGGGATATTGGAGAAGACAGTGAACCCAAATAGGAAGGACTGGTCCATTAGGTTAGATGATGCATTTTGGGCCTATAGGACCGCCTTCAAAACACCTTTAGTAATGTCCCCTTATCAGCTTGTTTATGGTAAGGCCTGTCATTTACCAGTGGAGCTTGAGTAAAAGGCCTATTAGGCCCTTAAGAACCTGAATTTCAATTTAGATGCAGCGGGGGAGAAGAGGCTGCTACAGCTTAACCAGTTAGATGAGTTTAGGTTGCATGCATATGAGAATGCCAAGCTCTATAAGGAAAAGACTAAGCGATGACATGATAAGAAAATCAAGGAGAGACACTTCGAGTTAGGACAACAAGTACTGCTCTTCAATTTTTGCTTGAAGTTGTTTCCAGGAAAGCTTAGGTCTAGGTGGACAGGACCCTTCATCATTACACAAGTATTCCCTCATTGAGCCATTGAAATCATGGATGAAACCCTGAAGCAACCCTTTAAGGTTAATGGGTGTAGACTGAAGCATTATTTTGGGGGAGGATTTGACCGTCAGCATTCTGTTACCACTTTAGCTGATCCTCCTACTTCTGATCCTGCTACATAACTTCACTCTATTTAATGCTGTTTTATTTTTCTTTTTACTTTTTTTATAGTTCTTTGTTCTTTTCTGCTGCTCCTTTCTTTGTTTCTTTTGCAGATTGCTTTTATAGTATCACCTTCTCATCAAGCTTCGATTATTCTTCATCATCATCAGATAGGGGAGTATTATGTTCTTAAGTTTCAATTCTTATATTATCTGCACACTGAGGACACTGTGCACTTTAAGTTTGGGGGTGGGGATATCACTTCAGCATTTTTGAAAATTTTGGGAAAAAATGAAATTTTGTTTTCGAAAATTAAGCTTACATTGTTGGATTTTGGGATGATTTAGTACTTAGCATGTAGTTTTCCCATATTCTGATGATATAACCCATGATTTGGTCTGACTTTAATTGAATAAGAAGCATGATTATAGGAAAAACATGAAGTTAAATTCTTGAATTTGTCTTGATTCTAATTGTGATTTCCTCATCTTATGCACATGTCATGTCATGAATCTATACATTTATTTAGAGAAAGCTTATATGGACATAGGATTGCATTTGTTCAGTTGATTTTGTGCATCATATTCTAGAATTTGTTTGATCTTATCTTGAGGCGAAATATTAGATCACACTTAATTAGGGAGATGATTTAGGCCATCTTTGGATCGTTTGAGCCTTTCTAGCCATCCCTGTACATATTTTACCCCTAGTCACCCATCTGAGCCAAATAAGCTTTTCTCTGTAAATACACTTGCACATTTTTCCTTAGCTTAAACACTCTTTTCCTATCCCTTACCTCGAAAGCTGTAAATTCACTAGGATATATCTTGAGCTATCTACATATGGGTTATAGGTGATAGTGAAATTCAATAAAAAAAAAAAAAGAAAAGAAAAGAAGAAAAAGAAGAAGAAGAAAAATACAAAAATAGAAAAAAATGTTTAGCAAAATAAATAAGTTTAGGGGAATAATTATGAGTTCTTATATTAAATATCCTAGAAGTAATGCATGTTGAGGGGTAATTAAACCTAAATCGACTTTATCATACCTTAGCCCTAGCCTTACATTACAGGCTGAATGAAGTCCTATTGATATTTGGTTAAGTGTGACTATATTAGTGGAGAGATAAGTGAAAAGCAAACTTATGGGAATGATCAGTTGTCATTGACTTTGCATTCACTGTGTTTGCATAATCTGATATGGGTAAGGTACTGTGAAGTGCCTTTGACATTTTCACACACACATGAGGAGTCCAATTTGGGTTAGGACTTCTGATTGAATGATTCTGAGTGTTAGACTTGTAACTATGAATCTTTGATATCAGAGTTTGTACTTTTTCTTTGAGGATAATATTTGGGAGATCAATATGTTTAGTAATTATCATTCCTACATGTATTTTGTTTTGCTTGAGGACAAGCAAAAGCTCAAGTTTGGGGGTGTGATAATTCTATTAAAATAGAATTATTTATGCTTAATTTCTTCATTATTTATTTTAATCCCCATATTATTTTATTAATTATCCCCTCAATTTAATTAAAATTCTCTTGTGTGCAGGTAAATTAAATTCGGATGAATTTCAGTTGTTTCGGTAGAAAATGGGCTAAAAGAGACTGGACCACTACCATTTCGCAGTCTGAGTCACCATTCATTGTAGAGACGTGTGATGTCGGGTGTTCGTATTTTATTCGCCTCGAAAAGATAAGATTGACGGATATTGTGCCCACCTTCTGGAAGACACACGCCGAGCTACATCGCACATCCAAGTGGACAAAAAGACAAATGACGTGGAAATATCTTCTCTACAGCGAATGGAATGAAGACAAGTGGCCAAACAATGCCAACTCATCTAGTATTGAAAATTACAATTGTACCCCCAATTTTGTGTATAAATAGAATATGATGAGCAATTGAAAAGAGAGTTTTTTTTTTTTTTAGGGTAGCTTTAGTTTTTTTTTTTTTAGGTTAAAATTTTATTATTAGGTTTTATATTTTCCTTAGGTTTTCTTTTAAGCTTTTCACGTTGGCTGGTGACAGCAGCCACCATTTTTATGTCTTCTCGGTTTGCCTAAGTTTCCATTTTACTATTTTATAATACATTTTACTTCTTTAATGCAAAGCTTTGTCTCTTTTTATTGTCTATTCCCGGTTCCTGTTCACTTTTTATTGTATTCTTTAACTCTTCATTCATTTAGAGCTTAAGGGTTTGTTATGCTTCGCCCATGACTGCCAATATATTGTTCTGTGCTACGGTGCGGGTTTGATGCTAGGCATTGTCCTTGCACTATTGGCAAAATGGAACGATGATGGATGATAGAAGGATGAAGCAATAAGTAGCGACAGGATCTTTGTGTTTCCTTGTTTTACTGCTGTCTTCATTTGTATTTTAAACTTTACTCAATGTTTTTAATTACTATCTGCGTGTGTCAGGACCCGTTCTCAATCCATGACTTTAACCAAAATCAATACAAATTTTTCGCATTTTAACTTACCTTTTCTCTCTTCAATGGTTGGGCTGTGATTCGATGTCAGAGTCCTCACTTACCACATTTTCCATTATCATACATACATGTCAATATACTATTACTGACTGTAACTACTTTTATTATATATGTAAGATTATTTAAAATCAAATACAAATACATTTCCCATAATATATATCGTATACATCACTGTGCTGTTTCTATATTTAGATACATAACCGTACAAAATCTGTATACCTGGCGATCGATAGGAACTAGCAGTGGACTCAGGAATACTATCCCTCGATAGCTCTCGCTCTACTGACGCTTTGTAAAGAGATGTAAAGAAAGGGGGGTGAGCATACAACCCTCTCAGTAAGGAAATCAGGCAAGCAAGTAGATATCTACACTATCTACTCAAAATAATGCTATGCCTTGAAAACATTATTTCCTTTACTCACTTTAAAAGCATGTCTTTAAATATAATATATATACATGTACAGATTAAATCCCATGTACAGAATCATGCTTTCTTTCTCAAATGTAGGCATGTAGTGCAAAACAATGCATCGTATATAAATCATGCCTTTATGTAAATCATGCCATGTATATTTAAATCACAATAAATATGGCATTTAAATCATACACATCACAAAATTGGAGTTCGACCCATCCCTCGGTTCTGTCCGCAATTTAAATCAGTCAATCAATGTGATACATCATGTGAGACTCTGTGGTGAAATGCAAATAGTATCCTGAACTATGATCATATCCGACATGTGAACCCAAGCCACACAGATCTCGGTGTGCGGGGTATCACTGCTGCAATGGGAGGATGGTCAGTCCATTACAACCGTCAGCTATACACAACTCACGGTACAGCGTACTCCCATGCCCCGGGCACGGTACAAAGTACACCCGTGGACCCTACATCACAGTCAGGGTGCCTGCCATAGGTCTTAGCCCTCAAACCATGGAATATCATACCACATCTCTAATACCCTCATGCTGGCCATCTTCTAATGATGTGACACTCAGTCACACAAGGATGCGGCATGGGTTGGTAACATGTATTATATATCACATACAGTGCGCGCCTTTGAGTGCGACACACAGTCGACACTACGCTCGAACACTGTTTCACATCACAAACTCAACTCTAGTGCGAGTAAACCTCCAGCAACTAGGTCAATACATAGTTCATGTATTAAATCAAGTACGAGCAATAGCTCTAGTACCATGGTATGTATAATATCATCAAATCAAGTACGAGCAATAGCTCCAGTACTATGTCATGTATAAACCATGAAGAATCGAGTACGAGCAACGCTCCAGTACTCTGTCATGTATCTCATGTAAAACTTGAGTACGAGCTAATCGCTCCAGTACTCTGTCATGCATATATCATATAAAACTGAGTACGAGTAAAAACTCCAGTACTCTATCATGTATGTCATGGAAATCTAGTGCAAATCAAAATCCAGCACTAATGTATGTGGAAAATATATGAAATCCAGTGCGAGCTGTGCTCTAGCATGATTCATTCTCACATAATATGATAGATGGCTCTTTAAAAAGGGATTGTTTACAAAATATTAAAATCAGCACTATAAAGTGTGCTTAAGTCACATCAACCTTAAAATCATTAGCCCATCTATTTATTTTCATGCTAAACAGCAGTTAAACACTCACAATAGTAGTTTCCATGCTTTTTGCAACTTTTCACAAAAGTTGACTTTTTGACTAACTAGGGGCAAGATCGTAATTTGCCACTATCGGGTCGCAATAATTATTATTCACTTTCTCTGACCCTCAGAGTTTTTAAGTGAATGTAAAAGCAGACGAAAATACATGCAGGTATCTCTAACTACTCACAAAAGTCCCTTACCTGCAATCACTCGAGAAATTTCACTTTCTCTGTGCTGCTCGTTCCAGTAGTCTGATTTGCTCCTCCAATAATCTCTGGAGCTGCATATAACCATTTATCAGGTCAATTACACTTTTCCTACTGTATTTCACATTAAATACAGTCTATTTCCCTTAATTGTGCTCGTTTACTCTAAATGGGCATAAATACTTTAATTGGGCCTTAATCCGTATTAAACCCATTTTCCACTTATTATTTCCCTTCATCAGGGTCTATCGACTCATTGGGCCTATCAATACCCATTGGGATTTATTCCAAACTCTTTGGATAGCCCATATATCATTTACGATAGTTAATTCAAAATTTTGAATATAATTCACTAAATACGGAATTTAATCCGAAATGCGTAAAATAAATCTTAAATACGCAATAATCACATAAATTGTCGTAAATGAGCTTTACTTACCTGAGATTGTGTGATGGTATGCAAATCGAAGTTCGATCGGGCTTTCGTTCGGAATTTATCGTCGAACTGTAAAATTTTATTTATTTAACTCCGAGTCAATTTTCGATTAAATATAATTTAAATAAATTTATCGAAAATCAAATCGGTCACTTTTGACCTCGTATCGACTTACCCGAAGTCTGGTGAAATCCTAAAAATTTCCCTTTTCCTTTTTCTTTCTTTTTCTTCTTTTTCCCATGTTCTGCTTGGTTGAACCGGTCCGGTCCGGTTCAGGGCAGAACCTTCTTCACTAAACCATCGACCGGTTTAGGCTTCCTTTGGTCATGTCGGCGTATTCCGGCCGATTCCCGACGCATCACCACTGCAGTTCGGCGCGCCTCAGCCTGGGTAACACTCGACTGGGCTCAATCGGGACCAAGCACCGCCGGTTGTCGCCGAATCTCTTCTTTTCCTCCACGGCTTCTCCTCTTCGATTCGCCGGCGTCCGGCGTCGGTGGAGGTTGTGACCGGTGCTGATGGGTGCGCACAGTCCTCCTCTTTCTTTTTCGGCCCCTTTCCTGGCTGTGGGGTCGCCGATGCTCGTCGGTGACTCCTTCTTCCTCGGTCGGCTTCACGCGGTTTCCTCTCCTCTCTCCCCGTGTTTTCTCTTCAGATTTCGTTTTTCTTTTCTTTTTTTATAATATATTTTTATTATTATTTTATTATAAAAATAATAATATAAATCCTAAAAATATCCCAAAATATCTAAAAATATCTTAAAAAATCATATTAAATTCATTTAATCCGTAAATGAATTTACCAATCCGATTTTACCTTTTAGGTATATTTTTCCACTATTTTTGGGCTCATTTTTCGAGGTAAAAATTTTGATAAATTCTAATATATTTATATCTTGATCAATTGGGCTCGAAATTAAATATTTTCCTCGATTTTCATCAAGATTCCTCAATTTCATATTTTTAATTAAATTATCTTATTGAAATTATACCGAATTTTAGTCATTTGACCGTTTTACCCCTGCACTCGTTCAGGAATCAACTTAACCCTTATCTCGCTGTTATGTAGCTTACATGCATTTTTAATTTCTCAAATTGTCGATTGCATGTTAGTAAATACTCTTCTTATGATTCAACTATGTAATAAAGTGTTCATACACATAGGAATCATAAGGAACAAGCTACATAAAAATCCGGGTCTGACAATCCTCCCCCACTCAGAAAATTTGGTCCTCCAAATTAGAACCAAGTTAGTCATCAAATAGGTGAGGGTACTTCTCTCGTATCAGACTCTTTAGCTCCCAAGTAGCTTCCTCTGAAGTATGATGCTGCCAGAGAATCTTCACTAATCTGATGGTCTTCGATCTCAATACCTTCTCCTTCCTATCCAATATCCAAATCGGTCTCTCAACATATGACATGTCCTCTCGGAGCTCCAAAGGCTCGTAACTAATCACATGTGCCGGATCCGGGTGATACTTCCGAAGCATCGATATGTGGAAGACGTTATGGACACCTGATAAGTCCGATGGCAATGCCAACCTATACGCCTTATCTCCCACTCGATCAAGTATCTCAAAGGGTCCAATATAGCGAGGATTTAGTTTCCCTCTCTTCTCAAATCTCGCTATGCCATTGGAAGGAGAAACTCTCAAAAACATGGATTCACCAACTGTAAACTCTAGTGGCCTACATCTCCTGTCAGCGTAACTCTTCTGTTTGCTCTGAGCTGTCCTCAGTCTCTCTACAATCAAGTGGATGTCCTCAGATGCTTGTGTAACCATGTCAGGAGCGAAAATCTTACGGTCACCCACTTCTTCCCATCCAATAGGGGAACGACATCTACGGCTATACAAAGCCTCATACGATGCCATCCCGATACTCGAATGATAACTGTTGTTGTAGGCGAACTCGGCTAGTGGCAGGTGGTCATCCCAGGAGCCTCTAAAATCTGGCACACATGCTCTCAACATATCCTCCAGAGTCTGTATAGTCCTATCTGACTGACCATCTGTCTGAGGATGGAAAGCGGTGCTCACTGGTACACAGTGTAACCTCACTACCTCGCGTACATATAGTTCTGCTAATGAACTCAGAGTATCGGTCGCTCTCATAGCTAGGAAGTGGGTTGACTTTGTCAGTCTGCGACGATCACCCATATAGCATCGTGATTCCTGCGGGTTCTCGGTAAACCCATCACGAAATCTATAGTGATATGCTCCCATTTCCATGTTGGTATAGGTAGAGGCTGCAACAACCCTGCAGGTTTCTGATGCTCTACCTTCACCTACTGACATACGAGACACTTTGCCACAAAGTCTGCTACATCTCTCTTCATACTCGACCACCAGTATACCTTCTGGAGGTTCTGATACATCTTGTTACTCCCCGGATGTAACGTATACTTCGACGAATGAGCTTCCGCCAATATCAATCTCCTGAGTCCTGGATCCTCGGGAACACATAATCTACCTCTGAACCTCAGTAGTCCGTCCAAACTCAACTCAAAATCAGTCACTGTGCCCTTCTGCATCTGACTACTCACATCCATACAAAATGGATCGGTCTGCTGAGCCACTCTGATCCTGTCCAATAGGTCTGGCTCCAAGCGTAGACTAGCTATCACATAGCTTGTATCTATGTCAGAAGGTACAACTCCCAAACTGAGGCTAGCAAACTGCTCTAGCAAATCATGTTCCCTAACCTTCATATACGATACCATCCCTAGGCTCTTCCTACTCAAGGCATCGGCTACAACATTAGCCTTACCCAGATGATAAAGTATCTCACAATCGTAGTCCTTCCGAAGCTCTAGCCATCTTCTGTCTCATGTTCAGCTCTTTCTGTGAGAACAGATACTTGAGGCTCTTGTGGTCGGTAAATATCTGGAACTTCTCGCCATACAAGTAGTGGCGCCATACTTTCAACGCAAACACTACTGCTGCTAGCTCCAAATCATGGGTCGGATAGTTCTTTTCATGATCCTTCAGCTGTCGAGATCCATAAGCAACTACCTTCCCATCCTACATCAATACACAGCCCAGTCCCTGATGCGAAGCATCGGTATACACTGCAGATCCTCTTGAGCTAGTAGGGATAGTGAGAATCGGAGTGGTGGTCAATCGACGCTTCAACTCCTCAAAACTCTTCTCACAATCCTCGTTCCATATGAACGGTGCACTCTTTCGAGTAAGACGTGTCAACGGAGCAGCCAACTTCGAAAATCCCTCAACAAATCTTCGATAGTATCTAGCTAAACCCAGAAAACTCCTGATCTCGGTGATTGTCCTCTGCTATTCCCACTGAACTACAGCCTCTATCTTAGATGGATCAACTGATACACCATCTCTCGATACAACATGTCCCAAAAATGAGATCTGTGATAACCAAAAGTCACACTTACTGAGCTTAGCATATAACTCATGCTCTCGTAACGTCTGCAACACGATCCTGAGGTGCTCCTCATGTTCCTCCTTGGATCTCGAGTATATCAATATGTCATCAATAAAGACGATAACAAACTGGTCCAAATATGGCTTGAATACATCGTTCATCAAAGCCATGAAAGCAGCTGGAGCATTCGTCAGTCCGAATGGCATGACCAAGAACTCATAATGGCCATATCGGGTACGAAATGCTATCTTGGGTACATCTCCACTCTGAACTTTCAGCTAATGTTACCCAGACCTCAGGTCAATCTTAGAAAAGACCTGTACTCCCTGAAGCTGATCTAACAAGTCATCAATGTGTGGAAGGGGGTATCTATTCTTGATGGTGGCCTTATTCAACAATCGGTAGTCTATACACAATCGGAGGCTCACATCCTTCTTCCTCACAAATAGAACCGGTGCTCCCCACGGTGAAACACTCGGTCGTACAAAACCCCTATCTAACAGCTCCTGTAACTGTCTCTTGAGCTCCTCCAGGTCAACTAAGGCCATGCGATATGGTGGTCTCGAAATAGGCTCCATACTAGGCACCAAATCTATACAGAACTCCATCTTTCTGTCTAGTGGTAACCCTGGCAATTCATCCGAAAAAACATCTGGGTACTCACTGACCACAGTAATATCTGACAACTCCGGATGTGCCTTATCCATATCTACCACGTACGCAATGAAACCTTGATATGTTGAAGGTTTTTCTAAGTCAGTAATCATGTAATAATCATAACTACTCCTTTCATTTATTCTTATTAAACTTTACAACATATCTAGTAGGGTTAGGAAACATAACTGTCTTAGCATAACAATCTAAAACAGCATGGTTTGCAGATAGCCAATCCATTCCTAATATTATATCAAAGTCACTCATACTTAGTAATATTAGATTGGCTGTCATCTCCTTATCCCCTACTCTCAACTTGCAGTCATTAAATACATATTTTACAACTTGACTACTATTTATAGGTGTACTAATCAACATCATCATACATAAATGTGTACGCTCTACATGTCTTGCTAATTTACATGCAAATAAAGGCGATACAAAAGAATGCGTGCACCAGGATCAATTAAAACATATGTTTCAATATCATAAATCAGGATGTTACCTCGAATCACATCCGATGAAGCATCTGTTGTCCCCTTGTCTAAACCATGAACTCGCCCTTGACCCATCACTTGTTTCCCCTTCTCCTCTGCCGTCGCTCTACCTTTCTGAGCAGACGTACCAGCTGGAGTTCTATCAGGCTCCCTGCCCCTCAGTGATGCAGTAACAAATGTCTCCGGGCACTCTTTAGCCATATGCCCCTGTTTCCCACATCAAAAACATACTATAGTACTCTGTGGACATGGTCTATCTCCATGTGGTCTACCGCATCTTCTGCACTGCTCTACAGTAGGCCTCTATCCTCCCATGAAAATGCCCTTCGCTGGGGCTACAGTCGGATAAGCAGGAGGTCTAGCATACCTCTCTCGTGCCTCCTTTATCCGTGATCTCTTACCGAAGAGTCTCTTCCCTCCTTGATAACTGAAATCTCTAGCCGACCTCTTCTTCTGTATATCTCGGCTACGGTTAAACTTCCCAAACTCAAAAGCATTCCTCTCGTAATCTTGCTCACACAGTTGCGCCCTGCGCACTGCTTCCTCATAGGTCACTATATCTAATGGAACCAACCTGGACCGTAGAATCGGTCTCAACCCGTCGATAAACCTGTGGACCTTCCTGGTCTCACTATACATGGTATCCGGGTCATATCTCCCTAGGGATAGGAATTGAGTCTCATACTCGTCCACAGATAAACTCCCCTGGTTTAGTCCCAAAAACTCTGCCTGTAGTTTCTGTTGTGCGGTGTCGGGAACAAACTGCCTCCTAAAGGCCTCCTGAAATATCTCCCAACTGATATCTATGTGTCGGGATCTCGATATAGGTCGGGTGGACTTCCACTAATGCTCTGCAGCTCCCTTCAGTAGGAACGCAGCAAACGCGACCATCTCCGAGGTCGTACACTCGAAGAATCCATAAAGCTTCTCCAGCTCTGCTAACCACTCCTCAGCAGCTACAGGGTCCTTGACCCTACTAAAGGATGGAGGTCTAAACTTCTGGAATTCTCGCAACCGATGCAGATCACATCCATATCCTAATCCACTACCACCCAAAATCGGTAGGGGTGTAGGAGTATCTACAGTCCTCTGTGCATCAGCTATCTGCGTAGGTGTATCAGGGGCAACTGCCTCTCCTGTCGCAGCTCCTGCCTCCTGTCTCTGCCTACTTGGCATCGTCTGTGCCAATATCTCGACAATCGTCTCGAGACTACGCTCTAATCTCGTAAAACGCGTCTCGGCACACTCGGGTACCTCAGTAGTACCTGTAGTCTCATGCGTAGGTAATGGTTTAGCAGCAGCTCGTCCCTCGGGTCTATCTCCCCGACCTCGAGCCCTACCTCTCGTAACTCTACCACTACGCGTATTTGCCATATAGGCAAAGTTCCTGCATTCATAATAATGAATTAGTCCGTTCCTATATGGTATACACAGTTATATCTAAACACAGCACAGTACTATAGGGATGTACACTTTCCTATTTTCTAACACCGACTCACATCAGACCAACCTCAGCTCTGATACAATTCTGTCAGGACCCGTTCTCAATCCATGACTTTAACCAAAATCACTACAAATTTTTTGCATTTTAACTTACTTTTTCTCTCTTCAATGGTTGGGCTGTGATTCGATGTCAGAGTCCTCGCTTACCACATTTTCCATTATCATACATACATGTCAATATACTATTACTGACTGTAACTGCTTTTATTATATATGTAAGATTATTTAAAATTTAATACAAATATATTTCCCATAATATATATATCGTATACATCACTGTGCTGTTTCTATGTTTAGATACATAACCGTAAAAAATCTGCATACCTGGCGATCAATAGGAACTAGCAGTGGACTCAGGAATACTATCCCTAGATAGCTCTCGCTCTACTGACGCTCTGTAAAGAGATGTAAAGAAAGGGGGTGAGCATACAACACGCTCAGTAAGGAAATCAGGCAAGCAAGTAGATATCTACACTATCTACTCAAAATAATGCTATGCCTTGAAAACATTATTTCCTTTACTCACTTTAAAAGCATGTCTTTAAATATAATATATATACATGTACAAATTAAATCTCATGTATAGAATCATGCTTTCTTTCTCAAATGTAGGCATGTAGTGCAAAACAATGCATCATATATAAATCATGCATTTATGTAAATCATGCCATGTATATTTAAATCACAATAAATATGGCATTTAAATCATACACATCATAAAATCAGAGTCCAACCCATCCCTCGGTTCTGTCCGTAATTTAAATCAGTCAATCAATGTGATATATCATGTGAGACTCTGTGGTGAAATGCAAATAGCATCCTGGACTATGATCATATCCGACATGTGAACCCAAGCCACACAGATCTCGGTGCGTGGGGTATCACTGCTGCAACGAGAGGATGGTCAGTCCATTACAACCGTCAGCTATACGCAACTCACGGTACAGCGTACTTCCATGCCCCAAGCACGGTACAAAGTACACCCATGGACCCTACATCACAGTCAGGGTGCTTGCCATAGGTCTTAGCCCTCAAACCATGGAATATCATACCACATCTCTAATACCCTCATGCTAGCCATCCTCTCATGATGTGTGTCACGACCCGAATTACCTAAAAATCAGAGTAAATTTTTCGCTTTTTCATTTATTATTTAATTCTTACCTTTCTCTCGTCGTGACCATCCTACAACACAGTTGGGCTATGATTCGGTGTTAGTCACCTCTCACTATTACCAATCCATTTCCATAATCATATATCAGAGTCTACTATCCTTTTGACTTTAAATAAACACATACCCAATGGTATTTGCATGACTCTACATCCCCGACATCATATCCATTTACAGTACTGTGCATTACATATTTAGATACAAAACCATACAAATGTGTATACCTGTCTCTCGATGGGAAGCAGCAAATATCAACCATGCAAGTCCTCAGCCGCTCAATATCTATTGCAAGTGCTCTGAAAAGATGGAAAAATAAGGGGGGTGAGCAAACCACACGCTCAGTAAGGCAATTATGCAAGTAAGTAGA
The DNA here is from genome assembly GCA_033439115.1 of Firmiana major. Classification (NCBI taxonomy): domain Eukaryota; kingdom Viridiplantae; phylum Streptophyta; class Magnoliopsida; order Malvales; family Malvaceae; genus Firmiana; species Firmiana major. The sequence continues at coordinate 35,869,086 of CM065907.1, read as the reverse complement.
TAGCTCCACTATCTACATGCTCATAATGCCATGCCCTTAAATCCATTTCTTTTCATTTAAAATTTACACGCACAAAGTCATGCATATTCAATGCCATAGTTTATCCAAAACTATTTGTGCATATATAAATCATGTAACTCATGCATTCAAAGCATTTTATGTGACATCATTAAATCATATTCAGCATGAATTAAATCAAAATCATGCATTACTTCATGCGATATAAAACAAATCGCGGGATATAATCATTTCATGAATTTATCATTTAAGCATGGAAAAGCACATCATGCTACTGCATTTAAATCATTTCATTAAAATTGCAGTAAAAACTAACCCTTCCGGGTCAATCATCTCATAAAACAATTCATTAAAATTCATTATAAAACTCGGTTATAAAACCACCCTTCTTTCAGGGTCACATTTCATAAAATCATAAAATCGTCAAATCGTCAAATCGGGGGCCTGACCCCTCCTTCGGGTCTACCCTGGTCTAATAGACCACAAGTTATATCATGTGAGACAATTAGGTAAGTATCAGTAACATCGAGGACTATGGCCATATCCTAGTGATCCCTGGCAACACGGTACCTAGTGTGCGGGGTATCACACCTGAAACGGGAGGTGGGTCGTCCTACCCGCCAGAACAGCATAACACCAGGATTGCGAGGGCAAGGCTTGCTGCCTCGTGGCTAATGCCACTCCACTCCAACAATCCCCACGGTACAGCGTACTCCGCGTGACATACACGGTACAACGTACTCCGTGAACCCAAGCTCAATCAGGGGTGCCTGTAATAGGTCTTATCCACCCATATCATATCTGTCTCAGAGTGCACGTGTGAGCATATCATCTCACTGTGACACACAGTCTACAGGAGGCTCCAACACGGCTATATGCATGTAATATAAATCCCTGTGCGAGCGAAGCTCAAGCACGGCTCCATGCATATTCATGATATCTGAAAATCTCGTGCGAGGGAAGCTCTAGCACGGTTTCATAAAAATCAGTGAAATCTGCGTACGAGCAGCGCTCCAGTACGACTTAAACTGATTATAATTTCATGTGAATTCCACGTACGAGCAACGCTCTAGTACGGATATGTATATAAATTCAGTGAAAACCTCGTACGAGAAAAACTCCAGTACGGCATTCAAATGAATTATGAAAACCATATAAAACTTTGTGCGAGCAACGCTCCAGCACAAATGAATGCTCAAGTAAATCAAATCTCGTGCGAGTTATACTCCAGCACGGCTTTATGCATAACTAAATCAAATCTCGTGCGAGTTACACTCCAGCACGGCTTTATGCAATATTAAATCAAAACAGGATGCGAGCTAAGCTCCAGCATCTCTCATGCATGTCAAATCATTAAAAGTAGTGCGAGTAATCGCTCCAGCACTATTTTATGCATACCACGTCAAAACAAATCAAAACATGTCAAAACATGTCAAAACAGAGTGCGAGCTAGGCTCCAGCAGCTCTCATTTCACAATATTAAAAATCAGTGCGAGCACCATGCTCTAGCACATTTCATGCATATGATGTCACAAGTCGGTGCGAGCAATTGCTCAAGCACATTTATGCACATTCACAAACGCAGATATAGTGCGAACTACGTGTCGGCACTATCTGTTTCCATATAAACTTGATAGTTGGCCGTTTTCCAAAGAAATTTCCATTTAATTATTAATAACACCTACGTAGTGTTATTTTGTGAAATTAAACAATTTCTGGCCAATCTATTGCTTTGCTTTGATTAAAACCAATAAAATTTCTTAATCATCAAAAATCCTTAAATCATGCATTTCATGCATGTCATGCTTTCACCATCCTTAGGTGAACTTCCCTCAATAGGGGTAAAATAGACATTTCACCTATTTCGATCCTTAAAATCATTCAAACCATTTTTAGGATCATTATACAATATCCATGTATACATACATACTCAGTGTACAGAAAAACTATTAAAATATGCGTAGCTACCTCTAGCTACTCACACAATTCCCTTACCTCATTTTTCTGTACAGTCTGACCTTTCCCACTGATGTCTTGTCACGCAGTCCGATTTGCTCCGAATCCAAATCAAATCTCCGGAACTGCGGATACACATTCATCAGGTCAAATACAATACAATTTAATGTATTTCATAATTTTCTGGGCTTAATTTTAAATCATTGGGCCCGTTTCTCATATTGGGCCCGATTGCACCTTAATGGGCCTTAATCGACCTTAAGCCCTTTTACCACACTTTATCGAGGCCTATTGGGCTCATTGGACCCATCAATATTTATTTAGCCTCGTTCTAAATTCTCAGATAGCTTATGAATTATTTACGACAATTTATCCCAATTTCTAGAATTTAATTCATTTATGCGGAAATTAAATCCGTAATTCATGCGTTAAATGTCAATCACGCATAACGATATAAAATTGTCGTAAATAAGGGTCACTTACCCGTTATTCCATGATCATACACAAATCGAGGCTGTCTCGAGCTCTCAATGGATGCCAATTGTCGAGCTACACAATTAAATATATTTTCGGGTAAACTTCCAGTCGGAATTAATTAAATTAAATATTCAGAAAATTAAATCGGTCAATTTGACCGCTTACCGACTTACCCGAAGCTCGATTGCATCACTGGAATTTTCCCCAATTTTTTCTCTTTTTCTTTTTCCCTTTTTTTTCCTTTTTTCCCTCTCTTTTTGGCTGAACCGGTCCGGTCCGGTTCAACCCGGTTCGGACCGCCGGTTCGGTCTGGTCCGGTTCGGTCGGTTCTGTCCGGTTCGGCCGGTCCAATCTCCCTTTGGTCGTGCCGGCGCCGTCCGGCCGGTTCTCTGGCCGATTCCGGTGCCATTCAACGCGCCATGGACTGGGCTTCTCAAATCGGGCCTCGGCTGGGGTCGAATCAGCCCCATCGCCGGCGAATCGGGCTTCTCTCCCCCGCGGCTTCTCCTCCGTTTCCGGCGATTTTCGCCGTTCTCGGCGCGCGTCTGGGTTGCTGGAGGTTCGCCCGAGTTCGGGCTTCCTTTTCCGGTGGGTATCGAACCTCCTCGGTCGCCGGTGGTGGCTCTGCCGGCGATCTCTCTTCCTCGGGTCTTCCTTCGCGTTTTGCTTCTGTTTCGTTTTCTGACTTTCGTTTCGTTTTCCAGATTCGTTTCTTTTTTTTTTTTTTTTTTTACAATTTCATTTATTTATTTATAATTTATTTTTAATAATATTTTATTCATTAAAATATTATTAAAATTACAAAATATCCCAAAATATTATAAAAAATTTCTATTTAATTCATAAATTAATTTCTCAGTCCGGTTTTACCTTTTCGGTATATTTTTCGATTATTTTCGGGATTATTTTTCGATGCGAAAATCCCGATTTATTCCAATAAATTCATATCTTGATCAATTTAACCCGAAATTTAATTATTTCTTCGTCATTGATCAAGATTTTTCAATCTCATATTTTTAATTAAATTTTCTTGTCCCGATTAATATCGAATTTTGGTCTTTCGACCATTTTGCCCTTGCACGTATTCGGGAATGTCATTTAAGTCCTTTTGCATTTTTAAATGCACTAAAAATATCGGGTCTTACAATGTGACACTCAGTCACAAAAGGATGCGGCATGGGTTGGTAACATGTATTATATATCACATACAGTGCACGCCTTTGAGTGCGACACACAGTCGACACTACGCTCGAACACTGTTTCACATCACAAACTCAACTCTAGTGCGAGTAAACCTCCAGCAACTAGGTCAGTGCATAGTTCATGTATTAAATCAAGTACGAGCAGTAGCTCCAGTACCATGCTATGCATAATATCATCAAATCAAGTACGAGCAATAGCTCCAGTACTATGTTATGTATAAACCATGAAGAATCGAGTACGAGCAACGCTCCAGTACTCTGTCATGTATCTCATGTAAAACTCGAGGACGAGCTAATCGCTCCAGCACTCTGTCATACATATATCATATAAAACTGAGTACGAGTAAAAACTCCAGTACCCTATCATGTATGTCATGGAAATCTAGTGCAAATTAAAATCTAACACTAATGTATGTGGAAAATATATGAAATCTAGTGCGAACTGTGCTTTAGCACGATTCATTCTCACATAATATGATAGATGGCTCTTTAAAAATGGATTGTTTACAAAATATTAAAATCAGCACTATAAAGTGTGCTTAAGTCACATCAACCTTAAAATCATTAGTCCATCTATTTATTTTCATGCTAAAAACAGTACTTAAACACTCACAATAGTAGTTTCCATGCTTTTTGGTACTTTTCACAAAAGTTGACTTTTTGACTAACTAGGGAAAAAATCGTAATTTGCCACTATCGGGTCGCAATAATTATTATTCACTTTCTCTGACCCTTAGAGTTTTTAAGGGAATGTAAAAGCAGACGAAAATACGTGTAGGTATCTCTAACTACTCTAGAGAAATTTCATTTTCTCTGCGCTGCTCGTTCCAGCAGTCCGATTTGCTCCTCCAATAATCTCTGGAGCTGCATATAACCATTTATCAGGTCAATTACACTTTTCCTACTGTATTTCACATTAAATGTAGTCTATTTCCCTTAATTGTGCCCATTTATTCTAAATGGGCATAAATACTTTAATTGGGCCTTAATCCGTATTAAGCCCGTTTTCCACTTATTATTTCCCTTCATCAGGGTCTATCGACTCATTGGGCCTATCAATACCCATTGGGCTTTATTCCAAACTCTTTGGATAGCCCGTATATCATTTACGACAGTTAATTCAAAATTTCGAATATAATTCACTAAATACGAAATTTAATCCGAAATCCGTAAAATAAATCTTAAATACGCAATAATCACATAAATTGTCGTAAATGAGCTTTAATTACCCGAGATTGTGCGATGGTATGCAAATCGAAGTTCGATCAGGCTTCCGTTCGGAATTTATCGTCGAACTGCGCAATTTTATATATTTAACTCCGGGTCAATTTTCGATTAAATATAATTTAAATAAATTTATCAAAAAACAAATCGGTCACTTTTGACCTCGTATCGACTTACCCGAAGTCTGGTGAAATCCCGAAAATTTCCCTTTTCCTTTTTCTTTCTTTTTCTTCTTTTTCCAATTTTCTCCTAGGCTGAACCGGTCCTGTCCGGTTCAGCGCAGAACCTTCTTCACTGAACTGTCGATCGGTTCAGGCTTCCTTTGGTCGTGCCTGCGTATTCCGACCGGTTCCCGACGCATCACCACCGCAGTTCGGCACGCCTCAGCCTGGGTAACACTCGGCTGGGCTCGATCGGGACCAAGCACCGCCGGTTGTCGCCGAATCTCTTCTTTTCCTCTGCGGCTTCTCCTCTTCGATTCGCCGACGTCCGGCGTCGGTGGAGGCCGTGACTGGTGCCGATGGGTGCGCACAGTCCTCCTCTTCCTTTTTCGGACCCTTTCCTGGCCGTCGGGTTGCCGATGCTCGCCGGTGACTCCTTCTTCCTCGGTCGGCTTCACGCGGTTTCCTCTCTTCTCTCTCCCCATGTTTTCTCTTCAGATTTCGTTTTTCTTTTCTTTTTTTTTTATAATATATTTTTATTATTATTTTATTATAAAAATAATAAAAAAAATCCTAAAAATATCCCAAAATATCTAAAAATATCTCAAAAAATCATATTAAATTCATTTAATCCGTAAATGAATTTATCAGTCCGATTTTACCTTTTCGGTATATTTTTTCACTATTTTTGGGCTTATTTTTCATGGAGAAAATTCTGATAAATTCTAATAAATTTATATCTTGATCAATTAGGCTCGAAATTAAATATTTTCCTCGATTTTGATCAAGATTCCTCAGTTTCATATTTTTAATGAAATTGTCTTATTGAAATTATACCGAATTTTAGTCATTTGACCGTTTTACCCCTGCACTCGTTCGGGAATCAACTTAACCCTTATCTCGCTGTTATGTAGCTTACATGCATTTTTAATTTCTCAAATTGTCGATTGCATGTTAGTAAATACTCTTCTTATGATTCAACTATGTAATAAAGTGTTCATACACATAGGAATAATAAGGAATAAGCTACATAAAAATCCGGGTCTGACAGCGTGTCTATCTTGTAAGTTTGTTTTTTGTGTTAATACTTTGTCCTGCATCTTTTTTTTCTTTCTTATTGTGTTGTCTTCACTGATCGGGTTTCTGTACTGTATGGAGCCGAGGAGTTTGTTACTGTGTGACACGCCCTGAAGGTAATGTCCGCAAGTGCACGGGTTGTCCAAGTAATAATGGGATTTGAGTCCCGGATTATCGTCCCACAGAGAAGTTGACTAGCCTAATTAAGTACCGGTTAATCTTACCCTAAGTATATCCTAGCAAATTATGAATTTAAAGAGGGTGATTTACTAAGGCTAATTAAAAATAATACTGGAAAGCAATAAAATAATAAGAACTAAAGGAAATAAAACAGAGCAAAATTTACTTACAGCACTCCGAGCAATTAAAAGCAAAAACCTACAAAAGAAATTTAAAACAGTTAAAACAAATTAACGTAATTAAATTAAAATAAAATGCAAATATGAAAATAAAGCAATAAAACTAATTAAACTAACTAATCAAAATGTAAATTAATTAAGAAATTAACTACAAATCTTAAAAGTCTAAAATATTAAATCAAAATTAATCCTAATTAGCACTAATTACTAACTTAACAAAAAAAATTAACTAATGCATGAAAAACAGTTTTTGAAATTTTCACTAAAACTTAAAATGCATAAAATGAGTTTTTCAAAATTAATATTAAGCAAATCCCTAATGCTAGAATGAAAATTACTTAGTAACCTAATTAAATCTAAATTAAACTAATTAAACAAAGCAACTATGCCTACATGCACATTAAAAATCATCTAGCTAATCTAACTAATAACTTGAAATTAATCTATGCATGCAAAATGAGTTAAACCACTACACTAAGCTAGCCAAACGTGGCCTTAGGCAATTAAGAAACAAAGTGGTCCCGATTTTTGTCCTGTTCACTTTCTTCTTCAATTTTCGGGTTTGTCTTCAGGTACCACAGACGAGCATTTGGGTTGCGTTGTCCTGCTTTCGGCTCCTGCTGTACGGTGTACAAATCTGCTGCAGGTGTTGCTACCGTTTTGTCTTGCTTCAGCTGCTGTCAACCTCTGTCATCTTGCATGCTTTCCAATCCAGATGCTGCCCATGCTGTGTCCAGCTGCTGCTCTTGCTGCCAGGTCCTGCTTTTGCTGTTTGCTACTCCAGGACACCTCCTGCTTCAGTCCAGTACTCAGCAACACCTCGTCACTCTTTACCACTTCACGTCTGCTTACAAGAATAGCAACAAACAGCCTCGTTAACACACATAGCCCCTTGTTGCCATCAACGCATGCATATCCACTGCCACCATGTCTTCATCTAATTCAACCGAGCTATTAACATACTGCACCGCTTCACACATGCAAACATGATTGATTTGTAAATCTAAAACAATGAATGAAAATAGAAAACATGAAATGATTAAAACCAGTAATTAAAATAGGAAATGAAGATAAACAGTAAATAGCAACTTAGAATAGAGGAGAACAGAGCAGGAATTGTGATTTCGGACAGCACACTATTGCTAAGCTTCGCACACAGTAGCAACTAAGACACCATCTTTACCATCATCCAGCCATCAAATGAGATAAACAAAGACAAATAACTACTGACATGATCAATTGCAGAACTGGTTAAAAACAACTAAGAACTGATATGTAGTAACTGAAATTAAATATATATATATATATATTATTGATGTTGCCTGAACGAACAGCAATAGGAATTTACCTTCCACGTATTCTGATTGCACTAACGACAAAAATGTGACGTCCGTGCGATTTGTTCCACGTGTTTTTCATATAATCTGCAAAAACAACAGGAATCAGAGGGGGCAGGGATTTGTCCCTGCACGCGTACTCCGATGATTAAGTAAGTAATCGGGAGTTGTGTAAGTAAGAGGAAGAGAATGTGTTTCTTAATTCAAAGGGTTGAAATATTTCTCCCTGGTTTTTTGTTCTTTGGTTTTCGTCCTCTTTTCTGAGAGCTCCTCGGCATATTTATAGGTTTTTTCTAAGTCGGTTCGAGCTGAGGCCCAGGCGCGTGTCTGGGCCGCGACAGAGTCATGGAGCACTCTGTCACGCTTCGAGTTAAGTAGCTTGCGGGAGAGTCGGTAGGCGGCAGAGTACCCATGGACCTCTGCCACAGACTATGCGAAAGACCTCTGCCGCAGGCTGTGCGGGAGACCTCTACCGCAGGTTGTGCGGGAGACCTCTATAGTGGGGGCAATGCGGGAGACCTCTACCCCGGGGGCAATACGGGAGACCTATGTCACAATAGGGGCGATGGAGGTCTGTCGCGCCAACTGTGCAGCACACATACCAGGCGACGGAATCCCTGTCGCCTCGAACATCTGTCGCTCAACAAGCAACTGTGTCGCGTGACCTCACTATCGCCACATCAGCCACGTGGCTTATTCTTGTTCTGACACGTGGCGGTCTCTGGTTGGCAGACAATTGTACACGTGGATTCTGGTGACACTACCACCATCAATTGCTCCCCACTCTTTGGTAGGAATATTTCCTGCGAAAGAGGATTCTTGATATAAAGATATATTTTCGGAAAGAATTTTACATACCTTTCTGAGGCCTGACTATCACGACGCGAACGCGTCTCCAGTTCTTACGGCCTTTATATTTTTGTTGCCTGGCCACAGTGACGCATAGCTTCTCAGGCTCTTACGGCTCTTCTGGATATACGCCTGGCCACAGTGACGCATAGCGCCTCAGGCTCTTACGGCTCTTCTGAACATACGCCTGGCCACAGTGATGCATAGCGCCTCAGGCTCTTACGGCTCTGTTGAATATACGCCTGGCCACAGTGACGCATAGCGCCTCAGGCTCTTACGGCTCGTCTGATTTTCACGCCTGGCCACAGTGACGCTATTGCGCCTCAGGCTCTTACGGCTCTATTGAATATACGCCTGGCCACAGTGACGCATAGCGCCTCAGGCTCTTACGGCTCGTCTGATTTTCACGCCTGGCCACAGTGACGCTATTGCGCCTCAGGCTCTTACGGCTCTGTTGAATATACGCCTGGCCACAGTGACGCATAGCGCCTCAGGCTCTTACGGCTCGTCTGATTTTCACGCCTGGCCACAGTGACGCTATTGCTCCTCAGGCTCTTACGGCTCGTCTGATTCTACGCCTGGCCATAGTGACGCATAGCGCCTCAGGCTCTTACGGCTCTTCTGAATATACGCCTGGCCACAGTGACGCATAGCGCCTCAGGCTCTTACGGCTCGGCTGAATGTACGCCTGGCCACAGTGACGCATAGCGCCTCAGGCTCTTACGGCTCGACTGAATGTACGCCTGGCCACAGTGACGCATAGCGCCTCAGGCTCTTACGGCTCGGCTGAATGTACGCCTGGCCACAGTGACGCATAGCGCCTCAAGCTCTTACGGCTCGGCTGAATGTACGCCTGGCCACAGTGACGCATAGCGCCTCAGGCTCTTACGGCTCTTCTGAATATACGCCTGGCCACAGTGACGCATAGCGCCTCAGGCTCTTACGGCTCTTCTGAATATACGCCTGGCCACAGTGACGCATAGCGCCTCAGGCTCTTACGGCTCGACTGAATATACTTAAGCTTTTCCTTAGTGCTTGTGAATCCTTTTCTTCTACTAAGGGCACCATCTTGGGTGACAGTGCTCCAATTTCCATGGGAATCCATGCACCACCCTTGCCTCTCGGGGCTGTACCCTCTTCATTACTTCTTCTTGAGCCACATATTTATTGGCTCTAGCAAACAGGTCAGAAAGTGTCACCGGCTGGTCGAGGGAGAGGGATTCTTGCAACTTTTCAGATCTCGTCCCTTGCAACATTGCAACCGTGGCTACCCCTGTTGGTGGATCATCCACCTCCAAGGTTGCATCTCTGAACCGATCTATGTAGCTCCTCAAGGATTCTTTATTTCCTTGTTTAAGAGTGAGGAGGTAAGTAGCGTCCTTTTTTCTGTGGCTGTGGATCATGAAGACTTCCAGAAATTCGTTTCGCAATTGGTCGAAGGATGAGATGGAACCTTGGCGCAACCCATTGAACCACTTCAGAGCGTGCCCGGACAATGTGAGTGAAAAAGCCTGACACATAGTCTCGTCCTCCCATCCGTGCAGCAACATGAGGGACTCGTATTTCTGTATGTGGTCATAGGGGTCTGCTTTGCCGGTGTAAGTGGCCATAGAAGGCATCTTGAACTTCTTCAGCAAAGGTTTGTTCATGATCTCCGGACTGAACGGAATCCTCCTTTTTTGACGATCATCCGGAGACACCAGTTTCCTTTTTCCCAAAATCCTTTCGACGACTTTCTCCACGTTTTTGGACCTTTGGACTGAGTATGCTCCCCTCTCTTCGGGTCTAGAAGAGTCTGACTGGTAAGCACCCCTTCTAGCGCCTCCCATTCTGTGACTCGACCTTTCGAGACAATCTCGGGGGTCAGAACTCCTCTGTCTTCGACGCTCCCCGGACCTATGTTCTCCTAACTCATGTTCAAACTTTGCGGGAGATGAGCTGCGGCACGTGGAGAAACTCTGCCGCCTACGGGCCGCGGGGGAACTCTGCCGCATATGAGGGGCGGGGGAACTCTGTCGCCTATCGGCCAGAGGGGAACTCTGTCGCCTATAGGCGGCGGGAGAGCACCGTCGCGTATGTGTTGCTGGATAGCTCTGCCGTATGTAGTCCGCGGGAGAGCTCTGTGGTCTATCTGCTGGGTGAGACCTCAGCCGCGCTAGGTCTGCAGGTGAGCTCTGCCGCACAGGTGCTGTGGGCGAACTCTGTCGCCTACGGTCCGCGGTTGAGCTCTGCCGCCTATCCGCTGGGGGAGACCTCTGCCGCGCGAGGTCTGCAGGTGAGCTCTGCTGCACAGGTGCTGTGGGTGAACTCTGTCTTGCTGGATCTGCAATGACATTATTTCATGTTCCTGCCTCTTGTCCAGCATTTATCAGGGTGGAGGGCTGACCTCTCTCATAGGTCTGCCTCGACGTGCTTTCCCCCACTAACTGTTGCACTTCACGGGGCAAGCTGAATTGGGGGAGAGCGTCTCTGAAGAAGCTCACCATAGCTTTTAATGCTGTCGTAGTCTCTTCATTTTGGCGTTTCAGGGTCTTAAATTCTTCTAGAGAAACCAAGGCTTCTCTGTCACCCCTTTCACTATGTCTCCGTCTCTGTTCTGATCTGACAGGGGGACTCACAGAATTCTGCCCTCCTGTCAACTCTGTTGTAGAGCGTGTCCTCACCATTTGGATAGAGAACCTGACTTTTTGTCAGCTCCCCACAGACGACGCCAATTGATGTTGCCTGAACGAACAGCAATAGGAATTTACCTTCCACGTATTCTGATTGCACTAACGACAAAAATGTGACGTCCGTGCGATTTGTTCCACGTGTTCTTCGTATAATCTGCAAAAACAATAGGAATCAGAGGGGGCAGGGATTTGTCCCTGCACGCGCACTCCGATGATTAAGTAAGTAATCGGGAGTTGTGTAAGTAAGAGGAAGAGAATGTGTTTCTTAATTCAAAGGGTTGAAATATTTCTCCCTGGTTTTTTGTTCTTTGGTTTTCGTCCTCTTTTCTGAGAGCTCCTCGGCATATTTATAGGTTTTTTCTAAGTCAGTTCGAGCTGAGGCCCAGGCGCGTGTCTGGGCCGCGACAGAGTCATGGAGCACTCTGTCGCGCTTCGAGTTAAGTAGCTTGCGGGAGAGTCGGCAGGCGGCAGAGTACCCATGGACCTCTGCCGCAGACTATGCGAAAGACCTCTGCCGCAGGCTGTGCGGGAGACCTCTACCGCAGGCTGTGCGGGAGACCTCTATAGTGGGGGCAATGCGGGAGACCTCTACCGCGGGGGCAATACGGGAGACCTATGTCGCAATAGGGGCGATGGAGGTCTGTCGCGCCAACTGTGCAGCACACATACCAGGCGACGGAATCCCTGTCGCCTCGAACATCTGTCGCTCAACAAGCAACTGTGTCGTGTGACCACACTGTCGCCACATCAGCCACGTGGCTTATTCTTGTTCTGACACGTGGCGGTCTCTGGTTGGCAGACAATTGTACACGTGGATTATGGTGACACTACCACCATCAATTATAAAATGCAGACAAGAACAATCCTAATATACTGCAGCAAATGGAAATATATCATGTAACAGAAATGACCATGCAATAGTGTGTATTTATCTTAACACCGAATGAACCATGCAAAATCAATATCTGAAAACTGAAATATTCATCATCCGCAAAACAGAGAAGTAGTGAAGCTACTGTAGCCTCGGGTTGCATTCAGTTTCTACTGCCATCATGGTTCCACCGAGCCTTTGATGTAGATAAAATGTTTAACATTAAATCCACATCAAAGCATCAGAACACCTAAGGCAGTAATCAAAGAACTTTGTTCACCCGACTGCACCTCCTGAAATCTAACCGAAAGCTACTAAAATGATGGTTTAACAAATAAAGAAAACAAAGCATAAGTAATGCATCTGGAAAAGAAACCGAGGCATGAACTAGGAAAATAAAGTATGTAAATAAAATTTGACAAATAGAGACTTCATGGAAAAGAAACCGAGATCATAAAAAAGAGATTGAACTTCTATTGAAAATGAAATTTCACAAATTGTAATGAAGAACATGAAATGAATAGTAAGACAATTTGTAAAAGAAAAACTATGCGGAAATTTAAAGAAAAATTTTAAAATTAATCTAAAAGCTATTCTACCTTAACCTACTTGAGTTTTCAATTGCCAACATGTTCTATTTATGCACAAACATAGGGGTATAATGGTAAATTTTCATCCTAGATGAGTTGGCATTGTTTGACCACTTGTCTTCAATTGATTTGCTACAGATAGATATTTCCACGTCACTTATCGGTTTGTCCAGTTGGCTGTGTAATGTGGCCTGGCGTGTGCCTTCCAGAGTATTCACTTGGTGTCTGTTGATCTTATCGTTTCAGAGCAAATAAAATATCGACACCTGGCATCATGCGTGTCCAGACGACTGGTGACTCGGTCTGTAAAATTTGAAGTGGTCCAATCTCCTTTAGCTCGTTTTCAGCCCAATTTTGACTGAAACGACTGAGTTTCATCTGGATTTAATTTATCTGCACATTAAAGAATTTTAAATTAAATAAAGGGGATTATTAATAAAATAATATGGGGATTAAATAAATAATTAGGAATTTAAGCACAAATAATTTTATAAAAAATAGAACATCACACCCCCAAACTTGAGCTTTTGCTTGTCCTCAAGCAAAACAAAATAACTGTTGGAATGATAAGCACAAAACATAATAATTTTCCCAACATTATCCTCAAAGATAAAGTACAGACAATAACCTCAAAGATTCACAATTACAAGTCAAACACTCAGAATCATCCAATCATATGTCCTAACCCAAATTGGACTCCTCGTGTGTGTGTGAAAAATGTCAGAGCCACTTCAAAGTACATTATTCAGAGCAGATTATGCAAGCACAGTAAATGTAAAGTCAATGACATGTGATCATTCTCATAAGTTTGCTTTTCACTAATCTCTCCACTAATGTAGTCACACTCAATCAAAGATCAATAGGACTTCATTAAGCTTGTAATGTAAGGCTGGGGTTAAGGTATGATAGAGTCGATTTAGTTTTAATCACCCCTTGACATGCATTACTTTCTAGGATCTTTTAATGTAAGAGCTCATTTATTTCCCCCAAACTTATTTATTTCACTAAACATTTTATTCTTATTTTGTATTTTTCTTCTTCTTCTTTTCTTTTTTTTTTTTAAATTTTCACTATCACCAGATACCCATAAGTACAAAGCTCAAAATATATCCAATGACTTTCCATGCTTTCGGGGTAAGGGATAGGAAAAGAGAACTTTAGGCTAAGGAAAATAACGCAGGTGTATTTACAGAGAAAAACTTATTTGGCCCAGATGGGTGACTAGGGATAAAGTATGTACAGGGATGGCTCGAAAGGCTCAAACGATCCAAAGATGGCCTAAATCATCTCCCTAATTAAGTGTGATCTAATATTTCGCCTCGAGACCAAATAAAACAAATTCTAGAATATGATGCACCAAATCAACTGAATAAATGCAATCCTAAGTCCACATAAGCTTTCTCTAAATAATTATACAGATTCATGACATGACATGTGCGTAAGATGAGGAAATCACAATCAGAATCAAGACAAATTCAAGAACTCAACTTCATGCTTTTCCTATAATCATGCTTCTCAATCAATCATAGTTAGACTAAATCATGGGATCATATCATCGAAATATGGGAAAACTACATGCTAAGCACTAAATCATCCTAAAATCAAACAGTTTAAGCTCGGATTTTCGAAAAAATTTTGAAAAAATTTTCAATTTTGCCCAAATTTTCGAAAACTGCTCAAGTAATATCCCCTCCCCCAAACTTAAAGTGCACAGAGTCCTCAGTGTGCAGATAATGTGAGAATTGAAGTTCAGGAATAGAGTACTCCCCTTTCTGATGATGATGATGATGACAATCGAAGCTTGATTAAAAATGTAATTCTAGAAGAGACATCTGCAAAATAAATAAATAAAGAAACAACAGAAAAGAAAAGAACTGTACAAAAAGTGAAAAAGAAAAATGAAGCTAAGTAGCAGGATCAGAAGTAGGAGGGTCAGCTAAAGTGGTCACAGAATGCTGACGATCAAATCCTCCCCCAAAATAGTGTTTCAGTCTGCCCCCATTAACCTTAAGGGGTTGATTCAGGGTCTCATCCATAATTTCAATGGCTCCATGAGAGAATACTTGTGTAATGGTAAAGGGACCTGACCACCTAGACTTAAGCTTTCCTAGAAATAACTTCAAGCGTGAATTAAACAACAGAACCTGCTGGCCTGGCTCGAAGTATCTCTCCTTAATTTTCTTATCATGCTATCGCTTAGTCTTTTCCTTGTAGAGCTTGGCATTCTCATATGCCTGCAACCTGAACTCATATAACTGATTAAGCTGTAGCAGCCTCTTCTCCCCTGCTGCCTCTAAATTGAAATTCAGGTTCTTAAGGGCCCAATAGGCCTTGTGCTCAAGCTCTACTGGTAGATGACAGGCTTTACGATACACAAGCTGATAAGGGGACATTCCTAAAGGTGTTTTGAAGGCTGTCCTATAGGCCCAAAATGCAAACTCTAACCTACTGGACCAGTCCTTCCTACTTGGGTTCACTGTTTTCTCCAATATCCCCTTAATTTCCCTATTGGACAACTCTACTTGGCCACTCGTCTGTGGGTGATAAGCAGTGGCTACCTTATGTTTGACCCCATATTTCCTTAACAGCCCATCAAAACTTCAATTGCAAAAGTGGGATCCTCCATCACTAATGATAGCCCTAGGTGTGTCAAATCGTGTGAAAATATTCTTCTTTAAAAATCTTACCACCACCTTTGCATCATTAGTTGGTAAAGCTATTGCTTCAACCCATTTTGACACATAGTCCACAACCACAAGAATGTAGAGGTTGCCATATGAAGGAACAAATGGTCCCATGAAATCAAGGCCCCAGACATCAAAGAGTTATACTTCTAAAATATTAGTCAGAGGCATTTCATTTCTTTTGGAAATATTACCTACCTTCTGACATCTATCACATTTCATCACAAAGTAGTGGACATCCTTAAATAACGTGGGCCAGTAATATCCAGATTGCAAAACCTTGGCTGATGTCCTCTCTCCTCTAAAATGCCCTCCATAATCAGAAGAATGGCAATGTCTAAGTATATCCTCTACTTCTTCCATGGGAACACACCTTCTCAAAATCTGATCTTTACATTGCTTGTATAGGAAGGGTTCATCCCAAACATAATACTTGACATCACTCAAAAACTTTTTCCTTTATTGGGTAGTCAAATCAGGTGGCATCACATTGCTCACCAGATAATTCACAAAATCAGCGTACCAAGGCAATCTGGAGTGCCCGAAAGTAAATAGCTGCTCATCAGGAAAGGACTCATTAATAGTTGTACCATCTTCTTTAAGTCCACTCTCTAATCTAGATAGATGGTCAGCAACCTGATTCTCCGTACCTTTCCTGTCCTTAATCTCCAAGTCAAACTCCTGTAGTAGGAGGATCCATCGAATCAGCCTCGGCTTTGCATCCTTCTTGGAGACTAAGTACTTAATGGCAGCATGATCAGTATATACTACTACCTTAGTACCAATGAGATAGGAGCGAAACTTATCAAAGGCAAATACTATAGCTAACAGCTACTTCTCGGTAGTAGCATAGTTCATCTGGGCCTCATTAAGTGTTTTGCTTGCGTAGTAGATAGTATAAAAGACTCTTTCTTTTCTTTGTCCTAGTACAGCCCCGACAGCATAATCACTTGCATCACACATAAGCTCAAAAGGTAAACTCCAATCTGGAGCTATGATTACAGGGGCTGTAACTAATTTTTCTTTCAAAGTCTTAAATGCTTCTAAGCATTTCTCATCAAAGCAAAACATAGTGACCTTCTCAAGGAGATTACATAAAGGTTTAGATATCTGCGAAAAATCCTTAATGAACCTTTTGTAAAATCCTGCATGGCCCAGGAAACTTCGAATTCCTTTTACAGCGGTAGGGGGAGGTAACTTCTCAATAATTTCCACCTTGGCCTTATCCACTTCTATCCCCCTAGCAGAGATTTTGTGCCCCCAGCACTATACCTTCTTTTACCATGAAGTGGCATTTCTCCCAATTAAGCACTAAGTTTGTTTCTTCGCACCTCTTCAGTACTAGTGCTAAATTCTGCAAACATAAATCAAAGCTATCCCCAAATACTGAGAAACTGTCCATGAAAACCTCAAGAAAATCCTCCACCATATCATGGAATATGGCCATCATGCAACGCTGGAATGTAGCAGGTGCATTGCATAGGCCAAAAGGCATTCTTCTAAAAGCAAAGGTCCCATAGGGACAGGTGAAGGTAGTCTTTTCTTGGTCTTTCGGGGCTATAGCTATCTGATTGTACCCAGAGTATCCATCCAGCAAACAGTAGAATTCGTGACCAGCTAATCGATCTAACATTTGGTCAATGAAGGGTAAAGGGAAGTGGTCTTTCCTAGTGGCCTTGTTGAGTTTCCTATAATCCATACATACTCGCCAACCAGTGACAGTCCTAGTGGGAATAAGCTCATTATTTTCATTCTCGATCACTGTCATCCCTCCCTTTTTAGGGACACATTGTACTGGGCTTACCCAGGCACTGTCAGAGATGGGATAGATAATCCCTGCATCTAACCACTTAATGATCTCCTTCTTGACCACTTCTTTCATTATAGGGTTCAATCAACGCTGGTGCTCTATGGATGACCTATACCCTTCCTCCAATAGTATCTTATGCATACAGATAGAGGGACTAATACCCTTAAGGTCAGAGATAGACCAGCCTATAGCCTTCTGATGCTCTCTCAATACTTGTAGTCATTTTACTTCCTGATCACTGGAGAGAGCAGCAAATACTATTGCCGGTCGTGTAGAGGATTCACCTAAGTAAGCATACCTAAGGTGTGAGGGTAAAGGTGTAAGTTCTAGTGCTGGAGGATCATTGGTGGATGGAAAGATATTTGAAGCTGGAGTAGATGAAGAGTCTAGTGTCTCAAATTGGGTAATTTCCTCAAAAGGAGTGACGTCTAACAGCTGTAAAGTCTCATAGACCTCATCATCATCTTCACTATACTCTCTAAGATCAACAGATTTCACTAAGGAGGCTTCTAAAGGGTTTAAAGGATGTGTCTTGGAAAACTCCTCAGTGATATCCTTATCCACTAAATCCATCCTAAAATAATTATGAGAGTCATCAGGAAATCTTAGAGATTTGAACACATTAAACTTGACTTCCTGATCTTGAACTCTCATTGTTAACTCCCCTTCTGTACATCTATTAAAGTTCTACCAGTTGCTAGGAATGGTCTACCTAGTATGATTGGGACTTCCCTGTCTTCCTCCATGTCCAACACGATAAAATCTGCAGGGAAGATAAACTTGTCCACTTTCACTAAGACATCCTCAATGACCCCCTTTGGATATTTAATTGATCGATCAGCCAACTAGAGGGTCACTGTGGTGGGCTTGGCATCCCCTATTCCTAACTTTTGATAGATGGACAATGGCATCAAATTTATACTAGCTCTTAGATAGCACAGGGCTCTACCAAAGAATAAATTTCCAATAGCACATGGTATGGTAAAGCTCCCGAGATCCTTGAGCTTGGGGGGTAACCTTCTCTGGATGATGGCACTACACTCCTCAGTTAAAGCCACCGTTTCATAATCTTCCAATCTTCTTTTCCTAGAGAGGATGTCCTTCATAAACTTCACATAGCTTGGCATTTGCTCTAAGGCATCTGCAAATGGAATGTTAATGTGAAGTTTCTTAAAAACCTCAAGGAATTTTGCAAATTGTTGGTCCAGTTTTTTATTGTGAAATCTCTAAGGAAAAGGGACGGGTGGTCTAACAGGAGGAGATGTAGTGGGAACTTTTGTAGCATCAGAGGTTAAAGAAGGTTGTGACAAAGAAACAGGTAAAGGTGGAGAAATACCTGGCTTTGTTTCCTTTGCAGCTTGATCTTTTGATTCTTGCTCCATCTGAGCTGCTTCACTAGAACCTATGGGTTTTGCAACTGTTGGCTGGTCAGGTCTGGACTTAACAGGAGGAGTTACTAGCTCTCTGCCACTCCTAAGGGTGATAGCTTTCACATGTTCCTTCCCTTCCCTTTGCCTAACAGGATTGGCTTCTGTGTTACTAGGGAGGGTCCCCTAAGGACGTTGACTAAGAGCGTTTGCTATCTGTCCTACCTGAACCTCTAGGTTCTTAATTGAAGCTGCTTGATTTTGCAAGATTGTCGTGAACATTTCCTCAAGAGAGGGTTTCTTATCAGCTGCAGGTGAATGCTGGGGTTGTGGTGGTGGAGGTTGATGGAAGTGGGATGGATGGGAATGATTAAGTGGATGATGTGGATATGGAGGTGGTGGGTGGTGAGGAAATTGATGTTGTGGTGGTACCTGAACCTGAGGAGCTTGAAAACCTGGGGGTCCTACTAGTCTAGAATTAAAAGCTTGCCCTTGGTTTTGGCTCCAAGAAAAGTTCGAATGGTTCCTCCACCCTGGATTATAGGTGTTCGAATAAGGGTTGTTCTGTTGCTTAGGGGCAACGTACTGAATTGACTCTAGGTTAAGTGGACACCTATCCACAGCTTGGGTACCACTACACAGATCACAAGAGAGAAACGGACTTTGGACAGAAAATACAGGATTAGGATTGTTTGAAGGATTAGGTTGGGTACTGAGCGACTCCACCTTCTTCGTAAGATTGGCGATCTGAGAGGTCAAGGTGGACAGCATGTCAAGCTCATATATACCCACCGATTTCTTTGGCAGCTGCCTTTCCGAGGACCATTGATAATTGTTAGCCGCCATTTTGTCTAGCAGCTCATAAGCCTCCTCCTCTGTTTTGCACATCAAGGCTCCGCCCGAAGCAGCGTCCACTATGGTCCTATTCTGGCTTGTAAGCCCATTGTAGAATGTTTGGACTTGTAGCCATAAAAGTAGGCCGTGGTGAGGGCACTTCTTAAGAAGCTCCTTATATCTCTCCCATGCCTCGTAAAGAGATTCGGACTCGTACTGGGCAAAAGAGGATATATCGCTACGGAGTCGGGCCATTTTAGAAGGAGAAAAAAATTTGGCTAGAAATTGATGGGCTAACTCGTCCCATGTGAAAATTGATCCTGGAGGCAGGGAGGTCAACCAGTGTCTTGCCCTATCCCTAAGTGAGAAGGGGAATAATCTAAGCGTCAGTGCATCGTCAGATTATCCATTATGTTTGAAAGTGTTGCATAAGTCCAAGAATTGCCCGAGATGAGCATGTGGGTCATCGTGTGGAAGCCCATTGAACTGCAGAGAGGTCTGGATCATCTGAAGGATGGACGGCTTAATTTCAAAATTATTAGCAGGGACTGCTGGTGGCCTAATGTCAGTATAATATCCTCCAATCGTCGGCATCGTATAATCCCCAACGGTCCTGATTTCCCTATTTTCTGCCATCGTGTGTTGCAGCGGAGCTATAAATTTCCTAGAGTCCTTTCGTATTTTCCTAAGAGTTTGTTCGATTTCAGGATCTAGAGGAAAGCAATCAAAACTCCTAGCTCTACGCATGCAAACATCAACAAGTCTTTAGAAATATTTTTTAGTTTTTTTTTTTAATTTTTCAAATTTTTTTTTGATTTTAATTTTTTCAATTAACTAATCTAGATTAAATATTTACAACCTAAATATTTACAAGCTAGAATTACACCTAAGCATAATTTCGTCGATATTAACTAATGGCTAATTAAGACTTCCCTGCCAACGGCGCCAAAAACTTGACACGCCCTGAAGGTAATGTCCGCAAGTGCACGGGTCATCCAAGTAATAATGGGATTTGAGTCCCGGATTATCGTCCCATAGAGAAGTTGACTAGCCTAATTAAGTACCAGTTAATCTTATCCTAAGTATATCCTAGCAAATTATGAATTTAAAGAGGGTGATTTACTAAGGCTAATTAAAAATAATACTGGAAAGCAATAAAATAATAAGAACTAAAGGAAATAAAACCAAGCAAAATTTACTTACAGCACTCCGAGCAATTAAAAGCAAAAACCTACAAAAGAAATTTAAAACAGTTAAAACAAATTAGCGCAATTAAATTAAAATAAAATGCAAATATGAAAATAAAGCAATAAAACTAATTAAACTAACTAATCAAAATGCAAATTAATTAAGAAATTAACTACAAATCTTAAAAGTCTAAAATATTAAATCTAAATTAATCCTAATTAGCACTAATTACTAACTTAACAATAAAAATTAACTAATGCATGAAAAACAATTTTTGGAATTTTCACTAAAACTTAAAATGCATAAAATGAGTTTATCTAAATTAATATTAAGCAAATCCCTAATGCTAGAATGGAAATTACTCTGTAACCTAATTAAATCTAAATTAAACTAATTAAACAAAGCAACTATGCCTACATGCACATTAAAAATCATCTAGCTAATCTAACTAATAACTTGAAATTAATCTATGCATGCAAAATGAGTTAAACCACTACACTAAGCTAGGCAAACGTGGCCTTAGGCAATTAAGAAACAAAGTGGTCCCGATTTTTGTCCTGTTCACTTTCTTCTTCAATTTTCGGGTTTGTCTTCAGGTACCACAGACGAGCATTTGGGTTGCGTTGTCCTGCTTTCGGCTCCTGCTGTACGGTGTACAAATCTGCTGCAGGTGTTGCTACCGTTTTGTCTTGCTTCAGCTGCTGTCAACCTCTGTCATCTTGCATGCTTTCCAGTCCAGATGCTGCCCATGCTGTGTCCAGCTGCTGCTCTTGCTGCCAGGTCCTGCTTTTGCTGTTTGCTACTCCAGGACACCTCCTGCTTCAGTCCAGCACTCAGCAACACCTCGTCACTCTTTACCACTTCACGTCTGCTTACAAGAATAGCAGCAAACAGCCTCGTTAACACACACAGCACCTTGTTGCCATCAACGCATGCATATCCACTGCCACCATGTCTTCATCTAATTCAACCGAGCTATTAACATACTGCACCGCTTCACACATGCAAACATGATTGATTTGTAAATCTAAAACAATGAATGAAAATAGAAAACATGAAATGATTAAAACCAGTAATTAAAATAGGAAATGAAGATAAACAGTAAATAGCAACTTAGAACAGAGGAGAACAGAGCAGGAATTGTGATTTCGGACAGCACACTATTGCTAAGCTTCGCACACAGTAGCAACTAAGACACCATCTTTACCATCATCCAGCCATCAAATGAGATAAACAAAGACAAATAACTACTGACATGATCAATTGCAGAACCGATTAAAAACAACTAAGAACTGATATGTAGTAACTGAAATTAAATATATATATATATATATATATATATATATATATATTATAAAATGCAGACAAGAACAATCCTAATATACTGCAGCAAATGGAAATATATCATGTAACAGAAATGACCATGCAATAGTGTGTATTTATCTTAACACCGAATGAACCATGCAAAATCAATATCTGAAAACTGAAATATTCATCATCCGCAAAACAGAGAAGTAGTGAAGCTACTGTAGCCTCGGGTTGCATTCAGTTTCTGCTGCCATCATGGTTCCACCGAGCCTTTGATGTAGATAAAATGTTTAACATTAAATCCACATCAAAGCATCGGAACACCTAAGGCAGTAATCAAAGAACTTTGTTCACCCGACTGCACCTCTTGAAATCTAACCGAAAGCTACTAAAATGATGGTTTAACAAATAAAGAAAACAAAGCATAAGTAATGCATCTGGAAAAGAAACCGAGACATGAACTAGGAAAATAAAGTCATAAGTAATGCATCTGGAAAAGAAACCGAGACATGAACTAGGAAAATAAAGTATGTAAATAAAACTTGACAAATAGAGACTTCATGGAAAAGAAACCGAGATCATAAAAAAGAGCTTGAACTTCTATTGAAAATGAAATTTCACAAATTGTAATGAAGAACATGAAAGGAATAGTAAGACAATTTGTAAAAGAAAAACTATGCGGAAATTTAAAGAAAAATTTTAAAATTAATGTAAAAGCTATTCTACCTTAACCTACTTGATTTTTCAATTACCATCATATTCTATTTATACACAAACATAAAGGTACAATGATAAATTTTCATCCTAGATGAGTTGGCATTGTTTGACCACTTGTCTTCAATTGATTTGCTGCAGATAGATGTTTTCACGTCACTTGTCGGTTTGTCCAGTTAGCTGTGTGATGTGACCCAGCGTGTGCCTTCCAGAATATTCACTTGGTGTCCGTTGATCTTATCGTTTCAGAGCAAATAAAATATCGACACCTGGCATCACGCGTATCCAGACGACTGGTGATTCGGTCTGCAAAATTTGAAGTGGTCCAATCTCCTTTAGCTCGTTTTCAGCCCAATTTTGACTGAAACGACTGAGTTTCATCTGGATTTAATTTATCTGCACATTAAAGAATTTTAAATTAAATAAAGGAGATTATTAATAAAATAATATGGGGATTAAATAAATAATTAGAAATTTAAGCACAAATAATTTTATAAAAAATAGAATTATCACTGTGATGCTGAGATATTGTGTAGTGAAGCTGGAATGTGTAGTGGCAATAGATAAGGAGCACACGCATCCCTCTTTGTTGTCCTCTGTTCCACTCTGTTCTTGTATTTGTTTACTGTTCACCTTAAATCTTCATATTATTAGGCGTTAATCCATTGCTGTTGATGCTTCGGGTTTCTGCAGATGTTATCTTCAGTTTATCTGCCCTGATGGATCGGTGTTATTCGGAGGAGAGGAGCATGAAGGCTGGTGCTGAGTGATGCCATTTACTTCTCTGCTTTACATGCATTTAATTTATTTTACAGCATTTCCAAGTCTCGAATTCAAAGCAACTTTTCTGTTAAATTCTCTGCATTATTTTAGTTTATAGTGCAACCCAATTCTGCCAATTTCTTCTGTTTTATGCTTAGTTTATATTTTCCATTTAGCCAAGATCTTTGTCGGTTTCACAACTTTGAGAATACATGTTGCAACGCATTTACTACTGCATCCTATTTTACATATTCACTTGCTTAATGCATTTTGTATCTTGTTTGCTGTTGGATTAAAGCAGCAGAAGGCTTGGAGGTTGCGGTAGCAGGACAAGCAAAAGGCTCGGCTGTTGCGGTGTGCTTCCAGTCAAGTGTTGAAGAGCATGTCTCTGTCGAGGAGCAGCTGACCTGTTGTAGACTACCCGTACACTGTCACTGCATGAAGGTGAGCTTTGGAGCCCTGTTGCTGTATGTGGGATGAGGATGGATGCGGCATTACAATACTGAACAGTGAAGGCAGCAGCATGGCAGGCGAAGACAGCACCTGGAGCAGAGCAGAAAAGGGAGCGTGAATAATACAGGACACGGGACAGGGTGTTGGCTGAAAAATTGTTAAGGCCGTGTTTGGCCATTTAGAACCTGAAAAATTTAATGTTTCACGCTTTTATATTGTTTTGTTTAATCATTATTATTTGTTAGCTTAGGTAAAAATAGTTTTAATCTAATTTGCATATTCGTTAATTATTCTTTACTTTTTAGTTTAAAATTTTAGGGTAGAGTTTATGTATTGCATTTAGGATTAAAATTAGGGGTAGAATTATTTTACGCATTTTTAAGTTAGTTTGAATTTAAATTTAAAAATCCAAAAAATTTATCTCTCATGCATTACTTAGATTTTATTTTATTATTTATTTAGACATTTATTTAAGTTAGTAATTAGTTAGAGTTATATTTAATTTAGGGTAATTTTTTTTAGTATTTAGTTTCTTAGTTATATTTAGGAATTTTATTAAATTTTTAGAATTTTATTTCATTAGATTTAAGTTAGTTTAATTTGCATTTTCATAATTAGATTAATTGCATGCACATTTTATTTTTACATAGGATTGTCTAATTTTATTCAAGTTAATTTTATTTCTTATTTGCATTCTAGTTTATTTGCACTAATTAATTTTAGCTTTGTTAATTATCTTGTAGGTTAACGCTTTTTATTGCTCGGAGCCTTGTAAGTATCTTTAGCTCTGTTTTATTTTCATTGATTTTATTGTTTAAGCCTTGTAGATCACCCTTTTAAAATTCATAATTTGCTAGGATATACTTAGGGTAAGATTAATCGGTACTTAATTAGGCTAATTAGATTCTCTATGGGACGATAATCCGGGACTCAAATCCCATTATTACTTGTACAACCCGTGCACTTGCGATTAACACATATAGGTCACTTAGAGTGGGCGTAGTCTACATCACATGTGAATTGGTAGGTTGGCTAGCATTTAAATATTTTGCAAAAAAATATGTTGATTTGGTTTTAATAACCTTTCTTTGCACACAAATGAGCCACCTACATGAGTTTTGTGGAAACAAAGCTTGCTAGAGCATTGCTCGCAAGAGATTTGATATGTGTTATACATGCATTAGTGCTGGAACATAGCTCGCACGAGAGTTTTACATGCATAAGTGTTGGAGCCTAGCTCGCACTAGTTTTTACATAGATTTTACGATATAGTGCTGGAGCATAGCTCGCACAGAGTTTTACATACATGAGTGCTGGAACCTAGCTCGCACTAGTTTTCACATGGATTTTATGGCATGGTGCTGGAGCATTGCTCACACTAAATGTCTACTCTACATTGCAGCGGTGCTAGAGATTACTCACACGTGATTTTTATAACATGTATGGAGCCGTGCTAGAAGCTTCAGGTAAACTATGTGTTACACCAATTAAATAAGCTCGCTCATGCGAATTGAGATGTGGCGTGATATGATGTGATGATATGGGTCCACGAAGTATGTTGTATCGTGCATATAGCATGGAGTACACTGTATCGTGTATGGATATTATATATATACCATCTTCGGATGATGGATATTCTGCAATGGACTGGCGGGTTGGATGCGACCCACCTCCTGTGCGGAAGCAGATAGAGGTGATACCTCGCACACTAGGATCTGTGTAGCTTGGGATCACAGAGGATATGAACATAGTCCTTGTTATTACCTTTATTATTATTAATTGCCTATCCACATGTCACTTGATTTATGATGAATCCATGTTTTAAATTGTTTTGTGGGTCAGGATAGTCCAAGGAAGGGGTTGAGTCTTGACGAATGGTGATTTTGTATTGAATTGTGTTGAGTATGAAATGTCTTTAAGTGCACATCGCATGATGATTTTCCATGATTTAATTACGACTTGTGCATGATGATTTTCCATGCTTTGTTTAAGAATTGTGCACTGATTTGAATAGCATGAATTGCTTTACATATCATGAACACGTGCATTAACTGATGTTTTGGGGTATGACAAGTAAATGCTTGGTTTTATGCATGGCATCACGATCACGTAGATAGTACAGTTATCGACCTGCTCGCATGATTGCCTTATTGACCGCGTGGTTTGCTCACCCCCTTATTTCCCCCCTCTATCGAGCACTTTCAGTAGACTGAGAGCGACTGAGGAGTTGATTTTTGAAGTCTGCTGCATCCCATCACACGAAGGTATACACATTTGTACAGTTTTGTATCTAGACATGCAATAGCACAGTAATATTTTGAATGTAACATTTGGTGATGTAAAGAGTTGTAAACACTTGTAAATCGCAACTTTGATTTAAGAAATGCTAATGTTTACCTCTAAATGAAATGTAAATTGAAATGGTATGGCTGGATGAGATTAACATCGATACACAGACCAACTGTTGGTGGTGAAGTTGTTCACGATCAGAGGAAGGTAAGAATAACGAATTAAATAATAACATGAAAAATGAAAAAATTGTAGTGGATTTTTGGTAATTTGAGATCGTGACAATTTATTTGGTATCACAGCAGAGCTGGTCTGATGTGTGTCGGTGTTAATAACTGAGAAAATTACATCCTCATGTTACTGTGCTTCTTTAGATACAACTATGTATATTGAGATGGGTTTGACTAAGAAATGACTGTGAATGTAGGAATCTTGGCATTATGCCTAACACCGGTCGCGGTAGAGGGGCGAAAGCACAAGCTAGAGGCTGTAGAGGTAGGCTTGAGAGCCGTATCGAGTCGTTACCACATGACACTTAGGAGGAGATAGAGGTGGAGGCTGAAGTTGAGCATACTCCACAGGGTCCGGTTGAGAGATCGGAGAGTACTGAGGCACGTTTCGCGAGGATAGAGCGAAGCTTAGAGATAATTTTGGAGTTGATCGCCCCATCGATACTTAGAGCTGGAGGCGGGCAAGGGTCAGTTGCACAAGGTGATGCTGAACAGGCTGCTACTCCTGAGATGCCTGTACCACCAGCCCAAAGATCTCAGACCACAGATGCTCCCACACCCTCACCAGTACAGGATACACCTTCTACTGTCCAGCACAGGGTAGTAGAGATTGAGGTTCTAGATGTGACCTAGATAGGTTACGACAGTTCCAAAAATTTAAATCGTCATCTTTCAGTGGGATTAAGAACCCAATAGCTGCAGAGGACTGGGTGAATGAGATTGAGAAATTATATGGATTTTTTAAGTGCACCACTACAAAGATGATTGCATTTGCCGCATTTATGCTGAAGGGATCGACAGAATATTGGTGGAAGTCCACCAGACCTATTTTGAGAGCCTGACATACAAAGATCAAATGGGATATATTTTTGGAAGCCTTTCAGAGGCAATATGTTCTGGATAATGCGTAGCGAAAGCTGCAGATGGAATTTTTGGGATTGACCCAGAGGAGCAGATCGGTGGATGAGTATGAGACGAAATTTATCTCCCTGGACAGGTATGATCCTGACACGATGGATAGTGAGGTCAAGAAGGTCCGAAAGTTTGTGGATGGACTGAGACCAGCCATCAGATCCCGATTGGTTCCTTTTGATATACCAACCTAAGAGGAGGCAGTACACAGGGCGCAATTGTGTGAACAGGATATTCAGCGTGTTGCCTCAAAGTTTAGGAAGGTTGGTTGAGTGAGGGATAGAGATAGGAAGAGACCCATAGTGGATATAGGCTTCAGTTATAGAGGAAGCAAAATATTTTTTGGGAAGAGGCTGAGGATTGAGGAGATCGAGAGAGGATAGTTAAGCCTCCCGTGTATTCGGCCATAGCTCTAGCAAATGGTATAATGATTGGAGGGCCATAGCCTACTACAGAGTAGTGCAGTAAGTGTGATAGGTACCATGGTACTCGACCATGTTATGGACCTCCTACAATATGTTTTCGATGTGGAAGATCAAGGCATGTGATCCGAAATTACCCAGAGATGATTGAGAGTGCCCCACCGAAGGGAAAAGAGCCGAAGAGAGCTTCTACTGATACTCCTACTCTGAGACGAAGGGCGACAGCTGAAGAGAAGTGGAGCAGGTAGTTGGCAGAGGGCGAGTACACGCTCTGGACTAGGATACTATGAATCAGTCGTCAGATGTGCTGAAAGGTATCATCTTGATCTTTGATCTTGAAGCTTATGTTTTGATAGATGCTGGTGCCACACATTCATTTGTATTGCCTATATTTGCATATAAATTGTTTAAGTATGTGAAGCTTGCCCCGTTAAGTAGGAGGATGTTGATAAGCACTCCTATGAACAATAGTTAGGTAGTGGAATATGTATTTAGGGATTGTAAGTTGAAAGTAGGGGAAAAAGAAATGTTAGCCGACCTCATTTTAATGTATATGAAAGACTTTGATGTAATCTTAGGAATGGATTGGTTGGCTGCAAATCGTGATGTAGTAGATTATTTTTCTAAGACGGTAACATTTTCAGGGGTAGATAACGTTACCGTAAGTTTCCCCAAAAAATGTGTTGTCCTTTAGAAAAGTAATGAAAGCGGTAATTGTTGTAAGCAAAATAGATGAATTTCTATGCTGATTAAATGACTGATATTTTGAAAGGTTATATTGCGTACGTGGTTGAGGTGGATAAGGCACGCCCAAAGTTGAGGGACACCCCAGTGGTTAGGGAATTTCCAGATGATTTACCAGGGTTACCGCCAGATAAAGAAATGGAGTTTTGTATAGATTTGGCACCTGGTACAAAGCCAATATCCAAGCCACCGTACAGAATGGCTACGATTGAATTGGAGGAACTAAAGAGGTAATTACAGGAGTTGTTAGATAAGGGGTTCATCAGACCGAGTGTATCGCCTTGGGGAGCACTGGTTCTGTTTGAAAAGAAAAAAGATGGGAGCCTCCGACTGTGTATTGACTACAGGTTGCTGAATAAGGCGACCATTAAGAATAAGTACCCCCTTCCACGCATCGATGACTTGTTAGATCAGCTTCGGGGAGTGCATGTATTTTCTAAGATAGATATGAGATCTGGGTACCATCAGTTGAGAATTCAGGATGGGGATGTACCCAAAACAGCTTTCCGCACCCAGTATGGTCATTATGAGTTTATGGTTATGCCATTCGGGTTGACGAATGCTCCTGCAGCTTTTATGTCGTTGATGAATGAGGTGTTTCACCAGTATTTCAATCGATCTGTTATTGTGTTTATCGATGACATCCTGGTGTATTCGAGATCAAGGGAAGAGCATGAGTAGCACCTAAGGATAGTGCTACAGACCTTCTGAGAGAAGAAGTTTTACGCTAAACTCAGTAAGTGTGACTTTTGGCTAGAGCAGATCTCTTTTCTGGGTCATATTGCGTTAAAGGATGGAGTTTCAGTGGACCCATCCAAGATTGAGGCAGTGGTTCAGTGGCAAAGACCCCAGATAGTCACAGAGATCAGAAGTTTCTTGGGTTTACCTAAGTATTATCGAAGGTTTGTGGAGCGATTCTCGAGATTAGCTGCTCCATTGACATGTTTCACGAGAAAGAATGTTGAATTCGTGTGAGATGATAGGTGTGAGAAGAGTTTTTAAGAGTTGAAAAGGAGATTAACCACAGCTCCAATTCTCACCATTCCTACCAGTTTAGGAGGTTTTTCTATATATATACAGATGCTTCGTACCTAGGACTGGGCTGTGTACTGATACAGGATGGGAAGGTAGTCGCCTATGGATCTAGACAGCTAAAGGATCATGAGAGAAACTACCTGACCCATGATCTAGAGTTGGCAACCGTGGTATTCACTTTGAAAATATGGCGCCTTTATTTATACGGTGAGAAATTTCAAGTATTTACAGACCATAAGAGTCTCAAGTATCTGTTCTCACAGAAGGAGTTAAACATGAGATAGAGAAGGTGGCTTGAGCTTCTGAAAGACTATGATTGCAAGATCTTGTACCACCCGGGTAAGGTGAATGTAGTAGCTGATGCACTGAGTAGGAAGAATCTCGGGTTGGTATCATACATGATGATCAGGGAACACGAGCTATTGGAACAGTTCGCGAGCCTCAGTTTAGATGTGATCCCACCTGATGCTGATAGTGGTTGTATGGTAGCTAGTCTGCGGTTTGAACCAGATGTGGTAGATCGTATCCGGCAGGCTTAGCAGATTGATCAGCAGTGCAGTGATATTATCGGGTAGATATAGAGGGGTACATAGACTGATTTTGAGTTGAATTCAGATGGATTGTTGAGGTTCAGGGGTAGAATATGTGTTCCTGGTGATCCAGAAATCAAGAGCTTGATTTTATCGGAGGCTCACTCATCGAAGTATATACTGCATTCGGGAAGTAACAAGATGTATCAGAACCTTCAGAGAGTGTATTTGTAAGCCTGTATTTTTATGTAGCTTGTTCCTTATGATTTATATATGTACAGACATAGTATTAAGTAAATTAAATCATAAGAAGAGTATTTACTTGATTTAAGTGTTAGTGAAATGCTTTAACACTTCAAAGCTACATAAAAGTCGAAAAAGGGCTATGAGAGCCACATGGCTAAACCGAGTGGATCTGAATCATTCTGACTGAAAAGAAGAAATTAAAATGAGAAAATATAAAGAGCTCATGAAGGAAAGTCGGTTTGATTTAGTCCCGAACATAGAGAACAAGAGTAAAAGCTAAAAAGGGGTAAAACAGACTTTTTTAGCGATTTAAGGTATTTAAGGTAATTAAGGTATATTTAAACGACCAAAACGTAAAGACGAGAGTGTAAACCATAAGATATGACACTTTTGGATTTTTGAAAAAAAGTCAACATGGTCAATGATTAAGGAAAAAGTCAATTGTAGTTAAGAAAAATGGACTTTTACCATAATTGACTAACATTGGTTAAAAATTAACCTAAGTATTGAGAAAATTTGGGAAAAAATTTTTTTGGTCAAAATACAAGATAATCATCCTCGGAAGTAAGGAAAATTTATTTGGATGAATTTCGGATTAAATTTAACGGGTAAAAACGTAATGGGCCAAAGTGAAGATTTTAAAGCCAATTAAGGTATACTAAGTGTAAATCGAAATTCTTAGGTCCATTAGACCGAATTGGTGGACCGATTGGTAGGCCAAATATGTAAACCCCACAAATTTCCTACGTTAATTTAATTATAAAAAAAAATGGAAATAATATATATTAACAGAAGTGTGAATATTCGTTGTAGGGCTCGAGGACTATATGTCACGACCCGAATTACCTAAAAATCAGAGTAAATTTTTCGCTTTTTCATTTATTATTTAATTCTTACCTTTCTCTTGTCGTGACCATCCTACAACACAGTTGGGCTATGATTCGGTGTTAGTCACCTCTCACTATTACCAATCCATTTCCATAATCATATATCAGAGTCTACTATCCTTTTGACTTTAAATAAACACATACCCAATGGTATTTGCATGACTCTACATCCCCGACATCATATCCATTTACAGTACTGTGCATTACATATTTAGATACAAAACCATACAAATGTGTATACCTGTCTCTCGATGGGAAGCAGCAAATATCAACCATGCAAGTCCTCAGCCGCTCAATATCTATTGCAAGTGCTCTGAAAAGATGGAAAAATAAGGGGGGTGAGCAAACCACACGCTCAGTAAGGCAATTATGCAAGTAAGTAGATAGCTCCACTATCTACATGCTCATAATGCCATGCCCTTAAATCCATTTCTTTTCATTTAAAATTTACACGCACAAAGTCATGCATATTCAATGCCATAGTTTATCCAAAACTATTTGTGCATATATAAATCATGTAACTCATGCATTCAAAGCATTTTATGTGACATCATTAAATCATATTAAGCATGAATTTAATCAAGATCATGCAATCTTTCATGCCATGTAAGACAAAACATGGATTTCAAATGAAAGCATGGAAAAACACATCATGCCACTGCATTTAAATCAATTCATTTAAAACGCAGTATAAAATAACCCCTCTGGGTCAATCATCTCAAAACTCATAAAACAATTCGTTATACTTCATTATAAAACTTGAGTTATAAAACCACCCTTCTTTCAGGGTCACATATCATAAAATCATCTGAAATCATCAAATCATCAAATCGGGGGCCTGACCCCTCCTTCGGGTCTACCCTGGTCTAACAGACCACAAGTTATATCATGTGAGACAATTAGGTAAGTATCAGTAACATCGAGGACTATGGCCATATCCTAGTGATCCCTGGCAACACGGTACCTAGTGTGCTGGGTATCACACCTGAAACGGGAGGTGGGTCATCCTACCCGCCAGAACAGCATAACACCAGGATTGCGAGGGCAAGGCTTGCTGCCTCGTGGCTAATGCCACTCCACTCCAACAATCCCCACGGTACAGCGTACTCCGCGTGACATACACGGTACAAAGTACTCCGTGAACCCAAGCTCAGTCAGGGGTGCCTGTAATAGGTCTTATCCACCCATATCATCTCTGTCTCAGAATGCACGTGTGAGCATATCATCTCACTGTGACACACAGTCTACAAGAGGCTCCAACACGGCTATATGCATGTAATATAAATCCCTGTGCGAGCGAAGCTCAAGCACGGCTCCATGCATATTCATGATATCTGAAAATCTCGTGCGAGCGAAGCTCTAGCACGATTTCATAAAAATCAGTGAAATCTGCGTACGAGCAGCGCTCCAGTACGACTTAAACTGATTATAATTTCATGTAAATTCCACGTACGAGCAACGCTCTAGTACGGATATGTATATAAATTCAGTGAAAACCTCGTACGAGAAAAACTCCAGTACGACATTCAAATGAATTATGAAAACCATGTAAAACTTTGTGCGAGCAATGCTCCAGCACAAATGAATGCTCAAGTAAATCAAATCTCGTGCGAGTTACACTCCAGCACGGCTTTATGCATAATTAAATCAAATCTCGTGCGAGATTCACTCCAGCACGGCTTTATGCAATATCAAATCAAAACAGGATGCGAGCTAAGCTCCAGCATCTCTCATGCATGTCAAATCATTAAAACTAGTGCGAGCAATCGCTCCAGCACTATTTTATGCATACCACGTTAAAACAAATCAAGACATGTCAAAACATGTCAAAACAGAGTGCGAGCTAGGCTCCAGCAGCTCTCATTTCACAATATTAAAAATCAGTGCGAGCACCATGCTCTAGCACATTTCATGCATATGATGTCACAAGTCGGTGCGAGCAACTGCTCAAGCACATTTATGCACATTCACAAACGCAGATATAGTGCGAACTACGTGTCGGCAGTATCTGTTTCCATATAAACTTGATAGTTGGCCTCTTTTCCAAAGAAATTTCCATTTAAATATTAATAACACCTACGTAGTGTTATTTTGTGAAATTCATGCATTTACTGGCCAATCTATCGCTTTACTTTGATTAAAATCAAGAAAATTCCTTAATCATAAAAATCCTTAAATCATGCATTCCATGCATGTCATGCTTTCACCATCCTTAGGTGAACTTCCCTCAATAGGGGTAAAATAGACATTTCACCTATTTCAATCCTTAAAAATTAATTAAACCACTTTTAGGATCATTTTACAATAATCGTGTATACATACATAATCAGTGTATACAAAATCTATTAAAATATGCGTAGCTACCTCTAGCTACTCACACAATTCCCTTACCTCATTTTTCTGTACAGTCTGACCTTTACATCGATGTCTCGATGCACCATAATGGGCCTTAATCGGCCTTAAGCCTGTTTACCACACTTTATCGAGGCCTATTGGGCTCTCTGGGCCCATCAGTAATTTATTTAGCCTCGTTCTAAATTCTCTGATATCTCAATTTAATATTTACGACAATTTATCTAATTTTCCAGAATTTAATTCATTTATGCGGAAATTAAATCCGTAATTTATGCGTTAAATATCAATCACGCATAACGATATAAAATTGTCGTAAATAAGGGTCACTTACCCGTTATTCCCTGATCGTACACAAATCGAGGCTGTCTCGAGCTCTCAGTGGATGCCAATTGTCGAGCTACACAATTAAATATATTTTCGGGTAAACTTTCAGTCGATTATTTATCAAATTAAATATTCTAAAAATTAAATCGGTCAATTTGACCGCTTACCGACTTACCCGAAGCTCGATTGCATCACTGGAATTTTCCCCAATTTTTTTCTCTTTTTCTTTTTCCCTTTTTCTTCCTTTTTTCCCTCTCTTTTTGGCTGAACCGGTCCGGTCCGGTTCAACCCGGTTCGGACCGCCGGTTCAGCTCGGGTCCGGTTCGGTTCAACTTGGTCGGTTCAGTCCGGTTCGGCCGGTTCAGGGAACAATTGGTCGTGCCGGCGCCGTCCGGCCGGTTCTCCGACCGATTCCACCGCCGTTCGGCGCGCCATCGCATGGGCTCCCTAGATCGGGCCTCGGTGTGGCTCGAATCGACGCCATCGCCGGCGAATCAAAGCTTTTCTCCCGCGGCATCTCCTTCGTTTTTCGGCGTTTTTCGGCCACCTGGCCGCGCGTCGATGCCACCGGTGGGTTCGCCTGAGGTCGGTCGACCTTCGCCGACCCTCGCCTGGGGCCCTTGGCCGCCGGTGACCGTCGGACGGAGGGATCTCCCTCGGTTCGCTTTTCGGCTTCCATTTCTTCTCTGCTTCTGTTTCAGACTTTCGTTTCCTCTCTGTTTCAATTCGCGTTTTTTTTTTTTTTTTATTTATTTATTTATTTAATTTTATTATTATTTTAATCAATAAAATAATAGTATTTTGTCAAAAATATCTTCAAAAATTAATATTTAATTCAGTTAATCAATAAATGAATTTCTCGGTATTATTTCGACTTTTCGGTATATTTTTTGATTATTTTCGAGATTATTTTTCGATACGAAAATCTCGGTTTATTCCAATAAATTCATATCTTGATCAATTTAACCCGGAATTTAATTATTTCTTCGTCATTGATCAAGATTTCTCATTTTCATATTTTTAATTAAATTTTCTTGTCCCGATTAATACCGAATTTTGGTCTTTTGACCATTTTGCCCTTGCACGTATTCGGGAATGTCATTTAAGTCCTTTTGCATTTTTAAATGCACTTGAAAATATCGGGTCTTACAATCTCCCCCACTTAAGAAATTTGGTCCTCCAAATTAGAACCAAGTAATATGAGTCCATAACAACTCCGGGTATGTCTATCGCATCATATACTGTCATCTTCAAGTGACTTTCTCCGGAGTGTAATACTATCATCATACTTAACTAGGGAGATCATTTCAAACCTCAACACTTTGTCCTTAAGTTTAATGCCCGAATCGATTCCTCCAATCATACGTTATATTTGCATTGAGCTAAATTGTTGGAGCTCATATCTGATCACATATACTGGGTCCGGATAGTATTTCTTAAGCATCAAAAGATAAGACACATAGTGGATGCCTGCTTATTCAAGTGGTAACGCCAACCTACAGGTCTTACCTCCCACTTTGTCCAATATCTCTATCCGAATCTTGTTACGTCCTTAAGACAAGTAACTGCCAACAATGCTAATTCACCCTCGGTGAATTCCAATGATTTTCCTGTCTCTAGTCAGCATAGTCTTTCTGTCTACTCTGAGGCGTTCTTAATTTCTCATAAATCAACTGAACATGCTCAGAGGTTAATCTTACAAATTAGGGAACAATTCTCTATCTGTCACCCACTTCTTCTCTAAGTCAGGGATCAACTCCCTACGGCCATACTAAGCCTCATATAACTTGTTATCCCGATACTCGAGTGACAACTGTCATCACTGGCGAATTTGATTAGTAGCAACTGATCATCCCAGGAGCTCATAAAATCAATTGCACACGCTCTCATCACATCCTCCAGAACTTGTACAGTCCTCTCTGACTGACCATCTGTCTGAGGGTGGAAGCTGTGCTAACACGCAATCAGGGTCCCATAGCTTCAAAAAACATATTCCCAGAAGTGGAAAGTGAAGCGGGAATCCCTATCTGATACCATGCTCACTGGAACGCTACACAATGTTTCACAATATTCCACACACATAAATCCGCCTATACACTTAGAGTATCTAGGGATTTTCATAACCAGAAGGTGGGTAACTAAATCAATCTATCAACTATCACCTAGATATCCTCGAGATTCATTCGGGTCCTCTGTAACCCATCACGAAATCCATGGTAACTTGTTCCCATTTCCGTGTCAATATAGGTAGAGGCTGCAATAACCCTGCAACTTCTTTTACTCTACCTTACTCTGCTGACATACGAGACACTTTTTCGCAATTCTCTACAATATCTCTTTTTCATACCTGACCACCAATACCCTTTTCAGAGATTCTGATATATTTATTACTTCTCGAATGCACTGTATATCCCGAAGAGTGAGCTTCTGACAATAGCACTTTCTTATCAACTATGGTCCTGAGGAGCACTTATACTGTCTCTGAACCTCTGTGAGTCATCATCACTCACTGTGAACTCTGTCACTATACCCTTCTGAATCTGACCCACACTATCGACACCATGCCGATCATCACGCTAAGCCTGGCAAATCCGGTCACACAATCTGGTTCTAACCTCAGGCTAGCTGTCACACAATCACCGTCATCATCAGAAGGAATCACATCACTACTGAGGTTCACAACTGCTCTAGCAGCTCACGCTCCCTGACCATCATATGTGATACCATCCCGAGGCTCTTTCTGCTCAAAGCATCAGCCATTACATTAGCCTTTCCTGGGTGGTACAAAGTTCACAATCATAATCCTTAGAAGCTCTAACCCTCTTGGTTATCTCATATTCTACTCTTTCTGTGAAAACAGATACTCGGGGTTTTTACGATCAGTGCATACCCGAAATTTCTTACCATATAAGTGGTGGCGCCATACCTTTAGTGTAAACGCTACGGCTGCCAACTCTAAATCATGGGTCAGATAGTTTCTCTCATGATCCTTGAACTATTTGGATCTATAAACGACTATCTTCCCATTTTATATCAATACACAGCTCAATCCTTATTTGGAGGTATCCATACACACTGAAACCTCTTGAGCTGTTAGTCATGGTGAGAATACTTACTGTGGTCAGTTCATTACTTCAATATACCAAAACTTTACCGAAGCTACTTTCATATATATCATAACACTCGTATGAAATCTTTTTCCAAACGAGACGTGTCAACTGAGCAGCCCATTTCAAGAAACTCATAAAACCTTGTCTGTAAGGCAGTTTCCTGTTGCTACTCATACTCTTCCCTGGACTTCGAATACATCATAATATCATCATTAAAAACGATAACCCTATCGGTCCAGGTAAGGTTCAAATACCTTAACGTAGTTGAGTTCTACTCAATATTTCAATTTTTCATATACTTGACCTATGTACGCATAAACGTACAATGTCATTTCGAAATAGCTTTCGTTCAAGATACTAGCTCACGTCATTTCCTTTTTCTTATATTAACGGCTTTTATAAAATTTTAAATTTTAAACCTTCTTGATTAATCAAATTCTATATTTCTTTATCGTACCAGCAAAGGTACCCAAATTTTAATGTATATATTATGACCGTCGAATTCAATCTATAGATTATGCGTGCGCTTCCAGACGCTGTCAAATCTTCAGGCAGGGAAATATTTTAAAATACCTTTATTAACCCTAAGATTTGACCACATCGACTGGGTGTAGATATATCTACCCCTTATCTTGGTCGCAATCCATATACACTACATATTGCTTAATCCAAATTACTTTGCATATCAATGATATCCTTACCTTGCATATGCCTTTTATTCCAATTTATCTCGTATGCAGGATCTATCACATCTCCAATCTTATCTCCTTTCATATATCACTTATGGCAAACTCTTTCCTTACTTGTCAAGTTACAATACACTTTTCAGTGATATTTTCACTCCTATTTTCAACTTACAATCCCTATACTCATATTCAGTTAGTGAAAATCAACTAACTATCATCCTCTTGCCTAAGGGTACAGGCTTCACATTTTTCACTAACTTATAAGCAACTGAAGGCGGTATGAATAAATGCGTGGCACCAGGATCAATTAAAATAATTATTTCATTATTCACAACCAGTGTGGTATCTTCCACCACATCCAATGAAATATCAGTAGTGTCCTGGTCCAAGGCATACACTCGCCCTCGTCCAACATCTTATTTTCGTGATAACTACCACACATCTTACACTGTTCACACTGCTACTCTGTTATACTGTTTACAATGCTCCGTAGCAGGTTGCGGTCCTCAAATCATAATACCCCTCAATAGTGTTAAAATTAGATATACTGGGGTTTATCAATCAACTTACCCCGTGATTTATCAGCTCTAAGCTTTTTACCAATTACCTTTTCTTGTTCTGACATCTTTGTCATTCTCTATTCTCTTTTTGTCTAAATTTCGACCCTCACTACCTTTCTCAATCTCAGAGGCATGCAACTCGTGATTTTATTCATACAACTATAGTCTGCGCACTGCCTCGGCATAGGTAGTGATATCAAACGGGCTAATCGGACTCTAATTGACAATCTGAGCCCTTCCATGAACTTTCAGCTATCTCGACTCTCACAGTTCAGTGTCCGAGTCATATCTGCCCAGGAATATAATCTGAGTTTCATACTCATTAATTAACCAATTCCTCTGGGTCAGAGTAAATAATATCATCTGTAATTTTCTTTAAAACAATATCCGGGATATTCTGTCATCGGAATACATATATAATTTTTTTCCATGTCCATTCTGGACGTCTAACTCTTCAAATGGGTCGAGCGAACTTCAATTAATGCTCCAACTCGCCCTCAAATATCATACATATTCTGAGTAATTAGCTCTCAAAATATTCTCCCCCTTCGCTCCAACCTTGCGAAGCGTATCTCAATACTGTCCGATCTCTCTGTCAGACTCTATCCGATCTCTCTATCGGACTCTGTGGGGCATGATCAACCAGCCTCCACGTCAATCTCATCTCAAGTCTCATGTGGCGACTCAGTACAACTCATGGGCCTACCTCAACGGCCTTGAGCTCGTGTACTCGCCTCTCAACCATAGCGGCTATCAGTCAATGAGTCTATTCTTGCATTTAAAACCAAATTCTTAGCTGCACTTCCATCTCGATATACACAATTGTATCTAAATAATGCACAGTACATGGGGATGTAAACTTTCTTAACCACTAACACCGACTCATATCAGGCCAACTCAAGCTCTGATACCATTAAACCTGTCACGACCCGAATTACCTAAAAATCAGAGTAAATTTTTCGCTTTTTCATTTATTATTTAATTCTTACCTTTCTCTTGTCGTGACCATCCTACAACACAGTTGGGCTATGATTCGGTGTTAGTCACCTCTCACTATTACCAATCCATTTCCATAATCATATATCAGAGTCTACTATCCTTTTGACTTTAAATAAACACATACCCAACGGTATTTGCATGACTCTACATCCCCGACATCATATCCATTTACAGTACTGTGCATTACATATTTAGATACAAAACCATACAAATGTGTATACCTGTCTCTCGATGGGAAGCAGCAAATATCAACCATGCAAGTCCTCAGCCGCTCAATATCTATTGCAAGTGCTCTGAAAAGATGGAAAAATAAGGGGGGTGAGCAAACCACACGCTCAGTAAGGCAATTATGCAAGTAAGTAGATAGCTCCACTATCTACATGCTCATAATGCCATGCCCTTAAATCCATTTCTTTTCATTTAAAATTTACACGCACAAAGTCATGCATATTCAATGCCATAGTTTATCCAAAACTATTTGTGCATATATAAATCATGTAACTCATGCATTCAAAGCATTTTATGTGACATCATTAAATCATATTAAGCATGAATTTAATCAAGATCATGCAATCTTTCATGCCATGTAAGACAAAACATGGATTTCAAATGAAAGCATGGAAAAACACATCATGCCACTGCATTTAAATCAATTCATTTAAAACGCAGTATAAAATAACCCCTCTGGGTCAATCATCTCAAAACTCATAAAACAATTCGTTATACTTCATTATAAAACTTGAGTTATAAAACCACCCTTCTTTCAGGGTCACATATCATAAAATCATCTGAAATCATCAAATCATCAAATCGGGGGCCTGACCCCTCCTTCGGGTCTACCCTGGTCTAACAGACCACAAGTTATATCATGTGAGACAATTAGGTAAGTATCAGTAACATCGAGGACTATGGCCATATCCTAGTGATCCCTGGCAACACGGTACCTAGTGTGCGGGGTATCACACCTGAAACGGGAGGTGGGTCATCCTACCCGCCAGAACAGCATAACACCAGGATTGCGAGGGCAAGGCTTGCTGCCTCGTGGCTAATGCCACTCCACTCCAACAATCCCCACGGTACAGCGTACTCCGCGTGACATACACGGTACAAAGTACTCCGTGAACCCAAGCTCAGTCAGGGGTGCCTGTAATAGGTCTTATCCACCCATATCATCTCTGTCTCAGAATGCACGTGTGAGCATATCATCTCACTGTGACACACAGTCTACAAGAGGCTCCAACACGGCTATATGCATGTAATATAAATCCCTGTGCGAGCGAAGCTCAAGCACGGCTCCATGCATATTCATGATATCTGAAAATCTCGTGCGAGCGAAGCTCTAGCACGATTTCATAAAAATCAGTGAAATCTGCGTACGAGCAGCGCTCCAGTACGACTTAAACTGATTATAATTTCATGTAAATTCCACGTACGAGCAACGCTCTAGTACGGATATGTATATAAATTCAGTGAAAACCTCGTACGAGAAAAACTCCAGTACGACATTCAAATGAATTATGAAAACCATGTAAAACTTTGTGCGAGCAATGCTCCAGCACAAATGAATGCTCAAGTAAATCAAATCTCGTGCGAGTTACACTCCAGCACGGCTTTATGCATAATTAAATCAAATCTCGTGCGAGATTCACTCCAGCACGGCTTTATGCAATATCAAATCAAAACAGGATGCGAGCTAAGCTCCAGCATCTCTCATGCATGTCAAATCATTAAAACTAGTGCGAGCAATCGGTCCAGCACTATTTTATGCATACCACGTTAAAACAAATCAAGACATGTCAAAACATGTCAAAACAGAGTGCGAGCTAGGCTCCAGCAGCTCTCATTTCACAATATTAAAAATCAGTGCGAGCACCATGCTCTAGCACATTTCATGCATATGATGTCACAAGTCGGTGCGAGCAACTGCTCAAGCACATTTATGCACATTCACAAACGCAGATATAGTGCGAACTACGTGTCGGCAGTATCTGTTTCCATATAAACTTGATAGTTGGCCTCTTTTCCAAAGAAATTTCCATTTAAATATTAATAACACCTACGTAGTGTTATTTTGTGAAATTCATGCATTTACTGGCCAATCTATCGCTTTACTTTGATTAAAATCAAGAAAATTCCTTAATCATAAAAATCCTTAAATCATGCATTCCATGCATGTCATGCTTTCACCATCCTTAGGTGAACTTCCCTCAATAGGGGTAAAATAGACATTTCACCTATTTCAATCCTTAAAAATTAATTAAACCACTTTTAGGATCATTTTACAATAATCGTGTATACATACATAATCAGTGTATACAAAATCTATTAAAATATGCGTAGCTACCTCTAGCTACTCACACAATTCCCTTACCTCATTTTTCTGTACAGTCTGACCTTTACATCGATGTCTCGTCACGCAGTCCGATTTGCTCCAAATCCAATCTCCGGAACTGCGGATACACATTCATCAGGTCAAATACAATACAATTTAATGTATTTCATAATTTTCTGGGCTTAATTTAAATCATTGGGCCCGTTTACCCATATTGGGCCCGATGCACCATAATGGGCCTTAATCGGCCTTAAGCCTGTTTACCACACTTTATCGAGGCCTATTGGGCTCTCTGGACCCATCAGTAATTTATTTAGCCTCGTTCTAAATTCTCTGATATCTCAATTTAATATTTACGACAATTTATCTAATTTTCCAGAATTTAATTCATTTATGCGGAAATTAAATCCGTAATTTATGCGTTAAATATCAATCACGCATAACGATATAAAATTGTCGTAAATAAGGGTCACTTACCCGTTATTCCCTGATCGTACACAAATCGAGGCTGTCTCGAGCTCTCAGTGGATGCCAATTGTCGAGCTACACAATTAAATATATTTTCGGGTAAACTTTCAGTCGATTATTTATCAAATTAAATATTCTAAAAATTAAATCGGTCAATTTGACCGCTTACCGACTTACCCGAAGCTCGATTGCATCACTGGAATTTTCCACAATTTTTTTCTCTTTTTCTTTTTCCCTTTTTCTTCCTTTTTTCCCTCTCTTTTTGGCTGAACCGGTCCGGTCCGGTTCAACCCGGTTCGGACCGCCGGTTCAGCTCGGGTCCGATTCGGTTCAACTTGGTCGGTTCAGTCCGGTTCGGCCGGTTCAGGGAACAATTGGTCGTGCCGGCGCCGTCCGGCCGGTTCTCCGACCGATTCCACCGCCGTTCGGTGCGCCATCGCATGGGCTCCCTAGATCGGGCCTCGGTGTGGCTCGAATCGACGCCATCGCCGGCGAATCAAAGCTTTTCTCCCGCGGCATCTCCTTCGTTTTCCGGCGTTTTCCGGCCACCTGGCCGCGCGTCGATGCCACCGGTGGGTTCGCCTGAGGTCGGTCGACCTTCGCCGACCCTCGCCTGGGGCCCTTGGCCGCCGGTGACCGTCGGACGGAGGGATCTCCCTCGGTTCGCTTTTCGGCTTCCATTTCTTCTCTGCTTCTGTTTCAGACTTTCGTTTCCTCTCTGTTTCAATTCGCGTTTTTTTTTTTTTTTTTTATTTATTTATTTATTTAATTTTATTATTATTTTAATCAATAAAATAATAGTATTTTGTCAAAAATATCTTCAAAAATTAATATTTAATTCAGTTAATCAATAAATGAATTTCTCGGTATTATTTCGACTTTTCGGTATATTTTTCGATTATTTTCGAGATTATTTTTCGATACGAAAATCTCGGTTTATTCCAATAAATTCATATCTTGATCAATTTAACCCGGAATTTAATTATTTCTTCGTCATTGATCAAGATTTCTCATTTTCATATTTTTAATTAAATTTTCTTGTCCCGATTAATACCGAATTTTGGTCTTTTGACCATTTTGCCCTTGCACGTATTCGGGAATGTCATTTAAGTCCTTTTGCATTTTTAAATGCACTTGAAAATATCGGGTCTTACACTATAGGAACCGAGAAGCCTGTGGGATGACCGGGAACCCGAAGATACAATAAGTAATAAGGCGAATGCAAGTGCGGAAGGGTTAGAAAATTTTAATTTGTTATTCGAAAAGTGTCGATGTAAACACTTGTATCGAGAACACATGGAGAATGATGGAATCCCGATATTATTTTAATTTCGGAATAAGGAAACTCTCATGGAAGGCATGATATTATGTCTTTGGATAAATTATATAAGAAAATGTATATATGTAGATATGTACATAGGTGAATATGTATATATATATATATATACATATATACTAGACATTTTAATAAAAGAAAAATAATATATATGGCATATATATTATTTAATGTGTAGATTTAATATATAGTATTAACTAATAGATAAATAAAACATGAGACAAATAAATAATAATAATAAAAATGATGAAGTGAAATAAAAGGAAATGAGATGAATACAAAACAAAAATCAAACATTAAACAAAAAAAAGACAAACAAACAAAAATAATAATACTAACACAAAATAAATAAAACAAATAATATATAATATACATATACTAATATAATATACATACATTAAACTAATATATATATAAATATATCAAGGCATGTACGGAATTGGCTTAGAAAAGCCAATTCCGTCTGCCACTGTTTTCAATTGAAAACAAGGAAAAGAAATCAAACAAAGCAGAGGAGGCTCGGGCGGGAAAAAAAAAAAAAAGGAAGAGAGAAAGAGGAGAAGAGGAGGAGAAGAAAAGAAGGAGGAAAGGAAGAGAGGCCTGCCGGAGAAGAAGAAGAAGGAAAGGAAAGGAAGAAAAGGGAAGAGGAAAACCGAAAGGGGGAAAGCTGGTCGGGGAAGAAGGGAAGAAGAGAAGCAAGGTAGGAAAGAGGAAGAAGAAAAGAGAGAGAGAATCGGTCGGCTGGAAAAGAGAAGAGAGGAAGAGAAGAAAGGGGGGGGCTGACCGAGAGAGAGAGAGGATTGGAAAGGAGGGAGAAGAGTGAGCAAAAAAAAAAAAGAAGGGGGAAGAAGGAAGGGGAGAGCTGTACTGCCGAGGAAGAAGAAAAGGAAAGGGAAGAGCAGGAAGGAGAAGAAGAAAACAAGAAAAAAACAGAGGGGGCTGGAAGGGAAGCAAAACCAGAAAAGAGAAGAAGAGAAGGGAAGCTGCTGGCCGAGGAAGAGAGGAGAAAGAAAAAGATAGCTGGGTTGGTGTAGGAGCAGAAAAATGAAGCTGGAAATGAGGGCTGGAACAGAGACCAAATGGGGAGTTGAAAATCAAGACCAGTGAGGAGGAAAAGAAACAGAACCGGGATTGCAGAGACAGCAGCTGACCGAGAAGAAGAAACCGAAGCTGTTGGAAGCAGAGCGGAGAGGAATGAAGGCAGAAGCAGCGGTGTGACCAGGGGAGAAATAGTGGAAGACGCTAGGAAACATAAACAGGGGATAAAGCATTGGAACCGAGAGGAACAAAGAGAAAGGGGCTGGAACCGAGAGCTGGAAGAGAGGAAGAAGAAGAAATAAAAGCTGGAAAAAAAAAGGGGAAAAGAGAAAAAGAAAGGAAGGTAAAATTTAAGTATATACATGCATATTT
Organism: Firmiana major; assembly: GCA_033439115.1. Lineage (NCBI taxonomy): Eukaryota > Viridiplantae > Streptophyta > Magnoliopsida > Malvales > Malvaceae > Firmiana > Firmiana major. Next base: position 35,824,298 of record CM065907.1, on the reverse strand, counting down.
AATTTACATGTATATATATAGATTTAACTATAAGCAAGATTAGTATTAATTTAAATGGTGTAAGAAGAAGGGGGTAGTGATGAATGATGGATAAAGGGAGAGCTAGGTGCATGTATGTATATATGTATATTTATGTGAGGGTGAGTAAATGGGAACAAGTAAAAATGATATATATAAATATATACATATATCCATGTGGGTAGGTATGAGTATACATATACATATATTGAGTATTTACTTCGGTGTACATATAAAGGAATGTATGAGAGATGTGTATATACTAAGAGGTATATACAATTGAAGGTATAAGGTAAGAATGTATTTTAATATATGTACATACATGGGATGGATACATGTGATGAGGACAAAAATGAAAACAAATAATGGTGCATATATAGGAATATACATACCTACATATTTGCTAGTATCCACATGTAGTTGTATATAATAGTAGGTATACCGAGGTGTGTACGTACAAAAGTAATACAGGGTAAGGAAAACATATCTACGTACGTGAATAGCCTAGGTACGCACGATCAAACATACACACGAGGAAGAACGAATAGGTTAAGGTCTTAACGTATTTCGAGTGACTTGTATGTGTAGGAAGCTAAGTAAACTACCTTCGATGTAGGTAAAACGTAGACGGAATTGACGGAGGTGTTGGTAGGCGTCATTTCGCGAACGTGAGATATCCGATATATCGAGGTAAGGGGTGCTATTTAACTATGTCCTGATATTGCATGTTGATTTTATCGATGAATGACTTTATGAAAAGAGCATGTGATTTCGAAATGATTTATAGATGCTTTTATACCTGTACCATGATTTTGTAACACGTTTTAAATATGTTAAATGTTCCCCGAATACTTTGCATGATATGAAATAAATTTTCCCAAGGGTATGAAGCGTATGGATGTTTTACATTTATTATGTTTTTATATCCATACTGTTAAAGAAACTCTGACGATTTCAAAAGTTTTTAAGAAAAGAAATTATTTTCGAAAGGGGATTGTGGGGGCCACCTCTTGAGTCCTACGGGAACAAAGTGCCACACAGTCTTTCTGTTTTATGAAAGAGTTTCAGATTTAAAGGAATTCGATTTTATTACTCGATATGAGTTTATGGGTTATGAAACCCAAGAAAGATTTTGAAACTATGTTTTGAGACTTAGGCTTCATGCTTGGCTATTTCTCGTGGTGTTCCGGCTCCACCACTTGGGGTGCCGGTACGTTGGCCCATTTAGCACTTGACTCAACCTGTGTGGAAGATGTCGTGCTACTTGTGGTTTATGATGATGATGTTTTGGTAGTATCTCGTGCCCGCGCAGCACGCAACTATGTTGCCCACACGGAGAGTGCCTTTGGTGCCCGTGTCCTAGCTATGTGCTAGTGAAAGTATGTAAGATGGATACTACCCATGTTTTTTTTAAGAAAGAGCTGTACGACCTTGATCCAGTCTACAGCCACTTACCATGGCCATAGGTAACATGTTTAGCTCTCTACGGAGAATGACACGTATCGCATGACTTAGTTATAGCCTGGTCTCCATGAATTAGTTATGAATGATAAATGTGGCAACGAATATGTGCCTTATGAATTTCAATGATTGGTTATGAACCAACCCGTTTATGTAATGTTTACAAAGTAATTATGAAATGTTTCATGAAAGTTTCACAAAATGTTTATGGCATGTTTACGAAAGTAAAACGAGATGATTATGCAATGTATGCGAAAAGCTTATGAAAGAATTTATAGCATGGTTGAGCATGATTCTTGCTTTGAACTTGCATGCGTTATGACTTTTACGATGAATTGCATGAAGTGATGATTTAAGTTTTTCCTTTTACTTAAAGTATGGTCTTACAAATAATTTTTACATGCTTTTCATATATATATCAGGATTAATTTAAAGGTACTATCTTACTGGGCTTTTCCCCAAAAGCTCACCCCTCTACCTTCAGATCTTTTGCAGTGAATCTATAGGCGCTACCTGTCGCGTACACTACGTAGGCTGGTGGGAAAAGCTACCCTAGGCTACATTTTGTACACGCAAGAGGTATACATTTACATTCCTGTACCAGACATAATCGTATGCACAGACACGTGTCGAAGTTATCAGTTGGGATGTAATTTTGTAAGGATGATGTAAACATTATTATTTTGGGATAATATTTGAGATGATTGGTTTTAAATTGAAATAGATGTCTGAAGTGGTAAGGATGAATTGGAAAGTATGCTTGGTAGTTGTGGATATCTAGGTTTGCCAAAAATAAATGACTTGCAGGTGGATAGGCTCACATATAAGCCGTTGTGCTGCCGAAATTTTTATCGGCCACATAAGTTAAAATATAGAAATTAAATTATAATTACGAGTAAAGTATTAGGAAAATGTTTCGACACTGTACAGGAATACAACCTAAGTGAATTGGGGAATAAGTGTTTGAATTAAATTCAAAAAAAAAAAAAAATTTATCTCGAGTTTTAAGGGTTAAGGGTCGTTACAGTTTAAGTGGTATCAGAGCGAAGGTTATCTAGTACTGTCAGTGTCAAAAATAAGGATTAAATTACATCCCAAATGTCTGTGCTTGTCTGGTAGTAGGTAATGTATACCTAATGAATGTAAGACTTGATCTTTGGAATTACGCGCAGGTAATAGATCACTGCACGATGAGCGGGAGACGCGGACGTACTCGGAGGCAGGCTCAGCCACCTCCACCATCTCCACAGGAGCCAGAGAGTCCTAATACTCGTATGGCTCAGTTCGAGCAACGATTGGCGCAGCGTCTTGAGCGTGGTCTAGAGTCGATAGCTGCTATGGTTGCCCAACATCTAGGGGCAAATGTCTCGGATTCGGCCGGCACAGCACCGACCCCTACTCCGGTGCCGACTCCTCCACAAGCACCACCACCTCCTCCTCCACAAGTTCCTCTAGTAACTATGGCGCCTCAGCCTCCTGTACAGGCCCGAAGGGAGAAGGATATTGGCAAGATGAGAGACTTCCTGAAGATGAGGCCTCAAACTTTCAAGGGGATTAAGGACCCAGTAGAGGCTGAAGAGTGGCTGGTGAGCCTCGGGAAGATCTTCGATTTTTTGGGTTGTTCGGATGTTGAGAAGGTTTCCATGGCCACCTACATGCTACAGGGCCAAGCAGAGTATTGGTGGGGATCCACCAAAGTCCTTCTGACTGCTCAGCATCCGGTGATTAGTTGGGATGCGTTCTCTACAGCTTTTAGGAAGCAGTATGTCCCACTAGCTGCCCAGCAGAAGTTGAGGATGGATTTTCTAAATTTGGTACAGGGCGGCATGACGGTGGACGAGTATGAAAGCAGATTTACTATGCTGATGAGATATGACCCGGAGACGTTCCAGAATGAAGAACGTCGAACTGAGAGGTTCCTAGCAGGGTTGAGGCCAGCTATCCGGGATCGACTTTTGGGACTATGGATTACAGAATTTCAGGACGCTCTGGGTAGAGCGCAGATGGTTGAGAGGGGCCTAAACGTCACACAGGCGGAGTATGGCCTTAAGGGAAAGAGCAAGGATAAGGGTAAGCGGACAGAGTTCATGAGACAGGATTTCAGGAGGGGTCAGCCTAAGAGGCAAAGGGTGGATGAGTTCCGACCTAGACTTGATAGACCCATCATTCCAGTACCTGCTCCTTACATTGCTAGAGGTCCGCAACAATATAGGCCAGTGTGCAAACAGTGTGGGAAACTTCATGGGGGTGTGTGCCTTTTGAACACTAGGGGCTGCTATCTGTGTGGGCAGAAGGGACATATAATGAGAGATTGCCCACAGAACCAGGTTTCACAACGCTCAGAGCCACCACAGCAACCCGAGAGGCAAGCTCCCCAGAGACGGGCTACCGCAGCAGAGAAGGGTAAGAAGCCTGTCACGCATGGGAGGGTCTTTGCCTTGGACAAGGAGACTGCTGATTCCTCCACCGAGACCATTCAGGGTAAGCTTTTAATTTGCAATCATGAGGCACAAGTATTGTTTGATTTAGGTTCCACCCACTCCTTCATATCACCACATTTTGCACGTCAATTGTATATTAAACCTGAATCTCTAGACTTCACATTACACGTTAGTACACCCCTGTATACATCACAAAAGACTGATATGGTTTATCGAAATTGTGAGATCAAGGTAGGAGATAGGATCATATTAGCAGATCTAATTTTGTTGAGCATGTATGGCTTTGATGTAATTTTGGGTATGGATTGGTTAACCACCAACCATATAAGTTTAGACTGCTACTCTAAGACTGTAACCTTCTCCTTACTTAATAAGTTTAATGTATGCCTTGCAATTAAGGAATAAAGTGTATAATTTTGACTATTGATGAAAGTTTTTGATGAACGTGTTGATGTGAAAGTTATAGTGCATTCATCCCCGATACTAGTCGAGAATGTCCAAGTATTCAGGATATATCTGTGGTATGCAAGTTTCCGGATGTGTCCTGAGGAACTACCGGGGCTACCATTGGAGAGAGTTGGAATTCACTATAGGTTTGACACTAGAGACACAGTTAATCTCGAAGTCTCCTTGTCGAATGAACTTTGTGGATCTTTAGGAATTGAAAAAAAGGAGTTGTAAGAACTGTTAGATAAAGGAAGTTCAGAAACCCATAAGAGATATTGAGATATTTAGTTAAGCAAAGATGACTCCATTTGAAATTACTTTGAGGAAACAGAGCGCAAGGCGCAATTATGATGATATGAATTCTATATTTCTAAAGTCACTAAGAAAGGAAAAGATAAAGAGAATGACAGAAAAGAGATCTACAAAAGAAATAGTGACAATGAAAGAGCATAGTCACTATACTGAAAGAATGAATCAGGGAACCAATGGTATAAATAAGACTTTAAAGGTCGTACTGCTTACATGATTGATAAAGATAAGATGTGTTCGGGGTATAGAAACATCCCTGTAAATAGGAAAAAAAAAAATTTTGACACGTGATCAAATAATTTATCAAAGTTACCCCTAAACTAAAAGGAGAAGTTCTTGAATTGATTTAGTAGGTGGTATCGAGTTAACTACTCAAACCACTGTACTGAGTGACTTTGTTTGGATTAGATATGCTAAGAGAACAATTATAAGGATTACATGAAAAGGAGATTATCGGATCAAGTGATTCACTTTGGAGTATACCGGTGATAAATTTTAAGGAGACTTTGAGTGTCTTGGGTCACGGGTATTAAGGATGGGTGTAAGTAGGATTTTTCAAACAGAGATGACATGATTATTTGGGAAGATTCAAACTATTATGAAGATTTAAAGTTGAGATATAAGGAAACATTGGAATATGGATTACATATCGAATCTAAGGATTGTAATCTCTATATTTTTGTGTCTTGAATGTGAGACTAAATTGGAATGAGGAAAGAGTTCTAATATAATTGATGTACGAAATGAGACAAGCTTGAAATGAGATAAATCTTGAATATACGAGTCATATTGGATTAAGAGAAGTATGCAAGGAACAAATATTTCTGGTATGTGAAGTGATTTGGATCAAGTGATATAAATTAAGAATAAGTTCTCATTAAGGATAAATGAGAAATTGTGGTAAGTTTGGTGTCTAAAACGATGATGCCCTAAGGTAAAGGATCTTAAAAGAGTTTCATTGTTCTCGGTAAACCATGCACTCGGGAGGCACTAAGGTGTTCCATGATTTACGAAAAGTATATTGGTTGGTCGGTATTAAAAGAAATATAGTTAAGTTGTGGCCAAGTATTTGATTTGCCAACAGATTAAGATCGAACACTAAAGACCAATGGGGTCACTTAAGAATTTTTTTCCAGTGCCTACTTGGAAATGAGTGCACATTACTATGGATTTCATAATGAGATTATCAAGGACCCGAAAGGGGCATGATACAACTTGGGTGATCGTAGACAGATGGACCCGAATGAATTTGGAGGACCAAATTCTTTTAAGGTGGGGAGAATGTAAACCCCACAAATTTCCTACGTTAATTTAATTATAAAAAAAAAAATGGAAATAATATATATTAACAGAAGTGTGAATATTCGTTGTAGGGCTCGAGGACTATAGGAACCGAGAAGCCTGTGGGATGACCGGGAACCCGAAGATACAATAAGTAATAAGGCGAATGCAAGTGCGGAAGGGTTAGAAAATTTTAATTTGTTATTCGAAAAGTGTCGATGTAAACACTTGTATCGAGAACACATGGAGAATGATGGAATCCCGATATTATTTTAATTTCGGAATAAGGAAACTCTCATGGAAGGCATGATATTATGTCTTTGGATAAATTATATAAGAAAATGTATATATGTAGATATGTACATAGGTGAATATGTATATATATATATATATACATATATACTAGACATTTTAATAAAAGAAAAATAATATATATGGCATATATATTATTTAATGTGTAGATTTAATATATAGTATTAACTAATAGATAAATAAAACATGAGACAAATAAATAATAATAATAAAAATGATGAAGTGAAATAAAAGGAAATGAGATGAATACAAAACAAAAATCAAACATTAAACAAAAAAAAGACAAACAAACAAAAATAATAATACTAACACAAAATAAATAAAACAAATAATATATAATATACATATACTAATATAATATACATACATTAAACTAATATATATATAAATATATCAAGGCATGTACGGAATTGGCTTAGAAAAGCCAATTCCGTCTGCCACTGTTTTCAATTGAAAACAAGGAAAAGAAATCAAACAAAGCAGAGGAGGCTCGGGCGGGAAAAAAAAAAAAGGAAGAGAGAAAGAGGAGAAGAGGAGGAGAAGAAAAGAAGGAGGAAAGGAAGAGAGGCCTGCCGGAGAAGAAGAAGAAGGAAAGGAAAGGAAGAAAAGGGAAGAGGAAAACCGAAAGGGGGAAAGCTGGTCGGGGAAGAAGGGAAGAAGAGAAGCAAGGTAGGAAAGAGGAAGAAGAAAAGAGAGAGAGAATCGGTCGGCTGGAAAAGAGAAGAGAGGAAGAGAAGAAAGGGGGGGCTGACCGAGAGAGAGAGAGGATTGGAAAGGAGGGAGAAGAGTGAGCAAAAAAAAAAAGAAGGGGGAAGAAGGAAGGGGAGAGCTGTACTGCCGAGGAAGAAGAAAAGGAAAGGGAAGAGCAGGAAGGAGAAGAAGAAAACAAGAAAAAAACAGAGGGGGCTGGAAGGGAAGCAAAACCAGAAAAGAGAAGAAGAGAAGGGAAGCTGCTGGCCGAGGAAGAGAGGAGAAAGAAAAAGATAGCTGGGTTGGTGTAGGAGCAGAAAAATGAAGCTGGAAATGAGGGCTGGAACAGAGACCAAATGGGGAGTTGAAAATCAAGACCAGTGAGGAGGAAAAGAAACAGAACCGGGATTGCAGAGACAGCAGCTGACCGAGAAGAAGAAACCGAAGCTGTTGGAAGCAGAGCGGAGAGGAATGAAGGCAGAAGCAGCGGTGTGACCAGGGGAGAAATAGTGGAAGACGCTAGGAAACATAAACAGGGGATAAAGCATTGGAACCGAGAGGAACAAAGAGAAAGGGGCTGGAACCGAGAGCTGGAAGAGAGGAAGAAGAAGAAATAAAAGCTGGAAAAAAAAAGGGGAAAAGAGAAAAAGAAAGGAAGGTAAAATTTAAGTATATACATGCATATTTAATTTACATGTATATATATAGATTTAACTATAAGCAAGATTAGTATTAATTTAAATGGTGTAAGAAGAAGGGGGTAGTGATGAATGATGGATAAAGGGAGAGCTAGGTGCATGTATGTATATATGTATATTTATGTGAGGGTGAGTAAATGGGAACAAGTAAAAATGATATATATAAATATATACATATATCCATGTGGGTAGGTATGAGTATACATATACATATATTGAGTATTTACTTCGGTGTACATATAAAGGAATGTATGAGAGATGTGTATATACTAAGAGGTATATACAATTGAAGGTATAAGGTAAGAATGTATTTTAATATATGTACATACATGGGATGGATACATGTGATGAGGACAAAAATGAAAACAAATAATGGTGCATATATAGGAATATACATACCTACATATTTGCTAGTATCCACATGTAGTTGTATATAATAGTAGGTATACCGAGGTGTGTACGTACAAAAGTAATACAGGGTAAGGAAAACATATCTACGTACGTGAATAGCCTAGGTACGCACGATCAAACATACACACGAGGAAGAACGAATAGGTTAAGGTCTTAACGTATTTCGAGTGACTTGTATGTGTAGGAAGCTAAGTAAACTATCTTCGATGTAGGTAAAACGTAGACGGAATTGACGGAGGTGTTGGTAGGCGTCATTTCGCGAACGTGAGATATCCGATATATCGAGGTAAGGGGTGCTATTTAACTATGTCCTGATATTGCATGTTGATTTTATCGATGAATGACTTTATGAAAAGAGCATGTGATTTCGAAATGATTTATAGATGCTTTTATACCTGTACCATGATTTTGTAACACGTTTTAAATATGTTAAATGTTCTCCGAATACTTTGCATGATATGAAATAAATTTTCCCAAGGGTATGAAGCGTATGGATGTTTTACATTTATTATGTTTTTATATCCATACTGTTAAAGAAACTCTGACGATTTCAAAAGTTTTTAAGAAAAGAAATTATTTTCGAAAGGGGATTGTGGGGGCCACCTCTTGAGTCCTACGGGAACAAAGTGCCACACAGTCTTTCTGTTTTATGAAAGAGTTTCAGATTTAAAGGAATTCGATTTTATTACTCGATATGAGTTTATGGGTTATGAAACCCAAGAAAGATTTTGAAACTATGTTTTGAGACTTAGGCTTCATGCTTGGCTATTTCTCGTGGTGTTCCGGCTCCACCACTTGGGGTGCCGGTACGTTGGCCCATTTAGCACTTGACTCAACCTGTGTGGAAGATGTCGTGCTACTTGTGGTTTATGATGATGATGTTTTGGTAGTATCTCGTGCCCGCGCAGCACGCAACTATGTTGCCCACACGGAGAGTGCCTTTGGTGCCCGTGTCCTAGCTATGTGCTAGTGAAAGTATGTAAGATGGATACTACCCATGTTTTTTTTAAGAAAGAGCTGTACCACCTTGATCCAGTCTACAGCCACTTACCATGGCCATAGGTAACATGTTTAGCTCTCTACGGAGAATGACACGTATCGCATGACTTAGTTATAGCCTGGTCTCCATGAATTAGTTATGAATGATAAATGTGGCAACGAATATGTGCCTTATGAATTTCAATGATTGGTTATGAACCAACCCGTTTATGTAATGTTTACAAAGTAATTATGAAATGTTTCATGAAAGTTTCACAAAATGTTTATGGCATGTTTACGAAAGTAAAACGAGATGATTATGCAATGTATGCGAAAAGCTTATGAAAGAATTTATAGCATGGTTGAGCATGATTCTTGCTTTGAACTTGCATGCGTTATGACTTTTACGATGAATTGCATGAAGTGATGATTTAAGTTTTTCCTTTTACTTAAAGTATGGTCTTACAAATAATTTTTACATGCTTTTCATATATATATCAGGATTAATTTAAAGGTACTATCTTACTGGGCTTTTCCCCAAAAGCTCACCCCTCTACCTTCAGATCTTTTGCAGTGAATCTATAGGCGCTACCTGTCGCGTACACTACGTAGGCTGGTGGGAAAAGCTACCCTAGGCTACATTTTGTACACGCAAGAGGTATACATTTACATTCCTGTACCAGACATAATCGTATGCACAGACACGTGTCGAAGTTATCAGTTGGGATGTAATTTTGTAAGGATGATGTAAACATTATTATTTTGGGATAATATTTGAGATGACTGGTTTTAAATTGAAATAGATGTCTGAAGTGGTAAGGATGAATTGGAAAGTATGCTTGGTAGTTGTGGATATCTAGGTTTGCCAAAAATAAATGACTTGCAGGTGGATAGGCTCACATATAAGCCGTTGTGCTGCCGAAATTTTTATCGGCCACATAAGTTAAAATATAGAAATTAAATTATAATTACGAGTAAAGTATTAGGAAAATGTTTCGACACTGTACAGGAATACAACCTAAGTGAATTGGGGAATAAGTGTTTGAATTAAATTCAAAAAAAAAAAATTTATCTCGAGTTTTAAGGGTTAAGGGTCGTTACAAAATATTTTGACAATTAAAGGCCCGATGTATAGTAAAAATTTCAGGCCGAAAGCCCATTAGGAAGGCCCAAACCGAGAAGCCCAAATGTTAGGCCCAAATTGGTTAAAAGTAAGCCCATTAGAAAAAGGTAACCATAGTCAATTTGGTAACCATTAACTAAATCAATTCCTTTCAAACTTGTTGAATGAAAAGTGAGGCTTAATGACTAAGTAATTGGCTTATAAAATCAGTCACCACATGATCTTCTTCAACCCATCATTCTCGGCTACACAAAGAAACCATTAAAACACATATATTCAAGCTTTCTCTTACTAGGAATCACTAGGAAAAAGGCATATTTAGAACTTTCAATCTTCATGAAAGTTGTTCCAAATTGAGTGAGGATTAACATATGTTGGAATTGGCTATCAAGGAGCCATAGTGTGCAAACTGAGAGGTCCAATGGGCCAAGCCTAATTGGTTTCGACCCAATGTGATGTAATGGGTCTCGGATAAGCCCAATAAGAGTTGGTGAGCCCCACAAGCCCAATAGGCCCAACGAAAATGAATAGTAAAATGGAAATGGGCTTAAGGCAAAGTTAGGCCCATTAAGCTTTATTAAAGCCCATTAAGTGAAATAGATTCTATTAAATGTGAAATACAGTAGGATAAGTATAATTATCTAATGAATGGTTATATGCAGCTCCAAAGATTATTGGAGGAGCGAATCAGACTGCTGGATCGAGCAGCGTTGAGAAAGTAAAATTTCTCGAGTGATTGCAGGTAAGAGACTTTTGTGAGTAGTTAGAGATAACTGGACGTATTTTCGTCTGCTTTTACATTCACTTAAAAACTTTGAGGGTCAGAGAAAGTGAATAATAATTATTGTGATCCAATAGTGGCAAATTACGATTTTACCCTTAGTTAAGAAAAAAGTCAACTTTTGGAAAAAGTTGTAAAAAGCATGAAAACCATAATTTTGAGTGTTTTTATTGCTGTTTAGTAGAAGAGTAGGTAGATGGGCTAATGTTTTCTTGATTGATGAGAAATAGCATAACTTATAGGGCTGATTTTGATATTTTGAAAAAGAACCATCTATTGAATTATGTGAGAATAAATTGTGCTAGAGCATAGCTCGCACTTGATTTTATATATTTTCCACATATATTAGTGCTGATGTATGATTCGCACTAGATTTCCATGACATGCATGATTGAGTGCTGGAGTTATTAGCTCGTACTCGAATTTTACATGAGATGCCTAACAGAGTGATAGAATTGCTCGTACTCGATTCTTCATGATTTATACATGACATAGTACATGAACGAATTGCTCGTACTTGATTTGAAACATGAACTATGCATGACCTAGTGTTGGAGGTTTACTCGCACTAGAGTTTGAGTTTGTGATGTGAAACAGTGTTTGAACAGAGTGTCGACTGAGAGGTGCGCTCAAAGGCACGCACTGTATTTTATGTGATATATAAGACATGTTCAAAAACCATGTTGATTTCCTCGTGTAGACTGAGTGTCACACTGTTGAGATGTTCGCATGTGGATTTAGAGACGTGGTATTGATTATCCATTGAGATAGGTTCCACGGGTGTACGTTGTACCGTACGAGTGGCATGGAGTACACTGTACCGCGTGTTGTTCTGGAGTTGAGGAGTTGATAGCTAGCGGTTGTGATGGACTGACCCCCCTCCCGTTCTAGCCGTGATGCCCCGCACACCGAGACTTGTGTAGCATGGGATCACCATTATAGGATATGGCCATTGTACAGGATATTATTGCATTTCACCACAGAGTCTCACATGATATATCACTTGATTGATTTTATGATACGGATAGACTTGAGGGATGGGTCGGAATCCGATTGTTGTGTTGTGAATGATTTAAATGCCATATTTACTGTGATTTGAACATAAATGGCATGGTTTATCTAAAGGCATTGTGAAATTATACAGATGCATTATTTTGCACGAAATGCCTACTTTTGAAAATTAAAGCATGATTTCTATACGTGGGATTTAATCTGTACAAGTATATATATATATTTAAAGACATGCTTTTAAAGTGAGTTAAGGAAATAATATTTTCGAGGCATAGCATTATTTTGAGTAGATAGTGTAGATGTCTACTTGCTTGCCTGATTTCCTTACAGAGCTGTGAGCTCTCCCCTTTTTTATACACCTCTCTACAGAGAATCCACAGTAGAGCGATTTACGAGAGAGGGATAGTATTCCTGTTGTTCACTGCCATTTCCTATCGATAAATAAGTATACATATTTTGTACGGTTCTGTATCTAAACATATAGACAACACAATGATGTAAACAATGTATATTATGGGGGATTATATTTGTATTAGATTTTATACGAGCTCACTTATATTATAAAAGAAATTACATTCAATAGATAATATATTGACATGTATGTATGATAATGAATGATACGGTAAGCGAGGATGTTGACATCGAATCACAGCCCAACTGTTGATGAGGAGAAAGGTAAGTAAAAATTGAAAAATTTTTAGTGGTTTTTAGTTAAGTCACGGAGGGTTGTGACAGAATGGTATCAGGGCAGAGTTGGTTTGATGTGAGTCTGTGTTAGTAATTAGGAAAGTGTACATCCACATAGTATGTGCTGTGTTTAGATACAACTGTGTATACCAGATGGGTAACGGACTAATTAATGATTATTAATGCAGGAATTGAGCCTATATGGCGAATACCCGTAGTGGTAGAGGGACTAGAGGTAGGGCTCGAGGCCGTAGTGGTGGGCCTGAGAGTCGAGATGCCACTGAGTCATTACCTACCCATGAGACTCTAGGTACTACTGAGGTACTAGAGGGTGCAGAGGCGTGCTTCACAAGGCTAGAGCGTAGCCTAGAGACGATAATGGAGATGTTGGCACAGACAATGCTAGTTAGATAGGGACAGGATGCAGGGACTGCGACCTGACAGGCAGCTGCACCTGACACACCTGTACAACCTACACATGTTCCACAACCTACAGATCCTTCTACACCCCCACCAGTTCAGGATACACCTTCTCATGTTGATCCGCCATAGAGTAGTAGTGTTTTCGGGTATAGATGTGAGCTGGATCGGTTGCGACAGTTCCAGAAGTTTAGACCTCCATCATTTAGTGGGGTCAAGGACCCAATTGTTGCTGATGAGTGGATTGGAGAGATAGAGAAGTTATATGGATTCTTCGAGTGTACGACATTGGAGATGGTCGCATTTGCTGCATTCCTACTGAAGGGATCTGCAGAGCATTGGTGGAAGTCCACCAGACCTATATTGAGAGCCCAACATACAGATATCAGTTGGGAGATATTTTTGGATGCCTTTAGGAGGCAGTTTGTTCTAGATACAACGCAGCGAAAATTACAGGCTGAGTTTTTAGGGCTGAACCAGGGGAGTTTGTCAGTGGATGAGTATAAGACTAGATTCTTATCCCTGGGAAGGTATGACCTCGACACCATGTATAGCGAGACCAGAAAGGTCCATAGATTTATTGATGGACTGAGACCGGCTCTACGGTCTAGATTGGTCCCATTGGATATAGCAACATATGAGGAGGTAGTGCGTAGGGCACAACTGTGCGAACAGGACTATGAGAGGAATGCTTTTGAGTTTCGAAAGATTAGTCAGAGCCGTGATAGAGAGAGGAAGAGGCCGACTAGAGATAGAGGTTTTAGCTATTGAGGAGCGAGGAGACTCTTCGGTAAGAGACCACAGATGGAGGAGGTACAAGAGAGACCTGCTAGACCTCCTGCTTATCCAGCCATAGCTCTCGCGAAGGGTATTGTCATTGGAGGACAGAGGCCTATTACTAAGCAGTGCAGTAGATGCGGTAGACATCATGGAGGTAGACCTTGTCCGATACTCCTATTGTGTGTTTCCGATGTGGGAAACCAGGGAACATTGTTAGAGCTTGCCCGAAGATGGTTGAGACTGCTCTATTGAAGGACAGGGAGCCAGAGAGAGCTCCAGTTGATACTTTTGCTTCGAGGAGGAGAGCGACAACAGAAGAGAAGGGCACAGCCGATGCTTCTGCAAGTGATTGGTTGAGGGTGCGTACATGCTTTGGACCAGGGCACAGCTGATGCTTTATCGGATGTGATACGAGGTAACATCCTCATTTATGATATTGAAGCATATGTTTTATTTGATCCTAGTGCCACGCATTCATTTGTATCGTCTTCATTTGCATGTAAGTTAGCAAAATATGTAGAGCGTACACCTTTACGTATGATGATGTTGATTAGTACGCCTATGAATAATAGTCAGCTTGTAGAGTATGTATTTAATGATTGCAAGTTGAAAGTAGGAGAAAAAGGATATGACAACCAATTTAATATTGCTAGGTATGAGCGATTTTGATGTAATTTTAGGAATGGACTGGTTGTCTACAAACCATACTGTGTTAGATTACTATGCTAAGACAGTTATGTTTCTTAACCCTGAAAAATATGTTGTAAAGTTTGCAGAAAAGATATGAAAATAATAGTACTATTAAAAATAAACAATATGATATGCTGACTTAGAAAAAAAATGATATGTTGAAGGTTTTATTGCATACGTGGTTGATACGGATAAGGCATATCCGAAGTTGGTAGATATTCCTGTGGTTAGTGAGTACCCAGATGTCTTTCTGAATGAACTGCCAGGGTTGCCACCAGACAGAGAGATGGAGTTCTGTATAGATTTGGTGCCTGGTACTGAGCCTATATCAAAACCACCGTACCGTATGGCTTTAGTTGAGTAGGAGGAGCTCAAGAGATAGTCGCAGGAGCTGTTGGATAAGGGTTTCATCCGACCGAGTGTTTCGCCTTGGGGAGCACCGATTTTTTTTTTTGTTAAGAAGAAGGATGGAAGCCTTCGATTGTGTATTGACTACCAATTGTTGAATAAGGCTACCATCAAGAATAGGTATCCCCTTCCATGTATTGATGACTTGTTGGATCAGCTTTCAGGAACACAGGTCTTTTCCAAGATTGATCTGAGGTCTGGGTATCATCAGCTGAGAGTTCAGAGTGGAGATGTACCCAAGACAGTGTTTCGTACCCGATATGGCCATTATGAGTTCTTGGTTATGCCATTTGGATTGACGAATGCTCCCATGACTTTTATGGCTTTGATGAACGATGTGTTTAAGCCATACTTGGATCGATTTGTTATCATTTTTATCGATGACATTTTAGTGTATTCGAAGTCTCAAGAGAAGCGTAAGCAGCAGCTGAGAATTGTATTACAGACTCTTCGAGAGAAAGAGTTATATGCTAAACTCAGTAAATGTGACTTCTGGTTGGAGGAGATCTCATTTTTGGGACACGTTGTGTTGAGGGATGGTGTATCAGTAGATCCATCCAAGATAGAGGCTATAGTTCAGTGGGAACAGCTGAGGACAGTTACTGAGATCAGAAGTTTTTTGGGGTTAGTAGCATGTTATCGGAGTTTCGTTGAGGGATTTTAGAAGTTGGCTGCTCTATTGACACGTCCTACTCGGAAGAGTGTACCATTTGTGTGGAACGAGGATTGTGAGAAGAGTTTTCAGGAGCTGAAGCGTCGATTGACCATCGCTCCGATTCTCACTATCCCTACCAGCTCAAAAGGATTTGCAGTGTATACCGATGCGTCGTATCATGGACTGGGCTGTGTATTGATGCAGGATGGGAGGGTAGTTTCTTATGGATCCAGACAGCTGAAGGACTATGAGAAGAACTATCCGACCCACGATTTGGAGTTAGCGACAGTGGTGTTTATATTGAAGGTATGGCATCACTACTGGTATGGTGAGAAGTTCCAGATCTTTGCTAACCACAAGAGCCTCAAGTGTCTGTTCTCGCAGAAAGAGTTAAACATGAGACAGAGAAGATGGCTAGAGCTTTGAAGGACTACGATTATGAGATACTTTATCATCTGGGTAAGGCTAATGTGGTAGCTGATGCCTTGAGTAGGAAGAGCCTAGGGATGGTATCGTATATGATGGTTAGGGAACACAAACTGTTGGAACAGTTTGCCAGCCTCAATTTAGGTGTTGTGTCTTCTGACATGGATACAGGCTATGTGATAGCTAGTCAACGCTTGGAGCCAGATCTGTTGGATTAGATCCGACAGGCTCAGCAGATTGATCCATATTGTGTCGAGATGACTAGTCAGATACAGAAGGGCACGGTGACCGATTTTGAGTTGAGATCTGATCGATTGCTGAGGTTTTGAGGTAGATATTACATTCCTGATGACCCAGAGCTCAGGAGATTGATATTGGTGAAAGCTCATTCGTCGAGGTACACGTTACATCTAGGGAGTAACAAGATGTATCAGAAGCTCCAGAAGGTGTACTGGTGGTCAGGTATGAAGAAAGACGTGGCGAAGTTTGTGGCGAGATGTCTTGTATGTCAGCAGGTGAAGGTGGAGCATCAGAAGCCTGCAGGATTATTGCAACCTCTACCTATACTAACATGGAAATGACAGCATATCACCATGGATTTCGTGATGGGTTTACCGAGGACCTAGTGGAATCACGATGCTAAATGGGTGATGGTCGACAGACTGACGAAGTCAGCCCACTTCCTAGCTATGAGAGCTATCAATACTCTGAGTTCATTGGCAGAGCTGTATGTACACGAGGTAGTGAGGTTACATGGTGTACCAGTGAGCATAGTCTCTGATAGGGATTCTCACTTCACTTCCCACTTTTGGGAACACTTTCAGGAAGCCATGGGAACCCGATTGAGTTTGAGCACCGCTTTCCATCCTCAGACGATGGTCAGTCAGAGAGGACTATATAGACTCTGGAGGATATGTTGAGAGGATGTGTGCTAGATTTTAGAGGCTCCTGGGATGATCACTTGCCACCAGCCAAATTCACCTACAACAACAGTTATCATTCGAGTATGGGATGGCCCGTCTAAGGCTTTATATGGCCATAGATGTTGTTCCCCTATCGGATAGGAAGAAGTGGGTGACCGTAAGATTTTTGCTCCTAACTTGGTTACACAAGCCTCTGAGGATTTCCGTTTGATTGTAGAGAGACTGAGGACAGCTCATAGTAGACAGAAGAGTTACGCTGTTAAGAGACGAAGGCCACTAGAGTTTGTAGTTGGTGAATCAGTGTTTCTGAAAGTTTCTCCTTCTAAGGGTATAGCGAGATTTGGGAAGAGAGGAAAGCTAAGTCCTCGCTACATTGGACCCTTTGAGATACTTGATCTAGTGGGAGATAAGGCCTATAGGTTGGCATTGCCACCGGACTTATCAGGTGTACATAACGTCTTCCACATATCGATGCTTCAGAAGTATCACCCGGATCCGACACATGTGATTAGTTATGAGCTGTTGGAGCTCAGAGAGGACATGTCATATGTTGAGAGACCGATTCAGATACTGGTTATGAATGAGAAAGTCTTGAAATCGAAGACTATCAGATTATTGAAGGTTCTCTAGTAGCATAACACTTCAGAGGAGGCTACTTGGGAACTAGAGAGCTTGATGCGAGAGAAACACCCCCATCTGTTTGACGACTGACTTGGTTCTAATTTGAAGGACTAAATTTTCTTAGTTGGGGAGGATTGTAAGACCCGTATTTTTATGTAGGTTGTTCCTTATGATTTATATATGTACAAATTTTGTATTAAGTAAATTAAATCCTAAGAAGAGTATTTACTTGATTTAAGTGTTAGTGAAATGCTTTAACACTTAAAAGCTACATAAAAGTCGAAAAAGGGCTATGAGAGCCACATGGCTAAATCGAGAATCATTCTGACTGAAAAGAAGAATTTAAAATGATAAAAATATAAAGAGCTCATGAAGGAAAGTCGGTTTGATTTAGTCTCGAACACAGAGAACAAGAGTAAAAGCCAAAAAGGGGTAAAACAGACCTTTTCAGCGATTTAAGGTAATTAAGGTATATTTACCTACCGAAAACGGCCAAAACGTAAAGACGAGAGTTTAAACCATAAGAGATGACACTTTTGAATTTTTGAGAAAAAGTCAACATGATCAATGATTAAGGAAAAAGTCAACTGTAGTTAAGAAAAGTGGACTTTTACCATAGTTGACTAACCATTGTTAAAAATTAACCTAAGTATGGAGAAAAATTTGGGAAAAAATATTTTTGATCAAAATACAAGATAATCATCCTCGAAAGTAAGGAAAATTTATTCGGATGAATTTCGGATTAAATTTAACGGGTAAAAACGTAATGGGCCAAAGTGAAGATTTTAAAACCCATTAAGGTATACTAAGTGTAAATCGAAATTCTTAAGTCCATTAGACCGAATTGGTGGACCGATTGGTAGGCCAAATATTTAGACAATTAAAGGCTCGATGTATAGTAAAAATTTCAGCCCGAAAGCCCATTAGGAAGGCCCAACCGAGAAGCCCAAATGTTAGGCCAAAATTGGTTAAAAGTAAGCCCATTAGTAAAAGGTAACCATAGTCAATTTGGTAACCATTAACTAAATCAATTCCATTCAAACTTGTTGGCTGAAAAGTGAGGCTTGATGACTAAGTAATTGGCTTATAAAATCACTCACCACATGATCTTCTTCAACCCATCATTCTCAGCTACACAAAGAAACCATTAAAACACATATATTCAAGCTTTCTCTCACTAGGAATCACTAGGAAAAAGGCATATTTAGAACTTTCAATCTTCATGAAAGTTGTTCCAAATTGAGTCAGGATTAACATATGTTGGAATTGGCTATCAAGGAGCCATAGTGTGCAAACCGAGAGGTCCAATGGGCCAAGCCTAATTGGTTTCGACCCAATGTGATGTAATGGGTCTCGGATAAGCCTAATAAGAGTTGGTGGGCCCCACAAGCCCAATAAGCCCAACAAAAATGAATAGTAAAATGAAAATGAGCTTAAGGCAAAGTTAGGCCCATTAAGCTTTATCAAAGCCCATTAAGTGAAATAGATTGTATTAAATGTGAAATATAGTAGGAAAAGTATAATTAACCTGATGAACGGTTATATGCAGCTCCAAAGATTATTGGAGGAGTGAATCAGACTGCTGTATCGAGCAGTGTTGAGAAAGTAAAATTTCTCGAGTGATTGCAGGTAAGGGACTTTTGTGAGTAGTTAGAGATACCTGCACGTATTTTCCTCTACTTTTACATTCACTTAAAAACTCTAAGGGTCAGAGAAAGTGAATAATAATTATTGTGACCCGATAGTGGCAAATTACGATTCTGCCCTTAGTTAGGAAAAAAGTCAACTTTTAGGAAAAGTTGTAAAAAGCATGGAAACCACAATTATGAGTGATTTTATTGCTGTTTAGCAAAAGAGTAGGTAGATGGGCTAATGTTTTCTTGGTTGATGAGAAATGGCACAATTTATAGTGCTGATTTTGATATTTTGAAAATCATCCCTTTTTAAAGAGCCATCTATCGAATTATGTGAGAATAAATCGTGCTAGAACACAGCTCGCACTTGATTTTATATATTTTCCACATACATTAGTGCTGATGAATGATTCGCACTAGATTTCCATGACATGGATGATAGAGTGTTGGAGTTATTAGCTCGTACTTGAAGTTTACATGAGATGCATGACAGAGTGCTAGAGCGTTGCTCGTACTCGATTCTTCATGATTTATACATGATATAGTACTTGAACGAATTGCTCGTACTTGATTTGATGAGTTTTGTGCATAGCCTGGTACTGGGGCGATTGGTCGTACTTGATTTGAAACATGAACTATGCATGACCTAGTGTTGGAGGTTTACTCGCAATAGAGTTTGAGTTTGTGATGTGAAACAATGTTTGAGCGGAGTGTCGACTGAGAGTCGCGCTCAAAGGCACGCATTGTATTTTATGTGATATATAAGACTTGTTGAAAATTCATGTTGATTTCCTCGTGTAGATCGAGTGTCACACTGTTGAGATGTTCGCATGTGGATTTAGAGATGTGGTATTGATTATCCATTGAGATAGGGTCCACGGGTGTACGTTGTGCTGTGCGAGTGGCATGGAGTACAATGTATCGTGTGTTGTTACGTTGTTATGGAGTTGAGGAGTTGTTAGTTGGCGGTTGTGATGGACTGACCCCCTCCCGTTGTAGCTGTGATGCCCCGCACACCGAGGCCTGTGTAGCCTGGGATCACCATTATAGGATATGGCCATAGTCCAGGATATTATTGCATTTCACCACAGAGTCTCACATGATATATCACTTGATTGATTTTATGATATGGATAGACCTAAGGGATGGGTCGGAATCTGATTGTTGTGTTGTGAATGATTTAAATGCCATATTTACTGTGATTTGAACATAAATGGCATGATTTATCTAAAGGCATTGTGAAATTATACAGATGCATTATTTTGCACGAAATGCCTACATTTGAGAATTAAAGCATGATTTATGTACATGGGATTTAATCTGTACAAGTATATATATATATATTTAAAGACATGCTTTTAAAGTGAGTTAAGGAAATAATATTTTCGAGGCATAACATTATTTTGAGTAGATAGTGTAGATGTCTACTTGCTTGCCTGATTTCCTTACTAAGCTGGAGCTCACCCCTTTTTTCTACAGCTCCCTACAAAGCATCCACAGTAGAGCGATTTACGAGAGAGTGATAGTATTCCTGCTGTCCACTGCCATTTCCTATCGATAGACAAGTATACATATTTTATACGGTTCTGTATCTAAACATATAGAAAACACAGTGATGTAAACAATGTATATTATGGGGGATTGTATTTGTATTAGATTTTATACGAGCTCACTTATATTATAAAAGAAATTACAGTCAGTAGATAATATATTGACATGTATGTATGATAATGAATGATATGGTAAGTGAGGATACTGACATCGAATCACAACCCAACTGTTGATGAGGAGAAAGGTAAGTAAAAACTGAAAAATTAGTAGTTGTTTTTGGTTAAGTCACGGAGGGTCGTGACAGTATTAGTGGTCAAAGATGAAGAAAGATGTAGCGAAATATGTGGCAAAGTGTCTCGTCTATCAACATGTGAAGGTAGAGCATTAGAAGCCTGCTGGGCTATTGCAACCTCTACCTATACCGACTTAGAAATGGGAGCATGTCACTACGGACTTCGTGATAGGTTAACCCAGGACCAGCAGGAATCACGATGCAATTTGGGTAATAGTGGACAGATTGACGAAGTCGGCACACTTCTTAGCTATGAGAGCCACTGATACTCTGAGTACTCTTGCAGAATTGTATGTGCACGAGATAGTGAGGTTGGATGGTGTTTTAGTGAGCATTATTTCTGATCGGGATACCCGCTTCACTTCCCACTTTTGGGAACACTTTTAGGAAGCGATGGGGACCTAATTGAGTTTTAGCACAGCGTTCCATCCTTAGACAGATGGTCAATCAGAGAGGACTATACAGACCCTACAGGAAATGTTGAGAGTGTGTGCATTTGATTTTAGAGTATCCTGAGATGACCATTAACCACTCGCAGAGTTTGCCTATAATAACAGTTATCATTCGAGTATCGGGATGGCACCATATGAAGCTTTGTATGGCCGTAGATGTTATTCCCCTATTGGATGAGAAGAGGTAGGTGACTGATAGACATTTGCTCCCGACTTAGTGAGACAGGCCTCTAAGGATGTCCAATTGATTTGTGAGAGGTTATAGATAGCTCAGAGCAGACAAAAGAGTTATGCTGACAGGAGACGGAGACCATTGGAGTTTACAGTGTATTTTTGTGAGTTTATCCTTCCAATGGTATCATAAGGTTCAGAAAGAAAGGGAAGTTAAGTCTTCGTTACATTGGACCCTTTGAAATACTTGATAGAGTGGGAGATAAGGCCTATAGGCTAGCATTACCACCTGTGCTAGCGGGCATTCATGACGTTTTCCACATCTCTATGTTACGGAAGTACCACTCGAATTTGGCACATGTAATTAGATATGAGCTGTTGAAGCTCAACGAGAACATGTCGAATGTTGAGAAGTCAATTCGGATATTGGAGAGGAAAGAAAAGGTGTTGAGGTCGAAGATGATTCCCTTAGTGAAAGTTCTATGGCAGCATCACACTGCGGAGGAAGCTACTTGGGAATTGGAGAGTTTGATGCAAGGAAAGTACCCTAAGTTATTCACCAACTGATTTGATTCAAATTTAGAGGACCAAATTTCCTTGGTGGGGGAGATTATGTAAGACCCACTTTTGGTGATGCATTCCTTATGATTCATATGATGTAACACATTTTCATATGTTAATTGAATCATAAGAAGAGCTTTTGCTTGAATCAAAGTTGTAAATGGAATAAATGAGTATTCATAAATTCATGTAATGGCTAAATAAGGGTTGAAGTGGCCACAAACATAACAAATGAAACTCAAAACATTTAGACTGAATATAAAGGACTCAAACGTGAATTCTAAGTATCCTTTATGATTCCAAGCAGTACACACAAGTAACGTAGGATGTGAATCATAAGAAATGAACCTTTTCATGCTCTAACTGTGAATAGAATGCAAAACGACTAGTGAAGCAATCAAAGGCAAGTTTTTTCCTTGAAATTTTGGAAAATCTGCAGTTGGAAACCTTTAGATGAAGGCCAGATCTATCTCTTATTCAAAGCAGATCGATATCTCATTCAAGCAAATAGACCCCGCTATGCTTCTGTAAGGAACATATCGATCCCTTCTAAA
The DNA here is from genome assembly GCA_033439115.1 of Firmiana major. Lineage (NCBI taxonomy): Eukaryota > Viridiplantae > Streptophyta > Magnoliopsida > Malvales > Malvaceae > Firmiana > Firmiana major. The sequence continues at coordinate 35,801,512 of CM065907.1, read as the reverse complement.
GTGCAGATCGATCTCCATTTAATTCTGCCAAGACCAGATCGATCTCTCCCTATGAGCAGATCGATCTCCCTTTGCTTCTGGTAAGCAAAGATCGATCTCTCCCCATGAGTAGATCAATCTCTAGTTGCTTCTCCATAGCAAAGATCGATCTCTCCCTTACAAGCCTGAGTATTTCGATGGTTCAAAACAAGAGAAGATCGATCTCATACCCTAGGAGATCGATCATGCCACACCTATCCTATAAAAACCTGATGGTCAAACCTTCTTCTTCAAAAAATCAAAGCATCCACTCCATTTTTACCCAAAAAGCAAGCTTTCTCACTCTAGAATACCACCCCCTTCCAAAAAGATTTGAGGAAAAGCTATTTGAGCAAAGTTATTCATTGTGAGGAGGAGAACAACATAGTTTGGAATCAACATTCAACTTGTTGGATCAAAGGAGCAAAAGGTCTTCCAATTTTGGAGAAGAGAAAAATCAAGCTAGGTGAGTTTCCCATACACCAACTCTAAGTATGTTTATCCAGATGTTGTTAGGAGTTGATTGGGGTATGTATTGTTGGTTGAAACTACCTAGAAAATAATGAATCAACCATAACCTAAAATGGGTTTAGTGTAAGAAAATGAGATATGGTGGTTTTAATGATAAATTGATTATACCCAGGTGTTAATAATGTTATATGCATGATTTTGAGATGGTTATGTGAAATCAATTTATGGGATTGGTCAAACTGAGGAAATGTGCATATATGGTGTTTGTAAAAATGCATGAATGAATGGAAGAGCTAAGGTCAGAGCATGCAAGCCAAGTGCTTGATAAGAAACTAAGTGAGTTGTTAGCCGAATTGGCTAGGAATGGCTGGATGGGTGTTCGTCCACCATGCCATGGCCGAATATGTCTGCGAGACCCCGTATAGGTTTAACCTTATATATATATGTAAATGAATTCATAAGTATGGTGATATACTTGTAATGTGAATTATATGTAATGTAAGTCCATAAGTTTAAGGTACACACATGTAATAGGAGTTGTGATTGTATGTACAAGTTACATTATATATGAATATGAAGAAATGGACTTAAACATGGGAAGAATGTGAGTGAAATGGAATATGAGTGGTGTGGTAAAATGGAAGGAAGATTTGCATAAGTTGTGCACTTCCATTTGGTTTATATTAAGCACCTTTGGGTATACAAAGATTTTACACGAGTTTTAATGACTATGAAGTATTAATGGATGCCATTTTCAAGTCTTAAAGGTGATCAGATGGAAAAATGACTAAGGCAATAAATTGAGGGTTGTTTGGTATGTATTGCTGCAGAAAAACTGTAGAAAATCTGGAAATATGAAGGTCAGATCGATCTCATAGGATGAGAGATCGATTTGGAAGAGCCAGAATGCTCTTATTTAAGCAATGGTATAGGGCAGATCGATCTCCAAGGGAGCAAGATCAATCTCCAAAACATTCCGTAAAATACAGATCGATCCTTAAGGGAACAGATCGATCTCCTTAGCTCTCTGTTTGGAGCAGATCAATCTTAAGCTTCGACAGATTGATCTCATGTTTAAAATGTCGTGAAAAAGAGGGATTTAAAGGGACCAGATCGATCTCCTCCTAGAGCAGATCGATCTCATCAAGCCAATTTTACAAATAGGAGCAGTGAATCTGCAGATTTCGGAAAAACACTTAACCCTTTTCCATTTCAACTCAAAAACATAGCTTTCTCACTCCTAAATCCAGCCATTTTCAGTAAGATTTGAGGGAAAGCTATTAGAGACAAAGTTGTTCACATCAAAGAGAAGAACAACATAGTTGGAAGACATTTTCCCCATTTGTTGGATTTAAGAAACAAGGTGCATTTCAATTGGAGCAAGGAGGAAATCAAGCTAGGTGAGTTTCTAATGCAAATACTCAAGTATATTTGTTTAGATATTGATGTGGGAAATGATTAGTATGCATAGAAGGGAAACTGGGAAGCAAAATTACGAGGAAGAGAACCGAAATCTGATCCTCTGTCCCTCAACGACGATAAGCAACGGCGGCGCAGGAAGCGAGAGACGAGACCGACGAAGGACGATCGACCTCAAGGCAATTTCTAGGCAGCTCGACATGACGTGGAATGCCGGGAAACGACAGATCGGAGGGAGGACAACCGCGAGATAGAAGAGGAGAATCGGATGGCACCGGTGTCGATTTGGCCCCAGCCCAGCCGATCGAAGACTTCCCTGGTGAAGCTGCATTGAACGGCGGCAGAATTGGCCCAGGAACCGACCGAAAATATCGGTAATGACGAAAATAGCCCTGAACCAATTCGGACCGGTTCAGTGTGAAAAGGGTTGAACCGATTCAAACAGGTTCAATATGAGAGAGAAAAAAGAGAGAGAAAATAAAATTTTTGGGAAAACATTCGTGTCACGCCCTTCTCTCATACATGACCTACCAAAATCCCCACAATTTTTTTGCATTTCTACATACTTTTCCTTCTGTCATCACTCACATCAAACGTTACGCTGGAATTCGATATTAGTCGCCAATTGACATTCATTCACAATATACATATAATTTAATATTCTTTTCTATGCTGAAAACTCTCATATATTAATACAAAGATTTGTACATATACATCCCGACCGTACATTAGTTTACATAACTGTGCTTTTACAATGTTTAGTACAAAATGTCAAGTGTGTATACCTCTCACAAGATGGATAGGCAGCGGATCAAAGTCTACAAATCTCTAGCCGTGTCCACCTACTGTGGATGCTCTGAAAAAGGGAAATAATAAGGGGTGAGCTCACAGCTCAGTAAGGAAATCAGGCAAGCAAGTAGATAACCGCACTATCTACAAAATAGAATGCTTATGCCTTGAAAATCTTTTCCTTACCCATTTCTATCTAAAGCATGCATCTCTCTCAAAGCTTTTATGCAATATAAATATATATATATAGATACAAAACATCAGTTATAAAATTGAAAATATGCTGGTTTAACAACCTCAGCAATTTATGCATAACACTGCATTTCTTATGTAATTTCACACAAATCACATTTATCATGCCATTCATTTAAATCAAAATCATATGGTATTCATCATGTTTCAAAACATGGAAATTTGGGCCTCACCCATCCCTAGGGTGACCCTTTTCACAACTCACAAATTCACATGTTCATATCATAAAACCATGTGATAATTCAACCAAGAAATATTGATTCACATTGCATGAAAAGAAAACCGAGATAGGCGAGTACATGTTCTGAGTGTATGATCATAACTCATTTTTCGTGATCCCAGGCTACACAGTACTCGGTGAGCGGGGTCTCCCAATTGCTGTAATGGGAGGTGGGTCAAATCTCTACTGTCAGCTCTCAATCTGAGGACCTGATCCCGGAGCACACCAGATCCCACTGGATCCCGCTTCCACTGCTAACCAGCCCTATCCAAGTATATCAAGTACTCACGGTACAATGTACTCCACGTGACATACACGGTACATAGTACTCCATGGACCCTATCTCAAGTTGGGATGTTCGCCATGAGTCTTAGTCCTCATACCTTGGATATACCTCATAGTCGGGATGCTCACCATGTGTCTTAGTCCTCATACCATGAGTTATTTCGATAGCCCTCGGCCTTATGTCAAAATATTGCACGTGTGAGCATATATATATATATATTAGTGTGAAACACAGTCAACACAGGCTCCCAACATGGCTGTTTCATGCTCTTTTCAAAACTCGTACGTGCGAGTAAACTCCCAACATGACCATAACACAATGATATAACTCTAGTGCGAGCAATGCTCCCAACACTATGTCATGTAAAAACACGAGTATGAGCAAAACTCCCAATACTCTATAATGTATAATAAATGAAAACTGAGTACGAGCTAAACTCTCAATACTCTATCATATAAAACTGAGTATGAGCATAGCTCCTAATACTCTATAATGCATCAATCACAAAAACTGAGTACAAGCAATGCTCCCAGTACTCTAACATGCATAAATCGCATTTAAAATTTAGTACGAGTATACACTCAAGTACTATGTGATGCATATCTCAAATATAGTGTGAGTTTTCTCTAACACTTATGGTTTTCACATAAAACCCTGATAAATGGCTATTCAAATCACAATTCAAATCCAATCAGCACTCAAATGTGTTGTTTTCGTATCTACATGAAAACATTAGCCATTCTATCATGCAAATCATGAATATCAGTCACAACATGGTTCTAAGGTATTTTCACTATATTTTTGGATAAAACACAATTATCTTCATTTGATCCTATCACAACAACATGGCTATTCATGGGAATTCATATAGAATATAAGATCGAAATTTTATTCGAAATACGTGTAGCTATCTCTAGCTACTCACAAAATTTCCTTATGTCGAATCACGTCACGTGACCTCTCTTCCTCGGTGTTGCTCACTCTCACAGTCCGATCAGCTTCCACTGTGATTTTTGATGCTATTATAATTATTGACGTTAGTATACCATAATATACTCGTCTACTTGTAACAATCTCAATTCAATATATAAATTTCATCTCTTTGTCCCATTATGGTATTATACCATATTTTCCATATACCTCTCTTTATTTCTCCTCATTTCCAATTTATGCATTTCACAAGATTAACTTAAAATCTTCCATACATGCATATTCCATCATTTAATTCATGTTAATACCACTTCCTCATCATTTTCTCACTTTCATACCAATAGCTAGGTCATGCTTATTTTTCGTGATCCTTCCATTTCCAACAATTCATACATATACCAATTAACTCACCAATACACTTAGTTTAACATATATTAACATGGTGCATTAAATCTTACCTAGCTGAAATTTTCCTCATTTTCACCAAATTGGGCAAAATCCTTCTTGCTCTTTCAATCATTGATTCCAACTTCTTGTTTCCAAGTATGTTGTTCTTCTTTCCACTAAGAACAACTTTGCTTAACTAAAACTCACTCAAAACTAATTGCAAATTGAAGTTTCCCAGTGTTGAAAGGTTAGGTTTAGCTTTGTTTCTTGAATGGAATAGTGTTTCTCATGAAACAAAGGTTGCAGAGGTCCAGTATTTATAGAATTAGCTCTATGAGATCGATCTGCTAACCATATGTGATCGATCTTCCCTGCACTTTTCACCTCGAAACTGACTTTTTAGGCCTAATGAGATCGATCTGCCCCTAAGCATGAGATCGATCTGTATTACTCAGAACCTTAAGGAGATCGATCTGGCTTTGCAAATTAGATCGATCTATCACAACCTGAGACTTAAGGAAATTGATCTGCTTCAGCCAAAACTTGCTCCAGATCGATCTGCATCATTGAGGGATCGATCTGCCCTTGCTAAAACCTTATTTCCTCATTTCTAACCTATGAGATCGATCTGCTTCCTTCCTGAAGCAGTTCTGCTGTAACTTTCATCCCAATTCACTGTTACATTGGTATTTAATTTACTTAACCATCCATTTTACATTTCATACACATCTACAACTTCAAAACATCAATTCCTCATAATTTATATTAATTGTGACTTGACTATACATCATAAACTCACAAAGATTACATGTTAATTTTTGGGTCTTACAATCCTCCCTACCTTAAGAAATTTGGTCCTCCAAATTAGAACCAAGTTACTTTTCAAAAGGGATATCTCTCTCGCATCAGACTCTCTAGCTCCCAAGTAGCTTCCTCTGAAGTGTGATGCTGCCAGAGAATCTTCACTAATCCGATAGTCTTATTTCTCATGACTTTCTCTATTCTATCCAGTATCCGTATCGGTTTCTCTACATACGTTAAGTCATCTTTGAGCTCCAATGGCTCATACCGAATCACATGATTTGGATCTAAATGATATTTCCTTAACATCGAAATATGGAAGACATTGTGCACTCCCGATAGATCCGATGGCAAAGCCAATCTATGTGCCTTATCTCCCACTCTGTCCAGTATCTCAAAGGGCCAATGTTGCGAGGACTCAACTTACCTCTTTTCCTAAGTCTCGCTATACCCTTAGAAGGAGAACCCTTTAGAAATACTAAATCACCAACCGCGAGCTCATGTGGTCTTCGTTCTTGTCAGCATAGCTTTTCTATCTACTCTGAGTTGTCCTCAATCTCTTAACGATCAATCGGACATCCTCAGAGGCTTGTGTAACTAAGTCAGGAGTAAAAATCTTTCTGTCACCCATTTCTTCCCATCCGATAGGGGAACAACATCTACAGCCATATAAAGCCTCATACGGTGCCATCCTGATACTCGCATGACAACTGTTGCTGTAGGCGAATTCGACTAGTTGTAAATGATCATCCCCGGAGCCTCTAAAATCCAGCACACACGCTCTCAACATATCCTCCAGAGTCTATATAGTCCTCTCTAACTGACCATCTGTCTGAGGATGAAAAGCAGTGCTCAAACTCAACTGGGTTCCCATGGCTTCTTGAAAATGTTCCTAAAAGTGGGCAGTGAAGCGGGAATCCCTATCCGAGACAATGCTCACTGGCATACCATGTAACCTCACTACCTCACGTACATAAAGTTCTGCCAATGAACTTAGAGTATCGGTAGCTCTCATAGCTAGAAAGTGGGCCGACTTCGTCAGTCTATTAACAATTACCCATATAGCATCGTGATTCCTCCGGGTCCTCGGTAAACCCATCACGAAATCCATAGTGATATGCTCCCATTTCTATGTCGGTATAGGTAGAGGTTACAATAACCCTGCAGGTTTCTGGTGTTCTACCTTCACTTGCTGACATATGAGACATCGTACCATGAAATTCACCACATCTATCTTCATACCTAACCACCAGTACACCTTTCAGAGTTCTGATACATCTTATTACTCCTTGGATGTAGCGTGTACCTCTACGAATGAGTTTTCATCAATATCAATCTCTTGAGCTCTGGGTCCTCGAGAACACACAATCTGCCTCTGAACCTCAAAAGCCCATCTGAACTTATTTTTGCCTCATGTTCAATTCTTTCTATGAGAATAGATACTTAAGGCTCTTGTGGTCGATAAAGATCTAGAATTTCTCTCCATACAAGTAGTGGCGCCATATCTTCAATGCAAACACTACTACTGCTAACTCCAAATCATGGGTCGGATAGTTCTTCTCATGATCTTTTAGCTGTCTGGATCCATAACTAACTACCCTCCCATCTTGCATTAATATACAGCACAGTCCTTGATGCGAAGCATCGATATACACTGAAAATCCTCCTGAGCTGGTAGGGATATTGAGAATCGGAGCAGTAGTCAATCGACTCTTCAAGTCCTGAAAACTCTTCTCACAATCTTCATCCCACATGAATGCTACACACTTCTGAGTGAGACGTGTCAACGGAGCAGCTAACTTCGAAAATCCTTCTACGAATCTCCGATAGTATCCTGCTAAACCTAGAAAACTCTTGATCTCGGTGATTATCCTCGACTGTTCCCACTGAACTACAGCCTCAATCTTAGATGGATCTACTGATACACCATCCTTTGACACAACATGTCCCAAAATTGAGATCTATGACAACCAAAAATCACACTTATTGAGTTTAGCATACAGCTTTTGCTCTCGTAAGGTCTGCAATACAATCCTGAGGTGCTTCTCATACTCTTCCTCGGATTTAGAATATACCAAGATATCATCGATGAAGACGATAATAAACTGATTCAAATCTGGCTTGAACACATCATTCATCAAAGCCATGAAAGCTGCGAGAGCATTCATCAATCTGAATGGCATAACCAAAAACTCATAATGGCCATATCGGGTTCTAAATGCTGTCTTAGGAATATCTTCACTCCTAACTCTCAACTGCTGATACCCAGATCAACCTTAGAAAAGACCTGTGCTCCCCGGAGCTAATGTAACAAATCATCAATTCGTGGAAGGGGATATCTATTCTTGATGGTTGCCTTATTTAACAATCTGTAATCTATACAGAATCAGAGGCTTCCATCATTCTTCCTTACAAATAAAACCGGGTCTCCCCAAGGCGAAACACTTGGTCTGATGAAATCCCTATCCAACAACTCTTGTAATTATTTATTGATCTCTTCCAATTCAACTGAAGTCATGCAATACAGTGGTCTTGATATAGGTTCAGTACCAGGCACCAAGTCTATACAAAACTCCATCTCTCTGTCTGGTGGAAACCCTGACAATTCATCTGGAAAGACATATGAGAATTCACTAAGCATAGGAATATCTTCCAACTCCGGATGAACCTTATCCGTATCAACCACGTATGCAATAAAACCTTCAATATATTTATTCCTCAGTCAGCATAGTACATTATCAATTACAACCATAACTACTACTTTTATTTCTTTTCATCAAGCTTTACAACATATTTTTTAGGGTTAGGAAACATAACTGTCTTAGTGTAACAATCTAAAACAGCATGGTTTGACGATAACCAATCCATTCCTAAGATTACATCAAAATCATTCATGCTAATAGTATTAGATTGGCTGTCATTTCCTTTTCCCCTACTTTCAACTTACAATCATTTAACACATACTCTACTAGCTGAATATTATCCATAGGCGTACTAATCAACATCATCCTCCTCAAAGGTGTACGCTCTACAGGCTTTTCTAATTTACATGCTAATGAAGGTGATACAAATGAATGTGTGGCACCAGGATCAATTAAAACATGTACTTCTAATTCATATATCAAGATGTTACCTCTAATCACATTCGACGAAGCATCAGCTGTCCCTTGGTCCAAGGCATGCACTCATCCTCTTCCAATAACCTATTTCCCCTTCTCCTCTGCTATCGCTCTCCTCCTCGGAGCAGACATATCTACTGGAGCTCTCTCAGGCTCCTTACCCTTCTGTGGGGCAATATATATAACCTCTTGGCAAACTCTAGCCATGTGTCCTAATTTCCCACATTTGAAGCACAATCCACTAGAAACAGGACAAGATCTACCTCCATGGAATCTACCACATCTAATACACTGCTCAGTAGTAGGCCTCGATCCTCTAATTACTACTCGTCTAGCTAGAGCTATAGTCGGGTATGCAGGAGATCAATAATCTTCTCCTGTACTTCCTCGATCCTTAGTCTCTTACCAAAGAGTCTCCTCTTTTCTCGATATCTAAAACCTCGAGCACTGTCACTCACCGGCCTCTTTCTATCTCTATCTCTACCCTTTCTGACTGTTTTGAACTCTGAGACATTTCTTTCATAATCTTGTTACAGAGTTGTGTCCTGCGCACTGCCTCATCGCAGATAGAGATGTCAAATGGAACCAGCTTAGACCGTAATCTGGTCTTAGTCCATCTATAAATCTGCGGACCTTCCTAGTCTCGCTACTCATGGTGCCAGGGTTATACCTTCCCAAGGATAAAAATCTGGTCTCATACTCATCTACTGAATGACTACCCTGGCTTAACCCTAAAAATTTGGCCTGCAGCCTCCGCTGAGCCGTATCTAGAACAAAGTGCCTCCTGAAGGCATCCAAAAATATCTCCCAACTAATCTCTATATGTTAGGCTCTCAATATGGGTCGAGTGGACTTCCACCAATGCTCTGCCGTCCCCTTCAGTAGAAACGCAGTAAATACGACCATCTCTGAAGTCGTACACTCAAAGAATCCGTACAACTTCTCTATCTCTCCTATCCATTCCTCTGCCAACACTGGGTCCTTAATCCCACGAAAAGTTGGAGTCCAAGCTTTTGGGATTGTCGGAGTCTGTCAAGATCACAACCATACCCCAAAACATTACCGCTCTATCATGGAGCAACATGAGACGGCGTATCCTGAACTAGCGGGGGTGTAGGTGTATCAGGTGCAGCTGCCTCTTCAGGTGCAGTCTTTGCATCCTGTCCCTGTCCTCTTGGCATAGTCTGTGCCAGTATCTCCACTATGGTATCGAGACGACGCTCTAATCTCTCGAAACGTGTCTCGGTACTCTCAGGTATCTTAGTAGGACCAATAGTCTTGTCTCGGGTCTCTGGCCTACCTCTACGGTCTCAAGCCCTACCTCTATCCCCTCCACCACTGCGAGTATTAACCATAATAGCTAAATCCTTGCATTTAAAACCATTAATTAGTCTGATTTCTATCTCGTATACACAATTATAACTGAACGAAGCACAGTACTATGGGGATGTACATTTTTTTAATTACTAACATCGACTCAGATCAGACTAACACCGCTCTGATACATTTTGTCACACCCTTCTCTCACACGTGACCTACCAAAATCACCATAATTTTTCACAATTCTACCTACATTTCCTTCTGTCATCACTCACATCAAATGTTGGGCTGTGATTCGATATTAATCAACCATTCACATTTATTCACAATATACATAGAATTTAATATTCTTTTCTATGCTGAAAACTCTTATATATTAATACAAAGATTTGTACATATACATCCCGACCGTACTTTAGTTTACATAACTGTGCTTTTACAATGTTCAGTACAAAATGTCAAGTGTGTATACCTCTCACAAGATGGATAGGCAGTAGATCAAAGTCTACAAATCTCCAATCGTGTCCACCTACTGTGGATGCTCTGAAAAGAGGGAAATAATAAGGGGGTTAGCTCACAGCTCCGTAAGGAAATCAGGCAAGCAAGTAGATAACCGCACTATCTATAAAATACAATGTTTATGCCTTGAAATCTTTTCCTTACCCATTTGTATCTAAAGCATGCATCTCTCTCAAAGCTTTTATGCAATATATATATATATATAGATACAAAACATCAGTTATAAAACTGGAAATATACTGGTTTAACAGCCTCAGCAATTTATGCATAACACTGCATTTCTCATTTAATTTCACACAAATCACATTTATCATGCTATTCATTTAAATCAAAATCATATGGCATTCATCATGTTTCAAAACATGGAAATCTGGGCCTCACCCATCCCTCGGGTTACCCTTTTCACAACTCACAAATTCATATGTTCATATCATAAAACCATGTGATAATTCAATCAAGAAATATTGATTCACATTGCATGGAAAGAAAACTGAGATAGGCGACTACATATTCCGAGTGTATGATTGTAACTTATTTTCCGTGATCCCAGGCTACACTGTACTTGGTGAGCGAGGTCTCACAATTACTGGAATGGGAGATGGGTCAAATCTCTACCGTCAACTCTCAATCTGAGGACCTGATCTCGGAGCACACCAGATCCCACTGGATCCCGTTCCCACTGCTAACAAGTCCTATCTAAGTACATCAAGTACTCACAGTACATCGTACTCCGTTTGACATACATAGTACATAGTACTCCATAGACCCTATCTCAAGGTGGGATGCTCACAATGAGTCTTAGTCCTCATACCTTGGATATACCTTATAGTCGGGATGCTCACCATGATTCTTAGTCCTCATACCATGGGTCATTTCGATAGCCCTCAGCTTTATCTTAAAATATTGCACGTGTGAGCATATATTTATATATATATATATATATATATATCGGTGCGACACACAGTCAACACAGGCTCCCAACACGGCTGTTTCATGCTCTTTTCAAAATTGGTACGTACGAGTAAACTCCCAACATGACCATAACATAATGATATAACTCTAGTGTGAGCAATGCTACCAGCACTATGTCATGTAAAAACACGAGTATAAGCAAAACTCCCAATACTCTATAATGTATATTATATGAAAACTGAGTACAAGCTAAACTTCCACTACTCTATCATATAAAATTGACTATGAGTATAACTCTTAATACTCTATAATGCATCAATCACAAAAACTGAGTACGAGCAATGCTCCAAGCACTCTAACATGCATAAATCTCATTTAAAATTTAGTACGAGTATGCACTAAAGTACTATGTGATGCATATCTCAATTATGGTGTGAGTATTCTCTAACACTTACGGTTTTCACATAAAACCCTGATAGATGACTATTCAAATCACAATTCACCCAATTCATATCCAATAAGCACTCAATTATGCTGTTTTCGTATCTACATGAAAACGTTAGCCATTCTATCATGCAAATCATGAATATCAGTCACAATATGGTTCTAAGGTATTTTCACCATATTTTTGGATAAAACACACTTATCCTCATTTGTTCCTATCACAACAACATGGCTATTCATGGGAATTCATATAGAATATAATATCGAAGTTCTATTCGAAATACATGTAGCTATCTCTAGCTACTCACGAAATTTTCTTACCTCGGATCACGTCACGTGACCTCTTTTCCTTGGTGCTGCTTACTCTCGCAGTCCGATCAACTTCCACTATGATTTTCGAAGCTGTTATAATTATTGACATTAGTATATCGTAATATTCTCGTCTACTTGTAACAATCTCAATTCAATACATGAATTTCATCTCCTTGTCCCATTATGGTATTATACCATATTTTCCATATACCTCTCTTTATTTCTCATCATTTTCAATTTATGCATTTCACAAGATTAACTTAAAATCTTCCATACATGTATATTCCATCATTTATTTCATGTTAATACCACTTCCTCATCATTTTCTCACTTTCATACCAATAGCTAGGTCATGCTTATTTTTCATGATCCTTCCATTTCCAACAATTCATACATATAACAATTAACTCACCAATACATTTAGTTTAACATATATTAACTTGGTGCATTAAATCTTACCTAGCTAAAATTTTCCTCATTTTCACCAAATTGGACAAAATCCTTCTTGTTCTTTCAATCTTTGATTCCAACTTCTTGTTTCCAAGTATGCTGTTCTCCTTTCCACTAAGAACAACTTTGTTTAACTAAAACTCACTCAACACTGATTGCAAATTAAAGTTTCCTAGTGTTGAAAGGTTAGGTTTAGCTTTGTTTCTTAAATAGAATAGTGTTTCTCGTGAAGCAAAGGTTGCAGAGGTCTAGTATTTATAGAATTGGCTCTATGAGATCGATCTGCTAACCACATGAGATCGATCTCCTCTACACTTTTCACCTCGAAACCGACCTTTCAGGCCTAATGAGATAGATCTGCCCCTAAGCCTAAGATCGATTTGCATTACTCAGAACCTTAAAGAGATCAATCTGGCCTTCCAATGAGATCGATCTGTCACAAACCGAGACTTAAGTAAATCGATCTGCTTCAGCCCAAACTTACTTTAGATCGATTTGCATAATTGAGGGATCGATCTGCCCTTGCTAAAAGATCGTTATACCTCTTACAGAAACCTTATTTCCTCATTTCTAACAAATGAGATCAATCTACATTTCCAATAAGATCGATCTGCTTCCTTCCTAAAGAAGTTCTGTTGTAACTTTCATCCCAATTCACTGTGACATTGGTATTTAATTTACTTAACCATCCATTTTACATTCCATACACATCTACAACTTTAAAAAATCCATTCCTCATCATTTATATTAATTGTGACTTGTCTATACATCACAAAATCACAAAGATTACATGTTAATTTTTGGGTCTTACAATTCGGTGTCGACTCGGCTCAACGATATACCGATAAGTGGTCAGAATTGATCGATTTATTTTTTGAAATATTTATTTAAATTTTTATTTGACCAAAATTGACCTGGTTCAAATATATAAATGTGTAGCGTGATAATAGGCGAGGAACATGAGTTCGATCGAGCCTCGAATTTGTGTGCCATCACGAAATCTCGGGTAAGTGAAGATCCCTTACTATAACTGGTATTGTTATACGAGTTAGGAATTTATCGCATAAATTACGGATAAATTCCGAATGAAATGTTTTAGGTTTTGGAATTGAAAACTGTTTATCAAAAGTAAGAATATGGAATTAGATTCGTGTGATTGGTAACTATCTGCAGCTCCCGGAGATATACAAGGAGTCGGATAGACCGAATTACGCGAAGTGGGATAAGAGGAAAAATACTTTCAACATGATTCGAGGTAAGGGAACTGAGTGAGCTATAGAGATAGCTACACGTATTTTCATCGCCATTTATAATCACTTAAAATTTATGTAGAGTCTAGATTTGGGGATTCTAGATTTCTACCGAGTAGAGGTAAAATTACCAAAATACCCCTAGTTATGATAAAAATCTTAAGAAGTTTGAAAATACATGAAATAGCATATCTCACTGTTTTCTTAGTGAAAAGGTGATTTTTGATGATTAAAATAATAGACGGGCTCTAGAATTGACAACTGCATTAAATTGCATATTTTCCTGCTTGATGAGTGATTTGAGGGGAAGTGGTCCCTCTCACTCCGTTTCACGTCGTTTTGTGTGGAACTCAATTTTGGAATATTGGTCCACCAGTAATGAGCCGTCTATTGATTTTATATATGAAATCGTGCTGGAGCTTTGTTTGCTCTTGATTTATACGATTTATACATGACATGGTGCTGGAGCATTGCTCGCACTGGATTTATAAGATTTATGCATGAAATAGTGTTGGAGCCTTACTCACACTCGATTTTATATGATATGCATAAAACCGTGTGGACCCATCAGGTTTATTGTGTGTTACGCCGACCTGCTCGCACTGGATTTTGAGACAGGCGACGGTTGATGATCCAAGTTGGGGTGGTAAGTTCCTGTGCCAAGTACCCCCAGACTTGTGATTTTTAATTTGGGGTAGACGGAGTACGTTATACCATGTAAGTAACACGTAGTATGTTGTACCATTGCTCAGAGTCGTTGGATGACTGATTGATCGGCGGGTAGCATTTGACCTCCTCATGCGACAACGAGACACTCTTGTACTCCTAGCTAGTGATGCTTGGGGTCTCCGATTATGGCCATAAGTTCGTTATTCATTGTGACATCCCTGCCTAGTCTCCGATATGTTTGATTTTATGTATCAAGAGGGTACCAGAGAGTGAATAGGGTTTCACCACACCGAATTGAAACTTATTTTATACCGATGAGTGAAATGGGGTTTCACTACACTGAGTTGGAAACTTGTTTTAATTTTATATAGGAAATTTTTATACCTAGCGGTTGTCGCTATTGATTTTACTGTTTTGGGTGCAGAGTGTAAATCGAAAATAAGTTTTGCACGGATGTGTTTATATATATATATATATAGCAAAAGGTTGCTATCTACTTATATTATGATTTTTTTCGACAGAAATGTTTTTTGCATAATGCATAGCATTATATTCATGTAGATAGTGGGGTTATCTACTGCTTGCATACTTTCCTTATTGAGCGTGTGGTTGCTCACCCCTTTACTTTCCTTTCTCTCTAGATTTTTATCTGTAGTCTGAGAGTGTCGCGGTAGATCTAGCATTTCCTTGTGTCTGTTGCCTTTTTGTCTACACCAAGGTATACACTCTTGTAGTCTTTTGTATCTAAACATTTTGTAGTACAATATTATATATGTATAAGTACCGAGAATGTAAACTAATGTTAATAATTGTAAATTTATCTAAGTATAATTTCTTACCATGATTGTATATCTCATGTGCATGGATGGAGAAATAAGGAAATGTGATGGATTAACATCGACTCATAGCCCAACTATTGAATGTAAATATAAGTGAAAAGGGTTGCGACAGAGATTGTTATCAGAGTTAGAGTTGGTCTGATATGAGTCAGTGTTAATGGTTAAGAAAGTTACATCCCCGTGATACTGTGCATTGTTTAGATAGAATTATGTATACTGGATTGTTATGTCACTAAGAGTTGTGTAATTTATGAAGGAAATT
The DNA here is from genome assembly GCA_033439115.1 of Firmiana major. NCBI lineage: Eukaryota > Viridiplantae > Streptophyta > Magnoliopsida > Malvales > Malvaceae > Firmiana > Firmiana major. The sequence continues at coordinate 35,785,843 of CM065907.1, read as the reverse complement.
ATCAGGATGTCTGATAGATACCGTAGTAGAGGGGAAGGCTACCGATCTCGAGGGCATAGAGACAAGCCCGAAAGACATACAGAATCATCTTTTGATCGTGTCTCATAAGATGCAGTAGAGTCTATTGAGGTACGGATGGCGAGATTAAATCGTACAGTGGACAACTTGTCATGTTTGTTTTGTCAAACAATGGCGATATTGGAGAATTTACAGGGTATGGGTGTCCCAGCAATAGCCCCTGCCATGCTTGCACCACAGACCACTTGACCAACTGATTTTGCTCATCCTATACCGCCACCATCTCCACCTGTATAGCCTGAGGCTGTACCTTCACCTGTTCGACCTCCGGTACCACCAGCCCTAATAGAGCCTCAGAGAGCTCCACAGAGGAGAGGTAACGAGGTAGGGTATAGTTGTAATTTAGACCGTTTGAGACATTTCTAAAAATTGAGACTGCCATCTTTTAGTAAGGTCAAAGATCCGATAGTAGCAGAGGATTGGGTGAACATGATGGAGAAGCTATTTGGATATTTCGAGTGTTCTCCGATAGAGAGAGTAGCCTTTACTACGTTTATGCTAGAAGGCGAGGCAAAACATTGGTGGAAGTTCGCCCAACCTATTTTGAGGGTTCCAAATCAGATCTTGACTTGGGAGATATTTTTGGATGCCTTCAGGAGGCAGTATATTTCAGAGACAGCTAGGAGATGGTTACAGATGGAGTTTTTCAATTTGACTTAGGGTAACCAATCTGTGGACTAGTATGAGTCCTGATTTATGTCTCTGGGGAGATATGATCCTGACACCATGAGTAACGAAGATAGGATGGTCAAAAAGTTTATGGATGGGTTAAGACCACCTACCAGAGCTAGACTAGCTCCTTTGGATATCTTGACTTACGAGGAGGTAATGCGCAGAGCTCATTTATGTAAGCAGGATTTTGAGCAGCACGTCTCTGAGTTTGGTCAGTTTGGGATAGGTGGTAGGGCTGAGATAAAAGCACGAAGAGAACAAGGGATGATAAAGTGATCAGAGAGGGAAAGAGGCCTTCTGGGAAGTGACAAAGATTCGAGGAGTCGCGAGGTAAGGCCAGTAGACCCCCTGTACATCCTACTATAACTCCCGCCAGGGGTATTGTGATTGGTGAACCCTGGCCTATTACGGAGCTATGTAAAATTGACGAAAGATATCATAAGGGTAGATACTGTTATGTGAGAGTTGGAGCTTACTTCAGATGTGGTAAGACAGGGCATCTGGTTAAATATTGCCCGAAATTAGTTGAGATTGCCCCACAGAAGGGCAAAGAGCTAGAGAAAGCTCCACCTAGTACTTTTGCCCTGAGACGGAATCCACAGCCGAAGAGAAGGGGAAGCAGACTGTTGGTCAGGGTAAAGTTTATGGATAGACCAGGGCACTGTAGATGCTTTACCTGAGGGCTTAAAGGTTTTATTGCGTACGTGGTTGATATGAATAAGGCACACCCAAAATTGACCGACATCCCCATGGTTAGGGAATTTTTTGATGTCTTTTCAGATGAATTACCAGGGTTACCACTATATAGGGAGATGGACTTCTGCATTGATGTGGTACCCAGTGCTGAGCCAATATCTAAACCACCATACCGTATTGGTCCAATAGAATGAGGGGATCTTAAAAAGTAGTTATAGGAACTTTTAGATAAGGGGTTTATCAGACCGAACGTCTCACCTTGGAGAGCCCCAGTTTTATTTATAAGGAAGAAGAATGGAAGCCTCCGACTGTGCATTGCCTATAGATTGTTGAATAAGGCTATCATCAAGAATAAGTACCCCTTGCCACGTATAGATGATCTGTTGGATCAGCTTCGGGGAGCATAGACTTTTCCAAGATCGATCTGAGATCTGGGTACCATTAGTTGAGAATTTGGAGCGAAGATGTACTCAAGATAACTTTTCGCACCCATTATGGTCCTTATGAGTTTAGGGTTATGCTATTCGGGTTGTTTAATGATTCCGTAGCTTTTATGGCTCTAATGAATGATGTATTCAAGCCATACCGAGATTGATTTCTTATCATCTTTATCAATGACATCCTGGTATATTCGAAATCCAGGGAAGATCATGAGCAGCATTTGAGGATTGTGTTACAGACCCTCCAAGAGAAGCAGTTGATGCTAAACTCAGTAAGTGTGACTTCTGGTTAGAATAAATTTCATTTTTGGGCCATGTTGTATCAAGAGATGGGGTGTCAGTGGATCCGTCTAAGATCGAAGTTGTAGTCCAGTGGTTTAGGCCCAAGACATTTAGAAAGATCAGGAGTTTTCTAGGTTTAGCTAGGTATTACAGAAGGTTCGTTAAGGGTTTCTCGAAATTGGCTGCTCCCCTGACTCGTCTCACTTGGAAGAATGTTGCATTTGAATGGGATGATGCTTGTGAGAGAAGTTTTCAGGAGTTGAAACTTCGACTAACCATCGTACCTATTGTCACCATACCGACCAGTTTAGAAGGTTTCTCTGTGTATACCGATATGTCGGGATAAGGACTGGGTTGTGTATTGATGCAGGATAGGAAGGTAGTTGCTTATGGATCCAGACAACTTAAGGACCATGAGAGGAACTATCCGACCCATGATTTAGAGTTGGCGACCATAGTGTTTGCACTGAAGATATGGCGCCACTATTTGTACGGCGAGAAATTTCAGGTATACACTGATCATAAGAGCCTCAAATATCTGTTTTAACAGAAGGAATTGATTATGAGGCAATGAAGATGGTTAGAGCTTCTGAAGGATTACGACTGTGAGATCTTGTACCACCCGGGTAAGGTTAATGTGGTTGCTGATACATTGAGCAGAAAGAGCCTTGGGATGGTACCTTATATGATGATCAGGGAACATGAGCTGTTAGAGCAGTTTGGGAGCCTTAGCTTGGATGTGGCCCGTTCTGCTACTGACGCCTATTGTATGATAGCTAGTCTGAGATTGGAATCAGATTTGGTTGACCGAATCAGACACTCTTAGCGTAGGGATCGCTCATGCATCGATGTGGCTAGTTAGATTCAGTGGGCACGAGTACCGACTGGGAGTTGGGTACCGATGATTTACTGAGATTCAAAGGTAGAATGTATGTTCTCGATAATCCACAGTTGAGGAGACTCATTTTTTCAGAAGCTCACTCTTCGAGGTATACGCTACATCCGAGGAGTACTAAGATGTATCAGAATCTCCGAAAAGTATATTGGTGGTCAGGTATGAAGAAAGACATTGCTAAATTTGTTGCGAGATGTTTGTTATACTAGCAGGTTAAGGTAGAGCATCAGAAGCCTATAGAGTTATTGCCGCCTCTACCTATACCGACATGGAAATGGGAACACATCACCATAGATTTCATTGTGGGTTTATCGAGGACCAGAAGGCACCATGATGCTATCTGGGTGATTGTGGATAGATTGACGAAGTCAACTCACTTCTTATCTATAAAATCCATAGATACTCCGAGTGCATTGACAAATTTGTATGTACGGTAGATTGTGAGGCTATATGGTGTTCCAGTGAGCATTGTCTCTGATAGGGATTCTTGCTTCACTTCTCACTTTTTGGAACACTTTCAGGAAGCCATGGGAACTCGATTAAGTTTCAGTATAACTTTTCATCCTCAGTCAGATGGTCAGTCGGAGAGGACCATCCAGACTCTGGAGGACATGTTGAGAGCTTGTGCGATGGATTTTAAAGGCTCTTGGGATGATCATTTGCATTAGTCGAATTTGCCTACAACAATAGTTACCACTCGAGTATTGGAATGGCACCGTATGAAGCACTGTATGGTCGTAGGTGTCGTTCTCCCATAGGTTGGGAAGAAGTGGGTGATCGAAAGATATTTGCTCCCGATTTGGTGAAGCAAGCCTCTGAGGATGTCCGGTTGATATGTGAGAGGTTGAGGACAGCTCATAGCAGGCAGAAAAGCTACGCTGACATGAGATGACGACCATTAGAGTTTATGGTTTGTGAGTCAGTGTTCTTGAAGGTTTCCTCCTCCAAGGGTATTATGAGGTTCAGAAAGAAGGGCAAGTTGAGTCCTCGCTACATTGGGCCTTTTGAGATCTTATACCGAGTGGGAGATGAGGCCTACAGGCTAGCTTTGCCACCGAGCTGGCAAGCATTCATAATGTCTTCCACGTATCGATGCTTCGGAAGTATCATCCAGATCCGACACATGTGATTGAGTATGAGCCTCTCGAGTTGAAGGAGGACATGTCATATGTAGAGAAACCAATTCAGATTGTGGATAGGAAGGAGAAGGTGCTTCGGTGTAAGACGATCCCTCTAGTTAAGGTTCTTTGGCAGTACCACACTTTTGAGGAAGCTACGTGGAAATTGGAGAATCTAATGTGTGAGAGGTATCCACACTTATTCGAGGGCCGACTTGGCTCTAATTTGGAGGACCAAATTTCTTAAAGGAGGGAGGAAATGTAAGACCTGAAATTTGTATTATTCCATTGTAAATATATCATTGTAAATGTACATTTGTGATATACTGATTTATAAAGAAGGAATGATACAATGTTAAGTTCATTTAAAATTAAGAAAATAAAGCCAAGTGCTTTAAATCGAGAAATAAGAACTTGGGTGAACTCGAGATAAATCAATTGAAAATATAGACTCAGAGCGCTAAAATATAGGGAGTCTAAGAAGGAAAGTTAGTCCGAAAATGATAACCTGAAAATTTCCCCACCTTGGGAATTTATCTCCGAAATATGAAAGAAATATATTTTCAAAAAAATAATAAAATAGGATGTACATATATATTTATGGAAACAAAATTAAATAATATATATGTACAGGTGGGTGTAAATATTAAGGTATAAAATACATTAGGGTAATATAATATTATTATAATAATATAATATAATAGTGATATTATTATTATTATTATAATATTATAGTAAGATATTTTATTTATGAATGTATTATATTGTATTAAGGTATAGTCTAATACATGTATAAAATAAAGAAAAAGAAAAAATCAAAATTGAAAAAAAAAAGAGAAAAGAGTCAGGAAAAAAAAGGGAAACTGGGAAGCAAAATCGCTAGAAGAGAACCGAAAATCGATCCTCCGTCCCTCACCGACGACGAGCAACTGCGGCGCAGGAAGCGTGAGACGAGACCGGCGAAGGACGACCGACCTCCAAGCAACCTCCAGGCAACTCGACGCGCTGTGGAACGCCAAGAAATGGCAGATCAGAGGGAGCACAGTCGCGAGAGAGAAAAGGAGAATCAGATGGTACCGGCTCCGATTTGGCCCCAGCCCAGCCGACCAAAGACTCCCCTGGTGTAGCCGCGTTGAACGGCGACAGAATCGACCTGGGATCTGGACAGAAACGTCGGCAAAGATGAAAAGAGCCTTGAATCGGTTCGGACCGGTTCAGTGTGAAAGGGGCTAAATCAGTCCGAACTGGTTCAGTAGGAGAGAGAAAGAGGAGAGAAAATTTTTTTTTTGGGAAAACATCTGGTGTCAACTCGACTTAACAATAGACCGATAAGCGGTCATAATTGATCGATTTATTTTTTGAAATATTATATGAATTTATATTTGACCAAAATTGACCCGGTTCAACTATATAAATGTGAAGAGCGACAATAGGCGATGAACGTGAGTTCGATCGAGCCTCGAATTTACGTGCCATTGCGGAATCTTAGGTAAGTGAAGTTCCCTTACTATAACTGGTATAGTTATACGAGTTAGAAATTTATCGCATAAATTACGGATAAATTCCGAATGAAATGTTTTAGGTTTTGGAATTGAAAACTACTTATCAAAAGTAAGAATATTGAATTAGATTGATGTGATTGGTAACTATCTGCAGCTCCCGGAGATATATAAGGAGCCAGATAGATCGAATTACGCGAAGTGGGAAAGGAGGAAAAATACTTTCAACGTGATTCGAGGTAAGGGAACTGTGTAGGTTATAGAGATAGCTACACGTATTTTCATCGCTATTTACAGTCACTTAAAATTTGTGTAGAGTCTAGATATGGGGATTCTAGATTTCTCCCGAGTGGGGGTAAAATTACCAAAATACCCCTAGTTATGATAAAAATCTGAAAACATCTGAAAATGCATGGAATAGCATATCTCACTGTTTTCTTGGTGAAAAAGTGATTTTTGGTGATTAAAATAATAGACGGGCTCTATATTTGACAATTGCATTAAATTACATATTTTTCTGCATGATGAGTGATTTGATGGGATGTGGTCCTTCTCACTCCGTTTCGAGTCATTTTGTGTGGAACTCAGTTTTAGGATACCAGTCCACCAGTAATGAGTCGTCTATTGATTTTATATGTGAAATCGTGTTGGAGCTTTACTCGCACTTGATTTATATGATTTATACATGATATGGTGCTAGAGCATTGCTCGCACTGGATTGATAATATTTATGCATGAAATAGTGTTGGAGCCTTACTCGCACTCGATTTTATATGATATGGATGAAATCGTGTTGGAGCCATTGGGTTTACTATGTTTTATGTATACCTGCTCGCACTAGATTTTGAGACAGGCAACGGTTGATGATCCAAGTTGGGGCGGTAAGTTCCTATGGTAGGCACCCCTAGACTTATGATTTTTAAATCGGGGTTGACGGAGTACGTTATACCGTGTAAGTAACAAGGAGTACGCTGTACCGTTGCTGAGAGTCATTGGACGACTGATTGACCGGCGAGTAGCATTTGACCTCCTTCCGCAGCAATGAGACACTCTTGCACACCTAGCTAGTGATGCTTGGGGTCTCTGACTATGGCCATAAGTCCGTTATTCATTGTGACATCCCTGCCTAGTCTCTGATATGGTTGATTTTATGTACTGGGAGGGTACCGGTGGGTGAATAGGGTTTCACCACATCGAATTGAAACTTATTTTATAGCGGTGAGTGAAATGGGGTTTCAGTACACTGAGTTGGAAACCTGTTTTGATTTTATACAGGGAAAATTTTTATACCTAGCGGTGGTCGCTATTAATTTTACTGTTTTGGGTGCAGAGTGTAAATCGGTAACAAGTTTTACACGGATGTGTTATATATATATATATATAGCGAAGGTTGCTGTCTACTTATATTATGATTTTGTTTCCGACATAAATGTTTTTTGCATAATGCATAGCATTATATTCATGTAGATAGTGGGGTTATCTACTGCGTGCATACTTTCCTTACTGAGCGTGTGGTTGCTCACCCCTTTACTTTCCTCTCTCTCCAGATTTTTTTATCTGTAGTCTGGGAGTGTCATGGTAGATCCTGCATTTCCTTCTGTCCGCTGCCTTTTTGTTTGCAGTAAGGTATACACTCTTGTAGTCTTTTGCATCTAAACATTTTGTAGCACAGTATTGTATATGTATAAGTATCGGGGATGTAAACTAATGTTAATAATTATAAATTTATCTAAGTATAATTTCTCACCATGATTGTATATCTCATGTGCATGGATGGAAAAATAAAGAAATGTGATGGATTAACATCGACTCATAGCCCAACTATTGAATGTAAATGTAAGTGAAAAGGGTCTCGACTTGGGATCACAGAGGATATGGCCATAGTCCTAGTTATTACCCTTATTATTATTAATTACCTATCTCACATGTCACTAGATTTATGATGAATCCATGTTTTAAATTCTTTTGTGGGCCAGGACAGTCCAAGGGAGGGGCTGAGTCTTGACGAATGATGATTTTATATTAAATTGTGTTGAGTATGAAATGCCTGTAAGTGCACCTCGCATGATGATTTTCCATGCTTTAATTACGACTTGTGCATGATGATTTTCCATGCTTTGTTTAAGAATTGTGCACTGATTTGAATAGCATGGATTGCTTTACATATCATGAACACATGCATGAACTGATGTTCTGGGGTATGACAAGTAAATGCTTGGTTTTATGCATGGCATCACGATCACGTAGATAGTACAGTTATCTACCTGCTCGCATGATTGCCTTACTGAGCACATGGTTTGCTCACCCCCCTTATTTTCCCCCTTTACAGAGCACTTTCAGCAGACTGATAGCGATTGAGGAGTTGATTTTTGGAGTCCGCTGCATCCCATCACAAGAAGGTATACACATTTGTACAGTTTTGTAACATTTGGGGATGTAAAGAATTGTAAACACTTGTAAATCGTAACTCTGATTTAAGAAATGCTAGTCTTTACCTCTAAATGAAATGTAAATTGAAATGGTATGGTAGGATGAGATTAACATCGATACACAGCCCAAGTGTTGGTGGTGAAGTTGTTCACGATCAGAGGAAGGTAAGAATAACGAATTAAATAATAAAATGAAAAATGAAAAAATTTGTAGTGGATTTTTGGTAATTTGAGGGTCGTGACATTATGACAGAAGGAAAGGTAAGGCAAAAACGAAAAATTAGTAGTGGTTTTTGGTAAAAGTCGGTTGTGACATTCATGGTCTTTTTGAGTCATTTTTTTCTTTTGGGCTCAGTCAACCTTTAATTTTAATAAGTTTCAGTTTGACTCGACCATGACTCATTAGTTGCTCCCCACTATTTCACAGGATATACCCATTGGAAAAGTATATAAGATTTTTTTTTGATCATTTCCAGTTTATGGACTTTTTTAACTCTCTCGCGACCCTTTTTGTTTTTTGGAATTGTCATGAAAGACTCTTCATCTTCATTCGTAGGCTTAACTAGAAATCTTCACCCTAGTTTGTTACCTTAGTGGCATTATGCCATCACTTCCTTTGTTAAGTTCTTTATTCAAGATTCACAGATTCTATGAGTCAATACCCTATTTCATCCAGTAGGTTTTAAAAAATGAACTTCAAAATAATTTTTAGGGAATTTCTAAATTAGGTTCACATTTAAGAATTTGATTGGCTCTCTGCTGAAATCTAAGAAGGTTTAGGTATCCTTGCCCAATATGGTATATGCATCGTATAGAGCCTCTAAGGTCCAAACGTTTTTAGTCTTGAAGAGGTTATGTGAGTAGCGATTAGCCTGCTATACAACGAAAGAGAAAATGACTTATTCTCCTTCCTTACTCAAGTGTGCATCCTAGTTGCTGGTTGGGGTGTTGTAGACATTCCCGTTAGTCTTTCCTCTTGTGAGACCCGAATTTTTTATGTAGCTTATTCCTTATGATTCATATATGTACGAAACTTTTATTATGTTAGTTGAATCATAAGAAGAGTATTTACTTGATTAAAAGTGTAAGTGTCACGCCCCGAAAATGCGAAAAATAGGGCAAATTTAAAACTTTTTACTTATTAATTCACAATTAAGGGTGCATTCCTGTGCAGTGTCATACATCATCATAGTTATCATGCCTCAGGATCTTATCATAATATAGTGTATATTGTATCATATACATTACTCAATTCCAAGTTAATTAATCCTAATACATCCCATACAATGTTGTACATAAAGTGTCTGCAATTACAATAATCATCTGGGTACATGAAAAGATAAAAGGTACCTCAAAATACAATATATATGGCCTGGAGCTCAAGTCCTCCACTAGCCACTACTCCGTACGTCGCAGGGAGATCCTTTTTCACTTGAAGAACTCTGGGGGGAAAGAAAACAGGGTGAGCTTCTAAATCGCTCAGTAAGGGGGGTAAGGGACTCATTTCCTAAACCAAAATGCACATCACAAAATATTTATTTGTATGTGAAACTCATTTGAAAACCATAGCATGAAAGTACTCAAAACGACATTCTCATGTCTCAAATCATGTGAAAACATGAAGTAAAAAGGCTCAGTCTAGAGCAATAACAAAGCATGTGAAAATAATACGATAAACACTTTCTCAATTAACGTGATAAAATCACTGTAATAATAATGCACGTGGCACAGCCACTAAACACATGTGGCATAGCCACTGATTTAAATTCACACATGGCATAGCCACTAAACACACGTGGCATAGCCACTGAGTTAAATTCACATGTGGCACAGCCACAGGATAGGGTTTCACGTGGCAACGACCACTAATTAGGGGTTCTCACGTGGCAACGGCCACCAAATAGGGTTTCTCACGTGGAAACAGCCACCAAATAGGGTATCACGTGGCAACGGCCACCAAATGGGGTTTCACGTGGCAACGGCCACCAATAGGGTTTCTCACGTGGCAACGGCCACCAAATAGGGTTTCTCACGTGGCAACGGCCACCAAATGGGGTTTCACACGTGGCAACGGCCACCAAGTATACGTGGCATAGCCACAGAATGGGTTATTCTCACGTTACCAGAACGGAGAAGAATCGGGCTTACATGCTACCAGAGCAATGCCCGGTGTGTACTCAAAATTACACACCTAAGTCTTATCACATAAGACTGGTTTGCCTTCACGTAGAACTCATAATGGTTTTTCTCTCATAAAACTCATTTGAAAACCGTTTTGTACTCAACACAAAACATATTGAAACCGAGTCCCAACCGGCAAAACACCACACATTTCTCAAATCTCAATATTGCCTTAACGTAGAGCCCAATTCATTATTCACACAAATTCGACGGTTTATAAAGCAATTTCACACTCAGCTTATAAACGCATAAAACAATGGGCTCCAACCGGCTATAAAAACCGTGTGCAATTATAACACAACACTCAACATGCTTGTTTTATAAACCACAATTCATGCTATAACAGTTTACAAATCACATACACAAATGGTTTAGATTTCCCTTACCTCTTTGCACCTCGTATAGTGCAATCGTTTCCCCCGTATCATAGACTAGCCTCGCATTCCACTCTGGAACTCCCGAGCTATCCAAACGATGTTAAAATATCAATACTCAATTATCTCATAAACCTCAATTCTCAAAAATCGAGCATAATTGCTCATAACACCTCAAATCTCTTGATTCTCGTAACTCTACCCCAAACTACACTCTCATTCACAACATCTCAACGTTCTACATTTCTCATGCCAATTATCTATGCTAATTCACCACATTGTCTAAATTTCTATTTATAGCTCAAATTCCCAAAATTGCTAAATATCATTATCACTCCAACCACATTACAATTTCATCAATCCCTAATCATTCTCAGCTATTTCAACACAATGACAACCACCATTATCATCAAAATCATCTCAAATATCAAGATCGAGGTTTAGAAATTACCCAAAGCTCGTGAGACGCACAACCCACGCCTCGATTCGATCCGCCTTTCGATTTCCAAGTATGTTGTTCTCCCTTTGATGAGGAACAACTTTCCTTCTTGCCACACCTTCTAATTCGACCGGAAATGGGTGCTTTGGATGAGTGAGAAAGCTAGGTTTCGGTGAAAATGGGGGTTGGAAGAGAGAGAAAGTGAGATTGCAGGAGAAAGCAGGGGTTTCTTATATAGGCTGAGGGTAGGAGATCGATCTGCCTCTTGGTGAGATCGATCTGCATTTGAATTTTTGGGACGATTTGGGGCAATTTATGCCTAGGAGATCGATCTGTCGAGGGGTGAGATCGATCTCTTTATGGCTTTATGAGATCGATCTGCTCCTTGAGGAGATCAATCTTCTCCAAAACAGAACCATTTGGAGATCGATCTCTTCCTCATGAGATCGATCTTCTCTCAAACAGAATCATAAGGAGATCGATCCTCTTCCATTGGAGATCGATCTGCTCCTCAGATTCCTCCTTCCTCGTCATTTTTAACTCACCAGATCGATCTCTCCTTCTCCCAGATCGATCTGTCCTCATAACTTCACACTTATTTTAGACACTTAACCTATAAATCTCCAATTATCATTCCCCAATTCACTTAGCTTAATAAATTACACTTCAAGTTCATATTACATAAATCAAATATATCTAAAATTCTCAGATCTCACAGTAAGTAAAGTGACTAAACACACATAAGCTACAGAAAAGGCCAAATGAGGATAATAAGAGCCTTTAGCTAAACTGAGTGGATCTAAATCATTCTGATTGAAGAGAAGAACTTAAAACGAGAAAATATAAAGAGCTCATGAAGGAAAGTCAGTCTAATTTGGTCCTGAACACATTGAAGTAGAGTAAATGTAAAAAAAGGCTAAATGAGTCCGAAATGGTCCATTTGAGGTGTTTTAGACATAGTCGCCTCTCGAAAATGGCCAAAACATAAAGCTGAGAGTGTAAACCATAAGATAAGACACTTTCAAATTTTTGAGAAAAAGTCAAACGTGGTCAATGGTCAAGAAAAGTTAAAGGTAGTTAAGAAAAGTGGACTTTGACCATAGTTGACTAACCATGGTTAGAATTTAACCTAAGTATGGTTAAAATGTAGGGAAGAAATATTTTTGGTGAAAATACAAGATATTCATCCCAAAAAGTAGGTAAAATTTATTTAATCGAAAGCCGGATTAAATTTAATGGGTAAAATGCAATGGGCCAAAATTGGAAAATTTAATGCCCATTAAGCTATAACAAGTTGTAAGACCCGATATTTTCGAGTGCATTTAAAAAAATGCAAAAGGACTTAAATGGCATTCCCGAATACGTGCAGGGGCAAAATGGTCAAAAGACCAAAATTCGGTATTTATCGGGACAAGAAAATTTAATTAAAAATATGAGAATGAGAAATCTTGATCAATGATGAAGAAATAATTAAATTTCGGGTTAAATTGATCAAGATATGAATTTCTTGGGATAAATCGGGATTTTCGCATCGAAAAATAATCCCGAAAATAATCGAAAAATATACCGAAAAGGTAAAATCGGACTGAGAAAATTATTTACAGATTAAATGAATAAAATATAAATTTTTAAAAGATATTTGTGTATTTTAATATTATTTTATTGATTAAAATAATATTAAAAAAAAAATTAATTATAAATAAATAAATAAAATCTGAAAAAAAAAAAAAAAGAAAATTCGCGAAAACGCGAAGAGAAACAGGAAACGGAAGCTGAAACAGAGGGAGCCCCCTCTGCCTCACCGATCACCGGCGATCGGCGGAGGCCCAAACCAGAGGCGAGGCCAGCCGAGCCACCAGCAACTCGAACAGGCTGACGAACGGCGGTGCGGGTCGGCTTCCTCGGGTGCCGATCGACCTTCGCCAGTCGCCTCCTCGCGTCGTCCGCCGGTGGTTGCGTCGAATCGGACGTTCTCCTCTTTCTCGGTCTCGGCTTCCTTTCTTCCCCATTCGGCCGCCGTTTGTCGCCGTTCGTCAGCCTGTTCGAGTTGCTGGTGGCTCGGCTGGCCTCGCCTCTGGTTTGGGCCTCCGCCGATCGCCGGTGATCGGTGAGGCAGAGGGGGCTCCCTCTGTTTCAGCTTCCGTTTCCTGTTTCTCTTCGCGTTTTCGCGAATTTTCTTTTTTTTTTTTTTTCAGATTTTATTTATTTATTTATAATTAATTTTTTTTTTAATATTATTTTAATCAATAAAATAATATTAAAATACACAAATATCTTTTAAAAATTTATATTTTATTCATTTAATCTGTAAATAATTTTCTCAGTCCGATTTTACCTTTTCGGTATATTTTTCGATTATTTTCGGGATTATTTTTCGATGCGAAAATCCCGATTTATCCCAAGAAATTCATATCTTGATCAATTTAACCCGAAATTTAATTATTTCTTCATCATTGATCAAGATTTCTCATTCTCATATTTTTAATTAAATTTTCTTGTCCCGATAAATACCGAATTTTGGTCTTTTGACCATTTTGCCCCTGCACGTATTCGGGAATGCCATTTAAGTCCTTTTGCATTTTTTTAAATGCACTCGAAAATATCGGGTCTTACAATCTCCCCCACTTAAGAAATTTGGTCCTCCAAATTAGAACCAAGTAATATGAGTCCATAATTAACTCCGGGTACATCTATCGTATCATATACTGTCATCCTCAAGTGACTTTCTCCGGAGTGTAATATTACCATCATACTTAACTAGGGAGATTATCTTAAACCTCAACACTTTCTCCTTCCGTCTAATACCCGAATCGATTTCCAATCATATGTTATACTTTCATTGAGCTAAACCGTTGAAGCTCATATCCGATTACATATATCGGGTTTGGATAATATTTTCGAAACATCATAAGATAGGACACATAGTGGATGCCTGTTTATTCAAGTGGAAATGTCAACCTACAGGTCTTATCTCCCACTTGTCCAATATCTCTATCCGAATGTTGTTACGTCCTTATGCTCTTAGGACAAGTAACTATCAACAATAATGATTCACCCTCGGTGAATTCCAATGATTTCCTGTCTCTTGTCAGCATAGCTTTTCTATATGCTCTGAGGTGTTCTTAATCTCTCACAAATCCACCGAACATCCTCAGAGGTTTGTCTTACCAATTCGGGAACAATTCTCTATTTGTCACCCACTTTTCTTATCCAAGTCAGGGAACAACTCCCTATGGCCATACAATGCCTCATTTAATCTCATCCCGATACTCAAGTGACAACTGTCATCACTGGCGAATTTGATTAGTAGCAACTGATCATCCCAGGAGCTCATAAAATCAATTGCACACGCTTTCATCACATCCTCCAGAACCTGTACAGTCCTCTCTGACTGACCATCTGTCTGAGGGTGGAAGCTGTGCTAACACACAATCAGGGTCCCATAGCTTCAAAAAACATATTCCCAGAAGTGGAAAGTGAAGCGGGAATCCCTATCTGATACCATGCTCACTGGAACGCTACACAATGTTTCACAATATTCCACACACATAAATCCGCCTATACACTTAGAGTATCTAGGGATTTTCATAACCAGAAGGTGGGTAACTAAATCAATCTATCAACTATCACCTAGATAGCCTCGAGATTCATTCGGGTCCTCTGTAACCCATCATGAAATCCATGGTAACTTGTTCCCATTTCCGTGTCAATATAGGTAGAGGCTGCAATAACCCTGCAACTTCTTTTACTCTACCTTACTCTGCTGACATACGAGACACTTTTTCGCAATTCTCTACAATATCTCTTTTTCATACCTGACCACCAATACCCTTTTCAGAGATTCTGATATATTTATTACTTCTCGGATGCACTGTATATCCCGAAGAGTGAGCTTCTGACAATAACACTATATCATCAACTGTGGTCCTGGGGAGCACTTATACTGTCTCTGAACCTCTGCAAGTTATCATCACTCACTGTGACCTCTGTCACTGTCCCCTTCTGAATCTGACCCATACTATCGACACCAAGCCGATCATCACGCTAAGCCTGGCAAATCCGGTCACACAAATCCGGTTCTAACCTCAGGCTAGCTGTCACAAAACCACCGTCATCATCAGAAGGATCACATCACTACTGAGGTTCACAACTGTTCTTGCAGCTCACGCTCCCTGACCATCATATGTGATACCATCTCGAGGCTCTTTCTGTTCAAGGCATTAGCCATAATATTAGCCTTTCCTGGGTGGTACAATGTTCACAATCATAATCCTTAGAAGCTCTAACCCTCATGGTTATCTCATCCGACTCTTTCTGTGAAAACAGATACTCGGGGGTTTTTACGATTAGTGCATACCCAAAATTTCTTACAGTATAAGTGGTGGCGCCATACTTTCAGTGTAATCGCTATGACTGCCAACTCTAAATCATGGGTCGGATAGTTTCTCTTATGGTCCTTGAACATATCTGGATCCATAAACGACTATCTTCCCATTTTACATCAATACACAACTCACTCATAATTTTGAGGTATCCTTACACACTGAAACCTCTTGAGCTGTTAGTTATAGTAAGAATACTTACGGTGGTCATTTCATTACTCCAATAAAACCAAAACTCATTGAAGCCATTTTCATACTTATTATACCACTCGTATGAAATCTTTTTCCAAACGAGACATCTCAACTGAGCAGCCCATTTCAAGAAACTCTCAACACCTCGTCTGTAAGACAGTTTCCCGTTGCTACTCATACTCATCCCTGGACTTCGAATACATCATAATATCATCGCTGTAGATGACAACCTATCGGTCCAGGTAAGGTTTAAATACCTTAATGTAGTTGAGTTCCACTTAATAATTCAATCACTCTTGTCATTGACCTATGTACGTATCAACGTGAAACGTCATTTTGAAATAGCTTATGGTCAAGCTACTAACCCACGTCGTTTCCTTCCTCTTATATTAACGGCTTTTATAAAATTTTAATTTTTAAACTTTCTTAACCACTAACACCGACTCATATCAGGCCAACTCAAGCTCTGATACCATTAAACCTGTCACGACCCGAATTACCTAAAAATCAGAGTAAATTTTTCGTTTTTTCATTTATTATTTAATTCTTAACTTTCTCTCGTCGTGACCATCCTACAACACAGTTGGGCTATGATTCGGTGTTAGTCACCTCACACTATTTAACATTTCATTCCCATAATCATATATCAGAGTCTACTATCCTTTTGACTTTAAATAAACACATACCCAATGGTATTTACATGACTCTACATCCCCGACATCATATCCATTTACAGTACTGTGCATTACATATTTAGATACAAAACCATACAAATGTGTATACCTGTCTCTCGATGGGAAGCAGCAAATATCAACCATGCAAGTCCTCAGCCGCTCAATATCTATTGCAAGTGCTCTGAAAAGATGGAAAAATAAGGGGGGTGAGCAAACCACACGCTCAGTAAGGCAATTATGCAAGTAAGTAGATAGCTCCACTATCTACATGCTCATAATGCCATGCCCTTAAATCCATTTCTTTTCATTTAAAATTTACACGCACAAAGTCATGCATATTCAATGCCATAGTTTATCCAAAACTATTTGTGCATATATAAATCATGTAACTCATGCATTCAAAGCATTTTATGTGACATCATTAAATCATATTAAGCATGAATTTAATCAAGATCATGCAGTCTTTCATGTCATGTAAGACAATTCAAGGTTTTCAAATGAAAGCATGGAAAACACATCATGCCACTGCATTTAAATCAATTCATTTAAAACGCAGTATAAAATAACCCCTCTGGGTCAATCATCTCAAAACTCATAAAACAATTTGTTATATTTCATTATAAAACTTGAGTTATAAAACCACCCTTCTTTCAGGGTCACATATCATAAAATCATCTGAAATCATCAAATCATCAAATCGGGGGCCTGACCCCTCCTTCGGGTCTACCCTGGTCTAACAGACCACAAGTTATATCATGTGAGACAATCAGGTAATTAACAGTAACATCGAGGACTATGGCCATATCCTAGTGATCCCTGGCAACACGGTACCTAGTGTGCGGGGTATCACACCTGAAACGGGAGGTGGGTCGTCCTACCCGCCAGAACAGCATAACACCAGGATTGCGAGGGCAAGGCTTGCTGCCTCGTGGCTCATGCCACTCCACTCCAACAATCCCCACGGTACAGCGTACTCCGCGTGACATACACGGTACAACGTACTCCATGGACCCAAGCTCAATCAGGGGTGCCTGTAATAGGTCTTATCCACCCATATCATCTCTGTCTCAGAATGCACGTGTGAGCATATCATCTCACTGTGACACACAGTCTACAGGAGGCTCCAACACGGCTATATGCATGTAATATAAATCCCTGTGCGAGCGAAGCTCAAGCACGGCTCCATGCATATTCATGATATCTGAAAATCTCGTGCGAGCGAAGCTCTAGCACGGTTTCATAAAAATCAGTGAAATCTACGTACGAGCAGCGCTCCAGTACGACTTAAACTGATTATAATTTCAATTAAAATCCACGTACGAGCAACGCTCTAGTACGGATATGTATAAAAACTCACTGAAAACCTCGTACGAGAAAAACTCCAGTACGATATTCAAATGAATTATGAAAACTACGTAAAACTTTGTGCGAGCAACGCTCCAGCACAAATGAATGCTCAAATAAATCAAATCTCGTGCGAGTTACACTCCAGCACGACTTTATGCATAATTAAATCAAATCTCGTGCGAGTTAGACTCCAGCACGGCTTCATGCATAATTAAATCAAAACAGGATGCGAGCTAAGCTCCAGCATCTCTCATGCATGTCAAATCATTAAAAGTAGTGCGAGTAATCGCTCCAGCACTATTTTATGCATACCACGTCAAAACAAATCAAAACATGTCAAAACATGTCAAAACAGAGTGCGAGCTAGGCTCCAGCAGCTCTCATTTCACAATATTAAAAATCAGTGCGAGCACCATGCTCTAGCACATTTCATGCATATGATGTCACAAGTCGGTGCGAGCAACTGCTCAAGCACATTTATGCACATTCACAAACGCAGATATAGTGCGAACTACGTGTCGGCACTATCTGTTTCCATATAAACTTGATAGTTGGCTTCTTTTCCAAAGAAATTTCATTTAAATATTAATAACACCTACGTAGTGTTATTTTGTGAAATTCATGCATTTACTGGCCAATCTATCGCTTTACTTTGATTAAAATCAAGAAAATTCCTTAATCATAAAAATCCTTAAATCATGCATTCCATGCATGTCATGCTTTCACCATCCTTAGGTGAACTTCCCTCAATAGGGGTAAAATAGACATTTCACCTATTTCAATCCTTAAAAATTAATTAAACCACTTTTAGGATCATTTTACAATAATCGTGTATACATACATAATCAGTGTATACAAAATCTATTAAAATATGCGTAGCTACCTCTAGCTACTCACACAATTCCCTTACCTCATTTTCTGTACAGTCTGACCTTTCCCACTGATGTCTCGTCACGCAGTCCGATTTGCTCCGAATCCAAATCAAATCTCCGGCACTGCGGATACACATTCATCAGGTCAAATACAATACAATTAATTGTATTTCACAATTTTCTGGGCTTAATTTAAATCATTGGGCCCGTTTACCCATATTGGGCCCGATTGCACCATAATGGGCCTTAATCGGCCTTAAGCCCGTTTACCACACTTTATCGAGGCCTATTGGGCTCATTGGACCCATCAATATTTATTTAGCCTCGTTCTAAATTTTCAGATAGCTTATGAATTATTTACGACAATTTATCCTAATTTCTAGAATTTAATTCATTTATACGGAAATTAAATCCGTAATTCATGCGTTAAATATCAATCACGCATAACGATATAAAATTGTCGTAAATAAGGGTCACATACCCGTTATTCCCTGATCGTATACAAATCGAGGCTGTCTCGAGCTCTCAGTGGATGCCAATTGTCGAGCTACACAATTAAATATATTTTTCCGGGTAAATTTCCAGTCGGAATTAATTAAATTAAATATTCAGAAAATTAAATCGGTCAATTTGACCGCTTACCGACTTACCCGAAGCTCGATTGCATCACTGGAATTTTCCCCAATTTTTTTTCTCTTTTTCTTTTTTCCCTTTTTCTTCCTTTTTTCCCTCTCTTTTTGGTTGAACCGGTCTGGTCCGGTTCAACCCGGTTCGGACCGCCGGTTCGGTCTGGTCCGGTTCGGCCGGTTCTGTCCGGTTCGGCCGGTCCAGGCAACATTTGGTCGTGTCGGCGCCGTCCGGCCGGTTCCCGGCGCGATTCCGGTACCGTTCGACGCGCCACGGCCTGGGCTTCTCAAATCGGGTCTCGGCTGGGGTCGAATCACGGCCATCTCCGGCGAATCGAGCTTTCTTCCCCGCGGCTCTCCTCCGTCGATCTGGCTTTTTCCGACGACTTCAGGGCGCGTGGGTGTGCGGGTCGGCTTCCTCGGGTGCCGATCGACCTTCGCCAGTCGCCTCCTCGCGTCGTCCGCCGGTGGTTGCGTCGAATCGGACGTTCTCCTCTTTCTCGGTCTCGGCTTCCTTTCTTCCCCATTCGGCCGCCGTTTGTCGCCGTTCGTCAGCCTGTTCGAGTTGCTGGTGGCTCGGCTGGCCTCGCCTCTGGTTTGGGCCTCCGCCGATCGCCGGTGATCGGTGAGGCAGAGGGGGCTCCCTCTGTTTCAGCTTCCGTTTCCTGTTTCTCTTCGCGTTTTCGCGAATTTTCTTTTTTTTTTTTTTTCAGATTTTATTTATTTATTTATAATTAATTTTTTTTTTAATATTATTTTAATCAATAAAATAATATTAAAATACACAAATATCTTTTAAAAATTTATATTTTATTCATTTAATCTGTAAATAATTTTTTCAGTCCGATTTTACCTTTTCGGTATATTTTTCGATTATTTTCGGGATTATTTTTCGATGCGAAAATCCCGATTTATCAGGTGTTATTAATATTTAAATGAAATTTCTTTGGAAAAGAAGCCAACTATCAAGTTTATATGGAAACAGATAGTGCCGACACGTAGTTCGCACTATATCTGCGTTTGTGAATGTGCATAAATGTGCTTGAGCAGTTGCTCGCACCGACTTGTGACATCATATGCATGAAATGTGCTAGAGCATGGTGCTCGCACTGATTTTTAATATTGTGAAATGAGAGCTGCTGGAGCCTAGCTCGCACTCTGTTTTGACATGTTTTGACATGTTTTGATTTGTTTTGACGTGGTATGCATAAAATAGTGCTGGAGCGATTACTCGCACTACTTTTAATGATTTGACATGCATGAGAGATGCTGGAGCTTAGCTCGCATCCTGTTTTGATTTAATTATGCATGAAGCCGTGCTGGAGTCTAACTCGCACGAGATTTGATTTAATTATGCATAAAGTCGTGCTGGAGTGTAACTCGCACGAGATTTGATTTATTTGAGCATTCATTTGTGCTGGAGCGTTGCTCGCACAAAGTTTTACGTAGTTTTCATAATTCATTTGAATATCGTACTGGAGTTTTTCTCGTACGAGGTTTTCAGTGAGTTTTTATACATATCCGTACTAGAGCGTTGCTCGTACGTGGATTTTAATTGAAATTATAATCAGTTTAAGTCGTACTGGAGCGCTGCTCGTACGTAGATTTCACTGATTTTTATGAAACCGTGCTAGAGCTTCGCTCGCACGAGATTTTCAGATATCATGAATATGCATGGAGCCGTGCTTGAGCTTCGCTCGCACAGGGATTTATATTACATGCATATAGCCGTGTTGGAGCCTCCTGTAGACTGTGTGTCACAGTGAGATGATATGCTCACACGTGCATTCTGAGACAGAGATGATATGGGTGGATAAGACCTATTACAGGCACCCCTGATTGAGCTTGGGTCCATGGAGTACGTTGTACCGTGTATGTCACGCGGAGTACGCTGTACCGTGGGGATTGTTGGAGTGGAGTGGCATGAGCCACGAGGCAGCAAGCCTTGCCCTCGCAATCCTGGTGTTATGCTGTTCTGGCGGGTAGGACGACCCACCTCCCGTTTCAGGTGTGATACCCCGCACACTAGGTACCGTGTTGCCAGGGATCACTAGGATATGGCCATAGTCCTCGATGTTACTGTTAATTACCTGATTGTCTCACATGATATAACTTGTGGTCTGTTAGACCAGGGTAGACCCGAAGGAGGGGTCAGGCCCCCGATTTGATGATTTGATGATTTCAGATGATTTTATGATATGTGACCCTGAAAGAAGGGTGGTTTTATAACTCAAGTTTTATAATGAAATATAACAAATTGTTTTATGAGTTTTGAGATGATTGACCCAGAGGGGTTATTTTATACTGCGTTTTAAATGAATTGATTTAAATGCAGTGGCATGATGTGTTTTCCATGCTTTCATTTGAAAACCTTGAATTGTCTTACATGACATGAAAGACTGCATGATCTTGATTAAATTCATGCTTAATATGATTTAATGATGTCACATAAAATGCTTTGAATGCATGAGTTACATGATTTATATATGCACAAATAGTTTTGGATAAACTATGGCATTGAATATGCATGACTTTGTGCGTGTAAATTTTAAATGAAAAGAAATGGATTTAAGGGCATGGCATTATGAGCATGTAGATAGTGGAGCTATCTACTTACTTGCATAATTGCCTTACTGAGCGTGTGGTTTGCTCACCCCCCTTATTTTTCCATCTTTTCAGAGCACTTGCAATAGATATTGAGCGGCTGAGGACTTGCATGGTTGATATTTGCTGCTTCCCATCGAGAGACAGGTATACACATTTGTATGGTTTTGTATCTAAATATGTAATTCACAGTACTGTAAATGGATATGATGTCGGGGATGTAGAGTCATGTAAATACCATTGGGTATGTGTTTATTTAAAGTCAAAAGGATAGTAGACTCTGATATATGATTATGGGAATGAAATGTTAAATAGTGTGAGGTGACTAACACCGAATCATAGCCCAACTGTGTTGTAGGATGGTCACGACGAGAGAAAGTTAAGAATTAAATAATAAATGAAAAAACGAAAAATTTACTCTGATTTTTAGGTAATTCGGGTCGTGACACAAGTGTAGGCCGAATTTCTTAGACCCATTAGGTCGAATTGTTGGGCCGATTTATGAGCCCAATATGAAGTCAATTGAAGGCCAAATTAATAGGCTGTAAAAATTTCAGCTCGAAAGCCCAAGAGGAAGGCCTAAACTGAGAGGCCTAAAGTTAAAGCCCATTAGTAAATCAACTTAAAGCCCACTTTGGTAACCATGACCCAGACCCATTCAAGCCTAAATTAAGGGCTGAATTTTAAGACTTAATGACTAAGTCTTTACGCTAGAAAATTAGCCAATTCATTGTCTTCTTCATCCCATCATTCTCGGCTATGAACAAAAACCATTACCAAACCATATTTCAAGCTTTCTCACACTAAAAATCACTAGGTTAGAGACATATTTGGAAATTGCAATCTTCATGGAAGTTGTTCCAAATTGAGAGAGGATTAACATACCTTGGAATTGGCTATAAAGGAGCCATAGTGACAGAGACAAAATTGAAGGAAGTCTCTGCCACAAAGGGAAGTGCAAGCTAAGTTTCAAGCTTGCAAATTCATATATGTTAATCTATGAATTATTCTAAGTCGATTGGTATATGTTTTATGGATTGAAACACATGAAATCACCATGAACCATGATTGGCCAAAAATGGGTATTTCATTTTCTATGAATACCCCTATGATTTTAAGGCATGAATAGGTTGGTATGCATGTGTTTATGATTATGGCATAATTAGTTTTAATCAATTTGATCAATTGATGGATGAATTGAAATTGGCAATCAAGGTGTTTGATAAAATGCCAAAATGAACTGTGTTAAGCCTTAAGACATTGCCAACCAAGTGTTTGATAAAATGCCTAAGTGAGGTTGGCTAGCAAATGGCCAAGGTTGACGGGTGGTGTGGCGTGACCGACGACATGCATGGCTCTCAGTCACATGCCATGGCCGAGAAGACCAATGGGCCTTGCCGATGTGGTCTCAACCCAATAAGGTGTCATTGGCCTCGGACAAGCCCAATAAGAGTTGGTGGGCCCCACAAGCCTAATAACACAAACGAAAATAAATAGTAAAATGAAAATGGGCTTAAGACAGCGTTAGGCCCATTAAGGTTCATTAAGGCCCAATAAGAGTAAACGGGCCTATTAAGTGAAATAGACTATATTAAATGTGAAATATAGTAGAAAAAAGTATAATTAACAAAATAAATGGTTATATGCAGCTCCAAAGATTATATTGGAAGCTGATCGGATTGCGTGATTGAGCAGCGTTGAGGAAGTGAACTCACTTGACGTGATTCAATGTAAGGGACTTTTATGAGTAGTTAGAGATATATGGGCATCGTTTCGATTGCTTTTACATTCACTTAAAAAGTTTGAGGGTCAGAGAAAGTGAATAATGTTTATGTCGACCCGATATGGGCAAATTACGATTTTACCCCTAGCAAAGGTAAAAAAGTCAACTTTTAGGAAAAGTCCTAAAAAGCATAGAAATCATAAATTTGAGTGTTTTTATCGTTGTTTAGAAGAAGAGTAGATAGATGGGCTAATGTTTTCATGGTTGAAATAGCACAATATATGGTGTTGATTTTAATGTTTTAAAACATCCCTGTTTAAAGGAGTTATCTATCGAGTTATGTGAAAACAAATCGTGCTGGAGCACTGCTCGCACTTGATTTTATATGTTTTCTACATGAAAAGTGTTGGAGTGATTACTTACACTTGATTTCCCATGACATACATGGCATAATACTACAGCATTGCTCGTACTTGATTTA
Organism: Firmiana major; assembly: GCA_033439115.1. Lineage (NCBI taxonomy): Eukaryota > Viridiplantae > Streptophyta > Magnoliopsida > Malvales > Malvaceae > Firmiana > Firmiana major. The sequence continues at coordinate 35,761,839 of CM065907.1, read as the reverse complement.
AAAGTGATTTATGCATAAATGAGTACTGAAGGAATACTCGTTCTCAATTTTATATGTTCTATGCATGATAGAGTATTGGAGTGATTGCTCATACTTGATTTGAAATGAGAAATACGCCTGACCTAGTGCTGAAGTGTTACTCGCACTAGTGTTCGAGTTTTGATACGTGTGAAATAGTGATTTGAGTAGGGTGTTGAGATGTTTGCATGTGGATTTAGAGACGTGGCGTTGATTATCCATTAAGATAGGGTCCACAGGAGTACATTGCACCATGTATGTGTCTCGAAGTATGATGTACCATGTGTTATAGTTGAAGTTGTGGAGTTGAGGAGTTGATAGCTAACGGTTGTGAGGATTTGACCCACCTCCTATTGTAGGAGTTATTGCCCTGTACACTGAGTACTGTGTAGCTTGGGATCACCGTATAGGGTATGACCATAATCCAGGATATTATTGTATATAGCCACCGAGTTTCACATGATTATATCACATGATTTTATGATTTCAGGTAGACTTGAGGGATAGGTCGAAATCCGATTGATGTGTTGTGATTACTGAAATGCCATATTTGACATGATTTGATTTAAATGGCATGATATAATTTAAAGGCATTACGAATTTATATAAATGCAATGTTTCACATGAAATGCCTGTAATTGCAAAGTCAGCATGATTTTAGTACATGAGATTTAATATGTACCATATTATCAATTTTCAATTCATGCTTTTAATGTGAGTTAAGTAAATAGTATTTCAAGGCATAGAATTATTTTCAGTAGATAGTGTAGATGTCTACTTGCTTTCCTGATTTCCTTACTGAGCTAGTGAACTCATCCCTTTCATTTTCCACCTCTCTACAGAGCATCCGCAGTAGATTGAGTACGGCTAAGGGTTAGCATTCCTCCGTCCATCGCATTTCCCATCGAGTGAAAGGTATACATATCACGTACGATTTTGTATCTGGACATATAAACAACACATAGATGTAAACAATGTAATAATGGGGGATGTATTTGTATTTATATATACGTGAGTTTACTTATGGTAAAGAAGTGATTGCAGTCAATAGATAATTATATTGACATGTATGTATGGTAATGAATGAATGATATGGTAAGTGGTAATACTAATACCGAATCACAGCCCAGCTGTTAGTGGTGGAGTTACGAAAGAAAGAAAGGTAAGGTAATAAAACGTGAAAAATTTATAGTGGTTTTCGATAAAAAGTCAGTCGTAACACCTCTACTACTTCCTATAGATCTTATCTATGAGAACCCATTATCAAAGAGTTCTTCTTTAAGTGATGAGGGAGAAGAAGCCTCGTTTTTGGTGGAGGTCTTGATTGGAGCCAAGAAGAAAGATATAAAAGCCCTTTCATGACCCCTCATTTAGAGGAATCCTTGGCTAATATTGAATCTCTTCAGTAATCCTTTGAGCCTCCTGATGGTATTCTTACACATTGTTTTTCATATGCAGAAATGGTTGTAGATAAGTGAGCCCTTCGCGAGAGGAAAAATGTCAAAAGCACTTCTCAAACTCCAGTGGAAATGCATTATCCCAAAAAATAAGTCCGCTTAAAAGTGGTGGTTCCAAAACACATTTTGTAAGACCCGTATTTTCATATGTAATCCTTATGATTCTATAAGTATACACTTGTTTATGTAATATGAATCATAAGAGGTGTAAGGTCCGTAAATTTGATGTATACACTTGTTATGTGAGTTCGTGATGTACACACAAGTTTCGTTATCTATGAAATATAAGAAATGTATCTTTTAAGTGATAAATGTGGATTGAATGCAAAATGAGTAGTGAAGAAAATTGATATGAACTTCCCTTTGAAAATTTGGGAAAAACTTTAGCTAAGTATGCTGCAGAGCAGGGGAGATCGATCCCTCCTTCAAGCAAGATCAATCTCGGTATGCTTCTGCCAAGCAAGGATCGATCTCATCCTCAAACAAACCGATCTCATTATGTCTCGGCCAAAAGCAGATCGATCTCATCCCTTTAGTAGATCGATCTCTGAGGCTCTCTACTGGCCAAGATCGATCTTATCCCTTAGAGCAGATCGATCTCCAAGGCTGTAAATCGTGTAATTGGGGTAAGAGAAGATCGATCTCTACCCTAGGAGATCAATCTCACAAGGTGAATTCTATATAAAAGAGCTCGATATTCAGTTTCTTCCCCAGAAAAACATCAAACATTCCATTTTTGAAACAAAGTAACCTAGTTTCCCTCTATAAATTCTCATTACCTTCCAAATAGAGTTGAGAGAAGTTCAGTTCAGCAAAGTTATTCTTAAGTAGAAGGAGAACAACATAGTTGAAAACGAGAGGGTGAATCGTTGGATTTAAGGAGAAAAGGAGTTTTCCCCCAAAGATGCCAAAAAGGAGAAAAGTTGAGATAGGTAAGATTTCTATACACCATTTCCTGCTATGTTAATTTGGCTTGATGATGAGTGATTTGGTGTATATATTGTTGGTGGAAATGAGATAAACATCATAAACAAAGCTATGACCTAAAAGTGGTTTAATGAGGAAAAATTGAAATGGCATAGAGTTAATGAAGATTTGAGCATATAAAGATGTTAATGAGCATGTATAGATGATGCTAAGTTGACATTTTGAAATCCATAAGTGGGATTAGATGAGAATTTATAAATGGCATGTTAAATATTTGATGAAATGCCATAGAGGAAGAAAATAATGAACTTGAGGCATTGTAAGCTTAATGTCGGTTCTATACAAATCAGTAGACTCAAGGAGTCTAGGATATTCTCGAAAAATGAGTTATATACTCGAAATGGACTTATGAAAGAGTAAGGTCTGATAATGATGTAATGAGGCTAAATAAGATATAAATGACCCAATGCATTGATTTGGATATCATATAAGTGAAATTAAGCATATTGGGGTATACTGATATGAATCGTAATTCAATGTAGCTCCGGGAGATAAAGTTAGAGCTGATAAGACCAGATCACGAGCAGTGAAAATTGAAGGAAAGTGATTTAAGCGTGATTCGAGGTAAGGGATTTATGCGAGCTATTAGAGATAGCTATACGTATGTTTTCTTACTTGCTATGTGCAAATATATGCGATGAGTATATAGATATTGGTATATCTAGGTAGAAAACTACGTATGAGAATAAGCCTATAAGTATGAGTTGCATGATTTCTATGTTATTGTTGTGAAAAGAGGTTTTGCAAATATTTTGAGAAAGAGTAAAAATAGACGGGCTCCCGGTTTAATAATTTGCATGAAAAGCTTTTGGAGGAGAGATTGAAGGGAAATTGCCCTCTCACTCATACTAAGTGAATGGAGCCTTCTATTCCTTTTTTTTTGTGAAATTATGCTTGAGCCTAAGTGGCAACTATAGATTGACCAGCCCTGCTCGCACATTATTTTTAAAGAGGATTTTGAGAAAACCAAAAAGAGTGCTTGATGCCTCTGGTGATGCTGTGTGTTCCACTCAAGAGCTCGCACTACATTTTGGGAATCATGCTGGAGCCTTCGAGTATTACTGTGTGTCTTGTTCTGATTATGCTTGCATGTAATTTCCTAGTAATACCGTGCTCGATGCCTCAGGTATGCTGTGTGCTCTTACACTATGTTGCTCGCATGAGGTTTTTATGATTATGTTGTGTGTTGAGTAAAACTGTGCTAAAGCCGCCATGTATTGCTGTGTGTCTTACATTGACCTGCTCGTATGTGGCTTATGAATGTGATGTAATGAGTACAAAACCATGTTGGAGCCGTCATGTACTGCTGTGTGTCTTGCACTGACCTGCTCGCACGAGACAATGGAAATAAGTGATAAGGATCCACGGGAGCACGATGTATCGTGAGCGTTAGCCATGGAGTACAATGTGTCATGATTTCAGTATGAGGTGAAGGGATGGTTGACCCGCCTCCCAAAGCATAGGGATCCCGCACACCTTATCAGTGTTGCCTGGAATCTGACTTTGGCCATAAGTCCTTTATTTATCTGAGTGATATAAGATTGTCACTACTGTAGGTGGTGACATATGTTTCCCTTGCTGTGTGTCTGGGGATATGATAACCCATAATTATGTCTCATGTACATTGATTTGCTGAGTGCAAAGTGATTTCTAAATGTGTACTGTGTGATTTTAAAGATGAGCTGTGTGAAAAGAATGTGCTGTGTGGATATGCATATACCCATCCCGCAAATTGATGATTTCGCATCGATGTAAGTTATTTTAAAGAATGCATATGTTTTACAAGCAAAATGAATATGTATTTTTAGCATGTAGATAGTGTAGTTATCTACCACTTTCGTATTTTCCTTACTGAGCGTGTTAGCTCGCCCCTTTATTTCTCCTCCACAGATTCTACGCAGTAGTGCGTACATTGCAGTCGTTCGTGCTATCGTGTTTCATCAGTCATCCAGCAATATAAAGTGGTATACACTTGAGATGAAAAATTTTGTATCCTATAAATTAATGCATAGTAAAGTTTGTATTTTGTATTTTTGGGAATGTATAAATAGAAACTGATGTAAACGCTTCCGCACACTTGTATATAAAAGTCCAGTTTCTATTCTACTTCATTTATATGAATTTATTTAAATTAAAATGGATGAAATATGGAATGGATGTTGACTCATAGCCCAGCTGTTGAAAGTAAGGTAAAAGTCACGAGAACTAGGGAGAGAGGGTCGTGATAGGAATTAATGGTATCAGAGCAGAGTTGGTCTGATGTGAGTCAGTATCCATAGTTAGGAAATTATACATCCCCAAAGTACTGTGCATTATTAGGATACAATTGTGTATATCGAGCTGGAAAATGTGATTGAGACACTTAACTTTGTGTATGTATGATGTCTGATAGATGACGTACTTGTGGAGGAGAGAGTTCACACTCTCAAGGGCGTAGACATGAGCTCGAGAGACGCAGTGGGTCTAGTTCTAGTAGAGATCCCCCTAAGCTTAGTGATGCCGTTGAGACACGTATAATGCAATTACAGCGCATTGTAGACACGGTCATGGATTCCTACACCCCCTCCAGTTCAGGACATTCCTCCACCAGTTCAGGATCTTGTAGCTCCACAACATGTTGGTGGTGAAGGAGTGTATGATTGTGAATTGGGTAGACTGAGAGAGTTCCAGAAGTTCAGACCACCTTCATTTAGTGGGGTGAAGAACCCAATGTTAGCTGAGCATTGGATACGTAGTATGGAGAAGCTCTACTGATTTTTCCATTGCTCCGCTATTAAGAAGGTTAGCTTTGCGACTTTTGCATTAGAGGATGAGGCCGAGCATTGGTGGATAGCCACACAGCCGATGTTGAATGCAAGACACCCGATTGTGACATAGGATATATTCTCGGATGCCTTTAGAAGGCAGTGCATTCCAACTACTTCTCACAGAAAGATGCATATGGAATTTATGACATTGACTCAGGGGAACCAGATAATGGATGAGTATGAGTCTGGGTTCACATCCCTGGGCAGATATGATATAGTCACTATGATCCTTGAGGACAGAAAGGTTTAGAAATTTCTTGAGCGATTGAGACCTTCAATCAGAGCTCGATTAGTTCCATTGGACATTACCACCTACAACGAGGCAAAACCCAGAGCTCAGCTATGTGAGCAGGATTATGAGTTGCATGCCTCGAAATTGAGTAGGAGTGGTAAAGGTAGAGATAGAGATCGGAAGAGGTCAATTGATGATAGAGGGTTCAGAAAGGGCCGAAGGTTATTTGGTAAGGGGCCTAAGATTGAGGAGGTCGAGAGATGCGTGTGAAGCCTCTAGTTCATCCAGCTTTACCTCCAGCTTCGAGGGGCATAATTATTGGCGGACCTCGACCTACCACAGAGCAATGCAAGTTATGTGGTAGATATCATAAGGGTAGACCATGCCCGTTATCTATGAGATCATGTTATAGGTGTGGTAAACCAGGGCACATAACTCGTGTATGCGTAGAGTTGATTGATACTACCCCACAGAAGGGCAAAGAGCCAGAGAAGGCTACGGTTGAGACGCCTACACCTAAGAGGAAAGCCACAACTGAAGAGAAAGGAAAGCAAGCTATTGGTCGAGGGCGAGTGTTTGCATTAGACCAAGCATCTGCAGAGGCTTCCTCAGATGTGATTAAAGGTTCCATCCTATTTTTTGATTTTGAAGCATTAGCATTATTTGATCCTGGTGCCACGCATTCATTCATATCGCCTTCATTTGCATGTAAACTATGTGAACATGTGAAACTTGTACCCTTAAGTAGAGTTTTACTTATAAGCACTCCAATGAGAGATAATGTAATGATGGAGTATGTATGTAAGAGTTGTAAGTTAAAAGTAAGGGAAAAGGACATGTCAGTCGATCTCATCCTATTAGCTATGAAGGATTTCGATGTAATACTAGGAATGGATTGGTTGGCTGCAAACCATGCTGTTTTAGACTGTTATGCTAAGACAATAATGTTTTCCATCCCCGAAAAGTACATTGTAAGATTTGAAAAGTAATGAAAGAAGTAGTAAAATATCTTAAGGATGAAGGATTTTGCTAACGAATGTAATAATAATATGTTGAAGGTTTTATCGCTTATGTGGTTGACTTGGATAAGGTGTACCCGGATATAGCTGACATCCTAGTGGTTAGAGAATTTCTTGATGTCTTTCCGAAAGAATTACCAAGGTTGCCACTAGACAGAGAAATGGAATTCTGTATTGATTTGGTGCCTGAACTAAACCGATATCCAAGCTACCATATAAAATGGCTCCAATTGAATTGGAGAAGCTAAAGAAACAATTGCAAGAGTTGTTGGACAAGGGGTTCATCAGACCGAGTGTATCACCTTAGGTAGCATCGGTTCTGTTTGTAAAGAAGAAAGATGGGAGTATCCGACTGTGTATAGATTATCAGTTGTTGAATAAGGCTACCATCAAGAATAAATACCCCCTTCCACGGATTGACAATCTATTGGATCATTTGCAGGGAGCACAGGTCTTTTCGAAGATTGGTTTGAGGTTTGGGTATCACCAGTTGAGGATTCGGAGTGGAGATGTACCCAAGACAGCATTTAAGACCCGTTATGGCCATTATGAGTTTTTGGTTATGCCATTTGGGTTGACGAATACTATTGCACCATTTATAGTTGTAATGAATGATGTGTTTAAGCCATACCAGGACAGATTCGTGATTGTCTTTATATATGACATGCTGGTGTACTCGAAGTCTAGGGAAGAGCATGAGCAGCATTTGAGACCAGTGTTACAGACCCTCAGAGATCAGGAGTTGTATGCTAAACTCAACAAGTGTGATTTCTGGCTAACTGAGATATCGTTTTTGGGTCATGTAGTCTCGAGAGACGGGGTATCAGTGGATCCGTCCAAGATAGAGGCTATGATACATTGGGAAAGACCCAAGACGGTTACAGAAATCTGTAGTTTCCTGGGTTTACCAGGTTATTACTGACGGTTTGTCGAAGGATTCTCTAAACTGACTGCTCCGTTGACACGTCTCACTTGAAAGAATGTGACATTCGAGTGGGATGATAAATGTGAAAAAGGTTTCTATGAATTAAAGCACAGACTGACTACTGCACCTATTCTCACCATACCCACTAGCTCAAGAGGTTACTTAGTACATACAGATGCCTCAGGATAGGGACTGGGCTGTGTTGATGCAAGACGAGAAGGTAGTAGCCTATGGATCCTGATAGCTTAAGGACAATGAGAGGAACTACCCGACCCATGATTTAGAGTTAGCAACCGTGGTATTTGCATTAAAAATATGGCGCCATTACTTGTACGGTGAGAAATTTCAGGTGTATACAGATCATAAGAGCCTCAGATATCTGTTTTCACAGAAAGAGTTGAATATGAGGCAGAGATGATAGATAGAGCTTCTAAAGGATTATGAGTGCGAGATATTGTACCATCCAGGAAAGGCTAATGTTGTGGCTAATGCCCTGAGTAGAAAGAGCCTCAAAATGGTATCGCACATGATGGTCAAGGAATATGAGCTGCTCGAGCAGTTTGCTTACCTTAGGTTGGATATAGACCCTCTTGATGTTGATAGAGACTGTGTGATAGCTAGCCTGCAAGTGGAACCCGATTTGATTAATCGGATACGCCAGGCTCAGTATGTCGATCTACTGTGCGAGGATCATACGAGTCAGATTTAGAGGAGTGATGCGGTCGATTTCTTAGTGAGTGATGATGGCCTACTGAGGTTTAGAGGTAGGATTTGCGTTCCCAATGCCCCAAAGTTAAAGAGGTTGATTTTGACAGAAGCTCATTCATCGAGATATACATTACATTTGGGGAGTAACAAGTGTATCAGAACCTCCGAAAAGTGTATTAGTGGTTAGGGATGAAAAGAGATATCGTAGAATTTATGGCAAGATGTCTAGTATGTTAGCAAGTGAAGGTAGAGCATCAGAAGCCTGTAGGGTTATTGCACTCTCTACCTATACCAACATAGAAATGGGAACATGTCACCATAGATTTCATCATAGGATTACCGAGGACTAAAAGGGAACCATGATGCTATCTAGGTAGTGGTTGACAGAGTGACGAAATCCGCCCACTTTCTAGGTATGAAATCTACAGATATTTTGAGTAGTTTGGTAGAGTTGTATGTACGGGAGATAGTAAGGCTATATGGTGTTCCAGTGAGCATCGTATCAGATAGGGATTCCCACTTCAGTTCTCGCTTTTGGGAAAAATTTTAGGAAGCTATGGGAACCCGATTGATTTTTAGTACTGCTTTCTATCCTCAGACTGATGGTTAGTCGGAGAGAACTATCCAGACGTTAGAGGATATGTTGAGAGCAAGTGTTATGGATTTTAAAGGCTCTTGGGATGATCACCTGCCATTAGCCGAATTTGCATACAACAATAGTTACCACTCGAGTATCGGAATGGCACTATATGAGGCCTTGTATGGTAGAAGGTGTCGTTCCCCAAGTGGTTGGGAAGAAGTGGGTGAAAGGAAAATTTTTACTCCTAATTTGGTACAGCAAGCCTCTAAGGTTGTTCAGCTGATATATGAGAGATTAAGAACAGATTAGAGCAAGCAGAAAAGTTACGCTGACATGAGAGGGAGGCCACTAGAGTTCACTGTAGATGACTCAGTTTTCTTGAAAGTCTCTCCCTCGAAAGGGATTATGAGGTTCGGTAAGAAGGGTAAGTTGAGCCCTCGGTATATCAGACCATTTGAGATACTAGAGCGTGTGGAAGATAAGGCCTATAGGCTAGCATTGCCACCGGAGCTAGCAGGCATACATAATGTCTTCCATGTGTCGATGCTTCAGAAGTACCATCTAGATCCAACTCATGTGATTCGGTATGAGCCATTGGAGCTCAAGAATGATTTGTCATATTTAGAGAAACCGATCTGTATACTAGATAAGAAGGAAAAGGTGCTACAGAACAAGACGATTCTAATTATTAAGGTTCTCTGGCAGCACCATACTTCAGAGGAAGCTACTTGGGAGTTAGAGAACTCTATACGGGAAAAGTACCCCTGACTTTTTGAGGAGTAACTTGGTTCTAATTTAGAGGACCAAATTTCTTGAAGGAGGGGAGGAATGTAAGACCCGTATTTTGATATGTAATCCTTATGATTCTATAAGTATATACTTGTTTATGTAATATGAATCATAAGAGGTGTAAGCTCCATAAATTTGATATACACACTTGTTATGTGAGTTCATGATGTACACACAAGTTTCATTATGTATAAAATATAAGAAATGGACCTTTTAAGTGATAAATGTGGATTGAATGCAAAATGAGTAGTGAAGCAAATTGATTTGAACTTGCCTTTGAAAATTTAGGAAAAACTTCAGCTAAGTATGCTGCAGAGTAAGGGCAGATCGATCCTTCCTTCAAGCAAGATCGATCTCGGTATGCTTCTACCAAGCAAGGATCGATTTCATCCTCAAGCAGACTAATCTTAATATATCTCGACCTAAAGCAGATCAATCTCATCCCTCTGGCAGATCGATCTCTGAGGCTCTCTGCCTAGCTAAGATCAATCCTATCTCTTAGAGCAGATCGATATCCAATGCTGTAAATTGTGTAATTGGGGTAAGAGAAGATCGATCTCTACCCTAAGAGATCGATCTCAAGAGGTGAATTCTATATAAAGGAGCCCGACATTCAGCTTCTTCCCCAGAAAAACATCAAACTTTCCATTTTTGAAACAAAGTAACCTAGTTTCCCTCTCTAAATTCTCATTACCTTCCAACTAGAGTTGAGAGAAGTTCATTTCAGCAAAGTTGTTCCTAAATAGGAGGAGAACAACATAGTTGAAAAGGAGAGGGTTAATCGTTGGATTTAAGGAGAAAAGGAGTTTCCCCCAAAGTTGCCAAAAAGGAGAAAAGTTGAGATAGGTAAGATTTCTATACACCATTTCCTAGTATGTTAATCTAGGCATGATGATGTGTGATTTGGTGTATATATTGTTGGTGGAAATGAGATAAGCATGTTTAAACAAAGCTATGACCTAGAAGGGGTTTAATAAGGAAAAATTGAAATGGCATAGAGTTAATGAAGATTTGAGCATATAGAGATGTTAATGAGCATGTATATATGATGTTAAGTTGACATTTTGAAATCCATAAGTGGGATTATATGAGAATTTATAAATGGCATGTTAAGTGTTTGATGAAATGCCATAGAGGAAGAAAATAATGAACTTGAGGCATTGTAAGCTTAATGTCGGTTCAATACGAATCAGTAGACTCAAGGAGTCTAGGAGATTCTCAAAAAATAAGTTATATACTCGAAATGGACTTATGAAAGAGTAAGGTCCAATAATGATGTAACGAGTCCAAATAAGATATAAATGGCCCAATGCATTGATTTGGATATCATGCAAGTGAAATGAAGTATATTGGGGTATACTGATATGAATGGTAATTCATTGTAGCTCTGGGAGATAAAGTTGGAGCCGATAAGATTGATCACGAGTAGTGAAAATTGAAGGAAAGTGATTTGAGCGTGATTCGAGGTAAGAGATTTATGCGAGCTGTTAGAGATCGGCATACGTATGTTTTCTTACTTCCTGTGTGCAAATATATGCGAGGAGTATATAGATATTGGTATATCTAGGTACAAAACTACGTATGAGAATAAGCTTATAAGTATGAGTTGCATGATTTCTATGTTATTATTGTGAAAAGAGGTTTTGCAAATGTTTTTAGAAAGAGTAAACATAGACTGGCTCCCGGTTTAATAATTTGCATGAAAAGCTTTTGGAGGAGTGATTGAAGGGAAATTGCCTTCTCACTCATACTCAGTGAATGAAGCCTTTTATTCATTTTTTTGTGTGAAATTGTGATAGAGCCTAAGTGGCAACTGTAGATTGACCAGCCCTGCTCACACATTATTTTTAAAGAGGATTTTGAGAAAAGAAAAAAGAGTACTCGATGCCTCGGGTGATGCTGTGTGTTCCACTCAAGAACTCGTAATAGATTTTGGGAATCATACTGGAGCCTTTGAGTATTGCTGTGTGTCTTGCTTTGACTATGCTCACATGTAATTTCCTAGTAATGCCGTGCTCGATACCTCAGGTATGCTGTGTGTTCTTACACTGAGTTACTCGCATGAGGCTTTTATGATTATGCTATGCGTTGAGTAAAACCGTACTAGAGCCGTCGGGTAATGTCGTGTGTCTTGCATTGACTTGCTCACACATGGTTTATGAATGTGATGTAATGAGTATAAAACCATACCAAAGCCGTCGTGTATTGCTGTGTGTCTTACACTAACCTACTCACATGAGATTTTGAGACAATGGAAATGGGTGAGAAGGATCCACGGGAGCAAGATGTACCGTGAATGTTAGCCATGGAGTATGATGTGCCGTGATTTCAGTATGAGCTGAAGGGATGGTTGATCCGTCTCCCAAAGCATAGGGTTCCCGCACACCTGATCAGTGTTGCTTGGAATCCGACTTTGTCCATATGTCCTTTATTTATCTAAGTGATATGACATTGTCACTATTGTGTGTGGTGACATATGTTTCCCTTGTTGTGTGTCTGGGGATATGATAACCCATAATTATGTCTCATGTACCTTGATTTACTGAGTGCAAAGTGATTTCTAAATGTGTACTGTGTGATTTTAAAGATGAGTTGTGTGAAAAGAATGTGTTGTGTGAATATGCATATACCCATCCCGTGAATTGATGATTTCGCATCGATCGAAGTTATTTTAAAGAATGAATATGTTTTACAAGGAAAATGAATTTGTATTTTTAGCATGTAGATAGTGTAGTTATCTACTTGCTTTCGTATTTTCCTTCTGAGCGTGTTAGCTCACCCCCTTATTTCTCCTCCACAAATTCTACGCAGTAGTGCGTATATTACGGTCGTTCTTGCTATCGTGTTTCATCGATCATCCAGCAGTATAGAGAGGTATACACTTGAGATGAAAAAATTTGTATCCTGTAAATTAATGCACAGTAAAGTTTGTATTTTGTATTTTGGGGGATGTATAAATAGAAACTGATGTAAACGCTTCTGCACACATGTATATAAAAGTCCAGTTTCTATTATACTTCATTTATATGATTTTTTTTTAAATTAAAATGGATGAGATATAGATTGGATGTTGACTCACAGCCTAACTGTTGAAAGTACGGTAAACGTCACGAGAATGAGAGAGAGAGAGAGAGAGAGTCGTGGCACATTTAAACTCATACTCCTCATCGTGCTCATTATGATGGATTCAATTCCTATTCCCTAGCCATGGAATAGGTAAGTTTGTTGCTCGGGAACCGTCAATGATCGGTTTCGATGAACAGGATGAATTAAAAGAGTTGCATAGGCAAAATCAAGCTGAGTGCAATATATCCAAGCTTCTCATGAAAGATATGAGGTAATTATTCGTGAAGCTATCAATAAGAGACAGACCTGTGCTTCCAGATTGCTCCCTTGAACATTCTTCACTTCGTAGGTGATGTAGGGAGTGCCGTTTATAGGTATGATTAACAACTCAATAGAAAATCTTAGGGTTGTTTTTTTTGTTTTAGGCTAGTCCACCATTCTTCTTCATGATGAGATTGGGTTATCTAAGACCTTCTTGGAAGGTGAGGACTGAGCTGATAAGGAAGTCATGAAGGTAAACTTCTCATTTTATCCACGCATGCTTTACAAATTATCTCACTTGACTTTGTAGACTGTGTAAAGTGTAATTGTTTACAACACTCAATACTCAGTACATAGAGTGTAAGTTGAGAAAAGTTTCAATAATTGCATAGGGAGAGGGCTGAGCATTTCAAGGAGAAGAAACGATGGTGCCAACTCTTGATATAGGATTCTACGAGTCAGTACCATATTCCGTTTAGTAGGTTTTCAAAAAAGGACTTCGAAATAGAGTTTTAGTGAACTTCCAAATTAACCTCACAGATACGGATCTGATTAGATCACTGTTGAAACCCTCGAGGGTCTAGGTGTAGGACCCACATTTCTGTATTATATTCCTTATGATTCCCATATGTAAGCATTTAATTATGTTAGTTGAATCATAAGAAGAGTGATTATTGAAAAGAAAGTGCAAATGAAGCAAACAAATGCTTAAAAGTCATGAAAAGCTTAAACAAGGGCTATAATGGCCATAGGCTAAACCAAAGGGATGCCAACCATTCTGATTGAAGGTAAGAACTTAAAACATCAAAATAAGGGTAGTTCAAGAAGGAAAGTTGGTTTGATTTGGTCCCGAATATTAAGAAGTAGTGGAAAGGCCAAAAACGGCATAAATGAACTCGAAATTGACCGTTTGAGGTGTTTTTAGTAATTTCACTTCCTGAAAGCGACCAAAACGCAGAGATGGGAGTGTTAACCATGAGAAACTACACTTTTAGATTTTTAAATAAAAGTCAAACGTGGTCAATGGTCAAGGAAAGTCAAAATTAGCTTTGGAAATATTAACTTTGACTATAAGAATTAACCATGGTTAAAATTTAACCCAACTAAGGTTAAAAAGTGGGGAAGAGTTATTATTTGCTAAAACACTCAATCTTCAACTTCTTAAGTATGGAAAATTAATTTAATCTAATTTCAGATTAAATTAAATGGGTAGAAATTGATGGGCGAACCAAGGGAATTTTCAAAGGCCATTAAGGTTAATCGAGCATGGGCCGAAATTCTATAAGCTATTAGGCAAAATTGTTGGGCCATTTGATGTGCCTAAATTGAAGCAAATTGTGGGCCCAATTACCTATGAAAGTCCATGTCGCGATCGACTTTTTTCCAAATCCACTATAATTTTTTTCACTTTTACTTACCTTTCCTTCTGTCATAGTTTCTCACATCAGTTGGGCTGTGATTTGGTATTTTTCACGACTACTTTCATCTAAAAACTAGTACAAATTTTTCACTTTTTACTTTCCTTTCTTCTTACCAACAGTTGGGCTGTGAGTCAGTATTAGTCACCTCATCCATAATTACTTTATCATTCATTCCATGTTATGCATACATGTCAACATAACTATCTATTGACTGTAAGTACTCTTTTCTTATAAGTGTACTCATATATATTAAATACAAATACATCCCCAATATTAAATACGTTTACATCACTGTGTTTTTACATTGTTCAAATAAAAATGTAGCGAATGTGTATACCTTTCGCTCAATGGGAATGCAGCGAACAAAAGGAATGTTAGTCCTCAGCCATACTCTATCTACTACGGATGCTCTGTAGAGAGGAAGAAAATGAAAGGGGTGAGCTCACTAGCTCTGTAAGGAAATTAGGCAAGCAAGTAGACATCCACACTATCTACTAAAAATAATGCCTTGCCTTAAAAATATTATTTCCTTAACTTGCGTTTAAAAGCATGAATTGAAAACTGATGTAATGGATCATATTAAATCACAAGTACTGAAATCATGCTAGGTTCTCAAATATAGGCATTTCATGCAAAATACTGCATCTTTATAAATTCACAACGCCTTTAATTAAATCGGGCCATTTATATTCAAATTATAGTAAATATGGCATTTCAACAATTCACAACATATCAATCGGGTTCTGACCCATCCCTCGGTCTACCCGTGTCATAAAGTCATGTGATATAATCATGTGAGACTCAGTGGCTAAATGCAATAATATCCTGGACTATGGCCATATCCTATAATGGTGATCCCAAGCTACCCAGATCTCAGTGTATGGGGCAATCACTGCTATCCTCACAACCGTCAGCTATCAACTCCACACATCACAACAAAACAACAACACACGGTACAACGTACTCTGTGACACATGCACGGTGCAACGTACACCTGTGGACCCTATCTCAATGGATAATCAATGCCACATCTCTAAATCCACGTGTGAACATCTCATCAGTGTGACACTCAGTCTACACGAGGAAATTGACACGGTTTTTAAATCATATCATGTATATCACATATCTACAGTGCGAGCCTTGAGTGTGACACATAGCCAACAACCTGCTCAAATCACTGTCTCATTACAAGCCTTGAGTGTGACTCACAGTCGACACCCCACTTAATCACTGTCTCTTACACATCACAAACTTCAACTCTAGTGCGAGTAACACTCCAACACTAGGTCATGCATAGTTCACCTTTCAAAGCAAGTACGAGCAATCGCTCCAGTACCATGCTATGCACAAAACAAGTAAAACTGAGTATGAGCAATCGCTCCAGAACTCTATCATGCATATCATATAAATCTAGTGCGAGTTATACTCCAGCACTAATTTTATGTGGAAAACATAAGAAATCAAGTGCGAGCTGTGCTATTTCTCATAAATCATGAAAACATTAGCCTATCTATCTACTATTCGGCTAAGCAGTAGTAAAAACACTCAAAAACATGATTTCGATGCTTTTTACAACTTTTCTTAAAAGTTGACCTTTTGCCCTTACTAGGGGTAAAATGGTAATTTACCCATATCGGATCACTATAAATATTATTCACTTTCTCTAACCCTCAGACTTTTTAAGTGAATATAAAAAGAGACAAAACTATGTGTAGATATCTCTAACTACTCGCAAAAGTCCTTTACCTGAAATCACTCTGAGCTAAATTTCTTTCTCAACGTTGCTCGGTCCCGCAATCCGATATGTCCTCAATATAATCTCTGGAGCTGCATATAACCATTTATTTGGTTAATTACACTTTTCCTACTGTATTTCACATTAATGGGCCCGTTAACTCTTATTGGGCCTTAACCACTTTAGTTGGGCCTAACTCTGTCTTAAGCCTAATTTCATTTTACTATTCATTTTCATTAGGCCTATTGGGTTTGTAGGGCCCACCAACTCTTAATGGGCTTGTCTGAGGCCCATGTTACCTTATTAAGCCAAAACCAAATCGATTTGGCTCATTGACCTTCTCGGCATGGCATGTGGCCAAGAGCCACCATGCCGTCGGTCACACCACCCCACGCCACTCATGGCCATTTGCAAGCCAATTCACTTAGGCATTTTGTCAAACACTTGGTTGGCAATGTCTTAAGTCTTAACTTAATTTATTTAGGTATTTCATCAAACACCTTGATTGCCAATTCAAATTCATCCACCAATACACCAAATTGATTAAAATTAACTATGCCATAATCATGTATACATGCATATCAACCTATACATGTCCTAAAATCATATGGGTATTCATAGAAAATGAAATACCCATTTTCGGCCAACCTTAGTTCATGGTGATTTCATGTGTTTCAATGCATAAATCATACACCAATCAACTTAGAATAATTCATAGATTAACATATATGAATTTGGAAGCTTGAAATTATACCTAACTTATACTTCTCCTTGTGGTCGAAACTTGATTTTTGTCTCTCCTAATATGGCTCCTTGATAGCCAATTCCAAGATATGTTAATTCTCTCTCAATTTTGAACAACTTCCATGAAGATTGCAAGTTCCAAATATGTCTTTATCTTAGTGATTTCTAGTGAGAGAAAGCTTGAACTATATGTTGTTAATGGTTTTCCTCTTTGGCCGAGAGCTTTAAGGAAGAAGAAGGCAATTGTTGTAAGACCCGTATTTTTATGTAGCTTGTTCCTTATGATTCCTATGTGTACAAACCCATATGATTTTAAGGCATGAATGAGTTGATATACATGTGTTTATGATTATGGTATAGTTAGTTTTAATTAGTCTAATCAATTGGTGGATGAATTAAGTTGGCAATTAAGGTGTTTGATAAAATGCCTAAATGAACTAAGTTAAGCTTAAGACCATTGCCAACCAAGTGTTTGTGAAAATGCCTAAGTGAATGGCTAGCAATCGGCATGATGGTGGTGTGGTGCTCGGCACGGCATGTCGTGATGGCTCTCGACCACATGTCATGGTCGAGAGGTCCAATGGGCCAAGCCCAAATGGTTTTAGCCCAAAGAGGTGTAATGGGTCTAGGACAAGCCCAATAAGAGTTGGTGGGCCCCATAAGCCCAATAGGCCCAATGAAAATAAATAGTAAAATGGAAATGGGCTTAAGGCAGAGTTAGGCCCATTAAGGTTTATCAAGACCCATTAAGTGAAATAGACTGTATTAAATATGAAATACAGTAAGAAAATTAAAATTAACCTGATGAATGGTTATATGCTGCTCTAGAAATTATTGGAGGAGCTAATCGGATTGCTGGATCGAGTAGCGTTGAGAAAGTAAAATTTTTCGAGTGATTTCAGGTAAGGGACTCTTGTGAGTAGTTCAAGATACCTGCACGTATTTTCATCTGCTTTTGCATTCACTTAAAAACTTTGACGGTCAGAGAAAGTGAATAATAATTATAGTGACCCGATGGTGGAAAATTACGATTTTACCCCTAGTTAGGAAAAAAATCAACTTTTGGGAAAAGTTGTAAAAAGCATGGAAACCACAATTATGAGTGTTTTTACTGCTATTTAGCAGAAGAGTAGGTAGATGGGCTAATGTTTTCATGGTTGTTGAGAATTAACACAATTTATAGTGCTGATTTTTATGTTTTGAAAATCACCCCTTTTAAAGAGCCATCTATTGAATTATGTGAGAATAAATCGTGCTAGAGCACAGCTCGCACTCGATTTCATATGTTTCCCACATATATTACTGCTGAAGTATGATTCGCACTAGATTTCCATGACATGCTTGATAGAGTGCTGAAGCATTGCTCGTACTCAATTTTATATGATTTATGCATGATAGATTGCTTGAGTAATTGCTCGTACTCGATTTGATTAGTTTTGTGCATAACATGGTACTGGAGTTATTGCTTGTACTTGATTTGAAACATGAACTATACATGACCTAGTGCTGGAGGTTTACTCGCACTGGTGTTCAATATTTTGATATGCATAAACAGTGTTTGAGCGAGGTGTTGACTGTGAGTCACTCTCAAAGGCATGCATTGTAGTTTTACTGTGATATATATAAGACATGATTAAAAACCATGACGATTTCCTCGTGTAGACTGAGTGTCACACTGTTGAGATGTTTGCACGTGGATTTAGAGACATGGTATTGATTATCCATTAAGATAGGGTCCACGAGTGTACGTTGTACCGTGTATATGTCACGGAGTATGCTGTACCATGTGTTGTTGTCATGTGTATGAGGAATAGAGGAGTTGATAGCTGGCAGTTGTGATGGACTAGCCCCCTCCCGTTACAGTAGTGATTGCCCCGCACACCGAGTACTATGTAGCCTGAGATCACCATTATAGGATATGGTCATAGTCCAAGATATTATTGCATTTAGCCAAAAAGTCTCACATGATATATCACTTGATTTTATGATACGGATAGACCTGAGGGATGGGTCGGAATCCGATTGTTGTGTTCTGAATGATTTAAATGTCATATTTACTATAATTTGAATATAAATGGCATGTATTACCTAAAGGCATTGTGAAATTATAAAGATGCATTATTTTGCACGAAATGCCTACATTTGAGAACTCAACATGATTTATGTACATGGGATTTAATCTGTACAAGTATATATATATATATATATCTATATATATTTTAAATACATGCTTTTAAAGTGAGTTAAGGAAATGATATTTTCGAGGCATAACATTATTTTGAGTAGATAGTGTAGATGTCTACTTGCTTGCCTGATTTTCTTACTAAGCTGTGAGCTCACCCCTTTTTTTTTACACCTCTCTACAGAGCATCCACAGTAGAGCGATTACGAGAGAGGGATAGTGTTCCTGTTGTCCGCTGCCATTTCCTATCGATCGATAGATATACATATTTTGTACGGTTCTGTATCTAAACATATGAGCAGCACAGTGATGTAAACGATGTATATTATGGGGGAATTTATTTGTATTAGATTTTATACGAGCTCACTTATGTTATAAAAGAAATTACAGTCGGTAGATAGTATATTGACATTGTCACACCCCACTTCTGGAAACCCTTCTATCCATACATTCTCTACTACGGTTGGGCTGTGAGAAGATGCAATTACTAAAATTTCATTCATTTACAGCGGAAGATTTAAATCTTAATTCACACTCCCAGGTGTGTGTGTAGATATACAAAATCAATTGTATAAATACCATGTACTTACATATCATCCCCATAATACTGTTTACAATTCCAAGATATAACTGTGCGATACGATAAATTAGTTACAAAATACTCTTGTATACAAATCTTATACCTTTATGGAATTGTGGGAGCTGTTCAACACAAAAGACCTAGAGACCACCGCTCTCTTACTTCTCAGTACCTGGAGGGGGGAAATAGTGGGATGAGCAAACCACAGCTCAGTAAGGAAATGTATGCTAGCATGTAGATATCGTACTACCTACATAGCCCATGCATGCATAAACCAAAACCATGTTTTCGTTATAAATGGAAATATCATACGAAAAATGCATTTAAACATATATTTCTCAATAGCATTTTCGTGTAAATCAAATATCAAGCTTCCATTTAAAACATGCTCATAAATAGTGCCCTCACGACACGAATGGAAAATTAGAGATTTATCAAAACAAAAAATCTCTTTCTTTTCTTAATTCACTTTTTCTGCAAATCTCTTTCTTTTCTGAGATTATCTCTGTTTCACGAATCTCTGAGACAGGCATGGAATTTTCGGCAATCAAATATCCACGACATATGGCCATAGTCAGTGATCCCAGGCCTCACTGATCAGGTGTGCACAGGGCATCACTTCTCCTGAAGGGGAATGGGTCAGTCCTGCCCTCCGGCTCATCTCAATCCACCTCATCTCCTCGTATACTCACGGTGAAGATACGTCGTGTGTCATCTACGCTATACTCGTACTCACGTGCACCTAGCACGGTACATAGTATACCAACGGATAACTACACTATTCTACGTACGACCGTGGACCCAAGTCTATACTCCAACTCCGATGGACTTTTCATCCTAAACCATGTCTCATATACCAGGCGAGCAAGCAGCGTGACACACAGTCAACGCAAAGCTCCAGCGCGGTACGATCTATCGTTAAGGCCCAGCCCGTTCAAATGGCCATCGGCTGGTATCCCCTTGGGTCCCAGACCCCCAGGTTTACCTCAACTCAACAAAATAGGTGCGAGCAAAGTTCTCGCACTTTCTCAAAACCCTCGCGCGAGTTAAAACTCTTGCACGGTACATTAAGGCATTAAAACGGGTGTGAGCTAGCGCCTCAACACCAAATCGCATCTCAAAACTGATAGATGGCTATTTTCTCTTTTTAAAACTCAAAACATGTTTATTCATACAGCATGCCTCTTCATGCTAAAACATGTAAAATTAGCCAACCTATCATCAACATTTCTCAATCATCAAGATCAATGTAAATTAAAAAAAAAAACATTGAAAACATGCATATCATGCTATTTCCTTACCCTATCCCATTTCTTAATACATATATACATCATAGTACTTTTCATGCTTCCATATCATTTCATAGAATTATAATATCGTACTAGTTCTAGCAATATATCTACGAAATTGCTGTAAAATACGCACGAACATCTCTATAGCTAACACACAGTCCCTTACCTCACTTTATTTGTGTGCAACTATCCTCCTCTACGCTTCTCGCATTCTCATCTCGACTTGCTCTGGCGTATCATCTGAAACTGAAATTCATCCATCAAACACTCGAGTTAACGTTTCTAACTCTTGTTCAACTAAGCATTTATCCAATGCCTTAAATATACATTTTACCCCTTGTGGTAAATCTCACAATTTTATCCCAATATCTACATGCCCAAACCATGCCCACAACATAATCATCCTCTCAAGATATCTCATTCATCATTAACACTTCTTCATTCCACTTTCTCACACTAGACCATTTCTAAGTTATGGTGGGTTCTTTACTTTCTAGGTAGTTTCTATCATGTCTATGCATACTAACCATTTCCCATATCAATATCCAAACAAATGTACTTGGGTATTTGCATTAGCAACTCACCTAGCTTGATTTCCTCATTGCTCCAATGGAAATACACCTTGTTGCTTAAATCCAACAAATGGAGAAAATGCCTCCCAACTATGTTGTTCTTCTCTTTGATGTGAACAACTTTTGTCTCTAATAGCTTTTCCTCAAATCTTACTGAAAATGGCTGGATTTAGGAGTGAGAAAGCTAGGTTTTTGAGTTGAAGTGGAAAGAAATGGTTTATCCCGAAAATCTGCAAATCCAACTGCTCCTATTTATAGTTTTGACTTGATGAGATCGATCTTCCTTGGGTGGAGATCGATCTGGTCCTCTAAAATTCCCTCTTTTCTAAGACATTTTAAAGGCAGGAGATCGATCTGTCGAGGCTTGAGATCGATCTGCTGTCGAACAGAGGCTTAAGGAGATCGATCTGCTCTTAGGGGAGATCGATCTGCTTCCAACCCGAGAGCTAAGGAGATTGATCTGTTTCCTTCCATTACTCACATAAGAGCATTCTGGCTCTCCCAGATCGATCTCTCATCCTATGAGATCGATCTGGCCTCCATATTTCCAGATTTTCTGCAGTTTTTCTGCAACAACTCTCTTCAAGACTTCCTCAATTTACCTCTATAGTCCTTTCCTCATTCATCGCTCCTTGAGACTTAAAAATGTCATCCAATCACACTTAGTATATTTTAAAACTTGTGGGAAATCTTTGTACAACCAAATTTTCACGATATTTCCCGAATGGAAGTATACAACTTATAAAAATCTTTCCTTCCATTTTACTACACTACTCATATACCATTTCAATCACATTCTTCTCGTGTTTAAGTTCATTTCTTCCTACTCATTCATAATGCAACTTGTACGTATAATCACGATTCTTATTACAAGTGCGTACATAATCTTATGAACTTACACTGCATATACTTCACATTACAAATGTATCATTATACTTATGATTTTATTTACACTCCCGTGTTCCTATATACAGCTATACATATACGGGGTCTCACAGACATGTATGTATGAAAATGAATGAATGTTATGGTAAGCGATGATGATAACATCGGATCACAGCCCAACTGTTGATAAGGAGAAAGGTAAGTAAAAAACGAAAAATTTGTAGTGGTTTTGGTTAAGTCACGAAAGTTTGGTCGTGATAATTGTGTTGGCTGATTTTTAGATAGAAGACTTAGTCATTAAGCCTTAAAATTCAATCCTAAATTTGGGCTTAATGAGTTTAAGTCATAGTTTACAATTTGGGCTTAATGGGTTTAAGTCATAGTTTACAATTTGGGCTTTAAGTTAATTAACTAATGGCTTTGAATTTTCAACTAATGGGCCTTAGCTTTAGGCTTCTCGGTTTGGGCTTTCCTTTTAGACTTTCGGGCTAAAATATTTCCTACCAAATGGGCTTTCAATTGTCTCAATATTGGGCTAACAAATTGGCCCAACAATTCGACCTAATGGGCCTAAGAAATTCGGCCCACACTTATTGCACCTTAATGGGCTTTAAAAATTTTAACTTTGGCCCATTGCGATTTACCCAATAAATTTAATCCAGATTTTGATTAAATAAATTTTTCCTACTTTCGGGGATGAATATCTTGTATTTTAACTAAAAATATTTCTTCTCCACTTTTTAACCTTACTTGGGTCAAATTTTAACCATGGTTAGTCAACTATGGTCAAAGTCAACTTTTTTTAACTACCATTGACCACGTTTGACTTTTTCTCAAAATTCTGAAAGTGTTATATCTTATGGTTTACACTCTCGTCTTTATGTTTTGTTTGTTTCTGGGAGCCGAATATGTCTAAAACACCTTAAACGGACCATTCCGGACTCATTTAGCCTCTTTTTAGTTTTTTCACCACTTCTATGTGTTCGGGACCAAATCAAACCCACTTTCCTTCATGAGCTCTCTATATTCTCTCATTTTAAGTTCTTCTCTTTAGTCAGAATGATTCAGATCTAGTCAGTTTAGCCTGTGGCTCTTATAGCCCTTATTTGGCTTTTATGTAGCTTATAAGTGTTAAATCATTTTACTTACACTTTCATTCAAGTAATTACTCTTCTTATGATTCAACTAACATAATAAAATGCTCGTACATATAGGAATCATAAGGAACAAGCTACATGAAATACGGGTCTTACAATCCTCCCTAACTAAAAAAATTTGGTCCTCCAAATTAGAACCAAGTTAGTCATCAAATAGCTGGGGGTGCTTCTCTTACATCAGGCTCTCTAACTCCTAAGTAGCCTCCTCTGAAGTGTGATGCTACCAGAGAACCTTCACTAACTCGATAGTCTTCGATCTCAAAACCTTCTCCTTTATATCTAGAAGCTGAATCGACCTCTCAACATATGTTATGTCCTCTCTGAGTTCCAACGGCTCATAACTAATCACATGTGCCGGATTGGGTGATAGTTCTGAAGCATCGAAATGTAGAAGAAGTTATGTACAGCTAATAAGTCTGGTGGCAACGCCAACCTATAGACCTTATCTATCACTCGATCAAGTGTCTCAAAGGGTCCAATGTAGCAAGGACTCAACTTACCTTTCTTCCCGAATCTCGCTATACCCTTGGAAGGAGAAACCTTCAGAAATATAGACTTACCAACTGAAAACTCGAGTGGCCTCCATCTTTTGTCAGCATAACTCTTCTATCTACTTTAGGCTGTCCTCAGTCTCTGAACAATCAACCGGACATCCTCAAAGGCTTGTGTAACTAAATCAGGAGTAAAAATCATTCGGTTACCCACTTCTTCCCAACCAATAGGGGAACGACAACTATGGCCATACAAAACCTCGTACGATGCCATCCCGATACTCGAATGATAACTGTTGTTGTAGGTGAATTTGGCTAGTGGCAAATAATCATCCCAAGAGCCTCTAAAATCCAGTACACACGCTTTCAACATGTCTTTCAGAGTCTGTATAGTCCTCTCGGACTGACCATCTGTCTGAGGATGGAAAGCGATGCTCAAACTCAACTGGGTTCCCATGGCTTCCTGAAAATGTTCCCAAAAGTAGGAAGTGAAGCGAGAATCCCTATCTGAAACAATGCTCTCTGGAACGCCTTGTAACCTCACTACCTCGCGTACATACAACTCCCCCAACGAACTCAAAGTATTGGTAGCTCTCATAGCTAATAAGTGGGCTGACTTCGTCAGTCTGTCAACGATCACCCATATTGCTTCGTGATTCCTACGGGTCGTTGGTAAACCCATCATGAAATCCATGGTCATATGCTCCTATTGTAGAGGCTACAATAACCCTGTAGGCCTCTAATGCTCTACCTTCACCTGCTGACATACTAGACATCTCGCCATAAACTCTGCCACATCCTTCTTCATACCTGACCACCAATACACTTTTCAGAGGTTCTAGTACATCTTATTACTCCCCGTATGTAATGTGTACCTCGAAGAATGAGATTCTGCCAATATCAATCTCCTGAGCTTTGGGTCCTCTGAAACACACAATCTACCTCTGAACCTCAGTAGTCCATCAGAACTCAACTCAAAATCAGTCACCGTGCCTCACTGTATCTGACTAGTCATATCAATGCAATAAGGATCAATCTGCTAAGCCTGTCTGATCTTGTCTAACAGATCTGATTCCAATCGTAGGCTATCTATCACACAGTCCGTATCCAAGTCAGAAGGCACAACACCTAACTGAGGCTAGTAAACTACTTTAGCAACTCGTGTTCCCAGACCATCATATATGATACCACCTCGAGGCTCTTCCTACTCAAAGCATCAGCCACAATGTTAGCCTTACCCAGATGATAAAGTATATCACAATCATAGTCCTTCAGAAGCTCTAGCCATCTTTTCTGTCTTATGTTCAGCTCCTTCTACGAGAACAGATATTTGAGGCTCTTATGGTCGATAAATATCTAGAACTTCTCACCATACAAGTAGTGGCGCCACACTTTCAACGTAAACACTACTGATGCTAACTCCAAATGATGGGTCAAATAGTTCTTCGCATGATCCTTCAGTTGCCTAGATCCATAAGCAACTACCCTCCCATCATGTATCAATACACAGCCCAGTCCCTGATGCAAAGGATCGGTATATACTAAAAACCCTCATGAGCTGATAGGAATAGTGAAAATGAGAGCGGTGGTCAAACGACACTTCAGCTCTTGAAAACTCTTTTCACAATCCTCATCTCAAACAAATGCTACACTCTTCCGAGTGAAACGTGTCAACGGAGCAGCTGTAAGACCCGATGTTTATTGTATTTCCTTATGATTCACACATTGTATGGATATTGTTATATGTAAATGGAATCATAAGATGAATGATTTTGATCATATAAATATGAATAAAGTAGTCGAATATATGTAAAATTCGAAAACAGACAGTTAAGGAATTTTAAATTAAATTTATGAGATTTGAATTGTCCGGATAGAGATACGGATTTTAAATGAGAAATTATAGTGGGTCCAAGAATGAAAGTCGGTCTAAATTGGTCCCGAACATGTAGAAGGGTAAAACGGTCAAAAGATCAAAATTCGGTATAAATTCCATAAGAAAATTTAATTAAAAATATGGATTTAAGAAATCTTGATCAATAACGATGAAATAATTAAATTTCGAGTCCAAATTGATCAAGATATGAATTTACTGGAATTAATCAAAATTTTCACTTGGGACATATCCCGAAAATACGGAGAAAATACATCGAAAAAGGGTTAAAATATAATAAATTAATTTAAATAAAATATAATTTTTTTGGATATTTTAGGGATTTTTTGAATATAATAATGAATAAAATAATAATAAAAAACTAAATTATAAATAAATAATTAAAAAAAGAGAAACGAATCTGAAAAACGAAAACAAAAAGGAAAGAAAACTGAAGGAGAAACGCAAAAGGGCGAAACGGGGGCCGGCCTCTGCATCGGATGAACACCGACGACCAGACGACTAGGCGAAGGGCCGGGGAAGAGCGCAGACGAGCAGGCGATCCTCCTACCACAGGAACGCGCCCCACCGGCACCGGGCGGATCGAGGGAGAGAAGCCGCGGAGAGGAGAAGAGAAATCGACAGCCACCGACGCCGATTCGGCTAACCCCGCCCCCAGCCGAACACTCCCCCAGTGCAGGCGCACCGATTGGCGCTAGAAACGAGCCAAGAACCGACCGAAAACGTCGTGAACGGGGACGAGGAAGCCTGAACCGGTATGGACAGGTTCAGCAAGAAGAGAACCGAACTGAACCGGTTAAACCGGACCGGTCTGAATCGAGTTGAACTGGACTGAACCGATTCAGCCAAGAAAGAGAGGAAAAAGGGAAAAAAAGGAAGAAAAAGAGAAAAAGGGAAAAGGAAAAAAAAGGAAGAAAAAGAGAAAAAGGAAAAAGGGGAAGAATTTTTGGGGATACATCGGACTTTGGGTAAGTCGGTAAGAGGTCAAAAGTGACCGATTTGATTTCTGAAAACTTTATTTAAATTATATTTGATCAAAAATTAACCCGAAATTAAATATAAATTGTGCAGTTCGATGATAAATCATATACGTGAGTCCGATCAAACTTCGATTTGCGCACCATCGCATAATCTCGGGTAAGAAAAGCTCATTTACGATAATTTATGTAATTATTCGTGTATTAAAGATTTATTTTACGAATTTCAGATTTAATTTTGCATTTAGTGAATTATATTGGGATTTTTGAATTAATTGTCGTAAATGATATACGGGCTATCCAAAGAGTTTGGAAACGAAGCCCAATGGGTATTGAGAACCCAATAGACCCGAAGAAGGGATTTAATAAGTGGAAACGGGCTGAAATAGGTCGAGGCCCATTAAGATGTAATCGGGCCCAATAAAGTAAAAATAGCCAGTGTTTTAGATTCGATCAGTAAAAGTGAAATACTGATAAGTATATTAGAACTGACCCAAATACGTGGTTATATGCAGCTCCGTGGACTTGGTTTGGAGTGAATTGGACTGAGAGACTTAGTACTGGCGAAACGGGATAATCTTGTATGTAATTCCAGGTAAGGGAATTTTACAGACTACTAGAGGTAGCTTTACGTAATTTTAACTTCATTTGCAATCTCTTAAATTGTATGAAGGGTCTAGATTTCAGATAAAAATTTTTAGTGCCTGGATGGGAAAATGACCAAATTACCTTTGTGAAGGGTAAAATTTCCAAAATTAGGAACAGTTACGAGAAGCAAGAACGAAGGTTTCTTGCTTATTTTTTAGATGGTCTGACACATACATAGGTAGGCTAGCTAACTTTTAAATAAAATGTACACCATTGCATAACTTTAATCAATGTTGATTTTCTTTGAAATTGATTTGAGCAATGTAGCCGCCTACATGATTTTATGAATATGTGACATGCTAGAGCTTAGCTCGCACGAGTTTTTGATTTGTGTGATGCATGCATTAGTGCTGGAGCGAGAGCTCGCACTGGAGTTTTACATACATTGGTGCTAGAGCCTAGCTCGCACTAGATTTTAACATGATTTTTGTGACAGAGTGCTGAAGTCTAACTCGCACTAGATTTTTACATGATTTTCGTGATAGGGTGCTGGAGGCTAACTCGCACCAGATTTTCATATGATTTTCGTGACAGGGTGTTGGAGCCTAGCTCACACCAGATTTTCACATGATTTGTGTAACAGAGTGCTAGAGCTTAGCTCGCACTAGTTTTACTTGATTTTATGAGAGTGCTGGAGCCTCGCTCGCACTAGTTTTATGGGAACATGCGATGAGTCGTGCTCGGAGCATCGGGTAGACTGTGTGTCACACCGATTAAATAGGATCGCATGTGTGTTTTGAGACAGGGCATGAGTATGGATATGAGATATAGGTCCACGGAGTACGTTGTACCGTGAAAGTAGCATGGACTACGCTGTACCGTACTGGGATTGATTATGTGGCATCTTCGGATGCGTGGCATCTTCAGATGCGAGTGGCATCTTCGAATGCGTGGCATCTTCAGATACGAGTGGCATCTTCGAATGCGTGGCATCTTCAGATGCGAGTGATCGGACAGGGCCGACGGGATGGACTGACCCACCTCCCTGGGTCATCCCCGATCATGGTGAGACCCCGCACACTAGGATCCGTGTAGTAGTGGGATCACGAGGACATATGGCCATAGTCCTAGTTATTTTTCCGAGATATATATATCTATTGCCTAGTCTTGCATGTTGATATTTTTGAGAAACACATTTTATGAATGTCTGTGTGAGTCTTGATCACCCAAGGGAGGGGTTGGATCCTGACTAAGATATGAATTTGATGAGAATGAAACTTGGTTTTAAACTGAACTTGCATGATGTTATTTCCATGCTATTTAAACCCATGAGTGATGTAAACTAGTTTTACATGACATTTATTGTATTGCTTATTTCTATTGTTGTGAAAAGCGTTTGATTTCATAGTGTTGTGTGAGTTAGGAACACCCAAGGGATGGGCTGAGTCCTGGCTTTGTTGTGAAATTTTAATGAGAATGAAATGATTTAAAAGAGTTGCATGTTGAATTTTCCATGCTCTTTGAAATCCACATGTAACTTATTTTACATGACATCATGAATTGTCGCATCTGTTTTGAATGTGTGGAGAAAAGGTGGTTTATGCATGGCACCACGTTCATGTAGGTAGTATGGTTACCTACTTGTTCGTAGGATTGCCTTACTGAGCTTGATGTGCTCACCCCTTTCATTTTCCTGCACAAATTTCCTCTAGTAGACTTTGCGACGACTGAGTACTGCATTCCTGATATCCATTGCTGCCCATCATTTTGAGATATATACACTTGTACATATTGTATTAAGTAAGAATAGCACAGTAATATGTTTGTAAGTAACTTTCGGGGATGTATAGATAATGTAAACACTTGTAAATGAATGAGAACGAATTAGTGAAAAATGCATGTGTTTACCTTTCATTTAATAAAGAGTTAAGTTATATGATGAATTAATGGTGGGACTGGCATTGACGCATAGCCCAATTGTTAGTGGAGTGTGGTCACGATCAGAGGACAGGTAATTATGAAAGAAAAATGAAAAAAATTTACTCTGATTTTTGGGTCGTGACAAATGGTGGTATCAGAGCGAAATTGGTCTGATGTGTGTCATTGTCAGTAATTAGAAAATTACATCCCCGTGTTACTGTGCTTGGTTAGATACAATAGTGTATATCGAGATGGGTTTTAATTAAGAAATGATTGAGAATGCAGGAATATAGGCATTATGCCTAATATTGGTTGCGATAGAGGAGGTAGAGCACGTGGCAGAGGTCGTAGAGGTAGGCTTGAGCCTGCTAGTCGTACTGAGTCAACCTATGAGAACCAGGATGAGATTGAAATGGAGACTGATGCTGAGCATGCCCCACAGAGTCTGACAGAGAGATCAGACAGTATTGAGACATGCTTTGCGAGGTTGGAGCAACGTGTGGGGAATATTTTGGGAGCTAATTCCTCAGAGTATGCATGGGATTTGAGGGTGAGTCGAAGCATTGGTGGAAGTCCGCTCGAACCATCTTAAGAGTTAGACATCCAAAGCTGACATGAGAAATATTTTTGGATGTAATCCGATGACAGAATATCTCGAACACTGCTTAAAGGAAATTACAGGTAAAATTCCTTACACTGACCTAGAGGCATTGGTTGATTGACGAGTATGAAACTCAGTTTATATCCCTCGACAGGTATTACCCTGACACTATGGGCAGTGAGATTCGAAAAGCCCAAAAGTTCATTGAAGGGCTCAGATTGTCAATTTGAGTCCGATTGGCCCTGTTAGATACACTACCTATGCCAAGGCAATGCGCAGACTACAGTTGTGTGAATAAGATCATGTGATGCACGCCTCTGAGATTGGGAAAGGTAGTAAGGGCTGAAATAGAGGTAGAAGTGAATAGAGAATGACAGAGATGTCAGAACGGTAAAAAGGTAGTTTGGTAGGAGATTAAAGTTGATGAGTCATGGGATAAGATGATTGGTAAGGCCCCAGTGTATCCAATTTCAGCACTTTTGAGGGGTATTGTGATTGGAAGACCCCGACATGCTCCGTAGCAGTATAAGCAGTGTAGGATATGTGGTAGATACCACAGAAGTAGGGCCTACACCTACACTTTATTGACTAAAATAGGCGTTAAGTGTGGTAAGACGGGCCATTTATTTAATGATTGCTCAGAGTTGGGTGAGACTGCCCTACAGAAGGGCAAAGAGACAGAGAAAACCCTGTTAATATCTCTGCACCAAAAAAGGGAGGCCACAGCCGAAGAGAAAGGGGAAAGTAGGCTGTTGGACGAGGGCGAGTGTATGCCTTGGTCCAGGACACTACTGATGTTCATATGATGTGGTGAAAGATACCACACTGGTTATGAATAATGAAGTAATTATTTTAATTGATCCTGGTGCCACACATTTATTCATACCGCCTTCATTTGCAGATAAGTTAGTGAAAGACATGAATGCCTACACCTTTGGGCACAATGCTGATAGTTAGTACCCCAATGAAGGAGGGTTAACTAACGGAATAATTATGAAGAGATTATAAGTCAAAAATGGGGGAAGAAGTATAAGTTAGCCGATTTTATTCAATGGACTATGAATAATTTGAATTAATATTTGAGAATAAATTGGTCGGCTACAAACTATGCTGTTTAGATTTCTATCCTATGATAGTAATATGGTTACCCCTGAAAAAGTATATTGAATGAAAGAGTTTTGTTATAATTGATATACGAAAGGAGATAAGCTTTGAGATGTGATAGACCCTGAATACAAGATATATTGGAATAAGAGGCGTATGCAAGGTAATTAATTTGGATTAAGCTATATGTAGTGAATATGAATTGTGACCAAGGATAAGGGGTGGATAGATCCATAACCAGTCCATGTGGTCAAGTCTGAGGGTTAATAAAGGTATTTCAAAATACCTCCCCACCTGAAGACTTGACAGCGTCTAGAAGTACACATCACCTATAAATTGAAAGCGACAATCGTAATATATACATTTAAAATTAGGGCACCTTTACTAATACGAGAAAGAAATATAGAATTCGATTAATCATGAAGGTTTAAAAATTAAAATTTTATAAAAGTCGTTAATATAAAAAAAAAGGAAATGACGCGGGTTAGTATCTTGAACGGAAGCGATTTCGAAATGACATTATACATTTATGCGTACATAGGTCAAGGATATGAGTGATTGAAATATTTAGTGGAACTCAACTACGATGAGGTATTTAAACTTTACCTGGATCGATTTGTTATCATCCTCATTAAGGATATTTTGGGTGTATTTAAAGTCCAGGGAAAATTATAAGCAACAATTGGAAATTATTTTTACAGAAGAATTGTTGAGAGTTTCTAGAAATAGGTTGTTCAGTTAACACATCTCATTTGAAAAAAGATTGCATACGAGTGGGATGATACGTATGAAAGTAGCTTCGATGCGTTTCGGTGTATTAAAGTATAAAGTGACCACCGTAATTATTTTCACTATACCCAATAACTTAAGAGGTTTCTCAGTGTATATGGATACCTCAAAATAATGAGTGGGTTGTGTATTGATGCAAAATGGAAAGATAGTCGATTATGGATCCAGACAATTTAAGGATCATGAAAGAAACTATCCGACCCATGATTTAAAGTTGGCAGCGGTAGTATTTGTACTGAGTATATGGCACTACTATGTACACGGTGAGAAATTTCAGGTATGCACTGATCATAAAAGTCCCGAGTGTATGTTTTCACAAAAATGAGCAAAATATGAGATAACATAGAGGGTTAGAGCTTCTGAAAGATTATGATTGTGGAAATTAACCACCCAGGAAAGGCTAATGTAATGGTTGATGCCTTGAGCAGAAAGAGCCTCGGGATGGTATCACAGATGATGGTTAGGGAGCGTGAGCTACTAGAGCAGTTGTGAGCCTCAGTAGTGATGTGATCCCTTCTGATGATGACAGTGATTGTGTGACAGCTAGCCTGAGATTACAACTGGATTTGAGTGACCGGATTTGACAGGCTTAGTGTGATGATCGACATGGTGTCGATAGGGTGGGTCAGATTCAGAGGGGTACAGTGATAGAGTTCACAGAGAGTGATGATGGCTTACTGAGGTTTAGAGACAGTATAAGTGCTCCCCAGGACCACGGTTGATGAGATTGTGTTATTGTCAGAAGGTCACTCTACGTGGTATACAGTGCATCCGGGAAGAAAGAAATATATCGGAATCTTTGAAAAGGGTATTGGTGGTCAGATATGAAAAGAGATATTGTAGAGATTGTGGAGAAGTGTCTCGTATGTCAGCAGATTAAGGTATAGTACTAGAAGTCTGCAGGGTTATTGCAGCCTCTACCTATATCGACACGAAAATGGGAGCAAGTTACCATGGATATGGTGATAGGTTACAGAGGACCCAAATGAATGATGAGGCTATCTGGGTGATAGTCGATAAATTGAATAAGTCTACCCACCTTCCGGTTATGCAATCCCCAAATACTCTGAGTGTATAGGTGAAGTTATATGTAAGGAAGATTGTGGAACAATATGTAGCGTTCCCGTGAGCATTGTAACATATAAGGATTCTCGCTTCACTTCTCACTTCTCACTTCTGGGAATATTTTTCAGGAAGCTATGGGAACCCGACTGAGTGTTAGCACAGCTTTTCGTCCTCAGACAGATGGTCAGTCAGAGGGGACTGTACAGGTTTTGGAGGATATGAAGAAAGTGTGTGCCATTGATTTTATAAGTTCCTGGGATGATCAGTTGCTACTAATTGAATTCGCCAATAAGACAGTTATCACTTGAGTATCGGGATGACTTTATATGAGACATGGTATGGCTTTAGGTGTTGTTCCCCAAATTAGATAAGAGGAAGTGGGTGATAGATAGAGAATTGCTCCTGAATTGGTAAGACAAACCTCTAAGGATGTTCAGTTGAATTGTGAGAGATTAAGAACACCTCAGAACAGATAGAAAAGTTATGCTAACAAGAGACAAAAAAGCTGTCAGGACCCGTTCTCAATCCATGACTTAACCAAAAGCCACTACAAATTTTTCACATTTTTAACTTACCTTTCCTCTCTTCAATGGTTGGGCTGTGATTCGATGTCAGAGTCCTCGCTTACCATATTATCCATTATCATACATACATGTCAATATATTGTTACTGACTGTAACTGCTTTATAACACATGTGAGATTTATATAAAGTCTAATACAAATACATTCCCCAGAATTTATATGTCGTATACATCACTGTGCTGTTTCTATGTTTAGATACACAACTGTACAAAATAGGTATACTTGGCGATCGATAGGAACTAGCAGTGGACTCAGGAATACTATCCCTCGATAGCTCTCGCTCTACTGATGCTCTGTAGAGAGATATAAAGAAAGGGGGTGAGCATACAACGTGCTCAGTAAGGAAATCAGGCAAGCAAGTAGATATCTACACTATCTACTTAAAATAATGCTATGCCTTGAAAATATTATTTCCTTAACTCACTTTAAAAGCATGTCTTGAAATATAATATATATACTTGTACAGATTAAATCACATGTACAGAAATCATGCTTTCTTTCACAAATGTAGGCATGTAGTGCAAAACAATGCATCGTATATAAATCATGCCTTTATGTAAATCATGCCATGTATATTTAAATCACAATAAATATGGCATTAAATAATTCACAACACAAAATCAGAGTCCGACCCATCCCTCAAGTCTGTCCGCAATTTAAATCAGTCAATCAATGTGATATATCATGTGAGACTCTGTGGTGAAATGCAAATAGTATCCTAAACTATGATCATATTCGATATGTGAACCCAGGCCACACAGTACTCGGTGCGCGGGGTATCACTGCTGCAACGGGAGGATGGTCAGTCCACTACAGCCGTCAGCTATACAACACACAGTACAGCGTACTCCTCGTGCCCCCAGGCACAGTACAAAGTACACCCGTAGACCTTACATCACAGTCAGGGTGCCTACCATAGGTCTTAGCCCTCAAACCATGGAATATCATACCACAGCTCTAATACCCTCATGCTGGCCATCCTCTCATGATGTGACACTCAGTCACACAAGAATGCGGCATGGGTTGGTAACATGTAAATAATATCACATACAGTGCGTGCCCTTGAGTGCGACACACAGTCGACACTACGCTCGAACACTGTTTCACATCACAAACTCAACTCTAGTGCGAGTAAACCTCCAGTAACTAGGTCAATGCATTGTTCATGTATTAAAACAAGTACGAGCAATAGCTTCAGTACCATGCTATGCATAATATCATCAAATCAAGTACAAGCAATAGCTCCAGTACTATGTCATGTAAAAACCATGAAGAATCGAGTACGAGCAACGCTCCAGCACTCTGTCATGTATCTCATGTAAAACTCGAGTACGAGCTAATCGCTCCAGCACTCTGTCATGCATATATCATATAAAACTGAGTACGAGTAAAACTCCAGTACTCTATCATGCATGTCATGGAAATCTAGTGCGTATCAAAATCCAGCACTAATGTATGTGGAAAACATATGAAATCCAGTGCGAGCTGTGCTCTAGCACGATTCATTCTCACATAATATGATAGATGGCTCTTTAAAAAGGGATAGTTTACAAAATATTAAAATCAGCACTATAAAGTGTGCTTAAGTCACATCAACCTTAAAATCATTAGCCCATCTATTTATTTTCATGCTAAACAGTAGTTAAACACTCACAATAGTAGTTTCCATGCTTTTTGCAACTTTTCACAGAAGTTGACTTTTTGACTAACTAGGGGTAAAATCGTAATTTGCCACTATCGGGTCGCAATAATTATTATTCACTTTCTCTGACCCTCAGAGTTTTTAAGTGAATGTAAAAGGAGACGAAAATACGTGCAGGTATCTCTAACTACTCGCAAAAGTCCCTTACCTCGGATCACGTCAAGTGACCTCACTTCCTCGGTGCTGCTCAATCTCGCAGTCCGATCAGTTCTCAATGTAAACTCCGGAGCTGTAAATAACCATTCCTCAGGTTAATTATAATTTTTCTACTGTATTACACATTAATACAGTCTATTTTCCCTTAATGGGCTTTAAAAATCCTTAATGGGCCTAACTATGCCTTAAGCCCATTTTCATTTTACTATTCACTTTTGTTGGGCCTATTGGGCTTGTGGGGCCCACCAACTCTTATTGGGCTTGTTCTAGGTCCATTACACCCTATTGGGCCTAAAATATTTGGGTTTGGCCTATTGGGCCTCTCGGCCACATGCCATGGCCGAGAGCTATCCATGCCTTGGTTTTACCATGTCATGCCATCCATGCTTATTATCTAGCCAATTTCACTTAGGCATTTTCACAAACACTTGGTAGGCAACATTACCAACCATCATATAGTTCATTTAGGCATTTTATCAAACACCTTGATTGCCAACAATTTACATGTATTAATTAATCATCAAATTGATTAATTCTAATTACACCATAATTATTAACACATGTACATTAATCCATTTATGCCTAAAAATCATATTGACATAATCAATATCCCATTGCTCACTCTCGGCCTAACCAACTTCATGGCGATTCAATATGTTTCAATGCTTAAAACATATATCAACATACTTAAAATCATTCATACATTAACATTTATGAAATTGGAAATTTAGAAAATATACCAATTGTTGTGTTCACCCTTTGGCCGAATCTTTGAAGGCTCACGATTTGCACTCTATGGCTCTTTGATAGCCAATTCCAACATATGTCACTCTCCTTTCAATTTGGAACAACTTCCATGAAGGATGCAAGTTCCAATTATGCCTAATTCCTAGTGATTTCTAGTGAGAGAAAGCTTGGAAAATATGTTTCAATGGTTTCTTCTTCTAGCCGAATTTGGTGTGATGAAGATGACAATGGTGTGGCTGAATTTATAAGCCACATACTTAGCCATTAAGCTTGACTTTCCAAGCCTTAGCCATGAGTTACCTTATGAGTCACCTTATGAGTCATAGTTAATTTTAACTATGGTTAGATATTTATCTCATGGGCTTTTCCATTTGGGCTTCTCGATTTGGGCTTTCTTAATGGGCTTTCGGGCTGAAATTTTTACTATGTCTCGGGCCTTTAATTGTCTCAAAATTTGGCCAATCAATTGGTCCAACAATTCGGTCTAAAGGACCTAAGAATTTCGATATACGTTTAGTATAACTTAATGGGCTTTAAAATTTTCACCTTGGGCCCATTACGTTTTTTACCTTTAAATCTATTCCGGAATCCTTCCGAATAAATTTTCCTTACTTCCGGGGATGATTATCTTGTATTCTGGCCAAGAATATTTTTCCCCAAATTTTTTTCTCTACACTTAGGTTAATTTTTAACCATGATTAGTCAACTATGGTAAAAGTCCACTTTCTTAACTATAGTTGACTTTTTCCTTAACCATTGATTAAGTTGACTTTTTCTCCAAATTTTGAAAGTTTCTTATCTTTTGGCTTACACTCTCGTCTTTATATTCCAACCGCTCTCGGTGGATAATTTAATCCGAAACACCTTATTTCGCCAAAAAGGTCCATTTTACCCTTTTTAGCTTTTACTCTCATTTTGTATATTCGGGACTAAATCAAGCTGACTTGCCTTCATGAGCTCTCACGCTCTCTTATTTTAAGTTCTTATTTTCAGTCAGAACGATTTAGATTTACTCGGGTTAGCCTGTGACACTTATAGTTCACATTAGGCTCTTTACGTAGCTTTTGCATGTTAAATCATTTCACTAACACTTTAAGTCTAGTAAATACTCTTCTTATGATTCAACTATAATTACATAGTGTTCATACACATAGGAATCATAAGGAATAAGCTACAAAAAATCTGGGTTTGACAATCCTCCCCCACTCAGAAAATTTGGTCCTCCAAATTAGAACCAAGTCAATCATCAAATAGGTGAGGGTACTTCTCTCGCATCAGACTCTCTAGCTCCCAAGTAGCTTCCTCTGAAGTATGATGTTGCCAGAGAATCTTCACTAACCCGATGGTCTTCGATCTCAATACCTTCTCCTTCCTATCCAATATCCGAATCGGTCTCTCAACATATGACATGTCCTCTCGGAGCTCCAAAGGCTCGTAATTAATCATATGTGCCGGATCCGGATGATACTTCTGAAGCATCGATATGTGGAAGACGTTATGGACACCTGATAAGTCCGGTGGCAATGCCAACCTATAAGCCTTATCTCCCACTCGATCAAGTATCTCAAAGGGTCCAATATAGCGAGGATTTAGTTTCCCTCTCTTCCCAAATCTTGCTATGCCCTTGGAAGGAGAAACTCTCAAAAACACGGATTCACCAACTGCAAACTCTAGTGGCCTACGTCTCCTGTCAGCGTAACTCTTCTGTCTGCTCTGAGCTATCCTCAGTCTCTCTACAATCAAGTGGACGTCCTCAGATGCCTGTGTAACCATGTTAGGAGCGAAAATCTTACGGTCACCCACTTCTTCCCATCCAATAGGGGAACGACATCTACGGCCATACAAAGCCTCATACGGTGCCATCTCGATACTCGAATGATAACTGTTGTTGTAGGCGAACTCGGCTAGTGGCAGGTGGTCATCCCAGGAGCCTCTAAAATCTAGCACACATGCTCTCAACATATCCTCCAGAGTCTGTATAGTCCTCTCTGACTGACCATCTGTTTGAGGATGGAAAGCGGTGCTCAAACTCAACAGGGTTCCCATGGCTTCCTGAAAATGTCCCCAAAAGTGGGATGTGAAGCGGGAATCCTTATCAGAGACTATGCTCACTGGTACACCGTGTAACCTCACTACCTCGCGTACATACAGTTCTGCTAATGAACTCAGAGTATCGGTCGCTCTCATAGCTAGGAAGTGGGCTGACTTCGTCAGTCTGTCGACGATCACCCATATAGCATCCTGATTCTTACGGGTTCTCGGTAAACCCATCACGAAATCCATGGCGATATGCTCCCATTTCCATGTCGGTATAGGTAGAGGCTGCAATAACCCTGCAGGTTTCTGATGCTCTACCTTCACCTGCTGACATACGAGACACTTTGCCACGAAGTCTGCTACATCTCTCTTCATACCCGACCACCAGTATACCTTCTGAAGGTTCTGATACATCTTGTTACTCCCCGGATGTAACGTATACCTCGACGAATGAGCTTCCGCCAATATTAATCTCCTGAGTCCTGGATCCTCGGAAACACATAATCTACCTCTGAACCTTAGTAGTCTGTCCGAAATCAACTCAAAGTCAGTCACTGTGCCCTTCTGCATCTGACTACTCACATCCATACAAAATGGATCAGTCTGCTGAGCCACTCTGATCCTGTCCAACAGGTCTGGCTCCAAGCGTAGACTAGCTATCACATAGCCTATATCCATGTCAGAAGGCACGACTCCCAAACTGAGGCTAGCAAACTGCTATAGCAAATCATGTTCCCTAACCATCATGTACGATACCATCCCCAGGCTCTTCCTACTCAAGGCATTGGCTAGAACGTTAGCCTTACCCGGATGATAAAGTATCTCACAATTGTAGTCCTTCAGAAGCTCTAGCCATCTTCTTTGTCTAATGTTCAGCTCTTTCTGTGAGAACAGATACTTGAGGCTCTTGTGGCCGGTAAATATCTGGAACTTCTCGCCATACAAGTAGTGGCGCCATACCTTCAACGCAAACACTACTGCTGCTAGCTCCAAATCATGGGTCAGATAGTTCTTCTCATGATCCTTCAGCTGTCGGGATCCATAAGCAACTACCTTCCCATCCTGCATCAATACACAGCCCAGTCCCTGATGCGAAGCATCGGTGTACACTGTAAATCCTCCTGAGCTGGTAAGAATAGCGAGAATCGGAGCGGTGGTCAATCGACGCTTCAACTCCTCAAAACTCCTCTCACAATCCTCGTTCCATACGAACGGTGCACTCTTTCGAGTAAGATGTGTCAACGGAGCAGCCAACTTCAAAAATCCCTCAACGAATCTCTGATAGTATCCAGCTAAACCCAGAAAACTCCTGATCTTGGTGACTATCCTCGGCTGTTCCCACTGAATTACAGCCTCTATCTTAGATGGATCAACTGATACACCATCTCTCGATACAACATGTCCCAAAAATGAGATCTGCAACAACCAAAAGTCACACTTACTGAGCTTAGCATATAACCCATGCTCTCGTAACGTCTGCAACACGATCCTGAGGTGCTCCTCATGCTCCACCTTGGATCTCGAATACACCAATATGTCATCGATAAAGATGATAACAAACTGGTCCAAATATGGCTTGAACACATCATTCATCAAAGCCATGAAAGCAGCTGGAGCATTCGTCAATCCGAATGGCATGACCAAGAACTCATAATGGCCATATCAGGTACGAA
Organism: Firmiana major; assembly: GCA_033439115.1. Classification (NCBI taxonomy): domain Eukaryota; kingdom Viridiplantae; phylum Streptophyta; class Magnoliopsida; order Malvales; family Malvaceae; genus Firmiana; species Firmiana major. The sequence continues at coordinate 35,722,095 of CM065907.1, read as the reverse complement.
ATGCTGTCTTGGGTACATCTCCACTCTGAACCTTCAGCTGATGATACCCAGACCTTAGGTCAATCTTGGAAAAGACCTGTGCTCCTTGAAGCTGATCTAACAAGTCGTCAATGCGTGGAAGGGGGTATCTATTCTTGATGGTGGCCTTATTCAACAATCGGTAGTCTATACATAATCGGAGGCTCCCATCCTTCTTCCTCACAAATAGAACCAGTGCTCCCCAAGGTGAAACACTCGGTCGTACAAAACCCCTATCCAACAGCTCCTGTAACTGTCTCTTGAGCTCCTCCAGCTCAACTAAGGCCATGCGATATGGTGGTCTCAAATAGGCTCCGTACCAGGTACCAGATCTATGCAGAACTCCATCTCTCTGTCTGGTGGTAACCCTGGCAATTCATCCGAAAAAACATCTGGGTACTCACTGACCACAGTAATATCTGACAACTCCGGATGTGCCTTATCCATATCTACCACGTACGCATTGAAACCTTGATATGTTGAAGGTTTTCTAAATCAGAAATCATGTAATAACCATAACTACTCCTTTCATTTATTCTTATTAAACTTAACAACATATCTAGTAGGGTCAGGAAACATAACTGTCTTAGCATAACAATCTAAAATAGCATGGTTTGCAGATAGCCAATCCATTCCTAATATTATATCAAAGTCACTCATACTTAGTAATATTAGATTGCCTGTCATCTCCTTATCCCCTACTCTCAACTTGCAGTCATTAAATACATATTCCACAACTTGACTACTATTCATAGGCGTACTAATCAACATCATCATACATAAAGGTGCTCTACATGTTTTTCTAATTTACATGCAAATGAAGGCGATACAAAAGAATGTGTGGCATTAGGATCAATTAAAACATATGCTTCTATATCATAAATCAGGATGTTACCTCGAATCACATCCAATGAAGCATCAGCTGTCCCCTGGTCCAAAGCATGTACTCGCCCTTGACCCATCACTTGTTTCCTTTTCTCCTCTGCCGTTGCTCTACCTCTCTGAGCAGACGTACCAGCTGGAGTTCTATCAGGCTCCCTACCCCTCAGTGGTGTAGTAACAAATGTCTCCTGGCACTCTCTAGCCATATGCCTCTGTTTCCCACATCAAAAACATACCATAGCACTCCGTGGACACGGTCTATCTCCATGTGATCTACCGCATCTTCTGCAATGATCGGCAGCAGGCCTCTATCCTCCCATGACAATGCCCTTCGCTGGGGCTGCAGTCGGATAAGCAGGAGGTCTAGCATATCTCTCTCGTGCCTCATCTACCCGTGATCTCTTACCAAAGAGTCTCCTCCCTCCTCGATAACCGAAATCTCTAGCTGGCCTCTTCTTCTGTATATCTCGGCTACTGCTAAACTTCCCAAACTCGGAAGCATTCCTCTCGTAATCTTGCTCACACAGTTGCACCCTGCGCACTGCTTCCTCATATGTCACTATGTCTAATGGGACCAACCTGGACCGTAGCACCGGCCTCAACACGTCGATAAACCTGTGGACCTTCTCGGTCTCACTGTACATGGTATCCGGGTCATATCTTCCTAGGGATAGGAATCGAGTCTCATACTCGTCCACAGATAAACTCCCCTGGTTTAGTCCCAAAAACTTTGCCTGTAGTTTTCGCTGTGCGGTGTTGGGAACAAACTGCCTCCTGAAGGCCTCCCGAAATATATCCCAACTAATGTCTGTGTGTCGGGATCTCAATATAGGTCGGGTGGACTTCCACCAATGCTCTGCAGCTCCCTTCAGTAGGAACGCAGCAAACGCGACCATCTCTGAGGTCGTACACTCGAAGAATCCATAGAGCTTCTCCATCTCTGCTAACCACTCCTCAGCAGCTACGGGGTCCTTGACCCCACTAAAGGATGGAGGTCTAAACTTCTGGAATTCTCGCAACCGATGAAGATCACATCCATATCCTAATCCACTACCACCCGAAACCGGTGGAGGTGTAGGAGTATCTACAATCCTCTGTGCATCTGCTGTTTGCGTAGGTGTATCAGGGGCAACTGCCTCTCCTGTCGCAGCTCCTGCCTCCTGTCTTTGCCTACCTGGCATCGTCTGTGCCAATATCTCGATAATCATCTCAAGACTACGCTCTAATCTCGTGAAGCGCGTCTCAGCACACTCGGGTGCCTCAGTAGCACCTGGAGTCTCACGCATAGGTAATGGTCCGGTAGCAGCTCGTCCCTCGGGTCTATCTCCCCGGCCTCGAGCCCTACCTCTCGTAACTCTACCACTACGCGTATTTGACATATAGGCAAAGTTCCTGCATTCATAATAATGAATTAGTCCGTCTCCTATCTGGTATACCCAGTTATATCTAAACACAGCACAATACTATGGGGGTGTACACTTTCCTAATTTCTAACACCGACTCACATCAGACCAACCTCAGCTCTGATACCATTCTGTCAGGACCCGTTCTCAATCCATGACTTAACCAAAAACCACTACAAATTTTTCACATTTTTAACTTACCTTTCCTCTCTTCAATGATTGGGCTGTGATTCGATGTCAGAGTCCTCGCTTACCACATTATCCATTATCATACATACATGTCAATATATTGTTACTGACTGTAACTGCTTTATAATACATGTGAGATTTATATAAAGTTTAATACAAATACATTCCCCATAATATATATGTCGTATACATCACTGTGCTGTTTCTATGTTTAGATACACAACTGTACAAAATAGGTATACCTGGAGAAAATAGGAACTAGCAGTGGACTCAGGAATACTATCCCTTGATAGCTCTCACTCTACTGATGCTCTGTAGAGAGATATAAAGAAAGGGGGTGAGCATACAACGTGCTCAGTAAGGAAATCAGGCAAGCAAGTAGATATCTACACTATCTACTTAAAATAATGCTAAGCCTTGAAAACATTATTTCCTTAACTCACATTAAAAGCATGTCTTGAAATATAATATATATACTTGTATAGATTAAATCCCATGTACAGAAATCATGCTTTCTTTCTCAAATGTAGGCATGTAGTGCAAAACAATGCATCGTATATAAATCATGCCTTTATGTAAATCATGCCATGTATATTTAAATCACAATAAATATGGCATTAAATAATTCACAACACAAAATCGGAGTCCGACCCATCCCTCAAGTCTGTCCGCAATTTAAATCAATCAATCAATGTGATATATCATGAGAGACTCTGTGGTGAAATGCAAATAGTATCCTGGACTATGATCATATCCGATATGTGAACCCAGGCCACACAGTACTCGGTGCGCGGGGTATCACTACTGCAACGGGAGGATGGTCAGTCCACTACAGCCGTCAGCTATACAACACACGGTACAACATACTCCTCGTGCCCCCAGGCACAGTACAAAGTACACCCGTGGACCCTACATCACAGTCAAGGTGCCTGCCATAGTCTTAGCCCTCAAACCATGGAATATCATACCACATCTCTAATACCCTCATGCTGGCCATCCTCTCATGATGTGACACTCAGTCACACAAGAATGCGGCATGGGTTGGTAACATGTAAATAATATCACATACAGTGCGTGCCCTTGAGTGCGACACACAGTCGACACTACGCTCGAACACTGTTTCACATCACAAACTCAACTCTAGTGCGAGTAAACCTCCAGCAACTAGGTCAATGCATAGTTCATGTATTAAATCAAGTACGAGCAATAGCTTCAGTACCATGCTAAGCATAATATCATCAAATCAAGTACGAGCAATAGCTCCAGTACTATGTCATGTAAAAACCATGAAGAATCGAGTACGAGCAACGCTCCAGCACTTTGTCATGTATCTCATGTAAAACTCGAGTACGAGATAATCGCTCCAGCACTCTGTCATGCATATATCATATAAAACTGAGTACGAGTAAAACTTCAGTACTCTATCATGCATGTCATGGAAATCTAGTGCGTATCAAAATCCAGCACTAATGTATGTGGAAAACATATGAAATCCAGTGCGAGTTGTGCTCTAGCACGGTTCATTCTCACATAATATGATAGATGGCTCTTTAAAAAGGGATAGTTTACAAAATATTAAAATCAGCACTATAAAGTGTGCTTAAGTCACATCAACCTTAAAATCATTAGCCCATCTATTTATTTTCATGCTAAACAGCAGTTAAACACTCACAATAGTAGTTTCCATGCTTTTTGCAACTTTTCACAAAAGTTAACTTTTTGACTAACTAGGGGTAAAACCGTAATTTGCCACTATCGGGTTGCAATAATTATTATTCACTTTCTCTGACCCTCAGAGTTTTTAAGTGAATGTAAAAGCAGACGAAAATACGTGCAGGTATCTCTAACTACTCGCAAAAGTCCCTTACCTCGGATCACGTCAAGTGACCTCACTTCCTCGGTGCTGCTCAATCTCGCAGTCCGATCAGCTCTCAATGTAAACTCCGGAGCTGTAAATAACCATTCCTCAGGTTAATTATAATTTTCCTACTGTATTACACATTAATACAGTCTATTTTCCCTTAATGGGCTTTAAAAATCCTTAATGGGCCTAACTACGACTTAAGCCCATTTTCATTTTACTATTCACTTTTGTTGGGCCTATTGGGCTTGTGGGGCCCACCAACTCTTATTGGACTTGTTCTAGGCCCATTACACCCTATTGGGCCTAAAATATTTGGGCTTGGCCTATTGGGCCTCTCGGCCACATGCCATGACCGAGAGTTATCCATGCCTCGGTTTTACCATGTCATGCCATCCATGCCTATTATCTAGCCAATTTCACTTAGGCATTTTCACAAACACTTGGTAGGCAACATTACCAACCATCATATAGTTCATTTAGGCATTTTATCAAACACCTTGATTGCCAATAATTTACATGTATTAATTAATCAAATTGATTAATTCTAATTACACCATAATTATTAACACATGTACATTAATCCATTTATGCCTAAAAATCATATTGGCATAATCAATATCCCATTGCTCACTCTCGGCCTAACCAACTTCATGGTGATTTAATATGTTTCAATGCTTAAAACATATATCAACATACTTAAAATCATTCATACATTAACATATATGAAATTGGAAATTTAGAAAATATACCAATTGTTGTGTTCACCCTTTGGCCGAATCTTTGAAGGCTCACGGTTTGCACTCTATGGCTCCTTGATAGCCAATTCCAACATATGTCACTCTCCTTTCAATTTGGAACAACTTCCATGAAGGATGCAAGTTCCAATTATGCCTAATTCCTAGTGATTTCTAGTGAGAGAAAGCTTGGAAAATATGTTTCAATGGTTTCTTCTTCTAGCCGAATTTGGTGTGATGAAGATGACAATGGTGTGGCTTAATTTATAAGCCACATACTTAGCCATTAAGCTTTACTTTTCAGCCATTAAGCTTGACTTTCCAAGCCTTAGCCATGAGTCACCTTATGAGTCACCTTATGAGTCATGGTTAACTTTAACTATGGTTAGATATTTATCTCATGGGCTTTTCCATTTGGGCTTCTCGGTTTGGGCTTTCTTAATGGGCTTTCGGGCTGAAATTTTTACTATGTCTCGGGCCTTTAATTGTCTCAAAATTTGGCCAATCAATTGGTCCAACAATTCGGTCTAAAGGACCTAAGAATTTCAATATATGTTTAGTATACCTTAGTGGGCTTTAAAATTTTCACCTTAGGCCCATTACGTTTTTTACCATTAAATTTATTTCGAAATACTTCCGAATAAATTTTCCTTACTTTCGGGGATGATTATCTTGTATTCTGGCCAAGAATATTTTTCTCCAAATTTTTTTCACTACACTTAGGTTAATTTGTAACCATGATTAGTCAACTATGGTAAAAGTCCACTTTCTTAACTATAGTTGACTTTTTCCTTAACCATTGACTAAGTTGACTTTTTCTCCAAATTTTGAAAGTGTCTTATCTTATGTCTTACACTCTCGTCTTTATATTCCAACCGCTCTCGGTGGATAATTTCACCCGAAACACCTTATTTCGCCAAAAGGTCCATTTTACCCTTTTTAGCTTTTACTCTCATTTTGTATGTTCGGGACTAAATCAAGCTGACTTGCCTTCATGAGCTCTCTACACTCTCTTATTTTAAGTTCTTATTTTCATTCAGAATGATTTAGATTTATCGGTTTAGCCTGTGACACTTATAGTTCACATTAGGCTCTTTATGTAGCTTTTGCATGTTAAATCATTTCACTAACACTTTAAGTCTAGTAAATACTCTTCTTATGATTCAACTATAATTACATAGTGTTCATACACATAGGAATCATAAGGAATAAGCTACAAAAAATCTGGGTTTGACAAAAGCATTAGAATTCACCGGGGGTGAATCAGTATTGTTGGAAGTTACATGCCCTTAGGACATAACGAGATTTTGAAAGAAGGCAAATTGAGTTTCGTTAGTTTGAATCCTTTGAGAGATTGGACAAATTGGGAGATAAGGCCTGTAGGTTGGCGTTACTACCTGAATTAGCAGGCATCCATAATCTGTCCCATCTTTTGATGCTTCGAAAATACTATCCAGATCCAGAATATGTGATCGGATATGAGCTGTTGGAGCTCAATGAAAGTATAACGTATGTTGAAAAATTGATTTTGGTATTAAAATAGGAAGGCGAAGGTGTTGAGGTTTAAGATGATCTCCCTACTTAAAGTCCTTCGGTAGTAGTACACTCTGAAAAGGTCACATGAGAATTAAAAAGTATGATGCGATAGACGTACCCAGAGTTGTTTATGGACCCATTTGACATGGTTCTAATTTGGAGGACTAAATTTCTTAAGTGGGGGAGATTATGTAAGACCCGATGTTTATTGTATTTCCTTATGATTAACACATTGTATGGACATTGTTATATGTAAATGGAATCATAAGACGAATGATTTTGATCATATAAATATGAAAAAAGTAGTCAAATGTATGTAAAATCCAAAAATGGACAGTTAATGAATTTTAAATTAAATTTATGAGATTTGAATTGTCCGGATAGAGATACAGATTTGAAATGAGAAATTATAGTGGGTCCAAGAAGGAAAGTCGGTCTCAATTGGTCCCGAATGTGTAGAAGGGTAAAACGGTCAAAAGATCAAAATCCGGTATAAATTCCATAAGAAAATTTCATTAAAAATATGGATTTAAGAAATCTTGATCAATAACGATGAAATAATTAAATTTCGAGTCCAAATTGATCAAGATATGAATTTACTGGAATTAATCGAAATTTTTACTCGGGACAATATCCTGAAAATACGGAGAAAATACATCGAAATAGGGTTAAAATATAATAAATTAATTAAATAAATTAATTTAAATAAAATATAATTTTTTAGATATTTTTGAGATTTTTAGAATATAATAATGAATAAAATAATAATAAACTAAATTATAAATAAATAATTAAAAAAAAGTGAAACGAATTTGAAAAACAAAAAAGAAAAGGAAAGAAAACTGAAGGAGAAACGCGAAAGGGCGAAATGAGGGTCGGCCTCTATACCAGATGAGCACCGGCGACCAGACGACCAGGCGAAGGGCCAAGCGAAGAGCGCAAATGACCGGGCGACCCTCCTACCACGGGAACGTGCCCCACCGGCGCCGAAATCCGGCGAATCGAGGTAGAGAAGTCACGGAGAGGAGAAGAGAAATCAGCGGCCACCGGTGCCGATTTGGCCAACCTCGCCCCCAGCCGAACACTCCCCCAGTGCAGGCGCACCGATTGGCACCAGAAACGAGCCGGGAACCGATCGAAAACGCCGTGAACGGCGACGGGGAAGCCTGAACCGGTACGAACCGGTTCAGCAAGAAGAGAATCGGATTGAACCCGCAGAATCGGACTGAACCGGTTCAGCCAAGAAAGAGAGGAAAAAGGGAGAAAAAGGAAGAAAAATAGAAAAAGGAAAAATGGAAAGAATTTTCGGGGATACACCGGACTTCGGGTAAGTCGGTAAGATGTCAGAAGTGACCGATTTGATTTTCGAGAAATTTATTAAAATTATATTTGATCAAAAATTAACCCGAAATTAAATATAAATTGTGCAGTTCGACGATAAATCGTATATGTGAGTCCGATCGAACTTCGATTTACTCATCATCGCATAATCTCGGGTAAGTAAAGCTCATTTACGACAATTTATGTAATTATTCGCGTATTAAAGATTTATTTTACGAATTTTGGATTTAATTCCGCATTTAGTGAATTATATTGGGATTTTTGAATTAATTATCGTAAATGATATACGGGCTATCCAAAGAGTTTGGAAACGAAGCCCAATGGGTATTGAGAACCCAATAGACCCGAAGAAGGTATTTAATAAGTGGAAACGGGTTGAAATGTGTCGAGGCCCATTAAGATGCAATCGTGCCTAATAAAGTAACACGGGCCAGTGTTTTAGATTCGATCAGTAAAAGTGAAATACTGATAAGTATATTAGAACTGACCCAAATACGTGGTTATATGCAGCTCCGTGGACTTGGTTTGGAGCGAATTGGACTGAGAGACCTAGTACGGGCGAAACGGGATAAGCAAGAGTAATTCCAGGTAAGGGAATTTTACGGACTGCTAGAGGTAGCTTTACGCAATTTCGACTTCATTTGCAGTCTCTTAAATTGTATGAATGGTCTAGATTTCAGATAAAAATATTTAGTGCTCGGATGGGAAAATGACCAAATTACCCTTGTGAAGGGTAAAATTTCCAAAATTAGGAAAAGTTACGAGAAGCAAGAACGAAGGTTTCTTACTTGTTTTTGAGATGGTCTGACACATGCATGCGTAGGCTGGCTAACTTTTAAATAAAATGCACAGCATTGCATAACTTTAATCAATGTTGATTTCCTTTGAAATTGATTTGAGCAATGTAGCCTCCTACATGATTTTATGAATATGTGATGTGCTAGAGCTCAGCTCGCACGAGGTTTTGATTTATGTGATGCATGCATTAGTGCTGGAGCGAGAGCTCGCACTAGAGTTTTACATGCATTGGTGCTAGAGCTTAGCTCGCACCAGATTTTAACATGATTTTCGTGACAGGGTGCTGGAGTCTAACTCGCACCAGATTTTCATATGATTTTCGTGACAGGGTGCTGGAGCCTAGCTCGTACCAGATTTTCACATGATTTGTGTAACAGAGTGCTAGAGCTTAGCTCGCACTAGTTTTACTTAATTTTATGAGAGTGCTGGAGCATCGCTCGCATTAGTTTTGTGAGAACATACGATGAGCCGTGCTTGGAGCGTCGGGTAGACTGTGTGTCACACCGATTAAATAGGCTCGCACGTGCATTTTGAGATAGGGCAAGAGTATGGATATGAGATATAGTTCCACGGAGTACGTTGTACCATGCAAGAAGCATAGACTACGTTGTACCATGCAAGTAGCATGGACTATGCTGTACCGTACTGGGATTGATTATGTGGCATATTTAGATGCGTGGCATCTTCAGATGCGAGTGATCTAACAGGGCCGACAGGATGGACTAACCCACCTCTTGGGGCGGTCCCCGATCATGGTGAGACCCTGCACACTAGGATCCGTGTAGCAGTGGGATCACGAGGACATATGGCCATAGTCCTAGTTATTTGCCTAAGATATATATATATCTATTGTCTAGTCTCGCATGTTGATGTTTTTGAGAAACACGTTTTGTGAATGTCTGTGTGAGTCCGGATCACCCGAGGGAGGTGTTGGATCCTAACTGAGATATAATTTTGATGAGAATAAAACTGGGTTTTAAATTGAACTTGCATGATGTTATTTCCATGCTATTTAAACCCATGAGTGATGTAAACTGGTTTTACATGACATTCATTGTATCGCATATTTCTATTGCTATGAAAAACATTTGATTTCATGGTGTTATGTGAGTCAGGAACACCCGAGGGATGGGCTGAGTCCTGGCTTTGTTGTGAAATTTTAATGAGAATGAAATGATTTAAAAGAGTTGCATGTTAAATTTTCCATGCTCTTTGAAACCCACATGCTAACTTGTTTTACATGACATCATGAATTGTTGCAATTGTTTTTAATGTGTGGAGAAAAGGTGGTTTATGCATGGCACCACATTCATGTAGGTAGTATGGTTACTTACTTGTTTGTAGTATTGCCTTACTGAGCTTGATGTGCTCACCCCTTTCACTTTCATACACAGATTTCCTCTAGTAGACTTTATGACGACTGAGTACTGCATTCCTGATATCCACTGTTGCCCATCATTTTAAGGTATATACACTTGTACATATTGTATCTAAGTAAGAATAGCATAGTAACATGTTTGTAAGTAACTTTTGGGGATGTATAGATAATGTAAACACTTGTAAATGAATGGGAAAGAATTAGGGAAAAATGCATGTGTTTACCTTTCATTTAATAAAGAGCTAAGTTATATGATGAATGAATGGTGGGACTGGCATTGACGCACAACCCAATTGTTAGTGGAGTGTGGTCATGATCAGAGGACAGGTAAGTATGAAAGAAAAACGAAAAAAATTTACTCTGATTTTTGGGTCGTGACAACAGCTAACTTCGAAAAGCCCTCAAAGAATCTCTGATAAACCCTACTGTACCCAGGAAACTCCTGATCTCAGTGACTATCCTCGGCTGTTCCCACTGAACTACAGCCTTAATCTTAGATGGATCTACTAATACACCATCCTTTGAGATAACGTGTCCCAAAAATGAGATCTCTGCCAACCAGAAGTCACATTTATCGAGTTTAGTATACAACTCCTTCTCTCGGAGAGTCTGTAATATGATCCTCAGGTGCTGTTTATACTCCTCTTGAAATGTCAAATACAATAAAATGTCATCGATAAAGACGATAACAAATTGATCCAATTATGGCTTGAACACATCATTCATCAAAGCCATAAAAGCTATGGGAGCATTCGTCAATCTAAATGGCATAACCAAGAACTCATAGTGGCCATATCGAGTCTGAAACGTTATCTTCGGTACATCTCCACTCCAAACTCTCAATTGATGATACCCATAACTCAGATCAATCTTAGAATAGACCTGTTGTAAGGCCCATATTTTCCTATGTAATCCTAATGATTCCCTAAGAATACACTTGTTTATATAATAAGAATCATAAGAGATGTAAGGTCCGTATATTAGATGTACACACTTGTTATGTGGGTTCGTGTTGTACACACAAATTTCGTTATGTATGAAATATAAGAAATGGACCTTTTTAAGTGATAAATGTGGATTGAATGCAAAGTGAGTAGTGAGGTAAATTGATATGAAGTTAGCTTTGAGAATCTGGGATGAAATTCAGCTAAGTGTCCTGCAGGGTAAGGGGAGATCGATCTCTCTTTCAAGCCAGATTGGTCTCGGTATGCTTCTGCCAAGAAAGGATCGATCTCATCCTCAAGCAGACCGATCTCCTTATATCTTGGCTAGAAGCAAATCGATCTCATCCCTTGGGCAGACTGATCTCTGAAGCTCTCTGCCCAGTGAAGATCGATCTCATGCTATTCGATAGATCGATCCCTCATGCATGAAAACCGAATGCCAAGAGACTTAAAATAGGAGAAAATCGATCCCTCACTTATGGAGATCAATCTCATCAAGCCATTTCTATATAAAACTGGGCAACTGAACTGCATTTCACGGGAAAAACTTCAAACTTCCCATTTTGAAGCAAAGTAACCTAACTTTTCTCCCTAAACTCGCAACACTTTCCTTAGAGATTTGAGAGAAGTTCATTTCAGCAAAGTTGCTCCTAGAGAGGAGGAGAACGGCATAGTTGAAAACAGGAGGTTGAATAGTTGGATTGGAAGAGGAAAAGAGCTTTCCCCCAATTTTGGTGAAAAAAGAGAAAAGTTGAGATTGGTAAGATTTCAATGCAACAATCTCATGTATGTTGATCTATACACTTATATGAGTTGATTGGTATATAGATTTATGGTTGAAACATCTTAGTTCATGTCTAATCTTCCATGACCTATAAATGGTTTGATGTGTCAAAATGAGAGAAAGATTAGTAGGCAAGGATTTCATGATGAATTAAGTATGCATTGATGTTATTGAGCATGTATATATGCTTGTATAATAGTTTGGTGAAATCCATATGCTAGAAACAATAATGGTTGAAAGTAAGTATATGAGGTATTAGATGAAATGCCAAAATGAAATGAAATAATGAACTTGAGGTATTGTAAGCTTAATACCGATTTAATACGGATCAATAGACTTGAGGAGTCTGAGAGATTCTTGAAAATGAGTTATATACTCGAAATGGACTTATGAAAGGGTAAGGTCTGATAATGATGTAACGAGGCCAAGTGAGATATAAATGGCCCAATGCATTGATTTGAATATCATGCAAGTGAAATGAAGTATATGAAAGTATACTAATGTGTGCAGTACACAATTTCAGCTCCAGACGATATAATTGGAGTCGATTAGACGAATCATGAGAAGTAGGAATCAAAAGAAAGTGATTTAAGTGTGATTCGAGGTAAAGGACTTATGCGAGCTATTAGAGATAGCTATACGTATGTTTTCTTACCTTCTGTGTGCGAATGTATGCAATAAGTATATAGATATTGATATATCTAGGTGAAAACTACGTATGAGAATAAGCCTATAAGTATGAGTTGTATGACTTCTATGTTATTGTTGTGAAAAGAGGTTTTGCAAATGTTTTGAGAAAGAGTAATGATAGACGGACTCTTGGTTTATTAAATTGCATAAAAAGCTTTTAACGAGTGATTGAAGAGAGATTGCCCTCTCACTCATACTCGGTGAATGGAGCCCTCTATCTCGTTTCTGTGTGAAATTGTACTAGACTCTAAGTGGCGACGGTAAATTGACCAGCCTTGCTCGCACATTATTTTAAAAGGATTTTTGAGAAAAACAAAAGAGTGCTCGATGCCTCAGGTGATGCTGTGTGTTCCACTCAAGCTAGATTCTTAGGAATCATGCTGGAGCCTTCGAGTATTGCTGTGTGTCTTGCTCTGACTATGCTCGCATGTAATTTCCTAGTAATACCGTGCTCGATGCCTTAGGTATGCTATGTGTCTTACGCTGAGTTGCTCGCACGAGGTTTTATGATTTTGCTGTGTGTTGAGTAAAACCGTGGTAGAGCCGTCATGTATTGCTGTGTGCCTGGCATTAACTTGCTCGCACGTGGTTTCTGAATGTGATGTAATGAGTATGAAATCGTGCTTAAGCCGTCGTGTATTGCTGTGTGTCTTGCACAGACTTGCTCATAAGAGATTTTAAGACAATGGAAATGGGTGATAAGAATCCACGGGAGCACGATGTACCATGAGCATTAGCCATGGAGTACGGTATGCCGTGGTTTCAGTATGAGCTGAAGGGATGATTGATCTGCCTCTCTAAGCGTAGGGTTCCCGCACACCTGATCAGTGTTGCCTGGATTTCGACTATGGCCATCAGGTTTCTTATATCTATGTGATATGACATTGTTACTACTGTGTGAGGTGACATATTTCTCCCCCTGCTGTGTGTCTGGGGATATGATAACCCATAATTTATGTCTCAAATATAATGATTTGCTAAATGTAAAGCATTTTCTAAGTATGAACTGTGTGAACTGGAACATGTTGTGTGATTCTATGTGAATATGCATATACCCATTTAGCAAATTAATAGTTTTGCATTGATGGAAGTTGTTTTAAAGAGAATGCATATGTTTTATAAGGAAAATGAATATATATATATATATATATATATGTATTTGAAGCATGTAGATAGTGTAGTTATCTACCTGCTTTCATATTTTTCTTACTCAGCGTGTTAGCTCACCCCCTTATTTCTCCTCCACAGATTTTACGCAGTAGTGAGTACACTGCAGTCGTCCTTGCTATCATGTTTCTTCAGTCATCCAGCAGTATAGAGAGGTATATACTTGAGATGAGAAATTTTGTATCCTGTAATTAATGCACAGTAAAGTTTGTATTTGTATTTTGGGGGATGTATATAATGGAAACTGATGTAAACGCTCCCGCACTTATATATAAAAGTCCAATTTCTATTCTACTTCATTTAAATGAATTTATTAAATTATAAATGTATGAGATATGGATTGGATGTTGACTCATAGCCCAACTGTAAGTGGTAAGGTAAAAGTCACAGACAGAGAGAGATAGGGTTATGACACCTGCGCTCCCCGAAACTGATCCAACAGGTCATATATACGTAGAAAGGGATACCTATTCTTGATGGTCGCCTTATTTAACAATCTGTAGTCAATACACAATCGGAGGCTTCCATCTTTCTACCTAACAAACAAAACCAGTGCTCCCTAAGGTGAAACACTTAGTCTGATGAACCCCCTATCTAATAGCTCCTGCAACTGTCTCTTGAACTCCTCCAGCTCAATTAAGGCCATACGATACAATGGTTTCAAAATAGGCTCAGTACTAGGCACCAAATTTATACAGAACTCCATCTCTCTGTTTGGTGGTAACCCTGGCAGTTCATCCGGAGAGACATCTAGGAAGTCAGTAACCACAGGAATATCAGCCAACTCTGGATGTGCCTTATCCGTATCAACCACGTACGCAATGAAACCTTCAACATATTGATTTCTCAGTCATCATAATACATTATTTATTATAACCATAACTACTGCTTTCATTTCTTTTCAACGAACTTTACAACATATTTTTCAGGGTTAAGAAACATAACTGTCTTAGCATAACAATCTAAAACAGCATGGTTTGCAGATAATCAATCCATTCCTAAGATTACATCAAAATCGCTCATACTTAACAATATTAGATTGGCTATCATATCTTTTTCCTTACTCTAAGCTTGCAATCATTAAACACATACTCAACTAGCTGACTGTTATCCATAGGCGTACCAATTAACATCATCTTACTTAAAGGTGTACGCTCTACATGTCTCGCTAACATAGAGGTAAATGAAGGTGATACAAATGAATTCGTGGTACCAGGATCAAATAAAACATATGCTTCAAAATCATAAATCATGATGTTACCTCTAATCACATCTGATGACGCATCAGCTGTACCCTGGTCCAAAACATGTACTCGCCCTCGATCGATCATCTGCTTCCCTTTCTCCTTTGCTGTCGCTCTCCTTCTCAGAGCAGACGTATCAACTATATCTCTCTTTGGCTCCTTACCCTTCTGTAGGACAGGCTCAATCTACTTTAGGCAAACTCTAGCAATATGCCATGGTTTCCCACATCGAAAACATACTATAGAAGTCATCGGACAAGGTCTACTGCCACAATATCTACCACATCTACTGCACTGCTCAGTGGTAGGCCTCTGTCCTCCAGTGACAATACCTCTTGCTGGAGCTATGGCTGGATATGTAGGAGGTCTGACAAGTCTCTCTCATACCTCCTCAATCTGTGGTCTCTTACCGAAGAGTCTCTTCCCTCCTTGATAATTGAAAGCTTTATCTCTAACTAGTTTCTTCCTCTCTCTATCTCGGCTCTGGCTAACCTTCCCAAACTCAGAGGCATTTCTCTCATAATCCTGCTCACAAAGTTGCACCCTACGCACTGCCTCCTCATATGTAGCTATATCCGATGGGACCAATCTAGACCGTAGCACCAGTCTCAGTCCATCAACAAATCTACGGACCTTCCTAGTCTCACAATACATGGTGTCGGGGTCATACCTTTCCAGGGATATAAATCTAGTCTCATACTCATCCACCGAGTGACTCCCCTGGCTCAACCTTAAAAACTCAGCCTGTAGTCTCAGCTGTGCAGTATCTGGGACAAACTGCCTCCTGAAGGCATCCAGAAATATCTCCCAACTGATCTCTGAATGTTGAGCTCTTAATATTGGTCTGGTGGACTTCCATCCATTCTTTGTCGATCCTTTTCAGTAGGAATGCATCAAATGTGACCATCTCTGAAGTCGTACACTCAAAGAACCCGTATAACTTCTTCATCTCTTCTATCCACTCCTCAGCAGCAATTGGGTCCTTGACCCCACTAAAAGATGGAGGTCCAAACTTCTGGAACTGTTATAACCAATCCAGCTCACATTCGTACCCCAAACCACTACTACTCTGTTGTGGAGTAACAGGAGAAGGCAAATCTTGAACTGGTAGGGGTGTAAGAGTATTCGTAGGCTGTGGCGTATGTGCAGGTTGTGCAGGTGTGTCAGGTGCAGCTGTCTATCTAGTCACAGTCCTTGTATCTTGTCCTTGTCTACCCTGCATAGTCTGTGCCAACATCTCCACAATTGTCTCTAGGTTGCGCCTAATCTCGTGATGCACACCTCAATACTCTCAGATACCTCAGTGCTTCTTAGTGATGTATGGTCAGATGAAGACTTGTCTCAACTATCAGACCTACCTCTACGACCTCTAGCCCTACCTCACGACCTTGACCCTCTACCATGGTTGGTATTAGCCATAAAGGCTCGATTCCTACATTCACAACCATTACTTAGTCCATTTCCCATCTTGGAATACACATTTGTAACTGAACAAAGCATAGAAGTATGAGGATGTAAACTTTCCCAACTATTTATACTGACTCACATCAGACCAACTCAACTCTGATACCATTCTGTCACGACCTACTTTCATCTAAAAACCCCTACAAATTTTTCACTTTTTACTTACCTTTCTTCTTACCAACAATTGGGCTGTGATTCGGTATTAGTCACCTCATCCATATTTACCTTATCATTCATTCCTTGTCAACATAACTATCTATTGACAGTATGTCACGACTGACTTTTACCAAAAACCACTACAAAATTTTCACTTTTTACTTACCTTTGTCTTTACCAACAATTGGGTTGTGATTCGATATTAGTATCGTCACCCTTACTTACCATATCATTCATTCCACATGATACATACATGTCAATATAACTATCTATCGACTGTAAATACTTGTATATCGTAAGTGAGCTCACATATAATTAAATATAAACACATCCTCCATTATTACATTGTCTACATCACTGTGCTGTCATATGTTCAGATACAAAATTGTACGCAATGTGTATACCTTTTTCTCGATGGGAAATGCAGCAAACAAAAGAAATGCTAACCCTCAGCCATACTCAATATACTGCAGATGCTCTATAAAGAAGTGGAAAACGAAAGGGGTGAGTTTACTAGCTCAGTAAGGAAATCAGGTAAGTAAGTAGACATCCACACTATCTACTGAAAATAATGCTATACCTTGAAATATTATTTCCTTAACTGACGTTAAAAGGCATGTATTGGAAAATCGATATAGTATGTACATTAAATCACTTGTATTGAAATCATGCCGAGTTCTAAAATATAGGCATTTCATGCAAAATACTGCATCTTTATAAATTCATAATGCCTTTTGATAAATCATGCCTTTTAAATCAAATCATAGTAAATATGGCATTTTAAAAATCACAAAACATCAATCGGGTTCCGACCCATCCCTCAGGTCTACCCAAAGTCATAAAAACTCGTGATATAGTCATGTGAGACTCGGTGGCTATATGCAATAATATCCTGAATTATGTCCATATCCTATAATGGTGATCTCAAACTACACAGATCCTAGTGTGCGAGGCATCACTGCTGTAGCAGGAGGTGGGTCAAATCCTTACAACCGCCAGCTATCAACTCCTTAACTCCACACATCACAACAACACAACAACACACGGTACAACGTACTCCGTGGTAAATACATGGTACAACGTACACCCGTGGACCATAACTCAATGGATAATCAATGCCACGTCTCTAAATCCACATGCGAACATCTCAACAGTGTGACACTCATTCTACACGAGGAAATCGGCATGGTTTTATCATCATATCATGTATATCACATTATTGCAGTGCGAGCCTTGAGTGTGGCTCACAATCATCACCCCGCTCAAATCACTGAGGTTTCAGTTAGAGCCTTGAGTGCGACTCACTGTCGACACCCCACTCAAATCATTGTTTCACACATATCAAAACTCAAACACTAGTGCAAGTAACACTCCAGCACTAGGTCATGCGCAGTTCACATTTTAAAACAAGTACGAGCAATCTCTCCAGTAATACGCTATGCACGAAACTCATTTAAATCAAGTACGAGAAAGGCTCCAGTACTATGTCATGTATAAACTATGTAAAACTGAGTATGATCGCTCTAGCACTTTATCATGCATATCATGGAAATCAAGTGCGAGCTATGCTCCAGCACGATTTGTTTTCACATAATTCGATGTATGGCTCTTTTAAATAGGGATGTTTTCAAAACATTAAAATCAGCACCATAAATTGTGCTATTTCTCATCAACCATGAAAACAATTAGCCCATCTATCTACTTTTCTGCTAAATAGCAATAAAAACACTCAAAAATGTGGTTTATATGCTTTTTACAACTTTTCCCAAAAGTTAACTTTTTACCCTTAATAGAGGTAAAATTGTAATTTACCTATATCGGGTAGCTATAAATATTATTCACTTTCTCTGACCCTCAAACTTTTTAAGTGAATGTAAAAGTAGACAAAACTACATGCAGATATCTCTAACTACTCACAAAAGTCCCTTACCTGAAATCACTCCGAGCGAAATTACTTTCTCAATGTTACTCAATCATGCACTCTGATTCGCTCCTACTATAATCTTTGGAGCTGCATATAACCAGTTATATGGTTTATTATACTTTTTCATATGTATTTCACTTTAAATACAATCTATATCGCTTAATGGGCCCGTTTACTCTTATTGGGCCTTAATGAACCTTAATGGGACTAACACTGTCTTAAACCCATTTTCATTTTACTATTCATTTATGTTGGGCCTATTGGGCTTGTAGGGCCCACCGATCCTTATTGGGCCAAGACCACGTCGACAAGGCCCATTTGATCTCTCGACCATGGCATGTGACCGAGAGTCATCATGCTGTCGGTCACTCCACCGTCATGACAACGTTGGCCATTTGCTTAGCCAACTTCACTTAGGTATTCTATCAAACACCTTTCATGCATGTCTTAAGCTTTCCTATAGTTCATGTTGGCATTTTATCAAACACCTTATATGCCAACATCATACAACCATCCATATGAACAAATTGATTAAAACTAAGCATGCCATAATTATGTATACATGCTTACCAACCTATCCATGCCTTAATATCACATGGGTACTCATCAAAACTCATAGACTAACTTTCGACCATCTCTTGTTCATGGTTATTTTGTGTGTTTTGATCCATAAAACCTATACCAATCAACTCCATATAATCCCTAGATAAACATATATGAAGTTGGAAGATTGAAAACTTACCTAGCTTATAGTTCTCACTTTGGTCGAAACTTTTAAGAATTTTAGGTTGCTCAATATGGCTCCTCGATGGTTGGTTCCAAGATATGTTATTCCTCTCTCAATATGGAACAACTTTCATGAAGATTACTTGATCCAAATATGTCTCTAGGTAGGTGATTTTTAGAGAGAGAAAGCTTAAGAGTTTATGTTTCGATGATGGTTTCACTATTACTTAAGGAAGAAGAAAATCCTTACTTAGCCAATTCTGCTTTTGCTTCCTAAAATATCAACCATAAATATCCTAAAAATCAGCCCATGGATTGGGCTTATCAATTGGATTTGGGCTTGGTAACTTTGGGCTTAAGTTTTTGACTTAACCATTCAACTAATGGGCTTAAATTTAGGCTTTCGGTTTGGGCTTTTCCTTTGGGCTTTTAGGCTGAAAATTTTTCTACAATTTGGGCTTTAAATTGACTTCATATTGGGCCCACCAAATGGCCCAAGAATTTGGCCCAATGGGCCTAAGAAATTCAGCCCACACTTGTGATACCTCAATGGACTTTAAATTTTCAACTTTGGCCCATTGCGTTTTACCCGTTAAATTTAATTCGGATTTTGATTAAATCAATTTTCCTTACTTCTGGGGATGAATATCTTGTATTTTAACCAAAAATATTTCTTTCCCACTTTGTAACCATACTTAGGTTAAATTCTAACCATGATTAGTCAACTATGGTTAAAGTCCACTTTTCTTAACTACCAGGACTTTTCTTGTCAATTGACCACGTTTGACTTTTTCTCAAAAATCCAAAAGTGTCCATTTTCATGGTTTACACTCTCATCTTTGCTTTTTGGCCGCTTCCGATAGGTGAATGTGCCAAAAACACCTCAAACGGACCATTTTGAGCTCGTTTAGCTCATTTTTAGTGTTTACTCTACTTTAATGTGTTCGGGACCAAATCAAACCGACTTTCCTTCATGAGCTCTCTATATTCTCACATTATAAGTTCTTATCTTTATTCAGAATGAATTAGATCCACTCAGTTTAGCCTGTGGCTCTTATTGCCCTTATTTGGCCTTTTTGTAGCTTATGTGTGGTTAATCACTTACTTACACTATCAATGAAGTAAATACTCTTATTATGATTCAACTAACATAATAAAATTTTCGTACTTATAGGAATCACAAGGTATAAGCTACATCAAAAATTCAAGTCTTACAATCCTCCCCAACTTAAGAAATTTAGACTTCTAAATTAAAACCAAGTTAGTCATCAAATAGCTGAGGGTGCTTCTCGCGCATCCGGCTCTCTATCTCTCATGTATCCTCCTCCAAAGTGTGGTGCTGCCAGAAAACCTTCACTAACCCAATGGTCTTCGATCTCAAGACTTTCTCCTTCTTATCCAGTATCTGAATCGGCCTCTCAACATATGACATGTCCTCTTTGAGCTCCAGTGGCTTATAACTGATCACATGTGCCAAATCCGGGTGATACTTCCGAAGCATTGAAATGTGGAAGACGTTGTGGATACCAAAAAAGTTTGGTGGCAATGCCAACCTATAGGCCTTATCTCCCACTCGATCTAGTATCTCAAAGGGTCCAATGTAGTGAGGACCCAATTTACCTCTCTTCCCGAATCTCGCTATACCCTTGGAAGGAATAACCTTCAGAAACACAGACTTAGAAGCTGTAAACTCAAGTGGCCTCCGTCTTCGTCTCTTGTCAGCTTTTGTAACCAAATCAGGAGCAAAAATCTTTCGGTCACCCACTTCTTCCCATCCAATAGGGGAATGACATCTACGGCCATATAAAGCCTCATACGGTGCCATTTCGATACTCGTAAGGTAACTGTTGTTGTAGGCGAATTCGATTAGTGGCAAATGATCATCCGAGGAGCCTCTAAAATCCAACACACACGCTCTCAACATGTTCTCCAGAGTCTGTATAGTCCTCCCTGACTGACCATTTGTCTTAGGATGGAAAGCGGTGATTAAACTCAACTGGGTTCCCATGGCTTCTTGAAAATGTTCCCAAAAGTGGGAAGTGAAGTGGGAATCCTATCCGACACAATGCTCACTAGAACACCATGTAACCTCTCGCGTACATACAACTCTGCCAATGAACTCAGAGTATCGGTAGCTCTCATAACTAGGAAGTAGGCTGACTTCGTTAGTCTACCCATGATCACCCATATAGCATCGTGATTCTTGTGGGTCCTCGATAAACCCATCATGAACTCCATGGTGAATACTCTTATTTCCATGTCAGTATAGGTAGAGGCTGCAATAATCCTGCAGACTTCTGATGCTCTACCTTCACCTGTTGACATACGAGACATCTCGCCATAAAATCTGCCACATCCTTCTTCATACCCGACCACTTATACACCTTCCGGAGGTTCTGATACATCTTGTTACTCCCCGGATGCAACGTGTACCTCGAAGAATGAGCTTTCAAAAAAATTAGTCTCCTGAGCTCTGGATCCTTGGGAATGCATAGTCTACCTCTGAACCTTAGTAGTCTATCGAAACTCAACTCAAAATCGATCACTGTGCCCTTCTACATCTAACTAGTCATATTAACGCAATACGGATCACTCTGCTGAGCTTGTTTGATCTTGTCCAACAGATCTGGTTCCAACCATAGGCTAGCTATAATGTAGTTCGTATCCATGTCAGAAGGCATAACATCCAAACTAAGGTTAGCAAACTGTTCTAGCAGCTCGTGTTCCCTGACCATCATATACGATACCATCTCGGCTCTTCCTACTCAAAGCATCACCCACAACATTAGCCTTACACGGATGATAAAGTATCACGAAATTGTAGTCCTTCAGAAGCTCTAGCCATCTTCTTTGTCTCATATTAATCTCCTTCTATGAGAAAAAATACTTGAGGCTCTAGTGATCGGTAAAAATCTAAAACTTCTTACCGTATAAATAGTGGCGTCATATCTTCAACGCAAACACTACTATTGCTAATTCCAAATCATGGGTAGGATAGTTTTTTTCATGGTCCTTCAGTTGTTTGGGTCCATAAGCAACTACACTCCCATCCTGTATCAATACATAGCCCAGTCTTTGATATGAAGCATCAATATACATTGAAAAACCTCCTGAGCTGGTAGGGATAATGAGAATCAAAGCAGTGGTCAATTGACGCTTCAACTCCTGAAAACTCCTCTCACAATCCTTACCCCACACGAATGCAACACTCTTCCGAGTGAGACATGTCAACGAAGCAGCCAACTTCGAAAATCCCTCAACGAATCTCTGATCTTGCTAGGAAACTCCTGATCTCGATAACTATCCTCGGTTGTTCCCACTGAACTACAACCTCAATTTTGGATGGATCTACTGATACACAATCCCTCAACACAACGTGTCCAAAAATGAGATCTGTGTTAACTAAAAATGACACTTACTTAGTTTAGCATACAACTCTTTCTTTTGGAGAGTCTGTAATACGATCCTCAGGTGCTACTCATGTCAGGACCCCAGTTTCAATCCTTGACTTTAACCAAAAACCACAATAAATTTTTCGCATTTTTAACTTACCTTTCCTCTCTTCACTGGTTGGGCTGTGATTCGATGTCAGAGTCTTCACTTACCATAATATCCATTCTCATACATACATGTCAATATATTAATTCTGACTCTAGTTGCTTTTATTATACATGTAAGATTTTATAAAATCTAATACGATTACATTTACATTCCCTATAATATATAACGTATACATCACTGTGTTGTTTCTATGTTTAGATACTCAACTGTACATAATAAGTATACCTGATGAATCGATAGGAACTAGCAGTGGACTCTGGGACACTCTCCCACGATAACTCTCGTTCTACTGACGCTCTGTAGAGAGATGTAAAGAAAAGGGGGGTGAGCATAACGCGCTCAGTAAGGAAATCAGGCAAGCAAGTAGATATCCACACTATCTACTCAAAATAGTGCTATGCCTTGAAAACATTATTTCCTTAACTCACTTTAAAAGCATGTCTTGAAATATAATATATATGTACTTGTACAGAATAAATCCCATGTACAGAAATCATGCTTTATTTCTCAAAAGTAGGCATGTAGTGCAACACAATGCATTTATATATAAATCATGCCTTTATGTAAATCATGCCATGTATATTTAAATCACATATAAATATGGCATCAAATGATTCACAACACAAATCGGAGTCCGACCCATCCCTCAGGTCTGTCCGCAGTTTAAATCAGTAAATCAACCAAGGTGATATATCATGTAAGACTCTGTGGTACATGTAAATAGTATCCTGGATTATGATCATATCCGATGTGATCCCAAGCAACACAGTACTAGGTGTGCGGGGCATCACCGCTGTAACGGGAGGGGGGTCAGTCCATCACAACCGCCAGCTATATCCTCCTCAACTCCATAACAACACACGGTACAGCGTACACCTCGTGCCACTCAGACACGGTACAAAGTACACCCGTGGACCCGTTCTCACGGCCAGAGTGCCTACCATAGGACTTAGCTCTCACTCCCGTGGAACTTATCAACATCACAGTCAGGGTGCCTAACAGAGGTCTTAGCCCTCGCGCCTGTGGAAATATCATACCACGTCTATACCAACCTCATGCGGATATCCTCTCTAGCTATGACACACAGTCACGCAAGGTCTCAGGCATGGGTTTCAACATGTATTACATATCACATACAGCGTGCGTTTTGAGTGCGACTCACAGTCGTTACTCCGCTCAAACACTGTTTCACATCATAAAACTCAACTCTAGTGCGAGCACTCTCAAGTAACTAGGTCAATGCATAGTTTATGTATTAAATCAAGTACGAGCAATAGCTCCCAGTACTATGCTATGCACAATATCAAAATCAAGTACGAGCAATAGCTCCCAGTACTATGTCATGTATAAACCATGAAGAATCGAGTACGAGCTACGCTCTAGCACTCTGTCATGCATATATCATTCAAAGCTGAGTACGAGTAAAACTCCAGTACTCTATCATGCATGTCATGAAAATCTAGTGCGTATCAAATCCAGCACTAATATTATGTGGAAAACATATGAATCCCAGTGCGAGCTGTGCTCTAGCACGATTCATTCTCACATAATATGATAGATGGCTATTTAAAAAGGGATTGTTTATAAAACATCAAAATCAGCACTAAAAGTGTGCTTAAGTCATATCAACCTTAAAATCATTAGCCCATCTATTTATTTTCATGCTAATAACAATTAAACACTCACAATAGCATTTTCCATGCTTTTTGCAACTTCTCACAAAAGTTGACTTTTTGACTAACTAGGGGCAAAATCGTAATTTGCCACTATCGGGTCACAATAATTATTATTCACTTTCTCTGACCCTCAGAGTTTTTAAGTGAATGCAGAAGCAGTTGAAAATACGTGCAGGTATCTCTAACTACTCGCAAAAGTCCCTTACCTCGGATCACGTCAAGTGACCTCACTTCCTCGGTGCTGCTAAGTCCCGCAGTCTGATCAGCTCTCGATGTAAACTCCGGAGCTGTAAATAACCATTCCTCAGGTTAATTATAATTTTCCTACTGTATTACACATTAATACAGTTTAATTTCCCTTAATGGGCCTTAAAAATCCTTAATGGGCCTTAATCCGTATTAAGCCCGTTTTCCACTTATTATTTCTCTTCATCAGGGTCTATCGACTTATTGGGCCTATCAATACCCATTGGGCTTTATTCCAAGCTCTTTGGATAGCCCGTATATCATTTACGACATTTAATTCAAAATTCCGAATATAATTCACTAATACGGAATTTAATCCGAAATGCGTAAATTAAATCTTAAATACGCAATAATCACATAATTTATCGTAAATGAACTTTACTTACCCGAGAATATGCGATGGTAGGCAAATCGAAGTTCGATCGGGCTTCTGTTTGGAATTTATCGTTGAACTGCACAGTTTATTATATTTAACTCCGGGTCAATTTTCGATTAAATATAATTTAAATAAATTCATCGAAAATCAAATCGGTCACTTTTGACCTCGTATCGACTTACCCGAAGTCCGGTGAAATCCCAAAAATTTTCCTTTTCCTTTCTCTTTCTTTTTCCTCTTTTTCCCCTTTTCTCCTTGGCTGAACCGATCCGGTCCGGTTCAGCACAGAACCTTCTCCCCTGAACCGCCGACCGGTTCAGGCATCCTTTGGCCGTACCGACGTATTCCGGCCGGTTCCCGACGCATCACCACCGCAGTTCGGCGCGCCTAAGCCTGGGCAACACTCGGCTGGGCTCGATCGGGACCAAGCACCGCCGGTGGCCGCCGAATCTCTTCTTTTCCTCCGCGGCTTCTCCTCTTCGATTCGCCGGCGTCCGACGTCGGTGGCGGTCGTGACTGGTGCCGATGGGTGCGCACGGTCCTCCTCTTCCTTTTCCGGCCGCTTGCCTGCCCGTGGGGTGGCCGGTGCTCGCCGTCCGGTGGTCTTCTCCCTCGGGTCGGCTTCCACGCGTTTTCTCTGTTCTCTCTCCCCGATTTTCAATCTGTTTCTCTTTTTTTTATTATAATATATTTTTATTATTATTTTATTATAAAAAAATAATAATAAAAATCCCAAAAATATCCCAAAAATATCCCATAAATATCTAAAAATATCTCAAAAAATTATATTAAATTCATTTAATCCGTAAATGAATTTATCAGTCCGATTTTACCTTTTCGGTATATTTTTTCACTATTTTTGGGCTCATTTTTCGAGGTAAAAATTCCGATAAATTCTAATAAATTTATATCTTGATCAATTGGGCTTGAAATTAAATATTTTCCTCGATTTTGATCAAGATTCCTCAATTTCATATTTTTAATGAAATTCTCTTATCGAAATTATACCGAATGTCAGTCATTTGACCGTTTTACCCCTGCACTCGTTCGGGAATTAACTTAACCCTTATCTCGTTGTTATGTAGCTTACATGCATTTTTAATTTCTCAAATAGTCGATTGCATGATAGTAAATACTCTTCTTATGATTTAACTATAATTACATAGTGTTCATACACATAGGAATCATAAGGTACAAGCTACAAAAAATCCGGGTCTGACAATCCTCCCCCACTCAGAAAATTTGGTCCTCCAAATTAGAACCAAGTCAGTCCTCAAATAGGTGAGGGTACTTCTCTCGCATCAGACTCTCTAGCTCCCAAGTAGCTTCCTCTGAAGTATGATGCTGCCAGAGAATCTTCACTAATCCGATGGTCTTCGATCTCAATACCTTCTCCTTCCTATCCAATATCCGAATCGGTTTCTCTACATATGACAAGTCATCTCGGAGGTCCAAAGGCTCGTAACTAATCACATGTGACGGATCCGGGTGATACTTCCGAAGCATCGATATGTGGAAGACGTTGTGGACACCTGATAAGTCCGGTGGCAATGCCAACCTATATGCCTTATCTCCCACTCGATCAAGTATCTCAAAGGGTCCAATGTAGCGAGGATTTAGTTTCCCTCTCTTCCCAAATCTCGCTATGCCCTTGGAAGGAGAAACTCTCAAAAACACAGATTCACCAACTGCAAACTCTAGTGGCCTACGTCTCCTGTCAACGTAACTCTTCTGTCTGCTCTGAGCTGTCCTTAGTCTCTCTACTATCAAGCGGACGTCCTCAGATGCTTGCGTAACCAAGTCAGGAGCAAAAATCTTACGGTCACCCACTTCTTCCCATCCAATAGGGGAACGACATCTACGGCCATACAAAGCCTCATACGGTGCCATCCCGATACTCGAATGATAACTGTTGTTGTAGGCGAACTCGGCTAGTGGTAGGTGGTCATCCCAGGAGCCTCGATAGTCTAGCACACATGCTCTCAACATGTCCTCCAGAGTCTGTATAGTCCTCTCTGACTAACCATCTGTCTGAGGATGGAAAGCGGTGCTCAAACTCAACTGGGTTCCCATGGCTTCCTGAAAATGTCCCCAAAAGTGGGATGTGAAGCGAAAATCCCTATTAGAGACTATGCTCACTGATACACCATGTAACCTCACTACCTCGCGTACGTACAGTTCTGCTAATGAACTCAGAGTATCGGTAGCTCTCATAGCTAGGAAGTGGGCTGACTTCGTCAGTCTATCAACGATCACCCATATAGCATCGTGATTCCTGCGGGTCCTCGGTAAACCCATCACGAAATTCATGGTGATATGCTCCCATTTCCATGTCGATATAGGTAGAGGCTGCAATAACCCTGCAGGTTTCTGATGCTCTACCTTCACCTGCTGACATACAAGACACTTTGCCACAAAGTCTGCTACATCTCTCTTCATGCCCGACCACCAGTATACCCTCCGGAGGTTCTGATACATCTTGTTACTCCCCGGATGCAACGTATACCTCGACGAATGAGCTTCCGCCAATATCAATCTCCTAAGTCCTGGATCCTCGGGAACACACAATCTGCCTCTAAACCTCAATAGTCCATCTGAACTCAACTCAAAATCAGTCACGGTGCCCTTCTGCATCTGACTACTCACATCCATACAAAATGGATCAGTCTGCTGAGCCACTCTGATCCTGTCCAACAGGTCCGGCTCCAAGCGTAGACTAGCTATCACATAGCCTGTATCCATGTCAGAAGGCACGACTCCCAAACTGAGGCTGGCAAACTGCTCTAGCAAATCATGCTCCCTAACCATCATATACGATACCATCCCCAAGCTCTTCCTGCTCAAGGCATCGGCTACAACATTAGCCTTACCCGGATGATAAAGTATCTCACAATCGTAGTCCTTCAGAAGCTCTAGCCATCTTCTCTGTCTCATGTTCAGCTCCTTCTGTGAGAACAGATACTTGAGGCTCTTGTGGTCGGTAAATATCTGGAACTTCTCGCTGTATAAGTAGTGGCGCCATACCTTCAACGCAAACACTACTGCTGCTAGTTCCAAATCATGGGTCGGATAGTTCTTCTCATGATCCTTCATCTGTCTGGATCCGTAAGCAACTACCTTCCCGTCTTGCATCAATACGCAGCCCAGTCCCTGATGCGAAGCATCAGTATATACTGCAAATCCTCCTGAGCTGGTAGGGATAGTGAGAATCGAAGCGGTGGTCAATCGACGCTTCAACTCCTCAAAGCTCTTCTCACAATCCTCGTTCCATATGAACGGTGCACTCTTCCGAGTAAGACGTGTCAACGGAGCAGCCAACTTTGAAAATCCCTCAACGAATCTCCGATAGTATCCAGCTAAACCCAGAAAACTCCTGATCTCGGTGACTGTCTTTGGCTGTTCCCACTGAACTACAGCCTCTATCTTGGATGGATCAACTGATACACCATCTCTCGATATAACATGTCCCAAAAACAAGATCTGTGACAACCAAAAGTCACACTTGCTGAGCTTAGCATATAACTCATGCTCCCGTAACGTCTGCAACACGATCCTGAGGTGCTCCTCATGCTCCTCCTTGGATCTCGAATACACCAATATGTCATCGATGAAGACGATAACAAACTGGTCTAAGTATGGCTTGAACACATCGTTCATCAAAGCCATGAAAGCAGCTGGAGCATTCGTCAATCCGAATGGCATGACCAAGAACTCGTAGTGGCCATATCGGGTACGAAATGCTGTCTTGGGTACATCTCCACTCCGAACCTTCAGCTGATGATACCCAGACCTTAGGTCAATCTTGGAAAAGACCTGTGCTCCCTGTAGCTGATCTAGCAAGTCGTCAATGCGTGGAAGGGGGTATCTATTCTTGATGGTGGCCTTGTTCAACAATCGGTAGTCTATGCACAATCGGAGGCTCCCATCCTTCTTCCTCACAAACAGAACCGGTGCTCCCCAAGGTGAAACACTCTGTCGTACACAGCCCCTATCCAACAGCTCCTGTAACTGTCTCTTGAGCTCCTCCAGCTCAACTAAGGCCATGCGATATGGTGGTCTCGAAATAGGCTCCGTACCAGGTACCAGATCTATACAGAACTCCATCTCTCTGTCTGGTGGTAACCCTGGCAATTCATCCGGGAAAACATCTGGGTACTCACTGACCACAGTGATATCTGCCAACTCCGGATGTGCCTTATCCATATCTACCACGTACGCAATGAAACCTTGATATGTTGAAGGTTTTCTAAATCAGAAGTCATGTAATAATCATATCTACTCCTTTCATTTATCTTTATTAAACTTTACAACATATCTAGTAGGGTTAGGAAACATAACTGTCTTAGCGTAACAGTCTAAAACAGCATGGTTTGCAGATAGCCAATCCATTCCTAATATTATATCAAAGTCGCTCATACTTAGTAATATTAGATTGGCTGTCATCTCCTTATCCCCTACTCTCAACTTGCAGTCATTATATACATATTCTACAACTTGACTACTATTCATAGGCGTACTGATTAACATCATCATACATAAACGTGTACGCTCTACATGTCTTGCTAATTTACATGCAAATGATGGCGATACAAAAGAATGTGTGGCACCAGGATCAATTAAAACATATGCTTCAATATCTTAAATCAGGATGTTACCTCGAATCACATCCGATGAAGCATCAGCTGTTCCCTGGTCCAAAGTATGTACTCGCCCTTGACCCATCACTTGTTTCCCTTTCTCCTCTGCCGTCGCTCTACCTCTCTGAGCAGATGTACCAGCTGGAGCTCTATCATACTCCATGCCCCTTTGTGGTGCAGTCACATATGGCGCTGAGCACTCTCTAGCCAGATGCCCCTGTTTCCCATATCGAAAACATACCATAGCACCCTGTGAACATTGTCTATCTCCATGTGATCTACCGCATCTTCTGCACTGATCTGCAGCAGGTCTCTGTCCTCCTATGACAATGCCCTTTGCTGGGGCTACAGTCGAATAAGTAGGAGATCTAGCATATCTATCTCGTGTCCCCTCTATCCGTGATCTCTTGCCGAAGGATTTCTTTCCCCCTCGATAACTAAAATCTCTAGCCAGCCTCTTCTTCTGCAAGTCTTGGCTACGGCTAAACTTCCCAAACTCGGAAGCATTCCTCTCGTACTCCTGCTCACATAGTTGCACCCTGCGCACTGCCTCCTCATAAGTCACTATGTCTAATGGGACAAACTTGGACCGTAGCATCGGTCTCAACCCGTCGATAAATCTGTGGACCTTCCTGGTCTCACTATACATAGTATCCGGGTCGTATCTCCCTAGGGATAGGAATCAAGTCTCATACTCGTCCACCGATAAACTCCCCTGGTTGAGTCTCAAAAACTCTGCATGTAACTTCCGCTGTGCGGTGTCAGGAATAAACTGCCTCCTAAAGGCCTCCCGAAATATATCCCAAGTGATATCCGTGTGTCGGGATCTCAATATAGGTCGGGTGGACTTCCACCAATGCTCTGCGGCTCCCTTCAGTAGGAACGCAGCAAACGCGACCATCTCCGAGGTCGTACACTCGAAGAATCCGTAGAGCTTCTCTAGCTCTGCCAACCACTCCTCCGCAGCTACGGGGTTCTTGACCCCACTAAATGATGGAGGTCTAAACTTCTGGAACTCCCTCAACCGATGCAGGTCACATCCATATCCTAATCCACTGCCACCCGAAACCGGTGGGGGTGTAGGAGTATCTACTGTCCTCTGTGCATCAGTTGTCTGCGTAGGTGTATCAGGGGCAACTGCCTCTCCAGTAGCAGCTCCTACCTCCTGTCTCTGCCTACCTGGCATCGTCTGTGCCAGTATCTCTATAATAGTCTCGAGACCACACTCTAATCTCGTGAAACGCGTCTCGGCACACTCGGGTGCCTCAGTAGCACCTGGAGTCTCATGCGTAGGTAATGGTCCGGCAGCGGCTCGTCCCTCGGGTCTATCTCCCCGGCCTCGAGCCCTACCTCTCATACCTCTACCACTACGCGTATTTTCCATTTAGGCAAAGTTCCTGCATTCTTAATAATGAATCAGTCCATTTCCTATCTGGTATACACAGTTATATCTAAACACAGCACAGTACTATGGGGATGTACACTTTCCTATATTCTAACACCGACTCACATCAGACCAACTTCGGCTCTGATACCATCCTGTCAGGACCCCAGTTTCAATCCTTGACTTTAACCAAAAACCACAATAAATTTTTCGCATTTTTAACTTACCTTTCCTCTCTTCACTGGTTGGGCTGTGATTCGATGTCAGAGTCTTCACTTACCATAATATCCATTCTCATACATACATGTCAATATATTAATTCTGACTCTAGTTGCTTTTATTATACATGTAAGATTTTATAAAATCTAATACGATTACATTTACATTCCCTATAATATATAACGTATACATCACTGTGTTGTTTCTATGTTTAGATACTCAACTGTACATAATAAGTATACCTGATGAATCGATAGGAACTAGCAGTGGACTCTGGGACACTCTCCCACGATAACTCTCGTTCTACTGACGCTCTGTAGAGAGATGTAAAGAAAAGGGGGGTGAGCATAACGCGCTCAGTAAGGAAATCAGGCAAGCAAGTAGATATCCACACTATCTACTCAAAATAGTGCTATGCCTTGAAAACATTATTTCCTTAACTCACTTTAAAAGCATGTCTTGAAATATAATATATATGTACTTGTACAGAATAAATCCCATGTACAGAAATCATGCTTTATTTCTCAAAAGTAGGCATGTAGTGCAACACAATGCATTTATATATAAATCATGCCTTTATGTAAATCATGCCATGTATATTTAAATCACATATAAATATGGCATCAAATGATTCACAACACAAATCGGAGTCCGACCCATCCCTCAGGTCTGTCCGCAGTTTAAATCAGTAAATCAACCAAGGTGATATATCATGTAAGACTCTGTGGTACATGTAAATAGTATCCTGGATTATGATCATATCCGATGTGATCCCAAGCAACACAGTACTAGGTGTGCGGGGCATCACCGCTGTAACGGGAGGGGGGTCAGTCCATCACAACCGCCAGCTATATCCTCCTCAACTCCATAACAACACACGGTACAGCGTACACCTCGTGCCACTCAGACACGGTACAAAGTACACCCGTGGACCCGTTCTCATGGCCAGAGTGCCTACCATAGGACTTAGCTCTCACTCCCGTGGAACTTATCAACATCACAGTCAGGGTGCCTAACAGAGGTCTTAGCCCTCGCGCCTCTGGAAATATCATACCACGTCTATACCAACCTCATGCGGATATCCTCTCTAGCTATGACACACAGTCACGCAAGGTCTCAGGCATGGGTTTCAACATGTATTACATATCACATACAGTGTGCGTTTTGAGTGCGACTCACAGTCGTTACTCCGCTCAAACATTGTTTCACATCATAAAACTCAACTCTAGTGCGAGCACTCTCAAGCAACTAGGTCAATGCATAGTTTATGTATTAAATCAAGTACAAGCAATAGCTCCCAGTACTATGCTATGCACAATATCAAAATCAAGTACGAGCAATAGCTCCCAGTACTATGTCATGTATAAACCATGAAGAATCGAGTACGAGCTACGCTCTAGCACTCTGTCATGCATATATCATTCAAAGCTGAGTACGAGTAAAACTCCAGTACTCTATCATGCATGTCATGAAAATCTAGTGCGTATCAAATCCAGCACTAATATTATGTGGAAAACATATGAATCCCAGTGCGAGCTGTGCTCTAGCACGATTCATTCTCACATAATATGATAGATGGCTATTTAAAAAGGGATTGTTTATAAAACATCAAAATCAGCACTAAAAGTGTGCTTAAGTCATATCAACCTTAAAATCATTAGCCCATCTATTTATTTTCATGCTAATAACAATTAAACACTCACAATAGCATTTTCCATGCTTTTTGCAACTTCTCACAAAAGTTAACTTTTTGACTAACTCGGGGCAAAATCGTAATTTGCCACTATCGGGTCACAATAATTATTATTCACTTTCTCTGACCCTCAGAGTTTTTAAGTGAATGCAGAAGCAGTTGAAAATACGTGCAGGTATCTCTAACTACTCGCAAAAGTCCCTTACCTCGGATCACGTCAAGTGACCTCACTTCCTCGGTGCTGCTAAATCCCGCAGTCCGATCAGCTCTCGATGTAAACTCCGGAGCTGTAAATAACCATTCCTCAGGTTAATTATAATTTTCCTACTGTATTACACATTAATACAGTTTAATTTCCCTTAATGGGCCTTAATCCGTATTAAGCCCGTTTTTCACTTATTATTTCTCTTCATCAGGGTCTATCGACTTATTGGGTCTATCAATACCCATTGGGCTTTATTCCAAGCTCTTTGGATAGCCCGTATATCATTTACGACATTTAATTCAAAATTCCGAATATAATTCACTAATACAGAATTTAATCCGAAATGCGTAAATTAAATCTTAAATACGCAATAATCACATAATTTATCGTAAATGAACTTTACTTACCTGAGAATATGCGATGGTACACAAATCGAAGTTCGATCGGGCTTCCGTTTGGAATTTATCGTCGAATTGCACAATTTATTATATTTAACTCCGGGTCAATTTTTGATTAAATATAATTTAAATAAATTCATCGGAAATCAAATCGGTCACTTTTAACCTCGTATCGACTTACCCGAAGTCCGGTGAAATCTCGAAAATTTTCCTTTTCCTTTTTCTTTCTTTTTCCTCTTTTTCCCCTTTTCTCCTTGGCTGAACCGGTCCGGTCCGGTTCAGCACAGAACCTTCTCCCCTGAACCGCCGATCGGTTCAGGCATCCTTTGGTCGTACCGACGTATTCCGGCCGGTTCCCGACGCATCACCACCGCAGTTCGGCGCGCCTAAGCCTGGGCAACACTCGGCTGGGCTCGATCGGGACCAAGCACCGCCGGTGGCCGCCGAATCTCTTCTTTTCTTCCGCGGCTTCTCCTCTTCGATTCGCCGGCGTCCGACGTCGGTGGAGGTCGTGACTGGTGCCGATGGGTGCGCACGGTCCTCCTCTTCCTTTTTCGGCCGCTTGCCTGCCCGTGGGGTGGCCGGTGCTCGCCGTCCGGTGGTCTTCTCCCTCGGGTCGGCTTCCACACGTTTTCTCTGTTCTCTCTCCCCGATTTTCAATCTGTTTCTCTTTTTTTTTTTCATAATATATTTTTATTATTATTTTATTATAAAAAAATAATAATAAAAATCCCAAAAATATCCCAAAAATATCCCATAAATATATAAAAATATCTCAAAAAATTATATTAAATTCATTTAATCCGTAAA
Source organism: Firmiana major (assembly GCA_033439115.1). Taxonomy (NCBI): domain Eukaryota; kingdom Viridiplantae; phylum Streptophyta; class Magnoliopsida; order Malvales; family Malvaceae; genus Firmiana; species Firmiana major. Next base: position 35,687,648 of record CM065907.1, on the reverse strand, counting down.
TGAATTTATCAGTCCGATTTTACCTTTTCGGTATATTTTTTCACTATTTTTGGGCTCATTTTTCGAGGCAAAAATTCCGATAAATTCTAATAAATTTATATCTTGATCAATTGGGCTCGAAATTAAATATTTTCCTCGATTTTGATCAAGATTCCTCAATTTCATATTTTTAATGAAATTCTCTTATCGAAATTATACCGAATGTCAGTCATTTGATCGTTTTACCCCTGCACTCGTTCGGGAATTAACTTAACCCTTATCTCGTTGTTATGTAGCTTACATGCATTTTTAATTTCTCAAATAGTCGATTGCATGATAGTAAATACTCTTCTTATGATTCAACTATAATTACATAGTGTTCATACACATAGGAATCATAAGGTACAAGCTACAAAAAATCCGGGTCTGACAACTCATGCTCCTCCTAAGACTTCGAATACAACAAGATGTCATTGATAAAGACGATATCAAACTTATCCAAGTATGGCTTGAACACATCATTCATCAAAGCCATAAAAGCTGGGGGAGCATTCGTCAATCCGAATGGCATAACCAAGAACTCATAATGGCCATATTGGGTCTGAAATGCTGTATTGGGTACATCTCCACTCCGAACTCTCAACTGGTGGTACTCAGGCCTCAGATCAATCTTAAAAAAGACCTGCGCTCCCCGAAGCTGATCCAACAAATCATTGATGTGTGGAAAGGGATACATATTCTTAATGGTAGCTTTATTCAACAATCTGTAATCTATACACAATCGGAGGCTTCCGTCCTTCTTCTTCACAAATAAAATTGATGCTCCGCAAGGCAAAACACTCGGTCTGATGAACCCCCTATCCAACAGCACCTGCAACTGTCTCTTGAGCTCCTCTAGCTCAACTAAGGCCATGCAATATGGTGGTTTTGAAATAGGCTTCATACCAGGTACCAAGTCTATACCGAACTCCGTCTCTTTATCTGGTGGTAACCCTAGCAAATCATCTAAAAAGACATCTGAGAACTCCCTAACCACAGGGATATCTGCCAACTTCGTATGCACCACATCCGTATCATCCACATATGCAATGAAGCATCTAATCACATCTGATGAAGCATCAATTGTGCCCTAGTCCAAAGCATGTACTCGCCCTCGACCAACCACCTGCTTCCCCTTCTCCTCAGCTGTCGCTCTCCTCCTCAGAGCAAATGTATCAACTGGAGCTCTCTCTGGCTCCTTGCCCTTCTGTGGGGCATGATTAATCCATTTTGGGTAAGCTTTTGCAATATGCCCTTGTTTGCCACATCGAAAATAAACTATGGGAGTCATCAGACAAGGTCTACTGCCATGATATATACCGCATCTACTGCACTGCTCAGTAGTAAGCCTCTGTCCTCCAATAACAATACCCTTCACTGGAGCTATGGTCGGGTATGCAGGAGGTCAAACAGGTGTCTCTCGCACCTCCTCAATTCGTGGTCTCTTACTGAAGAGCCTCTTCCCTCCTTGATAACTGAAACCTCTATCTCTAATCAGCCTCTTTTTCTCTCTATCTTAGCTTCGACTAACCTTTTCAAACTCAGAGGAATTCCTCTCATAGTTCTTCTCATAAAGTTGTGCCCTGTGCACTGCCTCCTCATACGTAGTAATATCTAGTTCAACCAATCTAGACTGTAGTATCGGTCTCAGTCCATCAACAAATCTACGGATCTTCCTGGTCTCACTATACATAGTGTCGGGGTTATACCTCCCTAGGGATATAAATCTAGTCCCATACTCATCCACCGATTGACTCCCTTGGCTCAACCCCAAAAACTCAGCCTGTAGTCTCCGTTGGGCCATATCTGGAACAAATTGCCTCCTAAAGGTATCCAAAAATATCTCTCAATCGATCTCTATATGTCGAGCTCTCAATATCGGTTTGGTGGACTTCCACCAATGTTCTACCGCTCCCTTCAGCAGGAACACAGTAAACACAACCATGTCTGATGTCATACACTCAAAGAACCCATATAGCTTCTCCATCTCTCTCATCCACTCCTCAGCAGTAATTGGCTCCTTGACCCCACTAAATGATGGAGGTCTAAACTTCTGAAACTATTATAAATGATCCTGTAAGACCCAGATTCTTGATGTAGCTTATTCCTTATGATTCCTATATGTATGAACATTTTATTATGTTAGTTGACTCATAAGAAGAGTATTTACCTAATGATCGTGTAAGTAAAGTTGTTTAACACACATAAGTTACATAGAGGTAAAATGAGGACAATAAGAGCCACAGGCTAAACGGAGAGGATCTAAATCATTTTGACTGAAGAGAAGAACCTAAAATGAGAAACTATAAGGAACTCATGAAGGAGAGTCGGTTTGATTTGGTCCCGAAAACATAGATCAAGAGTAAACGCCAAAAAGGGGCTAAACGAGTCCGAAATGATCCATTTGAGGTGTTTTAAACATATTCACCTCTCGAAAATGGCCAAAACATAAAGACGAGAGTGTAAACCATAAGATATGACACTTTCAAAATTTTGAAAAAAAAGTCAAACATGGTCAATGGTCAAGAAAAGTCAAAGGTAGTTAAGAAAAGTGCACTTTGACCATAGTTGACTAACCATGGTTAAAATTTAACCTAAGTATGTTAAAAAAATGGGGAAGAAATATTTTTGGTTAAAACAGAAGATATTTATCCCTCAAAGTAAGAAAAATTGATTTAATCGAAATTTGGATTCAATTATACGGGTAAAACGTAATGGGCAAAAGTTGGAAATTTTAAAGCCCATTAAGGTATAACAAGTGTGGGTCGAATTTCTTACACCCATTAGGCCAAATTGCTGGGTTGATTTATAGGCCCAATATGAATTCAATTGAAGGGCCAATAAGTATTAAAAATTTCAGCCCAAAATCCCAAGAGGAAGGCCTAAACCGAGAGGCCCAAAGTTAAAGCCCATTAGTTAAGTTAAAGCCTATTAGTAAATTAATTTAAAGCCCAAATTGGTAACTATAGCCCAAACCCATTCAAGCCCAAATTTAAGGCTGAATTTTAAGACTTAATAACTAAGTCTTTAGGCTAGAAAATCAGCCATCTCATTGTTTTCTTCAACCCATCGTTCTCGGAAAGCTTAAGGAAACCATAACTAAAATAGTTTCAAGCTTTCTTACACTAAAAATCACTAGGTTAGAGACATATTTGGAACTTGCAAGCTTCATGGAAGTTGTTCCAAATTGAGAGAAGATTAACATATCTTGGAATTGGCTATCAAGGAGCCGTATTAAGAGAGACAAATTTGAGGGAAGTCTCAGCCACAAGGGGAAGTGTAAGCTAGGTATATATTCAAGCTTCCTAATTCATATATGTTAATCTATGAATTATTCTAAGTTGATTGGTATATGTTTAATGCATTGAAACACATGAAATCACCATGAATATGGATTGGTCGAAAATGGGTATTTGTAAATTGATGAATACCCATATGATTTTAAGGCATGAATAGGTTAGTATACATGTGTTTATGATTATGACATAGTTAGTTTTAATCAATTTGATCAATTGGTGGGTGAATTGAAGTTGGCAATCAAGGTGTTTGATAAAATGCCTAAGTGAACTAAGTTAAAGCTTAAGACAATTGCCAACCAAGTGTATGATGAAATGCCTAAGTGAAGGCTAGCCAAAGGCCATGGATGGTGTGGTACTTGACATGATGGCTCTCGGCCACATGCCATAGCCGAGAGGCCAAATTAGGCCAAGCTGACTTGGTTTCGACCCAATAAGGTGTAGTGGGCCTCGGACAGGCCCAATAAGAGTTGGTGGGCCCCACAAGCCCAATAGACCCAACTGAAATGAATAGCAAAATGGAAATAGGCTTAAGGTAGTGTTGGCCCATTAAGGTTCATTAAGGCCCAATAAGAGTAAATGGCCCATTAAGTGAAATAGACTGTATTAAATGTGAAATACAGTAGACAAAGTGTAGTTAACGAAATAAATGGTTATATACAGCTCCAGAGGTTATACTAGGAGCAAATAGGACTGCAAGACCGAGTAGAGTTGAGAAAGTAATTTCGCTGAGAGTGATTACAAGTCAGGGAATTTTGAGAGTAGTGAGAGATATCTGCGTGTATTTTTGTCTGCTTTTACATTCACTTAAAAAAGTTTGAGGGTTAAAAATTTAAAAGACCTAGAAAAGGTAAATTACGATTTTACCCCTACTAAGGGTAAAAAGTCAACCTTTAGGAAAAGTCCTAGAAAGCATGGAATTGATGTTTTTAAATGTTTTAAATGCTGTTTAGCAGATGCATAGATAGATTGGCAGATGTTTTCTTGTTAAATACGAAAACAACACAATATAGTGCCGATTTGATTTAATTGAATGAATTTGATTTAAATAAGCCATCTATCGAGTTATGTGAAAACAAATCATGTTGGAGCACCGCTCGCACTTGATTTTATATGTATTATGCATAACAAAGCACTAGAGTGTTGCTCGTACTTGATTTTATATGATTGATGCATGATAGAGCACTGAAGCATTGCTCGTACTCAGTTTTACATGACATAGTGCTGGAGCATTGCTCGCTCTAGATCTTTATAAATTGTGCATGAGGTAGTCCTGGAGTTTACTTGTACTTACCAGTTTTGAAAGTGATAGCATGAAATAGCCGTGCTGGAGCCTTGTGTAGATTGTGTGTCGCATCAATTATATGCTTGTACATGTATTTTGAGATATGGTAGAGGGCTATCAGAACTGTTATTGGGTCCATGGAGTACTTTGTACCGTGTATGACACATGAAATGCATTGTACCATGTGTACATGATGTTATAGAGATGTAGAGTTGTTGGTTAATTGTTAAGGATTTGACCAACCTCCTGTTACAGCAAGTGAGGCCCCACACACCGAGTACTGTGTAGCTTAGGATCACCGAAAAAGGGAATATGATCATAATCCTCGAACAAGTAGTCACCTATCTCACTTGATATTTCTTGTTTGAATTGTCACATGATTTTATAAATTGGGTAAACCCGAGGGATGGGTTGAGCCTCGACATGTGACTTTGTGTGTTATAAAGGGTAAACCCGAGGGATGGGTGAAGCCTCGATTTCCATGTTTTAACATGATGAAATGACATCTTTACTTTGATTTAAATGATATGGAATAATGAAATTTGATTTACAGTATTTACATGAGAATGCAATATTTTGCAGGAATTGCTGAGGTTATTAAACCAGCATGTTTTCAGTAAACACTGATGATTTGTATCTATATATACATATTTACATAAATATTTCAAAGAAAGATACATGCTTTAGATGTGAAATGAAAAGGAATATTTTCAAGGCACAACATTATATTTTATAGATAGTGTGGTTATCTACTTGCTTGCTTGATTTCCTTACTAAGCTAGTGAGCTTACCTCTTTCATTTTTTGCCTCTCTATAGAGCATCCGCAGTAGATAGAGTACAGTTGAGGACTAGTATTCCTTTTGTCCGTTGCATTCCTATTGAGCGAAAGGTATACACATCACGTACAATTTTGTATCTGAACATATAAATAGCATAGTGATGTACACATATGTAATATTTAGGGATGTATTGCATTTGTATAATATTACAATGAATTCACTAATGGTACAAAAGTTAAATTACAGTCAATAGATAGCCATTATTGACATGTATGTATCAATATGAATGTTGACATGGTAAGTAAAGGTGAGGATACTAATACCGAATCATAGCCCAACTGTTAACGGTGGAGTTATGACAGAAGGAAAGGTAAGGTAAAAGTGAAAAATTAGTAGTGATTTTCATAAAAGTCGGTCGTGACAGATCCAGATCACAACCATACCCCAAACCACTACTGCCCTGTCGTGGAGTAATAGAAGAAGGCGTATCCTGAACTGGTGCGAGTGTAGGAGTATCTGTAGGCTGTGGCATTTGTGTAGGCTCTGCAGGTGTGTTAGGTGTAGCTGAGTATCTAGTTGCAGTCTAAACCTCTGGACCCTATCTACCTTGCATAGTCTGTGCTAACATCTCTACAATAGTCTCCAGGATACACTTTACCTCGTAAAGCATGCCTTGGTACTCTCTCGTACCTTAGTGGGACCCTATGGCGTATGGTCGGATGAGGAGTCATCTCAGCCTTCAGGCCTACCTCTAGGGCCTCTAGCTCTTCCTCTCGACATCGCCCCTCTACTACGGCTGGTATTAGCCATAAAGGCTCGATTCCTGCATTCATAAACCATTAATTAGTTCGATTCCTATCTCGGAATACATAATTGTATCTAAACACAACACAGTGATATGGGGATGTGCACTTTCCTATTTACTAACACCGACTTACATCAGACCAACTTTGCTCTGATACCATTCTGTCACAACTGACTTTTACCAAAAACCATTACAAATTTTTCATTTTTTACTTACCTTTCTCTTTACCAATAGTTGGGTTGTGATTCGGTGTTAATATCATCACCCTTACTCACCATATCATTCATTCCACACGATGCATACATGTCAATATAATTATCTATCAACTGTAAATACTTGTATACCATAAGTGAGCTCACATATAATTAAATATAAATACATCCCCCATTATTACATTTTCTACATCACTGTGCTGTTATATGTTTAGATGCAAAATCGTACGTGATGTGTATACCTTTCGCTCAATGGGAAATGCAGCGACAAAAGGAATGTTAACCCTCAACCGTACTCAAACTGCTGCGAATGCTCTGTAGAGAGGTGAAAAATGAAAGGGGTGAGCTCACTAGCTCATTAAGGAAATTAGGCAAGCAAGTAGACAACCACACTATCTACTGAAAATAATGTTATGCCTTGAAATATTATTTCCTTAACTTACGTTAAAAGAATATATTGGAAAATCAATATAGTATGTATATTAAATCACATGTACTGAAATCATGCTAAGTTCTCAAATAAAGGCATTTCATGCAAAATACTATATCTTTACAAATTCATAATGCCTTTAGATAAATCATGCCATTTAAATCAAATCACAATAAATATGGCATTTCAAAAATCACAACACATCAATCGGGTTTTGACCCATCCCTCAGGTCTACCCAAAGTCATAAAAACATGTGATATAGTCATGTGAGACTTGGTGGCTATATGCAATAATATCCTGGACTATGGCCATATCCAATAATGGTGATCCCAAGCTACGCAGATCCTAGTGTACAGGGCATCACTACTGTAACGGGAGGTGGGTCGAATCCTCACAACTGCCAGCTATCAACTCCTCAACTCCATACATCACAACAATACAACACATGGTAGAGCATACTCCGTGACACACAGAAAGTATAATGTACACCCGTGGACCTTATCTTAATGGATAATCAATGCCACGTCTCTAAATCAAGATGTGAATATCTCAATAGTGTGACACTCAGTCTACACGAGGAAATCGACATGGTTTTATCATCATATCATGCATATCACATTACTGCAATGCGAGCCTTGAGTGTGACTCACAGTCATCACCCCGCTCAAATCACTATTTCACACATATAAAAACTTGAACACTAGTGCGAGTAACACTCTAGCACTAGGTCATGCATAGTTCACATTTCAAAACAAGTACGAGCTATCGCTCCAGTACTATGTTATGCACAAAACTCATTTAAATCAAGTATGAGCAATGCTCCAATACTATGTCATGTATAAACCATGTAAAACTGAGTATGAGCAATCACTTCAGCACTCTATCATGCATATCATGGAAATCTAGTGCGAGTAACACTTCAGCACTAATTATGCAGAAAACATATGAAATCAAGTACGAGTTGTGCTCCAGCATGATTTGTTTTCACATAATTCGATAGATGGCTCTTTTAAACACTGATGTTTTCAAAACATTAAAATCAGTACCATAAATTGTGCTATTTCTCATCAACCATGAAAACAATTAGTCCATCTATCTACTTTTCTACTAAACAACAGTAAAAACACTCAAAACTGTGGTTCCATGCTTTTTTTAACTTTTTCCAAAAGTTGACTTTTTCCTTTAATAGGGGTGAAATCGTAATTTACCTATATTAGGTCGCTATAAATATTATTCACTTTCTCTGACCCTCAGACTTTTTAAGTGAATGTAAAATTAGACAACACTACGTGCATATATCTCTAACTACTCGTAAAAGTCTCTTACTTGAAATCACTCTGAGTGAAATTACTTTCTCAATGTTGCTCGATCACGCAGTCCGATTCGCTCCTACTATAATCTCTGGAGCTGCATATAACCAGTTATTTGGTTAATTATACTTTTTCATATGTATTTCACTATAAATACAGTCTATATCACTTAATATGCCCGTTTACTCTTATTCGGCCTTATGAACCTTAATGAGCCTAACACTGTCTTAAGCCCATTTTCATTTTACTGTTCATTTTCATTAGGCCTATTGGGCTTGTAGGGCCCACCATTCCTTATTGGGCCGAGACCACATCGCCAAGGTCTATTTGGCCTCTCGGCCATGGCATGGGGCCGAGAGTCATCATGTCGTCGGTCACTCCACCATCATGCCAACCTTGGCTATTTACTTAGCCAACTTTACTTAGGCATTCTATCAAACACCTTTCATGCATGTCTTAAGCTTTCCTATAGTTCATGTTGGCATTTTATCAAACACCTTATAAACCAGCATCATAAACCATCCATATGAACAAATTGATTAAAACTAAGCATGCCATAATCATGTATACATGCTTACCAACCTATCCATGCCTTAAAATCACATAGGCACTCATCAAAACTCATATACCAACTTTCAGCCATCACTTGTTCATGGTGATTTTGTGTGTTTTGATCCATAAAGCATATACCAATCAACTCCATATAATCCCTAGATAAACATATATGAAGTTGGAAGATTGAAAACTTACCTAGCTTATAGTTATCAGTTAGCCGAAACTTTGAAGAATTTCGGGTTGCTCAATATGGCTCCTTGATGGTTGGTTCCAAGATATGTTATTCCTCTCTCTCAATGTGGAATAACTTTCATGAAGATTTCTTGATCCAAATTTGTCTCTAGGTAGGTGATTTCTAGATAGAGAAAGCTTAAGAGTGTATGCCTCCTAAAATATCAACCATAAATATCCTAAAAATCGGCCTATGGATTGGGCTTGTCAATTGGATTTGGGCTCTGTAACTTTGGGCTTAAGTTTTAGGCTTAGCCATTTAACTAATGGGTTTAAGTTTTAGGCTTTCGGTTTATACTTTTCCTTTGGGCTTTTGGGATGGAAATGTTTCTACAATTTGGGCCTTAAATTGACTTCATATTGGGCCCACCAAATGGCCCAACAATTTGGCCCAATGGGCCTAAGAAATTCGCCCCACATTTGTGATACCTTAATGGGCTTTAAATTTGCAACTTTGGCCCATTGTGTTTTACCCTTTAAATTTAATCCGGATTTTGATTAAATCAATTTTCCTTACTTATGGGGATGAATATCTTGTGTTTTAACCAAAAATATTTCTTCCCCACTTTTTAAACATATTTAGGTTAAATTCTAACCATGGTTAGTAAACTATGGATAAAGTCCATTTTTCTTAACTACCATTGACTTTTATTGACCATTGACCACGTTTGACTTTTTCTCAAAAATCCAAAAGTGTTCATTTCCATGGTTTACACTCTTATCATTACATCTTAGCCGCTTTCGGTAGGTTAATGTGCCAAAAACACCTCAAACGAACCATTTTGAGCTCGTTTAGCCAGTTTTTAGTGTTTACTCTACTTCAATGTGTTTGGGACCAAATTAAACCAACTTTCCTTCATGAGCTCTTTATATTCTAACATTATAAGTTGTTATCTTTAGTCAAAATGATTTAGATCCACTCGGTTTAGCCTGTGGCTCTTATTGCCCTTATTTGGCCTTTTATGTAGCTTATGTGTGGTTAATCACTTTACTTACACTATCAATCAAGTAAATACTCTTCTTATGATTCAACTAACATAATAAAATGTTCGTACTTATTGGAATCATAAGGAATAAGCTACAACAAAAATCTGGGTCTTACATTGTAAGTACTCTTTTCTTATAAGTGTACTCATATATATGTTAAATACAAATACATCCCCAATGTTAAATACGTTCACATCATTGTGCTTTTACACTGTTCAGATACAAAATGTAGCGAATGGGTATACCTTTCGTTCAATGGGAATGCAGAGGACAAAAGGAATGCTAGTCCTCAGCCGTACTCTATCTACTGCGGCCGCTCTGTAGAGAGAAAGAAAATGAAAGGGGTGAGCTCACTAGCTCAGTAAGGAAATCAGACAAGTAAGTAGACAGCCATACTATCTATTGAAAAGAATGCCGTACCTTAAAAATATTATTTCCTTAACTCGCGTTTAAAAGTATGAATTGAAAACTGATGTAACGGTACATATTAAATCTCATGTACTGAAATCATGCTAGGTTCTTAAATATAGGCATTTTATGCAAAATACTGCATCTTTATAAATTCATAATGCCTTTAATTAAATCATGCCATTTATATTCAAATTATAGTAAATATGGCATTTCAACAATTCACAACACATCAATCGGTATAATCATGTGAGACTCAGTGGCTAAATGCAATAATATCTTAGACTATGGTCATATCTTATAATAGTGATCCCAAGCTGCACGATCTCGGTGTGCAAGGCAATCATTGCTGCAACGAGAGGTCAGTCAAATCGTCATAATCGTCATCTATCAACTCCTCAACTCCACACATCACAATAACACACGGTAAAGCGTACTGCATGACACATGCATGGTACAACGTACACCCGTGGACCCTATCTCAATGGATAATTAATGCCACATCTTTAAATCCACATGCGAACATCTCATCAATGTGACACTCAATCTACACAAGGAAATTGACACAAGTTTTAAATCACATCATGCATATCACATATCTGCAGTGCGAGCCTTAAGTGTGACACATAGCCAACACCCCGTTCAAATCACTGTCTCAGTGAGAGCCTTGAGTGTGACTCACAGTCGACACCCCACTCAATCACTATCTCATACACATCACAAACTTGAACTCTAGTGCAAGTAGCACTCCAGCACTAAGTCATGCATAGTTCACCTTTCAAAACAAGTACAAGCAATCACTTCAGTACCATACTATGCACAAAACATGTAAAACTGAGTGCGAGCAATCGCTCCAGTACTCTATCATGCATATCATATAAATCTAGTGTGAGTTATACTCCAGCACTAATTTTTTTGTGGAAAACATATGAAATCAAGTGTGAGCTATGCTCCAACACGATTTATTTTCACATAATTCGATAGATGTTTCTTTGAAAGGGATGATTTTCAAAACATTAAATCAGCACCATAAATTGTGCTATTTCTGATAAATCATGAAAACATTAGCCCATCTATCTACTCTTCTGCTAAACAGCAGTAAAAATACTCAAAAACATGATTTCCATGCTTTTTATAACTTTTCCTAAAAGTTGACTTTTTACCATTACTAGGGGTAAATTGGTAATTTACCAATATCGAGTCGCTATAAATATTATTCACTTTCTTTAACCCTCAGACTTTTCAAGTGAATTTAAAAGCAGGCGAAACTACGAGCAGATATCTCTAACTACTCGTAAAATTTCCTTACCTGAAATCACTCTGAGCTAAATTTCTTTTTCAATGTTGCTCGGTCCCGCAATCTAATTTGCTCTCAATATAATCTTTGGAGCTGCATATAACCATTTATTTGGTTAATTACACTTTTCCTATTGTATTTCACATTTAATACAGTCTATTTCACTTAATGGGCCAGTTTACTCTTATTGGGCCTTAGTCACTTTAGTTGGGCCTAACACTGTCTTAAGCCCAATTTCACTTTATTATTGATTTTCGTTGGGCCTATTGGGCTTGTAGGGCCCACCAACTCTTATTGGGCTTGTCCGAGGCTCATTTCACCTTATTAGGTCGAAACCAAATTGGCTTGGCCTATTGGCCTTCATGGCCATGGCATGTGGCCGAGAGCCACCATGCCGTCGGTCACACCACCCCACGCCACTCATGACCATTTGCTAGCTAATTCACTTAGGCATTTTGTCAAAGACTTGGTTGGAAATGTCTTAAGTTTTAACTTAGTTCATTTAGGCATTTCATCAAACACCTTTATTGCCAATTGAAATTCATTCACCAATACACCAAATTGATTAAAATTAACTATACCATAATCATGTATACATGCATATCAACCTATACATGTCTTAAAATCATATGGGTATTCATAGAAAATGAAATACTCATTTTCGGCCAACATTAGTTCATGGTTATTTCATGTGTTTCAATGCATAAATCATACACCAATCAATTTAGAATAATTCATAGATTAACATATATAAATTTGGAAGCTTGAAATTATACCTAGCTTATACTTCTCTTTGTGGCCGAAACTTCCTTGAATTTTGTCTCTCCCAATATGGTTCCTTGATAGCCAATTCCAAGATATGTTAATCCTCTCTCAATTTGGAACAACTTCCATGAAGATTGCAAGTTCCAAATATGTCTTTATCTTAGTGATTTCTAGTGAGAGAAAGCTTGAACTGTATGTTGTTAATGGTTTTCCTCTTTGGCAGAGAGCTTTAAGGAAGAAGAAGGCAATTGTGTTGGCTGATTTTTAGATAGAAGACTTAGTCGTTAAGCCTTAAAATTCAATCCTAAATTTGGGCTTACTGGGTTTAAGTCATAGTTTACAATTTGGGCTTTAAGTTAATTAACTAATGGGTTTGAATTTTCAACTAATGGACCTTATCTTTGGGCTTCTCGGTTTGGGCTTTCCTTTTGGGCTTTTGGGCTGAAATTTTTACTACCAATTGGGCCTTCATTTGTCTCAATATTAGGCCCACAAATCGGCCCAATAGTTTGGCCTAATGGGCCTAAGAAATTCAGCCCACACTTGTTGCACCTTAATGGGCTTTAAAAATTCAAACTTTGGCCCATTGCGTTTTACCTAATAAATTTAATCCGGATGAATATCTTGTATTTTAACCAAAAATATTTCTTCCCCACTTTTTAACCATAGGTTAGTCAACTATAGTCAAAGTTCACTTTTCTTAACTACCATTGACCACGTTTGACTTTTTTCTCAAAATTTTAAAAGTGTTATATTTTATGGTTTACACTCTTGTCTTTATGTTTTGGCCGTTTTCGGGAGGCGAATATGTCTAAAACACCTTAAATGGATCATTTCGGACTTGGTTAACCATTTTTTAGTGTTTTCACCACTGATAGGCCCTAAGGGTATTACCGCAAGTGCATGGGTCGTACAAGTAATAATGGAATTTGAGTCCCGAGTTATCATCCCTCAGAGAAGTTGACTAGCCTAATTAACTACCAGTTAATCTTACCCTAAGTATATTCTAGCAAATTATGAGATTAAGGTGGGTGATCTACTAAGCTAGAATTGTAAATACCGAAAGCAATAAAATAATAAAACTATAAAATAAAGAAAATAAAATCGAGCAAAATTACTTACAGTGCTTAACGCAATTAAAATAAAAAACCTACAAAAGAAATTAAAATAGTTAAAACTAATTAACGCAATTAAAATAAAATGCAATTATGAAAATAACAAAGCAAGATAAATTAAACCAAATTTAACAAACCTAAAATGCAATTAAACTACTTAATCAAAATGCAATTTAAACTAACCTAAGATTTAATGAAATAAATTTACCCCTAATCAATTCTAAATGAACACTTAATTAACTATCATCCTAATTAAAACTAAGTTTTATACTACTATGCAAGAATACTAACATGCAATTCAATTAAAGACTCTAAACTAAGCTTAACAAATTAAATTGAAATTAAACTAAACTAACAATGCATGAAAATGAATTAATTAACTAAAATGAACTAGCCAAACAAAGCCTTAGATTTTAAATCATTCAAGAAGTCCCTCCAAACACTGTTCATTCTTCATTTTTCATTTTCATTTCCAGGTATGGCCTCGGGTTGGTAACTTAGGCGTGTCCAGCTGCTGTCCATGTGTCAGGACCCTTTCTCAATCCATGACTTTAACCAAAATCACTAAATTTTTTTTTTTCGCATTCTTAACTTACCTTTCTGCTCTTCAATGGTTGGGCTGTGATTCGATGTCAGAGTCCTCACTTACCACATCATCCATTTCATACATACATGTCAATATATTATTACTGACTGTAACTGCTTTTCTTATACATGTAAGATTATATAAAATCTAATACCAATACATTCCCCATAATATATATCGTATACATCACTGTGTTGTTTCTATGTTTAGATACATAACTGTACATAATAGGTATACCTGGCGATCGATAGGAACTAGCAGTGGACTCTAGGACACTATCCCTCGATAGCTCTCGCTCTACTGACGCTCTGTAGAGAGATGTAAAGAAAGGGGGGTGAGCATACAACGCGCTCAGTAAGGAAATCAGGCAAGCAAGTAGATATCAACACTATCTACTCAAAATAATGCTATGCCTTGAACACATTATTTCCTTTACTCGCTTTAAAAAGCATGTCTTGAAATATAATATATATACTTGTACAGAATAAATCTCATGTACAGAAAATCATGCTTTCTTTCTCAAATGTAGGCATGTAGTGCAAAACAATACATCGTATATAAATCATGCCTTATGTAAATCATGCCATGTATATTTAAATCACAATAAATATGGCATCAAATGATTCACAACACAAAATCGGAGTTCGACCCATCCCTCAGGTCTGTCCGCAGTTTAAATCAGTCAATCAATGTGATATATCTTGTAAGACTCTGTGGTTTATGCAAATAGTATCCTGGATTATGATCATATCCGAAAAGTGATCCCAAGCAACACAGTACTCGGTGTGCGGGGCATCACTGCTGTAACGGGAGGATGGTCAGTCCACTACAGCCGTCAGCTATGCGTAACACACGGTACAACGTACACCTCGTGCCACTCAGACACGATACAAAGTACACCCGTGGACCCTCACAGCCAGGGTGCCTCCCATAGGACTTAGCCCTCGTAACTATGGAAATATTTATACCACATTCACAAATACCCTCATGCTGGCCATCCTTTCAAAATGTGACACTCAGTCACATAAGAATGCGGCATGAATAGGTACCATGTATATAATATCACATACAGTGTGCGCCATCAAGTGCGACACACAATTGACACTGCGCTCGAACACTGTTTCACATCACAAACTCAACTCTAGTGCGAGTAATCTCCAGCAACTAGGTCAATGCATAGTTCATGTATTAAATCAAGTACAAGCAATAGCTCTCAGTACTATGCTATGCACAATATCAAATCAAGTACGAGCAATAGTTCCCAGTACTGTGTCATGTATAAACCATGAAGAATCGAGTACGAGCAACGCTCCAGTACTCTGTCATGTATCTCATGTAAAACTCGAGTACGAGCTAATCGCTCTAGCACTCTGTGTCATGCATATATCATATAAAACTGAGTACGAGTAAAACTCCAGTACTCTATCATGCATGTCATGGAAATCTAGTGCGTATAAAAATCCAGCACTAATGTATGTGGAAAACAAATGAATCCCAGTGCGAGCTGTGCTCTAGCACGATTCATTCTCACATAATATGATCGATGGCTATTTAAAAGGGATTGTTTATAAAACATCAAAATCAGCACTATAAAGTGTGCTTAAGTCACATCAACCTTAAAATCATTAGCCCATCTATTTATTTTCATGCTAATAGCAATTAAACACTCACAATAGTATTTTCCATGCTTTTTGCAACTTCTCACAAAAGTTGACGTTTTGACTAACTAGGGGTAAAATCATAATTTGCCACTATCGGGTCGCAATAATTATTATTCACTTTCTCTGACCCTCAGAGTTTTTAAGTGAATGTAAAAGCAGACGAAAATACGTGCAGGTATCTCTAACTACTCGTAAAAGTCCCTTACCTCGGATCACGTCACGTGACCTCACTTCCTCGGTACTGCTCAATCTCGCAGTCCGATTAGCTCTCAATGTAAACTCTGGAGCTGTAAACAACCATTCCTCAGGTTAATTATACTTTTCCTACTATATTATACATTAATACAGTCTATTTTCCCTTAATGTGCCTTAAAAATCCTTAATGGGCCTAACTAGGCCTTAAGTCCATTTTCATTTTACTACTAATTTTCGTTGGGCCTATTGGGCTTGTAGGGCCCACCAACTCTTATTGGGCTTGTCCTAGGCCCATTACACCTTATTGGGCCTAAAATAATTGGACTTGGCCCATTGGGCCTCTCGACCACATGCCATGGCCGAGAGCTACTCATGCCTCGGTTTCACCATGGCATGCCATTCATGCCTATTATCTAGCCATTTTCACTTAGGCATTTTCACAAACACTTGGTAGGCAACATTACCAATCATCACATAGTTCATTTAGGCATTTTATCAAACACCTTGATTGCCAACAATTTACATGTATTAATTAATCAATTTGATTAATTCTAATTACACCATTAACATTAATACATGTACACTAATCCATTTATGTCTTAAAATCATATTGACATAATTTTATATCCCATTGATCACTCTCGGCCTGACCCATTTCATGGTGATTTAATATGTTTCAATGCTTAAAACATATATCAACATACTTGAAATCATTCATACATTAACATATATGAAATTGGAATTTAGAAAATATACCAATTGTCGTGTTTACCCTTTGGCCGAAACTTTGGAGGCTTTCGGTTTGCACTCTATGGCTCCTTGATAGCCAATTCCAACATATGTTAATCTCCTTTCAATTTGGAACAACTTCCATGAAGAATGCAAGTTCCAAATATGCCTAATTCCTAGTGATTTCTAGTGAGAGAAAGCTTGGATGTTTATGTTTCAATGGTTTCTTCTTCTAGCCGGAATTGGTGTGATGAAGATGTCAATGGTGTGGCTGGATTTATAAGCCATATACTTAGCCATTAAGCTTTACTTTCCAGCCATTATACTTGACTTTCCAAGTCTTAGCCATGAGTCACCTTATGAGTCACCTTATGAGTCATAGTTAACTTTAACTATGGTTAGATATTTATCTCATGGTCTTTTCCAATTGGGCTTCTCGGTTTGGGCTTTCCTAATGGGCTTTCGGGCTGAAATTTTTACTATGTCTCGGGCCTTTTATTGTCTCAAAATTTGGCCGATCAATTGGTCCAACAATTCGGTCTAAAGGACCTAAGAATTTCGATATACGTTTAGTATACTTTAATGGGCTTTAAAATTTTCACCTTAGGCCCATTACGTTTTTAACCATTAAATTTAATCCGGAATCCTTCCGAATAAATTTTCCTTACTTCCAGGGATGATTATCTTGTATTCTGGCTAAGAATATTTTTCCCCAAATTTTCCTCCACACTTAGGTTAGTTTTTAACCATGATTAGTCAACTATGGTAAAAGTTCACTTTCTTAACTATAGTTGACTTTTTCCTTAACCATTGACTATGTTGACTTTTTCTCAAAATTTCGAGAGCGTCATATCTTATGTCTTACACTCTCGTCTTTATATTCCAACCGCTCCCAGTGGGTAATTTCACCCGAAACTCCTTTTCTCGCCAAAAA
This sequence comes from Firmiana major, assembly GCA_033439115.1. Taxonomy (NCBI): domain Eukaryota; kingdom Viridiplantae; phylum Streptophyta; class Magnoliopsida; order Malvales; family Malvaceae; genus Firmiana; species Firmiana major. The sequence goes on along the minus strand of CM065907.1, from coordinate 35,670,048 downwards.
GGTCCATTTTACCCTTTTTTAGCTTTTACTTTCATTTTATATGTTCGGGACTAAATCAAGCTGACTTTCCTTCATGAGCTTTCTACGCTCTCTTATTTTAAGTTCTTATTTTCAGTCAGAATGATTTAGAATAACTCGGTTTAGCCTGTGATACCCATCGCTCACATTAGGCATTTTATGTAGCTTTTGCGTGTTAATTCATTCCAAGAACACTTTAAGTCTAGTAAATACTCTTCTTATGATTCAACTATTATTACATAGTGTTCATACACATAGGAATCATAAGGTACAAGCTACAAAAAATCCGGGTCTGACAATCCTCCCCCACTCAGAAAATTTGGTCCTCCAAATTAGAATTAAGTCAGTCCTCAAATAGGTGAGGGTACTTCTCTCGCATCAGACTCTCTAGCTCCCAAGTAGCTTCCTCTGAAGTATGATGCTGCCAGAGAATCTTCACTAATCTGATGGTCTTCGATCTCAATACCTTCTCCTTCCTATCCAATATCCGAATCGGTCTCTCAACATATGACATGTCCTCTCGGAGCTCCAAAGGCTCGTAACTAATCACATGTGACGGATCCGGGTGATACTTCTGAAGCATCGATATGTGAAAGACGTTGTGGACACCTGATAAGTTCGGTGGCAATGCCAACCTATACGCCTTATCTCCCACTCGATCAAGTATCTCAAAGGGTCCAATATAGCGAGGATTTAGTTTCCCTCTCTTCCCAAATCTCGGTATGCCCTTGGAAGGAGAAACTCTCAAAAACATGGATTCACCAACTGCAAACTCTAGTGGCCTACGTCTCCTGTCAGCGTAACTCTTCTGTCTGCTCTGAGCTGTCCTCAGTCTCTCTACTATCAAGCGGACGTCCTCAGATGCTTGCGTAACCATGTCAAGAGCAAAAATCTTACGGTCACCCACTTCTTCCCATCCAATAGGGGAATGACATCTACGGCCATACAAAGCCTCATACGGTGCCATCCCGATACTCGAATGGTAACTGTTGTTGTAGGCGAACTTGGCTAGTGGCAGGTGGTCATCCCAGGAGCCTCGATAGTCTAGCACACATGCTCTCAACATGTCATCCAGAGTCTGTATGGTCCTCTCTGACTGACCATCTGTCTGAGGATGGAAAGAGGTGCTCAAACTCAACTGGGTTCCCATGGCTTCCTGAAAATGTCCCTAAAAGTGGGATGTGAAGCGGGAATCCCTATCAGAGACTATGCTCACTGGTACACCGTGTAACCTCACTACCTCGCGTACGTACAGTTCTGCTAATGAACTCAGAGTATCGGTCACTCTCATAGCTAGGAAGTGGGCTGACTTCATCAGTCTGTCAACGATCACCCATATAGCATCGTGATTCCTGCGGGTCCTCGGTAAACCCATCACGAAATCCATGGTGATATGCTCCCATTTCCATGTCGGTATAGGTAGAGGCTGCAATAATCCTACAAGTTTCTGATGCTCTACCTTCACCTGCTGACATATGAGACACTTTGCCACGAAGTCTGCTACATCTCTTTTCATACCCGACCACCAGTATACCTTCCGGAGGTTCTGATACATCTTGTTACTCCCCGGATGTAACATATACCTCGACGAATGAGCTTCCGCCAATATCAATCTCTTGAGTCCTGGATCCTCGGGAACACACAATCTGCCTCTGAACCTCAGTAGTCCATCAGAACTCAACTCAAAATCAGTCACGGTGCCCTTCTGCATCTGACTACTCACATCCATACAAAATGGATCAGTCTGCTGAGCTACTCTGATCGTGTCCAACAGATCCGGCTCCAAGCGTAGACTAGTTATCACATAGCCTGTATCTATGTCAGAAGGCACGACTCCCAAACTGAGGCTAGCAAACTGCTCTAGCAAATCATGTTCCCTAACCATCATGTACGATACCATCCCCAGGCTCTTCCTGCTCAAGGCATCAGCTACAACGTTAGCCTTACCCGGATGATAAAGTATCTCACAATCGTAGTCCTTCAGAAGCTCTAGCCATCTTCTCTGTCTCATGTTCAGCTCCTTCTGTGAGAACAGATACTTGAGGCTCTTGTGGTCGGTAAATATCTGGAACTGCTCACCATATAAGTAGTGGCGCCATACCTTCAACGCAAACACTACTGCAGCTAGCTCCAAATCATGGGTCGGATAGTTCTTCTCATGATCCTTCAACTGTCTAGATCCATAAGCAACTACCTTCCCATCCTGCATCACAATGCAGCCCAGTCCCTGATGCGAAGCATCGGTATACACTGCAAATCCTCCTGAGCTGGTAGGGATAGTGAGAATCGGAGCAGTGGTCAATCGACGCTTCAACTCCTCAAAACTCTTCTCACAATCCTCGTTCCATATGAACGGTGCACTCTTTCGAGTAAGACGTGTCAACGGAGCAGCCAACTTCAAAAATCCCTCAACGAATCTCCGATAGTATCCAGCTAAACCCAAGAAACTCCTGATCTCGGTGACTGTCTTCGGCTGTTCCCACTAAACTACAGCCTCTATCTTAGATGGATCAACTGATACACCATCTCTCGATACAACATGTCCCAAAAACGAGATCTGTGACAACCAAAAGTCACACTTGCTGAGCTTAGCATATAACTCATGCTCCCGTAACGTCTGCAGCATGCTCCTGAGGTGCTCCTCATGCTCCTCCTTGGATCTCGAATACACCAATATGTCATCGATGAAGACGATAACAAACTGGTCCAAATATGGCTTGAACACATCGTTCATCAAAGCCATGAAAGCAGTTGGAGCATTCGTCAATCCGAATGGCATGACCAAGAACTCATAATGGCCATATCGGGTACGAAATGCTGTCTTGGGTACATCTCCACTCCGAACCTTCAGCTGATGATACCCAGACCTCAGGTCAATCTTGGAAAAGACCTGTGCTCCCTGAAGCTGATCTAACAAGTCGTCAATGCATGGAAGGGGGTATCTATTCTTGATGGTGGCCTTATTCAACAATCGGTAGTCTATACACAATCGGAGGCTCCCATCCTTCTTCTTCACAAACAGAACCGGTGCTCCCCAAGGTGAAACACTCGGTCGAACAAAATCCCTATCCAACAGCTCCTGTAACTGTCTCTTGAGCTCCTCCAGCTCAACTAAGGCCATGCGATATGGTGGTCTTGAAATAGGCTTCGTACCAGGTACCAGATCTATACAGAACTCCATCTCTCTGTCTGGTGGTAACCCTGGCAATTCATCCGGGAAAACATCTGGGTACTCACTGACCACAGTGATATCTGACAACTCCGGATGTGCCTTATCCATATCTACCATGTACGCAATGAAACCTCGAATCACATCCGATGAAGCATCAGCTGTTCCCTGGTCTAAAGCATGTACTCGCCCTTGACCCATCACTTGTTTTCCCTTCTCCTCTGCCGTCGCTCTACCTCTCTGAGCAGGCGTACCAGCTGGAGTTCTATCAAACTCCCTGCCCCTCTGTGGTGCAGTCACAAATGGCGCTGGGCACTCTCTAGCCATGTGCCCCTGTTTCACACATCGGAAACATACCATAGCACCCTGTGAACACGGTCTATCTCCATGTGATCTACCGCATCTTCTGCACTGATCTGCAGTAGGTCTCTGTCCTCCCATGACAATGCCCTTTGCTGGGGCTACAGTCGGATAAGCAGGAGGTCTAGCATATCTCTCTCGTACCTCCTCTACTCGTGATCTCTTACCGAAGAGTTTCTTCCCTCCTCGATAACTGACATCTCTAGCCGGCCTCTTCTTCTGTATATCTCGGCTACAGCTAAGCTTCCCAAACTCGGAAGCATTCCTCTCGTAATCTTGCTCACATAATTGCGCCCTGCGCACTGCTTCCTAATAGGTCACTATGTCTAATGGGACCAACTTGGACCGCAGAACCGGTCTCAACCCGTCGATAAACCTGTGGACCTTTCTGATCTCACTGTACATGGTATCCGGGTCATATCTTCATAGGGATAGGAATCGAGTCTCATACTCGTCCACAGATAGACTCCCCTGGCATAGTCCCAAAAATTCTGCCTGTAGTTTCCGCTGTGCGGTGTCGGGAATAAACTACCTCCTGAAGGCCTCCCGAAATATATCCCAACTGATATCTGCGTGTCAGGATCTCAATATAGGTCGGGTGGACTTCCACCAATGCTCTGCAGCTCCCTTCAGTAGGAACGCAGTAAACGCGACCATCTCCGAGGTCGTACACTCGAAGAATCCATAAAGCTTCTCCAGCTCTGCTAACCACTCCTCAGCAGCCACTGGATCCTTAACCCCACTAAATGATGGAGGTCTAAACTTCTGGAATTCTCGCAACTGATGCAGATCACATCCATATCCTAATCCACTACCACCCGAAACCGGTAGGGGTGTAGGAGTATCTACAGTCCTCTGTGCATCAGTTGTCTGCGTAGGTGTATCAGGGGCAACTGCCTCTCCTGTAGCAGCTCCTGCCTCCTGTCTCTGCCTACCTGGCATCGTCTGTGCCAGTATCTCAATAATAGTCTCGAGACCACGCTCTAATCTCGTGAAGCGCATCTCGGCACACTCGGGTGCCTCAGTAGCACCTGGAGTCTCATGGGTAGGTAATGGTCTGGCAGCGGCTCGTCCCTCGGGTCTATCTGCCCGGCCTCGAGCCCTACCTCTCATACCTCTACCACTACGCGTATTTGCCATATAGGCAAAGTTCCTGCATTCATAATAATGAATTAGTCCGTCTCCTATCCGGTATACACAGTTATATCTAAACACAGCACAATACTATGGGGATGTATACTTTCCTATTTTCTAACACCGACTCACATCAGACCAACCCCTGCTCTGATACCATTCTGTCGGGACCCTTTCTCAATCCATGACTTTAACCAAAATCACTAAAAAATTTTTTTTCGCATTCTTAACTTACCTTTCCGCTCTTCAATGGTTGGGCTGTGATTCGATGTCAGAGTCCTCACTTACCACATCATCCATTTCATACATACATGTCAATATATTATTACTGACTTTAACTACTTTTCTTATACATGTAAGATTATATAAAATCTAATACCAATACATTCCCCATAATATATATCGTATACATCACTGTGTTATTTCTATGTTTAGATACACAACTGTACATAATAGGTATACCTGGCGATCGATAGGAACTAGCAGCGGACTCTGGTACACTATCCCTCGATAGCTCTCGCTCTACTGACGCTCTGTAGAGAGATGTAAAGAAAGGGGGTGAGCATACAATGCGCTCAGTAAGGAAATCAGGCAAGCAAGTAGATATCAACACTATCTACTAAAAATAATGCTAAGCCTTGAAAACATTATTTCCTTTACTCGCTTTAAAAAACATGTCTTGAAATATAATATATATACTTGTACAGAATAAATCCCATGTACAGAAAATCATGCTTTCTCTCTCAAATGTAGGCATGTAGTGCAAAACAATGCATCGTATATAAATCATGCCTTTATGTAAATCATGCCATGTATATTTAAATCACAATAAATATGGCATCAAATGATTCACAACACAAAATCGGAGTCTGACCCATCCCTCAGGTCTATCCGCAGTTTAAATCAGTCAATCAATGTGATATATCATGTAAGACTCTGTGGTTTATGCAAATAGTATCCTGGATTATGATCATATCCGAAAAGTGATCCCAAGCAACACAGTACTCGGTGTGCGGGGCATCACTGCTGCAACGGGAGGATGGTCAGTCCACTACAGCCGTCAGCTATGCGTAACACACGGTACAGCGTACACCTCGTGCCACTCAGACACAATACAAAGTACACCCGTGGACCCTCACAGCCAGGGTGCCTCCCATAGGACTTAGCCCTCGTAACTATGAAAATATTTATACCACATTCACAAATACCCTCATGCTGGCCATCCTCTCAAAATGTGACACTCAGTCACACAAGAATGCGGCATGAATAGGTACCATGTATATAATATCACATACAGTGTGCGCCCTCAAGTGCAACACACAGTCGATACTGCGCTCGAACACTGTTTCACATCACAAACTCAACTCTAGTGCGAGTAATCTCCAGCAACTAGGTCAATGCATAGTTCATGTATTAAATCAAGTACGAGCAATATCTCCCAGTACTATGCTATGCACAATATCAAATCAAGTACGAGCAATAGCTCCCAGTACTATGTCATGTATAAACCATGAAGAATCGAGTACGAGCAACGCTCCAGTACTCTATCATGTATCTCATGTAAAACTCGAGTACGAGCTAATCGCTCCAGCACTCTGTGTCATGCATATATCATATAAAACTGAGTACGAGTAAAACTCCAGTACTCTATCATGCATGCCATGGAAATCTAGTGCGTATAAAAATCCAGCACTAATGTATGTGGAAAACATATGAATCCCAGTGCGAGCTGTGCTCTAGCACGATTCATTCTCACATAATATGATAGATGGCTATTTAAAAGGGATTGTTTATAAAACATCAAAATCAGCACTATAAAGTGTGCTTAAGTCACATCAACCTTAAAATCATTAGCCCATCTATTTATTTTCATGCTAATAGCAATTAAACACTCACAATAGTATTTTTCATGCTTTTTGCAACTTCTCACAAAAGTTGACTTTTTGACTAACTAGGGGCAAAATCGTAATTTGCCACTATTAGGTCGCAATAATTATTATTCACTTTCTCTAACCCTCAGAGTTTTTAAGTGAATGTAAAAGCAGACGAAAATACGTGCAGGTATGTCTAACTACTCGCAAAAGTCCCTTACCTCGGATCACGTCACGTGACCTCACTTCCTCGATGCTGCTCAATCTCGCAGTCCATCAGCTCTCAATGTAAACTCCGGAGCTGTAAACAACCATTCCTCAGGTTAATTATACTTTTCCTACTGCATTATACATTAATACAGTCTATTTTCCCTTAATGGGCCTTAAAAATCCTTAATGGGCCTAACTAGGCCTTAAGTCCATTTTCATTTTACTACTCATTTTTGTTGGGCCTATTGGGCTTGTGGGGCCTACCAACTCTTATTGGGCTTGTCCTAGGCCCATTACACCTTATTGGGCCTAAAATAATTGGGCTTGGCCCATTGGGCCTCTCGGCCACATGCCATGGCCGAGAGCTACTCATGCCTCGGTTTCACCATGGCATGCCATTCATGCCTATTATCTAGCCATTTTCACTTAGGCATTTTCACAAACACTTGGTAGGCAACATTACCAATCATCACATAGTTCATTTAGGCATTTTATCAAACACCTTGACTGCCAACAATTTACATGTATTAATTAATCAATTTGATTAATTCTAATTACACCATTAACATTAATACATGTACACTAATCCATTTATGTCTTAAAATCATATTGACATAATTTTATATCCCATTGATCACTCTCGGCCTAACCCATTTCATGGTGATTTAATATGTTTCAATGCTTAAAACATATATCAACATACTTGAAATCATTCATACATTAACATATATGAAATTGGAATTTAGAAAATATACCAATTGTTGTGTTCACCCTTTGGCCGAAACTTTGGAGGCTCTCGGTTTGTACTCTATGGCTCCTTGATAGCCAATTCCAACATATGTCAATCTCCTTTCAATTTGGAACAACTTCCATGAAGAATGCAAGTTCCAAATATGCCTAATTCCTATTAATTTCTAGTGAGAGAAAGCTTGGATGTTTATGTCAATGGTGTGGCTGGATTTATAAGCCATATACTTAGCCATTAAGCTTTACTTTCCAGCCATTATACTTGACTTTCCAGGTCTTAGCCATGAGTCACCTTATGAGTCACCTTATGAGTCATAGTTAACTTTAACTATGGTTAGATATTTATCTCATGGGCTTTTCCAATTGGGCTTTCCTAATGGGCTTTCGGGCTGAAATTTTTTCTATGTCTCGGGCCTTTTATTGTCTCAAAATTTGGCCGATCAATTGGTCCAACAATTCGGTCTAAAGGACCTAAGAATTTCGATATACGTTTAGTATACTTTAATGGGCTTTAAAATTTTCACCTTAGGCCCATTACGTTTTTAACCATTAAATTTAATCCGGAATCCTTCCGAATAAATTTTTCTTACTTCCGGGGATGATTATCTTGTATTCTGGCCAAGAATATTTTTCCCCAAATTTTCCTCCACACTTAGGTTAATTTTTAACCATGATTAGTCAACTATGGTAAAAGTCCACTTTCTTAACTATAGTTGACTTTTTCCTTAACCATTGACTATGTTGACTTTTTCTCAAAATTTCGAGAGCATCATATCTTATGTCTTACACTCTCGTCTTTATATTCCAACCGCTCCCGGTGGGTAATTTCACCCGAAACTCCTTTTTTCGCCAAAAAGGTCCATTTTACCCTTTTTTTAGCTTTTACTTTCGTTTTATATGTTCGGGACTAAATCAAGCTGGCTTTCCTTCATGAGCTTTCTACGCTCTCTTATTTTAAGTTCTTATTTTCAGTCAGAATGATTTAGAATAACTCGGTTTAGTTTGTGATACCCATCACTCACATTAGGCATTTTATGTAGCTTTTGCGTGTTAATTCATTCCAAGAACACTTTAAGTCTAGTAAATACTCTTCTTATTATTCAACTATTATTACATAGTGTTCATACACATAGGAATCATAAGGTACAAGCTACAAAAAATTCGGGTCTGACACCATGCCTCTCGATCCGACTCTCACCAACTCTGCCACGGTTTCATGTCCTTCCTTCTTCTCTGCCCATGCTTCTGGCTACCAGACATGATCTACACGTTTTCATTCATTAACAAGGTAAGCAACTGCTCTCGGTTCTTGCATGTGTCCTGCTGGTTCCAGGTGAAATCTGCTGCTTGCCAGGTTTGCTCTCGGTTCTTGCATGTGTCGTGCTGCTCCTAGTGCCATCCTTGCTGCAGCACCGGTTTATCACCTGCTTCACATCATGCTTCTACAACTTTCAATCCTGCTAGCAGCAAGTTCGTAACCTCGGGTTCAGCTGGCATTAACGGGTTGCTTCTGCACCATGATGCATCAATCAGCACATCAATCCATTTCCTACTATGCTCAACTATGTAGATCAGCAAATATTGTTGGAGTACAGGTTACAACAGTAAATGAAGAACAAAAGAAAGCTTAAAATACTGAAACTATAAACTAAACCAAATGAAGAAGCTAAACAGTAATGAAATCATAAAGCATGGGAGAACAAAGGAAGATTTTCTTCTTTGTTGTTCTTTGTCTACCGATGTGAGCAATCCAGCTGCTGCCTAAATTGATCCTGTTTCGTCACCTACTATTGCCTATATAAATATTTAACATACAATCCAACAACAATTAAGCCAACTAAGAAGACAAATGCAAGAGAAAACACAAAATGAAATAAGACATGAAAGTGGCAGGAACTTACTCTAAATGCAGAATTTAGAAAATGAATCCATGCAATGCAGAACAATGGCAACGAGAAAAAGAAACATGATGCAAAAATATGAATTGTAAGATTGAAACCGAGAGGAAATAAATAAAACCAGTAAAACAACACTTGAAGTTACACTCTCCAACTGTAGCTTCATCAACATGAAAAAACTATTATCATCAGCTTGCTCTTAATTCCAGCCCTTACTGCCATGGTTCCACATTGCATTTGATGTGGAACAATGCCTAACATTTGCCCACATCAAAGCACCGAATCCAAATGGCATAGATGAGGGAAGAGGTAAGGAACCAAATGCACAACAAAAGCAACCCGAGAGCTAACTAAAATAAACTGGTTTTTCAAATAGAAAAAGGAAACATAGGCAATGCTTTTAGGAAAAACCGAGAGCTCCTTTGGGAAGTGATAGCTATGTAAACTATGTTGTGGACTGAAAAGAAAAAAAAGAGTAATCACTTAAGCAAAACTGAGAAGAACAAATGATGCTAATTTCCATTGATGAGAAAAATTTTCCAAGACTAGAAAATTGATAACATAAAAATGGAATGCAAATTTTTTTAGTGAAGTGGGAAGCTAACGGAAGCCTAAAGAAAATAAGACAGTAAATCTTGAAAATGTAATTTCTAAAACTAAACTACTCTAAGCTACCCTTACATCCCTTTTCAATTGCCATCCTTTCCTATTTATAAACACAATAGGGGTAAAATGGTAATTTCCACATCCTTGATGACTTGGCATTTTTTTGGCCACTTGTCCTCACACCATTGGCTCCTTGAAAAGATATTTCCATGTCATCAGTCTTCTTTTCCAATTGGATGTGCTAGGTGGCATGACTCGTGTTGTCCGCGTGGCTCAATTCTCGATTTTAGCCCAATTTCGGTCCATTTTCTACCGAAATATTCAAAATTCATCCAGATTTAATTTATCTGAAAACATGAGAATTTTAATTAAATAAAGGGGATAATTAACAAAATAAATTGGGGATTTAAATAATTAATTAGGAAATTAAGCACAAATAATTCTAAAAATATAGAATTATCAACCACTTCTATGTGTTCGGGACTAAATCAAATCGACTTTCCTTCATGAGCTCTTTATATTTTCTCATTTTAAGTTCTTCTCTTCAGTCAGAATGATTCAGATCCACTCGGTTTAGCCTGTGGCTCTTATAGCCCTTATTTGGCTTTTATGTAGCTTATAAGTGTCAAACTATTTTACTTACACTTTCATTCAAGTAATTGCTCTTCTTATGATTCAACTAACATAATAAAATGTTCGTACACATAGGAATCATAATGAACAAGCTGCATGAAATATGGGTCTTACAATATTAGTACCATCGCTTACCATATCATGTATTCATTATAATACATATACGTCAATAAAATCATCTACTCACTATAATTGCTTCTATACCATAAGTGAGCTCATATAAATATATCCATTGTTACATTGTTTACATCACTGTGCTGATTATATGTTCAGATACAAAATCGTACATGTTGGGTATACCTTTCGCTCGATGGGAAGTGTAGCGGGCAAAAGGAATGCTAACCCTCATTCCTACCGAGTCTACTGCGGATGCTCTGTAGAGAGGAGGGAAAATGAAAGGGATGAGTTCGCTAGCTCAATAAGAAAATCAGGCAAGCAAGTAGACATCCATACTATCTACTAAAAATAATACTATGCCTTGAAATATCATTTCCTTAATTCACATTAAAAGCATGAATTGTAAAACTGGTGTAATGGTACATATTAAACATCATGTACTGAAATCATGCTAAGTTCTCAAATATAGGCATTTCATGCATAATGCTGCATCTTTATAAATTCCCAATGCCTTTAATTAAATCATGCCATTTAAATTATTATAAAAATATGTCATTTCAACAATTCATAACACATCAATCGGATTTTCGACCCATCCCTCAGGTCTAACCGAAGTCATATAATCAAGTGATATAATCATGTGAGACTCGGTGGCTATATGCAATAATATCCTGGACTATGGCTATATCCTATAAGGTGATCCCATGCTACACAGATCTCGGTGTGCAGTGCAATCACTGCTGCAAAGGGAGGAGGGTTAAATCCTCACAACCGCCAGCTATTGACATGCCCTGAAGGTATTATCTGCAAGTGCACGGGTCGTACAAGTAATAATGTTATTTGAGTCCCGAGTTATCGTCCCTCAGAGAAGTTGGTTAGCCTAATTAACTACCGGTTAATCTTACCCTAAGTATATTTTAGCAAATTATGAATTTAAGGTGGGTGATCTACATGGCTAACATTAAAATTACTAGAAAGTAATAAAATAATAAAAACTAAATAAACCGAGCTAAGATTACCTACAGTGCTCCACACAATTAAAATTAAAAACCTACAAAAATAATCAAGCAGTTAAAAAATTCATTAAGGCAAATAAAATAAAATGCAAATATGAAAAAAACAAAACAAGATTAATTAAACTACAATTAAACTAACCTAAAATAAAATATGCATGCAATTAAGCTAATTAATAAAAATGCAAATTAAACTAAACTAAAATTTAATGAAAATAAAATCCTAGGAAATCAAGAAAATAACTATAAAACTACATGTCTAAAATATTAACTCTAAACTAATCCTAACTATATCTAATTACTATTTTAACAATAAAATTTAATTAATGCATGATAACAAATTTAATCTAAATTAATTCTAAATGTAACCCATAAAATACTAAACTAAAATTAAGTCCTAACACATATAATATAAAATTAACTTTTAACTAAAACTTAAACTAAAGATTAAATTAACAACTTAAATCATTAGATCTAACCTAAGATTTAACAATTAACAACTATCCTAATCTAACAACTAATCAAAATAATAAAATGCATTAAACATGAAATTAAACAAAGAAAATGACATAACCAAACATGGCCGTAAGTTTAAATCAGCCAAGAGGTCCCTCCATTCACTGTGCACGTCTTCATTTCGGTTTGTCCAGGCATGTCCATCTTGCTCTCAGTTCTGTCTTGGTCTGCTATCTCACCAACTCTGCTCTCGGTTTCATGCACTTATCCATTCCTGCAACAAATCCAACACATCACGTTACCATATGCTTCAAGATGGGTTTTCTGGTCAGACCTGCTCTGCACATGTCCAGCTCCTGCTCTGTATTTGCTCTCGGTCTGTCCACACCTACTGCTCCAGGTGCTGCTACCACGGTTCTTGCCAGTTTGTTGCTGCTTCATTTACATGACCTCTGTAAGCTTTTCCTACTGGCATGCCCTGAATCTACAACAGCACATAGCAGCTCCCACACCTATTGCTCTTGGCAATTGGCAATGAGATAGCATAAGAAGACAGGGGCTGGAACCGATCGTGCTTTGCATAAACTCTGCACTCTTCAGCTGCAAACTATCAATACCTACACAACTACTCAATAGTGGTGATGGAGTTCAGCATTTACAACTTGAAACAGAAGGCCAAACCGAGATCAGAACTGAATGATAGCACATGAAGACAATGAACAATACACTTAAATAGAAACAGAGCCGCGCAGAGGAGAAATATAAAACCCATGCATATTGTATAACATTTGTGTAGTGCAGACAATGAAACAAGAACAAAACATTGCAAGGGTACAAGCATACAACTGAAAAGAAAGAAGCAACATTAATAACAAAACATTAAAACAAGATTATCAAAATTTATACAGCAAATTAACGTGAATCCAGTAGCTCGGGTTGCTTCATTCCTTTCCCCAACCGAGGTTCCACATTGCCATTAATGTGGATAAATGCTAAGCATCAACCCACATCAAATCATCATAACCAAAATGCATAAATAAAGGAAGAAGTTGTTACCCGAATGCACCAAGAGATTAAACCGACAGCTAGAAAAAAAATAAAGGTTTTTCAACTACAAACATAAGCAATTCTTTATGGAAATCGAGAACTCACTAGGAGATACTTGCTTTGTATTAAAACTTAAAGGTAGAAGAAATGGATTTAACAAAACCGAGAAGATGTAATGATATTGATTACCATGAAAATCGAATTATCCAAGACTAGAAAATGAAGAACATAAAAATGGATTGAACATTAAAAGTGAAGTTGGAAGCTAACGGAAAACTAAAGAAAACAGGAAAGTAAATCTAAAAATGTAATCTAAAACTATTCTACTCTAAAACTACATTACAATCCCTACTCCTTCTTACATTACATACCCTACTCATACTTACATAGTTTTTAAATTGCCATCTTTTCCTATTTATACACACACTAGGGGTAAAATTGTAATTTTTCCATCCTAGATGAGTTGGCATTGTTTGGTCACTTGTCTTCACACCATTGGCTCCTTGAAAAGATATTTTCATGTCATCTGTCTTTTTGTCCAATTGGATGTGCTAGGTGGCATGGCTCGTGTTGTCTATGTAGTCCAATCTCGATTTTCATAGAATTATCAGCTATCAACTCCTCAACTCCACATACAAAACACGGTACAGTGTACTCCGTGCAACATACATGGTATAATGTACACCCGTTGACCCTATCTCAACGAATAATCAATGCCACATGTCTAAATCAATGCCTTGAGTGCAACCTACAGTCGGCACCCCGCTCAAACACTGTTTATGCATCTTATAAAATGAAACACTAGTGCAAGTAATCCTCCAGCACTAGGTCATGCATAGTTCATATTTCAAATCAAGTACGAGTAGTCGCTTCAGTACCATGATATGCACACAACTCGTTAAAATCAAGTACGAGCAATGCTCCAATACTATGCCATGTATGTCATGGGAAATCAAGTGTGAGTAATCACTCCAACACTTTTCATGCAGAAAACATATAAAATTAAGTGCGAGCAGTGCTCCAGCACTATTTGTTTTCACATAACTTGATAGATGGCTCCTTTAAATAGGGATGTTTTAAAAGATTAAAATCAACACCATATATTGTGTTATTTCTCATTTATCACAAAAGCATTAGCCCATCTATCTACTCTTCTACTAAACAGCATTAAAAACACTTAAAATTATGATTTCCATGCTTTTTAGGACTTTTCCTAAAAGTTGACTTTTTCCCTTACTAGGGTAAAATTGTAATTTACCCATATCGGGTCGCTATAAATATTATTCACTTTCTTTGACCCTTAGACTTTGTAAGTGAATGTAAAAGCAAATGAAACTACGTGCAGATATGTCTAACTAATCGCAAAAGTCTCTTACCTCAAATCACTCTAAGCGAAATTACTTTCTCAACACTGCTCAGTCCAGCAAATTTGATCTACTCCCACTATAAGCTCTGGAGCTGCATATAACCATTTATTTGGTTAATTACACTTTTTCTACTGTATTTTCACATTTAATACAATCTATTTCACTTAATGGGCTCATTTTCTCTTATTGGGCCTTAACAACTCTTAAAGGGCCTTACACTGTCTTAAGCCCATTTCACTTTATTATTCATTTCAGTTTGGCCTATTAGGCTTGTAGGGCCCACCAACTCTCATTGGGCTTGTCCGAGGCCCATAATGCCTTAATGGGTCGAGACCACATTGACAAGGTCTATTGGCCTTCTCGGCCATGGCATGTGGTCGAGAGCCACCATGCTGTAGGTCATGCCACACCACTCGCCAACCTTGGCCATTTGCTAGCCAATTTCACTGAGGCATTTTATCATACTCTTGGTTGGCAATGTCTTAAGTCTTAACTTCGTTCATTTAGGCATTTTATCAATCACCTTAATTGCCAACTTCAATTCATCCTCCAATTTATCAAATTGATTAAAACTAACTATGCCATAATCATAACACATGTATTCCAACCTATTCATGCCTTAAAAATCATATGGGTATTCATAGAAAATGAAATACCCATTTTCGGCCAACCTTAGTTCATGGTGATTTCATGTGTTTCAATGCATAAATAATACACCAATCAACTTAGAATAATTCATAGATTAACATATATGAATTTGGAAGCTTGAAATTATACCTAGCTTATACTTCTCCTTGTGGTTGAAACTTCCTATAATTTTTGTCTCTTTCAATATGGTTCCTTGATAGGCAATTCTAAACTATGTTAATCCTCTCCTAATTTAGAACAACTTCCATGAAGAATGTAAGTTCAAAATATGTCTCTAACCTAGTGATTTCTAGTATGAGAAAACTTGAAATATGGTTTGGTAATGGTTTCTTAGGTTTGCTGAGAGCTTAGGGAAGAAGAAGGAAAATGTGTTGGCTGATTTTTAACTTAAAGACTTAGTCACTAAGTCTTAAAATTCAGCCCTTAATTTGGGCTTGAATGGGTTTGGGTCAAGGTTACCAAAGTGGGCTTTAAGTTGTTTTACTAATGGGCTGTAACTTTGGGCCTCTCAGTTTGGGCCTTCCTCTTGGACTTTCGGGCTGAAAATTTTCCTACCAATTCGGCCTTCAATTGTCTTCATGTTGGGCCTACAAATTGGCCCAACATTTCACCCTAATGGGCCTAAAAAAATTGGCCCACAGTTGTTGTACCTTAATGGGCGATAAAATTTCCAATTTTGGCTCATAACTATCTTAGCATAACAATCTAAAACAACATTGTTTACAGATAACCAATGTAAGACCCAATTTTTATCGTAAGAGCAAAGGGAATGAATAAAAATTTTTGAATGCATTTAAAAAATGCAAAGGATTGAAATGGAATTTTCGAACACGTTAAAGGGCAAAACGGTCAAAAGATCGAAAGTCGGTATAAATTCGACAAAAAAAATTAATTAAAAATATGGGATTGAGAAATCTTGATCAATAATGAAGAAATAATTAAATTTCAGGTTAAATTAATTAAGATATGAATTTATTGGAATTAATCGAAATTTTCACCTCAAGAAATTATCCTGAAAATAATCAAAAATTATACCGAAAAGCCGAAATAATATCGAGAAATTCATTTATTGATTAAATGAATAAAATATAATTTTTTTAGATATTTTGACAAAAATAATAATATTAAATAGATTAAAATATTATTAAAAATAAATTATAAATAAATAAAACGCGAATTGAAACGAAAATGGAAGCCGAAGACCAACGAGGGCCTCGGCCTCATCGACGGAGACAACCGACGGTGAGCCCAGGCGAGGCGCTGAGTAAAGCCTGACGAGAACCGAGCCACCAGCAACCCGAACGGACCGACGAACGGTGAGAAAATCGAGGAAGCCCAGCCAAGAAAGGAAAGAAGCTTTCGTCGACGTTGACGCCGATTTAGGCCCGGCCACCACCAGCTGAGCATTCCCCAGGTGCAGGTGGCGTGATTGGTGGCAACATCAGCCAGTAGAATGGCGACCAACACCGAAAACCGTGAGGAGAGAGAAAGGGCACCGACGGTGATGGTAGAAGAGCCGGACCGGCCACTTTTCGACCACCTCTGACGAAATCGACCCCAGATCCGTGCATCGAACAATCCTGCGGAGCTGCTGGCAGTGGAAGCTGGTGGAGAACTGGCCAACGAAGTCCTGAACCGGTCGAACTAGACTAAACCGACTGGATCGAATCGATCTGAACCGGGTTGAACTGGACCGAACCGGTTCAGCCAGAAAAGAAGGAAAAGAAAGAGAAAAAGGGAAAAAGAAAAAGAGGAAAATTGGGGGAAAATCCCAATGATGCAATTGAGCTATGGGTAAGTCGGTAAGCGGTTGAAATTGACCGATTTAAATTTTGAAATATTTAATTGGATTAATATTCGACTGAGAGTTTACCCGAAAAAATATTTAATTGTGTAGCTCGACAATTGACGTCAAACGAGAGCTCGAGACAACCTCGATTTGCATATTATCATGGAATCTTGGGTAAGTAACCCTAATTTATGATAATATTGCATCGTTATGCGTGTTAAAAATTTACCGCATAAATTACGAATTTAAATTCCGCATGAAATGAATTATATTCTAGAATTAGAGATAAATTGTCGTAAATAATTAATTGAGCTATCCAAAAATTTAGAATGAGGCTAAATAAATATTGATGGGCCCAATGAGCCCAATAGGTCTCGATAATGTGAATAGTAAGTGGGAAAACGGGCTTAAGGCCGATTAAGGCCCATTATAGTACAATCGGGCCCAATATGGGTAAACGGGCCCAATGATTTAAATTAAGCCCAGAAAAATATGAAATACAATTAATTCTATTGTATTTGACCTGATGTATATTTATCCGCAGTTTCGAAGATTGGATTCGGAGCAAATCGGACTGCGTGACGAGACATCAGTGGAAAAGGTCAGACTGTACAGAAAAATGAGGTAAGGGAATTTTGTAAGTGCTTAGAGATACCTGCGCGTATTTTTGGGGTTATTTACATTACGCAGAATTCCCTAAGGTATCTAGAAATAGAATAACAATTTTTACGAAAATCGAGGTATATGTGAAAATTACGATTTTACCCCTAGTTAGGAAAATTTTAAAAAGGATAGTAAGGTTATGAAATTGCATGATTTTCATGTTTTCGATATTCCTATGATTATATTGCTTTAATTTAAGCAAATTATGGATAGGCTGGCTGTTTATTTCATGTTTTTACATGAAAGGGCACGAATTAGGTGCCAGTTGTGATTTTTGATTTGTTTTAGTGAAATTGAGTAGCCTATCATGTTTTTATGAGTTTTAAATCGTACATGGATTTTACTTAGTTTTATGCATATGTACTAGAGCATTTCTCGTACGTGAATTTAAATTGGATTTATAATTATTTTTAAGTCGTACTGGAGCGCTGCTCGTATGCAGATTTTATTGATTTTTATGAAAACCGTGCTGGAGCTTCGCTCACACGAGGGTTTTTTTTTAATATCATGAATATGCATGGAGCCGTGCTGGAGCTTCCCTCACACAGGAATTTTATGACATGCATATGACCGTGCTAGAGCCTTCTGTAGACTGTGTGTCACAGTGAGAAGATCTGCTAGCACGTGTAGATTGAGACATTAGTTGGTTATCGACATGGTTTAGAGTGGGATAAGACTTATGGCAGGCATCCCCAAACTGTGATATTGAGTTCATGGAGTACGTTGTACCATGTATATCACACGGAGTACGCTGTACCATGTAGTCATGACTATTTTATTCATGTGATGTGATATTCTGGTGGGTAAGGTGACCCACCTCCCGTTACAGTTGTGATACCCTGCACACCGGGATTCGTGTAGCCCGGGATCACAGGGACATAGTCCTCGATTGTTTCCATACAGTAACCTGCATGTCTCACATGATATATATTTGATTGGTCTTGTTAGACCAGGGTAGACACGAGGGAGGGGTTGAGCCCCGATTTGTGACGGTTTTCATGAAATGTGGTATTAAATGAGAAATTGATGGGTTTTATGAGGATATTAATGATTTTAAAGATGTGTTAGATCCCTCTGGGATTGTTTTGATGAGTTTTACTGTATCGAGCATGAGAGGTTTTACATGAGACGTTTTTAATGTTTTACATGCCGATTCATGTTTTACGATATATGATATACTCATACATGGCATGGTTTTAATTACCTCATGCTCGATATATAAATGTTTTACATGTCATGCCTTTATCAGCATGTAGATAGTGTAGTTATCTACCTGATTGCATTATTGCCTTACTGAGCAAGTTACGCTCACCCTTTCATTTTCCACCCTACAAGGTACATTCAGTAGAAGAGAACGACAATAGTCTTGCATTTCGGTTATCCGTTGCTTCCTATCAATACCAGGTATACACATTCGTTTAATTTTGTATCTGAACATATAAAGGCAGAATACTGTACACAGATGTAATATTGGGGATGTATTTAGTTAAAATAAATTGATATGTAAATGAAATATGGAAAATAGATGTTAATGTAAGTAACATGACAGGAGGGACTAACATTGACTCATAGCCCAACTGTTAGTAGTGAAACTGTTCACGACGAGTAAGGAAATGAAAAAATGAAAAATTTGTAAGGGTTTTTAGGAAAAAAAATGGGTCGTGACAACCAATCTATTCCTAAAATTACATCAAAATTGCTCATACATAACAGTATTAGATTAGCTGTCACATCCATTTCCCCTACTTTTAGTTTACAATCATTAAGCACATACTCAACTAGCTGACTGTTATCCATAGGCTACTAATCAACATCATCATACTTAAAGGTGTATGCTTTACATGTTTCGCTAACTTAGATACAAATGAATGCGTGGTTTACAACTAACCAATTCATTCCTAGGATTACATCAAAATCACTCATACTTAGCAGAATTAGATTAGTTGTCATATCCTTTTCCCCAACTCTTAACTTACAGTCATTAAATACATACTCTACTAACTGACTGTTATCCATAGGTGTAATAATAAACATTATCCTACATAACAATCTATGCTATACATGCTTTGATAACTTACATGCAAATGAAGGTGATACAAATGAATGCGTTGAACTAAGATTAATTAAAACATATGCTTCAAGATGAAAAATCAGAATGTTACCTCTAATCACATCTGATGAAGCATCCAAACTGTGCCCTGGTCCAAAGCATGTACTCACCCTCGACCAACCACTTACTTCCCCTTCTCCTATGTCGTCGTTCTCTTCCTCGAGGCAGACGTATCAACTATAGCTCTCTCTGGCTCCTTGCCCTTTTGTGGGGCAGGCTCGATCCACTCTAGGCAAGCTCTCGCTATATGCCCTGGTTTCCCACAACGAAAATAAATAATCGGAGTCATCGAATAAGGTCTATTGCCATGGTATCTACCGCATCTATTGCACTGCTTAGTAGTAGGCCTCTATCCTCCAATAACAACTCCATTCGTCAAAGCTATAGTCAAATATGCATGAGGTCTAACAGGTCTTTTTAATTATTTTA
This sequence comes from Firmiana major, assembly GCA_033439115.1. Lineage (NCBI taxonomy): Eukaryota > Viridiplantae > Streptophyta > Magnoliopsida > Malvales > Malvaceae > Firmiana > Firmiana major. The sequence continues at coordinate 35,649,763 of CM065907.1, read as the reverse complement.
AATGCAGTTTAGCAGATGCATAGATAGATTGGCAGATTTTTTCATGTTAAATGCGAAAACAACACAATATAATGCCGATTTGATTTAATCGAGTCAAACTCTTTTAAATAAGTCATCTATCGAGTTGTGTGAAAACAAATAGTGCTGAAGCACCGTTCGCACTTAATTTTATATGTATTTTGCATAACAAAGTACTAGAACGTTGTTCATACTTGATTTTATATGATTGATGTATGATAGAGTACTAGAGCATTGTTCATACTCAGTTTTACATGATTTGTACATGGCATAGTGCTGGAGCATCACTCGTAGTCGATTTATATGATTTTTACATGAGGTCGTGTTGGAGTTTTCTCGCACGTACCAGTTTTGAAAGTGATAGCATGAAACAGTCATCCTGGAGCCTAGTGCAGACTGTGTGTCGCATCGATTATATGCTAGCACATGCATTTTGAGATATGGCAGAGGGCTATCAAAACTGTTATAGGGTCCATGGAGTACTTTGTACCATGTATGACACACGAAGTACGTTGTACTGTGTGTTCATGATGTTGTGGAGTTGTGGAGATGTAGTATTGTTGCCTGACAGTTGAGGATTTGACCTACCTCCCGTTACAGCAAGTGAGGCCCCCACACCGAGTACTGTGTAGCTTGGGATCACCGAAAAAGGGATATGATCATAATCCTCTAACAAGTAGTCGCCTATCTCACCTGATATTTCTTATTTTAGTTGTCACATGATTTTCTAAATTGGGTAGACCCAAGGGATGGGTTGAGCCTCGACATGTGACTTTATGTGCTATAAAGGGTAAACCCGAGGGATAAGTGAAGCCCGAATTTTCATGTTTTTACATGATGAAATGCCATCTTTACTTTGATTTAAATGATATGGCATAATGAAATGTGATTTACAGTATTTACATAAGAATGCAATATTTTGCATGAATTGCTGAGGTTATTAAACCAACATATTTTTCAGTATACACTAATGATTTGTATTTATATATACATACTTGCATAAATTTTTCAAAGAAAGATACATGCTTTAGATGTGAAATGAAATGGAATTTTTTCGAGGCACAACATTATTTTTAGTAGATAATGTGGTTATCTAATTGCTTGCCTACTTTCCTTGCTGAGCTAGTGAGCTCACCCCTTTCATTTTCCCCCTTTCTACAGAGCATCCACATAGACAGAGTACAGCTGGGGACTAGCATTCTTTTTGTCCCCTCCATTCTCATCGAGCAAAAGGTATACATACACGCGTACGATTTTGTATCTGAACAATAGAACAGCACAATGATGTAAACATATGTAATATGAGGGATGTATTTGTGTATGATTATAATGAGTTTACTTATAGCATAAAAGTATTTATAGTCAATAGATAGTTATATTGACATGTATGAATGATATGATAAGCGATGATACTAATATCGAATCACAGCCCAACTGTTGGAGAAGAGAAAGGTAAGTAAAAAGCGAAAAATTTGTAGTGGTTTTTAGTAAAAGTCGGTCGTGACATAAAATCACATGCTTACACAACAAAACACAATTATCAACTTTAGGCCATCACTCATTCATGATGTTTTTGCGTGTTTTGATCCATAAAACATATACCAATAAACTCCATATAATTCCTAAATAAACATATATGAAGTTGGAAGATTGAAAACTTATCGAGCTTATAGTTCTCACTTTGGCTGAAACATTGGGGAATTTTAGGTTGCTCAATATGGCTCCTTGATAGCTGATTCCAAGATATGTTATTCCTCTCTCAATATGGAACAACTTTTATGAAGATCACTTGTTCTAAATATGTTTCTAGGCAGGTGATTTCTAGAGAGAGAAAGCTTAAGAGTTTATGTTTCCATGGTAGTTTCACTTTTACATAAGGAAGAAGAAAATCCTTACTTAGCCAATTTTGGTTTTGCTTCTTGAAATATCAACCATAAATATTCGAAAAATCAGCCAATGGTTTGGGCTTGTCAATTGGATTTGGGCTTGGTAACTTTGGGCTTAACCATTTAACTAATGGGCTTAACTTTTGGGCGTTCAGTTTGGGCTTTTCTATTGGGTTGGAAATTTTTCTACAATTTGGACCTTAAATTGACTTCATTTAGGGCCCACCAAATGGCCCCACAATTCGGCCCAATGGGCCTAAGAATTTCGGCCCACACTTATTGCACCTTAATGGGGTTTAAAAATTCCAACTTTGGCCCATTGCGTTTTACCAGTTTAATTTAATCTGGATTTTGATTAAATTAATTTTCCACACTTCAGGGGATGAATATCTTGTGTTTTAACCAAAAATATTTCTTCCCTACTTTTTAACCTGAGGTTAAAATTTAACCATGGTTAGTCAACTATGGTCAAAGTCCACTTTTCTTAACTACCATTGGCTTTTCTTGACCATTGACCATGTTTGACTTTTTTTCAAAAATCCAAAAGTGTCAATTTCCAAGTTTCGACCCTTTTCGGGAGGCGAATATGTCAAAAACACCTCAAATGGACCACTTCGGACTGGTTTACCCCCTTTTTGGCTTTTTCTCTACTTCAATGTGTTCGGGACGAAATCAAACCAACTTTCCTTCATGAACCCTCTATATTTTCACTTCATAAGTTCTTAACTTCAGTCAGAATCATTTAGATCCATTCAGTTTAGCCTGTGGCTCTCATAGCCCTAATTTGGCCTTTACGTAGCTTATATGTGTTTAGTCACTTTACATACAATTTCGTTGTAGTAAATACTCTTCTTATGATTCAACTAACATAATATAATGTTTGTACATATAGGAATCATAAGGAATAAGCTATATCAAAAATTCAGGTCTTACAATCCTCCCTTATTTAAAGAATTCAGTCCACCAAATTAGAACCAAGTCAGTCATCAAACAGCTGGGGGTGCTTCTCGCGCATCAAGCTCTCTAACTCCAAAATAGCCTCCTCTAAAGTGTGATACTACCAGAGAACCTTCACTAACCCGATAGTCTTCGACCTCAATACCTTCTCCTTCCTATCCAATATCTGAATTGGCCTCTCGACATATGACATGTCCTCTTTGAGCTCCAATGGCCTATAACTGATCACATGTGCCGGATCTGGGTGATACTTTTGAAGCATTAAAATGTGGAAGACATTGTGGACACCTGATAAGTCCAGTGGCAATGCCAACATGTAGGCCTTATCTCTCACTCGATCTAGTATCTCAAGGGGTCCAATGTAGTGAGGACTCAGCTTTCCTCTCTTCTTGAATCTCGTTATACCTTTGGAAGGAGAAACCTTCATAAACACTGATTCAGCAACTGTGAACTCTAGTGGCCTTCATCTCCTGTCAGCATAACTCTTCTGTCTGCTCTGAGCTATTCGTAATCTCTCAATAATCAACTGAACATCCTTAGAGGCTTTCGTAACCAAATCAAGAGCAAAAATCTTTCGTTCACCCACTTCTTTCCATCTAATAAGGGAACGACATCTACCACCATATAAAGCCTCATACGTTGCCATTCCGATACTCGAATGACAACTGTTGTTGTAGGCGAATTCGGCTAGTGGTAAATGATCATCCCAGGAGCCTTTAAAATCTAGCACACATGCTCTCAATATATCTTCCAAAGTCTGTATTGTCACGACCCGAATTACCTAAAAATCAGAGTAAATTTTTCGTTTTTTTTTTCATTTATTATTTAATTCTTAACTTTCTCTCGTCGTGACCATCCTACAACACAGTTGGGCTATGATTCGGTGTTAGTCACCTCACACTATTTAACATTTCATTCCCATAATCATATATCAGAGTCTACTATCCTTTTGACTTTAAATAAATACATACCCAATGGTATTTACATGACTCTACATCCCCGACATCATATCCATTTACAGTACTGTGCATTACATATTTAGATACAAAACCATACAAATGTGTATACCTGTCTCTCGATGGGAAGCAGCAAATATCAACCATGCAAGTCCTCAGCCGCTCAATATCTATTGCAAGTGCTCTGAAAAGATGGAAAAATAAGGGGGGTGAGCAAACCACATGCTCAGTAAGGCAATTATGCAAGTAAGTAGATAGCTCCACTATCTACATGCTCATAATGCCATGCCCTTAAATCCATTTCTTTTCATTTAAAATTTCACGCACAAAGTCATGCATATTCAATGCCATAGTTTATCCAAAACTATTTGTGCATATATAAATCATGTAACTCATGCATTCAAAGCATTTTATGTGACATCATTAAATCATATTAAGCATGAATTTAATCAAGATCATGCAATCTTTCATGTCATGTAAGACAATTCAAGGTTTTCAAATGAAAGCATGGAAAACACATCATGCCACTGCATTTAAATCAATTCATTGAAAACGCAGTATAAAATAACCCCTCTGGGTCAATCATCTCAAAACTCATAAAACAATTTGTTATATTTCATTATAAAACTTGAGTTATAAAACCACCCTTCTTTCAGGGTCACATATCATAAAATCATCTGAAATCATCAAATCATCAAATCGGGGGCCTGACCCCTCCTTCGGGTCTACCCTGGTCTAACAGACCACAAGTTATATCATGTGAGACAATAAGGTAATTAACAGTAACATCGAGGACTATGGCCATATCCTAGTGATCCCTGGCAACACGGTACCTAGTGTGCGGGGTATCACACCTGAAACGGGAGGTGGGTCGTCCTACCCGCCAGAACAGCATAACACCAGGATTGCGAGGGCAAGGCTTGCTGCCTCGTGGCTAATGCCACTCCACTCCAACAATCCCCACGGTACAGCGTACTCCGCGTGACATACACGGTACAAAGTACTCCGTGAACCCAAGCTCAGTCAGGGGTGCCTGTAATAGGTCTTATCCACCCATATCATCTGTCTCAGAATGCACGTGTGAGCATATCATCTCACTGTGACACACAGTCTACAGGAGGCTCCAACACGGCTATATGCATGTAATATAAATCCCTGTGCGAGCGAAGCTCAAGCACGGCTCCATGCATATTCATGATATCTGAAAATCTCGTGCGAGCGAAGCTCTAGCACGATTTCATAAAAATCAGTGAAATCTGCGTACGAGCAGCGCTCCAGTACGACTTAAACTGATTATAATTTCATGTAAATTCCACGTACGAGCAACGCTCTAGTACGGATATGTATATAAATTCAGTGAAAACCTCGTACGAGAAAAACTCCAGTACGACATTCAAATGAATTATGAAAACCATGTAAAACTTTGTGCGAGCAATGCTCCAGCACAAATGAATGCTCAAGTAAATCAAATCTCGTGCGAGTTACACTCCAGCACGGCTTTATGCATAATTAAATCAAATCTCGTGCGAGATTCACTCCAGCACGGCTTTATGCAATATCAAATCAAAACAGGATGCGAGTTAAGCTCCAGCATCTCTCATGCATGTCAAATCATTAAAACTAGTGCGAGCAATCGCTCCAGCACTATTTTATGCATACCACGTTAAAACAAATCAAGACATGTCAAAACAGAGTGCGAGCTAGGCTCCAGCAGCTCTCATTTCACAATAATAAAAATCAGTACGAGCACCATGCTCTAGCACATTTCATGCATATGATGTCACACAAGTCGGTGCGAGCAACTGCTCAAGCACATTTATGCACATTCACAAACGCAGATATAGTGCGAACTACGTGTCGGCACTATCTGTTTCCATATAAACTTGATAGTTGGCCTCTTTTCCAAAGAAATTTCATTTAAATATTAATAACACCTACGTAGTGTTATTTTGTGAAATTCATGCATTTACTGGCCAATCTATCGCTTTACTTTGATTAAAATCAAGAAAATTCCTTAATCATAAAAATCCTTAAATCATGCATTCCATGCATGTCATGCTTTCACCATCCTTAGGTGAACTTCCCTCAATAAGGGTAAAATAGACATTTCACCTATTTCGATCCTTAAAAATTATTTAAACCACTTTTAGGATCATTTTACAATAATCGTGTATACATACATAATCAGTGTATACAAAATCTATTAAAATATGCGTAGCTACCTCTAGCTACTCACACAATTCCCTTACCTCATTTATCTGTACAGTCTGACCTTTACATCGATGTCTCGTCACGCAGTCCGATTTGCTCCGAATCCAAATCAAATCTCCGGCACTGCGGATACACATTCATCAGGTCAAATACAATACAATTAATTGTATTTCACAATTTTCTAGGCTTTATTTAAATCATTGGGCCCGTTTACCCATATTGGGCCCGATGCACCATAATGGGCCTTAATCGGCCTTAAGCCTGTTTACCACACTTTATCGAGGCCTATTGGGCTCACTGGGCCCATCAGTAATTTATTTAGCCTCGTTCTAAATTCTCTGATATCTCAATTTAATATTTACGACAATTTATCTAATTTTCCAGAATTTAATTCATTTATGCGGAAATTAAATCCGTAATTTATGCGTTAAATATCAATCACGCATAACGATATAAAATTGTCGTAAATAAGGGTCACTTACCCGTTATTCCCTGATCGTATACAAATCGAGGCTGTCTCGAGCTCTCAGTGGATGCCAATTGTCGAGCTACACAATTAAATATATTTTTTTCGGGTAAATTTCCAGTCGGAATTAATTAAATTAAATATTCAAAAAATTAAATCGGTCAATTTGACCGCTTACCGACTTACCCGAAGCTCGATTGCATCACTGGAATTTTCCCCAATTTTTTTCTTTTTTTTCTTTTTCCCTTTTTCTTCCTTTTTTTCCCTCTCTTTTTGGCTGAACCGGTCCGGTCCGGTTCAACCCGGTTCGGACCGCCGGTTCAGCTCGGGTCCGGTTCGGTTCAACTTGGTCGGTTCAGTCCGGTTCGGCCGGTTCAGGGAACAATTGGTCGTGCCGGCGCCGTCCTGCCGGTTCTCTGGCCGATTCCACCGCCGTTCGGCGCGCCATCGCATGGGCTCCCTAGATCGGGCCTCGGTGTGGCTCGAATCGACGCCATCGCCGGCGAATCGAAGCTTTTCTCCCGCGGCATCTCCTTCATTTTCCGGCGTTTTCCGACCACCTGGCCACGCGTCGATGCCACCGGTGGGTTCGCCTGAGGTCGGTCGACCTTCGCCGACCCTCGCCTGGGGCCCTTGGCCGCCGGTGACCGTCAGACGGAGGGATCTCCCTCGGTTCGCTTTTCGGCTTCCGTTTCTTCTCTGCTTCTGTTTTCGTTTTCCAGCTCGCGTTTCGCGAGTTTCCTCTTTTTTTTTTTCAATTATTTTATTTTTTTATTTATTTTTATTTATTTATTTATAATTAAATTTTATTATTATTTTATTCAATAAAATAATATTAAAATGCATAAATATCCTTAAAAAATTATATTTAATTCATTTAATCTGTAAATAATTTTCTCAGTCCGATTTTACCTTTTCGGTATATTTTTTTTGATTATTTTCGGGACTATTTTTCGATACAAAAATCCCGGTTTATTCCAATAAATTCATATCTTGATCAATTTAACCCGAAATTTAATTATTTCTTCATCATTGATCAAGATTTCTCATTTTCATATTTTTAATTATATTTTCTTGTCCCGATTAATACCGAATTTTGGTCTTTTGACCATTTTGCCCTTGCACGTATTCGGGAATACCATTTAGGTCCTTTTGCATTTTTTTAAATGCACTCGAAAATATCGGGTCTTACAATCTCCCCCACTTAAAAAAATTTGGTCCTCCAAATTAGAACCAAGTAATATGAGTCCAGAAATAACTCCGGTTACATCTATCATATCATATACAGTCATCCTCAAGTGACTTTCTCCGGAGTGTAATACTATCATCATACTTAACTAGGGAGATCATCTCAAACCTCAACACTTTTTCCTTTCGTCTAATACCCGAATCAGTTCTCCAATCATACGTTATACTTTCATTGAGCTAACCCGTTGAAGCTCATATCTGCACATATACTGGGTCCGGATATATTTCTGAAGCATCATAAGATAGGACACATAGTGGATGCCTGTTTATTCAAGTGGTAACGCCAATCTACAGGTCTTATCTCCCACTTGTCCAATATCTCTCTATCCGAATCTCGTTACGTCTTTATGACAAATAACTGTCAACTATAATGATTCACCCTCGGTGAATTCCAATGATTTCCTGTCTCTTGTCAGCATAGTTTTTCTGTCTGCTCTGAGGTGTTCTTAATCTCTCACAAATCCACTGAACATCCTCAGAGGTTTGTCTTACCAATTCGGGAACAATTCTCTATTTGTCACCCACTTTTCTTATCCAAGTCAGGGAACAACTCCCTACTGTCATACAATGCCACATATAATCTCATCCCGATACTCAAGTGACAACTGTCATCACTGGCGAATTTGATTAGTAGCAACTGATCATCCCAGGAGCTCATAAAATCAATTGCACACGCTCTCATCACATCCTCCAGAACCTGTACAGTCCTCTCTGACTGACTATCTGTCTGAGGGTGGAAGCTGTGCTAACACACAATCAGGGTCCCATAGCTTCCCAAAAACATATTCCCAGAAGTGGAAAGTGAAGCGGGAATCCCTATCTGATACCATGCTCACTGGAACGCTACACAATGTTTCACAATTTTCCATACACATAAAAATCCGCCTACACACTCAGAGTATCTGGGGATTTCCATAAACAGAATGTGGGTAGATTTAATTGATCCATTGACTATCACCCAGATAGCCTCATGATTATTCGGGTCCTCTGTAACCCATCACGCAATTCATGGTAACTTGTTCCCATTTTTTGTGTCACTATAGGTAGAGACTGCAATGACTCTGCATACATCTATTGCTCTACCTTACTCTGCTGACATAGGAGACAGTTCTCCACAATCTCTACAATATCACTTTTCATACCTGACCACCCATACCTTTTTCAGAGATTCAAATATATTTATTATTTCTCGGATACACTGTATATCCCGAAGAGTGAGCTTCTGACAATAACACTATATCATCAACTGTGGTCATGGGGAGCACTTATATTGTGTCTGAACCTCTGTGAATCATCATCACTCTCTGTGACCTCTGTCACTGTACCCTTCTGAATCTGACCCACAATATCGACACCATGCCGATCATCACGCTAAGCCTGGCAAATTCGGTCACACAAATCCGGTTCTAACCTCAGGCTAGCTGTCACAAAATCACCGTCATCATCAGAAGGAATCACATCACTACTGAGGCTCAAACTGCTTTAGCAGCTCACGCTCCCTGACCATCATATGTAATACCATCCCGAGGCTCTTTCTGTTTAAAGCATCAGCCTTTACATTAGCCTTTCTTGGGTGGTACAATATTCACAATCATAATCCTTAAAAGCTCTAACCCTCATGGTTATCTCATTTTCTACTCTTTCTGTGAAAACAGATACTCAGGGCTTTTACGATCAGTGCATACCCGAAATTTCTTACCATATAAGTGGTGGCGCCATACTTTCAGTGTAATCGCTACGACTGCCAACTCTAAATCATGGGTCAGATAGTTTCTCTCATGATCCTTGAACTATTTGGATCTATAAATGACTATCTTCCCATTTTACATCAATACACAGCCCAATCCTTATTTGGAGGTATCCATACACACTGAAACCTCTTGAGCTGTTTGTTATAGTGAGAATACTTACGGTGGTCAGTTCATTACTCCAATATACCAAAACTCATTGAAGCCATTTTCATACTTATCATAACACTCGTATGAAATCTTTTCCCGAATGAGACGTGTCAACTGAGCAACTCATTTCAAGAAACTCATAACACCTTGTCTGTAAGACAGTTTCCTGTTGCTACTCATTCTCTTCCCTGGACTTCGAATACATCATAATATCATCACTAAAGATGACAACCAATCGGTCCAGGTAAGGTTTAAATACCTTAACGTAGTTGAGTTCCACTCAATATTTCAATTTTTCATATACTTGACCTATGTACGCATAAACGTACAATGTCATTTCGAAATAGCTTTCGTTCAAGATACTAGCTCACGTCATTTCTTTCCTCTTATATTGACGGCTTTTATAAAATTTTAATTTTTAAACTTTCATGATTAATGAATTTCTATATCTTTTTATCATACCAATAAAGGTACCCAAATTTTAATGTATATATTTCACAATTGTCGATTTCAATTTATAGATTATGCGTGCGCTTCCAGACGCTGTCAAATCTTCAGGCAAGGAAGTATTTTAAAATACCTTTATTATCCCTCAGACTTGACTACATACCGCTTAATCCAATTTACTTTGCATATCAAGGATATCCTTACCTTGCATACGTCTCTTATTCCAATATATCTCCTTTTATATATCACTTGTGACAAACTCTTTCCTTACTTGTCAAGTTACAATACACTTTTCAGTGATATTTTCTCCCCTATTTTCAACTTACAATCCCTATACCCATATTCAGTTAGTGAAAATCAACTAACTATCATCCTCTTCATGCTTAAAGGTATAGGCTTCACATTTTTCACTAACTTATAAGCAATTGAAGGCGGTATAAATAAATGCGTGGCACCAGAATCAATTAAAATAATCATTTCATTTTTTTTTTTCACAACCAATGTGGTATCTTCCACCACATCCTATGAAACATTAATAGTGTCCTGGTCCAAGGCATACACTCGCCCTCGTCCAACATCTTATTTTCGTGGTAACTACCACATATCCTACACTGTTCACACTGCTACTCTGTTATACTATTACGTAGCAGGTCGGGGTCCTTAAATCACAATACCCCTCGTAAGTATTGAAATTAGATATACTGGGGTTTATCAATCAACTTACCCCGTGATTTATCAGCTCTAAGCTTTTACCAAACTACATTTTTCCCGTTCTGACATTCTTGTCATCCTTTATTCTCTTTTGTCTCTATTTTGGCCCTTACTACCTTTCTCAATCTCAGAGGCGCGCAATTTATAATCTTATTTACACAACTGTAGTCTGCGCACTGCCTCGGCATAGGTAGTGATGTCTAACAGACAAATCGGACTCTAATTGATAATCTGAGTCCTTCCATGAACTTTCAGACATCTCGACTCTCACTGTTTATCGTGTCCGAGTCACATCTGCCCAGGAATATAAACTGAGTATTATACTCGTCAATCAACATGTTCCTCTGGGTCAGAGTAAATAATGTCATCTGTAATTTCCTTTAAAACAATATCCGGGATATTCTGTCATCGGAATACATTTCGAATTATTTTTCATATCCAATCTGGATGTCGAAATCTTCAAATGGGTCGAGCGAACTTTCATCAATGTTCCGACTCGCCCTCAAATACCATACATACCCTGAGCAATTAGCTCGTAAAATATTCCCTACACTCCGCTCCAACCTCGCGAAGCGTATCTCAATACTGTCTGATCTCTCTGTCAGACTCTATCCGATCTCTCTATCGGACTCTGTGGGGCATGCTCAACCAGCCTCCACGTCAATCTCATCTCAAGTCTCATGTGGCGACTCAGTACAACTCATGGGCCTACCTCAACGGCCTTGAGCTCGTGTACTCGCCTCTCAACCATAGCGGCTATCAGTCAATGAGTCTATTCTTGCATTCAAAACTAAATTCTTAGCTGCACTTCCATCTCGATATACACAATTGTATCTAAATAATGCACAGTACATGGGGATGTAAACTTCCTTAACCACTAACACCGACTCATATCAGGCCAACTCAAGCTCTGATACCATTAAACCTGTCACGACCCGAATTACCTAAAAATCAGAGTAAATTTTTCGTTTTTTTTTTCATTTATTATTTAATTCTTAACTTTCTCTCGTCGTGACCATCCTACAACACAGTTGGGCTATGATTCGGTGTTAGTCACCTCACACTATTTAACATTTCATTCCCATAATCATATATCAGAGTCTACTATCCTTTTGACTTTAAATAAATACATACCCAATGGTATTTACATGACTCTACATCCCCGACATCATATCCATTTACAGTACTGTGCATTACATAGTTAGATACAAAACCATACAAATGTGTATACCTGTCTCTCGATGGGAAGCAGCAAATATCAACCATGCAAGTCCTCAGCCGCTCAATATCTATTGCAAGTGCTCTGAAAAGATGGAAAAATAAGGGGGGTGAGCAAACCACACGCTCAGTAAGGCAATTATGCAAGTAAGTAGATAGCTCCACTATCTACATGCTCATAATGCCATGCCCTTAAATCCATTTCTTTTCATTTAAAATTTCACGCACAAAGTCATGCATATTCAATGCCATAGTTTATCCAAAACTATTTGTGCATATATAAATCATGTAACTCATGCATTCAAAGCATTTTATGTGACATCATTAAATCATATTAAGCATGAATTTAATCAAGATCATGCAATCTTTCATGTCATGTAAGACAATTCAAGGTTTTCAAATGAAAGCATGGAAAACACATCATGCCACTGCATTTAAATCAATTCATTGAAAACGCAGTATAAAATAACCCCTCTGGGTCAATCATCTCAAAACTCATAAAACAATTTGTTATATTTCATTATAAAACTTGAGTTATAAAACCACCCTTCTTTCAGGGTCACATATCATAAAATCATCTGAAATCATCAAATCATCAAATCGGGGGCCTGACCCCTCCTTCGGGTCTACCCTGGTCTAACAGACCACAAGTTATATCATGTGAGACAATAAGGTAATTAACAGTAACATCGAGGACTATGGCCATATCCTAGTGATCCCTGGCAACACGGTACCTAGTGTGCGGGGTATCACACCTGAAACGGGAGGTGGGTCGTCCTACCCGCCAGAACAGCATAACACCAGGATTGCGAGGGCAAGGCTTGCTGCCTCGTGGCTAATGCCACTCCACTCCAACAATCCCCACGGTACAGCGTACTCCGCGTGACATACACGGTACAAAGTACTCCGTGAACCCAAGCTCAGTCAGGGGTGCCTGTAATAGGTCTTATCCACCCATATCATCTGTCTCAGAATGCACGTGTGAGCATATCATCTCACTGTGACACACAGTCTACAGGAGGCTCCAACACGGCTATATGCATGTAATATAAATCCCTGTGCGAGCGAAGCTCAAGCACGGCTCCATGCATATTCATGATATCTGAAAATCTCGTGCGAGCGAAGCTCTAGCACGATTTCATAAAAATCAGTGAAATCTGCGTACGAGCAGCGCTCCAGTACGACTTAAACTGATTATAATTTCATGTAAATTCCACGTACGAGCAACGCTCTAGTACGGATATGTATATAAATTCAGTGAAAACCTCGTACGAGAAAAACTCCAGTACGACATTCAAATGAATTATGAAAACCATGTAAAACTTTGTGCGAGCAATGCTCCAGCACAAATGAATGCTCAAGTAAATCAAATCTCGTGCGAGTTACACTCCAGCACGGCTTTATGCATAATTAAATCAAATCTCGTGCGAGATTCACTCCAGCACGGCTTTATGCAATATCAAATCAAAACAGGATGCGAGTTAAGCTCCAGCATCTCTCATGCATGTCAAATCATTAAAACTAGTGCGAGCAATCGCTCCAGCACTATTTTATGCATACCACGTTAAAACAAATCAAGACATGTCAAAACAGAGTGCGAGCTAGGCTCCAGCAGCTCTCATTTCACAATAATAAAAATCAGTGCGAGCACCATGCTCTAGCACATTTCATGCATATGATGTCACACAAGTCGGTGCGAGCAACTGCTCAAGCACATTTATGCACATTCACAAACGCAGATATAGTGCGAACTACGTGTCGGCACTATCTGTTTCCATATAAACTTGATAGTTGGCCTCTTTTCCAAAGAAATTTCATTTAAATATTAATAACACCTACGTAGTGTTATTTTGTGAAATTCATGCATTTACTGGCCAATCTATCGCTTTACTTTGATTAAAATCAAGAAAATTCCTTAATCATAAAAATCCTTAAATCATGCATTCCATGCATGTCATGCTTTCACCATCCTTAGGTGAACTTCCCTCAATAAGGGTAAAATAGACATTTCACCTATTTCGATCCTTAAAAATTATTTAAACCACTTTTAGGATCATTTTACAATAATCGTGTATACATACATAATCAGTGTATACAAAATCTATTAAAATATGCGTAGCTACCTCTAGCTACTCACACAATTCCCTTACCTCATTTATCTGTACAGTCTGACCTTTACATTGATGTCTCGTCACGCAGTCCGATTTGCTCCGAATCCAAATCAAATCTCCGGCACTGCGGATACACATTCATCAGGTCAAATACAATACAATTAATTGTATTTCACAATTTTCTAGGCTTTATTTAAATCATTGGGCCCGTTTACCCATATTGGGCCCGATGCACCATAATGGGCCTTAATCGGCCTTAAGCCTGTTTACCACACTTTATCGAGGCCTATTGGGCTCACTGGGCCCATCAGTAATTTATTTAGCCTCGTTCTAAATTCTCTGATATCTCAATTTAATATTTACGACAATTTATCTAATTTTCCAGAATTTAATTCATTTATGCGGAAATTAAATCCGTAATTTATGCGTTAAATATCAATCACGCATAACGATATAAAATTGTCGTAAATAAGGGTCACTTACCCGTTATTCCCTGATCGTATACAAATCGAGGCTGTCTCGAGCTCTCAGTGGATGCCAATTGTCGAGCTACACAATTAAATATATTTTTTTCGGGTAAATTTCCAGTCGGAATTAATTAAATTAAATATTCAAAAAATTAAATCGGTCAATTTGACCGCTTACCGACTTACCCGAAGCTCGATTGCATCACTGGAATTTTCCCCAATTTTTTTCTTTTTTTTCTTTTTCCCTTTTTCTTCCTTTTTTTCCCTCTCTTTTTGGCTGAACCGGTCCGGTCCGGTTCAACCCGGTTCGGACCGCCGGTTCAGCTCGGGTCCGGTTCGGTTCAACTTGGCCGGTTCAGTCCGGTTCGGCCGGTTCAGGGAACAATTGGTCGTGCCGGCGCCGTCCTGCCGGTTCTCTGGCCGATTCCACCGCCGTTCGGCGCGCCATCGCATGGGCTCCCTAGATCGGGCCTCGGTGTGGCTCGAATCGACGCCATCGCCGGCGAATCGAAGCTTTTCTCCCGCGGCATCTCCTTCATTTTCCGGCGTTTTCCGACCACCTGGCCGCGCGTCGATGCCACCGGTGGGTTCGCCTGAGGTCGGTCGACCTTCGCCGACCCTCGCCTGGGGCCCTTGGCCGCCGGTGACCGTCAGACGGAGGGATCTCCCTCGGTTCGCTTTTCGGCTTCCGTTTCTTCTCTGCTTCTGTTTTCGTTTTCCAGCTCGCGTTTCGCGAGTTTCCTCTTTTTTTTTTTCAATTATTTTATTTTTTTATTTATTTTTATTTATTTATTTATAATTAAATTTTATTATTATTTTATTCAATAAAATAATATTAAAATGCATAAATATCCTTAAAAAATTATATTTAATTCATTTAATCTGTAAATAATTTTCTCAGTCCGATTTTACCTTTTCGGTATATTTTTTTTGATTATTTTCGGGACTATTTTTCGATACAAAAATCCCGGTTTATTCCAATAAATTCATATCTTGATCAATTTAACCCGAAATTTAATTATTTCTTCATCATTGATCAAGATTTCTCATTTTCATATTTTTAATTATATTTTCTTGTCCCGATTAATACCGAATTTTGGTCTTTTGACCATTTTGCCCTTGCACGTATTCGGGAATACCATTTAAGTCCTTTTGCATTTTTTTAAATGCACTCGAAAATATCGGGTCTTACATGTATAGTCCTCTCTGACTGACCATCTGTCTAAGGATGGAAAGCAGTGCTCAAACTCAATTTGGTTCCCATGGCTTCCTGAAAATGTTCCCAAAAGTGCGAAGTGAAGCAATAATCCCTATATGAAATAATGCTTACTGGAACACCATGTAACCTCACTACCTCGCGTACATACAACTCTGCCAATGAACTTAGAGTATCGGTAGCTTCATAGCTAGGAAGTGGGCTGACTTCGTCAGTCATCAACAATCACCCATATCCTATTGTGATTCATGTGGGTCCTCTATAAACCCATCACAAAATCCATGGTGATATGCTCCAATTTCCATGTCGGTATAGGTAGAGGTTGCAATAATCCTGTAGGTTTCTGATGCTCTACATTCACGTGTTGAAAAACGAGACATCTCGCCATAAACTCTGCCACATCCTTCTTCATACCGGACCACTAATATACTTTCTAGAGGTTCTGATACATCTTATTACTCATCGGATGTAACGTGTACCTCGATGAATGAGCTTTCAAAAAAATCAATCTCATTAGCTCTAGGTCCTCGAGAACACATAATATACCTCTGAACCTCAGTAGTCTATTAGAACTCAACTCAAAATCAGTCACTGTGCCCCTCTACATCTTACCAGTCATATCAATACACTGTTGATCAACATGCTGAGCCTGTTGGATCCTATCCAACAGATTCGGTTCCAATCATAGGCTAGCTATCATACAGTTCATATCCATGTCAGAAGGCACAACTCTCAAACTGAGGCTAGCAAACTGCTCTAGCAACTCATGTTCCTTGACCATCTTATACGATGTCATCCTAAGACTCTTCCTGCTCAAAGTATCAGCTACAACATTAGCCTTACTCGGGTGATAAAGTATCTCACAATCATAGTCTTTTAGAAGCTCTAGCCATCTTCTCTGTTCATGTTCAGCTTTTTCTGCCAGAACAGATACTTAAGGCTCTTGTGATCAGTAAAAATCTAAAACTTCACACCATACAAGTAGTGGCGCCATACCTTCAACACAAACACTACTGCAGCTAACTCCAAATAGTGGGTCGGATAGTTCTTCTCATGGTGTATGTTTTGTTGGCTGAAAACACCCTGACATGCTAAATCCTCCATGACCTAAAAGGAGCTTAGTGTGATTAAATGAGAGAAAGTTGATTTGGCATGGATTTAATGATGATTTAAGCATGTAGTGATGTTATTAAGCATGTATACATCATTGTAAGATAGTTTTGTGAAATAGATGATGATTGAAAATAGGCATATGAGATGTATGTTGAAATGCCATGGTGGAAGAAAATGAGGAACTTGAGGCATTAGGAGATTAATGTCGGTTTAATTTGAATCAGTAGACTTGATGAGTCTAATAGGTTCTCAAGAAATGAATTGTAAAATCGAAATGGACTTCAGTGAGAGTAAGGTTCAATAAGATGTAATAAGGCCAAATAGGTGTAAAAGGCCTAATGCATTAATTTGAAATTCATGCGAGTGAAAATTAAGTATATTAAAGTATACTGATGTGAATGGTTATTTACAGCTCCGCAGTTTATATTGGCAGCTGATCGGACTGCGAGATTTAGTAACACCAAGGAAGTGAGGTCACGTGACGTGATTAGAGGTAAGGGACTTTTGGGGGTAGTTAGAGATATCTGCACGTATTCTCATCTGCGTTTGTATTTCACTTGAGAAAATAGTCTGAGGACTAGAAAAAGGGTAAATTACGATTTCACCCAATTAAGGGTAAAAGCTTAGGAAGTATGTTTGTGACTAGTTTTAATGTTGTTTGATAGTTGCATAGATAGACTGGCTAATGTTTTCATGTTATATGCGAAAACAACACGTGATAGTGTCGATTTGATTTAATTGAGTGAAATCATTTGAAATAAGCCATCTATCGATTTATGTGATAACAAATCTTGCTAGAGCACAGCTCGCACTGGATTTTGTATGTTTTCCACCCCATTGGTGCTATAGGGATACTTGCACTAGATTTTACATGATATGCATTACATAATACTTGAGTATTTCTTGTACACGAATTTTAATGCGATTTGAGCATGATAGAGTACTTTTGCATTTCTCATACTCAATTTTATTGATTGATGCATAATAGAGTGCTGGAGTGTTGCTCATACTCAGTTTTATATGACATAGTGCTGGGAGTATTGCTCGCACTAGATTTATAAGACTTGTGCATAAGGTCATGCTGGAGTTTACTCGCACGTACTAATTTTGAAAGAGATAACATGCAACAACCGTGCTGGGAGCCTTTGTAGACTGTGTGAAACATCGATTATATGCTCGCACAAGCGTTTTGAAATATGACAGAGGGCTATCGAAATAATTATCCGTGGTATGAGGGCTAAGACCGATGTCAGGCACCCCAACCTTGATATTAGGCCCATGGAGTACTTTGTACCGTGTATGTCACATGGAGTACGATGTACAGTGAGTACGCAATGATATAGAGTTATTGGTTGACTGTTGAGGATTTGACCCACCTCTCGTTACAGCAATTGTGAGGCCCCGCACATCGAGTACTGTGTAGCCTAGGATCACGAAAAATGGGATATGATCATAATCCTCGAACATGTAGTTGCCTATCTCACTTGATATTTCTTGTTTGAATTGTCACATGATTTTATAAATTGGGTAGACCCAAGGGATGGGTTGAGCCTCGACATGTGACATTGTGAATTGTAATAGGGTAACCCAAGGGATGGGTGAGGCTTGGATTTCCATGTTTTTACATGATGGTATGCCATATTTGTCTTGATTTAATTGATATGGCATAATGAAATGTGATTTACAGTATTTACATGATAATGAAATGTTTTGCATAAATTGCTGAGGTTATTAAACCAGCATGTTTTCCGTTCATATTGATGATTTATATATATATCTATATATACTTGCATAAATGTTTCAAGAAAGATACATGCTTTAGATGTGAACCGAAAAGGAAATGATTACATGGCATAAGCATTATATTTTGTAGATAGTGTAGTTATCTACTTGCTTGCCTTATTTCCTTATTGAGCTGTGAGCTTACCCCTTTTTATTTCCTCTTCTCTACAGAGCGTCCACAGTAGTTGAGCATGACTGAGGACTGGTATTCCTTTATCCATTGTATACCCATCATACGAAAGATATACACATTTGAAACATTTTGTACTGAACAATGTAAAAGCACAGTTATGTAAACGAATATACTGTTGGGGATGTATATGTACATGTATTTGTATTTAATATATGTAAATTACTTGTGAGAGTGAGTACTTACAGTCAATAGATAATTGTATTGACATGTATGCATGCTATGAAATGAATGTGGTTGAGGTGACTAATACTGAATCACAGCCCAACGGTTTGGTGATTGAATTATGACAGAAGGAAAGGTAAGTAAAATGAGAAAATTTTGTAGTGGTTTTTGGTAAGTCATGGGCGATCGTGACAAAATGGTATCAGAGTGAAGTTGGTCTAATATGAGTCGATATTAGTAATTAGGAAAGTGTACATCCTTATATTACCGTGCTTTGTTCAGTTACAATTGTGTATACGAGATGGGAGTCAGACCAATTAATGGTTATGAATGCAGGAATTGAGCCATTATGGCTAATACCAGCCGTGGTAGAGGGGCTAGAGGTAGGGCTCGAGGCCGTAGAGGTAGGCCTGAGACCTGAGATGTGTCTTCGTTGGACCATGAGTCGACAGGTCCCACTCAGGTATCAGAGACTATCGAGGCATGCTTAACGAGATTAGAGCGTCGTCTTGAGGTGATAGTGGAGTTACTGGCACAGACTTTGCCAAGTAAATAGGGGCAGGATACAGGGACTGCGCTTGGAGAAGCACCTGCACTTGATACACCTGCACAGCCAACTCAGACGCGATAACCTACAGATACTTCTACACCCCCACCAGCTCAGGATACGCCTTCTCTTGTTGCTCCACAACAGGGCGGTAGTACTTTGAGGTATGGTTGTGAGCTTGATAAATTGTGACAGTTCCAAAAGTTTGGACCTCCATCGTTTAGTGGGGTGAAGGACCCTGTTGTTGCAGAGGATTAGCTGAGAGAGATGGAGAAGCTATATGGATTCTTTGAGTGTACTACAATCAAGATGGTTACATTTACTGCGTTCTTGCTGAAGGGATTGACAGAGCATCGGTGGAAGTCCACCAGGGTTCTATTGAGAGCACCACACTCAAAGATCACTTGGGATATATTTTTGGATGCCTTCAGTAGGCAGTATGTCTCGGATACAGTGCAACAGAAGCTGCAGATGGATTTCTTAGGGTTGAGCTAGGGGAGTCAGTCTGTCGATGAGTACGAGACACGATTTATATCCCTGGGTAGATATGACCCCGATACTATGAGTAGTGAGACCAGGAAGATCCGTAGATTCATTGATGGACTAAAACCAGTACTACGGTCTAGATTTGTTCCACTAGATATCTCTACCTATGATGAGGCAATGCGCAAGGCGCAACTTTGTGAGTAGGACTATGAGAGGAATGTCTTTGAGTTCAGGACAGTTAGCAGGGGTGGAGATCGAGATAAAAAGAGGCCGGTGAGTGACAGTGCCAGAGGTTTTAGATATCGAGGAGGGAGGAGACTCTTTAGTAAGAGACCATGGATCAAAGAGGTACAGGAGAAGATTGTTAGATCTCCTGTGTATCCGGCTATAACTCCAACTAGAGGTGTCGTTATTAGAGGATAGAGGCCTACCACTGAGCAGTGCAGTAGATGTGGTAGATTTCAAGGCGGTAGACCTTGTCCTATTTCTAGTGGATTGTGCTTCAGATATGGGAAGCTAGGGCATATGGCGATAACTTGCCTACAGATTATCGATATTGCCCCACAGAAGGGCAATGAGTTAGAGAGTGCTCCAGCTGACATGTCTACTCCGAGGAGGGGAGCGACGGCAAAGGAGAAAGGGAAGCAGGTCATTGGACGAGGGTGAGTACATGCCTTGGACCAAGGCATAGCTGATGCTTCATCAGATGTGATTAGAGGTAACATCCTGATTTATGATTTAGAAGCATATGTTTTAATTGATCCTGGTGCCACACATTCATTTGTATCGCCTTCATTTGCATGTAAGTTAGCAAAACATGTAGAGCGTACACCTTTAAGTAGGATAATGTTAATCAGTACGCCTATGGATAACAGTCAGCTAGTTGAATATGTGTTGAATGACTGCAAACTAAGAGTATGGAAAAAGGATAAGACAACCAATCTATTATTGTTAAATATGAGTGATTTTGATGTAATTTTAAGAATGGATTGGTTATATGCAAACCATGCTGTTTTAGATTGTTATGCTAAAATAGTTATGTTTCCTACCCTTACGAATTATGTTGTAAAGTTTAATGAAAAGAAATGAAAGTAGCAGTTATGGTTATAATAAACAATTTACTATGCTAACTGTGAAATGAAAATATTGAAGGTCTTATTGCATATGTTATTGATACGGATAAGGTACATCCGGAGTTGGCAAATATTCCTGTGGTTGGTGAGTTCCGAGATGTCTTTCCAAATGAATTGCTAGGGTTACACCAGACAGAGAGATGGAGTTTTGTATAGATTTGGCGCCTGGTACTGAACCTATTTCGAAACCACCGTATTGTATGGCCTTAGTTGAGCTGGAGGAGCTCAAGAGAGTTACAAGAGCTGTTGGATAAGGGGTTCATCAGACTGAGTATTTAGCTTTGGGGAGCATCGGTTTTGTTTGTGATGAAGAAGGATGGAAGCCTCCGATTGTGTATAGATTACAAATTGTTGAATAAGGCTACCATCAAGAATATGTATCCCCTTCCACGTATTGATGACTTATTGGATCAGCTCTAGGGAGTGCAGGTCTTTTTTAAGATTGATCTGAGGTCTGGGTATCATCAATTGAGAGTTTGGAGTGGAGATGTGCCCAAGACAACATTTAAGACCCGATATGGCCATTATGAGTTCTTGGTTATGCCATTCAAATTGACAAATGCTCCCGCGACTTTCATGGCCTTGATGAACGATGTGTTCAAGCCATATTTGGATCAGTTTGTTATTGTCTTCATCGATGATATATTGGTATACTCTAGATCCGAGGAGGAGCATGAGCAGTACCTCAGGATTGTATTGCAGACCCTACGAGAGCAAAAGTTGTATGCTAAACTCAATAAGCATGACTTTTAGTTGGCATAGATATTGTTTTTGGGACACGTTGTGTCGAGGGATAGAGTATCAGTGGATCCATCCAAGATTGAGGTTGTAGTTCAATGGGAACAGCCGAGGACAGTTACTAAGATCCTGAGTTTTCTGGGATTAGCAGGTTATTATCAGAGATTCATTGAGGGATTTTCGAAGTTAGCTGCTCTGTTGACACATCTCACTCGAAAGAGTGTAGCATTTGTAAGGGATGAGGATTATGAGAGGAGTTTCTAGGAGCTGAAACGTCGATTGACCATTGCTTCGATTCTCACTACCCCTACCAGCTCAAGAGGATTTTCAATGTATACCAATGCTTCGCATTAGGGACTGGGTTGTGTATTGATGCAGGATGGAAGGGTAGTTGCTTATGGATCCAGACAGCTAAAAGACCATGAGAAGAACTATCCGACCCACGACTTGGAGTTAGCAGCAGTAGTGTTTGTGTTGAAGTTATGGCGCCACTACTTGTATGGTGAGAAATTTCAGATTTTTACTGACCACAAGAGCCTCAAGTATCTGTTCTCGCAAAAAGAGCTGAACATGAGACAAAGAAGATGGCTAGAGCTTCTGAACGATTATGATTGTGAGTTACTTTATCATTCGGGTAAGGCTAATGTTGTAGCTGATGCTTTGAGCAGGAAGAGCCTTAGGATGGTATCGTATATGATGGTCAGGGAACATGAGTTGCTAGAGTAGTTTACTAGCCTTAGTTTGAGAGTTATCTTTTGACATGGATACGGACTGTGTTATACTTAGTCTACACTTGGAGCCAGATCTGTTGGACAGGATCAGACAGGTTCAGCAGACTGATCCGTATTGCATTGATATGACTGGTCAGATACAAAGGGGCACAGTGACTGAGTTTGAGTTGAGTTCTGATGGACTACTGAAGTTTAGAGGCAGATTGTGTGTTCCCGAGGATGTAGATCTCAGGAGATTGATTTTTTTTGAAGCTCATTCGTCGATGTACACGTTACATCTAAGGAGTATGAAGAAGGATGTGGCAGATTTTATGGCGAGATGTCTCGTATGTCAGCAGATGAAGGTAGAGCATCAGAGACCTGCAGGGTTATTGCAGCCTCTACCTATACCGACATGGAAATGAAAGCATATCACCATAGAATTCATGATGGGTTTACCAAAGACCCCTAGGAATCACGATGTGATATCGATGATCGTTGATAGACTGGAGAAGTCAGCCCACTTCCTAGCTATGAGAGCTACCGATACTTTGAGTTCATTGGTAGAGTTGTATATACGCGAGGTAGTGAGGTTACATGGTGTTCTAGTAAGCATGGTCTCAGATAGGGATTCTTGCTTCACCTCCCATTTTTGGGAACACTTTCATGAAGCCATGGGAACCCAATTGCATTCGAGCACAGATTTCCATCCTCAGACAGATGGTCAATCAGAGAGGACTATACAAACTCTGGAGGATATGTTGAGAGCATGTGTGCTAGATTTTAGAAGCTTTTGGGATGATCGTTTACCACTAGCCGAATTCGCCTACAACGACAGTTATCATTCGAGTATCGGAATGGCACCGCATGATGCTTTAAATGGTCGTAGATGTCGTTCCCCTATCGGTTGGGACGAAGTGGGTGACCGAAAGATTTGTGCTCCTGATTTGGTTACACAGGCCTTTGAGGATGTCTAGTTGATTATTGAGAGATTGAGGATAGCTCAAAGTAGACAGAAGAATTATGCTGACATGAGACAGAGGCCACTTGAATTCGCAGTTGGTGGGTCAGTGTTTCTAAAGTTTTCTCCTTCCAAGGGTATAGAGAGATTCGGGAAGAAGCGTAAACCGAGTCCTCGCTACATTTTACCCTTTGAGATACTTGATCGAGTGAGAGATAAGGCCTACAGGTTGGCGCTGCCACCAGACTTATCAGGCATCCATAACATCTTCCACATTTCGATGCTTCGGAAGTATCATCCAGATCTGACCCATATGATTCTATATGAGCCATTGGAGCTCAAGGATGATTTATCATGTCACGATCCTCAACCTACCGAAAATCATCACAAATTTTTCACTTTTTAGACATTATTTATTATTTATTTTTATCTTAATCGGATCGCGATCAGCTACACTCTCAACAATTAGGCTGTGTGTCAGTGTCTACCTTATCCAACCATAACAATTTAATTTGCATCATAATTTAGAAGTAAACACTTGTATAAATAAATCAGAGTTATTGTTTACATTGCTTTACATCCCCAATGATTACATTCAAAATGCTACTGTGCTATGGAAAGTTTAGATACAAAATTATCCAAGTGTGTATACCTTACGTGATGGGATGCAGCGGATACCAAAAAGGAAAACCTCTAGTCGCCCTCAGTCTATACTAAATGCTCTGTAGAGAGGGGAAAATAAGGGTGGTGAGCAAACAACACGCTCAGTAAGGCAATCATGCGAACAGGTAGATACTGCACTATCTCCGTGATCGTGATGCCATGCTCAAAACCATACATTTTCTCATTCACACTTCGAAAGCATTAGTTCATGCTTGTGTTAATGGCATGTAAAGCAAATCATGCTATTTAATTTAGTGCACATATAAAATTCAGAGCATGGAAAACCATCATGCATATTTAATTCATAAGGCATGGAAAATCATCATGCATCAGTGGACTTTAAAGCCATTATCATGCTTTCTCATCTCAATAAAATCAACACTTGTCAGGACTTAGCCCCTCCCTCAGACTGTCTTGACCCACAAAACATTTCATACATGGATTTATTCATAAAATAATAGACATGTGAGATAGGCAATATAACAGGGAAATCTCCTCTAGGACTATGGCCATATCATGTGATCCCAGGCTACATGGATTAGGTGTGCAGGATATCACCACTATCTGCTTCCACACGGGAGGTGGGTCACGTCCAACCCGTCGGTCCAAAGTAGATTTAAACATCGTCTGAAGACGGTATATCACAATCTCAACACGGTACAACGTACTCCACGCTGCTTACACGGTACAACGTACTCTGTGGACCCATATCAACACATCATAACACGTCGCATCTAAAAATGCACGTGCAAGCCTATTTAATCGGTGCAACAACTAGTCTACCTGCAGCTCCTGGCAAGGCTGTCAATCATGTCATGAAACCACGTGTGAGTACTCTCAAGCATGGTAACAAGTATGGTGGACATCTAATGCGAGCTACGCTCTAGCACCATGTCAAAACTAGTATAAAATCTGTGCCAGCTAAGCTCCAGCAGAACATCATGAAAATCCATGTGAAACACTAGTACGAGCTAAGCTCCTGCACTCATGCGTATAAAACACATCAAATCTCGTGCGAGTCATACTCTAGCACGCTTTCATTATCACGAAATCCATGTAGGTGGCTCAATTTCTTTGCAAAGCATGGCTATAAACCAATTCAAATCATTTCTTTTGCAAATCATTTTAAATGTTAGCCAACCTACTCATCACATGCTCAAAAACAGTAAAACAGGATTTTCAAAGCATTATGCTTTTATTTTCATGCACATTTCTTAAAACCCAACTCATTGCCCTTCAATCACCGAATTTCATTTCCTAGTATCACATGCATTCTAGCAAAGCATTACGCGCCCAAATTACGCACAGATATCTCTAAGAGTCCATACAATTCCCTTACCTCGATTTACTCAGGTGTGACTCTCTCCCTCTTCGCTTCTCTCGCTTTGGCTCAACTTGCTCAGGGTGTATCCTCGAATGCTGCAATTCATTTATCCAAACACTTAAGTCAATGTTGCTAACTCTCATTCAATTATGCATTTTACCCAGTGCCTTGAATACTCATTTTACCTTTTTTGGTAAATCTTACAATTTATTCCAAAACATCATCTTAAAATCATACCCACAATACCATTATCACCTTAAGATATCTCATTCATCATTAATACCTCTACACTTCACTTTCTCACACTAACCTACTTCTAGGTTACAATCGTTCCATGGCATTCTAGGTAGTTCTACCATTAATATGCACACCAAATCAACTTCAAAATCAATAACTAAACAAATGTACTTGGATTTCAACTGCTCCTATTTATAGAAATTGCCTGATGAGATCGATCTGTCAAGGGCTTGATATTGATCTGGTCCTCTTAAAATCCCTCATTTTCACGACATTTGAAGGCATGAGATCGATATGTCGAAAGCTTGAGATCGATCTATCTCAGGCAGAGAGTTAAGGAGATCGATCTGGCTAGGGAGGAGATCGATCTACTCCAACCCAAGAGCTAAGGAAATCGATCAACTTGCCTTAAGAATCGATCTTCTCATTACAGAATGTTAGGCAGATTGATCTGGCTCCATTGGAGATCGATCTGCCTTATTCCTATTGCTCGAATAAGAGCATTTTGGCTCTTCCATATGGATCTCTCATCCAATGAGATCGATCTGTTGTTCATATTTTCCAGATTTTGCTGTAGTTTTCTGTAGTAACATACACAAACAACCCTTAATTTGCTGCCATAGCCATTTTCTCATCCTACCACCATTAAGACTTGAAAATGACATACACTCATACTTTATGCATATTAAAACTTGTGTGCATTTATTGTATAACCAAAGATATATAATATAAACTAAATGAAAGTACACAACTCATGCAAATCTACATTCCATTTTGCCACACTACTCATATTCCGTTCCACTCACATTCATCACATACAAAAGTCCATTTCTTCATATTCATACATAATGAAACTTGTACGTACATCACAAACTCTTATTACAAGTGTGTACATTGAATTTATGGACTTTACCTCACTTATGCTTCATATTACAAATACATCACCATTGTTATGAATTCATAATTACTTGGTCCAATAATCATCCATATTATAATTCCATTTACATATATATACAAGGTTAAACATATATGGGGTCTCACATTCTCCCCTACTTAGAAAATTTGGTCCTCAAAATTGGAACCAATTATTCTGTGAACAATTCGGGATACTTTTCCCGCATCAAACTCTCCAATTCCCATGTGGTCTCTTCCACCATGTGATGTTGCCAAAGAACTTTCACCAAGGGAATTGTCTTTGTCCTCAACACTTTCTCTTTTCTGTCCATATCCGAACCGACTTCTCAACGTACGTCATACTTTCATTAAGCTCTAAAGGCTCGTACCTTATCATATGTGTCAGGTCCGGGTGATACTTCCGTAACATGGATATGTGGAAGATGTTATGCACATTCGCTAGCTCAGGTGGTAATGCTGCCTGTATGCCTTATCTCCCACTTTATCAAGTATCTCAAATGACCCTATATATCAAGGGCTCAACTTCTCCTTCTTCCCGAATCTCATGATCCCTTTCGAGGGAGAAACCTTTAAAAACACTGACTCACCCACATTAAACTCTAGTGGTCTCCGTTTCTTGTCTACATAACTCTTTTGTCTGCTCTGAGCTGTCTGTAACCTCTCACAAATCAATGGGACATCCTCAGAGGTTTGTTTAACCAAGTTAGGAGCAAATATTTTTCTGTCACCAACCTTATCCCATCTAATAGGGGAACGACATCTACGCCCATACAATGCCTTATATGGTTCCATCTCGATACTCACATGAAAACTGTTATTATAGGCAAACTCTGCAAGTGGCAAGTGGCAAGTGGTCATCTCAGGAGCCTCCAAAATCCAATGCACATGCTCTCAACATATCCTTCCGGTCTGTATAGTCCTCTCTGACTGACCATATGTCTGAGGATGAAACGCAATGCTAAAACTCAACTGGGTCTCAATCGCTTCCTGAAAATGTTCCAAGAAATGGGAAGCAAAGCGGGCATCCATATTAGAAACAACGCTCACTGGAACTCCATGTAGCCTCACTACTCGCACACATACAAGTTCGCTAACTGGCTCAAAGTATCGGTAGCTCTCAAAGCTAGGAAATAGGCTGACTTCGTCAATCAATCTATAATCACCCATATGGCATCATGACCTCTGCGGGTCTTCGATAATCCCATCACAAAATCTATGGTGACATGCTCCCACTTCCATGTTGGTATCGGTAGAGGCTGTAATAATCTTGCAGGCTTTTGATGCTCTACCTACACCTACTGTCAAACGAGACACTCAGCGACATATTTAGCAATGTCTTTCTATATCCCAGACCACTAATAAACTTTTCGAAGATTTTGATACATCTTAGTACTCTCTGGATGTATCGTATACCTTGATGAGTGAGCCTATGTCAAGATCAACTTTCTGATCTCTGGATCATCGAGAACACATATCCTACCTTTGAACCTTAATAATCCATCTGAACTCAATTCAAAGTCCGTCTCTGTACCCCTCTGTATCTACCAGACAATTGATAATTCTATTTTTAATAGAATTATTTGTGCTTAATTTCCTAATTAATTATTTAAATCCCAAAATTATTTTATTAATTATCCCCTTTATTTAATTAAAATTATTTAATGTGCAGATAAAATAAATTCGGATGAAACTTAATCGTTTCAGTCGAAATTGGGTTGAAAACGAGCTAAAAGAGATTGGACCACTTCCAATTTGCAGACCAAGTCACCAGTCATCGGGACACGCGTGATGCCAGGTGTCTGTATTTTATTCGCTCCGAAATGATAAGATCAACGGACACCGTGCCAACTTTCTGGAAGACACACGCTGAGCCACATCGCACAGCCAACTGGACAAAAAGACTGATGACGTGGAAATATCTACTCTGCAGTAAATAAAATGAAGACACGTGGCCAAACAATGCCAACTCATCTAGGATGAAAAATTAACATTGTACCCTAAGTGTGTATATAAATAGAATATGATGGCAATTGAAAAGAAAGTAGCCTAGGGTAGGAGTAGTGTAGAGTAATTTAGGAGTAGTTTTAATTTAGGGTTAAGTAATTTTTAGAATAGTCTTCTTTTTCCGTTTACCACCATTTTCTTTTGCTATTGTTCACAGCAATTTCAATACTTATTAAAAGCTTTTCAAGTTTCGTTTCAGCCACCATTGTTCATTGATCTTCTCGATTTTGTTAAAGTCATTTCTTTTATTTTTCAGTTTTAATACATAGCTTATATTTCCTAGTTGCTAGCTCTTGGTTTGCTAAAACTGCTTGTGATTTTGTTTTATTGAAAAACCTTTAGTTTTTAGCTCTCGGTTTGCTCTTCTTTTGTACATTCGAGTGACATGATTTCCTCATTCATTCTTTTACCTTTCGATTCTTGTGCCTTGATGTGGGTTGATGCTGAGCATTGTTCCACATCAAGAGCAATGTGGAACCACGGTTGGAGAAGAAAATGAAGCAACCCGAGGTCACCAGAGTTTCCCATTTCTCTGCTTCTTGATTTCTTTTGTTTCTATTTGATCTTTAGAGGGATTCCACCCTTGCTCTCGGTTTCATTTCAATTTGCCGATTTTATTTTAATGCTTTAACGTTTTATTAGCTGCATTTTTTTCTATCTATTCATTGCTGCCTCGGGTTACTAGTATTTTCAGTTCTTTGTTGATGGTAGGTGTGTATGGCTGTCGGATGAGAGAGGAGCAGGAATGGTGTGACAACAGCACTGAAAGCCCATATTTTCGGGCTGGTCAGTAGCTAATTTTCATTAAAAGTTGATGATTACAGGTAGTGGAAGCAACAGCCGGTGATCTGCCTGGTAGTGTGTGCAGGACACGGTTGTTCTAGTGGTCATCCTTGTGCTGTGTATGTGAATAGGGCGGAGGCATCTGCAGTGACACACTGCATGGATAGCTGGCTGATTGTTTGTTCTTTTTGCTGTGTTGCGGCTTGCAGGAAATGAAGCTGATGATGAGCAGCACTGGACAATCCAGGCAAGAGTAGCAGACATCACTTGAGCTGGGCAGGACAAGGATGTGCAGTAGACAGACTAGGAGCAGGGCAGGACATCATCTGGACAGCAAACCTGGACAGGACCGAGAGTAGCTGGAGCACCTGAACAGCAATGCCTGGAGACAATCTGGAAATGAAGAACCATGCATAGTACAACAACACAGGACTGAGACAGCTGGAAATTAACTTAAGGCTATGTTTGGTTAAGGGGCAATTCCCAATTTAATGTTTTATGCAATATTGTTATTTTAATTGTTATTATTTTCTGTTTGTATTTGTTATCTTAGGTATAAATTGATTTGCATGTTAGTTTAATTTCTTTTTTGTTTTAACTTTATCAATAGTTAATATGATTTAAAGCTTTAATTTAAGTAGTGTCATATTTAGCATGTAGAGTTAATTTAGGAGTAGAATTATTTTATGCAATTTTTGTTAATTAATTTTCACATTAAAATTTATAAATAAAAAAATGTTATTTCTCATGCATTAGTTAGATTTTATTGTTAAGTTAGTAATTAGATATAATTAGGAATGATTTAGAATTAATATTTTAGACATTTAGACTTGTAGTTAATTTCTTAATTTTTCTAGGATTTTATTTCATTAAATTTTAAGTTAATTTAATTTGCATTTTTATTAAGTAATTTAATTGCATGCATATTTTAGGTTTATTCAATTTTAGCTTAATTAATTTTGTTTCTTTATTTTAGCATTTTATTTTAAATGCGTTAATGAATTTTTAATTGTTTTAATTATTTTTGTAGGTTGTTGCTTTTAATTGCTCGGAGCTCTGCAAGTAATTTTAGCTCGGTTTTATTTTCTTTAGTTTATAATTGTTATTGTTTTCAGTAGTTTTAATTTCAGCCTTGTAGATCACCACTTAAACTTCATAATTTGCTAGAATATATGTGAGACCCCGTATATGTAAAGTTGTAATGTGTAATAAATATGAATGGACTTGTAATGTAAAGTATGATTGATGTAAGTCCATGGATTCAATGTACGTATGTGTAATATGATTTGTAACGTACATACAAGTTCCATTGAGTATGAATATGAAGAAATGAGTTCTTATAAGTGATGGATGTGATTGAAACTCAAAATGAGTAGTGTGGTATAATGGAATGAAATTATGCTTCCATTTGGTTTTATGTAGCATACCTTTGGACATACAATGAATGTACGCAAGTTTCAATGTGCATAAGGTATGAATGGATGCCATTTTCAAGTTATAAAGGTGGATGGATGAGAAAATGGTCATGGCAACAGATTAAGGATGTGTTGGTGTGAGTTGCAGCAAGAAAACTATAGGAAATCTGGAAAACATGAAGGCCAGATCGATCTCATAGGATGAGAGATCGATATGGAAGAGCCAGAATGCTCTTATTTGGGCAATGGAATAGAGCAGATCGATCTCCAATGGGGCCAGATCGATCTCCTAAGCACTCTGTGATGAAAAGATCGATCCTCAAGCACCCAGATCGATCTCCTTAGCTCTCTGTTTGGGACCAGATCGATCTCATGCTTCGACAGATCGATCTCATGCTTAAAAATTTCATGAAAATGAGAGATTTAAGGGGACCAGATCGATCTCCTCTTGGACCAAATCGATCTCCTCAAGCTATTTCTATATAAGGAGGGCTGAAAATCTAAAAATTTCGGGAAAACCAACAATCTTCCATTTCTAACCCGAAAACCTAACTTTCCCTCTCTAAAATCAGCCATTTTCAGTGAGATTTGAAGAGAGACCATTAGAGGCAAAGTTGTTCCTATCAAAGAGAAGAACAACATAGTGGGTAGGCATTTTTCCATTGTTGGTATTGAAGGAGTTAAGGGCATTGCCATTTGGAGCAAGAAGAAAAATCATATTTGATAAGATTCCAACACTTCAATCCAAATACATTGTCTATTTAATTGATTTTGGAGTTGTTTGGCATGAGTATTGATGGATAAATTATCTAGGGATGTGGTGGAATTGGTGTGACCTAGAAAACCTAGAATGGGTATAATGTGAGAATATATGGGTTGAATGAGTTTATGATTTATGGGCATGCTAAAGTTGTTATTGAGGTAATGTTTATGATTTTAGCTGGTTAAATGAAATTACATTGTGAGTTTAGAGGAATTGTGAAAATGAGTATGTATATGCTTGATAAAATGCCATAGTGAGGGAATTCATGAAATATGAACACTATGAGCTTAATGTCGATTTAATATCGATTCGGAATAAGTTAATAGGCCTAAGAAGAATCCATAGACTCGAGTTATGGGTAAAGTAATGAAACGAGGCCTCATAAGAGTTAATAGAAAACTATAGGTCGAATTGACTATAGTGAACGCACGATGTCATATTATATGGATCGAATATAATGCGGGATACAATTTTGTGCAGTCCCGAAGAGTTCGTTGAAGACGAATCGAACCGTACGAGTAAGCAGTTTAAGGAAGTGGAATCATGCATCGCGATTCCAGGTAAGGGAATTCTGTAAGTATATAGAGGTAGCTGCTCGTAATTTGTGGGATTATAGGGTGTTTATGAAATGCATGAACGTTTGAGAAATTGGTTGCTTGGTGTGTGAAAATAGTTGTGAATATTGGATGATTTGGTTTACAAGGATGTATAAAAAGGGATAGTAAGGCTAATAATTGCATAAACCAAGTGTTTTGAACGCTTTCACAAAACAAGTGTTTGGTTTTAAACGAATTGATAAATAGGTTGGTTATTGTGGTTTGATGTTTGTGATAGCACATGTGAAGTGCCAAATATGTTTTGAGATAGCTTTAAAAGCTTATGAGCCGCCTATCATGTTTATGTGAATTAAACCGTGCTAGAGCCTAGCTCGCACCGGGTATTGATGTTTTCATTTGTCTAAAATGTGGTGGAGCTTAGCTCGCACCTTAATTTGGAAACTATGATGATGTTTATAAACCGTACTGGAGCTTTTGCTCGTACGTGGCTTTTGAGTGGTTTGTCTTATGAGTATAACTGTACTAGAGCTATGCTCGTACGCGTCTCTTTATGATAGGATGCATGAGTCGTGCTAGAGCTTTGCTCGCACAAGTTTGCACATTATGATACGTATAAGGTTGTGAAAGTTGGTAAGATCCTTAAGCCCTACATCCTTAAGCTAACATCCTTAAGCCCAAAGAGGCGGGGAGGCTGTCAGACCCGGATTTTTGTAGCTTGTACCTTATGATTCCTATGTGTATGAACACTATGTAATTATAGTTGAATCATAAGAAGAGTATTTACTATCATGCAATCGACTATTTGAGAAATTAAAAATGCATGTAAGCTACATAACAGCGAGATAAGGGTTAAGTTGATTCCCGAACGAGTGCAGGGGTAAAACGGTCAAATGACTGAAATTCGGTATAATTTCGATAAGACAATTTCATTAAAAATATGAAATTGAGGAATCTTGACCAAAATCGAGGAAAATATTTAATTTCGAGCCCAATTGATCAAGATATAAATTATTAGAATTTATCAAAATTTTCGCCTCGAAAAATGAGCCCAAAAATAGTGGAAAAATATACCGAATAGGTAAAATCGGACTGATAAATTCACTTACGGATTAAATGAATTTAATATGATTTTTGGAGATATTTTTAGATATTTTTGAGATATTTATGGGATATTTTTGGGATTTTTATTATTATTTTATAATAAAATAATAATAAAAATATATATTATATAAAAAAAAAGAGAAACGAAATCTGAAGAGAAAACACGGGGAGACAGAAGAGAGAAATCGCGTGAAGCCGAACCGAGGGAGATGACCACCGGACGGCGAGCACCGGCCACCCCACGGGTAGGCAAGCGGCCGGAAAAGGAAGAGGAGGACCGTGCGCACCCATCGGCACCGGTCACGCCATCCACCGACGCCGGACGCCGGCGAATCGAAGAGGTGAAGCCGCGGAGGAAAAGAAGGAATCAGGCGGCCACCGGCGGTGATTGGTCCCGATCGATCCCAGCCGAGTGTTGCCCAGGCTTAGGCGCGCCGAACTGCGGTGGTGATGCGTCGGGAACCGGCCAGAATAGGCCGGCACGACCAAAGGATGCCTGAACCGGTCGGCGGTTCAGTGGAGAAGGTTCTGTGCTGAACCGGACCGGACCGGTTCAGCCAAGGAGAAAAGGGAAAAAAGAGGAAAAAGAAAGAAAAAGGAAAAGGAAAATTTTTGGGATTTCATCGGACTTCGGGTAAGTCGATACGAGGTCAAAAGTGACCGATTTGATTTTCGATGAATTTATTTAAATTATATTTAATCGGAAATTGACCCGGAGTTAAATATAATAAATTGTGCAGTTCGACGATAAATTCCGAACGGAAGCCCGATCGAACTTCGATTTGCGTACCATCGCATATTATCGGGTAAGTAAAGCTAATTTACGACAATTTATGTGATTTATGCGTATTTAAGATTTAATTTACTCATTTCGGATTAAATTTCGTATTTAGTGAATTATATTCGGAATTTTGAATTAACTGTCGTCAATGATATACGGGCTATCCAAAGAGCTTGGAATAAAGCCCAATGGGTATTGATAGGCCCAATGAGTCGATAGACCCTGATGAAGGGAAATAATAAGTGGAAAACAGGCTTAATACGGTTAAGGCCCATTAAGGATTTTTAAGGCCCATTAAGGGAAATTAAACTGTACTAATGTGTAATACAGTAGGAAAATTATAATTAACCTGAGGAATGGTTATTTACAGCTCCGGAGTTTACATCGAGAGCTGATCGGACTGCGGGAATTAGCAGCACCGAGGAAGTGAGGTCACGTGACGTGATCCGAGGTAAGGGACTTTTGCGAGTAGTTAGAGATACCTGCACGTATTTTCAACTGCTTCTGCATTCACTTAAAAACTCTGAGGGTCAGAGAAAGTGAATAATAATTATTGCGACCCGATAGTGGCAAATTACGATTTTGCCCCTAGTTAGTAAAAAAGACAACTTTTGTGAGAAGTTGCAAAAAGCATGGAAAATACTATTGTGAGTGTTTAAATGCTATTAGCATGAAAATAAATAGATGGGCTAATGATTTTAAGGTTGATATGACTTAAGCACACTTTTAGTGCTGATTTTACTATTTTGTAAACAATCCCTTTTAAATAGCCATCTATCATATTATGTGAGAATGAATCGTGCTAGAGCACAGCTCGCACTGGGATTCATATGTTTTCCACATA
Organism: Firmiana major; assembly: GCA_033439115.1. NCBI lineage: Eukaryota > Viridiplantae > Streptophyta > Magnoliopsida > Malvales > Malvaceae > Firmiana > Firmiana major. The sequence continues at coordinate 35,614,741 of CM065907.1, read as the reverse complement.
CATAGTGCTGGATTTTGATACGCACTAGATTTTCATGACATGCATAATAGAGTACTGGAGTTTTACTCGTACTCAGCTTTGAATGATATATGCATGACAGAGTGCTGGAGCGATTGGCTCGTACTCGATTCTTCATGGTTTATACATGACATAGTACTGGGAGCTATTGCTCGTACTTGATTTGATATTGTGCATAGTATAGTACTGGGAGCTATTGCTCGTACTTGATTTAATACATAAACTATGCATTGACCTAGTTGCTAGAGATTGCTCGCACTAGAGTTGAATTTTATGATGTGAAACAGTGTTTAAGCGGAGTAACGACTGTGAGTCGCACTTAAGACGCACACTGTATGTGATATGTAATACATGTTGAAACCCATGCCTGAGTCCTTGTGTGACTGTGTGTCATAGCTAGAGAGGATATTCGCATGAGGTTGATATAGACGTGGTATACTTATTTCCATGGTTTCGAGGGCTAAAGACCCTGGCTATGAGGGTTTCCATGGTTTCGAGGGCTAAAGACCCTGGCTGTGAGGGTCCACGGGTGTACTTTGTACCGTGTCTGAGTGGCACGAGGTGTACGCTGTACCGTGTGTTACGTAGCTGGCGGTTGACATTGGACTGACCATCCTCCCATTACAGCAGTGATTGCCGCACACCGAGTACTGTGTCGCATGGGATCACTTTTCGGATATGATCATAATCCAAGATACTATTTGCATTTACCACAGAGTCTCACATGATATATCACATCGATTGACTGATTTAAACTGCGGACAGACCTGAGGGATGGGTCGGACTCCGATTTGTGTTGTGAATCATTTGATGCCATATTTATTGTGATTTAAATATACATGGCATGATTTACATAAAGGCATGATTTATATACAATGCATTGTTTTGCACTACATGCCTACATTTGAGAAATAAAGCATGATTTCTGTACATGGGATTTATTCTGTACAAGTATATATATTATATTTCAAGACATGCTTTTAAAGTGAGTTAAGGAAATAATGTTTTCAAGGCATAGAACTATTTTGAGTAGATAGTGTGGATATCTACTTGCTTGCCTGATTTCCTTACTGAGCGCGTTATGCTCACCCCCCTTTTCTTTACATCTCTCTACAGAGCGTCAGTAGAGTGAGAGCTATCGCGGGAGAGTGTCCCAGAGTCCACTGCTAGTTCCTATCGTTTTGTCAGGTATACTTATTGTGTACAGTTGTGTATCTAAACATAGAAACAGCACAGTGATGTATACGTTATATATTATGGGGAATGTAATCGTATTAGATTTTATAAAATCTTACATGTATAATAAAAGCAACTACAGTCAGAATTAATATATTGACATGTATGTATGAGAATGGATATTATGGTAAGTGAAGACTCTGACATCGAATCACAGCCCAACCAGTGAAGAGAGGAAAGGTAAGTTAAAAATGCGAAAAATTTATTGTATTTTTTGGTTAAAGTCAAGGATTGAAACTGGGGTCCTGACAGGATGGTATCAGAGCCAGGTTGGTCTGATGTGAGTCGGTGTTAGAAAAATAGGAAAGTGTACATCCCCATAGTACTGTGCTGTGTTTAGATATAACTGTGTATACCGGATAGGAGATGCACTAATTCATTATTAAGAATGCAGGAACTTTGCCTATATGGCAAATACGCGTAGTGGTAGAGGTATGAGAGGTAGGGCTCGAGGCCGGGGGGAGAGACCCGAGGGACGAGCCGCTGCCAGGCCATTACCTACGCATGAGACTGCAGGTGCTACTGAGGCACCCGAGTGTGCCGAGACGCGCTTCACGAGATTAAAGCGTGGTCTCGAGACTATTATTGAGATACTGGCACAGACGATGCCAGGTAGGCAGAGACAGGAGGCAGGAGCTGCTACAGGAGAGGCAGTTGCCCCTGATACACCTACGCAGATAGCTGATGCACAGAGGACTGTAGATACTCTTACACCCCCACCAGTTTTGGGTGGTAGTGGATTAGGATATGGATGTGACCTGCATCGGTTGAGGGAGTTCCAGAAGTTTAGACCTCCATCATTTAGTGGGGTCAAGAACCCCGTGGCTGCCGAGGAGTGGTTAGCAGAGCTGGAGAAGCTCTATGGATTCTTCGAGTGTACGACCTCGGAGATGGTCGCGTTTGCTGCGTTCCTACTGAAGGGAACCGCAGAGCATTGGTGGAAGTCCACCCGACCTATATTGAGATCCCGACACACAGATATCACTTGGGATATATTTCGGGAGGCCTTTAGGAGGCAGTTTATTCCTGACACCGCACAGCGGAAGTTACAGGCAGAGTTTTTGAGACTCAACCAGGGGAGTTTATCGGTGGACGAGTATGAGACTCGATTCCTATCCCTAGGGAGATACGACCCGGATACTATGTACAGTGAGACCAGGAAGGTCCACAGGTTTATCGACGGGTTGAGACCGGTGCTACGATCCACGTTGGTCCCATTAGACATAGTGACTTATGAGGAGGCAGTGCGCAGGGCGCAACTATGCGAGCAGGACTATGAGAGGAATGCTTCCGAGTTTGGAAAGTTTAGTCGTAGCCAAGACTTGCAGAAGAAGAGGCCGGCTAGAGATTTTAGTTATCGAGGGGGAAAGAGATCCTTCAGTAAGAGATCACGGATAGAGGGGACACGAGATAGATATGCTAGACCTCCTGCTTATTCGACTGTAGCCCCAGCAAAGGGCATTGTCATAGGAGGACAGAGACCTGCTGCAGATCAGTGCAGAAGATGCGGTAGATCACATGGAGATAGACCGTGTTCACAGGGTGCTATGGTATGTTTCCGATGTGGGAAACAGGGGCATCTGGCTAGAGATTGCTCAGTGCCGTTTGTGACTGCACCACAGCGGGGCAGGGAGTTTGATAGAGCTCCAGCTGGTACGTCTGCTCAGAGAGGTAGAGCGACGGTAGAGGAGAAAGGGAAACAAGTGATGGGTCAAGGGCGAGTACATGCTTTGGACCAGGGAACAGCTGATGCTTCATCGAATGTGATTCGAGGTTTCATTGCGTACGTGGTAGATATGGATAAGGCACATCCGGAGTTGGCAGATATCACTGTGGTCAGCGAGTACCCAGATGTTTTCTCGGATGAATTGCCAGGGTTACCACCAGACAGAGAGATGGAGTTCTGTATAGATCTGGTACCGGGTACGGAGCCTATTTCGAGACCACCTTATCGCATGGCCTTAGTTGAGCTGGAGGAGCTCAAGAGACAGTTACAGGAGCTGTTGGATCGGGGCTTTGTACGACCGAGTGTTTCACCTTGGGGAGCACCGGTTCTGTTTGTGAGGAAGAAGGATGGGAGCCGCAGATTGTGTATAGACTACCGATTGTTGAATAAGGCCACCATAAAAGAATAGATACCCCCTTCCACGCATTGACGACTTGCTAGATCAGCTACAAGGAAAACAGGTCTTTTCCAAGATTGACCTAAGGTCTGGGTATCATCAGCTGAAGGTTCGGAGTGGAGATGTACCCAAGACAGCATTTCGTACCCTATATGGCCATTATGAGTTCTTGGTCATGCCATTCGGATTGACGAATGCTCCAGCTACTTTCATGGCTTTGATGAACGATGTGTTCAAGCCATACTTGGACCAGTTTGTTATCGTCTTCATCGATGACATATTGGTGTATTCGAGATCCAAGGAGGAGCATGAGGAGCACCTCAGGATCGTGTTGCAGACATTACGGGAGCATGAGTTATATGCTAAGCTCAGCAAGTGTGACTTTTGGTTGTCACAGATCTCGTTTTTGGGACATGTTATATCGAGAGATGGTGTATCAGTTGATCCATCTAAGATAGAGGCTGTAGTTCAGTGGGAACAGCCGAGGACAGTCACCGAGATCAGGAGTTTTCTGGGTTTAGCTGGATACTATCGGAGATTCGTTGAGGGATTTTTGAAGTTGGCTGCTCCACTGACACGTCTTACTCGGAAGAGTGCACTGTTCATATGGAACGAGGATTGTGAGAAGAGCTTTGAGGAGTTGAAGCGTCGATTGACCACCGCTCCGATTCTCACTATCCCTACCAGCTCAGGAGGATTTACAGTGTATACCGATGCTTCGCATCAGGGACTGGGCTGTGTATTGATGCAGGACGGGAGGGTAGTTGCTTATGGATCCAGACAGCTGAAGGATCATGAGAAAAACTATCCGACCCATGATTTGGAACTAGCAGCAGTAGTGTTTGCGTTGAAGGTATGGCGCCACTACTTGTATGGTGAGAAGTTCCAGATATTTACCGACCACAAGAGCCTCAAGTATCTGTTCTCGCAGAAGGAGCTAAACATGAGACAGAGAAGATGGCTAGAGTTTCTGAAGGACTACGATTGTGAGATACTTTATCATCAGGGTAAGGCTAACGTTGTAGCCGATGCTTTGAGCAGGAAGATCCTGGGGATGGTATCGTATATGATGGTTAGGGAGCATGATTTGCTAGAGCAGTTTGCTAGCCTCAGTTTGGGAGTTGTGCCTTCTGACATGGATATAGGCTATGTGATAGCTAGTCTACGCTTGGAGCCGGACCTGTTGGACAGGATCAGAGTGGCTTAGCAGACAGATCCATTTTGTATGGATGTGAGTAGTCAGATGCAGAAGGGCACCGTGACTGATTTTGAGTTGAGTTCTGATGGACTACTGAGGTTCAGAGGCAGATTATGTGTTCCCGAGGATCCAGGTCTCAGGAGATTGATATTGGCGGAAGCTCATTCGTCGAGGTATACTTTACATCCGGGGAGTAACAAGATGTATCAGAACCTCCGAAAGGTATACTGGTGGTCGGGTATGAAGAGAGATGTAGCAGACTTCGTGGCAAAGTGTCTCGTATGTCAGCAGGTGAAGGTAGAGCATCAGAAACCTGCAGGATTGTTGCAGCCTCTACCTATACCGACATGGAAATGGGAGCACATCACCATGGATTTCGTGATGGGTTTACCGAAAACCTGCAGGAATCACGATGCTATATGGGTGATCGTTGATAGACTGACGAAGTCAGCCCACTTCCTAGCTATGAGAACGACCGATACTCTGAGTTCATTAGCAGAACTGTATGTACGCGAGGTAGTGAGGTTACACGGTGTACCAGTGAGCATAGTCTCTGATAGGGATTCCCGCTTCACATCCCACTTTTGGGGACATTTTCAGGAAGCCATGGGAACCCAGTTGAGTTTGAGCACCGCTTTCCATCCTCAGACAGATGGTCAGTCAGAGAGGACTATACAGACTCTGGAGGACATGTTGAGAGCATGTGTGCTAGACTATCGAGGCTCCTGGGATGACCACCTGCCACTAGCCGAGTTCGCCTACAACAACAGTCATCATTCGAGTATCGGGATGGCACCGTATGAGGCTTTGTATGGCCGTAGATGTCGTTCCCCCATTGGATGGGAAGAAGTGGGTGACCGTAAGATTTTTGCTCCTGACTTGGTTACGCAAGCATCTGAGGACGTCCGATTGATAGTAGAGAGACTGAGGACAGCTCAGAGCAGACAGAAGAGTTACGCTGACAGGAGACGTAGGCCACTAGAGTTTGCAGTTGGTGAATCAGTGTTTTTGAGAGTTTCTCCTTCCAAGGGCATAGCGAGATTTGGGAAGAGAGGGAAACTAAATCCTCGCTACATTGGACCCTTTGAGATACTTGATCGAGTGGGAGATAAGGCGTATAGGTTGGCATTGCCACCGGACTTATCAGGTGTCCACAACGTCTTCCACATATCGATGCTTCGGAAGTATCACCCGGATCCGTCACATGTGATTAGTTACGAGCCTTTGGAGCTCCGAGAGGACTTGTCATATGTAGAGAGACCGATTCGGATATTGGATAGGAAGGAGAAGGTATTGAGATCGAAGACCATCGGATTAGTGAAGATTCTCTGGCAGCATCATACTTCAGAGGAAGCTACTTGGGAGCTAGAGAGTCTGATGCGAGAGAAGTACCCTCACCTATTTGAGGACTGACTTGGTTCCAATTTGGAGGACCAAATTTTCTGAGTGGGGGAGGATTGTCAGACCCGGATTTTTGTAGCTTGTACCTTATGATTCCTATGTGTATGAACACTATGTAATTATAGTTGAATCATAAGAAGAGTATTTACTATCATGCAATCGACTATTTGAGAAATTAAAAATGCATGTAAGCTACATAACAGCGAGATAAGGGTTAAGTTGATTCCCGAACGAGTGCAGGGGTAAAACGGCCAAATGACTAAAATTTGGTATAATTTCGATAAGACAATTTCATTAAAAATATGAAATTGAGGAATCTTAACCAAAATCGAGGAAAATTTTAATTTCGAGCCCAATTGATCAAGATATAAATTATTAGAATTTATCAAAATTTTCGCATCGAAAAATGAGCCAAAAAATAGTGGAAAAATATACCGAATAGGTAAAATCGGACTGATAAATTCATTTACGGATTAAATGAATTTAATATGATTTTTGGAGATATTTTTAGATATTTTTGAGATATTTATGGGATATTTTTGGGATTTTTATTATTATTTTATAATAAAATAATAATAAAAATATATATTATAAAAAAAAAAAAGAGAAACGAAATCTGAAGAGAAAACACGGGGAGAGAGAAGAGAGAAATCGCGTGAAGCCGACCCGAGGGAGATGACCACCGGACGGCGAGCACCGGCCACCCCACGGGCAGGCAAGCGGCCGGAAAAGGAAGAGGAGGACCATGCGCACCCATCGGCACCGGTCACGCCATCCACCGACGCCGGACGCCGGCGAATCGAAGAGGTGAAGCCGCGGAGGAAAAGAAGGAATCCGGTGGCCACCGGCTGTGATTGGTCCCGATCGATCCCAGCCGAGTGTTGCCCAGGCTTAGGCGCGCCGAACTGCGGTGGTGATGCGTCGGGAACCGGCCGGAATAGGCCGGCACGGCCAAAGGATGCCTGAACCGGTCGGCGGTTCAGTGGAGAAGGTTCTGTGCTGAACCGGACCGGACCGGTTCAGCCAAGGAGAAAAGGGGAAAAAGAGGAAAAAGAAAGAAAAAGGAAAAGGAAAATTTTCGGGATTTCACCGGACTTCGGGTAAGTCGATACGAGGTCAAAAGTGACCGATTTGATTTCCGATGAATTTATTTAAATTATATTTAATCGAAAATTGACCTGGAGTTAAATATAATAAATTGTGCAGTTCGACGATAAATTTCGAACGGAAGCCCGATCGAACTTCGATTTGCGTACCATCGCATATTATCGGGTAAGTAAAGCTAATTTACGACAATTTATGTGATTTATGCGTATTTAAGATTTAATTTACGCATTTCGGATTAAATTCCGTATTTAGTGAATTATATTCGAAATTTTGAATTAACTGTCGTAAATGATATACGGGCTATCCAAAGAGCTTGGAATAAAGCCCAATGGGTATTGATAGGCCCAATGAGTCGATAGACCCTGATGAAGGGAAATAATAAGTGGAAAACGAGCTTAATACGGTTAAGGCCCATTAAGGATTTTTAAGGCCCATTAAGGGAAATTAAACTGTATTAATGTGTAATACAGTAGGAAAATTATAATTAACCTGAGGAATGGTTATTTACAGCTCCAGAGTTTACATCGAGAGCTGATCGGACTGCGGGAATTAGCAGCACCGAGGAAGTGAGGTCACGTGACGTGATCCGAGGTAAGGGACTTTTGCGAGTAGTTAGAGATACCTGCACATATTTTCAACTGCTTCTACATTCACTTAAAAACTCTGAGGGTCAGAGAAAGTGAATAATAATTATTGCGACCCGATAGTGGCAAATTACGATTTTGCCCCTAGTTAGTAAAAAAGACAACTTTTGTGAGAAGTTGCAAAAAGCATGGAAAATACTATTGTGAGTGTTTAAATGATATTAGCATGAAAATAAATAGATGGGCTAATGATTTTAAGGTTGATATGACTTAAGCACACTTTTAGTGCTGATTTTACTATTTTGTAAACAATCCCTTTTAAATAGCCATCTATCATATTATGTGAGAATGAATCGTGCTAGAGCACAGCTCGCACTGGGATTCATATGTTTTCCACATACATAGTGCTGGATTTTGATACGCACTAGATTTTCATGACATGCATAATAGAGTACTGGAGTTTTACTCGTACTCAGCTTTGAATGATATATGCATGACAGAGTGCTGGAGCGATTGGCTCGTACTCGATTCTTCATGGTTTATACATGACATAGTACTGGGAGCTATTGCTCGTACTTGATTTGATATTGTGCATAGCATAGTACTGGGAGCTATTGCTCGTACTTGATTTAATACATAAACTATGCATTGACCTAGTTGCTAGAGATTGCTCGCACTAGAGTTGAATTTTATGATGTGAAACAGTGTTTAAGCGGAGTAACGACTGTGAGTCGCACTTAAGACGCACACTGTATGTGATATGTAATACATGTTGAAACCCATGCCTGAGTCCTTGTGTGACTGTGTGTCATAGCTAGAGAGGATATTCGCATGAGGTTGATATAGACGTGGTATACTTATTTCCATGGTTTCGAGGGCTAAAGACCCTGGCTATGCGGGTTTCCATGGTTTCGAGGGCTAAAGACCCTGGCTGTGAGGGTCCACGGGTGTACTTTGTACCGTGTCTGAGTGGCACGAGGTGTACGCTGTACCGTGTGTTACGTAGCTGGCGGTTGACATTGGATTGACCATCCTCCCGTTACAGCAGTGATTGCCGCACACCGAGTACTGTGTCGCATGGGATCACTTTTCGGATATGATCATAATCCAGGATACTATTTGCATTTACCACAGAGTCTCACATGATATATCACATCGATTGACTGATTTAAACTGCGGACAAACCTGAGGGATGGGTCGGACTCCGATTTGTGTTGTGAATCATTTGATGCCATATTTATTGTGATTTAAATATACATGGCATGATTTACATAAAGGCATGATTTATATACAATGCATTGTTTTGCACTACATGCCCACATTTGAGAAATAAAGCATGATTTCTGTACATGGGATTTATTCTATACAAGTATATATATTATATTTCAAGACATGCTTTTAAAGTGAGTTAAGGAAATAATGTTTTCAAGGCATAGAACTATTTTGAGTAGATAGTGTGGATATCTACTTGCTTGCCTGATTTCCTTACTGAGCGCGTTATGCTCACCCCCCTTTTCTTTACATCTCTCTACAGAGCGTCAGTAGAGCGAGAGCTATCGCGGGAGAGTGTCCCAGAGTCCACTGCTAGTTCCTATCGTTTTGTCAGGTATACTTATTGTGTACAGTTGTGTATCTAAACATAGAAACAACACAGTGATGTATACGTTATATATTATGGGGAATGTAATCGTATTAGATTTTATAAAATCTTACATGTATAATAAAAGCAACTACAGTCAGAATTAATATATTGACATGTATGTATGAGAATGGATATTATGGTAAGTGAAGACTCTGACATCGAATCACAGCCCAACCAGTGAAGAGAGGAAAGGTAAGTTAAAAATGCGAAAAATTTATTGTGGTTTTTGGTTAAAGTCAAGGATTGAAACTGGGGTCCTGACAGAGGCTCTGTTAGGCGGGGAGGCTCTGTTCGGTGGGGAGGCTCTCTTACGGTGGGATCCTTAAGCCAACATCCTTAAGCCCTGGAGGGGCGGGGAGGCTCTGTTAGGCAGGGAGGCTCTCCTACATGGGTACGGTAAGATCTTTAAGCCCTACATCCTTAAGCCAACATCCTTAAGCCCGAGGAGGTGGGGAGGCTCTGTTAGGCGGGGAGGCTCTGTTCAGTGGGGAGGCTCTCTTACGGAAGGATCCTTAAGCCCTACATCCTTAAGCTAACATCCTTAAGCCCGAGGAGGCAGGGAGGCTCTGTTAGGCGGGGAGGCTCTATTCGGCAGGGAGGCTCTCCTTCACGGATATGGAAAACTCTTGGTATGGGGTAGGTAAGACCTAGGAATGGCACCCCTAATCACGATATGAGTCTGTGGAGTACGCTGTATCGTATATATCACATGGAGTATGATGTACCGCATGATGGTTATGTGATGAGAAAGTCTGGCGATGGATAATCCATCTTCGTGCCAGCATGATACCCCGCATACCTGGATGCGTGTGGTCTGGGATGATTTACGATGTAATGGTCCACATAGGCACTTTTGATATAGTGACCTAGTTTTTATACACATGCGTGAATTGTGAAATGAAAATGTGGTTGTGATTGTGAGTTGATTTGGTGGTATTTATGTGTTGAGAAAGAGGTTTATGATGTTGGTTTAAAAAGGAGGTTTCTTAATGAATTGCCCTTTTTATGAATTTAAATGAGATTGAGCATGAGATGATTTATACATGATGTTCTTTTTACCATGTTTGATATGCCAATGTAAATGATTTTGACACATGATATATATGCATACTCATATGGCATAGTTTTATTTCTCATGCTCCTACCATAAATGATTTATGCATAACACTATCAGCATGTAGATAGAGTAGTTATCTACCATGCTTGCATTATTGCCTTACTGAGCGTGTGGTTGCTCATCCCTCTCTATTTTCCCCCCTACAGAGCGTGCATAGTAGCCCAGTGAGGACTGAGGCGTGGTATTTTGGACTCCGCTGCGTCCCCATCGCTTAGAGGTATATACACAGTGATTCTTTTTGTATCTAAACAATGTAAAAGCACAGTATTCTTTGAGTTGTAATTATGGGGGATGTAGATGTCAGTAAAACATGCTTTTGTATAAGTACAAGATTTAAATGCAAATGTATGACATCATTTTATTTCACTGAGAATGAATGAGATGTGGAGTTTATTATTGACTCACAGCCCAACAGTGTGTGGTGAGTTAGTTCACGACCGGGTAAGTTAACAGTAAAACGCGAAAAAAATTTTAGTGATTTTCGGTTAAAGAGAATGGAATTAGGTCGTGACAGATATACTTAGGCTAAGATTAACCGGTAGTTAATTAGGCTAACCAACTTTTTCGTGGGATGATAATCCGGGACTCAAATCACATTATTACTTGTATGACTCGTGCACTTGCGGACAATACGTTTAGTTCATATCAAGTTCTTAGCACCTTTGCCGGGGAAGTCTTAATTAGCCATTAATTAATATCGGTGAAATTATGCTTAGGTGTAATTCTAGCTTGAAAATTTTAGGTTGTAAATATTTAGAGCCTTACTTAGGTTAGTTAAATTTTCTCATAATTAATTAAAAAAAATTGAAAAATGAAAAACTTGAAAAAAAAATTTCTAAGGACTTTCTAATGTTTGCATGCGTAAAGCCAAGAGTTATGATTGCTTTCCTCTAGATCTTGAAATTGAATGAAGACTTAGAAAAATTAGAAAGGATTCTAGGAAATTTAAAGCTCCGCTGTAAAGCATCATGGCAGAAAATAGGAAAATTAAGACCGTTGGAGATTATGCAATGCCGACTATTGGAGGTTATTATATCGGCATTAGGCCACCAGCTGTCCCTGCTAAGAATTTTGAAATTAAGCCTTCAATCCTTCAGATGATCCAAATCTCTTTACAGTTCAGTGGGTTCCCTCATGGCAACCCACATGCTCACCTAGGGTAATTCCTGGACATGTGCAACACCTTCAAGCATAATGGATTATCGGACGACGCATTGAGGCTTAGATTATTCCCCTTTTCGCTTATGGATAGGGCGCGACACTGGTTAACCTCCTTGCCTCCAGGAACCATTTCTACATGGGATGAGTTAGCCCATCAATTTTTAGCTAAGTTTTTCCCTCCCTCTAGAATGGCCAGACTACGTAGTGACATAACTTCCTTTGCCCAATTCAATTTTGAATCTTTTTATGAAGCATAGGAACGATATAAGGAGCTTCTTAGGAAATGCCCTCATCATGGCCTACCTTTATGGCTGCAAGTCTAGACTTTCCACAACGGACTTACAAGCTAAAATAGGACCATCGTTGACGCTGCTGCGGGTGGAGCCCTAATGTGCAAAACAGAGGAGGAAGCTTACGAGCTCTTAGACGAGATGGCTGCTAACAACTATCTATGGTCTTCAGAGAGGCAACTGCCTAAGAAGTAGGCGGGTATCTATGAGCTCGACACACTGTCTACCTTGACCTCTCAGATTGCTAACCTTACGAAGAAGGTAGAGTGTCAGGACCCATTCTCAATCCGTGACTTTAACCAAAAACACTACAAATTTTTCACATTTTTAACTTACCTTTCTGCTCTTCAATGGTTGGGCTGTGATTCGATGTCAGAGTCCTCACTTACCACATCATCCATTTCATACATACATGTCAATTTATTATTACTGACTGTAATTGCTTTTATTATACATGTAAGATTATATAAAATCTAATACAAATACATTCCCCATAATATATATCGTATACATCACTGTGCTGTTTCTATGTTTAGATACACAACTGTACATAATAGGTATACCTGGCGATCGATAGGAACTAGCAGTGGACTCTAGGACACTATCCCTTGATAGCTGTCGCTCTACTGACGCTCTGTAGAGAGATGTAAAGAAAGGGGGGTGAGCATACAACGCGCTCAGTAAGGAAATCAGGCAAGCAAGTAGATATCTACACTATCTACTCAAAATAATGCTATGCCTCGAAAACATTATTTCTTTTACTCGCTTTAAAAGCATGTCTTGAAATATAATATATATACTTGTACATAATAAATCCCATGTACAGAAAAATCATGCTTTCTTTCTCAAATGTAAGCATGTAGTGCAAAACAATGCATCGTATATAAATCATGCCTTTATGTAAATCATGCCATGTATATTTAAATCACAATAAATATGGCATTATATAATTCACATCACAAAATCAGAGTCCGACCCATCCCTCAGGTCTGTCCGCAATTTAAATCAGTCAATCAATGTGATATATCATGTGAGACTCTGTGGTTAAGTGCAAATAGTATCCTGGACTATGTAAGAGAGCCTCCTCGCCGAACAGAGCCTCCCCGCCATTCTGGCTTAAGGATGTTGGGCTTAAGGATCTTACCGTAAGAGAGCCTCCCTACCGAATAGATCATCCCCGCCCTCTCTGGCTCAAGGATGTTGGGCTTAAGGATCTTATGTAAGAGAGCCTCCCTACCGAACAGAGCCTCCCTGCCCTCTCTGGCTTAAGGATGTTAGGCTTGAGGATCTTACGATCCTCCACGGCATCCTATGTACCACAGTGTGAAAACTTGTGCGAGCTAAGCTCTAGCACGATGTCATGCATCTCATGTAAAACTCGAGTACGAGTAAGAACTCCAGTACTCTGTCATGCATATATCATATAAAATTGAGTACGAGTAAAACTCCAGTACTCTATCATGCATGTCATGGAAATCTAGTGCGCATAAAAATCCAGCACTACTGCATGTGGAAAACATATGAAATCCAGTGCGAGCTGTGCTCTAGCACGGTTCATTCTCACATAATATGATAGATGGCTCTTTAAACGGGATTGTTTATAAAACATCAAAATAAGCACTATAAAGTGTGCTTAAGTCACATCAACCTTAAAATCATTAGCCCATCTATTTATTTTCATGCTAAACAACAATTAAACACTCACAATAATTGTTTCCATGCTTTTTGCAACTTTTCACAAAAGTTGACTTTTTGACTAACTAGGGGAAAACTTGTAATTTGCCACTATCGGGTCGCAATAATTATTATTCACTTTCTCTGACCCTCAGAGTTTTTAAGTGAATGTAAAAGCAGATGAAAATACGTGCAGGTATCTCTAACTACTCGCAAAAGTCCCTTACCTCGGATCACATCACGTGACCTCACTTCCTCGGTGCTGCTAAATCCTGCAGTCCGATCAGCTCTCAATGTAAACTCCGGAGCTGTAAATAATCATTCCTCAGGTTAATTATACTTTTCCTACTGTATTACACATTAATACAGTCTATTATCCCTTAATGGGCCTTAAAAATCCTTAATGGGCCTAACTAGGCCTTAAGTCCATTTTCATTTTACTATTCACTTTCGTTGGGCCTATTGGGCTTGTGGGGCCCACCAACTCTTATTGGGATTGTCCTAGGCCCATTACACCTTATTGGGCCTAAAAAAATTGGGCTTGGCCCATTGGGCCTCTCAGCCACATGCCATGGTCGAGAGCTACTCATGCCTCGGTTTCACCATGGCATGCCATCCATGCCTATTATTTAGCCATTTTCACTTAGTCATTTTCACAAATACTTGGTAGGCAACATTACCAATCATCACATAGTTCATTTAGGCATTTTATCAAACACCTTGATTGCCAACAACTTACATGTATTAATTAATCAAATTGATTAATTCTAATTACACCATTAACATTAATACATGTATACTAATCCATTTATGTCTTAAAATCATATTGACATAATTTAACATCCCATTACTCACTCTCGGACTAACCCATTTCATGGTGATTTAATATGTTTCAATGCTTAAAACATATATCAACATACTTGAAATCATTCATACATTAACATATATGAAATTGGAAATTAGAAAATATACCAATTGTTGTGTTCACCCTTTGGTCGAAACTTTGGAGGCTCTCGGTTTTCACTCTATGGCTCCTTAATAGCCAATTCCAACATATGTCAATCTCCTTTCAATTTGGAACAACTTCCATGAAGAATGCAAGTTCCAAATATGCCTAATTCCTAGTGATTTCTAGTGAGAGAAAGCTTCGAAAATATGTTTCAATGGTTTCTTCTTCTAGCCGGATTTGATGTGATGAAGATGACAATGGTGTGGCTGAATTTATAAGCCATATACTTAGCCATTAAGCTTTACTTTCCAGCCATTATACTTGACTTTCCAAGCCTTAGCCATGAGTCACCTTATGACTCACCTTATGAGTCATAGTTAACTTTAACTATGGTTAGATATTTATCTCATGGGCTTTTTCCAATTGGGCTTCTCGGTTTGGGCTTCCTAATGGGCTTTCGGGCTGAAATTTTTACTATGTCTCGGGCCTTTAATTGTCTCAAAATTTGGCCGATCAATTGGTCTAACAATTTGGTCTAAAGGACCTAAGAATTTCGATATACGTTTAGTATACCTTAATGGGCTTTAAAATTTTCACCTTAGGCCCATTACGTTTTTAACCATTTAATTTAATCCGAAATCCTTCTGAATAAA
Organism: Firmiana major; assembly: GCA_033439115.1. NCBI lineage: Eukaryota > Viridiplantae > Streptophyta > Magnoliopsida > Malvales > Malvaceae > Firmiana > Firmiana major. Next base: position 35,599,588 of record CM065907.1, on the reverse strand, counting down.
TTTTCCTTACTTTCGGGGATGATTATCTTGTATTCTGGCCAAGAATATTTTTCTTCAAATTTTCCTCCACACTTAGGTTAATTTTTAACCATGATTAGTCAACTATGGTAAAAGTCCACTTTCTTAACGATAGTTGACTTTTTCCTTAACCATTGACTATGTTGACTTTTTCTTAAAATTTTGAGAGCGTCATATCTTATGTCTTACACTCTCGTCTTTATATTCCAATCGCTCCCGGTGGATAATTTCACCCGAAACTCCTTTTCTCGCCAAAAAGGTCCATTTTACCCTTTTTAGCTTTTACTCTCGTTTTGTGTGTTCGGGTCTAAATCAAGCTGACTTCTCTTCATGAGCTCTCTACGCTCTCTTATTTTAAGATCTTATTTTTAGTCAGAATGATTTAGAATAACTCGGTTTAGCCTGTGATACCCATCGTTCACATTAGGCATTTTATGTAGCTTTTGCGTGTTAAATCATTTCAATAACACTTTAAGTCTAGTAAATACTCTTCTTATGATTCAACTATAATTACATAGTGTTCATACACATAGGAATCATAAGGTACAAGCTACAAAAATCCGGGTCTGACAATCCTCCCCCACTCAGAAAATTTGGTCCTCCAAATTAGAACCAAGTCAGTCATCAAATAGGTGAGGGTACTTCTCTCGCATCAGACTCTCTAGCTCCCAAGTAGCTTCCTCTGAAGTATGATGCTGCCAGAGAATCTTCACTGATCTGATGGTCTTCGATCTCAATACCTTCTCCTTCCTATCCAATATTTGAATCGGTCTCTCAACATATGACATGTCCTCTCGGAGCTCCAAAGGCTCGTAACTAATCATATGTGCCGGATCCGGGTGATACTTCCGAAGCATCGATATGTGGAAGACGTTATGGACACCTGATAAGTCTGGTGGCAATGCCAACCAATACGCCTTATCTCCCACTCGATCAAGTATCTCAAATGGTCCAATATAGCGAGGATTTAGTTTCCCTCTCTTCCCAAATCTCGCTATGCCCTTGGAAGGAGAAACTCTCAAAAACACGGATTCACTAACTGCAAACTCTAGTGGCCTACGTCTCCTGTCAGCGTAACTCTTTTGTCTGCTCTGAGCTGTCCTCAGTCTCTCTACAATCAAGTGGACGTCCTCAGATGCTTGCGTAACCATGTCAGGAGCAAAAATCTTACGGTCACCCACTTCTTCCCATCCAATAGGGGAACGACATCTACGGCCATACAAAGCCTCATACGGTGCCATCCCGATACTCGAATGATAACTGTTGTTGTAGGCGAACTCGGCTAGTGGCAGGTGGTCATCCCAGGAGCCTCGATAATCTAGCATACATGCTCTCAACATGTCCTCCAGAGTCTGTATTGTGAGACCCCGTATATGTATAAGGGTATATATATACATAGAAATGTAAATAGAGTTGTACTATGAATTCATAAGTGAAGTATATGTGATGTAAGTCCATAAGTAATGTACACACTTGTAATGAGAGTGGTAATTGTACACACAAGTTACATTATGTATGAATGTGAAGAAATGGACTTAAACATGTGGAGAATGTGTGTAGAATGGATTATGAGTAGTTTGGTAAAATGGAAGTAGAATTGCATAAGATGTGCACTTCCATTTTTTGTTTATATTAAGTACCATTGGTCATACAAAGATTCTACACAAGTTTTAATGTGTATGAAGTGAGGATGGATGCCATTTTCAAGTCTCAAAGATGAATGAATGAGGAAATGATCATGGTAGTAAATTAAGGATGTTTGGTAAGTGTTGTTGCAGAGGAACTACAGAAAATCTGGAAATTTTGAAGGGCAGATCGATCTCAGGGGATGAGAGATCGATCTGGAAGAGCCAGAATGCTCTTATTTGAGCAAAAGAATAGAACAGATCGATCTCCAATGGACCAGATCGATCTCCTTAGCTCTCTGTTTGGGAGCAGATCGATCTCATGCTTCGACAGATCGATCTCAGGCTTAAAAATGCCGTGAAAAAGAGGGATTTTAAGGGACCAGATCGATCTCCTCTTGGACCAGATCGATCTCCTCAAGCTATTTCTATATAAGGAGTGCTGGAAATCAGAAAATTTCGGGAAAAACACAAACTTTCCACTTTCAACCCAAAAACCTAACATTCTCTCTAAAAAATCAGCCATTTTCAGTGAGGTTTGAAGAGAGACCATTAGAGACAAAGTTGTTCCTATCAAAGAGAAGAACAACATAGTTGGAAAGCATTTTCCCATTGTTGGTATTGGAGGAGTTAAGGGCATTGCCATTGGAGCAAGAAGAGAAATCAAATTTGGTAAGATTCTAACACTCCAACTATGGTACATTGTTTATTTAATTGATTTTGGAGTTGTTTGGCATGAGTATGGATGGTTAGAAACTATCTAGAATGCATTGGAATGATTTTGACCTAGAAATGGTTTAGTGTGAGAAAGTGAAATTGATGGAGATTAATGATGAATGAGATATGTAGAAATCATTAATAGTGATTGTGGTATGATTTTAAGATGTGGTTAGTGGATAAATTGTGAGGTTTACCTAAAAGAGGTAAAATGAGGGTTAAGGCATTTGTAAAATGCATAAGTAAATAATGTTGACTAGTGAGGTCAATTATGGGTTAAATACGTTAACTCAATCGATTTAATGAATGAATCGCAGCTTCCGAGGATACGCCGAGGCGAGTTGAGCCAAGAGCGTGAGAAGCTAAAAGGAAAGGAGTCACACCAAGTAAATCGAGGTAAGGGAATTGTGTGGACTCTTAGAGATATTGTGCGCAATTTGGGCGCATAAATGTTTTGCTAGAATGCATGAGATTAGGAAATGTTGTTGTTGGGTGATTGAAGGGTAAAAGTTGGGAGTTTGAGAAATGTGCATGAAAACAAAAGCATATTACTTTGAAAATCATGTTTTATTGCTTTTTAGCGAATGATTGGTAGGTTGGCTAACATTGAAATGATTTGCAAAAGAAATGAGTATGTTTTGGTTTTGTTAACCATATTTTGCAAGTTTTGAGCCACCTACATGATTTCGTGAGTATGAAAGAGTGCATGAGGCACTAGTTTTCACATGGATTTCATATTGTTTTGGCATTGTGCTTTGAGTTTGTCTCGCACTGGATGCCACCTTGCATGTTGTCGTGTTTGGAGCTTCGAGTAGACTTGGTGTCACATCGATTAAATAGGCTCACACGTGCATTGTTTTGAGACATGGCATGTTAAAACAACCTGATGAGCCCGAACGAGGGATAAGGGTTGGAGATCCACCTGATGAGCCCGAACGAGGGATAAGGGTTGGAGGAACAGCTGATGAGCCCGAACGAGGGATAAGGCTGGGGGTCCACGGAGTACGTTGTACCGTGCATGTACCATGGAGTGCATTGTACCGTGTTGTGATGTGATGTGCCGTCTTCGGACGAGATCTGCTATGGACCGACTGGTAGGATTTGACCCACCTCCCGTGTGGAAGCAGATGGTGGTGATATCCCGCACACCTGATCCGTGTAGCCGGTATCACAGGTTATGTACATAGGCCTTGAGGTTATTACCTATTGTTGAACTGCCTATCTCACATGTCTAATGCTATTTGAGAATAAATCCATGTTTGAAGTGATTGTGGTCAGGAAAGCCCGAGGGATGGGCTGGGACCTGACGTTGGATTGATTTGTTAATGGTTTTTAAAGTGTACGGATGCATGATGTTTAATGCCATGCCTTATTGTGAAAATGCATGATGTTTAATGCCATGCTTTTATTGTGAATTATGCATGATGATTTATACCATGCTTTGAGTTGAAATGTGCACTGAATTTTAATAGCATGAATGCTTTACATACCATTAACACAATCATACACTCATGTTTTGAGATAAACAATGAATTAAATGCTTTTGAGCATGGCATCACGATCACGTAGATAGTACAGTATCTACCTGTTCGCATGATTGCCTTACTGAGCGTGTGGTTTGCTCACCCCCCTTATTTTCCCCTCTCTACAGAGATTTGAGTATAGAGTAAGCGTGACTGGAGGCGTTTCCCTTTTGGTAATCCGCTGCACCCCATCGCTAAAGGTATACACAATTGGATTATTTTGTATCTAAACTAGACATAGCACAGTAGCATTTTGTATGTAACTACTGGGGATATAAAACAATGTAAACACATGTAACAACTCTGATATATATACATTTATACAAGTGTTTACTCATAAATAATGTTTCAAATTGAATTGGTATGGTGGAGTGAGTTAGACGTCGACACACAGCCCAACTGTTAAGTGTGTGGTTGTTCACGATCGAGGAAGGATGATTAAGGATTGATGCATGAAAATGCGAAATTTTTTTTTTACGTATTTTGGTAAGTTGAGGGTCGTGACATGTATGGTCCACTCTGACTGACCATCTATCTGAGGATGGAAAGTGGTGCTCAAACTCAACTGGGTTCCCATGGCTTCCTAAAAATGTCCCCAAAAGTGGGATGTGAAGCGGGAATCCCTATCAGAGACTATGCTCACTGGTACACCGTGTAACCTCACTACCTCGCGTACTGTCACGCCCCGGAAGCGCGGAAAATATGGCTAATTTAAAACTTTTTATTCATTAATTCACAATTAAGAGTGCATTCCTATGTAGTGTCATACATCATCACCTATATTATACCTCAAGATCTCGTCATTGAATAGTATATATTATATCATATACATTAATCAATCTCAAGTTAATTAATCCTAATACATCCCATACAATGTTATACATCAAGTGTCTGCAATTATGATAATTGTCTGGATACATGAAAAGATAAAAGATACCTCAAAATACAATAAATGGCCTGGAGCTCAAGTCCTCCACTAGCCACTACTCCGTACGTCGCAGGAAAACCCTTTTCACTTGAAGAAATCTGGGGGGAAAGAAAACAGGGTGAGCTTCTAAATCGCTCAGTAAAGGGGGTAAGGGACTCATTTCATAAACCAAAATGCACATCACAAAATATTTATTTGTATGTGAAACTCATTAATCTCATTTGAAAACCATAGCATGAAAGTACTCAAAACGACATTCTCATGTCTCAAATCATGTGAAAACATGAAGTAAAAAGGCTCAGTCTAGAGCAATAACAAAGCATGTGAAAATAATACGATAAACGCTTTCTCAATTAACGTGATAAAATCACCGTAATAATAATGCACGTGGCACAGCCACTAAACACACGTGGCATAGCCACTGATTTAAATTCACACGTGGCACAGCCACTAAGCACACATGGCATAGCCACTGAGTTAAATTTACACGTGGCACAGCCATAGGATAGGGTTTCACGTGGTAACGGCCACAATTAGGGTTTCTCACATGGCAACGGCCACCAAATAGGGTTTTCACGTGGCAACGGCCAACAAATGGGGTTCTCACGTGGCAACGGCCACCAAATGGGGTTTCCCACGTGGCAACGACACCAAATAGGGTTTCTCACATGGCAACGGCCACCAAATAGGGTTTCTCACGTGGCAATGGCCACCAAATGGGGTTTCTCACGTGGCAACGGCCACCAAGTATACGTGGCATAACCACAGAATGGGTTATTCTCACGTTACTAGAACGGAGAAGAATCGGGCTTACATGCTACCAGAGCAATGCTCGGTGTGTACTCAGAATTACACACCTAAGTCTTAATCACATAAGACTAGTTTGCCTTCACGTAGAACTCATAGTGGTTTTTCTCACATAAAACTCATTTGAAAACCGTTTTGTACTCAACACAAAATATATTGAAACCGAGTCCCAACCGGCAAAACACACACATATTTCTCAAATCTCAATATTGCCTTAACGTAGAGCCCAGTTATAAACTCATAAAAACATTGGGCTCCAACCGGCTATAAAAATCATGTGCAATTGTATCACCACACAACACATCAAACATGCTTGTTTTATAAATCACAAATCATGCTATAGTAGTTCAAAATCACATACACAATTGGTTTAATTTCCCTTACCTCTGTGCACCTCGTATAGTGCAATTGTTTCCCCCGTATCATGGACTAGCCTCGCATTCCACTCTGGAACTCCCGAGCTGTCCAAACGATGTTAAAACATCAATACTCAATTATCTCATCAACCTCAATTCTCAAAATCGAGCATAATTGCTCATAACACCTCAAATCTCTTGATTCTCGTAACTCTACCCCAAACTTCACTCTCATTCACAACATCTCAACGTTCTACATTTCTCATGCCAATTATCTATGCTAATTCACCACATTGTCTAAATTTCTATTTATAGCTCAAATTCCCAAAATTGCTAAATATCATTATCACTCCAACCACATTGCAATTTCATCAATCCCTAATCATTTTTCAGCTATTTCAACACAATGCCAACAACCATTATCATCAAAATCATCTCAGATATAAGGATCGAAGTTTAGAAATTACCCAAAACTTGTGGAGAGCTTATCTCTTGCCTCGATTCGATCCGTCTTACGATTTCCAAGTAAGTTGTTCTCCCTTTGATGAGGAACAACTTTCCTTCTTGCCACAACTTCTGATTTGGCCGGAAATGGGTACTTGGATGAGTGAGAAAGCTAGGTTTCGGTGAAAATGGGGGTTGGAAGAGAGAGAAAGTGAGATTGCAGGAGAAAAACAGGAGTTCCTTATATAGGCTGAGGGTAGGAGATCGATCTGGCTCTTGATGAGATCGATCTGCATTTGAATTTTTGGGACGATTTGGGGCAATTTATGCCTAGGAGATCGATCTGTCGAGGGGTGAGATCGATCTCTTTATGGCTTTATGAGATCGATCTGCTCCTTGAGGAGATCGATCTTCTCCCAAACAGAATCATTTGGAGATCGATCTCTTCCTCATGAGATCGATCTTCTCTCAAACAGAATCATAAGGAGATCGATCCTCTTCCATTAGAGATCGATCTGCTCCTTAAATTCCTCCTTCCTTGTCATTTTTAACTCACCAGATCGATCTCTCCTTCTCCCAGATCGATCTGTCCTCATAACTTCATACTTATTTTAAACACTTAACATATAAATCTCCAATTATCATTCCCCAATTCACTTAGCTCAATAAATTACACTTCAAGTTCATATTACATAATTCAAATATATCTAAAATTCTCAGATCTCACATCCTCCCCACCTTACAAGAATTTGGTCCTCCAAATTCAACTCAACTAGTTAAAGAGATGGGGGTATTTCTCCTTCATGAGGTTTTCTAGTTCCCACGTTGCCTCTTCCCTTGAGTGATGTTTCCACAAAACTTTCACTAATGGGATGCTCTTGGTTCTCAGTACCTTCTCCTTTCTATCGAGAATCTGGACGGGTTCCTCAGTGTAGCTCATGTCCTCCTGTATGTCTATCTCATCATACTCTATAACATGAGAAGGGTCCGGGTGGTACTTCCTCAGCATAGACACATGAAAGACGTTGTGTATTTTGGACATCTGTGGGGGTAATGCCAATCTGTAGGCTACCTCTCCCACTTTCTCAAGAATCTCGAATGGTCTTACGTATCGAGGACTCAATTTCCCTTTCTTCCCAAATCACATGATACCCTTACTCGGTGATATTTTCAGAAATACTGCATCACCAACCTCAAACTCGAGTGGCCGTCTACGTACATCCGCGTAGCTTTTCTGTCTACTTTGTGCAGCCCGTAACCTCTCACATATGAGTTTCACACTCTGTACGACTTGCTCAACAAGCTCGGGAGCATTTATCTTTCTGTCACCGATTTCTTCCCAAGCTACAGGGGATCTACACCTCCTACCATATAGAGCCTCAAAAGGTGCCATTCCAATACTCGCATGATAGCTGTTATTGTATGCAAACTCTGCTAGGGGCAGGTGATCATCCCATGATCCCTTAAAATCCATCGTACACGCCCTCAACATATCCTCCAGGGTCTGAATAGTCCTCTCTGACTGACCATCTGTCTGAGGATGATAGGCGGTACTGAAACTCAATCGAGATCCCATGGACTCCTGAAACTGGGTCCAAAATCTAGAAGTAAATCGGGAATCTCTATCAGAAGTAATACTTACTGGAGCCTCATGTAATCTAGCTATCTCGCTGACATACAGCTTAGCTAAGGCATCCACAGTATCTGTGCTCTTGATGGCAAGGAAGTGGGCACTCTTGGTCAGTCTATCCACTATAACCTATATAGCGTCACGACCTCTTCGGGTCCTCAGTAAACCCATAATAAAGTCCATAGTGACATGCTCCCATTTCCATGTAGGTACAGGTAAGGGCTGTAGTAGTCCTCCGGGCTTCCGATGCTCAGCTTTCACTTGCTGGCATACTAAACACCTGGCCACATACTCTGCCACGTCTCGCTTCATACCACTCTACCAATACACCCTTCTTAAGTCTCGGTACATCTTAGTACTCCCTGGGTGCATGGTGTATCGCCAACAGTGGGATTCTCTCAGTATCAGTCTCTTTAGGGTATCATCGTTCGGTATACAAATTCGTCCTCTGAATCTCAACAATCCATTCTCACTGATTGTGAGATCCGACTGTGAACTCTGTTCAGCTTGGCTAACCATATCTATCAATCTTTGATCACTGCGCTGCCCAGTTCTAATCTGATCCATGATCCTGGGCTCTATTCGCAAGCTAGCCACAAATCCAGTCTCTATCTCTTTAACTCTGATCCGAAGTTCGGCAAACTGCTCCAGTAAATCCCATTCCCTGATCATCATAGCAGATATCATACTCTTCCTGCTCAGGGCATCAGCAACCACATTCACCTTGCCCGGATGATATAGAATCTCGCAGTCATAATCCTTAAGGAGTTCCATCCATCTCCTTTGTCTCATGTTTAACTCTTTCTGATCAAAGAGATATCTCAAACTCTTGTGATCAGTGAAGATCTGGAATCTTTCCCCATATAAGTAGTGTCGCCAGATCTTCAAAGCAAATACCACAGCAGCTAACTCCAAATCATGCGTGGGGTAATTCCGCTCATGGTCTTTCAGATGTCGCGATCCATATGCGACCACTCTTCCGTACTGCATAAGCACACACCCCAATACTTGATGAGATGCATCACTATAGACTGAAAATCCTCCTGATCCCACAAGAATAGTTAACACAGGTGCCGCTGTCAACCTCCTCTTTAATTCCTAAAAACTGAGCTCACATTGATTAGTCCATATAAATGGAGTCTCTTTGTGCGTGAGCTTAGTCAAAGGGGCGGCAATCCGGGAAAATCCTTCCACAAATCTTCTGTAATACCCTGCCAAACCAAGGAAGCTTCGTACCTCAGTAACTGTCCTCGGTCTCTCCCAATTAAGCACAGCCTCCACCTTGCTTGGGTCCACTGATACTCCTTCCTCTGAGACTATATGACTAAGGAAAGCTATCCGATCCGGCCAAAACTCACACTTACTAAGCTTTCCATATAATTGCTTATCTCGGAGTATCTGTAGTACTAACCACAAATGCTGTGCATGCTCCTCATACGACCGAGAGTACACCAGGATTTCATCAATAAAGACTATCACAAATTTATCTAGATAGTCTCTGAACACCTCGTTCATCAGTCTCATAAATGCTGCAGGGGCATTCTTCAATCCAAAGGACATCACCAGAAATTCATAATGACCATACCTCGTCCTGAAGGCCGTCTTCGGAATATCTTCTTCCTTGATCCTCAATTGGTGATAGCCCGATCTCAAATCAATCTTAGAAAAGACTGATGCCCCTCTCAGCTGATCAAGTAGATCATCAATCCTGGGCAATGGGTATTTATTCTTCACCGTGGCTTTATTCAACAACCGATAGTCTACGCATAATCAAGACTACCATCCTTCTTCTTGACAAATAAAATCGGTGCTCCCCACGGTGAAACACTGGGCCTAATGAACCCTTGATCCAATAACTCCTGTAGTTGTTTCTTCAATTCCTCAAGTTCCACTAATGCCATCTTGTAGGGAGGTTTAGAGATCGGCTGAGTATCTGGTACCAAATCAATGGTAAACTCCAGCTCTCTCTCTGGTGGTAAACCTGGTAACTCATCTGGGAAAACATCCAAAAATTCGCAAACCACAGGTATATCCTCAATCCTCGGATGTTCCCGCACATCGTCTGAGATGAGTGTCTCATAACCTTCACATGAACAATCATATTTAATATTCTCCAAAATAATATCAAAATTCTCAAATTACTTACTAGAATTCCACATATTCATTTCCTCAATATCTCAATCGTACACTGTAAGGTTCAGGTAGGGAGAAAGTTACAACCTTAGTGTAGCAATCTAAGCTCACTCGATTGGCTGCCAACCAATCCATTCCTAAAATTACATCAAACCCATGTATATTCAACATGATTAGATCTGCTAACATCACTCTATCTCCCACCTTTATCTCACATCCTCTACAGATTAACTCAGTTCTCTGGGATTCACGCATAGGGGTATTTATATGTAGTATATATTCTAGAGGTTCAAACTTCAAGTTTAATCTACATGCAAAATGATCAGAAATAAACGAATGCGTGGATCCTGAATCAATCAACACATGAGTCTTATGATTACAGACAGAGAGTGTACCTCTTATAGTTTCTGCAGAAGTGTCAGCGGTCTCCTTATCTAGGGCAAACACACGTCCCTGGGTAACAGGTCTCTTTCCTTTCTCTGCAGCAGTGGCCCGTCTCGGGGGATTCACCTGTTGTCTAGTGGGCTCCAAGACATGTGGTTTCTGAGGTTGAGGGCAATCCTTCACCATGTGACCCATGTCTCCACATCTAAAACATCCATGGATCGACCCAGTACAACTTCCCTCATGCATTCGGCCACAATTTCTGCAAAACCTTGTCTCAGGCCTGACATCTCGAGGGGTCTCTCTAATGTTAGGGTAACCTCTGGGTCTCTCTAATCTGACCTTCTGTACCTCAATCCTTCCTCTTCTGAAGGAACCTCTCCGAGCCTCTGTTTGGAAAATCGCTGGCCTCTTGCCCTTATCTCTATTCACCGCTCTGAGCTCATTCTGGGATTGTACCATTTCAATTCCTCTTTCAATCTCTTGTGCTCGTCTCAGAGCATCTCCAAACTCAGTAATACATAGCCCTATCAATCTATCTCTGATGATGAGTTTCAATCCATACACAAATTTCTCTGTGCGAAGCTCTTCATTCTTAAAGGTCTCTGGGTCATATCTCAATAGCGTTGTGAATTGGCTCTCATAGTCATCCACAGACATGTCACCCTGTACCAAACTCAAAAACTCGGCCTGTTTCTTTCTCTGGGCGGCTCGTGGTACATATTGGGTCCTAAAGGCTATTTGAAACTCTTCCCAACCAATCACATCCTGGCGGGACATCAGAATACCCTGGGTAGTACCCCACCAATCTCGAGCTCTCCCCTTCAACATATAGATACTCATATTGACCCTCTCAGCATCGGTACACCCTAGATAATCATATATAATTCTCAACTCCGTTAACCACTCCTCAGCCTCTGTAGGATCCTTCTTTCCCCTAAACGCGGGTGGATTCATCTTCAGAAAATCCTTCAGTCGGACCATACTTCTATCATCAGGATGAGTGACGGGAGGCACTGGGTCCATCTGTACTGGGGGTATGGGAGGTCCTTGTGGTGGTGTAGGAGTAGTACCCGAGGCATTAACTCCAAAGTGTTGCGCGAATAACGCTGCCATCTGCTCAAAACCTTGCCTCACATCGATCTCAATCCGATTAAATCGAGAGTTAGGACTCTCTGGTTGTGGGACAGGTGGCGGAGGGGACTCTGCCTGCCTCCTCGAACGACCTCGTCGTCCACTCATTCTCTATCTTAACTCATCTCCTGCACGTACATATCAAAATCGATTGAAATCTCAATTCTCAATTTCAGTTCATGACCAGACTATTACAGACACTTGGGATATATTCTATTTCACTTAACCGACACTGACCGTACTAGACACCTTAAGCTCTGATACTAAGAAAACTCTGTCACGCCCCGGAAGCGCGGAAAATAGGGCAGATTTAAACTTTTTATTCATTAATTCACAATTAAGAGTGCATTCCTGTGCAGTGTCATACATCATCACCTATATTATACCTCAGGATCTCGTCATTGAATAGTATATATTATATCATATACATTAATCAATCTCAAGTTAATTAATCCTAATACATCCCATACAATGTTATACATCAAGTGTCTGCAATTATGATAATTGTCTGGGTACATGAAAAGATAAAAGATACCTCAAAATACAATATATGGCCTGGAGGTCAAGTCCTCCACTAGCCACTACTCCGTACGTCGCAGGAAAACCCTTTTCACTTGAAGAAATCTGGGGGGAAAGAAAACAGGGTGAGCTTCTAAATCGCTCAGTAAAGGGGGTAAGGGACTCATTTCATAAACCAAAATGTACATCACAAAATATTTATTTGTATGTGAAACTCATTAATCTCATTTGAAAACCATAGCATGAAAGTACTCAAAACGACATTCTCATGTCTCAAATCATGTGAAAACATGAAGTAAAAAGGCTCAGTCTAGAGCAATAACAAAGCATGTGAAAATAATACGATAAACGCTTTCTCAATTAACGTGATAAAATCACCGTAATAATAATGCACGTCGCACAGCCACTAAACACACGTGGCATAGCCACTGATTTAAATTCACACCTGGCACAGCCACTAAGCACATGTGGCATAGCCACTGAGTTAAATTTACACGTGGCACAGCCACAGGATAGGGTTTCACTTGGCAACGGCCACCAATTAGGGTTTCTCACGTGGCAACGACCACCAAATAGGGTTTTCACATGGCAACGGCCACCAAATGGGGTTCTCACGTGGCAACGGCCACCAAATGGGGTTTCTCACGTGGCAACGGCCACCAAATAGGGTTTCTCACGTGGCAACGGCGACCAAATGGGGTTTCTCACATGGCAACGACCACCAAGTATACGTGGCATAGCCACAGAATGGGTTATTCTCACGTTACCAGAACGGAGAAGAATCGGGCTTACATGCTACCAGAGCAATGCCCGGTGTGTACTCAGAATTACACACCTAAGTCTTAATCACATAAGACTAGTTTGCCTTCACGTAGAACTCATAGTGGTTTTTCTCACATAAAACTCATTTGAAAACTGTTTTGTACTCAACACAAAACATATTGAAATCGAGTCCCAACCGGCAAAACACACACACATTTCTCAAATCTCAATATTGCCTTAACGTAGAGCCCAGTTATAAACTCATAAAAACATTGGGCTCCAACCGGCTATAAAAATCGTGTGCAATTGTATCACCACACAACACATCAAACATGCTTGTTTTATAAATCACAAATCATGCTATAATAGTTCAAAATCACATACACAATTGGTTTAATTTCTCTTACCTCTTTGCACCTCGTATAGTGCAATTGTTTCCCCCGTATCACGGACTAGCCTCGCATTCCACTCTAGAACTCTCGAGCTGTCCAAACGATGTTAAAACATCAATACTCAATTATCTCATCAACCTCAATTCTTAAAATCGAGCATAATTGCTTATAACACCTCAAATCTCTTGATTCTCGTAACTCTACCCTAAACTACACTCTCATTCACAACATCTCAACGTTCTACATTTCTCATGCCAATTATCTATGCTAATTCACCACATTGTCTAAATTTCTATTTATAGCTCAAATTCCCAAAATTGCTAAATATCATTATCACTCCAACCACATTGCAATTTCATCAATCCCTAATCATTTTCAGCTATTTCAACACAATGCCAACAACCATTATCATCAAAATCATCTCAGATATAAGGATCGAAGTTTAGAAATTACCCAAAACTTGTGGAGAGCTTATCTCTTGCCTCGATTCAATCCGTCTTACGATTTCCAAGTATGTTGTTCTCCCTTTGATGAGGAACAACTTTCCTTCTTGCCACAACTTCTGATTTGGCCGGAAATGGGTGTTTTGGATGAGTGAGAAAGCTAGGTTTCGGTGAAAATGGGGGTTGGAAGAGAGAGAAAGTGAGATTGCAGGAGAAAAACAGGAGTTCCTTATATAGGCTGAGGGTAGGAGATCGATCTGGCTCTTGATGAGATCGATCTGCATTTGAATTTTTGGGACGATTTGGGGCAATTTATGCCTAGGAGATCGATCTGTCGAGGGGTGAGATCGATCTCTTTATGGCTTTATGAGATTGATCTACTCCTTGAGGAGATCGATCTTCTCCCAAACAGAATCATTTAGAGATCGATCTCTTCCTCATGAGATCGATCTTCTCTCAAACAGAATCATAAGGAGATCGATCTCTCCTTCTCCCAGATCGATCTGTCTTCATAACTTCATACTTATTTTAAACACTTAACATATAAATCTCCAATTATCATTCCCCAATTCACTTAGCTCAATAAATTACACTTCAAGTTCATATTACATAATTCAAATATATCTAAAATTCTCAGATCTCACACGTACATACAGTTCTGCTAACGAACTCAGAGTATCGGTCGCTCTCATAGCTAAGAAGTGGGCTGACTTCGTCAGTCTGTCGACGATCACCCATATAGCATCGTGATTCCTGCGGGTTCTCGGTAAACCCATCATGAAATCCATGGTGATATGCTCCCATTTCCATGTCGGTATAGGTAGAGGCTGCAACAATCCTGCAGGTTTCTGATGCTCTACCTTCACCTGCTGACATATGAGACACTTTGCTACGAAGTCTGCTACACCTCTCTTCATACCCGACCACCAGTATACCTTCCGGAGGTTCTGATACATCTTGTTACTCCCCGGATGTAACGTATACCTCGACGAATGAGCTTCCGCCAATATCAATCTCCTGAGTCCTGGATCCTCGGGAACACACAATCTACCTCCGAACCTCAGTAGTCCATCAAAACTCAACTTAAAATCAGTCACGGTGCCCTTCTGTATCTGACTACTCACATCCATACAAAATGGATTAGTCTGCTGAGCTACTCTGATCCTGTCCAACAGATCCGGCTCCAAACGTAGACTAGCTATCACATAGCCTGTATCCATGCCAGAAGGCACGACTCCCAAACTGAGGCTAGCAAACTGCTCTAGCAAATCATGTTCCCTAACCATCATGTACGATACCATCCCCAGGCTCTTCCTGCTCAAGGCATCTGCTACAACGTTAGCCTTACCCGGATGATAAAGTATCTTACAATCGTAGTCCTTCAGAAGCTCTAGCCATCTTCTCTGTCTCATGTTTAGCTCTTTCTGTGAGAACAGGTACTTAAGGCTCTTGTGGTCAGTAAATATCTGGAACTTCTCGCCGTATAAGTAGTGGCGCCATACCTTCAATGCAAACACTACTGCAGCTAGCTCCAAATCATGGGTCGAATAGTTCTTCTCATGATCCTTCAACTGTCTGGATCCATAAGCAACTACCTTCCCATCCTGCATCAATACGCAGCCTAGTCCCTGATGCGAAGCATCGGTATACACTGCAAATCCTCTTGAGCTGGTAGGGATAGTGAGAATCGGAGTGGTGGTCAATCGACTCTTCAACTCCTCAAAACTCTTCTCACAATCCTCGTTCCATATAAACGGTGCACTCTTTCGAGTAAGACGTGTCAACGGAGCAGCCAACTTCGAAAATCCCACAACGAATCTCCGATAGTATCCAGCTAAACCCAGAAAACTCCTGATCTCGGTGATTGTCCTCGGCTGTTCCCACTGAACTACAGCCTCTATATTAGATGGATCAACTGATACCCCATCTCTCGATACAACATGTCTAAAAAACGAGATCTGTGACAACCAAAAGTCACACTTACTGAGCTTAGCATATAACTCATGCTCCCGTAGCGTCTGCAACACGATCCTAAGGTGCTCCTCATGCTCCTCCTTGGATCTCGAATACACCAATATGTCATCGATAAAGACGATAACAAACTAGTCCAAATATAGCTTGAACACATCATTCATCAAAGCCATGAAAGCAGCTGGAGCATTCGTCAATCCGAATGGCATGACCAAGAACTCATAATGGCCATATCGGGTATGAAATGCTATCTTGGATACATCTCCACCCCGAACCTTCAGCTGATGATACCCAGACCTCAGGTCAATCTTGGAAAAGACCTGTGCTCCCTGAAGCTGATCTAACAAGTCGTCAATCCGTGGAAGGGAGTATCTATTCTTGATGGTGGCCTTATTCAACAATCGGTAGTCTATACATAATCGGAAGCTCCCATCCTTCTTCCTCGCAAACAAAATCGGTGCTCCCCAAGGTGAAACACTCGGTCGAACAAAACCCCTATCCAACAGCTCCTGTAACTGTCTCTTGAGCTCCTTCAGCTCAACTAAGGCCATGCGATATGGTGGTCTCGAAATAGGCTTCGTACCAGGTACCAGATCTATACAGAACTCCATCTCTCTGTTTGGTGGTAACCCTGGCAATTCATCCGGGAAAACATCTGGGTACTCACTGACCACAGTAATATCTGACAACTCCAGATGTGCCTTATCCATATCTACCACGTACGCAATGAAACCTTGATATGTTGAAGGTTTTCAAAATCAAAAATCATGTAATAATCATAACTACTCCTTTCATTTATTCTTATTAAACTTTACAACATATCTAGTAGGGTTAGGAAACATAACTGTCTTAGCATAACAATCTAAAATAGCATGGTTTACAGATAGCCAATCCATTCCTAATATTATATCAAAGTCACTCATACTTAGTAATATTAGATTGGCTGTCATCTCCTTATCCCCTACTCTCAACTTGCAGTCATTATATACATATTCTACAACTTGACTACTATTCATAGGCGTACTAGTCAACATCATCTTACATAATGGTGTACGCTCTACATGTCTTGCTAATTTACATGCAAATGATGGCGATACAAAAGAATGCGTGGCACTAGGATCAATTAAAACATATGCTTCAATATCATAAATCAGGATGTTACCTCAAATCAGATCCGATGAAGCATCAGCTATCCCCTGGTCCAAAGCATGCACTCGCCCTTGACCCATCACTTGTTTTCCCTTCTCCTCTGTCATCGCTCTACCTCTCTGAACAGACGTACCAGCTGGGGTCCTATCAGGCTCCCTGCCCCTCAGTGGTGCAGCCACATATGTCTCTGGGCACTCTCTAGCCATGTGCCCTTGTTTCCCACATCAGAAACATACAACAGGAGTTAGTGGACACGGTCTACTTTCATGTTGCTTACCACACCTTCTGCACTGATCAACAGTAGGTCTCTGTCCTCCTATGACAATGCCCTTCGATGGGGCTACAGTCGGATAAGTAGGAGGTCTAGCATATTTCTCTCGTGCCTCCTCTACCCGTGATCTCTTATTGAAGAGTCTCCTCCCTCCTCGATAACTGAAATCTCTAGTCGGCCTCTTCTTTTGTATATCTCAGCTACGGCTAAACTTCCCAAACTCGGAAGCATTCCTCTCGTAATCCTGCTCACATAATTGCGCCCTGCGCACTGCTTCCTCATAGGTCACTATGTCTAATGGGACCAACTTGGACCGTAGCACCGGTCTCAACCCGTCAATAAACCTGTGGACCTTCCTGGTCTCACTGTACATGGTATCCGAGTCATATCTTCCTAGGGATAGTAATCGAGTCTCATACTCGTCCACAGATAAACTCCCCTGGTTTAGTCCCAAAAACTCTGCCTGTAGTTTTCGCTGTGCGGTGTCATGAACAAACTGCCTCTTGAAGGCCTCCCGAAATATATCCCAACTGATATCTGCATGTCGGGATCACAATATAGGTCAGGTGGACTTCCACCAATGCTCTGTAGCTCCCTTCAGTAGGAATGTAACAAACGTGACCATCTCCGAGGTCGTACACTCGAAGAATCCATAAAGCTTCTCCAGTTTTGCTAACCACTCCTCAGCAGCCACTGGGTCCTTGACCCCACTAAAGGATGGAGGTCTAAACTTCTGGAATTCTTGCAACCGATGCAAATCACATCCATATCCTAATCCACTACCACCCGAAATCGGTGGGGGTGTAGGAGTATCTACGGTCCTTTGTGCATCAGCTGTCTGCTTAGGTGTATCAGGGGCAACTGCCTCTCCTGTAGCAGCTCCTGCCTCCTGTCTCTACCTACCTGGCATCGTCTGTGCCAGTATCTCGATAATAGTCTCGAGACCACGCTCTAATCTCGTGAAGCTCTTCTCTACACACTCGGGTGCCTCAGTAGCACCTGGAGTCTCATGCGTAGGTAATGGTTCGGCAACAGCTCGTCCCTCGTGTCACGCCCCGAAAGTGCGGAAAATAGGGCTAATTTAAAACTTTTTACTCATTAATTCACAATTAAGAGTGCATTCCTGTGCAATGTCATACATCATCATAATTATTATGCCTCAGGATCTCATCACTAGGATTTATATATCATATCAAATACATTAATCCATCTCAAGTTAATTAATCCTAATACATCCCATATAATGATATACATCAAGTGTCTGTAATCCCATTAATAGTCTGGGTACATGAAAAGATAAAAGATACCTCAAATACAATAGATAGGGCCTGGAGCTCAAGTCCTCCACTAGCCACTACTCCGTACGCCGCAGGGAGATCCTTTTTCACTTGAAGAACTCTGGGGGGAAAGGAAAACAGGGTGAGCTTCTAAATCGCTCAGTAAGGGGGGTAAAGGAACTCAGTTATATAAACCATTTCACACATCACAAATATGTATTTGTTTATAAAGCTCATTTGAAATCGTAGCATGAAAGTTCTCAAAACATTATCTCATAACTCGTTAAATCATGTGAAAACATGAAGATAAAAGGCTCAACACCGAGCACTCACAAGCATGTGTAAATATATGCAATAATGGTTGTTCTCAAATACGTGATAAAAATCACCTCAGTAATTCACACGTGACAAGGTCACAAAACACAACTCATGTGTAAAACGAGACTAGGCAATAAAACTCAATTAAAATTCGTCATGGCACATCAAATATATATAAGCTCCTCTGGGTGCGCATCCCAGGCATCCTCGTATAGAGGGAACGTCGACAATATGGTCGTGTGCAAAGTATATTGGACTTATATGTTACCAGAATAAGGCCCGGCCTTACTTGCTACCAGAGCAATGCCTCGCCTAATGCACACTGACACGTGGTCCCTGGGTCGGTTCCCAGGCGGCCCACTCTCTCGGTCTTACATGCTACCAGAGCAATGCCTCCCAACGCTACCAGAACGGAGGAATAATCGGACTTACATGTTACCAGAACAAGGCCTGGGGTCCCTGGGTCGGTTCCCAGGCGGCCCACTCTCTCAGTCTTACATGCTACCAGAGCAATGCCTCCCAACGCTACCAGAGCGGAGGAATAATCGGACTTATATGTTACCAGAACAATGACTGTGGTCCCTGGGTCGGTTCCCAGGCGTCCCACTATATCGGTCTTATATGCTACCAGAGCAATGCCCGATGTGTATTCAACATGACACGCCTAAGTCTCACTCATTAGCCATTATCTTATAAAACGTTATGCCTTCACGTAGAACTCATAATGGTTTTCTCTTAAAAACTCATTTAAAACATTTGTGTACTCAACACAAAACATATTAAAACCGAGTTCCAACCGGTAAAACACGCACACATTTTCTCAAATCTCAATATCGCCTTAACGTAGAGCCCAATTTACTTTTCATGTAACTCAAAGGTTTATAAAACAATTTCACACTTAGCTTATAAACTCATAAAATAATGGGCTCCAACCGGCTATAAAAACCGTGTGCAATTACCTCACAACACAAAACATGCTTGTATTCTCAAATCATGGTTCATGCTAACAATTCATCAAAATACATACACAAAATGGTTTAGTTTTCCCTTACCTCTTTGCACCTCGTATAGTGCAATCGTTTCCCCCGTATCACGGACTAGTCTCGCATTCCACTCTGGAACTCCCGAGCTGTCCAAACGATGTTAAAACATCAATACTCCACATCACATAAGCCCCAATTCTCAAAATCGAGCATAATTGCTCCTAACACCTCAATTCTCTTGATTTCTCGTAAATCAACCCTAAACTACAACTCTATTCACAATATCCCAATATCCTACATTCCTCATGCCAATTATCTAGGCTAATTCTCCACATTGTCTATATTTCCGTTTATAGCACAATTCTCAAAATTGCCACAATTTCCAAATATCAACATTAATCCAACTACATTACAATCTCATCAATCCCTAATCATTCCTCAACTATCTCAACACAATTACAACCACCAATAACATCAAAATCAGCTCAAATATCAAGATCGAGGTTTAGAAATTACCCAAAGCTTATGAGACGCACAACTCACGCCTCGATCCGATTCGTCCTTCGATTTCCAAGTATGTTGTTCTCCCTTTGACGAGGAACAACTTCCCTTCTTACCACAATAGCTGATTCGGCCGAAAATGGGGGATTTGGAGGAGTGAGAAACTAGGTTTTCGGAAAAATGGAGGTTTGGAAGAGAGAGAAAGTGAAATTGCAGAGAAAACACGGGTTCCTTATATAGACTGGAGGTAGGAGATCGATCTGCCTCTTGCTGAGATCGATCTGTGTTTGAAATTTGGGGACGATCTGGGTAATTTTATGCCTAGGAGATCGATCTGTCGAGGGGTGAGATCGATCTCTTTATGGCTTTATGAGATCGATCTGCTCCTAAGGAGATCGATCTTCTCCCCAAACAGAAGCATTTGGAGATCGATCTCCTCCTCATGAGATCGATCTTCTCTCAAACAGATTCATTTGGAGATCGATCTCTTCCTCATGAGATCGATCCCTTCTCAAACAGATTCATAAGGAGATCGATCTCTTCCATTGGAGATCGATCTGCTCCTCAAATTTCCCCTTCCTCGTCATTTTTAACTCACCAGATCGATCTCTCCTTCTCCCAGATCGATCTGTCCTCATGGATCATGCTTATTTTACACACTTAACACATAAATCTCCAATTATAATTCCCACAATTCACTTAGCTCAATAAATTATACTCAAATTATTATTACATCAATAAAATATGTCTGAAATTCTCAGATCTCACATCCTCCCTACCTTAAAAGAATTTGGTCCTCCAAATTCAACTCAACTAATCAAAATAGATGGGGGTATTTCTCCTTCATGAGACTCTCTAGTTCCCACGTTGCCTCTTCCCTTGAGTGATGCTTCCACAAAACTTTCACTAATGGGATGCTCTTGGTTCTCAGTACCTTCTCTTTTCTATCTAGAATCCGGACGGGTTCCTCAGTGTAGCTCATGTCCTCCTGTATGTCCATCTCATCATACTCTATAACATGAGAAGGGTCCGGGTGGTACTTCCTCAACATAGACACATGAAAAACATTGTGTATTCCGGACATCTGTGGGGGTAATGCCAATCTGTAGGCTACCTCTCCCACTCTCTCAAGAATCTTGAATGGTCCTATGTATCGAGGACTCAATTTCCCTTTCTTCCCAAATCGCATGATACCCTTACTCGGTGATACTCTCAGAAATACTGCATCACCAACATCAAACTCGAGTGGCCGTCTACGTAAATTCGCGTAGCTTTTCTGTCTACTCTGTGCAGCCCGTAACCTCTCACATATGAGTTTCACACTCTGTACGGCTTGCTCAACAAGCTCGGGAGCATTTATCTTTCTGTCACCGACTTCTTCCCAAGCTACAGGGGATCTACACCTCCTACCATATAGAGCCTCAAAAGGTGCCATTCCAATACTCGCATGATAGCTGTTATTGTACGTAAACTCTGCTAGGGGCAGGTGATCATCCCATGATCCCTTAAAATCCATCGTACACGCCCTCAACATATCCTCCAGGGTCTGAATAGTCCTCTCTGACTGACCATCTGTCTGAGGATGATAGGCGATACTAAAACTCAATCGAGATCCCATGGACTCCTGAAACTGGGTCCAGAATCTGGAAGTAAATCGGGAATCTCTATCAGAAGTAATACTCACTGGAGCCCTATGTAATCTAGCTATCTTGCTGACATATAGCTCAGCTAAGGCATCCACAGTATCTGTGCTCTTGATGGCAAGGAAGTGGGCACTCTTGGTCAATCTATCCACAATGACCCATATCGTGTCACGACCTCTTCGGGTCCTCGGTAAACCCATAATAAAGTCCATAGTGACATGCTCCCATTTCCATGTAGGTACAGGTAAGGGCTGTAGTAGTCCTCCGGGCT
This sequence comes from Firmiana major, assembly GCA_033439115.1. Classification (NCBI taxonomy): domain Eukaryota; kingdom Viridiplantae; phylum Streptophyta; class Magnoliopsida; order Malvales; family Malvaceae; genus Firmiana; species Firmiana major. The sequence continues at coordinate 35,577,389 of CM065907.1, read as the reverse complement.
TCCGATGCTCAGCTTTCACTTGCTGGCATACTAAACACCTGGCCACATACTCTGCCACATCTCGCTTCATACCACTCCACCAATACACCTTTCTCAAGTCTCGGTACATCTTAGTACTCCCTGGGTGCATGGTGTATCGCGAGCAGTGGGATTCTCTCAATATCTGTCTCTTCAGGGTATCATCGTCCGGTACACAAATCCGTCCTCTGAATCTCAACAATCCATCCTCACTGATGGTGAGATCCGACTGCGAACTCTGCTCAGCTTGGCTAACCATATCTATCAATCTCTGATCACTGTGCTGCCCAGTTCTACTCTGATCCATGATCCTGGGCTCTATCCGCAGGCTAGCCAAAAATCCAGTCTCTACCTCTTTAACTCTGATCCGAAGTTCGACGAACTGCTCTAACAAATCCCATTCCCTGATCATCATAGCAGATATCACACTCTTCCTGCTCAGGGCATCAGCAACCACATTCGCCTTACCCGGATGATAAAGAATCTCGCAGTCATAATCCTTAAGGAGCTCCATCCATCTCCTTTGTCTCATGTTTAACTCTTTCTGATCAAAGAGATATCTCAAACTCTTGTGATCAGTGAAGATCTGGAATCTTTCCCCATATAAGTAATGTCGCCAGATCTTCAAAGCAAATACCACAGCGGCTAACTCCAAATCATGCGTGGGATAATTCCGCTCATGGTCTTTCAGCTGTCGCGATCCATATGCGACCACTCTTCCATGCTGCATCAGCACACACCCCAATCCTTGGTGAGATGCATCACTATACACCGAGAATCCTCCTGATCCCTCGGGAATAGTTAACACAGGTGCCGCTGTCAATCTCCTCTTTAACTCTTGAAAACTGAGCTCACATTGATCAGTCCATATGAACGGAGTCTCCTTACGCGTGAGCTTAGTTAAAGGAGCGGCAATCCTCGAGAATCCTTCCACAAATCTCCTGTAATACCCTGCCAAACCAAGGAAACTTCGTATCTCAGTCACTGTCCTCGGTCTTTCCCAATTAAGCACAGATGCTATTTTACTCGGATCCACTGATACTCCTTCCTCTGAGACTACATGCCCAAGGAAAGCTATCCGGTTCAGCCAAAACTCACACTTACTAAGCTTTTCGTATAATTGCTTATCTCGGAGTATCTGAAGTACTAACCACAAATGCTGTGCATGCTCCTCATACGACCGAGAGTACACCAGGATATCATCGATAAAGACTATCATAAACTTATCTAGATAGTCTCTGAACACCTCGTTCATCAACCTCATAAATGCTGCAGGGGCGTTCGTCAATCCAAAGGACATCACCAGAAATTCGTAATGGCCATACCTCGTCCTGAAGGCCGTCTTTGGAATATCTTCTTCCTTGATCCTCAATTGGTGATAGCCCGATCTCAAATCAATCTTAGAAAAGACTGATGCCCCTCTTAGCTGATCAAGTAGATCGTCAATCCTGGGCAGCGGATATTTATTCTTCACCGTGGCTTTATTCAATAGCCGGTAGTCCACACATAATCTGAGACTACCATCCTTCTTCTTAACAAACAGTACTGGCGCTCCCCACGGCGAAACACTGGGTCTAATAAACCCTTGATCTAATAACTCCTGTAGTTGTTTCTTCAATTCCTCAAGTTCCACTAGTGCCATCCTGTAGGGAGGTTTAGAGATCGGCTGAGTATCCGGTACCAAATCAATGGTAAACTCCAGCTCTCTCTCTGGTGGTAAACCTGGCAATTCATCTGGGCAAACATCCAGAAATTCGTAAACCACAGGTATATCCTCAATCCTCGGGTGTTCCCGCTCATCGTCTGAGATGAGTGTCTCATAACCTCTTATAGTTTCTACCGAAGCGTCTGCGGTCTCCTTATCCAGGGCAAACACACGTCCCTGTGCCACAGGTTTCTTCCCTTTCTCTGCCGCAGTGGCCCGTCTCCGGGGATCCACTCTCTGAGGCTGTTGTCTAGTGGGCTCCGGAGCATGTGGTATCTGAGGTTGGGGACAGTCCTTCACTCTGTGACCCATGTCACCGCATCTAAAACACCCACGGATCGACCCAGTACAGCTTCACTCATGCGATCGGCCACAGTCTCTACAAAACCTTGTCTCAGGCCTGACATATCGAGGGGTCTCCTTGATAATAGGATAGGCTCTGGGTCTCTCCAATCTATCCTTCTGTACCTCAATCCTTCCTCTCCTGAAGGAACCTCTCCGAGCCTCTGTTTGGAAAATCGCTGGCCTCTTGCCCTTATCTTTATGCACTGCTCTGAGCTCATGCTGGGATTGTACCATTTCGATTCCTCTTTCAACCTCTTGTGCTCGTCTCAGAGCATCTCCAAACTCAGTAATAGATAGCCCCATCAATCTATCTCTAATGACGGGCTTCAACCCATACACAAACTTCTCTGTGCGGAGCTCTTCACTCTTGAAGGTCTCTGGGTCATATCTCAGTAGTGCGGTGAACTGGCTCTCATAGTCATCCACCGACATGTCACCCTGTACCAAACTCAAAAACTCAGCCTGTTTCCTTCTCTGGGCGGCTCGTGGTACATATTGGGTTCTAAAAGCTGTCTGGAACTCTTCCCAACCAATCACATCCTGGTGGGACATCAAGATACCCTGGGTAGTACTCCACCAATCTCGAGCTCTCCCCTTCAGCATATAGGCACTCATACTGACTCTCTCAGTATCGGTGCACCCCAGTAAATCAAATATAACTCTCAACTCCGTCAACCACTCCTCAGCCTCTGTAGGATCCTTCTTTCCCTTAAATGCGGGTGGATTCATCTTCAAAAATTCCTTTAGTCGGACCTTACTTCTGTCCTCAGGCTGAGTGACGGGAGGCACTGGGGGTATGGGAGGTCCTGGTGGTGGTGTAGGGGTAGTATCCGAGGCATTAACTCCAAAGTGTTGCGCAAATAGCGTTGCCATCTGCTCAAAACCTTGCCTCACATCGGTCTCAATCCGATTAAATCGAGAGTTAGGACTCTCTGGTTGTGGGACAGGTGGTGGAGGGGACTCTGCCTGCCTCCTCGAACGACCTCGTCGTTTACTCATTCTCAATCTCAACTCGTCTCCTGCGAGTACATATCACAATCAATTGAAATCTCAATCCTCAATTTCATTTCATGACCAGACTATTATAGACACTTGGGATGTATTCTATTTCACTTAATCGACACTGACAGTACTAGACACCCTAAGCTCTGATACCAAGAAAACTCTGTCACGCCCCGAAAGTGCGGAAAATAGGGCTAATTTAAAACTTTTTACTCATTAATTCACAATTAAGAGTGCATTCCTGTGCAGTGTCATACATCATCATAATTATTATGCCTCAGGATCTCATCACTAGGATTTATATATCATATCAAATACATTAATCCATCTCAAGTTAATTAATCCTAATACATCCCATATAATGATATACATCAAGTGTCTGTAATCCCATTAATAGTCTGGGTACATGAAAAGATAAAAGATACCTCAAATACAATAGATAGGGCCTGGAGCTCAAGTCCTCCACTAGCCACTACTCCGTACGCCGCAGGGAGATCCTTTTTCACTTGAAGAACTCTGGGGGGAAAGGAAAACATGGTGAGCTTCTAAATCGCTCAGTAAGGGGGGTAAAGGAACTCAGTTATATAAACCATTTCACACATCAGAAATATGTATTTGTTTATAAAGCTCATTTGAAATCGTAGCATGAAAGTTCTCAAAACATTATCTCATAACTCGTTAAATCATGTGAAAACATGAAGATAAAAGGCTCAACACCGAGCACTCACAAGCATGTTTAAATATATGCAATAATGGCTGTTCTCAAATACGTGATAAAAATCACCTCAGTAATTCACACGTGACAAGGTCACAAAACACAACTCATGTGTAAAACGAGACTAGGCAATAAAACTCAATTAAAATTCGTCATGGCACATCAAATATATATAAGCTCCTCTGGGTGCGCATCCCAGGCATCCTCGTATAGAGGGAACGTCGACAATATGGTCGTGTGCAAAGTATATTGGACTTATATGTTACCAGAATAAGGCCCGGCCTTACTTGCTACCAGAGCAATGCCTCGCCTAATGCACACTGACACGTGGTCCCTGGGTCGGTTCCCAGGTGGCCCACTCTCTCGGTCTTACATGCTACCAGAGCAATGCCTCCCAACGCTACCAGAGCGGAGGAATAATCGGACTTACATGTTACCAGAACAAGGCCTGGGGTCCCTGGGTCGGTTCCCAGGCGGCCCACTCTCTCGGTCTTACATGCTACCAGAGCAATGCCTCCCAATGCTACCAGAGCGGAGGAATAATCGGACTTATATGTTACCAGAACAATGCCTGTGGTCCCTGGGTCGGTTCCCAGGCGTCCCACTATATCGGTCTTATATGCTACCAGAGCAATGCTCGATGTGTATTCAACATGACACGCCTAAGTCTCACTCATTAGCCATTATCTTATAAAACGTTATGCCTTCACGTAGAACTCATAATGGTTTTCTCTTAAAAACTCATTTAAAACATTTGTGTACTCAACACAAAACATATTAAAACTGAGTTCCAACCGGCAAAACACGCACACATTTTCTCAAATCTCAATATCGCCTTAACGTAGAGCCCAATTTACTTTTCACGCAACTCAAAGGTTTATAAAGCAATTTCACACTTAGCTTATAAACTCATAAAATAATGGGCTCCAACCGGCTATAAAAACCGTGTGCAATTACCTCACAACACAAAACATGCTTGTATTCTCAAATCATGGTTCATGCTAACAATTCATCAAAATACATACACAAAATGGTTTAGTTTTCCCTTACTTCTTTGCACCTCGTATAGTGCAATCGTTTCCCCCGTATCACGGACTAGTCTCGCATTCCACTCTGGAACTCCCGAGCTGTCCAAACGATGTTAAAACATCAATACTCCACATCACATAAGCCTCAATTCTCAAAATCGAGCATAATTGCTCCTAACACCTCAATTCTCTTGATTTCTCGTAAATCAACCCTAAACTACAACTCTATTCACAATATCCCAATATCCTACATTCCTCATGCCAATTATCTAGGCTAATTCTCCACATTGTCTATATTTCCGTTTATAGCACAATTCTCAAAATTGCCACAATTTCCAAATATCAACATTAATCCAACTACATTACAATCTCATCAATCCCTAATCATTCCTCAACTATTTCAACACAATTACAACCACCAATAACATCAAAATCAGCTCAAATATCAAGATCGAGGTTTAGAAATTACCCAAAGCTTATGAGACGCACAACTCACCCCTCGATCCGATTCGTCCTTCGATTTCCAAGTATGTTGTTCTCCCTTTGACGAGGAACAACTTCCCTTCTTACCACAATAGCTGATTCGACCGGAAATGGGGGATTTGGAGGAGTGAGAAACTAGGTTTTCGGAAAAATGGAGGTTTGGAAGAGAGAGAAAGTGAAATTGCAGAGAAAACACGGGTTCCTTATATAGACTGGAGGTAGGAGATCGATCTGCCTCTTGCTGAGATCGATCTGTGTTTGAAATTTGGGGACGATCTGGGTAATTTTATGCCTAGGAGATCGATCTGTCGAGGGGTGAGATCGATCTCTTTATGGCTTTATGAGATCGATCTGCTCCTAAGGAGATCGATCTTCTCCCCAAACAGAAGCATTTGGAGATCGATCTCCTCCTCATGAGATCGATCTTCTCTCAAACAGATTCATTTGGAGATCGATCTCTTCCTCATGAGATCGATCCCTTCTCAAACAGATTCATAAGGAGATCGATCTCTTCCATTGGAGATCGATCTGCTCCTCAAATTTCCCCTTCCTCGTCATTTTTAACTCACCAGATCGATCTCTCCTTCTCCCAGATCGATCTGTCCTCATGGATCATGCTTATTTTACACACTTAACACATAAATCTCCAATTATAATTCCCACAATTCACTTAGCTCAATAAATTATACTCAAATTATTATTACATCAATAAAATATGTCTGAAATTCTCAGATCTCACACCTCGGGTCTATCTCCCAGACCTCGAGCCCTACCTCTCGTAACTCTACCACTACGCGTATTTGCCATTTAGGCAAAGTTCCTGCATTCATAATAATGAATTAGTCCATTTCCTATCTGGTATACACAGTTATATCTAAACACCGCACAGTACTATGGGGATGTACACTTTCCTATTTTCTAACACCGACTCACATCAGACCAACCTCCGCTCTGATACCATTCTGTCAGGACCCGTTCTCAATCTGTGACTTTAACCAAAAACACTATAAATTTTTCGCATTTTTAACTTACCTTTCAGCTTTTCAATGGTTGGGCTGTGATTCGATGTCAGAGTCCTCACTTACCACATCATCCATTTCATACATACATGTCAATATATTATTACTGACTGTAATTGCTTTTATTATACATGTAAGATTATATAAAATCTAATACAAATACATTCCCCATAATATATATCGCATACATCACTGTGCTGTTTCTATGTTTAGATACACAACTATACATAATAGGTATACCTGGCGATCGATAGGAACTAGCAGTGGACTCTGGGACACTATCCCTCAATAGCTCTCGCTCTACTGCGCTCTGTAGAGAGATGTAAAGAAAGGGGGGTGAGCATACAACGCGCTCAGTAAGGAAATCAGGCAAGCAAGTAGATATCTACACTATCTACCCAAAATAATGCTATGCCTTGAAAACATTATTTCCTTTACTCGCTTTAAAAGCATGTCTTGAAATATAAAATATATACTTGTACAGAATAAATCCCATGTACAGAAAAATCATGCTTTCTTTCTCAAATGTAGGCATGTAGTGCAAAACAATGCATCGTATATAAATCATGCCTTTATGTAAATCATGTCATGTATATTTAAATCACAATAAATATGGCATTATATAATTCACATCACAAAATCGGAGTTCGACCCATCCCTCAGGTCTGTCCGCAATTTAAATCAGTCAATCAATGTGATATATCATGTGAGACTCTGTGGTTAAGTGCAAATAGTATCCTGGACTATGAGAGAGCCTCCCCGCCGAACAGAGCCTCCCCGCCATTCTGGCTTAAGGATGTTGGGCTTAAGGATCTTACCGTAAGAGAGCCTCCCTACCGAACAGAGCCTCCCCGCCCTTTCTGGCTTAAGGATGTTGGGCTTAAGGATCTTACGTAAGAGAGCCTCCCTACCGAACAGAGCCTCCCTGCCCTCTCTGGCTTAAGGATGTTAGGCTTGAGGATCTTACCATCCTCCACGGCATCCTACGTACCACAGTGTGAAAACTTATGCGAGCTAAGCTCTAGCATGATGTCATGCATCTCATGTAAAACTCGAGTACGAGTAAGAACTCCAGTACTCTGTCATGCATATATCATATAAAATTGAGTACGAGTAAAACTCCAGTACTCTATCATGCATGTCATGGAAATCTAGTGCGTATAAAAATCCAGCACTACTGTATGTGGAAAACATATGAAATCCAGTGCGAGCTGTGCTCTAGCACGGTTCATTCTCACATAATATGATAGATGGCTCTTTAAAAGGGATTGTTTATAAAACATCAAAATCAGCACTATAAAGTGTGCTTAAGTCACATCAACCTTAAAATCATTAGCCCATCTATTTATTTTCATGCTAAATAGCAATTAAACACTCACAATAATTGTTTCCATGCGTTTTGCAACTTTTCACAAAAGTTGACTTTTTGACTAACTAGGGGCAAAATCGTAATTTGCCACTATCGGGTCGCAATAATTATTATTCACTTTCTCTGACCCTCATAGTTTTTAATTGAATGTAAAAGCAGACGAAAATACGTGCAGGTATCTCTAACTACTCGCAAAAGTCCCTTACCTCGGATCACGTCACGTGACCTCACTTCCTCGGTGCTGCTAAATCCCGCAGTCCGATCAGCTCTCAATGTAAACTCTGGAGCTGTAAATAACCATTCCTCAGGTTAATTATACTTTTCCTACTGTATTACACATTAATACAGTTTATTATCCCTTAATGGGCCTTAAAAATCCTTAATGGGCCTAACTAGGCCTTAAGTCCATTTTCATTTTACTATTCACTTTCGTTGGGCCTATTGGGCTTGTGGGGCCCACCAACTCTTATTGGGCTTGTCCTAGGCCCATTACACCTTATTGGGCCTAAAAAAATTGGGCTTGGCCCATTGGGCCTCTCGACCACATGCCATGGCCGAGAGCTACTCATGCCTCGGTTTCACCATGGCATGCAATCCATGCCTATTATTTAGCCATTTTCACTTAGGCATTTTCACAAATACTTGGTAGGAAACATTACCAATCATCACATAGTTCATTTAGGCATTTTATCAAACACCTTGATTACCAACAACTTACATGTATTAATTAATCAAATTGATTAATTCTAATTACACCATTAACATTAATACATGTATACTAATCCATTTATGTCTTAAAATCATATTGACATAATTTAACATCCCATTACTCACTCTCGACCTAACCCATTTATGGTGATTTAATATGTTTCAATGCTTAAAACATATATCAACATACTTGAAATCATTCATACATTAACATATATGAAATTGGAAATTAGAAAATATACCAACTGTTGTGTTCACCCTTTGGCCGAAACTTTGGAGGCTCTCAGTTTGCACTCTATGGCTCCTTGATAGCCAATTCCAACATATTTCCATCTCCTTTCAATTTGGAACAACTTCCATGAAGAATGCAAGTTCCAAATATGCTTAATTCCTAGTGATTACTAGTGAGAGAAAGCTTGGAAAATATGTTTCAATGGTTTCTTCTTCTAGTCGGATTTGGTGTGATGAAGATGACAATGGTGTGGCTGAATTTATGAGCCATATACTTAGCCATTAAGCTTTACTTTCCAGCCATTATACTTGACTTTCCAAGCCTTAGCCATGAGTCACCTTATGAGTCACCTTATGAGTCATAGTTAACTTTAACTATGGTTAGATATTTATCTCATGGGCTTTTTCCAATTGGGCTTCTCGGTTTGGGCTTTCCTAATGGGCTTTCGGGCTGAAATTTTTACTATGTCTCGGGCCTTTAATTGTCTCAAAATTTGGCCGATCAATTGGTCCAACAATTTGGTCTAAAGGACCTAAGAATTTCGATAGACGTTTAGTATACCTTAATGGGCTTTAAAATTTTCACCTTAGGCCCATTACGTTTTTAACCATTTAATTTAATCCGAAATCCTTCCGAATAAATTTTCCTTACTTCGGGGATGATTATCTTGTATTCTGGCCAAGAATATTTTTCCCCAAATTTTCCTCCACACTTAGGTTAATTTTTAACCATGATTAGTCAACTATGGTAAAAGTCCACTTTCTTAACTATAGTTGACTTTTTCCTTAACCATTGACTATGTTGACTTTTTCTTAAAATTTCGAGAGCATCATATCTTATGTCTTACACTCTCGTCTTTATATTCCAATCGCTCCCGGTGGATAGTTTCACCCGAAACTCCTTTTCTCGCCAAAAAGGTCCATTTTACCCTTTTTAGCTTTTACTCTCGTTTTGTGTGTTCGGGTCTAAATCAAGCTGACTTTTTCTTCATGAGCTCTCTACGCTCTCTTATTTTAAGTTCTTATTTTCGGTCAGAATGATTTAGAATAACTCGGTTTAGCCTGTGATACCCATCATTCATATTAGGCATTTTATGTAGCTTTTGCGTGTTAAATCATTTCAATAACACTTTAAATCTAGTAAATACTCTTCTTATGATTCAACTACAATTACATAGTGTTCATACACATAGGAATCATAAGGTATAAGATACAAAAATCCGGGTCTGACATAGAGTCACTCAGTACCCATCATAATCCTTCCACCAGTCCTAATCTCGTTTATTCTGTCCAAAGTCCTTTTCTTTTCTGTGATCTGTGCGGTGGTACACACTCTGTAGATAGTTGTCCGCTTAACTTAGAATCGGTTTAGTACGTTTCCACCTCTCAAAAGCAACATAACACCCATTTTCAAATCCAGGGTGGAGGAACCATCTTAACTTTTCCTAGAGCCAAAATCAAGGGCAATCTTCTAATTCCATATCTGTAGGACCCCCTGGTTTTCAAGCTCCACCAATTCATGTACCACCACATCAGCAATTTCCACATCATCCACCTCATCATCCATCCCCACAATTTCAGCATCATCCACCTCGCTTCCATCAACCACTTCCAGCACCACAACTTATGCAGCCACAACATTTACATGCACCAGCAGCTGAGAAGAAGCCTACACTAGAGGAGATGTTCTCAACGATCCTACAAAATCAAGCTACTTCAATTAAGAACTTAGAGGTTCATGTGGGACAAATAGCAAATGCTCTTAGCCAACGTCTTCAAGGGACCCCTCCTAGTAACACTGAAGCTAATCCTGTTAGGCAAAGGGAGGGTAAGGAACACGTTAAATCCATCACCCTTAGGAGTGGCAGAGAGCTAGATGATCCACAAGTTAAGTCCAGACCTGAACAACCCGTAGTTGAAGAATCCTTAAGTTCTAAAGAGGCAGCTCAGAAAGAATAGGAACATTAGGATCAGGCTGCAAAGGAATCAAAGATAGGCGCTTCTTCATCTTTACCTTCTTCTTCTACTTCACAACCTTCCTCGTCCTCTGATGCTACACATGTTTCCACTACATCCTCTCCAGTTAGACCACCAGTACCTTTTCTTCAGAGGTTCCAGAATCAAAAACTCGATCAACAATTCGCCAAATTCCTTGAGGTGTTTAAGAAACTTCACATCAACATTCCTTTCGCAGATGCTTTAGAGCAAATGCCAAGTTATGTGAAGTTTTTAAAGGATATCCTCTCGAGGAAGAGAAGACTGGAAGATTATGAGACGGTGGCCTTAACTGAGGAATGTAGTGCAATTATTCAGAGGAAATTACCCCGCAAGTTCAAAGTTCCCAAGAGTTTTACCATACCCTGCACGATTGGAAATATGTTCTTTGGTACAGCCCTATGTGATTTAGGAGCCAGTATAAATCTGATACCTTTTTTGATTTATCAGAAGTTAGGAGTAGGGGATGCCAAGCCCACCACATTGACCCTTCAACTAGCTAATCGATCCATTAAATATCCAAAGGGGGTCATTGAGGATGTTTTAGTAAAGGTGGACAAATTTATTTTCCCTACGGATTTTATCATGTTGTACATGGAGGAAGATAGGGAAGTCCCTATTATACTAGGCAGACCTTATTAGTGACTGGTAGAACATTAATTGATGTACAAAAGGGGGAGTTGACTATGAAAGTCCTAGATCAGGAGGTGACATTTCATCTTTTCAAACCTTTGAAGTTCTCTGATGACTCTTAAGATTATTTTAAGGATGGAGGCTATAAGGCTTGAGCACAAGAAATCTGAGAAAAGAAAGGAAGTAGATAGAGCTAAGGAGGATTTAATAGTCAATAGTTTGTCACCACTCTGGCTGATCCTCCTACTCTTCGCCCTGCTGCTGAGTGTCGTGTTCTTTAGCTGCATTTGAAGTGGCTGTGTTTTTCTATTTTTACTTTTTGTACAGTTCTTTTCTTTTCTACTGTTTCTTTCTTTGTTTATTTTGCAGATTTCTTTTCTAGTTTTATGTTTTCAATCAAGCTTCGATTCTTCATCATCATCATCAGAAAGGGGAGTGCTTTGTTCTTAAACTTCAATTCTTATATTATTTGCACACTGAGGATACTATGCACTTTAAGTTTGGGGTAGGGGATATCACTTGAGCATTTTTTGAAACTTTTGGGCAAAATTGAAATTTTTTTTGAAAATCTGAGCTTAAATTGTTTGATTGTGGGATGATTTAGTGCTTAGCATGTAGTTTTCCCATATTTCGATGATATGACCCCATGATTAAGTCTGACTTTGATTGACTAAGAAGCATGATTATAGGAAAAGCATGAAGTTGAATTCTTGAGTTTGTCTTGATTCTGATTGTGATGTCCTCATTTTATGCACATGTCATGTCATGAATCTATATATTTTTTTAGAGAAAGCTTATGTGGACATAGGATTGCATTTGTTCAATTGATTTTGTGCGTCATATTCTAGAATTTGTTTGATCTTGTCTCGATGCGAAATATTAGATCACACTTAATTAGGGAAATGATTTAGGCCATCTTTAGATCGTTTGAGCCTTTCTAGCCATCCCTATACATATTTTGCCCCTAGTCACCCATCTGGGCCAAATAAGCTTTTCTCTGTAAATACTCCTGCATAATTTTCCTTAGCCTAAACACTCTTTTCTTATCCCTTACCCCGAAAGCATGAAAAGTCATTGGGATATATTGTGAGCTTTGTACATATGGGTATCTAGTGAAAGTGAAAATTCAAAAAAAATGAAATGAAAAAAAGAAAGAAAGAAAATGAAAACGAAAGAAAAAGAAAAAGAAAAGAAGAAAGAGGAAAAATACAAAAATAGAATAAAATGTTTAGCAAAAGAAATAAGTTTGGGGGAAATAAATATGATCTCTTACATTAAAGATCCTAGAAGTAATGCATGTTAAGGGATAATTAAACCTAAATCGACTTTATCATACCTTAACCCCAGCCTTACATTATAAGCTTAATGAAGTCTTATTGATCTTTGATTAAGTGTGACTACATTAGTGGAGAGAGAAGTGAAAATCAAACTTATGACAATGATCACATGTCATTGACTTTGCATTCACTGTGTTTGCATAATCTGATCCGGGTAATGTACTGTAAAGTGGCTTTGACATTTTCACACACACACAAGGGATCCAATTTAGGTTAGAACTTATGATTGAATGATTCTGAATGTTGGACTTGTGATTGTGATTCTTTGAGATCATAGTTTGTACTTTATCTTTGAGGATAATGTTGGGGAAATTATTATGTTTTGTACTTGTCATTCCTACATTTGTTTTGTTTTGCTTGAGGACAAGCAAAAGTTCAAGTTTGGGGGTGTGATAATTCTTTTTTTAATCGAATTATTTATGCTTAATTTCCTAATTAATTATTTAAATCCCCAAATTATTTTATTAATTATCCCCTTTATTTAATTAAAATTCTTTAATGTGCAGATAAAATAAATCCGGATGAAACTCAATCGTTTCAATCGAAATTGGGCTGAAAACGAGCTAAAGGAGATTGGACCACTTCCAATTTGCAGACCGAGTCACAGTCATCGGGACACGCGTGATGCCAGGTGTCTGTATTTTATTCACTCTGAAACGATAAGATGAACGGATACCGTGCCAACCTTCTAGAAGACACACGCCGAGCCACATCACATAGCCAACTGGACAAAAAGACTGATGACGTGAAAATATCTACTCTGCAGCAAATAAAATGAAGACAAGTGGCCAAACAATGCCAACTCTTCTAGGATGAAAAATTACCATTGTACCCCTAAGTGTGTATATAAATAGAATATGATGGCAATTGAAAAGAAAGTAGCCTAGGGTAAGAGTAGTGTAGAGTAATTTAGGAGTAGTTTTAATTTAGGGTTAAGTAATTTTTACAATAGTCTTCTTTTTCCGTTTACCACCATTTTCATTTGCTACTGTTCACAACAATTTCAATACTTATTAAAAGCTTTTCAAATTTCGTTTCAACCACCATTTTTCATTGATCTTCTCGGTTTTGTTAAAGTCATTTCTTTTATTTTTCAGTTATAATACATAGCTTATATTTCCTAGTTGCTAGCTCTCGATTTGCTGAAATTGCATATGATTTTGTTTTATTGAAAAACCTTTATTTTTTAGCTCTCGGTTTGCTCTTCTTTTGTGCACTCGGGTGACATTATTTCCTCATTCATTCTTCTGCCTTCGGCTCTGGTGCCTTAATGTGGGTTGATGCTAAGCATTGTTCCACATCAAGAGCAATGTGGAACCACGGTTGGAGAAGAAAATGAAGCAACCCGAGGTCACTGGAGTTTCCCATTTCTCTGTTTCTTGATTTCTTTTGTTTCAGTTTGATCTTTAGAGGGATTCCACCCTTGCTCTCGGTTTCATTTCAGTTTGTCGATTTTATTTTAATGCTTTAACTTTTTATTAGCTACATATTTTTTCTATCTATAATGTTGTTGAACTTATGTTTTAAAGTATTAGTTAATCATCTCTGTTATGCCCTGTTTTTATTTTCAGCTACTGTTCAGGTAATATTTTCTTCTTTCTATGCATCATTCTATTCATAGCTACCTCGGGTTACTAGTATTTTCAATACTTTGTTAATGGTTGGTGTGTATGGCTGTCGGATGAGAGAGGAGCAGTGTGATAGCAGCATTGAAAGTCCCTGTTTTTGGGCTGGTCTGTAGCAGATTTTCATGGAAAGTTGATGATTACAGGTAGTGGAAGCAATAGATGGTGATCTGCCTAGCAGTGTGTGCAGGACACGGTTGTTCTGGTGGTCATCCTTGTTCTGTGTGCGTGAATAGGGAGGAGGCATCTGTAGTGACACACTGCGGGGATAGCTGGCTGATTGTTCATTCTTTTTGCTATGTTGCGGCTTGCAGGAAATGAAGCCGATGATGAGCAGCACTGGACAGTCCAGGAAAGAGTAGCAGACAGCGCTTGAGCTGGGCAGGACAAGGATGTGCAGCAGACAGACTAGGAGCAGGGCAGGACATCATCTGGACAGCAAACCTAGACAGGACCGAGAGTAGCTGGAGCACCTGGACAGCAACGCCTGGAGACAATCTAGAAATGAAGAACCATGCATAGTACACCAGTACAAGACTGAGATAGCTGGAAATTAACTTAAGGTTGTGTTTGGTTAAGGGGAAATTCCCAATTTAATGTTTTATGCAATATTGTTATTTTAATTGTTAGTATTTCTGTTTGTATTTGTTATCTTAGGTATAAATTGATTTGCTTGTTAGTTTAACTTTTTTTTTTTTTGTTTTAACTTTATCAATAGTTAATAGGATTTAAAGCTTTAATTTAAGTAGTGCCATATTTAACATGTAGAGTTAATTTAGGAGTAGAATTATTTTATGCAATTTTTGTTAATTAATTTTCACATTAAAATTTATAAATAAAAAAATGTTATTTCTCATGCATTAGTTAGATTTTATTGTTAAGTTAGTAATTAGATATAATTAGGATTAATTTAGAATTAATATTTTAGACATTTAGACTTGTAGTTAATTTCTTAATTTTTCTAGGATTTTATTTCATTAAATTTTTAAGTTAGTTTAATTTGCATTTTTCTTAAGTAGTTTAATTGCATGCATATTTTATTTTAGGTTTGTTCAATTTTAGCTTAATTAATTTTGTTTCTTTATTTTAGCATTTTATTTTAATTGCGTTAATGAATTTTTAATTGTTTTAATTATTTTTGTAGGTTGTTGCTTTTAATTGCTCGAAGCTCTGTAAGTAATTTTAGCTCGGTTTTATTTTCTTTAGTTTATAATTGTTATTGTTTTCAGTAGTTTTAATTTCAGCCTTGTAGATCACCCACTTAAACTTCATAATTTGCTAGAATATACTTAGTGTAAGATTAACTGGTAGTTAATTAGGCTAACCAACTTCTCTGTGGGACGATAATCCAGGACTCAAATCTCATTATTACTTGTACGACCCGTGCACTTGTGGACTATACATTTAGTTCGTCTCAACAATATCACTGCACTGCTGATCAATTCGTTGAGCCTGTCGAATTCGATCTACCAGATCTGGTTCAAATCGCAGGCTAGCTATCGTAAAGTCACTATCAGCATCAGGCGGGCTCATATCCAAACGGAGGTTCGTGAACTGTTCCAACAGCTCGTGCTCCCTAATCATCATAAATGACACCAACTCGAGATGCTTTCTACTTAATGCATCAACCACTACATTTGCTTTACACGGGTGGTATAAGATCTCACAATCATAATCTTTTAAAAGCTCGAGCCATCTCCTCTGTCTCGTGTTTAACTCTTTCTGCGAGAACAGGTACTTAAAGCTCTTATGATCAGTGTAAATCTAAAATCTCTCACCATAGAGGTAGTGGCGCCATATTTTCAATGCAAACACTACAGCCGCCAACTCTAAGTCATGGGCCGGGTAGTTCCTCTCATGATCCTTCAACTGTCTTGATCCATAGGCTAATACCTTCCTATCCTGCATCATTACACAGCCCAGTCCTTGATGTAAAGCATATGTATACACCGAGAAGCTCCTGAGCTGGTAGGAATGGTGAGAATCGAAGCCGTGGTTAATCTCCTTTTCAACTCCTGAAAACTTTCCTCACACTTATCGTCCTACACAAATTCAACATTCTTTATCATGAGGCGTGTCAAATGTGCAACTGATCTATAAAGTCCATCCACAAAGCTTCGGTAATATCCAACTAAACCCAGGAAACTTCTGATCTCTGTTACTGTCTGGGGTCTCTGCCACTGTATCACTGCCTCAATCTTTGATGGATCCACTGACACACCATCCTTCGATACTATATGACCCAGAAAATAAGCCTGTTCCAACCAAAAGTCGTACTTACTGAGTTTAGCGTACAACTTCTTCTCTTGGAGGGTCAGTAGCACTATCCTTAGGTGTTGTTCGTGCTCCTCTCTAGATCTTGAGCACACCAGTATGTCATCATTAAACACAACAATAAATCCATCCAAATACTAGTGAAACACCTTATTCATCAACGACATAAAAGCTGCGGGAGCATTTGTCAACCCGAAAGGCATAACCATAAACTCATAATGTCCATACCGGGTGCGAAAAGCTATCTTGGGTACATCTCCACTCTGTATCTTCAACTAATGGTACCCAAATCTCAGATCTATCTTGGAGAAGACTTGCGCTCCCCTAAGCTGATCCAACAAGTCATCGATGCGTGGAAGTCTGTAATTATTCTTAATCGTAGCCTTATTCAACAACCAGTAATCTATACACAGTCGGAGGCTTCCATTCTTCTTTCATACAAATAGAACCGGTGCTCCCCAAGGTGAGACGCTCATCCTGATGAACCCATTCTCCAGCAATTCCTCTAACTGTTTTTTAATTCTTCCAACTCAACTTGAACCATTCTAAACGGTGGGTTGGACATCGGTTCTATACCAGTTGTCAAATCTATACCAAATTCCATCTCTCTATCTAGAGGTAACCCTCGTAAGTCATCTGGGAAGACATCTGGAAATTTCCTAACCACTGGGATGTCTATAAACTCCGAACGTGCCTTATCTGTCTCAATCACATAAGCAATGAACCCTTCACATTATCCTTTCCACCGTTAGTAATACAAATCATCACATCACATACATAATTGATAAACAGATTTATCTCTCAAGTATTATGTATTAAGATCATACTCTTTTATTTATATCAAACATGTCTTTTATTTCATTTCACAAAACTTATAATAAGATTTTCTATCTCTGGAAAAGTCAGTGTCTTAGCACTACAATCAATAACTGCATGATTCACAGCCAGCCAATCCATACCTAGGATTACATCAAAATCACTCATATTTAATAAAATTAAATCGGCTACCCTTTCTTTACCTCCTATTCTCATCTAACAGTTTCTATATGCATGCTCAGTCAACTGACTATCATTCATACGGGTAGATATCATCAACATCTTATCTAGTAATATGCGTTTTACATGCTTTAACAATTTACATGCAAAGGATGGTGATATAAATGAATGCGTGGCACCAGGATTAAACAATACAAATTCTTCTAAATCAAAGATTTGGATGGTACCTTTAACCACAATCGAAGTCTGATCCGCAGTGTCCTCATCCAATGCGTGCACTCATCCTCTGCTCACACCCACTGCCTGCTTCCCCTTTTCCTCAACTGTAGTCCTCCTCCTCGGGGTGTACCAACTGGAGCTCTCTCTGGCTCTTTCCAATTCTTTGGGACTCTCTCTGTCATCTCTAGGCAATCTCGGATTATGTGGCTTGGTTTCCCTCATCTGAAGCATACTACAGGAGGTCCATAGCATGGTCGAGTACCATGGTATCTACCACACTTGTTGTACTGCTCTGTAGTAGGCCGTAGCCCTCCAATTATAATCCCTTTAGCTGGAGCTATGGCCGGATACGTGGGAGGATTAACTATCATCTCACGGATCTCCTCAATCCTCGTACTCTTTCCAGAAAATCTCTTGCTTCCCATATAATTGAAGCCTTTATCCAACACTGGTCTCTTCTTATCTCTATCCCTCACTTTACCAACCTTTCCACACTCTGAGGCGATTCTATCAACATCTTGCTCACCCAATTGCGCCCTCCGCATTGCCTCCTCGTAGGTCAGTATATCCAAGGGAACCAATCTAGACCTGATGGTTGGTCTCAGTCCATCTACAAACTTTTGGATCTTCTCGACCTCATTACCCATCGTATTAGGATCATATCTGCCCAGGGATATAAAAGTTGTCTCATACTCATCCACCATCCTACTCCCTTGGGTTAGTCCCAAAAATGCCATCTTTATTTTCTGATGTGCAGTATCCGGAATATACTGTCTCCGAAAAGCCTCCAAAAATACATCCCAGCTGATCTCTATATGTCGGGCTCTCAAAATAGGCCTAGTGGATTTCCACCAATGTTCTGTTGATCCCTTCAGTATGAATGTGGCGAACGCTACCATCTCGATAGTAGTGCACTCAAAGAAGCCATATAACTTTTCAATTTCATTTATCCAGTCCTCTGCAGCTACTGGGTCCTTAGCTCCACTGAAAGACGACGGTCCAAACTTATGGAACTGCCGTAGTCTATCCAAATCACATCCGTAACCCTAGCCTCTATTGCCCTGTGGTATAGCAACAGGTGTAGGCATATCCTGTGCAGGTGGGGGTGTAGGTGTATCGGTTGTCTGAGGTCTCTGGGCTGGCCATGCCCAGGCCTCAGGAGTTGCCGTCTACTCGGCTTCACCATGTGTAGCAGGACTCTGTCTGCCCCCAACTCTAGGTTAAGATTGAGTGACCAACTCTAAGATCATCTTTATGCTCCGCTCAATCCTCGCGAAGCGTGCCTCGATACTCTCGGGTCTCTCCACTGGATCATGTGGAGCATGCTCAACCTCAGCCTCCACCTCAACCTCATCCTGAGCCACGCGTGTTTCTAGCTCAACACTACCCCTAGGCCTACCTCTACGGCCTCCAGCTTGCACTCTCGTCCCTCTACCGCGACTGGTGTTTGGCATAATGCTCAATTTCCTACATACACATCAATTTCTTAGTTACCTCATCGACACATACACAATTGTAACTAAACAAGCACAATAACATGGGGATGTAATTTCCAACTTATTAAGAATTTTAGACATCGACACACATCAGACCAACTCAGCTCTGATACCAACTTGTATCACGATCCTCAACTTACCAAAAATCGTCACAAATTTTTCACTTTTCATACATTATTTATTATTTATTTTTATCTTAATCGGATCGCGATCAGCTACACTCTCAACAATTGGGCTGTGTGTCAGTGTCTACCTCATCCAACCATAGCAATTTAATTTGCATCATAATTTCGAAGTAAACACTTGTATAAATAAATCAGAGTTACTGTTTACATGTGTTTACATTGCTTTACATCCCCAATGATTACATTCAAATGCTACTGTGCTATGAAAAGCTTAGATACAAAATTATCCAAGTGTATATACCTTACGTGATGGGATGTAGTGGATACCAAAAGGGAAAACCTCTAGTCGCCCTCAGTCTATACTCAATACTCTGTAAAGAGAGGAAAATAAGAGGGGTAAGCAAACAACACGCTTAGTAAGGCAATCATGCGAACAGGTAGATACTGCACTATCTACGTGATCGCGATGCTATGCTCAAAACCATACATTTTCTCATTCACACTTCGAAAACATTAGTTTATGCTTGTGTTAGTGGCATGTAAAGCAATTCATCCTATTTAATTCAGTGCACATATCAAATTCAAAGCATGGAAAACCATCACGCATATTTAATTCATAAGGCATGGAAAATTATCATTAATCATTGCACTTTAAAGCCATTATCATGCTTTCTCATCTCAAAAAAATCAACATTTGTCAGGACTCAGCCCCTCCCTCGGACTGTCCTGACCCATAAAACATTTCAAAGATGGATTTATTCATTAAACAATAGACATGTAAGATAGGCAATATAACAGGGAAATCTACTCTGGGACTATGGACATATCCTGTGATCCCAAGCTACACGGATCAGGTGTATGAGGTATCACCACAATCTGCTTCCACACGAGAGCTGGGTCACGTCCAACCCGTCGATCCATAGTAAATTTAAACATCGTCTGAAGATGACATATCACAATCTCAACATGGTACAACGTGCTCCGTGGACCCATATCAACACATCATATCACGCTACATCTCAAAATGCACGTGCGAGCCTATTTAATCGGTGCGACACCCAATCTAATCAAAGCTCCTAGCACGACAATCAATCATGTCATGAAACCACATGCGAGTACTCTCTAGCACGACAACAAGTATGGTGGACATCTAATGCGAGCTACGCTCTAGCACCATGTCAAAACCAGTATAAAATCTATGCCAGCTAAGCTCGAGCACAACATCATGAAAATCCATGTGAAAAACTAGTACGAGCTAAGCTCCAGCACTCATGCGTATAAAACACCTCAACTCTTGTGCGAGTCATACTCTAGCATGCTTTCATTCTAACGAAATCCATATAGGTGGCTCAATTTCTTTGCAAAGCATGGTTATAAACCAATTCAAATCATTTTTTTGCAAATCATTTCAAATGTTAGCCAACCTACCCATCACATGCTCAAAAGCAGTAAAACATGATTTTAAAAGCATCATGCTTTTATTTTCATGCACATTTCTCAAAACCCAACTCTTTGCCCTTCAATCACCCAATTTCATTTCCTAGTATCACATTCACTCTAGCAAATCATTATGCGCCCAAATTGCGCACATATATCTCTAAGAGTCCACACAATTCCCTTACCTCGATTTACTCGGGTGCGACTCTCTACCTCTTCGCTTCTCGCGCTTTGGCTCAACTTACTCCGGGTGTATCCTTGGATGCTGCAATTCATTTATCCAAACACTTGAGTCAATGTTGTTAAATCTCATTCAATTATACATTTTACCCAGTGCCTTAAATACTCATTTTACCCCATTTGGGTAAATCTTACAATTTTTTCCAAAACATCATCTTAAAATCATACCTACAATACCATTATCACCTTAAGATATCCAATTCATCATTAATACCTCTACACTTCACTTTCTCAAACTAACCTATTTCTAGGTTACAATCGTTCCATGGCATTCTAGGTAGTTCTACCATTAATATGCACACCAAATCAACTTCAAAATCAATAACTAAACAAATGTACTTGGATTGGTGCACTAGAAACTTACTTCTTTGGATTTCCTCCTTGCTCCAAATAGAAACGCCCCTTGTTCCTTAAATCTAACAAATGGGGAAAATGCCTCCAAGTTATGTTGTTCTTCTCTTTGATGTGAACAACTTTGTATCTAATAGCCTTCCCCCAAATCTTACTGGAAATGAGATGATTTAGAGAGAGAAAACTAGGTTTTTGGATTGAAAATAAAAAGGAAATAGTTTTGTCCATGAAATGCAGATTTCAACTGCTCCTATTTATAGAAATTGCTTGATGAGATCAATCTGTCGAGGGCTTGAGATCGATCTGGTCCTCTTAAAATCCCTCATTTTCAAGACATTTGAAGGCATGAGATCGATCTGTCTCAGGCAGAGAGTTAAGGAGATCAATTTGGCTAGGGAGGAGATCGATCTGCTCCAACCCGAGAGCGAAGGAAATCGATCTACTTGCCTTAAGAATCGATCTTCTCATTATAGAATGTTTAGAAGATCGTTCTGGTCCTCTTAAAATCCCACATTTTCATGACATTTGAAGGGATGAGATCGATCTGTCGAAAGCTTCAGATCAATTTATCTCAGGCAGAGAGTTAAGGAGATCGATCTGGCTCGGGAGGAGATCGATCCGCTCTAACCCGAGAGCTAAGGAAATCAATCTACTTGCCTTAAGAATCGATCTTCTCATTACAAAATGTTTAGCAGATCGATCTGGCTCTATTGGAGGTCGATCTGCCCTATTCCTATTGCTCGAATAAGAGCATTTTAGCTCTCCCAGATTGATCTCTCATCCTATGAGATCGATCTATTATTCATATTTTCCAGATTTTGCTGCAGTTTTCTGTAGTAACTTACACAAACAACCGTTAATTTGCTGCCATTGTCATTGTCTTATCCTACCCCTATTAAGACTTGAAAATGACATACACTCATACTTTATGCACATTAAAACTTGTGTGCATTCATTGTATAACCAAAGATATATAATATAAACTAAATCGAAGTGCACAACTTATACAAATCTATGTTCCATTTTACCACACTACTTATATTCCATTCCACTCATTTTCATCACATACAAAAGTCCATTTCTTCATATTCATACATAATGAAACTTTTACGTACATCACAAACTTTTATTATAAGTGTGTACATTGAATTTATGGACTTTACCTCACTTATGCTTCATAATACAAATACATCACCATTGTTATGAATTCATAATTACTTGGTCCAATAATCATCTAGATTATAATTCCATTTACATATTTATACAAGGTTAAACATATATGGGGTCTCACATTCTCCTCCACTTAGAAAATTTGGTCCTTCAAATTGGAACCAATTATTATGTGAACAACTCGGGATACTTTTCCCGTATCAAACTCTCTAATTCCCATGTGGCCTCTTCCACCTTGTGATGTTGCTAAAGAACTTTCACCAAGCGAATAATCTTTGTCCTCAACACTTTCTTTTTTATGTCCAATATCTGAACCAACTTCTCAACGTACGTCATGCTTTCATTGAGCTCTAAAGGCTCGTACCTTATCACATGCGTCAGGTTCGAGTGATACTTCCATAACATGGATTTATGGAAGACGTTATGCACATTCGCTAGCTCAGGTGGTAATGCTAGCCTGTATGCCTTATCTCCCGTTTTATCAAGTATCTCAAATGGCCCTACATATCGAGGGCTCAACTTCCCCTTCTTCCCAAATCTCATGATCCCCTTCAAGGCAGAAACCTTCAAAAACACTGACTCACCCACATTAAACTCTAGTGGTCTCCGTTTCCTGTCAACATAACTCTTTTGTCTACTCTGAGCTGTCTATAGCCTCTCATAAATCAACTAGACATCTTGAGAGGTTTATTTAACCAAGTCAGGAGCAAATATCTGTCTGTCACAAACCTCATCCCATCCAATAGGGAAACGGCATCTATGCCCATACAATGCCTCATATAGTGCCATCCCGATACTCGCATGAAAACTGTTACTATAGGCGAACTCTACGAGTGGTAAGTGGTCATCCCAGGAGCCTCCAAAATAGAATGCACATGCTCTCAACATATCCTCCAGGGTCTATATAGCCCTTTCTTACTGACTATCTGTCTGAGGATGAAATACGGTGCTAAAACTCAACTGGGTCCCCATCGCTTCCTGAAAATGGTCTCAGAAATGGGAAGTGAAGCGGGCATCCCTATCAGAAACAACTCTCACAGGAACTCCA
Source organism: Firmiana major (assembly GCA_033439115.1). Taxonomy (NCBI): domain Eukaryota; kingdom Viridiplantae; phylum Streptophyta; class Magnoliopsida; order Malvales; family Malvaceae; genus Firmiana; species Firmiana major. The sequence continues at coordinate 35,553,820 of CM065907.1, read as the reverse complement.
TGTAGCCTCACTATCTCGCACACATATAAGTCCGCTAACTGGCTCAGAGTATCAGTAACTCTCATAGCTAGGAAATGGGCTGACTTTGTCAACCGATCTATAATCACCCATATGGCATCATGACCTCTGCGGGTCCTCGGTAATCCCATCACAAAATCCATGGTGGCATGCTCCCACTTCCATGTTGGTATCGATAGAGGCTGCAATAATCCTACAGGCTTCTGATGCTTTACCTTCACCTGCTAATAAACGAGACACTTTGAGACATATTCAGCAATGTCTTTCTTCATCCCAAACTACCAATAAACTTTTCAAAGATTTTGATACATCTTAGTACTCCCTGGATGTATCGTATAGCTCGATGAGTGAGCCTCTATCAAGATCAACTTCCTGATCTCTTGATCATCGGGAACACATCTCCTACCTTTGAACCTCGATAATCCATCTAAACTCAATTTAAAATCCATCTTTGTACCCCTCTGTATCTGCCCGAAAATATCACTGTACTACTGATAAATTCGTTGAGCCTGTCGGATTCGATCTACCAGATCCGGTTCAAATCGCAGGCTAGCTGTTGTAAAGCCACTATCAGTGTCAGGCGAGGTCATATCCAAACTGAGGTTCGTGAACTGTTCTAACAGCTCGTGTTCCCTAATCATCATAAATGACACCAATCCGAGATGCTTTCTACTCAATGCATCAGCCACCACATTTGCTTTGCTCGGGTGGTACAAGATCTCACAATCATAATCTTTGAAAGCTCGAGCCATCTCCTCTGTCTCATGTTTAACTCTTTCTGTGAGAACAGGTACTTAAGGCTCTTAAGATCAGTGTAAATCTGAAATCTCTCACCATAGAGGTAGTGGTGCCATATTTTCAATGCAAACACTACGGTCGCCAACTCTAAGTCATGGGTCGGGTAGTTCCTCTCATGATTCTTCAACTGTCTTGATCCATAGGCTACTACCTTCCCATCCTGCATCAATACACAGCCTAGTCCTTGATGTGAAGCATCCGTATACACTAAGAAACCTCCTGACTGGTAGGAATGGTGAGAATCGGAGCCGTGGTTAATCTCCTTTTCAACTCCTGAAAACTTTCCTCACACTTATCATCCCACACAAATTCAACATTATTTCTCGTGAGGCGTGTCAAGGGAGCAGCTAATCTCAAGAATCCCTCCACAAACCTTCGATAATATCTAGTAAACCTATGAAACTTCTGTGCTCTGTTACTGTCTGGGGTCTCTGCCACTGTATCACTGCCTCAATCTTTGATGGATCCACTGACACACCATTCTTCGATACTATATGAACCATAAAAGAGATCTGTTCCAACCAAAAGTCACACTTACTGAGTTTAGCGTACAACTTCATCTCTCAGAGGGTCTGTAGCACTATCCTTAGGTGTTGTTCGTGCTCCTCTCTAGATCTTGAGTACAACAGTATGTCATCAGTAAACACAATAACAAATCCATCCAAATTCTGGTGAAACACCTCATTCATCAACGACATAAAAGCTGCAGGAGCATTTGTCAACCCGAATGGCATAACCATAAACTCATAATGTCCATATGGGGTGCGAAAAGCTGTCTTGGGTACATCTCCACTTTAGATCTTCAACTGATGGAACCCAGATCTCAGATCTATCTTGGAAAAGACCTGCACTCCCCTAAGCTGATTCAACAAGTCATCGATGGGTGGAAAGGGGTACTTATTCTTAATGGTGGCCTTATTCAACAACCGATAATCTATACATAGTCGGAGTCTTCCATCCTTTTTCCTTACAAATAGAATCGATGCTCCCCAAGGTGAGACGTTCGGCCTGATGAACCCCTTCTCCAGCAATTCCTGTAACTGCTTTCTTAATTCTTCCAACTCAACTTGAGCCATTCTGTACGGTGGCTTACATATCGGTTCTGTACCAGGCGTTAAATCTATACCAAATTCCATCTCCCTATCTGGAGATAACCATGGTAAGTCATCCAAGAAGACATCTGAAAATTCCCTAACCAATGAGATGTCTATCAACTCCGATCGTGCCTTATCTGTCTCAATCACATAACCAATGAACCCTTCACATTATCCTTTCCATTGTTAGTAACACAAATCATCACATCACATACATAATTGATAAACAGATTTATCTCTCAAGTATTATGTATTAACATCATACTCTTTTATTTATATCAAACATGTCTTTTATTTGATTTCACAAAACTTACAATAAGATTTTCTTTCTCTGGAAAAGTCAGTGTCTTAGCACTATAATCCATAACTACATGATTTGCAGCCAGCCAATCCATACCTAGGATTACATCAAAATCACTCATATTTAATAAAATTAAATCGGCTGCCCTTTCTTTACCTCCTATTCTCATCTTACAATTTCTATATACATGCTCAGTTAACTGACTATCATTCATAGGGGTAGATAACATCAACATCTTATCTAGCAGTGTGGGTTTTACATGCTTCAACAATTTACATGCAAAGGATGGCGATATAAATGAATGCGTGGCACCAGGATCAAACAATACAAATGCTTCTAAACCATAAATTTGGATGGTACCTCTAACCACATCCAAAGATTGATCTGCAGTGCCCTGGTCCAGTGCGTGCACTCGTCCTCTACTCATACCCACTGCCTACTTCCCCTTTTCTGAAGTTGTAGCCCTCCTCCTCGGGGAAGCTGTACCAATTGGAGCTCTCTCTAGCTCCTTGCAATTCTGTGGGACTCTCTCTGTCATCTCTAGGCAATCTCGGATTATGTGCCTTAGTTTTCCTCATCTGAAGCATACTACAGGAGGTCCATAGCATGGTCGAGTACCATGGTATCTACCACACTAGCTGCACTGCTCTGTAGTAGGCCGTGGCCCTCCAATCATAATCCCTTTAGCTAGAGCTATAGCCGAATATGTGGGAGGATTAACTGTCCTCTCCATGATCTACTCAATCCTCGGCCTCTTTCCAGAAAATCTATTGCTTCTCTTATAACTAGAGCCTCTATCCAGCACTGGTCTCTTCTTATCTCTATCCCTCACTTTTCCAACCTTTCCAAACTCTGAGGCGATTCTATCAACATCTTGCTCACACAATTACGCCATGTGCACTGCCTCCTCGTAGGTCGGTATATCCAAGGGATCTAATCTGGACCTGATGGTTGGTCTCAAACCATCCACAAACTTCTGGATCTTCTCGACCTCATTACCCATCGTATTAGGATCATATCTGCCCAGGGAGATAAAAGTCGTCTCATACTCATCCATCGTCCTACTCCCTTGGGTTAGTTCTAAAAATGTCATCTTCAGTTTTCGTTGTGCAGTATCCGGAACATACTGTCTCTGAAAAGCCTCCAAAAATACATCTCAGCTGATCTTTGTATGTCGGGCTCTCAAAATAGGCCTGGTGGATTTCTACCAATGTTCTGCTGATCCCTTCAACATGAATGCGGTGAACGCTAGCATCTTAGTAGTAGTGCACTCAAAGAACCCATACAACTTTTCAATTTCATTTATCCAGTCCTCTGCAGCTACTGGGTCCTTAAATACAATGAAAGACGACGATCCAAAGTTTTGGAATTGCCGTAGTCTATCCAGATAACATCCGTAACCCCAGCTTCTACTGCCCTATCGTATAGCAACAGGTGTAGGCATATCCTGTGCGGGTGGGGGTGTAGGTGTATCTATCGTCTGAGGTCTCTGGGCTGGCCATGCCCGTTCCTCAGGAGTTGTCACCTGCTCGGCTTCACCCTATGTAGTGGGACTCTGTCTGCCCCCAACTCCAGGTAAAGATTGAGTGACCAACTCCAAGATCATCTTTATGCTCTGCTCAATCCTCGCGAAGCGTGCCACGATACTCTCGGGTCTCTCCTCTGGACCCAGTGGAGCATGCTCAACCATAGCCTCCACCTCAACCTTATCCTGAGCCATGTGTGTTTTTGGCTCAATACTACCCCCAGGCCTACCTCTATGGCCTCGAGCTTGCGCTCTCGTCCCTCTACCATGACTGGTGTTAGGCATAATGCTCAATTTCCTACATACACATCAATTTCTTAGTCAACCCATCGACACACACACAATTGTACCTAAATAAGTATAGTAACATGAGGATGTAATGTTCCAACTTATTAAGTATTTCAGACACCGACACACATCAGATCAACTCAGCTCTGATACCAACTTCTATCATGACCCTCAACCTACCAAAAATCGTCACAAATTTTTCACTTTTCAGACATTATTTAGTATTTATTTTTATTTTAATTTGATCGTGATCAGCTACACTCTCAACAGTTGGGCTGTGTGTCAGTATCTACCTCATCCAACCATAACAATTTAATTTGCATCATAATTTAGAAGTAAACACTTGTTTAAATGAATCAGAGTTACTATTTACATGTGTTTACATTGCTTTACATCCCCAATGATTACGTTCAAAATGCTACTGTGCTATGGAAAGTTTAGATACAAAATTATCCAAGTGTGTATACCTTATGTGATGGGATGCAGTGGATACCAAAAGGGAAAACCTCTAGTCGCCCTCAGTCTATACTCAATGCTCTGTAAAGAGGGGAAAATAAGGGGGTGAGCAAACAACATGCTCAGTAAGGCAATCATGTGAACAGGTAGATACTGCACTATCTACGTGATCATGATGCCATGCTCAAAACCATACATTTTCTCAACACTTAGAGAGCATTAGTTCATGCTTGTGTTAGTGGCATGTAAAGCAATTAATGTTGTTTAATTCAATGTACATATCAAATTCAAAGCATGGAAAACCATCATGCATATTTAATTCATAAGGCATGGAAAATTATCATACATCAGTGCACTTTAAAGCCATTATCATGCTTTCTCATCTCAATAAAATTAACACTTATTAGGACTCAGCCCCTCCCTTGGACTCTCCCACAAAACATTTTGTCAAGACCCTTCCTGACTTAACCAAAACTACTACAAATTTTTCGCATTTTAACTTACCTTTCCTCTCACCAATGGTTAGGTTGTGATTCGATGTTAGCTTCCTCGCATACCATATCATCCATTATCATACATACATGTCAATATACTGTTACTGACTGTAAATTCTTTTATAATACATGTGAGATCATATAAAATCTAATACAAATACATTCCTCATAATATATATCGTATACATCACTATGCTGTTTCTATATTTAGATACATAACCGTACAAAATATGTATACCTGTCGATCGATAGGAAATAGCAGCGGACAACAGGAATACTATCCCTCAAGCACACTCACTCTACTGCTGATGCTCTGTAGAAAGGGAAAATAAAGGGGGGTGAGCAAACAACGCTCTCAGTAAGGAAATCAGGTAAGCAAGTAGACATCTACACTATCTACTCAAAATAATGCTATGCCTCGAAAATATCATTTCCTTTACTCACTTTAAAAGCATGTCTTTAAAATATATATATATATACTTATACAGATTAAATCTCATGTACAGAAATCATGCTTGCTTTCTCAATGTAGGCATGTAGTGCAAAATAATGCATCTTTATAACATCACAATGCCTTTAGATAAATCATGCCATGTATATTTAAATCACAGTAAATATGGAATTAAAATCATTTATAACACAAAATCGGATTTCGACCCATCCCTCAAGTCTATCTGTATCATAGATAAATAAGTGAAACAAGTGATATATCATGTGAGACTCTATGGTGAAATGCAATAATAACTTGGACTATGGCCTTATCCTATAATGGTGATCCTAGGCAACACAGATCTCGGTGTGCGGGGCATCACTGCTGCAACTGGAGGGGGGTCAGTCCATCATAACCGCCAGCTATGAACTCCTCAACTCCACAACACCACATGGTACAGTGTACTTCATGCCACTCACACGGTACAACGTACTCCATGGACCCTACATCACATTCGGGGTGCCTATCATAGGTCTTAGCCCTCAAACCATGGAATATCATATCAAGTCTCTAAATCCAAATGCAAACCTCTCATAGTGTGACACTCAGTCTACACGAGGAAATCAAGCATGGTTTTCAACATGTATTATATATCGCATAAATTACACTGCGCGCCTTTGAGCGCGACTCACAGTCGACACTCCGCTCAAACACTATTTCACATCACAAACTCAAACTCTAGTGCGAGTAAACCTCCAGTAACTAGGTCAATGTATAGTTCATGTTTCAATTCAAGTACGAGCAATATCTCCAGTACCATGCTATGCACAAAACTCATCAAATCAAGTACGAGAAATAACTCAAGTACTATGTCATGTATAAATCATGAAGAATCAAGTAGAGCAACACTCTAGTACTCTTTCATGCATCTTATGAGAAATTCGAGTACGAGCTAATCGCTCCAGCACTCTCTCATGCATATATCATATAAAACTGAGTACGAGTAATAACTTCAGCACTCTATCATGCATGTCATGGAAATCTAGTGTGAATCACAATCCAGCACTAATATATGTGAAAAATATATGAAATCAAGTGTGAGCTGTGCTCTAGCTCGATTTATTCTCACATAATTCGATAGATGGCGCTTTAAAAAGGGATGATTTTCAAAACATCAAAATCAGCACTATAAAGTGTGCTTAATTCACATTAACCTTAAAATCATTAGCCCATCTATTTATTTTTCTACTAAACAACAGTAAAACACTCAAAAGGGTGGTTTCCATGCTTTTTACAACTTTTCACAAAAGTTGACTTTTTGACTAACTTGGGGCAAAATCATAATTTACCACTATCGGGTCACAATAATTATTATTCACTTTCTCTGACCCTCAGAGTTTTTAAATGAATGTAAAAGCTGACGAAAATACGTGCAGGTATCTCTAACTACTCACAAAAGTCCCTTACCTGTAATCACTCGAGAAATTTTACTTTCTCAACGTTGCTCAATCTAGTAGTCCGATTTGCTCCTCCAGTAATCTCTGGAGCTGCATATAACCATTTATCAGGTTAATTATATTTTTCCTACTGTATTTCACATTAAATATAGTCTATTCCACTTAATGGGCTTTAATAAACCTTAATGGGCCAAACTATGCATTAAGCCCATTTCCATTTTACTATTTATTTTCGTTAGGCCTTTTGGGCTTGTGGGGCCCACCAACTCTTATTGGGCTTATCCTAGACCCATTACATCTCATTGGGCCAAAAATAATTGGGCTTGGCCCATTGGACCTCTCGGCCACATTCTATGGCCGAGAGCACCCCATGCCGTCGGTCACACCATGGCATGCCGTCCATGTCTATTTCCTTAGCCAATTCACTTAAGCATTTTCACAAACACTTGGTTGGCAATGTTCTTAAGCATCACATAGTTCATTTAGGTATTTTTTCAAACACCTTGATTGCCAACTTAATACATATATTAATTAATCAAATTGATTAATTCTAACTATACCATAATCATTAACACATGTATATCAACTCATTTATGCCTTAAAATCATATGGGCATTCATCAATATTTCACTACTCACTCTCGGCCTAACCATGATCATAGTGATTTCATATGTTTCAATGCTTAAAACATATACCAATATGCTTAAAATCATTCATACATTAACATATATGAATTTGAAAGCTTGAAAATATACCTAGTATTTGTGTTCACACTTGGCCAAAACTTTGGAGCCTCATGGTTTGCACACTATGGCTTCTTGATAGCCAATTCCAACATATGTTACTCTCCTCTCAATTTGGAACAACTTTCATGAAGAATGCAAGTTCCAAATATGCCTAAATCCTAGTGATTTCTAATGAGAGAAAGCTTAGATAAATGTATTTCAATGGTTTCCTTGTGTAGCCAAGAATGGTATAGTGAAGATGACAATGGTGTGGCTGATTTTATAAGCCATTTACTTAGTCATTAAGCCTTACTTTTCAGCCATTAAAATTGACTTCCTAAGGTTTAGTTATGAGTCACCTAATGAGTCATCTAAAGAGTCATAGTTAGCTTTAACTATGGTTAGATATTTAATCCTAATGGGCTTTACAATTGGGCCTCTTGGTTTGGGCTTTCGTAATGGGCTTTCGGGCTGAAATTTTTACTATACCTCGAGCCTTTAATTGTCTAAATATTTAGGCTTTCAATCGGTCCAACAATTCGGTCTAATGGACCTAAGAATTTCGATCTACCTTTAGTATACCTTAATGGGCTTTAAAATCTTCACTTTAGGCCCATTACGTTTCTATCCATTAATTTTAATCCGGAATCCTCCCGAATAAATTTTCCTTACTTTCGGGGATGATTATCTTGTATTATGACCAAAAATATTTTTCCCCAAATTTTTCTCCATACTTGGGTTAATTTTTAACCATGGTTAGTCAACTATGGTAAAAGTCCACTTTTCTTAACTATAGTTGACTTTTTCCTTAATCATTGACCAAGTTAACTTTTTCTCAAAATTTTGAAAGTGTCATATCTTATGTCTTACACTCTCGTCTTTACGTTTTAGCCATTTTCGGTAGGTAAATATACTCGAAATACCTTAAATACCTTAACTTGCTAAAAAGTCCATTTTACCCTTTTTATCTTTTACTCTCGTTCTCTGTGTTCGAAACGAAATCAAACCGACTTTCCTTCATAAGCTCTCTAAATTTTCTCATTTTAAGTTCTTCTCTTCATTCAGAATGATTCAGATCCACTCGGTTTAGCTTGTGACTCTTATAGCTCACATTAGGTTTTTATGTAGCTTATGAGTGCTAAATCATTTCACAGACACTGTAAATCTAGTAAATACTCTTCTTATGATTCAACTATAATAATAGAGTGGTCATTGTTAGGACTAAAATTTATATATGTTTAGAACCCTTTTTTACTTAGTTATTTGATTTGTTCTTTGCAATATTAGGTATGTTTTATGTGTTTTGTGCATTTGTGCAGGAAAAAGAACAATATGGAGAAGTTAAAGCTTTTGGAGCTGATTCTGATGATTCTGTGAAGAAGTGAAAATTCAGGATGCTGATCGTGACTTATGCTGCAACAATAGAAGAAACTGGACAGTGCAGAGCAGATCTGGGGAATCTATACCATTGTCGCAGCATAGCAGTCTGATTAGGGCAACACTATTTTTTCCACGTAGCATTTCGCGTTTTAGGGTCTGGGAACCTTATAAATAGTCTTTTTTATCAGAATATTAGAGGGGGCTATGGCAGAAGGCTGCAGGATTGATTTAGTGTAAGACCCCGTATATGTATAAGGGTAATGTGTGTAATTGGATCAAATAATATGAATGGACTTGTAATGTAAAGTATGATTGATGTAAGTCCATGGATTCAATGTATGTATGTGTAATATAAATTGTAACGTACATACAAGTTTCATTGAGTATGAATACGAAGAAATGAGTTCTAGCAAGTGATGGATGTGATTGAGACTCAAGATGAGTAGTGTGGTAAAATGGAATGGAGTTATGCTTCCATTTAGTTTTATGTAGCATGCCTTTGAACATACAATGAATGCACACAAGTTTCAATGTGCATAAGGTATGAATGGATGCCATTTTCAAGTTATAAAGGTGGATGGAATTACATGGTGAGTTGGAGGAATTGTGAAAATGGATATGTATATGATTGATAAATGCCATAGTGAGGGGATTCATGGAATATGAACGCTATGAGCTTTATGTCGATTTGATATCAACTTTGAATAAGTTAATAGGCCTAAGAAGGCCCATAGACTCGAGCTATGGGTAAAGTAATGAAACGAGGCCAAATAAGCTTTAATAGAGGCTATAGATTAAATTGAGTATAGCAAGCACAAGGGTTGCAATACATGGATCGAATATAATGCGGGATACGATTTTGTGCAGTCCCGAAGAGTTCGTTGAAGGCGAACCGAACCGTACGAGTAAGCAGCTTAAGGAAGTGGAATCACGCATCGCGATTCCAGGTAAGGGAATTTTGTAAGTATATAGAGGTAGCTGCTCGTATTTTGAACTCGTGGGTATATATAGGGCTTTGGAAATGTGCATGGACTTATAGAAATGTGTTTTGATGGTGTATGAGTATTTGTATGAGATTTGGTGGTTTGAGATGGTTATTGAAAAAGGGATAGTAAGGCTAATAATTGCATAAATCATGTGTTTTGAATGCTTTTACAAAACACAATGCTTTGATTTGAGCAAATAAAAGGATAGGCTGGCTAGTACTTGAATGATGTTGTGAAATAGCCCATATGAGGCACTAAGCATATTATGAGATGTTTTGAATTCATGTGAGCCGCCTATCGCGTGTATGTGATATAATTCGCGTTAGAGCCTCGCTCGCGCGAGATTTCTATGTTTTCACTTGTGTGAAACGTGCTTGAGCTTAGCTCGCACTTTGAATTTGAATTGTGATGATGTTTATAAACCGTACTGGAGCTTACGCTCGTACGTGGATTTGAGTGGTTTTTTTTCTTATGCATATAACTGTACTGGAGCTACGCTCGTACATGGTTTCTTCATATTTTATGCATAAATGCCGTACCAGAGCGTTGCTCGTACGAAGTGATTGGTTTAATGCATGAATTCGCGCTAGAGCGTAGCTCGCGCTGGTTTTCACACTGTGGTATGTATGAGGCCGTGGTGAGAGATACGGATTAACTCAGGGAACCCAACAGGCCTGACAGACCTCTTAGGTGGGGTGAGGGTGAGGGTGAGGGGCTAGGACCTGACATAATCCATCCAGGGAACCCAACAGGCCTGACAGACCTCTTAGGTGGGGTGAAGGTGAGGGGCTAGGACCTGGATCAGGGAACCTAACAGGGGCGAGCAAGGCCATGAGGGGCTAGGACCTGATATTGAGGTTACTCCCACGCGCTCTTGAGACTATAAAGGTTACACTTGGTATGGGGTAGATAAGACCTATGGCAGCACCCCCAACTATGTTATGGGTCCGCGGAGTACGATGTACCGTGTATATCACATGGAGTACGATGTATCGCGTGGTGGTTACTTGATTTGAGAAAGTCTGGCGGAGAACTAACCCACCTTCGTGCCAGCATGATACCCCGCATACCGGAATCCGTGTGGTCTGGGATGATATGTGACGATTGGCCATCGTAGTCACTTGAGATATAGTAACCTGTCTCCTTGCTTGATTTACTTACTACCACATGATTTTAAATCTCTAAGTGTGATTGTGATTGTTTAAGGTAGACCCGAAGGAGGGGTCGAGCCTCGTGGATTTGAATTGTGAAATGAAAATGAGGTTGTGATTGTGAATTGATGTGATGTGATTGTATGTGATGAGAAAGAGTTTTATGACGTGGGTTTTAAAAAGGAGGTTTCTTAATGAATTGCCCTTTTTATGAATTGAAATGAGATCGAGCATGAGATGATTTATACATGATGTTTTACCATGTTTTATATGCCAATTTTACATGACTTTGATACATGATATATATGTATACTCATATGGCATAGTTTTATTCCTCATGCTCCTACTATAAATGATTTATGCATAACACTATCAGCATGTAGATAGAGTAGTTATCTACCATGCTTGCATTATTGCCTTACTGAGCGTGTGGTTGCTCATCCCACTCTATTTTCCCCCCTACAGAGCGTGCATAGTAGCCCAGTGAGGACTGAGGCGTATTATTTTGGACTCCGCTGCATCTCCATCGCTAAGAGGTATATACACAGTGATTCTTTTTGTATCTAAACAATGTAAAAGCACAGTATTCTTTTGAGTTGTACTTATGGGGGATGTAGATGTCAGTAAAACATGTATTCATATAAGTACACGATTAAATGCACATGTATGACACCGTTTTAATTAATTGAGAATGAATGAGATGTGGTGTTTATTATTGACTCACAGCCCAACAGTGTGTGGTGAGTTTAGTTCACGACCGAGTAAGGTAACAGTAAAACGCGAAAAATTTTCAATGATTTTTGATTAAAGAGAATGGAATTGGGTCGTGACAGAGATTGGTATCAGAGCTGTGTTGGCCTGATGTGAGTCATTAATAAAACATAGGAAAGTACATCCCCATAGTACTGTGCTTTTGTTTAGATATAACTGTGTATACCGTGATGGATTGAGCTTAATAAATTATTATAATATAGGAAGTTAGGCACTATGCCAGTTACACGCCAAGATAGAGGGGTGAGAGCACGTGCTAGAGACCGTAGAGGTAGGCCTGAGAGCCGTGCGGAGCCACAGACTGAGCAGGCTCCACAGAACCCTGCTGAGAGAGCAGGTGATACTGAGGCTCGCTTCGCTAGATTAGAGCGGAGTATTGAGAGTTTGGTGGAGATAGTCACGCAGGCATTGGGTGCCGGTGATAGACGAGGTCCCGCAGCACAGTCTACTACTGAACAGGCAGCTGCAGAGGCGGAGAGACCTCATGCTGCTGAGACAGCTACTGTTACACCACCTCCAGCCCAGGATACAGATTCTCCTATCGCTCCACAGCAGAACGGTAGTGATGTGGGTTATGACTGTGACTTGAGCAGGTTGCGAGAGTTTCAAGCGCTGAAACCCCCAGTGTTTAGAGGGGTTAAGGACCCAGTGATTACGGAGGATTGGGTGTATGAGATGGAGAAACTATATAGGTTTTTTCAATGCACTTCAGCTGAGAAGGTAGCCTTTGCCGTGTTCATGTTGAAAGGCGAGGCAGAGCACTGGTGGAGGTCCACCGAGGCTATTTTGAGGGCCAGACACTCTGAGATCTCGTGGGAGATATTTCTAGAGGCCTTCAGGAGACAGTACATCCCAGCTACCGCACAGAGGAAACTGCGGATGGAATTTATGAATTTGGTTCAGGGGAACTGGACTGTGGACGAGTATGAGTCCAAGTTTATGTCATTGGGGAGATATGACCCTGACACGATGGGTAGTGAGACCCGAAAGATTCAGAAGTTCATGGATGGGTTGAGATTGGCCATCCGGACTAAGCTAGCTCCCTTCGACATTGTGACTTATGAGGAGGCTGTACATAAGGCTCAGTTATGTGAGCAAGACTTTGAGCGAAATGCCTCAGAGCTTGGAAGGATCAGTGTCAGGAAGGACAGAGACAGGAAGAGATCCGGGTTTGGAAGAGTGGCCAAGAGAGGTGGCCAAAAGTTTTTCGAGAAGAGGCCTAAGATCGAGGAGGTGCAGGAGAGAGCTGCCAGACCTCCCGTATACCCAGCCTTGACAGCACCGAGGGGTATAACTATTGGAGGACCATGACCTACCACGAATTAGTGTAGGAGATGTGGGAGATACCATGGGACTAAGCCATGTCAGGCGCCCCCTATTTCGTGTTTTAGGTGTGGGAGGCCAGGGCATATATCGAGGTACTGCACTGAGATGATTGAGGTTGCCCCACAGAAGGGCAAGGAGCCTGAGGGAGCTCCAGTTGAGACAGCAGCCCCGAGGAGGAGGGCTACAGCTGAGGAAAAAGGGAAACAGGCTGCGGGTGTGAGCAGAGGAAGAGTACATGCACTGGACCAGGACACTGCAGACGCATCGACGGATGTGATTAAAGGTACCATCCGAATCTTTGATTTAGAAGCATTGGTATTATTTGATCCTGGTGCCACGCATTCTTTCATATCACCTTCCTTTGCACATAAAATTGTTGAAATATGTGAAACCAATATTGTTGGATAAAATGTTGATGATTTCCACACCCATGAATGATAGTCAATTGACTGAGCATGTACGTAGAGATTGTAAGTTAAAGATAGAGGGGAAGGAAATGATAGCCAATCTGATTTTATTGAATATAAATGATTTTGATGTAATTTTGGGAATGGATTGGTTGGCTACCAATCGTGTTGTGATGGATTGTCATGCCAAGACATTGATGTTTTCAGGATTAGACAATCTTATTGTAAATTTTGATGAAAAGAAATGATATGAAAATAGTATGTTAGTTGTAAATAAAGGAGTATGATTTTAAATGCATATTGCTTGAGAGATAAATTATTCGTTTTTGATAAATATTGAATGTGGAGTGATGGTTTATGTTACTAACGATGGAGAGGATAATGTGAAGGGTTCATTGCCTATGTGGTCAATATAGATGAGGCACACCCGGAATTGAAGGACATACCCGTAATTACGGACTACCTTGATGTCTTTTCGGATGAATTACCAGGACTACCACCTGAAAGGGAAATGGAATTTTGCATTGAGTTAGTGCCTGGTACAGAGCCGATATCGAAACCACCCTATAGAATGGCTCCGATAGAGTTGGAAGAGCTGAAGAAACAGCTGCAAGAGTTGTTGGAGAAGGGGTTTATTAGACCGAGTGTCTCATCTTGGGGAGCATCGGTTCTATTTGTAAGGAAGAAGGATGGAAGCCTCCGACTGTGTATAGATTACCGGTTGTTGAATAAGGCCACCATTAAGAACAAGTACCCCCTTCCAAGAATCGATGATTTGTTGGATCAGCTCCAGGGAGCCGAAGTATTTTCTAAGATAGATCTGCAGTCAGGGTATCATCAATTGAGGATCAGGAGTGGAGATATACCCAAGACAGCATTTCATACCCGTTATGGCCACTATGAGTTTTTGGTGATGCCATTCGGATTGACGAATGCTCCCGCAGCATTTATGGCATTGATGAATGATATATTCAAGCCATACCTGGACAAGTTTGTGATTGTTTTCATAGATGATATTTTGGTGTATTCCAAGTCCAGGGAAGATCATGAGGAGCACTTGAGGATAGTTCTGCAGACCCTCCGAGAGAGAGAATTGTATGCCAAACTCAGCAAGTGTAACTTTTGGTTGGAACAGATCTCATTTCTGGGGCATGTCGTGTCAAAGGATGGGGTATCAGTGGATCCATCCAAGATAGAGGCAGTTGTGCAGTGGGAACAGCCCAAGACAGTAACTGAGATAAGGAGTTTTCTGGGATTGGCAGGATATTATCGGAGATTTGTAGAGGGTTTCTCCAGACTAGCTGCTCCATTGACACGCCTCACGCGAAAAGATGTTAAGTTTGTGTGGGATGAGGCATGTGAGAGGAGTTTTGAGGAGCTTAAGCGTCGATTGACGACTGCTCCAGTTCTCACCATTCCTACCAGCTCAGGAGGATTCTCGGTGTATACGGATGCATCACACCAGGGACTGGGCTGTGTGCTTGTGCAGGATGGGAAGGTAGTTGCCTATGGATCTAGACAGTTGAAAGATCATGAGAGGAACTACTCGACACATGATTTGGAGTTGGCGGCTGTAGTATTTGCTTTGAAAATATGGCGCCACTATCTCTATGGTGAGAAATTTCAGGTGTTCACAGATCATAAGAGCCTTAAGTACCTATTCTCGCAGAAAGAGCTGAATATGAGACAGAGGAGATGGCTCGAACTCCTGAAGGACTATGATTGTGAAATCATGTACCACCCGGGTAAGGCAAATGTAGTTGCCGATGTTTTGAGTAGAAAGAACCTTGGGTTGGTGTCTTATATGATGGTACGGGAACATGAATTGTTAGAACACTTTGCGAACCTCAGTTTGGATGTAACCCCACCTGGATCTGAGAGACTTGAGATCATGGCTAGTTTGAGACTAGAGCCGGAGTTGATTGGCCGGATTCGACAAGCCCAGCAGAGCGATCGACGGTGTATCGATTGGCTAAAGCAGATACAGACAGGTGTGGGTATTGATTTTGAGCAGAGTGCTGATGGCTTATTGAGGTTCAGAGGCAGAGTATGCGTTCCCAGGGATCCTGAGATCAGGAGAAAGATTTTATTAGAGGCTCACTCATCGAAGTATATGATACATCCGGGAAGTACCAAGATGTATCAAAACCTTCGGAAGGTTTATTGGTGGTCTGGAATGAAGAGAGACGTTGCTAAATATGTCGCTAAGTGTCTCATTTGTCAGCAAGTGAAGGTAGAGCATCAGAAGCCTGCAGGATTATTGCAGCCTCTACCGATACCGACATGGAAGTGGGAGCATGTCACCATGGATTTTGTGATGGGGTTGCCGAGGACCCGTAGAGGTCATGATGCCATATGGGTTATTGTGGACCGGTTGACTAAGTCCGCCCATTTCTTGGCTATGAGAGCTACCGATACACTGAGTCAATTGGCGAACCTGTATATTCGAGAGATAGTACGGCTACATGGTGTACCAGTGAGCGTTGTTTCTGATAGGGATGCCCGCTTCACTTCTCATTTTTGGGAACATTTTCAGGAAGCGCTGGGGACCCGACTGAGTTTTAGCACCGCTTTTCATCCTCAGACAGATGGGCAGTCAGAGAGGACTATACAGACCCTCGAGGATATGTTGAGAGCGTGTGTGCTGGATTTTAGAGGCTCCTGGGATGACCACCTGCAGTTAGCCGAGTTCGCTTATAATAATAGCTATCATGCTAGTATCGGGATGGCACCCTATGAGGCATTATACGGGCGTAGATGCCATTCCCCCATTGGATGGGAAGAGGTTGGTGACAGACAAATTTTTGCTCCGGATTTAGTGTAGCAGGCATCTGAGGACGTCCAGTTGATATGTGAGAGATTACGTACAGCTCGGAGCCGGCAAAAGAGTTATGCTGACAAGAGACGAAGACCACTGGAGTTTGATGAGGGTGAGTCGGTGTTTCTGAGGGTATCACCATCGAAGGGTATTATGAGATTTGGTAAGAAGGGCAAGCTGAGCCCTAGATATATCAGACCCTTCGAGATTTTGGAGAGAGTGGGAGATAAGGCGTATAGATTGGCATTGCCACCGGACTTGGCAAATTTCCACAACGTCTTCCACGTCTCGATGCTTCGGAAGTATCACCTGGACCCGGCACACGTGATAAGATATGAGCCGTTGGAGCTCCATGAGAGTATGACGTATGTTGAGAAGCCGGTTTGGATATTGGACAGGAAAGAGAAAGTGTTGCGGAATAAGACAATTCCCTTGGTGAAAGTGCTTTGGCAACACCACACGGCGGAAGAGGCCACGTGGGAATTGGAGAACTTGATACGGGAGAAGTACCCCCAACTTTTTGAAGAGTGACTTGGTTCTAATTTGGAGGACCAAATTCCTTGAAGGAGGGGAGAATGTAAGACCCCGTATATGTATAAGGGTAATTTGTGTAATTGGATCAAATAATATGAATGGACTTGTAATGTAAAGTATGATTGATGTAAGTCCATGGATTCAATGTATGTATGTGTAATATAAATTGTAACGTACATACAAGTTTCATTGAGTATGAATACGAAGAAATGAGTTCTAGCAAGTGATGGATGTGATTGAGACTCAAGATGAGTAGTGTGGTAAAATGGAATGGAGTTATGCTTCCATTTGGTTTTATGTAGCATGCCTTTGAACATACAATGAATGCACACAAGTTTCAATGTGCATAAGGTATGAATGGATGCCATTTTCAAGTTATAAAGGTGGATGGAATTACATGGTGAGTTGGAGGAATTGTGAAAATGGATATGTATATGATTGATAAATGCCATAGTGAGGGGATTCATGAAATATGAATGCTATGAGCTCTATGTCGATTTGATATCGACTTTGAATAAGTTAATAGGCCTAAGAAGGCCCATAGACTCGAGCTATGGGTAAAGTAATGAAACGAGGCCAAATAAGCTTTAATAGAGGCTATAGATTAAATTGACTATAGCAAGCACAAGGGTTGCAATATATGGATCGAATATAATGCGGGATACGATTTTGTGCAGTCTCGAAGAGTTCGTTGAAGGCGAACCGAACCGTACGAGTAAGCAGCTTAAGGAAGTGGAATCACGCATCGCGATTCCAGGTAAGGGAATTTTGTAAGTATATAGAGGTAGCTGCTCGTATTTTGAACTCGTGGGTATATATAGGGCTTTGGAAATGTGCATGGACTTATAGAAATGTGTTTCGATGGTGTATGAGTATTTGTATGAGATTTGGTGGTTTGAGATGGTTATTGAAAAAGGGATAGTAAGGCTAATAATTGCATAAATCATGTGTTTTGAATGCTTTTACAAAACACAATGCTTTGATTTGAGCAAATAAAAGGATAGGCTGGCTAGTACTTGAATGATGTTGTGAAATAGCCCATATGAGGCACTAAGCATATTATGAGATGTTTTGAATTCATGTGAGCCGCCTATCGCGTGTATGTGATATAATTCGCGTTAGAGCCTCGCTCGCGCGAGATTTCTATGTTTTCACTTGTGTGAAACGTGCTTGAGCTTAGCTCGCACTTTGAATTTGAATTGTGATGATGTTTATAAACCGTACTGGAGCTTACGCTCGTACGTGGATTTGAGTGGTTTTTTTTTCTTATGCATATAACTGTACTGGAGCTACGCTCGTACATGGTTTCTTCATATTTTATGCATAAATGCCGTACCAGAGCGTTGCTCGTACGAAGTGATTGGTTTGATGCATGAATTCGCGCTAGAGCGTAGCTCGCGCTGGTTTTCACACTGTGGTATGTATGAGGCTGTGGTGAGAGATACGGATTAACTCAGGGAACCCAACAGGCCTGACAGACCTCTTAGGTGGGGTGAGGGTGAGGGGCTAGGACCTGACATAATCCATCCAGGGAACCCAATAGGCCTGACAGACCTCTTAGGTGGGGTGAAGGTGAGGGGCTAGGACCTGGATCAGGGAACCCAACAGGGGCGAGCAAGGCCATGAGGGGCTAGGACCTGGTATTGAGGTTACTCCCACGCGCTCTTGAGACTATAAAGGTTACACTTGGTATGGGGTAGATAAGACCTATGGCAGGCACCCCCAACTATGTTATGGGTCCGCGGAGTACGATGTACCGTGTATATCACATGGAGTACGATGTACCGCGTGGTGGTTACTTGATTTGAGAAAGTCTGGCGGAGAACTAACCCACCTTCGTGCCAGCATGATACCCCGCACACCGGAATCCGTGTGGTCTGGGATGATATGTGACGATTGGCCATCGTAGTCACTTGAGATATAGTAACCTGTCTCCTTGCTTGATTTACTTACTACCACATGATTTTAAATCTCTAAGTGTGATTGTGATTGTTTAAGGTAGACCCGAAGGAGGGGTCGAGCCTCGTGGATTTGAATTGTGAAATGAAAATGAGGTTGTGATTGTGAATTGATGTGATGTGATTGTATGTGATGAGAAAGAGTTTTATGACGTGGGTTTTAAAAAGGAGGTTTCTTAATGAATTGCCCTTTTTATGAATTGAAATGAGATCGAGCATGAGATGATTTATACATGATGTTTTACCATGTTTTATATGCCAATTTTACATGACTTTGATACATGATATATATGTATACTCATATGGCATAGTTTTATTCCTCATGCTCCTACTATAAATTATTTATGCATAACACTATCAGCATGTAGATAGAGTAGTTATCTACCATGCTTGCATTATTACCTTACTGAGCGTGTGGTTGCTCATCCCACTCTATTTTCCCCCCTACAGAGCGTGCATAGTAGCCCAGTGAGGACTGAGGCGTATTATTTTGGACTCCGCTGCATCTCCATCGCTAAGAGGTATATACACAGTGATTCTTTTTGTATCTAAACAATGTAAAAGCACAGTATTCTTTTGAGTTGTACTTATGGGGGATGTAGATGTCAGTAAAACATGTATTCGTATAAGTACACGATTAAATGCACATGTATGATATCGTTTTAATTAATTGAGAATGAATGAGATGTGGTGTTTATTATTGACTCACAGCTCAACAGTGTGTGGTGAGTTTAGTTCACGACCGGGTAAGGTAACAGTAAAACGCAAAAAATTTTCAGTGATTTTCGGTTAAAGAGAATGGAATTGGGTCGTGACATTTAGCTCCATAGAAACTCCATCTTTTACATCTTTTTCTACCAATGTTTATTCTAGGGATGATGATTTGGAATTATTGGATGTTTATCATGATTTTTAGGAACTAAACTCCTTTTTCCTAGAATCGATGTAGCCAACTTTGGGCAGATTGCAACTATTTTGTGATGATTGTTTGAATGATTTCAATTATGTTTATTTAATCTACTTGTTCTTAATGCTCTAGTTGATTGGCCACCAATTGGATGAATTAGTATAGGAATCCGGCACTCGGGAGAGGGGATTATTTATATGCACAAGGGTAGATTAACATAGGACATTGTTGAATCGGGAGGTTGACAATTCTTATGAGCCGTAGAGAAACGGATTACCATCGCTTAATGAACTCTATTATTTAATTCTGAATCGGGAGGTTAGGATTAGGTAATTTGGGTATGACTGTTTAAAACTCGGGAGAGATAAATAGGAAATAGTTTCGACTATAAACAATTTGAAATCAAAAGAAAAATTGATCAAAGGAATTGTATGAACCCTAGTTAGGTGAAATCGAGTTCTAGGAATATTTTGCCATTGATATTTCCATTCGCAATAATTGTGATTGTTTTAATTAATTTTTTCCGTAATTAATTGTTAGAATAGTAAATAGGATCTTAACCAATAGAAATTACTTTTTCTAAATAAAGTTCAAGGTTGTTGATTACAGCGATTTGCGGTAGGCACAATTCCTGTGGGACGATACTTATATTTACTCTATACTCGAAAACTGACCTGTGCACTTGCAGTAGTGTTTCATTTGAGCATGACCAGTTTTCTGGCGCCGTTGCCGGGGAATTGTTGTTTCATTTTTCGTTAACACTGTTTCCCAATAGCCTTTACTTTAATTTAGATTGTTATTTTTGTTTTAATTTACTATCTATAAATTTTTATTTTAGGTGAATGGTAAAAACCCGCAGAAGTGGAAATACAGACATAAAAGAAGAGTTAGATCCAGAGATTGAGAGAACCATCAGGCAAATTCAACAAAACAAATTTGAAGAGAAAGACAGAAATTTAATCATGGCAGATGAAAATCAGCAGCAGCGAGCTATACGCGATTATTTTACCCCAGTTGTGAATCAGAATTTTGCTGCTATAAGAGAGGTTCCTGTAAACTATAATAACTTTGAGTTGAAGCCGACATTGATCAATATGGTTATGCAAAATCAATTTGGAGGTTCAGCCTTAGAGGATCCTAATACACATTTGACAAGTTTTCTGCAGATTTGCAGCACCATTAAGATTAATGGAGCCCCTAATGATGCTATTTGACTGAGATTGTTTCCATTTTCTCTTTGAGATAAAGCCTTGAGCTGGTATCAAAATCTACCAGCAGGAAGTATTCCGATATGGGCAGTGATGGCACAAAAATTCTTAGCAAAGTACTTCCCACCAGGAAAGACAATGCAGATGAGATTAGAAATTGCCCAGTTCACACAGTTAGATCAAGAACCATTACATGAGGCATGGGAGCGATTTAAAGAGTTATTGCGTAGATGCCCTCAACATGGATATGATGAAGGAAACCAAATACAAGTTTTCTACAGAGGCATGACTCCGCAGACATGAGCTACTGTGGATGCTTTAGCAGGAGGTTCACTGTGGTCTAAGACACCTGATCAAGCTATGCAGTTAATTGAGGAGATGGCTATAAACAGCAGCCAATGGCTAGGTGAAAGAGCTAATGTCAGAAGAGTAGCAGGTATGCATGAGTTAGATACACAAACAGCCATCCTAGCAAGACTTGAGCAGATTTCAACACAAATTTCTTTAATGGGTATACAAGGGCCGCAAGCTATGATTCATCAGGACAACACAAATCCTAGCTTGATGGGGACAGATTTGGAGCAGGTGAATTATGTTAATAATCGTAACTTTGGTTTTCAAGGAAATTGAATTCCTAATTACTACCAGTCAGGATTCAGAAACCATGAGAATCTATCTTATGGTAACTCTAAAAATGTTCTAAACCCACCAGCAGCAAGTAACAGCAATACAGGATTCAATAACCAAGGGAATTCCCAAGGTTATGGTGGAGTTAGAAGGAACGAATTTGAGGAGTTCATGGTTGAAACTAGAACAAGATTTAGCAAAACTGATGCGCGATTAGACAATGTAGAAGCTAAAATGTTAGAGATGAATACCAGTCTTGGTGCACAGATGAAGTCTGTTGAGACCACTTTGGGACAGTTAGCTTTAGCTGTCAGTTCTTTAAATGAAAGAGGTAAGTTTCCAAGTGACACAGTGCTCAATCCGAGAGAACACTGCAATGCTATATCTTTGAGAAGTAGGAACACATATGAGCCACCGAAGGTAGTAGAGAAAGAAGAAACTGCACCAATAACTGAGGTGCAGAAGAAGCAGGATGAACCTGTTAGGACAAAGGATGCAGAATCAGAAACAGTAAAACAGGGAGTTAATTCTAAACCTTTTAGTAAACTTTTTCCTGATAATCCTCCTTTGTTAAAACCATCTATTCCGTATCCTCAAGCCTTGTATAAAAGGAAGATTGAATCTGAGTTTAAGAAATTTCTTGATATATTGAAGAAATTACAGATTAACATACCGTTTGTTGATGCTCTGCAGCAGATGCCACATTATGTAAAGTTCATGAAAGAAGTGCTGTCAAAGAAACGGAGACTTGAAGATTATGAAACTATCAACTTGACAGAAGAATGCAGTGCAATTTTACAGCAGAAGTTACCGTAAAATTGAAAGACCCTAGAAGCTTTACCATTCCATGCGAGATTGGAGGATCGAAAGTGGGTAAGGCATTGTGTGATTTAGGTGCTAGCATAAATTTAATGCCTTTATCTATTTTCAGGAGCCTAGGTCTTGGAGAGGTAAAGCCGACCACCATAACACTGCAACTAGCGGATAGATCAATCACTTATCCGAGAGGTATAATAGAAGATGTACTTGTTAAGTTGATAAGTTAATTTTTCCTGCCAATTTTGTAGTCTTAGATTATGAAGAGGACAAAGAAATTCCACTTATACTTGGGAGACCATTCCTTGCCATTGGGAGAGCACTAATTGATGTTCAGAGAGGGTAATTAACCCTGAGGATGAATGATGAATCAGTTATGTTCAACATCTATAAGGCGATGAAATTTGCTGATGAGTCAGAGACTTGTAAGTTGATTGAAGTAGTGCAGAATTGTGTCAGAGAAGTTGAAACAAAGGAAGCACCAACCGATCCTATGGCTCAATGTCTGGTAAATTCAATTTCTAATTTAGATGATAAATTACTAACTGATGAAATTAAGAGCTGTGTTGTTACTTTGGAAGCCAATCCATTGGAAAGTACGACTACAACAACTAAGGAGAAGATTGACAAATCACAGGGTAAGTGAAAAAGAAGAAGGCAAAACTGAATTGAAAGAATTACTAAGCCATTTGAGGTATGCCTTCTTAGGTGATGATAGTACTTTTCCTGTAATTATTTCATCATTTTTATCAGTTGCAGAGGAAGACAAGTTGCTTAGAATTCTAAGAGAGCACAACCCGGCAATTGGATGGTCTATTGCTGACATCAAAGGAATTAGTCCCTCTGTTGTGATGCACAAAATTCAACTAGAGGAAAATCATAAACCCTCTATTGAACCACAAAGAAGACTAAATCCAGCAATGAAAGAAGTTGTTAGAGCTGAGATTTTAAAATTATTAAATGCTGGTATTATTTATGCTATATCTGATAGTTCTTGGGTGAGTCTTGTGCAGGTTGTACCTAAGAAGGGTGGAATGACAGTAATTCGTGACACAAACGATGAAATCATATCCACCAGAACTGTAACGGGATGGAGAGTTTGCATTGATTATAGGAAGCTGAACAAAGCTACTAGGAAAGATCACTTCCCACTTCCGTTCATCGATCAAATTTAGACAGACTAGCCGGACACAGTTATTATTGCTTTTTAGATGGCTACTCGGGCTATAACCAGATTTCGATAGCCCCAGAAGATCAAGAGAAAGCAACATTTACTTGCCCATATGGAACTTTCGCATATAGAAACATGCCTTTCGGGTTATGTAACGCCCCAGCAACCTTCCAGAGATGCATGATGTCAATTTTTGCTGACATGGTTGAAGAGATAATGGAAATCTTCATGGATGACTTCTCGGTATTTGGTAGGACTTTTGACCAATGTTTATCTAATTTGGCACTTGTTTTGCAGAGATGTGAAGAGACGAATCTGGTCTTAAATTGGGAGAAGTGTCATTTTATGGTGCAAGAAGGATCGCCCTTAGACACAAAATTTCAGCTCACGGCATTGAGGTGGATAGAGCTAAAGTCGCTGCTATTGAAAAGCTTCCTCCTCCAAAATCAGTTAAAGCCGTGGGAGCTTTTTGGGACATGCAGGATTCTATCGCAGATTTATCAGGGACTTTTCAAAAATCTCAAAACCTTTATGTCACTTATTGGAAAAAGATGCTGATTTTGTCTTTGATGATTGTTGCTTGCAGGCCTTTGAAAAGATCAAGAACTTATTTCTGCACCTATTATGATCACACCGGATTGGACAGAACCATTTGAACTGATGTGCGACGTGAGTGATTTTGCAATTGGAGCTATCCTTGGACAGAAGAGAGACAAGATTTTTCGGGCTATTTATTATTCAAGCAGAACTTTAGATGATGCTCAGAAAAATTACACTACAATGGAGAAGGAGATGCTTGCAGTTGTACATGCATTTGACAAGTTCAGACCATATTTGATTGGGAGCAAGGTCGTTGACTATACAGATCATACAGCTATTCGTTATCTATTTGCAAAAAAGGAAGCCAAACCCAGACTTATTAGATGGATCTTGCTTTTGCAAGAATTTGATTTTGAGATTAGGGATAAAAAAGGATCTGATAATGTTATAGCTGATCATTTATCTAGATTGGAGCAATCTGAAATTCAGCAAGAACAGCCTATTCAAGAGGAGTTTCCAAATGAGACAATAATGAAGATTGATGAAAATCTGCCTTGGTTCGCAGACATAGTGAATTACTTAGTAGAAAGATTAATGCCAACTGGTTTAACTTACCAACAGAGGAAGAAATTCTTCCATGATGTCAACTCGTATTTTTGGGATGATCCTCTGCTGTTTAAGAAGTGTCCAGACTAGATTATAAGACGATGTGTACCGAAAGATAAAGCTCAAGAAATCCTGCACCACTGCCATGCTACAGCATATAGAGGACATTTTGGTGCAGAACGTACAGCAGCAAAGGTGTTGCAATCAGGTTTTTATTGGCCTAGTGTGTTTAAAGATAGTTACATGTTTGTAAAAACATGTGACAGATGTCAAAGGGTTGGAAACATCTCAAGAAGGCATGAATTACCTTTGATAAATATTCTAGAAGTGGAAATTTTTTATGTGTGGGGTATAGATTTTATGGGACCGTTTTCTCCATCTTTTGGGAAGCTGTACATTCTCCTTGCTGTTGATTATGTCTCTAAGTGGGTTGAGGCAATAGCAACACCAGCAAATGATGCAAAAGTGGTACTTCGGTTTCTGCACAAGAATATATTGACAAGATTCGGTACCCCAAGAGCTATTTTGAGTGATGAAGACACTCATTTCTGTAACAAAATCTTCAATGGTTTGATGTCAAAATATGGAATTCGACATACAGTAGCTCTCGGTTATCATCCGCAGACAAATAGCCAAGCTGAAATTTCAAACCGAGAAGTAAAGTTGATATTGGAGAAGACTATCCACCTGAATAGAAAAGACTGGGCTAACAAGTTAGATGACGCACTTTGGGCATACAGGATAGCCTATAAGACTCCAATTGGAATGTCTCCCAATAGGTTGGTATTTGGTAAGGCATGTCATCTACCTGTAGAGCTTGAGCACCGAGCTTATTGGGCCATTAAGAAGCTAAATTTTGACTATAACAAAGCTGGAGAAAATCGATCACTCCAATTGAATGAGCTTGATGAGCTGAGAAATGAGTCCTATAACAATACAAGAATTTACAAGGACAGGACTAAAAGATGGCATGACAAGATTATAATGAGAAGAGAATTCAGTCCTGGATAGCAAGTTCTATTGTATAATTCAAGCTTAAATTGTTTCCTGGCAAATTGAAGTCAAGGTGGTCAGGACCGTTTGAGATAAACCAAGTTTTCCCATATGGAGCAATTGAGTTGAAGAAATCAGATAGAGGCTTGTTCAAAGTCAATGGGCAGCGTATAAAGCATTATTATGGAGAGGGAGTGCATAAATTAGATAGCATTCCCTTTGGTGAACTGAATTAAGGAGATTGAAAGCAGCCTGGCTGAAGACTTGAAATTCAGCGCTTTTGGGAGGCAACCCAATTTATCTTTTTAGGATTCTTAGTTTTTCATCTCGTTTTATTTCCGTTGATTTTAATAGTTTGTTTTTATTTTTATTTTATTTGATTAGTTTGTGTTTTATTTTTCAGGCATATGCATAAGAAGAGCACGGTTTGGAAGTTTTGTTGTCGTGGTCCGTCAAGAAAAAAATGCATGAGTGCGTGATGTGAGATCTGAGAATTTCAGACATATTTTAATTATGTAATATGAACTTGAAGTATAATTTATTGAGCTAAGTGAATTGGGGAATGATAATTGGAGATTTATATGTTAAGTGTTTAAAATAAATGTGAAACTATGAGGACAGATCGATCTGGGAGAAGGAGAGATCGATCTGGTGAGTTATAAATGACAAGGAAGGAGGAATTTAAGGAGCAGATCGATCTGGGAGAAGGAGAGATCGATCTGGTGAGTTAAAAATGACAAGGAAGGAGGGATTTAAGGAGCAGACCGATCTCCAATGGAAGAGGATCGATCTCCTTATGATTCTGTTTGAGAGAAGATCGATCTCATGAGGAAGAGATCGATCTCCAAATGATTCTGTTTGGGAGAAGATCGATCTCCTCAAGGGGAAGATCGATCTCATAAAGCCATAAAGAGATCGATCTCACCCCTCGACAGATCGATCTCCTAGGCATAAATTGCCCCAAATCGTCCCCAAATTCAAACGCAGATCGATCTCATCAAGAGCCAGATCGATCTCCTACCCTCAGCCTATATAAGGAACCCCTATTTTTCTCCTGCAATTTCATTTTCTCTCTCTTCCAACCCCCATTTTTACCGAAACCTAACTTTCTCACTCATCCAAAGCACCCATTTTTGGCCAAATCAGAAATTGTGGCAAGAAGGAAAGTTGTTCCTCATCAAAGGGAGAACAACATACTTGAAAATCGAAGGACGAATCGAATCGAGGCGTGGGTTGTGCGTCTCACAAGTTTTGGGTAATTTCTAAACCCCGATCTTAATATCTGAGATGATTTTGATGATAATGGTTGTTGTCATTGTGTTGAAATAGCTGAAAAATGATTAGGGATTGAAGAAATTGCAATGTGGTTGGAGTGATAATGATATTTAGAAATTTTGGGAATTTGAGCTATAAATAGAAATTTAGACAATGTGGTGAGTTAGCGTAGATGATTGGCATGAGAAACGTAGAACGTTGAGATGTTGTGAATGAGAGTGTAGTTTGGGGTAGAGTTACGAGAATCAAGAGATTTGAGGTGTTATGAGCAATTATGCTCGACTTTTGAGAATTGAGGTTTATGAGATAATTGAGTATTGATGTTTTAACATCGTTTGGACAGCTCGGGAGTTCCAGAGTGGAATGCGAGGCTAGTCCGTGATACGGGGGAAACGATTGCACTATACGAGGTGCAAAGAGGTAAGGGAAATCTAAACCATTTGCGTATGTGATTTGTAAACTATTATAGCATGATTTGTGGTTTATAAAACAAGCATGTTGAGTGTTGTGTTGAGTTATAATTGTACACGATTTTTATAGCCGGTTGGAGCCCATCATTTTATGCGTTTATAAGCTGAGTGTGAAATTGCTTTATAAACCGTCGAATTTGTGTGAGTAATGAATTGGGCTCTACGTTAAGGCAATATCGAGATTTGAGAAATGTGTGTGTGCTTTGCCGGTTGGAACTCGGTTTTATTATGTTTTGTGTTGAGTACAAAACGGTTTTCAAATGAGTTTTATGAGAGAAAAACCATTATGAGTTCTACGTGAAGGCAAACCAGTCTTGTGTGATAAGACTTAGGTGTGTAATTTTGAGTACACACCGGGCATTGCTCTGGTAGCATGTAAGCCCGATTCTTCTCCGTTCTGGTAACGTGAGAATAACCCATTCTGTGGCTATACTTGGTGGCCGTTGCCACGTGAGAAACCCTATTTGGTGGCCGTTGCCACGTGAGAAACCCCATTGGTGGCCGTTGCCACGTGATACCCCATTTAGTGGCCGTTGCCACGTGAGAAACCCCATTGGTGGCCGTTGCCACGTGATACCCCATTTGGGTGGCCGTTGCCACGTGAGAAACCCTATTTGGTGGCCGTTGCCACGTGAGAACCCCTAATTAGTGGTCGTTGCCACATGAAACCCTATTCTGTGGCTGTGCCACGTGTGAATTTAAATCAGTGGCTATGCCACGTGTGTTTAGTGGCTGCGCCACGTGCATTACTATTTTAGTGATTTTATCACGTATTTGAGAAAGCGTTTATCGCGTTATTTTCACATGCTTTGTTATTGCTCTAGACTGAGCCTTTTTACTTCATGTTTTCACGTGATTTGAGACATGAGAATGTCGTTTTGAGTACTTTCATGCTATGGTTTTCAAATGAGTTTCACATACAAATAAATATTTTGTGATGTGCATTTTGGTTTATGAAATGAGTTCCTTACCCCTTTACTGAGCGATTTAGAAGCTCACCCTGTTTTCTTTCCCCCCAGAGTTCTTCAAGTGAAAAAGGATCTCCCTGCGACGTACGGAGTAGTGGCTAGTGGAGGACTTGAGCTCCAGGCCATATATATTGTATTTTGAGGTATCTTTTATCGTTTCATGTACCCAGACAATTACTGTAATTGCAGACACTTGATGTATAACATTGTATGTGATGTATTAGGATTAATTAACTTGGAATTGAGTAATGTATATGATACAATATACACTATATTATGATGAGATCCTGAGGCATGATAACTATGATGATGTATGACACTGCACAGGAATGCACCCTTAATTGTGAATTAATAAATAAAAAGTTTTAAATTAACCCTATTTTTCGCACTTCCGGGGCGTGACAGAGTTTTCTTGGTATCAGGGCTTAGGGTGTCTAGTACTGTCAGTGTCGGTTAACTGAAATAGAATACATCCCAAGTGTCTGTAATAGTCTGGTCATGAACTGAAATTGAGGATTGAGATTTCAATCGATTTTAATATGTACGCGCAGGAGACGAGTTGAGATAGAGAATGAGTAAACGACGAGGTCGTTCGAGGAGGCAGGCAGAGTCCCCTCCGCCACCTGTCCCACAACCAGAGAGTCCTAACTCTCGATTTAATCAGATTGAGACCGATGTGAGGTAAGGTTTTGAGCAGATGGCAGCGTTATTCGCGCAACACTTTGGAGTTAATGCCTCGGATACTACCCCTACACCACCACAAGGACCTCCCATACCCCCCAGTGCCTCCCGTCACTCAGCTTGAGGATAGAAGTATGGTCCAACTAAGGGATTTTCTGAAGATGAATCCACCCGCATTTAAGGGAAAGAAGGATCCTACAGAGGCTGAGGAGTGGTTGACGGAATTAAGAATTATATTTGATTTCCTGGGGTGCACCGATGCTGAGAGGGTCAGTATGAGTGCCTATATGCTGAAGGGGAGAGCTCGAGATTGGTGGGGTACTACCCAGGGTATTTTGATGTCCCACCATGATGTGATTGGTTGGGAAGAGTTTCAGACAGCCTTTAGGACCCAATATGTACCACGAGCCGCCCAGAGAAAGAAACAAGCTGAGTTTTTGAGTTTGGTACAGGGTGACATGTCTGTGGATGACTACGAGAGTCAATTCACCGCACTATTGAGATATGACCCAGAGACCTTCAAGAGTGAAGAGCTCCGCACAGAGAAGTTTGTGTATGGGTTGAAGCCCGTCATCAGAGATAGATTGATAGGGCTATGTATTACTCAGTTTGGAGATGCTCTGAGACGAGCACAAGAGATTGAAAGAGGAATTGAGATGGTACAATCCCAGAATGAGCTCAGAGCGGTGAATAGAGATAAGGGTAAGAGGCCAGCGATTTTTCAAACAGAGGCTCGGAGAGGTTCCTTCAGAAGAGGAAGGATTAAGGTACAGAAGGGCAGATTAGAGAGACCCAGAGGTTACCCTAATATTAGAGAGACCCCTCAAGATGTCAGGCCTGAGACAAGGTTTTGCAGAAATTGTGGCTGAATGCATGAGGGAAGTTGTACTGGGTCGATCCATGGATGTTTTAGATGTGGAGACATGGGTCACATGGTGAAGGATTGCCCTCAACCTCAGAAACCACATGTATTGGAGCCCACTAGACAACAGCCTCAGAGAGTGAATCCCCCGAGACGGGCCACTGCTGCAGAAACTATAAGAGGTACACTCTCTGTTTGTAATCATAAGGCTCATGTGTTGATTGATTCAGGATCCACGCATTCGTTTATTTCTGAGCATTTTGCATGTAGATTAAACTTGAAGTTTGAACCTCTAGAATATATACTACATGTAAATACCCCTATGCGTGAATCTCAGAGAACTGAGTTAATCTGTAGAGGATGTGAGATAAAGGTGGGAGATAGAGTGATGTTAGCAGATCTAATCATGTTGAATATACATGGGTTTGATGTAATTTTGGGGATGGATTGGTTGGCAACCAATCGAGTGAGTTTAGATTGCTACACTAAGATTGTAACTTTCTCCCTACCTGAACCTTACAGTGTGCGATTGAGATATTGAGGAAATGATTATGTGGATTTCTAGTAAGTAATTTGAGAATTTTGATATTATTTTGGAGAATATTAAATATGATTGTTCATGTGAAGGTTATGAGACACTCATCTCAGACGATGAGCGGGAACATCCAAGGATTGAGGATATACCTGTGGTGTGTGAATTTTTGGATGTTTTCCCAGATGAATTGCTAGGTTTACCACAAAAGAGAGAGCTGGAGTTTACCATTGATTTGGTACCAAATACTCAACCGATCTCTAAACCTCCCTACAGGATGGCATTAGTGGAACTTGAGGAATTGAAGAAACAACTGCAGGAGTTATTGGATCAAGGGTTTATTAGACCCAGTGTTTCGTCGTGGGGAGCGCCAGTACTATTTGTTAAGAAGAAGGATGGTAGTCTCAGATTATGTGTAGACTACCGGTTGTTGAATAAAGCCACAGTGAAGAATAAATACCCATTGCCCAGGATTGATGATCTACTTGATCAACTGAGAGGGGCATCAGTCTTTTCTAAGATTGATTTGAGATCGGGCTATCACCAATTGAGGATCAAGGAAGAAGATATTCCAAAGACGGCCTTCAGGACGAGGTATGGCCATTATGAGTTTCTGGTGATGTCCTTTGGATTGACGAACGCCCCTGTAGCATTTATGAGATTGATGAACGAGGTGTTCAGAGACTATCTGGATAAATTTGTGATAGTCTTTATTGATGATATCCTGGTATACTCTCAGTCGTATGAGGAGCATGCACATCATTTGTGGTTAGTACTTCAGATACTCCGAGATAAGCAATTATACGGAAAGCTTAGTAAGTGTGAGTTTTGGCTGAATCGGATAGCTTTCCTTGGTCATATAGTCTCAGAGGAAGGAGTATCAGTGGACCCAAGCAAGGTGGAGGCTATGCTTAATTGGGAGAGATCGAGGACAGTTACTGAGGTACGAAGCTTCCTTGGTTTGGCAGGGTATTACAGAAGATTCGTGGAAGGATTTTCAAGGATTGTCGCTCCTTTGACTAAGCTCACGCGCAAAGAGACTCCATTTATATGGACTGATCAATATGAGCTCAGTTTTCAGGAATTAAAGAGGAGGTTGACAACGGCACCTGTGTTAACTATTCCTGAGGGATCAGGAGGATTCTCGGTGTATAGTGATGCATCTCATCAAGGATTGGGGTGTAAGCTTATGCAGCACGGAAGAGTGGTCGCATATGGATCGCGACAGCTGAAAGACCATGAGCGGAATTACCCCACGCACGATTTGGAGTTAGCCGCTGTGGTATTTTCTTTGAAGATCTGGCGACACTACTTATATGGGGAAAGATTCCAGATCTTCACTGATCACAAGAGTTTGAGATATCTCTTTGATCAGAAAGAGTTAAACATGAGACAAAGGAGATGGATGGAACTCCTTAAGGATTATGACTGCGAGATTCTTTATCATCCGGGTAAGGCGAATATAGTTGGTGATGCCCTGAGCAGGAAGAGTATGATATCTGCTATGATGATCAGGGAATGGGATTTGTTAGAGCAGTTCACCGAACTTCGGATCAGAGTTAAAGAGGTAGAGACTGGATTTTTGGCTAGCTTGCGAATAGAGCCCAGGATCATGGATCAGATTAGAACTGGGCAGCGCAGTGATCAGAGATTGATAGATATGGTTAGCCAAGCTGAACAGAGTTCGTAGTCGGATCTCACAGTCAGTGAGGATGGATTGTTGAGATTCAGAGGACGGATTTGTGTACCGGACGATGATACCCTAAAGAGACAGATACTGAGAGAATCCCACTGCTCACGATACACCATGCACCCAGGGAGTACTAAGATGTACCGAGACTTGAGAAAGGTGTATTGGTGGAGTGGTATGAAGCGAGACGTGGCAGAGTATGTGGCCAGGTGTTTAGTATGCCATCAAGTGAAAGCTGAGCATAAGAAGCCCGGAGGGCTACTACAGCCCTTACCTGTACCTACATGGAAATGAGAGCATGTCACTATGGACTTTATTATGGGTTTACCGAGGACACGAAGAGGTCGTGATGCGATATGGGTCATTGTGGATAGATTGACCAAGAGTGCCCACTTCCTTGCCATCAAGAGCACAGATATTGTGGATGCCTTAGCTGAGCTATATGTCAGCGAGATAGCTGGATTACATGGGGCTCCAGTGAGTATTACTTCTGATAGAGACTCCCGGTTTACTTCCAGATTTTGGACCTAGTTTCAGGAGTCCATGGGATCTCGATTGAGTTTTAGTACCGCCTATCATCCTTAGACAGATGGTCAGTCAGAGAGGACTATTCAGACCCTAGAGGATATGTTGAGGGCATGTACGATGGATTTTAAGGGATCATGGGATGATCACCTACCCCTAGCAGAGTTTGCATACAATAACAGCTATCATGCGAGTATTGGAATGGCACTTTTTGAGGCTCTATATGGTAGGAGGTGTAGATCCCCTGTAGCTTGGGAAGAAGTCGGTGACAGAAAGATAAATGCTCCTGAGCTTGTTGAGCAAGCCATACAGAGTGTGAAACTCATATGTGAGAGGTTACGGGCTGCACAATATAGATAGAAAAGCTAGGCGGATGTGCGTAGACGGCCACTCGAGTTTGAGGTTGGTGATGCAGTATTTCTGAAAATATCACCGAGTAAGGGTATCATGCGATTTGGGAAGAAAGGGAAATTAAGTCCTCGATACATAGGACCATTCGAGATTCTTGAGAGAGTGAGAGAGGTAGCTTACAAATTAGCATTACCCCCACAGATGTCTGGAATACACAATGTTTTTCATGTGTCTATGTTGAGGAAGTACCACCCGGACCCTTCTCATGTCATAGAGTATGACGAGATGGACATTCAAGAGGATATGAGCTACACTGAGGAACCCGTCCAGATTCTCGATAGAAGAGAGAAGGTACTGAGAACTAAGAGCATCCCATTAGTGAAAGTTTTGTGGAAACATCACTCAATGGAAGAGGCAACGTGGGAACTAGAGAACCTCATGAAGGAGAAATGCCCCCATCTATTCGGCTAGTTGAGTTGAATTTGGAGGACCAAATTCTATTTAAGGCGGGGAGGATGTGAGATCTGAGAATTTCAGACATATTTTAATTATGTAATATGAACTTGAAGTATAATTTATTGAGCTAAGTGAATTGGGGAATGATAATTGGAGATTTATATGTTAAGTGTTTAAAATAAATGTGAAACTATGAGGACAGATCGATCTGGGAGAAGGAGAGATCGATCTGGTGAGTTATAAATGACAAGGAAGGAGGAATTTAAGGAGCAGATCGATCTGGGAGAAGGAGAGATCGATCTAGTGAGTTAAAAATGACAAGGAATGAGGGATTTAAGGAGCAGATCGATCTCCAATGGAAGAGGATCGATCTCCTTATGATTCTGTTTGAGAGAAGATCGATCTCATGAGGAAGAGATCGATCTCCAAATGATTCTGTTTGGGAGAAGATCGATCTCCTCAAGGGGCAGATCGATCTCATAAAGCCATAAAGAGATCGATCTCACCCCTCGACAGATCGATCTCCTAGGCATAAATTGCCCCAAATCGTCCCCAAATTCAAACGCAGATCGATCTCATCAAGAGCCAGATCGATCTCCTACCCTCAGCCTATATAAGGAACCCCTGTTTTTCTCCTGCAATTTCATTTTCTCTCTCTTCCAACCCCCATTTTTACTGAAACCTAACTTTCTCACTCATCCAAAGCACCCATTTTCGGCCAAATCAGAAGTTGTGGCAAGAAGGAAAGTTGTTCCTCATCAAAGGGAGAATAACATACTTGGAAATCGAAGGACGAATCGAATCGAGGCGTGGGTTGTGCGTCTCACAAGTTTTGGGTAATTTCTAAACCCCGATCTTAATATCTGAGATGATTTTGATGATAATGGTTGTTGTCATTGTGTTGAAATAGCTAAAAAATGATTAGGGATTGAAGAAATTGCAATGTGGTTGGAGTGATAATGATATTTAGAAATTTTGGGAATTTGAGCTATAAATAGAAATTTAGACAATGTGGTGAGTTAGCGTAGATGATTGGCATGAGAAACATAGAACGTTGAGATGTTGTGAATGAGAGTGTAGTTTGGGGTAGAGTTACGAGAATCAAGAGATTTGAGGTGTTATGAGCAATTATGCTCGACTTTTGAGAATTGAGGTTTATGAGATAATTGAGTATTGATGTTTTAACATCGTTTGGACAGCTCGGGAGTTCCAGAGTGGAATGCAAGGCTAGTCCGTGATACGGGGGAAACAATTGCACTATACGAGGTGCAAAGAGGTAAGGGAAATCTAAACCATTTGTGTATGTGATTTGTAAACTATTATAGCATGATTTGTGGTTTATAAAACAAGCATGTTGAGTGTTGTGTTGAGTTATAATTGCACACGATTTTTATAGCCGGTTGGAGCCCATCATTTTATGCGTTTATAAGCTGAGTGTGAAATTGCTTTATAAACCATCGAATTTGTGTGAGTAATGAATTGGGCTCTATGTTAAGGCAATATCGAGATTTGAGAAATGTGTGTGTGCTTTGCCGGTTGGAACTCGGTTTTATAATGTTTTATGTTGAGTACAAAACGGTTTTCAAATGAGTTTTATGAGAGAAAAACCATTATGAGTTCTACGTGAAGGCAAACCAGTCTTGTGTGATAAGACTTAGGTGTGTAATTTTGAGTACACACCGGGCATTGCTCTGGTAGCATGTAAGCCCGATTCTTCTCCGTTCTGGTAACGTGAGAATAACTCATTCTGTGGCTATGCCACGTATACTTGGTGGTCGTTGCCACGTGAGAAACCCTATTTGGTGGCCGTTGCCACGTGAGAAACCCCATTGGTGGCCGTTGCCACGTGATACCCCATTTGGTGGCCGTTGCCACGTGAGAAACCCCATTGGTGGCCGTTGCCACGTGATACCCCATTTGGGTGGCCGTTGCCACGTGAGAAACCCTATTTGGTGGCCGTTGCCACGTGAGAACCCCTAATTAGTTGTCGTTGCCACGTGAAACCCTATTTTGTGGTTGTGCCACGTGTGAATTTAAATCAGTGGCTATGCCATGTGTGCTTGGTGGCTGTGCCACGTGTGAATTTAAATCAGTGGCTATGCCACGTGTGAATTTAAATCAGTGGCTATGCCACGTGTGTTTAGTGGCTGCGCCACGTGCATTACTATTTCAGTGATTTTATCACGTATTTGAGAAAGCGTTTATCGCGTTATTTTCACATGCTTTGTTATTGCTCTAGACTGAGCCTTTTTACTTCATGTTTTCACATGATTTGAGACATGAGAATGTCGTTTTGAGTACTTTCATGCTATGGTTTTCAAATGAGTTTCACATACAAATAAATATTTTGTGATGTGCATTTTGGTTTATGAAATGAGTTCCTTACCCCCTTACTGAGCGATTTAGAAGCTCACCCTGTTTTCTTTCCCCCCCAGAGTTCTTCGAGTGAAAAAGGATCTCCCTACGACGTACGGAGTAGTGGCTAGTGGAGGACTTGAGCTCCAAGCCATATATATTGTATTTTGAGGTATCTTTTATCTTTTCATATACCCAGACAATTACTGTAATTACAGACACTTGATGTATAACATTGTATGGGATGTATTAGGATTAATTAACTTGGAATTGAGTAATGTATATGATACAATATACACTATATTATGATGAGATCCTGAGGCATGATAACTATGATGATGTATGACACTGCACAGGAATGCACCCTTAATTGTGAATTAATAAATAAAAAGTTTTAAATTAGCCCTATTTTCCGCACTTTCGGGGCGTGACACGTGATCAGGTGCAAGAACAAGAAAATTTTGCAAGGACTTCGTAGCTTCAGTGTAGACAAACAGAACAGAAAAGAAACGAAAATGGTTTTTCAAGAACATAAGTGAAGAAGTATGTGAACAGTACCTAAGCTGGAAGACTAAATTCTTCAATTGAAGAAGAGAGGACCAAATAATGGTTGCATAGATGAGAAAAAGAAAGTCAGCAAGAGGGTGAGAAGAAAAAGATGCGAACAAATGTCTGAAAATCTCAAAGCAGGATGAATGGAATACACATGGCAATGTTTGGTTGGAAGCCGAAATCCCTTATTTTGTCAACCCCACTCATTATTCGGTTAAGTCAATAACCCTACCAAAACTACTTTGAAAATGGCTACTAAACTTTTTCCATCTTCCCGACTCTCTCTTTTTCTAATAATATATCTTTCTTTGTTCTCTTGGAAGTACACCGATTACCCCACACCCATTATTTTTCTTTCTTCCGATCCTATTGTTTTCTACTGATTTGGTAGTTTCACCAACAAAATTTTTGTGGGTTCGAAATCTTGGTGGTCCCGAAACCCTTGGGGGAAGCAGAAAGCGTTTTCTTGTCCGATTGTGATAAAGGCACAAGTGGTCCAACTTGAGCTTATGTGATTTCCATTCTGGGTATTCCACTGCTTTCTTCAATCGTTTTCGACTTCCCAGCGGATTTCCTTTTGATTTCTGCAACTTAGATTTTGAAGCTCTTCTTGGTTTGGTCGATTGTTGTTTGAGAAATTCTGGTTGCGATGCAAATTTTTGGGATTAGTTTGTGTGCTTGTCTGATTGGGGTCAGCTGAACATTATTCTTGTTAACATTGAGCTTCCATTGGTAATGGCACCCAAAACCCGAGCAAAACGAAACCTGGAGAGTTCGAGTCAAGCGACTGATAGTACAACCCCATCTCCCCAAAGGGAAGAGCCGGTCATCACTACTTATGATTCCTCTAGATTTGTTAACAGCCAAGCCGTAAAAAATTTCAAGAAAATTATGGGCAAAAATATGATTATCGAAATGAGTTTTCGACTTGATATTGGTGGTTGGGATATGTATTTTGAGTTTTTGAGAGATTTTGAGTTGCTGAAATTAGCAGGACAACCTGAAGATGCCATTCTTGATGTAGTCCGAGATTTTTATGCTAATGCAATGGAGAGCACCCATTCGATATTTGAAGTCAGGGGTATTCTTGTTCCTTACAACGCCAACGCCATTAATCTGTACTTGGACCTTCCGCAAGGGGTGCAGGATGAATATCACAGTTATGTTGCAGCTCTCCACACTGATGCTGATGAGCTGTTCCGGGTTATTAACGAACTTACAGTACCTCACACCCATTGGCAGAAGAGGCCAGAAACTGAATCTATGGCATTCCCTTCCAATCGACTTCAATATGGTCTACACGAATGGTATGATTTCATTTGCTCACGAATAATGCCTACAACTCATAAAAGCAGTGTTGATGTCGATCGAGATGCTCTCCTTTACTGTATTCTGACTGGCAAGATTGTTGATTTTGGAGCCATTATCTTTCGGTCCATGCAAGAATTTATACGCAGGGAAAATAGAAGGGGTTTACCTCACCCTTCATTGGTTTGTGGACTTTGCAAGAAATACGGCGTATATTGGACTGAGCTTGAACCACGACTGGCTAGGAAATCTGCAATCACTTTTAGGAATCCTCGGGTACCTCTGACTCAGAGAGAAGTTGCTCCTCCTACTGCCCCACCACAAACTTCTGCTGGTCCATCTGTTGCACCTTCCACCACTTCTGACTCCATTGCAGCTGTGCTAAACGAGATTAAGGAGTTGCGGATGGAGATGCACAACAATAACCGAGACTATCAGACTTTCTGTGCATATGTTGCCTCCTACCATAAATCATTAGTTGACTACCTAAATATGAGGGGTCGTGCGGGAGAGGTGCTGATGATGACATGGAAGAAGATTCCCAGGAGGAAGCTGATACTGAAGATGGCTCAGAGGAGGATTCGGACAGTTAGACTACCCCAGGGAAGTCCTCTTTACTACCTTTTCCAATTCATTGAGGACAATGAAAATCTTAAGTTTGGGGGAGTATTGGCTGTGCTCTGTGTCATGCTTTGCTATGTTTTTCATGCCTGCTGTTATGTTTTTCATGCTTTGTTATGTTTTATGTGCCTGTTTCAATTTCTTTTTATATGTCTCTTTTTATTGTTTGTGTGCAAGTATACTCAGTTTTACAGATTAGTTTTCTAGATTGTGGCCAAAGATGGATTTTGCAAGGAATTGCTCAAATTTTGTTTAAATGGATGAATTTTATTGTTTGAGTATTGGAATGTGGATAGAAAGCTTCACTTGAATCTTTTCACTCAAACTATGCACCAATCATATTCAGTTTATGCACTTACTGTGTTGATATGTGAAACTAAAAAGACTCTAGAACTTGATTAGTTATTACTTGAGGCGAAATTGATAGACCATGCATGATTAGGAAAATGATCTAGGCAATTTGTTTTTTGTTTTGAGATTGAGCCTTTCAAGCCTACCCAATTATATTAATCCCTTGGAAAACCCCTTGAGCCAAATTCTTTCATTTTGTTGTTATATAACCATATTACAAGCCATGGCCTAATTGTTTGATTATCCTATTCTTTTGGTCCCTTACTTAAAGCACTATTAATCAAAATTTTTGGATTAAGGGAGGAGCTCAAAAGAAAACAGGGTGGTTTGTAAATTGTTGGTTTGAGAACTTGAATGTTGCAAACAAGGGTTTGTTCTCGGGTCTTGCTGAAAATCTAGTGTCATATGCAGTTTCAAGTAGTGGAAAATAAAATTCTGGAGTATAACACTGCAAATGATTTCAAAAAAAAAAAAACAAACTCGAGAATGAGTAAGGTTGGGTAGTGATTCATGAGCTCAAAACAAATTAAATCCAAAGGTGATTACAGTGCTTTAGGTGGATTAAACTTCATATTATATCCTTTATCCCACCTAAACCCCAAGCCTTATGTTACAACCTTTGAAAAGTCCTTTTGATTCTTGGTTATGCATGAGTCTTTATTAGTGGAGAGTAGTAGTTAAATCAAGCATATGAAGTCTTGTGTTCAATTTTCATTTAGATTTCACGTTAACACTTGAGTGCATGAATTTGAATAAATGATTGTACACACACACAAGTGGAAAGTGAAGAGTGAATGGGGATTGGTTTGCTTTGATTGACTTGAACAATATAAATCTGAAATTTATCTTAAGCTGAGAACCTTGTGAATTCTTGAGGAAAATCCCAATTTAGTATGACAAGTATGTGAGCTGAGTATGGTTGAGAGTCTTTAATTGTTCTGTTTCCAGTATGTGTTTGCTTGAGGACAAGCAAATTTCTAAGTTTAGGGGTATTTATTAGCACTGAAATTTATATATGTTTAGAACCCTTTTTACTTAGTTATTTGATTTGTTCTTTGCAATATTAGGTATGTTTTATGTGTTTTGTGCATTTGTGCAGGAAAAAGAACAATATGGAGAAGTTAAAGGAGCTGATTCTGATGATTCTGTGAAGAAGTGAAAATTCAGGATGCTGATCGTGACTTATGCTGCAGCAATAGAAGAAACTGGATAGTGCAGAGCAGATCTAGGGAATCAATACCATTGTCACAGCATAGCATTCTGATTAGGGTAACACTGTTTTTTCCACGTGGCATTTCGAGTTTTAGTGCCTGGGAACCTTATAAATAGTCTTTTTATCAGAATATCAGAGGGGGCTGCGGCAGAAGGCTTCAGGATTGATTTAGCTCCATAGAAACTCCATCTTTTACATTTTTTCTACCAATGTTTATTCTAGGGATGATGATTTGGAATTATTGGATGTTTATCATGATTTCTAGGAACTAAACTCCTTTTTCCTAGAATCGATGTAGCCAACTTTGGGCAGATTGCAACTATTTTGTGATGATTGTTTGGATGATTTCAATTATGTTTATTTAATCTACTTGTTCTTAATGCTCTAGTTGATTGGCCACCAATTGGATGAATTAGTATAGGAATCCGGCACTAGGGAGAGGGGATTATTTATATGCATAAGGGTAGATTAACATAGGACATTGTTGAATCGGGAGGTTGACAATTCTTATGAGCCATAGAGAAACAGATTACCATCGCTTAATGAACTCTATTATTTAATTCTGAATCGGGAGGTTAGGATTAGGTAATTTGGGTATGACTGTTTAAAACTCAGGAGAGATAAACAGGAAATAGTTTCGGCTATAAACAATTTGAAATCAAAAGAACAATTGATCAAAGGAATTGTATGAACCCTAATTAGGTGAAATCGAGTTCTAGGAATATTTTGCCATTGATATTTCCATTCGCAATAATTGTGATTGTTTTAATGAATTTGTTCCGTAATTAATAGTTAGAATAGTAAATAGGATCTGAACCAATAGAAATTACTTTTTCTAAATAAAGTTCAAGGTTATTGATTACAGTGATTTGCGGTAGGCACAATTCCCTGTGAAACGATACTTATATTTACTCTATACTCAAAAACTGACCTGTGCACTTGCAGTAGTGTTTCATTTGAGCGCGACAGTTATACACATAGGAATCATAAGGAACAAACTACATACAATACGGGTCTGACACATTTCAACCATGGATTTATTCAAAAAACAATAGACATGTGAGATAGGCAATATAACAGGGAAATCTCCTCTAGGACTATGGCCATATCCTATGATCTCAAGCTACACGGATCAGGTGTATGAGGTATCACCACTATTTGCTTCCACATGGGAGGTGGGTCACGTCCAACCCGTCGGTCCATAGCAGATTTAAACATCGTCCGAAGATGACATATCACAATCTTAACACGGTACAACGTACTCCATGCTACCTGCACGGTACAGCGTACTCCGTGGACCCATATCAGCACATCATATCATGCCATCTCAAAATGCACGTGCGAGCCTATTTAATCGGTGCGAGACCCAGTCTACCCGAAGCTCCTAGCATGGCAATCAATCATGTCATGAAACCACGTGCGAGTACTTCAAGCACTGCAACAAATATGGTGGACATCTAATGCGAGCTACACTCCAGCACCATGTCAAAACCAGTATAAAATCTGTGCAAGCTAAGCTCCAGCACAACATCATGAAAATCCATGTGAAAAACTAGTGGGAGCTAAGCTCCAGCACTCATGCGTATAAAACACATCAAATCTCGTGCAAGTCATACTCTAGCACGCTTTCATTCTCATGAAATCCATGTATGTGGCTCAATTTCTTTGCAAAGCATGGCTATAAACCAATTCAAATAATTTCTTTTGCAAATCATTTCAAATGTTAGCCAACCTACCCATCACATGCTCAAAAGCAGTAAAACAGGATTTTCAAAGCATCATGCTTTTATATTCAT
This sequence comes from Firmiana major, assembly GCA_033439115.1. NCBI lineage: Eukaryota > Viridiplantae > Streptophyta > Magnoliopsida > Malvales > Malvaceae > Firmiana > Firmiana major. The sequence goes on along the minus strand of CM065907.1, from coordinate 35,512,029 downwards.
GCACATTTCTCAAAACCTAACTCTTTTCCCTTCAATCAGCCAATTTCATTTCCTAGTATCACATGCACTCTAGCAAAACATTATGCGCCCAAATTATGCACAAATATCTCTTAGAGTCCACACAATTCCCTTACCTCGATTTACTCGGGTACGACTCTCTCCCTCTTCGCTTCTCGCGCTTTGGCTTAACTTGCTCCGGGTGTATTCTCGAACGCTGCAATTCATTTATCCAAACACTTGAGTCAATGTTGCTAACTCTCATTCAATTATGCATTTTACCCAGTGCCTTAAATACTCATTTTACCCATTTTGGGTAAATCTTACAATTTATTCCATAACATCATCTTAAAATCATACCCACAATACCATTATCACCTTAAGATATCTCATTCATCATTAATACCTCTACACTTCACTTTCTCACACTAACCTATTTCTAGATTACAATCATTCCATGGCATTCTAGGTAGTTCTACCATTAATATGCACACCAAATCAACTTCAAAATCAATAACTAAACAAATGTACTTGGATTGGTGCACTAGAAACTTACCTCATTAGATTTCCTCCTTGCTCCAAATAGAAATGCCCATTGTTCCTTAAATCCAACAAATGGGGAAAATGCCTCCAAGCTATGTTGTTCTTCTCTTTGATGTGAACAACTTTATATCTAATAGCCTTCTCTCAAATCTTACTGGAAATGGGATGATTTAGAGAAAGAAAAGTAGGTTTTTAGATTGAAAATAGAAAGGAAATGGTTTTGTCCGTGAAATGCAAATTTCAACTGCTCCTATTTATAGAAATTACTTGATGAGATCGATCTGTCAAGGGCTTGAGATAGATCTGGTCCTCTTAAAATCCCTCATTTTCACGACATTTGAAGGCATGAGATTGATCTATCGAAAACTTGAGATCGATCTGTCTCAGGTAGAGAGATAAGGAGATCGATCTGGCTAGGGAGGAGATCGATCTACTCCAACCCGAGAGCTAAGGAAATTGATCTACTTGCCTTAAGAATCGATCTTCTCATTACAGAATGTTTAGAAGATCGATCTGGCTCCATTGGAGATCGATCTGCCATGTTCCTATTGCTCGAATAAGAGCATTTTGGCTCTTCCAGATCGATCTCTCATCCTATGAGATCGATCTGTTGTTCATATTTTCCAGATTTTGCTGCAGTTTTCTACAGTAACTTACACAAACAACCCTTATTTGCTGCCATAGTCATTTTCTCATCCTACCACCTTTAAAACTTGAAAATGACATACACTCATACTTTATGCACATTAAAACTTATGAGCATTCGTTGTATAACCAAAGATATATAATATAAACTAAATAGAAGTGCACAACTCATATAAATCGACATACCATTTTGCCACACTACTCATATTCCATTCCACTCACTTTCATCACATACGAAAGTCCATTTCTTCATAGTCATACATAATGAAACTTGTACGTACATCACAAACTCTTATTACAAGTGTGTACATTGAATTTATCGACTTTACCTCACTTATGCTTCATATTACAAATACATCACCATTCTTATGAATTCATAATTACTTGGTCCAATAATCATCCATATTATAATTGCATTTACATATATATACAAGGTTAAACATATATGGGGTCTCACATTCTCCCCCACTTAAAAAATTTGGTCCTCCAAATTGGAACTAATTATTCTGTGAATAACTCAGGATACTTTTCCCGCATCAAACTCTCCAATTCTCATGTGGCCTCTTCCACCATGTGATGTTACTAAAGAACTTTCAGCAAGGGAATTGTCTTTCTCCTTAACACTTTCTCTTTTCTGTCAAATATCTGAACTGGCTTCTCATCGTACGTCATGCTTTCATTGGGCTCTAAAGGATCGTACCTTATCACATGCGTCGAGTTCGGGTGATATTTTCGTAACATGGATATGTGGAAGACGTTATACACATTCGCTAGCTCAGGTGGTAATGCTAGCTTGTATGCCTTATCTCCCACTTTATCAAGTATCTCAAATGGCCCTATATATCGAGGGCACAACTTCCCCTGCTTCTCGAATCTCATGATCCCCTTCGAGGGAGAAACCGTCAAAAACACTGACTCACCCACATTAAACTCTAGTGGTCTCCGTCTCCTGTCAGCATAACTCTTCTGTCTGCTCTGAGCTGTCTGTAACCTCTCACAAATCAATGGACATCCTCAAAGGTCTGTTTAACCAAGTCAGGAGCAAATATCTGTCTGTCACAAAACCTCATCCCATTAAATAGGGGAATGGCACCTACGCCCATACAATGCTTCATATGGATCCATCCCGATACTCGCATGAAAACTGTTATTATAGGCGAACTCTGCGATTGGCAAGTGGTCATCCCAAAAGCCTCAAAAATCCAATGCACATGCTCTCAACATATCCTCCAAGGTCTGTATAGTCCTCTCTAACTGACCATCTTTCTGAGGATGAAACACGGTGTTAAAACTTAAATGGGTCCCCATCGCTTCCTGAAAATGTTCCCAGAAATGGGAAGTGAAGCGGGCATCCGTATCAGAAACAATGCTCAATGAAACTCCATGTAGCCTCACTATCTCGTACACATACAAGTTCTCTAACTAGCTCAGAGCATCTGTAGCTCTCATAGCTAGGAAATGGGCTGACTTCGTCAATCGATCTACAATCACCCATATGGCATCATGATCGTTGCGAGTCCTCGGTAATCCCATCACCAAATCCATGGTGACATGTTCCCACTTCCATGTCGGTATCGGTAGACGCTATAATAATCCTGCAAGTTTCTGATGCTCTACCTTCTCCTGCTGACAAACGAGACACTTAGCGACATAGTCAGCAATATCTTTCTTCATCCTAGACCACCAATAAACTTTTCAAGGATTTTGATATATCTTAGTACTCCCTGGATGTATCGTATACCTCGATGAGTGAGCTTATATTAAGATCAACTTCCTGATCTCTGGATCATCGAGAACACATATCCTACCTTTGAACCTCAATAATCCATCTGAACTCAATTCAAAATCCATCTCTGTACCTCTCTGTATCTGCCCGATAATATCACTGCATTGCTGATTAATTCGCTAAGCCTATTGAATTCGATCTACCAGATCTGGTTCAAACCACAGGCTAGCTATCATAAAGCCACTATCAGCATCAGGCGGGGTCATATCCAAACTGAGGTTCGTGAACTGTTCCAACAGCTCGTGTTCCCTAATCATCATAAATGACACCAACCCGAGATACTTTCTACTCAATGCATCAGCCACTACATTTGCTTTACTCGGGTGGTATAAGATCTCATAATCATAATCTTTTAAAAGCTCAAGCCATCTCCTCTGTCTCATGTTTAACTCTTTCTACGAGAATAGGTACTTAAGGCTCTTATGATCAATGTAAATTTGAAATCTCTCACCATAGAGGTAGTGGAGCCATATTTTGAATGCAAACACTACGGCCGCCAACTCTAAGTCATGGGTCGGGTAGTTCCTCTCATGATCCTTCAACTACCTTGATCCATAGGCTACTACTTTCCCATCCTGCATCAATACACAGCCCAGTCCTTAATGTGAAGCATCCGTATACACTGAGAAACTTCCTGAGCTAGTAGGAATGGTGAGAATCGAAGCTGTGGTTAATCTCTTTTTCAACTCCTGAAAACTTTCCTCACACTTATCATCCCACACAAATTCAACATTCTTTCTCATGAGACATGTCAAAGGAGCAGTTAATCTCGAGAATCCCTCCACAAACCTTCGGTAATATCCAGCTAAACCCAGGAAACTTTTGATCTCTGTTACTGCCTGGGGTCTCTGCCACTGTATCACTACCTCAATCTTTGATGGATCCACTGACACACCATCCTTCGATCCTAAATAACCCAGAAAAGAGATATGTTCCAACAAAAAGTCGCACTTACTGAGTTTAGCGTACAACTTCTTCTCTCGGAGGGTCTGTAGCACTATCCTTAGGTGTTGTTCGTGTTCCTCTCTAGATCTTGAGTACACCAGTATGTCATCAATAAACACAATAATAAAGCTATCAAATACTAGTGAAACACCTCATTCATCTACGACATAAAAGCTGCGGGAGCATTTGTCAACCTGAATGGCATAACCATAAACTCATAATGTCCATACCGAGTACGAAAAGCTGTCTTGGGTACATCTTCACTCTGTATCTTCAACTGATGGTACCCAGATCTCATATCTATCTTGGAAAAGACCTGTGCTCCCCTAAGCTGATCCAACAAGTCATCGATGCGTGGAAGGGGGTACTTATTCTTAATGGTGGCCTTATTCAACAACCGATAATCTATACACTGTCAGAGGCTTCCATCCTTCTTCCTTACAAATAGAACCGGTGCTCCCTGAGGTGAGACGCTCGGCCTGATGAACCCCTTCTTTAGCAATTCCTGTAACTACTTTCTTAATTCTTCCAACTCAACTTAAGCCATTCTGTATGGTGGCTTAGATATCGGTTCTGTACCAAGTGTCAAATCTATACCAAATTCCATCTCTCTATTTAGAGGTAACCCTGGTAAGTCATCCGGGAAGACATTTGGAAATTCCCTAACCACTGGGATGTCTATCAACTCCAGACATGCCTTATCTGTCTCAATCACATAAGCAATGAACCCTTCACATTATCCTTTCCACTGTTAGTAACACAAATCTTCACATCACATACATAATTGATAAACAGATTTATCTCTCAAGTATTATGTATTAAGATCATACTCTTTTATTTATACCAAACATGTCTTTTATTTCATTTCACAAAACTTACAACAATATTTTCTATCTCTGGAAAAGTCAGTGTCCTAGCACTACAATCCATAATTATATGATTCGCAGACAGCCAATCCATACCTAGGACTACATAAAAATCACTCATATTTAATAAAATAAAATCAATTGCCCTTTCTTTGCCTCCTATTCTCATCTTACAGTTTCTATATACATGCTCAATCAATTGACTATCATTCCTAGGGGTAGATATCATCAACATCTTATCTAGTAGCATGGGTTTTACATGCTTCAACAATTTACATGCAAAGGCGGTGATATAAATGAATGTGTGGCACCAGGATCAAACAATACAAATGCTTCTAAATCAAAGATTTGGATGGTACCTTTAACCACATCTGAAGACTGATCCGCAGTGTCCTGGTCCAGTGTGTGCACTCATCTTCTGCTCACACCCACCGCCTGCTTCCTTTTTTCCTCTGTTGTAGCCCTCCTCCTCGGGGTAGCTGTACCAACTAGAGCTCTCTCTGGCTCCTTACCCTTCTGTAGGACTCTCTCTGTCATCTCTGGGCAATCCCGGATTATGTGCCCTGGTTTCTCATATCTGAAGCATACTATAGGAGGTCGATAGCATGGTTGAGTACCATGGTATCTACCACACTTGCTGCACTACTCTGTAGTAGGCTATGGCCTTCCAATCATAATCCCTTTAGCTGAAGCTATGGCCGGATACATGAGAGGATTAACTTTCCTCTCCTGGATCTCCTCAATCCTCGACCTCTTTCCAAAAAATCTCTTGCATCCCTTATAAATGAAGCCTCTATCCAGCACTAGTCTCTTCTTATCTCTATCCCTCACTTTACCAACCTTTCCAAACTCTAAAGTGATTCTATCAACATCTTGCTCACACAATTGTGCCCTGCGCATTGCCTCCTCATAGATCGATATATCCAAGGGAACCAATCTGGACCTAATGGTTGGTCTCAGTCCATCCATAAACTTCTGGATCTGCTCGACCTCATTACACATCGTATTAGGATCATATCTGCCAAGGGAGATAAAAGTCGTCTCATACTCATCCCCATCCTACCCTCTTGGGTCAGTCCCAAAAATGCCATCTTCATTTTTCGCTGTGCAGTATCTAGAACAAATTGTCTTCGAAAAGCCTCCAAAAATACATCCCAGCTGATCTCTGTATGCCGAGCTCTCAAAATAGGCCTGGTGGATTTCCACCAATGTTTTACTGATCCCTTCAACATGAATGCGGCAAACGCTACCATCTCGGTAGTAGTGGACTCAAAGAACCCATATAACTTTTCAATTTCATTTATCCAGTCCTCTGCAGCTACTGAGTCCTTCACTCCACCGAAAGACGACGGTCTAAACTTTTGGAACTGCCGTAGTCTATCCAAATCACATCCGTAACCCCAGCCTCTACTGCCATGTGGTATAGCAACAGGTGTAGCCATATCCTGTGCGGGTGGGTGTAGGTGTATCTATCATCTGAGGTCTCTAGGCTGGTCGTGCTCGTGCCTCTGGAGTTACCGCCAGCTCGGCTTCACCCTGTGTAGGGGACTATGTCTGCCCCCAACTCCAGGTAAAGATTGAGTGACCAACTCCAAGATCATCTTTATGCTCTGCTCAATCCTCGCGAAGCGTGCCTCGATACTCTCGAGTCTCTCCTCTGAACCCTGTGGAGTATACTCAACCTCAGCCTCCACCTCAACCTAATCTTGAGCCTCATGTGTTTCTGGCTCAACACTACCCCCAGGCCTACCTTTACAGCCTCGAGCTTGTGCTCTCGTCCTTCTACCGCGACTGGTGTTAGGCATAATGCTCAATTTCCTACATGCACATCAATTTCTTAGTTAACCATCGACACACACACAATTGTATCTAAACAAGCACAGTAACATGAAGATGTAATTTTCCAACTTATTAAGTATTTTAGAGACCGATACACATCAGACCAACCCAACTCTGATACCAACTTTTGTCACGACCCTTAACCTACCAAAAATCGTCACAAATTTTTCACTTTTCAGACATTATTTATTATTTATTTTTATCTTAATCCAATCGTGATCAGCTACACTCTCAACAGTTGGGCTGTGTGTCAGTGTCTACCTAATATAACCATAACAATTTAATTTGCATCATAATTTAGAAGTAAACACTTGTATAAATAAATCAGAGTTACTGTTTACATGTGTTTACATTGCTTTACATCCTCAATGATTACATTCAAAATGCTACTGTGTTCTGGAAAGTTTAGATACAAAATTATCCAAGTATGTATACCTTATGTGATGGGATGCAGCGGATACCAAAAGGGAAAACCTCCTGTCGCCCTCAATCTATACTCAATGCTCTGTAGAGAGGGGAAAATAAGGGGAGTGAGCAAACAACACGCTTAGTAAGGCAATCATGCAAACATGTAGATACTGCACTATCTACGTGATCATGATGTCATGCTCAAAACCCTACATTTTCTCATTCACACTTCGAAAGCATTAGTTCATGCTTGTGTTAGTGGCATGTAAAGCAAATCATGCTATTTAATTCAGTGCACATATCAAATATAAAGCATGGAAAACCATCATGCATATTTAATTCATAAGGCATGGAAAATCATTATGCATCAATGCACTTTAAAGCCATTATCATGTTTTTTCATCTCAATAAAATCAACACTTGTCAGGACTCAGCCCTTCCCTCTGACTGTCTTGACCCACAAAACATTTCAAACATGGATTTATTCATAAAACAATAGACATGTGACATAGGCAATATAACAGGGAAATCTCCTCCAAGACTATGGTCATATCCTGTGATCCCAAGCTACACGGATCAGATGTGCAGGGTATCACCACTATCTACTTCCACACAGGAGGTGGGTTACGTCCAACCCGCTGGTCCATAGCAGATTTAAATATCGTCCGAAGATGGCATATCATAATCTCAACACGGTACAATGTACTCCATGCTACCTGCACGGTACAGCTTGCTCCGTGGACCCATATCAACACATCATATCACGCCACATCTCAAAATGCACGTGGAAGCCTATTTAATTGGTGTGACACCAGTCTATCCAAAGCTCCTAGCACGGCTATCAATCATGTCATGAAACCACGTGCGAGTACTCTCAAGCACGACAACAAGTATGGTGGACATCTCATGCGAGCTACGCTCCAGCATCATGTCAAAACCAGTATAAAATCTGTGCGAGCTAAACTCTAGCACAATATCATGAAAATCCATGTGAAAAACTAGTATGAGCTAAGCTTCAGTACTCATGCGTATAAAACACATCAAATCTCATGCGAGTCATACTCTAGTACGCTTTCATTCTCATAAAATCCATGTAGGTGGCTCAATTTCTTTGCAAAGCAAGGTTATAAACCAATTCAAATCATTTCTTTTGCAAATCATTTCAAAGGTTACCAACCTACCCATCACATGCTCAAAAGCAGAAAAACAGGATTTTCAAAGCATCATGCTTCTATTTTCATACACATTTCTCAAAACCCAAATCTTTGCCCTTTAATCATGCAATTTCATTTCCTAGAATCACATGCACTCTAGCAAAACATTATGCGCCCAAATTGCGCACAGATATCTATAAGTGTCCATACAATTCCCCTACCTCGATTTACTCAGGTACGACTCTCTTTCTCTTCGCTTCTCGCGCTTTGGCTTAACTTGCTTCGGGTGTATTCTCGGACGCTGTAATTCATTTATCCAAACACTTGAGTCAATGTTGCTAACTCTCATTCAATTAAGCATTTTACCCAATGCCTTAAATACTCATTTTACCCCTTTTGGGTAAATCTTACAATTTATTCCATAACATCATCTTAAAATCATACCCACAATACCATTATCACCTTAAGATATCCCATTCATCATTAATACCTCTACACTTCACTTTCTCACACTAACCTATTTCTAGGTTACAATTGTTCCATGGCATTCTAGGTAGTTCTACCATTAATATGCACACCAAATCAACTTCAAAATCAATAACTAAACAAATGTACTTAGATTGGTGCACTAGAAACTTACCTCTTTGGATTTCCTTCTTGATCCAAATAGAAATGCCCCTTGTTCCTTAAATCCAACAAACGGGGAGAATGCCTCCAAGCTATGTTGTTCTTCTCTTTGATGTGAACAACTTTATATCTAATAGCCTTCTCTCAAATCTTACTGGAAATGGGATGATTTAGAGAGAAAAAAGTAGGTTTTTGGATTGAAAATAGAAAGGAAATAGTTTTGTCTGTGAAATGCAAATTTCAATTGCTCCTATTTATAGAAATTACTTGATGAGATCGATCTGTCGAGGGCTTGAGATCGATCAGATCCTCTTAAAATCCCTCATTTTCACGACATTTGAAGGCATGAGATCGATCTGTCGAAAACTTGAGATCGATCTGTCTCAAGCAGAGAGATAAGGAGATCGATCTGGCTAGGGAGGAGATCGATCTGCTCCAACTCGAGAGCTAAGGAAATTGATCTACTTGCCTTAAGAATCGATCTTCTCATTACAGAATGTTTAGCAGATCGATCTGGCTCCATTAGAGATCGATCTGCCATGTTCCTATTGCTCGAATAAGAGCATTTTAGCTCTTCTAGATCGATCTCTCATCCTATGAGATCGATCTGTTGTTTATATTTTCTAGATTTTGCTACAGGTTTCTGCAGTAACTTACACAAACAACCCTTAATTTGCTGCGATAGTCATTTTCTCATCCTACCACCTTTAAAACTTGAAAATGACATACACTCATACTTTATGCAGATTAAAACTTGTGTGCATTCATTGTATAACCAAAGATATATAATATAAACTAAATGGAAGTTCACAACTCATATAAATCTACATTCCATTTTACCACACTACTCATATTCCATTCCACTCACATTCATCACATACAAAAGTCCATTTCTTTATATTCATACATAATGAAACTTGTACGTACATCACAAACTCTTATTACAAGTGTGTATATTGAATTTATGAACTTTACCTCACTTATGCTTCATATTATAAATACATCACCATTCTTATGAATTCATAATAACTTGGTCCAATAATCATCCATATTATAGTTCCATTTACATATATATACAAGGTTAAACATATATGAGGTCTCACATGTCATATGTAAAGAAACTGATCTGGATACTAGACAGGAGGAAAAAAGTGTTACGAAACAAGACGATTCTGCTTGTTAAGGTTCTCTGGTAGCACCACAATTCAGAAGAAACTACCTAGAAGTTAGAGAGCCAGATGCAAGAACAGTACCCTTGACTTTTTGAAGAATAACTTGGTTCTAATTTAGAGGACCAATTTTCTTGAATGAGGGGAGGAATGTAAGGCCCATAAATTCATATGTATTCTTTATGATTCTGTGATGTACAAACAAGTTACATTATATATGAATCATAAGAAATGAATGTTTTTAAGTTCTAAGTGTGAATGAAATGCAAAATGAGTAGTGAAGCAAGCGAATATGAATTCACCTTTGAAAATCTAGGAAAATTGCAGCTGGAATGCTGCAGATGAAGGGCAGATCGATCTCATTGCAAGGGGAGATCGATCTCATCGCCTTGAAATGCAATGTCAAAGCATATTTCAAAAGGAAGATAGATCCCTCATTCAAACCAGATCGATCTCTAAAGGATTCTGGATAGCAAAGATCAATCTCTTCTCAAAGCCATATCGATCTCTTAGTGATTATGCTTGGCCAAGATCGATCCCACACCAAGAGGTAGATCTATCCCACCTTCTAAATGTTGAATTCTGAAAGAGTTCAAACACAGGGCAGATCGATCTCTTATTACTAGGAGATCAATCTCATGAGGTAATTCTATAAAAACCCAACTGCTGCATCTTCTTTCCTCGAAAACAACAAATTTCTCCATTACAGCAAAGTGAAAACCTAGCTTTCTCCCTCTAAGAACCATCACCTTTCAATCAAATTTGAGAGAGATTTATTTTAGCAAAATTATCCCTTGTGAGGACGAGAACAACATAGTTGAAAACTAGAGGCTGAAAATTTGGATTAAAGGAGCAAAGTGATTTTCCCCAAATTTGGTAAAAAGAGGAAAAGTCGAGCTAGGTAAGATATCAATACACCAACTTCAAGTATGTTAATATAGGCATTTTGGTGAGTAGATGTATGTTTTGTTGGCTGAAAATACCCTTAACATGTTAAATCCTCCAAGATCTAAAATATGCTTAGTGTGATTAAGTGAGAGAAAGTCTATCTGGCATGGATTTAATGATGATTTAAGCATGTAGTGATGTTATTAAGCATGTATATATGATTGTAAGATAGTTTTGTGAAATACATGGGTTGGAATAGATGATGATTCAAAATAGGCATATGATATGTATGGAGAAATGCCATAGTGGAAGAAAATGAGGAACTTGAGGCATTGTGAGATTAATGCATGTTCAATTCAAATCAGTAGACTTGATGAGTCTAATAGGTTCTTGAGAAATAAATTGTAAAATCGAAATGGACTTAAGAGAGAGTAAGGTTCAATAAGATGTAATAAGGCCAAATGGGTGTAAAAGGACTAATGCATTGATTTAAAATTCATGCGAGTGAAAATTAAGTATATTAAGGTATACAAATATGAATGGTTATTTATAGCTCCAGAGTTTATATTGGGAGCTGATTGGACTGTGAGATTTAGCAGCACCGAGGAAGTGAGGTCACGTGACGTGATCAGAGGTAAGGGACTTTTACGGGTAGTTCGAGATATCTATACGTATTCTCATCTGCGTTTGTATTTCACTTAAGAAAATAGTCTGCGGACTAGAAAAAGGGTAAATTGCTATTTCACCCAATTAAGGGTAAAAAGCTTAGGAAGCATGTTTGTGACTATTTTTAATGTTGTTTGACAGTTGCATGGATAGACTGGCTATTGTTTTCATGTTATATGCGAAAACAGCACGTGATAGTGCCGATTTGATTTAATTGAGTGAATTCATTTGAAATAAGCCATTTATCAATTTGTGTGAAAACAAATCGTGCTAGAGCATAGCTCACACTGGATTTTGTATGTTTTCCACCCCATTGGTGCTAGAGGGATACTCACACTAGATTTTATATGATATGCATCACATAGTACTTGAGTATTTCTTGTATGTAAGACCTGAATTTTTGATGTAGCATATCCCTTATGATTCTTATATGCACAAATATTTTATATGTTGATTGAATCATAAGAAGAGTATTTACTACAATGAAATTGTAAGTAAAGTGGTAAAACATCCATAAGCTACGTAAAGGCCAAATAAGGGCTATAAGAGCCACAGGCTAAACCGAGAGGATCTAAATCATTATGACTGAAGGGAAGAACTTATGATGTGAAAATATAGAGAACTCAAGAAGGAAAGTCGGTTTGATTTGGTCCCGAACATGTTTAAGTAGAGGAAATGCCAAAAAGGGACTAAACGAGTCCGAAATGGTCCGTTTGAGAGGTATTTGATATATTCGCCTCTCGAAAAAGGCCAAAACATAAAGATGAGAGTGTGAACCATGGAAAGTGATACTTTTGGATTTTTGAGAAAAAAAAGTCAAACGTGGTCAATGGTTAAGAAAAGTGAACTTTTACCATAGTTGACTAACCATGGTTAGAAATTAACGTATGGAGAAAAATTTGGGGAAAAATAATTTTAGCTAAAATACAAGATATTCATCCCTCGAAGTAAGGAAAATTTATTTGAATGAATTTTAGATTTAATTTAATGGTTAAAAACGTAATGGGCCAAAGTTGGAAATTTTAAAGCTCATTAAGGTATAAATAAGTGTGGGTCGAATTTGGAAAGCCCAATGGGCCGAATTGTTGGGCCATTTGGGGGCCGAATTGTTGGGCCATTTGGTGGCCCAATATGAAGACAAATGAAGGCCCAATTGGTCAAAAAGTTTTCATCCAAAAGCCCAAAAGAAAAGCCCAAACTGAAAGCCCATTAGTATAAGTTGAAAACTATTATTAAAAGGTAGCAAAATTCAATTTGGTAACCATCACTTAAACAAAGGTAGCAAAGTCCAATTTGATAACCTTAACGTAACCCATTAAAAGTCAATTAAGGTGGCTGAAATTGGTGACATAATGGCTAAGTCTTTGGCTTATAAATACCATTTGTTGACCTTGAATGATAGATTTTGAAATGACAAAACATTAATGTACTTATCATTTGTAAATAACTAATTCTAAGTGATTATGTTGAAAACATATTGCATAAAAGTTCACTTAGAAGTTTGTCAAGCTAAACCTTCGTAAGAAATTTAAAATCAATGAAAAATTGCCTAAAAGATGTGTCAAGATCGATCTCAAAATGGATGAGATCGATCTCACCCTTACAGGCCTTGCAAGATCGATCTCAAGGTTAAATGAGATCGATCTCACTCTGGCAGAATATCAGACCAGTATTTTTATGTAGCTTGTTCCTTATGATTTATACATGTACAGACATGTATTGAGTTATTTAAATTATAAGAAGAGTATTTACTAGATTTAAGTGTTAGTGAAATGCTTTAACACTTAAAAACTACATAAAAGCCTAATGTGAGCTATAAGAGTCACAGGCTAAACCGAGTGGATCTAAATCATTCTTACTGAAAATAAGAACTTAAAATGAGAAAATATAGAGAGCTTATGAAGGAAAGTCAGTTTGATTTAGTTTCGAACACAGAGAAAGAGATTAAAAGCTAAAAAGGGTAAAATGGACCTTTTTAGCGAGTTAAAGTATTTAAGGTGTTTCGGGTGTATTTACCTACCGAAAACGGCTAAAACGTAAAGAGGAGAGTGTAAGACATAAGATATGACACTTTCAAAATTTTGAAAAAAAGTCAACTTAGTCATGATTAAGGAAAAAGTCAACTATAGTTAAGAAAAGTGGACTTTTACCATAGTTGACTAACCATGGTTAAAAATTAACCCAAATATGGAAAAAAAATTGGAGAAAAATATTCTTGGTCAGAATACAAGATAATCATCCCCGAAAGTAAGGAAAATTTATTCGGAAGGATTCCAGATTTAATTTAATGGTTAAAAATGCAATGGGCCAAAGTTTGAAATTTTAAAGCCCATTAAGGTATCATAAGTGTGGGCCGAATTTGGGAAGCCCAATGGGCCAAATTGTTGGGCCAATTTGTGGGCCTAATATTGAGACAATAGTAAAAATTTCAGCCCAAAAGCCCAAAGGAAAAGCCCAAACCGAGAAGCCCAATTAAAAAGCCCATCAGTATGAGTTAAAAGCCATTAATGAAAGGTAACAAAGCCTAAAATGATAACCATTACCTAAACTTTTTGGAAGTCAATTAAGGTGGCTGGATTTTAGCTTAATGACTAAGTAATGGACTTATAAATACCAGTCAACACATAATCATCTTCATCCTTTCATTTTCAGCAAAGTGAAGAAACCATAACCGAAAAGTTTTCTAAGCTTTCTCTCACTAGAAATCACTAGGAAAAAGGCATATTTGGAACTTGCAATCTTCATGAAAGTTGTTCCAAATTGAGAGGAGAGTGACATATGTTGGAATTGGCTATCAAGGAGCCATAGTGTGCAAACTGTGAGGCTTCAAAGTTTCAGCCAAGTGTTAACACAAATACTACGTATAATTTCAAGCTTCCAACTTCATATATGTTAATCTATGAGTTATATGGAGTTGATTGGTATATGTTTTATGGATTGAAATACATGAAAACACTATGAACATGTGATGGTCGAAAGTTGGTATATGAGTTTTGATAAATACCCATGTGATTTTAAGACATGTATAGGTTGATATGCATGTATACATGATTATGACATGGTTAGTTATAATCAATTTGTTCATATGGATGATTGTATGATATGGCACATAAGGTATTTGATAAAATGCCAACATGAACTATAGGAAAGGCTTAAGACATGCCAACCAAGTGTTTGTGAAAATGCCTAAGTGAATTTGGCTAAACAAATGGATATGGATGGCATACAATGGTGTGACCGACGGCATGGAGTGCTCTTGGCCATGGCATGTGGCCGAGAGGTCCAATGGGCCAAGCCCAATTATTTTAGGCCCAATGTGATGTAATGGGTCTAGGACAAGCCCAATAAGAGTTGATGGGCCCCACAAGCCCAATAGGCCCAACGAAAATGAATAGTAAAATAGAAATGGGCTTAAGGCATGTGAGGCCCATTAAGGTTTATTAAAGCCCATTAAGGGAAATAGATTGTATTTAATGTGAAATACAGTAGGAAAAATATAATTAACTTGATAAATGGTTATATGCAGCTCCAGAGATTATTGGAGGAGCAAATCGGACTGCTGGATTGAGCAACGTTGAGAAAGTAAAATTTCTCGAGTGATTGCAAGTAAACGACTTTTGTGAGTAATTAGAGATACCTGCACGTATTTTCGTCTGCTTTTACATTCACTTAAAAACTCTGAGGGTCAGAGAAAGTGAATAATAATTATTGTGACCCGATAGTGGCAAATTACGATTTTACCCTTAGTTAGGAAAAAAGTCAACTTTTGTGAAAAGTTGTAAAAAAAAGCATGGAAACCACCATTTTGAGTGTTTTACTGCTGTTTAGCAGAAGAATAAATAGATGGGCTAATGATTTTAAGGTTGATATGAATTAAGCACACTTTATAGTGCTGATTTTGATGTTTTGAAAATCATCCCTTTTTAAAGAGCCATCTATCGAATTATGTGAGAATAAATCGTGCTAGAGCACAGCTCGCACTTGATTTCATATATTTTCCACATATATTAGTGCTGGATTGTGATTCGCACTAGATTTTCATGACATGGATGATAGAGTGCTGGAGTTATTACTTTTACTCAGTTTTATATGATATATGCATGAGAGAGTGCTGGAGCGATTAGCTCGTACTCGAATTTTACATGAGATACATGACAAAGTGCTAGAGCGTTGCTCGTACTTGATTTTTCATGATTTATACATGACATAGTACTGGAGCTATTGGTCGTACTTGATTTGATGAGTTTTGTGCATAGCATGGTACTGGAGCTATTGCTCGTACTTGATTTGAAACATGAACTATGCATTGACCTAGTTGCTAGAGGTTTACTCGCACTAGAGTTTGAGTTTGTGATGTGAAATAGTGTTTGAGCGGAGTGTCGACTGTGAGTCACGCTCAAAGGCGCTCACTATAATGTGATATATAATAAATGTTGAAAACCATGCTTGATTTCCTCGTGTAGGCTGAGTGTCACACTATGAGAGGTTCGCATGTGGATTTAGAGACGCGGTATGATATTCTATGGTTTGAGGGCTAAGACCTATGGCAGGCACCTCGACTGTGATGTAGGGTCCACGAAGTACGTTGTACCATGCGAATTGCATGGAGTATATTATACCGTGTAGTGTTGTGGAGTTGAGGAGGATATAGCTGGCGGTTGTGATGAACTGACCCCCTCCCATTGCAGCAGTGATGCCCCGCACACCGAGATCTATGTTGCCTGGGATCACCATTATCGGATATGGCCATAGTCCAGGATATTATTGCATTTCACCACAGAGTCTCACATGATATATCACCTGATTGACTGATTTATTTACGGATAGACCTGAGGGATGGGTCAGAATCCGGTTGTTGTGATGTGAATGATTTAAATGCCATATTTACTGTGATTTAAATATACATGGCATGGTTTATCTAAAGGCATTGTGATATTATAAAGATGCATTATTTTGCACTACATGCCTACATTTGAGAAAGCAAGCATGATTTCTACACATGGGATTTAATCTGTACAAGTATATATATATATTTAAAGATATGCTTTTAAAGTGAGTTAAGGAAACGATGTTTTTGAGGCATAGCGTTATTTTGAGTAGATAGTGTAGATATCTACTTGCTTGCCTGATTTCCTTACTGAGCGCGTTGTATGCTCACCCCTCTTTCTTTTACATCTCTCTATAGAGCATCAGCAGTAGAGTGAGAGCATTTGAGGGATAGTATTCCTATTGTCCGCTGCTATTTCCTATCGATCGACAGGTATACATATTTTGTACGATTATGTATCTAAACATAGAAATAGCATAGTGATGTATACGATATATATTATGGGGAATGTATTTGTTTTAGCTTTTATATGATCTCACATGTATTATAAAAGAAATTACAGTCAGTAACAGTATATTGACATATATGTATGAAAATGGATGATATGGTATGCGAGGAAGCTAACATCGAATCATAGCCCAACCATTGAAGAAAGGAAAGGTAAGTTAAAAATGCAAAAAAATTGTAAGGGTTTTGGTTAAGTCAGGAAGGGTCTTAACACAGAAGTCTTACATGCTTTGCAAGATCGATCTCTAAGAAGTAAGAGATCGATCTCATTTTGGTAGAGGAGTTAAAGGATCGATCTCAAGGTATTCTAATATTGATCTCCTATTGGTCGAGACCTTTTGAGATCTATCTCATGGGGTTAAGAGATCGATCCTCTATGAGCAGGAACATTATTTACAAAGGGCAAATCGATCTCTAAGAAGTAAGAGATTGATCCCCTCAGGTAAGGGAGATCGATTTGGACCACTTCTGCAGAAGTCCAACGGCTATTTCTGCAGGAACTCAATGGGAGAAAAAGCATTAAATGCTTCACCTACCATTTGGCTGTATAAAAACAAGCATTGAAGACATTTGGGAGACAAGAAAAAGTGCAGAAAAAGTCTGAATATTCTTGAGAGAACATTCCTTTTTTCTTCAGCAATTATACTTTAAAGTGTCATTAAAAGCTTGTGTTGAAGCTATTCTTCCTACCTTTCAAATAGAGCCTTTCATTGTATTCACTCTTTGTTCAAAAGAAAAAGGGAGAGTTCCTCTGTGAGAAAATTGTGTAAGAGTTGAATAGCTATATCTGTATAAGAGGTAGAGAGGTTATTCCTTAACTTTGAAAAGGAAATTGTATTGACCACATTGATAGTGAAAGAGATTCCTTGACAAAAAGGTCAAGATGAGAGGACGTAGGCAAGCGATTTGGTCGAACCTCTATAAATTCCTGAGTTTGCTATCCTTCTTCCTTATGTCTTTTTTTTACTGCAGATTATTCAATTGATTATTTATGTCACTTATTTGTTAAATTGCAATTTTATCAAAAAGAGGTTAAACTTAGCACATATTTAGAAAAATCGATTCACCCCCTCTCAGTTGAGCCAACAATTGGTATCAGAGCTTGGACTCTTTGATTATTAAGGAGTAATTTCCTAAGAGTTAGAACGATCCGATGGCTCATAACAGTGTAGCAACTAGTCTAGTAGGAGAAGGGCACTCCACAATTAGACCTCCCATGTTCAACGGTGAACATTATGCCTATTGAAAAACTAGAATGATGTTTTTCATTCAAGCTAATGATTATGAGGTATGGAGAATTATTATCAAAGGTCCACAAATCCCAACTAAGAAAGTAGAGGGAAAAGAAATCCCAAAAGAGGAAGATAAGTGGGATTTCAATGACATGAAATGTGCTCAGTTGAATGCAAAGGCCATGCACACCTTATTTTGTGCATTAGGGGCCAATGAGTATAATAGAGTCTCCGGCTATGAAAATGCCAAACAAATTTGGGATAAGTTGGCAATCACACATGAAGGCAAAACCTAAGTCAAGGAGACTAAAGTAGGAATGCTTACTCATGACTACGAGTTATTTAGAATGAAACAAAATGAGTCAATTAGTGATATGTTCACAAGATTTACTGATATAATTAATGGACTCAAATCTTTAGGTAAAACCTACTCCAACATAGAGATGGTTAAGAAAATCCTTAATAGCTTACTGAAATCTTGGGAAGCTAAAGTAACTGCTATTCAGGAGTCAAAGGATCCACACACATTATCATTGGATGAATTAATAGGGTCACTACTCACCTATGAAATGAAATTGAAAAGAAATGAAGAGCCACCTAAGAAAGTAGGAGTAGCTCTAAAATCTACCACTCAAGAGGAATTAAAGGAAGATAAAAATGAGAGTGATGATTAAGAGGATTTTGAAATGGTAATGTTTGCCAAAAGATTTAATAAATTTATGAGAATGAGAGGAAATAGTGGTTTTAAGAGAACTCATAAGAAAGAACAAAATAGAGGAGAAACAAGTAGGAACGATACTATTGTATGTAATGAGTGTAAAAAACCAGGCCATATTAAATTTGAATGTCCTTTGCTAAAGAAATCTATTGATAGGAAACGAAAAAAGAAGGCAATGATGGCTACATGGAGTGATAGCGACAGCTCCGATGATGATGGAAGAGAAGAAGTAGTCAATCTTTGCTTCATGGCTCTAGAAGATGATAAGGTATTATCTACATCTAATGAATACTCTTTTGATGAGCTACAAGATGCATTTGATGATCTTGCTATGGAATATGAGTGCATGAACTTGAAATATAAAAAGGTAATATCTAAACTAAAAAGAGAAAATGAAAAGTTAATAAATGACAAAATAGAATGGGAAAAGAGTTTAGAAAGTGCAAATCTAGAAATTAAGGATTTAAAAGAAAAGAATAATAACGTACATAATTCTTTTTTCTAGATTCTATATGGGGCAACAAAAATTAGATCATATGTTAGAAACCCACAGAGCCTTCTTTGACAAAAATGGTCTAGGATATAATGGCAAGATTAAAGAAACTCACTTAAAGAACTTCCTAGTGAGTAAATAAAATAAATACAATCTATCTCATACTTGCTCACTTTGTAACAAAATAGGACATCTATCAAAAGATTGCAAAGTTAGAAAAACTACTCTTAAAGGAAAGGTAGTTAGGAAGGTTTGGGTACCAAAAAATGTGGTAAATTCAAAAGATATTGATGTAATATTGAAATGGATCCCAAAAGGATCAAAACTTCTGCTTACTAACTCCAAAGGACCCAAGAAAATTTGGGTACCTAAAACAAAAGTTTGAATGATGATTGTAGGAGCTTGAGCATTGCTACAAGGCAAAGACAAAGGAAGCTTGGTACTTGGATAGTGGATGCTTAAGACACATGACCGGTGATAGAAGCCATTTCAATTACTTAAATCAAAGGCTGGTGGAGAAGTCATTTTTGGAGATAACTCCTAAGGCCAAATTGAGGGAAGTGGCTCTATTGGTAATGATTCTTTCTCTATCGAACATGTATTACTTGTTAAAGGACTAAAACATAATTTGCTTAGCATTAGTCAACTTTGTGATAAAGGTTACAAAGTAATTTTTGATTGCTTGAATTGCCATGTGATAGATACAAATCAAATAAAGTTCTTTTCCTAAGACATAGACAAGGTAACATATATATTGTATATTTAAATGAACATAGAAATGAAAATGTATGTTTTATGGTTGAAAAAGAAAATGAACCTCGGTTGTGGCATAGGAGACTAGGTCATGCTAGCATACATGTATTATCTAAGCTAGCTAGAAAAGACCTTGTTGTAGGTTTACCTAAGTTGTTTTATGATAATGACAAAATTTGTGAAGCTCGTGTCAAAGGAAAACATAAAAGAATATCATTTAAATCTAAAAATTATGTGTCAACTACTAGACCTCTTCAACTACTTCATTTAGACCTTTTTGGCCCAACTAGAACAAGTCTTGGGGGTAAGCACTATGGATTCGTAATTGTATATGATTATACTAGATTTACATGGGTATTTTTCTTAAGAGTTAAGAATTAAGCTTTAGAAAAATTTGTCACTTACTTAAAGATAGCTCAAAATGAAAAAGGTTATACCATCACTAGTGTTAGAAGTGATCATGGCAAGGAATTTGAAAATCTTGGTTTTGATGAATATTGCAATGATCAAGGGATTAGCCATAATTTTTCAGCTCCTAGGACACCAAAACAAAATGGGGTTGTTGAGAGGAGAAATAAAACATTAAACGAAATGGCTAGAACAATGCTTTATGAAAATAAATTACCTAAGTATTTTTGGCCTGAAGCTATAAATACCTCATGTTATATCATAAATAGAGCAATGGTTAGGCCTATTTTAAAGAAAACACCATATGAACTTTACAAGGGAAAGAAACCAAATATTAGCTACTTTCATCATTTTGGTTGCAAATGCTATGTCTTAAATAATGGAAAAGATAACCTAGGAAAATTTGATGCTAAAAGTGATGAAGGAATTTTCTTAGGATATTCATTAAACTTAAAGCATATATAGTCTACAACAAAAGGACATTAATGGTGGAAGAGTCGATCCATGTAATATTTGATTAGTCAAATGCTACAACTAGAAACTTTCGTAATGATGAGGATGTAGAAATATTTAATGAAGTCTTAGAAGAACCCTCAAGCATGAAAGATAATATCAATGGTGTAGAGGATCATGATGTTGACAAAAGAGAAGAGATAATTGGGCAAAAAAACGTAGAGAGAAAACCTAGATGTTCAAGAGAACTCAATATGTTAAAGATGGTGAAATAGTTGGTGATCCAAATCTAGGAGTTAAAAAAAGATCTTCACTAAGAAATGTATGTCAATATATAGCTTTTGTATCTCAAATTGAACAAAAAAATGTCAATGAAACTTTAGATGATGATAATTGGTTTTTAGCTATGCAAGAGGAACTAAATCAATTTGAGAGAAGTAAAGTGTGGAATTTAGTTCCTAGACCTAGTGATCATCCTATAATTGGAACTAAATGGATCTTCAAGAACAAGATGGATGAAAATAGTGTGATCATAAGAAACAAGGCTAGGTTGGTAGCACAAGGTTATAGGCAAGAGGAAGGAATAGACTATGATGAAACCTATGCATCGGTAGCAAGATTAGAAGCAATAAGGATGTTACTTGCTTTTGCATGCTACAAAAATTTCAAGCTATATCAAATGGATGTGAAAACTGCATTTCTAAATGGATATATAAATGAGGAAGTTTATGTAGAGCAACCTCCCGGTTTTGAAAATCCAAATTTTCCTAAACATGTTTACAAACTTTCTAATGCACTTTATTGGTTGAAACAAGCTCCTAGAGCTTGGTATGAGAGACTCTCAAAGTTCTTAATAGAAAAGGGATTTTCAAGAGGAAAAGTAAACACAACATTGTTTATCAAAAATCAGAATAAGGATTTACTAGTTGTTCAAGTTTATGTAGATGATATCATTTTTGGATCAACCAATGAATCCTTATGTCAAGAGTTTGCTAAGATTATGCAAGCTGAATTTGAAATGAGTATGATGGGAGAGCTCACCTATTTCTTGGGACTTTAAGTAAGGCAAACTAAAGATGGGATTTTTATCAATCAAGCTAAGTACACCAATGACTTGCTCAAAAGATTTGGAATGGATAATTGCAAACCTCAAGCAACTCCAATGGGCACTAACATAAAGCTTAATAAAGATGAAAGTGGTAAGTGTGTAGACACTAAGCTATATAGGTCTATGATTGGCTCATTGCTCTATCTTACAGCAAATAGACCTGATATTATGTTTAGTGTGTGTTTATGTGCTAGATTTCAATCCTCACCTAGAGAATCACACTTACTAGCTACAAAAAGAATTTTTAGGTATCTTAAAGACACACCTTTACTAGGACTATGGTACCTTAGAGACTCTACTTTTGCTCTTCATGTTTATTCTGATGCAGATTTTGGAGGATGCAAAATAGATAGAAAAAGCACTTCAGGAACCTGCCAATTTTTAGGGAATAGATTAATATCTTGGTTCTCTAAGAAACAAAATAGTGTAGCACAATCCACAACTGAGGTACAATACATAGCAGGTGGTAGTTGTAGTGCTCAAGTGTTGTCGATTAAGCAACAAATGAGAGATTATGGTATGACATGAATCAAGTATCAACTAAGTGTGATAATACCAGTGCAATTAATCTCTCCAAGAATCCAATTCAACACTCTAGAACTAAATATATTGAAATTAGGCATCATTTCCTTAGGGATCATATGCAAAAGGGGGATATAGTTCTAGAATATATTGATACAATGCATTAACTAGCTGATATTTTCACAAAACCCCTTGAAAGAGAAAGATTTTGTGTTCTTAAAGGTGAATTAGGATTGATGAATGCTCCTTGATGTGTTTAACTTAAAATTGCTCTATCAAACTCATTTTCACAAAGTTTTTCAACTGTTTTCAAGGCAAATTTGTGAGAAAGACCGATCCTTGTTCATTGTAGATCGATCTGGCTTACTCTAAATAACCTATAAAGATGGGTCATGACTAGGAGATCGATCTTCTAATCTTTAAGATTGATCCCCTTCAAGTTCTGTAATTTTAAGATCGATCCTCTATTCAATTGAGATCGATCTCCTTAAGCCTCTGTGTAACTCAGATCGATCTGGTCAATCTAACAGATCGATCTCCATAAGTCATGAGAAAATAGAGATCGATCTCTAGCTCTAAAAAGATCGATCTCCTTAGGTTTCTGGAAAAGAGAGATCGATCTGGTCACTCGATAGATCGATCTCATTAGCCCTGGGCTATATAAACCGTCTCAAAAATTCCTAAATCAGAAACTCAAAATCCCAAAATCCCAAAACCCTAACGCAAATCTCTTCTAATTCTCTGTGTCTCTTTGTCACGACCCAATTCCATTCTCTTTAACCGAAATCACTGAAAATTTTTCGCGTTTTACTGTTACCTTACCCAGTCGTGAACTAAGCTCACCACACACTGTTGGGCTGTGAGTCAATAATAAACACCACATCTCATTCATTCTCAATTAATTAAAACGATGTCATACATGTGCATTTAATCGTGTACTTATACGAGTACATGTTTTACTGACATCTACATCCCCCATAAGTACAACTCAAAAGAATACTGTGCTTTTACATTGTTTAGATACAAAAAGAATCACTGTGTATATACCTCTTAGCGATGGAGATGCAGCGGAGTCCAAAATAATACGCCTCAGTCCTCACTGGGCTACTATGCATGCTCTGTAGGGGGGAAAATAGAGTGGGATGAGCAACCACACGCTCAGTAAGGCAATAATGCAAGCATGGTAGATAACAATTCTATCTACATGCTGATAGTGTTATGCATAAATCGTTTATAGTAGGAGCATGAGGAATAAAACTATGCCATGTGAATATACATATATATCATGCATCAAATCATGTGCATTGGCATATAAAACATGGTAAAGACATCATGTATAAAACATCTCATGCTCAATCTCATTTAAATTCATAAAAGGGCAATTCATTTAGAAACCTCCTTTTTGAACCAACAACATAACACCACCAAATCAACTCACAATCACAACCACATTTACATTCCACAATTCACGCATGTGTATAAATCTAGGTCACTATATCAAAAGTGCCTATGTGAACCATTACATCATAAATCATCCCAGACCACACGCATCCAGGTGTGCGGGGTATCATGCTGGCACGAAGATGGATTATCCCTCGCCAGACTTTCTCATCACATAACCATCATGCGGTACATCTTACTCCATGTGATATACACGGTACAGCGTACTCCGCAACTCATATCGTGATCGGGGGTGCCATTCCTAGGTCTTATCTACCCCATACCAAGAGTTTTCCATATTCCGTGAAGGAGAGCCTCCCTGCCGAACAGAGCCTCCCCGCCTAACAGAGCCTCCCTGTCTCCTTGGGCTTAAGGATGTTAGCTTAAGGATGTAGGGCTTAAGGGTCCTTTCCGTAAGAGAGCCTCCCCACCGAACAGAGCCTCCCCGCCTAACAGAGCCTCCCTGCCTCTTCGGGCTTAAGGATGTCAGCTTAAGGATGTAGGGCTTAAGGATCTTACCTTTACCATACCCATGTAGGAGAGCCTCCCTGCCCAACAGAGCCTCCCCGCCTCTTTGGGCTTAAGGATGTTGGCTTAAGGATCCCACCGTAAGAGAGCCTTCCCACCGAACAGAGCCTCCCCGCCTAACAGAGCCTCCCTGCCTCCTCGGGCTTAAGGATGTTAGCTTAAGGATGTAAGGCTTAAGGATCTTACCCACTTTCACAACCCTATACGAATCCCATTGTACAAGCTTGTGCGAGCAAAGCTCTAGCACGACTCATGCATCATGCATCTTCTCATAAAGAGGCGCGTACGAGCATAGCTCTAGTACGGTTATACTCATAAGATAACCATTCACAATCCACGTACGAGCAGAAGCTCCAGTACGGTTTATAAACATCATCACAATTCAATTTCAAAGTGCGAGCTAAGCTCAAGCACGTTTCACACAAGTGAAAACATAGAAATCTCGCGCGAGCGAGGCTCTAACGCGAATTATATCACATACACGCGATAGGCGGCTTACATGCATTCAAAACATCTCATAATATGCTTAGTGCCTCGTATAGGCTATTTCACAACATCATTCAAGTACTAGCCAGCCTATCCTTTTATTTGCTCAAATCAAAGCATTGTGTTTTGTAAAAGCATTCAAAACACATGATTTATGCAATTATTAGCCTTACTATCCCTTTTTCATAACATCCACTTCAAATCCAAAACCACGCATATACCCATCATCTTTCACGAATACCATCAACATTTATTTGAGCAATCATGCATTTCATAAAAACACCCGATATTCACCCACAAGTTCAAAGTACGAGCAGCTACCTCTATATACTCACAAAATTCCCTTACCTGGAATCGCGATGGTGATTCCACTTCCTTAAGCTGCTTACTCGTACGGTTCGGTTTGCCTTCAACGAACTCTTCGGGGACTGCACAAAATCGTATCCCGCATTATATTCGATCCATACAATGCAACCCTTGTGCTTGCTATAGGCAATTTAACCTATAGCCTCTATTAAAGCTTATTGGGCCTCGTTTCATTACTTTACCCATAACTCGAGTCTATGGATCTTCTGAGGCCTATTAACTTATTCAAAATCGATGTTAAATCGACATTAAGCTCATAGTGTTCATATTCCATGAATTCCTCACTATGGCATTTTATCAATCATAAACATACCCATTTTCACAATTTCTCCAACTCACCAAGTAATTCCATTTAACATCTACAATCATAAACATTACCCCAATAACAACTTTAGCATGCCATAAATCATAAGCTCATTCAATCCCACATATCCTCACATTATACCCATTTTAGCTTTCTAGGTCACACCACTTCCACTACATTCCTAGGTAGTTTATCCATCAATACTCATACCAATCAACTCCAAAGTCAATTAAATAGCTAATGCATTTGGATTGGAGTGTTAGAATCTTACCAATATGATTTCTCTTCTTGCTCCAATTGGTAATGCCCTAACTCCTTCAATTCCAAAAATGGGAAAATGCCCTCTCACTATGTTGTTCTCCTCTTTGATAGGAACAACTTTGCCTCTAATGATCTCTCTCTAAATCTCACTGAAAATGGCTGATTTTAGAGAGGGAAAGTTAGGTTTTTGGGGTTGAAATTGTAAAGTTTGGTGTTTTTCCGGGATTTCCAGATTTTTCAGCTCTCCTTATATAGAAATGACTTTAGGAGATCGATCTGGTCCAAGAGGAGATCGATCTGGTCCCTTAAAATCCCTCTTTTTCATGGCATTTTTAAGCCTGAGATCGATCTGTCGAAGCAATGAGATCGATCTGTCTAGGCATGAGATCGATCTGTCGAAGCATGAGATCTATCTGCTCCCAAACAGAGAGCTAAGGAGATCGATCTGGGTGCTTGGGGATCGATCTTTCCACTACAGAATGCTTGAGAGATCGATCTGGCTCCATTGGAGATCGATCTGCTCAATTCTTTCGCCCAAATAAGAGCATTCTGGCTCTTCCAGATCGATCTCTCATCCTATGAGATCGATCTGGACCTCATGTTTTCCAGATTTCCTGCAGTTTCTTTGCTGCAACTCATACCAACACATCCTTAATCTATTGCCATGGCCATTTTCTCATCCATCCACCTTTATAACTTGAAAATGGCATCCATTCATACCTTATGCACATTGAAACTTGTGTACATTCATTGTATGTTCAAAGGTATGCTACATAAAACCAAATGGAAGCATAACTCCATTCCATTTTACCACACTACTCATCTTGAGTCTCAATCACATCTATCACTTGCTAGAACACATTTCTCCGTATTCATACTCAATGAAACTTGTATGTACGTTACAATTTATATTACACATACATACATTGAATCCATGGACTTACATCAATCATACTTTACATTACAAGTCCATTCACATTATTTGATCCAATTACACACATTACCCTTATACATATACGGGGTCTTACATTCTTCCCTCCTTCAAGGAATTTGGTCCTCCAAATTAGAACCAAGTCACTCTTCAAACAGTTGGGGGTACTTCTCCCGTATCAAGTTCTCCAATTCCCACGTGGCCTCTTCCGCCGTGTGGTGTTGCCAAAGCACTGTCACCAAGGGAATTATCTTATTCCGCAACACTTTCTCTTTTCTGTCCAATATCCGAACCGGCTTCTCAACATACGTCATACTCTCATGGAGCTCCAACGGCTCATATTTTATCACGTGTGCCGGGTCCGGGTGATACTTCCGAAGCATCGAGACGTGGAAGACGTTGTGGACACTCTCGCCAAGTCCGGTGGCAATGCCAATCTATACGCCTTTTCTCCCACTCTCTCTAAAATCTCGAAGGGTCCGATATATCTAGGGCTCAGCTTGCCCTTCTTACCAAATCTCATAATACCCTTCGATGGTGATACCCTCAGAAATACCGACTCACCCTCATCAAACTCCAGTGGTCTTCGTCTCTTGTCAGCATAACTCTTTTGTCGGCTCTGAGCTGTCCGTAATCTCTCACATATCAACTGGACGTCCTCAGATGCCTGCTGCACTAAGTCTGGAGCAAAAATCTGTCTGTCACCCACCTCTTCCCATCCAATGGGGGAACGACATCTACGCCCGTATAATGCCTCATAGGGTGCCATCCCGATACTAGCATGATAGCTATTATTATAAGCGAACTCGGCTAACTGCAAGTGGTCATCCCAGGAGCCTCTATAATCCAGCACACACGCTCTCAACATATCCTCGAGGGTCTGTATAGTCCTCTCTGACTGCCCATCTGTCTGAGGATGAAAAGCGGTGCTAAAACTCAATCGGGTCCCCAGCGCTTCCTGAAAGTGTTCCCAGAAATGGAAAGTGAAGCGGGCATCCCTATCAGAAACAACGCTCGCTGGTACACCGTGTAGCCGTACTATCTCTCGGATATACAGGTTCGCCAACTGACTCAGTGTATCGGTAGCTCTCATAGCCAAGAAATGGGCGGACTTAGTCAACTGGTCCACAATAACCCATATGGCATCATGACCTCTACGGGTCCTCGGCAACCCCATCACAAAATCCATGGTGACATGCTCCCACTTCCAGGTCGGTATCGGTAGAGGCTGCAATAATCCTGCAGGCTTCTGATCCTCTACCTTCACTTGCTGACAAACGAGACACTTAGCGACATATTCCGCAATGTCTCTTTTCATTCCAGACCACCAATAAACCTTCCGAAGGTTTTGATACATCTTGGTACTTCCCGGATGTATCGTATACTTCGATGAGTGAGCCTCTGAATACGGCCAATCAACTCTGGCTCTAGTCTCAAACTAGCCATGATCTCAAATCTCTCAGATCCAGGTGGGGTTACATCCAAACTGAGGTTCGCAAAGTGTTCTAACAATTCATGTTCCCGTACCATCATATAAGACACCAACCCAAGGTTCTTTCTACTCAAAGCATCGGCAACTACATTTGCCTTACCCGGGTGGTACTTGATTTCACAATCATAGTCTTTCAGGAGTTCGAGCCATCTCCTCTGTCTCATATTCAGCTCTTTCTGCGAGAACAGGTATTTAAGGCTCTTATGATCTGTGAACACCTGAAATTTCTCACCATAGAGATAGTGGCGCCATATTTTCAAAGCAAATACTACGGCCGCCAACTCTAAATCATGTGTCGGGTAGTTCCTCTCATGATCTTTCAACTGTCTAGATCCATAGGCAACTACCTTCCCATCCTGCATAAGCACACAGCCCAGTCCTTGGTGTGATGCATCCGTATACACCGAGAATCCTCCTGAGCTGGTAGGAATGGTGAGAACTGGAGCAGTCGTCAATCGACGCTTAAGCTCCCCAAAACTCCTCTCACATGCCTCATCCCATGTAAACTTAACATCTTTACGCGTGAGGCGTGTCAACGGAGCAGCTAGTCTGGAGAAACCCTCTACAAATCTCCGATAATATCCTACCAATCCCAGGAAACTTCTGATCTCAGTTACTGTCTTGGGCTGTTCCCACTGCACAACTGCCTCTATCTTGGATGGATCCACTGATACCCCATCCTTAGACACAACATGCCCCAGAAATGAGATCTGTTCCAACCAAAAGTTACACTTGCTGAGTTTGGCATACAATTCTCTCTCTCGGAGGGTCTGCAGAACTATCCTCAAGTGCTCCTCATGATCTTCCCTGGACTTGGAATACACCAAAATGTCATCTATGAAAACAATCACAAATTTGACCAGGTATGGCTTGAATATATCATTCATCAATGCCATAAATGCTGCGGGAGCATTCGTCAATCCTAATGGCATCACCAAAAACTCATAGTGGCCATAACGGGTACGAAATGCTGTCTTGGGTACATCTCCACTCCTGATCCTCAACTGATGGTACCCTGACCGCAGATCTATCTTAGAAAATACTTCGGCTCCCTGGAGCTGATCCAACAAATCATCGATTCTTGGAAGGGGGTACTTGTTCTTAATGGTGGCCTTATTCAACAACCGGTAATCTATACACAGTCGGAGGCTTCCATCCTTCTTCCTTACAAATAGAACCGGTGCTCCCCAAGGTGAGACACTCGGTCTAATAAACCCCTTCTCCAACAACTCTTGCAGCTGTTTCTTCAGCTCTTCCAATTCTATCGGAGCCATTCTATAGGGTGGCTTCGATATCGGCTCTGTACCAGGCACTAACTCAATGTAAAATTCCATTTCCCTTTCAGGTGGTAGTCCTGGTAATTCATCCGGAAAGACATCAGGGTAATCCGTAATTACGGGTATGTCTTTCAATTCCGGGTGTGCCTCATCTATATCGACCACGTATGCAATGAACCCTTCACATTATCCTCTCCGTCGTTAGTAACATAAACCATCACTCCACATTCATCATTTATCAAAAACAATAAATTTATCTCTCAAGCAATATGAATTTAAAATCATACTCCTTTTATTTACAACAACCATGCTAGTTCCATATCATTTCTTTTCATCAAAGTTTATAATAAGATTGTCTAATCCTGAAAACATCAATGTTTTGGCATGACAATCCATCACAACACGATTGGTAGCCAACCAATCCATTCCCAAAATTACATCAAAATCATTCATATTTAATAAAATCAGATTGGCTATCATTCCCTTCCCCTCTATCTTTAATTTACAATCCCTACATACATGCTCAGTCAATTGACTATCATTCATGGGTGTGGAAATCATCAACATTTTATCCAACAATGTTGGTTTCACATATTTCAACAATTTATGTGCAAAGGAAGGTGATATGAAAGAATGTGTGGCATCAGGATCAAATAATACCAATGCTTCTAAATCAAAGATTCGGATGGTACCTTTTATCACATCCGTCGAAGCATCTGCGGTGTCCTGATCCAGTGCATGTACTCTTCCTCTGCTCACACCCGCAGCCTGTTTCCCTTTTTCCTCAGCTGTAGCCCTCCTCCTCGGGGCTGCTGTCTCAACTGGAGCTCCCTCAGGCTCCTTGCCCTTCTGTGGGGCAATCTCCATCTTCTCGGGACAATACTTAGCCATATGTCCTGGTCTCTCGCATCTAAAACACACCATAGGGGTCATCGGACAGGGCCTATTCCGATGAAATCTCCCACAACTCCTACACTGATCAGTAGTAGGTCGTGGTCCCCCAATAGTCATGCCCCTCGGCGCAGTCAAGGCTGGGTATACGGGAGGTCTAACAGCTCTCTCCCGCACCTCCTCAATCTTTGGCCTCTTCTCAAAAAATCTTTGGCCATCTCTCTTGGCCACTCTTCCGAACCCGGATCTCTTCCGATCCTTGTCCTTTTTAACACTGACTCTCCCAAGCTCGGAGGCATTTCGCTCAAAATCTTGTTCACATAACTGAGCCTTATGTACCGCCTCCTCATAAGTCACAATATCGAAGGGAGCTAGCTTAGTCCGGATGGCCAATCTCAATCCATCCATGAACTTCTGAATCTTCCGGGTCTCACTACCCATCGTGTCAGGGTCATATCTTCCCAATGACATAAACTTGGACTCATACTCGTCCACAGTCCGGTTCCCCTGAACCAAATTCATAAATTCCATCCGTAATTTCCTCTGTGCGGTAGCTGGAATATACTGTCTCCTGAAGGCCTCTAGAAATATCTCCCACGAGATCTCAGAGTGTCTGGCCCTCAAAATAACCTCGGTGGACCTCCACCAATGCTCGGCCTCGCCTTTCAGCATAAACACGGTGAAGGCAACCTTCTCACTTGAAGTGCATCGGAAAAACCTATACAGTTTCTCCATCTCACACACCCAATCCTCCGTAATCACTGGGTCCTTCACCCCTCTAAACACTGGGGGTTTTAGCGCTTGAAACTCTCGCAGCCTGCTCAAGTCGCAGTCATAACCCAAATCACTACCGCTCTGCTGTGGAGCGATAGGAGAAGCTATATCCTGAGCCGGAGGTGGTGTAACAGTAGCTGTCTCAGCAGTCTGAGGTCTCTCCGCCTCCGCAGCTGCCTGTCCAGTAGTAGGCTGTGCCGCGGGACCTCGTCTGTCACCGGCGACCAAGGCCTGCGTGACTATCTCCACCAAACTCTCAATACTCCGCTCTAACCTAGCGAAGCGAGCCTCAGTATCACCTACTCTCTCAGCAGGGTTCTGTGGAGCCTGCTCAGTCTGTGGCTCCGCACGGCTCTCAGGCCCACCTCTACGGCCTCTAGCACGTGCTCTCGCCCCTCTACCTTTGCGTGTAACTGGCATAATGCCTAACTCCCTGTATTATAATAATTTATTAAGCTCAATCCATCACAGTATACACAGTTATATCTATACAAAAGCACAGTACTATGGGGATGTACTTTCCTACATTTTATTAATGACTCACATCAGGCCAACACAGCTCTGATACCAATCTCTGTCACGACCCAATTCCATTCTCTTTAACCGAAATCACTGAAAATTTTTCGCGTTTTACTGTTACCTTACCCAGTCGTGAACTAAGCTCACCACACACTGTTGGGCTATGAGTCAATAATAAACACCACATCTCATTCATTCTCAATTAATTAAAACGATGTCATACATGTGCATTTAATCGTGTACTTATACGAGTACATGTTTTACTGACATCTACATCCCCCATAAGTACAACTCAAAAGAATACTGTGCTTTTACATTGTTTAGATACAAAAAGAATCACTGTGTATATACCTCTTAGCGATGGAGATGCAGCGGAGTCCAAAATAATACGCCTCAGTCCTCACTGGGCTACAATGCACGCTCTGTAGGGGGGAAAATAGAGTGGGATGAGCAACCACACGCTCAGTAAGGCAATAATGCAAGCATGGTAGATAACTACTCTATCTACATGCTGATAGTGTTATGCATAAATCGTTTATAGTAGGAGCATGAGGAATAAAACTATGCCATGTGAATATACATATATATCATGCATCAAATCATGTGCATTGGCATATAAAACATGGTAAAGACATCATGTATAAAACATCTCATGCTCAATCTCATTTAAATTCATAAAAGGGCAATTCATTTAGAAACCTCCTTTTTGAACCAACAACATAACACCACCAAATCAACTCACAATCACAACCACATTTACATTCCACAATTCACGCATGTGTATAAATCTAGGTCACTATATCAAAAGTGCCTATGTGAACCATTACATCATAAATCATCCCAGACCACACGCATCCAGGTGTGCGGGGTATCATGCTGGCACGAAGATGGATTATCCCTCGCCAGACTTTCTCATCACATAACCATCATGCGGTACATCGTACTCCATGTGATATACACGGTACAGCGTACTCCGCAACTCATATCGTGATCGGGGGTGCCATTCCTAGGTCTTATCTACCCCATACCAAGAGTTTTCCATATTCCGTGAAGGAGAGCCTCCCTGCCGAACAGAGCCTCCCCGCCTAACAGAGCCTCCCTGTCTCCTTGGGCTTAAGGATGTTAGCTTAAGGATGTCGGGCTTAAGGGTCCTTTCCGTAAGAGAGCCTCCCCACCGAACAGAGCCTCCCCGCCTAACAGAGCCTCCCTGCCTCTTCGGGCTTAAGGATGTCAGCTTAAGGATGTAGGTCTTAAGGACCATACCCATGTAGGAGAGCCTCCCTACCCAACAGAGCCTCCCCGCCTCTTTGGGCTTAAGGATGTTGGCTTAAGGATCCCACCGTAAGAGAGCCTCCCCACCGAACAGAGCCTCCCCGCCTAACAGAGCCTCCCTGCCTCCTCGGGCTTAAGGATGTTAGCTTAAGGATGTAAGGCTTAAGGATCTTACCCACTTTCACAACCCTATACGAATCCCATTGTACAAGCTTGTGCGAGCAAAGCTCTAGCACGACTCATGCATCATGCATCTTCTCATAAAGAGGCGCGTACGAGCATAGCTCTAGTACGGTTATACTCATAAGATAACCATTCACAATCCACGTACGAGCAGAAGCTCCAGTACGGTTTATAAACATCATCACAATTCAATTTCAAAGTGCGAGCTAAGCTCAAGCACGTTTCACACAAGTGAAAACATAGAAATCTCGCGCGAGCGAGGCTCTAACGCGAATTATATCACATACACGCGATAGGCGGCTTACATGCATTCAAAACATCTCATAATATGCTTAGTGCCTCGTATGGGCTATTTCACAACATCATTCAAGTACTAGCCAGCCTATCCTTTTATTTGCTCAAATCAAAGCATTGTGTTTTGTAAAAGCATTCAAAACACATGATTTATGCAATTATTAGCCTTACTATCCCTTTTTCATAACATCCACTTCAAATCCAAAACCACGTATATACCCATCATCTTTCACGAATACCATCAACATTTATTTGAGCAATCATGCATTTCATAAAAACACCCGATATTCACCCATAAGTTCAAAGTACGAGCAGCTACCTCTATATACTCACAAAATTCCCTTACCTGGAATCGCGATGCGTGATTCCACTTCCTTAAGCTGCTTACTCGTACGGTTCGGTTTGCCTTCAACGAACTCTTCGGGGACTGCACAAAATCGTATCCCGCATTATATTCGATCCATACAATGCAACCCTTGTGCTTGCTATAGTCAATTTAACCTATAGCCTCTATTAAAGCTTATTGGGCCTCGTTTCATTACTTTACCCATAACTCGAGTCTATGGATCTTCTGAGGCCTATTAACTTATTCAAAATCGATGTTAAATCGACATTAAGCTCATAGTGTTCATATTCCATGAATTCCCTCACTATGGCATTTTATCAATCATAAACATACCCATTTTCACAATTTCTCCAACTCACCAAGTAATTCCATTTAACATCTACAATCATAAACATTACCCCAATAACAACTTTAGCATGCCATAAATCATAAGCTCATTCAATCCCACATATCCTCACATTATACCCATTTTAGCTTTCTAGGTCACACCACTTCCACTACATTCCTAGGTAGTTTATCCATCAATACTCATACCAATCAACTCCAAAGTCAATTAAATAGCTAATGCATTTGGATTGGAGTGTTAGAATCTTACCAATATGATTTCTCTTCTTGCTCCAATTGGTAATGCCCTCAACTCCTTCAATTCCAAAAATGGGAAAATGCCCTCTCACTATGTTGTTCTCCTCTTTGATAGGAACAACTTTGCCTCTAATGATCTCTCTCTAAATCTCACTGAAAATGGCTGATTTTAGAGAGGGAAAGTTAGGTTTTTGGGGTTGAAATTGTAAAGTTTGGTGTTTTTCTGGGATTTCCAGATTTTTCAGCTCTCCTTATATAGAAATGACTTTAGGAGATCGATCTGGTCCAAGAGGATATCGATCTGGTCCCTTAAAATCCCTCTTTTTCATGGCATTTTTAAGCCTGAGATCGATCTGTCGAAGCAATGAGATCGATCTGTCTAGGCATGAGATCGATCTGTCGAAGCATGAGATCGATCTGCTCCCAAACAGAGAGCTAAGGAGATCGATCTGGGTGCTTGGGGATCGATCTTTCCACTACAGAATGCTTGAGAGATCGATCTGGCTCCATTGGAGATCGATCTGCTCAATTCTTTCGCCCAAATAAGAGCATTCTGGCTCTTCCAGATCGATCTCTCATCCTATGAGATCGATCTGGACCTCATGTTTTCCAGATTTCCTGCAGTTTCTTTGCTGCAACTCATACCAACACATCCTTAATCTATTGCCATGGCCATTTTCTCATCCATCCACCTTTATAACTTGAAAATGGCATCCATTCATACCTTATGCACATTGAAACTTGTGTGCATTCATTGTATGTTCAAAGGTATGCTACATAAAACCAAATGGAAGCATAACTCCATTCCATTTTACCACACTACTCATCTTGAGTCTCAATCACATCTATCACTTGCTAGAACACATTTCTCCGTATTCATACTCAATGAAACTTGTATGTACATTACAATTTATATTACACATACATACATTGAATCCATGGACTTACATCAATCATACTTTACATTACAAGTCCATTCACATTATTTGATCCAATTACACACATTACCCTTATACATATACGGGGTCTTACACTCTTATTCTCATAATCATTCCGTTGGTAAGTTTTTTATCATTAATCTTATTCCTCATCAATTTTCGACTCTACATTTTGGTTTTTAAAAAAAAAAATTATAGATCAATCTGCTAATATCTGTCATTCTACTATTCACACTGCTGTTCATCCTGTCTTAGGTGTTAGAATTAGTGAATCATTTACTGTCCTTAATCTTAGGGAATTCATATTCTAGATTGCTTTAAGATATTCCCTATTTAGAATTCTTGATTGAAAATAGCCATGCCTCGTACTAAAACTCTTGCAAATTGAAACACACGACAACCTTCTGCAAGCACACAAGCCACCACGTTTAGCCGCTGTTTTCAAACCCCGGCCAAATGAAAAAGATTTGATGAACAATTTTTAACCTTACCCATCAAACATTGGCGAACCATTGACTTTTCCTTTCTAAATCGGATTGATTTTCCTTACCTCGCCAAATTTGAGGAATTCCAGTGGCTATCATTCCTCAAAATCAAAATCTTGGTTCCCCCAAATATTGTCTGTGCATTCTTTTCAAATGCCAAAATTGTCACAGCCCCAAACAATCCTTGTCGAACTATAGGATTCAATACTTTTTTAATGGCCAAATCAATTTACATCGATAAAAAACTCCTAGCAGAAGTCTTCGGAATACCCGATTCTGGGCTTACCAATGAAGACAAAGAGGTCATTCTAGATTTTCCTCTCTCAAATGATCGAGCTACCGAGTTACCCATGCACCCACGTCTACTACATCTTATCATTTCATGGAATCTTTGTCCTTTTGCTACATGTCATTCAACCATTAGGAAACTCGATACGTTTTGGATCCACAACATCTATTCTTCCTCCGTTCAACGCCCAAATCTAATTCATTTCATTTTTAAAGACAAGCTAAAAATCATTCGGGGTCAAGCCAACACCATAGTATACCCACAGCCTCTTGCTTACCTTCTATAAAAACTTGGTGTTGATTGTACTGGTGAAGTTGGTGAGCTTACTTCCCAAAAGAGCGTTATCAATGTTAGCACGTTGCACCATGCGAGATACTATAAAGATGACGCTGGTACTTGGCATAAGAAGACAGCTCTCCACACATAAGATGAAGAGATGGAGCTAGCTGAGCCTTCCGCACCTCCGACTGAACCTTCAGCACCTCCCGCTGAAGATACTGCAACTGTTGCTTCATCCTCCGACACCATGGAATCCGTTATGGCTATGCTTCTGCAACTTAATCAGAAGATGGATGAGGGATTTACAAATATCCAAGCCTCACAACAAGCTATGGTTATGGATCTTAATTGGAGGATGGATGAAAACTTTGCAATTCTTTACGACACACAGCAAGCTATGTTTGACGAATAGCAAGTAACCCGAACCCGTGTAGATGAGCTCTTAGAGTGCTTTCCTCCTCCATCTTAGGATTCTCGTGCTTTACTTGGTTTTCAGTTGTACTTGAATTACTATTTTGACATGAATTGTGATCTCTTATTTTGAAATGACTTACTTCTAGTTGTTTATTTCTGATTGTGTTATAAAGTTGGTTTCTTCCTATCAGTGTTTGAAGTTGCTTATGAACATTAAAATGCATGCCTTCATGATATGACAAAAAGGGGGAGAGAAAGAGTGCATTTACTAAGAGGGAGTAAACTAAGGGGGAGCATATATTAAGAGGGAGCAAATTCAAATGTTACAAATGACTTAGAAACCAAAAACTTGAAAAAGTTTTGTCATATCAAAAAGGGGGAGATTGTTAACCTTGAATGATAGATTTTGAAATGACAAAACATTAATGTACTTATCATTTGTAAGTAACTAGTTCTAAGTGATTATCTTGAAAACATATTGCATAAAAGTTCACTTAGAAGTTTGTCAAGCTAAACCTTGGCAGGAAACTTAAAATCAATGAAAGATTGCCTAAAAGATGTGTCAAGATCGATCTCAAAATGGATGAGATCGATCTCACCCTTACAGGCCTTGCAAGATCGATCTCAAGGTTAAATGAGATCGATCTCACTCTGGCAGAAGTCTTACAGGCTTTGCAAGCATTGCAAGATCAATCTCTAAGAAGTAAGAGATCGATCTCATTTTGGCAAAGGAGTTAAAGGATCGATCTCAAGGTATTCTAAGATCGATCTCTTATTGGTCGAGACGTTTTGAGATCAATTTCATGGGGTTAAGAGATCGATCCTCTATGAGCGGGAACATTATTTTCAAAACAGAGATCGATCTTTCTTTAACAAGAGATCGATCTCCCTGAATAAAGCTAACCAGCAGATCGATTTGTCGATATGTAAGATCGATTTACCCATTGTAAATTTACTCCTTGTTGCAGGCTCAGGAACAAGAGATCGATCCCCTCAGGTAAGGGAGATCGATCTTGACCACTTCTGTAGAAGTGCAATGGCTATTTCTGCAGGAACTCAACAGGAGAAAAAGCATTAAATGCTTCACCTACCATTTGCCTGTATAAAATAAGCATTGAAGACATTTGGAAGACAAGAAAAATAGCAGAAAAAGTTTGAATATTCTTGAAAGAACATTCCTTTTGTCTTCAGCAATTATACTTTGAAGTGTCATTAAAAGCTTGTGTTGAAGCTACTCTTCCTACCTTTCAAATAGAGCCTTTCATTGTATTCACTCTTTGTTCAAAAGAAAAGGGGAGAGTTCCTCTATAAGAAAATTGTGTAAGAGTTGAATAACTATATCTGTATAAGATATAGAGAGGTTATTCCTTAACCTTGAAAAGGAAATTTTATTGATCACATTGATAGTGAAAGAGATTCATTGACAAGAAGGTTAAGAAGAGAGGACATAGGCAAGCGATTTGGCCGAACCTCTATAAATTCCTAAGTTTGTTATCCTTCTTCCTGATCTCTTTGTTTTACTGCAGATTATTCATTTGCTTATTATTGTGACTTATTTGTTAAATTGCAATTTTATCAAAAAGAGGTTAAACTTAGCACATATTTTAGAAAAATCGATTCACCCCCCTCTCGGTTCAGCCAACACCATCCAACACATAATCATCTTCATCCTTTCATTTTTGGCAAAGTGAATAAACCATAACCAAATAATTTTTAAGCTTTCTCTCACTAGAAATCACTAGGTTAGAGACATATTTGGAACAAGTGATCTTCATGAAAGTTGTTCCATATTGAGAGAGGAATAACATATATTGGAATCAGCTACCAATGAGCCATATTGAGAGAGACAAAAATCAAGGAAGTTTCGGCCAAAGTGGGAAGTATAAGCTAGGTGAGTTTTCAAGCTTCCAAATTCATATATGTTAATCTATGTATTATATGGAGTTGATTTATATATGTTTTATGGATTGAAGCACATGAAATCACTATGAACATGTGATGGCCGAAAGTTGGTAAATGAGTTTTGATAAATACCCATGTGATTTTAAGCCATGTATAGGTTGATATGCATGTATACATGATTATGGCATGGTTAGTTATAATCAAATTGTTCATATGGATAGTTATATGATGTTGGCATATAAGGTGTTTGATAAAATGCCAACATGAACTATAGGAAAGGCTTAAGACATGCCAACTAAGTGTTTGATAAAATGTCTAAGTGAATTGGCTAGTAAATGGCCATGAGTGGCGTGATGTGGCATGACCAGCGACATGATGGCTTTCGGCCACATGCCATGGCCGAGAAGGCCAATGGGCCAAGCCGATTTGGTTTCAGCCCAATGAGCTGTTATGGGCCTCAGACAAGCCTAATAAGAGTTGATGGGCTCCACAAGCCCAATAGGCCTAACGTAAATGAATAATAAAGTGAAATGGGTTTAAGACAGTGTTAGGTCCATTAAGAGTAAACAGGCCCATTAAGTGAAATAGATTATATTAAATGTGTAATACAGTAGGAAAAATATAATTAACCAAATAAAGGGTTATATGCAGCTCCAGAGATTGTAATAGGAGTGAATCAAACTGCGAGATTGAGCAGCATCGAGGAAGTGAGGTTACGTGACGTGATCCGAGGTAAGGGAGTTTTACGAGTAGTTAAAGATACCTGCACATATTTTCGTCTGCTTTTACATTCACTTAAAAACTCTAAGGGTTAGAGAAAGTGAATAATAATTATAGCGACCCGATAATGGTAAAATTACGATTTTACCCCTAGTTAGGAAAAAAGTTAACTTTTGGGAAAAGTTGTAAAAAGCATGAAAAACCTATTTTTGAGTGTTTTTACTACTGTTTAGCAGAAGAGTAGATAGATGGGCTAATGTTTTCATGGTTGATGTGAAATAGCACAATTTATAGTGTTGATTTTAATGTTTTGAAAAAGCATCCCTTTCAAAGAGCCATCTATCGAATTATGTGGAAAACAAATCGTGTTGGAGCACGACTCGCACTTGATTTCAGATGTTTTTCACATATATTACTGCTAGAGTATAACTTGCACTCGATTTCCATGACATGCATGATATAGTACTAGAGCATTGCTCGTACTCAGTTTTATATGATATGCATGACAAAGTGCTGGAGTGAATTGCTCGTACTCGAATTTTACATGAAATGCATGACAGAGTGCTAGAGTGTTGCTCGTACTTGAATTTTTACATGATTTATACATGACATAGTACTGAAGCGATAGCTTGTACTTGTTTTGATGAGTTTTATGCATAGCATAGTATTGGAGCGATAGCTCGTTCTTATTTTGAAATGAGAACTATACATGACCTAGTGTTGGAGGTTTACTCGCACTAGTGTTTGATATTTAAGATGCATAAACAGTGTTTGAGTGGAGTGTCGACTGTGACTCGTACTCAAAGGTGCGCAATGTAGCTTTACGTGATATGTAAGACATGTTAGAAAAATCGTGACAATTTTCTCGTGTAGATTGAGTGTCGCACTATGAGATGTTCGCACGTGGATTTAGAGACGTGACAGTTTTTTTCATAGTATGAGGGCTAAGACTTATGGCAAGCACCCCGACTATGAGTTATATCCACGGTATGAGGGCTAAGACCTAAGGCAAGCACCCCAACCGTGAGGAGAGAGTCCACGGGTGTACGTTGTACCGTGCGAGTGGCATGGAGTACACTGTACCGTGTGTTGTTGTGGAGTTGTGGAGTTGATAGCTAGCGTTGTGTTGGACTGACCCCCCCATTACAGCAGTGATTGCCCCGCACACCGAGTACTATGTTGCCTGGGATCACATAATAGGATATGGCTATAGTCTAGGAGAGTATTGCATTTAGCCACCGAGTCTCACATGATATATCACATGATTTTATGATACCGGTAGACCTGAGGGATGGGTCGAAACCCGGATTGATGTGTTGTGATTTTGAAATGCCATATTTACAGTGATTTGAATAATGATGGCATGATTTGTCTAAAGGCATTATGAAATTATAAAGATGCATTATTTTGCACAAAATGCCTACTTTTGAGAACTCAGCATGATTTTGTACATGGGATTTAATCTGTACAGCTATATACATATATGTTTTAATAGTCATGCTTTTATAGTAAATTAAGGAAATAATATTTTCAAGGCAGAGCATTATTTTTAGTAGATAGTGTGGATATCTACTTGCTTGCCTGATTTCCTTACTGAGCTATGAGTTCACCCCTTTTTATTTCCCCCTCTCTACAGAGAGTTCGTAGTAGTTGAGCACGGCTAAGGTCTGGTATACCTTGTGTCCGCTGTACTCCTATCGAGTGAAAGGTATACATACACATGTACAATTTTGGATCTAAACATATAAACAGCGCAGAGATGTAAACATATGTAATATGAGGGATGTATTTGTATTTAATAAATGTGAGCTCACTATGAGATAAAAGTACTTACAATCAATAGATAGTTATATTGACATGTAATAATGACAAGATAATGTGGAAGAGGTAACTAATACCGAATCACAGCCCAAACGTTGGTGAAGAGAAAGGTAAGTAAAACGCGAAGAATTTGTAGTGGTTTTTGGTAGTAGAAGTCACGGGCGGTCGTGACATTGTACAAGAATTTTAATGCGATTTAAGCATGATAGAGTACTGGAGCATTTCTCGTACTTAGTTTTATTGATTGATGCATAATAGAGTGCTGGAGCAATGCTCGTACTCAGTTTTACATGACATAGTGCTGGGAGTATTGCTCGCACTAGATTTATATGACTTGTGCATAAGGTCGTGCTGGAGTTTACTCGCACATACCGATTTTGAAAGAGATAACATGAAACAGCAGTGCTAGGAGCCTGTGCAGACTATGTGTCACCCCAATTATATGCTCGGACGTGTATTTGGAGATATGACGGAGGGCTATCGAAACTATTATCCATGGTATGAGGGCTAAGATATATGGCAGGCACCCCAACCTTGATATTGGGTCCATGGAGTACTTTATGCCATTTATGTCACATGAAGTATGATTTACCGTGAGTACACGATGATATAGAGTTGTTGGCTGACAGTTGAGGATTTGACCCACCTCCCGTTACAGTAATTGTGAGGCCCCGCACGTCGAGTACTGTGTAGCCTGGGATCACAAAAAATGGGATATGATCATAATCCTCGAACATGTAGTCACCTATCTCATCTCACTTGATATTTCTTATTTGAATTGTCACATGATTTTATAAATTGGGTAGACCCAAAGGTTGGATTGAGCCTGGACATGTGACTTTGTGAATTGTAAAAGGGTAACCCGAGGGATGGGTGAGGCCCGAATTTCCATGTTTTACATGATGATATGCCATCTTTGTCTTGATTTAATTGATATGGTATAATGAAATGTAATTTACAGTATTTACATGATAATGAAATATTTTGCATAAATTGTTGAGGTTATTAAACCAGCATGTTTTCCGCTCATACTGATGATTTGTATCTTTATATATATAATACTTGCATAAATGTTTCAAGAAAGATTACATGCTTTAGATGTGAATCGAAAAGGAAATGATTTCATGGCATGAGCATTATATTTTGTAGATAGTGCAGTTATCTACTTGCTTGCCTTATTTCCTTTCTAAGCTGTGAGCTCACTCCTTTTTATTTCCTCCTCTCTATAGAACGTTCACAATAGTTGAGCACGGATGAGGACTGGTATTCCTTTATCCGATGTACACCAATCATACGAAAGGTATACACATTTGAAACATTTTGTACTAAACAATGTAAAAGCACAATTATGCAAACGAATGTACTGTCGGGGATGTATATGTACATGTATTTGTATTTAATATATGTAAATTACTTATGAGAATAAGTACTTACGGTTAATAGATAATTGTATTGACATGTATGCATGCTATGAAATGAATGTGGTTGTGGTGACTAATACTGAATCACAGCCCAACGGTTTGGTGATTGAATTATGACAGAAGGAAAGGTAAGTAAAATGAGAAACATTTGTAGTGGTTTTTGGTAAGCCACAGGCGGTCGTGACACATAAGCTACGTAAAGGCTGAATAAGGGCTATAAGAGCCAAGCTAAACCGAGAGGATCTAAATCATTCTGATTGAAAATAAGAACTTATAATGGGAAAATATAGAGAACTCATGAAGGAAAGTCGGTTTGATTTGGTCTCGAACACATTAAAGTAGAGTAAAAGCCAAAAAGAGGCTAAACGAGTCCGACATGGTTCGTTTGAGGTGTAATTGATATATCTACCTCCCGAAAAAGGTCAAAACGTAAAGATGGGAGTCTAAACCATGGAATATAACACTTTTGAAATTTTAAGAAAAAGTCAAACTTGGTCAATGGTCAAGAAAAGTCAATGGTAGTTAAGAAAAGTGGACTTTAACCATAGTTGACTAACCATGGTTAAAATTTAACCTAAGGTTAAAAAATGGGGAAGAAATATTTTTGGTTAAAATACTAGATAATCATCCCCCGAAGTATGGAAAATTAATTTAATCAAAATTCGATTAAATTAAATGAGTAAAACACAATGGGCCAAAGTTGGAAATTGTAAAGCCCATTAAGATATCACAAGTGTGGGCCGAATTTTTTAGGCCCATTGGGCCAAATTGTTGGGCCATTTGGTGGGCTCAATATGAAGCCAATTTAAGGCCCAATTGGTAGAAAAATTTTCAGCCCAAAAGAAAAGCCCAAACCGAAAGCCCATTAGTTTAAGTTAAAACCCATTAGTAAAATGTTACAAAATCCAATTTGGTAACCATAACCCAAACCCTTTTCAAGTCAAATAAGATGACTGAAGTTCATGACTTAATGACTAAGTCTTTAGGCTATAAAATCAGCTAGCACATTGTCTTTCTCATCCCATCATTTTCAACAAACAAGGAAACACCATTACCAAACCATATTCATG
Organism: Firmiana major; assembly: GCA_033439115.1. Lineage (NCBI taxonomy): Eukaryota > Viridiplantae > Streptophyta > Magnoliopsida > Malvales > Malvaceae > Firmiana > Firmiana major. The sequence continues at coordinate 35,468,189 of CM065907.1, read as the reverse complement.
CTTTCTCTCTCTAGAAATCATCTACCTAGAGACATATTTGGAACAAGTGATCTTCATGAAAGTTGTTCCATATTGAAAGAGGAATAAGATATCTTGGAATCAGCTATCAAGGAGCTATATTGAGCAACCCGAAAATCAAGTTTTGGCCAAAAAGAGAAGTATAAGCTAGGTGAGTTTCCAAGCTTCCAACTTCATATATGTTAATCTATGAGTTATATGGAGTTGATTAGTATATGTTTTATGGATTGAAACACATGAAAAACCATGAACACAAGTTGGCCGAAAATGGGTATGTGAGTTTTGATGAATACCCATGTGATTTTAAGACATGTATAGGTTGATATGCATGTATAAATGATTATGGCATGGTAAGTTTTAATCAATTTGATCATATGGATGGTTATATGATGTTGGCATATAAGGTGTTTGATAAAATGCCAACATGAACTATGGAAATAGCTTAAGACATGCCGACTAAGTGTTTGATAAAATGCCTAATTGAATGGCTAGGAAAGTTAGTGTGGTGTAGCATGGTCTCGGCCATGGGCCGCATGCATGGCTCTCAGCCACATGCCATGGCCGAGAAGGCAAATGGGCCTTGTCAATGTGGTTTCAGCTCAATAAAGATTGGTGGGCCTCGGACAAACCCAATAAGAGTTTGTGGGCCCCACAAGCTCAATAAACTCAATTGAAATGAATAGTAAAATGGAAATAGGCTTAAGACAGTGTTAGGCCCATCAAGGTTCATTAAGGCCCAATAAGAGTAAACAGACCCATTAAGCGATATAGTCTACATTTATAGTGAAATACAGATGAAAAAGTATAATTAACCAAATAAATGGTTATATGCAGTTCTAGAGATTATCGTAGAAGCAAACCGGACTACGAGATCGAGCATGTAAGACCCGTATTTTGGATGTAAACTTTTTGAAATCATGAGTATGGTGATGTAGTTGCAATGTAAGCATAAGTGGTGTAAGTCCATAGAATCAATGTACATACTTGTGATATGAGTTTGCAATGTACATACACGTTTCATTGTGTATGAATATGAAGAAATGAGCTTTTATAAGTGATGAATGTGATTAGAGCTCAAAATGAGTAGTGTGGTAAATGGAAGGAAGTTGCATGAATCTAAATACTTCCATTTGATTTTATATTGTATACCTTTGGTTATACAATGAATACACGCAAGTTTTAATATGTATAAAGCTTGAATGGATGCTATTTTCAAGTTTCAAAGGTGGAGGAATGAGGAAATGACTATGGCAGCAAATTAAGGATTGTTTGGTGTGAGTTACTGCAGAAAACTATAGCAAATCTGGAAAATATGAAGGCTAGATCGATCTCATAGGATGAGAGATCGATCTGGAAGAGCCAGAATGCTCTTATTTGAGCAATGGAATAGAGCAGATCGATCTCCAATTGGGCCAAATCGATCTCCTAAACATTCTGTAATGAAAAGATCGATCCTCAAGCATACAGATCGATCTCCTTAGCTCTCTGGTTGGAGTAGATCGATCTCAAGTTTTGACAAATCGATCTCATGCTTGAAAATACCGTGAAAAATAGGGATTTGAGGGGACCAGATCGATCTCCTCCTAGTGCAGATCGATCTCATCAAGCTATTTCTATAAAAGGAACAGTGAAATCTGCATTTTTCCTAGATAGAACCATTCTTTCCATTTTAACCTTTAAAACCTAGTTTTATCTCTCTAAAATCAGCCCATTTCCAGTAATATTTGAGGGGAAGCTATTAGATACAAAGTTGTTCATCTTAAAGAAGAGAACAACATAGTTTGAAATCAAAACCTCACTTATTGGATTGAAGGAGCAAGGTGTATTTTCCTTTGGATGAAGAAGAGGAGCTAGACTTAGTAAGTTTTTAATACTTCAGCCCAAGTACATTGTTTATTTATTAACTTTGAAGTTGATTTTTATAAGTAGTGATGGTTGAAAACTACCTAAGATGTATTTGAATAAGTTAGACCAAGAAAATGGAATGAGTTTAGTGTGAGAAATAGTAAATTGAATGAATTGATGAAATGGTGGGTATGCTAAGTTATTATTTAAGTAATGTGGATGATTTGAAGTGGGTAAATGAAGCTACATTATGGATTGAGTGAATTTATGGAAATGAGTATGTAATATGTCTGATAAATGCCATAGTGAGGAAAATTGATGAAATAGGAACATTGTGAGCTTAATATCGATTTGTTATCGATTGGGTATGTATAAATAAGCCTAAAGGAATCCATAGATTCGAGATATGAATAGAGAGATGAAACGAGGCCTTCTAAGTGTTAATAGAGGCTATAGATTGAATTGACTATAGTAAGCACAAGGGTTGCATTATAGCGGACTAAAATAATGTGAAATAGGATTGTGTGCAGTTCCAAAGAGTCCGGTGGAGACGAATCGAACCGCACGAGTAAACAGCTTGAAGGAAGTGAAATCTCGCGATGCGATTTCCAGGTAAGGGAATTTTGTAAGTATATAGAGGTAACTGCTCATATTTTGTGGGTATATAAGGCTTTGGAAATGTGCATGGGTTTATAGAAATGTGTTTGACGATGTATGGAAGTAACTATGTGTATTTGTACGAGATTTGGTTGTTGAAATGGTATTATAAAGAAATGGGATAGTAAGGCTAATAATTGCATAAATTAAATTTTTTGAACATTTTCACAAAACATATTGCTTTGTTTTAAGCAAATTAATGGATAGTGTCACGCCCTCCTCCCACACGCGACTTACCAAAAACCACAATAAATTTTTCACTTTTTACTTACCTTTATCTCCTCAATAGTTGGGCTGTGAATAGGCATTAGCCTCCTCATCCATACATACCTTACCATTCTTTTTCGTATCATACATACATGAAATTCATATCATAAGTAAGTTCATATACTTAAATATAATTACATCATTACATTTACATCCCCAACATTGCTGCCGTGTACATCACTGTGTTTATGCATTGTTCAGATACAAAATAGTGCGTGATAATTCTATATTTTTAGAATTATTTGTGCTTAATTTCCTAATTAATTATTGAAAATTCCTAATTTATTTTGTTAATTATCCCCTTTATTTAATTAAAATTCTCATATTTGCAGATAAATTAAATCCGAATGAATTTTGAATATTTTGGTAGAAAATGGACCGAAATTGGGCTAAAATCGAGATTGAGCCACGTGAACAACACGAGTCATGCCACCTAGCACATCCAATTGGACAAGAAGACCGATGACATGGAAATATCTTTTCAAGAAGCCAATGGTGTGAAGACAAGTGGCCAAAAAAATGCCAACTCATCAATGATGTAGAAATTACAATTTTACCCCTAGTGTGTTTATAAATAGGAAAGGATGACAATTGAAAAGGGATGTAAGGTAGGAGTAGGAGTAGTGTAATGTAGTGTAGAAGTAGGAGTAGTGTTAGAATAGTTTTAATTTATTTTCCTTAGAAGCTTTCCTGAGTATATTGTTTTAGCCATCATTTTATAGTACTGTTCATGCAATTTCTAAGTGAATGAAAAGCTTTGTTTCTTTTTATTTTCTAATCTCATTTTCAATTCGGTTTCCATTGTGTTCATTTACTACTCATAAATTCTGTCCCCTAGATTCCTGCAGATCATTTTATACTTTCCTGTTTTGTGTTTGCATTATGTTTCTACATGTTTTCACATTCGGCTTTGCTACGTCCAGAGTTTATTGTTGTGTAGTGCCATGGTGCATTGTGGCAAAGTTGTCGAGAAGACTGAGTTGAGCTGGCTGGTTGCTAAAAGGAACGTGTTGTTCGGTTATTCTCGTTGGATATAGTTGCTGTTAAGGGGAAGAGAAAATCGAGAACCACGGCACTAGCTCACTATTTAATTTTCGTTTGCCGATTTTGCTTTCATTTACTGTTTTTTTAGCTGCATGTCTTCTTCTTTATAACGTTGTTGAAATTATGTTTTAAAGCATTAGTTACTCTCCCCTGTTCTGCTCTGCTTTATAAATATTGTACTGTTCATTTTCATTTGTCTGTTTAATCAACATTACTCCATGGTTGCATGGTTTCTGCTATGTTTTTGCTGGTTTTCTTTTTAGATTATTTAGCATTTGCGGGTCCGTGCTACTGCAGGAGGCTGGACTGCTGCTGATCTAGCTACTGGGCATTCCCTGGTGTCTGTTGCAGGGAGATGGTTTGTGCTGAAGCAAGGATGGTACGATGCATGAAGGCTTGACAACAACTGTTGTACGTGATTGGTAAGAATGAAGCAGATTCTGGAAGACTGTCGAGGAGCAGCTGAGATTGCAGAACCAGTGCAGGAGTAGGTACACGGGCATACGTGCAGCTGGCGTGGTGGTCTGAAGTGCAAAGCAAGGAACGGGTTGCAGAGTACAGCATGCCGATTGGAGACAGCAGACCGAGAAAGCCTGGATGCTGCACAGATAGCGGCTAGCGCAGTGTATAGTCAGAACCAAAAGCAGAATGCAGCAGGGACAGTAACAGCCAATACAAACCTGGAGCAGAGGACAACCCGTGACCACACCTGAAGAACAATGAAATGAAGCATGAACAGTGTTTGGAGGGATTTATTGGTTGATTTAAATCTAAGGCTTTGTTTGGCATTCAACTCTTGCATTAATCCATTTTTCTTGCATTCTTAGTATAGTTTAATTAGTTGTTAGTCTAAGATAGTTGTTAGTTGTCAATTTAAATTAGTTCTAGTGTTTTAATTTGTTAATTTAATTGTTAGTCTTAATTTTTAGATAATAGTTAGTTTTATATTTTATGTTTTAGGATTTAATTTTAGTTTAGCATTTTACAAGTTACCTTTTGATTTAATCTAGATTAAATGTGTTTCATGCAATTTTAATTTTAATTTAGTCTTTATTTTCATTAAGTTTTAGTTTAGTTTAAATTTGCATTTTAATTAAGTAGTTTAATTGCATTTTAGGTTAGTTTAATTGTAGTTTAATTAATCTTGCTTTGTTATTTTCATATTTGCATTTTATTTTAATTGCGTTAATTAGCTTTAACTGTTTTAATTTCTTTTGTAGGTTTTTTTTTAATTGCGTGGAGCACTGTAAGTAATTTTGCTCGGTTTTCTTTAGTTTTTATTATTTTATTGCTTTTAGTATTTTTAATTCTAGCTATGTAGATCACCCACCTTAATTTCATAATTTGCTAGAATATACTTAGGATAAGATTAACCAGTAGTTAATTAGGCTAACCAACTTCTCTAAGGGACGATAACTCGGGACTCAAATCCCATTATTACTTGTACGACCCGTGCACTTGCGGTAATACCTTTAGGGCCTATCAAGTTTTTGGCGCCGTTGCCGTGGAAGTTTTAATTAGTCGTTAATTGATATCGATAAAATTATGCTTAGGTGTAATTCTAGCTTGTAAATATTTAGGTTGTAAATATTTAGATCCTTAGTTTAGTTTAGTTAATTTTCTGCATTTAATTAAAAAAAATTCTAAGAACTTTCTGATGTTTGCATGCATAGAGCCAGGAGTTTTGATTGCTTCCCTCTAGATCCTGAAATTGAACGAACACTTAGAAAAATTTGAAAGGATTCTAGGAAATTTATAGCTCCGCTGTAAAGCATCATGGCAGAAAATAGGGAAATTAAGACCGTTGGAGATTATGCAATGCCAACTATTGGAGGTTATTATACCGGCATTAGGCCACCAGCTGTCCCTGCTAACAACTTCGAAATTAAGCCCGCAATCCTCCAGATGATCCAGACTTCATTGCAATTCAGTGGGCTCCCTCACGATGACCCACATGCTCACCTTAGGCAATTCTTGGACTTGTGCAACACGTTCAAACACAATGGATTATCTGATGATGCGCTTAGGCTTAGACTATTCCCCTTCTCGCTTAGGGATAGGGTGCGACACTGGTTAACCTCCTTACCTCCAAGATCCATTTCTACATTGGACGAGTTAGCCCATCAATTTCTAGCTAAGTTTTTCCCTCCCTCTAAAATGGCCAGACTCCATAGCGACATATCTTCCTTTGCCTAGTTTGACACTGAATCTCTTTACGAAGCATGGGAACGATATAAGGAGCTTCTTAGGAAGTGCCCTCACCATGGCCTACCTTTGTGGTTGCAAGTCCAGACCTTCTACAACGGACTTACAATCTAAAATAGGACCATTGTTGACGCTGCTGCGGGTGGAGCCCTGATGTGCAAGACAGAAGAGGAAGCTTACGAGCTTTTAGACAAGATGGCGGCTAACAACTATTTATGGTCCTCGGAGAGGCAATTGCCAAAGAAGTCAGCGGGTATGTATGAGCTCGACACGCTGTCTACCTTGACCTCTCAAATCGCTAATCTTACGAAGAAGGTAGAGTCACTCAGTACCCAGCATAATCCTTCTACCAGTCCTAATCCGATTTATTCTATCCAAAGTCCTTTTCTTTCCTGTGAGCTGTGTAGTGGTACCCATTCTGTAGATAGTGTCAGCTCAACTTAGAATCGGTTCAGTATGTTGCCCCCCCTAAGCAACAGAACAACCCTTTTTCAAACACCTATAATCCAGGGTGGAGGAACCATCCTAACTTCTCCTAGAGCCAAAACCAAGGGAAAACTTTTAGTTCTAGACCTGTAGAACCCCCTGTTTTTCAAGCTCCACCGGTTCAGGTACCATCACAGCTGCCATTTCTATACCATCCACCACATCATCCATCCCCACCTCAATTTCAATATCATCCAGCACCACCACCACCACAACCTACGCAACCACAACTTTACCATGCACCAGTAGCTAAGAAGAAGCCTTCACTTAAGGAAATGTTCACGACTATCCTGCAAAATCAAGCTACTTCAATTAAGAACTTAGAGGTTCAGGTAGGACCAATAGCAAATGCTCTTAGCCAACGTCCTTAAGGGACCCTTCCTAGTAACACTGAAGCTAATCCTATTAAGCAAAGGGAGGGTAAGAAATATGTCAAATCCATCACCCTTAGGAGCGACAAAGAGCTAGATGAGCCACAAAGTAAGTCCAATCCTATTGAGCCCATAGTTGAAAAACCCATAAGTTCTAACAAAGCAGCTCAGAAAGAGCAGGAACATCAGGATCAGGCTGCAAAAGAATCCAAGCTAGGCACTTCTTCATCTATACCTTCTTCTATTTCACAACCTTCCTCGCCCTCTGATGCTACACAGGTTCCTACTACATTGCCTCTAGTTAGACCACCTGTACCTTTTCCTCAGAGGTTTCAAAATAAAAAACTAGAACAACAATTCGCTAAATTTATTGAGGTTTTTAAAAAACTTCACATAAACATTCCTTTCGCAGATGCCTTAGAGCAAATGCCAAGTTATGTGAAGTTTTTGAAGGATATCCTCTCTAGGAAAAGGAGATTGGAAGATTATGAAACTTTGGCCTTAACCGAGGAATGTAGTGCCATTATCCAGAGAAGATTACCCCAAAGCTCAAAGATCCCGGGAGTTTTACCATACCCTGCACTATTGGAAATTTATTATTTGGTAAAGCCCTGTGTGATTTAGGAGCTAGTATAAATTTAATGCCATTGTCTATCTATCAGAAGTTAGGAATAGGGGATGCCAAGCCCACCACAGTGACCCTCCAGTTAGCTGATCGATCAATTAAATATCTGAAGGGGGTCATTGAGGATGTCTTAGTAAAGGTGGACAAGTTTATTTTCCCTGCAGACTTTATTATTTTGGACATGGAGGAAGACAAGGAAGTCCCCATTATACTAGGTAGACCTTTCCTAGCTACTGGTAGAACAGTAATTGATGTACAAAAGGGGGAGTTAACGATGAGAGTCCAAGATCAGGAACTAAAGTTTAATGTTTTCAAACCTTTGAAGCTCCCTAATGACTCTCAAGAGTGTTTTAAGATGGAGATTGAGGAGAATATAAGGCTTAAGCATATAATATCTGAGAGAAAGAAGGAAGTAGATAAGGCTCAGGAGGAGTTAATTGTCAACATTTTGTCACCACTTTGGATGACCGTCCTACTCTTCGCCCTGCTGCTGAGTGTTGTTTTCTTCAGCTGCATTTGAAGTGACTGTGTTTTCCTTTTCACTTTATATATAGTTCATTTTTCTTTTTCTTTTCTGTTGTTTCTTTCTTTGTTTGTGTTGCAGGTTTCCTTTCTAGTATTATGCTTTCAATCAAGCTTCAGTTGTTCATCATCATCGAAAAAGGGAGTACTCTATTCTTGAGCTTAAATTCTTATATTATCTGCACACTGAGGACATTGTGCACTTTAAGTTTGGGGGAGGGGATATCACTTGAGCTATTTTGGAAAAATTGGAAAAAATTTCAAAATTTTTTCGAAAATTTGAGAAAGAAATTTTAAAATTTTTTCGATAAAATGAGCTTAAATTGCTTGACATGTAGTTTTCCTATATTTCGATGATATGACTCCATGATTTAGTCTGACTTTGATTGAATGAGAAGCATGGTTATAGGAAAAGTATGAAGTTGAATTCTTGAATTTGTCTTGATTCTGATTGCGATTGCCTCATCTTATGCACATGTCATGTCATGAATCGGTATATTTATTTAGAGAAAGCTTATGTGTACATAGGATTGCATTTGTTCAGTTGATTTTGTGCATCATATTCTAGAATTTGTTTGATCTGATCTCGAGGTGAAATATTAGATCACACTTGATTAGGGAGATGATTTAGGCCATCTTTGGATCGTTTGAGCCTTTCTAGCCTTCCTTATACATATTCTACCCCTAGTCACCCATCTGGGCTAAATAAGCTTTTCTCTATAAATATACCTGCGTTATTTTCCTTAGCTTAAATACTTTGTTCCTATCCCTTACCCCAAAAGCATGAAAAGTCATTGAGATATATTGTGAGCTATATGGGTATTAAGTAATAGTGAAAGAGTATGTATAAAAAAAATGATGAAAAAGAAAGAAAAAGAAAAGAAGAAATAAGAAAAATTCAAAAAAATGTTTAGCAAAATAAATAAGTTTGGGGGAAATAATTAGAGCTCTTATATTATAGATCCTAGAAGTAATGCATGTTAAGGGGTAATTAAACCAAATCGACTTTATCATACCTTTGCCCCAGCCTTACATTACAAGCTTAATGAAGTCCTATTAATCTTTGGTTAAGTGTGACTACATTAGTAGAGAGAGAAGTGAAAAGCAAACTTATGGGAATGATCACATGTCATTGACTTTGCATTCACTGAGTTCCATAATCTAATCCGAATAATGTACTGTGAAGTGACTTAGACATTTTTCACACACTCACGAGGAGTCCAATTTGGGTTAGGACTTATGATTGAATAATTCTAAGTGCTGGACTTGTAATTGTGAGTCTCTGATTTCATAGTCTGTACTTTTTCTTTGAGGATGATATTGGGGAAATTATTGTGTTTTGTACTTGTCATTCCTATAATCATTTTGTTTTGCTTGAGGACAAGCAAAAGCTCAAGTTTGGGGCTGTGATAATTCTCTATTTTTAGAATTATTTGTGCTTAATTTCCTAATTAATTATTGAAATACCCAATTTATTTTGTTAATTATCCCCTTTATTTAATTAAAATTCTCATGTTTGAAGATAAATTAAATCCGGATGAATTTTGAACATTTCGATAGAAAATGGACCGAAATTAGGCTAAAATCGAGATTGAGCCACGCGGACAACACGAGTCATGCCACCTAGCACATCCAATTGGACAAGAAGACCGATGACATGGAAATATCTTTTCAAGGAGCCAATGGTGTGAAGACAAGTGGCCAAAAAAATGCCAACTCATCAAGGATGTAGAAATTACAATTTTACCCCTAGTGTGTTTATAAATAGGAAATGATGACAATTGAAAGGGGATGTAAGGTAGGAGTAGGAGTAGTGTAATGTAGTGTAGAAGTAGGAGTAGTGTTAGAATAGTTTTAATTTATTTTCCTTAGAAGCCTTCCCGAGTAGATTGTTTTAGCCATCATTTTATAGTATTGTTCATGCAATTTCTATGTGAATGAAAAGCTTTGTTTCTTTTTATTTTCTAGTCTCATTTTCAATTCGGTTTCCATTGTGTTCATTTATTGCTCATACGTTATGTCCCCTAGATTCCTGCAGATCATTTTATACTTTCCTGTTTTGTGTGTGCATTATGTTTCTACATGTTTTCACATTCGGCTTTGATGTGTCCAGAGTTTATTGTTGTGTAGTGCCATGGTGCGTTATGGCAAAGCTGTCGAGAAGACTGAGTTAAGCTGGCTGGTTGCTAAAAGGAACGTGTTGTTCGGTTATTCTCGCTGGATATAGTTGCTGTTGAGGGGAAGAGAAAACTGAGAACCACGGAACTAGCTCAATGTTTCATTTCCATTTGCCGATTTTGCTTTCATTTACTGTTTTTTTTTAGCTGCATGTCTTCTTCTTTATAACGTTGTTGAAATTGTGTTTTAAAGCATTAGTTACTCTCTCCTATTCTGCTCTGCTTTATGAATATTGTACTATTTATTTTCATTTGTCTGTTTAATCAACATTACTCCATGGTTGCTTGGTTTCTGCTATATTTTTACTGGTTTTCTTTTCAGATTATTTAGCATTTGTGGGTCGATGCTACTGCAAGAGGCTGGACTGTTGCTGATCCAGCTACTGGGCATTCCTTGGTGTCTGTTGCAGGGAGATGGTTTGTGTTGAAGCAAGGCCAGTACAGTGCATGAAGGCTTGAGAGCAACTGTTGTACGTGATTGGTAAGAATGAAGCAGATTCTGGAGGACTATCGAGGAGCAGCTGAGATTGCAGAACCAATGCAGGAGTAGGTACATGGGCATGCATGCAATTGGCGTGGTGGTCTAAAGTGCAAAGCAAGGAACGAGTTGCAGAGTGCAGCATGCCGATTGGAGACAGCAGACCGAGAAAGCCTGGATCAGCATAGACAGCGGCTGGCGCAATGTATAGTCAGAACCAAAAGCAGAATACAGCAGGGACAGTAGCAGCCAAGACAGACCTGGAGCAGAGGGCAACCCTTGACCACACCTGGAGAACAATGAAATGAAGCATGAACAATGTTTGGAGGGATTTATTGGTTGATTTAAATATAAGGCTTTGTTTGGCATTCAACTCTTGCATTAATCCATTTTTCTTGCATTCTTAGTATAGTTTAATTAGTTGTTAGTCTAGGATAGTTGTTAGTTGTCAATTTAAATTAGTTCTAGTGTTTTAATCTGTTAATTTAATTTTTAGTCTTAATTTTTAGATAATAATTAATTTTATATTTTATGTTTTAGGATTTCATTTTAGTTTAGCATTTTACAAGTTACCTTTAGATTTAATCTAGATTAAATGTGTTTCATGCAATTTTAATTTTAATTTAGTCTTAATTTTCATTAAGTTTTAGTTTAGTTTAAATTTGCATTTTAATTAAGTAGTTTAATTGCATTTTAGTTTAGTTTAATTGTAGTTTAATTAATCTTGCTTTGTTATTTTCATATTTGCATTTTATTTTAATTGCGTTAATTAGCTTTAACTGTTTTAATTTCTTTTGTAGGTTTTTAATTTTAATTGCGTGGTTCACTGTAAGTAATTTTGCTCGGTTTTATTTAGTTTTTATTATTTTATTGCTTTCAGTATTTTTAATTCTAGCTATGTAGATCACCCACCTTTTTCATAATTTGCTAGAATATACTTAGGGTAAGATTAACTGGTAGTTAATTAGGCTAACCAACTTCTCTGAGAGATGATAACTCGGGACTCAAATCCCATTATTACTTGTACGACCCGTACACTTGCGGTAATATGTTTAAGGTGTATCAGTGCGCTTGTATATACCTTTCGCTAGATGGGGAGTGGCAGTGGATCAAAGGAATGCAATACCCCGACCGACTCGATCTACTGACTAAAATCTGTAGAGATGGGGGAAAATGAATGGGATAAGCTATCAACGCGCTCAGTAAGAAAATCAGGCAAGCAAGTAAACATCCATACTATCTACTGAAAATAGTGCTTTGCCTTTCCTTCTCTCAATTCAAAAGCATGTTTAAAATATATATATAATAATAGTACAGATTTAAAATCCGATATACTAAACACATGCTGGTTTATCAATCAGAGGAATTCTTGTAAAACAGTGCATATTTAATCATTAAAGAATACCTCTATATAAAATATGCCATTTACATTCAAAACACAGTAAATATGGCATTTCTCATCACAACACAAACAAATCAATCAGGTTCCAACCCATCCCTCAAGTCTACCCGTATCATAAAACACATGTGATATATCATGCGAGACTTAGTGGCTAAATGCAATAACTCCAGACTATGGCCATATCCTAACATGGTGAAATCCCAGGCAACACAAACTCGGTGTGCGGGTTATCACTACTGTAATGGGAGGGGGGTCAGTCCATCACAACTGCCAGCTATCAACAACTCTCCCCCACAACTCCACAACAAAACACGGTACAGTGTATTCCATGCCACATGCATGGTACAACGTACACCCGTGGACCCTACATCATGGTCGGGGTGCCTGCCATAGGTCTTAGCCTCTCATACCAAGAAAATACATCATAGTTGGGGTGCCTGCTATAGGTCTTAGCCCTTATACTATGGAATAAATGCCACGTCTCTAAATCCACGTGAGAACATCTCAACAGTGTGACACTCAGTCTACATGGAGGAAATCATCACGGTTTTTCTAACATGTCTATATATCACGTAAAATACAGTGCGCGTCTTGAGTGTGACTCACAGTCAACGCTCCGCCTCAAAACACTGTATATGCATGTCAAAATATCAACACCAGTGCGAGTAAACCTTCAGCACTAGGTCATGCATAGTTCTCATTCAAATCAAGTACGAGGAAATTGCTCAAGTACTATGTCATGTACAAATCATGAAGAATCGAGTACGAGCAACGCTCCAGCACTCTGTCATGCATCTCATGTAAAACTCGAGTACGAGCTAATCGCTCCAGCACTCTATCATGCACAAATCACATAAAACTGAGTACGAGCAATGCTCCAGTACTCTATCATGCATTTCAAATAAATGTAGTGCGAGTAAACCTCCAGCACTATTGTATGTGAAAAACATCTGAAATCAAGTGCGACCTGTGCTCCAGCACGATTGTTTCGACGTAATTCGGTAGATGGCTCTTTAAAAATAGGGATGTTAAAAATCACTAAAATCAACACTATAAAGTGTGTTTAGTTTACATTGACCTGAAAACATTAGCCCATCCACCTACTCTTCTACTACACAGCAGTAAAAACCACTCAAAACATCATTTCCATGCTTTTTACAACTTTTCGCAAAATTTAACTTTTTTGCCTAACTAGGGGTAAAATCGTAATTTACCCATATCGGGTCCCTATAATATTATTGGCTCTCTTTGACCCTCAAACAATTTTAATGAATGTAAAATCCAACGAAAATATGCACAGATATCTCTAACTAATTACAAGAGTCCCTTACCTCAGATCACGTAGTGTGACCTCTCTTCCTTTGTGCTGTCCAAACCTCGCAGTCCGGTCACTCTCAATATGACTCTGGAGCTGCATTTAACCATTCACTAGATTAATTTCACGTTTCCTACTGTATTACACATTTAATACAGTTCATTTCACTTAAATGGGCCCGTTTACAGTTATTAGGCCTTAACCCGTATTAAGCCCGTTTTCCACGTATTATTTCCCTTCATCAGGGTCTATCGACTCATTGGGCCTATCAATACCCATTGGGCTTTATTCCAAGCTCTTTGGATAGCCCGTATATCATTTACGACAGTTAATTCAAAATTTCGAATATAATTCACTAAATGCGAAATTTAATCCAAAATGCGTAAAATAAATCTTAAATACGCAATAATCACATAAATTGTCGTAAATGAGCTTTACTTACCCGAGATAATGAGATGGTACGCAAATCGAAATTCGATCGGGCTTCCTTTCGAAATTTATCGTCGAACAACACAATTTTGTATATTTAACTTCGGGTCAATTTTCGATTAAATATAATTTAAATAAATTTATCAAAAATCAAATCGGTCACTTTTGACCTCGTATCGACTTACCCGAAGTCCGGTGAAATCCCAAAAATTTTCCTTTTTCTTTTTCTTTCTTTTTTTCTTCTTTTTCCCCTTTTCTCCTTGGCTGAACGGGTCCGGTCTGGTTCAGTTTTAAAGGTTCTCCCCTGAACCGTCGACCGGTTCAGGGATGTTTTGGCCGTGCCGGCATCGTCCGACTGGTTCTCCGGGTGCCACTGTCGCCCTTCGGTGCGCCATAGCCTGGAGAACGTTCGGCTAGCTCGATCAGACCTTAGCACCGCCGGTGGCTGCCGGATTTCACTTTCTCCTCCGCGGCAAATCCCTTCGTCGATCTCCCTTTTTCGGGGCCAATGAGGCACGTTACCGGTGGCTGGGAGGTCGCAAGGTGAGTGGCTTCCTTTTTCGGTAGCTGGCTCGGCTGTTGGTCGCCCGTGGTGGCTGGTCCGGCAAGCTCTTCTCCCCGTCGGTTTGCTCATTTCTGTTTCCTTCTCTCTCCCCGAAAATTCCAAATTTCAGAATTTCATTTTTTTATATAAATGATTTTTTTATTATTATTTTATTCTTAAAATAATAATAAAAATCCTAAAATATCTTTAAAATATCCCATAAATTCATATTAAATTCATTTAATCCGTAAATGAATTTATCAGTCCGATTTTACCTTTTCGGTATATTTTTTCACTATTTTTGGGCTTGTTTTCCGAGGAGAAAATTCCAAAAATATTAAATAAATTCGTATCTTTATCAATTGAACTCGAAATTCAATATTTTCCTCGATTTTGATCAAGATTCCTCAATTTCATATTTTTAATGAAATTTTCTCATCGAATTTATATCGGATTTTGGTCAATTAACCGTTTTACCCCTGCACTTGCTTGGGAATCACTTTAACCGTTATCTCGCTGCTATGTAGCTTACATGCATTTTTAAATTCTTTAATAGTCGATTGCATGATAGTAAATTCTCTTCTTATGATTCAACTATGAAATAAAGTGTTCGTACACATAGGAATCATAAGGTACAAGCTACATACATAAATCGAAAACACGGGTCTGACAGATAGGCTGGCTAGTGTTTGAATGATGTTGTGTGATAGCACATGTGAGGTGCTAAATGTGTTTTGAGATTGGTTTTTGAATGTTTATGAGCCGTCTATCGTGTTTATGTGAATTAAACCGTGCTGGAGCCTAGCTCGCACTAGATATTGATGTTTTTACGTGTTTGAAATGTGAAACCCGGATTTTTCCCACTATGTTCATTATTTGGGACCATAATTTAAATTAAAGGGATTTAAATAGTTGGACGAAAGATACGGAATTTAAATGAGAAAAGATAGTGAGTCGAGAAGGAAAATCGGTCTAAATTAGTCCCGAACGTGTAGAAGGGTAAAATGGTCAAAAAATCCTAATTTCGGTGTAAATTCGATGAAGAAATTTCATTAAAAATATGGTTTTAGGAAATCTTGATCGATAAAGAAGAAATTATGGAATTCCGAGTCCAATTGGTCAAGATACGAAGATATTACGAATTTTCGTAATTTTCGCCCGGGACATTATCTCGAAAATTTACGAAAAATACACCGAAATAATTAAAAGAAATTAAATTAATTAATTAATTAATAAAATGTAATATGATTTTTGAGATATTTTGAGTATTTTATTATATTTTATTTGATTAAAATATAATATAATATAATATAATATAATATAATATAATATAATATAATATAATAAAGTTAAAAAAAAAAGAAATTGAAACAGGAAATCAGGAATTGGAGATTGAAGGAAACAAAAGACGAAACCAGGGACCCAAACCCAGCCCCGTCTGCATCGGTCACCGCAAGCCATCACCGGAGAACCGAACAGGCGAGAGAGCCGAGCTCGCCGGCACCGACAATTGATGGAGAAACGGTGACCAGCGAGAGAAAGAGTGAAACCGAGAGGAGGAGCGAGAAAGAGAGAGAAAGAGGGAGAAAGAGAGAGAACGACGGCAGATGGAGGCTGGAGGAAGAGAGAGGACCTCGCCACCAGCCAGGGGGAGGTCCGATTTGCCACCATCGACGCCGGAAACGGCGAAAAACTACGAAAACGGAAGACACCACCGACGCCGAGGGAGAAGAGGCCGGATCGGCCACTTTTCGACCAGCCACGACGAAACCGAGGCCAGATCTGAGCTTCGCGAGGTCCCGCGTAGCTGCTGGCGACAGAAGCCGACGAGGAACCGGCCGGCGAAGCACCGAACGGGTCGAACCAAACTGAACCGGACCGAACCGGTTCAGCCAAGAAAGAGAGGGAAAAAGGAGAAAAATGGAGAAAAAGAGGAAAAGGAAAAAGGAAATATTTTCGGGGATACACCGGATTTCGGGTAAGTCGGTAAGAGGTCAAAAGTGACCGATTTAATTTTCGAGAAATTTATTTAAATTATATTTGATCGAAAATTCACCCGAAATTAAATATATAAATTGTGCAGTTCGACGATAAATCACGTACGTGAGCTCGATCGAACTTCGAATTGCGCACTATCGCAAAATCTCGGGTAAGTAAAGCTCATTTACGACAATCTATGTAATTATCGCGCATTAAAAGTTTATTTTACGAGTTACGGATTAAATTGCGCATTTAGTGGATTAAATCAAGATTTTTAATTAAATTGTCGTAAATGATATACGGCTATTCAAAGAGTCTAGAAAAAGGCTCAATAAGTACTAATGGGCCCAGTGAGCCCAATAGGCCTCGATGAAAGAATTAATAAGTGAAAACGGGCTTAAAACGAATTAAGACCCATTAAGGTGTAATCGGGCCCAATAAGGGAGAAATTGGCCCAATTAGCTAACTCGACAGTAATAAATATGAGGAAATTATTTATTGAGTTGAATGCGATTTAAAACGAGGTTTATACCGGTAAAACCGAGCAAAAAGAGTAAAATCGATAAAAGTCAACTTTTGGTCAAAGCTTCGATATAATCACATATTTGGATATGTTGAAATGAATTTAAGCCGTATGTGATAAGTTGACCTTGTTTTGCAGCAGCTCGGTCTATCGACACATTTTACGAGGTAAATTCAAGCATAGAGGAAAGTACTCTACATCAGTCGCTAAGAGGTAAGGGATATAATTTAGAGTAGCGTTAGTACTCCTTCATCCTTACCAACTGTTTATGTATGAGAATTGAATGAGATTTTATGAAATGGATTTCCAACGGTATTCAAACCGAAGCCAAAACCATTTCCCGAGTTTTTAGCATGATTTATATATATGAGATACATTTTTACAGCATATATGTTTATTTCACTTCTGAAATGAAAGTATAGTGTTTTCATGTGAGATTACGGGTTAAAGTCCCGATATGTTTTATGAAATCATGTTTTCATGATACGGGTTAAAGTCCCGAAACAGCTTTTAAGCTATATTTTCACGGTACGGGTATGAGTCCTAAGAAATAACTATTATAACTATGCTTTCCATATTTACACGGGCTAGAGTCCCGCAATGATTTATGAAAATCATGTTTTCTATGAAAATCGGGTTAGAGTCCCGTAATGATTTTTAATACACAGGTATGAGGCCCGAAATGATTTTGATAAATTGGGTAAGAGGCCCAAAATTATTTTTGTGGGGTAAAAAGGCATGATATGACGATAGTCAGAGGATCTGGGGTCGATCTCGTATGGAGACGATCGAAGATCTACCTAGCCGACGGCCAGGGAACGGGCAGGCTCTGACTTGATATGAGAAACGTACGCATAGTCCACACTTGGTGATGCACGTGAGTTCGTGCGTATAGTCCCCATTTAGTGGTGCACGAGAGATAGGGCAGCGTACGACCCTGATCCAGTCCTACGGCTCCCCTGTACAATGGCCATATGTACCTACGATGAACGTCCTACGGGACCAGATGTATGATGTCCTTCGGGACTAGTATATGAGACGATTGCCTGACCCTACACGATGAATTGACGGAATGATATATATATATATGTTTTCGCACATTTCATGCTACCTGTTTTATGATTTTATTGAGCACATATTTTCTATGATGAGATTTTAAGGGTAGCTATGAGTATGTTTTACGAAATGTGCATATGACAATACAATTTCATTTTAAAGTGATAAGCATGTTATGATATGCATGATTAAGTTTTGATATGCTTTTTACTTGTTTACATGACGTGATATGCATATTATATGAGTTTTACTAAAAGGATGCATGATGTGTAAACTTATGATTTAAGCATGTTTTTACTGCTTTTATGAAATGTAAGCATCTCAACTCCAGTACATATTTATGCTGATTTGTAAAACCATGCGTTTTACCATGTTTTGAGTATTTAAAGCTATTTTAAATGTATCTCTTACTCAGTCTGAAAAAACTCACCCCCTCCTCTCCATCTCCCAGATTATTTATAGCAAGTCTACTGCACATACGAGACTGTGGTCATTGACAAGGTAGTTCGACCTTTCATCGAAAATTTTCGTAACATTGAGGTATAGTCTTACTTATATTCCAAACATGTGATACATAATAGACACTATTGTATATAATAGTCGGGATGTAATAGTTGTAAATGATTTTATATATGCAGAATGTATGTAATGTAACGAGATCCTAGAAAATGAAAAAGATTTTAAATCTAGACATGGACAGGAAAACAACATAGTTAATGGATAAAAAGTTTAAATTAGCCCTATTTTTTCGCGCTTCCGGGGCGTGACAGTTTTCTTGGTATCAGAGCAAATGTTGTGTAGTACTGTCGTGTCTAGTAATAAGAGTGTATTACATCCCAATGTGTCTATGCATGTTTGGTAATAAGGTAAGCTTACCTGTCAAAGAATGACTTAATTTATGGATTATGTGCAAATAGTAGATCGCTAATCATGAAGTGGTAGACGGGACTGTTCACAGAGACGAGTTGAACCCGCTCCATCATCTTCCCCTCAACCCGAGAGCCCTATTGATAGAATAAGGAGGCTTGATGAGATAGTACGGGATATGAGGGAAAGACTTACAGCTCTTACCACTATGTTTACCCAGCACTTTGGGGTACGTACACCTGATATGGAGACAGTTACTTTTACGCTTAATCCTCCTCCCCCACCAGTTCCTTCAGTAGCCCCAACCCTCAGCCAGCAGTTCCCCAGCATAGGGATGACAGAGAGACTCAGAGGGTGCGAGATTTTCTTGAGTATGCATCCTCTGGAGTTCACAGGGCTTAAGGACTCGGTTAAGGCTGAGGAGTGAATCGTTGATATTGAGGGGATATTTCAGTTTTGGGGTGTACTGATAGGGAGAGAGTGACTATGGCAGGTTAAATGATAAAAAGACAGGCTAAGTTCTAGAGGAGATCCACACAGACAATATTAGCCGAGGATCCCTTAAAGATCACATGGAATGCTTTTTTAGTCGCATTTTGAGAGCAGTATGTACCGCTTGCAGCTCGGAGGAAAATGCAAGCAGAGCATGGTCTCAAGTGATCAGTCAGAGTTAATGAAAAGAGACCAGTTACTTCTTGACATGAATTGAGAGGGGGTCAACCCAAGAGACAAAGGGTGTAAGGACCTTAGATAGGGTCTGGTAAGCCCAAGACCCCAGTTGGTGCCGCATGTATGATTAGAGGCCCTGAGATAAGAGTGCCACGGTGCAGGATATGTGGCAATATTCACACTAAACCTTGCCGAGCAAATACAATTACTTGCTACAGATGCGATGAAGTAGGGCACATAATGAGAGTGTCCACTTATGAGATCTCAGGAACCTCGTGAGGCACCTAGACAGACAGAGAGACCAACTCAGGCTCCATAGAGGAGAGCCACAACCGCGGACAAGGGCAAAAAGCCTGTCTCCTAGGGTCGAGTGTTTGCTATTGATCCGAAGATACTGGATACATCCTTCGATGTTATCTGAGGTACTCTCCTTATCTGTAATCAAGAAGCACATGTACTGTGTGACCCAAGTTCCACACACTCGTTTGTGTCACCACAATTTACATGTAAGTTTCCCGAAGTATTCCTAGAGGACTTAATGGGATTACCATAGAGAGAGAAGTTGAGTTTGCCATTGAGCTAGTACCAGATACTCAACCCATCTCCAAGCCACCTTACCAAATGACATTGGTAGAGTTGAAAAAATTAAAGAAGCAATTGCAAGGATTACTCGATAAGGGGTTTATAAGGCCTAGTGTGTCACCATGCGGTGCACTAGTACTATTTGCCAAAAAGAAGGATGGTAGTTTCTGTCTATGTATAGACTACAGGCTTTTGAGTAAAGCAACAGTTGAGAATAAGTATCCCCTGCCCAGGGATAGACGACTTATTTGATCAGCTGAGAGGGGCTTCAGTGTTTCAAGGATAGATTTGAGATCGGGTTATCATCAGCTAAGGATTAAGGAGGCTGATGTACTGAAGACAGCATTTCGGACCCGATGGGAACACTACGAGTTCCTAGTTATGCCCTTTTGGATTGACTAATGCTCCAGCTGCATTCATGAGTCTTATGAACGATGTCTTCTGAGAATACTTAGATAGATTGATGATAGTATTCATTAATGACATCTTAAGTTATTCCAGATCCCAGGAAGAGCATGAATAACATTTGAGGACTGTGCTCCAGACTCTCCGTGAGAAGAAGCTATATGGTAAATTTAGTAATTGTGCTTTCTGGCTAGAACAGATTGCATTCCTTGGACATGTAGTATCTGAGGATGAGGTGTCAGTAGATCCATCCAAGGTAGATGCAGCATTGAGATGGGAAAGACTGAGGACAGTCACGAAGGTCAGAAGCTTATTGGGATTAGTATGGTATTCCCGACGGATTGTCGAAGGGTTTTCATAGATAATAGTTCCATTAACCAGACTGACCCTTAAAGAGGTTTAGTTTATATGGTTTGAGTAGTGTGAGCAGAGCTTTTAAGAGCTCAAACGTCGGTTGACTACAGCACCAGTCTTAACCATTCCAAGTGGTCTGGGGGATTTGTGGTATACAATGATGCTTCCCACCAAGGTCTCGGCTATGTGCTTATGCAGCATGGTAGAGTGGTAGCTTATGGATCCCGTCAGCTAAAGGATCATTAGCGTAATCATTCCACTCATGACTTAGAGTTAGCTACAGTAATGTTTGCACTCAAGATATGGCGGCATTAATTATATGAAGAAAGATTTCAGATCTTCACTGACCACTAGAGTCTTAAGTACTTGTTTGATTAGAAGGAGCTGAATATGAGACAGTGGAGATGGATAGAGCTCCTTAAGGTTTACGACTGTGAGATTTTATATCATCCTAATAAGGCGAACGTGGTAGTCGACGCCCTGAGCTAAAAGGGTATGATGTCCTACATGATGATTAAAGAATGGGACTTATTGGAACAATTTACCAAACTCAGGATTAGTATGGATGAGATTGAGCATGGATACATGGCTAGCCTACAGATTGAACCAAGTATACTAGACCAGATTAGAGCTGGATAGCGAAACGATCAAAGATTACTAGATATGGTTAGCCAGGCAGAGGAGAGATCGCAGTTTGAGTTTACGATCAGTGATGATGGATTACTGAGGTACCAAGGCCGTATCTGTGTGCCATATGATAACACCTTGAGACAGAGCATTCTGAAGGAGTCCTATTGTCCTAGATTCACCTTGCTTCCGATTTAGTGGAACAGGAAGCTAAGGATGTTCAGCTCATCCGTGATAGATTGAGGACCGCACAGAAAAGTTATTCTAATGTGCACAAACATCCTCTTGAATTTCAGGTTGGGGACTTTGTGGTATTTGTTAAGGTGTCACTGATGAAGGGTATAGTACGCTTTAAAAAAAAAAGAGGAAGTGCTACGATTTAAGACTATTCCACTAGTAAAGGTTCTCTGGCAACACCACATGACAGAAGAAACCACTTGGGAACTAGAGAGCCAAATAAGGGAGAAGTACCCTCACCGGGTTGATGGACCAGCTTGAATTCAGAGGACTGAATTCTTAAAAGGTGGGGAGAAATGTGAAACCCGTATTTTTCCCACTATGTTCATTATTTGGGACCATAATTTAAATTAAAGGGATTTAAATAGTTGGACGAAAGATACGGAATTTAAATGAGAAAAGAGAGTGAGTCCGAGAAGGAAAATCGATCTAAATTAGTCCCGAACGTGTAGAAGGGTAAAATGGTCAAAAGATCCTAATTTCGGTGTAAATTCGATGAAGAAATTTCATTAAAAATATGGATTTAGGAAATCTTGATCGATAAAGAAGAAATTATGGAATTCTGAGTCCAATTGGTCAAGATACGAAGATATTACGAATTTTCGTAATTTTCGCCCGGGACATTATCTCGAAAATATACGAAAAATACACCGAAATAATTAAAATAAATTAAATTAATTAAATTAATTAATTAATAAAATGTAATATGATTTTTGAGATATTTTAAGTATTTTATTATATTTTATTTGATTAAAATATAATATAATATAATATAATATAATAAATAATAATAAAGTTAAAAAAAAAAGAAATTGAAACAGGAAATCGGGAATTGGAGATTGAAGGAAACAAAAGATGAAACCAGGGACCCGAACCCAGCCCCGTCTGCAACGGTCACCGCGAGCCACCACCGGAGAATCGAACAGGCGAGAGAGCCGAGCTCGTCGACACAGACAATTGATGGAGAAACGGTGACCGACGAGAGAAAGAGTGAAACCGAGAGGAGGAGCGAGAAAGAGAGAGAACGACGGCTGATGGAGGCTGGAGGAAGAGAGAGGACCTCTCCACCGGCCAGGGGGAGGTCTGATCTGCCACCATCGGTGTCGGAAACGGCTAAAAACGACAAAAACGAAAGACACCACCGACGCCGAGGGAGAAGAGGCCGGACCGGCCACTTTTCGGCCAGCCACAACGAAACCGAGGCCAGATCCGAGCTTCGCGAGGTCCCGCGGAGCTGCTGGCGAAGGAAACCGGTAAGGAACCGACCGACGAAGCACCGAACGGGTCGAACCGAACTGAACCGGACTGAATCGGACCGGTCTGAACCGGACCGAACTGGTTCAGCCAAGAAAGAGAGGGAAAAAGGAGAAAAAGGGAAGAAAAAAGAGGAAAAGGAAAAAGGAAAAATTTTCGAGGATACACCGAACTTCGGGTAAGTCGGTAAGAGGTCAAAAGTGACCAATTTAATTTTTGAGAAATTTATTTAAATTATATTTGATCGAAAATTCACCCGAAATTAAATATATAAATTGTGTAGTTCGACGATAAATCACGTACGTGAGCTCGATCGAACTTCGAATTGCGCACTATCCCAAAATCTCGGGTAAGTAAAGCTCATTTACGACAATCTATGTAATTATCGCGCATTAAAAGTTTAGTTTACAAGTTACAGATTAAATTGCGCATTTAGTGGATTAAATCAAGATTTTTAATTAAATTGTCGTAAATGATATATGGCTATTCAAAGAGTCTAGAAAAAGGCTCAATAAGTACTAATGGGCCCAGTGAGCCCAATAGGCCTCGATGAAAGAATTAATAAGTGGAAACGGGCTTAAAACGAATTAAGACCCATTAAGGTGTAATCGGGCCCAATAAGAGAGAAATTGGCCCAATTAGCTAACTCGACAGTAATAAATATGAGGAAATTATTTATTGAGTTGAATGCGATTTAAAACGAGGTTTATACCGGTAAAACCGAGCAAAAAGAGTAAAATCGATAAAAGCCAACTTTTGGTCAAAGCTTCGATATAATCACATATTTGGATATGTTGAAATGAATTTAAGCCGTATGTGATAAGTTGACCTTGTTTTACAGCAGCTCGGTCTATCGACACATTTTACGAGGTAATTTCAAGCATCGAGGAAAGTGCTCTACATCAGTCGCTAAAAGGTAAGGGATATAATTTAGAGTAGCGTTAGTACTCCTTCATCCTTACCAACTGTTTATGTATGAGAATTGAATGAGATTTTATGAAATGGATTTCCAACAGTATTCAAACCGAAGCCAAAACCATTTCCCGAGTTTTTAGCATGATTTATATATATGAGATACATTTTTACAGCATATATGTTTATAAAAGTGATTTTTCACTTCTGAAATGAAAGCATAGTGTTTTCATGTGAGATTACGGGTTAAAGTCTCGATATGTTTTATGAAATCATGTTTTCATGATACGGGTTAAAGTCCCGAAACAGCTTTTAAGCTATATTTTCACGGTACGGGTATGAGTCCCAAGAAATAACTATTATAACTATGCTTTCCATATTTACACTGGCTAGAGTCCCGCAATGATTTATGAAAATCATGTTTTCTATGAAAATCGGGTTAGAGTCCCGTGATGATTTTTAATACACGGGTATGAGGCCCGAAATGATTTTGATAAATTGGGTAAGAGGCCCAAAATTATTTTTGTGGGGTAAAAAGGCATGATATGACGATAGTCAGAGGATCTGGGGTCGATCTGGTATGGAGACGATCGAAGATCTACCTAGTCGATGGCGAGGGAACGGGCAGGCTCTGACTTGATATGAGAAACGTGCGCATAGTCCACACTTGGTGATGCACGTGAGTTCGTGCGTATAGTCCCCATTTAGTGGTGCACGAGAGATAGGGCAGTGTACGACCCTGATCCAGTCCTACGGCTCCCCTGTACAATGGCCATATGTACCTACGATGAACGTCCTACGGGACCAGATGTATGATGTCCTTCGGGACTAGTATATGAGACGATTGCCTGACCCTACACGATGAATTGACGAAATGATATATATATATGTTTTCGCACATTTCATGCTACCTGTTTTATGATTTTATTGAGCACATATTTTCTATGATGAGATTTTAAAGGTAGCTATGAGTATGTTTTACGAAATGTGCATATAACAATACAATTTCATTTTAAAGTGATAAGCATGTTATGATATGCATGATTAAGTTTTGATATGTTTTTTACTTGTCTACACGACGTGATATGCATATTATATATGAGTTTTACTAAAAGGATGCATGATGTGTAAACTTATGATTTAAGCATGTTTTTACTGATTTTATGAAATGTAAGCATCTCAACTCCAGTACATATTTATGCTGATTTGTAAAACCATGCGTTTTACCATGTTTTGAGTATTTAAAGCTATTTTAAATGTATCTCTTACTGAGTCTGAAGAAACTCACCCCCTCCTCTCCATCTCCCAGATTATTTATAGCAAGTTTACTGCACATATGAGACTATGGTCATTGACAAGGTAGTCCGACCTTTCATCGGATATTTTCGTAACATTGAGGTACAGTCTTACTTATATTCCAGACATGTGATACATAATAGACACTATTGTATATAATAGTCGGGATGTAATAGTTGTAAATGATTTTATATATACAGAATGTATGTAATGTAACGAGATCCTGGAAATGAAAAAGATTTTAAATCTAGACATGGACAGGAAAACAACATAGTTAATGGATAAAAAGTTTAAATTAGCCCTATTTTCCGCGCTTCCGGGGTGTGACATGAAATGTGCTGGAGCTTAGCTTACACTTTGATTAGAACTATGGTGATGTTTTATAAACCATACTGGAGCTTTTTCTCGTACGTAGATTTCGAGTGGATTTCTTATGCATATAATTGTACTAGAGCTATGCTCATACGTGGTTTCATCATGTTTTTATGCATAAATGTCGTACTAGAGCACTGCTCGTACGAGGTGATTTAATGATAATACATGAATCGTGCTAGAGCTTAGCTC
The DNA here is from genome assembly GCA_033439115.1 of Firmiana major. Classification (NCBI taxonomy): domain Eukaryota; kingdom Viridiplantae; phylum Streptophyta; class Magnoliopsida; order Malvales; family Malvaceae; genus Firmiana; species Firmiana major. The sequence goes on along the minus strand of CM065907.1, from coordinate 35,442,478 downwards.
GCACAAGTTTCACACTGTGGTATGTATGATGCCGTGGTGAGGGTAATACGGGTTGGTGTTCGGGGAACCCAATAGGCCTAACAGACCTCTTGAGTGGGGTGAGGGTGTGGGGCTAAGACCTGGCACTAATCCATTCAGGGAACCCAACAGGCCTAACAGACCTCTTGAGGGGGGTAAGGGTGAGGGGCTAGGACCTGAATCAAGAAACCCAACAAGGGCCAGCAAGGCCATAAGGGGCTAGGACTTGGTATTAAGAGTACTCCCACGTGCACTTGAGACTAGAGGTTTCACTCGGTATGGGGTTGATAAGACCTACCGCAGGCACCCCCAACCATGTTATGGGTCTGCAGAGTACGATGTACCGTGTATATCACATGGAGTACGATGTACCGCGTGGTTGAGATACTGATGAGAAAGTCTGGCGGAGAACTAACCCACCTTTGTTCCAGCATGATACCCAGCACACCGGGATCCGTGTGGTCTGGGATGATTTATGACATAGTTGGCCAACATAGTTAGTCGAGATATAGTGACCCATCTCCTTACTTATTGCATAATACCACACGGTCTTGATACTTGAGTGCGATTTTGACTGTCCAGGGTATACTCGAGGGATGGGTCGAGCCTTGTGGGATTTGATTTGTGAAATGATAATGAAGTTTGTGATTGAGAATTGATTTCGATGGGATTTTACGTATTTGAGAAAGAGATGTGATTTAAATAGGAGGTTTCTTAAATGAATTGCCCTTTTTTTATGAGTTTAATGAGAATAAGCATGAGATGTTTTCACAAGTTGATATTCCATGTTTTATATGCCAATTTTACATGATTTTGATACATGATATATATGTATATTCATATGGCATAGTTTTAATTCCTCATGATCCTATTATAAATGATTTATGCATAATATTATCAGCATGTAGATAGAGCAGTTATCTACCATGCTTGTATTATTGCCTTACTGAGTGTGTGGTTGCTCATTACTTTCCACTTTCCCCCTCTACAGAGTGTACATAGCAGCCCAGTGAGGACTGAGGTGTTGTATTTTGGGATATCTACTGCCATCCATCGCTGAGAGGTATACACATGAAGATTCTTTTTATATCTAAACAAATGTAAAAGCAGAGTAGTCTTTTGAGTTGTAATTATGGGGAATGTAGATGTCAGTAATCATATTTTGTATAAATGAATGATTGACGTTCAAATGTATGACATCACTTTTATTAACTAAGAGTGGATATTGTGAGTGGATTATTATTGACTCATAGCCCAACAGTGTAGTGGTAAGTTTGTTCACGACCGAGTGGGGAAAGGAATAAATGCGAAAAATTATAGTGATTTTCAGTTAAAAAGAATGAAATGGGTCGTGACAGAGCATCGTCGAGAAAGTGAAATTTCTTGAGTGATTGCAGGTAAGGGACTTTTGTGAGTAGTTAGAGATATCTGCATGTATTTTCATCTGCTTTTATATTCACCTAAAAAGTCTAAGGGTCAAAGAAAGTGAATAAAAATTATAGCAACCCGATATGGGTAAATTACGATTTTACCCCTATAAAGGGTAAAAAGATAAAAAATTAGGGAAGTTAGAAAAAGTTGCAAAAAGCATGGAAAGTGTGTTTTTGAGTGGTTTTAATGTTGTTTAGCAAATGCATTGATAGATTGGCTGATGTTTTCAAGGTATATGCGAAAACAGCACAATATAGTGTCGATTTAATTTAATTGAGTAAATCTCAATAAGGAAATCTGGCAAGCAACTAGATAACCACACTATCTATTGAAAATAATGTTGTGCCTTGAAAATATTCCTTTTCATTTCACATCTAAAGCATGTATCTTTTTTTGAACCATTTATGCAAGTATGTATATATAAATACAAATCATCAGTGTATAATGAAAATATGCTGGTTTAATAACATCAGCAATTCATGCAAAATATTGCATTCTCATGCAAATACTAAAATTCAAATTCTATTATGCCATATCATTTAAATGAAAGTAAAAATGAAATTTCATCATGTAAAAACATGGAATATCTGGGCTTCACCCATCCCTCGGGTTTACCCTTTACAACACACAAAGTCACATGTCGAGTCTTAACCCATCCCTCGGGTCTACCCAATTTATAAAATCATGTGACAATTCAAACAAGAAATATCAGGTGAGATAGGCGACTACTCGTTCGAGGATTATGATCATATCCCTTTTTCGGTGATCCCAGGGTACATAGTACTCAGTGTGCGAGGCCTCACTTGTTGTAACGGGAGGTGGGTCAAATCCTCAACCATCAGCTAACAATTCTACATCTCCACAACTCCACAACATCATATACACAAAGTACAACGTACTCCGTGTGTCATACACGGTACAAAGTACTCAATGGACCCAATAACAGTTTCGATAGCCTTCTGCGATATCTCAAAATGCACGTGCGAGTATGTAATCGATGGAACACAGAGTCTGCGCAAGGCTCCATCACGGCTGTTTCATGCTATCTCTTTCAAAACTGGTACATGCGAGTAAACTCCAGCACGACCTCATGCACAAATCATATAAATCGAGTACGAGTGATGCTCTAGCACCATGCCATGTTCAAAATCATGTAAAACTGAGTACGAGTAACGCTCCAGTACTCTTTCATGCATAAATCACATAAAATTGAGTACGAGTAATGCTCCAGTACTCTGTCATGCATATCATGGAAATCTAGTGCGAGTAATACTCCAACACTTTTTCACACAGAAAACATATAAAATCAAGTGTGAGCTGTGCTCCTGCACTATTTGTTTTCACACAACTCAATAGATGGCTTATTTAAAAGAGTTTCACTTAATTAAATCAAATCAGCACTATATTGTGTTGTTTTAGTATTTAACATGGAAACATAAGCCAATCTATCTATGCATCTGCTAAACAGTATTAAAAACATTCAAAAACATCAATTTCATGCTTTTTAGGACTTTTCCTAAAGGTTGACTTTTTACCCTTAATAGGGGAAAAATCGTATTACCATTTTCCAAGTCTTTTAAATTTTTATTCACTTTCTCTGACCCTCAAACTTTTTAAGTGAATGTAAAAGCAGATGAAAATACACGCAGATATCTCTAACTACTCACAAAAGTCCCTTACCTGAAATCACTCCGAGCGAAATTACTTTCTTAACGCTGCTCGGTCCCGCAGTCCGATTCGCTCCTACTGTAATCTACTAACGTTGCACCAGTACACCTAATGGCATGGGAACCCATATCTTGATCACACATTCTCGTCCAAATTCGCCATATGGTAGCTAAAAATATACAGCACCAATCAACACCATATGCATCCTTTCTATCACCTTCTCGCAAATTATCAATAAACCAATATTCCAAAGACGTTCCAAAGAAAGCATAAAATTGATGAATATTAAGCAGACTTTGTCATACTTCCTAAGCTACCGAACAATCTCAAAGGACATGCAAGGTAGACTCTTTAGAATTTTCACAAACTCTACAAAGATCAGTTTGAGACATAACATAATTAAATCCAAATCAGTTATAAATTCTTACAATAAAAGGTCAATAACTTATAAGGCCTTAACCTTTTATTTATTTTACTTAATTGTGTTATTTTGAAAGGTTTGAAGTTTATTTATAGTAAAAAATGTCACGCCCGGAAACGCGAAAAATGGGGCAATTTTAAAACTTTTTAACCTAATTAACTGAGTTGTGTTCCTATCTATGTCAGTTTCTTAACTTTTATCATTTTATAAAAATTCGACAGCATAACAACTGCAATAACACTTAACCCAACATACAAAGTTTAAACCCAGTTTATATTTAATTTCAACCCACAACCACAATGTATTCATTCACATTCCAGAATCTAATGACATTCTATACATATATTCATTTACACTGCCGAATTAAAACTCTGTACCAAAATCATCTACATTGATTACTTCTCATTGTCTTATACAATAGTGTCTACGTTGTACCTCAGCAAGAGATACATTTAAAGTAATCTTAATACATAAAACTAGTAAAACACATAATTTTACGAATCAACGTAAAATGTACACTGGAGTAGAGATACTTGAAATCATAAAGATAGCAAAACATGCTTAAATCATAGTTTACACATCATGTTTTAATTTGATAAAACTCATATATATATATATAGTATACATCTTATGTAGTGTAAACAAGTGCATAGTATTTCCAAATCCAATCATGCACGACAAAACATGTTTACCACTTCAAAAGCGAAATCGTGCGGTCATATGCACATTCTATGAAACATAATCTCCTATGCTACCTTCAAAATCATATCATAAAATAAACATGTATTAAATAGCCATTTACAGGTGAGGTAGCATGAAATGTGCAAAATATATTTCATTCTCGTGGAGACTAGGCTTCATCGTAAACTAGGTCCTGAAGGACATCATCAACATCTCTGGTACATATGGCCATAGTACAGGGAATTGTAGGACTGGATAAGGGTCGTACAGTACCCTACTGGACTGTGTGGTACGAGGCTATGGTGGGGTGACTCACTACGTGCCTGCAAAGGACTCGAAGTCTCTAAGCAGTCTCAACGTATGAATTTTAATTTGTTGCATGGAACGACAAGTCATCTCATCTCGTCAGAGTCCTGTCCGTTCCCTGGTCATCGGCTAGGAAAATCCTTGATCGTATTGTACCCTTTTCTCAATGTACAAGATCAACCCCAGATCACTCTGTCCTCATAACATCAATACTTCGTGCCATAGTCTCAAACATTAAGGATGTTTTTCATAAACACATATATCTCGAGTATATATATATATATCCCAATATAATGAAAACATAGTATCGTAAAACATTCCATACATGAAAATCACTTTTATATACCATAAACATGGATACTAAAATGTATCTCGTGCAATGAAAATCATTTTGAAGAGTTTGGATAACCTTATCTCGGGTTTTGAGTGAATAGTGCTCAGTTCACATTTCGAGAAAACCCTTGTTTGTAGAAACTCAATTTATTATCCACATAAACATTTGGTAAGGTAGAAAGGTACTAATGCTACTCTAAATTATATCCCTTACCTCTTAGCATCGGAGGTAGTGCACGTTCCTCGATTTTTGAGCTAGCCTCGAAATATGTGCCGATAACCCAAGCTGTCACATACCAAGTTATCTCATCACATATAGCTCAAATTCATGTTAATATATTCAAATATGTGATTATATCTAAAATGTTGACCAAAAGTTGACTTTTTGCTACTTTGCTCGTTTTGCTATGTTTTATCTGTTTAAGCCTCGGTTTAAGCTTTATTAACATGTTCTACACCATTAAATTCATTTTCAATACCTCTACATCGTGTCTTACATTCCAATAATTCATTTCACTTCATACAAGACCTTAAATTATCGATTCTTGCATTATTTCGATAATTCACCTAGTTAAACACTAAACCGAACCTTTGCAGTATAATTTGAACTGTAAATTCATTTTAATTACATCCAATATCATCATTCAAGCAACTAAATCATGCTAGCAGCAGCTGAACTCCATCATATAAATCAATTCATCAAATTTCCTTCAACAAAAATTCATCAAAAATCACAAATTAACAACCTATCTCATCATCACCATCATACCTCAACTTCTTAACTCCTTTGACCAACATTGACTTCGATTTCAAGCCTCAAAATTGCCACTCAACTGTAATACAACATGTATAGAGCTTAGAAGTGTTCAGAATCATCCAAGAAACTCATCAAATCCATCCAAAAATTCCATCTTTACTTACCTCGGAACAGGGCAGTTTTCTGTCCTATTCTTCTCTATAACGTTTCAAAGGTTAAACAACTACAATTAGGTCTGAATTTTTTATATGTGATATAGGGGAGGAAGAGAAGATTTCATATGAGCAAACCGTCGCCTGAAACTGGTCGGAGGGTGGCCGTAAAATTCATGCAAGTCAGAAGCAGAGGTACCGACTGTGGCAGAATGAGAGAGGTGTATCTCTCGGGTTTTTCCTCATTTCGAGATGGTTTTTACCTTTTTATGAAGCTTATCCAGTTGAATTTTAGACTGGAAAATATCAAAAACAACAACCATCTAGGAGGTCATCAAATTTGTGTGTTTTCATTGGCTGACAAATTACAATATGCAGGGGAGCTGACTGTTCTGGTTTAGAAAAATCACCAAAATTAATTCTGATTAGATTTCTTCAAAATTTTATTTCTCAATTGTTATAATCTGTCTATAGTGTGTCCCATAAAAATTTTTGGGTCACTTGTTTAAGAAATATTTCACAAACGAGCTCATTTTGCGTGATTTAACCAATACCGAGCAAAATGGAATTAAGGTTTCGATTCACTTCAAAAATTCATTTGGACCCCTAAATCTCCATATTTCTTCATGATTTTTATTTTCCATGTCAATTCCACCTTATATTAATTTTCTATGGCCTTGGAATAATTTTTACGAATTTCTAGAATTTTATTCGAATTTATTTCCCTTATTTGGTCCATTTTCTCGATTTTATTTAAAACTCGAGTTTAACTCACTTTTTCATCTCCAATCACTTAGTTTTTCCTTTTACACATCATTTCATGCATGAACATGTCATTTTTAAGTAATTCTCGAGTCTAGGACCTTACCTCGTTTGCGTGCCATCGGCCCCACGCTAGAATCGAGTGCTTTAGTCGTCTACAAGCCTGCAAAACGTCACATTGAGCTATAATTTACTTCTCATAAGCATCATAATATGGTAAAATATTGGGTTTCACACAAAAAAGTTTATAGACTTTTACAATAAAATTAAAAGTTAATGGTTTATATTCATTTTGTGCAAAAGATTAAGCATATATTAGATTATTAAGCCTTGATTAAACAATGTCAAAGCTTAGCTCATTCATAGGCTGTCGGCTGGAATCCTCTTGGGGCATGGATCCCCCTAGTTTGCTTTGACTCACACATACTACCGCTTTGGGTCCATTGACCCACACAGTTTTATCAAGGTAAACACCCCAATTCGCGTCCCCATGGGTTTGAATTCAAGACCTTAAGTCCTTTGTTCTAACACACATGGTATCATTTGTTATATATCTGTAACACCCCGAAAACATAAAAATTAGAGCTAATTTAAAATTTTATTTTATAACCTAACTTCTTACTTAAGTTATTCATGTTCAGTGTCAATTTATAACTTATCTCTTAATTGTTAACCTTTCTAATATTCGATAATTCCTATTTTACCGTTTTACAGATTTTCGATAGCATAACCTTTATACATAACCCTATCCACATGTGTAACGACCCTTTTTATGGTACTTTATGGTTGGGCTACGAGTCGATAATAGATCAGAACAATAAATTCGACTGTTCAATTTAATTTCTTAGTAATCAAACCAAGAGCAAGAGCAATAAAGATCAATGCAGACAATGCATCTAGAGGAAATTCAGGGATTTCTGGAGCTAGAGGTTTGATTAGGACAGAAACAGGGAATTGGGTTGTTAGCTTTTGAGCAAAGATAAGAGTTGCTTCTAATATGGTTGCAGAAATACAAGGAGTTCGTTATGGTCTTTTACTGGATTAGGATGAAGGTTTTAGGGATGTGATTTGTGAAATAGTTGTTGTAATTGTCAGACCCGGATATTTATAGCTTATTTCCTTATGATTCTTATATGTATGAACACTATGTTATTATAGTGGAATCATAAGAAGAGTATTTATTTGACATACAGTGTTATTGAAATGATTTAACACGCAAAAGCTACATAAAATGCCTAATGTGAGCGATAGGTATCACAGGCTAAACTGAGTTATTCTAAATCATTCTGACTGAAAATAAGAACTTAAAATAAGAGAGCGTAGAGAGCTCATGAAGGAAAGTCAGCTTGATTTAGTCCCGAACATATAAAACGAGTGTAAAAGCTAAAAAGGGTAAAATGGACCTTTTTGGCGAGAAAAGGAGTTTCGAGTGAAATTATCCACCGGGAGCGGTTGGAATATAAAGACGAGAGTGTAAGAGATAAGATATGACACTCTCGAAATTTTGAGAAAAAGTCAACATGGTCAATGGTTAAGGAAAAAGTCAACTATAGTTAAGAAAGTGGACTTTTACCATAGTTGACTAATCATGGTTAAAAATTAACCTAAGTGAGGAGAAAAATTTGGGGAAAATATTCTTGGCCAGAATACAAGATAATCATCCCCGGAAGTAAGGAAAATTTATTCGGAAGGATTCCGGAATAAATTTAATGGTTAAAAATGTAATGGGCCTAAGGTGAACATTTTAAAGCCCATTAAGGTATACTAAACGTATATCGAAATTTTTAGGTCCTTTAGACCGAATTGTTGGACCAAGTGATCAGCCAAATTTTGAGACAATTAAAGGCCCGAGACATAGTAAAAATTTCAGCCCGAAAGCCCATTAGGAAAGCCCAAACCGAGAAGCCCAATTGAAAAAGCCCATGAGATAAATATCTAACCATAGTTCAAGTTAACTATGACTCATAAGGTGACTCATAAGGTGACTCATGGTTCAGATTTGGAAAGTCAAGTATAATGGCCGGAAAGTAAGGCTTAATGGCTAAGTAAGTGGCTTATAAATGCAGCCACACCATTGTCATCTTCATCACACCAATTCCGGCTAGAGAAGAAACCATTGAAACATAAACATCCAAGCTTTCTCTCACTAGAAATCACTAGGAATTAGGCATATTTGGAACTTGCATTCTTCATGAAAGTTGTTCCAAATTGAAAGAAGATTGACATATGTTGGAATTGGCTATCAAGGAGCCATAGAGTGCAAAGCGAGAGCCTCCAAAGTTTCGGCCAAAGGGTGAACACAACAATTGGTATATTTTCTAATTTCCAATTTCATATATGTTAATGTATGAATGATTTCATGTTGATGTATGTTTTAAGTATTGAAACATATTAAATCACCATGGAATGGGTTAGGCCGAGAGTGATCAATGGAGTATTGAAATATGTCAATTTGATTTTAAGACATAAATGGATTAGTATACATGTATTAATGTTAATGGTATAATTAGAATTAATCAAATTGATTAATTAATACATGTAAATTGTTGGCAATCAAGGTGTTTGATAAAATTCCTAAATGAACCATATGATGATTGGTAATGTTGCCTACCAAGTGTTTGTGAAAATGCCTAAGTGAAAATGGCTAGAAAATAGGCATGGATGGCATGCCATGGTGAAACCGAGACATGGCTAACTCTCGGCCATGGCATGTGGCCGAGAGGCCCAATGGGCCAAGCCCAATATTTTTAGGCCCAATAGGGTGTAATGGGTCTAAGACAAGCCCAATAAGAGTTGGTGGGCCCCACAAGCCCAATAGGCCCAACGAAAATGAATAGTAAAATGAAAATGGACTTAAGGCCTAATTAAGCCCATTAAGGATTTTTAAGGCCCATTAAGGGAAAATAAACTGTATTAATGTGTAATACAGTAGGAAAAGTATAATTAACCTGAGGAATGGTTATTTACAGCTCCGGAGTTTACATTGAGAGCTGATCGGACTGCGGGATTTAGCAGCACCGAGGAAGTGAGGTCACTTGACGTGATCCGAGGTAAGGGACTTTTGCGAGTAGTTAGAGATAACTGCACGTATTTTCGTCTGCTTTTACATTCACTTAAAAACTCTGAGGGTCAGAGAAAGTGAATAATAATTATTGCGACCCGATAGTGGCAAATTATGATTTTGCCCCTAGTTAGTCAAAAAGTCAACTTTTGTGAGAAGTTGCAAGAAGCATGGAAAATACTATTGTGAGTGTTTAATTGCTATTAGCATGAAATAAATAGATGGGCTAATGATTTTAAGGTTGATATACTTAAGCACACTTTTAAGTGCTGATTTTACTATTTTGTAAACAATCCCTTTTTAAATAGCCATCTATCATATTATGTGAGAATGAATCGTGCTAGAGCACAGCTCGCACTAGGATTCATATGTTTTCCACATCATAGTGCTGGATTTTGATACGCACTAGATTTTCATGACATGCATGATAGAGTACTGGAGTTTTACTCGTACTCAACTTTAAATGATATATGCATGACAGAGTGCTGGAGCGATTGGCTCGTACTCGATTCTTCATGGTTTATACATGACATAGTACTAGGAGCTATTGCTCGTACTTGATTTTGATATTGTGCATAGCATAGTACTGGGAGCTATTGCTCGTACTTGATTTAAATACATGAACTATGCATTGACCTAGTTGCTAGAGATTGCTCGCACTAGAGTTGAATTTGTGACATGAAACAGTGTTTGAGCGGAGTGACGACTGTGAGTCGCACTCAAGACGCACACTGTGTGTGATATGTAATACATGTTAAAACCCATGCCTGTATCTTTGTGTGACTGTGTGTCATAGCTAGAGAGGATATCCGCATGAGGTTGATATAGACGTGGTATAAATATTTCCATAGTTTCGAGGGCTAAGTCCTATGGGAGGCACCCTGGCTGTGAGGGTCCATGGGTGTACTTTATACCGTGTTTGGGACACGAGGTGTACGTTGTACCGTGTGTTACATAGCTGGCGGCTGTTGTGGACTGACCATCCTCCCGTTACAGCAGTGATGCCCCGCACACCGAGTACTGTGTTGCTTGGGATCATTTTCGGATATGATCATAATCCAGGATACTATTTGCATTTAACCGCAGAGTCTTACATGATATATCACATTGATTGAATGATTTAAACTGCGGACAGACCTGAGGGATGGGTCAGACTCCGATTTTGTGTTGTGAATCATTTGATGCCATATTTATTGTGATTTAAATATACATGGCATGATTTACATAAAGGCATGATTTATATACGATGCATTGTTTTGCACTACATGCCTACATTTGAGAAAGAAAGCATGATTTTCTATACATGGGATTTATTCTGTACAAGTATATATATTATATTTCAAGACATGCTTTTTAAAGTGAGTAAAGGAAATAATGTTTTCAAGGCATAGCATTATTTTGAGTAGATAGTGTTGATATCTACTTGCTTGCCTAATTTCCTTACTGAGCACGTTATGCTCACCCCCTTTCTTTACATCTCTCTACAGAGCGTCAGTAGAGCGAGAGCTATCGAGGGATAGTGTCCCAGAGTCCACTGCTAGTTCCTATCGATCGCCAGGAATACTTATTATGTACAGTTGTGTATCTAAACATAGAAACAGCACAGTGATGTATACGTTATATATTATGGGGAATGTAATCGTATTAGATTTTATATAATCTTACATGTATAATGAAAGCAGTTACAGTCAGTAATAATATATTGACATGTATGTATGAAATGGATGATATGGTAAGTGAGGACTCTGACATCGAATCACAGCCCAACCATTGAAGAGAGTGGTAAGTTAAAAATGCGAAAAATTTATAGTGATTTTTGGATAAAGTCATGGATTGAAAAGTGGGTCCTGACAGTAATAGTTGTTGATTTAGTTAAGGGAGTTAATAATACTCTGCACTATTGATGAGGTGCGAGATTTGTTGAATCGACCATGGCAGTGACTATTCATCACATATTTCATGAGGGAAATTTTAATTAAGGGAAATTTCGTTAGGGAAATTTTTACACAGATGCTTTGGCTAGTTTAGCTATGATATGATTATTGGTTATGAATGTCTTAATGAACCACCTTTATTTTTGCATTCTTTTCTTTTAGCTGATGCTTAGGGTGTCAATTTTCCTAGACATTTTAGTCCTAATTAGTCTTATATTTATCTTCATCTTTCTCTATGTAATAAAAAATAAAAGGTTAAAGCCTTCTATCTATTTTGTATAAAAAGTTGAATGTATATTTAACTATTAAGCCTTTAATCAACATAGATGATTCTTTTAGTATTGGGAACACTGTTTACTATTTACATTGCAATTTTTCAACTTAAGGCCAATGTTTTGGGTCTTTTCTCAAATCGTTAAATTAGATGCATCCTCTCCTTCATGCATGTATAAACCCTTTTTTTTTTCTTTTTTTTTTCACCATGAAAAGTGAATGTCATTTTTGGTTGGGCTAGATACATGCCTGCGTGACATGGAACAAAAAGTTGAAATGGAGCAATATCATTGGATGGGCCTTTATGGTTAAGTGGGGAAAAAAGTTTACATAATAATTATTTTTAATTAATGTAACAAATATTGATATATTATCTTTTATATTTATATCTATATATATAAGTTAAAGCAGTTAGTGTAAGACCCGAAATTCGGAGTCATTTTTAAGAAGTTATTATTATAAACATGGATTCATGAAATCTTGATCAATAAAAAAGAAATAATTGAATTCTAAGTCCAATTGATAAAGATATGAATTTATTGTGAAGACCGAAAATTTTTCCACATTGGGAATTTATCTCGGAAATAAAGAAAAATATTTTCAAAAAATAATAGTAATAAATAATAATATTTTTGAAGAAATAAAAATATTATATGATTTACATATATAATTGTCGAGATAAATTAAAGAATTTTATATGTACATGTATGTGAATATTAAGGTATAAACTACTTTGTTTTAATATTAATATTATTACAATAATATTATAAAATATAAGAATTTTCTTATATATATGTATTTTATTATTAAGATATTTCTAAATATCTAGTATATTATATTAGAATATTATATATATATATAATAAAATAAAATAAAATAAAAAAAGTAAGAGAATTAAAAAAAATAGAAATAGGATCACGCGACACAGTTGCACGACCCAAAGAAGAGAGGGATCGAATGAAACCGATCCCTCTGATTTCCCGATCACCGACGGTGAACGACAATGAAGAACTGAGGGTGAAGGACGACCGGCACGATGGGAGTACCTCGAGCACATCCACGCGCCGGAATCCGCCGCCGCTGAGGATATAGAAGGGAGAGGAGCCGAAAGGGGGAGAAGAGAAATCAACGGCAACGACGCCGATTTGCCATGCACCACCGCCAACCGAACGTTCCCTAGGTGAAGAGGAACCAAGGGGTGGCAAAATCGACTAGAGAACCGACCGATGGTGCCGGCAACGGCGAAATGGAGAAAAAACTGGCAATGAAATCGAAGAGAGAAAGCGCCGAACCGACCATTTTTCGACCAGCTGAGGCTTGGCCACGATTAGATATCTGCACCGCGAGTCCCTCGGGATCTGCTGTAAGTGGAAACAGATGAAGAACCAGCCAACATTGCTCCGAACGGCGATGAGGGGGACTGAACCGGTCCAAAATCGGTTCAACCAAAAAAAAAAGAGAAAAAGAAAAAGGGAAAAAGGGAGAAAAAATGATGATGCATTAGGCTACGAATAAGTCGGTAAGACGTCGAAATTGATCGGTTTAATTTTCAAAAAAATTATCTGAATTTATATTGGACCGAAATTGATCTGGTTTAAATGTATAATTATGTAGCCCGACAATAGGCGATGAAACGTGAGCTCCATCGAGTCTCGACTTGCATGCCATCACAGAAACTCGGGTAAGTGAATCTCACATACTACATTTGTATGATTATATTGGTTAAATTAATCGCATAAATTGTGAAGTAATTCCGTATAAATTGCCTTATGTTTGGAATTGAAAATTGACTGTCATAAATAAGGTATCACGGGCCTCGGACAAGCCCAACAAGAGCTGGTGGGCCCTATAAGCCCAATAAATCCAACGAAAATGAATAGTAAAATGAAAACGAGCTTAAGACAGAGTTAGGCCCAATTAAAGTGATTAAGGCCCAAAAAGAGTAAACGGACCCATTAAGTGAAATAGACTATATTAAATGTGTAATATAGTACGAAAAGTGAAATTAACCAGATAAATGGTTATATGCAGCTCTGGAGTTTATATTGGGAGCTGATCGGACTGCGAGATTGAGCAGCACCAAGGAAGTGAGGTCATGTGACATGATCCGAGGTAAGGGACTCTAATGAGTAGTTGTCTATGCATAGTTTCAACAGTATTTACATTCACTTAAATTGTCTGAGGGACAGAGAAAGTGAATAATAATTATAGAGACTCGATATGAGTAAATTATGATTTTGCCCCTAGTTAGGCAAAAATTTAACTTTTGAAAAAAGTTGTAAAAAGCATGAAAACCACATTTTTTGAGTGTTTTTACTGCTGTTTAGCATAAGAGTAGATAGATGGGCTAATGTTTTCAAGGTTGATGTGAAATAAGTGCTGATTTTAATGTTTTGAAAATATCCTTGTTTAAAAGAGTCGTCTATCGAATTATGCGAAAACAATCATGCTGGAGCATAGCTCGCACTTGATTTCAGATGTTTTCCACATACATTAGTGTTGAAGTATGACTTGCACTAGATTTTCATGACATGCATGATAGAGTGCTAGAGCGTTGTTCGTACTTAGTTTTACATGATTTATGCATGGTAGAGTGCTAGAGCAATTTGCTCGTACTCAATTTTACATGAGATACATGATAGAGTGCTGGAGCATGGCTCGTACTCGATTCTTCATGATTTATACATGACTTAGTACTAGAGCAACTGCTCGTACTTGGTTTAATGAGTTTTAGGCATAGCATAGTACCGGAGCGATAGCTCGTACTTGATTTGATATATGAACTGTGCATGACCTAATGCTGGAGGTTACTCACACTAGTGTTAGATATTTTGAGATGCATAAACAGTGTTTGAGCGAGGTGTCGACTGTGAGTTGCACTCAAGGCGCACTATAGTTTTGATGTGATATACTTGACATGTAAAACCGTGTTGATTGCCTTGTGTAGACTATGTGTCACACGGATGAGTTGCTCGCACATGGATTTAGAGTGTGGCATTGATTATCCATTGAGATAGGGTCCACAGGTGTACATTGTACCGTGCATGTGGCACGGAGTACGTTGTACCGTGTGTTGTTGTGGTGTTGTGGAGATGAGGAGTTGATAGCTAACGGTTGTAATGGACTGACCCCCCTCCTGTTGCAGTAGTGATACCCCGCACACCGAGATTTATGTAGCCTAGGATCACATTATAAGATATGGCCATAGTCCAGGATATTATTGCATTTAGCCACTGAGTCACGCATGATATACCACATGTTTTTATGATACAGGTAGACCTGAGGGATGGGTCAAAACCCGGTTGATGTGTTGTGTTTTGTGAAACGCCATATTTACTGTGATTTGAATGTAAATGGCATTATTTATCTAAAGCCATTATGAAATTTCTAAAGATGCACTGTTTTGCATGAAATGCCTTCATTTGATAACATAGCATGGTTTTAGTACATGGGATTTAATCTGGACTATTGTTTTTTCAGTTTTTGATACATGCTTTTGAGATGAGTTAAAGAAATATTATTTCCAGGCAAAGTATTATTTTCAGTAGATACTGTGGATGTCAACTTGCTTGCCTAATTTCCTTACTGAGCTAGTGAGCTCACCCCTTTCATTTCCCTCTCTTTACAGAGCATTCGCAGTAGATAGATACAGCTGAGGACTAGCATTCCTTTTATCCATTGCACTCCCATCGAGCGAAAGGTATACACATTCGCAACATTTTGTATCTGAACAATGTAAAAGCATAGTGATGTATACGTTTGTAATATTGGGGATGTAATTGTATTAATGTATATGAGTTTACTTTTAAGAAAAGAGTACTTACAGTCAATAGATAATTATGTTGACATGTATACATCATATGAAATGAATGATAAGGTATGTATGGATAAGTGGACTAATACCGAATCACAGCCCAACTGATGGTTAGGAGAAAGGTAAGTAAAAAGTTAAAAAAAAAAAAAACAATTGTAATGGTTTTTGGTAAGTCACGGGCGGTCGTGACAGTTAGGTACAAGTAAAATATCTTATGTAGATGGTTTAAATGTTTGAAATGTGTAATTTATTAAAAAATAATAATTATGTTTTTTCAAGTTTTAAAAATATAGAAATCTATATATATTAAAAATATAAAATAAATTAATTATCTATTTAAATTTCTTAAAGAATAAACACCTATATTCTTATATTAAAAGTAAAACAATAAATAATAATTATCTTTTTTCGATTCATTTATCCATTTATATTAAAATTGAAAAAACAAATCAATATTCTTTTATTCATTATTTTACTATTTATCTATATATATTAGTATTAAAACAATAAATAAATTATCTTTTATCAATTTATTTATCCATTTATATTAAAATTTAAAAAACAAATCAATAGTATCTTATTTATTGTTATACCCATTCATATTAAAATTTAAATAAATAAAAATTATCTTTTTTCTTCAAATTCTTTATCTATTTTTTATTACTCTTAACTAATTATTGATTATAAGATATACGTACTCTTAGATTACATCTCACAGTTTCTTTCACTTTTTTTCTCTCTTCTCAGTTGATTTGCTCATTTTTTCCATTTTAATTTTCCTTTTATTTTTTCTTCATACCCATTTCTATTTAAGTCTATTTGCTTTGCATGTGAAATCGTGTTACAGAGTTTTTTAGCTTGAAGCTTATATAAACAGCAAGTGTTGCTTCCTACATTGATTAATTACTTTCTTCTTATTAAGCATTGTTGCATAATTTCATTCTTCAAATTTGATTTAAACATATAAAGTACATGCTTAATCAACATTTTTCTGTATTTTGTAATTTTGGATATTTGATTTTCCTACAAGGAACAAATCAATCAAAAGAGCAAGAAAGCCTTGGGCAATCGTGTCTAATCACGCGCGTGTTTAGATATTTTAGATCATAAAATTTCAAGGTCTATTAACACTAATAAGCTTATATATATATATATATATATATATATATATATGATTTTTGAATTAATGTATTTTTTTTTTGGTATACTTAATACCTAAATATACTACCAACATTTACCAAAACTTGAAATTAAGCCCTCAACGTTTAATTACATGGAAATAAGTCAATTACGTTTTATTTTAAGCAATTAAAGTATAAACGTTTCAAAATAACATAATTAAATATATTTGCGTTCAATCCCCCAAACTACTGTTATTCTGACATAGGCGATAGCTGACAAGGGTGCTGACATGACTTGCCATGTAGCCAGATGACATGAAATTTTTTGCAACGTGATATATAAATTTTTTCAAAATTACGTTTTTACTCTTGAAAAAACCTTAAAAACCCTAAAAAGAGTAATTTGGAAAAAAATTGTATATATCCACGTCAGTAAATATTACATGTGGCAAAAAGTTTCATGTCATCTGCCCACATGGCAAATTAAGCCATGTTAACATCCTTGTCAGTTGCCACTCGTCCAAGAATAACATCAATTAGAGGGATTTAATGGAAATATACTTAATTTTGTTATCCTAAAATGTTTAGGTTTCAATTGCTTAAAATAAAACGTAATGAACTTATTTCCATGCAATTAAACGTCGATAGTTTAATTTAATTTTTTAGTAAAAGTTGAGGGTATATTTGGGTATTAAGCCTATTATATATGTATATGTATTTTTTAATATATCACCGAAATACTTCTTCAAAAGAACTCTTTGCCTTACATTTGTCATAGGGAGAAGCGAGCTGGATGAGTAGATTGAGTATGCACCCCAAAACGGTAATTTTTTCTTAGTGGTGTTAGTTCAATTAGTTTAGGAAAATAGGAATAATTTTTACTTATGCATGCTAGGTGTTTGACATTTTGGACAAATGATGATGCCTATGTAATGTTTTGATGATTTGGTTAACATTTATATTAGTGAATATTTATACAAATATGTGACCCAACTAATGTTAACATATATGACCATAATTTCATTCTCTAAATTTGGTAGTTTTAAAAAGAATATATATGACTATAATTATGCACACTAATGTACATTAACATAGAAAGTACTTTCTTTATCAACATTTTTTTGTATTTTGTAATTTTGGATGTTTGATTTTCTAGCAAAGAACTAATCAATCAGAAGAGCAAGAAAAACCTTGGGCAATAGTGTCATGTTTAAATATATTCCATCATATAAGCTTCCATCATAAATTTTGAACTACTAATTGTATTTTTATTAGCAGCTACCTAACCTATATAAATATACATATAAATATATATCATGTCGTTATTACTTTAATTAAAAGGTGTTTTATCTAATTTTGTAAACCATTTAAATGTTGTTATTATAATGTTAGTAAAAGACAGCTATGTGAGGATTTAGATAAGATAGCACAAGAAGGGCCTATAGGAGAGAACCTTTCTATTGGAGGTGACCTTAATGGCCATGTAACGACCCTGTTTACGTACAATTTGGTTGGACTACGAGTCGATATTGGATCAAAACCGTGAATCCGTCTATATAAATACATCATTTGGTAACAATTTTGAATAAGACCAATGAAGGCACTCTCCAATTAATTTGCATAGTTGTTCTTTTATAAGATAATCACGTTCACATTCCCCAGATACATCTTCATAAACATTACTGTACTTATAAAAATTTTAGATAGAAAAGAATACTTAAATCTGGGTATTCCCTTGACGCAGAAGGATACTCTGTTGAAAATATGACTGTGCAAAGAATCCTACTTACAAAAGGCGGTCTCAGCTACTGATGCGACTCTGTGGATAGAAGTAAGGGGTGAGCTTAACGGGCTTAGTAAGAAAAATATTGTGGCAGTAGATAATCAAACTATCTATATACTTGCATAACAGGCTTATCATGGAAATGTACCAAGCGTTTGGCACATAGTAAATATCAGTATCGGAAACAATATCAATTTCAGTTTCAATAATGTAAGCATTATACTAGAATAAATTCTAAAGCTTTATTCAGTACGAAATAATTAAATTGTTTGCAATAATCCAGTTCATTCAATCTATTCCGTAAATCAAATAGACGAGACAAGGTAGAACATGCTATAACGATAATCAGTATGATAAATGGCCAATGTCGATGACTCTGAGCTTCACTGATCATGTGTGCTAGGATGTCAATCGTCGTGGGAATGGTCAGCTACCCAAACCGCTCATAATACAATATATCTTAAGACAGAATGCACGGTACAATGCACTCTCATGCGTGTTACACGGTACATCATACTCCATGGACCACAATAACAATAGCAATTCAGTAGATAGTAACAATATAGTGTAGCGAGTTTAATTGTTGCCTTTACCTCAAAAGCCAGTGCAAGCCAAGCCGTGCGACACATAGTCTGCACACGGCTCAAGTACATTTTATTTAGTACCAACTTATAAGCAGCTCATTTTCTTTTAAAACAATTCTAAACTCGGTTCCGTATATAAAACAATTTAAAAAAGAGCTGACTCATCCTTTTTTCGGTGAAAATCCTGTATGCAGTTTATGGTAATTAATATTAGGGATTTTTTATTTAAAACAATAATTTAAGTTATAACGATATCGATGTAAATAAATTAAATTTATAACGGTACGGTTAGGCCATTTAACTAAGGCTAAAAATCTATACTTTTCATAGCTATATAATGGGCCTAATATTTTTATCTTCAATTCAATAGTAATAAAAATACATGTAATTATGTCTAATAGCTCACAAAATTTTCCTTACCTCAGTTGTGGACAAAAATTTCGTTATGTTGGAGTACATGAGTCAATTAGTCCGTTCCTGTGAGTTCGCTTCCTCTGGAGCTACAACTAGTGAGTAGAGAGCACACCCTCTGATGCCCTGCTCCGAGGTAACACTCAATCTATTGCAAATAATCTTAGCTTAAGCACAGAGGTCTTCAAGCATTTCTGTTTGAGCCTTTAGCTTGTTGTGCTTCTTCAACACTTCACAGAATGAAACCGAAGCTTCAGCCCCTTTTTTAAATTAGCCTTTTCTCTTTACTTAGCTGTTCATTAAGACTTCTCCACTTTTCTATCTGAGAAAGTGGGGAAACAAATCAATGGACTCCCTCTTTCAGTGCTCCTCTCTAGGCTAGGTAGTGTGCGTCTACTGGTGTTGGCCATGCAATCCCTACTTCCACCATGGCCTTCTCTTTACCTCTTTACTGATTATCCTTAGTCACTGCTACTAGAACTCAAGAGAATCCCAGGTTATTGCTTCAGTCTAGCCTTTAAGAACTCAAGAGGGATAATCAGCTCTGCACCAAGGGAAGACGATGTTGATCTCTTCACCACTACTTTATATCTGAACATGCGAGAATGGCATCTGTTTCCTTTCCTCTCTCAGTTCAGTACACCATCATCTACTTCAATTCTGTTTTCTGCTTCCGTTACACTTCAGCTTCCTTGATTTTTCAATCCCCTATCACGGGAGGAGGCCCCTGCAGCCACACTAACTCTATTCCAACCTCACGCCCCTAGTTGGACATTAGTTAGCACCGTGACTACCACTTTCAAGTTTCTTGCACCCTTGTCTTCTGCTGTCTCGACGTCTTGGACCGAGAAAGGTCTCTATTTTCCAGCTACTACCTCAGTTCAATCCTTTACTGTGGCTCTCCCTCACTTTCTCCCTATTTTGGCCACTGTCTTCCTCATGTTTCCTTCAGTCTAGTTTTTGCATTTCATTTTCAGTTTTCCTTCATTCTCTCCTCGACCTCGAAAGCTTCCTGGATTGACAATGGTTGCTGGACAAAGTCTTGTTCCTTCTCTCCAATTGGCGACCACTGTAGCTCACTCTTCCATATACTCGTTCTCTCCCTCTCGCTTTCTCTCTCATTTGTCCAGTTACATAGGAAAGAAGGGTCTCTCGCCCCTGGTACTGCTCTGTCCAAAATGGTCGAGCTCCTCTATTTTTAGCTTACCCACATTATTCTGCTGCACCTCTTGTATACATATATATATATTATCTATCATATGTTTCCTACTGACATACCTGCCGTTGGTCAGTTTTAGCTCCCCATTATCCACCAGATTTTCAGGTCACACTCCTCTTTCTCTATTGGTTTGCTTCTCTTTTTGTCAAGCTTAAGACTTTCACATTTTCTTCACTACCTAACCGGTTAGGTTACAGCCATCACAATTATGCTTCCTCTATTTTTGGTCTACTTCAGTTACAATCAATCCATGCCCCTCTTTCTTCTTTTCTTCCTTCCACAATTTACCATAATTAATTGTCTTGAGTGGACATTGCTCCACTATCTTTCGCTGCTGTTTCCAGCAGTAAATAAGGTGGGAGTTTTGGGATATTCGGGTTTTGCTATCACTTCATCATTCATCATTTTCATAAGCACACACAGATATATATATATATATTGTTCAATAATAGTAGACTATCATCATCATTCACGCTTCCTCCCCATTCCCTGCTATCTTTCGATCAACACCATCACAAATCAATAGTTCTCGGGTTTGCTAAGATCATGGAGTCAATTCCTTGCTATTAATATGCTAAATTGCACTAAAAATAACACTCTATAACATAATTGATTGTAGTATATTATTGCATTATATATATATATATATCACTTGGTATTTGTATTACTTTGTATTCATTGATACTATAAGAATTTAGTATCTAAATTTAATAAATTACTTAAATTCCTTAATAAAAAATGCAAATTAAATTAATTATTCTCCCATAAGTACATATTTAACCCCAACTTGTTCACTTAAAATCGAGTACAAGAAAATTCGTGGGCTTTACATTCTCCCCACCATATGAAATTTGGTCCCCCAAATTTGAAACTACATCAGCCCTCGAACAAGTATGGGTATTTCTCTCGTATTAAGCTTTCCAATTCCCACGTGGCCTCCTCCGAGGTGTGGTACTACCACAGAACCTTAACCAAGAGAATTGTTTTAGACCGCAACGCTTTCTCTTTCCTATCCAAAATTTGTATCGATCTCTCCACATATGTCATATCCTCCTTCAATTCTAGTGGTTCATACTTAATCACATGTGTCGGATCCGGATGGTATTTACGTAGCATCGAAACATAGAAGACATTGTGAACACTCGATAATTTCGGTGGTAAAACCAATCGGTATGCTTTGTCTCCCACTCGTTCTAAGATCTCGAAAGGTCCAATATATCAAGGACTTAACTTTCCTTTCTTTCCAAACCTCATTATACCTTTGGAAGGTGAAACTTTTAAAAATACTGAATCTCCTACTAAAAATTCCAAGGGCCTTCATCTTTGGTCAGCGTAACTTTTCTGCTAGCTAAAAGCTGTTCTCAATCTCTCACAAATTAGTTGAACATCCTCAGAGGCTTGCTTAACCAGATCGAGAGCGAATATCTTTCTCTCACCCACTTCTTCCCATCCAATCGGAGAGCGACACCTTTGACCATATAATGCTTCATACGGTGCCATCCTGATACTTAGTGATAACTGTTATTGTAAGTAAATTCTGCTAGTGGTAAATGATCATCACAGGAGCCTTTAAAATCTTGAGCACATGCCCTCAACATATCCTCCAATGTCTGAATAGTTCTCTTTAATTGACCATCTGTTTGATGATGGAAAGTTGTGCTAAAATTCAATTGGGTTCCCATAGCTTCTTGAAATGTCCCCAAAAGTGTAAAGTAAACCAGGAATCCCTGTCAGATACGATGCTCACTGGAACACCATGTAGTCTTACAATCTCCCGTACATATAGATTCGCTAAAGCACTTAAAGTATCAGTGGATTTCATAGCTAGAAAGTGGATAGACTTTGTCAATCTATCAACGATCACCCAAATTGCATTATGTTTTCTTCGAGTTCTGGTTAAACCCATTGTGAAATCCATGGTCACATGCTCCCATTTCCAAGTAGGTATTGGCAGAGGCTGTAACAACCTTGCAGGTTTCTGATGCTCTACCTTTATTTGTTGACACACAAGACATCTAGCCACAAATTCGTCTACATCATTTTTCATTCCTGACCACCAATAAACCTTCTACAGATTCTGATACATCTTATTACTTCTTGGGTGTACAGTATACCTCGAGGAATGAGCTTCCGACAATATCAATTTCTTCAACTGTGGATCATTAGGAACACAAACTCTACCTCTAAACCTCAATAGACCGCCATTGTTGATTTCAAAGTCTGTCTTAGTACCCAATTGAATCTGACTAGCCATATCTATACAATATTAATCAGTCTGTCGAGCTTGTTTGATTCTGTTAATCAAGTCCAGTTCTATACTCAAGCTAGCTATCATAACACAACTGGCGGTGTCAGATGGTTCAACATCTAAGTTGGGGCTTGCAAACTGGTCCAATAGTTCGTATTCTCGAATCATCATCTACGATATCATCCCGATATTCTTTCTGCTTAAGGCGTCTGCCACTACATTAGCCTTTCCCGGGTGGTAAAGGATCTCACTACATAGTCCTTCAGAAGCTCTATCCATCTCCTCTACCTCATATTCAACTCTTTCAGTGAAAACAAATACTTGAGGCTTTTATGATCGGTGAAGATTTGGAACTTTTCTCCATACAGATAATGGCACTATATTTTCAATGCAAACACCATGGTCGCTAATTTCAAATCATGGGTCGGATAGTTCTTCTCATGGTCTTTTAGTTGTCAAGAACCATAGGCAACTACCTTCTCGTTTTACATTAGCACACATCCCAGACCTTGACTAGAAGCATCTGTATACATCAAGAAGCCTCTTGAACTAGCGGGAATAGTCAAAATAGGCGTGGTGGTTAGTCTATGTTTTAATTCTTGAAAGCTCCATTCACATGAGTCACTCCACTCAAATCTGACATTCTTCCTCGTAAGCCACGTTAGAGGAGCAGCCAACTTAGAAAAACCCGCGATAAACCTTTTATAATATCCGGCTAAACCCAAAAATCTTTGAATCTCAGTGACAGTTTAGTGTCTTTCCCATTGTATTGCAGTCTTGATCTCAGACAGATCTACAGACACTCTGTCCCTTGACACTACGTGACCCAGGAATGCTATCTAATCTAGCCAGAAATCACACTTGCTCAGCTTGGCATATAACTTCTCTCTGAGGATTTGCAAAACCATTTCCAAATGCTGCTTATGTTCTTCTCTGGACTTGGAGTACACTAGAATGTCGTCAATTAATACTATGAAAAATCTATCCAAGTACGGCTTGAGTACCAATTCATCAATGCTATAAAAGTTGCATGAGTGTTTGTCAACCCAAGAGGTATAACCAAAAACTCATAATGTCCATATCGGGTCCTGAAGGCTATCTTAGGTATATCTTCATTCTTGATCTTCAACTGATGGTACCCTGACCAAGGGATATTTTTTCTTTATGGTCGTCTTGTTGAGCAATCTATAGTCATTACACAGCTTGAGACTCTCATATTTCTTCTTAACAAATAATACCAGTGCACCCCATGGTGAAACACTCGGTCTGATAAACCTCTTATCCAGTAATTCTTGTACTTGCTTCCTCAGTTCTTCCAACTCAACTGGGTCATTCTGTAAGGTGGTTTAGATATCGGCTCAGTATCAGGCACCAAATTGATACAGAATTTCATCTCCCTATCTTGAGGTAACCTTGGTAACTCATTCCAGAATAAGTCAAAAAATTCCCTGACCACAGGTATATCTCTCAACTTCGGACTTATCTTATCCGTATCGATTACATAGGCAATGTAACTTTTAAATATTATTCAAATAGTTAGCAAGAACTATGCAATTAAATCTACCAACCTCTTTCATTACATTTCAGAAAAACTTACAACATATTCTTCGAGAAAAATTGTTATTGCCCTATTATGACAATCAAGAATAGCTTGATTTGTTGTTAACCAATCCATGCCCAGTATTACATCAAAATCAAACATATAAATAAGATCAGATCTGTTAACATATTCTTGTCTCCAACCTTTAGTTTACAATCTTTATATACTTGTTTTGTCATTCGACTATCTTTCATTGGTGTCCTATGTCACGACCTAAATTACCTAAAAATCACTAAAAATGTTTCGTTCATTATTTAATTCTTACCTTTCTCTGATCGTGATCATCCTACCAACAATTGGGCTATGATTCGGTGTTAGTCCCTACTCACCTCTTTACCATTCCATTTCCATATTCACATTCACACATCAGGATTTACTATCATTTGACTTTAACTAAATACACTCACAATGGTATTTACATAATCTTACATCCCCAACATCATATACATTTACAATACTGTAAGGGAGTTTTTGTGGACTCTTAGAGATATCTGTGCACGCGCTGGACCAGGACACTGCAGAGGGTGAGTGCACGCGTTGGACCAGGATACTGCAGAGGGGAAGTAAGCAGTAGGTGTAAGTAGAGGGCGAGTGCACGCACCGGACCAGGACACTGCAGATCAGTCTTCGGATGTGGTAAAAGGTACCATCAAAATCTTTGATTTAGAAGCATTTGTGTTGTTTGATCCTGGTGCCATGCATTCCTTTATTTCGCCATCCTTTGCATGTAAATTGTTGAAGCATGTAAAACCCACACTGCTTGATAAGATGTTGTTGATATCTACCCCTATGAATGATAGTCAGTTGACTGAGCATGTATATAGGGATTGTAAGATGAGGATAGGAGGTCAAGAGATGGCAGTCGATTTAATTTTATTAAATATGAGTGATTTTGATGTGATCCTAGGGATGGATTGGTTGGCTGCCAATCATGTTATTATGGATTGTCATGCAAAAACTTTGATGTTTCCAAAGATAGACAACCTTGTTGTAAATTTGGTGGAATGAAAAGAAATGATATGTTATTGCAATTGAAAAGTGTGTAGTCTAGTTACATGGTAATTTAGAGATAAATTTGATTTTCATTTATGTATATGATGTGATGATTTATGATTACTAACGATGGAAAGGATAATGTGAAGGTTTCATCACTTATGTGATTGAGACGGATAAGGCACGTCCGGCATTGAGAGACATTTCAGTGGTTAAGGAATTTTTAGATGGCTTTCTGGATGAGTTACCAGGGTTACCTCCAGATAGAGAGATGGAGTTTGGTATAGACTTGGCACCTGGTATAGAGTCGATGTCCAAGCCACCGTACAGAATGGCTTAAGTTGAGTTAGAGGAGTTAAGGAAATAGTTACAGGAGTTGCTGGAGAAGAGGTTCATCAAACCGAGCGTCTCACCTTAAGGAGCACCAGTTCTGTTTGTAAGGAAGAAGGATGGAAGCCTCTGACTGTGTACAGATTACCGGTTGTTGAATAAGGCCACCATCAAGAATAAGTATCCCCTTCCATGCATCGATGACTTTTGGATCAGCTTAAGGGAGCACAGGTCTTTTCTAAGATAGATCTGAGATCAGGGTACCATCAGTTGAAGATACGGAGTGGAGATGTACCCAAGACAGCTTTTCGCACCCGGTATAGACACTATGAGTTTATGGTTATGCCATTCGGGTTTACGAATGCTCCCGCAGCTTTTATGTTGTTGATGAATGAGGTATTCCACCAGTATTTGGATCGATTTGTGAACATGTTTATTGATGATATAATGGGGTACTCAAAGTTGAGCGAGGAGCATGAAAGGCATTTAAGGATAGTGCTACAGACCCTCCGAGAGAAGAAGTTGTACCTAAACTCAGTAAGTGCGACTTTTGGTTGGAACAGATCTCTTTCCTGGGTCATATAGTATCAAAAGATGGAGTGTCGGTGGATCCATCTAAGATCGAGGCCGTAGTTCAGTGGCAGAGACCCCAGACAGTGACAAAGATCAGAAGTTTCCTAGGTTTAGCTGGGTATTATCGAAGGTTTGTAGAGGGATTCTCGAGGTTAGCTACTCCTTTGACACGTCTCATAAGAAAGAATGTGGAGTTTGTGTGGGATGATAAGTGTGAAGAAAGCTTTGAGGAGTTGAAAAGGAGATTAACCACAGCTCTGATCCTCACCATTCCTACCAGCTCAAGATGTTTCTCGGTGTATGCGGATGCTTCACACCTAGGACTGGGCTGTGTATTGATCTAGGATGGGAAGGTAGTAGCCTATGGATCAACGCAGTTAAAGGATCATGAGAGGATTTACCCGACCCATAACTTAGAGTTGGCAGCGGTGGTGTTTGCGCTGAAGATATGGCGCCACTACCTCTATAGTGAGAGATTTCAGATTTATACAGATCATAAGAGCCTTAAGTACCTGTTCTCATAGAAAGAGTTGAACATGAGACAGAGGAGATGGCTCGAACTCTTAAAAGATTTTGATTGTGAGATCCTGTACCACCTGGGTAAAGCAAATGTGGTTGCTGATGCATTGAGTAGGAAGCATCTCAGGATGGTGTCATTCATTATGGTCAGGGAACACGAACTGTTGGAATAGTTCACGAACCTCAGTTTGGATATGACCCCACCTGACGCTGATAGTGGATTTATGATAGCTAGCCTGTAGTTGGAACCGGATGTGGTAGATCGAATCTGACAGGCTTAGCGAGTTGATCAACAGTACACTAATATTGTTGGGCAGATACAGAAGGGTACAGAGATGGACTTTGAGTTGAGTTCAGATGGATTGTTGAGGTTTAGAGGTAGGATATGTGTTCTTAATGATGCAGAGATCAGAAGGATGATCTTGACAGAGGCTCACTCAACAAGGTATACGATACATCTAGGAGGTACTAAAATGTATCAAAACCTTCGAAAGGTTTATTGGTAGTATAGGATGAAAAAGCACATTGCTGAATATGTTGCTAAGTGTCTCGTTTGTCAGTAGGTGAAGGTAGAGCATCAAAAGCCTGCAGGGATATTGCAGCCTCTACCGATACCGACGTGGAAGTGGGAGCATGTCACTATGAATTTTGTGATAGGATTGCCAAGGACCCGTAGAGGTCATGATGCCATATGGGTGATTGTGGATCGGTTGACGAAATCAGCCCATTTTCTAGCTATGAAAGCTACCGATACTCTGAGCCAGTTAGCGAACCTATATGTGCGCGAGATAGTGAGGCTACATGGAATTCCAGTGAACGTTGTTTCTGATAGGGATGCCCGCTTCATTTCCCACTTCTAGGGAACATTTTCAGGAAGCGATAGGGACCCAGTTGAGTTTTAGCACCGCGTTTCATCTTTAGACAGAAGGTCAGTCAGAGAGGACTATACAGACCCTGGAGGATATGTTGAGAGCGTGTGCGTTGAATTTTAGAGGCCCCTGGGATGAACATTTGTCACTCGCAGAATTCGCCTATTATAACAGTTTTCATGCGAGTATTGGGATGGCACCATATGAGGCATTGTATGGGCGTAGATGTCGTTCCCCTATTGGATGGGAAGAGGTCGGTGAGAGACAGATTTTTACTCCTGACTTGGTGAGACAGGCATCTGAGGACGTCCAATTGATATGTGAGAGATTACGGACAGCTCAGAGCCGGCAAAAGAGTTATGCTGACAAGAGACAGAGACCACTAGAGTTTGATATGGGTGAGTCAGTGTTCTTGAAAGTTTCTCCTTTGAAGGGAATTATGAGATTTGGTAAGAAGGGCAAGTTGAGCCCTAGATACATCGGACCCTTCGAGATTTTGGAGAGAGTAGAAGACAAGGCTTATAGGTTGGCATTGCTATCGGAGTTGGCAAGTGTTCATAACGTCTTCCACGTATCCATGTTTAGGAAATATCACCCAGACCCGACACATGTGATAAGATATGAGCCATTAGAGCTCAATGAGGGTATGACATACATTGAGAAGCCAATTCGGGTATTTGACAGAAAAGAGAAAGTGTTGAGGACAAAGACAATTCCCTTGGTGAAGGTTCTTTGGCAACATCACACTGTGGAAGAGGCCACATGGGAATTAGAGAATTTGATGCGGGAGAAGTATCCTGAGTCATTCACAGATTAATTTGGTTCTAATTTGGATGACCAAATTTTCTAAGTGGGGGAGAATGTAGGACCTCGTATATGTATAATTGTAATATGTACATAGGAATGTTAATGGAGTTATACTATGAATTCATAAGTGAAGTATGTGAAATATAAGTCCATAAGTTTATGTACACACTTGCAATAAGAGTTATGATTGTACATACAAGTTACATTATGTATGAATAAGAGGAAATGGACTTAAACATGTGAGGAATGTGAGTAGAATGGATTATGAGTAGTATGGTAAAATGGAAGTAGAATTACATAAGTTGTGCACTTCCATTTGGTTTATATCGTATACTTTTGGTTATACAAGGATTCCACACAAGTTTCAATAGGTATAAGGTATGTATGGATGTCATTTTCAAGTCTCGAAGATGATTGGATGAGAAAATGACCATGGCAGCAAATTAAGGATGTTTTCGTATAAGTTTTTGCAGGAAACTGTAGCAAAATCTGGAAATTATGCAAGTCAGATCGATCTCATAGGATGAGAGATCGATTTGGATAAGCCAAATGCTTGTATTTGAGCAAAGGAATAGGGCAGATCGATCTCCAATGGGACAAGATTGATCTCCTAAACATTCTGTAATGAAAAGATCGATCCTCAAGCATACAGATCGATCTCCTTAGCTCTCTGTTTGGAGTAGATCGATCTCTAGCTTCGACAGATCGATCTTATGCTTAAAATGTCATGAAAAAAAGGGATTTATGGGGGCCAGATCGATCTCCTCCTAGTGCAGATCAATCTCCTTAAGCTATTTCTATAAAAAGAGTGTTGAAAATCTAAAAATTTCAGAAAAAACACCATCCTTCCATTTTCAACCCAAAAACCTAACTTTCTCTCTCTAAAATCAGTCATTTCCAATAAGATTTGAGGGGAGGTCATTAGACACTAAGTTGTTCATCTTGCGGAAGAGAACAACATAGTTGGAACCCAAAATCCTATTTTTGGTATTGAAGGAGCTAAGGGCGTTGTCATTTGGAGCAAGAAGAGAAATCAGATTTGGTAAGATTTTAACACTCCAATTATGGTACATTGTCTATTTAATTGATTTTGGAGTTGTTTGGCATGAGTATGGATGGTTGGAAGCACCTAGGTTATGTTAGAAAATAATGTAACCTAGAAACTGGATTGAACCTAGTGTGAGAAAGAGGAATGTTTGGAGGTTAATGAGAAATGGGATATGTAGAAGTTAATAATAGTGTTGTGGTATGATTTTAAGATGTTATTAGTGGATAAATGATGAGATTTACCTAAAAGAAGTAAAATGTGGATTAAGGCATTGGTAAATGTAAAGATGAGTTATATTGACTAATGAGGTCAAATGTGAGTTAACAACTTTAACTCAAGTGGTTTGGATGATTGAATTACAGCTTCCGAGGATACATCGGAGCGAGTTGAGCCAAGAGCGCAAGAAGCGAAGAGGAAAAGAGTCACACTAAGTAAATCGAGGTAAGGGAGTTGTGTGGACTCTTAGAGATATTTGTGCGCAATTTGGGTGCTTAAATGATTTACTAGAATGCAAGAGATATTAGGAAATGAAATTGGGTGATTAAAGGGTAAAAGTTGGGTGTTTGAGAAATGTGCATGAAAACAAAAGCATATTGCTTCGAAAATCATGTTTTATTGCTTTTTAGCAAGTGATTGCTAGGTTGGCTAGCATTTGAAATGATTTGCAAAAGAAATGAGTTGTTTTGGTTTGATTACCCACACTTTGCAAAGAAATGAGACACCTACATTGTTTTCGTGACAATGAAAGCGTGCTAGAGTATGACTCGCACGAGATTTGACGTGTTTTATACACATGAGTGCTGGAGCTTAGCTCGCACTAGTTTTCACATGGATTTCATACTGGTTTCGACATGGTGCTTGGAGCTTAGATCGCACTAGATGCCCACCTTATTTGTTAACGTGCTTGGAGCTTCGAGTAGATTGGATGTCACATCGATTAAATAGGCTTGCACGTGCATTGTTTAAACATGATTTATTAGTTGTGTTAGGAGCTTCGGGTAGACAAGAGGTCGAACCGATTAAATAGGCTCACACGTGCATTTTGAGATGTGACGTGATATGATGTGTTGATTGGGTCCATGGCGTATGTTGTATCCTGCATGTAGCATAGAGTACGTTGTACCGTGTTGAGATGTGATGTGTCATCTTCGGACGAGATCTGCTATGGACCGGCGGGTAGGATTTGACCCACCTCCCGTGTGGAAGCAGATAGTGGTGATATCACGCACATCTGATCCGTGTAGCCTGTATCACAGGTTATGGCCATAGACCTTGAGGTTATTACCTATTATTGAATTTCCTATCTTACATGTCTATTGTTTTGAGAATAAATCCATGTTTGAAATGATTTGTGGCTCAGGACAATCCGAGGGATGGGCTGAGACCTGACAAGTGTTGAATTGTTTTGAGATATTGATTGTTAATGGTTTTTAAAGTGCACGGATGCATGATGTTTAATGCCATGCCTTATTGTGAAAATGCATGATGGTTAATGCCATGCTTATTTGAGAAAACGCATGATGGGTAATGCCATACTTTATTGTGAATTATGCATGATGATTTATACCATGCTTTGAATTAAACTGTGCACTGGATTTTAATAGCATGAATTCTTTACATACCATTAACACAATCATACACTCATGTTTTGAGATAAAATGATGAATTAAATGCTTTTTAGCATGGCATCACGATCACGTAGATAGTGCAGTATCTACATGTTCGCATGATTGCCTTACTGAGCGTGTGGTTTGGTCACCCCCTTATTTTCCCCCTCTCTACAGAGTGTTGAGTATAGATTGAGCGTGACTGGAGGCGTTTCCCTTTTTGTAATCCGCTGCATCCTATCGCGTAAGGTACACATTGTTGTAATTTTGTATCTAAACTTACGATAGCACAGTAGCATTTTATATGTAACTATTGGGGGATGTAAAACAATGTAAACACATGCAACAACTCTGATATATATATATATACATTTATACAAGTGTTTACTCATAAATAATATACAAATTGAATTGGTATAGTGGAGTGAGTCGACGTCGACACACAACCCAACTACTGAGGAGAGTTGTTGTTCACGATTAAGGTAAGGACGAATAATAAATGATGCATGAAAATGCAAAAAATTTGTGTGTATTTTGGTAAGTTGAGGGTTGTGATAGAAGTTGGTATCAAAGCTCGAGTTGGTCTGACGTGTGTCGTGTCTAAAATACTTAATAAGTTAGAAAATTACATCCCCATGTTACTGTGCTTGTTTAGATACAATTGTGTGTGTGTCGATGGGTTAACTAAGCAATTGGTTGTGAATGTAGGGAATTGAG
Source organism: Firmiana major (assembly GCA_033439115.1). Classification (NCBI taxonomy): domain Eukaryota; kingdom Viridiplantae; phylum Streptophyta; class Magnoliopsida; order Malvales; family Malvaceae; genus Firmiana; species Firmiana major. The sequence continues at coordinate 35,410,438 of CM065907.1, read as the reverse complement.
TAAATATGCCTAATACCAGTTACAGTAGAGGGATGAGAGCACAGGCCCGAGGCCGTAGAGGTAGGCCTGGGGGTCGTGTTGAGCCGAAAACACACGAGGCTCAGGATGATGTTGAGGTGGAGGCTGATGTTGAGCACGCTCCACAGGGTCCAAAGGAGAGGCCCGAGAGTACTTAGGCTCGCTTCGCGAGGATTAAGCGGAGCATTGAGATGATTGTAGAGTTGGTCACCCAATCTTTATCTGGAGTTGGCGGTAGACAGAGTTTCGCTACACAGGGTGATGCCGAGCAGGCGGCAGCTCCTGAGGCACGGGTAAGGCCAGCCCTGAGACCTCAAATGACAAATACCCCACCTGCACAAGATATGCCTACACCTGTTGCTACACCACAGGCTAGTAGAGGCTAGGGTTCGGTTGTGATTTGGATAGACTGCGGTAATTCTAGAAGTTTTAACTGCCGTCTTTTAGCGGAATTAAGGACCCAGTAGCTGTTGAGGATTGGATAAGTGAAATCGAGAAGTTGTATGGGTTCTTTGAGTGCACTACCACCGAGATGGTAGCGTTTGCCATTTTTATACTGAAGGGATCAGCAGAACATTGGTAGAAGTCCACCAGGTCTATTTTGAGAGCTCAGCATACAGAGATCAGCTGGGATATATTTTTGGAGGCCTTTCGGAGACAGTACGTTCTGGATACCGCACAGCGGAAGATGAAAAAGGCATTCTTGGGACTGACCCAAGGGAGCAAGACTGTGGATGAATATGAGACTGCTTTTATCTCCCTAGGCAGGTATGATCCCAACACTATGAGTATTGAGGTCAAGAAGATCCAGAAGTTTATGGATGGATTGAGACCGACCATCAAGTCTAGACTGGTTCCCCTGGATATACCGACCTATGAGGAGGTAGTGCGTAGGGCGCAATTGTGTGAACAAGATGTTGATAGAATCGCATCAGAGTTTGGAAAGTTTGGTAAGATGAGGGACAAGGAGAAAAAGAGACCAATGATGGATAGAGGCTTCAGTTATAAAGGAAGCAAGAGATTCTCTGGAAAGAGGCTAAGGATTGATGAGATTCGGGAGAGGATAATTAATACTCCCATGTATCTGACCATTGCTCCAGCTAAGGGAATTGTGATTGGAGGACCACGGCCTACTACGAAATAGTGTGGCAAGTATGGTAGGTACCATGGTACTCGACCAAGTTATGGACCTTAGGTTGTATGCTTCAGATGTGGGAAATCAGGGCACATAATCAGAGATTGCCCGGAGATGACAGAGAGAGCCCCACGAAGGGCAAGGAGCCAAAGAGAGCTCCAGTTGAGACAGCTGCTCTGAGGAGGAGGGCTACAGCTGAGGAAAAGGGGAAGCAAGCAGTGGGTGTAAACAGAGGGCGAGTGCACGTGTTAGACTAGGACACTGCAGATCAGTCTTCGGATGTCGTAAAAGGTACCATCTAAATCTTTGATTTAGAAGAATTTGTGTTGTTTGATCCTGGTGCCACGCATTCCTTTATTTCGCCATCCTTTGCATGTAAATTGTTGAAGCATGTAAATCCTACACTGCTTGTTAAGATGTTGTTGATATCTACCCCTATGAATGATAGTCAGTTGACTGAGCATGTATATAAGGATTGTAAGATGAGGATAGGAGGTAAAGAGATGGCAGCCGATTTAATTTTATTAAATATGAGTGATTTTAATGTGATCCTAGGGATGGATTGGTTGGCTGCCAATCATGTTATTATGGATTGTCATGCAAAAACTTTGATGTTTCCAAAGATAGACAACCTTGTTGTAAATTTGGTGGAATGAAAAGAAATGATATGTTATTGCAATTGAAAAGTGTGTAGTCTAGTAACATGGTAATTTAGAGATAAATTTGATTTTCATTTATGTATGTGAAGTGATTATTTATGATTACTAATGATGGAAAGGATAATATGAAGGTTTCATCGCTTATGTGATTGAGACGGATAAGGCACGTTCGGAATTGAGAGACATTCCAGTGGTTAAGGAATTTCCAAATGTCTTTTCGGATGAGTTACCAAGGTTACCTCCAGATAGGGAGATGGAATTTGGTATAGACTTGGCACCTGGTACAGAGCCGATGTCCAAGCCACTGTACAAAATGGCTCAAGTTGAGTTGGAGGAGTTAAGGAAACAGTTACAGGAGTTACTGGAGAAGGGGTTCATCAGACCGAGCGTCTCACCTTCGGGAGCACCGGTTCTGTTTGTAAGGAAGAAAGATGGAAGCCTCCGACTGTGTATAGATTACCAGTTGTTGAATAAGGCCACCATCAAGAATAAGTATCCCCTTCCATGCATCGATGACTTGTTGGATCAGCTTAAGGGAGCACAGGTCTTTTTCAAGATAGATCTGAGATCAGGGTACCATCAGTTGAAGATACGGAGTGGAGATGTACCCAAGACAGTTTTTCGCACCCAGTATGGACATTATGAGTTTATGGTTATACCATTCGGGTTGACGAATGCTCCCGCAGCTTTTATGTCGTTGATGAATGAGGTATTCCACCAGTATTTGGATCGATTTGTGATCGTGTTTATTGATGATATACTGGTGTACTCAAGGTCGAGTGAGGAGCATGAAAGGCATTTAAGGATAGTGCTACAGACCTTTCGAGAGAAAAAGTTGTACGCTAAACTCAGTAAGTGCGACTTTTGGTTGGAACAGATCTCTTTCCTGGGTCATCTAGTATCAAAAGATAGAGTGTCGGTGGATCCATCCAAGATTGTGGTCGTAGTTCAGTGGCAGAAACCCTAGACAGTGACAGAGATCAGAAGTTTCCTAAGTTTAGCTGGGTATTACCGAAGGTTTGTAGAGGGATTCTTAAGGTTAGCTGCTCCTTTGACACGTCTCACAAGAAAGAATGTGGAGTTTGTGTGGGACGATAAGTGTGAGGAAAGCTTTGAGGAGTTAAAAAGGAGATTAACCACAGCTTTGATCCTCACCATTCCTACCAGCTTGGGAGGTTTCTCGGTGTATGCGGATGCTTCACACCTAGGATTGGGCTGTGTATTGATGCAGGATGGGAAGGTAGTAGCCTATGGATCAAGGTAGTGAAAGGATCATGAGAGGAACTACCCGACCCATGACTTGGAGTTTGCAGCGGTGGTGTTTGCGCTGAAGATATGGCGCCACTACCTCTATGGTGAGAGATTTCAGATTTCTACAGATCATAAGAGCCTTAAGTACCTGTTCTCACCGAAAGAGTTGAACATGAGACAGAGGAGATAGCTCGAACTCTTAAAAGATTTTGATTATGAGATCCTGTACCACCTGAGTAAAGCAAATGTGGTTGCTGATGGATTGAGTAGGAAGCATCTCTGGATGGTGTCATTCATGATGGTCAGGGAACACGAGCTGTTGGAACAGTTCACGAACCTCAGTTTGGATATGACCCCACCTGACGCTGATAGTGGATTTATAATAGCTAGCCTACAGTTGGAACTGGATCTGGTAGATCGAATCCGACAGGCTCAGCGAGTTGATCAGCAGTGTCCTGATATTGTCGGGCAGATACAGAGAGGTACAGAGATGGACTTTGAGTTGAGTTCAGATGGATTGTTGAGGTTCAGAGGTAGGATATGTGTTCCTGATGATGCAGAGATCAGAAGGATGATCTTGACAGAGGCTCACTCAACAAGGTATACGATACATCCAGGAGGTACTAAAATGTATCAAAACCTTCCAAAGGTTTATTGGTGGTCTGGGATGAAAAAGCACATTGCTGAATATGTTGTTAAGTGTCTCGTTTGTCAGCAGGTGAAGGTAGAGCATCAGAAGCCTACAGGGTTATTGCAGCCTCTACCAATACCGACATGGAAATGGGAGCACGTCACCATGGATTTTGTGATGGGATTGTCGAGGACCTGTAGAGGTCATGATGCCAAATGGGTGATTGTGGATCAGTTGACGAAATCAGTCCATTTTCTTGCTATGAAAGCTACCGATACTCTAAGCCAGTTAGCGAACCTCTATGTGCGCGAGATAGTGAGGCTACATGGAATTCCAGTGAGCGTTGTTTCTAATAGAGATGCCCACTTCACTTCCCACTTCTGGGAACATTTTCAGGAAACGATGGGGACCCAGTTGAGTTTTAACATCGCGTTTCATCCTCAGACAGATGGTCAGTCACAGAGGACTATACAGACCCTGGAGGATATGTTGAGAGCGTGTGAGTTGGATTTTAGAGGCTCCTGGGATGACCATTTGCCACTCGTAGAATTCGCCTATAATAACAGTTTTCATGCGAGTATCAAGATGGCACCATATGAGGCATTGTATGGACGTAGATGTCGTTCCCCTATTGGATGGGAAGAGGTTGGTGAGAGACAGATTTTTGCTCCTGACTTGGTTAGACAGGCATCTGAGGACGTCCAATTGATATGTGAGAGATTACGGACAGCTTAGAGCTGACAAAAGAGTTATGCTGACAAGAGACGGGGACCAATAGAGTTTGATATGGGTGAGTCGGTGTTCTTGAAAGTTTTCCCTTCGATGGGAATTATGAGATTTGGTAAGAAGGGCAAGTTGAGCCTTAGATATATCAGACCCTTCGAGATTTTGGAGAGAGTGGGAGACAAGGCTTATAGGTTGGCATTGCCACCGGAGTTGGCAAGTGTTCATAACGTCTTCCATGTATCCATGTTGAGGAAGTATCACCCGGACCTGACACATGTGATAAGATATGAGCCATTGGAGCTCAATGAGGGTATGACATACATTGAGAAGCCAGTTCGAGTATTGGATAGAAAAGAGAAAGTGTTGAGGACAAAGACAATTCCCTTGGTGAAGGTTCTTTGGAAACATCACACTGTGGAAGAGGCCACATGGGAATTAGAGAGTTTGATGCGGGAGAAGTATCCTCAGTTATTCATGGATTAAATTGGTTCTAATTTGGAGGACCAAATTTTCTAAGTGGGGGAGAATGTGAAACCTCGTATATGTATAATTGTAATATGTACATAGGAATGTAAATGGAGTTATACTATGAATTCATAAGTGAAGTATATGAAATGTAAGTCCATAAGTTTATGTACACACTTGCAATAAGAGTTATGATTGTACATACAAGTTACATTATGTATGAATAAGAGGAAATGGACTTAAACATGTGAGGAATGTGAGTAGAATGGATTATTAGTAGTGTGGTAAAATGGATGTAGAATTGCATAAGTTGTGCACTTCCATTTGGTTTATATCGTATACTTTTGGTTATACAAGGATTCCACACAAGTTTCAATAGGTATAAGGTATGTATGGATGTCATTTTCAAGTCTCGAAGATGATTGGATGAGAAAATGACCATGGCAGCAAATTAAGGATGTTTTCGTATAAGTTTTGCAGGAAACTACAGTAAAATCTGGAAATTATGCAGGTCAGATCGATCTCATCGGATGAGAGATCGATTTGGATGAGCCAAATGCTTGTATTTGATTTTGTATTTGAGCAAAGGAATAGGGCAGATCTATCTCCAATGGGGCAAGATCGATCTCCTAAACATTCTGTAATGAAAAGATGGATCCTCAAGCATACAGATCGATCTCCTTAGCTCTATGTTTGGAGCAGATCGATCTCTAGCTTCGGCAGATCGATCTCATGCTTAAAATGTCGTGAAAAAGAGGGATTTAAGGGGACCAGATCGATCTCCTCCTAGTGCAGATCGATCTCCTCAGGCTATTTCTATAAAAGGAGTATTGAAAATCTGAAAATTTCGGGAAAAACACCATCTTTCTATTTTCAACCCAAAAACCTAACTTTCTCTCTCTAAAATCAGTCATTTCCAGTAAGATTTGAGGGGAGGCCATTAGAGACTAAGTTGTTCATCTTGCGGAAGAGAAAAACATAGTTGGAACCCAAAATCCCATTGTTGGTATTGAAGGAGCTAAGGGCGTTACCATTTGGAGCAAGAAGAGAAATTAGATTTGGTAAGATTCTAACACTCCAAGTATGGTACTTTGTCTATTTAATTGATTTTGGAGTTATTTTCATGAGTATGGATGGTTGGAAGCACCTAGGTTGTGTTAGAAAATAATGTAACCTAGAAACTGGATTGAACCTAGTGTGAGAAAGAGGAATGTTTGGAGATTAATGAGAAATGGGATATGTTGAAGTTAATAATAGTGTCGTGGTATGATTTTAAGATGTTGTTTGTGGATAAATTGTGAGATTTACCTAAAAGGGGTAAAATGTGGATTAAGGCATTGGTAAATGCAAAGATGAGTTATATTGACTAATGAGGTCAAATGTGAGTTAACTACTTTAACTCAAGTGGTTTGGATGATTGAATTGCAGCTTCCGAGGATACGCCGGAGCGAGTTGAGCCAAGAGCGTGAGAAGCTAAGAGGAAAAGAGTCACACCAAGAAAATCAAGGTAAGGGAGTTGTGTGGACTCTTGGAGATATTTGTGTTCAATTTGGGCGCTTAAATGATTTGCTAGAATGCAAGAGATATTAGGAAATGAAATTGGGTGATTGAAAGGTAAAAGTTGGGTGTTTGAGAAATGTGCTTGAAAACAAAAGCATATTGCTTTGAAAATCATGTTTTATTGCTTTTTAACAAGTGTTTGGTAGGTTGGCTAGCATTTGAAATGATTTGCAAAAGAAATGAGTTGTTTTGGTTCGATTACCCACACTTTGCAAAAAAAATGAGCCACCTACACTGTATTCGTGAGAATGAAAGCGTGCTAGAGTATGACTCGCACAAGATTTGACGTGTTTTATACACGTGAGTGTTAGAGCTTAGCTCGCACTAGTTTTCACATGGATTTCATACTGGTTTTGGCATGGTGCTTGGAGCTTAGCTCGCACTAGATGCCCACCTTATTTGTTGTCGTGCTTGGAGCTTTGAGTAGACTGGGTGTCACATCGATTAAATAGGCTCGCACGTGCATTATTTTGACATGATTTATTAGCCGTGTTAGGAGCTTCGGGTAGACAAGAGGTCGTACCGATTACATAGGCTCACACGTGCTTTTGAGATGTGGCGTGATATGATGTGTTGATTGGGTCCATGGAGTACGTTGTACCGTGCATGTAGCATGGAGTACATTGTACCGTGTTGAGATGTGATGTGCTGTCTTCGGACGAGATCTGCTATGGACCGGCGGGTAGGATTTGACCCACCTCCCGTGTGGAAGTAGATAGTAGTGATATCCCGCACACCTGATCCGTGTAGCCGCTATCACAGGTTATGGCCATAGACCTTGAGGTTATTACCTATTATTGAATTGCATATCTCACATGTCTATTGTTTTGAGAATAAATCCATGTTTGAAATGATTTGTGGGTCAGGACAGTCCGAGGGATGGGCTGAGATCTGATAAGTGTTGAATTGTTTTGAGATATTGATTGTTAATGGTTTTTAAAGTGCACGGATGCATGATGTTTAATGCCATGCCTTATTGTGAAAATGCATGATGGTTAATGCAATGCTTATTTGAGAAAACCCATGATGGGTAATGCCATACTTTATTGTGAATTATGCATGATGATATATACCATGCTTTGAATTGAACTGTGCACTGGATTTTAATAGCATGAATGCTTTACATGCCGTTAACACAATCATACACTCATGTTTTGAGATAAAATGATGAATTAAATGCTTTTGAGCATGGCATCACGATCACGTAGATAGTACAGTATCTACATGTTTGCATGATTGCCTTACTTAGCGTGTGGTTTGCTCACCCCCCTTATTTTCCCCCTCTCTACAGAGTGTTGAGTATAGATTGAGCGTGACTGGAGGCATTTCCCTTTTTGTAATCCGCTGCATCCCATCGCGTAAAGTACACACTGTTGTAATTTTGTATTTAAACTTACGGTAGCACAGTAGCATTTTGTATGTAACTATTGGGGATGTAAAATAATGTAAACACATGTAACAACTCTGATATATATATATATATATATATATTTATATATATATACATTTATATAAGTGTTTACTCATAAATAATGTACAAATTGAATTAGTATGGTGGAGTGAGTTAGACGTCGACACACAACCCAACTACTGAGGAGAGTTGCTATTCACGATTGAGGTAAGGACGAATAATAAATGATGCATGAAAATGAAAAAAATTTGTACGTAGTTTGATAAGTTGAGGGTCGTGACATTAAATATTCCGAAATTTAATCGGTCAATTTCAACCGCTTATCGGCTTACCCGTAGCTCAATTGCACCACCGAAATTTTTCTCCAATTTTTCCACTTTTTCTTTTTCCCTTTTTCTTTTTCTTTTTTTTTCTTTTAGGTTGAACCGGTCCGGTCTGGTCCGGTTCAACATACTTGCACTGCACTGAATCGGTCTGTACTAGTTCAGGCTCATCTTCGCCATTCTGGCGATTTCCAACCGGTTCCCGGTGCGATTTCGGTGTTGTTCGGTGCGCCATCGCCTGGGTGTTCTTCGTCGGGCCTCGGGTGGAGTTGAATCGGCGCCGATGGCCGCCGATTCTCTCTTCTCTCTTTCGATCTCCACTCCTTCGATCTCCTCTGTCAAGCGTCACCGGCGCGCGTGGTGCCACTTAGGCACTCCCACCGTGTCGGTCATGCTGTCGCCTGTCATCTTGTGCTGGTCCGATGGTCGAGGCTCACCGGAGAGGGTCGTCTCCCTCGGTATCTCGCCCTCGCTTTCGCCTGCTTCTTTTTCTTTCTGTTTCCTTAGCAGAATTTGATTCTGCCTTTTTTTTATAATTGATTAAATTATATTTTAATCAATAAAAAAGCATTAAATAACCTAAAATATCTTTCAAAATTTATATTTTATTCATTTAATCCATTAAATGAATTTATCTGTCTTATTTTATCTTTTCGGTGTATTTTTCCAATATTTTCGGGATAATTTCTCGAAGTGAAAATTTCGATTTATTCCAATAAATTCATATCTTGATCAATTTAACCTGAAGTTTAATTATTGCTCCTTTATTGATCAAGATTCACTGAATCCATGTTTACAGTGTAAATTTCTTATCGAATTGACACCGAATTTTGGGTCTTTTGATCGTTTTACCCTTCAACGTGTTCGGGACCAAACCAATCCAACTTCTCTTCACGAACCCTTTCTCATTTCATGTTTTAAATTCTTATCTCCAATCCAAATGGTCTGAATCTCATTCGTTTAATATGTGGTCATTTCAATCTCCATTTGATCTTTAAATGCATTCGAAAATTTTTTATTCATTCCATTTGCATTTTTAATTCACGTAAAACTCTTCTTATGATTCAATTTGCATAAAACCATGTTTAAATCACGTGAATCATAAGGAAATACGATAAAAATCAGGTCTTACATAATCTCCCCGACTTAAGAAATTTGGTCCTCCAAATTAGAACCAAGTCAAATAGGTCCATAAACAACTCCGGGTACGTCTATCGCATCATACACTTTAATTCCCATGTGACTTTTTTCGGAGTGTAATAATACCAAAGGACTTTGACTAGGGAGATCGTCTTAAAACTCAATACTTTCTCCTTCCGTCTAATACTCGAATCGACTTTTCATCATACGACCTACTCTCTTTGAGCTTCAACAGTCTCTGTCTCTTGTCAGCATAACTTTTCTGTCTGCTCTGAGGTATTCTCCATCACTCATAATCAACTGAACACCTTCAAAGACTTATTATACCAATTCGGGAGCAATTCTCTATCTGTCACCCACTTCTTCCTATCCAAGTTGGGGAACAACTCCTATGGCCATACAAGGCCTCATATAATGTTATCCCGCTACTCAAGTGATAACTATCGCTATTGGCGAATTCAATTAGTAGCAACTGATCATCTCAAGAGCTTAGAAAATCAAGGGCACTTGCTCTCATCATATTCTCCAGAACCTGTACAGTCCTCTTTGACTGACCATCTGTTTGAGAACGAAAAGTTGTACTAACACTCAATCGGGTTCCCATAGCTTCATGAAAAATATTCCCAAAAGTGGGAAGTGAAGTAGGAATCCCTATCTGATATCATGCTCCCTAGACGCTACATAATGTTTCACAATTTTTCGTACACATAAATCCGCCTATACACTCAGAGTATATCAGGATTTCATAACCAGAAGGTGTGTAGACTTAGTCAATCTAGCGACTATCACCCAGATAGCCTCATGATTCTTGCGGTCCTCTATAACCCATCACAATATCCATGGTAACTTGCTCCCATTTCTGTGTCGATATAGATAGAGGCTGCAATAACCCTGTAAACGTCTATTGCTCTACCTTAATCTGCTGACATACGAGACACTTCTCCACAATCTCTATAATGTCTCTTTTCATATCTGACCACCAATACCCTTTTCAGAGATTCTGATATATTTATTACTTCTTGGATGCACTGTATATCCCGAAGAGTGAGCTTCTGACAATAACGATCTCATTAGCTGTGGTCCTAGGGAGCACTTATGCAGTCTCTGGACCTCAGTAAGTCATCATCACTCACTATGAACTCTGTCACTATACCCTTCTGAATCTGACCCACACTATCGACACCCTGCTGATCATCACGCTAAGCCTGTCGAATCCGATCACTCAAATTCGCTTCTAATCTCAGGTTAGCTGTCACAAAATCACTGTCATCATCAGAAGGGATCATATCATTACTAGGGCTTACAACTGCTCTAGCAGCTCACGCTCCCTGACCATCATATGTGATACCATCTCGAGGCTCTTTCTGCTCGAGGCATCAGCCATTACATTAACTTTCCTAGGTGCTACAATTTTTTCACAATCATAATCCCTCAGAAGCTCTGACCCTCTTTGTTATCTCATTTCCACCCTTTTTGTGAAAATAGTTACTGAGGCTTTTATGATCAGTGCATACCCAAAATTTCTCACTGTATAAGTGGTGGCACCATACCTTCAGTGTAAACGCTACGACTGCCAACTCTAAATCATGGGTCGGATAGTTTCTTGTCACGACCCGAATTTCCTAAAAATCAGAGTAAATTTTTCGCTTTTTCATTTATTATTTAATTCTTACCTTTCTCTCTTCGTGACCATCCTACAACACAGTTGGGCTATGATTCGGTGTTAGTCACCTCACACTATTACCAATTTCATTTCCATAATCACATTTATATATCAGAGTTTACTATTCTTTGACTTTAAATAAACACATACCCAATGGTATTTATAACTCTACATCCCCGACATCAATGTCCGTTTACAGTACTGTGCATTACATATTTAGATACAAAATCATACCAATGTGTAAACCTGTCTCTCGATGGGCAGCAGCGGATACCAAGCATGCAAGTCCTTAGCCGCTCAATAACTATTTCAAGTGCTCTGAAAAGATGGGAAAATAAGGGGGTGAGCAAACCACACGCTCAGTAAGGCAATTATGCAAGTAAGTAGATAGCTCCACTATCTACATGCTCAGAATGCCATGCCCTTAAATCCATTTCTTTTCATTAAAATCATCAAGCACAAAGTCATGCATATTCAATTCCATAGTTCATCCAAAACTATTTGTGCATATACAAATCATGTAATTCATGCATTCAAAGCATTTTATGTGACATCATTAAATCATATTAAGCATGAATTTAATCAAGATCATGCAGTCTTTCATGTCATGTAAGACAATTCAAGGTTTTCAAATGAAAGCATGGAAAACACATCATGCCACTGCATTTAAATCAATTCATTTAAAACGCAGTATAAAATAACCCCTCTGGGTCAATCATCTCAAAACTCATAAAACAATTTGTTATATTTCATTATAAAACTTGAGTTATAAAACCACCCTTCTTTCAGGGTCACATATCATAAAATCATCTAAAATCATCAAATCACCAAATCGGGGGCCTGACCCCTCCTTCGGGTCTACCCTGGTCTAACAGACCACAAGTTATATCATGTGAGACAATAAGGTAATTATCAGTAACATCGAGGACTATGGCCATATCCTAGTGATCCCTGGCAACACGGTACCTAGTGTGCGGGGTATCACACCTGAAACGGGAGGTGGGTCGTCCTACCTGCCAGAACAGCATAACACCAAGATTGCGAGGGCAAGGCTTGCTGCCTCGTGGCTAATGCCACTCCACTCCAACAATCCCCACGGTACAGCGTACTCCGCGTGACATACACGGTACAACGTACTCCGTGAACCCAAGCTAAATCAGGGGTGCCTGCAATAGATCTTATCCACCCAAATCATCTCTGTCTCAGAATGCACGTGTGAGCATATCATCTCACTGTGACACACAGTCTACAGGAGGCTCCAACACAGCTATATGCATGTCATATGAATCCCTGTGCAAGCGAAGCTCAAGCACGGCTCCATGCATATTCATGATATTAGAAAATCTCGTGCGAGCGAAGCTCCAGCACGATTTCATCAAAATCAGTAAAATCTGCGTACGAGCAATGCTCCAGTACGACTTAAACTGATTATAATTTCAAGTAAAATCCACGTAGGAGCAATGCTCTAGTACGGACATGTAAAGAAATTCAGTGAAAACCTCGTACGAGAAAAACTCCAGTACGACATTCAAATGAATTATGAGAACCATATAAAACTTTGTGCGAGCAACGCTCCAACACAAATGAATGCTCAAGTAAATCAAATCTCGTGCGAGTTACACTCCAGCACGGCTTCATGCAATATCATATCAAAACTAGATGCGAGCTAAGCTCCAGCATCCCTCATGCATGTCAAATCATAAAAACTAGTGCGAGCAATCGCTCCAGCACCATTTTATGCATACCACGTCAAAACAAATCAAAACATGTCAAAACATGTCAAAACAGAGTGCGAGCTAGGCTCCAGCAGCTCTCATTTCACAATATTAAAAATCAGTGCGAGCACCATGCTCTAGCACATTTCATGCATATGATATCACATAAGTCGGTGCGAGCAACTGCTCAAGCACATTTATGCACATTCACAAACACAGATATAGTGCGAACTACGTGTCGACAGTATCTGTTTCCATATGAACTTGATAGTTGGTCATTTTCCAAAGAAATTTCCATTTAAATATTAATAACACCTACGTAGTGTTATTTTACGTAATTATATAATTTCTGGCCAATCTATCGGTTTGCTTTGCTTAAAAACCAAGAAATTCCTTAAACCATAAATTTCCTTAAATCATGCATTTCATGCATGTCATGCTTTCACCATCCTTAGGTGAACTTCCCTCAATAGGGGTAAAATAGACTTTTCACCTATTTCGATCCTTAAAATTATTTAAACCACTTTTAAGACCTTTATACAATAATCGCGTATACATACATAATCAGTGTATACAAAATCTATTAAAATATGCGTAGCTACCTCTAGCTACTCACAAAATTCCCTTACCTCATTTATCTGTACAGTCTGACCTTTCCACTGATGACTCGTCACGCAGTCCGATTTGCTCCGAATCCAAATCAAATCTCCGGCACTGCGGATAAATGTTCATCAGGTCAAATACAATGCAATTAATTGTATTTCTTAATTTTTTGGGCTTAATTTAAATCATTGGGCCCTTTTACCCATATTGGACCCGATTGCACCATAATGGGCCTTAATCGGCCTTAAGCCCGTTTACCACACTTTATCGAGGCCTATTGGGCTCATTGGGCCCATCAATATTTATTTAGCCTCGTTCTAAATTTTCGGATATCTCAATTTAATATTTACGACAATTTATCCAATTTTTCAGAATTTAATTCATTTATGCGGAAATTAAATCCGTAATTTATGCGTTAAATATCAATCACGCATAACGATGCAAATTGTCGTAAATAAGGGTTACTTACCCGTTATTCCATGATAGTAAGTGAATCGAGGCTGTCTCGAGCTCTCGGTAGATGCCAATTGTCGAGCTACACAATTTAAATATTTATCCGGGTAAATTTCCAATCGGATTTTAATCAAATTAAATATTCTAAAATTTAAATCGGTCAATTCGACCGCTTACCGACTTACCCGAAGCTCGATTGCATCACTGGAATTTTTCTCAATTTTTTCTCTTTTTCTTTTTCCCTTTTTCTTCCTTTTTTTCCCTCTCTTTTTGGCTGAACCGGTCCGGTCCGGTTCAACCCGGTTCAGACCGCCGGTTCGGTCTGGTTCAGTTCGGCCGGTTCAGTCCGATTCGGCCGGTTCAGGCAACATTTGGTCGTGCTGGAGCCTTCCGGCCGGTTCCCGACGCGATTCCACCGCCGTTCGGTGCGCCGTCGTATGGGCTCCCTAAATCGGGCCTCGGTTGGGGTCAAATCGCAGCCATCGCCGGCGAATCGTGATTTCTTCCCCGCGGCTTCTCCTTTGTTTTTCGGCATTTTTCGGCGTGATCCACGGCGCGTCTTTGCCGGTGATGGTTCGCCCGAGGTCGGCCGACCTTCGTCGACCCTCGCCGGCCCCTCAGCCTCGCCGGTGACGTCGGATCGGAGGGAAACCGTTCCCTCGATTTCTGCTTCGTTTTCGCCTCTGTTTCTGTTTCTTTTGTTTCCAGAAATCGCGTTTTGCGATTTCTGGCTTTTTTTTTAACATTATTTATTTATTTATAATTAAATTTTATTATTATTTTATTCAATAAAATAATAATAAAATTCCCAAAATATCTAGAAAAATTCTATTTTATTCATTTGATCTGTAAATGAATTTCTCAGTCCGATTTTACATTTTCGGTATATTTTTCGATTACTTTCGGGATTATTTTTTTGAAATGAAAATTCCGGTTTATTCCAATAAATTCATATCTTAATCAATTTAATCCGAAATTTAATTATTTCTTCATCATTGATCAAGATTTCTCATTCTCATATTTTTAATTAAATTTTTTTGTCCCGATTAATACCGAATTTTGGTCTTTCGACCATTTTGCCCTTACACGTGTTCGGGAATACCATTTCAATCCTTTTGCATTTTTAAATGCACTCGTAAATTTCAGGTCTTACAATCTCCCCCACTTAAGAAATTTGGTCCTCCAAATTAGAACCAAGTCTAATGTGTCCATAACAACTCTGGTACATCTATCATACCATATACTGTCACCGTCAAGTGACTTTCTCCAGAGTGTAATACTATCATCATGCTTAACTAGGGAGATCATTTTAAACCTCAACACTTTCTCCTTCCGTCTAATACCCGAATCAATTTTCCAACATACGTTACACTTTCATTGAGCTAAACTATTGGAGCTCATATCCAATCACATATACTGGGTCCGGGTAGTATTGCCGAAGCATCATATCCAATTACATATATCGGGTTCGGATAATATTTCCGAAGCATCAAAATATGGGACACATTGTGGATGCCTGCTAATTCAAGTGGTAACGGCAACCTACAGGTCTTACCTTCCACTTGCCCAATCTCTCTCTATCCGAATCTCTTTACGTCCTTATGCTCTTAGGACAAGTAACTGCCAACAATACTAATTCACCCTCGGTGAATTTCCAATGGTTTCTGTCTCTTGTCAGCATAGTTTTTTTTATCTGCTCTGATGTGTTATAAATCTCTCATAAATCAACTGAACATCCTCGGAGGTTTGTCTTACCAATTCGGGAACAATTCCTCTATCTGTCACCCACTTCTCCTATCCAAATCGGGGAACAACTCCCTACGGTCATACAATGCCTCATTTAATCTCATCCCGATACTCAAGTGACAACTGTCGTCACTGGCGAATTTGATTAGTAGCAACTGATCATCCCAGGAGCTCATAAAATCAATGGCACACGCTTTCATCACATCCTCCAGAACCTGTACAGTCCTCTCTGACTGACTATCTGTCTGAGGGTGGAAGCTGTGCTAACACACAATCGGGTTCTCATAGCTTCCTGAAAAACATTCTCAGAAATGGGAAGTGAAGTGGGAATCCCTATCTGATATCATGCTCACTGGAACGCTACACAATGTTTCACAATATTCCATTCACATAAATCCCCCTACACACTCAGAGTATCTGGGGATTTCATAACCAGAAGGTGGGTAACTAAATCAATCTATCGACTATCACCCAGATAGCCTCGTGATTCATTCGGGTCCTCTATAACCCATCACAATATTCATGGTAACTTGTTCCCATTTCCGTGTCAATATAGGTAGAGGCTGCAATAACCCTACAACTTCTTTTACTCTACCTTACTCTGCTGACATACGAGACACTTGTCCATAATCTCTATAATATCACTTTTTATATCTGACCACCATTACCATTTTTAGAGATTTTCGATATATTTATTATTTCTCGGATGCACTGTATATCCCGAGGAGTGAGCTTCTGACAATAATATTATCTCATCAACTGTGGTCCTGGGGAGTACTTATACTATCTCTGAACCTCTGTAAGTCATCATCATATACTGTGAACTCTGTCACTATACCCTTCTGAATCTGACCCATACCATCGACACCATGCCGATCATCATGCTAAGCTTGGCAAATCCGGTCACACAATCCGGTTCTAACCTCAGGCTAGCTGTCACACAATCACCGTTATCATCAGAAGGAATCACATCACTACTGAGGTTCACAACTGCTCTAGCAGCTCTCGCTCCCTGACCATCATTGTCAAACTTACAATCCCTATACCCATATTCAGTTAGTGATAATCAGCTAACTAGCATCATCTTGCTTAAAGGTACAGGCTTCACATCTTTCACTCACTTATAAGCAACTGAAGGCGGTATGAATAAATACGTGGCACCAGGATCAATTTAAAATAATTATTTACTATTCACAATCAGTGTGGTATCTTCCACCACATCATATGAAACATCAATAGTGTCCTGGTCCAAGGCATACACTCGCCCTCATCCAACATTTTACTTTTCGTGGTAACTACCACATATCTTACATTGTTACACTGCTTCGGAGCAGGTCGGGGTCCTCAAATCACAATACCCCCTCAAAAGTGTTGAAATTAGATACATTGGGGTTTATCAATCAACTTACCCCGTGATTTATCAACTCTAATCTTTTACCAAACTACCTTTTTCTGTTCTGACATCTTTGTCATTCTTTATTCTCTTTTTATCTCTATTTGGCCCTTACTACCTTTTCCAATCTCAGAGGCGTGCAACTCATGATCTTATTCACACAACTATAGTCTGCGCACTGCCTCGACATAGGTAGTGATATCTAACGGCCTAATCGGACTCTAATTGTCAATCTGAGTTTTTCCATGAACTTTCAAACATTTCAACTCTCACTGTTCATAGTGTCCGAGTCATATCTGCCCAGGAATATAAACTGAGTTTCATACTCATTAATCAATCAGTTCCTCTGGGTCAGAGTAAAGAGTATCATCTGTTATTTCCTTTAAACAATGTCCGGGATATTCTGTCTCCGGAATACATTTCAAATTATTTTTCATGTCCATTCTGGACGTCTAACTCTTCAAATGGGACGAGCGAACTTCCATCAATGTTCCGACTCGCCCTCAAATACCATACATATTCTGAGCAATTAGCTCACAAAATATTCTCCACACTCCGCTCCAACCTTGCGAAGCGTATCTCAATACTATCTGATCTCTCTGTCAGACTCTGTCCGATCTCTCTGTCGGACTCTGTGGGGCATGCTCAACATCAGCCTCCACGTCAATATCATCTCGAGTCTCATGTGGCGACTCAGTACAACTCTCGGGCCTACCTCAACGGCCTCGAGCTCGTGTACTCACCTCTCAACCATAGCGGCTAACAGTCAATGAGTCTATTCTTGCATTTAAAACCAAATTCTTAGCTGCACTTCCATCTCGATATACACAATTGTATCCAAATAATGCACAGTACAGGGGATGTAAACTTCCTTAACCACTAACACCGACTCATATCAGGCCAACTCAAGCTCTGATACCATTAAACCTGTCACGACCCGAATTTCCTAAAAATCAGAGTAAATTTTTTGCTTTTTCATTTATTATTTAATTCTTACCTTTCTCTCGTCGTGACCATCCTACAACACAGTTGGGCTATGATTCGGTGTTAGTCACCTCACACTATTACCAATTTCATTTCCATAATCACATTTATATATCAGAGTTTACTATTCTTTGACTTTAAATAAATACATACCCAATGGTATTTATAACTCTACATCCCCAACATCAATGTCCGTTTATAGTACTGTGCATTACATATTTAGATACAAAATCATACCAATGTGTAAACCTGTCTCTCGATGGGCAGCAGCGGATACCAAGCATGCAAGTCCTTAGCCGCTCAATAACTATTTCAAGTGCTCTGAAAAGATGGGAAAATAAGGGGGGTGAGCAAACCACACGCTCAGTAAGGCAATTATGCAAGTAAGTAGATAGCTCCACTATCTACATGCTCATAATGCCATGCCCTTAAATCCATTTCTTTTCATTAAAATCATCAAGCACAAAGTCATGCATATTCAATGCCATAGTTTATCCAAAACTATTTGTGCATATACAAATCATGTAATTCATGCATTCAAAGCATTTTATGTGACATCATTAAATCATATTAAGCATGAATTTAATCAAGATCATGCAGTCTTTCATGTCATGTAAGACAATTCAAGGTTTTCAAATGAAAGCATGGAAAACACATCATGCCACTGCATTTAAATCAATTCATTTAAAACGCAGTATAAAATAACCCCTCTGGGTCAATCATCTTAAAACTCATAAAACAATTTGTTATATTTCATTATAAAACTTGAGTTATAAAACCACCCTTCTTTCAGGGTCACATATCATAAAATCATCTGAAATCATCAAATCATCAAATCGGGGGCCTGACCCCTCCTTCGGGTCTACCCTAGTCTAACCGACCACAAGTTATATCATGTGAGACAATAAGGTAATTATCAATAACATCGAGGACTATGGCCATATCCTAGTGATCCCTGGCAACACGGTACCTAGTGTGCGGCGTATCACACCTGAAACGGGAGGTGGGTCGTCCTACCTGCCAGAACAGCATAACACCAGGATTGCGAGGGCAAGGCTTGCTGCCTCGTGGCTAATGCCACTCCACTCCAACAATCCCCACGGTACAGCGTACTCCGCGTGACATACACGGTACAACGTACTCCGTGAACCCAAGCTAAATCAGGGGCGCCTGCAATAGGTTTTATCCACCCAAATCATCTCTGTCTCAGAATGCACGTGTGAGCATATCATCTCACTGTGACACACAATCTACAGGAGGCTCCAACACGGCTATATGCATGTCATATAAATCCCTGTGCGAGCGAAGCTCAAGCACGACTCCATGCATATTCATGATATCAGAAAATCTCGTGCGAGCAAAGCTCCAGCACAGCTTCATCAAAATCAGTAAAATCGCGTACGAGCAATGCTCCAGTACGACTTAAACTGATTATAATTTCAAGTAAAATCCACGTACGAGCAATCCACGTACGGCATTCAAATGAATTATGAAAACAATATAAAACTTTGTGCGAGCAACGCTCCAACACAAATGAATGCTCAAGTAAATCAAATATCGTGCGAGTTACACTCCAGCACGGCTTTATGCATAATTAAATCAAATCTCGTGCGAGTTACACTCCAGCACGGCTTCATGCAATATCATATCAAAACTAGATGCGAGTTAAGCTCTAGCATCCCTCATGCATGTCAAATCATAAAAACTAGTGCGAGCAATCGCTCCAGCACCATTTTATGCATACCACGTCAAAACAAATCAAAACATGTCAAAACATGTCAAAACAGAGTGCGAGCTAGGCTCCAGCAGCTCTCATTTCATAATATTAAAAATCAGTGCGAGCACCATGCTCTAGCACATTTCATGCATATGATGTCACATAAGTCGGTGCGAGCAACAGCTCAAGCACATTTATGCACATTCACAAACACAGATATAGTGCGAACTACGTGTCGGCACTATCTGTTTCCGTATAAACTTGATAGTTGGCCGTTTTCCAAAGAAATTTCCATTTAAATATTAATAACACCTACGTAGTGTTATTTTACGTAATTATATAATTTCTGGCTAATCTATCGGTTTGCTTTGCTTAAAAACCAAGAAATTCCTTAAACCATAAATTTCCTTAAATCATGCATTTCATGCATGTCATGTTTTCACCATCTTTAGGTGAACTTCCCTCAATAGGGGTAAAATAGACTTTTCACCTATTTCGATCCTTAAAATTATTTAAACCACTTTTAGGACCTTTATACAATAATTGCGTATACATACATAATCAGTGTATACAAAATCTATTAAAATATGCGTAGCTACCTCTAGCTACTCACAAAATTCCCTTACCTCATTTATCTGTACAGTCTGACCTTTCCACTGATGACTCGTCACGCAGTCCGATTTGCTCCGAATCCAAATCAAATCTCCGGCACTGCGGATAAATGTTCATCAGGTCAAATACAATGCAATTAATTGTATTTCTTAATTTTCTGGGCTTAATTTAAATCATTGGGCCCGTTTACCCATATTGGACCCGATTGCACCATAATGGGCCTTAATCGGCCTTAAGCCCGTTTACCACACTTTATCGAGGCCTATTGGGCTCATTGGGCCCATCAATATTTATTTAGCCTCATTCTAAATTTTCGGATATCTCAATTTAATATTTACGACAATTTATCCAATTTTTCAGAATTTAATTCATTTATGCGGAAATTAAATCCGTAATTTATGCGTTAAATATCAATCACGCATAACGATACAAATTGTCGTAAATAAGGGTTACTTACCCGTTATTCCATGATAGTAAGTGAATCGAGGCTGTCTCGAGCTCTCGGTGGATGCCAATTGTCGAGTTACACAATTTAAATATTTATCCGGGTAAATTTCCAGTCGGATTTTAATCAAATTAAATATTCTAAAATTTAAATCGGTCAAGTCGACCGCTTACCGACTTACCCGAAGCTCGATTCCATCATTGGAATTTTTCCCAATTTTTTCTCTTTTTCTTTTTCCCTTTTTCTTCCTTTTTTTTCCCTCTCTTTTTGGCTGAACCGGTCCGGTCCGGTTCAACCCGGTTCGGACCGCCGGTTCGGTCTGGTTCAGTTTGGCCGATTCAGTCCGGTTCGGCCGGTTCAGGCAACATTTGGCCGTGCCGGCGCCGTCCGGCCAGTTCCCGATGCGATTCCACCGCCGTTCGGTGCGCCGTCGTATGGGCTCCCTAAATCGGGCCTCGGTTGGGGTCAAATCGCAGCCATCGCCGACGAATCGTGATTTCTTCCCCTCGGCTTCACCTTCGTTTTCCGACGTTTTCTGGCGTGATCCACGACGCGTCTTTGCCGGTGATGGTTCGCCCGAGGTCGGCCGACCTTCGCCGACCCTCGCCGGCCCCTCAGCCTCGCCCGTGACGTGGATCAAAGGGAAATCGTTCCCTCGGTTTCTGCTTCGTTTTCGCCTCTGTTTCTGTTTCTTTTGTTTCCAGAAATCGCGTTTTGCGATTTCTGGCTTTTTTTTTTAACTTTATTTATTTATTTATAATTAAATTTTATTATTATTTTATTCAATAAATTTAATAAAATTCCCAAAATATCTAGAAAAATTCTATTTTATTCATTTGATCTGTAAATGAATTTCTCAGTCCGATTTTACATTTTCGGTATATTTTTCGATTACTTTCGGGATTATTTTTTTGAAATGAAAATTTCAGTTTATTCCAATAAATTCATATCTTGATCAATTTAATCCGAAATTTAATTATTTCTTCATCATTGATCAAGATTTCTCATTCTCATATTTTTAATTAAATTTTCTTGTCCCGATTAATACCGAATTTTGGTCTTTCGACCATTTTTCCCTTACACGTGTTCGGGAATACCATTTCAATCCTTTTGCATTTTTAAATGCACTCGTAAATTTCAGGTCTTACATTTCTCTCATGGTCCTTGAACTATTTGGATCCACAAACGACTATCTTACCATTTTACATTATTACACAACCCAATCCTTATTTTGATTTATCCATACACACTGAAACCTCTTAAGCTGTTGGTCATCGTGAGAATAATTACGGTGGTCGGTTTATTACTTCTATATACCAAAACTCACGGAAGCCATTTTTATACTTATCATCCCATCGACATGCAATCTTTTTCTGAACAAGATGTGTCAACTGAGCAACCCATTTCGAGCAACTCACAACGCCTCGTCTGTAAGACAGTTTCCAGTTACTACTCATGCTCTTCCCCAGACTTCTAATACATCAAAATATCATCGCTAAAGATGATAACCAATCGGTCCAGGTAAGGTTTAAATACCTTGTTCATCAATGGCCTAACGGTTACGAAAATCATCTTGGGCACATTCACATTCCGAATTCTTAACGGATGTTATCCAGACTTCAAATCGATCTCTAAAAAGATCTGCTCTTTTCACCGCTGATCCAATAAATCATCAACAATGGAAGAAAACACTTATTTTTCTTATGGTAGCCTCATTCGACAACAACAAAAAAAATTAATGCTTAATTGGAGGCTCTCATCTTTCTTTTCACAAACAGAATCGGTGTTCCTTAAGGTGAAACATTCGATCTGATGAACTTTTATCCAATCACTCCTATAATTGCTTCTTTAGTCCTTCCATTTCCACTAATACCATTTTATATTTTGGTTAGGATATCGGCTCTGTACCAGGTACCAAATCAATACAAAACTCAATTCCTTTAACAGGTGGTAACCCTGGTAGATTATCTGGGAAGATATCAAGAAACTCCCTGACCATAAGGATATCTATTAACTCCGGATGTGCCTTATCCATACCAACCACACAAATGAGAAAACATTCCCATCATTACTCATTCCATGAGTACAATCATTTACTCCTTTAATTTCAATCGCTACACCCTTTTCATTACTTGTCAAAACTTACAGTATACTTTTCAGGGTTAACCATATCACTATCTTCGGATAGCAATCTAAACAGCATAGTTTGCAGCCGAATCAATCTATTCTTAAATATTACTTCAAAATTATTCATATTCCATTGAATAAAATCGGCTGACTTATACTTCTTCCCCCGTTTTCGACTTATAATCTCTTCGTAATTATTCTGTTAGTTAACCCTCCTTCATTGGGGTGTTAACTATCAGCATTGTGCCCAAGGGTGTAGGCATTTGCATCTTTCACTAACTTATATGCAAATGAGAGCGGTATAAATAAATGCATGGCACCAGGTTCGATTAAGATAGTTGCTTCATTATTCACAATCAAAGTGGTACCCTCCACCACATTAGATGAAACATAAGTAGTGTCCTGGTCCAAGGCTTACACTCACCCTCGTCTAACATCTTATTTTCGTGATGACTACCACATATCCAACCCTGCTCAGTAGCAGGTTGGGGTCCTCCAAGCACAATACCCCTCGTAAGTGTTGAAATTGAATACACTAGGGGTTACCAATTATCTTACCCCGTGACTCATCAACTCTAATCTCTTACCAAACCACCTTTTTCCCGTTCTGACATCTCTGTCATTCTCTATTCTCTTATGTCTCTATTTCGGCCCTTACTACCTTTCCCAATCTCACAGACATGCAACTCATGATCTTATTCACACAACTGTAGTCTGCGCACTGCCTTGGCATAGGTAGTAATATCTAACGGGGCCAATCAGACTCTAATTGATAATCTGAGCCCTTCCATGAACTTTCAGACATCCCGACCCTCACTGTTCATATTATCGGGGTCATACCTACCTAGGAATATAAGCTGAGTTTCATACTCGTCAATCAACCAGTTCCTCTGGGTCAGAGTAAAGAATTTTATCTGTAATTTCCTTTAAGCAGTGTCTGGGATATTCTGTCACTAGAATACATCTAGAATTATTTTCCATGTCTATTCTGGATGTCTAACTCATAAGATGGGTCGAGCGGACTTCCACCAATGCTCCGACTCGCCCTCAAATCCCATGCATACTTTGAGAAAATAGGTACCAAAATATTCTCTACACTCCGCTCTAACCTCGCGAATCATGTCTCAATACTGTCCGGTCTCTCTATCGGACTCTGTGGGGCATACTCAACATCAACCTCCACTTCAATCTCATCTTGAGTCTCGAGCGTGTGTACTCTCGCCCCTTTACCATAGCGGCTATCAGTTATAATAATTAGATTTTTGCATTTAAAACCAAATTCTTAGCTGCAATTCCATCTCGATATACACAATTATATCTAAGCAAAGCACAGTACATAGGAATGTAAACTTCCTTAACCGCTAACACCTACTCATATCAGGCCAACTCAGCTCTGATACCAAAAATTGTCACGACCAAAATTACCTAAAAATCACTACAAATTTTTCGTTTGTTATTTAATTCTTACCTTTCTCTGATTGTGACCATCCTACCAAAAGTTGGGCTATGATTCAGTGTTAGTCCCCTCTCACCTATTTTCCATTCCATTTCCATATTCACATTCACACATCAGGATTTACTATCATTTGACTTTAACTAAATACATTCACAATGGTATTTACATAACCTTACATCCCCAAAATCATATCTGTTTACAGTACTATGCATTTACATGTTTAGATACAAAACTATACAAATGTGTATACTTGTCTCTCGATGGGACGTCGCGGATACCAAAGATGCAAGTCCTCAGCTGCACTCAACAACTGAAAGTACTCTGTAGAGGAGGAAAATAAGGGGGTGAGCAACCACACGCTCAATAAGGTAATTATACAAGTAAGTAGATAGCTCCACTATCTACATGCTTATAATGCCATGCCCTTAAATCTATTTCTTTTCGTTTAAATCTCACGCACGAAATCATGTATACATCAATGCCAAAGTTTATAAAAACTATTCGTGCATATAGAAATCATGTAACTCATGCATCAATGCATTTTATGTAAAATCATAATTCGCATGAAGTAAATCAAGATCATGCATTATTTCATGTCATGTAAAACAAATCATGAGAGACAATTCTTTTCATGAATTTGTAATTAAAGCATGGAAAACTCCTCATGCTACTGCATTTAAATCACTTCATTAAAGCTCAGTATAAAATAACCCCTCCGGGTCAATCATCTCATAAATCAATCTCAAACTCATTAAAAATTCGTTATAAAAAAATTCTGTTATGAAATCACCCTTCTTTTAGGCTCACATGTCATAAAATCCTCTGAAAAATCTAGCATCATAGTAGAAAATCACATCTCAGTGAAAATCACAAAATCGAGGGCCTGACCCCTCCCTCGGGTCTACCCTGGTCTATCGAGACCAAAAGTTATATCATGTGAGACATGTAGGTGACTATTTCAGTAACATCAAGGACTATGGCCATATCCTCGTGATCCCTGGCTACACGTACCTAGTGTGTGGGGCATCACACCTGAAACGGGAGGTGAGTCAGTCCTGCCGCCGAAACAACATAAATACCAAGATTGTGAGGGCAAGGCTTACAGCCTCGTGGCTAATGCCACTCCACTCCAACAATCCCCACAATACAGCGAACTCTGCGTGACATACACGATACAACGTACTCTGTAAACCTAAATCATAGTCAGGGGGTGCCTGCCGTAGGTCTTATCCACCCATACCAACCTATGTCTCAGTATGTACGTGTGGGCATATCATCTCACTGTGATACATAGTCTACAGGAGGCTCCAACACGGCTATATGCATGCCATATAAATCCCTGTGCGAGCAAAGCTACAGCACGGCTCCATGCATATTCATGATATCTGAAAACCTCGTGCGAGTGAAGCTCCAACATGTTTTCATAAAAATCAATAAAATCTACGTACGAGCAGCACTCCAGTACGACTTTAAAAGAGTTATAAATCCATATAAAATCACATGCGAGCAAGCTCTAACACGGTTTTATGCATAAAATCCATCAAAGCCACGTGCAAGCAATGCTCCCGCACGGCATCATGCATAAATCATACAAAACATCGTGCGAGCAATGCTTCAGCACGAATGAATGCTCAAGTAAATCAAAACTTCATGCGAGCGACGCTCCAGCACAGTTTCATGCATAAATAAATCAAATCTCATGCGAGTTACAGTCCAGCACGACTTTTATGCAATTAAATCGATTAAATCATGTGTGAGCAAGGCTCCAGTACGGCTTTTATGCAATTATCATATCAAAACAGGATGGAGCTAAGCTCCAGCACCTCTCATGCATGTCAAATCATTAAAACTAGTGCGAGCAATCGCTCTAGCACCTTTTTATGCATATCAAGTCAAAATAGGGTGCGAGTTAGGCTTCAACACCTCTCATGCATTTCACAATAGTAAAAATAAGTGCGAGGAACTGCTCAAGCACATTTCATGCATATGATGTCACCCAAATCGGTGTGAGCAACCGCTCCAACACCATTATGCACACTCACAAACTCAGATATAGTGCGAGGAAATGCTCCAGCACCATCTGTTTCCATATAAACTTGATAGTTGGCCCATTTTCCAAAGAAATTTCATTTAAATCTAAATAACACTTACGTAGTGGTATCTTGTGAAATTTATGCAAATAATGGCCAATCTACCAATTTACTTTGCTAAAAAGTCACGAAAATTCCTCAAATCATGCATTTCATGCATGTCATGCTTTCCCATCCTTAGGTGAATTTCCCTTAGTATGGGTAAAATAGTCTTTTACCCATCCCGAGTCCTTAAAATTTTTAATCCATTTCTAGGACCTTTATATATTTTCAATGTATACAAAAGCTATTAAAAATACGCGTAACTACCTCTAACTAATCACAAAATTCCCTTACCTCATTTTTCTGTACAGTTTGACCTTTCCACTGATGTCTCGTCTCGCAGTCTGATTTGCTCCTAATCCAATCTCCGGAACTGTATATAAATATTCATCAGGTCAAATACAATACAATTAATTCTATTCCATATTTTTTGGGCTTAATTTAAATCATTGAGCCTGTTTACCCATATTGGGTCTGATTTTACAATAATGGGCCTTAATCGGCCTTAAGCCCATTTTCCACTTACTATTCACATCATCGAGGCCTATTGGGCTTATTGGGCCCATAAGTATTTATTGGGCCTCGTTCTAAACTCTCAGATAGTTCAATTAATTATTTACGACAATTTATCTCAAATTTCAAAATTTAATTCATTTTATACAGAATTAATCCGTAATTTATGCGGTAAATTTCTAACACGCATAACTATGCAAATTGAAGTAAATAAGGGTTTCTTACCCGAGATTCCATGATAGTGCACAAATCGAGGTTGACTCAAGCTCTCGTTTGATGCCAATTGTCGAGCTACACAATTACAAATTTTTCAGGGTAAATTTTCAGTCGAATATTAATCAAATTAAATATTTCGAACTTTACATCGGTCAATTTCGATCGCTTACTGGCTTACCCGTAGCTCAATTGCACCACTGAAATTTTTATCCAATTTTTTCTCTTTTTCTTTTTCTTTTTTTTTCTTTTTGGTTGAACCGATCCGGTCCGGTTCAGCATACCTGCACTGCACTGAACCGATCCGTACCGGTTCAGCCTCATCTTCGCCATTTCGGCAGCTTATAATTGATTCCCAATGCGATTTTGGTGTTGTTTGGCTCGCCATCACCTGGGTGTTCTTCATCGGGCCTCGGGTGGAGCCAAATCGGCGTCGATGGTCGCCAATTCCCTCTTCTCTCTTTCGGTCTCCCCTCCTTCGATCTCCTCCACCAAGCGTCACCGATGCACGTGGTGCCGCTCAAGCACTCCCACAGTGTCGGTCATGTCGTCGCCTGCCGTCTTGTGCTGGTCCGATCGTCGAGGCTCACCGGAGAGGGTCGCCTCCCTCGGTCTCTCGCCCTCGCTTTCGCCTGCTTCTTTTTCTTTATGTTTCCTTCGCAGAATTCGATTCTGCTTTTTCTTATAATTGATTAAATTATATTTTAATCAATAAAAAAAATTATTTAACCCAAAATATCTTCCAAAATTTATATTTTATTCATTTAATCCATTAAATGAATTTATCTATCTTATTTTATCTTTTCGGTGTATTTTTCTAATATTTTCGGGATAATTTCTCGAAGTGAAAAATTCGGTTTCTTCCAATAAATTCATATCTTGATCAATTTAACCTGAAGTTTAATTATTGCTCCTTTATTGATCAAGATTCCTTGAATCCATATTTATAGTGTCAATTTTTTACCGAATTAACATCGAATTTTGGGTCTTTTGACCATTTTACCCTTCAATGTGTTCGGGACCAAACCAATCCAACTTCCCTTCACGAACCCTTTCTCATTTCATGTTTTAAATTCTTATCTCCAATCCTAGTGGTCTGAATCTCATTCATTTAATATGTGGCCATTTCAAACTTCATTTGATCTTTAAATGCATTCGAGAATTTTTTATTCATTCCATTTGCATTTTTCATTCACGTAAAACTCTTCTTATGATTCAATTTGCATAAAACCATGTTCACATCACGTGAATCATAAGGAAATACAATAAAAATCAGGTCTTACATCCTAATCAGTAATGTCTTTCCTAATGGTTTAGGTTGTACATAGGAAGACAATTTATATGCAAACATAGGTGATATAAATGAATGAGTTGCACCAAAATCAAATAAAACAACTGCTTTAATATAAAAAATCATAATAGTACCTTTAAACGCTTCAGTTGGTATCAGTTTCAATTGCCCCATGCTCAAGAGTGTATGCGTGCCCTTGTCGTGTAACTTGCTTCCCCTTTTCTTCCACTGTAGCCTTCCTTTTCTGAGTATAGGTAGTAGCAGGTGCCCTCATCCGTTTTACGCTCTTCTGTAGGGCTGTGACATGCCCAAAGTGTATTGTCCGCAAGTGCACGGGTCGTACAAGTAATAATGGGATTTGAGTCCCGAGTTATCATCCCACAGAGAAGTTGACTAGCCTAATTAACTACCGGTTAATCTTACCCTAAGTATATCCTAACAAATTATGAAATTAAGGTGGGTGATCTACTAAGTCTAGAATTAAAAATACTGAAATAATAAAAGCTATAAACTAAAGAAAATAAAACAGAGCTAAGATTTACTTACCGATCTCCATGCAATTAAAAGCAAATACCTACGAAAATAATTAAACAGTTAAGATTAATTATCGCAATTAAAATAAAAAGCAAAAATGAAAATAAAGAGACAAAATTAGTTAAACTAAAATTAAACAAGCCTAAAATAAAAAGTGCATGTAAATAAACTAATAAAAATTGCAAATTAAACTAAACCAAAATTTAATGGAAATAAAGACTAAATAAAAAATGCATGAAACACATTCTAAATGCAACTAAACTAAAATAAAATCCTAAAATATATAATATAAAATTAACTACTAATTAAAATTTAAAACTAAAAATTAAATTAACCACTAAAACATTAGAATTAACCTACAATTATCAACTAACAACTACTAAAACAATCAAAATAATAAAAATGCCATAAAAAATTAAACTAAACACAATAGAGGTGGCCAAACAAGGCCTTAAACAAATTTAGAAATTAAGTGGTGTTCCCGAGCATGTGTACTGTGCACTATTCATTACCTTTTTTCAGTTTATTTCTAAGTTGTGCTCACGGGTTGCTCTCGGTTTTGCTTTATCCTGCTCTCTGCTGCAGTTCTATGCTACTGCTGGGCTAAAGCACAGATGCTCCAACTGTTGTCCGTGCTACTCTCGGTCTACCTCCCTACATCCACTGTCTTTTCAAAATGCATTTCCAGCAAAATTTGTTCCAGCATGCTCCCGGTTCTATCATATATTGCTGCAGGTGTTGCTGTTCTGCTTCTTTTTACTGCTGTCTCCAGGTGCACCTTGCTATTCTCGGTTCTGTGAGTGCTGCATGTCACAGCATTCGGCATCATCTTTGCACATTTCTGTAATTCTCACCAACGTAAAATCCTGTTACTACTCTTTGACACCTCCTTCTACTGTACAGCAGCCTTGCTGGATGCCAGGGATGCAGCATCAGCTCACCCTAGCGGCTGATTGTATCGATACTTCTCGGCCCGCGAACAAAGACAGAGGAGAGGTAGTCACAGATTGTGAAACCACTCTTCCTCAACTTGAAGCTTACAACAACAACAGTTTGAGCTAGCTACAAGTCCATAGGTGGAGATAATTAGGTAGAACTAATGTGCAAGGAAGAAACAGCTGATTGCCACCAAGACTCCTCCAATGTAGTGGCAAACCGACTCCTAAACTGTAGAAACTATGAACAACAAGGTAATACCGACGCTATAACGCAAGAGGAAAGTAACGTTTTAGACTTAAATTTACTTGAAGGAAAGAAGGACAAGTGCTTGAAACAAAGCAAAAATCGAGCGGAACAAAAATACAGAAGTTAAAATTAAAGCAGCCTAACATAAACATCCATTGCAGAAACATGAAGAAGGTTCATGGCTACTGTCACCAGCCACCCTTCTTTCCCACAACGTGAAACATCCAAAAGTGAGAAAATATCAAAATTAAAAGTGCAAACCGAGAACAACTTGAAGAAATCCAAACTTTTCTTAAAGAAAATAAAAATTAACATGAACAGTGAAAAAATAAAATCTAACAATAAAGCTTTTAAAAATAAAACTTTAAACTATTCTAAGACTACTCCTAAATTACTCTACACTACTCCTAAATTACTCTACACTACTCCTAACCTACTTGATTTTTCAATTGCCATCATATTCTATTTACACACACACTTAGGGGTACAATGGTAATTTCCACATCCTAGATGAGTTGGCATTTTTTTTGGCCACTTGTCTTCACACCATTGGCTCCTTGAAAAGATATTTCCATTTCATCGATCTTCTTGTCCAATTAGATGTGCTATGTGGCATGGCTCGTGTTGTCTGCGTGGCTCAATCTCGATTTTAGCCCAATTCTGGTCCATTTTCTACCGAAATATTCAAAATTCATCCGGATTTGATTTATCTGCAAACATGAGAATTTTAATTAAATAAAGGGGATAATTAACCAAATAAATTGGGGATTTTAATAATTAATTAGGAAATTAAGCACAAATAATTCTAAGAATATAGAATTATCACACCCTCAAACTTGAGCTTTTGCTTGTCCTCAAGCAAAACAAAATAATTGTAGGAATAACAAGTACTAAACACAGTAATTTCCCCAATATCATCCTCAAAGAAAAAGTATAAACTTATGAAATCAAAGACTCACAATTACAAGTCCAGCACTTAGAATTATTCAATCATAAGTCCTAACCCAAATTGGACTCCTCGTGAGTGTGAAAAATGTCTAAGTCACTTCACAGTATATTACCCGGATCAAATTATGCAACACAGTGAATGCAAAGTTAATGACATGTGATCATTCCCATAAGTTTGCTTTTCACTTCTCTCTCCACTAATGTAGTCACACTTAACTAAATATCAATAGGACTTCATTAAGCTTGTAATGTAAGGCTGGGGCTAAGGTATGATAAAGTCGATTTAGGTTTAATTACCCCTTAACATGCATTACTTCTAAGATCTTAATGTAAGAGCTCAAATCATTTCCCCCAAACTTATTTCTTTTGCTAAACATTTTATTCTATTTTGTATTTTTCTTCTTTCTTCTTTTCTTTTTCTTTTTCTTTCTTTTTTCATTTTTCATTTTTTTTTTTACATACTCCTTCACTATCACTTAATAACCATATAACTCACAATATATCCCAATGACTTTTCATGCTTTCGGGGTAAGGGATAGAAAAAAAAAAGTATTTAAGCTAAGGAAAATTTTGCCAAAATATTTACAAAGAAAAGCTTATTTGGCTCAGATGGGTGACTAGGGGTAGCATATGTACAAGGAAGGCTAGAAAGGCTCAAACGATCCAAAGATGGCCTAAATCATCTCCCTAATTAAGTGTGATCTAATATTTCACCTCGAGATTAGATCAAACAAATTCTAGAATATGATGCACAAAATCAATTGAACAAATGCAATCCTATGTACACATAAGCTTTCTCTAAATAAATATACCGATTCATGACATGACATGTGTATAAGATGAGGCAATCACAATTAAAATTAAGACAAATTCAAGAATTCAACTTCATGCTTTTTCTATAATCATGCTTCTCAGTCAATCAAAATCAGACTTAATCATGGGGTCATGTCATCGGAATATGGGAAAACTACATGCTAAGCACTAAATTATCCCAAAATCAAACAATTTAAGCTCATATTATCGAAAAAAATTTGAAAATTCTTTCTCAGATTTTCAAAAAAAATTTAAAAATTTATCTAATTTTTCACAAAATAGCTCAAGTGATATCCCCTCCCCCAAACTTAAAGTGCACAGTGTCCTCAGTGTGCAGATAATATAAGAATTGAAGTTCAGGAACAGAGTACTCCCCTATTTGATGATGATGATGAACAATCGAAGCTTGATTGAAAACATAAAACTGGAAAAGAAACCTGTAAAATAAATAAAGAAAGAAACAACAGCAAAGAAAAAGAACTATATATAAAGTGAAAAGGAAAACACAGTCACTTCAAATGCAGCTGAAGAAAACAACACTCAGCAGCAGGGCGAAGAGTATGAGGGTCATCCAGAGTGGTGACAGAATGTTGACAATTAACTCCACCTTAGCTCTATCTACTTCCTTCCTTCTTTCAAATTTCCTATGCTTAAGCCTTATATTCTCCTCAATCTCCATCTTAAAACATTCTTGAGAGTCATCAGGGAGCTTCAAAGGTCTGAAAACATTAAACTTCACTTCCTGATCTAGGACTCTCATAGTTAACTCCCCCTTTTGTACATCAATTACTGCTCTACCAGTAGCTAGGAAAGGTCTGCCTAGTATAATGGGGACTTCCTTGTCTTCCACCATGTCTAAAACAATAAAATCTGTGGGGAAAACAAATTTATCCACCCTTACTAACACATCCACAATGACCCCCTTTGGATATTTAATGGAACGATCAGCTAGCTGAAGGGTCACTGTGGTGGGCTTGGCATCTCCTATTCCTAACTTCTGATAGATAGATAAAGGCATCAAATTTATACTAGCTCCTAAATCACATAGGGCTCTACCAAAGAATAAATTACCAATACTGCATGGTATGGTAAAACTCCTAGGATCCTTGAGCTTAAGGGGTAATTTTCTCTGGATAATTGTACTACATTCCTCAGTTAAAGCTACCGTCTCATAATCTTCCAATCTTCTTTTCCTAGAGAGGATGTCCTTCAAAAACTTCACATAACTTGGCATTTGCTCTAAAGCATCTGTGAAAGGAATGTTGATGTGAAGCTTCTAAAAAACCTCAAGGAATTTAGCAAATTGTCATTCTAGCTTTTTATCTTGGAGCCTCTGAGGAAAAGGTACTGGCGTTCTAACCGGAAGGGATGTAGTGGTAACATGTATAGCCTCAGAGGATGAGGAAGGCTGTAAAATAGAAGAAGGTATAGATGAAGAAGTGCCTAGCTTAGATTCTTTTGCAGCTTGATCCTGATGTTCCTGTTCCTTCTGAGCTGCCTCTTTAAAACTTAAGGGTTTATCAACTATGGGCTGTTCAGGTTCAAACTTAACTTGTGGCTCATCTAGCTCTCTGCCACTCCTAAAGGTGATGGATCTAACATGTTCCTTACCCTCCATTTGCTTAATAGGATTAACTTCAGTGCTACTAGGAAGGGTCCCTTGAGGACGTTGGCTAAGAGCACTAGCTATTTGTCCAACCTGAACTTCTAAGTTCTTAATTGAGGCAACTTGATTTTGCAGGATAGTAGTGAACATTTCCTCAAGCGAGGGCTTCTTCTCAGCTGCTGGTGCTGGTGCAAGTATATGCTGTGGCTGGATAGGTGGTGGTGGTGGTTGATGGAAGTAAGGTGATGATTATGAAATTGAGGTGGATGGGATGATGAGAAGGCGGATGATGAGGAAATGGATGCTGTGGTGGTACCTGAACCGGTGGAGCTTGAAAACCAGGGGGTCCTACAGATATGGAGTTAGAAGATTGCCCTTGATTTTGGCTCCATGAGAAGTTAGGATGGTTCCTCCACCCTAGATTATAGGTGTTTGAAAAAGGGTTATTCTGTTTCTTAGGGGGCAACATACTGAACCGATTCTAGGTTAAGCGGATACCTATCCACAGAATTTGTACCACTACACAGATCGGATGAAAGGAAAGGACTTTGGACAGAATAAATCGGATTAGGACTGGTGGAAGGATTATGCTGGGTACTGAGCGACTCTACCTTCTTCGTAAGATTAGAGATTTGAGAGGTCAAGTTAGACAGCATGTCGAGCTCATAAATACCCGCCGACTTCTTTGGCAATTGCCTCTTCGAGGACCATAAATAGTTGTTAGCAGCCATCGTGTCCAAGAGCTCGTAAGCTTCCTTCTCTGTTTTGCACATTAGCGCTCCACCCGCAGCAGCGTCAACTATGGTCCTATTTTGGCTTGTAAGTCCTTGTAGAAGGTCTGGACTTACAACCACAAAGGTAGGCCATGGTGAGGGCACTTCCTAAAAAGCTCCTTATATCGTTCCCATGCATCGCAAAGAGTTTCTGAGTCGAACTGGGCAAAGGAAGATATATCGTTACGGAGTCTGGCCATTTTAGATGGAGGGAAAAACTTAGCTAAAAATTGATGGGCTAACTCGTCCCATGTAGAAATGGATCCTGGAGACAAGGAGGTCAACCAGTGTCTCGCCCTATCCCTAAATGAGAAGGGGAATAGTCTAAGTCTAAGCGCATCATCTAATAATCCATTGTGTTTGAACGTGTTGCACAAGTCCAGGAATTGCCCAAGGTGGGCATGTGGGTCATTGTGCGGAAGCCCACTAAACTGTAAAGAGGTTTGGACCATCTGGAGGATGGAAGGCTTAATTTCTAAGTTATTAGCAGGGACAGCAGGTGGCCTAATGCCGGTATAATATCCTTCAATCGTCGGCACCGCATAATCTCCAACGGTCCTACTTTCCCTATTTTCTGTCATCGTGTCTTGCTGCGGAGCTATAAATTTCTTAAAATCCTTTCGAATTTTCCTAAGAGTTCGTTCAATTTCAGGATCTAGAGGAAAGCAATCAAAACTCCTAGCTCTACGCATGCAAACATCAGAAAGTCCTTAGAAAATTTTTTTAAGTTTTTTAATTTTTCAAAAAAAAAATTTTAAGTTTTTTTTAATTCACTAATCTAGATTAAACTTCTAAATATTTACAAGCTAGAATTACACCTAAGCATAATTTCATCGATATTAATTAACGACTAATTAAAACTTCCCCGGCAACGGCGCCAAAAACTTGACATGCCCAAAGGGTATTGTTCGCAAGTGCATGGGTCGTACAAGTAATAATGGGATTTGAGTCTCGAGTTATAGTCCCATAGAGAAGTTGACTAGCCTAATTAACTATCAGTTAATCTTACCCTAAGTATATCCTAACAAATTATGAAATTAAGGTGGGTGATCTACTAAGTCTAGAATTAAAAATACTGAAAATAATAAAAGCTATAAACAAAAGAAAATAAAACCGAGCTAAGATTTACTTACCGATCTCCACGCAATTAAAAGCAAATACCTACGAAAATAATTAAACAGATAAGATTAATTAACGCAATTAAAATAAAAAGCAAAAATGAAAATAAAGAGACAAGATTAGTTAAACTAAAATTAAACAAGCATAAAATAAAAAGTGCATGTAAATGAACTAATAAAAATTGCAAATTAAACTAAACTAAAATTTAATGGAAATAAAGACTAAATAAAAAATGCATGAAACACATTCTAAATGCAACTAAACTAAAATAAAATCCTAAAACATATAATATAAAATTAACTACTAACTAAAAATTTAAAACTAAAAATTAAATTAACAACTAAAACATTAGAATTAACCTACAATTATCAACTAACAACTACTAAAACAATCAAAATAATAAAAGTGCCATAAAAAATTAAACTAAAAACAATATAGGTGGCCAAACAAGGCCTTAAACAAATTTGGAAATTAAGTGGTGTTCCCGAGCATGTGTACTGTGTACTGTTCATTACCTTTTTTCAGTTTATTTCCAGGCTGTTCTCACGAGTTGCTCTCGGTTTTGCTTTGTCCTGATCTCTGCTGCAGTTCTGTGCTACTGCTGGGCTAAAGCACAAATGCTCTAGCTGCTGTCTATGCTGCTCTCAGTCTGCCTCCCTACATCCAGTGTCTTTCCAAATGCATTTCCAGCAAAATTTGTTCCAGCATGCTCCCAGTTCTGTCATATATTGCTGCAAGTGTTACTGTTCTGCTTCTTTTTATTATTGCCTCCAGGTGCGCCTTGCTATTCTCAGTTCTGTGAGTACTGCATGTCACAGCATTCGGCATCATCGTTGCACATTTCTGCAGTTCTCAGCAACACAAATTCCATTTACTGCTCTTCGACACCTCCTTCTTCTGTACAGCAGCCTTGCTGGATGCCAGGGATACAGCATCAGCTCACCCCAGCGGCTGATTCTATCGACACTTCTTGGCCCGCAGACAAAGACAGAGGAGAGGTAGTCAAGGATTGTGAAACCACTCTTCCTCAGCTTGAAGCTTACAACAGTAGCATTTTGAGCTAGCTACAAGTCCACAGGTGGAGATAATTAGGTAGAACTGATGTGCAAGGAAGAAACAGCCGACTGCCACCAAGACTCCTCCAATGCAATGGCAAACCGACTCCTAAACTGCAGAAACTATGAACAACAAGGTAATACCGACGCTATAATGCAGGTGGAAAGTAACGTTTTAGACTTGAATTTACTTGAAGGAAAGAAGGACAAGTTCTTGAAACAAAGCAAAAATAGAGAGGAACAAAAATACAGAAGCTAAAATTAAAGCAACCTAACATAAACATCCATTGCAGAAACATGAAGAAGGTTCATGGCTACCGTCACCAGCCACCCTTCTTTCCCACAACGTGAAACATCCAAAAGTGAGAAAATATCAAAATTAAAGGTGCAAACCGAGAACAACTTGAAGAAATCCAAACTTTTCTTAAAGAAAATAAAAATTAACATGAACAGTGAAAAAATAAAATCTAACAATAAAGCTTTTAAAAATAAAACTTTAAACTATTCTAAAACTACTCCTAAATTACTCTACACTACTCCTAAATTACTCTACACTACTCCTAACCTACTTGATTTTTCAATTGCCATCATATTCTATTTATACACACACTTAGGGGTACAATGGTAATTTCCACATCCTAGATGAGTTGGCATTTTTTTGGCCACTTGTCTTCACACCATTGGCTCCTTGAAAAGATATTTCCATGTCATCGATCTTCTTGTCCAATTGGATGTGTTATGTGGCATGGCTCGTGTTGTCCGTGTGGCTCAATCTCGATTTTAGCCTAATTTCGATCCATTTTCTATCGAAATATTCAAAATTCATCCGGATTTGATTTATCTGCAAACACGAGAATTTTAATTAAATAAAGGGGATAATTAACAAAATAAATTGGGAATTTAAATAATTAATTAAGAAATTAAGTACAAATAATTCTAAAAATATAGAATTATCAGGCTGGGTCGGTATTCTTTGGATAATCTCTGATCAAGTGCCCCGTTTTGCCATATTTGAAGCAAGCCTCAGTCATCAAATAGCAGGGCATGTTATCGTGATCATTCCCATGATGTCTGCACCTCTCAATATTAGGTTGGGGTCCTCTAATCATAATCCCCTTAGTAGGAGCTGAGGCCGGATAAATATGAGGCTTAACGATTCTACCTCGCGACTCATCATATTTCTTTTGTCGCTTAACAAAGGACCTCCTGCCCTCTCTGACACTTTTGTCCTCAGCGGACATTCTCTGATCTCGGTCCTTACCTTTGCCAACCTTGCTGAATTCAGAGGCATGCATCTCATAATCTTGTTCGCATAACTAGGCCCAGTGAACCACCTCCTCATAGGTACTGAGGTCTAACGAAGCTAGTCGGGCTCGAATCGAAGTCCTTAATCTATCCATAAATTTTTGAACTTTCCTCGCCTCACTACACATAGTGTCCAGATCATATCTCCCTAGTGAGGTGAACTTTGATTCATACTCATCCACAGACTTATTCCCCTGAGTTAAGTTTAAAAATTTAGCCTGTAGCCTCCTCTGGGCAGTATCCGGGATGTATTACCTCCTGAAGGCATTAAGGAAGGTCTCCCATGTAATTACCTGATGTCTAGCTCTTAAGATCAGGCGGGTAGACTTCCACTGATGCTCGGCTTCTCCTTCCAACATAAAGGTAGCAAAGGCCACTTTCTCAGTGGTCGAACACCGGAAGAATCCATATAACATTTCTATTTTATTAATCCAGTCCTCCGCTATAACCGGGTTCTTGACCCCACTAAATGATAGTGGCTTCAGCTTATAAAATTTTCTCAATCTGTTAAGTTTGCAACATACCCCTGATTATCACCAGTTTGTTGTGGGGCTACTGGCGCCAGTTATTGTGGTACAGGTGTGGTCTGTGGCAATGTAGTAGGCGGTGATTTAAAGGGTTCTTCTACCGATAGCACGGGCGTTATCTGAACAGGCACAGGTGTAGCAGGTGTGGCTGCTAAAGTAGTCGGTCCAGCCTGGGCAGCAGTGCATAGTGTGCTATCCAATCTCGCCATCACTTGTGTGAGATCTGAGAATTTTAGACATATTTTAATTATGTAATATGAACACGAAGTATAATTTATTGAGCTAAGTGAATTGGGCAATGATAATTGGAGATTTATATGTTAAGTGTTTAAAATAAGTGTGAAGTTATGAGGACAGATCGATCTGGGAGAAGGAGAGATCGATCTGGTGAGTTAAAAATGACAAGGAAGGAGGAATTTGAGGAGCAGATCGATCTCCAATGGAAGAGGATCGATCTCCTTATGATTCTGTTTGAGAGAAGATCGATCTCATGAGGAAGAGATCGATCTCTAAATGATTCTGTTTGGGAGAAGATCGATCTCCTCAAGGAGCAGATCGATCTCATAAAGCCATAAAGAGATCGATCTCACCCCTCGACAGATCGATCTCCTAGGCATAAAATTACCCAAATCGTCCCAAAAATTCAGATGCAGATTGATCTCATCAAGAGCCAGATCGATCTCCTACCCTCAGCCTATATAAGGAACTCCTGTTTTTCTCGTGTAATCTCACTTTCTCTCTCTTCCAACCCCATTTTCACCGAAACCTAGCTTTCTCACTCATCCAAAGCACCCATTTCCATCCAAATCAGAAGTTGTGGTAAGAAGGAAAGTTGTTCCTCATCAAAGGGAGAACAACATACTTGGAAATCGAAAGACGGATCGAATCGAGGCAAGAGATAAGCTCTCCACAAGTTTTAGGTAATTTCTAAACCTCGATCTTGATATCTGAGATGATTTTGATGATAATGGTTGTTGTCATTGTGCTGAAATAGCTGGAAAATGATTAGGGATTGATGAAATTACAATGTGGTTGGAGTGATAATGATATTTAGCAATTTAGGAATTTTGAGCTATAAATGGAAATTTAGACAATGTGGTGAATTAGCATAGATAATTGGCATGAGAAATGTAGAACGTTGAGATGTTGTGAATGAGAGTGTAGTTTGGGGTAGAGTTACGACAATCAAGAGATTTGAGGTGTTATGAGCAATTATGCTCGATTTTTTAGAATTGAGGTTGATGTGATAGTTGAATATTGATGTTTTAACATCGTTTGGACAGCTCGGGAGTTCCAGAGTGGAATGCGAGGCTAGTCCATGATACGGGGGAAACGATTGCACTATACAAGGTGCAAAGAGGTAAGGGAAACTAAACCATTTGTGTATGTGATTTGCGAACTATTATAGCATGAATTGCGATTTATAAAACAAGCATGTTGAGTGTTGTGTTGTGATACAATTGCACACGATTTTTATAGCCGGTTGGAGCCCAATGTTTTTATGAGTTTATAACTGGGCTCTACGTTAAAGCAATATTGAGATTCGAGAAATGTGTGCGTGCTTTGCCGGTTGGAACTCGGTTTTATTATGTTTTGTGTTGAGTACAAAACGGTTTTCAAATGAGTTTTATGAGAGAAAAACCACTATGAGTTCTACGTGAAGGCAAACTAGTCTTATGTGATTAAGACTTAGGTGTGTAATTCTGAGTACACACCGGGCATTGCTCTGGTAGCATGTAAGCCCGATTCTTCTCCGTTCTGGTAACGTGAGAATAACCCATTCTGTGGCTATGCCACGTATACTTGGTGGCCGTTGCCACGCGAGAAACCCCCTTTGGTGGCCGTTGCCACGCGAAAAACCCCCTTTGGTGGCCGTTGCCACGTGAGAAGCCCTATTTTGTGGCCGTTGCCACTTGAGAAACCCTATTTGGTGGCCGTTGCCACGTGAAAACCCTATTTGGTGGCCGTTACCACGTGAGAAACCCTATTTGGTGGCCGTTGCCACGTGAGAAACCCTATTTGGTGGCCGTTGCCACGTGAGAACCCTAATTGGTGGCCGTTGCCACGTGAAACCCTATCCAGTGCCTATGCCACGTGTGAATTTAAATTAGTGGCTATGCCACGTGTGTTTAGTGGCTATGCCACGTGTGAATTTAAATCAGTGGCTATGCCACGTGTTTTTAGTGGCTGTGCCACGTGTGAATTTAAATCAGTGGCTATTTATTATTACAGTGATTTTATCACGTTAATTGAGAAAGTGTTTATCGTATTATTTTCACATTCTTTGTTATTGCTCTAGACTGAGCCTTTTTACTGCATGTTTTCACATAATTTGAGACATGAGAATGTCGTTTTGAGTACTTTCATGCTATGGTTTTCAAATGAGATTAATGAGTCTCACATACAAATAAATATTTTACGATGTGCATTTTGGTTTATGAAATGAGTCCCTTACCCCCTTTACTGAGCGATTTAGAAGCTCACCCTGTTTTCTTTCCCCCCAGATCTCTTCAAGTGAAAAGGGTTTTCCTGCGACGTACGGAGTAGTGGCTAGTGGAAGACTTGAGCTCCAGGCCATATATATTGTATTTTGAGGTATCTTTTATCTTTTCATGTACCCAGACAATTATCTTAATTGCAGACACTTGATGTATAGCATTGTATGGGATGTATTAGGATTAATTAACTTGAGATCAAGTAATGTATATGATATAATATATACTATTCAATGACGAGATCCTGAGGTATAATATAGGTGATGATGTATGACACTACACAGGAATGCACTCTTAATTGTGAATTAATGAGTAAAAGTTTTAAATTAGCCCTATTTTCCGCGTTTTCAGGGCGTGACAACTTGCCCAATCAAATTCATTATCGACTCCATGCCATGTTCCAGGCTAGTGATTCGGGCTTCTGAGCCTTCAGCAGGATTACGAGAAGTATGGTCAAATGTGGAACCACCCTATCCCTCAGGCCTATCCTCGCGGCTTCGGGATGACATGCTTCATCGTCTTGTCAGTCGACCACATGGTCTACCGGCCATATCTAAATGTCTTCCATGTATTCAATAACAAATTCTCAGTAAAACACATGCATGTATACTCGTTTGTATCTAAACAATATACAGTAATATTGGGGATACGAACTTTTCAAAATTTCTATTACTCTATCATCGACTCATATTAGACCAACTTGTCTCTGATACTAACTTTTGTAACAACTCGATTTACGTACAATTTGGTTGGGCTACGAGTCGATACTAGATCAAAACCATGAATCAGTCTGTATAAATACATCTTTCGATAATAATTTTGATTAAGACCAATGAAGGCACTTTCCAATTAATTTGCATAGTTGTTCTTTTACAAGATAATCACGTTCACATTACCCACATACATCTTCATAAACATTACTATACTTACAAAAATTTTAGATACAAAAGAATACTTAATTCTGGGTATACCTTTGACGCAGAAGAATACTCCGAGGAAAATATGGCTGTGCAAAGAATCCTACTTACAAAAGGCGGTCCTAGCTACTGATGCGACTTTATGGAGAGAAGTAAGGGGTAAGCTTAATGGGCTCCGTAAGAAAACTACTGTGGTAGTAGATAATCACACTATCTATATACTTGCATAACAGGCTTATCATGGAAATATACCAAGCTTTTGGCACGTAGTAAATATCAGTATCGAAAACAATATCAATTTCAGCTTCAGTAATGTAAGCATTATACTAGAATAAATTCTAAAGCTTTATTCAGTAAGAAATAATAAAATTGCTTGAAATAATCCAATTAATTTAATCTGTTCCGTAAATTAATTAGACAAGATGAGGCACATGCTATAACGATAATCAGTATGACAAATAGCCATTGTCGATGACTCCGAGCATCACTGATCAAGTGTGCTGGGATGTCAATAGTTGTAGGAGTGGTCAGCTACCCAAACGGCTCACAATATAATATGTCCGAAGATAGAATGCACGGTACAGCGTACTCTCATGCGTGTTGCATGGTACATCATACTCTGTGGACCACAATAACAATAGCAATTCAGTAGATAGTAATAATAACAATGTAGCATGTTTAATTGTTGCCTTTACCTCAAAAGCTAATGCGAGTTAGGCCATGCGACATATAGTCTGCACACGACTCAAGCACATTTTATTCAGTACCAACTTATAAGCAACACATTTTCTTTTAAAATAGTTCTAAACTCAGTTCAATATATAAACCAATTTAAAAATAAGCTGACTCATCCTTTTTCGATTAAAATCCCGGTATGCAGTTTATGGTAATTAAAATTAGAAATTTTTTATTTAAAACAATAATTTAAGCTATAACGATATTGATGTAAATAAATTAAATTTATAACGGTAAAGTTAGGCCGTTTAACTAAGGCTAAAAATCTATAATTTTCGTAGCTATATAATCGACCTAGTATTTTTATCTTCAATCCAATAGAAATCAAAATACGTGTAATTATCTCTAATAGCTCACAAAATTTTCTTTACCTCAGTGGTGGACAGAAATTTCGTTATGCCGGAGTACGTGAGTCAATTAGTCTGTTCTTGTGAGTTCGCTTCCTCTGGAGCTCCAACCAAGAGTAACAGTAGTGAGTGGAAGGCACACCCTCTGATGCCTTGCTCAGAGGTGACACCCAATCCATTACAAATAATTTTAGCTTAAACATCGAGGTCTTTAAGCATTTCGGTTTGAGCCTTTAGCTTGTTGTGCCTCTTCAACACTTCACACAATGAAACCAAAGCTTCAGCCCCCTTTTTAACTCAACCTTTTCTCTCTACTTAACTATTCATTGAGACTTCTCCACTTTTCTATATGAGAAAGTGGGGAAACAAATCAATGGACTCCATCTTTCAGTGTTCACCTCTAGGTCAGGTAGTGTGCGTCTGCTGGTGTTAGTCACGCCATCCCTATTTCCACCATGGCCTTCTCTTCACCTCTTCACTGATTCTCCTTAGTCACTACTGCTGGAACCCGAGAGAATCCCAGGTTATTTTCAATCTAGCCTTTAAGAACTCAAAAAGGACAATCGATTCTACATCAAGGGAAGATGTTGTTGATCTCCTCACCACTGCTTCATGTCTGAACAAGCGAGAATGGCATCTGTTTCCTTTCCTCTCTCGGTTCAGCACACCATTATATGCTTCAGTTCGGTTTCTGCTTCCATTACACTTCAGCTACCTTAGTTTTTCAATCCCCTATCACA
Source organism: Firmiana major (assembly GCA_033439115.1). NCBI lineage: Eukaryota > Viridiplantae > Streptophyta > Magnoliopsida > Malvales > Malvaceae > Firmiana > Firmiana major. Next base: position 35,366,957 of record CM065907.1, on the reverse strand, counting down.
AGAGGAGGCCCATGCAGCCACACTAACTCTGTTCCAGCCTCACACCCCTAGTTGGACATTAGCCAGCATTGTGACTGCTATTTCAAGTTTCCTGCACCCTTGTCTTCTGCTGTCCCGACGTCTTGGACTTAAAGAGGTCCCTGTTTTCTAACTACTACCTCGGTTCAGTCCTTCACCGTGGCTTTCCCTCACTTTCTCCCTGTTTTGGCCACTATCTTCCTCATGTTTCCTTCAGTCTCATTTCTACATTTCCTTTTCAGTTTTCTTTCTTTCTCTCCTTGACCCTGAAAGCTTCCTGGATTGACAATGGTGGTTGGACAAAGTCTTGTTCCTTCTCTCCAACTGGCCACCACCATAGCTCACTCTTTCATCTACTCGATCTCTCCCTCTCGTTTTCTCTCTCGCTTATCCAGTTACATAGAAAAGAAGGGTCTCGCCTCTGGTATTGCTCTGTCCAAAATGGCTGAGCTCCTCTGTTTTCAGTTCACCCATATTTTTCTGCTACACCTCTTGTATACATATATATATATTATCTACCATACGTTTCCTGCTACCATACCTACCCTTGGTCAGTTTTAGCTCCCCATTATCCACTAGATTTTCAGGCCACACCCCTCTTTCTCTATCGTTTTGCTTCTCTTTTTGTCAAGCTTCAGACTTTCACGTTTTCTTCTTTACCTAACCGATCAGGTTACAACCATCACAATTATGCTTCCTCTATTTTCGATCCACTTCAGTTGCAATCAATCCATGCCCCTCTTTCTTCTTTTCTTCCTTCCATAATTTGCATTATTAATTGTCTTGAGTGGACATTGCTCCACTATCTTCCGTTAATGTTTCCAGCAATAAACAAGGTGGGGGTTTTGGGATATTCGAGTTTTACTATCACTTCATCATTCATCATTTTCATACACATATATATATTATTTAATAATAGTATAATATCATCATCATTCACAGCTCCTCCCCATTCCCTACTATCTTTCGATCAACATCATCACAAATCAATTGTTTTCGGGTTTGCTAAGATCATAGAGTCAATTCCTTGCTATTAATATGCTAAATTGGACTAAAAATAACACTCTATAACATAATTGATTCTAGTATATTATTGCATTATATATATCACTTGGTATTTGTATTATTTTGTATTCATTGATACTACAAGAATTTAGTATCTGAATTTAATTAAATTACTTAAATTCCTTAAATAAAAAATTTAAATTAAATTAATTATTCTCCCATAAGCACATATTTAACCCAAACTTGTTCACTCAAAACCGAGCACAAGAAAATTCGTGGGGTTTACTGGCCATGTAGGTATTAGTAGGGAGGGTTTTAAGAGCATACATAGGGGTTTTAGTTTTGGTATAAGAAATGAAGGTAGAGATGCTATCCTAGATTTTGTTTTTGTTGGCTCTACCGAGAGGGGGGTGAATCGGTTTTCTAAAGATTATGGTAAATTTAAACTTAATTGAATCTAATTGTAAGTAATCAAAGAATAATCAATAAAATGTAGTGCAATAAATTGAAAGGAGATAAGGAAGAAAATAGCAAACTCAGTAGTTTATAGAGGTTCAACCAATCTCTTGCCTACATCCTCTCTTCTTAACCTCCTTGTCAAGAGCTTTCTTTCACTCTATCAATAGCCGTTACAAACTCCCTTTTACAGGTTAAGGAATAACCTTTCTACCCTTTTTACATAGACAAATATTCACCCTTTACAAAGTTAACTCACAGAGGAACTCTCCTCTTCTCTCTTAATTTAAGGATGAATACAAAGTGAAGCTCTCTTTTGAGGGTAGGAGAAAATAGCTTCTACACAGTGGTTTTTACAACAATGTCAATAAATGATCTTTGAAGACAAAGAGAATGTTGGAAAAGATTTCTTGAGAATATACAGAATTTTCAGCAATAGTGTAAGACCCGAATTTAATTAAAATACAAAAATTAAATAAGAAAAGATGGGGGACGTATGAAGGAAGTCGGGTTAAATTAATCCCGGACACGTGTAAGGGCAAAATGGTCAAAAGACCGGAAAGCCGGTATAATTTCGATAAAGAAATTTAATTAAAAATATGGATTTAAGAAATCTTGGTCAATAAAAGTGAAATAAAATTATTTCGGATTAAATTGATCAAGATATTAATTTATTGGAATTAATCGGGATTAATTGGAATTTTTAGTTCAGAAAAAAATAATCCCGAAAATAATCGAAAAATATACCGAAAGGTCACCCGGGACAATATCTCGAAAATACGGAGAAATTATACCCGAAAAAGGATTAAAAATAAATTAAATAAATTAAATAAAATTAAATTAGTTAAATTAGAATAAAATAATAATTTTGTAGATGTTTTGGGGTATTTAATATATTTTAATGAATAGTAAAATAATTAAAATAAATAAAAATAAAAATAATAAAATTGATAAAATAAGAAAAAAAAAAAAAAGGGGGTCGGGGAGAGAGAAAGAAAGAAACAGAAACAGAAAAGCAGAGAAACGGAAGCCGTGTCGGGGGAAGAGGCCGAACGACCACCGGCGATCCCTGTCCCAGGCCGCCCACCGGAAAAGGAAGCCCGACGCCCGACGAACACGATGGTACCGGCGGTGCAGCTTACCGACGCCGGAGGAAGCCGAACGGAGGGAGAGAAACCCGCGGGGAAAACGGTGTCGATGCCGGTGATCCACGGCAGCTGGAGGCGATCGGCGGGTACCGATGTGACCAGGAGGAGGAGCCGGTCCTTTTGAGACCGGTATTGGCCGACGAAATTGCCAGAATCCGCCGGATCGGGAGGAGACAGCCGCGGGGGGAGAAGAGGAGATTCCCGGCGATCGGCGGCGATTCAGGCTCGGCCACCCCTAGCCGAATGTCCCCGAGGCCAAGGCGAGTCGATCGGTGGTAGCCACAACCGTCGAAGTGGCCGGAAAACGCCGGAAACGGTGGGAGAAGGAAATGGGTCCGATGGCGAAGGGGAGAACAGCCGGACCGGCGGTATTCCGGCGACGTTGAGGCGAACCGAGGCCAGATTTGAGGTGCGGACGACCCAGCGGAGCTGCTGGCGGTGGAAGCCGGCGGAGAACCGACCGGCAAGGTGGCGAACCGGCGGTGAACCGGCCGAACCGGAGAAAAACCGGCGGTCTGACCGGTCCGAACCGGACTGAACCGGTTCAGCCAAAAAGAGGAGAAAAAAGGGAGAAAAAGGGAAAAGGAAAAAGAGAAAAAATTGGGGAAAATTTCGGTGATGCAATCGAGCTTCGGGTAAGTCGATAAGCGGTCAAATTGACCCGATTTAAATTTGGAATATTTTATTTAATTAAATTTCGACCGAAAAGTTTACCCGAAAATGTAATTAATTGTGTAGCTCGACGATTGGCATCCACCGAGGGCTCGAGACAGTCTCGATTTGAGGACTAGCATGGAATCTCGGGTAAGTGATCCCTATTTACGATAATTACCTCGTTATGCGTGATATTGATTTAAATTTCGCATAAATTGAATTAAATTATGGAAATTTAGATAAATTGTCGTAAATAGTGAATTTAGATATTCGAGAATTAGAACGAGGCTCAATAAATTATTGGTGGGTCCAATGAGCCCAATAGGCCTCGATAAAGTGAAAATTAAGTGGTAAACGGGCTTAAGGCCGATTAAGGCCCATTAAGGTACAATCGGGCCCAATAGGGGTAAATGGGCCCAGCGATTTAAATTAAGCCCAGAAAAGATTAAGTACAATTAAATTATATGTTATCTGACCTGAGGAATGTTAATACGCAGTTCCGGGCATTGGATTGGAAGCATATCGGACTGCGCGACGGGACTACATTGGAAAAGAAAAAGGTCAGACTCGACGAGAATCGAGGTAAGGGAATTCTGCGGACTGCTAGAGGTAACTTTACGCAATTTTAAATTCATACGCAGTCCTTTAAAATTAACTGAAGGGTCTAGAGGTCGAAGAACAATTTTAGTGCCCCGAATGGGCAAAATTACTAAAATACCCTTGTTAAGGGTAGAATCTAAAAATTTAGGAAAAATTGGGAGGAGCAAGAACAAGAGGTTCCTGCTCGTTCTGGAGGTATTTCAACGCATGCATGAGTAGGCTAGCTCACCTTGAAAGAAAATGCATAGCATTGCATATCTTAACTGATGTGATTTCTGTGAAAACTATTTGGAAATAACCGAGCCGCCTACATGTTTTTATTTACATGTGACGTGCTAGAGCTCAGCTCGCACGATGTTTGACTTGTGTGATGCATGCATTAGTGCTGGAGCGAGAGCTCGCACTAGAGTTTTACATGCATAGGTGCTAGAGTATAACTCGCACCAGATTTCACATGCTTTTGCGTGACATGGTGCTAGAGTCTAACTCGCACCAGATCTTACATGATTTTCATGACAGGGTGCGGGAGTTTAACTCGCACCAGATTTTATAAGATTTTCATACGATTTGTATACAGAGTGCCGAGCCTAGCTCGCACTAGTTTTACTGGATTTGTGGAGTAGCGCTGTCTGCCCTTGGAGTCAGCCAAAAGGCCCAACAGGCTCAATAGACCTCTTAAGTAGGGTGAGAGTGAGGGATGAGGTTGGCGGCCTTGTGGAGATGTAAAGCGGGCTCTGCCAAGTTTACTTGATTTGATGAGAGTGCTGAGCATCGCTCGCACTGATTCTTAAGAGAACATACAATGAGCCGTGCTTGGAGCATCGGGTAGACTGTGTGTCACCGATTTAATAGGCTCGCACGTGCGTTTTGAGACATGGCAACGAGTATTGAGTTATGAAAACCTCTGTGGGAAGCAGGCCAATTGGGCTGGAGTACCTAGAGTGATATGGGTCCATGGAGTACGATGTACCGTGCAAGTAGCATGGAGTACGATGTACCGTGGGGTATCTTCGGATGCGGTATCTTTGTGATACAGAGTATCTTCGGATACGGTATCTTTGTGATACGGTATCTTCGTGATACGGGGTATCTTCGGATACGGCATCGACGGATGCGTGAGATCGGATAAGACTGACGGGTTGGATTGACCCACCTCCCGGGCAGTTCCCGATCAGGGTGAGACCTCGCACACTGGGATCCGTGAAGCTAGAGGACTCACGAGGACATATTGGCCAGTCCTGGTTATTACCGATATACAGTATTGCCTAGTCTCGTATCTTGTATATATATACGTATGTTTTCGATACCGATGCTTTTGAGAAATTCTATTTCCATGGTTTTGTGTGAGTCAGGATCACCCGAAGGAGGGGTCGAGTCCTGACTTCATTGTGAAATTTTTAAAGAGAAAGAAATGATTTAAAATAATTGCATGTTGAGTTTTCCGTGCAACTGGATTTACATAACATCACAACATCATATCATATGTTTTAAAATGTGTGGAGAAAGGGTGGTTTATGCATGGCACCACGTTCATGTAGGTAGTATGGTTACCTACTTGTTCGTAGGATTGCCTTACTGAGCTTGATGTGCTCACCCCTTTCATTTTCTCCCACAGATGATCTCCAGTTGAAGTTGAGGCGACTCAGTACTGCATTCCGGATATCCGCTGCTGCCCATCAACATAAGGTATATACACTTGTACTTATTGTATCTACATAAGCATAGCACAGTAACATGTTTGTAAGTAACTTTAGGGGATGTATAAATAATATAACAACTATAAATGACTGGAGAAGAAATAAGTACTGGGGTAGATGTATGGTGGGACTGGCATTGACGCACAGCCCAATTAGTAGTGGAGTGTTGGTCACGATTCGAGGACAGGTAAGAATTAAGTAAGAAAATAAACAAAAACGCGAAAAATTCACTCTGATTTTTGGATAGTTGGGTCGTGACAATTATTTTGGTATCAGAGCATAGTTGGTCTGATGTGTGTCAGTGTCAGAAGTTAGGAAATTACATCCCCGTGTTACTGTGCTTAGTTAGATACAATAGTGTATATCGAGATGGGCTTGACTAAGAAATGGTTGAGAATGCAGGAATGCTTAACATGAGTCGCGAAAAATGAGATAGTGCACGAGGCAGAGGTCGTAGAGGTAGACCTGAGTCTGCTAAGTCGTGCTGAGTTTGACTTATGAGAACCAGTGTGAAATTGAAATGGAGGCTAATGTTGAAAATGCCTCACAGAGTCCGACAGAGTGATCGGACAGTATTGAGACACGCTTCGCGAGATTGGAGCGGAGTGTGGAGATTACTTGAGGAGCAAATTGCTCAGATCATGTATGAGATCAGAGGGCGCAGCGGAACAGTGGTGGAAACCCGCTCGACCCATCTTAAGAGTTGAGATGAGAAATATCTTGGACATATTCCGGTGACAGGATATCCCGGACATGATTTAAAGGACATTTCAGATTAAAGTCCTTATTCTGACCCAGAGGATTTGATTGATTGACGAGCAGGGGGACTCGATTATATTCTGGGTAGATATTACCTCGACACTATGAACAAGTGACAGTCGAGATGTCTAAAAGTTCATGAAAGGGCTCGACTTTTCAATTAGAGTCTGATTGGCCCGTGAGATATTACCTATACCGAGGCAGTGCACAGATTTACAGTTGGGTAAGTGAGAATATAAATTGCACGCCTCTGAGATTGGGAAAGGTAATGAGGGCTGAAATAGAGACATAAAAGAGAATCGAGAAATGACAAAGATGTTGAATGAGAAAAATGGAAATTGGTAAGAGATTAGATTTGACGAGTTATGGAGTAAGATAATTGGTAAGACCCCAGTGTATCTAATTTTGGCACTCTTGAGGGGTATTGTGATTGGAGGACCCTGACCTGCTACGAAGCAGAGTAGCAGTGTCATTACTGTGGAATGTGTGGTAGATACCACAGAAGGAAGGTTTATACCTACATGGTATTGATGAAATGGCCGTTAAGTGTGGTAAGACGGACCATTAATTTTGATTGCTCAGAGTTGAGCGAGATTTTCCCACAGGAAAGTAAAGAGACAGGGAGAAAAATTTCGTTGATATAGCTGTAACGAAGAGGGAGGACATAGCCGAAAAGAAAAAGGAAAGTAGGCTGTTGGACGAAGGCGAGAGGATGTCTTGGACCAGGACACTATTGATGTTTCATGGATGTGGTGTAAGATACCACACTGGTTATGAATAACGAAGTACATATGTTCATTGATCCTGGTGCCACACATTTATTCATACCGCCTTCATTCACATATAAGTGAGTAAAAGGCACGAATGCCTACATCATTGGGCAAATACAGATAAATGAGTACCCCAATAGAGGAGGATTAATTAACGGAATATGGCTATGGAGATTTTAAGTTGAAAACAGGGGTGAAAACATCCCTGAAAAGTATATTGTAAGTGTTGACAGGTGATAAAAAGGGATGCAACAGTTGAAATTAAAGGAGAAAAGGATTGTACTCACGAAATGAATAATGACAAGAGTTTCGTTATAATTGATACGCAAAGGAGAAGATCTTCGAGATAAGATAGATCCTAAGTACAAGATGTATTGGAGTAGAGATATATGCTAGATAAGGAATACCCTTAATATACGAAGTCATTAGGATTAATGCAATTAGTAGCGAATACAAATTATAACCAAGGACAAGATGGGTATAACCATAACCAGTAGTTGTGGTTAAGTCTGAAGGCTAATAAAGGTATTTCAAAATACCTCCCCGCCTGAAGACTTGACAGCGTCTAAAAGTATATATATATATAACCTATAACGTGAAATCGATCGGCGTAATAGATACCTTTAGCATTAGGATACCATTACTAAGACGATAAGAATATAAAAAAATTTCGACAAATCATAAAGGTTAATATATTAAAATTTAATAAGAGCCGTTAAGATAAGAAAAGGAAATGACGCAGGTTAGTACCTGAAGACGTAAGTGATTTTGAAGGATCTTATACGCTTACGCATAGATAAGCCAAGGATTGGATCGAGTTGAAATCATCATTATCGATGATATATTGGGTGTAGTTAAAGCCTAGGGCGATTTATATGCAACAATTAGGAAATGGCTTTTACAAATGGGCTGCTGCGAGTTCAAAATGGATATACTTGGTTGACACGTTTAACTAAGAAACGTGTTCTTGGAATGAGATGATAACTAAGACGATGGATGTGATATGGATTTCGGTGTAGTAAAGTATGAACTGACCACCGTGATTAATTTCGTCATACCCAACAGCTCAAGAGGTTCTCAGTGAGTATGAATACCTCGAAATAATGATGGAGCTGTGTATTGATGTGTAATGGGAAGATAGTCAAGTATGGAGTCAGACAACTCCTTGATCATGAAATAAACTATCTGACCCATGATTTAAAATTGGCAACAGTATTTGTACCGAGGATATGGTACTATTAGGTACTCGATGAGGAATTATGGATATGCACTGATCATAGAGCCCGAGTATCTGTTTTCACAGAAAGGGGCGAATATGAAAATACATATTGGGTTAGAGCTTCTGAGAGATTTTGATTTATGAAAATTGTACCACCCAGGAAAGGCTAATGTGATGACCGATGCTTTGAGTAGAAAGAGCCTCGGGATGGTACCACACATGATGGTCAGGGAGCGTGAGCTGCTAGACGCAGTTGTGAACCTCAGTATAGATGTGATCCCTTCTGATGATGACAGTGATTGTGTGACAGCTAGCCTGATGATTAGAACCGAATGAGAGTGCCCGGACTTGCCAGGCTTAGCGTGATGATCGACAGGATGTCGATGGTTTGGGTCTGATTCAGAAGGGTACAGTGATAGAGTTCACAGTGGGTGATGATGAGTTACTGAGGATTCAAAGACAGTATGAGTGCTCCCCAGGACCACAGTGGATGAGATAGTAATGTTGTCAGAAGCTCACTCTTCGGGATAAACAGTGCATATGAAAAAGTAATGATTATATATTGAAATCTTAAAAAGGGTATTGGTGGTCAGATGTGAAAAGAGATATGGTGGAGATTGTGAAAAAGTGTCTGGTATGTCAGCAGGATAAGGTAGAGTATTAAAAGTCTGCAGAGTTATTGCAGCTTCTACCTATATCGACACGGCACGAAAAACGAGAGTAAGTCTCCATGAATGTCGTGATGGGTTATAGAGGACCCGGATAAATCAGGAGACTATTTGGATGATAGTCGCCAAATTGATTAAGTCTACCCACCTTCTAGTTATGAACTCCCCAGATACTCAAAATGTGTATGAGGATTTATGTGTAAGGCAGTTTGTGGAACATTATGTAACGTTCCAGTGAGCATGGTATCATATAAGGATTCCCGCTCCACTTCCTACCTCTGGAATATATTTAAGGAAGCTATGGGAACCCGACTGAGTATTAGCACAGCTTTCCATCCTCAGACAGATGGTCAGTCAGAGAGGACTGTACAAGTCCTGGAGGATCCGATGAAAGCGTGTGCCATTGATTTTATAAGCTCCTGGAATGATCAGTTGATTTCTAATTGAAGTCGCCAATAACGACAATTGGCAATTGAGTATCGGGATAACAAGTTATGAGACAGTGTATAGCTGTAGGGGCTGTTCCCCAAATTGGATAAGAAAAGTGGGTGACAGATAGAATCATTCTGATTTTGGATAATAAGTCTCTGAGGATGTTTATTTAAGGTTGAGAGATTAAGAACACCTCAGAGCAGATAGACAAGTATTGGAATTCACCCTTGGTGAATTAATATGGTTGAATTAGCTTGTCCTAAGAGAATAAGGACATAGCGAGCTTTTGGAAGAAGGTAAATTGAGTTGTGCTGGATGAAAGATTTTGAGAGATTAGACAAGTGGGAGATAAGACCTGTAGGTTGGTGTTATCACCTGAGTTAACAGGCACCCACAATGTGTCTCAGCTTTTGATGCTTTGGAAATACTATCCAGATCCAGCGTAGGTGATAGGATATGAGATTCAAAAGTTCAGTTTGAGGAAAATACAAGTATATTGAAGAAGTTGATTCGGGCATTAAACAGGAAAGAGAAAGTATTGGGGTTTAAGATGATCCCCCTAATTAAAGTCCTTTGGTAGTAATACACTCCGGAGAAGGTTACATAAGAATTTAAGAGTATGATACAATCGATATACCCGGAGTGGTATATGGACTCATATGGCTTGGTTCTAATTTGGAGGACCAAATTTCCTTAAGTGGGGGAGAGTTGTAAGACCCGAATTTAATTAAAATACAAAAATTAAATAAGAAAAGATGGGGGACGTATGAAGGAAGTCGGGTTAAATTAATCCCGGACACGTGTAAGGGCAAAATGGTCAAAAGACCGAAAAGCCGGTATAATTTCGATAAAGAAATTTAATTAAAAATATGGATTTAAGAAATCTTGGTCAATAAAAGTGAAATAAAATTATTTCGGATTAAATTGATCAAGATATTAATTTATTGGAATTAATCGGGATTAATTGGAATTTTTAGTTCAGAAAAAATAATCCCGAAAATAATCGAAAAATATACCGAAAGGTCACCCGGGACAATATCTCGAAAATACGGAGAAATTATACCCGAAAAAGGATTAAAAATAAATTAAATAAAATTAAATTAGTTAAATTAGAATAAAATAATAATTTTGTAGATGTTTTGGGGTATTTAATATATTTTAATGAATAGTAAAATAATTAAAATAAATAAAAATAAAAATAATAAAATTGATAAAATAAGAAAAAAAAAAAGGGGGTCGGGGAGAGAGAAAGAAAGAAACAGAAACAGAAAAGCAGAGAAACGGAAGCCGTGTCGGGGGAAGAGGCCGAACGACCACCGGCGATCCCTGTCCCAGGCCGCCCACCGGAAAAGGAAGCCCGACGCCCGACGAACACGATGGTACCGGCGGTGCAGCTTACCGACGCCGGAGGAAGCCGAACGGAGGGAGAGAAACCCGCGGGGAAAACGGTGTCGATGCCGGTGATCCACGGCAGCTGGAGGCGATCGGCGGGTACCGATGTGACCAGGAGGAGGAGCCGGTCCTTTTGAGACCGGTATTGGCCGACGAAATTGCCAGAATCCGCCGGATCGGGAGGAGACAGCCGCGAGGGGAGAAGAGGAGATTCCCGGCGATCGGCGGCGATTCAGGCTCGGCCACCCCTAGCCGAATGTCCCCGAGGCCAAGGCGAGTCGATCGGTGGTAGCCACAACCGTCGAAGTGGCCGAAAAACGCCGGAAACGGTGGGAGAAGGAAATGGGTCCGATGGCGAAGGGGAGAACAGCCGGACCGGCGGTATTCCGGCGACGTTGAGGCGAACCGAGGCCAGATTTGAGGTGCGGACGACCCAGCGGAGCTGCTGGCGGTGGAAGCCGGCGGAGAACCGACCGGCAAGGTGGAGAACCGGCGGTGAACCGGCCGAACCGGAGAAAAACCGGCGGTCTGACCGGTCCGAACCGGACTGAACCGGTTCAGCCAAAAAGAGGAGAAAAAAGGGAGAAAAAGGGAAAAGGAAAAAGAGAAAAAATTGGGGAAAATTTCGGTGATGCAATCGAGCTTCGGGTAAGTCGATAAGCGGTCAAATTGACCCGATTTAAATTTGGAATATTTTATTTAATTAAATTTCGACCGAAAAGTTTACCCGAAAATGTAATTAATTGTGTAGCTCGACGATTGGCATCCACCGAGGGCTCGAGACAGTCTCGATTTGAGGACTAGCATGGAATCTCGGGTAAGTGATCCCTATTTACGACAATTACCTCGTTATGCGTGATATTGATTTAAATTCCGCATAAATTGAATTAAATTATGGAAATTTAGATAAATTGTCGTAAATAGTGAATTTAGATATTCGAGAATTAGAACGAGGCTCAATAAATTATTGGTGGGTCCAATGAGCCCAATAGGCCTCGATAAAGTGAAAATTAAGTGGTAAACGGGCTTAAGGCCGATTAAGGCCCATTAAGGTACAATCGGGCCCAATAGGGGTAAATGGGCCCAGCGATTTAAATTAAGCCCAGAAAAGATTAAGTACAATTAAATTATATGTTATCTGACCTGAGGAATGTTAATACACAGTTCCGGGCATTGGATTGGAAGCATATCGGACTGCGCGACGGGACTACATTGGAAAAGAAAAAGGTCAGACTCGACGAGAATCGAGGTAAGGGAATTCTGCGGACTGCTAGAGGTAACTTTACGCAATTTTAAATTCATACGCAGTCCTTTAAAATTAACTGAAGGGTCTAGAGGTCGAAGAACAATTTTAGTGCCCCGAATGGGCAAAATTACTAAAATACCCTTGTTAAGGGTAGAATCTAAAAATTTAGGAAAAATTGGGAGGAGCAAGAACAAGAGGTTCCTGCTCGTTCTGGAGGTATTTCAACGCATGCATGAGTAGGCTGGCTCACCTTGAAAGAAAATGCATAGCATTGCATATCTTAACTGATGTGATTTCTGTGAAAACTATTTGGAAATAACCGAGCCGCCTACATGTTTTTATTTACATGTGACGTGCTAGAGCTCAGCTCGCACGATGTTTGACTTGTGTGATGCATGCATTAGTGCTGGAGCGAGAGCTCGCACTAGAGTTTTACATGCATAGGTGCTAGAGTATAACTCGCACCAGATTTCACATGCTTTTGCGTGACATGGTGCTAGAGTCTAACTCGCACCAGATTTTACATGATTTTCATGACAGGGTGCGGGAGTTTAACTCGCACCAGATTTTATAAGATTTTCATACGATTTGTATACAGAGTGCTGAGCCTAGCTCGCACTAGTTTTACTGGATTTGTGGAGTAGCGCTGTCTGCCCTTGGAGTCAGCCAAAAGGCCCAACAGGCTCAATAGACCTCTTAAGTAGGGTGAGAGTGAGGGATGAGGTTGGCGGCCTTGTGGAGATGTAAAGCGGGCTCTGCCAAGTTTACTTGATTTGATGATAGTGCTGAGCATCGCTCGCACTGATTCTTAAGAGAACATACAATGAGCCGTGCTTGGAGCATCGGGTAGACTGTGTGTCACCGATTTAATAGGCTCGCACGTGCGTTTTGAGATATGGCAACGAGTATTGAGTTATGAAAACCTCTGTGGGAAGCAGGCCAATTGGGCTGGAGTACCTAGAGTGATATGGGTCCATGGAGTACGATGTACCGTGCAAGTAGCATGGAGTACGATGTACCGTGGGGTATCTTCGGATGCGGTATCTTTGTGATACAGAGTATCTTCGGATACGGTATCTTTGTGATACGGGGTATCTTTGTGATACGGTATCTTCGTGATACGGGGTATCTTCGGATACGGCATCGACAGATGCGTGAGATCGGATAAGACTGACGGGTTAGATTGACCCACCTCCCGGGCAGTTCCCGATCAGGGTGAGACCTCGCACACTGGGATCCGTGAAGCTAGAGGACTCACGAGGACATATTGGCCAGTCCTGGTTATTACCGATATACAGTATTGCCTAGTCTCGTATCTTGTATATATATACGTATGTTTTCGATACCGATGCTTTTGAGAAATTCTATTTCCATGGTTTTGTGTGAGTCAGGATCACCCGAAGGAGGGGTCGAGTCCTGACTTCATTGTGAAATTTTTAAAGAGAAAGAAATGATTTAAAATAATTGCATGTTGAGTTTTCCGTGCAACTGGATTTACATAACATCACAACATCATATCATATGTTTTAAAATGTGTGGAGAAAGGGTGGTTTATGCATGGCACCACGTTCATGTAGGTAGTATGGTTACCTACTTGTTCGTAGGATTGCCTTACTGAGCTTGATGTGCTCACCCCTTTCATTTTCTCCCACAGATGATCTCCAGTTGAAGTTGAGGCGACTCAGTACTGCATTCCGGATATCCGCTGCTGCCCATCAACATAAGGTATATACACTTGTACTTATTGTATCTACATAAGCATAGCACAGTAACATGTTTGTAAGTAACTTTAGGGGATGTATAAATAATATAACAACTATAAATGACTGGAGAAGAAATAAGTACTGGGGTAGATGTATGGTGGGACTGGCATTGACGCACAGCCCAATTAGTAGTGGAGTGTTGGTCACGATTCGAGGACAGGTAAGAATTAAGTAAGAAAATAAACAAAAACGCGAAAAATTCACTCTGATTTTTGGATAGTTGGGTCGTGACAAATAGTGTCTTCTTTTCCAGTGTCTTCTTTTCCAGTGTCTTCAATGCTTGATTTTTATACAGCAGGATTGGTAGTTGGAGCATTTAATGTTGTTTTTCCCGTTGAAGATTTTGTAGAAAGAGCCGTTGGGAACCTCCAGTATAGTACCAGATCAAGCTCCCATCATGACCAGATCGATCTCTTAGTTTAAATTCCTACAATTACAAAGCAACTTGAAGCATGGAGATTGATCTCATATTTGTAGAGATCAATCTTATAATTTGAAAATGTTAGTGAAGATCGATCTGTCGAACCAACAGATCGATCTTCTAATCTCTTTATTTGAGGCAAGATCGATCTCTAGATCGATCTAGCAAGTATTCTCGTAGAGAGGAGATCGATCTCTAATCACCCTAGATCGATCTCCTTAACTCTCTGACTTTGAGGAGATCGATCTCTATCCACAGGAGATCGATCTTATAAACTCTCTGTTTGAACATAGATCGATCTACAAATTGATCTAATACCTTTAGCCTTTGTCTTAGAGGAGATCGATCTCTTCCTAGACCAAATCAATCTCTCAGACATTTTGTAATTTATAGATCGATCGCATAACCCCTACAGATCGATCTCTGCTTTCTCAACATCTTATACAGTCTCTTTGAGTTTTCAATCTTTTAGCAGATTGATCTCATATACTTATGAGATCGATCTCTCATACTAAAAAACCCAGGAGATCGATCTCTCATCTTATGAGATCGATCTCTCAACCTTAAATACTTAGTTTCTGGTACTGATAAACTCTAAACATGTTTAAATCATTACTATATTTTATATCCATTATTGAATTTACTTGTTTTGTCATTTCAAAATATATTAACTCAACAATCTCCCCCTTTTTGATATGACAAAACTTTATTCAATAAATATGTTTAGTTACCCCTTTTGTATTATGCATAAAATTTGAATTGCTTTCAAAAACTCCCCCTTAGTGTAAGCTCCCCTTAACTCCCCCTTAATTTAAGCATCATGTTTTCTTAATATAACATATTCTTCTCCCCCTTTTTGTCATATCAATGGCAATAAAGGCATAAAATCATTTAATTTCAAAAGATAAGCATAATACATGTCCTCAAATGAGTAATCAGAACATTCAAGCAAATTATGTCTCAAAATGTAAACAATGGAAGATAAACATAGTAATCATCTAGACATTCTTAGCAAACATGCCCTAAGACTTAGGAGGAAATCGCTCCAGAAGTTCCTCGACTCGAGTGCGGGTAACCTGCAGCTCATCGAACATAGCCTGCTGTGTGGCATGAAGGTTTGAAAATCCTTCATCCATCTTTTGGTTAAGCTCCATAACCATCGCCACAATCGATTCCAGCCCGTCGGATGATGATGCAGGTGCAGTGGACTGAGCAGTCGACGAAGAAGGAACCTCAGTAGTTGGGGCGATAGGTTCAGCTGGTGGGTCTTCTTCCATGGCTGCCTCAGACTGGTGTTCTCGCTTCTTCCTCCATTGCCCTTGAAAGTCCTTCTAGTACCCCATATGGTGAAGTGTGCCAATGTTTAAGACGTTCTTTGTAGAAGGCACTTCACCAGTCTCACAGGAATAATCGAACCCGAGTCGTTGCAGCAAGTACGCAAGCGGTTGTGGGTAGACTATCGTGGAGGCTTGGCCGCGCACTATTTTCAACCAGTCTTCGTAAATGAAATGGACTAGATTTGGTTTTTGATTTTGTGAAGTGTGAAGGTGGTGGAGCCAAAAACGGTCTAGTCTCCTGACCGTAGAGTGACGAGTACCGAAGGGTCTAAGATTCCACGAGATGATAAGGTGGAGTAACCTCGGGTGCATCGGTAGGTCACTCGCCTTATCCCTGGGGAGGTTAAATTCTAGAGGTACTTCCTCCTCTTCATCGGTCAACCCAGCATCTTCTATGCCAAACACTCGGGCTAGTATTGTTGTGTCTATAGGGATTGTTTTACCCATGACAAATGTTTTGAACCCTAGAATCTTACAGGTATCATCAGGGTTGTAGATGAGTTCAGCGTTAGAAAAGAAGGCCCTAATGATGTTTGGAGGTGTCGGGGTGTTAATTTTAAGGAATGGAAGCCAGCCAAACTCTTCCATTTTTGACAGATAAGGGAAATTAATACGATTTGGGAAAGAGAAGTCAATTGTTCGCTAGTGTTTAATTGGCATAGTTAAGAAATACTCTTCATATCGTCTCCTTTTTACAGGTGTTTGAAAACACCTATTAAAGGTTGTAAGACCTGATTTTAGTTAAAACACAAAATGAGTATGTTCGTGAAAAAAAGGATTGAAATGAAATTTTCGGCATGTTGAAGGGTAAAACGATCAAAAGATCGAAATTCGATATTAATCGGGACAAGAAAATTTAATTAAAAATATGAGATTGAGAAATCTTGATCAATAACGAAGAAATAATTAAATTTCGGGTTAAATTGATCAAGATATAAATTTATTGAAATTAATCGAAATTTTACCTCAGGAAATAACCCCAAAAATAATCAAAAATTATACCGAAAAGCCAAAATAATACCGATAAATTTATTTATAGGTTAAATAAATTAAATTAATTAATTATGAATAAAATAATAATTTCTGTAGATATTTTAAATTTTTTTAATATATTTTATTGATTAAAATAATAATAATAAATAAATAAAATTAATTAATTAATTAAAAAAAAGAAAATAGAATTGCGAGTTGCGATTCTGTTTGAGAAAGAAAACAAAAACGAAGCAGAAAACGAATGAGGAAGCCCAACCCTGTCGGCCTCACCCACCGGACGGCACTGGAAAGCTGACCAGGCGAGGCAGCCGAGCTCGCCGGCACCAATAGCTAAGGGAAAAATGGCGGCCGGCGATGAGGAAAGGAGAGAGAGAGAACCGAGAGTGAAGGGGCGAGAAAGAGAGAGAAAGAGAAGGAACGATGGCAGACGGAGGCTGGGGAAAGGAAGAAGGACTAGCCACCGGCCAGGAGGAGGGCTGATCTGCCACCGTCGACGATGAAAACGACCGAAAACAGTGAAGGAAGAAAAGGTAACGCCGGCGGAGGAGAGAACAGGCCGGACCAACCACTTTTCGGCGACCTCGGGCGAAATCGAGACCAGATCTGTGCATCGAACGACCCCGTAGAGCTGCTGGCAGCGAAAATCGATGGAGAACTGGCCGGCGAGGCCTTGAACCGACCGAACCGGACTGAACTGGCTGAACCGGACCGATCTGAACCGGGTTGAACCGGACCGAACCGGTTCATCCAAGAAAGAGAGGAAAAAAGGAGAAAAAGGAAAAAGGGGAAAAATTTCGAGGATACACCGGACTTCGGGTAAGTCGATACGAGGTCAAAAGTAACCGATTTGATTTTCGAGAAATTTATTTAACTTATATTTAATCGAAAATTAACTTGGAATTAAATATAAAATTGTGCAGTTTTACGACAAAGCCCGAACGAGAGCCGATTGAGCTCCGATTTTTGTACCCCACAGAGCATTGGGTAAGTACATTTTAATTTCGACAATTAGAGTCCTCAATGCAGAGTAAAGATTATTTTACGGATTAATTCTGTATAAAGAGGAATATTATTCGAAATTCTATAGTAATTACTGTAAATAGTATATGGGCTATCCAAAGACTTAGGAACAAAGCCCAATGGGTATTGAGAGCCCAATAGACCCGAAGAAGGGATTTAATAAGAAGAAACGGGCTGGAAATGGGTCGAGGCCCATTAAGGTGCGATCGTGCCCAATAAGAGTAAGTTGACCCAATTAGTTAAATCGACTGTAGTAAACGCGATAATTATATTTATTGGGTTAAATTGACATGGTAAATAATTATCTGCAGCTCCAAAGTACATATTGGAAGCTAAACGGATCAGGTGATCGGTAGAATTGGAAAAGTCAAACTGTACAGAGAATCGAGGTAAGGGAATTTTGTAGGTAGATAGAGATACCTATACGTATTTTTAAGGGGATTTATAGAGCCTAGAATTTCTTAAAGTATCTAGAAATGAAATAATAATTTTTACGAAAATCAGGGCATGGGTGAAGAAAGAAAAAGACGATATTGCCCCTGGGAGTAAAATTTACAAAAAGGGTAATAAGGTAAATAAATTTCATGATTATCATGTTTTAATGTTTTATACAAATGTATTGCTTTGATTTAAGCAAATATGCACATAGGTTGGCTGTAGATTTCATGAATTATACGAAAGGGTACCGGTTTGTACCGGTTACGATTTTAAAAGATGTTTTATCAAGATTGAGCCACCTATCATATTTACACAAGTAAAAAGACTGCTAGAGTCTTACTCGCACTAAATTTTACTGATTTATTACTCATAAAAAGTCGTACTGGAGTATTGCTCGTACGAGAAATTTGTATGTACAAAAATCGTGTTGAAGCTTCGCTCTCACGAGATTTTAGATATCATGATATGCATAGCGTCGTGCTGGAGCTTCGCTCGCACTAGACGTGAGTTGACATGCATATAGTCGTGCGGAAGCCTCCTGTAGACTGTGTGTTGCAGAGAGTTGATATGCTCGTACGTATACTTTGAGACATGGGTTGGTTATTGACATAGTATTGGGGTGGATAAGACCTACGGCAGGCACCCCCAGACTATGATATGGGTCCATGGAGTACGTTGTACCGTGTATATCACATAGAGTACGTTGTACCGTCCAGTCATGATGACTCGATGATGTTACTTGATATTCTGACGGGTAAGATTTGACCCCACCTCCCATTACAGTTGTGATGAGCCGCACACCGGGATCCGTGTAGCCTGGGATCACAGGGACATAATATGGCCATAGTCCTCGATTTTTTATACAGTAACCTACATGCCTCACATGATAGCATACGATCTGAATAGACTAGGACAAACCCGAAGGAAGGGTAATGTCCCGATTTATGTTTTTAAACGAGATACAATTTAATGAATCAAGGTATTCCGGAGAGATGGGTTTAGCCTTGATATGGTTGTTTTATGATGAAACAAAGAAGTTTTAACGTGATAAGTTTATGATGAAACAAATAAGTTTTAACGTGATGAGCATGAGATGTCATACATGATGATATTTCCATGTTTGTTTTATATGTCGATTTCATGATTTCTCCTATATGATATATACATACATGTGGCATCGTTTTGGTCATACCTCATGCTTTAAATGTAAACGATTTTATATCATAACATTATCAGCACATAGATAGTATAGTTATCTACCTACTTACATTATTGCCTTACTGAGCAAGTTTCGCTCACCCTTTCATTTTCCACCCCATAGGGTACATTCAGTAGAAGAGAGCAATAGTAATCTTGCATTTCGGTTATCCGCTGCTTCCTATCAAGACTAGGTATACACATTCGTATAATTTTTGTATCTAAATATATAGAGGCACAGTACTATACACGGATTGTAATATTGGGGATGTATTTAGTTAAAATAAATTGATATGTAAATGAAATATGGAAAATAGATGTTAAGGTAAGTAACATGACAGGAGGGACTAACATCGACTCATAGCCCAACTCTTAGTAGTGAAACTATTCACGACGGGTAAGGAAATGAAAAAGTGAAAAATTTATAGGGTTTTTAGGAAAAAAATGGGTCGTGAAAAAAGGTGGTATCAGAGCAGAGTTGGCCTGATATGAGTCGGTGTTAGTGGTTAAGTAAATTTACATCCCCATGTACTGTGCATTGTTTAGATACAATTGTGTATATCAAGATGGAACTGCAGCTAAGAATTTAGTTTTGAATGCAAGAATATACTTTTTATAACTGATAGCCGCTATGGTAGAGGGGCGAGTACACATGTTTGAGGCCGTAGAGATCGGCCTGAGAGTCGAATGAGTCGTCACATGAGACTCAAGATGAGAGTGAGGTGGAGGCTGATGTTGAGCATACTCCACAGGGTCCTATAAAGAGACCAAACAGTATTGAGACACGCTCCGAGAGGATGGAGTGGAGTGTAGAAAATATTTTAGAGTTGTTTACTCAGTCTATGCAGGTAGTTGAGGATAGATAGGGTAAAGCCTAAACAGATGCCTCAGACTATAAGGATTTTCACACCCATCTGGTATATAGCGAAGTAAAGAAACCAATAGTTGCTGAGGACTGGGTGAATGAGATAGCGAAGTTGTATGGATTCTTTCAGTGTATGTCGACTGAGAAGGTGACTTTTAAATACGTTTATGTTGGAGGTGAGGCGGAGCATTGGTGGAAGTCCGCTCGACCTATCTGAAGAGTTAGACGTCCAGAGCCGACATGAGAAATGTTTCTGGATGTATTCCGATGACAGAATATTTTGGACACTACTTAAGGGAAATTACAGGTAAAATTTCTTACAATGACCCAGAGACATTGGTTGATTGACGAGTATGACTCTCAGTTTATTTAACTACCCAGGTATTACCCCAACACTATGGGTAGTGAGAGTCGGAAAGCCCAAAAGTTCATGGAATGGCTCAAATTGTCGATTAGAGTCTGATTGGCCCCGTTAGATATCACTACCTATGTCGAGGCAGTGCGCAGAATACAGTTGCGTGAATAAGATCATGTGTTGCATGCCTCTGAGATTGGGAAAGGTAGTAAGGGCCGAAATAGAGACAGAAGAGAATAGAGAATGACAGAGATGTCAGAGCAGGAAAGAGACCAGTTGGTAAGAGATTAGAGCTGATGAGTCACAGGGTAAGATGAGTGGTAAGGCCCCAGTGTATCCAATTTCAGCACTTTTGAGGGGTATTGTGATTGGAGGACCCCGACCTGCTCCGTAGCAATGTAAGCAGCAGTGTAGCAGTGTAACAATGTAACAATGTAAGTAGTGTAGCAGTGTAAACAGTGTAGGATGTGTGGTAGATACCATGGAAGTAGGGCCTACACCTATACTTTATTGATTAAAATAGGCGTTAAGTGTGGTAAGACGGGCCAATTATTTAATGATTGCTCGGAGTTGGGTGAGATTGCCCCACAGAAGGGTAAAGAGATAGAGAAAACCCTATTGGTATCTATGCACCGAAAAATGGGTGTAGCGATTGAAATTAAAGGAGTAAATGATTGTACTCACGGAATGAGTGATGACAGAGTTTGTTATAAGTGATATACGAAAGGAGAATAGCTTTTAGATGTGATAGATCCTGAATACAAAATCTATTGGAATAAGAGGCGTATGCAAGGTACAAATATCTATGATATGTGAAATAATTTGGATTAAGCGATATGTAGTAGATATGAATTGCGACCAAGGATAAGGGGTGCATATATCCATAACTAGTCCATGTGGTCAAGTCTGAGGGTTAATAAAGGTATTTCAAAATACCTCCCCGCCTGAAGACTTGACAGCATTTAAAAGTTCTTACAACCTATAAATTGAAATCGACAGTCATAATACATACATTTAAAATTATGGTACCTTTACTTGTACGATAAAGAAATATAGAATTCGATTAATCATGAAAGTTTAAAAATTTATTAAAAATTTTATAAAATACGTGAATATAAGAAAAAGGAAATGACGCGGGTTAGTATCTTGAACGGAAGCAATTTCGAAATGACATTATACGTTTATGCATACATAGGTTAAGGATATAAGTGATTGAAATATTTAATGGAACACAACTACGATGAGGTATTTAAACTTTACCTGGACCGATTTGTTATCATCCATATTGATGATATTTTGGGTGTATTTATAGTCCAGGGAAAATTATAAGCAACAATTGGAAATTGTTTTTACTGATGATTTGTTGAGAATTCTCGAAATGGACTACTTTATTGACACGTTTAACTTAGAAAAAGTTGTATTTGAATGGGATGATAGACGTGACAGGAGCTTTGGTGTACTGAAGTAATAAACTGACCACCGCATTTATTCTCACCATAACCAGCAGATTAAGAGGTTTCTCATGAGTCTATGGATACCTCAAAATAATGAATGGGCTGTGTATTGATGCAAAAGGGGAAGATAGTCAACTATGAATCCAGACAACTCAAGGATCATGAAAGGACTATCCGGCCCATGATTTAAAGTTGACAGTGATAGTGGTTGTATTGAGTATATGACACTACTATGTATACGGTGAGAAATTTCAGGTATGCACTGATCATAAAAGCTCCGAGTATCTGTTTTCACAGAAAGAGTCGGATATGAGAACAAAGAGGGTTAGAGCTTCTGAGGGATTATGATTGTGGAAATTATACCACCCAGGAAAGGCTAATGTAATGGCTAATGCTTTAAGTAGAAAGAGCCTCGGGATAGTATAACATATGATGGTCAGGGAATGTGAGCTGCTAGAGCAGTTGTAAGCCTCAGTAGTGATGTGATCCCCTCTGATGATGACAGTGATTGTGTGACAGCTAGCCTGAGATTAGAACCGGATTTGAGTGACCGGATTTGACAGGCTTAGCGTGATGATTGGCAAGGTGTTGATAGTGTGGGTCAGATTCGATGGATACAGTGACAGAGTTCACTGAGAGTGATGATGACTTACTGAGATTCAGAGACAGTATAAGTGCTCCCCAGGACCACAGTGATGAGATAGAGTTATTGTCAGAAGCTCACTCTTCGGGTTATACAGTGCATCCGAGAAGTAATAAATATATCGAAATCTTAAAAAAGGGTATTTGTGATCAGATATGAAAATAGACATGGTAGAGATAGTGGAAAAGTGTCTCGTATGTCAGCAGAGTAAGGTAGAGCAAAAGAAGTTACAAGGTTATTGCAGTTTCTACCTATATTGACACGAAAATGGGAACAAGTTACCATGCATTTCGTGATGGGTTACAAAGGACCCGGATGAATCATAAGGCTATCTGGGTGATAGTCGATAATTGACTAAGTCTACCCACCTTCTGGTTAGGAAATCCCCAGATACTCTAAATGTGTAGGCAGATTTGTGTGTATGGAAAATTGGGGAACACCAATTATTTTTCCAGTGAGCATTGTACATATAGGGATTCCCCGCTTCACTTCACTTCTGAAAATATTTTTTAGGAAGCTATGGGCACCCAACTGAGTGTTAGCACAGCTTTCCATCCTCAAACAGATGGTCAGTCAGAGAGAACTGTATAAGTTCTGGAGGATATGATGAGAGTGTGTGCCATTTATCTGATAAGCTCTTGGGATGATCAGTTGTTGCTAATCGAATTCGCCAATAATGACAGTTGTCACTTGAGTATCGGGATGACTTCAGACGAGGCATTGTATGGCCGTAAGGGTTGTTTCCCCGATTTGGATAAGAAAAAGTGGGTGACAGATAGAAAATTGTTCCCGAATTGGTAAGACAAACCTCTGAGGATGTTCAGTTAATTCTGAAGGATTAAGAACACCTCAGAGCAGATAGAAAAGCTATGTTGACAAGAGACAGAAACCATTGGAATTCACTAAGGGTGAATTAGTATTGTTAGAAGTTACAAGCCCTTAGGACATAGCATAAGGACGTAACGAGATTCGAAAAGAGATTGGACAAAGTGGGAGACAAGGCCGGTAGGTTGGCGTTACCACCTGAATTAGCAACCATAATGTGTCCTATCTTATGATGCTTCGAAAATACTATTCGGACCCAACATATGTAATCGGATATGAGCTCCAACAGCTTAGCTCAATGAAAGTATAACGTATTATTGGAAAAATCGATTCGGGTATTAAACAGGAAGGAGAAAGTGTTGAGGTTTAAGATGATCTCCCTAGTTAAAGTATGTTGGTAGTATTACACTCTGAAAAAAGTCACTTGAGAATGACAGTATATGATACAATAGACGTACCCGGAGTTGTTTATGGATCCATTTAACTTAGTTCTAATTTGGAGGACCAAATTTCTTAAGTGGGGGAGATTATGTAAGACCCGATTTTAGTTAAAACACGAAATGAGTATGTTTGTGAAAGAAAGGATTGAAATGAAATTTTCGAACACGTTGAAGGGCAAAACGATCAAAAGATCAAAATTCGATATTAATCGGGACAAAAAAAATTAATTAAAAATATGAGATTGAGAAATCTTGATCAATAACGAAGAAATAATTAAATTTCGGGTTAAATTGGTCAAGATATAAATTTATTGAAATTAATCGAAATTTCACCTCAGGAAATAATCCCAAAAATAATCGAAAATTACACTGGACAGCCGAAATAATACCGATAAATTTATTTATTGGTTAAATAAATTAAATAAATTAATTATGAATAAAATAATAATTTATGTAGATATTTTAGATTTTTTTAATATATTTTATTGATTAAAATAATAATAAAAAATAAATAAAATTAATTAATTAATTAATTAAAAAAAAAGAAAACTGAATCGCGAGTTGCGATTCTGTTTTAGAAAGAAAACAGAAACGAAGCAGAAAACAAATGAGGAAGCCCAACCCCGTTGGCCTCACCCACCGGATCGCACCAGAAAGCCGACCAGGCGAGGTAGCCGAGCTCGCCGGCACCGATAGCTAAGGGAAAAACGGCGACCAGCGATGAGGAAAGGAGAGAGAGAGAACCAAGAGTAAAGGGGCGAGAAAGAGAGAGAAAGAGAAGGAACGGTGGTAGACGGAGGTCGGGGAAAGGAAGAAGGACTCGCCACCGGTTAGGAGGAGGGCTGATCTGCCACCGTCGGCGACGAAAATAGCCAAAACGGTGAGGGAAGAAAAGATACCGTCAACGGAGGAGAGAATAGGTTGGACCGGCCACTTTTCGACGACCTCGGGCAAAACCGAGACCCGATCTGTGCATCGGATGACCCTTCGGAGCTGCTGGCAGCGAAAATCGGTGGAGAATCGACCTGCGAGGCCTTGAACTAGCCGAACCGGACTGAACCGGTTGAACCAGACCGGTCTGAACCGGGTTGAATTGGACCGAACCGGTTCAGCCAAGAAAGAGAGGAAAAAAGGAGAAAAAGGAGAAAAAATTTTGGGGATACACCGGACTTCGAGTAAGTCGATACGAGGTCAAAAGTGATCGATTTGATTTTCGAAAAATTTATTTAAATTATATTTAATCAAAAATTAACTCGAAATTAAATATAAAATTGTGCAGTTTTACGACAAAGCCCGAACGAGAGCCGATTGAGCTTCGATTTTCGTACCCCACATAGCATTGGGTAAGTACATTTTAATTTCGACAATTAGAGTCCTCAATGCAGAGTTAAGATTATTTTATGGATTAATTCTGTATAAAAAGGAATATTATTCGAAATTCTATAGTAATTACCGTAAATAGTATATGGGCTCTCCAAAGAGTTTGAAACGAAGCCCAATGGGTATTGAGAGCCCAATAGACCCGAAGAAGGGATTTATTAAGAAGAAACGGGCTGAAAATGGGTCGAGGCCCATTAAGGTACGATCGTGCCCAATAAGAGTAAGTTGATCCAATTAGTTAAATCGACTGTAGTAAACGCGGGAATTATATTTATTGGGTTAAATTGACATGGTAAATAATTATCTGTAGCTCCAGAGTACATATTCGAAGCTAAACGGATCGGGTAATCGGTAGAATTGGAAAAGTCAAACTGTACAGAGAATCGAGGTAAGGGAATTTTATAGGTACATAGAGATACCTATACGTATTTTTGAGGGGATTTACAGGGCCTAGAATTTCTTAAAGTATCTAGAAACGAAATAATAATTTTTCCGAAAATCGGGGCATGGGTGAATAAAGAAAAAGACGATATTGCCCCTGGGAGTAAAATTTACAAAAATGGTAATAAAGCAAATAAATTGCATGATTATCATGTTTTAATGTTTTATATGAATGTATTGCTTCGATTTAAGCAAATATGCACATAGGTTGGCTGTGGATTTCATGAATTATATGAAAGGGTACCGGTTTGTACCGGTTACGATTTTAAAAGATGTTTTATCAACATTTGAGTTGGGGAAGATGACCTTCTATCAACATTTGAGTTTGGTCTAGGTGGTTTTTGGCAACTCTCTTAAGAAGATGCATGATATTAGACTAAAATTTCAGCTAGACACACTCTAAGATTGTTTTGCAGACCCTAGGCAATAGTTCTCTAGAAACCTAGGCAATGGAACAGTTCTAGAATTGCCCTAATGAAGATTTCAGCAAAAACAAAGAAAATTTTGAAGAAAATTCAACAATGTAGGTTACTAGAACACAAATTGATGAAAAGATTTGGCAAAAACCTTACCGAGATCGATCTGGGAGTGAGAATCGAAGGAGGAGGTGAGACAGAGGGTTAGGGATTTGAAGATTTTGGATTTTGAAATTTAGGGATTTTAAAGCAGTGTTTATAGTCCAGGGCTAAGGAGATCGATCTGTCGAGGTACCAGATCGATCTGATATTTTCAGAAACTTGAAGAGATCGATCTGATGTTTCAAGGGATCGATCTTCAAAATACAGAAGCTCAAGGAGATCGATCTACCAAATGCAGAGATCGATCTGCTACTTTACAGAGGCTTAAGGAGATTGATCTGCCAAATGCAAAGATCGATCTGCAACTTTACAGAAGCTTAAGGAGATCGATCTGCCAAATGCAAAGATCGATCTGTGAAATATAAAAGCTTAAGGAGATCGATCTTATGGGATAGAAGATCGATCTGCTTAGCTGAACCTTACTGCTTTAGGCCAATTTGGAGCATAAAGATCGATCTATGGTGATAGGAGATCGATCTCTCATACTTTTTGCCCAGAAAATGAATTGAAAAAATCAGTTGAAAATCACTTTGAAATCAAGGTTTTGAAGGGGATAAATCTCAAGGAACATTCACGAGTCCTAATTCACCTCTAAGAACACAAAACCTATCTCTATCAAGTGTTTTGGTGAAGTTATCAGCTATTTGATGTAAAGTATCAATATATTCTAGAATTATATCTCCTTTTTGTACATGATCTCTAAGAAAATGATGCCTAATCTCAATATGCTTAGTTCTAGAGTGTTGAATTGGATTTTTAGAGAGATTAATGGCACTGGTATTATCACATTTGATTGAGACTTGTTTCATGTCAATACCATAGTCTTTCATTTATTGTTTAATCCACAACACTTGAGCACTACAACTACCAGCTGCTATATATTCTGTTTCTGTTGTGGATTGTGCTACACTATTTTATTTCTTAGAGAACCATGAGATTAATCTATTTCCTAAGAATTGGCATGTTCTTGAAGTGCTCTTTCTATCTACTTTACAGCCTCCAAAGTTTGCATTAGAAAAAGCATGAAGAGCAAAGGTGGAGTCCTTAGGGTACCAAAGTCCTAGAGAAGGAGTGTCTTTAAGATACCTAAAGATCCTTTTAGTGGCTAGTAAATGTGACTCCCTAGGAGAAGATTGAAATCTAGCACATAGGCATACACTAAACAAAATATCTGGTCAACTTGCAGTAAGATAAAGCAATGAACCAATCATAGACCTATATAGTTTAGTGTCTACACACTTACCTCTTTCATCTTTATCAAGCTTAATGTTGGTGCCCATTGGAGTTGCTTGAGGTTTGCAGTTATCCATTCCAAGTCGTTTGAGCAAATCCTTAGTATATTTAGCTTGATTGATGAAGGTTCCATCTTTAGTTTGCTTCACTTGAAGTCCCAAGAAGTAGGTGAGCTCTCCCATCATGCTCATTTCAAATTCACCTTGCATGATCTTAGTAAACTCTTGACAAAGAGATTCATTAGTTGATCCAAAAATAATGTCATCTACATACACTTGAACAACTAGTAAATCTTTATTTTTGTTTTTTATGAATAAAGTAGTATCTACTTTTCCCCTTGAGAATCCTTTTTTCTATTAAGAATTTTGACAGTCTTTCATTCCATGCTCTAGGAGCTTGTTTCAAACCATAAAGTGCCTTAGATTGTTTGAATACATGTTCAGGAAATTCATGACTTTCAAAACCTGGAGGTTGCTCAACATAAACTTCTTCATTGATGAAGCCATTCAAAAATGCACTCTTTACATCCATTTGATATAATTTGAAGTTTTTGTAGCATGCAAAGGCAAGTAGCATTCTTATTACTTCTAATCTAGCTATCGGTGCATAAGTTTCATCATAGTCTATTCCTTCTTCTTGCCTATAACCTTGTGCAACTAGCCTTTTCTTATGATCACACTATTTTCATCCATATTATTCTTGAAGATCCATTTAGTTCCAATTATAGAGTGATCACTAGGTCTAGGAACTAGATTCCATACTTTGCTTCTTTCAAATTGATTTAGTTCTTGCATGGCTAAAAACCAATTATTATCATCTAAAGCTTCATTGACATTCCTTGGTTCAATTTGAGATACAAAGGCTATATATTGACACACATTTCTTAGAGAGGATCTTGTTCTAACTCCAAGAGTTGGATCACCTACTATTTCACAATCTTTGACATATCCTAATTCTCTTGGTGCTCTAGACTCTCTTTCTAATATTTCTAGTTCTTCTTCATCCTCTTTATTAATGTCAAGTTTTTCTAATAGATCATTCTCTATGTTTGAGGTTTCTTTCAAGTTCTCATCAAATATTTCAATATCCTCATCATTGGTTAAACTTTTAGATATATCATTTGACTCATCAAATATTACATGTATTGATTCTTCAACCATCAAGGTTCTTTTGTTATATACTCTATATGCCTTTGAATTCAAAGAATAGCCTAAAAAGATTCCCTCATCACTCTTGGCATCAAATTTTTCTAAATTGTCTTTTCCATTATTTAAGACAAAGTATCTACAACCAAAGGGGTGAAAATAGCTAATATTAGGCTTCTTTCCCCTGTAAAGCTCATAAGGGGTTTTCTTTAAGATTGGTCTAATCATGGCTCTATTAATGATATAGTAAGATGTATTTATAGCTTCAGCCCAAAAATATTTAGGTAAGTTATTTTCACACAACATGGTTCTAGTCATTTCTTCCAATGTTTTATTTCTTCTCTCAACTACCCCATTTTGTTGTGGTGTCCTAGGGGCTGAAAAATTGTGACTAATTCCTTGATCATTGCAATATTCATCAAATCCAATATTTTCAAACTCCTTGCCATGATCACTTCTAATACTAGTTATAGTGTAACCTTTTTTTATTTTGGACTACCTTTGTATAGACAATGAATTTTTCTAAGGCTTCATTTTTTACTCTCAAGAAGAACACCCAAGTGAACCTAGTGTAATCATCTACAATCACAAACCCATAATGTTTCCCACCTAGGCTTGTAGTTCTAGTTAGTTCAAATAGATTTAGGTGAAGTAATTAGAGAGGCCTAGTGGTTGATACACTATGTTTAGGTTTAAATGTTGTCCTTTTATATTTTCCTTTGACACAAGCTTCACAAATTTTGTCATAGTTAAAGGACAACTCAGGTAATCCTATAACAAGGTCTTTTCTAGCTAGCTTAGATAATACATGCATGCTAGCATAACCTAGTCTTCTATGCCACAACCAAGGTTCTTTTTCTTTATCTACCATAAGGCATACATTTTCATTTTTAAGCTCATCTAGATAAATAATGTATATGTTACCTTGTCTATGACCTAGAAAAAGAACTTTATTAGATTTAGGATCTATAACATGACATTTCAAGCAATCAAAAATTACTTTGTAACCTTTGTCACAAAGTTAACTAATACTTAGCAAATTATGTTTTAGACCCCTAACAAGTAAAACCTTTTCTAGTGAGAAGTAGTCATTACCTATTGAACCACTTCCTTCAACTTGGCTTTTGGAGTTGTCCCCAAATGTGACTTCTCCACCAACTTTTGATTTAAATGAATTGAAGTGACTTCTATCACCGGTCATGTGTCTTGAGCATCCACTGTCCAACAAGCTTCCTTTGTTTTTGCTTTGTGGCAATGCTCAATCACCTATAATCAACATTCAAACTTTTGTCTTAGGTACCCAAATTTTCTTAGGTCCTTTGGAGTTAGTGAATAGAATTCTTGATCCCTTTGGGATCCATTTTACTATAGCATTAATGTCTTTTGAATTAACTACCTCTTTTGGAACCCAAAGTCTTTTCACTATTTTTCCTCTAAATGTGGTCATCTCCACATTACAACTATATGATGCATGCCCCTTTTTATTACAATGTGAACAAATAGTTGAGGGTTTATGCATATTTTTTCTAGCTAAGAAGCTTTTAAGGTGAGTCTCCCTACTTTTTCCATCATATCCTAATCCATTCTTATCAAAGAAAGCCCTTTGAGTTTCTAGCATGTTATCTAATTTTTGTTAACCCATGTAAAATCTAGTAAAGGAATTATGTAAGTTACTATTTTTTTCTTTTAGGTCATGAATTTCAAGATTTGTATTTTCTAATATCTTTTCACATTCTATCTTATCCTTTAGTATTAACTCATTTTCTTTCTTTAGTTTAGATATTAATTTTTTGTACTTCATACTCATGCATTCATATTCTAATGCAAGATCATCAAATGCATCTTGCAATTCATCAAAGAATATTCATTGAGATCTGAAGTTACCTTTTCATCTTCAATAGCCATGAAGCATAGATTGGCAATATCCTCATTTGAATCATCATCGGAGCTGTCACTACGCTCCATGTTGCCATCATTGCCTTCTTTTTGTGATACCTATCATTTGATCTTTTAAGAAGAGGGCAGTTAAATTTAATATGTCCAGGTTTTTTACATTCATAACATATAATAGTATCTTTTCTACCTAACTCTTCTTGATCTTTCTTGTGGTTTCTCCTACCACTACCACTTGCTCTTATTCCCATAAATTTGTTAAATCTCTTAGCAAACATTGTCATTTCAAGATCTTCTTCACTACCACTCTCATTTTTATTCTCTTTCAAATCTTCTTGAGTAGTGGATTTCAAAGCTACTCCCACTTTCTTGGGTGGCTCTTCATTTCTCCTTAACTTCATTTCATATGTGAGTAGTGACCCTATTAATTCATCTAGTGATAGTGTGTGGGGATCTTTAGACTCCTCAATTGCAGTTACTTTAGCTTCCCATGATTTTGGTAGGTTATTCAATATTTTCTTAACCATTTCTATATTTGAATAGATTTTCCCCAAGGACTTTAGCCCATTTATTACATCAGTAAATCTAGTGAACATGTCACTAATTGACTCTCCTTCTTTCATCTTAAATAGCTCATAATCATGTGTGAGCATTGTTACCTTAGTCTCCTTTACTTGAGTTGTGCCTTCATGAGTAATTGCCAATTTGTCTCAAATTTGTTTGGCATTGTCACAACCGGAGACTCTATTATACTCATTTGGCCCTAAAGCACAAAATAGGGTGTGCATGGCCTTTGCATTTAGCTGA
Source organism: Firmiana major (assembly GCA_033439115.1). Taxonomy (NCBI): domain Eukaryota; kingdom Viridiplantae; phylum Streptophyta; class Magnoliopsida; order Malvales; family Malvaceae; genus Firmiana; species Firmiana major. The sequence continues at coordinate 35,335,665 of CM065907.1, read as the reverse complement.
GCACATTTTACATTATTTGAATCCCACTCATCTTCTTCTTTAGGGATATCTCTTCCCTCTATTCTTTTAGTTGGGATTTGAGGACCTTTAGTTATAATCCTCCATACCTCATAATCATTTGCTTGAATGAAAAGCATCATCCTAGTTTTCCAATAAGCATAATGTTCACCATTGAACATGGGAGGCCTAACTGTAGAATGCCCCTCTCCTACTAGATTGGTTGCTACATTGTTGTGAGCCATTAGATCGTTTTTAACTCTTTAGGAAGTTATTCCTTTGTGATCAAAGAGTCCTTGCTCTGATACCAATTGTTGGATCTACCGAAAGGGGGGGTGAATCGGTTTTCTAAAGATTATGGTAAATTTAAACTTAATTGAATCTAATTGCAAGTAATCAAAAGAATAATCAATAAAATGTAGTGCAATAAATTGAAAGGAGATAAGGAAGGAAACAGCAAACTCAGTAGTTTATAGAGGTTCGGCCAATCTCTTACCTACGTCCTCTCTTCTTGACCTCCTTGTCAAGAGCTTTCTTTCACTCTATCAATAGTTGTTACAAACTCTCTTTTACAGGTTAAGGAATAACCTCTCTACCCTTTTTACACAAACAAATATTCACCATTTACAAAGTTAACTCACAGAGGAATTCTCCTCTTCTCTCTTAATTTAAGGATGAATACAAAGTGAAGCTCTCTTTTGAGGGTAGGACAAAATAGCTTCACACAATGGTTTTTACAACAATGTTAATAAATGATCTTTGAAGACAAAGAGAATGTTGGAAAAGATTTCTTGAGAATATACAGAATTTTCAGCAATAGTGTCTTCTTTTCCAGTGTCTTCAATGCTTGATTTTTATACAGCAAGATTGGTAGTTGGAGCATTTAATGTTATTTTTCCCGTTAAAGATTTTGCAGAAAGAGTCGTTGGGAACCTCTAGTAGAGTACCAGATCGATCTCCCATCATGACCAGATCGATCTCTTAGTTTAAATTCCTGCAATTACAAAGTAACTTGAAGCATGGAGATCAATCTCATATTTGTAGATATCGATCTTATAATTTGAAAATGTTAGTGAAGATCGATCTGTCGAACCAGCAGATCGATCTTCTAAGCTCTCTGTTTGAGGCAAGATCGATCTCTAGATCGATCTAGCAAGTATTCTCGTAGAGAGGAGATCGATCTCTAATCACCCTAGATCGATCTCCTTAACTCTCTGACTTTGAGGAGATCGATCTCTATCCACAGGAGATCGATCTTATAAACTCTCTGTTTGAACAGAGATCGATCTACAGATCGATCTAGTACCTTTAGCCTTTTGTCTTAGAGGAGATCAATCTCTTCCTAGACCAGATCGATCTCTCAGACATTCTGTAATTTACAGATCGATCTCATAACCCCTACAGATCGATCTTTGCTTCCTCAACATCTTATACAGTCTCTTTGAGTTTTCAATTTTTTAGCAGATCGATCTCATATACTTATGAGATCTATCTCTCATACTAGAAAACCCAGGAGATCGATCTCTCATCTTATGAGATCGATCTCTCAACCTTAAATACTTAGTTTCTGGTACTGATAAACTCTAAACATGTTTAAATCATTACTATATTTTATATCCATTATTGAATTTACTTGTTTTGTCATTTCAAAATATATTAATACAACAGTTTTATCTCGTGACCTAACCCCAGTGAATGCACTGTTTAGGAAGAGAGAACCTCACCTTATAACACTTAAAAGTGGATCGAACACAAGTCAGATGGACTTCTTTTTACTAGGAGAGAAATATGGAGTTGTCTAGACTGCAAAGTTATCTCAGGTGAGAATGTTACTGCACAACATAGACTACTAGTACTAGATTTAAAAATTCAGAAATGACATTGTAAGAACCAAGAAGAAAGAGCTACAAGGATTCGACGGTGGAAGCTAAAAGAAGATTGTCGTGAAGTATGTAGAAATAGTTGGACTCAAAAAGAAGACTTGACAACAAAGGAGAACTTGAATTCAATGTGGAACAAGATGGAAAAACACATTTTGAAGGTGGATAAAGAGATACTAAGAGTATCATATGGAAAAGCACCGACTGAAAATGATGCAACATGGTGGACTGAATCAGTTAAGGAAACTATAAAGACTAAGAGAGATTGTTACGAGGCTTTAAGGATAAAAAATACCGAAGAGAGCTTTATGAAAAACAAGCTAGCTAGGAAAGAGGCAAAGATGACGGTGGCAAAAGCTAAGGTAAATGTTGTAAAAAAGATTTATAACAAGTTGGACACAAATGAGGGAGAGGAAGAGATAAATATATTACGTGAGCAAGAGAGAGAATGAGTCAACTTATGAGTGGTAAAATGTATAAAGGATGAACACCAAAGAACTCTAGTTAAGGATAATGATATTAAAGAAAAGTAACATGATTATTTCAACAAGCTATTTAATGATAGACAAAGTACAATTGTAGACAATATCTATCCGTCTTTCGAGGATTTGAGCTGATGCTTTTTGCACAGAATCAAAGAGATAGAGGTAAATGAGGCACTGGAGAGGATGAAGATGGGGAAAGCTACTAGGCCTGATAACATTCTTACTGAAGTTTGGAACTGTCTTGGAGAGGTCGAAATCAAGTGGTTGACAAATCTTTTTAATAAGATTTGGTGCACTAACAAAAAGCTTGAGGAATGGAGAAAAAATGCATTTGTACCTCTTTATAAGAACAGTGAAGATATTCAAAGTTGTTCTAATTATCGAGGCATAAAACTAATGAGTCACGTGAAGAAATTATGGCAAAGAGTGATAGAACAAAGATTAAGAAAGATTATAGAGATATTGGAGAACCAATTTGGTTTTATGCCTGATCAATCAACTATGGAAGCGATACACTTACTTAGACAACTCACGGAGCGTTCTCGAGTAAAAGGAAAAGATGTTCATATGGTCTTTATAAACTTGGAAAAAGCATATGATAAAGTGCTTAGGAGGTGTTATGATGGTCTTTAATAAAGAAAAGAGTTCCTGTGAAATATATTGAAATAATTAAGGACATGTATGGAGATGGAAGAACACATGTGAGGATGTGTGAAGGGCAAACAAGTGAATTTCCTATCACAATAGGGCTACATCAAGGGTCAACATTAAGTCCATTTTTGTTCACTACAGTAATGAATAGGCTAACAAAATCCATCCAGGATATTATACATTGGTGTATGATGTTTGCAGATGATAGTCTTTTTTGCTAACATAAGAGTGGAGGTTAACACTAAGTTAAAACTGTGGAGACAGACATTAGAGTCAAGGGGATTCAGATTAAATAGAGCAAAAACTTAATCATGAAGTGTAAATTCAGTCAAACATAGAGGAAGATAAAAACATAGTGATGCTAGATAGGGTGGCGATCCCTAAGCGGGATCATTTTAGATATTTAGGGTTGATCGTTCAGATGGATGGAGAGATCGATGAGGATGTGATCCACAGGATACAGGTTAGTTGGAGCAAGTGAAGAAGCATTATAGGTGTGTTGTGTGACAAAAGAATTCCTATATGGTTGAAAGGCAAGTTTTACAAGACAATTGTTAGACCTACATTACTTTATGGTAGTGAATGTTGGATAACTAAAGGAGTGCATACACAAAAGATGAGTGTGGCGGAAATGTCAATGTTGCGATGGATGTATGGATATATAAGAAAAGCTAGAATCAGAAATGAGGACATTCGTAAAAGGTTGGAGTGACACATATCGAAGACAAGATGAAAGAAAGTCATTTACGTTGGTTTGGACACATACGACGTAAACCTGTAGATGCTCCAATTAGAAGAGTGGAGGCTATGGATGATGTAAAAGAGGTCAAGCTAGGGGAAGATCGAAAAGACTAAGAAGGAAGTAATCTAGAAAGATATGGCAGAACGAGAATTGGAAGAATACATTGCATTAGATAGGAATGAGTGAAGGAGAAGAATTCATGCTGACGACTTAACGTGAATTTGTATATTAGTTCATATAACTTACCACAGTATTAGGATAAAGGCTTTGATGATGATGATAATTATTATTATTTAAATGTTGTTTTTGGGTCTAAATGGTGATAATAGCATCCAACACCACTTTTTTAATTAGTTTGTTTGTCAAATAGTACATGGTAGCAAAATATTATAGTATAATAAGAAATCGTGATATCCATCCTCCTAAGTTGTCCCTCCAACCTTCTTTTCTCATTTCTTTTCATTTAAATTCAAATATACAAAAAGAAGGGAACTGTTTTTTAATGCAGTCTAGCATGTTTGAAAAAAAAAAAAAGGCTGCGTGTCAGTCTTTGATATTGAAAATAGCCATTAGGTTGTAAGATCGTTGGATCAACTACGAACAACAATAAAAATTTAACTATAAACTAAAGCCCTATATTATTAAGGGATAAAAACAAATAATATTGACATAAATCCATTGTTTATAGACAGAATTTGGCATAGCTAATTAGTTTATGAATTTATAAAGCTTAAGAATTGCCCTTTTAATTATGCAAACTACCGTTAATGTGTCTGATCACGTTATTTATTTAGATATCCTCTATCATAAATTTTAAAAGTCTCTTAATAGTTATAAACTTCCATCATAAACTTCCACTTATTATTAGTATTTGTACTATCGGCTACCTATCTTTCATATATATATATATATATATATATATATATATATATATATGTGTGTGTGTGTGTGTGTGTGTATGTGCGCGCGCGCACGCGTATATTTATATATAAATATTATATCATGCCCTTATTACTATAATTAAAATGTGTTTTATTTCATTTTGTAAACCATTTTGTAAAGAATTATTTATTTTATAATTAAAATTATAGTATTTTAGTATATCATATATATATATATATATATATATATATATATATATATATATATAATCATTCTCAATTTTGCAGGAGAATTCGACTTCAGGAGCTTAAATTTAAGGTTAGGATTTTAGTGTTTTCATTACTATAATATAATATAATATAATATAATATAATATAATATAATATTTTTTCCTATTTACTCAAGTAATTATTTTTAAAATTTTTTTATCATATATTAAAATTTGTTATACATACTTTGTTTTCGATAATTTACAAATATTTTTTATTAAAATGTAATATTATTTTAAATATTTTTTTTTCATTAATCACATATTATATATACATGAATAGAAGTATGTTTTTTTAATGTTTATTATTTAATTTTGAATAAACTATTAGTATTTTAATGTTGCCTAAATAAAGATTATTTATGTAGTATGGATACAAAATAAAATAGGCAAAGGAAGCTAGGGGTGTAAAATGGGTCAAACAGTGCGGACCGATGCGGATTAATACGGACACGGATTTAAGCGGGTTGAGCCCGTTTAGGCCCGCATTTAAACGGATTAAATTTGTGGAGACCAATCCGATTCTAATGCGGGCCGGATTGGCCCGCGGGCTAACTTAACTTTTTTTTTTTTGGAAATAAAGGATTGGATTTTAAAAAATAATGAATTGAACCTAAACACTTAATTAAGTCTAATTTTAATTTGTTAAATGATTATTGGGCTTTGGGAATTAACCAAAATTGTTATAAAATCAAATCACATAGATTTGAGACTAAAATAAAAAGTTTAATTTGTAATTTTTTTAACAAGAGGAATATTAGTTCATTCATAATCAAATATAACAAGTTCAAAGCAAAAACCAAAATGATTTGGAGTTCTCCACTTAATTTCAAATTGTAAGTTAGTCACATAAAACAATATATTATGTACAAAAGCAAATTATGGGTTTGTAATATATATATATATATATATATATATATATATATATATATATATATATATATATATATCAGCATAAGCAATATATTATATCATAAGCAATCAAGTCATAAAATTGTGAAAATAGTTCTACAAATATTATTATATTAATCTCAATAAAAATAAAATCCACAAACATAATATCCATTAAACAAACTCGCATTACAAATACAAATTACACATGACATAATATTATGGTCTAAATAATTAAATAAAGAATAGTAAATAAGTTTAAAAGTCATAAAATCTATAAGCATCCATTAAACTCCATATCAAACAACATTAAACTTGTGAGTTAATCTCATTATTCAAATGATTTGAATCATTTGATTCTTCCACCAATTTATCATTGTTTTCCTCATCATTTTTCCAACCTATAAAATAAAATTTTCAATTATTAAATAAAAATACAATAACATTATTTTGGTAAATTTTCAATTTTTTACTTTTGTAGTTTTGTTTGTTTAAACTTTAGAAATTAGAATAGGTAGAATGAGAATGATTTAGAACTTAGGTTTGATTGGTGTGTTGGTAAAATAGCCCGCGGGTCGGCCCGTACGGGTTGGCCCGTATAAATTATTTACCCGACGGGCTTGACCCGTATAAGCCCATTTTTAAACGGATCACATATTAATGGACCGGATCGTTAAAAGCTCGCGGCTTTTACGTACCAACCCGCGGGCTTGAGCCCATTTTACACCACTAAAGGAAGCGGTTAATTTTAACTTAAAAACAACATTCACAACATATTGCGGCACATAGATGAAATCAAACATATTTTTGACACTGCAATCTACTATGGATGTGCCAAGTTACTCGAATTGTCAATCAAGAACTAATCGACAAACACAGAACATCCAAAATGTTTTAGGAAATAACCATAATTCATACATAGAGAACATTCGCCCAAATTATGGTCACATAATCAATAGAAGTAGTCATTCTCAACAACAGATCCAACCCAACATATCTCCATTTACTCCCGTTTCTTGTGAGACAATGGCACATGTCTTTTTAAGGGCGATTACAAATGAAAATGATTTTCTTAGCACAATGAGGACTTCTAATAGGGTTCTTTCACAATATATATTCAATTTTTCATTTGGCCACATGATTCAACCTTCATTGTTTTCAGCATAAGAAATAAGGAATCAAATTATTGACAATAATTCTATGATTTGACGGTTATTTGATGATTATACTTTTTAAGGTATATTAAAAATCATTAGTTTTATTTTTTTAGTTTATTATTTTTTTACCATTATAACATGTAACATTCTAACTACTCATGTTGAATAAAGGACACTAGAGAATTATATTAGACAGAAAATCATGAAGCAATTGCTGGAGGAAACACAATAAAGTAATTTATTTTTTAAAATTACTATTAAATTGTAATATATTTTAATACATTAATTTTTGGATTTGTGTTATAAAAGTAAGGAAAATGTTTCACCACTAGAGTAACTATTATGAAAGTTGAAGCAACTTTGGATTGGTATTGTATGTCATGTTGGTACAACAAAAAGTTGTTCGAAGTTGATGGAAAATTTCAGTGTTCCTGTAGTATTGATGTCCCTAATCCAAATCCAAGTTAAATAATAATTGTATCTACTATATCTGAAGAATTAAACAGAAATTATTTCATGATGATAATATAAGATTTTTATAATTTTAACATATAAAACTAAATTATAGCATTTTGTATATCTCATGAGTACAAGTTGAATGTTGAGGCATTTAATGGTTCTGAAAAAGAGATGTTTGTACATTTCAACACTCAAGCTAAGAAATAACTTAATAAAGATGTTTACAATCTTTATGAAATATCTCTTAAGGAATTGATTAGTTAACAATTATTTTATTAGTGTTTGATATTTGATTTAATTTAATAATATGTTTATGATCTTGATTTTTGATGTTGCCTACCTGACAGCAACAGTGCTTTGCTTTCCGCGTGATCGGATTGTACTGTTGACGGTTAATTTAATCGTCACAGTTTGCTCCACGTGTTCTTCGTATATCCTGCAAAAACAACAGGAATCAGAGGGGGCAGGGATTATTCCCTGCACGCGCACTCCGACGATAAAGTCAGTGATCGGGAGTTGGTGTATGTATGTAGGATAAGGAGAGTTTATGGCTTAAATCAGAGTGTTTAAGTGTTCTCACTGTTTTTCTTGGATTTTGGATCGATCTCCGGATCTCTGAGGGCTCACCTCATATTTATAGGCTTCTGAGTCGGTTCGAGCTGAGGCCCAGGCGCGTGTCTGGGCCGCGACAGAGTGGTAGAGCACTCTGTCGCGCTTCTGTGCGAGAGACTCTGCCCAGGCCATGCGGGAGACTCTGGGGACTCTGGGTACTCTGCCCCAGGCCCTGCGGGAGACTCTGGGGACTCTGCCCCAGGCCATGCGAGAGACTCTGGGTACTCTGCCCCAGGCCGTGCGGGAGACTCTGGGTACTCTGCCCCAGGCCATGCGGGCCATGCGACTAGCGGGGGAGTAGTCTGGCGACAGAGTATGCATGGAACCTCTGCCGCTGTTGGTGCGGGAGACCTCTGCCGCTACGTTGGGCGAGGGACCTCTACCGCTGTCTAAGCGGGAGCTGCTATGCCACTACGCTGGGCGAGGGACATCTACCGCTGTTCGTGCGGGAGACCTCTGCCGCGGTCTTTGTGGGAGACTATGCCGCATGCTTTGCGGGAGACTATGCCGCAGGCTGAGCGGGAGTCCTCTACCGTGTGAGGTGCGGGAGTCCTCTACCGCAGGCATGCGGGAGACCTGTGTCGGGGGCAATGCGGAGTCCTGTGATGTGCATGGGCGATGGAGGTCTGCCGCTCAAGATGTGCGGCAGACTGTGAGGCGGCAGACTCCTCCCGCATCAGATACTCTGTCGCACCTCTAGGAACGGTGTCGCATAGCGGTTCTGTCGCCGATCTGCCATGTGGCCTATTGTTGGTTCGACACGTGGCAGGCGGATAGTTGCACACGTGGATCAGGTGACACGACCATCATCAATGGCTCCCCACTCTTTGGCGAGAATTTTTCCCGCGAAAGAGTATCTGGGTCCGGCATTTCTCGGGCCGGGTCGGACCTCCGCGCGTGTGTGTGTACCCAGGCGAGCCGCTATAAATACTGGGCCCCTGACGTCCTTGTCGCTACTGAATTCTCTCGCAAGGACACTCTGTCGCGACTCTCAGACACTCTGTCGCAAGTCCTTCGCCACACTGTCGTAACTCTGTCGCGAGTCTGCTCACTGTGCCGTTAGTCTGCCACGGATTTTCACACTCTGCCGCGAGTTCTGTTTCCATTACCTTAGGTAATTTTTCGTAGCCTGTAATCCCACTTCTTTGATCTACGAGCTTCTAAGATGGCTGGACATGGTATAGGAAAGCAAATCGATCTAGGCGTTAAGTCGACTTTAAAGGAAGCCGACGTCCAAGACCTAGAATCTCGATTTCCTTTATCCGAGGGATACACTTATAGACTCCCAACCCCTCAGGAGAGCGACATACGTCGTGTGTCTAACGGGGTTGTCGTTTTTAGGGCAGCTTTGGAGTTAGGACTCCGCTTCCCATTGTCCGACTTTGGGGCTTCCTTTCTCAGGACGCACAGGGTATCCCCGGGGCAACTGCATCCTCATGCATGGATGCAATTGGTAGCATTCACTGTGCACTGCCATTTAAGGGGCGTCCCTCCGTCTCTTCCTCTTTTTGAAGTATTTTTTAGGCTTCGAGGGAGTCCCGGCTTAGTGCCTTACTCGCTTCAGCGGGTGTACCAGCCTGGTTTTGAGAACCGATTATTTGAGAAACCTGCTAACAAGCTTCATGGTTTCGAGACAGAATGGCTGGTTGTGGAAGTGCCCGAAGGCCTGGATATCCCCACTCGTTGGGAGAATAGGCACGAAATCCCCAAGGGTCCCCAGGTCGCGACACTTAGGGAGCAGTTGTCTTTTGACATCGACAAACTGCTGGTCCCTCATCCCCTTAGCCTGGACACCCTTGTATCAAATGAAAATTTGATATTAGCAGGCTGGGGTGTGGGTCCGGTCCCTGTTGCCGGACCCTCTGTTCCGTCGTCAGATCCTCTGCCTTCGGCTTCTCCCGAGTTGAATCCTGAAGCTCCTAGGCCACAAGAGGATGTAGGGGACACCAATCTGGAATCCAGCTCTGGTAGCGAACCCTTAGCCGATCTCACTGGTTGGGAAGGGTTCGGCTCCACTTTCATGGTGCTCCCTGATGACGACACCATAAATATAGAGTCCCTTCAGGAGCATCTCGATTCTCCTGACGGTAACTTTTAATTCTCTTTATGGCTTGTTATTTTTGATCAGTTTTTGACCATTGATGCCTTTTTCTTTTTTGCAGGCATGAGTCATTTTCGGCAATCATTAGGTCGCCAGGTTTCTGAGGCTGGTCCTTCCAGCGCTCCTGCCAGGAAGAGGCATCGTTTGGCTGACGATGTCCCAAGTGAGGCACCAGTCCCCTCTCATCCCTCTCGCGCTCGGACCCCTCCAGTTTCTAGGCAAGCGATGCCTCCCCCTCCTTCAGAGCAGAGAGATTTATCTCGGGATAGGGGGAGAGTTGCCTCGTCTTCACGGGGGGCTTCCGGGTCATCCGGGCGATCAACTCTGAGGAGCGCGCGGAATGCAATATCGTTCCGTCTCAGCGGAAGAATAGAAAGCGCCTGTATATCGAGAGTTCGATGAGAAGCAGGCCGATATTGCCGAGGATAGGTCCTGCCGACGAGAGGCCCTATTCCGTGGATGGGGGGAATATTATGAGGGGCCACGAATTCCGAGTCTACCCCGGGGTTCATGATAATGATGTTCTAGACACTCCCGGGGTGGCCTCTCGGTTGAGCTGGTCCACTATCCTTCCTCGAGATAAGGCAAGGATATTCAGAAACTACCCCGAGGGGGAAGACTTAGCCGATATCGAGGCGTTGAGGGTAAGTTTCTGATTTCTTCTCTTTTTGATTGCTTTTTGCAGCGTGCATTGAGTCTAACATTTCTGCATTTTTTCGCAGCTGGCTCAACCAACCGCGGCAAATAATACCCAACATCGGGCTTATCGGGAGCGAGCCGACAGAGAGATCCGGGAGTTGAGGGACAAAGTCATGGAGTTACAGAATACGGTCAACAACTTGTCCCCTCTCTCGGATTTAGTTCGAAGCCTGGAGGAGCAGCTTGCTAAGGCTCATCAAGACCTTGGTCTTGCAAAGGGGGATCTCACAGTGGAGACGGCCCGGTCTAGTAAACTCCAAGAGGACCTGCAGGAGGCTCATTCTGAGTTAGACCGTATGCAATCCAACTATATGTCTACGCTCACTCAGAATCAAGAGCTCGAGCAGCGTGTTGGTGAGTTGGAAGGCCAGACTGCTCCTGTACTATCCCAGGTCGAAATTGACAGTATACGGGCCGAGGCCGTAAAGGAGTATCGTCTCTCCAAAGACTGCTTGAGGCGGAAGGAAGACTTCTCCAACCCTTATGTTAAGTATGGGTTCTACCTGGCCCGATCTTGGCTAGAAGCACATAGGGAGGGAGAGGAATTTCCTGAGCTCCAATATACCCCTGATGCGATGCTCTTTGAGGCCCCTGATTGGACCAAGTACGAGCCCGAGGCTGAGCCTGCGGACGAGCTGTTCAAGAGGACGGCTCAGGACGATCTCGTCAACCTTGCTGGTCCTTGGGAGCCCGCGGATCTGGACGGTGCTCCTGAGCCTATAGAAGCTCTCTTTGATTTAGACGGCGAGGAGGGCGAGCAGTCCCTTGGAAGTGAAGGTTTTGCAGCTGATCCCCAGCTTCCTCCCGGAGAGTAGATAGGGATTTTTGCTTTTTTATTTTTTGTATTTCATTTCAAGTACTTTGTTTTTTGTTTTAACTTTGTACTTTTGTCGAAATGCAATTGTAAAGATCTGTTAAAGATCTGTTTGTACCGACACTTGAATGAAATGAAATTGAGATTTTTGTTCATGCTTTGTCTTGCACTACTTCTCTAATTGTCATTTATCATTCTTTGTCTGATTGTTTCTGTTGCTTTGCTTGTATATACCTTGCTTGTATATAGCTTTGTATTGATATTCGTGTATGCTCCCCAATTCTTGATAGAAAGGTATACTTTCAGGAAGAATTTTTTGTGCAAACGCGCAGTTGTTTAAGGCTTGAGTACTGTGACGTGAAAGCGTCTTTAGTTTTTATAGCCTTAGTATTTTGATTACCTGGCCACGGTGACGCGTAGCGTCTTAGGCCTTTATGGTTAATTGAATGCTTTATGCCTGGCCTTAGTGACGCATTGCGTCTCAGGCTCTTACGGCTCTTTTGAGTATACGCCTGGCCACAGTGACTCATTGCGTCTCAGGCTCTTACGGCTTTTATGTGTATACGCCTGGCCACAGTGACGCGTTGCGTCTCAGGCTTTTACGGCTTTTATGTGTATACGCCTGGCCACAGTGACGTGTTGCGTCTCAGGCTCTTACGGCTCGGTTGAACTACGCCTGGCCACAGTGACGCATAGCGCCTCAGGCTCTTACGGCTCGGTTGAACTACGCCTGGCCACAGTGACGCATAGCGCCTTAGGCTCTTACGGCTCGGTTGAACTACGCCTGGCCACAGTGACGCAAAGCGCCTCAGGCTCTTACGGCTCGGTGAAACTGCGCCCGGCCACAGTGACGCAAAGCGTCTCAGGCTTTGACGGCTTTAGTGCTAGCCCGTTGGTAGCCTGCGTTCGCAGGGCCCGAACCAACTACGCCCGGCCACAGTGACGCAAAGTGTCTCAGGCTTTGACGGCTTTAGTGCTAGCCCGTTGGTAGCCTGCGTTCGCAGGGCCCGAACCAACTATGCCCGGCCACAGTGACGCAAAGCGTCTCAGGCTCTTACGGCTTTAGGCTTAGCCCGTTGGTAGCCTGCGTTCGCAGGGCCCGAACCAACTACGCCTGGCCATAGTGACACAAAGCATCCTAGGCCTTTAAGGCTTTGGGTCTAGCCCGTTGGTAGCCTGCGTTCGCAGGGCCCAAACCAAGGGTAGTGTCCTTTGTGAGTCTGACCCGTTGGTAGCCTGCGTTCGCAGGGCCCGAACCAAGGGTAGCCCTCATGTGTTTTATTAATATATGCCTGGCCACAGTGACGCATAGCGTCTCAGGCTCTTACGGTTTCAGAATCCTGTCACGAGATTTTGTCTTACAACAAAGAGATACTTTATATATCGTGCGGGTAGTGACATCTGGTGACAGTGTAAGTAAAACAATAGTGTTTGGGAAGGAAGATGTAGTGGTTATCTCAAATACAACTTCAAGTGATTTGAGTTCCACGTTTTCCCTATCTTCTTCCCTTGTAGAGTTTCGAGAGCGCAGGTGTTAGGTCCGATCTTGCGTCTGATTCTGTAGGGACCTTCCCAGTTGGCTCTGAACTTCCCGTCCTCCTTTAGGGCGTTCGTGATCTGCGACTTTCTGAGCACTAGATCTCCCTCAGACATTGGCCTATCTCTTACCCGGCTATTGTAGTAGTTGGCTACCCTCTGTTGATAGGATGCCAATCGAATAGCCGCGGTTTCTCTGTGTTCATCGATTAGGTCCAAGTCTTCCCTTAGAGCTTGAGAGTTTTCTTCCTCTACCAAGGGTACCACCCTTGGTGATATTGCTCCAAGTTCCACGGGGATCAGTGCTTCTGCGCCGTATACAAGACTGAACGGCGTTTCATTAGTCGACACACGGCTGGTGGTACGATATGCCCATAAGACACTAGGCAATTCGTCCACCCAGGCTCCTTTTGCTCTGTCTAGCCTGGTCTTCAGCCCATGGAGGATAATCCGATTACTGACCTCGGCTTGTCCATTAGCTTGAGGATATGACACTGAAGAGATCCGTAGCTGAATGTTGAGGTCCTTACAAAAGTCACGGAAGGCGTTGCAATCAAATTGCTTTCCATGGTCGGCATTTAAGATGCGGGGAATTCCAAATCGACAAATAATGTCTTTCCACACCATTGCCTCCACTTTCTTTTCAGTGATTGTGGCCAAAGGCTCTGCTTCGATCCACTTTGTGAAGTAATCGGTAGCCACCAACAGGAACTTTCTTTGACCCATGGCTAATGGGAAAGGTCCAAGGATATCCAACCCTCATTGTGCAAAAGGAATTGGTTGTACTGTGCCTTGAGAGGGAGTTACTGGGGCTGTGGTGATAGGAGCAAACCTCTGACATTTGTCACACCTGCGGGTTTGGTCCATTGCATCCTTTTTCAGCGTTGGCCAGTAAAATCCCGATCGCAGTACTTTAGCAGCGAGGGCTCTTGCTCCTAAGTGTTCGCCGCAGATTCCTTCATGCACTTCCGCTAGGGCATATCTAGCTTGTTCCGGTCCCAGACATTTTAGCAGTGGCGATGAGTATCCCCTTTTGTACAGTTCTCCATTGATGAGTGTGAACTTCGCCCCTTGTATTTTCAAGCGACGAGCCTCGTCTTTATCTTGGGGGAGTGTACCCTCAGTGAGATACTGTTTAAATGGGGATCTCCAATCGTCTCCAACTTCAATGTCACACACTTCGACCTCTTCAATACTTGGTCGTTCGAGCCTCTCCACCTTTACAGTCCTTCCTTGTGTTTCTGTGGAGGAGGCTAGCTTAGACAGTGAATCAGCATGTGTGTTTTCGGACCGGTTAATTTGCATCAGCTGAAAGCTTTTGAAAGTCTTGGCCAAGAGTTGGACTTTCATTAAGTAAGGAACCAGCATCGGTTCTCGTACCTCATACTTTCCGCTGAATTGGTTCACCACCAGTTGGGAATCACTGTGTGCTACCAAGTGGTGAACCTGTAGTTTCTCCGCTAGTGCCATCCCTTCTATCAAAGCTTCATACTCCGCTATGTTGTTCGAACTAGGGAATCCGAATCGTAGGGAGTATTCCAGGGATTTTCCTTCTGGTGACACCAGGACTATACCCGCTCCACTTTCGTTGGCACTTGATGACCCATCGACATGCAGTAACCATGGGTGAGCCTCCCCTTCACTGCTGTCGTTCGGGATAGTGCATTCCACGATGAAGTCAGCCAGAGCTTGACCTTTGATAGCCTGTCTCGCTTGGAATGTGATGTCGTATCCCCCAAGCTCCACCGCCCATTTCACTAACCTCCCTGAATGTTCAGGTTTCTGGAGGATCTGTCTTAACGGTTGGTCTGTTAAGACAGTGATGGGATGTGCTTGGAAATACGGACGCAGCTTTCGCGAGGCCATCAAGAGGGCTAATGCTAGCTTTTCGGCCAGTGGATAGCGGGTCTCTGGATCTAATAACACTTTGCTCACATAGTAGATGGGACGGTGTACCATTTCGTCTTTCTTCAGTAGCACCGCGCTGACGGTGAAATCACCGACTCCCAAATACATATAGAGCTGTTCTGATTCCAGGGGCCTTGTTAATAGAGGCAACTGCTTCAAGTATTGCTTGAGGTCTTCAAAGGCTTTTTGACAATCTTTCGTCCATTCGAAATTCTTCCCCCCCCCCCCCCCGTAGAGTTTTGAAGAAAGGCAAGCTCTTTTCCGCTGATTTTGACAAGAAGCGATTTAGAGCCGCTATTTTGCCTGTCAATCTTTGGACCTCTCTTACGGTGGCTGGGGGTTTCATGTCAATGACAGCCTGTATCTTCTCAGGATTTGCCTCGATACCCTTGTTAGTGATCATGAAGCCTAGGAATTTTCCTGATCTTACCCCGAAAGAGCATTTTTCGGGGTTTAGCTTCATGTTGAATTTCCTCAATACTTCAAATACCCTGGACATTTGATCAGCATGAGATTCTCCTACGCGGCTCTTGACTATCATGTCGTCCACGTAGGCTTCCATGGTATTTCCCAGAAGATCCTTGAACACTTTGCTCACCATTCGTTGGTAGGTGGCACCCGCGTTCTTTAAACCGAACGGCATTACCCGATAGCAATAGGTTCCGTCATCGGTTATAAAGGAAGTTTTTTCTTCGTCTTCTGGGTGAAGCATGATTTGGTGATACCCGGAGAATGCATCCAAGAAACTGAGGAGTTCGTAGCCGGATGTATCATCTACGAGTTTGTCTATCCGAGGTAGGGGGTATGAATCTTTGGGGCAGGCTTTGTTCAGGTCTGTGAAATCAACACACATTCGCCATTTCCCGCTAGATTTCTTTACCATCACTACATTGGCTAACCACTCAGGGTAATAGACTTCTCGGATGAATCCGGCGCCTAGGAGTTTAGTCACTTCTTCAGTGATTGCTTTTTGTCGCTCCAGGGCGAAACTCCTCTTTTTCTGTTTGACGGGTCTATGTCCGGGTATGATGTTAAGTTCATGGCATATGACTTCGGGACTGATCCCAGGCATGTCCGTCGGGCTCCAGGCGAAGATATCCGAGTTTCTCCTCAGACACTCGACTATCTCCTTTTTCTGCTGCTCGCCCAACTGAGTCCCGATGAATACCCTTTTTCCGCTATCCCCTTCAGTTAGCGCAATGGCTTCTGTTTCCTCTACAGGTTGGGGTTTAGGCGGATCGTCGATGCATAAGGTTTCTTTTCTCTGTGCTACCTTGTTGGCAGTGGAAGCAAGATAACAAGTACGGGCGCTCTTTTGGTTTCCTCGTACTTGCCCGACTCCGTTGGGAGTGGGGAACTTCATCAATAGGTAGCAAGAGGATATTACCGCCCTCATGTCGTTCAGCACCGGCCTGCCCAAGATCATGTTGTAGGCGGCGGAGGTGGATCTGACCACCATGAACAACACTTGTCGGGTCACATCTTTCGGGTGCTCACCGAGGGTCACTGGCAACTCTATGGATCCAGCGACCTTCACTCGCTCACCCGTGAATCCGTACAGCGGTGTCATAACGGGTTTCAACTTATCTTCGGAAATGCTCATTTTCTCAAAGCAATTCCAATAGATCAGGTTCACTGAGCTCCCGTTATCAACCAGGACTCTGCTTACCGGGTGTTTGGCCACGACAGTGGATATCACCATAGGGTCATCATGGGGCATGGCGATATCTCCTTTGTCAGCCGGAGTGAACATGATGGGCTCTTCGTCCGCCTGTTCTTCCATAACAACGTTCACCTGATACGCCTGCCTGGCGTAGCTCTTGCGGGATGAAGAAGAGCTTCCCGCGCTTGATTTCCCACCTGCGATGACATTAATCGCGGAGGCTGTAGGCTCGTTGTTTGGCGGATTGGCACGGGGAATTGCAGGCCTGACCGCTTCGTTTCTTGGCCTATCCCGTCTATTGTTGTTATTTACCCCGGTCCACGGACGGTCATTTCTTTGGTCACGCGGAGGATAACGGGGTCTCTCGCTTCTCCATAAGAAGCGGTTAATCTTGCCCTCTCTGGCCAGTCTTTCTAACTGGTCCATCAAGTCTTTACACCTCTCTGTCGGGTGTCCGTGAGCACAATGGAATTCACAGTAGGCTTCAGAATTTCGGCCTACATCTCCCATCTTCCTCTTGGGGAATTCCAGTAGTCCCGCCCCCTCAATTGCTGCCAGTATTGCAGTACGAGGCTCGCTCAGTCGGGTGTAGCCTTCGTACCTGAGCTTGGGGGTTTTGTCTACTCTCACGGGTCTTTGGGAGCTTCTCTCGGGCGCATCTCTCTCTCTCTTCTTTCCCTCTTTAGCCTCCCTGGGCTGTATCATTTTCATGACTTCTTCTTGAGCCACGTATTTATTAGCCCTGGCAAAGAGATCGGAGATCATTATAGGTTGATCGAGAGAGAGAGATTCTTGCAGCTTCTCCGAGCTTGTCCCTTGCAGCATCGCAGCCAAGGCTACCCCCACTGGTAGATCTTCCACCTCCAAGGTCGCATCTCGGAAGCTGTCAGACCCGAGTTTTCGATTTACGTATGTAGCTTGTACCTTATGATTCCTATGTGTATGAACGTTATATTTCATAGTTGAATCATAAGAAGAGTATTTACTATCATGCAATCGACTAATTGAGAATTTAAAAAATGCATGTAAGCTACATAATAGCAAGATAAGGGTTAAAGTGATTTTCGAGCAAGTACAGGGGTAAGACGGTCAAATGACCAAAATTCGGTATAAATTCGATGAGGAAATTTCATTAAAAATATGAAATCGAGAGATCTTGATGAACGGGTTTAATACGGATTTAAGGCCCGATTAACGTGATTAAGGCCCATTAAGCGTAAAAGGGCCAATTTAAGTGAAATAAACTGTATTAAATGTGTAATACAGAAGAGTAGGTGGATGGGCTAATGTTTTGAGGTCGATGTACATTAAGCACACTTTATAGTGCTGATTTTAGTGATTTTTAACATCCCTATTTTTAAAGAGCCATCTACCGAATTATGTGGAAACAATCGTGCTAGAGCATAACTCGCACTTGATTTTAGATGTTTTTCACATACATTAGTGCTGGAGGTTGACTCGCACTACATTTATTTGACATGCATGATAGAGTATTGGAGCATTGCTCGTACTCAGTTTTTATGTGATTTGTGCATGATAGAGTGCTGGAGCGATTAGCTCGTACTCGAGTTTTACATGAGATGCATGACCTGGTGCTGGAGGTTCACTCGCACTAGTGTTGATATTTTGACATGCATATACAGTGTTTTGAGGCGGAGTGTTGACTGTGTGTCACACTCAAGACGCGCACTGTAGTTTTTCGTGATATACACACATGTTAGAAAACCGTGACGATTTCCTTCATGTAGACTGAGTGTCACACTGTTGAGATGTTCTCACGTGGATTTAGAGACGTGGCATTGATTCCATAGTATGAGGGCTAAGACCTATGGCAGGCACCCCGACTATGATGTATTTCCATGGTATGAGAGGCTAAGACCTATGGCAGGCACCCCGACCATGATGTATGGGTCCACGGGTGTACATTGTACCGTGCATGTGGCATGGAGTACATTGTACCGTGTTTTGTGTTGTGGAGTTGTGGAGGAGTGTGTTGATAGCTGGCGGTTGTGATGGACTGACCCCCCACCCGTTACAGCAGTGATTGCCCCGCACACCGAGTACTGTGTTGCCTGGGATCACCATTGTTAGGATATGGCCATAGTCCGGAGATACTCTCTAACAGTAAGATCCTTAAGCCCAACATCCTTAAGCCTGTTTGGCGGGGAGGCTCTGTTTGGCGGGGAGGCTCTCTTACATAGTCTAGAGAGATTGCATTTAGCCACTGAGTCTCGCAAGGTATATCACATGTATTTTATGATACGGGTAGACCTAAGGGATGGGTCGAAACCCAGTTTATTTGTGTTGTGATGAGAAATGCCATATTTACTGTGTTTTGAATGTAAATGGCATATTTTATATAAAGGCATTTTTAAATGATTAAATATGCACTGTTTTGCATGAATGCCTCTGATTGATAAACCAGCATGTGTTTAGTACATGGGATTTTAAATCTGTAATATATATTTTAAACATGCTTTTGAAATGAGAGAAGGAAAGGCAAAGCACTATTTTCAAGTAGATAGTATGGATGTCTACTTGCTTGCCTGATTTCCTTATTGAGCGCGTTGATAGCTCATCCCATTCATTTTCCCCCCATCTCTACAGATTCTCATCAGTAGATCGAGTCGGCCAGGGTATTGCATTCCTTTGATCCGCTGCCACTCCCCATCTAGCGAAAGGTATACACACGCGTACTCTTTTGTATCTGAACAATGTATAAACACAGTGATGTACACGTTTTAATATGGGGGATGTAATGATGTAATTATATTTAAGAATACGAATTTACTTATGATATAAATGTCATGTATGTATGATACGAAAAAGAATGGTAAGGTATGTATGGATGAGGAGACTAATGCCTATTCACAGCCCAACTGTTGAGGAGATAAAGGTAAGTAAAAAGCGAAAAATTTATTGTGGTTTTTGGTAAAGTCGCGTGTGGGAGGAGGGCGTGACAGGAGTGGTATCAGAGCGTAGTTGGTCTGATGTGAATAGGTGTTAGTAATTAGGAAAATGTACATCCCCATATCACTGTGTTTATGTTCAGTTACAATTGTGTATACAAGATGGGAGTTGGACAAATTAATGGTTGTGAATGCAGGAATTGAGCCATTATGGCTAATACCCGCCGTGGTAGAGGGGCGAGAGGTAGGGCTGGAGGCCGTAGAGGTAGGTCGACTAGCCAGGGTGAGTCTTCGACTACCCATACACCCCCAGGTACTGCTGAGGTACCAGATACGACTGAGGCACGCTTCACGAGGATAGAGCGTAGCCTAGAGGCGATAGTAGGGCTGTTGGCACAGACTTTGCCAGGTAGACAGAGGCATGATGCAGAGACTGCGACTGGGGAGGCAGTTGCACCGGATACACCTGCACAGCCTGCACCTGAGATGCCACAGACTACTGATACTCCTACACCCCCACCAGTTCAGGGTGGTAGGGGATATGGGTGTGATTTGGATCGGTTGCGACAGTTCCAGAAGCTTGGACCTCCATCTTTTCGAGGGGTCAAGGACCCAGCCAGTGCTGAGGAGTGGATTGGCGAGATGGAGAAGTTGTACGATATTTTTGAGTGTACGACTTCTGAGAGAGTCGCATTTGCTGCGTTCCTACTGAAGGGAACGACAGAGCATTGGTGGAAGTCCACCAGGCCGATATTGAGAGCCCGACATGCTGAGATTAGTTGGGAGATGTTTCTAGAGGCCTTCAGGAGGCAGTTTGTTCCTGATACTGCGCAGCGTAGACTGCAGGCTGAGTTTTTGGGATTGAGCCAGGGGAGTCTCACAGTGGATGAGTATGAGACCAGATTTTTGGCCCTGGGGAGATATGATCCCGATACCATGTACAGCGAGACCAGGAAGGTCCGCAGGTTTGTAGACGGATTGAGACCGGTGTTGCGGTTTAAATTGGTACCACTAGACATTGGTACATATGATGAGGCAGTGCGCAGGGCGCAGCTTTGTGAGCAGGATTACGAGAGAAATGCCTCTGAGTTTGGGAAGTTCAGTCGGAACCGAGATAGAGAGAGAAAGAGGCCGGCTAGAGATAGAGGGTTCAGTTATTGAGGAGGGAGGAGACTCTTCGGTAAGGGACCACGGATAGAGGAGGTGCGAGAGCGACCAGTCAGACCTCCTACATACCCGGCCATAGCTCCGGTGAAGGGCATTGTGATTGGAGGACCGAGGCCTACTACTGATCAGTGCAGCCGATGTGGCAGACATCATGGCGGTAGACCTTGTCCGTTGAGCCCTGTTGTGTGTTTTCGATGTGGGAAACAGGGGCATATGGCTAGAGAGTGCCCAGAGACATATGTGATTGCCCCACAGAAGGGCAGGGAGCAAGATAGAGCTCCAGCTGGTACGTCTGCTCAGAGAGGTAGAGCGACGGCAGAGGAGAAGGGTAAGCAGGTGATGGGTCGAGGGCGAGTACATGCTTTGGACCAGGACACAGCTGATGCTTCTACGGATGTGATTCGAGGTAACATCCTGATTTATGATTTAGAAGCATATGTTTTAATTGATCCTGGTGCCACACATTCATTTGTATCACCATCATTTGCATGTAAGTTAGAAAAGCATGTAAAGTGTACTCCTTTAAAGATGATGATGTTGATTTGTACGCCTATGGATTCCAGTCAGCTAGTTGAGCATGTGTATAACGATTGTAAGTTAAGAGTAGGGGAAAAGGATATGACAGCCAATCTAATATTGCTAAGTATGAGTGACTTTGATGTAATATTAGGTATGGATTGGTTATCTGCAAACCATGCTGTTTTAGATTGTTATGCTAAGACAGTTATGTTTCCTAACCCTACGAAAGTTATTGTAAAGTTTGATAGGAAGAAATGAAAGAAATAAATATGTTGTTAATAAATAAAAATATTTTGCTGACTGAGAGATAAACATCTTGAAGGTTTCATTGCATACGTAGTGGATACGGATAAGGTACATCCGGAGTTGGTAGATATTTCTGTGGTCAGTGAGTACCCAGATGTTTTTCCGGATGAGTTGCCAGGGTTACCACCAGACAGAGAGATGGAGTTCTGTATAGATTTGGTGCCTGGTACTGAGCCTATTTCGAGACCACCGTAACGCATGGCCTTAGTTGAGCTGGAGGAGCTCAAGAGACAGTTACAGGAGCTATTGGATAGGGGTTTTATCAGACCGAGTGTTTCACCGTGGGGAGCACCGGTTCTGTTTGTGAGGAAGAAGGATGGAAGTCTCCGATTGTGTATAGACTACAGATTGTTGAATAAGGCTACCATCAAGAATAGATATCCCCTTCCACGCATTGACGACTTACTGGATCAGCTTCGGGGAGCGCAGGTCTTTTCTAAGATTGATCTGAGGTCTGGGTATCATCAGTTGAGAGTTCGGAGTGGAGATGTACCCAAGACAGCATTTAGGACTCGATATGGCCACTATGAGTTCCTAGTTATGCCATTCGGACTGACGAATGCTCCCGCAGCTTTCATGGCTTTGATGAACGATGTGTTCAAGCCATATTTGGATCAGTTTGTTATCGTATTCATCGATGACATATTAGTATATTCGAGATCCGATGAGGAGCATGAGGAGCACCTCAGGATCATATTGCAGACTCTACGAGAGCAGCAGTTGTATGCTAAACTCAGCAAGTGTGATTTTTGGTTGACAGAGATCTCGTTTTTGGGACATGTAGTGTCGAGGGATGGTGTATCAGTAGATCCATCCAAGATTGAGGCTGTAGTTCAGTGGGAGCAGCCGAGGACAGTTACCGAGATCAGGAGTTTTCTGGGTTTAGCAGGGTACTATCGGAGATTCGTTGAGGGATTTTCGAAGTTGGCTGCTCCGTTGACACGTCTCACTCGGAAGAATGTTGCATTCGTGTGGGATGAGGATTGTGAGAGGAGTTTTCAGGAGCTGAAGAGTCGATTGACCACCGCTCCGATTCTCACTATTCCTACCAGCTCAGGAGGATTTTCAGTATATACTGATGCTTCGCATCAGGGACTGGGCTGTGTGTTGATGCAGGATGGAAGGGTAGTTGCTTATGGATCCAGGCAGCTGAAGGACCATGAGAAGAACTATCCGACCCACGATTTAGAGTTAGCAGCAGTAGTGTTTGCGTTAAAGGTATGGCGCCACTACTTGTATGGTGAGAAGTTTCAGATTTTTACCGACCACAAGAGCCTCAAGTACCTGTTCTCACAGAAGGAACTAAACATGAGACAGAGAAGATGGCTAGAGCTTTTGAAGGATTATGATTGTGAGATACTTTATCATCCGGGTAAGGCTAATGTTGTAGCAGATGCTTTGAGTAGGAAGAGCCTTGGGATGGTATCGTATATGATGGTCAGGGAGCACGAGCTGCTAGAGCAGTTTGCTAGCCTCAGTTTGGGAGTTGTGCCTTCGGACAGAGATGCAGATTGTATGATTGCGAGTTTACGCTTAGAGCCAGATCTGTTGGATAGGATCAGACAGGCTCAGCAGACAGATCTGCAGTGCATCGATGTGATTGGTCAGATGCAGAGGGGCACAGCGATAGATTTTGAGTTGAGTTCTGATGGACTACTGAGGTACAGAGGGAGATTGTGTGTTCCCGAGGACCTAGAGCTCAGGAGATTGATATTGTCAGAAGCTCATTCATCGAGGTACACGTTGCATCCGGGGAGTGGCAAGATGTATCAGAACCTCCGGAAGGTGTACTGGTGGTCAGGTATGAAGAGAGATGTGGCAGATTTTGTGGCGAGATGTCTCGTATGTCAGCAGGTGAAGGTAGAGCATCAGAAACCTGCAGGATTGTTGCAGCCTCTACCTATACCGACATGGAAATGGGAGCATATCACCATGGATTTCGTGATGGGTTTATCGAGGACCCGGAGGAATCACGATGCTATATGGGTGATCGTTGATAGACTGACGAAGTCAGCCCACTTCCTAGCTATGAGAGCTACCGATACTCTGAGTACATTGGCAGGGTTGTATGGACGCGAGGTAGTGAGGTTGCATGGTGTTCCAGTGAGCATTGTTTCGGATAGGGATTCCCGCTTCACTTCCCACTTTTGGGAACATTTTCAGGAAGCTATGGGAACCCAGTTGAGTTTGAGCACAGCTTTCCATCCTCAGACAGATGGTCAGTCAGAGAGGACGATACAGACTCTGGAGGATATGTTGAGAGCATGTGTGCTGGATTTTAGAGGCTCCTGGGATGATCATTTGCCACTAGGCGAGTTCGCCTACAACAACAGTTATCATTCGAGTATCGGGATGGCACCGTATGAGGCCTTGTATGGCCGTAGATGTCGTTCCCCTATTGGGTGGGAAGAAGTGGGTGACCGTAAGATTTTTGCTCCTGATATGGTTACACGGGCTTCTGAGGATGTCCGGTTGATAGTTGAGAGATTGAGGACAGCTCATAGTCGACAGAAGAGTTATGCTGACAGGAGACGTAGGCCACTTGAGTTCGCAGTTGGTGAGTCCGTGTTTCTGAAGGTTTCTCCTTCCAAGGGTATAGCGAGGTTTGGGAAGAGGGGTAAGCTGAGTCCTCGCTACATTGGACCCTTTGAGATACTTGATCGAGTGGGAGATAAGGCTTATAGGTTGGCATTGCCACCAGATTTGTCAGGCGTGCATAACGTCTTCCACATTTCGATGCTTAGGAAGTATCACCCGGATCCGGCACATGTGATTAGTTATGAGCCTTTGGAGCTCAGTGAGGACATGTCATATGTTGAGAGGCCGATTCGAATACTGGATAGGAAGGAGAAGGTTTTGAGATCGAAGACTATCGAGTTAGTGAAGGTACTATGGCAGCATCACACTTCCGAGGAGGCTACTTGGGAGTTAGAGAGCTTGATGCGAGAGAAGCACCCCCAGTTGTTTGAGGATTGATTTGGTTCTAATTTGGAGGACCAAATTCTTTTAGTTGGGGAGGATTGTCAGACCCGAGTTTTCGATTTACGTATGTAGCTTGTACCTTATGATTCCTATGTGTATGAACGTTATATTTCATAGTTGAATCATAAGAAGAGTATTTACTATCATGCAATCGACTAATTGAGAATTTAAAAAATGCATGTAAGCTACATAATAGCAAGATAAGGGTTAAAGTGATTTTCGAGCAAGTACAGGGGTAAGACGGTCAAATGACCAAAATTCGGTATAAATTCGATGAGGAAATTTCATTAAAAATATGAAATCGAGAGATCTTGATGAACGGGTTTAATACGGATTTAAGGCCCGATTAACGTGATTAAGGCCCATTAAGCGTAAAAGGGCCAATTTAAGTGAAATAAACTGTATTAAATGTGTAATACAGTAAGAAAAGTGTAATTAACTCAGTGAATGATTAAATGCAGTTCCAGAGTCATATTGAGAGTTGACCGGACTGCGAGATAAGACAGCACAGAGGAAGAGAGGTCACACGACGTGATCCGAGGTAGGGGACTCTTGCAAGTAGTTAGAGATATCTGTGCATATTTTCATTGGATTTTACATTCGCTGAAATTGTTTGAGGGTCAGAGAAAATCTATAATAATTATAGGGACCCGATATGGGTAAATTACGATTTTGCCCCTAGTTAGGCAAAAAGTGAAATTTTGGGAAAAGTGGTAAAAAGCATGTAAATGATGTTTTGAGTGGTTTTTACTGCTGTGTAGCAGAAGAGTAGGTGGATGGGCTAATGTTTTGAGGTCGATGTACATTAAGCACACTTTATAGTGCTGATTTTAGTGATTTTTAACATCCCTATTTTTAAAGAGCCATCTACCGAATTATGTGGAAACAATCGTGCTAGAGCATAACTCGCACTTGATTTCAGATGTTTTTCACATACATTAGTGCTGGAGGTTGACTCGCACTACATTTATTTGACATGCATGATAGAGTATTGGAGCATTGCTCGTACTCAGTTTTTATGTGATTTGTGCATGATAGAGTGCTGGAGCGATTAGCTCGTACTCGAGTTTTACATGAGATGCATGACCTGGTGCTGGAGGTTCACTCGCACTAGTGTTGATATTTTGACATGCATATACAGTGTTTTGAGGCGGAGTGTTGACTGTGTGTCACACTCAAGACGCGCACTGTAGTTTTTCGTGATATACACACATGTTAGAAAACCGTGACGATTTCCTCCATGTAGACTGAGTGTCACACTGTTGAGATGTTCTCACGTGGATTTAGAGACGTGGCATTGATTCCATAGTATGAGGGCTAAGACCTATGGCAGGCACCCCGACTATGATGTATTTCCATGGTATGAGAGGCTAAGACCTATGGCAGGCACCCCGACCATGATGTATGGGTCCACGGGTGTACGTTGTACCGTGCATGTGGCATGGAGTACATTGTACCGTGTTTTGTGTTGTGGAGTTGTGGAGGAGTGTGTTGATAGCTGGAGGTTGTGATGGACTGACCCCCCACCCGTTACAGCAGTGATTGCCCCGCACACCGAGTACTGTGTTGCCTGGGATCACCATTGTTAGGATATGGCCATAGTCCGGAGATACTCTCTAACAGTAAGATCCTTAAGCCCAACATCCTTAAGCCTGTTCGGCGGGGAGGCTCTGTTTGGCGGGGAGGCTCTCTTACATAGTCTAGAGAGATTGCATTTAGCCACTGAGTCTCGCAAGGTATATCACATGTATTTTATGATACGGGTAGACCTAAGGGATAGGTCGAAACCCAGTTTATTTGTGTTGTGATGAGAAATGCCATATTTACTGTGTTTTGAATGTAAATGGCATATTTTATATAAAGGCATTCTTAAATGATTAAATATGCACTGTTTTGCATGAATGCCTCTGATTGATAAACCAGCATGTGTTTAGTACATGGGATTTTAAATCTGTACTATATTATATATATTTTAAACATGCTTTTGAAATGAGAGAAGGAAAGGCAAAGCACTATTTTCAAGTAGATAGTATGGATGTCTACTTGCTTGCCTGATTTCCTTACTGAGCGCGTTGATAGCTCATCCCATTCATTTTCCCCCCATCTCTACAGATTCTCATCAATAGATCGAGTCGGCCAGGGTATTGCATTCCTTTGATCCGCTGCCACTCCCCATCTAGCGAAAGGTATACACACGCGTACTCTTTTGTATCTGAACAATGTATAAACACAGTGATGTACACGTTTTAATATGGGGGATGTAATGATGTAATTATATTTAAGAATACGAATTTACTTATGATATAAATGTCATGTATGTATGATACGAAAAAGAATGGTAAGGTATGTATGGATGAGGAGACTAATGCCTATTCACAGCCCAACTGTTGAGGAGATAAAGGTAAGTAAAAAGCGAAAAATTTATTGTGGTTTTTGGTAAAGTCGCGTGTGGGAGGAGGGCGTGACAGAAGCGATCTACATAACTCTTCAAGGATTCTCGATTTCCTTGTTTAAGCGTGAGTAGGTAGGTAGCGTCTTTCTTCCTTTGGCTATGGATCATGAACACTTTGAGGAACTCATTTCTCAACTCGTCAAAAGAGGAGATTGAAGCTTCACTCAACCCGTTGAACCATTTCAGAGCGTGCCCGGACAATGTGAGAGAAAAGGCTCTACACATGATTTCGTCCTCCCATCCATGAAGCAGCATGAGGGATTCATAACTCTGAATATGGTCGTAGGGATCCGTTTTGCCGGTGTAAGTAGCCATAGAAGGCATTTTGAACTTCTTCGGCAAAGGTTTGTTCATGATCTCCGGACTGAATGGGATCCTCCTCCTTTGTTCGTCATCCGGAGACACTACCTTTTTCTTCTCGAGGATCCTTTGGATGACCTTTTCCACGTCCTCCGACCCTCGAGCTGAGTAAGGTCCTGTCCCTTCCGGTCTAGAAGAGTCCGATTGGTAAATATCTCTTCCAGCTCCTCTGACTATGGGATTTGATATCTCGGGACCTTCTTGCGGGTAAAAATCTCCTTGTCTCCTTCGCTCCCCAGCTCCACACGCCCTCACGTCATGTTCCAACACAGGGGATGAGCTGCGACAGGTATGGAAACTCTGCCGCCTACGGGCTGCGAGTGAGCTCTGTCGCCTGGCAGCCAGAGGGGAAGTCTGCCGCACATTGGGCAGAGGTGAGCTCTGCCGCCTACGGGGCGCGGGAGAACTATGTCGCCTGGCGGCCAGAGGGGAAATCTGCCGTACATTGGGCAGAGGTGAACTCTGCCGCCTATAAGCGGTAGGAGTGCACCGTCTCGTATGCGATGCAGGATACCTCTGCCGCATGTTGTCCACGGGAGAGTTCTGTCGACGTTGAGCTACGGGGGAACTCTGCCGCAGAATCGACGAACTCTGTCGATCATAGGACAGAGGAGATGTCTGACGCATGGGAGATGCGGTTGAGCTGTGTCGCCTTTGAGCTCCTGGCGAACTCTGTCGCCGAGGTGCGCCGGGTGGACTCTGTCTCGCTGGATCGACAGTAGCGTTGTATGGCGTTCCTGCCTCTTGTCCAGCGTTTACCAGGCTGGAGGGCTGACCTCTCTCGTAGGTCTGTCTAGGGGTGCATTCCCCCACTAACTGCTGTACTTCTTGGGGTAAGCTGAACTGGGGGAGAGCCTCTCTGAAGAAGCTCACCATGGCTCTCAGGGCTATCGTAGCCTCTTCATTTTTGCGCTTCAGAGCGTCGAATTCTTCCAGGGAGACTAAGGGTTCTGCTTGAGCCCTTTCACTTTGTCTCTTCCTTCGTTCCGATCTGGCAGGGGGACTTACAGAATTCCGCCCTCCTGTCAACTCTGCTGCGGAACGCGTCCTCACCATTTCAATAGAGAACCTGACTTTTTGTCAAGTTTCCCACAGCCGGCGCCAATTGATGTTGCCTACCTGACAGCAACAGTGCTTTGCTTTCCGCGTGATCGGATTGTACTGTTGACGGTTAATTTAATCGTCACAGTTTGCTCCACGTGTTCTTCGTATATCCTGCAAAAACAACAGGAATCAGAGAGGCAGGGATTATTCCCTGCACGCGCACTCCGACGATCAAGTCAGTGATCGGGAGTTGGTGTATGTATGTAGGAAAAGGAGAGTTTATGGCTTAAATCAGAGTGTTTAAGTGTTCTCCCTGTTTTTCTTGGATTTTGGATCGATCTCCGGATCTCTGAGGGCTCACCTCATATTTATAGGCTTCTGAGTCGGTTCGAGCTGAGGCCCAGGCGCGTGTCTGGGCCGCGACAGAGTGGTAGAGCACTCTGTCGCGCTTCTGTGCGAGAGACTCTGCCCAGGCCATGCGGGAGACTCTGGGGACTCTGGGTACTCTGCCCCAGGCCCTGCGGGAGACTCTGGGGACTCTGCCCCAGGCCATGCGAGAGACTCTGGGTACTCTGCCCCAGGCCGTGCGGGAGACTCTTGGTACTCTGCCCCAGGCCATGCGGGCCATGCGACTAGCGGGGGAGTAGTCTGGCGGCAGAGTATGCATGGAACCTCTGCCGCTGTTGGTGCGGGAGACCTCTGCCGCTACGTTGGGCGAGGGACCTCTACCGCTGTCTAAGCGGGAGCTGCTATGCCACTACTGTCACGACCCAATTCCATTCTCTTTAACCGAAATCACTGAAAATTTTTCGCGTTTTTACTGTTACCTTACCCGGTCGCGAACTAAACTCACCACACACTGTTGGGCTGTGAGCCAATAATAATCACCACATCTCATTCATTTTCAATAAATTAAAACGATGTCATACATGTGCATTTAATCGTGTACTTATACGAATACATGTTTTACTGACATCTACATCCCCCATAAGTACAACTCAAAAGAATACTGTGCTTTTACATTGTTTAGATACAAAAAGAATCACTGTGTATATACCTCTTAGCGATGGAGATGCAGCGGAGTCCAAAATAATACGCCTCAGTCCTCACTGGGCTACTATGCACGCTCTGTAGGGGGGAAAATAGAGTGGGATGAGCAACCACACGCTCAGTAAGGCAATAATGCAAGCATGGTAGATAACTACTCTATCTACATGCTGATAGTGTTATGCGTAAATCATTTATGGTAGGAGCATGAGGAATAAAACTATGCCGTATGAGTATACATATATATCATGTATCAAAGTCATGTAAAATTGGCATATAAAACATGGTAAAACATCATGTATAAATCATCTCATGCTCGATCTCATTTAAATTCATAAAAAGGGCAATTCATTTAGAAACTTCCTTTTTGAACCAACAACATAACACCACCAAATCCACTCACAAACCACAACCACATTTACATTCCACAATTCACGCATGTGTATAAATCTAGGTCACTATATCAAAAGTGCCTATGTGAATCATTACATCATAAATCATCCCAGACCACACGCATCCAGGTGTGCGGGGTATCATGCTGGCACGAAGATGAATTATCCCTCGCCAGACTTTCTCATCACATAACCATCATGCGGTACATCGTACTCCATGTGATATACACGGTACATCGTACTCCGCAACTCATATCATGATTGGGGGTGCCATTCCTAGGTCTTATCTACCCCATACCAAGAGTTTTCCATATTCCGTGAAGGAGAGCCTTCCTGCCGAACAGAGCCTCCCCGCCTAACAGAGCCTTCCTGCCTCTTCGGGCTTAAGGATGTTAGCTTAAGGATGTAGGGCTTAAGGGTCCTTTCCGTAAGAGAGCCTCCCCACCGAACAGAGCCTCCCCGCCTAACAGAGCCTCCCTGCCTCTTCGGGCTTAAGGATGTCAGCTTAAGGATGTAGGGCTTAAGGATCTTACCTTTACCATACCCATGTAGGAGAGCCTCCCTGCCTAACAGAGCCTCCCCGCCTCTTTGGGCTTAAGGATGTTGGCTTAAGGATCCCACCTTTACCATACCCATGTAGGAGAGCCTCCCTGCCTAACAGAGCCTCCCCGCCTCTTTGGGCTTAAGGATGTTGGCTTAAGGATCCCACCGTAAGAGAGCCTCCCCACCAAACAGAGCCTCCCCGCCTAACAGAGCCTCCCTGCCTCCTCGGGCTTAAGGATGTTAGCTTAAGGATGTAAGGCTTAAGGATCTTACCCACTTTCACAACCCTATACGAATCCCATTGTACAAGCTTGTGCGAGCAAAGCTCTAGCACGACTCATGCATCATGCATCTTCTCATAAAGAGGCGCGTACGAGCATAGCTCTAGTACGGTTATACTCATAAGATAACCATTCACAATCCACGTACGAGCAGAAGCTCCAGTACGGTTTATAAACATCACCATAATTCAATTTCAAAGCGCGAGCTAAGCTCAAGCACGTTTCACACAAGTGAAAACATAGAAATCTCGCGCGAGCGAGGCTCTAACGCGAATTATATCACATACACGCGATAGGCAGCTTACATGCATTCAAAACATCTCATAATATGTTTAGTGCCTCGTATGGGCTATTTCACAACACCATTCAAGTACTAGCCAGCCTATCCTTTTATTTGCTCAAATCAAAGCATTGTGTTTTGTAAAAGCATTCAAAACACATGATTTATGCAATTATTAGCCTTACTATCCCTTTTTCATAACATCCACTTCAAAACCGAAACCACGCATATACCCATCATCTTTCACAAATACCATCAACATTTATTTGAGCAATTCATGCATTTCATACAACACCCAATATTCACCCAGTTCAAAATACGAGCAGCTATCTCTATATACTCACAAAATTCCCTTACCTGGAATCGCGATGCGTGATTCCACTTCCTTAAGCTGCTTACTCGTACAGATCGATTCGTCTTCAACGAACTCTTCGGGACTGCACAAAATCGTATCCCGCATTATATTCGATCCATATTATGCAACCCTTGTGCTTGCTATAGTCAATTTAACCTATAGCCTCTATTGAAGTTTATTGGGCCTCGTTTCATTACTTTACCCATAGCTCGAGTCTATGGATCTTCTTAGGCCCATTAACTTACTCAAAATCGATATCAAATCGATATTAAGCTCATAGTGTTCATACTTCATGAATCCCCTCACTATGGCATTAATCAAGCATATTTATACCCATTTCTACAATTCCTCCAAACTCACAATGTAATCTCATTTAACCATTTAAAATCATAAACATTGCCCCAATAACAACTTTAGCATGCCATAAATCATAGGCTCATTCAATCCCACATATCATCACATTATACCCATTTTAGATTTCTAGGTCACACCACTTCCACTACATTCTTAGGTAGTTTATCCATCAATACTCATACCAATCAACTCCAAAATCAATTAAATAGCTAATGCATTTAGATTGGAGTGTTAGAATCTTACCAATATGATTTCTCTTCTTGCTCCAATTGGTAATGCCCTCAACTCCTTCAATTCCAAAAATGGGAAAATGCCCTCTCACTATGTTGTTCTCCTCTTTGATAGGAACAACTTTGCCTCTAATGATCTCTCTTCAAATCTCACTGAAAATGGTTGATTTTTAGAGAGGGAAAATTAGGTTTTTGGGGTTGAAGTTGTAGGGTTAAGTGTTTTCCGAGATTTCCAGATTTTTCAGCTCTCCTTATATAGAAATGACTTGAGGAGATCGATCTGGTCCAAGAGGAGATCGATCTGGTCCCTTAAAATCCCTCTTTTTCACGGTATTTTTAAGCCTGAGATCGATCTGTCGAAGCAATGAGATCGATCTGTTGAGGCATGAGATCGATCTGTCGAAGCATGAGATCGATCTGGTCCCAAACAGAGAGCTAAGGAGATCGATCTGGCTGCTTGAGGATCGATCCTTTCACTTACAGAATGCTTGGCAGATCGATCTGGCTCCATTGGAGATCGATCTGCTCCATTCGTTCACCCAAATAAGAGCATTCTGGCTCTTCCAGATCGATCTCTCATCCTATGAGATCGATCTGGACCTCATGTTTTCCAGATTTCCTGCAGTTTCATTGCTGCAACTCATACCAACACACCCTCAATCTATTGCCATGGCCATTTCCTCATTCATCCACTTCTATAACTTGAAGATGGCATCCATTCGTACCTTATGCACATTGAAACTTGTGTGCATTCATTGTATATTCAAAGGTATGCAACATAAAACCAAATGGAAGCATAACTCCATTCCATTTTACCACACTACTCATCTTGAGTCTCAATCACATCTATCACTTGCTAGAATACATTTCTCCGTATTCATACTTAATGAAACTTGTATGTACGTTACAATTTATGTTACACATACATACATTGAATCCATGGACTTACATCAATCATACTTTACATCACAAGTCCATTCATATTATTTAATCCAAGTACACACATTACCCTTATACATATACGGGGTCTTACAACTACGCTGGGCGAGGGACATCTACCGCTGTTCGTGCGGGAGACCTCTACCGCGGTCTTTGTGGGAGACTATGCCGCATGCTTTGCGGGAGAATATGCCGCAGGCTGAGCGGGAGTCCTCTACCGCATGAGGTGCGGGAGTCCTCTACCGCAGGCATGCGGGAGACCTGTGTCGGGGGCAATGTGGAGTCCTGTGATGTGCATGGGCGATGGAGGTCTGCCGCTCAAGATGTGCGGCAGACTGTGAGGCGGCAGACTCCTCGCGCATCAGATACTCTGTCGCACCTCTAGGAACGGTGTCGCATAGCGGTTCTGTCGCCGATCTGCCACGTGGCCTATTGTTGGTTCGACACGTGGCAGGCGGATAGTTGCACACGTGGATCAGGTGACACGACCATCATCAATTTTAAAAAATAGAGATTATAAAATTTAAAAAATATTTAAAAATTTCAGAGATCAAATTTTTGTATTCAAAATAAAAGTGACAAATTATAATATTGAGATAGAATGTATTAAGCATACTGTGTCTAAAGTGTATGATTTTGATCATAAACTTAAATGCCAAAAATTATTGAAACATGTATATAGAATCTTATATAATTTGAATATCTTTGTTATATTTTCATATAACATACGTTACAACTAAAAATTTAATTTAATCAAATTATAAATTAATGTCATGTTTTCCATTCCATTTGTGGATCAATTGAACCATCAACTAAAGTGGTACATCAATCAAAATTGCTACTTCTTCAACTTAAAGAAGATTTTGTTAAAGAATCTCCAATAAAAAAAATTGTACACGAGATTAATTTTAAGATAAAAAATTTCAATTTCTTCAAAGACATGTTAGAATTTTTTTATATACTATCTTTATTTAATAAATTATAATATGAGTTTGATTTAACTTTTATAAATTTTACATGATTATATCTAATATACATATATATATTATTGTATTGTAATATATCATTTTCAAGTAAAAAATTTTAAATATACAAATACTGTCTTTTTTATAAATATAATAATTTATATTATAAAATTTCAAAAAAAATATAAGATTAATGAATTTATTGTTCTAAAAATATATATTTTCGTGCATCGTACTAGTTCAAAACTAGTTTTATATTAAAATAAAATATTTAAAATGTTAAATATTAATAAAAATTTAATAATTATATGTTATAAGTATATTTATATATATACTTTACATTATTAAAATTTTCAAAAAAAACATGCTTAAAATAAAAAAACCTTAAATAAAAATATAACTTAAAAGAAAATAAATAAATAAATGCTTCGGGTGCCATCAAATCTGAGTGCGATCCGATGACACAAATAAAAACAAAAGGAACAGGTGTTGAAATTATCCCTACCCTTAATTTGTACATTTTTTATTTTTTATTAAATTTAAATAATTATTTTATTTTTTAAAAATTTTATCTGAGGCAATATCAATACTTATCCGGAATAACCCAAAATAAAAGCCCGAACGCAGTTGACTGCCACTGGGTCCATTTGAAATCCTAAATCACTAACTATATATTTGTATTCGCTTTAGCTCACTTGAAACCCTAAATCACTGCCTCTTCTCTCCTCTCAACAGATCACAAAAATGGTAATTAGGGTTCCATCTTTGTCCTCCAAATACTTAATTTTTCCTACTTATTGCCATTAATTGATTGGTTTATCTTTTTCTGTGCCTTTTATTAGGTTTTATTTTTCTTTATCTGACTCAAAATTTTTTATCTAAATCTGCTCCACACTTCTTACGGTTTCTTTTGGCGCTAACTTCGTTTTAATGTGTGTATTTTTTTTTTGTGTATAATCTCTGGTGGCCAACGAAGATTTTCAGCACATTTTACGTGTGCTGAACACCAACGTTGATGGAAAGCAAAAGATTATGTTTGCTTTGACCTCCATCAAAGGTATCGGAAGGCGTTTCGCTAACATTGTTTGCAAGAAGGCTGATGTAGACATGAACAAGAGGTTTGTTTTATTTGAATATTTTAGACAATGAAATGCTGTTTTTATGTCAATTTTAGGTTTAATTTCGGGATAACTGAGATGTATAATGTCAGGAAGTTTGGACTATGTATGCTTTTAGGTATTTCATGTTAAAACGATTAATTTTAGCATAGATGTGAGTAGATTGATGTGCTTGTAGAAGAAAATTATGAGTTTTCATCCATTCTATCTACTTTAGATTAAGTAGTCTTCTAGTCTGGAATCATGTATATAATAAAGTATAGGCTGTGGCCTGAGGTTGTTGTCCAATGGTATTCAGTTTTTGGTGGTTTATTGTGGAGATCATATTTGATTTACTTTTTGTTATCAGGGCTGGTGAATTGACAGCGCAGGAGCTAGACAATCTCATGACCATTGTTGCGAACCCCAGGCAGTTTAAAATCCCAGACTGGTTTTTGAATAGGCAGAAGGATTACAAGGATGGAAAGTATTCCCAGGTTGTGTCTAATGCTCTTGACATGAAGTTGAGAGATGACTTGGAGCACTTGAAGAAGATCAGGTTAATTCTTTGGTTTTACAGATTTGTGTAATAATTAATCTTAGCACTTGTGTATTTTACGTGCTTGTTATTTGATGCTTAAAATGATGAGTGTTGCTGTTTAATTTTAGTTTATGTTTGCCGCAGTGCTCAAACCTTTGGCCATTAGTAAATCCTTTCACATTCTTAGTAAGCATTTTCAAGCATATGACTGAATAATTTGAACAATTTATTTGAGACATTCTCTTCTGTTACTTGTTTTTGAGACAGATCTGGACAAGTTTGTTCAAATGTTTATATGCATCTTTTCTGATTTTCTATTGGACTCTTACAATGCTTTGAATGGTTGTCAGGTTATTGTCAATTATGATATATATTGCATTTGTTGCCTATATAATCAACCAGACATAATGGTACACTAAGATTTATCATTTACCATAAAATTGTAAAATCATATATGTTTAAATGTTCTTTGGCTTCCACAAAAAAATTCCTTTAGTTAAACTTATTTGTGCCTACTCTTTGACTTTCTCTTTGTTCCGAGTGCTATGGGTTAAGATTCTTGAGAAATGGTTTGGATCTTGGTTGGTTCATTTTACTATTTGTGGTTTAGCTTCTATCTTTTAGGGTATGGGATGGCTGCTAACGTTTGAAATACTGTCCTGCAGGAACCATCGTGGTCTGAGGCACTACTGGGGCCTTCGTGTCCAAGGTCAGCATACCAAGACTACCGGTCGCAGAGGGAAGACTGTAGGTGTGTCTAAGAAGCGATGAATGTTTCATGTATATATTTTGAACAAATATATAGTCTGGCAGAGGATTTATTTCCTTGCTTTTAAGCACTGCTTGCATCAATAGAAATTTTGAATGAGATTTTCTTTTTCAGAGTTTGTTCTAAACCTTGCAGAAAGTTGTTGTGTTTTAATCAATTGTTTGACCTTTATCTAGTGATATTTATGATTAACTGTTGTTTCTTTGAATTTTCAATTCCTTTGGCGCTTTTCTGGTTTATTTTATGCTCAAATATATGCTCCAGGAAGAATAAATATTTTTGTATTTTATTTCTGCATCTTTGGAGCTTTGTTGAGTTTTCAGCTAATAAATATTTGAAACCTTACTTTCAAAGGGCAATAAAAGCGAAAGAAGATAAACAAACTTTTAAAGTCATCCTATAAATAAAATAATTTTTTTTTTAAAAACTAAAAAATTTTCAGGAACTTGTAACCATGAAAAAAGAAACGATAAGAAATCTGTTAAATAATTTATAAAAAAAATGTTAAATTAGATTTTTTTTAGGTTAAATTTTAGAATTTATTTTTTGAACAGAATAGTTTATTAATTGTTAGGATTGAGTACAACTTCCATGACATTATCAGGGCAAGTTTACATCCAATAAACATCTTCTGAGCAGCCATAAACAACTGATTAGCCCGCAGCTTGGCTTCTTCAATCAGGTTTCCTGTATGGGAGACAGATCATGGCATCAGCTCTGAATTTTCCTAATAATTCCCAATCATTTTTTATGCAAACTCAAGTGCTTTGGTTGTTGCAAAAGCTTTCCTCATCTGTTGCCTGCATTACTTCTGATTGGAAGGCTCCCATAACTGATCCTTATTCATTACGAGCTATCACTCTTATGCCTCCTACCTTCTCTGCATCTTTCAAGCCTCCATCAAAGTTTAGCTTAATGAAACCATCACGTGGTCTTTTCCATGTCAAAGTGGCTATCGCTTGATGAATTTCTCTGAGCTGCAGTTCTTGTCTATGCTCATGCTAGTAGTCTTTAGCACCCTTCTCTGAACTCTTCATTCCTATTCTTCCAGATTACTAGATTACCTGTAACAGAACCAAGCTTTCTTCAAAACCCTCCTTATCAAGTTCTTTTGCGGCCTCCATAAACCAATCAATAACAGATTGGTTTGCCATTGGGTTCCATGCAATAGCCAATGCTGTATGAGACCATACAGCCTCTACTGTAACTCAACTCCTGAGAGCGTGAATAATGGACTCTTCCTCAGTTCCACATCTCGAACAGGTCACATACATAATATTTTCCTTCACAAGAGCTTGGCACTACATTGCAGAGCTCCATGGCTAAGCCTCCATGCAAATTGTCTAATTTTATTTGGAATTGCTGCTCTCCATATAAACTTCAGACGACTCTTCCTTGTTCCATGTCTACTATGTTAACATCCTGTGACAACCTAGTGTTGTCCATAAGGCGCCTATATCCACCTTGAATTGTACATTGTCCTGATCTATCCCATTCTCACACCAATATATCATTTGTTCTAACTTTTCCCAACGGAATAGCAAATATCTTCTCTGCCTATTGTGCTGTGAATATCTCTTCAATAACATATGGTTTTTCAGGTCATTTGTGTCTTCTTTTATTAGATCATTAACCCAAGATAAGTGTTCTGCCATTGTTGATTTTGCTGCTATTATAAA
Source organism: Firmiana major (assembly GCA_033439115.1). Classification (NCBI taxonomy): domain Eukaryota; kingdom Viridiplantae; phylum Streptophyta; class Magnoliopsida; order Malvales; family Malvaceae; genus Firmiana; species Firmiana major. The sequence continues at coordinate 35,297,709 of CM065907.1, read as the reverse complement.
GCCCTCAAGGCCAAGAACCCACTTATTAGTTCATATATTCACAGATTGTTCATGTCCAATCCTCTAACTTAGACCATCCTAAAGCACATCACATCCTGCGAGTATACTCCTCCAAATGAACGATGGACACCATCCTATCTTAGCCTCCATAAAAGGAAGTTTTTGGAAAGTACTGATGTCATGATTGCCCGTGACTTACTAAAAATCACCACAAATTTTTCGCATTTTACTTACATTTCCTTATGTCATAATTCAACCACCAAACCGTTGAGCTATGATTCAGTATTAGTCACATCATCCATATTCATTCCGTAACATGCATACATATTAATAAAATTATCTATTGACTGTGAGTACTCATTCACGTACGTAAGTTTACATATATAAATTTCAAATACATATACATATACATCCCGACAGTACATTCGTCTACATAACTGTGCTTTTACATTGTTCAGTACAGAACGTTGCGAATGTGTATACCTTTCGTGCGATAGGTGTGCAGCAAATAAAGGAATATTAGTCCTCAGCCGCGCTCAACTATTGCGGACGCTCTGTAGATAGTGAGAAAATGAAAGGGGTGAGCTCACTAGCTCAGTAAAGAAATAAGGCAAGCAAGTAGATAATCACACTATCTACAAAATATAATGCTCATGCCTTAAAAACATTCTTTTTTTGATTCACATCTAAAGCATGTATCTTTCTTTGAAAGCATTTACACAAGTAAGTATATATATAGATACAAATTGTCAGTATAAAATGAAAACATGTTGGTTTAGCAACCTCAGCAATTTATGCACATTGCATTGTCATGTAAATACTATAAATCACATTTCATTATGCCATATCAATTAAATCAAAACAAATATGGCATATCATCATGTAAAACATGAAAATCTGGGCTTCACCCATCCCTCCGGTTTACCCATATCACACGCACAATGTCACATGTCGAGGTTCAACCCATCCCTCGGGTCTACCCAATTTATAAAACTCGTGACAATTCAAATAAGAAATCTCAGGTGAGGTGGAGTGAGATAAGATAGGCGACTACATGTTCGAGGATTATGATCATTTCCCCTTTATTGTGATCCCAGGCTACACAGTACTCGGTGTGCAGGGCCTCACATTTGTTGTAACGAGAGGTGGGTCAAATCCTCAACCGTCAGCCAACAACTTTATATGATCGTGTACTCACGGTACATCGTACTCCATGTGACATACACGGTACAAAGTACTCCATGGACCTAATATCAAGGTTGGGGTGTCTGCCATAGGTCTTAACCCTCATACCATGGATAATAATTTCGATAGCCCTCAGCCATATCTCAAAATGCACGTGCGAGCATATAATCGGTGCGACACATAGTCTGCATAGGCTCCAAGCATGCTTATTTCATGCTATCTCTTTCAAAACTACTACGTGCGAGTAAACTCCAGCACGATCTCATGCACAAGTCATATAAATCTAGTTCGAGCAATGCTCACAGCTCTATGGCATGTAAAACTGAGTACGAGCAATACTCCAGTACTCTATCATGCATCAATCAATAAAACTGAGTACAAGCAATGTTCCAGTACTCTATCATACTCAAATCGCATTAAAATTCAAGTACGAGAAATATTCAAGTACTATGTGATGCATATCATGTAAAATCTAGTGCGAGTATCACTCCAGCACTAATAAATGTGGAAAACATATAAAATCCAATGTGAGCTGTGCTCTAGTATGATTGGTTTTCACACAAATCGATAGATGACTTATTTCAAATGAATTCACTTAATTATATCAAATCGGCACTATAATGTATTGTTTTCACATATAACATGAAAACATCAGCCAGTCTCTCCATGCAATTGTCGAATAACATTTAAAACAATCGAAAACATGCTTTCTAAGCTTTTTACAACTTTTCTAAAAAATTGACTTTTTTGACTAACTAGGGGTAAAATCGTAATTTGCCACTATCAGGTTGCTATAAATATTATTCACCTTGTTTGACCCTAAGAGTTTTTAAGTGAATGTAAAAGTAGACGAAAATACGTGCAAATATCTCTAACTACCAACAAAAGTCCCTTACCTAGGATCACGTCACGTGATCTCACTTCCTCGGTACTGCTTAATCTCGCAGTCGATCAGCTTCCAATATAAACTCTGGAGTTACATATAACTATTCATCAGGTAAATTATACTTTTTCTACTGTATTACACATTTAGTACAGTTTATTTCACTTAAAGGGCCTGTTTACTCTTAATGGGCCTAATAGTGTCTTAAGCCCATTTCATTTTACTATTCATTTTAGTCAGGCTTATTGGGCTTGTAGGGCCCATCAACTCTTATTGGGCTTGTCTGAGGCCTATTGCATCACATTGGGCCGAAACCAATTGGGCTTGGTCCATTGGATCTCTCAGCCAGGGCATGTGGTCGAGAGCCATCACGCCTAGCCATGCCGCCCATGGCCGAGCACCACACCACCATCATGCCAATCTCACTTTGACATTTTAACAAACACTTGTGTTGAGTTAATGTATTTTGAAATGACAAAACAAGTTAATACAATAATGTTAAAATGGTATACAAACATGTTTAGAAGATATCAGGACCAGAACTTAGAGTTCTGCTGATGAGAGATCGATCTGGGGTATGAGAGATCGATCTCCTGGGTTTATATTTGATGAGAGATCGATCTCATGATGGAAGAGATCGATCTGGCAAGCCTTAAAACGGTGTAAAGGGTTTAAGGTAAAAAGAGATCGATCTGCAAGGGTTAAGAGATCGATCTGCTCTAAGTCAGAGAACTTAGGAGATCGATCTGGTAAGGAAGAGATCGATCTGCTCAAAGTCAGAGAGCTTAAGAGATCGATCTGGTGTATTGAGAGATCGATCTTGCCTCAAACAGAGAGGATAGGAGATCGATCTGCCTATTCGACAGATCGATCTGCCTCTGCCTATTTAAACTAACAGATCGATCTGGTAATGTATGAGATCGATCTCCCTGTGTATTTGTGCTTTGTCATTGCAGGATTTAAAACTAGGAGATCGATCTGGCCAAGATAGGAGATCGATCTGTCTGACCACTGGAGGTTCCCAACGGCTATTTTCTTCAAATCTCAACGGGAAAAACTGCATTAAATGCTCCAACTACCCAACCTTCAGTATATAACCAAGCATTGAAGACAAAGCAAAAAGAGAGAGACTATCACTGAACATTCCAAACATTCTCAAGCTTTAATTCTTTCATTCCTTGTATCTCTATTGCTGATTAATTGAGATTTATTGTACAAGCTTAAGTACTACAAGCTTTGTTAGTCCTACCCACTGAAAAGCCTTATTCTGTATTCATCCTCACCTTAAAAGAAAAGAGGATTGTTCCTCAGTGAGTGTTATTGTAAAAGGGTGAATACATTTCCTGTATTGTTAAGGGTAGAGAGGTTATTCCTTAACCTGTAAAAGGAACTTTGTAAACTCTATTGAAAGAGAGAAAGAAACCACTTGACAAGAAGGTCAAGGAGAGATGACGTAGGCAAGAGTTGGCCGAACCTCTATAAGTTGCTGTGTTTGTTTCTCTTTCCCTCTCTTTGCATTAAATTGTTATATTGCACTGTTTTATTCATTATCACTTGTGTTTAAATTGCGATTAATTTAAAATCGGTCATAATTGTTAGAAAACCGATTCACCCCCCCTCTCGGTAGAGCCAACAATTGGTATCAGAGCTAGGACTCTTTAATCACGTAGGAACAACTTCCTAAGAGTAAAAACGATCAAATGGCTCTTAACAATGTAACAACTAGTTTGATAGGAGAGGGGCACTCCACGGTTAGACCTCCCATGTTCAATGGTGAACATTATTCATATTGGAGGACTAGGATGATGCTATTCATTCAAGCAAATGACTATGAAGTATGGAGAATTATAGTTAAGGGACCTCAAATCCCTACAAAGAAAATAGAGGGAAGAGATATTCCCAAAGAAGAAGATGAATGGGACTCTAATGACATTAAATGTGCACAACTAAATGCTAAAGCTATGCACACATTATTTTGTGCTTTAGGTCCTAATGAATATAATAGAGTATCCGGGTGTGATAATGCCAAGCAAATATGGGATAAATTGGCAATAACTCATGAGGGTACAACCCAAGTGAAGGAGACAAAAGTAGGTATGCTCACACATGATTATGAGCTCTTTAGGATGAAGGAAGAAGAATCCATTAGTGATATGTTCACTAGGTTTACCGATATAATTAATGGATTAAAATCTTTAGGAAAAATATATTCTAATATTGAAATGGTAAAGAAGATTTTAAATAGCTTACCTAAGTCATGGGAAGCTAAAGTGACAGCAATAGAGGAATCTAAGGATCCACACACATTATCCTTAGATGAATTAATAAGTTCCTTGCTAACTTATGAGATGAAGCTTAAAAGAAATGAAGAGCCACCCAAGAAAGTGGGTGTTGCTCTAAAATCCACTGCTGAAAAGGAAATTAAAAATGAGAGTGGCAGTGAGGAGGATATTGAGATGGCAATGTTTGCCAAAAGATTTAATAAATTCATGAGGATGAGAACTAGCAATAGCAATAGGAGAAACAATAGGAGAGAACAAGAGGAATTAGGTAGAAAAGACTCTATTGTGTGTTATGAGTGTAAAAAACCTGGACACATAAAATTTAACTGCCCTCTCCTCAAAAGATCTAATGATAGGTTTCATAAAAAGAAGGCAATGGTCGCAACATGGAGTGACAGTGACTGCTCCGATGATGAATCAAATGAGGACATTGCCAACCTATGCTTCATGGCTATTGATGATGATGAGGTAACTTCTAATATCAATGAATACTCTTTTGATGAACTGCAAGATGCATTTGATGATTTAGCATTAGAGTATGAATCTATGAGCATGAAGTATAAAAAGTTAATATCAAAACTAAAAAGGGAAAATGAGATAATGTTAAAAGATAAATTGGAATGTGAGGAGAAACTAGAGATTGCAAATCTAGAAATTGGTGATCTTAAGGAGAAAAATAGCAGTTTACATAACTCCTTTAATAGATTTCACATGGGGCAACAAAAGCTAGATAGCATGTTAGAAACCCAAAGGGCATTTTTCGACAAAAATGGCTTAGGGTATAATGCACAAAGTAGGGAGACCCATCTTAAGAGTTTTATGGCTAGGAAGAGCATGAATAAACCTGAAATTACTTGGTCATATTGTAATAAGAAGGGACATAAGTCACATTATTGCACTAAAAAGATGAGGAATCTTAAAGGAAAAATTGTAAAAAGGATATGGATTCCAAAAGAGGTAATTCATTCCAAGGACTGCAATGCATTAGAAAAATGGATCCCAATGGGATCAAGAATTTCATTTACTAACCTCCAAGGACCCAAGAGAATTTGGGTACCTAAGACTTGAGTGGGTTTATTTTTTTTTTTTTTTTTTTTTTTTTGTTGTAGGTGATTGAGCATAGCCACAAAGCTAAAACAAAAGAAGCTTGGTACTTAGATAGTGGATGCTCAAGGCACATGACGGGTGATAAAAGCTATTTCAATTCCTTCAAATCGAAAATTGGTGGAGAAGTCACTTTTGGGGACAACTCCAAAGGCCAAGTGGAAGGAAGTGGCTCAATAGGTAATAATCATTTCTCTTTAGAAAAAGTATTACTTGTTAGGGGTCTAAAGCATAACTTGCTAAGCATTATCAACTTTATGACAAAGGTTACAAAGTAATTTTTGATTGCATGAAATGTAATGTTATAGATCCTAAGTCAAATAAAATTCTTCTTCTAGGTCATAGGCAAGGTAACATATATATAGTCTACCTTAATGAACTCAAAAACGAAAACTTATGCTTAATGGTAGATAACAAAAAGGAATCTTGGCTATGGCATAGAAGACTAGGTCATGCTAGCATGCATGTGCTATCCAAATTAGCTAGAAAGGATCTAGTCATAGGCTTACCCAAACTATCCTTTAATCATGAAGAAATATGTGAAGCTTGTGTTAAAGGAAAACACAAGAGAACAACCTTTAAGCCTAAGAATAGTGTATCCACCACTAGGCCTCTTCAATTACTGCATTTAGACTTATTTGGACCAACTAGAACCACTAGCCTAGGTGGGAAACACTATGGTTTTGTAATAGTTGATGATTACACTAGGTACACTTGGGTGTTCTTTTTGAGAGTAAACAATGAAGCCTTAGAGAAATTCATAACTTACTCAAAGGTGACTCAAAATGAAAAAGGATATACAATAACAAGCATTAGAAGTGATCATGGCAAAGAATTTGAAAATATAGGATTTGATGAGTATTGCAATGATCAAGGAATAAGTCATAACTTTTCAGCCCCTAGGACACCACAACAAAATGGTGTAGTTGAGAGAAGAAATAGGACTTTGGAAGAGATGGCTAGGACCATGTTATGTGAAAATAACTTGCCAAAGTACTTTTGGGCTGAAGCTATAAACACATCATGTTATATAATCAATAGAGCTATGATAAGACCCATGCTAAAGAAAACTCCTTATGAGCTCTACAAAGGAAAGAAGCCTAATATTAGTTACTTCCATCCTTTTGGCTGCAAATGCTTTGTTCTAAATAATGGAAAAGATAATTTAGGAAAATTTGATGCCAAAAGTGATGAGGGAATATTTCTAGGATATTCATTGAATTCAAAGGCTTATAGAGTTTATAACAAAAGAACATTAATGGTTGAAGAATCTATTCATGTTATATTTGATGAATCAAATAATATATCTAAAGATTCAACCAACAATGATGAAAATGTTGAGATATTTGATGGAGGCTTAGAAGATGACTTTCTAGAAAAGCTTGATTTGAATAAAGAAGATGAAAAAGAAATAGAAGTTTTAGAAAGAGAACCTAGAGCACCAAGAGAGTTAGGATATGTAAAAGATTGTGAAATAGTAGGAGATCCAACTCTTGGAGTTAGAACTAGGTCATCCTTAAGGAATATGTGCCAATATATAGCCTTTGTATCTCAAATAGAGCCTAGGAATGTCAATGAAGCCTTAGAGGATAATAATTGGTTCCTAGCAATGCAAGAAGAGTTAAATCAATTTGAGAGAAGCAAAGTATGGAAACTAGTTCCAAGGCCTAATGATCACTCAATAATTGGAACTAAATGGATATTCAAGAACAAAATGGATGAAAATAGTGTGATCATAAGGAATAAGGCTAGGCTAGTTGCTCAAGGCTATAGACAAGAGGAAGGCATAGACTATGATGAAACATATGCACCGGTAGCTAGATTAGAGGCAATAAGAATGTTACTTGCCTTTGCATGTTATAAAGATTTCAAGTTATATCAAATGGATGTAAAGAGTGCATTCTTGAATGGTTTCATTAATGAAGAAGTCTATGTAGAGCAACCTCCCGGATTTGAAAATCATGAATTTCCTGAACATGTTTTCAAATTGTCTAAGGCACTTTATGGGTTAAAACAAGCTCCTAGAGCTTGGTATGAAAGGTTGTCAAAGTTCTTAATAGAAAAAGGATTCTCAAGAGGAAAGGTAGACACCACATTATTCATCAAAAATAAAAATAAGGACTTACTAGTTGTACAAGTATATGTAGATGATATTATTTTTGGTTCAACTAATGAGTCTTTATGTCAAGAGTTTGCTAAGATCATGCAAGGGGAATTTGAGATGAGCATGATGGGAGAACTCACATTCTTCTTGGGACTTCAAGTGAAGCAAACAAAGGATGGAACTTTCATCAATCAAGCAAAGTACACCAAGGACTTGCTCAAGAGATTTGGAATGGAGAGTTGCAAACCTCAAGCCACTCCAATGGGCACCAACATCAAGCTTGACAAAGATGAAGGTGGTAAGTGTGTAGACACTAAACTCTATAGGTCTATGATTGGATCATTGCTTTATTTAACTGCAAGTAGACCAGATATATTGTTTAGTGTATGCCTTTGTGCTAGATTTCAATCCTCTCCTAGGGAATCACATCTATTGGCAACTAAGAGAATTTTTAGATACCTCAAAGATACTCCCTCACTAGGACTTTGGTATCCCAAAGACTCCACTTTTGCCCTTCATGCATTTTCAGATGCTGATTTTGGAGGCTGCAAAATAGATAGGAAAAGTACTTCAGGTACTTGCCAATTCTTAGGAAATAGGTTAATTTCTTGGTTCTCCAAGAAGCAAAACAGTGTAGCTCAGTCCACAACTGAAGCTGAGTATATAGCAGCTGGTAGTTGTAGTGCTCAAGTGTTGTGGATTAAACAACAAATGAGAGATTATGGCATTGACATGAAACAAGTGTCTATTAAATGTGATAATACCAGTGCCATTAATCTGTCTAAGAATCCTATTCAACACTCCAGAAACAAGCACATAGAAATTAGACATCACTTCCTTAGAGATCATGTACAAAAAGGGGATATAATCTTAGAGTATATTGATACTACACATCAAATAGCTGATATATTCACCAAATCCCTTGATAGAGATAGGTTCTGTATCCTTAGAGGTGAATTAGGACTCATGAGTATGCCTTAGGACTTTCATGTTGTAAAAATCTTGATTTCAAGTTGTTTTTTAAATGATTTCTTGCAAAGATTTTCTGGCAAAAAGGATGAGAGATCGATCCCCTTGAGATATAGATCGATCTCTATCCCTTAAACAAGCCTAAATTATCAAGGTTAAGCTAAGCAGATCGATCTTCTAACCATAAGATCGATCTCCTTACGTCTCTGTCTAAAGGCATATCATTTCGCACTGTCTTTGTACTGAATTTGCTTGAATGCAATATAAATTGATTGTTTATGAAAATGTGGCATTTTGTGAGTCAATATTGATTTTGAACTGCCATGGTTTTGACAATGTTGCATTTTGTGAGTTAATGACTATGTGTGATTGATATGACAAAAAGGGGGAGAAGAAACATGTGTTAAATGTTTAAAAGAAGTTAGGATGATTTAATTGAGGGGGAGTTAGGATGATTTAATTGAGGGGGAGTTAAGAGCTAGAGCTAACTAAGGGGGAGTTAAGATTTAACTAAGGATGAGTTAAATCTTTAACAAAGTCAAAAGCTCACAAAAAGGGGGAATTTTGCAAATTCACTAAACATGTTTATTGGATGAGTTTTGTCATATCAAAAAGGGGGAGATTGTTGAGTTAATGTATTTTGAAATGACAAAACAAGTTAATACAATAATGTTAAAATGGTATACAAACATGTTTAGAAGATATCAGGACCAGAACTTAGAGTTCTGCTGATGAGAGATCGATCTGGGGTATGAGAGATCGATCTCCTGGGTTTATATTTGATGAGAGATCGATCTCATGATGGAAGAGATCGATCTGGCAAGCCTTAAAACGGTGTAAAGGGTTTAAGGTAAAAAGAGATCGATCTGCAAGGGTTAAGAGATCGATCTGCTCTAACTCAGAGAACTTAAGAGATCGATCTGGTAAGGAAGAGATCGATCTGCTCAAAGTCAGAGAGCTTAAGAGATCGATCTGGTGTATTGAGAGATCGATCTTGCCTCAAACAGAGAGGATAGGAGATCGATCTGCCTATTCGACAGATCGATCTGCCTATTCGACAGATCGATCTGCCTCTGCCTATTTAAACTAACAGATCGATCTGGTAATGTATGAGATCGATCTCCCTGTGTATTTGTGCTTTGTCATTGCAGGATTTAAAACTAGGAGATCGATCTGGCCAAGATAGGAGATCGATCTGTCTGACCACTGGAGGTTCCCAACGGCTATTTTCTTCAAATCTCAATGGGAAAAACTGCATTAAATGCTCCAACTACCCAACCTTCAGTATATAACCAAGCATTGAAGACAAAGCAAAAAGAGAGAGACTATCACTGAACATTCCAAACATTCTCAAGCTTTAATTCTTTCATTCCTTGTATCTCTATTGCTGATTAATTGAGATTTATTGTACAAGCTTAAGTACTACAAGCTTTGTTAGTCCTACCCACTGAAAAGCCTTATTCTGTATTCATCCTCACCTTAAAAGAAAAGAGGATTGTTCCTCAGTGAGTGTTATTGTAAAAGGGTGAATACATTTCCTGTATTGTTAAGGGTAGAGAGGTTATTCCTTAACCTGTAAAAGGAACTTTGTAAACTCTATTGAAAGAGAGAAAGAAACCACTTGACAAGAAGGTCAAGGAGAGAGGACGTAGGCAAGAGTTGGCCGAACCTCTATAAGTTGCTGTGTTTGTTTCTCTTTCCCTCTCTTTGCATTAAATTGTTATATTGCACTGTTTTATTCATTATCACTTGTGTTTAAATTGCGATTAATTTAAAATCGGTCATAATTGTTAGAAAACCGATTCACCCCCCCTCTCGGTAGAGCCAACAACTTGGTTGACAATGGTCTTAAGCTTACTTAGTTCATTTAGGCATTTTATCAAACACATTGATTGCCAAATTCAATTCATTCACCAATTGATCAAATTGATTAGTTCTAACTATACCATAATCTTAAGCACATGCATACCAACCAATTCATGTCTTAAAATCATATGGGTATTCATCAATTTATCTATACCGATTTTCATCCAATCCATGTTCATGGTGATTTCATGTGTTTCAATACTTAAAACATATATCAATCAACTTAGAATAATTCATAGATTAACATATATGAATTTGGAAGCTTGAAATTATACCTAGCTTGCACTTTCACACTTGGTCGAAACTTTGTAGCTTCTCGGGTTACTCACTTTGGCTCCTTGATAGCCAATTCCAACATATGTTAATCCTCTCTCAATTTGGAACAACTTTCATGAAGATTGCAAGTTCCAAATATGCCTTTATCCTAGTGATTTCTAGTGAGAGAAAGCTTGACTATGTGTTTAGTAATGGTTTTCTCTTTTTGCCGAATGCTTAAGGAAGAAGATGATGTTATGTTGGCTGATTTTATAAGCCAAAGACTTAGGTATTAAGTCATGAATTTCAGCCACCTTAATTGACTTTTAATGGGTTAGGGTAAAGGTTACCAAATTGGCTTTTGTTACCATTTACTAATGGGCTTGAAATTTAACAATTGGGCCTAACTTTTGGACCTCTAGGTTTGGGCCTTCCTCATGGGCTTTCAGGTTGAAATTTTTCCTACCAATTGGGCTTTCGATTATCTCAATATTGGGCCCATAAATCGGCCCAACAATTCGACCTAATGAGCTTTACAAATTCGGCCCACACTTGTTATACCTTAATGGGCTTTAAGAATTTTAACTTTGTCTCATTACATTTTACCCGTTTAATTTAATCCAAAACCTGATTAAATTAATTTTCCTTACTTCAGGGGATGAGTATCTTGTATTTTAACCAAAAATATTTCTTCCCCAATTTTTCTCCACACTTAGGTTAATTTTTAACTATGGTTAGTCAACTATGGTCAAAATCCACTTTTCTTAATTACCATTGACTTTTCTTAACCATTGACCACATTTGACTTTTTTTCAAAAATTCGAAAGTGTCATATCTTATAGTTTACACTCTCGTCTTTATGTTTTGGCCGTTTCCGGGAGGCAAATATGTCTAAAACACCTTGAACGGATCATTTCGGACTCGTTTAGCCATTTTTTGACATTTTCTCTACTTCTATGTGTTCGAGACCAAATCAAACTAACTTTCCTTCATGAGCTCTTCATATTTTCTCATTATAAGTTCATCTCTTCAATCAGAATGATTCAAATTAATTTGGTTTAGCTCATGGCTTTTATTGCTCTTATTAGGCATTTATGTAGCTTATATGCATTTCTATTCATTATTTGTCATTTATATAGTAGTAAATACTCTTGTTATGATTCAACTATAATAATGAAGTGTTCGTACACATATGAATCATAAGCAATAAGCTACATAAAAATATGAGTCTGACAACCGAGCTTTGAGTACTTGGTGTAACAAGGATGAAGGATTATGAACTGACCTTCAACCTTGCTTACAAATTAAAGATTCATTAAAATGGTCAAAGTCCCTAAAGCCCATACCTCCAATGCTTTTCCTCGAGTACATATGGCTTCAATGCACCTAATAAATGCCTCTCCTTGATTCTTGGTTGCACCACCATAGTTACAAATGATGCTATCCAATTCTTTACACAATACCTGTGGTAAGCGAAAACAAGTCATTGCGATGAAGGGATAGCTTGCAAGACGGATTTTATAAAGATTTATTTTCCTGCTTGAGATAAAAAACCTTCAACTCCAACTCTGTATCTCGGGCTTGACTCTATTTCTAATAGCGACAAAGGCTATTCTTTTGTTTCTTTCTACAATTGTCGAGAGTCCAACAAACTTTTTTGGGTTGGAAATTGCCTGAATCTAAAAAATCTCAGTGAGTGTAGTTTTAACATGATTAGTAGCATTGGGGCCGAAGAAGAGATCAGACTTTGAAAATTGATTTTTTGCCCCGAACCTTTTACATATACCTCTAGCATGCTCCTCACTCTTTCACCTTTGGTGTGGTTTGCTTTTACGAATAGCAAACTATCATCAGCAAGAAATAAAAGACTGACTCGAGGTCTATTCTTACTAGCTCGAACTCAACTAATCAATCCCAATTATTGCTTTTGTTTCAATAGTGGTAAGAGCCCTTTTGTACAGAGCAAGAATGGATACGTTGATAGCGGATCTCTCTATTTAAGGCGTCCTCCTAGAGTGAATGCGTTAGAAACAACATAATTGAAATTATTGAAAAAGAAAGAAACGCATTTCATAATTAAAGATGTCCAAAGTGAGTTGAATCCTAACTTTAGCATTATTGCTTCAATGTAGGTCCTCTCCAATCCATCAAAAGCTTTAGTCATGTCTAGCTTAATAGCAGCATAAGTATTTCTCACTTTCTTTTTAAGTTTAATTCCATATAAGAGTTCATATCCCACAATCACGTTATTTGAGATCAGCTTTGCGGGGACAATAATTGATTATTACTTATTCATATTGGTAATATATGTTTTAATCTATTAACCAATACTTTAGCAATAATATTGTATACGACGTTACATAGGCTGATCGGTTTGAAATGGGTCATATTTCTGGGGTTTTTATTTTCGGGATTAAAACAATACTAACGTGGTTCATTTTTGCTAGACTACCTCCCTCATTTAAGATTTTAAACAGAATTGGGTGACCTCACAACTTACAATATACCAGTATTTATAAAAAAAATGGCAGGCATACTGTCAAGGCCAGGTGATTTGGTGGGATGGATTTGTTTGATGGCTTCGTGAATCTCCTTTGCCTGGAAGTCTCGTGCGAGGAATTTATTCATCTGTTTAGTGACACAAGGAGAAATCGATTCTACGATTTCACTTAGGTCTGATTAACCTTGGGATTCAAATAGATTCTCAAAATACCTCTTAGCTATCTCTTACATGTCAAACTCATCCTCACACCAAACTACCTGCTCATTTTCTAGCCCATTAACTTGATTCATCTTTCTCCTCTATAATGCCTGAGCATGGAAGAAACTAGTGTTTTGTCTCCTTCTTGCGGCCAGTTTATCCTCGAGCGTTGCAAGCAGTATGTTTACTCTGCCTCAAGCACGTCATTTAGCTCGTTTTTTTTTTTTTTAATTGGCCTTCTTCTTCCAGGAAAGCATTGGTAGTGCATTTTCTGACTTCTTCAAGTTCCTTACCTTAGATGATTGTTTGACTCTTTGATGCAACCTCCAGAATTTATCATGGCCCCATTTACTTAGCTCAAGCCTCACTATTTTTATTCTACTACTAATGTGCGAAGAGGCTTCATTCTCCCAAGCCTTACTGATATGCTATTACATTCACTATCTTTGAGCCATGGTTTTAAATAGCGGCCGCTATCCGAGATAGCGGCCGCTATATTGCGGTAGCGGCCATTGCCGTTACCGCTATGCGTGAAATAACGATCATCACATCCGCAATGACCTAATGATCCGTTATTACTGTTATCGAGGACCGTTATTACCGTTATCGACTGTTATTACCGCTATCTAGGGTCGTTATTACCGCAATCGACCGTTATTGTCGTTATCGTCCGTTAAAAAAGTTATGCGATATTAAAAAAAATTCACGACCGCGATGACCGTTATGACCGCAATAATCTCCGTTATGTCCGAAACCGCAATAAACGCAACGCAACCGAAAACGTAACCGCAACCGCAATTTAAATCCCTGCTTTGAGCCATGTAATCCAAGAAGTTTCCTACAACGCCTTTGAGTTCGCTAGTTCCTTTCTTGATTATCATCAGAATTTAAAAAAAAAATAGGAAAATGATTTGATGTAGAACAAGTCAGATGTCTCCCTTCAAATAAAAGGAACACGTCACACCATTCTTAATTGCCAATAAATCAGCCCAGCTGTTCTTTAATGACTATCTATTAGCTTCTTTCTTTGCCTCGTAAAAGTATCCCCTTTATATCCAAGATCTTCTACATGCAAATTAGCAAGAACAACCCGAAGAGCTTCCATTTGAATAACTGATCTGGTTGCTCCTCTGCATTTTTCCTCTTCCTACAAAGTCTCACTAAAATCACTAAAGAGTAACCATGGTTTTTCATGTTCACCTGCCACCCTTGCATGAGATTCCATGTCTCCTTTCTCCTAGCAGTGTTTGCCTCGCCATATACGCCAGTCAACCTCCATTTTCACCCTTCATTACCTTTTTCATTGAAATCAACATGATTTTTACGGTAACTCTTTAAGTTTAAATCTATAGAATTTTTCCGAAACATAGCAAGACCTCTACTTCTATCCGCTTCAACGCCAAAAACAAAGTCCAATTTACTTTTTCCACTAATCCTGTCCAACCTTGAGAATTCATAGTTTCCATTATGAAAACTATGTTCGGAGCCTCCTTCCCTAAGAGTTGGTGAAAGTTTCAAATTTTCCACGGGTTCCCAAGCCCGTGGCAGTTCCACGAGAAGATTTTCATAGCGATTGAAGGGACTGGTGTCCAATCTCCATCGTTGATAATGTGAGTATTGCAAACAAACCTTCTTCTTGCTCTTTATTGTGTTGTGGCGAAAAGTCAACTAGCATAAGATCACCCTCCTCTTTGACTTGGTGTCTTCTCCTACCCGCTTCTAAAATTGATTTCCTTCTATTTCCTGAGCCTTGCCTAGCTATTTTTTTTCCACCAATGTTGACCTTTCGAGCTTCCACGATCCATATGATTTTGTTTCTCATGCGCGTGGTGCTCGACACTAACTCGTCCCCTAAGTGACAGATTATTTACTGGTATTTTATCAACTACCACCTCAGCAATACGTGGCAAGCCACCAGCATTTTCCTGAAATATTCCTTCTTCCAGTCGGAGTTACTAACATTTTGCTTCATGCTAGTAAAAGAGGTTGCAGCCGTTGACTCTTTATATAATTCCACAAATCCCCCTAAATCCCATAAAAAGTGGTTGAATGATTAGTCAACGATCCTTCTTGAAAACAATCCATAGAGCTGTCCACCTATTTATGTAATTTGCCTGTAGTTTCTTCGGTTTCCAAATTTAATGACCTTTCCACCTTTTTGCCTCCTATCATCGGTTCATTGCTCCGGTCATCCTTTTCTACAGTCATCTGCTCTATCTCTCCTGCAAAAGTCTGCCGCTTCAGTGGTGACGCTCGCAACCATTGTCCATAATATTGTTGTTTCTCATCGTCTTCTCCCTTTGGCACTTCTTTACATTAAATATCTGTGTGATTCTACCACACCCATAACAGAACATTAGCATCCACTCATATACTAACCGTCCTCTCATCGTGGCTTTGTTTGTTTTTTTTTTTTTTCAACATCTAAGAAAACAGCTCATCTCAAGGCTAAGAATCCTCCAGTTCTACCTTGATACTCAAGAACCGTGACCATCCTCCCTTTTCCAAGCAAACATTAATTGCTTTAAGTATTCTCAGCTTTTTCCCTATTTTTTCAGCATGTTCTTATGTTCGCATCCTGAAAGGAAGATCACAGACTCAGATCCAAAGCGAAGACTTATGAAACTCGAACTCTATTGGCCTTAATCCTTCATCTAGTCTAATAGCATAAGAAGCTGCTTATCAAAGGTCCATGGTGCACCCTCATAAACCCTACTTTTATCACCAGTCGAAGATAATTTAAAGAGAAACATATTCTCTTCAAGTTGGATGATGGCCACTGATTTTGATAACCTCCAAACTAGTGTCAATGTTCTCATCTTGCATCTCCATTAAACGGCCTAATGCGTAGATGGGATAAGCTTGGCATATAAATACGACATTATTTCCTTGCTCTGCCAATCACAGGTCGGGTGATCATATACTTTTCCATGATTTTGGTAAAATTGTGGACGTCCCTTTTAAGCTGGCTAATTTCATTCTCTCTTTCACCTTCTCCTTTTTGGTTAGGGTGAACAATGGTGATAGTGGTCCTATCATCAAAGTTCACGTGTACGAAGATCGACCAACCAGAGACCGCCACGTGTCAAACACAAATAGAAGAGACATAAGCCACGTGGCTGGTAAAGAGAGGTGGCGACACAGTAACTGGAGTGGGCGATAGAGTGTATGCGAAAGAGTCCCCTGCGGCAGAGTCTCCAGGCGACGCAATCTCATGGCGATAGAGACTGTGTGGTAGAGTATGAACGCGACAGAATAAGTCGCGATAGATCTCTACCGCACAGATCGTGACAGAGCTCTACCGCAGGGTTCGCGACAGAGCTCTACCGCAGGAACTGCGGTAGAGGTTCACGTAACTCTGTCGCATGTTGAACTCACCCGCACACCGTCCAAATCCAAGCCGCGACAGAGTATCCAATAACTCTGTCGAAGCCCAGATACGCGCCTGGGCCTCAGACCCGAATCCTATAGTTATGGGCCTAAAATATCCTCAAGCCCGGAAAGAACATGAAGCCCAACTTGATCCTAAAAGAAGTCTATAAATACACCAGGTATAGAAAAGGTAGGGGAGAATCTCTTTTTCTTGGAGACTGAATCTATTTTTTCTGGCATACAGAAACTCTGCTAAAAGAACTTTCTAACTTAATCATCGGAGTGCGCGTGCAGGGATAGATCCCTGCGTCTCTCTGATTTTCGTTGTTTTTGCAGAATATTCGATACACGTGGAAGGAATCGCATCAGCTTCACCTCTTTGTCGTTTAGCGCAACATTAATACGTGGAAGGAAACTTATCAGCATCATCTCTTTGTCGTTTAGTGCAACATCAATTGGCGCCGTCTGTGGGAATCAGAATAAAAAGTCAGATTCCCTATTAAAATGGTGAGGACACGTTCTGCAGCAGAAAATGTAGGGGGAGAGAATTCTGTGAGTCCCCCTGTCAGATCAGAGCAAGGACAGAGGCAGAATGAAAAGGGTGGCAGAGTGGCCTCGGTTTCTCTGGAGGAATTTGAGGCTCTGAAACGTCAGAATGAGGAGACGACGATAGCGTTGAGGGCTATGGTGAACTTCTTCAAAAACGCTCTCCCGCAGTTTAGCTTACCCCCAGAAGTGCAGCTGATGGTGGGGGAAAACATCCCGAGGCAGACTTACGAGAGAGGTCAACCCTCCACCATAGCGAATGCCGGACAAGGAGAAGGAGCGCAGAATACTGCCACTGGAGTGATTCCGAACTTTGCCGCGAGTTTGGAGGATAACCCTGCAACGACTTTGAGAGTAAACTCTACCGTATTTTAGAGGAAGCATCCCATGGCAGGATTATGGGAAGTGAATACTGCCACAAACCCGACTGAACAGAGCTCTCCCGCGGATCGCAGGCGGCGGAGTTCTCCCGCAGAGTGCATGCGGCAAAGCTCACCCGCGGATTGCAAGCGGCAGAACTCACCCGTGGCACATATGCGGCAGAGCTCACCCGCGGCATATGTACGGAAGAGCTCACCCGCGAATCACAGGCCGCAGAACTCACCCGCGGCATTTAGGCGGCAGAGTTCTCCAGCATGGCGCAGTATTTCTTCAGAGGAGTTGGGGCATGAATTCGAAGATCACAGGTCTGGGGAGCGACGGAGACAGAAGAGTCCTAACCCCCGGGACTGTTTCGAGGGTACAAGGTCAAATCCCGGAATGGGAGGTGCTGGAAGGAAGGATACAGGGCAGGCCCCTAGAGGCCGAGAAACCTTAAACGAGGAAGAGATACTTAGTCGGGGAGCTGAACATGTGCAAAGTCTCCGGAACAGAGGAGGAAGGAGTGCTTACCACTCGGACTCTTCTAGTCCCGAAGGAGGGGGAGCGCACTCGACTCGAGGGTCGAAAAATGTGGAGAAAGTTGTCGAAAAGATTTTGGAGAAGAGGAAACTGGTGTCTCCTGATGATAGTCAAAGAAGGAGGATTCTGTTCAGTTCGGAAATTATGAACAAACCCTTCCCGAAGAAGCTCAAGGTGCCTTCTATGGCCACCTACACAGGCAAAGCAGACCCATACGACCACATACAAAGTTATGAGTCCCTCATGTTGCTGCATGGATGAGAAGATGAGATCATGTGCAGAGCCTTTTCGCTTACACTGTCCGGGCATGCGCTGAAGTGGTTTAATGGGTTGAGCGAAGGTTCCATCTCATCCTTCGACCAATTGCGAAATAAATTTTTGAGAGTCTTCATGATCAATAGCCAGAGGAAGGACGCTACTTATCTGCTCACTCTTAAGCAAGGGAATAAAGAATCCTTGAAATGCTACGTAGATCGTTTTCGAGATGCAACTTTGGAGGTGAAAGATCTACCAGTAGGAGTAGCCATGGCTGCAATGCTGCAAGGGACGAAATCCGAGAAGTTGCAAGAATCCCTCTCCCTCGATCAGTCGGTAACACTTTCCGATCTGTTTGCTAGAGCCAATAAATATGTGGCTCAAGAAGAAGTAATGAAGATGGTACAGCCCCGGGAGACAAGGGAAGGAAGAAAGAGAGAGAGAGATGTACCCGAAAGAAGCTCTCCAAGACCCGTCAGGTTTGACAAGGCCCCTAGGCTCAAGTATGAAGGTTATACCAGATTGAATGAGCCTCGCACCGCGATACTAGCAGCTATTGAGGGGACAGGATTGTTGAAATTCCCCAAGAAGAAGATTGGAGATGTAGGGCGAAACTTTGACGCCTACTGCGAATTTCATGCTGCTCACGGCCACCCCACGGAAAGATGCAGAGACCTGATGGATCAGCTAGAGAGACTAGTGAGAGAGGGGAAAATTAACCGCTTCCTGCGGAGAAGTGAAAGGCCCCGTTATCCTCCGTGAGATCGAAGGAATGACCGTCCGCGGAATGTGCAAAATAATGATAACGGAAGAAATAGGCCAAGGAATGAGGTGTTCAGGCCTATCCCCCGGGGTAATCAGCCAGATAACGAACTAACCGCCTCGGCAATAAATGTTATCGCAGGAGGGGAATCGATGGCAGGAAACTCCTCTGCTTCTCGTAAGAGTTACGCGAGGTAAGCGTATCAGGTTCATGTCGTGATGGAAGAGAAAGCAGATGAAGAACCTATTGTGTTCACTCCGGCAGGCAAGGGTGACATTGTCGTGCCCCATGATGATCCCATGGTAATATCCGCAGTGGTGACGAAACATCCGGTGAGCAGAATCCTGGTCGATAACGAAAATTCGGTGAACCTAATCTATTGGAATTGTTTCGAGAAAATGAACATATCCGAAGATAGATTAAGACCTGTTATGACGCCACTGTATGGATTTACGGGTGAAAAGGTAAAGGTGGTCGGGTCCATAGAGTTGCCTGTGACTCTGGGAGAAAACCCGAAGGATGTGACCCGACAGGTATTGTTCATGGTGGTGAGGTCGACCTCAACTGCTTACAACATGATCCTAGGAAGGCCTGTACTGAATGATATGAGGGCGGTGATATCCTCTTGCTACTTGTTAATGAAGTTCCCTACTCCCAACGGAGTTGGGCAAGTACGAGGAGATCAAAGGAGAGCTCGTACTTGTTATATCGCTTCTACCGCTAGCAAAGGAGTGCAGAGAAAGGAGACTTTGTGCATAGATGACCCGCCCAAGCCTTAGCCTGTAGAGGAAATGAAAGCGATTGAGCTAATCAGAGGGGATGAAGAGAAGAAAGCATTTTTTGGGACTCAGCTGAATGAACAAGTAAGGAGGGAGATAGTTGAATGCCTGAGGAGGAACTCGGATGTTTTCACTTGGACCCCGACTGACATGCCCGGGATTAATCCTGAAGTGATTTGTCATGAGCTTAATGTCTCACCCGGACACAAACCTGTCAAGCAGAAGAAGAGGAATTTTGCCCTAGAAAGACAGAAGGCAATCACTGAAGAAATTAATAAACTTTTAGAAGCCGGGTTCTTTAGAGAGGTCTACTACCCCGAGTGGCTGGCCAACGTAGTAATGGTGAAGAAATCCAATGGCAAGTGGCGAATGTGTGTAGATTTCACTGATTTGAATAAAGCCTGCCCTAAAGATTCGTACCCCTTGCCTCGAATAGATAGGCTTGTAGATGAAACGTCTGGATATGAACTCCTCAATTTTTTAGACGCTTTCTCCGGATATCATTAAATTATGCTCCACCTAGAAGATGAAGAGAAGACTTCTTTTATAATCGACGATGGAACATACTGCTATCGCGTAATGCCGTTCGGTCTAAAGAATGCTGGAGCCACATATCAGCGAATGGTGAACAAAGTGTTCAAAGACCTTCTGGGAAATACCATGGAAGCCTATGTGGACGATATGATTATCAAGAGCTGAACAGGAGAGTCTCACGCTCATCAGATGTCCAGGGTATTCGAGGCGCTGAGAAGATTCAATATGAAGCTGAATCCCGGCAAGTGCTCATTCGGGGTGAGATCAGGGAAGTTCTTAGGCTTCATGATCACTGACAGAGGTATCGAGGCAAACCCTAAAAAAGTACAGGTAATTATCGACATGAAGCCCCCAACCACAGTGAGAGATGTCCAAAGGTTGACGGGCAGAATAGCAGCTCTGAATCGCTTTTTGTCAAAGTCCGCGGAAAAGAGCTTGCCATTCTTCAAAACTCTGCGGGGAGGGAAGAATTTCAAATAGACAAGTGATTGTCAAAAAGCTTTTGAAGACCTCAAAGAATATTTGAAGCAGTTACCTTTATTGACAAGACCTTTGGAAGTGGAGCAATTATATATGTACTTGGGAGTCGGTGATTTCGTCGTCAGCGCGGTACTACTGAAGAAAGATGAAGTATTGTACCGCCCCATCTACTATGTGAGCAAGGTACTGTTAGACCCGGAGATCCGTTATCCGCTGGCCGAAAAGCTAGCATTGGCCCTTGTGATGACCTCGCGTAAGTTGCGCCCTTATTTTCAGGTACACTCCATCAATGTCTTGACGGATCAACCGTTAAGACAAATCCTTCAGAAGCCTGAACACTCAGGGAGACTAGTGAAATGGGCAGTGGAACTTGGAGAATACGATATCACGTTCCAACCTAGGCAGACTATCAAAGGTCAAGCTCTGGCAGACTTCATAGTAGAATGTACTAGCCCGAGCGACAACCATGGGAAGGAAACTCAACCGTGGTTACTGTACGTCGATGGGGCATTAAGTGCAAATGGAAGTGGAGCAGGTGTGGTCTTGGTATCACCGGAAGGGAAATCCCTAGAATACTCTTTACGGTTTGGGTTCCCTAGTTCGAACAACATGGCAGAGTATGAGGCTTTGGTAGCCGAAATGAGGCTGGCAGAGAAGTTGCAAGTTCACCACTTGGTAGCACACAGTGATTCTCAATTGGTGGTAAACCAGTTCAACGGGCAATATGAGATTCGAGAGCCAATGCTGGCCCCTTACCTAAAGAAAGTCCAATCTCTGGCTCATACTTTCAAGAACTTCCAGCTGATACAAATCAATCGATTTGAAAACACACACGCAGATTCATTGTCCAAGTTAGCCTCTTCCAATAAGACAGGAGGAAGGATAGTGAAGGTGGAGAAACTCGAGCGACCTAGTATTGAAGAGGTCGAAGTGTGTGACATTGAAATGGGGGATGACTGGAGATCCCCATTCAAACAGTATCTCATCGAAGGTACACTCCCCCAAGATAAGGACGAGGCTCGTCGCTTAAGGATACAAAGGGCGAAGTTCACGCTAATCGACGGGGAACTATACAAAAGGGGGTACTCATCACCTTTGTTAAAGTGCCTAGGGCCAGAGCAAGCAAATTATGTCCTAGCTGAGGTGCACAAAGGAATTTGCGGTGAGCACTTAGGAGCTAGAGCCCTTGCTGCTAAGATACTGCGATCGGGATTCTATAGGCCGACATTGAAAAAAGATGCGACGGACAAAGCCCGCAGGTGTGACAAGTGCCAAAGGTTTGCACCAATAACAACAGCCCCGGTGACTCCCTCCCAGAGTACGGTACAACCAATTCCTTTTGCACAATGGGGATTGGACATTTTGGGGCCTTTCCCATTGGCCACGGGTCAAAGAAAGTTCCTGTTAGTTGCCACCGATTACTTTACAAAGTGGATTGAAGCAGAGTCTTTAGCTACAATCACGGAGAAGAAAGTGGAAGCGATGGTGTGGAAAGATATTATCTACCGGTTCGAAATCCCACGCATCTTAAATGCTGACCACGGAAAGCAATTTGATTGTGACGCCTTCCGTGAATTCTGTAAGCGCCTTGACATTCAGCTAAGGATGTCTTCTGTATCATATCCTCAAGCTAATGGACAGGCCGAAGTCAGTAATCGGACTATCCTTCATGGGTTGAAGACCAGGTTAGACAAAGCTAAGGGGGCATGGGTGGACGAATTGCTTAGTGTCTTGTGGGCATATCATACCACTAGTCGAGTATCAACTGGAGAAACCCCGTTTAGCCTCGTATACGGCACTGAAGCATTGATTCTCGTGGAAATTGGAGCACTATCACCCAGGGTGCTGCCTTTAGTGGAAGAAGAGAATTCACAAGGACTAAGGGAAAGCCTAGATCTGCTTGACGAGCATAGAGAGGCCGCGGCTATTCGGTTGGCATCTTATCATCAGAGGGTGGTCAACTACTACAATAGCCGGGTGAGAGATAGACCAATGTCCGAGGGGGATTTGGTGCTCAGAAAGTCACATATCACGAATGCCTTGAAGGAAGACGAAAAATTCAGAGCCAATTGGGAGGGTCCATTCAGAATCAAACAAAAGATTGGGCCCAACACCTGCATTCTGGAAACTCTGCAAGGGAAGAAAATAGGGAAAACATGGAATTCAAATCACTTAAAATTGTATTTGAACTAATCATTATGTTTTCTTTCTTGAACCTTATATTCTCACATTTTTGTCATTTGTTTACACTGTCACGAGATACTATTATCCGATCATTATGCAGATTGTTCTTTTATTATATCTCCAGCTTTCATATATCTAAATCTTGTGACAGGATACAGAAGAGCCGTAAGAGCCTGAGGCGCAATGCGTCACTGTGGCCTGGCGTAAAATCAGACGAGCCGTAAGAGCCTGAGACGCAATGCGTCACTGTGGCCTGGCGTAAAATCAGACGAGCCGTAAGAGCCTGAGGCGCAATGCGTCACTGTGGCCTGACGTAAAATCAGACGAGCCGTAAGAGCCTGAGGCGCAATGTGTCACTGTGGCCAGGCGTAAAATCAGACGATCCGTAAGAGCATGAGGCGCAATGCGTCACTGTGGCCAGGCGTAAAATCAGACGAGCCGTAAGAGCCTGAGGCGCAATGCGTCACTGTGGCCTGGCGTAAAATCAGACGAGCCGTAAGAGCCTGAGGCGCAATGCGTCGTAAAATCAGACGAGCCGTAAGAGCTTGAGGCGCACTGCGTCACTGTGGCCTGGCGTAAAATCAGATGAGCCGTAAGAGCCTGAGGCGCAATGAGTCACTGTGGCCTGGCGTAAAATCAGATGAGCCGTAAGAGCCTAAGGCGCAATGCGTCACTGTGGCCAGGCGTAAAATCAGACGAGCCGTAAGAGCCTGAGGTGCAATGCGTCACTGTGGCCAGGCGTAAAATCAGAAGAGCCGTAAGAGCCTGAGGTGCAATTGCATCACTATGGCCAGGCAATGGAAACATAAAGGCCGTAAGAACTGAAGACGCACTCGCGTCATGGTGGTCAGGCCTCAGAAAAAGGTATGTTTATATGTAAAATTCTTTCTGAAAATATATCTTTCCATCAAGAATTAGGGAGCATATACGAATAAACAAAACAAATATAAATATACGAGTAAAACAAATAAACAGACAAATGATGATAAATGATAAATAGCAGAGCGATGCGATACGAAGCATGAACAGAACTTTGATTTCATTCATTTAAGAAAATCTTTACAAGTACATCCAAAAAAAAAAAAACAACAACAGAATGTTCGAAAAGAAAAATGAAAAACAATTCAATCTGCATGAGGAGGAGGCTGGGGATCAACCGTCGACGGACCCTCGCTCTCTAAAGAATGCTGACCATCTTCACCATCCAAGTCGTCGAGGGCGCCAATAGGTTCGGGAGCATCGTCCAGGCTCACAGGCTCCCAAGGACCGGTAAGGTTTGCAAGATCATCTTGCGCAGTCCTCTTAAATAGCTCATCAGGAGGTTCGGCTCCCGGTTCATACTTAGTCCAATCAGAGGCCTCGAACAGCATCGCCTCGCGTGTATATTGGAGCTCAGGGAATTCTTCGCCTTCCCTATGCTTCTCCAGCCAGGATCTAGCAAGGTAAAATCCATATTTTACATATGGATTCGAAAAATCCTCCTTTCGCCTCAGGCAATCCCTAGAAAGACGGTACTCCTTCATGGCTTCCGCCCTGATGCTGTCAATCTCCACTTGAGTTAGAGAAGGAGTAGCTCGACTTTCTAGCTCGGTGACATATTGCTCGAGCTCCTGATTCCGATCAATTAAGGACCCATATTTGGATTGCATGCGGTCCAGTTCGGCTTGGGCCTGTTGAAGATCTTCATGAAATTTGTTAGACCTAGCCACCTCAACAGTAAGATCCCCCTTGGCCTGATTCAAATCTTGGCGTGCCTTCGAGAGCTGATTTTCTAAGTTTCGTACCACGTCTGGAAGCCCGGATAAGTTGTTAACGGTATTTGACAAGTCCATGACTTTGTCTTTCAAATCTCGGATTTCCTTGTCAGCTCGCTCCCGATAGGCTCGGTGTTGAGCGTTGTTGGCCGCAGTCCTCTGAGCAAGCTGAAAAGCAACGCAAAAGGTCAAACTCAAAGTATAGCAAAAAGAAATTAAACAAAAAAGAAAATGAAAATTACCCTCAGTGCTTCCATATCGGCCAAGTCTTCTCCCTTTGGATAATTCCTAAATATTCTCGCTTCGTCCCTCGGAAGAATAGTGGCCCAACTTAGTCGAGACGCTACCCCGGGAGAGTCCAAGGTATCATTGTCGCGAACTCCCGGGTAAACCCGAAACTCAGACCCCCTCATGATGTAACCACCGTCTACGGGATAGGACCTCTCATCAACAGGACCTATCCTCGGGAGAATTGGCCTAGTCCCCATTGACGGCTCGATGTACAAGTGCCTCCGATTCTTTCTTTGGGATGGAATTATATTGCATTCGGCACGCTCTTCAGATTGAGATCGTCCCGACGAACCAGAAGCCCTCCGTGAAGAGGAATGAGCTCTCCCTCTATCTCGAGAGGGATCCCTTTGTTCCGGAGGAGGAGGCATCACTTGTCTAGGAACAGGTGGGGTCCGAGCCCGAGGCAATTGAGGCGGAACTGGTGCCTCACTGGGAACATCATCAGCTAAGCGAGGCCTCTTTCTAGTGGGGTCACTAGATGGACCGCCCTCCGAACCTTGACGTGCCAAAGATCGTCGAAAATGGCTCATTTCTACAAAAAAGAGAAAGAACAAGTAAGTGGTCAAAAATGTGGTCAGAACCAGCAAACAATAAAAAAGCATGAAAAAGTTACCATCAGGAGAATCAAAATGCTCCTGAAGGGACTCTATGTTTATCATATCATCGTCAGGTAGAACCATGAAAGTTGAACCAAATCCTTCCCAGTCATTCAGATCAGCTAAAGGCTCACTGTCAGGACTAGATTCTATATTTATACTCCCTATATCTTCCTGCGGCCTTAAAAGTTCTGGGTTCAACTCAGGGGGAATCGAGGATGAAGGATTTGAGGAAGGAACAGAAGGGCCGACAATAGGGACGGGACCCACACCTCAGCCAGCAGATATCAAATTTTCATTTGATAAAAGACTGTCAAGACTAATGGGACTATCGACCAATAACCTATTGACATCTAAGGACAACTGTTCTCTAAGTGTAGAAATTCGGGGGCCCTTGGGGATTTCACGCCTAGTCTCCCAACGAGTAGGGAAATCCAGGCCCCCAGGCGTCTCCACAATAAGCGACTTCGATTCAAAACCGTGAAGCTTATTTGCGGATTTTTCGAATAACCTGTTTTCAAATCCAGGCTTATACACCTGCTGAAGCGAATAAGGAACTAAACTGGGGCTACCTCGAAACCTAAAAAAGGCATCAAGAAGGGGAAGAGACGGAGAGACACCCCTTAGTCGGCAATGCATGGTAAACCCTATTAGTTGCATCCATGCGTGAGGCTGCAGTTGTCCGGGGGCTATCCTGTGCGTCATAAGGAAAGAAACCCCAAAGTCGAATATCGAAAAACGGTGTCCTAATTCTAAGGATGCCCTGAAAATAACTATCCCGTCAGACACACGACGTATGTCGTTTTCTTGAGGGTTTGGAAGCCTATAGGAGTATCCCTCGGGCAAAGGAAACCTAGACATAAGGTCTTGGATGTCAGCTGCCTTCAAAGTTGACTTGACTCCTAGCTCTATATGCTTTCCTACACCATGGCCAGCCATTTTTGAAAGTTCAAGGAAAATCACGAAAGAAAAACTAGTGGCGACAGAGTTTACCTAACAGAGAAGCAGGAATACAGTAAACTATAGTGTTAGAGTGTTTGCAACAGAAGTACGGCAAACAACACGGGGCGACAGAGTTTTCGTCCATGCGATAGACTCACGACACAGTGATGCTTATACGACAGAGGTGCGAAAGTGTATCAACAACCCGCGATAGAGTTACAGCAGAGTGGCGACAGAGATGCGGTTGACTAGCGGCAGAGCTGCGATAGAGTGTTGAGAGAATGTGCGGCAGAGTGATTTTAAGCGAAAGAAGTTAGTAGCTACCGCGTTGACTGGGAGCATATATATTTAGGCGTGGCTGCATCTACACGCGTACGGGGATCTGCACGTACCTTGGAACAGTGAATCAAGAATCCTCTTTCGCAGGAAATATTCCTACCAAAGAGTGGGGAGCAATTGATAGTGGTCCTATCATCAAAGTCCACATGTACAAAGATCGACCAACCAGAGACCGCCACGTGTCAAACACAAATAGAAGAGACATAAGCCACGTGGCTGGTAAAGAGAGGTGGCGACACAGTAACTGGAGTGGGCGATAGAGTGTATGCGAAAGAGTCCCCTGCGGCAGAGTCTCCAGGCGACGTAGTCTCATGGTGATAGAGACTGTGCGGTAGAGTATGAACGCGACAGAATAAGTCGCGATAGACCTCTACCGTACAGATCGCGATAGAGCTCTACCGCAGGGTTCGCGACAGAGCTCTACCGCAGGAACTGCGGTAGAGGTTCACGTAACTCTGCCGCATGTTGAACTCACCCGCACACCGTCCAAATCCAAGCCGCGACAGAGTATCCAATAACTCTGTCGAAGCCCAGACACGCGCCTGGGCCTCAGACCCGAATCCTATAGTTATCGGCCTAAAATATCCTCAAGCCCGAAAAGAACATGAAGCCCAACTTGATCCTAGAAGAAGTCTATAAATACACCAGGTATAGAAAAGGTAGGGGAGAATCTCTTTGTCTTGGAGACTGAATCTCTTTTTTCTGGCATACAGAAACTCTGCTAAAAGAACTTTCTAACTTAATCATCGGAGTGCGCGTGCAGGGACAGATCCCTGCATCTCTCTGATTTTCGTTGTTTTTGCAGAATATTCGATACACGTGGAAGGAATCACATCAGCTTCACCTCTTTGTACTTTAGTGCAACATCAATACGTGGAAGGAAACTTATCAGCATCATCTCTTTGTCGTTTAGTGCAACATCAAATGGGTATACTAGAGTTTGCTGCCTCTTCTTGTCTCTCATACTACTCAGACCTTCGCATCTTTTTATTCACTTGTGGTGGCGAAACCTTGGGAGTTCTTGGTAGTGGAGTATCGTCAACCCTCAGTCTTCTTAGTGGGTATAGGGACTCCTTGGTATAGGGCTAAAGCTCCCTCACCCGATAACTCTTTTCTTGGGAGGCATAGTGGACTCAACTATGGTACCTCAGGCTATATTGCCTTAACCTTTCTTTGAGTTGGCTCTGATTAAGAGCGTTGCATATAAGAGCTAACTTGAGTTTAACTCTCAATGATAACGCCAATTGTTAATTGTGTGAACATTGTTAGCCAAATCGAGAATGACATTAGGATGTATGTGGTTCAATAATGTGCTTACATCCACAAAGGTAGCTGAGTATGTTGCCAAGTAACTAGTGTGAAGTGGATTCTTGACTAAGTATGAGCTCTTAATAGAACTGGTCGAGTGTTTGGGTGCAACTAGGGTACAAAGGAGTAAGAAAGGAATAGAGAGTAAAGTAATGTAAACAGAGCCTGCACAGGAATGAGAGCTAAAAAGATCTTTAAGTCTTGAAATGAGAGCCTATTTATAGGAAAGTGAGAGGCACTGAGATTGTGTCGTTTGTCACCATTTGGTGGAGTCTGACTGTCTGAAAGGAATCAAACTGTCTTCAAGCCATGAGATTGGGGAGACCAAAAGACTTAACAAGATCTAGGCTGGGCCTATTGGGCCAAGCTAGGTGTGGTTGTCTCTGGCAGATTCCATCTCGAACATTTTTCAACATTATTCTTGTAAGGTTGGCATTTCATGTGCAAATGAGTAGGATAATTATGCATGTCAGATATGCAAGCTTTTGCTATTAAGATAATTAATTACCAAATTGGAGAACCATTAAAGTAACCTATATTCTTTTACTAGTAAACTCAACATTATCACCTTTATTTCAATCCTAATAGCATTATGATGATGTGTAGACTCAAACAGAGAGGGGATGAATCAATTTATCACTAAATTCTCTAACTTAATAAAATTTTCTACCAATTCAAACAAATATAAACATAATTTATATGAAATTGAAGTGCTTAAAGTAAATGAGTAAGGAAGAGAGATTGCAAACACAAGATTTATAGAGGTTTGGCCAAACATAAGCCTACGTCTTCTCTCTTTGAGCTTCACATCAAGGTTGGTGATTCCACTATTCCAAGTGAATCTCTACACACCACTTTGAAGGTTGGTGAGATCTCTTACACTTCCTTTTATGGCTTAAGAAGAAACCTTTGAATTCCCACTTAGTAAGTGGCTACCCAACTTTCACAACTAATCCTCACAAGGGTTACACTCCCCTTGATTAAAAATATAGAGATTTGGAGGGAATTTGAGTAAACAATGAAAGTCTCACAAGGCAAGGGTTTACACAATGATGAGTACAAGTGAATTGAATAAAACAACAGAAGAATTTCAGGCTCAAGAATACTCTTTCAAGATTGAAGATGATTGCAATGTGCTTCTCTTAAGTCCCAAGGTCTTCAATGCTTGTATTTATAGTTCCATTAGTGTTGAAGATGATTAGTAGTGCATTAAATGCTTTAATCCCGTTGTTACTCACATTAAAATAGTCGTCAGAGGCATTCTGACTTAGGGGGATCGATGCTTATACCAAAGGGATCGATGCCTGCTCTTCAAGCCTTGCAAAAATAGCAAGTATACAAAAGTGGGATTGATGCCCTTCATAGGGGAATCGATCTCTCTGTTCAATGAAATAAGGGATTGTAACGCCCTAGAAATGTGGAATTTAGGGGTAATATAAAATTTTATTTTATAATTCATTTTTTACTTAATGTGTATTCCTGCTCAGTGTCAGTTCACATCTTATCTTTTCATTATTAAACTCTTCATATTCGATTATACTTATATCATTTTCAACGAAAATCTAGCAGCATAACCTCTTATTTATATATATATATATATATATATATATATATATATATATCCTTATCCTCCTGCAAATTTTTCAAAGCAAACACAAATATCTACAACCGGTTGATTTTACTTCCATTTTATTATCGAGACATTCAAGAGACTCTCAAACATCAACATCCAAATTTATTATATCACATAGTATCGAAACGACTCACTTTTCTCGAGTTACATATATATACAACCTTGATTACATCCCAAACATTTACTTATATACAAGCATATGTACTACATAAGTTGTCTGGATACAAAATGAATTATACCTTACACATGTACAAGAAATAGCCTGGGGAGAGTCTCCTCCACCAGCCTATGTCACGTACACAGCAGACACTGGTAATTACTCTAAGTAATCTGAGAGGGAGCGAAAATGAGGGTGAGCTTCAACTAGCCTAGAAAGGAGTGCATTTTAAATAAGAAACAATAAATCAAATCATTCGTAAAATAATGGTACAATTCACACCTTAGACTACGTGATAAAAATCATCCGAGTATATATACTCAAAACATCAACTCATTATCGTATTAAATCATATCTCATAATAATATGGATACTAGGTATTTACTATTCCTGTCGTGAAAGAAATCACCACTCCATCCTCGAAAGAGGGCATCCTCCGAAGAGGGAATCAAGTCATCCTCGAAAAAGGGCATCCTCCGAAGAGGGAATCAAGTACTTATGACTATGGTAAGGCTGTAAACTGGATTAGAGTCATACAACATCATCTCAATGCCACCTAAGCACTATCTCATATAAATAAGGGAAAGTATCATGACAGACACATAGAATATGCATAATATGGTCAAGGTCTAGCCCAATCCTAGGTTATCAACTAGAATTCTCGTGGGTCTCACTAAATTGACCCCTAGGTTGTCCTGACTTGCATGCTATTGAACCTACAGTCTCAAAACGTACCATTAATATAGTGGAAATAGTTTTGCATTCATCATAGAACTCATAATAGTTTTGCTTCATAAATCTCATACACACACACACACAAATATATATATATTGTCCGCAAAACTTTAAAATCATGTAATCGAGCTTAAATACAGCAAAACATGCACTCGGGTAAGCAAACTCGGGCCATAGGTCTTTCTCGGGGTTTATGCTTATTTCATAAAATATTTACATACCACCAATTGTTTATTTGTAAATAAGGAACTTAGGTATTGAAATCGGTTGCATCCTTAACCTAATTGAGGCTGAGGCAGCCCTGAATCGTCGGGTGTCGTGTTTACCTCATTTTACGTGCTAACATCTCGAGCTATCCAAAACAATTTCAAAACCATCAATTGATGCTCAATTTCATCTTTACTTCATATTTATATTCATTTGAAACTCAAATGGGGTCAATCAGACCCTTTTTGGATCATTTTTCCCACTTTCGCGGTTTTACCGATAAAGTCTTGGTTTAAGCTAATTCATTAGTTTCTTTCCATCAAATTTATAACTTATCAACCTAATAGCTTAAACATTTATTCCAAGCTCCACTAAACAATTCACAACACCCCAATTGTCTAATTCTCATACTTTTACGATTTTCTACTTAACCGAGCTATAAACCGAGTTTTTTGGTATAAATTCAACTGTCTATAACATCCAACACAGTCAAATTTCATCACTTCCTCCACCTACATATGCTGGCCGAAATTACACCAATCTCTAGAAATTATTTCAACAATTCTTGCTTAACTAAAAATTATCCTACAACATCAAATAATCACATATATGAACATTATCATCTTCCTTCAACTTCTTGCCAACTTTGACTCAACATTTTTGCTCCAGCAAGAACCCTAAGCTATAATTCAACATGTATATGTCTTGAAATCATAAAAAACAACAAGAAAAACAAACTAAAAACTTCAAAAATCAAAGCTTTCTCTCACCTCGGAACATGGCAGTTTCTGCCCCTGTTCTTCTTACTAGATTTTCACATAGCAAATGACCTCCTATGGGGCTGAATGTTTTATATGTTATAGAGGGGTAAGGAGGAAGATTTGATCCTTCTTGACCGTCACCTAAAAATGGCCGAAAGATGGCCGAAAAATTCACGCCATCTGGGTTACACAAGGATGCTTGCGACAACTTGTTATTGCTGGTTCTCTCTCATGGTATGTCAGTTCCGGATGATTCAAGAGCCTATGGAAAGCTTATTATATCTAGTTGGATTTTGGAGAGGCTCAGAGTTTTTGGACTTTCAGATGGGCTTCAAATTAGGTCAGGCCTGAAGGGTATACAGATTTCGGAAGCAGGGCAGCCCACTGCCATGTTTGTAAAATCCATACAAATTAGGTACGACCCATTTTCCTTCAAATGTCCATTTTCCAAGTGTTCTAATATGTCCCTAGTGTCTCACAATTTAGGGCCCACTTGTTTAAGAAAAATTCCCCGATTGAGCCAATTTTGCACGATTTGGTCAATACCGATCAAAATTGCTTAAGGTTTTCGGTTTACTTTAAAAATTAATTCTAACACCGAAACCTCATTATTTCCACTCAATTTTCATTCCCCATGTAAATTATGCCTTATACTAATTTCCTATGGCCTCAGAATAATTTTGTGAATTTCTATAATTTATTCTGAATTTATTTCGCTTACTAAGCCCATTTGCTCGGTTTAGTGTAAACTTGAGTTTCACTAACCTTTCCAATTTTAATGCCTTAGTTTCACTTCCTAATCATCAAAACAAACTTAAAATAACACTTTTTGAAGAATACTTAAACTTGCGTTCTTATCTAGAAGTGCGTGCCTCGAGCATTTGTTCCACTATCTCTGGCGTCTTGGTTATTCTGGGCCCTACATGAACATTTACATGAGTCTTAGACTTCTCAGTTTAACTTGGAACAAATAGTAATATGGGAAAATTTAGGTTTCGCATTCCTCCCCACCTTTTAGGAATTTGGTCTACCAAATTCAATCAGGTCCGTCCAATAAACACGGGTACTTTTCTTTCATTAGGCTCTATAGTTCCCAAGTTGCTACTTCTGTCGAGTGGTGCTTCCAGAGAACCTTTAACAACAAAATTCTCTTCGTCTGAAGTACATTTTCTTTCTTGTCGAGGATTTGGATAGGTTCTTCTATGTTGTTCATGTCTCCCTGAATGTCTAATGCTTTATACTCGATGACGTGGGAGGGATCCAGATTATACTTCCTCAACATGGAGACGTGGAAGACATTATGAATCCTAGAAAGCTGTGGGGGCAAAGCTAACCGGTAGGCGACATCTCCCACTCACTCTAATACCTTAAACAGACCAATAAAATGAGGACTCAACTTCCTTTTTTTTTTCCAAAACGCATGATACCCTTACTTGGAGACACCTTAAGAAATACAGAATCCCCAGCTTGAAACTCAAGTGGCCGTCTATGCACATCGACGTAACTCTTTTATCGACTCTGAGCAGCCCGTAATCTGTCACAAATAATCTGTACGCCTTTAACTGCCTTCTCAACAAGATTGGATGGATGCAAATACTTTCCTGTCACCCACTTCTTCCCAAACTATTGTGGATCTACACCTTCTGCCGTACAGAGCCTCATAAGGTGCCATACCGATACTGGCATGATAACTATTGTTATAGGCAAACTCGGCAAGGGGCAGGTGATCATCCCATGAACCCTTCAAGTCCAAAGTAGACGCCTTTAACATATCCTCCAAGGCTTGAATAGTTCGCTCCGACTGACCGTCAGTCTGAGAATGATAGGCGGTACTGAAATTCAACTGAGATCCTATGGCTTCCTGAAAATGGGTACAAAATCTGGAGGTGCACTTGAAATCTCTATCAGATGTAATACTTACGGGGGCCCCATGCAACCGAGCTATCTCTTTGACATATAACTCTGCCAACGCACTCAAAGAATCCGTACTCTTGATGGCAAGGAAGTTGGCACTCTTCATCAATCTATCTGGTGGTTGTCGAGACCAACAATAATAATTCCTACTCAAAAATAAATTAAAATGTAATATAAATGAGTAAGGTCGTTTCCCAAGAGATTTTTTAGATTTATTTTTTTTTTGCAAAGGATTTAAAAAGCAAATATGTTAGGGATTTTGTTATAATGAGAATAAAAAGAAAAATTAATATATTAAAATGTAGCAGAGAAATCGCTATGTAAAATATTGGGAGTAAATCAATATGATGAAAACATCCAACCAAATGAATAATCTTAGAATGGGTTCATGGAATTGATCATTGATGCAAAGATAGATTCTTTTAATCTTTACCAAATTGGTTATGGTTATTGGTATGACCTAACAACCTATCCCTCCTTACTTCTTCGATAATCAGGATACGATCTCTAATTATTTCTCTTGCCACTTAAGCAACCTTAGATACGATCTTAAGATTTAATTTACCAACAACATTAAAAACTAGAGAGACTACCAATTCTAACCAACAAACACACATGTAGGTTCATTTAAGTTAGATTATATGTCTACTTAACATAGAATTGAAAACCTTTCTGTAATCAATTATGTTATTTACTACTTATATTATAATTCCTAAACAATTATAGATTCAGGTTTCTAATTGGTAATATATTATCCTGACAATTGAACAAAGGGCCCTTTTTGCGCAATCAATCAAAACAATAATTTAAACAAGCATAGAAGATATATATAGCAAAGATGTAAAAGAACAAGATAAAACTAATTAGATCTCACAATTCTTGAAGAACCCAAAACTTTAATTATCCTTTGGCTGGACTAAATAATTTATTAAGCCATAAGTTCAGAGAAAAATACCCAAGAAATTTTCAATAGCCTAAAGAAAATAAAATTACTAGAATGTAAAAATTGTGCGTTCTTGATGATGATCCTCCTCTCTAGCCTTCTCTTACTCTATAAATATTGAATCTCCTAATTCCCAGAATCTGTTTCCAAAGGAAACTTCTCTGATTGAGTTTGATTACAATTAATCTTCTTTCCTTTTTCAACCACTTGCCAAAGATAATAATTGCGTATCTCTTCCTTAATAAGTAAAATCTTCCACTTGTCATCTTTAGACTGGTTAAGTCAACTTCAGCTACAAGTGATGGATCTTGACTTGAATTCACCTATTTGAGTTGCAATTCTTGTCACTGCCTTAGGCGTGCCCACGTCATACATAAAGATTTCTTTTGATTTTGTGACTTGATCAAAATTTGCAGCTTTAATCTATTTTGCTCCTATTCCTTCATTCATAATGCAAAAATAGAAAATATAAGTCAAATCCAAAAATTAAGCATATAAAAGAATTTAAATAATGGAAATTATGACAATTAATATGCTTAATATACAACCTATCACTGTCCACTATCACCCAGATTTCATTGTGACCTCTCCGAGTCCTCGGTAATCCCATGATAAAGTCCATGGTGATATGCTCCCATTTTCGTGTAGGCACGGGCAAGGACTTAAGTAATCCTTTGGGATTCTGATGCTCAGCTTTCACCTGCTGACACATAAAACATCTGGCTACAAATTCTGCCACATCGCGTATCATACCACTCCACCAATACACCTTACGTAGATCCTGGTACATCTTGGTACTGGTTGGATGCATGGTGTAACGGGAACAGTGAGACTCCCTCAAAATCTGCTGCTTCAGGGTATCATTGCTTGAAACACAAATACAACCCTTAAACCTCAGAAACCCATCATCACTGACCACAAAATTTGACTACGAGGTCTACTCAGCTTGGGTAACCATGTCCAGTAACTTCTGATCATTTCTTTGTCCTGCTCTGACTTGATCCAAAACACTGGGCTCTATCTGTAGGCTAGCCATAAATCCAACCTCCACTTCCTCAACCCTGATCCTGAGTCCGGTGAACGGTTCCAATAGATCCCATTCCCTGATCATCATATCAAAAACCATATTCTTCCTACTTAAAGCATCAACAACTACGTTTGCATTCTTCGGATGATACAAAATATCACAGTCGTAGTCCTTAAGGAGCTCCATCCACTGTCTCTGTCTCATATTAAGCTCCTTCTGGTCGAAGAGGTACTTCAGACTCTTATAGTCCATGAAGATTTGAAACTTTTCCCCACAGAGATAATGCCGCCATATCTTCAAACCAAATACCACAGCGGCTAATTCTAAATCATGCATGGGGTAGTTCCACTTATAGTTTTTAAGCTGGCGTGAACCATAAGCGACTACTCTCCCATGTTGCATAAGTACGCACCTTAGAACCTGATGGCAACATAACTGTACACTGTGAAGCCTCCAGATCCACTTGGGATAGCCAAAATGGGTGCAATCTTTAATCTCCGTTTAAGCTCCTGAAAACTCTGATCACATGGCTCAGACTATACAAACGGGACGTCCTTACGTGTGTCAAGACCCTTCATGACTTAACCAAAACCACTACAAATTTTTTGCATTTTTAACTTACCTCTCCTCTCTTCAATGGTTGGGCTGTGATTCGATGTTAGCTTTCTCGCATACCATATCATCCATTATGATACATACATGTCAATATACTGTTACTGACTGTAACTTCTTTTTATAATACATGTGAGATCATATAAAAGCTAATATAAATACATTGCCCGTAATATATATCGTACACATCACTGTGTTGTTTCTAAGTTTAGATACATAATCGTACAAAATATGTATACCTATCGATCGATAGGAAATAGCAGCGAACAACAGGAATACTATCCCTCAAATGCTATCACTCTACTGCTGATGCTCTGTAGAGAGATGTAAAAGAAAAGGGGCTGAGCATACAACGCGCTTAGTAAGGAAATCAGGCAAGCAAGTAGACATCTACACTATCTACTCAAAATAATGCTATGCCTCAAAAATATCATTTCCTTAACTCACTTTAAAAGCATGTCTTTAAATATATATATATATATATATATATATATATACTTGTACAGATTAAATCCCATGTACAGAAATCATGCTTGCTTTCTCAAATGTAGGCATGTAGTGCAAAATAATGCATCTTTATAATATCACAATGCCTTTAGATAAATCATGCCATGTATATTTAAATCACATTAAATATGACATTTAAATTATTCACATCACAACAATCGGATTTCGACCCATCCCTCAGGTCTATTCGTAAATAAATCAGTCAATCAGGTGATATATCATGTGAGACTCTGTGGTGAAATGCAATAAATCCTGGACTATGGCCATATCCTATAATGGTGATCCCAGGTTACACGAAATCCTAGTGTGCGGGGCATCACTGCTGCAACGGGAGGGGGGTCAGTCCATCACAACCGCCATCTATATCCTCCTCAACTCCATAACACCATACGGTACAGTGTATTCCATGCCGCTCGCATGGTACAACGTACTATGTGGACCCTACATCACAGTCGGGGTGCCTGTCATAGGTCTTAGCCCTCAAACCATGGAATATCATACCACGTCTCAAAATCCACATGCGAACATCTCATAGTGTGACACTCAGTCTACACGAGAAAATCAAGCATGGTTTTCAACATGTATTATATATCACATAAATTATAGTGCGCGCCTTTGAGCGCGACTCACAGTCGACACTCCGCTCAAACACTGTTTAACATCAGAAACTCAACTCTAGTGTGAGTAAACCTCCAACAACTAGGTCAATGCATAGTTCATGTTTCAAATCAAGTATGAACAATAGCTCCAGTACCATGCTATACACAAAACTCATCAAATCAAGTGTGAGCAATAGCTCAAGTAGTATGTCATGTATCTCATGTAAAATTCGAGTACGAGCTAATCGCTTCAGCACTCTATCATGCATAAATCATAAAAAAACTAAGTACGAGTAATAACTCCAGCACTCTATCATGCATGTCTTGGAAATCTAGTACGAATCACAATCCAACACTAATATATGTGGAAAATATATGAAATCAAGTACGAGCTGTGCTCTAGCACGATTTATTCTCACATAATTTGATAGATGACTTTTTAAAAAGGGATGATTTTCAAAACATCAAAATCAACACTATAAAGTGTGGTTAATTCACATCAACCTTAAAATCATTAGCCCATCTATTTATTGTTCTGCTAAACAGCAGTAAAATACTCAAAATGGTGGTTTCCATGCTTCTTACAACTTTTCACAAAAGTTGACTTTTTTCCTAACTGAGGGTAAAATCGTAATTTGCCACTATCGTGTCACAATAATTATTACTCACTTTCTCTTACCCTCAGAGTTTTTAAGAGAATGTAAAAGCAACCGAAAATATGTGCAAGTATCTCTAACTACTCACAAATGTCCCTTACCTGCAATTACTCGAGAAATTTTACTTTCTCAACGTTGCTCGACCAGCAGTCTGATTTACTCCGCCAATAATCTCTAGAGTTGCATATAACCATTTATCAGGTTAATTATATTTTTCCTACTGTATTTCACATTAAATACAGTCTATTTCCCTTAATGGGTTTTAATAAACCTTAATGGGCCTAACTATGCTTTAAGCCCATTTCTATTTTACTATTCATTTTCGTTGAGCCTATTGGGCTTGTCATAGACCCATTACATCACATTGAGCCAAAAATAATTGGGCTTGGCCCATTGGACCTCTCGGCCACATGCCATGGCAGAGAGCACTCCATGCCGTCGGTCACACTATGGCATGTTGTCCATGTCCATTTCCTTAGCCAATTCACTTAGGCATTTTCACAAATACTTGGTTGGCAATGTTCTTAAGCATCACATAGTTCATTTAGGCATTTTATCAAACACCTTGATTGCCAACTTAATACATGTATTAATTAATCAAATTGATTAATTCTAACTATACCATAATCATTAACACATGTACATTAACTCATTTATTCCTTAATATCATATGGGCATTCATTAATATTTCACTACTCACTCTCGACCTAACCATGATCATAGTGATTTCATATGTTGCAATGCTTAAAACATATACCAATATACTTAAAATCATTCATACATTAACATATATGAATTTTGAAAGCTTGAAAATATACCTAGTATTTGTGTTCACACTTGGCCGAAACTTTGGAGCCTCACAGTTTGCACATTATGGCTTCTTGATAGCCAATTCCAACATATGTTACTCTCCTCTCAATTTGGAACAACTTTCATGAAGAATGCAAGTTCCAAATATGCCTAAATCCTAGTGATTTCTAGTGAGAGAAAGCTTGGATAAATGTATTTCAATGGTTTCCTTGTTTGGCCGAGAATGGTATGGTGAAGATGACAATGGTGTGGCTAATTTTATAAGCCATTTACTTAGCCATTAAGCCTTACTTTTCAGCCATTAAAATTGACTTCCTAAGGTTTTGTTATGGGTCACCTAATGAGTCATCTAATGAGTCATAGTTAGCTTTAACTATGGTTAGATATTTACCTAATGGGCTTTACAATTGGGCCTCTCGGTTTGGGCTTTCTTAATGGACTTTTAGGCTGAAATATTTACTATACCTCAGGCCTTTTATTGTCTTAATATTTGGCCTATCAATCGGTCCAAAAATTTGGTCTAAGGGACGTAAGAATTTTGATCTATGTTTTGTATACCTTAATGAGCTTTAAAATCTTCACTTTAGGCCCATTACGTTTTTACCCATTAAATTAAATCCAAAATCCTTCCGAATAAATTTTCCTTACTTCCGGGGATGATTATCTTGTATTCTAACCAGTTGTGATTGTACGTACAAGTTACATTATATATGAATATGAAGAAATGTACTTAAACATGTGAAGAATGGGAGTAAAATGGAAAGTGAGTAAAGTGGTAAAATGAAAGGAGGATGGCATAAGTTGTGCACTTCCATTTGGTTTATATAAAGTATCTTTGGTTATACAAAGATTCTACACAAGTTTTAATGTGTATGAAGTATTAACGGATACCACTTTCGAGTCTCAAAGATGATTTGATGAGAAAATGACCATGGCAGCGAATTAAGGATGTTTTGGTATAAGTTTTCTGCAGAAAACTGCAGTAAAATCTAGAAATTATGCAGGCCAAATCGATCTCATAAGATAAGAGATCGATCTGGATGATCCAAAATGCTTGTATTTGAGCAATGGAATAGGGCAGATCAATCTCCAATGGAGCCAGATCGATCTCCTAAACATTCTGTAATGAAAAGATCGATCCTCAAGCACACAGATTGATCTCCTTAGCTCTCTTTTTGGGAGCAGATCGATCTCAAGCTTCGACAGATCGATCTCAAGCTTCGACAGATCAATCTCATGCTTAAAATGCCATGGAAAAGAGGAATTTAAGGGGACCAAATCGATCTCCTCCTTGTGCAGATCGATCTCATCAAGCTATTTCTATAAAAAGGGCGTTGAAAATCTATAGACTTTGGGACAAAACCATTTCCTTCCCTTTCCAACCCAAAACCTAGTTTTCTCTCTTAATATCCAACCATTTTCAAGGAGGTTTGAGGGAAGACTATTAGAGGCAAAGTTATTCACATCAAGGAGAAGAACAACATAGTTTAGAGGCATTTACCCATTTGTTGGATTGAAGGAATAAAGGGCATTTCTAATTTGGAGCAAAGAGGAAATCCAAATAGGTGAGTTTCTAAAGCACCAACTTAAATACATTGTTAAGCTATTGATGTTTGGGGTTGATTGAGGTGCTTAGTATTGTTAGAAACTATCTAAAATGCATTGAAATGATTATGACCTAGAAATGGTCTAGTGTGAGAAAGTGGAATGTATGGGGATTAATGAGAACTGGGATGTCTAGAGTTGGTAATAGTGTTATGGGTATGATTTTAAGATGTTGTTAGTGAATAAATTGTAAGATTTACCTAAAAGGGGTAAAATATGGATTTAGGCATTGGTAAATGCAAAGATGGGTCATATTGACTAATGAGGTCAAATGTGAGTTAACAACTTTAACTCAAGTGGTTTGGATGATTTAAATCGCAGCTTTTGAGGATACACCGGAGCAAAGTGAGCCAAGAGCACAAGAAGTTAAGAGGAAGAGAGAGTCACACTAAAGTAAATCGAGGTAAGGGAGTGGACTCTTAGAGATATCTGTACGCAATTTGGGCTCTTAAATGCTTTGCTAGAATGCATGAGATGTTAAGAAATGAAATTGGGAGATTGAAGGGTAAAAGTTGGGCGTTTGAGAAATGTGCATGAAAACAAAAGCATATTGCTTTGAAAGTCATGTTTTATTGCTTTTTTAGCAAGTGATTGGTAGGTTGGCTAGCATTTGAAATGATTTACAAAAGAAATGAGTTTTTTTGGTTTATTAACCACACTTTGCAAAGAAATGAGCCACCTACATTGTTTTCATGAGAATGAAAGCGTGCTAGAGTATGACTCGCACGAGATTTAACGTGTTTTATACACATGAGTGCTAGAGCTTAGCTCGTACTAGTTTTCACATGAATATTTATACTGGTTTTGGCATAGTGCTTGGAGCTTAGCTCGCACTAGATGCCCACCTTATTTGTTATCGTGCTTGGAGCTTCGAGCAGACTGGGTGTCACACCGATTAAATAGGCTCGCACGTACATTTGTGATATTTTGACATGTTAGGAGTCGTGTTAGGAGCTTCGGGTAAACAAAAGGTCGTACCGATTAAATAGGCTCACACGTGCGTTTTGAGATGTGGCGTGATAGGATGTGTTGATTGGGTCCATGGAGTACGTTGTACCGTGCATGTAGCATGAAGTACATTGTACCGTGTTGAGATTGTGATGTGCCATCTTCGGACGAGATCTGCCATGGACCGACGGGCTGGATTTGACCCACCTCTCGTGTGAAAGCAGATAGTGGTGATATATCGCACACCTAATCCGTGTAGCCGGTATCATGGGTTATGGCCATGGACCTAGAGGTTATTACCTTTTATTGAATTGCCTATCTCACATGTCTATTGCTTTGAGAATAAATCTATGTTTGAAATGATTTGTGGGTCAAGACAGTCTGAGGGAGGGGCTGAGACCTGACAAGGGTTGGATTGTTTTGTTAATGGTTTTTAAAGTGCACTGATGCATGATGATTAATGCCATGCTTTATTGTGAAAAATGCATGATGGTTAATGCCATGCTTATTTGAGAAAATGCATGATGGTTAATGCCATGCTTATTTGAGAAAACGCATGATGGGTAATGCCATGCTTTATTGTGAATTATGCATGATGATTTATACCATGCTTTGAATTGAATTGTGTACCGAATTTTAATAGCATGAATACTTTACATATCATTAACACAATCATACACTCATGTTTTGAGTTAAAATGATGAACTAAATGCTTTTGAGCATGGCATCACGATCATGTAGATAGTGCAGTATCTACCTGTTCGCATGATTGCCTTACTGAGCATGTGGTTTACTCACCCCCCTTGTTTTTCCTTCTCTACAGAGTGTTGAGTATAGATTGAGCGTGACTGGAGGCGTTCCCTCTTGGTAATCTGCTGCATCCCATCACGTAAGGTTTACACATTGTTGAAATTTTGTATATAAACTTATGATAACACAGTAGCATTTTGTATGTAACTATTGGGGATGTAAAACAATGTAAACACATGTAACAACTCTGATATGTATATATATTTATACAAGTATTTACTCATAGAAAATATACAAATTGAATTGGTATGGTGGAGTGAGTTAGACGTCGGCATACAACCCAACTATTGAGAAAAGTTGTTGTTCACGATTGAGGTAAGGAAGAATAGTAAATGATGCATGAAAATGCAAAAAATTTACGCTGAATTTGGTAAGTTGAGGGTCGTGACAGAAGTTGGTATCAGAGCTCGAGTTGGTCTGACGTGTATCGGGTCTAAAATACTTAATAAGTTGGAAAATTACATCCCCATGTTATTGTGCTTGTTTAGATACAATTGTGTGTGTGTCAATGGGTTGACTAAGTAATTAGTTGTGAATGTTGGGAATTGAGTAATTATGCCTAATACCAATCGCGGTAGAGGGACGAGGGCGCAAGTTAGAGGCCGTAGAGGTGGGCCTGGGGGTCGTGTTGAGCCAAAAACACACAAGGTTCAGGATCATATTGAAGTGGAGGCTGAGGTTGAGCACACTCTACAGGGTTTAGAGGAGAGATCCGAGAGTACTGAGGCTCGCTTCGCGTGGATTGAGCGGAGCATTGAGATGATATTGGAGTTAGTCACCTAATCCTTACCTAGAGTTGGGGGTAGACGGAGTCCCGCTACACAGGGTGATGCCAAGCAGGCGGCAGCTGCTGAGGCACGGGCAAGGGAAGCCCAGAGGCCACAGACGACAGATACCCCACCCATACAGGATGTACCTACATCGATTGCTACACCAGGCAGTAGAG
Organism: Firmiana major; assembly: GCA_033439115.1. NCBI lineage: Eukaryota > Viridiplantae > Streptophyta > Magnoliopsida > Malvales > Malvaceae > Firmiana > Firmiana major. The sequence continues at coordinate 35,254,447 of CM065907.1, read as the reverse complement.
GTTGGGGTTATGGATGCAATTTGGATAGACTGTGATAGTTCTAGAAGTTTGGACCGCTATCTTTCAGTGGAGTAAAGGACCCAGTAGCTATTGAGGATTAGATTAGTGAAATCGAGAAGTTGTATGGATTCTTTGAGTGCACTACTACCGAGATGGTAGCATTTACAGCTTTTATATTGAAGGGATCAGCAGAACATTGGTGGAAATTCACCAGGTCTATTTTGAGAGCCTGGCATACTAAGATTAGCTGGGATATAATTTTAGAGGCCTTCGGAGACAGTATGTTTCGGATACGGCGCAGAGAAAGATGAGAATGACATTTTTGGGACTGACCCAAGGGAGTAGGACTGTGGATGAGTATGAGACAACCTTTATATCCCTGGGCAGATATGATCCAAACACAATGAGTAATGAGGTCGAGAAAATCCAAAAATTTGTAGATGGATTGAGACCGACCATCAGGTCCAGACTGGTTCCCTTGGATATACCGACTTATGAGGAGGCAGTGTGTAGGGCACAATTATGTGAACAAGATGTTGATAGAATCGCCTCAGAGTTTGGAAAGGTTGGTAAGATAAGGGACAGAGATAAGAAAAGATCAGTGATGGATAGAGGTTCAGTTATGAAGGAAGCAAGAGATTCTCCGGAAAGAGGCCAAGGATTGATGAGATAAGGGAGAGAACAGTTAATACTCCCATATGTCCGGCTCTAGGTTCAGCGAAAGGAGTTGTGATTGGAGGGCCACGACCTACGACAGAGCAGTGTGGCAAGTGTGGTAGGTACCATGGAAGTCGACCCTGCTATGGACCTCAAGTAGTGTGCTTTAGATGTGGGAAACCAGGGCATATAATCAAAGATTGCCCAGAGATTACAGAGAGAGCCCCACAGAAGGGCAAGGTGCCAGAGAGAGCTCCAATTGGGACAACTACTCTAAGGAGAATGGCTACAACTAAGGAAAAGGGGAAGCAAGCAGTGGGTGTGAGTAGAGGACGAGTGCACGCGCTGGACCAGGGCACTGCGGATCAATCTTCGGATGTGGTAAAAGGTATCATCCAAATCTTTGGTTTAGAAGCATTTGTATTGTTTGATCCTGGTGCCACACATTCCTTTGTATCACCATCATTTGCATGTAAATTGTTGAAGCATGTAGAACCCACACTGTTAGATAAAATGTTGATGATATCTACCTTTATGAATGATAGTCAGTTGACTGAACATGTATATAGAGATTGTAAGATGAAGATAGGAGGTAAAGAAATGGCAGCCGATTTGATCTTATTAAATATGAGTGATTTTGATGTAATCCTAGGAATGGATTGGCTAGCTGCAAATCATGTTGTTATGGATTGTCATGCAAAAACTTTGATGTTTCCAAAGATAGACAAGCTTGTAGTAAATTTGGTGAAATGAAAAGAAATGATATGTTATTGCAATTGAAAAGAGTATAATCGAGTTACATTGTAATTTAGAGATAAATTTGATTTTCATTTATGTATGAAAGATAAATCTATTTATCAATCTTATGTGTGAATGTGATGATTTATGTTACTAACGATCGAAAGGATAATGTGAAGGGTTCATCGCTTATGTGATTGTGACAGATAAGGTACGTCCAAAATTAGGAGACATTCCCGTGGTTAAGGAATTGCCAGATGTCTTTCCAGATGAGTTACCAAGGTTACCTCTAAATAGGGAGATGGAGTTTGGTATAGACTTGGCACCTGGTACAGAGCTGATATCCAAGCCGCCATACAAAATGACTCAAGTTGAGTTAGAAGAATTAAGGAAACAGTTACAGGAGTTGCTGGAGAAAGGATTCATCAGACTAAGCGTCTCACCTTGGGGAGTACTGGTTCTATTTGTAAGGAAGAAAGATGGAAGCTTCCGACTGTGTATAGATTACCGGTTGTTGAATAAGGCCACCATGAAGAATAAGTATCCCCTTCCACGCATCGATGACTTGTTAGATCAACTTAGGGGAGCACAGGTCTTTTCCAAGATAGATTTGAGATCAGGGTACCATCAGTTGAAGATACGAGGTGGAGATGTACCCAAGATAGCTTTTCGCACCCGGTATAGACATTATGAGTTTATGGTTATGTCATTCGGGTTGACGAATGCTCCTGCAGCCTTTATGTCATTGATGAATGAGGTATTCCACCAGTATTTGGATCGATTTGTGATCGTGTTTATTGATGATATACTGCTATACTCATGGTCTAGAGAGGAGCATGAGAGGTATCTAAGGACAGTGCTACAGACCCTCAGAAAGAAGAAGTTGTACGCTAAACTCAGTAAGTGCGACTTTTGGTTGAAACAGATCTTTTTTTTGGGTCACATAGTATCGGAGGATGGAGTATCAATGGATCCATCTAAGATTGAGGCCGTAGTTCAATGTCAGAGACCCCAGACTGTGACAGAGATCAGGAGTTTCCTGGGTTTAGTTGGGTAATACCGAAGGTTTGTAGAGGGATTTTTGAGATTAGCTGCTCCTTTGACATGTCTCATAAGGAAGAGTGTAGAATTTGTGTGGGACGAGAAGTGTGAGGAAAGTTTTCAGGAGTTGAAAAAGAGATTGACTACTGCTCCGATACTCACCATTCCTACCAGCTCAGAAGGTTTCTCGGTGTATGCGAATGCTTCACACCTAGGACTGGGCTGTGTATTTATGCAGGATCGAAAGGTTGTTTTATATGGGTCTAGACAGTTGAAGGATCAAGAGAGGAACTACCCGACCCATGACTTGGAGTTGGCAGCGGTGGTGTTTGCGCTGAAGATATGGCGCCACTACCTTTATGGTGAGAGATTTCAGGTTTACACAGATCACAAGAGCCTTAAATACCTGTTCTCGCAAAAAGAGTTGAACATGAGATAAAGGAGATGGCTCGAGCTCTTAAAGGATTATAATTGTGAGATCTTGTACCACCCGGGCAAAGCAAATATGGTTGCTGATGCATTGAGTAGAAAGCATCTTAGGATGGTATCATTCATGATGATCAGGGAACACGAGCTGTTGGAACAGTTCACGAACCTCCGTTTGGATATGACCCCGTCTGACGCTGATAGTGGATTTATGATAGCTAGCCTGCAATTAGAATTAAATCTGGTAGATCAAATCTGACGGGCTCAGTGAATTGATCAGTAGTCCAGTGATATTGTCAGGCAGATATAGATGGGCATATAGATTAATTTTGAGTTGAGTTCAGATGGATTGTAGAGGTTCAGAGGTAGGGTATGTGTTCCTGATGATGCAGAGATCAAAAGGTTGATCTTGACAGAGGCTCACACATCGAAGTATACGATACATCCAGGGAGTACTAAGATGTATCAAAACCTTTGAAAGGTTTATTGGTGGTTTGGGATGAAAAAGCACATTGTTGAATATATTGCTAAGTGTCTCGTTTGTCAGCAGGTGAAGGTAGAGCATCAGAAGCCTGCAGGGTTATTACAGCCTCTACCGATATCGATATGGAAGTTGGAGCATGTCACCATGGATTTTGTGATGGGATTGTCGAGGACCCGCAAAGGTCAATGCCATATTGGTGATTATGGATCGGTTGACAAAATCAGCCCATTTTCTAGCTATGAGAGCTACCGATACTCTGAGCCAATTAGCGAACTTGTATGTGCGCAAGATAGTGAGGGTACATGGAATTCCAGTGAGGGTTGTTTCTGATAGGGATGCCCACTTCATTTCCCACTTCTTGGAATGTTTTCAGGAAGCGATGGGGACCTAGTTGAGTTTTAGCACCGCGTTTCATCCTCAGACAGATGGTCAGTCAGAGAAGACTATACAGACCCTGGAGGATATGTTGAGAGCGTGTGTATTGAATTTTGGAGGCTCTTGGGATAACCATTTGCCACTAGCAGAGTTTGCCTATAATAACAGTTTTCATGCTAGTATCGAGATGGTACTATATGAGGCATTGTTGGGTGTAGATGCCGTTCCCCTATTAGATGGGAAGAGGTTGGTGACAGATAGATCTTTGCTCCTTACTTAGTTAGACAAGCCTCTGAGGATGTGCAATTGATACGTGAGAGGTTACGGACAACTCAGAGGAGGCAAAAGAGTTATGCTGACAAAAGACGGAGACCACTAGAGTTTGATGTGGGTGAGTCGGTGTTCTTGAAAGTTTCTCCTTCGAAGGGTATTATGAGGTTTGGTAAGAAGGGCAAGCTGAGCCCTAGATATATTAGACCCTTCGAGATTTTGGAGAGAGTGGGAGACAAGGCTTATAGGTTGGCATTGCCACCGGAGTTGGCAAGTGTTCACAACGTCTTCCACATATCCATGTTAAGGAAGTATCACCCAGACCCAGCGCATGTAATAAGGTATGAGTCTTTGGAGCTCAATGAGGGAATGACATATGTTGAGAAGCCAGTTCGGATACTAGATAGAAAAGAAAAAGTGTTGAGGATAAAAACAATTCCCTTGGTGAAAGTTCTTTGGCAACATCACACGGTGGAAGAGGCCACATGGGAATTAGAGAGTTTGATGCGGGAGAAGTATCCCGAGTTGTTCACAGAATAATTGGTTCTAATTTGGAGGACCAAATTTTGTAAGTGAGGGAGAATGTGAGACCTCGTATATGTATAATTGTATATGTACATAGAAATGTAAATGGAGTTATACTATGAATTCATAAGTGAAGTATATGTGATGTAAGTCCATAAGTTAATGTACACACTTGTAATAAGAGTTGTGATTGTACGTACAAGTTACATTATATATGAATATGAAGAAATGGACTTGAACATGTGAAGAATGGGAGTAAAATGGAAAGTGAGTAAAGTGGTAAAATGAAAGGAGGATGGCATAAGTTTTGCACTTCCTTTTGGTTTATATAAAGTATCTTTGGTTATACAAAGATTCTACACAAGTTTTAATGTGTATGAAGTATTAATGGATGCCATTTTCAAGTCTCAAAGATGATTTGATGAGAAAATGACCATGGCAGCAAATTAAGGATGTTTTGGTATAAGTTTTCTACAGAAAACTGCAGTAAAATCTAGAAATTATGCAGGCCAGATCGATTTCATAGGATGAGAGATCGATCTGGATGAGCCAAAATGCTTGTATTTGAGCAATGGAATAGGGCAGATCGATCTCCTAAACATTTTATAATGAAAAGATCGATCCTCAAGCACACATATCGATCTCCTTAGCTCTCTGTTTGGGAGCTGATCGATCTCAAGCTTCGACAGATCGATCTCAAGCTTCGACAGATCGATCTCATGCTTAAAATGCCATGGAAAAGAGGAATTTAAGGGGACCAGATCGATCTCCTCCTTGTGCAGATCGAACTCCTCAAGCTATTTCTATAAAAAGGACGTTAAAAATCTGTAAATTTCGGGGCAAAACCATTTCCTTCCCTTTCCAACCCAAATCCTAGTTTTCTTTCTAAATCCAACCATTTTCAAGGAGATTTGAGGGAAGACTATTAGAGGCAAAATTATTCACATCAAGGAGAAGAACATCATAGTTTGGAGGCATTTACCCATTTTTTGGATTTAAGGAATAAAGGGCATTTCTAATTTGAAGCAAAAAGGAAATCCAAAGAGTTGAGTTTCTAAAGCACCAACTTAAGTACATTGTTAAGCTATTGATGTTTGGGGTTAATTGAGGTGCTTAGTATTGTTAGAAACTATCTAAAATGCATTGGAATGATTATGACCTAGAAATGGTCTAGTGTGAGAAAGTGGAATGTATGAGGATTAATGAGAACTGGGATATCTAGAGTTGATAATAGTGTTATGGGTATGATTTTAAGATGTTGTTAGTGAACAAATTGTAAGATTTACCTAAAAGGGGTAAAATGTGGATTTAGGCATTGGTAAATGCAAAGATGGGTCATATTGACTAATGAGGTCAAATGTGAGTTAACAACTTTAACTGAAGTGGTTTGGATGATTTAAATCGCAGCTTTTGAGAATACACCGGAGCAAAGCGAGCCCAGAGCACAAGAAGTTAAGAAGAAGAGAGAGTCACACTAAAGTAAATCGAGGTAAGGGAATTATGTGGACTCTTAGAGATATCTGTGCCCAATTTGGGCGCATAAATGCTTTGCTAAAATGCATGAGATGTTAGGAAATGAAATTGGGTGATTGAAGGGAAAAAGTTGGGTGTTTGAGAAATGTGCATGAAAACAAAAGCATATTGCTTTGAAAGTCATATTTTATTACTTTTTAGTAAGTGATTGGTAGGTTGGCTAGCATTTGAAATGATTTGCAAAAGATATAAGTTGTTTTGGTTTGTTAACCACACTTTACAAAGAAATGAGACACCTGCATTGTTTTCGTGAGAATGAAAGCGTGCTAGAGTATGACTCGCACGAGATTTGATGTGTTTTATACACATGAGTGCTAGAGCTTAGCTCGCACTAGTTTTCACATGAATTTTTATACTGGTTTTGGCATAGAGCTTGGAGCTTAGCTCGCACTAATTACCCACCTTATTTGTTGCCGTGCTTGGAACTTCGGACAGACTGGGTGTCGAACCGATTAAATAGGCTCGCATGTGCATTTGTGATATTTTGACATGTTGGGAGCCGTGTTAAGAGCTTGGGGTAGACAAGAGGTCGTACCAATTAAATAGGCTCACACGTACGTTTTGAGATGTGACGTGATATGATGTGTTGATTGGGTTCATGGAGTACGTTGTACCGTGCATGTAGCATGGATTACTTTGTACCGTGTTGAGATTGTGATGTGTCATCTTCGAACGAGATCTGCTATGGAAAGACGGGCTGGATTTGACCCATCTCCCGTGTGGAAGTAGATAGTTGTGATATCCCACACACCTGATCCGTGTAGCTGGTATCATAGGTTATGGCCGTAAACCTAGAGGTTATTACCTTTTATTGAATTGCCTATCTCACATGTCTATTTCTTTGAGTATAAATCCATGTTTGAAATGATTTGTGGGTCAGGACAGTCCGAGGGAGGGGCTGAGACTTGACAAGGGTTGGATTATTTTGTTAATGGTTTTTAAAGTGCACTGATGCATGATGATTAATGCCATGCTTTATTGTGAAAAATGTATGATGGTTAATGCCATGCTTATTTGAGAAAATGCATGATGGTTAATGCCATGCTTATTTGAGAAAACACATAATGGGTAAGGCCATGCTTTATTTTGAATTATGCATGATGATTTATACCATGCTTTGAATTGAATTGTGTACTGGATTTTAATAGCATGAATGCTTTACATACCATTAACACAATCATACACTCATGTTTTGATATAAAATGATGAACTAAATGCTTTTGAGCATGGCATCACGATCACGTAGATAGTGTAGTTTCTACCTGTTCGCATGATTGCCTTACTAAGCGTGTGGTTTGCTCACCCCCCTTATTTTCCCCTCTCTACAGAGTGTTGAGTTTAGATTGAGCGTGACTGGAGGCATTCCCTCTTGGTAATCCACTGCATCCCATCGCGTAAGGTATACACATTGTTGAAATTTTGTATCTAAACTTACGATAGCACAGTAGTATTTTGTATGTAACTATTGGGGATGTAAAACAATGTAAACACATGTAACAACTCTGATATGTATATATATTTATACAAGTGTTTACTCATAAATAGTATACAAATTGAATTGGTATGGTGGAATAAGTTAGACTTCAACACATAGCCCAACTATTGAGAAGAGTTGCTGTTCACGATTGAGATAAGGAAGAATAATAAATGATGCATGAAAATACGAAAAATTTACGCTGAATTTGGTAAGTTGAGGGTCGTGACAGAATTTGGTATCAGAGCTCGAGTTTATCTGACGTGTGTCGTGTCTAAAATACTTAATAAGTTGGAAAATTACATCCCTATGTTACTGTGCTTGTTTAGATACAATTGTGTGTGTGTCGATGGGTTGATTAAGTAATTGGTTGTGAAGGTAGGGAATTGAGTAATTATGCCTAATACCAATCGCGGTAGAGAGGCGAGGGTGCAAGTTAGAGGCCGTAGAGGTAGGCCTGGGGGTCGTGTTGAGCCAGAAACACACGAGGTTCAGGATGATATTGATGTGGAGGCTGAGGTTGAGCACGCTCCACAGGGTCCAGAGGAGAGACCCGAGAGTACTGAGGCTCGCTTCACGAGGATTGAGCAGAGCATTGAGATGATATTGGAGTTGGTCACCCAATCCTTACCTGGAGTTGGTGGTAGACGGAGTCCCGCTACATAGGGTGATGCCGAGCAGGAGGCAGCTCCTGAGGCACGGGCAAGGGAAGCCAAGAGGCCATAGACGACAAATACCTCACCTACACAGGATGTACCTACGCTGGTTGCTACACCAGGTAGTAGAGGTTGGGGATATGGATGCCATCTGGATAGACTGTGACAATTCCAGAAGTTTGGACCGCCGTCTTTCAGTGGAGTAAGGACCCAGTAGCTGCTGAGGATTAGCTTAGGGAAATTGTGAAGATATCAGCAGAACATTGGTGGAAATCCACCAAGCCTATTTTGAGAGCCTGGCATACTGAGATCAGCTGGGATATATTTTTGGAGGCCTTTCGGAGACAGTATGTTCCGGATACGGCGCAGAGAAAGATGAGAATGACATTTTTGGGACTGACCCAAGGGAGTAGGACTGTGGATATGTATGAGATGACCTTTATATCCCTGGGCAGATGTGATCCCAACACATTTTGTAATGAGGTCAAGAAAATCTAGAAATTTGTAGATGGATTGAGAGCGACCATCAGGTCCAGATTGGTTCCCCTAGATATACCGACCTATAAGGAGACAGTGTGCAGGGCGCAATTATGTGAACAAGGTGTTGATAGAATCGCCTCAGAGTTTGGAAAGGTTGTTAAGATGAGGGACAGAGATAAGAAAAGACCAGTGATGGATAGAGGCTTCAGTTATAAAGGCAGTAAAAGATTCTCTAGAAAGAGGTCGAGGATTGATGAGATCAGGGAGAGAACAGTTAATACTCCCATGTATTCGGCTCTAGGTCCTGCGAAAGGAGTTGTGATTAGAGGGCCACGACCTATGACAGAGTAGTGTGGCAAGTGTGGCAGGTACCATGGAACTCGACCCTGCTATGGACCTCAGGTAGTGTGCTTTAGATGTGGGAAACCAGGGCACATAGTCATAGATTGCCCAGAGATGACAGAGAGAGCCCCAAAGAAGGGCAAGGAGCCAGAGAGAAATCCAGTTGGGACAGATGCTCCAAGGAGGAGGGCTACAGTTGAGGAAAAAGGGAAGCAAGCAGTTGGTGTGAGTAGAGGACGAGTGCACGTGCTGGACCAGGACACTGCGGATCAATCTTTGGATATGGTATAAGGTACCATCCAAATATTTGATTTAGAAGCATTTGTATTGTTTGATCCTGGTGCCACGCATTCCTTTGTATCACCATCCTTTGCATGTAAATTGTTGAAGCATGTAGAACCCACACTGCTAGATAAAATGTTGATGATATCTACCCCTATGAATGATAGTCAGTTGACTGAGCATGTATATAGAGATTGTAAGATGAGGATAGGAGGTAAAGAAATGGTAGCCGATTTGATCTTATTAAATATGAGTGATTTTGATGTAATCCTAGGAATGGATTGGCTACTGCAAATCATGTTGTTATGGATTGTCATGCAAAAACTTTGATGTTTCCAAAGATAGACAACCTTGTAGTAAATTTGGTGAAATGAAAAGAAATGATATGTTATTACAATTGAAAAGAGTATAATCTAGTTACATGGTAATTTAGAGATAAATTTGATTTTCATTTATGTATGAAAGATAAATCTGTTTATCAATCTTTTGTGCGAATGTGATGATTTATGTTACTAACGATGGAAAGGATAATGTGAAGGGTTCATCGCTTATGTGATTGAGACGGATAAGGCACGTCCAGAATTGGGAGACATTCCAGTGGTTAAAGAATTTCCAGATGTCTTTCCAGATGAGTTACCAGGGTTACCTCCAGATAGGGAGATAGAGTTTGGTATAGACTTGGCACCTGGCATAGAGCCGATATCCAAGCCACCGTACAAAATGGCTCAAGTTGAGTTAGAAAAATTAAGGAAACAGTTACAAGAGTTGCTAGAGAAAGGATTCATCAGACCGAGCGTCTTACCTTGGGGAGCACCGGTTCTGTTTGTAAGGAAGAAAGATGGAAGCCTCCGACTGTGTATAGATTACCGGTTGTTGAATAAGGCCACCATTAAGAATAAGTATCCCCTTCCACGCATCGATGACTTGTTAGATCAACTTAGGGGAGCACAGGTCTTTTCCAAGATAGATTTGAGATCAGGGTACCATCAGTTGAAGATACGAGGTGGAGATGTACCCAAGACAGCTTTTCGCACCCGGTATGGACATTATGAGTTTATGGTTATGTCATTCAAGTTGACGAATGCTCCTACAGGCTTTATGTCTTTGATGAATGAGGTATTCCACCAGTATTTGGATCGATTTGTGATTGTGTATATTGATGATATACTGGTATACTCAAGGTCTAGAGAGGAGCATGAGAGGCATCTAAGGATAGTGCTATAGACCTTCAGAGAGAAGAAGTTGTATGCTAAACTCAGTTAGTGCGACTTTTGGTTGGAACATATCTCTTTTTTGGGTTACATAGTATCGAAGGATGGAGTATCAGTGGATCCATCTAAGATTGAGGCAGTAGTTCAGTGGCAGAGACCCCAGACAGTGACAGAGATCAGGAGTTTCCTGAGTTTAGCTGGGTATTACCGAAGGTTGTAGAGGGATTTTTTAGATTAGCTGCTCCTTTGACACGTCTCATAAGGAAGAGTGTGGAATTTATGTGGGACGAGAAGTGTGAGGAAAGTTTTCAGGAGTTGAAAAAGAGATTGACTGCAGCTCTAATACTTACCATACCTACCAGCTTATGAGGTTTCTCAGTGTATGTGGATGCTTCACACCTAGGATTGGGCTGTGTATTGATGCAGGATGGGAAGGTAGTTGCATATGGGTCTAGACAGTTGAAGGATCATGAGAGGAACTACCCGACCCATGACTTGGAGTTGGCAGCGGTGGTGTTTGAGGTGAAGATATGGCGCCACTACCTCTATGGTGAGAGATTTCAGGTTTACATAGATCACAAGAGCCTTAAATACCTGTTTTCGCAAAAAGAGCTTAACATGAGACAGATGAGATGGCTCGAGCTCTTAAAGGATTATGATTGTAAGATCCTGTACCACCAGAGCAAAGTAAATGTGGTTGCTGATGCATTGAGTAGAAAGCATCTTGGGATGGTATCATTCATGATGATCAGGGAACACGAGCTGTTGGAACAGTTCACGAACCTCTATTTGGATATGACCCCGCCTGACGCTGATAGTGGATTTATGATAGCTAGCCTGTAGTTAGAATCGGATCTAGTAGATCGAATTTGACAGGCTCAGCGAATTGATCAGTAGTCCAGTGATATTGTCGGGCAGATACAGAGGGGCATAGAGATTGATTTTGAGTTGAGTTTAGATGGATTGTAGAGGTTCAGAGGTAGGGTATGTGTTCCTGATGATGCAGAGATCAGAAGGTTGATCTTGAAAAAGGCTCAATCATCGAAGAATACGATACATCCAGGGAGTACTAAGATGTATCAAAACCTTCGAAAGGTTTATTGGTAGTCTGGGATGAAAAAGCACATTGCTAAATATGTTGCAAAGTGTCTCGTTTGTCAGCAGGTGAAGGTAGAGCATCAGTAGCCCATATGTTTGCTTTTCACTTCTCTCTCCACTAATGTAGTCACACTTAACTAAAGATCAATAGGACTTCATTAAGCTTGTAATGTAAGGCTAGGGTTAAGGTATGATGTTGGCTCTACCGAGAGGGGGGGGTGAATCGGTTTTCTAAAGTAAATGGCTAATTTAAACTTAATTAGATCTAATTGCAAATAACAAATAATCAATATAGTGAAATGCAATAAATTGAAAGAGGATAAGGGAAGGAAAAAGCAAACTCAGTAGTTTATAGAGGTTTGGCCAATCTCTTGCCTACATCCTCTCTTCTTGACCTCCTTATCAAGAGCTTTCTTTCACTCTATCAATGGATGTTACACACTCCCTTTTTCAGGTTAAGGAATAACCTCTCTACCCTTTTTACAAAAACAAATATTCACCCTTTTACAAAGTTTATCTCTCTGAGGAACACTCCTATTCTCTCTTGAAATAAGGATGAATACAAGGTAAAGCTTTTCTTTTGTGGGTAGGATATAAATAGCTTTTACACCAAGAGTTGTACAAACTATCAATAAATGAAGATTGAAGACCAAAAGAATGTTTGAATGAAATTCTTGAGAATATGCAAAGTTTACAACAATAGTGTCTCTGTTCCAGTGTCTTCAATGCTTGATTTTATATTGGAGGATTGGTAGTTGGAGCATTTAATGCTGTTTTTCCCGTTGAAGGTTTTGCAGAAAGAGCCGTTAGGAACCTCCAGCAGAGTGCCAGATCGATCTCCCATTTTGACCAGATCAATCTCTTAGTATGATTTCCTGCGATTACAAAGCAACTCGAAGCATGGAGATCGATCTCATATTTGTAGAGATCGATCTTACAATTTGAAAATATTAGTGAAGATCGATCTGTCGAACCAACAGATCGATCTTCCAATCTCTCTATTTGAGGCAAGATCGATCTCCAGATCGATCTAGCTAGTATTCTCGTTGAGAGGAGATTGATCTCTAAACACCCTAGATCGATCTCCTTAACTCTCTGACTTTGAGGAGATCGATCTCTTCCTATACAAGATCGATCTCATAAACTCTCTGTTTGAGCATAGATCGATCTACTGCCTTTACCCTTTGTTTTAGAGGAGATCGATGTCTTCCTAGACCAGATCAATATTATAGACATTCTGTAAAAAACAGATCGATCTTATAACCCTTATAGATCGATCTCTGCTTCCTCAACACCTTGTACAGATCCTTTGAGATTTCAATCCTTTAGCAGATCGATCTCATATTCTCATGAGATCGATCTCTCATAGTAGAAAACCCAGGATCGATCTCTCATCTCATCAGATCGATCTCTCATCCTTAAATACTTAGTTTCTGGTACTGATAACCTCTAAACATGTTTTTAAATAATTTCTATGTTATTGAATTTACTTGTTTTGTCATTTCAAAATATATTAACCCAACATATGATAAAGTCGATTTAGGTTTAATTACCCCTTAACATGTATTACTTCTAGGATCTTAATGTAAGAGCTCAAATCATTTCCCCCAAACTTATTTATTTCACTAAACTTTTTATTCTATTTTTGTATTTTTCTTTTTTTCTTCTTCTTCTTCTCTTTTTTTTTTTTTATACATACTCTTTCACTATCACTTAATACCCATATAGCTCACAATATATTCCAATGACTTTTCATGCTTTTGGGGTAAGGGATAGGAACAAAGTATTTAAGCTGAGAAAAATAACGCAGGTAATTTACAGAGAAAAGCTTATTTGGCCCAGATGGGTGACTAGGGGTAGAATATGTACAAGGATAGCTAGAAAGGCTCAAACGATCCAAAGATGGCCTAAATCATCTCCCTAATTAAGTGTGATCTAATATTTCACCTCGAGATTAGATCAAACAAATTCTAGAATATGATACATAAAATCAACTAAACAAATGCAATACTAAGTCCACATAAGCTTTCTCTAAATAAATATACAGATTCATGACATGACATGTGCGTAAGATGAGGCAATCACAATAAGAATCAAGACAAATTCAAGAACTCAACTTCATGCTTTTCCTATAATCATGCTTCTCAGTCAATCAAAATCAGACTTAATCATGGGGTCATATCATCAGAATATGGGAAAACTACATGCTAAGCACTAAATCATCCCAAAATCAAATAATTTTAAGCTCATATTTTCGAAAAAAATTTTCAATTATGCCCAAATTTTTGAAAAATACTCAAGTGATATCCCATCCCCCAAACTTAAAGTGCACAGTGTCCTCAGTGTGCAGATAATATAAGAATTTAAGCTTGAGAACAGAGTACTCCCCTTTCTGATGATGATGAACAACTGAAGCTTGATTGAAAGCATAAAACTAGAAAATAAACCTGCAAAATAAACAAGGAAAGAAACAACAGAAAAGAAAAAGAAAAACGAACTATATATAAAGTGAAAAGGAAAACACAGCCACTTCAAATGCAGCTGAAGAAAACAACACTCAGCAGCAAGGCGAAGAGTAGGAGGGTCATCCAAAGTGGTGACAGGGTGCTGACAGTTAACTCCTCCTGAGCCCTATCTACTTCGTTCTTTCTCTCAGATATTATATGCTTAATCCTTATATTCTCCTCAATCTCCATCTTAAAACACTCTTGAGAGTCATCAGGGAGCTTCAAAGGTTTGAAAACATTAAACTTTACTTCCTAATCTTGGACTCTCATCGTTAACTCCCCCTTTTGTACATCAATTACTGTTCTACCAGTAGCTAGAAAAGGTCTACATAGTAAAATAGGGATTTCCCTGTCTTCCTCTAAGTCCAAAACAATAAAATCTGCAGGGAAAATAAACTTGTCCACCTTTACTAAGACATCCTCAATGACCCCCTTCGGATATTTAATTGATCAATCAACTAACTGGAGGGTCACTGTGATGAGCTTGGCATCCCCTATTCCTAACTTATGATAGATAGACGATGGCATCAAATTTATACTAGCTCCTAAATCACATAGGGCTCTACCAAAGAATAAATTTCCAATAGTGCATGGTATGGTAAAACTCCTGGGATCCTTAAGCTTGGAGGGTAATCTTCTCTGGATAATGGCACTGCATTCCTCAGTTAAGGCCACTGTCTCATAATCTTCCAATCTCCTTTTCCTAGAGAGGATATCCTTCAGAAACTTCACATAAATTGGCATTTGCTCTAAAGCATCTGCGAAAGGAATGTTGATGTGGAGTTTCTTAAAAACCTCAAGAAATTTAGCAAATTGTTGATCCGGTTTTTTATTTTGGAACCTTTGAGGAAAAGGTACTTGTTGTCTAACCGAAGAGGATGTAGTGGAAACATGTATAGCATCAGAGGGTGAGAAAGGCTGTGAAATAGAAGAAGGTATAGATGAAGAAGTGCCTAGCTTGGATTCTTTTGCAGCCTGATCCTGATGTTCCTACTCTTTCTGAGCTGCTTCGTTAGAACTTATGGGTTTTTCAACTATGGGCTCAACAGGATTGGACTTACTTTGTGGCTCATCTAGCTCTTTGCCGCTCCTTACCCTCCCTTTGCTTAATAGGATTAGCTTCAATGTTACTAGGAAGGGTCCCTTGAGGACGTTGGCTAAGAGCATTTGCTATTTGTCCTACCTGAACCTCTAAATTCTTAATTGAATCAGCTTGATTTTGCAGGATCGTTGTAAACATTTCCTCAAACGAGGGCTTCTTTTCAACTGCTGGTAAGTGCTGAGGTTGTGGTGGTGGTGGTGGTTGGTGGAAGTGAGGTGGATGATGCTGAAATTGAGGTAGGGATGGTTGATGAGGCGGATGAAATGGAAGTTATGGTTGTGTTGGTACATGAACCAGTGGAGCTTGAAAACCAGGGAGTCCTATAGGTCTAGAGCTAGAGTTTTGCCCTTGGTTTTAGCTCCAAGAGAAGTTAGGATGGTTCCTCCACCCTAGATTATAGGTGTTTGAAAAAGGGTTGTTCTGTTGCGTTGGAGAAGGGGTAACATACTGAACCGATTCTAAGTTGAGCGGTCATCTATCTACAGAGTGGGTACTACTACACAGCTCGTAGAAAAGAAAAAGGACTTTGGACAGAATACACAGGGTTAGGACTAGTGGGAGGATTATGTTGGGTACTGAGCGACTCTACCTTCTTCGTAAGATTAGCGATTTGAGAGGTCAAGGTAGACAGTGTGTTGAGCTCATAAATACCCACCGACTTCTTTGGCATTTGCCTCTTCGAGGACCATAAATAGTTCTTAGCCTCCATCTTGTCTAAAAGCTCGTAAGCTTCCTCCTCTGTTTTGCACATCAGGGCTCCACCCGCAGCAGCGTCAACAATAGTCCTATTTTAGCTTGTAAGTTTGTTGTAGAAGGTCTAGACTTGCAGCCACAAAGGTAGACCATGATGAGGGCACTTCTTAAGAAGCTCCTTATATCGTTCCCATGCTTCCTAATGAGATTCAGAGTCGTACTAGGCAAAGGAAGATATATTACTACGGAGTTGGGCTATTTTAGAGGGAGGGAAAAACTTAGCTAGAAATTGATGGGCTAACTCATCCCATGTAGAAATGGATCCTAGGGGCAAGGAGTTTAACCAGTGTCGTGCCCTATCCCTAAGCGAGAAGGGGAATAATCTAAGCCTAAGCGCATCATCAGATAATCCATTGTGCTTAAATGTGTTGCACAAGTCCAAGAATTGCCCAAGGTAAGCATGTGGGTCATCGTGTGGAAGCCCACTGAACTGTAGAGAAGTTTGGATCATCTGGAGGATTTCGGGCTTAATTTTGAAGTTATTTGTAGGGACAGCTGGTGGCCTAATGCCGAAATAATATCCTCCAATTGTCGGCATCGCATAATCTCCAACAGTTATAATTTCCCTATTTTCTGTCATGGTGAATTGCAGCGGAGATAATAATTTCCTAGAGTCCTTTTGAATTTTTCTCAGAGTGTGTTCGATTTCAGGATTTAGAGGAAAGCAATTAAAACTTCTGGCTCTATGCATGCAATCATCGAAAAGTCCTTAGAAATTTTTTAAAATTTTTAAAATTTTCAATTTTTTTAATTTTTTCAATTAACTAATCTAGATTAAACATTTACAACCTAAATATTTACAAGCTAGAATTACACCTAAGCATAATTTCACCAATATTAATTAACGACTAATTAAAACTTCCCCGGCAACGGCGCCGAAAACTAGACACGCCCAAAGGGTATTGTCCGCAAGTGGACGAGTCGTACAAGTAATAATGGGATTTGAGTCTCGAGTTATCGTCCCACAGAGAAGTTGATCATCCTAATTAACTACCGGTTAATCTTACCCTAAGTATATCCTAGCAAATTATGAAGTTCTGACGGGTGGTCTACATGGCTAAAATTAAAAGTACTGGAAAGTAATAAAATAATAAAAACTAAATAAAACCAAGCAAAATTACTTACAGTGCTTCATGCAATTAAAATCAAAAGCCTACAAAAATAATTAAAACAGTTAAAACTAATTAACGCAATTAAAATAAAATGCAATTATGAAAATAACAAAACAAGATTAATTAAACTAATTAATAAAAATGCAAATTAAACTAAACTAAAACTTAATGAAAATAAAATCCTAGGAAATTAAGAAAATAACTATAAAACTACATATCTAAAATATTAATTCTAAATTACTCTTAACTATATCTAATTACTAGCTTAACAATAGAATCTAACTAATGCATGTAACAAATTTAATCTAACTTAATTCTAAATGTAACCCTTAAAACACTTAACTAAAAGTTAAATCCTAAAACATAAAATATAAAATTAACTACTAACTAAAAAATTAAAACTAAATATTAAATTCACAAACTAAAACAATAGAGCTAATCTAAATTAACAACTAATAAAAGGAGCAATTAAATTAATATAAGTGCAATGAACATCAACTTGTAAAGAGGAAATAGCCAAACGTGGCCTTAGGCTTAATTGGAAAACATCAAAGTGAAACGACAACACCACTGTGCACGTATTCTTCATTGGTTATTTTCCATTTCCAGGTGATGGCCTCGGTTTGTCCAGTCCTTTGCTCCTGCTGTGCTGCTATCAACACTCCTCGATCTCTGCCCAGCTACTGCGTATAGGTTGCATGTCTCTACTTGCTTTTGCTGCCCAGACGTGTCCAGCTGTTCTCTGCTGCTCAAGGCTTGACATGCTGCTCTCGGTTCTGCCCAATCGTGCTTTGCTCCTGATTGTATCTCCAGCAGCAGATTCTCCCTAGCCAACGCTTGTAGGCTAAGACTATCGTTCAGATGGAAGCAGCAGCGAACCAGCCTCCTACCATGCGTTTGTCTCCCACGCAGCTCTGGTAGATGAACCAGAGAAGAGCAGCAACGCTGTCATTGGGAAACTATTATCAAAACAGTAAAAGAATTAACTAAAACTTAAGGATAAGCTGTTAATATATAAATACACCGTAAATGAAGAGATAAAGAAAGTGCAGAATATTTAAAACCAAAAGTTAAAGACAAAAAGAAAATGAACAGTAGAAGAAGTTGTGAAATAGAGGAGAGCAGAGCATGGTTGTGACAGTGTCGAGTCTCCTTCATACAACAGATGAAAGCATAGAACTGAGCTGCACTTCGAGCATGAATCGGTGTTCAGAAAGACAGCAGCGATCTTCACTTCATTGCACCGTCCCCTGCTAATTCTTCTCCTCGACAGCAACAACAGTAGAGCAAAACAGCAGCTCCTCTGGACAGCAACAAGCGTGGCCTTCCAGCTACACCAAGAGCTTGAGCATTCCACACTTCTGGTCCCAGATCTAGTGAGAAGTACTTTACCTCAGTTCAGCTTCTCATGCCAATAAGGTATTCATCAAGCAGAAGCTAGAAGTATATCCTCAGTTTTCACTATTGGCTCTTCAGAAATAAATGGACTTTTCAGAAATCGGAAACAGTAAATAAAATGGGAGCAGTGACTCATAACATGAAACAAGTGATGCAAGGTGACCCTGGTTCAGTCGCCAGACTCATTCCCTCCGTCTAACGAGAAAAATGCACCAAACCGAGAGCTACCTGGGAAATGTAAAATATGTAAACAATGTAGTGGACTAAAAAACAGAGCAATCACTTAAACAAAACCGAGAAGAGCAAATGATGCTGATTTTCATTGAAGAGAAAAATTATCCAAGACTAGAAAATTGATAACATAAAAATGGAATGCAAATTAAAAGTGAAATTGGAAGCTAACAGAAGACTAAAGAAAATAATAAGGTAAATCTTGAAAATGTAATCTCAAACTAAACTACTCTAAGCTACCTTACTCCTACTCCTACTCCTAAATTACATTACTTCTACTCCTAAATTACATACTCTTTCAATTGTCATCCTTTCCTATTTATAAACACACTAGGGGTAAAATTGTAATTTCCACATCTTTGATGAGTTGGCCTTTTTTTAGCCACTTGTCTTCACACCATTGGCTCCTTGAAAAGATATTTCCATGTCATCAGTCTTCTTATCCAATTGGATGTGCTAGGTTGCATGACTGGTGTTGTCCGCGTGGCTCAATCTCGATTTTAGCCCAATTTCAGTCCATTTTCTACCGAAATATTCAAAATTCATCCGGATTTAATTTATCTGCAAACATGAGAATTTTAATTAAATAAAGGGGATAATTAAAAAAATAAATTTGGGATTTAAATAATTAATTAGGAAATTAAGCATAAATAATTCTAAAAGTATAAAATTATCAGAAGCAAGAGATTCTCTGGAAAGAGGCCGAGGATTAATGAGATCCAGGAGAGAGCAGTTAATACTCCCATGTATCCAGCTCTAGGTCCAGTGAAAGGAGTTATGATTAGAGGGCCACAGCCTACGACAGAGCAGTGTGGCAAGTGTGGCAGGTACCATGGAACTCGACCCTGCTATGGACCTCAGGTAGTGTGCTTTAGATGTGGGAAACCAGGGCACATAATCAGAGATTGCCGAGAGATGATAGAGAGAGCCCCACAGAAGGGCAAGGAGCCAGAGAGAGCTCCACTTGGGACAGATGCTCCAAAGAGGATGGCTACAGCTGAGGAAAAAGGGAAGCAAGTAGTTGGTGTGAGTAGAGGACGAGTGCACGCGCTAGACCAGGACACTGTGGATCAATCTTCGGATATGGTATAAGGTACCATCCAAATCTTTAATTTAGAAGCATTTGTATTGTTTGATCCTGGTGCCACGCATTCCTTTGTATCACCATCCTTTGCATGTAAATTGTTGAAGCATGTAGAACCCACACTGCTGGATAAAATGTTGATGATATCTACCCCTATGAATGATAGTCAGTTGATTGAGCATGTATATAGAGATTGTAAGATGAAGATAGGAGGTAAAGAAATGGCAGCCGATTTGATCTTATTAAATATGAGTGATTTTGATGTAATCCTAGGAATGGATTGGCTGGCTGCAAATCATGTTGTTCTGGATTGTCATGCAAAAACTTTGATGTTTCCAAAGATAGACAACCTTGTAGTAAATTTGGTGAAATGAAAAGAAATGATATGTTATTGCAATTGAAAAGAGTATAATCGAGTTACATTGTAATTTAGAGATAAATTTGATTTTCATTTATGTATGAAAGATAATCTGTTTATCAATCTTGTGTGCGAATGTGATGATTTATGTTACTAATGATGGAAAGGATAATGAGAAGGGTTTATCAATTATGTGATTGAGACGGATAAGACATGTCCGGAATTGGGAGACATTCCAATGGTTAAGGAATTTCCAGATGTCTTTCCAGATGAGTTACTAGGGTTACCTAATGAAAATAAAAATGCAGGAAATTAATGAAAATTAATTGGCAGCGGTGGTGTTTGCGCTGAAGATATGGCGCCACTACCTCTATGGTGAGAGATTTCAGGTTTACATAGATCATAAGAGCCTTAAATACTTGTTTTTGCAAAAAGAGCTTAACATGAGACAAATGAGATGGCTCGAGCTCTTAATGGATTATGATTGTGAGATCCTGTACCACCCGGGTAAAGTAAATGTGGTTGCTGATGCATTGAGTAGAAAGCATCTTGGGATGGTATCATTCATGATGATCAGGGAACACGAGCTGTTGGAACAGTTCATGAACCTTAGTTTGGATATGACCCCGCCTTACGCTGATAGTGGATTTATGATAGCTAGCCTGCAGTTGGAACCAAATTTGGTAGATCGAATCTGACAGGCTCAGTGAATTGACCAGCAGTCCAATAATATTGTCAAGTAGATACAGAGGGGCACATAGATTGATTTTGAGTTGAGTTCAGATGGATTGTAGAGGTTTAGAGGTAGGGTATGTGTTCCTGATGATGCAAAGATCAGAAGGTTGATCTTGAACAAGGCTCAACCATCGAAGTATATGATACATCCAGGGAGTACTAAGATGTATCAAAACCTTCGGAAGGTTTATTAGTGGTCTGGGATGAAAAAGCACATTGCTGAATATGTTGCAAAATATCTCGTTTGTCAGCAGGTAAAGGTATAGCATCAGAAGCCTGTAGGGTTATTGCAGCCTCTACCAATACTGACATGGAAGTGGGAGTACACCACCATGGATTTTATGATGGGATTACCTAGGACCCATAAAGGTCATGATGCCATATGGGTGATTGTGGATCGATTGACGAAATCAGCCCATTTTCTAGCTATGAGAGCTACCGATACTTTGAGCCAGTTAGCAAACTTGTATGTGCGCGAGATAGTGAGGCTGCATGGAATTCCAGTGAGCATTGTTTCTGATAGGATGCCTGCTTCACTTCCCACTTCTGGAAATGTTTTTAGGAAGCGATGGGGACCTAGTTGAGTTTTAACACTGCGTTTCATCCTCAAATAGATGGTCAGTCAGAGAGGACTATACAGACCTTGAAGGATATGTTGAGAGCGTGTGCATTGGATTTTGGAGGCTCCTGGGATGACCATTTGCCACTCGCAGAGTTCGTCCATAATAATAGTTTTCATGCTAGTATCGAGATGGCACCATATGACGCATTATATGGGCGTAGATGTCGTTCCCCTATTGGATGTGAATAGGTTGATAACATACAGATCTTTGCTCCTGACTTAGTTAGACAAGCCTCAGAGGACGTCCAATTGATACGTGAGAGGTTTCAGACAAGTCAGAGCAGGCAAAAGAGTTATGTTGATAAGGGACGGAGACACTAGAGTTTGATATGGGTGAGTCGGTATTCTTAAAAGTTTCTCCTTCGAAGGGTATTATGAGGTTTGGTAAGAAGGGCAAGCTGAACCTTAGATATATTGGACCCTTCAAGATTTTGGAGAGAGTGGGAGACAAGGCTTATAGGTTGGCATTGCCACCGAAGGTTGGCAAGTGTTCACAACGTCTTCCACATATCCATGTTAAGAAAGTATCACCCGGACCCGGCGCATGTAATAAGGTATGAGCCTTTGGAGCTCAACGAGGGAATGACATACATTGAGAAGCCAGTTCGGATACTGGATAGAAAAGATAAAGTGTTGAGGACGAAGACAATTCCCTTGGTGAAAGTTCTTTGGCAACATCACACGGTGGAATAGGCCACATGGGAATTAGAGAGTTTGATGCGGGAGAAGTATCCCGAGTTGTTCACAGAATAATTGGTTCTAATTTGGAGGACCAAATTTTGTAAGTGGGGGAGAATGTGAGACCTCGTATATGTATAATTGTATATAAGTACATAGAAATGTAAGTGGAGTTATACTATGAATTCATAAGTGAAGTATATGTAATGTAAGTCCATAAGTTAATGTACACACTTGTAATATGAGTTGTGATTGTACGTACAAGTTACATTATATATGAATATGAAGAAATGGACTTAAACATGTGAAGAATGGGAGTAAAATGGAAAGTGAGTAAAATGGTAAAATGAAAGGAGGATGGCATAAGTTGTGCACTTCCATTTGGTTTATATAAAGTATCTTTGGTTATAAAAAGATTCTACACAAGTTTTAATGTGTATGAAGTATTAATGGATGCCATTTTCAAGTATAACTCCATTATGCAGAAAATGACCATGACAGCAAATTAAAGATGTTTTCGTATAAGTTTTCTGCAGAAAACTACAGTAAAATCTGAAAATTATGCAGGCCAGATCGATCTCATAGAATGAGAGATGATCTGGATGAGCCAAAATGCTTGTATTTGAGCAATGGAATAGGGCAGATCGATCTCCAATATAGCTAGATCAATCTCATAAACATTCTGTAATGAAAAGATCGATCCTCAAGCACACAGATCGATCTCCTTAGCTTTCTGTTTGGGAGCAGATCGATCTCAAGCTTCGACAGATCGATCTCATGCTTAATATGCCGTGGAAAAGAGGAATTTAAGGGGACTAGATCGATCTGCTCCTTGTCCAGATTGATCTCTTCAAGCTATTTCTATAAAAAGGGCATTGAAAATCTACAAATTTCGAGACAAAACCATTTCCTTCCCTTTCCAACCAAAAACCTAGTTTCCTCTCTCTAAATCCAACCATTTTCAAGGAGATTTGAGGGAAGACTATTAGAGGCAAAGTTATTCACATCAAAAAGAAGAACAACATAGTTTGGAGGCATTTACTCATTTGTTGGATTGAAGGAACAAAAGGCATTTCTAATTTGGAGCAAAGAGGAAATCCAAAGAGGTGAGTTTCTAAAGCACCAACTTAAGTACATTGTTAAGCTATTTATGTTTGGGGTTGATTGAGGTGCTTAGTATTGTTAGAAACTATCTAAAATGCATTGGAATGATTATGACCTAGAAATGGTCTAGTGTGTGAAAGTGGAATGTATTGAGATTAATGAGAAATGGGATATCTAGAGTTGATAATAGTGTTATGGGTATGCTTTTAAGATGTTGTTAGTGAATAAATTGTAAGATTTACCTAAAGGGGGTAAAATGTGGATTAAGGCATTGGTAAATGCAAAGATGGGTCATATTGACTAATGAGGTCAAATGTGAGTTAACAACTTTAACTCAAGTAGTTTGGATGATTTAAATCATAACTTTTGAGGATCTACCGAAACAAAGCAAGCCAAGAGCACAAGAAGCTAAGAGGAAGAGAGAGTCACACTAAAGTAAATCAAGGTAAGAGAATTGTGTGGACTCTTGAGATATCTGTGCGCAATTTGGGTGCTTAAATGCTTTGCTAGAATGCATGAGATGTTAGGAAATGAAATTGGGTGATTAAAGGGAAAAAGTTGGGTGTTTGAGAAATGTGCATGAAAACAAAAGCATATTGCTTTGAAAGTCATGTTTTATTGCTTTTTAGCAAGTGATTGGTAGGTTGGCTAGCATTTGAAATGATTTGCAAAAGAAATGATTTGTTTTGGTTTGTTAACCACACTTTGCAAAGAAATGAGCCACCTACATTGTTTTCGTGAGAATGAAAGCATGCTAGAGTATGACTCGCATGAGATTTGACGTGTTTTATACACATGAGTGCTAGAGCTTAGCTCGCACTAGTTTTCACATGGATTTTTATACTGGTTTTGGCATAGTGCTCGGAGCTTAGCTCGCACTAGATGCCCACCTTATTGTTGTCGTGTTTGGCGCTTCGGACAGACTGGGTGTCACACCGATTAAATAGGCTCACACGTGCATTTGTGATATTTTGACATGTTGGGAGCCGTGTTAGGAGCTTCGGGTAGACAAGAGGTCGTACCGATTAAATAGGCTCACACGTGCGTTTTGAGATGTGGCGTGATATGATGTGTTGATTGGGTCCATGGAGTACGTTGTACTGTGCATGTAGCATGAAGTACGTTGTATCGTTTTGAGATTGTGATATGCTGACTTCGGACGAGATCTGCTATGGACCGACGAGCTAGATTTGACCCACCTCCCGTGTGGAAGCAGATAGTGGTGATATCTCGCACACCTGATCCGTGTAGCCGGTATCACAGGTTATGGCCATAGACCTAGAGGTTATTACCTTTTATTTAATTGCCTATCTCACATGTCTATTGCTTTGAGAATAAATCCATGTTTGAAATGATTTGTGGGTCAGGACAGTCCGAGGGAGGGGCTGAGACATGATAAAGGTTGGATTGTTTGTTAATGGTTTTTAAAGTGCACTGATGCATGATGATTAATGCCATGCTTTATTTTAAAAAATGCATGATGGTTAATGCCATGCTTATTTGAGAAAATGCATGATTGTTAATGCCATGCTTATTTCAGAAAACGCATGATGGGTAATGCCATGCTTTATTGTGAATTATGCATTATGATTTATACCATGCTTTGAATTGAATTGTGCACTAGATTTTAATAGCATGAATTCTTTACATACCATTAACACAATCATACACTCATGTTTTGAGATAAAATGATGAACTAAATGCTTTTGAGCATGGCATCACGGTCACGTAGATAGTGCAGTATCTACCTGTTCGTATGATTGCCTTACTGAGAGTGTGGTTTGCTCACCCCCCTTATTTTCCCCTCTCTACAGAGTGTTGAGTATAGATTGAGCGTGACTGGAGGCGTTCCCTCTTGGTAATCCGCTGCATCCCATTGCGTAAGGTATACACATTGTTGAAATTTTGTATCTAAACTTATGATAACACAGTAGCATTTTGTTTGTAACTGTTGGGGATGTAAAACAATGTAAAGACATGTAACAACTCTGATATGTATATATATTTATACAATTGTTTACTTATAAACAATATACAAAATGAATTAGTATGGTGGAGTGAGTTAGACGTCGACACATAGCCCAACTATTGAGAAGAGTTGCTGTTCACAATTGAGGTAAGGAAGAATAATAAATGATGCATGAAAATGCGAAAAAATTGCGCTGAATTTGGTAAGTTGAGGGTTGTGACAGGATCATATCCTAGTAAGGTGGTGAACTGGTTCTCATACTCGTCAACTGTCATACTGCCCTTGACTAAATTCAAAAAATCTGCTTGCATCTTCCTTTGGGCAGTGCGAAGGACATACTGGGTCTGGAAAGTAGACTGCAAAGTATCCTAACTGATCACTCGGTGGCTGACAGTCAGTATGCTCTGAGTGGCACTCCACCAGTATCGAACTGATCCCTTAAGCATATAAGCCCTCATGCTGACCCTCTCGTATCAGTGCACCCTAAACGTATAATGTCATTTCGAAATCGCTTCCGTTCAGGATACTAATTCGCGTCGTTTCCTTTTTCTTATATTGACGGTTTTTATAAAATTTTAAAATTTTAAAACTTCATGGTTAATCAAATTTTGTATCTCTTTATCGTACCAGTAAAGGTACCCAATTTTAAATGTATATATATTACGTCTGTCAATTTTAATTTATAGATTATACGTGCGCTTCCAGACGCTGTCAAATCTTCAAGCTCATCTCCTTTCATATATCACTTATAACCAACTCTTTCATTACGTGTTAAAACTTACATTACACCTTTCAGTGATGTTTTCACCCATATTTTCAACTTACAATCTCTATACCCATATTCAGTTAGTGAAAATCAGGTAACTATTATCCTCTTGTCTATGGGTACGGGCTTCACATCTTTCATTAGCTTATAAGCAACTGAAGGCAGTAGGAATAAATGTGTGGCACCAAGATCAATTAAAATAATTATTTCATTATTTACAACCAGTGTGGTATCTTCCACCATATTATATGAAACATCAATAGTGTCCTGGTCCAAGGCATACACTCGTCCTCGTCCAACATCTTATTTCCGTGGTAACTACCACACATCTTACACTGTTCACACTGCTACTCTGTTATACTGTTACGTAGCAGGTCGGGGTCCTTAAATCACAATACCTCTCAAAAGTATTGAAATTAGATATACTGGGGTTTATCAATCAACTTACCCCGTGACTCATCAGCTCTAAGCTTTTACCAATTACCTTTTTCCCGTTCTGACATCTTTGTCATTCTTTATTCTCTTTTTGTCTCTATTTCGGCCCTTACTACCTTTCCCAATCTCAGAGACGTGCAACTCATGATCTTATTTACACAACTGTAGTCTGCGCACTGCCTCGACATAGGTAGTGATATCTAACGGCCCAATTGGACTCTAATTGACAATCTGAGCCCTTCCATGAACTTTCAGACATCTCGACTCTTACTGTTCATCGTGTTCGAGTCACATCTGCCCAGGAATATAAACTGAGCTTCATACTCGTCAATCAACATGTTCCTCTGGGTCAAAGTAAAGAATTTAATCTGTAATTTCCTTTAAGCAATGTCCGGGATATTCTGTCACCGGAAAACATTTAAAATTAGTTTCTCAAGTCCAATCTGGATGTCTAACTCTTAAGATGGGTCGAGCGAACTTTCATCAATGTTCCGACTCACCCTTAAATCACATACATACTCTGAGCAATTATATCACAAAATATTCTCTACACTCCGTTCCAACCTCGCGAAGCGTGTCTCAATACTGTTTGATCTCTCTATCAGACTCTGTCCAATCTCTCTGTCAGACTCTGTCTGATCTCTCTGTCGGACTTGGTGGAGCATGCTCAATACCAGCCTCCACGTCTATCTCATCTCAAGTCTTATGTGGCAACTCAGTACAACTCCCGGGCCTACTTCTTCGGCCTCGAGCTCGTGTTCTTGCCTCTCAACCATAGCGGCTATCATTTAATGAGTCTATTCTTGCATTTAAAAACCAAATTCTTGGCTGCACTTCCATCTCGATATACACAATTGTATCTAAACAATGCACAGTACATGGGGATGTAAACTTTCTTCACCACTAACACCGACTCATATCAGGCCAACTCAGCTCTGATACCATTAAACCTGTCACGACCCAAATTACCTAAAAATCAGAGTAATTTTTTTTACTTTTTCTTTTATTATTTAATTCTTACCTTTCTCTCATCATGACCATCCTACAACACAGTTGGGCTATGATTCGGTGTTAGTCACCTCACACTATTTACCATTCCATTTTCATATTCACATTCATATATCAGAGTTTACTATTCTTTGACTTTAAATAAATACATACCCAATGGTATTTATAACTCTACATCCCCGACATCATATCCGTTTACAGTATTGTGCATTACATATTTAGAAACAAACTATACAAATGTGTATACCTGTCTCTCGATGGGAAGCAGCAAATACCCAGAATGCAAGTCCTCAGCCGCTCAATAACTATTGCAAGTGCTCTGAAAAGATGGGAAAATAAGGGGGTGAGCAAACCACACGCTCAGTAAGGCAATTATACAAGTAAGTAGATAGCTCCACTATCTACATACTCATAATGCCATGCCCTTAAATCCATTTCTTTTCATTTAAAATTTCACGCACAAAGTCATGCATATTCAATGCCATAGTTTATCCAAAACTATTTGTGCATATATAAATCATGTAATTCATGCATTCATAGCATTTTATGTGACATCATTAAATCATACTTAGCATGAATTAAAACAAGATCATGCATTCTTTCATGTCATGTAAGACAAATCATGTATTTCAAATGAAAGCATGAAAAACATCATCATGCTACTGCATTTAAATCAATTCATTAAAACTGCAGTAAAAACTAACCCTTTCGGGTCAATCATCTCATAAAACAATTCAGTAAAGTTCATTATAAAACTTCGGTTATAAAACCACCATTCTTTTAGGGTCACATATCATAAAATCATCTGAAATCTCATATCACAGTATAAAATCATAAAATCGGGGTCCTGACCCCTCCCTCGGGTGTACCCTGGTCTATCGACCAATAGTTATATCATGTGAGACCTGTAATTGATTATTTCAGTAACATCAAGGACTATGGCCATATCCTAGTGATCCATGGCAACACGGTACCTAGTGTGCGGGGTATCACACCTGAAACGGGAGGTGGGTCGTCCTACCCGCCAGAACAGCATAACACCAGGATTGCGAGGGCAAGGCTTGCTGCCTCGTGGCTAATGCCACTCCACTCCAACAATCCCCACGGTACAGCGTACTCCGCGTGACATACACGGTACAACGTACTCCGTGAACCCAAGCTCAGTCAGGGGTGCCTGTAATAGGTCTTATCCACCCATATCATCTCTGTCTCAGTATGCACGTGTGAGCATATCATCTCACTGTGACACACAGTCTACAGGAGGCTCCAACACGACTATATGCATGTAATTTAAATCCCTGTGCGAGCGAAGCTCTAGCACGACTCCATGCATATTCATGATATCCGAAAACCTCGTGCAAGCGAAGCTCTAGCACGGTTTCATAGAAATCAATGAAATCTGCGTATGAGCAGCGCTCCAGTACGACTTAAACTGATTATAATTTCAAGTAAATTCCACGTACAAGCAATGCTCTAGTACGGATATGTATAAAAACTCAGTGAAAACCTCGTACGGGAAAAACTCCAGTACGACATTCAAATGAATTATTAAAACCATATAAAACTTTGTGCGAGCAAGCTCCAACACAAATGAATGCTCAAGTAAATCAAATCTCGTGCGAGTTACACTCCAGCACGTCTTTATGCATAATTAAATCAAATCTCGTGCAAGTTACACTCCAGCACGGCTTTATGAAATATCAAATCAAAACAGGATGCGAGCTAAGCTTCAGCATCTCTCATGCATGTCAAATCATTAAAACTAGTGCGAGCAATTGCTCCAGCACCATTTTATGCATACCACGTCAAAACAAATCAAAACATGTCAAAACATGTCAAAACAAAGTGCGAGCTAGGCTCCAGCAGCTCTCATTTCACAATAATAAAAATCAGTGCGAGCACCATGCTCTAGCACATTTCATGCATATGATGTCACACAAGTCGGTGCGAGCAACCGCTCAAGCACATTTATGCACACTCACAAATGCAGATATAGTGCGAACTATGTGTCGGCACTATCTGTTTCCATATAAACTTGATAGTTGGCCTCTTTTCCAAGGAAATTTCATTTAAATAAAAATAACACTTACGTAGTGTTGTCATGTGAAATTCATGCAATTACTGGCAAATCTATCGATTTTCTTTGATTAAAACCAATAAAATTCCTTAATCATAAAGGTCCTTAAATCATGCATTTCATGCATGTCATGCTTTCACCATCCTTAGGTGAACTTCCCTTAATAGGGGTAAAATAGTTTTTTTCACCTATTTCGATCATTAAAATCATTCAAACCATTTTTTTGGATCATTATACAATATCAATGTATACATACATATTCAGTGTATAGAAAAACTATTAAAATATACGTAGCTACCTCTAGCTACTCACACAATTCCCTTACCTCATTTTTCTGTACAGTCTGACTTTTCCTCTGATGACTCATCACGCAGTCCGATTTACTCCAAATTCAATCTCCGGAACTGCGGATACACATTCATCAGGTCAAATACAATACAATTAATTGTATCTCATATTTTCTGGGCTTAATTTAAATCATTGGGCCCGTTTACCCATATTGAGCCCGATTGCACCTTAATGGGCCTTAATCGGCCTTAAGCCCGTTTACCACAATTTATCGAGGCCTATTGGGCTCATTAGGCCCATCAGTTTTTATTTAGCCTCGTTTTAAATTCTCAAACAGCTTATGAATTATTTACGACAATTTATCCCAATTTTCCAGAATTTAATTCATTTATGCGAAAATTTAATCCGTAATTCATCAACACGCATAACGATGCAAAATTGTAGTAAATAAGTGTTACTTACCCGTTATTCCATGATCGTACAGAAATCGAGGTTGTCTCGAGCTCTCGGTTGATGCCAATTGTCAAGCTACACAATTAAATATATTTTCGGGTAAACTTTTAGTCGATTATTTATCAAATTAAATATTCTGAAAATTAAATCTGTCAATTCGACTGCTTACCGACTTACCCGAAGCTCGATTGCATCACTGAAATTTTCCCCAATTTTTCCTCTTTTTCTTTTCCCTTTTTCTTCCTTTTTTTCTTTTTGGTTGAACCGGTTCGGTCCAACCCAGTTCAGACCGTCGGTTCACTTTGGTTCGGCCGGTTCAGTGGCTTGCCGACCGGTTCTCCGCCAGTTTTCATCGCCAGTGACTCCGCTGGGTCGTCCGCATCTCAGATCTGGTCTCAGTTTTCCTCGAGGTCGCCGAAAAGTGGCCAGTCCGGCCTCCTCTCCCTTCGCCGTCGGTGACTTCCTCTTTCCTCGCCGTTTCCGGCGCTGGCCGCCGTTTTAACGGCCAAGGCTGCCACCAATCAAACCACCGGCGCTTGGGGAACGCTCGGCTGGTGGTGGCCGGCCTCGAATTGGCGCCGATCATCGGGAAATGGCTTTCTCCCTCTCGGTTCTCTTTTCCTCTCTCTTTCTCTCGTCGATTCTCTCTCTTCACCGTTGATAACCGCCTAGGTTGGCGTCGGCTGTCTTCGCCTGGTGGGTGCGCCGTTGCTGATAGCCGGTGATGGTGAGGCACCTTCGGTTGCCTCGGTTTTCTGTAGAAATCGCGTTTCGCGCTTTCTGCCTCTTTTTTTTTCATTTACTTATTATTTTTTTTATTTTTATTATTATTTTATTTTTAATAATATTTTAATCAATTAAAATATTATTAAAATCTAAAATATCTAAGAAAATTATTATTTTATTCATTTATTCCGTAATTGAATTTATCAGTCCAATTTTGCCTTTTCGATATATTTTTTGATTATTTTCGGGATTATTTTTCGATACGAAAATTTCGGTTTATCCCAATTAATTCATATCTTGATCAATTTAATCCGAAATTTAATTATTTCTTCGTTATTGATCAAGATTTCTCAAGCCATTATTTTTAATTAAATTTTCTTGTCCTGATTACTACCGAATTTTGGTCTTTTGATCGTTTTGCCCTTGCACATATTCGGGAATACCATTTTCATCCTTTTGCATTTTTAAATGCACTCAAAAATTCCTATTTATTCCCTTTTTGCCCTTACGATAAAACCGGGTCTTACAGGATCAGAGTCATATAGCATCATCTCAATGCCACCCAGGCAATATCTCATATAAATAAGGGAAAGCATCATGACAGACACATAGAATATGCATAACATGGTCAAGGTCTAGCCCAATCCCAGGCCATCGGCTAGAATTCCGGTGGGTCTCACTTTATCGACCCTCAGGTTTCCTTGACTCGCATGCTATTATGCCTACAGTCTAAAAAATGTACCATTATTATACTAAATATAATTTTCCATTCATCATAGAGCTCATAATAGTTTTCCTTCATAAATATCATATATATATATATATATATATATTGTTCGTAAAACTTTAAAATCATGCAATCGTGTTCAAATATAGAAAAACATGCACTCGGGTAAAAAAACTCGGGCCATAGGTCTTTCTCAGGGTTTATGCTTATTTCATAAAACATTTACATGCCACCAATTTTTTATTTGTAAATAAGGAACTTAGGTATTGAAATTGGTTGCATCCCTTACCTAATTGAGGTCGAGGTAACCCTGAATCGTCGAGTGTCGAGTTCATCTCGTTTTACGTGCTAACATCTCGAGCTGTCCAAAATAATTTCAAAACCATCAATTGATGCTCAATTTCATATTAGCTTCATATTTATATTCATTTGAAACTCAAACGGGGTCAATCAGACCCTTTTTCGAACATTTTTCCAACTTTCTCGGTTTTACCAATAAAGTCTCGATTTAAGCGATTTCATTAGTTTCTTTCCATCAAATTTATAACTTATCAACCTAATCGCTTAAACATTTATTCCAACCTCCACTTAACAATTCACAACACCCTAATTGTCCAATTCTCATACTTTTACGGTTTTCTACTTAACCGAGCTATAAACCTAGTTTTTCGGTATAAATTTAATTGTCTATAGCATCCAACATAGTAATATTTCATCACTTCATCCACCTATATATGCTGGTTGAAATTACATCTATCTCTAGAAATTATTTCAACAATTCTTGCTTCATTAAAAATTATCCTACAACATCAAACAATCACAATATGAACATTATCATCTTCCTCCAACTTCTTGCCAACTTTGACTAACTTTGACTCAACATTTTTGCTCCAGCGAGAACCCTAAGCTATAATTCAACATGTATATGTCTTGAAATCATTAAAAACAACAAGAAAAACTAACTAAAAACTTCTAAAATCAAAACCTTCTCTCATTTCGGAACAGGGCAGTTTCTGCCCCTATTCTTCTCACTAGATTTTCAACTAGCAAATGACCTCCTATGGGACTGAATGTTTTATATGTTATAGAGGGGTTAAGGTTAAAGATTTGAACCTTTTTTGACTGCCACCTGAAAATAGCTGGAGGATGGCTGGAAAATTCACGCCATCTGGGTTACACAAGGACGCCTACGACAACTTATTCTTGCTGGTTCTCTCTCATGGTAAGTCGGTTCCAAGTGATTCAAGAGGCTATGGAAAGCTTATTAAGTCTATTTTAGTTCTGAAAAGGCTTAGATTTTTTGGACTTTCAGATAGGCTTCAAATTAGGTCAAGTCTGAAGGGTATACA
Organism: Firmiana major; assembly: GCA_033439115.1. NCBI lineage: Eukaryota > Viridiplantae > Streptophyta > Magnoliopsida > Malvales > Malvaceae > Firmiana > Firmiana major. The sequence continues at coordinate 35,221,373 of CM065907.1, read as the reverse complement.
GATTCTTGAAGCAGGGTATCCCATTGCCCTGTTTTGTAAAATCCATAAAAATTAGGTCCGGGCCATTTTCCTTAATTTTCCATTTTCCAAGTGTTCTAATATGTCCCTAGTATCTCTCATAAAAATTTAGGGCTCACTTCTTTAAGAAAAATTCCCCGATTGATCCCATTTTACACGATTCGTCAATACCGATTGAAATCGCTTAAGGTTTTCGGTTTACTTTAAAAATTAATTCTAACACTGAAACCTCATTATTTCCACTCAATTTTAATTCCACATGTAAAGTATGCCTTATACTAATTTCCTATTACCTCAGAATAATTTTTGTGAATTTCTACAATTTATTCTGAATTTATTTCGCTTACTAGGCCCATTTGCTCGGTTTAGTGTAAACCCGAGTTTCACTAACTTTTCCACTTCCAATGCCTTAGTTTCACTTCCTAATCATCAAAACAAACTTAAAATCACACTTTTTGAAGAATACTTAAACTTGCGTTCTTACCTCGAAGTGCATGCCTCAGGCATTCGTGCCACTATCTCGGACGTCTCGATCATTCTGGGCCCTGCATGAACATTTACATGTGTCTTAGACTTCTCAGTTTAACTTAGAATGAATAGTAATTTGAGAAAATTTGGGTTTCACAGGGATGGCTACTGACTTGTAAAGAATTAATGCCACAAGATAGAGGGATCGATGCCTAAGACTAATTTTCTTTTTTTTTTTTGGTAAAAATGTTTAAAAATGGATATTACTTTTTAATTCTAATTTCATTTTTGACTTATGAAATTTCTATTGCATGAAATTAGGCCCATAATTTTACCAAGTAATTCTCTAAAATATTTCAAGTTATTGTATGAGAAAATTACTAAGTAAAATATTCAAAATTATTTTCAAATCAAAATATGACCAATTAAATATTTACAATCTAAATTGTGGTCTTATAAGAAATAAAATCTCAACATATGGCTTGTGAAAATTGAAAATTTGTTTAGCAAATTTACCATATGTAAAATATGCTTGAGAATAGTTAAGTGTTTGTCATTTTAAAATATGTAAATCAATTTAAAACAAACAATCTCCCCATTTTTGATATGGCAAAACTTAATGTAAGTTTGCTTTGAAAATTACTCCCCTTTAATATAAGCATGATTTTCAATTGGAGATTTTTTCAATTTTTTAAAATTTCAAACTATATTTTTCTCCCCCTTTTTGTCATAACAAAAAGAAAATAGGCACATTTTAGTATGAGAACCAAGTAAACTCTCCCTTAATAAAAATAAGCACATTTCAGTTTAAGAACCAAGTAAACTCCCCCTTAATAAAGGCATAGGAAATCAAATGAAAAAACAAAACTTCAACCATGTAGATAGAAGTGTTAGTAGCATAACCAAGAGATCAAGATGTTCAATGTGTAGAGGATAGGTAATGCATACTATCACATAGTTTTTATGAGTCATTTAATATATTAATTTGAAGTGCAATAAGCATGTGAATATGAAAATTAGAATGATATAGATAAATTAAACAAGGTCTAGTCAAATACATCATCCAAAAATAACAACCGATAAGCAAGGATGAGAAGCATAAGTGGAACACAAATTATCACTAAACACAGACATATAGGTTTCTATAATCTAATAACGAAGATCTAAAAAGAGGATGGTGGAGGAAACTTATTATAAAGATAAGTGACCCAAATCTAATGTCTTGGACCTCATCATACACTGCATTTTGGCCCTCTTCACTAAGTTGTGTACCAAAATGCGTACAATGAGTGTCGAAGGGAATACAGAAATAAGAAAGCAAATTCACATTTGAGGGTAAAGTGATCTTGGTGAATTTTGGCACTCTTCAATATCACTAAGTCGTATGTCAAAATGTGTACAATGAGTGTCAAAATGAGTACAAAAATCAGAGAGCATACTCACAATAGAGGGTAAAGTGATCTTGGGTGTATGCTTGGGCTTCGGCTCAAGCTCGATCTTTGTAGCAAGCACGTGCTCCTGTGCTGGAGGTGGAGCATTCTTCTTGATCCATTCAACCTCGCCATCCTCGTATTAACTGATATTGTGCATTGTGGCAAGGCTTAAGTTTGTCTTAGAACTCGAGAGCTCTCCAGTCTAGCAAGAACAATCAATGAAAATCTTTTAGAAGTAGTAGGCCAAGGGCATTGAAAAAACTATAGCTTACATGCTCCTACGAACAATCCATAATAAGTCGTGGAAGATGGAATGAACTAGGTTGGGCTTCTCACCTTTTTGGATGCAATGAAGCTAAAAACGATCTAGGCGACGAAAAACAACTTATTTAGTTCTGAAAGGCCTTAGGTTATGACAGATGATAAGATGTAAGAGGTGTGGGATCATTGGCAAATCAGTCGCCCTATTGTTGGTAATCAAGAAAACTAAAGGGACTTCCACCTTTTCATTACACAATCGCTCATTTTTAATACCAAAAACACTACCAGGGGAAAAAGGGGTGATGAGTATGTCCTTGCCAATGAGAAATGACTAAATCCTGATACATGTCATGTGTACCCAAAAAAAATTACTCTAATTCCATTAATTCATAGTTAGGGAAGTCAAAGTCGAAGCTACAGAGATTGTAGCAATTGAATTAAAGCAAATTGAAGTTCTAAAGATTAAAAAGAAAAGAAAAGAAAAGAAAAAATGAGGTTTCTATACATGGAACCGGTCACAATATTAAAACTATTAAAAATAGTAACTCTAACTATTAGAAGGTGAAAAGAAAGTTTTAAGAAAAATAAATTTTGACAAACAATAAAGAAAGCTTTAGCCAGCGTGCATCTTAATTAACTTAGTTTTTGATGTTGATCATTGAATTTTCTAACAATTTCACCAATTAAATATTCAACTGTAGCATAACAGTATGCTATGTTATACCATTTTCCCTTGCTTTGTTGTTAACTAAAACAAGCTCTTTAATTAATCTCTAACAACTTGATTGAACTACTTAAAAGAAGCTCCCTAAATATATTCATGTAGCTGTATTAACATCTATGAAAGATATGAGTTGAATTAAACGAATAACATATAAGCTTGGTCAATGTCACGACCCAAAAATCAGAGTAAATTTTTCATTTTTCTTTCATACTTACCTGTCCTCTGATCGTGACCACACTCCACTAACAATTGGGCTGTGCGTCAATGCCAGTCCCACCATTCAATCATCATATAACTTAATTTTTGATTAAATGAAGGGTAAACACATGCGTTTTTCACTAATTCTTTCCCATTCATTTACAAGTGTTTACAGTGTTTATACATCCCTGAAAGTTACTTACAAACATGTTACTGTGCTATTCTTATTTAGATACAATATGTACAAGTGTATATACCTCAAAATGATGGGTAGCAGCGAATATCAAGAATGCAATACTCAGTCGCCTTAAAGTCTATTGGAGGAAATCTGTGTAGGAAAATGAAAAGGGTGAGCTATCAAGCCCCAGAAGCGAGGAAAAATGGGGCTAATTTAAACTTTTTATCCATTAACTATGTTGTTTTCCTGTCCATGTCTAGATTTAAAATCTTTTTTATTTTCCAGGATCTCATTACACTACATACAATCTGTATATATATAATCATTGACAACTATTACATCCCGACTATGATATACAATAGTGTCTATTCTGTATCACATGTCTGGAATATGAGTAAGACTGTACCTCAAGGTTAAGAAAGTATCCGATCAAAGGTCAGACTACCTTGTCAACGACCACAGTCTCGTATGTGCAGTAGATTCGCTATAGATAATCTGGGAGATGGAGATGAGGGGGTGACTTTTTCAGACTTAGTAAGAGATACATTTAAAATAGCTTTAAATACTCAAAACATGGTAAAACTCATGGTTTTACAAATCAGCATACTTATACAATGGAGTAAAGATGCTTACATTTCATAAAGGCAGTAAAAACATGCTTAAATCATAAGTTTACACATCATACATCTTTTTGGTAAAACTCATATATAGTATGCATATCACGTCGTGTAAAAAAGTAAAAAACATCTCAAAACTTAATCATGCATATCATAACATGCTTATCACCTTAAAAATGAAATCTTATTGTCGTATGCACATTTCGTAAAACATACTCATGACTACCTTTAAAATCTCATCATAGAAAATATGTGCTCAATAGCAAATCATAAAACAGGTAGCATGAAATGTGCAAAAATATATATATATATATATATATCATTCCGTCAATTCATCGTGTAGGGTCAGGCAACCGTCTCATATACTAGTCCCGAAGGACATCATACATCTGGTCCCGTAGGACGTTCATCATAGGTACATATGGCCATTGTACAGAGGAGCCGTATGACTGGATCAGGGTCGTACGCTGCCCTATCTCTCGTGCACCACTAAATGGGGACTATACGCATGAACTCACATGTATCACCAAGTGTGGACTATGTGCACGTTTCACATATCAATTTAGAGCCTGTCCGTTCTCTGGCCGTCAGCTAGGTAGATCCTCGATCGTCTCCATACGAGATCGACCCCAGATCCTCTGACTATCGTCATATCATGCCTTTTTACCCCACAAAAATCATTTTGGGTCTCTTACCCAATTTATTAAAATCATTTCGGGCCTCATACTCGTGTATTAAAAATCATTACGGGACTCTAACCCGATTCTCAAAATCGTTACGGGACTCTAACCCATTTTTCTTAGAAAACATAGTTTTCATAAATCATTACAGGACTCTAGCCCGTTTCTCATAGAAAACATAGTTTTCATAAATCATTGTGGGACTCTAGCCTGTGTAAATATGGAAACATAGTTATAATAGTTATTTCTTGGGACTCATACCCGTACTGTGAAAATATAGCTTAAAAGCTGTTTCGGGACTTTAACCCGTATCAGGAAAACATGGTTTCATAAAATATATCGAGACTTTAATCCGTAATCTCAGATGAAAACACTATGCTTTCATTTCAGAAGTCAAAAACCACTTTTATAAACATGTATGCTGTAAAAATGTATCTCATATATATAAAACATGCTGGAAACTAAGGAAATGGTTTTGGCTTCGGTTTGAATACAGTTGGAAATCCATTTCGTAAAATCTCATTCAATTATCATACATAAACAGTTGGTAAGGATGAAGGAGTACTAACGCTACTCTAAATTATATCCCTTACCTCTTAGCGACTGATGTAGAGCGCTTTCCTCGATGATCGGGTTTACCTCGTAAAACGTGTCGATAGATCGAGCTGCTGCAAAACAAGTTCAACTTATCACATATGGCTTAAATTCATTTCAACATATCCAAATATGTGATTATATCGAAGCTTTGACCAAAAGTTGACTTTTAACCGATTTTACTCTTTTTGCTCGGTTTTATCGGTATAAACCTCGTTTTAATCGTATTTAACTCAATAAATATTTTCTCATATTCACTGCTGTCGATATAGCTAATTGGGCCAATTTCTCTCTTATTAGGCTCGATTGCACCTTAATGGGCCTTAATCTGTTTTAAGCCCGTTTCCACTTATTAATTCTTTCATCAAGGCTTATTGGGCTCTCTGTGCCCATCAGTACTTATTGGGCCTTTTTCTAGACTCTTTGAATAGCCTGTATATCATTTACGATAATTTAATTAAAAATTCCAATAAAATCCCCTAAATGCGAAATTTAATCCGTAACTCGTAAATAATTCTTTAATACACGATAATTACATAAATTGTCGTAAATGAGCTTTACTTACCCGAGATTATGCGATGGTGCGTAAATCGAAGTTCGATCGGGCTCACGTACGTGATTTATCGTCGAACTGCACAATTATATATATATTTAATTTCGGCTGACTTTTTGATCAAATATAATTTAAATAAATTTCTCGAAAATTAAATCGGTTACTTTTGACCTCTTACCGACTTACCTGAAGTCCGGTGTATCCCCAAAATTTTTTTCCTTTTTCTCTTTTTCTTTCCTTTTTCTTGGCTGAACCGGTTCAACCCGGTTCAGACCGGTCCGGTTCAGTCCGGTTCGACCGGTTTGGTGCTTCGTCGACCAGTTCTTCGCCGGCTTCCATCGCCAGCAGCTCCACGGGACCTCGCAAAACTCAGATCTAGCCTCTGTTTAGCCATGGCTAGCCGAAAAGTCGTCGGTCCAACCTCTTCTCCCTTGGAGTCGGTGGTGCCTTTCATTTTTGCCGTTTTTGGCCGTTTTCATCGCCGACGGTGGCAGATCAGACCTCTTCCTGGTCGGTGGCAAGGCCCTCTCTCTTCCACCGACCTCCGTCCGCCTCTGTTCTCTCTCTTTCTCTCTCGTTCTCGCTCTTTCTCTCGCCGATCACTGTTTCTCCTCAGCTGTCGGTGCCGACGAGCTCGGGCGGTCTTGTCGGGTCACTCCTACGGTGGCATCCTCGCCGGGGGAGTAAGAATTTGGGAGGATCGGGTTTTCTCGATCCCCTATTCCCTCTCTGTCGTGCGACTCTGTTTCGCGCGACAGAGTTTCAGACTTTTTAAAAAAATATATATTTTATTATATTTTATTTTAATCAAATAAAATATAATAAATTACACGAATATCTCAAAAATCATATTTTATTTTATTAATTAATTAATTTAATTAATTTAATTTATTTTAACTTTTTTGGTGTATTTTTCGCATATTTTCGGGATAGTGTCCCGGACGAAAATTACAAAAATTTGTAATATTTTTGTATCTTGACCAATTGGATTCGAAATTCAATAATTTCTTCTTTATCGATCAAGATTTCCTAAATCCATATTTTTAATGAAATTTCCTTATCGAATTTACACTGAAATTAGGATCTTTTGACCATTTTACCCTTCTATATGTTATTGAAAACTCATCATAAAACAACCATCCAAGGTTTAACACATTATCAAAACTTAGTAAAACTTATCAACATATCATAAAAAGCACATTTCATTTTAAAATCACAAATCGAGGCGTAACCCCTCATTCGGTTCTACCCTGGTCTATCTAGACCATATGATATCACGTGAGGCATGTAGGTTACTACTGTATAGGAAAAATCGAGGACTATGTCCTTGTGATCCAAGGCTACACGGATCTCGGTGTTCAGGGCATCACAACTGCAACAGGAGGTGGGTCAGTCCTACCTGCCAGAATATCAGAACATCAATCTAATAGTCATGACTACATGGTACAGCATACTCCGTGTGACATACACGGTACAACGTACACCATGAACCCATATCACAGTCTAGGGGTGCCTGCCATAGGTCTTATCCACCCCATACCACGTTGATAACCAACCCATGTCTCAACATATACAGGCGACCATATCATCACACTGTGACACATAGTCTACAGGAGGCTCCAGCATGGCTCTATGCATGTCACATCACGTCTAGTACGAGCAAAGCTCCAACATGACGCCATGCATATCATGATATCTAAAATCTCGTGCGAGCAAAGCTCCAGCATGGTTTTATGCACATATAAAAATCCTCGTACGAACAACGCTCCAATACAACTTTCATGCGAAATAAATCGATGTAAATCACGTATGAGCAAAGCTCTAGTACAATTTTATACATAATAAATCAATGTAAAATTACATACGAGTAAGGCTCCACTACGATTTTCATGAATATAAATCAGTAAAACTTAGTGCGAGCGAGGCTCCAACACTTTGTATGTAAGTGAAAACATCAAAATCCAGTGCGAGCAAGGCTCTAGCACAATTTATACTCATATAAATCTGATAGGCTGCTTTATTTCGATAAAATACTTTTAAAATCATAATTGGCACCTTACACGTGCCCCTTTCATGCAAATCAAGAAAGTCAATAGTCAGCCTATCGATAAGTTGCTTAAATTAAGCAATATATTTCATGAAAATATCAAAAACATGTTATTCATTCAATTTATTAACCTTACTACCCTTTTTTGTAAAATTCCTAACTAGGGGCAAAACAGTCTTTTTCCATCGATAACTCGATTTTCGCAAAAATTATTATTTCATTTCTAGATACTTTAGGAAATTTTAGGCCCTGTAAATTCCCTCAAAAATACATATAGATATCTCTAAGAACTTACAAAATTCCCCTACCTCAAATCACTCTATAGTGTCTGACTTTCCAAATGCTGAGAAATCGTTCAGTCCAATTTGCTTCCAATTAAATCTCCGAAGCTGTACATAACCATTTATCGGGTTAAATACAACATATTTACCCATGTTTCATTTTACAGGGCTTAATTTAAAGCATTTGGGCCCATTTACTCTTATTGGCCCCGGTTGCCCCCTAATGGGCCATAATCGGTCTCACGCCCATTTTCCCTTACTATTCCCTTCATCAAAGCCTATTAGACTCATGGAGCTCATCAACACTTACTGGGTCTCGTTCTAGGCTCTTTGGAATTAATCCGTAACTTATGCGATGAATTTTTAACGCGCATAACTATACAAATTGTCATAAATGAGATTTACTTACCCGAGATTCTGTGATGGCACGTAAATTGAGGCTGACTCAAGCTCTCGTTTGTTTCCAATCGTCGAGCTACACATTTATATATTTACCGAGTCAATTTCAGTAAAATATAATTTCAATTAAATATTTCAAAAATTAAATCGGTCAATTTCGACCGCTTACCGCCTTGTCCTTAGATTCGGGGCATCACCAAATTTTTTTCTCCCTTTTTTTTCCTTTTATTTTTCCTCTTTGTCTTCTTTTTTTTCCTTTCTTTCTTGGCTGAACCGGTCCGATCCGGTTCAACATAGTTTCACTTCATTGAACCAGCCCGTACCAGTTCAGTCGCCTCTTAGCCGTTCGCGACATTTTTCCGTCGGTTCTCGGCTCCCTCCTGCCACTGTTTCACTCGTCTTTGGCTGGGGAATGTTATGCTAGCCTTGGATTGGACCGATCAGCGCTGGTGCCGACAGATTTCTCCAATCTCTCCTCGGCAATCTCCCTCGTCAATCTCCTCTTTCCAGCGTCATTGGCGTGCGTGGGGTCAACTGGGCGCTCTCCCGGTGTTGGGCACCTCTCATTGGTTGTCGCTTGCTCGTCTCTCTTGCCGGTGGCTCGTCGAAGCAGGGATCGTCTCCCTCGGCCTTTCGTTCGTCTTCAGGCTTCGTTTTCCTTCTTTCGCGTTTTCCCGATTTCATCTTTTTTTTCTTTTCTTTATTATTATTATTATTATTATTATTATTATTATTATTATATATATATATAATACATTATATTATTATTTTAATAGAATAAAATACATTATTTCTACACAAAATATATTTAATTAATTAAATATATATTTATCTTATTTTATTATTTTTTTGGAGTATTATTCTCACATTTTCGAGATAATTTCCCGGGGTGAAAATTTTGGGTTATAGTAATAAATTCGTATCTTGATCAATTGGACTCGAAATTCAATGATTTCTTCTTTATTGATCAAGATTTCCTAAATCCATGTTTAAGATGACAATTTCTTATCAAATTTTGGGTCTTTTGACCTATTTACCTTTTTTCGCATTTTACGTACATGTCTAACTACTTCATTCACATTTATATGATCAAAACCATCCGTCTTATGATTCCATTACATATAAAATGTCATACAACGTGTGAATCATAAGGAATGTCATACAAAATATGGGTCTCACAGATCTTCCCCTCTAAAGAAATTTGGTCCTCCAAATTAGAACCAAATCAGTCTCTCGACATATGACATGCTCTCACTGAGCTCCAACTGAGCACGTCCCGGTCTTACATGTTACAAGAGCAAAGCCCGATGTGTATTCAACATGACACGCCTAAGTCTCAGTAATAGTCATTATCAAATAAAACGTTTTGACTTCACGTAGCACTCATATGGTTTTTCTCATAAAACTCATCTCAAAATAGTTTTGTACTCAACATAAAACATGTCAAAATCGAGCTCAAACCGGTAAAACCATGCACACATTTATCAAATCACAGTACGACATATGACCACTTCTTCCTATCCAATATCCAAATCGGTCTCTCGACATATGACATGCTCTCACTGAGCTCCAACGGCTTGTAGCTAATCACGTGCGTAGGATCCGGATGGTACTTCCGAAGCATAGAGACGTGGAAGACATGATGAACACCTGCTAACTCTGGCGGCAATGCCAACCTATAAGCCTTATCTCCCATTCGCTCCAGAATCTCAAAGGGTCCAATGTAATGAGGACTCATTTTACCCTTTTTCCCGAACCTCGTAATACCCTTGGAAGGAGAAACCTTCAAAAATACTGACACACCCACAGTAAACTCTAATGGTCTCTATCTTTTGTCAGCATAACTCTTCTGTTGACTTTGAGCTGTCCGTAACCTCTCACATATCACTCGAACATCCTCAGAGGCCTGTCTAACCAAGTCAGGAGCAAAAATCTGTTTGTCACCAACCTCCTCCCATCCAATAAGGGATCGACATCTACGTCCATATAGTGCCTCATATGGTTCCATCCCGATACTCGAGTGATAACTATTGTTGTAGGCGAACTCAGCTAGTGGCAAGTGGTCATCCCATGAGCCTCTAAAATCCAGCACATACGCTCCCAACATATCCTCCACAATCTGTATAGTTCTCTCTGACTGACCATTTGTCTGAGGATGGAAAGCGGTGCTAAAACTCAGATGGATCCCCATCGCTTCCTGAAAATGTTCCCAAAAGTGGGAAGTGAAGCGAGCATCCTGATTAGAAACAATACTCACTGGAACACCATGCAGCCATACTATCTCTCGGACATACAGGTTCGCCAATGTACTCAAAGTATCAGTATCTCTCATAGCTAAGAAATAGGTTGACTTCGTCAACCTATCCACAATCACCCAGATGGCATCATGACCTCTATGGCTCTTCGGTAAACCCATCATAAAATCCATAGTGACATGCTCCAACTTCCATGTCGATATCGATAGAGGCTGCAACAGTCTTGAGGGCTTCTGATACTCTACCTTTACCTGCTGACAGACAAGACATCTAGCGACATACTCTACAATGTCTTTCTTTATTCCAGACCACCAATAAACTCTCCGAAGATTTCGATGCATCTTCGTGCTCCCCGGATGTACCGTATACCGTGTCAAATAAGCCTCTAATAAAATCAATCTCCTCATCTCTGGATCCTCGGGAACACATACTCTGCTCCTGAACCTCAGTAGTCCATCTATAGTCAGCTCAAGATTAGTACCCACACCTGTCCGTACCTGACTCAACCAGTCGATACACTGTTGATCACTCTGCTGAGCCTACCGGATACGACATATCAACTCTGGCTCCAATCTCAGGCTAGCCACAACATCAAACCTATCTGTATCAGGTGGGGCTACATCCAAACTGAGGTCCGCGAACTGCTCCAACAACTCGTGTTTCTGAACCATCGTAAATGGTACCAACCCGAGAATCTTCCTGCTCAAGGCATCAGTAACTATATTTACCTTACCCGAGTGGTACAGGATCTCACAATCATAGTCCTTCAGAAGATCGAACCATCTTCTCTGTCTCATATTCAGCTTCATCTGCGAAAACAAATACTTGAGGCTCTTGTGGTCCGTAAATATCTGAAATTTCTCACCATAGAGATAGTGGCGCCATATCTTCAAAGTAAACACCACAGCCACCAACTCTAAATCGTGGGTCGGGTAGTTTCTCTCATGATCCTTCAGCTGTCTAGATTTGTAAGCAACTGCCCTCCCATCCTGCATAAGTACGCAACCTAGACCTTGGTGTGATGCATCCGTATACACAAAAAAACCTCATGTGCTGGTAGGGATGGTGAGAATCAGAGTAGTGGTCAACTGACGCTTAAGCTCCTAAAAACCCCTCTCGCAAGCATCGTCCCACACAAACTCGACATCCTTCCGCGTGAGACATGTCAACGGAGCAGCTAGTCTGGAGAAACCCTTAACAAATCTCCGATAATAACCTGCCAACCCCAAAAAACTCCTGATCTCGTTGATTGTCCTGGGCCGTTCCCATTGAACAACTGCCTCTATCTTAGATGGATCTACTAACACCCCTCCCTCGATACTACATGGCCCAAAAATGATATATGCTCTAACCAAAAGTCAAACTTATTGAGCTTGGCATACAACTGTCTCTCTCGGAGGGTTTGCAGAACTATAATCAAATGCTGCTTATGATCTTCCTTGGAGTTGGAATAAACCAATATATCATCAATGCGTGGAAGGGGGTACTTGTTCTTGATGGTAGTCTTATTCAACAATCTGTAGTCTATACACAAACGGAGGCTCCCATCCTTCTTCCTCACAAACAAGAACGGAGCTCCCCAGGGTGAGACGCTCGGTCTAAAAAACCTCTTCTCCAGCAACTCCTACAACTGGTTCTTTAGCTCCTCTAACTCAATCGGAGCCATCCTATACGGTGGTCGAGATATCGGTTCAGTATTAGGTACTAACTCTATACAAAACTCTATCTCTCAGCCCGATGGTAATCTTGGTAGATCATCCGAAAAGACATTAGGAAACTCCATAACCATTGGAATGTCTTTTAATTCTGGACGTGCCTTATCAATATCAACCACATATGCAATGAACCCTTCAAAATACTATTTCCACCGTTAGTAACATAATTCGTCATATAAGTATCCATTATAAATAAATAAATTCACCTCATAGATATGGTGAATTATAACTATACTTTTCCCAGTTGCAAACATCATATTCCTTTATTTCTTTAGCAAAACTTACAATACACTTTTCACGAAAACTTATAGTAAGGTTATCTATCCCTGAAAACATTATTGTCTTAGCATAACAATCTAAAACAACATGATTCGCAGCCAACCAATTTAGGAATGGATTGATTTACCTCAAAATTATTCATATTTAGCAATATTAGATTGGTTATCATATCTTTTTCCCCTACTCTTAACTTGCAGTCATTAAACACATACTCAACTAGCTGACTGTTATCCATAGGCGTACTAATCAACATCATCCTACTTAAAGGTGTACGCTCTACATGTTTCAATAGCTTACATGCAAATGAAGGCGACACAAAGGAATGTGTGGCACCAGGATCAAATAACACAAAGGCTTTTAAATAAAAAATTAGGATTATACCTTTAATCACATCCGCTGAAGCGTCCGCTGTGTCCTGGTCCAATGCATGTACTCACCCTCTATCCACAACCTGCTTCCCCTTCTCCTCAGTTGTAGCTCTCCTCCTCGGAGCAGCAGTCTCAACAGGAACTCTCTCCCGCTCTTTTCTCTTCTGTGTGACAGTCTCAATAATCTCGGGGCAGTTCCGACATGTCCTGGCTTCCCATAATGAAAACATACTGCAGTAGTCATCGGACAAGGTTTGGTACCATGAAATCTAACCCGTCTCCTACATTATTCAGTAGTAGGTCGTGGTCCTCCAATAACTAAACCCCTCAATGGAACAAAAGTCGGGTACATAAGAGGTTTAGCAGCTCTCTCCTATATCTCCTTAGTCTTCAACCTCTTCTCAAAGAGCTGTCCTCCTCTACTGACCACTCTATCACCTCCAGATCTCTTTCGATCTTTGCCTCTAGATTTGCTGACCTTCCCCAACTCTGAAGCATTCCGCTCAAAATCCTGCTCACACAACTGTGCCCTGTGCACTGCCTCCTCATAAGTAAGGATGTCAAACAAAGCTAATATAGATCTGACAGCTGGTCTCAATCCATCCATGAACTTTTGGACCTTTCGAGTCTCACTGCTCAATGTATCCGGGTTATACCTCCCCAAGGATATAAACCTCGACTCATACTCATTAAAGGAACGGTTCCTCTAAACCAAACTCATAAACTCCATCTGTAGCTTCCGCTGTGCAGTGGTCGAAATATACTGCCTCCTAAAGCCCTCCAAAAATATCTCTCATGTAATTTTTGGGTGTCTGGCTCTTAAGGTAGATACTGTGGATCTACACCAGTGCTCTGCCTCACCCTTCAACATAAATATGACAAAGGCAACCCTCTCAATTGATATACACTTGAAGAACCCATACAACTTCTCCATCTTATATATCCAATCCTCTGCAACAACAGAGTCCTTCACTCCTCTAAAGATTGGAAGTATGAACTTCTGGAATTATCGTAACCTATCCAACTCACAGTCATAATCCAGATCACTACTGCTCGATTGTGGAGTGACAGGAGAAGCTGTATCCTGAACTAGTGGCGGTGTAACGGTCTCTGTACTTTGAGGTCTCTCCACAGCTGTCTGTCTAGTAGCAGTAAGCTGTCTGGCTGAATCTTGTCTATCACCAGCCCCTAATGTTTGCGTGACTATCTCAACAAGGCTCTCAACTCCGCTCTATTCTAGCGAAGCGGGCCTCAGTTTCCCCTGGTATCTCAACAGGGTCCTATGGAGCCTGATCAGTCTGTGGCACTGCACGGCTCTCAGGCTTACCCCTATGGCTTCTAGCATGTGAACTCATCCTTTACCACGGCAGGTGACAGGCATAATGCCTAAATTCTTGCATCCATAACCATCTATTAGTCTAATCCCATCTTGGTATACACAGTTATATCTAAACAAAGCACAATAATATGGGGATATGATTTCTTAACTATTATTACCGACTCATATCAGACCAATTCTATCTCTGATACCACATTTTGTCACAACCCGTTCTACTAAAAATTACTACAAATTTTTCACTTTTTCTATACATCTCACCTCCTCGTGACAATTTCATTTTGGGCGAGTTGGGCTATAAGCCAGTAATAATCTCAATGCCTATTCCATTTAATCATATTATTATTATTATTATGGTAAAGATACTAAAGTCTCATGTAGCGGAATAATAACTACATATGTTATAAAACTGTATGTACATACGTTTACATATATTTATATCCCCCATAATTACATTCGTTTAAAAAACTGTGCTATTATATGTTTAGATACAAAATTGTACAATGTATATACCTGATTTGTGATGGAACACAGTGGACAACAAGGAATACAGTCTCTACCCCCTCTCAACTACTGTGGATGCTCTATAGGGGTGGAAAATGAAAGGGTGAGCACAACTTGCACAGTAACACAATAATGTAAGCAGGTAAATAATTACATTATCTATATGCTTATAATGTCATGATATAAAAATAATTTATATCCAGAGCATGAGGTATACTTAAAACTATGCCATATGTATATAAATATATCACATACTGAAAACGTGAAAATAGACATGTAAACATGGAAAATCTTCATGTCAAAGTCTTATGCTCAACACATTGAAAACTCATCATAAAACAACCCCTTAAGGTTTAACACATTATCAAAACTTAGTAAAACTCATCAACATATCACAAAAACCACATTTCATTTTAAAATAAAAAATCGAGGCATAACCCCTCCTTCGAGTCTGCCCTGGTCTATCTAGACCGTATGATATCATGTGAGGCATGTAGGTTACTGTATAGGAAACATTGAGGACTATGTCTCTGTGATCCCAGGCTACACGAATCCCGATGTGTGGGGCATCACGACTACAACTGGAGGTGGGTCAGTCCTACCCACCAGAATATCAGAGCGTCAATCTAATAGTCATGACTACACGGTACAACGTACTCTGTATGACATACACAGTACAACGTACTCCATAAACCCATATCACAGTCTGGGGGTGCCTGTCATAGGTCTTATCCACCCCATACCATGTCGATAACTAACCCATATCTCAACATACACGTGCGAGCATATCATCACACTGTGACACAGAGTCTACAAGAGGCTCTAGCACAACTCTATACATGTCACATCACGTCTAGTGCGAGTGAAGCTCCAGCACGACGCCATTCATATCATGATATCTAAAATCTCGTGTGAGCGAACCACAACACGAGTTTATGCACATACAAAAATCCTCGTATGAGCAACGCTCCAGTACAACTTTCATGCGAAATAAATCGATGTAAATCATGTATGGGCAAAGCTTCAGTATGGTTTTATACACAATAAATCAATGTAAAATTACGTACGAGCAAGGCTGCACTACGATTTTTATGCATATAAATTCGTAAAACTCAATGCAAGAGAGGCTCCAGCACTCTATATGTAAGTCAAAACATCAAAATGCAGTGCGAACAAGGCTCTAGCACGATTTATACTCTTATAAATTTGATAGGTTGCCTTATTTCGATAAAATACTTTCAAAATCATAATTGGCACCTCACACGTGTCCCTTTCATGCAAATCATGAAAATCAATAGTCAGCCTATCGATAAATTGCTTAAATCAAGCAATATATTTCATAAAATATAAAAAAACATTTTATTCATGCAAGTTATTAGCCTTATTACCTTTTTTGTAAAATTCCTAACTAGGGGCAAAACGATCTTTTTCCACCGATACCCCGATTTTCGTAAAAATTATTATTTAATTTTTAGATACTTTAGGAAATTTTAGGCCCTATAAATCCCCTCAAAAATACGTATAGATATCTCTAAGCACTTACAAAATTCTCTTACCTCAAATCACTTTGTACTGTCTGACTTTCCAAATGCTAAGAAATTGTTCAGTCTAATTTACTTTTAATCAAATCTCTGAAGCTACATATAACCGTTTATTGGGTTAAATACAATATATTTACCCATGTTTCACTTTTACAGGGCTTAATTCAAAGCATATGGGCCGATTTACTCTTATTGGGTCCGATTGCACCCTAATGGGCCATAATCGGTCTCACGCCCATTTTCACTTACTATTCCCTTCATCAAAGCCTATTGGACTCATGGGGCCCATCAACACTTACTAGGCCTCGTTCTAGGCTCTTTGGATAGCTCATACAATTATTTACGACAATTGATTTCCAATTCCAAAACATAATTAATTTTATACGGAATTAATTCGTAACTTATGTGATGAATTCCTAACGTGTATAACTATACAAATTGTCGTAAATGAGATTTACTTAGCCAAGATTTTGTGATGGTATGTAAATCGAGGCTGACTCGACCTCTTGTTTGTTGCCAATCATCGAGCTACACATTTATATATTTATCGGGTCAATTACGGTCAAATATATTTCAATTAAATATTTTGAAAATTAAATCGGTCAATTCTAACTACTTATTGGCTTGTCCTTAGACTCGGGGTATCATCAATTTTTTTTCTCCCCTTTTCTTTTTCCTTTTTTTCTTCTTTTTTTCCTTTCTTTCTTGGCTGAACCGGTCCGATCCGGTTCAGCACAGGTTCACTTCAATGAACTGACCTGTATCAGTTTAGTCGCCCTTTCGCCGTTCACGACGTTTTTCGGCCAATTCTCGGCTCTCTCCTACCACCGTTCGACTCGTCTTTGGTTGGGGAATGTTCAGCTGGCCTAGGATCGGACTGATCGACACTGGTGCTGCCAGATTTCTCCATTCTCTCTTTGGCAATCTCCCTCGTCGATCTACTCTTTTCGACGTCGTCGACATTCATGGGGTTAGTTAGGCGCTCTCTCGGTGTTGGGCTCCTCTCGTCGGTCGTCGCTTGCTTATCTCTCTCGACGGTGGCTCGTCGGGACAGGGATCGTCTCCTACGGCCTTTTGTTCGTCTTTAGACATCGTTTTCCTTCTTTCGCGTTTTCGCGATTTCATATTTTTTTCTTTTTTTCTTTTATTATTATTATTATATATATAATGCATTATATTATTATTTTAATTGAATAAAATCCATTATTTACACACAAATATATTTATATATTTAATTAATTAATTATATATATTTATCTTATTTTATTATTTTTTCGAAGTATTATTCCTACATTTTCGAGATAACTTCTCGGGGTGAAAATTTTTGATTAACGTAAAAAATTCGTATCTTGATCAATTGGATTCAGAATTCAATGATTTCTTCTTTATTGATCAAGATTTCCTAAATCCATGTTT
The DNA here is from genome assembly GCA_033439115.1 of Firmiana major. NCBI lineage: Eukaryota > Viridiplantae > Streptophyta > Magnoliopsida > Malvales > Malvaceae > Firmiana > Firmiana major. Next base: position 35,203,508 of record CM065907.1, on the reverse strand, counting down.
AAAATGACAATTTCTTACCGAATTGATATTGAATTTTGGGTCTTTTGACCTATTTACCCTTTTTCGCATTTTACGTACATGTCTAACTACTTCATTCACATTTATATGATCAAAATCATTCGTCTTATGATTCCATTACATATAATAATTCATACAACGTGTGAATCAAAAAGAATGTTATACAAAATATGGGTCTCACACTTCGGATTTTCTTTTTAGGACAATTTCCATTATCTTACCCTTGGTCGACCACTTATTAAGGCTTATTCACCAATTTTGTTTCTCACTTTACTTAGCACATTCACCTTTGCACTTATTCTTTTCACCCAAGCTTTTGGTGTTTCTAGGTGATTCTCCATTCTTTTGTTTCTTCTCAAGGTAACACACTTGACTTTTTATTGTGTTTTGCTCTTTATATGTCGCCATTTGTACTTGTTATACCATGCTTATCGCTTGTTGCCTTCGTAATGATCTTGTTATTTTTGTACAATGCCATGCTTTCGTATTTCAATTTGTTGTGTTTGAATTATGACTCATAAATTCATGTGTTTGTTGTTTATACTTATTTATCGATGCTTTTGACCATGTTATCCCTTGGTTGATTCTCGCATGCATTACGCCATGCTGATTTTCTCCTCTTAAACTTGTGTGAATATGTATAGGACTTATTGTGAATTTCTTGTTTATAGTGTACTTCCTTTTAACAATCTTTTTGATTTGTAGTCCTACATGCTTGTATCCTCTGTTGTCGCATGCTTATTGATTTGTTCATGCTACAGGCCCTTTGTTTCACGCCATCTTTGTATGCCATGTCTTATTATACAAATGATAGTTGTACTGATAGGGATAACTTTAATGATTTTCAGCTAACTTGCTTAGAATCCAGTCTTCACAGGGAATCCTTCTTTTTAGGTAGCTCAAAAGGCCATTCCTTTATTCTTGCACTCCCTTCTTCTGGTTCAGATTATAATACTATTAATAAGATGAGTTGATAATCAGCAAATCTTCTCAATTCCTTAAGTTGGTGAGTTTCAAATAATAAAACCTTCAAGGTGGAGGATTCTTTAAATGTCTAACTAGAAATGGATGAGAATGTAGCTCGCTGCAGGCTTATAGTGAAGTCCATTTTCCCTAGGACTTTAATAAGGGTTGTTGACTGTGAGTGCCCATGGGGAGAGGCTGACATTATACTTAGCTCTATTCCCTCAACATGGGTTCCTCTTATTGAAGAAGCATACTCAATCCCTAGGTATTTCATTTTGAGGTTTCTTGATGATACAGAGATAGTGTCTTAGAGTATATATACAAGTGACCTTTTTGTTAATGTTGACACCTTCAAAGCAAGCTTAAGGCTTCCTTTTCAACCTTTTATTATCGAATTCCTTAGTGCCTTTTTCATTACCATATCACAGTTGATGCGAATGTAATGAATAAGCCTTCTAGGTTTTATTGCACTTTATGCGTTCATTGATGTTTATCCTTTCATCAATCTCTTTAGGTAGCTTTTCACCTTTAGGTTTTGTAATAATGGATAAGGTTTTCTAGCCCTTTATGCCAAGAGAGGCACTTCTTTGTTCAACAATTATCTTAAATCTTAGAGAGGTTGGAGACATGGTTTTGTTGCTTTTTGCCCTTCTTTTAAGTCATATGTTTGGTCGGTCTGCATTACTTAAGGGGACCATTCCCTTGTCTGTTGGTTCGTCTTTATCATTGTATGATAAAGATCCTATGAAATTCTTTCCTCTTTTGGGCCTTTGGACTTGCAAAAGCTTATTTCCCTTGACTTTATTGGTGAGTTGATGTCTCAACATGTCACGACCCAAATTACCTAAAAATCAGAGTAAATTTTTTGCTTTTTCATTTATTATTTAATTCTTACCTTTCTCTCATCGTGACCATCCTACAAATAGTTAGGCTATGATTTGGTGTTAGTCACCTCTCACCTATTTACCATTCCATTTCCATAATCACATTCACATATCAGAGTTTACTATCTTTTGACTTTAACTAAATACATACACAATGGTATTTACATAACTTTACATCCCCGACATCATATCCATTTATAGTACTGTGCATTACATATTTAGATAAAAAACCATAAAAATGTGTATACCTGTCTCTCGATAGGAAGCAGCGGATACCAAGATGCAAGTCCTCAACTGCTCACTAACTATTGCGAGTGCTCTGAAAAGATGAAAAAATAAGGGGGTGAGCAAACCACACGCTCAGTAAGGAAATTATGCAAGTAAGTAGATAGCTCCACTATTTACATGCTCATAATGCCTTGCCCTTAAAATCCATTTCTTTTCATTAAAATCTCCAACACAAAATCATGCATATATCCATGGCATAGTTTATCAAAACTATTTGTGCATATAGAAAGCATGTAATTCATGCATCAATAACATTTTATGTGACATCCTTAAATCATAATTAGCATGAAGTAAATCAAGATCATGCATTGTAAAACAAATCATGAGAAATAATTCTTTTCATGAATTTATGATTAAAGCATGGAAAACTCATCATGCTACTGTATTTAAATCATTTCATTAAAACTGCAGTATAAAATATCCCTTCCGGGTCAATCATCTCATAAAACAATTCATTAAAATTCATTATAAAACTTCGGTTAAAAAACCACCCTTCTTTCATGGTCACATATCATAAAATCATGAAATCGAGGGCCTAACCCCTCCCTTGGGTCTACCCTGGTCTATCGAGACCACCGGTTATATCATGTGAGACATGTAGATGACTATCAGTAACAATAAGGACTATGGCCAGAACCTAGTGATCCCTGGCAACACGGTACCTAGTGTGCGGGGTATCACACCTGAAACGGGAAGTGGGTCGTTCATACTCGCCAGAACAGCATAACATCAGGATTGCGAGGGCAAGGCTTGCTGCCTCGTGGCTAATGCAACTCTACTCCAACAATCCCTATGGTACATCATACTCCATGTGACATACACGGTACAACGTACTCCGTCAACCTAATCTCAGTCAGGGGTGCTTGCAATAGGTCTTATGCACCCATACCATCTCTGTCTCAGTATGCACGTGTGAGCATATCATCTCACTGTGACACATAGTCTACAGGAGGCTCTAACATGGCTATATGCATGTCATATAAATCCCTGTGCGAGCGAAGCTCTAGCACGGCTCCATGCATATTCATGATATCAGAAAATCTCGTACGAGCCAAGCTCCAGCATAGTTTCATAGAAATCAATGAAATCTGTGTACGAGCAGCGCTCCAGTACGACTTAAATTAATTATAAATTTAAGTAAAATCCACATACAAGCAATGCTCTAGTACGGATATGTATAAAAACTCATTGAAAACCTCGTACAAGAAAAACTCCAGTACGACTTTAAAATGAGTTATAAAATCATATAAAACTTCGGGCGAGCAACACTCCAGCACGAGTGAATGCTCAAGTAAATCAAAACTTCGTACGAGCAACGCTCCAGTACGACTTTATGCATAAATACATCAAATCTCGTGCGAGTTACACTCCAGCACGACTTTTATGCAATTATCATATCAAAACAAGATGCGAGCTAAGCTCCAGTACCTCTCATGCATGTCAAATCATTAAAACTAGTGCGAGCAATCGCTCCAGCACCTTTTTATGTATATTCAGTCAAAACCGTCAAAACAGTCAAAATAAGGTACGAGCTACGCTCCAGCACCTCCCATGCATTTCACAATAATAAAATCAGTGCGAGCAACCGCTCAAGCACATTTATGCACATTCACAAACGCAGATATAGTGTGAACTATATGCCAGCACTATCTGTTTCCATATAAACTTGATAGTTGGCCCATTTTCCAAAGAAATTTCATTTAAATCTTAATAACACTTACGTAGTGTTATATTGTGAAATTTATGCAAATACTGGCCAATCTATCGATTTGCTTTGCTTAAAAACCAAGAAAATTCCTTAAATCAGAAATTACTCAAATCATGCATTTCATGCATGTCATGCTTTCACCATCCTTAGGTGAATTTTCTTCAATAGGGGTAAAATAGTCTTTACCTATTTCGAGTCCTTAAAATCTTTAAACCATTTTTAGGACCTTTGAACAATATCAATGTATATATACATATTCAGTGTATACAAAAGCTATTTAAAATACGTGTAACTGTCTCTAGCTACTCACACAATTCCCTTACCTCATTTTTCTGTATAGTCTGACTTGTCCACTGATGACTCGTCACACAGTCCGACTTGCTCCAAATCCAATCTTTGAAACTCTGGATACATATTCATCAAGTCAATTACAATACAATTAATTGTATCTCATATTTTCTAGGCTTAATTTAAATCATTGGGCCCGTTTACCCATATTGGGCCCGATTGCACCATAATGGACCTTAATCGGCCTTAAGCCCATTTTTCACTTACTATTCACATTATCGAGGCCTATTGGGCTCATTGGGCCCATCAATATATATTGGACCTCGTTCTAAATTCTTGAATAGCTTATGAATTATTTACGACAATATATCTCTAATTTCAAATTTTAATTCATTTCATGCAGAAATTAAATCCATAATTTATGCGGTAAATTCTAACACACATAACGATGTAAATTGTCATAAATAAGGGTTACTTACTCGAGATTCCATGATAATACGCAAATCAAAACTGTCTCGAGCTCTCGTTTGACGTCAATTGTCGAGCTACACATTTAATATTTTTCTGGGTAAATTTTCAGTAAGATATTAATTAAATTAAATATTTCAAAATTTAAATCGGTCAATTCGACTACTTACCGACTCACCCGTAGCTCGATTGCATCACTGAAATTTTTTTCAATTTTTTCTCTTTTTCTTTTTCCCTTTTTTTTCTTTTTCCTTTTCTTTTTGGCTGAATCGGTTCGGTCCGGTTCAACCCGGTTCAGACCAGTTCGGTCTAGCTGGTTCAGTCCGGTTCGACCGGTTCAGGGCCTCGCTGACCGGTTCTCCGCCGGCTTTCACTGCCAGTAGCTTCGCAGGATCGTCCAATGCACGGATCTGGTCTCGGTTTCGCCCGAGGTGGCCGAAAAGTGGCCGGTCTGGCCTGTTCTCCTTTCCGACGTCGGTGTTTTCCTCTTTCCTCACCGTTTGGGGCTTTTTCGGTGGCTGGGGGGCTGTGTTTCGATGGCTGGGTGGTTCTCACGGGTTCGAGCTTCCCACGGCTGTCGATGGTCGGGCCTGAATCGGCGTCGACGGCAGCAAATCCCTTTTTCTCCCTCTCGGTTTCCTTTCACCGGCGTTGCTCTCGAGAACCGATCGTCTCCTCATCGGATATCGCCTGGGGTCGACGTCGGCGTGGAGTTCCTCCTTCAGCCGCTCGCCTAGGCCGTCGTCGATGGTCGGCAAAAGGGGGCTCAGTTCCCTCTGCTTGTTTCCCCATAAATCGCGAAACGCGATTTTGATTTTTCATTTTTTTTTATTTTTTATTTTATTTTATTATTTATAATTTATTTTTAATATTATTTTAATCCATTAAAATAATATTTAAAATTCAAAATATCCCATAAAAATTTATATTTTATTAATTTATTCAATAAATGAATTTCTCGATCTTATTTCAGCTTTCCGGTATATTTTTCGATTATTTTCGTGATAATTTCCCGATGTGAAAATTTTGATTTATTCAAATAAATTCATATCTTGATCAATTTAACCCGAAATTTAATTATTTCTTCGTTATTGATCAAGATTTCTCAATCCCACATTTTTAATTAAATTTTCTTGTCACGATTAATACCGAATTTTGGTGTTTTGATCGTTTTACCCTTGCACGTGTTCGGGAATATCATTTCAATCCTTTTGCATTTTTCATTTCGTATTTTAAATAAAATCGGGTCTTACACAGCACTTTCTTGGTACACTTTGCTTTTCATACTTACACTTTCATCATTTATGTTTTTCTTGACTAACACCCTTTCTCTATGTTGTAGGCATGGATTGCATCACTAAAGAGACTTTTTTAGGGGAGCTAATGAGGTCGAAGTCAAAGCTTGCTCCAGTTCCTGTTCTGCCTGCCACGACCACCTCTCAGCCAAGGAAGAGAAGGGTCACAATTAGCGATTGTCTTCTGTCTCAATGTTCTAGCGCTTCTCTTGGCATCTAAGGTCAAAGAAAGAAAGAAAAAGGCAAGGGCAAGAGAGTTGCCAGCAGCTCAACCCCTTCTCTATTAGGGGATAAGGCTAATGAAATCTTCTTTATTTCTCATTTATCTTTTATGTGCTTAACTTAACTTCTTTTTTGTATTCGAACTTGGAAGGTCAACCGACTAGCTTCAATCGACAGAGGGAATGCTCTAATTCAGATGAGACTACTGCCATTGATTTAACACTTTTATTAGACATATGGGATAGTGGTTTAGACGAAGGCCGGGTCACGTACACCTTGTCTAAGGTGAAGATCCTTTCTAGCGACAAAGACAAGTACCAAAGAATGATGGGTGATGTTTCTATTACGGGCCATGCCCTTGTTCATGAGTAGCATAAGGTGAGCAATACTTTCTTCTTTCTTTTATTTATGTGCCACTTTCTTATGCTTTTGTTAATCTTGCCTTGATGTTTTCCATTCAAACTCTGCTGACCACACTAGCAGTGGCAAAAAATATGTGACCAGCTTAGTCGCGAGAATACTCTTGTCCTCGCTTAGCGTCATGATTTGTATGCCCAAGTAGCTGGCTTTAAGAAGAAACTTCGTGATACTTTATCAACTTGTTCTCGGTTGTAGAAAAACTTGGATTCGAAAAAGAAAGAGAAGAATGAGTTCGACGTGCTTAAGAAGGATTTGAAGGCAAAGTTGAGCCTTTTAGAGTCTGTCGTGATAATGCTAAGCGAGTGGCCATTTTTGAATACACAGTGTCTACAACCTTTTCCTTCGATGTCGCAACAGCTAGTCTCAGAGCCATAAGAGTTGGTTGTGACCTTTTATATGAGAAAGTGAGGTCGGACTTCGTCGATGCCTATTCCCCGAGTATTCACTTTTTCAAATTGCTAAAGATTTCCGGGATCATTTCGTTGTCCCTTCCACATCCGGAGCTACTAATCTTTTCATGAAGTCTCCACGTCCTTTCAAGATTTCAGGTCCATTTATCACACCTTGTGATCCCCTCGAAGATAGTGCCCTTGATGATATGGCAAGGGATTTAGAGGAGACACTCATACAGGATGGCGGGGATTGTGACGTTCTGAGCTCTGATGCCTTTGAGTGACCTTAACTTAGCTTCTACTTATGTCTTTTATTATTTTTTAGGCCATTGTGTTTTTAGGCTTTTTCCAAAAGATAATTTACGTTTCTTGGATGATTTATGAGTCCAAAATGCTCTGACGCTTTTACACCTTTTATCCTTCTTTTGTACATTTCGATCATACCGTTGCTTCATACAATTGCCTTTCAAGCAATGATTTTGTCAATGTGAAATCATAGCTTTTTGTGTGCTTATTTTATTTGGCCATAACATCATTGCATTAAGTGGTTTGCCATATCTGCTTTTGCCGTGCTCAAACGAGATTTTTGATGTTGGCTTTACACAAATAGGCGTGACATTATCCCATAGTTGTCACAAGCATTCTTAACAAGCTTTTTTGCCTTAATCACTCTTTTTTAAGAGACTAAAAAAATACTTGCCTTTAACATCACACCATATTGCCATTATCTTTAATATATCACGTCATATTGCCATCGTCTCTAAGACATCATGCCATATTAACACCATATTTAAGACAAGCTTGTCGCGTCACTTGACTCTTTACCTTCCTCGTAGGACACCAAAAATGCTTTAAGCTAAGTGACTCTATGGCCTTTTTTATCCTTGAAAACATAACTTGTTTAATAAGGTGGCGTGCATTACACCTCTTTTGATGTTTTGCTATGCTTCTAAAAAGAAATGATCCTTTTAGATTTCTTTTGAGTCGTGTTCCCTATACTTAGGTTTTATAGAGATGGATTTTCTTATACCCTTTAGAGAACACTCATGCTAAATAACGTGTAATTATAAATTTTCTCATATTTGAGGAATGACTTCAATACTTAGAATGTACAAGAATGAGTTTTCTCGCATCCTATAGATGGCATACTTAGAATATATGAGAATTCATTTTCTCACATCCAATCACGTCTGAGGGATGGCTTTCATACTAAGAATATATGGGAATTCATTTTTATCATGTCCGAAGGACGACTTCTATACTTATAACAAAGGGAATGAGTTTTCTCATGTCCCATGGATGGTTTTCATACTTAGAGCGTATGAGAATGAGTTTTCTCACGTCCAAAGTACGACTTTCATGCTTAGAATGTATGAGAATGAGTTTTCTGATGTCCAAGGGACGACTTCCATATTAGAATGTATGGGAATGAGTTTCATCATGTCCGAATGACAGCTTTCATACTTAGAATATATAACAATACGTTTTTTATAACTCTATTTTATAGAGTTATTTATGTACTTATTTTCTTTGATTATTTCTTAATTCTCTTATAAAAATGTTAATTTCCCCTCAATTTGATTAATTTTCTATAATTATGTAGATAAATAAATTTTTTAAAAAATAAGGTTAATTTGATGGTATTTGAGCTCACCCATGCAAAATGAGATTGAGCATACTAAAAGACAAATTCTATGCGACTAAAAGACAAAATAACAACATAATTTGCCATTTAGTACAATTCACTCTTTACCACCTAGCATGCCATATGACTTTATTTCATTCAATCTTGGAAGATGATAACAAGTTTTCACATGGACTTCACATGGGTTTGTCACCTAGGATGACACATGGACAAGAAGACTAAGGGTGGTTATAGATGATGATGTGAAAATATCTTCCATGAAGACCCAATAGAATTAGGACAAGTGGCATCAATTGCCAACTCACCATACTTGTCATTTACCTCTTTACCTTTAATTTTCCTATGTATATAAACTAAATTATGGGAATTGGGAGAGGGGTCAACTACATAGGGAATAGGTTTAGTTTCTTGTACATTTTATTGTTTTATTAAAGTATAAAGTAGCCACCATTTTTATTTTCAAGCTTTCTTTATATTTCCATGCACTTTTCCTTAAGTTTTTCTTGTGTTTTCTTCACTTCAAGCAATTTTAATACAAGTTTTATTTTTCTTTTTGATAGTGGTCCTATCACCAAAGTCCATGTACACAAGGATCGACCAATCGAAGACCGCCACGTGTCAAACACAAGATAAGCCACGTGGCTATTACAGCGTCAGAATCTCCAAGCGACAGAGTAGCGTGGTAGGCGACAGAGTAAGGCGATAGAGACTCTTCCGCTTAGGCTTGTGCGGCACAGTATGCCGCGACAGACCCCTACCGCCTATACTGCCGCAGTATAGGTGGTAGGGGTCTGTCGCGGCATACTGTGCCGCACAAGCCTACGCGAAAGAGTCTCTATCGCCTTACTCTGTCGCCTACCACGCTACTCTATCGCTTGGAGATTCTGACGCTGTAACAGCCACGTGGCTTATCTTGTGTTTGACACGTGGCGGTCTCCGATTGGTCGATCCTTGTGCACGTGGACTTTGGTGATAGGACCACTATCAATTGCTCCCCACTCTTTGGTAGGAATATTTCCTGCGAAAGAGGATTCTTAATAGAAAGATATATTTTCGAAAAGAATTTTACATACCTTTCCGAGGCCTGACTATCACGACGCGAGAACGTCTTTAGTTCTTACGGCCTTTATGTTTCCATTGCCTGGCCACAGTGACGCATAGCGCCTCAAGCTCTTATGGCTAGTCGGATCTTTCACGCCTGGCCACTGTGACGCATAGTGTCTCAGGCTCTTACGGCTCGTCTGAATATACGCCTGGCCACAGTGACGCATAGCGCCTCAGGCTCTTACGGCTCTTCTGAATATACGCCTGGCTACAGTGACGCATAGCGCCTCAGGCTCTTATGGCTCTTCTGAATATACGCCTGGCCACAGTGACGCATAGTGCCTCAGGCTCTTACGGCTCTTCTGAATATACGCCTGGCCACAGTGACGCATAGCGCCTCAGGCTCTTACGGCTCTTCTGAGTATACGCCTGGCCACAGTGACGCATAGCGCCTCAGGCTCTTATGGCTCTTCTGAGTATACGCCTGGCCACAGTGATGCATAGCGCCTCATGCTCTTACGGCTCTTCTGAATATACGCCTGGCCACAGTGACGCATAGCGCCTCAGGCTCTTACGGCTCTTCTGAACATACGCCTGGCCACAGTGACGCATAGTGCCTCAGGCTCTTACGGCTCGTCTGAATATACGCCTGGCCACAGTGACGCATAGCGCCTCAGGCTCTTAGGGCTCTTCTGAATATACGCTTGGCCACAGTGACGCATAGCACCTCAGGTTCTTATGGCTCTTCTGAATATACGCCTGGCCACAGTGACGCATAGCGCCTCAGGCTCTTACGGCTCTTCTGAACATACGCCTGGCCACAGTGACGCATAGCGCCTCAGGCTCTTACGGCTCTTCTGAGTATACGCCTGGCCACAGTGACGCATAGCGCCTCAGGCTCTTACGGCTCTTCTGAATATACGCCTGGCCACAGTGACGCATAGCGCCTCAGGCTCTTACGGCTCTTCTGAATATACGCCTGGCCACAGTGACGCATAGCGCCTCAGGCTCTTACGGCTCTTCTGAATAGAGTTTCTCCGGTCGACACCCGACTAGTGGTACGATATGGCCAGAAAACACTAGGCAATTCGTCCACCCACGCCCCTTTAGCTTTGTCTCATCTGGTCTTTAGCCCATGAAGAATAGTCTGATTACTGACTTCGGCCTGCCCATTGGCTTGAGGATATGACACAGAAGAAATCCTTAGCTAAATGTTGAGGCGTTTACGGAATTCACGGAAGGCATTACAATCGAATTGCTTTCCATGGTCGGCATTTAAGATGCGTGGGATTCCGAATCGATAGATAATGTCTTCCCATACCATTGCCTCGACTTTCTTCTCCGTGACTATAGCTAAAGGTTCCGCTTCAATCTACTTTGTAAAGTAGTCGGTGGCAACTAATAGGAATTTTCTTTGGCCTGTGGCTAATGGGAAAGGCCCCAGAATGTCCAAGCCCCATTGTGCGAATGGAATTGGCTGTATCGTACCCCGAGAGGGAGTTACTGGGGCTATATCATCTTCATAAATTCTTCCTGAGCCACATATTTATTGGCTCTGGCAACCAGGTCGAAAAGTGTCACCGGCTGATCGAGGGAGAGGGATTCTTGCAATTTCTTGGACCTCGTCCCTTGCAGCATTGCAGCCGTGGCTACCCCTGCTGGTAGATCATCCACCTCCAAGGTTGCATCTCTGAACCGATCTACGTAGCTCTTCAAGGATTCTTTATTCCCTTGACTAAGAGTGAGTAGATAAGTAGCGTCCTTCTTCCTGTGGTGTGGATCATGAAGACTTCCAGAAATTCGTTTCGCAATTGGTCGAAGGATGAGATGGAACCTTGGCGCAACCCATTGAACCACTTCAGAGCGTGCCCGGACAATGTGAGTGAAAAAGCCCGACACATAGTTTCGTCCTCCCATCCATGCAGCAACATGAGGGACTCGTAACTCTGTATGTGGTCATAGGGGTCTGCTTTACCGGTGTAAGTGGCCATAGAAGGCATCTTGAACTTCTTCGGCAAAGGTTTGTTCATGATCTCCGGACTGAATGGAATTCTCCTTTTTTGGCTATCGTCCGGAGACACCAGTTTTCTCTTTTCCAAAATCCTTTGGACAACTTTCTCCACGTTTTTTAACCCTTGAACTGAGTATGCTCCTGTCCCTTCGGGTCTAGAAGAGTCCGACTGATAAGCACCCCTTCCGGCACCTCCCATTCCGGGGCTTGACATTTCGAGATCGTCTCGTGGGTTAGAACCCCTCTGTCTTCGTGGCCCCCTGGCCCTATATTCCTCTGACTTGTGTTCCAACTCCACAGGAGAAGGGCTGCGCCATGTGGGAGAACTCTACCGCCTATAGGCCACTGGAGAGCTCCGTCGCAGATGTGCTGCGGGAGACCTCTATCGCATACAGTCCGCAGGTGAGCTCTGCCGCCTATCAGCTGCGGGTGAGCTCTGCCGCGCGGGGGCTGCGGGTGAACTCTGCCGCCTGTCTGCTGCGGGTGAGCTCTGCGGTCTGCTAGATGTGGGAGACCTTTGCCACATGCGATCCGTGGGTGAGCTCTGCCGCACAGGTGCTGCGAGCGAACTCTGCCGCCTGCGGTCCGCGGGTGAGCTCTGCGGTCTTCCTGCTGTGGGAGACCTCTGCCGCACAGGTGCTGCGGGCAAAATCTGTCTTGCAGGGTTTGTAGTAGCATTCACTTCCCGTAACTCCGTCCCAGGACGATTCCTTTGAAATGCGATAAAGTTTATGGTCAATCCCGTGGCGTTATTTAGCACTCCTGCTCCTTGTCCAACACTCACCAGGGTGGAGGGTTGACCTCTTTCATAGGTCTGCCTCAGGATGTTTTCCCCCACCAATTGCTGCACTTCATGGGGTAAGCTGAATTGGGGGAGAGCGTCTCTGAAAAAGCTCACCATAGCTTTCAACGCTGTCGTCGTCTCCTCATTTTTGCGTTTCAGGGTCTCAAATTCCTCTAGAGAAACCAAGGCTCCTCTGTCATCCCTTTCACTATGTCTTCGTCTTTGTTCTGATCTGACGGGGGGATTCACAGAATTTTGCTCCCCTGTCAACTCTGCTGTAGAACGTGTACTCACCATTTTGATAGGGAATCTGACTTTTTGTCCTGATTCCCACAAACGGCGCCAATTGATGTTGCCCTTAAAACGACAACGGGGTGATTCCTTCCACGTATTGACGTTTCAGTAAATGACAAAGAGATGATGTTGATACAATTTCTTCCACGTGCGTCGAATCTTCTGCAAGAACAACAAAGATCAGAGAGGTGCAGGGATTTGCCCCTGCACACGCACTCCGATGATTAAGTTAGAAAGCTGTGTTTCTGTATATCGAAGAAAGGAAATGGGTTTAAGCAGAATTGAGGAGATTCAAGTTTTTCAGGCCCCCCCTTTCTGTGTGCTCACCTGGTGTATTTATAGATTTCTCCCGGGTCGGTTCAGGCTGCGGCCCAGGCGCGTGTCTGGGCCGCGACAGAGTCTTTTATACTCTGTCGTGGTTCGGAGCTGGATGACTTTGGGGGAGAGTTCAGAGGGCGGCAGAGTGTATGTGTGAACCTCTGCCGCCGACTACTTTACAAAGTAGATTGAAGCGGAACCTTTAGCTATAGTCACGGAGAAGAAAGTCGAGGCAATGGTATGGGAAGACATTATCTATCGATTCGGAATCCCACGCATCTTAAATGCCGACCATGGAAAGCAATTCGATTGTAATGCCTTTCGTGAATTCCGTAAATGCCTCAACATTCAGCTAAGGATTTCTTCTGTGTCATATCCTCAAGCCAATGGGCAGGCCGAAGTCAGTAATCAGACTATTCTTCATGGGCTAAAGACCAGATGAGACAAAGCTAAAGGGGCGTGGGTGGACGAATTGCCTGGTGTTTTATGGGCATATCGTACCACTAGTCGGGTGTCGACCGGAGAAACTCTATTCAGAAGAGCCGTAAGAGCCTGAGGCGCTATGCGTCACTGTGGCCAGGCGTATACTCAGAAGAGCCGTAAGAGCCTGAGGCGCTATGCGTCACATGGCCAGGCGTATGTTCAGAAGAGCCGTAAGAGCCTGAGGCGCTATGCGTCACTGTGGCCTAGCGTATGTTCAGAAGAGCCGTAAGAGCCTGAGGCGCTATGCGTCACTGTGGCCAGGCGTATATTCAGAAGAGCCGTAAGAGCCTGAGGCGCTATGCGTCACTGTGGCCAGGCGTATACTCAGAAGAGCCGTAAGAGCCTGAGGCGCTATGCGTCACTGTGGCCAGGCGTATATTCAGAAGAGCGGTAAGAGCCTGAGGCGCTATGCGTCACTGTGGCCAGGCGTATATTCAGAAGAGCCATAAGTGCCTGAGGCGTTATTCGTCACTGTGGCCAGGCGTATATTCAGAAGAGCCGTAAGAGCCTGAGACGCTATGCGTCACTGTGGCCAGGCGTATACTCAGAAGAGCCGTAAGAGCCTGAGGCGCTATGCATCACTGTGGCCAGGCGTGAAAGATCCGACTAGCCATAAGAGCCTGAGGCGCTATGCGTCACTGTGGCCAGGCAATGGAAACATAAAGGCCGCAAGAACTAAAGACGCGCTCGCGTCGTGATAGTCAGGCCTCGGAAAGGTATGTAAAATTCTTTCCGGAAATATATCTTTCTATTCAGAATCCTCTTTCGCAGGAAATATTCCTACCAAAGAGTGGGGAGCAATTGATAGTGGTCCTATCACCAAAGTCCACGTGCACAAGGATCGACCAATCGGAGACCGCCATGTGTCAAACACAAGATAAGCCACGTGGCTGTTACAGCGTCAAAATCTCCAAGCGACAGAGTAGCGTGGTAGGCGACAGAGTAAGGTGATAGAGACTCTTCCGCGTAGGCTTGTGCGGCACAGTATGCCGCGACAGACCCCTACCGCCTATACTGCGGCAGACCCCTGCCGCATAGATTGCGGCATAGGTTCACACATACACTCTGCCGCCCTCTGAACTCTCCCCCAAAGTCGTCCAGCTCCGAACCACGACAGAGTATAAAAGACTCTGTCGCGGCCCAGACACGCGCCTGGGCCGCAGCCTGAACCGACCCGGGAGAAATCTATAAATACACCAGGTGAGCACTCAGAAAGGGGGGGCCTGAAAAACTTGAATCTCCTCAATTCTGCTTAAACCCATTTCCTTTCTCTGATATACAGGAACACAGCTTTCTAACTTAATCATCGGAGTGCGCGTGCAGGGACAAATCCTTGCACCTCTCTGATCTTTGTTGTTCTTGCAGAAGATTCGACGCACGTGGAAGAAATTGTATCAACATCATCTCTTTGTCGTTTACTGAAATGTCAATACGTGGAAGGAATCACCCCGTTGTCGTTTTAAGGGCAACATCACTTTTCATTATTTACTTAAATTCTAGTACTGTTCTTTTTCTTCTACTACATATCTTATCTTCCATTTTTTAGTTTTGATTGAGCTTTAAGTTCATGAGAGCTTGGGAGGTTGAAAAATTACCTCTATAGCTTTTCTTGATTAAGCTTGATCCACATTTATTTTCTTACTTGTTTTAGCTACTTTTTAATTTTTTTTCGTGGCTATTTGGATGTTTATTTACTGCTTTGATTTTGTTTTCTAAGTTTTAAAATAGATTTCAAGTAGTTAAAAATTATTTTCCAAGGTTAAGATCCATAAAAGTTAAGTTAGATTTTATTTTGGATTTATTTTCTATTATTTTCTCTACTTTAGGTGTGAACTTCTAGAATTTTTCTGGGTTGATTTAGCTACTGTATTATGTTTATTTCTTAGTATTTAGGTAGTTTTAGGTCATATTTGCATCATACATTTATTAGGTAATTTATAGGATTGCATTAGCTTAAGTTTCATGGCATTTTCACCTTGCATTTATATGTATTTTGCTCACTATTTCAAGTTTGTTTTGCATTCTATTTTGGTGCATTTCCAACCATTATTTCATGTAATTTTTAGGCTCATTTAGGTACATTTACATCATATTAGAACCATATAATTATTAGGTAATTTTTAAAGTTAGTTTAAGCTAAATTACGTGTCACTTTAGTTAGCATTTTCACATTTGTTTCTATTTAGTCTCTCTGTCCAGTTTTCTGTGCTACAGTTTGGTTCCATTTTGGGTCCATTTAAATGTTCTTAAGGTCATTCATACATTAAATTAATCTTAGGATGCAATAGATAATTTTTTTGTAGGACTTTTTCATGGCATTTTGCAATTTTCTCTTCACTTTGGCGTCCTTGACATGTGCATTTCCTAGATTTTTATTTAGTTATTGTTTCGATGCATTTTCGGTAGTGTCTAGTTGCATTTAGGTGTTTGTAGAGTCATTTATGTGTGTGTTTACTTTTAGGATGAGTTAGGATATTTTTATTTTATCATTTAACCATGTTCTCAGTTTTTTCCTGTTAAGCATGATTTTCTCTTGCTATCTGGGCAGTGTTTTAGCTACTATTAGGGTATTTTGAGGGTCCATTTCATTAGTTTTTAGGATTCATTTAAGTCATGTAGTTAGTTGTTAAAGTTTAGATACATTTAGAGTTAGTTTACATAGCATATTCATAGCATTTAGGCATTATGTTGCACTGATTTTCAATTCTGTTATTTTTGTCCAGGGTTCAAATCAGGTCTGTTTGGGGTCATTTAGCTACTGTTTTATAAATATAGGGTAAAGGTTAGGTAATGTTAGCTTAAGTTTCTAGGTTATTTAGGGTTATCATTTCATGCATTAGTTACGTGTTATTGCATTTATATCCCTTTTAGTTTTAGGCACTGTTTAAGGTGCATTTTAATTATCCTTGTAGGCATTCAATTGCATTAGTTTAGGATTTAAATAATGTATTTAGAGTTTGTTTAGGGTTAGAGTTCATTCCAAGCATTTTTAGTTTGTTTTCATTTTAATTCCCAAAATCTGAAAATATTTTAATTCGCATGCATCATTTAGAGTAGATTTTATTAATTACTTATCCATTTCATTAGTTTAGTAGTTATTTAAGGTTAGGAATAGTTTTAGAATTTGCATTTTAGGGCATTTTAGGGTTAAAATTACAATTTAGGATTTTTAAGGTTCTTATTAAGATTTTTATTTTATCATGCATTAGTTTAGGCTACTTGGTATTTTTATTTCATTTACTTAAATTAGATACATGCATTTTTCATTTCATATCAGAATTTTCTAGATTTATTTTCATTATTTGCTTTTTAGGCCCATATTTTCTATTTTTTTCTTTTTGGTCCATAACTTTATTGATTTCATATTTTCATATTTTCATATTGTCTATTTGGGTTTTATAAGTATTTCTATTTTTATTTTATTTACTTATTTTTTTATTTTATCATGTTTTAGTAGATTTGTTTACCACTCATATTCATAATTGGCTAAAATTCATAAAATTAAAATTTCTTTCATAACCTTACCGGGAATACTAGGGAACAGAACTACTGGAACCCGAGATCTATTAGTGAAATTAGTGCAAGATGCGCTTTTGCTAATAAAACTAAAATTCGGATCGAATCTGCCAACATCTTTAAGTTTATAGATTTTTTTGATTCAATCGAACTCTTGTGTCTATAAATCATCGGAATCACAATAAAAAATAGGAGAAAGCGGTGGAGAAAATAGAGAGGAGGAAGGAGCAAAACAAGGTAGGGAAATTGTGGTATTTCCCTGAATTTTCTTTCTGCTTTGTGGCTGGACTACGTTACCTATGCACTGTTGTGTCCCTCTGCGCTGCCACACCTAGTTTCTACTGTTTCTAAGCCTTGCACCATCGCTCCCTACTGCTTCACCACCGTTATTGCTAACCCTGTTGCGCCACACCCCGTTGCTCTGCATCCCCACTACATCGCCATTTTAACACTGCCCTTGATCAAGCTTTGCTGTCGTACTCCTGGTCTGTTCCGGTCTCCCTATTGCTGTGCCATTTCTGCATCATTTCAAGTTTGTTGCCTGCTTGCTGCACCTCCTTGCTTATTGCACAGCTTGCTGCACCGTCCTTACACCTATTGTCCCCTGCACCTAGCAGCCTGTTTCCTGTACATCTTGCAAAACTTGTTAGAAAACTATAATTACATAATATTTATATCCAGGATCTCATGTTCAATCATTAAGAAAATTAGAATACATAAACGTACCTGGATCCATTGAAATTGATTGATTGGGGTTAGCAGTCTTCCAATCTAAACTTTTACCTTTTGAGAGAAAACCCTAACTCACTCACTGATGGGATATAAGAATGAGAAAATCGCGTTTAGATCCTATTTTGGTTCATCATTAAAATAGAATAAAATATCAGGTCTCTACACATTGTAAAGCTCATACTAATTGAGATGCACTGAAATTCAATAACTTTATTTGATCACTTTTAAATGGACTGAACAAATTAAATAGCGTATAATGTACAATAAATTGATATATGTAGGCCTACATAAATAATTTCTCAACAATCTCCCACTTGGGCCACATATGTCGCTTGACTATTGTACATTTAAAAAGAACTTTATGAGCTCAATACTTGTTATCTTTACAAAGAACAACTCTAAACAATCTGGTCCATCAATTATATTAACATAGGATCAAATGATATTCGTTACATATATTCCGTAACTAGACCCATTAATGGTCATGTATATTAATATAATCAACGACATAGATCAAGTATGGATGTGTAGCGTGAAAATCACATGAAACGTGATCCCTTAACATGCCTATATCCAACTGGTCCTACTTTATCATTCTTTCAAAACTTTATGCATACTGCAACTGAAAGAATATTACTTTTATTTTAGAGTTTTCAATAATAACAAAAATACTTTATTCTGATCAGAAAAATCTCAACAACAAATGAACATCAAGAAACAAGCTCCCACTATACAAGTATATCATCAGGATGAACTACACCCATACGAGCTACATGCTCATTAAACACCTTAGGTGGTACTCCCTTTGTAAGTGGATCTGCAATCATGGAGTTTTTATTTATATGTTCAATAGTAAATTGAAGACTCTGAACGCTCTCCTTAATAATAAGAAACTTAATGTCAATATGCTTTGACTTCGACGAGCTTCTGTTGTTCTTAGAGTATAACTCAGCGGCTTTATTATGACAATTAATTTTCAATAGCCTCTCAATACCATCGACAAGGCACAACTCGGTGATAAAATTTCGTAACTATATTGCTTGGTTCGATGCCTCATAACAGGCTATAAATTCTGCCTCCATGGTGGAAGAAGCTATGAGTGACTGCTTTACACTCTTCCATGAGATAGCTCCTCCAGCTAACATGAAAATATAGCCAGAAGTAGATTTTCTGCTATCAAGGCAACCACCAAAATCGGAGTCTGAATACCCAATGATCCCTAAATGATCTGACCTCCGATATGTGAGCATGTAATCTTTAATTATTTGTAGATACCGCATAACCCTCTTTACTGCTTTCCAATGATCTTTACCAAGGTTACTTAAATATCTGCAAAGGATTCCAACTGTGTACGAATATCCAGACGTGTACAGACTTGAGCATACATAAGACTCCCTACTGCTGAGGCATAAGGAATCTTCTGCATCTCTTTCTTTTCAATCTCATTTCTTGGGCATTGAAGCAAACTAAATTTATCACCTTTAGTAATGGGTGTATCTCCTGATACATAATTCTTCATGTCAAATCTGCAAAGCATCTTATCAATATATGCCTTTTGTGATAAGCCAAGTATTCCACGAGAACGATCTCGATGGATCTGTATGCCCAACACAAAAGATGCATCCCCAAGATCTTTCATTTTAAAATTACTAGACAAAAATCTCTTGGTTTCATGCAACAAGCTATATCACTGCTTGCTAGTAGAATATCGTCAACATACAGCACCAGAAGAATAAACTTACTCCCACTGATCTTGTGATAAATGCATTGATCAACAATGTTCTCTTTAAAATCGAATGAGGCACTTCATCAAATTTTCGGTACCATTGACGGGATGCTTGCTTTAAACCATAGAAGAATTTCTTTAATTTGCATACTAGATGTTTTGAATTATCCGACACGAAATTTTTTGGTTGCACCATAAAAATTTTTTCTTCAATGTCTCTATTAAGAAATGTTGTTTTTACATCCATCTGATGTAACTCTAAATTATAAGGAGCTACAAGTGCCATAATGATTCTAAAAGAGTCTTTCGATAAAACTGGAGAGAAAGTCTCCTTATAATCAATGCCTTTCTTTTGAGTGAAACCTTTGGCGACTAGACGTGCTTTATATCTTTCGATATTGTCTTTTGAATCTCGTTTGGTTTTGAAAATCCATTTACAACCAATCGATTTCGCTCCTTTAGGCAATTCGACAAGATCCGAAACATCATTGTCTTCCATTGATTTCATCTTAGCTTTCATGACCTCTATCCAATGTTGGGAATGAACACTTTGTTTGGCTTGAGTGAAAGATGTTGGATCATCTTCCATTCCTATATCAAACTCATATTCTTGGAGATAAACAATGTAATCATCTGGAATCGCTAATCTCCTCTCCCTAGAGGATCTCCTTAATGGCACTTCCAATTAAGGTTGTTGTTGCTTCCCTAATTGAATAGGAGCTAGCTCTTCAATATAAGTAAGAGGTAACCCATGAGTATCTTGATAATCTGTATTTGTATCTTGAACAACGTCAAACATAATTTCCTGATCATTTTCAATTGCAACTGTAGGAATAGTGACATATTCTTCTTCGAAGACAAGATCTCTGGGTTTAACACTCCCACTATATTCAACATTCTCAAAGAACTTAGGATTTCCCCTCTCAAAAAAGGATTTACTTGAGGGATCATAAAAATTGAAACCCCTCGATCTTTTTGAGTATCCAACAAAGTAGCAGCTTACCGTTCTTGAGTCCAATTTCCTTCCGTTAGGCTTGTATAGGCTAGCTTTAGCTGGATAACCCCAAACATGCAAGTGCCTAATACTAGGCTTCTTTCTTGTCCATAACTCATATGAGGTTTTAGCTACTGCTTTGCTTGGAACTCGATTAAGGATATACATTATAGTCTTTAAGGCTTCTCCCCAAAGTGACTCTGGTAAAGAAGAATGATTTATCATACTTCTCACCATATTCTTTAGGGTTTGATTTCATCTTTCAGCTACATCATTTTGATTTGGAGTCCCCGGCATGGTGTATTGAGGAATGATCCCACATTCTGCTAAATACCTTGTAAAGGGTCTTGGACGTTGTTCCCCTGATCCGTCATATCTACCATAGTATTCGCCACCACCGTCAGATTTAACGGCTTTAATTTTTCTACCAAGTTGATTTTCAACTTCAACTTTATAGTGCTTGAAAACGTCCAATGACTGAGACTTCTCATGAATTAAGTATAGGTACCCATAGTGAGAATAATCATCTATGAAAGTAATAAAATACTGTTGACCATTCCAAGAAGCCGTAGGGAATGGACCACTGATAGTTCTATTTTTAATAGAATTATTTGTGGTTAAATTCCTAATTATTTATTTAATCCCCATATTATTTTATTAATAATCCCCTTTATTTAATTAAAATTCTTTAATGTGCAGATAAATTAAATCCGGATGAAACTCAGTCATTTCAGTTGAAATTGGGCTGAAAACGGAAATTAAATCCGGATGAAACTCAGTCATTTCAGTTGAAATTGGGCTGAAAACGGGCTAAAGGAGACTGGACCACTTCCAATTTGCAGACGAGTAACTAGTTGTCTGGACACGCATGATGTCGAGTGTCCAATTTTTATTTGCTCCGAAATGATAAGATCGACAGACACCGTGCCAGCCCTTTGGAAGACACACGCCAAGCCACATCGCACAACAAATTGGACAAAAAGACTAATGACGTGAAAATATCTACTCTGCAGCAAATTAAAGGAAGACAAGTGGCCAAACAATGCCAACTCATCTAGGATGGATAAATTACCAATGTACCCCTAAGTGTGTGTATAAATAGAACATGATGGCAATTGAAAAAAATTAAGTAGGCTAGGGTAGTTTGTAAGGTAGAGTAATTTAGGAGTAGTTTTTAGAAGTAAATTAGGAGTAGTTGTAATTCTAGGTAGATTTAAAGTAGTTTTTAGAAAATTTTTATTTCCTTAGTATCAATTTCAAGCTTTCCCGTTGGTTTCAATTTCATTTGGCATCCACCATTGTTCTTGTTTTCATTTAGCTACTATTTATGACACTTAAGATTTCTTTAATGAGAGCAGATTTTCATTTAGCCTTTCTTTAATTCGGTTTCACTCTTTACTTTAATTTAGTTTTCATAATATTTAGCTTGATGGCAACTGTTTCATTTTCGTTTCATGCAATCTTATTTTATATTTTGTATATCTTCCATTAGTGAGCTTATTTACCTCATCTTTTGATCCGAGACAGTATCAAGTCTTTTCAGGAGGCTACCGGTTGTTTTACTCATTTATGAGCAGTGTTGAGCAAATATGGGTAGCTGAGAATATGCTCAGGAAACTATACTGTCTCTATTTATTTATTTATTTTTTTTACCCAATCCCTTCTTCAATTCTTCAGTTCCGTTTTATATTGTACTGTTTTATTTTTATTTTAGTGATAGCCATTTTCTAGTTTAGTTTCTTCAATATTCTGGTGTAGCTATCTTTTTAGTATTCCAATTTATATCATAGCATTGTTCTTATTTATTTTTACAGTCTCTAACTTCAGTGTTTATAGTCTACCGTTTCCAGCAGCCTAGAACTGTCAGCTGTTTATGTTTATGTTGTTGGTTTTCTGTGCATGCTCTTACTGTCCGGTGACTGCTGAAGTTGGCATTAAAGGCTGCTGCGAGTGCATGTGAATGCAAATTGAAAGAAGTTGCTGGAGGTTGATGTTTAGTGCCGATAGTAGAAGGATTCTCATCCCCTGTTCGACTCTGTTTTTATTTTTTTTTTACTGTTCACCTTAGCTGTCTTTTATTATGCACTAATCTAATTACTACCTGCTGTTAGGCTGCTGTAAATTGATGTTAGATTGTTTGATAGTGGGCTGGTTTGCTGGAATGAAGAGAATTGCTTGAGTGGAGGCCAAAAGAGTGTCGAACTGGGTAAGGAATTAATCTGGTAAATGCCATGAATGACTGCTGAGGTATAAGGGTGGCAGATCGGGTGCTGTGTTGTAGTGAGTTGGGCAGAAATGTGGGCTGTGTTGTAGGGAGTGAAGCTGCTACCTACAGCTTGGACTGTATAACACTAGCAGCATATGGAGAACGCTGATAATGAAATTAATCCCAGATCGAGCTTGTTTTACTGCTGGTATTGTGTGAAGGAAGACAATATGGAGGGGTACAGTACACGGACTTGGGTGGCAGACGATGTGCCTGATTGTTCGGGTACTGCTTAGACTGAAGCAAAACATGGATGGTGCTGAAGATACGGATCAAAGACGAAGGAACAGCAGCATCTGGCACGGTATTGCAGTGGACAGCACAGTTGAGAGCACCTGGAGCAAAAGCAGGCAGCTGGGACGTGCACTGTACTGTGCACAGCTTGGCAAACGACAGGAGCACCTACAGCAGCACGGCAGGAGCAAAGGACAGGACACACCCGAGAGCAGTACCTGGAAATGAACTTGCTGAAGAAACGTGCACAATGAATCGGGACCACTTGCTGGGATTATTTCGATTAAGGCCTTGTTTGGCCACCTTTCCTTGGTTTAAATTAATGTTGATTGTATTTTGATTGTTTTCATTAATTGTTAGTTTAGGT
The DNA here is from genome assembly GCA_033439115.1 of Firmiana major. Lineage (NCBI taxonomy): Eukaryota > Viridiplantae > Streptophyta > Magnoliopsida > Malvales > Malvaceae > Firmiana > Firmiana major. The sequence continues at coordinate 35,180,145 of CM065907.1, read as the reverse complement.
TAGTTGTTAGTTGATAATTGTAGGATAAATCTAATGTTTTAGTTGTTAATTTAATTTTTAGTTTTGATTTTTTAGTTAGTAGTTAATTTTATATTATATGTTTTAGGATTTTATTTTAGTTTAGTATTTTATGAGTTGCATTTAGAATTAATTTAGATTAAATGTGTTTCATGCATTTTTAATCTAGTCTTCATTTTTATTAGATTTTAGGTTAGTTTAATTTGCAATTTTTATTAATTAGTTTAATTACATGCATATTTTATTTTAGGTTTGTTTAATGTTAGTTTAATTAATTTTGTTTCTTTAATTTTCATATTTGCATTTGATTTTAATTGCGTTAATTAATTTTAACTCTTTTAATTTTCTTTTGTAGGTTGTTGTTTTTTATTGCTTGGAGCATTGTAGGTACTTTTAGGTCGGTTTTATTTTCTTTAGTTTATAACTTTTATTATTTTCAGTATTTTAATTTCAAACTTAGTAGACCACCCACTTAAATTTCATAATTTGCTAGGATATACTTAGGGTAAGATTAACCAGTAGTTAATTAGGCTAATCAACTTCTCTGTGGGACGATAACTAGGGACTCAAATCCCATTATTACTTGTACGACCCGTGCACTTGCGGATAATACGTTTAGATCGTACCAACCACATATATCAATATGAATTAATTCCAAGACGTTTGAACTCCTTTTAGCACCTATATTTTTTTTATATTTGTTTGTTTTCCCTTAATACACTCTGTAAGACCCTTAAATTCATAAGTACACACATGTACATGCTATGTGAAGCATAAATGATGTAAAGTCCATAAATTCGATAAACACACTTGTAATATGAGTTTATGATGTGTGTACAAGTTTCATTATGTATGAATAGGTAGAAATGGACTTTTGTATGTGAAGAATGTGAATATATGAGAAAATGAGTAGTGTGGTAAAATGGAAGGAAGTGCATGACTTGCATAAGTCTTTATACTTCCATTTGGTTTGTATTGTATACCTTTAGTTATACAATGAATGCACACAGTTTCAATGTGTATAAAGTATGAATGGATGTCATTTTCAAGCCTTAAAGGTAATTGGATGAGAAAATGACTATGGTAGCAAAATGTATGAAGTTTGGAGTAAGTTACTGCAGTAAAATCTGGAAAATATGAATGAGGGATCGACTTATGGGATGAGAGATCGATTTGGAAAAGCCAAAAATGCTCTTGTTCGAGCAATGGAACATGGGAAGATCGATCTCCAATAGGGTCAAATCGATCTGTTAAGCATTCTGTGAAGAAGGAATCGATCCCTAGAGGGCCAGATCGATTTCCTTAAGCTACTGACTTGGAGAAGATCGATCTCATTTGGAGAGCATATCGATCTCCTTAAGGTTCTGTGTTGTTTAGATCGATCTCATGCTTGGGAGCAGATCGATCTCATTAGGTTGAAAGGTCGGTTTCGAGAGGAAAAAGTGTAGGGCAGATAGATCTCATTGAAGAGCAGATCGATCTCATAAAGACAATTCTATAAATATTGGACTTCTGCACTTCAGTTTGCACGAGAGTTACTATTTCATTCAAGAGCAAAAGTATAACCTAACATTTCTAAGCTAGGAAACTTCAGTTTGTGATCAGTTTTGAGTGAGATGTAGTTTAGCAAAGTTGTTCTTGGAAAAAAGGAGAACAACATACTTGGAAACAAGAGATTGAAACCAAGGATTCCAAGAGCAAGGAGGGTTTGTACAAATTGGTGAAAAAAAGAAGGAAATCTCAGTTAGGTAAGATTTAATACACCTAGTTGATATATGTTAAACTAGGTGTGTTGATGAGTTTATTGGTATATATATGAATTGTTGGAAATAAAAGAATCATGAAAAATGAGCATAACCTAGTTATTGGTGTGAAAATGAGAAAGTGATGAGGAAATGGTGTTAACATGGATTTAATGGTAGAATATGCATATATGGAAGATTGTAAGTTAATCTTATGAAATGCATATATAAGAAATTAGGAAAATAAATATAGTTATATGGAAAATGTGGTATAATACCATATTGAGAGAAAATCATGAAAACGTGGTGTTAAGTTGAGATTTGGCAAATGAAGTGAATATATTACGATATACTAACATAAATACGTATGACAGCTTCGGAAATCACATTAGGAGCTGATCGGACTGCAAGAGTGAGCAAAATCGAGGAAGAGAGGTCACTTGACATGATCCGAGGTAAGGGAATTTCGTGAGTAGCTAGAGATGGCTCCACGTATTTTGAATAGCATTTTGATACTATATGTTATATGAACTTATATGAATAGGCATGATGTTATGATAGAAACTAAAGAGGATAAGTTGCGTTTTATCCAAAACTAGGGTGAAAATACCTGAGAAGCATGTTGTGACTAAAATGCATGATTGCATGATAGAATGGCAATTGTTTTTCTTTGATATGTGAAAACATGCACAATTGAGTGCTTATTTGATTTGAATAGCCATCTATATGGTTTTAGGTGAAAACCATAAGTGCTAGAGATTTCTCGCACTATATTTTGAGAGATGCATCGCATAGTATTTGAGTTATACTCGTACTACATTTTAATGCGAATTATGCATATTAGAGTATTGGGAGCATTGCCCGTACTCAGCTTGTGATTGATGCATTGTAGAGTATTGTGAGCTATGTTCATACTCAGTTTTACATGATAGAGTATTAGGAGCTTAGCTCGTACTCAGTTTTCATATATTTATATCATAGAGTATTGGGAGCTTTGCTCATACTCGTGTTTTTATATGACCTAGTGTTGGGAGCTTTGCTCACACTAGAGTTGTGATATGGTCATGTAGGGAGTTTTACTCACACGTACCGGATTTGAAAAGAGCATGAAACAGCCATGTTGGGAGCCTATGCTGACTGTGTGTCACACTGATATATATATATATATGCTCACACGTGCATTATTTTGAGATATGGCATAGGTCTATCAAAATAACCCATAGGTGTGAGGACTAAGACTCATGGCGAGCATCCTAACTAGGAGGTAGAACCGTAGTATATGGACTGAGACTCATGGCGAGCATCCTGACTACAAGGCATATCTAAGGTGTGAGGACTAAGACTCATGGTGAGCATCCTACGTTGAGATAAGGTCTATGGAGTACTATGTACCATGTATGTCACATGGAGTACGTTGTACCGTGAGTACACGATGAGAATAAATTGTGAGTTGACGGCTAGGATTTGACCCACCTCCCATTACAGCAATTGTGAGACCCCGCACACTGAGTACTATGTAGCCTGGGATCACGAAAAATGAGTTATGATCATACACTCGGAACATGTAGTCGCCTATCTCCTTTCTTGCTAATTAAATTTCTTGAGTGAATTACCACATGGGTTATGATATAAACATGTGAGTTTTGTGAATTGTGAAAAGGTAACCTGAGGGATGGGTGAGGCCTAGATTTCCATGTTTTTTAACATGATGAATGCCATATGATTTTGATTTAAATACATGGCATGATAAATATGAGATTTATGAAATTACATGAGAAATGCAATGTTTTGCATATAATGCTGAGGTTGTTAAACCAGCATATTACCAGTTTTATAACTGACGTTTTGTATATATATATATATATATATATATATATATATATATATATATTACATAATGATTTGAGAGAAATGCATGCTATAGATACAGATAGGGTAAGGAAACGATTTCGAGGCATATGCATTGTACTTTGTAGATAGTGCGGTTATCTACTTGCTTGCCTGATTTCCTTATTGAGCTGTGAGCTCACCCCCTTATTATTTCTCCTTTTTTCAGAGCATCCACAGTAGGTGGACACGACTAAGGACTGATATTCCATGATATCTGCTGCAGAACCATCTTGTTAGAGGTATACACATTTGATATTTTGTACTGAACAATGTATACGCACAGCTATGTAAATAAATGTACGGTCGAGATGTATATGTACAGATAAATGTATTAATGTACAAGAGTTGTATTATAGAAAAGAATATTGTCAGGACCCGTTCTCAATCCATGACTTATCCAAAAACCACTATAAATTTTTCGCATTTATTAACTTACCTTTCCTCTCCTCAATGGTTGGGCTGTGATTCGATGTCAGAATCCTCGCTTACCATATCATCCATTATCATACATACATGTCAATATACTGATTACTGACTGTAACTGCTTTTATAATACATGTGAGATTATATAAAATCTAACACAAATACATTTCTCATAATATATATCATATACATCACTGTGCTGTTTCTATGTTTAGATATATAACCGTACAAAATCTGTATACCTGGCAGTCGATAGGAACTAGCAGTGGACTCAGGAATACTATCCCTCAATAGCTCTCGCTCTACTGCTGATGCTCTGTAGAGAGATGTAAAGAAAGGGGGGTGAGCATACAACGCACTTAGTAAGGAAATCAGGCAAGCAAGTAGATATCTACACTATCTATTCAAACTAATGCTATGCCTTGAAAACATTATTTCCTTAACTCACTTTAAAAGCATGTCTTTAAATATATATATGTATACTTGTACAGATTAAATCCCATGTACAGAAATCATACTTTCTTTCTCAAATGTAGGCATGTAGTGCAAAACAATGCATCTTTATATAAATCATGCCTTTAGGTAAATCATGCCATGTATATTTAAATCACAATAAATATGGCATTAAATAATTCACAACATAAAATCAGAGTCCAACCCATCCCTCTGGTCTGTCCGCAATTTAAATCAGTCAATCAAGTGATATATCATGTGAGACTCTGTGGTGAAAATGTAAATAGTATCCTGAACTATGATCATATCCGACATGTGATCCCAAGTTACACGGAATCCTAGTGTGCGGGGTATCACTGCTGTAACGGGAGGGGGGTCAGTCCATCACAACCGCCATCTATATCCTCCTCAACTCCACAACACCACACGGTACAGTGTACTCCCATGCCACATGCACAGTACAACGTACTCCGTGGACCCTACATCACAGCCAGGGTGCCTGCCATAGGTCTTAGCCCTCAAACCATGGAATATCATACCACGTCTCTAGTACCCTGATACGGATATCCTCTCACATAATGTGACACTCAGTCACACAAGGACTCGGGCATGGGTTTTAACATGTATTATATATCACATATAGTGCGCGCCTTTGAGTGCGACTCACAGTCGACACTCCGCTCAAACACTATTTCACATCACAAACTCAAACTCTAGTGTGAGTAAACCTCTAGCAACTAGGTCAATGCATAGTTCATGTATTAAATTAAGTATGAGCAATAGCTCCAGTACCATGCTATGCACAATATCATCAAATCAAGTACGAGCAATAGCTCCAGTACTATGTCATTTATAAATCATGAAAAATCGAGTACGAGCTAATTGCTCCAGCACTCTCTCATGCATATATCATATAAAACTGAGTACGAGTAAGAACTCCATTACTCTATCATGCATGTCATGGAAATCTAGTGCGAATCAAAATCCAACACTAATGTATGTGGAAAATATATGAAATCCAGTGCGAGCTGTGCTCCAACACGATTCATTCTCATATAATATGATGATGGCTCTTTAAAAAGGGATGATTTACCAAACATCAAAATCAGCACTATAAAGTGTGCTTAATTCACATCAACCTTAAAAATCATTGGTCCATATATTTATTCTCCTGCTAAACAGCAGTTAAACACTCAAAATAGTGGTTTCCATGCTTCTTACAACTTTTCACAAAAGTTGACTTTTTGACTAACTAGGGGTAAAATCGTAATTTACCACTATCGGGTCGCAATAATTATTATTCACCTTCTCTGACCCTCAGAGTTTTTAAGTGAATGTAAAAGCAGATTAAAATACGTGCAGGTATCTCTAACTACTCACAAATGTCCCTTACCTGCAATCACTCGAGAAATTTTACTTTCTCTACGCTGCTCGTTTCAGCAGTCCGATTTGCTCCTCCAATAATCTTTGGAGCTGCATATGACCATTTATCAGGTTAATTATACTTTTCCTACTGTATTACACATTAAATACAGTCTATTTCCCTTAATGGGCTTTAATAATCCTTAATGGGCCTAACTATGCCTTAAGCCCATTTTTATTTTACTATTCATTTCGTTAGGCTTATTAGGCTTGTGGGGCCCATCAACTCTTATTGGGCTTGTTCTAGACCCATTACATCATATTGGGCCTAAAATATTTGGGCTTGGCCCATTGGGCCTCTCGGCCACATGCCATGGCCGAGAGCTATCTATGCCATCAGTTACACCATGACATGCCGGCCATGTCTCTTTCTTAGCCAATTCACTTAGGCATTTCCACAAACACTTGATTGGCAACATTCCTAAGCATCATATAGTTCATTTAGGCATTTTATCAAACACCTTGATTGCCAACAAATTACATGTATTAATTAATCAAATTGATTAATTCTAATTAGACCATAATCATTAACACATGTACATTAATCCATTTATGCCTTAAAATGATATGGGCATAAATCAATATCTCACTACTCACTCTTGGCCTAACCAACATCATAGTGATTTAATATGTTTCAATGCTTAAAACATATACCAATATACTTAAAATCATTCATACATTAACATATATGAAATTGAAAACTTGAAAATATACCAATTTGTTGTGTTCACCCTTGGCCGAAACTTTGGAGGCTCACGGTTTGCACTCTATGGCTTCTTGATAGCCAATTCCAACATATGTGACTCTCCTTTCAATTTGGAACAACTTCCATGAAGGATGCAAGTTCCAAATATGCCTAATTCCTAGTGATTTCTAGTGAGAGAAAGCTTGGATAATTTGTTTCAATGGTTTCTTCTTCTAGCCGAATTTGGTGTGATGAAGATGACAATGGTGTGGCTGATTTTATAAGCCACTTACTAGCCATTATGCTTTACTTTCCAGCCATTAAGCTTGACTTTCCAAGCCTTAGCCATGAGTCACCTAATGAGCCACCTTATGAGTCATGGTTAGCTTTAACTATGGTTAGATATTTATCTCATGGGCTTTCCCTTTGGGCTTCTCGGTTTGGGCTTTCTTAATGGACTTTCGGGCTGAAATTTTTACTATACCTCGGCCTTTACTTGTCTCAATATTTGGCCAATCAATTGGTCCAACCATTCGGTCTAAAGGACCCAAGAATTTCGATATACGTTTAGTATACCTTAATGGGCTTTAAAATTTTCACCTTAGGCCCATTACATTTTTAACCATTAAATTTAATCCGGAATCCTTCCGAATAAATTTTCCTTACTTCCGGGGATGATTATCTAGCATTCTAGCCAAAAATAGTTTTCCCCAATTTTTTCTCCACACTTAGGTTAATTTTTATCCATGATTAGTCAACTATGGTAAAAGTCCACTTTCTTAACTATAATTGACTTTTTCCTTAACCATTGACCAAGTTGACTTTTTCTCAAAATTCCGAAAGTGTCATATCTTATGTCTTACACTCTGGTCTTTATGTTTCAACTGTTCTCGCTGGATAATTATACCCGAAACACCTTATCTCGCTGAAAAAGGTCCATTTTATGCTTTTTAGCTTTTACTCTCGTTTTCTGTGTTCGGGACTAAATCAAGCTGACTTTCCTTCATGAGCTCTCTATGCTTTCTCATTTTAAGTTCTTATTTTCAGTCAGAATGATTTAGATTCACTCGGTTTAGCCTGTGACACTTATAGCTCACATTAGGCATTTTCTATAGCTTTTACGTGTTAAATCATTTCACTAACACTTTAAGTCTAGTAAATACTCTTCTTATGATTCAACTATAATAACAGAGTGTTCATACACATAGGAATCATAAGGTACAAGCTACAAAAATTCGGGTCTGACAAATATTAAGTTCTATATATGTTGTGAACGAGAGTGAATGGATGACTAATATTGAATCACAGCCCAACGTTTGATGTGAGAGATGACAGAAGAAGAGGTAAGTGAAATGCGAAAAATTTGTTGTGAATAAGGTAGGTCACGTATGGGGGAAGGTTGTGACACACTCAATACAGATTTTGAAATCTAAAAAATCAAGGGAATCGAGAATTCCTTCTGACACAAGTCTCCGTATTCCTTGCTAAAAAATATGCCCTAAACGCTTATGCCATAACATAAAAGAATTCTCATTAATTAATTTGCGTTTTGTACCATAATTATTTATATGCAAGCATTCATTTACATATGAGGCATGTAGGTCCAATTTATATAAATTGTCAACTAAAGAACTGGTACCAATAAGATTTAAATACTGAAAGAGATTAAATTTTTCATTTCCAAATGAAAAAGAATAACCCAATTTGTCCAAATTAGAAATAGAAATCAAATTTCGTCTAAATGATGGTACATAAAAAGTGTCGTCCACATCTAAATAATAACCAGATTCTAACTTTAATCTGAATAGACCAATAGCCTCAACAAGCGCTTTCTCGCCATTTCCCACATAGATGAAACTTTTATCATCAGTTGGCTTTCTGCTCCTTAGACAGCCCTGCATTGTCACACTTATGTGAGTGGTTGCACCTGTATCTATCCACCAAGTGTGATTAGGTACTAAAGCCAAATCAGCTTAGAACAAACAGGGTTGAGAAGTTTACCCCTTTTGGCAAGCCTTTTTTCGTACTTGGAACAATTCTTCTTCACATGTCCATTGTAAGACCCGAATTTAATTAAAATATGAAATGAAGGAGCATTCGTGAAGGGAAGTCGGGTTAAATTAATCCCGAACACGTGTAAGGGCAAAACGGTCAAAAGACCAAAAGTCGGTGTAAATTCGATAAGGAAATTTAATTAAAAATAATGGATTGAGAAATCTTGGTCAATAAAGGTGAAATAAATTTATTTTGGATTAAATTGATCAAGATATTAATTTATGGGAATTAATCGAAATTTTTAGTTCAGAAAAATAATCCCGAAAATAATCGAAAAATATACCGAAAAGTCATTCGGGACAATATCCGAAAAATACGGAGGAATTATACCCGAAAAAAGGATTAAAATATAATAAATAAATTAAATTAAATTAAATTAATTAATTTGGAATAATATAATAATTTTAAGGGATATTTGGGTATTTTTAAGGTATTTGAATGATTAAAATAATAAAAATAAATACTAAATAAAATAAATTAAAGAAATGAAAAAAAAAGAGAGAAAATGGGTCGGGGAGAGAGAAAGAGAAGCAGAGAAACGGAAGAAACGGAACCGAGGAAGAGAGGATGGCCGGCGAGCCGTCCGGCGACCAACGACCCCGACGAGGAGCCGAAGAGGAAGAGGAGAGGCCGGCGGTCTTCAGGCCACCGGTGACGGGCGCCAAGGACGCCGAAATCCGGCGGAAAACGGAGGAGAAAGCCGCGGGAAAGAAATGGTCACCGGCGGCGAACGGCGGCGATTCGGGCGAAACCGAGGCCCGATTTCGAAAGCCCAGGCGATGGCGGTCCTTTCTGCACCGGTATCAGCCGACGAAACGGTGGGAATCACCGGCGACGGCCAAAAGGAGGAAAATGGGTTCGACGGCCGAGGGAGAAGAGCCGAACTGGCGGCGTTCCGGCGAGCTTAACCCAAACGGAGAGCTGATCTGTGATGCGGACGACCCAGCGAAGCTGCTGGCGGTGGAAGCCGGCAGAGAACCGGTCGGCAAGGCGGTGAACCGGAGTGAAACGGGGTGAACCGGTGGTCTGAACCGATCCGAACCGGACTGAACCGGTTCAGCCAAAAAGAGGAGGAAAAAGGGAGAAAAAGGGGAAAAGAAAAAGAGAAAAAATTGAAGAAAATTCCAGTGATGCAATCGAGCTTCAGCTCGAAGATTGGCATCCAACGAGAGCTCGAGATAGCCTCGATTTGCGGACTAGCATGGAATCTCGGGTAAGTGACCCTTATTTACGACAATTTACATCGTTATGCGTGATATGAATTTAAATTCTGCATAAATTGAATTAAATTATGGAAATTTAGATAAATTGTCGTAAATATTAAATTTAGCTATTCGAGAGTTAGAACGAGGCCCAATAAATTGTTGGTGGGCCCAGTGAGCCCAATAGGCCTCGATAAAGTGAAAATTAAATGGAAAACGGGCTTAAGGCCGATTAAGGCCCATTAAGGTGCAATCGGGCCTAATAGGGGTAAACGGGCCCAATGATTTAAATTAAGCCCAGAAAATAGGAAATACAATTAAATTGTATAATATCTGACCTGAGGAATATTGATACGCAGTTCCGGGCATTAGATTGAGAACAGATCGGACTGCGCGACGTGACATCAGTGGAAAGGTCAGACTCGACAGGAAAATAAGGTAAGGGAATTCTACGGATTGCTAGAGGTAACTTTACGCAATTTTAAGTTCATTTGCAGTCTTTAAAAATTACCTGAAGGGTCTAGAGGTCAATTAATAATTTTAGTGCCTCGAATGGGTAAATTACCAAAATACCCTTGTTAAGGGTAAAATTTACAAATTTAGGAAAGTTGGGAGGAGCAAGAACAAGAGGTTCTTGCTCATTCTGAAGGTGTTTTGATGCATGCATTAGTAGGCTGGCTAACCTTGAAAGAAAATGCACAGCATTGCATACTTTCAACGTGAAATTGTTTTGAAAACTGTTTTGAGGAAACAGAGCCGCCTACGCGTTTTATTGACATGTGACGTGCTAGAGCTCAGCTCGCACGATATTTTTGATTTGTGTGATGCACGCATTAGTGCTAGAGCGAGAGCTCGCACTAGAGTTTTACATGCATAGGTGCTGGAGTCCAACTCGCACCAGATTTGTATACATATATATATGATTTTTGTGACAGGGTGCTAGAGTCTAACTCGCACCATATTTTATGTGATTTTTGAGACAGGGTGTTGAAGCTTTGCTCGCACCAGCTTTTCATATGGTTTGCATACAAAGTGCTAGAGCTTAGCTCGCACTAGTTTTATTTGATTTACTGACAGTGTTAGAGCACCGCTCGCACTATTTTTCAGAGATCATACGATAAGCCGTGCTTGGAGCATCGGGTAGACTGTGTGTCACCGATTAAATAGGCCCGCACGTGCGTTTTGAGACATGGCATGTTAAAATAACCTGATGAGCCCGAACGAGGGATAAGGGTTAGAGAAACAACCTGATGAGCCCGAACGAGGGATAAGGGTTGGAGATCCACCTGATGAGCCCGAACGAGGGATAAGGGTTGGAGGACCAGCTGATAAGCCCGAACGAGGGATAAGGCTGGGGGTCCATGGAGTACGATGTACCGTGCAAGTAGCGTGGAGTACGATGTACCGTGGGGTATCTTCAGATACGGTATCTTTGTGATATGGGTATCTTCGGATACAGTATCTTTGTGATACGGGGTATCTTCGAATACGGTATCTTTGTGATACGGGGTATCTTCGGATACGGCATCTTCGGATGCGTGAGATCGGATAAGACTGACGGGTTGGATTGACCTACCTCCCGGGCGGTTCCCGATCAGGGTGAGACCTCGCACACTGGGATCCGTGAAGCTAGAGGGACTCACGAGGACACATATGGCCAGTCCTGGTTATTGCCGTTATACAGATATTTCCTCGTCTCGCATGTCGACGATTTCGATGATTTAAACTGGGTTTTAAACTAAATTTGCATGATGGTATTTCCATGCTTTTCAAACCCATGTGTGAATGTAAATCAATTTTTATGGTTTTGTGTGAGTCAGGATCACCCGCAGGAGGGGTCGAGTCCTGACTTTACTGTGAAATTTTAATTGAGAAATAAATGATTTGTAATGATTGCATGTTGAATTTTCCGTGCAAACTTGATTTACATAACATCATAATTCATATCATTTGTTTTAAAATGTGTGGAAAAAGAGTGGTTTATACATGGCACCACGTTCATGTAGGTAGTATGGTTACCTACTTGTTCGTAGGATTGCCTTACTGAGCTTGATGTGCTCACCCCTTTCATTTTCTCCCACAGATAATCTCCAGTTGAAGTTGAGGCGACTCAGTACTGCATTCCGGATGTCCGCTGCTGCCCATCATTTAAGGTATATACACTTGTACATATTGTATCTAAATAAGCATAGCACAGTAACATGTTTGTAAGTGACTCTAGGGGATGTATAAATATTGTAAACATTTATAAATGACTGGAGAAGAAATAAGTACTATGGTAAATGTATGGTGGGACTGGCATTGACGCACAGCCCAATTTGTTAGTGGAGTGTGGTCATGATCAGAGGACAGGTAAGCAAAGAAAGAAAATAATAAAACGTAAAAAATTAACTCTGATTTTTGGGTAGTTTGGGTCGTGACATGTTTAGTATCAGAGCAGCAATTGGTCTGATGTGTGTCAGTGTCAGTAATTAGAAAATTGCATCCCCGTGTTACTGTGCTTGGTTAGATACAATAGTGTATATCGAGATGGGTTTTGACTAGGAAATGGTCGAGAATGCAGGAATGCCAAATATGAGTCGCGTTAGATGAGATAGTGCACGAGGCAGAGGTCGTAGAGGTAGACCTGAGTCTGCTAAATCGTGCTGAGTTGACCTATGAGAATCAGAATGAAATTGGAATAGAGGCGAATGTTGAGAATGCCTCACAGAGTCCGACAGAGTGATCAGACAGTATTGAGACACGCTTCGCGAAGTTGGAGCGGAGTGTGGAGATTATTGTGAGGAGTTAATTGCTCAGATTATGAATGAGATCAGAGGGCGCAGCGGAACATTGGTGGAAACCCGCTCGACCCATCTTAAATGTTAAACATCCATAGCTAAGATGAGAAATCTTATTGGATGTATTCCGATGACAGGATATCCCGGACATGATTTAAAGGAAAAATTTCTTACACTGCCCAGGAATACTAAATTGATTATGAGTATGAAACTCAGTTATATTCTTTGGCAGATATTACCTCGACACTATGAACAGTGACAGTCGAGATGTCTAAAAGCTTATGGAAGGGCTCAGATTTTTAATTAGAGCTCGATTGGCCCGTGAGATATTGCTTATACCGAGGCAGTGCGCAGATTTACAGTTGGGTAAATAAGAACACGAATTGCACGCCTCTGAGATTGGAAAAGGTAGTGAGAGCTGAAATAGAGACAGAAAAGAGAATCGAGAAATGACAAAGATGTTAAAATGGAAAAATGGTAATTGGTAAAAGATCTGATTTGACGAGTTATGGGCTAAGATAAGTGGTAAGACCCCAGTGCATCCAATTTTGGCACTCTTGAGGGGCATTGTGATTGGAGGACCCCGGCCTACTACGAAGCAGAGTAGCAGTGTGATCACTGTAAGCAGTGTGGGATGTGTGGTGGATACCACGGAAAGAGGGTCTATATCTACACTGTATTGATGAAAATGGTCGTTAAGTGTGGTAAGACGGACCATTGATTTGATTTACACAGAGTTGGGCGAGATCGCCCCACAGAAAAGTAAAGAGACAGAGAAAAACTTTATTGGTATAACTGCAACGAGAAGGGAGGCAATAGCCGAAAAGAAAAGAAAAAGGAAAGTAGATTGTTGGACGAAGGCGAGAGGATGTCTTGGACCAGGACACTATTGATGTTTCATGGATGTGGTGTAAGATACCACACTTGTTATGAATAATGAAGTACATATGTTCATTGATCCTGGTGCCACACATTTATTCATACCGCCTTCATTCGCATATAAGTGAGTAAAAAGGCATGAATGCCTACATCATTGGGGACAATTCTGATAAATGAGAACCCCAATAGAGGAGGAATAATTAACGGAATATGGATATAGAGATTTTAAGTGACAAAAAGGGGTGCAACAGTTGAAATTAAAGGAGTAAAGGATGGTACTCACGGAATGAATAATGAAAGAGTTTTGTCATAAGGGATATACGAAAGGAGATAATCTTTAAGATATGTTGATCCTAAATACAAGATGTATTGGAGTAAAAGGCGTATGCTAGGTGAGAACATCCTTACGATATGAAGTAATTAGGATTGAAGCAATTAGTAGCGAATATAAATTGTGACCACAGAGACTGAGGTATAACGTAGTTGTGGTTAAGTCTGAAGTTTAATAAAGGTATTTCAAAATACCTCCCCGCTTGAAGACTTGACAGCGTCTAAAAGTATATATATATAACCTATAACGTGAAATCGATCGTCGTAATAAATACCTTTAGCATTAGGATACCTTTACTAAGACGATAAGAATATAAAAAAATTCGACAAATCATAAAGGTTAACATAGTAAAATTTAATAAGAGCCGTTAAGATAAGAAAAGGAAATGACGCAGGTTAGTACCTGAAAACGTAAGCAATTTTGAAAGTGACTTTTACAAATGGGTTGTTGCGACTTCTAAAAAGGGTATACCTTGTTGACACGTTTAACTATGAAAACGTGGTCTTTGAGTGAGATGATAGATATGACGTGAATTTCGGTGTAATGAAGTATGAACTGACCACCGTGATTAATTTCACCATACCCAACAGCTCAAGAGGTTCTCAGTGAGTATGGATACCTCGAAATTATGAAGGAGCTGTGTATTGATGTATAATGGGAAGATAGTCAATTTTTGGAGTTAGACAACTCAAGGATCATGAAATAAACTATCTGACCCATGATTTAAAGTTGGTAGCGATAGTACTTTTACTAAGGATATGGTACTATTATGTACACGATGAGAAATTTTGGATATGCACTGATCATAAAGCCCGCGTATCTGTTTTCACAGAAAGAGGCGAATATGAGAATACATAGTGGGTTAGAGCTTCTGAGAGATGTTGATTTGTGAAAATTTTTACCACCCAGGAAAGGCTAATGTGATGGCTGATGCCTAGAGCAGAAAGAGCTTCGGGATGGTACCGCATATGATGGTCAGGGAGCGTGAGCTGCTAGAGCAGTTATGAGCCTCAATATTGATGTGATCCCTTCTGATGATGACAGTGATGGTGTGACAGCTAGCCTGAGACTAGAACCGGATGAGAGTGCCCGGATTTGACAGGCTTAGCGTGATGATCGGCACGATGTCGATAGTTTGGGTCAGATTCAGAAGGGTACAGTGACAGAGTTCACGGAGTGTGTTGATGGTTTACAGAGAGGTTCAGAGACAGTATAAGTGCTCCCCAGGACCACAGTTGATGAGGTAGTAATATTGACAGAAGCTCACTCTTCGGGATATACAGTGCATACGAAAGGTAATAAAAATATATTGGAATCTCTGAAAAGGGGTATTGGTGGTCAGATATGAAAAGAGACATGATAGAGATTGTAGAAAAGTGCCTAGTATGTCAGCAGGATAAGGTAGAGTATTAAGAGTCTGCAGGGTTATTGCAGCCTCTACCTATATCGACACGGCACGAAAATAGGAGCAAGTCTCCATGAATGTCGTGATGGGTTACAGAGGACCCAGGTGCTTTACGAGGCTATTCGGATGATAGTCGATAGAGTGACTAAGTCTACCCACCTTTTGGTTATGAAATCCCCAAATACTCAGAGTATATATGAGGATTTATGTGTAAGGAAGATTGTGGAACATTAAGTAACGTTCCAGTGAGCATGGTATCATATAGGGATTCCCGCTTCACTTCCCACCTCTGAGGATATTTTTAGGAAGCTATGGGAACCCGACTGAGTATTAGCACAGCTTGTCATCCTCAGACAGATGGTCAGTCAGAGAGGACTGTACAGGTTCTGGAGGATCCGATGAAAGCGTGTGCCATTGATTTTTATGCTCCTGGAATGATCAGTTATTACAAATCGAATTCCCCAATAGCGACAGTTGTCATTCGAGTATTGGGATAACAAGATATGAGGCAGTGTATGGCTGTAGGGGTTGTTCCCCAAATTGGATAAGAAAAAGTGGGTGACAGATAGAAATTATTTTCGACTTTGGATGATAAGTCTCTGAGGATGTTTAGTTAAGGATGAGAGATTAAGAACACCTCAGAGCAGATAGACAAGTATTGGAATTCACCTTTGGTGAATTAGTATGGTTTAAAGTTACTCGTCCTAAGGGAATAAGGACATAGCGAGCTTTTGGAAGAAGGTAAATTGAGTTGCGCTGGATGGAATATTTTGAGAGATTGGACAAGTGGGAGATAAGACCTGTAGGTGGCATTTCCACTTGAATAAGCAGGCACCCACAATGTGTTCCAGCTTTTGATGCTTCGACAATACTATCCAGATCCAGCATAGGTGATAGGATATGAATTCCAAAAGTTCAGCTTAATGCAAATATAAGTATATTGAGAAGTTGATTCGGGCATTAAACAGGAAAGAGAAAGTATTGAGGTTTAAGATGATCTCCTTAATTAAAGTTCTTTGGTAGTAATACACTCTGGAAAAAGGTCACGTGAGAATTAAAGAAGTATGATACGATTGATGTACCCGGAGTAGTTTATGGACTCATATGAATTGGTTCTAATTTGGAGGACCAAATTCCTTAAGTGGGGGAGAGTTGTAAGACCCGAATTTAATTAAAATATGAAATGAAGGAGCATTCGTGAAGGGAAGTCGGGTTAAATTAATCCCGAACACGTGTAAGGGCAAAACGGTCAAAAGACCGAAAGTCGGTGTAAATTCGATAAGGAAATTTAATTAAAAATAATGGATTGAGAAATCTTGGTCAATAAAGGTGAAATAAATTTATTTCGGATTAAATTGATCAAGATATTAATTTATGGGAATTAATTAGAATTTTTAGAATAATCCCGAAAATAATCGAAAAATATACCGAAAAGTCATTCGGGACAATATCTGAAATATACGGAGGAATTATACCCGAAAAAAGGATTAAAATATAATAAATAAATTAAATTAAATTAATTAATTTGAAATAAAATAATAATTTTAAGGGATATTTGGGTATTTTTAAGGTATTTGAATGATTAAAATAATAAAAATAAATAATAAATAAAATAAATTAAAGAAATGAAAAAAAAAGAGAGAAAATGGGTCGGGGAGAGAGAAAGAGAAGCAGAGAAACGGAATCGAGGAAGAGAGGATGGCCGACGAGCCGTCCGGTGACCAACAACCCCGACGAGGAGCCGAAGAGGAAGAGGAGAGGCCGGCGGTCTTCAGGCCACCGGTGACGCGCGCCAAGGACGCCGAAATCAGGCGAAAAACGGAGGAGAAAGCCGCGGGAAAGAAATGGTCACCGGCGGCGAACGGCGGCGATTCGGGCGGAACCGAGGCCCGATTTCGAAAGCCCAGGCGACGGCGGTCCTTTCTGCACCGGTATCAGCCGACGAAACGGTGGGAATCGCCGGCGACGGCCAAGAGGAGGAAAATGGGTCCGACGGCCGAGGGAGAAGAGCCGAACCGGCGGCGTTCCGGCGAGCTTGACCCAAACCGAGAGCTGATCTGTGATGCGGACGACCCAGCGAAGCTGCTGGTGGTGGAAGCCAGCAGAGAACCGGGCCGGCAAGGCGGTGAACCGGGGTGAACCGGTGGTCTGAACCGGTCCGAACCGGACTGAACCGGTTTAGCCAAAAAGAGGAGGAAAAAGGGAGAAAAAGGGGAAAAGAAAAAGAGAAAAAATTGGAGAAAATTCCAGTGATGCAATCGAGCTTCAGCTCGACGATTGGCATCCAACGAGAGCTCGAGATAGCCTCGATTTCCGGACTAGCATGGAATCTCGGGTAAGTGACCCTTATTTACGATAATTTACATCGTTATGCGTGATATGAATTTAAATTCTGCATAAATTGAATTAAATTATGGAAATTTAGATAAATTGTCGTAAATATTAAATTTAGCTATTTGAGAGTTAGAATGAGGCCCAATAAATTGTTGGTGGGCCCAATAGGCCTCGATAAAGTGAAAATTAAATGGAAAACGGGCTTAAGGCCGATTAAGGCCCATTAAGGTGCAATCGGGCCCAATAGGGGTAAACGGGCCCAATGAATTAAATTAAGCCCAGAAAATAGGAAATACAATTAAATTGTATAATATCTGACCTGAGGAATATTGATACGCAGTTCCGGGCATTAGATTGAGAACAGATCGGACTGCGCGACGTGACATCAGTGGAAAGGTCAGACTCGACAGGAAAATAAGGTAAGGGAATTCTACGGACTGCTAGAGGTAACTTTACGCAATTTTAAGTTCATTTGCAGTCTTTAAAAATTACCTGAAGGGTCTAGAGGTCAATTAATAATTTTAGTGCCTCGAATGGGCAAATTACCAAAATACCCTTGTTAAGGGTAAAATTTACAAATTTAGGAAAAGTTGGGAGGAGCAAGAACAAGAGGTTCTTGCTCATTCTGAAGGTGTTTTGATGCATGCATTAGTAGGCTGGCTAACCTTGAAAGAAAATGCACAGCATTGCATACTTTCAACGTGAAATTGTTTTGAAAACTGTTTTGAGGAAACAGAGCCGCCTACGCGTTTTATTGACATGTGACGTGCTAGATCTCAGCTCGCACGATATTTTTGATTTGTGTGATGCCCGCATTAGTGCTGGAGCGAGAGCTCGCACAAGAGTTTTACATGCATAGGTGCTGGTGTCCAACTCGCACCAGATTTGTATACATATATATATGATTTTTGTGACAGGGTGCTAGAGTCTAACTCGCACCATATTTTATGTGATTTTTGAGACAGGGTGTTGGAGCTTCGCTCGCACCAGCTTTTCATATGGTTTGTATACAGAGTACTAGAGCTTAGCTCGCACTAGTTTTATTTGATTTACTGACAGTGTTAGAGCACCGCTCGCACTATTTTTCAGAGATCATACGATAAGCCGTGCTTGGAGCATCGGGTAGACTGTGTGTCACCGATTAAATAGGCCCGCACGTGCGTTTTGAGACATGGCATGTTAAAATAACCTGATGAGCCCGAACGAGGGATAAGGGTTAGAGAAACAACCTGATGAGCCCGAACGAGGGATAAGGGTTGGAGATCCACCTGATGAGCCCGAACGAGGGATAAGGGTTGGAGGACCAGCTGATGAGCCCGAACGAGGGATAAGGCTGGGGGTCCATGGAGTATGATGTACCGTGCAAGTAGCATGGAGTACGATGTACCGTGGGGTATCTTCGGATACGGTATCTTTGTGATACGGGTATCTTCGGATACGGTATCTTTGTGATACGGGGTATCTTTGGATACGGTATCTTTATGATACGGGGTATCTTCGGATACGGCATCTTCGGATGCGTGAGATCGGATAAGACTGACGGGTTGGATTGACCCACCTCCCGGGCGGTTCCCGATCAGGGTGAGACCTCGCACACTGGGATCCGTGAAGCTAGAGGGACTCACGAGGACACATATGGCCAGTCCTGGTTATTGCCGTTATACAGATATTGCCTCGTCTCGCATGTCGACGATTTCGATGATTTAAACTGGGTTTTAAACTAAATTTGCATGATGGTATTTCCATGCTTTTCAAACCCATGTGTGAATGTAAATCGATTTTTATGGTTTTGTGTGAGTCAGGATCACCCGCAGGAGGGGCCGAGTCCTGACTTTACTGTGAAATTTTAATTGAGAAATAAATGATTTGTAATGATTGCATGTTGAATTTTCCGTGCAAACTTGATTTACATAACATCATAATTCATATCATTTGTTTTAAAATGTGTGGAGAAAGGGTGGTTTATACATGGCACCACGTTAATGTAGGTAGTATGGTTACCTACTTGTTCGTAGGATTGCCTTACTGAGCTTGATGTGCTCACCCCTTTCATTTTCTCCCACAGATAATCTCCAGTTGAAGTTGAGGCGACTAGTACTGCATTCCGGATTTCCGCTGCTGCCCATCATTTAAGGTATATACACTTGTACATATTGTATCTAAATAAGCATAGCACAGTAACATGTTTGTAAGTGACTCTAGGGGATGTATAAATATTGTAAACATTTATAAATGACTGGAGAAGAAATAAGTACTATGGTAAATGTATGGTGGGACTGGCATTGACGCACAGCCCAATTTGTTAGTGGAGTGCGGTCATGATCAGAGGACATGTAAGCAATGAAAGAAAATAATAAAACGCGAAAAATTAACTCTGATTTTTGGGTAGTTTGGGTCGTGACATCCATCCTTATGACAGAAGAAACAAGTGATCACCTTATCATGTTTCTGTTGCCCTTTAGGCTGTGAAGTTCCAATGTTTGCAGTGCCTTTTCCTATATTGTTCCTTTTCCTTTTCTTGTTGGCAACATTACTATTGGAAGAAAATGTGAATTGAGCACTTTCTATCTTATCTTGTTTCAATCTCTCTTCCTCTTGCACACACAGAGCAATGAGCTCGTTAAGAGTCCATTTCTCCTTTTGAGTATTGTAACTTAGCTTAAAGGGATTAAATTGTGGAGGAATAGATATCAAGACCAGGTGCACAAGTATATCTTCCGACAACTCTAACTTTAGTGCCCTTAATCTTGCAACAAGATTAGACATTTCCATAATTTATTCCCTTATGTTTCCTTTGCCATTATACCGCATTGAAACATGTTTAGTCAGAATAGTACTTGTTTCAACCTTTTCCTTTGCAGCAAATCTGTTTGCAATCTGCTTAAGGAAACTCTTAACATTTTTTTCCTCAGGTATCGCGCCCCCTGATGGCATCCGAAATTGAGTGCTTCATGATCATTAAACTCATGCGATTTGAACGCTCCCATTTTTCATAAAGTGCCCTTTCTGTAGTTGAACTATTATCAGTAGGGGCAGAGGTCGTTCTGACCTGATCGCATAGTCCAGATCCATACACCTAAGCACAATGGTTACATGCTCCTTCTATTTCTCAAAGTTAGTGTCATTAAGCACTGGAATGTTATTCAAATTGGCAGATATGGAAGAAACATTCACTGTAAGCAAAAAAACAATAATTAGCTCACAATCAAATAATTTTGGGCCTTATAAGATACCGAGCACAACATTGACATTTAGTCTTTGGACAGAAATATCGATTTGTAAGTGGTACTCTTAAACTTTATTAGTAAATATTGATAACCAAATCTTACCAATAATATATGCCTTCCTTTGGACTGACATATTATATGCATGGAAAAAAAAATTTATCACATATTTTGCTACCTTATGTGTCAATAATTCGGCAAAAAAAAAAAATTCCTCCTTTAGGCCGATTATTTTCCGCATGAATTAAAAACATTGACATATAAATTCCTTACTGACAACCTTATTTTCCAAAATATATAAATTAATACAAAAGAGGTCACTTTGGTGGCATTTTATATCAATTTAATTTATTTTGAAACTTTATTTTTCATAAATTTGCACATGAAAAAATTTTATCACATATTTTGCTACCTTATGTGTCAATAATTCGGCAAAAAAAAAAAAAATCTTCCTATGGGCCGGTTATTTTTTGCATGAATTAAAAACACTGTCATATAAATTCCTTACTGTCACGACCCAAACTACCCAAAATCAGAGTTAATTTTTCGCGTTTTATTATTTTCTTACTTAAATTCTTACCTGTCTTCTGATCGTGACCACACTCCACTAACAAATTGGGCTGTGCGTCAATGCCAGTCCCACCATACATTTACCATATAACTTAATTCTTTCTCAGTCATTTATAAAATGTCTACAATATTTATACATCCCCTAAAGTTACTTACAAACATGTTACTGTGCTATGCTTATGTAGATACAATATGTACAAGTGTATATACCTTATGTTGATGGGTAGCAGCGGATATCCGGAATGCAGTACTGAGTCGTAGCAACTTCAACTGGAGATTATCTGTGGGAGAAAATGAAAAGGGTGAGCACATCAAGGTCAGTAAGGCAATCCTACGAACAAGTAGGTAACCATACTACCTACATGAACGTAGTGCCATGCATAAACCACCCTTTCTCCACACCTTTTAAAACAGATGATATGAGTTATGATGTTATGTAAAACACATTTGCACGGAAAATTCAATATGCAATTATATTCAAAATCATATCTTTCTCATTTAAAATTTCATAGTAAAGTTAGGACTCGACCCCTCCTTCGGGTGATCCTGACTCACACAAAATCATGAAAATCCATTTACATCACATATGGGTTTTAAAAGCATGGAATTAACCATCATGCACATTTAATTAAAAACCCGGTTTGATCTCATCAAAATCGTCGACATACGAGACTAGGCAACGTCTGTATATAGGCAAATAACTAGGACTATGGCCATATGTGTCCTCGGGAGTTCCTCAGCTACACGGATCCTAGTGTGCGGGTTCTCCCATGATTGGGAACCGCCCGGGAGGTGGGTCAATCCATCCCGTTAGTCTTATCCGATCCCATGCATCCGAAGATGCCAACGTATCATAAAGATACCAACGTATCACAAAGATACCACACGGTACATCGTACTCCATGCTACTTGCACGGTACATCGTACTCCGTGGACCCCCAGCCTTATCCCTCGTTCGGGCTCATCAGCTGGTCCTCCAACCCTTATCCCTCGTTCGGGCTCATCAGGTGGATCTCCAACCCTTATCCCTCGTTCGGGCTCATCAGATTGTTTCTCTAACCCTTATCCCTCGTTCGGGCTCATCAGGTTGTTTTAACATGCCATGTCTCAAAACACACGTGCGGGCCTATTTAATCGGTGACACACAGTCTACCCGATGCTCCAAGCACGGCTCATCACATGTTCTCATAAAATCAGTGCGAGCGATGCTCAGCACTCTCATCAAATCAAGTAAATCTAGTGCGAGCTAAGCTCTAGCACTCTGTATGCAAACCGTATAAAAATCTGGTGCGAGCGAAGCTCTAACACCCTGTCTCAAAATCATATAAAAATATGGTGCGAGTTAGACTCTAGCACCCTGTCACAAAAATCATATATATATATAAGAATCTGGTGCGAGTTGGACTCCAGCACCTATGCATGTAAAACTCTAGTGCGAGCTCTCGCTCCAGCACTAATGCGTGCATCACACAAATCGAAAATATCGTGCGAGCTGAGCTCTAGCACGTCACATGTCAATAAAACACGTAGGCGGCTCTGTTTCCTCAAAACAGTTTTCAAAACAATTTCACGTTGAAAGTATGCAATGCTGTGCATTTTCTTTCAAGGTTAGCCAGCCTACTAATGCATGCATCAAAACACCTCCAGAATGAGCAAGAACCACTTGTTCTTGCTCCTCCTAACTTTTCCTAAATTTTTAAATTTTACCCTTAACAAGGGTATTTTGGTAATTTGTCCATTCAAGGCACTAAAATTATTAATTGACCTCTAGACCCTTCAGGTAATTTTTAAAGACTGCAAATGAACTTAAAATTGCGTAAAGTTACCTCTAGCAGTCCATAGAATTCCCTTACCTTATTTTCTTGTCGAGTCTGACCTTTTCTTTTCCACTGTTGTCTCATCGCGCAGTCCGTTATGCTCCCAATCAAATGCCCGGAACTGCGTATCAATATTCCTTAGGTCAGATAACATACAATTTAATTGTAATCCCTATTTTCTGGGCTTAATTTAAATCATTGGGTCCATTTACCCCTATTGGGCCCGATTGTACCTTATTGGGTCTCGGCCCATTTCAGCCCTTTTTATATTTATTAATTCCCTTCTTCGGGTATACCGGGCTTATACAGCTTTCTAATAATTATCGGGCTTCATTCCAAATTCATTGGATAGCCCGTACACCATTTATGGCAATTATATTATGACTCCAAATAATATTTCCTTCTATGCGAAATTAATCCATAATTTCGTGAGATAATCAAAACTCGGTATTTAAAGAACTCTGATTATCGAAATTAAACTGTACTTACCCGATACGATGCGGGGTACAAAAATCAGAGCTCGATCGGCTCTCGTTCGGTCTCTGTCGTGAAGCTGCACAATTAGGTAAATCCGGATTATTTTCCATTAAAATAATATTAAATTAAATTTTCGAAATTTACCCGTAGGTCAATTTCGACCCTCGGTCAACTTACCCGAACCTCGAGTCGTCCCCAGTAAATTTCTTTCCTTTTTTTTCCCCTTTTTCCTTTCCTTTCTTTCCTTTTCCTTCCTTTTCCTTTCTTTTCTTTTCCCCTTTCCTTCCTTTTCCCTCCTTTTCCTTCCCTTTCCTTTCGGCCAAACGG
Source organism: Firmiana major (assembly GCA_033439115.1). Taxonomy (NCBI): domain Eukaryota; kingdom Viridiplantae; phylum Streptophyta; class Magnoliopsida; order Malvales; family Malvaceae; genus Firmiana; species Firmiana major. The sequence goes on along the minus strand of CM065907.1, from coordinate 35,156,111 downwards.
TGCCGTTTACTGCCTATTGCCTTCGCCGACGTTTCCGGCGGTCTCACCGGCCGAGACCGGTCTCAAAAGAATCGGCTTCTTCCTCTGAGTGCGTCGGTAGCCTCCGTTTCAGCCCAGACGCGGTGATTCGTCGGGAATCGGCCCGTTTCTCCGTCGGTCTTCCTTCGCTCTGATCGGCCTGCTCCGACCACCTGGCGGCGTGATTCCGGTGCCCACGTGCTCGCCGGTCTCTCCTCTTCCTCCTGGTAGCTTCGTCGGAGCCCGTCGGTCGCCGGTGTGCTGGAATCGACGGTGAAGGTTCTCGGGTCGCTTTTCTCGGTTTCCCATTCTTCTTCTCTCTCCCCGATAACACTTTCAGATTTCTTTTTTTTTTTCTTTTTTTTATTATTTTAATCATTCAAATACCTTAAAAATACCCAAATATCCCTTAAAATTATTATTTTATTCCAAATTAATTCATTTAATTTAATTTAATTTATTTATTATATTTTAATCCTTTTTCGAGTATAATTTCTTCGTATTTTTAGGATATTGTCCCGAATGACTTTTCAGTATATTTTTCGATTATTTTTCGGAACTAAAAATTTCGATTAATCCCGATTAATTCTCATAAATTAATATCTTGATCAATTTAACCCAAAATAAATTTATTTCATCCTTATTGATCAAAATTTCTCAAATCCATATTTTTAATTAAATTTCCTTATCGAAATTATACCGACTTTTGATCTTTTGACCATTTTGCCCTTACACATGTTCGGGATTAATTTAACCCGACTTCTCTTCACGAATGCTCATTCATTTCATATTTTAATTAAATTTGGGTCTTACAACTCTCCCCCACTTAAAGAATTTGGTCCTCCAAATTAGAACCAATTCATATGAGTCCATAAACTACTCCGGGTACATCAATCGTATCATACTTCTTTAATTCTTATGTGACCTTTTTCGGAGTGTAACACTACCAAAGGACTTTAATTAGGGAGATCATCTTAAACCTCAATACTTTCTCTTTCCTGTTTAATACCCGAATCAACTTATCAATATATTTATATTTTCATTAAACTGAACTTTTGGAGTTCATATTCTATTACCTATGCTGGATCTGGATAGTATTTCCGAAGTATCAAAAGCTGAGACACATTGTGGGTGCCTGTTAATTCAGGTGATAACACCAACCTACAGGTCTTATCTCCCACTTGTCTAATCTCTCAAAATATTCCATCCAGCGCAAGTCAATTTACCTTCTTCCAAAAGCTCGCTATGTCCTTATTCCCTTAGGACGAGTAACTTTCAACCATAGTAATTCACCAAAGGTGAATTCCAATACTTGTCTATCTGCTCTGAGGTGTTCTTAATCTCTCATTCTTAACTAAAACATCCTCAGAGACTTATTATCCAAAAGTCGAAAATAATTCTATCTGTCACCCACTTTTTCTTATCCAATTTGGGGATCAACCCCTACAGCCATACACTGCCTCATATCTTGTTATCCCGATACTTAACTGCCAACTTTCACTATTGGCGAATTCGATTTGTAATAACTGATCATCCCAGGAGCTTATAAAATTAACGGCACACGCTTTCATCGGATCCTCCAGAACCTGCACAGTCCTCTCTGACTGACCATCTGTCTAAGGATGAAAAGCTGTACTGATACTCAGTCGGGTTCCCATAGCTTCCTAAAAATATCCAAAGAGGTGGGAAGTGAAGCGGGAATCCCTATATGATACCATGCTCACTGGAACGCTACTTAATGTTCCACAACCTTCCTTATACATAAATCCTTATACACACTCTGAGTATCTGGGGATTTCATAACCAGAAGGTGGGTAGACTTAGTCACTCTATCGACTATCATCCAAATAGCCTCGTAATTCACCTGGGTTCTCTGTAACCCATCATAAAATTCATGGAGACTTGCTCTCATTTCCGTGCCGTGTCAATATAGGTAGGTGCTGCAATAACTCTGCAGACTTTTAATACTCTACCTTACTCTGCTAACATACTAGGCACTTTTCCACAATCTCTACCATCTCTTTTCACATCTGACCACCAATACCCTTTTCGAGATTTTGATACATTCTTTACTTTTCGTATGCACTGTATATCCCGAAGAGTGAGCTTTTGACAATATTACTAACCCATCAACTGTGGTCCTGGGGAGCACTCATACTGTCTCGAAATCCTCAGTAACTCATCATCACTCACTGTGAACTCTGTCACTGTCTCCTTCTGAATCTGACCCACACTATCGACACCATGCCAATCATCACGCTAAGCCTGGCAAATCCGGGCAATCTCATCCAGTTCTAATCATCAGGCTAGTTGTCACACAATCACTGTCATCATCAGAAGGGATCACATCACTACTGAGGCTCACAATTGCTCTAGCAGCTCACGCTCCCTGACCATCATATGTAATACCATCCCGAGGCTCTTTCTGCTCAAAGCATCAGCCTTTCCTGGGTGGTACAATTTTCACAATCAAAATCTCTCAGAAGCTCTAATAGGTATTCTCATATTCACCTCTTTCTGTGAAAACATATACTTGGGCTTTGTGATCAGTGCATACCCAAAATTTCTCACCGTGTACATAATAGTACCATATCCTCGGTACAAATACTGTTGCCAACTTTAAATCATGGGTCAGATAGTTTATTTCATGATCAAGGAGTTGTTTGACTCCATACTTGACTATTTTCCCATTATACATCAATACACAACTCCTTTATTATTTCGAGGTATCCATACTCACTGAGAACCTCTTGAGCTGTTGGGTATGGTGAAATTAATCACGGTGGTCAGTTCATACTTCACTACACCGAAATTCATGTCACATCTATCATCTTATTTATCATCTCGTTCAAAGACCACGTTTTCTTAGTTAAACGTGTCAACCAAGTAGACCATATTGAGAACTCGCAACAACCCATTTGTAAAAGCCACTTTCAATTATTGCTTACAATTTGCGCTAGACTTTAACTACACCCAACATATCATCAATAATGATGATTACAAATCGATCCCATCCTTGACTTATTTACGCATAAGCGTATAAGATCCCTCAAAATCGCTTACGTTTTCAGGTACTAACCTGCGTCATTTCCCTTTCTTATCTTAACGGCTCTTATTAAATTTTTTTTTTACTATGTTAACTTTTATGATTTGTCAAATTTTAATATTCTTATTGTCTTAGTAAAGGTATCCTAATGCTAAAGGTATTTATTACGACGATCGATTTCACGTTATAGGTTATATATATATATATTTTTAGACGCCGTCAAGTCTTTAGGCGGGGAGGTATTTTCAAATACCTTTATTAACCTTCAGACTTAACCACAATTACTTTATATATCATTCCATGTGGTCACAACTTATATTCGCTACTAATTGCTTTAATCCTAATGACTTCATAACGTAAAGATGTTCTTACCTAGCATACGCCTCTTACTCCAATACATCTTGTATTCAGAATTAAGTATATCTCATCTTAAAGATTATCTCCTTAGTGTATCTATTATAACAAAACTCTTGTCATTATTCATTTCATGAGTACAATCCTTTACTCCTTTAATTTCAACTGTTACACCCCTTTTTGTTACTTAAAATCTCTATATCCATATTCCGTTAATTAATCCTCCTCTTTTGGGGTACTCATTTATCAATATTGTGCCCGATGATGTAGGCATTCATTCTTTTTACTCACTTATATGCGAATGAAAGCGGTATGAATAAATGTGTGGCACCAGGATCAATGAACATATGTACTTCATTATTCATAACAAGTGTGGTATCTTACACCACATCCATGAAACATCCATAGTGTCCTGGTCCAAGACATCCTCTCGCCTTCGTCCAACAGCCTACTTTCCCTTTTTCTTTTCGGCTATAGCCTCCCTTTTCGTTGCAGCTATACCAACGAAGTTTTTCTCTGTCTCTTTACTTTTTTGTGGGGCGATCTCGCCCAACTCTGTGCGATCAAAATCAATGGTCCGTCTTACCACACTTAACGGCCATTTTCATCAATACAGTGTAAGTATAGACCCTCCTTCCGTGGTATCCACCACACATTCCACACTGCTTACAGTGCTTACACTGCTACACTGCTTCGTAGCAGGTCAGGGTCCTCCAATCACAATGCCCCTCAAGAGTACCAAAATTGGATGCACTGGGGTCTTACCAATTATCTTAGCCCATAACTCGTCACATCAGATCTTTTACCAATTACCATTTTCCCATTTTTAACATCTTTGTCATTTCTCGATTCTCTTTCTGTCTCTATTTCAGCCCTCGCTACCTTTCCCAATCTCAGAGGCGTGCAATTCATGTTCTTATTTACCCAACTGTAAATCTGCGCACTGCCTCGGTATAAGTAATATCTCACGGGCCAATCGGACTCTAATTGAAAATCTGAGCCCTTCCATAAACTTTTAGACATCTCGACTATCACTTGTTCATAGTGTCGAGGTAATATCTGCCCAGGAATATAATTGAGTTTTATACTCATAAATTATACTCTTCAATTAATCAAATCCTCTGGGTCAGAGTAAGGAAATTTATCTATCATTCCCTTTAAACAGTGTCCGGGATATCCTGTCACCAGAATATATCCAAGATATTTCTCATATCAGCTCTAAATGTTTAATACTTAAGATGGGTCGAGCGGGTTTCCACCAATGCTCCGCTGCGCCCTTTGATCTCATACATAATCTGAGAAATTAGCTCCCCAAAATAATCTCCACACTCCACTCCGATCTCGCGAAGTGTGTCTCAATACTATCCGATCACTCTGTCGGACTCTGTGAGGCAAGCTCAACATTAGCCTCTATTTCAATCTCATACAGATTCTCATAGTCAAACTCAACACGACTTAGCAAACTCAGGTCTACCTCTACGACCTCTGCCTCATGCACTTTCTCATCTAACGCGACTCATATTAGGCATTCCTGCATTCTCCACCATTTCTTAGTCAAAACCCATCTCGATATACACTATTGTATCTAACAAGCACAGTAACACGGGGATGTAATTCCTAATTACTGACACTGACACACATCAGACCAATTTCGGTTCTGATACCACCTTTATATGTCACGACCCAAACTACCCAAAATCAGAGTTAATTTTTTACGTTTTATTATTTTCTTACTTAAATTCTTACCTGTCTTCTGATCGTGACCACACTCCACTAACAAATTGGGCTGTGCGTCAATGCCAGTCCCACCATACATTTACCATATAGCTTAATTCTTTCTCAGTCATTTATAAAATGTCTACAATATTTATACATCCCCTAAAGTTACTTACAAACATGTTACTGTGCTATGCTTATGTAGATACAATATGTACAAGTGTATATACCTTATGTTGATGGGTAGCAGCGGATATCCAGAATGCAGTACTGAGTCGTCGCAACTTCAACTGGAGATTATCTGTGGGAGAAAATGAAAGGGGTGAGCACATCAAGCTCAGTAAGGCAATCCTACGAACAAGTAGGTAACCATACTACCTACAGAACGTAGTGCCATGCATAAACCACCCTTTCTCCACACCTTTTAAAACAGATGATATGAGTTATGATGTTATGTAAAACACATTTGCACGAAAAATTCAATATGCAATTATATTCAAAATCATATCTTTCTCATTTAAAATTTCAAAGTAAAGTCAGGACTCGACCCCTCCTTCGGGTGATCCTGACTCACACAAAATCATGAAAATCCGTTTACATCACATATGGGTTTTAAAAGCATGGAATTAACCATCATGCACATTTAATTAAAAACCCGGTTTGATCTCATCAAAATCGTCGACATGCGAGACTAGGCAACGTCTGTATATAGGCAAATAACCAGGACTATGGCCATATGTGTCCTCGAGAGTTCCTCAGCTACACGGATCCTAGTGTGCGGGTTCTCCCATGATCGGGAACCGCCCGGTAGGTGGGTCAATCCATCCCGTCAGTCTTATCCAATCCCATGCATCCGAAGATGCCAACGTATCACAAAGATACCAACGTATCACAAAGATACCACACGGTACATCGTACTCCATGCTACTTGCACGGTACATCGTACTCCGTGGACCCCCACCTTATCCCTCGTTCGGGCTCATCAGCTGGTCCTCCAACCCTTATCCCTCGTTCGGGCTCATCAGGTGGATCTCCAACCCTTATCCCTCGTTCGGGCTCATCAGGTTGTTTCTCTAACCCTTATCCCTCGTTCGGGCTCATCAGGTTGTTTTAACATGCCATGTCTCAAAACGCACGTGCGGGCCTATTTAATCGGTGACACACAGTCTACCCGATGCTCCAAGCACGGCTCATCACATGTTCTCATAAAATCAGTGCAAGCGATGCTCAGCACTCTCATCAAATCAAGTAAATCTAGTGCGAGCTAAGCTCTAGCACTCTGTATGCAAACCGTATAAAAATCTGGTGCGAGCGAAGCTCTAACACCCTGTCTCAAAATCATATAAAAATATGGTGCGAGTTAGACTCTAGCACCCTGTCACGAAAATCATATATATATAAGAATCTGGTGCGAGTTGGACTCCAGCACCTATGCATGTAAAGCTCTAGTGCGAGCTCTCGCTCCAGCACTAATGCGTGCATCACACAAATCGAAAATATCGTGCGAGCTGAGCTCTAGCACGTCACATGTCAATAAAACACGTAGGCGGCTCTGTTTCCTCAAAACAGTTTTCAAAACAATTTCACGTTGAAAGTATGCAATGCTGTGCATTTTCTTTCAAGGTTAGCCAGCCTACTAATGCATGCATCAAAACACCTCCAGAATGAGCAAGAACCTCTTGTTCTTGCTCCTCCAAACTTTTCCTAAATTTGTAAATTTTACCCTTAACAAGGGTATTTTGGTAATTTGCCCATTCGAGGCACTAAAATTATTAATTGACCTCTAGACCCTTCAGGTAATTTTTAAAGACTGCAAATGAACTTAAAATTGCGTAAAGTTACCTCTAGCAGTCCGTAGAATTCCCTTACCTTATTTTCTTGTCGAGTCTGACCTTTTCTTTTCCACTGTTGTCTCGTCGCGCAGTCCGTTATGCTCCCAATCAAATGCCCGAAACTGCGTATCAATATACCTCAGGTCAGATAACATACAATTTAATTGTAATCCCTATTTTCTGGGCTTAATTTAAATCATTGGGCCCATTTACCCCTATTGGGCCCGATTGTACCTTATTGGGTCTCGACCCATTTCAGCCCTTTTTATATTTATTAATTCCCTTCTTCGGGTATACCGGGCTTATACAGCTTTCTAATAATTATCGGGCTTCATTCCAAATTCATTGGATAGCCCGTACACCATTTATGGCAATTATATTACGACTCCAAATAATATTTCCTTCTATGCGAAATTAATCCATAATTTCGTAAGATAATCAAAACTCGGTATTTAAAGAACTCTGATTGCCGAAATTAAACTGTACTTACCCGATACGATGCGGGGTACAAAAATCAGAGCTCGATCGGCTCTCGTTCGGTCTCTGTCGTGAAGCTGCACAATTAGGTAAATCCAGATTATTTTTCATTAAAATAATATTAAATTAAATTTCTGAAATTTACCCGTAGGTCAATTTCGACCCTCGGTCAACTTACCCGAACCTCGAGTCGTCCCCGGTAAATTTTTTTCCTTTTTTTTTCCCCTTTTTCCTTTCCTTTCTTTCCTTTTCCTTCCTTTTCCTTTCTTTTCTTTTCCCCTTTCCTTCCTTTTCCCTCCTTTTCCTTCCCTTTCCTTTCGGCCAAACGGTGCCGTTTACTACCTATTGCCTTCGCCGACGTTTCCGGCGGTCTCACCGGCCGAGACCGATCTCAAAAGAACCGGCTTCTTCCCCTGAGTGCGTCGGTAGCCTCCGTTTCAGCCTAGACGCGGTGATTCACCGGGAATCGGCCCGTTTCTCCGTCGGTCTTCCTTCGCTCCGATCGGCCTGCTCCGGCCACCTGGTGGCGTGATTTCGGTGCCCACGTGCTCGCCGGTCTCTCCTCTTCCTCCTGGTAGCTTCGTCGGAGCCCGTCGGTCGTCGGTGTGCTGGAATCGATGGTGAAGGTTCGCGGGTCGCTTTTCTCGGTTTCCCATTCTTCTTCTCTCTCCCCGATAACACTTTCAGATTTCTCTTTTTTTTTTCTTTTTTTTTATTATTTTAATCATTTAAATACCTTAAAAATACCCAAATATCCCTTAAAATTATTATTTTATTCCAAATTAATTAATTTAATTTAATTTAATTTATTTATTATATTTTAATCCTTTTTCAGGTATAATTCTTCGTATTTTTGGGATATTGTCCCGAATGACTTTTCAGTATATTTTTCGATTATTTTCGGGATTATTTTTCTGAACTAAAAATTCCGATTAATCCCCATTAATTCCTATAAATTAATATCTTGATCAATTTAATCCAAAATAAATTTATTTCATCCTTATTGATCAAAATTTCTCAAATCCATATTTTTAATTAAATTTCCTTATCGAAATTATACCGACTTTCGGTCTTTTGACCATTTTGCCCTTACACATGTTCGGGATTAATTTAACCCGACATCTCTTCACGAATGCTCATTCATTTCATATTTTAATTAAATTCGGGTCTTACACTTACTGACAACCTTATTTTCCAAAATAAATAAATTAATACAAAAGAGGTCACTTTAGTGGCATTTTATATCAATTTAATTTATTTTGAAACTTTATTTTTCATAAAATATGCACATGTTTGTAGGTGAGAGTACATAAATTTATTAACAATTTCAGGGAAAGTACATATTGCCAATCAACTTAGAACATCATAAAACATATCACCATGAAGCAAAACAGGAATAATTATGTGCATAACATACAAATTTAATTCAAATAATACAAAATATTAAATAATAAATATTTAACAATTCCAAAAAATTCCAGACAAATCACCAAAAAAATTTAAAATTAAATTTCATTAAAGACTGGAGAAAATGGTAGTCGTGCGACCACTGGATGGTGGCATGTGGATTACATGTGCCTTCTCAGGCGCGTGGGGAGATCCTGCTTTTTCTTCATCCAGTTAGGTCAACCCAACTCGGTTGGACCCAGAATAGACGCGTTCGGGTCTATTCTGTAATTATTATTATTATTATTATTATTATTATTATTATTTACTATTTTCAGACTTATTTTCATCCAATTAGTTGTACATAATTGAAATTAAATGTGTACTCTACAATGCCCATGCAAAAATTGGATGAAAACATCAAAAAATTAGGACAAATCAAACCAATAAGGATCAAACAATCCTACAATTAAAACCCAATCTTTATATTCTTGGTTTTCTTTCAACCAAAACAAAAAATTTTAATTCTTAATGATTAAACATGAATTGGCTCTTGATACCACTTGTTAGAAAACTATAATTACATAATATTTATATCCAGGATCTCATGTAAGACCCGCTTTTGGTGATGTATTCATTATGATTCATATGATGTAACACATTTCCATATGTTAATTGAATCATAAGAAGAGCTTCTGGCTTGAATGAAATTGCAAAGGGAATGAATGAATATTCATGAATTCATGTAATGGCTAAATAAGGGCTGAATTGGCTACTAACTAAACAGATGGAACTCAAAACATTCAGACTAAATATAAAGACTTAAAACATGAAATGATAAAGCAAGGAACGTGAATTCTTGGTACCTTTTATGATTCCATGTGGTACACACAAGTCACATAGTATGTGAATCATAAGAAATGAACCTTTTTGGGCTCTAAGAGTGAATATAATGAAAAATGACTAGTGGAGCAATCAAAGGCAAGATTTCCTTTGAAATTCTGGAAAAATCTGCAGTTGGAAACCTGCAGATGAAGGCCAGATCGATCCCCTAATCAAAGTAGATCGATCTCTTGTTCAAGCAGATCGATCTCAGTTTGGTTCTGTTTAGAACGGATCGATCCCTTTCTAAAGAGCAGATCGATCTCGATTTGCTCCTACCTAGCTGGATCGATCCCTTCCCAAAGAGCAGATCGATCTCTCCCCATGAGCAGATCGATCTCCACTTGAATCTGCCAAGAAAGGATCGATCTCTTCCTAAAGAGCTGATCGATCCCACACTTACATACTTAAATACTTCGATAGTTCAAACAAAAGGAAGATCGATATCTTACTGTAAGACCTGAATTTCAATGTCATTTCTTTAAGAAATTAACACTGTAAATGTGACAACCTGAAAGTACGAAAAATAGGGCAAATTTAAAATTTTTTCTTAAAACAAAACTACCAACTCTGGGTGTATTCCTGTACAGCGTCCTTAAATCGCTATCATTTATACACAAACATTATCCCCAAGATCATACAACTTATACTTAATGCAATCAAATACATATTATCCCAAAAAGAATCAACCCATATGTCTCAACTCATTTCTTTCATATCAACCTAATTACATCCTAAAATACTCATCACAAATGTCTGTATTACATCATTGTCTGGATACAAAATGAACTGAATTATACATTATGCGTGTACAAGCGATACCCTAGGGAGATCTTGTCCACCAGCCTATATCACGTACGCGACAGGCTCTATCTAGCTTACTTCAAGTAATCTGGAGAGAGGAGGAAAAAAGGGTGAGCTCTTAAAATGCTCAGTAAGGAGCATAAGGGAAGTTATAAAAATCATCATCACAAACACAATATGATGGAAATATTTGAGCATGCAAATTGTTCTAAAAATAATGGTAGAAAACAATAGCATCCGCACAATTCTTGTGATAAAATCACAAATCACATCACATCAAAACTCAATGCGTGATATAAATCATAGTTGTAAAATCACATCATTATCACAGAAATCGAGATTAGGCATTTATAAAAACTCATATGAAATCAACGTCATAGGCACATCACATCAATTGAATTCGTCCCCTAGGTGGACATCCCTAAGAGAGGAATTTTTTCGACAATAATACACATGGACATGATTCGCTATAGACTTTATCAGAGTCGTACAGCCGTCGATCTTACATTCTATCAAAGCACAGCCCGGTCTTACATGCTATCAAAGCAAGGCCACCCATCGCTACCGGAGTGGGGTCATCTCACGTTACCAAAACGGAGGTGTCGATCTTACATGCTACTAGAGCACGGCCCGACCTTACATGCTACTGAGCAAAGCCCGATGTGCATCTCATGACAAGCCATAGTCTCATTAAAAATTGTTTTACCTTCACGTAGAGCTCTTAGTGGTTATCATAAAACCCATTTTGGTTATAAACCATATGTGTTCACAATTACACAAATCTCATTAAAATCGAGCTCAAACTGGCAAAACACTCATATATTGATCAAAGCATCAAATCACCTCATTTCTCATAAACATGCTCATTTCATTAAACGTTTCTCATGCTATTAAAACGTTTTCATTTATTTGAAAACTCACAAGCACAAATGGTTTATTTCCCTTACCTCTTGTACCTTGAGTGGTACAATATCCTCGGGTTCTTGGACTAGCCTCGTTTCTCGTGTCAAATTCTCGAGCTGTCCACACATCATTAAATCATCAATATACATCATTTTCATTTTCCATCTCTTTCTCTTATTCATTTTAGCTCAACATTATCTCAAAACTCTTTCTTCATCTTTATTAACACTTTAGTTAACTCATAACCATCACAAGACATCCACATTAAATCTTCTAACTAAGCCTATTTGTTGTTTCCATCATACCTTAAACATTTCCAACCAAATATATTAAAATATATGTCTATCCACCTATATATAAAATGATAATGCTCAAGAACAAGGGTCTTGTGAGCTTACCTAGCTTATCCTCTCATAACCAAGTTCGTAGAATGCTTGTCTCTTCCCTTTGCTTAAGCCAACCTTTGATTTTCTACTATGTTGTTCTCCTTGCCAAGAGGAATAACTTTGTCTCTTGCCCCTTTGTCTAATTTTGTCTAGAATAGGGTGAATCTTATAGAGAGAAAGCTTGGTTTGGGTGAAAATGGTGAAGGTTTAGGTTTCAGAGAGAGAAAGGCTCAGTTTCAGGTGAAAATCCTGTGGTCCTTATATAGACAGAGGCTATGAGATCGATTTAGTATTTGAAGGAGATCGATCTTTGCTCGATTCAACTGCTCCAAATTGCTCTCTTAACAACTACAAGATTGATCTTATCGAGGGTGAAGATCGATCTGTTCCTCTTAGTGGAGATCGATCTCTTCTAGGTTGAGAGTTAAGGAGATCGATATGCCCTTGTGATAAGATCGATCCTTGCTAGGTAGAGGCATTAGGAGATCGATCTTCTTCCTTATGAGATCAATATGCCTATCTACTGTTACACGTTTTTTGCATTCTGGAGCAATGGGATCGATCTTTCATCCTTGGAGACCGATCTGGCCTTCATAGATTCTACTGCTGCTGCATCAATTGCAGGAAACTCAATGTAAAACTCACCATAATCTACTCCATAGGCCATAGTTCAATCCATGCACATTTAAGACTTAAAAACTTCATCTCCTTATACTTCATTAAATTTAAAACTTGAGTGTACATCAACATATCATAATTACATTCACCAAATTACAATTCTCACTTAGCAAATCTCATAAAATTTATAGTTCTTACGTCCTCCCCACCTTAAAAGAATTTGGTCCTCTAAATTCAACTCGACCCATTAAATAACTGAGGGTACTTCTCCTTCATAAGGCTCTCTAGTTCCCAAGTTGCTTTCTCCATTGAGTGGTGTTTCCAGAGAACTTTAACCAATGGAATTCTTTTTGTTCGAAGTACCTTTTTCTTCCTAACGAGTATTCGAATGGGTTCTTCCATATAACTCATATCCTCCTAAATATCCAATGCCTCATACTCAATGACATGGGAGGGGTCCAGATTATATCTCCTCAACATGGAGATGTGAAAGGCATTGTGGATTCTGAAAAAACTATGGAGGTAAAGCCAACAAATAGGCAATGTCTCCTGCTCTCTCCAAAACCTCAAATGATCCTATATATCATGGACTCAATTTCCCTTTCTTCCCGAAATGCATGATACCCTTACTTGGAGATATCTTAAGGAACACCGAATCTCTGACTCGAAACTCAAGTGGCCGTCAACGCACATCTGCTTAACTTTTCTGTCGAGTTTGAGCAGCCCGTAATCTATCACAAATGGTTCACACATTTTGAACTGTCTATTCAACTAGTTCGAAAGCAATTACTTTCCTTCACCCACTTCTTCCCACGCTATAGGGGATCTACGCCTCCTACCATACAGAGCCTCATAAGGTGCCATACCAATACTAGTATGATAGCTGTTATTATATGCAAACTTGGCAAGGGGTAGGTGATCATCCTATAATCCCTTAAAATCCATCATACACGCCCTCAACATGTCCTCTAAGGTCTGTATAGTCCTCTCGGACTAACTATCAGTCTGAGGATGATAGGCGGTACTAAAATTCAATCGAGATCCCACGGCCTCTTGAAAATAGGTCTAAAATCTGGAGGTGAACCGGGAATCTCTATCAGATGTAATACTCACTGAAGCCCCATGCAGTTTGGCTATCTATCTAACATATAGCTCGACTAATGTACTCAATGTATTTGTGCTCTTGATGGAAAGGAAGTGGGCACTCTTCGTTAATCCCATGATAAAGTCCATGGTGATATGCTCCCATTTCCATGTAGGCACAGGCAAAGGCTTAAGCAATCCTTTGGGCTTCTGGTGCCCAACTTTCACTTGTTGGCATACCAAACATCTGGCCACATATTCTGCCACGTCCAGCTTCATACCACTCCACCAATACACCCTTCTCAAATCCTGATACATCTTGGTACTTCCAGGGTGCATGGTGTATCGCGAACAGTGAGACTCTCTCAATATTTGTTGCTTCAGGGCATCATTGTTAGGAACACAAATTCGACCCTTAAACCTCAATAACCCATCATTACTGACTATGAAATCCGACTGCGAGGTCTGCTCAGCTTGGCTAACCATATTCAACAGTCTCTGATCATTTCATTACCCGGCTCTAATCTGATCCATAATGTCGAGCTCTATCTGTAGGCTGGCCAAAAATCTGACCTTTGCTTACTTAACTCTGATCCTGAGTCCGATGAAGTGTTCCAACAAACCCCGTTCCTTGATCATCATAGCAAATATCACACTCTTTCTGCTTAAGGCATCAGCGACCACGTTCACCTTCCCGTGATGGTTAAGTATCTCGCAATCATAGTCCTTAAGAAGTTCCATCCATCTCCTTTGTCTCATGTTTAACTCATTTTGGTCGAATATATATCTCAAGCTCTTATGATCAGTAAATATATAGAACCTTTCCCTATATAAGTAATGCCGCCAGATCTTTAATGCAAATACTACTGCGGCTATCTCTAAATCATGTGTGGGGTAATTTCTCTCGTGATCCTTCAGCTGTCGCGAACGATAGGTGACCACTCTCCCATCCTGCATGAGCACATACCCCAATCCTTGTAGAGAGGCATCATTGTGCACTGCGAAACCTCCAGGCCCATTTGGAATAGTCAACACAGGTGCCATCGTTAATCTCCTTTTTAGCTCTTAGAAACTCTGCTCACACATCTCAGACCATACAAAAGGGGCTCTTTATGTGTGAGTTTGGTCAAAGGAGCGGCAATCTTGGAAAATCCTTCAACAAACCTCCTATAATACCCTGCAAGTCCTAGAAAACTCTGACCTCTGTAACTGTCCTCGGTCTTTCTCAATTAAGTACAACTTCTTCTTAGGCGGATCAATTGACACCCCGTCTTTAGATACGATATGACCAAGAAACGGTATCTGATCTAGGCAAAACTCACTCTAACTGATCTTTCCATACAACTGCTTATCTCTGAGTACTTGCAGCACAATCCTCAAATGTTGTGCATGTTGCTCATGAGTCCGAGAATACACCAGGATATCATCAATGAAGACTATTACAAACTGATCTAGATAGTCTCTAAAACCCTCATTCATTAAACTTATAAAAGCGGCAGGGGCATTTGTCAATCCAAAGGGCATCAGTAAGAACTCATAGTGGCCATACCTAGTTCTGAAGGCTATTTTCAGAATATCCTCTTTCCTGATTCTTAACAGGTGATAGCCCGATCTTAAATCAATCTTAGAAAAGATAGAAGCCTCTCTCAACTGGTCAAACAAATCATCTATCCTTGGTAGAGGACACTTGTTCTTCACCATAGCCTTATTCAGCAATCTGTAGTCTATACATAGTCTCAGGCTACTATCCTTCTTCTTTACAAATAACACCGGAGCTCCCCATGGTGACACACTAGGTCTAATAAAACCTTGGTCAAGCAGTTCTTGCAACTGTTTCTTTAACTCTTTCAATTCAACCAACGCCATCCTGTAGGGAGGTTTAGAGATCGGTTGGGTATCTGACACTAAATCGATAGTGAACTCCAACTCTCTCTCCGGTGGTAAGCTAGACAATTCATCTGAGAATGCATCCGAAAACTCACATACTACCGGTATGTCCTCTATCCTCGTGTGTTCCTGACTCATATCAGAAATGAGTGCGATGTAACCTTCACATCAACAATTTAATCAGTGTTTTGTAGCGATATAATCATATCTCAAGGTTTCATGATAAACGCCACATGTCTTTATTCCTTAACATTGAAACATACACTAAACTTTTCAGGTAGGGAGAAAGTTACAGTCTTAGTGTACTAGTTTAGGCTCACACAATTAGCCACTAACCAATCCATCCCTAAAATCAAATCAAAACCTAACACTAGATCTGCTAACATCACCCTATCTCCCACCTTGATCTCAAAACTCCTACACACCATATCAGTCCTTTGGGACTCACGCATGGGGGTATTTACACGTAAAATATAATCTAAGGATTCATGCTTCAAACCCAGTTTACGTGCAAATTGTACATCAATAAAAGAATGCGTGGATCCCAAATCAAATAACACAAGAACCTTATGATTACAGATAAGAAGTGTACCTCGTATGGTCTCAGACGAAGTATCTGTAGTCTCCTTATCCAAAGAAAACACACGTCTCTCTGTGATCGACTTCTTGCCCTTATCAACAGCCGTAGCCCATCTCTAGGAATCGTGCTTTGTGGCTGCTGTCTAGAAGGCTCTTGAGAATGTGGCTTTTATGGTTTCGGGCATACCTCACTTGGTGACCCATATCCTCGCATCTAATATATCTTTGTATGGTTCTGGGACAGCTTCCCGTATGTGATCTGCCACAATCTCTGCAAACTCTACTCCCTGGTCTAGCACCTCGAGGGGTTTTTATAACAATGGGAGGAACCTTGGGTCTATCAACTCTTCCTCTCGGTCCCTCAAATTATCTCCTCTTAAAAGAACCTCTTTGAAAGTCTGTGTGGGAGGTCACAAGTTGCTTAATCTTATCCTTGATCCAAATTTGGGACTCAGTTTGGGACTGTACCAACTCTAGTCCCCTCTCTACTTCTTGTGCTCATCTCAGAGCATCCTTGAACTCAGTGATATAGAGCCCTATCAACCGGTCTCTAATAATGGGTCTTAGTCCATATTCAAATCACTCTGTATAGAGCTCCCCATCTTTAAGGGTCTTCGCATCATACTTTAGTAGGGTGGTGAATTGATTCTCGTAATCATCAACTGTCATATTACCCGAAGTCAAGTTCAGAAACTCAGCTTGCATTCTCCTTTGGGCAGCTCTTGGCACATACTGAGTTCTAAATGCCAACTGGAACACCTCTCAGCCAATCACCTTATGGCTAGTTGCCATTATACTATGAGTAGTGCTCCACAAATCTTGGGCTTATCCCTTCAACATGTAAGCACCCATACTGACCCTCTCAACATCAGTGCATCCCAAATAGTCAAAAATGACTCACAACACTGTCAGCCACTCCTCAACCTCTACGAGATCTTTCACCCCCTAAAAGCTGGTGGGTTCATCTTCAGAAAGTCCCTCAATCGACTCTTATTTTTGTCATTAAGCTTGGTCTGCACCGAAGGCTGTGTGGTAGGAGGTACCAGATCGGTTTGTAGTGGTGGTGCGGGTGGTGCTTGTGGTGGTGGAGGAGTCGAAATAGGTGTAGTACCCGAGGTATTAGCCTTAAAATGCTGCACAAATAGTACTGCCATCTGCTCGAATCCCCGATGCACATCATGCTCTAGGCGATTCATTCGAGAGTTAGGACTCTCCTGCTGTGGTTCAGGTGGTAGAGGTGGTTGTGCCTGCCTCCCTGAACGTCCTCTTCTCCCCTCTGTGAAAACTGTGAATTTTGTATACCCCATTTATGAGAATTGTAATTTTGTATATGTAATGATGATATGTTTATGTACACACAAGTTTTAAATATGATGAAGTATAAGAAGATGAGGTTTTTAAGTCTTGAATGTGTATGGATTGAAATATGGACAATGGGGTAGATTTTGAGAAGTTTTACATTGAGTTTTTTACAAATTAATGTAGCAGCAGTACAATCTGTGAAGGCCAGATCGATCTCTAAGGATGAGAGATCGATCTCATGGCTCCAAAATGCAGAAAATGTGCAAGAACTAATAGGCAGATCGATCTCATAGGCAAGAAGATCGATCTCAAAATGTTTCTGTAAACAGAAGATTGATCCCCTCAAGGAGCAGATCGATCTCATGAAGCATTCTATAAATAGAAGATCAATCTCATGATTAGAACAGATCGATCTCGTGAAGCAATTAAGAGATCGATCTCCTCTCACGCCAGATCGATCTCCTAGGCATAAAATTACCCTAAAACATTCCTAAATTCAAAAAGAGAACGATCTCATCAAGGACCAGATTGATCTCCTACTCTCCATCTATAAAATGACCCCTACGTTTTTACTACATCTCAAATTTTCTCTCTCTAGAAACCTCCATTTTAGATGAGCCCAAGTTTTCTCTCTCCTCCAAATCACCCATTTGAATTCGAATCAGAGATTGTAGCAAGAAGGAAAGTTGTTCCTCATCCAAAGGAGAACAACATACTTGGAAATCAAAGGATACATTGAATCGAGGTGTGAATAGAGCACTCCACAAGTTTTTGGTAAATTTTTAAACTTCGATCTTGGATTTTTAAGTGATTTTGGTGATTATGGTTGTAGGCATTGTGATGAAATAGCTAGGAAAGGATTAGAGATTGATGAAATTGTAATGTTGTTAGAGTAAAGATGATATTATGCAATTGTGGTAATTTTAGAGATTTATGACTATAAGTTGGGATTGAGGCAATGAGATGAATTGGGCATGGATATTATACATGAAAAATGTAGGATTTGAAATGTAGTAGATGAGAATGTGGATTGTGATAAAATTATAAGAATTGTGTTATTTGAGTATTTAACGAGAATGTGAGCAAATATGTGCTCGATTATGTGATTTAGGTGAATTTTGATGTTTTTACATCGTTTGGACAGCCCGGGAGTTCTAGAGAGGAATACGAGGCTAGTCTGTGATACGGGGGAACAATTGCACTATACGAGGTGCAACGAGGTAAGGGAAAACTTAAACTCATTTGTGTGTTCGATTTTGTGATGATATTGTAGCATAAAATACGATTTGAGAAAACAAGCATGTTTTTATGAGTTGTGAATGAGTTAATGCACACGATTTTATAGCCGATTGGGGCTCAATTGTTTTGAGTTGTAAACTAAATGTGAAATTGTTTTACAACCGTTTTGAGTTTAAAAAGTGAAAAGTGATTTGGGCTCTATGTTAAGGTGTACTGTGATTTGAGAAATGTGTGCGTGGTTTTACCGGTTTGAGCTTGATTTTGACATGTTTTATGTCAAGTAAAAAACTGTTTTGAGATGAGTTTTATGAGAAAAACCATATGAGTGCTACGTGAAGGCAAAACGTTTTATTTGATAATGACTATTACTGAGACTTAGGCGTGTCATGTTGAATACACATCGGGCTTTGCTCTTGTACCATGTAAGACCGGGACGTGCTCTAGCAGTACGTAAGATCGACACCTCCATTTTGGTAATGTGAGATGATCCTGCTCCGCGACAGCATTGGGTGGCATTGCTCTGATATCATGTAAGGCCGTCTGCTGTACGACTCTGATCAAGTCTACAGCGAACCATGGCCATGGGTATACTATTGTCGACGAAAACCCTCGATTGGGGATGTCCACTGTGAGATCTGAGAATTTCAGACATATTTTATTGAAGTAATAATAATTTGAAGTGTAATTTATTGAGCTAAGTGAATTGTGGGAATGATAATTGGAGATTTATATGTTAAGTGTTAAAATAAATGTGAAACTATGAGGACAAATCGATCTGGGAGAAGGAGAGATCGATCTGGTGAGTTAAAAATGACAAGGAAGGAGGAATTTAAGGAACAGATCGATCTGGGAGAAGGAGAGATCGATCTGGTGAGTTAAAAATGAGAAGGAAGGAAGAATTTGAGGAGTAGATCGATCTCCAATGGAAGAGGATCGATCTCCTTATGATTCTGTTTGAGAGAAGATTGATCTCATGAGGAAGAGATCGATCTCCAAATGATTCTGTTTGGGAGAAGATCGATCTCCTCAAGGAGCAGATCGATCTCATAAAGCCATAAAGAGATCGATCTCACCCCTCGACAGATCGATCTCCTAGGCATAAATTGCCCCAAATCGTCCCAAAAATTCAAATGCAGATCGATCTCATCAAGAGGCAGATCGATCTCATCAAGAGGCAGATCGATCTCCTACCTCCAGTCTATATAAGGAACCCCTGTTTTTCTCCTGCAATTTCACTTTCTCTCTCTTCCAACCCCCATTTTTACCGAAACCTAACTTTCTCACTCATCCAAAGCACCCATTTCCGGCCAAATCAGAGGTTGTGGCAAGAAGGGAAGTTGTTCCTCATCAAAAGGAGAACAACATACTTGGAAATCGAAAGACGGATCGAATCGAGGCAAGAGATAAGCTCTCCACAAGTTTTGGGTAATTTCTAAACTTCGATCCTTATATTTTAGGTGATTTTGGTGATGTTAGTTGTTAGCATTGCGTTGAAATAGCTGAAAAATGATTAGGGATTGATGAAATTACAATGTAGTTGGAGTAATGTTGATATTTGGCAATTTTGGCAATTTTGAGAATTTGTGCTATAAATGGAAATTTAGACAATGTGGTGAATTAGCATAGATAATTGGCATGAGAAATGTAGGACGTTGAGATATTATGAATGAGGTTGTAGTTTAGGGTAGAGTTACGAGAATCGAGAGATTTGAGGAGTTATGAGCAATTATGCTCGATTTTGAGAACTGAGGTTTATGAGATAATTGAGTATTGATGTTTTAACATTGTTTGGACAGCTCGGGAGTTCCAGAGTGGAATACGAGGCTAGTCCGTGATACGGGGGAAACGATTGCACTATACGAGGTGCAAAGAGGTAAGGGAAATCTAAACCATTTGCGTATGTGATTTGTAAACTATTATAGCATGATTTGTGGTTTATAAAACAAGCATGTTGAGTGTTGTGTTGAGTTATAATTGCACACGATTTTTATAGCCGGTTGGAGCCCATTGTTTTATGCGTTTATAAGCTGAGTGTGAAATTGCTTTATAAACCGTCGAATTTGTGTGAGTAATGAATTGGGCTCTACGTTAAGGCAATATCGAGATTTGAGAAATGTATGTGTGCTTTTCCGGTTGGAACTCGGTTTTATTATGTTTTGTGTTAAGTACAAAACGATTTCAAATGAGTTTTATGAGAGAAAAACCATTATGAGTTCTACGTGAAGGCAAACCAGTCTTGTGTGATAAGACTTAGGTGTGTAATTTTGAGTACACACCGGGCATTGCTCTAGTAGCATGTAAGCCCGATTTCTTCTCCGTTCTGGTAACGTGAGAATAACCCATTCTGTGGCTGTGCCACGTATACTTAGTGGCCGTTGCCACGTGTGAAACCCCATTTGGTGGCCGTTGCCACGTGAGAAACCCTATTGGTGGCCGTTGCCACGTGTGAAACCCCATTTGGTGGCCGTTGCCACGTGAGAAACCCTATTGGTGGCCGTTGCCACGTGTGAAACCCTATTGTGGCCGTTGCCACGTGATACCCCATTTGGTGGCCGTTGCCACGTGAGAAACCCCATTTGGTGGCCGTTGCCACGTGAGAAACCCTATTGGTGGCCGTTGCCACGTGAGAACCCCTAATTAGTGGCCGTTGCCACGTGAAACCCTATCCAGTGGCCATGCCACGTGTGTTTAGTGGCTATGCCACGTGTGAAATTAAATTAGTGGCTATGCCACGTGTGAATTTAAATCAGTGGCCATGCCACGTGTGTTTAG
Source organism: Firmiana major (assembly GCA_033439115.1). Classification (NCBI taxonomy): domain Eukaryota; kingdom Viridiplantae; phylum Streptophyta; class Magnoliopsida; order Malvales; family Malvaceae; genus Firmiana; species Firmiana major. The sequence goes on along the minus strand of CM065907.1, from coordinate 35,134,827 downwards.
TGGTTGTGCCACGTGCATTACTTCAGTGATTTTATCACGTGTTTGAGAAAGCGTTTATCGCATTGTTTTCACATGCTTTGTTGCTGCTCTATACTAAGCATTTTACTTCATGTTTTCACATGATTTGAGATATGAGAATATCGTTTTGAGTACTTTCATGCTATGGTTTTCAAATGAGATTAATGAGTTTCACATACAACTAAATATTTTGTGATGTGCATTTTGGTTTATGAAATGAGTCCCTTACCCCCCTTACTGAGCGATTTAGAAGCTCACCCTGTTTTCTTTTCCCCCCAGAGTTCTTCAAGTGAAAAAGGACTTCCCTGCGATGTACGGAGTAGTGGCTAGTGGAGGACTTGAGCTCCAGGCCATATATTGTATTTTGAGGTATCTTTTATCTTTTCATGTATCCAGACAATTACTGTAATTGCAGACACTTGATGTATAACATTGTATGGGATGTATTAGGATTAATTAACTTTGAATTGAGTAATGTATATGATACAATATACACTATATTATGATAAGATCCTGAGGCATGATAACTATGATGATGTATGACACTGCACAGGAATGCACCCTTAATTGTGAATTAATGAGTAAAAAGTTTTAAATTAGCCCTATTTTCTGCACTTCCGGGGCGTGACATCCACCTAGGGGACAAGTTCAATCATTTTGATGTGCCATGATGAGTTTTTATGTGAGTTTTATTGCCCAGTCTCCTTTTTATACATATGAGATTGTGTCTGGTGGCTGCGCCACGTGCATTACTAATGCAGTGATTTTTATCACGTTTTATGAGAAAATGCCATTATCGCATCCTGATTTCCACATGCTTGTAACTAGTTGTAATCATGGTTTGAGCCATTTATTATCATGTTTCTACATGAGCTTTGAGAAATGAGTTGAGATGATGTTTTAATTATTCATGCTACATTTTCCACTGAGTTTATTGAGTTTAACATGTAAAACAAAATGATTGTGCTGTGCAAATCATTTTCTTATTAATGAAATCGCTTACCCTCTTACTGAGCGATTTAGAAGCTCACCTTGTTTTCTCTCCACCTAGATTTCTTCAAGTGAAGAGAGTTTTCCTACGACGTACGGAGTAGTGGCTAATGGAGGACTTGAGCTCTAGGCCATATATATTGTATTTTGCGGTATATTTTAATATTTCATGTGCCCAGACTTATGTTGTATTTACAGACACTTGATGTACAATGATGTATTGGATGTAATAGGATTAATTAACCTTAAATTGAGTAATGTATATGGTATGATATATAATGATGAGATGATGAGATCCTGAGGTGAAAGTTATAAACTATGTATGATGATGCATGACACTGCACATGAATGCACCCTTAATTGTGAATGGATGAATAAAAAGTTTTAAATTTTCCATGTTTTCTGCGCTTTCGGGGCCTCACATAGTTTTTTTGGTATCAGAGCTTAGGGTGTTTAGTACTATCAGTGTCGGTCAACTGAAATAGAATACATCCCAAGTGTTTATATAAGTAGGGTTATGAACTAAAATTTAGGATTAAGATTTCAATCGAATTTGAGGTGTACGCGCAGGAAACTTATTAAGATTGAGAATGAGTGGATGACGATGTCGTTCGACGAGGTAGGAAAAGCCACCTCCGCTACCTGCCCCACAACCGGAGAGTCCTAACTCTCGATTTAATCAGATTGAGCAAGATGTGCGGCAAGGTTTTGAGCAAATGGCAGCGCTATTGCGTAACATTTTGGAGTTAATGCTTTGGGTACTACTCCTACACCACCACAAGGACCTCGCGTACCCCCAGTACAGATGGACCTGGTGCCTTCCGTCACTCAGCCTGATGACTTAAGTATGGTCCGTCTGAAAGACTTTTTGAAAATGAATCCACTGGCATTCAAAGGGAAAAAGGATCCTGCAGAGGCTGAGGAGTGGCTGACTGAGTTGAGAGTCATATTTGACTATTTGGGATGTACAGATTCTGAGAGGGCCACTATGGTCGCGTATATGTTGAAAGGGAGAGCTCGAGATTGGTGGGGTACTACCTAGGGTATTCTGATGTCCAGCCAAGATGTGATTGGTTGGGACGAGTTTTAGGCGGCATTTAGAGCCTAATATGTAACATGAGCTGCTCAGAGAAGGAAGCAGGTAAAGTTTTTGAATCTGGTATAGGGCGATATGTCGGTGGATGATTACGAGAGCTGATTTACCCGCTCTATTGAGATATTATCTAGAGTCCTTCAAAAATGTAGAACTCCGCACAGAGAGATTTATGAATGGATTGAAGCCCATCATCAGAGATCGATTGATAGGGCTGTGTATTACTAAGTTCGGAGATGCTCTGAGATGAGCACAAGAGATTGAGGGGGGAATCGAAATTGTACAATCCCAGAATGAGTTCAGTGTAGTAACTCGGGATAAGGGCAAGAGGCCAGCGATTTTCCAGGTAGATGTTCGAAGAGGTTCCTTCAAAAGAGGAAGGATTGAGGTACAGAAGGGCAAATTAGAGAGACCCAGAGCTTATCCTATCATCAGGGAGACCCCTCGAGATGTCAGGCCTGAGATAAGAGTTTGCAAAAATTATAGCCGATCGCATGAGGGAAGTTGTACTGGGTTGATTCATGGATGTTTCAGATGTGGAGACATGGGTCACAGAGTAAAAAACTGCCCTCAACCTCAGAGACCACATGCTCCGGAGATTACTAGACAGCAGCTGCAGAGAGTGAATCCCCCGAGATAGGCCACTGCTGCAGAGAAAGGAAAGAAGCCCGTTACAGTGGAACGTGTGTTTGCCTTGGACAAGGAAACAACAGACACTTCAGTAGAAACTATAAGAGGTACACTCTCTATCTATAATCATAAAGCTCATGTGTTGTTTGATTCAGGGTCCACGCATTCGTTTATTTCTGAGCATTTTACATGTAGATTAAATTTGAAGTTTGAACCTCTAGAGTATGTACTACATGTAAATACCCCTATGCGTGAGTCCCAGATAACTGATTTAATCTGTAGAGGGTGTGAAATAAAGGTGGGAGATAGTGATGTTAACATATCTACTGATGCTAAATATACATGGATTTAATGTAATTTTGGGAATGGATTAGCTGGCAACCAATCGGGTGAGTCTAGACTGCTACACTAAGATTGTAACTTTCTCCCTACCTGAACCTTACAGTGTACGTTTGAAATATTGAGGAAATAAATGTGTGGAACTTTCGTAAGCAAATTGAGATTATGATGTTACTTTTGAGAGTACTAAATATGATTGTTCATGTGAAGGTTATGAAACACTCATCTCAGATGATAAGCGAGAACATTCGAGGATTGAGGATATACCTGTGGTGTGTGAATTTTCGGATGTATTCCCAGATGAGTTGCCAGGTTTACCACTAGAGAGAGAGTTGGAGTTTACCAATGATTTGGTACCAGATACTCAGCCTATCTCTAGACCTTCATATAGAATGGCATTAGTGGAACTTGAGGAATTGAAGAAGCAACTACAGGAGTTATTGGATCAAGGATTTATTAGACCCAGTGTCTCATCGTGGGGATCACCAGTGTTATTTGTGAGGAAGAAGGATGGTAGTCTCAAATTATGCATAGACTACCGACTGTTGAATAAAGCCACGATGAAGAATAAATACACATTGCCCAGGATTGATGACCTACTTGATCAGCTGAGAGAGGCTTCGGTCTTCTTTAAGATTGATTTAAGATCGGGCTATCACCAATTGAGGATTAAGGAGGAAGATATTCCGAAGATGACCTTTAGGACAAGGTACGACCATTATGAATGTCTAGTGATGCCCTTTGGATTAACGAACGCCCCTGCAGCCTTTATGAGGTTAATGAACGAGGTGTTCAGAGACTATCTAGATAAGTTTGTGATAGTCTTTATTGAGGATATCTTGGTGTACATTCGATCTTATGAGGATCACGCACAACACTTGTGGTTAGTACTTCAGATACTCTGAGATAAGCAATTATATAGAAAGCTTGGTAAGTGTGAGTTTTGGCAGGATCAGATGGCTTTCCTTGGTCATATAGTTTCAGCGGAGGGAGTATCAGTTGATCCAATTAAAGTGGAGGCTGTGCTTAATTGGGAAAGACCGAGGACATTTACCGAGGTATAAAGTTTCCTTGGTTTGGCAGGTTATTACAGAAGATTTGTGGAGGGATTTTCCAGGATTGTCACTCCTTTGACTAAGCTCACGCGCGAGGAGAACCCATTTATATGGACTGATTAATGTGAGCTTAATTTCCAAGAATTAAATAGGAGATTAACAGTGACACCTGTGTTGACTATACCCGATGGATCATGAGGATTTTCAGTGTATAGTGACGTTTCCCATCAAGGATTGGGGTGTATGCTCATGCAGCATGGGAGAGTAGTCGCCTATGGCTTGTGACAGTTGAAAGAGCACGAGCGGAATTACCCCACGAATGATTTGGAGTTAGCTACTGTGGTGTTTGCCTTGAAGATCTGGTGGCACTACTTATATGGGGAAAGATTTTAGATCTTCATTGACCACAAGAGTTTGAGGTATCTGTTTGATCAGAAAGAGTTAAATATGAGACAAAGGAGATGGATGGAACTCCTTAAGGATTATGACTACGAGATTCTGTACCATCTGGGAAAGGCGAACGTAGTTGTTGATGCCCTGAGCAAGAAGAGTATGATATCTACTATGATGGTCAGAGAATGGGATTTATTGGAGCAGTTTGTCGAACTCCGGATTAGAGTTAAATAGGTAGAAACTAGATTTTTGGCTAGCCTGCGAATAGAGCCCAGGATCATGGATTGGACTAGGACGGGGCAGCGTGATGATCAGAGGTTGATCGACATGGTTAGCCAAGCCAAGCAAACTTCGCAGTCGTATCTCATAGTCAATAAGGATGGATTATTGAGATTCAGGCGACAAATTTGTGTACCGGACGATGATACCCTGAAGAGACAGATATTGAGAGAATCCCATTGCTCGTGATACACCATGAACCCAGGGAGTACTAAGATGTATCGAGATTTGTGAAAGGTGTACTGGTGGAGTGGCATGAAGCGAGACGTGGCAGAGTATGTGGCCAGATGTTTTGTATGCTAGCAAGTGAAAGCTGAGCATCGTAAGCCTGGAGGATTATTGCAGCCTTTACCTGTGCCTGCAAGGAAATGGGAGCATGTCACCATGGACTTTATTATGGGTTTATCGAGGAACTGAAGAGGTCATGATGTGATATGGGTCATAGTGGATAGACTGATGAAAAGTGCCCACTTCCTTGCCATTAAGAGCACAAATACTGTGGATGCCTTAGCTGAGTTATATATCAGTGAGATAGCTAGATTACATGGGGCTCCAGTGAGTATTACTTCTTATAGAGATTCCCAGTTTACTTCCAGATTTTGGACCCAGTTTTAGGAGTCCATCTGATCTCGATTGAGTTTTAGTATTGCCTATCATCCTCAGACAGATGGTCAGTCAGAGAGGACTATTTAGACCCTGAAGGATATGTTGAGGGCGTCTACGATGGATTTTAAGGGATCATGGGATGATCACCTGCCCCTAGTAGAGTTTGCGTACAATAATAGCTATCATGCGAGTATTGAAATGGCACCTTTTGAGGCTCTATATGGTAGGAGGTGTAGATCCCATATAGCGTGGGAAGAAATGGGTGACAGAAAAATAAATGCTCCTGAACTTATTGAACAGGCTGTACAGAGTGTGAAACTTATATGTGAGAGATTATGGGCTGCATCGAGTAGATAGAAAAGCTACACGGATGTGCATAGATGGCCACTTGAGTTTGATGTTGGTGATGCAGTATTTTTGAAGATATCACCGAGTAAGGGTATCATGAGATTTGGAAAGAAAGGGAAATTAAGTCCTCGATACATCGGACCATTAGAGATTCTTGGGAGAGTGGGAGAGGTAGCCTACAGGTTGGCATTACACCTATAGATGTTTGAAATACACAATGTTTTTCTTGTGTCTTTGTTGAGGAAGTACCACCCAGACCCTTCTCATGTCATAGAGTATGAAGAGATGGACATACAAGAGGACATAAGCTACACTGAAGAACCCGCCCGGATTCTTGATAGGAAAGAGAAGGTACTAAGAACAAAAAGTATCCCATTAGTGAAAGTTTTATGGAAACATCACTCAATGGAAGAAGCAACTTGGGAATTGAAAAGCCTCATGAAGGAGAAGTACCCCCATCTGTTTGGTGAGTCGAGTTGAATTTGGAGGACCAAATTCTCTTAAGGTGGGGAGTATGTGAGAACTATGAATTTTGTATACCCCATTTATGAGAATTTTAATTTTGTGTATGTAGTGATGATATGTTTATGTACACAGAAGTTTTAAATATGATGAAGTATAAGAAGATGAGGTTTTTAAGTCTTGAATGTGTATGGATTGAAATATGGACTATGGGGTAGATTTTGGGAAGTTTTACATTGAGTTTTCTGCAAATTGATGCAGCTGTAGTACAATCTATGAAGGCCAGATCGATCTCTAAGGATGAGAGATCGATCTCATGGCTCCAGAATGCAGAAAATGTGCAAGAACTGATAGGCAGATCGATCTCATAGGTAAGAAGATCGATCTTAAAATGTTTCTGTAAATAGAAAATCGATCCCCTCAAGGAGCAAATCGATCTCATGAAGCATTCTGTAAACAGAAGATTAATATGATGATTAGAATAGATCGATCTCGTGAAGCAATTAAGAGATCGATCTCACCCCACGACAGATCGATCTCCTAGGCATAAAATTGCCTCAAAACGTTCCCAAATTTAAAAAGAGATCGATCTCATCAAGGACCAGATAGATCTCCTACCCTCCGTCTATAAAAGGACCCCTGCATTTTTCTTGTATCTCAGATTTTCTCTCTCCAGAAACCTCCATTTTAACCGAGCTCGAGCTTTGTCTCTCCTCCAAAACACCCATTTTTGTTCGAATCAGAGATTGTATCAAGAAGGAAAGTTGTTCCTCATCCAAAAGAGAACAACATACTTGGAAATCAAAGGACGCATTAAATCGAGGTGTGAATAGAGCACTCCACAAGTTTTGGGTAAATTTTTAAACTTCGATCTTGGATTTTTAAGTGATTTTGGTGATTATGGTTGTAGGCATTGTGATGAAATAGCTAGGAAAGGATTAGAGATTGATGAAATTGTAATGTTGTTGGAGTAAAGATGATATTATACAATTGTGGTAATTTTGGGGATTTATGACTATAAGTTGGGATTGAGGTAATGAGATGAATTGGGCATGGATATTGTACATGAAAAATGTAGGATTTGAAATGTAGTAGATGAGAATGTGGATTGTGATAAAATTATGAGAATTGGGTTATTTGAGTATTTAACGAGAATGTGAGCAAATATATGCTCGATGATCTGATTTAGGTGAATTTTAATGTTTTTACATCGTTTGGACAGCCCGAGAGTTCCAGAGAGGAAGGCGAGGCTAGTCTGTGATACGGGGAAATGATTGCACTATACAAGGTGCAACGAGGTAAGGGAAAACTTAAACTCATTTGTGCATGTGATTTTGTGATGATATTGTAGCATGAAATGTGATTTGAGAAAACAAACATGTTTTTATGAGTTCTGAACGAGTTATTGCACATGATTTTATAACTGGTTGGGGCCAAATTGTTTTGAGTTTAAAAAGTGAAAAGTGATTTGGGCTCTACGTTAAGGCATACTGAGATTTGAGAAATGTGTGCGTGGTTTTACCGGTTTGAGCTCGATTTTGACATGTTTTGTGTTGAGTACAAAACTGTTTTGAGATGAGTTTTATGAGAAAAGCCATATGAGTGCTACATGAAGGCAAAACGTTTTATTTGATAATGGCTATTGTTGAGACTTAGGCGTGTCATGTTGAATACACGTTGGGCTTTGCTCTCGTAGCATGTAAAATCGGGTCGTGCTCTAACAGCACGTAAGATCGACTCCTCCGTTCTGGTAACGTGAGATGACCTCGCTCTGCGGCAGCATTGGGTGGCATTGCTCTGATAGCATGTAAGACCAGGTCATGCTTTGATAGCATGTAAGACCGTCTGTTGTGCGACTCTGATCAAATCTACAGCGGACTATGGCCATGGGTATACTATTGTCGACGAAATCCCTCGATTGGGGATGTCCGCCTAGGGGATGAGTTCAATCGTTTTGATGTGCCATGACGAGCTTTTATATGAGTTTTATTGCCTAGTCTCCTTTTTATACACATGAGATTATGTCTGGTGGCTGCGCCACATGCATTACTAATACGGTGATTTTTATCACGTTTTGTGAGAAAATGCCATTATCGCATCCTGATTTTCACATGCTTGTAACTAGTTGTAATCATGGTTTGAGCCATTTATTATAATGTTTCTACATGAGCTTTGAGAAATGAGTTGAGATGATGTTTTAATTATTCATGCTACATTTTCCACTGAGTTTATTGAGTTCAACATGTAAAACAAAATGATTGTGTTGCGCAAATCATTTTCTTATTAATGAAACCCCTTACCCTCTTACTAAGCGATTTAGAAGCTCACCCTGTTTTCTCTCCCCCATATTTCTTCAAGTAAAGAAAGTTTCCCTGTGACGTACAGAGTAGTGGCTAGTGGAGGACTTGAGCTCCAGGCCATATATATTGTATTTTGAGGTATATTTTAATATTTCATGTACCCAAACTTATGTTGTTTTTACAGACACTTGATGTACAATGATGTATGAGATGTATTAGGATTAATTAACCTTGAATTGAGTAATGTATATGGTATGATCTATAATTACGAGATGATGAGATCTTGAGGTGAAAGCTATAAACTATGTATGATGATGCATGACACTGCACAAGAATGCACCCTTAATTGTGAATGGATGAATAAAAAGTTTTAAATTTGCCAAGTTTTCTGCGCTTCCAGGGTGTCACACCCTCATATTCTATCTCTTACATGCCTGCGCGTATTCATTAAACATCGATCATAATTTTTCTCGTCAAATTCAATTAATTACCAGACAATACAGACACTTGGGAAGTAATCTACTTCCAATTGACTGGCACTGACAGTACTAGACACCCTTTTCTCTGATACAAAGAAAATCTGTGACAGCCCGAAAACGTAGAAAATAGGGAAAATTTAAAATTTTTCTTAAAACAAAACTACTAACTCTACGTGTATTCCTGTACAGCGTCCTTAAATCACTATCGTTTAAACACAAACATTATCCCTAAGATCATACAACTTATACTTAATGCAATCAAATACATATTATCCCAAAAAGAATCAACCCATAAGTCTCAACTCATTTCCTTCATATCAACCTAATTACATTCCAAAAAATACTCATCACAAATGTCTGAATTACATCATTGTCTGGATACAAAATGAACTGAATTATACCTTATCGTGTACAAGCGATACCCTGGGGAGATCTTGTCCACCAGCCTATATCACGTATGTGGTAGGCTCTATCTAGCTTACTTCAAGTAATCTGGAGGGGGGAGGAAAAAAAGGGTGAGCTCTCAAAACGCTCAGTAAGCAGGATAAGGGAAGTTATAAAAATCATCATCACAAACACAATATGATGGAAATATTTGAGCATACAAATTGTTATAAAAATAACGGTAGAAAACAATGGTATCAACACAATTCTCATGATAAAATCATAAATCACATCACATCAAATCTCAATGCGTGATATAAATTACAGTTGTAAAATCACATCATCATGACAGAAATCGAGACTAGGCATTTATAAAAACTCATATGAAATCAACGTCATAGGCACATCACATCAATTGAATTTGTCCCCTAGGCGGACATCCCCAAGAGAAGGATTTTATCGATAATAATACACATGCCCATGATTCGCTGTAGACTTGATCAGAGTCGTACAACCGTCGATCTTACATGCTAGCAAAGCACAACCCGATCTTACATGCTATCAAAGCAAGGCCACCAATCGCTACCAGAGCAGGGTCATCTCACGTTACTAGAACAGAGGTGTCGATCTTACATACTACTAGAGCACGGCCCGGCCTTACATGCTACTAGAGCAAAGCCCGATGTGCATCTCATGATAAGCCATAGTATCAGTAAAAATCATTTTCCCTGCACGTAGAGCTCTTAGTGGTTATCACAAAACCCATTTTGGTTATAAACTATATGTGTTCATAATTACACAAATCTTATTAAAATCGAGCTCAAACCGGCAAAACACTCATACATTCATCAAAACATCAAATCATCTATCTCATAAACATGCTCATTTCATTAAACCTTTCTCATGCTATTAAAACGTTTTCATTCATTTGAAAACTCGTAAGCACAAATGCTTTATTTCCCTTACCTCTTGCACCTTGAGTGGTACAATATCCTCGGGTTCTCAGACTAGCCTCATTTCTCGTGTCGAATTTTTGAGCTGTCCACACATCTTAAATCATCAATATACATCATTTTCATTTTCCATCTCTTTCTCTTACTCATTTTAACTCAACATTATCTCAAAACTCTTTCTACACATTTATCAACACTTTAGTTAACTCATAACCATCACAAGATATCCACATTAAATCTTCTAACTAAACCCATTTGTTGTTTCCATCATGCCTTAAACATTTCCAACCAAATATATTAACATATATGTCTATTCACCTATATATAAAATGGTAATGCTCAAGAACAAGGGTCTTGTGAGCTTACCTAGCTTGTCCTCTCTTGACCAAGTTCATAGAATGGTTTTCTCTTCCCTTTGCTCAAGCCAACCTTTGATTTTCTAGTATGTTGTTCTCCTTGCCAAGAGGAACAACTTTGTCTCTTGCCCCTTTGTCTAATTTTGTCTAGAATAACATGAATCTTAGAGAAAGAAAGCTTGGTTTAGGTGAAAATGGTGAAGGTTTAGGTTTCAGAGAGAGAAAGGCTCGACTTCAAACGAAAATCCCTCCTTATATAGACAGAGGCTATGAGATCGATCTTGTAATTGAAGGAGATCGATCTCTGCTCAATTCAACTGCTCCAAACTTCTCCCTTAACAACTACAAGATCGATCTGGTCGAGGGTGAAGATCGATCTGTTCCTCTAAGTGGAGATTGATCTGCTAGAGGGTAGAGATCGATCTCTTCTAGGTCAAGAGTTAAGGAGATCAATCTGCCATTGTGACAAGATCAATCATTGCTAGGCAGAGGCATTAGGAGATCGATCTTCTTCCTTATGAGATCGATCTGCTTGTCTGCTTTTGCACGTTTTCTGCATTCTAGAGCTATGGGATCGATCTCTCATCCTTAGAGACCGATCTGGCCTTCACAGATTCTACTGCTGCTGCATCAGTTGCAGGAAACTCAATGCAAAACTCACCATAATCTACTCTATAGGCCATATTTCAATCCATACACATTTAAGACTTAAAAACTTCATCTCGTTATACTTCATTAAATTTAAAACTTGCGTGTACATCAAAATATCATAATTACATTCACCAAATTACAATTCTCACTTAGCAAATCTCATAAAATTTACAGTTCTCATAGTAAACATAAACTCATGTAATTTTGATCAATAAAGAATAAATAATTGAATTCTAAGTCCAATTGATCAAGATATAAATTTATCATGAAGACTGAAATTTTTCCACATTGGGAATATATCTTAGAAATAGGGAAAAAATATTTTCAAAAAATAATAATAATAATAAATAAAATTATTTTCGAGGAAATAAAAATCAATAACAATGTCTATATATAAATATACATAGATAAATTAAATAATATATATTTGTCGTGTAAGACCCCTATTTTTACATAGCTTGTTTCTTATGATTTCTACGTGTACGAACACTTTATTTCATTAGTGGAATCATAAGAAAAGTATTTACTTGATTTAAGTGTTAGTGAAATGATTTAACACTTATAAGCTACATATAAGTAGAAAAAGGGCTATAAGAGCCACATGGCTAAACCGAGTGGATCTAAATCATTTTGATTGAAAAGAAGAACCTAAAATGAGAAAATATAAGGAGCTCATAAAGGAAATTTGATTTGATTTGGTCCCGAACACAGAGAACAAGAGTAAAAGTAAAAAAGGGCTAAATGAGTCTGAAATGGTCCGTTTAAGGTATTTTAGGTATATTCACCCACCGAAAACGGCCATAAAATAAGACACTTTCGGATTTTTGTGAAAAATTCAAATGTGGTCAATAGTCAAGAAAAGTCAAAGGTAGTTAAGAAAAGTAGACTTTGACCATAGTTGACTAACCATGGTAAAAAATTAACCTAAGTATGGAGATAAAATTGGGGAAAATATTTTTGGTCAAAATATAAGATAATCATCCCCGAAAGTAGGGAAAATTTATTTAATCGAAATCTGGATTAAATTTAATGGGTAAAAATGTAATGGGCCAAAGTGGAAATTTTAAAGCTCATTAAGGTATAACAAGTGTGGACTGAATTTCTTAGGTCCATTAGACCTAATTGTTGGACCGATTTATGGGTCCAATATTTAGACAATTGAAGGCCCGATGTGTAGTAAAAATGTCAGCCCGAAAGTGCATTAGGAAGGCCCAAACTGAGAGGCCCAAATGCTAGGCCCAAATTGGTAAATTTCAAACCTATTAGTAAAAGGTAACCATAGCCAAATTGGTAACTATTACCTAAACCAATTCAATTCAAACTTGTTAGCTGAAAATTAAGGCTTAATGACTAAGTAATTGACTTATAAAATCTGCCAATGTATCATCTGCTTCAACCCATCATTCTCGACTACACATAGAAACCATTAACAAATACATAGTCAAGCTTTCTCTCACTACAAATCACTAGGAAAAAGGCATATTTGGAACTTGTAATCTTCATGAAAGTTGTTCCAAATTGAGAGAGGATTAACATATGTTGGAATTGGCTATCAAGAAGCCAAAGTGAGCAAACTGAGAAGCTTCAAAGTTTTAGCTAAGTGTAAAAGTGTAAGCTAGGTATAATTTCAAGCTTTCAAATTCATATATGTTAATGTATGAATTATTCTAAGTTGATTGATATATGTTTTAAGCATTGAAACACATGAAATCACTATGAACATGGATTGGCTGAGAGTAGGTAATGATAAATTGATGAATACCCATATGATTTTAAGACATGAATAAGTTGATATGCATGTGTTTATGATTATGGTATAGTTAGAATAAATCAATTTGATCAATTGGAGAAAGAATTAAGTTGGCAATCAAGGTGTTTGATAAAATGCCTAAATGAACTAAGTTAAGCTTAAGAATATTGCCAACCAAGTGTTTGTGAAAATACCTAAGTGAATGGCTGATGGTGGTGTGGTGCTCGGCACGACTAGGCACGCGTGGTTCTCGGCCATGGCATGTGGCTGAGAGGTCCAATGGGCCAAGCCCAATTGGTTTTAGCCCAATATGATGTAATGGGTCTCGGACAACCCCAATAAGACTGGTGGGCCCCATAAGCCCAATGGTCCAACGAAAATGAATAGTAAAATAAAAATGGGTTTAAAGTAAAGTTAGGCTTATTAAGGTTTATTAAGGCCCATTAAGGTTTATTAAGGCGTATTAAATGAAATAGATTGTATTAAATGTGAAATACAGTAGAAAAAGTAAAATTAACCTAATGAATGGTTATATGCAACTTCAGAGATTGTTAGAGGAGATAATCGGACTGCTGATCGAGTAGCGTTGAGAAAGAAAATTTCTCGAGTGATTTCAGGTAAGGAAATTTTACGAGTAGTTAGAGATACCTGCACATATTTTTGTCTGCTTTTGCGTTCACTTAAAAACTCTGAGGGTCAGATAAACTGAATAATAATTATAGCGACCCGATAGTGGCAAATTATGATTTTGCCCCTAGTTAGGAAAAAAGTGAACTTTTGGGAAAAGTTGTAAAAAGCATGGAAACCATAATTATGAGTGTTTTTACTATTGTTTAGCAGAAGAGTATGTAGATGGGCTAATGTTTTCATGGTTGATGAGAAATAGCACAATTTATAGTGCTGGTTTTTATGTTTTGAAAATCATCCCTTTTAAAAGAGTCATCTATCGAATTATGTGAGAATAAATCATGCTAGAGCACAACTTGCACTTGATTTTATATGTTTTTCACATATATTAGTGCTGAAGTATGATTCACACTAAATGTCCATGACATGTGTGATAGAGTGCTAGAGCATTTCTCGTACTCAGTTTTATACATTTTATGCATGATAGAGTGTGTGGAGCTATTGCTTGTACTTAGTTTTATGTGTTTTGTGCATAGCATAGTACTGGAACGATTGCTCATACTTGTTTTGAAACATGAACTATCCATGACCTACTGCATGAGTGTTACTCGCACTAGAGTTCGAGTTTGTGATGTGTGAAATAGTGTTTGAGAGGAGTGTCGACTGTGAGTCGCACTCAAAGGCGCGCACTGTAGTTTTACTGTGATATATAAGACATGTTGAAAATAGTGAGGATTTCCTCGTGTAGACTGAGTGTCACACTGTTGAGATGTTCGCACGTGGATTTAGAGACGTGGTATTAATTATCCATTAAGATAGGGTCCAGGGTGTACGTTGTACCCTGTATATGTCACGGAGTATGCTGTACCGTGTGTTGTTGTGATGTGTATGAGGAGTTGAGGAGTTGATATCTGGCGGTTGTGATGGATTGACCCCCCTCCGGTTACAGCAGTGATTGCCCCGCACACTAGGATCTGTGTAGCCTAGGATCATATTATAGGATATGGCCATAGTCCAAGATATTATTGCATTTAGCCACTGAGGCTCACATGATATATCACTTGATTTTATGATATGGATAGACCTGAGGGATTTGTTGAAATCCTATTGTTGTGTTGTGAATGATTTAAATGCCATATTTACTATGATTTGAATATAAATGGCATGATTTATCTAATGGCATTATGAAATTATAAAGATGCATTGTTTTGAAAGAAATGCCTACATTTGAGAACTAAGCATAATTTCTATACATGGGATTTAATATGTACAAGTATATATATATATATATATATATATATATTTTAAATACATGCTTTTAAAGTGAGTTAAGGAAATAATATTTTTGAGGCATAGCATTATTTTGAGTAGATAGTTTAGATGTCTACTTTTTTGCCTGATTTCCTCAATAAGTTGTGAGCTCACCTATTTTTTTTACACCTCTGTACAGAGCGTCCGTAGTAGAGCGAGTATGATTGAGTGATAGTATTCTTGTTTTTCGTTGCCATTTCCTATCGATCAACAAGTATACACATTTTGTACGATTTTGTACCCAAACATATAATCAACACAGTGATGTTAACGATGTAAATTATGGGGGATGTATTTGTATTAGATTTTATATGAGCTCACTTATGTTATAAAAGAATTTACAGTCAGTAGATGGTATATTGACAAGTTTGTATGATAACGAATGAATAGTTTGGTAAGCAATGATACTAACATCGAATCACAACCCAACTATTGATAAGGAGAAAGGTAAGTAAAAAGCGAAAAAAATTGTAGTGATTTTGGTTAAGTCAAGGGCGATCGTAACAGAAAGGTATCAGAGTAGAGTTGGTCCAATGTGAGTTGGTATTAGTGACTAGGAAAGTGTACATCCCCATATTATTGTGCTGTGTTTAGATACAATTATGTATACAAGATGGAAAATGGACTAATTATTGATTGTGAATGCAGGAATCGAGCCTATATGACGAATACCCGTAGTGGTAAAGGGACTAGATGTAGGGCTTGAAGCCGTAGTGGTAGGCTTGAGAGCTGAGATGATTCTGAGTCCTTACCTACCCATGAGACTCTAGGTCCTACTGAGGTACCAGAGAGTGTTGAGGCGTGCTTCACGAGGTTAGAGCGTAGCCTAGAGACGATAGTGGAGATGTTGGCACAGACTTTACTAGGTAGACAGAGATAGGATGCAGGGATTGCGACTGGACAAGTAGCTGCACAACCTACACATATTCCACAACCTACAGATACTTATACACCCCTACCAGTTCAGGATACGCCTTCTTCTGTTGCTTCGCGACAGAGTAGTAGTGGTTTGGGGCACATATGTGAGCTGGATCGGTTGCGACAGTTTCAGAAGTTTTAACCTCAATCTTTTAGTGGGGTCAAGGACCCAGTTGCCGTTAAGGAGTGGATCAGAGAAATGGAGAAGCTATATGGGTTCTTCGAGTGTACGATGTTGGAGATGGTTACATTTGCTGTGTTTCTACTGAAAGGATCGACAGAGCATTGGTGGAAGTCCGCCAGACCCATATTGAGAGCCCGACATACAGATATCAGTTGAGAGATATTTTTAGATGCCTTTAGGAGGCAATTTGTTCCAAATACGGCGCACCGGAGACTGCAGGCTATGTTTTTGGGGTTGAACCAGAGGAGTTTGTCTGTGGATGAGTATGAGACTAGATTCCTATCCCTAGGAAGGTATAACATTAACACTATGTATAGTGAGACTAAGAAGGTCCACAGATTTGTCGATGGACTGAGATTGGCTCTACAGTCCAAATTGGTCCCATAGGATATAGCCACATATGAGGAGGCACTGCGCAGGGCGCAACTGTGCGAGCAGGACTATGAGAGGAATGCTTCCGTGTTCGAGAAGTTTAGTCGAAGTTGAGATAGAGAGAGGAAGAGGCAGGCTAGAGATAGAGGTTTCAGTTATCGAGGAGGGGGAGACTCTTCGATAAGATATCAGGGATTGAAGAGGTACGAGAGAGACCTACTAGACCTCCTGCTTATCCAGCCATAGCTCCAGTGAAGGGTATTGTTATTGGAGGATAGAGGCCTACTACTATGCAGTGCAGTAGATGCGGTAGACATCGTGGCAGTAGACCTTGTCTGATGACTCCTCTTGTATGTTTCCGATGTGGGAAACCAGGGCATATTGCTAGAGCTTGCCCGAAGATGGTTGAGACTGCCCCACAGAAGGGCAGGGAGCTAGAGAGAACTCTAGTTGATACATTTGCTTCGAGAAGGAGAGCAACGACAAAGGAAAAGGGGAAGCAGGTGATTGGTCGAGGGCGCGTACATGCTTTGGACCAGGGCATAGCTGATGCTTCATCGGATGTGATTCGAGGTAACATTCTGATTTATGATATTGAAGCATATGTTTTATTTGATCCTGGTGCCACATATTCATTTGTATCGCCTTCATTTGCATGTAAGTTAGTAAGACATGTAGCGCGTACACCTTTAAGTATGATAATATTGATTAGTATGCCTATGAATAACAGTCGGCTAGTAGAGTATGTATTTAATTATTGCAAGTTAAGAGTATGGGAAAATGATATTGCATCCAATCTAATATTACTAAGTATGAGCGATTTTGATGTAATATTAGGAGTGGATTGGTTATCTGCAAACCATGCTGTGTTAGATTGTTATGCTAAGATAGTTATGTTTCCTAACCCTGAAACATGTGTTGTAAACTTTGCTGAAAAGAAATGAAAACAATAGTTCTTATTAAAATAAACAATATGTTATGCTATATGAGAAAAATCAAAATGTTGAAGGTTTTATTGCGTACGTGGTTGATACGATAAGGCACATCCGAAGTGGGCAGATATTTCTGTGGTTAGTGAGTTCCCAGATGTCTTTCTGGATGAACTGCCAAGATTGCCACCTGACAGAGAGATGGAGTTCTATATAGATTTGGTGCATGGTACTGAGCCTATATCGAAACCACCGTACCGCATGGCCTTAGTTGAGCTGGAGGAGCTTAAGAGACAGTTGCAGGAGCTGTTGGATAAGGGGTTCATCAGACCGAGTGTTTCGCCTTAGGGAGCACCGGTTCTGTTCCTGAAGAAGAAGGATGGAAGCCTTCCATTGTGTATTGACTACAGATTATTGAATAAGGCTACCATCAAAAATAGGTATCCCCTTCCACGCATCAACGACTTGTTGGATCAGCTTCGGGGAGCGCAGGTCTTTTACAAGATTAATCTGAGGTCTGGGTAACATCAGTTGAGAGTTTGGAGTGGAGATGTACCCAAGATGGCGTTTAGGACCCGATATGGCCATTACGAGTTCTTAGTTATGCCATTCAGATTGACGAATACTCCCGCGACTTTTATGGCTTTGATGAACTATGTGTTCAAGCCAAACTTGGATCAATCTGTTATGTCTTTATCGATGACATTTTGGTATATTCAAAGTCTCAGGAAGAGCATGAGCAGCACTTGAGGATCGAATTATAGACTCTTTGAGAAGGAGTTGTATGCTAAACTTAGTAAGTGTGACTTTTGGTTGGCGAAGATCTCATTTCTGGGACACGTTGTGTCGAGGGATAGTGTATCAGTAGATCCATCCAAGATAGAGGCTGTAGTTCAGTGGGAATAATCGAGGACAGTTATCGAGATCAAATGTTTTCTAGGGTTAGCAGGATATTATCGGAGATTCGTTGAGGGATTTTCGAAGTTAGCTGCTCCGTTGACACGTCTCACTTGGAAAGGTGTACCGTTCGTGTGGAACGAGGATTGTGAGAAGAGTTTTCAGGAGCTGAAGCGTCGATTGACCACCGCTTCGATTCTCACTATCCCTACCAGCTCAGGAGGATTTACAGTGTATGCCGATGCTTCGCATCAGGGACTGGGCTATGTATTGATGCAGGATTGGAGGGTAGTTGCTTATGGATCCAAACAGCTGAAGGACCATGAGAAGAATTATCCGACCCACGGTTTGGAGTTAGCAGTAGTAGTGTTTGCGTTGAAAGTATGGCACCACTACTTGTATGGTGAGAAGTTTCAGATATTCACTAACCACAAGAGCCTCAAGTATCTGTTCTCGCAGAAGGAGTTGAACATGAGACACAGAAGATGGCTACAGCTTCTGAAGGACTATGATTGTGAGATACTTTATCATCCATGTAAGGCTAATCTCGTAGCTGACGCTTTGAGTAGGAAGAGCTTAGGGATGGTATACATGAGCTGTTGGAGTAGTTTCCTAGCCTCAATTTGGGTGTTGTGCCATTTGACATCGATACAGACTATGTGACAACTAGTCTACACTTGGAGCGGATCTATTAGACAGGATAAGACAGGCTCAACAGATTGATCCGTATTGTGTTGGATGACTAGTAAGATGCAGACTGGCACGATAACTGATTTTGAGTTGAGTACTGATGGATTGCTGAGGTTTAGGGTAGATTGTACATTCTCGATAACCCAGAGCTCAAGAAATTGATATTGGCAGAAGCTCATTCATCGAGGTACATGTTACATCCGAGGAGTACCAAGATGTATCAGAACCTTCAGAAGGTGTACTGGTGGTCGGGTATGAAGAAAGATAAGACAGAGTTTGTGGTGAGATGTCTTGTATGTCAGCTGGTGAAGGTTGAGCATCAAAAGCTTGCATGGTTATTGCAACCTCTACCTTTACCGACATGGAAATGGGAGCATATCACAATAGATTTCGTGATTGGTTTACTGAGGACCCACAGGAATCATGATGCTATATGGGTGATCGTTGACAGACTGACGAAGTCTGCCCACTTTCTAGCTATGAGAGCTACCGATACTCTGAGTTCATTAGTAGAGCTATATGTACGTGAGGTAGTGAGGTTACGTGGTGTTCCTGTGAGCATAGTCTCTAATAGGGATTCCCCTTTCACTTCCAACTTTTGGGAACATTTTCAGAAAGCCATGGGAACCCAATTGTGTTTGAGCATCACTTTCCATCCTTAGACAGATGGTCAGTCAGAGAGGACTATACAGACTCTGGAGGATAGATAGAGAGCATGTGTGCTGGATTTTAGAGGCTCTTGGGATAGTCACTTGCCACTAGCCAAATTCCCCTACAACAACAGTTATCATTCAAGTATCGGGATGGCACCGTTTGAGGCATTATATGGCCGTAGATGTCGTCCCCCTATTGGATGGGAAGAAATAGGTGACCGAAAGATTTTCGATCCTGATTTGGTTACACAATCCTCTGAGGATATCTGTTTGATTGTAGAGAGACTAAGGACAGCTCAGAGCAAACAGAAGAGTTACGCTGACAGGAGACAGAGGCCACTAGAGTTTACGATTGATGAGTCGGTATTTTTGAAAGTTTCTCCTTCCAAGGGTATAGCGAGATTTGGAAAGAGAGGAAAGCTGAGTCTTCGTTACATTGGACCCTTTGAGATACTTGATCGAGTGGGAGATAAGGCATATATGTTGGTATTGCCACCAGACTTATCAGGTGTACATAACGTATCACGACCTCAATCCGTGACTTACCAAAAACCACTACAAATTTTTTCGCTTTTTACTTTACTTACCTTTCTCTTCTCAATAGTTGGGCTGTGATTTGATATTAGTCACCCACTCACATTCATTCATAATATACATAGAATTTAGTATTCTTTTCGATAACATAGACTGTTATACAGTATTTGTACATATACATCCCAACCGTACAATTGGTTACATAACTGTGCTTATACATTGTTCAGTACAAAATGTTCGAGTGTGTATACCTCTCGTAAGATGGATAGGCAGTGGATACAATGAATGCTATACCTCAGCCAGACTCAGTCTCCTACGGATTATCTGTAGAGAGTGAAAAATAAAGGGGGATGAGCAAACAATGCGCTCAATAAGAAAATTAGGCAAGCAAGTAGACAACCAAACTATCTACTGAAAATAAGGCTTTGGCTTTCCTTCTCTCATCTCAAAGCATGTATTAAAGTGATATAATAATAGTACAGAATAATTTCCATGTACTTAAAATCATGCTGAGTTATCAAATATAGGCATTCATGCAAAACATTGCATATTTATAATTCGGAATGCCTTTATATCAATCATGCCATTTACATTTTAAATCACAGTAAATATGGCAGTTCACAACACAACACAATAATTGGTTTTCAACCTATCTCTCTCAGGTCTAACCGTATCATGAAAACAAGTGATATATCATGCGAGACTCAGTGGCTAATGCAATACTCTCCTAGGCTATGACCATATCCTATAATGTGAAATCCCATGCAACACAGATCTCGGTGTGTGGGTATCACTGCTATAAAGGGAGGGGGGTCAGTCCATCACAACCACCATCTATAAACTCCTCAACTCTACAACTCCAGCACATGGTATAGTGTACTCCATGCCACTCGTACGGTACAACATACACCCATGGACCCTCTCCGTATGGTCGGGATGCTTTCCATAGGTCTTAGTCCTCACACCATGGAAATACATCATAGTCGGTGTGCTTGCCATAAGTCTTAGCCCTCATACTATGGAAATAATGCCACGTCTTTAAATCCACGTGCGAACATCTCAACAGTGTAACACTCAGTCTACACGAAAGAAATTGTCACGGTTTTTCTCTTTAACATGTCTTATATATCACATAAAAACTATAGTGAGCATCTTGAGTGTGACTCTCAATCAACACTCCACCTCTTAAACATTGTGTATGAAATCTCAAAATATCAAACACTAGTACGAGTAACCTCTAGCACTAGGTTAATCCATAATTCTCTTTTCAATCAAGTACGAGTTACTACTCAAGTACTATATCATGCATAAGTCATGAAAAGTCGAGTACGAGTAATGCTCCCAGTACCCTATCATGTAAAACTGAGTATGAGCAAAGCTCCCAATACTCTATATGCATCAATCACAAACTGAGTATGAGCAATGCTTCCAGTACTCTAACATGCATAAAATAACATTAAAATATAGTACGAGTATATACTCCAGTACTATGTGATGCATATCTCGAAATATAGTGCGAGTAATCTCCAGCACTTATGGTTTTCACACAAAACCAGATAAATAGCTTATTCAAATCAAAATTCACTCATTTCAAATCAAAATAGCACTTAAATGTGTTGTTTTCGCATACACATGAAAACATTTGCCATTCTATCATGCAACTCATGAATTTTGGGTCACAACATGCTTCTCAGGCTTTTTATCCTATTTTTGGATAAAATACACTCATTCTCATTTATCTCTATCACAACAACATATCTCTTTAAGGGAATTCATATAGAGTATAATATTAAAACTCTAATTCAATATATGTGTAGCCATCTCTAGCTACTCACGCAATTCCCTTACCTCGGATCACGTTAAGTGACCTCTCTTCCTCAGTTCTGCTCACTCTTGCAATCCGATCAGCTTCCAATGTGATTTCCAAAGCTGTTAGAAATACTGGCATTAGTATGTCACTCTATACTCAGTTCATTTGCCAAATCTCAATTAAACAAATAATTTTCATCACTTCCTCCAATTATGGTATAAAACCACATTTTACTATAACTATAATTATTTCTCCTTATTTCAAATATATGCATTTCATAAGATTACCTTATAATCTTCCATACATGCATATTCCATCATTAAATCAATGTTAACACCCTTTCCTTATCACTTTCTCATTTTCATGCCAAAATTAGGTTATGGTGATTTTTCATCATCCTTTCACTTCCAGCATTTCTTATATATATCAATCAACTCATCAATACACCTAGTTTAACATATATCAAAGTGGTGTATTGAATCTTACCTAGTTAAGCTTTTCCTTCCTTTTTCACCAAATGGTAAAATCCTTCTTGCTCCTTGAACTCTTGATTTCAATCCTTTGTTTCCAAGTATATTGTTCTCCTCTGTGCTAAGAACAACTTTACTCACTTATATCTCACTCACAACTGATCACAAACTGAAGTTTTCTAGTGTTTCTTAGCTAGGTTTAGGTTTGTTTCTCAAATGGAATAGTAACTCTCGGGAAAATGAAGTTTAGAAGCCCAGTATTTATAAAACTATCTTGATGAGATCGATCTACTACCCTAGGAGATCGATATGCTCTGCATTTTTCCTCTTGAAATCGACCTTCTAGACCACATGAGATCGATCTGCTCTTGCATGAGATCGATCTGCATCAACTCAAAACCTTAAAGAGATCAATCTGTTATAAGTCAGTAGCTTAAGGAAATCGATCTGGCCCTTCTGAGATCGATTCCTTCAACACAGAATGTTTAGCAGTAGATCTACTCTCAAATGAGATCGATCTGACCTATTCCATCTCTAAAATAAGAGCAGTTTTGGCTCTTCCAGATCGATCTCTCATCCCATGAGATCGATCTCTCATCCATATTTACCAGATTTTACTGCAGTTTTCTGCGTAACACATGCCAAACTTCATACATTTTGGTACCATGGTCATTTTCTCATTCATCCACACTTAAGGCTTAAAAATGACATCCATTCATACCTTATACACATTAAAACTTGTGTGTATCCTTTGTATAACCAAAGGTATACCATTTACAACCAAAAGGAGTATAAAAACTTATGCAACTTATGCATACTTAAATACATTTTACCACGCTACTCAATTTTCCATATATTCCCATTCATCACATACTAAAGTCCATTTCTTATTATTCATACATAACGAAACTTATACGTACATCACCAACTCATATTACAAGTATGTACATTTAATCTATGGACTTTACATCATTCATGCTTCATATAGCATGTACATGTATGTACTTATGAAATTGAGGGTCTTACATAACGTCTTCCACATTTTGATGATTCAGAAGTATCACCCGGATCCGGCACATGTGATTAGTTATGAGCCGTTGGAGCTCAAAGAGGACATGTCATATGTTGAGAGACCAATTCGGATATTGGATAGGAAGGAGAAAGTCATGAGATCAAAGACTATCAGATTAGTGAAGGTTCTCTGGCAGTATCACACTTCAGTGGAGGCTACTTGGGAGCTAGAGAGTCTGATGCGAGAGAAGCACCCCCAACTGTTTGATGACTGACTTGGTTATAATTTGGAGGACCAAATTTTCTTAGTTAGGGAGGATTGTAAGACCCGTATTTCTATGTAGCTTGTTCCTTATGATTTCTATTTGTACAAACACTTTATTTAGTTAGTGGAATCGTAAGAAGAGTATTTACTTAATTTAAGTGTTAGTGAAATGATTTAACACTTATAAGCTACATATAAGTCGAAAAAGGGCTATAAGAGCCACATGGCTAAACTGAGTGGATCTAAATCATTCTGACTGAAAAAAAGAACTTAAAAATTGAGAAAATATAGGGAGTCAAGAAGGAAAGTTGGTTTGAGTTGGTCCCTAACACAGAGAACAAGAGTAAAAGCCAAAAAGGGCTAAACGAGTCCGAAAGGGTCCGTTTATGGTATTTTAGGTATATTCACCTACCGAAAATGGCCAAACATAAAGAAAAGAGTGTAAACCATAAAATAGGACACTTTCGAATTTTTAAGAAAAAGTCAAACGTGGTCAATAGCCAAGAAAAGTCAAAGGTAGTTAAGAAAAGTGGACTTTAACCATAGTTGACTAACTATGGTTAAAAATTAACCTAAGGATGGAGAAAAAATTGGGGAAAAATATTTTTGGTCAAAATACAAGATAATCATCCCCGAAAGTAGGAAAATTTTATTTAATTGAAATCCAAATTAAATTTAACGGGTAAAAACGTAATGGGCCAAAGTGGAAATTTTAAAGCCCATTAAGGTATAACAAGTGCAGACCAAATTTCTTAGGTCCATTAGACTGAATTGTTAGGCCGATTTATAGGCCTAATATTTAGACAATTGAAGGCCCGATGTGTAGTAAACATTTCAACCTGAAAGCCCATTAGGAAGCCCCAAACCGAGAGGCCCAAATGCTAGGCCCAAATTGGTAAATTTCAAGCCCATTAGTAAAAGGTAACCATAGCCAAATTGGTAACTATTACCTAAACCAATTTATTTCAAACTTGTTAGCTAAAAATTAAGGCTTAATGACTAAGTAATTGACTTATAAAATCAGTCAATGTATCATCTTCTTCAACCCATCATTCTCAGTTACACATAGAAACCATTAACAAACACATAGTCAAGCTTTCTCTCACTAGAAATCACTAGGAAAAAGGCATATTTGGAACTTGCAATCTGCATGAAAGTTGTTCCAAATTATGAGAGGATTAACATAAGTTGGAATTGGCTATCAAGGAGCCAAAGTGAGCAAACCGAGAAGCTTCAAAGTTTTGGCCAAGTATGAAAGTGCAAGCTAGGTATAATTTCAAGCTTTCAAATTCATATGTTAATGTATGAATTATGCTAAGTTGATTGGCATATGTTTTAAGCATTGAAACACATGAAATCACTATGAACATAGATTGGCCGAGAGTGGGTAATGATAAATTGATGAATACTCATATGATTTTAAAACATGAATAAGTTGGTATACAGGTGTTTATGATTATGGTATAGTTAGAATAAATCAATTTGATCAATTGGTAAATGAATAAGTCGGCAATCAAGGTGTTTGATAAAATTCCTAAATGAACTAAGTTAAGCTTAAGAACATTGTCAACCAAGTGTTTGTGAAAATGCCTAAGTGAGTGGCTAATGAAATGGCCGATGGTGGCGTGTTGCTTGACATGGTAGGCATGCGGGGTTCTCGGCCATGGCATGTGGCCGAGAGGTCAAATGGGCTAAGCCCAATTGGTTTCTACCCAGTGTGATGTAATAGGTCTCGGAGAAGCCCAATAAGAGTTGGTGGGCCCCACAAGCCTAATAGGCCCAACGAAAAAGAATAGTAAAATTGAAATGGGCTTAAAGCAGAGTTAGGCCCATTAAGGTTTATTAAGGCCCATTAAGTGCAATAGGCTGTATTAAATGTAAAATACAGTAGAAAAAGTAAAATTAACCTGATGAATGGTTATATACAGCTCCAGAGATTGTTGGAGGAGCTAATCGGACTGCTGGATCGAGCAACGTTGAGAACGTAAAATTTCTCTAGTGATTTCAGGTAAGGGACTTTTGCGAGTGGTTAGAGATACCAAAACGTATTTTCATCTGCTTTTGCATTCACTTAAAAACTCTGAGGGTCAAAGAAATTGATTAACAATTATAGCGACCCGATAGTGGCAAATTATGTTTTACCCCTAGTTAGGAAAAAAGTCAACTTTTAGGAAAAGTTGTAAAAAACATGGGAACCACAATTATGAGTGTTTTTACTACTGTTTAGTAGAAGAGTAAGTAGATGGGCTAATGTTTTCATGGTTGATGAGAAATAGCACAATTTATAGTGCTGATTTTTATGTTTGAAAATCATCCTTTTTAAAAGAGCCATCTATCGAATTATGTGAGCATAAATCGTGGTAGAGCACAGCTCGCACTTGATTTCATATGTTTTTCACATATATTAGTGCTGAAGTATGATTCGCTCTAAATGTCCATGACATGCATAATAGAGTGCTAGAGCATTGCTCGTACTCAGTTTTATACGATTTATGCATGATAGAGTGTTGGAGCTATTGCTCGTACTCAGTTTTTGTGTTTTGTTCATAGCATAGTACTGGATCGATTGCTCCTACTATAGTGCTGGAGTGTTACTCGCACTAGAGTTCAAGTTTATGATGTGTGAAACAGTGTTTGAGCTGAGTGTCGACTGTGAGTCGCACTCAAAGGTGCGCACTGTAGTTTTACTGTGATATATAAGACATGTTAAAACTGTGACGATTTCCTGGTGTAGACTGAGTGTCACACTGTTGAGATGTTCGCACATGAATTTAGAGACGTGATATTGATTATCCATTGAGATAGGGTCCACAGGTGTATGTTGTACCGTGTATATGTCACAGAGTACATTGTACCGTGTTTTGTTGTGATGTGTGGCTATAGTCTAGGATATTATTGCATTTAGTCACTGAGTCTCACATGATATATCACTTGATTTTATGATACGGATAGACCTGATGGATGGGTTGGAATCCGATTATTGTGTTGTGAATGATTTAAATGCCATATTTACTGTGATTTGAATATAAATGACATGATTTATTTAAAGGCATTATGAAATTATAAAGATGCATTGTTTTGCACGAAATGCCTACATTTGAGAACTAAGCATAATTTTTGTACATAGGATTTAATTTGTAAAAGTATATATATATATATATATATATTTTAAATACATGCTTTTAAAGTGAGTTAAGGAAATAATATTTTAAGGCATAGCATTACTTTCAGTTGATAGTGTAGATGACTACTTGGTTGCCTGATTATCTTACTGAAGCTAGTGAGCTCACCCCTTTCTTTTTCCACCTCTCTACAGAGCACCCATAGTAGAGCGAGTACGGCTAAGGGTTAGCATTCCTTTTGTCCGCTACCATTTCCTATCGAGCGAAAGGTATACACATTTTGTACAGTTTTGTAAAGAGCACAGTGATGTAAATGATGTAAATTATGGGGGATGTATTTGTATTAGATTTTATATGAGCTCACTTATGTTATAAAAGAATTTACAGTCAGTAGATAGTATATTGACATGTATGTATGATAATGAATGAATAGTATGGTAAGCAAGGATACTAACATCGAATCACAGCCTAACTGTTGATAAAGAGAAAGGTAAGTAAAAAACGAAAAATTTGTAGTGATTTTGGTTAAGTCACGGGCGGTCGTGACATGTCGAGATAAATAAAATAATATATATGTACATCTATGTGAGAATATTAATGTACAAAAAATACATTATGATAATATATTATTTTTATAATAATATAAGGTATTTTGTAACATTACTATTATAATAATATTACAATTGTAAGATATTTTAATTATATGTGTATTATACTATGTCAAAATATAATATAATATATTATATATATATATAAATAAAATAAAATAAAAAGAAAAGTAAAGGAATTGAAAAAAAATGGAAAACGAAACAGAACTGAAGCTCGTGCAAAATAGGGGAAACCTGATCTCCTTTATCGTAAAACTGCACAATTGGATTAATTCGGGCTATTTTTCATTAAATATAATATTAAATTAATTTTCAAAATTTACCCGTAGGTCAATCTCGACCCTCGGTCAACTTACCCGAATCTCGAGTCGTCCCCGGTAATTTTTCTTTCCTTTTTCCCTTTTCTTTCTTTTCTTTTCTTTTCATTTCCTTCTCTTTTTTCCTTCCTTTTCCTTCCTATTCCTTCCCCTTTCCTCTCGGCCAAACGGTGCCGTTTTGAGTCTTTACCATCGTCGACTTTTTCGATCGATTCACTGGCCACTACCGGTACCAAAATGACCGGTTCTTCCTCCCGATCATGCCGGTGCCCACTGCTCAAGTCCAGCTACCATGGATCACCGAAATCGGGCCCGTTTTCCTCTCGGTTTCCTCCTCCTCCATTCGTCGAACTCAGTCGTCGTCGGTGCGCGTCACCGGTGCCAGAGTGTTCGTCGACATGTCCTCTTTCTCCTCCGATCTTCATATGGGATCATCGGCCGCGGGTGGTCGTGGGTGGCTCGGGTCTTCGGCTCTCGCTTCTGTCGGTTTCCAGTTTCGAGTTTTTCCCGATTTTTGATTTTCAGTTGTTTTATTATTATTATTATTTATAATTTATTTTATTAATATTATATTCATTAAAATACTTAAAAAATTCCAAAATATCTAATAAATTCTTTATTTTATTAATAATTAATTAATTTAATTAATTTATTGTATTTTAACCTTTTTCTGGTATATTTTCTCCGTATTTTCGGGATATTGTCCCGAGTGAATTTTCGGTAATTCTAAATAATTTCGGATCTTGATCAATTGGACTCGAAATTTGATAATTTCCTTATTATTGATCAAGATGTCCTAAATCCTTATTTTTAATTAAAATTTTCTTATCGAATTTACACCAACTTTCGATCTTTTGACTGTTTTACCCTTTAACGTGTTCGGGACCAATTCAACACAACTTCCCTTCACAAACACTTTCTCATTTCGTTTTGTAAATTCTTATCTCCGATACGAATTGTTCGAATCCCATTCATTAAATTTGTGGCCATTTCCATCCGTCATAAGAAATTACGAAATAATTCGGGTCTTACATAATCTCCCCCACTTAAGAAATTTGGTCTTCCAAATAAGAACTAAGTCAAATGGGTCCATAAACAACTCCGAGTACGTCTATCACATCATACTCTTTAATTCTCATGTGACTTTTTTCGGAGTGTAATACTACCAACGGACTTGACTAGGGAGATCATCTTAAACCTCAACACTTTCTCCTTCATGTTTAATGCCCGAATCGATTTTTTTCAACATACGTTATACTTTCATTGAGCTCCAACAGCTCATATCCGATCACATATGCTGAGCCGGATAGTCTTTCTGAAGCATCAAAAGATTGGACACATTGTGGATGCTTGCTAATTCAGGTAGTAATGCCAATCTACAGGCCTTATCTCCCACTTTGTCCAATCTCTCAAAGGATTCAATCTAACGAAACTCAATTTACCTTCTTTTCGAATCTCATTATGTCCTAAGGGCATGTAACTTCCAACAATACTAATTCACCCTCGGTGAATTCCAATGGTTTTTGTCTCTTGTCAACATAGCTTTTCTATCTGCTTTGAGGTGTTCTTAATCTCTCACAAATCAACTGAACATCTTCAGAGACTTTTTATACTAATTTGGGAGCAATTCTCCATCTGTCACCCACTTCTTCTTATCCAAGTCGGGGAACAACTCCCTAAAGCCATACCATGTCTCATAAAATGTTATCCCGATACTGAACTGACAACTGTCATTATTGGCGAATTCGATTAGTAACAACTAATCATCCCAGAAGCTTATAAAATCAATGGCACACACTCTCATCATCTCATCAACTGTGGTTCTGGGGAGTACTTATTTTATCTTTGAACCTCAGTAAGCCATCATCACTCTCTGTGAACTCTATCACTGTACCCATTTGAATCTGACCCACATTATCAACATCATGCTGATCATCTCGCTAAGCCTGTCAAATCTGGTCACTCAAATCTGGTTCTAATCTCAGGCTAGTTGTCGCATAATCACTGTTATCATCAGAAGGGATCACATCACTACTGGGGCTCACAACTGCTCTAGTAGCTCACGCTCCCTGACCATCATATGTGATACCATACCGAGACTTTTTTTGTTCAAGGCATCAGCCAGTACATTAGCCTTTCCTAGGTGGTACAATTTTCACAATCATAATCCTTCAGAAGCTCTAACCCACTATGTTATCTCGTATTCTACTCTTTCTATGAAAACAGATATTGGGCTTTTATAATCAGAGCATACCCAAAATTTCTCACCGTGTACATAGTAGTGCCATATACTCAGTACAAACACTACCGCTGCCAACTTTAAATCATAGGTCGGATAGTTTCTTTCATGATCCTTGAGTTGTGTGGATCCATAATCGACTATCTTCCCATTTTGCATCCATACACAGCCCACTCATTATTTTGAGGTATCGATATACACTGCGAAAGCTCTTGAGCTATTGGGTATAGTGAAAATAATTACGGTGGTCAGTTTGTTACTTCAATATACCAAAACTCACCGAAGCTACTTTCATACTTATCACCCCACTCGTATGTAATATTTTTCCGAATGAGATGTGTAAACTAAGCAGCCCATTTCGAGAAACTCTCAACAATTCTTCTGTAAAAACAATTTCCAATTGTTACTTATAATTTTCCCTGGACTTTAAATACACCCAACATATCATCAATAAGGATGATAACAAATCGGTCCAGGTAAAGTTTAAATACCTCATCGTAGTTGAGTTCCACTAAATATTTCAATCACTCATATCCTTGACCTATGTACGCATAAACGTATAATGTCATTTCAAAATCGCTTCCGTTCAAGATACTAACTCGCGTCATTTCATTTTTCTTATATTAATGGCTTTTATAAAATTTTAATTTTTAAACCTTCATGATTAATCGAATTCTATATTTCTTTATCGTATCAGTAAAGGTACCCTAATTTTAAATGCATATATTAAGACTGTCGATTCAAATTTATAGGTTATGTGTACTTCTAGACGCTGTCAAGTCTTCAGGCGGGGAGGTATTTTGAAATACCTTTATTAACACTTAGACTTGACCACATGGACTGGTTGTGGATATATCCCTTTTATCCTTGGTGACCATTCATATGTACTACATATCGCTTAATCCAAATTACTTCACATATCAAAGATATTCTTACCTTGCATGCGCCTTTTATTCCAATATCTTGTATTCAGGATCTATCACATCTCAAAGCTTATCTCCTTTTGTATATCAATTATAAGAAAACTCTTTCATTACTTATTAAAACTTACAGTATACTTTTTCAGGGGTAACCATATCACTATCTTAGGATAGAAATCTGAACAACATAGTTTGCAGCCGACCAATTTATTCTTAAATATTACTTCAAATTATTCATATTCCATTGAATAAAATCGGCTGACTTATACTTCTTCCCCCGTTTTCAAATTATAATCTCTTCATAATTATTTTGTTAGTTAACCCTCCTCAATTGGGGTACTAACTATTAGCATTGTGCCCAAGGGTGTAGGCATTCATGTCTTTCACTAACTTATATACAAATGAAGGCAGAATGAATAACTGCGTGGCACCAGGATCAAGTAATATAATTACTTCTTTATTCATAACCAGTGCGGTATCTTTCACCACATCATCTGAAACATCAGTAGTGTCCTGGTCCAAGGCATACACTCGCCCTCGTCCAACAGCCTACTTTCACCTTTCTCTTCGACTGTGGCCTCCCTTTTTGGTGCAGAAATATCAACAGGGTTTTCTTTGTCTCTTTGCCCTTCTGTGGGGCAGTCTCACCAAACTCTGAGAAATCATTATATAAATAGTCCATCTTACCACACTTAACGCCTATTTTAGTCGATAAAGTGTAGGGCCTACTTTCGTGGTATCTACCACACATCCTACACTATTCCGTAGTAGGTCAGGGTCCTCTAATCACAATACCCCTCAAAAAGTGCTGAAATTGAATACACTGGGGCTTACCAATCATCTTACCCCGTGACTCATCAACTCTCGTCTCTTACCAACTACCTTTTTCCCGTTCTGACATCTCTGTCATTCTCTATTCTCTTTTTGTCTCTATTTCGTCCTTACTACCTTTCCCAATTTTAAAGGCGTGCAACACATGATCTTTTTCACACAATTATAGTTTGCGCACTGCCTCGGTATAGGTAGTGATATCTAATGGGTCCAATCGGACTCTAATTGAACTTTTGGGCTTTTAGACTCTCACTGCCCGTAGTGTCAGGATCATACCTGCTCAGGGATATAAACTGAGTTTCATACTCGTCAATCAACCAGTTCCTCTGGGTCAGAGTAAGGAATTTTATCTATAATTTTCTTTAAGCAGTATCTGAGATATTCTGTCACCGAAATATATCCAAAAATATCTCTCATGTCAATTCTGGATTAGCTCCCAAAATATTCTCCACACTCTGCTCTACCCTCGCGAAGCGTGTCTCAATACTCTCTGATCTCTCTGTCGGACTCTGTGGGGCATGTTCAACATCAACCTCCATTTCAATCTCATCTTGGTTCTCATAGGTTGACTCAGCACAGCTAGCAGGCTCAGGCCTACCTCTACGACCTCTGCCTCGTGCTCTACCTCCTCTACCGTGACTAATATTAGGCATAATGCCTATATTCCTGCATTCTCAACAATTTCTTAGCTAAACTCATCTCGATATACACTATTGTATCCAACCAAGCACAGTAACATGGGGATGTAATTTCCTAATTACTGACACTGACACACATCAGACCAATTTCGCTCTGATACCACCATTTGTCACGACCTAAAACTACCCAAAATCAGAGTAAATTTTTCATTTTTCTTTCATACTTACCTGTTCTTTGATCGTGACCACACTCCACTAACAATTGGGTTGTGCGTCAATGCCAATTCCACCATTCATTCATCATATAACTTAATTCCTTATTAAAGGAAAGGTAAACACTTGAGTTTTTCATTAATTCTATCCCATTCATTTACAAGTGTTTACAGTATCTATACATCCCCGAAAGTTACTTACAAACATGTTACTATGCTATTTTTATTTAGATACAATATGTCCAAGTGTATATACTTCAAAATGATGGGCAGCAGCAGATATCAGAAATGCAGTACTCTATCGCCTCAAAATCTACTGGAATGATCTGTGTGAGAAAATGAAAGGGGTGAGCACATCAAGCTCAGTAAGGCAATCCTACGAACAAGTAGGTAACCATACTACCTACATGAACATGGTGCCATGCATAAACCACCCTTTCTTCACACATTTCAAAATAGATACTACAATTCATGATGTCATGTAAAACAAGTTCAAATATGGATTTCAAAGAGCATGGAAAACTCAACATTCAAATATATTTGAAGCATTTCATTCTCGTTAAAATTTCACAACATAGCCAGGACTCAACCCCTCCCTCGGGTGTTCCTGACTCACAAAAACCATGAAATCAATTACTTTTCAAAGCAATAATAATATGCGATATAATGAATGTCATGTAAAGCCAGTTTACATCATTTATGGGTTTAAATAGCATGGAAATAACATCATGCAAATTCAGTTTAAAACCCAGTTTCATCTTATCAATATCACATCTCAATCAGGATCCAACCCCTCCCTCGGGTGATCTAGACTCACACAAAAAAATCCACAAAACGTGCTTCTCAAAAACATCAACATGCGAGACTAGGCAATAGATATATATATCTCGGGCAAATAACTAGGATTATGGCCATATGTCCTCGTGATCCCACTGCTACACGGATCCTAGTGTGCGGGGTCTCACCACGATCGGGAACCGCCCCGGGAGGTGGGTCAGTCCATCCCGTCGGTCCTGTCCGATCACTCGTATCCGAAGATGCCACGCATCCGAAGATGCCACATTATCAATCCCAGCACGGTACAACGTACTCCATACTACTTGCACAGTACAACGTACTTTATAGACCCATATCTCATATCCATACTCATGCTCTGTCTCAAAACGTACGCACGAGCCTATTTAATCGGTGTGACACACAGTCTACCCGACGCTCCATGTGAGCGATGCTCTAGCACTCTCATAAAATGAAGTAAAACTAGTGCGAGCTAAAATCTAGCACTCTGTTACACAATTCATGTAAAAATCTGGTGCAAGTTAGACTCCAGCACCCTGTCACGAAAATCATGTAAAAATTTAGTGCGAGCTAGGCTCCAGCACCTTGTCACGAATATCATGTGAAAATCTGGTGCGAGCTAAGCTCCAGCACCCTATCACGAAAATCATGTGAAAATTTGGTGCGAGCTAAGCTCTAGCACCAATGCATGTAAAACTCTAGTGCGAGCCCTTGCTCCAGCACTAATGCATGCAGTACACAAATCAAAAACCCATGTGAGCTGAGCTCTAGCACATTACATTTCTATAAAATCACGTAGGCGGCTACATTTCTTAAATCAATTTCAGAGAAAATCAATAGTGATTAAAGTTATGCAATGTTGTGCATTTTATTTAAAAGTTAGCCAGCTTACCCATGCATGTGTCAAACCACCTAAAAAACAAGCAAGAAACCTTCATTCTTGCTTCTCGTAACTTTTTCTAATTTTGGAAATTTAACCCTTCACAAGGTTATTTTGGTCATTTGCCCATCCAGGCACTAAAATTCTTATTTTAAATCTAGACCCTTCAGACAATTTAAGCGACTGCAAATGAAGTTGAAATTGCGTAAAGTTACCTTTAGCAGTCCGTAAAATTCCCTTACTTTGAATCATGCGCAAACTTATCCAGTCTCGATAATACCAAATCTCTCAGTCCAAATTCGCTCCAACCAAGTCTACGGAGCTGCATATAACCACATATTTGGGTCAATTCTAATATATTTGTCAGTATTTCACTCTTACTGATCGAATCTAAAGTACTGGGCCCGTTTTACTTTATTGGGCCCGATTGCACCTAAATGGGCCTCGACTCATTTTCAACCCGTTTCCACTTATTAAATCCCTTCTTCTGATTTACTCAGCTCATTTGGCTTACCAATACTCATCGGGCTTCGTTCCAAACTCATTGGATAGCCCGTATACTATTTACGATAATTACTTTAAAATTTCGAATAAAATTCCTTTTATACAGAATTAATCCCTAAAATAATCTTAACTTTGTATTAAGGACTCAAATTGTCAGAATTAAAATGTACTTACCCAATGCTTTGCGGGGTACAAAAATTGGAGCTCAATCGGCTCTCGTTCGGGCTCTGTTATAGAACTACACAATTGGATTAATGTGGGTTATTTTCCATTAAATATAATATTAAATTAATTTTCAAAATTTACCAGTAGGTCAATCTCGACCCTTGGTCAACTTACCCAAATCTCGAGTCGTCCCCGGTAATTTTTCTTTCCTTTTTCCCTTTTCTTTCTTTTCTTTTCTTTTCATTTCCTTCTCTTTTTCCTTCCTTTTCCTTCCTTTTCCTTCCCCTCTCCTCTCGGACAAACGGTGTCGTTTCAGGTCTTTACCGTCGCTGGCATTTTCGATCGATTCATCGGTCGCTATCGTTACCAAAATGATCGGCTCTTCCTCCTGGTCACGCCGATGCCCACCTCTCACGCCCAACGGCCGTGGATCGCCAGAATCGGGCCTGTTTTCCTCTCGATTTTCTCCTCCTCTGTTCGCCAAACTCAGCCGTCGTCAGCGCGCGTCACCGGTGCCAGAGTGTTCCCCGACCTGTCCTCTTTCTCCTCCGATCTTCGTCTGGGATCATCGACCGTCGGTGGTCGTGGGTGGCTCGAGTCTTCGACTCTCACTTCTATCGATTTCCAGTTTCGGGTTTTTCCCGATTTTTTATTTTTAGTTCTTTTATTATTATTATTATTATTATTATTATTATTATTATTCTTATAATTATTATTATTTATAATTTATTTTATTAATATTATAATCATTAAAATACTCAAAAAAATTCCAAAATATCTAATAAATTCTTTATTTTATTAATAATTAATTAATTTAATTTATTTAATTTAATTATTATATTTTAACCCTTTTTTCGATATATTTTCTCCGTATTTTCGAGATATTGTCCCGAGTGAATTTTCGGTAATTCTAAATAATTTCGGATCTTGATTAATTGGACTCGAAATTTCATAATTTCCTTATTATTGATCAAGATGTCCTAAATCCTTATTTTTAATTAAAATTTTCTTATCGAATTTACACCGACTTTCGATCTTTTGATCGTTTTACCCTTTAACGTGTTCGGGGCCAATTCAACACAACTTCCCTTCACAAACACTTTCTCATTTCATGTTTTAAATTCTTATCTCCAATACGAATGGTTCGAATCCCATTCATTAAATCTGTGGCCATTTACATCCTTCATAAGAAATTACGATATAATTCAGGTCTTACACATTATTTCCTTACTGAGCAAGTTGTGCTCATCCTTTCACTTTCCACCCTTACAGAGCATCCACAGTAGTTGAAAGCGGGTAGAGATTGTATTCCTTGTTATCCGCTGCTTCTAATCATGAATCAGGTATACACATTGTACAGTTTTGTATCTGAACATGTAAAAGCACAGTAATGTACATTGATGGAATATAGGGGATGTAAACCTATGTAAATACAATTATTTATGTAGTTAGTTAAAGTCAAAGGATAGTAGATCCTAATATGTAAATGTGATATGGAAATGGATGTTAAGGTAAGTAACATGACAAGAGGGACTAATGTCGACTCATAGCCTAACTGTTAGTAGTGAAACTGTTCACCACGGGTAAGGAAATGAAAAAATAAAAAATTTGTAGTGATTTTTAAGAAAAAGAGGTCGTGACACTTACCCTAGGAGACCGATCTCACCACCCCTATTCTATAAAAACTTGACGACCAAGTCTTCTTCCTAAAAAAAATAAAATAAAACACCTCTCCATTTTACCCAAAAAGAATAAGCTTTCTCACTCTAGAATACCATCCCCTTCCAAAAAGATTTGAGAAAAGTTTCTTTGAGCAAAGTTGTACATTATGAGGAGGAGAACAACATAGTTTAAAATCAGCGTTCAAATCCTTGGATAGAAGGAGCAAAAAAGGCCTTACAATTTTGGACAAGAGAAAAGACAAGTTAGGTGAGTTTTCAATACACCAACTCCAAGTATGTTTATCTAGACATTGTTATGAGTTGATTGGTGTATGTATTGTTGGTTGAAATTACCTAGAACATGATGAATTAACCATGACCTAAAAATGGGTTTAGTGTGAGAAAATGAGCGAGGTGGATTTAATGATGAATTAGTTATACTAAGGTGTTAGTAATGTTAGATGCATGACTTTGAGATGGTTTAGTGAAATCAATCTATGAAATTGGATGAAGTTATGAAATGTGCATATAAGGTGCTTGTGAAAATGCATGAATGAATGGAAGAACTAAGGTTAGAGCATGCAAGCCAAGTGCTTAGTTAGATAACTAAGTAAGTTTGTTAGCCGAATTGGCTAGGAATGGCATGATGGGTGTTTAGTCACCATGCAATGACTAAATGTAATCATAGTCCAAGCTTAATGCAATCGGCTCGATAAGGTCAATGAACCTAAAAATCGGTCCAACGAGAGATAATGAGCTTAAGGAGCCCAATGGGCCTAGGTGAAATGAATAGAATAGTCGAAATCGACTTAAGAGAAAATTAGGCTCAATAAGATATAATGACTAGGATGAAGTGAGAAAATGAGTTATTAGTAATTGACTCATGTGATAAATGAATGTTTGCAGCTCCTGAGGATATATCCGAAGTAAATTGAGCCCAATCATGAAAAGTGGGAATGGAAGAAGAAGTTGTTTTCGAGTTAATTGAGGTAAGGGAATTTTGTTGGCTCTTAGAGATACCTGTACGTGTTTTTGGACGCATTTACAGTTTCTAAAATGTTCGAGAATCACCAAAAAAGATTAATATTTTAAGAGGTTCGAAATGATAAATTATAATTTTCTCTAGGAAGGGCAAAAATGTGAGACCCCGTATATGTATAATTGTATATATGTACATATAAATGTAAATGGAGTTATACTATGAATTCATAAGTATATGTGATGTAAGTCCATAAGTTAATGTACACACTTGTAATAAGAGTTGTGATTGTACGTACAAGTTACATTGTATATGAATATGAAGAAATGGACTTAAACATGTGATGAATGTGAGTGGAATGGAATATGAGTTGTGTGGTAAATGGAATGAAGAACTGCATATGTTGTGCTCTTCCATTTAGTCTATATTATACACCTTTGGTTATACATAGATTTTACACAAGTTTTTAAGTGTATGAAGTATGAATGGATGCCATTTTCAAGTCTCCAAGATGATCGAATGAGAAAATGACTATGGCAACAAATTAAGGATGTTTGGGTGTGAGTTACTGTAGAAAAACTGTAAAAAAATCTAGAAAATATGAAGGACAGATCGATCTCATAGGATGAGAGATCGATCTGGAAGAGCTAGAATGGTCTTATTTGAGCTATGGAACAGGACTGATCGATCTCCTAAACATTCTGTAAAATACAGATCGATCTTTAATGGAAGAGATCGATCTCTTTAGCTCTTTGTTTGGAGTAGATCAATCTCAAGCTTTGACAGATAGATCTCATGCTTAAAATGTCGTGGAAAATAGGAATTTAAGGGGACTAGATCGATCTCCTCCTTGTGTACATCGATCTCATCCAGCTATTTTTATAAAAAGGGCGTTGAAAATCTGCAGATTTCGGGACAAAACCATTTCCTTCCATTTTTAACTCAGAAACCTAGCTTTTTCTCTCTAAATCCAACCATTTTCAAGGGGATTTGAGGGAAGACTATTAGAGGCAAAGTTATTCACATCAAAGAGGAGAACAACATAGTTTGGAGGCATTTTACCATATGTTGGATTGAAGGAACAAGGGGCATTTCTATTTGGAGCAAAGAGGAATTCAAAAGAGGTGAGTTTCCAAAGCACCAACTTAAGTACATTGTTGAGTTATTGATGTTGGGGTTGATTGGGGTGCTTAGTATTGTTAGAAACTATCTAAAATGCATTGGAATGATTATGACCTAGAAATGGTTTAGAGTGAGAAAGTGGAATGTATTGAGGTTAGTGAGGAATGGGATATCTAGAGGTGAAAATAGTGTTATGGGTATGATTTTAAGTTTTTAGTGAATAGATTGTGATATTTACCACAAGAGGTAAAATGTGTATTTAAGGCATTGGATAAATGCATAGTTGAATAAGAGTTAAAAGCATTAACTCAAGTGTTTGATGAATAAATAGCAGCTCCAGAGGATACACCGGAGCAATGTGAACCAAGAGCGCAAGAGGCTTAGAGGAAGAGAGAGTCGCACTCAAGTAAATTGATTTAAGGGAATTATGTGGACTCTTAGAGATATCTGTGCGTAATTTGGGCGATTAAATGCTTTGCTAGAATGCATGAGACATTAGGAAATGAAATTTGGTGATTGAAGGGCAAAAGTTGGGTGTTTTGAGAAATGTGCATGAAAACAAAAGCATAATGCTTTGAAAATCATGTTTTATTGCTTTTTAGCAAATGATTGGTAGGTTGGCTGACATTTGAAATGATTTGCAAAAGAAATGAGTTGTTTTGGTTTTGTTAACCATATTTTGCAAAGAATTGAGCCACCTACATGGTTTTCGTGAGAATGAAAGCGTGCTAGAGTATGACTCGCATGAGATTTGACGTGTTTTATACATATGAGTGCTGGAGCTTAGCTCGCACTAGTTTTCACATGGATTTTTATTGGTTTTGGCATGGTACTGGAGCATAGCTCGCATTAGATGCCTACCTTACTTGTTGTCATGCTTAGAGCTTTGGGTAGACTGGGTGTCACACCGATTCAACAGGCTCGTATGTGCATTTTTTTGACATGTTGATAGTCGTGTTAGGAGATTCATGTAGACAAGAGGTTGTACCGATTAAATAGGCTCAGACGTGCATTTTTGAGATGTGGCGTGATATAATGTGTTGATATGGGTCCACAGAGTACGTTGTACCGTGCAGGTAGCATGGAGTACGATGTACCGTGTTGAGATTGTGATATGTCATCTTCAGACGAGATCTGCTGTGGACCGGCGGGATGGACTTGACCCACCTTACATGTGGAAGCAGATAGTAGTGATAACCCGCACACCTGGCCCATGTAACCGGTATCATAAGATATGGCCATAGTCCTTAAGGATATTTCCCCTTGTTGTATTGCCTATCTCACATGTCTGTTGCTTTATGAATAAATCCATGTTTGAAATGTTTTGTAGGTCAGGATAGTCCGAGGGACGAACCGAATCCTGACTAGTGTTGAATTGTTTTAAGATGAAAGTATGTTAATGGTTTTTAAATTGCACTGATGCATGATGTTTAATGCCATGCTTTACTTATGAAATATGCATGATGATTAATGCCATGCCTTATGTATAAAATATACATGATGGTTAATGCCATGCTTTGAATGGGTTTTGTGCACTAAATTTTAATTGCATGAATTACTTTACATACCATTAACACAATCATAAACTCTTGTTTTTGAGATAAAATGATGAACTAAATGCTTTTGAGCATGGTACCACGATCACGTAGATAGTGCAGTATCTACCTATTCGCATGATTGCCTTACTGAGTGTGTGGTTTACTCACCCCCTTATTTTCGCTTCTCTACAGAGATTTGAGTATAGATTGAGAGTGACTGGAGGCTTTCCCTTTTGGTATCCACTACATCCCATCACGTAAGGTATACACACTTGAATTATTTTGTATCTAAACCAGACATAGCACAATAGCATTTTGTATGTAAACATTGGGGATGTAAAGCAATGTGAACACTTGTAAACAGTAACTTTGATGTATCTGTAAAAGTGTTTACTTCTAGAATTATATTGCCAATT
The DNA here is from genome assembly GCA_033439115.1 of Firmiana major. Lineage (NCBI taxonomy): Eukaryota > Viridiplantae > Streptophyta > Magnoliopsida > Malvales > Malvaceae > Firmiana > Firmiana major. The sequence continues at coordinate 35,094,123 of CM065907.1, read as the reverse complement.
GAATTGTTATGGATGGATAAGGCAGACATTGGCGCACAGCCCAACCATTGAGTGTGTAGCTGATCACGATCGAGGTAAGGTAAGAACACATAATGAATAATACATGAAAATGCAAAAAAATTATGCTGAATTTGGTAAGTTGAGGGTTGTGACAGAAGTTAGTATCAGAGCTCAGTCGGTTTGATGTTTGTCGATGTCTAAAATACTTAATAAGTTGGAAAATTACATCCTCATGTTGCTGTTCTTGTTTAGATACAAATTATGTGTGTGCCGAAGGGTTGACTAAGAAATTTATGTGTACGTAGGGAACTGAAACAATATGCCTAATACCAGTCGCGGTAGAGGGATGAGAGCACAAGCTCGAGGTCGTAGAGGTAGGCCTGGGGGTCATGTTGAGCCAAAAACACACGAGGCTCAGGATGAGGTTGAGGTGGAGGCTGAGGTTGAGCACACTCCACAGGGTCCAGAGGAGAGGCCCAAGAGTACTGAGGCACGATTCGTGAGGCTTGAGAGGAGCATTGAGATTATATTAAATTTGGTCACCCAATCTTTACCTAGAGTTGGCGGTAGACAGAGTCCTGCTACATAGGGTGAAGCTGAACAGGCGGTAGTTCTTGAGGCACGGGCACAACTAGCCCAGAGACCTCAGACGACAGATACCCCAGCTGCATAAGATATGCCTACGCCGGTTGCTACACCAGGCAGTAGAGGTTGGGGATATGGATGTGACTTGGATAGACTACGACAGTTTCAAAAGTTTAGACCGTCATCTTTTAGTGGAGTTAAGGACCCAGTAGCTGTTGAGGATTGGATAAATGAGATCGAGAAGCTGTATGGGTTCTTCAAGTGCACTACTATTGAGATGGTAGCGTTTGTAACTTTTATGCTGAAGGGATCAGCAGAACATTGGTGGAAGTCAACCAGGCATATTTTGAGAGTCCGACATACTGAGATCAGCTGGGATATATTTTTAGAAGCATTCCGAGATAGTATGTATCGGATACCACTCAATGAAAGATGAAAATGGCATTTTTGGGACTAACCCAAAGGAGTAGGACTGTGGATGAGTATGAGACGACCTTTATCTCCCTGGGAAGGTATGATCCCAATATGATGAGTAATGAGGTCGAGAAAATTTAGAAGTTTGTGGATAGACTGAGACCGACCATCAGGTCCAGGTTGGTTCCTTTGGACATACCGACCTATGAGGAGGCAGAGCGCAAAGCGCAATTGTGTGAGCAAGATGTCGATAGGATTGCCTCAGAGTTTAGGAAGGTTGGTAAGATAAGGGATAAAGATAAGAATAGACTAGTGATGGATAGAGGCTTCGATTATAAGGGAAGCAAGAGGTTTACATGGGAAGAGGCCGAGGATCGAGGAGATTTGGGAGAGGACAGTTAATAGTCCCATGTATTCGGCCATTGCTCCAGTAAAAGGAATCATGATTGGAGGGCCACAGCCTACTAGAGAGCAGTGCTGCAAGTGTGGTGGGTACCATGGAACTCGACCATGCTATGGACCTCAGGTAATATGCTTCAAATGTGGGAAACCAGGGCACATAATCAGGGATTATCCAGAGATGATAGAGAGAGCCCCACAGAAGGGCAAGGAGCTAGAGAGAGCTCCAATTGGTACAGCTGCCCCGAGAAGAAGGGCAACAGCTGAGGAAAAAGGGAAGCAGGTAGTGGGTGTGAGCAGAGGATGGGTGCACACACTGGACCAGGACACTGCGGATCAATCTTCAGATGTGGTTAAAGGTACCATCCAAATCTTTAATTTAGAAGCATTTGTGTTGTTTGATCCTGGTGCCACGCATTCTTTTATTTCACCATCCTTTGCATGTAAATTATTGAAGCATGTAAAACCCACACTGCTTGATAAGATGTTATTAATATCTACCCTTATGAATGATAGTCAGTTGACTGAGCATGTATATAGAGATTGTAAGATGAGGATAGGAGGTAAAGAAATGGCAGCCGATTTAATTTTATTAAATATGAGTGATTTTGATGTGATCCTAGGAATGGATTGGTTGGCTGCCAATCATGTTGTTATGGATTGTCATGCAAAAACTTTGATGTTTCCAAAGATAGACAATCTTGTTGTAAAATTGGTGAAATGAAAAGAAATGATATGTTATTATAATTGAGAAGAGTATAATCTGGTTACATGATATTTTAGAGATGAATCTAAATTACAATAATATATGTTGATGTGATGATTTGTGATTACTAATGGTGAAAGAATAATGTGAAGGGTACATTGCTTATGTGATTGAGACGGATAAGGCACGTCCGAAATTAGGAGACATTTCAGTGGTTAAAGAATTTCCAGATGTCTTTTCAGATGAGTTACCAGGGTTACCTCCAGATAGGGAGATAGAGTTTGGTATAGATTTGGCACCTGGTACAGAGCCGATATCCAAGCCACCGTATAGAATGGCTCAAGTTGAGTTAAAAGAACTAAGGAAATAGCTGCAAGAGTTGTTGGAGAAGGGGTTCATCAGGCTGAGCGTCTCACCTTGGGGAGTACCGATTCTATTTGTAAAGAAGAAGGATGGAAGCCTCCGACTGTGTATAGATTATCGGTTGCTGAATAAGGCCACCATCAAGAATAAGTATCCCTTTCCACGCATCGATGACTTGTTGGATCAGCTTAAGAGAGCGCAGGTCTTTTCCAAGATAGATCTGAGATCTGGGTACCATCAGTTAAAGATACAGAGTGGAGATGTACCCAAGATAATTTTTTGCACCTAGTATGGACATTACGAGTTTATGGTTATGCCATTCGGGTTGACAAATGCTCCCGCAGCTTTTATGTCGTTGATGAATGAGGTATTCCACCAGTATTTGGATCGATTTGTAATCGTGTTTATTGATGATATATTGGTGTACTCAAAGTCTAGAGAGGAGCATGAAAGAAATCTAAGGATAGTGCTACAGACCCTCCGAGAGAAGAAGTTGTACGCTAAACTCAGTAAGTGTGACTTTTGGTTGGAACAAATCTCTTTTCTGGGTCATATAGTGTCGAAAGATGGAGTGTCAGTGGATCCATCTAAGATTGAGGAAGTGATACAGTGGCAGAGACCCTAGACAGTGACAGAGATTAGAAGTTTTATGGGTTTAGCTGGGTATTTATCGACAGTTTGTGGAGGGATTCTTAAGGTTAGCTGCTCCTTTGACACATCTCACAAGAAAGAATGTGGAGTTTGTGTGGGACGATAAGTGTGAGGAAAGTTTTGAGGAGTTGAAAAGGAAATGAACCACAGCTTCGATCCTCACCATTCTTACCAGCTCAGGAGGTTTCTTGGTGTATGTGGATGCTTCACACCAAAAATTGGGCTGTGTATTGATACAGGATGGGAATATAGTAACCTATGGATCAAGACAGTTGAAGGATCATGAGAGGAACTACCCGACCCATGACTTAGAGTTGGCAGTGGTGGTGTTTGCACTGAAGATATGGCGCCACTACCTTTATGGAGAGAAATTCCAAGTGTTTCCGGACCACAAGAGCCTTAAATACTTGTTCTCGTAGAAAGAGTTAAACATGAGACAGAGGAGATGGCTCGAGCTCTTAAAGGATTATGATTGTGAGATACTGTACCACCCGAGTAAAGCAAATGTGGTTGGTGATGTATTGAGTAAGAAGCGACTTGGGATGGTATCATTTATGATGATCAGGGAACACGAGCTATTGGAACAGTTCACAAACCTCAGTTTGGATGTGACCCCATCCAGTGGTGATGGTGGTGTTATGGTAGCTAGCCTGCAGTTGGAATCGGATCTGGTAGATCAAATTCAACAGGCTCAGCGGGTTGATCAGCAGTGCAGTGATATTGTTGGGCAGATACAGAGGGGCACAGAGACTGATTTTGAGTTGAGTTCAGATGGATTGTTGAGGTTCAGAGGTAGGATATGTGTTCCTGATGATGCAGAGATCAGAAGGTTGATCTTGACAGAGGCTCACTCATCGAAGTATGCGATACATCCAGGGAGTACCAAGATGTATCAAAACCTTTGAAAGGTTTATTGGTGGTCTGGGATGAAAAACACATTGCTGAATTTGTTGTTAAGTGTCTCGTTTGTCAGCAAGTGAAGGTAGAGCATTAGAAGCCTGCAAGGTTATTGCAGCCTCTACCAATACCGACTTGGAAGTGGGAGCACGTCACCATGGATTTTGTGATGGGATTGTCGAGGACCCGTAGAGGTCATGATGCCATATGGGTGATTGTGGATCGATTGACGAAATCAACCCATTTTCTAGCTACGAGAGCTACCGATACTCTAAGCTAGTTAGCGAATATGTGCGCGAGATAGTGAGGCTACATGGAATTCCAGTGAGCGTTGTTTCTGATAGGGATGCCCGTTTCACTTCCCACTTCTGGGAACGTTTTCAGGAAGCGATGGGGACCTAGTTGAGTTTTAGCACCGCATTTCATCCTCAGACAGATGGTCAGTGAGAGAGGACTATACAGACCCTGGAGGATATGTTGAGAGCATACGTGTTGGATTTTGGAGGCTCCTGGGATGACCATTTGCCACTCACAGAGTTCGTTTATAATGACAGTTTTCATATGAGTATCAGGTGGCACCATATGAGGCATTGTACGGGCGTAGATGTTGTTCCCCCATTGGATGGGAAGAGGTTGGTGACAGACAGATCTTTGCTCTAGACTTGGTTATACAAGCCTTTGAAGATGTCCATTTGATATGTGAGAGGTTACAGACAGCTCAGAGCAGACAAAAGAGTTATGCTGACAAGAGACGGAGACCACTAGAGTTTGATATGGGTGAGTCTGTGTTTTTGAAGGTTTCTCCTTCGAAGGGAATTATTAGATTTGGTAAGAAGGGCAAGCTGAGCCCAGATACATCGGACCCTTCGAGATTTTGGAGAGAGTGGGAGACAAGGCTTATAGGTTGGCATTGCCACCGGAGTTAGCTAACTAGCTCAGAGTTAAGGAAGTACCACCCAGACCTGACGCATGTAATAAGGTACGAGCCTTTGGAGCTCAATGAAAGCATGACATATGTTGACAAGTCGGTTCGGATACTAGATAGGAAAGATAAAGTGTTGAGGACAAAGATAATTCCCTTGGTGAAGGTTCTTTGGCAACATCACACGGTGGAAGAAGCTATATGGGAATTAGAGAGTTTGATGTGGGAGAAGTATCCCGAGTTGCTCACAGAATGATTGGTTCCAATTTGGAGGACCAAATTTTCTAAATGGGGGAGAATGTGAGACCCCGTATATGTATAATTGTATATATGTACATAGAAATGTAAATGGAGTTATACTATGTATTCATTAGTGAAGTATATGTGATGTAAGTCCATAAGTTAATATACACACTTGTAATAAGAGTTGTGATTGTACGTACAAGTTACATTATATATGAATATGAAGAAATGGAATTAAACATGTGATGAATGTGAGTGGAATGGAATATGAGTGGTGTGGTAAATGGAATGAAGAATTGCATAAGTTGTACACTTCCATTTAGTCTATATTATACACCTTTGGTTATACGTAGATTTTACACAAGTTTTTAAGTGTATGAAGTATGAATGGATGTCATTTTCATGTCTCCAAGATGATCGAATGAGAAAATGACTATGGCAACAAATTAAGGATGTTTGGGTGTGAGTTGTTTCAGAAAAACTGTAAAAAATCTAGAAAATATGAAGGACAGATCGATCTCATAGGATGAGAGATCGATCTGGAAGAGCCAGAATAGTCTTATTTGAGGTATGGAACAGGACAGATCGATCTCCAATGGAGCCAGATCGATCTTCTAAACATTCTGTAAAATGCAGATCGATCTTTAATGGAATAGATCGATCTCATTAGCTCTATGTTTGGAGCAGATCAATCTCAAGCTTCGACAGATAGATCTCATGCTTAAAATGCCATGGAAAAGAGGAATTTAAGGGGACCAGATCGATCTCCTCCTTTGCAGATCAATCTCATCAAGCTATTTCTATAAAAAGGGCATTGAAAATCTGCAGATTTTGGGACAAAACCATTTCCTTCAATTTTCAACTCAAAAACCTAGCTTTTTCTCGCTAAATCCAACCATTTTCAAGGGGATTTGAGGGAAGACTTGTCACGACCCAATTCCATTCTCTTTAACCGAAAATCACTGAAAATTTTTCGCGTTTTACTGTTACCTTACCCGGTCGTGAACTAAACTCACCACACACTGTTGGGCTGTGAGCCAATAATAAACACCACATCTCATTCATTCTCAATTAATTAAAACGATGTCATACATGTGCATTTAATCGTGTACTTATAAGAATACATGTTTTACTGACATCTACATCCCCCATAAGTACAACTCAAAAGAATACGGTGCTTTTACATTGTTTAGATACAAAAAGAATCACTGTGTATATACCTCTTAGCGGTGGAGATGCAGCGGAGTCCAAAATAATACGCCTCAGTCCTCACTGGGCTACTATGCACGCTCTGTAGGGGGGAAAATAGAGTGGGATGAGCAACCACACGCTCAGTAAGGCAATAATGCAAGCATGGTAGATAACTACTCTATCTACATGCTGATAGTGTTATGCATAAATCATTTATAGTAGGAGCATGAGGAATAAAACTATGCCATGTGAATATACATATATATCCTGTATCAAAATCATGTGCATTGGCATATAAAACATGGTAGAGACATCATGTATAAATCATCTCATGCTCAATCTCATTTAAATTCATTAAAGGGTAATTCTTTAAGAAACTTCCTTTTTAAACCAACACCATAACACCACCAAATCAACTCACAAACCACAACCACATTTACATTCCACAATTCACGCATGTGTATAAATCTAGGTCACTATATCAAAAGTGCCTATGTGAATCATTACATCATAAATCATCCCAGACCACATGCATCCAGGTGTGCGGGGTATCATGCTGGCACGAAGATGGATTATCCCTCGCCAGACTTTCTCATCACATAACCATCATGCGGTACATCGTACTCCATGTGATATACACGGTACAGCGTACTCCGCAACTCATATAGTGGTCGGGGGTGCCATTACTAGGTCTTATCTACCCCATACCAAGAGTTTTCCATATTCCGTGAAGGAGAGCCTCCCTGCCGAACAGAGCCTCCCTGCCTAACAGAGCCTCCCTGCCTCCTCGGGCTTAAGGATGTTAGCTTAAGGATGTAGGGCTTAAGGATCCTTTTCGTAAGAGAGCCTCCCCACCGAACAGAGCCTCCCCGCCTAACAGAGCCTCCCTGCCTCCTCGGGCTTAAGGATGTTAGCTTAAGGATGTAGGGCTTAAGAATCTTACCGTGCCCATGTAGGAGAGCCTCCCCGCCTCTTTTGGCTTAAGGATGTTGGCTTAAGGGTCCCACCGTAAGAGAGCCTCCCTGCCAAACAGAGCCTCCCCGCCTAACAGAGCCTCCCTGCCTCCTCGGGCTTAAGGATGTTAGCTTAAGGATGTAAGGCTTAAGGGTCTTACCCACTTTCACAACCCTATACGAATCCCATTGTACAAGCTTGTGCGAGCAAAGCTCTAGCACGACTCATGCATCATGCATCTTCTCATAAAGAGGCGCGTACGAGCATAGCTCTAGTACGGTTATACTCATAAGACAACCACTCAAAATCCACGTACGAGCAGAAGATCCAGTACTGTTTATAAATATCATTATAGATTCCAAATCAAGGTGCGAGCTAGGCTCCAGCACGTTTCATACAAATGAAAACATAGAAATCCAGCGCGAGCGAGGCTCTAGCGCGATTTATGTCATACAAGTGTGATAGGCGGCTCATATACAATTCATCAATCCCGGCAATTCGGGTTTAGCACTCACAAATGCTTTTCTACAACAACAATACAATACTAGCCGTCCTATCTACGAGCTTGCTTAAAACCAAGCAATTCGTTTTGGAAAAACATCAAAACATTAGATTTATGCAATTATTAGCCTTACTATCCCATTTCATAAAATCCACTTCAAATCCAAAACCACGCATATACTCGTCATCATTCACGAATATCATCCATCATTTATTTGAGCAATTCATGCATTTCATACAACACCCAATTTTCACCCACAAGTTCAAAGTACGAGCAGCTACCTCTATATACTCACAAAATTCCCTTACCTGGAATCGCGATGCGTGATTCCACTTCCTTAAGCTGCTTACTCGTACGGTTCGGTTCGCCTTCAACGAACTCTTCGGGGACTGCACAAAATCATATCCCGCATTATATTCGATCCATACAATGCAACCCTTGCGCTTGCTATAGTCAATTTAACCTATAGCCTCTATTAACGCTTATATGGCCTCGTTTCATTACTTTACCCATAACTCGAGTCTATGGATCTTCTTAGGCCTATTAACTTATTCAAAATCGATGTTAAATCGACATTAAGCTCATAGTGTTCATATTCCATGAATTCCCTCACTATGGCATTTATCAATCATATACATACCCATTTTCACAATTCCTCCTACTCACCAAGTAATTCCATCTAACCCTCTAAAATCATAACATTACCCCAATAACAACTTTAGCATGCCATAACCCATAAGCTCATTCAATCCCACATATCCTCACATTATACCCATTTTAGATTTCTAGGTCACACCAATTCCACTACATTCCTAGGTAGTTTATACATCAATACTCATATCAATCAACTCCAAAATCAATTAAATAGCTAATGCATTTGGATTGGAGTGTTAGAATCTTACCAATATGATTTCTCTTCTTGCTCCAATTGGTAATGCCCTTAACTCCTTCAATTCCAAGAATGGGAAAATGCCCTCTCACTATGTTGTTCTTCTCCTTAATAGGAACAACTTTGCTTCTAATGATCTCTCTCCAAATCTCACTGAAAATGGCTGATTTTTGAGAGGGAAAGTTAGGTTTTTTTTTTGGGTTGAAAATGGGAGGTTAATATGTTTTTCCGAGATTTCCAGATTTTCAGCTCTCCTTATATAGAAATGGCTTGAGGAGATTGATCTGGTCCAAGAGGAGATCGATCTGGTCCCTTAAAATCCCTCTTTTTCACGGCATTTTTAAGCCTGAGATCGATCTGTTGAAGCAATGAGATCGATCTGTTGAAGCATGAGATCGATCTGTCGAAGCATGAGATCGATCTGGTCCCAAACAGAGAGCTAAGGAGATCGATCTGGGTGTTTGAGGATCGATCTTTTCACTTACAGAATGCTTGGCAGATCGATCTGGCTCCATTGGAGATCGATCTGCTCTATTCTTTCGCCCAAATAAGAGTATTCTGGCTCTTCCAGATCGATCTCTCATCCTATGAGATCGATCTGGACCTCATGTTTTCCAGATTTCCTGCAGTTTCTTTGCTGCAACTCATACCAACACATCCTTAATCTATTGCCATGGCCATTTTCTCATCCATCCACCTTTATAACTTGAGTGCATTCATTGTATGTTCAAAGGCATGCTACATAAAACCAAATGGAAGCATAACTCCATTCCATTTTACCACACTACTCATCTTGAGTCTCAATCACATCCCTCACATGCCAGAATTCATTTCTTCATATTCATACTCAATGAAACTTGTATGTACGTTACAATTCATATTACACATACATACATTGAATCCATGGACTTACATCAATCATAATTTACATTTCAAGTCCATTCAAATTATTCGATCCAATTACACATATTACCCTTTTACATATACGGGGTCTTACAAGACTATTAGAGGCAAAGTTGTTCACATCAAAGAGGAGAACAACATAGTTTGGAGGAATTTTCTCATATGTTGGATTGAAGGAATAGGGGGCATTTCTATTTGGAGCAAAGAGGAAATCCAAAGAGGTGAGTTTCTAAAGCACCAACTTAAGTACATTGTTGAGCTATTGATGTTAGGGTTGATTGGGGTCCTTAGTATTGTTAGAAACTATCTAAAATGCATTGGAATGATTATGACCTAGAAATGGTCTAGAGTGGGAAAGTGGAATGTATTGAGGTTAGTGAGGAATGGGATATCTAGAGGTGAAAATAATGTTATGGGTATGATTTTAAGTTGTTGTTAGTGAATAGATTATGATATTTACCACAAGAGGTAAAATGTGTATTTAAGGCATTGGATAAATGCATAGTTGAATAAGAGTTAAAAGCGTTAACTCAAGTGTTTGATGAATGAATTGCAGCTCCAGAGGATACACCGGAGCAAGGCGAACCAAGAGCGCAAGAGGCTAAGAGGAAGAGAGAGTCGCACTCAAGTAAATTGAGGTAAGGGAATTGTGTGGACTCTTAGAGATATCTGTGCGCAATTTGGGCGATTAAATGCTTTGCTAGAATGCATGAGACATTAGGAAATGAAATTGGGTGATTGAAGGGCAAAAGTTGGGTGTTTTGAGAAATGTGTATGAAAACAAAAGCATAAAGCTTTTAAAATCATGTTTTATTGCTTTTTAGCAAATGATTGGTAGGTTGGCTTACATTTGAAATGATTTGTAAAAGAAATGAGTTGTTTTGGTTTTGTTAACCACATTTTGCAAAGAATTGAGCCACCTACATGGTTTTCGTGAGAATGAAAGTGTGCTAGAGTATGACTCGCACAAGATTTGACGTGTTTTATACACATGAGTGCTGGAGCTTAGCTCGCACTAGTTTTCACATGGATTTTTACTAGTTTTGGCATGGTGTTGGAGCATAACTCGTATTAGATGCCCACCTTACTTGTTGTCGTGCTTGGAGCTTGGGTAGACTGGGTGTCACACCGATTAAATAGGCTCGCACATGCATTGTTTTGACATGTTGATAGTCGTGTTAGGAGCTTCAGGTAGATAAGATGTCGTATCGATTAAATAGGCTCACACGTGTGTTTTCAAGATGTGGCATGATATGATGTGTTGATGTGGGTCCACGAAGTAGGTTGCACTGTGCAGATAGCATGGAGTACGATGTGCCATGTTGAGATTGTGATATGTCGTCTTCGAACGAGATCTGCTATGGACCGACGGGCTGGACTTGACCCACCTCCCGTGTGAAAGTAGATCGTGATGATAACCCGCACACCTGATCCATGTAGCCGGTATCACAGGATATGGCCATAGTCTTTGAGGATATTTCCCCTTGTTGTATTGCCTATCTCACATGTCTATTGCTTTATGAATAAATCCATGTTTGAAATGTTTTGTGGGTCAGGATAGTCCAAGGGAGGGACCGAATCCTGACTAGTGTTGAATTGTTTTGAGATGAAAGTATGTTAATGGTTTTTAAAGTGCACTGATGCATGATGATTAATGCCATGCCTTATGTATAAAATATGCATGATGGTTAATGCCATGCTTTAAATGGGTTTTGTGCACTAAATTTTAATAGCATGAATTGCTTTACATACCATTAACACAATCATACACTCATGTTTTTGAGATAAAATGATGAACTAAATGCTTTTGAGCATGGCATCACAATCACGTAGATAGTGCAGTATCTACCTGTTCGCATGATTGCCTTACTAAACGTGTGGTTTGCTCACCCCCTTATTTTCGCCTCTCTACAGAGATTTGAGTATAGATTGAGAGCGACTGGAGGCTTTCCCATTTGGTATCCGCTGCATCCCATCGCGTAAGGTATACACACTTGAATTATTTTGTATCTAAACTAGATATAGCACAATAGCATTTTGTATGTAAACAGTGGGGATGTAAAGCAATGTAAACACTTGTAAACAGTAACTCTGATGTATCTATAAAAGTGTTTACTTCTAGAATTATATTGCTAATTGAATTGTTATGGATGGATGAGGTAGACATTAGCAGACAACCCAACCATTGAGTGTGTAGCTGATCACGATCGAGGTAAGGTAAGAACACATAATGAATAATGCATGAAAATGTGAAAAATTTGCGCTGAATTGTAAGTTGAGGGTCGTGACAAAAAAAGTGGGATTTTGGAAAAGTTCATAAAAAACAAGGACAGTATGTTCTTGAGTCTCTTACTATTTTTTTAGCATGTCAACTGGTAAGCTGGCTTAAATGGTTTGCAAGAAAATAGTGTATTTTGTTTTAATAACCTTTCATTCCACACAAATGAGCCACCTCCATGAGTTTTATGGAAATAAAGCATGCTAGAGCGTTGCTCGCATGAGATTTGACGTGTTTATACATGCATTAGTGCTGGAGCGGTGCTCGCACTAGAGTTTTACATGCATGAGTGCTGGAGTATAGCTCGTACTAGTTTTCACATGGATTTTATGACATGGTGCTGGAGCATTGCTCACACTAGATGTTCATTGCATGTTTGCAACTATGCTAGAGATTACTCGCACGTGATTTTATTACATGTTGGGAGCCGTGCTAGGAGCCTCGGGTAGACTATGTGTCAGACCGATTAAATAGGCTCGCACGTACGATATGAGATGTGGCATGATATGATGTGATGATATGGTCCCACAGAGTACATTGTACCATGTATGGATATTATATATATATACCGTCTTTGGACGAAGGATAGATTTGCTATGGACCGACGGGTTGGACGTGACTCACCTACTGTACAGAAGCAGATAGAGGTGATACCCCGCACACTAGGATCCGTGTAGCCTGGGATCACAAAGGATATGACCATAGTCCTAGTTATTACCTTTATTATTATTATTATTATTATTATTATTATTATTATTATTTTCCAAATATCATATGTTACTTGGTTTATGATAAATCCATGTTTTTTTTTTAATTGTTTTGTGGGTCAGGACAGTCTAAGGGAAAGGTTGTGTCCTGACGAATGCTAATTTGTACTGATTTGTGTTGAGTATGAACTGCTTTTAAGTGCACCTCGCATGATGATTTTCCATGCTTTATTTACGACTTATGCATGATGATTTTTCATGCTTTATTTATGACTTGCAAATTGACAAAAAGCTTGACAAATCTCAAAAAGACATTGGGATGTGAGTCAAGCAAGTAATTTCTTAAAGAGAAGCTTTTTAAAATCCTCCTCTGTTAAACTCATTAACGAGTAAAAAATGAGAGATTTAAGAAGAGAAGAAAGAAGAAAATAAAGAAAAGAAACCCAAAATCAAAACCTAAAGTTGAAATAAAAAAAGTAATATATATATATATATATATATATATATATATATATATATATAATGAGATATCGATTATAAAGAAAGGGAAAGAAAAAAATAGACTACAATTTTTTAAATATTTGTTAATCTTAAAATTTAGACTATCGTTTTAGATTATATTTTTAAATTATGGTTTTAGATTATGGTTTTTTGAAATAGAGTAGTTATAAAATTTTAAAAAGGTCAAGAAACATAGTTAAAAACATTAGATTACGGTTTCTTAAAAAAGGATAGTCTATATATTTTTTCTAACCGTAGCCTATTATTATTTTTCTAGTAGTATTATCTTGGCAACTATGTTTAGACTCAACCTAACAATTAACTATTTTATCAACTAATTACAAGTAAAACAATCACTTCAAATTAGGTTCTTCAATCACTTGTAACGTTCTGATTCAATAGAATTGGACTAAACTTTTCTTTTCTTTACCTATATTTGTCAATAATCAGTGTAACACCTAATTCCTTTCGTTAATCTTATTAATCAACTCAATTTGTAATTTCATTTAGTCCTGGCCTCAATTCGTATACCTGTAATGTGATTTCCATACATTCCATCATATAGACCTATCATTTAATTATAATTGATTCAATCCAATAATTTTCTACAAAAGAATGCAATTGAGCTTGACTTGATTAATGCATCACATTTCGCTTACAAGTTATAATTGACATCTAATACAGCCTAAAAACTACATTTGATATCTATTATAACCTATTGTTACATCCCAAAATGAATTACATAATATGTGCATAGCCATGTCTGACATACAAACCAAGATATTATAGCCTATGTATATACCTTCAAAAAAGTCATGTAAATGGTAGGACGATGCTCTCATAGCCTGCTTCAAAAGATGACACTCTCTCTGAGCCTAGCGTAAGTTATCTGTGGAGGAAGGGAAAGGGGGTGAGCTTAACGCTAAGCAAGAGTACATGCAGAAGGGAAGGTAAAACAACATGCATACATCATTTAAAACATGGTAAGGCAATCTTAATTCAAAACATACTTATTTCAAAATCATACTTAATTAAATCATACCATATGAGTAGTATAAATATTAGCATGAAAATAAGTCATGATTGGATGCATATTTATACATCATAGCTTAAATCATATGCTCATAAAACTTTAAACATAAGTTGTAGACTAGGTGGTTTATCCAATTAGTACTTATGTAACTTACTTACATCCTGATATGGGAGCCCTTAAAAGGAAGGTTAACTTATGGCCATGGTTAGGGTTTCCTCAGCCTCACTGGATTTGTGAGTACTAAAAATGTTGTTGACTTTTCTAGATCATACAACCTTACTTACATAAAGGCATAAAATGCCACATAGAGGGGTGGATATGATATGTCCCTTAAGCACTTACTAATGGTGGCCTTACCATCAGTTAAAACATTTAAAAAAACATACATAGCGTGATTCCAAATCATAAGAAACATAATCATAACTTTGAAAGCATAATTCATAAGTAAATAGGACGGTTATCACATGGAATCATCCTTTCATAGTTTAAACATATTGATCCCACTCTAAAGCAAGCTAAACATATTCTGAGGAAACCATTTCTATGCACCAGTTTGGTTTAAATAACTAAAACAAGTTTTATTATGCAATTTTCTCAAAATAAAATTCTTTGACACATTTTGTGAGATCTTACTTAATCTATCAAATATGAGGGTCCATCCCTTGCCTTGAGGAATCAATCCCTTAATGCAAAATATGACTTTTCAATAAGCTTTTTAACTCTTAAGCATATAAAAACATCTTAAAGCCTGGATGCATGCTCAAAACAAATATACACCCGTTTCTCAACATGAAATCCCTTAACTTTAGGGAATTGCAACACTTAGTTTTGGTCCCCTTAGCACTAAGCTAGGTTAGGCAATGCATTTATATTGCTTAACTTCCCCTAAATGAGCTTTTAGCTACAAATACAAATCAAACAACCTTAGCATTCATGCATTACTTACTTAGACTTCCATAAACTTAAACATTTTTCCTAAACTCATTACCACCTTCAATTTCCCTTAAATCTTAGCTTAACAACCTTTACTCAGACGATCTTATTGGTTTTCTCAATCATCTCATCACCATAACCCATACCACATATTTCTCACATCAATTCTAACATCATCTTATTTATTAATACCCACTAATAAACTCTTAATTCACATAACCCCAAAATCATTAAGGGTTTAAACCCTAAATCATCATTCCATAATTTATTTCAACAATCTATTTTAGCCCATCAATAACTCATATGTCAATCTCAACATAGACTTATCTTGGAATTTTAGAAAATCCTTACATTGTCTAACTAATAAAGAGAGAGTGAAACCCTTAAATGTCTCTCTAAGCTCCCAAACCAACAACTAACCTTTAAACCATAAATAATCATCAAATTAACATTTAATAACCATAATTACATCAACCAAAATTAATTCAAGGAAAAAGCCTCATACCTCTAATCTCTTCGTTTCTTCTACAAATTCCTTTTGTTCTTCACTTATCCCCCTTTTTTACTTTCAACCAAATTCACACTCTCACTTGGTGTTTATGGAGAAATGAAGGTAAATGATGGAGGATTGGGGTACGGTAGTTGTCTTTTTCTCTTATTTTTTTTCCTTTCATTATCTTTTTCCTTTTTGTTTTCCCGTTCTTTTTATTTCCTTTGATTTTCCTTTTGCTTTTCTCAGCCCTATGTCTTTTACAACCTAATTTATGGTTTCAGTTGCTTAGGGGATCGATCCTCCTCCTTTAAAATCTCTCGATGAGGCATTTTGTGAAAAGGGGATCAATCCACTTAGGAACTGGATCGATCCCTTTATACTTTCTCGTTCATGTTGTCATTCTGCCATTAGGGGATCGATCCCGTAGGTATCGGGGATTGATCATATCCTCATTTCATGTAAAATTTTGGTTTCTACCCTTTGGCAATCGATCCATTTAAAGGAAGAAGTTGATTTCTTAGCCTGTAACACTTCTCTTTTGAAGTTTTAACCCAAAAAATACCCGACATTCATATCCCAAGTTCCTTCAATTCCTTAATGCCTCAAAATCACTTCTCAATCTATCAATATACACATATCATTCAACATTACAACATCCTCAACAATTCTATGATCCTAATCCTTTATCCACACATAATATTTCACAAAGACACACATGTAACATCAACTAACATAGCTCAACTTAGCATCAATATCATAAATCCTTGGTAATAATGTATCAATGACTTTTACATTTATGTCCAGCCCATAATAAGTTCGTACATATACTATTTTCATTTAATCATTATTTAACTATTAATAAGATCACAATACTTTAAATAAACAACTTATTCAACATAGTATTGAGGGCTTATATAAGGGAAAAATTGAGGTTTCACATCCTCCTCACCTCAGGAAATTTGTTCTTCCATATTTGTCTAGCACATCAAAATAGGTGTGGATACTTCTCCTTTATCAAGCTTTATAGCTCCTAAGTGGCTTCCTCGGAGGAGTGATGTTGCCAGAGAAATTTGACCATAGGAATAAACTTTGACCTCAACAACCTTTCTTTCCTATCCACAATTTGGATTGATCGTTCATCATAACTAAGATCCTGTTGAACTTTAACGGTTCATACTCAATAAGATGGAATGGATTCAGGTGGTGCTTTTGAAGTATGGATATGTGAAAGACATTGTGTGTCACGACCTATTTTATCCTTTTTAACCGAAAATCACTGTAAATTTTTCGCGTTTTCCTTTCCTTACCCTGGTCGTGAACAAACTCAACACTACACAGTTGGGCTGTGAGTCAATAATAAACATCACTCATCATTCATTCTCAAATAAATCAAAAGAAGTGTCATTCATTGCAAGTTAAGTTATACATGACACGTTTTCTAACTTTACATCCCCCACATTACAATACCAAATGACTACTGTGCTTTGACATATTTAGATACAAAAAGAATCCCTACGTGTATACCTTTTGGCGATGGAAGCAGCGGATGTCCAAAATAAAATGCCTCAGCCCTCACTAGGCCGCTATGTACACTCTGTAGAGGGGGAAAATAGAGAGGGATGAGCAACCACATGCTCAGTAAGGCGATAATGCAATCATGGTAGATAGCTACCCTATCTACATACTGATAATGTTATGCATAAATCATTCATAATAAGAGCATGAGGAAATAAAACTACGCCATATGAGTAGACATATATCATGTATTGAAAATCATGAAATTAGGCATATAAAACATGGAAGAATCAACATGTAAAATCATCTCATGCTTATTCTCATTAATCTCATCACAAAAAGGGAAATTCATTTAAGAAACATCCTTTTCAAATCACATCACGTCTCTTTTCAAATTCCGTCAGATCTCATCATAAATCAAATTATCATTTCTTTAAATCACAAATCTCACAAGGCTCGACCCCTCTCTCGAGTCTACCCTGGATAACCAAAATCACATTCATGTATCAAAACTATGTGGTATTATGTAATATCAAATGAGACAGGTCACTGTATCTCAATAGACTATGTTGGCCAACTATGTCATAAATCATCCCATACCACACGGATCTCGGTGTACAGGGCATCATGCTGGAATGAAGTTGGGTTAGTTCTCCGTCAGACTTTCTCATCAGTATCTCAACCGCGCTGTACAACGAACTCTGTCGACCCATATCATGGTTGGGGGTGCCAGCGGTAGGTCTTATCTACCCCAATACCATGTGTAACCTATATAGTCTCAAGTGTAGTGGGAGTATTTCTAATGTCAGGTCCTAGCCCCTCATGGCCTTGCTCGCCCCTTTTGGGTTCCCTGAATAGATTAATGTTAGGTCCTATCCCCTCATGGCCTTGCTCGCCCCTTTTGGGTTCCCTAAGTTAATCCGTATTACCCTCACCACGACATCATACATACCACTGTGTGAAAACCTGTATGAGCTAATCTTTAGCACTATTCATGCATCCTCAATAATTATCCTCGTACGAGTAATGCTCTAGTACGACTTTATGCATAAAAACATGAAAAAAATCACAAACGAGCATAGCTCCAGTATGGTTATATACATAAGAAAACCAGTAAAAATCCACGTATGAGCAAAAGCTCCAGTACGGTTTACAAAACATTATCACAAATCAAATCAAGGTGCGAGATAAGCTCCAGCACGTTTCATACATGTGAAAATATCAAAATCTCGTGCGAGCTAGGCTCCAGCACAAATTAATTCACATAAACACAATAGGCGTCTCATAATCAACCAAAACAATCTCAAAATCATGATTAGCACCTCACATGTGCTATTTCATAAAGTCATTTAAACACTAGCCAACCCATACATTAATTCGCTTAAACAAAGCAATGTGTTTCGTGAAACCATTGAAAACATATGATTTATGCAATTATTAGCCTTACTATCCTTTTTTTATGAAACTCACTTTGAAACCTAAATCACATATACATACTCGTAATTATTCACACATATGATCAATCACTTTTCTCAAACATTCATGCATTTCATAAATGCCCTATATTCACCAACGAGTTCATAGTACGAGCAGCTATCTCTATATACTTACAGAATTCCCTTACCTGAATCGCGTCGCGTGATTCCACTTCTCTAAAGCTGCTTACTTATGCGGTTCAATTCCTCTCCAATGAACTCTCCAGAACTGCATAAAGTCGTATATCACATCGATTTAGTCCATATTACTCAACTCCGGTGTTTGCTATAATCGATTTAACCTATAACCTCCATTAACACTTATAAGGCCTAGTTTTATCGTTCTACTCATATCTCGAGTCTATTGACTCTTTTATGCCCATTAATTCATACCAAATCGATAATAAATCAATATTAAGCTCATAGCATTCATATTTCATCAATTTCTTCAATATGACATTTTATCAAACATCTTATATACTCATTTTCATAAATTCTTCTAAACTCACAATGTAACTTCATTTATCCATCTCAAATCATTCACATTACTTCTATAACAACTTTAGCATGCCCATAAATCATTGACCCATTCAACCATATCTTCTCACACTAGACTTATTCTAGATTTCTAGGTCACACCAATTCCATCACATCCTAGGTAGTTTTAGCCATCAATACATATCAAACTCAACTTCAAAATCAATAATTAGACAATGTATTTGGGCTAAGGTATTAAAAACTTACCATATCTAGTTTCTCTTCTTGCTCCAACTAAAAATGTCCCTTGCTCCTTCAATACCACAAATGAGGCTTTGAATCCAAAGTATGTTGTTCTTCTCTTTGATAGGAACAACTTTATATCTAATGGTCTTTCCTTAAATCTTACTGGAAATGGGTGGATTTAGGAGTGAGAAAGTGAGGTTTTTAGATTGAAAATGGGGGAGAATGGTTTGGTTTCGTGATTTGCTGATTTCATTGCGCCTTTTTATAGAAATTGCTTGATGGGATCGATTTGTCGAAGTATGAGATCGATCTGGTCCTCTTAAATCCCTCCATTTCTCGACATTTTTCAAGCATTAGATCGATCTATCGAGACATGAGATCGATCTATTTTCAGACAGTAGCTTAAGGAGATAGATTGGGCTAAGAAGGAGATTGACCTGCTCCAACCCGAGAGCTAAGGAAATTGATCTGCTTGCATCAAGGATCGATCTCTTCTTTACCGAATGTTTAAAAACTTAATCTGGCCCTATTGGAGATCGATCTGCCCTACTATATTGCTGAATAAGAGCATTTTTGGCTGTTCCAGATGGATCTTTCTTTCCATGAGATCGATCTGGCATTCATATTTTTCAGATTTTGCTACAGTTTTCTGCAGTAACTCATGCCAAACATCCTTAATTTGCTGCCATGGTCATTTTCTCATCCAACCACCTTTAAGACTTGAAAATGACATCCATTCATACTTATACACATTAAAACTTATGTGCACTCATTGTATAACCGAAGGCATATAATACAAAGCTTAATGAGAGTACAAAGGTGACAAACCCATATTTTATGTGGCTTGTTCCTTATGATTCCTATGTGTATGAACACTTTATTATTATAGATGAATCATGAGAAGAGTATTTACTTGATTTAAGTGTTAGTGAAATGCTTTAACACTTAAAAGCTACATAAAAGTAAAAAAAAGGGCTATGAGAGCCACATGGCTAAACTGAGTGGATCTGAATCATTCTGACTGAAGAGAAGAACTTAAAATGAGAAAATATAGAGCGCTCATGAAGGAAAGTCGATTTGATTTAGTCCTGAACACAGAGAACAAGAGTAAAAGCTAAAAAGGGTAAAACGAACCTTTTTAACGATTTAAGGTATTTAAGGCACATTTACCTACTGGAAACGACTAAAACGTAAAGACGATAGTGTAAAACATAAGATATGATACTTTCAAAATTTTGAGAAAAAATCAACTTGGTCAATGATTAAGGAAAAAGTCAACTATAATTAAGAAAAGTGGACTTTTACCCTATTTCACTAACCATGGTTAAAAATTAACCTAAGTATGAAGAAAAATTTGGAAAAAATATTTTTGGTCAGAATACAAGATAATCATCCTCGAAAGTAAGGAAAATTTACTCGGATGGATTCCAGATTAAATTTAATGGGTAAAAATGTAATGGGCCAAAGTGAAGATTTTAAAGCCCATTAAGGTATACTAAGTGTAGATCGAATTTCTTAGGTCCCTTAGACCAAATTGTTGGACCGATTGATAGGCCAAATAATTAGGCAATTAAAGGCTTGATGTATAGTAAAAATTTTAGACTGAAAGCCCATTAGGAAGGCCTAAACCGAGAGGCCCAATTGTAAGGCCTAAATGGATTAAAATTAAGCCCATTAGTTAAAGGTAACTATTGTTATTTTGGTAACCATTACCTAAGCTTTTTGAAGTCAATTTAGATGGCTGGAAAGTAAGGCTTAATGGTTAAGTAAATGGCTTATAAAATCAGCCACCACATGGTCTTCTTCAACACATCATTCTCGGCTAGAAGAAGAAACCATTAAAACACATTTATCCAAGCTTTCTCTCACTGAAAATCACTAGGATTTAGGCATATTTGGAAATTGCATTCTCCATGAAAGTTGTTCCAAATTGAGAGGAGAGTGACATATGTTGGAATTGGCTATCAAGGACCCATAGTGTGCAAACCGTGAGGCTTCAAAGTTTTGGCCAAGTGTGAACACAAATACTAGGTATAATTTTAAGCTTTCAAATTCATATATGTTAATGTATGAATGATTTTAAGTATATTGGTATATGTTTTAAGCATTGAAACATATGAAATCACTACAAATATGGTTTGACCGAGAGTGAGTAGTGATAAATTGATGAATGCCCATATGATTTTAAGTCATAAATGAGTTGATGTACATGTGTTCATGATTATGGTATAGTTAGAATTAATCAATTTGATTAATTGATACATGAATTTAGTTGGCAATCAAGGTGTTTGATAAAATGCCTAAATGAACTAAGTGAAGCTTAAGAACATTGCCAACCAAATGTTTGTGAAAATGCTTAAATGAATAGGCTAAATAAATGGAGATGGACGACATGCCATGGTGTGACCGATGACATGGGATGCTCTCAGCCATGGAATGTGGCCGAGAGGTCCAATGGGCCAAGCCCAATTGATTTTGGTCCAATGTGATGTAATGGGTCTTGGATAAACCCAATAAGAGTTGGTGGGCCCCAAAAGCCCAATAGGCTCAACGAAAATGAATAGTAAAATGAAAATGGGCTTAAGGCATAGTTAGGCCCCATCAAGTGAAATATATTGTATTTAATGTGAAATACAATAGGAAAAATATAATTAACCTGATAAATGGTTATATGCAGCTCTAGAGATTATTGGAGGAGTGAATTAGACTGCTGGATCGAGCAACATTGAGAAAGTAAAATTTCTCGAGTGATTGTAGGTAAGGGACATTTGTGAGTAGTTAGAGATACCTGCACGTATTTTTGTCTGCTTCTACATTCACTTAAAAACTCTGAGGGTCAGAAAAAGTGAATAATAATTATTGTGACCCGATAGTGATAAATTACGATTTGACCCTTATTTAGGAAAAAAAGGTTAACCTTTGGGAAAAGTTGTAAAGAGAATGGAAACCACAATTTCAGTGTTTTTACTGCTGTCTAGCAGAAGAGGAGGTAGATGGGCTAATGATTTCTTGGTTGATGAGAAATAGCACAATTTATAGTGCTAATTTTGATATTTTGAAAATCATCCCTTTTTAAAGAGCCATCTATCGAATTATGTGAGAATAAATCGTGCTAGAGCATAGGTCGCACTTGATTTCATATATTTTCCACATGTATTAGTGCTGATGTATGATTCGCACTAGATTTCCATGACATATATGATAAAGTGCTGGAGTTATTACTTGTACTCAGTTTTATATGATTTATGCATGAGAGAGTGCTGGAGCGATTAGCTCGTACTCGAATTTTACATGAGATGCATGACAGAGTGCTAGAGCGTTGACATAGTACTTGAGCGATTACTCGTACTTGATTTGCTGAGTTTTATGCATAGCATAGTACTGGAGCGATTGCTCGTACTTGATTTGAAACATGAACTATGCATGACCTAGTTGCTGGAGATTTACTCGGACTAGAGTTGAGCTTGTGATGTGAAACAGTGTTTGAGTAGAGTGTCGACTGTGGGTCACGCTCAAAGGCGCGCACTGTATTTTATGTGATATATAAGACATGTTGAAAAACCATGCTGATTTCTTCGTGTAAACTGAGTGTCGCACTGTAGAGATGTTCACATGTGGATTTAGAGACGTGGTATTTATATTCCATGGTTTGAGGGCTAAGACCTATGGCAGGTACCCCGACTATGAGGTAGGGTCCACAGAGTACGTTGTACCGTGCGAGTGGCATGGAGTAGATTGTACCATGTGGTGTTATAGAGTTGAGGAGTTTATAGCTGGCGGTTGTGATGGACTGACCCCACTCCCGTTGCAGCAGTGATTGCCCCGCACACCGAGTACTGTGTTACCTGGGAACACATTATAAGATATGGCCATAGTCCAGGATATTTTTACATTTAACCATAGAGTCTCTCATGTTATATCACCTGATTGATTTATTTATGATATGGATGACTTGAGGGATGGGTCGAAATCCGATTATTGTGTTGTGAATGATTAAATTCCATATTTACTGTGATTTTAATGTAAATGGCATGATTTAACTAAAGGCATCGTGATATTATAAAAATGCATTATTTTGCACTACATGTCTACATTTGAGAACGAAAGCATGATTTCTGTACATGGGATTTAATCTGTACAGGTATGTGTATATATTTTAAAGACATGTTGTTAAAGTGAGTTAAGGAAATGATATTTTTGAGGCATAACATTATTTTGAGTAGATAATGTAGACGTCTACTTGCTTGCCTGATTTCCTTACTGAGCTGGGAGCTCACCCTTTTTTTTACACCTCTCTACAGAGCATCCATAGTAGAGCGATTTCGAGAGAGGGATAATGTTCTTGTTGTCCGCTGCTATCTCCTATCAATTGACAGGTATACATATTTTGTACGATTTTGTATCTAAACATATAAACAACACAGTGATGTATACGATATATATTATGGGGAATGTATTTGTATTAGATTTTATATGAGCTCACATGTATTATAAAAGAAGTTACAATCAGAGATAATATATTAACATTTATGTATGATAATGGATGATATGGTAAACGAGGATGCTGACATCGAATAACAGCCCAACCGTTGATAAGGAGAAAGGTAAGTTAAAATGCAAAAAATTTATAGTGGTTTTGGTTAAGTCATGAGGGTCATGATAGAATGGTATCAGAGCAGAGGTTGGTCTAGTGTGAGTCGGTGTTTGTAAATAGGAAAGTGTACATCCCCATAGTACTGTGCTGTGTTTAGATACAACTATGTATAATAGATGGGAAACAGACTAATTCATGATTGTGAATGCAGGAATTTAGCTTATATGGCGAATACTCGTAGTGGTAGAGGGACGAGAGGTAGGGCTCGAGGCTGTAGAGATAGGCCTGAGAGTCGAGCTACTATTGAGCCATTTCCTACCCATGAGACTCCAGGTGCTACTGAGGTACCCGAGAGTGTTGAGGCACGCTTCACGAGGTTAGAGCGTAGCCTAGAGATGATAGTCGAGATATTGGCACAGACGATGCCTGGTAGGCAGGGACAAGAGGCAGGAATTGTGATAAGAGAGCCAGTTTTCCCTGATACGCCTACACAGACAGCTCATGCACCGCGGACTACAAATACTCCAACACCCCCACCAATTTCGGGTAGTAGTGGATTAGGGTATAGATGTGATCTGGATCGATTGCGACAGTTCTAGAAGTTTAGACCTCCATCTTTTAGTGGGGTTAAGGACCCTGTTGCTGGTGAGGAGTGGGTTGGAGAGATGGAGAAGCTTTATGGATTCTTTGAGTGTATGACAACGGAGATGGTCGCATTTGCTGCATTCCTACTGAAGGGATCTGTTGTGACGGCCAACCCCTGCCCAGCCAACCCCTGCCCGGCCAACCCCTGCCAACGGCCATGGCAACCCTTCTTGGGCCCATCGACAACGTTGGTGGTCCAACAACGGGTGGTCCAACAACGGGTGGTCAAACAACGCCAACAAGTCCAACGTATTGTCCGCTTTGGGCCGAGGCCCGCACGGTTTTGTTCCATTCAGGGAAATTCCCCTCAGAACGCGTCCTCGGAGGCTCGAACCAGGGACAACACCCTTAGTTCTTGCACTCCTGATGCCAATGAGCCAGGTAACGACCCTTGACCCTTGAAAATCGGGGAATTTTTTTTTTTTGAATTTAATTTACCCACTTATTCCCTTAATCACTTAGGTTGCATTCTTGCTCAGTGTCAAATCGCTTTTCCTAATTCTTAATCCGTAATTATATTTAAATTCCATATTTTGACCCATATAGTCTATAGAAATTTCGGCAGCATAACGACTTACATATGGGCCTACCCACCTGCAATTCAGTTGTTTTAACAATCTTAGATATCCACAACTACCAAGCATACTTTCCAATCAACATTTACAACTCAATACATTCATATCGATTAATACCAATCATTTTACAACCTAGTCCCAAGAATCATATTCTCTACATCGTTTCCTTACAAATTACATCCCAACAAAATATTCCTAATATATGTCTGTGCGTACGAATGTGTCTAGTAAAGGAATGTAATTGTATACCTTGACTGCGTGTACAAAAAGTAGCCTAAGGTAGCTCTTTCCCACCAACCTACGTCGTGTACGCGGCAAATAACGTCTATAGATCACTGCAAATAATCTGAAAGGTAGAGAGGTGAGCTTTCGGGAAAAAAAACCCAGTAAGAAACGCATTTAAAATGATCATGGTGGCTAAATCGTATTAATTGCATGATAAAACCAAAAGATACGTTTCTTTACAAATATCACATAGATTTCAAAGAGCGTATATATAAAACATAATTGATAGAAGAATAATTTTGAAGAACAAATCTATTCAGTTACATCACAATCTATCGAAACATACAAAACTCCAGAATATTTCAAAACCGATAGAACTTCAAAAGCATAACTGATGTAAAAACATATATCGGAAGATCAAAATCATTTAACATAGTTCATATCGATGGAGGTTTGGATAACTTATAGAGGGAAGTCATAAATATGCCCGAAGGCAGGATTCATATACATTCATATACGCCACAAAGACGCGCACGACAAAAATACATTGACCGTATGGCACTTTGCATCTGTAGGACTCAAGAGGTGGCCCCCAACAGTCACACAGATTGTGTGGCACTTTGCTCCCACATATCTCAAGAGGTGGCCCTCACGATCGTATGTCTTTGTGAACCGCGTGGCACTTTGCTCCCGTCGGACTCAAGAGGTAACCCCCACAGTAACATAGACTGCGTGGCACTTTGCTCCCACAGAACTCAAGAGGTGGCCCCCACGTTCGCATGTCTTTGTGAATCGCGTGGTACTTTGCTCCCACAGGACTCAAGAGGTAACCCCCACAGTAACATAGACTGTGTGGCACTTTGCTCCCGTCGGACTCAAGAGGTAACCCCCACGTTCACATGTCATTGTGAAAATTGCGTGGCACTTTTCTCCCACAGAACTCAAGAGGTAACCCCCACAGTAACATAGACTGTGTGGCACTTTGCTCCTGTCAGACTCAAGAGGTAACCCCCACAATTCCACTATACAATGCCCTTTTTGTCTTAAAGCAGAGTTTTCAAAATCTTACTTGGGTTTTTATAGCTCATTAACTCATATCGAGTAATAAAATCAAATTTCTTGAAATCTGAAAACTCTTTCATAAAACAGAAAAAACGGTGTGGCACTTTGTTCCCGTAGGACTCAAGAGGTGGCCCCCACAATCGCCTTTCGAAAACAAATTTCATTTCTCAAACATAAGTTCACATACCAACTTTCATTTCATTCAAAAACATGAAATCAATCATACACAAGTCAAAACCATGACATTTATTCAGAAAATCATGTTTGAAACTACGCATTTAATTTCATATAGCATTTCTTTATCTCGAAAACATGATCAAATAAATCTTGGGCTCATTAGGTGTCAGGTTTTATTTTACAATCAAGGGTTGCACGAGAAGGCACGAAAACACATAAATAAATCGGGGTCTAAGGGTAGGGATACCATTACCATCTTAAATTACACCCCTTACCTCGATCTATCGAAATCTCCGTGCTCAATTGGTGACACCTCTAGTAACTCCTTTAATTCCTTCTACGATTACCTACATCGAAGTTGTAGACTTAGCACCCTATTCATGCGAATTGGGTTAAAATCGTAATTTATCATTGCTACTGCGTGTGTACGTATTATTGTATATCCTTAGGCCGACACGCACGTTTATATATTTATTCACCATTTATATATTTGCCCCTACAAGTATTAACATGTACCTTTATTATATACATCCTCATGTATACACGCATAAATATATATTTATATATATACACTCCTATATATATATATATACTTTTATTGTTTTCATGTTTTCCTATTCACATATATACAATATACGTTCTTTGTATATGCATATATATACTTTTATTTGTTTTTCATATTTCCCTATCTCATATACTAGCACACATTCATCCTATGTACATCCATACGTATATGCACCTAAATATATATATATATATATATCATTGTTTTTCATTTTTCATTATCACATGTATCCATTCTTTGTATGTACATATACTAAAACACACATTTATTTTATACTCATTTGTATGTACACCCAAGTATATAGACATTATTCATATACTCCTATTTGTATATACACCTAAGTATATACACATATTTATTTTATCCTTGGCTTCTCTTATTCATTATCAAGCATATGTACATATACTAACATACCCTTTCATTATACACACCTAGATGTATATACCCATATATATATATATATATATATTCACATAAATACATACATATATATATATTATCACTTATTTCCATTATTCAATATCACATATATATATTTTTGCCTACCTCTCATCTTTCCATTTTTTTTGTCTAATTTAATCTATAACTAACATGCTATACACATACAATACATATATATACATGCCCATCAATATACATTATACATACATGTATTTTACCTTCTTTTTTTTCTTCCATTTCTTTTTTTTTCTTTCCTTTCTTTCTTTTTCCTTTCTTCCCTCTCGGTTAGCCCAGCTGCTCACTATCCCGATTGCTCTTCTTCTTCCTCCCTTTCTCCCTCGGTTCCAGCCCTTTCTCCCTCACGATTTCTCCTGTTTGGTCTCGGTTACAGCCTCCATTTCCAGCCCCTGTTCTGCTATCCCTTAAATCCCAATTCTGTTTCCAGATTTCCTGCCCTCGGTGCTGCCTCCGGTCTCCCTCAATTCCTGATTCCCAGCTTCCTTTTCTCCCCTGTTATCATCACTTCCTGGTTGCTACTGCTTCAACTACTCTGTTCAGCTCCTATTCCCAACAGCTTTGGACCTATTCACACACCCCTGTTCTGCTCCCAACAGCTTCGGTTTCTTCTTCTCGGTGCTGCTGTCCCCCTTTCCTTCCTCTCGGTTTCCCCTTTTTTTTTTCCTTTCTCTTCTTCCTCGGCAGACTCAGCTTCCTTCTCCTCTCCCTGCCCTTCTCTTCTTTCTCTCTTCTCCCCTTCTTCTCCAGCCGACCGAGCCTCTCTTCTTATTTTCTGCTTTCTCCTTTCTCTTCCTTCCTTTCCTCTTCTCCCCAGCCGATCAGCCCCTCTTCTTCCTTTCCTTTCTCTTCTTTCCTTTCCTCTTCTCCCCAGCCGATCAGCCCCTCTTCTTCCCTTTCTCCTTTCTCTTCTCTTCTTCTGCTCTTTCTCCCGCCCAGCTCCTCTGTTTAATTTTTTTTTTCAATTGCAAACAGTGGCAGACGGAATTGGCTTTTCTAAGCCAATTCCGTACATGCCAATATATATGTATATATATATTATATTAGTATTTAGGTATTATTTGTTATGTATTTGTATTGTTATTATTATTACTATTATTGTATATATATATATATATTTTGTTTCCATTTTATTTTAAATATCTTATACATTATACCTTACAATACATATATATATTTGTCATATATATATATATTATACCTATGTATATATATATATATACATATACCTTCCCTTTTATTTAAATGTCTAGTATGTATGTACATATATATATACACATATTCACCTATGTATATATCTACATATATACATTTTCTTATATAATTTATCCAAAAACATAATATCATGCCTTCCATGAAATTTTTCTTATTCCGAAAATGAAATAGTACGGGACTCCATCATTCTTCATAAATTCTCGATACAAGTGTTTTACATCAACAATTTTTCATTTAACAAATTAAAATTCTCTAATCCCTCTATACTCACATTTGTCTTATCACTCCTTGTATCTTTGGGTTCCCGGTCATTCACGGACTTCTCGGTCCCTATAGTCCTCGAGTCCTACAACGAATATTCACACTTTCATTAATATATATTATTTCCATTTTTATATAATCTAGTTAAACGTAAAAAATTTGTGGGGTTTACATCTGTAGAGCATTGGTGGAAGTCCACCAAACCCATATTGAGAGCTCGACATACAGATATTAGTTGGGAGATATTTTGGGATGCCTTTAGGAGGTAGTTTGTTCCAGTTACTGCACAACGAAAACTACAGGTTGAGTTTTTAGGACTGAACCAAGGGAGTTTGTCCATGGACGAGTATGAGACTAGATTCTTATCCCTGGGAAGATATGACCTATACACCATGTATAGTAGACCAGGAAGGTCCACAGGTTCATTAATGGACTGAGACAGGTTTCGCTGTCCAGATTGGTCCCATTGGATATAGCCATATACGAGGAAGCAATGCGCAGGGTGCAACTGTGCGAGCTAGATTGTGAGAGGAATGCTTTCGAGTTCGAGAAGTTTAGTCAGAGTCGTGATAGAGAGAGGAAGAGATCGACTAGAGATAGATGTTTCAGTTATTGGGGAGGGAGGAGACTCTTCGGTAAGAGACCACGGATTGAGGAGGTACAAGAGAGACATGCTAGACCTCCTACTTATCCGATCATAGCTCCAGTAAAAGATATTATCAGTGGAGGACAGAGACCTACTACCGATCAGTGTAGTAGACACGGCAGATATCATGGAGGTAGACCTTGTTCGTTGACTCCTATAATGTGTTTCCAATGCGAGAAACCAGGGCATATTGCTAGAGCTTACCCGGAGATGGTTGAGACTGCTCCACTGAAGGGCAGGGAGCCAGAGAGAGCTTCAGTTGATACTTCTGCTTCGAAGAGGAGAGAGACACTAGAAGTGAAGGGGAAGCAAGTGATTGGTCGAGGACGCGTACATACTTTGGACCAGGGCACAACTGATGCTTCATCGGATGTGATACGAGGTAACATCTTGATTTATGATATTGAGGCATATGTTTTAATTGATCATGGTGCCTCGCATTCATTTATATCGCCTTCATTTTCATGTAAATAAGCAAGACATGTAGAGCGTACACCGTTATGTATGATGATGTTGATTAGTACACCTATGAATAGTAGTCAGCTTGTAGAGTATGTATTTAATGATTGCAAGTTGATAGTAGGGAATAAAGAGATGACAGTCAATCTAA
This sequence comes from Firmiana major, assembly GCA_033439115.1. Classification (NCBI taxonomy): domain Eukaryota; kingdom Viridiplantae; phylum Streptophyta; class Magnoliopsida; order Malvales; family Malvaceae; genus Firmiana; species Firmiana major. The sequence continues at coordinate 35,063,815 of CM065907.1, read as the reverse complement.
TATTGCTAAGTATGAGTGACTTTGATGTAATCTTAGGAATGGATTGGTTATCTGCAAACCATGCTGTTTTAGATTATTATGCTAAGACAGTTATGTTTCCTAACCCTACTAATTATGTTATAAAGTTTAATGAAAATAAATGAAAGTAGTAGTTATGACTATAATAACGATATACTCTGCTGACTGAGAAACAAATATGTTCAAGGTTTCATTGCGTACGTGGTAGATACAGATAAGGCACATCCGGAGTTGTTAGAAATTCATGTGGTCAGTGAGTACCGAGATGTTTTTTCGGATGAGTTGCCAGGGTTACCACCAGACAGAGAGATGGAGTTCTGTATAGACTTGGTGCCTGGTACAGAGCCTATTTCGAGACCACCTTATCGCATGGCCTTAGTTGAGCTGGAAGAGCTCAAGAGACAGTTGCAAAAGTTGTTAGATAGGGGTTTCATTAGACCGAGTGTTTCACCATGGGGAGTATCGATTTTATTTGTAAGGAAGAAGGATGGGAGCCTCCGATTGTGTATAGATTACTGATTGTTGAATAAGGCCACCATCAAGAATAAGTATCCCCTCCCATGCATTGACGACTTGTTGGATCAGCTTCGGGGAGCACAGGTCTTTACCAAGATTGATTTGAGGTCTGGGTATCATCAGCTGAGAGTTCGGAGTGGAGATGTACCCAAGATAGCGTTTCGTACCCGATATGGCCATTATGAGTTTTTGGTTATACCATTCGAATTGATGAATGCTCCTGCGGCTTTCATGGCTTTGATGAACGATGTGTTCAAGCCATATTTGGATCAGTTTGTTATCGTCTTCATCGATGACATATTAGTATACTCGAGATCCAATGAGAAGCATGAGGAGCACCTTAGGATTGTATTACAGATTCTACGAGAGTAGAAGTTATATGCTAAGCTCAGTAAGTGTGACTTTTGGTTGTCACAGATTTCATTTTTGGGACATGTTGTATCGAGGGATGGTGTATCAGTAGATCCATCCAAGATAGAGGATGTAGTTCAGTGGGAACAGTCGAGGACAGTCATCGAGATTAGGAGTTTCCTAGGTTTAGATGGATATTATCAGAGATTCATTGAGGGATTTTCGAAGTTGGTTGCTCCGTTGACACGTCTCACTCGGAAGAGTGTACCATTCGTATGGAACGAGGATTGTGAGAAGAGTTTTCAGGAGCTGAAGTGTTGATTGACCACTGCTTCGATTCTCACTATCACTACCAACTCAGGAGGATTTGCATTGTATACAGATGCTTCGCATTAAGGATTAGGCTATGTATTGATGCAGGATGGGTGGGTCGTTGCTTATGGATCCAAACAGCTAAAGGATCATGAGAAGAACTATCCGACCCATGATTTGGAGTTAACAGCAGTAGTGTTTGCATTGAAGGTATGGCGCCACTACTTGTATGGTGAGAAGTTCTAGATATTTACCGACCATATGAGCCTTATGTATCTGTTCTCACATAAGGAGCTGAACATGAGACAGAGAAGATGACTAGAGCTTCTGAAGGATTATGATTGTGAGATACTTTATCATCTGGGTAAGGCTAACATTGTAGCTGATGCTTTGAGTAGTAAGAGACTAGGGATGGTATCGTACATGATGGTTAGGGAACATGAGTTGCTAGAAGAGTTTGCCTACCTTAGTTTAGGTGTTGTTCCTTCTGATAGGGATATAGGCTATGTGATAGCTGGTATACCCTTGGAGCCGGATCTGTTAGACAAGATCAAAGTGGCTCAGTAGACTGATCCATTTTGCATTGATGTAAGTGGTCAGATACAGAGGAGCACAGTGACTGATTTTGAGTTGAGTTCTGGTGGAATACTGAGGTTCAGATGTAGATATGTGTTCCCGAGGATCTAGGACTCAGGAGTTTGATATTGGCAGAAGCTTATTCGTCGAGGTACACGTTACATCCGAGGAGTAACAAGATGTATCAGAACCTTCGGAAGGTGTACTAGTGGTCGGGTATGAAGAAAGATGTAGCAGATCTTATGGCGAAATGTCTCGTATGTCAGCAGGTGAAGGTAGAACATCAGAAGCCTGTAGGGTTATTGCAGCCTCTACCTATACCGACATGGAAATGGGAGCATATCACCATGGATTTCGTGATGGGTTTATCGAGGACCCGCAGGAATCACAATGCTATATGGGTGATCGTCGATAGACTGACAAAGTCAGCCCACTTCCTAGCTATGAGAGCTACCGATACTCTGAGTTCATTAGCAGAGCTATATGTACACGAGGTAGTGAGGTTACATGGTGTACCAATGAGCATAGTCTCTGATAGGGATTCCCACTTCACTTCCCACTTTTGGGAACATTTTCAGGAAGCCATGGGAACCCAGTTGAGTTTGAGCACTGCTTTCTATCCTCAGATAGATGGTCAATTAGAGAGGACTATACCGACTCTGGAGGACATGTTGAGAGCATGTGTGCAAGATTTGAGAGGCTCCAAGGATGATCACTTGCCACTAGTCGAGTTCGCCTACAACAACAGTTATCATTCGAGTATCGGGATGGCACCATATGAGGCTTTATATAGTTGTAGATGTCGTTCCCCTATTGGATGGGAAGAAGTGGCTGACCATAAGATTTTCGCTCCTGACTTGGTTACACAAGCATATGAGGATGTCCATTTGATTGTAGAGAGACTGAGGATAGCTCAGAGTAGATAGAAGAGTTACACTGACAAGAGACGAAGGCCACTAGAGGTTGCAGTTGGTGAATCAGTGTTTCTGAAAGTTCTCCTTCCAAGGGCATAGCGAGATTTGAAAAGAGAGGAAAGCTGAGTCCTCGCTATATCAGACCCTTTGAGATACTTGATCGAGTGTGACATAAGGCTTATAGGTTGGTATTGCCACCAGACTTATCAGGTGTTCATAACTCTTCCACATATTGATGCTTCGAAAGTACCACCCGGATCCAGCACATGTTATTAGTTATGAGCCGTTGGAGCTCTGAGAGGACATGTCATATGTTGAGAGATCGATTCAGATACTGGATAGGAAGGAGAAGGTCTTGAGATCAAAGACTATCGGACTAGTGAAGGTTCTCTGGCAGTATCATACTTCAGAGGAGGCTACTTGGGAGCTGGAGAGTCTGATGCGAGTGAAGCACCCCCATTTGTTTGACGACTGACTTGGTTCTAATTTGGAGGACCAAATTTTCTTAGTTGGGGAGGATTGTCAGACTCGTATTTTATGTAGCTTGTTCCTTATGATTCCTATGTGTATGAACACTTTATTGTTATAGATGAATCATGAGAAGAGTATTTACTTGATTTAAGTGTTAGTGAAATGCTTTAACACTTAAAAGCTACATAAAAGTCAAAAAAGGGCTATGAGAGCTACATGGCTAAACTGAGTGGATCTGAATCATTCTAACTGAAGAGAAGAACTTAAAATGATAAAATATAAAGAGCTCATGAAGGAAAGTCAGTTCGATTTAGTCCCGAACACAGAGAACAAGAGTAAAAGCTAAAACGGGTAAAACAGACCTTTTTAACGATTTAAGGTATTTAAGGTATTTAAGGCACATTTACCTATCGAAAACGGCTAAAATGTAAAGACGAGAGTGTAAAACATAAGATATGACACTTTCAAAATTTTGAAAAAAAGTTAACTTGGTCAATGATTAAGGAAAAAGTCAACTATCGTTAAGAAAAGTGGACTTTTACCATAGTTGACTAACCGTGGTTAAAAATTAACCTAAGTACGGAGAAAAATTTGGGGAACAATATTTTTTGTCAGAATACAAGATAATCATCCCTGAAAGTTAGGAAAATTTATTCGGATGGATTCTGGATTAAATTTAAGGGGTAAAAACGTAATGGACCAAAGTGAAGATTTTAAACCCTGTTAAGGTATACTAAGTGTAGATCGAATTTCTTAGGTCCCTTAGACCAAATTTTTGGACCGATTGATAGGCCAAATAATTAGAAAATTAAAGGCATGATGTATAGTAAAAATTTTAGACCGAAAGCCCATTAGGAAGGCCCAAACCTAGAGGCCCAATTGTAAGGCCCAAATGGATTAAAATTAAGCCCATTAGTTAAAGGTAACTATTGTTATTTTGGTAACCATTACCTAAGCTTTTTGATGTCAATTTAGATGGCTGGAAAGTAAGGCTTAATGGTTAAGTAAATGGCTTATAAAATTAGCCACCACATGGTCTTCTTCAACACATCATTCTCGGCTAGAAGAAGAAACCTTTAAAACACATTTATCCAAGCTTTCTCTCACTAGAAATCACTAGGATTTAGGCATATTTGGAACATGCATTCTGCATGAAAGTTGTTCCAAATTGAGAGGAGAGTGACATATGTTGGAATTGGATATCAAGGAGCCATAGTGTGCAAACCTTGAGGCTTCAAAGTTTCGGCTAAGTGTGAACACAAATACTAGGTATAATTTCAAGCTTTCAAATTCATATATGTTAATGTATGAATGATTTTAAGTATATTGGTATATGTTTTAACCATTGAAACATATGAAATCACTACGAATATGGTTTGACCGAGAGTGAGTAGTGATAAATTAATGAATGCCTATATGATTTTAAGGCATAAATGAGTTGATGTACGCGTGTTCATGATTATGGTATAGTTAGAATTAATCATTCTGATTAATTGATACATGAATTTGGTTGGAAATTAAGGTGTTTGATAAAATGCCTAAATGAACTAAGTGAAGCTTCAGAACATTACCAACCAAGTGTTTGTGAAAATGCCTAAATGAATTGGCTAAATAAATGGACATGGATGACATGCCATGGTGTGACCGACGGCATGGGATACTTTCGGTCATGGCTTGTGGCCGAGAGGTCCAATGGGCCAAGCCCAATTGGTTTCGATCCAATGTGTTGTAATGGGTCTTGGATAAGCCCAATAAGAGTTGGTGGGCCCCACAAACCTAATAGGCCTAATGAAAATGAATAGTAAAATGAAAATGGGCTTAAGGTATAGTTAGGCCCCATTAAGTGAAATACACTATATTTAATGTGAAATACAGTAGGAAAAATATAATTAACCTGATAAATGGTTATATGCAGCTCTAGAGATTATTGTAGGAGCGAATCGGACTACTGGATCGAGCAGCATTAAGAAAGTAAAATTTCTCAAGTGATTGTAGGTAAAGGACTTTTGTGAGTAGTTAGAGATACCTGCATCTATTTTCGTCTGCTTTTACATTCACTTAAAAACTCTGAGGGTCATAGAAAGTGAATAATAATTATTGTGACCCGATAGTGATAAATTTTGATTTTTCCCTTAGTTAGGAAAAAAGGTCAACTTTTGGGAGAAGTTGTAAAAAGCATGGAAACCACAATTATGAGTGTTTTTACTGCTATTTAGCAGAAGAGGAGGTAGATGGGCTAATAATTTCTTGGTTGATGAGAAATAGCACAATTTTTAGTGCTGATTTTGATATTTTAAAAATCATCCCTTTTTAAAGAGCCATCTATCGACTTATATGAGAATAAATCATGATAGAGCATAGCTCGTACTTGATTTCATATATTTTCCACATGTATTAGTGCTGATGTATGATTGGCACTAGATTTCCATGACATACATGATAGAGTGCTGGAGTTATTACTTGTACTCAGTTTTATATGATTTATGCATGAGAGAGTGCTGGAGCGATTAGCTCGTACTCAAATTTTACATGAGATGCTGATAGAGTGCTAGAACATTGCTCGTACTCGATTCTTCATGATTTATACATGACATAGTACTTGAGTGATTGCTCGTACTTGATTTGATGAGTTTTGTGCATAGCATAGTACTGGAGTAATTGCTCGTACTTGATTTGAAACATGAACTATGGATGAGCTAGTTGCTGGAGGCTTACTCGCACTAGAGTTGAGTTTGTGATGTGAAACAGTGTTTGAGCGGAGTGCCGACTGTGAGTCGCGCTCAAAGGTGCGCACTGTATTTTATGTGATATATAAGACATTTGAAAAACCATGCTGATTTCCTCATGTAGACTGAGTGTCGCACTGTAGAGATGTTCACATGTGGATTTAGAGACGTGGTATTTATATTCCATGGTTTGAGTGCTAAGACCTATGGTAGGCACACCGACTGTGAGGTAGGGTCCATGGAGTATGTTATACCATGCGAGTGGCATGGAGTACACTGTACCGTTTGGTGTTGTGGAGTTGAGGAGTTTATTGCTGGCGGTTGTGATAGACTGACCCCCCTCCCATTGTAGCAGTGATTGCCCTACACACCGAGTACTATGTTGCCTAGGATCACATTATAGGATATGGACATAGTCCAACATATTATTGCATTTAACCACAGAGTGTCTCATGTTATATCACCTGATTGATTTATTTATGATACGGATAGACCTGAGGGATAGGTCGAAATCCAATTATTGTGTTGTGAATGATTAAATGCCATAGTTACTGTGATTTGAATATAAATGGCATGATTTATCTAAAAGAATCGTGATATTATAAAAATGCATTATTTTGCACTACATGCCTACATTTGAGAACGAAAGCATGATTTCTGTACATGGGATTTCATCTGTACAAGTATATATATATATATATATATATTAAAGACATGCTTTTAAAGTGAGTTAACGAAATGATATTTTTGAGGCATAGCATTATTTTGAGTAGATAGTGTAGACGTCTACTTGCTTGCCTGATTTATTTACTGAGCTGTGAGCTTACCCCTTTTTTTTACACCTCTCTACAGAGCATCCACAGTAGAGCGATTTCGAGAGAGGGATAGTGTTCTTGTTGTCCACTGCTATTTCCTATCGATTGACAGGTATAGATATTTTGTACTATTTTGTATCTAAACCTATAAACAGCACAGTGATGTATACAATATATATTATGGGGAATGCATTTGTATTAGATTTTATATGAGCTCACATGTATTATAAAAGAAGTTACAATCAAAGATAGTGTATTAACATGTATGTATGATAATGGATGATATGGTAAACGAGGATGCTGACATCGAATCGCAGCCCAACCATTGATAAGGAGAAAGGTAAGTTAAAATTCAAAAAATTTGTAGTGGTTTTGGTTAAGTCATGAGGGTCATGACAAAAGGTTTATGCAACTCATGCAACTTCATTCCATTTGCTGCACTTCCCATTATGCATTTCACTCACATTTATCACATATAAATGTCCATTTCTTCACATTCATACATAATGAAACTTGTGTGTACATTCGCAACTCATATTACAAGGGTGTATATCAATTTTATAACTTTACATCACTTATGACCCACATTACATGTACATAGACATACATACGAATTCATATGGTTACATATGAAATACGGGTCTTACATTGTGCACCCTTGATAGCTGTGGAGGGAGTGATAACTGATATGCCATATCTCCCACACGATCCAAGATTTCAAACGGCTTGATGAATAGAAGGCTTAACTCCCCTTTCTTTCTAAACCTCATAATTCTTTTAGATAATGAAAACATCAAGAGTATCAAATCACCCACTGTGAACTCCAATTCTCGTCTCTGAGTGTCAGCATAGCTCTTTTTCGACTTTGAACTACCTTAAGTCTCTCATAAATCTATCGAACATTCTCAAAATCCTATTCAACTCTCTCAGGAGTGAACACTTTTCTATCACTAACCTCTTCCCAGCTTATAGGTGTCACGACCCAATTCCATTCTCTTTAACCGAAATCACTGAAAATTTTTCTCGTTTTACTGTTACCTTACCCGGTCGTGAACTAAGCTCACCACACACTGTTGGGCTGTGAGTCAATAATAAACACCACATCTCATTCATTCTCAATTAATTAAAACGATGTCATACATGTGCATTTAATCGTGTACTTATACGAATACATGTTTTACTGACATCTACATCCCCCATAAGTACAACTCAAAAGAAGACTGTGCTTCTACATTGTTTAGATACAAAAAGAATCACTGTGTATATACCTCTTAGCGATGGAGATGCAGCGGAGTCCAAAATAATACGCCTCAGTCCTCACTGGGCTACTATGCACGCTCTGTAGGGGGAAAAATAGAGTGGGATGAGCAACCACACGCTCAGTAAGGCAATAATGCAAGCATGGTAGATAACTACTCTATCTATATGCTGATAGTGTTATGCATAAATCATTTATAGTAGGAGCATGAGGAATAAAACTATGCCATGTGAATATACATATATATCCTGTATCAAAATCATGTGCATTGGCATATAAAACATGGTAGAGACATCATGTATAAATCATCTCATGCTCAATCTCATTTAAATTCATTAAAAGGCAATTCTTTAAGAAACTTCCTTTTTAAACCAACACCATAACACCACCGAATCAACTCACAAACCACAACCACATTTACATTCCACAATTCACGCATGTGTATAAATCTAGGTCACTATATCAAAAGTGCCTATGTGAATCATTACATCATAAATCATCCCAGACCACACGCATCCAGGTGTGCGGGGTATCATGCTGGCACGAAGATGGGTTATCCCTCGCCAGACTTTCTCATCACATAACCATCATGCGGTACATCGTACTCCATGTGATATACACGGTATAGCGTACTCCGCAACTCATATCGTGATCGGGGGTGCCATTCCTAGGTCTTATCTACCCCATACCAAGAGTTTTCCCATATTCCGTGAAGGAGAGCCTCCCTGCCGAACAGAGCCTCCCCGCCTAACAGAGCCTCCCTGCCTCCTCGGGCTTAAGGATGTTAGCTTAAGGATGTAGGGCTTAAGGATCCTTTCCGTAAGAGAGCCTCCCCACCGAACAGAGCCTCCCCGCCTAACAGAGCCTCCCCGCCTCTTTGGGCTTAAGGATGTCGGCTTAAGGATGTAGGGCTTGAGGATCTTACCGTACCCATGTAGGAGAGCCTCCCTGCCTAACAGAGCCTCCCTGCCTCTTTGGGCTTAAGGATGTTGGCTTAAGGATCCCACCGTAAGAGAGCCTCCCCACCAAACAGAGCCTCCCCGCCTAATAGAGCCTCCCCGCCTCTTTGGGCTTAAGGATGTTAGCTTAAGGATGTAAGGCTTAAGGATCTTACCCACTTCCACAACCTTATACGTATCCCATTGTGCAAACTTGTGCGAGCAAAGCTCTAGCACGACTCATGCATCATGCATCTTCTCATAAAGAGGCGCGTACGGGCATAGCTCTAGTACGGTTATACTCATAAGACAACCACTCAAAATCCACGTACGAGCAGAAGCTCCAGTACGGTTTGTAAATATCATTATAGTTTCCAAATCAAGGTGCGAGCTAGGCTCCAGCACGTTTCATACAAATGAAAACATAGAAATCCAGCGCGAGCGAGGCTCTAGCGCGATTTATGCCATACAAGTGTGATAGGCGGCTCATATACAATTCATCAATCCCGGCAATTCGGGTTTAGCACTCACAAATGCTTTTCCACAACAACTATACAATACTAGCCGTCCTATCTATGAGCTTGCTTAAAACCAAGCAATTCGTTTTGGAAAAACATCAAAACATTAGATTTATGCAATTATTAGCCTTACTATCCCATTTCATAAAATCCACTTCAAATCCAAAACCACGCATATACTCGTCGTCATTCACGAATACCATCCATCATTTATTTGAGCAATTCATGCATTTCATACAACACCCAATATTCACCCACAAGTTCAAAGTACGAGCAGCTATCTCTATATACTCACAAAATTCCCTTACCTGGAATCGCGATGCGTGATTCCACTTCCTTAAGCTGCTTACTCGTACGGTTCGGTTCGCCTTCAAAGAACTCTTCGGGGACTGCACAAAATTGTATCCCGCATTATATTCGATCCATACAATGCAACCCTTGTGCTTGCTATAGTCAATTTAACCTATAGCCTCTATTAACGCTTATATGGCCTCGTTTCATTACTTTACCCATAACTCGAGTGTATGGATCTTCTTAGGCCTATTAACTTATTCAAAATCGATGTTAAATTGACATTAAGCTCATAGTGTTCATATTCCATGAATTCCCACACTATGGCATTTATCAATCATATACATATCCATTTTCACAATTCCTCCAACTCACCAAGTAATTCCATCTAACCATCTAGAATCATAAACATTACCCCAATAACAACTTTAGCATGCCATAAACCATAAGCTCATTCAATCCCACATATCCTCACATTATACCCATTTTAGATTTCTAGGTCACACCAATTTCACTACATTCCTAGGTAGTTTATCCATCAATACTCATACCAATCAACTCCAAAATCAATTAAATAGCTAATGCATTTGGATTGGAGTGTTAGAATCTTACCAATATGATTTCTCTTCGTGCTCCAATTGGTAATGCCCTCAACTCCTTCAATTCCAAAAATGGGAAAATGCCCTCTCACTATGTTGTTCTCCTCTTTGATAGGAACAACTTTGCCTCTAATGATCTCTCTCCAAATCTCACTGAAAATGGCTGATTTTAGAGAGGGAAAGTTGGGTTTTTGGGGTTGAAATTGTAAAGTTTGGTGTTTTTTCTGGGATTTCCAGATTTTTAGCTCTCCTTATATAGAAATGACTTGAGGAGATCGATCTGGTCCAAGAGGAGATCGATCTGGTCCCTTAAAATCCCTCTTTTTCACGGCAATTTTTAAGCCTGAGATCGATCTGTCGAAGCAATGAGATCGATCTGTTGAAGCATGAGATCGATCTGTCGAAGCATGAGATCGATCTGGTCCCAAACAGAGAGCTAAGGAGATCGATCTGGGTGCTTGGGGATCGATCTTTCCACTACAGAATGCTTGAGAGATCGATCTGGCTCCATTGGAGATCGATCTACTCAATTCTTTCGCCCAAATAAGAGCATTCTGGCTCTCCCAGATTGATCTCTCATCCTAGGAGATCGATCTGGACCTCATGTTTTCCAGATTTCCTGCAGTTTCATTACTGCAACTCATACCAACACACCCTCAATCTATTGCCATGGCCATTTCCTCATCCATCCACCTTTATAACTTGAAAATGGCATCCATTCATACCTTATGCACATTGAAACTTGTGTGCATTCATTGTATATTCAAAGGTATGCAACATAAAACCAAATGGAAGCATAACTCCATTCCATTTTACCACACTACTCATTTTGAGTTTCAATCACATCCATCACTTGCCATAACTCATTTCTTCGTATTCATACTCAATGAAACTTGTATGTACGTTACAATTTATATTACACATACATACATTGAATCCATGGACTTACATCAATCATACTTTACATTACAAGTCCATACATATTATTTGATCCAATTATTCACATTACCATTATACATATACGGGGTCTTACATTCTCCCCTCCTTCAAGGAATTTGGTCCTCCAAATTAGAACCAAGTCACTCTTCAAAAAGTTGGGGGTACTTCTCCCGTATCAAGTTCTCTAATTCCCACGTGGCCTCTTCCGCCGTGTGGTGTTGCCAAAGCACTTTCACCAAGGGAATTGTCTTATTCCGCAACACTTTCTCTTTCCTGTCCAATATCCGAACCGGCTTCTCAACATACGTCATACTCTCATGGAGCTCCAACGGCTCATATCTTATCACGTGTGCCGGGTCCGGGTGATACTTCTGAAGCATCGAGACGTGGAAGACGTTGTGGACATTCGCCAAGTCCGGTGGCAATGCCAACCTATACGCCTTATCTCCCACTCTCTCCAAAATCTCGAAGGGTCCGATATATCTAGGGCTCAGCTTGCCCTTCTTACCAAATCTCATAATACCCTTCGATGGTGATACCCTCAGAAACACTGACTCACCCTCATCAAACTCCAGTGGTCTTCGTCTCTTGTCAGTATAACTCTTTTGCCAGCTCTGAGCTGTCCGTAATCTCTCACATATCAACTGGACGTCCTCAGATGCCTGCTGCACTAAGTCCGGAGCAAAAATCTGTCTGTCACCAACCTCTTCCCATCCAATGGGGGAACGGCATCTACACCCGTATAATGCCTCATAGGGTGCCATCCCGATACTAGCATGATAGCTATTATTATAAGCGAACTCGGCTAACTGCAGGTGGTCATCCCAGGAGCCTCTAAAATCCAGCACACACGCTCTCAACATATCCTCGAGGGTCTGTATAGTCCTCTCTGACTGCCCATCTGTCTGAGGATGAAAAGCGGTGCTAAAACTCAATCGGGTCCCCAGCGCTTCCTGAAAGTGTTCCCAGAAATGGGAAGTGAAGCGGGCATCCCTATCAGAAACAACGCTCACTGGTACACCATGTAGCCGTACTATCTCTCGAATATACAGGTTCGCCAACTGACTCAGTGTATCGGTAGCTCTCATAGCCAAGAAATGGGCGGACTTAGTCAACCGGTCAACAATAACCCATATGGCATCATGACCTCTACGGGTCCTCCGCAACCCCATCACAAAATCCATGGTGACATGCTCCCATTTCCAAGTCGGTATCGGTAGAGGCTGCAATAATCCTGCAGGCTTCTGATGCTCTACCTTCACTTGCTGACAAATGAGACACTTAGCGACATATTCCGCAATGTCTCTTTTCATTCCAGACCACCAATAAACCTTCCGAAGGTTTTGATACATCTTGGTACTTCCCGGATGTATCGTATACTTCGATGAGTGAGCCTCTGATAAAATCGTTCTCCTGATTCAGGATCCTTGGGAACGCATACTCTGCCTCTGAACCTCAATAAGCCATCAGCACTCTGCTCAAAATCAACACCCACACCTGTTTGTATCTGCCTCAGCCAATCGATACACCGTCGATCGCTCTGCTGGGCTTGCCGAATACGGCCAATCAACTCTGGCTCTAGTCTCAAACTAGCCATGATCTCAAGTCTCTCAGATCCAGGTGGGGTTACATCCAAACTGAGGTTCGCAAAGTGTTCTAACAATTCATGTTCCCGTACCATCATATAAGACACCAACCCAAGGTTCTTTCTACTCAAAGCATCGGCAACTACATTTGCCTTACCCGGGTGGTACATGATTTCACAATCATAGTCCTTCAGGAGTTCGAGCCATCTCCTCTGTCTCATATTCAGCTCTTTCTGCAAGAACATGTACTTAAGGCTCTTATGATCTGTGAACACCTGAAATTTCTCACCATAGAGATAGTGGCGCCATATTTTCAAAGCAAATACTACGGCCGCCAACTCTAAATCATGTGTCGGGTAGTTCCTCTCATGATCTTTCAACTGTCTAGATCCATAGGCAACTACCTTCCCATCCTGCATAAGCACACAGCCCAGTCCCTGGTGTGATGCATCCGTATACACCGAGAATCCTCCTGAGCTGGTAGGAATGGTGAGAACTGGAGCAGTCGTCAATCGACGCTTGAGCTCCTCAAAACTCCTCTCACATGCCTCATCCCATGTAAACTTAACATCTTTACGCGTGAGGCGTGTCAACGGAGCAGCTAGTCTGGAGAAACCCTCTACAAATCTCCGATAATATCCTGCCTATCCCAGGAAACTCCTGATCTCAGTTACTGTCTTGGGCTGTTCCCACTGCACAACTGCCTCTATCTTGGATGGATCCACTGATACCCCATCCTTTGACACAACATGCCCCAGAAATGAGATCTGTTCCAACCAAAAGTTACACTTGCTGAGTTTGGCATACAATTCTCTCTCTCGGAGGGTCTGCAGAACTATCCTCAAGTGCTCCTCATGATCTTCCCTGGACTTGGAATACACCAAAATGTCATCTATGAAAACAATCACAAACTTGTCCAGGTATGGCTTGAATACATCATTCATCAATGCCATAAATGCTGCGGGAGCATTCGTCAATCCGAATGGCATCACCAAAAACTTGTAGTGGCCATAACGGGTACAAAATGCTGTCTTGGGTACATCTCCACTCCTGATCCTCAACTGATGGTACCCTGACCGCAGATCTATCTTAGAAAATACTTCGGCTCCCTGGAGCTGATCCAACAAATCATCGATTCTTAGAAGGGGGTACTTGTTCTTAATGGTGGCCTTATTCAACAACCGGTAATCTATACACAGTCAGAGGCTTCCATCCTTCTTCCTTACAAATAGAACCGGTGCTCCCCAAGGTGAGACACTCGGTCTAATAAACCCCTTCTCCAACAACTCTTGCAGCTGTTTCTTCAGCTCTTCCAACTCTATCGGAGCCATTCTATAGGGTGGCTTCGATATCGGCTCTGTACCAGGCACTAACTCAATGCAAAATTCCATTTCCCTTTCAGGTGGTAGTCCTGGTAATTCATCTGAAAAGACATCAGGGTAGTCCGTAATTACGGGTATGTCCTTCAATTCCGGGTGTGCCTCATCTATATCGACCACATAGGCAATGAACCCTTCACATTATCCTCTCCATCGTTAGTGACATAAACCATCACTCCACATTCAACATTTATCATAAACAATAAATTTATCTCTCAAGCAATATGAATTGAAAATCATACTCCTTTATTTACCACAAGTATACAAGTTTTCATATCATTTCTTTTCATCAAAATTTACAATAAGATTGTCTAGTCCTGAAAACATCAATGTTTTGGCATGACAATCCATCACAACACGATTGGTAGCCAACCAATCCATTCCCAAAATTACATCAAAATCATTCATATTTAATAAAATCAGATTGGCTATCATTTCCTTCCCCTCTATCCTTAACTTACAATCTCTACATACATGCTCAGTCAATTGACTATCATTCATGGGTGTGGAAATCATCAACATTTTATCCAACAATGTTGGTTTCACATATTTCAACAATTTATGTGCAAAGGGAGGTGATATAAAAGAATGCGTGGCACCAGGATCAAATAATACCAATGCTTCTAAATCAAATATTCGGATGGTACCTTTAATCACATCCGTCGATGCGTCTGCAGTGTCCTGGTCCAGTGCGTGCACCCTTCCTCTGCTCACACACGCAGCCTGTTTCCCTTTCTCTTCAGCTGTAGCCCTCCTCCTCGGGGCTGCTGTCTCAACTGGAGCTCCCTCAGGCTCCTTGCCCTTCTGTGGGGCAATCTCCATCCTCTCGGGACAATGCTTAGCAATATGTCCTGGTCTCTCGCATCTAAAACACACCATAGGGGTCATCAGACAGGGCCTATTCCCATGAAATCTCCCACATCTCCTACACTGATCAGTAGTAGGCCGTGGTCCTCCAATAGTCATGTCCCTTGGCGCAATCAAGGCTGGGTATACGGGAGGTCTGGCAGCTCTCTCCTGCACCTCCTCGATCTTAGGCCTCTTCTCGAAAAACCTTTGGCCACCTCTCTTGGCCACTCTTCCAAACCCGGATCTCTTTCGGTCTCTGTCCTTTCTGACACTGACTCTCTCCAGCTCGGAGGCATTCCGCTCAAAGTCTTGCTCACATAATTAAGCCTTATGTACAGCCTCCTCATAAGTCACAATATCGAAGGGAGCTAGCTTAGTCCGGATGACCAATCTCAATCCATCCATGAACTTCTGAATCTTTCGGGTCTCACTACCCATCGTGTCCGGGTCATATCTCCCCAAGGACATAAACTTGGACTCATACTCGTCCACAGTACAGTTCCCCTGAACCAAGTTCATAAATTCCATCCGCAGTCTCCTCTGTGCGGTAGCTGGGACATATTGTCTCCTGAAGGCCTCTAGAAATATCTCCCATGAGATCTCAGAGTGTCTGGCCCTCAAAATAACCTCGGTGGACCTCCACCAATGCTCGGCCTCGCCTTTCAGCATAAACACGGCAAAGGCAACCTTCTCACTTGAAGTGCATCGGAAAAACCTATACAGTTTCTCCATCTCATACACCCAATCCTCCGTAATCACTGGGTCCTTCACCCCTCTAAACACTGGGGGTTTCAGCGCTTGAAACTCTCGCAACCTGCTCCAGTCGCAGTCATAACCCACATCACTACCGCTCTGCTGTGGAGCGATAGGAGAATCTGTATCCTGGGCTGGAGGTGGTGTAACTGTAACTGTCTCAGCAGCATGAGGTCTCTCCGCCTCTGCAGCTGCCTGTTCCGTAGTAGGTTGTGCCGCGGGACTTTGTCTGTCACCGGCACCCAGGGCCTGCGTGACTATCTCCACCAGACTCTCAATACTCCGCTCTAATCTAGCGAAGCGAGCCTCAGTATCACCTGCTCTCTCAGCAGGGTTCTGTGGAGCCTGCTCAGTCTGTAGCTCCGCACGGCTCTCAGGCCTACCTCTACGGCCTCTAGCACGTGCTTTCACCCCTGTACCTTGGCGTGTAACTGGCATAATGCCTAACTCCCTGTATTATAATAATTTATTTAGCTCAATCCATCACAGTATACACAGTTATATCTAAACAAAAGCACAGTACTATGGGGATGTACTTTCCTATGTTTTATTAATGACTCACATCAGGCCAACACAGCTCTGATACCAATCTCTGTCACGACCCAATTCCATTCTCTTTAACCGAAATCACTGAAAATTTTTCACGTTTTACTATTACCTTACCCGGTCGTGAACTAAGCTCACCACACACTGTTGGGCTGTGAGTCAATAATAAACACCACATCTCATTCATTCTCAATTAATTAAAACGATGTCATACATGTGCATTTAATCGTGTACTTATACGAATACATGTTTTACTGACATCTACATCCCCCATAAGTACAACTCAAAAGAAGACTGTGCTTCTACATTGTTTAGATACAAAAAGAATCACTGTGTATATACCTCTTAGCGATGGAGATGCAGCGGAGTCCAAAATAATACGCCTCAGTCCTCACTGGTCTACTATGCACGCTCTGTAGGGGGGAAAATAGAGTGGGATGAGCAACCACACGCTCAGTAAGGCAATAATGCAAGCATGGTAGATAACTACTCTATCTACATGCTGATAGTGTTATGCATAAATCATTTATAGTAGGAGCATGAGGAATAAAACTATATCATGTGAATATACATATATATCCTGTATCAAAATCATGTGCATTGGCATATAAAACATGGTAGAGACATCATGTATAAATCATCTCATGCTCAATCTCATTTAAATTCATTAAAGGGCAATTCTTTAAGAAACTTCCTTTTTAAACCAACACCATAACACCACCAAATCAACTCACAAACCACAACCACATTTACATTCCACAATTCACGCATGTGTATAAATCTAGGTCACTATATCAAAAGTGCCTATGTGAATCATTACATCATAAATCATCCCAGACCACACGCATCCAGGTGTGCGGGGTATCATGCTGGCACGAAGATGGGTTATCCCTCGCCAGACTTTCTCATCACATAACCATCATGCGGTACATCGTACTCCATGTGATATACACGGTACAGCGTACTCCGCAACTCATATCGTGATCGGGGGTGCCATTCCTAGGTCTTATCTACCCCATACCAAGAGTTTTCCCATATTCCGTGAAGGAGAGCCTCCCTGCCTCCTCGGGCTTAAGGATGTTAGCTTAAGGATGTAGGGCTTAAGGATCCTTTCCGTAAGAGAGCCTCCCTACCGAACAGAGCCTCCCCGCCTAACAGAGCCTCCCCGCCTCTTTGGGCTTAAGGATGTCGGCTTAAGGATGTAGGGCTTGAGGATCTTACCGTACCCATGTAGGAGAGCCTCCCTGCCTAACAGAGCCTCCCCGCCTCTTTGGGCTTAAGGATGTTGGCTTAAGGATCCCACCGTAAGAGAGCCTCCCCACCAAACAGAGCCTCCCCGCCTAACAGAGCCTCCCCGCCTCTTTGGGCTTAAGGATGTTAGCTTAAGGATGTAAGGCTTAAGGATCTTACCCACTTCCACAACCTTATACGTATCCCATTGTGCAAACTTGTGCGAGCAAAGCTCTAGCACGACTCATGCATCATGCAACTTCTCATAAAGAGGCGCGTACGAGCATAGCTCTAGTACGGTTATACTCATAAGACAACCACTCAAAATCCACGTACGAGCAGAAGCTCCAGTACGGTTTGTAAATATCATTATAGTTTCCAAATCAAGGTGCGAGCTAGGCTCCAGCACGTTTCATACAAATGAAAACATAGAAATCCAGCGCGAGCGAGGCTCTAGCGCGATTTATGTCATACAAGTGTGATAGGCGGCTCATATACAATTCATCAATCCCGGCAATTCGGGTTTAGCACTCACAAATGCTTTTCCACGACAACCATACAATACTAGCCGTCCTATCTACGAGCTTGCTTAAAACCAAGCAATTCGTTTTGGAAAAACATCAAAACATTAGATTTATGCAATTATTAGCCTTACTATCCCATTTCATAAAATCCACTTCAAATCCAAAACCACGCATATACTCGTCGTCATTCACGAATACCATCCATCATTTATTTGAGCAATTCATGCATTTCATACAACACCCAATATTCACCCACAAGTTTAAAGTACGAGCAGCTATCTCTATATACTCACAAAATTCCCTTACCTGGAATCGCGATGCGTGATTCCACTTCCTTAAGCTGCTTACTCATACGGTTCGGTTCACCTTCAACGAACTCTTCGGGGACTGCACAAAATCGTATCCCGCATTATATTCGATCCATACAATGCAACCCTTGCGCTTGCTATAGTCAATTTAACCTATAGCCTCTATTAACGCTTATATGGCCTCGTTTCATTACTTTACCCATAACTCGAGTCTATGGATCTTCTTAGGCCTATTAACTTATTCAAAATCGATGTTAAATCGACATTAAGCTCATAGTGTTCATATTCCATGAATTCCCTCACTATGGCATTTATCAATCATATACATATCCATTTTCACAATTCCTCCAACTCACCAAGTAATTCCATCTAACCATCTAGAATCATAAACATTACCCCAATAACAACTTTAGCATGCCATAAACCATAAGCTCATTCAATCCCACATATCCTCACATTATACCCATTTTAGATTTCTAGGTCACACCAATTCCACTACATTCCTAGGTAGTTTATCCATCAATACTCATACCAATCAACTCCAAAATCAATTAAATAGCTAATGCATTTGGATTGGAGTGTTAGAATCTTACCAATATGATTTCTCTTCTTGCTCCAATTGGTAATGCCCTCAACTCCTTCAATTCGAAAAATGGGAAAATGCCCTCTCACTATGTTGTTCTCCTCTTTGATAGGAACAACTTTGCCTCTAATGATCTCTCTCCAAATCTCACTGAAAATGGCTGATTTTAGAGAGGGAAAGTTGGGTTTTTGGGGTTGAAATTGTAAAGTTTGGTGTTTTTTCCGGGATTTCCAGATTTTCAGCTCTCCTTATATAGAAATGACTTGAGGGGATCGATCTGGTCCAAGAGGAGATCGATCTGGTCCCTTAAAATCCCTCTTTTTCACGGTAATTTTTAAGCCTGAGATCGATCTGTCGAAGCAATGAGATCGATCTGTTGAAGCATGAGATCGATCTGTCGAAGCATGAGATCGATCTGGTCCCAAACAGAGAGCTAAGGATATCGATCTGGGTGCTTGGGGATCGATCTTTCCACTAAGAATGCTTGAGAGATCGATCTGGCTCCATTGGAGATCGATCTACTCAATTCTTTCGCCCAAATAAGAGCATTCTGGCTCTCCCAGATCGATCTCTCATCCTAGGAGATCGATCTGGACCTCATGTTTTCCAGATTTCCTGCAGTTTCATTGCTGCAACTCAGACCAACACACCCTCAATCTATTGCCATGGCCATTTCCTTATCCATCCACCTTTATAACTTGAAAATGGCATCCATTCATACCTTATGCACATTGAAACTTGTGTGCATTCATTGTATATTCAAAGGTATGCAACATAAAACCAAATGGAAGCATAACTCCATTCCATTTTACCACACTACTCATTTTGAGTTTCAATCACATCCATCACTTGCCATAACTCATTTCTTCGTATTCATACTCAATGAAACTTGTATGTACGTTACAATTTATATTACACATACATACATTGAATCCATGGACTTACATCAATCATACTTTACATTACAAGTCCATACATATTATTTGATCCAATTATTCACATTACCATTATACATATACGGGGTCTTACAATAGGAGACCAACATCTCCTTTCATACAAAGCTTTATATGGAGCCATCTTAATGCTGAAGTGGTAGCTATTTTCGTATGTAAATTTGGCTAATGGTAGATGGTCATTCCAAAAGCCCATAAAGTCCACGACACAAGTCCGTAACATGTCTTGTAGAGTTTGAACGGTCCTTTCTAACTAACCATCAGCCTGGTGTGGAAGGCTATGCTGAAAGTCAACCAAGATCCCATAGCTTATTGAAATCACTCCTAAAAAAAGGAAGTGAATCTGGAATCTCTATCTGAAGTAATACTCATTGAAACCCCATGTAGCATGACTATCCCTTTGACATGCAGATCAGCTAAAGCATTGAGAGTAACCTGAACCTTAATGACTAAGAAGTGCATTGATTTAGTCAGCCTCTCAACTATGACACAAATTACATCATGGTTATTCTGGGTCCTCGACAATCCCGTAATAAAATCCAACATTATGTGCTCCTATTTCCATATCGATATAAATAAAGGCTTAAGTAGTCTTGCTAGTTTCTAACATAAGACCCTCAAATTCATAAGTATATACATGTACATGCTATATGAAGCATAAAAGATGTAAAGTCCATAGAGTTAATGTGCACACTCGTAATATGAATTTGTGATGTACGTACAAGTTTCGTTATGTATGAATAATAAGAAATGGACTTTTGTAGATGATGAATGTAAGTGGAATGGAGAATGAGTGGTATGGTAAAATGAAATGAAGTATGCATAAGTTGCATAAATGGTTATACTCCATTTGGTTGTAAATTGTATACCTTTGGTTATACAATGAATGCACATAAGTCTAAATGTACATAAAGTAGGAATTGATGTCGTTTTCAAGCCTTAAAGGTGATTGGATGAGAAAATGACTATGGTAGCAAAATAAATGAAGCTGGTGTGAGTTACTGCAGAAAACTGCAGTAAAATATTGAAAATATGAATGAGAGATCAATCTCATGGGTTGAGAGACTGATTTGGAAGAGCCAAACCTGCTTCTATTCAAGCAATGGAACAAGGCAGATCAATCTCCAAAAGGGCCAGATCGATCTGCTAAACATTCTATGAAGAAGGAATCGATCCTTAGAGGGCCAGATCAATTTCCTTAAGCTACTGACTTGCAACAGATCGATCTTATGCAAGAGCAGATCGATCTCCTTAAGGTTCTGTGTTGCTCAGATCGATCTCATGCTTGGAAACAGATCGATCTCATTAAGTTTGGAAGGTTAATTTCGAGAGAAAAAAAGTGCAGGGCAGATCGATCTCATTGAAGAACAGACCGATCTCATAGAGACAATTCTATAAATACTGGACTTCCACGAGAGAAACTATTCCATTCAAGAGCAAAAGTGTAACCTAACATTTCTACACTAGAAAAGTTCAGTTTGCATTTAGTTTTGAGTGAGGTGTAAGTGAGTAAAGTTGTTCTTGGGAAGGAGGAGAACAACAGACTTGGAAACAAGAGATTGAGATCAAAGGTTTCAAGAGCAAGGAGGATTTTACCAATTTGGTGACAAAGGAAGGAAATCTCAGGTAGGTAAGATTTAATGCAACAAGTTGATATATGTTAAACTAGATGTATTGATGAGTTAAATGGTATTTGTATGACTTGTTAGAAATGAAAGAATCATGAAAAATGAGAATGACCTAGTTTTGGCATGAAAGTGAGAAAGTGATGAGGAAATGATGTTAACATGGATTTGATGATGAAATATGCATGTATGGAAGATTATGAGTTAATCTTATGAAATGCATAAATTGGAAATAAGGAAAAATGGATATAGATATGTGAAAATGTGGTTTTATACCATATTTGGAGAAAATGATGAGATTTAAGTATTAAATTGAGATTTGGCAAATGAAATGAGTATATAGCGATATACTAATGCCAATAATTATAATAGCTTCAGAAATTACCTTGGAAGCTGATCGGACTGCAAGAGTGAGCAGATTTGAGGAAGAAAGGTCACTTGACGTGATCCGAGATAAGGGAATTTCGTGAGTAGCTAGCGATGGCTACATGTATTTTAAATAGAGTTTCGATATTATACTCTATATGAATTCCCTGAATTAGACATGTTGTTGTGCTAAGGATTAATGAGATAAAGTGTGTTTTATCCAAAAATAGGATAAAAAGCCTTAAAAGCATGTTGTGACCCAAAATTCATGAGTTGCATGATAGAATGGCTAATGTTTTCATGTATATGCGAAAACAGCACATTTAAGTGCTAATTTGATTTGACTTGGGTGAGTTGTGATTTGAACAAGCCATTTATCAAGTTTTGTGTGAAAACCAAAAGTACTAGAGAATACTCGCACTATATTTTGATATATGCATCACATAGTACTGGAGGATATACTCGTACTTAATTTAAATGCGATTTTATGCATGTTAGAGTACTGGGAGCATTGCTCGTACTCAGTTTGTGATTGATGAATATAGAGTATTGGGAGCTTTGCTCATACTCAGTTTTACATGATAGAGTACTGGGAGCATTGCTCGTACTCGATTCTTCATGATTTATACATGACATAGTACTTGAGTGATGACTCGGACTTGATTTGAAATGAGAACTTTGTATGACCTAGTGTTAGAGGTTACTTGCACTAGTGTTGAATATTTTGAGATGCATACACAGTGTTTAAGAGGCGGAGTGTTGATTGTGAGTCACACTCAGGACGCGCACTATAGTTTTTATGTGATATATAAGACATGTTAAAGAAAACCCGTGACGATTTCCTCATGTAGACTGAGTGTCACACTGTTAGATATTCGCACATGGATTTACAAATGTGGCATTTATATTCCATAGTGTGAAGGCTGAGACTTATGGCAAGCACCCCGACTATGATGCATTTCCATGGTGTAAGGGCTAAGACCTATGTCAAGCACCCCGACCATGAGGAGAGGGTCCATGGGTGTACGTTGTACCGTGCGAGTAGCATGGAGTACACTGTACCGTGTGTTGTGTGGAGTTGAGGAGTTTATATCTAGGGGTTGTGATGGATTGACCCCTTCCCGTTGCAGCAGTGATAACCTGCATGCCGAAATCTGTATTGCCTGGGATTTCACCATTATAGGATATGGCCATAGTCGAGGAGAGTATTGTATTTAGCCACTGAGTCTCACATGGTATATCACTTGTTTTCATGATACGGTTAAACCTGAGGGATGGGTCGAAAACTGGTTTGTGTTGTTTTGTGAACTGTCATTTTTACTTTGATTTATATGTAAATGGCAATGATTTCTATAAAGGCATTTCAAAAATTTAAAGATGCACTATTTTGTATGAATGCCTACATTTAATAACTCAGCATGATTTTAAGTACATGGGATTTATTCTGTACTACTTTTATAGCCGGTTGGATTCATGCTTTTGAGATGAGAGAAGGAAAGGCAAAGCATTATTTTAAGTACATAGTGTGGTTGTCTACTTGCTTGCCTAATTTCCTTACTGAGCGCATTGTTTGCTCATCTCCCTTTATTTTCCACTCTCTACAGATCATCCACAGTAGCTTGAGTTCGGCTAAGGTATAGCATTCATTTCATCCGCTGCCTATCCTTCTTACGAGAGGTATACACACTCGAACATTTTGCACTGAACAATGTATAAGCATAGTTATGTAAACAATATTACGGTCGGGATGTATATGTACAAATAATGTATAAGAGTTTCTGTTATAGAAAAGAATACTAAATTCTATGTGTATTATGAATGTGAGTGTGAATGGGTGACTAATATCGAATCAAAGCCCAACTTAGAGGAGAGAAGGGTAAGTAAAGTAAAGAGCGAAAATTTTGTAGTGGTATTTGGTAAGTCACAGAATGATGTCGTGACAGAATGATATCAGAGTAGTGTTGGTCTGATGTGAATCGATATTAGTAATTAGGAAAAGATACATCCCCCTAGTACTGTGCTTTGTTCAGTTACAATTGTGTATACATGATCGATATCAGACTAATTATTGATTATGAATGCAGGGATTTAACCATTATGGTTAATACTCGCCGTGGTAGAGGGGTAAGAGATAGGGCTCGAGGTCGTAAAGGTAGGGTGGAGACCCGAGATGAAACTAGTGGTCAGACTGAGGTACCAGAGACTGCTGAGGAATGCTTCACGAGGATTGAGCATAGCTTAGAGATGATAGTGGAGTTGTTGGCACAGACTAGGCCAGGTAGACAGGGACAGGATGCAGAGACTGCGACTAGAGAGGCAGTTGCACCTGACACACTTGCACAGCCTGCACCTGAGATGCCATAAGCTGTAGATACTCCTACACCCCCACCAATTTAGGATAGTAGTGGATTGGGATACGGGTGTGATTTAGATAGATTGCGACAGTTGTAGAAGCTTGACCTCCATCTTTTCGTGAGGTCAAGGACCCAGTTGCCGCTGAGGAGTGGATTGGAGAGATGGAGACGTTGTATGGATTCTTTGAGTGTACGACTTCAGAGATGGTCGCATTTGCTGTGTACTTACTGAAGGGAATGACAAAGCATTGGTGGAAGTCGACCAGGCCCATATTGAGAGCCCGACATGTTGAGATTGGTTGGGAGATATTTCTGGATGCCTTCAGGAGGCAGTTTGTTCCGGATACGGCACAGCGGAGGCTACAAGCCAAGTTCTTAGAGTTGAGTCAGGGAAGTCTTTCAGTGGATGAGTACAAGACTAGATTTTTAACCCTGGGAAGGTATGACCCCGATACCATCTACAACGAGATTATGAAGGTCCGTAGATTTATCGATGGATTGAGACCGGTGCTACGGTCTAGATTGGTACCATTGGATATTGGTACATATGATAAGGTAGTGCGCAGGGCAAAATTATATGGGTAGGACTATGAGAGGAATGCCTCTGAGTTTGAGAAGATCAGTCGGAGCCGAGAGAAGGATAAGAAGAGGCCGGTTAGAGACAGAGGCTTCAGTTATCGAGGAGGGAGGAGACCCTTCGATAAGAGACCACAGATAGAGGAGGTGCGAGAGAGACTAGTTAGACCTCCTACATACCTGGCTATAGCTCTGGCAAAGGGCATTATGATTGGAGGACCGAGGCCTACTATTGATCAGTGTAGTAGATGTGGTAGATACCATGGTGGTAGACCTTGTCTGATGAGTCTTATTATGTGTTTTCGATGTGGGAAACCCGAACATATTGCTAGAGGTTGTTCAGAGATGGTTGAGACTACCCCACAGAAGGGCAGGGATCTGGAGAGAGCTCAAGTTGATATGTCTACGTCGAGGAGAAGAGCGACGGCAGAGGAGAAGGGGAAGCAAGTGATAGGCCAAAGACGAGTACACGCTTTGGACCAGGACATGGCGGATGCTTCGATGGATGTGATTAGATGTAACATCCTGATTTATGATCTAGAAGCATATGTTTTAATTGATCTTGGTGCCACGCATTCATTTGTATCACCTTCATTTGCATGTAAACTAGCAAAGCATATAGAGCGTACACCTTTGAGTAGGATGATGTTGTTTAGTACGCCTATGGATAATAGTCAGCTAGTGGAGTATGTGTTAAATGATTGTAAGTTAAGAGTATGGGAAAAGGATGTGACAGCCAATCTGATATTATCAAGTATGAGTGATTTTGATGTAATATTAGGTATGGATTGTTTATCTGCAAACCATGCTGTTTTAGATTGTTATGCTAAGACAGTTATGTTTCCTAACCCTGAAAAATATGTTGTAAAGTTTGATGCAAAGAAATAAAAGTAATAGTTATGATTTGTGATTTATAAAGTACTATGTTGATTGAGAAATAAATATGTTGAAGGTTTTATAGAATACGTGGTTGATACGGATAAGATACATCTGGAGTTGGCATACATTCCTGTGGTTAGTGCATTCCCAGATGTCTTTTCGGATGAATTACCAGGGTTGCCACTAGAGAGAGAGAAGGAATTCTGTATAGACTTGGTGTCTGGTACTGAACCTATATCAAAACCACCATATCGCATGGCCTTAGTTGAACTGGAGGAGCTCAAGAGACAGTTGAAAGAGTTATTGGATAGGGGTTTCATTAGACCGAGTGTTTCACGTGGGGAGCACCGATTTTGTTTATAAGGAAGAAGGATGCAAGCCTCCGATTATGTATAGATTACAGATTGTTGAATAAGGCAACCATCAAGAATAGATATCCTTTCCACGAATTGATGATTTGTTAGATCAGCTCCGGGGAGCGCAGGTCTTTTCTAAGATTTATTTGAGGTCTGGGTATCGTCAGTTGAGAGTAAGGAGTGGAGATGTGCCCAAGATAATATTTAGGACCCGATATGGCCATTATGAGTTCTTGGTTATGCCATTCAGATTGACGAATGCTCCCGTAGCTTTCATGGCTATGATGAACGATGTGTTCAAGCCATATGTGGATCAGTTTGTTATCATCTTCATTGATGACATTTTAGTATACTCGAAATCTGAGGAGGAGCATGAGAGGCAACTCAGGATTGTATTGTAGACTTTACGAGAGCAGAAGTTGTATACTAAACTTAGCAAGTGTGACTTTTGGTTGTCACAGATCTCATTTTTGGGACATGTAGTGTCGAGGGATGGTGTATCGGTGGATCCATCCAATATTGAAGCTATAGTTCAGTGGGAATAGCCGAGGACAGTTATCGAGATCAGGAGTTTCTTGGGTTTAGCAGGATATTATCGGAGATTCGTAGAAGGATTTTCGAAGTTAGCTGCTCCGTTGACACGTCTCACTAGAAATGGTGTAGCATTTGTGTGGAACGAGGATTGTGAGAAAAGTTTTTAAGAGTTAAAGAGTCGATTGACTACTGCTCCGATTCTCACTATCCCTACTGATTTTCAATATATACTGATGCTTCGCATCAGGGACTGGGTTGTGTATTGATGCACGATGGGAAAGTAGTTGCTTATGGATCTAGACAGCTGAAGGACAATGAGAAGAACTATCCGACCCGTGATTTGGAATTAACAGCAGTAGTGTTTGCGTTGAAGGTATGGCGCCACTACTTGTATGGAGAGAAATTCCAAATATTTACCGACCACAAGAGCCTTATGTATCTGTTCTCACAAAAAGAATTGAACATGAGACAGAGAAGATGGCTAGAGCTTCTAAAGGATTATGATTGTAAGATACTTTATCATCCGGGTAAGGTTAATGTTGTAGCCGATGTGTTGAGTAGAAAGAGCCTTCGGATGGTATCGTGTCAGACCCGGATTTTTGTAGCTTGTACCTTATGATTCCTATGTGTATGAACACTTTATTACATAGTTGAATCATAAGAAGAGTATTTACTAACATGCAATCGACAATTTGAGAAATTAAAAATGCATGTAAGCTACATAACAGCGAGATAAGGGTTATGTTGATTCCCGAACGAGTGCAGGGGAAAAACAGTCAAATGACTGAAATTCGGTAGAATTTCAATAAGACAATTTCATTAAAAATATGAAATTAAGGAATCTTGATCAAAATCAAGGAAAATATTTAATTTCGAGCCCAATTGATCAAGCTATAAATTTATTAGAATTTATCGAAATTTTCATCTCGAAAAACGAGCCCAAAAATAGTGGAAAAATATACCGAAAAGGTAAAATCGGACTAATAAATTCATTTATGGACTAAATGAATTTAATATGATTTTTTAGATATGTTTGGGATATTTTGGGATATTTTAGAAATTTTATTATTATTTTAAGAATAAAATAATAATAAAAATATATTATAAATAAAAAAAAGGAAATCTGAAATTTGGAAATCGGGGAGAGAGAAAAGAAGGGAAACCGCGTGAAAGCCGAGGAAGAAAAAGACCACCGGACGGCGAGCACCGGCGACCCCACGGCCAGGCAAGCGGCCGAAAAGGGAAGAAGAGGTCCGTGCGCACCCATCGGCACCGGTCACGCCCTCTACCGACGTCGGACGCGGGCAAATCGAAGAGGAGAAGCTGCGGAGGAAAAGATGAGATCCGACGGCCAATGGCAGTGCTTGGTCCTGATTGAACCCAGCCGAGTGTTACGCAGGCTGAGGCGCACCTAACAGCGGTAGAGATGCGTCGGGAACCGGCCGAAAGACGCCGGCACGACCAAAGGAAGCCTGAACCGGTCGGCGGTTCAGTGAAGAAGGTTCTGCGCTGAACCGGACCGGACCGGACCGGTTCAGCCAAGGAGAAAATGGGAAAAAGAAGAAAAAGAAAGAAAAAGGAAATGGGAAATTTTTGAGATTTCACCGGACTTCGGGTAAGTCGATACGAGGTCAAAAGTGACCGATTTGATTTTCGATAAATTTATTTAAATTATATTTAATCGGAAATTGACCTAGAGTTAAATATATAAAATTGTGCAGTTCGACGATAAATTCCAAACGGAAGCCCGATCGAACTTCGATTTGTGTACCATCGCATAATCTCGGGTAAGT
Organism: Firmiana major; assembly: GCA_033439115.1. NCBI lineage: Eukaryota > Viridiplantae > Streptophyta > Magnoliopsida > Malvales > Malvaceae > Firmiana > Firmiana major. The sequence goes on along the minus strand of CM065907.1, from coordinate 35,035,379 downwards.
ATAGCTCATTTACGAAAATTTATTTGATTATTGCGTATTTAAGATTTATTTTATGCATTTCTAATTAAATTCCGTATTTAGTGAATTATATTCGGAATTTCGAATTTACTGTCGTAAATTATATACGGGCTATCCAAATAGCTTGGAATAAAGCCCAATGGGTATTGATTAGCCCAATGAGTCGATAGACCCTGATGAAGTGAAATAATAAGTGGAAAACGGGCTTAATACGGATTAAGGCCCAATTAAAGTATTTAGGCCCATTTAGAGTAAACGGGCACAAATAAGGGAAATAGACTGTATTTAATGTGAAATACAGTAGGAAAAGTGTAATTAACCTGATAAATGGTTATATGCAGCTCCAGAGATTATTGGAGGAGCAAATCAGACTACTGAAGCGAGCAGCGCAGAGAAAGTGAAATTTCTCGAGTGATTGCAGGTAAGGGACTTTTGTGAGTAGTTAAAGATACCTGCACGTATTTTCGTCTGCTTTTACATTCACTTAAAAACTCTGAGGGTCAGAGAAAGTGAATAATAATTATTACGACCCGATAGTGGCAAATTACGATTTTACCCCTAATTAGTTAAAAAGTCAACTTTTGTGAAAAGTTGTAAAAAGCATGGAAACCACTATTTTGAGTGTTTAAACTGTTGTTTAGCAGGAGAATAAATAGATGGGCTAATGATTTTAAGGTTGATGTGAAATAAGCACACTTTATAGTGCTGATTTTGATATTTTATAAATCATTCCTTTTTAAAAAGCCATTTATCATATTATGTGAGAATGAATCGTGCTGGAGCACAGCTCGCACTGGATTTCATATATTTTCCACATACATTAATGCTGGATTTTTATTCGCACTAGATTTCCAAGACATGCATGATACAGTACTGGAGTTATTACTCGTACTCAGTTTTATATGATATACGCATGAAAGAGTGCTGGAGCAATTAGCTTGTACTCGAGTTTTACAGAAGATACATGACAGAGTGCTGGAGCGTTGCTCGTACTCGATTCTTCATGATTTATACATGACATAGTACCGGAGCTATTGCTCATACTTGATTTGATGATATTATGCATAGCATGGTACTGGAGCTATTGGTCGTACTTGATTTAATACATGAACTATACATTGACCTAGTTGCTGGAGGATTACTCGCACTAGAGTTGAGTTTATGATGTGAAACAGAGTTTGAGCAGAGTGTCGACTGTGAGTTGCACTCAAAGGCGCGCATTGTATGTGATATATAATACATGTTACAAACCCATGCCCGCATCCTTGTGTGACTGAGTGTCACATTATGTGAGAGGATAGCCGCATGAGGGTATTAGAGATGTGGTATGATATTCCATGGTTTGAGGGCTAAGACCTATGACAGGCACCCCAACTGTGATGTAGGGTTCACAGAGTACGTTGTACCGTGCGAGTGGCATGGAGTACCCTATCGTACCGTGCATGTAGCATGGGAGTACACTGTACCGTGTGGTGTTGTGGAGTTGAGGAGGATATAGCTGGCGGTTGTCATGGACTGACCCCCTCCCGTTGCAGCAGTGATGCCCCGTACACCAAGATCTGTGTTGCTTGGGATCACATGTCGGATATGATCATAGTCTAGGATAATATTTATGTCAGGACCCGCTCTCAATCCCTGACTTTAACCCAAAACTACTACAAATTTTTCTCATTTTTAACTTACCTTTCCTCTTTTCAATGGTTGGGCTGTGATTCGATGTCAGAGTCCTCGCTTACCACATCATCCATTATCATACATACATGTCAATTATTGTTACTGACTGTAACTGCTTTTAATATACATGTGAGATTATATAAAATCTAACACAAATACATTCCCCATAATATATATTGTATACAACACTGTGCTGTTTCTATGTTTAGATACATAACCGTACAAAATCTGTATACCTGGCGGTCGATAGGAACTATCAGTGGACTCAGGAATACTATCCCTCAATAGCTCTCGCTCTACTGCTGATGCTCTGTAGAGAGATGTAAAGAAAGGGGGTGAGCATATAACGCCCTCAGTAAGGAAATCAGGCAAGCAAGTAGATATCTACACTATCTACTCAAAATAATGTTGTGCCTTGAAAACATTATTTCCCTAACTCACTTTAAAAGCATGTCTTTAAATATATATATGTATACTTGTACAGATTAAATCCCAAGTACAGAAATCGTGCTTGCTTTCTCAAATGTAGGCATGTAGTGCAAAACAATGCATCTTTATATAAATCATGCCTTTAGATAAATCATGCCATGTATATTTAAATCACAATAAGTATGGCATTTAAATCATTCACAACACAAAATTGGAGTCTGACCCATCCCTCAGGTCTGTCTGCAATTTAAATCAGTCAATCAATGTGATATATCATGTGAGACTCTGTGGTGAAATGCAAATAGTATCCTGGACTATGATCATATCTGACATGTGATCCCAAGCTACATGGAATCCTAGTGTGCGGGGCATCACTGCTGCAACGGGAGGGGGGTCAGTCCATCACAACCGCCAGCTATATCCTCCTCAACTCCACAACACCACACGGTACAGTGTACTCCCATGCCGAATGCACGGTACGACAAGGTATTCCATGCCACTGGCACGGTATAACGTACTCCGTGGACCCTACATCACAGTTGGGGTGCCTGCCATAGGTCTTAGCCCTCAAACCATGGAATATCATACCACATCTCTAATACCCTCATGCGGCTATCCTCTCACATAATGTGACACTCAATCACACAAGGATGCGGGCATGGGTTTGTAACATGTATTATATATCACATACAGTGCGCGCCTTTGAGTGCGACTCACAGTCGACACTCCGCTTAAACACTGTTTCACATCACAAACTCAACTCTAGTGCGAGTAAACCTCCAGCAACTAGGTCAATGCATAGTTCATGTATTAAATCAAGTTCGAGCAATAGCTCCAGTACCATGCTATGCACAATATCAACAAATCAAGTACGAGCAATAGCTCCAGTGCTATGTCATGTATAAACCATGAAGAATCGAGTACGAGCTAATCGCTCCAGCACTCTGTCATGCATATATCATATTAAACTGAGTACGAGTAATAACTCCAGTACTCTATCATGCTTGTGCGAATCAAAATCCAGCACTAATGTATGTGGAAAATATATGAAATCTAGTACGAGCTGTGCTCCAGCACGATTCATTCTCACAAAATATGATAGATGGCTCTTTAAAAAGGGATGATTTACAAAACATCAAAACCAGCACTATAAAGTGTGCTTAATTTACATCAACCTTAAAATCATTAGCCCATCTATTTATTCTCCTGCTAAACAGCAGTTAAACACTCAAAATAGTGTTTCCATGCTTTTTACAACTTTTTACAACTTTTCACAAAAAGTTGACTTTTTGACTAACTAGGGGTAAAATTGTAATTTGCCACTATCAAGTCGCAATAATTATTATTCACTTTCTCTGACCCTCAGAGTTTTTAAGTGAATGTAAAAGCAGACGAAAATACGTGCAGGTATCTCTAACTTCTCACAAAAGTCCCTTACCTGCAATCACTCGAGAAATTTCACTTTTTATGCGTTGCTCGTTTCAGCAGTCCGATTTGCTTCTCCAATAATCTCTGGAGCTGTATATAACCGTTTATCAAGTTAATTACACTTTTCCTACTGTATTTCACATTAAATACAGTCTATTTCCCTTAATGGGCTTTAATAATCCTTAATGGGCCTAACTATGCCTTAAGCCCATTTTCATTTTGCTATTCATTTTTGTTTGGCCTATTGCGCTTGTGGGGCCCACCAACTCTTATTGGGCTTGTCCTAGACCCATTACATCTTATTGGGCCTAAAGTATTTGGGCTTGGCCCATTGGGCCTCTCGGCCACATGCCATGGCCGAAAGCTACCCATGTCCTCGGTTACACCATGGCATGCCATCCATACCTATTTGTCTAGCCAATTCACTTAGGCATTTTTACAAATACTTGGTTGGCAACATTCTTAAACATCATATAGTTCATTTAGGCATTATATCAAACACCTTGATTGCCAACTAATTACATGTATTAATTAATCAAATTGATTAATTTTAATTACACCATAATCATTAATACATGTACATTAATCCATTTATGCCTTAAAATCATATGGACATAAATCAATATCTCACTACTCACTCTTGGCCTAACCAACATCATAGTGATTTAATTTGTTTCAATGCCTAAAACATATATCAACATACTTAAAATCATTCATACATTAACATATATGAAATTGAAAATTAGAAAATATACCAATTGTTGTGTTCACCCTTTTGCCAAATCTTTGAAGGCTCATGGTTTGCACTCTATGGCTCCTTGATAGCCAATTCCAATATATGTCACTCTCCTTTCAATTTGGAACAACTTCCATGAAGGATGCAAGTTCCAATTATGCCTAATTCCTAGTGATTTCTAGTGAGAGAAAGCTTGGATAATATGTTTCAATGGTTTCTTCTTCTAGCCGAATTTGGTGTGATGAAGATGACAATGGTGTGGCTGAATTTATAAGCCACTTACTTAGCCATTAAGCTTTACTTTCCAGGCATTAAGCTTGACTTTTCAAGCCTTAGCCATGAGTCACCTTATGAGTCACCTTATGAGTCATGGTTAGCTTTAACTATGGTTAGATGTTTATCTCATGGGCTTTCCATTCGGGCTTCTCGGTTTGGGCTTTCTTAATGGGCTTTCGGGCCAAAATTTTTACTATGTCTCGGGCCTTTAATTGACTCAAAATTTGGCCAATCAATTGGTCCAACAATTCGATATAAAGGACCTAAGAATTTCGATATACGTTTAGTATACCTTAATGGACTTTAATCAATTGAGCTTCGATTCTCGTACCCCGCATCATATTGGGTAAGTATATTTTAATTACAATAATATGTGTCCTTTAATACAGAGTTTCGATTATTTTACGGAATTTATGGATTAATTCTGTATAAAAAAGGAATATTTATCAAAATTGCAACGTAATTATCGTAAATAGTATACGGGCTATCCAATAAGTTTGGAACGAAGCCCGATGGTTATTGGTAAGCTGAATGAGCCCAGTAAACCCGAAGAAGGGATTTAATAAGTAAAAACGGGCTGAAAATGGGTCGAGGCCCATTAAGGTGCGATTAGGCCCAATAAGAGTAAATTGGCCTAATTAGTTAAATCGACTATAGTAAATACGAGAATTATATTTATTGGGTTAAATTGACATGATAAATAATTATCTACAGCCCCAGAGACTGGATTAGCACCAAATCGGATCGGACGAGTCTCCGACAGTGGAAGTTAGATACGTGCTCGACGAGAATCGAGGTAAGGGAATTTTGTAAGTGCATAGAGATACCTATACGTAATTTTGAGGGGATGTACAGAGTTTAGAATTCCTTAAAGTGTCTAGAAACGAAATAATAATTTTTGCGAAAATCGGGGCTTAGGTGAATAAAGAAAAAAGAAGATTTTGCCCCTGAGAGAAAAATTTACAAAAAAAGGGTAGTAAGGCAGATAAATTGCATGATTATCATGTTTTAATGTTTTATATAAATGTATTGGTTTGATTTAAGCAAATATACACATAGGTTGGCTGTTGATTTCGTGAATTATACGAAAGGGTACCGGTTTGGACCGGTTACTATTTTAAAAAGATGTTTTATCAAGATTGAGCCACATATCGTATTTACATGAATAAAAAGAGTGCTAGAGTCTTTCTCGCACTCAAGTTTACTGATTTATTACTCATGAAAAGCCGTACTGGAGCATTGCTCATACGAGGAATTTGTGTGTGCACAAAACCGTGCTGGAGCTTCGCTCGCACGAGATTTTAGATATCATGAAATGCATAGCGTGGTGCTGGAGCTTCGCTCGCACTAGACGTGAGTTGACATGCATATAGTCGTGCGGAAGCCTCCTGTAGACTATGTGTCACAGAGACTTGAGATGCTTGCACGAATACTTTGAGACATGGGTTGGTTATCGACGTAGTATTGGGGTGGATAAGACTTACGGCAGGCACCCCCAAACTATGATATGGGTCCATGGAGTATGATGTACCGTGTATGTCACACGGAGTACGCTGTACCGTGCAATCATGATGACTCAATGTTGTTACTTGATATTCTGGCGGGTAGGACTTGACCCCACCTCCCGTTGCAGTTGTGATGCCCCGGACACCGGGATCCGTGTAGCCTGGGATCACAAGGACAAAGTATGGCCATAGTCCTCGATTTTCATACAGTAACCTACATGCCTCACATGATATCATACGGTCTGAATAGACCAGGATGAACCCGAGGGAGGGGTAATGTCCCGATTTATGTTTTTAAAAGAAATGTGATTTAATGAATCAAGGTATTCCCGAGAGATGGGTTTGACCTTGATGAAGTTGTTTTATGATGAAACAAATGAGTTTGAACGTGATGAGTTTATGATGAAACAAATAAGTTTTAAATGTGATGAGCATGAGATGTCATACATGATGATTTTTTCATGTTTGATTTATATGTCGACTTCATGATTTCTCTTATATGATATATACATACATGCGGCATCGTTTTAGTCATACCTCATGCTCCAAATGTAAACAATTTTATATCATGACATTATTAGCACGTAGATAGTACAGTTATCTACCTGCTTACATTATTGCCTTACTGAGCTGTTTATGCTCACCCTTTCATTTTCCACCCCACAGGGTATATTCAGTAGAAGAGAACGACAGTAGTCATATCCGCTGCATTCTTATCAAGACCAGGTATACACATTTGTATAATTTTTGTATCTGAACATATAAAGGCACAGTATTGTACATGGATGTAATATTGGGGATGTATTTATTTAAAATAAATTGATATGTAAATGAAATATGAAAATGGAATGGTAAATAGGTGAGAGGTGACTAACACCGAATCATAGCCCAACTGTTTAGTAGTGTAACTGTTCACGACGGGTAAGGAAATTAAAAAGCGAAAAATTTACTCTGATTTTTAGGTAATTTGGGTCGTGACAGAAAAGATGGTATTAGATCAGAGTTGGCCTGATATGAGTTGGTGTTAGTGGTTAAGTAAATTTACATCCCTATGTACTGTGCATTGTTTAGATGCAAATTGTGTATATCAAGGTGGAACAGCAGCTGAGAATTTAGTTTCGAATGTAATAATATAGTTTTTATAACTAATAGCCACTATGGTAGAGGGGCGAGTACACATGCTCGAGGCCACAGAGATAGGCCTGAGAGTCGAATGCGTCGTCACATGAGACTCGAGATGAGAGTGAGGTGGAGGCTGATGTTGAGCATACTCCACAGGGTCCTATAAAGAGACCAAACAGTATTGAGACACGCTCCAAGATGATGGAGTGGAGTATAGAAAATATTTCAGAGTTGTTTACTCAGTCTCTGCAAGTAGTTGAGGATAGGTAGGGTAAAGCCTAAATAGATGCCTCAGACTATAGAGATTTTCACACCCCTCCGATATATAACGAAGTAAAGAAACCAATAGTTCCTGAGGATTGGGTGAATGAGATAGCGAAGTGCTATGGAATCTTTCGGTGTATGTCGACCGAGAATGTGACTTTTAAATACGTTTATGTTAGAGGGCGAGGCGGAGCTTTGGTGGAAATCTGCTCGACCCATCTGAAGAGTTAGACATCCAGAGCCGACATGAGAAATATTTTTGGATGTATTCTGGTGACAGAATATCCCGGACATTACTTAAAGGAATTTATAGATAAAATTTCTTACACTGAACCAGAGACACTAGTTGATTGATGAGTATGAAACTTAGTTTATATCTTTGGGCAGGTGTGAACCTGATACCATGGGCAGTGAGAGTCGAAAAGCCCAAAAGTTCAGGAAAGGGCTCAAATTATCGATTAGAGTCCGATTATCTCATTACATATGTCGAGGCAGTGAGCAGAATACAGTTGCGTGAATAATATCATGTGTTGCACGACTTTGAGATTGGGAAATGTAGTAAGGGCCGAAATAGAGAGAAAAAAATAGAGAATGACAGAGATGTCAGAGCGGGAAAGAGATCAGTTGGTAAGAGATTAGAGCTGATGAATTATGGGGTAAGATGATTGATAAGGCCCCAGTGTATCCAATTTCAACACTTTTGAGGGGTTTTGTGATTGGAGGACCCCGACCTGCTGCAGAGCAGTGTAAGCAGTGTAGCAGTGTAAGTAGTGAAGGATGTGTGGTAGATATCACGGAAGTAGGGCCTATACCTATATATTATTGATGAAAATGGTCGTTAAGTATGGTAAGACGGACCATTTATTTTGATTGCTCAGAGTTGGGTGAGACTGTCCTACAGAAGAGTAAATAGATAGAGAAAATCCTATTGGTATCTCTGCACCGAAAGGGAGGCTACAGCCGAAGAGTAAGGGACAATAGGCTGTTGGATGAGGGCGAGTGTATGCCTTGGACCAGGACACTATTGATGTTTCATGCGATGTGGTGAAAGATACCATATTGGTTATGAATAGGGAAGTAATTATTTTAATTGATCCTGGTGCCACGTATTTAGTCATATCGCCTTCATTTGTATAGAAGTTACTAAATGACGTGAATGCCTACACCCATGGGCATAATGCTAATAGTTAGTACCCCAATGAAGGAGGGTTAACTAACGGAATAATTATGAAGAGATTTTAAGTTGAAAATGGGGGAAGAAGTATAAGTCAGCCGATTTTATTCAATGGACTATGAATAATTTAAAGTAATATTTGAGAATAAATTAGTCGGCTGCATATTATGATGTTCGGATTTCTATCCTAAGATAGTGATATGGTTACCACTGAAAAGTATATTGTAAGTTTTGATAAGTACTAAAAGGGGGTGCAGCGATTGAAATTAAAGGAGCAAATGATTGTACTCACGGAATGAGTAATAACAGAGTTTTGTTATAAGTGATATATGAAAAGAGATAGACTGAAATAAGAGACGTATGCTAGGTAAGAATACCCTTAAAATATGAAGTAATTTGGATTAAAGCGATAAGTAGTAAATATGAATTATAACCAAGGATAAGGGTGGATATAACCATAACTAGTCCCTGTGGTTAAGTCTAAGGGTTAATAAAGGTATTTCAAAATACCTCCCCGCTTGAAGACTTGACAACGTCTAAAAGTATACACAACTTATAAATTGAAATAGATAGTCGTAATATATACATTTAAAATTAGGGTACCTTTACTGGTACGATAAGGAATATAGAATTCGATTAATCAAGAAGGTTTAAAAATTTAAAATTTTATAAAAGTCGTTAAAAAGGAAATGACGTGGGTTAGTATCCTGAACGGAAGCGAGTTCGAAATGACATTTTACGTTATGCGCACATAAGTCAAAGATATAAGTGATTGAAATATTTATTGGAACTCAATTACGACAAGTTATTTAAACTTTACCTGGACCGATTTGTCATCATCCTTATTGATGATATTTTGGGTGTATTTACAGTCCAGGGAAATTATAAGCAACAATTGGAGATTGTTTTTACAAATGATTTGTTGAGAGTTCTCGAAATGGACTACTTTATCGACACGTTTAACTTAGAAAAAGTTTTATTTGAATGGGATGATAGATGTAACAGGAGTTTCGGTGTATTGAAGTAATAAATTGACCACCGCATTTATTCTCACCATACCCAACAGATTAAGAGGCTTCTCATGAGTCTATGAATACCTCAAAATAATGAATGGGCTGTGTATTGATGCAAAAGGGAAGATAGTCGATTGTGGATCCAGACAACTCAAGGATCATGAAAGAGACTATCCGACCCATGATTTAAAGTTGACAGCGATAGTGGTTGTATTGAGTATATGACACTACTATGTATACGGTGAGAAATTTTGGGTATGCACTGATCATAAAAGCCCCGAGTATCTGTTTTCACAGAAAGAGTCGGATATGAGAATACATAGTGGGTTAGAGCTTCTGAGAGATTTTGATTGTGAAAAATTGTACCACCCAGGAAAAGCTAATGTGATGGCTGATGCCTTGAGCAGAAAGAGCCTCGGGATGGTATTACATATGATGGTCAGGGAGCGTGAGCTGCTAGAACAGTTGTGAGCCACAGTATTGATGTGATCCCTTCTGATGATGACAGTGATTGTGTGACAGCTAGCCTGAGACTAGAACCGGATGAGAGTACCCGAATTTGACAGGCTTAGCGTGATGATCGGCATGGTGTCGATAGTTTGAGTCAGATTCAGATGGGTACAGTGATAGAGTTCAAAGAGAGTGATAATGACTTACTAAGGTTCAGAGATAGTATAAGTACTCCCCAAAACCACTGTTGATGAGATAGTGATATTGTCAGAAGCTCACTCTTTGGGATATTCAGTGCATTTGAGAAGTAATAAATATATCGAAATCCTGAAAGGTTATTGGTGGTCAGATGTGAAAAGAGATATAGTGGAGATTGTGAAAAAAAATGTTTCGTATGTCAGCAGAGTACGGTAGAGTAAAAGAAGTTGCAGGGTTATTGCAATTTTTGCCTATATCGACACGGAAATGGGAACAAGTTACCATGAATTTCGTGAAGGATTAACAAAGGACCCGGATAAATCATAAGGCTATCTGGGTGATAGTCGATGGATTGATTAAGACTACCCACCTTCTGGTTAGGAAATCGCCAGATACTCTGAGTGTGTAGGCGAATTTATGTGTATGGAAAATTGTGGAACACCCAGTATTTTTCCAGTGAGCATTGTATCATATAGGGATTCTCGCTTCACTTCCCATTTCTAGGAACGTTTTCAGGAAGCTATTGGGAACCTAACTGAGTGTTAGCACAGCTTTCCATCCTCAGACAGATGATCAGTTAGAGAGGACTGTATAGGTTCTAGAGGATATGATGAGAGCGTGTGCCATTTATCTGATAAGCTCCTGGGATGATCAGTTGTTACTAATTGAATTCACCAATAATGACAGTTGTCACTTGAGTATCGGGATGACTTCAGATGAGACATTATATGGTCGTAAGGGTTGTTTCCCTGATTTGGATAAGAAGAAGTGGGTGACAGATAGAAAATTGTTCCTGAATTAGTAAGACAAACCTCTGAGGATGTTCAGTTAATTGTGAAGGATTAAGAACACCTTAGAGCAGACAAGCAAGCTATGCTGACAAGAGACAGAAACCATTAGAATTCACCGAGGGTGAATTAGTATTGTTGGAAGTTACATGCCCTTAGGACATAGCATAAGGACGTAACGAGATTCGGAAAGAAAGCAAATTGAGTTTCATTAGATTGAATCTTTTGAGTGATGGACAAAGTGGGAGATAAGAACTGTAGGTTGGCGTTACCACCTAATTTAGCAGGCATCCGCAATATGTCCTATATGTCCTATCTTATGATGCTTCAGAAATACTGTCCGGATCCAACGTATGTGATCAGATATGAGATTCAACAACTCAGCTCAATGAAAGTTTAACGTATGATTGAAAAATCGATTCGAGTATTAAACAGAAAGTAGAAAGTGTTGAGGTTAAGACGATCTCACTAATTAAAGTCCTTTGGTAGTAGTACACTCCGAAAAAGTCACAAGGGAATTAAAGAGTATGATATGTGTGAAATATCAGGAGTGATCTACAGACTAACTTGGTTCTAATTTGGAGGACCAAATTTCTTAAGTGAGGGAGATTTTGTAAGACCCGAATTTAATTAAAAACACAAAATGAATGAGTATTTGTGAAGGGAAGTCAAGTTAAATTTATCCCGAACACGTGAAACGGCAAAACGGTCAAAAGATCGAAAGCCAAAATAAATTCGATAAGAAAATTTAATTAAAAATAATGGATTTGAGAATCTTGATCAATAACGAAGAAAAAATTAAATTTCGGGTTAAATTGATCAAGATATAAATTTACTGGAATTAATCGAAATTTTCGCTCGGGACAATATCTTGAAAATATTAAAGAAATTATACTCGAAAAAGGGTTAAAAATATAATAAATAAAATTAAATAAATTTATTTAGAATAAAAAAATTAATTTTTGTAGATATTTTGAATATTTTTTACTATTTTAATGAATATAATAATAATATACTAATTTATAAATAATAATAATAATAAAAAAGGAATCAGAAAATGTTATCGGGGAGAGAGAAAAAGAAAGGAAACCGAGGAAGACGACTCGCGCGTGGCCTGTCCGATCCACGGCCACCGGCGACCGACGGCTCCGACGAACAGCTGAGGAGAAAGAGGAGAGGTCGGCGAAGCTCTGGGCACCGGAGACGCGCCGTCAGGAAGCTGAAAAACGTCGATCGGAGGAGAGGAAAATCGAGGAGAAATGGGACGATTCCCGACGAACCACGGCGACTAGGCTTGAACGGAGGCTACCGACGACTTCAAGGGGATGAGCCGATTCTTTTGAGACCGGTATCAGTCGGTGAAACCACCGATATCCAGCGGATCGAGAGGGAGAGTGCCGCGAAGGGAGAAGAGGAATCTGGCGGCCACCGGCGTGATTCGGCAGACCCCGACCCCAGCCGAACACTCCCCCAGTGCAGGTGCACCGTTTGGCGCCAAAAACGAGCCGAGAACCGATCGAAAACGTCGTGAACGGCGGTGGGAAGGTCTGAACCGGTACGGACCGGTTCAGCAAAGAGGTGAACCGGACTGAACCGGCTGAACCGGACCGGTCTGAACCGGGTTGAACCAGACTGAACCGGTTCAGCCAAGAAAGAAGGGAAAAAAGGAGAAAAAGGAAAAAGGGGAAGAATTTTTGGGGATACACCAGACTTCGGGTAAGTCGATATGAGGTCAAAAGTGACCGATTTGAATTTTGAGAAATTTATTTAAATTATATTTAATCGAAAAGTAACCCGAGATTAAATATATAATTGTGCAGTTTTACGACAAAGCCCGAACGAAAGCCGATTGAGCTTCGATTCTCGTACCCCGCATCATATTGGGTAAGTATATTTTAATTATGATAATATGTGTGAGACCCCGTATATGTGTAAGGGTATATATGTACATAGAAATGTAAATAGAGTTGTACTATGAATTCATGAGTGAAGTATATGTGATGTAAGTCCATAAGTAATGTACGCACTTGTAATGAGAGTGGTAATTGTACATACAAGTCACATTATGTATGAATGTGAAGAAATGGACTTAAACATGTGGAGAATATGTGTAGAATGGATTATGAGTTGTTTGGTAAAATGGAAATAGAATTACATAAGTTGTGCACTTCCATTTTTGTTTATATTAAGTACCATGGGTCATACAAAGATTCTACATAAGTTTTAATGTGTATGAAGTGAGGATGGATGCCATTTTCAAGTCTCAAAGATGATTGGATGAGAAAATGATCATGGCAACAAAATGTATGAAGTTTGGTAAGTGTTGCTGCAGAAGAACTGCAGAAAATCTGGAAACTATGAAGGGCAGATCGATCTCATGGGATGAGAGATCGATCTGGAAGAGCCAGAATGCTCTTATTTGGGCAATGAAATAGAGCAGATCGATCTCCAATAGATCCAGATCGATCTCCTAAGCATTTTGTAAGGAAAAGATCGATCCTCAAGCACCCAGATCGATCTCCTTAGCTCTCTGTTTGGGAGCAGATCGATCTCATGCTTCGACAGATCGATCTCATGCTTAAAATGGCGTGAAAAAGAGGGATTTAAGGGGACTAGATCGATCTCCTCTTGGACCAGATCGATCTCCGCAAGCTATTTCTATAAAAGGAGTGCTAAAAATAAAAAAATTTCGAGAAAAACACTAACCTTCCACTTTCAACCCAAAAACCTAACTTTCTCTCTCTAAAATCAGCCATTTTCAGTAAGATTTGAAGAGAGACCATTAGAGGCAAAGTTGTTCCTATAAAAGAGAAGAACAACATAGTTGGAAGGCATTTTCCCATTGTTGGTATTGAAAGAGCTAAGGGCATTGTTATTTGGAGCAAGAAGAGAAATCAAATTGGGTAAGATTCTAACATTCCAACTATGGTACATTGTCTATAAAATTGATTTTGGAGTTGTTTGGCATGAGTATGGATGGTTAGAAACTATCTAAAATACATTGGAATGATTATGACCTAGAAATGGTCTAGAGTGAGAAAGTGGAATGTATGGAGATTAATGATGAATGAGATATGTAGAAGTTATTAATAGTGTTGTGGTATGATTTTAAGATGTGGTTAGTGGATAAATTGTGAGATTTACCTAAAAGAGGTAAAATGTGGATTAAGGCATTTGTAAAATGCATAAGTGAATAATATTGACTAGTGATGTCAATTATGGGTTAAATACATTAACTCAATTGATTTAATGAATGAATCGCAGCTTCCAAGGATACGCCGAGGCGAGTTGAGCCATGAGCGTGAGAAGCTAAAAGGAAAGGAGTCACACCAAGTAAATCGAGGTAAGGGAATTATGTGAACTCCTAGAGATATCTGTGCGCAATTTGGGCTCATTAAACGCTTTGTTAGAATGCATGAGACATTAGGAAATGATGTTGGGTGATTGAAGGGCAAAAGTTAGGAGTTTGATAAAATGTGCATGAAAACAAAAGCATATTGCTTTTGAAAATCATGTTTTAATTGCTTTTTAGCAAATGATTGGTAGGTTGGCTAACATTGAAATGATTTGCAAAAGAAATGAGTGTGTTTTGGTTTTGTTAACTATACTTTGCAAGTTTTGAGCCACCTACATGATTTCGTGAGTATGAAAGCGTGCTAGAGTATGACTCGCACAAGATTTGACGTGTTTTATACACATGAGTGCAAGAGGCACTAGTTTTCACATGGAATTCATAATTGTTTTGGCATTGTGCTTGGAGTTTGTCTCGCACTGGATGCCCACCTTGCATGTTGCCGTGTTTGGAGCTTCGAGTAGACTGGGTGTCACATCAATTAAATAGGCTCACACGTACATTGTTTTGACATGATTAATTAGCCGTGTTAGGAGCTTCGGGTAGACAAGAGGTCGTACCGATTAAATAGGCTCACACGTGCGTTTGAGATGTGGCGTGATCTGATGTGTTGATTGGGTCCACGGAGTACGTGTACCGTGCATGTATGTCACGCCCCGAAAGCGCGAAAAATAGGGCTAATTTAAAACTTTTTACTCATTAATTCACAATTAAGGATGCATTCCTGTGCAGTGTCATACATCATCATAATTATCATGCCTCAGGATCTCATCATAATATAATATATATTGTATTATACACATTACTCAATTCCAAGTTAATTAATCCTAATACATCCCATACAATGTTGTACATCAAGTGTCTGCAATTATGATAATTGTCTGGGTACATGAAAAGATAAAAGATACCTTAAAATACAATATATGGCCTGGAGCTCAAGTCCTCCACTAGCCACTACTCCGTACGTCGCAGGAAAACCCTTTTCAATTGAAGAGATCTGGGGGAAAAGAAAATAGGGTGAGCTTCTAAATTGCTCAGTAAAGGGGGTAAGGGACTCATTTCATAAACCAAAATGCACATCACCAAATATTTATTTGTATGTGAAACTCATTAATCCCATTGGAAAACCATAGCATGAAAGTACTCAAAACGACATTCTCATGTCTCAAATCAAGTGAAAACATGAAGTAAAAAGGCTCAGTCTAGAGCAATAACAAAGCATGTGAAAATAATGCGATAAACGCTTTCTCAATTAACATGATAAAATCACTGTAATAATAATGCACGTGGCACAGCCACTAAACACACGTGGCATAGCCACTGATTTAAATCCACACGTGGCATAGCCACAGGATAGGGTTTCACATGGCAACGACCACCAATTAGGGTTCTCACGTGGCAACGGCCACCAAATAGGGTTCTCACGTGGCAACGGCCACCAAATAGGGTTTCTCACGTGGCAACGGCCACCAAATGGGGTTTCTCACGTGGCAACGACCACCAAATAGGGTTTCTCACGTAGCAACGGCCACCAAGTATACATGGCATAGCCACAGAATGGGGTTTCTCACGTTACCAGAACGGAGAAGAATCGGGCTTACATGCTACCAGAGCAATGCCCGGTGTGTACTCAGAATTACACAACTGAGTCTTAATCACATAAGACTAGTTTGCCTTCACGTAGAACTCATAGTGGTTTTTCTCTCATAAAACTCATTTGAAAACTGTTTTGTACTCAACACAAAACATAATAAAACCGAGTTCCAACCGGCAAAGCACGCACACATTTCTCAAATCTTGATATTGCCTTAACGTAGAGCCCAATTCATTACTCACACAAAATTCAACGGTTTATAAAGTAATTTCACACTCAGCTTATAAACTCATAAAATAATGGGCTCCAACCGGCTATAAAAATCGTATGCAATTGTATCACAACACAACACTCAACATGCTTGTTTTATAAATCACAAATCATGCTATAGTAGTCGTAAATCACATACACAAATGGTTTAGTTCCCTTTACCTCTTTGCACCTCGTATAGTGCAATCGTCTCTCCCTTGACACGGACTAGTCTCGCATTCCACTCTGGAACTCCCGAGCTGTCCAAACGATGTTAAAACATCAATATTCATCATTACAGTAACCTTAATTCTCAAAAATCGAGCATAATTGCTCATAACACCTCAAATCTCTTGATTCTCGTAACTCTACCCCAAACTACACTCTCATTCACAACATCTCAACGTTCTACATTTCTCATGCCAATTATCTATGCTAATTCACCACATTGTCTAAATTTCTATTTATAGCTCAAATTCTCAAAATTGCTAAATATCATTATCACTCCAACCACATTGTAATTTCATCAATCCCTAATCATTTTCCAGCTATTTCAGCACAATGACAACAACCATTATCATCAAAATCATCTCAGATATCGAGATCGAGGTTTAGAAATTACCCAAAACTTGTGGAGAGCTTATCTCTTACCTCGATTCGATCCGTCTTTCGATTTCCAAGTATGTTGTTCTCCCTTTGATGAGGAACAACTTTCCTTCTTGCCACAACTTCTGATTTGAACGGAAATGGGTGCTTTGGATTAGTGAGAAAGCTAGGTTTCGGTGAAAATGGGGGTTGAAAGAGAGAGAAAATGAAATTTGCAGGAGAAAGCAGGGGTTCCTTATATAGACTGAGGGTAGGAGATTGATCTAGCTCTTGATGAGATCAATCTGCATTTGAATTTTGGGGACGATTTGGGCAATTTTATGCCTAGGAGATCGATCTGTCGAGGGGTGAGATCGATCTCTTTATGGCTTTATGAGATCGATCTGCTCCTTGAGGAGATCGATCTCTTCCTCATGAGATCGATCTTCTCTCAAACAGAATCATAAGGAGATCGATCATCTTCCATTGGAGATCGATCTGCTCCTCAAATTCCTCCTTCCTTGTCATTTTTAACTCACCAGATCGATCTCTCCATCTCCCAGATCGATCTGTCCTCATACTTCATACTTATTTTAAACACTTAACATATAAATCTCCAATTATCATTCCCCAATTCACTTAACTCAATAAATTACACTTCAAATTCTTATTACATATTTAAAGTATGTCCGAAATTCTTAGATCTCACAATGTAGCATGGAGTACATTGTACCGTGTTGAGATGTGATGTGCCGTCTTCGGACGAGATCTGCTATGGACCGACGGGTAGGATTTGACCCACCTCCCGTGTGGAAGCAGATAGTGGTGATATCCCGAACACCTGATCCGTGTAGCCGGTATCACAGGTTATGCACATAGGCCTTGAGGTTATTACCTATTGTTGAACTGCCTATCTCACATATCTACTGCTATTTGAGAATAAATCCATGTTTGAAAATGATTTATGGGTCAGGAAAGTCCAAGGGATGGGCCGAGACCTGACCAGTGTTGAAATTGATTTGTTAATGGTTTTTAAAGTGCACGGATGCATGATGTTTAATGCCATGCTTTATTGTGAAAATGCATGATGGTTAATGCCATGCTATTTGAGAAAATGCATGATGGGTAATGCCATGCTTTTATTGTGAATTATGCATGATGATTTATACCATGCTTTGAGTTGAAATGTGCACTTGATTTTAATAGCATGAATGCTTTACATACCATTAACACAATCATACACTCATGTTTTGAGATAAATGATGAATTAAATGCTTTTGGGCATGGCATCACGATCACGTAGATAGTGCAGTATCTACCTGTTCGTATGATTGCCTTACTGAGCGTGTGGTTTGCTCACCCCCTTATTTTCCCCCTCTCTACAGAGTGTTGAGTATAGATTGAGCGTGACTAGAGGCGTTCCCTTTTTGGTAATCCGCTGCATCCCATCGCTAAAGGTATACACACTGTTGAAATTTTGTATCTAAACTTACGATAGCACAGTAGCATTTTGTATGTAACTATTGGGGATGTAAAACAATGTAAACACATGTAACAACTCTAATATATATACATTTATACAAGTGTTTACCTATGAATAATATACAAATTGAATTGGTATGGTGGAGTGAGTTAGACGTCGACAGACAGCCCAACTGTTAAGAGTGTGGTTGTTCACGATCGAGGAAGGATGATTAAAGATTGATGCATGAAAATGCGAAAAATTTGTACGTATTTTGGTAAGTGAGGGTTGTGACAGAAGTTGGTATCAGAGCTTGAGCTGGTTTGACGTGTGTCATGTCTAAAATACTTAATAAGTTGAAAATTTCATCCCCAAGTTACTGTGCTTGTTTAGATACAAATTGTGTGTGTCGATGGGTTGACTAAGTAATTGGTTGTGAATGTAGGGAATTGAGTAAGTATGCCTAATACCAGTCGCGGTAGAGGGATGAAAGCACAAGCTCGAGGCCGTAGAGGTAGGCCTGGGGGTCTTGTTGAGCTGAAAACACACGAGGCTCAGGAGGATGTTGAGGTGGAGGCCGATGTTGAGCACGCTCCACAGGGTCAAGAGGAGAGACCCGAGAGTACTGAGGCTCGCTTCGCAAGGATTGAACGGAGCATTGAGATGATTGTGGAGTTGGTCACCCAATCTTTATTTGGAATTGGCGGTAGACAGAGTCTCGCTACACAGGCTGATGCCGAGCAGGCGGCAGCTCCTGAGGCACGTGCAAGGGAAGCCCAGAGGCCACAGACGACAGATACCCCACCCACACAAGATGTGCCTACGCCGGTTGCTATGCCAGGCAGTAGAGGTTGGGGATATGAATGCGATTTGGATAGACTGCGGCAGTTCCAAAAGTTTAGACCGCCGTCTTTCAGTGGAATAAAGGACCCAGTAGCGGCTGAGGATTGGATCAACGAGATCGGGAAACTATATGGGCTCTTTGAGTGCACTACTATCGAGATGGTAGCATTTGCCGCTTTTATGCTGAAGGGATCAGCAAAACATTGGTGGAAGTCCACCAGGCCTATTTTGAGAGCCCGGCATACTAAGATCAGCTGGGATGTATTTCTAGAGGCCTTCCGGAGACAGTATGTTCCGGATACCGCACAGCGAAAGCTAAAGATGGCATTTTTTAGACTGACCCAAGGGAGCAGGACTGTGGATGAGTATGAGACTGCTTTTATATCCCTGGGCAGATATGATCCTAACACGATGGGTAATGAGGTCGAGAAAATCCAGAAGTTTGTGGATGGATTGAGACCGACCATCAGGTCGAGATTGGTTCCTCTGGATATACTGACATATGAAGAGGCAATGCGTAGGGCGCAATTGTGTGAACAAGATGTTGATAGAATCGCCTCAGAGTTTGGAAATGTTGGTAAGATAAAGGGACAGAGATAAGAAAAGACCAATGAGGATAGAGGCTTCAGTTATAAACGAAGCAAGAGATTCTCTGGAAAGAGGCCGAGAATTGATAAGATTCGGGAGAGGACAGTTGATACTCTCATGTATCCAGCCATTGCTCCAACTAAGGAAATCGTGATTGGAGGACCACGGCCTACTACGGAACAGTGTGGCAAGTGTGGTAGGTACCATGGAACTGGACCATGCTATGGATCTCCTGTAGTATGCTTCAGATGTGGGAAGCCAGGGCACATAATCAGAGATTGCCCAGAGATGACAGAGAGAGCCCCACAGAAGGGCAAGGAGCCAGAGAGAGCTCCAGTTGGTACAGCTGCTCCTAGGAGGAGGGCTACAACTGAGGAAAAGGGAAAGCAAGCAGTGGGTGTAAGCAGAGGATGAGTGCACGCGCTGGACCAGGACACTGCAGATCAGTCATCGGATGTGGTAAAAGGTACCATCCAAATCTTTGATTTAGAAGCTTATGTACTGTTTGATCCTGGTGCCACGTATTCCTTTATTTCGCCATCCTTTGCATGTAAATTGTTGAAGCATGTAAAACCCACACTGCTTGATAAGATGTTGTTGATATCTACCCCTATGAATGATAGTCAGTTGACTGAGCATGTATATAGAGATTGTAAGATGAGGATAGGAGGCAAAGAAATGGCAGCCGATTTGATTTTATTAAATATGAGTGATTTTGATGTAATCTTAGGGATGGATTGGCTGGCTGCAAATCATGTTGTTATGGATTGTCATGCAAAAACTTTGATGTTTCCAAAGATAGACAATCTTGTAGTTAATTTTGTGAAATGAAAGTAAAGAACATGATTATTATAAGTGTGATGAGTACAATCTTGATACATGATGTATGAAAGATAAATTTGATCTCATTTATGTATGTGATGCGATGATTTATGATACTAATGGTGGAAAGAATAATGTGAAGGATTCATCGCTTTTGTGATTGAGACGGATAAGGCATGTCCAGAATTGGGAGACATTCCAGTGGTTAGGGAATTTCCAGAAGTCTTTCCGGATGAGTTACCAGGGTTACCTCCAGATAGGAAGATGGAGTTTGGTATAGACTTGGCACCTGGTACAGAGCCGATGTCCAAGCCACCGTACAGAATGGCTCAAGTCGAGTTGAAAGAGTTAAGGAAACAATTACAAGAGTTGCTGGAGAAGGGATTCATCAGACCGAGCGTCTCACCTTAGGGAGCACCGGTTCTGTTTGTAAGGAAGAAGGATTGAAGCCTCCGACTGTGTATAGATTACCGGTGGTTGAATAAGGCCACCATCAAGAATAAGTATCCCCTTCCACGCATCGATGAATTGTTGGATCAGCTTAAGGGAGCGCAGGTCTTTTCCAAGATAGATCTGAGATCAGGGTACCATCAGTTAAAGATACGAGATAGAGATGTACCCAAGACAGCTTTTCGCACCCGGTATGGACATTATGAGTTTATGGTTATGCCATTCGGGTTGACGAATGCTCCCGCAGCTTTTATGTCGTTGATGGATGAGGTATTCCACCAGTATTTGGATCGATTTGTGATCGTGTTTATTGATGATATACTGGTGTATTCAAGGTCTAGAGAGGAGCATGAGAGGCATCTAAGGATAGTGCTATAGACCCTTCGAGAGAAGAAGTTGTATGCTAAACTCAGTAAGTGCGGCTTTTGGTTGGAACAGATCTCTTTTCTGGGTCATATAGTATCAAAAGATGGAGTATCAGTGGATCCATCTAAGATTGAGGCCGTAGTTCAGTGGCAGAGACCCCAGACAATGACAGAGATCAGGAGTTTCTTGGGTTTAGCTGGATATTATCGAAGGTTTGTAGAGGGATTTTCGAGGTTAGCTACTCCTTTGACACCCCTCACAAGAAAGAATGTGGAGTTTGTGTAGGATGATAAGTGTGAAGAAAATTTTGAGGAGCTAAAAAGGAGATTAACCACAGCTCCGATCCTCACCATTCCTACCAGCTCAGGAGGTTTCTCGGTGTATGCGGATGCTTCACATCTGGGACTGGGCTATGTATTGATGCAGGATGGGAAGGTAGTAGCTTATGGATCAAGGCAGTTAAAGGATCATGAGAGGAACTACCCGACCCATGACTTGGAGTTAGCAGCGGTGGTGTTTGCGGTGAAGATATGGCGCCACTACCTTTATGGTGAGAGATTTCAAGTTTATACAGATCATAAGAGCCTTAAGTACATGTTCTCACAGAAAGAGTTGAACATGAGACAGAGGAGATGGCTCGAGCTGTTAAAGGATTATGATTGTGAAATCCTATACCACCCGGGTAAAGTAAATGTGGTTGTTGATGCATTGAGTAAGAAGCATCTTGGGATGGTATCATTCATGATGGTCAGGGAACACGAGCTGTTGGAACGGTTCACGAACCTCGGTTTGGATATGACCCCGCCTGACGCTGATAGTGGATTTATAATAGCTAGCCTGTAGTTGGAATCGGATCTGGTAGATCGAATCCGACAGGCTCAGCGAGTTGATCAGCAGTGCAGTGATATTGTCGGGCAGATACAAAGGGGTACAGACACGGACAATGGATTGAGTTCAGATGGATTGTTGAGGTTCAGAGGTAGGATATGTGTTCCTGATGATGCAGAGATCAGAAGGTTGATCTTGACAGAGGCTCACTCATCAAAGTATACGATACATCCAGGGAGTACTAAGATGTATCAAAACCTTCGAAAGGTTTATTGGTGGTCTGGAATGAAAAAGCACATTGCTGAATATGTTGCTAAGTGTCTCATTTGTTAGCAGGTGAAGGTAGAGCATCAGAAGCCTGCAGGGTTATTGCAGCCTCTACCGATACCGACATGGAAGTGGGAGCATGTCACCATGGATTTTGTGATGGGATTGTCGAGGACCCGTAGACGTCATGATGCCATATGGGTGATTGTGGATCGGTTGACGAAATCATCCCATTTTTTAGCTATGAGAGCTACCGATACTCTGAGCCAGTTAGCGAACCTATATGTGCGCGAGATAGTGAGGCTACATGGAATTCCAGTGAGCGTTGTTTCTGATAGGGATGCCCGCTTCACTTCCCACTTTTGGGAACGTTTTCAGGAAGCGATGGGGACCCAGTTGAGTTTTAGCACCGCATTTCATCCTCAGATAGATGGTCAGTTAGAGAGGACTATATAGACCCTGGAGGATATGTTGAGAGTGTGTGCATTGGATTTTGGGGGCTCCTGGGATGACCATTTACCACTCGCAGAGTTCGCCTATAATAACAGTTTTCATGCGAGTATCGGGATGGTACCATATGAGGCATTGTATGGACGTAGATGCCGTTCCCCTATTGGATGGGAAGAGGTTGGTGACAGACAGATTTTTGCTCCCGACTTGGTTAGACAAGCCTCTGAGGACATCCAATTGATATGTGAGAGGTTATGGACAGCTCAGAACAGGAAAAAGAGTTATGCTGACAGGAGATGGAGACCACTAGAGTTTGAGGTGGGTGAGTCAGTGTTTTTGAAAGTTTCCCCTTCGAAGGGAATTATGAGATCCAGGAAGAAGGGAAAGTTGAGCCCTCGATATATAGGGCCATTTGAGATACTTGATAGAGTGGGAGATAAGGCGTATAGGTTGGCATTGCCACCAGAGTTGGCAAGTGTGCATAACGTCTTCCACGTATCCATGTTGAGGAAGTATCACCCAGATCCTACGCATGTAATAAGGTATGAGCCATTGGAGCTCAACGAGGGTATGACATATGTTGAGAAGCCAGTTCGGGTATTGGACAGAAAAGAGAAAGTGTTGAGGACAAAGACAATTCCCTTGGTGAAAATACTTTGGCAACATCACACTGTGGAAGAAGCCACATGGAAATTAGAGAGTTTGATGCGGGAGAAGTATCCCGAGTTGTTCACTGAATAACTGGTTCTAATTTGGAGGACCAAATTTTCTAAGTGGGGGAGAATGTGAGACCCCGTATATGTATAAGGGTATATATGTACATAGAAATGTAAATAGAGTTGTACTATGAATTCATGAGTGAAGTATATGTGATGTAAGTCCATAAGTAATGTACGCACTTGTAATGAGAGTGGTAATTGTACATACAAGTTACATTATGTATGAATGTGAAGAAATGGACTTAAACATGTGGAGAATGTGTGTAGAATGGATTATGAGTAGCTTGGTAAAATGGAAGTAGAATTACATAAGTTGTGCACTTCCATTTTTGTTTATATTAAGTACCATTGGTCATACAAAGATTCTACATAAGTTTTAATGTGTATGAAGTGAGGATGGATGCCATTTTCAAGTCTCAAAGATGATTGGATGAGAAAATGATCATGGCAACAAAATGTATGAAGTTTGGTAAGTGTTGCTGCAGAAGAACTGTAGAAAATCTGGAAACTATGAAGGGCAGATCGATCTCATGGGATGAGAGATCGATCTGGAAGAGCCAGAATGCTCTTATTTGGGTAATGAAATAGAGCAGATCGATCTCCAATGGAGCTAGATCGATCTCCTAAGCATTCTGTAATGAAAAGATCGATCCTCAAGCACCCAGATCGATCTCCTTAGCTCTCTGTTTGGGAGCAGATCGATCTCATGCTTCGACAAATCGATCTCATGCTTAAAATGGCGTGAAAAAGAGGGATTTAAGGGGACCAGATCGATCTCCTCTTGGACCAGATCGATCCTCAAGCTATTTCTATAAAAGGAGTGCTGAAAATCAGGAAATTTTGGGAAAAACACTAACCTTCCACTTTCAACCCAAAAACCTAACTTTCTCTCTCCAAAATCAGCCATTTTCAGTAAGATTTTAAGAGAGACCATGTCACGACCCGAACTACCCAAAAATCAGAGTTAATTTTTTTCGTGTTTTGTTTATTTACTTAAATTCTTACCTGTCCTCTGATCGTGACCACACTCCACTAACAAATTGGGCTGTGCGTCAATGCCAGTCCCACCATTCGATTACCATCTAACTTATTTCTTCTCCAGTCATTTATAATTGTTTACATTATTTATACATCCCCTAAAGTTACTTACAAACATGTTACTGTGCTATGCTTATGTAGATACAATATGTACAAGTGTATATACCTTATGTTGATGGGCAGCAGCGGAGATCCAGAATGCAGTACTGAGTCGTCACAACTTCAACTGGAGATTATCTGTGGGAGAAAATGAAAGGGGTGAGCACATCAAGCTCAGTAAGGCAATCCTACGAACAAGTAGGTAACCATACTACCTACATGAACGTGGTGCCATGTATAAACCACCCTTTCTCCACACATTTTAAAACAAATGATATGAGTTATGATGTTATGTAAAACACATTTGCACAGAAAATTCAACATGCAATTATATTCAAAATCATATCTTTCTCGTTTAAAATTTCACAGTAAAGTCAGGACTCGACCCCTCCTTCGGGTGATCCTGACTCACACAAAATCATGAAAATCCGTTTACATCACATATGGGTTTAAAAAGCATGGAAATAACCATCATGCACATTTAATTAAAAACCCATTTTAAATCATCGAAATCGTCGACATGTGAGACGAGGCAATATCTGTATAACGGCAATAACCAGGACTATGGCCATATGTGTCCTCGTGAGTCCCTCTAGTTACACGGATCCTAGTGTGCGAGGTCTCACCCTGATCGGGAACCGCCCGGGAGGTGGGTCAATCCAACCCGTCAGTCTTATCCGATCCCATGCATCCGAAGATGCTAACGTATCACAAAGATACCAAGTATCACAAAGATACCAACGTATGCAAAGATAACACACGGTACATCGTACTCCATGCTACTTGCACGGTACATCGTACTCTGTGGACCCCCAGCCTTATCCCTCGTTCGGGCTCATCAGCTGGTCTTCCAACCCTTATCCCTCGTTTGGACTCATCAGGTGGATCTCCAACCCTTATCCCTCGTTCGGGCTCATCAGGTTGTTTCTCTAACCCTTATCCCTCGTTCGGGCTCATCAGGTTATTTTAACATGCCATGTCTCAAAACGCACGTGCGGGCCTATTTAATCGGTGACACACAGTCTACCCGATGCTCCAAGCACGGCTCATCACATGTTCTCATAAAATTAGTGCGAGCGATGCTCAGCACTCTCATCAAATCAAGTAAATCTAGTGCGAGCTAAGCTCTAGCACTTTGTATGCAAACCATATAAAAACTGGTGCGAGCGAAGCTCTAACACCCTGTCTCAAAATCATATAAAAATATGGTGCGAGTTAGACTCTAGCACCCTGTCACGAAAATCATATATATATAAGAATCTGGTGCGAGTTGGACTCCAGCACCTATGCATGTAAAACTCTAGTGCGAGCTCTCGCTCCAGCACTAATGCGTGCATCACACAAATCGAAAATATCGTGCGAGCTGAGCTCTAGCACGTCACATGTCAATAAAACACGTAGGCGGCTCTGTTTCCTCAAAACAGTTTTCAAAACAATTTCACGTTGAAAGTATGCAATGCTGTGCATTTTCTTTCAAGGTTAGCCAGCCTACTAATGCATGCATCAAAACACCTCCAGAATGAGCAAGAACCTCTTGTTCTTGCTCCTCCCAACTTTTCCTAAATTTGTAAATTTTACCCTTAACAAGGATATTTTGGTAATTTGCCCATTCGAGGCACTAAAATTATTAATTGACCTCTAGACCCTTCAGGTAATTTTTAAAGACTGCAAATGAACTTAAAATTGCGTAAAGTTACCTCAGCAGTCCGTAGAAATCCCTTACCTTATTTTCCTGTCGAGTCTGACCTTTTCTTTTCCATTGTTGTCTCGTCGCGCAGTCCGATATGCTCCCAATCAAATGTCCGGAACTGCGTATAATTATTCCTCAGGTCAGATAACATACAATTTAATTGTATTTAATATTTTCTGGGCTTAATTTAAATCATTGGGCCCGTTTACCCCTATTGGGCCCGATTGCACCTTAATGGGCCTTAATCGGCCTTAAGCCCGTTTTCCACTTAATTTTCACTTTATCGAGGCCTATTGGGCTCATTGGGCCATCCAACAATTTATTGGGCCTCGTTCTAACTCTCGAATAGCTAAATTTAATATTTACGACAATTTATTTAAATTTCCATAATTTAATTCAATTTATGCGAAAATCAAATCAATATCATGCATAACGAGGTAATTGTCATAAATAAGGGTTACTTACCCGAGATTCCATGCTAGTCCGCAAATCGAGGCTATCTCGAGCTCTTGGTGGATGCCAATTATCGAGCTACACAATTCCATAATTTTTCGGGTAAGTTTTCAGCCCAAAATTAATTAAATTAAATATTTTAAAATTTAAATCGGTCAATTTGACCGCTTATCGACTTACCCGAAGCTCGATTGCATCACAGGAATTTTCCCCAATTTTTTCTCTCTTTCTTTTTCCCTTTTTCTTCCTTTTTTCCTCTCTTTTTGGCTGAACCGGTTCAGTCCGGTTCGGACCGGTTCAGACCGTCGGTTCTCTTCGATTCGACCGGTTCACCGCCGGTTCACCACTTTACCGGTCGGTTCTCCGCCGGGTTCCACCGCCAGTGGCTCCGCAAGGTCGTCCGCAGCACGAATCTAGCCTCGGCTTCGCCCAAGGCCGCCGGAAAGTCACCGGTCCGGCCGTTCTCCTTTCGGTCGTCGGACCCATTTTCTTCTTTCGCCGTTTCCTGCGCCGTCCGCCGGTTTCGGTGGCTGCCACCACCACCAATCTGCTCACCGTCGCCTGGGGAAGCTTCGGCTGGGGTCGATCGGGCCTGAATCGCGCCGATCGCTGGCGATTCTCTCTCCCCCTCTCGATTTCGGTTTTCTCCGTTTCTCTCACCGGTGGCCGCCGTTCGGGCCTCCATGGGGCCGGTGATGGGTCGGGCCTTGTCTGGCTTGCCTTCGCCGACCTCCGTCGGCCGTAGTTCCGCCGGCAGGGGCTCGGCCCTGCTTCGTCGTTCGGCTTTCGTTTCCTTCGCGTTTTCGTTCTTTCCATTTTTTTTTTGTTTCAGATTCTTTTTTTTGTTTTATTATTTTTATTATTATTATTATTATTTATTTTAATTGAGATGGTACAATCCCAGAATGAGCTCAGAGCGGTGAATAGAGATAAGGGCAAGAGGCCAGCGATTTTCCAAACAGAGGCTCGGAGAGGTTCCTTCAGAAGAGGAAGGATTGAGGTACAGAAGGGCAGATTAGAGAGACCTAGAGGTTACCCTAACATTAGAGAGATCCCTCGAGATGTCAGGCCTGATACAAGGTTTTGCAGAGATTGTGGTTGAATGCATGAGGGAAGTTGTACTGGGTCGATCCATGGATGTTTTAGATGTGGAGACATGGGTCACATGGTGAAGGATTGCCCTCAACCTCAGAAACCACATGTCTTGGAGCCCACTAGACAACAGCCTCAGAGAGTGAATCCCCCGAGACGGGCCACTGCTGCAGAGAAAGGAAAGAGACCTGTGGCACAGGGACGTGTGTTTGCCCTGGATAAGGAGACCGCAGACACTTCGGCAGAAACTATAAGAGGTACACTCTCTGTCTGTAATTATAAGGCTCATGTGTTGATAGATCCAGGATCCACACATTCGTTTATTTCTGAGCATTTTGCATGTAGATTAAACTTGAAGTTTGAACCTCTAGAATACATACTACATGTAAATACCCCTATGCGTGAATCCCAGAGAACTGAGTTAATCTGTAAAGGATGTGAAATAAAGGTGGGAGATAGAGTGATGTTAGCAGATCTAATCCTGTTGAATATTCATGGGTTTGATGTAATTCTGGGAATGGATTGGTTGGCGACCAATCGAGTGAGTTTAGACTGCTACACTAAGATTGTAACTTTCTCCCTCCCTGAACCTTACAGTGTACGATTGAGATATTGAGGAAATGATTATGTGGATTTCTAGTAAGTAATTCGATATTATTTTGGAGAATATTAAATATAATTGTTCATGTGAAGGTTATGAGACACTCATCTCAGACGATGAGCAGGAACATCCGAAGATTGAGGATATACCTGTGGTGTGTGAATTTCTGGATGTTTTCCCAGATGAGCTGCCAAGTTTACCACCAGAGAGAGAGCTGGAGTTTACCATTGATTTGGTACCAGATACTTAGCCGATCTCTAAACCTCCTTACAGGATGGCATTAGTGGAACTTGAGGAATTGAAGACACAACTAAAGGAGTTATTGGATCAAGGGTTTATTAGACCCAGTGTTTCACCGTGGGAGCGCCAGTATTATTTGTTAAGAAGAAGGATGGTAGTCTCAGATTATGTGTAGACTACCGGTTGTTGAATAAAGCCACGGTGAAGAATAAATACCCATTGCCCAGGATTGATGATCTACTTGATCAGCTAAGAGGGGCATCAGTCTTTTCTAAGACTGATTTGAGATCGGGCTATCACCAATTGAGAAACAAAGAAGAGGATATTCCAAAGACGGCCTTCAGGACGAGGTATAGCCATTATGAATTTCTGGTGATGTCCTTTGGATTGACGAATGCCCCTGCAGCATTCATGAGATTGATGAACGAAGTGTTTAGAGACTATCTAGATAAGTTTGTGATAGTCTTTATTGATGATATCCTGGTATACTCTCGGTCGTATGAGGAGCATGCACAGCATTTGTGGTTGGTACTTCAGATACTCCGAGATAAGCAATTATACGGAAAGCTTAGTAAGTGTGAGTTTTGGCTGAACCGGATAGTTTTCCTTGGTCATATAGTCTCAGAGGAAGGAGTATCAGTGGATCCAAGCAAGGTGGAGGCTGTGCTTAATTGGGAGAGACCGAGGACAGTTACTGAGGTACGAAGCTTCTTTGGTCTAGCAGGGTATTACAGAAGATTTGTGGAAGGATTTTCAAGGATTGCCGCTCCTTTGACTAAGCTCACGCGCAAAGAGACTCCATTTATATGGACTGATCAATGTGAGCTCAGTTTTCAGGAATTAAAGAGGAGGTTGACAGCGGCACCTGTGTTAACTATTCCTGAGGGATCAGGACGATTCTCGGTGTATAGTGATGCATCTCATCAAGGATTGGGGTGTGTGCTTATGCAACACGGAAGAGTGGTCACATATGGATCGCGACAGCTGAAAGACCATGAGCGGAATTACCCCACGCATGATTTGGAGTTAGCCGCTGTGGTATTTGCTTTGAAGATCTGGCGACACTACTTATATGGGGAAAGATTCCAGATCTTCACTGACACGAGTTTGAGATATCTCTTTGATCAGAAAGAGTTAAACATGAGACAAAGGAGATGGATGGAACTCCTTAAGGATTATGACTGTGAGATTCTTTATCATCCGGGTAAGGTGAATGTAGTTGCTGATGCCCTGAGCAGGAAGAGTATGATATCTGCTATGATGATCAGGGAATGGGATTTGTTAGAGCAGTTCGCCGAACTCCGGATCAGAGTTAAAGAGATAGAGACTGGATTTGTGGCTAGCTTGCGAATAGAGCCCAGGATCATGGATCAGATTAGAACTGGGCAGCGCAGTGATCAGAGATTGATAGATATGGTTAGCCAAGCTGAGCAGAGTTCATAGTCAGATCTCACCATTAGTGAGGATGGATTGTTGAGATTCAGAGGACGGATTTGTGTACCGGACGATGATACCCTGAAGACACAGATACTGAGAGAATACCACTGCTCGCGATACACCATGCACCTAGGGAGTACTAAGATGTACCGAGACTTGAGAAAGGTGTATTGGTGGAGTGGTATGAAGCGAGATGTGGCAGAGTATGTGGCCAGGTGTTTACTATGCCAGCAAGTGAAAGCTGAGCATCGGAAGCCCGGAGGTCTACTACAGCCCTTACCTGTACCTACATAGAAATGGTAGCATGTCACTATGGACTTTATTATGGGTTTACCGAGGACCCGAAGAGGTCATGACGCTATATGGGTTATAGTGGATAGATTGACCAAGAGTGCCCACTTCCTTGCCATCAAGAGCACAGATACTGTGGATGCCTTAGCTGAGCTGTATGTCAGCGAGATAGCTAGATTACATGGGGCTCCAGTGAGTATTACTTCTGATAGAGATTCCCGGTTTACTTCCAGATTTTGGACCCAGTTTCAGGAGTCCATGGGATCTCGATTGAGTTTTAGTACCGCCTATCATCCTCAGACAGATGGTCAGTCAGAGAGGACTATTCAGGCCCTGGAGGATATGTTGAGGGCGTGTACGATGGATTTTAAGGGATCATGGGATGATCACCTGCCCCTAGCAGAGTTTGCATACAATAACAGCTATCATGCGAGTATTGGAATGGCACCTTTTGAGGCTCTATATGGTAGGAGGTGTAGATCCCCTGTAGCTTGGGAAGAAGTCGGTGACAAAAAGATAAATGCCCCCGAGCTTGTTGAGCAAGCCGTACATAGTGTGAAACTCATATGTGAGAGGTTACGGGCTGCACAAAGTAGACAGAAAAGGTACGCGGATGTGCGTAGACGGCCACTCGAGTTTGAGGTTGGTGATGCGGTATTTCTGAAAATATCACCGAGTAAGGGTATCATGCGATTTGGG
The DNA here is from genome assembly GCA_033439115.1 of Firmiana major. Classification (NCBI taxonomy): domain Eukaryota; kingdom Viridiplantae; phylum Streptophyta; class Magnoliopsida; order Malvales; family Malvaceae; genus Firmiana; species Firmiana major. Next base: position 35,004,089 of record CM065907.1, on the reverse strand, counting down.
AAGAAAAGGGAAATTGAGTCCTCGATACGTGGGACCATTCGAGATTCTTGAGAGAGTGGGAGAGGTAGCCTACAGATTGGCATTACCCCCACAGATGTCCGGAATACACAATGTTTTTCATGTGTCTATGTTGAGGAAGTACCACCCGGACCCTTCTCATGTCATAGAGTATGACGAGATGGACATTCAAGAGGATATGAGCTACACTGAGGAACCCGTCCAGATTCCCGAAAGAAGAGAGAAGGTACTGAGAACTAAGAGCATCCCATTAGTGAAAGTTTTGTGGAAACATCACTCAAGGGAAGAGGCAACGTGGGAACTAGAGAGTCTCATGAAGGAGAAATACCCCCATCTCTTTAACTAGTTGAGTTGAATTTGGAGGACCAAATTCTTTTAAGGTGGGGAGGATGTGAGATCTGAGAATTTCAGACATATTTTATTGATGTAATAATAATTTGAAGTGTAATTTATTGAGCAAAGTGAATTGTGGGAATGATAATTGGAGATTTATATGTTAAGTGTTAAAATAAATGTGAAACTATGAGGATAGATCGATCTGGGAGAAGGAGAGATCGATTTGGTGAGTTAAAAATGACAAGGAAGGAGGAATTTAAGGAGCAGATCGATCTGGGAGAAGGAGAGATCGATCTGGTGAGTTAAAAATGAGAAGGAAGGAAGAATTTGAGGAGCAGATCGATATCCAATGGAAGAGGATCGATCTCCTTATGATTCTATTTGAGAGAAGATCGATCTCATGAGGAAGAGATCGATCTCCAAATGATTCTGTTTGGGAGAAGATCGATCTAAGGAGCAGATCGATCTCATAAAGCCATAAAGAGATCGATCTCACCCCTCGACAGATCGATCTCCTAGGCATAAATTGCCCCAAATCGTCCCAAAATTTAAATGCAGATCGATCTCATCAAGAGGCAGATCGATCTCTTACCCCCAGTCTATATAAGGAACCCCTGTTTTTCTCCTGCAATTTCACTTTCTCTCTCTTCCAACCCCCATTTTTACCGAAACCTAACTTTCTCACTCATCCAAAGCACCCATTTCCGGCCAAATCAGAGGTTGTGGCAAGAAGGGAAGTTGTTCCTCATCAAAAGGAGAACAACATACTTGGAAATCGAAAGACGGATATAATCGAGGCAAGAGATAAGCTCTCCACAAGTTTTGGGTAATTTCTAAACTTCGATCCTTCCATTTGAGGTGATTTTGGTGATGTTAGTTGTTAGCATTGCGTTGAGATGGCTGAAAAATGATTAGGGATTGATGAAATTGCAATGTAGTTGGAGTAATGTTGATATTTGGCAATTTTGGTAATTTTACGAATTTTGAACTATAAATAGAAATTTAGACAATGTGGTGAGTTAGCGTAGATGATTGGCATGAGAAACGTAGAACGTTGAGATGTTGTGAATGAGAGTGTAGTTTGGGGTAGAGTTACGAGAATCAAGAGATTTGAGGTGTTATGAGCAATTATGCTCGACTTTTGAGAATTGAGGTTTATGAGATAATTGAGTATTGATGTTTTAACATTGTTTGGACAGCTCGGGAGTTCCAGAGTGGAATGTGAGGCTAGTCCGTGATACGGGGGAAACGATTGCACTATACGAGGTGCAAAGAGGTAAGGGAAATCTAAACCATTTGTGTATGTGATTTGTAAACTATTATAGCAGGATTTGTGGTTTATAAAACAAGCATGTTGAGTGTTGTGTTGAGTTATAATTGCACACGGTTTTTATAGCCGGTTGGAGCCCATTGTTTTATGCGTTTATAAGCTGAGTGTGAAATTGCTTTATAAACCGTCGAATTTGTGTGAGTAATGAATTGGGCTCTACGTTAAGGCAATATCGAGATTTGAGAAATGTGTGCGTGCTTTGCCGGTTGGAACTCAGTTTTATTATGTTTTGTGTTGAGTACAAAACGATTTCAAATGTGTTTTATGAGAGAAAAACCATTATGAGTTCTACGTGAAGGCAAACCAGTCTTGTGTGATAAGACCTAGGTGTGTAATTTTGAGCACACACCGAGCATTGCTCTAGTAGCATGTAAGCCCGATTTCTTCTCCGTTCTGGTAACGTGAGAATAACCCATTCTGTGGCTGTGCCACGTATACTTAGCGGCCGTTGCCACGTGTGAAACCCTATTTGGTGGCCGTTGCCACGTGAGAAACCCCATTGGTGGCCGTTGCCACGTGATACCCCATTTGGTGGCCGTTGCCACGTGAGAAACCCCATTTGATGGCCGTTGCCACGTGAGAAACCCTATTTGGTGGCCGTTGCCACGTTTGAAACCCCATTTAGTGGTCGTTGCCACGTGAGAAACCCCATTGGTGGGCGTTGCCACGTGATACCCCATTTGGTGGCCGTTGCCACGTGAGAAACCCTATTTGGTGGCCGTTGCCACGTGAGAAACCCTATTTGGTGGCCGTTGCCACGTGAGAACCCCTAATTAGTGGTCGTTGCCACGTGAAACCTTATCCAGTGGCTATGCCACGTGTGAAGTTTAAATTAGTGGCTATGCCACGTGTGAAATTTAAATCAGTGGCTATGCCACGTGTGAAATTAAATCAGTGGCTATGCCACGTGTGTTTAGTGGCTATGCCACGTGTGAAATTAAATTAGTGGCTATGCCACGTGTGAATTTAAATCAGTGGCCATGCCACGTGTGTTTAGTGGCTGTGCCACGTGCATTACTATTTCAGTGATTTTATCACGTTCATTGAGAAAGCGTTTATCGCATTGTTTTCACATGCTTTGTTATTGCTCTAGACTGAGCCTTTTTACTTCATGTTTTCACATGATTTGAGATATGAGAATATCGTTTTGAGTACTTTCATGCTATGGTTTTCAAATGAGATTAATGAGTTTCACATACAACTAAATATTTTGTGATGTGCATTTTGGTTTATGAAATGAGTCCCTCACCCCCCTTACTAAGCGATTTAGAAGCTCACCCTGTTTTCTTTTCCCCCCAGAGTTCTTCAAGTGAAAAAGGACTTCCCTGCAACGTACGGAGTAGTGGCTAGTGGAGGACTTGAGCTCCAGGCCATATATTATATTTTGAGGTATCTTTTATCTTTTCATGTATCCAGACAATTACTGTAATTGCAGACACTTGATGTATAACATTGTATGGGATGTATTAGGATTAATTAACTTGGAATTGAGTAATGTATATGATACAATATACACTATATTATGATAAGATCCTGAGGCATGATAACTATGATGATGTATGACACTGCACAGGAATGCACCCTTAATTGTGAATTAATGAGTAAAAAGTTTTAAATTAGCCCTATTTTTCGCACTTCCGGGGCGTGACAGATATCCTAATTTTAGATCAATTTTAGAGAACACTATAGCACATCGTAATTGATCGAACGAATCATCGATCCTTAGAAGAGGATACCTGTTCTTGATAGTAGCCTTATTCGACAACCGCTAGTCTATGCACAATCTTAGGTTACCATCATTCTTCATAACAAACAAGACTAGAGCACCCCATGTTGAGACACTTATGCGTATAAACCTTTTGTCAATCAAATCTTGGATTTGCTTCTTTAGTTTTTTCAATTCCACTAATGCCATTCGATAGAGAGGCTTGGATATAGGCTGAGTTTTCGGCACCAAATCAATGGTAAACTCGGGTAAGGATTTTCTAAAATTCCAAGATAAGTATATGTTGAGATTAGTATTATGAGTTATTGATTGGCTAAAGTAAATTGTTGAAATAAATTGTGGAATTATGATTTAGGTTTTTGACCATTAATGATTTTGGGGTTACATGAATTGAGAGTTTATTGGTGGGTGTTAATAAATGAGATGATGTTAGAATTGATGTAAGAAGTATGTGGTTCAAAACCTATAGGATTATCTGAGTAAAGGTTGCTAAGCTAAGATTTAAGGGAAATTCAAGAGGTAATGAGTTTAGGAAAATGTTTAAGTTTATGGAAGTCTAAGTAAGTAAATGCATGAAAACTAAGGTTGTTTGATTTGCATTTGCAGCTAAGAGCTCATTTGTGGGAAGTTAGGCAATATAAAAGCATTGCCTAACCTAGGTTGCTGACAAAGGGAAACTAAGTGCTATAATTGCCTAGAGAAAGGGGATTTCATGTTAAGACATGGGTGTCTATTTGTTTTGAGCATGCATGCAAGCTTTAAGATGCTCTAATATGTTTAAGACTTAAATAGCTCGTTGAAAAGTCATGTTTTGCACTAAAGAATCAATTATTCAAGGTAGTAGATTAATCCCTCATATTTGATGGATTAAGTAAGAATATCCCACCAAAAGCATCAAAGAACTTTATTTTAAGAAAATTGCAAAATAAATCTTGTTTTAGTTATTGAAATCAAACTAGTGTGTTGAAATGGTTTCCCTAAAATTTGTTAAGCATGTTTTATTGTGGGATCATTATGTTTAAAAAGCAATGAAGGGATGAATCTATGGGACAGCTACCCCATTTACTTATGAATTATGCTTTGAAAGATATGATTATATTCCTTATTATATGGAATCATGCTATGCATGTTTTATTGAATGTGTTAAGAGATAGTAAGGCCGCCATTAGTAAGTGCTTAAGGGACGTATCATGTCCACCCTTTATGTGGCATTTATGCTTTTATGTAAGTAAGGTTGTATGACTTGAACAAGTCAACAGCATTCCCAATAATCACCGGTCCAGTGAGGCTGAGGAAACCTTATCCATGTCCATAGGTTAACCTTTCCTTTAAGGGCTCTCATATCGGGATGTAAGTAAGTTACACAAGTACTGATGGAATAAACTTCCTAGTCTCTAACTTATGTTTATAGTTTTATGAACATATGATTTAAGCTATGATGTACAAATATGCATCCAATCATCATCTATTTACATACCTACATTTATACGATTCATATGGTATGACTTGATTAAGTATGACTTTAAAATAAGTATGTTTTGAACTAAAACCGATTTAGTATATTTTAAATGATTATGCATGTTGTTTCACCTTCCCCTTTATATGTACATTTTCTGAGCATTAAGCTCACCCCTTTTTCCCTCCTCTACTGATTATTTATGCTAAGCTCAAAGAGTGTGTACTCTTTTAAGGTAGGTTAGAAGTCCTGTCACCTACTTGTCTCTTTTGAAGTTACGTACATATGTAATATTTCTTGGTTGTATGTTAGACATGGTTATGCATACATTTTGTAATTCTTTATGGGATGCAATGATAGGTTAGGGTTATAATAAATATCAAATATAGACCTTAGGTTATATTATATGTCGATTATAGCTTGTAAGTGAAGTGTGATACATTAGTCAAATCAAGCTCAATTGCATTCTTTTGAAGACAATTATTGGATTGAAATTAGTTATTGTTAAATGATAAGTCTATATGATGAAATGTATCACACACATTCAAATGGGACTAAGACTAAATGAAATTACAAACTAAGTTGATCAACAAGATCAATGAAAGTGACTATGTGCTACACCGATCGTTGACAAACATAGGTAAGAAAAATAAAAATTTATTCCAATTTGTTGAATCAAGGCGTTACAAAGTTAATTTTAGAGCCCCGTTTGTCTAGTACGAATCAATGTATTTAGGTTAGAACTATAATTACATCCCCAAAGTTTATGCATGTCTAATTAGGAACTACGTATTATTGCTTGATCTTATACTTATGTGAACGATTTTGGTATTGGTTAAGTATAAAGATAAAGGAAGATGTGGATGATAAAGGGGAAGAGCTCCCAACCTACGCCTCCTCCACCACTTGGCAGCCTCAACACTAAGATTGCTCTCCTTGAGCAGAGGCTAGAGCAGGAGTTTAGCGATATGTCTTCGACTAAGGCTGGTATGATCGTGCAGCATTTGAGAGGTGCTACTGCCCTTACTTCCACGGAAAGGCATCAAGCCATTCCTCCTCTAACTCTACAACCTCTAGTACCTTAGGTTCCCTCACCTTAGCCTCAAGCCCCTCAGCCACGAGTGATCTATGAAGATGATAGAAACTTGATCCGAGTGAGGCAATTTTAGAAGTTAAACTCTCGAGCATTTAAAGGGTGAAGAGCTTTTCGACTAAGAGGGTAGACTTAGCAACGTTCACTCTTAAGGAAGAGGTCGAGCTTCAGTAGATGGCCAACGAGATTGTTATAAGGGCCAAACATACGGTCTTGACTTGTGAAATCCTTCTAGATGCTTTCTAACACCAGTTCATCTCCCACACTGCTTAAAAGAAAGTGCAACTGGAGTTTTTGAGCTTGACATAGGGGTCCCAATTTGTGGACAAATATGAGTCCCAATTCATAACCTTAAGTCAATATGACCTTTACACATTGAAGAGTAAAGAAAAAAAGGTGGGAAGGTTTATGGAATGACTAAAGCTGACCATTATGGACAAGCTAGCTCTATTCGACATCATCGTCTACGAGAAGGCCATCCGAGGGGCCCAATGTCAGGACCCGTTCTCAATCCTTGACTTTAACCAAAATTACTACAAATTTTTCGCATTTTTAACTTACCTTTCCTCTCTTAAATGGTTGGGCTGTGATTCGATGTTAGACTCCTCGCTTACCATATATCCATTATCATACATACATGTCAATATATTATTACTGACTGTAACTTGCTTTTATCATACATGTAAGATTTTATAAAATCTAATACAAATACATTCCCCATAATATATAACGTATACATCACTGTGCTGTTTCTATGTTTAGATACACAACTGTACATAATATGTATACCTGGCGATCGATAGGAACTAGCAGTGGACTCTGGGACACTATCCCTCGATAGCTCTCGCTCTACTGACGCTCTGTAGAGAGATGTAAAGAAAGGGGGGTGAGCATACAACGCGCTTAGTAAGGAAATCAGACAAGCAAGTAGATATCTACACTATCTACTCAAAATAGTGCTATGCCTTGAAAACATTATTTCCTTTACTCACTTTAAAAGCATGTCTTGAAATATAATATAAATACTTGTACAGATTAAATCCCATGTACAGAAATCATGCTTTCTTTCTCAAATGTAGGCATGTAGTGCAAAACAATGCATCGTATATAAATCATGCCTTTATGTAAATCATGCCATGTATATTTAAATCACAATAAATATGGCATTAAATAATTCACATCACAAAATCGGAGTCCGGCCCATCCCTCAGGTCTGTCCGCAATTTAAATCAATCAATCAATGTGATATATCATGTGAGACTCTGTGGTGAAATGCAAATAGTATCCTGGACTATGATCATATCCGAAATGTGATCCCAAGCAACACAGATCTCGGTGTGCGGGGCATCACTGCTGCAACGGGAGGGGGGTCAGTCCATCACAACCGCTAGCTATATCCTCCTCAACTCCACAACAACACACGGTACAGAGTACACCTCGTGCCACATGCACGGTACAAAGTACACCCGTGGACCCTACCTCACAGTCAGGGTGCCTGCCATAGGTCTTAGCCTCGAAAACATGGAATATCAACATCACAGTCAGGGTGCCTAACATAGGTCTTAGCCTTCGCACCTGTGGAATGTCATACCACGTCTATATTAACCTCATGCGGATATCCTCTCATAAGATGTGACACACAGTCACACAAGGACTCGGGCATGGGTTTTAACATGTATTATATATCACATACAGTGCGCGCCTTTGAGTGCGGCTCACAGTCGACACTTCGTTCAAACACCGTTTCACATCACAAACTCGACTCTAGTGCGAGTAAACCTCCAGCAACTAGGTCAATGCATAGTTCATGTATTAAATCAAGTACGAGCAATAGCTCCAGTACCATGCTATGCACAATATCAAATCAAGTATGAGCAATAGCTCCAGTACTATGTCATGTATAAACCATGAAGAATCGAGTACGAGCAACGCTCCAGTACTCTGTCATGTATCTCATGTAAAACTCGAGTTCGAGCTAATCGCTCCAGCACTCTGTCATGCATATATCATATAAAACTGAGTACGAGTAAAACTCCAGTACTCTATCATGCATGTCATGGAAATCTAGTGCGTATCAAAATCCAGCACTAATGTATGTGGAAAACATATGAAATCCAGTGTGAGCTGTGCGCTAGCACGATTCATTCTCACATAATATGATAGATGGCTGTTTAAAAAGGGATTGTTTACAAAATATTAAAATCAGCACTATAAAGTGTGCTTAAGTCACATCAACCTTAAAATCATTAGCCCATCTATTTATTTTCATGCTAAACAGCAGTTAAACACTCACAATAGTAGTTTCCATGCTTTTTGCAACTTTTCACAAAAGTTGACTTTTTGACTAACTAGGGGAAAAATCATAATTTGCCACTATCGGGTCGCAATAATTATTATTCACTTTCTCTGATCCTCAGAGTTTTTAAGTGAATGTAAAAGCAGACGAAAATACGTGCAGGTATCTCTAACTACTCACAAAAGTCCCTTACCTCGGATCACGTCACGTGACCTCACTTCCTCGGTGCTGCTAAATCCCGCAGTCCGATCAGCTCTCAATGTAAACTCCGGAGCTGTAAATAACCATTCCTCAGGTTAATTATACTTTTCCTACTGTATTATACATTAATACAGTCTATTTTCCCTTAATGGGCCTTAAAAATCCTTAATGGGCCTTAATTCGTATTAAGCCCGTTTTTCACTTATTATTTCCCTTCATCAGGGTCTATCGACTCATTGGGCCTATCAATTCCCATTGGGCTTTATTCCAAGCTCTTTGGATAGCCCGTATATCATTTACGACATTTAATTCAAAATTCTGAATATAATTCACTAAATACGAAATTTAATCCGAAATGCGTAAAATAAATCTTAAATACGCAATAATCACATAATTTATCGTAAATGAACTTTACTTACCCGAGAATATGCGATGGTACACAAATCGAAGTTCGATCGGGCTTCTGTTCGAAATTTATCGTCGAACTGCACAATTTATTATATTTAACTTCGGGTGAATTTTCGATTAAATATAATTTAAATAAATTCATCGAAAATTAAATCGATCACTTTTGACCTCGTATCTACTTACCCGAAGTCCGGTGAAATCCCAAAAATTTCCCTTTTCCTTTTTCTTTCTTTTTCCTCTTTTTCCCTTTGGCTGAACCGGTCCGGTCCGGTTCAGCGCTGAACCTTCTCCCCTAAACCGCCGACCGGTTCACGCATCCTTTGGTCGTGTCGGCGTATTTCGGCCGGTTCCCGACGTATCACCACCGCCGTTCGGTGCGCCTAAGCCTGGGCAACACTCAGCTGGGCCCGATCGGGACCAAGCACCACCGATGGCCGTCGGATATCTTCTTTTCCTCCGCGGCTTCTCCTCTTCGATTCGCATGTGTCCGGAGTCGGTGGAGGACGTGACCGGTGCCGATGGGTGCACACGGTCCTCCTCTTCCTTTTCCGGCCGCTTGCCTGCCCGTGGGGTGGCCGGTGCTCGCCGTCCGGTGGTCTTCTTCTTCCGTCGATTTGCTTCCGTTTCCTCTATTCTCTCCCGATTACTAACTTTCAGATTTCCTTTTTTTTATAATATATTTTTATTATTATTTTATTACAAAATAATAATAAAAATCCTAAAAATATCTCATAAATATCCCAAAAATATATAAAAATATCTTCAAAAATCATATTAAATTCATTTAATCCATAAATGAATTTATCAGTCCGATTTTACCTTTTCGGTATATTTTTCCACTATTTTTGGGCTAATTTTTCGAGACGAAAATTCTGACAAATTCTAATAAATTTATATCTTGATCAATTGGGCTCGAAATTAAATATTTTCCTCGATTTTGATCAAGATTCCTCAATTTCATATTTTTAATGAAATTGTCTTATCGAAATTATACCGAATGTCAGTCATTTGACCGTTTTACCCGTGCACTTGTTCGGGAATTAACTTAACCCTTATCTCGTTGTTATGTAGCTTACATGCATTTTTAATTTCTCAAATTGTCGATTGCATGTTAGTAATTACTCTTCTTATGATTCAACTATGTAATAAAGTGTTCATACACATAGGAATCATAAGGTACAAGCTACATAAAAATCCGGGTCTGACAATCCTCCCCCACTTAGAAAATTTGGTCCTCCAAATTAGAACCAAGTCAATCATCAAATAGGTGAGGGTACTTCTCTCGCATCAGACTCTCTAGCTCCCAAGTAGCTTCCTCTGAAGTAGGATGCTGCCAGAGAATCTTCACTAATCCGATGGTCTTCGATATCAATACCTTCTCCTTCCTATCCAATATCCGAATCGGTCTCTCAACATATGACATGTCCTCTCGGAGCTCCATAGGCTCGTAACTAATCACATGCGCCGGATCCGGGTGATACTTCCGAAGCATCGATATGTGGAAGACGTTATGGACACCTGATAAGTCCGGTGGCAATGCCAACCTATACGCCTTATCTCCCACTTGATCAAGTATCTCAAAGGGTCCAATATAGCGAGGATTTAGTTTCCCTCTCTTCCCAAATCTCGCTATGCCCTTAGAAGGAGAAACTCTCAAAAACACGGATTCACCAACTACAAACTCTAGTGGCCTGCGTCTCTTGTCAGCGTAACTCTTCTGTCTGCTCTGAGCTGTCCTCAGCCTCTCTACAATCAAGTGGACATCCTCAGATGCTTGTGTAACCATGTCAGGAGCGAAAATCTTACGGTCACCCACTTCTTTCCATCCAATAGGGGAACGACATCTACGACCATACAAAGCCTCATACGGTGCCATCCCGATACTCGAATGATAACTGTTGTTGTAGGTGAACTCAGCTAGTGGCAGGTGGTTATCCCAGGAGCCTCGATAATCTAGCACACATGCTCTCAACATATCCTCCAGAGTCTGTATAGTCCTCTCTGACTGACCATCTGTCTGAGGATAGAAAGCGGTGCTCAAACTCAACTGGGTTCCCATGGCTTCCTAAAAATGTCCCCAAAAGTGGCATGTGAAGCGGGAATCCCTATCAGAGACTATGCTCACTGGTACACCGAGTAACCTCACTACCTCGCGTACGTACAGTTTTGCTAATGAACTCAGAGTATCGGTCGCTCTCATAGCTAGGAAGTGGGCTGACTTCGTCAGTCTGTCGACGATCACCCATATAGCATCTTGATTCCTGCGGGTTCTCAGTAAACCCATCACGTAATCCATGGTGATATGCTCCCATTTCCATGTCGGTATAGGTAGAGGCTGCAATAACCCTGCAGGTTTCTGATGCTCTACCTTCACCTACTGACATACGAGACACTTTGCCACGAAGTCTGCTACATCTCTCTTCATGCCCGACCACCAGTATACCTTCTGGAGGTTCTGATACATCTTGTTACTCCCCGGATGTAACGTATACCTCAACGAATGAGCTTTCGCCAATATCAATCTCCTGAGTCTTGGATCCTCGGGAACACACAATCTGCCTCTTAACCTCAGTAGTCCATCAGAACTCAACTCAAAGTCAGTCACGGTGCCTTTCTGCATCTGACGACTCACATCTATACAAAATGGATCAATCTGCTGAGCTACTCTGATCCTGTCCAACAGATCAGTCTCCAAGCATAGACTAGCTATCACATAGCCTGTATCCATGTCAAAAGGCACGACTCCCAAACTGAGGCTAGCAAACTGCTCTAGCAAATCATGTTCCCTAACCATCATGTACGATGCCATCCCCAAGCTCTTCCTGCTCAAGGCATCGGCTACAACGTTAGCCTTACCCGGATGATAAAGTATCTCGCAATCGTAGTCCTTCAGAAGCTCTAGCCATCTTCTCTGTCTCATGTTCAGCTCTTTCTGTGAGAACAGATACTTGAGGCTCTTGTGGTTGGTAAATATCTGGAACTTCTCGCCGTATAAGTAGTGGCGCAATACCTTCAATGCAAACACTACTGCAGCTAGCTCAAAATCATGGGTCGGATAGTTCTTCTCATGATCCTTCAGCTGTCTAGATCCATAAGCAACTACCTTCCCATCTTGCATCAATACGCAGCCCAGTCCCTGATGCGAAGCATCGGTATACACTGCAAATCCTCCTGAGCTGGTAGGGATAGTGAGAATTGGAGCGGTAGTCAATCGACGCTTCAACTCCTCAAAACTCTTCTCACAATCCTCGTTCCATATGAACGGTGCATTCTTTCTTTTTCCTCTTTTTCCCCTTTTCTCCTTGGCTGAACCGGTCCGATCCGGTTCAGCGCAAAACCTTCTCCCCTGAACCGCCGACAGGTTCAGGCATCCTTTGGTCGTGCCGGCGTATTCCGTCCGGTTCCCGACGCATCACCACCGCCGTTCGGCACGCCTAGGCCTGGGCAACACTCGGCTGGGCTCGATCGGGACCAAGCACCACCGATTGCCGCCGGATCTCTTCTTTTCCTCCGCGGCTTCTCCTCTTCGTTTCGTCGACGTTCGGCGTCGGTGGAGGACGTGACAGGTGCCGATGGGTGCGCACGGTCCTCCTCTTCCTTTTTCGGCCGCTTGCCTGCCCGTGGGGTGGCCGGTGCTCGCCATTCGATGGTCTTCTTCTTTCGTCGGTTTGCTTCCGTTTCCTCTATTCCCTCTCCTCGATTACTAACTTTCAGATTTCCTTTTTTTTTATAATATATTTTTATTATTATTTTATTACAAAATAATAATAAAAATCCTAAAAATATCTCATAAATATCCCAAAAATATCTAAAAATATCTTCAAAAATCATATTAAATTCATTTAATCCATAAATGAATTTATCAGTCCGATTTTACCTTTTCGGTATATTTTTTCACTATTTTTGGGCTCATTTTTCAAGACGAAAATTCTGATAAATTCTAATAAATTTATATCTTGATCAATTGGGCTCGAAATTAAATATTTTCCTCGATTTTGATTAAGATTCCTCAATTTCATATTTTTAATGAAATTGTCTTATCGAAATTATACCGAATGTCAGTCATTTGACCGTTTTACCCCTGCACTCGTTCGGGAATTAACTTGACCCTTATCTCGCTGTTATGTAGCTTACATGCATTTTTAATTTCTCAAATTGTCGATTGCATGTTAGTAATTACTCTTCTTATGATTCAACTATGTAATAAAGTGTTCATACACATAGGAATCATAAGGTACAAGCTACATAAAAATTCGGGTCTGACACCCAATTGGTGGAGTAAGACTATGAGCTCCATCAGGGTGATTATGGGTTCGAGGGAAAGAGAAGGACAAAACAGACTTCTTACGTAGGCCCCCACATAAGAAAGATTTTTAAGGCTCCGATAAAAGGTAGAAGGGGGCTAAGATTAGATCGGCAACCACTAGACCTGTTACCACTACTTCTTTTACCACTAATACTCAGAGGATATGTGAAGAATGTATCAAGGATAGGGGTCGAGGCCATGCTATTGGGCTTTGGGTGCCTATTTCAACTGTGGTCAAACTGGCTACTACATTAGAGAATACCTACAGCCTAAGTCCACACAAAGATAGGTTTTGAGTCCTATGGAGTAGTAATAGGTCACAACATCAGAGAAATGTAAGAGACCGATAGTTCAAGGTTGAGTCTTTGCATTGGATAATGAGTTTGCTGATACCTCCTCTGGAGTTATTCTGGGTAAGGTTCTTATTTATGATTTTAAAGTTTTAGCCTTATCTGATGCAGGTTTTACCTACTCATTTGTATCACTTATATTTGCCTAAAGTTGCATGTAAAGCATATACCCCTAAGTCACATTTTGCATATTTGTACTTTTATGAGAGAATCCCAAATGGTTGACCTGGTATATAAGGATTGTAAGTTAAGGGTAGCAGATAGGGATTAAGTGGTAGATCTAATCTTGTTATGTATGTATGGATCTGATGTAATATTAGGCATAAATTAGTTAGCTGCCAATCTTGTAAGTTTGGATTGCCATGTTAAGACTATAACTTTCTCCTCACCTGATAAGTATGTTGTAAGATTTAGAAAGCAAGAAATAAAGTTTGATATTTTGTTTAATGGAAGTCTTATGAGTTATATTGGTGTAAAGGTTGTCTTGCCTATGTGGAAGATACTACGAGGAAGCGTCCTAAGCTTTAAGAGATTCCAGTAGCACGAGATTTCTTGGATGTATTTCCAAAAATGTTGCTTGGATTTTCACTAGATAGGGAGCTCGAGTTTACCATTGATTTGGTGTCAAAAACTCAGCAAATATCCAAGCCTCCCTATCGAATGGCATTGTTAGAATTGGAAAAATTGAAGAAGCAAATCCAAGAGTTGTTTGATAAGAGGTTCATATGCTCGAGTGTCTCAGCATGGGGTGCTTTAGTCTTATTTTTTAAAAAGAATAATGGTAACCTCAGATTTTGTATAGACTAGCGGTTGCCGAATAAGGCTACTATTAAGAACAAGTATCCTCTTCCAAGGTTCGATAATTTGTTCGGTCAATTACTAGGTGCTACAGTGTTCTTTAAGATTGATCTAAGATTTGGATATCACAAGCTGAAGATCAAGAAGGAGGATATCCCTAACACAGTAGCCTTTTAGACTTGATATGACCACTTTGAGTTTATCGTGATGCCATTCGATCGGACAAATGGAATTGGTCAGACTAAAAGATACCTTTGATTTGGTGGAAAATACCAAGAGGAAGATACCAAGAGGAAGCATCCAAAGCTTTAAGAGATTCCAGTAGCACAGGATTTCCCGAATGTATTTCTAAAAGTGTTGTCGGGATTTCCACCAGATAGGGAGCTCGAGTTTACCATTAATTTGGTGCAAAAAACTTAGCCCATATCCAAGCCTCCCTATCGAATAGCATTGGTGGAATTGGAAAAACTAAAGAAGCAAATCCAAGAGTTGTTTGACAAGAGATTTATACGCCCGAGTGTCTCTGCATGGGGTGCTCTAGTCTTATTTGTTATGAAGAATGATGGTAGCATAAGATTGTGTATAGATTAGCGATTGCTGAATAAGGCTACTATCAAGAACAAGTATCCTCTTCCAAAGATCGATGATTCCTTCGATTAATCATGAAGTGCTACGGTGTTCTCTAAGATTGAGCTAAGATTAGGATATCACCAGCTAAAGATCAGGAAGGAGGATATCCCTAAAACAATAGCCTTCGGGACATGATATGGATACTTTGAGTTCATAGTAATGCTAATCAGTCTGAAAAATGGCATTGGTCAGATCAAGAGATACCATTGATTTGGTGGAAGATACCAAGAGAAAGATAATTGGATGAAGCATCCAAAGCTTTAAGAGATTCCAATAGCACGAGATTTCCCTGATGTCTTTTTAAAAGTGTTGCTTGGATTTTCACCAAATAGAGACCTAATTAACATTTAATAAGCATAATTACATCTACCAACTAACTTTAATTAAAGGGAAAAGCCTCTTACCTTTAATCTCTTCTTTTCTTCCAAAAATACCTATTGTTATTCACTTTTCCCCCTTTTTCCTTTTAACCAAATTCATACTCTTACTTGGTGTTTATGGAGAAACGGAGGTGGAGGGTGGACGATGGAGGATAGGGTAGGGTCCTTAGCTCGTCTTTTTTTTTCCTCCTTTCTTTATGTTTTTCCTTTATCTTTTCCATTTCTTATTCTTTCCCTCAATTTTCCTTCTATTTTTCTCAGCTCTCGTGTCTCTTAAAACCCAATTTATAGGTTCAAATACTTAAGGGATCGGTCCCTTTAAATTGAGGATCAATCTTATTTCTTTAAAATCTCTCAAGAAGGCATTCTGTGAAGAAGGGATCGATCCTCTGAGGAAGGAAATCGATCTTTCTACGCTTTCCCATTCATTTTTGCATTCTTCCATCAAGGGATCGATCCCTTAAGCATAGGGGTCAATCCTGTCCTCCTTTCATGCAAATTTGTGGTTTCTGCCTTTGGGGATCGATCCATTTAAGGGAAGGGATTGGTATCTTAGCTTGTAACACTTTTCTTTTGAAGTTTTAACCCCAGAAATAACCAACATTCATATCTTAACTTCCTCAACAATTATATGATCCTAATCCTTAATACATACTTAATATTTCACACACACATATTAGTCAACAACATAACTCAACTTAGCTTTAATATCATAAAACCTTGGTCATAATGCTTCAATGACTATTCATTTATGTCAACCACTCATAATATCCCTACACATACTATATTCCATTTAATCATTATTCAACTAATAATAAAATCACGATACTTTACAGAATAAACTTATTCAACATTGTATTAAGGGGGCTTATAAAATAGAAAAATCAGGGTTTCACATCACCACTTTTCAAATTTATTAATTGATAATTATTACATTAATTGCTATTACACACACAAATATACATACATGCTCTAAGTTTCTAAACATAGCCCCATTAATAGGATGAAAATCTAATAAATGAAAAAAATAATTGCACAACCGTAAGTGTGAGAATCACATTCCTTACACAATTCAAAAATTAAGTTATATGATTTAGTTCACAATGAAATGATAGTAATGAATTTTCCTTGTATGGTTAGAAGTTTTTTTATGTA
Source organism: Firmiana major (assembly GCA_033439115.1). Taxonomy (NCBI): domain Eukaryota; kingdom Viridiplantae; phylum Streptophyta; class Magnoliopsida; order Malvales; family Malvaceae; genus Firmiana; species Firmiana major. Next base: position 34,987,606 of record CM065907.1, on the reverse strand, counting down.
AGGCTCTATGTGACTCCCTATAAGTCTGAATCTATTTAGAGGCTGAATTTATCCTTATTTGGAGCACACTACACATATGGTAAGAACCTCATTTCAATTGAAACTTGATTCCGTATACTTAGGAATACGTGCAAACAAATTTAAAAATACTCGTTTTGTCCATGGTTCAAATAAAGAAAGTTATTTTGCAAAGAATGTAGGTTGACTTTTGCCATTTGACCAAGATAGTCAAACCTCAAATTGATATTATAAAACCCTAAACTTAGTCCGATAAAATAAGCTACTTAAGGTTAATTAAGATAAAAGCATGGAATTTTAAGGTAATGGAAAATTACATGAAAAAGGTGATGTGGTGTCCACATCACCATGCCACCTTGGAATTAAATTGAAAACTACATAAAATATGGAAATTTCTTAGCCTAGTATTAGTTTAACTAAGTAACATAATTTAGGAAATTGCTTTTAGTGACTTAATATATAATTTACATATTTTGTGATATTTCCTCATAGATGTTGATGAAAATTGCGTTTAAAAGAGAAGAAAAATGATAGCCGTGCATTTTGGTTTATAAAATATATGATTCCTTATGATTCATACACGTAAAACATTCTATTATGTTGGTTGAATCATAAGAAGAGTATTTATTAGAATGAAAGTGTAAGTGAAGTGATTAAAAGCATATAAGCTACGTAAAGGCCAAATAAGAGCTATAAGAGCCACAGGCTAAACCGAAGGAATTTAAATCATTCTGACTAAAGATAAGAACTTAAAATGTGAAAATTTAGAGGGCTCATGAAGGAAAATCGGTTTGATTTTGTCACGAACACATTGAAATAGACGAAAGACCAAAAAGGGGCTAAACGAGTTTGAAATGGCCCGTTTGAGTTGTTTTTGACATATTCGCCGCCCGAAAACGTCCAAAACATAAAGATGAGAGTGTAAACCATGGAAAATGAGACTTTCATATTTTTGAAAAAAAAAAAAGTCAAATGTGATAAATGGTTAAGAAAAATCAAGGTTGGTTATGAAATGTTGATTTTGACCATAGTTGACCAACCATGGTTAAAATTTAACCCAAGTAAGGTTAAAAAGTGGGGAAGAAATATATTTTGGTTAAAACACTTAATATTCATCTCGTTAAATAGGGAAAATTTATTTAATCGAAATCCATATGAAATTTAAGGGGTAAAAGTCGATGGGCCAACTATGGAATTTTTAAAGCCCATTGAGGTGTAACAAGTGTGGGCTAAATTTCTTAGGCCCATTGGGCCAAATTGTTGGGCCACTTAGTGGGCTGAAAATAAAGTATATCGAAGGTCCAATTGGTAGAAAAATTTCCAGCCCAAAAGGCTCAAACCGAAAGCACAAAACGAAGCCCAAAATTGAAAGCCCAAAGACAAGCCCATTAGTTAAAAGATTAAGGCCCAAAATTAAAGCCCAATTGTCCAAGCCCAAAATCAATTGTCAAGTCCACATTTAGGACTGAAATTTAAGACTTAATGGCTAAGAGTGCTAAGTTAAAAATCAGTCAACACATCATCTTCTTCTCCATAGCTCTCGGCCAAGCAAAGAAGAAACCACTAAAACCATAGTTTCAAGCTTTATCTCTCTAGAAATCACTAACCTATAGACATAATTGGAAGAAGCAATCTTCATGGAAGTTGTTCCAAATTGAGAGAGGATTAACATACCTTAGAAGTAGCTATCAAGGAGCCATATTGAGAGAGACAAAAATCAAGGAAGTTTCAGCCAAGAAGAGAACAATAAGCTAGGTATAATTTCAAGCTTCCAACTTTATATATGTTAATCTATGGATTATTCTAAGTTGATTAGTGTATGTTTTATGGATCAAAACACATGAAAATACCATAAATCAATGATGGCTGAAAATGGGTATTTAGGTTTTCAAGAAAAAGCATGTGATTTTAATGCATGGTTAGGTTAGTAAACAGGTATACATGATTATGTCATGCTTAATTTCAATTGATTTGTTGAATTGGTTGATGAATTAAAGATGGCACATAAGGTGTTTGATAAAATACCTTAATGAACATAAACTAAGGCTTAAGGCATGCATAGGTAGTGTTTGAGGAAATGCCTAAGTGAATGACTAGCAAGATGGCCAAGCTTGGCGTGGTGCTTAGCCATGGGTGGCATCCATGGCTCTCGGCCACATGCCATGGTCGTTAGGCCAAATGGGCCAAGCCGATGTAGTTTCAGGTCTTAGCCCAAGCCCAATAAGTGTAGTGAGACCCACAAGCCCAATATGCCGAGATGAAATGTAAATGAAATGGGCTTAAGATAGTGTCAGGTCTATTAAGATGTAATTAGGCCCAATAAGAGTAAATGGGCCCATTAAGTGAAATAGACTGTATTAAACATGAAAGATAGTTGGAAAAGTATAACTAACCTGATAAATGGTTATATGCAGCTCCAAAGATTATATAGGGAGCTAATCAAATGATACGATCGAGCAGCGTCGGGAAAGTGGAATTACTCGACGTGATTTCAGGTAAGGGAGTTTTACGAGTGGTTAGAGATATCTACGTGTAGTTTCATCTACTTTTACATTCACTTAAAAAGTTTGAGGGTCAAAAAAAGTAAATAAATATTTTAGAGACCCGCTATGAGTAAATTACCATTTTACCCCTACTAATGATAAAAAGTCAAAGTTTAGGAAAAGTTCTAAAAAGCATGGAAAGCATGATTTTGAATGTTTTCACTGCTGTTTAGTAGAAGAATAGATAGATTGGCCAATGTTTTTGTGAAATACACAAATAGCACAATTTTAGTGATGATTTTACGGATTTAAAATATTATTGTTTAAATGAGCCATCTATCAAGTTGTGTGAATAGAAATTGTTCTGAAGCACTGCTCGCACTAGATTTTATATGTTTTCTACATTAAAAGTGTTGGAGTGGTTACTCGCAGTTGAGTTCCCATGATATGCATGGCATAATACTAGAGCGTTGCTCGTACTTGATTTTACTGAGTTTTGTGCATGGCATAGCACTGGAGCATTACTCGTACTTGATTTGAAATGTGAATTATGCATGACCTAGTGCTGGAGTGTTACTCACATTAGAGTTCAATTTTGTGATATGTATGAAACAGTAATTTGAGCGGGGTGTTGACTGTGAGTCGTACTCAAGGCTCGCACTGTAATCTTAATGTGATATATATAACATGATTAAAAACTGTGTTGATTGCCTTGTGTAGACTGAGTGTCACTCAGATGAGATGTTCGCACATGGATTTAGAGACGTGGCATTGATTATCTATTGAGATAGGGTCCACGGGTGTATGTTGTACCGTGCATATGTAATGGAGTACGTTGTACCATGCGTTGTTGAGGATGGATATGTGGAGTTGAGGAGTTGATAGTTAATGATAAGGATTTAACCCACCTTCCATTGCAACAGTGATTGCCTCGCACACTAGGATCCGTGTAGCCTAAGATCATAATATATGATATAACCATAGTTCAGAATATTATTGCATATAGCCTGGGATCACAATATAGGATATGGCCACAGTCCAGTCTCACATGATTATATCACATGATTTTACGATTTCGGGTAGACCTGAGGGATGGGTCAAAACCTGATTGATATGTTTTACTTCTTGAAATGCCATATTTTACATATTTGAATTTAAATGGCATGATATACTTTAAAGGCATTACGAGTTTACATAAAATGTAATGCTTCGTATGAAATACCTGTAATTATGAAACAAAGCATGATTTCAGTAAATTTAAGTAAATATATCCTCAATGCATAAGCTTTACGATTCATGCTTTAATGTGAAACGATGGAAAGAGTATTTCAAGGCATGACATTATTTTCGGTAGATAGTGTAGTTATCTACTTGCTTGCCTGATTTCCTTAATGAGCTAGTGAGTCACCCCTTTCATTTCCACCTCTCTATAGAGCGTTTGCAGTAGCTAGAGTACGACTGGACTTGCATTCTTTTTTGTCCGCTGTATTCCCATCAATCGAAATGTATACACACCATGTACAATTTTGTATCTGAACATATAACAGCACAATGATGTAATTGAATGTAATATTGGTGATATATTTGTATATCAAAATATGTGAGCTTACTTATAAGTTAAAAGTAATTACAATCAATAGATAGTTGATATTGACATGTATGTATTATAATGAATGAATGATATGGTAATGTGGATGAGGTGACTAATACCGAATCACAACCCAACAGATGTTTGAAATTGTACAAAAAGAAACGTAAGAAAAAGCAAAAAATTTGTAGTGATTTTTGGTAAAAGTCGATCGTAACAGAATGGTATCATAGCAAAGTTGGTCTGATGTGAGTCGGTGTAAGTGGTTAGGAAAGTTTACATCCCCCTATTACTGCATTGTGTTTAGATACAAATGTGTATTCTGAGATTTGAATTGACTAAGTAATGGTTGTGAATACAGGAATAGCAATTATGGCTAATACCAACCGTGGTAGAGTGGCGAGATCGAGAGGTGGGGCTAGAGGCTGTAGAGGTAGGTCTGAGAGCCGAGATGAGTCTTCGTCTAACCATACATCATCGAGTCCCAATAAGGTATTAAAGAGTACCAAGGCATGCTTTACGAGGTTATAGCGTAGCCTAGAGACCATGATGGAGATGTTTACACTGGCTATGCATGGGAGGCAAGGTCCAGATGCAAGGACTACTATTGGATAGGCAGATACTCCTAATATGCCTGCACAGCCTGCATCGACGCCACAACACAGATACTTCTACATCTCCACCAGTTTAGGGTACATCTTCAGCTGTTGACCCACAGTAGGTCAGTAGTGGATTGGGGTATGGTTGTCAGTTGGATCGATTACGATAGTTTCAGAAGTTCAAATCGCCATCATTCAGTAGGGTGAAAGACCCCATAGTTGTATAGGATTGGATTGGGGAGATAGAGATGTTGTACGGGTTCTTCCAGTGTATGACTTTTGAGATGGTCGCTTTTACCGCGTTCATGCTGAAGGGAGCGACAGAGCATTAGTGGAAGTCCATCAAACTGATACTGACAGCCCGACATACCGAGATCAGTTAGGAGATATTTCTAGATGTCTTCAGGAGGTAGTATATTCTAGAGACAGCGTAGCGGAAGTTGTAGATGGACTTTTTGGGGTTAATCCAGGTGAACAGATCAGTTGACAATTATGAGACGAGGTTTATGTCCCTGGGAAGGTACGACCCTGATACAATGATCAGTGAGATCAAGAAGGTCCAAAGATTTATTAATGGATTGAGACCGATGCTATAGTCTAGACTGGTTCCACTGGATATTTCTACATAGGAGGAGGCAGTGCCCAGGGCGCAACTCTGTGAGCAGGATTATGAGAGGACTGCCTCTAAGTTCAAGAAGGTTAATAGGAGTAGGGATAAAGATAGGAAGAGGTCAACGAGTGATAGCGGTTTCGATTATCGATGAGGGATGAGACTCTTCGGTAAGAGACCATGGATCAAGGAGATACGGAAGAAGATTGTTAGACCTCCTGTGTATCTGCTATAGCTCCAGCTAAAGGCATTGTGATTGGAGGACAGAGGCCTACTACTGATCATTGCAGTAGATGCGACAGATATCATGGCAGTAAACCTTGTCCGATGACTACTGTAGTCTATTTCTGATGTTGGAAACCAGGGCATATCACGAGAGCTTGCCCTGAACGGATTAAGCCTTCCCTACAAAAGGGCAAGGATCAAGAGAGAGCTCCAGTTGATACTTATGCTCTGCGGACGAGAGCGATAGCTGAGGAGCAGGGGAAGCAGGTGATTGGTCGAGGGCGAGTACATGCTTTAGACCAGGGCACAGTTGATACTTCATCGGATGTGATCAAAGGTACCATCTTGATTTTTTATCTTAAAGTATATGTTTTATTTGATCCTAGTACCACACATTCATTTGTCACCTTCATTTGCATGTGTGTTACCAAAGTATGTGGAGCGTATGTTGTTAAGTAGAATGATGTTAATTTGTACGCCTATGAATAACAATCAGCTAGTCGAGTATGTATTTAATGACTGAAAGGTAAGAATAGGGAAAAAGATATGTCAGCCAATCTCATTTTGTTGGATATGAGTAATTTTGATGTAATCTTAGGAATGGATTGGTTAGGTACAAATCATGTTGTTTTAGATTGTTATTCTAAGATGGCTATGTTTCCTACCCTGAAAAATATGTTGTAAAGTTTATTGAAAAGAAATGAAAGATATAGTTGCAGTATTTAGTAGACAATGTATTATGCTGACTGAGAAATCAATATGTTGAAGGTTTCAATGCGTACATGGTTGATACGGATAAGGCCCATCCGAAGTTGGCAGATATCTTGTGGTTAGGGAGTTCCTAAATGTCTTTCCGAATGAACTGCCAAGGTTACCACTAGACAGAGAGATGGAGTTTTGTATAGATTTTGCGCTTGGAACCTAGCCTATTTCGAAAGCACCGTACCGTATGGCCTTGGTTGAGCTGGAGGAGCTCAAGAAACAGTTACAGGAACTGCTTGATAAGGGGTTCATTAGATCGAGTGTTTCGCCTTGGGGAGCATAGATTATTTTTTGTGAAGAAAAAGGGTGGAAGCCTCCGATTATGTATTGATTACAGATTGTTGAATAAGCCTACCATCAAGAATAAGTATCCCCTTCCACGTATAGATAACTTGTTGGATCAGCTTCAGGGAGTGCAAGTCTTTTCTAAGATTGATCTGAGGTCTGGGTACCATCAGTTGAGAGTTCAGAGTGGAGATGTACCTAAGACAGCATTTCAGACCCGATATGGCCATTATGAGTTCTCGATTAAGCCATTCGGATTGACGAATGCTCCCGCAGCTTTTATAGCTTTGATGAATGATGTGTTCAAGCCATACTTGGATCAGTTTGTTATCATATTTATCGATGACATCTTAGTGTATTCGAAGTCTCGGGAAGAGCATGAGCAGTACCTGAGAATTGTTTTACAGAACCTTCGAGAGAAGGAGTTGTATGTTAAACTCGATAAGTGTGACTTTTGGGTAGAACAAGTTTCGTTTCTAGGCCATGTTGTATCAAAGGATGAAGTGTCAGTAGATCCATCTAAGATAGAGGCTGTAGTTCAATGAGAACAGCCGAGGACAGTCACAAAAATTAGGAGTTTTTTGGGTTTAGCTGGGTATTACCAGAGGTTCATTGAGGGATTTTTGAAGTTAGCTGCTCCGTTAACCCGTCTTACTCATAAGAATGTTACATTTATGTGGGACGATGATTGTGAGAGGAGTTTTGCAGAATTGAAGCGCCGATTGACCACCACTCTGATTCTCACTATTCCTACTAGCTCGGAGGTTTTTCAGTAGATACCACTGCTTCGCATTAAGGACTGGGCTATGTATTGATGCAGGACGGAAACGTAGTTGCTAATAAATCCAGACAGCTGAAGGACTATGAGAAGAACTATCCGACCCATGATTTGGAGTTAGCAACAGTAATGTTTGCATTAAAGATATGGCGCCACTACATATATGCTGAGAAGTTTCAGATTTATACTGACCACAAGAGCCTCAAGTATCTATTCTCGCAGAAGGAGCTGAACATGAGACAGAGAAGATGGCTAGAACTTTTGAAGGACTGCAATTGTGAGATACTTTATCATCTGGGTAAGGCTAATGTTGTAGCCGATGCTTTGAGCAGGAAGAGCCTTGAGATGGTATCGTATATGATGGTTCGGGAACATGAGCTGTTGGAGCAGTTTGCTAGACTCAATTTAGGTGTTGTGCCTTCTAACGTGGATACAAACTGTGTGATTGCTAGCCTCAGGTTGGAACCAGATTTATTGGATAGGATCATACAGGCTCAATAGAGTGATCTGTATTGTGTTGATATGACTAGTCAGATGCAGACGGGCACAGTGGTCGAGTATGAGTAGAGTTCTGATGGACTACTGAGGTTCAGAGAGAGATTATGTGTTCTCGATGATCTAAAGCTCAGGAGACTTGTTTTGTCAAAAGCCCATTCTTCGAGGTACACGTTACATCTAAGGAGTAACAAGATGTATCAAAATCTCTGGAAGGGGTATTGGTGGTTAGGTATGAAGAAAGATGTGGCAGAGTATGTGGTGAGATGTCTAGTTGTCAGCAGGTGAAGGTAGAGCATTAGAAGCCTGCAGCGTTATTACAGCCTCTACCTATACCGACATGGAAATTGAAGCATATCAACATAGATTTCATGATGGGTTTACCGAGGACCCATAGGAATCATGATGTAATATGGGTAATCGTTGACAGATTGATGAAGTCAGCCCACTTCCTAGCTATGAGAGCTATCGATACTCTCAGTTCATTGGCAGAGTTGTATGTACTCGAGGTAGTGAGGTTACATGGTGTTTCAGTGAGCATTGTTTTGAATAGGGATTCCCGCTTCACTTCCCACTTTTGGGAACATTTTTAGAAAGCCATGGGAACCCAATTGAGTTTGAGCACAGCTTTCCATCCTTAGATAGATGGTCAGTCAGAGAGGACTATACAGATTTTGGAAGATTTGTTGAGAGCATGTGTGCTGGATTTTAGAGGCTCTTGAGATGATCATTTGCCACTAGCCGAATTCGCCTACAACAACAGTTATCATTGGAGTACCAGGATGGCACCGTACGAGGCTTTGTATGATTGTAGATGTCATTCCCCCATTGGATGGGAAGAAGTGGGTGACCGAAAGATATTTGCTCCTGATTTGGTCACGAAAGCCTTTGAGTACGTTCGATTTACGATAGATTGAAGACAGCTCAAAGCAGACAAAAGAGTTATGCTGACAAAAGATGGAGGCCACTAGAGTTTACAGTGGGTGAGTCAGTATTCCTGAAAGCTTCTCCTTCCAAGGGTATAGCGAGATTCGGGAAGAGAGGTAAAATAAGTCCTCGTTACATTGGACCCTTTGAGATACTAGATCGAGTGGGAGATAAGGCCTATAGGTTGGCGTTGCCACCCGACTTTTCAGGCGTCCATAACATCTTTCATATTTCGATACTTCAGAAGTATCACCTAGATCCGGCACATGTGATTTAGTATGAGCCATTGGAGCTCAAAGAGGATATGTCATATGTAGAGAAGCCGATTCAGATACCGGATAGGTAGGAGAAGGTATTGAGGTCGAAGACAATCGGGTTAGTGAAGGTTCTTTGGTAGCACCGCAATTCAGAGAAAGCTACTTGGGAGTTAGAGAGCCTGATGCACGAGAAGCACCCCTAGCTATTTGATGACTAACTTGGTTCTAATTTGGAGGACCAAATTTCTTAAGTTGGGGAGGATTATAAGACCCATATTTTTGTAGCTTATTCCTTATGATTCCTACATGTAAAACATTTTATTATGTTGGTTGAATCATTAGAAGAGTATTTACTAGAATGAAATTGTAAGTGAAGTGATTAAATGCATATAAGCTACATAAAGGCCAAATAAGGGCCATAAGAGGCACAAGCTAAATTGAAGGATTTTAAATCATTTTGTCTAAAGATAAGAACTTAAAATGCGAAAATATAGAGGGCTCATGAAAGAAAGCCGGTTTGATTTGTTCCCGAACACATTGAAGTAGAGGAAAGACCAAAAAGGGGCTAAATGAGTTCGAAATGGTCCGTTTGAGGTGTTTTTAACATATTCGCCTCCCAGAAATGGCCAAAACATAAAGATGAGAGTGTAAACCATGGAAAATGACACTTTTAGATTTTTGGTTAAGAAATGTTGAATTAGACCATTATTGACTAACCGTAGTTAAAATTTAACCCAAGTAAGGTTAAAAAGTGGGGAAGAAATATTTTTGGTTAAAACACTCAATCTTCATTTCATTAAATAGGGAAAATTTATTTAATCAAAATCCAAATTAAATTTAAGGGGGAAACTCGATGGGCCAACTATGGAATTTTTAAAGCCCATTAAGGTGTAATAAGTGTGGGCCGAATTTCTTAGGCCCATTAGGCCGAATTCTTAGGCCACTTGGTGGTCCCAAAATAAAGTATATCGAAGGCCCAATTGGTAGAAAAATTTCCAGCCCAAAAGGCCAAAACTAAAAGCCCAAACGAAGCCTAAAACCAAAAGCCCAAAGACAAGCCCATTAGTTAATAGATTAAGGCCCAAAATTAAAGCCCAATTGTCCAAGCCCAAAATTAATTGCCAAGCCCACATTAAGGGCTGAAATTTAAGACTTAATGGCTAAGAGTGCTAAGTTAAAAATCAGCCAACACATCATCTTCTTCTCCATAGCTCTCGACCAAGCAAAGAAGAAACCATTAAAACCATAGTTTCAAGCTTTATCTCTCTAGAAATCACTAACCTAGAAACATAATTGGAACAAGCAATCTTCATGGAAGTTGTTCCAAATTGAGATAGGATTAACATACCTTGGAATTAGCTATCAAGGAGCCATATTGAGAGAGAAAAACATCAAGAAAGTTTCGGCCAAGAAGAGAACAACAAACTAGGTTAAATTTCAAGCTTCCAACTTCATATATGTTAATCTGTGGATTATTCTAAGTTGATTGGTGTATGTTTTATGGATCAAAACACATGAAAACACCATAAATCAATGATGGCCAAAAATGGGTATTTAGATTTTCAAGAAGAAGAATTTGATTTTAATGCATGGTTAGGTTGGAAAAACATGTATACATGATTATGGCATGCTTAATTTCAATTGATTTGTTGAATTGGTCGATGAATTGAAGATGACACATAAGGTGTTTGATAAAATGCCTTAATGAACATAAGCTACGGCTTAAGGCATGCATAGGTAGTGTTTAATGAAATGCCTAAGTGAATGGCTAGCAAGATGGCTAAGGTTAGCGTGGTGCTCGGCCATAGGTGGCATGCATGGCTCTCAGCCACATGCCATGGCCAAAGGCCAAATGGGCCAAGTCGATATGGTATCGACCCAATAGGAGTTTATGGGCCTCGAACCAAGCCCAATAAGTGTTAGTGGGCCCCACGAGCCCAATAGGCCCAGATGAAATAAATAGTAGAGTGAAATGTGCTTAAGACAGTGTTAGACCTATTAAGGTGTAATTAGGCCCAATAAGAGTAAACAGGCCCATTAAGTGAAATAGATTGTATTAAACATGAAATACAGCTTTAAAAAGTATAATTAACTTGGTAAATAGTTATAAATAGCTCCAAAGATTATATTGGGAGCTGATGAGACAGTACGATCGAACAACGTCGGGAAAGTGGAATTGCTCGACATGATTTCAGGTAAGGGAGTTTTACAAGTTGTTAGAGATATCGACGCACAGTTTTGTCTACTTTTACATTCACTTAAAAATTCTGAGGGTTAGAAAAAGTGAATAAAATTTATAGAGACCCGCTATGGGTAAATTACCATTTTACCCCTACTAAAGGTAAAAAGTTAAAGTTTAGGAAAAGTTTTAAAAAGCATGGAAATCATGTTTTTGAATGTTTTTACTGCTGTTTAGAAGAAGAATAGATAGATTGGCTAATGATTTTGTGAAATACACAAATAGCACAATTTTGGTGTTGATTTTGTGGATTTGAAATATCCATGTTTAAATGAGCCATCTATCGAGTTGTGTGAAAACAAATCATCCTAGAACACTGCTCGCATTGGATTTTATATGTTTTCTGCATGAAAAGTGGTGGAGTGGTTACTCGCACTTGATTTCCCATGATAGGCATGGCATAGTACTGGAGCGTTGCTCGTACTTGATTTTAATGAGTTTTCTGCATGGCATAGTAATGGAGCGTTGCTCATACTTGATTTGAAATGTGAATTATGCATGACCTAGTGCTGGAGTGTTACTCGCATTGGAGTTTAATTTTGTGATATGTATGAAACAATGATTTGAGCGAGGTGTCGACTGTGAGTCGCAATCAAGGCTCGCACTGTAACCTTAATGTGATATACATAACATGATTAAAAATCATGTTGATTGCCTTATGTAGACTAAGTGTCACACAGATGAGATGCTCGCACGTGGATTTAGAGACGTGGCATTGATTATCTATTGAGATAGGGTCCACGGGTGTACGTTGCATTGTGCATGTGTCACGGAGTGCGTAGTACCATGCGTAGTTAAGGATAGATATGTGGAGTTGAGGAGTTGATATCTGGTGGTTAGGATTTAACCCACCTTCCGTTGTAGCAGTGATTGCCCCGCACACTAGGATCTGTGTAACCTGGGATCACATTATAGGATATGTTTAAGACCCGTATTTTTATGTAGCTTGTTCCTTATGATTTCTATGCGTGAACACTTTATTCCGTTAGATGAATCATAAGAAGAGTATTTACTTGAATGAAAGTGTAAGTAAAATGATTTAACACTTATAAGCTACATAAAAGTCGAATAAGGGCTATAAGAGCCACAAGCTAAACTGAGTGGATCTCGATCATTCTGACTGAAAAGCAGAACTTAAAATGAGAAAATATATGGAGCTCATGAAGGAATGTTGGTTTGATTTGGTCCCGAACACAGAGAACCAAAGAAAAAGCCAAAATGGGCTAAACGAGTACGAAATGATCTGTTTAAGGAATTTTAGGCATATTCACCTGCCAAAAATTGCCAAAACGTAAAGACGAGAGCGTAAACCATAAGTAATGACACTTTCGGATTTTTGAGAAAAAGTCAAATGTGGTCAATGGTCAAGAAAAGTCAAAGGTAGTTAAGAAAAGTGGACTTTGACCATTGTTGACTAACCATGGTTAAAAATTAACCCAAGTATGGAGAAAAATTTGTGGAAAAATATTTTTTGTCAAAATACAAGATAATCATTCCCTGAAGTAAGGAAAATTTATTTAATTGAAATCTGGATTAAATTTAACAGCTAAAAATGTAATGGGCCAAAGTGGAAATTTTAAAGCTCATTAAGGTATAACAAGTGTGGGCCGAATTTCTTAGGTCCATTAGACCAAAATGTTGGACCGATTTGTGACCCAATATTTAGACAAATGAAGGGTCAATGTGTAATAAAATATTTCAGCCCGAAAGCCCATTAGGAAGGCCCAAACCGAGAGACCCAAAAGCTAGGCCCAAAAGGTTAAAATTCAAGCTCATTAGTAAAAGGTAAACATAGCGAAATTGGTAACTATCACCTAACTCAATTCAATTAAAACTTGTTATCTGAAATTTAAAGCTTAATGACTAAGTAATTGACTTATAAAATCAGCCAACACAACTTCATCTTCTTCCTTAAGAATTTGGCAAAGAGAAGAAACCATTAATAAACACATAGTCTAGCTTTCTCTAACTAGAAATCACTTGGATAAAGGCATATTTGGAACTTGTTATCTTCATGAAAGTTGTTCCAAATTGAGAGGGAATTGACATATGTTGGAATTGGCTATCAAGGCACCAAAATGAGCAACCCGAGAAGCTTCAAAATTTCGACCAAGTGTGAAAGTGCCAGCTAGGTATAATTTCAAGCTTTCAAATTCATAAATGTTAATGTATGAATTATTCTAAGTTGATTGGTATATGTTTTAAGCATTGAAACACATGAAATCACCATGAACATGGATTGGCCAAGAGTGGGTGATTGTAAATTAATGATTTCCCAATTGATTTTAAGGCATGAATAAGTTGGTATAGATGTGTTTATGATTATGGTATAGTTAGTTTTAATCAATTTGATCAATTGGTGGATGAATTAAGTTGGCAATTAAGGTGTTTGATAAAATGCGTAAATGAACTAAGTTAAGCTTAAGACCATTTCCAACCAAGTGTTTGTGAAAATGCCTAAGTGAATGGCTAGTAATCGTCATGATAGTGGCGTGGTGCTCAGCACGGCATAGCGTGATGGCTCTCGACCACATGCCATGGCCGAGAGGTCTAATGGGCCAAGCCCAATTGGTTTCGGCCTAATGTGATGTAATGGGTCTCGAACAAGCCCAATAAGAGTTTGTGGGCCCTACAAGCCCAATAGGCCCAATGAAAATGAATAGTAAAATGGAAATGGGCTTAAGGCAGTGTTAGGCCCATTAAGGTTTATCAACGCCTATTAAGTGAAATAGACTATATTAAATGTGAAATACAGTAGGAGAAGTAAAATTAACCTGATGAATGGTTATATGTAGCTCTAGAGATTATTAGAGGAGCAAATCAGACTGCTAGATCGAGCAGCGTTAAGAAAGTAAAATTTCTCGAGTGATTTTAGGTAAAGGACTTTTGTGAGTAGTTAGAGATACCTGTACGTATTTTCATCTGCTTTTGTACTCACTTAAAAACTCTGAGGGTTAGAGAAAGTGAATAATAATAATAGCGACTCGATAGCGACAAATTATGATTTTGCCCCTAGTTAGAAAAAAAGTCAACTTTTGGGAAAAGTTGTAAGAAGCATGGAAACCACAATTATGAGTGTTTTTAATGCTGTTTAGCAGAAGAGTAGGTAGATGGGCTGATGTTTTCATGGTTGTTGAGAAATAGCACAATTTATAGTGCTGATTTTTATTTTTTGAAAATCATCCCTTTTAAAGAGCCATCTATCGAATTATGTGAGAATAGATCGTACTAGAGCACAGCTCACACTTGATTTCATATGTTTTCCACATATATTAGTGCTGAAGTATGATTCGCACTAGATTTTCATGACATGCATGATAGAGTACTGGAGCATTACTTGTACTCAGTTTTTATATGATTTATACATGATAGAGTGCGAGAGTAATTGCTCGTACTCGATTTGATGAGTTTTGTGCTTAACATCGTACTGGAGCTATTGCTCGTACTTGATTTGAAACATGAACTATGCATAACCTAGTGCTGGAGGTTTACTCACACTAGTGTTTGATATTTTGAGATGTATAATTAGTGTTTGAGCAACGCGCACTATAGTTTTATTGTGATATATAAGACATGTTTAAAAACCATTACAATTTCCTCATGTAGACTGAGTGTCACACTATTGAGATGTTTACATGTGGATTTTGAGACGTGGTATTGATTATCCATTGAGATAGGGTCCACGGGTGTACGTTGTACCATGTATATGACACGGAGTACGTTGTACCTTGTGTTTTTGTGATGTGTATGAGGATTTGATAGCTGGAGATTTTGATGGACTGACCTCCCTCTCGTTGCAACAGTGATTACCCCGCACACCAATTACTGTGTAGCCTGGGATCACCATTATAGGATATTGCCATAGTCCAGGGTATTATTGCATTTAACCACACAGCCTCACATGATATATCACTTGATTTTATGATACGGATAAACTTGAGGGATGGGTCAGAATCCGATTGTTGTGTTGTGAATGATTTAAATGCCATATTTACTGTGATTTGAATATAAATGGCATAATTTATCTAAAGGCATTGTGGAATTATAAAGATGCATTATTTTGCACGAAATGCCAACATTTGAGAACTCAGCATGATTTCTGTACATGGGATTTAATCTGTACAAGTATATATATTTTTAAGTACATGCTTTCAACGTGAGTTAAGGAAATAATATTGCCAAGGCATATCATTATTTTTAGTAGATAATGTAGATGTCTACTTGCTTGCTTGATGTCCTTACTGAGCTGTGAGCTCACCCCTTTCATTTTTCACCTATCTATAGAGCATCCACAGTAGAGCGATTACGATTAAGGGTAGCATTCCTTTTGTCCGCTGCCATTTCCTATCAAGCAAAAGGTATACACATTTTGTACAGCTTTGTATCTAAACATATAAACAGCACAGTGATGTAAACGATGTAAATTATGGGGGATGTATTTGTATTAGCTTTTATATGAACTTACTTATGTTATAAAAGAAATTACAGTAGATAGTATATTGACATGTGTGTATGATAATAAATGAATGTTATGGTAAGCGAGGATACTAATATCGAATCACAGCCCAACTATTGATAAGGAGAAAGGTAAGCAAAAAAGTGAAAAATTTGAAGTGGTTTTGGTTAAGTCACGGACGGTCATGACAATATGGCCATAGTCCAAGAAATTATTGCATATAGTCACCCAGTCTCATATGATTATATCACATGATTTTACGATTTCGGGTAGACCTGAAGGATGGGTCGGAACCTGATTGATATATTTTACTTGTTGAAATGCCATATTTTACATATTGGAATTTAAATGGCATGATATACTTTAAAGGCATTACGAGTTTACATAAAATGCAATGTTTTGCTTGAAATGCTTGCAATTATGAAACAAAGCATGATTTAAGTAAATTTAAGTAAATATATGCTCACTGCATAAGCTCTACGATTCATACTTTAAATGTGAAACGAAGGAAGGAGTATTTCAATGCATGACATTATTTTCAGTAGATAGTGTAGTTATCTCTTGCTTGCCTGATTTCCTTACTGAGCTAGTGAGCTCACCCATTTCATTTCCACCTCTCTACAAAGTATCTGCAGTAGCTAGAGTAGGTTGAGGACTTACATTCCTTTTTGTCCCCTGCATTCCCATCAATCGAAAGGTATACACACCACGTACGATTTTGTATTTGAACATATAACAACACAGTGATGTAACTAAATGTAATATTGGGGATGTATTTATATATGAAAATATGTGAGCTTACTTATAAGTTAAAAGTAATTACAATCAATTGATAGTTTATATTGACATGTATGTATGATAATGACCGAACGATAAGGTAAAGTGGATGAGATGACTAATACGGAATCACAACCCATCTGATGTTTGAAATTGTAGAAAAGGAAAGGTAAGAAAAAGCTAAAAATTTGTAGTGATTTTTGGTTCAAGTCGGTCGTGACAGAACTGAATTTGAAAGAAGACAATATCAATACACCTCATATTTGACAGTTGAGTTAGGTAAATAGCAAAATTTAGTAAGGCTAACTTAGTCAATTCTTACCCAAATCAAATAGGATTTTTCTAAGTGTTTTAGTATTGTCTTCATCAAGTTTTCTTCTTTATTTCACATGGAAACTAGTTTTGAGCGTGGGGAAGCTATTGGTAAAAACTTAAAAAGAAGTTCGGTCACCTTGAGTAAGTTAGTAAGAGAAATCTTGAATTTTGTTGAAATTGAAATAGATGTTTTTAAGGTTTCTAAACTTGTATACGATATTATATTGTAGCATAAACTTTTGGAACAGTGCTCTAAGGTTTTGGCCATGAGGGATTCTTATTGTATACCTTGTGTGTTTTGGATGATCTAATATATATTAGAGAATTAAGCTTGGTGAGTTTAAATATGAAGTTTGCTTTTAGAAAATATCATTAAAACTACTTGTTTAAGCTTCGACGACTAAGGATAAGCTAGGGTTAGAATGTTCTGATTTAAGTGATCTAATTTTAGGCTAATATATGATGTTTGCTGAGTGTATTTAGTGTTGTTACAATTGAAGAAAAGTTAATGGAAAGTCACTTTGTATTTTCGGCCAATATATGGTTCTAATAAGACTTGTATGAATATATGATGGCATTAGATTATATTGAGTTGAATTAGAGCATTAGAATTGAAAGAAAGCTTTAGAAGTACTAAATGATAACCTCAGCAAATTGAGGAAATATTTTGAAATAGATCAATTGAGCAAATTGCATCAAATTGTGCTCTAGACCACTAAGTGAAGGTTAAGGAAATGGTTTAATTTGGTTAGTTTAGCTACTGTTTGGTGCATACTAAAGCTGTCACGACCCAAATTACCTAAAAATCAGAGTAAATTTTTTGCTTTTTCATTTATTATTTAATTCTTATCTTTCTCTCGTCGTGACCATCCTACAAACAATTGGGCTATGATTCGGTGTTAGTCACCTCACACCATTTACCATTTCATTTCCATAATCATATATCAGAGTTTACTATCCTTTTGACTTTAAATAAATACATACTCAATGGTATTTACATGACTCTACATCCTCGAGATAATATACGTTTACAGTACTGTGCATTACATATTTAGATACAAAACTATACAAATGTGTATACCTGTCTCTTGATGGGAAGCAGTAGATACCAAGCATACAAGTCCTCAGCCGCTCAATAATTATTGCAAGTGCTCTGAAAAGATGGAAAAATAAGGGGGTGAGCAAACCACACGCTCAGTAAGGCAATTATGCAAGTAAGTAGATAGCTCCACTATCTACATGCTCATAATGCCATGCCCTTAAATCCATTTCTTTTTATTTAAAATTTCACACACAAAGTCATGCATATTCAATGCCATAGTTTATCCAAAACTATTTGTGCATATATAAATCATGTAATTCATGCATTCAAAGCATTTTATGTGACATCATTAAATCATAATAAGCATGAAGTAAAACAAGATCATGCATTCGTTCATGTCATGTAAGACAAATCATGAATTTGAAATAAAAGCATGGAAAACATCATCATGCTACTGCATTTAAATCAATTCATTAAAATCATCAAGTAAAAACTAACCCTTCCGAGTCAATCATCTCATAAAACAATTCAGTAAAGTTCATTATAAAACTTCGGTTATAAAACCACCCTTCTTTTAGGGTTACAAATCATAAATCACGAAATCATAAAATCGTCAAATCGGGGGCTTGACCCCTCCTTCGGGTCTACCCTGGTCTAACAGACCACAAGTTATATCATGTGAGACAATAAGGTAATTATCAGTAACATCAAGAACTATGGCCATATCCTAGTGATCCCTGGCAACACGGTACCTAGTGTGCGGGGTATCACACCTGAAATGGGAGGTGGGTCGTCGTACCCGCCAGAATAGCATAACACCAGGATTGCGAGGGGAAGGCTTGCTGCCTCGTGGCTAATGCCACTCCACTCCAACAATCCCCACGGTACAGCGTACTCCGCGTGATATACACGGTACAACATACTCCATGAACCCAAGCTCAATCAGGGGTGCCTGTAATAGGTCTTATCCACTCATATCATCTTTGTCTCAGAATGCACGTGTGAGCATATCATCTCACTGTGACACACAGTCTACAGGAGGCTCCAACACGGCTATATGCATGTAATACAATTCCCTGTGCGAGCGAAGCTCAAGCACGACTCCATGCATATTCATGATATCAGAAAATCTCGTGCGAGCGAAGCTCTAGCACGGTGTCATAGAAATCAATGAAATCTGCGTACGAGCAGCACTCTAGTACGACTTAAACTGATTATAAATTCAAGTAAAATCGATGTACGAGCAATGCTCTAGTACGGATATGTATAAAAACTCAATGAAAACCTCGTACGAGAAAAACTCCAGTACGACATTCAAATGAATTATGAAAACCATTTAAAACTTTGTGCGAGCAACGCTCCAGCACAAATGAATGCTTAAGTAAATCAAATCTCGTGCGAGTTACACTCCAACACGGCTTTATGCATAATTAAATCAAATCTCGTGCAAGTTACACTCCAGCACGGCTTTATGCCATATCAAATCAAAACAGGATGCGAGCTAAGCTCCAGCATCTCTCATGCATGTCAAATCATTAAAACTAGTGTGAGCAATCGCTCCAGCACCATTTTATGCATACCACGTCAAAACAAATCAAAACATGTCAAAACATGTCAAAACAGAGTGCGAGCTAGGCTCCAGCAGCTCTCATTTCACAATAATAAAAATCAGTGCAAGCACCATGCTCTAGCACATTTCATGCATATGATGTCACACAAGTCGGTGCGAGCAACCGCTCCAGCACATTTATGCACATTCACAAACGCAGATATAGTGCGAACTACGTGTCGACACTATCTGTTTCCATATAAACTTGATAGTTGGCCTATTTTCCAAAGAAATTTCCATTTAAATATGAATAACACCTACGTAGGGTTATCTTATGAAATTTATACAATTTCTGGCCAATCTACCGATTTGCTTTGATTAAAACCAATCAAGTCTTTAATTCAGAAAATTTTTTAAATCATGCATTTCATGCATGTCATGCTTTCACCATCCTTAGGTGAACTTCCCTCAATAGGGGTAAAATAGACATTTCACCTATTTCGATCCTTAAAATTATTTAAACCACTTTTAGGACCTTTATACAATATCAGTGTATACATACATATTCAGTGTACATAAAATCTATTAAAATACGCGTAGCTACCTCTAGCTACTCACATAATTCCCTTACCTCATTTATCTATAAAGTCTGACCTTTCTTCTGATGACTCGTCACGCAGTCCGATTTGCTCTCAATCCAAATCAAATCTCCGGAACTGCGGATACACATTCATCAGGTCAAATACAATACAATTTAGTTGTATTTCATATGTTCTGAGCTTAATTTAAATCATTGGGCCCGTTTTCCCATATTGGGCCCGATTATACCATAATGGGCCTTTATCGGCCTTAAGCCCGTTTTCCCACTGACTATTCACATTATCGAGGCCTATTGGGCTCATTGGGCCCAGCAGTATTTATTTAGCCTCGTTCTAAATTCTCAGATATCTCAATTTAGTATTTACGACAATTTATCCAATTTTCCAGAATTAAATTCATTTATGCAGAAATTAAATCCGTAATTTATGCGTTAAATATCAATCACACATAACGATGTAAATTGTCGTAAATAAGGGTTACTTACCCGTGATTCCATGATAGTACTCAAATCGAGGTTATCTCGAGCGCTCGGTGGATGCCAATTGTCGAGCTACACAATTAAATATATTTTCGGGTAAACTTTCAGTCGATTATTTATCAAATTAAATATTCTGAAAATTAAATCGATCAGTTTGACCGCTTACCGACTTACCCGAAACTCGATTGCATCACTGGAATTTTCTCCAATTTTTCCTCTTTTTCTTTTTCCCTTTTTCTTCCTTTTTTCCCTGTCTTTTTGGCTGAACCGGTCCAGTTCGGTTCAACCTGGTTCAGACCGTCGATTTAGCTCGGTCCGATTCGACCGGTTCAGTCCGGTTCAGTCGGTTCAGGCAACATCAGTCCGATCGGTTCCCGGCGTGATTCCACAGCCGTTCGGTGCGCCATCGCATAGGCTCCCTAAATCGGGCCTCAGTTTGGCTCGAATTGGTGCCATCGCCAGCGAATCGACGTTTCTTCCCCCGTGGCTTCTCCTCCTTTTTCGGCATTTCCTGGCCACTTCGCCGCACGTCGCGGCCGCCTGTGGGTTCGCCCGAGGTAGAGCTACGTTCGCCGACCCTCGCCGGCCCCTAGGCCTCGCCGGTGGCTCACCGGTGATGAACCTCCTCGGTCTCAGCTTCCTCGCTTCTCTCCGTTTCGTTTTCCTCTCTGTTTCAGACTTTTCCTTTTTTTTTTTACATTTTATTTATTTATTTATAATTTATTTCCCAAAATATCCAAAAAAATTATTATTTTATTCATTTAATCACTAAATGAATTTATCAGTATTATTTCGTCTTTCTGGTATAATTTTCGATTATTTTCGGGATTATTTTTCTATACGAAAATTTCGATTTATTCCAATAAATTCATATATTGATCAATTTAACCCGAAATTTAATTATTTCTTCTTTATTGATCAAGATTTCTCAATCCCATATTTTTAATTAAATTTTCTTATCCCGATTAATACCGAATTTTGGTCTTTTGATCATTTTGCCCTTACACGTGTTCGGGGATACCATTTTAATCCTTTTTCATTTTTAAATGCACTCGAAAATATCAGGTCTTACAAAAGCTCAGTTGAATGAGTTTGATAATGATTAAGCTTGTTTGATATGGATATGTAGCTAAGAATTCTTTTGGAGGGAGGTCGAAGTAGGCAATTTATATGCATTACCTAACTTAGCTTGGTGATATCTCATTGGAAGTTGCTGAATTGTTAAGTTGGTAAAGGATAGCTATATAAGACTTACGGTATCATTTGTCCAAATCCTAATGATATTTCGTCCACCTTTGAAATTGGTTTTAATTGCTTGATATAGTTTACAAAAGTTTAATGTAGTTTATGTAATGTTGTAGTATATTTTGGCCAAAGCCATTTTACGTGAAATTATTTTCTTGCATATTTGAATTAAATAAAATATGAAAGTTTGAGAGAAGTATGCTTTATTTAGAAATAATTTAGATAACCCACTAAATAAACTAATTCTATCCTTTAAAGAAAATGCATCAATAAATCTGTTTTAATTAGTTTAAATAAAGAGATATTTTATTTGATTATTTTTTCTATGTTTTCATTGCTTTCTATGTGGGTTATATAAATTGGTTTTGATAGCATGAGTTCGATCAGATAATTATCCCTATTTCTATAAAGTATATTTATAAGCTAAACAAGTTTGCACTTTGTTTTAGAGACTTGAGGCACCCTTCGTACATGATCATTGGCATCCTTGCCTATTGTTTGGATTTTATATGTATGTTGGCAGTTTGACTTTGACACATATACAACTTCCCAATTCTCATTGATCCAGTGGGACTGCGGACCCTTTAACCATGACCATAGCTTATCACTTTCCCTTATTGGAATGTTTAGTCTTTAGGACTTGCATGTTTAGTATTGGGATATTAGCCTAGTCTCTTAAATGATATTTGTACGTATATCTGATATTTGTTTTTGTATGAACAATAAGTAAGCATTGGATTTCAGTTTGAACTTTTAAATTTAAGAAACTATTTAAATACACATGCATTGGGGTATACCATTGTACTTTAGGATTTCTATAGTTAGAGTGTTGGATCAGGGGATAATGAGGTGCTCTAACTGTAAGACCTGTATTTTATGTAGCTTGGTCCTTATGATTTCTATGTGTACGAACACTTTATTTCGTTAGTGGAATCATAAGAAGAGTATTTACATCATTTAAGTGTTAGTGAAATGATTTAACACTTATAAGCTACATATAAGTTGAAAATGGCTATAAGAGCCACATGGCTAAACCGAGAGGATCTAAATCATTTTGACTAAAAAGAAGAACTTAGGGAGCTCATCAAGGAAAGTCAGTTTGATTTGGTCCCGAACACAGAGAACAAGGAGTAAAAGTGAAAAAGGGCTAAACGAGTCCGAAATGGTCCGTTTAAGGTATTTTAGGTATATTTACCTACCGAAAATGGCCAAAACATAAAGACGAAAGTGTAAACCATAAAATAGGACACTTTCGGATTTTTGAGAAAAATTCAAACGTGGTCAATAGTCAAGAAAGTCAAAGGTAGTTAAGAAAAGTGGACTTTGACCATAATTGACTAACCATGGTTAAAAATTAACCTAAGTATGGAGAAAAAATTGGGGAAAAATATTTTCAATCAAAATACAAGATAATCATCCTCGAAAGTAGGGAAAATTTATTTAATCAAAATCCGGAATAAATTTAACGAGTAAAAACGTAATGGGCCAAAGTGGAAATTTCAAAGCCTATTAAGGTATAACAAGTGTGGACCGAATTTCTTAAGTCCATTAGACCAAATTGTTGGACCGATTTATGGGCCCAATATTTTTACAATTTAAGGCCTGATCTGCAGTAAGAATTTCAGCTTGAAATCCCATTAGGAAGGCCCAAACCGAGAGGCCTAAATGCTAGGCCCAAATTAATAAATTTCAAACCCATTAGTAAAAGGTAACCATAGCCAAATTGGTAACTATTACCTAAACTAATTCAATTCAAACTTGTTAGCTGAAAAGTTAGGCTTAATGACTAAGTAATTGACTTACAAAATCAGCCAATGTATCATCTTCTTCAACCCATCATTCTCGGCTACATAAAGAAACCATTAACAAACACATAGCCAAGCTTTCTCTCACTAGAAATCATTAGGAAAAAGGCATATTTGGTACTTGCAATCTGCACGAAAGTTGATCCAAATTGAGCGAGGATTAACATATGTTGGAGTTGGCTATCAAGGAGCCAAAGTGAGCAAGCCGAGAATCTTCAAAGTTTTGGCCAAGTTTGAAAGTGCAAGCTAGGTATAATTTCAAGCTTTCAAATTCATATATGTTAATGTATGAATTATTCTAAGTTGATTGGTATATGTTTTAAGCATTGAAACACATGAAATCACTATGAACATGGATTTGGCAGAGAGTGGGTAATGATAAATTGATGAATACCCATATAATTTTAAGACATGAATAAGTTGGTATACATGTGTTTATGATTATGGTATAGTTAGAATAAATCAATTTGATCAATTAGTGAATGAATTAAGTTGGTAATCAAGGTGTTTGATAAAATGCCTAAATGAACTAAGTTAAGCTTAAGACCATTGCCAACCAAGTGTTTGTGAAAATACCTAAATGAATGGTAAGTGAAATACCGATGGTGGCGTGGTGCTCCACATGACTAGGCATGCGTGGTTCTCGGCCATGGCATGTGGATGAGAGGTCCACTGGGCCAAGCCCAATTGGTTTCGGCCCAATGTGATGTAATGGGTCTCGAACAAGCCCAATAAGAATTGGTGGGCCCCACAAGCCCAATAGGCCCAACGAAAATAAATAGTAAAATGAAAATGGGCTTAAGGCAGAGCTAGGCCAATTAAGGTTTATCAAGGCCCATTAAGTGAAATAGACTGTATTAAATGTGAATATAGTAGGAAAAGTAAAATTAACCTGATGAATTGTTATATGCAGCTCCAGAGATTGTTGGAGGAGCTGATCGGATGCTGGATCGAGCAGCGTTGAGAAAGTAAAATTTCTCGAGTGATTTCAAGTAAGAGACTTTTACGAGTAGTTTGAGATACCTACACGTATTTTCATTTGCTTTTGCATTCACTTAAAAAACTCTGAGGGTTGGAGAAAGTGAATAATAATTATAGCGACCCGATAGTGGCAAATTACAATTTTATCCCTAGTTAGGAAAAAACCAACTTTTGGGAAAAGTTGTAAAAAGCATGGAAACCACAATTATGAGTGTTTTTACTGCTGTTTAGCAGAAGAGTAGATAGAAGGGATAATGTTTTCATGGTTGATGAGAAATAGCATAATTTATAGTGCTGATTTTTATGTTTTGAAAATCATCCCTTTTAAAAGAGTCATTTATCGATTTATGTGAGAATAAATCATGTTAGAGCATAGCTCGCACTTGATTTCATATGTTTTCCACATATATTAGTGTTGAAGTATGATTCGTACTAGATTTCCATGACATGCATGATAGAGTGTTGAAGCTATTGTTCGTACGCAGTTTTATACGATTTATGCATGACAGAGTACTGGTTCAGTTTTATATGTTTTGTGCATAGCATGGTACTGGGGCGATTGCTCGTACTTGATTTGAAACATGAACTATACATGCCCTAGTGTTGGAGTGTTACTAGCACTAGAGTTCGAGTTTGTGATATGTGAAACAGTGTTTGAGTAGAGTGTCGACTGTGAGTCGCATTCAAAGGCTTGCACTGTAGTTTTACTGTGATATATAAGACATGTTGAAAATCGTGACGATTTCCTCGTGTAGACTAAGTGTCATACTGTTAAGATGTTCATATGTGGATTTAGAGACGTGGTATTGATTATCCATTGAGATAGGTTCCATGAGTGTACATTATACCGTGTACATGTCACGGGAGTATGCTGTACCATGTGTTATTGTGATGTGTATGAGGAGTTGATAGCTGGTGGTTGTGATGGACTGACCCCCTTCCCATTGCAGCAGTGATTGTCTCGCACACTAGGATCCTTGTAGCTTGTGATCACATTATAGGATATGGCCATAGTCCAGGATATTATGGCATTTAGCCACAGAGTCTCACATGATATATCACTTGATTGAATTTATGATATGGATAGACTTGAGGATGGGTCAGAATCTGATTGTTGTGTTGTGAATGATTTAAATACCATATTTAGTGTGATTTGAATATAAATGGCAGGATTTATCTAAAGTTATTATGAAATTATAAAGATACATTGTTTTGCACAAAATGCCTACATTTGAGAATTAAACATGATTTCTGTACATGGGATTTAATTTGTACAAGTATATATATATATTTTAAATACATGCTTTTAAAGTGAGTTAAAGAAATAATATTTTCAAGGCATAACATTATTTTGAGTAGATAGTTTAGATGTCTACTTGTTTGCCAGATTTCCTTACTGAGCTGTGAGCTCACCCCCTTTTTTTTACACCTCTCTACAGAGCATCCGCAGTAAAGCGAGTACGATTGAGGGATAGTATTCCTGTTGTCCGCTGTCATTTCCTATCGATCGACAGGTATACACATTTTGTACGATTTTGTATCTAAACATATAAACATCACAATGATGTAAACGATGTAAATTTTGAGGGATGTATTTGTATTAGATTTTATATGAGCTCACTTATGTTATAAAAGAAATTACAGTCAGTAGATAGTATATTGACATGCATGTATGATAATGGATGAAGGTATGGCAAGCGAGGATACCAACATCGAATCACAGCCCAACTGTTGATAAGGAGAAAGGTAAGTAAAAAGCGAAAAATTTGTAGTGGTTTTGGTTAAGTCACGGGCGGTCCTGACAGAAGGTATCAAAGCCAGGTTGGTCTGATGTGAGTTGGTGTTAGTGACTAGGAAAGAGTATATCCCTATGACTACTATGTTGTGTTTAGATACAATTATGTATACAAGATGCGAAATGGACTAATTAATGATTGTGAATGCAGGAATCGAGCCTATATGGCGAATACCCGTAGTGATAGAGGGACTAGAGGTAGGGCTCAAGGTCGTAGTGGTGGGCCTGAAAGCTTAGATGATTTTGAGTCCTTACCTACCCTTGAGACTCCATGTCCTACTGAGGTATCAGAGAGTGTTGAGGCACATTTCACGAGGTTAGATCGTAGCCTAGAGATGATAGTAGAGATGTTGGCACGGACTATGATAGGTAGACGGGGACAAGATGCAGGGACTGCGACTGGACAGGCAGTTGTACTTGACACACCTGCACAACCTAAACATATTCCACAGCCTACGGATACTTCTATACGCCCACCCGTTTAGGATACGCCTTCTCTTGTTGGTCCGCGACAGAGTAGTAGTGGTTTGGGGTACGGATATGAGTTTGATTGGTTGCGACAGTTCTAGAAGTTTAGACCTCCATCTTTTAGTGGGGTCAAGGACCCAATTACTGCTGAGGAGTGGATCGGAGAGATGGAGAAGCTGTATGGATTCTTCGAGTGTACGAAGTCGGAGATGGTCTCATTTGCTACGTTCCTACTAAAGGGATCGACAGAGCATTAGTGGAAGTCCACCAGACCCATATTGAGAGCCCGACAAACAGATATCAGTTGAGAGATATTTTTGGATTCCATTAGGAGGCAGTTTGTTCTAGACACGGCGCAGGGGAGACTACAGGCTGAGTTTTTACGGTTGAACCATGGGAGTTTGTCAATGGATGAGTATGAGACTAGATTTCTATCCCTGGGAAGGTATGACCCCGACACCATGTATAGGAGACCAAGAAGGTCCACAGATTTGTTGATAGATTGAAATCGGTTCTACGGTCCAGATTGGTCCCATTGGATATAGCCACATATGAGAAGGCAGTGCGCAGGACACAACTGTGCGTAGAAGACTATGAGAGGAATACTTTCGAATTCGAGAAGTTTAGTCAGAGCCGAGATAGAGAGAGGAAGAGGTCGGCTAGAGATAGAGGTTTCAGTTATCGAGGAGGGAGGAGACTCTTCGGTAAGAGACCATAGATTGAGGAGGTATGAGAGAGACTTGCTGGACCTCCTGCTTATCCGGCCATAGCCCCAGCGAAGGGTATTGTCTTTAGAGGACAAAGGCCTCCTACTGAGCAGTGCACTACATGCGGTAGACATCATGGTGGTAGACCTTGTCTAATGACTCCTATTGTATGTTTTCGATGAGGGAAACTAGAGCATATTGCTAGAGCTTGCTCGGAGATGGTTGAGATTGCCCTATAGAAGGGCAAGGTGCTAGAGAGAGCTCCGATTGATACCTCTACTTCGAGGAGGAGAGCGACGACAGAGGAAAAGGGGAAGCAGGTGATTGGTCGAGGGCGCGTACATGCTTTGGACCAGGGCACAGCTAATGCTTCATCGGATGTGATTCGAGGTAACATCCTGATTTATGATATTGAAGCATATGTTTTATTTGATTCTGGTGCCACGCATTCATTTGTATCACCTTCATTTTCACGTAAGTTAGCAAGACATGTAGAGCGTACACCTTTAAGTTTGATAATGTTGATTAGTACGCCTATGAATAACAGTCAGCTTGTAGAGTATGTATTTAATGATTACAAGTTAAGTGTAGGGGAAATGGATATGACAACCAATCTAATATTGCTAAGTATGAGGAATTTTGATGTAATTTTAGGAATGGGTTGGTTATCTACAAACCATGTTGTGTTAGATAGTTATGTTGAGATAGTTATGTCTCCTAACCCTAAAAAATATGTTGTAAAGTTTGCTGAAAAGAAATGAAAACAGTAGTTCCTATTAAAATAAACCATATGTTATGCTGATTGAGAAAAATCAAAATGTTAAAGGTTTTATTAGGTAAGTGGTTGATACAGATAAGGCACATCCGGAGTTGGCAGATATTACTGTGGTTAGTGAGTTCCCAGATGTCTTTTCGGATGAATTGCCAGGATTGCCACCAAACAGAGAGATGGAGTTCTGTATAGATTTGGTGCCTGGTACTAAGCCTATATTGAAACCATCATATCACATGGCCTTAGTTGAGCTAGAGGAGCTCAAGAGATAATTACAGGAGCTGTTGGATAAGGGATTCATCAGACCGAGTGTTTCACCCTGGGGAGCACCGATTTTGTTCGTGAAAAAGAAGGATGGAAGCCTCCGATTGTGTATTGACTACAGATTGTTGAATAAGGCTACCATCAAGAATAGGTATCCCCTTCCACACATCGACGACTTATTGGATCTGCTTCAGGGAGCGCAAGTCTTTTACAAGATTGATCTGAGGTCTGGGTATCATCAGTTGAGAGTTCGGAGTGGAGATGTACCCAAGACAGTGTTTTGGACTCGATATGGCCATTATGAGTTCTTGGTTATGCCATTTGGATTGACGAATGCTCCTGCAGCTTTTATGGCTTTAATGAACGATGTGTTCAAGCCATAATTGGAGCAGTTTTTTATCGTCTTTATCGATGACATTTTGGTATATTCGAAGTCTCAAGAGGAGCATGAGCAGCACCAGAGG
The DNA here is from genome assembly GCA_033439115.1 of Firmiana major. NCBI lineage: Eukaryota > Viridiplantae > Streptophyta > Magnoliopsida > Malvales > Malvaceae > Firmiana > Firmiana major. The sequence continues at coordinate 34,958,622 of CM065907.1, read as the reverse complement.
ATCGTATTACAGACTCTTCAAGAGAAGGAGTTGTACGCTAAACTCAGTAAGTGTGACTTCTAGTTGGCGGAGATCTCATTTTTGGGACACGTTGTGTCGAGGGATGGTGTATCAGTATATCCATCCAAGATAGAGGTTGTAGTTCAGTGGGAACAGCCTAGGATAATTTCTGAGATCAGAAGTTTCTTGGGGTTAGCAGGATATTATCGGAGATTTGTTGAGGGATTTTTGAAGTTAGCTGCTCCGTCGACACGTCTCACTCGGAAGAGTGTACCGCACATGTGGAACAAGGATTTTGAGAAGAGTTTTCAGGACCTGAAGCGACGATTGACCACTGCTCCTATTCTCACTATCCCTACTAGCTCAGGAGGATTTATAGTGTATACCAATGCTTCGCATTAGGGATTTGGCTATGTATTAATGTAGGATGGGAGGGTAGTTGTTTATGGATCCAGACAGTTGAAAGACCATGAGAAGAACTATCCGACCCACGATTTGGAGTTAGTGGCAGTAGTGTTTACGTTGAAGGTATGGCGCCATTTACTTGTACGGTTAAAAGTTTCAGATATTCACCGACCACAAGAGCCTCAAGTATCTGTTCTTGTAGAAGGAGTTGAACATGGACAGAGAAGATGGCTACAGCTTCTGAAGGACTATGGTTATGAGATACTCTATCATCCGGGTAAGGCTAATGTTGTAGCTGACACTTTGATTAGGAAAAGCCTAGGGATGGTATCGTACATGACTGTCACGACCCAAATTACCTAAAAATCACTACAAATTTTTTTGTTTGTTATTTAATTCTTACCTTTCTCTGATCGTGACCATCCTACCAACAGTTAGGCTATGATTCGGTGTTAGTCCCCTCACACAACTTACCATTCCATTTCCATGTTACATTTACACATTAGGATTTCCCTATCCTTTGAATTTAACTAATACATTCACAATTGGATTTACATAACCATACATCCCCGATATCATTTACATTTACAGTACTATGCATTTACATATTTAGATACAAAACTATACAAATGTGTATACCTGACTCTCGATGGGACGCAGCGGATACCAAGAATCCAAGTCCTCAGCCACTCACTAACTACTGTGAGTGCTCTGAAAAAATGGAATAATAAGGGGGTGAGCAAACCACGCGTTCAGTAAGGCAATCATGCAAGTAAATAGATAGCTCCACTATCTACATGCTCATAATGCCATGTCCTTAAATTCATTTCTTTTCGTTTAAATCTCACACATGAAATCATGCACACATCAATGCCATAGTTTATAAAAACTATTCGTGCATATAGAAATCATGCAACTCATGGATCAATGGCATTTTTTGTAAAATCATAATTCGCATGAAGTGAATCAAGATCATGCATTATTTCATGTCATGTAAAAAAAATCATGAGAGACAATTCTTTTCATGAATTTGTAATTAAAGCATGGAAAACTCCTTATGCTACTGCATTTAAATCTCTTCATTAAAGCTCAGTATAAAATAACCCCTCCGGGTCAATCATTTCATTAATCAATCTCAAACTCATTAAAAATTCATTATAAAATTATGTTATAAAATCACCCTTCCTTTAGGGTCACATTTTATAAAATCCTCTGAAAAATCTAGCATCGTAGTAGAAAATCACATCTCAGCGAAAGTCAAAAAATCAGGGGCCTGACTCCTTCCTCGGGTCTACCCTGGTCTATCGAGACCAAAAGTTATATCATGTGAGACATGTAGGTGACTATATCAGTAACATCGAGGACTATAAAGTTATATCATGTGAGACATGTAGGTGACTATATCAGTAACATCGAGGACTATGGCCATATCCTAGTAATCCCTGGCTACACGGTAACTAGTGTGTGGGGCATCACACCTGAAACGGGAGATGAGTTAGTCCTGCCGCCAGAACAACATAAATACCAGGATTGTGAGGGCAAGGCTTACAGCCTCGTGGCTAATGCCACTCCACTCTAAGAATCTCCACGGTACAGTGTACTCCGCATGACATACACGGTACAACGTACTCCGTGAACCCAAATCATAGTCAAGGGGTGCCTGCCGTAGGTCTTATCCACCCAACCTATGTCTCAGTATGCACGTGTGGGCATATCATCTCACTGTGACACATAGTCTACATGAGGCTCCAACACGGTTATATGCATATCATATAAATCCTTGTGCGAGCAAAGCTCTAGCACGACTCCATGCATATTCATGATATCTAAAAACCTCGTGCGACCAAAGCTCCAACACAATTTCATAAAAATCAATAAAATCTGCGTACGAGCAGCACTCCCATACGACTTTAAAAGAGTTATAAATCACGTGTGAGCAAGCTTCAGCATGGGTTATGCATAAAATCCATCAAAATCTCGTGCGAGTAATGCTCCAGCACGACATCATGCATAAATGGTTCAAAACTTCGTGCGAGTAATGCTCCAGCATAAATTAATGCTCAAGTAAATCAAAACTTTGTGCGAGTAACACTCCAGCACGATTTCATGCATAAAGAAATCAAATCTTGTGCAAGTTACACTCCAGCACGGCTTTTATGTAATGAAATCGATTAAATCACATTCGAGCAAGGCTCCAAATGGCTTTTATGCAATTATCATATCAAAACAGGATGCGAGCTAAGCTCCAGCACCTCTCATGCATGTCAAATCATTAAAACTAGTGCGACCAATCGCTCTAGCACCTTTTTATGCATATCAAGTCAAAACAGGGTGTGAGCTAGGCTCCAGCACCTCTTATGCATTTTATAATAATAAAAATCAATGTGAGCAACCGCTCTAGACCATTTCATGCATATGATGTCACACAAATCGATGCGAGTAACCGTTCCAGCACCATTATGCACACTCACAAACTCAGATGTAGTGCAAGGAAATGCTTCAGCACCATCTGTTTCCATATAAACTTGATAGTTGGCCCATTTTTCAAAGAAATTTCATTTAAATCTAAATAACACTTACGTAGTGTTATCTTGTGAAATTTATGCAAATACTGTCCAATCTACCAATTTGCTTTGTTAAAAAGTTACGAAAATTCCTCAAATCATGCATTTCATGCATGTCATGCTTTCACCATCCTTAGGTGAATTTCCCTCGGTAGGTGTAAAATAGTCTTTTACCTATTCCAAGTCCTTAAAATTTTTAATCCATTTCTAGGACCTTTATACATTTTCAGTGCATACAAAAGCTATTAAAAATATGCGTAGCTACCTCTAGCTACTCACAAAATTCCCTTACCTCATTTTTCTGTACAGTCTGACCTTTCCACTGATGTCTTGTCACGCAGTCCGATTTGCACCCAATCTAATCTCCGAAACTACGTATAAATATTCATCAGGTCAAATACAATATAATTAATTGTATTTCATATTTTCTAGGCTTAATTTAAATCATTGGGCCCGTTTACCCATATTGGACCCGATTGTACCATAATGGACCTTAACCGACCGTAAGCCCATTTTTCACTTACTATTCACATCATCAAGGCCTATTGGGCTCATTGGGCCCATCAGTATTTATTGGGTCTCATTCTAAACTCTTGGATAGCTCAATTAATTATTTATGAAAATTTATCTTAAATTTCAGAATTTAATTCATTTTATATGAAATTAATCCGTAATTTATGCGGTAAATTTCTAACACGCATAACTATGCAAATTGTCATAAATAAGGGTTACTTACCCGAGATTCCATGATGGTACACAAATCGAAGCTGACTCGAGCTCTCGTCTGACGTCAATTGTCGAGCTACACAATTACATATTTTTTCGGTTAATTTTCGGTCGAATATTAATCAACTTAAATATTCTGAAATTTAACTCGATCAATTTCGACCGCTTACCGGCTTACCCATTATCTCAATTGCATCATTAGAATTTTCTCCAATTTTTCCTCTTTTTCTTTCTCTTTTTTTTTTCTTTTCTTTCTTTTCTTTTTGGCTGAACCAGTCTGGTTCGGTTCAGCATACCTGTACTGCACCGAACTGACCCGTACCGGTACAGGCTCATCTTTGTAGTTTCGACGCCGTCCGACTGGTTCCCGACGCGATTTCGATGCTGTTCGGCGTACCATTGCCTGGGTGTTCTTCATCGGGCCTCGGGTGGAGTCAAATCGATGCCGATGGCCGCCGATTCCGTCTTCTCTCTTTCAGTCTCCACTTCATTCGATCTCCTTCGTCATGCGTCACCGGCGTGTGTGGTGCCGCTCAAGCACTCCCACTGTGCCGGTCATACCGTCGCCTGCTATCTCATGCTGGTCTGATGGTCGAGGCTCATCTGATGGAGGGAACCGACTCCCTCGGTTTCTCGCCCTCGCTTTCGCCTGTCTGCATAATTGTGATTTCGCGATTCTGTGTTTCTTTGTTTTTAATTTCCTTTACTTTATTTTTTTATTATTTATTCAATTAAAAAATTATATTTCAGCCAAAATATCTTTAAAAAATCATATTTTATTCATTTAATCAATTAAATGAATTTATCTGTCTTATTTCATTTTTCGGTGTATTTTTTAAATAATTTCGGGATAATTTTCTGAGATAAAATTTTTTGTTAATTCCAATAAATTCATATCTTGATCAATTGGACTCGAAATTTAATTATTTCTTTGTTATTGATCAAGATTTCTCAATTCCATATTTATAATGAAATTTTATTGTCAAATTAATACCGAATTTCAGTCTTTTGATCGTTTTACCCTTCAACGTGTTTGAGACCAAACCAACTCAATTTCCCTTCACGAACACTCACTCATTTCGCGTTTTAAATCCTTATCTCCAGTCCAAATCCCATTCGTTTAATCTGTAGCCATTTCTATCACGACTCAAATTTCCTAAAAATCACTACAAATTTTTCATTTTTCGTTTATTCTTTAATTCTTACCTTTCTCGAATCGTGACCATCCTACTAACAGTTCGGTTATGATTCGGTGTTAGTCACCTCTCAGCTATTTACCATTCCATTTCCATAATTACATTCACTTATCAGGATTTACTATCCTTTGAATTTAACTAAATACTTATACAATAGTATTTACATAACCTCACATCCCCGACATCATATCCATTTACAGTACTGCGCATTTACATATTTAGATACGAAACTATACAAATGTGTATACCTGTCTCTCGAAGGGAAGCAGCGAACAACAAACTAACTACTACGAGTGCTCTGAAAAGATGGGAAAATAAGGGGGAGTGAGCAAACAACACGCTCAATAAGGCAATTGTGCAAGTATGTGGTCGGTCCAGCCTGTTCTCTCCTCGCCGTCGGTGCCTATCTCTTTTCTCGCCGTTGCCGGCGCTGCCAGCCATTCCACTGGCCGAGTCAGCCGTCGATCGCATCGCCTGCAACTGGGGAACCGTTGGCTAGGGTTGGTTGGGGCTAGATCGCCTGCGAAATGGCCGAATTTCTCTTCTCTCCCCCGTCGGTTTCTCTCCCTTGATTCGTTAGATTCCGGCGCTGTTTGCGGTCGTCCCGATGCCTCAAGGGTCGCACAAGTGTCGGCTTCATTGTGCGGTGGTCGCCTAGCTTCCTGACCGCCAGAGGTCGTCGGGCAGAGGATCGATCCTCGTCGGTCTTCGTTTCGTTTTCAGGCTTCATTTTCCTTCTCGCGATTTTCACGATTTCTTTTTTTTAATTAATTTCTTTTTTTATTTAATTAATTTATAATTTTATTTATTTATTATTTTATTCATTAAAATATTATTAAAAATCCAAAAATATCTTAAAAAATTTTATTTTATTCATTTAATCACTAAATAAATTTATGTGTCTTATTTCGTCTTTCCAATATTTTTCCAATATTTTCGGGATAATTTCTCGAAGTGAAAATTCTTATTAATTCTAATAAATTCATATCTTGATCAATTGGACTCGAAATTCAATTATTTCTTCGTTATTGATCTAGATTTCTCAATTCCATATTTTAATGAAATTTTCTTGTCGAATTTATACCAGATTTTAGTCTTTTCACCGCTTTACCCTTGCACGTGTTCGGGACCAAATCAACACAACTTTCCTTCACGAACACTCACGCATTTCGTGTTTTAAATAAAATCGGGTCTTACATAATATACTCCACTTAAGAAATTTGATCCTTCAAATTAGAACCAAGTCAAATGGGTCCATAAACAACTCCGGTGCGTCTATCGCATCATACTCTTTAATTCTCATGTGACTTTTTCTGAAGTGTAATACTACCAACAGACTTGACTAGGGAGATTATCTTAAACCTCAACACTTCCTCCTTCCGTCTAATACTCAAATCGACTTTTCAACATACGACCTACGCTCTTTGAGCTTCAACGGTCTCCGTCTCTTGTCAGCACTTTTCTGTCTGCTCTGAGGTATTTTTAATCTTTCACAATTTAACTGAACATCCTCAGAGATTTGTCTTACCAAATTCGAGAGTAATTCTCTATCTCTCACCCACTTCTTCCTATCTAAGTTGGGGAACAACCCCTACGGCCATACAATACCTCATATAAAGTCATCTCGATACTCAAGTAACAACTGTCATTATTGGCGAATTCTATTAGTAATAACTGATCACCCTAGGAGCTTATAAAATCAATGGCACATGCTCTCATCATATCCTCTAGAACCTGTACAGTCCCCTCTGACTTACCATCTGTTTGAGGACAGAAAGCTGTGCTAACACTTAATCGGGTTCCCATAGCTTCTTGAAAACGTTCCCAGAAGTGGGAAGTGAAGCGGGAATCCCTATCTGATACCATGCTCACTGGAACGCTACTTAATGTTCCACAATATTCCTTACATATAACTTCACCTACGCACTCAGAGTATTTAGGGATTTCATAACCAGAAGGTGGGTAGACTTAGTCAAGCTATCAACTATCACCCAGATAGCCTCGTGATCCATCCGGGTCCTCTGTAACCCATCACGAAATTCATGGTAACTTGTTCTCTTTTCCGTGTCAATATAAGTAGAGGTTACAATAACCTTGCAAACTTCTATTGCTCTACCTTAATCAGCTAACATAAGAGACACTTCTCCACAATCTTTATAATGTCTCTTTTCATATCTGACCACCAATACCCTTTTCAGAGATTTTGATATACTTATTACTTCCCGGATGCACTGTATATCCTGAAGAGTGAGCTTCTGTCAGTAGCACTATCTCATCAATTGTGGTCCTGGGAGCACTTATACTGTCTCTGAACCTCTGTAAGTCATCATCACTCACTGTGAACTCTATCACTGTACCCTTCTGAATCTGACCCATACTATTGACACCCTACCGATCATCACGCTAAGCCTGTCAAATCTGGTCACTCAAATTTGGTTCTAATCTCAGGCTAGCTGTCACACAATCGCTGTCATCATCAGAAGAGATCACAACACTACTGAGGCTCACAACTGCTCTAGCAGCTCACGCTCCCTGACCATTATATGTAATGCCATCCCGAGGCTCTTTCTGCTCACAGCATCAGCCATTACATTAGCCTTTCCTGAGTGGTACAATTTCTACGATCATAATACCTCAGAAGCTCTAACACTCTTTGTTATCATATTCGACTCTTTCTATGAAAACAGATACTCAGGGCTTTTTATGATCAGTGCATAACCGAAATTTCTCACCGTATAACTAGTGGCGCCATACATTCAGGGTAAACACTTTAGCTGCCAACTCTGAATCATGGGTCAGATAGTTTCTCTCACGGTCCTTGAACTATCTGGATCCATAAACGACTATCTTCCCATTTTACATCAATACACAGCCTATCCTTATTTTAAGGTATCCATACACACTAAAAAACCTCTTGAGCTGTTGGTCATGGTGAGAATAATTACGGTGGTCAATTTATTACTTCTATATACCAAAACTCACAGAAGCTACTTTCATACTTATCATCCCACTGGCATACAATCTTTTTTCGATCGATACCTGTCAACTAAGCAGCTAATTTCGAGAAACTCACAACACCTCGTCTGTAAGACAGTTTCCAGTTTCTACTCATGCTCTTCCCTGGACTTCGAATACATCAAAATATCATCGTTAGAGATGACAACCAATCGGTCCAGGTAAGGTTTAAATACCTTATTCCTCAATGTCCTAATAGTTACGGCACATCACCTTTCGAATTCTTAACAGTTGTTACCCAGACTTCAAATCGAGCTCTATAAAGATATGCACTTTTCACAGCTAATCCAATAAATCATCTACAATTGAAGGAAACACTTATTCTTGATGGTGGCCTCGTTCGACAATCAAAATTCAATACTTAGTCGGAGGCTTCCATCTCTTTTCACAAACAGAATAAGTTCTCCTCAAGTTACACATTCGGTCTGAGGAACGCTTATCCAATAACTCCTGTAATTGTTTCTTTAGTCCTTACAGTTCCACTAATACCATTTTATACAGTGGTTTGGATATCGACTCTGTACCAGGTACCAAATCAATACCAACTCCATTCATCTAACGGGTGCCAACCCTGGTAGATTATCCTAAAAGATATCAGGAAACTCCCTGCGCACTAGGATATCTATTAACTCTAGATGTGCCGTATCCATACCAACCACACAAGTGAGAAAACATTCCCATCATTACTCATTCCGTGAGTACAATCATTGACTCCTTTAATTTCAATCACTACACCCATTTCATTCTTGTCAAACTTACAGTACACTTTTCAGGGGTGAAAACATCACTATCTTAGGATAGAAATCTAAACAACATAGTTTGCAGCCGAATCAATCTATTCTCAAATATTACTTCAAAATTATTTATATTCCATTGAATAAAATCGGCTGACGTATCCTTTTTCCCCCGTTTTCAACTTACAATCCCTATACCCATATTCAGTTAGTGAAAATCAGCTAACTATCATCATCTTGCCTAAGGGTACAGGCTTCACATCTTTCACTATCTTATAAGCAACTGAAGGTCATATGAATAAATGGGTGGCACCGGGATCAACTAAATAATTACTTTGCTATTCACAACCAGTGTAGTATCTTCCACTACATCAGATGAAACATCAGTAGTGTACTGGTCCAAGGGATACACTCGCCGTCATCCAACAACCTACTTTCCCTTTCTCTTCGGCTGTGGCCTCCTGTGAGATCTAAGAATTTTAGATATATTTTAATGATGTAATAAGAACTTGAAGTGTAATTTATTGAGCTAAGTGAATTGTGGAAATTATATTTGGAGATTTATATGTTAAGTGTTTAAAATAATAGTGAAGCTACGAGGACAAATCGGTCTGGGAGAATGAGAGATCGATCTGGTGAGTTAAAAATGACAAGGAAGGAGGAATTTAAGGAGCAGATCGATCTCCAATGGAAGAGGATCGATCTCCTTATGATTCTGTTTGAGAAAAGATCGATCTCATGAGGAAGGGATCGATCTCCAAACGTTTTTGTTTGGGAGAAGATCGATCTCCTTAAGGAGCAAATCGATCTCATAAAGCCATAAAGAGATCGATCTCACCCCTCGACAGATCGATCTCCTAGGCATAAAATTACCTCAAATCGTCCCCAAATTCAAATGCAGATCGATCTCATCAAGAGCCAGATCGATCTCCTACCCTCAGTCTATATAAGGAACCCCTGCTTTCTCCTATAAATTTCATTTTCTCTCTCTTTCAACCCCCATTTTCACCGAGCACTAGCTTTCTCACTCATCCAAGGCACCCATTTTCGTCCAAATCAGAGGCTGTGGTAAGAAAGAAAGTTGTTCCTCATCAAAGGGAGAACAACATACTTGGAAATCGTAAGACGGATCGAATTGAGGCAAGAGATAAGCTCTCCACAAGTTTTGGGTAATTTCTAAATCTCGATCTTGATATTTGAGATGATTTTGGTGATAATGGTTGTTGGCATTGTGTTGAAGTAGATGGAAAATGATTAGGGATTGATGAAATTACAATGTAGTTGGAGTGATAATGATATTTAGCAATTTTGGGAATTTTGAGCTATAAATGAAAATTTAGACAATGTGGTGTAATAGCATAGATATTGTGGCATAGGAAATATAGACTGTTGAGGTGTTGTGAGCGAGATTGTGGTTTGTGATGGAGTTACGAGAATTGAGAAATTTAAGGAGTTATGAGCAATTATGCTCGATTTTGAGAATTGAGGTTAATGTGATAATGAGTATTGATGTTTTAACATCGTTTGGACAGCTCGGTAGTTCTAGAGTGGAATGCGAGGCTAGTACGTGATACAGGGGAAACGATTGCACTATACGAGGTGCAAAGAGGTAAGGGAAACTAAACCATTTGTGTATGTGATTTGCGAACTATTATAGCATGATTTGTGATTTATAAAACAAGCATGTTGAGTGTTGTATTGTGATACAATTGCACACGATTTTTATAGCCGGTTGGGGCCTAATGTTTTTATGAGTTTATAACCGGGCTCTACGTTAAGGCAATATCGAGATTTGAGAAATGTGTGCGTGTTTTACCGGTTGGGACTTGGTTTCAATATGTTTTGTGTTGAGTACAAAACGGTTTTAAATGAGTTTTATGAGAGAAAAACTACTATGAGTTCTACGTGAAGGCAAACTAGTCTTATGTGATTAAGACTTAGGTGTGTAATTCTGAGTACACACCGGGCATTGCTCTGGTAGCATGTAAGCCCGATTCTTCTCCGTTCTGGTAACGTGAGAAACCCCATTCTGTGGTTATGCCACGTATAATTGGTGGCCATTGCCACGTGAGAACCCCATTTGGTGGCCGTTGCCACGTGAGAACCCTATTTGGTGGCTGTTGCCACGTGAGAACCCTATTTGGTGGTCGTTGCCACGTGAGAACCCTAATTGGTGGCCATTGCCACGTGAAACCCTATCCTGTGGCTGTGCCACGTGTAACTTTAACTCAGTGGCTATGCCACGTGTGTCTAGTGGCTGTGCCACGTGTGAATTTAAATCAGTGGCTATGTCACGTGTGTTTAGTGGCTGCGCCACGTGTATTACTATTTCAGTGATTTTATCACGTTTATTGAGAAAGCGATTATCGCATTATTTTCACATGCTTTGTTATTGCTCTATACTGAGCATTTTATTTCATGTTTTCACATGATTTGAGATATGAGAATGTCATTTTGAGTACTTTCATGCTATGGTTTTTAAATGAGTATAATGAGTTTCACATACAAATAAATATTTTGTGATGTGCATTTTGGTTTATAAAATGAGTCCCTTACCCCCTTTACTGAGCGATTTAGAAGCTCACCCTGTTTTCTTTTCCCCCCAGATTTCTTCAAGTGAAAAGGGTTTCCCTGCGACGCACGGAGTAGTGGCTAGTGGAGGACTTGAGCTCCAGGCTATATATTGTATTTTGAGGTATCTTTTATCTTTTCATGTACCTAGACAATTATTGCAATTGTAGACACTTGATGTATAATATTGTATGGGATGTACTAGGATTAATTAACTTAATATTGAGTAATGTATATGATACGATACATGATATCTAGTGACGAGATCCTGAGGTATGATATATGTGATGATGTATGACACTGCACAGGAATGCACTCTTAATTGTGAATTAATGAGTAAAAAGTTTTTAAATTTGCCCTATTTTTCGCGCTTCCGGGGCGTGACAAAATTTTCTTGGTATCAGAGCTTAGGGTGTCTAGTACTGTCAGTGTCGGTTAAGTAAAATAGAATACATCCCAAGTGTCTGTAATAGTCTGGTCATGAACTGAAATTGAGGATTGAGATTTCAATCGATTCTGATATGTACGCGTAGGAGACCAGTTGAGATAGAGAATGAGTGGACGACGAGGTCGTTCGAGGAGGTAGGCAGAGTCCCCTCCGCCACCTGTCCCACAAACAGAGAGTCCTAACTCTCGATTTAGTCGGATTGAGACCGATGTGAGGCAAGGTTTTGAGCAGATGGCAGCGTTATTCGCGCAACACTTTGGAGTTAATGCCTCGGGTACTACTCCTACACCACCACAAGGTCTCCCATACCCCCAGTGCCTCCCGTCACTCAGCCTGATGATAGAAGTATGGTCCGATTGAAAGATTTTCTGAAGATGAATCCGCCCGCATTTAAGGGAAAGAAGGATCCTACAGAGGCTGAAGAGTGGCTGACGGAGTTGAGAATTATATTTGATTATCTGGGGTGCACCGATGCTGAGAGGGTCAGTATGAGTATCTATATGTTGAAGGGGAGAGCTCGAGATTGGTGGGTACTACCGAGGGTATTTGATGTCCCGCCAGGATGTCATTGGTTGGGAAGAGTTTCAGACAGGCTTTAGGACCCAATATGTACCACGAGCCACCCAGAGAAAGAAACAGGCCGAGTTTTTAAGTTTGGTACAAGGTGACATGTCTGTGGATGACTATGAGAGCCAATTCACCGCGCTATTGAGATATGACCTAGAGACCTTTAAGAATGAAGAGCTCCGCACAGAGAAATTCGTATATGGATTGAAGCCCATCATCAGAGATACATTGATAGGGCTATGTATTACTGAGTTTGGAGATGCTCTGAGATGAGCACAAGAGATTGAAAGAGGAATTGAAATGGTACAATCCCAAAATGAGCTCAGAGCGGTGAATAGAGATAAGGGCAAGAGGCCAGCGATTTTCCAAATACAGGCTCGGAGAGGTTCCTTCAGAAGAGGGAGGATTGAGGTATAGAAGGGCAGATTAGAGAGACCCAGAGGTTACCTTAACATTAGAGAGACCCCTCGAGATGTCAGGCCTAAGACAAGTTTTTGCAGAAATTGTGGCCGAATGCATGAGGGAAGTTGTACTGGGTCGATCCATGGATGTTTTAGATGTGGAGACATGGGTCACATGGTGAAGGATTGCCCTCAACCTCAGAAACCACATGTCTTGGAGCCCACTAGACAACAGCCTCAGAGAGTGAATCCCCCGAGACGGGCCACTGCTGCAGAGAAAGGAAAGAGACCTGTTACACAGGGACGTGTGTTTGCCCTAGATAAGGAGACCGCTGACACTTCTGCAGAAACTATAAGAGGTACACTCTCTGTCTGTAATCATAAGGCTCATGTATTGATAGATCCAGGATCTACGCATTCGTTCATTTCTGAGCATTTTGCATGTAGATTTAACTTGAAGTTTGAACCTCTAGAATATATACTACATGTAAATACCCCTATGCGTGAATCCCAGAGGACTGAGTTAATCTATAAAGGATGCGAGATAAAGGTGGGAGATAGAGTGATGTTAGCAGATCTAATCATATTGAATATACATGGGTTTGATGTAATCCTGGGGATGGATTGGTTGGCAACCAATCGAGTGAGCTTAGATTGCTACACTAAGATTGTAACTTTCTCCCTACCTGAACCTTATAGTGTACGATTGAGATATTGAGGAAATGAATATGTGGAATTCTAGTAAATAATTTGAGAATTTTAATATTATTTTGGAGAATATTAAATATGATTGTTCATGTGAAGGTTATGAGACACTCATCTCAGACGATGAGCGGGAACATCCGAGGATTAAGGATATACCTGTGGTTTACGAATTTTCAAATGTTTTCCCAGATGAGTTACCAGGTTTACCACCAGAGAGAGAGCTGGAGTTTACCATTGATTTGGTACCAGATACTCAGCCGATCTCTAAACCTCCCTACAGGATGGCATTAGTGGAACTTGAGGAATTGAAGAAACAACTACAGGAGTTATTGGATCAAGGGTTCATTAGGCCCAGTGTTTCACCGTGGGGAGCACCGATTTTATTTGTCAAGAAAAAGGATGGTAGTCTCAGATTATGCGTAGACTACCGGCTGTTGAATAAAGCCACGGTGAAGAATAAATACCCACTACCCAGGATTGATGGTCTACTTGATCAGCTGAGAGGGGCATCAGTCTTTTCTAAGATTGATCTGAGATCGGGCTATCACCAATTGAGGATCAAGGAAGAGGATATTCCAAAGATGACCTTCAGGATGAGGTATGGCAATTATGAATTTCTGGTGATGTCCTTTGGATTGACGAACGCCCCTGCAGCGTTTATGAGATTAATGAACGAGGTGTTCTGAGACTATCTAGATAAATTTGTGATAGTCTTTATTGATGATATCCTGGTATACTCTCGATCGTATAAGGAGCATGCACAGCATTTGTGGTTAGTACTTCAGATACTCCGAGATAAGCAATTATATGGAAAGCTTAGTAAGTGTGAGTTTTGGCTGAATCAGATAGCTTTCCTTGGTCATATAGTCTCAGAGGAAGGAATATCAGTGGATCCAAGTAAAGTAGCAGCTGTGCTTAGTTGGGAGAGACCGAGGACAGTCACTGAGGTGCGAAGCTTCCTTGGTTTGGCAGGGTATTACAGAAGATTTGTGGAAGGATTTTCAAGGACTGCCGCTCCTTTGACTAAACTCACGCGTAAGGAGACTCCGTTCATATGGACTGATCAATGTGAGCTCAGTTTTTAGGAGTTAAAAAAGAGATTGACAGCGGCACCTGTGTTAACTATTCCTGAGGGATCAGGAGGATTTTCGGTGTATAGTGATGCATCTCATCAAGGATTGGGGTGTGTGCTTATGCAGCACGGAAGAGTGGTCGCATATGGATCGCGACAGTTGAAAGACCATGAGCGGAATTACCCCACGCATGATTTGGAGTTAGCCACTGTGGTATTTGCTTTGAAGATCTGGCGACACTACTTATATAGGGAAAGATTCCAGATCTTCACTGATCACAAGAGTTTGAGATATCTCTTTGATCAGAAAGAGTTAAACATGAGACAGAGGAGATGGATGGAACTCCTTAAGGATTATGACTGCGAGATTCTATATCATCCGAGTAAGGCGAATGTAGTTGCTGATGCCCTGAGCAGGAAGAGTATGATATCTGCTATGATGATCAGGGAATGGGATTTGCTAGAGCAGTTCGCTGAACTTTGGATCAGAGTTAAAGAGGTAGAGACTGGATTTTTGGCTAGCTCGCGAATATAGCCCAGGATCATGGATCAGATGAGAAATGGGCAGCGTAGTGATCAGAGATTGATAGATATGGTTAGCCAAGCTGAGCAGAGTTCGCAGTCGGATCTCACAATTAGTGAGGATGGATTATTGAGGTTCAGAGGACGGATTTGTGTACCGGACTTTGATACCCTAAAGAGACAGATACTAAGAGAATCCTATTGCTCGCGATACACCATGCACCCTGGGAGTACCAAGATGTACCGAGATTTGAGAAAGGTGTACTGGTGGAGTGGTATGAAGCGAGACATGGCGGAATACGTAGCCAGATGCTTAGTATGCCAGCAAGTGAAAGCTGAGCATCGGAAGCTTGGAGGACTACTACAGCCCTTACCTGTACCTACATGGAAATGGGAGCATTTCACTATGGACTTTATTATGGGTTTACCGAGGACCCGAAGAGGTCGTGACGCTATATGGGTTATAGTGGATAGATTTACCAAAAGTGCCCACTTCCTCGCCATCAAGAGCACAGATACTGTGGATGCCTTAGCTGAGCTGTATGTCAGCGAGATAGCTAGATTACATGGGGCTCTAGTGAGTATTACTTCTGATAGAGATTCCCGATTTACTTCTAGATTTTGGACCCAGTTTCAGGAGTCCATGGGATCTCGATTGAGTTTCAGTATCGCCTATCATCCTCAAACAGATGGTCAGTCAGAGAGGACTATTCAGACCCTGGAGGATATGTTGAGGGCGTGTACAACGAATTTTAAGGGATCATGGGATGATCACCTGCCCCTAGCAGAGTTTGCATACAATAACAGCTATCATGCGAGTATTGGAATGGCACCTTATGAGGCTCTATATGGTAGGAGGTGTAGATCCCCTGTAGCTTGGGAAGAAGTCGGTGACAGAAAGATAAATGCTCCCGAGCTTGTTGAGCAAGCCGTACAGAGTGTGAAACTCATATGTGATAGGTTACGAGCTGCACAACGTAGACAGAAAAGCTACGCGGATGTGCGTAGACGGCCACTCGAGTTTGAGGTTGGTGATGCAGTATTTTTGAAAATATCACCAAGTAAGGGTATCATGCGATTTGGGAAGAAAGGGAAATTAAGTCCTCGATACATAGGACCATTCGAGATTCTTAAGAGAGTGGGAGAGGTAGCTTACAGATTAGCATTACCCCCACAGATGTCCAGAATGCACAATGTTTTTCATGTGTCTATGTTGAGGAAGTACCACCCGGACCCTTCTCATGTCATAGAGTATGACGAGATGGACATTCAAGAGGATATGAGCTACACTAAGGAACCCGTTCGGATTCTCGATAGAAGAGAGAAGGTACTAAGAACTAAGATTATCCCATTAGTGAAAGTTTTGTGGAAACATCACTCAATGGAAGAGGCAACGTGGGAACTAGAGAGTCTCATGAAGGAGAAATACCCCCATCTATTTGACTAGTTGAGTTGAATTTGGAGGACCAAATTCTTTTTAAGGTGGGGAGGATGTGAGATCTGAGAATTTTAGATATATTTTAATGATGTAATAAGAACTTGAAGTGTAATTTATTGAGCTAAGTGAATTGTGGAAATTATATTTGGAGATTTATATGTTATGTGTTTAAAATAAGTGTAAAGCTATGAGGACAGATCGGTCTGGGAGAAGGAGAGATCGATCTGGTGAGTTAAAAAATGAAAAGGAATGAGGAATTTAAGGAACAGATCGATCTCCAATGGAAGAGGATCGATCTCCTTATGATTCTGTTTGAGAAAAGATCGATCTCATGAGGAAGGGATCGATCTCCAAACATTTCTGTTTGGGAGAAGATCGATCTCCTCAAGGAGCAGATCGATCTCATAAAGCCATAAAGAGATCGATCTCACCCCTCGACAGATCGATCTCCTAGGCATAAAATTACCTCAAATCGTCCACAAATTCAAATGCAGATCGATCTCATCAAGAGCCAGATCGATCTCCTACCCTCAGTCTATATAAGGAACCCCTGCTTTCTCCTACAAATTTCATTTTCTCTCTCTTCCAACCCCCATTTTCACCGAGCCCTAGCTTTCTCACTCATCCAAGGCACCCATTTTCGTCCAAATCAGAGGCTGTGGCAAGAAGGAAAGTTGTTCCTCATCAAAGGGAGAACAACATACTTGGAAATCGTAAGACGGATTGAATCGAGGCAAGAGATAAGCTCTCCACAAGTTTTGGGTAATTTCTAAACCTCGGTCTTGATATTTGAGATGATTTTGGTGATAATGGTTGTTGGCATTGTGTTGAAGTAGATGGAAAACGATTAGGGATTGATGAAATTACAATGTAGTTGGAGTGATAATGATATTTAGCAATTTTGGGAATTTTGAGCTATAAATGAAAATTTAGACAATGTGGTGTAATATCATAGATATTGTGGCATAGGAAATATAAAATGTTGAGGTGTTATGAGCGAGATTGTGGTTTGTGATGGAGTTACGAGAATTGAGAAATTTAAGGAGTTATGAGCAATTATGCTCGATTTTGAGAATTGAGGTTAATTTGATAATGAGTATTGATGTTTTAACATCGTTTGGACAGCTCGGGAGTTCCAGAGTGGAATGCGAGGCTAGTCTGTGATACGGGGGAAACGATTGCACTATACGAGGTGCAAAGAGGTAAGGGAAACTAAACCATTTGTGTATGTGATTTGCGAACTATTATAGCATGATTTGTGATTAATAAAACAAGCATGTTGAGTGTTATGTTGTGATACAATTGCACACGATTTTTATAGCCGGTTGGGGCCCAATGTTTTTATGAGTTTATAACTGGGCTCTACGTTAAGGCAATATCGAGATTTGAGAAATGTGTGCGTGTTTTGCCAGTTGGGACTCGGTTTCAATATGTTTTGTGTTGAGTACAAAACGGTTTTAAATGAGTTTTATGAGAGAAAAACCACTATGAGTTCTACGTGAAGGCAAACTAGTCTTATGTGATTAAGACTTAGGTGTGTAATTCTGAGTACACACCGGGCATTGCTTTCTAGCATGTAAACCCGATTCTTCTCTGTTCTGGTAACGTGAGAAACCCCATTCTGTGGCTATGCCACGTATAATTGGTGGCCGTTGCCACGTGAGAACCCCATTTGGTGGCCGTTGCCACGTGAGAACCCTATTTGGTGGCCGTTGCCACGTGAGAACCCTAATTGGTGGCCGTTGCCACGTGAAACCCTATCTTGTGGCTGTGCCACGTGTAACTTTAACTCAGTGGCTATGCCACGTGTGTCTAGTGGCTGTGCCACGTGTGTCTAGTGGCTGTGCCACGTGTGAATTTAAATCAGTGGCTATGCCACGTGTGTTTAGTGGCTGCGCCACGTGCATTACTATTTCAGTGATTTTATCATGTTTATTGAGAAAGCGATTATCGCATTATTTTCACATGCTTTGTTATTGCTCTATACTGAGCATTTTATTTCATGTTTTCACATGATTTGAGATATGAGAATGTCGTTTTGAGTACTTTCATGCTATGGTTTTTAAATGAGTATGATGAGTTTCACATACAAATAAATATTTTGTGATGTGCATTTTGGTTTATAAAATGAGTCCCTTACCCCCTTTACTGAGCGATTTAGAAGCTCACCCTGTTTTCTTTTCCCCCCAGATTTCTTCAAGTGAAAAGGGTTTCCCTGCGATGTACGGAGTAGTGGCTAGTGGAGGACTTGAGCTCCAGGCTATATATTGTATTTTGAGGTATCTTTTATCTTTTCATGTACCCAGACAATTATTGCAATTGCAGACACTTGATGTATAACATTGTATGGGATGTATTAGGATTAATTAACTTAATATTGAGTAATGTATATGATACGATACATGATATCTAGTGACGAGATCCTGAGGTATGATATATGTGATGATGTATGACACTGCACAGGAATGCACTCTTAATTGTGAATTAATGAGTAAAAAGTTTTTAAATTTGCCCTATTTTTCGCGCTTCCGGGGCGTGACACCTCCCTTTCCGGTGCAGAGATATCAATATTGTTGTCTTTGTCTCTTTCCTTTCTGTGGGGCAGTCTCATCCAACTCTGAGCAATCATTAAATAAATGGCCCATCTTACTACTATTAACGCCTATTCTCGTCAATAAGGGGTAAGGCCTACTTCTGTGGCAATACCCCTTAAAAGTACTGAAATTAGATATGGAGTAGGTTAGGTACTCCAATCAAAATACACCTTAAAAGTACTGAAATTAGATACAGGGGGCTTTACCAATCATCTTACCTCATGACTCATCAACTATAATCTTTTACCAAACTACCTTTTTCTCGTTCTGACATCTCTGTCACTATTCCCTTTCTGTCTCTATTTCGGCCCTTACTACCTTTCCTAATCTCAGAGCCCTGCAACTCATGATCTTATTCACACAACTGTAGTCTGCGCACTGTCTCGACATAGGTAGTGATATCTAACGGGGCCAATCAAACTCTAATTGACAATCCGAGCCCTTCCATGAACTTTCAAACTTTTCGACCCTCACTGTTCATAGTTTCGGGATCATACCTGCCCAGGAATATAAATTGAGTTTCATACTCGTCAATCTACCAGTTCCTCTAGGTCCTAAAGAATTTTATCTGTAATTTTCTTTAAGTAGTGTCCTGGATATTCTGTCACCGGAATACATCTAGGATTACTTCCACCAATGCTTCGACTCGCCCTCAGTCCCATGCATACCATGAGCAATTAGCGACCAAAATATTCTCCACACTCTGCTCCAACCTTGCGAAGCGTGTCTCAATACTGTCTAGTCTCTTTGTCGGACTCTATAAGGCATACTCAACATCAGCTTCCACTTCAATCTCATCTTGAGTCTCATGTGGCGACTCAGTATGACTCTCAGGCCTACCTCTATGGCCTTGAGCTTGTGTACTCAGCCCTCTACCATAGCGGCTATCAGTTAATGAGTCTATATTCTTGCATTCAAACAAATTCTTAACTGTAATTTCATCTCGATATACACAATTGTATATAAACAATGCACAGTACATGAGGATGTAAACTTAATTAACCACTAACACCGACTCATATCAGGCCAACTTAGCTATGATACCAAAAACTGTCACGACCCAAATTTCCTAAAAATCACTACAAATTTTTCATTTTTCGTTTATTCTTTAGTTCTTACCTTTCTCGCATCGTGACCATCCTACTAACAGTTGGGCAATAATTCGGTGTTAGTCACCTCTCACCTATTTACCATTCCATTTCCATAATCACATTCACATATAAGGATTTACTATACTCTGAATTTAACTAAATATGTATACAATGGTATTTACATAACCTTACATCCCCAGCATCATATCCATTTACAGTACTGTGCATTTACATAGTTAGATACGAAACTATACAAATGTGTATACCTGTCTCTCGATAGGAAGCATCGGATAGCAAGATGCAAGTTCTTAGCTGCTCACTAACTACTGCGAGTGCTCTGAAAAGATGGGAAAATAAAGGGGGTGAGCAAACAACACACTCAGTAAGGAAATTATGCAAGTAAGTAGATAGCTCCACTATCTACATGCTCATAATGCCATGCCCTTAAATCCATTTCTTTTCGTTTAAATCTCACGCACAAAATCATGCATACATTAAAGCCATAGTCTATAAAAACTATTCATGCATATAGAAATCATGCAACTCATGCATCAATGGCATTTTATATAAAACCATAATTCGCATGAAGTAAATCAAGATCATGCATTATTTCATGTCATATAAAACAATTTATGAGAGATAATTCTTTTCATGCATTTGTGATTAAAGCATGGAAAACTCCTCATGCTACTGCATTTAAATCATTTCATTAAAGCTCAGTATAAAATAACCCCTCCGAGTCAATCATCCCAAAAATCAATCTCAAACTCATTAAAAATTCATTATAAAAATTCTGTTATAAAATTACCCTTCTTTTAGGGTCACATGTCATAAAATCCTCTGAAAAAGCTAGCATGATAATAGAAAATCACAAAGTCGGGGGCCTGACCCCTCCCTCGGGTCTACCCTAGTCTATCGAGACCAGAATTTATATCATGTGAGACATGTAGGTGACTATATCAATAACAACGAGGACTATGGCCATAACCTAGTGATCCCTAGCTACACGGTACCTAGTGTGTGGGGTATCACACCTGAAATGGAGGTGGGTCAATCCTGCCGCCAGAACAACATAACATCAGGATTACGAGGGCAAGGCTTGCTGCCTCGTGGCTATTGCCACTCCACTCCAACAATCCCCACGGTACAATGCACTCCATGTGATATACACAGTACATCGTACTCCGTGAACCCAATCTCAGTCAGGGGGTGTCTGCTGATAATTCTATATTTTTAGAATTATTTGTGCTTAATTTCCTAATTAATTATTTAAATCCCCAATTTATTTTGTTAATCATCCCCTTTATTTAATTAAAATTCTCATGTTTGCAGATAAATTAAATCCGAATGAATTTTGAATATTTCGATAGAAAATGGATCGAAATTAGGCTAAAATCGAGATTGAGCCATGCGGACAACACGAGTCATGCCACCTAGCACATCCAATTGGACAAGAAGACTGATGACATGGAAATATATTTTCAAGGAGCCAATGGTGTGAAGACAAGTGGCCAAAAAATGCCGACTCATCAAGGATGTAGAAATTACAATTTTACCCCTGGTGTGTTTATAAATAGTAAAGGATGACAATTGAAAGAATATGTAATTTTTTGGAGTAGAGTAGTGTAATGTAATGTAGTTTAGAGTAGTTTTTAGATTTGTTTTCCTTTCTAGTTTATTTTTATTTTCCCATTTGTTTTACTTTGCAATTTCCGTTAGCTTCCATTTCATTCCATGTTTATGCTCTTCATCTTCTAGGATATTTAATATTTCATAGCAAACAATGCATCATTTTCAGTTGTTCTTCTAGGTTTGGTTATAATGAGCTCTTTTATTCTTTAAGTATTATTTTTTTTACATAGCATGATATTCCTAGTGTAATTCTCGGTTGTGCCAATGAATAGCTTAAGCTTTAGTTGATAAACTTTCATTTCTCCTAATGTAGCTCTCGGTTCCCTTGCATCTCAATTTTTTCTATTTGCTCATTTTATTTTCTAGTAATTTCTCTGCATTTAAGTTAAGCCTTATCTAGTGTCTTTGCTGTCACACCTTGTTCATCCTACCCGAGAGAGAAGCAGACAGTGGTATGGGTTGGTGTTGCTTACGGTAGTGGCTGATCCTAATGAAAGCTGGTGGGTACAGAAGTTCTTCACGATGCAATGTAGTAGCTGTACCAAATGAGGATGCTGACTTGCTAGACTTAGCAGCAACAGTAGCTAGGAATCACACGCATCCACCTTGTTCTCCTCTGTTTTGCTCTGTTTCCATTTAAGTGTACTGATCATTGTCTTCATGTGCTATTATTCTGTTATAATCTCGGTGTGGCCATCTGTTTCAAGTTGTAAATGTTGAACTCCATTACCACTACTGATCAGTTGTGTAGATATTGATAGTTTGCAGCTGAAGGGTGCAAGTCTATGCAAAGCACGATCGGTTCCAGCCCCTGTTTATTATTCTATCTCGTGTCAAGTTCTTGCCTAAGGTGGTGTGCCCAGCCTGCTTTGTGCTGTTTCATATTCGGGGTATGCTTGAAGCTTGCAGAGGTCGTGTAACCAACCCTTGAAGTGGTAAATGAAGTAGCAACAAAATGGCTGGAAACGTGATAGCTTCACGGACAAGACCGAGAGCTAGCACAAAGTAGTAGCTGAACATGGTTACGGAGAGCATGAAGCTTGGAGCAGGTCTGGGTAGGTAGGAACGTGGGGTTGGCGTGCTGTTTTGGGTTGTTTCAGGAAAGGAAGAAGCACATGAAACCGAGGCAAGGTTGGCGAGGGCCAGAACCGAAAGCAAGCTGGACACGCCTAACCAACCCGAGGCATACCTGGAAATGAAAAAGAAAAATGAAGCATGAACAGTATATGGAGGGATTTGGATGATTTAAACGTTGTTAAGGCTTTGTTTGGCTAGTTCATTTTAGTTAATTAACTCATTTTCATGCATTGTTATTATAAGTTTAATTTCAATTTAATTTGTTAATCTTAGTTTAGAGTCTTTAATTAAATTGCATGTCAGTATTTTTGCATAGTAGTATAAAACTTAGTTTTAATTAGGATGATAGTTAATTAAGTGTTCATTTAGAATTAGATTATGGGTCAATTTATTTCATTAAATCTTAAGTTAGTTTAAATTGCATTTTGATTAAGTAGTCTTATTGCATTTTAGGTTTGTTAATTTTAGTTTAATTAATCTTGCTTTGTTATTTTCATAATTGCATTTTATTTTAATTGCGTTAATTAGCTTTAACTATTTTAATTTCTTTTGTAGGTGTTTGATTTTAATTGCGTTGAGCACTGTAAGTAATTTTGCTCGGTTTTATTTTCTTTATTTTATAGTTTTATTATTTTATTGCTTTCGGTATTTTCAATTCTAGATTAGTAGATCACCCACCTTAATCTCATAATTTGCTAGAATATACTTAGGGTAAGATTAACTGGTACTTAATTAGGCTAGTCAACCTCTCAGTGGGACGATAATTCCGAGACTCAAATCCCATTATTATTGTACGACCCGTGCACTTGCGGACATTACCTTTTGGGTGTGTCAAGTTTTTGGTGCCGTTGTCGGGGAAGTTTTAATTAGTCATTAATTAATATCGGTGAAATTATGCTTAGGTGTAATTCGAGCTTGTAAATATTTAGGTGGTAAATATTTAGAGCCTTAGCTTAGGTTAGTTAAATTTTCTCTTAATTAAAAAAAATTTGAAAAATTAAAAAAAAATTTCTAAGGACTTTTTAATGATTGCATGCGTAGAGCCAGAAGTTATGATTGCTTTCCTTTAGATCCTAAAATTAAACGAACACTTAGAAAAATTTGAAAGGATTCTTGGAAATTTATAGCTCCGCTGCAATTCACCATGGCAGAAAATAGGAAAATTAAGATCGTTGGAGATTATGCGATGCCGACAATTTGAGGATATTATTCCGGCATTAGGCCACCAGCTGTCCCTGCGAACAATTTCGAAATTAAGCCTGCAATCCCTTAGATGATCCAAACCTCGTTACAGTTCAGTGGGCTTCCACACGATGGCCCACATGCTCACCTTGGGCAATTCATGGACTTGTGAAACACGTTCAAACATAATGGATTATCTGATGATGCGCTTAGGCTTAGACTATTCCCCTTCTCACTTAGGGATAGGGCGCGACACTGGTTAACCTCCCTACCTCCAGGATCCATTTCTACATGGGACGAGTTAGCCCATCAATTTCTATCTAAGTTTATCCCTCCCTCTAAAATGGCCCAACTTCGTAGTAATATATCTTCCTTTGCTCAGTACGACTCTGAATCTCTTTACCAAGCATGGGAACGATATAAGGAGCTTCTTAGGAAGTGCCCTCACCATGGCCTACCTTTGTGGTTGCAAGTCCAGACCTTCTACAACGGACTTACAAGCCAAAATAGGACCATTGTTGACGCTATTGCGGGTGGAGCCCTGATGTGCAAAACAGAGGAGGAAGCTTACGAGCTTTTATACAAGATGGCGGCTAACAACTATTTATGGTCCTCGGAGAGGCAAATGCCAAAGAAGTCGGCGGGTATTTATGAGCTCGACACAGTCTACCTTGACCTCTCAAATCGCTAATCTTACGAAGAAGGTAGAGTCGCTCAATACCCAACATAATCCTCCCACTAGTCCTAACCCTGTGTATTCTGTCCAAAGTCTTTTCCTTTCCTGCGAGCTGTGTAGTGGTACCCACTCTGTAGATAGGTATCCGCTCAACATAGAATCGGTTCAATATGTTGCCCCTTCTCAAACGTAACAGAACAACCCTTTTTTCAAAGACCTACAACCCAGGGTGGAGGAACCATCATAACTTCTCCTGGAGCCAAAACCAAGGGCAACCTTCTAACTCTAGATCTGTAGAACCCCCTAGTTTTCAAGCTCCACCGGTTTAGGTACCACCACAGCCACAATTTCCATTTCATCCACCTCATTAACCATCCCCACCACAATTTCAGCATCATCCATCTCACTTCCATCAACCACCACCACCACCACTTATGCAGCCCCAACTCTACCATGCACCAGCAGCTGGGAAGAAGCCTACATTAGAGGAGATGTTCTCAACGATCCTGCAAAATCAAGCTGCTTCAATTAAGAACTTAGAGGTTCAGGTGGGACAAATAGCAAATGCTCTTAGCCAACGTCCTCAAGGGACCCTTCCTAGTAACACTGAAGTTAACCTGTTAAGCAAAGGGAGGGTAAGGAACATGTTAGATCTATCACCCTTAGGAGTGGTAAAGAGCTAGATGAGCCACAAGTCAAGTCCCAACCTGAATAGCACATAGTTGAAGAATCCATAAGTTCTAATGAAGCAGCTCAGAAAGAGCAGGAACATCAGGATCAGGCTGCAAAAGAATCCAAGCTAGGCACTTCTTCATCTATACCTTCTTCTATTTCACAGCCTTCCTCACCCTCTGATGTTATACATGTTTCCACTAATTCTCTCTGGTTAGACCACCAGTACCTTTTCCATAGAGGTTTCAAAACCAAAAGCTTGACTAACAATTCGCCAAATTTCTTGAGGTTTTTAAGAAACTTCACATCAACATTCCTTTCACATATGCCTTAGAGCAAATGCCAAGTTATGTGAAGTTTTTAAAGGATATCCTCTCAAGGAATAGAAGACTTGAAGAATATGAGACGGTGGCTTTGACTGAGGAATGTAGTACAATTATTTGGAGGAAATTACCCTCCAAGCTCAAAGATCCCGGGAGTTTTACCATACCATGCACTATTGAAAATTTATTCTTTGATAGAGCCCTGTGTGATTTAGGAGCTAGTATAAATTTAATGACATTTTCTATCTATCAAAAGTTAGGAATAGGGGATGCCAAGCCCACCATAGTGACCCTTCAGTTGGCTGATCGATCAATTAAATATCCGAAGGGGGTCATTGAGGATGTCTTAGTAAAGGTGGACAAGTTTATTTTTCCTACAGATTTTATTGTTTTGGACATAGAGGAAGACAGGGAAGTCCCCATTATACTTGGCAAACCTTTCCTAACGACGAGTAGAACAGTAATTGATGTACAAAAGGGGGAGTTAACGATGAGAGTCCAAGATCAGGAAGTAAAGTTTAATGTTTTCAAACCTTTGAAGCTCCCTGATGACTCTCAAGAGTGTTTTAAGATGGAGATTGAGGAGAATATAAGGCTTAAGCATATAATATCTAAGAGAAAGAAGGAAGTAGATAGGGCTCAAGAGGATTTAACTGTTAACATTCTGTCACCATTTTAGCTAATCCTCCTACTCTTTGCCCTGCTGCTAAGTGTTGTTGTCTTCAGCTGCATTTGAAGTGGCTGTGTTTTCCTTTTTCGCTTTGTATATAGTTCTTTTTCTTTTCTGTTGTTTCTTTCTGTGTTTATTTTGCAGGTTTCTTTTCTAGCATTACGTTTTTAATCAAGCTTCAGTTGTTCATATCTGAAAGGGGAGTACTCTGTCTTGAGCTTAAATTCTTATATTATCTGCACACTGAGGACACTGTGCACTTTAAGTTTGGGGGAGGGGATATCACTTGAGCTATTTTGATAAAATTGGATAAATTTTCAAAAAAAATTTGAAAATCTAAGAAAGAATTTTCAAATTTTTTTCGATAATATGAGCTTAAATTGCTTGATTTTGGGATGATTTAGTGCTTAGCATGTAGTTTTCCCATATTTTGATGATATGACCCCATGATTTAGTCTAACTTTGATTGAATGAGAAGCATGATTATAGGAAAAGCATGAAGTTGAATTCTTGAATTTGTCTTGATTCTGATTGTGATTGCCTCATCTTATGCACATGTCATGTCATGAATCGACATATTTATTTAGAGAAAGCTTATGTGTACATAGGATTGCATTTGTTCAGTTGATTTTGTGCATCATATTCTAGAATTTGTTTAATCTAATCTTGAGGTGAAATATTAGATCACACTTGATCAGGGAGATGATTTAGGCCATCTTTGGATTGTTTAAGCCTTTCTAGCCTTCCTTGTACATATGCTACCCCTAGTCACCCATCTGGACCAAATAAGTTTTTCTCTGTAAATATTCCGGCAAAATTTTCCTTAGCTTAAATACTTTGTTCCTATCCCTTACCCCAAAAGCATGAAAAGTCATTGGGATATATTGTGAGCTATATGGGTATTAAGTGATAGTGAAGGAGTATGTATAAAAAAAAATTCAAAAAAAAAGTTTAGTGAAATAAATAAGTTTGGGGGAAATGATTTGAGCTCTTACATTAAGATCCTAGAAGTAATGCATATTAAGGGGTAATTAAACCTAAATTGACTTTATCATACCTTAGCCCCAGCCTTACATTACAAGCTTAATGAAGTCCTATTGATCTTTAGTTAAGTGTGATTACATTAGTGGAGAGAGAAGTGAAAAGCAAACTTATGGGAATGATCACATGTCATTGACTTTGCATTCACTGTGTTGCATAATCTAATCTGGACAATGTACTCTGAAGTGACTTAGACATTTTTCACATACTCACGAGGAGTCCAATTTGGGTTAGGACTTATGATTGAATAATTCTAAGTACTGGACTTGTAATTGTAAGTCTTTGATTTCATAGTCTGTACTTTTTCTTTGAGGATGATATTGGGGAAATTCTTATATTTGTACTTATCATTCCTATAATCAGTTTGTTTTGCTTGAGGACAAGCAAAAGCTTAAGTTTGGGGGTGTGATAATTCTATATTTTTAGAATTATTTGTGCTTAATTTCCTAATTAATTATTTAAATCCCCAATTTATTTTGTTAATTATCCCCTTTATTTAATTAAAACTCTCATGTTTGCAGATAAATTAAATCCGGATGAATTTTGAATATTTCGGTAGAAAATGGATCAAAATTGGGCTAAAATCGAGATTGAGCCACGCGGACAACACGAGTCATGCCACCTAGCACATCCAATTGGACAAGAAGACTGATGACATGGAAATATCTTTTCAAGGAGCCATTGGTTTGAAGACAAGTGGCCAAAAAATACCAACTCATCAAGGATGTAGAAATTACAATTTTACCCCTAGTGTGTTTATAAATAGGAAAGGATGACAATTGAAAGAATATGTAATTTTTAGGAGTACGAGTAGTGTAATGTAATGTAGTTTAGAGTAGTTTTTAGATTTTTTTTCCTTTCTAGTTTATTTTTATTTTCCCATTTGTTTTACTTTGCAATTTCCATTAGCTTCCATTTCATTCCATGTTTATGCTCTTTATCTTCTAGGATATTTAATATTTCATAGCAAACAATGCATCATTTTCAGTTGCTCTTCTCGGTTTGGTTATAATGAGCTCTTTTATTCTTCAAGTATTTTTTTTTTTTTTTACATAGCATGATATTCCTAGTGTAATTCTCGGTTGTGCCAATGAATAGCTTAAGCTTTAGTTGATAAACTTTCATTTCTCCTAATGTAGCTCTCGGTTCCCTTGCATCTCAATTTTTTCTATTTGCTCATTTTATTTTCTAGTAATTTCTCTGCATTTAAGTTAAGCCTTATCTAGTGTCTTCGCTGTCACACCTTGTTCATCCTACCCGAGAGAGAAGCAGGCAGTGGCACGGGTTGGTGTTGCTCAAGGTAGTGGTCGATCTTGATGAAAGCTGATGAGTGCAGAAGTTCTTCACGATGCAATGTAGTAGTTGTACCAAATGAGGATGCTGACTTGCTAGACTCAGCAGTAACAGTAGCTAGGAATCACACACATCCACCTTGTTCTCCTCTGTTCGGCTCTGTTTCCATTTAAGTGTACTGATCATTGTCTTCATGTGTTGTTATTCAGTTATAATCTCGGTGTGGCCCTCTGTTTCAAGTTGTAAATGCTGAACTCCATTACCACTACTGATCAGTTGTGTAGATATTGATAGTTTGCAGCTGAAGGGTGCAGAGTCTATGCAAAGCAAGATCAGTTCTAGCCCCTGTTTATTGTTCTATCTCGTGTCAAGTTCTTGCCTAAGGTGGTGTGCCCAGCCTGCTGTGTGCTGTTGCATATTTGGGGCATGCTTGAAGCTCGCAGAGGCCGTGTAACCAACGCTTGAAGTGGTAAATGAAGTAGCAACAAAATGGCAGGAAACGTGATAGCTTCACGGACAAGACCGAGAGCTAGCACAGAGCAGTAGCTGGATATGGTTACTGTGAGATCTGAGAATTTTAGATATATTTTAATGATGTAATAAGAATTTGAAGTGTAATTTATTGAGCTAAGTGGATTGTGGGAATGATAATTGGAGATTTATATGTTAAGTGTTAAAATAAGTGTGAAGTTATGAGGACAGATCGATTTGGGAGAAGGAGAGATCGATCTGGTGAGTTAAAAATGACAAGGAAGGAGGAATTTGAGGAGCAGATCGATCTCCAATGGAAGAGGATCGATCTCCTTATGATTCTGTTTGAGAGAAGATCGATCTCATGAGGAAGAGATCGATCTCCAAATGATTCTGTTTGGGAAAAGATCGATCTCCTCAAGGAGCAGATCGATCTCATAAAGCCATAAAGAGATCGATCTCACCCCTCGACAGATCGATCTCCTAGGCATAAAATTGCCCAAACCGTCCCCAAAATTCAAATGCAGATCGATCTCATCAAGAGGCAGATCGATCTCCTACCCTCAGCCTATATAAGGAACCCCTGTTTTTCTCCTGCAATCTCACTTTCTCTCTCTTCCAACCCCCATTTTCACCGAAACCTAGCTTTCTCACTCACCAAAAGCACCAATTTTCGGCCAAATCAGAAGTTCTGGCAAGAAGGAAAGTTGTTCTTCATCAAAGGGAGAACAACATACTTGGAAATCGGAGGACAAATCGAATCGAGGCGTGGGTTGTGCGTCACACAAGCTTTGGGTAATTTCTAAACCTCGACCTTGATATTTGAGATGATTTTTATGATAATGGTGGTTGTCATTGTGTTGAAATACCTGAGAAATGATTAGGGATTGATGAAATTGCAATGTGGTTGGAGTGATAATGATATTTAGCAATTTTGGGAATTTGAGCTATAAATAGAAATTTAGACAATGTGGTGAATTAGCATAGATAATTGGCATGAGAAATGTAGAACGTTGAGATGTTGTGAATGAGAGTGTAGTTTGGGGTAGAGTTACGAGAATCAAGAGATTTGAGGTGTTATGAGCAATTATGCTCGATTTTGAGAATTGAGGTTGATGAGATAATTGAGTATTGATGTTTTAACATCGTTTGGACAGCTCGGGAGTTCCAGAGTGGAATGCGGGACTAGTCCGTGATACGGGGGAAACGATTGCACTATACGAGGTGCAAAGAGGTAAGGGAAATCTAAACCATTTATGTATGTGATTTGTAAACTGTTATATCATGATTTGTGCTTTATAAAACAAGCATGTTGAGTGTTGTGTTGAGACATAATTGCACATGGTTTTTATAGCCGGTTGGAGCCCATTGTTTTATGCGTTTATAAGCTGAGTGTGAAATTGCTTTATAAACCGTCGAATTTGTGTGAGTAATGAATTGGGCTCTACGTTAAGGCAATATTGAGATTTGAGAAATGTGTGCGTGTTTTACCGGTTGGGACTCGGTTTCAATATTTTTTGTGTTGAGTACAAAACGGTTTTCAAATGAGTTTTATGAGAGAAAAACCATTATGAGTTCTACGTGAAGGCAAACTAGTCTTATGTGATTAAGACTCAGGTGTGTAATTCTGAGTACACACCGGGCATTGCTCTGGTAGCATGTAAGCCCGATTTCTTCTCCGTTCTGGTAACGTGAGAATAACCCATTCTGTGGCCATGCCACGTATATTTGGTGGCCGTTGCCACGTGAGAACCCCCTTTGGTGGCCGTTACCATGTGAGAAACCCCATTGGTGGCCGTTGCCACGTGATACCCCATTTGGTGGCCGTTGCCACGTGAGAAACCCCATTTGGTGGCCGTTACCACGTGAGAAACCTTATTGGTGGCCGTTGCCACGTGAGAACCCCTAATTAGTGGCCGTTGCCACGTGAAACCCTATCCTGTGGCTGTGCCACGTGTAAATTTAACTCAGTGGCTATGCCACGTGTGTTTAGTGGTTATGCCACGTGCGAAATTAAATCAGTGGCTATGCCACGTGTATTTAGTGGCTATGCCACATGTGAATTTAAATCAGTGGCTATGCCACGTGTGTTTAGTGGCTGTGCCACGTGTGAATTTAAATCAGTGGCTATGCCACGTGTGTTTAGTGGCTGTGCCATGTGCATTATTATTACAGTGATTTTATCACGTTAATTGAGAAAGCGTTTATCGCATTATTTTCACATGCTTTGTTATTGCTCTGGACTGAGCCTTTTTACTTCATGTTTTCACATGATTTGAGACATGAGAATGTCGTTTTGAGTACTTTCATGCTATGGTTTTCAAATGAGATTAATGAGTTTCACATACAAATAAACATTTTGTGATGTGCATTTTGGTTTATGAAATGAGTCCCATACCCCCTTTACTGAGCGATTTAGAAGCTCACCCTATTTTCTTTCCCCCCAGATTTCTTCAAGTGAAAAGGGTTTTCCTGCGACGTACGGAGTAGTGGCTAGTGGAGGACTTGAGCTCCAGGCCATATATTGTATTTTGAGGTATCTTTTATCTTTTCATGTATCCAGACAATTACTGTAATTGCAGATACTTGATGTATATCATTGTATGGGATGTATTAGGATTAATTAACTTGGAATTGAGTAATGTATATGATACAATATACACTATATTATGATGAGATCCTGAGGCATGATAATTATGATGATGTATGACACTGCACAGGAATGCACCCTTAATTGTGAATTAATGAGTAAAAAGTTTTAAATTAGCCCTATTTTCCGCACTTCCGGGGCGTGACAGAGCTTTTTTGGTATCAGAGCTTAGGGTGTTTAATACTGTCAGTGTCGGTTAAGTAAAATAGAATACATCCCAAGTGTCTGTAATAGTCTGGTCATGAACTGAAATTGAGGATTGAGATTTCAATCGATTCTGATATGTATGTGCAGGAGACGAGTTGAGATAGGGAATGGGTGGACGACGAGGTCGTTCGAGGAGGCAGGCAGAGTCCCCTCTGCCACCTGTGCCACAACCAGAGAGTCCTAACTCTCGATTTAATCGGATTGAGACCGATGTGAGGCAAGGTTTTGAGCAGATGGCAGCGTTATTCATGCAACACTTTGGAGTTAATACCTCGGGTACTACTCCTACACCACCACAAGGACCTCCCATACCCCTAGTGCCTCCCGTCACTCAGCCTGATGATAGAAGTATGGTCCGACTGAAGGATTTTCTGAAGATGAATCCGCCCGCATTTAAGGGAAATAAGGATCCTACAGAGGCTGAGGAGTGGCTGACGGAGTTGAGAATTATATTTGATTATCTGGGGTGCACCGATGCTTAGAGGGTCAGTATGAGTATCTATATGTTGAAGGGGAGAGCTCGAGATTGGTGGGGTACTACCTAGGGTATTCTGATGTCCCGCCAGGATGTGATTGGTTGGAAAGAGTTTCAGACAGCCTTTAGGACCCAATATGTACCACGAGCCGCCCAGAGAAAGAAACAGGCCGAGTTTTTGAGTTTGGTACAGGGTGACATGTCTGTGGATGACTATGAGAGCCAATTCATCGCGCTATTGAGATATGACCCAGAGACCTTTAAGAATGAAGAGCTCCGTACAGAGAAATTCGTATATGGATTGAAGCCCATCATCAGAGATAGATTGATAGGGCTATGTATTACTGAGTTTGGAGATGCTTTGAGACAAGCACAAGAGATTGAAAGAGGAATTGAAATAGTACAATCCAAGAATGAGCTCAGAGCGGTGAATAGAGATAAGGGCAAGAGGCCAGCGTTTTTCCAAACATAGGCTCGGAGAGGTTCCTTCAGAAGAGGAAGGATTGAGGTGCAGAAGGGCAGATTAGAGAGACCTAGAGGTTACCCTAACATTAGAGAGACCCCTCGAGATGTCAGGCCTGAGACAAGGTTTTACAGAAATTGTGGCCGAATGCATGAGGGAAGTTGTACCGGGTCGATCCATGGATGTTTTAGATGTGGAGACATGGGTCACATGGTGAAGGATTGCCCTCAACCTCAGAAACCACATGTCTTGGAGCCCACTAGACAACAGCCTCAGAGAGTGAATCCCCAGAGACGGGCCACTGCTGCAAAGAAAGGAAAGAGACCTGTTACGCAGGGACGTGTGTTTGCCCTAGATAAGAAGACCGCTGATACTTCTGCAGAAACTATAAGAGGTACACTCTCTGTCTGTAATCATAAGGCTCATGTGTTGATAGATCCAGGATCTACGCATTAGTTCATTTCTGAGCATTTTGCATGTAGATTAAACTTGAAGTTTGAACCTCTAGAATATATACTACATGTAAATACCCCTATGCATGAATCCCAAAGGACTGAGTTAATCTGTAAAGGATGCAGGATAAAGGTGGGAGATAGAGTGATGTTAGCAGATCTAATCATATTGAATATACATGGGTTTGATGTAATCCTGGGGATGGATTGGTTGGCAGCCAATCGAGTGAGCTTAGATTGCTACACTAAGATTGTAACTTTCTCCCTACCTGAACCTTACAGTGTACGATTGAGATATTGAGGAAATGAATATGTGGAATTCTAGTAAGTAATTTGAGAATTTTAATACTATTTTGGAGAATATTAAATATGATTGTTCATGTGAAGGTTATGAGACACTCATCTCAGACGATGAGCGGGAACATCCGAGGATTGAGGATATACCTGTGGTGTGTGAACTTTTGGATGTTTTCCCAGATGAATTGCCAGGTTTACCACCAGAGAGAGAGCTGGAGTTTACCATTGATTTGGTACCAGATACTCAGCCGATCTCTAAACCTCCCTACAGGATGGCATTAGTAGAACTTGAAGAATTGAAGAAACAACTACAGGAGTTATTGGATCAAGGGTTCATTAGGCCCAGTGTTTCACCGTGGGGAGCACCGGTTTTATTTGTCAAGAAGAAGGATGGTAGTCTCAGATTATGCGTAGACTACCGGCTGTTGAATAAAGCCACGGTGAAGAATAAATACCCATTTCCCAGGATTGATTATCTACTTGATCAGCTGAGAGGGGTATCAGTCTTTTCTAAGATTGATCTAAGATCGGGCTATCACCAATTGAGGATCAAGGAAGAAGATATTCCAAAGACGGCCTTCAGGACGAGGTATGGCCATTATGAATTTCTGGTGATGTCCTTTGGATTGACGAACGCCCCTGCAGCATTTATGAGGTTGATGAACGAAGTGTTCAGAGACTATCTGGAGAAATTTTTGATAGTCTTTATTGATGATATCCTGGTATACTCTCAGTCGTATGAGGAGCATGCGCAGCATTTATGGTTAGTACTTCAGATACTCCGAGATAAGCAATTATACGGAAAGCTTAGTAAGTGTGAGTTTTGGCTGGATCGGATAGCTTTCCTTGGTCATATAGTCTCAGAGGAAGGAGTATCAGTGGACCCAAGCAAGGTGGAGGCTGTGCTTAATTGGGAGAGACCGAGGACAGTTACTGAGGTACGAAGCTTCCTTGGTTCGGCAAGGTATTACAGAAGATTCGTGGAAGGATTTTCAAGGATTGCCACTCCTTTGACTAAGCTCACGCGCAAAGAGACTCCATTTATATGGATTAATCAATATGAGCTCAGTTTTTAGGAATTAAAGAGGAGGCTGACAGCGGCACCTGTGTTAACTATTCCTGAGGGATCAGGAGGATTCTCGGTGTATAGTGATGCGTCTCATCAAGGATTGGGGTGTGTGCTTATGCAGCACGGAAGAGTGGTCGCATATGAATCGCGACAGCTGAAAGACCATGAGCGGAATTACCCCACGCATGATTTGGAGTTAGCCACTGTGGTGTTTGCTTTGAAGATCTGGCGACACTACTTATATGAGGAAAGATTCCAGATCTTCACTGATCATAAGAGTTTGAGATATCTCTTTGATCAGAGAGAGTTAAACATGAGACAAAGGAGATGGATGGAACTCCTTATGGACTATGACTGCGAGATTCTATATCATCCGGGTAAGGCGAATGTAGTTGCTGATGCCCTGAGCAGGAAGAGTATGATATCTGCTATGATGATCATGGAATGGGATTTGTTAGAGCAGTTCGCCAAACTTCGGATCAGAGTTAAAGAGATAGAGACTGGATTTTTGGCTAGCCTGCGGATAGAGCCTAGGATCATTGATCAGATTAGAACTGGCCAACGTAGTGATCAGAGATTGATAGATATGGTTAGCCAAGCTGAACAGAGTTCGCAGTCGGATCTCACCATCAGTGAGGATGGATTATTGAGGTTCAGAGGACGGATTTGTGTACCGGACGATGATACCCTGAAGAGACAGATACTGAGAGAATCCCACTGCTCGTGATACACCATACACCCAGGGAGTACCAAGATGTACTGAGACTTGAGAAAGGTGTATTGGTGGAGTGGTATGAAGCGAGACGTTGCAGAGTATGTGGCCAGGTGTTTAGTATGCCAGCAAGTGAAAGCTGATCATAGGAAGCCCGGAGGACTACTACAGCCCTTACCTGTACCTACATGGAAATAGGAGCATGTCACTATGGACTTTATTATGGGTTTACCGAGGACCCGAAGAGGTCGTGACGCGATATGGGTCATTGTGGATAGATTGACCAAGAGTGCCCACTTCCTTGCCATCAAGAGCACAGATACTGTGGATGCCTTAGCTGAGCTATATGTCAGCGAGATAGCTAGATTACGTGGGGCTCCAGTGAGTATTACTTCTGATAGAGACTCCTAGTTTACTTCCAGATTTTGGACCCAGTTTCAGGAGTCCATGGGATCTCGATTGAGTTTTAGTACCGCCTATCATCCTTAGACAGATGGTCAGTCAGAGAGGACTATTCAGACCCTGGAGGATATGTTGAGGGCGTGTACGATGGATTTTAAGGGATCATGGGATGATCACCTGCCCCTAGCAGAGTTTGCATACAATAACAGCTATCATACGAGTATTGGAATGGCACCTTTTGAGGCTCTATATGGTAGGAGGTGTAGATCCCCTGTAGCTTGGGAAGAAGTCGGTGACAGAAAGATAAATGCTCCCGAACTTGTTGAGCAAGCCGTACAGAGTGTGAAACTCATATGTGAGAGGTTACGGGCTGCACAAAGTAGACAGAAAAGCTACGCGGATGTGCATAGACGGCCACTCGAGTTTGAGGTTGGTGATGCAGTATTTCTGAAAATATCACCGAGTAAGGGTATCATGCGATTTGGGAAGAAAGGAAAATTAAGTCCTCGATACATAAGACCATTCGAGATTCTTGAGAGAGTGGGAGAGGTAGCTTACAGATCAGCATTACCCCCACAGATGTCCGGAATACACAACGTTTTTCATGTGTCTATGTTGAGGAAGTACCACCCGGACCCTTCTCATGTTATAGAGTATGATGAGATGGACATACAGGAGGACATGAGCTACACTGAGGAACCCGTCCGGATTCTCGATAGAAAGGAGAAGGTACTGAGAACTAAGAGCATCCCATTAGTGAAAGTTTTGTGGAAACATCACTCAATGGAAGAGGCAACGTGGGAACTAGAGAATCTCATGAAGGAGAAATACCCCCATCTATTTGACTAGTTGAGTTGAATTTGGAGGACCAAATTCTATTTAAGGTTGGAAGGATGTGAGATCTGAGAATTTTAGATATATTTTAATGATGTTATAAGAATTTGAAGTGTAATTTATTGAGCTAAGTGGATTGTGGGAATGATAATTGGAGATTTATATGTTAAGTGTTAAAATAAGTGTGAAGTTATGAGGACAGATCGATCTGGGAGAAGGAGAGATCGATCTGGTGAGTTAAAAATGACAAGGAAGGAGGAATTTTAGGAGCAGATCGATCTCCAATGGAAGAGGATCGATCTCCTTATGATTCTGTTTGAGAGAAGATCGATCTCATGAGGAAGAGATCGATCTCCAAATGATTCTATTTGGGAGAAGATCGATCTCCTCAAGGAGCAGATCGATCTCATAAAGCCATAAAGAGATCGATCTCACCCCTCGACAGATCGATCTCCTAGGCATAAAATTGCCCAAACCGTCCCCAAAATTCAAATGCAGATCGATCTCATCAAGAGGCAGATCGATCTCCTACCCTCAGCCTATATAAGGAACCCCTGTTTTTCTCCTGCAATCTTACTTTCTCTCTCTTCCAACCCCCATTTTCACCGAAACCTAACTTTCTCACTCATCAAAAGCACCCATTTTCCGCCAAATCAGAAGTTGTGGCAAGAAGGAAAGTTGTTCCTCATCAAAGGGAGAACAACATACTTGGAAATCGAAGGACGAATCGAATCGAGGCGTGGGTTGTGCGTCTCACAAGCTTTGGGTAATTTCTAAACCTCGACCTTGATATTTGAGATGATTTTTATGATAATGGTGGTTGTCATTGTGTTGAAATAGCTGAGAAATGATTAGGGATTGATGAAATTGCAATGTGGTTGGAGTGATAATGATATTTAGCAATTTTGGGAATTTGAGCTATAAATAGAAATTTAGACAATGGGGTGAATTAGCATAGATAATTGGCATGAGAATATATAGAACGTTGAGATGTTGTGAATGAGAGTGTAGTTTGGGGTAGAGTTACGAGAATCAAGAGATTTGAGGTGTTATGAGCAATTATGCTCGATTTTGAGAATTGAGGTTGATGAGATAATTGAGTATTGATGTTTTAACATCGTTTGGACAGCTAGGGAGTTCCAGAGTGGAATGCGGGACTAGTCCGTGATACGGGGGAAACGATTGCACTATACGAGGTGCAAAGAGGTAACGAAAATCTAAACCATTTGTGTATGTGATTTGTAAACTGTTATAGCATGATTTGTGGTTTATAAAACAAGCATGTTGAGTGTTGTGTTGAGACATAATTGTACACGGTTTTTATAGCCGGTTGGAGCCCATTGTTTTATACGTTTATAAGCTGAGTGTGAAATTGCTTTATAAACCGTCGAATTTGTGTGAGTAATGAATTGGGCTCTATGTTAAGGCAATATTGAGATTTGAGAAATGTGTGCGTGTTTTTCCGGTTGGGACTCGATTTCAATATGTTTTGTCTTGAGTACAAAACGGTTTTCAAATGAGTTTTATGAGAGAAAAACCATTATGAGTTCTACATGAAGGCAAACTAGTCTTATGTGATTAAGACTCAGGTGTGTAATTCTGAGTACACACCGGGCATTGCTCTAGTAGCATGTAAGCCCGATTTCTTCTCCGTTCTGGTAACGTGAGAATAACCCATTCTGTGGCTATGCCACGTATATTTGGTGGCTGTTGCCACGTGAGAACCCCCTTTGGTGGCCGTTGCCATGTGAGAAACCCCATTGGTGGCCGTTGCCACGTGATACCCCATTTGGTGGCCGTTGCCACGTGAGAAACCCCATTTGGTGGCCGTTGCCACGTGACAAACCCTATTGGTGGCCGTTGCCATGTGAGGACCCCTAATTAGTGGCCGTTGCCACGTGAAACCCTATCCTGTGGCTGTGCCACGTGTAAATTTAACTCAGTGGCTATGCCACGTGTGTTTAGTGGCTATGCCACATGTGAATTTAAATCAGTGGCTATGCCACGTGTGTTTAGTGGCTATGCCACGTGTGAATTTAAATCAGTGGCTATGCCACGTGTGTTTAGTGGCTGTGCCACGTGTGAATTTAAATCAGTGGCTATGCCACGTGTGTTTAGTGGTTGTGCCACGTGCATTATTATTACAGTGATTTTATCACGTTAATTGAGAAAGCGTTTGTCGCATTATTTTCACATGCTTTGTTATTGCTCTAGACTGAGCCTTTTTACTTCATGTTTTCACATGATTTGAGACATGAGAATGTCGTTTTGAGTACTTTCATGCTATGGTTTTCAAATGAGATTAATGAGTTTCACATATAAATAAACATTTTGTGATGTGCATTTTGGTTTATGAAATGAGTCCCATACCCCCTTTACTGAGCGATTTAGAAGCTCACCCTGTTTTCTTTCCCCCCAGATTTCTTCAAGTGAAAAGGGTTTTCCTGCGACGTACGGAGTAGTGGCTAGTGGAGGACTTGAGCTCCAGGCCATATATTGTATTTTGAGGTATCTTTTATCTTTTCATGTATCCAGACAATTACTGTAATTGCAGACACTTGATGTCTATCATTTTATGGGATGTATTAGGATTAATTAACTTGGAATTGAGTAATGTATATGATACAATATACACTATATTATGATGAGATCCTGAGGCATGATAATTATGATGATGTATGACACTGCACAGGAATGCACCCTTAATTGTGAATTAATGAGTAAAAAGTTTTAAATTAGCCCTATGTTCCGCACTTTCGGCGCGTGACAGAGCTTTCTGGAACCGGCTCATTGGCATTAGGGAGTGCAAGAACAAGGG
Organism: Firmiana major; assembly: GCA_033439115.1. NCBI lineage: Eukaryota > Viridiplantae > Streptophyta > Magnoliopsida > Malvales > Malvaceae > Firmiana > Firmiana major. Next base: position 34,919,157 of record CM065907.1, on the reverse strand, counting down.
TGTTTACCCGAGTTCGAGCCTCCTGGGACGCGTTCTGAGGGGAATTTCCCTGAATGGAATAAAGCCGTGCGGGCTGAAGGCCCAAAGCGGACAATACGCTGGACTTGTTGGCGTTGTTGCACCACCCGTTGTTAGACCACCATCGTTGTTGTGGCCCAAGAGGGGTGGCCATGGCCGATAGCAGGGGTTGGCCGGGCAGGGGTCGGCCGTCACAATAAAAACGCGCGTTTTATTGTGAGGTCCCGGCCCAGCCCAGCCTACACAGGCGCAACCCCTCATGGGCCCCTGGTCCGACTGCTGTGACATCGGCGCCCCTCACTCAACCGAATTGTCCTCTTTGGCAGCCCACAGGCCTCTCAAGGTTTTCTTTCGCGTCCCAAGAGGCTCGAACTTGGGACAAACACCCTTGTTCTTGCACTCATTGGTACCAGGAGTGCAAGAACAAGGGTGTTAATCCCAAGTTCGAGCCTCTGGGGATGCGGAAGAAAACCTTAAGGGGCCTGTGGGCTGCCAAAGAGGGGTTGCGCCTGTGTAGGCTGGGCTGGGCCGGGACCTCACAGTTACGGAGAGCATGAAGCTTTGAGCAGGTTTGGGTAGGCAGGAACGTGGGACTGGCATGCTGTTCTGGGTTGTTGCAGGAAAGGAAGAAGCACACGAAACCGAGGTAGGGTTGGTGAGGGCCAGAACCAAAAGGAAGCTGGACACGCCTAACCAACCCGAGGCATACTTGGAAATGAAAAAGAAAAATGAAGCATGAACTGTATATGGAAGGATTTGGATGATTTAAAAGTTGTTAAGGCTTTGTTTGGCTAGTTGATTTTAGTTAATTAACTCATTTTCATGCATTGTTAGTATAAGTTTAATTTCAATTTAATTTGTTAAGCTTAGTTTAGAGTCTTTAATTAAATTACATGTTAGTATTTTTGCATAGTAGTATAAAACTTAGTTTTAATTAGGATGATAGTTAATTAAGTGTTCATTTAGAATTAGATTATGGGTAAATTTATTTCATTAAATCTTAAGTTAGTTTAAATTGCATTTTCATTAAGTAGTCTTATTGCATTTTAGGTTTGTTAATTTTACTTTAATTAATCTTGCTTTATTATTTTCATAATTGCATTTTATTTTAATCGCGTTAATTAGCTTTAACTGTTTTAATTTCGTTTGTAGGTTTTTTATTTTAATTGCGTTGAGCACTGTAAGTAATTTTGCTCGGTTTTATTTTCTTTATTTTATAGTTTTATTATTTTATTGCTTGCGGTATTTTCAATTCTAGATTAGTAGATCACCCACCTTAATCTCATAATTTGCTAGAATATACTTGGGGTAAGATTAACCGGTACTTAATTAGGCTAGTCAACGTCTCTGTGGGACAATAATTTCGGGACTCAAATCCTATTATTACTTGTACGACCCGTGCACTTGCAGACATTACCTTTTGGGCGTGTCACCTGCAATAGGTTTTATCCACCCATGCCAAATATGTCTCAGTATGCACGTGTGGACATATCATCTCACTGTGACACAAAGTCTACAGGAGGCTCTAACACGGCTATATGCATGTCATATAAATCCCTGTACGAGCGAAACTCTAGCACGGCTCTATGCATATTCATGATATCTGAAAACCTCGTGCGAGCGAAGCTTTAGCACGTTTTCATAAAAATCAGTAAAATCTGCGTACGAGTGGCACACCAGTACGACTTTAAAAGAGTTATAAATCAATATAAAATCACGTGCGAGCAAGCTCCAGCACGATTTTATGCATAAAATCCATCAAAGCCTCGTTCGAGCAATGCTCCAGTACGAATGAATGCTCAAGTAAATCAAAACTCATGCGAGTTGCACTCCAGCATGGCTTATGAAATTAAATCGATTAAATCACGTACGAGCAAGGCTCCAGTACGGCTTTTATGCAATTATCATATCAAAACAGGATGCGAGCTAAGCTCCAGCACCTCTCATGCATGTCAAATCATTAAAATTAATGCGAACAATCGCTCTAGCACCTTTTTATGCATATTAGGTCAAAACAGTCAAAACAGAGTGCGAGCTAAGCTCCAGCACCTCATGTATTTCACAATAATAAAAATCTGTGCGAGCAACCGCTCTAGCACATTTCATGCATATGATGTCACACAAGTCAGTGCGAGTAACCGCTCTAGCACATTTTATGCACACTCACAAACGCAAATATAGTGTGAGCTATGCCCTGGCACTATCTGTTTTCATATAAACTTGATACTTGGCCCATTTTCCAAAGAAATTTAATTTAAATCTTAATAACACTTACGTAGTGTTATATTGTGAAATTTATGCAATTACTGGCTAATCTATCGATTTGCTTTGCTTAAAAACCACGAAAATTCCTTAAATCATGCATTTCATGCATGTCATGCTTTCACCATCCTTAGGTGAATTCCCTCAATAGGGGTACAATAGTCTTTTCTTATTTTCGAGTCTTTAAAATCTTTAAACCATTTCTAGGACCTCTATACATATTTAGTGTGTACAAAAGCTATTAAAATATGCTTAGCTACCTCTAGCTACTCACACAATTCCCTTACCTCATTTTTCCGTGCAGTCTGACCTTTCCACTGATGTCTCATCACGCAATCTGATTTGATCCCAATCCAATCTCCGAAACTGCGTATAAATATTCATAAGGTCAAATACAATATAATTAATTGTATTTCATATTTTCTGGGCTTAATTTAAATCATTGGGCATGTTTACCCCTATTGGGTCCGATTGTACCATAGTGGGCCTTAATCGACCTTAAGCTCGTTTTCTACATATTATTTACATTATGAGGCCTATTGGGCTCATTGGGCCCATCAGTATTTATTGGGCATCGTTCTAAACTCTCGAATAGCTCAATTAATTATTTATGACAATTTATCTCTAATTCCAAAATATAATTCATTTTATACGAAATTAATCCGTAATTTATGCAGTAAATTTCTAACACGCATAACTATGCAAATTGTCGTAAATAAGGGTTACTTACCCGAGATTCCATGAGAGTACACAAATTGAGGCTGTCTCGAGCTCTCGTTTGACGTCAACTGTCGAGCTACACAATTACATATTTTTTCGGGTAAATTTTCAATTTAATATTAATCAAATTAAATATTCTGAAATTTAAATCGATCAATTCGATAGCTTACCGACTTACCCATAGCTCGATTGCATCATTGAATTTTTCCCTAATTTTTTCTCTTTTTCTTTTTCCCTTTTTCTTCTTTTCTGGCTGAACCGGTTCGATCCGGTTCAGCCCGGTTCAGACCGGTTCGATTCAACCGGTTCGATCCGGTTTAGCCTGTTCGGTAATTCGTCGGTCGATTCTTCATCGGCTTCCTTTGCAAGCAACTCCGCGGGACCTCGCGATGCTCGAATCTGGGGTCGGTTTCACCTGTGGTGGCCTAAAAGTGGCCGGTCCAGCCTATTCTCTCCTTACCGTCGGTGCCTATCTCTTTTCTCGTTGTTGTCGGCACTGCTGGCCGTTCCACTGGCCGAGTTAGCTGTCGATCGCGTCACCTGCACCTGGGGAACCGTCGTCTAGGGTCAGTTGGGGCTAGATCGCCAGCAAAAAGGTTAGATTTCTCTTCTCTCCCCCGTCGATTTCTCTCCCTCGACTGTCGGATTTCGTCGCTGTTGGTGGTTGTCTCGGTGCCTGGGGGGTTGCGCGAGTGTCAGCTTCATTGTGCGATGGTAGCCTGGCTTCCTGGCCGTCGGAGGTCGTCGGGCAGAGGATCGATCCTTGCCGATCTTCGTTTCATTTTCAGGCTTCATTTTCCTTGCGATTTTCGCGATTTCATTTTTTCAAAAAAAATTATTTTTTATTTATTTGTTTAATTTATTTATAATTTTATTTCATTATTATTTTATTCATTAAAATATTATTAAAAATCCAAAAATATCTTAAGAAATTTTATTTTATTCATTTAATCAATAAATAAATTTATCTGTCTTATTTCGTCTTTTCGGTATATTTTTCCAATATTTTTGGGATAATTTCTCGAAATGAAAATTCTGATTAATTCCAATAAATTCATATCTTGATCAATTGGACTCGAAATTCAATTATTTCTTCGTTATTGGTCAAGATTTCTTAATTCCATATTTTTAATGAAATTTTCTTCTCGAATTTATACCGAATTTTATTCTTTTGACCGTTTTACCCTTGCACGTGTTCAGGACCAAATCAACACAACTTTCCTTCACGAACACTCACGCATTTCGTGTTTTAAATAAAATCGGGTCTTACAATTTCAATCCTTCATTTGATCTTTAAATGCATTCGAGAATTTTTATTCATTCCATTTGCATTTTTCATTCACGTACAACTCTTCTTATGATTCAATTTACATATAACAATGTTTACATCACATGAATCATAAGAAATTTTGATAAAAATCGGGTCTTACATAATCTCCCCCACTAAAGAAATTTGGTCCTCCAAATTAGAACCAAGTCAGATGGGTCCATTAACAACTCCGGGTATGTCTATCGCATCATACTCTTTAATTCTCATGTGACTTTTTTCGGAGTGTCAGACTACCAATGGACTTGACTAAGGAGATCGTCTTAAACTTCAACACCTTCTCCTTTCGTCTAATACCCGAATCGATTTTTCAACATACGACCTACTCTCTTTGAGCTTCAACGGTCTCCGTCTCTTGTCAGCATAGCCTTTCTGTCTGCTCTGAGGTATTCTCCATCAATCACAATCAACTGAACACGTTTGGAGACTTATTATACAATTCGAGAGTAATTCTCTATCTATCACCCACCTCTTCCCATCCAATCGAGGAATAACCCCTACCGGCTGTACAATGCCTCATATAATGTTATCCCGCTACTCAAGTGACAATTGTCATTATTGGCGATGATCAGTATCAACTGATCATCCCAGGAGCTTATAAAATCAATGGCTCTTACTATCATCATATCCTCCAGAACCTGTATAGTTCCCTCTGACTGACCATCTATCTGAGGACGAAAAGCTGTGCAAACACTCAGTCGGGTTCCTATAGCTTCTTAAAAAATATTCCCAGAAGTGGGAAGTGAAGCGGGAATTCTTATTTGATATCATGCTCATTGGAACGCTACATAATGTTCCACAATCTTCCTTACACATAAATCCGCCTACACACTCAGAGTATATGGGGATTTCATAACCAGAAGGTAGGTAGACATAGTCAATCTATCGACTATCACCCAGATAGCCTCGTGATTCCTGCGGTCCTCTATAACCCATCACGATATGCATGGTAACTTGCTCCCATTTTCGTGTCGCTGTAGGTAGAGGCTGCAATAACCCTGCAAACGTCTATTGCTCTACCTTAATCTGCTGACATACGAGACAGTTCTCCACAATCTCTACAATGTCTCTTTTCATATCTGACCACCAATACCTTTTTAAAAGATTTCGATATATTTATTACTTCCCGGATGCACTGTATATCCCGAAGAGTGTGTCAGGACCTCATCTCAATTCATGACTTTAACCAAAATCACTAAAAATTTTCGCATTTTAACTTACCTTTCCACTCATCAATGGTTGGGCTGTGATTCGATGTTAGCTTCCTCGCATACCATATCATCCATTATCATACATACATGTCAATATACTGTTACTGATTGTAGCTTCCTTTATAATATGTGTGAGATTTCATAAAGTCTACTACAATTACTTTCCCCATAATATATATCGTATACATCACTGTGCTGTTTCTATGTTTAGATACATAACCGTACAAAATATGTATACTTGTCGATCGATAGGAAATAACAGTGGACTCAGGAATGCTATCCCTTAATAGCTCTCACTCTACTGCTGATGCTCTGTAGAGAGATGTAAAGAAAGGGGGTGAGCATACAACGCACTTAGTAAGGAAATTAGGCAAGCAAGTAGATATTTACACTGTCTACTCAAAATAATGCTATGCCTTTAAAACAGCATTTCCTTAACTCACTTTAAAAGCATGTCTTTAAATATATATGTATATACTTGTACAGATTAAATCCCATGTACAGAAATCATGCTTTCTTTCTCAAATGTAGGCATGTAGTGCCAAACAATGCATCTTTATAATATCACAATGCCTTTAGAAAAATCATGCCATGTATGTTTAAATCACAGTAAATATGGCATTTAAATTATTCACAACACAAAATCGGAGTTCAACCCATCCCTCAGGTCTGTCCGCAATTAAAGCAGTCAATCAGGTGAAATATCATGTGAGACTCTGTGGTGAAAATGTAAATAGTATCCTGGACTATAATCATATCCGACATGTGATCCCAAGCTACATGAAATCCTAGTGTGCGGGGCATCACTGCTACAATGGGAGGGGGGTCAGTCCATCACAACCGCCAGCTATATCCTCCTCAACTCCATAACAACACACGGTACAGTGTACTCCATGCCACATGCAAGGTACAACGTACACCTGTGGACCCTACATCACAGTCGGGGTGCCTGCCATAGGTCTTAGCCCTCAAAACCATGGAATATCATACCACGTCTCTAAATCTACATGCGAATCCTCTCACAGTGTGACACTCAGTCTACACAAGGAAATCAAGCATGGTTTTCAACATGTATTATATATCACATAGTGCGCACCTTTGAGCGCGACTCACAGTCGACACTCCGCTCAAACACTGTTTCACAGCACAAACTCAACTCTAGTGCGAGTAAACATCTAGCAACTAGGTCAATGCATAGTTCATGTATTAAATCAAGTACGAGCAATAGCTCCAGTACCATGCTATGTACAATATCATGAAATCAAGTACGAGCAATAGCTTTAGTACTACGTCTAAATCATGAAGAATCGAGTACGAGCAACGCTCCAGCACTCTGTCATACATCTCATGAAAAACTCAAGTACGAGCTAATCGCTCCAGCACTCTCTCATGCATATATCATATAAAACTGAGTACGAGTAATAACTCCAGCACTCTGTCATGCATGTCATGGAAATCTAGTGAGAATCACAATCCAGTACTAATATATGTGGAAAATATATGAAATCCAGTGCGAGCTGTGCTCCAGCACGATTCATTCTCACATAATATGATAGATGGCTCTTTAAAAAGGGATGATTTACAAAATATCAAAATCAGCACTATAAAGTGTGCTTAATTCACATCAACCGTAAAATCATTATCCCATCTATTTATTCTTATGCTAAACAGCAGTAAAACACTCAAAATGGTGGTTTCCATGCTTTTTACAACTTTTCACAAAAATTGACTTTTTGACTAACTAGGGGCAAAATCGTAATTTGCCACTATCGGGTCACAATAATTATTATTCACTTTCTCTGACCCTCAGAGTTTTGAAGTGAATGTAAAAGCAGATGAAAATACGTGCAGGTATCTCTAACTACTCACAAAAGTCCCTTACCTGCAATCACTCGAGAAATTTCACTTTCTCTACGCTGCTCGATTCAGCAGTCCGATTTGCTCCTCCAATAATCTCTGGAGCTACATATAACCATTTATCAGGTTAATTACACTTTTCCTACTGTATTTCATATTAAATACAGTCTATTTCCCTTAATGGGATTTAATAAACCTTAATGGGCCTAACTATGCCTTAAGCCCATTTTCCATTTTACTATTCATTTTCGTTGGGCCTATTGGGCTTGTGGGGCCCACCAACTCTTATTGGGCTTGTCCTAGACCTATTACATCACATTGGGCCTAAAATATTTGGGCTTGGCCCATTGGACCTCTCGGCCACTTGCCATGGCCGAGAGCTATCCATGTCGTCGGTCACACCATGGCATGTCGGCCATGTCCCTTTCTTTAGCCAATTCACTTAGGCATTTTCACAAACACTTGGTTGGCAACATTCTTAAACATCACATAGTTCATTTAGGCATTTTATCAAACACCTTGATTGCAAACTTAATACATGTATTAATTAATTAATTTGATTAATTCTAATTACACCATAATCATTAACACATGTATATTAACCTATTTATGCCTTAAAATCATATGGGCATTCATCAATATTTCACTACTCACTCTCGGCCTAACCAAGATCATAGTGATTTCATAGGTTTCAATGCTTAAAATATATACCAATATACTTAAAATCATTCATACATTAACATATATGAAATTGAAAACTTGAAAATATACCAATACTTGTGTTCACACTTGGCCGAAACTTTGGAGGCTCACGATTTGCACTCTATGGCTCCTTGATAGCCAATTCCAACATATGTCACTCTCCTTTTAATTTAGAAGAACTTTCATGACGAATGCAAGTTCCAAATATGCCTAATTCCTAGTGATTTCTAGTGAGAGAAAGCTTGGATAATTTGTTTCAATGGTTTCTTCTTCTAGCCGAGAATGGTGTAGTGAAGATGACAATGGTGTGGTTGATTTTATAAGCCATTTACTTAGCCATTAAGCCTTACTTTTCAGCCATTAAACTTGACTTCCTAAGCCTTAGTCATGAGTCACCCTAATGAGTCACCTTATGAGTCATGTTTAGCTTTAACTATGGTTAGATATTTATCTCATGGGCTTTCTATTTGGGCTTCTCGGTTTGGGCTTTCTTAATGGACTTTCAGGCTGAAATTTTTACTATACCTTGGGCCTTTAATTGTCTGAATATTTGGCCAATCAATTGGTCCAACAATTCGGTCTAAGGGACCCAAGAATTTCGATCTACGTTTAGTATACCTTAATGGGCTTTAAAATTTTCACCTTAGGCCCATTACGTTTTTAACCATTAAATTTAATCCAGAATCCTTTCGAATAAAATTTCCTTACTTCTGGGAATGATTATCTTTTATTCTGACCAAGAATATTTTTCTCCAATTTTTTCTCCATACTTAGGTTAATTTTTAACCATGATTAGTCAACTATGGTAAAAGTCCACTTTCTTAACTATAGTTGACTTTTTCCTTAACCATTGACCAAGTTGACTTTTTCTCAAAATTTCGAAAGTGTCATATCTTATGTCTTACACTCTCGTCTTTATGTTTCAACCGTTCCCTGATAATTCTATATTCTTAGAATTATTTGTGCTTAATTTCCTAATTATTTATTTAAATCCCCAATTTATTTTGTTAATTATCCCCTTTATTTAATTAAAATTCTCATGTTTGCAGATAAATTAAATCCGGATGAATTTTGAATATTTCGGTAGAAAATGGACCGGAATTGGGCTAAAATCGAGATTGAGCCACGCGGACAACACGAGTCATGCCACCTAGCACATCCAATTGGACAAGAAAACCGATGACATGGAAATATCTTTTCAAGGAGCCAATGGTGTGAAGACAAGTGGCCAAAAAAAAAAATGCCAACTCATCAAGGATGTGAAAATTACCATTTTGCCCCTAGTGTGCTTATAAATAGGAAGATGACAATTGAAAGGAGGTAATTTTTAGGAGTAGAGGTTAGTGTAATTGTAGGAGTAGGAGTAGTGTAGGAAGAGTAGATTTTAGAATTATTTTCCTTCCTAGTTTTTTTTATTTTCCCATTTGTTTTACTATGCATTTTCATGTTCTTAGTTAAGCTTTGTTAAATTTTATGTTTCAATGGATAATCAATCTTTTGTTTTCATGCTCTCGGTTCCTTTCCCATGGAGTCTCTATTTGTCAAGTTCATTTCCTTGTCTTTGTTCTTCTCGGTTTTTCCTTCATTTTTCAATTTTGTTTTTATTTTGTTTTTAATTCTCGGTTTGCTTCCATTTAGTTTTATTTCTGTCTTTCTTTTCGTTAGTTGTCATCAAGGTTGTGGTGAGCTTAATTTCTTAACTCTTCACACATTGTTCATGCATCATCGAAAGAGCAAAGGCAGCAAGCATCCGAGAGGACAGAGCACACCAAGACCACAGCAGTAGACCGGGAGCAAATGCACTCTGTTATGCTCTGTTCTGCTTTTCTAATTCTGTCCACTCTCACTTTGCTGTCATCTAGGTGTTATTTCATTGATTCACTTCAGTATGCTATGGCCTGGAACCCTATGAACTGAAGCTGATCCATGGCAGTAGCAAGAAACAGAGGAACAGCAGCTAAAATGGTGTCAAGAGCAGCGGGATGCATGCCAGAACCGAGACCAGCAACAGCAGATTCTGGAGCAGAAGCAAGCAGCAGGCGTGCACTGATCTGAGCTGAGGTTTGCAGGGCAGGCATCAAACATCAGAAGCTACCCTCACCTGGACAGCACTCAATGATAGTAGCTGGACACATGCATGAACCGAGAGTACCCGAGGCAACCAGCAGATTTCTGGAACCGAGAAGCACTCCGAGAGCAGTTGTTTACGTGCTGCTGAGTGGAAGCGTGTAGGTCATTCCTGGCAGCTAGAAGCATGGGCAGAGAAGAAGGAGATGCATGAAATCAAGGCAGAAGTGGGTGAGAGTCAGAACCGAGAGGCATGGCAGCAGCTGGACACATCTACTCCACCAACCCGAGCACCACGTGAAAATGCAGAAAATTAATGAGGAATAGTGTTTTGGTGGGAAAGTTACTATTTGTTTAAAATCTTTAGGCCATGTTTGGTTGCTTATTTAGGGATTAATGCATTTTTCATATAGTTAGTGTTAGATTAGTTTTTAAGATTAGTTAGATGATGTAATTAGTTTAGTTAATAGTTTTAATTATGTATTTAGATGTAGTCAATCATGTTTAGTTAGTTAATTTAGATTTAATTAGTTTCTAAGTAATTTTAATCTAGTATTAGGAATAGTTTAATTTGCAATTAGTTTAATTACATGCATTTTTTTAGGTTAGTTAGATTTTAGTTTAATTAATCATGTTTTTTCATTTATTTTGCATTTTATTTTAATTTGGTTAATTAGTTTTAATTGTTTTAATTTCTTTTGCAGGTTTTCGATTTTAAGTGCTTGGAGTTTTGTAAGTACTCTGAGCTCGGTTTTAGTTACTTATTTTATAGTTTTATTATTTTATTGCTTTTGGTATTTTCAATTCTAGATTAGTTGATCACCCTTGAAAATTCATAAATTTGCTAGGATATACTTAGGATAATAGTAACCGGTACTTAATTAGGCTAACAACTTCTCTGTGGGACGATAATTCCGGGACTCAAATCCCATTATTACTTGTACGACCCGTGCACTTGCGGATATATACCTTTAGGGCCCATCAAGTTTTTGGCGCCGTTGCCGGGGAAGTTTTAATTAGTCATTAATTAATATCGGTGAAATTATGCTTAGGTGTAATTCTAGCTTGTAAATATTTAGGTTGTAAATATTTAGAGCCTTAGCTTAGGTTAGTTAAATTTTCTCTTAATTAAAATCAAAAAAAAAAAAATTTCAAAAATTTAAAAAATTTAAAAAAAATTTTTAAGGACTTTTAGATGATTGCAAGCGTAGAGCCAGAAGTTTTGATTGTTTTCCTCTAGATCCTAAAATCAAACACACTCTTAGAAAAATTTAATAGGACTCGAGGAAATTATTAGCTCCGCTGCAATTCACCATGGCAGAAAATAGGAAAACTAGAACTGTTGGAGATTATACGATGCCGACAATTGGAGAATATTATTCCGGCATTAGGCCACCAGCTGTCCATGCAAATAATTTTGAAATTAAGCCCGCAATCATCCAGATAATCCAAACATCTTTGCAGTTCAGTGGGCTTCCACATGATGACCCACATGCTCATCTCGGGCAATTCTTGGACTTATGCAACACCTTCAAGCACAATGGATTATCAGACGATGCACTTAGGCTTAGACTATTCCCTTTCTCACTTAGGGATAGGGCGAGACATTGGTTGACCTCTCTGCCTCCAGGATCCATTTCTACATGGGATGAGTTAGCCTACCAATTTTTAGCCAAATTCTTTCCTCCCTCTAAATTAGCCCAACTCCGTAGCAATATATCTTCCTTTGCCCAGTACGACTTTGAATCTCTTTATGAAGCATGGGAACGATATAAGGAGCTTCTTAGGAAGTGCCCTCACCATGGCCTACCGTTGTGGTTGCAAGTTCAGACCTTCTACCACGGACTTACAAGCCCAAATAGGACCATTGTTGACACTGCTGCGGGTGGAGCATTGATGTGCAAAACAGAGGAGGAGGCTTATGAGTTGCTAGAAAGGATGGCGACTAACAACTATCAATGGTCCTCGGAAAGGCAGATGCCAAGGAAATCGGCGGGTATGTACGAGCTTGACACACTGTCCACCTTGACCTCTCAGATTGCCAATCTTACAAAGAAGGTGGAGTCGCTCAGTACCCAACATAATCCTCCTACCAGTCCTAACCCTATGTATTCTGTCCAAAGTCCTTTTCCTTCCTGCGAGCTGTGTAGTGGTACCCACTCTGTAGATAGGTGTCCGTTCAACCTAGAATCGGTTCAGTATGTTGCCTATTCTCAAACGCAACAGAACAACCATTTTTCAAACACCTATAATTCAGGGTGGAGGAACCATCCTAACCTCTCCTGGAGCCAAAACCAAGGGCAAACTTCTAATTCCATATCTGTAGGACCCCCTAGTTTTCAAGCTCCACAGGTTCAGGTACCACCACAGCCGCAATTTCCTTACCACCATCCACATCATCCATCTCCACCTCAATTTCAGTATCATCCATCACCACCACCACCACCACCACCACTTATGCAGCCTCAATTCTACCATGCACCAGCAGCTGAGAAGAAGCCTACATTAGAGGAGATGTTCACGACTATCCTGCAAGATCAAGCTGCTTCACTTAAGAACTTAGAAGTTCAGGTTGGACAAATAGCTAGTGCTCTTAGCCAACATCCTCAAGGGACCCTTCCTAGTAATACTGAAGTTAATCCTGATGAGCAAGGGGAGGGTAAGGAACAAGTCAGATCTATCACCCTTAGAAGTGGCAGAGAGCTAGAGGAGCCACAAGTTAAGTCCCAACCTGAACAGCACATAGTTGAAGAACACATAGGTTCTAACGAAGTAGCTCAGAAAGAGCAGGAACCTAAAGATCGGGCTGCCAAGGAAACAAAGCTAAGCGCTTCTTCATCTATACCTTCTTCGTATTCATTGCCTTCCTCGCCCTCTGATGCTACGAAGTTGACGATGAGAGTCCAAGATCAGGAAGTGAAGCTTAATGTTTTCAAACCTTTGAAGCTCCCTGATGACTCTCAAGAATGTTTTAAGATAGAGATTGAGGAGAACATAAAGCGTGACCATATAAAATCTGAAAGAAGGAAGGAAGTAGATAGGGCTCAAGAGGATTTAACGGTTAACATTCTGTCACCATTTTGGCTAATCCTCTTACTCTTCGCCCTGCTGCTGAGTGTAGTGTTTTTCAGCTGCATTTGAAGTGTTTGTGTTTTCACTTTCACTTTGTATATAGTTCTTTTTCTTTTCTGTTGTTTCTTTCTTTGTTTGTGTTGCAGGTTTATTTTCTCGTCTTATGCTTTCAATCAAAGCTTCGATTGTTCATCAACATCAGAAAGGGGAGTACTCTGTTCTCGAACTTTAAATTCGTATATTATCTGCACACTGAGGACACTGTGCACGTTAAGTTTGGGGGAGGGGATATCACTTGAGCAATTTTTTGAAAATTGGAAAAAATTTTAAAATTTTTTCGAAAATCTGAGAAGGAATTTTCAAAATTTTTTCGATAAAATGAGCTTAAATTGCTTGATTTTGGGATGATTGAGTGCTTAGCATGTAGTTTTCCCATATTCCGATGATATGACCCCATGAATTAGTATGACTTTGATTGACTTAGAAGCATGATTATAGGAAAAGCATGAAGTTGAGTTCTTGAATTTCTCTTAATTCTTATTGTGATTTCCTCATCTCATGCACATGTCATGTCATGAATCAGTATATTTATTTAGAGAAAGCTTATGTGTACATAGGATTGCATTTGTTCAGTTGATTTTGTGCATCATATTCTAGAATTTGTTTGATCTAATCTCGAGGTGAAATATTAGATCACACTTGATTAGGGAGATGATTTAGGCCATCTTTGGATCGTTTGAGCCTTTCTAGCCTTCCTTGTACATATTCTACCCCTAGTCACCCGTCTGGGCCAAATAAGCTTTTCTTTGTAAATACGCCTACTTAATTTTCGTAGCTTAAATACATTTTCCTATCCCTTACCCCGAAAGCATGAAAAGTCATTGGATATATTGTGAGCTATATGGGTATTAAGTGATAGTGAAGGAGTATGTAAAAAAAAAAAAAAAAATTTGAAAAAAAAAAAAAGAAAAAAAGAAAAAAGAGTTTAGCAAAAGAAATAAGTTTGGGGGAAATAATTAGAGCTCTTACACTAAAGATCCTACAAGGTAATGCATGTTAAGGGGTAACTGAACCTAAATCGACTTTATCATACCTTAACCTCAGCCGACATTACAAGCTTAATGAAGTCCTATTGATCCTTGATTGAGTGTGACTACATTAGTGGAGAGATTAGTGAAAAGCAAACTTATGGGAATGATCACTTGTCATTGAATTTGCATTCACTGTGTTGCATAATCTGATCTGGATAATGTACTGAGAAGTGACTTAGACATTTTTCACACACTCACGAGGAGTCCAATTTGGGTTAGGACTTATGATTGAATAATTCTAAGTGCTGGACTTGTAACTGTGAGTCTTTTGATTTCTTAGTCTGTACTTTTTCTTTGAGGATAATAATGGGGAAATTATTGTGTTTAGTACTTGTCATTCTTAAAATCATTTTGTTTTGCTTGAGGACAAGCAAAAACTCAAGTTTGGGGGTGTGATAATTCTATATTCTTAGAATTATTTGTGCTTAATTTCCTAATTATTTATTTAAATCCCCAATTTATTTTGTTAATTATCCCCTTTATTTAATTAAAATTCTCATGTTTGCAGATAAATTAAATCCGGATGAATTTTGAATATTTCGGTAGAAAATGGACCGGAATTGGGCTAAAATCGAGATTGAGCCACGCGGACAACACGAGTCATGCCACCTAGCACATCCAATTGGACAAGAAAACCGATGACATGGAAATATCTTTTCAAGGAGCCAATGGTGTGAAGACAAGTGGCCAAAAAAAAAAATGCCAACTCATCAAGGATGTGAAAATTACCATTTTGCCCCTAGTGTGCTTATAAATAGGAAGATGACAATTGAAAGGAGGTAATTTTTAGGAGTAGAGGTTAGTGTAATTGTAGGAGTAGGAGTAGTGTAGGAAGAGTAGATTTTAGAATTATTTTCCTTCCTAGTTTTTTTTATTTTCCCATTTGTTTTACTATGCATTTTCATGTTCTTAGTTAAGCTTTGTTAAATTTTATGTTTCAATGGATAATCAATCTTTTGTTTTCATGCTCTGGGTTCCTTTCCCATGGAGTCTCTATTTGTCAAGTTCATTTCCTTGTCTTTGTTCTTCTCGGTTTTTCCTTCATTTTTCAATTTTGTTTTTATTTTGTTTTTAATTCTCGGTTTGCTTCCATTTAGTTTTATTTCTGTCTTTCTTTTCGTTAGTTGTCATCAAGGTTGTGGTGAGCTTAATTTCTCAACTCTTCACACATTGTTCATGCATCATCGAAAGAGCAAAGGCAGCAAGCATCCGAGAGGACAGAGCACACCAAGACCACAGCAGTAGACCGGGAGCAAATGCACTCTGTTATGCTCTGTTCTGCTTTTCTAATTCTGTCCACTCTCACTTTGCTGTCATCTAGGTGTTATTTCATTGATTCACTTCAGTATGCTATGGCCTGGAACCCTATGAACTGAAGCTGATCCATGGCAGTAGCAAGAAACAGAGGAACAACAGCTAAAATGGTGTCAAGAGCAGCGGGATGCATGCCAGAACCGAGACCAGCAACAGCAGATTCTGGAGCAGAAGCAAGCAGCAGGCGTGCACTGATCTGAGCTGAGGTTTGCAGGGCAAGCATCAAACATCAGAAGCTACCCTCACCTGGACAGCACTCAATGATAGTAGCTGGACACATGCATGAACCGAGAGTACCCGAGGCAACCAGCAGATTTCTGGAACCGAGAAGCACTCCGAGAGCAGTTGTTTACGTGCTGCAGAGTGGAAGCGTGTAGGTCATTCCTGGCAGCTAGAAGCATGGGCAGAGAAGAAGGAGATGCATGAAATCAAGGCAGAAGTGGGTGAGAGTCAGAACCGAGAGGCATGGCAGCAGCTGGACACATCTACTCCACCAACCCGAGCACCACGTGAAAATGCAGAAAATTAATGAGGAATAGTGTTTTGGTGGGAAAGTTACTATTTGTTTAAAATCTTTAGGCCATGTTTGGTTGCTTATTTAGGGATTAATGCATTTTTCATATAGTTAGTGTTAGATTAGTTTTTAAGATTAGTTAGATGATGTAATTAGTTTAGTTAATAGTTTTAATTATGTATTTAGATGTAGTCAATCATGTTTAGTTAGTTAATTTAGATTTAATTAGTTTCTAAGTAATTTTAATCTAGTATTAGGAATAGTTTAATTTGCAATTAGTTTAATTACATGCATTTTTTTAGGTTAGTTAGATTTTAGTTTAATTAATCATGTTTTTTCATTTATTTTGCATTTTATTTTAATTTGGTTAATTAGTTTTAATTGTTTTAATTTCTTTTGCAGGTTTTCGATTTTAAGTGCTTGGAGTTTTGTAAGTACTCTGAGCTCAGTTTTAGTTACTTATTTTATAGTTTTATTATTTTATTGCTTTTGGTATTTTCAATTCTAGATTAGTTGATCACCCTTGAAAATTCATAAATTTGCTAGGATATACTTAGGATAATAGTAACCGGTACTTAATTAGGCTAACAACTTCTCTGTGGGACGATAATTCCGGGACTCAAATCCCATTATTACTTGTACGACCCGTGCACTTGCGGATATATACCTTTAGGGCCCATCATTCCCGGTGGATAATTACACCCGAAACACCTTAAATACCTTAACTCGCCAAAAAGGTCAAATTTACCCTTTTTAGCTTTTACTCTCGTTTTCTGTGTTCGGAACTAAATCAAGCTGACTTTTCTTCATGAGCTCTCTATACTTTCTCATTTTAAGTTCTTATTTTCAGTCAAAATGATTCAGATCCACTCGGTTTAGCCTGTGACTCTTATAGCTCACATTAGGCTTTTTGTGTAGCTTTTGCGTGTTAAATCATTTTACTAACACTTTAAATCTAGTAAATACTCTTCTTATGATTCAACTATAATAATAGAGTGTTCATACACATAGGAATCATAAGGAACAAGCTACATAAAAATTTGGGTCTGACAGAGTGAGCGTCTGACAATAACGATCTCATTAACTGTGGTCCTGGGGAGCACTTATACTATCTTTGAACCTCAGTAAGCCATCATTATTCACTGTGAACTCTGTCACTGTACCCATCTGAATCTGACCCACACTATCGACACCCTGTCGATCATCACGCTAAGCCTGTCAAATCTGGTCACTCAAATCCGGTTCTAATCTCAGGCTAGCTGTCACACAATCACTGACATCATCAGAAGGGATCATATCACTACTGAAGCTCACAACTGCTCTAGTAGCTCACGCTCCCTGACCATCATATGTGATACCATCCCGAGGCTCTTTTTGCTCAAGGCATCAGCCTTTACATTAGCCTTTCCTGGGTGGTACAATTTTCACGATCATAATCCCTCAGAAGCTCTAACCCTCTTTGTTATCTCATATTCGACTCTTTCTGTGAAAATAGATACTGAGGCTTTTATGATCAGTGCATACCCAAAATTTCTCACTGTATAAGTGGTGGTGCCATACCTTCAGTGTAAACGCTACGACTGCCAACTCTAAATCATGGGTCGGATAGTTTCTCTCATGGTCCTTGAACTATCTAGATCCATAAACGACTATCTTCCCATTTTACATCAATACACAGCCTAATCCTTATTTTGAGGTATCCATATACACTGAGAAACATCTTGAGCTGTTGGGTATGGTGAGAATAATTACGGTGGTCAGTTTATTACTTCTATATACCAAAACTCACAGAAGTCATTTTCATACTTATCATCCTACCGGCATGCAATCTTTTTTCCAAACGAGATGTGTTAACGGAGCAGCCAATTTCGAGAACCCTCAACAATTCATCTGTAAAAACAATTTCCAATTGCTGCTCATGCTCTTCCTTGGACTTCGAATACATCAAAATATTGTTGCTAAGGATGACCACAAATCAGTCCAGGTAAAGTTTAAATACCTTATTCATCAATGCCCTAACAGTTACGAAAATCATTTTGGGCACATTCACATTCTGAATTCTTAACAGATGTTACCCAGACTTCAAATCGATATCTAAAAAAATCTAATGAACTTTTATCCAATTACTCCTATAATTACTTCTTTAGTCCTTCCAGTTCCACTAATACCATTTTATATCGTGGTTAGGATATCGGCTCCATACCAGGTATCAAATCAATACAAAACTTCATTCCTTTAACGGGTGGCAACCCTGGTAGATTATCCGAGAAGATACCAGGAAACTCCCAGCGCACTAGGATATCTGTTAACTCTGGATGCGCCTTATCCATACCAACCACACAAGTGAGAAAACATTCCCATCATTACTCATTCTATGAGTACAATCATTTACTCCTTTAATTTCAATCGCTATACCCCTTTCATTACTTGTCAAACTTACAATATACTTTTCAGGGGTGAAAACATCACTATCTTAGGATAGCAATGTAAACAACATAGTTTCAGCCGAATCAATCTATTCTCAAATATTACTTCAAAATTATTCATATTTCATTGAATAAAATCAGCTGACGTATCCTTTTTCCTCCGTTTTTAACTTACAATCCCTATACCCATATTCAGTTAGTGAAAATCAGCTAACTATCATCATCTTGCCTAACAGTACATGCTTCACATCTTTTACTAGCTTATAAGCAACTGAAGGCGGTATGAATAAATGCGTGGCACCAGGATCAATGAAAATAATTACTTCATTATTCACAACCAGTGTGGTATCTTCCACCACATCAGATGAAATATCAGTAGTGTCTTGGTCTAAGGCATACACTCACCTTCGTCCAACAGCCTACTTTCCCTTTCTCTTCGACTGTGGCCTCCATTTCCGGTGCAGAGATATCAACAGGGTTTTCTTTGTCTCTTTGCCCTTCTGTGGGGCAGTCTCATCCAACTCTGAGCAATCATTAAATAAATGGCTCTTCTTACCACTCTTAATGCATATTTTCTTTAATAAGGGGTAAGGCCTACTTCCGTGGTATCTACCACACATCCTACACTGCTCCGTAGCAGGTCGGGTTCTTCCAATCATAATACCCCTCAAAAGTGTTGAAATTGGATACACTGGGGCTTTACCAATCATCGTACCACGTAACTCATCAACTCTAATCTCTTACCAAACTACCTTTTTCCCGATCCGACATCTCTGTCATTCTCTATTCTCTTTTGTCTCTATTTCAGCCCTTACTACCTTTCGCAATCTCAGAGGCATACAACTCATGATCTTATTCACACAACTGCTCTCTGCACACTGTCTCGACATAGGTAGTGATATCTAACAAGGCCAATTGGACTCTAATTGACAATCTGAGCCCTTCCATGAACTTTTGGGCTTTTTGATTCTCACTGCCCTTAGTGTCGGGGTCATACCTGCCCAGGAATATAAACTGAGTTTCTTACTCATCAATCAACCAGTTCCTCTGGGTCAGAGTAAAGAATTTTATCTGTAATTTCCTTTAAGCAGTGTCCGAGATATTCTGTCACCGGAATACATCTAGAATTATTTTCCAAGTCCATTTTGGATGTCTAACTCTTCAGATGGGTCGAGCGAACTTCCACCAATGCTCCAACTCGCCCTCAAATCCCATGCATACTCTGAGCAATTAGCTCTCAAAATATTCTCCACACTCCACTCCAACCTCGCGAAGCGTCTCAATATTGTCCAATCTCTCTGTCGAACTCTTTGGGGTATGCTTAATACCAGCCTCCACTTCAATCTCATCCTGAGTCTCGAGCACGTGTACTCTCTCCCCTGTACCATAGCGGCTACCAGTTATAATAAATAGATTCTTGCATTCAAAACCAAATTCTTAGTTGCAATTCCATCTCAATATACACAATTGTATCTAAACAATGCACAGTACATGAGGATGTAAACTTCCTTAACCACTAATACTGACTCATATCAGGCCAACTTAGCTCTAATACCAAAAACTGTCACGACCCAAATTACCTCAAAATCACTACTAATTTTTTTGTTTGTTATTTAATTCTTACCTTTCTCTGATCGTGACCATCCTACCAACAGTTGGGCTATGATTCGGTGTTAGTCCCCTCACACTACTTACTATTCCATTTCCATGTTACATTTACACATTAGGATTTTTCTATCCTTTGACTTTAACTAATACATTCATAGTTGGATTTACTTAACCTTACATCCACGATATCATATACGTTTACAGTACTGTGCATTTACATATTTGGATACAAAACTATACAAATGTGTATACCTGACTCTCGATGGCGCGCAGCGGATACCAAGAATGCAAGTCCTCAGCCACTCACTAACTACTACGAGTGCTCTGAAAAAAGGGGATAATAAGAGGGCTGAACAAACCACGCGCTCAGTAAGGCAATCATGCAAGTAAGTAGATAGCTCCACTATCTACATGCTCATAATGCCATCTCCTTAAATCCATTTATTTTCGTTTAAATCTCACGCAAGAAATCATGCACACATCAATGCCATAGTTTATAAAAACTATTCGTGCATATAGAAATCATACAACTCATGCATCAATGGCATTTTATGTAAAATCATAATTCGCATGAAGTAAATCAATATCATGCATTATTTCATGTCATGTAAAACAAATCATGAGAGATAATTCTTTTCATGAATTTATAATTAAAGCATGGAAAACTCCTCATGCTACTGCATTTAAATCACTTCATTAAAGCTTAGTATAAAATAACCCCTCCGGGTCAATCATTTCATAAATCAATCTCAAACTTATGAAAAATTCATTAAAAATTCTATTATAAAATCACCCTTCTTTTAGGGTCACATGTTATAAAATCCTCTGAAAAATCTAGCATCATAGTAGAAAATCACATCTCAGTGAAAGTCACAAAATTGGGGGCCTGACCCCTCCCTCGGGTCTTCCCTGGTCTATCGAGACCAAAAGTTATATCATATGAGACATGCAGGTGACTATATCAGTAACATCGAGGACTATGGCCATACCCTCGTGATCCCTAGCTACACGGTACCTAGTGTATGGGGCATCACACCTGAAATGGGAGGTGGGTCAGTCCTGCCACCAGAATAATATAAATACCAAGATTGTGAGGGCAAGGCTTACAGCCTCGTGGCTAATGCCACTCCACTCCAACAATCCCTACGGTACAGCGTACTCCGCATGACATACACAGTACAACGTACTCCGTGAACCCAAATCATAGTCAGGGGGTGCCTACCGTAGGTCTTATCCACCCAACCTATGTCTCAGTATGCACGTGTGGGCATATCATCTCACTGTAACACACAGTCTACAAGAGGCTCCAATAAGGCTCTATGCATGTCATATATATCCCTGTGCGAGTAAAGCTCCAGTATGACTCCATGCATATTCATGATATCTGAAAACCTTGTGCGACCGAAGCTCCAGCACATTTTCATAAAAATCTATAAAATCTGCGTACGAGCAGCATTCCAGTACGACTTTAAAAGAGTTATAAATCCATATAAAATCACGTATGAGCAAGCTTCAGCACGGTTTATGCATAAAATCCATCGAAACCTCTACAAGCAATGCTTCAGCACGGTATCATGTACAAATCATTCAAAACTTCGTGCGAGCAATGCTCCAGCACGAATTAATGCTCAAGTAAATAAAAACTTCGTGCGAGTAATGCTCCAGCACGATTTCATGGATAAAGAAATCAAATCTCGTGCGAGTTACACTCCAGCATGACTTTTATGTAATTAAATCGATTAAATAACGTTCGAGCAAGGCTCCAATGTGGCTTTTATGCAATTATCATATCAAAACAGGATGCGAGCTAAGCTCCAACACCTCTGATGCATGTCAAATCATTAAAACTAGTGAGAACAATCACTCTAGCACCTTTTTATGCATATCAAGTCAAAACAGGATGTGAGCTAGGCTCCAGCACCTCTCATGCATTTCACAATAATAAAAATCAAGGCGAGCAACCGCTCTAGCACATTTCATGCATATGATGTCACACAAATTGATGCGAGTAACCGCTCCAACCCCATTATGCATAATCACAAACTCAGATATAGTGCAAGGAAATGCTTCAGCACGATTTGTTTCCATATAAACTTTATAGTTGGCCCATTTTCCAAAGAAATTTCATTTAAATCTAAATAACACTTATGTAGTGTTATCTTATGAAATTTATGCAAATATTGACCAATCTACCAATTTGCTTTGCTAAAAAGTTACGAAAATTCCTCAAATCATGCATTTTATGCATGTCATGCTTTCACCATCCTTAGGTGAATTTCCCTCAGTAGGGCTAAAATAGTCTTTTACCTATCCCGAGTCCTTAAAATTCTTAATCCATTTCTAGGACCTTTATAAAATTTCAGTGTATACAAAAGCTATTTAAAATACGCGTAGCTACCTCTAGCTACTCACAAAATTCCCTTACCTCATTTTTCTATACAGTCTGACCTTTCTACTGATGTCTCGTCACGCAGTCCGATTTGCTCCCAATCCAATCTTCGAAACTGCGTATAAATATTCATCAGGTCAAATACAATATAATTAATTGTATTTCAGATTTTTTGGGCTTAATTTAAATCATTAGGCATGTTTGCCCATATTGGGCTCGATTGTACCATATGGGCCTTAACCGGCCTTAAGCCCATTTTCCACTTACTATTCACATCATCAAGGCCTATTGGGCTCATTGGGCCTATTAGTATTTATTACGCCTCGTTCTAAACTCTTGGATAGCTCAATTAATTATTTACGACAATTTATCTTAAATTCCAGGATTTAATTCATTTTATAAGAAATTAATCCTAATTTATGCGGTAAATTTCTAACACGCATAACTATGCAAATTGTCGTAAATAAGGGTTACTTACCCGAGATTCCGTGATGGTACGTAAACTGAAGCTGACTCGAGCTCTCGTTTGATGTCAATTGTCGAGCTACAAAATTACATATTTTTTCAGTCAATTGTCAATCGAATATTAATCAACTTAAATATTCTGAAATTTAACTCAGTCAATTTCGACCACTTACCGGCTTACCCATTGCTCGATTGCATCACTAGAATTTTCTCTAATTTTTCTCCAATTTTTTTCTTTTTTTTTCTTTTTTTCTTTTCTTTTTGGCTGAACCAGTCTGGTCCGGTTCCGCATACCTGCACTGCACTGAACTAGTCCGTACCGGTTCAAGCTCATATTTGCCGTTTTGACGCCGTCTGACTGGTTCTTGGCACGATTTTGGTGTTGTTCGGTATGCCATCGCCTAGGTGTTCTTCATTGGGCCTCGGGTGGAGTCGAATCGGCGTCAATGGCCGCTGATTCCCTCTTCTCTCTTTCGGTCTCCCCTTCATTCGATCTCCTCCGTCAGCCGTCACTGGCGCATGTGGTGCCACTCAGGTACTCCCTCGATTTCTCGCCCTCGCTTTCGCCTGTTTCCAAAATCGCAATTTCGCGATTTTGCATTTCTTTTTTATTTCCTTTACTTTAATTTTTTATTATTTATTCAATTAGAAAAATGATATTTCAGCAAAAATATCTTTAAAAAATCTTATTTTATTCATTTAATCAATTAAATGAATTTATCTGTCTTATTTCATCTTTTCGGTGTATTTTTTCAATAATTTTGGGATAATTTTATGAGATAAAAATTTCAGCTAATTCCAATAAATTCATATCTTGATCAATTGGACTCGAAATTTAATTATTTCTTTGTTATCGATCAAGATTTCTCAATTCCATATATATAACGAAATTTTGTTGTCAAATTAATACTGAATTTCAGTCTTTTAATCGTTTTACCCTTCAACGTTTTCGGGGCCAAACCAATTCAACTTCCCTTCACGAACACTCACTCATTTCATGTTTTAAATCCTTATCTCTAGTTCGAATCCCATTCATTTAATCTGTGGCCATTTCAATCATTCATTTTATCTTTAAATGCATTCAGGAATTTTTATTCATTCCATTTGCAATTTTCATTCACGTACAACTCTTCTTATGATTCAATTTACATATAACCATGTTTACATCATATGAATCATAAGAAATTTTGATAAAAATTGGGTCTTACAATGACAGTCAGGGAACACAAGCTGTTGGAGCAATTTGCTAGCCTCAGTTTGGGTGTTGTGCCTTCTGACATGGATACAGACTATGTGATAGCTAGTCTACGCTTGGAGCTCGATCTGTTGGACAGGATCAGACAGAATCAGCAGGTTGATCCGTATTGTATTAAGATGTTTAGTGGGATGCAGACAGACATGATGACTGATTTTGAGTTAAGTACAAATGGATTGCTGAGGTTTAAGGGTAGATTTTGGATTCCCGATTACCCAAAGCTCAAAAGATTGATATTGGCGGAAGCACATTCGTCGAGGTACACATTACATCTAGGGAGTAACAAGATGTCACGACCCTCCATGATTTAACCAAACCACTATAATTTTAATTTTATTTTATTTAACCAAACCACTCGTATACATCACTGTGCTGTTTATATGTTTAGATACAGAACCATACAAAATATGTATACTTGTCGAACGATAGGAAAAGGCAGCGGGCAATAGGAAATACTATCCCTCTCTCGTAATCACTCTACTGCGGATGCTCTATAGAGAGGTGTAAAAAAAAGGGGTGACCTCACAGCTCAGTAAGAAAATCAGGTAAGCAAGTAGACATCTGCACTATCTACTCAAAATAATGCTATGCCTCGAAAACATCATTTCCTTAACTCACTTTAAAAGCATGTCTTCAATATATATATATACTTGTACAGATTAAATCCCATGTACAGAAATCATGCTTTCGTTCTCAAATGTAGGTATGTAGTGCAAAATAATGCATCTTTATAATATTACAATGCCTTTAGATAAATCATGCCATTGATATTCAAATCATAGTAAATATGGCATTTAAATCATTCACAACACAACAATCGAATTTTGACCCATCCCTCAGGTCTATCCATATCATAAATAAATCAGTTAGGTGATATATTATGTGAGACTCTGTGGTGAAATGCAAGAATATCCTGAACTATAGCCATATCCTATAATGGTGATCCCAGGTAACACAGATCTCGGTGCTTGCAACGGGAGAGGGGTCAGTCCATCATATCGCCAGCTATCAACTCCTCAACTCCATAACACCACACTGTACAGTGTACTCCATGCCACTCCCGCAGTACAATGTACTGTGTGGACCCTACATAATAGTCGGGGTGCCTGCCATAGGTCTTAGCCCTCATACCATGGAAAAGGAATACCACGTCTCTAAATTCACATGCGAACATCTTATAGTGTGACACTCAGTCTACACGAAGAAATCAAGCATGGTTTTTCAACATGTCTTAGATATCACATAAAATACAGTGCATGCCTTTGAGCGCGACTCATAGTCAACACTCCACTCAAACACTGTTTCACAGCATAAACTCAATCTCTAGTGTGAGTAAACCTCCAACAACTAGGTCATGCATAGTTCATGTATCAAATCCAGTACGAGCAATAGCTCCAGTACCATGCTATGCATAAAACTCATCAAATCAAGTACGAGCAATAGCTCAAGTACTATGTTATGTATAAATCATGAAGAATCGAGTACAAGCAATGCTCTAGCACTCTGTCATGCATCTCATGTAAAATTTGAGTACGAGCTAATTGCTCCAGCACTCTCTCATGCATAAATCATATAAAACTGAGTACGAGTAATAACTCCAGCTCTCTCTCATGCATGTCATGGAAATCCAGTGCGAATCATACCTCAGCACTAATATATGAGGAAAATATATGAAATCAAGTGCGAGCTATGCTCTAGCATAATTAATTCTCACATAATTCAATAGATGGTTCTTTAAAAAGGGATGATTTTCAAAATATCAAAATCAGCATTATAAAGCGTGTTATTTCTCATTAACCATGAAATCATTAGCCCATCTACCTACTCTTCTGCTAAGCAGTAGCAAAAACACTCAAAATGGTGGTTTTGATGCTTTTTACAACTTTTCCCGAAAGTTGACTTTTTTCTTAACTAGGGGTAAAATCGTAATTTGCCACTATAATTATTATGCACTTTCTCTGACCCTCAGAGTTTTTAAGTGAATGTAAAAGCAGACAAAAATACGTGCAGGTATCTCTAACTACTCACAAAAGTCCCTTACTTGCAATCACTCGAGAAATTTTACTTTCTCAACGCTGCTCGATCCAACAGTCTGATTCACGCCTCCAATAATCTCTGGAGCTGTATATAATCATTTATTAGGTTAATTACACTTTTCCTACTATATTTCATATTAAATACAGTCTATTTTACTTAATGGGCTTTAATAAACCTTAATGGGCCTAACTATGCCTTAAGCCTATTTTCATTTTACTATTCATTTTCGTTGAGTCTATTGGGCTTGTGGGGTCCACCAAATCTTATTGGGCTTGTCTGATACCCATTACATCACATTGGGTAGAAAACAATAGGGCTTGTCCATAGGACTTCTCGACCACATGCCATGGCCGAGAGCATCCCATGTCGTCGGTCACACCATGGCATGCCGTCCATGTCCATTTGTTTAGCCAATTCACTTAGGCATTTTCACAAACACTTGGTTGGTAATGTTCTTAAGCTTCACTTAGTTCATTTAGGCATTTTATCAAACACCTTGATTGCCAACTAAATTCATGTATCAATTAATCAAAGTGATTAATTCTAACTATACCATAATCATGAACACATATACATCAACTCATTTATGCCTTAAAATCATATGGGCATTCATCAATTTATCTCTACTCCCTCTCGGTCAAACCATGTTCATAGTGATTCCATATGTTTGAATGCTTAAAACATATACCAATATACTTAAAATCGTTCATACATTAACATATATGAATTTGAAAGCTTGGAATTATACCTAGTATTTGTGTTCACACTTGGCCGAAACTTTGAAGCCTCATGGTTTGAACACTATGGCTCCTTGATAGCCAATTCCAACATATGTCACTCTCCTCTCAATTTGGAATAACTTTCATGAAGAATACAAGTTCCAAATATTCCTAAATTCTATTGATTTCTAGTGAGAGAAAGCTTGGATAAATGTGTTTTAATGGTTTCTTCTTCTATCCGAAAATGATATGTTGAAGAAGACAATGTGGTGGATGATTTTATAAGCCATATACTTAGCCATTAAGCCTTACTTTCCAGCCATCAAAATTGATTTTTAAAAAGCTTAGGTAATAGTTATCATTTTGGACTTTGTTACCTTTCATTAATGGCTTTTAAGTTATACTAACGGGCTTTTTAATTGGGCTTCTCGATTTGGGCTTTCCTAATGGGCTTTCGGGCTGAATTTTTAATATACATCAGGCCTTTAATTGTCTAAATATTTGGCCTACCAATCGGTCCAACAATTCGGTCTAAGGGACCTGAGAATTTCGATCTACACTTAGTATACCTTAATGGGCTTTAAAATCTTCATTTTGGCTCATTACGTTTTTATCCATTAAATTTAATCCGGTATCCATCAGAATAAATTTTCCTTACTTTTGAGGATGATTATCTTGCATTCTGACCAAAATTATTTTCCCCAAATTTTTCTCCATACTTAGCTTAATTTTTAACCATGGTTAGTCAACTATGGTAAAAATCCACTTTTCTTAACTATAGTTGACTTTTTCCTTAATCATTGATCAAGTTGACTTTTCTCAAAATTTTGAAAAGTGTCATATCTTATGTCTTACACTCTCGTATTTACATTTTGGCCATTTTCGATAGGTGAATACACCCGAAATACCTTAAATCGTCAAAAAGGTATATTTTACCCCTTTTTGGCTTTTACTCTTGTTCTCTGTGTTCGGGCCTAAATCAAACTGACTTTCCTTTATGAGCTCTCTATATCATCATTTTATAAGTTCTCATATTCAGTTAGAATGATTCAAATCCACTCGGTTTAACCTGTGGCTCTTATAGCTCACATTAGGCTTTTATGTAGCTTATAAGTGTTAAATCATTTCACATACACTTTAAATCTAGTAAATACTCTTCTAATGATTCATCTATAATAATAGAGTGTTTATACACATAGGAATCATAAGGAACAAGCTACAAAAAATACAGGTGTGACACAAGATGTATCAGAACCTCTAGAAGGTGTACTGGTGGTCGGGTATGAAGAAAGACGTGGCAGAGTTTGTGGTGAAATGTCTCGTATGTCAGCAGGTGAAGGTAGAGCATCAGAAGCCTGCAGGGTTATTACAGCCTCTACCTATACTGACATGGAAATAAGAGCATATCACCATGGATTTCGTGATGGGTTTACCGAGGACCTGCAGGAATCACGATGCTATATGGGTGATCGTTGATAGAATGACAAAGTCAAGCCACTTTCTAGCTATGAGAGCTACCGATACTCTAAGTTCATTGGCAGAGTTTTATGTACGCGAGGTAGTGAGGTTACATGGTGTTCTAGTGAGCATAGTCTCTAATAGGGATTCCCGCTTCACTTCCCACTTTTAGGAACATTTTCAGGAAGCCATGGGAACCTAGTTGAGTTTGAGCACCGCTATCCATCCTCAGACAGATGGTCAGTCAAAGAGGACTATACAGACTCTAGAGGATATGTTGAGAGCGTGTGTGCTGGATTTTAGAGGCTCCTGGGATGATCACTTGCCATTAGCCAAATTCTCCTATAATAACAGTTATCATTCGAGTATCGGGATGGCACCGTATGAGGCTTTATATGGCCGTAATGTCGTTCCCCTATTGGATGGGAAGAAGTGCGTGACCGAATGATTTTTGCTCCTGATTTGGTTACACAAGCCTCTGAGGATGTTCATTTGATTATAGAGAGACTGAGGGTAGCTCAGAGCAGACAGAAGAGTTACACTGACAGGAGATGGAGGCCACTAGAGTTTACGATTGGTGAGTCGGTATTTTTGAAGGTTTCTCCTTCAAGGGTATAGCGAGATTTGGAAAGAGAGGAAAGTTGAGTCCTCGCTACATTGGACCCTTTGAGATACTTGATAGAGTGGGAGATAAGGCCTATAGGTTGGCATTGCCACCAGACTTATCAGGTGTACATAATGCCTTCCACATTTCGATACTTCGGAAGTATCACCCGGATCCGACACATGTGATTAGTTATGAGCCGTTGGAGCTCAGATAAGACATGCCATATGTTGAGAGATCGATTCAGATACTAGATAGGGAGGAGAAAGCCTTGAGATAGAAGACTATCGGATTAGTGAAGGTTCTCTGGCAGCATCACACTTCAGGGTAGGCTACTTGGGAGCTAGACAGTCTGATACGAGAGAAGCACCCCCAGCTGTTTGATTACTAACTTGGTTCTAATTTAGAGGACCAAATTTTCTTAGTTGGGGAGGATTGTAAGACCCATATTTTATGTAGGTTGTTCCTTATGATTTCTATGTGTACGAACACTTTATTTCGTTAGTGGAATCATAAGAAGAGTATTTACTTGATTTAAGTGTTACTGAAATGATTTAACACTTATAAGCTACATATAAGTCGAAAAAGGGCTATAAGAGCCACATGGATAAACCGAGTGGATCTAAATCATTCTGAATCCAACGAATAACTTAAAATGAGAAAATAATGGGAGCTCATGAAGGAAAGTCGGTTTGATTTGGTCCTAAACATAGAGAACATTGAGTAAAAGCCAGAAAGAGTAAACGAGTCCGAAATGGTCCGTTTAAGGTATTTTAGGTATATTCACCTACCGGAAATGGCCAAAATGTCACGCTCTTCTCCCACACATGACCTACCGAAATCACCACAAATTTTTTGTATTTCACTTACCTCTTCTTCTGCCATCTCTCACATCAAATGTTGGGCTGTGATTCGATATTAGTCACCCGTTCACACTCATTCACAATATATATAAAATTTAATATCTTTTCTATAATATAACTCTTGTACATAAATACAATTCTTTGCACATATACATCCCGACCATACATTAATTTACATAGTTGTGCCTATACAATGTTCAGTACAAAATGTTCGTGTGTGTATACCTCTAGCAAGATGGATGAGGAGTGGATCAAGGAAATATCAGTCCTCAACCATGTCCACCTACTGTGGATGCTCTGAAAAGGGGGAAATAATAAGGGGGTGAGCAAACAACGTGCTCGGTAAGGAAATCAGGCAAGCAAGTAGATAACCGCACTATCTACAAAATACTATGCTTATACCTCGGAATCTTTTCCTTACCTAATTGTATCTAAAGCATGCATCTCTCTCTCAAAGCTATATGCAATATATATATATATATATATATATATATAGATGTAAAACATCAGTTATAAAACTGGTAATATGCTGGTTTAATAAATCTCAGCATTTTATGCAAAACACTGCATTTCTCATTTAATTTCACACAAATCACATTGATCATGTCATTTACTTAAATCAAAATAGTATGGCATTTATCATGTTTAAAAACATGGAAATCTGGGCCTCACCCATCCCTCGAGTTACCCTTTTCACAATTCACAAACTCATATGTTTATATCGTAAAACCATGTGGTAATTCATTCAAGAAATCTCAATATACATAGCATGAAAAGAAAACAGAGATAGACGACTACATGTTCCGAGTGTATGATCATAACTCATTTTTCGTGATCCCAAGCTACACAGTACTCTATGTGCGGGGTCTCACAATTGCTGTAACAGGAGGTGGGTCAAATCTCGTCCGTCAGCTCTCTACTCAACAGAGGACCTGATCCCAGAGCATACCAGATCCCACTGGATCTCGCATCCACTGCGAACCAGTCCTATCATAGTACATCAAGTACTCATGATACAACGTACCCTATGTGACATACACGGTACACAGTACTCCATAGACCCTATCTCATGGTGGGATGCTCACCATGAGTCTTAGTCCTCAAACCTTGGATATACCTTATAGTCAGGATGTTCGCCATGAGTCTTAGGCCTCATACTATGGGTTATTTCGATAGCCTTCTGCCATATCTGAAAATATTACGCGTGTAAGCATATATATATCAGTGCGACACACAGTCAGCATAGGCTCCCAACACGGTTGTTTCATGCTCTTTTCAATTTCGGTACATATGAGTGAAACTCCCAACATGACCATATCATAATATCACAATCTCTAGTGCGAGCAATGCTCCCAACACTAGGTTATATAAAAAATGAGTATGAGTAAAGCTCCCAATACTCTATGATGTATAATATATGAAATCTGAGTATGAGCAAAGCTCCCATTACTTTATTGTGTAGAACTGAGTATGAGCATAGCTCCCAATACTCTAAAATGCATCAATTGCATTTAAATGTAGTACGAGTAAACACTCAAGTACTATGTGATGCATATCTCAAAATATAGAGAGTAATCTCTAGCACTTATGGTTTTCACACAAAACCAGATAGATGGCTATTCAAATTACAATTCACCCAATTCAAATCAAATAAGCACTCAAATGTACTATTTTCGAATAAACATGAAAGCATTAACCATTCTATCATGCAACTTATGAATCTTAATCATAATAGGTTTCTAAGGTATTTTCACTCTAGTTTTGGATAAAACACACTTATCCTCTATGATTTCTATCACACATCATGCCTATTCATGGGAATTCATATAGCATATAATATCAAAATGCTATTCAAAATACGTGGAGCCATCTCTAGCTACTCACGGAATTCCCTTACCTCGGATCACGTCAAGTGACCTCACTTCCTCGATTCTGCTCACTCTTGCAGTCCGATCAGCTTCCAATGTGATTTCTGAAGCTGTTATATGTATTTACGTTAGTATATCGTATTATACTCGTTTCATTTGCCAAATCTCACTTTAGCATATCATTTTCATTATTCTCTCCTAATATGGTATTATACCACATTTTCCACATAGCTATATTTATTTCTCCTTATTTCCAATATATGTATTTCATAAGATTATCTCATAATCTTCCATACATGCATAATCCATCATCAAATTCATGTTAACAACATTTCCTCATCATTTTCCCATTTTCACACGAATAGCTAGGTCATTCTCCTTTTTCATGATTCTTTCATTTCCAACAGTTGATACATATACCAATAAACTCATCAATACACCTAGTTCAACATTTATCAACTTGGTGCATTAAATCTTACCTAGCTGAGATTTCCTTCCTTTTCACCAAATTGGTACAAATCTTCCTTGCTCTTGAAATCCATGATTTCAATCTCTTGTTTCCAAGTATGTTGTTCTCCTCTTTGCAAAGAACAACTTTGCTTAACTATATCTCACTCAAATCTGATTGCAAACTGAAGTTTTTTAGCTTAGAAATGTTAGGTTACATTTTTGCTCTTGAATGGAATAGTGAAGCTCATGAAAACTGAAGTTCAGAAGTCTAGTATTTATAGAATTGTCTCTATAAGATCGATCTGCTCCCTCAATGAGATTGATCTACCCTGCACTTTTCCTCTCGAAACTGACCTTTCAAACCTAATGAGATAGATCTGTCTCTAAGCATGAGATCGATCTATTCCAAGTCAGTAGCTTAAGGAGATCGATCTGCTCCAAGGGTGAGATCGATCTTCTCCAAGTCAGTAGCATTTGGAGATCGATTTGGCCCTTCAGGGGATCGATTCCTTCTACATAGAATGCTTAGCAGATCGATCTGGCCCTATTGGTGATCGATCTGGCCCTATTGGTGATCGATCTGACCTGTTCCATCTCTCAAATAAGAGCATTTTTTACTCTTCCAGATCGATCTTTCCTTCGATGAGATCAATCTCTCATTCATATTTTCCAAATTTTACTATAGTTTTCTGCAGTAACTCACACCAAACTTCATAAATTTTGCAGCCTTAGTCATTTTCTCATCCATTCACCTTTAAAACTTGAAAATGACATCCATTCATAATTTATATATATTAAAACTTATGTGCATTCATTGTATAACCAAAGGTATACAATACTAAACCAAATGGAAGCACAAAGCTTTACTTAACTCTTGCAACTTCATTTCGTTTTATCAGACTACTCATTTTTCATTCCACTCACATTCCCCACCTTAAAAGAATTTGGTCCTCTAAATTTGAACCAAGTTACTCTACAAATAAATGGGGATATTTCTCTCGCATCAGACTCTCTAGCTCCCAAGTAGCTTCCTCTGAAGTGTCATGCTACTAAAGAATCTTTACTAACTCGATAGTCTTATTCCTCAAGACTTTCTTCTTTCTATCCAGTATCCTCTACATAAGTCAAATCATCCTTGAGCTCTAATGGCTCATACTGAATCACGTGATTTGGATATGGATGATACTTCCTCAACATCGAAACGTGGCAGACATTATGCACTTCCACTAAATCCGGTGGCAAAGCCAATCTATATGCCTTATCTCCCACTCTGTGCAGCATCTCAAAGGGTTCAATGTAGCTAGGGCTCAACTTACCTCTCTTCCCAAATCTTGTTATACCCTTGGAAGGAGAAACCTTCAAAAATATTGAGTCACCTACTGTGAAGTCAAGTGGTCTTCGTCTCTTGTCACCGTCCATCCTTCTAGTTCATAAACAAAACTGGTGCTCCCCAAGGTGAAACACTCGGTCTGATGAAACCCCTGTCCAACAGCTCCTACAACTGTCTCTTGAGCTCCTCCAGCTCAACTAAGGCCATGCGATACGGTGGTTTTGATATAGGTTCAGTACCAGGCACCAAGTCTATATAGAACTCCATCTCTTTGTCTGGTGGCAACCCTGACAATTCATCTAGAAAGACATTTGAGAATTCATTTACCATAGGGATATCTACCAATTCCGGATGTACCTTATCCGTATCAACCACGTACATAATAATACCTTCAATATATTCATTTCCTAGTTAGCATAGTACATTATCAATTACAACCATAATTATCACTTTTATTTCTTTTCATCAAATTTTACAACATACTTTTCAGGGTTAGGAAACATAACTGTCTTAGCATAACAATCTAAAACAACATGGTTTGATGATAACTAATCCATTCCTATGATTACATCGAAATCACTCATGCTTAACAGTATCAGATTGGCTGTCATATCCTTTTCCCCTACTTTCAACTTACAATTATTTAACACATACTCCACTAGCTGACTATTATCCATAGGTGTACTTATCAACATCATCTTACTCAAAGGTGTACGCTCTACATGCTTTTCTATCTTACATACAAATGAAGGCGATAAAATGAATGCATGGCACCGCGATCAATTAAAACATGTTCTTCTAAATCATATATTAAGATGTTACCTCTAATCACATCCGATGAAGCATCAACTGTTCCCTGGTCTAAAGCATGTACTCGTCCTCTTCTCATGACTTGCTTTCCCTTCTCTTCTGCAGTCACTCTCCTCCTCGAAGCAGACGTATCAGCTGGAGCTCTCTCAGGCTCCTTACCTTTTTGTGGGGTAATATCATGTCACGACCTAAATTACCTAAAAATCAGAGTAAATTTTTTTGCTTTTTCATTTATTATTTAATTCTTACCTTTCACTCATCGTGACCATCCTACAAACAGTTGGGCTATGATTCGGTGTTAGTCACCTCTTACCCATTTACCATTCCATTTCCATATTCACATTCATATATCAGAGTTTACTATCTTTTGACTTTAACTAAATACATACACAATGGTATTTATAACTCTATATCCTCGACATCATATCCGTTTACAGTATTGTGCATTACATATTTAGATACAAAACTATACAAATGTGTATACCTAACTCTCGATGGGAAGCAGCGGGTACCAAAAATACAAGTCCTCAGTCACTCACTAACTTCCGCGAGTGCTCTGAAAAGATAGGAAAATAAGGGGGGTGAGCAAACCACATGCTTAGTAAGGCAATTATGCAAGTAAGTAGATAGCTCGACTATCTACATGCTCATAATGCCATTCCCCTAAAAATCCATTTCTTTTCATTAAAATCTTAAGCACAAAATCATGAATACATCAATGACTTAGTTTATAAAACTGTTCGTGCATATATAAATCATACTACTTATGCATTAATAGCATTTTATGTGACATTAGTAAATCATACTTAGCATGAATTTAATCAAAATCATGCACTCTTTCATGTCATGTAAGACAAATCATGAATTTGAAATGAAAGCATGGAAAACATCGTCATGCTACTACATTTAAATCATTTCATTAAAACTGCAGTATAAACTAACCCTTCCGGGTCAATCATCTCATAAAATAATTCATTAAAATTCATTATAAAACTTCGGTTATAAAACCACCCTTCTTTCAGGGTCACATGTCATAAAATCATAAAATCGGGGGCCTGACCCCTCCCTCGGGTCTACCCTGGTCTATCGACCAATAGTTATATCATGTGAGACATGTAGGTGACTATCAGTAACAACAGAGGACTATGGCCATAACCTCGTGATCCCTGGCAACACGGTACCTAGTGTACGGGGTATCACACCTGAAATGGGAGGTGGGTCGGTCCTACCCGCCAGAACAGCATAACATCAAGATTGCAAGGGCAAGGCTTGCTGCCTCTGGCTAATGCCACTCCACTTCAACAATCCCCACGGTACAGCGTACTCCGTGTGACATACACGGTACAACGTACTCTGTGAACCTAAGCTCAGTCAAGGGTACCTGCAATAGGTCTTATCCACCTATATCATCTCTGTCTCAGTATGCAGGTGTGAGCATATCATCTCACTATAACACATTCTACAGGAGGCTACAACACTGCTATATGCATGTAATATAAATCACTGTGCGAGCGAAGCTCTAGCACGGCTCCATGCATATCCATGATATCTGAAAATCTCGTGCGAGCGAAGCTCTAGCACAGTGTCACAAAAATTAGTAAAATCTACGTATGAGTAGTACTCTAGTACGACTTAAAAATGAATTATAAATCCATAGAAAATCACGTGCGAGCAATGCTCCAGCACGAATGAATGCTCAAGTAATCAAAACTTCGTACGAGGAACGCTCCAGTACGGCTTAGGCATAAATACATCAAATCTCATGCGAGTTACACTCTAGCACGGCTTTTATGCAATATTATAACAAAACAGGATGTGAGTTACGCTCCAGCACCTTTCATGCATGTCAAATCATAAAAACTAGTGCCAGTAATCGCTTCAGCACCTTTTTATGCATATCAGGTCAAAACAAGTCAAAACATGTCAAAACAGAGTATGAGCTAGGCTCCAGCACTTCTGATGCATTTCACAAGAATAAAAATCATTGCGAGCAACAGCTCTAACACATTTCATGAATATGATGTCACACAAATCAGTGGAGTAACCGCTTAAGCACATTTATGCACACTCACAAACTTAGATATAGTGCGAGGTACGAGCCAGCACTATCTGTTTCCATATAAACTTGATAGTTGACATATTTTCCAAAGAAAATTCCATTTAATTATTAATAACACTTACGTAGTGTTATCATGTGAAATTCATGCAATTACTGGCCAATCTATCGATTTGCTTTGATTAAAACCAATAAAATTCCTTAAACATAAAAGTCCTTAAATCATGCATTTCATGCATGTCATGCTTTCACCATCCTTAGGTGAACTTCCCTCAATAGGGGTAAAATAGTCTTTTTACTAATTTCGAGTCCTTAAATTTTTTAAACCATTTTTAGGACCTCTGTACAATATCAATGTATACATACATATTCAGTGTCTACAAAAGCTATATAAAGTACGTGTAGCTACCTCTAGCTACTCACACAATTCCTTTACCTCATTTTCTCTGTACAGTCTGACCTTTTCACTGATGACTCGTCACGCAGTCTGATTTGCTCTGAATCCAATCCCCAAAACTGTGGATACATATTCATCAGGTCAAATACAATACAATTAACTATATTTCATATTTTTTTGGGCTTAATTTAAATCATTTCGCCCGTTTACCCATATTGGGCTCGATTGCACCATAATGGGCCTTAATCGACCTTAAGCCCGTTTTCCACTTACTATTCACATTATCGACGCCTATTGGGCTCATTGGGCCTATCAAGATTTATTGAGCCCAATTCTAAATTCTTGGATATCTCATTGAATTATTTACAACAATTTATCTAAATTTCCATAATTTAATTCATTTAATGCTGAAATTAAATCCGTAATTTATGAACACGCATAACGATACAAAATTATCATAAATAAAGGTTACTTACCCGTGATTCCATGATAGTACACAAATCGAGGCTGTCTCGAGCTCTCATTCTACGTCAATTGTCGAGCAACATAATTAAATATTTTTTCGAGTAAATTTTTAGTCGGATAGTAATCAAATTAAATATTCCAAAATTTAAATCGGTCAATTTCGACCGCTTACCGTCTTACCCGTAGCTCGATTCCATCACTAAAATTTTTCTCCAATTTTTCCTCTTTTTCTTTTTCCCTTTTTTCTTCTTTTTCCTTTTCTTTTTGGCTAAACCGGTTCGGTCCGGTTCTGTCCGATTTGGTCAGTTCGGTGACTCACCGGTCGGTTCTCCATTGGTTTCCACCGCCAACAGCTCCGCGGGGTCATCCGCAACTCGAATCTGGGGTTGGTTTAGTCCAAGGTCGTCGAAAAGTGGCCGGTCCGACTCTTCTCCTTTCCGCCGTCGATATTGTTTCTGTTTTTCATCGTTTTCCGGCGCTAGCTGCCGTCCCACCGGTCGATTCAGCCGCTGATAGGCCGGTCTTGGCGTGGCGCACCTTTGGCTGGCGGTGGTCGGGCCTAGATCGGCGTCGGTCACCGGGAAACTCTCTTTCTCTTCTCGGTTCTCTTTCTCTTCAATTTCTTTCTCTTTCATAGCCGATCGCCGGCCAGTTGGTGTCGGTGGTGGCTCGGCTGGGCTTCCTTTGGCTAGGTTGCCACCGACCGCCTCTTCTCGGTGGCCGTCGGTGAGGCAGGGGGAAGCTCGGCTTCCTCGCTGTCTGCGTTTCCAGTATTCGTGTTTTGCGAATTCTTTCTTTCTTTTTTTTTTCTTTTTTAATTTTAATTTAATTTTAATTTTTTTATAATTTATTTTTATTATTATTTTAATCAATATTATATTATTATTTTACCAAAATATCTGAAAAAATTATATTTAATTCATTTAATTCGTAAATGAATTTATTAGTCCGATTTTACCTTTTCGGTATATTTTTCTAATATTTTCGAGCTCGTTTTTTCGAGGCGAAAATTCTGATAAATTCTAATAAATTCATATCTTGATCAATTTAATCCTAAATTTAATTATTTCTTCGTTATTAATTAAGATTTCTCAAGCCATTATTTTTAATTAAATTTTCTTGTCCCGATCAATACCGAATTTCAGTCTTTTGACCATTTTACCCTTGCATGTGTTCAGGAATACCATTTCAATCCTTTTACATTTGTCATTTGCACTCGAAAATTTTTATTCATTCCTTTTTGCTATTACGATAAAAAAATCGGGTCTTACAATCTCCCCCACTTAAAAAATTTGGTCCTCCAAATTAGAACCAAGTCAAATGGGTCCATAAACAACTCAGGGTACCTCTATCACATCATACTCTTTAATTCTCATGTAACTTTTTTCGGAGTGTAATTCTACCAACATACTTAACTAGGGAGATCATCTCAAACCTCAACACTTTCTCCTTCCATCTAATAGTCGAATCGATTTTTCCCAATCATACGTTACACTTTCATTGAACTAAGTTGTTGAAGCTCATATCCGATCACATATGCTAGGTCCGGATATTATTTCTAAAGCATCAAAATATAGGACACATTGTGGATGCCTACTAATTCAGGTGGTAACGCCAACCTGCAGGTCTTAATTCCCACTTGTCCAATCTCTAAAGGAATTCTATCTAACTAAACTCAATACTAATTCACCCTCGGTGAATTCCAATGGTTTCTGTCTCTTGTCAGCATAGCTTTCTGTCTGCTCTGAGGTGTTCTTTATCTCTCATAATCCAACTGAACATCCTCAAAGGGTTGTCTTACCAATTCGAGAACAATTCTCTATCGGTCACCCACTTCTTCTCATCTAAATCGGGGAATAACCCCTACAGCCATACAATGCCTTATATAAACAAGTCATCTCGATACTCAAGTGACAACTGTCACTATTGGCGAATTCGATTAGTAACAACTGATCATCCCAGGAGCTTATAAAATCAATGGCACACTCTCTCATGATATCCTCCAGAACATGTACAGTCCTCTCTGACTGACCATCTGTCTGAGGAAGGAAAGCTGTGCTAACACTCAGTCAGGTTCCCATAGCTTCCTGAAAAATGTTTCCAGAAGTGGAAAATGAAGCGGGAATCCCTATCTGAGACCATGCTCACTGGAACGCTACATAACGTTTCACAATTTTCCATACACATAAATCCGCCTACGTACTCAGAGTATCTCAGGATTTCCATAGCCAGAAGGTGGGTAGACTTAGTCAATCTATCGACTATCACCCAGATAGCCTCGTGATCCATTCGGGTCCTCTGTAACCCATCACGATATCCATGGTAACTTGTTCCCATTTCCTTGTCAATATAAGTAAAGGCTGCAATAACTCTGCAGACTTCTATTGCTCTACCTTACTCTGCTGACATACGAGATATTTATCCACAATCTCTACAATGTCTCTTTTCATACCTGACCACCAATACACTTTTCAGAGATTCTGATATATTTATTATTTCTTGGATGCACTGTATATCCCGAAGAGTGAGCTTCTGACAATAACACTATCTCATCAACTGTGGTCCTGGGGAGCACTTATACTGTCTCTGAACCTCTGTAAGTCATCATCACTCACTGTGACCTCTGTCATTATACCCATCTGAATCTAACCCACACCATCGACACCATGCCGATCATCGCGCTAGCCTGGCAAATTCGGTCACACAAATCCGGTTCTAACCTCAGTCTAGCTGTCATAACATCACCGTCATCATCAGAAAGGATCACATCACTACTAAGGCTCACAACTACACTAGCAGCTCATGCTCCCTGACCATCATATGTGATACCATCCCGAGGCTCTTTCTACTCAAGGCATCAACCATTACATTAGCGTTTCCTGGGAGGTACAATTTTCACAATCATAATCCTTAGAAGCTCTAACCCTCTTGGTTATCTCATATTCTACTCTTTCTATTAAAACATATACTCGGGGCTCTTATGATCAGTACATACTCGACATTTCTCACCGTATAAGTGGTGGCGCCATACTTTCAGTGTAAACGCTATGGCTGCCAACTCTAAATCATGGGTTTGATAGTTTCCCTCATGGTCCTTGAACTCTCTGGATCTATAAACGACTATCTTCCCATTTTACATTAATACACAGCCCAATCCCTATTTTGAGGTATCCATACACACTGAAACCTCTTGAGTTATTGGTTATGGTGAGAATAATTACGGTGGTCGGTTTATTCCTTCAATATACCAAAACTCACTAAAGCTACTTTCATACTTATCATCCCATTCGTATGTAATCCTTTTCTGAACAAGATGTGTCAACTGAGAAGCCATTTCGAGAAACTCACAACACCTCGTTTGTAAGACAGTTTCCTGTTTGCTACTCATGCTCTTCCCTGGACTTCGAATACATTAAAATATCATCGCTAAAGATGACAACCGATCAATCTAGGTAAGGTTTAAATACCTTATCATAGTCGAGTTCCACTAATTATTCCAATTTCCCATATCCTTAACCTACGTACGCATAAACGTAAAATGTCATTTCGAAATCGTTTCCGTTCAAGATACTAACCCGCATCATTTCTTTGCTCTTATATTAACGGCTTTTATAAGATTTTAATTTTTAAACATTCATGATTAATCGAATTCTATATTTCTTTATCGTACTAGTAAAGGTACCCAAATTTTAAATGTATATATTACGACTGTCGATTTCAATTTATATGTTATGTGTGCGCTTCTAGACGCTGTCAAATCTTCAGGCGGGGAGATATTTTGAAATACCTTTATTAACCCTCAGACTTGACCACATGGACTGGGTGTAGATATATCCCCTCTTATCCTTGGCTGCAATTCATATTCACTACATATGGCTTAATCAAAATTACTTTACATATCAAAGATATCCTTACTTTGCATACGCCTCTTATTCCACTATATCTCGTATTTGGGATCTATCACATCTCAAAGTTTATCTCCTTTCATATATCACTTATAACAAACACTTTCATTACTTGTTAAAACTACAATACACTTTTCAGTGATGTTTTCACCCCTATTTTCAACTTACAATCTCTATACCCATATTCAGTTAGTGATAATCATCTAACCATCATCATCTTGCTTACGGGTACAGTCTTCACATCTTTCACTCGTTTATAAGCAACTGAAAGTGGTATGAATAAATGTGTGGTACCAGGATCAATTAAAATAATTACTTCATTATTCATAACCAGTGTGGTATCTTCCACCACATCTGATGAAACATCAGTAGTGTCCTGGTCCAAGACATACACTCGCCCTCGTCCAACATCTTATTTTCGTAGTAACAACCACATATTCTACACTTCTTACACTTGCTACACTGCTTACACTGCTACGGAGCAGGTCGGGGTCCTCAAATCACAAAACCTCTCAAAAGTACTGTATTTGGATACACTGGGGCCTTACCAATCATCTTACCCCGTGACTCATCAGCTCTAAGCTTTTACTAACTACCTTTTTCCCATTCTGACATCCTTGTCATTCTCTATTCTCTTTTTGTCTCAATTTCAGCCCTTACTACCTTTCCCAATCTCAGAGGTGTGTAACTCATGATCTTATTCATACAACTGTAGTCTGCGCACTGCCTCGGCATAGTTAGTGATATCTAACGGGCTAATCAGACTCTAATTGACAATCTGAGCCCTTCCATGAACTTTCAGACATCCCGACTCTCACTGTTCATAGTATCGGAGTCATATCTGCCCAGGAATATAAACTGAGTTTCATACTCATCAATCAATCAGTTCCTCTGGGTCAGAGTAAAGAATTTAATATGTAATTTCCTTTAAGTGTCCGAGATATTCTATCATCGCGATACATCTAAAATTATTTTCCATATACATTTTGGATGTCTAACTTTTAAGATGGGTCGAGCGGACATCCACCAATACTCTGACTCGCCCTCAAATCTCATACATACCATGAGCAATTAGCTCCATAATATTCTCCACACTTCTCTCCAACCTCGCGAAGCGTGACTCAATACTATCCGATCTCTCTGTGAGACTCATCCGATCTCTCTTTCGGACTCTGTGGGGCATGCTCAACATTAGCCTCCACGTCAATCTCATCTTAAGTCTCATGTGAAAATTCAGTACGACTCTCGGGCCTACCTCTACGGCCTCGAGCTCGTGTACTCGCCTCTCTACCATAGCGGCTATCAGTTAATGAGTCTATTCTTGCATTCCAACCAAATTCTTAACTGCACTTCCATCTCGATATACACAATTGTATCTAAACAATGCAAAGTACATGGGGATGCAAACTTTCTTAACCACTAACACCGACTCATATTAGGCCAACTCCGCTCTGATACCATTAAACTTGTCACGACCTAAATTACCTAAAAATTAGAGTAAATTTTTTTGCTTTTTCATTTATTATTTAATTCTTACCTTTCTCTCATCGTAACCATCCTACAAACAGTTGGGCTATGATTCGGTGTTAGTCACCTCTTACCTATTTACCATTCTGTTTCCATATTCACATTCATATATCAGAGTTTACTATCTTTTGACTTTAACTAAATACATACACA
The DNA here is from genome assembly GCA_033439115.1 of Firmiana major. Taxonomy (NCBI): domain Eukaryota; kingdom Viridiplantae; phylum Streptophyta; class Magnoliopsida; order Malvales; family Malvaceae; genus Firmiana; species Firmiana major. The sequence goes on along the minus strand of CM065907.1, from coordinate 34,876,217 downwards.
ATGGTATTTATAACTCTACATCCCCGACATCATATCCGTTTATAATACTGTGCATTACATATTTAGATACAAAACTATACAAATGTGTATACCTGACTCTCGATGGGAAGCAGCGGGTACCAAAAATACAAGTCTTCAGCCGCTCACAAACTACCGCGAGTGCTTTGAAAAGATGGGAAAATAAGGGGGTGAGCAAACCACATGCTCAGTAAGACAATTATGCAAGTAAGTAGATAGCTCCACTATCTACATGCTCATAATGTCATTCCCCTAAAAATCCATTTCTTTTCATTAAAATCCCAAGCACAAAATCATGAATACATCAATGACTTAGTTTATAAAACTGTTTGGGCATATATAAATCATACTACTTATGCATTAATAGCATTTTATGTGACATCAGTAAATCATACTTAGCATGAATTTAATCAAAATCATGCATTCTTTCATGTCATGTAAGACAAATCATGAATTTGAAATGAAAGCATGGAAAACATCGTCATGCTACTACATTCATATCATTTCTTTAAGACTGCAGTATAAACTAACCCTTCCGGGTCAATCATCTCATAAAACAATTCATTAAAATTCATTATAAAACTTTGATTATAAAACCACCCTTCTTTCAGGGTCACATGTCATAAAATGATAAAATTGGGGGCTTGACCCCTCCCTCGGGTCTACCCTGGTCTATCAACCAATAGTTATAACATTTGAGACATGTAGGTGACTATCAGTAACAACATAGGACTATGGTCATAACCTCGTGATCCCTGGCAACACGGTACCTAGTGTGTAGGATATCACACCTGAAACGGGAGGTGGGTCGATCTTACCCGTCAGAACAGCATAACATCAGGATTGCGAGGGCAAGGCTTGCTGCCTCGTGGCTAATGCCACTCCACTCCAACAATCCCCATGGTACAGCGTACTCCGCGTGACATTCATGGTACAACGTACTCCATGAACCTAAGCTCAGTCAGGGGTGCCTGCAATAGGTCTTATCCACCCATATCATCTCTGTCTCAGTACGCACGTATGAACATATCATCTCACTGTGCACATAGTCTACAGGAGGCTCCAACATGGCTATATGCATGTAATATAAATCCCTGTACGAGCGAAGCTTTAGCACGGCTCCATGCATATTCATGATATCTGAAAATCTCGTGCGAGCGAAGCTCTAGCACGGTGTCATAAAAATCAGTAAAATTTGCATACGAGTAGCACTCCAGTACGACTTAAAAATGAGTTATAAATCCATAGAAAATCACGTGCGAGCAATGCTCCAGCATGAATGAATGTTCAAGTAATCAAAACTTCGTACGAGGAACGCTCCAGTACGGCTTATGCATAAATACATCAAATCTCGTGCGAGTTACACTCTAGCTCGGCTTTTATGCAATATTATATCAAAACAGGATGCGAGCTAAGCTCCAGCACCTCTCATGCATGTCAAATCATAAAAACTAGTGCGAGCAATCGCTCTAGTACCTTTTTATGCATATCAGGTCAGAACAAGTCAAAACATGTCAAAACAGAGTGCGAGCAACCGTTCTAACACATTTCACGCATATGATGTCAAACAAATCAGTGCGAGCAACCGCTCAAGCACATTTATGCACACTCACGAACTTAGATATAGTGCGAGCTACGGGCCAGCACTATCTGTTTCCTTATAAACTTAATAGCTGGCCTATTTTCCAAAGAAATTTCCATTTAAATAAAAATAACACTTACGTAGTGTTATCATGTGAAATTCATGCAATTACTGGCCAATCTATCGATTTGCTTTAATTAAAACCAATAAAATTCCTTAATCATAAAAGTCCTTAAATCATGCATTTCATGCATGTCATGCTTTCACCATCCTTAGGTGAACTTCCCTCAATAGGGGTAAAATAGTCTTTTTACCAATTTCGAGTCCTTAAAATCTTTAAACCATTTTTAGGACGTCTATACAATATCAATGTATACATACATATTCAGTGTATACAATAGCTATTTAAAGTACGCGTAGCTACCTCTAGCTACTCACAAAATTCCCTTACCTCATTTTCTCTGTACAGTCTGACCTTTCCACTGATGACTCGTCACGCAGTCCGATTTGCTCCGAATCCAATCTCCGAAACTGCGGATACATATTCATCAGTTCAAATACAATACAATTAATTGTATTTCATATTTTTCTGGGCTTAATTTAAATCATTGGGCCCATTTATCCATATTGGGCCCGATTGCACCATAATGGGTCTTAATCGACCTTAAGCCCATTTTCCACTTACTATTTGCATTATCGAGGCCTATTGGGCTCATTTGGCCCATTAAGATTTATTGAGCCTCATTCTAAATTCTTGGATATGTCATTGAATTATTTATGACAATTTATCTAAATTTCCATAATTTAATTCATTCAATGCGAAAATTAAATCCGTAATTCATCAACACGCATAATGATGCAAAATTGTCATAAATAAGGGTTACTTACCCATGATTCCATGATAGTACACAAATCGAGGCTGTCTCAAGCTATCGTTCTGCGTCAATTGTCGAGCTACACAATTAAATATTTTTCGGGTAAATTTTCAGTTGGATATTAACCAAATTAAATATTTCAAAATTTAAATCGATCAATTTCGACCTCTAACCGACTTACCTGTAGCTCGATTGCATCACTGAAATTTTTCTCCAATTTTTCCTCTTTTTCTTTTTTCATTTTTTCTTCTTTTTCCTTTTCTTTTTGGCTGAACCGGTTCGGTCTAGTTCAACCCGGTTCAGACTGCCGGTTCAGTTCGGTTCGACCGGTTCGGTGACTAGTCGGTCGATTCTCCACCCGTTTCCACCGCCAGCAGCTCCGCGAGGTCGTCCGCAGCTCGAATCTGGGGTTGGTTTCGTCCAAGGTCGCCGGAAAGTGGCCGGTCTGACTCTTCTCCTTTCCGCCGTCGGTATCGTTTCTATTTTTCGTCTTTTTTCGGAGCTAGCGGCCGTCCAACAGGTCGATTCAGCTGCTGATCGGCCAGCTTTGCGTGGCGCATCTGCGACTGGCGATGGTCGGGCCTATATCAGTGCCGATCACCGGGAAAACTCTCTTTTTCTTCTCGGTTCTTTCTCCTCGATTTCTTTCTCTTTCACCGCCGATCGCTGGCCCGTTGGTGCCGATGGTGGCTCGGCTGGGCTTCCTTCAGCTGGGCTGCCGTCGGCTGCCTCTTCCCAGTGGCAATTGGTGAGGCAAAGGGAAGCTCGGCTTCCTCGCTGTATGCGTTTCCAGTATTCGCGTTTCATGAATTCTTTCTTTCTTTCTTTTTTATTTTAATTTTATTTTTACTTTTTTAAAAAAATTTTTATAATTATTTTAATCAATATTATATTATTATTTTACCAAAATATCTGAAAAAAATTATATTTAATTCATTTAATCCGTAAATGAATTTATCAGTCCAATTTTACCTTTTCGGTATATTTTTCTAATATTTTTGGTCTCGTTTTTTCGAGGCGAAAATTTCGATAAATTCTAATAAATTCATATCTTGATCAATTTAATCTAAAATTTAATTATTTCATCGTTATTGATCAAGATTTCTCAAGCTAATATTTTTAATTAAATTTTCTTGTCCCGATCAATATCGAATTTTGATCTTTTGATCGTTTTACCCTTGCATGTGTTCGAGAATACCATTTCAATCCTTTTGCATTTTCCATTTGCACTCAAAAAATTTTATTCATTCCCTTTTGCTCTTACGATAAAAAAATTGGGTCTTACATATCAATGACCTCTTGGCAAACTCTGGCCACAGTTCCTGGCTTCCTACATCTGAAGCATACACCGCTAAAAATAGGATAAGGTCTACCTCCATGGAATCTACCACATCGACTACATTGCTCATTGGTAGGCCTCAATCCTCCAATCACAACTCGTCTAGCTGGAGCTATAGCCGGGTATGAAGGAAATCTCACAATCTTCTCCTATACTTCTTCGATCCTTAGTTTCTTACCGAAGAGTCTCCTCCCTCCTCAATAACCGAAACCTCGAGTACTGTCACTCACCGGCCTCTTTCTATCTCTGTCTCTATCATTTCCTACTATTCTGAACTCTGATACATTCCTCTCATAATCTTGTTCACAAAGTTGTGCCCTGCGCACTGCCTCATTGTTGGTAGATATGTCGAATAGAACTAGTTTAGACCGCAACACTGGTCTCAATCCATCGATAAACTTACGGACCTTCTTAGTTTTGCTGCTCATGGTGTCGGGTCATATCTTCCTAGAGATAAAATCTGGACTCATATTCGTCCACTGAATGACTCCCCTGACTAATCCTAAAAATTCAGCCTACAGCCTCCGCTAAGCCGTATCTGGAACAAATTGCCTCCTAAAGGCATCCAGAAATATCTCCCAACTGATCTCTGTATGTCAGGCTCTCAGAATGGGTCAGGTGGACTTCCACCAATGCTCTGTCGTCCCCTTCAGTAGGAACGCAGTAAATGCGACCATCTTTGAAGTAAAACACTCAAAGAATCCATACAACTTCTCCATCTCTCTTATCCATTCCTCCGCCAAAGCTAGGTCCTTAATCCCATGAAAAGTTGGAGGTCAAAGTTTTTGGAATTGTCGGAACCTGTCAAGGTCGCAACCATACCCTAATCCCCCAATACCCAAAACTGGTGGAGGTGTAGGTGTACCAAGTGCAGCTGCCTCTGCAGGCGCAATCTCTGTATCTTGTCTATGTCTTCCTAGCATACGCTATGCCAGTATCTCAACAATGGTCTCCAGGCGATGTTCTAATCTCGCGAAACGTGCCTCGGTACTCTCTGGTACCTCAGTTTGACTAACAGTCCCATCTCAGGTCTCTGGCCTACCTTTATGGCCTCGTACCCTACCTCTATCCCCTCAACCACGGCGAGTAATAACCATAATGGCTAAATCTATGCATTTAGAATCATTAATTAGTTTGATTTCCATCTCGTATACAAAATTGTAATTGAACAAAACACAATACTATGGGGATGTATATTTTACTAGTTACTAATATCGATTTAGATCAGACCAACACTGCTCTGATACCATTTCTGTGACGCCCTTCTCCCACACATGACTTACCGAAATCACCATAAAGTTTTTGCATTTCACTTACCTCTTCTTCTGTCATCTCTCACATCAAACGATGGGCCATGATTTGATATTAGTCACCCGTTCACACTCATTCACAATATATATAAAATTTAATATCTTTTCTATAATATAACTCTTGTATATAAATATAATTCTTTGTACATATACATCCTGACCGTACCTTAATTTACATAGCTATGCTTATACAATGTTCAGTACAAAACGTTCGAGTGTGTATACCTCTAGTAAGATGGATGTGCAGCGGCTCAAGGAAATATTAGTCCTCAGTCGTATCCACCTATTGTGGATGCTTTGAAAAAGGGGAAATAATAACGGGGTGAGCAAACAATGCACTCAGTAAGGAAATCAGGCAAGCAAGTAGAAAACCGCACTATCTACAAAATACTATTCTTATGCCTCGAAATCTTTTCCTTACCCAATTGTATCTAAAGCATGCATCTCTCTCTCAAAGCTTTATGCAATATATATATATACATAAATGCAAAACATCAGTTATAAAACTGGTAATATGCTGGTTTAACAAATCTCAGCATTTTATGCAAAACACTGCATTTCTCATGTAATTTCACACAAATCACATTGATCATGCCATTTACTTAAATCAAATTAGTATAGCATTCATCATGTTTAAAAACATGGAAATTTGGACCTCACCCATCCCTCGGGTTGCCCTTTTCACAATTCACAAACTCACATGTTTATATCATAAAACCATGGCATAAAAAGAAAACAGAGATAGGCGACTACATGTTCTGAGTGTATGATCATAATTTATTTTCTGTGATCCCAAGCTACACAGTACTTGGTGTGCATGGTCTCACAAAAACTGTAATGGGAGGTGGGTCAAATCTCTACCGTCAGCTCTCTACTCAACAGAGGACCTGATCCCGGAGCACACCAGTACTCCATATGACATACATGGTACACAGTACTCCATGGACCCTATCTTGTGGTGGGATGTTCGCCATGAGTCTTAGTCCTCAAACATTGGATATACCTTATAGTCAGGATGCTTGCTATGAGTCTTAGGTCTCATACTATGGGTTATGTCGATAGCCCTCTACCATATCTCAAAATATTTCTCGAGTGAGCATATATATGTATATATCAGCGTGATACACAGTCAGCACAGGCTCCCAACACGACTGTTTCATGCTCTTTTCAATTCCAGTACGTGTGAGTAAAACTCTCAACATGACCATATCACAATATCACAATCTCTAGTGTGAGCAATGCTCCCAACACTAGGTTATATAAAACATGAGTATGAGCAAAGCTCCCAATACTCTATGATGTATAATATATGAAATCTGAGTACGAGCAAAGCTCCCAGTACTTTATCATGTAAAATTGAGTATGAGCATAGCTCCTAATACTCTACAATGCATCAATCGTATTTAAATGTAGTACGAGTAAACACTTAAGTACTATGTGATGCATATCTCAAAATATAGTGCAAGTAATCTCTAGCACTTATGGTTTTCACACAAAACCAAATAGATGGCTATTCAAATTACAATTCACCCAATTCAAATCAAATAAGCACTCAAATGTGCTATTTTCGAATACACATGAAAACTTTAGCCATTCTATCATGCAACTCATGAATCTTAATTACAATAGGTTTCTAAGGTATTTTCGCTCTAGTTTTGGATAAAACACACTTATCCTCTATGATATCTATCACACATCATGCCTATTCATGGGAATTCATATAGCATATAATATCAAAATGCTATTCAAAATACGCAGAGCCATCTCTAGCTACTAACAAAATTCCCTTACCTCGGATCATGTCAAGTGACCACACTTCCTCGATTCTGCTCACTCTTGCAGTCCGATCAGCTTCCAATGTGATTTTCGAAGCTGTTATACATATTTACATTAGTATATCGTATTATACTCGTTTCATTTGCAAATCTCACTTTAGCATATCATTTTCATTATTCTCTCCCAATATGGTATTATACCACATTTTCCACAGAGCTATATTTATTTCTCCTTATTTCCAATATACGTATTTGTCACGACCTCTATCCGTGACTTACCAAAAACCACTACAAAATTTTTACTTTCTTTTTACTTTACTTACCTTTCTCTCCTCAACAGTTGGGCTGTGATTCGATATTAGTCACCCATTCACATTCATTCACAATACACATAAAAATTAGTATTCTTTTCGATAACATAAACTGTTATACAGTATTTGTACATATACATCCCGACCGTACAATAATTTACATAACTGAGCTTTTACATTGTTCAGTACAAAATGTCTGAATGTGTATACCTCTCGTAAGATGGATAGGCAGCGGATACATTGAATGCTATACCTCAGTCGGACTCACTCTACTGTGTATGATCTGTAGAAGGGAAAATAAAGGGGGATGAGTAAACGACGCAATTAGTAAGGAAATCATGCAAGCAAGTAGACAACCTCACTATCTACTGAAAATAAGGCTTTGCCTTTCCTTCTCTCATCTCAAAGCATGAATCAAAACTATATAATAGTAGTACAGAATAAAATCCCATGTCCTTTAAATCATGCTGAGTTATCAAATATAGGCATCCTTACAAAACAGTGCATATTTAAAATTTTGGAATCCCTTTATAGAAATCATTGCCATTTACACATAAATCACAGTAAATATGGCAGTTCACAACACAACACCAACCGGTTTCCGACCTATCTCTCTCAGGTCTAACCGTATCATGAAAACAAGTGATATATCATGCGAGACTCAGTGGCTAATGTAATACTCTCCTGGACTATGGCCATATCCTATAATGTGAAATCCTAGGTAACACAGATTTCGGTGTGCGGGTATCACTGCTGTAACGGGAGGGGGGTCAGTCCATCACAACCGCCAGCTATAAACTCCTCAACTGTACAACTCCACACAACACACGGTACAATGTACTCCCTGCCACTCACACGGTACAACGAACACCCGTGGACCCTCTCCTCATGGTCGGGATGCCTGCCATAGGTCTTAGTCCTCACACAATGGAAATACATCATAGTCGGGGTGGTTGCCATAAGTCTTAGCCCTCATACTATGGAATAATGCCACGTCTCTAAATCCACATGCGAACATCTCAACGATGTGACACTCAGTCTACACGGAGGAAATCGTCACGATTTTGCTAACATGTCTTATACATCACATAAAAATTACAGTACGCGTCTTGAGTGTGACTCACAATCAACACTCCGCCTCTTAAACACTGTGTATGCATTTCAAAATATCAAACACTAGTGCGAGTAACCTCTAGCACTAGGTTAATGCATAATTCTCTTTTCAAATCAAGAACGAGTTATTACTCATGTACTATGTCATGTATAAATCATGAAAACTGAGTATGAGCAATGCTCCCAGTACTCTATCATGTAAAACTGAGTATGAACAAAGCTCCCAATACTTTATATCCATCAATCACAAATTGAGTACGAGCAATGCTCCCAGTACTCTAACATGCATAAAATAGCATTAAAATATAGTACGAGTATATACTCCAGTACTATGTGATACATATCTCAAAATATAGTGCGAGTATTCTCTAGGACTTATGGTTTTCACACAAAACCAGATAGATGGCTTATTCAAATCACAACTTTCTCAATTCAAATCAAATTAGCACTTAAATGTACTGTTTCTGCATATACATGAAAACATTAGCAATTCTATCATGCAACTCATGAATTAGGGGTCACTACATGCTTCTAAGGCTTTTTATCCTATTTTTGGATAAAATACACTCATTCTCATTTATCTCTATCACAACAATATATCTCTTTAAGGGAATTCATATAGAGTATAATATCAAAACTCTAATTCAATATACGTGTAGCCATCTCTAGCTACTCATGCAATTCCTTTACCTTGGATCACGTTAAGTGACCTCTCTTCCTTGGTTCTGCTCACTCTTGCAGTCCGATCAGCTTCCAATGTGATTTTCGAAGTTGTTATAAATATTGGCATTAGTATATCACTATATACTCATTTAAATTGCCAAATCTCAATTAAGCACATCATCTCACTATTTTCTCCCAATATGGTATAAAATCCCATTTTCACACAACTATCTTTATTTCTCTTTATTTCCAATATATGCATTTCATAAAATTATCTCATAATCTTCCATACATGCATATTATACCATTAAATCAATGTTAACATCATTTCCTCATCATTACCTCATTTTCTCACCAATATCTAGGTTATGGTGATTTTTCATTATTCTTTCATTTCCAACATTTTATATATATATATATATATATATATATATATATATATATATCAATCAACTCATCAATACACCTAGTTTAACATATATCAACTTGGTGCATTAAATCTTACGTAGCAGAGATTTCTTTCCTTTTTCACAAAAATGGTAAAATCCTCCTTGCTCCTTCAACTCTTGATTTCAATCCTTTGTTTCCAAGTATGTTGCTCTCTTCTTGCTAACAACAAGTTTGTACACTTATATCTCACTCAAAACTGATCACAACTGAAGTTTTCTAGTGTTTCTTGGCTAGGTTTAGGTTTAGTTCTCAAATGGAATAGTAACTTTCAGGAAAATAAAGTGCAGAAGCCCAATATTTATAGAACTGTCTTAATGAGATCGATCTGCTACCCTAGGAGATCAATCTGCTCTGCATTTTTTCCTCTTGAAATTGACCTTTCCAGACCACATGAGATCAATCTGCTCTTGCATGAGATCGATCTGTTGCAACACAGAACCTTAAGGAGATCGATCTGCTCTTTCATGAGATCGATCTGTTACAAGTTAGTAGATTAAGGAAATCGATCTGGCCCTTTTGAGATCGATTCCTTCAACACAGAATGTTTAGCAGATCGATTTGTTCTCAAATGAGATCGATTTGACCTGTTTCATCTCTCAAATAAGAGTATTTTTGGCTCTTCCAGATCGATCTCTCATCCCATGAGATCGATCTCTCATCCATATTTACCAGATTTTACTGCAGTTTTCTGCAGTAACACTTGCCAAACTTCATACATTTTGCTACCATGGTCATTTTCTCATTCATCCACACTTAAAGCTTGAAAATGACATCCATTCATACCTTATACACATTAAAACTTGTGTGTATCCTTTGTATAACCAAAGGTATACCATTTACAACTAAAGGGAGTATAAAACTTATGCAACTTATGCATACTTAAATCCATTTTACCACACTACTCAATTTTTCATATATTCCCATTCATCACATACTAAAGTCCATTTCTTATTATTCATACATAACGAAACTTATACGTACATCACCAACTCATATTACAAGTATGTACATTCAATCTATGGATTTTACATCATTCATGCTTCAAATAGCATGTACATGTATGTACTTACGAATTTGAAGGTCTTACAATCCTCCCTTCCTTAAAACAATTTGTTCCTCCAAATTAGAACCAAGTTACTCTATAAACAATTGTGGATATTTCTCTCGCATCAAACTCTCGAGCTCCCAAGAAGCTTCCTTTGAAGTATGATGCTGCCAAAGAATCTTCACTAACCTGATAGTCTTATTCCTCAAGACTTTCTCCTTCCTATCCAAGATCCAGATCAGTTTCTCTACATAAGTCAAATCATCTTTGAGCTCCAACGGCTCATATAGAATCACATGATTTGGATCTGGATGATACTTCCTCAGCATCAAAATGTGGAAGACATTATGTACTCCCGATAAATCCCGTGGCAAAGCCAATCTATATGTCTTATCTCCCACTCTGTCCAGTATCTCAAAGGGTCCAATGTAGTGAGGACTCAACTTACCTCTCTTCCCAGATCTCGCTATACCTTTGGAAGGAGAAAACTTCAAAAATACTGACTTACCAACTACGAATTCAAGTGGTCTTCGTCTCTTGTCAGCATAACTCTTTTGTCTACTCTGAGCTGTCCTCAATCTCTCAACAATCAATCAGACATCCTCAGAGGCTTGTGTAACTAAATCAGGAGAAAAAATCTTTCTGTCACCAACTTCTTCCCAACTGATAGGGGAACGACATCTACGACCATACAAAGCCTCATACGGTGCCATCCCGATACTCGCATGATAACTGTTGTTGTAGGCAACCTCGACTAGTGGCAAACGATCATCCCAAGAGCCTCTAAAATCTAGCACACACGCTTTCAACATATCCTTCAGGGTCTGTAAAGTCCTCTCTGACTGCCCATCTGTCTGAGGATGAAACGCGGTGCTCAAACTCAATAGGGTTCCCATGGTTTCCTGAAAATGTTTCCAAATGTGAGAAGTGAAGCGGGAATCCTTATCTGAAACAATGCTCACTGGAATACCATGTAACCTCACTACCTCGCGTACATACAACGTTTCCAATGAACTCAGAGTATCGGTAGCTCTCATAGCTAGAAGGTGGGCTGACTTTTTCAGTCTATCAACTATCACCCGTATGGCATCATGATTCCTCTGGGTCTTCGGTAAACGTATCACGAAATCCATGGTGATGTGCTCCCATTTCCATGTCGATATAGGTAGAGGCTGCAATAACCCTATAGGTTTCTGATGCTCTACCTTCACTTGCTGACGTACAAGACATTTTGCCACAAAATCCGTAACATCCTTCTTCATACCTGACCACCAGTACACCTTCTAAAGATTCTGGTACATCTTGTTACTCCTCGGATGTAGTGTGTACCTCGACGATTGAGCTTCCGCCAATATCAATCTTTGGAGCTCTAGGTCCTCGGGAACACACAATCTGCCTTTGAACCTTAGGAGTCCATCTGAACTTATCTCAAAGTCAGTCACTCTGCCCTTCTGTATCTGACCTCTCATGTCAATGAAATACGGATCAGTCTGTTGAGCCACTCTGATCCTCTCTAACAGATCTAGCTCAAAGCGTAGACTAGTAATCACATAGTCTGTATCCATATCTGAAGGTACAACTCCCAAACTGAGGCTAGCAAACTGCTCTAGCAACTCATGTTCCCTGACCATCATATACGATACCATCCTAAGGCTCTTCCTACTCAAAGCATCAACTACAACATTAGCCTTACCCGGATGATAAAGTATCTCATAATCATAGTCCTTTAGAAGCTCTAGCCATCTTCTTTGTCTCATGTTCAATTTTTTCTATGAGAATAGATACTTAAGGCTCTTATGGTCGATAAATATCTGGAATTTCTCTCTATACAAGTTGTGGCGCCATACCTTCAACGCAAACACTACTGCTGCTAACTCCAAATCCTGGGTCGGATAGTTCTTCTCATGATCCTTCAGCTGTCTGGATCCATAAGCAATTACCTTCCCATCCTACATCAATATATAGCCCAGTCCCTGATGCGAAGCATCGATATACACTAAAAATCCTCTTGAGCTGGTAGGGATAGTGAGAATTGGAGCGGTGGTCAATCGACTCTTCAACTCCTGAAAACTCTTCTCATAATCCTTGTTCCACACAAAAACTACACCTTTCCTAGTGAGACGTGTCAACGGAGTAACTAACTTTGAAAATCCTTCTACAAATCTCCGATAGTATCCTGCTAAACCCAAGAAACTCCTGATCTCAGTAATTGTCCTCAGCTATTCTAACTGAACTACAACCTCAATCTTGGATGGATCCACTGATACTCCATCCTTTGACACTACATGTCCCAAAAACGAGATCTGTGACAACCAAAAATCACACTTGTTGAGTTTAACATATAGCTTTTGCTCTTGTAAAGTCTACAATGCAGTCTTGAGGTGTCTCTCATGCTCTTCCTCAGATTTAGAGTATAACAAAATGTCATCTAGGAATACGATAACAAGCTGATCCAAATATGGCTTGAACACATCATTCATCAAAGCAATAAAAGCTGCAGGAGCATTCATCAATCCAAATGGCATAACCAAAAACTCATAATGGCCATATCGGGTCCTAAATGCTGTGTTGGGCACATCTCCACTCCTTACTCTCAGCTGATGATACCCAGACCTCAAATCAATCTTAGAAAAGACTTGTGCTCCCTGGAGCTGATCTAACAAATCATCAATACGTGGGAGGGGATATGTCAAGACCCATCATGACTTAACCAAAATCACTATAAATTTTTTGCATTTTTAACTTACCTTTTCTCTCATTAATGGTTGGCCTGTGATTCGATGTTAGCTTTCTCGCATACCATATCATCCATTATCATACATACATGTCAATATAGTATTACTGACTGTAACTTCTTTTATAATAAATATGAGATCATATAAAATCTAATATAAATACATTCCCCGTAATATATATCGTATACATCACTGTGCTGTCTCTATGTTTAGATACATAACCGTACAAAATATGTATACCTGTCGATCGATAGGAAATAGCAGCAGACAATAGGAATACTATCCCTCAATTGCTCTCACTCTACTGCCGATGCTCTGTAGAGAGATGTAAAGAAAGAGGGGTAAGCATACAACGTGCTCAGTAAGGAAATCAGGTAAGCAAGTAGATATCTACACTATCTACTCAAAATAATGATATGCCTCGAAAATATCATTTCCTTAACTCACTTTAAAAGCATGTCTTTAAATATATATATGCACTTGTACAAATTAAATCCCATGTACAAAAATCATGCTTTCTTTCTCAAATGTAGGAATGTAGTGCAAAACAATGCATCTTTATAATATCACAATGCCTTTATATAAATCATGCCATGTATATTTAAATCATAGTAAATATGGCGTTAAATCATTTACAACACAAAATCGGAGTCTGACCCATCCCTCAGGTTTATCCGCAATTAAATCAGTCAATCAGGTGATATATCATGTGACACACTGTGGTGAAATGCAAAATGCAATAGTATCCTGGACTATGATCATATCCGATAATGGTGATCCCAGGCAACACAGTACTCGGTGTGAGGGGCACCACTGCTGCAACGGAGGGGGGTCAGTCCATCACAACCGCCAGCTATATCCTCCTCAACTCTACAACACCACACAGTACAGTGTACTCCATGCCACATGCATGGTATAACGTACTCCGTGGACCCTACATCATAGTCGGGTTGCCTGCCATAGGTCTTAGCCCTCAAAACCATGGAATATCATACCACGTCTCTAAATCCACATGTGAACCTCACATAGTGTGACACTCAGTCTACACGAGGAAATCAAGCATGGTTTTTCAACATGTATCATAATCACATACAGTGCGTGCCTTTGAGCGCGACTCACAGTCGACACTCCGCTCAAACACTGTTTCACATCACAAACTCAACTCTAGTGCGAGTAAACCTCCAGCAACTAGGTCAATGCATAGTTCATGTTTCAAATCAAGTACGAGCAATAGCTCCAGTACCATGCTATGCACAAAACTCATCAAATCAAGTACGAGCAATAACTCCAGTACAATGCCATGTATAAATCATGAAGAATCGAGTACGAGCAATGCTCTAGCACTCTATCATGTATCTCATGTAAAATTCGAGTACGAGCTAATCGCTCCAGCACTCTCTCATGCATATATCATATAAAACTGAGTATGAGTAATAACTCCAGCACTCTATCATGCATGTCATGAAAATCTGGTACGAATCACAATCCAGCACTAATATATATGGAAAATATATGAAATCCAGTGCGAGCTGTGCTCCAGCATGATTTATTCTCACATAATATGATAGATGGCTCTTTAAAAAATGGATGGTTTACAAAATATCAAAATCAGCACTATAAAGTGTGGTTAATTCACATCAACCTTAAAATCATTAGCCCATCTATTTATTCTTCTGCTAAACAGCAGTAAAACACTCAAACTGGTGGTTTCCATGCTTTTTACAACTTTTCACAAAAGTTAACTTTTTTGACTAACTAGGGGCAAAATCGTAATTTGCCACTATCGGGTCACAATTATTATTCACTTTTTCTGACCCTCAGAGTTTTTAAGTGAATGTAAAAGTAGACAAAAATATATGCAAGTATCTCTAACTACTCAGAAAAGTCCCTTACCTGCAATCACTTGAGAATTTTTACTTTCTCAACACTACTCGATCCAACAGTCCAATTTGCTCCTCCAATAATCTTTGGAGCTGCATATAACCATTTATCAAGTTAATTATATTTTTCCTACTGTATTTCACATTAAATACAATCTATTTCTCTTAATGGGCTTTAATAAACTTTAATGGGCCTAACTATGCCTTAAGCCAATTTCCATTTTACTATTCATTTTCGTTGGGCCTATTGGGCTTGTGGGGCCCACCAACTCTTATTGGGCTTGTCCTAGACCCATTACATCACATTGGACCTAAAATAATTCGTCTTGGCCCATTGGACCTCTCGGCCACATGCCATGGCCGAGAGCTCTCCATGTCGTCGATCACACCATGGCATGCCGGCCATGTCCCTTTCCTTAGCCAATTCACTTAGGCATTTTCACAAACACTTAGTTGGCAACATTCTTAAACATCACATAGTTCATCTAGGCATTTTATCAAACACCTTGATTGCCAACTTAATACATGTATTAATTAATCAAATTGATTAATTCTAATTATGCCATAATTATTAACACATGTACATTAATCTATTTATGCCTTAAAATCACATGGGCATTCATCAGTATTTCACTACTCACTCTCGACCTCACCATGATCATAGTGATTTTATATGTTTCAATGCTTAAAACATATACCAATATACTTAAAATCATTCATACATTAACATACATGAATTTGAAAACTTGAAAATATACCTAGTATTTGTGTTCACACTTGGTCGAAACTTTAGAGGCTCACGGTTTGCACTCTATGGCTTCTTGATAGCCAATTCCAACATATGTCACTCTCCTTTCAATTTGGAACAACTTTCATGAAGAATGCAAGTTCCAAATATGCCTAATTCCTAGTGATTTCTAGTGAGAGAAAGCTTGGATAAATGTATTTCAATGGTTTCTTCTTCTAGCCGAGAATGGTGTGGTGAAGATGACAATGGTGTGGCTGATTTTATAAGCCATTTACTTAGCCATTAAGCCTTACTTTCCAGCCATTAAACTTGACTTTCTAAGACTTAGTTATGAGTCACCTAATGAGTCACCTAATGAGTCATAGTTAGCTTTAACTATGGTTAGATATTTATCTAATGGGCTTTCCAATTGGGTCTCTTGGTTTGGGCTTTCTTCATGGGCTTTCGGGCTGAAAGTTTTACTATACCTCGGGCCTTTTATTGTCTCAATATTTAGCCTATTAATTGGTCCAACAATTCGGTCTAAGGGACCTAAGAATTTCGATCTACGTTTAGTATACCTTAATGGGCTTTAAAATCTTCACTTTAGGCCCATTATGTTTTTAACCATAAAATTAAAGTCGGAATCATTTCGAATAAATTTTCCTTACTTCCAAGGATAATTATCTTATATTCTGACCAAGAATATTTTTTCCCAATTTTTTCTCCATACTTAGGTTAATTTTTAACCATGTTTAGTCAACTATGATAAAAGTCCACTTTTCTTAACTATAGTTGACTTTTTCCTTAATCATTGACCAAGTTGACTTTTTCTCAAAATTTTGAAAGTGTCATATCCTATGTTTTACACTCTCGTATTTACGTTTTGGCCATTTTCAGGAAGTGAATATACCTAAAACACCTCGAACGACTTAAAAGGTTTGTTTTGCCCCTTTTTGGCATTCACTCTACCTTTATGTGTTCGGGACCAAATCAAACTGACTTTCCTTCACGAACTTTCTATATTTTCATATCATAAGTTCTTCTCTTCAGTCAGAATGATTTAGATCTATTCGGTTTAACCTGTAGCCCTCATAGTTCACATTAGGCCTTTATGTAGCTTTTAAGTGTTAAAGCATTTCACTAACACTTAAATCTTGTAAATACTCTTCTTATGATATAAATAACTAATACATGTGTGTACATGTATAAATCATAAGAACAAGCTACATAAAAATACGGGTCTAACAGGATATCTATTCTTGATGGTTGCCTTATTCAACAATCTGTAATCAATACACAATCGGAGGCTTCCATCCTTCTTCCTCACGAATAAAACTGGTGCTCCCCACGGTGAAACACTCAGCCTAATGAAACCCCTGTCCAACAGCTCCTGTAACTGTTTCTTGAGCTCTTCTAGCTCAACTAAGGACATACGATATGGTGGTCTTGAAATAGGCTCAGTACCAGGCACCAAATCTATATAGAATTCTATCTCTCTGTCTGGCGGTAACCCTGACAATTCATCCGGAAAGACATCTGGGAATTCACTAACCACAGGAATATCTTTCAACTCTCGATATACCTTATCCATATCAACTCAGTCAGCATAGTACATTATCAAGTATAGCTATAATTGCTACTTTTATTACTTTTGATCAAGCTTTACAACATATTTTTCAGGGTTAGGAAACATAACTGTCTTAGCATAACAATCTAAAACAGCATGGTTTGATGATAACCAATCCATTCCTAAGATTACATCAAAGTCACTCATACTCAATAATATCAGATTAGCTATGATATCCTTTTCCCCTACTTTTAGCTTACAATAATTTAACACATACTCTACTAGCTGACTATTATCCATAGGCGTACTAATCAACATCATCCTACTTAAAGGAGTACGCTCTACATGCTTTGCTAACTTACTTGCAAATGAAGGCGATACAAATGAATGTGTGGCACCAGGATCAATCAATACATGTGCTTCTGAATCATAAATTAGGATGTTACATCTAATCACATCTGATGAAGAATCAGTTATCCCCTGGTCCAAGGCATGTACTCGACCTCGTCCCATAACTTGTTTCCCTTTCTCTTCTGCTGTCACTCTCATTCTCTGAGCAGAAGTATCACCTAGAGCTCTCTCCGGCTCCTTGCTCTTCTGTGGAGCGGTCTCAACCATCTCTGTGCAAACTCTAGTAATATGCCCTGATTTCCCATATCGAAAACACACAATAGAACTCATCGGACACGGTCTACCACCATGGTATCTACCACATCTACTGCATTGATCAGTAGTAGGCCTTGGTCCTCCAATCATAATGCCCTTCACCGGAGCTATAGCCGGATATGAAGGAAATCTCATAATCATTTCTTGTACTTCCTCGATCTTTGGTCTCTTACTGAAGAGTCTCCTCCCTCCTCGATATCTGAAACCTTGAGCATGTTCACTTATCGGACTCTTTCTATCTCTTTCTTTACCTTTTTCAACTGATCTAAACTCTGAGACATTTCTCTCATAATCTTATTCACAGAGTTGTGCCCTGCGCACAACCTCATCATAGGTAGAAATGTCGAATGGAAGTAGTTTAGACCGCAATACTGGTCTCAGTCCATCGATAAACCTACAACCTTCCTAGTCTCGCTATTTATGGTATTGGCGTCATACCTTCCCAGGGCTAAAAATTTCGTCTCATACTCATCCACTGAAAGACTTCCCTAGCTCAACCCCAACGGCCTGCAGCCTTCGTTGTTCCGTATCTTGAACAAACTGCCTTCTGAAGGCATCCAGAAATAGCTCCCAACTAATCTCAGTATGTCGGGCTCTCAATATAGGCCGATGGACTTCCACCAATGCTCTGTCGTTCCTTTCATCAAAAGCGCAGTAAATGCGACCCTCTCTGAAGTCGTACACTCAAAGAACCCATACAACTTCTCCATCTCTCCAATCCACTCCTCAGCGGCAACTAGGTCCTTGACCCCTCGAAAAGATGGTGGTCCAAGCTTCTGGAATTGTCGCAATCTATCTAAATCACACCCATATCCCAATCCACTACTCTACTGAACAAGTGGGGGTGTAGGAGTATCTGCAGCCTGTGGCATCTCAGGTGCTGACTGTATAGGTGTGTCAGGTGTAACTTCCTCTCCTGTCGCAGTCTTTGCATCCTGTCCCTGTCTACCTGGCCTAGTCTATGCCAGTATCTCCACTATCATCTCTAGGCTACTCTCAATCCTCTTGAAGCGTGCCTCTACAGTCTCTGGTACCTCATTAGTACCCACATTATCATCTCGGGTCTCTGACCTACTTCTACAGCCTCGAGCCCTACCTTTCGCCCCTCTACCTCGACTGACATTACCCATATAGACTAAATTCCAACATTCAATATCGTAAATTAGCCCTATTCCCATCTTGTATACTCAATTGTAATTGAACAAAGTACAATATTATAGGGATGTACACTTTCCTAATTACTAATACCGACATCACATCAGACCAACTACGCTCTAATACCATTCTTCCACGACCTCTATCCATGAGTTACCAAAAACCACTACAAATTGTTCACACTATTTTTACTTTACTTACCTTTCTCTCCTCAACAGTTGGATTGTGATTCGATATTAGTCACTCATTCACATTCATTCACAATACACATAAAAATTAGTATTCTTTTCGATAACATAAACTGTTATACAGTATTTGTACATATACATCCTGATCGTACAATAATTTACATAACTGAGCTTTTACATTGTTCAGTACAAAATGTCTGAGTGTGTATACCTCTCGTAAGATGGATAGGTAGCGATTACAATGAATCCTATACCTCAACCGGACTCACTCTACTGTGTATGATCAATAGAGAGAGAAAATAAAGAGGGATGAGCAAACAACGCGCTCAGTAAGGAAATCAGGCATGCAAGTAGACAACCGCACTATCTACTAAAAATAAGGTTTTGCCTTTCCTTCTCTCATCTCAAAGCATGAATCAAAACTATATAATAGTAGTACAGAATAAAATCCCATGTCCTTTAAATCATGTTGGGTTATCAAATATAGGCATTCATGCAAAATAATGCATATTTAAAATTTCTAAATGCCTTTACAAAAATCATTGCCATTTACACATAAATCACAGTAAATTTGGCAGTTCACAACATAACACCAACCGGTTTTTGACCTATCTCTCTCAGGTCTAACCGTATCATCAAAACAATTGATATCTCATACGAGACTCAGTGGTTAATGCAATATTCTCTTGGACTATGGACATATCCTATAATGTGAAATCCCAGGCAACAATGATCTCGGTGTGCAGGTATCACTACTGTAACGGGTAGGGGGTCAGTCCATCACAATCGCCAGCTATAAACTCCTCAACTCCATAACTCTACACAGCACATGGTACAATATACTCCAAGCCACTCGCACGGCACAACGTACACCCGTGGACCCTGTCCTCATGGTCGGGATGCCTGCCATAGGTTTTAGTCCTCACACTATGGAAATACATCATAGTCGGGGTGCTTGCCATAAGTCATAGCCCTCATACTATGGAATAGTGCCACATCTCTAAATCCACGTGCGAACATCTCAATGGTGTGACACTCAGTCTACTCGAAGGAAATCATCACGGTTTTGCTAACATGTCTTATATATCACGTAAACATTACAGTGCGCGTATTGAGTGTGACTCACAATCAACACTCCACCTCTTAAACATTGTGTATGCATTTCAAAATATCAAACATTAGTGTGAGTAACCTCTAGCACTAGGTTAATGCATAATTCTCTTTTCAAATCAAGTACGAGTTATTACTCAAGTACTATGTCATGTATAAATCATGAAAACTGAGTACGAGCAATGCTCCCAGTACTCTATCATGTAAAATTGAGTATGAACAAAGCTCCCAATACTCTATATGCATCAATCACAAACCGAGTACGAGCAGTGCTCCTAGTACTCTAACATGCATAAAATAGCATTAAAATATAGTACGAGTATATACTCCAGTACTATGTGATGCATATCTCAAAATATAGTGCGAGTATTCTCTAGCACTTATGGTTTTCACACAAAACTAGATAGATGGCTTATTCGAATCACAACTTTCTCAATTCAAATCAAATTAGCACTTAAATGTGCTGTTTTCGCATATACATGAAAACATTAGCCATTTTATCATGCAACTCATGAATTAGGGGTCACAACATGCTTCTAAGGCTTTTTATCCTATTTTTGGATAAAATACACTCATTCTCATTTATCTCTATCACAACAGCATATCTTTTTAAGGGAATTCATATAGAGTATAATATCAAAACTCTAATTCAATAAACATGTAGAAATCTCTAGCTACTCACGCAAATCCCTTACCTTGGATCACGTTAAGTGGCCTTTCTTCCTCGGTTCTGCTCACTCTTGCAGTCCGATCAACTTCCAATGTGATTTTCGAAGCTGTTATAAATATTGGCATTAGTAGATCACTATATACTCATTTAAATTTCCAAATCTCAATTAAGCACATCATCTCACTATTTTCTCCCAATATAGTATAAAATCCCATTTTCACATAACTATCTTTATTTCTCTTTATTCCAATATATGCATTTCATAAGATTATCTCATAATCTTCCATACATGCATATTCTACCATTAAATCAATGTTTGCATTATTTCCTCATCATTTCCTCATTTTCTCACCAATATCTAAGTTATGGTGATTTTTCATTATTCTTTCATTTCCAACATTTCATATATATATCAATCAACTCATCAATACACCTAGTTTAACATATATCAACTTGGTGCATTAAATCTTACCTAGCATAGATTTCTTTCCTTTTACACTAAAATGGTAAAATCCTCCTTACTCCTTCAACTCTTGATTTCAATCCATTGTTTCCTAGTATGTTGCTCTCTTCTTGCTAAGAATAACTTTTATCACGTAAATCTCATTCAAAACTGATCACAACTTAAGTTTTTTGGTGTTTCTTGGCTAGGTTTAGGTTTAGTTCTCAAATGAAATAGTAACTCTCGGGAAAATGAAGTGCAGAAGCCCAGTATTTATAGAACTATCTTGATGAGACCGATCTGCTACCCTAGGAGATCGATCTGCTCTGCATTTTTTCCTCTTGAAATTGACCTTTCCAGACCACATGAGATCAATCTGCTCTTGCATGAGATCGATCTATTACAACACAGAACCTTAAGGAGATTGATAAGATCTTTCATGAGATCGATCTATTGCAAGTTAGTAGCTTAAGGAAATCGATCTGGCCCTTCTGAGATCAATTCCTTCAACACAGAATGTTTAGCAAATCGATCTGCTCTCAAATGAGATCGATCTGACATGTTTCATCTCTCAAAGAAGAGCATTTTTTGCTCTTCCAGATCAATCTCTCATCCCATGAGATCGATCTCTCATCCATATTTACCAGATTTTATTGCAGTTTTTTCCAGTAACACATGCCAAACTTCATACATTTTGCTACCATGGTCATTTTCTCATTCATCCACACTTAAGGCTTGAAAATGACATCCATTTATACCTTATACACATTAAAACTTGTGTGTATCCTTTGTATAACCAAAGGTATACCATTTACAACCAAAGGAAGTATAAAACTTATGTAACTTATGCATACTTAAATCCATTTTACCACACTACTCAATTTTCCATATATTCCCATTCATTACATACTAAAGTCCATTTCTTATTATCCATACATAACGAAACTTGTACGTATATCACCAACTCATATTACAAGTATGTACATTCAATCTATGGACTTTACATCATTCATGTTTCACATAGCATGTACATGTATGTACTTATGAATTTCAGGGTCTTACAATATTTCATAAGATTATCTGATAATCTTTCCTACATGCATAATCCATCATCAAATTCATGTTAACAACATTTCCTCATCATTTTCCCATTTTCACACCAATAGCTAGGTCATGCTCCTTTTTCATGATTCTTTCATTTTCAACAATTCATACATATACCAATAAACTCATCAATACACCTAGTTTAACATAGATCAACTTGGTGCATTAAATC
Source organism: Firmiana major (assembly GCA_033439115.1). NCBI lineage: Eukaryota > Viridiplantae > Streptophyta > Magnoliopsida > Malvales > Malvaceae > Firmiana > Firmiana major. The sequence goes on along the minus strand of CM065907.1, from coordinate 34,853,317 downwards.
TTACCTAGCTAAGATTTCCTTCCTTTTCACCAAATTGGTACAAATCTTCCTTGCTCTTGAAATCTTTGATTTCAATCTCTTGTTTCCAAGTATGTTGTTCTCCTCCTTGCCAAGAATAACTTTGCTTAACTATATCTCACTCAAATCTGATTACAAACTGAATTTTTCTAGCTTAGAAATATTAGGTTACAATTTTCCTCTTGAATGGAATAGTGAAGCTCGTGAAAACTAAAATGCAGAAGTCCTATATTTATAGAATTGCCTTTATGAGTTCGATCTGCTCCCTCAATGAGATCGATATGCCCTGCACTTTTCCTCTTGAAACTGACCTTTCAAACTTAATGAGATCGATCAGTCCCTAAGCATGAGATCGATCTATTCCAAGTTAGTAGCTTAAGGAGATCGATCTGCTCCAAGGGTGAGATCGATCTTCTCCAAGTCAGTAGCATTTGGAGATCGAGCTGGCCCTTCAGGGGATCGATTCCTTCTACACAACATGCTTAGCAGATCAATCTGGCCCCATTGGAGATCGATCTGACCTATTCCATCGCTCAAATAAGAGCATTTTTTGCTCTTCTAGACCAATCTTTCCTTCGATGAGATCGATCTCTCATTCATATCTTCCAGATTTTACTGCAGTTTTCTTTAGTAACTCACACCAAACTTCATAAATTTTGCACCCTCAGTAATTTCTCATCCATTCACCTTTAAGACTTGAAAATGACATCCATTAATACTTTACATACATTAAAACTTGTGTGCATTCATTGTATAACCAAAGGTATACAATGCTAAGCCAAATGGAAACACAAAGCTTTACTTAACTCTTGCAACTTCATTCTATTTTCCCACACTACTCATTTTTCATTCCACTCACATTCATCACATACAAAAGTCCATTTTTGCATATTCATACATAATGAAACTTGTATGTACATCACAAACTCATATTACAAATGTGTACATTGAGTTTATGGACTTTACATCACTTATGCTTCACATAGCATGTACATGTATATACTTATAAATTTAAGGGTCTTACACAAAACATAAAGACAGGAGTGTAAACCATAAAATAGGATACTTTCAAATTTTTGAGAAAAAGTCAAACGTGATAAATAGACATTCAAAGTCAAAGGTAGTTAAGAAAAGTGGACTTTGACCATAGTTGACTAACCATGGTTAAAAATTAATCTAAGTATGGAGAAAAAATTGGGAAAAAATATTTTTGGTCAAAATACAAGATAATCATCCTCTGAAGTAGGGAAAATTTATTTAATCAAAATCTGGATTAAATTTAACGGGTAAAAATGTAATGGGCCAAAGTGAAAATTTTAAAGCCCATTAAGGTAAAACAAGTGCGGACTGAATTTCTTAGGTCCAGTAGACCTAATTGTTGGACCGATTTATGGGCCCAATATTTAGAAAATTGAATGCCTGATGTGTACTAAAAATTTCATCTCGAAAGCCCATTAGGAAGCCCAAATCGAGAGGCCCAAATGCTAGGCCCAAATTGGTAAATTTCAAGCCCATTAGTAAAAGGTAACCATAGCCAAATTGGTAACTATTACCTAAACCAATTTAATTCAAACTTGTTAGATGAAAAGTTAGGCTTAATGAATAAGTAATTGACTTATAAAATCAGCCAATGTATCATCTTCTTCAACCCATCATTCTCGGCTACACAAAGAAACCATTAACAAACACATAACCAAGCTTTCTCTTACTAGAAATCACTAGGAAAAAGGCATATTTGGAACTTGCAATCTTCATGAAAGTTGTTCCAAATTGAGAGAGGATTAGCATATGTTGGAATTGGCTATCAAGGAGCCAAAGTGAGCAAACCGAGAAGCTTCAAAGTTTCGACCAAGTGTGAAAGTGCAAGTTATGTATAATTTCAAGCTTTTAAATTCATATATGTTAATGCATGAATTATTCTAAGTTGATTGGTATATGTTTTAAGCATTGAAACACATGAAATCACTATGAACATGGATTTGGTTGAGAGTGGGTAATGATAAATTGATGAATACCCATATGATTTTAAGGCATGAATAAGTTGGTATACATGTGTTTATGATTATGGTATAGTTAGAATAAATCAATTTGATCAATTGGTGAATGAATTAAGTTAGCAATCAAGGTGTTTGGTAAAATTCCTAAATGAACTAAGCTAAGCTCAAGAACATTGCCAACCAAGTGTTTGTGAAAATGCCTAAGTGAATGGCTAGTGAAATGTCGATGGTGGAGTGGTGCTCGGCATGGCTAGGCATACATGGTTCTCGATCATGGCACGTGGCTGAGAGGTCCAATGGGCCAAGCCCAATTGGTTTTGGTCCAATGGGATGTAATGGGTGTAAGACCCATATTTTTATATGTAACCCTTATGACTCCCTAAGTATACATTAGTTTATGTAATGTAAATTATAAGAAGTGAAAGGTCCGTAATTTTGATGTACACAAGTGTTACGAGAATCTATGATGTATATGCCAGTTTCATTATGTATGAATGATAACAAATGGACCTTTTGAAGTGATGAATGTGTATTGAATGGAAAATGAGTAGTGTGGTAAATGGAAATGAAGTTAGCTTTGAGAATTGGAGTGAAAATTTGTAAAGTATGGCTGCAAAGCAAGGGGAGATCGATCTCCAATGCAAGGGAGATCGATCTTAGAGGCAATTTAAAGATGGAATCGATCCTTAGTTCAAGCCAGATCGATCTCCTTAAGTCTCTGTCAGGCCAAGATCGATCTCATCCTCAAAGCAGATCGATCTTATTACCTTACCAGATCGATTTGTGAAGCTCTCGGCTTGGGAGAGATCGATCTCATGTTCTTTGACAGTTCGATCTCCTAAGCTTGAAAACTGAATTTTGAAAGGGTAAAAATAGCTGCAGATTGATCCCTCACTTATGGAGATCGATCTCATCAATGAAATTTCTATATAAACAGGGCAGTTAAACTGCAATGCACAAGAGAAACCTCAAACCTTTCATTCTAAGCAAAGTAACCTAGCTTTCACCATAGGAAAACATCACTTTTCATACAAAATTGAGAGAAGTTAGTTTAGCAAAAGTGTTCATGATAGAGAGGAGAACAACTTACTCCAAAAACAAGTGGTGAAACTGTTTGATTGAAGGAAACAAGGTGATTTCTCCAAATTCAGCCAAAAAGAGAAAAGTCCATCTAGGTGAGATTTCAATGCACCGATCTCATGTATGTTGAGCTATACAATTTTATGAGTTGATTAGTGTATATATTGTTCATTGAAACATCTTAGAACATGTTTAATCTCCATGACTTATATATGGTGAAATGTGCAAAAAAGATGAGAAAGTTGAGTAGGCATGGATTTAATGATGATTTAAGCATGAATAGATGTTATTAAGCAAATATATATGATTATATAATGATTTCATGAAGTTCATGAGGTAGAAACAAAAATGACCAAAAGTGAGTATATATGGTGTTCGATAAAATGCTACAATGAAATGAAAATGATGAATAGGAGGTATTGTAAGTGTGATGCCATTTGAATATGAATCAATAGACTCGAAGAGTATGAAAGATTCTCAAAAATGAGTTAAATACTCGAAATGGACTTGTGAAAGGATAAAGTCCCATAATGGTATAAATGGCCAAATGCATTTATTTGAATATCATAAAAGTGAAATGAAGTATATGACAATACACTGATGTGTGTAATACACAATTCAGCTCTGAAAGATATTGTTGGAATCGATAGGACAGATCACGAGAAGTGGAAATCGAAAGAAAACGATTCAAGCGTGATTCGAAGTAAGAGACTTATGTGAGTTATAGAGATAGCTATACGTATGGTTTCTTACCTGCTATGTGCGAATGTATGCGATAAATACATAGATATTGATATATCTAGGTACAAAACCATGTATCAGAATAAGTCCATAGTATGAGTTGCATGACTTCTATGATTATTGTGAAAAGAGGTTTTTCCAAATGTTTTGAGAAAAATTAATAATAAACGGGCTCTCGGTTTAACTACATGCATGAAATGTTTTTGACGAGTGATTGAAGGGAGATTTTTCCTCTCACTTGTGACTATACATGGAGTCCCTTCTATTTTTTTCTGTGTGAAATCGTGCTAGAGCATGAGAGGCAACGGTAGATTGACCATCCCTGCTCGCACGTTATTTTTAAAGGGATTTTTGGGAAAACAAAAGAGTGCTCGATGCCTCGGGTGATGCTGTGTGTTCCACCCAAGATGCTCGTACTAGATTTTTGGGAATCATGCTAGAGCCTTCGAGTATTTCTGTGTGTCTTGCTCTGGCTATGCTCGCATGTGATTTCCTAATAATACCGTGCTCGATGCCTCAGGTATGCTGCGTAGCTTACGCTGAGTTGCTTGCACGAGGTTTTTATGATTATGCTGTGTGTTGAGTAAAATCGTGTTAGAGCCGTCATGTATTATTGTGTGTCTTACAATGACCTGCTCACACGTGATTTGTGAATGTGATGTAATGAGTACAAAACCATGCTTAAGCCGTCGTGTACTTCTGTGTGTCTTGCACTGACCTGCTCGTACGAGATTTTGAGATAATGGAAATGGGTGATAAGGATCCACAGGAGCACGATGTACCATGAGCGTTAGCCATGGGGTACGATATGCCGTGATTTAAGAATGAGCTAAAGGGATGGTTGATACACCTCTCCAAGCATAGGGTTCCCGTACACCTGATCAGTGTTGCTTGGAATCCAACTATGGCCATAAGTCCTTTATGTGTCTGAGTGATACGACATTGTCACTACTGTGTGAGGTGACATATGTTTTTCCCTTACTGTTTGTCTGAGGATGTGATAACCCATGATTATGTCTCATGTATATTGAATTGCTATGCGAAAGTCATTTTTAAATATGTACTCAACAATTTTAAGATGAACTGTGTGATGTTGTGTGAAAATGCAAATACCCATCTAGCGAATTAATGGTCTCGCATTGATAGAAGTTGTTTTAAAGAACATGCATATTTTCTTATAAGGAAAACGAACATATATGTATTTTAGGCATGTAGATAGTGTAGTTATGTACCTGCTTTCATATTTTCCTTACTGAGCGTGTTAGCTCACCCCCTTATTTCCTCCTCCACAGATACTACATAGTAGTGAGTACACTGCAGTCGTCCCTGCTATCGTGTTTCTGAGGTCGCCTAGCAGTATAGAGAGGTATACACTTTATGATGAGGAAAAATTTTGTATCTTGTAAATTAATGCATAGTAAAGTTTGTATTTTGTATTTTGGGGGATGTATATAATAGAAATTGATGTAAACGCTTCCGTACTTATATATAAAAGTCCAGTTTCTATTCTACTTCATTTGTACAATTATATTTAACTAAAATGGATGAGAAATGTATTGGATATTGAATCACAGCCCAACTGTAAGTGGTAAAGTAAAGGTCACGGACTCGTATAGAGGGTCGTGACAATGGGTCTCGGACAAGGCCAATAAGAGTTGGTGGGCCCCACAAGCCTAATAGGCCCAACGAAAATTAATAGTAAAATGGAAATGGGCTTAAGGCAGAGTTAGGCCCATTAAGGTTTATCAAGGCCCATTAAGTAAATAGACTGTATTAAAAATGAAATACAGTAGGAAAAGTAAAATTAACCTGATGAATGGTTATATGCAGCTCCAGAGATTATTGGAGGAGCTGATCGGACTGCTGGATCGAGCAGCGTTGAGAAAGTAAAATTTCTCGAGTGATTTTAGGTAAGGGACTTTTGCGAGTAGTTAGAGATACCTGCATGCATTTTCATCTGCTTTTTCATTCACTTAAAAACTCTAGGGGTTAGAGAAAGTGAATAATAATTATAGCGACCTGATAGTGGCAAATTACGATTTTACCCCTATTTAGGAAAAAAGTCAACTTTTGGAAAAAGATGTAAAAAGTATGGAAACCACAATTATGAGTGTTTTTACTGCTGTTTAGCAAAAGAGTAGGTAGATGGGATAATGTTTTCATGGTTGATGAGAAATAGCACAATTTATAGTGCTGATTTTTATGTTTTGAAAATCATCCCTTTTAAAAGATCCATCTATTGAATTATGTGAGAATAAATCGTGCTAGAACACAGCTCGCACTTGATTTCATATGTTTTCTATATATATTAGTTCTGAAGTATGGCTCGTACTAGATATTCATGACATGCATGATAGAGTGCTAGAGCTATTGCTCGTACTTAGTTTTATACGATTTATGCATGATAGAGTACTAGAGCTATTGCTCATACTCAGTTTTATATGTTTTGTGCATAGCATGGTACTGGAGCGATTGCTCATACTTGATTTGAAACATGAACTATGCATGACCTAGTGCTGGAGTGTTATTCGCACTAGAGTTCGAGTTTGTGATGTGTGAAACAGTGTTTGAGCGTAGTGTCGATTGTGAGTCGCATTCAAAGGTGCGCACTGTAGTTTTACTGTGATGTATAAGACATGTTGAAAATCGTGACGATTTCCTTATGTAGACTGAGTGTCACACTGTTGAGATGTTCGCACGTAGATTTAGAGACGTGGTATTGATTATCCATTGTGATAGGGTCCACGGGTGTACGTTGTACCGTGTACATGTCACGGAGTACGTTGTACCGTGTGTTGTAGTGATGTGTATGAGGAGTTGAAAAGTTGATAGCTGGTAGTTGTGATGGACTGACCCCCCTCCCGTTGCAGCAGTGATTGCCCCGCATAATAGGATTTGTGTATCCTAGGATCACTTTATAGGATATGGCCATAGTCTAGGATATTATTGCATTTAGCCACAGAGTCTCACATGATATATCACTTGATTGAATTTATGATATGGATAGACCAGAGGATAGGTCAGAATCAGATTGTTGTATTGTGAATGATTTAAATACCATATTTATTGTGATTTGAATATAAATGGTAGGATTTATCTAAAGGCATTATAAAATTATAAAGATGCATTGTTTTGCACTAAATGCCTACATTTGAGAACTAAGCATGATTTTTTTACATGGAATTTAATCTGTACAAGTAGATATATATATATATATATATATTAAACACATGCTTTTAGAGTGAGTTAAGGAAATAATATTTTCGAGGCATAACATTATTTTGAGTAGATAGTGTAGATGTCTACTTGCTTGCTTGATTTCCTTACTGAGCTGTGAGCTCACCCCTTTTTTTGTACACCTCCCTACAGAGCATCCGTAGTAGAGCGAGTACGATTGAGGGATAGTATTCATGTTGTCCGCTGCCATTTCCTATCGATCGACAAGTATACACATTTTGTACAGTTTTGTATCTAAACATATAAACAACACAGTGATGTAAACGATGTAAATTTTGGGGGATGTATTTGTATTAGATTTCATATGAGCTCACTTATGTTACAAGAGAAATTACAGTTAGTAGATAGTATATTGACATGCATGTATGATAATGGATGAATGGTATGGTAAGCGAGGATACTAACATCGAATCATAGCCCAACTGTTGATAAGGAGAAAGGTAAGTAAAAAGCAAAAAATTTGTAGTGGTTTTGGTTAAGTCACGGGCAGTCGTGACACTAACGCATCATGTTACCCTTAAACTCCTCAACCGGCTATAGGGAAAACTCTATTTGATTTCAATTAGTTTTGTAAGTCATAATGTGCATTGTTTTATTTTTGTAAGATACATTTCCCTTTTGTATGTATCTCTTACTAGGTTTAAGTTCACCTCTTTCCCTCTCCCTTTTAGATCATCTATAACAGACACCAAGGTGCCATAGAGTGGGCATGAAGAGAGAGTCTTCCTTCGGCCTACTTGTTTCTTTTTGGATGATATATACATAATGTATAAATTTGGTTTGTATTCCAAATACATGATGCACAGTTTATGTATTGTGATACTATGGGATATAAATAAAGTAATGCTAGATGTTTAATAGCTAAATGTGATGTAAGGAGACACTTGATATTATTATAAAGTTAATGTATATTATTTCATGATGAATTAGAGACAGATCTGGAATAAGGGTTTAATATTATGAACTTAGTGCATATTAAAGGATTAGTACATCACACATATTTGAACCGGGACACGAACTAAAGAGAATTGATAACTAAAGTAATTAGAATCTATGGTGAGCATAGATAAATGTAGGTAAGAAAACGAAATATTTAGTCTAAAATTCCACGCTCATGGTACGTTACAGTAAGACTATGATTCCAAACATTTATATATTTAATCTAACTTTGAACTTTCAAAAAATTAAAATTTAAAATCGAAATGTGAAATTTAGTATTAAAATAGATTAGTGTTTTTTTCCTAGATTTAAGAACAATTGAAAAAATAAAGAAAGAAAGAAAGAAAACTATTTAGGAAACTAAGAGGAACCAATTAAGTGTAAAATGAATATAAGAATATTTTATTCATTTTTCTCATAAAACACTAACCCAAATTTGATTACAACATAAAAAATAAAAAATAAAAAATTTTAAATCTTTCTTCAATTTTGTCACACAAACTGATTGATTTAACACAAAACAATATTCCAAAGAAAAACATTTAAGAAACACTTATAGTAATCATCATGGCATCATGACAATTCTAATCGCTAACGAAATAACAATGCTAATACAAATATATAATCCACCAAGCATAAAAAAAAGGAAATGAAATTCAAGGATTAAATATACCAAAGTCCAAGTAATTCAACAAACCAGTTGTCACGAGATCAACACTTTAATTAATGAAAAAGTGAAATAATAGAAATAGATACAAACTAGAATGATAGAATAAAGAGAAGAAAAAACTTGTATTTATTCATTCATAAAAAGGCTCTATAAAATTCTTTTCTATATAAGCATGATGTGTGTTGGATTCATAACAAAATCACTAAAAAACAAAAATTAAACATAGAGTGTTATAGACTACTATGCACAAGATCCCATACACCATTATTCTCATGATTAGCTGCTAGCACGTTAACTTAGGTTGTTAGACCTTCGCTTGTCATTATTCTCCCAAGTCTTAGCTACATAATTAGTTGTTAGTTTAGCTCCAAAGTCATCTTTTCCTCCCTTTTAGCTTCATCTCCACCATCTTGCTCAGCTTGTGACTACTAGCTTCAAACTTTGGCTCTTTACTCTGCTTACAAGACTCATATTTTATTCCCTTGCAGTTTAGGTCATCCTTCAACATTGCCATCTTTTTCAGTGAATCCTTATCTCTAAGGATAAAAAGATGGAAATTGAGACTTTAACACTATATAATCATCCCAAGTTGCACTGTCAAGACCTAAGTTAGATAATTCAATCAATAGTTGACTCATTGCCTAAATATTTCTTTTAAACGTTCTCTAATCCAAAACACAAGAAGGATTTACTAGGGGTTGGCCTTCCACTCTTCCCTCTGGTGGTGATATACTTGGCTCCACCTCACTCTCTATCTTCTTCTTCTTCAATAAGCTCGCATGAAATATTGGGTGAATCTTAAAAGTTGAAGGTAGCTGAACCTTCTAAGTAACTGAGCCAATTTTAGCTATAATGGGATAAGATCCGTAATACCTTGAGGACAGCTTGAGACTTTTCTTAAAGGCTAAGGAAGTCTATCTGTTAGGTCGGAGTTTTAAATAAACTTCATCACTAAGCTGAAACTCCCTTTTCACTTGGCTTCTTACTTACATAAAACTTTATCCTCTATTGTGCCTTTTATAATTCGTCAAACATTACTTTGCTGATCTGCTCCCTATCTTTTAAAAGTTCCACCACAATGAAGACTTTAGAAAACACTAGCATCTCACACCAACTTAGGAGGTTTAAAGCTATAGTATGCTTGAAACGATGTCACAACTAAGGTAGCATGATGGCTGGTGTTATACCACACTCCATTAAGGGTAACCATTGGGACAAGTTTGAGGTTTAAGGAAACACATAGAACTTAAATATGACTCCAAGCATTGATTTAACTTTTCAGATTATCCATTTGACTTTGGATGATAAGCTGCACTAGAGTGAACACTTGTTCCTAGTAATTTCTTGAACTTTTGCTGAAACAAACTTGTGACCACCTTATCTCTATCGGAGATAAAAATCTTTGGGGTGCTATGCAACTTATGAACCTGATTGAGAAAATGGTATAAAGTGAGCATGTTTGATAATTTTATAAATAACAACCAAGGTGCAATTGAATTTTTGAGACATTGGTAATCTTTCTATAAATTCCATGGTGATAATTGTCCACGTTTATAAAGGAATAGGAATAGGTTAAAGTAAACCTAAATGAGCAACATGTTCAACTTTATTTCTTTGACAAGTATTACACAAGTACTCCTACATCTGTCCCTTCATTTTTAACCAATAAAAATAAAACTTAATCCTATGATAAGTGGCTTGCATGCATAAATGGCCACCTTATTGAGAATCATATAGTACTTTCAACACTCTATCCCTTATGTTTGTGAGGCTTCCTACACACACTCTACCATTACATCTTAATATGTCATTGCTGAAAGAATATTTGAATGAGTTGTCTGGACACACTGTTAAAGAAGATATCATCTCTAAGGAAAAAGTTCACCTTCATAGCTGTTCCCAATTTTTGTCACTAATTCAGGAATGATCGTAGTGGAGTGTAAAATGAAATGTTCTGCTTCTTCATCAGTTTGCTTAGAAAATGCATCAACTACAATTATATTCGTCTTTCTTTTTCTACATTGAATGGTATAATCCAGCCACAATAGCTTATTGAGTCCCTTCTTCTGTATAGTATTGTGAGTTTATGTTCTAACAGATACTTTGAGGACTCATGGTCATTCTTGATGATGAATGGTCCTTATTCTAAGTAGTGTCTCCACTAAGTCACTACTACTAAAATTGCCAAATATTCTTTCTCACAAATGGATAAATCCACATGTCTACAACTTAATTCTTTACTCATATAAGAAATAGGTCTTCCTTCCTAAGTAAGGACAACTCCATTACCATGGTGGCTTGTTTCAGTCTCTAAGCAGAATGGTTTAACAAAATTAGGTAATACCAAGATAGGGGTAGAACTCATTGCTAGCTTATGTTGCTGAAAGGCTTCTGTATCTTTATTTGTCCACTGAAAGTTATATTTCTTAAGCATATTAGTTAGAGGTTTACTAATAGTGTCATATCCACAAATAAATTTTCTATAATAATCAGTTGTCACATCCTGAATGCCGTTACATATCAATAGATTATTGTAGAAGTATGAAATTTTGAGCGAAATTTTTTTCTTTTTCCTTTTTCCTCTTTAACACTAGTTTGTCATGTGACCACAGCCTTATAGTACTTCTGTGTCACAATCTACCTAGATTGGTTTAAGGTATCAAACCTAAAGTCTTAGTGAAATTCGACTTATAAATCTATCAAAATTCTTCAATAAGAATTCCTGCATAAAAGCAGTAAATTCCCTTCGTGACCAATCTTAGACAGGATATCTCATTACAGATCAAAATTCCAATCTTATTGCTTAGCTGTCTCATATGTTCCATAATCTATCTTGTATAATATTTCCCAAACTTTTGGAAGTCGTTTAGGTTTCCAAATTATATATGATTGTAATAAGGTCATAAGTGCTTGGTTTGACCCTTTTACTGATAACACTTTATTTACATCCCGTAATAATACAAATCAAGTATATAAACATACAATGACCTTATACACATTTTGACTCATGTATTAAATGAAAATTGTCTGAAAATAAATACACTCATACAATATAAAAGTATACTAAAAATAAGCTGCAAGATCTCCAAAGCCGGATATTGAAGTCGAGAATATTATACCTCTGAACTTAACTTATGATGGAAAATAGAGAGGGAGTGAGTTGGAGAGCTCAATAAGTAAAGCACCAAGTATAGAGGTAATAACATACAAAATACTAAATTCAAATGCATGCCATAATAAACTGAGATTGTATAACATAAAAGTTCATATCTTATAATTCTGATAATTTTCTTACTTTTGATAAATGTATAATACTATGATACTTGTGAGACCCCATGTATGTATGACTTTATTATATGTTAATGGAATCATAAGAATGGTGATTTTGATCATAAAAATGTGAATGCGATTGCAAAGAGAATGAATGAATACTTGTGAATACATATAATGGATAAATAAGGGCTGAAGTGGCCACCGATTAAATGAATAGAATTCAAACATGTCAGACCCGTATTTTTATGTAGCTTGTTCCTTATGATTTCTATATGTATGAACACTTCATTATTATAGTTGAATCATAAGAAGAGTATTTACTACTATATAAATGGCAAATGATAAATAGATATGTATATAAGCTACATAAAGGCATAATAAGAGCAATAAGAGCCACAGGCTAAACTGAATGGATTTGAATCATTTTAACTAAAGAGAAGAGCTTATAATGAGAAAATATAGATGGCTCATGAAGGAAAGTCAGTTTGATTTGGTCCCGAACACATAGAACTAGAGAAAATGCTAAAAAAAGGCTAAATAAGTCCAAAATGGTCCGTTCGAGGTGTTTTAGACATATTCACCTCTCAAAAATGGCCAAAACATAAAGAAGAGAGTGTAACCATAAGATATGACACTCTCAAATTTTTGAAAAAAAGTCAAATGTGGTCAATGGTCAAGAAAAGTCAATGGTAGTTAAGAAAAGTGGTCTTTGATCATAGTTGACTAACCATGGTTAGAAATTAACCTAAGTGTGGAGAAAAATTGGGGAAGAAATATTTTTGGTTAGAATACAAGATATTCATCCCCTGAAGTAAGGAAAATTAATTTAATCATGTTCCAGATTAAATTAAACGGGTAAAACACAATGGGCCAAAGTTGGAATTCTTAAATCCCATTAAGGTAGAACAAGTGTGAGCCGAATTTGTAAGGCCCATTAGGCTAAATTGTTGGGCTAATTTATGGTCCCAATATTGAGATAATCGAAGGTCCAATTGGTAGGAAAAATTTCAAACTGAAAGTCCATGAGGAAGGCCCAAACCGAGAAGCCCAAATGCTAGGCCCATATGCTAAATTTCAAGCCCATTAGTAAATGGTAACAAAAGCCAATTGGGTAACCTTAACCATAACTCATTAAAAGTCAATTAAGGTGGCCAAAATTCATGACTTAATAACCAAGTCTTTGGCTTATAAAATCAGCCAACACAACATCATCTTCTTCCTTAAGCATTCAATAAAGAGAGGAAGCCATTAACAAATACATAGTCAAGCATTCTCTCACTAGAAATCACTAGGATAAAGGCATATTTGGAACTTGCAATCTCCATGAAAGTTGTTCCAAATTGAGAGAGGATTAACGTATGATGGAATTGGCTATCAAGGAGCCAAAGTGAACAACCCAAGAAGCTACAAAGTTTCGGCCAAGTGTGAAAATGCAAGCTAGGTATAATTTCAAGCTTTCAAATTCATATAAGTTAATCTATGAATTATTCTAAGTTGACTGGTATATGTTTTAAGCATTGGAACACATGAAATCACCATGAACATGGATTGGCCAAAAACAGGTAATGATAAATTGATGAATACCCATATGATTTTAAGGCATGAATATGTTGTTATACATATGTTTATGATTATGGTAAAGTTAGAATTAATCAATTTGATCAATTGGTGAATGAATAGAAGTTGGTAATCAAGGTGTTTGATAAAATGCCTAAATGAACTAAGTAAGCTTAAGACCATTACCAACCAAGTGTTTGTTAAAATGCCTAAGTGAGATTGGCATGATGGTGGCATGGTGCTCAACTATGGGCGGCATGGCTAAGCGTGATAGCTCTCGACCACATGCCATAGCTGAGAGGTCCAATGGGCTAAGCCCAATTGGTTTCAGCCTAATGTGATGCAATGGGCCTCGGACAAGCCCAATAAGAGTTGTTGGGCCCCACAAACCCAATAGGTCCAACTAAAATGAATAGTAAAATAGAAATGGGCCTAAGACAGTATTAGGCCCATCAAGAGTAAACGGGCCCATTAAGTTAAATAAACTTTATTAATTGTGTAATACAGTAGGAAAATTGTTATTAACCTCATGAATGGTTATATGCAGCTTCAGAGTTTATATTGGGAGCTGATCAGGCTGCGAGATTAAGCAACACCGAGGAAGTGAGGTCACGTGACGTGATCCGATGTAAAGGACTTTTACATGTAATTAGAGATATCTGCACGTATTTTCATCTTCTTTTACATTCACTTAAAAACACTAAGATTTAGAGAAAGGGAATAATATTTATAGCGACCCGATAGTGGCAAATTACGATTTTACCCCTAGTTAGTAAAAAAAGTCAACTTTCAAAAAAGTTATAAAAAGCTTAGAAAGCATGTTTTCGACTGTTTTAAATGTTGTTTGACAGTTGCATGGATCAATTGGCTGATGTTTTCATGTTATATGTGAAAACAACACATTATAGTGCCGATTTGATTTAATTGAGTGAATTCATTTGAAATAAGCCATCTATCGATTTGGGTGAAAACCAATCATGCTAGAGCACAGCTCGCACTGGATTTTATGTGTTTTTCACATTTATTAGTGCTGGAGTAATACTCGTACTAGATTTTACATGATATGCATCACATAGTACTTGAGTATTTCTTGTACTTGAATTTTAATGCAAATTGAGCATGATAGAGTACTGGAGCATTGTTCATATAAGTTTTATTGATTGATAGATGATAGAGTGTTGGAGCGTTGCTCGTACTTAGTTTTACATGGCATAGTGTTAGGAGCATTGCTCTACTAGATTTATATGACTTGTGCATGAGGTCGTGCTGGAGTTTACTCGCACGTATCGATTTTTAAAGAGATATCAAGAAACAGTCGTATTGGGAGCCTATGTGGACTGTGTGTTACACTGATTATATGCTCGTACATGCATTTTGAGATATAGCCGAGGGCTATCGAAACTATTATCCATGGTATGAGGGCTAAGACCTATGACAGGCACCCCAACCTTGATATTGGGTCCATAGAGTACTTTGTTCCGTGTATGTCACATGGAGTACGATATATCGTGAGTACACGCTGATATAGAGTTATTGGCTGACGGTTGAGGATTTGACCCACCTCCTGTTACAGCAAATGTGAGGCCTTGCACACCGAGTACTGTGTAGCTTGGGATCACGAAAAATGGGATATGATCATAATCCTCGAACATGTAGTCGATTATCTTATCTCACTTCACCTCACCTGAGATTTCTTGTTTGAATTGTCACATGAGTTTTATAAATTGGGTAGACCCGAGGGATGGGTTGAGCCTCGACATGTAACCTTGTATGTGTGATATGGGTAAACCCGAGGGATGGGTGAAGCCCAGATTTCCATGTTTTACATGATGATCTGCCATCTTTGTTTTTATTTAATTGATATGGCATAATGAAATGTGATTTATAGTATTTACATGACAATACAATGTGCATAAATTACTGAGGTTATTAAACCAGCTTGTTTTCAATTTATACGGACGATTTGTATCTATAGATATATTCGTACTTGTATAAATGTTTCAAAGAAAGATACTTGCTTTAGATGTGAATTGAAAAGGGAATGTTTTCAAGGCATGAGCATTATATTTTGTAGATAGTGTGGTTATCTATTTTCTTGCCTTATTTCCTTACTGAGCTAGTGAGCTCACCCCTTTCCTTTTCCCACTCTCTATAGAGCATCCATAGTAGTTGAGTGCAGCTGAGGACTGGTATTCCTTTATTCGTTGCACACCTATCGCACGAAAGGTATACACATTCTAATGTTTTGCACTGAACAATGTGAAAGCACAGTTATGTAGACGAATGTACTATTAGGGATGTATATGTATACACATATGTATTCGAAATTTATATATGTAAACTTTTGTATGTTAATGAGTACTCACAGTCAATAGATAATTGTATTAGTATGTATGCATGTTACAGAATGAATATGGATGAGGTGACTAATACTGAATCACAGCCCAACGGTTTGGTGGTTATTATGACAGAAGGAAAGGTAAGTAAAAAGCAAAAAATTTGTGGTGGTTTGTGGTAAGTCACAGACAGTCGTGAAAGAATGGTATCAAAGCTAAGTTGGTCTGATGCGAGTCGGTATTAGTAATTAGGAAAGTGTACATCCTCATATTACTGTGCTTTGTTCAAGTACAATTGTGTATACGAGATGGGAGTCAAACTTATTTATAGGTGTAAATGTAGGAATTTGCTTTTATGGCAAATACCAGCCGTGGTAGAGGGGCGAGAGGTCGGGCTAGAGGCCATAGAGGTAGGTCTGACAGTAGAGATGAGTCTTCGTCTGACCATGAGCCAACAGGTCACACTTAGGTACCAGAGAGTACCAAGGCATGCTTCATGAGATTAGAGCGTAGCCTTAAAACTATAGTGGAGTTACTGGCACAGACTTTGCCAGGTAGACTGGGACAAGATGCAGGGACTGCGCCTGGAAAGGAAGCTGCAGCTAGTACGCCTGCACTACCAGCTCAGACGCCATAGCCTACAGATACTCCTATACCACCACCAGTTCAGGATATACCTTCTCCTATTGCTCCACGATAGGGCGGTAGTACTTTGGGGTATGGTTGTGAGCTAGATAGATTGTGACAATTCCATAAGTTTGGACAACTGTCGTTTAATAGGGTGAAGGACCCCGTCGTTACAGAGGATTGGTTGGGAGAGATAGAGAAGATATATGGCTTTTTTAAATGTACGACGATCGAGATGGTCGCGTTTGCTACGTTCGTACTAAAGGGATCGACAGAGAATTGGTGGAAGTCCACCAGGGTTATATTGAGAGTACGGCACTCAGAGATCACTTGGCATATCTTTTTGGATGCCATCAGGAGTCAGTATGTCTCGGATACAGTGCAGCGAAAGTTACAGATGAAGTTCTTGGGGTTGAGCCTAGGGAGTCAATATATGGATGAGTACGAGACACGATTTATATCTCTGGGTAGGTATGACTCTGATACTATGAGTAGTGAGACCAAGAAGGTCTGCAGATTCATTGATTGACTGAGACCAATACTACAGTCTAGATTGGTTCCACTGGATATCTCTACCTATGGTGAGGCATTGTACAAGGTGTAACTTTGTGAGCAGGACTATGAGAGGAATGCCTCCAAGTTCAGGACAGTTGGCAGGGGCAGAGACAAAGATATGAAGAGGCCAATGAGTGACAGTGCAAGAGGTTTCGGTTATCGAGGAGGGAGGAGACTCTTCTGTAAGAGACCATGGATTGAAGAGGTGCGAGAGATGACTGTTATATCTCCTGCATATCTGGCCATAGCTCTAGCTAGGGGCATTGTTATTGGAGGACAGAGGCCTACCACTGAGCAGTGCGGTAGATGTGGTAGATTCCATGACAGTAGACCTTATCCTAGTTCTAGTGGATTGTACTTTAGATATGTGAAGCCAGGACATAGGGTGAAAGCTTGCCCGGAGATTATAGATATTACCCCACAGAATGGCAAGGAGCCGGGGAGAGCTCCAGCTGATAAGTCTGCTCCAAGGAGGAGAGCAACGGCAGAGGAGAAGGGAAGCAGGTCATAGGATAAGGGGGAGTACATGCCTTGGACTAGGGCACAACTGATGCTTCGTCTGATGTAATTAGAGGTAACATCATGATTTATGATTTAGAAGCATATGTTTTAATTGATCCTGGTGCCATACATTCATTTGTATCACCTTTATTTGCATGTAAGTTACCAAAAAATCGAGCGTACCCCTTTAAGTATGATGATGTTGATTAGTACGCCTATGGATAACAGTCAGCTAGTTGAGTATGTGTTAAATGGCTACAAGCTATGAGTGGGGGAAAATGATATGACAACTAATCTAATATTGTTAAGTATGAGCAATTTTGATGTAATTTTAGGAATGGATTGGTTATCTGCAAACTATACTATTTTAGATTATTATGCTAAGACAGTTATGTTTCCTACCCTTACAAATTATGTTGAAAGTTTAATGAAAATAAATGAAAGTAGTAATTATGGTTGTAATTGACAATGTAATATGCTAACTGAGAAATGAAAATATTAAAGGTTTCATTGCGTACGTGGTTGATACGGATAAGACACATTCGGAGTTGGCAATACTTCTGGGGTCAGTGAGTTCCCAGATGTCTTTCCGAATGAATTGTCAAGGTTACCACTAGACAGAGAGATGAAGTTCTATATAGATTCGATGTCTAGTATTGAGCCTATTTCGAGACCACCGTATCGCATGGCCTTAGTTGAGCTGGAAAAGCTCAAGAGACAGTTATAGGAGCTATTAGATAGGGGGTTCATCAGACCGAGTGTTTCACCTTGGGGAGCACCGATTTTATTTGTGAAGAAGAAGAATTGAAACCTCTGATTGTGTATACATTACAAATTGTTGAATAAGTCTACCATTAAGAATAGGTATCCCCTTCTATGCATTGATGATTTGTTGGATCAGCTCTGGGGAGCACAGTCTTTTCTACGATTGATCTGAGGTTTGTGTATCATCAGTTGAGAGTTCGGAGTGGAGATATGCCTAAAATAACATTTATGACTCGATATGGCCACTATGTGTTCTTGGTTATGCCATTCGGATTAATGAATACTCCCGTAGCTTTCATGGCTTTGATGAACCATATTTGGATCAGTTTGTTATCGTCTTTATCGATGACATCTTGGTATACTCGAGATCTGTAAGGCCCGTAAATTAATATGTACTCTTTATGATTTTGTGATGTACAGACAAGTCACATTTGATATGAATCATAAAGAATGAATGTTTTTAAGTTCCAAATGTGTATGAAATGTAAAACGGGTAGTGAAGCAAATTGAATATGAATGTAACAGTGAAATTTTGGGAAATATTGCAGCAGAACTGCTTCAGAAGAGGAGTAGAAAGAAGGAAGCTCGATATAGCAGATGATATTTTTCCTCAGAAGCATCAGTTGGGAAGCAAAAGCTCACCATTTATGTTGATTCCGTTTTAGTTGACACAAAATTGAAATGAAAGTAGGCCAAAAATCAAGATTTAGGCAAGGCATAAATTAGTGTGAAAAGGCCTTACTATTAGATATTACCAATATAAAAAGCTGGGTTTCCCTCTGGTGCAGGCGCAGGTTCCCTTTTTTGAAAGAGAGTAAAACGACCCAAAATCCCAAGAGCTAATCCAAAATCACCTACTCGATTGACAAGCATAGCTTTTATAGCTGTTTTCTCTGCCTGAAGTCATGTAAACCAAAAATGAATTAACAAATAGGAAGCAAGACCTACTCCCTCCCATCCCAGGAATAATTGGAGAGAGTTATCTCCAATCACCAACATTGGCATAAAAAAAAAGTAAGAATGGATAAATAACACATAAATTGAGGGCTATGCGAATCCTCAAACATATATGAAATGGAATAAATATGGATGTAACCACAATTAACATCACTACGGTCGGGTTATCGAACATGGAGTCAGAAGTGAATTATGAGTCGGACCAATTTGCAAATCGAGCGACCTCCCCTTGTGTCACGACCCAATTCCATTCTCTTTAACCGAAAATCACTGAAAATTTTTCGCGTTTTACTGTTACCCTACCCGGTCGTGAACTAAACTCACCACACACTGTTGGGCTGTGAGCCAATAATAATCACCACATCTCATTCATTCTCAATTAATTAAAACGATGTCATACATGTGCATTTAATCGTGTATTTATACGAATACATGTTTTACTGACATCTACATCCCCCATAAGTACAACTCAAAAGAATACTGTGCTTTTACATTGTTTAGATACAAAAAGAATCACTGTGAATATACCTCTTAGCGATGGAGATGCAGCGGAGTCCAAAATAATACGCCTCAGTCCTCACTGGGCTACTATGCACGCTCTGTAGGGGGGAAATAGAGTGGGATGAGCAACCACACGCTCAGTAAGGCAATAATGCAAGCATGGTAGATAACTACTCTATCTACATGCTGATAGTGTTATGCATAAATCGTTTATAGTAGGAGCATGAGGAATAAAACTATGCCATGTGAATATACATATATATCCTGTATCAAAATCATGTGCATTGGCATATAAAACATGGTAGAGACATCATGTATAAATCATCTCATGCTCAATCTCATTTAAATTCATTAAAGGGCAATTCTTTAAGAAACTTCCTTTTTAAACCAACACCATAACACCACCAAATCCACTCACAAACCACAACCACATTTACATTCCACAATTCACGCATGTGTATAAATCTAGGTCACTATATCAAAAGTGCCTATGTGAATCATTACATCATAAATCATCCCAGACCACACGCATCCAGGTGTGCGGGGTATCATGCTGGCACGAAGATGGATTATCCCTCGCCAGACTTTCTCATCACATAACCATCATGCGGTACATCGTACTCCATGTGATATACACGGTACATCGTACTCCGCAACTCCTATCGTGATCGGGGGTGCCATTCCTAGGTCTTATCTACCCCATACCAAGAGTTTTCCATATTCCGTGAAGGAGAGCCTCCCTGCCGAACAGAGCCTCCCCGCCTAACAGAGCCTCCCTGCCTCCTCGGGCTTAAGGATGTTAGCTTAAGGATGTAGGGCTTAAGGATCCTTTTCGTAAGAGAGCCTCCCCACCGTACAGAGCCTCCCCGCCTAACAGAGCCTCCCTGCCTCCTCGGGCTTAAGGATGTTAGCTTAAGGATGTAGGGCTTAAGGATCTTATCGTACCCATGTAGGAGAGCCTCCCCGCCTAACAGAGCCTCCCCGCCTCTTTGGGCTTAAGGATGTTGGCTTAAGGGTCCCACCGTAAGAGAGCCTCCCTGCCAAACAGAGCCTCCCCGCCTAACAGAGCCTCCCTGCCTCCTCGGGCTTAAGGATGTTAGCTTAAGGATGTAAGGCTTAAGGATCTTACCCACTTTCACAACCCTATACGAATCCCATTGTACAAGCTTGTGCGAGCAAAGCTCTAGCACGACTCATGCATCATGCATCTTCTCATAAAGAGGCGCGTACGAGCATAGCTCTAGTACGGTTATACTCATAAGACAACCACTCAAAATCCACGTATGAGCAGAAACTCCAGTACGGTTTATAAATATCATTATAGATTCCAAATCAAGGTGCGAGCTAGGCTCCAGCACGTTTCATACAAATGAAAACATAGAAATCCAGCGCGAGCGAGGCTCTAGCGCGATTTATGTCATACAAGTGTGATAGGCGGCTCATATACAATTCATCAATCCCGGCAATTCGGGTTTAGCACTCACAAATGCTTTTCTACAACAACAATACAATACTAGCCGTCCTATCTACGAGCTTGCTTAAAACCAAGCAATTCGTTTTGGAAAAACATCAAAACATTAGATTTATGCAATTATTAGCCTTACTATCCCATTTCATAAAATCCACTTCAAATCCAAAACCACGCATATACTCGTCATCATTCACGAATACCATCCATCATTTATTTGAGCAATTCATGCATTTCATACAACACCCAATATTCACCCACAAGTTCAAAGTACGAGCAGCTACCTCTATATACTCACAAAATTCCCTTACCTGGAATCGCGATGCGTGATTCCACTTCCTTAAGCTGCTTACTCGTACGGTTCGGTTTGCGTTCAACGAACTCTTCGGGGACTGCACAAAATCGTATCCCGCATTATATTCGATCCATACAATGCAACCCTTGCGCTTGCTATAGTCAATTTAACCTATAGCCTCTATTAACGCTTATATGGCCTCGTTTCATTACTTTATCCATAACTCGAGTCTATGGATTTTCTTAGGCCTATTAACTTATTTAAAATCGATGTTAAATCGACATTAAGCTCATAGTGTTCATGTTCCATGAATTCCCTCACTATGGCATTTATCCATCACATACATATCCATTTTCACAATTCTTCCAACCCACCATGTAATTCCATCTAACCATCTAAAATCATAACATTACCCCAATGACAACTTTAGCATGCCATAAACCATAAGTTCATTCAATCCCACATATCCTCACATTATACCCATTTTAGATTTCTAGGTCACACCAATTTCACAACATTCCTAAGTAGTTTATACATCAATACTCACATCAATCAACTCCAAAATCAATTAAATAGCTAATGCATTTGGATTGGAGTGTTAGAATCTTACCAATATGATTTCTCTTCTTGCTCCAATTGGTAATGCCCTTAACTCCTTCAATTCCAAGAATGGGAAAATGCCCTCTCACTATGTTGTTCTTCTCCTTGATAGGAACAACTTTGCTTCTAATGATCTCTCTCCAAATCTCACTGAAAATGGCTGATTTTAGAGAGGGAAAGTTAGGTTTTTGGGGTTGAAATTGTAAAGTTTGGTGTTTTCCGAGATTTCCAGATTTTTCAGCTCTCCTTATATAGAAATGACTTTAGGAGATCGATCTGGTCCAAGAGGAGATCGATCTGGTCCCTTAAAATCCCTCTTTTTCACGGTATTTTTAAGCCTGAGGTCGATCTGTCGAAGCAATCAGATCGATCTGTTGAAGCATGAGATCGATCTGTCAAAGCATAAGATCGATCTGGTCCCAAACAGAGAGCTAAGGAGATCGATCTGGGTGCTTGAGGATCGATCTTTTCACTAACAGAATGCTTGGCAAATCGATTTGGCTCCATTGGAGATCGATCTGCTCTATTCTTTCGCCCAAATAAGAGCATTCTGGCTCTTCCAGATCGATCTCTCATCCTATGAGATCGATCTGGACCTCATGTTTTCCAGATTTCCTGCAGTTTCCTTGCTGCAACTCATACCAACACATCCTTAATCTATTGCCATGGCCATTTTCTCATCCATCCACCTTTATAACTTGAAAATGGCATCCATTCATACCTTATGCACATTGAAACTTGTGTGCATTCATTGTATGTTCAAAGGCATACTACATAAAACCAAATGGAAGCATAACTCCATTCCATTTTACCACACTACTCATCTTGAGTCTCAATCACATCCATCACTTGCTAGAACTCATTTCTCCGTATTCATACTCAATGAAACTTGTATGTATGTTACAATTTATATTACACATACATACATTGAATCCATGGACTTACATCAATCATACTTTACATTACAAGTCCATTCACATTATTTGATCCAATTACACACATTAGCCTTATACATATACGGGGTCTTACATTCTCCCCTCCTTCAAGGAATTTGGTCCTCCAAATTAGAACCAAGTCACTCTTCAAACAGTTGGGGGTACTTCTCCCGTATCAAGTTCTCCAATTCCCACGTGGCCTCTTCCGCCGTGTGGTGTTGCCAAAGCACTTTCACCAAGGGAATTGTCTTATTCCGCAACACTTTCTCTTTCCTGTCCAATATCCGAACCGGCTTCTCAACATACGTCATACTCTCATGGAGCTCCAACGGCTCATATCTTATCACGTGTGCCAGGTCCGGGTGATACTTCCGAAGCATCGAGACGTGGAAGACGTTGTGGACATTTGCCAAGTCCGGTGGTAATGCCAATCTATACGCCTTATCTCCCACTCTCTTCAAAATCTCGAAGGGTCCGATATATCTAGGGCTCAGCTTGCCCTTCTTATCGAATCTCATAATACCCTTCGATGGTGAAATTCTCAGAAATACCGACTCACCCTCATCAAACTCCAGTGGTCTTCGTCTCTTGTCAGCATAACTCTTTTGCCGGCTCTGAGCTGTCCGTAATCTCTCACATATCAACTGGACGTCCTCAGATGCCTGCTGCACTAAGTCCGGAGCAAAAATCTGTCTGTCACCAATCTCTTCCCATCCAATGGGGGAACGGCATCTACGCCCGTATAATGCCTCATAGGGTGCCATCCCGATACTAGCATGATAGCTATTATTATAAGCGAACTCGGCTAACTGCAGGTGGTCATCCCAGGAGCCTCTATAATCCAGCACACACGCTCTCAACATATCCTCGAGGGTCTGTATAGTCCTCTCTGACTGCCCATCTGTCTGAGGATGAAAAGCGGTGCTAAAATTCAGTCGGGTCCCCAGCGCTTCCTGAAAATGTTCCCAGAAATGGGAAGTGAAGCGGGCATCCCTATCAGAAACAACGCTCACTGGTACACCATGTAGCCGTACTATCTCTCGAATATACAGGTTCGCCAACTGACTCAGTGTATCGGTAGCTCTCATAGCCAAGAAATGGGCGGACTTAGTCAACCGGTCCACAATAACCCATATGGCATCATGACCTCTACGGGTCCTCGACAACCCCATCATAAAATCCATGGTGACATGCTCCCACTTCCATGTCGGTATCGGTAGAGGCTGTAATAATCCTGCAGGCTTCTGATGCTCTACCTTCACTTGCTGACAAACGAGACACTTAGCGACATATTCAGCGATGTCTCTCTTCATTCCAGACCACCAATAAACCTTCTGAAGGTTTTGATACATCTTGGTACTTCCCGGATGTATCGTATACTTCGATGAGTGAGCCTCTGATAAAATCGTTCTCCTAATCTCAGGATCCCTGGGAACGCATACTCTGCCTCTGAACCTCAATAAGCCATCAGCACTCTGCTCAAAATCAATACCCACACCTGTCTGTATCTGCCTCAGCCAATCGATACACCGTCGATCGCTCTGCTGGGCTTGCCGAATACGGCCAATCAACTCTGGCTCTAGTCTCAAACTAGCCATGATCTCAAGTCTCTCAGATCCAGGTGGGGTTACATCCAAACTGAGGTTCGCAAAGTGTTCTAACAATTCATGTTCCCTTACCATCATATAAGACACCAACCCAAGGTTCTTTCTACTCAAAGCATCGGTAACTACATTTGCCTTACCCGGGTGGTACATGATTTCACAGTCATAGTCTTTCAGGAGTTCGAGCCATCTCCTCTGTCTCATATTCAGCTCTTGCTGCGAGAACAGGTACTTAAGGCTCTTATGATCTGTGAACACCTGAAATTTCTCACCATAGAGATAGTGGCGCCATCTTTTCAAAGCAAATACTACGGCCGCCAACTCTAAATCATGTGTCGGGTAGTTCCTCTCATGATCTTTCAACTGTCTAGATCCATAGGCAACTACCTTCCCATTCTGCATAAGCACACAGCCCAGTCCCTGGTGTGATGCATCCGTATACACCGAGAATCCTCCTGAGCTGGTAGGAATGGTGAGAACTGGAGCAGTCGTCAATCGACGTTTGAGCTCCTCAAAACTCCTCTCACATGCCTCATCCCATGTAAACTTAACATCTTTGCGCGTGAGGCGTGTCAACGGAGCAGCTAGTCTGGAGAAACCCTCTACAAATCTCCGATAATATCCTGCCAATCCCAGGAAACTCCTGATCTCAGTTACTATCTTGGGGTGTTTCCACTGTACAACTGCCTCTATCTTGGATGGATCCACTGATACCCCATCCTTTGACACAACATGCCCCAGAAATGAGATCTGTTCCAACCAGAAGTTACACTTGCTGAGTTTGGCATACAATTCTCTCTCTCGGAGGGTCTGCAGAACTATCCTCAAGTGCTCCTCATGATCTTCCCTGGACTTAGAGTACACCAAAATATCATCTATGAAAACAATCACAAACTTGTCCAGGTATGGCTTGAATATGTCATTCATCAAAGCCACAAATGCTGCGGGAGCATTCGTCAATCCGAATGGCATCACCAAAAACTCGTAGTGGCCATAACGGGTACGAAATACTGTCTTGGGTATATCTCCACTCCTAATCCTCAATTGATGATACCCTGACCGCAGATCTATCTTAGAAAATACTTTGGCTCCCTGGAGCTGATCCAACAAATCATCGATTCTTGGAAGGGGGTACTTGTTCTTAATGGTGGCCTTATTCAACAACCGGTAATCTATACACAGTCGGAGGCTTCCATCCTTCTTCCTTACAAATAGAACCGGTGCTCCCCAAGGTGAGACACTCGGTCTAATAAACCCCTTCTCCAACAACTCTTGCAGTTGTTTCTTTAGCTCTTCCAATTCTATCGGAGCCATTCTATAGGGTGGTTTCGATATCGGCTCTGTACCAGGCACTAACTCAATGCAAAATTCCATTTCCCTTTCAGGTGGTAGTCCTGGTAATTCATCCGGAAAGACATCAGGGTAATCCGTAATTACGGGTATGTCTTTCAATTCCGGGTGTGCCTCATCTATATCGACCACGTATGCAATGAACCCTTCACAATATCCTCTCCATCGTTAGTAACATAAACCATCACTCCACATTCAACATTTATCAAAAACGAATAATTTATCTCTCAGCAACATGCATTTAAAATCATGCCTCTTCATTTACAATAAACATGCTAGTTTCATATCATTTCCTTTCATCAAAATTTACAATAAGATTGTCTAATCCTGAAAACATCAATGTTTTGGCATGACAATCCATCACAACACGATTGGTAGCCAACCAATCCATTCCCAAAATTACATCAAAATCATTCATATTTAATAAAATCGGATTGGCTATCATTTCCTTCCCCTCTATCTTTATCTTACAATCTCTACATACATGCTCAGTCAATTGACTATCATTCATGGGTGTGGAAATCATCAACATTTTATCCAACAATGTTGGTTTCACATATTTCAACAATTTATGTGCAAAGGAAGGTGATATGAAAGAATGCGTGGCACCAGGATCAAATAATACCAATGCTTCTAAATCAAAGATTCGGATGGTACCTTTTATCACATCCGTCGAAGCATCTGTGGTGTCCTGATCCAGTGCATGTACTCTTCCTCTGCTCACACCCGCCGCCCTTTTTCCTCAGCTGTAGCCCTCCTCCTCGGGGCTGCTGTCTCAACTGGAGCTCCCTCAGGCTCCTTGCCCTTCTGTGGGGCAATCTCCATCTTCTCAGGACAATACTTAGCCATATGTCCTGGTCTCTCACATCTAAAACACACCATAGGGGTCATCAGACAGGGCCTATTCCCATGAAATCTCCCACATCTCCTACACTGATCAGTAGTAGGTCGTGGTCCTCTAATAGTCATACCCCTTGGCGCAGTCAAGGCTGGGTATACGGGAGGTCTAGCGGCTCTCTCCCGCACCTCCTCAATCTTTGGCCTCTTCTCGAAAAATCTTTGGCCATCTCTCTTAGCCACTCTTCCAAACCCGGATCTCTTCCGATCCTTGTCCTTTCTAACACTGACTCTCCCAAGCTCGGAGGCATTTCGCTCAAAGTCTTGTTCACATAACTGAGCCTTATGTACAGCCTCCTCATAAGTCACAATATCGAAGGGAGCTAGCTTAGTCCGGATAGCCAATCTCAATCCATCCATGAACTTCTGAATCTTTCGGGTCTCACTACCCATCGTGTCCGGGTCATATCTCCCCAAGGACATAAACTTGGACTCATATTCATCCACAGTACGGTTCCCCTGAACCAAATTCATAAATTCCATCCGCAATTTCCTCTGTGCGGTAGCTGGAATATACTGTCTCCTGAAGGCCTCTAGAAATATCTCCCATGAGATCTCAGAGTGTCTGGCACTCAAAATAACCTCGGTGGACCTCCACCAATGCTCGGCCTCGCCTTTCAGCATAAACACGGTAAAGGCAACCTTCTCACTTGAAGTGCATCGGAAAAACCTATACAGTTTCTCCATCTCATACACCCAATCCTCCATAATCACTGGGTCCTTCACCCCTCTAAACACTGGGGGTTTCAGCGCTTGAAACTCTCGCAACCTGCTCAAGTTGCAGTCATAACCCACATCACTACCGCTCTGCTGTGGAGCGATAGGAGAATCTGTATCTTGGGCTGGAGGTGGTGTAACTGTAACTGTCTCAGCAGTCTGAGGTCTCTCCGCCTCTGCAGCTGCCTGTTCAGTAGTAGGCTGTTCCGCGGGACCTCGTCTGTCACCGGCGCCCAAGGCCTGCGTGACTATCTCCACCAAACTCTCAATACTCCGCTCTAATCTAGCGAAGCGAGCCTCAGTATCCTCTGCTCTCTCAGCAGGGTTCTGTGGAGCCTGCTCAGTCTGTGGCTCCGCACGGCTCTCAGGCCTACCTCTACGGCCTCTAGCACGTGCTCTCACCCCTCTACCTTGGCGTGTAACTGGCATAGTGCCTAACTCCCTGTATTATAATAATTCATTAAGCTCAATCCATCACGGTATACACAGTTATATCTAAACAAAAGCACAGTACTATGGGGATGTACTTTCCTACGTTTTATTAATGACTCACATCAGGCCAACACAGCTCTGATACCAATCTCTGTCACGACCCAATTCCATTCTCTTTAACCGAAAATCACTGAAAATTTTTCGCGTTTTACTGTTACCCTACCCGGTCGTGAACTAAACTCACCACACACTGTTGGGCTGTGAGCCAATAATAATCACCACATCTCATTCATTCTCAATTAATTAAAACGATGTCATACATGTGCATTTAATCGTGTATTTATACGAATACATGTTTTACTGACATCTACATCCCCCATAAGTACAACTCAAAAGAATACTGTGCTTTTACATTGTTTAGATACAAAAAGAATCACTGTGTATATACCTCTTAGCGATGGAGATGCAGCGGAGTCCAAAATAATACGCCTCAGTCCTCACTGGGCTACTATGCACGCTCTGTAGGGGGGAAATAGAGTGGGATGAGCAACCACACGCTCAGTAAGGCAATAATGCAAGCATGGTAGATAACTACTCTATCTACATGCTGATAGTGTTATGCATAAATCGTTTATAGTAGGAGCATGAGGAATAAAACTATGCCATGTGAATATACATATATATCCTGTATCAAAATCATGTGCATTGGCATATAAAACATGGTAGAGACATCATGTATAAATCATCTCATGCTCAATCTCATTTAAATTCATTAAAGGGCAATTCTTTAAGAAACTTCCTTTTTAAACCAACACCATAACACCACCAAATCCACTCACAAACCACAACCACATTTACATTCCACAATTCACGCATGTGTATAAATCTAGGTCACTATATCAAAAGTGCCTATGTGAATCATTACATCATAAATCATCCCAGACCACACGCATCCAGGTGTGCGGGGTATCATGCTGGCATGAAGATGGATTATCCCTCGCCAGACTTTCTCATCACATAACCATCATGCGGTACATCGTACTCCATGTGATATACACGGTACAGCATACTCCACAACTCCTATCGTGATCGGGGGTGCCATTCCTAGGTCTTATCTACCCCATACCAAGAGTTTTCCATATTCCGTGAAGGAGAGCCTCCCTGCCGAACAGAGCCTCCCCGCCTAACAGAGCCTCCCTGCCTCCTCGGGCTTAAGGATGTTAGCTTAAGGATGTAGGGCTTAAGGATCCTTTCCGTAAGAGAGCCTCCCCACCGTACAGAGCCTCCCCGCCTAACAGAGCCTCCCTGCCTCCTCGGGCTTAAGGATGTTAGCTTAAGGATGTAGGGCTTAAGGATCTTACCGTACCCATGTTGGAGAGCCTCCCCGCCTAACAGAGCCTCCCCGCCTCTTTGGGCTTAAGGATGTTGGCTTAAGGGTCCCACCGTAAGAGAGCCTCCCTGCCAAACAGAGCCTCCCCGCCTAACAGAGCCTCCCTGCCTCCTCGGGCTTAAGGATGTTAGCTTAAGGATGTAAGGCTTAAGGATCTTACCCACTTTCACAACCCTATACGAATCCCATTGTACAAGCTTGTGCGAGCAAAGCTCTAGCACGACTCATGCATCATGCATCTTCTCATAAAGAGGCACGTACGAGCATAACTCTAGTACGATTTTACTCATAAGACAACCACTCAAAATCCACGTACGAGCAGAAGCTCCAGTACGGTTTATAAATATCATTATAGATTCCAAATCAAGGTGCGAGCTAGGCTCCAGCACGTTTCATACAAATGAAAACATAGAAATCCAGCGCGAGCGAGGCTCTAGCGCGATTTATGTCATACAAGTGTGATAGGCGGCTCATATACAATTCATCAATCCCGGCAATTCGGGTTTAGCACTCACAAATGCTTTTCTACAACAACAATACAATACTAGCCATCCTATCTACGAGCTTGCTTAAAACCAAGCAATTCGTTTTGGAAAAACATCAAAACATTAGATTTATGCAATTATTAGCCTTACTATCCCATTTCATAAAATCCACTTCAAATCCAAAACCACGCATATACTCGTCATCATTCACGAATACCATCCATCATTTATTTGAGCAATTCATGCATTTCATACAACACCCACTATTCACCCACAAGTTCAAAGTACGAGCAGCTACCTCTATATACTCATAAAATTCCCTTACCTGGAATCGCGATGCGTGATTCCACTTCCTTAAGCTGCTTACTCGGACGGTTCGATTTGCCTTCAACGAACTCTTCGGGGACTGCACAAAATCGTATCCCACATTATAGTCGATCCATACAATGCAACCCTTGCGCTTGCTATAGTCAATTTAACCTATAGCCTCTATTAACGCTTATATGGCCTCGTTTCATTACTTTATCCATAACTCGAGTCTATGGATTTTCTTAGGCCTATTAACTTATTTAAAATCGATGTTAAATCGACATTAAGCTCATAGTGTTCATGTTCCATGAATTCCCTCACTATGGCATTTATCCATCACATACATATCCATTTTCACAATTCTTCCAACCCACCATGTAATTCCATCTAACCATCTAAAATCATAACATTACCCCAATGACAACTTTAGCATGCCATAAACCATAAGTTCATTCAATCCCACATATCCTCACATTATACCAATTTTAGATTTCTAGGTCACACCAATTTCACAACATTCCTAAGTAGTTTATACATCAATACTCATATCAATCAACTCCAAAATCAATTAAATAGCTAATGCATTTGGATTGGAGTGTTAGAATCTTACCAATATGATTTCTCTTCTTGCTCCAATTGGTAATGCCCTTAACTCCTTCAATTCCAAGAATGGGAAAATGCCCTCTCACTATGTTGTTCTTCTCCTTGATAGGAACAACTTTGCTTCTAATGATCTCTCTCCAAATCTCACTGAAAATGGCTGATTTTAGAGAGGGAAAGTTAGGTTTTTGGGGTTGAAATTGTAAAGTTTGGTGTTTTCCGAGATTTCCAGATTTTTCAGCTCTCCTTATATAGAAATGACTTTAGGAGATCGATCTGGTCCAAGAGGAGATCGATCTGGTCCCTTAAAATCCCTCTTTTTCACGGTATTTTTAAGCCTGAGATCGATCTGTCGAAGCAATCAGATCGATCTGTTGAAGCATGAGATCGATCTGTCAAAGCATAAGATCGATCTGGTCCCAAACAGAGAGCTAAGGAGATCGATTTGGGTGCTTGAGGATCGATCTTTTCACTTACAGAATGCTTGGCAGATCGATTTGGCTCCATTGGAGATCGATCTGCTCTATTCTTTCGCCCAAATAAGAGCATTCTGGCTCTTCCAGATCGATCTCTCATCCTATGAGATCGATCTGGACCTCATGTTTTCCAGATTTCCTGCAGTTTCCTTGCTGCAACTCATAACAACACATCCTTAATCTATTGCCATGGCCATTTTCTCATCCATCCACCTTTATAACTTGAAAATGGCATCCATTCATACCTTATGCACATTGAAACTTGTGTGCATTCATTGTATGTTCAAAGGCATACTACATAAAACCAAATGGAAGTATAACTCCATTCCATTTTACCACACTACTCATCTTGAGTCTCAATCACATCCATCACTTGCTAGAACTCATTTCTCCGTATTCATACTCAATGAAACTTGTATGTATGTTACAATTTATATTACACATACATACATTGAATCCATGGACTTACATCAATCATACTTTACATTACAAGTCCATTCACATTATTTGATCCAATTACACATATTACCCTTATACATATACGGGGTCTTACACCTTGCATGTAATGATGTGGTGGTGAACCTCTCATTCTAATTCAGTGCTCTCGAACCGTGCGGGAAGGTTTCCCATCACACAACTCACCAACTTGATCTTTTGCGGGAACCGTATGTCCAAACAATCTTGGAAAAATGGGTATGATCTCGCTTTCCTTTGCCACTCAAGTGTATGGAATCCGCCGTGCTTAGGCCCCTTCTTCCCTTCCCTAGTGAAACAGTCCAACACCTAGCTTAGTAGTCTCGAATAGGGTGTGCAGGTCTGCCTCTTTTTTTAGTAGGTGATTCACTACCTAAGCGAAGCCAAAGCCGCAAAGCAGATCGATCTCATGCTCAAGAGTAGATCGATCTCCTAAGATTAAAAAGTCAAATTCTAAAGAAATAAACACAGGGTAAATCGATCTCTCACCGTTAGGAGATCGATCTCTAAGGGTAATTCTATATATACACGACTCTGCACCTTCTGTTTTCCCAAGAGCAACAATTCCCATTGAAAACCAAAGTAAAACCTAACATTTCTACTCCAAAAATCTTAATCTTTCAATCGATTTTGAGTGAGATTCATTTCAGCAAAGTTGTTCTTAGTAAAGAGGAGAACAACATAGTGGGAAACTAGAAGTTAAAATCAAGGATTGAAGAAACAAGGTGGATTTTCCCAAATTTGGCAAAAAGAGGAAAAATTCAAGCTAGGCAAGATTCAATACACCAACTTCATATATGTTAATATACGTGTCTTGGTGAGTTGATTGGTGTAAGTTTGATTGGCTGAAAACACCTTGAATATGTAAAATATCCACGACCTAGAAATTGGTATGAAAATGAGAAAATGATGAGAAAGTTGAGTAGGCATGGATTTAAGGATGAAAGAAACATGTATGTATGATTGTAAGATAGTTTTATGAAATACATAAATTGGAATATATGAGAAATAAAAATAGGTATATGAGATATGTGGTGAAATACAATAATGGGAAAAAATGATGAACTTGAAGCATATGAGAGATTATGTAGGTTCAATTCGAATTAGTATACTTGGACGAGTCTAATAGATTCTCGAGAAATGAGTTGTAAAATCAAAAGGGACTTAAGAGAGAGTAAAATTTGATAAGCTAAAATAAGACCAAATAAGTGTAAAAAGGGCTAAATGCATTGGTTTAGATTCATGCAAGTGAAAATTAAGTAAATTAAGGTATACTTATATAAATGATTATTAACAGCTTCGAAAGTTATATTAGAAGTTGATTGGACTGCGAGAGTGAGCAGCACCGAGGAAATGAGGTCATATGACGTGATCCGAGGTAAAGGAATTTCGTGAGGAGCTAGAGGTAGCTATACGTATTTCGAATAGAATTTCAATTATTATACTGTATATGAAATTTCGTGTATATAAAAGTTTCGATAGGAACCGATAAGGTAAATTGTTGTTTTATCCAAATTAAGGGTAAAAAGCTTAGGAAGCATGTTTGTAACAAATTTTGATAGTTGCATTGATAGAACAGCTAATGTTTTCATGTATATGCGAAAACAGCACATTTGAGTGCCACTTTGATTTGATTGAGTAAAATTTTAATTAAAATAAGCCATCTATTAGTTTGTGTGAAAACCATTGGTGCTAGAGTGATACTCGCACTAGATTTTATATGATATGCATCACATAGTACTTGAGTACATTCTCGTACTTGATTTTAAAGCGATTTATGCATGATAGAGTATTATTGAGAGCATTGCTCATACTCAGTTTTATTGATTGATGCATAATAGAGTATTGGAGTATTGCTCATACTCTGTTTTACATGAGATAGTGTTGGGAGCATTACTCACACTAGATTTATATAACTTGTTCTTATGGTCGTGTTGGGAGTTTACTCACACGTATCAATTTTGAAAGAGAGAGCGTGAAACAACGGTGTTGGGAGCCTATATTGACTGTGTGTCGTACCGATTATATGCTTACACGTGCAACATTTTGAGATATGGCCGAGGGCTATCGAAAATTTTAACCATAGTATGAGGGCTAAGACTTATGGAAAGCACCGATACTATGAGGATTGGGTCCATGGAGTACTTTGTACCATGTATATCACATGGAGTACGATGTACCGTGAGTGTACGATGTTATTGAGTTGTGAACTGACGGTAGAGGATTTAACCCACCTCCCGTTACAGTAAATGTGAGACCCTGCACACTGAATACTATGTAGCCTGGGATCACGAAAAATGAGTTATGATCATAATCTCGGAACATGTAGTCGCCTATCTCGTTTCATTCAATTGAGATTTCTTAAATAAATTATCACATGATTTTGTAATCTAAACATGTGACTTTGTGTGTGAAAGGGTAACCCGAGGGATGGGTGAGGCCCGGATTTCCATATTTTTAACATGATGAAATGCCATCATTGTTTTGCTTTAATTGAAATGACATGATAAAATGTGATTTATATTAATTACATGAGAAATGCAATGTTTTGTATAAACTGCTTTATGTATATATTACATAAATATTTTAAGAAAGACACATACTTTAGATATGAGTCGAAAAGAAAATGATTTAGTGGCATGAGCATTGTATTTTATAGATAGTGTGATTATCTACTTGCTTTATTTCCTTACTAAGTTGTGAGCTCACCCCCTTTTTATTTTCCCTCTCTACAAAGCGTTCACAGTAGTAGGACATGGCTGAGGACTGGTATTCCTTGATCCGCTGCATACCCATCACATGAATGGTATACACATTTGCAACATTTTGTACTGAACAATGTAAAAGCACAGTTATATAAATGAATGTATGGTCGGGGATGTATATGTACAAGTAATTGTATAATGTATATGAATTACTTTTTCAAAAAAGGAGTAGTTACAGTCAGTAGATAATTATATTGACATGTATGCATGTTATGGAATGAATGTGGTTGAGATGACTAATATCGAATCACAGCCCAACGGTTTGGTGTTGAGTTATGACAGAAGGAGAGGTAGGTAATGCGAAGAAAAATTTGTGGTGGTTTTTGGTAGGTCACGGGAGGGGAGGTCTTGACAGAATGGTATCAAAGCAAAGTTGGTCTGATGTGAGTCGGTATTAGTAATTAGAAAAGTATACATCCCTATATTATTGTGCTTTGTTCAGTTACAATTGTGTATACGAGATGGGAATTAGACTAATAAATGGTTATAAATGCAAGAATTGAGCCATTATGGCTAATACCAGCCATGGTAGAGGGGCTAGAGGTAGGGCTCGAGGCCATAGAGGTAGGCATGAGACCTGAGATGAGACAACAGATCCCACTTAGGTACCAGTGAGTATCGAGGCACGCTTCACGAGATTAGAGCGTTACCGTAAGACCATAGTAGAGTTACTAGCACAGAGTTTGCCAGGAGGACAGGGGCAAGATACAGGGACTGCGCCTGGAGAGGTAGCTGCACCTGGTACGCCTACATAGCCAAATCATACACCATAGCCTACAGATACACCGACACCCACACCTGTAAGACCCGAACACGTTGAAGGGTAAACAGTTAAAAGACCTGAAATTCGGTGTCAATTCAGTAAGAAATTGACACTGTAAACAGGGATTCAGGAATCTTGATCAATTAAGGAGCAATAATTAAATTTTAGTTTAAATTGATTAAGATATGAATTTATCAAAATTAACCAAAATTTTCACTTCGGGAAATTATCCCGAAAATATGAAAAAAATACACCGAAAAGATAAAATAAGACAGATAAATACATTTAATAGATTAAATGAATAAAATATTAATTTACTTGGGATATTTTGGGTTTTATTATATTTTATTTGATTAAAATAAAATAAATAAATAAATAAATAAAAACAAACACGGAATCGCGAATTTGCGATTCAGCAGAAGGGCGAAAGAGAGAAGATAGAACCGAGGGAGTTGGTTCCCTCCATCCGGCGAGCCACTGATCGACAGAAGGGCAAGTGCGGGCCGACGAGAGGAGCCCAGCACCGTAGGAGCCACCGATAGACCCCACACACACTGGTGACGCCTGAAAGAGGAGATTGGAAGAGGAGAGTGCCGCGGGAGAGAATGGGAGATTTATCGACGATGGCGTCGATTCGAACCACCCCGAGGCCAGTCGCAGGTCCCCCTCGCGATGGCATGCCAATTGGTGCCAAAAATTATCGGAGAACGGATCAGACAGCGCCGAAATGGTGAAGATGAGCATGAACCAGTATGGACCGGTTCAGTGCAGTGAGAGTAGTCTAAACCAGATCGGACCGGTTCAACCAAAAAAAAGAAAAGAAAAAGAAAAGAAAAAAAGAAAAAGGGACAAAGAAAAAGTGGAAAAATTAAGGAAAAATTTCGGTGATGCAATCGAGCTAAGAGTAAGCCAGTAAGCGGTCGAAATTGACCGATTTAAATTTTAGAATATTTAATTTGATTAATATTCGACTGAAGATTTACCCAAAAAAATATGTAATTGTGTAGCTCGATAGTTGGCGTTAAACGAGAGCTCGAGTCAGCCTCGGTTTGCATACCATCATGGAATCTCAGGTAAGTAACCATTATTTACGACAATTTGCATAGTTATGCATGTTAGAAATTTATCGCATAAATTACGAATTAATTCTATATAAAATGAATTAAATTCTGGAATTTAAGATAAATTGTCATAAATAATTAATTGAGCTATCCGAGAGTTTAGAACAAGGCCCAATAAATAATGATGGGCCTAATGAGCCCAATAGGCCTCGATGATGTGAATAGTGAGTGGAAAATGGGCTTAAGGCCGGTTAAGGCCCATTATGGTACAATCGGGCCCAATATGGGTAAACGGGCTCAATGATTTAAATTAAACCCAGAAAATACGAAATACAATTAATAATATTGTATTTGACCTAATGAATATTTATACGCAACTTCGGATATTGGACTGGGAGCAAATCGGACTGTGTGAGGAGACATAGTGGAAATGTTAGATTATACAGAAAAATGAGGTAAGGGAATTTTACGAGTAGCTAGAGGTAGCTACGCGTATTTTTAACAGCTTTTACATAACTGAAAATGTATAAAGGTCCTAAAAATGGATTAAAAATTTTAAGGACCCGGGATGGGTAAAAGACTATTTTACCTCTACTGAGGGAAAATTCACCTAAGGATGGTGAAAGCATGACATACATGAAATGCATGATATGGGAAATTTTCGTGGTTTTTAAGCAAAGCAAATTGGTTGATTGGCCAGTGTTTGTATAAATTTCACAAGATAACACTACGTAAGTGTTATTTAGATTTAAATGAAATTCTTTGGAAAATGGGCCAACAATCAAGTTTATATGGAAACAAATGGTGCGAGAGCCTTGCTCGCACTATATGTAAGTTTGTGAGTGTGCATAATGGTGCTGGAGTGGTTGCTCGCACCAATTTGTGTGACATGATATGCATAAAAAGGTGCTAGAGCGATTGCTCGGACTAGTTTTAATGATTTGTCATGCATGAGAGGTGCTAAAGCCTAGTTCGCACCCTGTTTTGACTTAATACTCAAAACAGGTGCGGGAGCAATTGGTCGTACTAGTTTTAATGATTTGACATGCATGAAATGTGCTAAACCTTAGCTTGCATGAGTTTTGAACTGTGTGACACATGCATTAGTGCTGGAGTAGGGGCTCGCACTAGAGTTTTACATGCATGGGTGCTGGAGCCTAGCTCGCTCCAGATTTTCACATGATTTTCGTCACAGGGTGCTGGAGCCTAGCTCACACCCGATTTTCACATGATTTTGTGACAGAATGCTAGAGCTTAGCTCGCACTAGTTTTACTTGATTTTATGATAGAGTGCTGGAGCATAGCTCGACTAGTTTATGAGGAAATTACAGTCGTGCTTGGAGCTTCGAGTATATTGTGTGTTACACCGATTAAATAGGATCGCACGTACATTTTGATTTGAGACATGCTATGAGCCGTGCTTGGAGCTTCAGGTAGACTTTGTGTGAAGCCGATTAAACATGCTCGCACGTGCATTTTGAGACATGGCACGAGTATTGATATGAAATATGGGTTTACGTAGTACATTGTGCCATGCAAATCACAAGGAGTACGTTGTACCGTGTTATGATATATTATATTTATGTGGCCTCTTCTGATGCGAGTGATCGGGTTGGACCGACGGCTTGGTTTTGACCCACCTCTCATGGCGATTCCCGATAGTGGTGATACCCCACACACCTGATCCGTGTAGCCTGGGATCACGAGGATATGGCCATAGTCCTAGTTATTTCCATGATACATTGCCTAGTGTCGCATGTTACTGTCTGATGTTTTGAAAGCTTGAGAATGCATGGATTTTATGTGAGCTTGAGATGCAATCGAGCTAAGAGTATGTTAGTAAGCGGTCAAAATTGACCGATTTAAATTTTAGAATATTTAATTTGATTAATATTCGACTGAAAATTTACCCCAAAAAAATGTAATTGTGTAGCTGGACAATTGGCGTCAAATGAGAGCTCGAGTCAGCCTCGATTTGTGTACCATCATGGAATCTCGGGTAAGTAACCCTTATTTACGACAATTTGCATAGTTATGCATGTTAGAAATTTACAACATAAATTACGGATTAATTCTGTATAAAATGAATTAAATTCTGAAATGTAAGATAAATTGTCGTAAATAATTAATTGAGCTATCCGAGAGTTTAGAACGAAGCCCAATAAATACTGATGGGCCCAATGAGCCCAATAGGCCTCAATGATGTGAATAGTAAGTGAAAAATGGGCTTAAGGTCGATTAAGGCCCATTATGGTACAATCGAGCCCAATTTGGGTAAACAGGCTCAATGATTTAAATTAAGCCTAGAAAATATGAAATACAATTAATTATATTGTATTTGACCTGATGAATATTTATACGCAGTTTCGGAGATTGGACTGGGAGCAAATCGGACTGCGTGATGAGACATCAATGGAAAGGTCAGACTGTAAAGAAAAATGTGGTAAGGGAATTTTACGAGTAGCTAGAGGTAACTACACGTATTTTAAACAGCTTTTACATACACTGAAAATGTATCAAGGTCCTAAAAATGGATTAAAAATTTTAAGGACCCGGGATGGGTAAAAGATTATTTTACCTCTACTGAGAAAAATTCACCTAAAGATGGTGAAAGCATGACGTACATGAAATGCATGATTTGGAAAATTTTCATGGTTTTTAAGCAAAGCAAATTGGTAGATTGGCCAGTGTTTTTATAAATTTCACAAGATAACACTACATAACTGTTATTTAGATTCAAATGAAATTCTTTGGAAAATGGGCCAACAATTAAGTTTATATGGAAACAGATGGTGCGGGAGCCTTGGTCGCACTATATCTGAGGTTGTGAGTGTGTATAATGGTGCTGGAGCGGTTGCTCACATCGATTTGTGTGACATGATATGCATAAAAAGGTGCTAGAGCGATTGCTCGTACTAGTTTTAATTATTTGACATGCATGAGAGGTGTTGGAGCCTAGTTCACACCTTGTTTTGACTTGATACGCATAAACAGTTGCAGGAGTGATTGCTCTCACAAGGTTTAATGATTTGACATGCATGAGAGGTGCTAGAGCTTAGCTCGCACGAGTTTTAAACTGTGTGACGCATGCATTAGTGCTGGAGCAGGGGCTCGCACTAGAGTTTTACATGCATGGGTGTCGGAGCCGAGCTCGCACCATATTTTCACAGGATTTTCGTGACAGGGTGCTGGAGCCTAGGTCGTACCCGATTTTCACATGATTTTATGATAGAGTACTGGAGCTTAGCTCTTACTAGTTTTACTTGATTTTACGATAGAGTGCTGGAGCATAGCTCGCACTGGTTTTTTAAGGAAATTATAGTCGTGCTTGGAGCTTCGGGTATATTATGTGTTACACCGATTAAATAGGCTCGAATGTGCATTTTGATTTGAGACATGTTATGAGCCGTGCTTGGAGCTTCGGGTAGACTGTGTGTCACTCCGATTAAACATGCTCCCATGTGCGTTTTGAGAAATGGCACGAGTATTGATGTGAGATATGGGTCTACGGAGTATGTTGTTCCATGCAAATCGCATGGAGTACGTTGTACCGTGTTATGATATATTATATTTATGTAGCGTCTTCAGATGCGAGTGATCGGGTTGGACCGACGGGTTGGATTTGACCCACCTCCTGTGGCGGTTCTCGATAGTGGTGATATCTTGCACACCTGATTCGTGTAGCCTGGGATCACGAGGATATGACCATAGTCCTAGTTATTTCCATGATACATTTCATAGTCTCGCATGTTACTATCTGATGTTTTGAAAGCTTGAGAATGCGTGGATTTTGTGTGTTTGGACCACCCGAGGGAAAGGTTGGATCCTGACTGATGATATTGGTTTTGTTGTGAATAAATAAAATTTTCAATGTTTTTGAAAATACTTGGAAATATATGATTTTATGTGGATCAGGATCACCCGAGGGAGGGGTTGAGTCCTGATGAGTGTGATGGATGTGGATTTTTGAAATGAATTAAGTGTTTTTTAAGGTTTTGTGGAAACTGAGTATGATGTATTTTTCATACTTGTTTATAATTCATGCAATGAAATGTTTTAGCATGTGGAGGTTATCCATGCTTTAATTACAAATGCATGATTTTGATTTATTTCATGCGTTTTACGATTTTACATGAGATGCCATTGAGGCATGAGTTGCATGATTTCCATAATAACGAACAACTTTTATAAACTGTGGCATTGATGTGTGCATGATTTCATGCATGAGCTTTAAACAAAAAGAAATGGATTTAAGGGGATGGCATTATGAGCATGTAGATAGAGGAGCTATCTACTTACTTGCATAATTTCCTTACTGAGCGTGTGGTTCCTCACCCCCCTTATTTTCCCCCTTTACAGAGTACTTTCAGTGGATAGAAAGCGGCAGTGATCGTGCATTCATGTTATCCGTTGTTTCCCATCAAGAAAAGTTATACACACTTGTATGGTTTTGTATCTACATATGTAAATGCAAAGTACTGTAAACGTATATGACGTCGGGGATGTAAGGTTATGTAAATGAAATTGTGAACGTATTAGTTAAAGTCAAAGGATAGAAAAAATCCTAATGTGTAAATGTAACATGGAAATGGAATGGTAAGTAGTGTGAGGGGACTAACATCGAATCATAGCCCAACTATTGGTAGGATGGTCACGATGAGAGGAAGGTAAGAATTAAATAAAAAATGAAAAATGAAAAAAAAATTGTAGTGATTTTTTGGTAATTTGGGTCGTGACACCACCAGTTCAGGATAAGCCTTCTCATGTTGGTCCGAGACAAGGCGGCAGTACGTTGGGGTATGGTTATGAGCTTGACAAATTGCGACAATTTCAGAAGCTTGGACCACCGTCGTTTAGTGGGGTGAAGGACCCCGTTGTCGTAGAGGATTGGCTGGGAGAGATGGAGAATCTTTATGGATTTTTTGATGTACGACAATCAAGATGGTTGCATTTACTGCGTTCCTGCTAAAAGGATCAGCGAAGCATTGGTGGAAGTCCACCAGGGTTATATTGAGAGCACGACACTCAGAGATCACGTAGGATATCTTTTTTGATGCCTTTAGGAGGCAGTATGTCCCGGATACAACGCAGAGGAAATTGAAAATGGAATTCTTGGGGTTGAGCTAAGGGACTCAGTCGGTGGATGAGTACGAGACACGATTTATATCCCTGGGTAGGTATGACCCTGATACCATGAGTAGTGGACTAGGAAGGTCAGCATATTTATTGATGGACTGAGACCAATACTATGGTCTAGATTAGTTCAATTTGATATCTCTACCTATGATGAGGCAGCGCACAACTCTGTGAGCAAGACTATGAGAGGAATGTCTCTGAGTTCAAGACATTTGGCAAGGGTAGAGACCAAGATAGGAAGAGGTCGGTGAGTGACAGTGCCCAAGGTTTCGAATATTGAAGAAAGAGGAGACTTTTAGATAAGAGACCAAGGATTAAGGAAGTACAAGAGAAGACTATTAGATCTCCTGCATGCCTGGCTATAGCTCCATCTACAGGTGTTGTGATTGGAGGACCGAGGCCTACCACTAAATAATGTAGTAGATGTGGTAGATTTCATTGAGGTAGATCTTGTACGATTTCTAGTGGATTGTGCTTCAGATGTTGGAAGCCAGGGCACATGGCGAGAGTTTGCCCAAAGGTTATCGATATTGTCCCACAGAAGGGCAAGGAGCCGGAGAGAGATCCAGCTGATATGTCTGCGTCGAGGAGGAGAGCGACGGCAAAGGAGAAGGGGAAGCAGGTCATTGGACGAGGGCGAGTACGTGCCTTGGACCAGGTCACGGTTGATGCTTCGTTGGATGTGATTAGAGGTGACATCCTGATGTATGATTTAGAAACATATGTTTTAATTGTTCCTCATGCCACACATTCATTTGTATCACCTTCATTTGCATGTAAGTTAGCAAAACATGTAGAGCATACACCTGTAAATAGGATGATGTTATTAGTACACTTATGGATAACAGTCAGCTAGTTGAATATGTGATAAATGACTGTAAGTTAAGAGTAGGGCAAAAGGATATGACAGCTAATC
Source organism: Firmiana major (assembly GCA_033439115.1). Taxonomy (NCBI): domain Eukaryota; kingdom Viridiplantae; phylum Streptophyta; class Magnoliopsida; order Malvales; family Malvaceae; genus Firmiana; species Firmiana major. Next base: position 34,810,890 of record CM065907.1, on the reverse strand, counting down.
TAATATTGTTAAGCATGAGTGATTTTGATGTAATCTTAGGAATGGATTGGTTATCTACAAAATATGCTGCTGTAGATTGTTACGCTAAGATAATTATGTTTCCTAACCCTAAAAATTATGTTGTAAAGTTTGATGAAAAGAAATGAAAGTAGTAATGATTACAATAGATAATGTACTATGCGGATTGAGAAATGAATATATTGAAGGTTTTATTGCGTACGTAGTTGATACGAATAAGGCACATCTGGAGTTGGCAGATATTTCTCTGGTCAGTGAGTTCCCAGATGTCTTTCCAGATGAATTGGTAGGATTATCACCAGACAGAGTGTGAGATCTGAGAATTTCACACATATCTAATTATGTAATGTGTCCTTGAAGTGTAATTTATTGAGCTGAATGTAATGTACTCCTACATTGAGGTGGTATGGAATGAATTTCTAAGTGATGAATGAGTCATGAATGAGTCATGAATGAGATTTTATGTTAAGTGAGCAAATCGATCTCATGAGGAAGAAATCGATCTCATGAAGCATTCTATAAGGAGAAGATCGATCTCCTCAGGGAGCAGATCGATCTCATGAAGTGTTCTATAAACAGAAGATCGATCTCATAATTGGAACAGATCGATCTCATAAGGCCAGATCGATCTTAGAAAAGAGAGGATCGATATGGTAGGCCAAAATGACAGGGAATGAGGAAATTAAGTGAGCAAATCGATCTCCAATGGAAGAGGATTCATCTCCTTATGATTTTGTAATAAAGAGATCGATCTCATGAGGAAGAAATCGATCTCATGAAGCATTCTATAAGGAGAAGATCGATCTCCTCAGGGAGCAGATCGATCTCATGAAGTGTTCTATAAACAGAAGATCGATCTCATAATTGGAACAGATCGATCTCATAAAGCCATTAAGAGATCGATCTAACCCCACGATAGATCGATCTCCTAGGCATAAAATTACCCCAAAACGTTCCCAAATTCAAATGTAGATTGATCTCCTACCATCCATCCATAAAAGGACCCCTGTGCTTTCCTACATTTCATCTTTTCTCTCTCTTCCAAACCTCCATTTCAGTCGAACCCTAACTTTCTCTCTTTCAAAGCCCTCATTTTTCGTCCAAATCGAAGTTTGTGGCAAGAGGAAAAGTTGTTCCTCATCCAAAGGAGAACAACATACTTGGAAATCGAAAGACGGATTGAATCGAGGCAAGAGTTGAGCACTCCACAAGTTGGATAAATTTCTAAACTTAGATCTAGGATTTTAAAGTGATTTTTGGTGATTATGGTTGTTAGCATTGTGATGAAATAGCTAGGAAATGATTGGGGATTGATGAAAGTATGATTTTGTTGGAGTAAAGATAACATTCTGCAATTTGTGGTGATTTGGGATTTTTTACTATAAATTTGGAACTGAGGCAATGAGGTAAATTTAGTATGGAATATGGTATGGGAAATGTAAGATTTGAAATAATGTGGATGAGAATGTGAATTGTGATGGAATTGTGAGAATTGAGTTGTTTGAGTATTTAACAAGAATATGAGCAGATATGTGCTCGATGATGCGATTGAGATAGCTTATTGATGTTTTAACATCGTTTCGACAGCCCAGGAGTTTCAGAGAGGAATACGAGGCTAGTCCGTGATACGGGGGAATGATTGCACTATACGAGGTGCAACGAGGTAAGGGAAAATCTTAAACTCATTTGTGTGTGGGATTTGTGACAATATTGTAGCATGAATTGTGATTTGAGAAAACAAGCATGTTTTATGAGTTGTGAATGAGTATTGCACACGATTTTATAGCCGGTTGGAGCCCAACTTTGATGAGTTGTAAACTAAGCGTGAAAATGTTCTACAACTGTTTTGTGCTTAAAACGTGATAAGAGATTTGGGCTCTATAATAAGGCATACTGAGATTGAGAAATGTGTGTGTGGTTTTACCAGTTGGAACTCGGTTTTAACATGTTTTGTGTTGAGTACACAATTGTTTTAAATGAGATTTATGAGAGAAAACCATTATGAGTTCTACGTGAAGCCAAAACGTTTTATATGATAATGCTTAAGGATTGAGATTTAGGTGTGTCATGTCGAATACACATCAGGCATTGCTTTGGTAGCATGTAAGGCCAATATTTTCCCCGCTTTGGTAGCGCTGAGAGGCATTGCTTTGGTAACATGTAAGGCCGATATTTTTCCACGTTTTGGTAGCATTGGGAGGCATTGCTTTGGTAGTATGTAAGGCCGATATTTTCCCCACTTTGGTAGCGTTGGGAGGTATTGCTTTGGTAGCATGTAAGGCCAATACTTTCCCCGCTTTGGTAGCGTTGGGAGGCATTGCTTTGGTAGCATGTAAGACCGATAATGTACATGAGGAGAGGCATTGCTTTGGTAGCATGTAAGGCCGGGCATTGTTTTGGTAACGCGTAAGTCTAATATACCATGTACACGACCATATTGTCGACATTCCCTCTTTTGAGGATGCCTGGGATGCGCACCCAGAAGAGATTATTTTGATGTGCCATGACGAATTTTATATGAGTTTTCTTGCCTAGTCTCCTTTTTATACACATGTGTTTATGTTTTGTGGCTGTCCACGTACATTCTATTGAGGTGATTTTTATATCGTTTTAATGAGAAAAGCCATTATCGCATTCTGATTCCTACATGCCTATGATTGTGATTTGTACTGAGTTATGTACTCTCATGTTTTACATGATTTTAGAGAAATGAGACGAGAATGATATTTCAATAAGTTCATGCTATGTTTTTAATTGAGTTTTAACTATGAGATAAAATGATTGTGCTGTGCAAATCATTATTTCAGTAATGAGTTCCCTACCTCCTTACTGAACGATTTAAAAGCTCACTTTGTTTTATCTTCCCCCCAGATTTCTTCAAGTAAAAAGAGTTTCCTTGCGACGTATGGATTAGTGGCTAGTGGAGGACTTGAGCTCTAGGCTACATATATTGTGTTGAGGTATAATTTACATTTCATGTACCCAGACTAATATTGTATTTACAGACACTTGATGAACAATGATGTATGGGACGTATTAGGATTAATTAACCTTGAGTAATGTATATTATATGAGATATAATTATTAGGTGAGAAGATCCTGTGGTATGACATGTATGATGATGTATGACACTGCACAGGAATGCACCCTTAATTGTGAATGGATGAATAAAAAGTTTTAAATTTGCCCTATTTTCTGTGCTTCCGGGGCGTGACACAGAGAGATGGAGTTCTATATAGATTTGGTGCCTGGTACTGAACCTATTTCGAGACCACCGTATAGCATGGCCTTAGTTGAGCTGAAGAAGCTCAAGAGACAGTTACATGAGCTGTTGGATAGGGGGTTCATCAGACCGAGTGTTTCGCCTTGGGGAGCAACAGTTTTGTTTGTGAGGAAGAAGGATGGAAGCCTCCGATTATTTATAGATTACGAATTATTGAATAAGGCTACCATCAAGAATAGGTATCCCCTTCCACATATTGATGACTTGTTGCATCAGCTTCGGGCAGCACAAATCTTTTCTAAGATTGATATGAGGTCTGGGTATCATCAGTTGAGAGTTTGGAGTGAAGATGTGCCCAAAACAGTGTTTAGGACTCGATATGGCCACTATGAGTTCTTGGTTATGCCATTCAGATTGATGAATGCTCCCACAGCTTTCACAGCTTTGATGAACAATGTGTTCAAACCATATTTGTATTAGTTTGTTATTGTCTTCATCGATGACATATTAGTATACTTGAAATTTGAGGAAGAGCAGGAGAAACACCTCAAGATTGTATTACAGACCCTACGAGAGCAGAAGTTGTATGCTAAACTCAGTAAGTGTGATTTTTGGTTGGCACAGATCTCAGTTTTGGGACACATTGTGTCGAGGGATAGTGTATCAGTGTATGCATCCAAGATTGAGGCTGTAGTTTAGTGGGAACAGGCGAAGACAATCACCGAGATTAGGAGTTTCTTGGGTTTAGCAAGATATTATCAGAGATTCGTGGAGGGATTTTCGAAGTTGGCTGCTCAGTTGACACGTCTCACTTGGAAGGGTGTAGCATTCGTGTGAGACGATGATTGTGAGAGGAGTTTTTAGGAACTAAAGCATAGATTGACCACCTCTTCGATTCTCACTACCCCTACCGATTCGATTCGCATCATGGACTAGGTTGTGTATTGATGCAGGATGAGAGGGTAGTTACTTATGCATCTAGACAACTGAAAGACTATGAGAAGAACTATCCTACCCATGATTTGAAGTTAGCAGCAGTAGTGTTTGCATTGAAGGTATGACGCCACTACTTGTATAGAAGGAAGTTCTAGATTTTTATCGACCACAAGAGCGTCAAGTATCTGTTCTCGCAGAAAGAACTGAACATGAGACAGAGAAGATGGCTAGAGCTTCTGAAGGACTACGAATGCGAGATACTTTATCATCCGGGTAAGGCTAACATTGTAGCTGATGCTTTGAGCAGGAAGAGCCTTGCTATGATATCGTATATGATGGTCAGGGAACAAGAGCAGCTAGAGCAGTTTACTAGCCTCAGTTTAGGAGTTGTGCCTTCTAACATGGATATGGACTGTATGATTACTAGTCTACGCTTGGAGTCGGATCTATTGTATAGGATCAGACAGGCTCAGCAGATTGATCTGTATTTGAGTGATGTAAGTAGTCAGATACAGAGTGGCACCGTGACTGATTTTGAGATGAGTTCTAATAGACTACTAAGGTTCAGAGGCAGATTTTGTGTTCCCGATGACCCAGAGCTCAGGAGATTGATATTGACAAAAGCTCATTCGTTGAGGTACATGTTACATCCGAGGAGTAACAAGATGTATCAGAACCTTCGGAAGGTGTACTGGTAGTCAGGTATGAAGAGAGACGTGGTAGATTTTATGGCAAGATGTCTCGTATGTCAGCAGGTGAAGGTAGAGCATGAGAAGCCTGCAGGGTTATTACATCCTCTACCTATACCGACATGGAAATGGGAGCATATCACTTGGATTTTGTGATGGGTTTATCGAGGACCCGAAGGAATCACGATGCTATATTGGTGATCATTGATAGATTGACAAAGTCGGCCCACTTTCTAGCTATGAGAGCTACCGATACTCGAAGTACATTGACAAAGATGTATGTACGCGAGGTAGTGAGGTTACATGGTGTTCCAGTGAGCATTGTCTCAAATAGGGATTCTCGGTTCAGTTCCCACATTTAGGAACATTTTTAGAAAGCCATGGGAACCCAGTTGAGTTTGAGCACCGCTTTCCATCAGAGAGGACTATACAGACTTTGGAGGATATGTTGAGAGCATGTGTGTTAGATTTTAGAGGCTCATAGGATGATCATTTACCACTAGCCAAACTCGCCTACAACAATAGTTATCATGCGAGAATCGGGATGGCACCGTATGATGCTTTGTATGAAAGTAGATGTTGTTCCCCTATCGGTTGGGAAGAAGTGGGTGACCTAAAGATTTTTGCTCCTGACTTGGTTACACTAGCCTCTAAGGATGTCTAGTTGATTGTTGAGAGATTAAGGACAGCTCAAAGTAGACAAAAAAGTTACGCTAACAAGAGACGAAGACCATTTGAGTTCCCAGTTGGTGAGTTAGTGTTTCTGAAGGTTTCTCCTTTTAAGGGTATAGCGAGATTCGAAAAAAGAGGTAAGCTGAGTCCTAGCTACATTGGACCCGTTGAGATACTTGACTGAGTGGGAGATAAGGCATATAGGTTAGCTTTGCCACCGAATTTATTGGGGGTGCATAATGTCTTTCACATTTGGTTGCTTCGGAAGTATCATCCAGATCCAAACCATGTATTTCGGTATGAGCCATTGGAGCTCAAGGATGATTTGACATATGTAGAGAAAATGATACAGATACTAGATAGAAAGGAGCAAGTCTTGAGGAACAAGACCATCGAGTTAGTGAAGATTCTCTGGCAGCATCACATGTCAGAAGAGGCTACTTGGGAGCTAGAGACTATAATGTGAGATAGACACCCCCTGTTGTTTGAAAAGTAACTTGGTTCTAATTTGGAGAACCAAATTTCTTTAAGGTGGAGAGGATTGTAAGGTCCGTAAATTAATATGTACTTTTTATGATTTTGTAATCCACGGACAAGTCACATTTGATATGAATCATAAAGAATGAATGTTTTTAAGTTCCAAATGTGTATGAAATGCAAAACGGGTAGTGAAGCAAATTGAATATGAATGTAACAGTGAAATTTTGGGAAAAATTACAACAGAATTGCTTCAAAAGAAGAGCAGATCGATCTCTCATTCAATGTAGATCGATCTTGGATAGGTTCTAGGTAGAACAGATCGATCTCATTTAAGGGCCAGATCGATCTCTATATAATTCTATGTAAAGTAGATCGATCTCATGCTAAAGACCAGATCGATCTCCTAAGCACAAAAAGTCAAATTCTAAAGAGATAAACACAGGGTAGATCGATCTCTCACCATTATGAGATCGATCTCCAAGGCCAATTCTATATATACATGACTCTGCACCTTCTATTTTCACGAGAGCAATAATTCCCATTGAAAACCAAAGTAAAAGCTAACCTTTCAACTCCAAAAATCTTCATCTTTCAATCAGTTTTAAGTAAGATTCATTTCATCAAAGTTGTTCTTAGTAAAGAGGAGAACAACGTAGTGGGAAACTAGAAGTTGAAATCAAGGATTGAAGGAACGAGGTGGATTTTCCCAAATTTGGTTAAAAGAGAAAAAATCCAAGTTAGGTAAGATTCAATACACCATCTTCATATATGTTAATATAGGTGTCTTGGTGAGTTTATTGGTGTAAGTTTGATTTGTTGAAAACACCTTGAATATGTAAAATATCCATGACCTAGAAATTGGTATGAAATTGAGAAAATGATGAGAAAGTTGAGTAGGCATGGATTTAAGGATGAAATAAGCATGTATGTATGATTGTAAGATAGTTTTATGAAATAGATAAATTGGAATAGATGAGAAATGAAAATAGGTATATGAGATATATGGTGAAATACCATAATGGGAGAAAATGATGAACTTAAAGCATATGAGAGATTATGTAGGTTCAATTCGAGTTAGTAGACTTGGACGAGTCTAATAGATTCTCGAGAAATGAGTTGCAAAATCGAAAGGGACTTAAGAGAGAGTAAAATTTGATAAGTTGAAATAAGGCCAAATGAGTGTAAAAAGGGCTAAATGCATTGATCTAGATTCATGCAAGTGAAAACTAAGTATATTAAGGTATACTGATGTGAATGATTATTAACAGCTTCGAAAGTTATATTGGAAGCTGATCAGACTGCGTGAGTGAGCAGCACCGAGGAAGTGAGGTCACGTGACGTGATCCAAGGTAAGGGAATTTCGTGAGTAGCTAGAGGTAGCTACACATATTTTGAATAGAATTTTGATTATTATATTGTATATGAAATTTAGTGTATAGAAAAGTTTCGATAGGAACCAATAAGGTAAATTGTTGTTTTATCCAAATTAAGGGTAAAAAGCTTAGGAAGCATGTTTGTGACAAATTTTGATAGTTGCATTGATATAATGGCTAATGTTTTCATGCATATACGAAAACAACACATTTAAGTGCCGATTTGATTTGATTTAGTGAAATTTTAGTTGAAATAAGCCATCTATCGGTTTGTGTGAAAACCATTGGTGATAGAGTGATACTCACACTAGATTTTATAAGATATGCATCACATAGTAATTGAGTACATTCTCGTACTTGATTTTAATGCGATTTATGCATGATAGAGTGCTGGGAGCATTGCTCGTACTTAGTTTTATTGATTGATGCATGATAGAGTATTGAAGCATTGGTCATACTTAGTTTTACATGACATAGTGCTGGGAGCATTGCTCGCACTAGATTTATATAACTTGTGCTTGTGGTCGTGTTGGGAGTTTATTCTCACGTACCAGTTTTGAAAGAGAGATCGTGAAATAGCCGTGTTGGGAGCCTGTGCTGACTATGTGTTGCATCGATTATATGCTCACTGAAACATTTTGAGATATGGCCAAGAGCTATCGAAAATATTAACCATAGTCTAAAGGCTAAGACTTATGGCAAGCACCCTATTATGAGGATTGGATCCATGGAGTACTTTGTACCGTGTATATCACATGGAGTACGATGTACCGTGAGTGTACGATGTTATTGTGTTGTGAGCTAACGGTAGAGGATTTGACCCACCTCCTGTTATAGCAAATGTGAGACCCTGCACACCGAGTACTGTGTAGCTTGGGATCACAAAAAATGAGTTATGATTATAATCTCGGAACATGTAGTTACCTATCTCGTTTCATTCAATTGAGATTTCTTAAATGAATTATCACATGATTTTATAATCTGAACATGTGACTTTGTGTGTGAAAGGGTAACCCGAGGGATGGGTGTGGCCCAAATTTTCATGTTTTTAGCATGATGAAATGCCATCATTGTTTTGCTTTAATTGAAATGGCATGATAAAATGTTATTTATATTAATTACATGAGAAATGCAATGCTTTGCATAAACTACTGAGATTATTAAACTAGAATGATTTCAGTTTCATAACTGATGATTTATATCATATGTATATATTGCATATATGTTTCAAGAAAGACACGTGCTTTAGATATAAGTCAAAAAGGAAATGATTTAGTGGCATGAACATTGTATTTTGTAGATATTGTGGTTATCTACTTGCTTGTCTTATTTCCTTATTGAGCTATGAGCTTACCCCCTTTTTATTTCCCCTCTCTACAGAGCATTCAAAATAGTAGGACACAGCTGAGGACTTGTATTCCTTGATCCGCTGCATACCCATCACACGAAAGACATACACATTTGCAACATCTTGTACTAAACAATGTAAAAGAATAGTTATATAAACGAATGTACGGTCAGGGATGTATATGTACAAGAAATTTACAATGTGTATGAATTACTTTTTCAAAAAAAAAAAAGTACTTACAGTCAATAGATAATTGTATTGACATGTATGCATGTTATGGAATGAATGTGGTTGAGATGACTAATATCGAATCACAACCCAACGGTTTGGTGTTGAGTTATGACAAAATGAGAGGTAAGTAATGCAAAAAAAAAAAAAATTGTGGTGGTTTTTGGCAGGTCACGGGAGGGGAGGTCGTGACAAGATCCGAGGAGGAGCATGAGCAGCACCTCATGATTGTATTACAGACTCTACTAGAGTAGGAGTTGAATGCTAAACTCAGTAAGTGTGATTTCTGGTTGTAACAGATCTTGTTTTTGGGACATGTTGTGTCGAGGGATGGTGTATCAGTAGATCCATCCAAGATTGAGGCTGTAGTTCAGTGGGAACAGTAGAGGACAGTCACCGAGATCAGGAGTTTTTGGGTTTAGCAGGATATTATCAGAGATTCGTTGAGGGATTTTGAAGTTAGCTGCTTCGTTGACACATCTCACTCGGAAGAGTGTAGCATTTGTATGGGATGAGGATTGTGAGAGGAGTTTTCAGGAGCTAAAACGCCGACTGACCTACCTTCCGATTCTCACTATCCCTACCATCTTAAGAGGATTCTCAGTGTATACCGATGCTTCGCATCAGGGACTAGGCTGTGTATTGATGCAAGACGGGAGGGCAGTTGCTTATGGATCCATACAGCTGAAGAACCATGAGAAGAATTATTTGACCCACGATTTGGAGTTAGCAGCAGTAGTGTTTGCGTTAAAGGTATGACACCACTACTTGTATGGTGAGAAGTTTCATATTTTTACCAACCACTTGAGCCTCAAGTATATATTCTCGCAGAAGGAGCTGAACATGAGACAGAGAAGATGGCCAGAGCTTCTGAAGGACTTTGATTGTGAGATATTTTATCATCCGAGTAAGGCTAACGTTGTAGTTGATACTTTAAGCAGGAAGAGCCTTGGGATGGTATCGTATATGATGGTGAGGGAGCATGAGTTGCTAGAGCAGTTTTCTACCCTCAGTTTGGGATTTGTGCCTTCTAACATGGATACAGACTGTGTTATAGCTAGTCTATACTTAGAGTCGAATTTGTTGGATAGGATCAGACAGGCTCAACAGACTGATCCGTATTGCATTGACATGACTGGTTAGATACAGAGGGGCACAGTGACTGATTTTAAGTTCAATCCTGATGGATTTTTGAGGTTCAAAGGCAGATTGTGTGTTCTCGAGGATGTAGATCTCTGGAGATTGATTTTGTCTAAAGCTCATTCATCGAGGTACATGTTACATCCACGGAGTAACAAGATGTATCAAAACCTCTAGAAAGGGTACTGGTGGTCGGGTATGAAGAAAGATGTGGCAGATTTTGTGACGAGATGTCTCGTATGTCAGTAGGTGAAGGTAGAGCATCAGAGGTTTGTAGGGTTATTGCAGCCTCTACCTATACCGACATGGAAATAGGAGCATATCACCGTGGATTTCGTGATGGGTTTACCGAGGACCCGGAGGAATCATAATGCTATTTGGGTGATCATTGATAGGTTGACGAAGTCAGCCCATTTCTTAGCTATGAGAGATGTCAATACTCTGAGTTCATTGGCAAGGTTGTATGTACGCGAGGTAGTAAGGTTACATGGTGTTCTAGTGAACATTGTCTCAGATAGGTAATTCCCGCTTCACTTCCCACTTTTGGGAACAGTTTCAGGAAGCCATGGGAACCCAGTTGAGTTTGAGCATCGCTTTCTATCCTTAGACAGATGGTCAGTCAAAAAGGACTATACAGACTCTGGAGGATATGTTGAGAGCATGTGTGTTAGATTTTAGAGGCTCCTAGGATTATCATTTGCCATTAGCCGAATTCGTCTACAACAACAGTTATCATTCAAGTATTGGGATGGCACTGTATGAGTCTTTGTATGGCCACAAATGTCGTTCCCTTATTAGTTGGGAAGAAGTGAGTGACGAAGGATCTTTGCTCCTGATTTGGTTATACAGGTCTTTGAAGATGTCTGGTTGATTGTTGAGAGATTGAAGACAGCTCAGAGTAGACAGAAGAGTTATGCTGACACGAGACGGAGGCCACTTGAGTTCACAGTTGGTGAGTTAGTATTTTTGAAGGTTTCTCCTTCCAAGGGTATAATAAGATTTGTGAAGAGAAGTAAGCTGAGTCCTCGCTACTGGACCCTTTGAGATACTTGATCGAGTGGGAGATAAGGCCTATAGGTTGGCATTGCCACAGGACTCTTCAGGCGTGCATAACATCTTCCACATTTCGATGCTTCGAAAGTATCACCTGGATCCGGCACATGTGATCAGTTATGAGCCATTAAAGCTCATAGAGGACATGTCATATGTTGAGAGTTTGATTCGGATACTGGATAGGAAGGAGAAAGTCTTAAGGTCGGATACTGGTTAGTGAAAGTTCTTTAGCAACATCACACTTCAGAGGAGGCTACTTGGGAGCTAGAGAGTCTGATGAGAGATAGGCTCCCCTAGTTGTTTGATGATTGACTTGGTTCTAATTTGGAGGACTAAATTTTCTTAGTTGGGGAGGATTGTCAAACCCGTATTTTGATGTAGCTTGTTCCTTATGATTTCTATATGTACGAACACTTCATTATTATAGTCGAATCATAAGAAGAGTATTTACTACTATATAAATGGCAAACAATGAATAGAAATGCATATAAGCTACATAAAGGCCTAATAAGAGCAATAAGAGCCACTGACTAAACCAAATGGATTTGAACCATTCTTACTGAAGAGAAGAACTTATAATGAGAAAATATAGAGGGCTCATAAAGGAAAGCCAGTTTGAGTTGGTCTTGAACACATAGAAGAAGAGAAAATGTTAAAAAGGGGCTAAACGAGTCCGAAATGGTCTGTTCGAGGTGTTTTAGACATATTCACCTCTCAAAAATGGCCAAAACATAAAGACGAGAGTGTAACCATAAGATATGACACTTTCGAATTTTTGAAAAAAAAAGTCAAACGTGGTCAATGGTCAAGAAAAGTCAATAGTAGTTAAGAAAAGTGGATTTTGACCATAGTTGACTAACCATGGTTAGAAATTAACCTAAGTGTGGAGAAAATTTGGGGAAGAAATATTTTTAGTTAGAATACAAGATATTCATCCCCCGAAGTAAGGAAAATTAATTTAATTAGGTTTCAGATTAAATTAAAGGGTAAAACGCAATGGGCCAACGTTGGAATTCTTAAAGCCCATTAAGGTAGAACAAGTGTGAGTAGAATTTGTCAGGCCTATTAGGCCAAATTTGTGAGACCCCGTACATGTATAGCTATGTATATAGGAACATGGGAATGTATATAGAATCATAAGTAAGATGATGTATTGTAATGTGAAGTGTATGCAATGTAAGTTCATAAGATTATGTACGCACTTGTAGTAAGAATTGTGATTATACGTACAAGTTGCATTATGAGTGAGTCGGAAGAAATGAACTTAAAACGAGAAGAATGTGATCGAAATGGAATATGAGTAGTATAGTAAAATGGAAGGAAAGATTTACATAAGTGTATACTTCCATTCGAGTAATATCGTATATATTTGGTCATACAAAGATTCTACACAAGTTTTAATGTGTATGTAGTGAGGAAGAATCCCATTTTCAAGTCTCAAAGATGAATGAATGAGGAAATGATCATGGTAGCAAATTAAGGGTGTTTAGTAAGGGTTGTTGTAGAAAAAACTGCAAGAAATCTGGAATTTGTGAAGGCCAGATCGATCTCATAGGATGAGAGATCGATCTGGGAGAGCCAGAATGCTCTTATGTGAGAAATGGAAGGGAACAGATCGATCTCCAAAGGAAGCAGATCGATCTCCTTAGCTCTCGGGTTGGGAGCAGATCGATCTTCCCTAAGACCAGATCGATCTCTTTAGCTCTATGGTTGGAAGCAGATCGATCTCCCCTAAGACCAGATCGATCTCCTTAAGCTTCTGTTTGACAGCAGATCGATCTCCAGTCTCGACAGATCGATCTCCTACCTTTAAAACGTCTCAGAAAAGAGGGATTTTTGAGGAACAGATCGATCTCCACCCAAGGAAGATCGATCTCATCAAGTCAAAACTATAAATGGGAGCAGTTGGATCATCAGAATTTCGGGAAAACATTTCCTTTTCACTTCAACTCAAAGAAATCTAGTTTCTCACTCCTAAATCCAGCCATTTTCAGTGAGATTTAAGGAGAGGCTATTAGAGACAAAGTTGTTCACATCAAAGAGAAGAACAACATAGTCTAGAGGCACTTCCCCATTTGGTGGATTGAAGAAATAGAGGGCAATCCTAATTGGAGCAAGAGGAAATCCAATGAGGTAAGTTCTAATGCACAAATCCAAGTACATTGGTTTAGTTAATGATTATAAAGATATTTGGGTGTGCATATTGTGGATAGAACTACCTAGAATGGTATGAAATGAATATAACTTAGAAATAGTCAAGTGTGAGAAAGTGGAGTGTGGAAGTGTTTATGATAAATGGGATATCTTGAGTGGATGATTATGTTGTGGGAATGGTTTGGACATGTTGATATTGGGATAAAAGTGTGAGGTTTACCACAAAGGGTAAAAATGTGTAATTAAGGCATTGGATAAATGCTTAGTTGAAAAAGAGTTAGAAACATTAACTCAAATGTTGATGGATGAATTTCAGTTTCGGATGATACGCCGGAGCAAGTCAAGATGAGAACGCAAGAAGCATAAAGGCGGATAGTTGCACACAAGTAAAACGAGGTAAGGGACTGTGTGTTAGCTATAGAGATGTTCGTACGTAATTACAGCAATTTCTTAGATATATTGCTAGAACTAGTACGATATTATAATTCTATGAAATGAAATGGAAGTATGCAAAGTACTATGACGTATATATGTATTGAGAAATGGGATAGGGTAAGGAAATAGCATGATATGCATGTTTTCAATGATTTTCTCAATTTTTCATTGTTATTTATGATTGAGAAATATTGATGATAGGTTGGCTAATTTTACATGTTTTAGCATGAAGAGGCATGCTTTATGAATAAACGTGTTTTGAGTTTTAAAAAGAGAAAATAGCCATCTATCAGTTTTGAGATGAGATTTGGTGTTGAAGCGCTAGCTCACACCCGGTTTAAAGCCTTGATGTACCGTGCGGGAACTTTGCTCGCACCTGTTTTATTGAGTTAAGGTAAACCTGGGGGTCTGGGACCCAAGGGGATACCAGCCGATGACCAATTGAACGGGCTGGGCCTTAACGATAAATCGTACCGCGCTGGAGCTTTGCGTTGACTGTGTGTCACGCTGCTTGCTCGCCTGGTATATGAGACATGGTTTAAGGATAAAAAGTCCATCGGAGTTGGAGTATGGACTTGGGTCCACGGTTGTACGTAGAACAGTGTAGTCACCCGTTGGTATATTATGTACCGTGCTGGGTGCACGTGAGTACGAGTATCGCGTAGATGACACACGACGTACCTTCACCGTGAGTATACGAGGAGATGAGGTGGATTGAAATGAGCCGGAGGGTAGGACTGACCCATCCCCCTTCAGGCGAAGTGATACCCTGTGCACACCCGATCAGTGAGGCCTGGGATCACTGACTGTGGTCATAAGTCGTGGATATTTGATTGCCGAAAATTCCATGCCTGTCTCAGAGAATCGAGAAACAGAGACAATCTCAGAAAAAGAAAGAGATTTGCGAGAGAGAATGATTTGAGAAGTGAAAGAGATTTCGTGTTTTTAATAAATCTCTGATTTCACATTCGTGCCATGAGGGCACTATTTATGAGCATGTTTTAAATGGAAGTTTGACATTTGATTTACACGAAAATGCTATTGAGAAATATGTATTTAAATGCATTGTTCGTATGATATTTCCATTTATAACGAAAACATGGTTTTGGTTTATGCATGCATGGGCTATGTAGGTAGTACGATATCTACCTGCTAGCATACATTTCCTTACTGAGCCGTGGTTTGCTCATCCCACTATTTTCCCCCTCCAGGTACTGAGAAGTAAGAGAGCGGTGATCTCTAAGTCTTTTGTGTTGAACAGCTCCCACAATCCGCAAAGGTATAAGATTTGTATACACGAGTATTTTGTATCTAATATATTGTATCGCACAGTTATATCTTGGAATTGTAAACAGTATTATGGGGATGATATGTAAACACTTGGTATTTATACAATTAATTTTGTGTATTTACACACACACCTGGGAGTGTGAATTAAAGTTTTAAATATTCCGCTGTAAATAAATAAATTTTTAGTAATTGCATCTTCTCACAGCCCAACCGTAGTAGAGAATATATGGATAGAAGGGTTCCCGAAAGCGGGGCATGACAGGCTTGGTATCAGAGCATGGTTGGTCTGATGTGAGTTGATGCTTAGGACTAAGAAAACATACATCCCCAAGTTATTGTGCGATATTTAGATACAAATGTGTGTATGGAGCTGGTAGTAAATTAAATGTTTGTTATAACGCAGGAAAGTTATCAGGCTAGTGAGTTATGCCTGAGAGACACCGCAAGAGGGGAGAGAGCTCCAGAGCTCGAAGGCAAAATGACAGGACTGAGAGGCACAGTAGATCATCCTCTAGTCATGAGCCCCAGGAACAGATAGAGGCTTCTGATCCCCGAATAACTCGATTGGAGGAAGACATGCGCACGATGATGACCATGATGGGTCAGATCATGGCTAGGTTTGAGGGTACACCTGGTACAGCGGGACAGGCTGCACCGAATCCCCCAGCAGCTGCACCTGAGCCTGAGAATGTTGCACCTGCGCAAGCTGAACCGGCTAGGCCACGGGAACCTCATATTCGACCCGTACCTCCTCCAGTAGCCCCACAGCAGTATGATGATGATTTGGGGTATGGATATGACTGTGATATGGAGAGATTGAGGCATTTTATGGACTTTAAGCCTCCTTCGTTTAGCGGCGTAAAGGATCCGACGGTGGCTGAGGACTGGATCAGTCAAATGGAGAAGTTATTCGACTTCTGTAGATGTTCAGCTACGGAGAGAGTAGCACTTGCGGCCTTTGTATTGAGAGGCGAAGCAGAGCACTGGTGGAAGTCCGTCAGGCCGATGTTAAGAGCTCAAGGAATGGTTATCACTTGGGATATGTTCTTGGACGTTTTCAGAGAGCAATACATCCCAGATACTGCTCGACGGAGACTACAGATGGAATTTCTGAATCTGACTCAAGGGAATCGAACAGTTGATGAGTACGAGTCACGATTCACTTCACTGGGTCGATATGATCCGGACTCGATCAGGAGTGAAGCTGTCAGAGTCCGTAGATTTGTAGATGGACTGAGGCCTTCGATCCGAGCGAAGTTGGCCCCATTTGATGTCGCTACATATAGAGAGGCTGTGCGACGGGGCCCAGTTATGTGAGCAGGATCATGACTTGCAGATTTCTGAGTTTAGTTGGGGAAAGGACAAGGGACCGAGGAAGCTGGGAGATGGCAAGAGTGCCAAATTTGGTCGAAAATTCATGAGTAAACGTCGGAGAGAGGTAGATGAGTTCCAGAAGAAGGTTGTTAGACCTTTTATGCCTCCGACTCAGACACCAGCCAGGGGAATAGTGATTGGTGGACCCCGACCGACTACAGATCAGTGTAGGCTATGCGGTCGATACCATGGTGGTAGGCCATGTCATCTTCAGGGTACCCGATGTTTCAGATGTGGTAAATTCGAACATTATGCCAGAGAGTGCCCGGAGATAGTTGAGGCAGTTCCACAGAGGGGTAAAGAGCCAGAGAGGGTTCCTACAGTTGCACCTCCTGCAAGAAAGAAAGCCTCGGCTGAAGAAAAAGGAAAACAAGTTGTGGGTCAAGGCAGGGTGTATGCGATAGACCAGGCATCGGCTGATACCTCTTCTGAAGTGATAAAAGGTACAATCTTAATTTTCAATCTAGAGGGTATAGCTTTGTTTGATTCTGGTGCTACGCATTCCTTCATATCACCTGCATGTGCATCTAAGTTAAAAGGTTTTGTAGAACCCACATACTTGAGTAGGACTTTACTAATAAGTACTCCAATGAGAGTTAGCCAATTAGTTGAGCAAGTGTATAAAGATTGTAAAGTGAGGGTGGGAGATAAGTACATGACAGCCAACTTGATTTTATTGAATATGTATGACATTGATGTAATTTTGGGAATGGATTGGTTAGCCGCCAATCATGCTGTCATAGACTGTCGTTCTAAGTCCATTAAGTTTTCTCTACCTGAAGAATGTGTTGTAAGATTTTAAGAGAAGAAATGAAATCTTAAATTTTGTGTTAAGTAAAGTACTTTGGTATAAATGGCTTGAGTGTTGTTTTGAAGGTTTTGTCGCTTATGTGGTGGATTTGAACAAAGTACATCCGGATATGGAGGACATCTCAGTGGTCAGAGAATTCCCTGATGTCTTTCCAGACGATCTACCAGGATTGCCACCTGATAGAGAAACGAAATTCGGTATAGACTTGATGCCTGGAACCGAACCAATATCGAAGTCACCATATAGGATGGCCCCAGTTGAGTTAGAGGAATTAAGGAAACAGCTGCAAGAGTTGTTAGAGAAGGGGTTCATAAGACCGAGCGTCTCACCATGGGGAGCCCCGGTATTGTTTGTGAAGAAGAGAGATGGGAGCTTCAGGTTGTGCATTGACTATCGGATGTTAAACAAGGCTACCATCAAGAATAAGTACCCCTTGCCACGCATTGATGATTTATTGGATCAGCTTCGGGGAGCACAGATCTTCTCCAAGATAGATCTGAGGTCTGGGTATCATCAATTGAAGATTCGGAAGGAGGATGTGCCCAAGACAGCATTTCATACCCGCTATGGCCATTACGAATTCTTAGTGATGCCTTTTGGGTTGACCAATGCGCCGGCAGCTTTTATGGCTCTAATGAACGAAGTATTCAAGCCATACCTGGACCAATTCGTAATTATTTTCATTGATGATATATTGGTGTATTCAAGGTCCAGAGAAGAGCATGAGCAACACTTAAGGATTATTTTGCAAACCCTCCGAGAGAAAAGGTTATATGCCAAGCTTAACAAATGTGACTTTTGGCTAGAACAGATTTCTTTTCTAGGCCATGTTATATCGAAGGATGGGGTGTCAGTAGATCCATCCAAGATTGAGGCAGTCGTTCAATGGGAACAACCTAGGACAGTCACAGAGATCAGAAGTTTTCTGGGTTTGGCTGGTTACTACAGGAGATTTGTAGAAGGTTTCTCTAGATTAGCTGCTCCATTGACACGTCTTACAAGGAAAAGTGTGGAGTTTTTATGGGATGAAGCTTGTGAGAGAAATTTTCAGGAACTTAAGCGCAGATTAACTACCGCGCCAGTTCTTGTCATCCCTAACAGTTCAGGGAATTACTCGGTGTATACTGATGCTTCGCATCAAGGACTAGGCTGTGTTTTGATGCAAGATGGAAGGGTAGTAGCTTATGGATCTAGGCAGTTGAAAGATTATGAGAAGAACTACCCCACTCACGATTTGGAGTTAGCGGCCGTAGTGTTTGCGCTGAAGATATGGCGCCACTACTTATATGGTGAGAGATTTCAGATCTTTACGGATCATAAGAGTCTGAAATATCTATTCTCACAAAAGGAGTTAAACATGAGACAGAGGAGGTGGTTGAAACTCCTCAAGGACTACGATTGTGAGATCTTGTACCACCCGGGGAAGGCAAATGTGGTTGCCGATGCATTGAGTCGGAAGAGTCTCGGGTTGGTATCACATATGATGGTTAGAGAGCACGAGTTGTTGGAACAATTCACGAACCTTAGACTGGATATGACCCTACCTGAGATTGGCAGCTATGGGATCATTGCTAGCTTGAGATTAGAACCGGAGTTGATTGAGAGAATCCGACAAGCTCAGCAAATTGATCAATGGTGTATTGTCATGATTAGCCAAATCTGGAAAGGGAAGGGTGCTGATTTTATATTGAGTCCAGATGGAATACTAAGGTTTAGAGATAGAATATGTGTTCCTAAGGATTTAGAGCTGAGAAACCTGATCTTATCAGAGGCACACTCGTCGAAATACACGATACACCCGGGGAGTGGTAAGATGTATCAAAACCTCCGAAAAGTATATTGGTGGTCTGGAATGAAGAGAGACATAGCTGAGTATGTCGCTAGATGTCTCATTTGTCAGCAAGTAAAAGTCGAACATCAGAAACCAGGAGGACTATTACAACCTCTATCGATACCAACATGGAAGTGGGAGCATGTCACCATGGATTTTGTGATGGGGTTACCGAGAACCCGTAAGAACCATGATGCGATATGGGTGATAGTAGATCGGTTAACGAAATCGGCACATTTCTTAGCCATGAGATCTACAGATACATTAAGTGCACTGGCGAATCTGTATGTGCGAGAAATAGTGAGATTGCATGGAGTCCCAGTGAGTGTTGTTTCGGATAGGGATGCCCGCTTCACTTCCCACTTTTGGGGACATTTCCAGGAAGCGATGGGGACCCAGTTGAGTTTTAGCACCGCTTTTCATCCTCAGACAGATGGTCAGTCAGAGAGGACTATACAGACCCTGGAGGATATGTTGAGAGCGTGTGTGCTGGATTTTAGAGGCTCATGGGACGATCACTTGCCATTGATTGAGTTCGCCTACAATAACAGTCATCACTCAAGTATTGGTATGGCCCCTTATGAGGCACTATACGGTCGTAGATGCCGATCGCCCATTGGTTGGGAAGAAGTTGGTGACAGACAATTGCTCGCCCCCGATTTGGTTAAGCAAGCCTCCGAGGATGTTCAGATAATATGCGAGAGGCTGCGAACAGCTCAAAGTCGACAAAAGAGCTATGCTGACAGCAGACGGAGACCACTTGAGTTTGATGTTGGCGAGTCTGTATTTTTTAAAGTATCTCCTTCTAAGGGAATAATGAGGTTTGGGAAGAAAGGAAAATTAAGTCCTCGTTACATTGGTCCCTTCGAGATTTTGGATAGAGTGGGAGAAGGAGCATATAGGCTAGCCTTACCACCTGAGCTAGCAGAAGTCCACAATGTCTTCCACATTTCTATGCTTCGGAAGTACTACCCGGATCCGACACATGTAATTAGTTATGAGCCGTTGGAGCTCAAGGAGGATATGTCGTATGTCGAGAGACCGATCAGGGTGTTGGACAGGAAAGAGAAGGTGTTGCGGAACAAGACGATTTCATTGGTTAAGGTTTTGTGGCAACATCACACTGTGGAAGAGGCCACATGGGAACTGGAAAGTTTGATGCGGGAAAAGTATCCCGAGTTATTCACAGATTGAATTGGTTCTAATTTGGAGGACCAAATTCTTTAAGTGGGGGAGAATGTGAGACCCCGTACATGTATAGCTATGTATATAGGAACATGGGAATGTAAATAGAATCATAAGTAAGATGATGTATTGTAATGTGAAGTGTATGCAATGTAAGTTCATAAGATTATGTACGCACTTGTAGTAAGAATTGTGATTATACGTACAAGTTGCATTATGAGTGAGTAGGAAGAAATGAACTTAAAACGAGAAGAATGTGATCGAAATGGAATATGAGTAGTATAGTAAAATGGAAGGAAAGATTTACATAAGTGTATACTTCCATTCGAGTAATATCGTATATATTTGGTCATACAAAGATTCTACACAAGTTTTAATGTGTATGTAGTGAGGAAGAATCCCATTTTCAAGTCTCAAAGATGAATGAATGAGGAAATGATCATGGTAGCAAATTAAGGGTGTTTAGTAAGGGTTGTTGTAGAAAAAACTGCAAGAAATCTGGAATTTGTGAAGGCTAGATCGATCTCATAGGATGAGAGATCGATCTGGGAGAGCCAGAATGCTCTTATGTGAGAAATGGAAGGGAACAGATCGATCTCCAAAGGAAGCAGATCGATCTCCTTAGCTCTCGGGTTGGGAGCAGATCGATCTTCCCTAAGACCAGATCGATCTCTTTAGCTCTATGGTTGGAAGCAGATCGATCTCCCCTAAGACCAGATCTATCTCCTTAAGCTTCTGTTTGACAGCAGATCGATCTCCAGTCTCGACAGATCGATCTCCTACCTTTAAAACGTCTCAGAAAAGAGGGATTTTTGAGGAACAGATCGATCTCCACCCAAGGAAGATCGATCTCATCAAGTCAAAACTATAAATGGGAGTAGTTGGATCATCAGAATTTCGGGAAAACATTTCCATTTCACTTCAACTCAAAGAAATCTAGTTTCTCACTCCTAAATCCAGCCATTTTCAGTGAGATTTAAGGAGAGGCTATTAGAGACAAAGTTGTTCACATCAAAGAGAAGAACAACATAGTCTAGAGGCACTTCCCCATTTGGTGGATTGAAGAAATAGAGGGCAATCCTAATTGGAGCAAGAGGAAATCCAATGAGGTAAGTTCTAATGCACAAATCCAAGTACATTGGTTTAGTTAATGATTATAAAGATATTTGGGTGTGCATATTGTGGATAGAACTACCTAGAATGGTACGAAATGAATATAACTTAGAAATAGTCAAGTGTGAGAAAGTGGAGTGTGGAAGTGTTTATGATAAATGGGATATCTTGAGTGGATGATTATGTTGTGGGAATGGTTTGGACATGTTGATATTGGGATAAAAGTGTGAGGTTTACCACAAAGGGTAAAAATGTGTAATTAAGGCATTGGATAAATGCTTAGTTGAAAAAGAGTTAGAAACATTAACTCAAATGTTGATGGATGAATTTCAGTTTCGGATGATACGCCGGAGCAAGTTAAGATGAGAACGCAAGAAGCATAAAGGCGGATAGTTGCACACAAGTAAAACGAGGTAAGGGACTGTGTGTTAGCTATAGAGATGTTCGTACGTAATTACAGCAATTTCTTAGATATATTGCTAGAACTAGTACGATATTATAATTCTATGAAATGAAATGGAAGTATGCAAAGTACTATGACGTATATATGTATTGAGAAATGGGATAGGGTAAGGAAATAGCATGATATGCATGTTTTCAATGATTTTCTCAATTTTTCATTGTTATTTATGATTGAGAAATGTTGATGATAGGTTGGCTAATTTTACATGTTTTAGCATGAAGAGGCATGCTTTATGAATAAATGTGTTTTGAGTTTTAAAAAGAGAAAATAGCCATCTATCAGTTTTGAGATGAGATTTGGTGTTGAAGCGCTAGCTCACACCCGGTTTAAAGCCTTGATGTACCGTGCGGGAGTTTTAACTCGCACGTGGGTTTTGAGAAAGTGCGGGAACTTTGCTCGCGCCTGTTTTATTGAGTTAAGGTAAACCTGGGGGTCTGGGACCCAAGGGGATACCAGCCGACGGCCAATTGAACGGGCTGGGCCTTAACGATAAATCGTACCGCGCTGGAGCTTTGCGTTGACTGTGTGTCACGCTGCTTGCTCGCCTGGTATATGAGACATGGTTTAAGGATAAAAAGTCCATCGGAGTTGGAGTATGGACTTGGGTCCACGGTTGTACGTAGAACAGTGTAGTCACCCGTTGGTATACTATGTACCGTGCTGGGTGCACGTGAGTACGAGTATCGCGTAGATGACACACGACGTACCTTCACCGTGAGTATACAAGGAGATGAGGTGGATTGAAATGAGCGGAGGGTAGGACTGACCCATCCCCCTTCAGGCGAAGTGATACCCTGTGCACACCCGATCAGTGAGGCCTGGGATCACTGACTGTGGTCATAAGTCGTGGATATTTGATTGCCGAAAATTCCATGCCTGTCTCAGAGAATCGAGAAACAGAGACAATCTCAGAAAAAGAAAGAGATTTGCGAGAGAGAATTATTTGAGAAGTGAAAGAGATTTCGTGTTTTTAATAAATCTCTGATTTCACATTCGTGCCATGAGGGCACTATTTATGAGCATGTTTTAAATGGAAGTTTGACATTTGATTTACACGAAAATGCTATTGAGAAATATGTATTTAAATGCATTGTTCGTATGATATTTCCATTTATAACGAAAACATGGTTTTGGTTTATGCATGCATGGGCTATGTAGGTAGTACGATATCTACCTGCTAGCATACATTTCCTTACTGAGCCGTGGTTTGCTCATCCCACTATTTTTCCCCTCCAGGTACTGAGAAGTAAGAGAGCGGTGATCTCTAAGTCTTTTGTGTTGAACAGCTCCCACAATCCGCAAAGGTATAAGATTTGTATACACGAGTATTTTGTATCTAATATATTGTATCGCACAGTTATATCTTGGAATTGTAAACAGTATTATGGGGATGATATGTAAACACTTGGTATTTATACAATTAATTTTGTGTATTTACACACACACCTGGGAGTGTGAATTAAAGTTTTAAATATTCCGCTGTAAATAAATAAATTTTTAGTAATTGCATCTTCTCACAGCCCAACCGTAGTAGAGAATGTATGGATAGAAGGGTTCCCGAAAGCGGGGCATGACAAAATTGTTGGGCCGATTTATGGGCCCAATACTGAGATAATCGAAGGCCCAATTTGTAGGAAACATTTCAACCCGAAAGTCCATGAGGAAGGCCCAAACCGAGAGGCCCTAAAGCTAAGCCCAATTGTTAAATTTCAAGCCCATTAGTAAATGGTAACAAAAGCCAATTTGGTAACCTTAACCCTAACCTATTAAAAGTCAATTAAGGTGGCTTAAATTCATGACTTAATAACTAAGTCTTTGGCTTATAAAATCAGCCAACACAACATCATCTTCTTCCTTAAGCATTCGGCAAAGAGAGGAAACCATTAACAAACACATAGTCAAGCTTTCTCTCTCTAGAAATCACAAGGATAAAGGCATATTTGAAACTTGCAATCTTCATGAAAGCTGTTCCAAATTGAGAGAGGATTAACATATGTTGGAACTGGCTATCAATGAGCCAAAGTGAGCAACCCGAGAAGCTACAAAATTTCGGCCAAGTGTGAAAGTGCAAGCTAGGTATAATTTCAAGCTTTCAAATTCATATATGTTAATCTATGAATTATTCTAAGTTGATTGGTATATGTTTTAAGTATTGAAATACATGAAATCACCATGAACAATAGATTGGCCGAAAATGGGTAATGATAAATTGAGGAATACCCATATGATTTTAAGGCATGAATAGGTTGGTATACATGTCTTTATGATTATGGTATAGTTAGAATTAATCAATTTAATCAATTGGTGAATGAATTGAAGTTGGCAATCAAGGTGTTTGATAAAATGCCTAAATGAACTAAGTAAGCTTAAGACCATTGCCAACTAAGTGTTTGTTAAAATGCCTAAGTGAGATTGGCATGATGGTGGCATGGCGGGTCGGCCATGGGCGACATGGCTAGACGTGATGGCTTTCGGCCACATGCCATGGTCAAGAGGTCCATGGGCCAAGCCCAATTGGTTTCGGCCTAATATGTTGAAATTGGCCTCGGACAAGCCCAATAAGAGTTTGTGGGCCCCACAAGTCCAATATGTCCTACTGAAATGAATAGTAAAATAGAAATGGGTTTAAGACAGTGTTAGGCCAATTAAGAGTAAACAGTCCCATTAAGTGAAATAAATTGTATTAAATGTGTAATACAGTATGAAAAGTGTAATTAACCTGATGAATGGTTATATGCAGCTCTAGAGTTTATATTGGGCGCTGATCGGACTGCGAGATTGAGCAGCACTAAGGAAGTGAGGTCACGTGACGTGATCCAAGGTAAGGGACTTTTGCAGGTAGTTAGAAATATCTGCATGTATTTTCGTCTACTTTTACATTCACTTAAAAACTCTGAGGGTCAGAGAAAGTGAATCATATTTATAGCGACCTGATAGTGGCAAATTACGATTTTACCCCTAGTTTGTTAAAAAGTTCACTTTTGGGAAAAGTTATAAAAAGCCTAAAAAGCATGTTTTCGACTGTTTTAAATGTTGTTTGACAGTTGCATAGATAGACTGGCTAATGTTTTCATGTTACATGTGAAAACAACACATTATAGTGCCGATTTGATTTAATTGAGTGAACTCATTTGAAATAAGTCATCTATCGATTTGGGTGAAAACCAATCGTGCTATAGTACAGTTCGCACTGGATTTTATATGTTTTCCACATTTATTAGTGCTGGAGTGATACTCGCACTAGATTTTACATGATATGCATCACATAGTACTTGATTATTTCTCATACTTGAATTTGAATGCAAATTGAGCTTGATAGAGTACTGGAGCACTGCTCGTACTCAGTTTTATTGATTGATGCATGATAGAGTTCTAGAGCGTTGTTCGTACTCAATTTTACATGGCATAGTCCTGGGAGCATTCCTCGCACTAGATTTATATGACTTGTGCATGATGTCGTGCTAGAGTTTACTCGCATGTACCGGTTTTTAAAGAGATAGCATGTAATAGCCGTGTTGGGAGCCTGTGAAGACTGTGTGTCGCACAGATTATATGCTCGCACGTGCATTTTGAGATATGGTCGAGGGCTATCGAAACTATTATCCATGGTATGAGGGCTAAGACCTATGGCAGACACCCCAACCTTGATATTGAGTCTATGGAATACTTTGTACCGTGTATGTCACATGCACCTGAGATTTCTTATTTGAATTATCACATGAGTTTTATAAATTGGGTAGACTTGAGGGATGGGTTGAGCCTCGACATGTGACCTTGTGTGTGTGATATGGTTAAACCCGAGGGATGGGTGAAGCCCAAATTTCCATGTTTTACATGATGATATGCCATCTTTGTTTTGATTTAATTGATATGGCATAATGAAATGTGATTTACAATATTTACATGGCAATGTAATGTGCATAAATTACTGAGGTTATTAAATCAGCATGTTTTCAGTTTATACTGACGATTTGTATCTATATATATACCTACTTGCATAAATGTTTCAAAGAAAGATACATGCTTCAGATGTGAATCGAAAAGGGAATATTTTCAAGGCATGGGTATTATATTTTGTAGATAGTGTGGCTATCTACTTACTTGCATTATTTCCTTACTAAGCTAGTGAGCTCACCCCATTCATTTTCCCACTCTCTACAAAGTGTCTACAGTAGTTTAGCACAGCTGAGGACTGGTATTCTTTTATTCACTGCACACCCATCGCACAAAAGGTATACACATTTGTAATGTTTTGTACTGAACAATGTAAAAGCACAGTTATGTAGACAAATGTACTATTGAGGATGTATATGTATACACATATGTATTTGAAATTTATATATGTAAACTTTCGTACGTGAATGAGTACTCAATGTCAATAGATAATTGTATTAATATGTATGCATGTTTCAGAATGACTATGGATGAGGTGACTAATACTGAATCACAGCCTAACAGTTTGGTGGTTGAATTATGACAGAAGGAAAGGTAAGTAAAAAGCAAAACAATTGTGGTGGTTTATGGTAAGTCATAGGCGGTCATGACAAAACCCTTCAGACTAATATAAGGACTCAAACATGAATTGATAGTACAAGGTCAGTGAATTCTATGTACCTTTTATGATTCCATGCGGTACACACATGTCACATGTGTCACGCCCCGGAAACGCGAAAAATAGGGCAAATTTAAAAACTTTTTACTCATTAAATCACAATTAAGGGTGCATTCCTGTGCAATGTCATGCATCATCATACCTCAGGATCTCATCACTAGATAACATGTATCGTATCATATACATTACTCAATTTTAAGTTAATTAATCCTAATACATCCCATACAATGTTATACATCAAGTGTCTGCAATTACAATAATTGTCTGGGTACATGAAAAGATAAAAGATACCTCAAAATACAATATATGGCCTGGAGCTCAAGTCCTCCACTAGCCACTACTCCGTACATCGCAGGGAAACCCTTTTTCACTTGAAGAAATCTGGGGGGAAAGAAAACATGGTGAGCTTCTAAATCGCTCAGTAAAGGGGGTAAGGGACTCATTTCATAAACCAAAATGCACATCACAAAATATTTATTTGTATGTGAAACTCATTATACTTATTTGAAAACCATGGCATGAAAGTACTCAAAACGACATTCTCATATCTCAAATCATGTGAAAACATGAAGTAAAAAGGCTCAGTTTAGAGCAATAACAAACATGTGAAAACAATGCGATAATCGCTATCTCAATAAACGTGATAAAATCACTGTAATAATAATGCACGTGGCGTAGCCACTAAACACACGTGGCATAGCCACTAAACACACGTGGCATAGCCACTGATTTAAATTCACACGTGGCACAGCCACTAAACACACGTGGCATAGCCACTGATTTAAATTCACACGTGGTACAGCCACAGGATAGGGTTTCACGTGGCAACGGATACCAATTAGGGTTCTCACGTGGCAACGACCACCAATTAGGGTTCTCACGTGGCAACGGCCACCAAATAGGGTTCTCACGTGGCAACAGCCACCAATTAGGGTTCTCACGTGGCAACGGCCACCAAATAGGGTTCTCAGTTGGCAATGGCCACCAAATAGGGTTCTCACGTGGCAACGACCACCAAATATACGTGGCACAGCCACAGAATGGGGAATCTCACGTTACCAAAACGGAGAAGAATCGGGCTTACATGCTACCAGAGCAATGCCCGGTGTGTACTCAGAATCACACACCTAAGTCTTATCACATAAGACTGGTTTGCCTTTACGTAGAACTCATAGTGGTTTTTCTCTCATAAAACTCATTTAAAACCGTTTTGTACTCAACACAAAACATATTGAAACCGAGTCCCAACCGGTAAAACACGCACAC
Organism: Firmiana major; assembly: GCA_033439115.1. Lineage (NCBI taxonomy): Eukaryota > Viridiplantae > Streptophyta > Magnoliopsida > Malvales > Malvaceae > Firmiana > Firmiana major. The sequence goes on along the minus strand of CM065907.1, from coordinate 34,783,196 downwards.
ATTTCTCAAATCTCAAGATCGCCTTAACGTAGAGCCCCATTATAAACTCATAAAAACATTGGGCTCCAACCGGCTATAAAAATCGTGTGCATTCTCATCAAAACACAACACATCAAACATGCTTGTTTTATAAATCACAAATCATGCTATAATAGTTCAAAATCATATACACAATTGGTTTAATTTCCCTTACCTCTTTGCACCTCGTATAGTGCAATTATTTCCCCCTTGTCACGAACTAGTCTCGCATTCCACTCTGGAACTCCCGAGCTGTCCAAACGATGTTAAAACATCAATACTCATCATCACAGTAACCTCAATTCTCAAAATCGAGCATAATTGTTCATAACACCTCAAATCTCTTGATTCTCGTAACTTTACCCCAAACTATAATCTCATTCACAACATCTCAACGTCCTACACTTCTCATGCCAACTTATCTATGCTAATTCACCACATTGTATAAATTTCATTAATCCCTAATCATTTTCCAACTATTTTGACACAATACCAACAGCTATCATTACCAAAATCATCTCAAATATCAATATCGAGGTTTAGAAATTACCCAAAACTTGTGGAGAGCTTATCTCTTGCCTCGATCCAATCCGTCTTACGATTTCCAAGTATGTTGTTCTCCCTTTGATGAGGAACAACTTTCCTTCTTGCCACAGCCTCTGATTTGGAAGAAAATGGGTGCTCTAGATGAGTGAGAAAGCTAGGGCTCGGTGAAAATGGGGGTTGGAAGAGAGAGAAAATAAAATTGCAGGAGAAAGCAGGGGTTCCTTATATAGATTGAAGGTAGGAGATCGATCTGGCTCTTGGTGAGATCGATCTGCATTTGAATTTGGGGACGATTTGGGGCAATTTTATGCCTAGGAGATCGATCTGTCGAGGGGTGAGATCGATCTTTTTATGGCTTTATGAGATCGATCTGTTCCTTGAGGAGATCGATCTTCTCCCAAACAGAAACATTTAGAGATCGATCCCTTCCTCATGAGATCGATCTTCTCTCAAACAGAATCATAAGGAGATCGATCCTCTTCCATTGGAGATCGATCTGCTCCTTAAATTCCTCCTTCCTTGTCGTTTTTAACTCACCAGATCGATCTCTCCTTCCCCAAGATCGATCTGACCTCTTAGTTTCACACTTATGTTAAACACTTACACATAAATCTCCAAATATAATTTTCACAATTCACTTAGCTCAATAAATTACACTTCAAGTTCTTATTACATCATTAAAATATATCTAAAATTCTCAGATCTCACATCCTCCCCACCTTAAAAAGAATTTGGTCCTCCAAATTCAACTCAACTAGTCAAATAGATGGGGGTATTTCTCCTTCATGAGATTCTCTAGTTCCCACGTTGCCTCTTCCATTGAGTGATGTTTCCACAAAACTTTCACTAATGGGATGCTCTTAGTTCTCAGTACCTTCTCCTTTCTATCGAGAATCCGAACGGGTTCCTCAGTATAGCTCATATCCTCTTGAATGTCCATCTCGTCATACTCTATGACATGAGAAGGGTCCGGGTGGTACTTCCTCAACATAGACACATGAAAAACATTATGTATTCCGGACATTTGTGAGGGTAATGCTAATCTGTAAGCTACCTCTCCCACTCTCTCAAGAATCTCGAATGGTCCTATGTATCGAGGACTCAATTTCCCTTTCTTCCCAAATCGTATGATACCCATACTCGGTGATATTTTCAGAAATACTACATCACCAACGTCAAACTCGAGTGGCCGTCTACCCACATCCGAGTAGCTTCTCTGTCTACTTTGTGCAGCCCGTAACCTCTCACATATGAGTTTCACACTCTGTACGGCTTGCTCAACAAGCTCGGGAGCATTTATCTTTCTGTCACCGACTTCTTCCCAAGCTACAGGGGATCTACACCTCCTACCATATAGAGCTTCAAAAGGTGCCATTCCAATACTCGCATGATAGCTGTTATTGTATGCAAACTCTGCTAGGGGCAGGTGATCATCCCATGATCCCTTAAAATCCATCGTACACGCCCTCAACATATCCTCCAGGGTCTGAATAGTCCTCTCTGACTGATCATCTGTCTGAGGATGATAGGCGGTACTGAAACTCAATCGAGATCCCATGGACTCCTGAAACTGGATCCAAAATCTAGAAGTAAATCGGGAATCTCTATCAGAAGTAATACTCACTGGAGCCCCATGTAATCTAGCTATCTCGCTGACATACAGCTCAGCTAAGGCATCCACAGTATCTGTGCTCTTGATGGCAAGGAAGTGGGCACTTTTGGTCAATCTATCCACTATAACCCATATAGCGTCATGACCTTTTCGGGTCCTCGGTAAACCCATAATAAAGTCCATAGTGACATGCTCCCATTTCCATATAGGTACAGGTAAGGGTTGTAGTAGTCCTCCAGGCTTCCGATGCTCAGCTTTCACTTGCTGGCATACTAAACATCTGGCTACGTATTCCGCCACGTCTCGCTTCATACCACTCCACCGATACACCTTTCTCAAATCTCGGTACATCTTGGTACTCCCAGGGTGCATGGTGTATCGCGAGCAATGGGATTCTCTCAGTATCTTTCTCTTCAGGGTATCATCGTCCGGTACACAAATCTGTCCTCTGAACCTCAATAATCCATCCTCACTGATGGTGAGATCCGACTGCGAACTCTGCTCAGCTTGGCTAACCATATCTATCAATCTCTGATCACTGCGCTGCCAATTTCTCATCTGATCCATGATCCTGGGCTCTATTCGCGAGCTAGCCAAAAATCCAGTCTCTACCTCTTTAACTCTGATCCGAAGTTCGGCGAACTGCTCTAGCAAATCCCATTCCCTGATCATCATAGCAAATATCATACTCTTCCTGCTCAGGGCATCAGCAACTACATTCGCCTTACCCGGATGATATAGAATCTCGTAGTCATAATCCTTAAGGAGTTCCATCCATCTCTTTTGTCTCATGTTTAACTCTTTCTGATCAAAGAGATATCTTAAACTCTTGTGATTAGTGAAGATCTGGAATCCTTCCCCATATAAGTAGTGTCGCCAAATCTTCAAAGCTAATACCACAGCGGCTAACTCCAAATCATGCGTGGGGTAATTCCGCTCATGGTCTTTCAACTGTCGCGATCCATAAGCGACCACTCTTCCATGCTGCATAAGTACACACCCCAATCCTTGATGAGATGCATCACTATACACCGAAAATCCTCCTGATCCCTCAGGGATAGTTAACACAGGTGCCACTGTCAATCTCCTCTTTAACTCCTGAAAACTGAGCTCACATTAATCAGTCCATATGAACGGAGTCTCCTTACGTGTGAGTTTAGTCAAAGGAGTGGCAATCCTTGAAAATCCTTCCACAAATCTTCTGTAATACCCTGCCAAACCAAGGAATCTTCGTACCTCAGTAACTGTCCTCGGTCTCTCCCAATTAAGCACAGCCTTCACTTTACTTGGATCCACTGATACTCCTTCCTCTGAGACTATATGACCAAGGAAAGCTATCCGATCCAGCCAAAATTCACACTTACTAAGTTTTCCATATAATTGTTTATCTCGAAGTATCTGAAGTACTAACCACAGATGTTGTGCATGCTCCTCATACGACTGAGAGTATACCAGGATATCATCAATAAAGACTATCACAAAATTATCTAGATAGTCTCTGAACACCTCGTTCATTAATCTCATAAACGCTGCAGGGGCATTCGTCAATCCAAAGGACATCACCAGAAATTCATAATGGCCATGCCTCGTCCTGAAGGCCGTCTTTTGAATATCCTCTTCCTTGATCCTCAATTGGTGATAGCCCGATCTCAGATCAATCTTAGAGAAGACTGATGTCCCTCTTAGCGGATCAAGTAGATCATCAATCCTGGGAAGTGGGTATTTATTCTTCACCGTAGCTTTATTCAACAGTCGGTAGTCTACGCATAATCTGAGACTACCATCCTTCTTCTTGACAAATAAAATCTATGCTCCCCACGGTGAAACACTGGGCCTAATGAACCCTTGATCCAATAACTCCTGTAGTTGTTTCTTCAATTCCTCAAGTTCCACTAATGCCATCCTGTAGGGAGGTTTAGAGATCGGCTGAGTATCTGGTACCAAATCAATGGTAAACTCTAGCTCTCTCTCTAGTGGTAAACCTGGTAACTCATCTGGGAAAACATCCAGAAATTCACAAACCACAGGTATATCCTCAATCCTCGGATGTTCCCGCTCATCGTCTGAGATGAGTGTCTCATAACCTTCACATGAACAATCATATTTAATATTCTCCAAAATAATATTAAAATTCTCAAATTACTTACTAGAATTCCACATATTCATTTCCTCAATATCTCAATCGTACACTGTAAGGTTCAGGTAGGGAGAAAGTTACAATCTTAGTGTAGCAATCTAAGCTCACTCGATTGGTTGCCAACCAATCCATCCCCAGGATTACATCAAACCCATGTATATTCAATATGATTAGATCTGCTAACATCACTCTATCTCCCACCTTTATCTCGCATCCTTTACAGATTAACTCAGTCCTCTGGGATTCACATATAGGGGTATTTACATGTAGTATATATTCTAGAGGTTCAAACTTCAAGTTTAATCTACATGCAAAATGCTCAGAAATGAACGAATGCATAGATCCTGGATCTATCAACACATGAGCCTTATGATTACAGACAGAGAGTGTACCTCTTATAGTTTCTGTAGAAGTGTCAGCGGTCTCCTTATCTAGGGCAAACACACGTCCCTGTGTAACAGGTCTCTTTCCTTTCTCTACAGCAGTGGCCCGTCTCTGGGGATTCACTCTCTGAGGCTGTCTAATGGGCTCCAAGACATGTGGTTTCTGAGGTTGAGGGCAATCCTTCACCATGTGACCCATGTCTCCACATCTAAAACATCCATGGATCGACCCAGTACAACTTCCCTCATGCATTCGGCCACAATTTCTGCAAAACCTTGTCTCAGGCCTGACATCTCGAGGGGTCTCTCTAATGTTAGGGTAACCTCTGGGTCTCTCTAATCTGCCCTTCTGTACCTCAATCCTCCTTCTTCTGAAAGAACCTCTCCGAGCCTCTGTTTGGAAAATTGCTGGCCTCTTGCCCTTATCTCTATTCACCGCTCTGAGCTCATTCTGGGATTGTACCATTTCAATTCCTCTTTCAATCTCTTGTGCTCGTCTCAGAGCATCTCCAAACTCAATAATACATAGCCCTATCAATCTATCTCTGATGATGGGTTTCAATCCATATACGAATTTCTCTGTGTGGAGCTCTTCATTCTTAAAGGTCTCTGGGTCATATCTCAATAGCGCGGTGAATTGGCTCTCATAGTCATCCACAGACATGTCACCCTGTACCAAACTCAAAAACTCAGCCTGTTTCTTTCTTTGGGCGGCTCGTGGTACATATTGGGTCCTAAAGGCTGTCTGAAACTCTTCCCAACCAATCACATCCTGGCGGGACATCAGAATACCCTGGGTAGTACCCCACCAATCTTGAGCTCTCCCCTTCAACATATAGATACTCATACTGACCCTCTCAGCATCAGTGCACCCCAGATAATCAAATATAATTCTCAACTCCGTCAGCCACTCCTCAGCCTCTGTAGGATCCTTCATTCCCTTAAATGCGAGCAGATTCATCTTCAAAAAATCTTTCAGTCGGACCATACTTCTATCATCAGGCTGAGTGACGGGAGGCACTGGGGGTATGGGAGGTCCTTGTGGTGGTGTAGGAGTAGTACCCGAGGCATTAACTCCAAAGTGTTGCGCGAATAACGCTGCCATATGCTCAAAACCTTGCCTCACATCGGTCTCAATCCGATTAAATCGAGAGTTAGGACTCTCTGGTTGTGGGACAGGTGGCGAAGGGGACTCTGCCTGCCTCCTTGAACGACCTCGTCGTCCACTCATTCTCTATCTCAACTCGTCTCCTGCGCGTACATATCAGAATCGATTGAAATCTCAATCCTCAATTTCAGTTCAAGACCAGACTATTACAGACACTTGGGATGTATTCTATTTTACTTAACTGACACTAACAGTACTAGACACCCTAAGCTCTGATACCAATAAAGCTTTGTCACGCCCCGGAAACGCGGAAAATAGGGCAAATTTAAAAACTTTTTACTCATTAATTCACAATTAAGGGTGCATTCCTGTGCAGTGTCATGCATCATCATACCTCAGGATCTCATCACTAGATAACATGTATCGTATCATATACATTACTCAATATTAAGTTAATTAATCCTAATACATCCTATACAATGTTATACATCAAGTGTCTGCAATTACAATAATTGTCTGGGTACATGAAAAGATAAAAGATACCTCAAAATACAATATATGGCCTGGAGCTCAAGTCCTCACTAGCCACTACTCCGTACGTCGCAGGGAAACCCTTTTTCACTTGAAGAAATCTGGGGGGAAAGAAAACAGGGTGAGCTTCTAAATCACTCAGTAAAGGGGGTAAGGGACTCATTTGATAAACCAAAATGCACATCACAAAATATTTATTTGTATGTGAAACTCATTATACTTATTTGAAAACCATAGCATGAAAGTACTCAAAACGACATTCTCATATCTCAAATCATGTGAAAACATCAAGTAAAAAGGCTCAGTCTAGAGCAATAACAAACGTGTGAAAACAATGCGATAATCGCTATCTCAATAAACGTGATAAAATCACTGTAATAATAATACACGTGGCGCAGCCACTAAACACACGTGGCATAGCCACAGATTTAAATTCACATGTGGCACAGCCACTAAACACACGTGGCATAGCCACTGATTTAAATTCACACGTGGCACAACCACTAAACACACGTGGCATAGCCACTGATTTAAATTCACACGTGGCACAGCCACAGGATAGGGTTTCACGTGGCAACGGCCACCAATTAGGGTTCTCACGTGGCAACGGCCACCAAATAGGGTTCTCACGTGGCAACAACCACCAATTAGGGTTCTCACGTGGCAACGGCCACCAAATAGGGTTTTCACGTGGCAACGGCCACCAAATAGGGTTTTCACATGGCAACGGCCACCAAATATACGTCGCACAGCCACAGAATGGGGAATCACACGTTACCAGAACGGAGAAGAATCGGGCTTACATGCTACTAGAGCAATGCCCGGTGTATACTCAGAATCACACACCTAAGTCTTATCACATAAGACTGGTTTGCCTTCACGTAGAACTCATAGTGGTTTTTCTCTCATAAAACTCATTTAAAATCGTTTTGTACTCAACACAAAACATATTGAAACCGAGTCCCAACCGACAAAACACGCACACATTTCTCAAATCTCAAGATCGCCTTAACGTAGAGCCCAATTATAAACTCATAAAAACATTGGGCTCCAACCGGCTATAAAAATCGTGTACATTCTCATCAAAACACAACACATCAAACATGCTTGTTTTATAAATCACAAATCATGCTATAATAGTTCAAAATCACATACACAATTGGTTTAATTTCCCTTACCTCTTTGCACCTCGTATAGTGCAATTGTTTCCCCCTTGTCACGGACTAGTGTCGCATTCCACTCTGGAACTCCCGAGCTGTCCAAACGATGTTAAAACATCAATACTCATCATCACAGTAACCTCAATTCTCAAAATCGAGCATAATTGCTCATAACACCTCAAATCTCTTGATTCTCGTAACTCCACCCCAAACTATAATCTCATTCACAACATCTCAACGTCCTATCCTTCTCATGCCAACTTATCTAAGCTAACTCACCACATTGTATAAATTTCATTAATCCCTAATCATTTTCCAACTATTTCGACACAATACCAACAGCTATCATTACCAAAATCATCTCAAATATCAAGATCGAGGTTTAGAAATTACCCAAAACTTGTGGAGAGCTTATCTCTTGCCTCGATCCAATCCGTCTTACGATTTCCAAGTATGTTGTTCTTCATTTGATGAGGAACAACTTTCCTTCTTGCCACAGCCTCTGATTTGGACGGAAATGGGTGCTCTAGATTAGTGAGAAAGCTAGGGCTCGGTGAAAATGGGGGTTGGAAGAGAGAGAAAATAAAATTGCAGGAGAAAGCAGGGGTTCCTTATATAGACTGAAGGTAGGAGATCGATCTGGCTCTTATTGAGATCGATCTGCATTTGAATTTGTGGACGATTTGGGGTAATTTTATGCCTAGGAGATCGATCTGTCGAGGGGTGAGATCGATCTCTTTATGGCATTATGAGATCGATCTGTTCCTTGAGGAGATCGATCTTCTCCCAAAAAGAAACATTTGGAGTTCGATCCTTTCCACATGAGATCGATCTTCTCTCAAACAGAATCATAAGGAGATCGATCCTCTTCCATTGGAGATCGATCTGCTCCTTAAATTCCTCCTTCCTTATCGTTTTTAACTCATCAGATCGAACTCTCCTTCCCCAAGATCGATCTGACCTCTTAGTTTCACACTTATGTTAAACACTTACACATAAATCTCCAATATAATTTTCACAATTCACTTAGCTCAATAAATTACACTTCAAGTTCTTATTACATCATTAAAATATATCTAAAATTCTCAGATCTCACAACATGTGTCACGACCCTCAAATTACCAAAAATCAACTACAATTTTTTTTTTTTTTCATTTTTCGTTTATTATTTAACCCAATATTCTTACCTCCCTCTGATCGTGAACATCTTCACCACCAACAGTTGGGCTGTGTGTCGATGTAAATCTCATCTAACCATACCATTTCAATTTACGGTTTATTTAAAGGTAAACACTTGCATTTCTTAATTCATAGTTGCTATTTACATGTGTTTACAATTCTTTACATCCCCAAATGTTACATTCAAAAGATTACAGTGCTATTTCATGTCTAGATACAAAACTGTACTAATGTGTATACCTCATATGATGGGATGCAGTAGACTCCAAAAATCAACTCCTCAATCGCTCTCAGTCTATTGAAAGTGCTCTGTAAAGGGGGAAAATAAAGGGGTGAGCAAACCACGCACTCAAAAGGTAACCATGCGAACAGGTAAATGACTGTACTATCTACATGATCGTGATGCCATGCATAAAACCAAGCATTTACTTGTCATACCCTAAAACATCGATTCATGCACGTGTTTATGATATATAAAGCAGTTCATGCTATTCAAATGAGTGCACAATTCTTAAACAAAGCATGAAAAATCATCATGCACAAGTCGTAATTAAAACATGGAAAATCATCATGCGAGGTGCACTTAAAAGCATTTCATACTCAACATAGATCAGTAAAATCAGCATTCGTCAGGACTCAACCTCTCCCTTGGACTGTCCTAACCCACAAAACCATTTTAAAACAAGGATTCATTATAACTCAAGTGACATGTGAGATTGGGCAAATAATAATAATAAGGGAAATGTCCAAGACTATGGCCATATCCTCTGTGATCCTAGGCTACACAGATCCTAGAGTACGAGGTATCACCTCTATCTGCTTCCGCACGGGAGGTGGGTCACGTCCAACCCGTCGGTCCATAGCAGATCTAATCTTCATCTGAAGACGATATATATATATCCATACACGATACAACGTACTCCATGCTATATGCACGGTACAACATACTCCGTGGACCCATATCATCACATCATATCGTGCACATCTCAATACGTACGTGCGAGCCTATTTAATTGATGTGACATAAAGTCTACTCGATGCTCCTAGCACAGCTCCCAACATGTCATAAAATCACATACGAGTAATCTCTAGCACGGCAGCAAGTATATAGTGGACATCTAGTGCGAGCAACGCTCCAGCACCATGCCAAAAATCCATGCGAACTCTAAGGCGAGCTAATCTCCAATACTCATGCATGTAAAACTCTAGTGCAAGCTATGCTCCAGCACTATATACAGGTATAAACATGTCAAATCTCGTGTGGCAATGCTCTAGCACGATTTATTTCCACAAAACTCATGTAGGTGACTCATTTGTGTGCAAAGAAAGGTTACTAAAATCGAGTCAACATATTTCTTTGCAAAACATTTAAATGCTAGCCAACCTACCAATTCACATGCTAAAAAGCAGTAAAAGACTCAAGAACCTCATTTTCTTACTTTTCATGAACTTTTCTCAAATCCCATTTTCTTTGCCCTTTAAACATTTATTTCCTTTCCTATGACCCTTAAACATTCTAAAAATCATAATGTGCCCGGAAACGCGTACAGGTATCTCTAAGAGCCAACAAAGTTCCCTTACCTCAATTATCTCGGAAGCAACTTCTTCTTCCTTTCTTGTTTTTTTGTGATTGGGCTTGATTTGCTTCGGATATATCATCGGGAGCAGCAAACATTCATTTATCACATGAGTTAATTACAAATAACTCATATTCTGACTTGATACTAGTTAATATATCTTATTGAGCATAATTCTCTTCTTAAGTCGATTTCAATTACATTGATCATTCACCTAAACCCATTGGGCTCCTTAGGCTCATTATCACTCGTTTGACCGAATTCTAGGTCCATCAACCTCATCGAGTTGATTGAATTCAAGCTTGGCCTACGACACATTTGGCCATGGCATGGTGGATGAACACCCATCCTGTCATTCCTAGCCAATTCGGCTAACAACTCACTTAGTTTCTTATCAAGTACTTAGCTTGCATGCTCTAACCTTAGCTCTTCCATTCATTCATTCATTTTTACAAACACCATATATGCACATTTCATTACTTTGACCAATCCCATAAATTGATTTCACATAGCCATCTCAAAATCATGCATATAACATTATTAACACCTTGGTATAATCCATTTATCATTAAATCCACCATATCTTATTTTCTCACACTAACCCAATTTTAGGTCATGGTTGATTCATCATATTCTAGGTAGTTTCAACCAACAATACAAACACCAATCAACTCATAACAATGTCTAGATAAGCATACTTAGAGTTGGTGTATTGGAAACTCACCTAGCTTGACTTTTCTCTTTTCCGAAATTGGAAGACCCTTTTGTTCCTTCAATCCAACAAGTTGAATGTTGATTCCAAACTATGTTATTCTCCTCCTCACAATGAAAAACTTTACTGAAATAGCTTTTTCTCAAATATTTTTGGAAGGGGGTGGTATTCTAGAGTGAGAAAGCTTGCTCATTTTGGGTAAAAATGAAGGGATCTTTTGATTTTTTGAAGAAGAAGGTTTGGCCGTAGGGTTTTTATAGGATAGGTGTGGTGAGATCGATCTCTTAGGGTAAGAGATCGATCTACTCTTTAGGAAGAGATCGATCTTTGCTAGGCAGAAATAGCTGGAGATCGATCTGCTTATGAGAAGAGATCGATCTGCTCTTGACAGAATCAAATGGAGATCGATCTGCACTTAGGAAAGGATCGATCCTTTCAAGACAGAACTAAACTGAGATCGATCACCTTGAATAAGAGATCGATCTGCTTTGAATAGGGGATCGATCTGGCCTTCATCTGTAGGTTTTCAACTGTAAATTTTCTAGAATTTCAAAGGAAAAACTTGCCTTTGATTGCTTCACTAGTCATTTTGCATCCTATTCACACTTAGAACATGGAAGGGTTCATTTCTTATGATTCAGATACTATGTGACTTGTATGTACTGCTTGAAATCATAAAAGACACTTAGAATTCACGTTTGAGTCCTTATATTCAGTTTGGGATGTTTTGAGTTCCATTTGTTTAGTTTGTGGCCACTTCAGCCCTTATGTAGCCATTACGTGAATTCATGAATACTCATTTATTCCATTTGCAATTTCATTCAAGTCAAAAGCTCTTCTTATGATTCAATTAACATATGAAAATGTGTTACATCATATGAATCATAAGGAATACATCACCAAAAGTGGGACTTAAAACATTGTATGTGAATCATAAGAAATTGATCTTTTCATACTCTAGGTGTGAATAGAATACAAAATGGATATTGAAACAATTGAATGCAAGTTATTCTTTGAAATTTTGGGAAAATCTATAGTTGGAAACCTACAGATGAAGGCCAGATCGATCCCCTATTAAAGCAGATCGATCTCTAGTTTAAGTAGATCGATCTCAAGTTGGTTCTGTCTATGAAAGATTGATCCCTTCCCAAAGAGCAGATCGATCTCTCCCCATGAGTAGATCGATCTCCATTTGCTTCTGCGTAGCAAAGATTGATCATTTCCTAAGGAGCAGATCGATCTCTCCTCATGAGCATATCGATCCCCAATTGATTCTACTAAGAATAGATCGATCCCTTCCCTAGTGCAGATCGATCCCTATTTGATTTTGCCAAGAGCAGATCGATCCTTTCACTAGAGTAGATCGATCTCATGGCTTACTTATTGGAAAAATCATGTAGTTCAACCCAAGAAAGATCGATCTCTCACCCTAGGAGATAGATCTCATAATGCCAATTCTATAAAAAGGCCTGACAGTCGAGTCTTCTTCCCTGAAACATCAAACACCTCTCTATTTTCACAATGTAACCTAGCTTTCTCACTCTAGAATATCATCACCTCCCTACCAGATTTGAAGAAAAGTTGTTTGAAAAAAAATTTTCATTATGATGAAGAGAACAACATAGTTTGGAATCAACACTCAAGTTGCTGAATTGAAGAAGCAAAGTCTTCCCTTAAGATTTGGCCAAGTGAGGACGTATAAGCTAGGTAAGTTTTCAATACACCAACTTCAAGTATGTTTATCTAGACATTGTTATGGGTTATTTGGTGTATATATTATTGGCTGAAACTACCTTGGGCATGATGAACCAACCATGAAAAAAATGGGTTTAGTGTGAGAAAGAAAACTATGGTTGATTTAATTATGGATTGATTATACAATGACGTTGGTAATGTTATATGTATGATTCTAAGATAGTTTTGTGAAACCAATATGTTAGATCAGATGATGAACTTAAGGCATTGTGAGCTTAATGCCGGCCTAGTATGAATCATTAGACTTAATGAGTCTAATAGATCCTCGAGAAATGATTAGTACAATCGAAATGGACATAAGAGAAAATAAGGTCCAAAAGATGTAACGAGGTCCAACGGATGTAAACGGGCCCAATGCAATTATTTGAATTTCCTGCAAGTGAGAATGAAGTATATGAAATTATACTGATGTGATTAGTAATTCGTACAGCTCAGAAGATTATATTGGGAATGAATCGAATTGCGCGATCGAGCAGCTCTAAGAAAGTGGAATTACTCGACGCGATTCTAGGTAGAGGAATTTTTTTGAGTATCTAGAGGTAGCTGAATGTATTTTGAGGGTATTTATAGGGCATTGAATTTACTTAGTTACCTAGAAAAGAACTAATAATTTTTGCGAAAAATTTCGGATACAGGTGAAAAAGATGATTTTGCCCCTAGGAGAAAATTTTACAAAAAGGGTAGTAAGGCTAATAAATTGCATGATTGTCATGTTGTGATACTTTTATGAAATACATTGCTTCCATTTAACCAAAATTGACGGATAGGCTGGCTATTTGATTTCATAATTTCATGAAATAGCACGAGTCAGGTGCTAACTTTAGTTTTGAGTGTGTTTGTTGAAGTAGAGCCGCCTATCAGATTTATATGAGTTTAAATCGTGCTGGAGCTTCGCTCGCACTGGATTTTGATATTTTAACATGTATGAAACGTGTTGGAGCCTGGCTCGTACCATATTTTTAAATGAGATGCATGCAAATCGTACTGGAGCTTTTGCTCATACGTGGGTTTCATCTCTTTCTTATGCATATAACCGTACTGGAGCTATGCTCGTACATGATTTTACCATATTTATTTTGCATAAAGTCGTACTGAAGCATTGCTCGTACGAGGATTTTTACCGATTATGCATGAAATCGTGCTAGAGCTTTGCTCACACTGGGCTTTTCACATTGTGATATATAATGAGTCGTATTGGATGCCTTGTGTAGACTGTGTGTCACACAGATGAGATACTCACACAAGCCTTACTAGATGCCTCGTGTAGACTATTAGTCACACGGATGAGATGTTCGCACGTGCACTTGAGATTGAGTCGGTTATACATGGTATGGGGTAGATAAGACCTACGACAGGCACCCCCGATCATGATATGGGTCCATGGATTATGTTGTACTGTGTATATCACATGGAGTACGATGTACCATGTAGTGATGATGTTGATTTAAAGTCTGCCAGGTAGGATTAACCCACCTCCCGTTGCAGCATAATGCCCCGCACACCGGGATCCGTGTGGTCTGGGATGATAGTGACATAGTTGGCTAACAGAGTCCTCGATTATATACAGTCACCATTTGTCTCACATGATATCACATGGTTTTATATACACTAAACATGCTTTGTGTTATCCAGGGTAGACCTGAGGGAAGGGTCGAACCTTGTGGGATGTTTTTAATTGAATGATATACTGTTTGTGATGAGTTTTTACTAATGTTTTGACAAGGTGTTAAACCTTGAGGGAATGATTTATGATGAAATCTATGATTTGAGATGACACTAATGAGTTTTATTATGATGAGCATGAGATGTTTTACATAATGATTTTTCCATGTGTTATCATGCCAAATTTCATGTTTTCAGTACGTGATATATGTATATACATGTGGCATAGTTTTAATAGTACCTCATGCTCTGGATATAAATGATTTTTATATCATGACATTATAAGCATGTAGATAGTGTAGTTATCTACCGTCTTACATTATTGCTTTATTGAGCATGTGGTTGCTCATCCACTTCATTTTTCCCCTCTACAGAGCGCACACAGTAGTCTAGTGAGTGGCTGAGGAGTTGCATCCTGATATCCGCTGCTCTCCATCAGCAGAAGGTATACACACTCGTATCTTTTTGTATCTAAACATGTAATAGTACAGTAATCATTTTGAAATGTAATATGGGGATGTAAATATTAATAGACACGTACAAGTATCAAATTTCAATTATAAATTGTGTGTGTTTTGCATTGGAATAAATTATAAGATAGATGACATAGTAGATGGTAAAGAGTGACTAATGTTAACTTATAGCCCAACTGTTTGGTGGCAAGAATGTTCACGACTAGGATAGGAAAGGAAAAAGCGAAAAATTTGTAGCGATTTTAGGTGAAAAGGGGTTGTGACAGATACTAGGCATCACTGTAGCTAATGATGTTCTCAAGGTCTTTTAGGGGAGGATACTTTGAAGTACCTCATTTCCTTTCTGACCTGACCATAGAACACTAATCCGATAAATTTGACTTTCCTGATGCATATACATTTTAACATGATAATACATATCATGTTATGAATGCTCGGTAATTCGAATGTACACTAATAAAACTGATGCTTTCTTTTGTCTCAAAGTACTTATAACACAATAACACATGCCAGAAAACATATTTCTAAACACATTTTCCATACAAATATTCACATGTACTGTCATATAGTTCAAAAACAAATGCGGAAATCAACTTTCATATAAACCATTTATTTTCGGTAAACAGTATTCACGCTAGAGATTAGGTAGGTTTCACTGATAGTGATGAATAAAACCTTAATCATAGCTACTCAAGACAAGAGTAGTTCGAACATGGCCATGAATGCTCCTAATATGGGAAATAAGTTCTATGTCAGACCTATAACGGATTTCGTATAGGTCTACGACTACTGTTGAACCTATACTACAAAAATGAAAAAGTCATTATGAAATGCCTTATGTCTCCGAAATCCCACTGATAAATCAACGAGCGACAACAACATGGGACGAAGGTAGTTCGAACATAGCCATGAATATTCCTAGTACGAGAAACAGATCTTGTGACAGACCTATAATGGATTTCGTATAGGTCTATGACTATTATCAAACCTAAACTACATAAATCGAAAAGCTCATGAAGGGATGCCCTTTATTCCATATTGCTTTATTAATCTAATAACCTTAGGAAGTGCTAGTTATCTCTAAAAACATTTAGAAATATATTCTAAAACACAATGGATCTCTAGAGGTGACTCACATTATGTAGCACTTAGCCCCTAAGTATTCTAGATGTGACTCTCACAGTGTAGCACTTAGCTTTGTAGGTTTGAACAGTATTTGTAGGCTTTAAACGTAGTCTAAAAGCACGTTTCAAAATCATATCACAATGTGGATAAATGCAAACTAAGTCCAAAATCGGTAAATGATGGAAAAATAAGCCCAAAATCAGTAAATGATGGAAAAATAAGCCATATGTTATACAAACTTTCAAAACATTCCAATGTGAGATTTTAAAGCTTTTCTTTATTCATATATAAATAGATGCAAGCTTATAAATCTCACTAATACCATGATATGCATAATGATACGAATGCATCATTGAAGCATGGTTTGGAAAAAAAAATGAAACTGTTAGAAAACATGACGAATTTATGACATGTTTTCCTATCTTTATAACTTATAATTGCTAGGAAAATCTTATTCTTATAACCTACATCATCATCATCATCATCATCATCATTAGAGCCTTTATCCCAATACTACGGTAGGCTATATGAACCAATATACAAATTCACGCTAAGTCATCAATATGCATTCTCATTCACACTCATTCCTATCTAATACAATGTGTTCTTCCAACTCCCATTTCGCCATATCTTTTCGGAATACTTCCTTCCAATTCTTTTTCGGTCTTCTAACTAGAGCGTGTACAAGTCTACGACATATGTGTCCAAATCAACGTAAATGACTTTCACTCATCTTGTCACGACCCAAATTACCTAAAAATCAGAGTAAATTTTTCGCTTTTTCATTTATTATTTAATTCTTACCTTTCTCTCATCGTGACCATCCTACAAACAGTTGGCCTATGATTCGGTGTTAGTCACCTCTCACCTATTTACCATTCCATTTCCATAATCACATTCACATATCAGAGTTTACTATCCTTTGACTTTAACTAAATACATACACAATGATATTTATAACTCTACATCCTCGACATTATATCTATTTACAGTACTGTGCATTACATAGTTAGATACAAAACTATACAAATGTGTATACCTGTCTCTCGATGGGAAATAGCGGATACCAAGATTTCAAGTCCTCAGCCGCTCACTAACTACTACGAGTGCTCTGAGAAGATGGAAAAATAAGGGGGGTGAGCAAACCACACGCTTAGTAAGGCAATTATGCAAGTAAGTAGATAGCTCCACTATCTACATGCTCATAATGCCATGCCCTTAGAATCCATTTCTTTTCATTAAAATCTCAAGTACAAAACCATGCATATCATCAATGACTTAGTTTATAAAACTGTTCGTGCATATATAAATCGTACTACTTATGTATCAATAGCATTTTATGTGGCATCATTAAATCATACTTAGCATGAATTAAATCAAAATCATGCATTATTTCATGCGATATAAAACAAATCATGAGATACAATCATTTCATGAATTTATCACTAAAGCATGGAAACTCATCATGCTATTGCATTTAAATCATTTCATTAAAATTGCAGTACAATATAACCCAAAGGGGTTAAACATCTCATAATTGAATTCCAAACTCATAAAACAATTCATTAAAATTCATTATAAAACTTCGGTTATAAAACCACCCTTTCTTTCAGTGTCACATATCATAAAATCATAAAATTGGGGGCCTAACCCCTCCCTCGGGTCTACCCTGGTCTATCGACCAATAGTTATATCATGTGAGACATGTAGATGACTATCAGTAACAACATAGGACTATGGCCATAACTTAGTGATCCATGATAACACGATACCTAGTGTGCGGGGTATCACACCTGAAATGGGAGGTGGGTTGGTCCTACCCGCCAGAACAGCATAACATCAGGATTACGAGGGCAAAGCTTGATGCCTCATGGCTAATGCCACTCCACCCCAACAATCTCCATGGTACAGCGTACTCCGCGTGACATACATGGTACAACGTACTCCGTGAACCCAAGCTCAGTCATGTGTGCCTGCAATAGGTCTTATCCACCCATACCATCTCTGTCTCAGTATGCACGTGTGAGCATATCATCTCACTGTGACACACAGTCTATAGGAGGCTCCGACATGGCTATATGCATGTCATATAAATCTCTGTTCGAGCGAAGCTCTAGCACGGCTCCATGCATATTCATGATATCAAAAAATCTCGTGCGAGCGAAGCTTTAGCACGGTTTCATAGAAGTCAATGAAATCTGCGTACGAGTAGTACTCCAGTACGTCTTTAAAATGAGTTATAAATTCATATAAAACTTCGTGCGAGCAAGCTCCACGGTGTTATGCATCAATAAATCAAATCTCGTGCGAGTTACACTCCAGCACGGCTTTATGCATAAATAAATCAAATCTCGTGCGAGTTACACTCCAGCATGACTTTATGCAATTAAATCGATTAAATCACATACGAGCAAGGCTCCAGTATGACTTTATGCAATTTAATATCAAAACTGGATGCGAGCTAAGCTCCAGCATCCCTCATGCATGTCAAATCATAAAAACTAGTGCGAGCAATCGGTCCAGTAACTTTTTATGCATATCAGGTCAAAACAAGTCAAAACAGGTCAAAATATGTCAAAATAGAGTGCGAGCCAGGCTCCAGCACCTCTCATGGCATGGCTCCATGCATATTCATGATATCAAAAAATCTCAGGTGAGCGAAGCTCTAGCACGGTTTCATAGAAGTCAATGAAATCTGCGTATGAGTAGTACTCCAGTACGTCTTTAAAATGAGTTATAAATTCATATAAAACTTCATGCGAGCAAGCTCCAGCACGGTGTTATGCATTAATAAATCAAATCTCGTACGAGTTACACTCCAGTACGACTTTATGCATAAATAAATCAAATCTCGTGCGAGTTACACTCCAGCACGACTTTATGCAATTAAATCGATTAAATCACGTACGAGCAAGGCTCCAGTATGACTTTATGCAATTTAATATCAAAACTGGATGCGAGCTAAGCTCCAGCATCCCTCATGCATGTCAAATCATAAAAACTAGTGCGAGCAATGCTCCAGTACCTTTTTATGCATATCAGGTCAAAACAAGTCAAAACAGGTTAAAACATGTCAAAATAGAGTGCGAGCCAGGCTCCAGCACCTCTCATGCATTTCACAATAATAAAAATTAGTGTGAGTAACCACTCTAGCACATTTCATGCATAGGATGTCACACAATCAGTGCGAGCAACCGCTCAAGCACATTTTATGCACACTCACAAACGCAGATATAGTGCAAGCTATGCTCCAGCCCTATCTGTTTCCATTTAAACTTGATAATTTGCCCATTTTCCAAGTAATTTTCATTTAAATCTTAATAACACTTACGTAGTGTTATATTGTGAAATTCATGCAAATACTGGCCAATCTATCGATTTGATTTGCTTAAAAATCAAGAAAATTCCTTAAATCATGCATTTCATGCATGTCATGCTTTCACCATCCTTAGGTGAACTTCCCTCAATAGGGGCAAAATAGACTTTTCCTATTTCGAGTCCTTAAAATCTTTAAACCATTTTTAGGACCTTTGTACAATATCAATGTATACATACATATTCAGTGTATACAAAAGCTATTAAAATACGCGTAGCTACCTCTAGCTACTCACACAATTCCCTTACCTCATTTTCTGTACAGTCAGACCTTTCCACTGATGTCTCGTCACGCAGTCCGATTTGCTCCCAATCCAATCTCTAGAACTGTGAATAAATGTTCATCAGGTCAAATACAATACAATTAATTGTATTTCATATTTTTTGGGCTTAATTTAAATCATTGGGCCCGTTTACCCATATTGGGCCCAATTGTACCATAATGGGCCTTAATCGGCCTTAAGCCCGTTTTCCACTAACTATTCACATTATTGAGGCCTATTGGGCTCATTGGGCCCATCAGTATTTATTGAGCCACGTTCTAAACTCTCGAATAGCTTATTTAATTATTTACGACAATTTATCTTAATTTCCAGAATATAATCCATTTTATGCGGAAATTAAATCCGTAATTTATGCGGTAAATTTCTAACACGCATAACAATGCAATATTGTCTTAAATAAGGGTTACTTACCCAAGATTCCATGATAGTACGTAAATCGAAGCTGTCTCGAGTCCTCGTTTGACGTCAATTGTTGAGCTACACAATTAAATATTTTTTTAGGTAAACTTTCAGTCGATTATTTATCAAATTAAATATTTCGAAATTTAAATCGATCAATTTCGACCACTTACCGACTTACCCGTAGCTCGATTGCATCACTGGGATTTTCCCTAATTTTTTCTCTTTTCTTTTTCACCTTTTTCTCTTTCTTTTCTTTTCTTTTTGGCTGAACCGGTTCAACCCGATTCAGACCGATTCAGTCTAGGCAGTTTAGTCCGGTTCGACCAGTTTCGTGCCTTGTCGGTTGGTTCTCCGCTGGTTTTCATCGCCAGCAGCTCTGCAGGGTCGTCCGCAGCTCGGATTTGGGGTCGGTTTCGTCCAAGGTCACCGGAAAGTGGTCGGTCCGACTCTTCTCCTTTCCGCCGTCGGTACCATTTCTGTTTCTTGCCATTGCCGGTGCTAGCCGCCGCCCCACCGGCCGATTCAGCCTCTCATCCACCGGTCTTGGTGTTGACTACCTTTGATTGTCGGTGGCCGGGCCTGAATCGGCGCCGGTCACCAGATTTCTCCTCTCCCTCTCTCGGTTCGCTTTCTCGGCTTCTCTCGCCGCCGATCGTTGCAGTTTGTCGGTCCTATAGGCCGGTGGTGGCTCAACTCTCGTTGAGCTTCCTTCGCCTGGGTTGCCGTCGATCACCGGTGAGGCAGAAGGCACCTCGGTTTTTGCCTTCATTTTTCCCTTCAGAAAATCGCGTTTGCCATTTTCTGTATTCATTTTTTTGTTTTTTTTTTAATTTTATTATTTATAATTTATTTTTAATATTATTTTAATCCATTAAAATAATATTTAAAATTCAAAATATCCCATAAAAAGTTGTATTTTATTCATTTATTCAATAAATGAGTTTCTCGATCTTATTTCGGCTTTTCGGTATATTTTTCGATTATTTTCGGGATTATTTCCCTATGAATATTCCGATTAATTCCAATAATTTCATATCTTAATCAATTTAATCCGAAATTTAATTATTTCTTCGTTATTGATCAAGATTTCTCTTTCTCATATTTTTAATTAAATTTTCTTCTCGAATTTATGCAGGCTTTCGGTCTTTCGACCGTTTTTCCCTTCACGTGTTCGGGACTACCATTTCAATCCTTTTGCATTTTTCATTTCGTGTTTTAATTAAAATCGGGTCTTACACATCTTGCCTTTGATAGGTCTCACTCTAACTTTTTTATGAATGTCTTCATTTCTCATTCTATCTTTTCTCGTATATCCATACATCCATCACAACATTCGCAATTTTGCTACACTCATCTTCTGTGTATGCACTCCTTTATATGCCCAATATTCGCTGCCATAGAGTAATGTAAGTCTAACGATTGTGTTGTAAAACTTGCCTTTTAACCCTATAGGAATTCCTTTGTCACACAGCACACTTATAACTCTTCTCAACTTGCTTTAATTAGCCTGTATCTTATGAGTCACATCACCATCAATCTTTCCATCCATCTGAACGATCGACCTCAAATATCAAAAATGATCCCGTCGAAAGATCACCACCCTATCTAGCATTATTATGTTTATATCTTCCTCTCTGTTTGGACTGAATTTACACTCCATGTATTCAGTTTTTGCTCTGCGTAATTTGAATCCTACGACTCTACGTCTGTCTCTATAGTTCCAACTTAGTATTAACATCAACTCGAATCTCAGTACATAAGACAATATCATCTGTAAATATCATACATCAAAGAACATTATCCTGGATAGATTTTATCAGCTCGTCCATTACTGTAGTAAACAAAAACAGACTTAATGCCAACCCTTGATGTAGCCCTACTATGATAGGAATTTCACTTGTTTGCCCTCCACAGGTCCTCACATGTGTTCTTCCAGCTCAATACATGTCCTTACTTATTTCAATATGTTTTACGGGGACTCTTTTCTTCATTAAACACCACCATAACATCTTCCTATGCTCTTTATCATATCTTTCTCCAAGTCTATAAAGACCATATGAACATTTTTCCTTTGTATTTGAGAATGCTCTACAAGTTGTCTAAGCAAATGTATTGCTTTCATAGTTGACCGACAAGGAATAAAACCAAATTGCTTCTCTGATATCTTTAAAGTCTTTCATAATCATCATTCTATCACTTTTTCCCATAATTTCATCGTGTAACTCGTTAGTTTTATGCCTCGTTAATTTAAACAACTTTAAATATTTATCTTGTTCTTATAGAGAGGTATCAACACACTTTTTCTCCATTCCTCATGCATCTTGTTAGTGCGCCAAATCTTATTAGAAAGATTTGTCAACACCTAACTTCGACCTCTCCAAGGTATTTCTAAATTTCAATAGAATGTTATCAGGCCCAATAGCATTCCTTGTCTTCATCCTCGTAAGAGCCTTATTTACCTTATCTCTTTGATTCTGCATATAAACTATCAGTTCAAATCCTTGAGAGGTACCAAGATATTGTCCACAATTTGACTTTGCCCATCATTGAATAACTTATTGAAATAATCATGCCACATTTCTTTAATATCATTATCCTTAACTATAGTTCTTTGGTTCTCATCCTTCATACATTCACCACTCCTAAGTCCCAACTCCTCTCTTCTCTTGCTCGCACCAATCTATATATCTCTTTCTCTGCATCCTTTGTGTTTAACTTATTCTAAATCTCCTCCATAACCTTCGCCTTAACTTCTACCACTATCCTCTTTGCATCTTTCCTAGCTAACTTGTATTTTGTGAAGCTCTCTTCAGTGTTGTTTGTCTTTAAAACCTTGTAGCAATATCTCTTCGTCTTTATAGCTTCAATAACTGATTCAGTCCACCATATTACATCCTTTCCAATCAGTACTTTTTTGTTTGATACTCCTATTATCTCTTTAACCACCTTCCAAATTTGTTTTGCCATTTTGCTCTCCATTGTATTCGAGTTCTCCTCTGTTATCCAGTCTTCTTTTTGGATCCAACTATTTCTACATGTTTTAAGATAATCTTCTTTTAACTTCAACCATCTAATCCTTGTAGCTTTTTCTTATTTGTTCTTACGACATCGTTTATGAATTTTTAGGTTTAGTACTAGTAGTCTATATTGCACAGTAACACTCTCATCTTGGATAACTTTGCAGTCTAAACAACTGCGTCTATCCCTCCTCCTAGTAGAAAAGAAGTCTATCTGTCGTACGTTCAATGCACTCTTAAAGGTGATAAGGTGAAATTCTCTCTTCCTAAACAGTGTATTCACTAAGTAGGATTAGGTCATAAGTTAAAGCAAAATCTAGGATACCATCTCACCTTCATTTCTTACACTGAAACTAAAACCCCCATGTACGCTCTCAAAACTCCCTACTATCACCTACATGGCTATGAAGGTCACCGCAAATACAAAGGTTCTCTCCCATAGGCACTTATTGTACTATCTTATCTAAATCCTCCCAAAACTGTCTTTTACTAACATTATCAACTCCTATCTGTGGTGCATATGCGCTAATAACATTCAAAACATCCCCTTCTAGAATTAGCTTAACCAAAATAATTTTATCTCATTGTCTCTTAACTTGTACAACATTATTTTGATATTCTTTATCTATGACGATACCTACACCATTTTGGTATCTATCCATCCTTGTATACCAAAGCTTATACTGCCAATGTGCAATCTCTCTAGCCTTCTCCTAACTTATTTGACCTCATGGAGACACACGATATTAACCCTTCCCTTACACATAACCTCACAAATCTCTACTAACTTACCATTTAAGCGAACCTATATTCCAAGATCCTAAACTTATGATTATGGACTAGCTTCTTTACCCACCCTCATCTATTATGGTGTGGGAACATTTACCTATTAGACACCGCATCCAGGCATTGATGTGGCGTGTCACTTTAGGGCGACCACTTAGCAACCCTTGCACATTTTTAACTACACTTGGACTCCGATGTAGCGAGTCATTGAATAGGGGACGCCCCAACAGATTTCATAAATCGGTCATCTCATAAAATTTGGACAAGTTTAAGTGGCTAGTTGTGCAAAACTACTACCAACCCTCCTCCTTTATCCAAGCTTGGGATCGGCTATGTTCAACACAGACGGAGTTATTCTTATAACTTATAATAGTTGGAAAATTTCTGCAACATAGCTGGGCTACACATGCTCATTGCCTAGCCCTGTTCAGAAAATCATATCACATATCCAATCCAGTATTCTTATTCATAATCAATCACATGTACTTCTACACAATTCTTATCCATAATCAAACACATATACTTACACAATTTATCCACAATTAGTAATGTATTTTTACACAAGTCTTTTCCACAATCAATCACATGTGCATATACACATATCTTATAACACTAATTTATAACTTATGAGAATATTTACATTATAGGATGCTACTTGGCATCCCAGTTACTTACCTCATATGATATACACACTGTAGTAACTATAATTCACTTACCTTGACAACTTAATCAACCTTGGCCGAATCGCTTTGCCACATCACCAAGGATTCCAATTTCCTACAGAATTCACTAAGTTTTCATATCATATCACATTCACAATTGCTAATGCCACTTAGACATCATACTTTAAGTGAACTTGCCTTTGTGTCACAATTGTATCAAAGTGACAAAATCTACTATTCCTTACTTTCTGATCAATCTAATTACACCTATCACATTAACATTTACTTATCACTCACATAACACTAAAATCACACTGAAATGGTGAAACTATCATTGTGCCCTTCATCAAGGCTAAGGCATACCAAAGCCATATCATCATTTTTAATGCACATTAGTATTGTTTTCATACTTAATTACATGAATTTCACAACATATGACAAAACCCTCATGAATTACACACGGTTTCACTTAGAAACCCTTATGGTCGAAACTATGAGTCTATGATTCCATCATTTTCTTTCCAATTTAACACCACATAACAACTTAAAATCATTAACACATTAATGTATATATTGAAATCATGGCTAAATCAAACCTTACCCATGAAATCCAAGAATAGCCAAATTTTGTGCCCATACATAAGGAGCTTTTTGCTTCAATCTACAACCATGGAAACACTCTATATTAACCCCCAAACAACATATATTAAACCCATGGATTGAATCAGAACCTATCCTTGTAGATCTAAAATTACCAAAAATCGTTACCTTTAGATCCTTGCACATTATTAATGAATTAAGAAACAAAATTTGGATATGTTGTACAGGATATATAGAAGACCAACTTTGTAGATAGGAAGCACATGCTAAATCGGATCAGAAGTGGGGTGAAAAAGCCACATTTTTATTTCTCCCTACTCGATTTCACTTATTTCGATATTATTCGATCTATTTTCGATTCTAACTCGACCAATTTTGATTCAGAATTTGACCAATCACTTTGAGTGTTTTGCCATACTTATTTGACTCTTAAAAGTTAAACTACATTAACCATTTTGACAACTTGGTCTTGTGACCTATGGATAAAATCGTCATTTTCACCCATATTGTGCATTTTTTTAGATAAGCTGTAAACGTAATTTTATAGATCCAGATGGCTTACCCAATGTCACATATCATCATTTTATGAAAATTTAGATATTTCGGATAGGTGCGCACTCCCGTGGGGCTCACGGACCTTTCCGTATGTGAGCTGCCCCTTATAGCCAAAAAAAAAATCACTATTTTGCGATTTCTTTCAGTTCACTTAGTCTCATAACTACCCAATGAGGTCTTATTTATGTCCAATATAAGGAACCCCTCAATGATTTCAAATTCCTTAGTTATGGTCAGTGTTGCATTGCTTCAATTTTGGAAGGGTCAATAGCTACTCCATCAGAAAAATGATGTTGCCTAAATACTCAACCTGCCTCTAACAAAAAAAAAACATTTATTCCACTTGGCACATAAGACTTAAGATATCAAAGACTAATTGTAAATGCCTTAAATGATCTAACAAGTTATCATTATAAACAAGAATATCATCAAGAAAGATTAATACAAACTTCTTGAAATAAGGGAAAAATATCATTCATCAATTATTGAAATGTAGTAGGAGTATTTGTAAGCCCAAAGGGCATTACCTTGAACTGGTAGTGTTCTTGATGTTTTTTAAAGGTTGTTTTGGGGATGTCTTCTTTTTCCTCCCTCATCTTCATATAACCTAACCTCAAGTTAATTATGGAAAAAGTTTTACTCCTTTAAGCTTATTAAGAAGATCTTCTAAGCACCACAAGGTTTAGGAAATTTTTTCTTAATAGTCACAACATTCAATTGTCTATATTTTACACACTGTTGCCCAAAGCCATCTTTCTTTTTAACTAACAAACAAAGTGAGACAAAAAGGTTACTAATTTGGATGATGAAGGCTGAAAGCATATCTACTATCTCTCTTTTAATTTCCATTTTTTTGTGGTGTAGAAACTTGTGAGGCCTCAAGTTAACTGTCTGTGATCTTGGCTTAAGAGCAATGTTGTGGTTATGAATTCTCTAAAAAAGAAGTCTTGTTGGTTTCATAAACAGATCTTCACATGAGAAAAGTAATGTTGTCGATTGTGGTTGAGTATCCATTTCTATAAAGGCAAAACTTATCATTTACGTCTTTCCCAACAGTTCTTAATCCTTACCAACTAACTTTTGTAGCTTCTCTCCTAAAATCATTTTTAGCCAAACAAGAGGATGACCTCCATTCATGGCTCTCTCTTGTCCTTCCTTGTTAAAGGGAAAGATCTTTAAACTAAAAAATCAACGACTGTATTTCTTCATCCAATTTACTCCAAGTACCATGTCACTAGCTCCAAAAGGTAATACTATGAGGTAATGAGTGAATTGGTGCCCCTATATATTTCACTCTAATTGCTTGCACTTAATAATGCTATAAAGTGTCTCCCCATTCATTATTATTATGGTAAAGGGATTAGTGTACACCATTTCCATACCATTCTTGGCCCATCTTGGTGTTATGAAGCTGTGAATACTTCCACTGTCGATTAGTACACTAATAGATTTACACTTAACATGGATTTGAAATCCTCAATGTGGTACACCTAACAATGCTTATCAAAGCATTAATCGTATGACCCATAAATTTCCATGTAATAAGTATGATTCTATAATGTATAGACAAGTTACATAGCATATGAATTACAAGAAATTGAAGTTTTTTAAGTTCTATGTGTGAATGGACCGTTAAATGAGTATTGAAGTAATTGAGTATAAGTTTAATTTGGAAAATCTGGGAAAATTTGCAGCTAGAATGCTGCAGGAAGTAGGGCAGATCGATCCTATACAAGGAGAGATCGATCTGATGGCCTGGAAAACACAATGCCAAGCATTTTGCAAGAGGGAGATCGATCCCTCACTCAAGCAGATCGATCTCATGCTGTCTCGGGTATGACCAGATTGATCTCCTTCATTAGGTAGATCAATCTCCATTGGTCTCTAGATAGGCCGATTTCGACATTTTGCAGGCAGGGGATCGATCTGTTGAATGCATGAGACCGACCTGTTCAATGTAATGAGATCGATCCATTCCAAGTAGAAGGCTAGATCGATCTGGTCTATCGAGAGATCAATGGAGATCGATCTACCTAAGGGAGGAGATTGATCTGGTCCTACCCGAGACAACATGAGATCGATCTGCTTGAGTGAGGGATCGATCTCCCTCTTGTAGAATACTTGGGATTGTGTTTTCCAGGCCATCAGATTGATCTCTTCTCGCATAGGATCGATCTGCCCTGCTTCCTGTAGCATTCTAACTACAAATTTTCCCAGATTTTTCAAATTAAACTTATACTCAATTACTTCAATATTCATTTAGCGATCCATTCACACTTAGAACTTAAAAACTTCCATTTCTTGTAATTCATATGCCATGTAACTTGTCTATACATTATAGAATCATACTTATTACATGGAAATTTACGGGTCTTACGTTAATGGATATTTCTAAGCCATATTCACTGTACTCTTATTCTCTAACCATCGAATGCCTTCTTTAATAGTTTTCTTGCCAGAGCTACTATCATGCCCCGAAGGATGCGACTTTATTGTAACTTGTTAAGGAAACAGAACAATTCTAAGCTAACATATCCTTCTAACTTAGGTTTCGTTTATTGTGTGAGTATAGTCCTGTCACATTTATAGGTTATAAACTACCTTTTGGTTTAAGGTTTAGTACCTATGGTCCTATGCTATTAATATTCAAATTCAATTCCGAAATAATTCTGGTAGTGTTTCTGTGTAAAAGCGAGTTTTCCCCATCGACCCTCTTCAAACAAACAGACAGAAAATATTCCACATCAGTCCAATTTCAAATCTTAATAGGCATTTATCTAAAACATTCATATACCTATGTCCCATAATATTTTCAAAATTTCAAAGTTTGTCTAGATATCCAAAATATATAAGAACTGAAATAATATCTTATTTCTTTGGTTTTCGATACTTTGTCCAAATAAGCTCATTTACATCCCTAAAACTCGAATTTCAATAAAATAACCATTTACAGACTTAGTATACATCCCATCCTAAGTATTGATACATTTTTTTCTAATAGTAAATTCGATAACACAATAAAAATTAGACTGAAAGTAAAGTTACGTGTGATCCGAAGTGAGAAACTTTCGGGCCGGATACTAAAATCAACGAAAAAAATCCTGCATTTATCCTATAATAAGAAAATTAGAGGAGTAAGCTTAGGGAACCCAGTAAGCCAATCACATAAGAGCAGAATTAATTAAAACATAATACTGAGTCAAAATAATACATGTCGTATAAAATCACATTTCAAAATCGAAATATCGTATATCCTATCTTATACTTTTCACAACTTTTTCTTTTTTGATTTCTTGAGTTAGCAGTCTCTTTAAACGCTGTCAATCGTCAAAGAGGGGTGGATACTCTGAAGTACGTAGATTTTCCCTTCTGATTTGACCACACTATATTGATACTAAAAATTGATAATTTCTTATGTGTTTAACTGAAAACGATGTAGAAAACCATATTATGATGCATTCTCATAAAATTTGGTCTTTTTCTTATCGAACATTGATAAACGATTAACTGAAAATGGATATCGAAAATCTTATAACTAAAAATTGATATATGATAGCTTATAACTGAAAACTGAAAACTTAGAACTGATAATTGAAATCAGATATATGAAAACCGATAACTTATAACTAATTTCTAATCACTGATAAAACATCATATAGGTAAACTCTTTTTGATTGCCAATAAAAGTTATTATCAATGTAGCTATCAATGAAACTTATACCTTAAACACGAGGGTTTTACCTATGGCTATAGATCCTGATTCTGACCCTCAGATCAGCTGTGATCAGATACTTACCACAACATGTATTAAGCATGCGTAAATACCTACTCATGAGTATGAATACTCAGGTAATTTCCTTAAAATGCCTTATTGGAGTAACATAGTGTTACAGAGTGCCCATATACTAAAATAATCGAATAACATGTTTTAAAAATTAAGAATGTGACAGATGTAAAGCAAATCGTGCCAAATCCTAAAAGTACAGAAATCTCATGCGATATCAAAACATGTTCAAACGAAAATATAAAGCCTTTCAATGCATAAATCAAAATGAATGCAGGCTTACAAATCATAACATGGTTATAAAAACTTTTAAAGCAGTCTAAAAACTTATATCGGATATCATATAATTCTTAACACTTCAGACTTATAGAATTAATGAAACTTTTGCAATATGATCGAGTAACAAGTGATCATTACCCAGCTTGCAATGTAAAATCAAAGCAGTTTATATATGCAAGGCAATTGATTTTACTTTGACTTTTTTTGTAGTTCTTATAACTCACAAATCACATAGTTCTTACAAATCCATCAATCATACTTATCGAAATCATTCTTAAAACATGATTCGATTTTATACTGGATTAATCATACAGCTTAGGTGATTAACTTACCTACGCTTCGCAGGAATTCAACTTATGACAGCTTCGATCTACAAGCTCCCACACAACTTGATTCACTCCACAAGCCTACAATAATGCGCAATTTTCTTAGTGAACCACTCACAGTATCTTAAAGCCACTTAATAGTTACGTTTTAATCTAATTTAACTTATGTCACTTTATGTTCTAAAGTGAAAAAAGCTATCAAATTACATTTTTTGGATAATTCTAGTTTCACATACTGCTTGTTCTCATGCTTAACACTGACCTAGGACCAAAATTGCACTGTAATGGTAAAATTACCAAAATACCCCTCTATTAGTCAAAAGAACATAGTTGCCCTAGGATCTTTTTTTTCATATTATCATTCATTTCATGCTCAATTACATGTTTTTCACCTCACAACATGAATTCCCCATGAAATTCCATCAAAATCACACTTTGAATTCCCCATGAAATTCCATCAAAATCACACTTTCTCACACGAAAACCCTAGGTGTCGATTCTATATACCTATCATACATGCTTCATTTCTTCCATTTCACATCATATATCATCTCTATACATCAAATTAACTAGCATATATCAAAAAAATTAAAACAAACCTTAGCCATTGAATTCCAATTTGGCTGAATGGTTGCCCAAGCATAAGAGAGGTTCTTTCTTCAATCTATCAACACAGAAGCACTCCTCATTAGTTCCCCTAACAACATATAATAAGCTTGGCAATTGAAACAATTGAAATCTCAAATGAACTTGAAGTTTTATGCGAAACCTAATTTTTCATACTATTGTTTAATTAAAATCTAAGATGAGAAGTTTAAGACTTACTTAAGTATTCATGTAAGGCCCGTAGTAACCAAGACGCCCAAAATAGTGGCACGAAGCTCGAGGCATAAAATTCGATGTAAGATCTTAAATTGAAGTATTCATCAAGGAAGTATGTTTATGAGTATGTTTTGGTGGTTAGAAAGTGAAACCAAGGTTTTGGAAGTGAAAACGTTAGTAAACTCGGGTTACCGCTAAATCGAGCAATTGGGCCCAGAAATAGAAATAAATTCAGAATAAATTCTAGAAATTAGTAAAAATTATTCTGAGGCCATATGAAATGAACATAAAGTGTATTTGACTTGGGGCATTAAAATTGAGTTGAAATCTTGAGGTTTCGATCATCAAATTAATTTTTTAAGTAAACCGAAAGCCTTAAGCAAGTTCGATCGGTAATGACAAAATCAAGCAAAATGGACTCAAACAAGAAACTTTTCTTAAACAAGTTAGGCCCAAATTTTCATGAAACATACTAGGGACCTAGTATAACACATGTATAGTGGAAATTTGGAAGAAAATGGGCTGGAAATATTTTTGTATGGATTTTACAATAATAGGGCAGCTAGTAGGCTAGGCCCAGTAATCTGCTGGCCCAACAAAAAGATCAAATTTGAAGACCTTTTAGACGGTCTTTTAATCTAAGATTTTTCAAAATTAAAGTATACTTAATACACTTCGTGGAAAGGTAAAATTCATCTTCAATCGACCTAAAGCCCAAGAGAACCACTTCTCCAAAGTTGTCGTGCGCGTCTTCTTTAGGCTAGACTTGTACAATATTTTCGACCACCTTTCAGACACTTTTAGAGTTCGATCAAAAAGGATCATATCTTCCATCCTAAATCTTCTACAAAATATAAAAAATCCAACCTTAAACAAGCTGTTTACCAGGTGAAAAGTTAGTGAGAATAACAGGGGCAGAATCTGCCCTTTAGTTGGTGATGATTCTAAGTTGTATACATGTTGATATACAACTGAGAATCATTTCTGGAGCAAGAAGACGTGGTCAAATTTGGACAACCAAAGTGAGAAGTTAATAAAAGATGGCGATCTTGATGTATGTTGTTGTTGGTTATTTTTTGATGATTTTTGCTTAAGTAGAATTTGAAGAAACATTTTCTAAGAGCATGTATAGGTTCGGCCAGCTCTTAGTTGTTAGGGTAGGGATGAAATTTGATTGAGTTTGATGTTGTAGAATGTTAAATTAATATCGAAAAATTCTGTTTAATAACTAATTCAGTGGAAAACTGAATGATGTGAGAATTGGCAATTTGAGATGTTGACAAATGTTAGTTGGAGACTTGAATAAGTGTTTAGGTGGTTAAGTTTATAAACTTGAAGTTAAAATGTCAAGACCACTTTTCATCCTTTCTATCTAAAAATCACCATAAATTTTTCTCTTTTTTATTTCCTTATCCGGTCGTTAACAACTCTCACCAATAACAGTTGGGCTATGAGTCAGTATTAATCATCATTTACCATTCATCTTTCAGTTAATAAAAAAAAACGCATACATTTGAAAGTTTAAGTCATATATTTATACATGACGTGTTTGCTAACACTTACATCCCCCATATTACAATTCAAAATGATTACTGTGCTATTACATGCTTAGATACAAAAAGAATTTATGTGTGTATGCCGCTTGGCGATGGAAAGCAGTGGATATCCAGATACGATTTCTTAGCCACTCACTAGGCTATTATGTGCGCTCTCTAGAGGGGAAATGATAGGGATGAGTAACCACACTCTCAATAAGGCAATAATGCAAACATGGTAGATAACTACACTATATACATGCTTATAATGTCATGCATATAAATCATCAATAACCAGAGCATGAGGAAATATTAAAAACTATGCCACATGTATATACATATATCATGTACTGAAAAACATGAAAATAGGCATGTAAACATGGAAAACCATCATGTAAAACTTCTCATGCTCATCGGAATAAAACTCATCACAAAACCATCCCTCAAGATTTAGCACTTCTCAAAACATAGCAAAACTCGTCACAAACAGCGATACCATCTCTTTAATAACATCCCACAAGGCTCGACCCCTTCCTTGGGTCTACCCTGGACAACACAAATCACACTCAATATGTAAAACCATGTGATATCATGTGAGACATGTGGTCACTATATATCGAGGACTATGTTAGCCAACTATGTCATTATCATCCCAGACCACACGTATTCTAGTGTGCGGGGTATCATGTTGGAACGGAGGTAGGTTAGTCCTTCGCAAGACTTTCAAATCAACATCGTAACCTCCATGTGATATACATGGTACAACGTACTCCGTGGACCAATATCATGGTTAGGGGTGCTTACCGTAGGTCGTATCTACCCCATGCCATATATAACCTACTCAGTCTCAAGTGCACGTGCGAGCATATCATCCGTGTGACTAGCAGTCTACACGAGGCATCTAGCACGACTCGTGTGAGAATCTCATCCATGTGACACACAGTCTACACGAGGCATCCAACACGACTCATTACATATTATAGTGTGAAAACTCAGTGCGAGCAAGGCTCTAGCACGATTTCGTGTACCATCAGTAAATACACTCGTACCAGCCATGCTCTAGTACGACTTTATGCAAAATAAATAATGAGGAAATCACGTACGAGCATAGCACCAGTACGGTTATATGCATAAGAAAATCAATGGAAATCCAAGTACGAGCAAAAGCTCCAGTACGGTTTATAAAATATCATAACTCAAAACAGGGTGCGAGCTAAGCTTCATCACATTTCATACGTATTAAAGACATAAAAATCCAGTGCGAGCAAAGCTCCAGCACGATTTAACTCATATAAATCTGATTAGCGGCTCCACTTCAACAAAACACATTCTAAATCAAGATTAGCACCTAACTCGTGCTATTTCGTGAAATCGTGGAAATTAAATAGCCAGCCTATCCGTAAGTTTGTTTCAACCAAAGCAATGTATTTCATAAAAATATCAAAATATGATATTTATGCAATTATTAGCCTTACTATCACTTTTTGTAAGATTCACTTCAAAACCAAATCAGCTATATTTGTAGTCGTTCACACAAACCATTAATTCTTTTCTAGATAACCAAGAAATTGCAAAGGCCTATAAACACCCATAAAATACATGTAACTATCTCTAGGTACTTACGAAATTCCCTTGCATGAAAATCGCATCGAGGGATTCCACTTCCTTAGAGCTGCTCAATCGTGCAGTTTGATTCACCTCCAACGAAATCTCCGGGACTGTACGAAATTATGTATCCCATCAATTTAATCTAATGTAACAAAATTATTACGTTTACTATAGTCGGTTCGACTTTTAGTTTTTCATTAACACTTATAAGGCCCTATTTCCTCTTAAGTCTTTTTTTATTCCTCTATTAATTTCTTGAGAGTCTATTGAACTCTTTAGGCCTATTGATTCATACTAAACCAGTATTAAGCTCATAGTGTCTCTAGTTCATCATTTCCTTCACTATGAAAATTTATCAAACACTTCATATACTCATTTCCAATTATCATCCATTCCAACATACGGATTTCCCAAAGTTATCTTAAAATCATCTATACATGCTTACTAACATCTTTGCATGTTTAAATCATTATCAACTCCATGCCATTTCAACAATCTCTCACTAAACCCATTCTAGGTCATGGTTGTTTAAGCATGTAAATGAATATTTCATCCAACATTATATACACCAATCTACTCATCAAAATGTCTACTTTAACATACTAGAAGATGGTGTATTGAAATCTTACCTAGCTTAGTTTCTTTCCTCATTTTGGCCAAAAGGGGAAAATACCTCTTTACTCATTCAATCCAACAAATGAAATGTTGGCTCTAAGCTATGTTGTTCTTCTCCTCACAATGAATAACTTTGCTCTAATAGCTTTTTCTCAAATCTTTATGGAAAGGGGTGTATTCTAGAGTGAGAAAACTAGGTTATTTTTGAAAATGGAGGAAATTTGGGTTGTCTCGTCGAATTGAAGATTCAACTGCCCAATATTTATAGAAAATGCATTATGAGATCCATCTCCAAGGGTAGGAGATCGATCTGCCCTTGCTTAAATTCCTTTAGAAATTCGACTTTATAGGCCATGAGATCGATCTACTCAAGGGAATAGGATCGATCCTTGTTCATGGAGTGGGATCGATCTGCTTCAGGCAAAATGCTTCAGAAATCGATCCAGCCTTAAGAAGAAATCGATCTGGCTTATGTAGAGGCAACTAGAGATTGATCTATCTAAAGGAAAGATCAATCTTGTCCAAGCCGCGGTAAATTGAGATCGATCTGGGTATACCTTTGACGTAGAAGATTACTTTGTGGAAGTATGGCAATGCAAAAGAACCTTACTTACAAAAGTGGTCTCAACTACTGATGAGGCTTTGTGGGGAAAGATAAGGAGTGAGCTCAACATGCTCAGTAAGAAAAATATGTGGTAGATACATAAATACATTATCTACATATTTGCATAATAAGGTTATTATTTAAAATATACCGAGTAATCCAATAAAATCAGTGTTGGAAATCAATAACAGTTTCAATATCGATGTATAAACATTGAACTGCAATAAATACAGGTTCTAAAACTTTATATAGTAGAATAAATGATTTCATACAATAATACAGTTCATATGGTCAATTCAGTAAATTAAATAGATGAGACAAGGTAGAACATGCTATAAACGATAATCGATATGACAATTGGCCAATGTCGATGACTCCGAGCCTCACTGAGCAGGTGTGCTGGGATGTCAATTGCCGTGGCAGTGGTCCGCTACCCAAATGGCTCACAATACAGTATGTCTGAAGATCGATAGCATGGTACAGCGTACTCACATGCATGTTGCATGGTATATCATACTTCGTGGACCACAATAACAGTAGTGATTCAGTAACAATAACAAAGTACCATGATTAATTATTGCCTTTGCCTCAAAAGCCAGTGCGAGTCAGGCTGTGCGACACAGTCAACACACGCTCAAGCACATTTTATCGGTACTAATTTATAAGCAATTCATTTTCATCAAATCAATTTTTAAAATTCAGTTCCGTACATAAAACAATTCAAAAGAGGTTGGCTCATCCTTTTTTGGTCAAAATCCTAAGTGTACAGTCTATGGCAATTAAAACTAGGGATATTTCGATTAAAATCAATAATTAAAACCACATCAATATTTTAATAAATAAACTAAATAAATTTATATCGGTAAAGATAGGCCGATTAAATGAGGCTAAAGTTTTTCTATAAATTTGGTGACTATAAAATCGGCCTAGGATTTTATGTCTACGATTCCAGAGAAAATATGTGTAATTATTTTTAGCGGCATACAAAAATATTTCTTACTTAAAATTTTCCTAGAATTTATATCTACAGTCCAACATAAAATACGTGTAGATATCACTAACAGCTCACAACAATTTTCCTTATCTCAGTGTCTGTCAGTAGTCTTCAATGCCTCGGTGATGTGAGTCGGTGGGTTCGGTCTAATCGGTTTATTTCTTTAGATCTTCAAACAATATTTGTATAAATATTTTCGAACCGTCTTTCCCTAGAGTTTCCCAAATTATTAGTGCAATCTTTCTTATCTCCAATATTTCTATTCACTAATATTTCTATTCATATATATATATATATATATACAATTTTTTTCTTCTACCTCGCTAGTCACTCGCCCCTGTTCAATGTCTTCACCAGGCTCTCGGCGCTGCCAACTTCTCTACCATTTCTTCTCGGTTTCGTCATCCCTTCATCATCCATGTTTCTGCCACCATCTTCATCATCCGCACATTTCTGCCACCTCCATTTTCCAGCTCACAATCTTACAGCCAAGAGCCACCATTGCTATTCCCTGCCAAAAGCCTCCATGGCAGTAGCTCTCATTTCATTGTTTTCTTCTATTATTCTTCTCCTTCGCCCTCTTCATCTTCATAGCTTCTTACTTCAGCCAAGTCGCCCAATTTCTGAGTAAGGCCGAGGGGAATACTGCTCCTTTTCATTTGTCTAGTCGTTCGACAACTCAGTTTCCTCCCCCTGTCTCTCTTGTTTTGCTTCAGTTTTTGTTTCTTTTCTTCACAACTCTTTCTCTTATTTTTCTTCTCTTCTTCACGTCATCAAGAATTTTACCACTCCAACTAATTGGATCTCGAGTACAAGCTCAACTTTTTAGCAGAAATCAGCTTCTTTCATTCTCGCCACTGCCATACTCCCTTATCTCTCGCTTCAATTGTAGGCGTAGCTCTTGTTCACACTAGTTAGCAGTACCTTAAGCAACCTTTCTTCTTCCATATTTGACTTGTGGAGGACCTCGTGTCCTCTGTTGCTTTTTACCATTTCCATTCTAACTCTTTTTCATTTACTCAACGTCAGTTTCCCTCTTTCGTCTTCGGCTTCCTTACTCTCGGTTTCTATTTCTCCTTCCCTCATCGATCAGCCCCATCTCTCACTCATCTCGTGTTATTCTTCTACATTAGTTTTTAGAGGATGAACTCCTCTATTTATTCAATCCTCTCACATTTATTTATTTTTTTTTCAACTTCACTGAACCAGTATATATTTCCAACTGCTACGCTAACTTTCTGCTCTCATTTCTATTCTCCTTTCTTGTCAACTATTAGACTATAATACCTTATTACCACCACCAATTTTTTTTTCGATTTCCTTTTTCACAATTTTTATCGGCTCTCCTTCTTTTCACTTCAGTTCAACCACCTGCTCCCTATTGATTCATCTGTATCATTTCAGTTTCAGTTTCTCCTATTCTCTGCTGCACTTTCAACATCTAACTTATTTTATATATATATATATTTTGATCTCTACCCACTGCCATACCGCTTTGGTCAATTCAATTTCCTTTCCCTTCTCCTGCTGTGGTCATCACGCGTGATATGTAGTATATATATTATATGTAAATGAACAGATAGGACAACACCAATCTGCCTTCCTCCCTTCCCTAGGTTGTTGCCAACAGTAGCAAACATAGAAGCTTGAGATTGGGTATATATATAGGTTTACTTACATATACTCATATATATATATATATATATACATGTACCCACACTCTTTACTTTAACGAATAGCTAAATATTATACACGTGTACATATATATATATATATATTTATATATACGTATATCTATATGCTTAACAAATCTTCCTTATGATATTAGAGTTAAATTTAATCTAATAATCGTATCTATCTATCATAGAGGGATGTTCAGACTAAAATCTAGCTATTAAATTTTATTTTTTTCTCTTACAATTATTTGTCCTATTAACTTAAATACTTTTGGATTAATTCAGACTCTCCTAAGTTCAACATTTTTAAATTATAATTAAACTTAATCATTTACTAGGAAATGCATTTTTAATCCAATTGGCTTAATTGTCAGTTATTGATAAAACCAAGTACATGAAAATTTATGGTGTTTACATTCTCCCCACCTTAGGAAATTTGCTCCCCAAATTTGATAGTACATCATTCCTTAAATAATTGTTGGTATTTCTCTCGTATTAAGCTTTCCAATTCCCCCGCAACGCTTTCTCTTTCCTATCCAATATCTAAATTGGCTTTTCCACATACGTCATATCCTTCTTCAACTCCAGTAGTTCATACTTAGTCACATGTGTGGGATCCGGATGGTTCTTGCATAGCATCGAAACATGGAAGATATTATGAATACTTGATAATTTCGACAGAAACGCCAATCTGTAAGCTTTGTCTCCCAGTCGGTCTAAGATCTCAAAAGGTCCAATATCACAGGGACTTAACTTTCCTTTCTTCCCAAACCTCATTATACCTTTAGAAGGAGAAACCTTCAAAAACACCGAATCTCCAACTGAAAATTCCAAAGGTCTTCATCTTTGGTCAGCGTAACGTTTTTGTCTGTTATGAGCTGTTCTCAACCTCTCACGAATTAATTGTACATCTTAAGAGGCTTGCTTAACCAGATCAGGAGCAATATTTTTCTTTCACCCATTTCTTCCCATCCAATCGATGAGCGACACCTTCTACCATGCAATGCTTTGTACAGTGTCATCTCGATAGTTGAGTGATAACTGTTATTACATTCAAACTCCGCTAGTGGTAAGTGGTCGCCCTAAGAGCCTTTAAAATCTTGAGCACAAGCTCTCAACATACCCTTCAATGTTTGGATAGTTCTCTCTAATTGGCCATCTGTATTAAGATGGAACGCTATGCTAAATTTCAGTTAGCTTCCCATGGTTTCTTGGAAATGTTCCCAAAAGTGCAAAATGAATCGGGAATCCCTATCAGATATAATGCTCACTGGTATGCCATGTAGTCTTACAGTTTCCCGTACATATAGATCCGCTAGAGTACTCAAAGTATCCAAGACTTCATAGCTAGGAAGTGGGCGGACTTCGTTAATCTATCAACTACTACCCTTGAACCTCAATAGACCGTCAGTACTAATTGCAAAATCTATCCCAGTTCCCAATTGAATCTGACTAGCCATATCTATACAATATCTATTAGTACTCTGAACTTGTCAAATTCTGTTAATCAAATCTGGATCTATTCTCAAGCTAGCTATAACACCACAACTGGCAGTGTCAGATGGTTCAATGTCCAAGTTGAGGTTCGCAAACTGTTTTAGCAACTCGTATTCTCGAATCATCATGTACGATACCATATCAATGTTCTTCTTGCTTAAGGCATCTGCTACTACATTTGTCCTTCCTGAGTGGTACAAGATTTCACAGTCATAGTCCTTAAGAAGCTCTATCCACCTCTTTTGCCTCATATTCAACTCTTTTTGTGAAAAATAAGTACTTAAGGCTTTTGTTGTCACGACCTCCCGTGACTTACCAAAAACGACCAAAACATTTTCGCATTTTACTTACCTTTCCTTATGTCATAATTCAACCACCAAATCGTTGGGCTGTGATTCAGTATTAGTCACCTCATCCATATTCATTTTGTAACATACATACATATTAATAAAATTATCTATTGACTGTGAGTACTCATTCACGTACATAAGTTTGCATCAACACATAGCCCAATCCCTATCCCGAGGCATCTGTATACACTGAGTAACCTCCTGAGCTGGTGGGTATGGTGAGAATAGGTACGATGGTCAGTCTATGCTTTAGCTAGCAGAAACTACTTTCACATTTATCATCCCACTCAAATACCACATTTTTTCGAGTGAGACGTGTCAATGGAGCAGCCAACTTAGAGAATCCGTCGACAAACCGTCGGTAATAACCTGCTAAACCTAGAAAACTGTAGATCTCTGTAACCGTCTTGGGTTTTTCCCACTGTATCACAGCCTCTATCTTAGATGGATCCACTGATACACCGTCTCTCAAGACTACATGACCTAAAAGCAATATCCTACTCAGCCAAAAATCACACTTACCAAGTTTAGCATACAACTCCTACTCTAGGAGGGTCTGTAACATTGTTCTTAAATGCTTCTCATGCTCTTCCCTGGACTTCAAGTACACCAATATGTCATCTATAAAGACAGTCACGAAGTTGTCCAGCTATGGCTTAAATACATCATTAATTAATGCCATAAACGCTACAGGAGTATTCGTCAACCCAAATGGCATAACCAAAAACTCATATTGGCCATAACGGGTCCAAAATGCTGTCTTGGGCACATCTCCACTCCGAATCCTTAATTGATGATACCCAGACCTCAGATCAATCTTCAAAAAGATCTGTGCTCCTAGCAACTAATCCAATAGATCATCTATCCGTGAAAGGGGATACTTATTCTTGATGGTAGCCTTGTTCAACAACTGATAATCTATACACAGTCGGAGACTCCCATCTTTCTTCTTTACAAACAGAATCGGTGCTCCCCAAGGTGATACACTCGGTCTGATAAACCCCTTGTCCAACAACTCTTCCAACGGTTTCTTTAGCTCCTCCAGTTCCACTGGAACCATTCTATACAGTGGTTTTGATATTGGTTCCGTTCCAGGCACCAAATCAATACAGAATTTCATCTCTCTGTCTGGTGGCAATCCTGGTAATCCTTTCAGAAAGACATCGGTAAATTCTATAACCATTGGGATGTCAACTAATTCTGGGTGTGCCTTATCCAAATCAACCACATATGCGATAAAACCTTCAACATATTATGACCACATTTGTTAGTAAAATCATCCATCCATGAAAATAATTTACTGCCTCTTTCATTATTTTTCAAATTTTATAACATACTTTTCAATGGTGAAAAACATTACTGTCTTAGCATAACAGTCTAAAACAACATGGTTTGCAGCCATCCAATCCATTCCTAGTATTAAATCAAAATCCATCACGTTTAACAGAATAAGATTGGCCAACATATCCTTTTCCCCTACTTTTAACTTACAATCTTTACATACATACTCAGAAACTACATTATCTCTCACTGTAGTGCTTATAAGCAATTTCCTACTTAGAGGTATAGGTTTCACATGTTCAAACAATTTACATGCAAATGAAGGCAATATAAATGAATGCGTAGCACCAGAATCAATTAATGCTAATGCTTTAAAATCAAAAATTAGGATGGTACCTTTAATCACATCCGTAGAAGCTTCTGCAGATGCCGAGTCTAAAGCAAACATTCACCCTCGACCAACAGCTTCTTTCCCTTTCTCTCTAGTCGTGTCGTTCCTCTTAGGAGTAGGTGTCTCAACTGTTGCCTTCTCTGGCTCTTTACCCTTCTGTGGGGCTATATCAACCAACTCTGGGCATTCACGAGCAATGTGCCCTTGTTTACAACATCCATAACATGATCTCATCAAAGGGCATGGTCTACTCTCATGATATCTACCACACATCCTGCACTACTCGATGGTAGGTCGGGGTCCACTACTAACTATGCCCCTTGAACTTGGAGGTAGAGCTGGATAAGTGTAAGACCCGAATTTTTGTGTTATTTCTTTTCGAATATGTCATTTGAATATGTAATTATGATATATCGAGCAATAAGGAAGAAATAATACAATTTCGAGTTTATTTGATGAAATTGAAAGTCGGTAAATTTTAAAATACCGAAATAAGAGATTGAGTTAAATCGGAATAAACCGAATGAAATTAGGTTAAACCGATTTAAAATATGGACTCAGAACGCGAAAATATAAGGAGTCCAAGAAGGAAAATTAGTCCGAAAATGATAACCCAAAAATTTTCCCACAATGGAAATTTATCTCCGAAATGAAGAGAAATAAATTATATTTTCAGAGAAATAATAAAAAATAGAATGTGATGTACATATATATCT
This sequence comes from Firmiana major, assembly GCA_033439115.1. Lineage (NCBI taxonomy): Eukaryota > Viridiplantae > Streptophyta > Magnoliopsida > Malvales > Malvaceae > Firmiana > Firmiana major. The sequence continues at coordinate 34,741,059 of CM065907.1, read as the reverse complement.
ATTTTGCGAAGCAAAAATAAAAATGATATATATGTACATGTGTGTGCGGATATCAATGTACATAAAATACATTGTAATAATATTATTATAATAATAATAAATAATAATAATAGATATTTTATTATTATATTATTATTATAATAATATTATAGGATATTTATATTATATTATATTATATTAAATTATAATATAGTATATATAAAAAAAAAGGAGAGAAAGAAGGAATCTGAAGAAAGATGAAAAAAAAAAAAGGAAAGTAAAATCGAAAAAAAAAAAAAACAGAAGCAAATCGCGAAGAGAGAGAGAGAGAAGAGCCGATTTCACCGTTCCTCACCACCGGCGACCCACGACCGGCGAAGGAGCGAGGGGAAGACACCGGCGAGGACGACCGGCAACCCAGGAGGCGACTGGACGCCGGCACGCGCCGTGCCTCGCGCAAAATCGGCAGATCGGGGAGGAGAAGCCCGCGGGAGAAAAAGGAAGATTCGCCGGCGACGGTGGCGATCTGGGCCGAGCCAAGCCAGGCGAAGCCTTCCCCAGGCCGAGGCACACCCAACGGTGGCCGACCCACCCCGGGAACCGGCCGGCAGCGCCGAAAACGGACAAAATTAGCCTGAACCGGTTTGGACCGGTTCAGTGTGAAAAGGGCTGAACCGGTCCGAACCGGTTCAGCAGGAGAGAGAAAGAGGAGAAAAAAAAAATTTGAAAAAAATTCAGTGTTATCCCGGCACAGCAGTAGACCGGTAAGTGGTTAAAAATCGATCAAATTATTTTTTGAATAATTAATTTGAATTTATTTTAGATCGAAATCAACCGGTTTAAATATATATTGCTGTGTAGCGAAAAAAATGGTAGGCGACGTGTACAAATTCGAGCAGATCTCGACTTACGTGCCACCAAAGAAAGATTCGGCTTCCTAGAATATATCCGGAGCCAATTAGACTGCGTAATCCAAGGGGATCGAGGAAATTGAATTCGCAGTCGACACAATTCGAGGTAAGGGACTTATGTAAGCTATAGAGATAGCTATACGTATGTTTTCTTATCTGCTGTGTGCAATGTATGCGATAAATACATAGATATCGGTATATCTAAGTAGAAAACTACGTATAAGAATAAGTCAAATGTTGCATGACTTCTATGCTTGTGTGAAAAGAGGTTTTTGTAAACGTTTTGAGAAAGAATGATAATAGACGGGCTTCCGATTTAACCAAGTGCATGTAATATGTTTTAAAGAGTGATTGAAGGGAGAATTGCCTTCTCACTCATGATTATACATGGAGCCTTTCTATTTCTTTTCTATGTGAAATAGTGCTAGAGCAAAAGAGGCAACGGTAGATTGACCAGTCTCGCTCGCACATTATTTTAAAAAGGGATTTTTAGAAAAACAAAAGAGTGCTTGATACCTCGAGTGACGTTGTGTGATTCCACTCGAGTGACTTGCACTAGATTTTGGGAATCATGTTTGAGCCAAAGAGCATTTCTTAGTGATCTTGCTCTAGTTATGCTCACATGCGACCCTCTCGATTTAAAGTGATGAGACAGCAGTGCTTGATGCCTCGGTAATACTATGTGTTCCATCCGAGAGCTTGCATTCGTGCTCGATACCTCAGATATACTGTGTTCTACTCTGAGTTGCTCGCACGTAGTCTCTTGAGCTTCTGTGTGATAAGCAAAACCGTGCTTGATGCCTCGATCATACTGTGTGTTCCATTCGAGAGCTTGCACGAGGGTTTATGATATTGCTGTGTGATGAATAAACCATGCTGCAGCGTCATGTGATGCTAAGTGTTCTTGCACTGACCTGCTTGCATGTGATTTTGAGACATGGAAATGGATGATAGTGACACTGAGTGGTAGACCTCGAGATTACTCGGTCCCTTCAGCTATGTCACAATATATAAGGATCCTCGGAGTACGCTGTACCGTGAGGTAAACCACGGAGTACGATGTACCGTGATATCTTAGTGATCTTAGTGAGCTGACGGGATGGTTGATCCGCCTCCCTAAGCATGGGATTCCCGCACACCTGATCCGTGATTGCCTGGAATCCGACTATGGCCATAAGTCTTGATTGTCACTACTATATGAGGTGACAGATATCTTCCCTTGCTGTGTGTCTGGGGATATGTTAATCCATGATGTATGTCTCAACATGTAATTGATTTACAAAGTATAAAGCATTTTCTATATGTGATTTGTGTAAATAGATTATGCTGTGTAAACCTGTGTGGTTTTGAAAGATGATTTATGTGAAGCTGTGTGCTACTGTGTGAAGTTAAACTTGTGTGGTTTTAAATGATAAAATGTGTGGAAATGCATATACCATCTAACGAATTAATGGTTTCGCATTGATGGAAGTTGTTTTTAAAGAACATGCATATTGTCTTATAAAGAAAATGAACATATATGTATTTTAGCATGTAGATAGTGTGGTTATCTACCTGCTTGCATATTTTCCTTACTGAGCGCGTTATGCTCACCCCCTTATTTCTCCTCCACAGATACTACGCAGTAGTGAGTACTGCAGTCGTCCCTGATACGGTGTTCTCTAGTTATCAGCTGTACAAAAAGGTATACACTTGAAAAAAAAAATGTGTCCTGTAAATTAATGCACAATCTAGTAATATTTTGTACGAAAGGGATGTATAAATTAATAGAACTGAGGTAAACGCTTCCGCATAGTTATAAAAGTCCAGTTTCTATTCTACTTCATTTATTAAAATGAATTTAAGTTAGATGTGGATTGGATTTGACTCACAGCCCAACTGTAAGTGGTAAGTAATAAGGTAAATTCACGAGAAGAGGGTAGGGGTCCTGACAGAATGGTATCAGAGCAGAGTTGGTCTGATGTGAGTCATTAGGAAATTATACATCCCTAAAGTACTGTGCATTATTAGGATACAAATGTGTATACCAAGCTGGAAAATGTGACTGAGACACTTATTTGAGTATGCAGGATGTCTGATAGACGACGTACTCGTAAAGGAGATAGTTCACGCTCTCAGGGGCATAGAGATGAGCCCGAGAAGCGTAGTGGGTCTAGTTCTCGTAGAGATCCACTGGAGTTTAGTGAGGCTACTAAGGCCCATATAGCGCAGTTACAGCGCAGTGTAGACATGGTTATGGAGATGTTTACAAAGGCTATGGCCAAGATGAAGGGTAGAGGGGAAAACCCTAGTGGTCAGGCTGCTGCACTTAAGAGAGATGAGTCAGCACCGCCTGCACCAAGACCTCAGGTTGCAGAGGTAGTGATACATGCACCTCACCCAGTTCAGGACATTCCCCCACCAGTTGAGGATCCTGTAGTTCCACGACAGGTTGGTAGAGAGGGAGTTTATGACTGTAATTTGGGCAGATTGAGAGAGTTCCATAATTCGGACCACCTTCGTTTAGTGGGCTGAAGAACCCAGTGTCAGCTGAGCATTGGATACGTAGTATGGAGAAACTCTACTGATTCTTCCATTGCTCCGACACAAAGAAGGTCACCTTTGCGGCTTTTGTGTTAGAGGATGAGGCCGATCATTGGTGGGTGGCCACACAGCCGATGTTGAGTGCACGACACCCGGTTGTGACATGGGACATATTTCTGGATGCCATTAGGAAGCAATACATTCCAGCCACTGCACGGAGAAAGATGCAGTTAGAGTTTATGACATTGACTCAGGGGAACCGGACAGTGGATGAGTATGAGTCTGAATTGACATCCCTGGGTAGATATGATACAGTGACTATGGGCCTGGAAGAGAGAAAGGTTCAAAAATTTCTTGAGAGATTGAGACCTTCCATCAGAGCACGACTAGCTCTTTTGGACATTACCACTTATGACGAGGCAGTACGCAGAGCTCAACTGTGTGAGCAAGATTATGATTTGCATGCCTCGGAGTTGAGTAAGAATGGTAAAGGTAAAGATAGAGACCGGAAGAGGTTAGTTGATGATAGAGGGTTTCGAAAAGGTCGAAGGTTATTCGGTAAAGTGCCTAAGATTGAGGAGATGAAAGAGGGGCCTGTAAAGCCTCCAGTTCATCCAGTACCAAGGGCCACGGGCATCGTTATTGGTGGACCCAGACCTACCACCGAGCAATGCTGGATATGTGGTAGATATCATGGGGGTAGACCATGCCCTATGACGAGATTATGCTATAGATGTCATAAAGCAGGGCACATAGCTCGTGAATGCCCAGAGTTGATTGATACAGCCCAACAAAAGGGCAAAGAGCCAGAGAAGGCTACAGATGAGACACCTACACCTAATAGGAAAGCCACAGCTGAAGAGAAAGGGAAACAAGCTGTTGGTCGTGGGCGAGTGTTTGCTTTGGACCAGGCTTTTTCAGAGACGTCAAAGGACGTGATAAAATGTATCATCCTAGTCTTTGATTTTAAAGCATTAGCAGTGATTGATCCTGGTGCCACGCATTCATTCATATCGCCTACCTTTACATGTAAATTGATAGAACATGTAATACATGTATCTCTAGGTAGGACGTTACTTATAAGCACTCCACTTAGAGAGAATGTAGTGACAGAATATGTCAGTAATGGTTGTAAACTGAAAGTAGAGGAAAAGGAGATGTTAGCCAATCTGATGTTGTTAAACATGAAAAATTTTGATGTAATATTAGAAATGGATTGGTTAGCTGTAAACCAAGTTGTCTTAGACTGTTATGCTAAGACAGTAATGTTTCCTACCCTTGAAAAGCATGTTGTAAGCTTTACAAAGTAAGGAAAGAAATAGTAAATTATATCCAAAGACGAATGATTTTACTAATTAAATGTGATTGTGATGTGTTGAAGATTTTATAGCCTATGTAGTTAATTTGGATAAGGTATATTCGGATATGGTTGACATCTCAGTGGTACGAGAAGTCCCTGATGTCTTTCCGGAAGAGTTACCAGGGTTGACACCAGACAGGGAGATGAAATTCTATATTGATTTGGTGCCTGGAACTGAACCGATATCCAAACTATTGTATAGAATGGCTCCAGTGGAATTGGAGGAGCTAAAGAAACAGTTGCAAGAGTTGTTGGACAAGGGTTTATCAGACCGAGTGTATCACCTTGGGGACTATCGGTTCTGTTTGTGAGGAAGATAGATAGGAGTCTCCGACTGTGTATAGATTACCGGTTATTGAATAAGACTACCATTAATAATAAATATCCTCTCCCATGGATAGATGATCTATTAGATCAGTTGCAGGGAGCACAAATCTTTTCGAAGATTGATCTGAGGTCTGGGTATCATCAGTTGAGAATTCGGAGTGGAGATGTACCCAAGACAGCGTTCAGGACCCGGTAGGGCCATTATGAATTTTGATTATACCAATTGGGTTGACGAATACTCCTGCAGCGTTGATGGCTTTGATGAACGATGTGTTTAAGCCATACCTGGACAGATTCGTGATTATCTTTATAGATGACATATTGGTGTATTCGAAGTCTAGGGAAGAGCATGCGCAGCAATTGAGAACAGTATTGTAAACCCTCCGAGATCAAGAGTTGCATGCTAAACTGGATAAGTGTGATTTCTGACTGTGTGAAATATCGTTTTTGGGTCATGTAGTCTCGAGAGACAGTGTATCAGTGGATCCGTCTAAGATTGAGGCTGTGGTATAGTGGGATAGACCCAAAACGGTTACAGAAATCCAAAGTTTTGTGGGTTTAGCATGTTATTACCGACGATTTGTCGAGGAATTCTCTAAGCTGGCTGCTCCATTGACACGTCTTACTCGAAAAGATGTGGTATTCGAGTGGGATGATAAGTATGAGAAAAGTTTCTGCGAGTTAAAACATAGACTGACCACCACACCTATTCTCACCATAACCACCAGTTCAGGAGGTTACTCAGTGAACACAGATGCCTCTGGACAGGGACTGGGTTGTGTGTTGATACAGGACGGGAATGTAGTAGCCTATGGATCCAGACAGCTTAAGGACCATGAGAGGAACTACCCGACCTATGATTTAGAGTTGGCAGCCATGGTATTTGCATTAAAAATATGGCACCACTACTAATATGGTGAGAAAGTTCAGGTGTATACAGATCATAAGAGCCTCAAATATCTGTTTTCATAGAAAGAGTTAAATATGAGGTAGAGACGATTGATAGAGCTTCTAAAAGATTATGAGTGCGAGATATTGTACCATCTAAGAAAGGCTAATGTTGTGGCTGATGCCCTAAGTAGAAAGAGCCTCGGAATGGTATCGCACATGATGGTCAGGGAATATAAGCTGCTCGAGCAGTTTGCTCACCTCAGTTTGGATATAGACCCTCTTGATACTGACAGTGACTGTGTGATAGCTAGCCTACGAGTGGAACCGGATTTGATTGACCGGATACGTCAGGCTCAGCTAGCTGATCCGCTGTGTGATGATCGGGTTAGTCAGACTCAGAGGGGTGATGTGGCTGATTTCTTTGTGAGTGATGATGGCCTACTGAGGTTTAGAGGCAGGATTTGCATTCCCGATGACTCAGAGTTAAAGAGATTGATTTAACTGAAGCTCATTCATCGAGATACACATTGCATTAGGGAGGTAATAAGATGAACTAGAACCTCCGAAAAGTGTATTAGTGGTCAGGCATGAAAAGAGATATCGCAGAGTTTGTGGCAAGATGTCTAGTATGTCAGCAAGTAAAGGTAGAGTATCAGAAGCTTGCAGGATTATTACAGCCTCTATCAGTACCAACATGAAAATGGGAGCATGTCACCATGGATTTCATTATGGGATTGTCAAGGACTAAGAAGAACCATGATGCTATCTGAGTAGTGGTTGAGAGATTGACGAAATTTGCCCACTTTCTAGCTATGAAGATTACAGATACTTTGAGTAGTTTAGCAGAGTTGTATGTAAGGGAAATTGTGAGGCTACATGGTGTTCCAGTGAGCATCGTATCGGATAGGGATTCCTGCTTCACTTTCCACTTTTGGAAACAATTCCAAGAAGCGATGAGAACCCGATTGAGTTCCAGTACTACTTTTCATCCTCAAACTGATGGTCTATCCGAGAGAACCATCCAAACATTAGAGGACAAGTTGAGAGCAAGTGTAATGGATTTTAAAGGCTCCTGGGATGATCACTTACCGTTAGCTGAATTTGCATACAATAATAGCTATCACTCGAGTATCGGGATGGCACCATATGAAGCCTTGTATGGTAGAAGGTGTCTTTCTCCTATTGGTTGGGAAGAAGTGGGTGAGGGTAAAATATTTGCTCCTGATTTGGTACAGCAAGCCTCTGAAGTTGTTCAGCTGATATGTGAGAGATTGAGAACAACTCAGAGCAGGCAGAAAACCTACGCTGACATAAGACGAAGGCCACTAGAGTTCACCGTGAGTGACTCGGTATTTTTGAAAGTCTCTCTTTCAAAAAGGATTATGAGGTTCGGTAAGAAGGGTAAGTTGAGCCTCGGTATATCGGACCATTTGAAATATTGGAGCGAGTGGGAGATAAGGTTTACAGAATTGCATTGCCACCGGAGTTGGCAAACATTCATAATGTCTTCCACGTATCGATGCTTCGAAAGTACCATCCAGATCCAAGTCATGTGATTCGGTATGAGCCAATAGAGCTCAAAGATAATTTGACATATGTAGAGAGACCGATCCGGATACTGGATAGGAAAGAGAAAATATTACGGAATAAGATGATTCCGCTTGTTAAGGTTCTCTGGCAACACCCCATTTTAGAGGAGGCTAAGTGAGAATTAGAGAACCTGATACGGGAGAAGTACCCCCAACTCTTCGAGGATTAACTTGGTTCTAATTTGGAGGACCAAATTTTTTAAGGGGGGAGGAAATGTAAGACCCGAATTTTTGTGTTATTTCTTTTCGAATATGTCATTTGAATATGTAATTATGATATATCGAGCAATAAGGAAGAAATAATACAATTTCGAGTTTATTTGATGAAATTGAAAGTCGGTAAATTTTAAAATACCGAAATAAGAGATTGAGTTAAATCGGAATAAACCGAATGAAATTAGGTTAAACCGATTTAAAATATGGACTCAGAACGCGAAAATATAAGGAGTCCAAGAAGGAAAATTAGTCCGAAAATGATAACCCAAAAATTTTCCCACAATGGAAATTTATCTCCGAAATGAAGAGAAATAAATTATATTTTCAGAGAAATAATAAAAAATAGAATGTGATGTACATATATATCTATTTTGCGAAGCAAAAATAAAAATGATATATATGTACATGTGTGTGCGGATATCAATGTACATAAAATACATTGTAATAATATTATTATAATAATAATAAATAATAATAATAGATATTTTATTATTATATTATTATTATAATAATATTATAGGATATTTATATTATATTATATTATATTAAATTATAATATAGTATATATAAAAAAAAAAGGAGAGAAAGAAGGAATCTGAAGAAAGATGAAAAAAAAAAAAGGAAAGTAAAATCGAAAAAAAAAAAAAAAAACAGAAGCAAATCGCGAAGAGAGAGAGAGAAGAGCCGATTTCACCGTTCCTCACCACCGGCGACCCACGACCAGCGAAGGAGCGAGGGGAAGACACCGGCGAGGACGACCGGCAACCCAGGAGGCGACTGGACGCCGGCACGCGCCGTGCCTCGCGGAAAATCGGCAGATCGGGGAGGAGAAGCCCGCGGGAGAAAAAGAAAGATTCGCCGGCGACGGTGGCAATCTGGGCCGAGCCAAGCCAGGCGAAGCCTTCCCCAGGCCGAGGCGCACCCAACGGTGGCCGACCCACCCCGGGAACCGGCCGGCAGCGCCGGAAAAGGCCAAAATCAGCCTGAACCGGTTTGGACCGGTTCAGTGTGAAAAGGGCTGAACCGGTCCGAACCGGTTCAGCAGGAGAGAGAAAGAGGGGAAAAAAAAATTTGAAAAAAATTCAGTGTTATCCCGGCACAGCAGTAGACCGGTAAGTGGTTAAAAATCGGTCGAATTATTTTTCGGATAATTAATTTGAATTTATTTTAGATCGAAATCAACCGGTTTAAATATATATTGCTGTGTAGCGAAAAAAATGGTAGGCGACGTGTACAAATTCGAGCAGATCTCGACTTACGTGCCACCAAAGAAAGATTCGGCTTCCTAGAATATATCCGGAGCCAATTAGACTGCGTAATCCAAGGGGATCGAGGAAATTGAATTCGCAGTCGACACAATTCGAGGTAAGGGACTTATGTAAGCTATAGAGATAGCTATACGTATGTTTTCTTATCTGCTGTGTGCAATGTATGCGATAAATACATAGATATCGGTATATCTAAGTAGAAAACTACGTATAAGAATAAGTCAAATGTTGCATGACTTCTATGCTTGTGTGAAAAGAGGTTTTTGTAAACGTTTTGAGAAAGAATGATAATAGACGGGCTTCCGATTTAACCAAGTGCATGTAATATATTTTAAAGAGTGATTGAAGGGAGAATTGCCTTCTCACTCATGATTATACATGGAGCCTTTCTATTTCTTTTCTATGTGAAATAGTGCTAGAGCAAAAGAGGCAACGGTAGATTGACCAGTCTCGCTCGCACATTATTTTAAAAAGGGATTTTTAGAAAAACAAAAGAGTGCTCGATACCTCGAGTGACGTTGTGTGATTCCACTCGAGTGACTTGCACTAGATTTTGGGAATCATGTTTGAGCCAAAGAGCATTTCTTAGTGATCTTGCTCTAGTTATGCTCACATGCGACCCTCTCGATTTAAAGTGATGAGACAGCAGTGCTTGATGCCTCGGTAATACTATGTGTTCCATCCGAGAGCTTGCATTCGTGCTCGATACCTCAGATATACTGTGTTCTACTCTGAGTTGCTCGCACGTAGTCTCTTGAGCTTCTGTGTGATAAGCAAAACCGTGCTTGATGCCTCGATCATACTGTGTGTTCCATTCGAGAGCTTGCACGAGGGTTTATGATATTGCTGTGTGATGAATAAACCATGCTGCAGCGTCGTGTGATGCTAAGTGTTCTTGCACTGACCTGCTTGCATGTGATTTTGAGACATGGAAATGGATGATAGTGACACTGAGTGGTAGACCTCGAGATTACTCGGTCCCTTCAGCTATGTCACAATATATAAGGATCCTCGGAGTACGCTGTACCGTGAGGTAAACCACGGAGTACGATGTACCGTGATATCTTAGTGATCTTAGTGAGCTGACGGGATGGTTGATCCGCCTCCCTAAGCATGGGATTCCCGCACACCTGATCCGTGATTGCCTGGAATCCGACTATGGCCATAAGTCTTGATTGTCACTACTATATGAGGTGACAGATATCTTCCCTTGCTGTGTGTCTGGGGATATGTTAATCCATGATGTATGTCTCAACATGTAATTGATTTACAAAGTATAAAGCATTTTCTATATGTGATTTGTGTAAATAGATTATGCTGTGTAAACCTGTGTGGTTTTGAAAGATGATTTATGTGAAGCTGTGTGCTACTGTGTGAAGTTAAACTTGTGTGGTTTTAAATGATAAAATGTGTGGAAATGCATATACCATCTAACGAGTTAATGGTTTCGCATTGATGGAAGTTGTTTTTAAAGAACATGCATATTGTCTTATAAGGAAAATGAACATATATGTATTTTAGCATGTAGATAGTGTGGTTATCTACCTGCTTGCATATTTTCCTTACTGAGCGCGTTATGCTCACCCCCTTATTTCTCCTCCACAGATACTACGCAGTAGTGAGTACTGCAGTCGTCCCTGATACGGTGTTCTCTAGTTATCCAGCTGTACAAAAAGGTATACACTTGAAAAAAAAAATGTGTCCTGTAAATTAATGCACAATCTAGTAATATTTTGTACGAAAGGGATGTATAAATTAATAGAACTGAGGTAAACGCTTCCGCATAGTTATAAAAGTCCAGTTTCTATTCTACTTCATTTATTAAAATGAATTTAAGTTAGATGTGGATTGGATTTGACTCACAGCCCAACTGTAAGTGGTAAGTAATAAGGTAAATTCACGAGAAGAGGGTAGGGGTCCTGACAATAAGCTAGAGGACTCGCAGGCCTCTCTCGTACGTCCTCAATCTTTGGCCCTTTCTGAACCCTCTATCATCAACTGACCTCTTTCGATCTCTATCTCTGCCCTTATTACTCTTACTCAACACTGAGGCATGCAACTCATAATCCCGCTCTTATAGCTGAGCTCTGCATACTGTCTCCTCGTAGGTGGTAATGGCAAATGGGGCCAACCGAGCTCTGATCGAGGATCTCAATCCCTCCATAAACTTTTGGACCTTCCAATCCTGAAAGCTCATGGTGACTGTGTCATACCTATATAGGGATGTGAATCCAGACTCATACTCATCAACTGTCCTGTTCCCCTGAGTCAAGGTCATAAATTCCATCTGCATCTTCCTCTGAGCAGTGGCTGGAATGTACTGCCTCCTAAAGGTGGTAACTCCCTAAGGGTATTATCCGCAAGTGCACGGGTCGTCCAAGTAATAATGGGATTTAAGTCCCGAAATTATCGTCCCACAGAGAAGTTATTAGCCTAATTAACTACCAGTTAATCTTACCCTAAGTATATCCTAGCAAATTATGAATTTAAAGAGGGTGATCTAGGCTAATTAAAAATAATACTGGAAAGCATTAAAATAATAAGAACCAAAGGAAATAAAACTGAACAAAATTTACTTACAATACTCTGAGCAATTAAAAGCAAATAACCTACAAAAGAAAATTAAAACAATTAAAATGAATTAACGCAATTAAAATGAAATAAAATGCAAATATGAAAATAAAACAATAACACTAATTAAACTAACTAATAAAAATGTAAATTAATTAAGAAATTATCTCCACATCTTAAAAATCTAAAATATCAAATCTAAATTAATCCTAATTATCACTAATTACTAACTTAACAATAAAAATTAACTAATGCATGAAAAACAATTTTTGGAATTTTCACTAAAACTAAAAATGCATAAAAATGAGTTTATCTAAATTAATATTAAGCAATTCCCTAATACTAGAATGAAAATTACTTAGTAACCTAATTAAATCTAATTTAAACTAATGAAACAAAGGAAATATATGCATTTGAGAAATTAACTAAACTAACTAATAAACTAACTAACTAAAAATGCATGCAAAATGGATTAACTACTATAAAGATTAAGCCAAATGTGGCCTTATCAATTAGTAACCCAAAGTGGTCCCGATGTGGGATACTATTCATTCTCTTCTTTCCAGTGCTGCCCACGTCCTCTGCTACTGGCATTGTCTTGCACTGCTGCATTTGGTGCCTCTGCTCCTGTCATGCTCCAGGCTCCAGACATTGCTGCACATTCCTTGGACCGTCTTTTAATACTGCACACAACTCTGCCAGAGGGCAGACGCGTCTTTCTCTGCTGCTTTATTCTGCACGACCCTGCTTTAGTTCATGCATAACAACAAGACATCAGCTACTGTGCACATCCAGCAGTAGCTCGGCATTAGTGAAAGCTCAAAGCAATAACAACATTCAGCAATGAATAACAAAATATTAAGACAAAAATCATAAAAGGAATGCTGGTAAAGATAATGAACAGTAGAATGGACTTGAAACAGGGATGAACAGAGGAGGAAATATGTTATCAGACATCACACTATTGCCATGCTACGCACATAGTAGCACTAAAACACCATCTTCACCTTCTTCCAGCAATCAAATGAAATGAACAAAGATAAATAACTACTGAAACAATCAATTGCATAACCGATTAAAAATAAGCTAAGGGCTGATAGTAACTGAAATTATATATATTATAAAATGCAGATAAGAACAATCCTAATATACTGCAGCAAATGGAAATATATCATGCAACAGAAATGATCATGCAATAGTGTGTATTCATCTTAATGCCAAATGAACCATGCAATATCAATATCTGAAAACTGAAATATTCATCATCCGCAAAACAGAGAAGTAATGAAGCTACTGTAGCCTCGGGTTGCATTCAGTTTCTGCTGCCATCATGGTTCCACCGAGCTTTTGATGTAGATAAAATGTTTAACATTAAATCCACATCAAAGCTTTAGAACACCTAAGGCAGTAATCAAAGAACTTTGTTCAACCGACTGCACCTCTTGAAATCTAACCGAAAGCTACTAAAATGATGGTTAAAATGATGGTTTAACAAATAACGAAAACAAAACATAAGTAATGCATCTGGAAAAGAAACCGAGACATGAACTAGGAAAATGAAGTATGTAAATAAAACTTGACAAATAGAGACTTCATGGAAAAGAAACCGAGATCATGAAAAAGAGACTGAGCTTCTATTGAGAATGAAAAATTTAACACATTGTAGTGAAGAACATAAAATGAATAGTAAAAACAATTTAAGAAAATGGCTAACGGGAAAAGAAAAGAACAAGGAAAATAAATCCTAAAAATACCCTAAAACTATTCTACCCTAGCTTACTTTACTCCCACTCTTACTCCTACTCTACTCTACTTCTACTTTCTTAATTCCTAATTTCCTAATTTCTATACTACTTAATTTTTCAATTGCCATCATGTTCTATTTATACACAAACATAGGGGCACAATGGTAAATTTTCATACTAGATGAGTTGGCATTGTTTGGCCACTTGTCTTCATTTGATTTGCTGCAGAGTAGATATTTCCACGTCATCAGTCTTTTTCTCCAATTAGCTGTGCGATGTGGCCCGATGTGTGTCTTCCAGAGGGTTGGCACGGTGTCCTTCGATCTTATCGTTTCGGAGCAAATAAAATACGGACACCTAGCATCACGCGTGTCCAGACGACTGATGAATCGGTCTGCAAATTGGAAGTGGTCCAGTCTCTTTTTGCTCGTTTTCAACCTAATTTCGTCTGAAACGACTGAGTTTCATCCGGATTTAATTTATCTGTACATTAAAGAATTTTAATTAAATAAAGGGGATTATTAATAAAATAATATGGGAATTAAATAAATAATTAGGATTTTAAGCACAAATAATTCTATAAAAAATAGAATTATCACACCCCCAAACTTGAGCTTTTGCTTGTCCTCAAGCAAAACAAAATAATTATAGGAATGATAAGTTAAAACATAATAATTTCCCCAACATTATCCTCAAAGAAAAAGTATAGACTATGAAATCAAAGGCTCACAATTACAAGTCCAACACTTAGAATTATTCCATCATAAGTCCTAACCCAAATTGGACTCTTTGTGTGTGTGTGAAAAATGTCAGAGCCACTTCAAAGTACATTATCCGGATCAGATTATGCAAACATAGTGAATACAAAGTCAATGACAAGTGATCATTCCCATAAGTTTGCTTTTCACTAATCTCTCCACTAATGTAGTCACACTTAACTAAAGATCAATAGGACTTCATTAAGCTTGTAATGTCAGGCTGAGGTTAAGGTATGATAAAGTCGATTTAGGTTTAATTACCCCTTAACATGGATTACTTTCTAGGATCTTTAATGTAAGAGCTCATATTTATTTCCCCCAAACTTATTTCTTACACTAGACATTTTATTCTATTTTTGTATTTTTCTTCTTTCTTCTTTCTTCTTCTTTTTCTTTTTCTTTCTTTTGCAATTTTTTTTTGATATTTCACTATCACCAGATACCCATATGTACAAAGCTCACAATATATCCCAATGACTTTCCATGCTTTCGGGGTAAGGGATAGGAAAAAAAAAGTACTTTAAGGTAAGGAAAATAACGCAGGTGTATTTACAAAGAAAAGCTTATTTGGCCCAGATGGGTGACTAGGGGTAAAGTATGTACAGGGATGGCTCGAAAGGCTCAAACGATCCAAAGATGGCCTAAATCATCTCCCTGATTAAGTGTGATCTAATATTTCATTTCGAGATTAGATCAAACAAATTCTAGAATATGATACACAAAATCAATTGAGCAAATGCAATCCTAGGTCCATATAAGCTTTCTCTAAATAAGTATACAGATTCATGACATGACATGTGCATAAGATGAGGAAATCACAATCAGAATCAAGACAAATTCAAAAATTCAACTTCATGCTTTTCCTATAATCATGCTTCTCATTCAATCAAAATCAGACTTAATCATGGGGCCATATCATCGAAATATGGGAAAACTACATGTTAAGCACTAAATCATCCCAAAATCAAACAGTTTAAGCTCAGATTTTCGAAAAATATTTGAAAATTTTTTAATTGTGCCCAAATTTTTGAAAAATACTCAAGTGATATCCCCTTCCCCAAACTTGGAGTGCACAATGTCCTCAGTGTGTAGATAATATAAGAATTGAAGTTCAGGAATAGAGTACTCCCCTTTCTGATGATGATGATGAACAACCAAAGCTTGATTGAAAACATAAAACTATAAAAGAAATTTGTAAAATAAATAAAGAAAGAAACAGCAGAAAAGAAAAAGAACTATATACAAGGTGAAAAGAAAAACACAGCCACTTCAAATGCAGCTGAAGAAAACAACACTCAGCAGTAGGGCGAAGAGTAGGAGGATTAGCCATAGTGGTGACCGAATGTTGACAGTTAACTCCTCCTGAGCTCTCGCTACTTCCCTCATTCTTTGAGAATTCTTGTTCTCAAGCCTTATATCCTCATTAATCTCCATCTTAAAACACTCTTGAGATTCATCAGGGAGCTTCAAAGGTTTGAAAACATTAAACTTCACTTCCTGATCTTGCACTCTCATAGTCAACTTTGTAGAATCAGAGGGCGAGGAAGGTAATGAATAAGAAGAAGGTATAGATGAAGAAGCGCTTAGCTTTGTTTCCTTGGCAGCCTGATCTTTAGGTTCCTGCTCTTTCTGAGCTGCTTCGTTAGAAGTTAAGGATTCTTCAATTATGTACTGTTCAAGTTGGGACTTGACTTGTGGGTCATCTAGCTCTCTGCCACTCCTAAGGGTGATAGATCTAACATGTTCCTTACCCTCCCTTTGCTTAACAGGATTAACTTCAGTATTACTAGGAAGGGTCCCTTAAGGACATTGGCTAAGAGCACTAGCTATTTGTCCCACCTGAACCTCTAAGTTCTAAATTGAAGCAGCTTGATTTTGCAGGATCGTTGAGAACATCTCCTCTAATGTAGGCTTCTTCTCAGCTGTTGGTGCATGTAGAGTTATGGCTACATAAGTGGTGGTGGTGGTGGTGATGGATGATGTGAGTATGGCTGATGAAAAGGAGGATGAAATGGAAATTGCAGCTGTGGTGGTACCTAAACCGGTGGAGCTTGAAAACTAGGGGGTCCTACAGATATGGAGTTAGAGGTCTGCCCTTGGTTTTGGCTCCAGGAGAAGTTAGGATGGTTCCTCCACCCTGAATTATAGGTGTTTGAAAAAGGGTTATTTTGTTGCTTAGGGGGAGTAACATACTGAACCGATTCTAAGTTGAGCGGACACCTATCTACAGAGTGGGTACCACTACACAGCTCGCAGGAAAGAAAAGGACTTTGGACAGAATATATAGGGTTAGGACTAGTAGGAGGATTATGTTGGGTACTGAGCGACTCTAGCTTCTTCGTAAGATTAGCGATTTGAGAGGTTAAGGTAGATAGTGTGTCGAGCTCATAAATACCCGCCGGCTTCTTTGGCATTTGCCTCTCCGAGGACCATAAATAGTTGTTAGCTGCCATCTTGTGTAAAAGCTCGTACGCTTCCTCCTCTGTTTTGCACATCAGGGTTCCACCCGCCGCAGCGTCAGCAATTGTCCTATTTAGGCTTGTAAGTCCGTTGTAGAAGGTCTGGACTTGCAACCACAAAGGTAGGCCATGGTGAGGGCACTTCCTAAGAAGCTCCTTATATCGTTCCCATGCTTCGTAAAGAGATTCAGAGTCATACTGAGCAAAGGAAGATATATTACTACGAAGTTGGGCCATTCTAGAGGGAGGGAAAAACTTAGATAGAAATTGATGTGCTAACTCGTCCCATGTAGAAATGGATCCTGGAGGCAGGGAGATTAACCAGTGTTGCGCCCTATCCCTAAGTGAGAAGGGGAATAATCTAAGCCTAAGAGCATCATCAGATAATCCATTATATTTAAATGTGTTGCACAAGTCCAGGAATTGCCCAAGGTGAGCATATGGGTCATCGTGAGAGAGCCCACTGAACTGCAATGAAGTCTGGATCATCTGGAGGATTACGGGCTTAAAATCAAAATTATTTGCATGGACAGCTGGTGGCCTAATGCTGG
Organism: Firmiana major; assembly: GCA_033439115.1. Classification (NCBI taxonomy): domain Eukaryota; kingdom Viridiplantae; phylum Streptophyta; class Magnoliopsida; order Malvales; family Malvaceae; genus Firmiana; species Firmiana major. The sequence goes on along the minus strand of CM065907.1, from coordinate 34,723,911 downwards.
AATAATACCATCCAATAGTTGCATTGCATAATCTCCAACTGTCCTAATTTCCTTATTTTCTGCCATGATGTTTTGTAGCGGAGCTATAAATTTCCTAGAATCCTTTCGAATTTTTCTAAGAGTGTGTTCGATTTTATGATCTAGAGGAAAGCAATCAAAACTTCTAGCTCAACGCATGCAAACATCAACAAGTCCTTAGAAAAGTTTTTAAGTTTTTTTTTTCAATTTTTCAAATTTTTCATTTTAATTTTTCAATTAACTAATCTAGATTAAATATTTACAACCTAAATATTTACAAGCTAGAATTACACATAAGCATAATTTCACCGATATTAATTACTGACTAATTAAAACTTCCCAGGCAATGGCACCAAAAACTTGGTAACTCCCTAAGGGTATTATCCGCAAGTGCACGGGTCGTCCAGGTAATAATGGGATTTGAGTCCCAGAATTATCGTCCCACAAAGAAGTTGTTAGCCTAATTAACTACCGGTTAATCTTACCCTTAGTCTATCCTAGCAAATTATGAATTTAAAGAGGGTGATCTACTAAGGCTAATTAAAAATAATACTGGAAAGCATTAAACTAATAAGAACCAAAGGAAATAAAACCGAACAAAATTTACTTACAGTACTCCGAGCAATTAAAAGCAAATAACCTACAAAAGAAAATTAAAACAGTTAAAATGAATTAACGCAATTAAAATGAAATAAAATGCAAATATGAAAATAAAGCAATAACACTAATTAAACTAACTAATAAAAATGCAAATTAATTAAGAAATTAACTCCAAATCTTAAAAATCTAAAATATCAAATCTAAATTAATCCTAATTATCACTAATTACTAACTTAACAATAAAAATTAACTAATGCAAGAAAAACAATTTTTGGAATTTTCACGAAAACTAAAAATGCATAAAAATGAGTTTATCTAAATTAATATTAAGCAATTCCCTAATACTAGAATGAAAATTACTTAGTAACCTAATTAAATCTAATTTAAACTAATGAAACAAAGGAAATATATGCATTTGAGAAATTAACTAAACTAACTAATAAACTAACGAACTAAAAATGCATGCAAAATGGATTAACTACTACAAAGATTAAGCTAAACGTGGCCTTATCAATTAGTAACCCAAAGTGGTCTCGATGTGGGACACTATTCATTCTCTTCTTTCCAGTGCTGCCCACGTCCTCTGCTACTGGCATTATCCTGCACTGCTGCATTTGGTGCCTCTGCTCCTGTCATGCTCCAGGCTCTAGACATTGCTGCACATTCCTCGGACCATCTCTTAATACTGCACACAACTTTGCCAGAGGGCAGACACGTCTTTCTCTGCTGCTTTATTCTGCACGACCCTGCTTTAGTTCATGCATAACAACAAGACATCAGCTGCTTGCACATCCAGCAGCAGCTCGGCATTACTGAAAGCTCAAAGCAATAACAACATTCAGCAATGAATAACAGAATATTAAGACGAAAATCATAAAAGGAATGCTGGTAAAGATAAATAACTACTGAAACAATCAATTGCAGAACAGATTGAAAATAAGCTAAGGGCTGATAGTAACTGAAATTATATATATTATAAAATGCAGACAAGGACAATCCTAATATACTGCAGTAAATGGAAATATATCATGCAACAGAAATGATCATGCAATAGTGTGTATTCATCTTAATGCCGAATGAACCATGCAAAATCAATATCTGAAAACTGAAATATTCATCATCTGCAAAACAGAGAAGTAATGAAGCTACTGTAGCCTCGAGTTGCATTCAGTTTCTGCTGCCATCCTGGTTCCACCAAGCTTTTGATGTAGATAAAATGTTTAACATTAAATCCACATCAAAGCTTCAGAACACCTAAGGCAGTAATCAAAGAACTTTGTTCAACCGACTGCACCTCTTGAAATCTAATCGAAAGCTACTAAAATGATGGTTTAACAAATAAAGAAAACAAAGCATAAGTAATGCATTTGGAAAAGAAACCGAGACATGAACTAGGAAAATGAAGTATGTAAATAAAACTTGACAAATAGAGACTTCATGGAAAAGAAACCGAGATCGTGAAAAAGTGATTGAGCTTCTATTGAGAATGAAATTTTTAACACATTGCAATGACGAACAGGAAATGAATAGTAAAAACAATTTAAGAAAATGGCTAACGGGAAAAGAAAAGAACAAGGAAAATAAATCCTAAAAATACCCTAAAACTATTCTACCCTAGCTTACTTTACTCCTACTCCTACTCCTACTCTACTCTACTTCTACTTTCTTAATTCCTAATTTCCTACTTTCTATACTACTTAATTTCTCAATTACCATCATATTCTATTTATACACAAACATAGGGGTACAATGGTAAATTTTTATCCTAGATGAGTTGGCATTGTTTGGCCACTTGTCTTCATTTGATTTGCTACAGAGTAGATATTTCCACGTCATTAGTCTTTTTGTCCAATTAGCTGTGCGATGTGGCCCGGCGTGTGTCTTCCAGAGGGTTGGCACGATGTCCTTCGATCTTATCGTTTCGAAGTAAATAAAATACGGACACCTAGCATCACACGTGTCTAGACGACTGATGAATCGGTCTGCAAATTGGAAGTGGTCAAGTCTCTTTTACCTCGTTTTCAACCTAATTTCGTCTGAAACGACTGAGTTTCATCCGGATTTAATTTATCTGCACATTAAAGAATTTTAATTAAATAAAGGGGATTATTAATAAAATAATATGGGGATTAAATAAATAATTAGGAATTCAAGCACAAATAATTCTATAAAAATTATAATTATCAAAAAGCATCTAAAAATATATCCAAGTCACCACCGGGTGACGTGCACTCAGAATCGATTGTGTGGCCATCCACCAATGCTAGGCCTCACCCTCTAATACAAAAGCCTCAAAGGTGACCTTCTTTGTGGTAGAACAATAGAAGAATCTGTAGAGCTTCTTCATACTGCAAATCCAATGCTTCGCTAATACTGGGTCTTTCACCCCACTAAATGAAGGTGGTCCAAACTTACTGAACTGTCTCAATCTGCCCAAATCACAATCATAAACTCCTTCACCACCAACCTGTTGTGGAGCTACGGGATCCTGAATTGGTGGATGAATATCCTGAACTAGAGGGGGTGCAGGAATCTCTGCCTCTGCAGCCCGAGGACTCAATGCAGGCTGTGCAGGCTTATATCTCTCAGGTGCAGTAGCCTGACTAGTAGGGTTCTACTGTCTACCCTTAAATCTGGCTATCTCTAGTGTAAACATCTCCATAACTGTATCTACACTGCACTGTAACTGCGCTATACGTGCCTCAACAACATCACTAAGACCAGGTGGATCTCTACTAGAATTGGACCCACTATGGCTCTCGGGCTCATCTCTATGCCCCTGAGAGCGCGAACTCTCTCCTCTACGAGTACGTCGTCTATCTGACATCCTACATACTCAATAACAAATGTCTCGTCACATTTCCAGCTTGGTATACACAATTGTATCCAACTAATGCATAGTACTTTAGGGATGTATAATTTTCTAACTATGGATACTGACTCACATCGGACTAACTCAGCTCTGATACCAATCTCTATCATGACCCTCTTCTCGTGACTAAACTTACTACTAACAGTTGGGCTCTGAGTTAACATACATATCCACATCTCATCCATTTATAATTAAAAATTCATTTAATAAAATAGAAATTGTTCTTTTATATATATGCGGAAATGTTTACATCAGTTTCTATTATATACATCCCTTTCGTACAAAAGATAATTCTATTATGCATTAATTTACAGGATACAAAATTTTTTTCTCATAAGTTTATACCTCTATACTGCTAGAGAACTGGAGAACACCGTAGCAGGGTCAACTGCAGTAAACTCACAACTGAGCAGAATCTACGAAGGAGGAAATAAGGGGTGTGAGCTAACACGCTCAGTAAGGAAAATATGAAAGCAGGTAGATAAATACACAATCTACATGCTTAAAATATAAACATTTATTTTCCTTATAAAAGATATGCATTTCTTTGAAAAAAACTTCCATCGATGCGAAACCATCAATTCGCTAGAAGGGTACATGCATATTCTTTTCAAACAACTCAGAGTCACACAGGTTCATTTATCATTTCACACAGAACACACTTATAAATCTCTTTGCACTTAGCAAATTTCTTAGTAAATCAATTTACATGAGACATAGTATAGGATATCATATCGCCTTGTATCACACAGCAGGGGGGACATATGTCACCTCACACAGTAGTGACGAAATGTCATATCACACAACTAAAAGAAGATTTATAGCCATAGTCCGGATTCCAGACAACACTGATCAGGTGTGCAGGAATCCCATGCTTAGGGAGACGGATCAACCATCCCTTCAGCTCACATAGAATCACTAAGATATCACGGCATATCGTACTCCATGGCTAACGCTCACGGTACATCGTGCTCCCATGGATCCTTATCATCCATTTCCATTGTCTCAAAATCAAGTGCGAGCAGGTCTGTATAAGATCACTCACCAATGCACGACGGCTCGAGCACGATTTTACTCATCACACAGCAAACAACATAAAACCACATGCAAGCAACTTAGCATAAGATCACATAACATACTTGAGGCATCGAGCACAGTTTTGCTCATCACATAAAAAGCTTATAAAACCATGTGCGAGCAACTCAGCGTAAGATCACACAGCATACCTGAGGCATCGAGCACGGTTTTGCTTATAATCACTTTAAAACGAGGGAGTCATATGCGAGGATAGTCAGACCAAGATCACTTAGCAATACTCAATGGCCCTAGCATGATCCCAAAATCTAGTGCAAGCTCTCGAGTGGATCACACAGCTTCACTCAGCTCTAGCACCTTTTTCTTTTCTCGAAAATCCTTTTTAAAATGTATTGCGAGCAAGGCTGATAAATCTATCATTTCCATTTTGGCTTAAGCACAAGTTCACACAGAAAAGGAATAGATGGCTTCATTTACTAAGTATGAGTGAGAGGGCAATCTCCCTTCAATCTCTCGTTAAAAGTTTTTCATGCAAAATACTAAACCAGGAGCCTGTCTATTATACATACTTTCACAACAAGACAGTGAAGTCATGCAATTCATGCTTATAGGATTGTTCTCATACTTAGTTTCACATAGATATATCAATAACTATATACATTATCGTATTTATTTGCACACAGCAGGTAAGAAACATGCGTATAGCTACCTTTAATAGCTCGCATAAATCCCTTATCTCGAATCACGCTCGAATCGCTTTCCTTGGTTTCCAATGCTCGTGATCCGATCTTATCACTCCAATTATGTCTCCAAGAGCTACAATGATTTACAATTCTCATCAGTCTACTTTAATATGCTTCATTTTCACTTGCACGAAGTTCAATTCAATGCATTGGGCCATTTTACACTAATTTGGCGTCGTTATGTCTTACTGGACGTTACTCTTTCTTAAGTCCATTGCGATCGTTCTATCCATTTCTCGAGAATCCTTTAGACTCTTTAGGTCTATTGATTCACACTGAATCAGCATTAAGCTCTTAATGCCCCTAGTTCATCATTTTCTTTCTCTATGGCATTTTATCAAACACTTCTTATGCCCATTTTCAATCATCATCCATTCCAACATATGGATTTCACAATGTTATCTTAGAATCATCTATACATGCTTAATAACATCTCTACATGTTTAAATCATCATTAACTCCATGTCGTTTCAACTTTCTCCCACTAAGCCCATTCTAGGTCAGGGTTGTTTTAAGCATGTACAAGAATATTTCAGCCAACATTATATACACCAAATCACTCATCAAAATGTCTAGATTAACATATTAGAAGATGGTGTGTTGAAATCTTACTTAGCTTGCTTTTTCCTTTTGTCACGACCGCCCGTGACTTACCAAAAAGCACTACAAATTTTTTACTTTTTACGTACATTTCTCTTTACTAATGTTTGGGCTGTGATTCGGTATCAGTATCATCTGCCTTACTTACTATATCATTGATACATGCCAATATAAACTATCTATTGACTGTAAATACTTTTGTCTCATAATGGGCTCACATATATGAAATACAAATACATCCTCCATAATTTATATTATTTACATCACTATGCTGTTACATGTTTAAAGATAAGATCGTACGTGTGTATGTATACCTTTCGCTCAATGGGAGTGCAGCAGACACAAGGAATGCTAGACCTCAGTCGTGGTCAACTACTACGGACGCTCTGTAGAGATGGGGAAATAAAAAGGGGTGAGGTCACAGCTCAGTGAGGAAGTCAAGCAAGCAAGTAGACATCCACACTATCTGCTGAAAATAATGCTCTGCCTTGAAAATATTATTTCCTTAACTCACTTCAAAAGCATGAATTTTAAAAAATACATATAATTGTACATATTAAATCCCATGTACAAAATCATGTTGAGTTCTCAAAACATAGGCATTTCGTGTAAACAATGCATCTTTATAATTTCATAATGCTTTTAGATAAATCATGCCATTTATATTCAAATCACATTAAATATGGCATTTCAATCATTGATAACACATCAATCTGGGTTTCGACCCATCTCTCAGGTCTACTTGTATCATAAAATCAAGTGATATATCATGTGAGACTCGGTGGCTATATGCAATAATATCCTGGACTATGGCCATATCCTATAACGGTGATCCCAGGTTACACATATCTCGGTGTGTGGGGTAATCATTGCTACAACGGGAGGGGGTCAGTCCATCACAACCGCCAGCTATCAATTGTTCAACTCCATAACTCCACAACAATACACGGTATAGTGTACTCCGTGCCACTCGTACGGTACAATGTACACCCGTGGACCCTATCTCATGGTTGGGGTGCCTGCCATAGGTCTTAGCCCTCATACCATGGAAAATCAATGCCATGTCTCTAAATCCAAGTCTGAACATCTCAATAGTGTGACACTCAGTCTACACAGAGGAAATCGTCACGATTTTTCTAACATGTCTTAGATATCACAGTAAAACTACAATGCGTGCCTTTGAGTGCGACTCGCAGTCGACACTCCACTCAAACACTGTTTATGCATCTCAAATATCAAACACTAGTGCGAGTAAACCTCCAACACTAGGTCATGCATAGTTCTCATTTCAAACCAACTATGAGCAATCGCTCCAGTACCATGCTATGCATAAAACTCATCAAATCAAGTATGAGAAATCCCTCAAGTATTATGTTATGTATAAATCATGAAGAATCGAGTACGAGTAACATTCTAGCACTCTGTCATGCATCTCATGTAAAATTTGAGTACGAGCAATTCACTCCAGCACTTTGTCATGCATATCACATAAAACTGAGTACGAGCAATGCTCTAGTACTCTATCATGCATAAATCATATAAAACTGAGTACGAGCAACGTTCCAGTACTCTATCATGCATGTCATGGAAATCTTGTGCGAATCATACCTCAGCACTAATATATGTGGAAAAAATATGAAATCAAGTGTGAGCTGTGCTCCAGCATGATTTGCTCTCACATAATTCGATAGATGGCTCTTTTAAAGGGATGATTTTTAAAACATAAAAATCAGCACTATAAATTGTGCTATTTCTCATCAACCATGAAAAAATTAGCTCATCTACCTACTCTTCTACTAAACAGCAGTAACAACACTCATAATTATGGTTTCCATGCTTTTTACAACTTTTTTCAAAAGTTGACTTTTTTCCTAACTAGGGGTAAAATCGTAATTTGCCACTATCGGGTCGCTATAAATATTATTCACTTTCTCTAACCCTCAGAGTTTTTAAGTAAATGCAAAAGCAGATGAAAATATGTGCAGGTATCTTTAACTACTCGCAAAAGTCCCTTACCTCGGATCACATCACGTGACCTCACTTCCTCGGTGTTGCTCAATCTCGCAGTCTGATCAACTCCCAATATAAACTCCGAAGCTTCATATAACTATTCATAAGGTTAATTACACTTTTCCAACTGTATTACACATTTAATACAGTCCATTTCACTTAATGGGCCTGTTTACTCTTGTTAGGCTTTAACAACTCTTAATGGGCCTAACACCATCATAAGCCCATTTCACTTTACCATTCATTACGTTAGGCCTATTGGGCTTATGGGGCCCACCAACTCTTCTTGGGCTTGTTCGAGGCCCATAACACCTCATTGGGGCAAGACCACATCGGCTTGGCCCATTGGCCTTCTCGGCCATGGCATGTGACTGAGACCCACCATGTCGTCGGTCATGTAACACCATGCCACTCATGGCCATTTGCTAGCCAATTCACTTAGACATTTTATCAAACACTTAGTTGGCATGTCTTAAGCCTTTGATATAGTTCATGTTGGCATTTTATCAAACACCTTATATGCCAACATCATACAACTATCCCTATGAACATTTTGATTATAACTAACCATGCCATAATCATGTATACATGCATATCAACCTATACATGTCTTAAAATCACATTAGCATTTATCAAAATTCATATACCAACTTTCGACCATAACATGTTCATAGTGATTTCATGTGTTTCAATCCATAAAACTCACCAAGCTTATACTTCTCACTTTGGCTGAAACTTCCTTGATTTTTGTCTCTCTCAATATGGCTCCTTGATAACTGATTCCAACATATGTTATTCATCTCTCAATATGGAACAACTTTCATAAAGATCACTTTTCCAAATATGTCTCTAACCTTGTGATTTCTAGTGAGAGAAAGCTTGAAAACTATTTGGTTATGGTTTCTTCACTTTGCCGAAAATGAAAGGATGAAGATGATTATGTGTTGGATGGTATTTATAAGCCAAAGACTTAGCCATTAAGTCACCAATTTCAGCCACCTTAATTGACTTTTAATGGGTTAAGGTTAAGGTTATGAAATTGAATTTTGCTACCTTTGTTTAAGTGATGGTTAGCAAATTGAATTTTTCTACCTTTTATTAATGGTTTTTAACTTATACTAATAGGCTTTCAGTTTGTGCTCCTCTTTTGGGCTTTTGGGTTGAAAATGTTTCTACCAATTAGGCCTTTAATTGTCTTCATATTGGGCCCACCAAATGGCCCAACAATTTTGCCCATTGGGCTTTCCAAATTCGACCTACACTTGTTTATACCTTAATGGGCTTTAAAATTCCAACTTTGGCCCATTGCATTTTTACCCATTAAATTTAATCCGGAATTCATCCAAATAAATTTTCCTTACTTCAGGGGATGAATATCTTGTATTCCAACTAAAAATATTTTTCACCAATTTTTTCTCCATACTTGGGTTAATTTCTAACTATGGTTAGCCAATTATGGTCAAAGTCCACTTTTCTTAACCATTGACCACGTTTGACTTTTTTCTCAAAAATCCAAAAGTGTCACTTTCCATGGTTCACACTCTCGCCTTTATGTTTTGGCTATTTCCAAGAGGCAAATATATCAAATACCCCTCAAACGGACCATTTCGGACTCGTTTAGCCCCCTTTTGGCATTTCCTCTACTTCAATGTGTTCGGGACCAAATCAAATCGACTTTCCTTCTTGAGTCTCTATATTTTCACATCATAAGTTCTTCTCTTCAGTCAGAATGATTCAGATCCTCTCGATTTAGCCTAAGGCTTTGATAGCCCTTATTCGGCTTTTACGTAGCGTATATGTGTTTAGTCACTTTACTTACAATTTCATTGTAGTAAATACTCTTCTTATGATTCAACCAGCATAATAAATGTTCATACTTATATGAATCATAAGGGATAAGCTACATTAAAATTCGGGTCTTACAATTCTCCCTAACTTAAGAAATTTGGTCCTCCAAATTAGAACCAAGTCATACCTCAAATAAAAAAGGGTACTTCTCACGCATCAGGCTCTCTAGCTCTCAAGTAGCCTCTTCTAAAGTGTGGTGCTACCAGAGAACCTTAACCAAAATGATCGTATTTGATAGCAATACCTTTTCCTTCCTACCCAATATCTGAATCGGCTTCTCAACATATGACATGTCTTCTCTGAGCTCCAACAGCTCATATCTAATCACGTGTCAGATCCATGTGATACTTCCAAAGCATCAAAATGTGGAAGACATTATGGACACCTGATAAGTTCGATGGCAACGCCAATCTATAGGCCTTATCTCCCACTCGATCAAGTATCTCAAATGGTCCAATGTAGCAAGGAATTGGTTTACTTCTCACTATACCTTTGGAAGGAGAAACCTTCAGAAACACTAACTCGCCGACTGTAACTCTAGTGCCCTCCGTCTCTTATCAGCATAACTTTTCTGTCTACTCTGGGTGGTTTGTAATCTATCGCATATCGACCGAACATCCTCAAAGGCTTTCGTGACTAAACCAATAACAAAAATCATTCGGTCACCCATTTCTTCCCAACCAATAGGGGAATTACATCTACGACCATACAAAGCTTCATGCTGTGCCATCTTGATACTCGAATGATAACTGTCGTTGTAGGCGAATTCGGCTAGTTGAAAATGATCATCCTTGGAGCCTCTAAAATCTAACACAGATGCTCTCAACACATCCTCCAGAGTCTGTACAGTCCTCTCTGACTAACCATCTATCTTAGGATAGAAAGCGGTGCTCAAACTCAATTGGGTTCCTATGGCTTCCTGAAAATGTTCCCAAAATTGGGAAGTGAAGCAGGAATCTCTATCCAAAACTATGCTCACTGGAATACCATGAAACCTCACTACCCCGCGTTCATACAACTCTGCCAATGAACTCAGAGTATCGGTAGCTCTCATAGCTAGGAAGTGGGCTGACTTCGTCAGTCTATCCGTGATCACCCATAATGCATCGTGATTCCTGCAAGTCTTCGGTAAACCTATGGTGAAATCCATGGTGATATGCTCCCATTTCCATATTGGTATAGGTAGAGGCTGCAATAACCATGCAGGCTTCTAATGCTCTACCTTCACCTTTTGACATACTAGACATCTCACTATAGCCTCTACAGCATCATTATTGATACCCGACCACCAATACACCTTTTAGAGATTCTTATACATCTTGTTACTCCCCAGATGTAAAGTGTACCTCAAAAAATGAGCTTTCAACAAAATAAGTCTCCTTAGCTCTGGGTACTCGGGAACACACAATCTAACTCTGAACCTCAGTAGTCCATCATAACTCAACTCAAAATCAGTCATTATGCCACTCTGTATCTAACTAATCACATCACTACAATATGGATCAGTATGTTGAGCCTGTCTAATCCTATCCAACAGATCTAGCTCCAAGCATAGACTAGCAATCATTTAGTCCGTATCGATGTCAAAAAGCACAACTCCCAAACTGAAGCTAGCAAACTGCTCTAGCAACTCGTGTTCCCTGACCATCATATATGATACCATCCCAAGGCTCTTCCTGCTAAATGCATTCATTATAACATTAGCCTTACCGAATGATAAAGTATCTCACAATCATCATCCCACATAAGTGCAACATTCTTTCTAGTGAGACGGGTCAATAGAGCAGCTAACATCTAAAATCCCTCAATAAATCTCCGATAGTAACCAACTAAACCCAAAAAACTTCTGATCTCGGTGACTGTCTTAGGCTATTCCCACTGAACTACAGCCTCAATCTTAGATAGGTCCACTGACACACCATCCCTCGACACAACGTGTCCCAAAAATGAGATCTCAGTCAACCAGAAGTCACACTTACTGAGTTTAGCATACAACTCCTTTCGAAAAGTCTATAATGTAATCCTCAGGTGCTGCTCATACTCCTCTTGAGATTTTGGATACACCACGATGTCATCGATAAAGGAGATAACAAACCGATCTAAGTATGGCTTGAACACATCGTTCATCAAAGCCATAAAACTGCGAGAGCATTCATCAGTCCAAATGGCATAACCAAGAACTCATAATGGCCATATCGGGTCCTAAATACTGTCTTGGGTACATCTTCACTCCAAATTCTCAGCTACTGGTACCCAGACCTCAGATCAATCTTAAAAAAGATCTACGCTCACCGAAGCTGATCCAACAAATCATCAATCCGTGGAAGGGGATACCTATTCTTGATGGTAGCCTTATTCAAATATTTGTAGTCAATATACAATTGGAAGCTTCCATCCTTCTTATTCACAAACAAAACTGGTACTTCTCAAGGCAGAACACTCAGTTTGATAAACCCCCTATCCAACAGTTCTTGGAACTATCTCTTAAGTTCCCCAAACTCAATTAAGGCTATGCGATACGATGGTTTTCAAAATAGGCTTGGCACCAGGCAGCAAATCTATACAGAATCTTCATCTCTCTGTCTGGTGGTAACCCTGGCAATTCATCCGAAAAACATCTGAAAACTCCCTAACCACAAGGATATCTTCCAACTTCGGATGCGCCTTATCTGTATCAATCACGTATGTAATGAAACCTTCAACATTTTGATTCTTAGTCAGTATAGTAAATCATTTTACTAAATACTGCAACTACTTCATTCATTTCTTTTCAGTAAACTTTACAATATCTTTCACAGGGGTAGGAAACATAGCCGTCTTAGCATAACAATCTAAAACAACATGGTTTGCAGTTAAACAATCCATTCCTAGGATTACATCAAAATCGCTCATACTTAGCAAAATTAGATTAGCTGTCATATCCTTTTCCCCTACTCTTCAGCTTTTACTCTCCTTCTTAGAGCAGAAGTATCAACTAGAGCTCTCTTTAGCTCATTGCCCTTTTGTGGGGCAGTCTTAATCATCTCTGGGCAAGCCCTATCATTTGCCCTGGTTTCCCACATCAAAAACATATAATAGGAGTCACTGGACAAGGTCTATCTCCATGATATCGACCACATCTACTGTACTGCTCAGTAATAGGCCTTTGTCCTCTAATCATGACTCCCTTTGCTGAAGCTATAGCTAGATAAGCAGAAGGTCTAACAGGTCTCTCTTGTACCTCCTCAATCTATGGTCTCTTACCGAAGAGTCTCCTCCCTTATCGATAACTGAAACATCTATCTCTAATTGGCCTCTTCCTATCTTTATCTCGACTCTAGGTAACCGTCCAGGACTCAGAGGCATTCCTCTCATAGTCCTGCTCACAGAGTTACACCTTGCGCACTGCCTAATCATATGTAGAGGTATCAAATGGTACCAATCTAGACCGTAGTACCAGTCTTAGTCCATCAATAAATTTATGAACCTTTTCTGGTCTCACTATACATAGTGTCGGGGTTATACCTTCCAAGGGATATGAATCGTGTCTCATACTCATCTACTAACAGACTCCCCTGGATCAACCCCAAGAAATCCATCTGCAGCTTTCGTTATGTTGTATCTGGAACAAACTGCCTCCTGAAGGTATCCAAAAATAACTCCCAACTAATCTCAGTGTGTCGGGCTCTTAATATCAGCCTGGTGGACTTCTACCAATGCTCTGTCGTTCCCTTCAGTAGGAACGCAATAAATGCGACCATCTCTAAAGTCGTACACTCAAAGAATCCTTACAACTTCTCGATCTCTCCAATCCAATCCTCCGTAATCACTAGGGCCTCGACCCCACTAAACAACGACTGTCCAAACTTTTGGAACTACTGTAACCTATCAAGACCACAACCGTAGCCCAGTCCACTATTACCCTGTATTGGAGTAATACGAGTATCTATAGGTTGTGGCATCTGAAGTGGTTATGCAGGTGTATCAGGTGCAGCTGCCTTTCCAGTCGCAGTCCTTGCATCCTGTCCCTATCTACCTGGCATAGTCTGTACTAATAACTCTACTATTGTCAGGACCCCAGTTTCAATCCTTGACTTTAACCAAAAACCACAATAAATTTTTCGCATTTTTAACTTACCTTTCCTCTCTTCACTGGTTGGGCTGTGATTCGATGTCAGAGTCTTCACTTACCATAATATCCATTCTCATACATATATGTCAACATATTAATTCTGACTGTAGTTGCTTTTATTATACATGTAAGATTTTATAAAATCTAATACGATTACATTCCCCATAATATATAACGTATACATCACTGTGCTGTTTCTATGTTTAGATACACAACTGTACATAATAAGTATACCTGATGAATCGATAGGAACTAGCAATGGACTCTGGGACATCTCCCACGATAACTCTCGCTCTACTGACGCTCTGTAGAGAGATGTAAAGAAAGGGGGTGAGCATAACGCGCTCAGTAAGGAAATCAGGCAAGCAAGTAGATATCCACACTATCTACTCAAAATAGTGCTATGCCTTGAAAACATTATTTCCTTAACTCACTTTAAAAGCATGTCTTGAAATATAATATATATACTTGTACAGAATAAATCTCATGTACAGAAATCATGCTTTATTTCTCAAATGTAGGCATGTAGTGCAAAACAATGCATTGCATATAAATCATGCCTTTATGTAAATCATGCCATGTATATTTAAATCACATATAAATATGGCATCAAATGATTCACAACACAAATCGGAGTCCGACCCATCCCTCAGGTCTGTCCGCAGTTTGAATCAGTCAATTAATGTGATATATCATGTGAGACTCTGTGGTAAATACAAATAGTATCCTGGATTATGATCATATCCTAAAATGTGATCCCAAGCAACACAGATCTCGGTGTGCGGGGCATCACTGCTGTAACGGGAGGATGGTCAGTCCAATGTCAACCGCCAGCTACGTAACACACGGTACAGCGTACACCTCGTGCCCCGGGCACGGTACAAAGTACACCCGTGGACCCTCATAGCCAGGGTCTTTAGCCCTCGAAACCATGGAAATCCTCATAGCCAGGGTCTTTAGCCCTCGAAACCATGGAAATAAGTATACCACGTCTATATCAACCTCATGCGGATATCCTCTCTAGCTATGACACACAGTCACACCAGGAATCAGGCATGGGTTTCAACATGTATTACATATCACATACAGTGTGCGTCTTGAGTGCGACTCACAGTCGTTACTCCGCTCAAACACTGTTTCACATCATAAAACTCAACTCTAGTGCGAGTAAACCTCCAGCAACTAGGTCAATGCATAGTTTATGTATTAAATCAAGTACGAGCAATAGCTCCCAGTACTATGCTATGCACAATATCAAAATCAAGTACGAGCAATCGCTCCCAGTACTATGTCATGTATAAACCATGAAGAATCGAGTACGAGCCAATCGCTCCAGCACTCTGTCATGCATATATCATTCAAAGCTGAGTACGAGTAAAACTCCAGTACTCTATCATGCATGTCATGAAAATCTAGTGCGTATCAAAATCCAGCACTAATGTTATGTGGAAAACATATGAATCCCAGTGCGAGCTGTGCTCTAGCACGATTCATTCTCACATAATATGATAGATGGCTATTTAAAAGGGATTGTTTATAAAACATCAAAATCAGCACTAAAAGTGTGCTTAAGTCATATCAACCTTAAAATCATTAGCCCATCTATTTATTTTCATGCTAATAGCATTTAAACACTCACAATAGTATTTTCCATGCTTTTTGCAACTTCTCACAAAAGTTGACTTTTTGACTAACTAGGGGCAAAATCGTAATTTGCCACTATCGGGTCGCAATATTTATTATTCACTTTCTCTGACCCTCAGAGTTTTTAAGTGAATGCAGAAGCAGTTGAAAATACGTGCAGGTATCTCTAACTACTCGCAAAAGTCCCTTACCTCGGATCACGTCAAGTGACCTCGCTTCCTCGGTGCTGCTAAATTCCGCAGTCCAATCAGCTCTCGATGTAAACTCCGGAGCTGTAAATAACCATTCCTCAGGTTAATTATCATTTTCCTACTGTATTACACATTAATACAGTTTAATTTCCCTTAATGGGCCTTAAAAATCCTTAATGGGCCTTAATCCGTATTAAGCCCGTTTTCCACTTATTATTTCCCTTCATCAGGGTCTATCGACTCATTGGGCCTATCAATACCCATTGGGCTTTATTCCAAGCTCTTTGGATAGCCCGTATATCATTTACGA
Source organism: Firmiana major (assembly GCA_033439115.1). NCBI lineage: Eukaryota > Viridiplantae > Streptophyta > Magnoliopsida > Malvales > Malvaceae > Firmiana > Firmiana major. The sequence continues at coordinate 34,707,929 of CM065907.1, read as the reverse complement.
CATTTAATTCAAAATTCCAATTATAATTCACTAAATACGGAATTTAATCCGAAATGCGTAAAATAAATCTTAAATACGCAATAATCACATAATTTATCGTAAATGAACTTTACTTACCCGAGAATATGCGATGGTACGCAAATCGAAGTTCGATCGGGCTTCCGTTCGAAATTTATCGTCGAACTGCACAATTTATTATATTTAACTCCGGGTCAATTTTCGATTAAATATAATTTAAATAAATTCATCGGAAATCAAATCGGTCACTTTTGACCTCGTATCGACTTACCCGAAGTCCGGTGAAATCCCAAAAATTTTCCTTTTCCTTTTTCTTTCTTTTTCCTCTTTTTCCCCTTTTCTCCTTGGCTGAACCGGTCCGGTCCGATTTAGCACAGAACTTTCTCCCCTGAACCGCCGACCGGTTCAGGCATCCTTTGGCCGTTCCGACGTATTCCGGCCGGTTCCCGACGCATCACCACCGCAGTTCGGCGCGCCTAAGCCTGGGCAACACTCAGCTGGGCTCGATCGGGACCAAGCACCGCCGGTGGCCGCCGGATTCCTTCTTTTCCTCCGCTGCTTCTCCTCTTCGATTCGTCGGCGTCCGGCGTCGGTGGAGGTCGTGATCGGTGCCGATGGGCGCGCACGGTGCCGGGCTTCCTTTTCCGGTCACTTGCCTGCCCGTGGGGTGGCCGGTGCTCGCCGTCCGGTGGTCATCTCCCTCGGGTCGGCTTCACGCGATTTCTCTCTTCTCTCTCCCCGTGTTTTCTCTTCAGATTTCGTTTCTCTTTTTTTTTTTATAATATATTTTTATTATTATTTTACTATAAATAATAATAAAAATCCTATAAATATCCCATAAATATCCCAAAAATATCTCTAAAAATCATATTAAATTCATTTAATCTGTAAATGAATTTATCAGTCCGCTTTTACCTTTTCGGTATATTTTTCCACTATTTTTGGGCTCATTTTTCGAGGCAAAAATTCCGATAAATTCTAATAAATTTATATCTTGATCAATTGGGCTCGAAATTAAATATTTTCTTCGATTTTGATCAAGATTCCTCAATTTCATATTTTTAATGAAATTGTCTTATCGAAATTATACTGAATTTCAGTCATTTGACCGTTTTACCTCTGCACTCGTTTCGGGAATTAACTTAACCCTTATCTCGCTGTTATGTAGCTTACATGCATTTTTAATTTCTCAAATAGTCGATTGCTTGATAGTAAATACTCTTCTTATGATTCAACCATAATTACATAGTGTTCATACACATAGGAATCATAAGGAAATAAGCTACAAAAAATCCGGGTCTGACAATCCTCCCCCACTCAGAAAATTTGGTCCTCCAAATTAGAACCAAGTCAGTCCTCAAATAGGTGAGGGTACTTCTCTCGCATCAGACTCTCTAGCTCCCAAGTAGCTTCCTCTGAAGTATGATGCTGCCAGAGAATCTTCATTAATCTGATGGTCTTCGATCTCAATACCTTCTCCTTCCTATCCAATATCCGAATCGGTCTCTCAACATATGACATGTCCTCTCGGAGCTCCAAAGGCTCGTAACTAATCACATGTGACGGATCCGGGTGATACTTCCGAAGCATCGATATGTGGAAGACGTTGTGGACACCTGATAAGTCCGGTGGCAATGCCAACCTATACGCCTTATCTCCCACTCGATCAAGTATCTCAAAGGGTCCAATGTAGCGAGGATTTAGTTTCCCTCTCTTCCCAAATCTCGCTATGCCCTTGGAAGGATAAACTCTCAGAAATACGGACTCACCAACTGCAAACTCTAGTGGCCTACGTCTCCTGTCAGCGTAACTCTTCTGTCTGCTCTGAGCTGTCCTCAGTCTCTCTACTATCAATCGGACGTCCTCAGATGCTTGTGTAACCAAGTCAGGAGCAAAAATCTTACGGTCACCCACTTCTTCCCATCCAATGGGGGAACGACATCTATGGCCATACAAAGCCTCATACGGTGCCATCCCGATACTCGAATGATGACTGTTGTTGTAGGCGAACTTGGCTAGTGGCAGGTGGTCATCCCAGGAGCCTCCATAGTCTAGTACACATGCTCTCAACATGTCCTCCAGAGTCTGTATAGTCCTCTCTGACTGACCATCTGTCTGAGGATGGAAAGCGGTACTCAAACTCAACTGGGTTCCCATGGCTTCCTGAAAATGTCCCCAAAAGTGGGATGTGAAGCGGGAATCCCTATCAGAGACTATGCTCACTGGTACACCGTGTAACCTCACTACCTCGCGTACATACAGTTCTGCTAATGAACTCAGAGTATCGGTAGCTCTCATAGCTAGGAAGTGGGCTGACTTCGTCAGTCTATCAACGATCACCCATATAGCATCGTGATTCCTGCGGGTCCTCGGTAAACCCATCACGAAATCCATGGTGATGTGCTCCCATTTCCATGTCGGTATAGGTAGAGGCTGCAACAATCCTGCAGGTTTCTGATGCTCTACCTTCACCTGCTGACATACGAGACACTTTGCCACGAAGTCTGCTACATCTCTCTTCATACCTGACCACCAGTATACCTTCCGGAGGTTCTGATACATCTTGTTACTCCCCGGATGTAAAGTATACCTTGACGAATGAGCTTCCGCCAATATCAATCTCCTGAGTCCTGGATCCTCGGGAACACACAATCTGCCTCTGAACCTCAGTAGTCCATCAGAACTCAACTCAAAATCAGTCACGGTGCCCTTCTGCATCTGACTACTCACATCCATACAAAATGGATCAGTCTGCTGAGCCACTCTAATCCTGTCCAACAGGTCCGGCTCCAAGCGTAGACTAGCTATCACATAGCCTGTATCCATGTCAGAAGGCACGACTCCCAAACTGAGGCTAGAAAACTGCTCTAGCAAATCATGCTCCCTAACCATCATATACGATACCATCCCCAGGCTCTTCCTGCTCAAGGCATCGGCTACAACGTTAGCCTTACCCGGATGATAAAGTATCTCACAATCGTAGTCCTTCAGAAGCTCTAGCCATCTTCTCTGTCTCATGTTCAGCTCCTTCTGCGAGAACAGATACTTGAGGCTCTTGTGGTCGGTAAATATCTGGAACTTCTCGCCATATAAGTAGTGGCGCCATACCTTCAACGCAAACACTACTGCAGCTAGCTCCAAATCGTGGGTCGGATAGTTCTTCTCATGATCCTTCAACTGTCTGGATCCATAAGCAACTACCTTCCCGTCTTGCATCAATACGCAGCCCAGTCCCTGATGCGAAGCATCGGTATATACTGCAAATCCTCCTGAGCTGGTAGGGATAGTGAGAATCGGAGCGGTGGTCAATCGACGCTTCAACTCCTCAAAGCTCTTCTCACAATCCTCGTTCCATATGAACGGTGCACTCTTTCGAGTAAGACGTGTCAACGGAGCAGCCAACTTCGAAAATCCCTCAACGAATCTCCGATAGTATCCAGCTAAACCCAGAAAACTCCTGATCTCAGTGACTGTCTTCGGCTGTTCCCACTGAACTACAGCCTCTATCTTGGATGGATCAACTGATACACCATCTCTCGATACGACATGTCCCAAAAACGAGATCTGTGACAACCAAAAGTCACACTTGCTGAGCTTAGCATATAACTCATGCTCCCGTAACGTCTGCAACACGATCCTGAGGTGCTCCTCATGCTCCTCCTTGGATCTCGAATACACCAATATATCATCGATGAAGACGATAACAACTGGTCCAAGTATGGCTTGAACACATCGTTCATCAAAGCCATGAAAGCAGCTGGAGCATTCGTCAATCCGAATGGCATGACCAAGAACTCATAGTGGCCATATCGGGTACGAAATGCTGTCTTGGGTACATCTCCACTCCGAACCTTCAGCTGATGATACCCAGACCTCAGGTCAATCTTGGAAAAGACCTGTGCTCCCTGTAGCTGATCTAGCAAGTCGTCAATGCGTGGAAGGGGGTATCTATTCTTGATGGTGGCCTTATTCAACAATCGGTAGTCTATACACAATCGGAGGCTCCCATCCTTCTTCCTCACAAACAAAACCGGTGCTCCCCAAGGTGAAACACTCGGTCGTACAAAGCCCCTATCCAACAGCTCCTGTAACTGTCTCTTGAGCTCCTCCAGCTCGACTAAGGCCATGCGATAAGGTGGTCTCGAAATAGGTTCCGTACCAGGTACCAGATCTATACAAAACTCCATCTCTCTGTCTGGTGGTAACCCTGGCAATTCATCCGGGAAAACATCTGGGTACTCACTGACCACAGTGATATCTGTCAACTCCGGATGTGCCTTATCCATATCTACCACGTACGCAATGAAACCTTGATATGTTGAAGGTTTTCTAAATCAGAAGTCATCTAATAATCATATCTACTCCTTTCATTTATCTTTATTAAACTTTACAACATATCTAGTAGGGTTAGGAAACATAACTGTCTTAGCGTAACAGTCTAAAACAGCATGGTTTGCAGATAGCCAATCCATTCCTAATATTATATCAAAGTCGCTCATACTTAGTAATATTAGATTGGCTGTCATCTCCTTATCCCCTACTCTCAACTTGCAGTCATTATATACATATTCTACAACTTGACTACTATTCATAGGCATACTTATCAACATCAACATACATAATGGTGTACGCTCTACATGTCTTGCTAACTTACATGCAAATGATGACGATACAAAAGAATGCGTGGCACCAGGATCAATTAAAACATATGCTTCAATATCATAAATCAAGATGTTACCTCGAATCACATCCGATGAAGCATCAGTTGTTCCCTGGTCCAAAGCATGTACTCGCCCTTGACCCATCACTTGTTTCCCTTTCTCCTCTGCCGTCGCTCTACCTCTCTGAGCAGACGTACCAGTTGGAGCTCTATCATACTCCATGCCCCTCTGTGGTGCAGTCACATATGGCGCTGAGCACTCTCTAGCCAGATGCCCCTGTTTCCCACATCGAAAACATACCATAGCACCCTGTGAACACGGTCTATCTCCATGTGATCTACTGCATCTTCTGCACTGATCTGCAGCAGGTCTCTGTCCTCCTATGACAATGCCCTTTGCTGGGGCTACAGTCGAATAAGCAGGAGATCTAGCATATCTATCTCGTGTTCCCTCTATCCGTGATCTCTTACCGAAGGATTTCTTTCCCCCTCGATAACTAAAATCTCTAGCCGGCCTCTTCTTCTGCAAGTCTTGGCTACGACTAAACTTCCCAAACTCGGAAGCATTCCTCTCGTAGTCCTGCTCACATAGTTGCGCCCTGCGCACTGCCTCCTCATAGGTCACTATGTCCAGCGGAACCAACTTGGACCGTAGCACCGGTCTCAACCCGTCGATAAATCTGTGGACCTTCCTGGTCTCACTATACATAGTATCCGGGTCGTATCTCCCTAGGGATAGGAATCGAGTCTCATACTCGTCCACCGATAAACTCCCCTGGTTGAGTCTCAAAAACTCTGCCTGTAACTTCCGCTGTGCTGTGTCAGGAATAAACTGCCTCCTAAAGGCCTCCCGAAATATATCCCAAGTGATATCTGTGTGTCGGGATCTCAATATATGTCGGGTGGACTTCCACCAATGCTTTGCAGCTCCCTTCAGTAGGAATGCAGCAAACGCGACCATCTCCGAGGTCGTACACTCGAAGAATCCATAGAGCTTCTCTAGCTCTGCCAACCACTCCTCCGCAGCTACGAGGTTCTTGACCCCACTAAATGATGGAGGTCTAAACTTCTAGAACTCCCTCAACCGATGCAAGTCACATCCATATCCTAATCCACTACCACCCGAAACCGGTGGGGGTGTAGGAGTATCTACAGTCCTCTGTGCATCAGCTGTCTGCGTAGGTGTATCAGGGGCAACTGCCTCTCCTGTAGCAGCTCCTGCCTCCTGTCTCTGCCTACCTGGCATCGTCTGTGCTAGTATCTGTATAATAGTCTTGAGACCACGCTCTAATCTCGTGAAGCGCGTCTCGGCACACTCGGGTGCCTCAGTAGCACCTGCAGTCTCATGCGCAGGTAATGGCCTGGCAGCGGCTCGTCCCTCGGGTCTCTCTCCCCGGCCTCGAGCCCTACCTCTCATACCTCTACCACTACGCGTATTTGCCATTTAGGCAAAGTTCCTGCATTCATAATAATGAATTAGTCCATCTTCTATCCGGTATACACAGTTATATCTAAACACAGCACAGTACTATGGGGATGTACACTTTCCTATTTTCTAACACCGACTCACATCAGACCAACCTCGGCTCTGATACCATCCTGTCAGCGACCCCAGTTTCAATCCTTGACTTTAACCAAAAACCACAATAAATTTTTCGCATTTTTAACTTACCTTTCCTCTCTTCACTGGTTGGGCTGTGATTCGATGTCAGAGTCTTCACTTACCATAATATCCATTCTCATACATATATGTCAATATATTAATTTTGACTGTAGTTGCTTTTATTATACATGTAAGATTTTATAAAATCTAATACGATTACATTCCCCATAATATATAACGTATACATCACTGTGTTGTTTCTATGTTTAGATACACAACTGTACATAATAAGTATACCTGATGAATCGATAGGAACTAGCAGTGGACTCTGGGACACTCTCCCACGATAACTCTCGCTCTACTGACGCTCTGTAGAGAGATGTAAAGAAAGGGGGTGAGCATAACGCGCTCAGTAAGGAAATCAGGCAAGCAAGTAGATATCCACACTATCTACTCAAAATAGTGCTATGCCTTGAAAACATTATTTCCTTAACTCACATTAAAAGCATGTCTTGAAATATAATATATATACTTGTACTGAATAAATCCCATGTACAGAAATCATGCTTTATTTCTCAAATGTAGGCATGTAGTGCAAAACAATGCATTGCATATAAATCATGCCTTTATGTAAATCATGCCATGTATATTTAAATCACATATAAATATGGCATCAAATGATTCACAACACAAATCGGAGTCCGACCCATCCCTCAGGTCTGTCCGCAGTTTAAATCAGTCAATTAATGTGATATATCATGTGAGACTCTGTGGTAAATACAAATAGTATCCTGGATTATGATCATATCCTAAAATGTGATCCCAAGCAACACAGATCTCGGTGTGCGGGGCATCACTGCTGTAACGGGAGGATGGTCAGTCCAATGTCAACCGCCAGCTACGTAACACACGGTACAGCGTACACCTCGTGCCCCGGGCACGGTACAAAGTACACCCGTGGACCCTCATAGCCAGGGTCTTTAGCCCTCGAAACCATGGAAATCCTCATAGCCAGGGTCTTTAGCCCTCGAAACCATGGAAATAAGTATACCACGTCTATATCAACCTCATGCGGATATCCTCTCTAGCTATGACACACAGTCACACCAGGAATCAGGCATGGGTTTCAACATGTATTACATATCACATAGAGTGTGCGTCTTGAGTGCGACTCACAGTCGTTACTCCGCTCAAACACTGTTTCACATCATAAAACTCAACTCTAGTGCGAGTAAACCTCCAGCAACTAGGTCAATGCATAGTTTATGTATTAAATCAAGTACGAGCAATAGCTCCCAGTACTATGCTATGTACAATATCAAAATCAAGTACGAGCAATCGCTCCCAGTACTATGTCATGTATAAACCATGAAGAATCGAGTACGAGCCAATCGCTCCAGCACTCTGTCATGCATATATCATTCAAAGCTGAGTACGAGTAAAACTCCAGTACCTATCATGCATGTCATGAAAATCTAGTGCGTATCAAAATCCAGCACTAATGTTATGTGGAAAACATATGAATCCCAGTGCGAGCTGTGCTCTAGCACGATTCATTCTCACATAATATGATAGATGGCTATTTAAAAGGGATTGTTTATAAAACATCAAAATCAGCACTAAAAGTGTGCTTAAGTCATATCAACCTTAAAATCATTAGCCCATCTATTTATTTTCATGCTAATAGCATTTAAACACTCACAATAGTATTTTCCATGCTTTTTGCAACTTCTCACAAAAGTTGACTTTTTGACTAACTAGGGGCAAAATCGTAATTTGCCACTATCGGGTCGCAATATTTATTATTCACTTTCTCTGACCCTCAGAGCAGAAGCAGTTGAAAATACGTGCAGGTATCTCTAACTACTCGCAAAAGTCCCTTACCTCGGATCACGTCAAGTGACCTCGCTTCCTCGGTGCTGCTAAATTCCGCAGTCCAATCAGCTCTCGATGTAAACTCTGGAGCTGTAAATAACCATTCCTCAGGTTAATTATCATTTTCCTACTGTATTACACATTAATACAGTTTAATTTCCCTTAATGGGCCTTAAAAATCCTTAATGGGCCTTAATCCGTATTAAGCCCGTTTTCCACTTATTATTTCCCTTCATCAGGGTCTATCGACTCATTGGGCCTATCAATACCCATTGGGCTTTATTCCAAGCTCTTTGGATAGCCCGTATATCATTTACGACATTTAATTCAAAATTCCAATTATAATTCACTAAATACGGAATTTAATCCGAAATGCGTAAAATAAATCTTAAATACGCAATAATCACATAATTTATCGTAAATGAACTTTACTTACCCGAGAATATGCGATGGTACGTAAATCGAAGTTCGATCGGGCTTCCGTTCGGAATTTATCGTCGAACTGCACAATTTATTATATTTAACTCCGGGTCAATTTCCGATTAAATATAATTTAAATAAATTCATCGGAAATCAAATCGATCACTTTTGACCTCGTATCGACTTACCCGAAGTCCGGTGAAATCCCAAAAATTTTCCTTTTCCTTTTTCTTTCTTTTTCCTCTTTTTCCCCCTTTCTCCTTGGCTGAACCGGTCCGGTCCGGTTCAGCACAGAACCTTCTCCCCTGAACCGCCTACCGGTTCAGGCATCCTTTGGCCGTTCCGACGTATTCCGGTCGGTTCCCGACGCATCACCACCGCAGTTCGGCGCGCCTAAGCCTGGGCAACACTCGGCTGGGCTCGATCGGGACCAAGCACCGCCGGTGGCCGCCGGATTCCTTCTTTTCCTCCGCGGCTTCTCCTCTTCGATTCGCCGGCGTCCGGCGTCGGTGGAGGTCGTGATCGGTGCCGATGGGTGCGCACGGTGCCGGGCTTCCTTTTTCGGCTGCTTGCCTGCCCGTGGGGTGGCCGGTGCTCGTCGTCCGGTGGTCATCTCCCTCGGGTCGGCTTCACGCAATTTCTCTCTTCTCTCTCCCCGTGTTTTCTCTTCAGATTTCGTTTCTCTTTTTTTTTTTTTATAATATATTTTTATTATTATTTTACTATAAAATAATAATAAAAATCCCATAAATATCCCAAAAATATCTCTAAAAATCATATTAAATTCATTTAATCCATAAATGAATTTATCAGTCCGCTTTTACCTTTTTGGTATATTTTTCCACTATTTTTGGGCTCATTTTTTGAGGCAAAAATTTTGATAAATTTTAATAAATTTATATCTTGATCAATTGGGCTCGAAATTAAATATTTTCTTCGATTTTGATCAAGATTCCTCAATTTCATATTTTTAATGAAATTGTCTTATCGAAATTATACTGAATTTCAGTCATTTGACCGTTTTACCTCTGCACTCGTTTCGGGAATTAACTTAACCCTTATCTCGCTGTTATGTAGCTTACATGCATTTTTAATTTCTCAAATAGTCGATTGCTTGATAGTAAATACTCTTCTTATGATTCAACCATAATTACATAGTGTTCATACACATAGGAATCATAAGGAAATAAGCTACAAAAAATTCGGGTCTGACAACTATAGTCTCTAGGTTACGTTCTAATATCGTAAAACGGACCTCAGTACTCTCTGGTACCTCAGTGGGACTTGGAGTCTCATGATTAGGCAAAGACTTGTTTTGGCTCTCAGGCCTACCTTTACATCCTCGAGCCTTAGCTCTTATGAGACCCCATATATGTTTAACTTTGTATATATGTGAATGGAATTATAAAATGAATGATTTTGGATCAGGTAAATGTGAAATGAATACACGCGAGTTTCAAAGTGTGTAGCATGTGTAAGAAGGATATTTCCATGAGTGGAATGTGAATATATTAAGTTTTGAGTGGTGTGGTAAAATGGAATGAAATTGCATGAGTTGTGTGAATTTTGGTACTTCTATTTCATCATGTATTCTATATCTTTGGTTATACGAAGAATACACATAAGTTTGAATGTGTATAAAGTATGAATGGATGTCATTTTTAAGTCTTAAAGGTGATCGGATGAGAAAATGACTATGGCAGCAAAATGTATGAAGTTTGGTATGAGTTACTGCAGAAAACTACAGTAAAATCTGAAAAATATGAATGCCAGATCGATCTGATAGGATGAGAGATCGATCTGCAAGAGCTAAAAATGCTCTTATTCAAGCAATGGAATAGGGCAAATCGATCTCCAATAGGGCCAAATCGATCTACTAAACATTTTATAATAAGAAGATCGATTCTTAAGGCAAGCAAATCGATTTCCTTAGCTCTCAGGTTGGAGTAGATCGATCTCCTCCTTAGCCAGATCGATCTCCTTAACTCTTTGCTTGAGACAGATCGGTCTCAAGCCCTCGACAGATCGGTCTCAAGCCCTCGACAGATCGATCTCATGCCTTCAAAATATCGTGAAAAAAAGGGATTTAAGTGGACCAGATTGATCTCCACCCAATACAGATCAACCTCATCAAGCAAATTCTAAAAATAGGAGCAGTTAAAATTTACATTTCACAAGAGCAACCATTTCCTTTCCATTTTTAACCCAACACCTAGCTTTCTCACTCCTAAATCCATCAATTTTCATAAAGATTTGAGGGAAGGTTAGATACATAGTTGTTCACATTAAAGAGAAGAACAACATAGCTTGGAGGCATTTCCCCATTTGTTGGATTTAAGGAACAAGGGGCATTTCCATTTGGAGCAAGAAGGAAATCCAAAGAGGTGAGTTTCTGAAGCACCAACTCAAGTACATTTGTTTAGTTATTGATTTTCGAGTTGATTGGTGTGCTTATTAATGGTAGAAACTATCTAGAATGCAATGGAACTATTATAACCTATAAATAGGTTAGTGTGAGAAAGTGAAATGTTTTGAAATTATTAATGAATAGGATACCTTAAGGTGATAATAGTGTTGTGGGTATGATTTTAAGATGGTGTTATGGAATGAATTTTGAGACTTACCCAAAAAGCGTAAAATGTGTATTTAAGACATTGGGTAAAATGCATAAATGATTGAGAGTAAGGGTAGCGCATTCCACATCAAGTCTTAAATAAGTAACTAAGTGAGTTACTAGATAAATCTGTTGAAAGGTTTAATGATGGCCAAATGCAAAAATGGGCCAAAACATTAATAAAATAGGGTCAATGAAATGTATTGGCTTGTTGAAGTCAAAATATGAGTTGGCAACATTAACTCAAGTGATTGGTGAATGATTTGCAGCTTTCGAGGATACACCAGAGCAAGTTGAGCCAAAGCACAAGAAGCTAAGAGGAAGAGAGTCGCACCCCGAGTAACTCGAGGTAAGGGAATTGTGTGGACTCTTAGAGATATCTGTGCGAAATTTGGGCGCATAATGCTTTTCTAGAATGCATGTGGTGATAGGAAATGAAATAGGTGATTGAAGGGAAAGAGTTGGGTTTTTGAGAAATGAGCATTAAAATAAAAGCCTGATGCTTTGAATATCCCATTTTATAGCTTTTTGATAAGTGATAGGTAGGTTGGTTGACATTTGAAATGATTTGCAAAAGAAATGAATTGATTTGGTTTAAAGCCCTGCTTTGCAAAGAGATGGGCCACTTACATGGATTTCATGAGAATGAAAGCGTGCTAGAGCATGACTCGCACGATAGTTGATGTGTTTTATATGCATGAGTGTTGGAGCTTAGCTCGTACTAGTTTTTCACATGGATTTCTATAATGTTGTGCTGGAGCTTAGCTCACATAGTTTTTATACTAGTTTTGGCATGGTGTTGGAGCATAGATCGCATTAGATGCCTACCACACTTGTTGTCGTGCTTGAGATTACTCACACGTGGTTTTATGACATGTTGATAGTCGTGTTAGGAGTTTCGGGTAGGCTGGGTGTCACACCGATTAAATAGGCTCGCACGTGCATTTTGAGATATGGCGTGATATGATATGTTGATATGGGTCCACGGAGTACGCTGTACCATGCAAGTAGCATGGATTACGTTGTACCATGTTGAGATTGTGATATGCCATCTTCAGATGATGTTTAGTTCTGCTATGGACCGACGGGTTGGACGTGACCCACCTCTCGTGCGGAAGCAGATAGTGGTAATACCCCGCACACCTGATCCGTGTAGCCTAAGATCACAAGATATGGCCATAGTCCTAGAGGAGATTTCCCTTATTATATTGCCTATCTCCCATGTCTCTTACTTATGAATGAATCCATATTTTGAAATGTGTTGTGAGTCAGGACAGTCTGAGGGAAGGGCTGAGCCCTAACAAGTGTTGACTTTATTGAGATGAAATAGTATGATTTGCTTGAGAAAGTTTGATAATTGCTTTAAAGTACAATGATGCATGATGATTTTCTATGACTTATTTGTGAAATACGCATGATGGTTTTCCATGCTTTGAAATCGATTTGTGTACTGAATTAAATAGCATAAATTGCTTTACATTCCATTAACATAAGCATGAACTGATGCTTTTTGATGTGTGATGAGAAATGTATGGTTTTGAGCATGGCATCACGATCACGTAAATAGTGCAGTATCTACCTGTATGCATGATTGCCTTACTAAGCATGTTGTTTGCTCACCCCCCTTATTTTCCCATCTCTACAGAGCTTTGAGTATAGACTAAGAGCGATTGGAGGCTTTCCCTTTTGGTATCCGTTGCATCCCATCACGTAAGGTATACAGACTTAGATAATTTTGTATCTAAACTTTCCATAGCACAGTAGCATTTTGAATGTAATCATTGGGGATGTAAAGTAATGTAAACACATGTAAATAGCAACTCTGATTTATTTATACAAGTGTCTACTTCTAAATTATAATGCAAATTAAATTGTTATGATTGGATGAAGTAGACAATGACACACAGCCCAACTGTTGAGAGTGTAGCTGCTCACGATCGAAGTAAGGTAAGAACGATTAATAAATAATGTATGAAAAGCAAAAAAAATATTTGTGACGATTTTTGGTAAGTTAAGGGTTGTGACAACCTCTAGCCCCTCTACCATGGCTGGTATTAGTCAAAATGGCTCGATTCCTGCATTCACAACCGTTAATTATGCAATTCCCATCTCGGTACACACACTTGTAATTGAACACATCACAGTAATATGGGGATGTAAACTTTCCTAATTACTAATACCGACTCACATCAAACAAAAACTCTGCTCTGATACCATTCTGTCACGACCGCCCGTGACTTACCAAAAACCACTATAAATTTTTCGCTTTTTACTTACCTTTCTCTTTACCAATGTTTGGGCTGTGATTCGGTATCAGTATCATCACCCTTACTTACCATATCATTTATACATGCCAATATAAACTATCTATTGACTGTAAATACTTTTGTCTCATAGTGAGATCACATATATTAAATACAAATACATCACCCATAATTTACATTGTTTACATCACTGTGTTGTTACATGTTCAAAGGCAAGATCGTACGTGTGTATGTATACCTTTCGCTCGATGGAAGTGCAGCGGACACAAGGAATACCAGACCTCAGCCGTGCTCAACTACTACAGACGCTCTATAGAGAGGGGGAAATAAAAATGGGTGAGCTCACAGCTCAGTAAGGAAGTCAGGCAAGCAAGTAGACATCCACACTATCTACTAAAAATAATGTTCTGCCTTAAAAATTTTTTTTCCTTAACTGTCAAACCCAGATTTTTTGTAGCTTGTCCCTTATGATTCCTATGTGTATGAACACTCTATTATTATAGTTGAATCATAAGAGAAGTAAATACTAGATTTAAAGTGTTAGTAAAATGATTTAACACACAAAAGCTACATAAAAAGCCTAATGTGAGCTATAAGAGTCACAGGCTAAACCAAGTGGATCTGAATCATTCTGACTAAAAATAAGAACTTAAAATGAGAAAATATAGAGAGCTCATGAAGGAAAGTCAGCTTGATTTAGTTTCGAACACAAGGAATGGGAGAAAAAGCTAAAAAGGGTAAAATGGACCTTTTTAGCTAGTTAAGGTGTTTCGGGTGTAATTATCTACCGGGAACAGTTGAAATGTAAAGACGAGAGTGTAAGACATAAGATATGACACTTTCAGAATTTTTAAAAAAGTCAACTTGGTCAATGGTTAAGGAAAAAGTCAACTATAGTTAAGAAAAGTGGACTTTTACCATAGTTGACTAATCATGGTTAAAAATTAACCTAGGTATGGAAAAAAAATTGGAGAAAAATATTCTTGGTCAAAATACAAGATAATCATCCTCGAAAGTAAGAAAAATTTATTCGGAAGGATTTCGGATCAAATTTAATGGTTAAAAACGTAATAGGCCTAAGGTAAAAATTTTAAAGCCCATTAAGGTATACTAAACGTATATCGAAATTCTTAGGTCCCTTAGACCGAATTGTTTGATCAATTGATTGGCCAAATATTGAGACAATTAAAGACCCAAGGTATGGTGAAAATTTCAGCCCGAAAGCCCATTAAGAAAGCCCAAACCGAGAAGCCCAAATGGAAAGCCCATGAGATAAATATCTAACCATAGTTAAAGCTAAACATGACTCATAAGGTGACTCATAAGGTGACTCATGACTAAGGCTTAGGAAGTCAAGTATAATGGCTGGAAATTAAGGCTTAATGGCTAAGTAAGTGGCTTATAAAATCAGCCACACCATTGTCATCTTCATCACACCATTCTCGGCTACACAAGGAAACCATTGAAATACAATTATCCAAGCTTTCTCTCACAAGAAATCACTAGGAATTAGGCATATTTGGAACTTGCATCCTTCATAGAAGTTGTTTCGAATTGAAAGGAGAGTGACATATGTTGGAATTGGCTATCAAGGAGCCATAAAGTGCAAACCGTGAGCCTCCAAAGTTTCGGCCAAGTGTGAACACAACTATTGGTATATTTTTAAGTTTTCAATTTCATATATGTTAATGTATGAATGATTTTAAGTATATTGGTATGTGTTTTAAGCATTGAAACATATGAAATCACTATGATCTTGGTTAGGCCGAGAGTGAGTAGTGAAATATTAATGAATGCCCATAGGATTTTAAGACATAAATGGATTAATGTACATGTGTTAATGATTATGGCATAATTAGAATTAATCAATTTAATTGATTAATACATGTATTAAGTTGGCAATTAAGCTGTTTGATAAAATGCCTAAATAAACTATGTGATGTTTAAGAATATTGCCAACCAAGTGTTTGTAAAAATACCTAAGTGAATTGGCTAAACAAATAGGCATGGATAGCATGCCATGGTGTGACCGACGACATGGATAGCTCTCGGCCATGGCATGTGGCCGAGAGGCCCAATGGGCATGTGGCCGAGAGGCCTAATGGGCCAAGCCCAATGTGATGTAATGGGTCTAGGATAAGCCCAATAAGAGTTGGTGGGGCCCACAAGCCCAATAGGCCCAACAAAAATGAATAGTAAAATGGAAATGGGCTTAAAGCATAGTTAGGCCCATTAAGGATTCCTAAAGCCTATTAAGGGAAATAAACTATATTTAATGTGAAATACAGTAGGAAAAGTGTAATTAACCTGAAAAATGGTTATATGCAGCTCCAGATATTATTGGAGGAGCAAATCGGACTGCTGAAACGACCAGCGTAGAGAAAGTGAAATTTCTCGAGTGATTGCAGGTAAGGGACTTTTGTGAGTAGTTAGAGATACCTACATGTATTTTCATCTGCTTTTACATTCACTTAAAAACTCTGAGGGTCGGAGAAAGTGAATAATAATTATTGTGACCCGATAGTGGTAAATTACGATTTTGCCCCTAGTTAGTCAAAAAGTCAACTTTTGTGAAAAGTTGTAAAAAGCATGGAAACCAGCATTTTGAGTGTTTTACTGCTATTTAGCAGAAGAATAAATAGATGGGCTAATGATTTTAAGGTTGATGTGAATTAAGCACACTTTATAGTGCTGATTTTGATATTTTATAAATCATCCCTTTTTTAAGAGTCATCTATCATATTATGTGAGAATGAATCGTGCTGGAGCACAGCTCGCACTGGATTTCATATATTTTCCACATATATTAGTACTGGATTGTGATTCACACTAGATTTCCATGACATACATGATAGAGTATTGGAGTTCTTACTCGTACTCAGTTTTATATGATATATGCATGAGAGAGTACTGGAGCGATTAGCTAGTACTCGAGTTTACATGAGATGCATGACAGAGTATTGGAGCGTTGCTCGTACTCGATTCTTCATGATTTATACATGACATAGTACTGGAGCTATTGCTCGTACTTGATTTGATGATATTGTGCATAGCATGGTACTATAGCTATTGCTCGTAATTGATTTGAAACATGAACTATGCATTGACTTAGTTGCTGGAGGTTTACTCGCACTAGAGTTTGAGTTTGTGATGTGAAACAGTGTTTGAGCGGAGTGTTGACTGTGAGTCGCGCTCAAAGGCGCGCACTGTATGTGATATATAATACATGTTGAAAGCCATGTTTGATTTCCTTGTGTAGACTGACTATCACACTGTGAGAAGAATCCGCATAAGGATACTAGAGATGTGGTATGATATTCCATGGTTTTGAGGGCTAAGACCTATGGCAGGCACCCCGACTGTGATGTAGGGTCCACGGAGTACGTTGTACCGTGCATGTGCTATGGAGTACACTGTACCGTATGGTGTTGTGGAGTTGAGAAGGATATAGCTGGAGGTTGTGATGGACTGACCCCCCTCCCTTTGCAGCAGTGATGCCCCGCACACCGAGATCTGTGTTGCCTAGGATCACATTGTCGGATATGATCATAGTCCAGGATACTATTTACATTTTTCACCACAAAAAGTGTCACAGCCCAACCATTAAAGAGAGGAAAGGTAAGTTAAAAATGCGAAAAATTTGTAGTGGTTTTGGTTAAGTCATGGATTGAGAACGGGTCCTGACATTAACTCACTTCAAAAGCATGAATTTTAAAAATTATATAATTGTACAAATTAAATCCCATGTACAAAATCATGCTGAGTTCTCAAAACATGGGCATTTCGTGCAAAACAATGCATCTTTATAATTTCATAATGCCTTTAGATAAATCATGCCATTTATATTCAAATCACATTAAATATCGCATTTTAATCATTCATAACACATCAATCCAGGTTCTGACCCATCCCTCAGGTCTACCCGTATCATAAAATCAAGTGATATATCATACGAGACTCGGTGGCTCTATGTAATAATATCTTGGACTATGGCCATATCCAATAACGGTAATCCCAGGCTACACAGATCTAGGTGTGCGGGGCAATCACTGCTGCAACGGGAGGGGGGTTAGTCCATCACAACCGCCACTATCAACTCCTCAACTCCACAACTCCACAACAACACACGGTACAATGTACTCCGTGCCACTCGCACAGTACAATGTACACCCATGGACCCTATCTCACGGTTGGGGTGTGATCATTCTATTTTTAATAGAATTATTTGTGCTTAATTTTTTAATTAATTATTTCAATCCCCATATTATTTTATTAGTTATCCCTTTATTTAATTAAAATTCTCTTATGTGCAGATAAATTAAATCTGGATGAAACTCAATCGTTTCAGTCGAAATTAGGTTGAAATCGGGCTAAAGGAGACTGGACCACTTCCAATTTGCAAATCGAGTCATCAAGTCGTCTGGAAACGTGTGATGCTAGGTGTCCGTATTTTATTCACTCCAAAACGATAAGATCAAAGGACACCATGCCAACCCTCTGGAAGACACATGCCAGGCCACATTGCACAGCCAATTGGACAAAAAGACTGATGACGTGAAAATATTTGCTCTGCAACAAATCAAATGAAGACAAGTGGCCAAACAATGCCAACTCATCTAGGATGGAAAAATTACCAATGTACCCCTAAGTGTGTATATAAATAGAAAAAGATGGCAATTGAAAATAGAAGGTAGCCTAGGTTAAGAGTAGTGTAGAGTAAATTAGGAGTAGTTTTAATTTAGGGTAGTTTAAGTTTTTTAAATTTTTTAGAATTTCGATTGTATTTTTTATTTACCATGTTATTTTACTGTTGATGTTATCTAAATTTTATGAAAAGTTTGTTTTAATTTCTAGTTTCCTAGCATTTTACATTAGCCAATTTCAATCCAATTCCAAGTTTATCTTTTTCTCTTTTCTCGGTTTTGTTAGATTTCCCTTTCATTATTTTCAGTTCTATGAAATGCCTTTTTGAGTTTTTATGGTTTTCAACTCTCAGTTTTATCTTATTGTTTGATTTCATCTTTCTTTCCCACTGTCCATTCAGGCTCAAGGATTCAAGGGGCAGCCGAGTAATGTGAGAGGTGATGCACAGCTGGTGACAGTGGGTAAGCATCCTCTCATGGCTCGGTTGTAACCATTGCTACTGTTGGTTTGATTTTTTTTTTTAGGATCAGCTACTGCTCAAAGCATTAGTTTCTTGTAAATCTCGGGTTCCTGTAATTGCTTCAATTTATTTCCAGACTTGGAGATGAGCTCATTGATATGTTGCTGAACGGCTGGATGTGCTAAAAGAGGTAGCAGCTAGACGGCATTGTGGGAGCAAACAAGGACTATGTTCATTCTCTGCTTTGCTCTATTTCTTATGTTATTTACTGTTCATCTTGTTTCTTTGCTTTAGTTTTTGGTTTCATTCATTTTATGTTTTCTATCTTTCATTTAATGCCTTAAGCTTGCACGTTATCAATTTTTGTTTGTGTTTTATCTGTTGTCTCGTTTTGTTTCATCTATTGTCGTCATTTTGGTTTCATTCATCTTATGTTTTAGCCCGTGTTCTATCTTACTTCCCGTTTAGCTTTACTGAGCATTGTATAAGGATTGGATGTACGGCTCATGGGGACAGCAGCTGCTATGTGTACATCTTGGTCCATTAACCAGTGCCCAGCTGATGCAGCAGTATATGACAAAATCGAGAGCAACCTGGAGTTCTTGGGGTGAGGCAATAGGTGCTGAGCTGGAGTGGCATACAGCAGAAGCAGGACACAAGCAGACCGAGAGCACACTAGTAGCTGGAACCGAGAATGCCTGGAGCACCAGTCGATTGCAGGACCAGATGCAGTAGACCGAGAGTACCTGGGACCGAGAATGCCTGGAGCTGGAATTTGCAGAAAACGTACAGTGACAATAGCCAAAACCGTGAAAGCCTGGAAATGAAAATGAATTTGGAAAGACAATGAATAGTACCAACACATGCTCGGGCCCACTTAATTTCCAAATTTGTTTAAGGCCTTGTTTGGCCACCTCCCTTTTGTTTAGCTTAATGTTTATTGCATTTTTATTATTTTTTATTATGATCATTAGTTGTTAGTTTAGGATAATTGTTAATTGATAATGGTAGGTTAAATCTAATGTGTTAGTTTGTCAATTTAATTTGTAGTTTTAATTTTTTTGGTTAGTAGTTAATTTTATATTATATATTTAAGGACTTTATTTTAGTTTAGTATTTTATTAGTTGCATTTAGAGTTAATTTAGATTTATGTGCTTCATGCATTTTTAATTTAGTTTTCATTTTTATTAGATTTGAGGTTAGTTTAATTTGCAATTTTTATTAGTTTAATTACATGCATTTTTATTTTAAGTTTGTTTAAATTTTAGTTTAATTTTGTTTCTTATTTTCATATTTGCATTTTTAATTACGTTAATTAATTTTGAACTGTTTTAGTTATCTTTTGCAGGTTATTTGCTTTTAATTTCTTAGAGCTCTGTAAGTAACTTTTAGCTCGGTTTTATTTCCTTTCGGTTATAGCTTTTATTATCTTCAGTATTTTTAATTTCAAACTTAGTAGACCACCCATAATCAAAACTTCATAATTTTCTAGGATAGAGTTAGAGTAAGATTAACCGGTACTTAATTAGGCTAGTCAACATCTCTGTGGGTCGATAACTCGGGACTCAAATCCCATTATTACTTGTATGACCCGTGCACTTGCGGACAATATGTTTAGGGCGCATCAGGGTGCCTACCAAAGGTCTTAGCCCTCATACCATGGAAAATCAATGCCACGTCTCTAAATCCACGTGCGAACATCTCAATAGTGAGACACTAAGTCTACACGGCGGAAATCGTCACGGTTTTTCTAACATGTCTTATATATCACGTTAAAACTATAGTGCACGCCTTTGAGTGCAATTCACAATCGACACTCCGCTCAAACACTGTTTATGCATCTCAAATATCAAACACTAGTGTGAGTAAAGCTCCAGCACTAGGTCATGCATAGTTATCATTTCAAAACAATTACGAGCAATCGCTCTAGTACCATGCTATGCACAAAACTCATCAAATCAAGTATGAGAAAGCTCAAGTACTATGTTATGTATAAATCATGAAGAATCGAGTACGAGAAACGCTCTAGAACTCTGTCATGTGTCTCATGTAAAATTTGAGTACGAGCAATTCGCCTCAGCACTCTGTCATGTATATCATATAAAACTGAGTACGAGCAATGCTCCAATACTCTATCATGCATAAATCATATAAAACTGAGAACGAGCAACGTTCTAGTACTCTAACATGCATGTCAAGGAAATTTAGTACAAATCATACTTCAACACTAATATATGTGGAAAACATATGAAATCAAGTGTGAGCTCTGCTCCAACACGATTTGCTCTCACATAATTCGATAAATGGCTCTTTTAAAAGGGATGATTTTTAAAACATAAAAATCAGCACTATAAATTGTGCTATTTTTCATCAACCATGAAAACATTAGCTCATCTACCTACTCTTCTACTAAACAACACTAAAAACACTCATAATTGTGGTTTCCATGCTTTTTACAACTTTTCCCAAAGGTTGACTTTTTTCCTAACTAGGGGTAAAATCATAATTTGCCACTATCGGGTCGCTATAATTATTATTCACTTTCTCTAACCCTTAGAGTTTTTAAGTGAATGCAAAAGCAGACGAAAATACGTGCAGGTATCTCTAACTACTTGCAAAAGTCCCTTACTTCGGATCACGTCACGTGACCTCACTTCCTCCGTGCTGCTCAATCTCGCAGTCCGATTAGCTCCCAATATAAACTCTGGAGCTGCATATTGTCATTAATCAGGTTAATTACACTTTTCCTACTGTATTACATATTTAATACAGTCCATTTCACTTAATGGGCTCGTTTACTCTTGTTGGGCTTTAACAACTCTTAATAGGCCTAACACCATCTTAAGCCCATTTCACTTTACTATTCATTACGTTAGGCCTATTGGGCTTGTAGGGCCCACCAACTCTTATTGGGCTTGTTCGAGGCCCATAACACCTCATTGGGTCGAGACCACGTCGACTTGGCCCATTGGCCTTCTCGGCCATGGCATGTGGTCGAGACCCATCATGTCATCGGTCATGCAACACCACGCCACTCATGGCTATTTACTATCCAATTCACTTATACATTTTATCAAACACTTAGTTGGCATATCTTAAGCCTTTCCTATCGTTCATGTTGGAATTTTATCAAACACCTTATATGCCAACATCATACAACAATCCATATGAACAATTTGATTATAATTAACCATGACATAATCATGTATACATGCATATCAACCTATACATGTCTTAAAATCACATGAGCATTTATCAAAACTCATATACCAACTTTCTGTCATCACATGTTCATAGTGATTTCATGTGTTTGAATCCATAAAACATATACAATCAACTCCATATAATCCATAGATTAACATATATGAATTTGGAAGCTTGAAAACTCACCAAGCTTATACTTCCCACTTTGGCCGAAACTTCCTTGATTTTTGTCTCTCTCAATATGGGTCCTTGATAACTAATTCAAACATATGTTATTCATCTCTCAATATGGAACAACTTTCATGGAGATCACTTGTTCCAAATATGTCTCTAACCTTGTGATTTCTAGTGAGAGAAAGCTTGAAAACTATTTGGTTATGGTTTCTTCACTTTACCGAAAATGAAAGGATGAAGATGATTATGTGTTGGATGGTATTTATAAGACAAAGACTTAGCCATGAAGTCACCAATTTCAGCCACCTTAATTGACTTTTAATGGGTTAAGGTTAAGGTTATCAAATTGAATTTTGCTACCTTTTATTAATGGTTTTTAACTTATACTAATAGGCTTTCAGTTTGTGCTTCTCTTTTGAGCTGAAAAGTTTTCTACCAATTAGGCCTTCAATTGTCTTCATATTAGGCCCACCAAATGGCCCAACAATTCGGCCCATTGGGTTTTCCAAATTCGACCCACACTTGTTTATGCCTTAATAGGCTTTAAAATTCCAACTTGTGCCCATTGCATTTTCACTCGTTAAATTTAATCCAGAATTCATCCAACTAAATTTTCTTTACTTCAGAGGATGAATATCTTGTATTCTAACTAAAAATATTTTTCACTATTTTTTTCTCAATATTTAGATTAATTTCTAACCATGGTTAGTCAACGATGGTCAAAGTCCACTTTTCTTAACCATTGACCACGTTTGACTTTTTTCTTAAAATTCAAAAAGTGTCATTTTCCATGGTTCACACTCTCGTCTTTATGTTTTGGCCATTTTCGAGAGGCGAATATATCAAATATCCCTCAAACGGACCATTTCGGACTCGTTTAGCCCTTTTTTGGTATTTCCTCTACTTCAATGTGTTCGGGACCAAATCAAAGTGACTTTCCTTCTTGAGTTCTCTATATTTTCACATCATAAGTTCTTCTCTTCGATCAGAATGATTCAGATCCTCTCGGTTTAGCCTGTGGCTCTGATAGCCCTTATTTGGCCTTTACATAGCTTATATGTGTTTAGTCACTTTACTTACAATTTCGTTGTAGTAAATACTCTTCTTATGATTCAACCAACATAATAAATGTTCATAATTATATGAATCGTAAGGGATAACCTACATCAAAATTTGGATCTTACACTTTTTTTTTTTACCAAATTGGGGGAAAACCTCTTTTCTCTTTCAATCCAAGGTTTGAGCTTCCAATCTTTGACTATGTTGTTCTCTTCCTCACTAGGAATAACTTTGTTCAAAGGAACTTCTCTCAACACTAATTGGAAAGTGATAATTTTAGAGTGAGAAAGCTAAGTCACTTGTTAAAAATGGAGGAAATGAGTTGTTTTCAAGAACTACAGCTTCAGTTGTTGAGTTTTTATAGGAAACGCAATATGAGATCGATTTCCAAGGGTGGGAGATCAATCTGCCCTTGCTTGGACTCCTTCTGAATTCAACAATACAGGTAAGAGATCGATCTGCCTTCCTGGATGAGATCGATCTGCTCAAAGGAATGAAATTGATCTTGGCTTATGGGATGAGATCGATCTTGGTCAGGCAGAGGACTTTGGAGATCGATCTGGCCTTAAGAGGAGATCAATCTTTTCTATCCAGAAGTAACTAGAGATCGATCTGCCTTATAGGAGGAGATCGACAAAAGCAACATGAGATTGATCTGCTTTGAATGAGGGATCGATCTTCCTCTTGCAGAATGCTTGGCATTGTATTTCCAGGCAATGAGATCGATCTCCCCTTGCAATGAGGTCGATCTGCCCTGCATCTTCAGTATTTTAGCTGTAATTTTTTCCAAATTTCCAAGTTAAACTCTCATTCAATTGCTTCTATACTCATTTTGCATTTCATTCATACTCAGAACCTAAAAAATCCATTTCTTATGATTCATATATATTATAACTTGTCTGTACATTTTAGTATCATAAACATTATATAAAAATTTACGAGTCTGACAAAGAGTATCACACCAACACTAATAAATGTGAAAAACATATAAAATCCAGTGTGAGTTGTGCTCTAGCATGATTTGTTTTCACCTAAATCGATAGATGGCTTATTTCAAATGAATTCACTCAATTATATCAAATCCGCATTATAATGTGTTGTTTTCGTATCTAACATGAAAACATCAGCCAGTCTATCCATGCAACTATCAGACAATATTGAAAACAGTCGAAAAGATGCTTTCTAAGCTTTTTACAACTTTTTCTAAAAGTTGACTTTTTTTACTAACTAGAGGCAAAATCGTAATTTGCCACTATTGGGTCGCTATAAATATTATTCACTTTCTCTGACCCTCAAAGTTTATAAGGGAATGTAAAAGCAGACGAAAATACGTGCAGATATCTCTAACTACCTGCAAAATTCCTTTATCTCGAATCACAACACGTGACCTCACTTTCTCAGTGCTACTTAATGTCGCTGTCTGATCAGCTCCCAATATAAACTCCGGAGCTGCATATAACCATTCATTATGTTAATTACACTTTTCCTACTATATTACACATTTAATATAGTTTATTTTACTTAATAGGCTCGTTTACACTTAATATGCCTAACATTATCTTAAGCTCATTTCTATTTACTATTCATTTTAGTCGGGCCCATTGGGCTTGTGGGGCCCAAACAACTCTTATTGGGCCTTTTCGAGGCCCATTGCATCATATTGGGTCGAAACCAATTGGGCTTGGCCTATTGGACCTTTCGACCATGGCATGTGGCCGAGAGCCATCACGCCTAGCCATGTCATCCATGGCCGAGCACCATGTCACCATCATACCAATCTCACTTAGGCATTTTAACAAACACTTGGTTGGCAATGGTCTTAAGCTTACTTAGTTCATTTAGGCATTTTATCAAACACCTTGATTACCAACTTCTATTCATTCACCAATTGATCAAATTGATTAATTCTAACTTTACCATAATCATAAACACATGTATAACAACATATTCATGCCTTAAAATCATATGGGTATTCATTAATTTATCTTTACCCGTTTTCGACCAATCCATGTTCATGGTGATTTCACGTGTTTCAATGCTTAAGACATATACCTATCAACCTAGAATAATTCATAGATTAATATATATGAATTTGGAAGCTTGAAATTATACCTAGCTTGCACTTTCACACTTAGCCGAAACTTTGTAGCTTCTCGGGTTGCTCACTTTGGCTCTGTAAAACCCGTAAATTTCTATGTAATGTTTATGATTCTGGGATGTACAAACAAGTTACATTATATATGAATCATAAGAAATGGATAGTTTTAAGTTCTAAGTGTGAATGTATTGCAAAATGAGTATTGAAGTAATTGAGTATGAGTTTAACTTTGAAAATCTAGGAAATTTTGCAGCTAGAATGTTGCAGATATAGGGTAGATCGATCTCATTGCAAGGGGAGATCGATCTCATTACCTTGAAATGCAATTCCAGGGCATTCTACAAAAGGGAGATCGATCCCTCACTTAAGCATATCGATCTCTAGTTGTCTCTGGATAGGCCAGGTCGATATCCTTTTAAGGCCAGATCGATCTCTGAAGCCTTTTGCCTGACCAAGATCGATCTCATCCCATGGTTAGCAAATAGGCAGATCGATCTCATGCAAATAGGTAGATCGATCTCCTGCCTGCAAGTCGAATTCTAAAGGAGTTTAAACAAGGGCAAATCGATCTTCCACCCTTAGAGATCGATCTCATTAGGCCATTTCTATAAAACTCGACAACTGAATCCTCATTTTCATAAAAAAACAACTCATTTCCTCCATTTTTAACAAGTGACCTAGCTTTATCACTCTAAAATCATCACTTTCCAATCAGTTTTGAGAGAAGTTCCTTTGAGCAAAGTTGTTCCTAGTGAGGAACAGAACAACATAGTCAAAGATTAGAAGCTCTAACCTTGAATTGAAGGAGAAAAGAGTAAAAAGTCAAGCTAGGTAAGGTTTCAATACACCATCTTCTAGTATGTTAATCTAAACATTTTGATGAGTGATTTGGTGTATATAATGTTGGCTAAAATGTTCATTTACATGCTTAAACAACCATGACCTAGAATAGGCTTAGTGAGAGAAAGTTGAAAAGGCATGGAGTTAATGATGATTTAAGCATGTAGAGATGTTAGTAAGCATGTATAGATGATTTTAAGATAGTTTTGTGAAATACATATGTTAGAAAAGATGATTATTGAAAATGGGCATAAGAAGTGTTTGATAAAATTCCATATAGAAAGAAAATGATGAATTCAAGGCACTATGAGAGTCATGCCAATTCAGTTTGAATCAATAGATCTAAAGAGTCTAATAGATTCTTGAGAAAAGAATAGAATGATCGAAATGGACTTAAGAGAGAGTAAAGTCCAACAAGATGTAACGAGGCCAAAATTGGTGAAAAATGGGTCAATGCATTGAATTGAACTTCATGCAAGTGAAAATGAAGCATGTTGAAGTATATTGGTGTGAATTGTAAATCATTGTAGCTCCTGGAGACATAATTGAAGTCGATAAGACTGGATCACGAGCATTGGAAATCAAGGAAAGTGATTCAAGCATGATTCAAGGTAAGGGATTTATGTGAGCTATTAGAGATAGCTATACGTATGTTTCTTACCTGTTATGTGCAAATGAATACTATAATATATATAGGTATTGATATATCTATGTGAAACTAAGCATGAGAAGAAGCCTATAAGCATTAATTACATGACTTCAAAATGTCTTGTTGTGAAAAGATGTTTTGCAAGCGTTTTGAGAAAGAGTAATAATAGACTAGCTCCCGGTTTAGTTATTTTACAAGAAAAGCATTTAACAAGTGATTGAAGGGAGATTTGCCCTCTCACTCATACCATATTAATGGATCCATCTATTTGTTTTTTGCGTGAACCTATGCTAGAGCCAAAGTGGCAACAGTAGATTTACCAGCCTTGCTCGCACAACATTTTAAAAAGGATTTTTGAGAAGAGAAAAAGGTGCCTGAGCTGAGTGAAGTTGTGTGATCCACTTTAGAGCTCGCACTAGATTTTGGTAATCATGCTAGAGCCATCGAGTACTGTTAAGTGATCTTGCTCTGACAATGCTCACATGTGACCCCCCTCTCGATTTTAAAGTGATGAGACAAAACCATGCTCGATGCCTCAAGTATGCTGTGTGATCTTACGCTAAGTTGCTCGCACGTGGTTTTATGGATTTTACTGTGTGATAAGCAAAACCGTGCTCGATGCCTCAGGAATGCTATGTGATCTTACGCTGAGGTTCTCGCACGAGGTTTTATAAGTTTTCTATGTGATGAGTAAAACCGTACTCAATGCCTCAGGTATGTTTTGTGATCTTACGCTGAGTTGCTCGCACGTGATTTAAAGGCAATGGAAATGGGTGATAAGGATCCACGGGAGCACGATGCACCGTAAACGTTAGCCATGGAGTACGATGTGCCTGATATCTTAGTGATTCTGTGTGAGCTGAAGGGATGGTTGATCCGCCTCCCCAAGCATAGGATTCCCGCACACCTGATCAGTGATGTATAGATTTCGGACTATGGCCATAAGTTCTTTTATCTGTGTGATATTACATTTAGTCACAACTGTGTGAGGTGACATACGTCCCCCTACTGTGTGATACAGGGTGATTTGATATCTCATACTATGTCTCATGTAAATTGATTTACTAAGTAATTTGCTATGTGCAAAGAGATTTATAAGTGTGTACTGTGTGAAATGAGAAGTGAGTCTGTGTGATTTGAGAAAGAAATGTGCATATACCCATCTAGTGAATTAATGATTTTGCAATTGATGGAAGCTATTTTCAAAGAATGCATATGTTTTATAAGGAAAAGAAATGTTTATATTTTAAGCATGTAGATAGTATAGTTATCTACCTGCTTTCATACTTTCCTTACTGAGCGTGTTAGCTCACCCTCTTATTTCCTTCTCCACAAATTCTACGCAGTAGCAAGTTACTGCAGTCATCCCTGTTGCGGTGTTCTCCAGTTCTCCAGCAGTACAGAGGTATACATTTGTGAGAAAATTTTGTATCCTATAAATTAATGCACAGTCTAGTGATCTTTTGTACGAAAGGGATGTATATATTAGAAACTGATGTAAACGTTTCCGCATATATATATATATATATATATATATATATATATATATATATATATATATCTATATATATATATATATATATATAAGAACAGTTTCTATTTCAATTAAATGAATTTTAAATTATGAATGGATGAGATGTTGTTATGGATGTTGACTCACAGCCCAACTGCTAGTAGTAAGTTAAGTCAATGGAAGAGGGTCGTGATAGGCTCCTTGATAGCCAATTCCAACATATGTTAATCATCTCTCAATTTGGAACAACTTTCATGAAGATTGCAAGTTCCAAATATGCCTTTATTTTAGTGATTTCTAGTGAGAGAAAGCTTGACTATGTGTTTGTTAATGGTTTCCTCTCTTTGCCGAACTCTTATGGAAGAAGATGATGTTATGTTAGCTGATTTTATAAGCCAAAGACTTAGTTATTAAGTCATGAATTTCAGCCACCTTAATTGACTTTTAATGGGTTAGGGTTAAGGTTACCAAATTGGCTTTTGTTACCATTTACTAATGGGCCTGAAATTTAACAATTGGGCCTAGCTTTTGGGCCTCTCGGTTTGGGCCTTCCTTATAGGCTTTCGGGTTGAAATTTTTCTACCAATTTGGGCCTTCAATTATTTCAATATTTGGGCCCATAAATCGGCCCAACAATTTGGCCTAATGGGCCTTACAAATTCGGCCCACACTTGTTATACCTTAATGGGCTTTAAGAATTCTAACTTTGGCCCATGGCGTTTTACCTGTTAAATTTAATCCGAAACCCAATTAAATTAATTTTCCCTACTTCGGGGGATGAATATCTTACATTCTAACCAAAAATAATTCTTCCCTAATTTTTCTCCACACTTAGGTTAATTTCTAACCATGGTTAGTCAACTATGGTCAATGTCCACTTTTCTTAACTACCATTGACTTTTCTTGACCATTGACCACATTTGACTTTTTTTTTCAAAAATTTGAAAGTATCATACCTTATGGTTTACACTCTCGTGTTTATGTTTTGGTCATTTTCGGGAGGCGAATATGTCTAAAACACCTCGAACGAACCATTTTGGACTCGTTTAGCCCCTTTTTGGCATTTTCTCTACTTTTATGTGTTTGGGACCAAATCAAACTGACTTTCCTTTATGAGCTCTCTATATTTTCTCATTACAAGTTCTTCTCTTCAATCAGAATGATTCAAATCTATTTGGTTTAGCTTGTGGCTCTTATTGCTCTTATTAAGCCTTTATGTAGCTTATATGCATTTATATTCATCATTTGACATTTATATAGTAGTAAACACTCTTCTTATGATTCAACTATAATAATGGAGTGTTTGTACACATAAGAATCATAAGCAACAAGCTACATAAAAATACAGGTCTGACATTTATGATCGGTGAAGATCTGAAACTTTTATTTGTATAGATAATGGCGCCATATTTTCAGTGAAAACACTACAGTTGCCAATTCCAAATCATGGGTTGGATAGTTCTTCTCATGGTCTTTTAGTTGTCGAGAACCATAAGCAACTATCTTCCCGTTTTGCATCAATACACATCCCAGACCTTGACTGGAAGCATCTGTATACACCGAGAAGCCTCCCAAACTAGCGAGTATGGTCAATATAGGCGTGATGGTCAGTCTATGTTTTAGTTCCTGGAAACTCCTTTCACATGAGTCACTCCAGTCAAACTTTACATTCTTCTTTGTAAGCCATGTCAGGGGAGCAACCAACTTAAATAAAACCTCGATAAACTTTCTGTAATATCCGACCAAACTCAGGTTACTTCGAATCTCGGTAACAGTCTTGGATCTTCCTTACTGAACTACAGCCTCGATCTTAGACGGATCCACAGACACCCCGTCGTTTGACATAATATGACCCTGAGGGTTTGTAGAACCATTCTCAAATGCTGCTCATGTTCTTCTTTGAACTTGGAATATACCAAACTATCATCAATAAAAACTATGAAGAATCTATCCAAATACAGCTTGAGTACTTCATTCATTAGTTCCATGAAAGCTGCAGGAGCATTCGTTAACTTGAAAGGCATAACCAAAAACTCATAATGTCTGTATCGGGTCCTGAAAACTGTCTTGGGTACATCTTCACTTCTGATCTTCAACTAATGGTACCCTAACCTCAGATCAATCTTGGAAAAGATATGTGCTCCTCGTAGTTGGTCAAGCAAATCATCGATAAGAGGTCGGGGATATTTGTTCTTGATCGTAGCCTTGTTAAGCAATCTATAATCGATGCATAACCTTAGACTCTCATCTTTCTTTTTAACGAACAACAATGGCGCAGCCCATGGTGAAACACTTGATCTAATAAAACCCTTAACTTGCAATTCCTATAATTGGTTCCTTAATTCTTCTAACTCAACTGGGGCCATTCTGTAAAGTGGTTCAGATATCGGCTCGGTACCAAACATCAAATCAACACAGAGCTCCATCTCCCTATCTAGAGGTAACCTTGGTAAATCATCCGGGAATACGTCGGGAACAACTCCTTGGCTATAGGGATGTTTCTTAACTTCGAACACGCCTTATCTGTATTAATCACATAAGCAATGAAGCCTTTAAAGTTTTATCTATACAATTAGTTCCATAATTCATTCTTCCAGTTACAGTTACTTTACTCTTTCATTATCACTCTTTCTTCAATAGATCTCTTTCTGTCACGGTCTTTACCTTCCCTTATTCTTAGTAATTTCAGAGACAAATCTCATAATCACACAATTACGCCTAGCGCGCTGCCTCCTGATAAGTAGTAATATTAAATGAAGGCAACCTAGCTCAGATTGAGAGTCTCAGTCCCTTCATAATCTTCTGGACCTTATTCATTTCGTCAGTCAACTCGTTCAGATTATAACTCCCCAAAATTTATAAATTTAAATTCATATTCATTCTCGGACTTATTACCTTATGTTCGATTCAAAAAGTTCATCTGTAATGGTTGTTGTGCCATGTTTGGGATGTATTGTCTAAGGTATACAGAATCACATCCCATGTAACTCTCTAATGTCGAGTCTTTGGAATAAATCGGGAGAATTTTCACAAAGGTTTGGCTTCCCATTTTAATATTAGTGCTGCAAAAGCTACCTTCTTCATAGTAGTACTCCTTAAGAATCCATATAACTTCTCCAATTCTTTAGTCCAATTTTCAATTGTAAGCGGATTCTTTACTCTAGTAAATAATAGTGGACTAAATTTTGAAACTGCCCCAGTCTCTCTCTAAGTCACAGTCATACCCTAAATTATCATTCTTCCTATTACGTTGTTATAAGGCCGTTTGAGGCTCTACCGGGGCCTGTGATACTACTAGCAATTGGGTAGGTGATAGTTTGAGATTAGTCTGTGTAGATGGGGGTGGTGATGGCATAGTAAAAATAAAAGGTCCAATCATGCCCTGCAAACTATCAATGTGTGCCATTACATAACTAAGCAATATCATCATTGTCTCTGCTCTAATCTTGCAAAGCGAGTTCAAAATTTTTGGTTGAACTAGAAGGTGCACGGTCACTTGAGGATTCACTATATCTCCCGGGCCTATCTCTACGGCCTCGAGAAATTATTTCCTTTCGTCTACTTGTATGGTTGCAATACTTACCAGCCATATCTATTAGTTTTCCTTCATTCAATGACACAATTTCCCAGTAAAACACAACCAGGTATACTCGTTTGTATATAAACAATGTACAGTAATGTTGGGGATGTGAACTTTCCAAATTTTCTAACTCCTATCATCAACTCATATTAGACCAATCTTGCTCTGATACCAACTTCTATAATGACCTTTTTTCTTATGGTACAATATTGTTAGGCTATTAGTCGATGCTGGATCAATACAGTGAATCCATCTATATGAATACGTTTTGTGGTCACCATTTTAAACAAAAACCAGTGAAGGTGTTTTCTAATTAATCAACATAATTGTTTAGTACAAACTAATCATCATTCACGTTCCCCAAATATATTTTCCTATACATTACTGTACTTACAAAAATTTTAGATACAAAATAATACTTAAATCTGGGTATACCTTTAACGTAGCAAATTACTTTGCGGAAGTATGGTTGTGTAAAAGAACCTTACTTACAAAAGTAGTCCCAGCTACTAATGAGGCTCTATGGGGAAAGAGAATGAGTGAGCTCAATGTGCTCCGTAAGAAAAATATATGGCAGATAGATAAATACACTATCTACATATTTGCATAATAGCGTTATTATGTAAAATATAACGAGCAATCTAGTAAAATTAGAGTTGGAAATCAATAATAGTTTCAATATCGATAGAATAAACATTAAACTACAATAAATACAGGTTCTCAAACTTTATACAGTAGAATAAATGATTTCCATTCAATAATACAGTTCATACGGTCAATTCAGTAAATCAAATAGATGAAAGAAGGCAGAACATGCTATAAACGATAATCAATATGACAATTGGCCAATGTCGGTGACTCCGAGCCTCACTGATCATGTAAGACCCGATATTTTCGAGTGCATTTAAAAAAATGCAAAAGGACTTAAATGGTATTCTCGAATACGTGCAAGGGCAAAATGGTCAAAAGATCAAAATTCGGTATTAATCGGGACAAGAAATTTAATTAAAAATATGAGATTTAGAAATCTTGATCAATAACGAAGAAATAATTAAATTTCGGGTTAAATTGATCAAGATATGAATTTATTGGAATAAACCGGGATTTTCGCATCGAAAAATAATCCCGAAAATAATCGAAAAATATACCGGAAAGGTAAAACCGGACTGAGAAATTAATTTATGAATTAAATAGAAATTTTTTATAATATTTTGGGATATTTTGTAATTTTAATAATATTTTAATGAATAAAATATTATTAAAAATAAATTATAAATAAATAAAAATAAATAAATTAAAAAAAAAAAAAAAAAAAAAAAAAACGCGAATTGGAATCGCGAGAAAAAGAAACAGAGGCGAAACGAAGCAAAAGACGCGAAGGCCGAACCCGAGGGGGAGGTTCGTCACCGGCGAACCACCGGCGACGCTGAGAGGCCAGCGAGGACCGGCGAACGTAGCCCAGCATCGGGCGAACCTCCAGCAGCCCAGACGCGCGGCGAGGTGGCCGGAAAACGTCGGAAACGGAGGAGAAGACCGCGGGGGAGAGAACCCCGATTCGCCGGCGATGGGGCTGATTCGACCCCAGCTGAGGCCCGATTTAGGGAGCCCAGACGATTGCGCGCCGATTGGCACCGAAATCATGCCGGGAACCGGCCGGACGGCGCCGGCACGACCAAAGGGAGATTGGACCGGCCGAACCGGACAGAACCGGCCGAACCGGACCAGACCGGACCGGCGGTCCGAACCGGGTTGAACCGGACCGGACCGGTTCAGCCAAAAAGAGAGGGAAAAAAAAGGAAGAAAAAGGGAAAAAGAAAAAAGAGAAAAAAATTGGGAAAAATTCCTGTGATGCAATCGAGCTTCGGGTAAGTCGGTAAGCGGTCAAATTGACCGATATAATTTTTAGAATATTTAATTTGATAAATAATCGACTGAAAGTTTACCCGAAAATATATTTAATTGTGTAGCTCGACAATTGGCATCCACTGAGAGCTCGAGACAGCCTCGATTTGTGTACGATCATGGAATAACGGGTATGTAACCCTTATTTACGACAATTTTGCATCGTTATGCGTGATTGATATTTAACGCATAAATTATGGATTTAATTTTCGCATAAATGAATTAAATTCTGAAAATTGGATAAATTGTCGTAAATAATTCATAAGCTGTCTGAGAATTTAGAACAAGGCTAAATAAATTACTGATGGGCCCAATGAGCCCCATTGGCCTCGATAAAGTGTG
The DNA here is from genome assembly GCA_033439115.1 of Firmiana major. Taxonomy (NCBI): domain Eukaryota; kingdom Viridiplantae; phylum Streptophyta; class Magnoliopsida; order Malvales; family Malvaceae; genus Firmiana; species Firmiana major. The sequence goes on along the minus strand of CM065907.1, from coordinate 34,674,009 downwards.
GTAAAAGGGCTTAAGGTCGATTAAGGCCCATTAAGGTGCAATCGGGCCCAATATGGGAAAACAGGCCCAATGATTTAAATTAAGCCCAGAAAATTGTGAATACAATTAATTGTATTGTAATTGACCTGATGAATATGTATCCGCAGTGCCGGAGATTTGAATTGGATTCAGAGCAAATCGGACTGCGTGACGAGTCATCAGAGGAAAGGTCAGACTGTACAGATAAATGAGGTAAGGGAATTGTGTGAGTAGCTAGAGGTAGCTACGCATATTTTAATAGTTTTTCTGTACACTGAGTATGTATGTATACATGGATATTGTATAATGATCCTAAAAATGGTTTGAATGATTTTAAGGATCGAAATAGGTGAAATGTCTATTTTACCCCTATTGAGGGAAGTTCACCTAAGGATGGTGAAAGCATGACATGCATGAAATGCATGATTTAAGGATTTTTGATGATTAAGGAATTTTATTGGTTTTAATCAAAGCAAAGCGATAGATTGGCCAGAAATTGTTTAATTTCACAAAATAACACTACGTAGGTGTTATTAATAATTAAATGGAAATTTCTTTGGAAAACGGCCAACTATCAAGTTTATATGGAAACAGATAGTGCCGACACGTAGTTCGCACTATATCTGCGTTTGTGAATGTGCATAAATGTGCTTGAGCAATTGCTCGCACCGACTTGTGACATCATATGCATGAAATGTGCTAGAGCATGGTGCTCGCACTGATTTTTAATATTGTGAAATGAGAGCTGCTGGAGCCTAGCTCGTACTCTGTTTTGACATGTTTTGACATGTTTTGATTTGTTTTGACGTGGTATGCATAAAATAGTGCTGGAGCGATTACTCGCACTACTTTTAATGATTTGACATGCATGAGAGATGCTGGAGCTTAGCTCGCATCCTGTTTTGATTTAATATTGTATAAAGCCGTGCTGGAGTGTAACTCGCACGAGATTTGATTTAGTTATGCATAAAGCCGTGCTGGAGTATAACTCGCACGAGATTTGATTTACTTGAGCATTCATTTGTGCTGGAGCGTTGCTCGCACAAAGTTTTATATGGTTTTCATAATTCATTTGAATGCTGTGCTGGAGTTTTTCTCGTACGAAGTTTTCACTGAATTTATATACATATCCGTACTAGAGCGTTGCTCGTACGTGGAATTTACATGAAATTATAATCAGTTTAAGTCGTACTGGAGCGCTGCTCGTACGCAGATTTCACTGATTTTTATGAAACCGTGCTAGAGCTTCGCTCGCACGAGGTTTTCAGATATCATGAATATGCATGGAGCCGTGCTTGAGCTTCGCTCGCACAGGGATTTATATTACATGCATATAGCCGTGTTGGAGCCTCCTGTAGACTGTGTGTCACAGTGAGATGATATGCTCACACGTGCATCCTGAGACAGAGATGTTATGGGTGGATAAGACCTATTACAGGCACCCCTGATTGAGCTTGGGTTCACGGAGTACTTTGTACCGTGTATGTCACGCGGAGTACGCTGTACCGTGGGGATTGTTGGAGTGGAGTGGCATTAGCCACGAGGCAGCAAGCCTTGCCCTCGCAATCCTGGTGTTATGCTGTTCTGGCGGGTAGGACGACCCACCTCCCGTTTCAGGTGTGATACCCCGCACACTAGGTACCGTGTTGCCAGGGATCACTAGGATATGGCCATAGTCCTCGATGTTACTGATACTTACCTAATTGTCTCACATGATATAACTTGTGGTCTGTTAGACCAGGGTAGACCCGAAGGAGGGGTCAGGCCCCCGATTTGATGATTTGATGATTTCAGATGATTTTATGATATGTGACCCTGAAAGAAGGGTGGTTTTATAACTCAAGTTTTATAATGAAGTATAACGAATTGTTTTATGAGTTTTGAGATGATTGACCCGGAGGGGTTATTTTATACTGCGTTTTAAATGAATTGATTTAAATGCAGTGGCATGATGTGTTTTCCATGCTTTTATTTGAAAATCTTGAATTGTCTTACATGACATGAAAGACTGCATGATCTTGATTAAATTCATGCTTAATATGGTTTAATGATGTCACATAAAATGCTTTGAATGCATGAGTTACATGATTTATATATGCACAAATAGTTTTGGATAAACTATGGCATTGAATATGCATGACTTTGTGCGTGTAATTTTAAATGAAAAGAAATGGATTTAAGGGCATGGCATTATGAGCATGTAGATAGTGGAGCTATCTACTTACTTGCATAATTGCCTTACTGAGCGTGTGGTTTGCTCACCCCCTTATTTTCCCATCTTTTCAGAGCACTTGTAATAATTATTGAGCGGCTGAGGACTTGCATGTATTGATATCCGCTGCTTGCTGCTACCCATCGAGAGACAGGTATACACATTGGTATGATTTTGTATCTAAATATGTAATGCACAGTACTGTAAATGGATATGATGTCGGGGATGTAGAGTCATGTAATTACCATTGAGTATGTATTTATTTAAAGTCAAAGATGGTAAACTCTGATATGTGAATATGATTATGGAAATGAAATGGTAATAGGTGTGAGGTGACTAACACCGAATCATAGCCCAACTGTGTTGTAGGATGGTCACGACGAGAGAAATGTAAGAATTAAATAATAATAAATGAAAAAGCGAAAAATTTACTCTGATTTTTAGGTAATTCGGGTCGTGACAGGTTTAATGGTATCAGAGCTTGAGTTGGCCTGATATGAGTCGGTGTTAGTGGTTAAGGAAGTTTACATCCCCATGTACTGTGCATTATTTAGATACAATTGTGTATATCGAGATGGAAGTGCTGCTAAGAATTTGGTTTTTGAATGCAAGAATAGACTCATTGACTGATAGCCGCTATGGTTGAGAGGCGAGTACACGAGCTCAAGGCCGTTGAGGTAGGCCCATGAGTTGTACTGAGTCGACACATGAGACTTGAGATGAGATTGACGTGGAGGCTGGTTGAGCATGCCCCACAGAGTCCGATAGAGAGATCGGATAGAGTCTGACAGAGAGATCAGACAGTATTGAGATACGCTTCGCGAGGTTGGAGCGGAGTGTGGAGAATATTTTGCGAGCTAATTGCTCAGAGTATGTTTGTGATTTGAGGGTGAGTTGGAGCATTAATTGAAGTTCGCTCAACCCATCTTAAGAGCTAGACGTCCAGAATGGACATGGAAAAGTAATTCTAGATGTATTCCGGTGACAGAATATCCCGGACACTGTTTAAAGGAAATTACAGATGATATTATTTACTCTGACCCAGAGGAATTGGTTAATTAATGAGTATGAAACTCAGATTATATTCCTGGGCAGATATGACTCGAACACTGAACTGTGAGAGTCGAGATATCTGAAAGTTCATGGAAGGGCTCAGATTGTCAATTAGAGTCCGATTAGCCCGTTTGATATCACTACCTATACCGAGGCAGTGCGCAGACTATAGTTGTATGAATAAGATCACGAGTTGCATGCCTCTGAGATTGAGAAAGGTAGTGAGGGCCGAAATTGAGACAAAAAGAGAAAAGAGAATGACAAAGATGTCAGAACAAGAAAAGATAGTTTGGTAAAAGCTTAGAGTTGATAAATCACGGGGTAAGTTGATTGATAAACCCCAGTGTATCCAATTTCAATACTTTTGAGGGGTATTGTGATTTGAGGACCCCGACCTGCTACGTAACAGTATGACAGAGTAGCAGTGTGAACAGTGTAAGATGCGTGGTAGTTACCACGAAAATAAGATGTTGGACGAAGGCGAGTGTATGCCTTGGACCAGGACACTATTGATGTTTCATAGGATGTGGTGGAAGATACCACACTGGTTGTGAATAATGAAATAATTATTTTAATTGATCCTGGTGCCACGCATTTATTCATACCGCCTTCAGTTGCTTATAAGTTAGTGAAAAATGTGAAGCCTATACCTTTAAGCATGAAGAGGATGATAGTTAGTTGATTTTCACTAACTGAATATGGGTATAGGGATTGTAAGTTGAAAATAGGGGTGAAAATATCACTGAAAAGTGTATTGTAACTTGACAAGTAAGGAAAGAGTTTGCCATAAGTGATTTATGAAAGGAGATAAGATTGGAGATGTGATAGATCCTGCATACGAGATATATTGGAATAAAAGGCATATGCAAGGTAAGGATATCATTGATATGCAAAGTAATTTGGATTAAGTAATATGTAGTGTATATGGATTGCGACCAAGATAAGGGGTAGATATATCTACACCCAGTCGATGTGGTTAAATCTGAGGGTTAATAAAGGTATTTCAAAATATCTCCCTGCCTGAAGATTTGACAGCGTCTAGAAGCGCACGCATAATCTATAAATTGAAATCGACAATTGTGAAATGTATACATTAAAATTTGGGTACCTTTGCTGGTACGATAAAGAGATATAGAAATTCATTAATCATGAAAGTTTAAAAATTAAAATTTTATAAAAGCCGTCAATATAAGAGGAAAGAAATGACGTGAGCTAGTATCTTGAACGAAAGCTATTTCGAAATGACATTGTACGTTTATGCGTACATAGGTCAAGTATATGGAAAATTAAAATATTGAGTGGAACTCAACTACGTTAAGGTATTTAAACCTTACCTGGACCGATTGGTTGTCATCTACAGTGATGATATTATGATGTATTCGAAGTCCAGGGAAGAGTATGAGTAGCAACAGGAAACTGTCTTACAAACAAGGTGTTATGAGTTTCTTGAAATGGGCTGCTCAGTTGACACGTCTCGTTTGGAAAAAGATTTCGTACGAGATGTATGATAAGTATGAAAATGGCTTTCGTGAGTTTTGGTATATTGAAGTAATGAACTGACCACAGTAAGTATTCTCACCATGACTAACAGCTCAAGAGGTTTCAGTATGTATGGATACCTCAAAATAAGGATTGGGCTGTGTATTGATGTAAAATGGGAAGATAGTCGTTTATGGATCTAATTACTTCAAGGACCATGAGAGAAACTATCCGATCCATGATTTAGAGTTGGCAGTCGTAGCGTTTACACTAAAGGTATGGCGCCACCACTTATATGGTAAGAAATTTCGGGTATGCACTGATCGTAAAAGCCCCGAGTATCTGTTTTCACAGAAAGAGTAGAATATGAGATAACCAAGAGGGTTAGAGCTTTTAAGGATTATGATTGTGAACTTTGTACCACCCAGGAAAGGCTAATGTAATGGTTGATGCCTTGAGCAGAAAGAGCCTCGGGATGGTATCACATAAGATGGTCAAGGAGCGAGAGCTGCTAAAGCAGTTGTGAACCTCAGTAGTGATGTGATCCCTTCTGATGATGACGGTGATTGTGTGACAGCTAGCCTGAGGTTAGAACCGGATTTGTGTGACCGGATTTGCCAGGCTTAGCGTGATGATCGGCATGGTGTCGATAGTGTGGGTCAGATTCAGAAGGGTATAGTGACAGAGTTCACAGTGAGTGATGATGACTCACAGAGGTTCAGAGACAGTATAAGTGCTCCTGAGGACCACAGTTGATGATATAGTGTTATTGACAGAAGCTCACTCTTCGGGATATACAGTGCATCCGAGAAGTAATAAATATATAAGAACCTCTGAAAAGGGTATTGGTGGTCAGATATGAAAAGAGATATTGTAGAGAATTGCGAAAAAGTGTCTCGTATGTCAGCAGAGTAAGGTAGAGTAAAAGAAGTTGCAGGGTCATTGCAGTCTCTACCTATATTGACACGGAAATGGGAACAAGTTACCATGGATTGCGTGATGGGTTACAGAGGACCCTAATGAATCACGAGGCTATCTGGGTGATAGTCGATGGGTTGATTAAATCTACCCACTTTCTGATTATGAAATCCCTAGATACTCTAAGTGTATAGGCGGATTTATGTGTGTGGAATATTGTGAAACATTGTGTAGCGTTCCAGTGAGCATGGTATCAGATAGGGATTCCCGCTTCACTTTCCACTTCTGGGAATATGTTCTTGGAAGCTATGGGACCCTGATTGCGTGTTAGCACAGCTTCCACCCTCAGACAGATGGTCAGTCAGAGAGGACTGTACAAGTTCTGGAGGATGTGATGAGAGCGTGTGCAATTGATTTTATGAGCTCCTGGGATGATCAGTTGCTACTAATCAAATTCGCCAGTGATGACAGTTGTCACTTGAGTATCGGGATGAGATTATATGTGGCATTGTATGACAGTAGGGAGTTATTCCCTGACTTTGATAAGAGAAGTGGGTGACAGATAGAAAATTGTTCCCGAATTAGTAAGACAAACCTCTGAGTATGTTCAGTTGATTTGAGAGAGATTAAGAACACCTCAGAGCAGATAGAAAAGACTATGCTGACAAGAGACAGGAAATCATTGGAATTCACCGAGGGTGAATCATTATGTTGGCAGTTACTTGTCTTAAGGACATGACGACATTCGGATAGAGATTGGACAAAGTGGAAGGTAAGACCTGTAGGTTGGTATTACCACATGAATTGGCAGGCATCCACAGTGTCCTATCTTTTGATGTTTAAGAAATACTATCCGGATCCAGTATATGTGATCAGATATGAGCTTCAATGGTTTAGCTCAATGAAAATATAACGTATGATTGGAGAAATTGATTCGGGCACTAAACGGAAAGAAAAAGTGTTGAGGTTTGAGATGATCTCCCTAGTTAAGTATGATGATAGTATTACACTCCGGAGAAAGTCACTTGAGGATGACTGTATATGATATGATAGATGTAACCGGAGTTATTTCTGGACTCATATTACTTGGTTCTAATTTGGAGGACCAAATTTTTTTTAAGTGGGGGAGATTGTAAGACCCGATATTTTCGAGTGCATTTAAAAAAATGCAAAAGGACTTAAATGGTATTCTCGAATACGTGCAAGGGCAAAATGGTCAAAAGATCAAAATTCGGTATTAATCGGGACAAGAAATTTAATTAAAAATATGAGATTTAGAAATCTTGATCAATAACGAAGAAATAATTAAATTTCGGGTTAAATTGATCAAGATATGAATTTATTGGAATAAACCGGGATTTTCGCATCGAAAAATAATCCCGAAAATAATCGAAAAATATACCGGAAAGGTAAAACCGGACTGAGAAATTAATTTATGAATTAAATAGAAATTTTTTATAATATTTTGGGATATTTTGTAATTTTAATAATATTTTAATGAATAAAATATTATTAAAAATAAATTATAAATAAATAAAAATAAATAAAAAAAAAAAAAAAAAAAAACGCGAATTGGAATCGCGAGAAAAAGAAACAGAGGCGAAACGAAGCAAAAGACGCGAAGGCCGAACCCGAGGGGGAGGTTCGTCACCGGCGAACCACCGGCGACGCTGAGAGGCCAGCGAGGACCGGCGAACGTAGCCTAGCATCGGGCGAACCTCCAGCAGCCCAGACGCGCGGCGAGGTGGCCGGAAAACGTCGGAAACGGAGGAGAAGACCGCGGGGGAGAGAACCCCGATTCGCCGGCGATGGGGCTGATTCGACCCCAGCTGAGGCCCGATTTAGGGAGCCCAGACGATTGCGCGCCGATTGGCACCGAAATCATGCCGGGAACCGGCCGGACGGCGCCGGCACGACCAAAGGGAGATTGGACCGGCCGAACCGGACAGAACCGGCCGAACCGGACCAGACCGGACCGGCGGTCCGAACCGGGTTGAACCGGACCGGACCGGTTCAGCCAAAAAGAGAGGGAAAAAAAAGGAAGAAAAAGGGAAAAAGAAAAAAGAGAAAAAATTGGGAAAAATTCCTGTGATGCAATCGAGCTTCGGGTAAGTCGGTAAGCGGTCAAATTGACCGATATAATTTTTAGAATATTTAATTTGATAAATAATCGACTGAAAGTTTACCCGAAAATATATTTAATTGTGTAGCTCGACAATTGGCATCCACTGAGAGCTCGAGACAGCCTCGATTTGTGTACGATCATGGAATAACGGGTATGTAACCCTTATTTACGACAATTTTGCATCGTTATGCGTGATTGATATTTAACGCATAAATTATGGATTTAATTTTCGCATAAATGAATTAAATTCTGAAAATTGGATAAATTGTCGTAAATAATTCATAAGCTGTCTGAGAATTTAGAACGAGGCTAAATAAATTACTGATGGGCCCAATGAGCCCCATTGGCCTCGATAAAGTGTGGTAAAACGGCTTAAGGTCGATTAAGGCCCATTAAGGTGCAATCGGGCCCAATATGGGAAAACAGGCCCAATGATTTAAATTAAGCCCAGAAAATTGTGAATACAATTAATTGTATTGTAATTGACCTGATGAATATGTATCCGCAGTGCCGGAGATTTGAATTGGATTCAGAGCAAATCGGACTGCGTGACGAGTCATCAGAGGAAAGGTCAGACTGTACAGATAAATGAGGTAAGGGAATTGTGTGAGTAGCTAGAGGTAGCTACGCATATTTTAATAGTTTTTCTGTACACTGAGTATGTATGTATACATGGATATTGTATAATGATCCTAAAAATGGTTTGAATGATTTTAAGGATCGAAATAGGTGAAATGTCTATTTTACCCCTATTGAGGGAAGTTCACCTAAGGATGGTGAAAGCATGACATGCATGAAATGCATGATTTAAGGATTTTTGATGATTAAGGAATTTTATTGGTTTTAATCAAAGCAAAGCGATAGATTGGCCAGAAATTGTTTAATTTCACAAAATAACACTACGTAGGTGTTATTAATAATTAAATGGAAATTTCTTTGGAAAACGGCCAACTATCAAGTTTATATGGAAACAGATAGTGCCGACACGTAGTTCGCACTATATCTGCGTTTGTGAATGTGCATAAATGTGCTTGAGCAATTGCTCGCACCGACTTGTGACATCATATGCATGAAATGTGCTAGAGCATGGTGCTCGCACTGATTTTTAATATTGTGAAATGAGAGCTGCTGGAGCCTAGCTCGCACTCTGTTTTGACATGTTTTGACATGTTTTGATTTGTTTTGACGTGGTATGCATAAAATAGTGCTGGAGCGATTACTCGCACTACTTTTAATGATTTGACATGCATGAGAGATGCTGGAGCTTAGCTCGCATCCTGTTTTGATTTAATATTGTATAAAGCCGTGCTGGAGTGTAACTCGCACGAGATTTGATTTAGTTATGCATAAAGCCGTGCTGGAGTATAACTCGCACGAGATTTGATTTACTTGAGCATTCATTTGTGCTGGAGCGTTGCTCGCACAAAGTTTTATATGGTTTTCATAATTCATTTGAATGCTGTGCTGGAGTTTTTCTCGTACGAAGTTTTCACTGAATTTATATACATATCCGTACTAGAGCGTTGCTCGTACGTGGAATTTACATGAAATTATAATCAGTTTAAGTCGTACTGGAGCGCTGCTCGTACGCAGATTTCACTGATTTTTATGAAACCGTGCTAGAGCTTCGTTCGCACGAGGTTTTCAGATATCATGAATATGCATGGAGCCGTGCTTGAGCTTCGCTCGCACAGGGATTTATATTACATGCATATAGCCGTGTTGGAGCCTCCTGTAGACTGTGTGTCACAGTGAGATGATATGCTCACACGTGCATCCTGAGACAGAGATGTTATGGGTGGATAAGACCTATTACAGGCACCCCTGATTGAGCTTGGGTTCACGGAGTACTTTGTACCGTGTATGTCACGCGGAGTACGCTGTACCGTGGGGATTGTTGGAGTGGAGTGGCATTAGCCACGAGGCAGCAAGCCTTGCCCTCGCAATCCTGGTGTTATGCTGTTCTGGCGGGTAGGACGACCCACCTCCCGTTTCAGGTGTGATACCCCGCACACTAGGTACCGTGTTGCCAGGGATCACTAGGATATGGCCATAGTCCTCGATGTTACTGATACTTACCTAATTGTCTCACATGATATAACTTGTGGTCTGTTAGACCAGGGTAGACCCGAAGGAGGGGTCAGGCCCCCGATTTGATGATTTGATGATTTCAGATGATTTTATGATATGTGACCCTGAAAGAAGGGTGGTTTTATAACTCAAGTTTTATAATGAAGTATAACGAATTGTTTTATGAGTTTTGAGATGATTGACCCGGAGGGGTTATTTTATACTGCGTTTTAAATGAATTGATTTAAATGCAGTGGCATGATGTGTTTTCCATGCTTTTATTTGAAAATCTTGAATTGTCTTACATGACATGAAAGACTGCATGATCTTGATTAAATTCATGCTTAATATGGTTTAATGATGTCACATAAAATGCTTTGAATGCATGAGTTACATGATTTATATATGCACAAATAGTTTTGGATAAACTATGGCATTGAATATGCATGACTTTGTGCGTGTAATTTTAAATGAAAAGAAATGGATTTAAGGGCATGGCATTATGAGCATGTAGATAGTGGAGCTATCTACTTACTTGCATAATTGCCTTACTGAGCGTGTGGTTTGCTCACCCCCTTATTTTCCCATCTTTTCAGAGCACTTGTAATAATTATTGAGCGGCTGAGGACTTGCATGTATTGATATCCGCTGCTTGCTGCTACCCATCGAGAGACAGGTATACACATTGGTATGATTTTGTATCTAAATATGTAATGCACAGTACTGTAAATGGATATGATGTCGGGGATGTAGAGTCATGTAATTACCATTGAGTATGTATTTATTTAAAGTCAAAGATGGTAAACTCTGATATGTGAATATGATTATGGAAATGAAATGGTAATAGGTGTGAGGTGACTAACACCGAATCATAGCCCAACTGTGTTGTAGGATGGTCACGACGAGAGAAATGTAAGAATTAAATAATAATAAATGAAAAAGCGAAAAATTTACTCTGATTTTTAGGTAATTCGGGTCGTGACAGGTTTAATGGTATCAGAGCTTGAGTTGGCCTGATATGAGTCGGTGTTAGTGGTTAAGGAAGTTTACATCCCCATGTACTGTGCATTATTTAGATACAATTGTGTATATCGAGATGGAAGTGCTGCTAAGAATTTGGTTTTTGAATGCAAGAATAGACTCATTGACTGATAGCCGCTATGGTTGAGAGGCGAGTACACGAGCTCAAGGCCGTTGAGGTAGGCCCATGAGTTGTACTGAGTCGACACATGAGACTTGAGATGAGATTGACGTGGAGGCTGGTTGAGCATGCCCCACAGAGTCCGATAGAGAGATCGGATAGAGTCTGACAGAGAGATCAGACAGTATTGAGATACGCTTCGCGAGGTTGGAGCGGAGTGTGGAGAATATTTTGCGAGCTAATTGCTCAGAGTATGTTTGTGATTTGAGGGTGAGTTGGAGCATTAATTGAAGTTCGCTCAACCCATCTTAAGAGCTAGACGTCCAGAATGGACATGGAAAAGTAATTCTAGATGTATTCCGGTGACAGAATATCCCGGACACTGTTTAAAGGAAATTACAGATGATATTATTTACTCTGACCCAGAGGAATTGGTTAATTAATGAGTATGAAACTCAGATTATATTCCTGGGCAGATATGACTCGAACACTGAACTGTGAGAGTCGAGATATCTGAAAGTTCATGGAAGGGCTCAGATTGTCAATTAGAGTCCGATTAGCCCGTTTGATATCACTACCTATACCGAGGCAGTGCGCAGACTATAGTTGTATGAATAAGATCACGAGTTGCATGCCTCTGAGATTGAGAAAGGTAGTGAGGGCCGAAATTGAGACAAAAAGAGAAAAGAGAATGACAAAGATGTCAGAACAAGAAAAGATAGTTTGGTAAAAGCTTAGAGTTGATAAATCACGGGGTAAGTTGATTGATAAACCCCAGTGTATCCAATTTCAATACTTTTGAGGGGTATTGTGATTTGAGGACCCCGACCTGCTACGTAACAGTATGACAGAGTAGCAGTGTGAACAGTGTAAGATGCGTGGTAGTTACCACGAAAATAAGATGTTGGACGAAGGCGAGTGTATGCCTTGGACCAGGACACTATTGATGTTTCATAGGATGTGGTGGAAGATACCACACTGGTTGTGAATAATGAAATAATTATTTTAATTGATCCTGGTGCCACGCATTTATTCATACCGCCTTCAGTTGCTTATAAGTTAGTGAAAAATGTGAAGCCTATACCTTTAAGCATGAAGAGGATGATAGTTAGTTGATTTTCACTAACTGAATATGGGTATAGGGATTGTAAGTTGAAAATAGGGGTGAAAATATCACTGAAAAGTGTATTGTAACTTGACAAGTAAGGAAAGAGTTTGCCATAAGTGATTTATGAAAGGAGATAAGATTGGAGATGTGATAGATCCTGCATACGAGATATATTGGAATAAAAGGCATATGCAAGGTAAGGATATCATTGATATGCAAAGTAATTTGGATTAAGTAATATGTAGTGTATATGGATTGCGACCAAGATAAGGGGTAGATATATCTACACCCAGTCGATGTGGTTAAATCTGAGGGTTAATAAAGGTATTTCAAAATATCTCCCTGCCTGAAGATTTGACAGCGTCTAGAAGCGCACGCATAATCTATAAATTGAAATCGACAATTGTGAAATGTATACATTAAAATTTGGGTACCTTTGCTGGTACGATAAAGAGATATAGAAATTCATTAATCATGAAAGTTTAAAAATTAAAATTTTATAAAAGCCGTCAATATAAGAGGAAAGAAATGACGTGAGCTAGTATCTTGAACGAAAGCTATTTCGAAATGACATTGTACGTTTATGCGTACATAGGTCAAGTATATGGAAAATTAAAATATTGAGTGGAACTCAACTACGTTAAGGTATTTAAACCTTACCTGGACCGATTGGTTGTCATCTACAGTGATGATATTATGATGTATTCGAAGTCCAGGGAAGAGTATGAGTAGCAACAGGAAACTGTCTTACAAACAAGGTGTTATGAGTTTCTTGAAATGGGCTGCTCAGTTGACACGTCTCGTTTGGAAAAAGATTTCGTACGAGATGTATGATAAGTATGAAAATGGCTTTCGTGAGTTTTGGTATATTGAAGTAATGAACTGACCACAGTAAGTATTCTCACCATGACTAACAGCTCAAGAGGTTTCAGTATGTATGGATACCTCAAAATAAGGATTGGGCTGTGTATTGATGTAAAATGGGAAGATAGTCGTTTATGGATCTAATTACTTCAAGGACCATGAGAGAAACTATCCGATCCATGATTTAGAGTTGGCAGTCGTAGCGTTTACACTAAAGGTATGGCGCCACCACTTATATGGTAAGAAATTTCGGGTATGCACTGATCGTAAAAGCCCCGAGTATCTGTTTTCACAGAAAGAGTAGAATATGAGATAACCAAGAGGGTTAGAGCTTTTAAGGATTATGATTGTGAACTTTGTACCACCCAGGAAAGGCTAATGTAATGGTTGATGCCTTGAGCAGAAAGAGCCTCGGGATGGTATCACATAAGATGGTCAAGGAGCGAGAGCTGCTAAAGCAGTTGTGAACCTCAGTAGTGATGTGATCCCTTCTGATGATGACGGTGATTGTGTGACAGCTAGCCTGAGGTTAGAACCGGATTTGTGTGACCGGATTTGCCAGGCTTAGCGTGATGATCGGCATGGTGTCGATAGTGTGGGTCAGATTCAGAAGGGTATAGTGACAGAGTTCACAGTGAGTGATGATGACTCACAGAGGTTCAGAGACAGTATAAGTGCTCCCGAGGACCACAGTTGATGATATAGTGTTATTGACAGAAGCTCACTCTTCGGGATATACAGTGCATCCGAGAAGTAATAAATATATAAGAACCTCTGAAAAGGGTATTGGTGGTCAGATATGAAAAGAGATATTGTAGAGAATTGCGAAAAAGTGTCTCGTATGTCAGCAGAGTAAGGTAGAGTAAAAGAAGTTGCAGGGTCATTGCAGTCTCTACCTATATTGACACGGAAATGGGAACAAGTTACCATGGATTGCGTGATGGGTTACAGAGGACCCTAATGAATCACGAGGCTATCTGGGTGATAGTCGATGGGTTGATTAAATCTACCCACTTTCTGATTATGAAATCCCTAGATACTCTAAGTGTATAGGCGGATTTATGTGTGTGGAATATTGTGAAACATTGTGTAGCGTTCCAGTGAGCATGGTATCAGATAGGGATTCCCGCTTCACTTTCCACTTCTGGGAATATGTTCTTGGAAGCTATGGGACCCTGATTGCGTGTTAGCACAGCTTCCACCCTCAGACAGATGGTCAGTCAGAGAGGACTGTACAAGTTCTGGAGGATGTGATGAGAGCGTGTGCAATTGATTTTATGAGCTCCTGGGATGATCAGTTGCTACTAATCAAATTCGCCAGTGATGACAGTTGTCACTTGAGTATCGGGATGAGATTATATGTGGCATTGTATGACAGTAGGGAGTTATTCCCTGACTTTGATAAGAGAAGTGGGTGACAGATAGAAAATTGTTCCCGAATTAGTAAGACAAACCTCTGAGTATGTTCAGTTGATTTGAGAGAGATTAAGAACACCTCAGAGCAGATAGAAAAGACTATGCTGACAAGAGACAGGAAATCATTGGAATTCACCGAGGGTGAATCATTATGTTGGCAGTTACTTGTCTTAAGGACATGACGACATTCGGATAGAGATTGGACAAAGTGGAAGGTAAGACCTGTAGGTTGGTATTACCACATGAATTGGCAGGCATCCACAGTGTCCTATCTTTTGATGTTTAAGAAATACTATCCGGATCCAGTATATGTGATCAGATATGAGCTTCAATGGTTTAGCTCAATGAAAATATAACGTATGATTGGAGAAATTGATTCGGGCACTAAACGGAAAGAAAAAGTGTTGAGGTTTGAGATGATCTCCCTAGTTAAGTATGATGATAGTATTACACTCCGGAGAAAGTCACTTGAGGATGACTGTATATGATATGATAGATGTAACCGGAGTTATTTCTGGACTCATATTACTTGGTTCTAATTTGGAGGACCAAATTTTTTTTAAGTGGGGGAGATTGTAAGACCCGATATTTTCGAGTGCATTTAAAAAAATGCAAAAGGACTTAAATGGTATTCTCGAATACGTGCAAGGGCAAAATGGTCAAAAGATCAAAATTCGGTATTAATCGGGACAAGAAATTTAATTAAAAATATGAGATTTAGAAATCTTGATCAATAACGAAGAAATAATTAAATTTCGGGTTAAATTGATCAAGATATGAATTTATTGGAATAAACCGGGATTTTCGCATCGAAAAATAATCCCGAAAATAATCGAAAAATATACCGGAAAGGTAAAACCGGACTGAGAAATTAATTTATGAATTAAATAGAAATTTTTTATAATATTTTGGGATATTTTGTAATTTTAATAATATTTTAATGAATAAAATATTATTAAAAATAAATTATAAATAAATAAAAATAAATAAAAAAAAAAAAAAAAAAAACGCGAATTGGAATCGCGAGAAAAAGAAACAGAGGCGAAACGAAGCAAAAGACGCGAAGGCCGAACCCGAGGGGGAGGTTCGTCACCGGCGAACCACCGGCGACGCTGAGAGGCCAGCGAGGACCGGCGAACGTAGCCTAGCATCGGGCGAACCTCCAGCAGCCCAGACGCGCGGCGAGGTGGCCGGAAAACGTCGGAAACGGAGGAGAAGACCGCGGGGGAGAGAACCCCGATTCGCCGGCGATGGGGCTGATTCGACCCCAGCTGAGGCCCGATTTAGGGAGCCCAGACGATTGCGCGCCGATTGGCACCGAAATCATGCCGGGAACCGGCCGGACGGCGCCGGCACGACCAAAGGGAGATTGGACCGGCCGAACCGGACAGAACCGGCCGAACCGGACCAGACCGGACCGGCGGTCCGAACCGGGTTGAACCGGACCGGACCGGTTCAGCCAAAAAGAGAGGGAAAAAAAAAGGAAGAAAAAGGGAAAAAGAAAAAAGAGAAAAAATTGGGAAAAATTCCTGTGATGCAATCGAGCTTCGGGTAAGTCGGTAAGCGGTCAAATTGACCGATATAATTTTTAGAATATTTAATTTGATAAATAATCGACTGAAAGTTTACCCGAAAATATATTTAATTGTGTAGCTCGACAATTGGCATCCACTGAGAGCTCGAGACAGCCTCGATTTGTGTACGATCATGGAATAACGGGTATGTAACCCTTATTTACGACAATTTTGCATCGTTATGCGTGATTGATATTTAACGCATAAATTATGGATTTAATTTTCGCATAAATGAATTAAATTCTGAAAATTGGATAAATTGTCGTAAATAATTCATAAGCTGTCTGAGAATTTAGAACGAGGCTAAATAAATTACTGATGGGCCCAATGAGCCCCATTGGCCTCGATAAAGTGTGGTAAAAGGGCTTAAGGTCGATTAAGGCCCATTAAGGTGCAATCGGGCCCAATATGGGAAAACAGGCCCAATGATTTAAATTAAGCCCAGAAAATTGTGAATACAATTAATTGTATTGTAATTGACCTGATGAATATGTATCCGCAGTGCCGGAGATTTGAATTGGATTCAGAGCAAATCGGACTGCGTGACGAGTCATCAGAGGAAAGGTCAGACTGTACAGATAAATGAGGTAAGGGAATTGTGTGAGTAGCTAGAGGTAGCTACGCATATTTTAATAGTTTTTCTGTACACTGAGTATGTATGTATACATGGATATTGTATAATGATCCTAAAAATGGTTTGAATGATTTTAAGGATCGAAATAGGTGAAATGTCTATTTTACCCCTATTGAGGGAAGTTCACCTAAGGATGGTGAAAGCATGACATGCATGAAATGCATGATTTAAGGATTTTTGATGATTAAGGAATTTTATTGGTTTTAATCAAAGCAAAGCGATAGATTGGCCAGAAATTGTTTAATTTCACAAAATAACACTACGTAGGTGTTATTAATAATTAAATGGAAATTTCTTTGGAAAACGGCCAACTATCAAGTTTATATGGAAACAGATAGTGCCGACACGTAGTTCGCACTATATCTGCGTTTGTGAATGTGCATAAATGTGCTTGAGCAATTGCTCGCACCGACTTGTGACATCATATGCATGAAATGTGCTAGAGCATGGTGCTCGCACTGATTTTTAATATTGTGAAATGAGAGCTGCTGGGGCCTAGCTCGCACTCTGTTTTGACATGTTTTGACATGTTTTGATTTGTTTTGACGTGGTATGCATAAAATAGTGCTGGAGCGATTACTCGCACTACTTTTAATGATTTGACATGCATGAGAGATGCTGGAGCTTAGCTCGCATCCTGTTTTGATTTAATATTGTATAAAGCCGTGCTGGAGTGTAACTCGCACGAGATTTGATTTAGTTATGCATAAAGCCGTGCTGGAGTATAACTCGCACGAGATTTGATTTACTTGAGCATTCATTTGTGCTGGAGCGTTGCTCGCACAAAGTTTTATATGGTTTTCATAATTCATTTGAATGCTGTGCTGGAGTTTTTCTCGTACGAAGTTTTCACTGAATTTATATACATATCCGTACTAGAGCGTTGCTCGTACGTGGAATTTACATGAAATTATAATCAGTTTAAGTCGTACTGGAGCGCTGCTCGTACGCAGATTTCACTGATTTTTATGAAACCGTGCTAGAGCTTCGCTCGCACGAGGTTTTCAGATATCATGAATATGCATGGAGCCGTGCTTGAGGTTCGCTCGCACAGGGATTTATATTACATGCATATAGCCGTGTTGGAGCCTCCTGTAGACTGTGTGTCACAGTGAGATGATATGCTCACACGTGCATCCTGAGACAGAGATGTTATGGGTGGATAAGACCTATTACAGGCACCCCTGATTGAGCTTGGGTTCACGGAGTACTTTGTACCGTGTATGTCACGCGGAGTACGCTGTACCGTGGGGATTGTTGGAGTGGAGTGGCATTAGCCACGAGGCAGCAAGCCTTGCCCTCGCAATCCTGGTGTTATGCTGTTCTGGCGGGTAGGACGACCCACCTCCCGTTTCAGGTGTGATACCCCGCACACTAGGTACCGTGTTGCCAGGGATCACTAGGATATGGCCATAGTCCTCGATGTTACTGATACTTACCTAATTGTCTCACATGATATAACTTGTGGTCTGTTAGACCAGGGTAGACCCGAAGGAGGGGTCAGGCCCCCGATTTGATGATTTGATGATTTCAGATGATTTTATGATATGTGACCCTGAAAGAAGGGTGGTTTTATAACTCAAGTTTTATAATGAAGTATAACGAATTGTTTTATGAGTTTTGAGATGATTGACCCGGAGGGGTTATTTTATACTGCGTTTTAAATGAATTGATTTAAATGCAGTGGCATGATGTGTTTTCCATGCTTTTATTTGAAAATCTTGAATTGTCTTACATGACATGAAAGACTGCATGATCTTGATTAAATTCATGCTTAATATGGTTTAATGATGTCACATAAAATGCTTTGAATGCATGAGTTACATGATTTATATATGCACAAATAGTTTTGGATAAACTATGGCATTGAATATGCATGACTTTGTGCGTGTAATTTTAAATGAAAAGAAATGGATTTAAGGGCATGGCATTATGAGCATGTAGATAGTGGAGCTATCTACTTACTTGCATAATTGCCTTACTGAGCGTGTGGTTTGCTCACCCCCTTATTTTCCCATCTTTTCAGAGCACTTGTAATAATTATTGAGCGGCTGAGGACTTGCATGTATTGATATCCGCTGCTTGCTGCTACCCATCGAGAGACAGGTATACACATTGGTATGATTTTGTATCTAAATATGTAATGCACAGTACTGTAAATGGATATGATGTCGGGGATGTAGAGTCATGTAATTACCATTGAGTATGTATTTATTTAAAGTCAAAGATGGTAAACTCTGATATGTGAATATGATTATGGAAATGAAATGGTAATAGGTGTGAGGTGACTAACACCGAATCATAGCCCAACTGTGTTGTAGGATGGTCACGACGAGAGAAATGTAAGAATTAAATAATAATAAATGAAAAAGCGAAAAATTTACTCTGATTTTTAGGTAATTCGGGTCGTGACAGATCAGGTGTGCTAGGATGTCAATCGTCGTGGGAGTGGTCAGCTACCCAAACGGCTCACAATATACTTTGTCTGAAGACCGATAGCACGGTATAGCGTACACACATGCGTGTTGCACAGTACATCATACTCCATGGACTACAATAAAAATAGCGATTTAGTAACAATAACAATGTAGCATGATTAATTATTGCCTTTACCTCAAAAGTCGGTGCAAGTCTGGTCGTGCGACACACAGTCAACACGCGCTCAAGCACATTTTATCAGTATTAATTTATAAGCAGTTCATTTTCATCAAATCAAGTTTTAAAATTCAAATCAGTACATAAAACAATTAAAAAAAGAGGTTGGCTCATCCTTTTCCGATCAAAATCCTTAGTGTACAGTCTATGGCAATTAAGACTAGGGATATTTTGATTAAAATCAATAATTAAAACCACATCGATATTTATACAAATAATCTAAATAAATTTATATCGGTAAAGATAGGCCAATTAACTAAGGCTAAAGTTTTCTATAAATTTTGTGACTATAAAATTGGTCTAGAGTATTCTATAATTTTGATAACCATAAAATCAGCCAAGGATTTTATGTCTACGATTCCACAAAAAATACACCAAAATATTTTTAGCAACACACAGAAATTTTTCTTACTGTAAAATTTTCATAGAATTTATATCTACGGTCCAATAGAAAATACGTGTAGATATTACTAACAGCTCACAACAATTTTCCTTACCTCGATGTCTGTCAGTAGTCCTTAATGCCTCAGTGATGTGAGTCGTGGGTCTAGTCTAATCGGTTTATTTCTCCGGAGCTTCGAACTAATATTTGTATAAATATTTCCGAACCGTCTTTCCCTCGAGTTTCTCAAATTTTTTGTGCACTCTATCCTATCTCTAATTTTTGTATCCACTACTATTTCTATTTATATATATATAATCATCTATATATATATATAGAATTTTTTCTCTTCTTCTCCGCTAGTCACTCACCCCTGTTCAATGTCTTCACCAGGCTCTCAGAACTGCCACCTTCTTCACCATTTCTTCTCGGTTTCGTCATCCCTTCATCGTCCACGTTTCTGCCACCATCTTCATCATCCTCACGTTTTTGCCACCTCCGTTTTCCAGCTCACAATCTGTCACGACCCTCACACTTACCAAAATACATACAAATTTTTTGCTTTTTAAATATAATTGTTTATTCATCCACACCTTACTCCGATTGTAAACAGCTGCCCTCACAACAGTTGGGCTGTATGTCAATGTCTACCTCATCCATCCATAACAATTTAATTTCCAATATCATTTTAGAAGTAAACACTTTTATAAATACATCAGAGTTACTGTTTGCAAGTGTTTACATTGCTTTACATCCCTAATGTTTACATAAAAAATGCTACTGTGCTATGTCTAGTTTAGATACAAAATAATTCTAGTATGTATACCTTATGCAATGGGATGCAGCGGATACCAAAAGGGAAAGCCTCCAGTCGCTCTCAATCTAATCTCAAATCTTTGTAGAGAGGGGAAAATAAGGGGGTAAGCAAACCACACGCTCAGTAAGGCAATCATGCAAACATGTAGATATAGCACTATCTACGTGATCGTGACGCCATGCTCAAAAGCATTTAGTTCATCATTTTATCTAAAAAACATGAGTGTATGATTGTGTTAATGGTATGTAAAGTAATTCATGCTATTAAAATTTAGTGCACAAAACCCATTCAAAGCATGGCATTAACCATCATGCATATTTTATACGTAAGGCATGGCATTTATCATCATGCATATTTCACAAGTAAAGCATGGCATTAAACATCATGCATCAGTGCACTTTAAAAACCATTAACATATTTTCATCTTAAAACAATTCAACTCTAGTCAAGATTCGGTCCCACCCTCGGACTATCTTGACCCACAAATCATTTCAAACATGGATTTATTCATAAAGAAATAGACATGTGAGATAGGCAATTCCATAAGGGAATCAACCTTTAGGACTATGGCCATAACCTGTGATACCGGCTACATGGATCAAGTGTGCGGGATATCACCACTATCTGCTTCCACACGGGAGGTGGGTCAAATCCTGCCCGTCGATCCATAGCAGATCTCATTCGAAGATGGCATATCACATCTCAACACGGTACAACATACTCCATGCTACCTGCATGGTACAACGTATTCTGTGGACCTACATCAACATATCATATCAAGCCACATCTCAAATGTACGTGTGAGCCTATTTAAAAGGTACGACCTCTTGTCTACCCGAAGCTCCTAACACGGCTATCAATATGTCAAAATATCACAAATGCACGTGTAAGCCTATTTTTAATAGGTGCGACACCCAGTCTGCCCGAAGCTCCAACCACGGCAACAAATAAGGTGGGCATCTAGTGTGAACTAAGCTCCAAGCACCATGCCAAAACCAGTATGAAATTCATGTGAAAACTAGTGCGAGCTAAGCTCCAGCACTCATGCATTTAAAACACATCAAATCTCGTGCGAGTCATACTCTAGCACGCTTTCATTCCCACGAAAACCATGTAGGTGGTTCAATTCTTTGCAAAGTATGGTTAACAAGCCAAAACATCTCATTTCTTTTGCAAAACATTTCAAATGTTAGCCAACCTACCAATCATTTGATAAAAAGCAATACAACATGATTTTCCAAAGCATTATGCTTTTTTTTCATGCGCTTTTCTCAAACACCCAACTTTTTACCGTTCAATCACCCAATATCATTTCCTAATATCTCATCCATTCTAGCAAAGCATTTAAGCGCCCAAATTATGCACAGATATCTCTAAGAGTCCATAGAATTCCCTTACCTCAATTTACTCGGGTGCGACTCTCTTCCCCTTAGCTTCTCGCTCTTTTGGCTCAACTTGCTCCGGTATATCCTCGGGAGCTGCGATTCATTCATCTAAATCACTTAAGTTAATGTTGTTAACTCACATTTTGACTTCACTAGTCAATATAATTCTTTTATGCATTTTACCAATGCCTTATTCTACATTTTACCCCTTTTGGTAAATCTCACAATTTATTCACTAACAACAACTTAAAATCATACCCATAACACGATTATCACTCCAAGACATCTCAGTCATCATTAATCTCAATACATTCCACTTTCTTACACTAGACCATTTCTAGGTCATAATCATTCCAATGCATTTTAGATAGTTTCTAACAATACTAAGCACCCCAATCCACCCCAAAACATCAATAGCTTAACAATGTACTTAAGTAGGTGCTTTAGAAACTCACCTACCTTGATTTTCTCTTTGCTCCAAATGGAAATGCACCTCATTTCTCAAATCTAAAAAATGAGGAAAATGCCTCCAGGCTAAGTTGTTCTTCTCTTTGATGTGAACAACTTTATGTCTGATTGCCTTCACTCAAATCTTCTGAAAATGGTCGGATTTAGAGAGTAAAATCTAGGTTTTGGGTTTGGAATGGAGAGGGAATGTCTATTTTCATGATTTGCAGATTTCAACTACTCCTATTTATAGATTCAGCTTGATGAGATCGATCTGCCTTGGGTGGAGATTGATCTGGTCCCCTTAAATTCCTCTTTTTCACGACATTTTCAAGCATGAGATCGATCTGTCGAAGCTTGAGATCGATCTACTCCCAAACAGAGAGCTAAAGAGATCGATCTGTTCCATTAAGGATCAATCTGCATTTTACAGAATGTTTAGGAGATCAATCTGGCTCCATTGGTGATCGATCTATCTTGTTCCATAGCTCAAAATAAGAGCATTTTGGCTCTTCCAGATCGATCTCTCATCCTATGAGATTGATCTGTCATCCATATTACCATATTTTTTGCAGTTTTTCTGCAGCAACATATACCAAACTTCATACATTTTGTTGCCATGGTCATTTTCTCATCCAATCATCTTTGAGACTTGAAAATGACATCAATTCATACTTTATACCTATTAAAACTTATGTGAGATCTTTGTATATCCAAAGGTACATGATATAAACCAAATGGAAGTGCACAACTTATGCAAATCTTCCTTTCATTTTTCCACACTACTCATAATCCATTCTACTCACATTCTTCACATGTTTAAGTCCATTTCTTCATATTAATACACAATGTAACTTTTACGTACAATCACAACTCTTATTACAAGTGTGTACATTAACTTATGGACTTACATCACATATACTTCACTTATGAATTCATAGTATAACTCTATTTACATTTCTATGACATATATACAATTATACATATACGGGGTCTCACATTCTCCCCCACTTAGAAAATTTAGTCATCCAAATTAGAACCAATTCAATCCGTGAATAACTCGGGATACTTCCCCCGCATCAAACTTTCCAATTCCCATGTGTCATCTTCCACCGTGTGATGTTGCCAAAGGACTTTCACTAAGGTAATTGTCTTTGTCCTCAATACTTTATCCTTTCTGTCCAGTATCTGAACTAGCTTCTCAACATATGTCATACCTTCATTGAGCTCCATTGGCTCAAATCTTATCACATGCGCCGGGTCCGGGTGATACTTCCGTAACATGGATACGTGGAAGACGTTATGCACACTTGTCAACTTTGGTGGCAATGCCAACATATAAGCCTTATCTCCCACCTTATCAAGTATCTCAAATTGCCCTATATACCAAGGGCTCAACTTTCCCTTCTTCCCGAATCTCATAATTCCCTTCGAAGGAGAGATTTTCAAGAACACCGACTCACCCACATTAAACTCTAGTAGTCTCCGTCTCTTGTCAGCGTAACTCTTTTACCGGCTCTGAGCTGTCCGTAATCTTCACATATTAGTTGGACGTCCTCAAATTCCTGCTGCACTAAGTCTAGAGTAAAAATTTGTCTGTCACCAACCTCTTCCCATCCAATAAGGGAACGGCATCAACGCCCATACAATGCCTCATATGGTGCCATCCCGATAGTCGCATGAAAACTATTATTATAGGCGAACTCTACGAGTGGCAAATGGTCATCCCAAGAGCCTCTAAAATCAAATGCACATGCTCTCAACATATCCTCCAGGGTCTGTATAGTCCTCTCTGACTAACCATCTGTCTGAGGATGAAACGCTGTGCTAAAACTCAATTGGGTCCCCATCGCTTCCTTAAAACATTCCCAGAAGTAAGAAGTGAAGCAGGCATCCTTATCAGAAACAACGCTCACTGGAAGTCCATGTAGCCTCACTATCTCATGCATATACAAGTTCGCTAATTGGCTCAATGTATCGGTAGCTCTCATAGCTTGAAAATGGGCTGACTTCGCCAATCGATCCACAATCACCCATATGGCATCATGACCTCGCGAGTCCTAGGTAATCCTATCAGAAAATCCATAGTGACATGCTCCCACTTCCATGTCGGTATCAGTAGAGGTTGCACTAACCCTGCAGGCTTCTGATGCTCTACCTTCACCTGCTGACAAACGAGACACTTAGCAACATATTCAGCAATCTACTTTTTCATTCCAGACCACCAATAAACTTTTCAAAGG
Organism: Firmiana major; assembly: GCA_033439115.1. Lineage (NCBI taxonomy): Eukaryota > Viridiplantae > Streptophyta > Magnoliopsida > Malvales > Malvaceae > Firmiana > Firmiana major. Next base: position 34,649,468 of record CM065907.1, on the reverse strand, counting down.
TTTTGATACAACTTAGTACTCCCTGGATGTATCGTATACTTCGATGAGTGAGCCTCTATCAAGATCAACCTTCTGATCTCTGCATCATCAGGAACACATATCCTACCTTTGAACCTCAACAATCCATCAGAATTAATCTCAAAATCAATCTTCGTGCCCCTTTGTATCTGCCCGACAATATCACTACACTGGTGATCACTCCGCTGAGCCTGTCGGATTCGATCCACCAGATTCGGTTCCAATTGCAGGCTAGCTACCATAACACCATGATCAGCACTAGGCGAGGTTACATCCAAACTGAGGTTCATGAACTGTTCCAACAGCTCATGTTACCTGACCATATTGAATGACACCAACCCGATATTCTTCCTACTCAATGCATCAGTAGCTACATTAGCTTTACCCGGGTGGTACAAGATCTCACAATCATAATCCTTTAATAGCTCAAGCCATCTCCTCTGTCTCATGATCAACTCTTTCTGCGAGAACAGGTACTTAAGGCTCTTATGATCTGTGTACATCTGAAATCTCTTACCATAGAGGTAGTGGTGCCATATTTTCAACGTAAACACTATGGCCGCCAACTCCAAATCGTGGGTCGGGTAGTTTCTCTCATGATCCTTCAACTACCTTGATCCATAGGCTGCTACCTTCCCATCCTGCATCAACACACAGCCCAGTCTTTGGTGTGAAGCATCTGCATACACCTAGAAACCTCTTGAACTGGTAAGAATGGTGAGTATTGGAGCTGTAGTTAACCTCCTCTTCAACTCCTCAAAACTTTCCTCACACTTATCGTCCCACACGAATGCAACGTTCTTTCTTGTGAGACCTGTCAAAAGAGTAGCCAACCTCGAGAATCCTTCTACAAACCTTCGATAATACCTAGCTAAACCCAAGAAACTTCTGATCTCTGTCACTGTCTGAGGTCTCTGCCACTGAACTACGACCTCAATCTTAGATGGATCCACTGACACTCCATCTTTTAATACTATATGACCCTGAAAAGAGATTTGTCCCAACCAAAAGTCGCACTTACTGAGTTTAGCATATAACTTCTTCTCCCTGAGGATCTGTAGCACTATCCTTAGATGCCTTTCATGCTCCTCTCTAGACCTTGAGTACACTAGTATATCATCAATAAACACGATTACAAATCGATCCAAATATTGGTGGAACACCTCGTTCATCAACGACATAAAAGCTGCGGGAGCATTCGTCAATCCGAATGGCAGAACCATAAATTCATAATGTCCATACCAGGTGCAAAAAGCTGTTTTGGGTACACCTCCACTCCGTATCTTCAACTGATGGTACCAAGACCTCAGATCTATCTTGGAAAAGACATGCGCTCCCTTAAGCTGATCCAAGAAGTCATCGATGCGTGGAAGGGGATACTAATTCTTGATTGTGGCCTTATTCAACAATCGATAATCTATACACAGTCGGAGGCTTCCATCCTTCTTCCTTACAAACAGAACCGGTGCTCCCCAAGGTGAGACGCACGACTTGATGAACCCTTTCTCCAATAACTCTTGCAACTACTTACTTAATTCTTCCAACTCAACTTGAGCCATTCTGTACTGTGGCTTGGATATTGGCTCCGTACCAGGTGCAAATCTATACCAAACTCCATCTCCCCATCTGGAGGTAACCCTGGTAATTTATCCGGGAAGACATTGAGATATTCCCTAACCATTGGAATGTCTATCAACTCTGGACGTGCCTTATCCGTCTCAACCACATAAGCAATGTATCCTTCATATTTTTTTTCCCACCGTTAGTAACACAATCATCACATACACACATATAATTGATAAACACTTTCATCTCTTGAATATCATGTATTTAAATCATATTTTTCTCATTCATAAAGATCATGTCATTTCATTTCTTTTCATCAAAATTTACAATAAGATTGTCTAATCCTGAAAACATCAAGGTTCTAGCACGACAATCCATAATAACATGGTTTGCAGCCAGCCAATCCATACCTAGGATTACATCAAAATCACTCATATTTAAAAAAGATCAAATCGACTGCCATTTCTTTACCTCCTATCCTCATCTTACAATTCTTATATACATGCTCGGTCAATTAACTATCATTCATAGGGGTAGATATCATTAACATCTTATCTAGTAGTGTGGGTTTTACATGCCTCATCAATTTATGTGCAAAGGATGGCGATATAAAATAATGCGTGGCACTAGGATCAAACCATACAAATGCTTCTAAGTCAAAGATTTGGATGGTACCTTTAACCACATCCGAAGAGTGATCCGCAGTGTCCTGGTCCAGTGCGTGCACTGTCCTCTACTCACACCCAATGCCTGTAGCCCTCCTCCTCGGAGCAGCTGTCCCAATTGGAGCTCTCTCTGGCTCTTTGCCCTTTTATGGGGCTCTCTCTGTCATCTCTAGGTAATCTTTGATTATATGCCCTGATTTCCCACATCTGAAGCATACTACCTAAGGTCCATAGCATGGTCGAGTTCCATGGTACCTGCCACACTTACCACATTGTTCTATAGTAGGTCGTGGCCCTCCAATCACAACTCCTTTCGCTGGACCAAGAGCCAGATACATGGGAGGATTAATTGTCCTCTCCCGGATCTCCTCGATCCTCAGCCTCTTTCTAGAAAGTCTCTTACTTCCCTTATAACTGAAGCCTCTATCCATCACTGGTCTTTTCTTATCTCTGTCCCTCATTTTACCAACCTTCCCAAACTCTGAGGCAATCCTATCAACATCTTGCTCACACAATTGTGCCCTGCGCACTGCCTCCTCATAGGTTGGTATATCCAAAAGAAACCAACCTGGACTTGATGGTCAGTCTTAATCCATCCAAAAACTTCTAGATTTTCTCAGCCTCATGACTCATCGTATTGGAATCATACATGCCTAGGGAGATAAAGGTCGTCTCATACTCATCCACTGTCCTACTCCCTTAGGTCAGTCCCAAAAATGTCATCTTCATCTTTCTCTATGCAGTATCCGGAACATACTTGATAGGCCATAAGGGTATTACCGCAAGTGCACGGGTCGTACAAGTAATAATGGGATTTGAGTCCCAAGTTATCGTCCCACAGAATTATGAATTTTTTGATTATCGGTGGTCTACTAAGTTTGAAATTGAAATTACTGGAAAGCAATAAAATAATAAAAACTAAATAAAATCGAACAAAATTACTTACAGTGCTCCACGCAATTAAAAACCAATACCTACGAAAATAATTAAAACAGTTAAGATTGATTAACGCAATTAAAATAAAATGCAATTATAAAAATAACAAAGCAAGATTAATTAAACTAAAATTAAACTAACCTAAAATAAAATATGCATGTAATTAAGCTAATTACTAAAGATGCAAATTAAATTAAACTAAAAATCTAATAAAAATGAAGACTAAATTAAAAATGCATGCAAAACATTTAATCTAGATTAATTCTAAATGCATCTAAAATAAAATCCTAAAACATTTAATATAAAATTAACTATTAACTAAAAATTAAGACTAAAAATTAAATTAACAAATTAAAACACTAGAACTAATCTAAATTGATAACTAACAACTATCCTAAACTAACAACTAATTAAACTATACTAAAGATGTAAGAAAAATGGATTAATGCAAGAGTTGAATGCCAAACAAAGCTTTAACAATTTTAAACCATCAAATTATCCCTCCCAACACTGTTCACGTGTCCATCTTTGTTTATTTTCCAGGCTTTCACGATTTTGGCAACTATCTCTCGGCACTCTGCTTCTGCTGTTTCTGGTGTGTCTCGGTTCCAGGTCACGGGTTGCCCTCGGTTTTGCTGTGTTCTGTTGTGTCCTGCTGCCAGGTCTGTCTCGGTTCCAGCTACTCTCATTCTGCTTCTCGGTTCTGGTTCCTGCTACATGGGGTGCTGCTCCAGTTGTGCTATCCTGCTTCTGCTACATTGTGATGTCCGTGAACTTCTGCACCAGCTGTTACTTGTGCTACATCCAGTCCAGCTGTTGTTGCACGATTTTATGATACACAGGTCCTCAACAGACTGCATATTGTTTCCATTCCCAGATACTGCAGATGCTGTGTCCAGTTGCTGTTCCAAGTGCTCCAGACTCAGCTCTCGATTCTGCTTTGTCCTGCTGCCCCAAGTGCTCTAGGCTACTCTAGATTTCCTCAGTCCCGATTCTCGCTAGCAGTAACGTGCTCCTATCTTCTTCAATTTGACAGCAGCCCCAAGTGCTCCATCATGCATCAACTGCCGGTTCAACACATCGATTCTTTTCCTTCTATGCTCAGTAAAGCAAACCAACAAACACTGCAAGAATACAAGTTAAAGCAGTAAATGAAGACCTAAGGTAGACTTAAAATAACTGAACTATAAACTAAACCAATTAAAGAAGATGAAATGGAAACAAAAAACAGAGGAGAGCTCTCGGTTTTCAGGCGTGCTGCTGTCCTCTCGGATTGCTTACTGTCGTTACCCTATCGGGTTTGCATGAAAAAGGTGTGAATAGCTAAGACACTAAAATGGTTGAACTTAAATGCAGAATGGTGAAGCTACTAGAAAATAAAATGAGTAAGTAAAATAAAAAAAAATGAACTTAGAAGGAAACCGAGAAGTAAAATGAGCAAGAAAAAAGAAAAAAGATTGAAATGCAAGGAAACCGAGAACTACACTGAAGATAAAAACTATGTATCTAAAACTTGAAAAATAAAAGAACTAGATTATAACCAAACTGAGAACATGAAAATGATAAATTGATTGACATGAAAATGAATTATCCAAGACTAGAAAAATCAAGAACATATGAACATTAAAAGTAAATTGTAGCTAACGGAAAAGAAAACAAGGAAAAATAAATCTTAAGATTAATTCTAACACTATACTACTCCTAACTTACATTACATTACACTACTCCTACTCCTAAAATTACATCCTCTTTCAATTGTCATCCTTTCCTATTTATAAACACACTAGGGGTAAAATTGTAATTTCTACATCCTTGATGAGTTGGCATTTTTTTAGCCACTTGTCTTCACACCATTGGCTCCTTGAAAAGATATTTCCATGTCATTGGTCTTCATGTCCAATTGGATGTGCTAGGTGGCATGACTCGTGTTGTCCGCGTGGCTCAATCTCGATTTTAGCCCAATTTCGATCCATTTTCTATCGAAAAATTCAAAATTCATCCGGATTTCATTTATCTGCAAACACGAGAATTTTAATTAAATAAAGGGGATAATTAACAAAATAAATTGGGGATTTAAATTATTAATTAGGAAATTAAGCACAAATAATTCTAAAAATATAGAATTATCAATACTGTCTCCAGAAGGCCTCCAAAAATATATCCCAGCTAATCTCCGTATGTCGAGCTCTCAAAATAGGCCTCGTGGACTTCCACCAATGTTCTGCTGATCCCTTTAGCATAAATACGACAAACCCTACTATCTCGGTAGTAGTGCACTCAAAGAACCCGTATAGCTTCTCAATCTCATTGATCCAATCCTCTGCAGCTACTGGGTCCTTAACTCCACTAAAAGATGACGATCTAAACTTCTGAAACTGTCACAGTCTGTCCAAATCACAATCGTAACCCCAGCCTCTACTGGCCTGTGGTGTAGAAACAAGAGTAGGTATATCCTGTGTAGGTGGGGTATCTGTCGTCTGTGGTCTCTAGGCTGGCCGGGCCCGTGCCTCAGGAGCTGCCGCCTACTCGACATCACCCTATGTAGCGAGACTCTATCTACCGCCAGCTCCAGGTAAAGATTAGGTGACCAACTCTAATATCATCTCTATACTTCGCTCAATCCTCGTGAAGAGAGCCTAAATACTCTCAGGCCTCTCCTTTGGACCCTGTGGAGCGTGCTCAACCACAGCCTCCACCTCAACCTTATCCTGAGTTTCGTGTGTTTTCGGCTCAACACTACACCAGGCCTACCTCTACCGCCTCTAGTTCGTCCTCTCGCCCCTCTACAGTGACTGGTAATAGGCATAATGTTTCACTTCCCCGCATACATCACAATTTCTTAGTTAACCCATCGACACACACACAATTGTATCTAAACAAGCACAGTAACATGGGGATGTAATTTTCCAACTTATTAAGTATTTTAGACATGACACACGTCGGACCAACTCAACATTGATACCAACTTCTATCATGACCCTCACACTTACCAAAATACGTACAAATTTTTTTCTTTTTAAATATAATTGTTTATTCATCCATACCTTACTCCGATCGTGAAAAGCTACCCTCACAACAGTTGGGCTGTGTGTCAATGTCTACCTCATCCATCCATAACAATTTAATTTGCAATATCATTTTAGAAGTAAACACTTTTATAAATATATCAGAGTTACTATTTGTAAGTGTTTACATTGCTTTACATCTCCAATGTTTACATACAAAATGCTACTATGCTATGTCTAGTTTAGATACAAAATAATTCTAGTATGTATACCTTATGCGATGGGATGCAGCGGATACCAAAAGGGTAAGCCTCCAGTCGCTCTCAATCTAATCTCAAATCATTGTAGAGAGGTGAAAGTAAGGGGGTGAGCAAACCACTGCTCAGTAAGGCAATCATGCGAATAGGTAGATACTTCACTATCTACGTGATCGTGATGCCATGCTCAAAAGCATTTAGTTCATCATTTTATCTCAAAAACATGAGTGTATGATTGTGTTAATGGTATGTAAAGCAATTCATGCTATTAAAATTTAGTGCACAAAACCCATTCAAAGCATGGCATTAACCATCATGCATATTTTACACGTAAGGCATGGCGTTTATCATAATGCATATTTTACAAGTAAAGCATGGCATTAAACATCATCCATCAGTGCACTTTAAAAACCATTAACATACTTTCATCTCAAAACAATTCAACTCTAGTCAGGATTCGGTCCCTCCCTCGGACTATCCTAACACACAAATCATTTCAAACATGGATTTAATCATAAAGAAATAGACATGTGAGATAAGCAATTCAATAAGGGAAATAACCTCTAGGACTATGGCCATAACCTGTGATACTGACTACACGGATCAGGTGTGCGGGATATCACCACTAACTGCTTCCACACGGGAGGTGGGTCAAATCCTGCCTGTCGGTCCATAGCAGATCTCGTCCGAAGATGGCATATCACATCTCAACACGGTACAACGTACTCCATGCTACCTGTACAGTACAACATACTCCGTAAACCCACATCAACAAATCATATCACACCACATCTCAAACTTACATGTGAGCCTATTTAATCAGTGCGACCTCTTGTCTACCTGAAGCTCCTAACACGACTATCAACATGTCAAAATATCACAAATGCACTGCGATCCTATTTAATCGGTGCGACACCTAGTATGCCCGAAGCTCCAAACACGGTAACAAATTAGGTGGGCATCTAGTGCGAGCTAAGCTCCAAGCACCATGCCAAAACCAATATGAAATCCAAGTGAAAACCAGTGCGAGCTAAGCTCCAGTACTCATGCGTATAAAACACATCAAATCTCGTGCGAGTCATACTCTAGCATGCTTTCATTCTCACGAAAACCATATAAGTGGCTCAATTCTTTGCAAAGTATTGTTAAGAAACCAAAACATCTCATTTCTTTTGCAAAACATTTCAAATGTTAGCCAACCTACCAATCGTTTGCTAAAAAGCAATACAACATGATTTTCCAAAGCATTATGCTTTTATTTTCATGCACTTTTCTCAAACACCCAACTTTTACCCTTCAATCACCCAATATCATATCCTAGTATCTCATGCATTGTAGCAAAGCATTTAAGCGCCCAAATCACGCACAAATATCTCTAAGACTCCACAGAAGTCCCTTACCTCAATTTGCTCGGGTACGACTCTCTTGCCCTTAGCTTCTCGCTCTTTTGGCTCAACTTGCTTCGGTATATCCTCGGGAGCTGTGATTCATTCATCCAAATCACTTGAGTTAATGTTGTTAACTCACATTTTGACTTCACTAGTCAATATAATTCTTTTATGCATTTTACTAATGCCTTATTCCACATTTTACCCCTTTTTGGTAAATCTCACAATTGATTCACTAAGAACAACTTAAAATCATACCCATAACACGATTATCACCCCAAGACATCTCATTCATAATTAATCTTAATACATTCCACTTTCTCACGCTAGACCATTTCTAGGTCATAATCATTCCAATGCATTCTATATAGTTTCTAACAATACTAAGCACCACAATCCACCCCAAAACATCAATAGCTTAACAATGTACTTAAGTTGGAGCTTTAGAAACTCACCTATCTTGATTTTCTCTTAGTTCCAAATGGAAATGCACCTTGTTCCTCAAATCCAACAAATGTGGAAAATGCCTCCAAGCTAAGTTGTTCTTCTCTTTGATGTGAACAACTTTATGTCTGATAGCCTTCCCTCAAATCTTCTTGAAAATGGTCAAATTTAGAGAGTAAAATCTAGGTTTTGGGTTTGGAATGGAGAGGGAATGGTTATTTTCATGATTTGTAGATTTCAACTACTCCTATTTATAGATTCAGCTTGATGAGATCGATTTACCTTGCGTGAAGATCGATCTGGTCCCCTTAATTTCCTCTTTTTCACAGCATTTTCAAGCATGAGATCGATCTGTCGAAGCCTGAGATCGATATGCTCCTAAACAGAGAGCTAAGGAGATCGATCTGTTCCATTAAGGATCGATCTACATTTTAAAGAATGTTTAGGAGATCGATCTGGCTCCATTGGAGATCGATCTATCCTGTTCCATAGCTCAAAATAAGAGCATTTTGGCTCTTCTAGATTGATCTCTCATCCTATGAGATCGATCTGTCATTCATATTACCATATTTTCTACAGTTTTTCTGCAGCAACACATACCAAACTTCATACATTTTGTTGCCATGGTCATTTTCTCATCCAATCATCTTTGAGACTTGAAAATGGCATCAATTCATACTTTATACCTATTCAAACTTGTGTGAGATCTTTGTATATCTAAAGGTACATGATATAAACCCAATGGAAGTGCACAACTTATGCAAATCTTCCTTCCATTTTACCACACTACTCATATTCCATTCTACTCACATTCTTCACATGTTTAAGTCTAGTTCTTCGTATTAATACACAATGTAACTTGTACGTACAATCATAACTCTTATTACGAGTGTGTACATTAACTTATGGACTTACATCACATATACTTCACTTATGAATTCATAGTATAACTCCATTTACATTTCTATGTACATATATACAATTATACATATATGGGGTCTCACACAATCTTCCAGCCGAGAGCCACCATTGCTATCTCTTGCCGAAAGCCTCCATGGCAGTAGCTCTCGTTTCACTGTTTTCTTCTATTATTTTTCTCCCTCACCCTCTTGACCTTCAAAGTTTCTTACTTCAGCCAAGTCGCCCAGTTTCTGAGTAAGGCCGAGAGGAATGCTGCTCATTCTCGTTTGTCCAATCATTCGGCAACTCAGTTTCCTCCCCTGTTTCCCTCATTTTGCTTTAGTTTTTGTTTCCTTTCTTCACAACTCTTTCTCTTATTTCTCTTCTCTTCTTCACGTCACCAAGCATTTTACCGCTCCAATTGATTAGCTCTTGGGTTCATGCTTAACTTATCAGCAGAAATCGACATTCTTCATTCTCGCTACTACCTTACTCTCTTATCTCTAGCTTCAATCTTAGGCGTAGCTCCTGTTCACAGTAGTCAGCAGTACCTTAAGCAACCTTTCTTCTTCCATACTTGACTTACAGAGGACCATGTGTCCTCTGTTTCTTTTTACCATTTCCATTCCTACTCTCTTTTATTGACTTAGCGCCAGTTTCTCTCTTTCGTCTTCGGCTTCCTTACTCTCAGTTTCTATTTCTCTTCCCTCGTTGATCGACTCCCTCTCTCACTTGTCTCGTGTTCTTCTTCTACATCAGTTCTTAGTGGATGGAACTCTTATAATTGTTCAGCCCTTTTATATTTTTTTTGTTCGACTTCACTGAACCAATACATATTTCCAGCTGCTATGCTAACTTCCTGCTCTCATTTCTGTTCTCCTTTCTTGTCAACTATCAGACTATAATACCTTATCACCACCACTAATTTTTTTTTGATTTCCTTTTTCACAGTTCCTACCGACTCTCTTTCTTTTCACTTCAGTTCAGCCACCTGCTCCCTACTGATTCATCTGCATCATTTCAGTTTTCGTTTCTCCTATTCTCTACTGCAGTTTCAACATCTAGCTTATTTTTTATATATATATATATATTATCTCTACCCACTGTCATACCGCTTTGGTCAATTCAATTTCCTTTCCCTTATCTTATTGTGGCCATCACTCGTGATATGTAGTATATATATTATATGTAAACGAACAGATGGCACAACACCAATCTGCCTTCCTCCCTTCCCTAGGCTGCTACCAACAGCAGCAAACATAAAACCTCTGGATTGGGTATATATATAGGTTTACTTACATATACTCATATATATATATATATACATATATACATGTAGCTATACTCTTTACTTTAATGAATAGCTAAATATTATACATGTGTACACATATATTTATATATATGTATTTCTATATGCTTAACAAATCTTTCTTATGATATTAGAGTTAAATTTAATCTAATAATTGGTAGCGACTACGCCCACTCGAAGTGACCTAGACGTGTTATCCGCAAGTGCACAGGCCATATAAGTAATAATGGGATTTGAGTCCCGGATTATCGTCCCACAGAGAAGCTGATTAGCCTAATTAAGTACCGGTTAATCTTACCCTAAGTATATCCTAGCAAATTATGAATTTATAATGGGTGATCTACAAAGCTAGAATTAACAAGTACTGAAAACAATAAAAATTATAAACTAAAGAAAATAAAATGGAGCAAAAATTACTTACAGATACTCCAAGCAACTAAAAGCAATAACGTACAAACGATAATTAAAACAGTTAAAATTAATTAATGCAAATAAACTAAAATGCAAAATATGAAAATAAAGAAACAAAATTAATTAGACTAAAATTAAACAATAAAATGTGCATGCTATCACGACCCCTTTTTATCCAATTCATCTAAAAACCCCTACAAATTTTTCGCATTTTTCCATTTCCATCACCCAGTCGTGAACAACTTTACCACTACACAGTTGGGTTGTGAGTCAATAATAATCCCCACTCATTATTCATTCTCAGTTAATAAAAAAACGATGTTGTATATTTGAAAGTTAAACCATTCACTTATACAAGATGTTCACTGACACCTACATGCCCCATAATTACAACTCAGAATTACTACTGTGCTTTTACAATTGTTTAGATACAAAAAGAATCTTCATGTGTATACCTCTTACCGATGGATGGCAGCGGATGTCCAAAAATACAACGCCTCAGTCCTCCTGGGCTACTATGTATGCTCTGTAGGAGGGGGAAAATAGAGAGGGATGAGCAACCACACGCTCAGTGAGGCAATAATGCAAGCATGGTAGATAACTACTCTATCTACATGCTGATAGTGTTATGCATAAATCATTTATAACAGGAGCATGAGGAATTAAAACTATGCCATATGAATATACATATATCACGTATTTAAGTCATGGAAATCGACATGTAAAACATGGTAAAATCATCATGTACAAATCATCTCATGCTCATCAATTGTCAAATCTCATAAACAAAAGGGCAATTCGTTTAAGAAACATCCTTTTGAAATTATATCTCTTTCTCAAATACATACAATCCCATCACAAATCATTTTCTCATTCACAAACATCCTTACCATTTCACGAATCAAATCCCAAAAGACTCAACCATTCCCTCAGATCTACCCAGGACAGTCAAAATCACACTCAAGTGTTAAGACCATGTGATATTATGTAATAAGGAAGGAGACAGGTCACTATATCTCAATTGACTATGTTGGCCAACTATGTCATAAACCATCCCAGACCACACGGATCCCAGTGTACGGGGGGTATCATGCTGGAACGAAGTTGGGTTAGTTCTCCGCCAGACTTCTCAAATTAAGTAACCACCACCCGGTACATCGTACTCTATGTGATATACACGGTACATCGTACTCCGCGGACCCATATCCTGGTGGGGGTGCTTGTCGTAGGTCTTACCTACCTCAAGTGCACATGGGACTATTCTTAATACCAGGTCCGAGCCCCTCATGACCTTGCTCACCCCTGTTTGGTTCCCTGATTCAGGTCCTAGCCCCTCACCTTCACCCCACTCAAAAGGTCTGTTAAGCCTGTTTAGTTCCCTGAATGGATTAGTACTAGGTCCTAGCCCCTCACCCTCACCCCACTCAAGAGGTTTGTTAGGCCTATTGGGTTCCCTGAATGGATTAGTAGCAGGTCCTAGCCCCTCACCCTCATCCCACTCAAGAGGTCTGTTAGGCATGTTGGGTTCCCTGAACACCAATCTGTATTACCCTCACCACGGCATCATACATACCATAGTGTGAAAACCTGCGCGAGCTACGCTCTAGCGCGAATTCATGCATCATAAACAAATCACTTCGTACGAGGAATGCTCTAGTAAGACATTTATGCATAAAACATGAAGAAAACCACGTACGAGCATAGCTCCAGTATGGTTATATGCATAAGAAATCCACTCGAAATCCACGTGCGAGCAAAAGCTCTAGTACGGTTTATAACGCATCACCACAATTCAAATTAAAGTGCGAGCTAAGCTCCAGCACATTTCAAACATGTTAAAACATCAATATCCAGTGTGAGCTAGGCTTCAACACGGTTTGATTCACATAAACATGGTAGGCGGCTCATAAACATTCAAAAACGAATCTCAAAACACATTTAGCACCTCACATGTGCTATTACACAACAACATTCAAACATTTGCCAGCCTATGAGTAAATCTGCTTAAAAAAAGCAAGGTGTTTTGTTAAAACATTCAAAACACGTGATTTATGCAATTATTAGCCTTATTATCCCATTTCTTTATAATACCATTTTAACAACTAAATCTCATACAAATACTCATTATTACTTCCATATTTTGTCAAACACATTTCTATAAACTCATGCACATTTCCAAAGCCCTATATACCCATAAAATACGATGAGGTACCTCTATATACTTATAGAATTCCCTTACCTGGAAATCGCATCGCGAGATTTCACTTCCTTAAAGCTGCTTCCTTGTACGGTTCGATTCACCTCCACCAGACTCTTTGGAACTGCACACAATCGTTTCTCACATTATTTTAGTCCACTATAATGCAACCCTTATGCTTGCTATAGTCAATTCAATCTATAGCCTCTATTAACACTTATAAGGCCTCGTTTCATCTCTCTATTCATACCTCGAATCTATGCATTCCTTTAGGCTTATTTATTCATACCTAATCAATAACAAATCGATATTAAGCTCACAGTGTTCCTATTTCATCAATTTTCCTCACTATGGCATTTATCAAACATATTACATACTCATTTCCATAAATTCATTCAATCCACAATGTAGCTTCATTTACCCACTTCAAATCATCCACATTACTCAAATAACAACTTAGCATACCCACCATTTCATTAATTCATTCAATTTACACTTTCTCACACTAAACTCATTCCATTTTCTAGGTCTAACTTATTCAAATACATCTTAGGTAGTTTTCAACCATCACTACCCATAAAAATAAACTCTAAAGTTAATAAATAAACAATGTACTTGGGCTGGAGTATTAGAAACTTACCAAATCTAGTTTCTCTTTTTGCTCCAAATGGGAAATGCTCCTTGCTCCTTCAATACAAACAATGGGACATTGGTTCCCAACTATGTTGTTCTCTTCTTTAAGATGAACAACTTTGTATCTAATAGCTCCCCTTCAATTCTTACTGGAAATGGCTGATCTCTGAGAGATGAAACCTAGGTTTTGGGTTGAAAATGGAAAGGGTGATGTTGGTTCCCGAAAGTTGCAGATTTCAGCGCCCTTTTTTATAGAAATAACTTGATGAGATCAATCTGCACTAGGAGGAGATCGATCTGGCCCCCTTAAATCCCTCTTTTTCACAGCATTTTCTAGCATGAGATCAATCTGTCGAAGCTTGAGATCGATCTGCTCCAACCAGAAAGCTAAGGAGATCGATCTGTTTGCTTGAGGATCGATCTTTTCATTACAGAATGTTTAGGAGATCGATCTGGCCCCATTGGAGATCAATCTGCTCTATTCCATTGCTCAAATAAGAGCATTCTGGCTCTTCTAGATCGATCTGGCCTTCATATTTTCTAGATTTTACTGCAGTTTTCTACAGTAACTTCACACAAAACATCCTCAATTTGCTACCATGGTCATTTTCTCATCTAACCACCTTTAAGGCTTGAAAATGGCATCCCTTCATTCTTTATACACACTCAAACTTGTGTGCATTCATCGTATATCTAAGGGTATGCATTACAAAACCAAATGGAAGTACAACTTTATTCTATTCTACCACACTACTCATTTTGAGCTCCAATCACATTCATCACTTATAAAAGCTCATTTCTTGATATTCATACACAATGAAACTTGTATGTACATTACAAACTCATATTACAAGTATGTACATCGAATCCATGAACATACATCACTTATGTTTACATTGCAAATACATCACCATATTCCTGATTTCATAAAGTTTACATCCAAAAATACGGGTCTTACATTCCTCCCCTCCTTCAAGGAATTTGGTGCTCCAAATTAGAAATAAGTTACTCTTCAAAAAGTTAGGGGTACTTCTCCCGTATCAAGTTCTCTAATTCTCATGTGGCCTCTTCCGCCGTGTGATGTTGCCAAAGAACTTTCACCGAAGGAATTGTCTTATTCTGCAACACTTTCTTTTTCTGTCCAATATTCGAACCGGCTTCTCAACATATGTCATACTCTCATTGAGCTCCAGTGGCTTATATCTTATCACATGTGCCGGGTCCGAGTGATACTTCTGGAGCATCGAGACGTTGAAGACGTTATGAACATTTACCAAGTCTAGTGGCAATGCCAACCTATGCGCCTTATCTCCCACTCTCTCCAGAATCTCGAAGGGTCCAATATATCTAAGGCTCAACTTGCCCTTCTTACCAAATCTCAGAATACCCTTCGATGGTGAAACTCTTAGAAATACCGACTCACCCACATCAAACTCTAGTGGTCTTCGTCTCTTGTCAGCATAACTCTTTTGCCAGCTCTGAGTTATCTGTAATCTCTCCCATATCAATTAGACGTCCTCAGATGCCTCCTGCACCAAGTCAAGAGCAAAAATCTGTCTGTCACCAACCTCTTCCCATCCAATGGGGGATCGACACCTGCGTCCATATAGTGCCTCATAGGGTGCCATCCTGATACTCGCATCATAGCTATTATTATAGGCGAACTCGGCTAACTATAGGTGATCATCCCAAGAGCCTCTAAAATCCAGCACACATGCTCTCAACATATCCTCCAGGGTCTGTATAGTTCTCTCTAACTGCTCATCTGTCTGAGGATGAAAAAAAGGTGCTAAAACTCAGTCGAGTCCCTAGTGCTTCCTAAAAATGTTCCCATAAATGGGAAGTGAAACGGGCATCCCTATCAGAAACAGCGTTCACTGGAACACCATGTAGCTATACTATCTCTCGAATATACAGGTTCGCCAACTGACTCAGTGTATCGGTAGCTCTCATAGACAAGAAATGGGCGAACTTAGTCAACCGGTCCACAATAACCCATATGGCATCATGACCACTGCGGGTCCTTGGCAATCCCATCACAAAATCCATGGTGACATGCTTCTACTTCCAAGTCGGTATCGGTAGAGGCTACAATAATCCTGTAGGCTTCTGATGCTCTACCTTCACCTGTTAACAAACGAGACACTTAACAACATACTCAATAATGTCTCTTTTCATTTCAGACCACCAATAAACCTTTCAAAGGTTTTGATACATCTTGGTACTCCCCAGATGTATCATATACTTTGATGAGTGAGCCTCTAATAAAATCAGCCTCCTGATCTCAGGATCCTTGGGAACACATACTTTGCCCCTGAACCTCAACAAGCCATCTGTACTCAGCTTAAAATCACTACCCACACCTGTTTGTATCTGCCTCAACCAATCGATGCACCATCGATCGCTCTGCTGGGCCTGCCAAATACGACCAATTAACTCTGGCTCTAATCTCATACTAGCCATGATATCCAATTTCTCTGATCTAGGTGGGGTTACATCCAAACTGAGGTTCGCAAAGTGTTCCAACAATTCATGCTCCTGTACCATCATATAAGACACCATCTTGAGGTTCTTCCTGCTCAAAGCATCAACAACTACATTTGCCTTACCCAGGTGGTACATGATTTCCTAATCATAGTCCTTTAGGAGTTCGAGCCATCTCCTCTGTCTCATATTCAGTTCTTTCTGCGAGAACAGATACTTAAGGCTCTTATGATCTGTGAACATCTAAAATTTCTCACCATAGAGATAGTGGTGCCATATTTTCAAAGTAAACACCACATCCGCCAACTCTAAATCATGTGTCGGGTAGTTCCTCTCGTAATCTTTCAACTGTCTAGATCCATAGGCAACTACCTTCCTATCCTGTATAAGTACACAACCCAGTCCCTGGTGTGAGGCATCCGTATACACCGAGAAACCTCCTGAGCTGGTAGGAATGGTGAGAACTAGAGCAGTGGTCAATCAACTTTTAAGTTCCTCAAAACTCCTCTCACATGCCTCATCCCATACAAACTTAACATCCTTCCGCGTAAGGCGTGTCAATGGAGCAGCTAGTCTGGAGAAACCCTCTACAAATCTCCGATAATAACCTGCTAATCCCAGAAAACTTCTAATCTCAGTAACTGTGTTAGGTTTTTCACACTGTACAACTGCCTCTATCTTGGATGGATCTACTAATACTCCATCCTTCGACACAACATGGCCCAGAAATGAGATCTGCTCTAACCAAAAGGTATACTTGTTGAGCTTGACATACAACTCTTTCTCTTTGAGGGTCTGCAGAACTATCCTCAAATGCACCTCATGATCTTCCCTAGACTTGGAATAAACCAAAATATCACCTATAAATACAATCACAAACTTGTCCAGGTATGGCTTAAACATACCATTCATCAACGCCATAAATGTTGCGGGAGCATTTGTCAATCTGAATGGCATTACTAAAAACTCGTAGTGGCCATAACAGGTATGAAATGCTGTCTTGGGTACATCTCCACTCCTAATCCTCAACTGATGATACCCTGACCGCAGATCTATCTTAGAAAATACTTGGGCTCCTTGGAGCTAATCTAGCAAATCATCTATGCATGGAAGGGGGTGCTTGTTCTTAATGGTGGCCTTATTCAACAACCGATAGTCTATACACAGTCGAAGGTTTCCATCCTTCTTCCTTACAAACAGTACCGGTGCTCCCCAAGGTGAAACACTTGGTTTTATAAAACCCATCTCTAGTAACTCTTGCAACTGCTTCTTTAGCTCTTCCAAGTCTATCAGAGCCATTCTATATGGTGGTTTTGATATCAGCTTGGTACCAAGCACTAACTCTATGCAAAATTCCATTTTCCTTTTAGGTGGTAGTCCTGGTAATTCGTCCGGAACGACATCAAGGAAATTTGTAATTACGGGTATGTCCTTCAATTCTGGGTACGCCTCATCTATATCGACCACGTAGGCAATGAACCCTTCACATCATTCTTCCCACCTTTAGTATCACAAGTCATCACATTCATATTCAAAATAAACAGTACATTCATCTCTCAAGCATTAAAGATTAAATCATACTCATTTCATTCATCATAACCATGTGATTTCATTTTATTTCATAAGTCTTACAACATGGTTTCCTATCTCGAAAAACATCAAGGTTTTAGCATGACAATCCATAACAACCTGCTTGGCTGCCAACCAATCCATTCTCAAAATTACATCAAAATCATTCATATTTAATAAAATTAAATTGACTGCCAATTCCTTTCCCTCTATCATCAACTTATAATCCCTACATACATGCTTAGTCAACTGACTATCATTCATGGGTGTGGAAATCATCAACATTTTACCCAACAATGTAGGTTTCACATGCTTCAACAATTTATATGCAAAGGAAAGTGATATGAAGGAGTGTGTGGCACCAGGATCAAATAATACCAATTCTTCTAAACTAAAGATTAGGATGGTACCTTTAATCACATCCTTCGAAGCATCTGCGGTGTCCTGATCTAGTGCATGCACTCTTCGTCTGCTCACATCTGCTGTCTGCTTCCCTTTTTCCTCAGTTGTAGCCCTTCTCCTCGGGGCAACTGTCTCAACTGAAGCTCCCTCTAGCTCCTTAACCTTCTGTGGGGCAGTCTTAACTATCTCAGGATAAAATCTTGAAATATGCCTTGGCCTCCCACACCTAAAACAAGAAATTAGGGGAATCTGACATGGTCTAGTCCCATGGTATCTGCCACATCTCCTACACTGATCAGTAGTAGGTCGTGGTCCTCCAATAGTCATACCCCTCGGTACGGTCAAAGCAAGGTACACAGGAGGTCTAGCAACTCTCTCCTACACCTCCTCAATCTTGGGTCTCTTCTCAAAACATCTTTGGCCTCCTTTCCTAGCCACTCTATCTATCCCAGATCTCTTCCGATCTCTGTCTCCTTAGACACTAAACTTTCCCAGCTCAGAGGTATTCTGTTTAAAATCTTTCTCGCATAACTGAGCCTTATGTACTGCCTCCTCATAAGTCTATATGTCAAATGGGGCTAGCTTAGTCCGGATGGCCAACCTCAACCCATCAACGAATTTTTGAATCTTTCGGGCCTCACTACCCATCGTGTCTGGGTCATATCTCCCCAAAGACATGAACTTGGACTCATACTCTTCCACAATCCAGGTTCATAAATTCCATCCGTAATTTCCTCTGTGCGATGTACTGTCTCCTGAAGGCCTCCAAAAATATCTCTAAAGTGATATCAGGGTGTCTGGTCCTCAAAACAATCTCGGTGGATCTCCACCAGTGTTCGACCTCACCTTTTAGCATAAACACAGCAAAGGCTACCTTCTCAGCTGAAGTGTACCTGAAGAACATATACAGTTTCTTCATCTCGTACACCCAATCTTTCGTAACCACTGGGTCCTTCACCCCTCTGAACACTGGGGGTTTCAACCCTTGGAACACTCGTAATCTGCTCAATTCACAGTCATAACCCAACTCACTACCGCTATGCTGTCGAGCGATAAGAGAAGCTGTATCCTGGACTGGAGGTGGTATAACTGTAGCTATCTCTGTAGTCTGAGGTCTCTCCGCCTCTGCATCTACCTATCCAGTTGTAGGCTGTGCTACGGGACCTCGTCTATCACCGGTACCTAATGCCTGCTTGACTATCTCCACCAGGTTCTCAATACTTTGCTCTATCCTAGCAAAGCGTGCCTCTGTATCTCCTACTCTCTCAACAGGATCCTGTGGAGCCTGATTAATCTGTAGATCCGCACAGCTCTCAGGCCTACCTCTACGGCCTCTAGCACGTGCTCCCGCCCCTTTACCTCAATGCATAATAGGCATATCGCCTAACTTCCTATATTAATAATAATTTATTAAGCTCAAGCCACCACAATATACACAGTTATATCTAAACAAAAGCACAGTAATATGGGGATGTACTTTTCCTACATTTTATTATTGCCTCACATCAGGCCAACACAGCTTTGATACCAATCTCTGTCACGACCCCTTTTTATCCAATTCGTCTAAAAATCCCTACAAATTTTTCACATTTTTCCATTTCCATCACCCGATCGTGAACAACTTTACCACTACACAATTGGGTTGTGAGTCAGTAATAATCACCACTCATCATTCATTCTCAATTAATAAAAAAATGATGTCGTATATTTGAAAGTTAAACCATTCTCTTATACAAGATGTTCACTGACACCTACATCCCCCATAATTACAACTCAAAACGACTACTGTGCTTTTACAATTGTTTAGATACAAAAAGAATCTTCATGTGTATACCTCTTAGCAATGGATGGCAATGGATATCAAAAAATATAACGCCTTAGTCCTCACTGGGCTGCTTTGTACGCTCTGTAAGAGGGGAAAAATAGAAAGGGATGAGCAACCACACGCTCAGTAAGGCAATAATGCAAGCATGGTAGATAACTACTCTATTTACATGTTGATAGTGTTATGCATAAATCTTTTATAACAGGAGCATGAGGAATTAAAACTATGCCATATGAATATACATATATCATGTACTTAAGTAATGGAAATCGGCATGTAAAACATGGTAAAATCATCATGTACAAATCATCTCATGCTCATCAATTGTCAAATCTCATAGAAAAGGGCAATTTGTTTAAGAAACATCCTTTTGAAATTACATTTCTTTCTCAAATACATACAATCCCATCACAAATCATTTTCTCATTCACAAACATCATTACCATTTCACGAATCAAATCCCATAAGGCTCGACCCCTCCCTCGAGTCTACCCTGGATAGTCAAAATCACACTCAAGTATTAAGACCATGTGGTATTATCTAATAAGCAAGGAGACATGTCACTATATCTCAATTGACTATGCTGGCCAACTATGTCATAAATCACCCCAGAACACACGAATCCCGGTGTGCGAGGTATCATGCTGGAACGAAGGTGGGTTAGTTCTCCGCCAGACTTCTTAAATCAAGTAACCACCAGGTGGTACATTGCACTCCATGTGATATATACGGTACATTGTACTCCACAGACCCATATCATGGTGGGGGTGCCTGTCGTAGGTCTTACCTACCCCATAGCAAGTGTAACCTCTATATAGTCTTGAGTGCACTTGGGAGTACTCTTAATACCAGGTCCTAGCCCCTCATGGCCTTGCTCGCCCCTGTTGGGTTCCCTGATTCAGGTCCTAACCCCTCACCCTCACCCCACTCAAGAGGTCTGTTAGGCCTGTTGGGTTCCCTGAACACCAATCCGCATTATCCTCACGACGGCATCATACATACCACAGTGTGAAAACCTGCGCGAGCTACGCTCTAACACGAATTCATGCATCATAAACAAATCACTTCGTACGAGCAATGCTCTAGTACGACATTTATGCATAAAACATGAAGAAAACCACTTACGAGCATAGCTCTAGTAAGGTTATATGCCTAAGAAATCCACTCGAAATCCACGTACGAGCAAAAGCTCCAGTACGGTTTATAACACATAACCACAATTCAAATTAAAGTGTGAGCTAAGCTCCAGCACGTTTCAAACATGTTAAAACATCAATATCCAGTGCGAGCTAGGCTCCAACACGGTTTAATTCACATAAACATGATAGGCGGCTCATAAACATTCAAAAACCAATCTCAAAACACATTTAGCACCTCACATGTGCTATTACACAACATCATGCAAACATTTGCCAGCCTATCAGTCAATCTACTTAAAACAAAGCAAGGTGTTTTGCGTAAACATTCAAAACATGTGATTTATGCAATTATTAGCCTTACTATCCCATTTCATTATAATACCATTTTAACAACCAAATCTCATACAAATACTCATAGTTACTTCCATAAACTCATGCACATTTCCAAAGTCCTATATACTCACAAAATACGAGCAACTACCTCTATATACTTACAGAATTCCCTTACCTGGAAATCGCGTCGCGAGATTTCACTTCCTTAAAGCTGCTTACTTGTGTGGTTCGATTCCTCTCCACCGGACTCTTCGGAACTGTACACAATCTTATCTCACATTATTTTAGTCCACTATAACGCAACCCTTGTGCTTGCTATAGTCAATTTAATCTATAGCCTCTATTAACACTTATAAGGCCTTGTTTCATCTCTCTATTCATATATCGAATCTATGGATTTCTTTAGGCTTATGTATTCATACCTAATTGATAACAAATCGATATTAAGCTCACAATGTTCCTATTTCATCAATTTTCCTCACTATGGCTTTTATCAAACATATTACATACTCATTTCCAAATATTCACTCAATCCACAATGTAGTTTCATTTACCCACTACAAATCATCCACATTACTCAAACAACAACTTAGCATACCAACCATTTCATCAATTCATTCAATTTACACTTTCTCACACTAAACTCGTTCCATTTTCTAGGTCTAACTTATTCAAATACATCTTAGGTAGTTTTCAACCATCACTACCCATAAAAATTAACTCCAAAGTTAGTAAATAAACAATGTACTTGGGCTGGAGTATTAGAAACTTGCCAAATCTAGTTTCTCTTTTTGCTCTAAATGGGAAATGCTCCTTGCTCCTTTAATACAAACAATGGGACATTGGTTCCCAACTATGTTTTTCTCTTCTTTAAGATGAACAACATTGTATCTAATAGCTCCCCTTCAATTCTTACTCGAAATGGCTGATTTCAGAGAGATAATACCTAGGTTTTGGGTTGGAAATGGAAAGAGTGATGTCGTTTCCCGAAAGTTGCAGATTTTAGTGCCCTTTTTATAGAAATAACTTGATGAGATCGATCTGGTCCCCTTAAATCCCTCTTTTTCACAGCATTTTCAAGCATGAGATCGATCTGTCGAAACTTGAGATCGATCTGCTCCAACCAGAGAGCTAAGGAGATCGATCTGTTTGTTTGAGGATCGATCTTTTCATTACAGAATGTTTAGGAGATCGATCTGGCCCCATTGGAGATCGATCGGCTCTATTCCATTACTCAAATAAGAGCATTCTGGCTCTTCCAGATCAATCTCTCATCCTATGAGATCGATCTGGCCTTCATATTTTCTAGATTTTGCTACAGTTTTCTACAATAACTTCACACAAAACATCCTCAATTTCCTGTCATGGTCATTTTCTCATCCAACCACCTTTAAGGCTTGAAAATGACATCCCTTCATTCTTTATACACACTCAAACTTGTGTGCATTCATCGTATATCCAAGGGTACGCATTACAAAACCAAATAGAAGTACAACTTCATTCCATTCTACCACACTACTCATTTTGTGCTCCAATCACATTCGTCACTTATAAAAGCTCATTTCTTGATATTCATACACAATGAAACTTGTATGTACATTACAAACTCATATTACACGTATGTACATCGAATCCATGAACTTACATCACTTATGCTTTCATTGCAAATACATCACCATACTTATGATTTCATAAAGTTTACATCCAAAATACGGGTCTTACACATGTAATTAATCTAACTATGAAAATGCAATTGAAACTAACTTAATTCTAATGAAATAAAATTCTAAAAATAAAATTTCTAATTATAAATCTAAATGACTAAAACAGCAATTCTAAATTAATCCTAACTATAGCTAAATAAAATCTAAATAAATCATGAAAAATAAATATTTTTGGATTTTAATTTTAAGATGAAGACTAAATTAAAAATGCATGAAACAAATTTAATCTAATTCTAAATGCAAGATAATAACACTTAATTAACTATCAACCTAATTAAAACTAAGTTATACTAATAAGCAAGGAACAATAATATGTAAATTAAATTAAGACTATAATCTAAGCTAACAAATAAAATTAAAAGGAATACTAATAAAAATGTATGATAGGTATGCATGAAAAATGTAAATGTGCAGAAATGGAATGCCAAACATGGCCTTAGCCATAGTGCCAGCTAAATTGGTGAACCCGTGCTTGTGTACTGTTCACTTTCTTTCTCAAGCTGCTCAGGTGAGGTCCAATGTACAAAGACTAATCAAATGAAATGAACCCGAGAGCTAAGTTCACAGTTCCTTGCTATTGGCTCCTACTCGACTCCTCAGTTTACTCAAAAAGTTTTCGCAAATACTGTAAAAATAATGGAGTTGGAAGCAAAGGGAAAAGATTATCAGCTCGCCAATGGTTGTAGCGGAGTAAGGAGAGGATGTTAACCACTGTCATCAGCTACACATTGCCTCTCATACCACTTGGCTACACCAAAGAACCAAAAACCCGAATGAACAATGGAGAAATAAATAAGTGAAATCAAACAAGAAAATAAACCAAGAGCAATAAATATAAAAATAAAAACTTTTCATTAAAAACTAAAATAGTAAAACAATAAAGGAATTGAATAAAACCGAGAAGAAATATGGTGTCTGTTGTCACCAGCCACCGTGAGAAACTAAGAGAAACCTAAAGAAAATTATAAAACCTAACAATAAAATTTTAACCTAAAAAAAACCTAAAGCTACCCTGAAAAAAATAAAAAATAACTCCTCTTCAATTGCTCATTATATTTTATTTATAAACAAAATTGGGGGTACAATTGTAATTTTTAATCCTAGATGAGTTGGTATTGTTTGGTCACTTGTCTTCATTCCATTCGCTTCAGAGAATATATTTCCACGTCACTTGTCTTTTTATCCACTTGGATGTGCGATGTAGCCTGGCGTGTGTCTTCTAGAAGGTGGGCACGGTATCCGTCGATCTTATATTTTCGAGGCGAATAAAATACAAGCACCCGGCATCACACATCTATACAACGAATGGTGACTCAGACTGGGAAATGGTAGTGGTCCAGTCTCTTTTAGCCCATTTTCAGCTCATTTTCTACTGAAACGACTGAAATTTATTCGGATTTAATTTACTTGTACATTAAAGAATTTTAATTAAATAAAGGGGATAATTAATAAAATAATATGGGGATTAAAA
Source organism: Firmiana major (assembly GCA_033439115.1). NCBI lineage: Eukaryota > Viridiplantae > Streptophyta > Magnoliopsida > Malvales > Malvaceae > Firmiana > Firmiana major. Next base: position 34,624,792 of record CM065907.1, on the reverse strand, counting down.
TAAATAATTAAGAAATTAAGCATAAGTAATTCTATTTTAATAGAATTATCACATCCCCAAACTTGAGCTTTTGCTTGTCCTCAAGCAAAACAAAATTCATGCAGGAATGGCAAGTACTAACATAATGATTTCCCTAATATTATCCTCAAAGATAAAGTACCAACTATGATCTCAAAGACTCACAATTACAAGTCCAATACTCAGAATCATTCAATCATATGTCCTAACCCAAATTGGACTTCTTGTGTGTGTGTGTGTGAAAATGTCAAAGCCACTTCACCGTACATTACCCGGATCAGATTATGCAAACATAGTGAATGCAACGTCAATGACAAGTGATCATTACCATAAGTTTGCTTTTCACTTATCTCTCCACTAATGTAGTCACACTTAACCAAAGATCAATATGACTTCATTAAGCTTGTCTGGGGCTAAGGTATGGTAAAGTCGATTTAGGTTTAATTACCCCTCTACATGCATTACTTCTAGGATCTTTAATGTAAGAACTCAAATTTATTCCCCTAAACTTATTTATTTCACTAAACATTTTATTCTATTTTTATATTTTTCTTCTTCTTCTTCTTTTTTTCTTTTTCTTCTTTTTTTTAATTTTTTTTTTTGAATTTCACTATCACCCAAATGTACATAGCTTAAGATATATCCCAATGACTTTTCATGCTTTTGGGGTAAAGGGATAGGAACAGAGTGTTTAAGCTAAGGAAAATTTTGCAGGTGTATTTACACAGAAAAGCTTATTTGGCCCAAATGGGTGACTAGGGGTAAAATATGTACAAGGATAGCTAGAAAGGCTCAAACAATCCAAAGATGGCCTAAATCATTTCCCTAATTAAGTGTGATCTAATATTTCACCTCGAGATCAAATCAAACAAATTCTAGAATATGATACACAAAATCAACTGAACAAATGTAATCCTATGTCCACATAAGCTTTCTCTAAATAAATATACGGACTCATGACATGACATGTGCATAAGATTAGGAAATCACAATCAGAATCAAGACAAATTCAAGAATTTAACTTCATGCTTTACCTATAATCATACTTCTTATTCAATCAAAGTCAGACTAAATCATGGAGTAATATCATCGGAACATGGGAAAACTACATGCTAAGAACTAAATCATCCCAAAATCAAACAATATCAGCTCTTATTTTTGAAAAAAAAAATTCAATTTTGCCCAAAATTGCTCAGGTGATATCCCTACCCCCAAACTTAAAGTGCACAGTGTCCTCAGTGTGTAGATAACATAAGAATTGAAGCTCAAGAACAGACTACTCCCATATCTGATGATAATGACGAATAACCGAAGCTTGATTGAAAACGTAATACTAGAAAAGCAGTCTGCAAAATAAACAAAGAAAGAAACAACGAAAAAGAAAAAGAACTATACAAAAAGTGAAAAGAAAAACACAGCCACTTCAAATGCAACTAAAGAAAATGACACTCAGCAGCAGGGCGAAGAGTTGGAGGGTCAGCCAAAGTGGTGACTGAGTGCTGACAGTCAAATCCTCCTAAGCTCTATCTACTTCCCTCCTTCTCTCAGATATTGTATGCCCAAGCCTTATATCCTCCATCCTAAAATACTCTATAGAGTCATCAGGGAACTTCAAAGGTTTGAAAACATTAAATGTCACCTCCTAATTTAGGACTCTCATCGTCAATTCGCCCTTTTGCACATCAATTAAGGTTCTACCAGTCGCTAGGAAAGGTCTGCCTAGTATAATGGGGACTTCCCTGTCTTCCTCCATGTCTAATACAATAAAATCCGCAGGGAAAATAAATTTGTCCACCTTTACTAAAACATCCTCAATGACCCCCTTCAGATATTTAATGGATCGATCAGCCTGCTGAAGGGTCACTGTGGTGGGCTTGGCATCCCTTATTCCTAACTTTTAGTAAATTGACCAAGGCATCAGATTTATGCTGGCTCCTAAATCACACAAGGCTTTACCAAAGAACAGATTTTCTATCGTGCAGGGTATGGTAAAACTCCTGGGATCTTTGAGCTTGGGGGTAATTTCCTTTGAATAATTGCACTACATTCCTCAGTTAAGGCCACCATCTCATAATCTTCCAATCTTCATTTCCTAAAGAGGATATCCTTCAAAAACTTCACATAACTTGGCATTTGCTCTAAAGCATCTACGAAAGGAATGTTGATATGAAGTTTCTTAAAAACCTTAAGAAATTTGGCGATTTGTTGATCCAACTTTTGATTTTGGAACCTTTGAGGAAAAGGTACTAGTGGTCTAACTGGAAGGGATGTAGTGGTAACATGTGTAGCATCAGAGGATGAGGAAGGTTGTGAAGAAGACGAAGAAGGTAAAGATGAAGAAGCGCCTATCTTTGTTTCTTTTGCAGCTGATCATTTGGTTCCTGCTCTTTCTGAGCTGCTTCTTTAGAACTTATGGGCTCTACCACTGTGGGCTTAACAATATTGGACTTAACTTGTGGTTCATCTAGCTTTCTATCGCTCCTAAGGGTGATGGATTTCACATGTTCTTTACCCTCCCTTTGCCTAATAGGGTTAACTTTAATATTACTAGGGAGGGTCCCTTGTGGATGCTAGCTAAGAGCACTAGTTATTTGTCCAACCTGAACTTCTAAATTCTTAATTGAAGCAACTTGATTTTGCAGGATAGTCGTGAACATCTCCTCTAGTGTAGGCTTCTTCTCACCTGCTGGTGCTGGTACAAGTAGGTGTTATGGCCGTATAGGTGGTGGTGGTGGGGATAGATAATGTTGAAATTGTTGAGGTGGGTATAGGTGATGTTGAAATTGTTAAGGGTGCATTCCTGTGTAGTGTCATACATCATCATACATGTCATACCACATGATCTTCTCATCTAATAATTATATCTCATATAATATACATTACTTAAGGTTAATTAATCCTAATACATCTCATACATCATTGTTCATCAAGTGTCTGTAAATATAATATTAGTCTGGGTACATGAATGTAAATTATACCTCAACACAATATATGTAGCCTGGAGCTCAAGTCCTCCACTAGCCACTAATCCGTACATCGTAAGGAAACTCTCTCTACTTCAAGAAATCTGGGGGGGAGAGTGAGCTTCTAAATCGCTCAGTAAGGAGGTAGGGAACTCATTAATGAAAGAATGATTTGCACAGCACAATCATTTTATCTCGTAGTTAAAACTTAATTAAAAACGTAGCATGAACTCATTGAAATATCATTCTCGTCTCATTTCTCTAAAATCATGTAAAAACATGAGAGTACATAACTCAGTACAAATAACAATCACAAGCATGTGGAAATCAAAATGCGATAATGGCTTTTCTCATTAAAACGTGATAAAGATCACCTCAATAGAATGCACATGGCACAGCTACAAAACACAAACTCATGTGTATAAAAAAAAGAGACTAGGCAAGAAAACTCATATAAAACTCATCACGGCACATCGAAATAATTCTCCTCTGGGTACGCATCCTAGGCATGCTCAAAAGAGGGAACGTCGACAATATGGCCGTGAACATGGTATATTGGACTTACGCGTTAAAAGAACAAGGCCCGACCTTACATGCTACCAGAGCAATGCCTCACCTCATGCACACTATCGGTCTTACATGCTACCAAAGCAAGGCCTGAACTTACATGCTACCAAAGCAAGGCCTGAACTTACATGCTACCAAAGCAAGGCCACCCAGCATTACCAGAACGGGGGTCATCTCATGTTACCAAAACGAAGGCAGCTCTTGTTACCAAAACGGAGGCATCTCTCGTTACCAAAATGGAGGCATCTCTTGTTACCAAAACAGAGGAATATCGGACTTACATGCTACTAGAGCAAGGCCCAAACTTACATGCTACCAAAGCAAGGCCCGATGTGTATTCAACATGACACACCTAAGTCTCAATCATTAGCCACTATCATATAAAACATTTTACCTTCACGTAGAACTCATAATGGTTTTCTCTCATAAATCTCATTTAAAACATGTGTACTCAACACAAGACATGTTAAAACTGAGTTCCAACTGGCAAAACCATACACACCTTTCACAATCTCAATACACCTTAACGTAGGGCCCAAATATCTTTTCACGTTTTAAACACAAAACGGTTGTAAAACATTTTCACGCTTAGTTTATAACTCATAAAAGTTGGGCCCTAATCGGCTATAAAATTGTGTGCAATACTCATTCACAACTCATAAAACATGTTTGTTTTCTCAAATCACAATTTCATGCTACAATATTGTCACAAACCACACTCACAAATGAGTTTAAGTTTTTTCCCTTACCTCTTTGCACCTCGTATAGTGCAATTATTTCCCCGTATCACAGATTAATCTCGTATTCCTCTCTGAAACTCTTGAGCTGTCCAAACGATCTTAAAACATCAGCAATTTATCTCAAATCACCTCATTGAGCACATATTTGCTCAAATTTCACATTAACCTCTCCAATAGCCCAATTCCCATAATTCTATCACAATTCACATTCTCATCCACTATATCTTAAAATTCTACATTTCCCATACCAATTTCCATGCTAAATTCACCTCATTGCCTCAATTCCAAATTTATTAGTCATAAATCCCAAATTACCACAAATTTTCTAACGTTATCTTTACTCCAACAAAAATCATAATTTCATCAATCTCTAATCATTTCCTAGCTATTTCATCACAATGCCAGCAACCATAATCACCAAAAATCACTTTAAAATCCAAGATCAAAGTTTAAAATTTACCCAAACTTGTGGAGTGCTCTATTCACACCTCGATTCGATTCGTCCTACGATTTCTAAGTATGTCGTTCTCCTTTGGATGAGGAACAACTTTCCTTCTTACTACAACCTTTGATTTAGACGAAAATGGGGGCTTTGGAAGAGAGAGAAAGCTAGGGCTCAACTGATAATTCTATATTTTTAGAATTATTTGTGCTTAATTTCCTAATTAATTATTTAAATTCCCAATTTATTTTGTTAATTATCCCCTTTATTTAATTAAAATTCTCATGTTTGCAGATAAATTAAATCCGGATGAATTTTGAATATTTCGATAGAAAATGGATCGAAATTGAGCTAAAATCGAGATTGAACCACGCAGACAACACGAGCCTAGCACATCCAATTGGACAAAAAGACAGATGACATGAAAATATTATTTTTCAAGTAGCCAATGGTGTGAAGACAAGTGGCCAAACAATGCCAACTTATCTAGGATAAAAAAATTACAATTGTACCCCTAAGTGTGTATATAAATAGAAAAAGATGGCAATTGAAAAAGAGGTAGCCTAGGTTAGGAGTAGTTAGGTTAATTTTAAAGCTTTCCTTGTTTTAAATTTTTGAATGTTTTCTTTTTCCAACAAATAATTTGTTTTTACTGTTCATGGCAAACAATTTAATTTCTTGCTCTCGGTTTGTTCATCCATTTTGTTCTTCAATGTTCATTCGAGCTAATCGATTTCATCCATCACTGCCTTTGATTTTGATGCTTTGATGTGGTTTTAATACCCAGTATTATTTCCACATCAATGGTAATGTGGGATCACAGCAGTATGAGGAGGAATCGAAGCAACCCGAGAAGACTAGTTTTCCAAGTTTGTGTGATTTACGGGTATTGATAACTTGGGTTAATTTTCTTTGTTGTTAATCTTCATTTAGTTTTTTTTCGGTTGTAAGTTTTTAGTTAGCAATGCACTGTTAGTTGAACTCCTTTTCATTTTTCAATATCTATAATCCAATGATTCTACACCCTACTGCATGTTAACTTTTGTTATTTTCTACTGAATGGCAATCACTTGTCTCAGTTTTACATTACTTGTATTTACATGCTCTTTTTCATCTTATCTTTTGCTTGTTGATAAGAACCTGTTTGCTGCTGTGTAGACATAGCTTAGGATGAGTAAACAATTACAATTTACAGGGATTATATATTCAGCCTCTGTTGTGCTCTGTTTTCGATTTTTATTACTGCTCATTATGGATTTCATCTTATGGTCTGTCTTAATTGCTGCTTATGTTTCGGGTATATGTTATTGTTCTTTTTAAGTTTGATTAGTTATTGCTGATTGATGTTAGGCAACAAAGTTCAAAGCATTTCAAGATTTCTTAGATTCTCAGGTTAAATAGCAACTACAATCTCTTTTACAACTCTGCAATATTTTTCTGCACTGATGAGTTTTTCTGGTTCGATATAAGTTGTGATTTCCAGGTTGTTGAGGAGGCTCATGGTAGTGCTTGAGGCAAGACAGTAGCAGAATAAGGGAATGAATGTTGGTATAGTGACATTCTCGAGTTCACATCAGTGCCGGTAGTAGCTCAGATATGCAGAGCATTACCTGGACTGGGTAAGACTGGTCGAGGAAGATCAGCAGCTGATAAGGATATAGCACCTGGAGCAGAGAACGAACTACAGCAGGAAGGGACAATAGGAATTGAGGGAGCAGTACCTGGTCTGAACCGAGAGCCAATACAACAGCAGGACACCTGGAGCAGAGGACAACCCGAGAATGCTGGAAATGCAACTTGAAGAAGACGTGAATAGTACCAGCTTTTCGGGACCACTTTGGTGGTTTTGCTATTGTCTAAGGCCACGTTTGGCTAAACCATTGTAGTTGTTTAATTCATTTTTCATGCATTTTTAGATGGATTAATTTCAAGTTTATTAGTTAGCTTAGTTAGTTGATTTCTCATTTGCATGTTAGTCATATTTTCTTTGTTTCATTAGCTTAACTTAGATTTAATTGAGTCATTAATTAAATTTTTATTCTAGTATTAGGGGTTGTGCTTAAAATTAGTTTAGATAAACTCATCTTATGCATTTTTAATTTAGTCTTTATTTTCATTAAATTTTAGGTTAGTTTAATTTGCAATTTTATTAGTTTAATTACATGCATTTTTATTTTAAGCTTGTTTAATTTTAGTTTAATTAGTTTCATTGCTTTATTTTCATATTTGCATTTTATTTTAATTGCGTTAATTTGTTTTAACTGTTTTAATTTCTTTTGTAGGTTTTTTTATTTTAATTGCGTGAAGCACTGTAAGTAATTTTGCTCAGTTTTATTTTGCTTTAGTTTCTAATTGTTATTATTTTCAGTACTGTTAGCTTTTTAGATCACCCTTCAATTTTATAATTTGCTAGAATATATTTAGGGTAAGATTAACCGGTAGTTAATTAGGCTAACCAACTTCTTTGAGGGACGATAACTCGAGACTCAAATCCCATTATTACTTGTACGACCCATGCACTTGCGGTAATACGTTTAGGGCATGTCATCGACTAAAATGGAGGTTTGGGAGAGAGATAAAAAATGAAATGCAGGAAAACACGGGGTCTTTATATAGGCGGAGGGTAGGAGATCGATCTAGTCCTTAATGAGATCGATCTGCATTTGAATTTGGGAACGTTTTGGGGTAATTTTATGCCTAGGAGATCGATCTGTCGTGGGGTGAGATCGATCTCTTAATGGCTTTATGAGATCGATCTGTTCCAATTATGAGATCGATCTTCTGTTTACAGAACACTTCATGAGATCGATCTTCTCTTGTAGGAGATCGATCTCCTCCTTACTGAATGCTTCATGAGATCGATTTCTTCCTCATGAGATCGATCTCTTCATTACAGAATCATAAGGAGATCGATCCTCTTCATTTGGAGATCGATCTGCTCGCTTAAATTCCTCCTTCCTTGTCACTTTGGCCTACAAGATCGATCCTTTGTTCTCCAAGATCGATCTGGCCTCATAGTTTCACACTTTGGCTGAACACTTAACATAAAACCTCCATATGTAATAGCCATAATTTACTTTATTGATTAATTCTCATTTATTTCTCATTGATCACTTAAAATTCCATTCCATACAACCTCAATATATGAGTACATCACATTTAGTTCAATCAATTACACTTCATGTTCTCATTACATAATTTAGATATGTATAAAATTCTCAGATCTCACACAATGTACTAAAATGATTCTAAATTAAGTGAACACCTATCTACTGAGTATGTACCACCACATAAATCGCAATAAAGAAAAAGACTTTGGATAGAATAAATAAGATTAGGATTGGTGGAAGGATTATGCTGGGTACTGAGCGACTCTACCTTTTTCGTAAGGTTAGCTATTTCAGATGTCAAGGTAGACAGTGTGTCTAACTCATATATACCCGTCGACTTCTGAGGTAGCTGCCTCTCCGAAGACCATTGGTAGTTGTTAGCAGCCATCGTCTCTAAGAGACCGTAAGCTTCCTCCTCTGTTTTGCACATTAAAGCTCCACCCGTAGCAGCGTCAATGATAGTCCTATTTTTGGCTTGTAAGTCTATTGTAGAAGGTCTGAACTTGCAGCCACAAAGGTAAGCCATAATGAGGGCTCTTCCTAAGAAGCTCCTTATATCGTTCCCAAGCTTCGTAAAGAGATTCAGAATCGAATTGAGCAAAGGAAGATATGTCACTACGGAGTTTGGCCATTTGAGAGGAAGGAAAGAACTTAGCTAAAAATTGATGGGCTAACTCGTCCCAAGTAGAAATCAATCCTGGAGGTAAGGAGGTTAACCAGTGTCGCGCCCTATCCCTAAGTGAGAAGGGAAATAACCTAAGCCTAAGCATATCATCTAATAATCCATTTGCTTGAAGGTGTTGCGCAGGTCCAAGAATTACTCGAGGTGAGCATGTGGGTCGCCATGAGGAAGCCCACTGAACTGTAAAGAAGTCTGGATCATCTGGAAGATTGAATGCTTAATTTCAAAACTGTTTATAAGGACAACTGGTGGCCTAATGCCTGTATAATACCCTCCAATAGTCGGTATTGCATAATCTCCAATAGTCCTAATTTCTCTATTCTCTGTCCTGGTGTTTTGCAGCGGAGCTATTAATTTCCTAGAATCCTTTTTGATTTTCCTAAGAGTTCGTTCAGGATCTAAAGGAAACCAATCAAAACTGTAAAACTCGTATTTTTGATGTAAACTTTATGAAATCATGAGTATGGTGATGTAGTTGCAGTATAAGCATAAGTTGTGTAAGTCCATAGAATCAATGTACATACTTGTGATATGAGTTTGTAATGTACATACAAGTTTCATTGTGTATGAATATGAAGAAATGAGCTTTTATAAGTGATGAATGTGATTGGAGCTCAAAATGAGTAGCGTGGTAAATGGAAGGAAGTCGCATGAATCTAAATACTTCCATTTGGTTTTATATTGTATACCTTAGGTTATACAATGAATACATGCAAGTTTTAATATGTATAAAGCTTGAATGGATGCCATTTTCAAGTTTCAAAGGTGGAGGAATGAGAAAATGACTATGGTAGCAAATTAAGGATTGTTTGGTGTGAGTTACTGTAGAAAACTGCAGCAAATCTTGAAAATATTGTCAGGACCCGTTCTCAATCCATGACTTTAACCAAAATCACTACAAATTTTTTGCATTTTTAACTTACCTTTCCTCTCTTTAATGGTTGGGCTGTGATTCGATGTCAGACTCCTCGCTTACCACATTATCCATTATCATACATACATGTCAATATATTGTTACTGACTGTAACTGCTTTTATAATACATGTGAGATTATATAAAATCTAACACAAATACATTCCCCATAATATATATCGTATACATTACTGTGCTGTTTCTATGTTTAGATACATAACCGTACAAAATCTGTATACCTGGCAATTGATAGGAAATAACGGTGGACTCAGGAACACTATCCCTCAATAGCTCTTGCTCTACTGCTGATGCTCTGTAGAGAGATGTAAAGAAAGGGAGGTGAGCATACAACGCGTTCAGTAAGAAAATCAGGCAAGCAAGTAGATATCTACACTATCTACTTAAAATAATGCTATGCCTTGAAAACATTATTTCCTTAACTCACTTTAAAAGCATGTCTTTAAATATAATATATATACTTGTACAGATTAAATCCCATGTACAGAAATCATGCTTTCTTTCTCAAATGTAGGCATGTAGTGCAAAACAATGCATCTTTATATAAATCATGCCTTTAGATAAATCATGCCATGTATATTTAAATCACAATAAATATGGCATTTAAATCATTCACAACACAAAATTCGAGTCCGACCCATCCCTCAGGTCTGTCCGCAATTTAAATCAGTCAATCAAATGATATATCATGTGAGACTCTGTGGTGAAATGTAAATAGTATCCTGGACTATGATCATATCCGACATGTGATCCCAAGCAACACAGATCTCGGTGTGCGGGGCATCACTGCTGCAACGGGAGGGGGGTCAGTCCATCACAACCGTCAGCTATATCCTCCTCAACTCCACAACACCACACGGTACAGTGTACTCCCATGCTACATGCACGGTACAGCAGGGTACTCCATGCCACTTGCACAGTACAACGTACTCCATGGACCCTACATCACAGTCAGGGTGCCTACCATAGGTCTTAGCCCTCAAACCATGGAATATCATACCACATCTCTAATACCCTCATGCGGATATCCTCTCACAAAATGTGACACTCAGTCACACAAGGATTCGGGCATGGGTTTGTAACATGTATTATATATCACATACAATGCGCGCCTTTGAGCGCGACTCATAGTCGACACTCCGCTCAAATACTGTTTCACATCACAAACTCAACTCTAGTGCGAGTAAACCTCTAGCAACTAGGTCGATGCATAGTTTATGTATTAAATCAAGTACGAGCAATAGCTCCAGTACCATGCTATGCACAATATCATCAAATCAAGTACAAGCAATAGCTCCAGTACTATGTCATGTATAAATCATGAGGAATCGAGTACGAGCAACACTCCAGCACTCTGTCATGCATCTCATGAAAAACTCAAGTACGAGCTAATCGCTCCAGCACTTTCTCATGCATATATCATATAAAACTGAGTACGAGTAATAACTCCAGCACTCTATCATGCATGTCATGGAAATCTAGTGCGAATCAAAATCCAGCACTAATGTATGTGGAAAATATATGAAATCCAGTGCAAGTTGTGCTCCAGCACGATTCATTCTCACATAATATGATAGATGGCTCTTTAAAAAGGGATGTTTTATAAAATATCAAAATCAGCACCATAAAGTGTACTTATTTCACATCAACCTTAAAATAATTAGCCCATCTATTTTTTCTCCTACTAAACAGCAGTTTAAACACTCAAAATAATGGTTTCCATGCTTTTTACAACTTTTCACAAAAGTTGACTTTTTGACTAACTAGGGGCAAAATCGTAATTTGCCACTATCAGGTCACAATAATTATTATTCACTTTCTCTGACCCTCAGAGTTTTTAAGTGAATGTAAAAGCAGACGAAAATACATGCAGGTATCTCTAATTACTCACAAAAGTCCCTTAGCTGCAATCACTCGAGAAATTTCACTTTCTCTACGCTGCTCGTTTCAGCAATCCGATTTGCTCCTCCAATAATCTCTGGAGCTGCATATAACCATTTATCAGGTCAATTACACTTTTCCTACTGTATTTCACATTAAATACAGTCTATTTCCGTAATGGACTTTAATAGTCCTTAATGGGCCTAACTATTACTTAAGCCCATTTTCATTTTACTATTTATTTTCGTTGGGCCTATTGGGCTTGTGGGGCCCACCAACTCTTATTGGGCTTGTCCTAGACCCATTACATCTTATTGGGCCTAAATTATTTGGGCTTAGCCCATTGGGCCTCTCGGCCACATGCCATGGCCGAGAGCTACCCATGCCATCGGTTACACCATGGCATGCCGGCCATGTCTATTTCTTAGCCAATTCACTTAGGCATTTTCACAAACACTTGGTTGGTAACTGTCACGACCCAATTCCATTCTCTTTAACCGAAAATCACTGAAAATTTTTCGCGTTTTACTGTTACCTTACCCTGTCGTGAACTAAACTCACCACACACTGTTGGGCTGTGAGCCAATAATAAACACCACGTCTCATTCATTCTCAATAAATTAAAACGATGTCATACATGTGCATTTAATCGTGTACTTATACGAATACATGTTTTACTGACATCTACATCCCCCATAAGTACAACTCACAAGAATACTGTGCTTTTACATTGTTTAGATACAAAAAGAATCACTGTGTGTATACCTCTTAGCGATGGAGATGCAGCGGAGTCCAAAATAATACGCCTCAGTCCTCACTGGGCTACTATGCACGCTCTGTAGGGGGGAAAATAGAGTGGGATGAGCAACCACACGCTCAGTAAGGCAATAATGCAAGCATGGTAGATGACTACTCTATCTACATGCTGATAGTGTTATGCATAAATCATTTATAGTAGGAGCATGAGGAATAAAACTATGCCATATGAGTATACATATATATCATGTATCAAAGTCATGTAAAATTGGCATATAAAACATGGTAAAACATCATGTATAAATCATCTCATGCTCGATCTCATTTAAATTCATAAAAAGGGCAATTCATTAAGAAACCTCCTTTTTAAACCCACGTCATAAATCTCTTTCTCATCACATACAATTACATCACATCAATTCACAATCACAACCACGTTTTCATTTCACAATTTAAATCCACGAGGCTCGACCCCTCCTTCGGGTCTACCTTAAACAATCACAATCACACTTAGAGATTAAAATCATGTGGTAGTAAGTAATTCAAGCAAGGAGACAGGTTACTATATCTCAGGTGACTACATTGGCCAATCGTCACATATCATCCCAGACCACACGGATTCCGGTGTGCGGGGTATCATGCTGGCACGAAGGTGGGTTAGTTCTCCGCCAGACTTTCTCAATCAAGTAACCACCACGCGGTACATCGTACTCCATGTGATATACACGGTACATCGTACTCCGTGGACCCATAACATGGTTAGGGGGTGCCTGCCATAGGTCTTATCTACCCCATACCGAGTGTAACCTTTATAGTCTCAAGAGCGCGTGGGAGTAACCGCAATACCAGGTCCTAGCCCCTCATGGCCTTGTTCGCCCCTGTTGGGTTCCCTGATCCAGGTCCTAGCCCCTCACCCTCACCCCACCTAAGAGGTCTGTCAGGCCTGTTGGGTTCCCTGGATGGATTATGCCAGGTCCTAGCCCCTCACCCTCACCTCACCTAAGAGGTCTGTCAGGCCTATTGGGTTTCCTGAGTTAATCTGTATCTCTCACCACGGCCTCATACATTCCACAGTGTGAAAACCAGCGCGAGCTACGCTCTAGCGCGAATTCATGCATCAAAACCAATCACTTCGTACGAGCAACGCTCTGGTACGGCATTTATGCATAAAATATGAAGAAACCATGTACGAGCATAGCTCCAGTACAGTTATATGCATAAGAAAAACCACTCAAATCCACGTACGAGTATAAGCTCCAGTACGGTTTATAAACATCATCACAATTCAATTTCAAAGTGCGAGCTAAGCTCAAGCACGTTTCACACAAGTGAAAACATTGAAGTCTCGCGCGAGCGAGGCTCTAACGCGAATTATATCTCATACACGCGATAGGCATCTTACATGCATTTAAAACATCTCATAATATGCTTAGTGCCTCATATGGGCTATTTCACAACATCATTCAAGTACTAGCCAACCTATCCTTTTATTTGCTCAAATCAAAGCATTGTGTTTTGTAAAAGCATTCAAAACACATGATTTATGCAATTATTAGCCTTACTATCCCTTTTTCATAACATCCACTTCAAATCCAAAACCACGCATATACCCATCATCTTTCACGAATACCATCCACATTTATTTGAGCAATCATGCATTTCATAAAAACACCCGATATTCACCCACAAGTTCAAAGTACGAGCAGCTACCTCTATATACTCACAAAATTCCCTTACCTGGAATTACGATGCGTGATTCCACTTCCTTAAGCTGCTTACTCGTACGATTCGGTTCGCCTTCAACGAACTCTTCGGGACTGCACAAAATCGTATCCCGCATTATATTCGATCCATACAATGCAACCCTTGTGCTTGCTATAGTCAATTTAACCTATAGCCTCTATTAACGCTTATACGGCCTCGTTTCATTACTTTACCCATAACTCGAGTCTATGGATCTTTTGAGGCCTATTAACTTATTCAAAATCGATGTTAAATCGACATTAAGCTCATAGTGTTCATATTCCATGAAGTCCCTCACTATGGCATTTATTTATCACATACATATCCATTTCCACATTTCTTCCAACCCACCATGTAATTCCATCTAACCATTAAAATCATAACATTATCCCAATGACAACTTTAGCATGCCATAAACCATAAGTTCATTCAATCCCACATATCCTCACATTATACCCATTTTAGATTTCTAGGTCACACCACTTCCACTACATTCCTAGGTAGTTTATCCATCAATACTCATACCAATCAACTCCAAAATCAATTAAATAGCTAATGCATTTGGATTGGAGTGTTAGAATCTTACCAATATGATTTCTCTTCTTGCTCCAATTGGTAATGCCCTCAACTCCTTCAATTCCAAAAATGGGAAAATGCCCTCTCACTATGTTGTTCTCCTCTTTGATAGGAACAACTTTGCCTCTAATGATCTCTCTTCAAATCTCACTGAAAATGGTTGATTTTAGAGAGGGAAAGTTAGGTTTTTGGGGTTGAAATTGTAAGGTTAAGTGTTTTCTGAGATTTCCAGATTTTTCAGCTCTCCTTATATAGAAATGACTTGAGGAGATCGATCTGGTCCAAGAGGAGATCGATCTGGTCCCTTAAAATCCCTCTTTTTCACGGCATTTTTAAGCCTGAGATCGATCTGTCGAAGCAATGAGATCGATCTGTTGAGGCATGAGATCGATCTGTCGAAGCATGAGATCGATCTGGTCCCAAACAGAGAGCTAAGGAGATCGATCTGGCTGCTTGAGGATCGATCTTTTCACTTACAGAATGCTTGGCAGATCGATCTGGCTCCATTGGAGATCGATCTGCTCTATTCGTTCACCCAAATAAGAGCATTCTGGCTCTTCCAGATCGATCTCTCATCCTAGGAGATCGATCTGGACCTCATGTTTTCCAGATTTCCTGCAGTTTCATTGCTGCAACTCATACCAACACACCCACAATCTATTGCCATGGCCATTTCCTCATCCATCCACCTCTATAACTTGAAAATGGCATCCATTCATACCTTATGCACATTGAAACTTGTGTGCATTCATTGTATATTCAAAGGTATGCAACATAAAACCAAATGGAAGCATAACTTCATTCCATTTTATCACACTACTCATCTTGAGTCTCAATTACATCCATCTCTTGCCATAACTCATTCCTTCGTATTCATACTCAATGAAACTTGTATGTACGTTACAATTCATATTACACATACATACATTGAATCCATGGACTTACATCAATCATAATTTACATTACAAGTCCATTCATATTATTTGATCCAATTACACATATTACCCTTTTACATATACGGGGTCTTACAGTAACATTCCTAAACATCATATAGTTCATTTAGGCATTTTATCAAACACCTTGATTGCCAACTAATTACATGTATTAATTAATCAAATTGATTAATTCTAATTACACATAATCATTAACACATGTACATTAATCCATTTATACCTTAAAATCATATGGACATAAATCAATATCTCACTACTCACTCTCGGCCTAACCAAAATCATAGTGATTTAATACATTTCAATGTTTAAAACAGATATCAATAAACTTAAAATCATTCATACATTAACATATATGAAATTGAAAACTAGAAAATATACCAATTGTTGTGTTCACCCTTTGCCGAATACTTTGGAGGCTCTCGGTTTGCACTCTTTGGCTCCTTGATAGCCAATTCCAACATATGTCACTCTCCTTTCAATTTGGAACAACTTCCATGAAGAATGCAAGTTCCAAATATGCCTAATTCCTAGTGATTTCTAGTGAGAGAAAGCTTGGATAATTTGTTTCAATGGTTTCTTCTTCTAGCCGAATTTGGTGTGATGAAGATGACAATGGTGTGGTTGATTTTATAAGCCCCTTACTTAGCCATTAAGCTTTACTTTCCAGCCATTAAGCTTGACTTTCCAAGCCTTAGCCATGAGTCACCTAATGAGTCACCTTATGAGTCATGGTTAGCTTTAACTATGGTTAGATATTTATCTCATGGGCTTTCCATTTGGGCTTCTCGGTTTAGGCTTTCTTAATGGGCTTTCGGGCTGAAATTTTTACTATACCTCGGGCCTTTAATTTTCTAAATATTTGGCCAATCAATTGGTCCAACAATTCGGTCTAAGGGACCTAAGAATTTCGATATACTTTTAGTATACCTTAATGGGCTTTAAAATTTTCACCTTAGGTCCATTACGTTTTTAACCATTAAATTTAATTTGAAATCCTTCCAAATAAATTTTCCTTACTTCCGGGGATGATTATCTTGTATTCTGGCTAAGAATATTTTTTCTCAATTTTTTCTCCACACTTAGGTTAATTTTTAACTATGATTAGTCAACTATGGTAAAAATCCACTTTCTTAACTATAATTGACTTTTTCCTTAACCATTGACCAAGTTGACTTTTTCTTAAAATTTTGAAAGTGTCATATCTTATGTCTTACACTCTCGTCTTTATGTTTCAACTATTCTCGATCGATAATTTCACCCGAAACACCTTATCTCGCCAAAAAGGTCTATTTTACCCTTTTTAGCTTTTACTCTCGTTTTCTATGTTCGGGACTAAATCAAGCTGACTTTCCTTCATGAGTTCTCTATACTTTCTCATTTTAAGTTCTTATTTTCAGTCAGAATGATTTAGATTTACTTGGTTTAGCCTGTGACACTTATAGCTCACATTAGGCTTTTTATGTAGCTTTTGCGTGTTAAATCATTTTACAAATACTTCATGTCTAGTAAATACTCTTCTTATGATTCAACTATAATAATAAAGTGTTCATACACATAGGAATCATAAGGAATAAGCTACAAAAATCTGGGTCTGACAAATATAAAGGCCAGATCAATCTCATACGATGATAGATCGATCTGGAAGAGCCAGAATGCTCTTATTTAAGCAATGGAATAGAGCAGATTGATCTCCAATGGGGCCAGATCGATCTCCTAAACATTCTGCAATGAAAAGAACGATCCTCAAGCATACAGATCGATCTCCTTAGCTCTCTGGTTAGAGCAGATCGATCTGAAGCTTCGATAGATCGATCTCATACTTGAAAATGTCGTGAAAAAGAGGAATTTAAGGGGACCAGATCAATCTCCTCCTAGTGCAGATCGATCTCATCAAGTGATTCTATAAAAAGGGCGTTGAAATCTACAACTTTTGGGAAAAACATCACCCTTTCCATTTCCAACCCAAAACCTAACTTTCTCACTCCTAAATCCACCCATTTCCATTAAGATTTGAGAGGGAGTTAGTTGTTCATTTCAAAGAGAAGAACAACATAGTTTGGAACCAATGTCCCATTGTTTGTATTGAAGAAGCAAGGAGCATTTCCCATTTAGAGCAAAAAGAGAAACTAGATTTGGTAAGTTTCTAATACTCCAGCCCAAGTACATTATTTATTTATCAACTTTAGAGTTTATTTGTATGGGTAGTGATAGTTGAAACTACCTAAGATGTATTTGAATAAGTTAAACCTAGAAAATGGAATAAGTCTAGTGTGAGAAAGTAAAAATTAGATGAGTTGGTGATTTATGGGATTTGTTAAGTTGTTACTAGAGTAATATGGGTGATTTGAATTGCTCATGAGGAGTTATATTGTGAGTATAGAGAATTTATGAAGATGGGTATATGAGATGCTTGATAAAATGCCATAGTGAGGAAATTGACGAAATGTGAACACTATGAGCCCAATATCAATTCATTATGAAGAAATAGGTCTAAAGGAATCCATAGACTCGAGATATGAATAGAGAAATGAAACGGGGCCTTGTAAGAGATGATAGAGTGTCAGACCCGGATTTTTTGTAGCTTGTTCCTTATGATTCCTATGTGTATGAACACTTTATTACATAGTTGAATCATAAGAAGAGTATTTACTAACATGCAATCGACAATTTGAGAAATTAAAAATGCATGTAAGCTACATAACAGCGAGATAAGGGTTAAGTTGATTCCCAAACGAGTGCAGGGGTAAAACGATCAAATGACTGATATTCGGTATAATTTCGATAATACAATTTCATTAAAAATATGAAATTGAGGAATCTTAATCAAAATCGAGGAAAATATTTAATTTCGAGCCCAATTGATCAAGATATAAATTTATTAGAATTTATCAGAATTTTTGCCTTCAAAAATGAGCCCAAATATAGTGGAAAAATATACCGAAAAGATAAAATCGGACAGATAAATTCATTTACGGATTAAATGAATTTAATATGATTTTTAGAGATATTTTTAGATAATTTTGGGATATTTATGGGACTTTTTTAGGATTTTTTTATTATTTTATAATAAAATAATAATAAAAATATATTATAAAAAAAAGGAAAAAATGAAATCTGAAGAGAAATCGGGGAGAGAGAACAGAGGAAACGGAAGCAAGCCGACCCGAGGGAGAAGACCACCGGACGGCGAGCACCGGCCACCCCACGGGCAGGTAAGCGGTCGGAAAAGGAAGCCCGACACCGTGCGCACCCATCGGCACTGGTCACACCTTCCACCGACGTCGGACGCCGGCGAATCGAAGAGGTGAAGCCACGGAGGAAAAGAAGGAATCCGGCGGCCACCGGCGGTGCTTGGTCCCGATCGAGCCCAGCCGAGTGTTGCCCAAGCTTAGGCGAGCCGAACGGCGGTGGTGATGCGTCGAGAACCGACCGGAATACGCCGGCACGACCAAAGGATGCCTGAACTGGTCGGCGGTTCTGGGGAGAAGGTTCTGCGCTGAACCGGACCGGACCGGTTCAGCCAAGGAGAAAAGGGGAAAAAGAGGAAAAAGAAAGAAAAAGGAAAAGGGAAATTTCGGGATTTCACCGGACTTCGGGTAAGTCGATACGAGGTCAAAAGTGACCGATTTAATTTTCGATCAATTTATTTAAATTATATTTAATCGGAAATTGACCCGGAGTTAAATATAATAAATTGTGCAGTTCGACGATAAATTCCAAACGGAAGCCCGATCGAACTTCGATTTACGTACCATCGCATATTCTCGGGTAAGTAAAGTTTATTTACGACAATTTATGTCATTATTGCGTATTTAAGATTTATTTTACGCATTTTGGATTAAATTCCTTATTTAGTGAATTATATTCGAAATTTCGAAATAAATGTCGTAAATGATATACGGGCTATCCAAAGAGCTTGGAATAAAGCCCAATGGGTATTGATAGGCCCAATGAGTCGATAGACCCTGATGAAGGGAAATAATAAGTGGAAAACGGGCTTAATACGGATTAAGGCCCATTAAGGATTTTTAAGGCCCATTAAGGGAAAATAGACTGTATTAATGTGTAATACAGTAGGAAAATTATAATTAACCTGAGGAATGGTTATTTACAGCTCCGGAGTTTACATTGAGAGCTGATCGGACTGCAAGATTGAGCAGCACCGAAGAAGTGAGGTCACGTGACGTGATCCGAGGTAAGGGACTTTTGCGAGTAGTTAGAGATACCTGCACGTATTTTCGTCTGCCTTTACATTCACTTAAAAACTCTGAGGGTCAGAGAAACTGAATAATAATTATTGCGACCCGATAGTGGCAAATTACGATTTTGCCCCTAGTTAGTCAAAAAGTCAACTTTTGTGAAAAGTTACGAAAAGCATGGAAACTATTATTGTGAGTGTTTAACTACTGTTTAGCATGAAAATAAATAGATGGGCTAAAGATTTTAAGGTTGATGTGACTTAAGCACACTTTATAGTGCTGATTTTAATGTTTTGTAAACAATCCCTTTTTAAAGAGCCATCTATCATATTATGTGAGAATGAATCGTGCTAGAGCATAGCTCGCACTGGATTTCATATGTTTTCCACATACATTAGTGCGAGATTTTTATACGCACTAGATTTTCATGACATGCATGATAGAGTACTGGAGTTTTACTCGTACTCAGTTTTATATGATATATGCATGACAGAGTACTGGAGCGATTAGCTCGTACTCGAGTTTTACATGAGATACATGACAGAGTACTGGAGCGTTGCTCGTAGTCGATTCTTCATGGTTTATACATGACATAGTACTGGAGCTATTGCTCGTACTTGATTTGATATTGTGCATAGCATAGTACTGGAGCTATTGCTCGTACTTGATTTAATACATGAACTATGCATTGACCTAGTTGCTGGAGGTTGCTCTCACTAGAGTTGAGTTTGTGATGTGAAACAGTGTTCGAGCGTAATGTCGACTGTGTGTCGCACTCGAGGGCGCACACTGTATGTGATATTATATACATGGTACCTATTCATGCCGCATTCTTGTGTGACTGAGTGTCACATTTTGAGAGGATGGCCAGCATGAGGGTATTTGTGAATGTGGTATGATATTTCCACAGGCGCGAGGGCTAAGACCTATAGTAGGCACCCTGACTGTGATGTTGATATTCCACGGGTGCGAGAGCTAAGACCTATAGTAGGCACTCTGGCCGTGAGGACGGGTCCACGGGTGTACTTTGTACCTTCTCTGAGTGGCGCGTGGTGTACGCTGTATCGTGTGTTGTTGCGGAGTTGAGGAGGATATAGCTAGCGGTTGTGTTGGACTGACCCCCCTCCCGTTGCAGTAAGTGATGCCCCGCACACCGAGTACTGTGTTGCTTGGGATCACATTTCGGATATGATCATAGTCCAGGATACTATTTGCACTTAACCACAGAGTCTTACATGATATATCACATTGATTGAATGATTTAAATTGCGGACAGACCCGAGGGATAGGTCGGACTCTGATTTTGTGTTGTGAATCATTTGATGCCATATTTATTGTGATTTAAATATACATGGCATGATTTACATAAAGGCCTGATTTATATACGATGCATTGTTTTGCACTACATGCCTACATTTGAGAAAGAAAGCATGATTTTCTGTACATGGGATTTATTCTGTACAAGTATATATATTATATTTCAAGACATGCTTTTTAAAGCGAGTAAAGGAAATAATGTTTTCAAGGCATAGCATTATTTTGAGTAGATAGTGTTGATATCTACTTGCTTGCCTGATTTCCTTACTGAGCGCGTTGTATGCTCACCCCCCTTTCTTTACATCTCTCTACAGAGCGTCAGTAGAGCGAGAGCTATCGAGGGATAGTGTCCCAGAGTCCACTGCTAGTTCCTATCGATCGCCAGGTATACCTATTATGTACAGTTGTGTATCTAAACATAGAAACAGCACAGTGATGTATACGATATATATTATGGGGAATGTAATTGTATTAGTTTTTATATAATCTTACATGTGTAATAAAAACAGTTACTGTCAGTAATAATATATTGACATGTATGTATGGAATGGATGATGTGGTAAGTGAGGACTCTGACATCGAATCACAGCACAACCATTGAAGAGCGGAAAGGTAAGTTAAAAATGCAAAAAAAATTTAGTGATTTTGGTTAAAGTCATGGATTGAGAACGGGTCCTGACAGAATGGTATCAGAGCAGAGGTTGATCTGATGTGAGTCGGTGTTAGAAAAATAGGAAAGTATACATCCCCATAGTACTGTGCTGTGTTTAGATATAACTGTGTATACCAGATAGGAAACGGACTAATTCATTATTATGAATGCAGGAACTTTGCCTATATGGCAAATACGCATAGTGGTAGAGTTACGAGAGGTAGGGCTCGAGGCCGGGGAGATAGACCCGAGGGACGAGCCGCTGCCAGACCATTACTTACGCATGAGACTCCAGGTGCTACTGAGGCACCCGAGTGTGTAGAGATGCGCTTCACGAGATTAGAGCGTGGTCTCGAGACTATTATCGAGATACTGGCACAGACGATGCCAGGTAGGTAGAGACAGGAGGCAGGAGCTGCTACAGGAGAGGCAGTTGCCCCTGATACACCTACGCAGATAGCTGATAAATAGAGGACTGTAGATACTCCTACACCCCCACCGGTTTCGGGTGGTATTGGATTAGGATATGGATGTGATCTGCATCGGTTGCGAGAATTCCAGAAGTTTAGACCTCCATCCTTTAGTGGGGTCAAGGACCCAGTGGCTGTTGAGGAGTGGTTAGCAGAGCTGGAGAAGCTTTATGGATTCTTCGAGTGTACGACCTCGGAGATGGTCACGTTTGCTGCGTTCCTACTTAAGGGAGCTGCAGAGCATTGGTGGAAGTCCACCTGACCTATATTGAGATCCCGACACGCAGATATCAGTTGGGATATATTTCGGGAGGCCTTCAGGAGGCAGTTTATTCCCGACACTGCACAGCGGAAACTTCAGGCAGAGTTTTTGGGACTACACCAGGGGAGTTTATCTGTGGACGAGTATGAGACTCGATTCCTATCCCTAGGAAGATATGACCCGGATACCATGTACAGTGAGACCAGGAAGGTCCACAGGTTTATTGATGGGTTGAGGCCGGTGCTACAGTCTAAGTTGGTCCCATTAGACATAGTGACTTATGAGGAAGCAGTGCGCAGGGCGCAATTATGTGAGCAGGATTATGAGAGGAATGCTTCCGAGTTTGGAAAGTTTAGTCGTAGCCGAGATATACAGAAGAAGAGGTCGGCTAGAGATTTCAGTTATCGAGGAGGGAAGAGACCCTTCAGTAAGAGATCACGGGTAGAGGAGGCACGAGAGAGATATGCTAAACCTCCTGCTTATCCAACTGTAGCCCCAGCAAAGGGCATTGTCATGGGAGGACAGAGACCTGCTGCAGATCAGTGTAGAAGATGTGGTAGATCACATGGAGATAGACCATGTTCACAGGGTGCTATGGTATGTTTCCGATGTGGGAAACAGGGGCACATGGCTAAAGAGTGCCCAGCGACATTTGTGACTGCACCATAGAGGGGCAGGGAGTTTGATAGAACCCCAGCTGGTACGTCTGCTCAGAGAGGTAGAGCGACGGCAGAGGAGAAGGGGAAACAAGTGATGGGTCAAGGGCGAGTATATGCTTTGGACCAGGGAACAGCAGATGCTTCATTGGATGTGATTCGAGGTTTCATTACGTACGTGGTAGATATGGATAAGGCACATCCGGAGTTGTCAGATATTACTGTGGTCAGTGAGTACCCAGATGTTTTCCCGGATGAATTGCCAGGGTTACCACCAGAAAGAGAGATGGAGTTCTGTATAGATCTGGACCTGGTACGGAGCCTATTTCGAGACCACCATATCGCATGGCCTTAGTTGAGCTGGAGGAGCTCAAGAGACAGTTACAGGAACTGTTGGATAGGGGTTTTGTTCGACTGAGTGTTTCACCTTGGGGAGCACCGGTTCTGTTTGTGAGGAAGAAGGATGGGAGCCTCCGATTGTGTATAGACTACCGATTGTTGAATAAGGCCACCATCAAGAATAGATACCCCCTTCCACGCATTGACGACTTATTAGATCAGCTTCAGGGAGCACAGGTCTTTTCCAAGATTGACCTGAGGTCTGGGTATCATCAGCTGAAGGTTCGGGGTGGAGATATACCTAAGACAGCATTTCGTACCCGATATGGCCATTATGATTCTTGGTCATGCCATTCGGATTGACGAATGCTCCAGCTGCTTTCATGGCTTTGATGAACGATGTGTTCAAGCCATATTTGGACCAGTTTGTTATCGTCTTTATCGATGACATATTGGTGTATTCGAGATCCAAGGAGGAGCATGAGGAGCACCTCAGGATCGTGTTGCAGACGCTACGGGAGCATGAGTTATATGCTAAGCTCAGTAAGTGTGACTTTTGGTTGTCACATATCTCATTTTTGGGACATGTTCTATCAAGAGATGGTGTATCAGTTGATCCATCTAAGATAGAGGCTGTAGTTCAGTGGGAATAGCCAAGGACAATCACCGAGATCAAGAGTTTTCTGGGTTTAGCTGGATACTATCGGAGATTCGTTGAGGGATTTTCGAAGTTGGCTACTCCGTTGACACGTCTTACTCGAAAGAGTGCACCGTTCATATGGAACGAGGATTGTGAGAAGAGTTTTGAGGAGTTGAAGCGTCGATTGACCACCGCTCCGATTCTCACTATCCCTACCAGCTCAAGAGGATTTGCAGTGTATACCGATGCTTCGCATCAGGGACTGGGCTGCGTATCGATGCAGGATGGGAAGGTAGTTGCTTATGGATCCAGACAGTTGAAGGATCATGAGAAGAACTAT
Source organism: Firmiana major (assembly GCA_033439115.1). Taxonomy (NCBI): domain Eukaryota; kingdom Viridiplantae; phylum Streptophyta; class Magnoliopsida; order Malvales; family Malvaceae; genus Firmiana; species Firmiana major. The sequence goes on along the minus strand of CM065907.1, from coordinate 34,600,556 downwards.
CCGACCTATGATTTGGAGCTAGCTGCAGTAGTGTTTGCGTTGAAGGTATGGCGCCACTACTTATATGGTGAGAAGTTCCAGATATTTACCGACTACAAGAGCCTCAAGTATCTGTTCTCACAGAAAGAGCTGACATGAGACAGAGAAGATGGCTAGAACTTCTGAAGGACTACGATTGTGAGATACTTTATCATCCGGGTAAGGCTAACGTTGTAGCCGATGCCTTGAGCAGGAAGAGCCTGGGGATGGTATCGTACATGATGGTTAGGGAACATGATTTGCTAGAGTAGTTTGCTAGCCTCAGTTTGGGAGTCGTGCCTTCTAACATGGATACAGGCTATGTGATAGCTAGTCTACGCTTGGAGCCGGATCTGTTGGACAGGATCAGAGTAGCTCAGCAGACTGATCTATTTTGTATGGATGTGAGTAGTCAGATGCAGAAGGGCACCGTGACTAATTTTGAGTTGAGTTCTGATGGACTACTGAGGTTCAGAGGCAGATTGTGTGTTCCCGAGGATCCAGGACTCAGGAGATTGATATTGGCGGAAGCTCATTCGTCGAGGTATACGTTACATCCGGGGAGTAACAAGATGTATCAGAACCTCCGAAAGGTATACTGGTGGTTGGGTATGAAGAGAGATGTAGCAGACTTCGTGGCAAAGTGTCTCATATGTCAGCAGGTGAAGGTAGAGCATCATAAACCTGCAGGGTTATTGCAGCCTCTACCTATACCGACATGGAAATGGGAGCATATCACCATGGATTTCGTGATGGGTTTACCGAGAACCCGCAGGAATCACGATGCTATATGGGTGATCGTTGATAGACTGACGAAGTCAACCCACTTCCTAGCTATGAGAGCTACCGATACTCTGAGTTCATTAGCAGAACTGTATGTACGCGAGGTAGTGAGGTTACATGGTGTACCAGTGAGCATAGTCTCTGATAGGGATTCCCGCTTCACATCCCACTTTTGGGGACATTTTCAGGAGGCCATGGGAACCCAGTTGAGTTTGAGCACCGCTTTCCATCCTCAGACAGATGGTCAGTCAGAGAGGACCATACAGACTCTGGAGGACATGTTGAGAGCATGTGTGCTAGATTATCGAGGCTCCTGGGATGACCACCTGCCACTAGCCGAGTTCGCCTACAACAACAGTTATCATTCGAGTATCGGGATGGTACCGTATGAGGCTTTGTATGGCCGTAGATGTCATTCCCCTATTGGATGGGAAGAAGTGGGTGACCGTAAGATTTTCGCTCCTGACATGGTTACGCAAGCATCTGAGGACGTCCGCTTGATTGTAGAGAGACTGAGGACAGCTCAGAGCAGACAGAAGAGTTACGCTGACAGGAGACGTAGGCCACTAGAGTTTGCAGTTGGTGAATCCGTGTTTTTGAGAGTTTCTCCTTCCAAGGGCATAGTGAGATTTGGGAAGAGAGGGAAACTAAATCCTCGCTATATTGGACCCTTTGAGATACTTGATCGAGTAGGAGATAAGGCGTATAGGTTGGCATTGCCACCGGACTTATCAGGTGTCCATAACGTCTTCCACATATCGATGCTTCAGAAGTATCACCCGGATCTGGCACATGTGATTAGTTACAAGCCTTTGGAGCTCCGTGAGGACATGTCATATGTTGAGAGACCGATCAGATATTGGATAGGAAGGAGAAGGTATTGAGATCGAAGACCATCGGATTAGTGAAGATACTCTGGCAGCATCATACTTCAGAGGAAGCTACTTGGGAGCTAGAGAGTCTGATGCGAGAGAAGTACCCTCACCTATTTGATGATTGACTTGGTTCTAATTTGGAGGACCAAATTTTCTAAGTGGGGGAGGATTGTCAGAACCGGATTTTTTGTAGCTTGTTCCTTATGATTCCTATGTGTATGAACACTTTATTACATAGTTGAATCATAAGAAGAGTATTTACTAACATGCAATCGACAATTTGAGAAATTAAAAATGCATGTAAGCTACATAACAACGAGATAAGGGTTAAGTTGATTCCCAAACGTGTGCAGGGGTAAAACGGTCAAATGACTGACATTCGGTATAATTTTGATAATACAATTTCATTAAAAATATGAAATTGAGGAATCTTGGTCAAAATCGAGGAAAATATTTAATTTCGAGCCCAATTGATCAAGATATAAATTTATTAGAATTTATCGGAATTTTTGCCTCGAAAAATGAGCCCAAAAATAGTGGAAAAATATATCGAAAAGGTAAAATCGGACTGATAAATTCATTTACAGATTAAATGAATTTAATATGATTTTTAGAGATATTTTTAGATATTTATGGGATATTTTTGGGATTTTTATTATTATTTTATAATAAAATAATAATAAAAATAAATTATAAGAAAAAAGGAAAAAACGAAATCTAAAGAGAAATCGGGGAGAGAGAACAGAGGAAACAGAAGCAAGCCGACCCAAGGGAGAAGACCACCGGACGGCGAGCACCGACCACCCCACGGGCAGGTAAGCAGTCGGAAAAGGAAGCCCGACACCATGCGCACCCATCGGCACCGGTCACGCCCTCCACCGACGTCGGACGCCGGCGAATCGAAGAGGTGAAGCCGCGGAGGAAAAGAAGGAATCCGGCGGCCACCGGCGGTGCTTGGTCCCGATCGAGCCCAGCCGAGTGTTGCCCAAGGTTAGGCGCGCCGAACGACGGTGGTGATGCGTCGGGAACCGACCGGAATACGCCGACACGACCAAAGGATGCCTGAACCGGTCGGCGGTTCAGGGGAGAAGGTTCTGCGCTGAACCGGACCGGTTCAGCCAAGGAGAAAAGGGGAAAAAGAGGAAAAAGAAAGAAAAAGGAAAAAGGAAATTTTCGGGATTTCACCGGACTTCGGGTAAGTCTATACGAGGTCAAAAGTGATCGATTTAATTTTCGATGAATTTATTTAAATTATATTTAATCGGAAATTGACCCGGAGTTAAATATAATAAATTGTGTAGTTCGACGATAAATTTCGAACGGAAGCCCGATCGAACTTCGATTTACGTACCATCGCATATTCTCGGGTAAGTAAAGTTCATTTACGACAATTTATGTCATTATTGCGTATTTAAGATTTATTTTACGCATTTTGGATTAAATTCCTTATTTAGTGAATTATATTCGAAATTTCGAAATAAATGTCGTAAATGATATACGGGCTATCCAAAGAGTTTGGAATAAAGCCCAATGGGTATTGATAGGCCCAATGAGTCGATAGACCCTGATGAAGGGAAATAATAAGTGGAAAACGGGCTTAATACGGATTAAGGCCCATTAAGGATTTTTAAGGCCCATTAAGAGAAAATAGACTATATTAATGTGTAATACAGTAGGAAAATTATACTTAACCTGAGGAATGGTTATTTACAGCTCCGGAGTTTACATTGAGAGCTGATCGGACTGCGAGATTGAGCAGCACCGAGGAAGTGAGGTCACATGACGTGATCCGAGGTAAGGGACTTTTGCAAGTAGTTAGAGATACCTGCACGTATTTTCGTCTGCTTTTACATTCACTTAAAAACTCCGAGGGTCAGAGAAAGTGAATAATAATTATTGCGACCCGATAGTGGCAAATTACGATTTTACCCCTAGTTAGTCAAAAAGTCAACTTTTGTGAAAAGTTGCGAAAAGCATGAAAACTATTATTGTGAGTTTTTAACTGCTGTTTAGCATGAAAATAAATAGATGGGCTAAAGATTTTAAGGTTGATGTGACTTAAGCACACTTTATAGTGCTGATTTTAATGTTTTGTAAACAATCCCGTTTTAAAGAGCCATCTATCATATTATGTGAGAATGAATCGTGCTAGAGCATAGCTCGCACTAGATTTCATATGTTTTCCACATACATTAGTGCTGGATTTTTATACGCACTAGATTTCCATGACATGCATGATAGAGTACTGGAGTTTTACTCGTACTCAGTTTTATATGATATATGCATGACAGAGTACTGGAGCGATTAGCTCGTACTTGAGTTTTACATGAGATACATGACAGAGTACTGGAGCGTTGCTCGTACTCGATTCTTCATGGTTTATACATGACATAGTACTGGAGCTATTGCTCGTACTTGATTTGATATTGTGCATAGCATAGTACTGGAGCTATTGCTCGTACTTGATTTAATACATGAACTATGCATTGACCTAGTTGCTGGAGGTTGCTCGCACTAGAGTTGAGTTTATATGTGAAACAGTGTTCGAGCGTAGTGTCGACTGTGTGTCGCACTCGAGGGTGCACACTGTATGTGATATTATATGCATGGTACCTATTCATGCCGCATTCTTGTGTGACTGAGTGTCACATTTTGAGATGATGGCCAGCATGAGGGTATTTGTGAATGTGGTATGATATTTCCACAGGCGCGAGGGCTAAGACCTATAGTAGGCACCCTGACTGTGATGTTGATATTCCACGGGTGCGAGAGCTAAGACCTATGGTAGGCACTCTGGCCGTGAGGACGGGTCCATGGGTGTACTTTGTACCGTGTCTGAGTGGTGCGAGGTGTACGCTGTACCGTGTGTTGTTGTGGAGTTGAGGAGGATATAGCTGGCGGTTGTGATGGACTGACCCCCCTCCCGTTGCAGTAAGTGATGCCCCGCACACCGAGTACTGTGTTGCTGGGGATCACATTTCGGATATGATCATAGTCCAAGATACTATTTACACTTAACCACAGAGTCTTACATGATATATCACATTGATTGAATGATTTAAACTGTGGACAGACCTGAGGGATGGGTCGGACTCCGATTTTGTGTTTTGAATCATTTGATGCCATATTTATTGTGATTTAAATATACATGGCATGATTTACATAAAGGTATGATTTATATACGATGCATTGTTTTGCACTACATGCCTACATTTGAGAAAGAAAGCATGATTTTTTGTACATGGGATTTATTCTGTACAAGTATATATATTATATTTCAAGACATGCTTTTTAAAGCGAGTAAAGGAAATAATGTTTTCAAGGCATAGCATTATTTTGAGTAGATAGTGTTGATATCTACTTGCTTGCCTGATTTCCTTACTGAGCGCGTTGTATGCTCACCCCCCTTTCTTTACATCTCTCTACAGAGCGTCAGTAGAGCTAGAGCTATCGAGGGATAGTGTCCCAGAGTCCACTGCTAGTTCCTATCGATCGCCAGGTATACCTATTATGTACAGTTGTGTATCTAAACATAGAAACAACACAGTGATGTATACGATATATATTATGGGGAATGTAATTGTATTAGATTTTATATAATCTTACATGTATAATAAAAGCAGTTACCGTCAGTAATAATATATTGACATGTATGTATGGAATGGATGATGTGGTAAGTGAGGACTCTGACATCGAATCATAGCCCAACCATTGAAGAGCGGAAAGGTAAGTTAAAAATGCGAAAATTTTTTAGTGATTTTGGTTAAAGTCATGGATTGAGAACGGGTCCGACATAGAGGCTATAGAGTGAATTGACTATAGCAAACCCAAAGGTTACGTTATAATAGACTAAAATAATATGAAATGCGATTATGTGCAGTTCCGAAGAGTTCGTTAGAGACGAATCAAACCGCACACGTAAGCAGCTTTAAGGAAGTGGAATCAAGTGATGCGATTCCAGCTAAGGGAATTCTGTAAGTATATAGAGGTAGCTGCTCATATTTTGTGGGTGTATAGGACTTTGGAAATGTGCATGAGTTTATAGAAATGTGTTTGACGATGTATGGAAGTAACTATGAGTATTTGTATGAGATTTGGTTGTTGAAATAGTATTATAAAGAAATGGGATAGTAAGGCTAGTAATTGCATAAATCAATGTTTTGAATGTTTTCACAAAACATATTGTTTTGTTTTAAGCAAATTAATGGATAGGCTGGCTAGTGTTTGAATGATGTTGTGTGGTAGCACATGCGAGGTGCTAAATGTGTTTTGAGATTGGTTTTTGAATGTTTATGAGCCGCCTATCATATTTATGTGAATTAAACCGTGCTAGAGCCTAGCTCACACTAGATATTGATCTTTTCCCATGTTTAAAACGTGCTGGAGCTTAACTCGTACTTTCATTTAAATTGTGATAATATTGTATAAATCGTACTGGAGCTTCTGCTCGTATGTGACTTTCCTTATGATATGATGCATGAGTCGTGCTAGAGCTTTGCTCGCACAAGTTTGCACATTGTGGCACGTATGATGACATGGAGGTTGGTAAGATCCTCAAGCCCCACATCCTTAAGCCAACATCCTTAAGCCCGAGGAGGCAGGGAGGCTCTGTTAGGCAGGGAGGCTCTGTTCAGTGGGGAGGCTCTCTTACAGTAAGATCCTCAAGCCCTACATCCTTAAACCTAAGGAGGCGGCGAGGCTCTGTTCGGTAGGGAGGCTCTCTTACCGAAGGATCCTTAAGCCAACATCATTAAGCCCTGGAGGGGTGGGGAGGTTCTATTCGGTAGGGAGGCTCTCCTACATGAGTACGGCAAGTTCTTGGTAAGGGGTAGATAAGACCTACGAATGGCACCCCCAACCACGATATGAGTCCGCAGAGTACGATGTACCATGTCTATCACATGGAGTACCATGTACCACGTGATGATTTTGTGATGAGAAAGTCTAGCGATGGATAATCCACCTTCGTGCCAGCACGGTACCCCGCACACCTAGATGCGTGTGGTCTAGGATGATCTATGATGTAGTTGGGTCATATAGTCACTTGTGATATAGTGACCTAGTTTTTATACATATGTGTGATTGTGATTTTTCAAGGTAGACCCGAGGGAGGGGTCGAGCCTTGTGGGATTTGATTTGTGAAATGGTAATGATGTGTGTGATTGAGAAAATGATTTGTGATGGGATGATATGTATTGAGAAAGAGATGTGATTTCAAAAAGGATGTTTCTTAAATGAATTTCCCTTTTATACGGGATTTGACGATTAATGAGCATGACATGGTTTGTACATGATGACTTTACCATGTCTTATATGCCAATTTTCGTGATTTATTTACATGATATATATACTCATATGGCATAGTTTTAATTCCTCATGCTCCTTTTATAAAAGATTTATGCATAACATTATCAGCATGTAGATAGAGTAGTTATCTACCATGCTTGCATTATTGCCTTACTGAGCGTGTGGTTGCTCATCCCTCTCTATTTCCCCTCTACAGAGCGTACATAGTGGCCCAGTGAGGATTGAGGCATTGTATTTTAGATATCCGCTGTCATCCATCGCTAAAAGGTATACACATGAAGATTCTTTTTGTATCTAAACAATTGTAAAAGCACAATAGTCTTTTAAGTTGTAATTTTGAGGGATGTAGATGTCAGTATTCATATTTTGTATAAATGAATGATTGACGTTGAAATGTATGACATCACTTTTATTAACTGAAAATGGATATTGCGAGTAGATTATTATTGACTCAGAGCCCAACAGGGTAGTGGTAAGTTTGTTCATGACCGAGTGGGGAAAGGAATAAACGCGAAAAATTTATAGTGATTTTCGATTAAAAAAGAATGAAATGGGTTGTGACAAAAACTTTTGGCTCTACGCATGCAAACATCTAGAAGTCCTTAGAAAAAAATTTTAAGTTTTTTTTTTATTTTTCAATTTTTTAAGTTTTTTTAATTTTTTTTAATTTTTTTATGAGAGAGAAAATTAACTAATCTAAATTAAACCTCTAAGTATTCAAAACCTAAATATTTATAAGCTAGAATTACACCTAAGTATAATTTCACCGATATTAATTACAGGCTAATTATCTTCCCCAGCAATAGCGCCAAAAACTTGGTAGCGACTACGCCCACTCGAAGTGACCTAGACATGTTATCCGCAAGTGCACGGGTCGTACAAGTAATAATGAGATTTGAGTCCCGGATTATCTATCACAACCCAATACTACCAAAATAAGTACAAATTTTTCGCTTTTGGAAAATCCTTCTTAATTTTTTGCTTTTGGAAAATCCTTCTTACCTTCTCGTGACAAATCCCTCTGAACAGGTCGAGCTGTGAATCAATATCGATATACCATTCTAACCATTAAGAAAAATCACACGTAAACATACATACTGATATCATTTATCATATAATAGAGTGGTCGGTATGTTTTCTACATCACATGATTTTATATTTACATCCCCAAATATTCCTTCATGTACAATACTGTGTTGTAAGCATACTAATACAAAATTTTATACGTGGTGTATACCTGACAGTCGATGGGAATAACAGAAATCAGCTATGCCGTCTACTCTCTACACCCGCTATCTCTATGGTGGAAACTCTAAAAGTGGGTGGAAAATGAAAGGGTGAGCTCCACATGCTCAGTAAGGCAATAATACAAATGGGTAGATAGCTATACTATCTATATGCTGATAGGAAATCAGGATATATGTGAGCATGAGGTAAAATCAATGATATGCCATATATATAAGTATCATCTGTTCTAAAACAGAAAATTGGCATATTAAAACATGGAATAATTCTCATGTGAAAACATATCATGCTCAAATGAATCAATACGTTTCAAAACACCCCATCTGGATTAAAATGTGATACACTCAAAGAATCAAATCCATTTCAACAAAATAATTTATTTTAAAATTTTCGTTATAAAATCCACCCTTCTCACAGGGTTACAAGTCATGAAAGTTTCATAAAATCCCTCCATGCAAACAATCAAAACTCAATTGAAATCATAAGAAAATCGGGGCCTGACCCCTCCTTCGGGTCTACCCTGGTCTATCAAAACCAAAGGATTTATCATGTGAGTTTATCATGCGAGACATGTAAATGACTATATCAGTAACATTTAGGACTATGGCCATAACCTCTTGATCCCAGGCTACACGGATCCTAGTGTGCGGGGTATCACACCCAAAACGGGTGGTGGGTCGATCCTACCCGCCAGAACAACATAACAACAAGATTGCGAGGGCAAGACTTGCTGTCTCGTGGCTAATGTCACTCCACTCCAACAATCCCCACGGTACAGCGTACTCCATGTGATATACATGGTACAACGCACTCCATGAACCCAAGCTCAGTCAGGGGTACCTGTAATAGGTCTTATCCACCCGTGTCAATTATGTCTCAGTATGCATGTGTGACCATATCATCTCACTGTGACACAGTCTACAGGAGAAAACTCCAACACGACTTCATACATATACATGATATCAAAAATCCTCATGCGAGAGAAGCTCCTACACGGTTTCATAGAAATCCATGAAATCTACCTACGAGCAGCACTCCAGTACGACTTAAAATAATTATAAATTCAATCATAATCCACGTACGAGCATTGCTCTAGTACGGATATGTATAAAAACTCAATGAAAACCTCGTACGAGAAAAACTACAATACGGTAGTCATATGAAATAAATCTGTAAAATAGTGTGAGTAAGGCTCCAGCACTCTGTGTATGAGCTAAAATATAAAATTCAGTGCGAGCAGTGCTCAAGTACGATTACAACTCATATAACACTGATAGGTGGCTCAATTTTATCAAAACATGTTAAATAAATATCAATTGGCACCTAACTTATGCCTTTTCACTTAAAACATGAAAATAATAGCCAACCTATCCATAAATTGCTTGAATTAAAGCAATATCATCATGAAAACATTAAAATCATGAATTTCATGCAATTTCATAGCCTTACTGCCCTTTTTGAAATTTTCCTAACTGGGGGCAAAATAGTCTTTGTCACTATTTTCATATTTTTTTCGTAAAAATTATTATTCTGTTTTCGGGTAGCCTAATGAATTTAACGTAATGTAAATCCCCTCGAAACTACATATAGTTACCTCTAAGTGCTCATAAAATTCCCTTACCTAAAATTACACACGAGCTTATCCCGACTCATTCATACTAAGTTTCTCAGTCTAATTCGCTCGTCTACGGAGCTGCATATAACCACATATTGGTTTAGTTCAAATATACTCATCAGTATTTCACTCTTACTAATCGAATCTAAAGCGCTGGGCCCGTTTTACTTTATTGGGCCCGATTGCACTTTACTGGGATCGACCCCTTTTTCAGCTCGTTTCCACTTTTTAAATCCCTTCTTCGGGTTTACTGGGCTCATTTGGCTTATCAATAATCATCGAGCTTCATTCCAAACTCATTGGATAGCACAGATACTATTTACGGTAATTATTTTAAAATTTCGAATAAAGTTCCTTTTTATGCAGAATTAATCTGTAAAATCCATAAAATAATCTTAACTCTACATTTAAGGACTCAAATTATCGTAATTAAAATGTACTTACCCAATATTATGCGGGGTACGAAAATCGGAGCTCAATCGGCTTTCGTTCGGGTTTTGTCGTAAAACTGCACAATTATATAAATTTGGGTTATTTTCCATTAATATAATATTAAATTGAATTCTTGGGATTTATCCACAGGTCAATCCCGACTCTTGATCACTTACCCGAATTTCGAGTCGTCCTCGGGTACACTTTCTTCCCTTTTTCCCTTTTCTTTCTTTTTTTTCTTTTCTTTTTCTTTTTCTTTTTCTTCTTTTTTTCTTTTTTCTTTTCCTCCTTCTCGACTATGGTGCCGTTTTGGCCTGTTTACCGTCGCCGCCGATCCCGATCGTCTCGCTGGCCGCCACTAGGCTCAAAAGAACCGCCTCAGCCAAGGGAGTGCTCGGCTGGGTCGAATCGGAGCTGGGACGCCGTGGTTCACCGGAATCGATGCATTTCTTCCTCGGATCTTTCGTCTGCCATTTCGTCGAAAATAGGGGTCGTCGGCACGCGTTACTGGTACCGTTAGGTTCGTCGGACTTCGCTTTATCATCTCCGACCGTTAGCTATGTCCATCAACTGCCGGTGACTCGTCGGGGGTCACGAGTTTCTATCGGGTTTTGGTGGGTTGGTTTTCGGGTTTCCACTTTCTCTCTCCCCGATTCTGATTTTCTTTTTCTTTTTTATTTATTTATTAATTTATTTATTATTATTTTAATCAATTAAATATATTAAAAATAATCAAACTATCTCTAAAATATCCTAAAAATATTATTTTCTCCATTTAATCAATCAATGGATTTATCGGTCTTATTTCGTCTTTTCGGTATATTTTTCGATTATTTTCGGGATAATTTTTTGAATTAAAAATTTTGATTAATTTCGAATTAATTCTGATTAATTCTCATAAATTTATATCTAGATCAATTGGACTCGAAATTAACTATTTTCCTCGTTATTGATCCAAATCCCTAAATTTCCATATTTTTAATGAAAATTACTTGTCGAATTTATACCGAATTTTGGTCTTTTGACCTTTTTACCCTTGCACATGTTTGGGACCAAATTGAATCGACTTTCTTTCATAACTCACAATCTTTTTCCTATTTTAAATTCCTTATTTTCATTCAACTCGATTAAATTCCTTAAACGAACTTGTTGGGTCCCTGTTTTCCTGATTTATCCTTATTTAATTTTTTATTTTACGTATCTTATTTCATTTCATCCACATTTAGTAGATCTGAATCAGCCATCTTATGAATCCATTAACATATAATAATGTCATACAATACGGAAATCATAAGGAATATCATACAAAAATGTGGAGCTCACAATCTCCCCCGCTAAAAGAATTTGGTCCTCCAAATTAAAACCAAATCGGTCGGTAAACAACTCTGGGTACTTCTCCTGTATCATGCTCTCTAGCTCCCAGGTAGCTTCCTCCGGAGTGTGATACTGCCACTGAACCTTCACTAGGGAGATCGTCTTGGATCGCAATACCTTCTCCTTCCTATCCAAAATTTGAACCGGTCTCTTAACATATGTCATACGGTCACTGAGCTCTAACGACTCGTAGTGAATCACATGTGACGGATCCGGATGGGACTTTTGAGGCATAGAAACGTGAAAGACACTATGTACACCTGCCAACTCTAGTGGCAATGCCAATCTATAGGCCTTATCTCCCACTCGCTCCAGAATCTCAAAGGGTCCAATAAAATGAGGGCTCAGTTTACCTTTCTTACCGAACCTCATGATACCCTTGGAAGGAGAAGCTCTTAAAAACACTGACTCACCCTATGCAAACTCTAGTGGTCTGTGTCTCTTGTCAGCATAACTCTTCTGTCGGCTCTGAGCTGTCTGCAATCTATTGGATATCAATCTGACATCCTCAGAGGCCTGTTACACCAAGCAGGAGCAAATAACTGTCTGTCACCAATCTCTTCCTATCCAATAAGGGAACGACATCTACGACCATACAGTGCCTCATACGGTGCCATCCTGATACTTGAGTGAGAACTGTTATTGTAGGCGAACTCGGCTAATGGCAAATGATCATCCCAGGAGCCTTCAAAATCCAGCACACATGCTCTCAACATATCCTCCAGAGTCTGTATAGTCCTCTCTGACTGACCATTTGTCTGAGGATGGAAAGCGATGCTAAATCTGGGTCCCCAACGCTTCCTGAAAGTGTTCCCAAAAATGGGAAGTGAAGCGGGCATCCCTATCAGAAACAATGCTCACTGGAACGCCATGTAGCCTGACAATCTCTCGAACATATAAGTTCGCCAATGTACTCAGAGCATCCATAGCTCTCATAGCTAAGAAATGGGTGGATTTCGTCAATCAATCCACAATCACCCAGATGGCATTGTGACCTCTGCGGGTCCTTGGTAATTTCGTCACAAAATCCATGGTGTCATGCTCCCATTTCCATGTCGGTATTAGTAGAGGCTGCAATAATCTTGCAGGCTTCTAATGCTCTACCTTTACTTGCTGACAGACGAGACATCTCGCGACATACACTGCTATGTCTCTCTTCATCCCAGACCAGCAATAAGCTCTCTGAAGATTTTGATACATCTTCGTACTCCCCGGATGTACTGTATACCTCGCTGAGTGAGCCTCTGATAAAATCATCCTCCTGATCTTAGGATCCTCGGGAACACATATCATACCACAGAACCTCAATAATCCATCAGTACTCAATGCAAAATCTGTATCTGCACCTGCCTGTACCTGACTCATCAACTGAATGCATCCCTGATCACTCTGCTGAGCCTGCCAGATACGATCAATCAACTCTGGCACCAACCTCAAGCTCGCAATGATCTTAACTCTATCAATCTCAGGGGGTGCTATGTCCAAACTGAGGTTCACATACTACTCTAACAGGTCATATTCCCGAACCATCATAAATGATACCAACCCTAGGCTTTTCCTGCTCAAAGCATCAGCAACTACATTAGCCTAACCCAGGTGGTATAATATCTCGTAATCATAATCCTTCAGGAGCTCGAGCCACCTCCTCTGTCTCATGTTCAGCTCTTTCTGTGAGAATAAATACTTCAGACTCTTACGGTCTGTAAAAATCTGAAACTGCTAACCATATAAGTAATGGCGCCATATCTTCAGTGAAAACACTATGACCGCCAAGTCCAAATCGTGGGTCAGATAGTTCCTCTCGTGGTCTTTCAACTATCTAGATCCATAGGCAACTACCCTCCCATCCTGCATCAATACACAGCCCAGTCCCTGATGCGATGCATCTGTATATACCGAGAATCCTCCTGAGCTAGTAGGAATGGTGAGAACCGGACCAGTGGTAAACCGACACTTCAGCTCTTGAAAACTCCTCTCACAGACATCATCCCACACAAACTCAACATCCTTCCGTGTGAAACGTGTCAACGGAGCAGCTAATCTGGAGAAACCCTCAACAAATCTCCTGTAGTATCCTGCCAAACCTAAAAAACTCTGAATCTCTGTGATTGTCCTGGGTCGCTCCCACTGAACAACTGCTTCTATCTTGGATGGGTCTACTAACACCTCATCCCTCGATACCACATGGCCCAAAAAAGAAATATGTTCCAACTAGAAGTCACACTTACCGAGTTTGGCATACAACTGTCTCTCTCTGAGGGTCTGTAGAACTATCCTCAAGTGCTGCTCGTGGTCCTCCTTGGATCTGGAATATACCAAAATATCATCAATAAACACAATCACAAATCGATCCAAGTATGACTTTAACACATCGTTCATCAAAGCTATGAATGCTGCGGGGGCATTAGTCAACCCGAATGGCATAACCAAAAACTCATAATGACCATAACGGGTCCTAAATGCTGTCTTGGGCACATTCTCCCTCCGTATCCTCAGCTGATGATACCTAGACCTCAGATCAATCTTAGAAAAGACCTGTGCTCCCTGAAGCTGATCCAATAGATCATCAATGCGTGGAAGGGGATACTTATTCTTAATGGTAGCCTTATTCAACAATCTTTAATCTATACACAATCGGAGGTTGCCATCCTTCTTCCTTACAAACAAGATCGGAGCTCCCCAAGGTGATACGCTCGATTTCAAAAACCCCTTCTCAAGCAGATCCTGTAACTGCTTCCTCAACTCCTCCAACTCAATCGGAGCCATCCTATACGGTGGTCTCGTTATCGATTCTGTACCAAGTACTAAATCTATACCGAACTTCATCTCTCTGGCTGGTGGTAATCCTGGTAAATTGTCTGGAAAGACATCAGGAAACTCTCTAACCACTGGAAAGTCTCTCAAATTCGATCGTACCTGATCTGTATCAATCACATATGCGATGAATCCTTTAAAATATAAATCATAAAATCAGTAAAATTTCTGCAAGACCTGATTTTATTTAAAATACAAAATGAGAAAAGATCAAATGAAGGATTAAAATGTTATTCCCGAACATGTAAAGGGTAAAACGATCAAAAGATCAAAATTCGATATTAATCGGGACAAGAAAATTTAATTAAAAATAATGGATTTGAGAATCTTGATCAATAACGAAGAAATAATTAAATTTCGGGTTAAATCCATCAAGATATGAATTTTTTAGAATAAATCAAAATTTTCACCTCGGGAAATTATCCTGAAAATAATCGAAAAAATATATCGAAAAGACGAAACAATATTGATAAATTCATTTATTGAATAAATGAATAAAATAATATTTTTTTAAGATATTTTGGATTTTTAAAAATATTATAATGAATAAAATATTATTAAAAATCAATTATAAATAAATAAATAAATAAACACAGTAGAAATCGCGAAATGCGATTTTTGGAAATGGCGAAAACGAAGCAGGAAACCAAGGGAACTGTTTCCCACCGTCCGGCAGGCCACTAGCGAGGCAGAGGGATGGGCAACGACCGGGAGAGGAGCCCGACCATTGGGAGACCCATCGACAGCCTCGACGCGGGTCGATGTTGCTAGAATCGAGAGATCGATGGAGGGGAGGCCGAAAGAGAGAAGAGGAGATTGGCGGCCATTGGCGCCGATCCGATCTACCCCGAGGCCTGACGAAGAACGCCCAGGCCGTGGCGCTCCGATTGGTGTGAAATCACACCGAGAACCGGTTGGACGGTGTCGAAATAGTGAATTAATGCCTGAATTGGTACGGCTGGTTCAGCGCAGTGAGGGTATGTTGAACCGGACCGGATCGGTTCAACCAAAAAGAAAAGGAAAAAGAAGAAAAAAGGGAAAAAGAAAAATAGGAAAAATTGGGGAAAAATTTCAGTGATGCAATCGAGCTACGAGTAAGTTGGTAAGCGATCGAAATTGACCAATTTAAATTTTGAAATATTTAATTTGATTAATATTAGACTAAAAGTTTACCCAGAAAAATATTTAATTGTGTAGATCGACAATTTACGTCAAACGAGAGCTCGAGACAGCTTCGATTTGTGTACTATCATGGAATCTCGAGTAAGTAACCCTTATTTACGATAATTTTGCATCGTTATGCGTGTTTAAAATTATCGCATAAATTACGAATTTAATTTTCGTATAAAATGAATTATATTCTAGAAATTGGGATAAATTGTCGTAAATAATTCATAAGCTATTCAAGAGTTTAGAACGAGGCTCAATAAATACTGATGGGCCCAATAAGCCTAATAGGCCTCGATGATGTGAATAGTAAGTGAAAAAATGGGCTTAAGGTCGATCAAGGCCCATTATGGTGCAATCGGGCCCAATATTTAAATTAAGCTCAGAAAATATGAAATACAATTAAATATATTGTATTTGACTTGATGTATATTTATATGCAGTTCCTGAGATTTGATTGAGAGCAAATCGGACTGCATGACGAGACATCAGTGAAAGGTCAGACTGTACATAAAAATGAGGTAAGGGAATTGTGTGAGTAGCTAGAGGTAGCTATGCGCATTTTAATAGTTTTTGTATACACTAAATATGTATGTATACACTGATTATGTATAAAGGTCCTAGAAAATGGTTTAAAGATTTTAAGGACTCGAAATAGGTAAAGACTATTTTACCCCTATTGAGGGAACTTCACCTAAGGATGGTGAAAGCATGATATGCACGAAATGCATGATTTAAGGAATTTTCTGAATTAAGAAATTTTATTGGTTTTTAAGCAAAGTAAATTGATAGATTGGTAAGTAATTGCATAAATTTCACAAGATAACACTACGTAAGTGTTATTTATATTTAAATGAAATTTCTTTGGAAAATAGGCCAACTATCAAGTTTATATGGAAACAGATAGTGCTGGCACATAGCTTGCACTATATCTGCGTTTGTGAGTGTGCATAAATGTGCTTGAGCAATTACTCGCACTGACTTGTGTGACATCATATGCATGAAATGTACTAGAGCGGTTGCTCACACTGATTTTATTATTGAGAAATGCATGAGAGGTGTTGGAGCCTAGCTCGCACCCTGTTTTGACGGTTTTGACGGTTTTGATTGTTTTGACTGAAATGCATAAAATGGTGCTGGAGCGATTACTCGCACTAGTTTTAATGATTTGACATGTATGAGAGGTGCTGGAGCTTAGCTCTCATCCTGTTTTCATATGATAATTGCATAAAAGCCGTGCTGGAGTGTAACTCGCAAGAGATTTGATTTATTTATGCATAAAACCGTGGTAGAGTGTAACTCGCATCAGATTTGATTTACTTGAGCATTCATTCGTGCTGGAGCATTGCTCTCATGAAGTTTTATATGGATTTATAACTCATTTTAAAGATGTACTGAAGTGCTACTCGTACGCAGATTTTACTAATTTTTATGAAACCGTGCTAGAACTTCGCTCGCATGAGATTTTCTGATATCATGAATACGCATGGAGCTGTGCTTGAGCTTAGCTCGCACAGGGATTTATATGATATGCATATAGCTGTGTTGGAGCCTCTTGTAGACTATGTGTCACAGTGAGATGATATGCCCACACGTGTATACTGAGACAGAGATGATATGGGTGGATAAGACCTATTGCAGGCACCCCTGACTGAGCTTGGGTTCACAGAGTACGTTGTACCGTGTATGTCACGTGGAGTACGCTGTACCATGGGGATTGTTGGAGTGGAGTGGAATTAGCCACGAGGCAGCAAGCCTTGCCCTCGCAATCTTGATGTTATGCTGTTCTGGCGGGTAGGACCGACCCACCTCCCGTTTCAGGTGTGATACCCTGCACACTAGGTACTGTGTTGCCAGGGATCACTAGGTTATGGCCATAGTCCTTGTTGTTACTGATAAAGTCACCTACTTGTCTCACATGATATAACTATTCGTCGATAGACCAAGGTAGACCCGAGGGAGGGGTCAGGCCCCCGATTTTGTGAGTTTTACTGAGATGTGCTTTTTAGTAGAATTTTATAACGAATTGCTTTATGAGTTTGAAATTGAATTATGAGATACTTAACCCCTTTGGGTTATTTTATACTGCGCTTTAAAAAAAATGATTTAAATGCAGTAGGATGATGAGTTTTCCATGCTTTAATCATAAATTCATGAAAAGAATTATTTCTCATAATTTGTTTTACATGGCATGATCTTGATTTACCTCATGCTAAGTATGATTTAATGATGTCACATAAAATGCTATTGATGCATAAGTAGTATGATTTTTATATGCATGAAAAGTTTTATAAACTAAGTCATGATGAAATACATGATTTTGTGCTTAAGATTTTAATGAAAAGAAATGGATTTTAAGGGCATGGTATTATGAGCATGTAGATAGTGGAGCTATCTACTTACTTGCATAATTGCCTTACTGAGCGTGTGGTTTGCTCACCCCCTTATTTTTCCATCTTTTCAGAGCACTCGCAGTAATTAGTAAGTGGCTAGGGACTTGCATCTTGGTATTTGTTGCTTCCCATTGAGAGACAGGTATACACATTTGTATAGTTTTGTATCTAAATATGTAATGCACAGTACTGTAAACGGATAGGATGTGAGGGACGTAGGGTTATAAATACCATTGTGTATGTATTTAATTAAAGTCAAAAGATAGTAAACTCTAATATGTGAATTTGATAATGAAAATGGAATGGTAAATAGGTGAGAGGTGACTAACACCGAATCATAGCCCATCTGTTTGTAGGATGGTCACGAGGAGAGAAAGGTAAGAATTAAATAATAAATGAAAAAGCAAAAAATTTACTCTGATTTTTAGGTAATTTGGGTTGTGACAGTTAATGGTATCAGAGCTAAGTTGGCCTAATATGAGTCGGTGTTAGTGGTTAAGGAAGTTTACATCCCCATGTATTGTGCATTGTTTAGATACAATTGTGTATATCGAGATGAAAGTGTAGCTAAGAATTTAGTTTTAAATGTAAGAATAGACTCATTAACTGATAGTCGCTATGGTAAAAGGGCGAGTACACGAGCTCGAGGCCGTAGAGGTAGGCTTGAGAGTCGTACTGAGTCACCACATGAGACTCAAGATGAGATTGAAGTGGGGGCTGATGATGAGCATGCCCCACAGAGTCCGATAGAGAGCTCAGACAGAGTCCGACAGAGAGAACCGGACAGTATTGAGACACGCTTCTCGAGGTTAGAGCGGAGTGTGGAGAATATTTTATGAGCTAATTGCTTAGAGTATGCATGAGATTTGAGGGCGAGTCGGAGCATTAGTGGAAGTTCGCTCGACCCACCTTAAGAGTTAGACATCCAGAATAGACATGGAGAAATATTTCTAGATGTATTCTGATGACAGAATATCCCGAACACTGTTTAAAGGAAATTACAGATAAAATTCTTTACTCTGACCCAAAGGAACTGGTTGATTAACAAGTATGAATCTCAGTTTATATACCTGCCCAGATATGACTCCGACACTATGAACAGTGAGAGTCAAAATGTCTGAAAGTTCATGCAAGGGCTCAGATTGTCAATTAGAGTCCGATTGGACCGTTAGATATCACTACCTATGTCGAGGCAGTGCACACACTACAGTTGTATGAATAAGATCATGAGTTGCACGCCTCTGAGATTGAAAAAGGTAGTAAAGGTTGAAATCGAGACAAAAGAGAATAGAAAATGACAGAGATGTCAGAACAGGAAAAAGGTAGTATGGTAAGATATTAGAGTTGATGAGTCACGGGTTAAGATAATTAGTAAAGCCCCAGTGTATTTAATTTCAATACTTTTGAGGGGTATTGTGATTGGAGGACCCTGACCTGTTCCGTAGCAAGTGTGAATAGTGTAGAATATGTGGTAGTTACCACGGAAATAAGATGTTAGACGAGGGCGAGTGTATGCCTTGAACCAAGACACTACTGATGTTCATCTGATGTGGTGGAAGATACCACACTGGTTGTGAATAATGAAGTAATTATTTTAATTGATCCTGGTGCCACACATTTATTCATACCGCCTTCAGTTGCTTATAAGCTAGGGAAAGATGTGAAACCTGTACCCTTAGGCAAGATGATGATGGTTATATGATTTTCACTAACTGAATATGGGTATAGGGATTGTAAATTGAAAACAGTGGAAAAATGATATGTCAATCGATTTTATTCAATGAAATATGAATAAATTTGAAGTAATATTTGAGAATAGATTGATTCGGCTGCAAACTATGATGTTTAGATTGCTATCCTAAGATAGTGATGTTTTCACCCCTGAAATGTATACTATAAGTTTTAACAAGTAATGAAAGAGTTTGTTATAAATGATATATGAAAGGAGATAAGCTTTGAGATGTTATAGATCCTGAATACGAGATATATTGGAATAAGAGGCGTATGCAAGGTAAGAATATCTTTGATATGTGAAGTAAATTGGATTAAGCAATATGTAGTGTCCATGAATTACGACAAAGGATAAGGGAGGATATATCCACACCCAATCCATGTGGTCAAGTCTGAGGGTTAATAAAGGTATTTCAAAATATCTCCCCGCCTGAAGACTTGACAGCGTCTAGAAGCGCACACATAACCTATAAATTGAAATCGACAGTCGTAATATATACATTTAAAATTTGGTACCTTTGCTAGTACGATAAAGAAATATAGAATTCGATTAATCATGAAGGTTTAAAAAAATTAAAATTTTATAAAGGTCGTTAATATAAGAAAAAGGATATGACGTGGGTTAGTATCTTGAATGAAAGCGATTTCAAAATGACATTATACGTTTATGCGTACATAGGTCAAGGATATGGGTGATTGAAATATTTAGTGGAACTCAACTACGATGAGGTATTTAAAGCTTACCTGGACCGATCGGTTGTCATCTTTAGCGATGATATTTTGATGTATTCGAAGTCCAGGGAAGAGCATGAGTAGCAACAGGAAACTATCTTACAGACGAGTTGTTGAGAGTTTCTCGAAATGGGCTGCTCAGTTGACACATCTTGTTCGAAAAAGATTGTATATGAGTGGGATGATAAGTATGAAAGTAGTTTCAGTGGGTTTTGGTATGCTTAAGTAATAAACTGACCACCGTAATTATTCTCACCATAACCAACAGCTCAAGAGGTTTCAGTGTGTATGGATACCTTAAAATAAGGATTGGGCTGTTTATTGATGTAAAATGGGAAGATAGTCGTTTATGGATCCCAATAGTTTAAGGACCATGAAAGAAACTATCCAAACCATGATTTAGAGTTGGCATCGGTATTGTTTGTACTGAGTATATGCCACCACTTATACGGTGAGAAATTTCAGATGTGCACTAATCGTAAAAGCCTCGAGTATCTGTTTTCACAGAACGAGTAGAATATGAGATAACCAAGAGGGTTAGAGCTTCTAAGGATTATGATTGTGAACATTTTACCACCTAGGAAAGGCTAATGTAATGGCTGATGCCTTAAGCAGAAAGAGCCTCGGGATGGTATTACATATGATGGTCAGGGAGCGTGAGCTACTAGAGTAGTTGTGAGCCTCAATAGTGATGTGATCCCTTCTGATGATGACGGTGATTTTGTGAAAGCTAGCCTGAGGTTAGAACTGGGTTTGAGTGATCGAATTTTTCAGGCTTAGCGTGATGGTCGGCATGATGTCGATAGTGTGGGTTAGATTCAGAAGGGTACAGTGACAGAGTTCACAGTGAGTGATGATGACTTACAGAGGTTCAGAGAAAGTATAAGTGCTCCCTAGGACCATAGTTGCTGAGATAGTGTTATTGTCAGAAGCTCACTCTTTGGGATATACAGTGCATCCGAGAAGTAATATATATATCGGAATCTCTGAAAAGGGTATTGATGGTCAGATATGAAAGAAGACATTGTAGAGATTGTAGAGAAGTGTCTTGTATGTCAGTAGATTAAGGTAGAGTACTAAAAGTCTGTAGGATTATTGCAGCCTCTACCTATATTGACACGAAAATGGGAGCAAGTTACCATGAATATTGTGATGGGTTATAGAGGACCCGAATGAATCACGAGACTATTTGAGTGATAGTCGATAGATTGATTAAGTCTACCCACCTTATGGTTATGAAATCCCGAGATACTCTGACTGTGTAGGCGAAGATATATGTGTATGGAAATTGTGGAACATTATGTAGTGTTCCTGTGAGCATGATATTAGATAGGGATTCCTGCTTTACTTCCCACTTCTAGGAATATTTTTTTTAAAGCTATGGGAACCCGATTGAGTGTTAGCACATCTTTCGTCCTCAGACAGATGATCAGTCAGAGAGGACTGTACAGGTTCTGGAGGATGTGATGAGAGCGTGTGCAATTGATTTTATGAGTTCCTGGGATGATCAATTGTTACTAATTGAATTCTCCAATAATGACAGTTGTCACTTGAGTATCGGGATAACATTTTATATGAGGCATTGTATGGCCGTAGGGAATTGTTTCCCGACTTGGATAAGAAGAAGTGGGAGACTGATAGAGAATTGTTCCTGAATTGGTAAGACAAACCTCTGAAGATGTTCAGTTAAATTGTGAAAGATTAAGAACACCTTAGAGCAGACAGAAAAGCTATGCTGACAAGAGACAGAAACCATTAGAATTCACCCAGGGTGAATCAGTATTGTCAAAAGTTACTTGTCCTAAGGACATAACGAGATTTGGAAAGAAGGCAAATTAAGTTTTAGATTGAATCCTTTGAGGCATTGGACAATGTGGGAGATAAGGCCTATAGGTTGGCGTTACCACCTGAATTAGGTGTCACATCTTTTGATGCTTCGAAAATATTATCCAAACCCAGCATATGTGATCGGATATGAGCTCCAACAGCTTAGCTCAATGAAAGTATAACATATGTTAAAAAATTTGATTCGGGTATTAGACGAAAGAAGAAAGTGTTGAGGTTTAAGATGATCTCCCTAGTCAAAGTCCTTTGGTAGTATTACACTTCGGGAAAAAGTCCTATGAGAATTAAAGAGTATGATGCGATAGACGTACCCGGAGTTGTTTATGGACCCATTTGACTTGGTTCTAATTTGGAGGACCAAATTTCTTAAGTGGGGAGATTGTAAGACCCGATATTATTTAAACCAAGAAATGAGAAAAGATCAAATGAAGGATTAAAATGGTATTCCTGAACATGTGAAGGGTAAAACGGTCAAAAGACTCAAATTCGGTATTAATCGGGACAAGAAAATTTAATTAAAAATAATGGATTAGAGAATCTTGATCAATAACGAAGAAATAATTAAATTTCGGGTTAAATTGATTAAGATATGAATTCATTAGAATAAATCGAAATTTTCAACTCGGGAAACTATCTCGAAAATAATCGAAAAATATATCGAAAAGACGAAATAATACCGATAAATTCATTTATTGAATAAATGAATAAAATAATATTTTTTAAGATATTTTGGATTTTTAATAATATTATAATGAATAAAATATTATTAAAAATAAATTATAAATAAATAAATAATAAATAAAAAGCACAGCAGAAATCACGAAACGCGATTTCTGGAAATGGCAAAAACGAAGCAGGAAACCGAGGGAACGGTTTCCTTCCGTCCAGCAAGCCACCGGCAAGGCAGAGAGATGGGCAACGACCGGGAGAGGAGCCCAACCATCGGGAGACCCATCGCAGCCTCGACGCGTGCCGACGTTGCCCATCGGTGCCGATCGGATCTACCCCAAGGCCCGACGAAGAACGCCCAAGCCATGGCACGCCGATTGGTGCCGAAATTGCACCGAGAACCGGCGTGATGGCGTCGGAACGACGAAATGATGCCTGAACGGTACGACCGATTCAGCGTAGTGAGGGTACGTTGAACCGGATCGGACCGGTTCAGCCAAAAAGAAAAGGAAAAGAAGAAAAAAAAGAGAAAAATAAAAAGAGAAAAAATTGGAGAAAAATCTCAGTGATGCAATCGAGCTATGGGTAAGTCGGTAAGCAGTCGAAATTGACCGATTTAAATTTCAAAATATTTAATTTGATTAATATTCGACTCAAAGTTTACCCGAAAACAGATTTAATTGTGTAGCTCGACAATTTACGTCAAACGAGAGCTCGAGACAGCTTCGATTTGCATACTATCATGGAATCTCAGGTAACTAACCTTTATTTACGATAATTTTGCATCGTTATGCGTGTTTGAAATTATCGCATAAATTACAGATTTAATTTCCGCATAAAATGAATTATATTCTGGAAATTGCGATAAATTGTCTTAAATAATTCATAAGCTATTTGAGAGTTTAGAACGAGGCTCAATAAATACTGATGGGCCCAATGAGTCTAATAGGCCTCGATGATGTGAATAGTAGGTGGAAAAACGGGCTTAAGGGCGATTAAGGCCCATTATAGTGCAATCGGGCCTAATATGGGTAAACGGGCCCAATGATTTAAATTAAGCCCAAAAAATATGAAATACAATTAAATATATTGTATTTGACCTGATGTATATTTATACGCAGTTTCGGAGATTTGATTGAGAGCAAATCGGACTGCATGACGAGACATTAGTGAAAGGTCAGACTGTACAAAAAAAATGAGGTAAGGGAATTGTGTGAGTAGCTAGAGGTAGCTACGCGTATTTTAATACTAATAGTTTTTGTATACACTAATTATGTATAAAGGTCCTAAAAAATGGTGTAAAGATTTTAAGAACTCGAAATAGGTAAAGACTATTTTACCCCTATTGAGGGAACTTCACCTAAGGATGGTGAAAGCATGACATGCACGAAATGCATGATTTAAGGAATTTTCTGAATTAAGGAATTTTATTGGTTTTTAAGCAAAGTAATCGATAGATTGGCCAGTAATTGCATAAATTTCACAAGATAACACTACTAAGTGTTATTTATATTTAAATGAAATTTCTTTGGAAAATAGGCTAACTATCAAGTTTATATGGAAACAGATAGTGCTGGCACATAGCTCGCACTATATCTGTGTTTGTGAGTGTGCATAAATGTGCTTGAGCGGTTGCTCGCACTGACTTGTGTGACATCATATGCATGAAATGTAAGACCCGAATTTAGTTAAAACACGAAATGAGTATTTTCGTGAAAGGAGGGATTGAAATGGTCATAAATTAAATGAATGAGATTCGGACTGAAAATAAGGAATTAAAATATGAAATGAATGAGTATTCGTGAAGGGAACTTGGTCTAAATTAATCCCGAACACGTGCAAGGGCAAAACGGTCAAAAAACTGAAAGTCGGAATAAACCCGATAAGAAAATTTTAATTAAAAATAACGGATTTGAGAAACTTGATCAATAACGAAGAAATAATTAAATTTCGAGTCCAATTGATCAAGATCCGAAATTTTTAGAAATACCGAAAAGTCACTCGGGACAATATCCCGAAAATATGAAGAAATTATACCCAAAAAGTGGTTAAAAATATAATAAATAAATTCAATTAAATTAAATTAAATAAATTTATTTGGAATAAAAAATTGATTTTTTTTAGATATTTTGAATATTTTGACTAAAATAATGAATATAATAATAATAAACTAATTTATAAAAAAAAAGGAAATTTACAGAACCGGGAAAATCGCGATTCTGCATAAAGAAAACGAAGCCGAACGAGGGAGCTCACCGGTGCGCCACCGGCGGGACTGAGCGGCCAGCGAAGGTCGGCCAAGGAAGCCCGTCACCCACGTGACCACCGGCAGTCGCGACGCGCTCCCCAAGCCACCGAAAAAACAAAAAATCGACGATTGGAAACCGCGAGGGAGCAAATGAGATCGGCAGCAACCGGCACCGATCTAGCCCCACCCGACCACCGCCGAACATCCCCGAGGCCCAGACGACGGGATC
Source organism: Firmiana major (assembly GCA_033439115.1). Taxonomy (NCBI): domain Eukaryota; kingdom Viridiplantae; phylum Streptophyta; class Magnoliopsida; order Malvales; family Malvaceae; genus Firmiana; species Firmiana major. The sequence goes on along the minus strand of CM065907.1, from coordinate 34,575,079 downwards.
GGTGGTTGCCACAACCGCCAAAACCGACCGACGACGTCGAAAACGGTAGAAAAGGAAATGGGTACCGACGGCCGAGGGAGAACAGCCGGACCGGCAACTTTCCAGCAGCCTTGGACGAAAACGAGGCCAGATCCGAGCTGCGGATGACACCACGGAGCTGCTAACGACGGAAGCCGGGGGAGAACCGATCAGCAAGGCACCGAACCGGCCGAACCGGAGTGAATCGGACTGAACCGGACAGGTCTGAACCGGGTTGAACCGGACTGAACCGGTTCAGCCAAGAAAGAAGGGAAAAAAGGAGAAAAAGAGAAAAAGGAAAAAGGGAAAGAATTTTCGGGGATACATCGGACTTCGGGTAAGTCGAAACGAGGTCAAAAGTGATCGATTTAATTTTTGAGAAATTTATTTAAATTATATTTGATCGAAAATTAACTCGGGATTAAATATAATAATTGTGCAGTTGTACGACAAAGCCCGAACGAGAGCCGATTGAGCTCCGATTTTCATACCCCGCATCATATTGGGTAAGTATATTTTAATTCCGACAATTAGAGTCCTTTAATACAGAGTTTCGATTATTTTACGAAATTTATGGATTAATTCTGTATAAAGAGGATATTAATCGGATTTACAACGTAATTACCGTAAATGGTATACGGGCTATCCAATGAGTTTGGAATGAAGCCCGATAATTATTGGTAAGCTGAATGAGCCCAGTAAACTCGAAGAAGAGATTTAATAAGTAAAAACGGGCTGAAAATGGGTCGAGGCCCATTAAGGTGCGATTGGGCCCAATAAGAGTAAATTGGCCCAATTAGTTAAATCGACTGTAGTAAACAGGAGAATTATATTTATTGGGTTAAATTGACATGATAAATAATTATCTGCATCCCCAGAGACTGGATTAACAGCAAATCGGATCGGACGAGCCTCCGACAGTGGAATTTAGATACGCGCTCGACGAGAATCGAGGTAAGAGAATTTTGTAGGTGCATAGAGATTTCTATACATATTTTGAGGGGATTTACAGGGCCTAGAATTCTTAAAGTATCTAGAAAACAAAATACTAATTTTTATGAAAACCGGGGCTTAGGTGAATAAGGAAAAAGACGATTTTGCCCATGGGAGTAAAATTTATAAAAAGGGTAGTAAGGCAAATAAATTGCATGATTAACCTGTTTTTATATTTTATATAAATGTATTGTTTTGATTTAAGCAAATATGCACATAGGTTGGCTGTTGATTTTGTGAATAATACGAAAGGGTATCGGTTTGTACCGGTTACGATTTTAAAAGATGTTTTATCAAGATTGAGCCACTTATCGTATTTACATGAATAAAAAGAGTGCTAGAGTCTTTCTCGCACTCAAGTTTACTGATTTATTTCTCATGAAAAGCCGTACTGGAGCATTGCTCGTACGAGAAATTTGTGTGTGCACAAAACCGTGCTGGAACTTCGCTCGCACGAGATTTTAGATATCATGATATGCATAGCGTGGTGCTGGAGCTTCACTCGCACTAGACGTGAGTTGACATGCATATAGTCGTGCAGAAGCCTCCTGTAGACTGTGTGTCACAGAGAGTTGAGATGCTCGCACGTATACTTTGAGACATGGGTTGGTTATCGACATAGTATTGGGGTGGATAAGACCTACGGCAGGCACCCCCAGACTATGATATGGGTCCACGGAGTACGATGTATCGTGTATGTCACACGGAGTACGTTGTACCGTGCAGTCATGATGACTCTATGATGTTACTTGATATTCTGGCGGGTAGGACTTGACCCCACCTCCCGTTGCAGTTGTGATACCCCGCACACCGGGATCCGTGTAGCCTGGGATCACAGGGATAAAGTATGGCCATAGTCCTCGATTTTTCATACAGTAACCTACATGCCTCATGTGATATCATACGGTCTGAATAGACCAGGACAAACCCGATGGAGGGGTAATGTCACGATTTATGTTTTTAAAAGAAATGTGATTTAATGAATCAAGGTATTCCCGAGAGATGGGTTTGACCTTGATGAAGTTGTTTTATGATGAAACAAATGAGTTTTTAACGAAATGAGTTTATGATGAAACAAATAAGTTTTAAATGTGACGAGCATGAGATGACATACATGATGATTTTTTCATGTTTGATTTATATGTTGATTTCATGTTTTCTCTTATATGATATATACATACATGTGGCATCGTTTTAGTCTTACCTCATGCTCCAAATATAATCGATTTTATATCATGACATTATCAGCACGTAGATAGTATAGTTATCTACCTGCTTACATTATTGCCTTACTGAGCTGTTTATGCTCACCCTTTCATTTTCCACCCCACAGGGTACATTCAGTAGAAGAGAATGACAGTAGTCATATCCGCTGCTTCTTATTAAGACCAGGTATACACATTTGTATAATTTTTGTATCTGAACATATAGAGGCACAATATTGTACATGGATGTAATATTAGGGATGTATTTATTTAAAATAAATTGATATGTAAATGAAATATGAAAATGGAATGGTAAATAGGTGAGAGGTGACTAACACCGAATCATAGCCCAACTGTTTAGTGGTGAAACTGTTCACGACGGGTAAGGAAATGAAAAAGTGAAAAATTTACTCTGATTTTTAGGTAATTTGGGTCGTGACAGAAAAGATGGTATCAGAGCAGAGTTAGCCTGATATGAGTCGGTGTTAGTGGTTAAGTAAATTTACATCCCCATGTACTGTGCATTGTTTAGATACAATTGTGTATATCAAGGTGGAACAGCAGCTAAGAATTTAGTTTCGAATGCAAGAATATAGTTTTTATAAATGATAGCCGCTATGGTAGAGGGGCGAGTACACATGCTCGAGGCTATAGAGATCGGTCTGAGAGTCGAATGAGTCGTCCATGAGACTCAAGATGAGAGTGAGGTGGAGGCTAATGTTGAGCATACTCCATAGGGTCCTATAAAGAGACCAAACAGTATTGAGACACGCTCCAAGAGGATGGAGTGGAGTGTAGAAAATATTTCGGAGTTGTTTACTCAGTCTATGCCGGTAGTTGAGGATAGGCAAGGTAAAGCCTAAACAGATGCCTTAGACTATAGAGATTTTCACACTCCTCCGATATTTAGCGAAGTAAAGAAACCAATAATTGCTGAGGACTGAGTGTATGAAATAGCGAAGTGCTATGGATTCTTTCGATGTATGCCGACTGAGAAAGTTACTTTTAAATACGTTTATGTTGGAGTCGAGGCGGAGCATTGGTGGAAGTTCGCTCGACCAATCTAAAGAGTTAGACGTCCAGAACCGACATGAGAAATATTTCTGGATGTATTCCGGTGATAGAATATCCTGGACACTGTTTAAAGGGAATGATAGATAAAATCCTTACTCTGACCCAGAGGAATTGATTTATTGATGAGTATGAATTATGAGTATGAATCTTAGATTACATCCATGGGCAAGTATGAACCCGATATTGTGGGCAGTGAGAGTAAAAAAAGCCCAAAAGTTCATGGAAGGACTTAAATTGTCAATTAGAGTCCGATTGGCTCATTACCTATGTTGAGGCAGTGCGTAGATTATAGTTGCATGAATAAGATCATGTGTTGCACGCCTCTGAGATTAGAAAAGGTAGTAAGGGCCGAAATGGAGACAGAAGAAAATAGAGAATGATAGAAATGTCAGAGCGGAAAAGAGACCGGTTGGTAAGACATTAAAGTTGATGAGTCACGGGGTAAGATGATTGGTAAGGCCCCAGTATATCCAATTCAACACTTATGAGGGGTATTGTGATTGGAGAACCACGACCTGCTACGAAGCAGTGTAGCAATGTAAGCAAAGTTAGCAGTGTAGGATGTGTGGTAGATACCATAGAAGTAAGGCCTACACCTACACTTTATTGACTAAAATAGGCGTTAAGTGTGGTAAGACAGCGACTTAATTAATGATTGCTCAGAGTTGGGTGAGACTGCCCCACAGAAGGGCAAAGAGACAGAGAAAACCTTGTTGATATCTCTGCACCAAAAAGGGAGGCCACAACTGAAGAGAAAGGGGAAAGTAGGTTGTTGGACGAGGGCGAGTGTATGCCTTGGACCAGGACATTATTGATGTTTCATATGATGTGGTGAAAGATACCACACTTGTTATGAATAAAGAAATAATTATTTTAATTAATCCTGGTGTCACGTATTAAGTCATACCGTCTTTAGTTGCTTATAAGTTAGCAAAAGATGTGAATGCCTACATCCGTGGGCACAATGCTGATAGTTAGTACCCCAATAGAGGAGGGTTAACTAACGGAATAATTATGAAGAAATTATAAGTTGAAAACGGGGAAAGAAGTATAAGTCAGCTGATTTTATTCAATAAACTATGAATAATTTGAAGTAATATTTGAGAATAAATTGGTCAACTGCAAATTATGATGTTTAGAGTTCTATTATAAGATAGTGATATAGTTACATCCCTGGAAAGTATACTATAAGTTTTGACAACTAATAAAAAGGGTGTAGCGATTGAAATTAAAGGAGTAAATGATTGTACTCACGGAATGAGTAATGACATAGTTGTTATAAGTGATATACGAAAAGAGATAAGCTTTGCGATATGATAGATCCTAAATACGAGTTATACTGGAATAAGAGGTGTATGTAAGGTACGAATATCTGTGATACGTGAAGTAAATTGGGATTAGAGCAATTAGTAATGAATATGAATTATGACCACATGGACTAATATGTAAAGTAATTGTGGTTAAGTCTGAGGGTTAATAAAGGTATTTCAAAATACCTCCCTGCATGAAGACTTGACAGCGTCTAAAAGTATACACAACCTATAAATTGAAAGCAACAGAATTAAAATATACGTTTAAAATTAGGGTACCTTTACTAATACAATAAGAAATATAGAATTCGATTAATCAAGAAGATTTAAAAATTTAAAATTTTATAAAAGCCGTTAAAAAGGAAATGACGTGGGTTAGTAGCTTCAACGGAAGCGATTTTGGAAGGATATTATACGTTATGCGCACATAGGTCGAAGATATGAGTGATTGAAATATTCAGTGGAAGTCAACTACGACAAGTTATTTAAATTTACCTGGACCGATTTGTTATCGTCCATATTGATGATATTTTGGATGTATTTAAAGTCCAGGGAAATCATAAGCAATAATTGAAAAATTGCTTTTACAGATGGTTGCTGCGAGTTCTAAAAAAAAGGGTATACTTTGTTGACGCGTTTAACTTAGAAAAAGTTGTATTTAAATGGAATGATAGACATGACAGGAGTTGTGGTGTACTGAAGTAATAAACTGACCACCGCATTTATTCTCACCATACCCAACAGATTAAGAGGTTTTTCATGAGTCTATGGATACCTCAAAATAATGAATGGGCTGTGTATTGACGCAAAAGGGGAAGATAGTCGATTATGAATCCAGATAACTCAAGGATCATGAAAAAGACTATCCGACCCATGATTTAAAGGTGACAACGAGAGTGGTATTGAGTATATGACAATACTATGTATACGGTGAAAAATTTCAGGTATGCACTGATCATAAAAGCTCTGAATATCTGTTTTCATAGAAAGAGTCGAATATGAGAATAAAGAGGGTTAGAGCTTCTGAGGGATTATGATTGAGCAGAAAGAGCCTCAGGATGGTATTACATATGATGGTCAAGGAGCGTGAGCTACTAGAGCAGTTGTGAGCCTCAGTAGAGATGTGATCCCTTCTGATGATGACAGTGATTGTGTGACAGCTAGCCTGAGACTAGAACCGGATGAGAGTGCCCGGATTTGACAGGCTTAGCGTGATGATCGGCATGGTGTCGATAGTATGGGTCAGATTCAGATGGGTACAGTGATAAAGTTCATAGAGAGAGATGATGGCTTACTGAGGTTCAGAGATAGTATAAGTGCTCCCCAGGACCACAGTGATGAGATAGTTATTGTCAGAAGCTCACTCTTCGGGATATACATTGCATCCGAGAAGTAATAAATATATCAAAATCTTAGAAAAGGGTATTGGTGGTCAGATAGGAAAAGAGACATGGTAAAGATTGTGGAAAAGTGCCTAGTATGTCAGCAGAATAAGGTAGAGTATTAAAAGTCTGCAGAGTTATTGCAGCCTCTACCTATATCGACACGGCACGGAAATGAAAGCAAGTCTCCATGAATTTCGTGATGAGTTATAGAAGACTCGAATGAATCACGAGGCTATCTGGGTGATGGTCGATAGATTGACTAAGTCTACCCACCTTCTGATTATGAAATCCCTAGATACTCTGAATGTATAGGCGGATTTATGTGTAAGAGAGATTGTTGAACAGTATGTAGCGTTCCAGTAAGCATGGTACAGATAGGGATTCCCGCTTCACTTCCCATTTCTAGGAACGTTTTCAGGAAGCTATTGGGAACCTAACTGAGTGTTAGCACAACTTTCTATCCTCAGACAGATGGTCAGTCAGAGAGGACTGTACAGGTTCTGGAGGATATGATGAGAGTGTGTGCTTGATATGATAAGCTCCTGGGATGATCAGTTGTTACTAATCGAATTCGCCAATAATGACAGTTGTCACTTGAGTATCGGGATGACTTCAGATGAGGCATTATATGGCCGTAAGGGTTGTTTCCCCGATTTGGATAAGAAGAAGTGGGTGACAGATAGAAAATTAATCCCGAATTGGTAAGACAAACCTCTGAGGATGTTTAATTAATTGTGAAGTATTAAGAACACCTCAGAGCAGATAGACAAGCTATGCTGACAAGAGACAGAAAGCATTGGAATTCACCGAGGGTGAATTAGTATTGTTGGAAGTTACATGCCCTTGGACATATCATAAGGACGTAACGAGATTCAGTAAGAGATATGGACAAAGTGGGAGATAAGACCTGTAAGTTAGCGTTACCACCTAATTTAGCAGGCATCCACAATGTGTCCTATCTTATGATGCTTCAGAAATATTATCCGGACCCAACGTATGTGATCAGATATGAGCTTCAACAACTTAGCTCAATGAAAGTATAACGTATGATTGAAAACCTGATTCGGGTATTAAAACAGGAAGGAGAAAGTGTTGAGGTTTAAGATAATCTCCCTAGTTAAATATATTGGTAGTAGTACACTCCGAAAAAGTCATATAAGAGTTAAAAAGTATGATATGTGTGAAATATCCGGAGTGATTTACAGACTAACTTGGTTCTAATTTGGAGGACCACATTTCTTAAGTGGGGGAGATTATGTAAGACCCGAATTTAGTTAAAACACGAAATGAGTATTTTCGTGAAAGGAGGGATTGAAATGGTCATAAATTAAACGAATGAGATTCGGACTGAAAATAAGGAATTAAAATACAAAATGAATGAGTATTCATGAAGGGAACTTGGTCTAAATTAATCTCGAACACGTGCAAAGGCAAAACGGTCAAAATATCGAAAGCCGGAATAAACCCGATAAGAAACATTTAATTAAAAATAATGGATTTGAGAAAGTTGATCAATAACGAAGAAATAATTAAATTTCGAGTCCAATTGATCAAGATCCAAAATTTTTAGAAATACCGAAAAGTCACTTGGGACAACATCCCGAAAATACGAAGAAATTATACCCGAAAAATGGTTAAAAATATAATAAATAAATTAAATTAAATAAATTTATTTGGAAAAAAAATTGATTTTTTTTAGATATTTTGAATATTTTGACTAAAATAATGAATATAATAATAATAAACTAATTTATAAAAAAAAAAGGAAATTTACAGAATCGTGAAAATCGCGATTCTGCGTAAAGAAAACGAAGCCGAACGAGGGAGCTCACTGGTGCGCCACCGACGGGACTGAGCGGCCAGCGAAGGTCGGCCAAGGAAGCCCATCACCCGCGTGACCACCGGCAGTCGTGACGCGCTCCCCAAGCCACCGAAAAAACCCGAAATCGACGATTGGAAACCACGAGGGAGAAAATTAGATCGGCAGCAACCGGCGTCGATCTAGCCCCACCCGACCACCGCCGAACGTCCCCGAGGCCCAGACGACGCGATCGGTGGTGGTCACAACCGCCAAAACCGACGGACGGCACCGGAAACGGCAGAAAAGGAAATGGGTACCGATGGCCGAGGGAGAACAGCCGGACCGGCCACTTTCTAGCAGCCTTGGACGAAACCGAGGCCAGATCCGAGCTGCGGACGACACCACAGAGCTGCTGGCGACGAAAGCCGGTGGAGAACCGATCGGCAAGGCACCGAACCAACCGAACCGGAGTGAACCGTACTGAACCGGATCGGTCTGAACCGGGTTGAATCGGACTGAACCAGTTCAGCCAAGAAAGAAGGGAAAAAAGGAGAAAAATAGAAAAGGGAAAAGGGAAAGAATTTTTGCGGATACACCGAACTTCGGGTAAGTCGATACGAGGTCAAAAGTGACCGATTTAATTTTCAAGAAATTTATTTAAATTATATTTGATTAGAAATTAACCCGGGATTAAATATAATAATTGCGCAGTTGTACGACAAAGCCCAAACAAGAGCCGATTGAGCTCTGATTTTCGTACCCCGCATCATATTGGGTAAGTATATTTTAATTCCGACAATTAGAGTCCTTTAATACAGAGTTTCGATTATTTTACGGAATTTATGGATTAATTCTGTATAAAGAGGATATTAATCGGATTTACAATGTAATTACCGTAAATGGTATACGGGCTATCCAATGAGTTTGGAACGAAGCCCGATAATTATTGGAAAGCTGAATGAGCCCAGTAAACCCGAAGAAGAGATTTAATAAGTAAAAACAGGCTGAAAATGGGTCGAGGCCCATCAAGGTGCGATTGGGCCCAATAAGAGTAAATTGGCCCAATTAGTTAAATCGACTGTAGTAAATAGGAGAATTATATTTATTGGGTTAAATTGACATGATAAATAATTATCTGCAGCCCCATAGACTGGATTAACAGCAAATCGGATCAAACGAGCCTCCGACAGTGGAATTTAGATATGCGCTCGACGAGAATTGAGGTAAGGGAATTTTGTAGGTGCATAGAGATTTCTATACATATTTTGAGGGGATTTACAGGGCCTAGAATTCTTAAAGTATCTAGAAAACAAAATACTAATTTTTACGAAAATCGGGGCTTAGGTGAATAAAGAAAAAGATGATTTTGCCCCTGGGAGTAAAATTTATAAAAAGGGTAGTAAGGCAGATAAATTGCATGATTATCCTGTTTTTATATTTTATATAAATGTATTGCTTTCATTTAAGCAAATATGCACATAGGTTGGCTGTTGATTTTGTGAATTATACGAAAAGGTACCGATTTGTACCGGTTACGATTTTAAAAGATGTTTTATCAAGATTGAGCCACCTATCGTATTTACATGAATAAAAAGAGTGCTAGAGTCTTTCTCGCACTCAAGTTTACTGATTTATTTCTCATGAAAAGCCATACTGGAGCATTGCTCGTACGAGAAATTTCTGTGTGCACAAAACCGTGCTGGAACTTCGCTCGCACAAGATTTTAGATATCATGATATGCATAGCGTGGTGCTGGAGCTTCGCTCGCACTAGACGTGAGTTGATATGCATATAGTCGTGCGGAAGCCTCCTGTAGATTGTGTGTCACAGAGAGTTGAGATGCTCACACGTATACTTTGAGACATGGGTTGGTTATCGACATAGTATTGGGGTGGATAAGACCTACGACAGGCACCCCCAGACTATGATATGGGTCCACGGAGTACGATGTACCGTGTATGTCACACGGAGTACGCTGTACCGTGCAGTCATGATGACTCTATGATGTTACTTGATATTCTGGCGGGTAGGACTTAACCCCACCTCCCGTTGCAGTTGTGATACCCCGCACACTGGGATCCGTGTAGCTTGGGATCACAGGGATAAAGTATGGCCATAATCCTCGATTTTTCATACAGTAACCTACATGCCTCACATAATATCATACGGTCTGAATAGACTAGGACAAACTCGATGGAGGGGTAATGTCCCGATTTATGTTTTTAAAAGAGATGTGATTTAATGAATCAAGGTATTCCCGAGAGATGGGTTTGACCTTAATGAAGTTGTTTTATGATGAAACAAATGAGTTTTTAACGAAATGAGTTTATGATGAAACAAATAAGTATTAAATGTGACGAGTATGAGATGACATACATGATTTTTCCATGTTTGATTTATATGTCGATTTCATGATTTCTCTTATATGATATATACATACATGTGGCATCGTTTTAGTCTTACCTTATGCTCCAAATATAAACGATTTTATATCATGACATTATCAGCACGTAGATGGTATAGTTATCTACCTGCTTACATTATTGCCTTACTGAGCTGTTTATGCTCACCCTTTCATTTTCCACCCCACAGGGTACATTCAGTAGAAGAGAATGACAGTAGTCATATCCGCTGCTTCTTATCAAGACCAGGTATACACATTTGTATAATTTTTGTATCTGAACATATAGAGGCGCAGTACTGTACATGGATGTAATATTGGGGATGTATTTATTTAAAATAAATTGATATGTAAATGAAATATGAAAATGGAATGGTAAATAGGTGAGAGGTGACTAACACTGAATCATAGCCCAACTGTTTAGTGGTGAAACTGTTCACGATGGGTAAGGAAATGAAAAAGAAAAAAATTTACTCTGATTTTTAGGTAATTTGGGTCGTGACATGAAATGTGCTAGAGCAGTTGATCGCACTGATTTTATTATTGAGAAATGGATGAGAGGTGTTGGATCCTAGCTCGCACCCTATTTTGACTGTTTTGACGGTTTTAACTGAAATGCATAGAATGGTGCTGGAGCAATTGCTCGCACTAGTTTTAATGATTTGACATGCATGAGAGGTGCTGGAGCTTAGCTCACATCCTATTTTGATATGATAATTGCATAAAAACCATGCTGGAGTGTAACTCGCACGAGATTTGATTTATTTATTCATAAAGTCGTACTGGAGTGTAACTCGCACGAGATTTGATTTACTTAAGCATTCATTCTTACTGGAGCGTTGCTCGTACGAAGTTTTATATGGATTTATAACTCATTTTAAAGACGTACTGGAGTGCTACTCGTACCTAGATTGTACTGATTTTTATGAAACCGTGCTAGAGTTTCACTCGCACGAGATTTTCTGATATCATGAATATGCATGGAGCCGTGCTTGAGCTTTGCTCGTACAGGGATTTATATGACATGCATATAGCCGTGTTGGAGCCTCCTGTAGACTATGTGTCACAGTGAGATGATATGCCCACACATGCATACTGAGACAGAGATGATATGGGTGGATGAGACCTATTGCAAGCACCCCTGACTGAGCTTGGGTTCACAGAGTACGTTGTACTGTGTATGTCACGCAGAGTACTCTATACCGTGGGGATTGTTGGAGTGGAGTGGCATTAGCCACGAGGCAGCAAGCCTTGCCCTCGTAATCTTGATGTTATGTTGTTCTGGCAGGAAGGACCGACCAACCTCCTGTTTCAGGTGTGATACCCCGCACACTAGGTACCGTGTTGCTAGGGATCACTAGGTTATGGCCATAGTCCTTGTTGTTACTGATATAGTCACCTACTTGTCTCACATGATATAACTATTCGTCGATAGACCAGGGTAGACCCGATGGAGGGGTCAGGCCCCCGATTTTATGATTTTTACTGAGATGTACTTTTTAACAGAATTTTATAACGAATTGCTTTATGAGTTTGAAATTGAATTATGAGATGTTTAACCCATTTGGGTTATTTTATACTGTGCTTTAAATAAAATGATTTAAATGCAGCAGCATGATGAGTTTTCCATGCTTTAATCATAAATTCATGAAAAGAATTATTTCTCATAATTTGTTTTACATGGCATGATCTTGATTTACCTCATGCTAAGTATGATTTAATGATGTCACAAAAAATGCTATTGATGCATAAGTAATATGATTTATATATGCACGGATAGTTTTATAAACTAAGTCATGATGAAATACATGATTTTGTGCTTGAGATTTTAATGAAAAGAAATGGATTTTAAGGGCATGGCAATATGAGCATGTAGATAGTGGAGCTATCTACATACTTGCATAATTACCTTAATGAGCGTGTGGTTTGCTCACCCTCTTTATTTTCCCATCTTTTCAGAGCACTCACAATAATTAGTAAGCGGCAAGGGACTTGCATCTTGGTATTTGCTGCTTTCCATCAAGAGACAGGTATACACATTTGTATAGTTTTGTAGCTAAATATGTAATGCACAGTACTGTAAATGGATATGATGTAGGGAATGTAGGGTTATAAATACCATTGTGTATGTATTTAATTAAAGTTAAAAGATAGTAAACTCTAATATGTGAATGTGATAAAGTAGGAAGACAGAGCTGGCGACATTTAAGTGTGATGCTGTGGCAGCCACCAATAGAGTCACGAGTACACTACCGCATCGTATTCGAGATGGGCTCTTGGTCACAACACAAATGGGAATCTGCTTTTTTTTTCTTTCAAAACCTTTCTTTTCTACTTCTACGTACGCTATTTCTTCTGAAATTTCTCTCACTTATGGGGTTTTTACTAACTTTCTTCTTAGGAAAGAAGGAATAAGACCATTGATGCTCCTATTATCTTATAATAATGGCAACGCTACGCCCTTGCTACAGCCGTTGAATTGAAGAAAGAAAGGCTACTATTGAAAATGCTATAGAATAAGTTCTTGTCTCTTTCCCGCAAACTGATTGACCGAGTTTGAAAGAAGCACTAAGAGAGTGGTTTAGTTTTAGTCAAGTCATTAGGAGATTAGGACTCACTCTTGAAGAAAGAAGTCCGAGTGAAGGCGAGATAGGCAGGCCAGGAAGGATCAGAGTTGGCATGACAAGGATAGAGGTTAAAGGGAAAGACTAGGTTAAAGAATCCGCTGCTATTAGAATGCTTTCACTTTCAAAGGGTAGAATTTCCTTGCTTCTCATCGAGATTTGTCTTCAAAGCTTCAAGGGATGATGCTTGAACTCTTGAAAAACTGCTAACAAGAATCTCAACCTAAAGAGACACCAAGCAAGCAAGGGAATGGGATTCTACTGTCCTTATGATAGGGGAAACCTTAATCGAATAAGTTTTGGACCAGTGCCAGCTCAAATGAATATAAAGAAAGTCCCTTCGTGATTCAATTCTTGGAGGAAGGGAGTTGGATAACAGAGATCAACGTGAAGGTCCAAGCAATTCAACTGCGGATAAGAGCCAGAAAACTGACGAGGTCGAAATCAAGCAGTTAAAATTGCCTCGACCACAGCAAGAATAGAGGAAGAAATGAGAGCACGAACTTTGCTAGCTGAGACTTCCATTCCAGATACACTTACCGCGACATCTAAATAATCCTTCTATTTCTATGAAGTGTTTGGAATTGTAGAGATGCCGAAAACAAGGACTTTATAAGAAGGATTCGGGAGTTTATGACAACTCATAATCCAGACGCTGTGATTCTCCTTGAGACTCAAGTCCAGAGTAGTACATTTGTCAATTTCTTTCATCCATTTTGATGGACTGAGGTGACAACAGTGAAACCAGTGGGTAGGGCAGGTGGTCTTTTGCTCATGTGGGATCCGAAGAGAGTCTATCTTTGAGTCTATGAAGACAATGAAATATTCATGCTATCGTAAAAAAAAATTCAATTAGGATAACTGGCTTTGCTGTGTATAGGAACCCAAATCCGAGAAAAAGAGACCTTCTTTTCTTTCTATGGAGGAACTGAACTGAAACCACATCAGCGATTCACCTGTTTGGTGCGGTTTGTTAGCTAAAAACACCCTCTTTTCTTTTAGAAAAAGATCCTTTTCTTTTTGAATCCCTTTTAGGGAATCCCAGAAAAGGGGTTTTTCACGCTCGAGACGAGGATCAATCATATAGCGAGAAAGAAGGAAGAACCCACCTTTCCTGTCTGGAATCAATCAACAAAAGCTTCACCTGCACAAGAGGAAGCCCTATCGTGGAACCGCATGAAACGAAGAAGAAAACAAAACTTCAAACTCACTAGAATGCCATGTCCAGGACGGGATGGATGGGACTTTCCTTTAAGAACACAATTTATAACATCAAAAGGAGAACTCAGCTGCCTTCCCAATCATCAGGCTGCAAATCTTTCCGACAGTCACTCAAGCACTTTCCCACAACACAAGAAGAAAGCAAAGCGTACCTCGGGCCATCAGATAGGTTTCAAAGTAAGTAGTACGACGCAACAGAGGTTCAGTCCCATCTTTTTGTAAATCTAATCCTGTCTTCATCTTGTCTTCTTGCTGACCAAACTCGAGTGTCTTTCTTTGAAAGAGAGAAAAGAAACCCAGAATACAGAGGGAAGGAAAGAAGGACCTTCTAATTATAAGTGGAGAGTGATAGAATTGAAGAAGATCGGATGTGAAAAGTATCGGTTGCGACATCATATTAGACTTCACCATGATGATGTCGACTTGAGTTCATTTAGTTCAAATGAAGCTTTTCATCACACTTCAGTATCGAGAAAGGTTTTTTTAACGAATGGAACCGAGACAAGGCCTCCAAGCGCATATGGCCTTCTATCCCAGAAGACTCATCCTTCTGTTCGTGTTCGAGAAGCGCCTTCTCTCGCGTCCTCTTATCTTGGCTGCCTTCGCCAACATCACTTCGGATCTTCAAACGTGCAAAGAATTACCTAAATCACCGAGTTTCTCCTCAGCCCATCTACTAAGCCATTAGAGGTTTCATTGCGAAGATGGCATGTCCCTGGTCGAGTTCTTTAAGACAGTACAGGTATTACAGTCAAGAACGAGATAGAGAAGCAAAGTTATGAAAGTGTTCAAAGGTAGATTCACCAAGAGCCCTCTCAGCCCTAAAATAAGCCCAAACTTGTGTACCCGGAAAGAACAGGGATGCCAGTCGGGGCTTGAAAGCCGGGAAATACACCCGTTATCACAGTTAGGAAAGTTGGAAAAGCTAGTCTCTTTTAGTAGTATCTGTGGTAGGGCGCATAAGCAGGAGCAGTGATTGGTCCAGTTTAGCTGGTTACCTTCACTTCTATTTAAGTTTGTAGTTCTTGCCAATCCGCTGCTAGTTTTCTAGCCTCTTAAAGTCAGTCTTCTTTCTTCGCTACAGTTACGAGCCAGTTTATCGATCCCAACAGTTTAGGCAGAGAAGAGGTTTAACTCGACTGAAAGGTCTTGGCTTCGATCGAAGGATGAAAGACGAGAACGAAGTGAAGTATGCGGTTAGCTGTCTCCCGACCAGGTAGAGAATGAGCAAATTTGCAACTTCTCTTACTCTAGATCATGCGTACCCTTTTTACTCTTTAAATTGGTAACTTTTACATAAACACCGGGGAAAGAAAGAGAGAGTGATTCAGCCTACGAGAGAAGGTATTAAGAAAGGAGAAGGAAGACAAGAAAGAGAGACTAGTTCTATTCTATTACCAAAGTAGCAAGATGATAGCACCCTACGTACACTTAGTCTAGTTTTCTTTTTACTACCCTTACCTTAGATCGTGATCTGAGTAGCCACAGGTCAACAAAGACAAAGAGAATTACGCCTTCTTTGGGAAAGAGGGAAGGATGAGAATCCAACCTAATGGCTTAGCCAACCGTCATCCAAAGAACAGGCATACATCTTCAAATCGACGGTGAAGCCAGTAGATTGAGCTGTCGTAGGGAGTGACATTAGAGATTGTGGGGGAAAAGCCAAACCCACCCAATCCCTACCAGAAAGATGCTCCGAGATTGGGGCATCCGATAGGCAGAGATGAGTGTACCCCGTTAAACCTCTCAAACTTCCAAGGATTGGGAGATAGATTAGGTCGGTTTAGTCTTGGCCTTGAGTCCTGCGGGAGAGAGACGTAGGCACAGCGAGTGATTGGTTGGGTAAAGGTCTTGGCTGACTCGATAGAGTTAGGGACCAACGTAGACTCTCTTTCTTCTTAGCAGCCGAAGAATCTGGCATGCTAGGATAGCTGACTCGATATACAGATCTCTTAATCTGACCTTGGGTACACGACCCTTAGTTGCCTCTGTACGTAACCCTTCATCACAGTGAGTACTTCTTCCTATCTGCTATTTCATCCGCTCTTTCGTAAGAGAAAAGGAGTAGAGGGGAGAATCACCCAAGAAAGCAGTGAGCCAAGAAGCAAGGGGACAAAGGGTTGGTAGCATGCTTACGGTCTCATTCTAGTCATTCTGGTCAAGACAATTGGAAGGAGCCAAAGGGTCGGCTTTCTTTCTCCTCTTCCCTCTCTCATTGGTCAAGTACTAAAGCCCTCTCGTTATCACTTGAGTTACTCCGTACCTTCGGTCGAGCCAAGACCTATCCTGTCCTGAGCAAGCCTCTTTTCATTCTAGTGGTAAGTCAGCCCTTCAAGTGTAAGTTGAAGTCCTTCTCTCTTTCTTTCCATCCGATCAGCCAGTTGCAGAAGAAAAAGAAGCGATGCTTAAAGCCAGTTAGACCAATCCTGTTATAAAACTTCTTTCTATGGTCGTTGCTAACCATAGAGTTGAATTGATAAGCTAAGGCAATAGCATTGGAAAGTTCTCTTTTGATAAGTGAGAGGTGACTAACACCAAATCATAGCCCAACTATTTGTAAGATGGTCACGATGAGAGAAAGGTAAGAATTAAATAATAAATGAAAAAGTGAAAAATTTACTCTGATTTTTAGGTAATTTGGGTCGTGACAATTTCATTGCTCCATTTAGAACAACCACTGATTTTATTACTTTTCAGGGAAATTTTATAACACATCTTTCGGGGATATTGAACGTTAACGTCTTAGAAAAGCAATCTAACACAACACGATTGGCAGCCAACCAATCCATTCCTAGTATGACATCGAAGTCCCTCATATACATCACAATAAGGTCGGCTAACATTTCTTTTTTTCCAGACTTTCAATTGACAGTCCCTAACTACATACTCTACTAGCTGACTAGTGTTTATGGGGGTAAGTATTAACAATTTACTACTCAGAGGGGTATGCGTTACATACTTAGACAATTTATATGCAAATGAAGGCGATACGAATGAATGCGTGGCACCAGGATCAATCAAAACATATGCTTCTAAATCAAAGATTAGGATGGTACCTTTCACTACATCTGACGACTGATCTGCCGTATCCTGGTCTAAAGTATGAACTCGCCCTGTACCCATCACTTGCTTCTGTAAGACCCGAATTTAGTTAAAACACGAAATGAGTATGTTCGTGAAAGAAATTATTGAAATGGTCCCAAATTAAACGACTAGGATTTAGACTGGAAATAAAGATTTAAAATACGAAATGAGTGAGTATTCGTGAAGGGAAGTCAAGTTAAATTAATCCCGAACACGTGCAAGGGCAAAACGATCAAAAGACCGAAAGCCGGTATAATTTGACAAAAAAAATTAATTAAAAATAATGGATTTGAGAATCTTGATCAATAACGAAGAAACAATTAAATTTCAAGTCCAATTGATCAATATCCAGAATTTTTAGAAATACCGAAAAGTCACTCGGGACAATATCCCGAAAATACGAAGAAATTATACCCGAAAAAGGGTTAAAAATATAGTAAATAAATTAAATAAAATTAAATTAATTAATTTGAATAAAATAATAATTTTGGTAGATATTTTTATTCTTTAATATATTTTATTGATTAAAATATTAATAAAATTAAATTAATTCAAAAAAAGGAAAGAATCAGAAAACTGTCGAGGAGAGAGAAAATAACAAAGAAAAATTGAGGAGATCGCGTGACCTGACCGACCCACGGCCACCGACGACTGACGGCCCCGACGAAAGATGAGGAGGAAGAGGAAAGGCCGACGAAGCTGTTGGCACCGGCGACGCGCGCCAAGGAGGCTGAAAATCACCGAACGGAGGAAGAGAAGCCCGCGGGGAAAACATGATTGATACCGGCGATCCACGGCAGCTGGGCTCGAACAGCGGGCACCGGTGTGATCGGGAGGATGAGCCTATTCTTTTGAGACTGGTATTGGCCAGCGAAATCGTCGAAATCCGACGGATCAAGGGAGTGAAGGCCGAGAGGGAGAAGAGAGGAATGGCGGCCACCGGCGGTGATTCGGTCCCGATCGAGGCCAGTCAAAGGTTGCCAGACCAAAGACGAGTCGAATGGGGATAGAAATGAGCCGAGAACCTGCCGAAAACGCTGTGAACGGCGACGGAAAGGTCTGAACCGGTACGGACCAGTTCAGCAAAGAGCTGAACCGAACTGAACCGATTGAACCGGGTTGAACCGGACTGAACCGGTTCTGCCAAGAAAGAAGGGGAAAAAAGGAGAAAAAGAGAAAAAGGAAAAAGGGGAAGAATTTTCGGGGATACATCGGATTTTGGGTAAGTCGATACGAGGTCAAAAGTGACCGATTTGATTTTTAAAAAATTTATTTAAATTATATTTAATCGAAAAATAATCTGAAATTAAATATAATTGTGCAGTTTTACGACTGAGCCCAAACGAGAGTCGATTTAGCTCCGATTTTTTGTACCCCGCATCATATTGGGTAAGTATATTTTAATTACGATAATATGAATCCTTTAATACAGAATTTCGATTATTTTACAGAATTTATAGATTAATTCTGTATAAAAAGGAATATTAATCGAAATTGTAACGTAATTACCGTAAATAGTATACGGGCTGTCCAATGAGCTTGGATCGAAGCACGACGATTATTGATAAGCTGAATGAGCCCAGTAAACCCGAAGAAGGGATTTAAATAGTATAAACAGGCTGAAAACGAGCTCGATGCCCATTAAGGTGCAATTGGGCCAAATAAAGTAAAACGGGCCCAGTACGTTCGATTCGATCAGTAAATGTGATATACTGATAGAAATAAGTGAATTAACCCAAAATATGTGGTTATATGCAGTTTCATAGACTTGGTTGACGTGCAGTTGGACTGAGAGATCGGATATTATCGAGACGAGATAAGTTTGCGCGTAAATCAAGGTAAGGGAATTTTGTAGGTGCATAGAGATTTCTATACGTATTTATTGAGGGGATTTACAGGACTTAGAATTGTTTAAAGTATCTAGAAAATGAAATTATAATTTTTCTGAAAATCGGGGCATAGGTGAATAAAGGAAAAAGACGATATTGCCCCTGGGAGTAAGATTTACAAAAAGGGTAGTATGGCAGATATATTGCATGATTATCTTGTTTTAATGTTTTATATGAATGTATTGCTTTGGTTTAAGCAAATTTACACATAGGTTGGCTGTTGATTTCTTAAATTATACGAAAGGGCACCGGTTTATACCGGTTACGATTTTAAGAGATGTTTTATCAAGATTGAGCCACATATCGTATTTACATGAATAAAAAGAGTGCTAGAGTTTTTCTCACACTCAAGTTTACTATTTATTACTCATGAAAAGTCGTACTGGAGCATTGCTCGTACGAGAAATTTATGTGTGCACAAAACCGTGCTGGAGCTTCGCTCGCACGAGATTTTAGATATCATGATATGCATAGCGTGGTGCTGGAGCTTCGCTTGCACTAGACGTGAGTTGACATGCATATAGTCGTGCGGAAGCCTCCTGTAGACTGTATGTCGTAGAGAGTTGAGATGCTCGCACGTATACTTTGAGACATGGGTTAGTTATCGACATAGTATTGGGGTGGATAAAACCTATGGCAGGCACCCCCAGACTATGATATGGGTCCACGGAGTACGATGTACCGTGTGTGTCACAGGGAGTACATTGTACCGTGCAGTCATGATGACTCGATGATGTTACTTGATATTCTGGCAGGTAGGACTTGACCCCACCTCCCGTTGCAGTTGTGATACCTTGCACACCGAGATCCGTGTAGCCTGGGATCACAGGGACAAAGTATGGCCATAGTCCTCGATTTTCATACAGTAACCTACATGCCTCACATGATATCATACGGTCTGAATAGACCAGGACGAACCCGAGGGAGGGGTAATGTCCCGATTTATGTTTTTAAAAGAGATGTGATTTAATGAATCAAGGTATTCCCGAGAGATGGGTTTAGCCTTGATGTGGTTGTTTTATGATAAAACAAATGAGTTTTAACGTGTTGAGTTTATGATGAAACAAATAAGTTTTAAATGTGACGAGCATGAGATGTCATACATGATGATTTTTCCATGTTTGATTTATATGTCGACTTCATGATTTCTCTTATATGATATATACATACATGTGGCATCGTTTTAGTCATACATCATGCTCCCAATGTAAACGATTTTATATCACGACATTATCAGCATGTAGATAGTATAGTTGTCTACCTGCTTACATTATTGCCTTACTGAGCTGTTTATGCTCACCCTTTCATTTTTCACCCCACAGGGTATATTCAGTAGAAGAGAACGACAGTAGTTTTGCATTTCGGTTATCCGCTGCTTCTTATAAAGACCAGGTATACACATTTGTATAATTTTTGTATCTGAACATATAGAGGCACAGTACTATATATGGATGTAATATTGGGGATGTATTTAGTTTAAATAAATTGATATGTAAATGAAATATGAAAATGGAATGGGAAATAGGTGACAGGTGACTAACACCGAATCATAGCCCAACTGTTTAGTAGTGTAACTATTCACGACGGGTAAGGAAATGAAAAAGTGAAAAATTTACTCTGATTTTTAGGTAATTTGGGTCGTGACAGCTTCCCTTTCTCCTTGGCAGTAGCTCTCCTCCTCTGAGCAGGAACCTGCACTAAAGCTCTCTCCAGCTCCTTGCCCTTCTGTGGGCAGTGTCCGGTCTCTATAGGCAATCTCTCACTACATGCCCTGGCCTCCCACAACGATAACATACTATAGTAGTGGCTATAGGCACTGGAAAAGGTCTGGTACTATGATATCTGCCACATCGCCTACATCGATCAGTAGTGGGGCGTGGTCCTCCAATGACAATGCCTCTAGCTGGTGGTAAAGCCGGATGAACAGGGGGTCTAGCTGTCCTCTACTAAACCTCCTTAATCTTCGGCCTCTTATCAAAAAGTTATACCCCTCTCCTAACAAATCTATCTCTCCCGGATCTCTTTCGGTCTCTGTCTCGACTCTTACTGATCTTTCCTGACTCGGAGACGTTTCGCTCATAATCCTGCTCACACAACTGAGCTCTATGTACTACCTCTTCATAAGTCAAAACATCAAAGGGAGCCAACTGAGATCTGATCGCTGGTCTCAGTCCATCTATAAACTTCTGGACCTTTCGATCCTCATTGCCCATCGTCTCTAAATCATATCTCCCCAAAGAGATGAATCGAGTCTCATACTCATCAATAGATTGGTTCCCCTGAACCAAACTCATAAACTCCATCCTCAACTTTCGCTGTGCAGTAGCGGGAACATACTGCCTCCTAAAGGCATCCAAAAATATCTCCCATGTGACCTCGGCATGTCGAGCTCTCAAAATAGGCTCAGTAGATCTCCACTAATGCTGTGCCGCTCCCTAAAATACAAATACGAAAAAAGAACCCCTCTCGGTAGTAGTGTACCTGAAAAGCCTATATAGCTTCTCCATATGATACACCCAATCCTCCGCTACTACTGGGTCCTTCCTCCCATGGAAGACTGGAGGTCTAAACTTCTTAAAATGTCTAAATCTATCAAGGTCACACTCATATCCAACATCCTAGGTTGGCTGGGGTCTCACTGCCTCTGCAACCTGAGCCTGAACCTCGGGTAACTTTGCAGCCTGTGTCGACATCTCGGGATCAGCTGCTGCCTGTCCCGTCGAATCTCGCCTATCTCTAGCCCCAAGCGCTACCTGCTGCGCTACAATCTTAGTTAGGCTCTCAATACACCGTTCTAGTCTAGCGAAGCGTGCCTCAGTCTCATCTGATCTCACAGCAGTACCCTCAGGTACCTGACCAGTCTGTATACCATTACCACGGCCTTTAGGCCTGCCCCTACGGCCTCTAGCACATGTATTAGCCCCTCTACCACTGCAAGTGATCGGCATAATGTAAATCTTGTTATCCAAGATCATTTATTAATTTAATTCCCATATAGTATACACTTTGACATCTTAAACAGCACAGTACTAAGGGGGATGTAATTTTTTCTTAACGACCACTACCGAATCTTATCTGACCAACTCTAACTCTTGATTGCATACTTATCAAGAATGATATACGTCCGGCCGACCCTCGCTCTGATACCACTTTTACTATCATGACCCAATACTACCCAAATCAGTACAAATTTTTCGCTTTTGAAAAATCCTTCTTACCTCCTTGAGACAAATCCCTCTGAACAGGTCGGGCTGTGAATCAATATCGATATATAATTCTAACCACTAAGAAATATCACACGTAAACATACATACTGATATCATTTATCATATAATAGAGTGGTTGGTATGTTTTCTACATCACATGATTTTATATTTACATCCCCAAATATTCCTTCATATACAATATTGTACTGTAAGAATACTAATACAAAATTCTATACGTGGTGTATACCTGACAATCAATGGGAATCACAAAAATTAGCTATGCCGTCTACTCTCTACACCCGCTATCTCTATAGTGGAAACTCTAAAAGTGGGTAGAAAATGAAAGGGTGAGCTTCACATGCTTAGTAAGGCAATAATACAAACGGGTAGATAGCTATATTATCTACATGCTGATAGGAAATCAGGATATATGTGAGCATGAGGTAAAAACAATGATATGTCATATATATAAGTATCATCTGTTATAAAACAGGAAATCGTCATATTACAATATGGAATAATTCTCATGTGAAAACATCTCATGCTCAAATGAATCAATACGTTTTAAAACACCCTATCTGGGTTAAAATGTGATACACTCAAAGAATCAAATCCATTTCAACAAAATAATTTATTTTAAAATTTTCGTTATAAAATTCACCCTTCTCACAGGGTTACAAGTCATGAAAGTTTCATAAAATCCCTCTACGGGAACAATCAAAACTCAATTGAAATCATAAGAAAATCGGGACCTAACCCCTCCCTCGGATCTACCCTGGTCTATCAAAACCAAAAGATTGATCATGTGAGCTTATCATGCGAGACATGTAAGTGACTATATCGATAACATTTAGGACTATGGCCATAACCTCATGATCCCTGGCTATACGGATCCTAGTGTACTGGGTATAACACTCAAAATGGGAGGTGGGTCGATCCTACCCGCCAGAACAACATAACAATAAGATTGCGAGGGTAAGACTTGTTGTCTCGTGGCTAATGCCACTCCACTCCAACAATCCCCACGGTACAGCGTACTCCATGTGATATACAGGGTACAACGGACTCCATGAACCCAAGCTCAGTCAGGGGTGCCTGTAATATGTCTTATCCACCAGTGTCAATTATGTCTCAGTATGCACGTGTGAGCATATTATATCACTGTGACACACAGTCTATAGGAGAAAACTCCAACACAGCTTCATACATATACACGATATCAAAAAACCTTGTGCGAGTGAAGCTCCTGCACGGTTTCATAGAAATCCATGAAATCTGCATACGAGCAGTGCTCCAGTACGACTTAAAATAATTTTAAATTCAATCATAATCCACGTACGAGCATTACTCTAGTACGGATATGTATAAAAACTCAATGAAAACCTCGTACGAGAAAAACTCCAGTATGGTAGTCATATGAAATAAATCTGTAAAATGGTGCGACCAAGGCTCCAGCACTCTGTGTATGAGTTAAAATATAAAATCCAGTGTGAGCTGTGCTCAAGCACGATTACAACTCATATAACACTGAGAGGTGGCTCAATTTTATCAAAACATGTTAAATAAATATCAATTGGCACCTAACTTGTGTCTTTTCACTTAAAACATGAAAATAATAGCCAACCTATCCATAAATTGCTTGAATTAAAGCAATATCATCATGAAAACATTAAAATCATGAATTTCATGCAATTTCATAGCCTTACTACCCTTTTTGAAATATTCCTAACTGGGGGCAAAATAGTCATTTTTCACTATTTTCATATTTTTCCGCAAAAATTATTATTCTGTCTTTGGGTAGCCTAATGAATTTAACGTAATGTAAATCCCCTCGAAACTACGTATAGCTACCTCTAAGTGCTCATAAAATTCGCTTACATGAAATTACGCGCGAGCTTATCCCGACTCGATCGTACCAAGTTTCTCAGTCAAATTCGCTCGTCTACGGAGCTGCATATAACCACATATTGGTTTAGTTTAAATATACTCATAAGTATTTCACTCTTACTGATCGAATCTAAAGCGTTGAGCCCGTTTTACTTTATTAGGCTTGATTCCACTTTAATGGGCCTCGACCCCTTTTTCAGCCCGTTTTCACTTTTTAAATCCATTCTTCGGATTTACTGGGCTCATTTGGCTTATCAATAATCATTGGGCTTCGTTCCAAACTCATTGGATAGCTCGGATACTATTTACGGTAATTATTTTAAAATTATGAATAAAATTTCGAATAAAATTCCTTTTTATGCAGAATTAATCCGTAAAATCCATAAAATAATCTTAACTCTGCATTTAAGGACTCAAATTATCGTAATCAAAATGTACTTACCCAATGCTATGCGGGGTACAAAAAATCGGAGCTCAATCGGCTCTCGTTCGGGTTCTATCGTAAAACTGCACAATTATATAAATTCGGGTTATTTTACATTAATATAATATTAAATTGAATTCCCGGGATTTATCCATAGGTCAATCCCAACTCTCGGTCAGTTACGCGAATTTCGAGTCATCCCCGGGTACACTTTCTTCTCTTTTTCCCTTTTCTTTCTTTTTTTTCTTTTTATTTTTCTTTTTCTTCTTTTTTTCTTTTTTCTTTTCCTCCTTCTCAGCTACGGTACCGCTTTGGCCCGTTTACCGTCGCCGGCTACCCCGACCGTCTCGTCGGCCGCCACTATGCTCAAAAGAACTGCCTCAGCCAGGGAGTGCTCGATTGGGTCGAATCGGAGCTGGGATGCCGTGGTTCGCCAGACCCGACGCATTTCTTCCTCGGATCTTACGTCCGTCGTTTCGTCGAAAATAGGGGTCCTCGGCACGCGTTACCGGTACAGTTAGGTTCGTCGGACTTCGCTCTATCGTCTCCAACAGTTAGCTGGGTCCATCGACCGTCGGTGACTCTTCGGGGGTCACGGGTTTCTATCGGGTTTCGGTGGGTTGTTTTTCGGGTTTCCACTTTCTCTCTCCCCGATTCTGATTTTCGTTTTCTTTTTTATTTATTAATTAATTTATTATTATTTTAATCAATTAAATATATTAAAAATAATCAAAATATCTATAAAATATCTTAAAAATATTATTTTATCCATTTAATCAATAAATGGATTTATTGGTCTTATTTCGTCTTTTCGGTATATTTTTTGATTATTTTCGGGATAATTTTTCGAATTAAATATTCTGATTAGTTCCGAATTAATTACGATTAATTCTCAAAAATTTATATCTAGATCAATTAGACTCGAAATTAACTATTTTCCTCGTTATTGATCCATATCCCTCAATTTCCATATTTTTAATGAAAAATACTTGTCGAATTTATACTGAATTTTGGTCTTTTGACCTTTTTACCCATGCACGTGGTCGAGACCAAATTGAATCGACTTTCGTTCATAAACTCACAATCTTTTTCCTATTTTAAATTCCTTATTTTCAGTCAACTCAATTAAATTCCTTAAACGAACTTGTTGGGTCCCTGTTTTCCCGATTTATCCTTATTTGATTTTTTTTACGTACCTTATTTCATTTAATCCACATTTATCAGATCTGAATCAACCATCTTATGAATCCATTAACATATAATAATGTCATACAATATGGAAATCAAAAGGAATACATACAAAAATGTGGATCTCACAGTATCGTCCTACAGAGAAGCTGACTAGCCTAATTAAGTACCGGTTAATCTTACCTTAAGTATATCCTAGCAAATTATCAATTTATAATGGGTGATCTACAAAGCTAGAATTAACAAGTACTAAAAACAATAAAAATTATAAACTAAAGAAAATAAAATGCAGTAAAAATTACTTACAGATACTCCAAGCAACTAAAAGCAATAACTTACAAAAAATAATTAAAACAGTTAAAATTAATTAATGCAAATAAACTAAAATGAAAAATATGAAAATAAGGAAACAAAATTAATTAGACTAAAATTAAACAATAAAATGTGCATGCAATTAATCTAACTATGAAAATGCAATTTAAACTAACTTAATTCTAATGAAATAAAATTCTAAAAATAAAATTTCTAATTATAAATCAAAATAACTAAAATGTAATTCTAAATTAATCCTAACTATAGCTAAATAAAATCTAAATAATGCATGAAAAATAAATATTTTTGGATTTTAATTTTAAGATGAAGACTAAATTAAAAATGCATGAAACAAATTTAATCTAATTCTAAATGCAAGATAATAACACTTAATTAACTATCAACCTAATTGAAACTAAGTTATACTAATAAGCAAGGAACAATAATATGTAAATTAAACTAAGACTATAATCTAAGCTAACAAATAAAATTAAAAGGAATACTAATAAAAATGTAAAGATTGGTATGCATGAAAAATGGAAATGTGTAGAAATGGAATGCCAAACATGGCCTTAGCCATAGTGTCAACTAAATTGGTGAACCTGTGCTTGTGTACTGTTCACTTTCTTACTCAAACTGCTCAGGTGTTGTCCTGATCACTGGATCTTGATACCGTTCCTCGGCCTACCCAGCTAGCGGTATGTCCTCCTGTAAACACCGCAAATTTTCTGTATTTAAATTAAACAAAAAAATAAATATATAATAAATGGAAAAATGTTATAAGAAAATATGTGTATATATATATATATATATTTGTTAAGTTAAAAAGAAAAAAAAATGAAGGATAAAAATAATTACAATAAAAATATATACATGTAATTGTCCAAGAATGAAAATATAATTAATTATATATATATATATATATATACATATAAAAACAAATATAACATATATAAAAATATATATATATAAATATATAATATATTTATATATAAATATAAATAGATATATATATATATAAATATAAATAAATACAAATAGATATATATATAATATATATAAAAAAAACAACTAAACGAAAAAGAAAATTACCCCCCGATCCTCTTCTCTGCTACCGCCGGCCAAGCCCTTTCTCCCCGATCGTTCGCCTGCCATCCACGTCTTCACCGCCATCGACCGAACCAAGCCCCAAGCCAGCGACGATCGGCCTCCTTTCCTTTTTCCCCTTGCTATTCGCCGAACCCGAGCTCCTTCCTCTTTCTTTCGTCGAACCGACGACTGAACCAGAGACAGTCGGCAGGCTCGCGTTGCCCGAACTCCGAGCAGCCTTCTCCCTCCGACCACCGACGACCATTCCTTTCCTTCTCCCTCTCCCCTCGCCTGGAATCAAAAACGAAAATAGAGGGATTTTTCCTCTATTCGTGGACTGCAGCTACAGGGAGTCTCGACGTCGGCCACCACTGACCCCAAACCCGGCAACCTCCCTCGCCTGTCCTTTCCCGTCCGGCCACCCCTATTTTCGATGCTATAGTGTAAAAAAAAATACAGATAAATTTCCCAATTTCTGTTTCCCCATCATTGTACCAGTTGATCCCTAGGTAAAAAAACCCAAGCTTTATTTAGTTTAATGTATGTATAAATTGTATTATGGAAGCATGATGTTGTATGAACTAATTGAAATTTGATTTGTTGAAGAAATTAGGGACTAGGGATTAAATTGACAGATTTGGGGATTTTGAAAATTAAGCAAGAAATTAGACATTAGAAGTTAAATTATCATGAATTGAAATGAAGATTGAAGATGATAAAATTGTATTCGGTTATTTTGTGGATGATAGATTTGGGTCATTTTGATGATGAAGAGGAAAGTAGAGAAAAGAAATTCTTATGGGTAGCTTAAAACAAATCTTGAATCGATAAAACCCGAGAATAAATGAGAAGTAGACAAAAATGGGAATGATGAGGAGTAGGCAAATATGTATGTATATGTGATAAGAAAAAAATGGAAAATAATAATAATAATAATAATAATAATATATATATAGGAGTGTATATATATATGTATATATTTATTTAGGTGCATATACATGTGGGGGTATATAAGATGAATGTGTGCTAGTATATGTAAATTCAAAGAATGCATATATATGAGATAGGGAAACATGAAAACAAATAAAAGAGTATATATATACATATAGGAGTGTGTATATATATATATATATATATATTTGCGTATATACATGTGGATGTATATAATAAAGGTATATGTTAATACTTGTAGGTACAAAATATATAAATAGTAAAGAAATATATAAACGTGCGTGTTGGCCTAAGTATATACAATAATACGTACACACGCAGTAGTGACGATAGGTTACGATTTTAACGTAATTCGGATAATTCGCATGAATAGGGTGCTAAGTATACAATTTCAGTGTAGGTGATTTTAGAAAGAATTAAAGGAGGTACTAGGAGGCGTCACTGTTCAAATTCGGGATATCCGATAAATCGAGGTAAGGGAATTAAGAACCCAGTAGAGGCTGAAGAGTGGCTGGTGAGCCTCGGGAAGATCTTCAATTTTCTGGGGTGTTCGAATGTTGAGAAGGTTTCCATGGCCACCTACATGCTACAGGGCCAAGCAGAGTATTGGTGGGGATCCACCAAGGTCCTTCTGACTGCTTAGCATCCGGTGATTAGTTGGGATGCATTCTCCACAGCTTTTAAGAAGCAATATGTTCCACTAGCTACCCAGCAAAAGTTGAGGATGGACTTTCTGAGTTTGGTACAGGGTGGTATAACCGTGGATGAGTACGAAAGTAAGTTCACTATGCTAATGAGGTATGACCCGGAGACGTTCCAAAATGAAGAACGTCGGATTGAGAGATTTTTAGTAGGGTTAAGGCCAGCTATCAGAGACCGTCTTTTAGGGCTGTGGATTACAGAATTTTAGGATGCCCTGGGTAGAGCACAGATGGTCGAGAGGGGCTTAAATGTCACACAGTCGGAGTATGGCCTTAAGGGAAAGAGCAGGGATAAGAGTAAGCGGACAGAGTTTGTGAGACAGGATTTCAGGAGGGGTCAACCCAAGAGGCAGAGGACAGATGAGTTTCAGCCTAGACTTGATAGACCCTTCATTCCAATACCTGCTCCTCAGATTGCTAGAGGTCCGCAACAGTAAGGCCAGTGTGCAAATAGTGTGGAAAGCTTTATGGAGGTGTGTGCCTTTTGACCACCAGAAGCTGCTTTGTGTATGGGCAAAAGGGACATATAATGAGAGATTACCCACAGAACCAGGTTCCACAACGCCCAGAGCCACCACGGTAACCTGAGAGGCATGCTCCCTAGAGACAAAACCCATAGAGACGGGCTACCGTAGCAGAGAAGGGTAAGAAACTTGTCACGCATGGGAGGGTCTTTGCCTTGGATAAAGAGACTGCTGATACCTCCACTGAGACCATTCAGGGTAAGTTTTTAATTTGCAATCATGAGGCACAAGTATTGTTTGATTCAGGTTCCACCCACTCTTTCATATCACCACATTTTGTACATCAATTGCATGTTAAGCCTGAATCTCTAGACTTTACGTTACACGTCAGCACACCCATGTATAAATCACAAAAGAGTGATATGGTGTGTAGAAATTGTGAAATCAAGGTAGGAGATAGGATCATATTAGTAGATCTAATCTTGTTGAGCATGTATGGCTTTAATGTAATTTTGGGTATGGATTGGCTAGCCACCAACCGTGTAAGTTTAGACTGCTACTCTAAGACTGTAACCTTCTCCTTACCCAGTAAGTTTAGTGTATGCTTTGCAATGAAAGAATAAATTTTATGATTTTGACAATTGATGAAAAATTTTGATGAACGTGTTAATGTGAAGGTTATGTTGCCTTCATCCTCTATACTAATTGGGAATGTCTAAGTATTCAGGACAACCAGTGGTATGCGAGTTCTCGGATGTGTTTCCTGATGAACTACCGGGACTACCATCGGATAGAGAGTTAGAATTCACAATAGATTTGGCACCAGAGACCCAGCCAATCTCGAAGTCTCCTTACCGGATGGCCCTTGTTGAACTTGAGGAATTGAAGAAGCAGTTGCAAGACTTGCTAGACAAAGGGTTCATTAGGCCAAGTGTATCCCCGTGGGGAGCTCCAATATTATTTGTGCGGAAGAAGGATGATAGTCTCAGGTTATGTATAGACTACAGGCTGCTGAACAAAACCACAATTAAGAACAAGTATCCCTTGCCCATAATATATTATCTATTTGACCAGCTAATAGGGGCTACAGTGTTCTCGAAGATTGACCTGAGGTCGGGCTATCACCAATTGAGGATTAGGAGGGAGGATGTTTCGAAGACGGCCTTCAAAACGAGATATGGCCACTATGAGTTCTGTGTGATGCCCTTTGGTCTAACTAATACCCCAGCTGCATTCATGAGCCTGATGAATGAGGTGTTCTGGGAGTATCTAAATCGGTTCGTCATTCTTTTCATCGATGATATTCTGATCTACTCAAAGTCCCGAGAGGAGCATGAGCAGCATTTGAGAGTAGTGCTCCGAACTCTCAAAGAGAAGCAGTTGTATGGGAAGTTGGATAAGTGTGAGTTTTGGTTAGAGCAGATAGCATTTCTGGGCCATGTTATTTCTAAAGACGGGGTGTCAGTGGATCCGTCTAAGGTTGAGGCAGTACTCAATTGGGAGAGACCGAAACCTGTTACAGAAATCTGGAGTTTTCTAGGACTAGCTGGATACTACAGGAGGTTTGTAGAAGGTTTCTCCAAGATTGTCACTCCACTGACTAAGCTGATACGCAAGGATGTTCCATTCGAGTGGACTGATCAGTGTGAGCAGAGTTTTGAAGAACTCAAGAAGAGGTTGACTACCGCCCCAGTCTTAACCATTCCTAGTGGGTCTAGAGGCTCTGCAGTATACAGTGATGCATCATACCAGGGCTTGGGGTGTGTACTTATGCAGTATGGAAGAGTGGTTGCATATGGTTCTCGACAGCTTAAGAACCATGAAAGGAATTACCCCACGTATGACTTGGAGTTAGCCGCGGTTGTTTTTGCTTTAAAGATATGGCGACATTATCTGTATGGAGAGAGATTTCAGATTTTTACTAACCATAAGAGCTTGAAGTATATATTTGATCAGAAGGAGCTAAATATGAGACAGAGGCGGTGGATAGAGCTCCTCAAGGATTATGATTACGAGATTCTTTATCACCTTGGCAAGGCAAACATAGTGGCAGATGCTTTAAGTAGGAAGGGGATGATTTCTTTTATGATGGTTAGAGAATGGGAGTTGCTAGAGCAATTTGCCGAGCTTAGTGTTAGTGTGAGACAACAGATGTTGGGTTCATAGCTAGTTTGCAAATTGAACCTAGCATACTTGATCAGATCAGAACAGGACAGAGGGGTGATCAGAAGCTATTGGATATGGTCAGTCAGGCAGTACAGGACGTACAGTTAGACTTTGTGGTCCGTGAGGATGGGTTGATGAGATTTAGGGGTCGTATATGTGTCCCAAACGATGATGCCCTACGACAAAGGATCTTAAAGGAGTCCAATTGTTCTCGGTACACCATGCACCCGGAAAGCACTAAGATGTACCAGGATTTACGGAGGGTGTATTGGTGGGTTGGTATGAAAAGAGGTGTAACTGAGTTTGTGACCAAGTGTCTAATTTGCCAACAGTTTAAGATCGAACACCAAAGACCAGCAGGACTACTTAAGTCTCTTCCAGTGCTTACTTGGAAATAGGAGCACATTACTATGGATTTTTTTATGGGGTTACCAAGGACCCGAAAGGGGCATGATGCAATCTGGGTAATCGTAGACAGGTTGACAAAAAGTGCCCACTTCCTAGCCATCAAAAATAGAGACTCCTTGAGTGCTTTAGTAGAGTTGTATGTGAGAGAGATAGCTCGACTGCATGGGGCACCTGTGAGCATTACATTAGATAGAGATTACCGATTCACTTGTAGATTTTGGGCTCATTTTCAAGAAGCCATGGGATCTCAGCTTAACTTGAGCACAGCCTACAATCCTCAGACCGATGGTCAGTCCGAGCGGACCATTCAGACCTTAGAGGATATGCTGATGGCGTGCGTTTTGGAGTTTAAGGGCTTATGGGATGATCATCTACCTCTCGTAGAGTTTGCTTACAACAACAGCTATCATGCTAGCATCAGAATGGCACCTTTTGAGGCCTTGTATGGTAGAAGATGTAGGTCTCCAGTGCCTTGGGAAGAAGTGGGTGACAGAAGGATCTTGGCTCCTGAGTTGGTAGAACAGGCAGTAGAGGGTGTTCGGATAATCTGTGATAGACTTAAGACCACACAAAGCAGGCAGAAGAGTTATGCGGATAAGCATAGACGGCCACTTGAGTTTCAGATTGGGGACTCCATGTTTCTTAAGGTATCTCCAAGCAAGGGTATCATGCGCTTTGGAAAGAAGGGGAAACTGAGTCCTCGCTTCATTGGTCCTTTTGAGATTCTAGAGAGAGTGGGAGACGTAGCCTACAGACTTGCCCTACCCCCGCAGCTCTCCGAGGTACATAATGTCTTCCACGTCTCGATGTTAAGGAAGTATTATCCGGATCCCTCACATATCATTGAGTATGAGCCTTTGAGCATTCAAGAGGACATGAGCTACATTGAGCGACCTATCCGGATTTTGGATAAAAAGAAAAAGGTACTTCGATCGAAGACGATTCCTCTGGTAAAGGTTCTCTGGCAACACCATTCAATTGAAGAAGCTACATGGGAGCTAAAGAGCCTCATGAAGGAGAAGTACTCTCATCTATTCTGAAGGACCAAGATGAATTTGGAGGACCAAATTCTTTAAAGGTGGGGAGAATGTAAACACCGTAAATTTTCTGTATTTAAATTAAACAAAAAAAATAAATATATAATAAATGGAAAAATGTTATAAGAAAATATGTGTATATATATATATATATTCATTTGTTAAGTTAAAAATAAAAAAATGAAGGATAAAAATAATTACAATAAAAATATATACATGTAATTGTCCAAGAATGAAAATAAAATTATATATATATATATATATATATATATATATACATATAAATACAAATATAACATATATAAAAAATATATATAAATATATAATATATATATATATATAAATATAAATGGATATATATATATAAATAAATACAAATAGATATATATATATATATAAATAATAAATAAATAAAAACAACTAAACGAAAAAGAAAATTACCCCCCGTTCCTCTTCTCTGCTACCGCCGGCCAAGCCCTTTTTCCCCGATCGTTCGCCTACCATCCACATCTTCACCATCGACGACCGAACCAAGCCCCAAACCAGCGACGATCGGCCTCCTTTTCTTTTTCCCCTTGCTATTCGCCGAACCCGAGCTCCTTCCTCTTTCTTTCGTCGGACCAGCGACTGAACCAGAGACAGTCGGCAGCCTCGCATTGCTCAGACTCCGAGCAACCTTCTCCCTCCGACCACCGGCGACCATTCCTTTCCTTCTCCCTCTCCCCTCGCCTGGAATCAAAAACGGAAATAGAGGGATTTTTCCTCTATTCGCAAACTGCAGCTACAGGGAGAACTGACGCCTGCCACCACTAAACTCGAAGCCGGCAACCTCCCTCGCCTGTCCTCCCCCGTCCGGCCACCCCTATTTTCAACGCTACAGTGTCAAAAAAAAAACAGAGATAAATTTCCCAATTTCTGTTTCCCCATCCTTGTACCAGTTGATCCCTAGGTAAAAAAACCCAAGCTTTATTTAGTTTAATGTATGTATAAATTGTATTATGGAAGCATGATGTTGTATGAACTAATTGAAATTTGATTTGTTGAAGAAATTAGGGACTAGGGATTAAATTGACATATTTGGGGATTTTGAAAAGTAAGCAAGAAATTAGACATTAGAAGTTAAATTATCATGAATTGAAATGAAGATTGAAGATGATAAAATTGTATTCGGTTATTTTGTGGATGATAGATTTGGGTCATTTTGATGATGAAGAGGAAAGTAGAGAAAAGAAATTCTTATGGGTAGCTTAAAACAAATCTTGAATCGACAAAACCCGAGAATAAATGAGAAGTAGACAAAAAATGGGAATGATGAGGAGTAGGCAAATATGTATGTATATGTGATAAGAAAAAAAAATGGAAAACAATAATAATATATATATAGGAATGTATATATATATATATATATATATATATATATACATATATATATATATATGTATATATATATGTATATATATATATGTATATATTTATTTAGGTGCATATACATGTGGGGGTATATAAGATGAATTTGTGCTAGTATATGTATATTCAAAGAATGCATATATATGAGATATGGAAACATGAAAACAAATAAAACTATATATATGTATATACAAAGAATGTATATATATAAGAGATAGGGAAACATGAAAACAAATAAAAGTATATATATATACATATAGGAGTGTATATATATATACGTATATACATGTGGATGTATATAATAAAGGTATATGTTAATACTTGTAGGTACAAAATATATAAATAGTAAAGAAATATATAAACGTGCGTGTTGGCCTAAGTATATACAATAATACGTACACACGCAATAGTGACGATAGGTTACGATTTTAACGCAATTCGGATAATTCGCATGAATAGGGTGCTAAGTATACAATTTCGGTGTAGGTGATTTTAGAAGGAATTAAAGGAGCTACTAGGAGGCGTCACCGTTCGAATTCGGGATATCCGATAAATCGAGGTAAGGGGTATTATTTAACTTAGTTCTAAAAATGAATTCTTGTTTCACTGATAAATGATTTTATGAAAGAGCATGTGATTTGAAATGATTTATCATTGCTTCCATACTTGCGAATCATGTTTACGAAACATGATTTCATTTTACAAAATGTTCGCTAGAACATCTATGTTTATGAAATAAACTTTCAAATTATGAAAATGCATGGAAGTTTTATGATGGCTTGAAAACCTATATTTATGCTTTGAAATGGAACTTTTGACATTTTCAAAAGTATTTAAGAAAAAGAAAAGATGTTTTGAGACTATAGGCTTCATGCATGGTTACTTCTTGTGGTGTTCCGGCTCCACCACTTGGGTGCCGGTACGTAGGCCCCTTTAGCACTTGACTCAACCTGTGTGGAAGATGTCGTGCTACTGGTGGTTTATGATGATATTTTCGATAGTATCTCGTGCCCGCGCAGCACGCAATTATGTTTTTGTCACGACCCAAATTACCTAAAAATCAGAGTAAATTTTTCGCTTTTTCATTTATTATTTAATTCTTACCTTTCTCTCGTCGTGACCATCCTACAACATAGTTGGGCTATGATTCGGTGTTAGTCACCTCATACTATTTACCATTCCATTACCATAATCAGTCACATATCAGAGTTTACTATCCTTTGACGTTAATTACATACATACACAATGGTATTTATAACTCAAAATTCCCGACATCATATCCGTTTATAGTACTGTGCATTACATATTTAGATACAAAACTATACAAATGTGTATACCTGTCTCTTGATGGGAAGCAGCGGATACCAAGCATGCAAGTCCTCAGCCGCTTGCTAATTTTTGTGAGTGCTCTAAAAAGATGGGAAAATAAGGGGGGTGAGCAAACCACACGCTCAGTAAGGCAATTATGCAAGTAAGTAGATAGCTCCACTATCTACATGCTCATAATGCCATGCCCTTAAAATCCATTTCTTTTCATTAAAATCTCAAGCACAAAACCATGCATATATCATGACATAGTTTATCCAAAACTATTTGTGCATATAGAAAAGCATGTAATTCATGTATCAACAGCTTTTATGTGACATCATTAAATCAATATACAGCATGAATTAAATCAAAATCATGCATTACTTCATTCAATATGAAACAAATCGTGGGATATAATCATTTCACGAAATTATCATTAAAGCATGGAAAACTCATCATGCTATTACATTTAAATCATTTCATTAAAACGCGGAATAAAATAACCCCATCCGGGTCAATTATCTCATAAGTAAATCTCAATTTCATAAAACAATTCATTAAACTTCTTTATAAAACTTCGGTTATAAAACCACCCTTCTTTCAGGGTCACTTATCATAAAATCATAAAATCGGGGGCCTGACCCCTCCCTCGGGTCTACCCCGGTCTATCAACCAATAGTTATATCATGTGAGACATGCAATTGATTATATCAATAACATCGAGGACTATGGCCATATCCTAGTGATCCCTGGCAACACGGTACCTAGTGTGTGAGGTATCACACCTGAAACGGGAGGTGAGTCATCCTACCCGCCAGAACAGCATAACACAAGGATTA
Source organism: Firmiana major (assembly GCA_033439115.1). Taxonomy (NCBI): domain Eukaryota; kingdom Viridiplantae; phylum Streptophyta; class Magnoliopsida; order Malvales; family Malvaceae; genus Firmiana; species Firmiana major. The sequence continues at coordinate 34,538,687 of CM065907.1, read as the reverse complement.
CGAGGGCAAGGCTTGCTGCCTCGTGGCTAATGCCACTTCACTCCAACAATCCCCATGGTACAGCGTACTCCACGTGATATACACAGTACAACGTACTCCGTGAACCCAAGCTCAATCAGGGGTGCCTGCAATAGGTCTTATCCACCTATATCATCTCTGTCTCAAATGCACGTGTGAGCATATCATCTCAGTGTGACACACAGTCTACAGGAGGCTCCAACACGGTTATATGCATGTAATATAAATCCCTGTTCGAGCGAAGCTCTAGCACGGCTCCATGCATATTCATGATATCAAAAAACCTCGTGCAAGCGAAGCTCTAGCACGGTTTCATAGAAATCAATGAAATCTGCGTACGAGCAGCGCTCCAGTACGACTTAAAATAATTATAAATTCAAGTAAAATCCACGTATGAGCAATGCTCTAGTACGGATATGTATAAAAACTCAGTGAAAACCTCATATAAGAAAAACTCCAGTACGACATTCAAATAAATTATAAAAACCATATAAAACTTTGTGCAAGCAACGCTCCAGCACAAATGAATGCTCAAGTAAATCAAATCTCATGCGAGTTACACTCCAACACGGCTTTATGCATAATTAAATCAAATCTCGTGCGAGTTACACTCCAGCATGGCTTTTATGCAATTATCATATCAAAACTAGATACGAGCTAAGCTCCAGCATCTCTCATGCATATCAAATCAGTAAAACTAGTGCGAGCAATCACTCCAGTACCTTTTTATGCATATTCAGTCAAAATAAATTAGAACAGTCAAGACATGTCAAAACATGTCAAAACAAAGTGCGAGCTAGGCTCCAGCAGCTCTCATGCATGTCAAATCATAAAATCAATGCGAGCAACCGCTCTAGCACGTTTTATGCATATGATGTCACACAAATCGATGGGAGCAACCACTCAAGCACATTTATGCACATTCACAAATGCAGATATAGTGCGAACTACGTTTCGGCACTATCTGTTTCCATATAAACTTGATAGTTGGCCTATTTTCCAAAGAAATTTCCATTTAAATATGAATAACACTTACGTAGTGTTATCATGTGAAATACATGCAATTACTGGCCAATCTATCGATTTGCTTTGATTAAAACCAATAAAATCCTTAAACCATAAATTTCCTTAAATCATGCATTTCATGCATGTCAATGTCATGCTTTCACCATCCTTAGGTGAACTTCCCTCAATAGGGGTAAAATAGTCTTTTCACCTCGATCCTTAAAATCATTTAAACCACATTTAGGATCATTATACAATAACCGTGTATACATACATAATCAGTGTATAAAAAAACTATTGAAATACGCGTAGCTACCTCTAGCTACTCACACAATTCCCTTACCTCATTTTTTTGTACAGTCTGACCTTTCCACTGATGCCTCGTCGCGCAGTTCGATTTGCTTCTAATTCAATCTCCGAAACTGCTGATAAATATTCATCAGGTTAAATACAATACAATTTAATTATATTTTCATATTTTCTGGGCTTAATTTAAATCATTGGGCCCGTTTACCCATATTGGGCCCGATTGCACCTTAATGGGCCTTAATCGACCTTAAGCCCATTTACCATACTTTATCGAGGTCTATTGGGCTCATTGGGCCCATCAGTATTTATTTAGCCTCGTTCTAAATTCTCGGATATCTCAATTTAGTATTTACGACAATTTATCCAATTTTCTAAAATTTAATTTATCCATAATTTATGCGGTAAATTCTAACACGCATAACGATGCAAAATTGTCATAAATAAGGGTTACTTACCCGTGATTCCCTGATAATACGTAAATCAAGGTTGTCTCAAGCTCTCAATGGATGCCAATTGTTGAGCTACACATTTTACATAATTTTTCGGGTAAATTTTCAGTCGGATATTAATCAAATTAAATATTCTGAAATTTAAATCGATCAATTTGACCGCTTACCGACTTACCCGGAGTTCAATTGGATCACTGGAATTTTCTCCAATTTTTCCTCTTTTTCTTTTTCCTTTTTTCTTCCTTTTTCTCTTTTTTTTTTCCTTTTCTTTTTTGGCTGAACAGGTCCGGTCTGGTTTAACCTAGTTCAGACCGGTTCGGTCCAGCAGTTCCGGTTCGATCCAGCTATTCAGTCCGGTTCGGCATCATTTGGTCGTTACGACGTCGTCCGGTCGATTCCCGACGTGCTTCCAGCACCAATTGGTGCGCCATCTCCTGGGCTTCCAAAATCGACCCTCGGTGTGGCTCGAATCGACGCCGATGGCTGCCGATCGAAGCCTCTCTCCCGCGACCTCTCCTTCCTTTTCTAGCGTTTTTCGATCACCTCGCCGCGCGTCGCGACCGTCGATGGGTTGCGCGGGTTTCGGGCCTCCTTCGTCGGCCCTCGATTGGGGTTCCTGGCCGCCGGTAGCTCGTCGGTGAGCCTCCTCTTCCTCGGTCGGCCTTCCTCGCTTCTCTGTTTCATTTTTGTTTCCTTTTGTTTTCTTCAGATTGCGTTTTCATTTTTTTTTCATTTACATATTTATTTATTTATAATTTATTTTTAATATTATTTTATTCATTAAAATAATATTAAAATCCACAAATATCTTAAAAAAATTTATATTTTATTTATTTAATCACTAAATGAATTTATCGGTATTATTTCGGCTTTCCGGTAAAATTTTCGATTATTTTTAGGATTATTTTTCGAGGCAAAATTTTCGATTTATTCAAATAAATTCATATCTTGATCAATTTAACCCGAAATTTAATTATTTCTTCATTATTGATCAAGATTTCTCAATCCCATATTTTTAATTAAATTTTCTTATCGAAATTATACCGGGTTTCGATCTTTTGACCGTTTTACCCTTGCACGTGTTCGAAAATTCCATTTCAATCCCTTTGCATTTTTTAATGCACTCGAAAATTTCTATTCATTCCCTTTTTGACCTTACGATAAAATCGGGTCTTACAATCTCCCCCACTTAAGAAATTTGGTCCTCCAAATTAGAACCAAGGTAAATGAGTCCATAAATAACTCTGGGTACATCTATTGTATTATATACTGTCATCCTCAAGTGACTTTCTCCAGAGTGTAATACTACCATCATACTTAACTAGGGAGATCATCTCAAACCTCAACACTTTCTCCTTCTTGTTTATACCCGAATCGATTTTCCAATCATACATTATACTTTCATTGAGCTAAGCTGTTGGAACTCATAGTCGATCACATATGTTGGGTCCGAATAGTATTTCTGAAGCATTATAATATAGGACACATTGTGGATGCCTGTTTATTCAAGTGATAATGCCAACCTACAGGTCTTATCTCCCACTTGTCCAATATCTCTTACTGAATCTCGTTATGTCCTTATGACAATTAACTTCCAACAATACTGATTCACCCTCAGTGAATTCCAATGATTTCTGTCTCATGTCAGCATAGTCTTTCTATCTGCTCTGAGGTGTTCTTAATCTCTCACAAATCATCTGAACATCCTCAAAGGTTTGTCTTACCAATTCGGGAATAATTTTCTATCTGTCACCCACTTCTTCTCATCTAAATCGGGTAACAATCCTTACGGCCATACTAAGTCTCATATCATGTTATCCCGATACTCAAGTGACAATTATCATTATTGGCGAATTCAATTAGTAACAACTGATCATCCCAAGAGCTCATAAACTCAATGGCACACGCTCTCATCACATCCTCCAAAACCTATACAGTCCTCTCTGACTGACCATCTGTCCGAGGACGGAAAGCTGTGCTAACACACAATCGGGTTCCTATAACTTCCTAAAAAATATTCCCAGACTTGGGAAGTGAAGCGGGAATCCCTATCTGATACCATGCTCACTGGAACGCTACATAATGTATCACAATCTTTCTTAAACATAAATTTGCCTACACACTCAGAGTATCTGGGGATTTTATAACCAGAAGGTGGGTAAACTTAATCAATCTATCGACTATCACCCAGATAGCCTCGTGATTTATCCGGGTCCTCTTTAACCCATCATGAAATTCATGGTAACTTGTTCTCTTTTTCGGGTTAATATAGGTAGAGGCTGCAATAACTCTGCAACTTCTTTTGTTCTACCTTAATTCGCTAACATACGAGACATTTCCCCATAACTCTACAATGTCCCTTTTTCAAACCTGACCACAAATACCCTTTTCAAAAATTTCGATATATTTATTACTTCTCGGATGCACTGTATATCTCGAAGAGTGAGCTTCTGACAATAACACTATCTCATCAACCGTGCTCCTGGGGAGCACTTATACTGTCTCTGAACCTCTGTAAGTTATCATCACTCACTATGAACTCTGTCACTATACCCTTCTAAATCTGACCCACACTATCTACACCATGCTGATTATCATGCTAAGCCTTGCAAATCCGGTCATACAAATCCGGTTCTAACCTCAAGCTAGCTGTCATACAATCACCATCATCATCAGAAGGGATCACATCACTACTGAGGCTCACAACTGCTCTAGCAGCTCATGCTCCCTGACTATCGTATGTGATACCATCTCGAGGCTCTTTCTGTTCAAGGCATCAACCATTATATTAGCCTTTCCTGGGTGGTACAATGTTCACAATCATAATCCTTAGAAGCTCTAACTCTCTTGGTTATCACATATTCTACTCTTTTTGTGAAAACAGATACTCGGGGCTTTTATGATCAGTGCATACCTGAAATTTCTTACCATTTAAGTGGTGGCGCCATACTTTTAGTGTGAACGCTACGATTGCCAACTCTAAATCATGGGTAGGATAGTTTCTCTCATGGTCCTTGAACTATCTGGATCCATAAACTACTATCTTCCCATTTTACATCAATACACAGCTCAATCCTTATTTTGAGGTATTTATATACACTGAAACCTCTTGAGCTGTTGGTTATAGTGAGAATAATTACGGTGGTCAGTTTATTACTTCAATATACCAAAACTCACCGAAGCTACTTTCATACTTATCATCCCACTCATATACAATCTTTTTTCGAACGATAAATGTCAACTGAGCAGCCAATTTCGAGAAACTCTTACACCTCGTCTGTAAGAGAGTTTTCAATTACTACTCATGCTCTTCCCTGGACTTCGAATACATCCAAATATCATCGCTAAAGATGACAACCACTTGGTCCAGGTAAGGTTTAAATACCTCATCGTAGTTGAGTTCCATTAACTATTTCAATCTCCTATATCCTTGACCTATGTACGCATAAACGTATAATGTCATTTCGAAATCGCTTTCGTTCAAGATACTAACCCGCGTCATTTCGTTTTTCTTATATTAATGGCTTTTATAAAATTTTTAATTTTTTTAAACCTTCATGATTAATCAAGTTCTATATTTCTTTATCGTACCAGCAAAGGTACCCAAATTTTATGACTGTCGATTTCAATTTATAGGTTATGTGTGCGCTTCTAGATGCTGTCAAATCTTAAGGCGGGGAAGTATTTTGAAATAACTTTATTAACCCTCAGACTTGACCACAATTATTTTACATATCAGTCCATGTGGTCACAATTCATATTCGCTATATATCAAAGATATCCTTACCTTGCATACGCCTCTTATTCCAATATATCTCGTATTCAGGATCTATCACATCTCAAAGCTTATCTCCTTTCATATATCACTTATAACAACTCTTTCATTACGTGTCAAACTTACAATATACTTTTTAGTGATGTTTTCACCCCTATTTTCAACTTACAACTCTATACCCATATTCAGTTAGTGAAAATCAGCTAACTATTATCATCTTGCTTAAGGGTATAGGCTTCACATCTTTCACTCGCTTATAAGCAACTGAAGGTGGTATGAATAAATGTGTGGCACTAGGATTACTGAAAATAATTACTTCATTATTCACAACCAATGTGGTATCTTCCACGACATTAGATGAAACATCAGTAGTGTCCTGGTCCAAGGCATACACTCGCCCTCGTCCAACTCTTACACTGTTACATTTGCTACACTGCTACACTGTTAAACTGCTCTCATAGCTACGGAGCATGTCGGGGTTCTCATATCATAATACCCCTCAAAAGTATTGAAATTGAATACACTGGGGCCTTACCAATCATCTTACCCCGTGACTCATCAGCTCTAATATTTTACCAAACTAGCTTTTTCCCGTTCTGACATCTTTGTCATTTTCTATTCTCTTTTTGTCTCTATTTAGGCCCTGACTACCTTTCCCAATTTCAGAGGCGTGCAACTCAGGGTCTTATTCACACAACTGTATTGTGCGCACTGCCTCGGCATAGGTAGTGATATCTAACGGGCTAATCAGACTCTAATTGACAATCTGAGCCCTTCCATGAACTTTCAGACATTTCGACTCTCACTGTTTATCGTGTCCGAGTCATATTTGCCCAGGTGTATAAGCTGAGTTTCATATTCAATAATCAACCAGTTCCTCTGGGTCAGAGTAAAGAATTTCATCAGTAGTTTCCTTTAAACAATGTCTGGGATATTCTGTCACCGAAATACATTTAGAATATTTTCTATGTCCATTCTGGATGTCTAACTCTTAAGATAGGTCGAGCGGATTTCAATCAATACTCCAACTCGCCCTCTAATCTCATGCATACTCTGAGCAAATAGCTCGTAAAATATTCTCCACACTCCGCTCCAACCTCGCGAAGCGTGTATCAATAATGTCTAATCTTTATCAGACTCTGTCCGATCTCTCTGTCGGACTCTGTGGGGCATGCTCATTACCAGCCTTCACGTCAATCTCATATTGAGTCTCATGTGGCGACTCAGTACGACTCTCGGGCCTACCTCTATGGCCTCGAGCACGTGTACTCGCCTCTCTACTATAGCGGCTATCAGTTAATGAGTCTATTCTTGCATTTAAAAATCAAATTCTTAGCTGCACTTTCATCTCGATATACACAACTGTATCTAAATAATGCACAGTACATGGGGATGTAAACTTCCTTAACCACTAACACCGACTCATATCAGGCCAACTCAGCTCTGATACCAAAAAGTGTCACGACCCAAATTACCTAAAAATCAGAGTAAATTTTTCGCTTTTTCATTTATTATTTAATTCTTACCTTTCTCTCGTCGTGACCATCCTACAACATAGTTGGGCTATGATTCGGTGTTAGTCACCTCATACTATTTACCATTCCATTTCCATAATCACATTCACATATCAGAGTTTACTATCCTTTGACTTTAATTACATACATACACAATGGTATTTATAACTCTACATCCTCGACATCATATTCGTTTATAGTACTGTCCATTACATATTTAGATACCAAACTATATAAATGTGTATACCTGTCTCTCGATGGGAAGCAGCAGATACCAAGCATGCAAGTCCTCGGCCGCTTACTAATTTTTGTGAGTGCTCTGAAAAGATGGGAAAATAAGGGGGTAAGCAAACCACACGCTCAGTAAGACAATTATGCAAGTAAGTAGATAGCTCCACTATCTACATGCTCATAATGCCATGCCCTTAAAATCCATTTCTTTTCATTAAAATCTCAAGCATAAAACCATGCATATATCATGACATAGTTTATCCAAAACTATTTGTGCATATAGAAAAGCATGTAATTCATGTATCAATAGCTTTTTATGTGATATCATTAAATCAATATACAACATGAATTAAATCAAAATCATGCATTACTTCATGCGATATAAAACAAATTGTGGGATATAATCATTTCATGAATTTATCATTAAAGCATGGAAAACTCATCAAGCTATTGCATTTAAATCATTTCATTAAAACGCAGAATAAAATAACCCCATCTGGGTCAATTATCTCATAAGTAAATCTCAATTTCATAAAACAATTCATTAAACTTCTTTATAAAACTTCGTTTATAAAACCACCCTTCTTTCAGGGTCACATATCATAAAATCATAAAATCGGGGGCCTGACCCCTCCCTCGGGTCTACCCTGGTCTATCGACCAATAGTTATATCATGTGAGACATGTAATTGATTATATCAGTAACATCAAGGACTATGGCCATATCCTAGTGATCCTTGGCAACACGGTACCTAGTGTGCGGGGTATCACACCTGAAACGGGAGATGGGTCATCCTACCCGCCAGAACAGCATAACACCAGGATTGCGAGGGCAAGGCTTGCTGCCTCATGGCTAATGCCACTCCACTCCAACTATCCCCACGGTACAGCGTACTCCGCGTGATATACATGGTACAACGTACTCCGTGAACCCAAGCTCAATCAAAGGTGCCTACAATAGGTCTTCTCCACCCATATCATCTCTGTCTCAATATGCACGTGTGAGCATATCATCTCACTGTGACACACAGTCTATAAGAGGCTCCAACACGGCTATATGCATGTAATATAAATCCTTGTGCAAGCGAAGCTCTAGCACAGCTCCATGCATATTCATAAAAACCTCGTGCGAACGAAGCTCTAGCACGGTTTCATAGAAATGAATGAAATCTGCGTACGAGCAGCGCTCTAGTACAACTTAAAATAATTATAAATTCAAGTAAAATCCACGTACGAGCAATGCTCTAGTACGGATATGTATAAAAACTCAATAAAAACCTCGTATGAGAAAAACTCCAGTACGACATTCAAATAAATTATAAGAACCATATAAAACTTTGTGCGAGCAACGCTCCAGCACAATTAAATGCTCAAGTAAATCAAATCTCGGGCGAGTTACACTCCAACACGGCTTTATGCATAATTAAATCAAATCTCGTGCGAGTTACACTCCAGCACGGCTTTTATGCAATTATCATATCAAAACTGGATGTGAGCTAAGCTCCAGCATCTCTCATGCATATCAAATCAGTAAAACTAGCGCGAGCAATCGCTCCAGCACCTTTTTATGCATATTCAGTCAAAATAAATTAGAAAAGTCAAAACATGTCAAAACAGAGTGCGAGCTAGGCTCCAGCAGCTCTCATGCATGTCAAATCATAAAATCAGTGCGAGCAACCGCTCTAGCACGTTTTATGCATATGATGTCACACAAATCGGCGTGAGCAACCGCTCAAGCACATTTATGCACATTCACAAACGCAGATATAGTGCGAACTACGTTTCGACACTATCTGTTTCCATATAAACTTGATAGTTGGTCTATTTTCCAAAGAAATTTTCATTTAAATATAAATAACACTTACGTAGTGTTATCATGTGAAATTCACGCAATTACTGGCCAATCTATCAATTTGCTTTAATTAAAACCAATAAAATCCTTAAACCATAAATTTCCTTAAATCATGCATTTCATGCATGTCAATGTCATGTTTTCACCATCCTTAGGTGAACTTCCTTCAATAGGGGTAAAATAGTCTTTTCACCTATTTCGATCCTTAAAATCATTTAAACCACTTTTAGGATCATTATACAATAACCGTGTATACATACATAATCAGTGTATACAAAAACTATTAAAATACGCGTAGCTACCTCTAGCTACTCACACAATTCCCTTACCTCATTTTTCTGTTCAGTCTGACCTTCCCACTGATGACTTGTCGTGCAGTCCGATTTGCTTCTAATCCAATCTCTGTAACTGCGGATAAATATTCATCAGGTCAAATACAATACAATTTAATTGTATTTCATATTTTCTGGGCTTAATTTAAATCATTGGGCCCGTTTACCCATATTGGGCCCGATTGCACCTTACTGGGCCTTAATCGACCTTAAGCCCATTTACCATACTTTATCGAGGCCTATTGGGCTCATTGGGCCCATCAGTATTTATTTAGCCTCGTTCTAAATTCTCGGATATCTCAATTTAGTATTTACGACAATTTATCCAATTTTTCAAAATTTAATTCATCCATAATTTATGCAGTAAATTCTAACACGCATAACGATGCAAAATTGTCGTAAATAAGGGTTACTTACCCGTGATTCCCTGATAATACGCAAATCGAGGCTGTCTCAAGCTCTCAGTGGATGCCAATTGTCGAGCTACACATTTTACATAATTTTCGGGTAAATTTTCAGTCGGATATTAATCAAATTAAATATTCTATAATTTAAATCGGTCAATTTGACCGCTTACCGACTTACCCGTAGTTCGATTGCATCACTGGAATTTTCTCCAATTTTTCCTCTTTTTCTTTTTCATTTTTTCTTCCTTTTTCTCTTTTTTTTCCTTTTCTTTTTTGGCTGAACCGGTCTGGTTCAACCCGGTTCAGATCGATTCGGTCCAGCGGTTCGGTCCGATTCGGTCCAGCGGTTCAGTCCGGTTCGGCATCATTTGGTTTTTTCGGTGCCGTCCGGTCGGTTCCCGACGTGCTTCCAGCACCAATCGGTGCGCCATCTCCTGGGCTTCCAAAATCGACCCTCGGTGTGGCTCGAATCGACGCCGATGGCTGCCGATCGAAGCCTCTCTCCCGCGGCCTCTCCTTCCATTTCTGGCGTCTTTCGGCCACCTCGTTGAGTGTCGCGGCCGCCGGTGGGTTATGCAAGTTTCGGGCTGTCAGACCCGAATTTTTATTAGCTTGTACCTTATGATTCCTATGTGTATGAACACTATGTAATTATAGTTGAATCATAAGAAGAGTATTTACTATCATGCAATCGACTATTTGAGAAATTAAAAATGCATGTAAGCTACATAACAACGAGATAAGGGTTAAGTTAATTCCCGAACGAGTGCAGGGCTAAAACGGTCAAATGACTGACATTCGGTATAATTTCGATAAGAGAATTTCATTAAAAATATGAAATTGAGGAATCTTGATCAAAATCGAGGAAAATATTTAATTTCGAGCCCAATTGATCAAGATATAAATTTATTATAATTTATCAAAATTTTTGCCTCAAAAAATGAGCCCAAAAATAGTGAAAAAATATACCGAAAAGGTAAAATCGGACTGATAAATTCATTTACGGATTAAATGAATTTAATATAATTTTTTGAGATATTTTTAGATATTTATGGGATATTTTTGGGATTTTTATTATTTTTTTTTATAATAAAATAATAATAAAAATATATTATAAAAAAAAAAGAGAAACAGATTGAAAATCGGGGAGAGAGAACAGAGAAAACGCGTGGAAGCCGACCCGAGGGAGAAGACCACCGGACGGCGAGCACCGGCCACCCCACGGGCAGGCAAGCGGCCGGAAAAGGAAGAGGATGACCGTGCGCACCCATCGGCACCGGTCACGACCTCCACCGACGTCGGACGCCGGCGAATCGAAGAGGAGAAGCCGCGGAGGACAAGAAGAGATTCGGCGGCCACCGGCGGTGCTTGGTCCCGATCGAGCCCAGCCGAGTGTTGCCCAGGCTTAGGCGCGCCGAACTGCGGTGGTGATGCGTCGGGAACCGGCCGGAATACGTCGGTACGGCCAAAGGATGCCTGAACCGATCGGCGGTTCAGGGGAGAAGGTTCTGTGCTGAACCGGACCGGACCGGTTCAGCCAAGGAGAAAAGGGGAAAAAGAGGAAAAAGAAAGAAAAAGGAAAAGGAAAATTTTTGAGATTTCACCGGACTTCGGGTAAGTCGATACGAGGTCAAAAGTGACCGATTTGATTTCCGATGAATTTATTTAAATTATATTTAATCGAAAATTGACCCGGAGTTAAATATAATAAATTGTGCAGTTCGATGATAAATTCCGAACGGAAGCCCGATCGAACTTCGATTTGCGTACCATCGCATATTCTCGGGTAAGTAAAGTTCATTTACGATAAATTATGTGATTATTGCGTATTTAAGATTTAATTTACGCATTTCGGATTAAATTCCGTATTAGTGAATTATATTCGGAATTTTGAATTAAATGTCGTAAATGATATACGGGCTATCCAAAGAGCTTGGAATAAAGCCCAATGGGTATTGATAGGCCCAATAAGTCGATAGACCCTGATGAAGAGAAATAATAAGTGGAAAACGGGCTTAATACGGTTAAGGCCCATTAAGGATTTTAAGGCCCATTAAGGGAAATTAAACTGTATTAATGTGTAATACAGTAGGAAAATTATAATTAACCTGAGGAATGGTTATTTACAGCTCCGGAGTTTACATCGAGAGCTGATCGGACTGCGGGATTGAGCAGCACCGAGGAAGTGAGGTCACTTGACGTGATCCGAGGTAAGGGACTTTTGCAAGTAGTTAGAGATACCTGCACGTATTTTCAACTGCTTCTGCATTCACTTAAAAACTCTGAGGGTCAGAGAAAGTGAATAATAATTATTGCGACCCGATAGTGGCAAATTACGATTTTGCCCCTAGTTAGTCAAAAAGTCAACTTTTGTGAGAAGTTGCAAAAAGCATGGAAAATGCTATTGTGAGTGTTTAATTATTATTAGCATGAAAATAAATAGATGGGCTAATGATTTTAAGGTTGATATGACTTAAGCACACTTTGAGTGCTGATTTTGATGTTTTATAAACAATCTCTTTTTAAATAGCCATCTATCATATTATGTGAGAATGAATCGTGCTAGAGCACAGCTCGCACTGGGATTCATATGTTTTCCACATAATATTAGTGCTGGATTTGATACGCACTAGATTTTCATGACATGCATGATAGAGTACTGGAGTTTTACTCGTACTCAGCTTTGAATGATATATGCATGACAGAGTGCTAGAGCGTGGCTCGTACTCGATTCTTCATGGTTTATACATGACATAGTACTGGGAGCTATTGCTCGTACTTGATTTTGATATTGTGCATAGCATAGTACTGGGAGCTATTGCTCGTACTTGATTTAATACATAAACTATGCATTGACCTAGTTGCTTGAGAGTGCTCGCACTAGAGTTGAGTTTTATGATGTGAAACAGTGTTTGAGCGGAGTAACGACTGTGAGTCGCACTCAAAACGCACACTGTATGTGATATGTAATACATGTTGAAACCCATGCCTAAGACCTTGCGTGACTGTGTGTCATAGCTAGAGAGGATATCCGCATGAGGTTGGTATAGACGTGGTATGATATTTCCACAGGCGCGAGGACTAAGACCTTTGTTAGGCACCCTGACTGTGATGTTGATAAGTTCCACGGGAGTGAGAGCTAAGTCCTATGGTAGGCACTCTGGCCGTGAGAACGGGTCCACGGGTGTACTTTGTACCGTGTCTGAGTGGCACGAGGTGTACGCTGTACCGTGTGTTGTTATGGAGTTGAGGAGGATATAGCTGGCGGTTGTGATGGACTGACCCCCCTCCCGTTACAGCGGTGATGCCCCGCACACCTAGTACTGTGTTGCTTGGGATCACATCGGATATGATCATAATCCAGGATACTATTTACATGTACCACAGAGTCTTACATGATATATCACCTTGGTTGATTTACTGATTTAAACTGCGGACAGACCTGAGGGATGGGTCGGACTCCGATTTGTGTTGTGAATCATTTGATGCCATATTTATATGTGATTTAAATATACATGGCATGATTTACATAAAGGCATGATTTATATATAAATGCATTGTGTTGCACTACATGCCTACTTTTGAGAAATAAAGCATGATTTCTGTACATGGAATTTATTCTGTACAAGTATATATATTATATTTCAAAGACATGCTTTTAAAGTGAGTTAAGGAAATAATGTTTTCAAGGCATAGCACTATTTTGAGTAGATAGTGTGGATATCTACTTGCTTGCCTGATTTCCTTACTGAGCGCGTTATGCTCACCCCCCTTTTCTTTACATCTCTCTACAGAGCGTCAGTAGAACGAGAGTTATCGTGGGAGAGTGTCCCAGAGTCCACTGCTAGTTCCTATCGATTCATCAGGTATACTTATTATGTACAGTTGTGTATCTAAACATAGAAACAGCACAGTGATGTATACGTTATATATTATGGGGAATGTATTTATATTAGATTTTATATAATCTTACATGTATAATAAAAGCAGCTACAGTCAGAATTAATATATTGACATGTATGTATGAGAATGGATATTGTGGTAAGTGAAGACTCTGACATCGAATCACAGCCCAACCAGTGAAGAGAGGAAAGGTAAGTTAAAATGAAAAAAATTTATAGTGATTTTTGGTTAAAGTCAAGGATTGAAACTGGGGTTCCTGGCCGCCGGTAGCTCGCCGGTGAGCCTCCTCTTCCTCAGTCGGCCTTCCTCGCTTCTCTGTTTCATTTCTGTTTCCTTTTGTTTTTCTTCAGATTGCGTTTTCGTTTTTTTTTTTCATTTACTTATTTATTTATTTATAATTTATTTTTAATATTATTTTATTCATTAAAATAGTATTAAAATCCACAAATATCTTAAAAAATTTTATATTTTATTCATTTAATCACTAAATGAATTTATCGGTATTATTTCGACTTTTCGGTAAAATTTTTGATTATTTTCGGGATTATTTTTCGAGGCGAAAATTTTGATTTATTCCAATAAATTCATATCTTGATCAATTTAACCTGAAATTTAATTATTTCTTCATTATTGATCAAGATTTCTCAATCTCATATTTTTAATTAAATTTTCTTATCGAAATTATAGCGGGTTTCGATCTTTTGACCGTTTTACCCTTGCACGTGTTCGAAAATTTCATTTCAATCCCTTTGCATTTTTAAATGCACTCGAAAATTTTTATTCATTCCCTTTTTGCCCTTACGATAAAATCGGGTCTTACAGTTTCCTACACGAAGAGTGCCACTGGTGCCCGTGTCCTAGCTAAGTGCTAGTGAATGTAAGTAAGATAGATACTACCTATATTTTACGAAAGGGCTGTACGACCCTGATCCAGTCTACAGCCCACTTACCATGGCCATAGGTATGATGACTCTCTACGGAGAATGACACGTATCGCATGACTTAGTTATAGCCTAGTCTCCTCGATTTAATTATGAAAATCGACTATGATGAATGATTATATGTTTTCATGATATATACGATAATCGGTTACAACCGATATGCTTTATGAAATATGCATGAAATGTTTATGAAATGATTATCAAATATTCATGAAATGTTTATGAAATATTCATGAGATGTTTACGAAATGACTATAAAGTATTCATGATATGTTTACGAAATGATTTATGAAATGTTCATGAAAATGGTTTAGCATGTTAATGGTTTTAATGACACGCATGCTTTATGACGATTATGCATGAAGTGGAAATTTATGTATTGCATCAAGTTTCATTCTATGAACAACTTTAGATGCTTTTATATATCAGAACTGTTTTAATAGTATTATCTTACTGGGCTTTTCCCCAAAAGCTCACCCCTCTACCTTTAGATCATTTGCAGTGAATCTATAGACGCTACCTGCCGCGTACACGACGTAGACTGGTGAGAAGAACTACCCTAGGCTACTTTTGTACACGCGGAAGGTATACATTTACATTTCTGTACCAGACAAAATTGTATGCACAGACACACATATTGGAAATATCAATTGGGATGTAATTTTGTAAGGAAACGATGTGAACAATATTATTTTGGGATTATATTTTGAGATGAGTAGTATTAAATCGAAATAAATGTATTGAGTGGTAAAGATGGATTTGGAAAGTATGCTTGGTAGTTGTGGATATCTAGGATTGTTGGAAAGCATGCTTGGTAGTTGTGGATATCTAGGATTGTCAAAAACAACTGATTTGCAGGTGGGTAGGCCCATATATAAGCCGTTATGCTGCCGAAATTTCTATCGGCCATATAAGTTAAAATATGGAAATTAATTATAATTACAAGTAAAGAATTAGGAAAAGTGTTTTGACACTGCACAGGAATACAACCTAAGTGAATTAGAGAATAAGTGGGTAAATTAAATTCAAAAAAATTTTCCCCCGATTTTCAAGGGTCAAGGGTCGTTAACGACTGTGTGGCACTTTGCTCCTGCAGGATTCAAGAGGTGGCCCCCACAGTCTTACTCATACGTACTGTCCATTTTGGCAGCCCCACAGGCCCCTCACGGCTTTATCGAGGTAAATACCCCAATTCGCGTCCTCAGAGGTTCGAACCCAAGACCTTAAAGTCTTTGTTCTTACAATTATACCAATTGTTCTACTGGAACAATTGGTATCATTTATATCAGAACAAAGACTTTAAGGTCTTGGGTTCAAACCTCTGAGGACGCGAATTGGGGTATTTACCTCGATAAAGCTGTGAGGGGCATGTGGGGCTGCCAAACCGGACAGAACGTATGAGTAAGACTGTGGGGGCCACCTCTTGAATCCTGCGAGAGCAAAGTGCCACACAGTCGTTACACCTCCTCTGCTACAAGGGTAGCTACAGCAGAACGCGCACGCAGCAGCAGCTCGTCTGTCTAGTACCCAGCTGAAGCAGACAATGAAGTTCAACAGCACACATCCTGCAGCTGTTTCGTTATATTGTTCTGCCACTCAGTTTCATTCTCTGTTGTTCTGCAACATTACCTTTCCCTGCCCAACTAGCGTCTGCATCAGCTGCTTTCTATCTACTGTGGCTCCAGTACACCAAACAGCAGCACCAATTATGTCCTGCACATCAAAAATTACCTGGAAACAAAACTAAGATAAAACTTAAATAAATAACCTGAAAGGAGAAAACAATGCAAAGAAATAAATGCAACCTATTAACAGCTTTCTATCTAACTCTAAACTTGAAATAAAAGAAAAACTTAACAGATGCTAAACAAGTTAAATAGCACACATGCAGCAACCAAAGCTTCAGTGTAATGGAGTGAAATATTTAGCAAAACTAAGGTGAACAGTAGCTTGAGCTCGGGACAGAGTAATGAAGGAAGTCGGTCCTATGCTGTTGTGTATTCAGCTATAACCCAGCGACCACATTTTCCTCCCACTGATGCCACGATCAGCAACAACACCTAACTGCAGTAGCACACAGCATCTCCTGCTTCAGCCCCTTCTACCCTGCACTGTTGTGTGATGTCACATACATGCGGTACAAGCTGTAGGCAGAAGCTTCATTCCCTGCGAGCAACATATTCTTCGATGCTCTACTTCTAGCTTCCGTGATCACCCCTGCCTACCAGCACAATGTTAACCTGTCTAAAAGACAATCAACAAAAACCAAAACATCAGGTAACGTTGGAAGTATGCATATTAACAAAACAAATTAAAGTGAACAGTAATATAAACCATAAATAAAGTAGAACAAAGGAAACTATTGGAAGATAAAAAAAATGAAACTAAACATCAACAACTATAAAATGGAAATGCAACTAACGGAAACTCGAGCTACCAATGTACACAGACTAATCAAATGAAATAAACTCGAGAGCTAAATTCATGGTTCCTTGCTATTGGCTCCTACTCGACCCCTCAGTTTACTCAGAAAGTTTTCGCAAATACTATAAAAATAATGGAGTTGGAAGCAAAAGGAAAAGATTATCAGCTCGTCAATGGTTGTAGCGGAGTAAGGAGAGGATGTTAGCCACTGTCACCAGCTACACATAGCCTCTCATACCACTCGGCTACACCAAGGAACCAAAAACCCGAATGAACAATGGAGAAATAAATAAGTGAAATCAAACAAGAAAATAAACTGAGAGCAACAAATAGAAAAATAAAAACTTTTCATTAAAAACTAAAATAGTAAAACAATAAAGGAATTGAACAAAACCGAGAAGAAATATGGTGGCTGCTATCACCAGCCACCGTGAGAAACTAAGAGAAACCTAAAGAAAAATATAAAACCTAACAATAAAATTTTAACCTAAAAAGAAAAAAACTAAAGCTACCCTAAAAAAAAGAACTCTTCTTCAATTGCTCATCATATTCTATTTATAAACAAAATTGAGGGTACAATTGTAATTTTAATCCTAGATGAGTTGGCATTGTTTGGTCACTTGTCTTCATTCCATTCGCTTCAGAGAATATATTTCCACGTCACTTGTCTTTTTGTCCACTTGGATGTGCGATGTAACCCGGCGTGTGTCTTCCAGAAGCTGGGCACAGTATCCGTCGATCTTCTATTTTCGAGGTGAATAAAATATGAACACCCGGCATCACACGTCTCTACAACGAATGGTGACTCAAACTGCGAAATGGTAGTGGTCATGTCACTTTTAACCCATTTTCAACCCATTTTCTACTGAAATGACTGAAATTCATCAGGATTTAATTTACCTGCACATTAAAGAATTTTAATTAAATAAAAGGGATAATTAATAAAATAATATGGGGATTAAAATAATTAATTAAGAAATTAAGCACAAATAATTCTATTTTAATAGAATTATCAATAATCGTATCTATCTATCACAGAGGGATGTTCACACCAAAATCTAGCTATTAAAATTTATTTTTTTTCTCTTACAATTATTTGTCCTTTTAACTTAAATACTTTTGGATTAATTCAGACTCCCCTAAGTTCCACATTTTAAAATTATAATTAAACTGAATCATTTACCCGGAAACGCATTTTTAATCTCATTGGCTTAATTGTCATTTATTGATAAAACCAAGTACATAAAAATTTATGGTGTTTACACATTATCCGATTTTATTGCAGAAATTTCGTAAATTGTTTATATGTTTCGAACTACGACGTGTTATCGAAAATGTGATTTGGACTCATTTTGACTTGTTTTAAACGTTGCAATGATTTTCGTACATTAAAATCATTGCATGACATTGTGTGGGAGATTTAAAAGCTTGTACAGTGGTGTCAACTACGCCCACTCTACGTGACATAGACATGTATCCGCAAGTGCACAGGTCATACAAGTAATAATGGGAGTTTAGTCCCAGATTATCATCCCACAGAAAATCTAATTAGCCTAATTAAGTACCAGTTAATCTTTCCCTAAGTATATCCTAGAAAATTATGAATTTTTAGTGGGTGATCTACAAGGCTACAATTAAAAAGTACTAAAAACAATAAAAATTATAAAAGAAAGAAAATAACACATAGCTAAAATTATTTACAAGGCTCTAAGCAATTAAAAGCAATAACCTACAAAAGATAATTGAAACAGTTAAAATTAATTAATACTAATAAACTAAAATGCAAATATGAAAATAAAGAAATAAAATTAATCAGATTAAAATTAAACAATCCTAAAAAATAAAATATGCATGTAATTAAACTAATTAATAAAAATGCAAATTAAGCTAACTTAAAATCTAATGAAATAAAATCCTAGAAAATTAAGAAAATAACTATAAGTCTAAATGTCTAAAATATTGATTCTAAATTAATCCTAACTATAGCTAATTACTAACTTAACAATTAAATCAAAATAATGCATGAGAACTTATTATTTTTGGATTTTTCAATTTAAAATGAAAACTTAAAAATGCATAACATGATTTTATCCCTAATTTAATTTTAAATGCAACACCTAACACTAAAATAAAAATTAACTAGTGACATAATTGAATCTAAGTTTTGAACTAACAAGCAAAGGAAATATAACTAACATGCAAATTAATTTAAAACTCTAATTTTTTAAGCTAACAAATAATATTGAAAATAAAATATCAAAAATGCATGAAAAATGGATATGTAACCAAAATGGAATGCCAAACATGGCCTTAACCAAATTTATAATCTGCTAACTGCCCAACCATGCATTGTCCTGTACTGTTTCTCTAGTTTGCCATTTTCTACATTGTACGTGCATTAATCGCGCCACCTAGCTCCTGCCAATGCTGCCAACAGTACCCACGTTCTGACTCCCTGCTTTGCCTCAGTACTGTCCGCTTGCTCTTACATCTAGGTGTTGTATGTTCCCTACACTGCACTGCTTCATTCCATGCACATCAACACAGAACAGAATCCTGCAGCTAAGGTAGTGCTGCCATCAACACTCTGTCCAAGAGCCGATACCGAATCTGCTTCACGTCGACTCCTGCTCGAGGTCTATCTGCAACGGACTTAATCCTGCAAGCACGTCTTGGACAACAACTGTGTCCAGCAAGAGGAGTCATGCAGCAAAAAGCTCTTCTACTTCAGCCTGTTACCAAACAGCACATTCCCTCATGCAACCTTCAATAATGGAAATAAAAGATTAACTAAGTACAAACGAAGGCTGTTATCGTGTAAGATTAAAACAGTTCATGAAAAACAAATAACTTTTAAAATGCTTGAAATCACAAGTTACAAAATAGAAAAATGAACAGTAAATAAAGTCTTGAACAGGGGAGAACAGAGTATGGATTCAAGTGGAAGAAGTTGTGGAACAAAGAAATAATTATGTAATGTTAGAGGAAATGAAAACATAATCACATAAAGCAGTAAACAGGAACATAAAGAAAGAAAAAAATAGATGATTCAATCCCAGCCTCATGGCACAGCACTTGTGATGCAAACCACTACTCCCACTTCACTCGCATCCTACTACACCTCCAACTTCTATACAGTAACCTTGCGGTGAGACCAGGATTCGGTAGTAGCTTTACTCCTTCCTACCACGCTTAACATCAGCTCCCCCGAACAACTGCATTAGATGGCACCACTCAACCTGAGCGCACAGCAAAAATAGAGGCGAGCCCGAGAACACAACAGAACAAAAGAAGGAAAATCAAGGATTGTAGTATTGCTCTTTCCTTAGCTTAAAACAGAGAACTAAGTAGTATTGATGTGTAAAGAAGAAATACTCACTGGCTGAAGCAACTAAATAAAGTAATAAAAATAAGACAAGAAACCGAGAAACATAGACAAGGCAGTAACAAAACCGAGAGAAGAAAAATATAGAGGTTAAAATTAAAACAGCCAACATAAACATCTGGTGCAGAAATACGAGGAAGGATTATGGCTACTGTCACCAGCCACCCTTCTCTCCCACAATGTGAGGCACATAGAAGCAAGAGAATATAAAAATTAAAGGTGCAAACCGAGAGAAACTATAAAAAAAAAAAAAACAAAATCTAAGCTTTTCATAAAAATGGAAATTACTATGAACAGTAACTAAACAAAAATGAAAAATTAAATATGGCTAACGGGAAAGCTTTTAAAGAATACAAGAAAAACTATTCTAAAACTATTCTAACACTACTCCTACCCTAAATTACTTCTATTCTACCCTACCTACTTTCTACCCTACCTACTTCTACCCTAAAAACTACTTGATTTTTCAATTGCTCATCATGTTCTATTTATACACAAACTTGGGGCTACAATGGTATTTTTAATCCTAGATGAGTTGGCATTGTTTGGCCACTTGTCTTCATTCCATTTGCTGCAGAGTAGATATTTCTACATCATTCGTCTTCTAGTCCACTTGGCTGTGCAGTGTGGCATGGTGTGTGTCTTACAGAAGGTGGACACGGTATCCGTCGATCTTATCTTCTCGAGGAGAATAAAATACGAACACCCGGCATCACATGTGTCTAGACGAATGGTGACTCAGACTGCGAAATGGTGGTGGTCAGTCTCCTTTTAGCTCGTTTTCAGCCCATTTTCGATTGAAATTCATCCAAATTTAACTTACCTGCACATAAGAGAAATTTAATTAAATTGAGGGGATAATTAATAAAATAGTATGGGGATTAAAATAATTAATTAAGAAATGAAGCACAAATAATTCTATTTTAATAGAATTATCACACCCCCAAACTTGAGTTTTTGCTTGGCCTCAAGCAAAACAAAATACATGTAGGAATGACAAGGACTAACATAATAACTTCCCCAATATTATCCTCAAAGAAAAAGTACCAACTCTGATATCAAAGCTTCACAATTATAAGTCCAACACTCAAAATCATTCAATCATGGGTCCTAACCTAAATTGGACTCCTCGTGAGTGTGTGAAAATGTCAAAGCCACTTCACAGTACATTACTCGGATCAGATTATGCAAACACAGTGAATGCAAAGTCAATGACAAGTGATCATTCCCATAAGTTTGCTTTTCACTTATCTCTCTACTAATGTAGTCACACTTAATCAAAGATCAATAGGACTTCATTAAGCTTGTAATGTAAGGCGAGGGCTAAGGTATGATAAAGTCAATTTAGGTTTAATTACCCCTTAACATGCATTACTTCTAGGATCTTTAATGTAAGAGCTCAAAATTCGTTCCCCCAACTTATTTATTTTGCTAAACATTTTATTCTATTTTTGTATTTTTCTTCTTCTTTTTCTTTTTGTTTTTTTGTAATGTACTCCTTCACTATCACTTAATACCCATATGTACAAAGCTCAAGATATATCCTAATGAATTTTCATTCTTTTTGGGGTAAGGGATAGGAACAGAGTGTTTAAGCTAAGGAAAATTTTGTAGGTTTATTTACAGAGAAAAGCTTCTTTGGCTCAGATGGGTGACTAGGGGTAAAATATGTACAGGGATGGCTAGAAAGACTCAAACGATCTAAAGATGGCCTAAATCATCTCCCTAATTAAGTGTGATTTAATATTTCACTTCGATATAAGATCAAACAAATTCTCGAATATGATGCACATAATCAACTGAGCAAATGCAATCCTCTGTCCACATAAGCTTTCTCTAAATAAATATACAGATTCATGACATGACATGTGCATAAGATGAGGAAATCACAATCAGAATCAAGACAAATTCAAGAATTTAACTTCATGCTTTTCCTATAATCATGCTTCTTATTCAATCAAAGTCAGACTAAATCATGGAGTTGTATCATCGGAATATGGGAAAACTACATGCTAAATAATAAATCATCCCAAAATCAAACAATGTCAGCTCATACTTTCAAAAAAAATTTAATTTTTGCCCAAAAATGCTCAAGTGATATCCTCACCCCCAAACTTAAAGTGCACAGTGTCCTCAGTGTGCAGATAATATCAGAATTGAATCTCAAGAATAGAATACTCCCCTATCTTATGATGAAGAAGAACAGTCAAAGCTTGATTGAAACATACTAGAAAAGCAATCTGCAAAAGAAACAAAGAAAGAAACAACAAAAAAGAAAAAGAAAAAGAACTATACAAAAAGCGAAAAGAAAACTAAAGCCACTTCAAATGCAGCTGAAGAAAACGACACTCAGCAGCAGGGCGAGAAGTAGGAGGGTCAACCAAAGTGGTGACAAAATGCTAACAGTCAAATCCTCCTTAGCTTTATCTACTTCCTTCCTTCTCTCAAATTTCTTATGAAGCATTCTATCTTCCTTAACCTCCATCCTAAAACAATCTTGAGAGTCATCAGGGAACTTCAAAGGTTTGAAAAAATTAAATGTCACCTCCTGATTTAGGACTCTCATGGTTAATTCCCCCTTTTGTACATCAATTAATGTCCTACCAATAGCTAGGAAAGATCTGCCTAAAATAATGGGGACTTCCTTGTCTTCCTCCATATCTAATACAATAAAATCTGCAGGGAAAATAAACTTGTCCACCTTTACTAAGACATCCTCAATGATCCCATTTGGATACTTAATGGATCTATCAGCTAGCTAAAGGGTCACTGTGGTAGGCTGGGCATCCCCTATTCCTAACTTATGGTAAATAGACCAAAGCATCAGATTGATACTAGCTCCTAGATCACACAAAGCTCTACCAAAAAATTGATCTCCTATGGTGCATGGTATGGTAAAACTACCTAGATCTTTGAGCTTAGGGGGTAATGTCCTCTGACTAATGGCACTACACTCCTCAGTCAAGGCCACTATCTCATAATCTTCCAATCTTCTCTTCCACGAGAGGATATCATTCAGGAACTTCACATAACTCGACATTTTCTCTAAAGCATCTGCAAAAAGAATGTTGATGTGAAGCATCTTAAAAACCTCAAAAAATTTAGCGAATTGCTGATCGAGCTTCTGGTTTTGGAACCTCTAAGGAAAACGTACTGGTGGTCTAACTGGGGAAGTGTAGTTGTAACATGTGTAGCATCGGATGAAGAGGAAGGCTGTAAAGAGGAAGGTAAAGATGAAGAAACGCCTAACTTTATTTCCTTTACAGCTTGATCCTGATGTTCCTGCTCTTTCTGAGCTACCTCTTTAGAACCTAGGGATTTTTCAACTATGGACTTTTCAAGATTGGACTTAACTTGTAGATCATCTAGCTCTCTGCCGCTTCGAAGGGTGATGACTTTAACATGTTCCTTACCCTTCCTCTGCCTAACAGGAGGATTAGCTTCAGTATTACTAGGGAAGGTCCCTTCTGGACGCTGGCTAAGAGCACTAACTATTTGTCCAACCTGAACTTCTAAATTCTTGATAGAGGCTGCTTGATTTTACAGCATAGTCATGAACATCTCTTCAAGCGAGGGCTTCTTCTCAGCTATTGGTGCATGTAAATGTTAGGGCTACATAAGTGGTGGTGGTTGTGGATGATATTGAAATTGAGGTGGTTGATGGGGATGGTTAGATTGATGATACACAAACTGTTGAGGTGGTGGTACATGAACTGGTGGAGCTTAAAAACTAGGGGGTCCCACAGGTTTGGAATTAGAAGATTGACCTTGATTTTGGCTCCAGGAAAAATTAGGATGATTCCTCCACCCCAGATTGTAGGCCTTCGAGAATAGGTTGTTCTATTACTTTTGAGATGGAGCAACATACTAAACAGACTCTAAGTTAAGCGGGCGCCTATCTACAGAGTGTGTACCACCATACAGATTGCAATAAATAAAAGGACTTTGGATAGCTAGAACAGGGTTAGGACTATTGGCAAAATTATGCTGGGTACTGAGTGACTCTACCTTTTTCGTAAGGTTGGCTATTTGAGAAGTCAAGGTAGACTGTGTGTCTAACTCATAGATACCCGCTGACTTCTTAAGAAGCTACCTCTCCGAAGACCATTGGTAATTGTTAGCTGCCATCTTATCTAAGAGACCGTAAGCTTCCTCCTCCGTCTTGCACATTAGAGCTCCTCCCAGTCCTATTTTGGCTAGTCAGTTCGTTATAGAAGGTCTGGACTTGTAGCCATAAGGGTAGGCCATGATGAGGATAGTTCCTAAGAAGGTCTTTATATTGTTCCCAAGCTTCATAAAGGGATTCAGAATTGAATTGGGCAAAGGAAGATATGTCACTAAGGAGTTCAACCATTTTTGAGGGAGGAAAGAACTTAGCTAAAAATTGATGGGCTAACTCATCCCAAGTGGAGATAGATCCTGGAGGTAAGGAGGTTAACCAGTGTCGTGCTCTATCCCTAAGCAAGAAAGGAAATAACATAAGCCTCAGTGCGCCATCCGATAATCCATTATGCTTAAAAGTATTGCACATATCTAAAAATTGCCCTAAATGAGCATGTGGGTCATCATGAGGAAGCCCACTGAACTGTAGCAAAGTTTGGATCATCTAGAGGATTGAAGGCTTAATTTTGAAATTCTTTGCAGGGACAGCTGGTGGCCTAATGTCGGTATAATAACCTCCAATAGTCAGAATAGCACAATCTCCTACGGTCCTAATTTCTCTATTCTCAGCCATCGTGTTTTGCAGCGGAGCTAATAATTTCCTAGCATCCTTTCTAATTTTTCTCAGTGGTTATTCTATCTTTGGATCTAAAGGAAGGCAGTCAAAGCTCTTGCCTCTACGCATGCAAACATTAAAAATGTCCTTCGAAATTTTTTTTTAATTTTTTTTAGAGGAAATTTAACTAATCTAAACTAAGGCTCTAAATATTTACAACTAAGTATTTACAAACTAGAATTATACCTAAGCATAATTTCACCGATATTAATTAATGGATAATTGTGAATCCCCGGCAACAACGCCAAAAATTTGGTGTTGACTACGCCCACTCTAAGTGACCTAGACGTGTATCCGCAAGTGCACGGGTCGTACAAGTAATAATGGGATTTGAGTCCAGGATTATCGTCCCACAAAGAATCTAATTAGCCTAATTAAGTACCGGTTAATCTTACCCTAAGTATATCCTAGCAAATTATGAATTTTTAGTGGGTGATCTACTAGGCTACAATTAAAAAGTACTAAAAACAATAAAAATTATAAAATAAAGAAAATAACACAGAGCTAAAATTACTTACAAGGCTCCAAGCAATTAAAAGCAATAACCTACAAAAGATAATTGAAATAGTTAAAATTAATTAATACTAATAAACTAAATTGCAAATATGAAAATAAAGAAACAAAATTAATTAGATTAAAATTAAACAATCCTAAAAAATAAAATATGCATGTAATTAAACTAATTAATAAAAATGCAAATAAAGCTAGCTTAAAATCTAATGAAATAAAATCCTAGAATATTAAGAAAATAACTATAAATCTAAATGTCTAAAATATTGATTCTAAATTAATCCTAACTATAGCTAATTACTAACTTAACAATAAAATCTAAATAATGCATGAGAACTTAATATTTTTGCATTTTTCAATTTAAAATGAAAACTTAAAAATGCATAATATGATTTTATCCCTAATTTAATTTTAAATGCAACACCTAACACTAAAAAAAAAATTAACTAGTGACATAATTAAATCTAAGTTTTGAACTAACAAGCAAAGGAAATATAACTAACATGCAAATTAATTTCAAAATCGAATTTTTTAAGCTAACAAATAATATTGAAAATAAAATATAAAAAATGCATGAAAAATGGATATGTAACCAAAATGGAATGTCAAACATGGCCTTAACCAAATTTATAATCTGCCAACTGCTCGACCATGCACTGTCCTGTACTGTTTCTCTGGTTTGCCATTTTCTACACTGTACACGCATCAATCGTGCCACCTAGCTCCTGCCAATGCTGCCAACAACACCCACATACTGCCTCCCCACTTTGCCTCAGTACTATCCGCTTGCTCCTACATCCAGGTGTTGTCCGTTCCCTGCACTGCACTGCTTCATTCCATGCACATCAACACAGAACAGAATCCTACAGCTAAGGTAGTGCTGCCATCAACACTCTGTCTACGAGCCGATACCAAATCTGCCTTCACATCGGCTCTTGCTCGAGGTCTATCTGCAACAGACTTAATCATGCAAGCACGTCCCGGACAGCAATTGTGTCTAGCAAGAGGAGTCGTGCAGCAAAAAGCTCTCCTGCTTCAGCCTGTTACCGAGCAGGACATTCCCTTATGCAACCTTTAATAATGCAAATAAAAGATCAACTACATACAAACGAAGGCTGTTATCGTGTAAGATTAAAATAGTTCATGAAAAACAAATAACTTTTAAAATGCATGAAATCACAAGTTACAGAATAGAAAAATGAATAGTAAATGAAGTCTTGAACAGGGGAGAACAGAGTATGGATTCAAGTGGAAGAAGTTGTGGAACAAAGAGTTGATTATGTAATGTTGGAAGAAATGAAAACATAACCACATAAAGCAATAAACAGGAATAGAAAGAAAGAAAAAAAATAGATGATTCAGTCTCGGCCTCACGGCATAGCACTTGTGATGCAAACCACTACTCCTGCTTCACTCGCATCCTACTACGCCTCCAGCTTCTGTAAAGCAACCTTGCGGGGTGACCAGGATTCAGTAGCAGCTTTGCTCCTTCCTGTCATGCTCAACATCAGCTCACCCGAACAACTGCGTAAGATGGCACCACTCAACCCGAGCGCACCGCAAAAATAGAGGCGAGGTCGGGAACACAACAGAACAGAAGAAGGAAAATCAAGGATTGTAATATTGCTCTTTCCTTAGCTTAAAACAAAGAACTAAGTAGTATTGATGTGCAAAGAAGAAATATTCACTGGCTGAAGCAACTAAATAAAGTAATAAAAATAAGACAAGAAATCGAGAAACATAGACAAGGCAATAACTGAGAGAAGAAAAATATAGAGGTTAAAATTAAAACAGCCTACATAAACATCTGGTGCAGAAATACAAAGAAGGATTATGGCTACTGTCACCAGCCACCCTTCTCTCCTATAATGTGAGGCACACAGAAGCAAGAGAATATAAAAATTAAAGGTGTAAACCGAGAGAAACTATAAAAAAAATCTAATCTTTTCATAAAAATGAAAATTGCTATGAACGGTAACTACACAAAAATGAAAAATTAAATGTGGCTAACGGGAAAGCTTTTAAAGAAAACAGGAAAAACTATTCTAAAACTATTCTAACACTACTCCTACCCTAAATTACTTCTATTCTACCCTACCTACTTCTACCATAAAAACTACTTGATTTTTCATTTGCTCATCATATTTTATTTATACACAAACTTGGGAGTACAATGGTAATTCTCAATCCTAGATGAGTTGGCATTGTTTGGTCACTTGTCTTCATTCCATTTGTTGCAGAGTAGATATTTACACGTCATTCGTCTTCTAGTCCACTTAGCTGTGCAATGTGGCCCGGTGTGTGTCTTCCAGAAGGTGGGCACGGTATCCGTCGATCTTATGTTTTCGAGGCGAATAAAATACGAACACCCGGCATCACACATGTCCAGACGAATGCTGACTCAGACTGCAAAATGGTAGTGGTCAGTCTGCTTTTAGCCCGTTTTCAGCCCATTTTCGATTAAAATTCATCCAGATTTAACTTACCTGCACACAAGAGAAATTTAATTAAATTGAGGGGATAATTAATAAAATAATATGAGGATTAAAATAATTAATTAAGAAATTATGCACAAATAACTCTATTTTAATAGAATTATCACACAGATGTTTATCTGCATGCATATATTGCTTTATAATCTCATTTCGAATTTGTTTTAGACTAATTGGAGCATATAGCTTATTTAGCTTATGCTTAGTGTTTTTGGATTTAAGCATAAACTGCTTTTTGTCTCAATTGTTATATGACTTTTGGAAACGTGACTTTCGAATGTTTTATCGTTTATGGGCATTCTTTGTTATTCCCGATAGAGCACATGAAGATAACCTTGAATTTTCAACTCTTATACGTCCAATTTGGCTTGTCGACATTATCATGACAGGTTTCAGTTTTGTCTAATCACTAGGATTGCAGATCTATGATCATAGGTAGCACCCTAGTTTTTGGGGTAGTTTCGGTTCACTAATAACCATATTGAAAAAGTCTTTATTGGGATATACTTGTTGACTTCGTCTATATTTGTACTATCTAATCATCAAACTTTGTGAATAATATATCGAACTATATGGTTTCAAAATTATTTTTTGATAAATGAACATGATACGAATTTCATCAAACCATACGTCTTTAATTCGGTTTATTGAACCTTGTGAAAGTATATGGGAAATGTGTAGTAAAATGTATTTTAATGCAAGTGTTCGTTTTATGAAAAGATTGATTGATTTGGATAAGAATATCAAATGGATAAGTGATCCTTGGGGTGCAAGTAGCATCTTCAGGTACAAATTAATTTTTTTGATGCGAAGTAGCATCGCATAGATAAATCGGGTCCTAGGGCAAGAATCAAATGATGTCCAAGAATCCTAAGTGTTATAAGTATGTGAAAATATCGGTAATAAGATTATCGAAAATGATATGTTCTTATTTAAACATTATTTTGTATTACATTTGCATCTCGATGCATATTATGATTTAGCTTGCATTGGTTTATACCTGTACTAAAGAAGCTTTAAAATCTCACTGATGGCATGTTTTGAAAGTATGTAAGATATACATCTCTGTGTTTTGGATTTAAGCTAACTCTGTTTTTATCCACATTGTGATCAGAACTGACTTTAAAACATGTAGTCTAAAAGCTTTTACAGCTAAATGTTTTGCCTTAGCTGATAGGTGATAAGAGTTAGCCATGACCGATTTAAGCCCATGCTAGTAGGGTATATAATAGTAAGCAATGATGGAGCCTGCTATTGGCGATAGAAATAGCAACGTTTCGGCCCTTGCTAACGGGGTATATAATAGTTAGCAATGTTTCGACCCTTGCTGACGGGATATATAATAGTTAGCAATGTTTCGACCCTTCCTGACGGGGTATATAATAGTTAGCAATGTTTCGGCCCTTGCTAACGGGGTATATAATAGTTGGCAATTTTGAGCCCTGGTAACAAGTTATAACAGTTAGCAATAGTCATGTATTTCGAGGTTCTAATATTTCCCTAATCACGGGTTAAAATATTGATCATATGAAATATGTTTTAAAATGTAAAATGTATTTTGAAATGTGAAAAATGTTTTAAAGTATGAAATATGTTTTCGAAAATATTTTACAAACATGAGCATAGTTCATAGAACATATCCTAACGATGTGAAATAAATGTATTGTGGCCCCTACTAACGAGGACGATAATAGTAATGATGTAGTCTCAGCTGACAGGATATAATAGTCAATAGTGTCTCTGCTAACATGTTAGAATAGTTAGCAAAGCAAATATGAAATACATTTCAAATTGTGAAGCATGTTTTGGAATATGAAATATGTTTTGAATATATGAATATATTTCGATGTGACATATTTCGGTTAAGAAATATGCTTCGAATGTGAAATGTGTTTCGAATAAGGAATATATTTCGATATGTGATATGTTTTCAAATTGTATGATGTGATCTTGAAAAATTGTTGTTTTTTGAGAATAAATGTGGATGTAAGCAATTCAAGAGAGAAGAGCTTACATGCTTTGATTGCATTGAACTTTAGTTTTCTACATTCAACTATGTTTCAAATTTGAACTCCTATGGGTATGTTCAGTTCAGGTGGTTAGGTTTGATGGCCAATTAAGGTATTTCAAAATACCTCTCTGCCTGAAAAACTTGACAGTGTCTAGATAATATTCTAGTCCATAAACCCAAGAAAGTTATAACTTTCAATAAGTTTCGAAATGTGATTCGGATAAGTGGTAAGAAAGAATGATCGAATGGGAATACATTAGACATGCATTAGAAATTCAGTATTTTGTATGCTATTACCTCTATGCTTGTATGGTTTGCTTACTGAGCTTTCTCCAAAGCTCACCCCTTTCTATTTTCCATCACAGGTTCAGACTAGAGGTGCATTGGCATCAATATCAGTATCGGCTTCAAAGTAAATGTTTCGAGATCTCGCAGCTTATATCAATATATTTATTTAAACTGTTTAATTGTACTTATTTTCAAATAGTTATCCTTCAGTGTATGTGTCAGGATGTATATTGAATTAAGACATGATTATGAAAGTTAATAAGGAATTAGACTAGGACCTTAGGTTCACAATCTTAAACCAAGCTAGGTAGTTTGAGACCTAGAAACATTGTAAGACTGCACTCACATGACAAACAAGTGTTAAAAGAAAAAGGAAAAATTTAGCCCAAATTTTCATACTATCAGTAATAAATTATTAAAAATTCGAGTCCTTCGGGACATGATAAGAATTACTAAAAAAAAATTAAATGTAAACTATTATAGACTACTATGCACATGATCCCATACACCATGATTCTCATGATTAGCTATTTTCCACAGTAGCTCAAGTCATTATGCCTTCACTTGTTTCACGACCCTCCATGACTTAACCAAAACCACTATAAATTTTTTGCATTTTTAACTTACCTTTCCTCTCTTCAATGGTTGGGCTGTGATTTGATGTTAGCTTCCTCGCATACCATATCATCCATTATCATACATACATGTTAATATACTGTTACTGACTATAACTTCTTTTTATAATACATGTGAGATCATATAAAAGCTAATACAAATACATTCCCCATAATATATATCGCATACAGCACTGTGCTATTTCTATGTTTAGATACATAACCGTACAAAATATGTATACCTATCAATCGATAGGAACTAGCGGCAGACAACAGGAATACTATCCCTCAAATGCTCTCACTCTACTGTTGATACTCTATAGAGAGATGTAAAAGAAAGGGGGGTGAGCATACAACGCGCTCAGTAAGGAAATCAGGCAAGCAAGTAGACATCTACACTATCTACTCAAAATAATGTTATGCCTCAAAAATATCATTTCCTTAACTCACTTTAAAAGCATGTCTTTAAATATATATATATATATATATATACTTGTACAGATTAAATCCCATGTACAGAAATCATGCTTGCTTTCTCAAATGTAGGCATGTAGTGCAAAATAATGCATCTTTATAATATCACAATGCCTTTAGATAAATCATGCCATGTATATTTAAATCACATTAAATATGGCATTTAAGTTATCCACATCACAACAATCGGATTTCGACCCATCCCTCAGGTCTATCCATAAATAAATCAGTCAATCAAGTGATATATCATGTGAGACTCTGTGGTGAAATGCAATAATATCCTGGACTATGTGTCACGACCCAATTCCATTCTCTTCAATCGAAAATCACTGAAAATTTTTCGCGTTTTACTGTTACCTTACCCGGTCGTGAACTAAACTCACCACACACTATTGGGCTGTGAGTCAATAATAAACACCACATCTCATTCATTCTCAATTAATTAAAACGATGTCATACATGTGCATTTAATCGTGTACTTATACGAATACATGTTTTACTGACATCTACATCCCCCATAAGTACAACTCAACAGAATACTGTGCTTTTACATTGTTTAGATACAAAAAGAATCACTGTGTATATACCTTTAAGCGATGGAGATGCAGCGGAGTCCAAAATACCACGCCTCAGTCCTCACTGGGCTACTATGCACGCTCTGTAGGGGGGAAAATAGAGTGGGATGAGCAACCACACGCTCAGTAAGGCAATAATGCAAGCATGGTAGATAACTACTCTATCTACATGCTGATAGTGTTATGCATAAATCATTTATAGTAGGAGCATGAGGAATAAAACTATGCCATGTGAGTATACATATATATCATGTATCAAAATCATGTGCATTGGCATATAAAACATGGTAGAAACATCATGTATAAATCATCTCATGCTCAATCTCATTTAAATTCATAAAAAGGGCAATTCATTTAGAAACCTCCTTTTTGAACCAACAACATAAACCCCTTTCTCAACACATAATTACCACCAAATCAACTCACAATCACCACCACATTTTTCATTTCACAATTCACGCATGTGTATAAAAACTAGGTCACTATATCAAAAGTGCCTATGTGGACTATTACATCATAATTCATCCCAGACCACACGCATCCGGGTGTGCGGGGTATCACGCTGGCACGAAGATGGATTATCCCTCGCCAGACTTTCTCACCACATAACCATCATGCGGTACCTCGTACTCCATGTGATATACACGGTACAGCGTACTCCGCAACTCATATCTTGATTGGGGGTGCCATTCCTAGGTCTTATCTACCCCATACCAAGAGCTTTCCATATTCCGTGAAGGAGAGCCTCCCTGCCGAATAGAGCCTCCCCGCTTAACAGAGCCTCCCTGCCTCCTCGGGCTTAAGGATGTTAGCTTAAGGATGTAGGGCTTAAGGATCCTTCCGTAAGAGAGCCTCCCCACCGAACAGAGCCTCCCCGCCTAACAGAGCCTCCCCGCCTCGTTGGGCTTAAGGATGTTGGCTTAAGGATGTAGGGCTTAAGGATCTTACCGTACCCATGTAGGAGAGCCTCCCTGCCTAACAGAGCCTCCCCGCCCCTCCAGGGCTTAAGGATGTTGGCTTAAGGATCCCACCGTAAGAGAGCCTCCCCACCAAACAGAGCCTCCCCGCCTAACAAAGCCTCCCCGCCTCTTTGGGCTTAAGGATGTCGGCTTAAGGATGTAAGGCTTAAGGATCTTACTATAACCATGTAGGAGAGCCTCCCCGCCTAACAGAGCCTCCCCGCCTCTTTGGGCTTAAGGATGTTGGCTTAAGGATCCCACCGTAAGAGAGCCTCCCCACCGAACAGAGCCTCCCAGCCTAACAGAGCCTCCCCGCCTCTTTGGGCTTAAGGATGTCAGCTTAAGGATGTAAGGCTTAAGGATCTTACCCACTTTCACAACCTTATACGTATCCCATTGTGTAAACTTGTGCGAGCAAAGCTCTAGCACGACTCAAGCATCTTCTTATAAAGAGGCGCGTACGAGCATAGCTCTAGTACGGTTATCCTCATAAGACAACCACTCAAAATCCACGTACGAGCAGAAGCTCCAGTACGGTTTATAAATATCATTATAGTTTCCAAATCAGGGTACGAGCTAGGCTCCAGCACGTTTCATACAAATGAAAACATAGAAATCCAGCGCGAGCGAGGCTCTAGCGCGATTTATGTCATACAATTTTGATAGGCGGCTCATATACAATTTATCAATCCCGAAAATCGGGTTTAGCACTCACAAATGCTTTTCCACAACAACTATACAATACTAGCCGACCTATCTACACGCTTGCTTAAAACCAAGCAATTTCGTTTTGAAAAGCATCAAAACAATAGATTTATGCAATTATTAGCCTTACTATCCCATTTCATAAAATCCACTTCAAAACCAAATCACGCATATACTCATCATCATTCACGAATACCATCAATCATTTATTTGAGCAACCATGCATTTCATAAAACACCCAATATTCACCCACAAGTTCAAAGTACGAGCAACTACCTCTATATACTCACAAAATTCCCTTACCTGGAATCGCGATGCGTGATTCCATTTCCTTAAGCTGCTTACTCGTACGGTTCGTTTCGTCTTCAACGAACTCTTCGGGACTGCACGAAAATCGTATCCCGCATTATATTCGATCCATACAATGCAACCCTTGTGCTTGCTATATCCAATTTAATCTATAGCCTCTATTAAAGCTTATATGGCCTCGTTTCATCACTTTACCCACAACTCGAGTCTATGGATCTTCTTAGGCCTATTAACTTATTCAAAATCGATATTAAATCGACATTGAGCTCATAGTGTTCATATTTCATGAATTCCCTCACTATGGCATTTATCACTCATATACATACCCATTTTCACAATTCCTCCAACTCACCATGTAATTCCATTTAACCATCTAAAATCATAAACATTACTCCAATAACAACTTTAGCATGCCATAAACCATAAGCTCATTCAATCCCACATATCCTCACATTATACCCATTTTAGATTTCTAGGTCACACCAATTCCACTACATTCCTAGGTAGTTTATCCATCAATACTCATATCAATCAACTCCAAAATCAATTAAATAGCTAATGCATTTGGATTGGAGTGTTAGAATCTTACCAATGTGATTTCTCTTCTTGCTCCAATTGGTAATGCCTTTAACTCCTTCAATTCCAAGAATGGGAAAATGCCCTCTCACTATGTTGTTCTTCTCTTTGATAGGAACAACTTTGCCTCTAATGATCTCTCTCCAAATCTCACTGAAAATGGCTGATTTTAGAGAGGGAAAATTAGGTTTTTGGGGTTGAAATTGTAAGGTTAAGTGTTTTTCCGAGATTTTTAGATTTTCAGCTTTCCTTATATAGAAATGGCTTGAGGAGATCGATCTGGTCCAAGAGGAGATCGATCTGGTCCCTTAAAATCCCTCTTTTTCACGGCATTTTTAAGCCTGAGATCGATCTGTCGAAGCAATCAGATCGATCTGTTGAAGCATGAGATCGATCTGTCTAAGCATGAGATCGATCTGGTCCCAAACAGAGAGCTAAGGAGATCGATCTGGCTCCATTGGAGATCGATCTGCTCTATTCTTTTGCCCAAATAAGAGCATTCCGACTCTTCCAGATTGATCTCTCATCCTATGAGATCGATCTGGACCTCATGTTTTCCAGATTTCCTGCAGTTTCCTTGCTGCAACTCATACCAACACACCCTTAATCTATTGCCATGGCCATTTTCTCATCCATCCACCTTTATAACTTGAAAATGGCATCCATTCATACCTTATGCATATTGAAACTTGTGTGCATTCATTGTATGTCCAAAGGTATGCTACATGAAACCAAATGGAAGCATAACTCCATTCCATTTTACCACACTACTCCTCATGAGTTTCAATCATATCCATCTCTTGCCGGAACTCATTTCTTCATATTCATACTCAATGAAACTTGTATGTACGTTACAATTCATATTACACATACATACATTGAATCCATGGACTTACATCAATCATACTTTACATTACAAGTCCATTCATATTATTTGATCCAATTATACACATTACCATTATACATATACGGGGTCTTACACTATGGCCATATCCTATAATGGTGATCCCAGGCTACACGAAATTCTTGTGTGCGGGGCATCACTGCTGCAACGGGAGGGGGGTCAGTCCATCACAACCGCCAGCTATATCCTCCTCAACTCCACAACACCACACGGTACAGTGTACTCCATGCCACTCGCAAGGTACAACGTACTCCGTGGACCCTACATCACCGTCGGGGTGACTGCCATAGGTCTTAGCCCTCAAACAATGGAATATTATACCACGTCTCTAAATCCACATGCGAACCTCTCATAGTGTGACACTAGTCTACACGAGGAAATCAAGCGTGGTTTTCAACATGTATTATATATCACATAAATTACAGTGCGCGCCTTTGAGCGCGACTC
Source organism: Firmiana major (assembly GCA_033439115.1). Taxonomy (NCBI): domain Eukaryota; kingdom Viridiplantae; phylum Streptophyta; class Magnoliopsida; order Malvales; family Malvaceae; genus Firmiana; species Firmiana major. The sequence goes on along the minus strand of CM065907.1, from coordinate 34,502,502 downwards.
ACAGTCGACACTCTGCTCAAATACTGTTTCACATCACAAACTCAACTCTAGTGCGAGTAAACCGCCAGCAACTAGGTCATGCATAGTTCATGTTTCAAATCAACTACGAGCAATAGCTCCAGTACCATGCTATGCACAAAACTCATCAAATCAAGTACGAGCAATAGCTCAAGTACTATGTCATGTATCTTATGTAAAATTCGAGTACGAGCTAATCGCTCCAGCACTCTATCATGCATAAATCACATAAAATTGAGTACGAGTAATAGCTCCAGCACTCTATCATGCATGTCATGGAAATCTAGTGCGAATCACAATCCAGTACTAATATATGTGGAAAATATATGAAATCAAGTGCGAGCTATGCTTTAGCACAACTTATTCTCACATAATTCGATAGATGGCTCTTTAAAAATGGATGATTTTCAAAACATTAAAATCAACACGATAAAGTGTGCTTAATTCATATCAACCTTAAAATCATTAGCCCATCTATTTATTCTTCTGCTAAACAGCAGTAAAACACTCAAAATGGTGGTTTCCATGCTTTTTACAACTTTTCACAAAAGTTGACTTTTTTCCTAACTAAGGGCAAAATCGTAATTTGCCACTATCGGGTCACAATAATTATTATTCACTTTCTCTGACCCTCAGAGTTTTTAAGTGAATGTAAAAGTAGATGAAAATATGTGCAGGTATCTCTAACTACTCACAAAAGCCCCTTACCTGCAATCACTCGAGAAATTTTACTTTCTCAACGCTGCTCGATCCAACAGTCTGATTTGCTCCTCCATTCATCTCTGGAGCTGCATATAACCATTTATCAGGTTAATTATATTTTTTCTACTGTATTTCACAATAAATACAGCCTATTTCCCTTAATGGGCTTTAATAAACCTTAATGGGCCTAACTATGCCTTAAGCCCATTTCCATTTTACTATTCATTTTCGTTGGGCCTATTGGGCTTATAGGGCCCACCAACTCTTATTGGGCTTGTCCTAGACCCATTACATCACATTGGGCCTAAAATAATTGGGCTTAGCCCATTGGACCTCTCGGCCACATGCCATGGCCGAGAGCACTCTATGCCGTCAGTCACACCATGGCATGTCGTCCATGTCCATTTCCTTAGCCAATTCACTTAGGCATTTTCACAAACACTTGGTTGGCAATGTTCTTAGGCATCACATAGTTCATTTAGGCATTTTATCAAACACCTTGATTGCCAACTTAATACATGTATTAATTAATCAAATTGATTAATTCTAACTATACCATAATCATTAACACATGTACATTAACTCATTTATGCCTTAATATCATATGGGCATTCATCAATATTTCACTACTTACTCTCGGCCTAACCATGATCATAGTGATTTCGTATGTTTCAATGTTTAAAGCATATACCAATATACTTAAAATCATTCATACATTAACATATATGAATTTAAAAGCTTGAAAATATACCTAGTATTTGTGTTCACTCTTGGCCAAAACTTTGGAGCCTCACGGTTTACACACTATGGCTTCTTGATAGCCAATTCCAACATATGTTACTCTCCTCTCAATTTGGAACAACTTTCATGAAAATGCAAGTTCCAAATATGCCTAAATCCTAGTGATTTCTAGTGAGAGAAAGCTTGGATAAATGTATTTCAATGGTTTCCTTGTGTAGCCGAGAATGGTATGGTGAAGATGGCAATGGTGTGGCTGATTTTATAAGCCATTTACTTAGCCATTAAGCCTTACTTTTCAGCCATTAAAATTAACTTCCTAAGGTTTAGTTATGAGTCACCTAATGAGTCATCTAATGAGTCATAGTTAGCTTTAACTATGGTTAGATATTTACCTAATGGACTTTACAATTGGGCCTCTCGGTTGGGGTTTTCTTAATAGGCTTTTGGGCTAAAATTTTTACTATACCTCGGGCCTTTTATTGTCTCAATATTTGGCCTATCAATCGGTACAACAATTCGATCTAAGGGACCTAAGAATTTCAATCTACATTTAGTATACCTTAATGGGCTTTAAAATCTTCACTTTAGGCCCATTATGTTTTTAACCATTAATTTAAATCTGGAATCCTTCCGAATAAATTTTCCTTACTTCTGGGGATGATTATCTTGTATTCTGACTAAGAATATTTTTTCTCAATTTTTTTCTCTATACTTAGGTTATTTCCTAACCATGGTTAGTCAACTATGGTAAAAGTCTACTTTTCTTAACTATAGTTGACTGTTTCCTTAATCATTGACCAAGTTGACTTTTTCTCAAAATTTTGAAAGTGTCATATCTTATGTTTTACACTCTCGTCTTTACGTTTCAGCCATTTTCGATAGATAAATACACCCGAAACACCTTCAATACTTTAACTCGCTAAAAAGGTCCATTTTACCCTTTTTAGCTTTTACTCTCGTTCTTTGTGTTCAGAACTAAATCAAACTGACTTTCCTTCATAAGCTCTCTATATTTTCTCATTTTAAGTTCTTATTTTTAGTCAGAATGATTTAGATCCACTCGGTTTAGCCTGTGACTCTTATAGCTCACATTAGGCTTTTTTGTAGCTTATGCGTGTTAAATCATTTCACATACTCTTTAAATCTAGTAAATACTCTTCTTATGATTCAACTATAATAATAGAGTGTTCATACACATAGGAATCATAAGGAACAGGCTACATAAAATATGGGTCTGACACTTGTCATCATTCTCCCATGTCTTAGCTACTTAATCAGTTGTCAACTTGGCTCCATAGTCATCGTTTCCTCCCTTATGCTTCATCTTCAGCTCCATGCTTAGCTCGTGACAACTAGTTTCTTTCTTCAGCTCTCTACTTGTCTTACTAGACTCATAATTTGTTTTCTTGTATTTTACCCCATCCTCCAATTTCATTAAACTAGTCAATGTATATAGCTTGTGCTGCCCCAACCTATTATTGTTAATGGAAAAATATTAGTTAGAGAAACAATTGAACAAAACCTAATAACTTTATGGAATTTGTTAATATGTGATGACAATTGAGGGTCAGGGAAGCTAGATCTAAGAGAAAGAAAAGAAGAGAGGACCTAAGCTGAGGGGTTAAAGAGGCAAAAGTGGGCTTAAGTAATGGGTAGGGCTACAAGCATAGGGGATCAGGAACAGGTTAGGGCTTGAGGGATTTAGCCTGAGGCAGGGGAGTCTCATATGGATCTAAGATAGCGATAGGAATACAGAGAGTAGGGGCTTAGAGAGAGAAGAAAAGAAGTGAAAGAGGGAAAGAAAGACGGGGAGATAAGGTTTTATGTTATTAGGTTTTAGCGACGGAATTGACAATGCAAATTTCTTCTTAAACGATTCATTTTTTATTATTTTTTTGATAATGAATGATTATAGACAGAATTTTGTAGCTGCTTCCGAAGCTAAATTTTCAAAAGTATACTTTTCACTAAAAGGAACTTTTACCAACAAAATTTCATCAGTAAAATGGGAAAAAATAATTTTAGAAAAAACAATAAATTCTTTAGAAAACAAAGAGGTTTTTTTTTTTGAAAAACAATAAATTCTTTAGAAAACAAAGAGGCAAATATTCATTCCTGAGCGATAGAATTTCCGTCAGAAAATTTGTCACTAATGGTAAGAAAAGTGAGTAGTCATTAGCAACAAATTTCCAATAATAAATTCCATCAATAAGGGTCTTCCACCAAAAAATATATATATATATATATATATTGGAATTAGCTATTAGCAATAGAATTTTCATCAAAATTTCTGTTGCTAATGGATTTTTTTCCTCTTAAAACTTTTAAGAAAAAAATTAAAGAATGGGAATTAACTATTAGCGACAAAAATTTCATCAAATATTTTGTCACTGATGTTTTTTCCCTAAAATATTTTTTGAAGAATAAAATGGGAACTAACATTTAGTGACAACATTTCGCCTATTTTTTGTAACTGATTTCCTATAGAAAATACTTCTATTGTAAAGGTTTGTTATTAGCTGTGAAATTTCTTCGCTATATCTAAAAAAAATCATTACCAATTTCTGTTGCAAATCGGTCATTAGTCCGTCACTAGTACCCTTTTTTTGCATGGAAAAAATATGTTGCTAAATTCTCATTGCTTAAAGCTATTTCTCTTATATTGTGACTTATTTTTATGTTTCATATATCTTTAATAATCCTTTCAAAAAAGATATAGTTTATCCAAAATGGTACACTTGGAAAATCTCAAAAATTGGTTCTCCAACATCATTATAGTTAATAACACTATCATTCAATTTATTAACTTGATCAATGATGGGTTTAGATTTCATAATTTTAAAGTTTACATAATTGTTCACAAGGAAAAACTTGTTTTTGATACCTTCATGCTTATACATATTTTCAGTTAAATATCTCAATTCTAATGCTAACTTGTGTTTGTGAAACATATTGAAAAAGGAGTTGTTAAGTGCTTGAAAGATATTAAGATGACATATACAATCATCTTCAATCCATTTTTGTTGTTTGGTTGTAAGTTATTCCTTATCACTTACTTCTAGAGGAAAGTACTCATGAAATACATATGCCACCATTAATAGACTCACTTAATATTAAATCTTCATACTCCATGATTTGTAATTCAATCCATTAAGCATATCAAGTTTTTCCACTTGTTAAACTCTAAGATTGATTGTTGTAATCACCATCTTGAAGAACTATTATTCTTAACTTGTTGAATATGAGTGTGGTTGGTGACTATAGGCATTAGAAAAAATAATTAATTAATATTATTAGTTAATTAAATTAAATATTTAATTAATTAATAATTTTTAATAAATTGCTTATAAATAAAAATTATTAACCATTTGTATTATCTCTAATTAAATTAAATTAATTAGAGATAAATCCTAGAGTGATCGAGTCCCTTTGGAACTCTCTATCACCAAGCATTATAACTAGAGAGCTCCTATAGGGGGAGAGGACACTCAGAAGAAGCACACAGAAGACACAGAAGAAGAGCAAAATACACAGAGAAGAGAAGTCCCAGCCTCCTCAGAGAATTGAAAGCCCGCAGAATACCCGTTGTCCTCCGATCAAGCCTTTCTTCAACAAAGCCGCCATAAATCCACGAGAGGACAACAAGTCACAGACCGTTCTCTCAACGATCAGCCACGCCGCTGCAAACTTAAGAGGAACAACAAGCCTTTGCCTGTTTCTCTCAACAATCACTCTTTTCACTACGTCGGGATTAAGCGTCACGCCCTCGACAAGTTCACGAGGAATAACAAGCCTTCGCCGGTTCCTCTCAACACCACTCTATCGGGATTAAGCGTCAAGCCCTTGACAAGTGCATTTTAGGAGACCGAATCAGAGGATCATTCTTTTTGTAAAGAATTTAAAATAGAGACTTGTACTCACACATAAATAAAAAGATTAAATTTTGTCAATATTCATGTTCTAATTTTCTAGACGTACAAAATTTGTGTATACAAATTTCTGGCACACCCAATGGGACATCTCTGCCTCTCATCTAGTTCTCCGTCAGCAATTAAAATCAATCAGTCATTCAGATCTATGGCACCAAAGACCGCCGCACCAAGTTACAAGTTCAATCCTGCCGCAACCGTGCAACCCGGCTACACTGGACCAACGACTCGTGCTAGAGTACAATATCTTGCTACCCAAGGTCAAGATTTAGTTGGGTCAACCAACATTGCTGCTCATCAACCTGTCATCTTGATGGGTCTTTTGGCAGGAAGAAAATCTGCTTCACAAGTACCAACAGAACAATCGACGTCTACTCTCCCTTCTCTACAAACCATGTCTGCAATGGTTACTAATGCAACTACCCTAAAGGAAAGGATCACTGAAATGGAGAGGATGATGTCAACTTTACACAAGATAGTAGAAGACAAGGATGCTAAAATTGTAATGTTGAAAAGTCAATTGGAAGGTCAACACTATGAAGAATCCAATGATAACCAGGCACCAAACAAACCAACTACTGAAGCCGCTAGGAAACTTAAAGCAGTTCATGATGTTGAGAATCCTGAAGCGAATGGGTCATCCTCAATATCAGTCGGGTCATTGTCTGTTCAACAATTGCAAGAGATGATTGTGAATACCATCAAGGCTTAGTATGGTGGATCATCATCTAAGTCCTATTATGCATACACTAAACCGTACACAAGGAGAATTGATGATTTAAGGATGCCAAAAAATTATCAACCTCCTAAGTTCCAACAGTTTGGTGGGAAGGGAAATCCACGTCAACACGTGGCCTATTTTGTGGAAACATGTAACAACGCAGGCACATATGGAGATCTTCTGGTTAAACAGTTTGTAAGGTCACTTAAATGAAATGCCTTTAAATGGTATACTGACCTGGAATCTAAGTTCATTGATAGTTGGGAACAACTCGAGAGGGAATTCCTCAATCGTTTCTTTAGTACTCACCGCACAAAGGAAGGACGAACCAGTCGTTGACTACATCAATAGATAGAAAGCGTTAAGTCTTGATTGCAAAGATAAGCTCTTTGAAACTTCTGCTGTTAAGATGTGTATCCAAGGTATGCACTGGGAACTCATTTACATCCTTTAAGGAATAAAGCCGCATACTTTCAAAAATTGGCCACCCGTACTCATGACATGGAATTGAGTATTACTCACTCTGGTAATAAAAGTTCTTCGATTCTTGATCCTATGAAGGATAAGATGGATTTCAAGAAGGTAGAGAAGCCTTTAAAGAGCACTACTACGGATTCTATATTTGTTAAGACTAAACCTCTAAAATTTTCCTCCAAAGGCACTAAGAAAACTGAGGAAAATATCAGGCGACCTCAAGTGAGAAATAAACAATGCATGACCTTTGAAGAAAGAGAAACAAAGAAATATCCTTTCCCTGATTTAGATGTGCCTGATATGTTGGATCAACTCCTAAACTAGAAGCTGATTGAACTTTCGAAGTCCAAAAGGCCAAGAGAAAAAGGAAAAGTTAACGATCCAAAGTATTGCAAGTATCATGGCATCATTGGTCACCCCACTGAAAAATGTTTTGACCTAAAAGATTTGATAATGAAGCTAGTAAATGAGCGTAAGATTGAACTTGATATGGAAGACATAGTAAAGTCAAATTATGTTACTTTCACTTCTTTATCTATAAAAGATATAACGTATCAACTGATACAATTTGGATGTTTAGAACCTGTTGCCCTGTCGGTTGTGGTAACGAGTTCAATTACTAGCTCTCTTAAAGACGTTGAATCTGCTACGGATGATGAAGAACAATGGACATTGGTAATGCGACGAAAGTTACGAAAGCGATATGTCTGATTCACAAATGCTTCTTTTCAAAAGGGAATTTAGTAGATAAATAACTCGCATCCACATTGGGGACAGAAGAAAACTATTAAGCATCCCTAATCCCAAAATTTTTTAAATCAAGAAGTCTTGAGGCAAAAGCCTCGGAAACAAATAACACTAGAAGAGTTCTTTCCTAAAGGTTTTCTTAGGGAAGAGCAAATGAGTGTTGGCATTCATATGGTTTCGTTTAAAGAGGAGTCAAAGGGAGAAAGCTCAAAGGCTATTAAGGCTCGAGGCAATAGCCAGACAAAAACAGTCTAAGAAGAATACCTTAAGATCTTAAAAGGGATCTCCTCTCATCTTACCATCTACGAGCTATTGCAGTATCTAAAGGTAACACGTGATGCGATTGCGCATGCTTTAGAAAACTCATAAATTTACACTGCACATCTTCCAGCTCCTACGAAACCTACTTCAGATGATAGTTTTTGTGACTACTGCTTGAAAACTCTTATATTCACAGATGAAGATCTGTTGTTAGGATCAAAACCACACAATCGACCACTTTATGTTTATGGATACATTCGAGATCAAAGGGTGAATCGCATGTTGGTCGATAATGGGTCTGTAGTTAATATCATGCCCAAAGCAATAATGGAGGAACTTGGCATAACAATTAATGAATTGTCTAAAAGCCGACTTTTGATCCAAGGTTTCAATCAAATGGAGCAACGTGCTTTGGGAATAATACGAGTGGATGTTATAATCGGTGAATTAACGTCAAGTACAATCTTCCATGTCATCGACGCTAGAACTACATATAAGTTGTTTCTTGGACGTCCTTGGATTCATGTAAATGACGTTATACCTTCTACACTTTATCAATGCTTAAAGTTTTATCAAGACGGACCGTGAAAGGTTGATGCTGATTTAAAACCATTCAATGAGGTCGAGTCTCACTATGCTGATGCAAAGTTCTACTTAAAGAACTGTGATATAAAAGAAGTGTTACCTGCTCAAATGCCAAGTACTAGAAAAATTGAAATTAAGGGTAAAAAGAAAATAGATACTACTGTGATGCAAGAGCCTTTAAATACATCCCTTGAGGGTATTTCTAAGCTTACATTGGAAGATACTGTAAGGAACAACCTAGTCAAATCTTCACCAACGAGGTAAAAGAAACCCTAATTCTTCGCTATATTCCAAAGGCTCATCACAAGGAAGGTCAATCACCATTCTTAGAATGCTCAGAATTTAATCAAGCAGAGTGTTCTCCCAACAAGGTAAAAGAAGACATAAAATTGTTGAAGGATGCTTGAACATTGCCTCTGACTAACATTGCTCATAGTAAAGCCAAAAAGCCATTAAAAGGGTTCGTTCGACCGTCCCAAGGTGCAATAGAACATGGGACTTTGCCTCAAGGTCGTATTGCTAAAAATTACGATCCAAAGGCTTATAAACTGATCGCTAAGGTTAGGTTCGACTTTTCAAAGACATCATCCATGAATGAGTTGCATGATGGGAAGACGACTGTAAAGTTGCAAGGGATCATTGAAACATATAAAAAGCTGATAAACGAGTCAGATGGGAAACCTTTTTCAAAAGATGGATTAGGACGTGAATCTCGAAACCCAGTACGAATTCATACTAGCAGAAAGAATAAATCAGTCAGTACTTAACACATTTCGATGGAGGTTACTGAAGAATGTGATGAACCAAAAACTTCTCTAACTCATCCTTCTCAAAAAACTACTCGTGTGTCAGTATTTGATCATTTGGGAATGTCAGCAACCCGTATTTCAGGGTTTGATAGACTAAATGTCCCTAACCCTGAGTTACATCAAGCATCTAGAAGGCGCAATTCAGTTTTTGATAGATTAAATGCTTCAAGAAGTAAGGTACATTAAGAAAAGAGTTAAAATTGTACTGAACTGAAGGATGATAAGGAAATTCAAAACTCGATTCCATCTCGCATGAAGAGACGTTTGGAGCTTGAAATCTCAACAAAAGGGTCATTGAAAGTGCGACGTCATACTATTGTGGACACCAGTTCATCTGTACATATCGATAAGGATGAGACAAAAGTTCATTCAACATATCATGTAACCATCCAAGAAAGTGCATATGATGAATCGTCAGCAGATGAGCCTAAAGAGCCATCCGAAATCGAAGAAGGAGAAGCTCCCACTACTTTAGAAGATGAGGGGTAAGCAATTGTCGACAGGCTTGAAGAGGTAAATCTTGGCACCTCGGATGCACCGCGCCCTATATTTTTGAGTGCACTCCTTAGCTCAGAAGAAAAAGAAAAGTATGTCACACTATTATTAGAATACAAAGACATCTTCGCCTAGATATATAAAGAGATACTTGGACTTGATCCAAAACTTGAGGTTCATAACTTGGTTGTTCGAAAAGGAGTAAAGCCAATTAAAGAGACCCAAAGGTGCTATAGACCTGACCTTATCCCGCTTATAAAAGCTGAAGTCAATAAGTTAATCGATGCGGGATTCAAACGAGATGTGAAATATCCATCTTGGATGGCTAATATAGTGCCAGTCAAAAAGAAGAATGGACAACTCCGCATCTGTGTCGACTTTCACGATCTAAATAATGCATGTCCAAAAGACGATTTTCCACTACCCATCACCGAAATAATGGTTGACGCTACTACAGGGCATGAGGCTTTGTCATTAATGGATGGATCATCTGGATATAATCAAATTCGAATGGCACTAAAAGATGAAAAGCTAACTGCATTTCGAACACCTAAGGGGATTTATTGCTATAAAGTAATACACTTTGGTTTGAAAAATGCTGGTGTAACTTATCAACGTGCTATGCAGAGAATATTTGACGACTTGTTGCATAAAATAGTAGAATGTTACGTTGATGATCTTGTGGTCAAGTCAAAAAGAAGAAATGATCATTTAGAAGATCTTCGTTCAGTATTTGATAAGCTGAGGAAGTACCAACTGAAGATGAACAAGCTGGAGTGCTTTTGGAGTGACATCTGGGAAGTTCCTTGGTTTTATCGTAAGGCACCGAGGCATTGAAATCGATCAGTCCAAGATAGATACTATCCAAAATATGCCAGAGCCTAAAAACTTAAAAGAGCTCCGAAGTCTTCAGGGTAAATTGGCATACATTCGAAAGTTTATTTCAAACTTAGCTAGAAGATGCCAACTATTCAGTCGACTAATGAAAAAGGATGCGCGATTCGAGTGGGATGAATCTTGTAGCAACGCTTTTAATGCGATTAAAAGATACTTGCTTAATCTTCCAGTTTTGGGAGCACCGATTCCAGGAAAGCCATTAATCCTTTATATTGCTGCACAAGACAAGTCCTTGGGGGCATTACTTATACAAGAGGATGAGTAAAAGAAACAAAGGGCTTTATACTATTTAAGTCGAACACTTGTAGGGGCAGAATTAAACTACTCCCCTATTGAGAAAATGTGTCTTGCTTTGTTCTTCACCATTGATAGACTAAGACATTACATGCAAGCATACACGGTTCATTTAATAGCACGAGCAGATCCTGTGAAATATATTTTGTCCAGACCAGTTCTTTCTAGGAGATTGGCAAAGTGGGCCGTAATCCTTCAACAATATGACATTGTTTACATTTCTCAAATGGCAGAGAAGGGGCAGGCTTTGGCAGATTTTCTAGCAGATCATCCTATCCCGTCTGATTGGAAATTGTCAAATGATTTACCTGATGAAGAAGTCTTCTTTGTCGACCTGAAGCCAAGCAGGAAATTATTCTTTGACGGTGCTTCAAGACAAAATAGAGCAGGAGCGGGGGTAATTCTTGTAACGACCCTTGACCCTTGAAAATCGGGGAAATTTTTTTTTTTTGAATTTAATTTACCCACTTATTCCCTTATTCACTTAGGTTGTATTCCTGTGCAGTGTCAAAACACTTTTCCTAATACTTTACTCGTAATTATAATTAATTTCTATATTTTAACTTATATGGCCGATAGAAATTTTGGCAACACAACGGCTTATATATAAGCCTACCCACCTGCAATTCAGTTGTTTTTGGCAATCCTAGATATCCACAACTACCAAGCATGCTTTCTAACAATCCTAGATATCCACCACTACCAAGCATACTTTTCAAATTCATCTTTACTACTCAATACATCCATTTCAATTTAATACTAATCATCTCAAAATATTAGCTCAAAACATTATCCCAAAGTAGTAATGTTTACATCGTTCCTTACAAAATTACATCCCAACTGATTATTCCAATATATGTCCGTGCGTACAATTATGTCTGGTACAGGAATGTAAATGTATACCTTTCGCGTGCCTGTGCGTACAATTATGTCTGGTACAGGAATGTAAATGTATACCTTTCGCGTGTACAAAAGTAGCTTAGGGTAGCTCTTCCCACCAGCTTACGTCGTGTACGCGGCAGGTAGCATCTATAGATTCACTGCAAATGATCTGAAGGTAGAGGGGTGAGCTTTTGGGGAAAAGCCCAGTAAGATAGTACTATTAAAATAGTTCTGACATCTAGAAGTATTTGAAATTGTTCATGGAATGAAACTTAATGAAATACAAAAATTTTCGTTTCATGCATAAACGTCATAAAGCATGGGTGTCAATAAAACCATTAACATGTTTAACCATTTTCATTAACATTTCATAAATCATTTCGTAAACATATCATGAATATTTCATAATCATTTCATAAACATCTCATGCATATTTCATAATCATTTCATAAACATCTCATGCATATTTCATAATCATTTCATAAACATCTCATTCATGTTTCATAATCATTTCATAAACTCTCATCATAGTCGATTTTATAATTAAAATCGAGGAGACTAGGCTATAACTAAGTCATGCGATACGTGTCATTCTCCGTAGAGAGTCATCATACCTATGGCCATGGTAAGTGGGCTGTAGACTGGATCAGGGTCGTACAGCCCTTTCGTAAAATATGGGTAGTATCCATCTTACTTACTTTCACTAGCACCTAGCTAGGACACGGGCACCAAAGGCACTCTCCATGTGGGCAACATAATTACGTGCTGTGCGAGCACGAGATACTACCGAAACATAATCATAAACCACCAGTAGCACGACATCTTCCACACGGGTCGAGTCAAGTGCTAAAGGGGCCTACGTACCGGCACCCAAGTGGTGGACCCGGAACACCACAAGAAGTAACCATGCATGAAGCCCATAGTCTCAAAACATCTTTTCTCTTTTCGTAAATACTTTTGAAAACGTCAAAAGTTCCATTTCAAAGCGTAAATATGGGTTTTCAAGCCATCATAAAACTCTCATGCATTTTAATAATTCTAAAGTTTATTTCATAAACATAGATGTTCTAGCGAACATTTTGTAAAACGAAATCATGTTTTGTAAACAGTTTCGCAATTATGGAAGCATTGATAAATCATTTCAAATCATATGCTCTTTCATAAAATCATTTATTAGTGAAACAAGAATGCATTATCAGAACTAAGTTAAATAATACCCCTTACTTCAATTTATCGGGTATCTCGAATTCGGATGGTGACGCCTCCTAGTACCTCCTTTAATTCCTTCTACAATCACCTACACTGAAATTGTATACTTAGCACCCTATTCATGCGAATTGCGTTAAAATCGTAATTTATCATTGCTACTGTGTGTGTACGTATTATTGTATATCCTTAAGCCATCACGTACGTTTATATATTTCTTCACTATTTATATATTTTGCTCCTACAAGTATTAACATATACCTTTATTATATACATCCACATGTATACACACATAAATATATATATATATATATGTATATACACTCCTATATGTATATATATATATATATGTATACTTTTATTGTTTTCATGTTTCCCTATCTCACATAGATACATTCTTTGTATATACATATATATACTTTTATTTGTTTTTCATATTACCCTATCTCATATACTAGCACACATTCATCCTATGTACATCCATACGTATATGCACCTAAATAAATATATATATATATATATATATATATATATATATATATTCACATAATACATATATATATATATATATATATTATCACTTGTTTCCATTATTCAATATCACAAATATATATTTTTGCCTACCTCTCATCTTTCCATTTGTTGTCTAATTTAATCTATAACTAACATGCTATACACATATAATACATATATATACATGTACATCAATATACATTATACATACATGTATTTTACCTTTTCTTTCTTCCTTTTCTTCTTTTTTTTCTTTCTTTTCTTTCTTTTTCCTTTCTTCCCTCTCGGTTAGCCCAGCTGCTCACTATCCGATTGCTCTTCTTCTTCCTCTCTTTCTCCCTCGGTTCCAACCCTCTCTCCCTCACGGTTTCTCCTATTTGCTCTCGGTTACAGCCTCCATTCTTCCCCTGTTATCATCACTTCTTGGCTGCCCCTTCTTCAATCCACTCGGTTCTGTTTTCTCTTCAGCCCCTGTTTTGGTTTTCAATTTCCCCTCTCTCGGTGCTGCCTTCAATCCCCCTCAATTCCCGGTTCCAACTTCATTTTCCTCGGTTTCTGCCTTCCTGCTCATGTTGCTTCTGCTTCGATCGATTCTGTTCTGTTTTCCTGCTTCCCATCGGTCTCCCCTCTTCTTTTCTTTTTTTCCTTCTTCTCTCTTCCTCCCGACCAGCAGTCCCTCTTCCTTTCTCCTTTCTCTTCTTTCCTTTCCTCTTCTTTCCTTTCCTCTTCTCCCCAGCCGATCAGCCCCTTTTCCTCCCTTTCTTTCTTCCTCCCTCGGCTGGACAGCTTCTCTTTTCTTTCTTTTTCTTTCTCTTTTCTTCTTCCTCACCGACCCAGCTCTTCTTCTCCAACCGATCACCTCTCCTCCCTTTCTCCTCTTCTTCTTCTTCTTTTCTTCTGCTTTTTCTTTTTTTCTTCCTGCCCAGCTCTTCTTTCTCTATTTATGTTTTCCCCCTTTTTGAAAACATAGCATGTACGGAATTGGCTTAGCCAATTCCGTACATGCTATGTTATACATATATATTAATTATATATAATATATTAATATATATATATATATATTAGTATATGTATATATATATTATTTGTTTTATTTATTTTGTATTGTTATTTTTTTTTTTTTGTATGTTTGTCTTTTGTTTAATGTTTGTATTATTGTTTTGTATTCATCTCATTTCCTTTTATTTTACTTCATCATTTTTATTTATTTCTTTGTTTAATACTATATATTAAATTCTATACACTAAATAATATATATATGATATATATATTATTATTCTTTTATTTAAATGTCTAGTATATATCTGTATATATATACATATTCACCTATTTATATATCTACATATATACATTTTCTTGTATAATTTATCCAAAGACATAATATCATGCCTTCCATGAAATTTTCCTTATTCCGAAAATGAAATAGTATCGGGACTCCATCATTCTTCATAAATCCTCGATACAAGTATTTACATCAATAATTTTCCATTTAACAAATTAAAATTCTCTAATCCCTCCATACTCACATTCGCCTTATCACTTCTTGTACCTTCGGGTTCCCAGTCATTCACGGGCTTCCCGGTTCCTATAGTCCTCGAGCCCTACAACGAATATTCACACTTTCATTAATATATATTATTTTCATTTCATTTTTTTATATAATTAAATTAACGTAGGAAATTTGTGGGGTTTACAATTCTCGTTACCCCTTACAATCAAGTCTTGCCATATTCTTTTGTCTTGAGCAAATTTGCTCTAACAATGTTGCTGAACTTATTTTCGGCTTAGAAATGGCACTTGAAATGGGGATTAAGGACATTGAAGTGTATGGAGACTCTAAGCTAATAATACAGCAACTCTTGGCAAAATATGAAGTCAAGAAAGAAGATTTGATTTCATATTTCAAATATGCTAAACGATTGATGGATAAGATTGATTACATAATGTTGAAGCACGTCCCAAGAGGTGAAAATCGACAGGCAGATGCTTTGGCTAACTTAGCAACAACTTTGGCCATCAATGAGGATGAAAAGTTGAATGTTCCAATATGTTGCATATGAATAGTGCCTCTACAAGGCATAGATCAAGAAGAAGTCAGTGTGATATCGGTATGCACAATTGAAGTTGAAGATTGGAGAGAGCCTATTATTGATTATCTTCAGCATGGCAAACTTTCGAATGATTTAGGTCACAGTCTGAAGTACGACGCAGAGCAACTAGGTTCATCTATTAGAAAGATACCTTGTATCGTAGGTCATTTGATGGGCAATTTTTACGTTGCCTAGGAAGTGAGGAAGCCAAAAAAGTGTTAGAAGAGGTTCATTTTGGAATTTGTGGCGCACATCAATCTGGGTCGAAAATGCATTATAAGATCAAGAGAATGGGGTACTATTGGCCTACAATGGTACAAGATGCTATAGACTTTGCAAAGAAGTGACAACCATGCAAATTACATACATTAGCCACCAGAGCCTCTTCATCTCACAGTCACATCTTGGCCTTTCGATGGATGGGGTCTTGATCTTATAGGGCCATTGCCTAAGTCTTCACGAGGACACTTATACATTTTGGCTGCAACAAATTATTTCTCCAAATGGGCAGAAGCATTACCTTTCAAAGAGGTCAAGAAATAACAAATGGTAGAGTTCATTCGCTTGCAAATCATCTATCGCTATGGAGTTCCTCGGTACATCATCACTGATAATGGCAAACAATTTTACAATAGCCTCATGGATAAATTGTACGAGAAATTAAATTTTAAACAATACAATTCTTCCATGTATAATGCTCCAGCAAATGGTATCACAGAAGCATTCAACAAGACACTTTGCAATTTGTTGAAGAAAGTCGTTGCGAAGAGCAAGAGAGATTGGCATGAAAGAATCAGAGAAGCACTCTGGCGTATCGCACCACATATTGAACACCCACGCAAACTACTCTATATGCCCTTATTTATGGTGTCGAAGCCATTCTTCCGTTGGAGTGTCAAATTCCTACCTTAAGAATTGCTATCCAAGAAAGCTTAACACAAGAGAGCAATGCCCAATTGCGCCTTCAAGAGCTTGAAACGTTGGATGAAAGACATTTGCAAACACAACAGCATCTTGAATGTTATCAAGCACGCCTCTCTAAAGCCTTTAACAAGAAAGTCCGCCCACATTCCTTTCAAGTAGGAGATTTAGTGCTCGCTATGCACAGGCCAATTAACTTTCATCATCATCCTGGTGATAAGTTTACTTCCAAGTGGGATGGACCTTATGTTGTGCAAGAAGTTTATACAAACAATGCTTACAAGATAGTCGACGATGGAGGATTGCGAGTGGGCCCTATCAATGGGAAATTTTTGAAACGCTTGAAAGTTAAGTTTACTTCCAAGTGGGATGGACCTTATGTTGTGCAAGAAGTTTATACAAACAATGCTTACAAGATAGTCGACGGTGGAGGATTGCGAGTTGGCCCAATCAATGGGAAATTTTTGAGACGCTATTATGCGTGAAAGTTCCAATTGCAGTACACAACATTAAAAAGAAAAAAAAAAGAAAAAAAGCCTGCTAGATTGAAAACCCCATTGGGGCAATCTAGGTAAAAATTAAGGCAAATAAAAAGAGCCTACTAGATTGAAAACCCCATTGGGGCAATCTAAGCAAAAATTAGATTGAAAACCTCATTGGGGCGATCTAGGCAAAAATTAAGGCAAATAAAAAAAGCCTGCTAGATTGAAAACCTCATTGGGGCGATCTAGGAAAAAATTAAGGAAAAATAATAATAAATAAATAAACAAAGGAACTAGTAATGACTTGATCCTTCTCTTAGAAGGTACGTAGGCAGGTTAGGAAATTCCTCTATCCTAAGTTCAGTCACACCAAATAAAAAAAAAAACTCATTATAATGATTAAAGTCTTATATGACATAGATGAAGTGCTAAAAAAAATCATGAAAATGTCTATTACAAAAAACAAATGATGAATAAAACACTCAAGCAATATCTAGGACTTGCTGCTTCAACTATTAACCAAAGAGTCTCGATGAGTCTGCAATGCTCTCCTAAGCTCTTCAACGTTCCCCATATCTTCATCAGCAATGGAAACCGTGGTCTCTAACTCAATCAAGAGCTTTTCAAAGGAAGCAATTTCATCATTGGCCCTGTTTACTTCAACAACTTGAGCATCCAACTCAGTCTTTGCCTTCAATTCCTCTTTTCAAATTAAATACGACTCCTCTTCCAGTACAACACGTTCATCTTGCAAAGCCTAAAGTTTTGTGACTTATGCTTCATAATGTTGTTGCTTCAATGTCAATGAAGACTTAACACATTACAGCTGTTCTGTTACTTCAGCCTTCTTCCTTTCTAAAGTTTTTTGAGAAAGACGACCCTCGAGTTCTTTCTCCAAACACAACAATGCCTTTACCTCCCCAACACAGGAATCAACAATCTTTTTTAAGAAGTCGGATCACCATGCAAACTTTCAATGCCTAAATAAACTGTGGAAGCATCTTCATAAAGCTTACTAACTTGAGAAAAAAAGGCATCCCTAAGTCAAAGTAAGAAATCATGTCCGCTCCCTTTAATGGTTTTTTGAAAAATCTTGGAAGAATACTTGTTAAGATGATAAGTGGAAACTGAAATAGTATCTTGTTTAAGAGAACAATTGATTGGCAACTGGGACGGATCTTGATTAGGAGGTTTATTCCCAACTGTACCATCACCTCGAGCTCTCTTAATCGATGAGTTAATAGAAACATATTTAAAACTGCCCCTAGGCGAAGATGTGGAGCCTATTTTTGCAGACAACTGTTTCACTTGGTTTTGAACTTTACCAGCATCACTTACAGATTCCTCACTTTTTGAAGGCTCATCATCGGGCATAATATTCTTGACCTGGTCAACAGTGTTTTTCTTTGTCTCTTTCTTTAACATCTCTGTAAGAGGGATCACATCAGTATTGGTCGAATCAGCAACTTCTTCCTGTGCAATCGGAGTCCTCTTCTCAGACTCCCGACGATCAATTTCGAGACATCTCCTCTTTAAGGAAAAACGAAGCCTACCATGATAAGATTTCTTAGGGGAACCAACCCTTGTTACTTGATTTGAGATCTTTGGCTGTCCGAAAACCATCACTTTTCTTTTCAAAGAAGACTTCACATCTCTTCCAAGCCTTCTAGGATTGCATCTATCACTATCATCATCACTTCCAACAGGTTCCACAGGTTTGTCACTACAATCATCACATTGACGATATTGTTCATCTCTGACATCGAGAGCCTCTCTCCCATCCATGGCAGGGATTAAAGAACCTTTGCTTTGATCATGTTGCACCATATCAAGGCGATGTGTCATGGTAAGATCTTCAATAACTTCAGCCTCAAGATCAGTAGTCTCGATCAAATGTTGTACTTGTTTCGATAATCCTTCTTTACAAGAGCTAGAAAAAATAAGTCTAAAGTCAGCACTTGTGCTATCTTTCAAGATGGGTATAGTGGTGCGATAATAATCTCATATTTGACCTTGCCACCACACAAAGAATTTTCTTGTTATAAACAGGTTTTCATTCGTGCTACTCCATTTAAGGATAGTCACTTCACAACTTGGACCTTTCAACACGCTACATCGCTAATAGCACAACAACCCTCTCAAACTGGCAGTTCTAATAACAGTTATCAAAGATCTTGAAACATCTTGACAGTATCCAAATTGCCTTGCAAAGCAATGAGGACTGTATGATTCTGTGACGCCCCGAAAGCGCGGAAAATAGGGCAAATTTAAAAACTTTTTACACATCAAATTCACAGTTAAGGGTGCATTCCTGTGCAGTGGCATACATCATCACACTTATCATACCTCAGGATCTCATCATAATATAGTGTATATTGTATCATATACATTACTCAATTCTAAGTTAATTAATCCTAATACATCCCATACAATGTTATACATCAAGTGTCTGCAATTGCAATAATTGTCTGGGTACATGAAAAGATAAAAGATACCTCAAAATACAATATATGGCCTGGAGTTCAAGTCCTCCACTAGCCACTACTCCGTACGTCGCAGGGAAACCCTTTTCACTTGAAGAAATCTGGGGGGAAAAGAAAACAGGGTGAGCTTCTAAATCGCTCAGTAAAGGGGGTAAGGGACTCATTTTATAAACCAAAATGCACATCACAAAATATTTATTTGTATGCGAAACTCATTATACTCATTTAAAAACCATAGCATGAAGGTACTCAAAACGACATTCTCATATCTCAAATCATGTGAAAACATGAAGTAAAATGCTCAGTATAGAGCAGTAACAAAGCATGTGAAAATAATGCGATAATCGCGTTCTCAATAAACGTGATAAAATCACTGTAATGGTAATGCATGTGGCGCAGCCACTAAACACACGTGGCATAGCCACTGATTTAAATTCACACGTGACACAGCCACTAAACACACGTGGCATAGCCACTGATTTAAATTCACACGTGGCACAGCCACAGGATAGGGTTTCACGTGGCAACGGCCACCAATTAGGGTTCTCACGTGGCAACGGCCACCAAATAGGGTTCTCACGTGGCAACGGCCACCAAATAGGGTTCTCACGTGGCCGAATAGGGTTCTCAAGTGGTAACGGCCACCAAATAGGGTTCTCATGTGGCAACGGCCACCAAATATACGTGGCATAGCCACAGAATGGGGTTTCTCACGTCACCAGAATGGAGAAGAATCGGGCTTACATGCTACCAGAGCAATGCCCGGTGTGTACTCAGAATTACACACCTAAGTCTTTACCAGATAAGACTAGTTTGCCTTCACGTAGAACTCATAGTGGTTTTTCTCTTATAAAACTTATTTACAACCGTTTTGTACTCAACACAAAACATATTGAAACCGAGTCCCAACCGGCAAAACACGCACACATTTCTCAAATCTCAAGATCGCCTTAACATAGAGCCCAATTCATTACTCACACAAATTCAACGATTCATAAAGCAATTTCACACTCAGCTTATAAACTCATAAATGGGCTCCAACCGGCTATAAAAACCGTGTGCAATTATATCACAACATAACACATCAAACATACTTGTTTTATAAATCACAAATCATGCTATAATAGTTTAAAATCACATACACAATTGGTTTAATTTCCCTTACCTCTTTGCACCTCGTATAGTGCAATCGTTTCCCCCTTGACACGGACTAGTCTCGCATTCCACTCTGAAACTCCCGAGCTGTCCAAACGATGTTAAAACATCAATATTCATCATCACAGTAACCTCAATTCTCAAAATCGAGCATAATTGCTCATAACACCTCAACTCTCTCGATTCTCGTAAGTCCACCCTAAACTACAATCTCGCTCACAACACCTCAACATTCCATATTTCCTATGCCACAATATCTATGCTATTACACCACGTTGTCTAAATCTCCATTTATAGCTCAAAATTCCTAAATTTACCAAAGTTGCTAAATATCATCATCACTCCAACTACATCGTAATTTCATCAATCCCTAATCATTTTTCAGCTATTTCAACACAATGCCAACAACTATTATCACCAAAATCATCTCAAATATAAGGATCGAGGTTTAGAAATTATCCAAAACTTGTGGAGAGCTTATCTCTTGCCTCGATTCGATCCGTCTTGCGATTTCCAAGTATGTTGTTCTCCCTTTGATGAGGAACAACTTTCCTTCTTACCACAACTTCTGATTTGGACGGAAATGGGTGCTTTGGATGAGTGAGAAAGCTAGGGCTCGGTGAAAATGGGGGTTAGAAGAGAGAGAAAGTGAAATTGCAGGAGAAAGCAGGGATTCCTTATATAGACTGAGGGTAGAAGATCGATCTGGCTCTTGATGAGATCGATCTGCATTTGAATTTGGGGACGATTTGGGGTAATTTATGCCTAGGAGATCGATCTGTCGAGGGGTGAGATTGATCTCTTTATGGCTTTATGAGATCGATCTGCTCCTTGAGGAGATCGATCTTCTCCCAAACAGAAACATTTGGAGATCGATCTCTTCCTCATGAGATCGATCTTCTCTCAAACAGAATCATAAGGAGATCGATCCTCTTCCATTGGAGATCGATCTGCTCCTTAAATTCCTCCTTCTTTATCATTTTTAACCCACCAGATCGATCTCTCCTTCTCCCAGATCGATCTGTCCTCATAGCTTCACACTTATTTTAAACACTTAACATATAAATCTCCAATTATCATTCCCACAATTCATTTAGCTCAATAAATTATACTTCAAGTTCATATTACATAATTGAAATATGTCTGAAATTCTCAGATCTCACATCCTCCCCACCTTAAAAAGAATTTGGTCCTCCAAATTCAACTCAACTAGTCAAATAGATGGGGGTATTTCTCCTTCATGAGACTCTCTAGTTCCCACGTTGCCTCTTCCATTGAGTGATGTTTCCACAAAACTTTCACTAATGGGATGCTCTTAGTTCTCAGTACCTTCCCTCTTCTATCGAGAATCAGGACGGGTTCCTCAGTGTAGCTCATATCCTCTTGAATGTCCATATCGTCATACTCTATGACATGAGAAGGGTCCGGGTGGTACTTCCTCAACATAGACACTTGAAAAACATTGTGTATTCTGGACATCTGTGGGGGTAGTGCTAATCTGTAAGCTACCTCTCCCACTCTCTCAAGAATCTCGAATGGTCATATGTATCGAGGACTCAATTTCCCTTTCTTCCAAAATCGCATGATACCCTTACTCGGTGATATTTTCAGAAATACTGCATCACCAACGTCAAACTCGAGTGGTCGTCTACGCACATCCGCGTAGCTTTTCTGTCTACTTTTTGTAGCCCGTAACCTCTCACATATGAGTTTCACACTCTGTATGGCTTGCTCAACAAGCTCGGGAGCATTTATCTTTCTGTCACCGACTTCTTCCCAAGCTACAGGGGATCTACACCTCCTACCATATAGAGCCTCAAAAGGTGCCATTCCAATACTCGCATGATAGCTGTTATTGTATGCAAACTCTGCTAGGGGCAGGTGATCATCCCATGATCCCTTAAAATCCATCGTACATGCCCTCAACATATCCTCCAGGGTCTGAATAGTCCTCTCTGACTCACCATCTGTCTAAGGATGATAGGCAGTACTGAAACTCAATCGAGATCCCATGGACTCCTGAAACTGGGTCCAAAATCTAGAAGTAAATCGGGAATCTCTATCAGAAGTAATACTCACTGGAGCCCCATGTAATCTAGCTATCTCGCTGACATACAGCTCAGCTAAGGCATCCACAGTATCTGTGCTCTTGACGGCAAGGAAGTGGACACTTTTGTTCAATCTATCCACTATAACCCATATAGCGTCATGACCTCTTCGGGTCCTCGGTAAACCCATAATAAAGTCTATAGTGACATGCTCCCATTTCCATGTAGGTACAGGTAAGGGCTGTAGTAGTCCTCCAGGCTTCCGATGCTCAGCTTTCACTTGCTGGCATACTAAACATCTGGCTACGTATTTCGCCACGTCTCGCTTCATACCACTCCACCAGTACACCTTTCTCAAATCTTGGTACATCTTGGTACTCCCAGGGTGCATGGTGTATCGCGAGCAATGGGATTCTCTCAGTATCTGTCTCTTTAGGGTATCATCGTCCGGTACACAAATCCGTCCTCTGAACCTCAATAATCCATCCTCACTGATGGTGAGATCCGACTGCTAACTCTGCTCAGCTTGGCTAACCATATCTATCAATCTCTGATTACTGCGCTGCCCATTTCTCATCTGATCCATGATCCTGGGCTCTATTCGCGAGCTAGCCAAAAATCCAGTCTCTACCTCTTTAACTCTGATCCAAAGTTCGGCGAACTACTCTAACAAATCCTATTCCCTGATCATCATATCAGATATCATACTCTTCCTGCTCAGGGCATCAGCAACTGCATTCGCCTTACCCGGATGATATAGAATCTCGCAGTCATAATCCTTAAGGAGTTCCATCCATCTCCTTTGTCTCATGTTTAACTCTTTCTGATCAAAGAGATATCTTAAACTCTTGTGATCAGTGAAGATCTGGAATCTTTCCCCATATAAGTAGTGTCGCCAGATCTTCAAAGCAAATACCACAGCGGCTAACTCCAAATCATGCGTGGGGTAATTTCGCTCATGGTCTTTCAACTGTCGCGATCCATATGCGACCACTCTTCCGTGCTGCATAAGCACACACCCTAATCCTTGATGAGATGCATCACTATACACCGAAAATCCTCTTGATGCCTCAGGAATAGTTAACACAGGTGCCACTGTCAATCTCCTCTTTAACTCCTGAAAACTAAGCTCACATTGATCAGTCCATAAGAACGGAGTCTTCTTGCGTGTGAGTTTAGTCAAAGGAGTGGCAATCATTGAAAATCCTTCCACAAATCTTCTGTAATACCCTGCCAAACCAAGGAAGCTTCGCACCTCAGTGACTGTCCTCGGTCTCTCCCAACTAAGTACAGCTGCTACTTTACTTGGATCCACTGATACTCCTTCCTCTGAGACTATATGACCAAGAAAAGCTATCTGGTTCAGCCAAAACTCACAGTTACTAAGCTTTCCATATAATTGCTTATCTCGGAGTATCTGAAGTACTAACCACAAATGCTGTGCATGCTCTTCATACGATAGTATACCAGGATATCATCAATAAAGACTATCACAAATTTACCTAGATAGTCTCTGAACACCTCGTTCATTAATCTCATAAACACTGCAGGGGCGTTCGTCAATCCAAAGGACATCACCAGAAATTCATAATGGCCATACCTCATCCTGAAGGCCGTCTTTGGAATATCCTCTTCCTTGATCCTCAATTGGTGATAGCCCGATCTCAGATCAATCTTAGAAAAGACTGAGGCCCCTCTTAGTTGATCAAGTAGATCATCAATCCTGGGCAGTGGGTATTTATTCTTCACCGTGGCTATATTCAACAGCCGGTAGTCTATGCATAATCTAAGACTACCATCCTTCTTCTTGACAAATAAAACCGGTGCTCCCCACGGTGAAACACTGGGCCTTATGAACCCTTGATCCAATAACTCCTGTAGTTGTTTCTTCAATTCCTCAAGTTCCACTAATGCCATCCTATAGGGAGGTTTAGAGATCGGCTGAGTATCTGGTACCAAATCAATAGTAAACTCCAGCTCTCTCTCTGGTGGTAAACCTGGTAACTCATCTGGGAAAACATCCGAAAATTCGTAAGCCACAGGTATATCCTCAATCCTCGGATGTTCCCGCTCATCGTCTGAGATGAGTGTCTCATAACCTTCACATGAACAATCATATTTAATATTCTCCAAAATAATATTAAAATTCTCAAATTACTTACTAGAATTCCACATATTCATTTCCTCAATATCTCAATCGTACACTGTAAGGTTCAGGTAGGGAGAAAGTTACAATCTTAGTGTAGCAATCTAAGCTCACTCGATTGGTTGCCAACCAATCCATCCCCAGGATTACATCAAACCCATGTATATTCAATATGATTAGATCTGCTAACATCACTCTATCTCCCACCTTTATCTCGCAGATTAACTCAGTCCTCTGGGATTTACGCATAGGGGTATTTACATGTAGTATATATTCTAGAGGTTCAAACTTCAAGTTTAATCTACATGCAAAATGCTCAGAAATGAACGAATGCGTAGATCCTGGATCTATCAACACATGAGCCTTATGATTACAGATAGAGAGTGTACCTCTTATAGTTTCTGCAGAAGTGTTAGCGATCTCCTTATCTAGGGTAAACACACGTCCCTGTGTAACAGGTCTCTTTCCTTTCTCTGCAGCAGTGGCCCGTCTCTGGGGATTCACTCTCTGAGGTTGTTTTCTAGTGGGCTCTAAGACATGTGGTTTCTGAGGTTGAGGGCAATCCTTCACCATGTGACCCATGTCTCCACATCTAAAACATCCATGGATCGACCCAGTACAACTTCCCTCATGCATTCGGCCACAATTTCTGCAAAACCTTGTCTCAGACCTGACATCTCGAGGGGTCTCTCTAATGTTAGGGTAACCTCTGGGTCTCTCTAATCTGCCCTTCTGTACCTCAATCCTCCCTCTTCTGAAGGAACCTCTCCGAGCCTCTATTTGGAAAATCGCTGGCCTCTTGCCCTTATCTCTATTCACCGCTCTGAGCTCATTCTGGGATTGTACCATTTCAATTCCTCTTTCAATCTCTTGTGCTCGTCTCAGAGCATCTCCAAACTCCGTAATACATAGCCCTATCAATCTATCTCTGATGATGGGCTTCAATCCATATACGAATTTCTCTGTGTGGAGCTCTTCATTCTTAAAGGTCTCTAGGTCATATTTCAATAGCGCGGTGAATTGGCTCTCATAGTCATCCACGGACATGTCACCCTGTACCAAACTCAAAAACTCAGCCTGTTTCTTTCTCTGGGCGGCTCGTGGTACATATTGGGTCCTAAAGGCTGTCTGAAACTCTTCCCAACCAATCACATCCTGACGGGACATCAGAATACCCTAGGTAGTACCCCACCAATCTCGAGCTCTCCCCTTCAACATATAGATACTCATACTGACCCTCTCAGCATCGGTGCACCCCAGATAATCAAATATAATTCTCAACTCCATCAGCCACTCCTCAGCCTCTGTAGGATCCTTCTTTCCCTTAAATGCGGGCAGATTCATCTTCAAAAAATCTTTCAGTCGGACCATACTTCTATCATCAGGCTGAGTGACGGGAGGCACTGGGGGTATGGGAGGTCCTTGTGGTGGTGTAGGAGTAGTACCCGAGGCATTAACTCCAAAGTGTTGCGCGAATAACGCTGCCATCTGCTCAAAACCTTACCTCACATCGGTCGCAATCCGATTAAATTGAGAGTTAGGACTCTCTGGTTGTGGGACAGGTGGCGGAGGGGACTCTGCCTGCCTCCTCGAACGACCTCGTCGTCCAGTCATTCTCTATCTCAACTCGTCTCCTGCGCGTACATATCAAAATCGATTGAAATCTCAATCCTCAATTTCAGTTCATGACCAGACTATTACAGACACTTGGGATGTGTAGGCATTAAAAAAAATAATTAATTAGTATTATTAGTTAATTAAATTAAATATTTAATTAATTGATAATTTCTAATAAATTGGTGATAAATAAAAATTATCAACCAATTGTATTATCTCTAATTAAATTAAATTAATTAGAGATAAATCCTGGAGTGATCGAGTCCCTTTAGAACTCTCTACTATCAAGCATTATAAATAGAGAGCTCTTCCACACTCAAAATACACAGAAGAATTTAGTCAGAAGACTCAGAACACTCAGAAGAAGCAGACAGAAAGCACTGAAGAATAGAAGTCTCAGCCTCCTCAGAGAATTGAAAGCCTGCAGAATACCGACCGTTCTCCGATCAAGCCTTCTCTTCAGTCAAGTCTTTTCTTCAACAAAGCCGTCAGCAAATCTACAAGAGGACAACAAGTCACAGACCGTTCTCTCAACAATCAGCCGTACCGCTACAAATACACGAGGAACCACAGACCATTCTCTCAACGATCAGCCACGCCGCTGCAAATTCAAGAGGAACAACAAGCCCTTCGACCGTTTCTCTCAACAATCACTCATTCCACTCCGTCGGGATCAAGCGTCACGCCCTCGACAAGTGTAATCAGGAGACCGAATCAGAGGATTATAATTCTTTTTGTAAAGAATTCAAAACAGAGAATTGTACTCACATATAAATACAAAAACTGAATTTTATCACTAATTCGTGTTTTCATTTTACAGACGCGAAAATTTGTGTATACAA
The DNA here is from genome assembly GCA_033439115.1 of Firmiana major. Classification (NCBI taxonomy): domain Eukaryota; kingdom Viridiplantae; phylum Streptophyta; class Magnoliopsida; order Malvales; family Malvaceae; genus Firmiana; species Firmiana major. The sequence continues at coordinate 34,475,444 of CM065907.1, read as the reverse complement.
ATTTCTGGCACACCTAGTGGGACATCTCTGCCTCTCATCTCGCTCTCCATCAAGATCAACCAATTGTTCAGATCTATGGCTCCAAAGACTGCTGCACCAAGTCACAAATTCAATCCTGCTGCGATCGTGCAACCTGGTTACACTGGACCGACGACTCGTGCTAGAGTACGGTATCTTGCAACACAAGGTCAAGATTTAATGGGGCCAACCAACAATGCTGCTCATCAACCTGTCATCTCGATGGATCTTTTGGCAGGAAGAAAATCTGCTTCGCAAGTACTAGCAGAACAATCAGTGTCTACTCTCCAAACCATGTCTGCAATGGTTACTAATGCGACTACTCTAGAGGAAAGGATCTCTGAAATGGAGAGGATGATGTCAACTCTGCACAAGATAGTCGAAGAAAAAGATGTTGAAATTGCGATGTTGAAGAGTCAACTGGAAGCTCAACACGATGAAGAATCCAACAATAATCCAGCACCAAACAGACCAACTGCTGAAGCCGCTAGGAAACTGAAAGCAATTCATGGTGTTGAAAACCCCGAAAATGGATCATCACCGATATCAGTTGGGTCTTTGTCTGTTCAACAACTACAATAGATGATTGCAAATACCATCAAGGCTCAGTATGGTGGATCATCATCTAAGTCTTATTATGCATACATTAAACCGTATACGAGGACAATTGATGATTTAAGGATGCCGACAAATTATCAACCTCCTAAGTTCCAGCAGTTCGATGGGAAGGGAAATCCACGTCAACACGTGGCCCATTTTGTGGAGACGTGTAACAATGCAGGAACATACGGAGATCTTCTAGTTAAGCAGTTTGTAAGGTCGCTGAAAGGAAATGCCTTTGAATGGTATACTGACTTGGAATCCGAGTCTATTGATAGCTGGGAACAACTTGAGAGGGAGTTTCTCAATCGTTTCTTTAGTACTCGCCGCACAGTGAGTATGACAGAGCTAACCAATACCAAACAAAGGAAAGATGAACCAGTCGTTAACTACATCAATAGATGGAGAGCATTAAGTCTTGATTGCAAAGATAAGCTCTCTGAAATTTCTGCTGTTGAGATGTGCATCCAAGGTATGCATTGGGAACTTCTTTACATTCTCCAAGGGATAAAGCCGCATACTTTCGAAGAATTGGCCACCCGTGCTCATGACATGGAGTTGAGTATTGCTCATTCTGGTAACAAAAGTTCTTCGATTCTTGATCCTAAGAGAGACAAGAAGGATTTCAAGAAGGTTGAGAGGCCTTTAAAGAGCACTGCTAAGGAGTCTCTGTTCGTTGAGACTAAACCTTTAAAATTTTCCTCCAAAGGCACTAAGAAGGCTGAGGAAAATATCAGGCGGCCTCAAATGAGAAATATACAACGCCTGAGCTTCGAAGAAAGAGAAGCAAAGAAATATCCTTTCCCTGATTCAAATGTGCCTGACATGCTGGATCAACTCCTGAAGCAAAAGCTAATTGAACTTCCAAAGTCCAAAAGGCCAGGAGAAAAGGGAAAAGTTACTGATCCAAAGTATTGCAAGTATCATGGAATCATTGGTCATCCCACTGAAAAATGTTTTGACCTGAAAGATTTGATAATGAAGCTAGTGAATGAGTGCAAGATTGAACTTGATATGGACGACATAGTAGAGTCAAATCATGCTACTTTCACTTCTTTGCCTACAAAAGGCATAACGTATCAACTGATTCAATTTGGCTGCTTGGAACCTGTTGCCCTGCCAGTTGCGGTAACAAGCTCAATTGCTAGCTCTTTTAAAGATGTTGAATCTGCTGCAGATGATGAAGAACAATGGACACTGGTAACGCGACGAAGATCGCGAAAGCGATATGTCCGATCCGCAAACCTTCCTTTTCAAAAGGGAACTCAGCAGATAAATAACTCGCATCCACGTTGGGGACAGAAGAAAACTATGAGGCATCCCCAATTCCAAAATTTTTTGAGGCAAAAGCCTCGAAAACATATAACACTAGAAGAATTCTTTCCTAAAGGTTTTCTTAGGGAAGAACAAGTGAGTGTTGGTGTTCATATGGTTTCGCTTAAAGAGGAGTCAGAGGGTGAAAGCTCAAAGGCCATTAAGGCTCTAGGAGATGGCCAGACGAAAACAGTCCGGGAAGAATGCCTTAAGATCTTAAAAGGGATCTCTTCTCATCTTACCATCTACGAGCTGTTGCAGTATCCAAAGGCAACACGTGACGCGATTGCGCATGCTTTGGAAAACCCAAAAATTTACGCTGCACATCTTCCAGCTCCCATGAAACTTGCTTCAGATGATGGTTTTTATGATTACTGCTTGACAAGTCTTGCATTCACAGATGAGGATCTGTTGTTAGGATCAAAACCCCACAATCGGCCACTTTATGTTTATGGATACATCCGAGAACAAAGGGTGAATCGCATGTTGGTCGATAATGGGTCTGTAGTTAATATCATGCCCAAGGCAACAATGGAGGAACTTGGCATATCAATTAATGAATTGTCAAAAAGCCGACTTTTGATCCAAGGTTTCAATCAAATGGAGCAACGTGCTTTGGGAATAATACGAGTGGATGTCACGATAGGTGAATTAATGTCGAGTACAATCTTTCATGTCATCGACGCCAGAACTACATATAAGTTGTTGCTCGGGCGACCTTGGATTCATGCAAAAGGCGTTGTGCCTTCTACACTGCATCAATGCTTAAAGTTTTATCGAGATGGACCGAGAAAGGTTGATGCTGATTTAAAACCATTCAATGAGGTCGAATCTCACTATGCTGATGCCAAGTTCTACTCAGAGAACTGTGATATAAAAGAAGTTTTACCCACTCAAATGCCAAGCACCGGAAAAATTGAAATTAAGGGTAAAAAGAAAATAGATCCTAATGTGATGAAAGAGCCTTTAGATACATCCCTTGAAGGTGTTCCCAAGCTTACATTGGAAGAAACCGTAAGGGGCAATCCAGTTGAATCTACATCCAGAGAGGCAAAAGAAACTCCAGTTCTTCGCTATATTCCAAAGGCACGTCGCAAGGAAGGCCAATCGCCATTCTTGGAATGCTCAGAATTTAATCAAGCAGAGTGTTCTCCTGACAGAATAAAAGAAGACATAAAACTGTTGAAGGATGCTTGCACATTGCCTCTAACTAAGATGGCTCATAGTCAAGCCAAGAAGCCGTTGAAAGGGTTCGTTCGACCGTCCCAAGGAGCAATAGAACATGGGACTTTGCCTCAAGGTCGTACTGCTGAAAATTACGATCCAAAGGCTTATAAACTGATCGCTAAGGCTGGGTTCGACTTTTCCAAGTCATCGTCCATGAATGAGTTGCATGATGGAAAGACGACTGCAAAGTTGCAAGGGATCATTGAAACCCATAAAAAGCTGATAAACAAGTCGGATGGGAAACCTTTTCCAAAAGATGGATTAGGATGTGAATCCCAAAACCCGGCACGAATTCGTGTTGGCAGGAAGAATAAATCAGTCAGTACTCAACACATTTCGGTGGAGGTTACTGAAGAATGTGATGAGCCAAAAGCTTCTCCAACTCATCCTCCTCAAAACACTACTCGTGTGTCAGTATTCAATCGTTTGGGAACGTCAGCAACTCGTATTTCAGTGTTTGATAGGCTCAATGTCCCTCACTCTGAGTTACGTGAAGCACCTAGAAGACGCAATTCAGTTTTTGATAAATTGAATGTTTCAAGCAGTGAAGTGCAGCAAGAAGAAAGTCAAAACTGCACTAAATTAAAGGATGATAAAGAAATCTGAAGCTCGATTCCATCTCGCATGAAGAGGCATTTAGAGCTTGAAATTTCAGCAGAAGGGCCATTGAAAGTGCGACGTCATACTGTTGTGGACACCAGTTCATCAGTACATCTCAAAGAAGATGAGACAAAGGTTTATTCAACATATCATGTAACCATCCAAGAAAGTGCAGATGATGAAACATCAAAAGATGAGTCTGAAGAGCCATCTGAAATTAAAGAAGAAGAAGCTCCTGCTGCTTTAAAAGATGGAGGGAAAGCAACTGTCGACAGGCTGAAAGAGGCAAATCTTGGCACTTCGAATGCACCACGCCCTATATTTTTGAGTACACTCCTTAGCTCAGAAGAAAAAGAAAAGTATGTCGCACTATTGTTAGAATACAAAGATGTCTTCGCCTGGACATATAAAGAGATGCCCGGACTTGATCCGAAAGTTGCAGTTCATAACTTGGTTGTTCGGAAGGGAGTAAAGCCAATTAAACAGCCCCAAAGGCGCTATAGACCTGATCTTATCCCGCTCATAGAAGCTGAAGTCAACAAGTTGATCGATGCAGGATTCATACGTGAAGTGAAATATCCATCTTGGATAGCTAATATAGTGCAAGTCAAAAAGAAGAATGGACAACTTCGCGTCTGTGTCGACTTTTGCGATCTAAACAATGCATGCCCAAAAGATGACTTTCCACTGCCCATCATCGAAATAATGGTTGATGCTACTACAGGGCATGAGGCTTTGTCATTCATGGATGGATCATCTGGTTATAATCAGATTCGAATGGCACCAAAAGATGAAGAACTAACCGCATTTCGAACACCTAAGGGGATTTATTGCTATAAAGTAATGCCCTTTGGTTTGAAAAATGCTGGTGCAACTTATCAACGTGCTATGCAGAGAATTTTTGATGACCTACTGCATAAAACAGTAGAATGTTATGTTGATGATCTTGTGGTCAAGTCAAAGAGAAGAAACGACCATTTAGAAAATCTTCGTTCAGTGTTTGATAGGCTGAGGAAGTACCAACTGAAGATGAACCCGCTGAAATGTGCCTTTAGAGTGACATCTGGGAAATTCCTTGGTTTTATCGTGAGACACCGAGGTATTGAAATAGATCAGTCCAAGATAGATGCTATCCAGAATATGCCAGAGCCTAAGAACCTAAAAGAGCTTCGAAGTCTGCAAGGCAAATTGGCATACATTCGAAGGTTTATTTCAAACCTAGCTGGAAGATGCCAACCATTCAGTCGACTAATGAAGAAGGACATACCATTCGAGTGGGATGAATCCTGTAGTAATGCTTTTAATGCGATTAAGAGATACTTGCTTAATCCTCCAGTTTTGGGAGCACCAATTCATGGAAAGCCATTAGTCCTTTATATTACTGCACAGGACAAGTCCTTGGGGGCATTACTCGCACAAGAAGATGAGCAAAGGAAACAAGGGGCTTTATACTATTTAAGCCGAACACTTGTAGGGGCAGAATTAAACTACTCCCCTATTGAGAAAATGTGTCTTGCTTTGTTCTTCGCTGTTGATAAACTAAGACACTACATGCAAGCATACACCGTCCATTTAATAGCACGAGCAGATCCTGTGAAATATATTTTGTCCAGACCAGTTCTTTCTGGGAGATTGGCAAAGTGGGCAGTAATCCTTCAACAATATGACATTGTTTATGTTTCCCAAAAGGCGGTGAAGGGGCAAGCCTTGGCAGATTTTCTCGCAGATCATCCTATCCCGTCTGATTGGAAATTGTCAGATGATCTACCCGATGAGGAAGTCCTTTTTGTCGACTTGAAGCCAAGCTGGAGGTTATTCTTTGACGGTGCTTCAAGACAAAGTGGAGCAGGAGCGGGGGCAATTCTCGTTAGCCCTTACAATCAAGTTTTGCCATATTCTTTTATCTTGAGCGAATTATGCTCTAATAATGTTGCTGAATATCAAGCACTTATTTTAGGCTTAGAAATGGCACTTGAAACGGGGATTAAAGACATCGAAGTATATGGAGACTCTAAGCTGATAATACATCAACTCTTGGCAGAATATGAAGTCAAGAAAGAAGATTTGATTTCATATTTCAAATATGCTAAACGGTTGATGGATAAGTTTGATTACATAACGTTGAAGCATATCCCAAGAGGTGAAAATCGGCAGGCAGATGCTTTGGCTAACTTAGCAACAACTTTGGCCATCAATGAGGATGAAAAGTTGAATGTTCCAATATGTTGCAGATGGATAGTACCTCTACAAGGCATAGTTCATGAAGAAGTCAGTGCGATATCGGTATGCACAATTGAAGTTGAAGATTGGCGACAGCCTATTATTGATTATCTTCAGCATGGCAAACTTCCGAATGATTTACGTCACAAGTCTGAAGTGCGACGCAGAGCAACAAGGTTCATCTATTATAAAGATACCTTGTATCGTCGGTCATTTGATGGGCAATTCTTACGTTGCCTAGGAAGTGAGGAAGCCAAACAAGTGTTAGAAGAGGTTCATTTTGGAATCTGTGGTGCACATCAATCTGGGCCGAAAATGCATTACAAGATCAAGAGAATGGGGTATTATTGGCCTACAATGGCGTAAGATGCTATAGATTTTGCAAAGAGATGTCAACCATGTCAGTTCCATGCCAATTACATACATCAGCCACCAGAGCCTCTTCATCCCACAGTTGCATCGTGGCCTTTTGATGGATGGGGTCTTGATCTTGTAGGACCATTGCCTAGTCTACAAAAGGACACTTATACATTCTGGCTGCGACAGATTATTTCTCTAAGTGGGCAGAAGCGTTACCTTTCAGAGAAGTCAAGAAAGAACAAGTGGTAGAATTCATTCGTGTGCAGATCATCTATCGCTATGGAGTTCCTCGGTACATCATCACTGATAATGGCAAACAATTCTACAATAGCCTCATGGATAAATTGTGTGAGAAATTCAATTTCAAACAATACAATTCTTCCATGTATAATGCCCCAACGAATGGCCTTGCAGAAGCATTCAACAAGACACTTTGTAATTTGTTGAAGAAAGTTGTGGCGAAGAGCAAAAGAGATTGGCATGAAAGAATCGGAGAAGCACTTTGGGCGTATCGCACTACATATCGAACACCCACACAAGCTACTCCATATGCCCTTGTTTATGGTGTCGAAGCCATTCTTCCATTGGAATGTCGAATTCCTACTTTAAGAATTGCCATCCAAGAAGGCTTAACACAAGAGAGCAATGCCCAATTGTGCCTTCAAGAGCTTGAAACGTTGGATGAAAGACGTTTGCAAGCACAACAACATCTTGAATGTTATCAAGCGCGTCTCTCTAAAGCTTTTAACAAGAAAGTCCGCCCACGTTCCTTTCAAGTAGGAGATTTAGTGCTCGCCATGCGCAGGCCAATTAACTTTCATCATCATCCTGGTGATAAGTTTACTTCCAAGTGGGATGGACCTTATGTTGTGCAAGAAGTTTATACAAAAAATGCTTACAAGATAGTCAACAGTGACGGATTGTGAGTAGGCCCTATCAATGGGAAATTTTTGAAACGCTATTATGCGTGAAAGCTCCGATTTCTATGCACAACATCAAAAAAAAAATAAAGCCTGCTAGATTGAAAACCCCATCGGGGCGGTCTAGGCAAAAGTTAAGGCAAAGCCTGCTAGATTGAAAACCCCATCGGGGCGGTCTAGGCAAAAATTAAGGCAAAGCCTGCTAGATTGAAAACCCCATCGGGGCGGTCTAGGCAAAAATTAAGGTAATAAAAAAAAAAGCCTGCTAGATTGAAAACCCCATCGGGGCGGTCTAGGCAAAAATTAAGGTAATAAAAAAATAAAGCCTGCTAGATTGAAAACCCCATCGGGGCGGTCTAGGCAAAAGTTAAGGTAAAGCCTGCTAGATTGAAAACCCCATCGGGGCGGTCTAGGCAAAAGTTAAGGCAAAGCCTGCTAGATTGAAAACCCCATTGGGGCGGTCTAGGCAAAAATTAAGGCAAATAAGGCCTGCTAGATTGAAAACCCCATTGGGGCGGTCTAGGCAAAAATTAAGGCAAAATAACAAATAAATAAATAAACAAATGAACTACGTAATGACTTGATCCTTCTCTTAGAAGGTACGTAGGTAGCTTAGGAAGCCCATCCATCTTAAGTTCAGTCACACCAAATAAAAAAAAAATCATTATAATGATTAAAGTTCTATATGACATAGCTGAAATGCTGAAAATGTCTATTACAAAAATGAATAAATAAATAAAATGCTCAAGCAATATCTAGGACTTGCTGCTCCAACTGTCGACCAAAGAGTCTCGATGAGTCTGCAATGCTCTCCTGAGCTCTTCAATGTTCTCCATGTCTTCATTAGCAATGGAAACTGTGGCCTCTAATTCAGTCATCAGCTTTTCAAAGGAAGCGATTTCATCATTGGCCTTGCTTACTTCAACAACTCGAGCATCCAAATCAGTCTTCACCTTCAATTCCTCCTTTCGAAGTAAATGCAACTTCTTTTCTAGTGCAGCACGTTCATCTTGCAAAGCTTGAAGCTTTGTGGCTTGTGCTTCATAATGTTGTTGCTTCGACGTCAATGAAGACTTAGCGCATTCCAGCTGTTCTGTTACTTCAGCCTTCTTCCTTTCTAAAGTTTTTTGAGAAAGACGACCATCAAGTTCTTTCTCAAGGCACAACAATGCCTTCACCTCCCCAACATAGGAGTCAACAATCTTTTTTAAGGAAGTCGAATAACCATGCAAACTTTCAATGCCTGAATAAATAGTGGAAGCATCTTCGTAAAGCTTGCTAACCTGAGAAAAAGAGGCATCTCTAAGTCGAAGTAAGAAATCATGTCTGATCCCTTTAATGGCTTTTTCAAAAATCTTGGAAGAATACTTGCCAGGATGATAAGTCAAAACAGAGATAGTATCTCGTTCAAGAGAGCGATTGATTGGTAACTGGGGCGAATCCTGATTAGGAGGTTTATTCCCAACTGTGTCGTCTCCTCGAGCTCTCTTAGTCGATGAATTGATTGAAATAGACTTAGAGCTACCCTTGGTTGAAGATGTGGAGCCTATTTTAGCAGACAACTGTTTCACTTGGTTTCGAACTTTACCAGCATCACTTACAGACTCCTCACTTTTTGAAGGCTCATCATCGGGCGTGATGTTTTTAACCTGGTCAACAGTGTTTTTCTTGAACATCTCTGTAAGAGGAATCGCATCATCACCGATCGAATCAGCAACTTCTTCCGGTGCAATCGGAGTCCTCTTGTCAAACTCCTCGCAATCAGTTTCAGGACATCTCCTCTTTAAGGAAAGACGAAGCCTACCATGACAAGATTTCTTAGGGGAACCAACCCTTATTACTTGACTTGAAATCTTTGGTTGCTCGGAGACCATCACTTTTCTTTTCAAAGAAGATCTCACACCTCTCCTAAGCCTTCTGGGATTGCATCTGTCACTATCATGATCACTGATAGGTTCCATAGGTCTATCACTACAATCATCACACTGACGAGGTTGTTCATCTCTGACAACGAGAGCCTCTCTCCCATCCACAGCAGGGGTTAAAGAACCTTTGCTTTGTTCAAATTGCCCCATGTCAAGGCGTTGCGTCATGGTAACATCATCAATATCTTCAGCCTCAAGGTCAGTAGTCTCAATCAAAGGCTGCTCTTGCTTCGATAATCTTTCTTTACAAGAGCTAGAAGAACAAGTCTGAAATTAGTACTTGTGCTATCCTTCAAGATAGGTATACTAGTACGATAGTAATCTCCTATTTGACCTTGCCACCATACAAAGAATTTTCTTGTAACAAACAAGTGTTCATTGGTGCTACTCCATTTAGGAATAGTCACTTCACAGCTTGGACCTCTCAACACGCTACATCGCCAATAGCGCAACAACCCTCTCAAACTGGCAGTTCTAATAGCAGTTGTCAAAGATCCCAGAACATCTTGACAGTATCCAAATTGCCTTGCAAAGCGATGAGGACTATATGATTCTACCAAGTGAAAATTGCCTCTTCGTAAAGTCAAAAATGAAGATCGAAGGCTGACCAAGTATTCAAAATCATCGATCATAAGTCGGTTACCAGGAGTGTCCAAGAGTTTAGTCTTACAAGTGTCAAATATGCTAGTGGCTTGCCAATCTATACCAAGCAATTGTTGAATGATTTCTCGACTTTTGACCTCACCGTAAGATTTGTGACCAAAGGATCCCCCGTACTTGCACATTTTAGGTCTTCTTGGTGCTCTATTTGATCCAGGATGAGTCCCAAAGTAAGATGCCATCCACACATGCACAAAATGCCAAGGAAGAGCAACATTGCATTGACCAGGACCATCAATGCAAGTAGCAATTTGATTCAGTCTGTTGTATATGCTTGCCAATACAGGAATAGCAAGACTAAATCGGGTACCTTTCGCTATGAAAGAAGCCACTTTGAAAGTCTCAGGCCGAATGACATCACCACGGGTACTCGGAAGAATAAAAGAGCATAGCCAGACTGATAAGAATGCGGCTAAGAACACCTCATCTCTATCAACGTCAAGAACACCCAGATCAAGGAAAACTTCATTTTCCTTTCTAGTACGAAGTCGGTGTCTGAAACGACCATCGGGAGTATATAGAGAATTTTTCTTGCCTTTGATCGTGATCGAATCATAACGATCATTGTATTTGCTTTTGCCTCGAAACCAAAATCTCACCCAAGCAAAAGCAAAAACTTCATTGCTTTTCGAAGCCCCATGATCCTCCTGCAACCTGATGAGGTGATATGCAAGAAAAAGGTATTGACAACTGACCGGAAGAATGGGACATGAAGATTCATCAAGACCGGTTATTTCTTCTAAACTGGGGGCAACCTCGTCGTAAAATTCTCCAACAATAGGAAGACCTCCTAAAACCTTCAGATCCCATAGTGAAATAGAAATCTCCCCACGAGAAGATAAAAACGTATTGGTGGTTGGACACCAAGCTTCGCACAAGGCATGAATCATATTTCCACCTTGGTCATAAACAAACAGCGAAGCGAAAATCGATTCATAGACGCCCGCTTGCTCTAAAGTCTATTTGTGCTGACTCAAAATAAGCTCTCACCATTCCCAATATCCAGGAGGAGGAACAAATTCTCCACGTGGTTGAAAGGCATGCCAAGAAACTTCGTGTCTACAAATACGATGGCCCAAAGTGATAAGGGCAGTGTACTTTACGCTCTCTTCGTGGTGACTATCTTGCAACTTCAGCACGGTCTTAAAGGCACCCTTTTGAGCAGTGTGAGAATTGCAAGAAAATACCTCATCGACCTCTTCAGAAGTCCAGACATCCAAATGATAAAGAGTTGCCACATCAGAATCCCAGTTGTTTGCATTACTACCAATAACTGGAGTGTGAATTAAACACTTAGTAGCTTTCTTTATATCCTCATTGGACTTGTCTCGGATTAATAAAAAATCACGTAGACGACCTTTATACTCCTCTTGAGTCTTTGAGAAAAAAAGGTCTAGCCTTAATTTCATCTTGGCAATGCTTGACAATGGATGGTCTTGGAATACGATACGCGGGGAATTCGTCCATGACTAAAAAAAAAAAAGAGAAGGTAAGTAAAGAGAATCAAATAAAAAAAAGAAGAAAAAAAAGAGAAAAAAAAAATCAATCAAAAAAAAATCACTAAAAATATATATATATATAAAATAATAATAATAATAATAATAATAATAAAAACAAAATAATTATATATATATACAGTCAACTCAGTTCCCGCCTGTGCCACCGCCGCATCAAGTCACTATTGACGCCCCGGCCTTCACCGTCACCGGTACCTCAACCCCAATCTTGACTCCAATCTTCAGTACTTGCATTGTAAACTTCTCATTGTAAAATTGTCCAGCAAACATCGGCCAAGTTATCATTGGCAAACTTGCGCTTACCGCCTCGAGTGTTGAATTCCACCCACAATGTGTTAAAAAAACTTCCTGTTGCTGGATGCGACAATATTAGAGCTTGAGGTGCCCATCCTCGGATTATCGGACCTCTCCCTTTAATCCTGTCTTCAAATCTTTACTTCTTGAACCATTCTTCTAATTCTGGTGTATAATCTGCCATTTTTATAGTCCAAATGAAAGGACGAGGATTCTAAGACCAATCCTAGCTCTATTAGTTGTGGAAGCAACATGTGAGAAAGGCTACCAAAGCAAACATAAATTACAGATCTTGGCTTCTGGGAGTTTAAGCCAAGTTAAGCTTTCATGCTCATTAATGGAAGTCCTGTTACCTCTCTCCAACTTGTTGGATGCTGTTTCATTGCATAAACAAAGCGGCCCGATACACCAAAGGTTGTTTATAAGCTTCTGGTATGCTTTCACATATTCAAATTCCATCTCTTCAAATGAATTCACCAGCACCGCACTTGCAGAAAGTTCAGCGTTTTTCTTAAATTGGCTTAGATGATTCTTCAAATCTTTCGAACTTTGTTTCCCGAATTCAGGCAATTGGGCCATAGTGAATTCAATTCTATCTGGCATGTCGGGTACCAAAACAGGGTCAGAATCGGATGTCATTCTATCTTGAACCTTGTAGCTCTTAATATTGTAAGAGCAAATGAAAGTAAAGCAAGAAACTGTATGGAACGCTGAGTAATTTGTTGTTTCAACCGATACAAAGAGCCGCATCAGGAGAGTCTCTACGCAAGTTTGCAACAGGAGATGTTGAATCAAATTTCTAACCAATATACGCACTTGTACAGTGCACTCCCAATTTATCCCAGCAAGATTACAGCACTTGTTTGGAGACATCTTCTCAACAAATTCCACAATGTTGTGCTGGAAGACGAGGAAGCAGTGATGAAGCAAAAAAATAATAATAATAATAATAAAATAAAAAAAATTCTGCCATATACCCACAGAAATACGTTCCATGGAACACTAAGCCAGCATTTACAAAGAGAGAGAGGTGATGGACTTGCGTGGCCTATTCGCCTTACAGTTGTTGCTAAAACTGCACAAGCCATTGCTCATCTGCACTCTGCTATAAATCCACCAATAACCACAACAAGGCCAAGCGTGTGCTGCAGCGCATAAGCGGCACCAGTGATATCCAAGCAGAACTCGATGATCTCATCAAAGCAAGCGAAATCTTAAGAAAAAAAAATCAAACACCCATTCAAGAAAATCATACAAAGAAAGTACAGGCCTCAACTGGTAATGGCAGCAGCTATACCATGCTTCGCACAACTGACTGGAATCAACGTCATCACATTCTATGCTCCAATATTGTTCAGGACAATCGGCCTGCATGAAAGCTCTTCACTCTTGTTTGCTGTTGTGATTCGCGTTGTTAGTATTTCTTGCATATTCATATCTATGTTCGTCGTCGATAAGCATGGCCGAAGAGTACTGTTTATGATCGAGGGAATTCAAATGCTTGCAACACAAATAACAATCGGAGGATTCATGACAGCTTTGTCAGGAGATCATGGCGGATTGAGCAAGGCGAGTGCTTACATGGTTTTAGTTCTGATATGTATATATGTTTCCGGGTTCGGATTGTCTTGGGGTCCATTGGGATGGTTAGTTCCCAGTGAGATTTATCCATTGGAGATTCGCTCAGCAGGCCAAAGCATCACTGTAGCATTCAGCTTTTTCTTCTGTTTCCTTATTGGACAAACATTTCTAGCCATACTTTGCCACATGAAATCTGGGATTTTCTACTTTTTGGGGGATGGGTAGAATAACGACAGCAACGAACCCAGAAACACGTCGGTACAGTGGAGGCAGCAAGCCGGTAGACAATTAGCAATCTTGAGAGTGTTGAAGGTAGAAGCAGAATCAATTGCAGAGAAGGAACCAGGACCGATGATGATAAAGGCAAAGAATCAGCTACTGCGACAGAGGGCTAGCTGTTGTGTTGAAGAGCTAGTCCCCGCAATAAAAACAACGAAACAGAGACTGCTGTGATGGAAGCGCTCGGGGAAGATGATGGCCGTAGCGATAGCACAGTATAATAACAAAATTCAAGCATGCAAAATAACAATACAGATGGCCACATAACAATAATTCAAACATCGACATACAGATGGTTCATCATGGGGATGTACGAGCATATATTCACACAAAAAAAAAGTCTTACCTGATGATCTGCATAATTGATCTGAGCTGCTTGAAATTTATGAAGAGGAGTTTATGATTATTAGTCAATATATAGTTTGACAGAAGAATTTAAGATGAACTCTAACTAAAGAGATATAATTGTAATTGATTTCTTTAGTTCAATTTGTGTTGAAAATAAACACAAAATTCAATATATATATATATATAAAGCACAAAAAAAAATCAAAGAATTTTGTCATAGCATGCATGCTTTTGATATTGATGGACTTCAAGTTCCGTACATACTTCATGCCTAACATACGCACGCCCGTATCTTGAAGTGGGGGCATTTGTAGGCATTAAAAAAAATAATTAATTAGTATTATTAGTTAATTAAATTAAATATTTAATTAATTGATAATTTCTAATAAATTGGTGATAAATAAAAATTATCAACCAATTGTATTATCTCTAATTAAATTAAATTAATTAGAGATAAATCCTGGAGTGATCGAGTCCCTTTAGAACTCTCTACTATCAAGCATTATAAATAGAGAGCTCTTCCACACTCAAAATACACAGAAGAATTCAGTCAGAAGACTCAGAACACTCAGAAGAAGCAGACAGAAAGCACTGAAGAATAGAAGTCTTAGCCTCCTCAGAGAATTGAAAGCCTGCAGAATACCGGCCGTTCTCCGATCAAGCCTTCTCTTCAGTCAAGTCTTTTCTTCAACAAAGCCGTCAGCAAATCTACAAGAGGACAACAAGTCATAGACCGTTCTCTCAACAATCAGTCGTGCCACTACAAATACACGAGGAACCACAGACCGTTCTCTCAACGATCAGCCACGCCGCTGCAAATTCAAGAGGAACAACAAGCCCTTCGGCCGTTTCTCTCAACAATCACTCATTCCACTCCGTCGGGATCAAGCGTCACGCCCTCGACAAGTGTAATCAGGAGACCGAATCAGAGGATTATAATTCTTTTTGTAAAGAATTCAAAACAGAGAATTATACTCACATATAAATACAAAAATTGAATTTTATCACTAATTCGTGTTTTAATTTTACAGACGCGAAAATTTGTGTATACAGGATGTATTCTATTTTACTTAACCGACACTGACAGTACTAGACACCCTAAGCTCTGATACCAAGAAAACTCTGTGACGCCCAGAAGCGCGAAAAATATGGCAAATTTAAAAACTTTTTACTCATCAAATTCACAGTTAAGGGTGCATTCCTGTGCAGTGGTATACATCATCACACTTATCATACCTCAAGATCTCATCATAATATAGTATATATTGTATCATATACATTACTCAATTCCAAGTTAATTAATCCTAATACATCCCATACAATGTTATACATCAAGTGTCTGCAATTGCAATAATTGTCTGGGTACATGAAAAGATAAAAGATACCTCAAAATACAATATATGGCCTGGAGCTCAAGTCCTCCACTAGCCACTACTCCGTACGTCGCAGGGAAACCCTTTTCACTTGAAGAAATCAGGGGGGAAAAGAAAACAGGGTGAGCTTCTAAATCGCTCAGTAAAGGGGGTAAGGGCCTTATTTTATAAACCAAAATGCACATCACAAAATATTTATTTATATGTGAAACTCATTATACTCATTTAAAAACCATAGCATAAAGGTACTCAAAACGACATTCTCATATCTCAAATCATGTGAAAACATGAAGTAAAATGCTCAGTATAGAGCAATAACAAAGCATGTGAAAATAATGCGATAATCGCATTCTCAATAAACGTGATAAAATCACTGTAATGGTAATGCACGTGGCGTAGCCACTAAACACACGTGGCATAGCCACTGATTTAAATTCACACGTGGCACAGCCACTAAACACACGTGGCATAGCCACTGATTTAAATTCACACGTGGCACAGCCACAGGATAGGGTTTCACGTGGCAACGGCCACCAATTAGGGTTCTCACGTGGCAACGGCCACCAAATAGGGTTCTCACGTGGCAATGGCCACCAAATATACGTGGCATAGCCACAGAATGGGGTTTCTCACGACACCAGAATGGAGAAGAATCGGGCTTACATGCTACCAGAGTAATGCCCGGTGTGTACTTAAAATTACACACCTAAGTCTTTACCACATAAGACTAGTTTGCCTTCACGTAGAACTCATAGTGGTTTTTCTCTTGTAAAACTTATTTAAGACCGTTTTGTACTCAACACAAAACATATTGAAACCAAGTCCCAACCGGCAAAACACGCACACATTTCTCAAATCTCAAGATCGCCTTAACGTAGAGCCCAATTCATTACTCACAAATTCAACGGTTTATAAAGCAATTTCACACTCAGCTTATAAACTCATAAAATAATGGGCTCCAACCGGCAATAAAAATCATGTGCAATTATATCACAACACAACACATCAAACATGCTTATTTTATAAATCACAAATCATGCTATAATAGTTCAAAATCACATACACAATTGGTTTAATTTCCCTTACCTCTTTGCACCTCGTATAGTGCAATCGTTTCCCCCTTGACACGGACTAGTCTCGCATTCCACTCTAGAACTCCCGAGCTGTCCAAACGATGTTAAAACATTAATATTCATCATCACAGTAACCTCAATTCTCAAAATCGAGCATAATTGCTCATAACACCTCAAATCTCTCGATTCTCGTAAGTCCACCCTAAACTACAATCTCGCTCACAACACCTCAACATTCCATATTTCCTATGCCACAATATCTATGCTATTACACCACATTGTCTAAATCTCCATTTATAGCTCAAAATTTCTAAATTTACCAAAGTTGCTAAATATCATCATCACTCCAACTACATCGTAATTTCATCAATCCCTAATCATTTTTCAGCTATTTCAACACAATGTCAACAACTATTATCACCAAAATCATCTCAAATATAAGGATCGAGGTTTAGAAATTACCCAAAACTTGTGGAGAGCTTATCTCTTCCTCGATTCGATCCGTCTTTCAATTTTCAAGTATGTTGTTCTCCCTTTAATGAGGAACAACTTTTCTTCTTGCCACAACTTCTGATTTGGACGGAAATGGGTGCTTTGGATGAGTGAGAAAGCTAGGGCTCTGTGAAAATGGGGGTTAGAAGAGAGAGAAAGTGAAATTACAGGAGAAAGCAGGGATTCCTTATATAGACTGAGGGTAGGAGATCGATCTGGCTCTTGATGAGATCGATCTGCATTTGAATTTGGGGACGATTTGGGGCAATTTATGCCTAGGAGATCGATCTGTCGAGGGGTGAGATCGATCTGTCGAGGGGTGAGATCGATCTCTTTATGGCTTTATGAGATCGATCTGCTCCTTGAGGAGATCGATCTTCTCCCAAACAGAAACATTTGGAGATCGATCTTTTCCTCATGAGATCGATCTTCTCTCAAACAGAATCATAAGGAGATCGATCCTCTTCCATTGGAGATCGATCTGCTCCTTAAATTCCTCCTTCCTTATCATTTTTAACTCACCAGATCAATCTCTCCTTCTCCCAGATCGATCTGTCCTCATAACTTCACACTTATTTTAAACTCTTAACATATAAATCTCCAATTATCATTCCCACAATTCATTTAGCTCAATAAATTATACTTCAAGTTCATATTACATAATTGAAATATGTCTGAAATTCTCAGATCTCACAGATTCTACCAAGTGAAAATTGCCTCTTCATAAAGTCAAAAATGAAGATCGAATACTGACCAAGTATTCAAAATCGTCGAGCCTAAGTCGGTTCCCTGGGGTGTCTAAGAGTTTAGACTTATAAGTTTCAAATATCTTAATGGCTTGCCAATCTATTCCAAGCAATTATTGAATGATTTCTCGACTTTTGACCTCACTGTAAGATCTATGACCAAAAGCTCCCCCATACTTGCACATTTTAGGTCTTCTTGGTGCTTTATTCGATCTAGGATGAGTCCTAAGATAAGATGTCATCCACGCATACACAAAATGCCAAGGGAGAACAACATTGTATTGACCAGGACCATCCATGCAAGTAGTAATTTGATTCAGTCCATTGTATATGCTTGCCAAGATAGGAATAGCAAGACTAAATCGTGTACCTTAGCTATCAAAGAAGCCACTTTGAAAGTCTCAGGCTGAACGACATCACCACTATTACTCAGAAGAATAAAAGAGCATAACCAGACTGATAAGAATGCGGCTAAGAACACCTCATCTCTATCAATGTCAAGAACACCTAGATCAAGGAAAACTTCATTTTCCTTTCTAGTACGAAGGCGGTGACTGAAACGAACATCAGGAGTATATAGAGAATTTTTCTTGCCTTTGATCGTGATTGAATCATAAGGATCATTGTATTTACTTTTGCCTCAAAATCAAAATCTCACCCAAGCGAAAGTAGAAACTCCATTGCTTTTCAAAGCCCCATGATCCTCCTGCAGCCTGATGAGGTGATATGCAAGAAAAAGGTATTGACAACTGACTGGAAGAATTAGACATGAAGATTCATCAAGACCAATTATTTCTTCTAAGCTGGGGGCAACCTCGTCGTAAAATTCTCCAATAATAGGAAGGCCTCCTAAAATCTTCAAATCCCATAATGAAATGGAAATCTCTCCACAAGAAGATAAGAATGTATTAGTGACTGGACACCATGCTTTGCACAAGGCATGAATCATATTTCGACCTTGATCATAAACAAATAGTGAAGCGAAGATCGATTCATAGATGCTCGCTTACTCTAAAATCTGTTTGTGCTGACTCAAAATAAGCTCTGAGCATTCCCAATATCCAGGATGAGGAACAAATTCTCTGCGTGGTTAAAAGTCATGCCAAGAAACTTCGCATCTACAAATACGATGGCCTTAAGTGGTGAGGGTAGTGTATTTGACGCTCTCTTCATGGTGACTATCTCGTAACTTCAACACCGTGTTAAAGGCACCATTTTGAGCAGTGTGAGAATTGCAAGAGAATACCTCATCAACTTCTTTAGAAGTCTAGACATCCAAATGGTAAAGAGTTGCCACATCGGAATCCCAATTATTTGCATTACTACCAATAGCAGAGGTGTGAATTAAACACTTAGTGGCTTTGCTCACATCCTCATTAGACTTGTCTCGGATAAGTAAGAAGTCATGTAGACGACCTTTATACTCTTCTTGACTTTTTGAAAAAAAGGGTTTAGCCTTAACTTCATCTTGGCAATGCTTGACGATAGATGGTCCTGGAAGACGATACGAAGAAAATTCGTCTATGGCTACAAATAATAAAAAATAAAAAAGGAATTAGTAAAGGGATCAAATACCTTCAAATAAAAGATAATGTCCAAGTCTACTGTGTTTAAACACAGGCTATTCAGCAATATGCTCTAGACTTGTCTCAATGCCTGCCACCGCCCCTGGAAAACACAGACTTGGAGAAAACATATTCCAATGTTACTCGTGTTTTCAATGTCGTGAACTCTTATGGCTCTGCCTATCTAGATTTATCGCATGGATATAAACCAACTAGATGACTCTAAGCTCCTCAATTCCAATGTCACCTATACACTCTAGCAGCTCTGAAAATGCTGCCATGGCCAGCCATCCACAAAAAAATATTTTCTTCAAAGGTTACTTTCATATCTAAAAGTGTTGTGTCAGACATGGAGAGTAAGCCAAGTGCTTTTCTATCGCATAGTAGTGCTGAAAATATGCAAACTACTTCGCCTCCACTTCCATTAAGTCCGAGGTTATTACGAAAGTCATCTGGCTTTTGAAGTCCATCTAGTGCTAATCATCTTGGTAACCACTCAACACATGATCAATTTGTTGACCACAAGGTAGATGCTGTAGAAGAGAATAAGGTTGAAATGACCTGCTCAATTGACCACTTGCAGAAAGGTAAAGATATTGCCCAAAATGACAGTTCAATTGTTCCTCGTCTTTATACACTGTTCAAACATCCAACGCATCGGGTAACATCATCTGAGATATTGTCTAATGGCTTCCTTGTCAGGGAATGCTCAAATTAGTCAAAATATTAATGCGGGCGAGGCAACAGTCGAAGATGTAGATGTCAAGAATGATACTGAAAGCATAGAGGTAGAATTTGAAGTTCTTAGTGAGACAGGATTTTGTCAAACTAATGAAACTGAATGTCTACAAGACTCTCATACTACTGTTACAGATAACAAAGAAAAGGCCTTCTACTCTCAAACATCAGATCTTGGCATTCAGATGGCCATAGATTTTTATGCAGAAACTTATGGTGTTAAGGGAGCTCAACAAGCTGATGATGTTGGTGTTGCAGAAAACGTAGATATACTTATTAATGTTGGTGATGGGGAAGACCAGGATGTGATGAAAGATGTTCCTCCAAAAGTTGGTGTAATACACACTGGATATGCTCCAACAGAAGCTAGCAGAGACGAGCGATGGAGTAGGGCGCTACACGAAATCGAGAATGATGGTGGCAGAGGTGACTCTACAACGGCAGTCCGACTCACGACGTGGGTTTGTTGTGATGAAGATGATGAGACAGAGGGCTATTGTGATGAAAATCGACAGGGGTAGTTGAAGATGGCGTCAAACCTGGTGGGTCACAAGCTGAATTTTAAGGAGCTTTTTCAGGAGGTTTGAGGCATGAAACGAGGCTGCCTAGACACCAGTCTTGAGTGGCTGGAAACAATGAAACAGAGAGCTATTGTGTTAGAGAGCTAGACAGAGAACTGCAGGTCTGCTGTGATTGAGAAGAATTGACAGAATCCTTGAAGCAAAGCAGCCAGCAGGGGGCACATCATAAAGCGAGGTAGTGCATGAACTCGAGAATAACGACTGCAGCAACCCCAGAAACATGACAGTACAGTGGGTGCAGCAAGCCGAGAGTAACACGATAGCTTGACAGAGACAGTAGGCTCCATGAGTAACAGGATGCAGTATGGTTCGGTTGGAATTTCAAGTAGTAGCAAGTTAAGTTCAGCAACAGTGGACGATGCAGAAACTGTATGAAGAGATATAATTTATTGTTGTAATGAAGATGATGAGACAGAGGGCTGTTGTGATGAAAATTGGCAGAGGTAGCTATGATGGAGATGATAAGACAGAAAGCTGCAGAGGCTGCTGTGATGGAAGTCTGCAGAGGTTGCTGGAAGGAGCTGTCACGCTACCCACTAGATGCCTTTCTGTCCAGCATAGAAATGAGTAGACGATAGCCAAATTTGTGTAAGACACTCGAGTAGTAACATGGCCAGTGTAGAGGGCAGAAGCAACAAACAATCCTATAGCCAAAAAAAAAAATAGAACCCCAGAAGCAAGCAAAAGTGTGGATAGCGACTGGTAGGGACATACGATGAAGCGAGGTGTAGTGCCCCAGAAAATAGAAGAGGAGGCAGTAAAGCTCAAGTGATGCAGAATAGTAGTACAGTAGGGCGACACAACAAGAACTCAAACATCGATGTATAGATGACTTATGATGGGGTGTACGAGCATACATTCACAAAATAAAAATAAAAAATAAAAAAAGAAAGAAAGAAAGAGAGAGAGAAGAGTCATCCCTAATGATCGAATTCTACACTTCTGTAGAAAAAACGTTGGTGGAGGAGGATCCGAGTTGCTTGAAATTTATGGAAGGAAGACTACAATTGTTAGTCAATATGTATAGTTTGACAGAAGAATTCAAGTTGAACTCTGAGTGAGGAGACCCACTTGCATTTTGTTTCTTAAGTTTCAAATTGTGTTAAAATTAAACACAAAATTTTAAAAAAAAAAAAGTTGTGCTATCAAAAAATAAAAAAATAAAAATAAAAGTGTTGTGCTATCAAAAAAAATTAAGGAATTTCGTCACAGCTAACATACCGTTGACGTCGATCGACTTCAACTTTCGTACGTACTTCATGCCTAGCATACGCACGCCCGTATCTTGAAGTGGGGGCATTTGTAGACATTAGAAAAATAATTAATTAATATTATTAGTTAATTAAACTAAATATTTAATTAATTAATAATTTTTAATAAATTGGTTATAAATAAAAATTATTAACCATTTGTATTATCTCTAATTAAATTAAATTAATTAGAGATAAATCCTAGAGTGATCGAGTCCCTTTGGAACTCTCTATCACCAAGCATTATAAATAGAGAGCTCCTCTAAGGAGAGAAGACACTCAGAAGAAGCACACAGAAGACACAGAAGAAGAGCAGAATACACAGAGAAGAGGAGTCTCAGCCTCCTCAGAGAATTGAAAGCCCGCAGAATACCCGTCGTCCTCCGATTAAGCCTTTTTTCAACAAAGCCGCCATAAATCCACGAGAGGACAATAAGTCACAGACCGTTCTCTCAACGATCAGCCACACCGCTGCAAACTCAAGAGGAACAACAAGCCTTTTTCCTGTTTCTCTCAACAATCACTCTTTTCACTCCGTCGGGATTAAGCGTCATGCCCTCGACAAGTTCACGAGGAATCACAAGCCTTCGTCGGTTCCTCTCAACACCACTCCGTCGGGATTAAGCGTCAAGCCCTCGACAAGTGCATTTTAGGAGACAGAATCAGAGGATCATTCTTTTTGTAAAGAATTTAAAACAAAGACTTATACTCACACATAAATAAAAAAGATTAAAAAGATTAAATTTTGTCACTAATTCATGTTCTAATTTTCTAGACGTGAAAATTTATGTATACGGTGACTAATGCAATCAACTTGTTGAAAGCTTAAAATTAGGAAGGCACTTCAAATAAGTTATCTTAAGAGTAATAATTTCTCCACAATGGTGTAAATAGTTTTGGAAACGTTGTTCTTAGAATACAATGCCTACTTCTAAGAAGAATTCGATTACACTTAAAATTTCTCTTTCTGAACTCACTTAAACAAACAAACCAAAAAAAGATAGTTTCAAATTTTTTTGACAAAAAAGTGTAAAAAATTGTTAAAATGAATGTTAATGAAACTATTTATAAGTTCCAACAACTGCTACAAACACCATCCACGATCAAACACGCATTTGGTAAGAAATCATCACTTTTTTATATAAACAACTATGTCTAATGGACTTTTTTTTTGGATTTCTAATATGATAATTCAGATGTCCGAGGATGGCATTTGATTACCTAAGGCAAGATCTGAAAAAAGAAAGTACAATCCTACAGGGTGTCCGAATGCCTACCTTAGGATATTAGACCACCTTAGGTAAAATCTCAAACATTACATACATCTCTATAAGCTTTAAAATGACTCTTTTAGGGCATTTGGCTAACCTAGACTAAAACTCAAATAGACTGTACATTTTTGTTGGGAATTTGACAACCTTTGGCATTTGATTGTCCCAAACTAATTCTAAAACAAAATGTATAGAAGCATCAAGTATTTGATTACCATCAAAGAGCATTGGATTGCTCTTGTTGACTTTCATTCCAGAGCTTATTTATGAATTCTAAAAATATTTATTGAACACATATGCATACCACATTTATTAAACAGATTATTTTCCAATAAATTTATTTAGGAAACCAACATCATTGGTAATATGCACTAGAGGCATTGTTCAGTATACTTGTGGATAGATTGAAGAGCATAGCTGATGCTATCCATCTAAAATGTCCCAAGAAACATCACTAGACAAATCTTCTTGATAGTATCTGTGTATCTAGTATGTTTAAATGCATCAACATGTCAATGGTTGTAGCAGGCTAGCAACCGTAAGCAACAAGAGCTTCACAGGAAATTGTTAACGTTTAAAGAATAAACGATAAATTCACAGAAAGAATGTGTGAAGGAATGAATGGTATATTCATTCAGATAATTTGTATAGGTAAATATAGAAAGGAAAACTTTAACAGAACCTATAGAAATCATACACGTGTAAACTACTCTAACAATATTCTAGCAACTTCTAACAACACCTAATTAAGGATAAATATGATTAGGAAATAATTAGGTAGGCTTAACATCCCCCCTCAAACTGATGTTGGAGCAGGTTTCAACATTCAGTTTGTCACGAAGCATCAGAAAACGAGAGTTGGAGACAGCTTTTGTGAAAATATCGACAGTCTGATCATAAGAAGGAGCATGACGAACACTAATTTCTTTTCGAAGGAATTTCTCTCGAACAAAATAGAAGTCAAGCTCGATATGTTTAGTACGAGCATGAAGGATAGGATTAGCAGACATCAAGACAGTACTCTGGTTGTCACACCAAATGATTGGACCTTGACGTTGTGTAACATGAAGTTCACTGAGAAGAGATGTGATCTAAGAAATTTCTGCTGTGAGAGAGGCAAGACTACGGTATTCAGCCTCGGTGCTGCTACGGGACACAGTTGGCTACTTTTTAGAGCTCCAAGAGACAAGATTGGACCCAAGGAACACATAGAAGCCAAACGTGGAGCGACGGTCATCAGGATCAGAGGCCCAGTCTGCATCACAAAATCCAGTAACGTCCAGGTGAGACGATCGACGCAGATGAAGACCATGGTGCAGTGATCCTTTTAAGTAGCGAATGATGCGTTTGACAGCCTTCCAATGAGCCTCAAGAGGATTTTGCATGAATTGACAAACATGATTGACAGAGAAAGCAAGTTCTGGACGTGTAATAGTAACATATTGTAATGCACCAACAATGCTTCTGTACTGATGAACATCAGAAATGGGATCACTGCCATGAGCGTAGATCTTGTTAGAGCTGGTCATAGGAGTTGGAAGACCATTAGCAAATTGCATTTTGGCTCTGCAGAGTAAATCAGATATGTATTTAGTCTGGGTAAGCATGAAACCATCTGATGAAGGAGAAACCTGAATACCAAGAAAATAGTTAATATGGCCAAGATCCTTTAAGGCAAAGGTAGAGTGCAAATGATCAATAAGCAACTGAACTTCCTTAGCATCACTACCCGTGATGAGAATGTCATCGACATAGACAAGAACATAGAGAGAATGGCCTGAGTGATGCTTGACAAATAGAGAAGTATCAGCCTTTGATGAGGAGAAACAACATAAGGATAAAGCAGTGCTGAGTTTCTCAAACCAAGCCCGAGGGGCCTGTTTGAGACCATACAGAGCTTTGTGTAAATAACAAACAAGGTGTGGTTGAGAAGGATCCTTCATCCCCGGTGGTTGCTGCATATATATTTCTTCTTAAAGATCACCATTAAGAAAAGCATTATTCACGTCTAATTGTCGAATGGTCTAACCGCAGGAGAGAGCAAGAGTGAGAACAATTCTAATAGTGGTAGGTTTGACCACAGGGCTGAAGGTTTCATTGAAATCAAAACCAGATTGTTGATGAAAACCTTTGGCAACCAAGCATGCCTTATGCTTGAGGACAGAACCATCAGGATTTTCCTTGATTTTGAACACCCACTTGTAGCCAATGGGATGTCTATTAACTGGAAGTTCAACCAAGGACCAGGTGTTGTTTCGAAGCAAAGCCAAGTATTCCTCAGTCATAGCATCTTTCCAAAGTTGATGTTGTAAGGCCTCTTGGATAGTGGCAGGTTCTTTGGATGTGAGATAGACTTTAGGTTTATGAATTCCAGCTTTAGCTCGGGTGATCATAGGGTGGTGATTAGTTGGGAATGAGGGGATATTTTCAGGTGGTGAGGGTGGATATGGAGAGGGTTGGTCATGAACAGAGATTTGTTCTGGAGAAGGTGAGGAAGAGGATGAAGCTGTATGAGGGGAAGAAGAGAAGTTGTGTGGAACAAGTTGTCACGCCCCGAAAATGCGGAAAATAGGGCAAATTTAAAACTTTTTACTTATTAATTCACAATTAAGGGTGCATTCCTGTGCAGTGTCATACATCATCATAGTTATCATGCCTCAGGATCTTATCATAATATAGTGTATATTGTATCATATACATTACTCAATTCCAAGTTAATTAATCCTAATACATCCCATACAATGTTATACATCAAGTGTCTGCAATTACAATAATTGTCTGGGTACATGAAAAGATAAAAGATACCTCAAAATACAATATATGGCCTGGAGCTCAAGTCCTCCACTAGCCACTACTCCGTACGTCGCAGGGAAGTCCTTTTTCACTTGAAGAACTCTGGGGGGAGAGAAAACAGGGTGAGCTTCTAAATCGCTCAGTAATAGGGGTAAGGGACTCATTTCATAAACCAAAATGCACATCACAAAATATTTATTTGTATGTGAAACTCATTTGAAAACCATAGCATGAAAGTAATCAAAACGATATTCTCATATCTCAAATCATGTGAAAACATGAAGTAAAAAGGCTCAGTCTAGAGCAATAACAAAGCATGTGAAAATAACGCGATAAACGCTTTCTCAATACGTGATAAAATCATTGAAATAGTAATGCACGTGGCGCAGCCACTAAACACACGTGGCATAGCCACTGATTTAAATTCACACGTGGCATAGCCAGTAAACACACGTGGCATGGCCACTGATTTAAATTCTCACGTGGCACAGCCACTAAACACACGTGGCATAGCCACTGATTTAATTTCAAACGTGGCATAGCCACTAAACACACGTGGCATAGCCACTGATTTAATTTCACACGTGGCACAGCCACTGGATAGGGTTTCACGTGGCAACAGCCACTAATTAGGGGTTCTCACGTGGCAACGGCCACCAATAGGGTTTCTCACGTGGCAACGGCCACCAAATGGGGTTTCTCACGTGGCAACGGCCACCAAATGGGGTATCACGTGGCAACGGCCACAAATGGGGTTTATCACGTGGCAACGGCCGCCAATGGGGTTTCTCACGTGGCAACGGCCACCAATAGGGTTTCTCACGTGGCAACGGCCACCAATAGGGTTTCACACGTGGCAAAGGCCACTAAGTATACGTGGCACAGCCACAGAATGGGTTATTCTCACGTTACCAGAACGGAGAAGAAATCGGGCTTACATGCTACCAGAGCAATGCCCGGTGTGTACTCAAAATTACACACCTAAGTCTTATCACACAAGACTGGTTTGCCTTCACGTAGAACTCATAGTGGTTTTTCTCTCATAAAACTCATTTGAAAACTGTTTTGTACTCAACACAAAACATAATAAAACCGAGTTCCAACCGGCAAAACACGCACACATTTCTCAAATCTCGATATTGCCTTAACGTAGAGCCCAATTCATTACTCACACAAATTCGACGGTTTATAAAGCAATTTCACACTCAGCTTATAAACGCATAAAACAATGGGCTCCAACCGGCTATAAAAATCGTGTGCAATTATAACTCAACACAACACTCAACATGCTTGTTTTATAAACCACAAATCATGCTATAATAGTTTACAAATCACATACACAAATGGTTTAGATTTCCCTTACCTCTTTGCACCTCGTATAGTGCAATCGTTTCCCCCGTATCACGGACTAGCCTCGTATTCCACTCTGGAACTCCCGAGCTGTCCAAACGATGTGAAAACATCAATACTCAATTATCTCATAAACCTCAATTCTCAAAATCGAGCATAATTGCTCATAACTCCTCAAATCTCTTGATTCTCGTAACTATACCCCAAACTACACTCTCATTCTCAACATCTCGACGTTCTACGTTTCTCATGCCAATCATCTACGTTAATTCACCACATTGTCTAAATTTCTATTTATAGCTCAAATTCTCAAAATTGCTAAATATCATTCTCACTCCAACCACATTGTAATTTCATCAATCCCTAATCATTTTTCAGCTATTTCAACGCAATGCTAACAACTAACATCACCAAAATCACCTCAAATATAAGGATCGAAGTTTAAAAATTACCCAAAACTTATGGAGAGCTTATCTCTTGCCTCAATTCGATCCGTCTTTCGATTTCCAAGTATGTTGTTCTCCTTTTGATGAGGAACAACTTCCCTTCTTGCCACAACCTCTGATTTGGCCGGAAATGTGTGCTTTGGATGAGTGAGAAAGTTAGGTTTCGGTAAAAATGGGGGTTGGAAGAGAGAGAAAGTGAAATTGCAGGAGAAAAACAGGGGTTCCTTATATAGACTGGGGGTAGGAGATCGATCTGCCTCTTGATGAGATCGATCTGCATTTGAATTTTGGGACGATTTGGGGCAATTTATGCCTAGGAGATCGATCTGTCGAGGGGTGAGATCGATCTCTTTATGGCTTTATGAGATCGATCTGCTCCTTGAGGAGATCGATCTTCTCCCAAACAGAATCATTTGGAGATCGATCTCTTCCTCATGAGATCGATCTTCTCTCAAACAGAGTCATAAGGAGATCGATCCTCTTCCATTGGAGATCGATCTGCTCCTCAAATTCTTCCTTCCTTCTCATTTTTAACTCACCAGATCGATCTCTCCTTCTCCCAGATCGATCTGCTCCTTAAATTCCTCCTTCCTTGTCATTTTTAACTCACCAGATCGATCTCTCCTTCTCCCATATCGATCTGTCCTCATAGTTTCACATTTATTTTAACACTTAACATATAAATCTCCAATTATCATTCCCACAATTCACTTAGCTCAATAAATTACACTTCAAATTATTATTACATCAATAAAATATGTCTGAAATTCTCAGATCTCACACAAGTGGTGGTAAAGCTTGTGGTAAAGGCGCAGCAGAAGTAGAAGAATTTGAGGTGGTGGAAGTGGATGTGATGTGAGCAAAGGGAAACCTCCACTCATTGAAAATAACATCCCTGGAGATATAGATACGACCATTAGGAGCTAGGCATTTATAGCCCTTGTGATTGAGGCTATAACCCAAGAAGGTACATTTTAGAGATCTTGGCTGCAGCTTATGACTATTATAAGGTCGTAAATTGGGAAAGCAACTGCAACCAAATACTTTGAGCATGCTGTAATCTGGATTTTGAGAAAATAATACCTCAAGAGGTGTTTTACCATCAAGCTTAGGAGTAGGAAGTCTGTTGATGATATAGGCAGAAGTTCTCACAGCTTCATCCCAATATCTAGTAGGCATATGAGACTGAGCAAGAAGAGTCAAGCTTGTTTCAATAAGATGTCTGTGTTTACGCTCAGCAACACCATTTTATTCATGTGTCCTTGGACTCACAGCTTCATCCCAATATCTAGTAGGCATATGAGACTGAGCAAGAAGAGTCAAGCTTGTTTCAATAAGATGTCTGTGTTTACGCTCAGCAATACCATTTTATTCATGTGTCCTTGGACAGGAGACCTTATGAATAATGCCATGATCAGTGAGTAAGTTAGTGAAAGCTTGAAATTCTCCTCCCCAATCAGTTTGCAGAGCTTTAATAGAGTGACCAAGTTGAAGTTCCACTTGAGATTTGAAATTTTGAAATGTATGAAGTGCATCAGATTTGTTTCTGAGAAGATAAACACAAGTGTAACGTGAGTAAGCATCAATAAAACTAATATAATACTTGTAACCACTGTGAGAAAGTGATGGAGAGGGACCCCATAAATCTGAATGTACAAGTTGTAGAGGAGTATGATATTGAGTCTGCGAATCAGAGAAGGGTTGTTTATGTATTTTGCCTAAGCAACAAGCATTACAAAATTCAGGCATTCCTTTATTTGATGGAAAGGAAACTGTACAAGACTTAAGCACAGATTTAACAATCTTTGAAGCAGGGTGCCCCAGTCTATTGTGCCATAGTTGAGTAACAGTATTAAAAACACACTCTGTTTGTGCAATAGCATTTTCGGTAGGTTTAGAGGTACAAGATATTGTGTTCACACTTCCTATGGGAATAGTGAGAGATAAATTGGCAGAAGTGGTTGTTGTTGACTGAGTAGTATGAGGAAAATGGAACTTCATGTCAGCAACAGCAAAAGCATATAGACCATCACATAAACTCCCCTTCATAACCACTTGCTTCGTACCCTGATCTTTCACATAACACGAATCAGCATGAAACTCAAAGAAGACCTGATTGTCTCGAGCAAATTGTGAAACACTAAGCAAATTCTTAGTAATTGTAGGAATATGAAGTAATGTGTTCAAAGAGAGAAGTTTAGAATGATAGGGAGTAGTGAAATAGGACTGACCAACATTCTCAATAAATAAGCCTGAGCCATCAGCAGTGTGAATCTGATCAGATCCATGAAACTGTTCCTTTTCCACCAAGTTGTCAGCAGAATTGGTGCAGTGGTTGGTAGCACCAGAATCAAGATACCAGCATGGATCCATAACAGTGTCAGGGGTGGCAATCATGGCTGCAAGATTAGCAGTCATAGGAGAAGATGTGGCAGAATGTTGATTCATCGTGGGTCCAATCCATGCAGGATTAAACCTGTGATAGCAGTAAGCAACAATGTGACCAAGTTTGCCACACACTTGACAGATTAGGCGAGTGTTATTCCAAGAGCTTTGACCCCCACGATTGAAGGATCCTCAACCACCATGCAAGGATCTGCTACGAATGGAGCCAGAGGGGTGAAAAGAAGGTGATCCTGAGCTATAGCCAAAAGAAGAGCCATAGCCAGGGTGAGGAGAAAAGGAAGAAGTGGACTGAGATCCACGACCAAAAGAGTGAGAAGGAGAAGAGGAAGGTCGTGAGAAATTTTTAGATGAAGAATGAGAGGTGATATTAACACTGGATTAGAAGGAATCTAGTGCTTGAAGTTGTTTTTCAATTCGGTGTTCTTGAGCCAAAAGAAGAGACTCAATCTCAGGTACTGTATATGAATCTGAACGAGAGCTAACAGAAATGATGAAGGTATCATATGAAGCAGGCAAGCCATCAAAAATGGCGTCAATATGTTCTTTGGTGGTTAAACGATGTCCAACAGAAGCTAGCTGATCAATGGTGGATTTGATTTTCAGAAGATGGGTGTTCAGAGAAGAATCACCCTTGCGGATTTGCTGCAAATGAGTTTTGAGCTGGGAAATTTTGGCACTAGTTTGAGAGGAAAAATAAACCTCAAGAGTGCTCCAGAGTTGTTGAGATGTTTCACACCCAACCATACGAGTCAACAAAGAATCGGACATAGAAGAAAGTAGCCAAGAGTAAAGAAGTTGATCTTGCTGCTCCCAATCGGAATATTCTGGGTTGAGTTGAGTTGGAGCACCATCAACAGCGGGAAGAAACTTATCAGGCCGAGTACTGTCGAAAATATACTTCTGGAGTTTGTGACCACGAATAGATCCAAGAACCTGAGGCCGCCACAACAGATAGTTAAAATCATCAAGTTTAACGGACAAAGTATGTGTAAAGGATATGGGACGAAAAACAGAGGATGATGAGGTCTGGGTAGTCAAAGGATCGGAAGCCATGGATGAATGCTCTGATACCATGTTAACGTTTAAAGAATAAACGATAAATTCACAGAAAGAATGTGTGAAGGAATGAATGGTATATTCATTCAGATAATTTGTACAGGTAAATATAGAAAGGAAAACTTTAACAGAACTTATAGAAATCATACACGTGTAAATTACTCTAACAATATTCTAGCAACTTCTAACAACACCTAATTAAGGATAAATATGATTAGGAAATTATTAGGTAGGCTTAACAAAAATAACTCTGACATGGCAACATTTACAAGCGAGGTGACAAAAGTGATAACGTTGGATTATAAATTGTGTTCCTAGGGACAAGTATAGGAAGGAAACAGAATCATCTGATGCATCTTCACGGCTACAGATTTCACTTGGTTGGAACAGATATTGCTCAGAATTTTGACAATGTGACTAATTCACATATCTACAATTTGATTGATACACCAAAAATCAACACCACGGACTCCTTAGAAATGGATGGGGCTATTAAATTTAAAGCTGATAATCCTAGTGTATATGCTTTCTTTTCTCATGCTAAATGACATTTTAATTTGGCCCAAATTAATTTAGTGCCGAAGCATATAAAATAAGCTAATGGTTTTTTTTTTTTTTTTTGTGCCCATTGTGTTAGGTGTTTGGTTTATGCACTGCCATTTAAAGCGTCATACAACATGGGGAATCCAGCCACCGGTTAAACCAGCTTATTGTATGCCTCGCCTTCATCATAGTTTTATGCGCTTCTCTACGTTTAATAGTTGCAAGGAAAAGACCTCCTTACCTAAATTAGATAAAGAAATCCCAAATTTAAATCTCACAAATATTTATTTAAATGATTTATGAATGTAATATTGACTTATGATCATAAGTTCCGTAATATATCCTTTGAAGATTATTCGATTGTTTTTATGAAAGTCATGCAATCCAACCCGAATGAATTTCCACTATATCTGGCATCTAAATTTGGGCCAACCTCTGGCATCTAAAGGCCTTGTCCGCTTAACTGTAGTCTCCAACAAATCACTGTAGTTGATGAAACAAAAACTTTCCATCACCGAGAAAAATGAAAAGACAGCATTCACAACTCTTTCAAAAACAAGCCCATCAATTACAGCTAACAGACAACTTTTAATGGGAAAAGACAATTTATTTCCACACCAAGCATGAATTATTCAAAGGGCATCGATATACATCATATATATAGTGGCTTGCCCCATTGAATCTCTTATTCGAGCAACATGTTAACTATACCCTTGGCATTCGAAACAATGGAATTAAATTAAGAACTAGTGGTGCGATAGCGTACAATTCCGAGGGTACTATGTCTACGGGAGGAAGGTCGAGCAGTCATGTAATAATGGCCAAGATTTTGGTCTGCACAGAACAAAACATCTAGTGTTTGGCCTGGAGCTAATGTTAGAGAATTGGCAAATGAGCGTCTGGTGTAAGCCCCATTTTGTCCAATAATTGTGAAGCTGTGGTATGCGATGCCAAACACCATTGTTTCATTGGCCACAACATTTATTAAGCGGAGAAGGTAAACAGACTGGTAATCTACTTGCAGCTCATACGTTGTATCTGTGCAACATGAAATTATAATCTTGTTATTACAAGGCCGCCATAACAACAAAATATTAGCATTTATATATAAAGCAATGAATAATTATTACATATATAAATAGGTATTTATTTACGAGGTTTCTGATCTTTGTCTCTATTTAATTTTTTTTTTTTTTTTGCCAGAAGCCCCTATTTCACTGTTATTAAATTTTTATTTTATTTATTATTTTATTTTTTTGCAATCAAGAAGCAATTAATAAAAAGCTAACAAAAAAAGTAACAACGGTTTCATTTGAATAATAATTTTGTTATCATTTTATAAAAAATAAAATAAAAATTGTATAAAAAACAAAAAAATAAATAGTAAAAATATCAATCATCTAAATGAGACCATCACTACAACTTTATTACTTATTTCTGTGATTACTGCTTAATCTATTTCAGATTTCATTACAAAATAAAAGCAAAGTATTGCTTAATGATCATAACATATTATTATCTCACACTCGAAAGAAAAGCTTTCACATTTGGATAGTGAGTAAATGCACAACAATTACATTCGGGAAGAAATTAATGAATAAATTACTAATAAAAAAAAATTAGACACAAAAGTCGCAAATACTGATATTGGAGACATGATCAAAAGTCTAGTAATACATCATTAGATTGTAATGTCTTCTTTTGGTTGCGCAAAAATTAATAAACTAATCTAAAATAAAAGTGGTCGCTTTGGAATAGATGGTTGAAACTTAATGATAATTATAAGCCAATAAAGGAAAATGAGCAGTAAATTAATGTAAGTGGAAAATCGTATAATCTTATAATTTGTTAATTATGATTAGAAAACTGCCCTCATTTTCTGAAAACCATTGAGACAACATTACGGGTAGTAAATAAACTAGTACAAAAGGCTAAATATTAAGTTAATATATAAACTGTCCTCATCATGTGGTCAGGATTCATTATTTAATTAGCTGTTTAATTATTTATTTATTTTTGCCTTGTATCCTTCTTAATTTTTAATACGACAAAGGAATATTTAGTTTCTCAGTGATTATCTCTTCCATCAATCTCTTTTTCCTAGAAAGTCATCAGCTTTCAAGTTTGCTAGGGAAAAAGAGGATGCAGATTTACTATCTAAGATAAATTATAAACAGCAGTTCATACATACCATTGCGGCATCCATATGTTTCTCCAGGGTGGCCGTTGATTGTGTAAGCATCTGCTTGGCCAGGAGCAATGGTTTCATTAGCTTCCGTTAACTCCCGTTTAAACCATGGTCCTGACAGAACAGAAGAATATGCCAAGGAGTTGTTAAGATTCATAAGTTTCAGAAAATATGAATCAAATGAATATAAACATAGAAGTAGAAGAACTGTGAACCATCGTACCAAGTATAATTGTTTGATCTGAAGTAGGGGCAGGGAAAGGATAATCTTCATCGGCCGCAGGCAAAATGACAAAGGGGCCATGGACGGTAGCACCAGCCCAGGCACTCTTAGCGTGCCACCATAGAGTTCCTATTTCGTCGTCTAATTCGATCTCATAAGTGAAATTTCTACCAGGCTGAATCAAATCATCTGAACCATCAATGGATTCCTCAACGCCCTCCCTACCAATGTTCCAAGAGAGAAAACCGGCTAAATATTTGATAAATTATCTCATCATAAATTAACAGCTCAAAAAATGATCAGAAGAAGGAAAGCTAGAGGTAGTACCACTTCATGGAAACAGCATGGTTTCCTTGATTGTGGACATTAACGAAAACTGTGTCCCCCCTCCGAACCCGAATCTCTGGCCCTGGAAAACTGCCATTTACGGTTAAGATGCTTTTTGTGCTACACAGCTTCGTAACCTCTGATTCTTGCAGCTGCAACCAGAGATAGTTAGAAACAATCCAAAATGAAAATTCAACACTCTAATTAACAGGAAAAAAAAAAGTAAAGAAGTTGAACATACAATAAATTCATAATGGTGAACATCAGCCGAGGAAAAGAGAAGGATATTCAGAAACAAAAGCCCTGATAATAAAACAAAGCCCTCCTTTTGAGATCCCATGTTATGTATCTGTGTTCTTCAGTTCTCCCCTTTTCTATTTGTAATATTTCCGTTTAATCCATTTTCTTATTTATAAAAGTAGCCATTGTCCATTCTAAAGTCTTTTGCTTAGGGGGTGAGTTATTGGCTTAAAAAAAAAACGAAGGTTCTGAAATCACTGTAACTAATCAGAAATTCAAAATGTTCGGCCGAGCCAACTTTCTAGTTCTAGATGTACAGTCTGATCGAAGCCAAGTCATAGTCAAATTTGATAAAATATTTTGTCCCACCTAATTGGCCATTGAAATGAAGTCTGATTACGAAGATAAGACAAAGTCGTTGCAAAAAGACTTTTCCTTTCCCAAATGTACAAAATCGAAAAGTCAAAATTATTTTTTTTTATATGACAAGCAAGCAACATCCAGTAAAAGAGCCTCTTTTTGAAATTCTTGTACATGCAAATTATTACGCGTTTTGATTTCTTTAATTGTCCGATTCAAAACCAAAATCGTCGAGAAATATAACTCATAACAAGAGAGATAAGGATGGCAACGCCGGTCGTTTTCATGTGTCTGGGTGGCTATCTGCAAAATTCAGCGGTGGCGCGAGAAATGGTCAGCGATCTTCTCCTACACCTAACCATTTTCTCTATTTTTCTATTTTGGCATTCAAAGAGGGAGAGACAAAATTATTACTTTAATAACTTGTCCACCTTTGATGAAAGCGATAGTCTTTCGTATCATTATACACTATTCAACGGTAATAAGTAACTGGCAGGGAAGTTTTTTTAAGAATGGGTTTGTTTTCTTTTCTGAAAATCAAGGCAATAAATCCGGAGGTTAAACAAAGCTACAATTCTGGAGATTGTCACTGCATAATTTACAAAGTATGATTAAAATTACTTTTACCCAAGAGTTTTACTAAATTAAGACCAAAAAATACAAAGTGGACTGTATTTTAAATTGTATAAACAATATGTTATAATAACCAATCTTCTTTTCTTCATTTCAAGAGAGAAGGAATGAGAATTCTCATAACACTAAAGTCAAAAAAAAAAAAAACACATTTGTCTACCATATCAGACTTTGAAGGGGTAACTAATATTTCAAACTTGGATCATTTCAAATCTATTGTGCTGTTATTGGCTAATTTTTCTTGAATAAGAAAGTTGGAATTAAATTACAAAGAATGTTGAATATATATATATATATATATATATATATATATATATATATATATAATTTATTTTTTTTGAGAATTCTATAATAAAGTCAACTTACATATTTATATTTTTTGACACAAAATTTTATTTTTCATATGTTTATACTTCTTATCTTGTAATTAAGTCTATAATATTAACTTTATGTTTATTTTCATATTTTTACTATATTTTTAACATAAAAATAAATTTAAAAGAAATATAAAATAAAATAATTTTATAGTAAATTTGATTCTTAATATAAATTTTTTCTTTTTTTTTCTTATAAAAAATTTAGACAAAACGTTGAAAAGACCTATTTTAATTATTACAAGTGTATCTTAATTACAATTTGACCGACAAACGGATCTAACGTAAGTTGTTTAGTCGTACGGGGAAGGGTCATCACCAAATAAAAAAAGAATTACTTAATATAAAAAAATAATAATTTAATAAGTTACTAAAACAATTTATATTAAACTTTTGAACAAAAAATTTATATAAATATGTTATCAAATTAACAATAAATATTTATATGTTTCAAATTTTATTTCTAGCAAGGAAATTTAAGTTTTTGCTATGTCTTGTCTCTTGTATAAATTTTATTACTAAATTATATAATTTTTTTCCATCTTTAATTCATATTTCATCTTTTTAATTATATTTTGTCTTATAATCACTATGATTAAATTATATCAGCTTTTTGGTTTACCTATTTTATTTAAACTCCTATATTATATTTAATAATTTTCTCAAACTCAAACTAATTGCATCTATCAATTGAGAATTTAGCTACAATTATAGAACTTTAATTAGGTATAATTTAAAACGAATTGATAACAATTAATTAGGTATAATTTTGTTAAGCATATATGATTATTTATTTATTTGCCTACCTTATCGGTTCATATCTATACCAGTTCATTAGAATAATATCAGTAGATATTTTTTCTTATGCATTATGCAACGTGGCGATCAAGACAAACATGCATCATTACTTGATTGTGCAAAATGATTATTTTAAATTAATTTTTTTATTTAAATTATGTAACTAATTTATTAAAAATTAATAATTTGTTATACTTATATATGATAACTAATTAGTAAATATTTATTTTAATAATAATTTTGATAATAAATAATTAATTTTTTAACAATGTTATTATATAATATGATAATTCTGTTTGAAAATTATTAAATTAATTATATATATACATTAACGTGCAATATTCATTTTATTTCATTTTATACAATAATTTAATAATTTATCACGAAATCATATCCTTTCTTTTCTTATTCTTTGAAAGCCTATCAACAATTTCAATTATTTTATAGATATATTATATTTGTAGTCCAATCAGATTTTTTATACTCTTTAATTTTTCTTGGCCAAGGCCAAGAAAATAAGCAAAACAGTCATTTAGAAAAGAAGTGAAGAAGATAACATTTAGAAGTTGGAGGAAATCTGTAAAACTAAAAACAAACTAACAGAGGAAATAAAAAAAATATTATGAAACTTTTATTAATCTAATTTTAGTGACTTCTGTTTAAAATTTAAAAATTTATTATTTTAATCATAATTATCTACTTTAATTTCATAATTATTTATATTATGCTTTTTTTTAAGCTCACAAATTTTTTTGTATAAATATATTTTTTTTGTGTATTATATCAACTACAAAATATCACTCATATGGTAGTGTATAATTGTATATGATATAATTATATCAAATATTAAAAATATATAATTTTTTTAATTCAATATTCTAAATTTTTAATGAGACATTTGATTAATTAATGTAAACGATTATATTTAATGCAATAATATTAATTATGATTTATGTACAAATAAAAAACAAATCAGAAATAAAATAAAGCTAATTAATTGACCATTTATTCATATTAAGCATTTTTTTTGTATATGATAATATTAATTGGTACTTTTCTTCCTATAATATCTATATGTAATATTTTCTTTTGCATTTAATGAATATAATTATATCTACTATTTTATAGTAAATATTGTAGGAAATTAAAAAAGAGTAAATTATTGTTGTCAAATAATAAATATTAAAATATAGAAATTTGTTTTTATATAAATATTTATTAAAATATAAAATCATATAAAAATTAAATTAATTATCACATTCAAAATTTAAAAAAATATATATAACTAATTGTTATGAGCAAAATAAAAAATAAAAAATAGAAAATAATAATATGACGTGTCATTCAGATAAAGCGTCGTGTGTCACGTTAAAACCAAATACAGATGAAAATAGACTCTATATTTAATGCTCAGATCCGAACAATTTTATCCCTAGATACCTATAGTTAATATCACTGTGCAAATACGTCATTTAAGAATAAATTGTTCCCTATAAATAGGGTCTAGGTATGACCTTTAAACCTAATTGAGATTTCACTTTTTGAATATACTGAGACCCTGCCGAAATCTCTTTCTGACTTAAGCATCGGAGTGTTTACGCAGGGAAGTCCCTGCGTTCCTTTGACTGTTCTGGTTTTTGCAGAGTGACGTGGCTAAAGGATCGAAGTACTGACGTCAGCAATTCATTATTGTTGTGCTGTTCAACAACAATTGGCGCCGTCTGTGGGAACCGAAAGAAAAGCTGGTGATTCTACAACGATGGTAAAGACGCGATCCACAGCAATCAGAGAGGAGGAAAATGAAGATACGGCCAGTTCTCCACTGGATTGTGGAGAAGAAGCTCGCGAGGAGAGCCATATGATGACTATCCCTATTGCAGAATTCGAGGCGATAAGGAAACAGGGAGAGGAGACCGCCCAAGCCTTACACGCGATGGTCGACATGTTCAAAGGTGCTTTTCCGCAGGCGAATCTTCCACCGGCTGTTCAGAACTTGGTGGAGCCAAGGACACAGAGAAGGAGTGCTTCGGGGGCTAGTGAGATTGGGCGCGAGACTGCGGAGAGCTTAAGGTGTCAGGGTGCTGGAACCCCGGTGCGTATGGCTGCGGAAGACCTGTTGCGCGAGGTCGCGGAATACCTTATGCACGAAGCCACGGAGCCCCAGGATGCGCGAGAGTCTCCTTGCCAGGGCCCGCGAGACTGTCGCCAGGGTGCGTAAGAGCCCAATGGGAGAATGGCGCGCCAGGGTGCACAAGAGTCCGATGGGAGATTGGCGCACCAGGATGCGCGAGAGTCAATATTGGAGTTAGTGCGCCAGAGTGCGCGAGAGTCGGTAGAAGAGTTAGTGCGCTAGGGTGCGCGAGAGTCCGTGGAGGATTTAGTGCGCCAGTGTGCGTCAGAAGTCGGCCGCCAGGTGCGCGAGATTCAGCCCGTGAGAATGCGCGAGACTCTTATCGTCAGGGTGCGCGAGAGTCAGGGGAGGAATTAGTGCGCCAGTGTGTCCCAGAAATTGGTCGTCAGGGTGCGCGAGAGTCGAACGATAATCTGATGCGCCAGGGTACGCGAGGGCCTGATTGCGTGGACTGCAGGACTATTTCTATGAGGGTACAGGAGAAATGGGTCGCCAGGGTGCGCTGGACCCTGCACGCACGGAGAACCCCTCATGCGAAAGTGCAGAAGGTTCAAGGCGTCCAGGTGCGAGAGGCGCTGCACGGGAGATTGTTAGGGGCCTCCGACGCCCGAATGCTGGAAATCTCGACAGTCCAACGGAGATAAACGCTGGACCTATGGATGGTATGGGAGGTGCTGGGATGATGAGATCTCATATGGAGAGGAGAGGCGCAGAGGTAGATCCAACATGGAACCCCCTACTGAAATGGCAAATTTTTTATCCCGAACTGAGAGAAATCAAGCCCCTAATCTATACAGCAATGGGAAAGAGACTGTTGACTGCGATCAAGCTGATTTGTGTAATACTGGAAAGATCCAAGATGCTATAGACATGAAGAGAATAGTTGAACAAATCTTAGAAGAAAAGAAATTGGTTCCGACTGAAGAGAACTAGAGACGAAGAGTCCCATTCAGCGCAGCGATCATGGGGAAACCACTACCTCCAAAGTTTAAAATGCCGCAGATAGCAGCATATGCTGGAAAAACAGACCCTTCCGATCATGTAGAAAGCTATGAGTCATTAATGCTGATACATGGATGGGAGGACGAGATAATGTGTAGGGCGTTCTCTCTAACCTTGGCCGGTCACGCATTGAAGTGGTTGAACAACTTGCCAGAAGGGTCTATTTCTTCCTTCAACCAGTTGAGAAGGGAATTTTTGAAAGCCTTTGGGATAAATAGTCAGAAGAGAAAGGAGTCCACCTATCTGCTTACCCTAAGGCAAGGGAACAAAGAATCGTTGAAAAGCTATGTAGATCGATTTTGGGATGCTACTTTGGAGGTACATGATCTGCAAGTGGGGATAGCAGTGATAGCCATGCTTCAGGGAACAAGGTCTAAAAAACTCCAGGAATCATTGTCCTTAGATCAACCAACGACAGTCTCAGACTTATTCTCCCGAGCGAACAAGTACATCACCCAAGAGGAGGTGATGAAAACGATTCTGACAAGGGACTCCAAGGAAGGAAAGAAGCGGGAGAGAGACCCTGATGAGAGAAATATGGGGAGATCAGACAGATCCGGCAAAGCCCCAAAGTTGAAGTATACAAACTACACACGGCTTTCTGAACCACACGCTTCGATCCTAGCAGTGATCGAGAGAATCGGGATGCTTCAATTCCCTAGAAGAGGTGAGGGAAACCAGGGGGAAGACCTTAGATCCTATTGCAGTTTCCACTCCACTTTTGGTCGTTCGACGGAGAGATGCCGCGATCTGATGAATCAACTTAAGAAATTAGCCAGAGAAGGGTTGTTAGACCGCTACACACAGAGGAATGAAAGGAATCAATATCTTGTGCATGGTCGATGAGACAATAGACCACGAGATAGACGTAATGATAACAGAGTCAACAGAAGAAGGATTGAAGAAAGAGGAAATGGAGTAAGGCAGGGGGAACGTAGAAATCAGCAGATTGATAATGAGCCTACAGGACCTGCAATTAATGTCATCTTTAATGGGGAGTACATAGCAGGTACCTCGTCCACCTCACGGAAGGCTTATGCTGGCAGGCATACCAGGTTCATTCTGTGATGAAAGTAGCTGAGGATGGAGAGACGATTACTTTCACGCCCGCTGATCAAGGAGATGTTATCGTTCCACATGACGACCCTATGGTTATATCGGCAGTAGTGACTAAGCATCCGATAGGACGAATTCTAGTAGACAATGGGAGCTCGGTGAACCTCATCTATTGGAATTGTTTCGAGAAAATGAATTTGAGTGAAGACAGGTTGAAGCCAGTAACTACTCCCCTCTTTGGCTTCACAGGAGAAAAGGTGAAGGTGGCAGGGTCAGTCGAACTGCCTGTTACTTTGGGTGAAGAACCTAAGAGTGTTACAAGACAGGTCATATTTATGGTGGTCAGGTCAACCTCTCTAGCTTACAATATTATTCTCGGGCGTCCGTTATTGAGCAATATGAGAGCCATACTTTCCCCGTGTTATCTATTGATGAAATTCCCAACCTCCAGAGGTGTGGGACAAGTGAGAGGAGATCAAAGGAGAGCAAGAACATGTAACGTTGCATCAACTACATGTAAGGGGATTCAGAGGAAGGAAACTCTTACTATCACAGAACCGTCGAAGCCAAAGCCTGTTGAAGAGATGGAAGAAGTGAAGCTGGGGATTAATGGTGAAGAAAAGAAGGTGTATATCGGAAGCCGATTGAAGCCAGAAATGCAGGAAGAAATAGTAAAGTGCTTGAGAGATAATGCCGATGTTTTTGCATGGACCCCTGCCGATATGCCTGGAATAAATCCGAAGGTCATCTGTCATGAACTTAACGTATTACCCGGGGCTAAACCTGTCAAACAGAAGAAAATAAATTTTACCCCCGAGAGGCATCAAGTCATTGAAGAAGAGATAAATAAGTTGCTTGAGGCTGGATTCATTCGGGAAGTCCTGTATCCGGAATGGCTAGCAAATGTAGTGATGGTGAAGAAAGCCACCGAAAAGTGGAGAATGTGTGTGGACTTTACAGATCTGAATAAGGCATGTCCAAAAGACTCATACCCACTGCCCCGAATAGACAAACTAGTAGATGAAACTTCGGGATACGAGTTTCTTAGCTTCTTGGACGCTTTCTCCGGTTACCATCAGATCCTAATGCACCCAGAAGACGAAGAAAAGACGTCTTTCATCACTGATAAAGGCACTTACTGTTACAGAGTGATGCCATTTGGCCTGAAAAACGCAGGAGCCACATATCAGCGTATGGTAAATAGAGTTTTTAAGGATCTACTCGGAGTTACAATGAAAGCTTATGTGGATGACATGATTGTAAAAAGTAGGGAAGGGGAATCTCATACTTTGCAGCTATCCAAAGTCTTCACGGTTCTAAGGAAGTATCACATGAAACTAAATCCCAACAAGTGTTCGTTCGGAGTCTAATCTGGAAGTTTCTGGGGTTCATGATAACCAACCGTGGGATCAAAGCCAACCCCGAAAAGGTCCAAGCCATCTTAGATATGAGGCCTCCAGTTACATTTAAAGAGGTACAGAGGCTGACAGGGAGGATAGCAGCACTAAATCGCTTCCTGTCAAAATCTGTCGAAAGGAGCTTACCGTTCTTCAAGACACTCTGAGGTGGGAAAAACTTTCAGTGGACTGAGGAATGTCAGACAGCCTTTGAAGAATTGAAGGAGTATTTGAAAGAACTCCCATTGCTGTCAAGGCCTCTAACCGGGGAGCAGTTGTTTGTGTACCTTGGAATTGGTGATAAAGCGGTAAGTGCGATTTTACTGAGGAGAACCGTAGAAGGAGATAAGCCTGTTTATTATGTAAGCAAAGTGCTCCTAGAGGCAGAGACAAGATATCCACAAGTTGAGAGAGTAGCCTTAGCACTTGTCATAGCAGCCCAAAAATTACGCCCTTATTTTTAAGCACATTCTATAATTGTATTAATAGATCAGCCGTTGAGACAGATACTCCAAAAGCCTGAACATTCTGGAAGGTTGGTGAAGTGGGCAGTTGAGCTCGGAGAATATGATATTTCTTTTCAGCCTCGACAAGCTATCAAAGCACAAGCTCTAGCAGATTTCATTGTTGAATGCACTTGTTGAGATGATACTAAGGAGGAATAGTTAGACTGGTGAAAGCTATTTGTTGACGGAGCGTCAAGTGTCAGGGGAAGCGGAGCTGGCATCGTGCTAATATCACCAGAAGGAGAAATGGTAGAATATTCTCTACGTTTTGATTTCCCTAGTTCCAACAATGTGGCTGAATTCGAAGTATTAATTTGTGGCATGAAACTTGAAAGGGAGCTCCAAGTTCGAAATTTACTAGCTCATAGCGATTCACAACTTGTCGTCAACCAATTCAAAGGGCAGTATGAATTGTGAGAATCTACTCTCGTTCCGTACTTGAAGAAGGTTCGGCGGGTAGCTCAATTGTTTAACAATTTCCAGATAACCCAAATTGATCGATCTGAGAATGACCATGCCTACGCTCTATCTAAGTTAGCATCCTCCAAAGAAGCTACTGAGGGGGCATGAAAGTAGAAAGATTGATTAAGCCAAGTATAGAAGAAGAAGAAGGGGTGTTAGAGATTGACGTCGGTTCTGATTGGAGGACGACTATGAAACAGTATTTAATGGAGGGAACACTCCCTAGTGAAAAAGAAGCAGCCCGAAAAATGAGGACTCAAAGTGTAAAATTTACTTTGATCAAAGGGAAACTCTACAAAAGGGGATATACCATGCCACTGTTGAAGTGTTTAGGTCCAGAACAAGCCAACTACACATTGGCTGAGGTCCATGACGGGATATGTGGAGAACACTTAGGAGCCCGAGCTTTGGCAGCAAAAATACTCAGGGCAGGATTCTATTGGCCCACACTCAAGCAAGATGCACTTGATAAGGTGCGAAGATGTGACAAATGTCAAAGATGCGTCCCCTTGACGACTGCCCCAGTATCGGCCCTTCAAAGTATATTTTAGCCTACGCCATTTGCCCAATGGGGTTTGGATATACTTGGACCATTCCCAGTGGCTACGGGTCAACTAAAGTACTTGTTGGTAGCCACAGATTATTTTACTAAATGGGTAGAAGCAGAGTCTCTGGCCACAATTACTGAGAAAAAGGTCGAAGCGATGGTTTGGAAGGAGATAATTTGCCGATTTGGAGTTCCAATGATCTTGAACGTAGATCATAGGAAGCAGTTTGATTGCGATGCATTCCGAAATTTCTGCGAGGGGCTGAAGATTCAACTCAGTATATCCTCTGTGGCATATCCGCAAGCTAATGGCCAAGCAGAAATCAGTAACAGGACCATACTTCATGGCCTCAAGACTCGTCTAGACAAAGCAAAAGGAGCCTGAGTGGATGAGCTGCCGAGTATTCTATGGGCCTACAGAACGACGAGTCGGGTACCGATCGGGGAAACGCCATTCAGCCTAGTATATGGAACTGAAGCTTTGATACCTGTGGAAGTCAGAGTTGTCTCGCCAAGGATAATTCCCTATGTGCAAGAAGTGAATTCCCAGGGGTTACGAGAGAATCTGGATCTGCTTGACGAGCAGCGGGATCTTGCCGCTATACGGCTAGCTGCTTACCAGCAAAGGGTTGCTCGTTATTATAACTCCCGTGTAAAAGATAGACCCCTACGTGAGGGAGATCTCGTGCTACGGAAGTCGATCATCACCAACGCCTTAAGAGAAGACGAAAAGTTTAGAGCAAATTGGGAAGGACCTTACAGAGTCAGGAGAATGATCGGACCTAGTACCTGCATCTTGGAAAGTTTGCTAGGCAAGAAAATAGTAAAGACATGGAATGCTAATCACTTGAAGCCATACTGGCAATGAAATGTTTATTTTTATTTTTATTCTATTATCAAAACTATGGATTGAAAT
The DNA here is from genome assembly GCA_033439115.1 of Firmiana major. Taxonomy (NCBI): domain Eukaryota; kingdom Viridiplantae; phylum Streptophyta; class Magnoliopsida; order Malvales; family Malvaceae; genus Firmiana; species Firmiana major. The sequence goes on along the minus strand of CM065907.1, from coordinate 34,430,738 downwards.
TTCACTTATTAAATAATGATTTATTAAATATTTTCAAGATTTTCAGCTGTATTCAGTACAAGGGCTTGAAGCGAAAAACGCGTGAGGTAAGCCACGAAGAAAATGTGCAAGGGCTTGAAGCGAAAAATGCGCGAGGTAAGCCAAGCACTCAAGATAGAGGGCTTGAAGTGAAAAATGCGCGAGGTAAGCCACGAAGAAAATGTGTAAGGGTTTGAAGCAAAAAATGCGCGAGGTAAGCCACAAAGAAAATGTGCATGAGCTTGAAGCGAAAAATGCGCGAGGTAAGCCACGCACTCAGGATAGAGGGCTTGAAGCGAAAAATGCGCGAGCGAAAAATGCGCGAGGTAAGCCACGCACTCAGGATAGAGGGCTTGAAGCGAAAAATGCGCGAGGTAAGCCACGAAGAAAATGTGCAAGGGCTTGAAGAGAAAAATGCTCGAGGTAAGCCACGCACTCAGGATAGAGGGCTTGAAGCGAAAAATGCGCAAGGTAAGCCACCGATATAAAAAGAATATGCAAAGATAAGCAATAAGGGAAACTTAAAACATGATCTTGCAAAGTAAATTGATTTATTAATTCAGTAAAACTCCTTATACATATAGCATGAAAGTCTCTAGTACAAATAAAAGAACGTTGACAACAAAAGAAAAAAGAAAATGACTAAAACTATTCATTAGCTGGTGGAGGAGTGCCTTCGCCCGAAGTATCGGATTCATTGCCATCTAAATCACCCAGAGCATCAATCACTCCTGATTGCGGGCGAGGTTCTCAAGGACCCGATAGATTGGAGAGATCGTCATGAGCCCCCTTCTCAAGATAGGTCTCGAAATCCTCCTTGTCGGGCTCATAATTTGTCCAACCACGAAACTCGCCAGTATAGTCCTCCAACCGTGTCAACCACTGCAGCTCAGAAAAGGTCTCTCCTGATCTCTCCTTTTCTAGCCAGGAATGCGCCATATAGAAACCGTATTTCACAAAGCCGGTAGCAAATAACAACTTTCTGTCATGGCAATCTTGTGATAAACGGTACTCCCGTACAGCTTCGGAACGAATCTCGTTTTGCGCGTCTTGGCTAACTGAGGAAGACAAAGGTCCTCTATATAAGCTAGAAACCTCTTCTTTCAACTGCATATTGTCAGACTTCAGCTCATCGTAATTAGTTTGGAGATCTTGTAACTTTAGCAGAACTGAGTCTAGCTCCTCTTGAGTTACAATTAATGACTCCTTGTATTCCTTAGACCTCTCTTACTCCTTGGCAAAATCCTCTTGAAGGCGAATGTGGCTGAGATTCAGATCTTCTTTTTCCCTCTTCAGTCGATCGAGTTGCTCGGAAAGCCTCCTGTATTGGTTCCTCTCAGTAAGCCACTCAGCCTTCTCGCTTCTCAATTGTTGAAGATCAGCATTAGCCCGAGTCCTATAAGCTCGATATCGCGCATTACAAGCAATCACTTGCTGGGCTGTCTGAAAATGTAAAAAATATCAAAAGGTTAGTCAAGAAAATAAAGAATAAAAAGAGAAACAAAGAGGGAAGATAGACTAAATAGATACCATCATTGCCAAATAATCAGATCGGTCCTTAGATTGGGGAAAGCTCTTAAACAACTCCGCCTCATCTCTAGGGAGTATGGTCGACCAACCCATCCGGGTTGCTACACCAGGGTCGTGAATTGAGTCGTTATCATTAACGCCTGGATACACTACGAAATTTTGCCCATGAACCGCCACGCCACCGTTAACCACGTATCTGGAAGTGTTAAGGTCCGCGACGGGTGGAAACGCTGGTGTATCTCTCATGGACGACTCAATGAACAAGCACCGTCTTCCAATTCGAGACGGACGAGTTGTGTTGCACTTGGCTCGATTAGCCCGATAATGCTCCTCCATCTCAAGATCCAGAAGTTGGGGATCCGCGGTTGGCTGTCTCCCCCTATCTCGATCACGAGAACCGGATCCCTCAGGAGGAGTGGGGAGTGGAGCTTGGGGAGACCCCGACCTTTCGCCTTGAGAGTCTGGGACAAAAGTATGAGTATGGCTTCGGGACTCTCGAGCTTGATCTCGTTGACGTCTGTGCTTGGAAGGATGGGTGACTCTAGTAGCATCCTCATCACCACCTCGCAGCCTAAAAGCTCTTCTAAGTGGGTCCATTCCTGAAAAAGAACAGAAAAACAAAAGTCAAAACAAACAAGAAGAAAATGGACAGTCATTTATGCCACGAAATGCGATATGAAATCACCCGGATTTAAATAATCATCAAGGGAATGGATGTTAGCTAAGCTCTCATCCATGGGCAATTCTAGAAAAGGGCTGCCAAATGCCTCGCCCTGGCCCCAATCTAAATTCTCCTCGGCCTCTTCCTCCGAAGGATCAGTGGGACTACCACACCATGACTTCCCTCAGGAAAAACAGACGGAGAAGAGGGCTCGTGTGTAAAAGCTGAGTCAACGGAAACACATCCCCAACCCGCAGCAGTTATGTTCTCCGGAGTTAATACCGACATCAAAGCATCCTCATCCTCTACTTGAAGCTGAGAAATGAGAGGACCATATGCGTCTCTTAAATTAACAATCGGGCTAAGATTATTAGGTCCACAACAACTCCATCGAGTACGAATATTTAAAGACGGAGGAACCTCAACGATAAACCAATCTGAAGCATAGTTATGAAGCTTAGAGGGAGGTTTCCCGAAAAGTTTATTACTCTGACCCCTTCCAGAGACTTTTTGAATACAAAAACGTGTCGAATTGCGCACACTACGGACTCTGAAAAAAGAATTAAATAGTGGGATAGTAGGCCTGACGTTAAGTTTATGACATACGATTGTAAACCCTACTACTTGAGCCAATCCATTGGGGTGAAGTTGAGCGGGAACTATGCCATAGTGACGAAGAAAAATAACTCCAAATTCGGGAAGAGGAAAACGAAATCCGAATTCCAGTGAAGCCCAATGTACAGGAACACCACTACTAACGGATTGGGGAGCGCGCTCAGTTGCAGTTGGAAGCCTATAAATATAACCCTCCAGAAGAGGAAAGATACTTCTAAATTGTTTAAGATCAGACTCTCTAAGCCTAGAATAAGGGTCTAAAACTATTTCTTTTCCACGACCATGCCCAGCCATCAAAAAAGACAAGATATCAAAAATAGTGGAAGATTCTGGCAACCTTCGATAACAAATGCCGAGAGGATCCAAGGGAGCAAGGGTCACTTGCCGCGAGAGTTCAATGTCGCGAGGGTAACTTGCCGCGAGAGTCCAGAGCCGCGAGGGTCTTGCCTTGCCACGAGGGTCTTGCCGGGAGAATTCAATGCCGCAAGGGTCTTGCCGCGAGGGTGTTGCCGCGAGGGTCTTAAACACAACGAGTGTCTAGTGCCGTGAGACTATGCCGCAAGAATATGCCGTAAGAGTATACAGCAGGGATGTGTCGCGAGACTAGGACGAGAGCATTTGCCGTTACGATCCGCTAAATCCGCGAGAAAAATGAAGTCTGAGCCTTCACTCTCACGCTATATATATGTGCCGACAGTGACAACGAGAAAACAGTTACTCTTCCGCGTTTTATGGCTCGCGAAAGAGTGGGGAGCAATTGTTATGAGCAAAATAAAAAATAAAAAATAAAAAATAATAATATGACGTGTCGTTCAGATAAAGTGTCACGTGTCACGTTAAAATCAAATACAGATGAAAATAGACTCTGTATTTAATGCTTAGATCCGGACAATTTTATCCCTAGATACCTACAGTTAATATCACTGGGCAAATACATCATTGAAGAATAAATTGTTCCCTATAAATAGGGTCAAAGTATGACCTTTAAACCTAATTAAGATTTCACTTTTTGAATATACTGAGACCCTGCCGAAATCTCTTTCTGACTTAAGCATCGAAGTGTTTATGCAGGGAAGTCCCTGCATTCCTTTGACTGTTCTAGTTTTTGCAGAGTGACGTGGCTAAAGGATCGAAGTACTGACGTCAACAATTCATTATTGTTGTGCTGTTCAACAACACTAATAAAATTTCAAAATATTCAAGCCGGCCCACTAAACCCACCCGACTAGAACCGGGATCGAACTCGAAGAAGCCCGAACCCGAAGAAGCTCGAACCCGAAGAAGCCCGAAATCGAAAAAGCCTGAACCTGAAAAAATCCGAACCCGAAAAAGCTCGAACCCGAAAATAACCGAACTCGAAAAAGTTCGAACCCAAAAAAACTCGAACCCAAAAATAACCCAAACCGAACCCGCCCGAGCCCTTCCGTTTGCCACCTCTAATGAGAATTCTCATAACACTAAAGTCAAAAAAAAAAAAAAACACATTTGTCTACCATATCAAACTTTGAAGGGGTAACTAATATTTCAAACTTGAATAATTTCAAATCTATTGTGCTGTTATTGGCTTATTTTTCTTGAATAAGAAAGTTGGAATTAAATTACAAAGAATGTTGAATATATATATATATATATATATATATATATATATATATATATATATATATATATATATATATATATATATATATATATATATATATATATTTTTGAGAATTCTATAATAAAGTTAACTTACATATTTATATTTTTTGACACAAAATTTTATTTTTTATATGTTTGTACTTCTTATCTTGTAATTAAGTCTATAGTATTAACTTTATGTTTATTCTCATATTTTTACTATATTTTTAACATAAAAATAAATTTAAAATAAATATAAAATAAAATAATTTTACAGTAAATTTGATTCTTAATGTAATTTTTTTTTTCTTATAAAAAATTTAGACAATACGTTGAAAAAACCTATTTTAATTATTACAAGTGTATCTTAATTACAATTTGACCGACAAACAGATCTAACGTAAGTTGTTTAGTCGTACGGGGAAGGGTGATCTCCAAGTAATAACCCTTTAAGGGATAATAACGAACTTTTCTCCTAGGGAATAAACTTTTCTTTTGTACTTACGCTTGAATTATTTGAGTGATCTTGTGTTTTAATTGTTTCAGTAAAATTATCAGTTAAAAACAAACCTATATATCTGTTTTGGTGCCATGCAAATAATTTGTACAATTTCTTTATTTGGTAAAATCAACAATAATAATATCAACTACATTTTTTTTCTCAGCACATCAGTTCAAGGAGTAGGATTTTAAATCTTCACTTCCCAAATCATAATAGAGAGTGCATTTAGATGGGGGAATATTAAAATTTTAAAATATTTAAAAATGCATCAATTTAAGATAATAACAGATATAATTGTTTTGTTTTTATAAACATTCTTTAGAAAAAAAATTTTAATACAAAATTTAATGAAATAAAAAATAATTATAAAAGAAAAATTAAATAAAAATATTATACATAAAAATAAAAAGTATACAATATAATATCATTATATTTGTAAAAATATATATATATATATTATTAATAATTTTAAAAAAGCATATATATTATATTTAAATAAAATGATTTTTTTGTTTTATTTTTAATAGTAGACCATGTGCAATAAAATAATAAAAGATTTGGAAGAATTTTGAAAAACCTCTCTTTAACTGGATTTTAAAAAATGCATAAATTCTTTTTTTGAAATTCTGCTTAATTTTTAAATTCTTTAAAAAAATTTTATCAAATAAGAAAATTAAGTTTAAAATTTTAAATATTTTAATTGAAATGATTTCTTCTCTCGAAACACTTGTTCAATCGCACTTCAAATTTTGTTTAACAGTTTTTATCTATTAATAAAGAAGATTCTAATTTCTTAAAACTTTTTGTAGAGATTTTTCATTAGGAAATATAAAATGTTAGAGTTATACACAATCTCATTTTTGTTGAGTTAAAACTATTATATATTTAAATTTATTTTCTTAAAAATATTTAAAATGATAAATTAATATAGAACTAATTGTCACCGTCAATAAAAATATTCATAAGTAAGAGACTTGATTAGATCATCTTTTTCTCTCTCTGTCTCATTTTGACAAATTGTATAGAAAATAAAGTATCCCAATCGAAGAAACAACGAAAAAACTGACTCGCAAATCGGAACACAAGCATTTTTCCACATCCATAGGCCGACTTTTACACGGTTTCATTTTAATAGGCGTATAATCCTATAGATGCAGTGGGCAGCTACCTGAAACTTAAGAACATGAAATCTAGTTTTGAAAAAAAATCATGTGTATAAACGAATCAATCAGGCTGCCCAGAACTTAGTTAGAAGCATGACTTACATAATATATATTATTAATGTAATGACTCACGAATGCCATTTTTTTAATCAAGTTAAGGAACGTTCCTTTATTTTTGTCGGTAGTCAATGCAAATTAAAGATTCCAAGAAGAAACTTAACGACGACACGCTTTCTTCCTATAAATTGCTGAATTTAACGACCCAAAGATATCACACAAAGAAGAAATTAAGGGGTGAACTGAGGAACACATTAGAGAGAGGGAAAGTTTCTTTCTAATTAGAGAAAAAATGGGTTTATTGAAGCAAGGCTTTGTCTCATGGTTGGTGGGGGTGTTGTTTCTAAGTAGCTTGCTTCTTTGCACTGCAGACGTCCATCATTACGAGTTCTTCGTAAGTCATTTTTTTCTATGTATTGATTGTCGCACTCGTATATAAATTGTTTGTTAGAACATAAAGGAAAATGAAAAGATAAAAAAATGAAGGAAGTGAAAACTAAAAAAAATGATACATATATATTAATGGGTTTAATAGTAAAAATGAAAAAGATAAAAGAAAATATAATTTTTTTCTTTCATTATTGTAAAATTAAAAAAAAAATCAAATTATATTATTTTACCATTATCCTATAAATTGGTTAAGATAACAAAATAAAAACATCAAAAACAATTGTGTAAATATACATAACTTACATCTCTCATTTTTACTCCACTAATCTTTTCAATTTATAATATTTTAATTTTGTTAATAAAGAAAGAAAATAACAATTTTTCTATTTTTCTTTAAAATTTTCTTTGTTATCAAATACTAATAAAAATTATTATTTTTCAATTTTTGCATACATTTATCTGTTCTTTTACTTTTCCACCCTACTAAGTACATCCATAATCTATCTTATACATAGTTATTTTGGATTTCTAGGTCACTGATCTTAATAAACATGATTTTATTAACTAAACCTACTTGATTAATTTAAGAGAAAAAACATTAAATTACTCTGTTTATATAACAAATTTTATCGGTTTTTATATTAGAAAATTAAAAACTTAATGCTTTTACCTTTTTATATTTTGGAATTACTTTCCATGATTTTTTTTAATGTTAAAAATATTTTGAACATTATAACTTTCTAAAAATTTTGAAATATGAAATATTTTTTTTCTTAAATTTTGAAAAAAAATATCGACAAAAAAAAATACAATTTATCGTTTTATCATTGCCACTCTTAACTTTTAAGCTGAAGCACCACAAAGCAAATGATGACGGTCGCTTGCTTTCTTTTTTTTTTGACAGCAAAAAAAAACCATAATTTTTACTATTATTTTTTATAATTATTTAATATTGATTTCACATGCGTTGTTTTGGGTTACAGGTGAGAGAGTCAAACTTCACAAAACTGTGCAACACAACGACTTTGCTGGTCGTAAATGACAGTTATCCTGGACCTGAGATTCGGGTTCGTCGAGGTGATATTGTCTACGTCAATGTCCACAATCAAGGAAACTACGGTTTTACCATTCATTGGTAATTAACTTTCTTTCTTTACTCCAATATTAGTTTCACTTTCACCTAACAATTGATTTTAAAAAATTAATTTTGCAGGCACGGTGTGAAACAACCAAGAAATCCATGGTCAGATGGCCCTGAGTTCATAACGCAGTGCCCGATTTTACCAGGAACAAACTTCACTTATGAAGTTATTCTATCTGACGAAATAGGAACTCTGTGGTGGCATGCCCACAGTGACTGGACTCGTGGCTCCGTCCATGGTGCCTTTGTCATTTTACCAGCTGAGAACGAAACTTATCCATTTCTCACACCTGATGCGGATCAAACGATCATACTTCGTAAGCATATGATCCTACTTAATTTTCTATTTTCTTTTTTTATGTTCTATTAATAAAAAGTCCACGTTTTTGTTTGCCATACCTGTGCTACCTATATTAATGTATTCTGAGCTTGATTTCTTAGAATCATGGTATAATGGGGACTACAAGCAAATCATCGATCAAGCACTTGCAACCGGTATACCTCCACGCCAACCAGATGCTTACGCTATCAATGGACATATAGGAGACACATATGGATGCCCCAATGGTACGTTCTAGTATTAAAACCAGGATCAAGTTCTCCTTTTCAATATTGTTTCTGGCAGTTATTTCGACGCTTTAAGAGTTGCTATATTAACAATTTATAATTACCGATTGCAGACACATTGTTCCGTATGCAAGTTGATTATGAGAAGACATACCTTCTCCGCATAATCAATGCTGCAATGAATGAACCACAATTCTTCACCATCACAAACCACAACTTCACACTCGTCGCACAAGATGCCTCATACGTTCAAAGGTTTACAAGCGACTATATTTTGATAAACCCTGGACAAACCATGGATGTTTTGGTCTATGCAAACCAAAACGTTGGCCAATATTATATGGCTACTAGGCCTTTCTCTGATTCAGCTGCTCCGCCTGTTGACTTTATCACTACTGGCGTATTTGAATATACCAGCAGTCAGGGTGGGCTGAATGCTTCATTAATAACACTTCCTGCAAGAAACGATACAAATGCTACAAATAGCTTCGTCAGTCGAATTAGGAGAGCAAACGTCACACAAAATCCACCGCTGAGTGTGCCGGCAGATATTGATAGACGAGTCTACATCGCAATCGCCACAAACAACCTGCCTTGCAACACCTCACAATGTCTTGTGCCTAATAGAATTGTTGCAAGTTTGAACAATGTTAGCTTTGTTTTCCCACGAATTGACACTCTCCTAGCATATTACAACAGGTATATATTCATAGTTGTATCCTCGTCGATTCGATTTATTAACCCATTTCATGTTTTCATAATTTTGAACCATTAGAAAGTAGTTTTATATATTATTTTTCCTATGACAGGAGCACCAGTGGAGTTTTCACCGAAGATTTTCCCCTCAATCCACCTGTATTCTATGACTTCACCGGAAACTTGACTGACTTAAACCCGAGAGCTAGTCTAGGGACAAGGGCTGTTGTGCTAAATTACGGTGAAGCAGTAGAGATTGTGCTGCAAGCAACTAATCTTGGTGCTGGTGGAAGTCATCCAATTCATTTGCACGGTTTTAGCTTCTATTGGGTAGGAACTGGTTCCGAAAATTTTAACAATGAGACTGACCCAAGCACTTACAACCTGGTTGATCCACCACTCATTAACACTGTCCATGTTCCTGGTAGAGGATGGGTTGCCCTCAGATTTTATGCAAATAATCCTGGTAAGTTTTCATCTAATTCAATGAAATTAGAGAACTCTTCTGCCCAATTTTAGTAATAAATTAGTTTATTAATAATATACATTTTTTTTTCAGGGGTATGGTTTATGCACTGTCATTTGGAAAGGCATAGTAGTTGGGGTATGGACACTGTTTTCATTGTGAGGAATGGAACCACCGCAGACACAAGCATTCTTCCACCGCCATCTGGCCTGCCTCGTTGTCCTGGAACCTAGAAAGTAGGATTACTGTATAAAGTTCTCACTTGGAAATGTTACTTTATAATAATTTAAATATAAGATTTATGTAATCATTTTGGAGAAGGTTTTTTTTTTTTTTTCTTTTTGTTAAGTGCACTTGTTTCAAATCGTCTTATTTTGACATTAATTTGTTCAATTGGACGTATGGCTTTTAGTAAATAATTGTTTTTCTTTCCTCACTCACTTAGTTACTAATTAATTAATTAATTAATTAATTAATTAGTTGTTTTTGCATGACTGATGGCGTAATGATAAACATAAAGTTAAAATTCATTGACTTTTCAGACTTGAAAGCATGGAAAGCAATGAGTGAGAAAGAGAATACAATTTCTACACTGCACAACTCGTTCGACAAAACTAAGACACTCGTTAAAGATGGACAATTTGGTTTCAAAATGATAACAAGCGTTAGTAAGGGGCTGCAAAGTGATGACATCAACCAAGAAAAGTATAACTAGATAAGACGAATTGACTTGTACAAGTTTTGTCATAGTCTTAATCTAAAACTTTTGATCTTCAATTTACGATGAAATTTATATTTTTCCCCAGAAAGGTAGAGAACACTTTCGTACCTTGTGCCAGTAACGGGGTGCAGTTGAATCTGTCAATCTGATCACGCGGGTACGCGGCGGCCCAACCGTACTGCACTAAAATTTCTCACCGAAAGAAAAAGCAGCCTCGTAACTAAATCATTTTATAATGTTGTCCCATTTTTTCCTTTTACTTTTAAATTTATAACTTAATAAATTGCATAATATTTTTATCATTTTAATATAAGATTTTTTTTTTCCTTTAATATTTTAAGAATAACTGTATTATAATAAATAATAATCATTTATATATTTATATAATAAAATAATTAATAAATGAATTTTTAAAAATATTTGTATACACAAATTTCACGTCTAAAAATTTTAGAACACGAATTGGTGATAAAAATTTAATTTTTATTTATTTATGGGTGTGTGGATATAGATTTCTGTATTGAATTCTACACAAGAGGATAATCCTCCGATTCGATCTTCTAAAGTAAATTTGTCGAGGGCTTACGCTTAATCTTGATGGAGTAGTGTTGAGAGGAACTGGAGAATGCTTGTGGTTCCTGTATGGCTAACGGCTTGAACGGTCTATGACTTGTTATTCTACAAGTTGGCTTCCAATTCTTTGAGGAGATTAGGACTTCTCTTCTGTTTGTGTTCTACTCTTCTTCTGTGTGTGTTCTGTTCCCTTGGATGAGCTCTCTATTTATAATTATAGGTGACAGAGAGTTCCAAAAGGATTCAATCACTTTAAGATTTATCTGTAATTAATTTAATTTAATTAGAGAAAATATAAATGGTTAATTCTTTTTTTAACCAATCTATTAGGAATTATTAATTAATTATTTAATTTAATTAACTAATAATATTAATTAATTTTTTAATGTCTACAAATGCCCCCACTTCAAGATACGGGCATGCACATGTTAGGCATGATGTACGTACGAAACTTGAAGTCCATCGACGTTAACAACATGCTAGCTGTAACGAAATTCCTTGAGTTTTTATTTTTTATTTTTTATATAGCATGATACGCAATGTCCTAAGTGACCTGAGACGTGTAAACCGCAAGTGCACGAGTCGTACAAGTAATAACGGGAATTGAATCCCAGATTATCGTCCCACAGAGAATACAGTTAGCCTAACTAAGTATCAGTTAATTTTACCCTAAGTATATCCTAGCAAATTATGAATATTAAGAGGGTGATTTATAAGGTTTAAATTAAAAATACTGGAAGACTATAAAAATAATAAAATCCTTAAAGTAAACAAAATAAAGTAAAAATTACTTACAGAGCTCCAAGCAAATAAAAACGATAATCTGCAAAAGAAAAATGTTGAAGATAGAATTAATTAAGATAAATGGATTAAAGATGCAAATAAGAAATTAAGGAAATTAAAACATAGAAAATCCTAATATCAAAATAAAATTTGCATGTGTTTAATCTAATTAATTAACAAAAATAAAAATGCAAAGTAAACTAATCATAAGGTTTAAAAAGTAAAAATAAAAATTCTAAAAAATTTAAAAATTCATAAATCTAACTTTTAAACCTAAATGCTTAAATTGATAACCGAAATTATATCAAGCTATGATTAATTACTAACTTAATAAAATGCTTAAAATAAAAATAAAATCTACTCTAATTGATGTATTAAATCCTAAATATATGCATGAAAATAATTAAATTAAAATTTCAATTGCATAAAAAGAAAGAAACTAAAAGTTAATCTAGACTAAAATCTAAAGCTATTAAATCTGATGGTCTTAAACATATGTAATTTAATTAGACTATATTATCTAAACCAAGTAAAGAGTGTACTAAATTAAAATAAAGCTAACTACTAACAATAATAAAGTTTTAATCTATTGCTAACAATACTTCAAAATAAAATATAAACATAAAAAAACAACACCATGCAATACTATTGGCTCCACGCATCTGCTCTGCCATGCTCCAAATTGCAACTAACTTTCTCTGCTGTACTGTCTCTTGCTTCAGTCACGCCACCATGCCATCCAACACCTGTCCTTGTTGTTGCCAGTATCTATTCAATCTGCAGCAGCCTCCTACTTCTCGCCAGCGACAACTAATACGTACAATAGGCTGCTACCATACTCTGCAGAACATAACACACCAGAGAATGTCACGTTAAGGGTAGCAGCAGCAATCCTGCAATACCAGCTGCTTCCTCAGTCACCACGTTCTGTAACTGCTCAACACGGATCAACCCTTCAGCATAGCAATCGTGGGTTGCTAGATACACCGAGAATAGAGGCATTCCACGCTTCTGGTCCAGCAAATGCAGTCACAACAATGAACCTAAAGGCAGAGATGAGCCAAACTAGAAATGGCAGAACACGTTTGAACAAGAAAACATTGCAGACGTAAAAAAAAAAATGCATAAACTTTGCTAAATGAAAAGAAACGAAATTTACAGAAATATTAAAAGGGACTTTGAAAGCATAAAAGAAAGTCAAGACTAGGAAAATGAGTGGCCGTGCACCCAGCCATCAGCTACACTAAAGAAAGCAAAGCTGAAATCGTGCCAGCCCGTACTGCTTCAACAGCTCCAGTGGTGTCACGACCCTCCGTGACTTAACCAAAACCACTACAAATTTTTCGCTTTTTACTTACCTTTCTCCTTATCAACAGTTGGACTGTGATTCGATATCAATATCCTCGCTTACCATACCATTCATTATCATATATACATGTCAATATACTATCTACTGACTGTAATTTCTTTTTTTTTTATATAGTGAGCTCGTATAAAATCTAATACAAATACATTCCCCATAATTTACATCAAATACATCACTGTGCTGTTCATATGTTTAGATATAGAACCGTACAAAATATGTATACATGTCGATCAATAGGAAATAGCAGCGGACAAACAGGAATACTATCCCTCTCTCGTAATCGCTCTACTACGGATGCTCTGTAGAGAGGTGTAAAAAAAGGGATGTGCTCACAGCTCAGTAAGGAAATCAAGCAAGCAAGTAGACATCTACATTATCTACTCAAAATAATGCTATGCCTCGAAAATATCATTTTCTTAACTCACTTTAAAAACATGTCTTTAAATATATATATATATATATATATATATATATATATATATATACTTGTACAGATTAAATCTCATGTATAGAAATCATGCTTAGTTCTCAAATATAGGCATTTCGTGCAAAACAATGCATCCGTATAAATTCACAATGCCTTTAGATAAATCTTGTCATTTATGTTCAATCACAGTAAATATGACATTTAAATTATTCTCAACACAACAAATCGGATTCCGACTCATCCCTCAGATCTATCCATATCATAAAATCAATCAAGTGATATATCATGTGAGACTCTGTGGTGAAATGCAATAATATCTTGGATTATGACCATATCTTATAATGGTAATCCTAGGCTACATAGATCTCGGTGTGCAGGGCATCACAGTTGCAACTGAGGGGGGGGGGGGTCAGTCCAACACAACTGTTAGCTATAACTCCTCAACTCCACAACAATACAACAACACATGGTGTAGTGTACTCCATGCCACTCACACGGTACAACATACACTCGTGGACCCTATCTCAATGGATAATCAATACCACGTCTCTAAATTCACATGCGAACATCTCACAGTGTGACACTCAGTCTACACGAGAAAATCAGCATGGTTTTTCAATATGTATTATATATCACATAAAATACAGTGCACGCCTTTGAGCGCGACTCACAGTCGACACTCCGCTCAAACACTGTTTCACATCACAAACTCAAACTCTAGTGCGAGTAAACCTCCAGCACTAGGTCATGCATAGTTCATGTTTCAAATCATGTGCGAGCAATCGCTCCAGTACTATGCTATGCACAAATGTCACGCCCCGGAAGTGCGGAAAATAGGGCTAATTTAAAACTTTTTACTCACTAATTCACAGTTAAAGGTGCATTCCTGTGCAGTGTCATACATCATCATAAGTATCATTCCTCAGGATCTCATCATGATATAATAAATATCGTAATATACCCATTTTTCAATTACAAGTTAATTAATCCTAATACATCCCATACAATGATATACATCAAGTGTCTGTAATTACAATAATAGTCTGGGTACATAAAAAGATAAAATATACCTCAAGATACAATATATATGGCCTGGAGCTCGAGTCCTCCACTAGCCACTACTCCGTACGTCGCAGGGAAATCCTTTTTCACTTGAAGAACTCTGGGGGGAAAGGAAACAGGGTGAGCTTCTAAATCACTCAGTAAGGGGGGTGAGGAAACTCAGTTGTACAAACCATTTCACACATCACAAATATGTATTTGTTTATAAAGCTCATTTGAAATCGTAGCATGAAAGCTCTCAAAACATCATCATCTCATAACTCATTAAATCATGTGAAAACATGAAGATAAAAGGCTCATTATCGAGCACTCACAAGCATGTGTAAATATATGCAATAATGGTTGTTCTCCAAATATGTGATAAAAATCACCTCAGTAAATCGCACGTGACAAGGTCACAAAACACAACTCATGTGTAAAACGAGACTAGGCAATAAAACTCAATTAAAACTCGTCATGGCACATCAAATATGTAATCTCCTCTGGGTGCGCATCCCAGGCATCCTCGTATAGAGGGAACGTCGACAATATGGTCGTATGCATGGTATATTAGACTTATATGTTACCAGAACAAGGCCCGGCCTTACATGCTACCAGAGCAATGCCTCGCCTCATGCACACTATCACGTGGTCCCTGGGTCGGTTCCCAGGCGGCCCACTCTCTCGGTCTTACATGCTACCAAAGCAAGGCCACCCAGCGTTACCAGAACGGGGGTCATCTCACGTTACCAAAACGGAGGCATCTCTCGTTACCAGAACGGAGGAATATCGGACTTACATGCTACCAGGGCAAGGCCTCCCAACGCTACCAGAGCGGAGGAATAATCGGACTTACATGTTACCAGAACAAGGCCTGTGGTCCCTGGGTCGGTTCCCAGGCGTCCCACTATATCGGTCTTACATGCTACCAGAGCAAGGCCAGATGTGTATTCAACATGACACGCCTAAGTCTCAATCATTAGCCATTATCTTATAAAACGTTATGCCTTCACGTAGAACTCATAATGGTTTTCTCTCATAAAACTCATTTAAAACATTTGTGTACTCAACACAAAACATATTAAAACCGAGTTCCAACCGGCAAAACACGCACACATTTTCTCAAATCTCAATATCGCCTTAACGTAGAGCCCAATTTACTTTTCACCAACTCAAAGGTTTATAAAGCAATTTCACACTCAGCTTATAAACTCATAAAATAATGGGCTCCAACGGGCTATAAAAACCGTGTGCAATTATATCACTACACAACACCAAACATGCTTGTATTCTCAAATCATGGTTCATGCTAACAATTCATCAAAATACATACACAAATGGTTTAGTTTTCCCTTACCTCTTTGCACCTCGTATAGTGCAAATCGTTTCCCCCGTATCACGGACTAGCCTCGCATTCCACTCTGGAACTCCCGAGCTGTCCAAACGATGTTAAAACATCAATACTCAACTATCACATAAACCTTAATTCTCAAAATCGAGCATAATTGCTCATAACACCTCAAATCTCTCGATTCTCGTAACTCTACCCTAAACTACAACCTCATTCACAACATCACAACGCTCTACATTTCTCATGTTAAATCATCTACGCTAATTCACCACATTGTCTATATTTCCATTTATAGCACAAATTCTCAAAATTGCCAAAATTACCAAATATCAACATTACTCCAACTACATTGCAATTTCATCAATCCCTAATCATTTCTCAGCTATTTCAACGCAATGACAACCACCAATATCATCAAAATCATCTCAAATATCAAGATCGAGGTTTAGAAATTACCCAAAGCTTATGAGACGCACAACCCACGCCTCGATCCGATTCATCCTTCGATTTCCAAGTATGTTGTTCTCCCTTTGATGAGGAACAACTTTCCTTCTTACCACAACTCTTGATTTGGCCGGAAATGGGTGTTTTGGATGAGTGAGAAAGCTAGGTTTTCAGTGGAAATGGGTTTGGAAGAGAGAGAAAGTGAGTTTGCAGGAGAAAAACACGGGTTCCTTATATAGACTGGAGGTAGGAGATCGATCTGGCTCTTGGGGAGATCGATATTCCTTTGAATTTTTGAGACGATTTGGGGCAATTTATGCCTAGGAGATCGATCTGTCGAGGGGTGAGATCGATCTCTTTATGGCTTTATGAGATCGATCTGCTCTTTAAGGAGATCGATCTTCTCCCAAACAGAATCATTTGGAGATCGATCTCTTCCTTATGAGATCGATCTTCTCTCAAACAGATTCATAAGGAGATCGATCCTCTTCCATTGGAGATCGATCTGCTCCTTAAATTCCTCATTCCTTGTCATTTTTAGCTCATCAGATCGATCTCTCCTTCTCCCAGATCGATCTGCTCCTTAAATTTCTCTTTCTTTGTCGTTTATACTCACCAGATTGATCTCTCCTTCTCCCAGATCGATCTGTCCTCATAGTTTCACATTTATTTTAACACTTAACATATAAATCTCCAATTATCATTCCCACAATTCACTTAGCTCAATAAATTACACTTCAAATTATTATTACATCAATAAAATACGTCTGAAATTCTCAGATCTCACATCCTCCCCACCTTAAAAAGAATTTGATCCTCCAAATTCAACTCAACTAGTCGAATAGATGGGGGTATTTCTCCTTCATGAGACTCTCTAGTTCCCACGTTACCTCTTCCCTTGAGTGATGTTTCCACAAAACTTTCACTAATGGGATGCTCTTGGTCCTCAGTACCTTCTCCTTTCTATCGAGAATCCGGACGGGTTCTTCAGTATAGCTCATGTCCTCATGTATGTCCATCTCATTATACTCTATAACATGAGAAGGGTCCGGGTGGTACTTCCTCAACATAGACACATGAAAAACATTGTGTATTCCGGACATCTGTGGGGGTAATGCTAATCTGTAAGCTACCTCTCCCACTCTCTCAAGGATCTCGAAAGGTCCTACATATCGAGGACTCAATTTTCCTTTCTTCCCAAATCGCATGATACCCTTGCTCGGTGATACTCTCAGAAATACTGCATCACCAACGTCAAACTCGAGTGGCCGTCTACGCACATCCGCGTAGCTTTTCTGTCTACTTTGTGCAGCCCATAACCTCTCACATATGAGTTTCACACTCTGTACGGCTTGCTCAACAAGCTCGGGAGCATTTATCTTTCTGTCACCGACTTCTTCCCAAGCTACAGGGGATCTACACCTCCTACCATATAGAGCCTCAAAGGGTGCTATTCCAATACTCGCATGATAGCTGTTATTGTATGCAAACTCTGCTAGGGGCAGGTGATCATCCCATGATCCCTTAAAATCCATCGTACACGCCCTCAACATATCCTCCAGGGTCTGAATAGTCCTCTCTGACTGACCATCTGTCTGAGGATGATAGGCGGTACTAAAACTCAATCGAGATCCCATGTACTCCTGAAACTGGGTCCAAAATCTGGAAGTAAATCGGGAATCTCTATCAGAAGTAATACTCACTGGAGCCCCATGTAATCTAGCTATCTCGCTGACATATAGTTCAGCTAAGGCATCCACAGTATCTGTGCTCTTGATGGCAAGGAAGTGGGCACTCTTGGTCAATCTATCCACTATAACCCATATAGCGTCATGACCTCTTCGGGTCCTCGGTAAACCCATAATAAAGTCCATAGTGACATGCTCCCATTTCCATGTAGGTACAGGTAAGGGCTGTAGTAGTCCTCCGGGCTTCCGATGCTCAGCTTTCACTTGCTGGCATACTAAACACCTGGCCACATACTCTGCCACATCTCGCTTCATACCACTCCACCAATACACCTTTCTCAAGTCTTGGTACATCTTAGTACTCCCTGGGTGCATGGTGTATCGCGAGCAGTGGGATTCTCTCAGTATCTGTCTCTTCAGGGTATCATCGTCCGGTACACAAATCCGTCCTCTGAATCTCAACAATCCATCCTCACTGATGGTGAGATCCGACTGCGAACTCTGTTCAGCTTGGCTAACCATATCTATCAATCTCTGATCACTGCGCTGCCCAGTTCTAATCTGATCCATGATCCTGGGCTCTATCCATAGGCTAGCCAAAAATCCAGTCTCTACCTCTTTAACTCTGATCCGAAGTTCGGCGAACTGCTCTAACAAATCCCATTCCCTGATCATCATAGCAGATATCATACTCTTCCTGCTCAGGGCATCAGCAACTACATTCGCCTTACCCAGATGGTAAAGAATCTCACAGTCATAATCCTTAAGGAGTTCCATCCATCTCCTTTGTCTCATGTTTAACTCTTTCTGATCAAAGAGATATCTCAAACTCTTGTGATCAGTGAAGATCTGGAATCTTTCCCCATATAAGTAGTGTCGCCAGATCTTCAAAGCAAATACCACAGCGGCTAACTCCAAATCATGCGTGGGGTAATTCCGCTCATGGTCTTTCAGCTGTCGCGATCCATATGCGACCACTCTTCCGTGCTGCATAAGCACACACCCCAATCCTTGATGAGATGCATCACTATACACCGAAAATCCTCCTGATCCCTCAGGAATAGTTAGCACAGGTGCCGCTGTCAACCTCCTCTTTAATTCCTGAAAACTGAGCTCACATTGATCAGCCCATATAAATGGAGTCTCTTTGCGCGTGAGCTTAGTCAAAGGAGCGGCAATCCTTGAAAATCCTTTCACAAATCTTCTGTAATACCCTGCCAAACCAAGGAAGCTTCGTACCTCAGTAACTGTCCTCGGTCTCTCCCAATTAAGCACAGCCTCCACCTTGCTTGGGTCTACTGATACTCCTTCCTCTGAGACTATATGACCAAGGAAAGCTATCCGGTTCAGCCAAAACTCACACTTACTAAGCTTTCCGTACAATTGCTTATCTCAGAGTACCTGAAGTACTAACCACAAATGCTGTGCATGCTCCTCATACGACCGAGAGTACACCAGGATATCATCAATAAAGACTATCACAAATTTATCCAGATAGTCTCTGAACACCTCGTTCATCAATCTCATAAATGCTGCAGGGGCGTTCGTCAATCCAAAGGACATCACCAGAAATTCATAGTGGCCATACCTCATCCTAAAGGCCGTCTTTGGAATATCTTCTTCCTTAATCCTCAATTGGTGATAGCCCGATCTCAAATCAATCTTAGAAAAGACTGATGCCCCTCTCAGCTGATCAAGTAGATCATCAATCCTGGGTAGTGGGTATTTGTTCTTCACCGTGGCTTTATTCAACAATCGGTAGTCTACACATAATCTGAGACTACCATCCTTCTTCTTAACAAATAGCCCTGGCGCTCCCCACGGTGAAACACTGGGCCTAATGAACCCTTGATCCAATAACTCCTGTAGTTGTCTCTTCAATTTCTCAAGTTCCACTAATGCCATCCTGTAAGGAGGTTTAGAGATCGGCTGAGTATCTGGTACCAAATCAATGGTAAACTCCAGCTCTCTCTCTGGTGGTAAACCTGGCAGTTCATCTGGGAAAACATCCAGAAATTCACACACCACAGGTATATCCTCAATCCTCGGATGTTCCCGCTCATCGTCTGAGATGAGTGTCTCATAACCTTCACATGAACAGTCATATTTAATATTCTCCAAGATAATATTAAAATTCTCAATTCACTTACTAGAAATCCACATAATCATTTCCTCAATATCTCAACCGTACACTGTAAGGTTCAGGTAGGGAGAAAGTTACAATCTTAGTGTAGCAGTCTAAACTCACTCGATTGGTCGCCAACCAATCCATCCCCAGAATTACATCAAACCCATGTATATTCAACATGATTAGATCTGCTAACATCACTCTATCTCCCACCTTTATCTCACATCCTCTACAGATTAACTCAGTTCTCTGGGATTCACGCATAGGGGTATTTACATGTAGTATATATTCTAGAGGTTCAAACTTCAAGTTTAATCTACATGCAAAATGCTCAGAAATAAACGAATGCGTGGATCCTGAATCAATCAACACATGAGCCTTATGATTACAGACAGAGAGTGTACCTCTTATAGTTTCTGTCGAAGTGTCTGCGGTCTCCTTATCCAGGGCAAACACACGTCCCTGTGCCACAGGTTTCTTCCCTTTCTCTGTCGCAGTGGCCCGTCTTCGGGGATCCACTCTCTGAAGCTGTTGTCTAGTGGGCTCCGGAGCATGTGGTATCTGAGGTTGGGGACAGTCCTTCACTCTGTGACCCATGTCACCACATCTAAAACATCCACTGATCGACCCAGTACAACTTCCCTCATGCGATCGGCCACAGTCTCTACAAACCCTTATCTCCGGCCTGATATATCGAGGGGTCTCCTTGATAATAGGATAAGCTCTGGGTCTCTCCAATCTGTCCTTCTGTACCTCAATCCTTCCTCTTCTGAAGGAACCTCTCCGAGCCTCTGTTTGGAAAAGTGCTGGCCTCTTGCCCTTATCTCTATTCACCGCTCTGAGCTCATTCTGGGATTGTACCATCTCAATTCCTCTTTCAATCTCTTGTGCTCGTCTCAGAGCATCTCCAAACTCGGTAATACATAGCCCTATCAATCTATCTCTGATGACGGGCTTCAACCCATACACAAACTTCTCTGTGCGGAGCTCTTCACTCTTGAAGGTCTCTAGGTCATATCTCAGCAGAGTAGTAAATCGGCTCTCGTAATCTTCTACAGACATGTCACCCTGTACCAAACTCAAAAACTCAGCTTGTTTCTTTCTCTGGGCGGCTCGTGGTACATATTGGGTCCTAAAGGCTGTCTGGAACTCTTCCCAACCAATCACACCATGGTGGGACATCAAAAAACCCTGGGTAGTACCCCACCAATCTCGAGCTCTCCCCTTCAGCATATAGGCACTCATACTGACCCTCTCAGCATCGGTGCACCCCAGGAAATCAAATATAATTCTTAATTCCGTCAACCACTCCTCAGCCTCCGTAGGATCCTTCTTTCCCTTAAATGCGGGTGGATTCATCTTCAGAAAATCCCTTAGTCGGACCATACTTCTATCCTCAGGCTGAGTGATGGGAGGCACTGGGGGTATGAGAGGTCCTTGTGGTGGTGTAGGGGTAGTATCTGAGGCATTAACTCCAAAGTGTTGCGCGAACAACGCTGCCATCTGCTCAAAACCTTGCCTCACATCGGTCTCAATCCGATTAAATCGAGAGTTAGGACTCTCTGGCTGTGGGACAGGTGGCGGAGGGGACTCTGCCTGCCTCCTCGAACGACCTCGTCGTTTACTCATTCTCTATCTCAACTCGTCCCCTGCGCGTACATATCACAATCGATTGAAATCTCAATCCTCAATTTCAGTTCATGACCAGACTATTACAGACACTTGGGATGTATTCTATTTCACTTAATCGACACTGACAGTACTAGACACCCTAAGCTCTGATACCAAGAAAACTCTGTCACGCCCCGAAAGTGCAGAAAATAGGGCTAATTTAAAACTTTTTACTCACTAATTCACAGTTAAAGGTGCATTCCTATGCAGTGTCATACATCATTATAAGTATCATTCCTCAGGATCTCATCATGATATAATAAATATCGTAATATACCCATTTCTCGATTACAAGTTAATTAATCCTAATACATCCCATACAATGATATACATCAAGTGTCTGTAATTACAATAATAGTCTGGGTACATGAAAAGATAAAATATACCTCAAGATACAATATATATGGCCTGGAGCTCGAGTCCTCCACTAGCCACTACTCCGTACGTCGCAGGGAAATCCTTTTTCACTTGAAGAACTCTGGGGGGAAAGGAAACAGGGTGAGCTTCTAAATCGCTCAGTAAGGGGGGTGAGGAAACTCAGTTGTACAAACCATTTCACACATCACAAATATGTATTTGTTTATAAAGCTCATTTGAAATCGTAGCATGAAAGTTCTCAAAACATCATCATCTCATAACTCATTAAATCATGTGAAAACATGAAGATAAAAGGCTCATTATCGAACACTCACAAGCATGTGTAAATATATGCAATAATGGCTGTTCTCCAAATATGTGATAAAAATCACCTCAGTAAATCGCACGTGACAAGGTCACAAAACACAACTCATGTGTAAAACGAGACTAGGCAATAAAACTCAATTAAAACTCGTCATGGCACATCAAATATGTAATCTCCTCTGGGTGCGCATCCCAGGCATCCTCGTATAGAGGGAACGTCGACAATATGGTCGTATGCATGGTATATTGGACTTATATGTTACCAGAACAAGGCCCGGCCTTACATGCTACCAGAGCAATACCTCGTCTCATGCACACTATCACGTGGTCCCTGGGTCGGTTCCCAGGCGGCCCACTCTCTCGGTCTTACATGCTACCAAAGCAAGGCCACCCAGCGTTACCAGAACGGGGGTCATCTCACGTTACCAAAACGGAGGCATCTCTCATTACCAGAACGGAGGACTTACATGCTACCAGGGCAAGGCCTCCCAACGCTACCAGAGCGGAGGAATAATCGGACTTACATGTTACCAGAACAAGGCCTGTGGTCCTTGGGTCGGTTCCCAGGCGTTCCACTATATCAGTCTTACATGCTACCAGAGCAAGGCCAGATGTGTATTCAACATGACACGCCTAAGTCTCAATCATTAGCCATTATCTTATAAAATGTTATGCCTTCACGTAGAACTCATAATGGTTTTCTCTCATAAAACTCATTTAAAACATTTGTGTACTCAACACAAAACATATTAAAACCGAGTTCCAACCGGTAAAATACGCACACATTTTCTCAAATCTCAATATCGCCTTAACGTAGAGCCCAATTTACTTTTCACGCAACTCAAAGGTTTATAAAGCAATTTCACACTCAGCTTATAAACTCATAAAATAATGGGCTCCAACGGGCTATAAAAACCGTGTGCAATTATATCACTACACAACACCAAACACGCTTGTATTCTCAAATCATGGTTCATGCTAACAATTCATCAAAATACATACACAAATGGTTTAGTTTTCCCTTACCTCTTTGCACCTCGTATAGTGCAAATCGTTTCCCCCGTATCACGGACTAGCCTCGTATTCCACTCTGGAACTCCCGAGCTGTCCAAACGATGTTAAAACATCAATACTCAACTATCACATAAACCTCAATTCTCAAAATCGAGCATAATTGCTCATAACACCTCAAATCTCTCGATTCTCGTAACTCTACCCTAAACACAACCTCATTCACAATATCACAACGCTCTACATTTCTCATGTTAAATCATCTACGCTAATTCACCACATTGTCTATATTTCCATTTATAGCACAAATTCTCAAAATTGCCAAAATTACCAAATATCAACATTACTCCAACTACATTGCAATTTCATCAATCCCTAATCATTTCTCAGCTATTTCAACGCAATGACAACCACCAATATCATCAAAATCATCTCAAATATCAAGATCGAGGTTTAGAAATTACCCAAAGCTTGTGAGACGCACAACCCACGCCTCGATCCGATTCGTCCTTCGATTTCCAAGTATGTTGTTCTCCCTTTGATGAGGAACAACTTTCCTTCTTACCACAACTCTTGATTTGGTCGAAAATGGGTGTTTTGGATGAGTGAGAAAGCTAGGTTTTCGGTGGAAATGGGTTTGGAAGAGAGAGAAAGTGAGTTTGCAGGAGAAAAACACGGGTTCCTTATATAGACTGGAGGTAGGAGATCGATCTGGCTCTTGGGGAGATCGATCTTCCTTTGAATTTTTGGGACGATTTGGGGCAATTTATGCCTAGGAGATCGATCTGTCGAGGGGTGAGATCGATCTCTTTATGGCTTTATGAGATCGATCTGCTCCTTAAGGAGATCGATCTTCTCCCAAACAAAATCATTTGGAGATCGATCTCTTCCTCATGAGATCGATCTTCTCTCAAACAGATTCATAAGGAGATCGATCCTCTTCCATTGGAGATCGATCTGCTCCTTAAATTCCTCATTCCTTGTCATTTTTAGCTCATCAGATCGATCTCTCCTTCTCCCAGATCGATCTGCTCCTTAAATTTCTCTTTCTTTGTCGTTTATACTCACCAGATCGATCTCTCCTTCTCCCAGATCGATCTGTCCTCATAGTTTCACATTTATTTTAACACTTAACATATAAATCTCCAATTATCATTCCCACAATTCACTTAGCTCAATAAATTACACTTCAAATTATTATTACATCAATAAAATACGTCTGAAATTCTCAGATCTCACAATAAAACTCATCAAATCAAGTACGAGCAATCGCTCCAGTACTATGTCATGTATAAATCATGAAGAATCGAGTACGAGCAATAACTCTAGCACTCTATCATGCATCTCATGTAAAATTCGAGTACGAGCTAATCGCTCCAGCACTCTATCATGCATAAATCATATAAAACTGGGTATGAGTAATAACTCTAGCACTCTATCATGTATATCATGAAAATCTAGTGCGAATCATATTTCATGTGAAACCCAGATTTTTTCCACTATGTTCATTAATTGGAATCATAAGACAGATGATTTAGAACATATGAATGTGAATATTGTAGTGGAGGTATGAAAATACGAAACAGGATAAATGAGGAGCAGTAATTTAGATTAAAAGGATTTAAATCGTTGGACGAAAGATACATAATTTAAATGAGAAAAGATAGTGAGTCCGAGAAGAAAAATCGGTCTAAATTGGTCCCAAACGTGTAGAAGGGTAAAATGGTCAAAAGATCCTAATTTCGGTGTAAATTCGATAAGAAAATTTCATTAAAAATATGGATTTAGGAAACTTTGATCAATAAAGGAGAAATCATGGAATTCTGAGTCCAATTGGTCAAGATATGAAGATATTACGAATTTTCGTAATTTTCGTCCGGTACATTATCCCGAAAATATGCGAAAAATACACCGAAAAAGTTAAAATAAATTAAATAAATTAAATTAATTAATTAATAAAATAAAATATTATTTTTTGAGATATTTTGGGTATTTTATTATATTTTATTTGAATATAATAAAATATAATAAAATATAATTAAAAAAAGTAAAAAAAAAAATTGAAATGAAACTCTGTCGGGCGAAACAGAGTCGTGCGACAGAGATGGAAATAGGGGATCGGGAAAACCCGATCCTCCCAAATACTTCCTCCTCCGGTGAGGACGCCACCGGAGGAGTGACCCGACAAGATCGCCTAAGCTCGCCGGCACCGATAGTGGAGGAAGAAACGGCGACCGACGAGAGAAAGAGTGAGAAAGAGAGAAACCGAGAGAAAGAGGGAGAAAGAGAGAGAATGGAGGCAGATAGAGGCTGGGGGAAGAGAGGGGGTCTCGCCATCGGCCAGGAGGAGGTCTGATCTGCCACCGTCGGCGATGAAAAAGGGTCGAAAACGGCGGAAACCAAGACACCACCGACGCCGAGAGAGAAGAAGCCGGACCGGCCACTTTTCAGCCAGCCATGGCGAAACCGAGGCCAGATCTGAGCTTCGCGAGGTCCCGCGGGGCTGCTGGAGACGAAAGCCGATGAAAAACCGATCAGCGAAGCATCGAACCGGCCGAATCGGACTAAACCGGACTGAATCGGACTGATCTAAATCGGACCGAATCGGTTCAGCCAAGAAAGAAGGGAAAAAAGGAGAAAAAGGAAAGAAAAAGAGAAAAAGGAAAAAGAAAAAAATTTTTGGGGATACACCGGACTTCGGGTAAGTCGGTAAGAGGTCAAAAGTGACCGATTTAATTTTTGGAAAATTTATTTAAATTATATTTGATCGAAAATTTACCCAAAATTAAATATATAAATATGCAGTTCGACGATAAATCGCGTACGTGAGCCCGATTGAACTTCGATTTGTGCACCATCGTATAATCTCGGGTAAGTAAAGCTCATTTATGACAATTTATGTAATTATCGCGTATTAAAGATTTATTTTACGAGTTACGAATTAAATTGCGCATTTAGTGGATTAAATTGAGATTTTTAATTAAATTGTCGTAAATGATATACGGGCTATTCAAAGAGTTTAGAAAAAGGCCCAATAAGTACTGATGGGCCTAGTGAGCCTAATAGGCCTCGATGAAAGAATTAATAAGTGGAAACGGGCTTAAAATGGATTAAGGCCATTAAGGTGCAATTAGGCCTAATAAGAGAGAAATTGGCCCAATTAGCTAAATCAACAGTAATAAATATGAGAAATATTTATTGAGTTGAATACGATTAAAACGAGGTTTATACCGATAAAACTGTCACGACCTAAATCACCTAAAAATCAGAGTAAATTTTTCGCTTTTTCATTCATTATTTAATTCTTACCTTTCTCTCATCGTGACCATCCTACAACACAGTTGGGCTATGATTCGGTGTTAGTCACCTCTCACCTATTTACCATTCCATTTCCATATTCACATTTATATATCAGAGTTTACTATTCTTTGACTTTAAATAAATACACACCCAATGGTATTTATAACTCTACATCCCCAGCATCATATCCGTTTACAGTACTGTGCATTACATATTTAGATATAAAACTATACAAATGTGTATACCTGTCTCTCGATGGGAAGCAGCGGATATTAAGCATGCAAGTCCTCAGCCGCTCAATAACTATTGCGAGTGCTCTGAAAAGATGGAAAAATAAGGGGGGTGAGCAAACCACACGCTCAGTAAGGCAATTATGCAAGTAAGTAGATAGCTCCACTATCTACATGCTCATAATGCCATGCCCTTAAATCTATTTCTTTTCATTTAAAATTTCACGCACAAAGTCATGCATATTCAATGCCATAGTTTATCCAAAACTATTTGTGCATATATAAATCATGTAATTCATGCATTCAAAGCATTTTATGTGATATCATTAAATCATAATAAGCATGAAGTAAAACAAGATCATGCATTCGTTCATGTCATGTAAGACAAATCATGGATTTCAAATGAAAGCATGGAAAACATCATCATGCTACTGCATTTAAATCAATTCATTAAAATCATCAAGTAAAAACTAACCCTTCCGGGTCAATCATCTCATAAAACAATTCAGTAAAGTTCATTATAAAACTTCGGTTATAAAACCACCCTTCTTTCAGGGTTACAAATCATAAATCACAAAATCATAAAATCGTCAAATCGGGGGCTTGACCCCTCCTTCGGGTCTACTCTGGTCTAACAGACTACAAGTTATATCATGTGAGACAATCAGGTAATTATCAGTAACATCGAGGACTATGGCCATATCCTAGTGATCCCTGGCAACACGGTACCTAGTGTGCGGGGTATCACACCTGAAACGGGAGGTGGGTCGTCCTACCCGCCAGAATAGCATAACACCAGGATTGCGAGGGCAAGGCTTGCTGCCTCGTGGCTAATGCCACTCCACTCCAACAATCCCCACGGTATAGCGTACTCCGCGTGATATACACGGTACAACGTACTCCATGAACCCAAGCTCAATCAGGGGTGCCTGTAATAGGTCTTATCCACCCATATCATCTCTGTCTCAGAATACACATGTGAGCATATCATCTCACTGTGACACACAGTCTACAGGAGGCTCCAACACGGCTATATGCATGTAATATAAATCCCTGTGTGAGCGAAGCTCAAGCACGGCCCCATGCATGTTCATGATATCAGAAAACCTCGTGCGAGCGAAGCTCTAGCACGGTTTCATAAAAATCAGTAAAATCTGCGTACGAGCAGCGCTCCAGTATGACTTAAACTGATTATAATTTCAAGTAAAATCCACGTACGAGCAATGCTCTAGTACGGATATGTATAGAAATTCAGTGAAAACCTCGTACAAGAAAAACTCGAGTACGACATTCAAATGAATTATAAAACCATATAAAAATTTGTGCGAGCAAGCTTCAGCGCAAATGAATCCTCAAGTAAATCAAATCTCGTGCGAGTTACACTCCAGCACGACTTTATGCATAATTAAATCAAATCTCGTGCGAGTTACACTCCAGCACGGCTTCATGCATAATTAAATCAAAACAGGATGCGAGCTAAGCTCCAGCATCTCTCATGCATATGAAATCAGTAAAACTAGTGCGAGCAATCGCTCCAGCACCATTTTATGCATACCACGTCAAAACAAATCAAAACATGTCAAAACAGAGTGCGAGCTAAGCTCCAGCAGCTCTCATTTCTCAATAATAAAAATCAGTACGAGCAACCGCTCTAGCACATGTCATGCATATGATGTCACAAGTCGGTGCGAGCAACTGCTCAAGCACATTTATGCACAGTCACAAACGCAGATATAGTGCGAACTACGTGTCGGCACTATCTATTTCCATATAAACTTGATAGTTGGCCTATTTTCCAAAGAAATTCCATTTAAATATTAATAACACCTACGTAGTGTTATCTTGTAAAATTATATAATTTCTGGCCAATCTATCGATTTGCTTTGATTAAAACAAATAAAATTCCTTAATTCAGAAAATTCCTTAAATTATGCATTTCATGCATGTCATGCTTTCACCATCCTTAGGTGAACTTTCCTCAATAGGGGTAAAATAGACTTTTCACCTATTTCGATCCTTAAAATCATTTAAACCACTTTTAGGATCATTATACATAATCAAGGTATACATACATATTCAGTGTACA
This sequence comes from Firmiana major, assembly GCA_033439115.1. Classification (NCBI taxonomy): domain Eukaryota; kingdom Viridiplantae; phylum Streptophyta; class Magnoliopsida; order Malvales; family Malvaceae; genus Firmiana; species Firmiana major. Next base: position 34,401,811 of record CM065907.1, on the reverse strand, counting down.
GAAAAACTATTAAAATACGCGTAGCTACCTCTAGCTACTCACATAATTCCCTTACCTCATTTTTCTGTACAGTCTGACCTTTCCACTGATGACTCGTCACGCAGTCCAATTTGCTTCCAATCCAGTCTCTGAAACTACGGATACACATTCATCAGGTCAAATACAATACAATTAATTGTATTTCACAATTTTCTGGGCTTAATTTAAATCATTGGGCCCGTTTACCCATATTGGGCCCGATTGCACCATAATGGGCCTTAATCGGCCTTAAGTCCGTTTACTACACTTTATCGAGGCCTATTGGGCTCATTGGGCCCATCAGTATTTATTTAGCCTCGTTCTAAACTCTCAGACAGCTTATGAATTATTTACGATAATTTATCCCAATTTTCCAGAATTCAATTCATTTATGCGGAAATTAAATCCATAATTTATGCGTTAAATATCAATCACGCATAACGATATAAAATTGTCATAAATAAGGGTTACTTACCCGTGATTCCATGATAGTACTCAAATCGAGATTGTCTCGAGCTCTCAGTTGATGCCAATCGTCGAGCTACACAATTAAATATATTTTCGGGTAAACTTTCAGTCGATTATTTATCAAATTAAATATTTTGAAAATTAAATCGGTCAATTTGACCGCTTACCGACTTAACCGAAGCTCGATTGGATCACTGGAATTTTCCCCAATTTTTCCTCTTTTTCTTTTTCCCTTTTTCTTCCTTTTTTCCTTCTCTTTTTAGCTGAACCGGTCCGGTCCGGTTCAACCCGGTTCAGACCGCCGGTTCAGCTCGGTCCCGTTCGACCGGTTCAGTCCGGTTCGGCCGGTTCAATCATCCTCTGGTTGTTCCGGTGCCATCCGGCCGGTTCTCCGGTTGATTCCACCGCCGTTCGGTTCGGCTGCACCTGGGCTTCCTAAATCGGGCCTCGCCTGGAGTCAAAACGGCGCTGATGGTCGCCAATCGGGGCTTCTCCCTCGCGGGACTTCCCTCCGTTTTTGGCGTTTTTCGGCGTGATCCACGGTGCGTCTTGGCCGCTGGTGGTTCGCCCGAGGTCGGGCTATCTTCGCCGGCCCTCGTTGGCCCCTCAGCCCCGCCGTTGGCTCGCCGGTGACGAACCTCCTCGGTCTCGGCTTGTTTCGCGTTTCTTCTCTGTTTCTGTTTTCGCATTTTCCAGATTTCAGAGTTTTCTTTTTTTTTTTATTATTATTATTTATAATTAACTTTTATTATTATTTTAATCAATTAAAATATATTAAAATTGCCAAAATATCTTCAAAAATTATTATTTAATTCATTTAATCTATAAATGAATTTATCAGTCCGATTTTACCTTTTCGGTATATTTTTTGATTATTTTCGGGATTATTTTTCGATACGAAAATTTCGATTTATCCCAATAAATTCATATCTTGACCAATTTAACCCGAAATTTAATTATTTCTTCGTTATTGATCAAGATTTCTCAAGCTATTATTTTTAATTAAATTTTCTTGTCCCGATTAATACCGAATTTTGATCTTTTGACCATTTTGCCCTTACACATGTTCGGGAATACCATTTCAGTCCTTTTGCATTTTTAAATGCACTCATAAATTTCTATTCATTCCCTTTTATTCTTATGATAAAACAGGGTCTTACAAAAACCGAACAAAAAGAGTAAAATCGATTAAAAGTCAACTTTTGGTCAAAGCTTCGATATAATCACATATTTGGATATGTGGAAATGAATTTAAACCATATGTGATAAGTTGAACTTATTTTGCAGTAACTTGGTCTATCGACACATTTTACGAGGTAAACCCGAGCATCGAGGAAAGTGTTCTATATCAGTCGCTAAGAGGTAAGGGATATAATTTAGAGTAGCATTAGTACTCCTCAACCTTACCAAATGTTTATGTGGATAGTTAGTTTATTTTCCATGAAAAAGGGCTTTCTAGAAAATTGAAAAGAATACTATTCACTCAAAACCGGAATAAACTTATCCTAACCTTTTAAAATGACTTTTATTTCATGAGATACATTTTAGTAATTATGTTTATGTATATAAAAGTGATTTTCACTTATGAAATGAAAGCATAGTATTTTCATGTGAGATTACGGGTTAAAGTCCCGATATGTTTTATGAAACAATGTTTTCATGTACGGGTTAAAGCCCCGAAATAGCTTTTAAGCTATATTTTCACGGTACGGGTATGAGTCCCAAGAATTGACTTTGATAACTATGCTTTCCATATTTACACGGGCTAGAATCCCGCAATGATTTATGAAAACTATGTTTTCTATGAGAAACGGGCTAGAGTCCCGTAATGATTTATGAAAATCGGGTTAGAGTCCCGTAATGATTTTTAATACACGGGTATAAGGCCCGAAATGATTTTGATAAAATGGGTAAGAGGCCTAAAATGAATTTTTGTGGGGTAAAAAGGCATGATATGATGATAGTCCGAGGATCTGGGGTCGATCTCGTATGGAGACGATCGAGGATGTACCTAGCCGACGGCCAGAGAATGGGCAGGCTCTGACTTGATATGAGAAACGTGCGCATAGTCCACACTTGGTGATGCACGTGAGTTCGTGCGTATAGTCCCCATTTAGTGGTGCACGAGAGATAGGGCAGCGTATGACCCTGATCTAGTCCTACGGCTCCCCTGTACAATGGCCATATGTACCTATGATGAACGTCCTACGAGACCAGATGTATGATGTCCTTCGAGACTAGTATATGAGACGATTGCCTGACCCTACACGATGAATTGACGAAATGATATATATGTTTTCGCACATTTCATGCAACCTGTTTTATGATTTTATTGAGCACAGATTTTCTATGATGAGATTTTAAAGGTAGCCATGAGTACGTTTTACGAAATGTGCATATGAAAATACGATTTCATTTCCAAAGTGATAAGCATGTTATGATATGCATGATTAAGTTTTGAGATGCTTTTTACTTGTTTACACAACGTGATATGCATACTATATATGAGTTTTACCAAAAAGATGCATGATGTGTAAACTTATGATTTAAGCATGTTTTTACTGCTTTTACGAAATGTAAGCATCTCTACTCCAGTACATGTTTATGCTGATTTATAAAACCATGAGTTTTACCATGTTTTGAGTATTTAAAGCTATTTTAAATGTATCTCTTACTGAGTCTGAAAAACTCACCCCCCTCATCTCCATCTCCCAGATTATCTATAGCAAGTCTACTGCACATACGAGACTGTGGTCGTTGACAAGGTAGTCCGACCTTTCATCAGATACTTTCGTAACCTTGAGGTACAGTCTTACTTATATTCCAGACATGTGATACAGAATAGACACTATTGTATATCATAGTCGGGATGTAATAGTTGTAAATGATTATATATATACAGAATGTATGTGATGTAATGAGATCCTGGAAAATGAAAAGATTTTAAATCTAGACATGGATAGAAAAACAACATAGTTAATGGATAAAAAGTTTAAATTAGCCTCATTTTTTTGCGCTTCCGGGGCGTGACACTTCAGCAGTAATATATGTGAAAAATATATGAAATCAAGTGCGAGCTGTGCTCTAGCACGATTTATTCTCACAAAATTCGATAGATGACTCTTTAAAATGGGATGATTTTCAAAATGTCAAAATCAGCACTATAAAGTGTGCTATTTCTCATCAACCAAGAAACATTAGCCCATCTACCTACTCTTTTGCTAAATAGCAGTAAAAATACTAATAATTGTGGTTTCCATGCTTTTTACAACTTTTTTCAAAAGTTGACTTTTTTCCTAACTAAGGGCAAAACGTAATTTGCCACTATCGGGTCACAATAATTATTATTCACTTTTCTGACCCTCAGAGTTTTTAAGTGAATGTAAAAGCAGATGAAAATACGTGCAAGTATCTCTAACTACTCACAAAAGTCCCTTACCTGCAATCACTCTAGAAATTTTACTTTCTCAACGCTGCTCGATTCAGCAATCCGATTTGCTCCTCCAATAATCTCAGGAGCTGCATATAACCGTTTATCAGGTTAATTATACTTTTCCTACTGTATTTCACATTTAATACAGTTTATTTCACTTAATGGGCTTTAATAAACATTAATGGGCCTAACTTTGCCTTAAGCCAATTTTCATTTTACTATTCATTTTCGTTGGGCCTATTGGGCTTGTGAGGCCCACCAAATCTTATTGGGCTTATCTGAGACCCATTACATCACATTGGGCCGAAACCAATTAGGCTTGGTCCATTGGACCTCTCGGCCACATGCCTTGGCCGAGACCTCCCATGCCGTCGGTCACACCACACTATGCCGTCCATGGCCATTTGCTAGCCAATTTCACTTAGGCATTTTCACAAACACTTGGTTGAAAATGTTCTTAAGCTTCACTTAGTTCATTTAGGCATTTTATCAAACACATTGATTGCCAACTTAATTCATGTATCAATTGATCAAATTGATTAATTCTAACTATACAATAATCATGAACACATGTTTATTAACTCATTTATGCCTTAAAATCATATGGGCATTCATCAATTTTTCACTACTCACTCTAGGCCAATTCATGTCCATAGTGATCCCATGTGTTTCAATGCTTAAAACATATACCAATCTACTTAAATCATTCATACATTAACATATATGAATTTAAAAGCTTGAGATTATACCTAGTATATGCGTTCACACTTGGCCGAATCTTTGAAGCCTCTCGGTTTGCACACTATAGCTCCTTGATAGCCAATTCAAACATATGTTAATCCTCACTCAATTTGGAACAACTTTCATGAAGATTGAAAGTTCCAAATATGCCTTTTTCCTAGTGATTTCTAGTGAGAGAAAGCTTGAATATATGTGTTTTAATGGTTTCTTTGTGTAGCCGAGAATGATGTGTTGAAGAGGACCATACGGTGGCTGATTTTATAAGCCAATTACTTAGTCATTAAGCCTTACTTTTCAGCCAACAAGTTTGAATGGAATTGATTTAGTTAATGGTTACCAAATTGGCTATGGTTACCTCTTACAATGGGTTTGATTTTTACCAATTTGGGCCTAACATTTGGGCTTCTCGTTGTGTCTTCAATTGTCTAAATATTTGGCCTATTAATCGGTCAAACAATTTGGTCTAATGGACCTAAGAATTTCGATCTACACTTAGTATACCTTAAAGGGCTTTAAAATCTTCACTTTGGCCTATTACGTTTTTACATGTCAAATTTAATCCGGAATCCATCCGAACAAATTTTCCTTACTTCCGGGGATGATTATCTTGTATTCAGACCAAAAATGTTTTTTCCCAAATTTTTATCCATACTTAGGTTTATTTTTAACCATGGTTAGTCAACTATGGTAAAAGTCCACTTTTCTTAACTATAGTTGACTTTTTCCTTAATCATTGACCGTGTTGATTTTTTCTCAAAAATACGAAAGTGTCATATCTTATGGTTTACACTCTCGTCTTTACATTCTGGCCGTTTTCGATAGGTAAATATACCTTAAACCGCTAGAAAGGTCCGTTTTACCCCTTTTTGGCTTTTACTCTTGTTCTCTGTGTTTGAGACTAAATCAAACCGACTTTCCTTCATGAGCTCTCTATATTTTCTCATTTTAAGTTCTTCTTTTTAGTCAGAATGATTCAGATCCACTCGGTTTAGCCATGTGGCTCTCATAACCCTTTTTCGACTTTTATGTAGCTTTTAAGTGTTAAAGTACTTTACTAACACTTAAATCTAGTAAATACTCTTCTTATGATTCAAATAACTTAATACAATGTTTGTACATGTATAAATCATAAGGAACAAGCTACATACAAATACGGATCTTACAAGTGGACATGTTCCACTTTGCATCGTGACCTTGCCTTAGCCCGAGCCACACACCTACAGTAGTAAACGTAAGATTAGTGCAGACTAAAAGCAAACAGAAAGATGAACAGTACAATAAAATTGAAACGGAGTAGAACAGAGGAAGGTGTAAATACCCTAAATTTTATGTATTTGGTTTTATACATGATTAACAAATTAATCATCGAGATTAAAGATTTCGCTCCATTAGTCAAAGGTTTAAATTAAAATTATATTACTGTAGCGAGACTTGGAAGGAGTAATTTAATTTAATTATAATAAATCTAAGGATGAATATCGAAGGGAATAGGAATAAAATATGTAAACGTATGAGCTAGGGACAATATCTATATAAGGTATAAGTGATCTTTTATGACAGATAAGTACAGGTATTAAGTTAAATTCACTACAAATACTATGAAGGAATTTATCGGGTAAATATCTACATATATGTATATACATATATATGTACGTATACAAACACTATTAAATATATATATATGATGACTCAATCACACTTTTTTTTATAAGGGGGGAATATAAGTGCATCATATGTATAAGTGTTTATGCGTGTAGGTATAAAATGTGTATATTTAGACAATTCCGTAGATAGCCATATGAAAGGGAAAAAAATATATATGTGTATACATACCAAGGAAAACCGATAGACTTTGGGTGAAAAGAAATATATGGGGTTGATAAAAAATGATGAACGGTAAAATGGGCAAAATATAGATATATATGTTACATATGGAAGCTGCAACAAGAAAAGAGAAAACGTGAAGAAGTAGTCTGAAGAATTGGCAGGAAACGGGTAAGGAAAACGTGAATCCGGATGCCGGTTAGGTAGATTACTGAAGGGGTAGACTGGCATGGCAGTAAACTTCCACCCACCGCAGCAGCTAGAAACACATTAAAAAGGAAACATCAACAACTGAGCAAGGTAGACTGAAGCACGAAAAGAGGCATGGGATTGTGGCTAAAAGTCTGCTGGATGGGTTGACCGAGAGAAATATAACAAAGAAATATATTTACATATGTAGACAGAGGGAGTGTAGGAAATGAGCATGAGCAAAGTGATGGCAGCGACTGGGCGAGCCGAAAGGTAAGGTGAGAAGGGCTTGCGGTGGAGGCAGGAACCGTGGCAGAGGAACGGTGGAGCAGGGTCAGTGCCAGTTTTGAGGGACGAAGCAGAGTTCCCTCCCTGTTTGCCGAGCCCGAGAGCCAACTTGGCTGGGTGTAAGGAAGAGGACATAATCACGATATGTAAGGACTAGTCTGAGCAGAGGGTGGGGAGCATGTAGCAAAACAACTTCTGTCTTCATTGTCTTCCTCGGTGCTGAAAGGTAATAGGAGAAGCTTGGAAAACCTGGGAACAGAGGAGTGCAGTAGGAAGGAATGCATGAAACCGAGAGGGAGAGTTGGCTTGCTGAAGGATGGTGGGGATGGTGGTGATGGTGGAGGCTAACTAGAGGATCGGAGGGGCTGGGGAAAAGAAAGGGATAACCCACGAGACAGGGAACAAAGTGTTCCTTTCTCTGTTTTTGGTGGCAACCGAGGGGAGTCTCGGCTAGTGCAGGTGGCTCGTGACCGGTGACAACCAGAGGAAGGAAGAGGATGAAGGGAAGTACCAGAGCGAAAACAGTGGCGTCGAGAGGAAGGAGAAGTGAGTGAACAGTGACAACGCAGGAGAAGAAGAAGAAAAAGAAAGATAGTGGCGGGAAAAGTTTAAAAGGAGTAAAAAAAGAGAGTAAAAGTATATATATATATATATATAAATATATAAATATATTCGGAGATAGGAGAGGAGGTACGGAGAAATTCAGAAAACTCGAGGAAGGAACTCCGGGGAAATTAACCAAACAGACCGGACGTACGGATTTCAGTCACTAAAGACATTTCAGACTGCAGACAGACACCGAGATAAGGAAAATTCTCGTCGCTGTTAGAGATAAATATGCGTAATTTTCGTATATTTGTAGATATAAAATTTAGGTTGAATTTCGCAGTACCGAAATTATTGAAAAGACTAGGTTGAACTTCATGACTGAAAAATTAGAGATTTTAGCCTAGTTGAACAATCAAATTTTACGGATTAAATTTAAATGATTTGCAAAAATTACGGTATGACTTGAATTCTGTTTAATTATTGAAAATCTTGAATTTTGAATTTTCATAGACTGTTTTTTAATATTTAAATGAAAAAAAGGCTAGTCAGCCTGTTTTGAACGATTTCATAAAACAAATGAATTTATATGTGATTTAAGGAAAAATGATTTGTTATAAAATTATTCTGATGAAATGTGCTTGAACGCGTACTGACTGTGTGTCGTACGGTCCGTCTCGCACTGATTTTGAGACAAAGGCGTTGGTGAGATCATGCTGCACTTATGTTCTGTATCTGTATCTGTGGTCCACGAGTACGATGTACCGTGTTTCTGATTCTATTTCTGGTCTTCGGACATTCTAATCTGTGAGCCGTTTGGGTAGCTGATCACTCCCACGACGATGACATCCCGGCACACCTGGCCCGTGAATTGCCCGGAGTCACCGACATTAGCCAATAGTCATTTCTGATATCTGATATAGCATGCATGCCTTGTCTCATCTATTTGAAAATATTTATTGAATTTTTCTGCTTGAACTGAAATATCTGGGAATCTGTTTGTTTTGCTACGAAAAACTCTGAACTTTCTGGATTTATAACAGTAGTTAAATGTATTACTGATACATATTCTGTTTCTAAAAAATCTGTTTCTGGTATTCGTGCTTTTGCCGATACTAAATCTGTTTTCTAAATTATGAAATCTGGTATCTGAGAAATTACCAAATCATCTGTATACTTTGTGAAAATATTTCGGATTTGGTAAATATAAAAATATATATATATTTTTCACAGGTAGTGTATTTATCTACCTACTATGGGGTTTTTCTTACTGAGCATGGTTAGCTCACCCCCGTACTTTCCTCCACAGAGTTCCTCTATAGCTGGGATCGCTTCCGTTAGTAAGGCATTCTGTATAGTTAAGATTTCGCGGAGCGTATATCTGCATCGAAGGTATACCCAGTTGTAAGAAATTCCTTTGTATATAAAATTATGTAAGTACAGTAATGTAATACAAGATGTGTCTGGGGAATGTGAACATATTCTATTTACATTTGTTACTAAGAAATAAAAATTTAATCACACTGAATACTATTTTGATTTAATATCGACTTGTAGCCCAACCAAAAAATATTTGTAAATTCGGGTCGTTACAGAAGGTATGTGATCCCTGTCCACTGCAATAACGCATTTTATCCTTGATTCAGCTGCTGGAAACATTTGCTACAACACCATGCGCTAGCCACGTTCCTGCTTCCTGCCAGCTTCTGCAGCCACTCACTGCCTATAGATCACGCTTTGGCAAGAATGAAGCAACCCGAGATATCACCAACTGTAAGACCCGATATTTTCGAGTGCATTTAAAAATGCAAAAGGACTAAAATGGCATTCCCGAAAATGTGCAAGGGCAAAATGGTCAAAAGACTAAAATTCTGTATTAATTGGGACAAGAAAATTTAATTAAAAATATGGGATTGAGAAATCTTGATCAATAACGAGGAAATAATTAAATTTCGGGTTAAATTGGTCAAGATATGAATTTATTGGGATAAACTGGAATTTTCGTATCAAAAAAATAATCCCAAAAATAATCAAAAATTTTACCGAAAAGGTAAAATCGGACTGATAAATTTATTTATGGATTAAATGAATAAAATATAAAATTTTAAAGATATTTGTGTATTTTAATATTATTTTATTGAATAAAATAATATTAAAATAAATTATAAATAAATAAAATGTAAAAAAAGAAAAAGAAAAATCGCAATTTACGAATTTCTGGAGAAAGAAACAGAGAAGAAACGAAAGCAAAAGGCGAAACGCGAAGAGAGAATCGAGGGAGTCGGTTCCCTCTGTCCGGCAAGCCACCGGCGAAGCAGAGGTGCGGGTAATGACCGAGAGAGGAGCCCGACCACACCTCGACCCACCAGCGGCGGCGACGCGCCGTGGAGTCGCCGGAATCGACAGATCGACGGAGTGAAAGCCGCGGGAGAGAAACCTGGTTTCGCCGGCGATGGCTGTGTTTTGACTCCAGTTGAGGCCCGATTTTGGATGCCCAGGTGTAGCCGAGCCGAACGGCACCGAAAACACGTCAGGAACCGGCCGGACGGCGTCGGAACAGCAAAATGATGGGTGAACCGGACTGAACCGGCGATCTGAACCGGACCGGAAAGGTTAAGCCAAAAAAAAGGAAGAAAAAGGGAAAAAGAAAAAGAGGAAAAATTGGAGAAAATTTTAGTGATGCAATCGAGCTTCGGGTAAGTCGGTAAGCAGTCGAATTGACCGATTTAATTTTTGGAATATTTAATTTGATAAATAATCGACTGAAAGTTTACTCGAAAATATATTTAATTGTGTAGCTCGACGGTTGGCATCAACTGAGAGCTCGAGACAGCCGCGATTTGAGTACTATCATGGAATCACGGCTAAGTAACCTTTATTTACGACAATTTACATCGTTATGCGTGTTGATGAATTTCGAATTTAATTTCCGCATAAATGAATTAAATTCAGGAAAATTGGGATAAATTGTCGTAAATAATTCATAAGTTGTCTGAGAGTTTAGAACGAGGCTAAATAAATACTGCTGGGCCCAATGAGCCTAATAGGCCTTAATAAAGTGCGGTAAACGGGCTTAAGGCCGATTAAGGCCCATTATGGTGCAATCGGGCCCAATATGGGTAAACGGACCCAATGATCTAAAGTAAGCCCAGAAAAATATGAAAATACAATTAAATTGTATTTTATTTGACCTGATGAATGTGTATCCGCAGTTTCAAAGATTGGATTGGAAGCAAATCGGACTGCGTGACGAGTCATCAGTGGAAAGGTCAGACTCTACAAAAAAATGAGGTAAGGGAATTGTGTGAGTAGCTAGAGGTAGCTACGCGTATTTTAAATAGTTTTTCTGTACACTGATTATGTATGTATACATTGATATTGTATAATGATCCTAAAAATGGTTTGAATGATTTTAAGGATCGAAATAGGTGAAAAGACTATTTTACCCCTATTGAGGGAAGTTCACCTAAGGATGGTGAAAGCATGACATGCATGAAATGCATGATTTAAGGAAATTTATGGTTTAAGGATTTTATTGGTTTTAATCAAAGCAAATCGATAGATTGGCCAGTAATTGCATGAATTTCACATGATAACACTACGTAAGTGTTATTTTTATTTAAATGGACATTTCTTTGGAAAATAGGTCAACTATCAAGTTTATATGGAAACAGATAGTGCTGACACGTAGTTCGCACTATATCTACGTTTGTGAATGTGCATAAATGTGCTTGAGCGGTTGCTCGCACCGACTTGTGTGACATCATATGCATGAAATGTGCTAGAGCATGGTGCTCGCACTGATTTTTATTATTGTGAAATGAGAGCTGCTGGAGCCTAGCTCGCACTCTGTTTTGACATGTTTTGACTTGTTTTGACGTGGTGTGCATTAAATGGTGCTGGAGCGATTGCTCGCATTAGTTTTTATGATTTGACATGCATGAGAGGTGCTGGAGCTTAGCTCGCATCCTGTTTTGATATGACATTACATAAAAGCCGTGCTGGAGTGTAACTCGCACGAGATTTGATTTAATTATGCATAAAGCCATGCTAGAGTGTAACTTGCACGAGATTTGATTTACTTGAGCATTCATTTGTGCTGGAGCTTGGTCGCACAAAGTTTTATATGGTTTTATAATTCATTTAAAAACCGTACTGGAGTTTTTCTCGTACGAGGTTTTCACTGAGTTTTAATATATATCCGTACTAGAGCATTGCTCGTACGTGGATTTTACTTGAATTTATAATCAGTTTAAGTCGTACTGGAGCGCTGCTCGTACGCAGATTTCACTAATTTTTATGAAATCGTGCTAGAGCTTCGCTCGCACGAGGTTTTCTGATATCATGAATATGCATGGAGCCGTGCTTGAGCTTCGCTCACACAGGGATTTATATGACATGCATATAGCCGTGTTGGAGCCTCCTGTAGACTGTGTGTCATAGTGAGATGATATGCTCGCACGTGCATTCTGAGACAGAGATGATATGGGTGGATAAGACCTATTGCAGGCACCCCTGATTGAACTTGGGTTCACAGAGTATGTTGTACCGTGGGGATTGTTGGAGTGGAGTGGCATTAGCCACGTGGCAGCAAGCCTTGCCCTCGCAATCCTGGTGTTATGCTGTTCTGGCGGGTAGGACGACCCACCTCCTGTTTCAGGTGTGATACCCCGCACACTAGGTACCGTGTTGCCAAGGATCACTAGAATATGGCCATAGTCCTCGATATTACTGATAATTACCTGATTGTCTCACATGATATAACTTGTGGTCTGTTAGACCAGGGTAGACCCGAAGGAGCGGTCAGGCCCCCGATTTGACGATTTTATGATTTCGTGATTTTATGATTTTTTACTATGCTCAAATATATTTTAGATGATTTTATGATCTGTGACCCTGAAAGAAGGGTGGGTTTATAACCTGAGTTTTATAATGAACTTTATTTAATTGTTTTATAAGATGGACCCGGAAGGGTTAGTTTTTACTGCAGTTTTAAAGAAATGATTTGAATGCAGTAGCATGATGATGTTTTCCATGCTTTTATTTCAAATTCATGATTTGTCTTACATGACATGAACGAATGCATGATCTTGTTTTACTTCATGCTTATTATGATTTAATGATGTCATATAAAATGCTTTGAATGCATGAATTACATGATTTATATATGCACAAATAGTTTTGGATAAACTATGGCATTGAATATGCATGACTTTGTGCGTGAAATTTTAAATGAAAAGAAATGGATTTAAGGGCATGGCATTATGAGCATGTAGATAGTGGAGCTATCTACTTGCATAATTGCCTTACTGAGCGTGTGGGTTGCTCACCCCCCTTATTTTCCCATCTTTTCAGAGCACTCGCAATAGTTATTGAGCGGCTGAGGACTTGCATGCTTGGTATTCGCTGCTTCCCATCGAGAGTCTGGTATACACATTTGTATAGTTTTGTATCTAAATATGTAATGCACAGTACTGTAAACGGAAATGATGTTGGGGATGTAGAGTTATAAATACCATTGAGTATGTATTTAATTAAAGTCAAAGATGGTAAACTCTGATATATAAATGTGATTATGGAAATGGAATTGGTAATAGTGTGAGGTGACTAACACCGAATCATAGCCCAACTGTTTGTAGGATGGTCACTATGAGAGAAAGGTAAGAATTAAATAATAAATGAAAAAGCGAAAAATTTACTTTGATTTTTATGTAATTTGGGTCGTGACAGGTTTAATGGTATCAGAGCTGAGTTGGCCTGATATGAGTCGGTGTTAGTTGTTAAGGAAGTTTACATCCCCATGTACTGTGCATTGTTTAGATACAATTGTGTATATCGAGATGGAAGTGCAGCTAAGAATTTGGTTGTGAATGCAAGAATACACTCATTAACTGATAGCCGCTATATTAAAGAGGCAAGTACACGAGCTCGAGGTCGTAGAGGTAGGCCCGAGAGTTGTCCTGAGTCACCACATGAGACTCGAGATGAGATTGATGTGGAGGTTGGTATTAAGCATGCCCCACAGAGTCCGACAGAGAGATCGGACAGAGTCTGATAGAGAGATCAGACAGTATTGAGATACACTTCGTGAGGTTGGAGCGGAGTGTAGAGAATATTTTGAGAGCTAATTACTCAGAATATGTATGAGATTTGAGGGCGAGTTGGAGCATTAATTGAAGTTCGCTCGACCCATTTGAAGAGTTAGACGTCCAGAATGGACATGAAAAATAATTCGAGATGTATTCCGGTGACAGAATATCCCGGACACTGTTTAAAGAAAATTACAGATGACATTCTTTACTCTGACCCGGAGGAACTGATTGATTAACGAGTATGAAACTTAGTTTATTCCTGGGCAGATGTGACTCGGACACAATGAACAGTAAGAGTTGAGATTCTGAAAGTTCATGGAAGGACTCAGATTGTCAATTAGAGTCCGATTAGCCCGTAAGATATCACTACCTATGCCGAGGTAGTGCGCAGACTACAGTGTGTGAATAAGATCATGAGTTGCACGCCTCTGAGATTGGGAAAGGTAGTAAGGGTCGAAATTGAGACAAAAGAGAATGGAGAATGACAAGGATGTTAGAACGGGAAAAAAAGGTAGTTTGGTAAAAGATTAGAGCTAATAAGTCACGAGGTAAGTTAATTGATAAACCCCAATGTATCTAATTGCATCACTTATGAGGGGTATTGTGATAGGAGGACCCCGACATGCTACGGAATAGAGTAGCAAGTGTAACAGTGTAAGATGTGTGGTAGTTACCACAGAAATAAGATGTTGGATGAGGGCGAATGTATGCCTTGGACCAGGACACTATTGATGTTTCATAGGATGTGGTGGAAGATACCGCACTGGTTGTGAATAATGAAATAATTATTTTAATTGATCCTGGTGCCACGCATTTATTCATACTGCATTCAGTTGCTTATAAGTTAGTGAAAAATGTGAAGCCTATACCCTTAGGCATGAGGATGATGGTTAGCTGATTTTCACTAACTGAATATGGGTATAGAGATTGTAAGTTGAAAATATGGGTGAAAACATCACTGAAAAGTGAATTGTAAGTGTAACAAGTAATGAAAGAGTTGTTATAAGTGATATATGAAAGTTGATAAGCTTTGAGATGTGATAGATCCTACATACGAGATATATTGGAATAAGAGACGTATGCAAGGTAAGGATATCATTGATATGCAAAGTAATTTGGATTAAGCAAATATGTAGTGTATATGAATTGCGACCAAGGATAAGGGGTGGATATATTTACACCCAGTCGATGTGGTCAAGTCTGAGGGTTAATAAAGGTATTTCAAAATATCTCCCTGCCTGAAGATTTGACAGCATTTAGAAGCGCACACATAACCAGAAATTGAAATCGATAGTCGTAATATATAAATATTAAAAATTTGGGTACCTTTATTGGTACGATAAAAAGATATAGAAATTCATTAATCATGAAAGTTTAAAAATATAAAATTTTATAAAAGCCGTTAATATAAGAGGAAAGAAATGACGTGAGCTAGTATCTTGAACGAAAACGATTTCGAAATGACATTATACGTTTATGCGTATAAAGGTCAAGGATATGCGTGAATGAAGTATTTAGTGGAACTCAACTACGAAAAGGTATTTAAACCTTACCTGGATCGATTGGTTATCATCTTGAGTGATGATATTTTGATGTATTTGAAGTCCAGGGAAAAACATGAGCAGCAATAGGAAATTGTCTTACAGATGTTGTTAAGAATTTCTTGAAATGGGCTACTCAGTTGACACGTCTCGTTTGGAAAAAGATTTTATACGAGTGGGATGATAAGTATGAAAATAGCTTCGGTGAGTTTTGGTATATTGAAGTAATGAACTGACCACCGTAAGTATTCTCACCATAACCAACAGCTTAAGAGGTTTCAGTGTGTAAGGATACCTCCAAATAAGGATTGGGCTGTGTATTGATGTTAAATGGGAAGATAGTCGTTTTATGGATCCAGTTATTTCAAGGACCATAAGAGAAACTATCCGACCCATGATTTCGAGTTGGCAGCCGTAGTGATTACACTGGAAGTATGGCGCCACCACTTATACGGTAAGAAATTTCAGGTATAACTGATTATAAAAGTCTAGAGTATCTGTTTTCACAGAAAGAGTCGGAATATGAGATAACCAAGAGGGTTAGAGCTTCTAAGGATTATGATTATGGAAATTGTACCACCCAGGAAAGGCTAATGTAAAGGCTGATGCCTTGAGCAGAAAGAGCCTCGGGATGGTATTACATATGATGGTCAGGGAGTGTGAGCTGCTAGAGCAGTGTGAACCTCAGTAGTGATGTGATTCCTTCTGATGATGACGGTGATTTTGTGACAGCTAGCCTGAGGTTAGATCCGAATTGTGTGACCGGATTTGCCAGGCTTAGCGTGATGATCGGCATGGTGTCGATAGTGTGGGTCAGATTCAGAAGGGTATAGTGACAGAGTTCACAGTGAGTGATGATGACTTGCAGAGGTTCAGAGATAGTGTTATTGTCAGAAGCTCACTCTTTGGGATATACAGTGCATCCGAGAAATAATAAATATATCAGAATCTCTGAAAAGGGTATTGGTGGTCAGGTATGAAAAGTGATATTGTAGAGATTGTAGACAAGTGTCTCCTATGTCAGCGGATTAAGGTAGAGCAAAAAAAATCTGCAGAGTTATTGCAGCCTCTACTAATATAATGACACGAAAATGGGAACAAGTTACCTTGAATTTCGTGATAGGTTACAGAGGACCTGGATGAATCACGAGGCTATCTAGATGATAGTCGATAGACTGATTTAGTTAACCACCTTCTGGTTATGAAAATCCCCAGATACTCTGAGTGTGTAGGCGAATTTTTATGTATGGAAAATTGTGGAATAATATGTAGCATTCCAGGGAGCATGATATCAGATAGGGATTCTCGCTTCACTTCCCACTTCTGGGAATGTTTTTTTCAGGAAGCTATGGGAACCCGATTGTGTGTTAGCACAACCTCTATCCTCAGACAAATGGTCAGTCAGAGAGGACTGTATAGGTTCTGGAGGATGTGATAAGAGCGTGTGCCATTGATTTTATGAGCTCCTGGGATGATCAGTTGCTACTAATCAAATTCGCCAGTGATGACAGTTGTCACTTGAGTATCGGGATAACATTTTATATGAGGCAGTGTATGGCCATAGGGAGTTATTCCCGACTTGGATAAAAAGTGGGTGACAGATAAAGAATTGTTCACAAATTGGTAAAACTAACCTTTGAGGATGTTCAGTTGAATTATGAGAGATTAAGAACACCTCAGAGCAGATAGAAAAGCTATGCTGACAAGAGACAAATCATTGGAAATTCACCGAGGGTGAATCAGTATTGTTGATAGTTACTTGTCCTAAGAGCATAAGGACGTAACGAGATTCAGATAGAGATATTGGACAAGTGGGAGATAAGACCTATAGGTTGGCGTTACCACTTGCATTAGACAGGCATCCACAATGTGTCCCATCTTATGATGCTTCGAAAATACTATCCGGATCCAGCATATGTGATCAGATGTGAGCTCTAATCGCTTAGCTCAATGAAAGTATAACGTATGATTGGAGAATTGATTCGGGTATTAGACGCAAAGAGAAAGTGTTGAGGTTTAAGATGATCTCCCTAGTTAAGTATGATGGTAGAATTATACTCCGGAGAAAGTCACTTGAGGATGACAATATATGATGCGATAGACATACCCGGAGTTGTTATGGACTCATTAGACTTGGTTCTAATTTGGAGGACCAAATTTCTTAAGTGGGGGAGATTGTAAGACCCGATATTTTTGAGTGCATTTAAAAATGTAAAAGGACTAAAATGGTATTCCCGAAAATGTGCGAGGGTAAAATGGTCAAAAGACCAAAATTCGGTATTAATCGGGACAAGAAAATTTAATTAAAAATATGGGATTGAGAAATCTTGATCAATAACGAGGAAATAATTAAATTTCGGGTTAAATTGGTCAAGATATGAATTTATTGGGATAAACCGAAATTTTCGTATCGAAAAAATAATCCCGAAAATAATAAAAAATTTTACTGAAAAGGTAAAATCGGACTGATAAATTTATTTATGGATTAAATGAATAAAATATAAAATTTTAAAGATATTTGTGTATTTTAATATTATTTCATTGAATAAAATAATATTAAAAATAAATTATAAATAAATAAAATGTAAAAAAAAAGAAAAAAGAAAAATCGTAATTTGCGAATTTCTGGAGAAAGAAACAGAGAAGAAACGAAAGCAAAAGGCGAAACGCGAAGAGAGAACCGAGGGAGTCGGTTCCCTCCGTCCGGCAAGCCACCGGCGAAGCAGAGGTACGGGTAATGACCGAGAGAGGAGCCCGACCACACCTCGACCCACCAGCGGTGACGACGCGCCGTGGAGTCGCCGGAATCGGCAGATCGACAGAGTGAAAGCCGCGGGAGAGAAACCTGGTTTTGCCTACGATGGCTGCGTTTTGACTCCAGCCGAGGCCCGATTTTGGATGCCCAGGTGCAGCCGAGCCGAACGGCACCGAAATCACGTCGAAAATCGACCGGACGGCACCGAAACGGCAAAATGATGGGTGAACCGAACTGAACCGGCGGTTTGAACCGGACTAGACCGGTTCAGCCAAAAAAAGGAAGAAAAAGGGAAAAAGAAAAAGAGAAAAAATTGGAAAAAATTTCAGTGATGCAATCGAGCTTCGGGTAAGTCGGTAAGCAGTCGAATTGACCGATTTAATTTTCAGAATATTTAATTTGATAAATAATCGACTGAAAGTTTACTCGAAAATATATTTAATTGTGTAGCTTGACGATTGGCATCAACTGAGAGCTCGAGATAGCCTCGATTTGAGTACTATCATGAAATCACGGGTAAGTAACCTTTATTTACGACAATTTACATCGTTATGCATGTTGATGAATTTCAAATTTAATTTTCGCATAAATGAATTAAATTCTGGAAAATTGGGATAAATTGTCGTAAATAATTCATAAGTTGTCTGAGAGTTTAGAACGAGACTAAATAAATACTGCTGGGCCCAATGAGCCCAATAGGCCTCAATAAAGTGTGGTAAACGGGCTTAAGGCCGATTAAGGCACATTATGGTGCAATCGGGCCCAATATGGGTAAACGGGCCCAATGATCTAAATTAAGCCCAGAAAAATATGAAAATACAATTAAATTGTATTGTATTTGACCTGATGAATGTGTATCCGCAGTTTAAGAGATTGGATTGGAAGCAAATCGGACTGTGTGACGAGTCATCAGTGGAAAGGTCAGACTGTACAGAAAAATGAGGTAAGAGAATTGTGTGAGTAGCTAGAGGTAGCTACGCGTATTTTAAATAGTTTTTCTGTACATTGATTATGTATGTATACATTGATATTGTATAATGATCCTAAAAATGGTTTGAATGATTTTAAGGATCGAAATAGGTGAAAAGACTATTTTACCCCTATTGAGGGAAGTTCACCTAAGGATGGTGAAAGCATGACATGCATGAAATGCATGATTTAAGGAAATTTATGGTTTAAGGATTTTATTGGTTTTAATCAAAGCAAATCGATAGATTGGCCAGTAATTGCATGAATTTCACATGATAACACTACGTAAGTGTTATTTTTATTTAAATGGACATTTCTTTGGAAAATAGGCCAACTATCAAGTTTATATGGAAACAGATAGTGCTGACACGTAGTTCGCACTATATCTACGTTTGTGAATGTGCATAAATGTGCTTGAGCGGTTGCTCGCACCGACTTGTGTGACATCATATGCATGAAATGTGCTAGAGCATGGTGCTCGCATTGATTTTTATTATTGAGAAATGAGAGCTGCTGGAGCCTAGCTCGCACTCTGTTCTGACATGTTTTGACTTGTTTTGACGTGGTGTGCATTAAATGGTGCTGGAGCGATTGCTCGCACTAGTTTTTATGATTTGACATGCATGAGAGGTGCTGGAGCTTAGCTCGCATCCTGTTTTGATATGACATTGCATAAAAGCTGTGCTGGAGTGTAACTCGCACGAGATTTGATTTAATTATGCATAAAGCCGTGCTGGAGTGTAACTCGCACGAGATTTGATTTACTTGAGCATTCATTTGTGCTGGAGCTTGGTCGCATAAAGTTTTATATGGTTTTATAATTCATTTAAAAACCGTACTGGAGTTTTTCTCGTACGAGGTTTTCACTGAGTTTTAATACATATCCGTACTAGAGCATTGCTCGTACGTGGATTTTTCTTGAATTTATAATCAGTTTAAGTCGTACTGGAGCGCTGCTCGTACACAGATTTCACTAATTTTTATGAAATCGTGCTAGAGCTTCGGTCGCATGAGGTTTTCTGATATCATGAATATGCATGGAGCCATGCTTGAGCTTCGCTCGCACAGGGATTTATATGACATGCATATAGCCGTGTTGGAGCCTCCTGTAGACTGTGTGTCACAGTGAGATGATATGCTCACACGTGCATTCTGAGACAGAGATGATATGGGTAGATAAGACCTATTGCAGGCACCCCTGATTGAACTTGGGTTCACGGAGTACGTTGTACCGTGGGGATTGTTGGAGTGGAGTGGCATTAGCCACGAGGCAGCAAGCCTTGCCCTCGCAATCCTGGTGTTATGCTGTTCTGGCGGGTAGGACGACCCACCTCCCGTTTCAGGTGTGATACCCCGCACACTAGGTACCGTGTTGCCAGGAATCACTAGGATATGGCCATAGTCCTCGATGTTACTGATAATTACCTGATTGTCTCACATGATATAACTTGTGGTCTGTTAGACCAGGGTAGACCCGAAGGAGCGGCCAGGCCCCCGATTTGACGATTTTATGATTTCATGATTTTATGATTTTTTACTATGCTCAAATATATTTTAGATGATTTTATGATCTGTGACCCTGAAAGAAGGGTGGGTTTATAACCTGAGTTTTATAATGAACTTTATTTAATTGTTTTATGAGATGGACCCGGAAGGGTTAGTTTTTACTGCAGTTTTAAAGAAATGATTTGAATGCAGTAGCATGATGATGTTTTCCATGCTTTTATTTCAAATTCATGATTTGTCTTACATGACATGAACGGATGCATGATCTTGTTTTACTTCATGCTTATTATGATTTAATGATGTCACATAAAATGCTTTGAATGCATGAATTACATGATTTATATATGCACAAATAGTTTTGGATAAACTATGGCATTGAATATGCATGACTTTGTGCATGAAATTTTAAATGAAAAGAAATGGATTTAAGGGCATGGCATTATGAGCATGTAGATAGTGGAGCAATCTACTTACTTGCATAATTGCCTTACTGAGCGTGTGGTTTGCTCACCCCCTTATTTTTCCATCTTTTCAGAGCACTCGCAATAGTTATTGAGCGACTGAGGACTTGCATGCTTGGTATTCGCTGCTTCCCATCAAGAGTCAGGTATACACATTAGTATAGTTTTGTATCTAAATATGTAATGCATAGTACTGTAAACGGAAATGATGTCGGGGATGTAGAGTTATAAATACCATTGAGTATGTATTTAATTAACGTCAAAGATGGTAAACTCTGATATAAAAATGTGATTATGGAAATGGAATTGGTAATAGTGTGAGGTGACTAACACCGAATCATAGCTCAACTATTTGTAGGATGGTCACGATGAGAGAAAGGTAAGAATTAAATAATAAATGAAAAACCGAAAAATTTACTCTGATTTTTAGGTAATTTGGGTCATGACACCAACAACCACGACCTCTCTGCACGCTCAACAGCAGGTGGCAACACAATCAGCAGGCAACCTGAAATGCAACTCAGCGGAGCAACGTCTTGCTGTGCTCAAACTGAACCAACATAAGCAAACCATATCAAAAATGCAGGAAAGTGAAACAGGGTAAAAGCAATGCTTGCGGGAAAAATGAGTTGTGTGTCTTCACCCTCTCTTAAACTTAAGCTAGATGGTGCCAAAAACTAAACATTCTTTGCACTCCTAAACTAGAAATAACCATGAATGGAAGCTTAAAGGCAGATGAATAAATAGAAAATGAAAAATAAGCGGAATAGAGGAATTAAAACAAGGAATACAAAAGCTTCATTAATAAAAGAAAATGCTGTGAAGGTTTGGATGCAAAATGGCTACTGTCACCAGCCATTCTACACTACCCGAAAAAATGAACAGTAAATGAAAATAAAGAAAACAGAAAAGTAAATGGAAATAGTAAAACGAGAATATAACTTTTCATTCGTAAAGCTTAAATGTGCCGAATTCAAGGGAAATAAAACTTGCAATCCTAGAACAATGGCGGCTGCCAACGTGAAATAGCTTTTAAGAAAACTAGGGAAAGAAAATAAACCTAGCAATAAAAACTTTAACCTAAAAAACACTAAAACTACTTCCTAAAAACTACTTCTAAAAACTACTTGGTTTCCAATTGCCTCATCATTTTCTATTTATACATAAAATTTGGGGTAAAACAGTAATTTTCAATCCTAGATGAGTTAGCATTGTTTGGCCACTTGTCTTCATTCCATTCGCCTTAGAGAAGATATTTCCTCGTCATTTATCTTTTTGTCCACCTAGATGTGCGATGTGGCCCGACGTGTGTCTTCCATGAGTGGGCACGGTGTCAATTGATCTTTTCCTTCAGAAGTGAATAAAATATGGACATTCGGCGTCACACGTGTCTAGAAGAATGATGACTCATCTAGTCTCCTTTTAGCCCATTTTCAGTCCCTTTTCTGCTGAAATAACTGGAATTCATCTGGATTTAATTTATCTGCAAACATGAAAATTCTAATTAAATTGAGGGGATAATTAACAAAATGATATGGGGATTAAAATAATTAATTAAGAAATTAAATACAAATAATTCTATTTTAATATAATTATCACACCCCCAAACTTGAGCTTTTGCTTGTCCTGAAGCAAAACAAAACATATGTAGGAATTGACAAGTACTAAACATATTGGTTCCCTAATATTATCCTTAAAGAAAAAGTACAAACTCTGATATCAAAGATTCATAATTGTAAGTCCAACACACAAAATCATTCAATCATAAGTCCTAACCTAAATTGGACTGCTCGTGTTTGTGTGAAAATGTCAAAGCCACTTCACAGTACATTATCCGGATCAGATTATTGGTACGAACTACGCCCACTCTGTAAACACCACAAATTTCCTACATTTAATTAGACTATATAAAAATGGGAATAATATATTTTAATGAAAGTGTGAATATTTGTTGTAGGGCTCGAGGAGTATAGGAGCCGAGAAGCCAGTGAATTACAGGGAACCCGAAAATGCAGGAAGTGATGAAGCAAATGCAAACATGGAGGGATCGAAAATAATTTTGATGTAAAAACTTATATCGAGATTTATGAGGAATGATGAAATCCCAATAATATTTCATTTTCGAAATAATGAAAATTTCATGGAAGGCATGAATATTATGTCTTTGGATAAGTTATAAAGAAGAAATTGTATATGTATATATATATATATATACTAGACAAATTTAAATAGATAGATAATAATATATATATATATTGTAATGTATAGTATGTAATGTATAAGTATTATTAAATAAAATAAATAAATAAATAAATAATAAAGCATGAGACAAATAAAAATAAGATGATGAAATTGAAATAAAAACACAATAAAACACATCAAAAAAAAATAATAATACACTAAAATATATATATATATATATCTATATATTAATATAATATACATATATATCAATATAATATATACATAGTTGTACGGAATTGGCTTTCAAAGAAAGCCAATTCCGTAACTCTGTAAATTGAAAAAAATAGTGGAGAGCTGGGGGGGAAAAGCAAAAGAAAGAAAAGAGGAGAAAGAAGAGGACTAGTCGGGAGAAGAAGGAAGAATGAAAGAAAAGAAGGGAAAGAAAAAGAAAGGGAGAAGAGCAGAAAAACTGGTTCTGCCGAAGGGGAAGAAAGCAGAACAACCGAGGAAGACAGACCGAAGGGAGAGCCGAATCGAGAGGCAGGGGAGAAGGAGAGGGAGACCGAAGGGGGAGAAAGCAGGACAAACCGATGAAGAGGGAGGAGAGGCTGGAACCGAGGCTTCAATTGAAGCAGGACCTAGAAAACAGAAGCAAAACCAAATGAAGATGATGATGATGGAAGGCTAGAAAGAGGCAGTCACGGTAGGCTGAAGGAGTGGCAAGACCGAGAGCTGAATGAGGAAGAAGAAGAGCAATCGGGGCTGGGCTGACCGAGAGAGAAGAAAGGAAAGGAGAGAAAAAAAAGAAAAAAAAGAAAGAAAAGAAAGAAAAGAAAAGGGAAAGCTGGAAATTTGGGAAAGAAAAAGGTAAAATGTATATATGTATATATGTATATTTAATGTACATGTATATATATGTGTTGTATACATAAGCATGCTAGTATAGATTAAATTAGACAAAAAATGGGAGAGATGAGAAATAGACAAAAAATATATATATATATATATATATATTTATGTGATGATGAATAAGGAAATTAAATGATAAAAATAAATGTGTATATACTTAGGTGTATATACAAATTGGTGTATAAGATAAATGTGTATGTTAGTATATGTACATACAAAGAATATATATATATATATAGTAATAAAAATATATAAACGTACATGTTGGCCTATGTATGTACAATAATACGTATACACGAAGTAGTAACGAATATGTTACGATTTTAACGCAATTCGAACGATTCGCATGAATAGGGTGCTAAGTATACATTTTCGGTGTAGGTGATCGTAGAAGGAATTAAAGGAGGTACTAGGAGGCGTCACCACTCGAATTCAAAAATTTCAATAGATCGAGGTAAGGGGTGTAATTTAAGATGGTAATGGTATCCCTACCCTTAGACCCCGATTTATTTATGTGTTTTCGAGCCTTCTCGTGCAACCCTTTATTGTAAAACAAAACCCAACATCTATTAAGCCCAAGATTTATTTGATAATGTTTTCGAAATAAAGAAATGCCATATGAAATTGAATGCACAGTTTTGAGCATGATTATTGAATACATGTAATGGTTTCGACTTACGTATGAATTGATTTTACGTTTTTGAAAGAAATAAAATTTGGTATGTGAACATATGTTTAAGAAAAGAAATTTGTTTTCGAAAGGTGATTGTGGGGGCCACCTCTTGAGTCTTGCGGGAACAAAGTGCCACACAATCTTTTTGTTTTAAGAAAGAGTTGTTAGATTACAAGGAACTCGATTTTATTACTCGGTGTGAGTTTATGGGCTATAAAACCCAAGAAAAATTTTGAAAACTCTGTTTTGAGATGAAAAGGCAATTTATAGTGGGATTGTGGGGGCTACCTCTTGAGTCCGACGGGAGCAAAGTGCCACGTAATATTCACAATGACATGCGAACGTGGGGGCCACCTCTTGGGTTTTATGGGAGCAAAGTGCCACACAGCCTGTATGACTGTAGGGCCACCTCTTGGGTCCTACAGATGCAAAGTGCCACACGGTCAATGCATTTTTGTCATGCGCGCCTTTGTGGCGTATATGAATTCTGCCTTCGGGTGTGTTTGATTTGCTGTACGACCTTGATCACGTCTACAACCTTGCTATGGCCATGATTATGATTTCCCTCTACGGAGGATGACTATGTCATCATCGTATGACACTTCTATAAGTTAGTCTAGTCTCTATCCGATATGAACTATGTTATAAGATTTTAATCCTTCGATATATGTTTATGCATCAGTTATGCTTTTGAAGTTCTATCGGTTTTGAAATATTTTGGAGTTCTGTATGTTTCGAAAGATTGTAATGTAACTGAATAGATTTTTTACTTCGAAATATTTCTATGGATTATGTTTTGTATATACGTTTTTTTTGGAAGCTATGTAATATTTGTAAAGAAATGCCTCCTTTTCGAATTATTATGTACTATGTATGTTTTAAACGCTATAATCATTTTAAATGTGTTTCTTACTAGGCTTTTTCCCGAAAGCTCACCCCTCTACCTTTCAGATTATTTGCAGTGATCTACAGACGCTACCTGTTGCGTACACGACGTAGGCTGGTGGGAAAGAGCTACCCTAGGTTACTTTTTGTACACGCAGAAAGGTATACAATTACATTCCTGTACCAGACATATTTGTATGCACATACACATATTGGGAATATTTTATTGGGATGTAATTTGTAAGAAAAACAATGTAAAGAATATTATTTTTGGGATTAGGTTTTAAGATGATTGGTATTGAATCGAAATGGACGTATTGAGTTATAAATATGGATCGCGACAACTGAAAGACCATGAGCGGAATTACCCCACGCATGATTTAGAGTTAGCCGCTGTGGTATTTACTTTGAAGATCTGGCGACACTACTTATATGGGGAAAGATTCCAGATCTTCACTGATCATAAGAGTTTGAGATATCTCTTTGATCAGAAAGAGTTAAACATGAGACAAAGGAGATGGATGGAACTCCTTAAGGATTATGACTGCGAGATTCTTTATCATCCGGGTAAGGCGAATGTAGTTGCTGATGCCCTGAGCAGGAAGACTATGATATCTGCTATGATGAGCAGGGAATGGGATTTGTTAGAGCAGTTCGCCGAACTTCGGATCAGAGTTAAAGAGGTAGAGACTTGATTTTTGGCTAGCCTGCGGATAAAGCCCAGGATCATGGATCAGATTAGAACTGGGCAGCGCAGTGATCAGAGATTGATAGATATGGTTAGGCAGGCTGAGCAGAGTTCGCAGTCGGATCTCACCATCAGTGAGGATGGATTGTTGAGATTCAGAGGACGGATTTGTGTACCGGATGATGATACCCTAAAGAGACAGATATTAAGAGAATCCCACTGCTCGCGATACACCATGCACCGAGGGAGTACTAAGATGTACCGAGACTTGAGAAAGGTGTATTGGTGGAGTGGTATGAAGCGAGACGTGGCAGAGTACGTGGCCAGGTGTTTAGTATGCCAGCAAGTGAAAGCTGAGCATCGGAAGCCCGGAGGACTACTACAGCCCTTACCTGTACCTACATGAAAATGGGAGCATGTCACTATGAACTTTATTATGGGTTTACCGAGGACCCGAAGAGGTCATGACGCTATATGGGTTATAGTGGATAGATTGACCAAGAGTGCCCACTTCCTTGCCATCAAGAGTACAGATACTGTGGATGCCTTAGCTGAGCTGTATGTTAGTGAGATAGCTAGGTTACATGGGGCTCCAGTGAGTATTACTTCTGATAGAGATTCCCGATTTACTTCTAGATTTTGGACCCAGTTTCAGGAGTCCATGGGATCTCGATTGAGTTTTAGTACCGCCTATCATCCTCAGACAGATGGTCAGTCAGAGAGGACTATTCAGACCCTGGAGGATATGTTGAGGGCGTGTACGATGGATTTTAAGGGATCATGGGATGATCACCTGCCCCTAGCAGAGTTTGCGTACAACAACAGCTATCACGCAAGTATTGGAATGGCACCCTTTGAGGCTCTATATGGTAGGAGGTGTAGATCCCCTGTAGCTTGGGAAGAAGTCGGTGACAGAAAGATAAATGCCCCCGAGCTTGTTGAGCAAGCTGTACAGAGTGTAA
Organism: Firmiana major; assembly: GCA_033439115.1. NCBI lineage: Eukaryota > Viridiplantae > Streptophyta > Magnoliopsida > Malvales > Malvaceae > Firmiana > Firmiana major. The sequence goes on along the minus strand of CM065907.1, from coordinate 34,374,679 downwards.
AACTCATATGTGAGAGGTTACGGGCTGCACAAAGTACACAGAAAAGCTATGCGGATGTGCGTAGATGGCCACTCGAGTTTGATGTTGGTGATGCAGTATTTCTGAGAGTATCACCGAGTAAGGGTATCGTGCGATTTGGGAAGAAAGGAAAATTGAGTCCTCGATACATAGGACCATTCGAGATTCTTGAGAGAGTGGGAGAGGTAGCTTACAGATTAGCATTACCCCCACAGATGTCCGGAATACACAACGTTTTTCATGTGTCTATGTTGAGGAAGTACCACCCGGACCCTTCTCATGTTATAGAGTATGATGAGATGGACATACAGGAGGACATGAGCTACACTGAGGAACCCGTCCAGATTCTCGATAGAAAGGAGAAGGTACTGAGAACCAAGAGGATCCCATTAGTGAAAGTTTTGTGGAAACATCACTCAAGGGAAGAGGTAACATGGGAACTAGAGAGCCTCATGAAGGAGAAATACCCCCATCTCTTTGACTAGTTTAGTTAAATTTGGAGGACCAAATTCTTTTAAGGTGGGGAGGATGTGAGATCTGAGAATTTCAGACATATTTTATTGATGTAATAATAATTTGAAGTGTAATTTATTGAGCTAAGTGAATTGTGGGAATGATAATTGGAGATTTATATGTTAAGTGTTAAAATAAATGTGAAAGTATGAGGACAGATCGATCTGGGAGAAGGAGAGATCGATCTGGTGAGTTAAAAATCACAAGGAAGGAGGAATTTAAGGAGCAGATCGATCTGGGAGAAGGAGAGATCGATCTGGTGAGTTAAAAATGAGAAGGAAGGAAGAATTTGAGGAGCAGATCGATCTCCAATGGAAGAGGATCGATCTCCTTATGATTCTGTTTGAGAGAAGATCGATCTCATGAGGAAGAGATCGATCTCCAAATGATTCTGTTTGGGAGAAGATCGATCTCCTCAAGGAGCAGATCGATCTCATAAAGCCATAAAGAGATCGATCTCACCCCTCGACAGATCGATCTCCTAGGCATAAATTGCCCCAAATCGTCCCAAAAATTCAAAGGCAGATCGATCTCATCAAGAGGCAGATCAATCTCCTACCCCCAGTCTATATAAGGAACCCCTATTTTTCTCCTGCAATCTCACTTTCTCTCTCTTCCAACCCCCATTTTCACCGAAACCTAGCTTTCTCACTCATCCAAAGCACCCATTTCCGGCCGAATCAGAGGTTGTGGCAAGAAGGGAAGTTGTTCCTCATCAAAAGGAGAACAACATACTTGGAAATCGAAAGACGGATCGAATCGAGGTAAGAGATAAGCTCTCCACAAGTTTTGGGTAATTTCTAAACTTCGATCCTTATATTTGAGGTGATTTTGGTGATGTTAGTTGTTAGCATTGCGTTGAGATAGCTGAAAAATGATTAGGGATTGATGAAATTGCAATGTGGTTGGAGTGATAATGATATTTAGCAATTTTGGGAATTTGAGCTATAAATAGAAATTTAGACAATGTGGTGAATTAGCATAGATAATTGGCATGAGAAATGTAGAATGTTGAGATGTTGTGAATGAGAGTGTAGTTTGGGGTAGAGTTACGAGAATCAAGAGATTTTAGGTGTTATGAGCAATTATGCTCGATTTTGAGAATTGAGGTTGATGATATAATTAAGTATTGATGTTTTAACATCGTTTGGACAGCTCAGGAGTTCCAGAGTGGAATGCGAGGCTAGTCCGTGATACGGGGGAAACGATTGCACTATACGAGGTGCAAAGAGGTAAGGGAAATCTAAACCATTTGTGTATGTGATTTGTAAACTATTATAGCATGATTTGTGGTTTATAAAACAAGTATGTTGAGTGTTGTGTTGAGAAATAATTGCACACGGTTTTATAGCCGGTCGGAGCCCATTATTTTTATGCGTTTATAAGCTGAGTGTGAAATTGCTTTATAAACCATCGAATTTGTGTGAGTAATGAATTGGGCTCTACGCTAAGGCAATATCGAGATTTGAGAAATGTGTGTGTGCTTTGCCGGTTAGAACTCGGTTTTATTATGTTTTGTGTTGAGTACAAAACGATTTTAAAATGAGTTTTATGAAGGAAAAACCATTATGAGTTCTATGTGAAGGCAAGCCAGTCTTGTGTGATAAGACTTAGGTGTGTAATTTTGAGTACACACCGGGCATTGCTCTGGTAGCATGTAAGCCCGATTTCTTCTCCGTTCTGGTAATGTGAGAATAACCCATTCTGTGGCTATGCCACGTATACTTGGTGGCCGTTGCCACGTGAGAAACCCCATTAGTGGCCGTTGCCACGTTAAACCCTATTTGGTGGCCGTTGCCACGTGAGAAACCCCATTGGTGGCCGTTGCCACGTGAAACCCTATTTGGTAGCCGTTGCCACGTGAGAAACCCTATTTGGTGGCCGTTGCCATGTGAGAAACCCCCTTGGTGGCCGTTGCCACGTGATACCCCATCTGGTGGCCTTTGCCACGTGAGAAACCCTATTTGGTGGCCGTTGCCACGTGAGAAACCCTATTTGGTGGCCGTTGCCACGTGAGAACCCCTAATTAGTAGCCGTTGCCACGTGAAACTCTATTCTGTGGCTGTGCCACGTATGAAATTAAATCAGTGGCCATGCCACGTGAGTTAGTGGCTGTGCCACGTGTGAAATTAAATCAGTGGCCACGCCATGTGAGTTAGTGGTTGTGCCACGTGTGAAATTAAATCAGTGGCTATGCCACGTGTGTGCATTATTATTATAGTGATTTTATCACGTATTTGAGAAAGCGTTTATCGCATTATTTTCACATGCTTTGTTAATGCTCTAGACTGAGCCTTTTTACTTCATGTTTTCACATGATTTGAGATATGAGAATATCGTTTTGAGTACTTTCATGCTATGGTTTTCAAACGAGTTTCACATACAAATAAATATTTTGTGATGTGCATTTTGGTTTATGAAATGAGTACCTTACCCCCCCTTACGGAGCGATTTAGAAGCTCACCCTGTTTTCTTTCCCCCCACAGTTCTTCAAGTGAAAAAGGATTTCCCCTGCGACGTACGGAGTAGTGGCTAGTGGAGGACTCGAGCTCCAGGCCATATATAATCTATTTGAGGTATATTTTATCTTTTCATGTACCCAGACAATTATTGTAATTGCAGACACTTGATGTATAACATTGTATGTGATGTATTAGGATTAATTAACTTAAGATGGATTAATGTATATGATACAATATACACTATATTATGATGAGATCCTGAGGCATGATAATTATGATGATGTATGACACTGCACAGGAATGCACCCTTAATTGTGAATTAATGAGTAAAAAGTTTTAAATTTGCCATATTTTCCGCATTTTCGGGGCGTGACAGAGTTTTCTTGGTATCAGAGCTTAGGGTGTCTAGTACTGTCAGTGTCGGTTGAGTGAAATAGAATACATCCCAAGTGTCTGTAATAGTCTGGTCATGAACTGAAATTGAGGATTGAGATTTCAATCGATTGTGATATGTACGCGCAGGAGACGAGTTGAGACAGAGAATGAGTAAACGACGAGGTCGTTTGAGGAGGCAGGCAGAGTCCCCTCCGCCACCTGTCCCAGAACCAGAGAGTCCTAACTCTCGATTTAATCGGATTGAGACCGATGTGAGGCAAGGTTTTGAGCAGATGGCAACGTTATTCGCGCAACACTTTGGAGTTAATGCCTCGGGTACTACTCCTACACCACCACAAGGACCTCCCATACCCCCAGTGCCTCCCGTCACTCAGCCTGAGGATAGAAGTATGGTCCGACTAAGGGATTTTCTGAAGATGAATCCACCCGTATTTAAGGGAAAGAAGGATCCTACAGAGGCTGAGGAGTGGTTGACGGAATTAAGAATTATATTTGATTTCCTGGGGTGCACCGATGCTGAGAGGGTCAGTATGAGTGCCTATATGCTGAAGGGGAGAGCTCGAGATTGGTGGGGTACTACCCAGGGTATTTTGATGTCCCATCATGATGTGATTGGTTGGGAAGAGTTTCAGACAGCCTTTAGGACCCAATATGTACCACGAGCCGCCCAGAGAAAGAAACAAGCTGAGTTTTTGAGTTTGGTACAGGGTGACATGTCTGTGGATGACTACGAGAGCCAATTCACCGCACTATTGAGATATGACCCAGAGACCTTCAAGAGTGAAGAGCTCCGCACAGAGAAGTTTGTGTATGGGTTGAAGCCCGTCATCAGAGATAGATTGATAGGGCTATGTATTACTGAGTTTGGAGATGCTCTGAGATGAGCACAAGAGATTGAAAGAGGAATTGAGATGGTACAATCCCAAAATGAGCTCAGAGCGGTGAATAGAGATAAGGGCAAGAGGCCAGCGATTTTCCAAATAGAGGCTCGGAGAGGTTCCTTCAGAAGAGGAAGGATTGAGGTACAGAAGGACAGATTAGAGAGACCCAAAGGTTACCCTAACATTAGAGAGACCCCTCGTGATGCCAGGCCTGAGACAAGGTTTTGCAGAGATTGTGGTCGAATGCATGAGGGAAGTTGTACTGGGTCGATCCATGGATGTTTTAGATGTGGAGACATGGGTCACATGGTGAAGGATTACCCTCAACCTCAGAAACCGCATGTCTTAGAGCCCCATAGACAACAGCCTCAGAGAGTGAATCCCTCGAGACGGGCCACTGCTGCAGAGAAAGGAAAGAGACCTATGGCACAGGGATGTGTGTTTGCCCTGGATAAGGAGACCGCAGACACTTCGACAGAAACTATAAGAGGTACACTCTCTGTCTGTAATTATAAGGCTCATGTGTTGATAGATCCAGGATCCACGCATTCGTTTATTTTTGAGCATTTTGCATGTAGATTAAACTTGAAGTTTGAACCTCTAGAATACATACTACATGTAAATACCCCTATGCGTGAATCCCAGAGAGCTGAGTTAATCTGTAAAGGATGTGAAATAAAGGTGGGAGATAGAGTGATGTTAGCAGATCTAATCCTGTTGAATATTCATGGGTTTGATGTAATTCTGGGAATGGATTGGTTGGCGACCAATCGAGTGAGTTTAGACTGCTACACTAAGATTGTAACTTTCTCCCTACCTGAATCTTACAGTGTACGATTGAGATATTGAGGAAATGATTATGTGGATTTCTAGTAAGTAATTTGAGAATTTTGATATTATTTTGGAGAATATTAAATATGATTGTTCATGTGAAGGTTATGAGACACTCATCTCAGACGATGAGCGGGAACATCCGAGGATTGAGGATATACCTGTGGTGTGTGAATTTCTGGATGTTTTTCTAGATGAATTGCCAGGTTTACCACTAGAGAGAGCTGGAGTTTACCATTGATTTGGTACCAGATACTCAGCCGATCTCTAAACCTCCTTATAGGATGGCATTAGTGGAACTTGAGGAATTGAAGAAACAACTACAGGAGTTATTGGATTAAGGGTTTATTAGACCCAGTGTTTCGCCGTGGGGAGCGCCAGTACTATTTGTTAAGAAGAAGGATGGTAGTCTCAGATTATGCGTAGACTATCGGTTGTTGAATAAAGCCACGGTGAAGAATAAATACCCACTACCCAGGATTGATGATCTACTTGATCAGCTGAGAGGGGCATCAGTCTTTTCTAAGATTGATTTGAGATCGGGCTATCACCAATTGAGGATCAAGGAAGAAGATATTCCAAAGACGGCCTTCAGGACGAGGTATGGCCATTACGAATTTCTGGTGATGTCCTTTGGATTGACGAACGCCCCTGCAGCATTTATGAGGTTGATGAACGAAGTGCTTAGAGACTATCTAGATAAGTTTGTGATAGTCTTTATTGATGATATCCTGGTATACTCTCGGTCGTATGAGGAGCATGCACAGCATTTGTGGTTGGTACTTCAGATACTCCGAGATAAGCAATTATACGAAAAGCTTAGTAAGTGTGAGTTTTGGCTGAACCGGATAGCTTTCCATGGTCATATAGTCTCAGAGGAAGGAGTATCAGTGGACCCAAGCAAGGTGGAGGCTGTGCTTAATTGGGAGAGGCCGAGGACAATTACTGAGGTTCGAAGCTTCCTTGGTTTGGCAGGGTATTACAGAAGATTTGTGGAAGGATTTTCAAGGATTGTCGCTCCTTTGACTAAGCTCACGCACAAAGAGACTCCATTTATATGGACTGATCAATGTGAGCTCAGTTTTCAGGAATTAAAGAGGAGGTTGACAGCGACGCCTGTGTTAACTATTCCTGAGGGATCAGGAGGATTTTCGGTGTATAGTGATGCATCTCATCAGGGATTGGGGTGTGTGCTTATGCAGCACGGAAGAGTGGTCGCATATGGATCGAGACAACTGAAATACCATGAGCGAAATTACCCCACGCATGATTTGGAGTTAGCCGCTGTGGTATTTGCTTTGAAGATCTAGCGACACTACTTATATGGGGAAAGATTCCAGATCTTCACTGATCATAAGAGTTTGAGATATCTCTTTGATCAGAAAGAGTTAAACATGAGACAAAGGAGATGGATGGAACTCCTTAAGGATTATGACTGTGAGATTCTTTATCATCCGGGTAAGGCGAATGTAGTTGCTGATGCCCTGAGCAGGAAGAGTATGATATCTGCTATGATGAGCAGGGAATGGGATTTGTTAGAGCAGTTCGCCGAACTTCGGATCAGAGTTAAAGAGGTAGAGACTGGATTTTTGGCTAGCCTGCGGATAGAGCCCAGATCATGGATCAGATTAGAACTGGGCAGCGCAGTGATCAGAGATTGATAGATATGGTTAGCTAAGCTGAGCAGAGTTCGCAGTCGAATCTCACCATCAGTGAGGATGGATTGTTGAGATTCAAAGGACGGATTTATGTACCGGACGATGATACCCTAAAGAGACAGATATTGAGAGAATCCCACTGCTCGCGATATACCATGCACCCAGGGAGTACTAAGATGTACCGAGACTTGAGAAAGGTGTATTGGTGGAGTGGTATGAAGCGAGATGTGGTAGAGTACGTGGCCAGGTGTTTAGTATGCCAGCAAGTGAAAGCTGAGCATCGGAAGCCCGGAGGACTACTACAGCCCTTACCTGTACCTACATGGAAATGGGAGCATGTCACTATGGACTTTATTATGGGTTTACCGAGGACCCGAAGAGGTCATGACGCTATATGGGTTATAGTGGATAGATTGACCCAGAGTGCACTTCCTTGCCATCAAGAGCACAGATACTGTGGATGCCTTAGCTGAGCTGTATGTCAGTGAGATAGCTAGGTTACATGGGGCTCCAGTGAGTATTACTTCTGATAGAGATTCCCGATTTACTTCCAGATTTTGGACCCAGTTTCAGGAGTCCATGGGATCTCGATTGAGTTTTAGTACCGCCTATCATCCTCAGACAGATGGTCAGTCAGAGAGGACTATTCAGACCCTGGAGGATATGTTAAGGGCGTGTACGATGGATTTTAAGGGATCATGGGATGATCACCTGCCCCTAGCAGAGTTTGCGTATAACAACAGCTATCACGCAAGTATTGGAATGGCACCCTTTGAGGCTCTATATGGTAGGAGGTGTAGATCCCCTGTAGCTTGGGAAGAAGTCGATGACAGAAAGATAAATGCCCCAGAGCTTGTTGAGCAAGCTGTACAGAGTGTAAAACTCATATGTGAGAGGTTACGGGCTGCACAAAGTAGACAAAAAAGCTACACGGATGTGCGTAGACGGCCACTCGAGTTTGATGTTGGTGACGCAGTATTTCTGAGAGTATCACCGAATAAGGGTATCGTGCGATTTGGGAAGAAAAGAAAATTGAGTCCTCGATACATAGGACCATTCGAGATTCTTGAGAGAGTGGGAGAGGTAGCTTACAGATTAGCATTACCCCCACAGATATCCGGAATACACAACGTTTTTCATGTGTCTATGTTGAGGAAGTACCACCCGGACCCTTCTCATGTTATAGAGTATGATGAGATGGACATACAGGAGGACATGAGCTACACTGAGGAACCCGTCCGGATTCTCGATAGAAAGGAGAAGGTACTGAGAACCAAGAGCATCCCATTAGTGAAAGTTTTGTGGAAACATCACTCAAGGGAAGAGGCAACGTGGGAACTAGAGAGCCTCATGAAGGAGAAATACCCCCATCTCTTTGACTAGTTGAGTTGAATTTGGAGGACCAAATTCTTTTAAGGTGGGGAGGATGTGAGATCTGAGAATTTCAGACATATTTCATTGATGTAATAATAATTTGAAGTGTAATTTATTGAGCTAAGTGAATTGTGGGAATGATAATTGGAGATTTATATGTTAAGTGTTAAAATAAATGTGAAAGTATGAGGACAGATCGATCTGGGAGAAGGAGAGATCGATTTGGTGAGTTAAAAATGACAAGGAAGGAGGAATTTAAGGAGCAGATCGATCTGGGAGAAGGAGAGATCGATCTGGTGAGTTAAAAATGAGAAGGAAGGAAGAATTTGAGGAGCAGATCGATCTCCAATGGAAGAGGATCGATCTCCTTATGATTCTGTTTGAGAGAAGATCGATCTCATGAGGAAGAGATCGATCTCCAAATGATTCTGTTTGGGAGAAGATCGATCTCCTCAAGGAGCAGATCGATCTCATAAAGCCATAAAGAGATCGATCTCACCCCTCGACAGATCGATCTCCTAGGCATAAATTGCCCCAAATCGTCCCAAAAATTCAAAGGCAGATCGATCTCATCAAGAGGCAGATCGATCTCCTACCCCTAGTCTATATAAGGAACCCCTGTTTTTCTCCTGCAATCTCACTTTCTCTCTCTTCCAACCCCCATTTTCACCGAAACCTAGCTTTCTCACTCATCCAAAGCACCCATTTCCGGCCGAATCAGAGGTTGTGGCAAGAAGGGAAGTTGTTCCTCATCAAAAGGAGAACAACATACTTGAAAATCGAAAGACGGATCGAATCGAGGCAAGAGATAAGCTCTCCACAAGTTTTGGGTAATTTCTAAACTTCGATCCTTATATTTGAGGTGATTTTGGTGATGTTAGTTGTTAGCATTGCGTTGAGATAGCTGAAAAATGATTAGAGATTGATGAAATTGCAATGTGGTTGGAGTGATAATGATATTTAGCAATTTTGGGAATTTGAGCTATAAATAGAAATTTAGACAATGTGGTGAATTAGCATAGATAATGGGCATGAGAAATGTAGAACGTTGAGATGTTGTGAATGAGAGTGTAGTTTGGGGTAGAGTTACGAGAATTAAGAGATTTGAGGTGTTATGAGCAATTATGCTCGATTTTGAGAATTAAGGTTGATGTGATAATTGAGTATTGATGTTTTAACATCGTTTGGACAGCTCGGGAGTTCCAGAGTGGAATGCGAGGCTAGTCCATGATACGGGGGAAACGATTGCACTATACGAGGTGCAAAGAGGTAAGGGAAATCTAAACCATTTGTGTATGTGATTTGTAAACTATTATAGCATGATTTGTGGTTTATAAAACAAGCATGTTGAGTGTTGTGTTGAGAAATAATTGCACACGATTTTATAGCCGGTTGGAGCCCATTATTTTTATGCGTTTATAAGCTGAGTGTGAAATTGCTTTATAAACCATCGAATTTGTGTGAGTAATGAATTGGGCTCTACGTTAAGGCAATATCGAGATTTGAGAAATGTGTGTGTGCTTTGTCGGTTAGAACTCGGTTTTATTATGTTTTGTGTTAGTACAAAACGATTTTAAAATGAGTTTTATGAAGGAAAAACCATTATGAGTTCTATGTGAAGGCAAGCCAGTCTTGTGTGATAAGACTTAGGTGTGTAATTTTGAGTACACACTGAGCATTGCTCTAGTAGCATGTAAGCCCGATTTCTTATCCGTTATGGTAACGTGAGAATAACCCATTCTGTGGCTATGCCATGTATACTTGGTGGCCGTTGCCACGTGAGAAACCCCATTGGTGGCCGTTGCCACGTTAAACCCTATTTGGTGGCCATTGCCACGTGAGAAACCCCATTGGTGGACGTTGCCACGTGAAACCCTATTTGGTGTCCGTTGCCACGTGAGAAACCCTATTTGGTGGCCGTTGCCACGTGAGAAACCCCCTTGGTGGCCGTTGCCACGTGATACCCCATCTGGTGGCCGTTGCCACGTGAGAAACCCTATTTGGTGGCCGTTGCCACGTGAGAAACCCTATTTGGTGGCCGTTGCCATGTGAGAACCCCTAATTAGTGGCCATTGCCACGTGAAACTCCATTCTGTGGTTGTGCCACGTATGAAATTAAATCAGTGGCCATGCCACGTGAGTTAGTGGCTGTGCCACGTGTGAAATTAAATCAGTGGCCATGCCACGTGAGGTAGTGGCTGTGCCACGTGTGAAATTAAATCAGTGGCTATGCCACGTGTGTGCATTATTATTATAGTGATTTTATCACGTATTTGAGAAAGCGTTTATCGCATTATTTTCACATGCTTTGTTAATGCTGTAGACTGAGCCTTTTTACTTCATGTTTTCACATGATTTGAGATATGAGAATATCGTTTTGAGTACTTTCATGCTATGGTTTTCAAACGAGTTTCACATACAAATAAATATTTTGTGATGTGCAATTTGGTTTATGAAATGAGTACCTTACCCCCCCTTACGGAGCGATTTAGAAGCTCACCCTATTTTCTTTCCCCCCAGAGTTCTTCAAGTGAAAAAGGATTTCCCCTGCGACGTACGGAGTAGTGGCTAGTGGAGGACTCGAGCTCCAGGCCATATATATTGTATTTGAGGTATATTTTATCTTTTCATGTACCCAGACAATTATTGTAATTGCAGACACTTGATGTACAACATTGTATGGGATGTATTAGGATTAATTAACTTAAGATGGATTAATGTATATGATACAATATACTCTATATTATGATGAGATCCTGAGGCATGATAATTATGATGATGTATGACACTGCACAGGAATGCACCTTTAATTATGAATTAATGAGTAAAAAGTTTTAAATTTGCCCTATTTTTCGCATTTTTGGGGCGTGACAAACGCTGAAAGAGCAATTATAAGAACTATATGAAGGGGAGATTTTCGGACCCAGTGACCCACTTTGGAGTGTACTGGTGTTAAATTTTAAGGAGACTCGAAGTCTCTTGGGTCACAGTGTATTAAGAATGGGTGTAAGTAGGATTTCCCAAACAGAGGTTACATATTAGTGGGAAAGATCCAAACTATTATGAAGATTTAGAGTTTGAGATATAAGGAAACTTTAGAATATGGATTACGTATTGAATCTAAGGATAGTAACTTCTATATTCTTATGTTTTGAATGTGAGACTTAATTGGAATAAGGAAAAAGTTTTGCTATAGTTGATGTACGAAATGAGACAAGCTTTGAGATGGGATAAATCTTGAATATACGAGTCATATTGAAATAATAGATGTATGCAAGGTACGAATAACTCTGTTATGTGAAGTGATTCAGATCAAGTGATGATAAGTTTGGTATCCTATTTCTTATTGAAATTGAACCTTGAATACTTATATCCGTAACCGGTTTGCATGGTCAAGTCTGATGGCCAATAAAGGTTTTTTTAAAAAAATACCTCACCGCCCGAGGGACTTGACAGCGTCTAGAAGTACCCTCATCTATTTTGAAGGACCAAGAGGAATTTGGAGGACCAAATTCTTTAAAGGTGGGGAGAATGTAAACACCACAAATTTTCTACATTTAATTAGACTATATAAAAATGGGAATAATATATTTTAATGGAAGTGTGAATATTCGTTGTAGGGCTCGAGGAGTATAGGAGCTGAGAAGCCCGTGAATGACAGGGAACCCGAAAATACAGGAAGTGATGAAGCAAATGCAAGCATGGAGGGATCGAAAATAATTTTGATGTAAAAACTTATATCGAGATTTATGAGGAATGATGAAATCCCAATAATATTTTATTTTTGAAATATTGAAAATTTCATGGAAGGCATGAATATTATGTCTTTGGATAAGTTATAAAGAAGAAATTGTATATGTATATATATATATATATATATACATATGTATGTATATATATATACTAGACAAATTTAAATAGATAGATAATAATATATATATATATATATAACAAATATATATTGTAATGTATAGTATGTAATGTATAAGTATTATTAAATAAAAAAAATAAATAAATAATAAAGCATGAGACAAATAAAAATAAGATGATGAAATGGAAATAAAAACACAACAAAACACAACAAACAAAAAATAATAATACACCAAACAAAAGCAAATAATATATATATCTATATATTAATATAACATATATATATATATATATATATTAATATAATATACATATATATCAATATAATATATACATAGTTGTACGGAATTGGCTTTCAAAGAAAGCCAATTCCGTAACTCTGTAAATTGAAAAAAATAGTGGAGAGCTGGGCGGGAAAAGCAAAAGAAAGAAAAGAGGAGAAAGAGGAGGACTGGTCGGGAGAAGAAGGAAGAAAGAAAGAAAAGAAAGGAAAGAAAAAGAAAGGGAGAAGAGCAGAAAAACTAGTTTTGCCGAAGGGGAAGAAAGCAGAACAACCGAGGAGACAGACCGAAGGGAGAGCCGAACTGAGAGGCAGGGGAGAAGGAGAGGGAGACTGAAGGAGGAGAAAGCAGGACAAACCGAGGAAGAGCAAGGAGAGGCTGGAGCCGAGGCTTTGATTGAAGCAGGACCTGGAAAACAGAAGCAAAATCGAATGAAAATGATGATGATGGAAGGCTGGAAAGAGGCAGTCACGGTAGGCTGAAGGAGTGGCAAGACCGAGGGCTGAAGGAGGAAGAAGAAGAGCAATCGGGGCTGGGCTGACCGAGAGAGAAGAAAGGAAAGGAGAGAAAAAAAAGGAAAAAAAAAAGAAAGAAAAGAAAAGGGAAAGTTGGAAATTTGGGAAAGAAAAAGGTAAAAGGTAAAATGTATATATGTATATTTAATGTACATGTATATATATGTGTTGTATACATAAGCATGCTAATATAGATTAAATTAGACAAAAAATGGGAGAGATGAGAAATAGACAATATATATATATATATATATATTTATGTGATGATGAATAAGGAAATTAAATGATAAAAATAAATATGTGTATATACTTAGGTGTATATACAAATAGGTGTATAAGATAAATGTGTATGTTAGTATATGTACATACAAAGAATATTTATATATATAGTAATAAAAATATATAAACGTGCGTGTTGGCCTATGTATGTACAATAATACGTATACACGAAGTACTAACGAATAGGTTACGATTTTAACGCAATTCAGACGATTCGCATGAATAGGGTGCCAAGTATACAATTTCAGTGTAGGTGATCGTAGAAGGAATTAAATGAGGTACTAGGAGGCGTTACCACTCGAATTTGAAAATTTCGATAGATCGAGGTACGAGGTGTAATTTAAGATGGTAATGGTATCCCTACCCTTAGACCCCGATTTATTTATGTGTTTTCGAGCCTTCTCGTGCAACCCTTGATTGTAAAACAAAACCCAACATCTATTAAGCCCAAGATTTATTTGATCATGTTTTCGAAATAAAGAAATGCCATATGAAATTGAATGCATAGTTTCGAGCATGATTTTTGAATACATGTTATGGTTTCGACTTACATATGAATTGATTTTACGTTTTTGAAAGAAATGAAATTTAGTATGTGAACATATGTTTAAGAAAAGAAATTTATTTTCAAAAGGTGATTGTGGGGCCACCTCTTGAGTCTTGAGGGAATAAAGTTCCATACAATCTTTTTGTTTTATGAAAGAGTTGTTAGATTACAAGGAACTCGATTTTATTACTCGGTGTGAGTTTATGGGCTATAAAACCCAAGAAAAATTTTGAAAAGTCTGTTTTGAGACGAAAAGGAAATGTATAGTGGGATTATGGGGGCTACCTCTTGAGTCCGACGGGAGCAAAGTGCCACGCCATTTTCACAATGACATGTGAACGTGGGGGCCACCTCTTGAGTCCGATGGAGCAAAGTGCCACGCGGTTCACAATGACATGCGATCGTGGGGGCCACCTCTTGGGTTCTGTGGGAGCAAAGTGCCACACGGCCTCTGTGACTGTGGGGGCCACCTCTTGGGTCCTACAGATGCAAAGTGCCACACAGTCAATGTGTGAGATCTAAGAATTTCGGACATATTTTAAATATGTAATAAGAATTTGAAGTGTAATTTATTGAGCTAAGTGAATTGTGGGAATGATAATTGGAGATTTATATGTTAAGTGTTTAAAATAAGTGTGAAGCTATGAGGACAGATCGATCTGGGAGAAGGAGAGATCGATCTGGTGAGTTAAAAATGACAAGGAAGGAGGAATTTAAGGAGCAGATTGATCTCCAATGGAAGAGGATCGATCTCCTTATGATTCTGTTTGAGAGAAGATCGATCTCATGAGGAAGAGATCGATCTCCAAATGATTCTGTTTGGGAGAAGATCGATCTCCTCAAGCAGCAGATCGATCTCATAAAGCCATAAAGAGATTGATCTCACCCCTCGACAGATCGATCTCCTAGGCATAAAATTGCCCAAATCGTCCCCAAAATTCAAATGCAGATCGATCTCATCAAGAGCCAGATCGATCTCCTACCCTCAGCCTATATAAAGAACTCCTGTTTTTCTCCTGCAATCTCACTTTCTCTCTCTTCCAACCCCCATTTTCACCGAAACCTAGCTTTCTCACTCATCCAAAGCACCCATTTCTGTCCAAATCAGAAGTTGTGGCAAGAAGGAAAGTTGTTCCTCGTCAAAGGGAAAACAACATACTAAGAAATCGAAGGACGAATCGAATCGAGGTGTGGGTTGTGCACCTCACAAGCTTTGGGTAATTTCTAAACCTCGATCTTGATATTGGAGTGATAAGGATATTGAGCAATTTAGGAATTTTGAGCTATAAATGGAGATTTAGACAATGTGGTGTATTAGCATAGATATTGTGTCATAGGAAATATAGAATGTTGAGGTGTTGTGAGCGAGATTGTGGTTTGTGGTGGAGTTATGAGAATTGAGAAATTTGAGGAGTTATGAGCAATTATGCTCGATTTTGAGAATTGAGGTTGATGTGATAGTTGAATATTGATGTTTTAACATCGTTTGGATAGCTCGGGAGTTCCGGAGTGGAATGCGGGACTAGTCCGTGTCAAGGGGGAAACGATTGCACTATACGAGGTGCAAAGAGGTAAGGGAAACTAAACCATTTATGTATGTGATTTGCGAACTATTATAGCATGATTTGTGATTTATAAAACAAGCATGTTGAGTATTGTGTTGTGATACAATTGCACACGATTTTTATAGCCTGTTGGAGCCCAATGTTTTTATGAGTTTATAACTGGGCTCTACGTTAAGGCAATATCGAGATTTGAGAAATGTGTGCATGTTTTGCCGGTTGGGACTCGGTTTCAATATGTTTTGTGTTGAGTACAAAACGGTTTTAAATGAGTTTTATGAGAGAAAAACCACTATGAGTTCTACGTGAAGGCAAACTAGTCTTATGTGATTAAGACTTAGGTGTGTAATTCTGAGTACACACCGGGCATTGCTCTGGTAGCATGTAAGCCTGATTCTTCTCCGTTTTGGTAACGTGAGAAACCCCATTCTGTGGATATGCCACGTATAATTGGTGGCCGTTGCCACGTGAGAACCCCATTTGGTGGCCGTTGCCACGTGAGAACCCTATTTGGTGGCCGTTGCCACGTGAGAACCCTATTTGGTGGCCGTTACCACGTGAGAACCCTATTTGGTGGCCGTTGCCACGTGAAACCCTATCCTGTGGCTGTGCCACGTGTAAATTTAACTCAATGGCTATGCCACGTGTGTCTAGTGGCTGTGCCACGTGTGAATTTAAATCAGTGGCTATGCCACGTGTGTTTAGTGGCTGCGCCACGTGCATTACTATTACAGTGATTTTATCACATTTATTGAGAACGCGATTATCGCATTATTTTCACATGCTTTGTTACTGCTCTATATTGAGCATTTTACTTCATGTTTTCACATGATTTGAGATATGAGAATGTCATTTTGAGTACCTTCATGCTATGGTTTTCAAATGAGATTAATGAGTTTCACATACAAATAAATATTTTGTGATGTGCATTTTGGTTTATGAAATGAGTCCCTTACCCCCTTTACTGAGCGATTTAGAAGCTCACCCTGTTTTCTTTCCCCCCAGATCTCTTCAAGTGAAAAGGGTTTTCCTGCGACGTACGGAGTAGTGGCTAGTGGAGGACTTGAGCTCCAGGCCATATATTGTATTTTGAGGTATCTTTTATCTTTTCATGTACCCAGACAATTATCATAATTATAGACACTTGATGTATAACATTGTATGGGATGTATTAGGATTAATTAACTTGAGATCAAGTAATGTATATGATATAATATATACTATTCAATGACGAGATCCTGAGGTATAATATAGGTGATGATGTATGACACTGCACAGGAATGCACTCTTAATTGTGAATTAATGAATAAAAAGTTTTAAATTAGCCCTATTTTTCGCGCTTCCGGGGCGTGACATGTTATCATCGCATGACAATTCTATAAGTTAGCCTAGTCTCCATCCGATATGAACTATGTTATAAGATTTTAGTCCTTCGATATATGTTTACGCATCAGTTATGCTTTTGAAGTTCTATCGGTTTTGAAATATTCTGGAGTTCTGTATGTTTCGAAAGATTGTGATGTAACTGAATAGATTTGTTACTTCGAAATTATAGTTCTATGGATTATGTTTTGTATATACGTTTTTTTTGGAAGCTATGTAATATTTGTAAAGAAATACCTCCTTTTCGTATTATTATGTACTATGTATGTTTTAAACGCTATGATCATTTTAAATGCGTTTCTTACTGGGCTTTTTCCCGAAAGCTCACCCCTCTACCTTTCAGATTATTTGCAGTGATCTACAGATGCTACATGCCTCGTACACGACGTAGGCTGGTGGGAAAGAGCTACCCTAGGCTACTTTTTGTACACGCAGAAAGGTATACAATTACATTCCTGTACCAGACATATTTGTATGCATATACACATTTTGGGAATATTTTATTGGGATGTAATTTGTAAGGAAAACAATGTAAAGAATATTATTTTTGGGATTAGGTTTTAAGATGATTGGTATTGAATCGAAATGGACGTATTGAGTTGTAAATGTGGATTTGGAAAGTATGCTTGGTAGTTGTGGATATCTAGGATTGTTGGAAAGCATGCTTGGTAGTTGTGGATATCTAGGATTGTAAAACAACTGAATTGCAGGTGGGTAGGCTCATATATAAGCCGTTATGCTGTCGAAATTTCTATCGGCCATATATGTCAAAATATGGGAAATAAATATAATTATGGATAAGGAATTAGGAAAAGTGATTTGACATTGAACAGGAATACAACCTAAGTGAATAAGTGAATAAGAGAATAAGTGGATAAATTAAATATATATAGTTCATCGAAAAAAATCCCCCAAAATTTCAAGGGTCAAGGGTCGTTACACACTCTAAGTGACCTAGACGTGTATCCGTAAGTGCACGGGTCGTACAAGTAATAATGAGATTTGAGTCCCAGATTATCGTCTCACAGAGAAGTTAAATTGCCTAATTAAGTACCAGTTAATCTTACCCTAAGTATATTCTAGCAAATTATGAATTTTTTAGTGGGTGATTTACTAAGTCTGAAATTAAAAGTACTGAAAATAATAAAAGTTATAAACTAAAGAAAATAAAACCGAGCAAAAATTACTTACAAAGCTCCGAGCAACTAAAAGCAAATACCTACAAAAGATAATTAAAGCAATTAAAATTAATTAACAGTTAAAAATGCAAATATGAAAATAAGAAACAAAATTAATTAAACTAACATTAAACAATCCTAAAAATAACATATGCATATAATTAAACTAATTAATAAAAATGCAAATTAAACTATCCTAAACACTAATAAAATAAAATTCTATTAACCTAAAGAAATTCTTAAATCTAACTAAGAAATTAATTACATACAAAATGATGCTAAATTAATTCTAACTCTAACTAATCACTATTAATAAAACTAAATCTAAATAATGAATGAAAAATATTTTTTTGGCTTTTTTAATTTTCATTTTATGATGAAGACTAAATTAAAAATGCATGAAACAAATTTAATCTAATTCTAAATGCAACTCATAAATTCTACACTAATATTAAATCCTAAATCCTATTACATAAAATTAACTATTAACATAAATTAAAACTAAGCTTAAACTAACTAAAAAAGACAAATATAACTAACATGCAAATTTAATTTAAAAAATCTAACTAAACTAACATCTAAAATATAAAAGGAATAATGACAATAAAAATAAACTAAAATAAAAGACATGTATGAAAAATGGATTTGTAACCAAATTAGAATGTCCAAACATAGCCTTAAACAATGCTCCCAGCTGGCCTCGGTCCCGTGTACTATACTGTTCACATTTCTTCTCGGCTGCTCCAGGCGTTGTCCTGCTGTCTCCAGTACGGGTCCTGCTCCAGGTGGTGCTGCAGCTATTCTGTATCAGGTACTGTCCGCGCCTGAAATTACTGAGCCATCTTAGCAATGGTATTCTCTGTGTCACGACCCAAATTACCTAAAAATCAGAGTAAATTTTTCTCTTTTCTATTTATTATTTAATTCTTACATTTCTCTCGTCGTGACCATCCTACAAACAGTTGGGCTATGATTCGGTGTTAGTCACCTCACACCATTTACCATTCCATTTCCATAATCATATATCAGAGTTTACTATCCTTTTGACTTTAAATAAATACATACTCAATGGTATTTACATGTCTCTACATCCTCGACATAATATACGTTTACAGTACTGTGCATTACATATTTAGATACAAAACTATACAAATGTGTATACCTGACTCTCGATGGGAAGCAGCAAGCAGTGGATATTAAGCATGCAAGTCCTCAGCCGCTCAATAACTATTGCGTGTGCTCTGAAAAGATGGAAAAATAAGGGGGGTGAGCAAACCACACGCTCAGTAAGGCAATTATGCAAGTAAGTAGATAGCTCCACTATCTACATGCTCATAATGCCATGCCCTTAAATCCACTTCTTTTCATTTAAAATTTCACGCACAAAGTCATGCATATTCAATGCCATAGTTTATCCAAAACTATTTGTGCATATATAAATCATGTAATTCATGCATTCAAAGCATTTTATGTGACATCATTAAATCATAATAAGCATGAAGTAAAACAAGATCATGCATTCGTTCATGTCATGTAAGATAAATCATGAATTTGAAATAAAAACATGGAAAACATCATCATGCTACTGCATTCAAATCATTTCTTTAAAACTGCAGTAAACACTAACCCTTCCGGGTCCATCTCATAAAACAATTCAATAAAGTTCATTATAAAACTCCGGTTATAAACCCACCCTTCTTTTAGGGTCACAGATCATAAAATCATCTAAAACATATTTGAGCATAGTAGAAAATCATAAAATCATCAAATCGGGGGCCTGACCCCTCCTTCGGGTCTACCCTGGTCTAACAGACCACAAGTTATATCATGTGAGACAATCAGGTAATTATCAGTAACATCGAGGACTATGGCCATATCCTAGTGATCCCTGGCAACACGGTACCTAGTGTGCGGGGTATCACACCTGAAACGGGAGGTGGGTCGTCCTACCCGCCAGAACATCATAACACCAGGATTGCGAGGGCAAGGCTTACTACCTCGTGGCTAATGCCACTCCACTCCAACAATCCCCACGGTACAGCGTACTCCGCGTGACATACACGGTACAAATTACCTAAAAATAAGAGTAAATTTTTTTTTTGCTTTTTTTCATTTCCTTACCCGTCGTGAATAGTTACTCTACTAAACAGTTGGGCTATGATTCGGTGTTAGTCACCTCTCACCTATTTACCATTCCATTCTCATATTTCATTTACATATCAATTTATTTAAACTAAATACATCCCCAACATTACATCCATATACAGTACTGTGCATCTATATGTTCAAATACAAAATTATACAAATGTGTATACTTGGTCTTGATAAGAAGCAGCTGATAACCGAAATGTGAAACTATTGTCGCTCTCTTCTACTGAATATGCCCTGTGGGGTGGAAAATGAAAGGGTGAGCATAAACAGCTCAGTAAGGCAATAATGTAAGCAGGTAGATAACTATACTATCTACGTGCTGATAATGTCATGATATAAAATCGTTTACGTTTGGAGCATGAGGTATGACTAAAACGATGCCACATGTATGTATATATCATGAAATCCATATATAAAACAAACATGAAAAAATCCTCATGTATGACATCTAATGCTCTTCACATTAAAACTTATTTGTTTAATCATAAACTCATCACGTTAAAACTCATTTGTTTCATCATAAAACAGCTTCATCAAGGTCAAACCCATATCTCGGGAATACCTTGATATCTCTTTTAAAAACATAAATCGGGACATTACCCTTCCCTCGGGTTCATCCTGGTCTATTCAGACCGTATGATATCATGTGAGGCATGTAGGTTACTGTATGAAAAATTGAGGACTATGGCCATACTTTGTCCCTGTGATCTCAGGCTACACGGATCCCGGTGTGCGGGGTATCACAACTGTAACGGGAGGTGGGGTCAAGTCCTACCCGCCAGAATATCAAGTAACATCATTGAGTCATCATGACTGCACGGTACAGCGTACTCCGTGTGACATACACGGTACATCGTACTCCGTGGACCCATATCATAGTCTGGGGGTGCCTGCCGTAGGTCTTATCCACCCCAATACTATGTCGATAACCAACCCATGTCTCAAAGTATACGTGCGAGCATCCAACTCTCTGTGACACACAGTCTACAGGAGGCTTCCGCATGACTATATGCATGTCAACTCACGTCTAGTGCGAGCGAAGCTCCAGCACCACGCTATGCATATCATGATATCTAAAATCTCGAGCGAGCGAAGCTCCAGCACGATTTTGTGCACACACAAATTTCTCGTACGAGCAATGCTCCAGTACGGCTTTTCATGAGTAATAAATTAGTAAACTTGAGTGCGAGAAAGACTCTAGCGCTCTTTTTATTCATGTAAATACGATAGGTGGCTCAATCTTGATAAAACATCTTTTAAAATAGTAATCGGTACAAACCGGTTCCTTTCGTATAATTCAAGAAATCAATAGCCAACCTATGTGTATATCTACTTAAATCAAAGCAATACATTCATATAAAGCATCAAAACATGAAAATCATGCAATTTATCTGCCTTACTACCCTTTTTGTAAATTTTACTCTAAGGGGCAAAATCGTCTTTTTCTTTATTCATCTAAGCCCCAGTTTTCGAAAAAATTATCATTTCATTTTCTAATTGCTTTAAGTAATTCTAGACCCTGTAATTCCCTTTAAAATTACGTATAGGTATCTCTATGCACCTACAAAATTCCCTTACCTCGATTCTCGTCGAGCGCGTATCTAAATTCCACTGTCGGAGGCTCGTCCGATCCGATTTGCTGCTAATCCAGTCTCTGGGGCTGCAGATAATTATTTATCATGTCAATTTAACCCAATAAATATAATTCTCCTGTTTACTATACTCGATTTAACTAATTGGGCCAATTTACTCTTATTGGGCCCAATCGCACGTTAATGGGCCTCGACCCATTTTCAGCCCGTTTCTACTAATTAAATTCCTTCTTCGGGTTTACTGGGCTCATTCAGGTTACCAATAATCATCGGGCTTCGTTCCAAACTCATTGGATAGTCCATACACTATTTACGATAATTACTGTAAAATTCTGAATAATATTCCTTTTTATACAGAATTATTCCGTAAATTTCGTAAAATAATCGAAATTCTGTATTAAATGACTTTAATTGTCGGGATTAAAATATACTTACCCAATATGATGCAGGATACGAAAATCAGAGCTCAATCGGCTCTCGTTCGGGCTTTGTCGTACAACTGCACAATTATATATTTAATCCTGGGTTACTTTTCGATTAAATATAATTTAAATAAATTTCTCGAAAGTCAAATTGGTCACTTTTGACCTCTTACCGACTTACCCGAAGTCCGGTGTATCCCCAAAAATTCTTTCCCTTTTTCCTTTTTCTCTTTTTCTCCTTTTTTCCCTTCTTTCTTGGCTGAACCGGTCCGTACCGGTTCAGACCTTCCCGCCGTCGTTCACGGCATTTTCGACCGGTTCCCGACATGATTTTAGCTCCATTCGATGCGCCATCACCTGGGAGTTCAAAATCGGGCCTCGGAGTGGGTTGAAACGGCACCATCGCCGACGAATCTTCCCTTCTCCCCCGCGGCAGTCACCTCTCGATCCGACGGATTCCGACGGTTTCGCCAGCCTATATTGGTCTCAAAAGAACCGGCTCATCCCCCCGATCACACCGGTGGCCTCCGTTCACGCCCAGCAGTCGTGGATCACCGGTATCGACGATGTTTTCCCCGCGGGCTTCTCTTCCTCCGTTCGACGATTTTTGGCCTCCTTGGCGCGCGTCGCCGGTGCCAACAGCTTCGCCGGCCTTTGCTCTTCCTCCTCGGTCCTTCGTCGGGGCCGTCAGTCGCCGGTGGCCGTGGGTCGGTCGGGCCACGCGCGGGCAGCTTCCTCGGTTTCCATTTCGATCTTCTCTCTCCCCAACAATCATTTTTCAGATTTCTCTTTTCTTTTTTTTTGATTTATTTTATTTTATTTATTATTATTTATAAATTAGTTTATTATTATTTTATTCATTATTTTAGTCAAAAATATTCTAAAATATCTACACAATTAATTTTTTTATTTCAAATAAATTAATTTAATTAATTTATTATATTTTTAACCATTTTTCGGGTATAATTTCTCCGTATTTTCGGGATATTGTCCTGAGTGACTTTTCGGTATTTTTAAAAATTTCGGATCTTGATCAATTGGACTAAAAATTTAATTATTTCTTCGTTATTGATCAAGATTCTCAAATCCATTATTTTTAATTAAATTTTCTTATCGAATTTATTTCGACTTTCGATCTTTTGACTGTTTTGCCCTTGCACGAGTTCGGGATTAATTTAACCCGACTTCCCTTCATGAATACTCATTCATTTCGCATTTTAAATCGTTATTTCCTGTCTGAATCCCGTTTCATTTAATTTGGGACTATTTTCAATTCTTTATAAGAAATTACGATATAATTTTTGGGTCTTACATAATCTCCCCCACTTAAAGAATTTGGTCCTCCAAATTAGAACCAAGTCATATGGGTCCCTATATAACTCCGGGTATGTTTTCTCATATCATACTCTTTAATTCCCTTGTGACTGTTTTGGAGTGTACTACTACCAAAGGACTTTAATTAGGGAGATCATCATAACCTCAATACTTTCTCCTTCCTATTTTAATACTCGAATCAAGTTTTCCAATCATACGTTATACTTCCATTGAGCTTCAATAGCTCATATCCGTTCACATATATCGGGTCCGAATAATATTTTTGAAACATCATAAGATGGGACACATTGTGGATGCCTGCTAATTTAGGTGGTAACGCCAACCTACAGGTCTTATCTCCCACTTTGTCCAATCTCTCAAAGGATTTAATATTACAAAATTCAATTTGCTTTCTTTCTGAAACTCGTTTTGTCCTTAGGACCAATAACTTCTAACAACACTAATTCACCCTCGGTGAATTCCAATGGTTTCTGTCTCTTGTCAGCATAGCTTTCTATCTGCTCTGAGATGTTCTTAATCCTTCACAATTTATTGAACATCCTCAGAGGTTTGTCTTACCAATTCGGGAACAATTTTCTATTTGTCACCCACTTCCTCTTATCCAAATCGGGGAAATAACCCTTACGGCCATACAATGCCTCATCTGAAGTCATCCCGATACTCAAGTGACAACTGTCATTATTGGCGAATTTGATTAGTTACGACTGATCATCCCAGGAGCTTATAAGATAAATGGCACACGCTCTCATCATATCCTCTAGAACTTGTACAGTCCTCTTTGACTGACCATCTGTCTGAGGATTGAAAGCTGTGCTAACACTCGGTCGGGTTCCCATAGCTTCCTGAAAAACGTTCCCAGAAGTGGGAAATGAAGCGAGAATCCCTATATGATACAATGCTCATTGGAAAATACTTGGTATTTCACAATTTTTCATACACATAAATCCGCCTACACACTCAGAGTATCTGGGGATTTCCTAACTAGAAGGTGGGTAGACTTAATCAACCTATCGACTATCACCCAGATAGCCTTATGATTCATAGGGGTTCTCTGTAACCCATCACAAAATTCATGATAACTTGTTCCCATTTTCGTGTCGATATAGGCAAAAATTGTAATAACCCTTCAACTTCTTTTGCTCTACCTTACTCTGCTGACATACGAGACACTTTTTCCACAATCTCTACCATGTCTCTTTTCATATTTGACCACCAATACCCTTTTCTAAGATTTTGATATATTTATTACTTCTTGGATGCACTGTATATCCCGAAGAGTGAGCTTCTGACAATATCACTATCTCATCAACGGTGGTCCTGGGGAGTACTTATACTATCTCTGAACCTCAGTGCCATCATCACTCTCTGTGAACTCTATCACTGTACCCATCTGAATTTGACCCACACTATCGACACCCTGACGATCATCACGCTAAGCCTGTTAAATCCAGTCACTCAAATTCGGTTCTAATCTCAGGCTAGCTGTTACACAATCACTGTCATCATCAGAGGGGATCACGTCCCGACTGAGGCTTACAACTGCTCTTGCAGCTCACGCTCCCTGACCATCATATGTAATACCATCCCGAGGCTCTTTCTGCTCAAAGCATTAGCCATTACATTAGCCTTTCCTGGGTGGTACAATTTTCCACAATCAAAATCTCTCAGAAGCTCTAACCCACTATGTATTCTCATATCCGACTCTTTCTGTGAAAATAGATACTTGGGGCTTTTATAATCAGTGCATACCTAAAACTTCTCACTGTGTACATTGTAGTGTCATATACTCAATACAGCCACTATCGCTATCAACTTTGAATCATGGGCCGGATAGTTCTTTCATGATCTTTGAGTTGTCTGAATTCATAATTGACTATCTTCCCCTTTTGCATCAATACATTGCCCATTCATTATTTTGAGGTATCCATAGATTCATGAGAAACTTCTTAATCTGTTGGGTATGGTGAGAATAAATGTGGTGGTCAGTTTATTACTTCAGTACACCAAAACTCCTATCACATCTATCATCTCATTCAAATACAACTTTTTCTAAGTTAAACGTGTCAATAAAGTAGTCCATTTCGAGAACTCTCATAAATCATCAGTAAAAACAATTTCCAATTGTTGCTTATAATTTTCCCTGGACTTTAACTACACCCAACATATCATCAATAAGGATGATAACAAATCGGTCCAGGTAAAGTTTAAATACCTCATTATAGTTGTGTTCTACTAAATATTTCAATTATCCAAATCCTTGACCTATATGCGCATAACGTATAATGTCCTTTCAAAATCGCTTCCGTTGAAGCTGCTAACCCGCGTCATTTCCTTTTTCTTATATTAACGACTTTTATAAAATTTTAAATTTTTAAACCTTCTTGATTAATCGAATTCTATATTTCTTATCGTACCAGTAAAGGTACTCTAATTTTTTAAATGTATATATTACGACTATCGCATTTCAATTTATAGGTTACGTGTACACTTTTAGACGCTGTCAAGTCTTCAGGCGGGGAGGTATTTTGAAATACCTTTATTAACCCTCAGACTTGACCACAATTACTTTACATATCAGTCCATGTGGTCACAATTCATATTCGCTACTAATTGCTTTAATCTAAATTACTTCACGTATCAAAGATATTCGTACTTTACATACGCCTCTTATTCCAGTCTATCTCTTTTCGTATATCGCTTATAACAAAACTCTGTTATTACTCATTCCATGAGTACAATCATTTGCTCCTTTAATTTCAATCGTTGCACCCCTTTTATTACTTGTCAAAACTTACTGTATACTTTTAAGGGGTAAAACAGAACTGTCTTAAAATAGAACTTTAAATATCATAATTTACAGCCGATCAATTTATTCTCAAATATTACTTCAAATTATTCATAGTCCATTGAATAAAATTGGCTGACTTATACTTCTTCCCCCGTTTTCAACTTATAATCTCTTAATAATTATTTCGTTAGTTAACCCTCCTTCTATTGGGGTACTAACTATCAGCATTGTGCCCACGGATGTAGGCATTCACGTCTTTTACTAACTTATATACAAATGGAGACGATATGACTAAATATGTGGCACCAGGATTAATTAAAATAATTACTTCACTATTCATAACTAGTGTGGTATCTTTCACCACATCATATGAAACATCAGAAATGTCCTGGTCCAAGGCATACACTCGCCTCCATCTAATAGCCTACTTTCCTTTTCTCTTCGGTTGTGGCTTCCCTTTTTGGTGCAGAGATACCAATAGGGTTTTCTCTATCTCTTTGCTCTTCTGTAGGGCAGTCTCACCCAACTCTGAGCAATTATTAAATAATTGGCCCGTCTTACCACACTTAACGTCTATTTTAGTTAATAAGGTGTAGGTGTAGGCCTTTACTTCCTTGGTATCTACCACACATCCTACACTACTTACACTGCTACATTGATTCATAACAGGTCGGGGTTCTCCAATCACAATACCCCTCATAAGTGTTAAATTGGATGCACTGGGGCCTTACCAATAATCTTACCCCGTGACTCATCAACTCTAATGTCTTACCAACTGGTCTCTTTCCCGCTCTGACATCTCTGTCATTTTCTATTCTCTTTTGTCTCTATTTCGACCCTTACTACCTTTCCCAATCTCATAGGCGTGCAACACATGATCTTCTTCATGCAACTGTAATTTATGCACTGCCTCGACATAGGTAATGAGCCAATCGAACTCTAATCGATAATTTCAGCCCTTTCATGAACTTTTGGCCTTTTTCGACTCTTACTGCCCATGGTATCAGGTTCACACCTGCCCAGAGATATAAATTGAGTTTCATACTCATTAATCAACTAGTGTCTCTAGGTCAGTGTAAGAAATTTTAATTGTAATTTCCTTTAAGTAGTGTCCGAAATATTCTGTTATTAGAATACATCCAAAAACACTTCTCATGTCGACTCTGGACGTCTAACTCTTCAGATGGGTTGAACGGACTTCCACCAATGTTTCGTCTCACCCTCTAACATAAATGTATTTAAAAGTCACTTTCTCGATCGACTTACACCGAAAGAATCCATACAACTTTGCTATCTCATACACCCAGTCCTCAGTGACTATTGGTTTCTTTACTTCACTAAATACCGGAGGGGTGTGAAAATCTCTATAGTTTGAGGCATTTGTTTAGGCTTTACCCTGCCTATCCTCAACTACCTGTATAGACTGAGTAAACAACTCCAAAATATTTTCTACACTCCACTCCATCCTCTTGGAGCGTGTCTCAATACTATTTGGTCTCTTTATAGGACCCTGTGGAGTATGCTCAACATCAGCCTCCACTTCACTCTCATCATGACTCTCATGTGACGACTCATTTGACTCTCAGACCGATCTCTACAGCCTCGAGCATGTGTACTCGTCCCTCTACCATAGCGGCTATCATTTATAAAAATTATATTATTGCATTCGAAACTAAATTCTTAGCTGCTATTCCACCTTGATATACATAACTGTATCTAAACAATGCACAGTACATTGGGATGTAAATTTACTTAACTACTAACACCGACTCATATCAGGCCAACTCTGCTCTGATACCATCTTTTCTGTCACGACCCAAATTACCTAAAAATCAGAGTAAATTTTTTTTTTTTGCTTTTTTTCATTTCCTTACCCGTCGTGAACAGTTACTCTACTAAACAGTTGGGCTATGATTCGGTGTTAGTCACCTCTCACCTATTTACCATTCCATTTTCATATTTCATTTACATATCAATTTATTTAAACTAAATACATCCCCAACATTACATCCATATATAGTACTGTGCATCTATATGTTCGATACAAAATTATACAAATGTGTATACCTGATCTTGATAAGAAGTAGTGGATAACCGAAATGTGAAACTATTGTCGCTCTCTTCAACTAAATATACCCTGTGGGGTGGAAAATGAAAGGGTGAGCATAAACAGCTCAGTAAGGCAATAATGTAAGCAGGTAGATAACTATACTATCTACGTGCTGATAATGTCATGATATAAAATCGTTTACATTTGGAGCATGAGGTATGACTAAAACGATGCCACATGTATGTATATATCATATAAGAGAAATCATGAAATCCATATATAAAACAAACATGAAAAAATCCTCATGTATGACATCTCATGCTCGTCACATTAAAACTTATTTGTTTAGTCATAAACTCATCACGTTAAAACTCATTTGTTTCATCATAAAACAGCTTCATCAAGGTCAAACCCATCTCTCGGGAATACCTTGATTCATTAAATCACATCTCTTTTAAAAACATAAATCGGGACATTACCCTCCCCTCGGGTTCGTCCTAGTCTATTCAGACCGTATGATATCATGTGAGGCATGTAGGTTACTGTATGAAAAATCGAGGACTATGGCCATACTTTGTCCCTGTGATCCCAGGCTACACGGATCCCGGTGTGCGGGGTATCACAACTGCAACGGGAGGTGGGGTCAAGTCCTACCCGCCAGAATATCAAGTAACATCATCAAGTTATCATGACTACACGGTACAGCGTACTCCGTGTGACATACATGGTACATCGTACTCTGTGGACCCATATCATAGTCTGGGGGTGCCTGTCGTAGGTCTTATCCACCCCAATACTATGTCGATAACCAACCCATGTCTCAAAGTATACATGCGAGCATCTCAACTCTCTGTGACACACAGTCTACAGGAGGCTTTCGCATGACTATATTCATGTCAACTCACGTCTAGTGCGAGCGAAGCTCCAGCACCACGCTATGCATATCATGATATCTAAAATCTCGTGCGAGCGAAGCTCCAGCACGGTTTTGTGCACACACAAATTTCTTGTACGAGCAATGCTCCAGTACGGCTTTTCATGAGTAATAAATCAGTAAACTTGAGTGCGAGAAAGACTCTAGCGCTCTTTTTATTCATGTAAATACGATAGGTGGCTCAATCTTGATAAAACATCTTTTAAAATAGTAACCGGTACAAACCGGTTCCCTTTCGTATAATTCAAGAAATCAATAGCCAACCTATGTGTATATCTGCTTAAATCAAAGCAATACATTCATATAAAGCATTAAAACATGAAAATCATGTAATTTATCTGCCTTACTACCCTTTTTGTAAATTTTACTCTAAGGGGCAAAATCATCTTTTTCTTTATTCATCTAAGCCCTGGTTTTCGCAAAAATTATCATTTCGTTTTCTAAATGCTTTAAGTAATTCTAGACCCTGTAATTCCCCTTAAAATTACGTATAGGTATCTCTATGCACCTACAAAATTCCCTTACCTCGATTCTCGTCGAGCGCGTATCTAAATTCCACTGTCGGAAGCTCGTCCGATCCGATTTGCTGCTAATCCAGTCTCTGGGCCTGCAGATAATTATTTATCATGTCAATTTAACCCAATAAATATAATTCTCCTGTTTACTATACTCGATTTAACTAATTGGGCCAATTTACTCTTACTGGGCCCAATCGCACGTTAATGGGCCTCGACCCATTTTCAGCCCGTTTCAACTAATTAAATTCCTTCTTCGGGTTTACTGGGCTCATTCAGGTTACCAATAATCATCGTGCTTCGTTCAAAACTCATTGGATAGCCCATACACTATTTACGATAACTACTGTAAAATTCCGAATAATATTCCTTTTTATACAGAATTATTCCGTAAATTCCGTAAAATAATCGAAACTCTGTATTAAATGACTTTAATTGTCGGGATTAAAATATACTTACCCAATATGATGCGGGATATGAAAATCGGAGCTCAATCGGCTCTCGTTCGGGTTTTGTCGTACAACTGCACAATTATATATTTAATCCCGGG
Organism: Firmiana major; assembly: GCA_033439115.1. Taxonomy (NCBI): domain Eukaryota; kingdom Viridiplantae; phylum Streptophyta; class Magnoliopsida; order Malvales; family Malvaceae; genus Firmiana; species Firmiana major. Next base: position 34,344,594 of record CM065907.1, on the reverse strand, counting down.
TTACTTTTCGATTAAATATAATTTAAATAAATTTCTCGAAAGTCAAATTGGTCACTTTTGACCTCTTACCGACTTACCCGAAGTCCAGTGTATCCCCGAAAATTCTTTCTTTTTTTCCTTTTTCTCTTTTTCTCCTTTTTTCCCTTCTTTCTTGGCTGAACCGGTTCAGTCTGGTTCAACTCGGTTCAGCCGGTTCACGTCTTGCTGAACCGGTCCGTACTGTTTCAGACCTTCCCGTCACCGTTCACAGCATTTTCGACCGGTTCCCGGCATGATTTTGGCTCCTTTCGACCCGCCATCACCTAGGAGTTCAAAATCGGGCCTCGGTGTGGGTTGAAACAGCACCATCGCCGGTGAATCTTCCCTTCTCCCCCGCGGCAGTCACCTCTCGATCCGACTGATTTCAACGGTTTCGCCGGCAGATACTGGTCTCAAAAGAACCGGCTCATCCCCCCAATCACACCGGTGGCCTCCGTTCACGTCCAGCAGCCGTGGATCGCCGGTATCGACGATGTTTTCCACGCGGGCTTCTCTTCCTCCGTTCGACGATTTCCGGCCTCCTTGGCGCGCGCCGCCGGTGCCAACAGCTTCGCTGGCCTTTGCTCTTCCTCATCGGTCCTTCGTCAGCACTGTCAGTCGCCGGTGGCAGTGGGTCGGTCGGGCCACGCACGAGCAGCTTCCTCGGTTTCCATTTCGATCTTCTCTCTCCCCAACAATCATTTTTCAGATTTCTCTTTTCTTTTTATTTTTATTTATTATTATTTATAAATTAGTTTATTATTATTTTATTCATTATTTTAGTCAAAAATATTCTAAAATATCTACACAATTAATTTTTTTATTTCAAATAAATAAATTTAATTTAATTTATTTATTATATTTTTAACCATTTTTTGGGTATAATTTCTCTGTATTTTCGGGATATTGTCCTGAGTGACTTTTCGGTATTTCTAAAAATTCTGGATCTTAATCAATTGGACTCGAAATTTAATTATTTCTTCGTTATTGATCAAGATTCTCAAATCCATTATTTTTAATTAAATTTTCTTATCGAATTTATTCCGGCTTTCGATCTTTTGACCGTTTTGCCATTGCACGTGTTCGGGATTAATTTAACCCGACTTCCCTTCATGAATACTCATTTATTTCGCATTTTAAATCGTTATTTCCTGTCCGAATCCCGTTTCATTTAATTTGGGACTATTTTCAATTCTTTATAAGAAATTACGATATAATTTTCGGGTCTTACAGTGAACCCAAGCTCAATCAGGGGTGCCTGTGATAGGTCTTATCCACCCAAATCATCTCTGTCTCAGAATGCACGTGTGAGCATATCATCTCACTGTGGCACTCAGTCTACAGGAGGCTCCAACACGGCTATATGCATGTAATATAAATCCCTGTGCGAGCAAAGCTCAAGCACGGCTCCATGCATATTCATGATATCAGAAAACCTCGTGCGAGCGAAGCTCTAGCACGGTTTCATAGAAATCAATGAAATCTGCGTACGAGCAGCGCTCCAGTACGACTTAAACTGATTATAAATTCAAGTTAAATCCACGTACGAGCAATGCTCTAGTACGAAAATGTATAACAACTCAGTGAAAACCTCGTACGAGAAAAACTCCAGTACGACTTTAAAATGAGTTATAAAACCATTTAAAACTTTGTGCGAGCAACGCTCCAGCACAAATGAATGCTCAAGTAAATCAAATCTCGTGCGAGTTACACTCCAGCACGGCTTTATGCATAATTAAATCAAATCTCGTGCGAGTTACACTCCAGCACGGCTTTATGCAATATCAAATCAAAACAGGATGAGAGCTAAGCTCCAGCATCTCTCATGCATTTCACGTCAAAACAAATCAAAACATGTCAAAACATGTCAAAACAGAGTGCGAGCTAGGCTCCAGCAGCTCTCATTTCACAATCATTTCACAATAATAAGAATCAGTGCGAGCACCATGCTCTAGCACAATTCATGCATATGATGTCACACAAGTCGGTGCGAGCAACTGCTCAAGCACATTTATGCACATTCACAAACGCAGATATAGTGCGAACTACGTGTCGGCACTATCTGTTTCCATATAAACTTGATAGTTGGCCATTTTCCAAAGAAATTTCCATTTAAATATTAATAACACCTACGTAGTGTTATTTTGGGAAACTTATGCAATTATTGGCCAATCTATCGATTTACTTTGATTAAAACCAAGAAAATTCCTTAATCATAAAAATCCTTAAATCATGCATTTCACGCATGTCATGCTTTCACCATCCTTAGGTGAACTTCCCTCAATAGGGGTAAAATAGACTTTTCACCTATTTTGATCCTTAAAAATCATTTAACCACTTCTAGGATGATTATGCAATAATCGCGTATACATACATAATCAGTGTATACAAAATCTATTAAAATATGCATAGCTACCTCTAGCTACTCACACAATTCCCTTACCTCATTTTCTGTATAGTCTGACCTTTCCACTGATGACTCGTCGCGCAGTCCGATTTGCTCCAAATCCAATCTCCGGAACTGCGGATACATATTTATCAGGTCAATTACAATATAATTTAATTGTATTTCATATTTTCTGGGCTTTATTTAAATCATTGGGCCCGTTTTCCCATATTGGGCCCGATTGCACCATAATGGGTCTTAATCGGCCTTAAGCCCGTTTACTACTCTTTATCAAGGCCTATTGGGCTCATTGGGCCCATCAGTAATTTATTTAGCCTCGTTCTAAATTCTCAGATATCTCAATTTAGTATTTACGACAATTTATCCAATTTTCCAGAATTAAATTCATTTATGCGGAAATTAAATCCGTAATTTATGCGTTAAATATCAATCACGCATAACGATGTAAATTGTCATAAATAAGGGTTACTTACCCGTGATTCCATGATAGTACTCAAATCGAGGCTATCTCGAGGTCTCGGTGGATGCCAATTGTCGAGCTACACAATTAAATATATTTTCGGGTAAACTTTCAGTCGATTATTTATCAAATTAAATATTCTAAAAATTAAATCGGTCAGTTTGACAGCTTACCGACTTACCCAAAGCTCAATTGCATCACTGGAATTTTCTCCAATTTTTCCTCTTTTTCTTTTTCCCTTTTTCTTCCTTTTTTCCCTCTCTTTTTGGCTGAACCGGTCCGGTCCGGTTCAACCCGGTTCAGATCGTCGGTTCAGCTCGGTCCGGTTTGACCAGTTCAGTCCGGTTCGGCCGGTTCAGTCATCCTTTGGTTGTTCTGGCACAGTCTGGCCGGTTCTCCAGCCGATTCCACCGCCGTTCGGTTCGGCTGCACCTGGGCTTCCTAAATCGGGCCTCCCTGTCGCTCGAATCGGCGCCATCGCCGGCGAATCAAGATTTCTTCCCCGTGGCTTCTCCTTCATTTTTCGACGTTTTTCGACGACTTCGAGGCGCGTCACGGTCGCTGGTGGGTTCGCCCGAGGTCGAGCTACGTTCGCCGACCCTCGTTGGCCCCTAGGCCTAGCCGGTGGCTCGCCGGTGATGAACCTCCTCGGTCTTGGCTTCCTCGCATTTTTTCCTCTTCATTTTTTTGTTTCGTTTTCCTCTCTGTTTCAGACTTTTCCCCTTTTTTTGTTTATTATTTATAATTAACTTTTATTATTATTTTAATCAATTAAAATATATTAAAATTGCCAAAATATCTTCAAAAATTATTATTTAATTCATTTAATCTATAAATGAATTTATCAGTCCAATTTTACCTTTCCGGTATATTTTTCGATTATTTTCGGGATTATTTTTCGATACGAAAATTCTGATTTTATTCCAATAAATTCATATCTTGATCAATTTAATCCGAAATTTAATTATTTCTTCGTTATTGATCAAGATTTCTCAATCCCATATTTTTAATTAAATTTTCTTGTCCCGATTAATACTGAATTTTGGTCTTTTGACCATTTTGCCCTTACACGTGTTCGAGGATACCATTTTAATCCTTTTTGCATTTTTAAATGCACTAGAAAATTTCTATTCATTCCCTTTTTGCTCTTACGATAAAACCGGGTCTTACAATCTCCCCCACTTAAGAAATTTGGTCCTCCAAATTAGAACCAAGTCATATGAGTCCATAATAACTCCGGGTACATCTGTCGTATCATATACTGTCATCCTCAAGTGACTCTCTCCGGAGTGTAATATTTCCATCATACTTAACTAGGGAGATCATTTTAATCCTTAACACTTTTTCCTTCCGTCTAATACCCGAATCAATTCTCCAATCATACGTTATACTTTCATTGAGCTAAACTGTTGGAGCTCATATCCAATTACATATATCGGGTTCGGATAATATTTCCGAAGTATCAAATTATGGGACTCATTGTGGATGCCTGTTTATTGAAGTGGTAACGCCAACCTACAGGTCTTATCTCCCACTTGTCCAATATCTCTATCCGAATCTCGTTACGTCCTTAAGACAAGTAACTGTCAATAATAATGATTCACCCTCGGTGAATTTTCAATGATTTCTGTCTCTTATCAGCATAGCTTTTTTTTCTGTCTGCTCTGAGGTATTCTTAATCTCTCACAAAGCAACTAAACATCCTCAGAGGTTTGTCATACCAATTCAGGAACAATTCTTTATCTGTCACCCACTTTTTCTTATCCAAATCGGGGAACAACTCCCTACGGCCATACAATGCCTCATATAATGTCATCTCGATACTCAAGTGATAACTATCATCACTGGCGAATTTGATTAGTAGCAAATGATCATCTCAGGAGCTCATAAAATCAATGGCACACGCTATCATCACATCCTCCAGAACCTGTACAGTCCTCTCTGACTGACCATCTGTCTGAGGACGAAAGTTGTGCTAACACTCAATCAGGGTCCCATAGCTTCCAAAAACAATATTCCCAGAAGTGGGAAGTGAAGCGGGAATCCCTATTTGATATCATGCTCACTGGAATGCTACACAATGATCCACAATTTTCCATACACATATATCCGCCTACACACTTAGAGTATCTGAGGATTTTTTATAGCCAGAAGGTGGGTAGACTTAATCAATCTATCGACTATCACCCAGACAGCCACGATACAATCCCGTTTCTGTTAAAGCTTGGCACCGATCAACATTTAGCACACTAGCCAACAAACAAAGTGAAAACAACCAAGAGCAATTAAAAATATCGATCTGAATAATGGCAAAACAAGTAAAAAAGAAAGAAACAAATTAGAGGCTAAATGCAAAAATCCACAACTACTCTAAATGTTGAAAGGAGAAGATTTAATATCATGCATCAAATAAACAACTATAATGCAGAATAAATGATGGTACAACATTAAGAAAAGATATGATTTGAATTAGAGGATGAAGATGAAAAACAAACAAGAGAAACCCGTAAGCTATAACGCAGAAGCAAAGGATGGAATGATGAAAGCAAAGCTGTGTCTATCGGCCCTTTCCACCATCCCGAATCCATGAAGCTACCACGACAGAGTTATGAAATGAAAAAAACTGGAAAATGTAAAACAAAAATTGCAGGAAATGAAAATGCAACAAGAAAACAGTAAAGGAAATTTTCTGCTTTGAATATAAGTTGTTAACAATCTTAAAACCACTTGAAAATATGAAATACCATGTTTGAAAGTTTCTAAACGTAAAACAGAAAAATAAAATGTTGAAACAGGGACGAAGACTATGGCCACTGTCACCAACCAAACTTTTTTACTTCCTCTGATCCAACAATCAGTGAATCAAGAAAATATACCAGTTAAAATGCAAAACTGAGAGCAAAAATTATGAATACTCTAGTGTGCCAAATCATCACAACAAAGAAAGAAACTTAAACAAAATCGAGAATAAAAAGCTTTTCATAACATATAACAAAAGAAAATCAACATGAACAGTAGCTACGAAAAATGGAATAAATGGTGGCTGCGGGAAATCTAAAACTATTCTAAAAATTACCCTAGGCTACTCTAAACTAAATTACTCTACTCCTAAAATTACTCTACCCTAAAAACTACCTTAAAACTGCTCTAGGCTACTTTAAAAACTACTTCCTTTTTCAATTGCTCATCATGTTCTATTTATATACAAACATAGGGGTACAATGGTAATTTTTCATCCTAGATGAGTTGACATTATTTGACCACTTGTCTTCATTTGATTTACTGCAGAGTAGATATTTCCATGTCACTTGTCTTTTTGTCTAATTGGTTGTGCGATGTGGCTTGGCGTGTGTCTTCCAGAAGGTTGGCACACTGTCCGTCGATCTTATCGTTTCAGAGCGAATAAAATACGGACATCTGGCATCACGCGTGTCCAGACGATTGGTGACTCGGTCTGCAATTTTGAAGTGGTCCCATCTCCTTTAGCCCGTTTTCAGCCCATTTTTAATTGAAACTGTCACGCCCTGGAAGCGCGAAAAAATGGGGCTAATTTAAACTTTTTATCCATTAACTATGTTGTTTTCCTGTCCATGTCTAAATTTAAAATCTTTTCATTTTCCAGGATCTCATTATATCACATACATTCTATATATATAAAATCATTTACAACTATTACATCCCGACTATGATATACAATAGTGCCTATTCTGTATCACATGTCTGGAATATAAGTAAGACTGTACCTCAAGGTTACGAAAGTATCTGATGAAAGGTCGGACTACCTTGTCAACGACCACAGTCTCATATGTGCAGTAGACTCGATATAGATAATCTGGGAGATGGAGAGGAGAGGGGTGAGTTTTTCAGACTCAGTAAGAGATACATTTAAAATAGCTTTAAATACTCAAAACATGGTAAACCTCATGGTTTTACAAATCAGCATACTTATGCAGTGAAGTAGAGATGCTTACATTTCATAAAAGCAGTAAAAACATGCTTAAATCATAAGTTTACACATTATGCATCTTTTTAGTAAAACTCATACATAATATGCATATCACGTCGTGTAAACAAGTAAAAAGCATCTTAAAACTTAGTCATGCATATCATAACATGCTTATCACTTTAAAATAAAATCGTATTGTCATATGCACATTTCGTAAAACTTACTCATGGCTACCTTTAAAATCTCATCATAAAAATATGTGCTTAATAGCAAATCATAAAATAGGTAGCATGAAATGTGCGAAAACATATATATATCATTCCGTCAATTCATCATGTAGGGTCAGGCAATCGTCTCATATACTAGTCTCGAAGGACATCATACATCTGGTCCCGTAGGACAAAATCATAGTACTCATGGCCATAGTACAGGGGAGCCGTAGGACTGGATCAGGGTCGCACGCTGCCCTATCTCTCGTGCACCACTAAATGGGGACTATACGCACGAACTCACGTGCATCACCAAGTGTGGTCTATACGCACGTTTCTCATATCAAGTCAGAGCCTGCCCGTTCCCTGGCCGTCGGCTAGGTAGATCCTCGATCGTCTCCATACGAGATTTACCCCAGATCCTCTTACTTTCTTCATATCATGCCTTTTTACCCCACAAAATCATTTTGGGCCTCTTACCCATTTTATCAAAATCATTTCGGGCCTCATACCCGTGTATTAAAATCGTTACGGGACTCTAACCCGATTTTCATAAATCATTACGGAACTCTAGCCAGTTTCTTATAGAAAATATAGTTTTCATAAATCGTTGCGGGACTCTAGCCCGTGTAAATATGAAAAGCATAGTTATCAAAGTCAATTCTTGGGACTCATACCCGTATCGTGAAAATATAGCTTAGAAGTTGTTTTGGGACTTTAACCCATATCATGAAAACATGATTTCATAAAACATATCGGGATTTTAACCCGTAATCTCACATGAAAATACTATGCTTTCGTTTCAGAAGTGAAAAATCACTTTTATAAACAAATATGCTGTAAAATGTATCTCAATTATATAAAACATGCTGAAAACTCGAGAAATGGTTTTGGCTTTGGTTTAAATACCGTTGGAAATCCATTTCGTAAAATTTCATCCAATTCTCATACATAAACAGTTGGTAAGGACGTATGAGTACTAACGCTACTCTAAATTATCTCCCTTACCTCTTAGCGACTGATGTAGAGCACTTTCCTCGATGCTCGAATTTACCTCGTAAAACGTGTCGATAGACCGAGCTGCTGCAAAACAAGTTCAACTTATCACATACGGCTTAAATTCATTTCAACATATCCAAATATGTGATTATATCGAAGCTTTGACCAAAAGTTGACTTTTATCGATTTTACTCTTTTTGCTCGGTTTTATCGGTATAAACCTCGTTTTAAATCGTATTTAATTCAATAAATATTTTTCTTATATTTATTACTGTCGATTTAGGTAATTGGGCCAATTTCTCTCTTATTGGGCCCGATTGCACCTTAATGGGCCTTAATCCGTTTTAAGCCCGTTTCCACTTATTAATTCTTTCATCGAGGCCTATTGGGCTCACTGGGTCCATCAGTACTTATTGGACCTTTTTCTATACTCTTTGAATAGTCTGTATATCATTTACGACAATTTAATTAAAATCTCAATTTAATCCACTAAATGCGCAATTTAATCCGTAACTCATAAAATAAACTTTTAATGCGCAATAATTACATAGATTGTCGTAAATGAGCTTTACTTACCCGAGATTTTGCAATAGTGCGCAAATCGAAATTCGTTCGGGCTCACGTACGTGATTTATCATCGAACTGCACAATTTATATATTTAATTTCGGGTGAATTTTCGATCAAATATAATTTAAATATATTTTCCAAAAATTAAATCGGTCACTTTTGACATCTTACCGACTTACCCGAAGTCCGGTGTATCCCCAAAAATTTTTCCTTTTTCCTTTTTCTCTTTTTTCTTTCCTTTTTCTCTTTTTTCCCTCTCTTTTTCGGCTGAACCGGTTCGGTCCGGTTCAGACCGGTTCAGTCCGTCGGTTTACCCCGGTTCGGCCGGTTCAGGGCCTCACCCGCCGGTTCTCCGTCTGCTTCCATCGCCAGCAGCTCCGCTGGGTCGTCCGCAGCTCGAATCTGGCCTCGGCTTCGTCCAAGGCCGCCGGAAAGTGGCCGGTCCGGCTGTTCTCCTCTTCGCCGTCGGTACCCATTTCTCTTTCCGACGTTTTCGGCGTTTGCCGACAGTTTCGCCAGTCGTGGCCGCCACCAACAAGCTCGCATGTGCCTGGGGAACGTTTGGCTGTGGTCGGTCGGGCCTGAATCGACGCCGATCGCCGGCGATTCCTCTTCTCTCCCCGTCGATTTCTCTCCCTCGATCCGCCGGATTCTGGCGTCGGTGGGCTGCACCGTCGGTACCAGGGAGGTCGCCGGCCTCTCCTCTTCCATTTTCGGCCCTTCGCCCGGCCGTTGGTCGCCGGACGGCTCGCCGGTGGTCATCCTCAGTTTGCTTCATTTTCTGTTTTCCTTCTCTGTCTCAATTCCCGATTTCATGATTTTCAGTTTTTTTTATTATATTATATTATATTATATTTATTATATTTTATTTTAATCAAATAAAATATAATAAATTGTACAAAATATCTTAACAATCATATTATCTTTAATTAATTAATTTAATTAATTTAAATTATTTTAATTATTTCGGTGTATTTCTCGCATATTTTCGGGATAATGTCCCGGGCGAAAATTACAAAAATTCGTAATATTTTCGTATCTTGACCAATTGAACTCGAAATTTCAAAATTTCTTCTTTATCGATCAAGATTTCCTAAATCCATATTTTTAATGAAGTTTCCTTATCGAATTTACACCGAAATTAGGATCTTTTGACCATTTTACCCTTCTACAAGTTTGGGATTAATTTAGACCGATTTTCCTTCTCGGACTCACTATCTTTTCTCATTTAAATTCTGTATCTTTCGTCCAACGATATAAATCCCTTTTATTTAAATTATGGTCCCAAATAATGAACATAGTGGGAAAAATTCGGGTTTCTCATTTCTCCCCACCTTTTAAGAATTCAGTCCTCTGAATTCAAGCTGGTCCATCAACCACGTGAGAGTATTTCTCCTTTATTTAGCTCTCTAGTTCCCGAGTGACTTCTTCTGTCTTGTGGTGTTATCAGAGAACCCTTACTAGTGGAATAGTCTTAAATCGTAACACTCCCTCTTTTTTTTTTTGAAGTGTACTATACTGTTCATCAGTGACACCTTTACAATTACAGAGTCCCTAATCCTGAAATTCAAGAGGATGTCTGCGCACATTGGCATAACTATTCTGTGTGGTCCTCGATCTGTCACGGATGAACTGAACACCCTTAGTTGCCTGTTTCACTAAATCGGAAGCAGGGTGAATCTAGAACAATAGGACTCCTTCACAATGCTCTGTCTCAAGGTGTCATCATGTGGCACACAGATACGGCCTTGGTACCTCAGTAATCCATCATCATTGACCATAACTCAGACTGCGATCTCTCCTCTGCCTGGCTAACCATATCCAGTAATCTTTGATTGTTTCGCTATCCAGCTCAAATCTGGTCTAGTATACTTGGTTCAATCTGTAGGCTAACCATATATCCATGCTCAATCTCATCCATACTGATCCTGAGTTCGACGAATTTGTTCTAATAAGTCCCACTCTTTAATCATCATGTAGGACACCATACCCTTTCTGCTTAGGGCATCGACTACCACGTTCGCTTTGCCCGAATGATATAAGATCTCGCAGTCATAGTCTTTCTCCATATAATTAATGCTGTCATATCTTGAGTGCAATCACTACTGCAGCTAACTCCAAGTCGTGAGTGGAATGATTACGCTCGTGATCCTTTAGCTGACGGGATCCATAAGCTACCACTCTACCATGCTGCATAAGCACACGGCTGAGACCTTAGTGGGAAGCATCATTGTATACCATAAATCTCCCAGACCACTCAGAATGGTCAAGACTGGTGTCGTAGTCAACCGACGTTTGAGCTCTTAAAAGCTCTGCTCACACTACTCAGACCATATAAACTGAACCTCTTTACGGGTTAGTCTGGTTAATGGAACTGTTATCTGTGAAAACCCTTCGACAATCCGTCGGAAATACCATACTAATTCCAATAAGCTTCTGACCTCCATGACTGTCCTCAGTCTTTTCCATCTCAATATTGCATCTACCTTAGACGGATCCATTGGCACCTCGTCCTTAGATACTACATGTCCAAGGAATGCAATTTGTTCTAGTCAGAAAGCACAAGTACTAACTTTACCTTATAGCTTCTTTTCACGGAGAGTTTGGAGCACAGTCCTCAAATGTGATTCGTGCTCTTCTCGGGATCTAAAATAATTCAAGATGTCATTGATGAATACTATCATCAATCTATTTAAGTATTCTCGGAAGACATCGTTCATAAGACTTATGAATGCAGCTGGAGCATTAGTCAATCCAAAAGGGCATAACTAGGAACTCGTAGTGCCCATATCGGGTTTGAATTGCTGTCTTTGGTACATCAGCCTCCTTAATCCTTAGCTGATGATAACCCGATCTCAAATCTAACCTTGAAAACACTGAAGCCCCTCTCAACTGATCAAATAAGTTGTCTATCCTTGGCAGGGGATATTTATTCTCAACTGTTGCTTTATTCAAAAGCCTGTAGTCTATACATAGACAAAAACTACCATCCTTCTTTCTGACAAATAATACTGGTGCACTGCATGGTGACACACTAGGCCTTATAAACCCCTTATCGAGTAATCCTTACAACTGCTCCTTTAATTCTTTCAACTCTACCAATGCCATTTGGTAAGGTGTCTTGGAGATGGGTTGAGTATCTGATACTAGCTCAATGGCAAACTCAACTTCTCTCTCTATGGTAATCCCATTAAGTCCTCTAGGAATATTTCGAAAAATTTACATGTAAATTATGGTGACACAAACGAGTGTGTGGAACTTGGGTCACACAGTACATGTGCTTCTTGATTACAGACAAGGAGAGTACCTCGAATAACATTGGAGGATGTATCTGCAGTCTCCTGGTCATGGGCGTACACTCGACCCTGGGAGATAGGCTTCTTGCCATTTGTCCGCGGTTGTGGCTCTCCTCTATGGAGCCTGAGCCGATCTCTCTATCTGTCTAGGTGCCTCACGAGGTTCCTGAGATCTCATAAGTGGACACTCTCTCATCAGGTGTTCTGTTTCACCACATCTGTAGTAAATAAAGGTACCTACGCGACAAGGTCAAGTGTGAATATTGCCACATATCCTACATTGTGGCACTCTTATCTCAGGGCCTCTAATCATCCCTACGGCACCAATAGGAGTCTTGGGCTTACCAACCCTTATCTGAGGTCCTTCCAACCTCTGTCTCTTGGGCTGATCGCTTCTCAAATCATGTCAAGAAGTAACTGCTCTCTTTTCATTAACTCTGACTGATCACCTGAGATCATGCTTTGCTATCTCTTGGACTCGTCTCAGAGCATATCTGAAATCTACGTTATTTTGACCCAACAGCTTATCTCCGATCCCAGATCTCAGTCCCGCAAAAAATCTCTCTGTCTGGCGCTCGGGATCTCTAACTGTCTCTGGATCGTATCTCATCAGGGTTGTAAATCTATTCTCATACTTGTCCACTGTAGAACTTCCCTGTTACAAATCTAACAACTCTGCTTGCATCTTCCTCCGAGCTACAAGCGGTACATATTGCTCTCGGAATGCGACTAAGAAAGTATTCCATGTGATCTTAAGGGATCCTCTGCTAATATCGTCTGTGTGGATCTCCTCCAGAACTTAGCCTGTCCCTTTATCATTTAACCTGTCATAGTCACTCTCTCCCTATCAGTACACCCCAAAACTGAAATATCACCTCAATATCAACGATTCACTCCTCAGCCTTAACCGGGTCTTTAAGCCCTGTAAACTCTGAAGGATGCATACTCAAAAAAATCTCGCACCCTCTGAGTCTCTTTGTCATCCCTATACTAGGGAACTGTTGGCTGAGGGCTGGGGCTACTGGAGGAACTGGTGGGGGATGAGGATTAGGCATAAGAGTGGCTGTCTCTGTACTTGGTGTACGTACCCCAAACTGTTGGGTAAACATAGTGGTAAGAGCTGTAAGTCTTTCCCTCATATCCCGTACTATCTCCTCGAGCCTCCTTTTTCTATCAATAGGGCTCTCGGGTTGAGGGGGAGATGGTGGAGTGGGTTCAACTCGTCTCTGTCAACGGTCCCATCTACCACACATGATTAGCGATCTAATATTTGCACATAATCCATAAATTAAGTCATACTTTGACAAGTAAGCTTACTTTATTACCAGACATGCATAGACACATTGGGATGTAATACACTCTTATTACTAGACACGACAGTACTACACAACATTTGCTCTGATACCAAGAAAACTGTCACGCCCTGGAAGTGCGGAAAAATGGGGCTAATTTAAACTTTTTATCCATTAACTATGTTGTTTTCCTGTCCATGTCTAAATTTAAAATCTTTTCATTTTCCAGGATCTCATTACATCACATACATTCTATATATATAAAATCATTTACAACTATTACATCCCGACTATGATATACAATAGTGTCTATTCTGTATCACATGTCTGGAATATAAGTAAGACTGTACCTCAAGGTTACGAAAGTATCTGATGAAAGGTCGGACTACCTTGTCAACAACCACAGTCTCATATGTGCAGTAGACTCGCTATAGATAATCTGGGAGATGGAGAGGAGAGGGGTGAGTTTTTCAGACTCAGTAAGAGATACATTTAAAATAGCTTTAAATACTCAAAACATGGTACAACTCATGGTTTTACAAATCAACATACTTATGCAGTGAAGTAGAGATGCTTACATTTCTTAAAAGCAGTAAAAACATGCTTAAATCATAAGTTTACACATTATGCATCTTTTTAGTAAAACTCATACATAATATGCATATCACGTCGTGTAAACAAGTAAAAAGCATCTTAAAACTTAGTCATGCATATCATAACATGCTTATCACTTTAAAATGAAATCGTATTGTCATATGCACATTTCGTAAAACGTACTCATGGCTACCTTTAAAATCTCATCATAAAAATATGTGCTTAATAGCAAATCATAAAATAGGTAGCATGAAATGTGCGAAAACATATATATATCATTCCGTCAATTCATCATGTAGGGTCAGACAATCGTCTCATATACTAGTCTCGAAGGACATCATACATCTGGTCCCGTAGGACAAAATCATAGTACTCATGGCCATAGTACAGGGGAGCCGTGGGACTGGATCAGGGTCGTACGCTGCCCTATCTCTCGTGCACCACTAAATGGGGACTATACGCACGAACTCACGTGCATCACCAAGTGTGGTCTATACGCACGTTTCTCATATCAAGTCAGAGCCTGCCCGTTCCCTGGTCGTCGGCTAGGTAGATCCTCGATCGTCTCCATACGAGATCGACCCCAGATCCTCTGACTTTCTTCATATCATGCCTTTTTACCCCACAAAATCATTTTGGGCCTCTTACCCATTTTATCAAAATCATTTCGGGCCTCATACCCGTGTATTAAAATCGTTACGGGACTCTAACCTGATTTTCATAAATCATTACAGAACTCTAGCCCGTTTCTCATAGAAAATATAGTTTTCATAAATCGTTGCGGGACTCTAGCCCGTGTAAATATGAAAAGCATAGTTATCAAAGTCAATTCTTGGGACTCATACCTGTATCGTGAAAATATAGCTTAGAAGCTGTTTTGGGACTTTAACCCGTATCATGAAAACATGATTTCATAAAACATATCGGGACTTTAACCCGTAATCTCACATGAAAATACTATGCTTTCGTTTCAGAAGTGAAAAATCACTTTTATAAACAAATATGCTGTAAAATGTATCTCAATTATATAAAACATGCTGAAAACTCGGGAAATGGTTTTGGCTTTGGTTTAAATACCGTTGGAAATCCATTTCGTAAAATTTCATCCAATTCTCATACATAAACAGTTGGTAAGGACGTAGGAGTACTAACGCTACTCTAAATTATATCCCTTACCTCTTAGCGACTGATGTAGAGCACTTTCCTCGATGCTCGAATTTACCTCGTAAAACGTGTCGATAGACCGAGCTGCTGCAAAACAAGTTCAACTTATCACATACGGCTTAAATTCATTTCAACATATCCAAATATGTGATTATATCGAAGCTTTGACCAAAAGTTGACTTTTATCGATTTTACTCTTTTTGCACGGTTTTATCGGTATAAACCTCGTTTTAAATCGTATTTAATTCAATAAATATTTTTCTTATATTTATTACTGTCGATTTAGGTAATTGGGCCAATTTCTCTCTTATTGGGCCCGATTGCACCTTAATGGGTCTTAATCCGTTTTAAGCCCGTTTCCACTTATTAATTCTTTCATCGAGGCCTATTGGGCTCACTGGGCCCATCAGTACTTATTGGGCCTTTTTCTATACTCTTTGAATAGTCTGTATATCATTTACGACAATTTAATTAAAATCTCAATTTAATCCACTAAATGCGCAATTTAATCCGTAACTCGTAAAATAAACTTTTAATGCGCAATAATTACATAGATTGTCGTAAATGAGCTTTACTTACCCGAGATTTTACGATAGTGCGCAAATCGAAATTCGTTCGGGCTCACGTATGTGATTTATCATCGAACTGCACAATTTATATATTTAATTTCGGGTGAATTTTCGATCAAATATAATTTAAATATATTTTCTGAAAATTAAATCGGTCACTTTTGACCTCTTACCGACTTACCCGAAATTTGGTGTATCCCCAAAAATTTTTCCTTTTTCTCTTTTTTCTTTCCTTTTTCTCTTTTTTCCCTCTCTTTTTCGGCTGAACCGGTTCGGTCCGGTTCAGATCGGTTCAGTCTGCCGGTTTACCCCGGTTCGGCCGGTTCAGGGCCTCGCCGACCGGTTCTCCACCGGCTTCCATCGCCAGCAGCTCCGCTGGGTCGTCCGCAGCTCGAATCTGGCCTCGGCTTCGTCCAAGGCCGCCGAAAAGTGGCCGGTCCGGCTGTTCTCCTCTTCGCCGTCGGTACCCATTTCTCTTTCCGACGTTTCCGGCATTTGCCGACAGTTTCGCCGGTCGTGGCCGCCACCAACAAGCTCGCATGTGCCTGGGGAACGTTCGGCTGTGGTCGGTCGGGCCTGAATCGGCGCCGATCGCCGACTATTCCTCTTCTCTCCCCGTCGGTTTCTCTCCCTCGATCCGCCGGATTCCGGCGTCGGTGGGCTGCACCGCCGGTACCAGGGAGGTCGCCGGCCTCTCCTCTTCCATTTTTGGCCCTTTCACCCGGCCGTTGGTCGCCAGACGGCTCGCCGGTGGTCATCCTCAGTTTGCTTCGTTTTCTGTTTTCCTTCTCTGTCTCAATTCCCGATTTCACGATTTTCAGTTTTTTTTTTTATTATATTATATTATATTATATTTATTTTATTTTATTTTAATCAAATAAAATATAATAAATTGTACAAAATATCTTAACAATCATATTATCTTTAATTAATTAATTAATTTAATTTATTTTAATTATTTCGGTGTATTCCTCGCATATTTTCGGGATAATGTCCCGGGCGAAAATTACAAAAATTCGTAATATTTTCGTATCTTAACCAATTGAACTCGAAATTTCAAAATTTCTTCTTTATCGATCAAGATTTCCTAAATCCATATTTTTAATGAAGTTTCCTTATCGAATTTACACCGAAATTAGGATCTTTTGACCATTTTACCCTTCTACAAGTTTGGGATTAATTTAGACCGATTTTCCTTCTCGGACTCACTATCTTTTCTCATTTAAATTCTGTATCTTTTGTCCAACGATTTAAATCCCTTTTATTTAAATTATGGTCCCAAATAATGAACATAGTGGGAAAAATTCGGGTTTCACAGAAACGACTGAGTTTCATCCAGATTTAATTTTTCTGCACATTAAAGAATTTTAATTAAATAAAAGGGGATAATTAATAAAATAATATGAGGATTAAAATAATTAATTAAGAAATTAAGCAAAAATAATTCTATTAAAAATAGAATTATCAATTATGCAAACACAGTGAATGTACAGTCAATGACAAGTGATCATTCCTATAAGTTTGCATTTCACTTCTCTCTCCACTAATGTAGTCACACTTAACCAAAGATCAATAGGACTTCATTCAGCTTGTAATCTAAGGTGAGGGCTAAGGTATGATAAAGTCGATTTAGGTTTAATTACCCCTCAACATGCATTACTTCTAGGATCTTTGATGTGAGAGCTCATAATTATTTCTCCCAAACTTATTCATTTTGCTAAACATTTTTATTCTATTTTTGTATTTTTTTTTTTTTGAATTTCACTATCACCTATAACCCATATGTACATAGCTCAAGAAATATCCTAGTGAATTTACAGCTTTCAAGGTAAGGGATAGGAAAAGAGTGTTTAAGTTAAGGAAAAATATGCAGGTGTATTTACAGAGAAAAGCTTATTTGGCCTAGATGGGTGACTAGGGGTAAAATATGTACAAGGATGGTTAGAAAGGCTCAAACGATCCAAAGATGGCCTAAATCATCTCCCTAATTAAGTGTGATCTAATATTTCGCCTCAAGATAAGATCAAACAAATTCTATAATATGATGCACAAAATCAACTAAACAAATGCAATCCTATGTCCACATAAGCTTTCTTTAAATAAATATACAGATTCATGATATGACATGTGCATAAAATGAGGAAATCACTATCAGAATCAAAACAAAAGCAAGAATTCAACTTCATGCTTTTCCTATAATCATGCTTCTTATTCAATCACAGCCAGACTAAATCATGAGGTTATATCATCAGAATATGGAAAAATCATATGCTAAGTGCTAAATCATCCCAAAATCAAGTAAAGTAAGCTCATATTTTCAAAATTGTTTTACAATTTTTGCCCAAAAATTTTCAAAAATGCTAAAGTGAATCCTCACCCCCAAACTTAAAGTGCACAGTGTCTTCAATGCAGATAATATAAGAATTGAAGCTCAAAAATAGAATACTCCCCTATCTGATAATGAAGCACATGTGAAGCTTCATGAGAACATGATTTTGCAAAAGCTATCTGTAAAAGAAACAAAGAAAGAAACAACAGAAAAGAGAAAAAGAACTGTACAAAAAGTGAAAAGAAAAAGAAAGCAGCATAAAATGAAGTAAAGCTAATTAGCAGGATCAGAAGCAGGAGGATCAACCAAAGTGGTAATAGAATGTGTTGGCTCTACCGAGAGGGGGGGTGAATCGGTTTTCTAACAATTATGACCGATTTTAAATTAATCGCAATTTAAACACAAGTGATAATGAATAAAACAGTGCAATATAACAATTTAATGCAAAGAGAGGGAAAGAGAAACAAACACAGCAACTTATAGAGGTTCGGCCAACTCTTGCCTACGTCCTCTCTCCTTGACCTTCTTGTCAAGTGGTTTCTTTCTCTCTTTCAATAGAGTTTACAAAGTTCCTTTTACAGGTTAAGGAATAACCTCTCTACCCTTAACAATACAGAAAATGTATTCACCCTTTTACAATAACACTCACTGAGGAACAATCCTCTTTTCTTTTAAGGTGAGGATGAATACAGAATAAGGCTTTTCAGTGGGTAGGACTAACAAAGCTTGTAGTACTTAAGCTTGTACAATAAATCTCAATTAATCAGCAATAGAGATACAAGGAATGAAAGAATTAAAGCTTGAGAATGTTTGGAATGTTCAGTGATAGTCTCTCTCTTTTTGCTTTGTCTTCAATGCTTGGTTATATACTGAAGGTTGGGTAGTTGGAGCATTTAATGCAGTTTTTCCCGTTGAGATTTGAAGAAAATAGCCGTTGGGAACCTCCAGTGGTCAGACAGATCGATCTCCTATCTTGGCCAGATCGATCTCCTAGTTTTAAATCCTGCAATGACAAAGCACAAATACACAGGGAGATCGATCTCATACATTACCAGATCGATCTGTTAGTTTAAATAGGCAGAGGCAGATCGATCTGTCGAATAGGCAGATCGATCTCCTATCCTCTCTGTTTGAGGCAAGATCGATCTCTCAATACACCAGATCGATCTCTTAAGCTCTCTGACTTTGAGCAGATCGATCTCTTCCTTACCAGATCGATCTCCTAAGTTCTCTGACTTAGAGCAGATCGATCTCTTAACCCTTGCAGATCGATCTTTTTTTACCTTAAACCCTTTACACCGTTTTAAGGCTTGCCAGATCGATCTCTTCCATCATGAGATCGATCTCTCATCAAATATAAACCCAGGAGATCGATCTCTCATACCCCAGATCGATCTCTCATCAGCAGAACTCTAAGTTCTGGTCCTGATATCTTCTAAACATGTTTGTATACCATTTTAACATTATTGTATTAACTTGTTTTGTCATTTCAAAATACATTAACTCAACAATCTCCCCCTTTTTGATATGACAAAACTCATCCAATAAACATGTTTAGTGAATTTGCAAAGTTCCCCCTTTTTGTGAGCTTTTGACTTTGTTAAAGATTTAACTCATCCTTAGTTAAATCTTAACTCCCCCTCAATTAAATCATCCTAAAACTCCCCCTTAATTAAATCATCCTAACTCCCCCTCAATTAAAGCATCCTATCATCCTTTTAAGCATTTAACATAAATCACAACAACATGCATGTTTCTTATCATGTTTCTTATGTTTCTTCTCCCCCTTTTTGTCATATCAATCACACATAGTCATTAACTCACAAAATGCAACATTGTCAAAACCATGGCAGTTCAAAATCAACATTGACTCACAAAATGCCACATTTTCATAAACAATCAATTTATATTGCATTCAAGCAAATTCAGTACAAAAAGCAGTGCAGAATGATATAACTAAACTAAACCATACACCTAAAGCCTAATGTGATGGAGGATCACGATCCAAAAGCTCCTCAACATGCGTGCGCGTCACTTGAAGTTCATCGAACATTGCCTCTTGAGTTTCTTGAAATTTATCGAACATCGCCTTTTGAGTGTCTTGAATCCTATCCACTCGTTGAGTCAATTCGGCAAACATACGCTGCTGAGTGGTATGTCCTTCATCGATCCTCTGACTGAGGTCGCTTATCATCTTCACGATCAGCTCCAAGTCAGCAGGAGACGATGTTTGTGCAGTTGGCGCAGCTGTTGAAGATGACGGTTCAGGAGCTGGTACTGCAGATGGGTGTGCTGGTTCAGCAGTGAGGTCCTCCTCAGCCTCAGCAGGTTGCTGTTCTTGCTTTTTCGTCCACTCTCCCCGGAAATCTTTGTAGTACCCCATATGATGTAGGGTCCCAATATTAAGCTCGCTTTTAGGAGATGGAAGTTCGCCAGTTTCGCCGCTGCAGTCGATGCCAAGGCGACGGAGAAGATAAGCCACCGGTTGTGGAAAAACTATTGTGGTAGCTTGGCCACGCACAATCTTCAGCCAATCCTCGTATATAAAGTGAGGGAGGTTTGGTTTTTGGCTGGTGGTGTGAATGTGATGGAGCCAAAACCGATCTAGACGCCTGACGGTTGAGTGACGGGTACCGTAAGGGTGGAGATTCCAGGAGATTATGAGGTGGAGTAACCGAAGGTGCATTGGAAGGTTACTCGCCTTGTCCCCATGGAGTTCAAACGCAAAGGGGACTTCCTCATCCTCATTAGTTAAGCCTTCATCGCGTATATCAAATACTTTGGCTATAACTTCAGAATCAATTATTATTGATTGACCCATGACGAAGGTTTTGAAGGCAAGGATTTTACAGGTGTCATCGGGGTCATATACGAGTTCGGCATTGGAAAAGAATGCGCGAACGAGATTTGGAGGGACAGGAGTGTTGATTCTCAAGAATTTCACCCAACCAAATTCCTCAAATTTTGATAGGTATGGAAAGTCTATGTGATTGAGGAAGGAAAAATCAATGGTGCGCCAATGCTTGATTGGCATAGTTGAGAAAAATTCCTCATACCGCTTTCTTTTGGCTGGTGTTCTAAAACACCGATTGAAAGAAGCGAGTGGAGGTGGAGTGGGTTGGGAGGAAGAACCTGCCTCTACATTGGGTCTAGGTGGTTTGGTTCCTGCTCTCTTAAGCCTAGGCATTATTCTAGACTCTAGATTCGTCTAAGCCAATTCAAAAATGATAAGAGCAATGAAACAGTACCTAGGATTGCCCTAGAATGAAAATCAACGCAAATCAGAGAAAATTTTTGAGAAATTAGTGAGAAATGTAGGTTACTATATCGGAATACGACACTGGGATGCAGGAATGACCGTACGAAGATCGATCTGAGGAGGAATTGAAGAAGAGGATGCGAGGGAATTGGAGTATTTTGAATTTTAGGTTTTGGGAGATTTGGGGATTTTTCGCGGCTATTTATACTCCAAGGCATAGGAGATCGATCTGTCGAGGCGACAGATCGATCTGGTACTCCCAGAAGCGAAGAGAGATCGATCTATCGTAGGGACAGATCGATCTGGTCGCAAACAGAGGCTTAAGGAGATCGATCTGTTACATGCACAGATCGATCTGTAGAATGCGGAAGCTTGATGAGATCGATCTGTCGTGGGGACAGATCGATCTTCCTTTAGACAGAGACGTAAGGAGATCGATCTTATGGTTAGAAGATCGATCTGCTTAGCTTAACCTTGATAATTTAGGCTTGTTTAAGGGATAGAGATCGATCTAATCTCAAGGGG
The DNA here is from genome assembly GCA_033439115.1 of Firmiana major. NCBI lineage: Eukaryota > Viridiplantae > Streptophyta > Magnoliopsida > Malvales > Malvaceae > Firmiana > Firmiana major. The sequence goes on along the minus strand of CM065907.1, from coordinate 34,322,959 downwards.
ATCGATCTCTCATCCTTTTTGCCAGAAAAGCTTTGCAAGAAATCATTTAAAATCAATTTGAGACCAAGATTTTTGAAACAAAAAAAAAATCCTAAGGCTTATCCATGAGTCCTAATTCACCTCTAAGGATACAAAACCTATCTCTATCAAGGGGTTTGGTGAATATATCAGCTATTTGATGTGTAGTATCAATAGACTCTAAGATTATATCCCCTTTTTGTACATGATCTCTAAGGAAGTGATGTCTAATTTCTATGTGCTTGGTTCTGGAGTGTTGAATAGGATTCTTAGACAGATTAATGGCACTGGTATTATCACATTTAATAGACACTTGTTTCATGTCAATACCATAATCTCTCATTTGTTGTTTAATCCACAACACTTGAGCACTACAACTACCAGCTGCTATATACTCAGCTTCAGTTGTGGACTGAGCTACACTGTTTTGCTTCTTGGAGAACCAAGAAATTAACCTATTTCCTAGGAATTGGCAAGTACCTGAAGTACTTTTCCTATCTATTTTGCAGCCTCCAAAATCAGCATCTGAAAATGCATGAAGGGCAAAAGTGGAGTCTTTGGGATACCAAAGTCCTAGTGAGGGAGTATCTTTGAGGTATCTAAAAATTCTCTTAGTTGCCAATAGATGTGATTCCCTAGGAGAGGATTGAAATCTAGCACAAAGGCATACACTAAACAATATATCTGGTCTACTTGCAGTTAAATAAAGCAATGATCCAATCATAGACCTATAGAGTTTAGTGTCTACACACTTACCACCTTCATCTTTGTCAAGCTTGATGTTGGTGCCCATTGGAGTGGCTTGAGGTTTGCAACTCTCCATTCCAAATCTCTTGAGCAAGTCCTTGGTGTACTTTGCTTGATTGATGAAAGTTCCATCCTTTGTTTGCTTCACTTGAAGTCCCAAGAAGAATGTGAGTTCTCCCATCATGCTCATCTCAAATTCCCCTTGCATGATCTTAGCAAACTCTTGACATAAAGACTCATTAGTTGAACCAAAAATAATATCATCTACATATACTTGTACAACTAGTAAGTCCTTATTTTTATTTTTGATGAATAATGTGGTGTCTACCTTTCCTCTTGAGAATCCTTTTTCTATTAAGAACTTTGACAACCTTTCATACCAAGCTCTAGGAGCTTGTTTTAACCCATAAAGTGCCTTAGACAATTTGAAAACATGTTCAGGAAATTCATGATTTTCAAATCCGGGAGGTTGCTCTACATAGACTTCTTCATTAATGAAACCATTCAAGAATGCACTCTTTACATCCATTTGATATAACTTGAAATCTTTATAACATACAAAGGCAAGTAACATTCTTATTGCCTCTAATCTAGCTACCGGTGCATATGTTTCATCATAGTCTATGCCTTCCTCTTGTCTATAGCCTTGAGCAACTAGCCTAGCCTTATTCCTTATGATCACACTATTTTCATCCATTTTGTTCTTGAATATCCATTTAGTTCCAATTATTGAGTGATCATTAGGCCTTGGAACTAGTTTCCATACTTTGCTTCTCTCAAATTGATTTAACTCTTCTTGCATTGCTAGGAACCAATTATTATCCTCTAAGGCTTCATTGACATTCCTATGCTCTATTTGAGATACAAAGGCTATATATTGGCACATATTCCTTAAGGATGACCTAGTTCTAACTCCAAGAGTTGGATCTCCTACTATTTCACAATCTTTTACATATCCTAACTCTCTTGGTGCTCTAGGTTCTCTTTCTAAAACTTCTATTTCTTTTTCATCTTCTTTATTCAAATCAAGCTTTTCTAGAAAGTCATCTTCTAAGCCTCCATCAAATATCTCAACATTTTCATCATTGTTGGTTGAATCTTTAGATATATTATTTGATTCATCAAATATAACATGAATAGATTCTTCAACCATTAATGTTCTTTTGTTATAAACTCTATAAGCCTTTGAATTCAATGAATATCCTAGAAATATTCCCTCATCACTTTTGGCATCAAATTTTCCTAAATTATCTTTTCCATTATTTAGAACAAAGCATTTGCAACCAAAAGGATGGAAGTAACTAATATTAGGCTTCTTTCCTTTGTAGAGCTCATAAGGAGTTTTCTTTAGCATGGGTCTTATCATAGCTCTATTGATTATATAACATGATGTGTTTATAGCTTCAGCCCAAAAGTACTTTGGCAAGTTATTTTCACATAACATGGTCCTAGCCATCTCTTCCAAAGTCCTATTTCTTCTCTAAGGCTTCATTTTTTACTCTCAAAAAGAACACCCAAGTGTACCTAGTGTAATCATCAACTATTACAAAACCATAGTGTTTCCCACCTAGGCTAGTGGTTCTAGTTGGTCCAAATAAGTCTAAATGCAGTAATTGAAGAGGCCTAGTGGTGGATACACTATTCTTAGGCTTAAAGGTTGTTCTCTTGTGTTTTCCTTTAACACAAGCTTCACATATTTCTTCATGATTAAAGGATAGTTTGGGTAAGCCTATGACTAGATCCTTTCTAGCTAATTTGGATAGCACATGCATGCTAGCATGACCTAGTCTTCTATGCCATAGCCAAGATTCCTTTTTGTTATCTACCATTAAGCATAAGTTTTCGTTTTTGAGTTCATTAAGGTAGACTATATATATGTTACCTTGCCTATGACCTAGAAGAAGAATTTTATTTGACTTAGGATCTATAACATTACATTTCATGCAATCAAAAATTACTTTGTAACCTTTGTCACAAAGTTGACTAATGCTTAGCAAGTTATGCTTTAGACCCCTAACAAGTAATACTTTTTCTAAAGAGAAATGATTATTACCTATTGAGCCACTTCCTTCCACTTGGCCTTTGGAGTTGTCCCCAAAAGTGACTTCTCCACCAATTTTCGATTTGAAGGAATTGAAATAGCTTTTATCACCCGTCATGTGCCTTGAGCATCCACTATCTAAGTACCAAGCTTCTTTTGTTTTAGCTTTGTGGCTATGCTCAATCACCTACAACAAAAAAAAATAAACCCACTCAAGTCTTAGGTACCCAAATTCTCTTGGGTCCTTGGAGGTTAGTAAATGAAATTCTTGATCCCATTGGGATCCATTTTGCTAATGCATTGCAGTCCTTGGAATGAATTACCTCTTTTGGAATCCATATCCTTTTTACAATTTTTCCTTTAAGATTCCTCATCTTTTTAGTGCAATAATGTGACTTATGTCCCTTCTTATTACAATATGACCAAGTAATTTCAGGTTTATTCATGCTCTTCCTAGCCATAAAACTCTTAAGATGGGTCTCCCTACTTTGTGCATTATACCCTAAGCCATTTTTGTCGAAAAATGCCCTTTGGGTTTCTAACATGCTATCTAGCTTTTGTTGCCCCATGTGAAATCTATTAAAGGAGTTATGTAAATTGCTATTTTTCTCCTTAAGATCACCAATTTCTAGATTTGCAATCTCTAGTTTCTCCTCACATTCCAATTTATCTTTTAACATTATCTCATTTTCCCTTTTTAGTTTTGATATTAACTTTTTATACTTCATGCTCATAGATTCATACTCTAATGCTAAATCATCAAATGCATCTTGCAGTTCATCAAAAGAGTATTCATTGATATTAGAAGTTACCTCATCATCATCAATAGCCATGAAGCATAGGTTGGCAATGTCCTCATTTGATTCATCATCGGAGCAGTCACTGTCACTCCATGTTGCGACCATTGCCTTCTTTTTATGAAACCTATCATTGGATCTTTTGAGGAGAGGGCAGTTAAATTTTATGTGTCCAGATTTTTTACATTCATAACACACAATAGAGTCTTTTCTACCTAATTCCTCTTGTTCTCTCCTATTGTTTCTCCTATTGCTATTGCTAGTTCTCATCCTCATGAATTTATTAAATCTTTTGGCAAACATTGCCATCTCAATATCCTCCTCACTGCCACTCTCATTTTTAATTTCCTTTTCAGCAGTGGATTTTAGAGCAACACCCACTTTCTTGGGTGGCTCTTCATTTCTTTTAAGCTTCATCTCATAAGTTAGCAAGGAACCTATTAATTCATCTAAGGACAGTGTGTGTGGATCCTTAGATTCCTCTATTGCTGTCACTTTAGCTTCCCATGACTTAGGTAAGTTATTTAAAATCTTCTTTACCATTTCAATGTTAGAATATATTTTTCCTAAAGATTTTAATCCATTAATTATATCTGTAAACCTAGTGAACATATCACTAATGGATTCTTCTTCCTTCATTCTAAAGAGCTCATAATCATGTGTGAGCATACCTACTTTTGTCTCCTTCACTTGGGTTGTACCCTCATGAGTTATTGCCAATTTATCCCATATTTGCTTGGCATTATCACACCCGGAGACTCTATTATATTCATTAGGACCTAAAGCACAAAATAATGTGTGCATAGCTTTAGCATTTAGTTGTGCACATTTAATGTCATTAGAATCCCATTCATCTTCTTCTTTGGGAATATCTCTTCCCTCTATTTTCTTTGTAGGGATTTGAGGTCCCTTAACTATAATTCTCCATACTTCATAGTCATTTGCTTGAATGAATAGCATCATCCTAGTCCTCCAATATGAATAATGTTCACCATTGAACATGGGAGGTCTAACCGTGGAGTGCCCCTCTCCTATCAAACTAGTTGCTACATTGTTAAGAGCCATTTGATCGTTTTTACTCTTAGGAAGTTGTTCCTACGTGATTAAAGAGTCCTAGCTCTGATACCAATTGTTGGCTCTACCGAGAGGGGGGGTGAATCGGTTTTCTAACAATTATGACCGATTTTAAATTAATCGCAATTTAAACACAAGTGATAATGAATAAAACAGTGCAATATAACAATTTAATGCAAAGAGAGGGAAAGAGAAACAAACACAGCAACTTATAGAGGTTCGGCCAACTCTTGCCTACGTCCTCTCTCCTTGACCTTCTTGTCAAGTGGTTTCTTTCTCTCTTTCAATAGAGTTTACAAAGTTCCTTTTACAGGTTAAGGAATAACCTCTCTACCCTTAACAATACAGAAAATGTATTCACCCTTTTACAATAACACTCACTGAGGAACAATCCTCTTTTCTTTTAAGGTGAGGATGAATACAGAATAAGGCTTTTCAGTGGGTAGGACTAACAAAGCTTGTAGTACTTAAGCTTGTACAATAAATCTCAATTAATCAGCAATAGAGATACAAGGAATGAAAGAATTAAAGCTTGAGAATGTTTGGAATGTTCAGTGATAGTCTCTCTCTTTTTGCTTTGTCTTCAATGCTTGGTTATATACTGAAGGTTGGGTAGTTGGAGCATTTAATGCAGTTTTTCCCGTTGAGATTTGAAGAAAATAGCCGTTGGGAACCTCCAGTGGTCAGACAGATCGATCTCCTATCTTGGCCAGATCGAACTCCTAGTTTTAAATCCTGCAATGACAAAGCACAAATACACAGGGAGATCGATCTCATACATTACCAGATCGATCTGTTAGTTTAAATAGGCAGAGGCAGATCGATCTGTCGAATAGGCAGATCGATCTCCTATCCTCTCTGTTTGAGGCAAGATCGATCTCTCAATACACCAGATCGATCTCTTAAGCTCTCTGACTTTGAGCAGATCGATCTCTTCCTTACCAGATCGATCTCCTAAGTTCTCTGACTTAGAGCAGATCGATCTCTTAACCCTTGCAGATCGATCTTTTTTTACCTTAAACCCTTTACACCGTTTTAAGGCTTGCCAGATCGATCTCTTCCATCATGAGATCGATCTCTCATCAAATATAAACCCAGGAGATCGATCTCTCATACCCCAGATCGATCTCTCATCAGCAGAACTCTAAGTTCTGGTCCTGATATCTTCTAAACATGTTTGTATACCATTTTAACATTATTGTATTAACTTGTTTTGTCATTTCAAAATTCATTAACTCAACAGAATGCTGATGGTCAAATCCTCTCCCAAAATAGTGCTTAAGTCCTAATGATTTTTTTATTACTTTAAAATTTTTGATTTTTTTTCACAAAGAGAGAAAATTAACTACCCTAAATTATTGCTCTAAATATTTACAACCTAGATATGCACAAAACTAGAATTATACCTAAGCAAAATTTCACTGATATTAGTTAATGCCTAATCGTGATTCCCAGGCAACGTCGCCAAAAACTTGATATGCAACGTCCTAAGTGACCTTAGACGTGTAAACCGCAAGTGCACAGGTTGTACAAGTAATAACGGGAATTGAGTCCCAGATTATCGTCCCACAGAGAATACAGTTAGCCTAACTAAGTACCAGTTAATTTTACCCTAAGTATATCCTAGCAAATTATAAATATTAAGAGGGTGATACTGCAAAAGAAAAATACTGAAGCTAGAATTAATTAAGATAAATGGATTAAAGATGCAAATAAGAAATTAAGGAAATTAAGACATAAAAAATCCTAATATGAAAATAAAACTGCATGTGTTTAATCTAATTAGTTAACAAAACTAAAAATGCAAAGTAAACTAATCCTAAGGTTTAAAAAATAAAAATAAAAATTTCAAAAATTCGTAAATCTAACTTTTAAACCTAAATGCTTAAATTGGTAACCGAAACTATATCAAGCTATGATTAATTAGTAACTTAATAAAATGCTTAAAATAAAAATAAAATCTACTCTAATTGATGCATTAAATCTTAAATATATGCATGAAAATAATTAAATTAAAATTTCAATTGCATAAAAAGAAAGAAACTAAAATTTAATCTAGACTAAAATCTAAAGCTATTAAATTTGATGGTCTTAAACATATGTAATTTAATTAGACTATATTATCTAAACTAAGTAAAGAGTGCACTAAATTAAAATAAAGCTAACTACTAACAATAATAAAGTTTTAATCTATTGCTAACAATACTTCAAAATAAAATATAAACATAAAAAAACAACACCATGCAATACTATTGGCTCCACGTATCTGCTCTGCCATGCACCAAATTGCAACTAACTTTCTTTGTTGTACTGTCTCTTGCTTCAGTCACGCCACCATGCCATCCAGCACATGTCCTTGCTGTTTCCAGCATCCATTCAATCTGCAGTAGCCTCCTACTGCTTGCCAGCAGCAGCCAATACGTGCAACAGGCTGCTACCATACTCTGCAGTACATAACACACCGGAGAATGTCATGTTAAGGGTAGCAGCAGCAATCCAACAATACCAGCTGCTGCCTTAGTCACCACGTTCTGCAGCTGCTCAACACGGATCAACCCTTCAGCATAGCAATCGTGGGTTGCCAGCTACTCCAAGAACAGAGGCATTCCACGCTTCTGGTCCAGCAAATGCAGTCACAACAATGAACCTAAAGGCAGCGGTGAACCAAACTAGAAATGGCAGAACACGTTTGAACAAGAAAACATTGTAGATGTAAAAAAAAATGCATAAACCTTGCTAAATGAAAAGAAACGAAATTTATAGAAATATTAAAAGGGACTTTGAAAGTATAAAAGAAAGTCAAGAGTAGGAAAAGGAGTGGTCGTGTACCCAGCTGTAAACACCACAAAATTCTTATATTTAATTAGACTATATAAGAAGAAAAATAATATGTCTTAATGGAAGTGGGAATATTCGTTGTAGGGCTCGAGGAGTATGGGAGTCGAGAGCCCCGTGAATGACAGAGAGCCCAAAATACAGGAAGTGATGAAGTGAATGCAAGCATGGAGGGATTGACAATAATTTTGATGTAAAAACTTATATCGGGGATTTATGAGGAATGAAGAAATCTCAAGAATATTTCATTCCCGAAATAATGAAAATTTCATGGAAGGCATGAATATTGTGACATTGGATAAATTATAGAAGAAAATGTATGTATATATATATATATATATATATATATATATATATACTAGACAAATTTAAAAATAGATAGATAATAATGTAAATATATAACAAATATATATATTAGGTAATATATAGTATGTAATATATAATTATTAAGAAAAAAAGAAATGAAATGGAAACAAACAAAATAAAAGACAAAAAAAATAATAATAACACTAAACAACAAACAAATAATATATATATATATATATATGTTAATAATATATATATAGTATTGTACGAAATTGGCTTTCAAAGAAAGCCAATTCCATTTGCTGCAAATTGAAAAAAACAAAGGTATCCTCTGCTGGGCGGGAAAGCAAGGAAAGAAAAGAGGAGAAAGAAAGAGCTGGTCGGCTGAGGGAGAAAGAAGGAAAGAAAGGAAAGAAGAGGAGAGCTGGCTAGAGAGGAAGAAAGAAAGAAAGAAAAGAAAGGAAAGAAAGAAGGGGAGAAGAGAAAAACTGGTCAGCCGAGGGAGAAGGGAAGAGAAGAAAGAAAGAAAAGAAAAGAAAAGAAATAAAGAAGAAAGAAAAGAGAGGAAGAAGACCAAGCAGAATCGGGGCTGGAAAACAGAAACAAGAACTGAGAGGCTGGCCGATCAGAGGAGAAGCAAACCGAGAGGGGGCTGAAGGAAGAAGCAAAGACCGAGGAAAACTGAAGCAAAAGACACGATTGAAAGAGAAAAAAAAAACTTAAGCTGTCGGGCTCGGTCATTTTAGGGTGTAGTCCTCGGGTGGAATAGGGCGGTTCAAAAGGAGAAGAAGTGAGGGATAGGAGATTTTCTTGGCTAAAACAGAGTACTAACCTCTGATTCAAGAAATGAAAACAGGAAATGAGGCTAAGAGACGAGAGGTGAGGAAGAAGGAAGTAGAGAACTGTTTCAAAGCTTTGTCGTTTTCTCCATTGAGGGTACAGTAGTTGTTAAGCGGCAAGAGACAAATGTGAAGGTTCTGGACCAAGCCACTCTCCGCTGTCTGAAGTTTTTAAGTGTGGAAGAAGTTGCGGTGAAGACCTGAGGCAGAGCATTTTGCTTGATTTAAAGGCTGATGGTGTTGGTGATGGAAGAACACGGAAGGAAAGAGCGAAGTCGAGAGTGTGAGGCATGAAACAACAGCTTTCAGCAATCCTTGGAGCAAAGGGGGTTTTTGGAAAGCACACCTCGAGCTGCTGTTTTGTGAGACAACAAAACTTGCTCTTAAGCCAAACAAGGCATAGGTTGGCTTGGAAGAGTGCAACAAAGGGGCTGCGAAAATTACATAGAAAAGAGAAAAAAAAAGGGGAAAGCTGGAAATTGGAAAAGAAAAGGTAAAATATATATATATATATATGTATATTTAATGTACATGTATATATATGTGTTGTATTTATAAGCATGATAATGTAAATTAGATTAGATATGGAAAATAAATGGGAAAGATGAGAAGTAGACAAATAAATAAATATATGTGATAATGAATAATGAAAACAAATAATATATATATATATATATGTGAATATATATATATATATATTTGTGTATATGCATATAGGTGTATATAATAAATGTGTATGTTGTATATGTACATACAAAAAAATAAATAGTAATAAAAATATATAAACACACGCAATAGCCTAGGTATATACAATTATACGTACACACGAGGTAGTAACGAATAGGTTACGACTTTGACGCATTTCAGACAATTTGTATAACTAGGATACTAAGTATACAAACTTCGGTGTAGGAGAATCGTAGGAGGAGTTAGGGGAGACACTGGGAGGCGTCATTACTCGGACGCGATATATTTGATAAATCGAGGTAAAGGGTACCATTTAACTCAGCTCTGATAATGCATTCTTGTTTCATCGATAAAAGATTTTATGAAGGAGCATATAATTTGAAATGATTTATCACTGCTTTCATACTTGTGAAACTATTTACGAAGCATGTTTTAGTTTTAAGAAATATTCCCCGGGTACCTCTATGTTATGAAATGAATTTTTCCTAAGGTATGAAACGTATGGAAGCTTTACATTTATTTATGATTTTATATCCATATTATTAAAGAAACTTTTGACAATTTCAAAAGCATAGAAAAAAGGGAAAAGGGGAAAAAGAAAAGAAGTTTTTGAGACTATAGGCTTCATGCATGGTTACTTCTTGTGGTGTTCCTGCTCCACCACTTGAGTTCCGGTACGTAGGGCCCCTGTAGCACTTGACTCAACCTGTGTAGAAGATGTCGTGCTACTGGTGGTTTATGATGATGTTTTCGGTAGTATCTCGTGCCCGAGCAACACGTAATTATGTTTCCCACATGGAGAGTGCCTTTGGTGCCCGTGTCCTAGCTAGGTGCTAGTGAAAGTAAGTAAGATAGATACTACCCATATTTTATGAAAGGACTGTACGACCTTGATCCAGTCTACAGCCCCCTTACCATGACCATAGGAATTATGACTCTCTACGGAGAATGACACGTATCGCATAACTTAGTTATAGCCTAGTCTCCTCGATTTGATTATGAATGTCGACTATGATGAATGAATATGTGTTTTCATGAGATTTACGATAATTGATTATGAACAGATATGTTTTATGAAATGTTTATGAACATGATGATTTTAAGAACTCATCCATGAACAAAGAAAAGTTTGTAAAATAGTTAAGCATGTTATTTGTTTTAAAGACACGCATGCTTTATGATTTTTGTGATGACTATTTATGAAATGACAATTTATGTATCACATTGAAGATTGGTTTTATGAAAAATTTCACATGCTTTTACATATCAGGACTGCTTTAAAAGTATTATCTTACTGGGCTTTTCCCCAAAAACTCACCCCTCTACCTTTCAGACTATTTGCAGTGATCTATAGGCGTTACTTGCCGCGTACACGACGTAGGCTGGTGGGAAAGAGCTACCCTATGCTACGTTTTGTGCACGCAGAAAGGTATAAAATTACATTCCTTTACCAGACATATTCGTATGCACAGACATATATCGAAAATATTTTGTTGGGATGTAATTTGTAAGGAAAACAATGTAAAGAATATTATTTTTGGGATTATATTTTGAGATGATTGGTATTGAATCGAAATGGATGTATTGAGTTGTAAATGTGGATTTAGAAAGTATGCTTGGTAGTTGTGGATATCTAGGAGTGTTTAAACAATTGATTTGCAGGTGGGTAGGCTCATATATAAGCCGTTATGCTGTCGAAATTTCTATCGGCCATATATGTCAAATTATGGAATTTAAATATAATTACGGATAAAGAATTAGGAAAAGTGATTTGACACTACACGGGAATACAACCTAAGTGAATAAGGGAATAAGTGGGTAAACCGAGTTTCAAAAAAAAAAATCCCCCAATTTTTAAGGGTCAAGGGTTATTACAGTTAAAGGTGGTATTAGAGCGGAGGTTGTCTAGTACTGTCAGTGTCAAAAATAAGGATAAAATTACATCCCAATGTCTGTGCTTGTCTGGTTGTAGGTAATGTATACCTAATGAATTTAAGATTTCATCTTTGGAATTATGCTCAGGTATTAGATCACTTGCATGATGAGTGGAAGACGAGGACACCCTCGGAAGCAGGCTCAACCACCTCCACCTCCTCCACCGCAGCCAGAGAGTCCCAATACTCGTATAGCTCAGTTTGAGAAGCGTTTGGAGTAGCGCCTCTAGTGAGGCTTGGAATCGATAGCTGCCATGGTTGCCCAACACCTAGGGGCAAATGTTTCTGATTCAGCTGGCACGGCACCAATTCCTACTCCAGTGCCAACTCCTTCACAAGCACCACCACCACCTCCTCCTCCACCAGTTCCTCTAGTACCTATGGCGCCTCAGCCTCCCATACAGGCCCTGAGGGAGGAGAGGGTTATCGGTAGGATGAGGGATTTCCTGAAGATGAAGCCTCCAACATTTAAGGGAATTAAGAATCCAGTAGAGGCTGAAGAGTGGTTGGTAGACCTCGGGAAGATCTTCGATTTTCTAGGGTGTTCTAATGTTGAAAAGGTTTCTATAGCCACGTACATGCTGAAGGGCCAAGCAGAGTATTGGTGGGGATCCACCAAGGTCCTTCTGACTGCTCAGCATCCGGTGATTAGTTGGGATGCATTCTCTACAGCCTTTAGAAATCAGTATGTTCCACGAGCTACCCAGCAGAAGTTGAGGATAAACTTTTTGAATTTGGTACAAAGTAGTATGACTGTGGATGAGTACAAGAGTAAGTTTACTATGCTGATGAGGTATGACCCGGAGACGTTCCACAATGAAGAGCGTCATACCGAGAGGTTTCTAGCAGGGTTAAGGCCAGCTATCCGAGACCAACTTTTGGGGTCATGGATTACTGAATTTCAGGATGCCCTGGGTAGAGCACAGATGATTGAGAGGGGTCTAACTGTCACACAGACAAAGTATGGCTTTAAGGGAAAAAACATGGATAAGAGTAAGCAGATAGAGTTTGTGAGACAGGATTTTTGGAGGGGCCAGCCCAAGAGGCAGAGGACAGATGAGTTTCGACCTAGACTTGATAGACCTATCATTCCAGTACGTGCCCTTCAGATTGCTAGAGGTCCGTAATAGTATAGGCCGTTGTGCAAAGAATGTGGGAAACTCCATGGAGGTGTGTGTCGTTTGACCACAGTGAGCTGTTTTGTGTGTGGACAGAAGGGACACATAATGAGGGATTGCCCACAGAACCAGGTTCCACAACCCCTAGAGCCACCATGTTAACCTGAGAGGCAAGCTCCCCAGAGACAAATCCCATAAAGACGGGCTACCGCAGTAGAGAAGGGTAAGAAACCTGTCAATCATGAGAGAGTCTTTACTTTGGACAGAGAGACTGCTGATGCCTCCATTGAGACCATTCAGGGTAAGCTTTTAATTTACAATCATGAGGTACATGTATTGTTTGATTCAGGTTCCACCTACTCTTTAATATCACCTCATTTCGCACGTAAATTGCATATTAAGCCTGAATCTCTAGATTTTACGTTACACGTTAGTACACCCATGTATAAATCACAAAAGACTGATATGGTGTGTAGAAATTTTGAAATCAAGGTAGGAGATAGGATCATATTAGCAGATCTAATCTTGTTGAGCATGTATGAATTTGATGTAATTTTAGGTATGGATTGGTTAGCCACCAACTGTGTAAGTTTAGACTGCTACTCTGAGATTGTAACCTTCTCTTTACCTAGTAAGTTTAATGTATGCTTTACAGTTAAGGAATAAAGTGTATGATTTTGACTATTGATGAAATTTTTTTGATGAACATGTTAATGTGAAGGTTATGTTGCATTCATCCTCGATACTAGTTAGGAATGTCCAAGTATTCAGGACATACCAATGGTATGCAAGTTCTCGAATGTGTTTCCTGATGAACTATCGGGACTACTACCGGAGAGAGAGTTAAAATTCATGATAGATTTGGCACCAGAGACTTAGCCAGTCTCGAAGTCTCCTTACCGGATGGCCCTTGTTGAACTTGAGGAACTGAAAAAGCAGTTGCAAGACTTGCTTGACAAAGGGTTCATTAGGCCAAGTGTATCCCCGTGGGGAGCTCTAGTATTATTTGTGCAGAAGAAGGATAGTAGTCTCAGGTTACGTATAGACTATAGGCTGCTGAACAAGGCCACAATTAAGAACAAGTATCCTTTGCCCAGAATAGATGATCTATTTGACCAGCTAAAAGGGGTTATGGTGTTCTCGAAAATTAACCTACGATCGGGCTATCACCAATTGAGGATTAAGAAGGAGAATGTTCTGAAGACGGCCTTCAGAATAAGATATGGCCACTATGAGTTCCTCGTGATGCCCTTTGGTCTAACGAATGCCCCAGCTACATTCATGAGCCTGATGAATGAGGTGTTCTGGGAGTATCTAGATCGGTTCGTCATTATTTTCATCGATGGTATTCTGATCTACTCAAAGTCCCGAGAGGAGCATAAGCATCATTTGGGAGTAGTGCTTCAAACTCTCAGAGAGAAGCAGTTGTATGGGAAGTTGGACAAGTGTGAGTTTTGGTTGGAGCAAATAGCATTTCTGGGCTATGTTATTTCTAAGGACGGGGTGTCAGTGGATCCATCTAAGGTTGAGGCAGTACTTAACTGGGAGAGGCTAAAAATTATTACAGAAATTTGGAGTTTTTTGGGACTAGCTGGATACTACAAGAGGTTTGTAGAAGGTTTCTCTAAGATTGTCGCTCCACTTACTAAGCTGATACGCATGGATGTTCCATTCAAGTGGACTGATCAGTGTGAGTAGAGTTTTGAAGAACTTAAGAAGAGGTTGACTACCGCCCCAGTCTTAACCATTCCTAGTGGGTCTGGAGGCTATGCAGTGCACAGTGATGCATTATACCAGGGCTTGGGGTGTGTACTTATACAGCATGGGAGAGTGGTCGTATATGGTTCTCGCCAGCTTAAGAACCATGAAAGGAATTACCCCACCCATGACTTGGAGTTAGCTGCGGTTGTTTTTGCTTTGAAGATATGATGGCATTATCTATATGGAGAAAGGTTTCAGATTTTTAATGACCACAAGAGCTTGAAGTATATATTTGACCAGAAGGAGTTGAATATGAGACAGAGACGGTGGATAGAGCTCCTTAAGGATTATGATTGTGAGATTCTGTATCACCCGAGCAAGGCAAACGTAGTGGCAGATGTTTTAAGCAGGAAGGGGATGATTTCTTTAATGATGGTCAGAGAATGGGAGTTGTTAGAGCAGTTTGCTAAACTCAGTGTTAGTGTGTAAACAACAGATGTTGGGTTCATAGCTAGCTTGCAGATTGAACCTAGTATACTTGATCAAATCAGAACTGGACAGAGGGGTGATCAGAAGTTATTGGACATGGTCAGTCAGGCAAAACAGGACGTACAGTCAGACTTTGTGGTCGGTGAAGACAGGATGATGAGATTTAGGGGCCGTATATGTGTCTTAAACGATGATGCCTTATGACAAATCATCTTAAAGGAGTCCCATTGTTCTCGGTACATCATGCACCTGGGAAGCACTAAGATGTACCATGATTTACGGAAGGTGTATTGGTGGGTCGGTATGAAAAGAGATGTAGTTGAGTTTGTGGCCAAGTGTCTGATTTGTAAACAGATTAAGATCGAACACCAAAGGTTTGCGAGATTACTTAAGTCTCTTCTAGTGCCTACTTGGAAATGGGAGCACATTACTATGGATTTCATTATGGGTTTATCAAGGACCCGAAAGGGGCATGATGCAATCTGGGTGATCGTAGATAGATTGACTAAGAGTGGCCACTTCCTAGCTGTTGTGATAATATATTTTGAAATGACAAAACAAGTAAATTCAATAATATAAAGATGATATAAAAACATGTTTAGAAGTTATCAGTACCAGAACTTGGTTTTCTATAGATGAGAGATCGATCTGGGTTATGAGAGATCGATCTCCTGGGTTTTCTATAGATGAGAGATCGATCTGGGTTATGAGAGATCTATCTCCTGGGTTTTCTATGATGAGAGATCGATCTCATTTAGATGTAAGATCGATCTGCTAAGCCTTGAACCTGTACAAAAGTATTGAGGAAGATTAAGATCGATCTATAAGGGTTATGAGATCGATCTGCCTAATACTGGAGTTGAGGAGATCGATCTGATCTAGGAAGAGATCGATCTCCCTTAAAGTAAAGACAGTAGATCGATCTGTAAGATCGATCTACACTCAAACAGAGGGATTGGAAGATTGATCTGCCTATTCGACAGATCGATCTCCCCTAACATGTTCAAATTGTAAGATCGATCTGCTCATATATGAGATCGATCTCCTTGTGTTATTTTGCTTTGATCTTGCAGGATTTATAACTAAGAGATCGATCTGGCCAAGAAGGCAAATCGATCTGGCATTCTACTGGAGGTACCCAACGGCTAGTTCTGCAAAAATCTCAACGGGAAAAACAGCATTTAATGCTCCAACTACCAATCCTTCAGTATTTAACCAATCATTGAAGACAATGAGAATAGAGACACTATTGCTGCACATTTCTTACATTCTCAAGAGTTTAATTCTTTCATTCCTTGTGTCTTCATTCCTCATTTATTGAGTTTGTTGTATACGCTTAAGTGCAAAAGCTGTAATTGTCCTACCCACATTAAAAGCTTGATTTTGTTTTCATCCTTACCTTAAGAGAGAAGAGGATTGTTCCTCAGTGAGATATAAATTGTAAAAGGGTGAATACATCTTTGTATTGCAAAGGGTAGAGAGGTTATTCCTTAACCTGAAAAAGGAACATTGTAACTTCTGTTGAAGGAGAGAAAGAAAGCACTTGACAAGAAGGTCAAGGAGAGAGGACGTAGGCAAGAGATTGGCCGAACCTCTATAAACGATTGTGTTTGTTTCTCTCTTCCCTATCTTGCATTAATTTGTTTAATTTCATTGTATTGCTCATTATCATTTGCTGATTAAATTAGGATTAATTTAAAATTTGCCATTAACATTAGAAAACCGATTCACCCCCCTCTCGGTAGAGCCAACAATTGGTATCAAAGCAAGGACTCTTTAATCACATAGGAACAACTTCCTAAGAGTTAGAAACGATCAAATGGCTCACAACAATGTAGCAACTAGTTTGGTAGGAGAGGGGCATTCTACGGTTAGACCTCCTATGTTCAATGGAGAACATTATGCTTATTGGAAGACTAGGATGATGTTATTCATTCAAGCAAATGATTATGAGGTGTGGAGGATTATAATTAAAGGACCTCAAATCCCTACAAAGAGACTAGAGGGAAGAGATATCCCTAAAGAAGAAGATGAATGGGATTCAAATGACATTAAATGCGCTCAGCTAAATGCAAAGGCTATGCACACATTATTTTGTGCCTTAGGTCCAAATGAATACAATAGAGTCTCCGGTTGTGACAATGCCAAACAAATTTGGGACAAATTGGCAATAACTCATGAGGGTACAACCCAAGTGAAGGAGACTAAGGTAGGAATGCTCACACATGACTATGAGCTTTTTAGGATGAAGGAAGGAGAATCAATTAGTGATATGTTCACTAGATTCACGGATGTAATTAATGGATTAAAGTCCTTAGGAAAAATATACTCTAATATTGAAATGGTCAAGAAAATATTAAATAGCTTACCTAAATCATGGGAAGCTAAAGTGACTGCAATTGAGAAATCTAAGGATCCTCACACATTGTCTTTAGATGAATTAATAGGATCACTACTCACTTATGAGATGAAGTTGAGAAGAAATGAAAAGCCACCCAAGAAAGTGGGAGTTGCTCTAAAATCCACTGCTCAAGAGGAGACTAAGAATGAGAGTGGTAGTGAAGAGGACTTGAGATGGCAATGTTTGCCAAAAGATTTAACAAGTTCATGAGAATGAGAGCTAGAGGTAGTAATAGGAGAAACAATAAGAGAGATCAAGAAGAGGTAGGAAGAAAAGATACAATTGTGTGTTATGAATGTAAAAACCCAGGACACATAAAATTTAACTGCCCTCTTCTTAAAAGGTCCAATGATAGGTTCCACAAAAAGAAGGCAATGGTGGCAACATGGAGCGACAGTGACTGCTACGATGATGACTCAAATGAGGACATTGCCAACTTGTGCTTCATGGCAATTGAGGATGAAAAGGTAACTTCAATCCTCAATGAATATTCTTTTGATGAATTGCAAGATGCATTTGATGATCTTGCATTGGAATATGAATGCATGAGTATGAAATATAAGAAAATAATATCTAAATTGAAGAAAGAAAATGAGTTAATTCTAGAGGACAAATTAGAATGTGAAAAGAAACTAGAAATTACTAATCTTGAAATTTGTGATCTAAAAGAGAAGAATAGTAATTTACATAATTGCTTTAATAGATTTTATATGGGGCAACAAAAGCTAGATAACATGCTAGAAACCCAAAGGGCATTCTTTGATAAAAATGGGTTAGGATATAATGGAGAAAGTAGAGAGACTCATCTCAAGAGCTTCATTGCTAGAAAGAGTTTGCATAAACCTTCAATTATTTGCTCATATTGTGATAGAAAGGGACATGCATCACATAATTGCAATATGAAGATGACCACTCTTAAAGGAAAAATAGTAAAAAGGATATGGGTTCCAAAAGAAGTAATTAACTCAAAGAATGTTAATGCATTAGCAAAATGGATCCCAAAGGGATCAAGAATTGCTTTCACTAACCTCAAAGGACCCAAGAAAATTTGGGTACCTAAAATTTGAGTTGAATTTGTCTATAGGTGATTGAGCATGGCCACAAAGCTAAAACAAAGGAAGCTTGGTACTTGGATAGTGGATGCTCAAGGCACATGATGGGTGATAGAAGCCACTTCAACTCTTTTAAATCAAAGGTTGGTGGAGAAGTCAGATTTGGGGACAACTCTAAAGGCCAAGTTGAAGGAAGTGGCTCAATAGGTAATGACTACTTTTCTTTAGAAAAAGTATTGTTAGTTAGGGGCCTAAAGCATAACTTACTAAGCATAAGTCAACTTTGTGACAAAGGTTACAAAGTAACTTTTAATTGTATGAAATGTCATGTTATAGATCCTAAGTCAAATAGAGTTCTTTTCTTAGGGCATAGACAAGGTAATATATACATTGTCTATCTTAATGAACTTAAGAATGAAAACATATGCCTAATGGTAGACAAAGAAAAGGAATCTTGGTTATGGCATAGAAGACTAGGTCATGCTAGCATGCATGTACTTTCTAAGTTAGCTAGAAAGGATCTAGTTATAGGATTGCCTAAGATGTCCTTTGATTATGAAAAAATATGTGAAGCATGTGTTAAAGGAAAACATAAAAGGACAACATTTAAGCATAAGAATAGTGTATCCACCTCTAGGCCTCTTCAATTACTCCACCTAGATTTATTTGGACCAACTAAAACAACAAGCCTTAGTGGGAAACACTATGGATTTGTAATAGTTGATGATTACACTAGGTTCACTTGGGTGTTCTTTTTGAGAGTAAAAAATGAAGCCTTAGAAAAATTCATAGCCTATACAAAAGTGACTCAAAATGAAAAGGGATACACAATAACTAGTGTTAGAAGTGATCATAGCAAGGAATTTAAAAATATAGGATTTGATGAGTATTGCAATGATCAAGGAATTAGCCATAATTTTTCAGCCCCTAGGACACCACAACAAAATGGTGTAGTTGAGAGAAGAAATAGAACATTGGAAGAAATGGCTAGAACAATGTTGTGTGAGAATAATTTACCAAAGTATTTTTTGGCTGAAGCTATAAACACATATTGCTATATAATTAATAGAGCTATGATTAGACCCATGCTAAAGAAAACTCCTTATGAGCTTTACAAAGGCAAAAAGCCTAACATTAGTTACTTCCATCCTGTTGGCTGCAAATGTTTTGTCTTAAAAAATGGGAAAGATAACCTAGGAAAATTTGATGCCAAGAGTGATGAGGGAATTTTTCTGGGATATTCCTTGAATTCAAAGGCTTATAGAGTCTATAACAAAAGAACATTGATGGTTGAAGAATCAATTCATGTAATATTTGATGAGTCAAATGATGTATCTAAAGATTCAACCAATGATGAGGATGTTGAAATATTTGATGAAAACTTGGAGGAAATTCCAAACTTAGAAGATGATTTAGTAGAAAAACTTGACTTGAATAAAGAAGATGAAGAAGAAATAGAGATATTAGAGAGAGAGAGTCTAGAGCACCAAGAGAGTTAGGATATGTAAAAGATTGTGAAATAGTAGGAGATCCAACTCTTGGAGTTAGAACTAGATCATCTCTAAGGAATATGTGTCAATATATAGCCTTTGTATCTCAAATAGAGCCTAGAAATGTCAATGAAGCCTTAGATGACAATAATTGGTTCCTAGCAATGCATGAAGAATTAAATCAATTTGAGAGAAGCAAAGTATGGAAACTAGTTCCTAGGCCTAGTGATCACTCTATAATTGGAACTAAATGGATATTCAAGAACAAGATGGATGAAAATAGTGTGATCATAAGGAACAAGGCTAGGTTAGTTGCACAAGGCTATAGACAAGAGGAAGGTATAGACTATGATGAAACCTATGCACCGGTAGCTAGACTAGAGGCAATAAGAATGTTACTTGCCTTTGCATGTTATAAAAACTTCAAATTATATCAAATGGATGTAAAGAGTGCATTCTTAAATGGTTTCATTAATGAAGAAGTCTATGTTGAACAACCTCTCGGCTTTGAAAATCATGAATTTCCTGAACATGTTTTCAAATTATCTAAGGCACACTATGGCTTGAAACAAGCTCCTAGAGCTTGGTATGAAAGGTTGTCAAAATTCTTGATAGAAAAGGGATTTTCAAGAGGAAAAGTGGATACCACTTTATTCATCAAAAATAAAAATAAGGATTTACTAGTTGTACAAGTGTATGTAGATGATATTATCTTTGGTTCAACTAATGAGTCTTTATGTCAAGAGTTTGCTAAGATCATGCAAGGTGAGTTTGAAATGAGCATGATGGGAGAACTCACTTTCTTCTTGGGACTTCAAGTGAAGCAAACAAAAGATGGAACCTTCATCAATCAAGCAAAGTATACTAAGGATTTGCTCAATCGATTTGGAATGGACAATTGCAAACCTCAAGCAACTCCAATGGGCACCAACATCAAACTTGATAAAGATGAAAGTGGTAAGTGTGTGGACACTAAACTCTATAGGTCTATGATTGGCTCATTGCTCTATTTAACTGCAAGTAGACCAGATATTTTATTTAGTGTATGCCTTTGTGCTAGATTTCAATCCTCTCCTAGGGAATCACACTTATTAGAAACTAAAAGGATCTTTAGATACTTTAAGGACACTCCCTCTCTAGGACTTTGGTACCCCAAGGACTCCACCTTTACACTTCATGCATTTTCAGATGCAGATTTTGGGGGATGTAAAATAGATAGGAAAAGTACTTCAGGTACTTGCCAATTCTTAGGGAATAGATTAATCTCTTAGTTCTCTAAGAAACAAAACAGTGTGGCTCAGTCCACAACTGAAGCTAAATACATAGCAGCAGGTAGTTGTTGTCACGACCCAATTCCATTCTTTTTAACCGAAAATCACTGAAAATTTTTCGCGTTTTACTGTTACCTTACCCGGTCGTGAACTAAACTCACCACACACTGTTGGGCTGTGAGTCAATAATAAACACCACAACTCATTCATTCTCAATTAATTAAAACGATGGCATACATGTGCATTTAATCGTGTACTTATACGAATACATGTTTTACTGACATCTACATCCCCCGTAAGTACAACTCAAAAGAATACTGTGCTTTTACATTGTTTAGATACAAAAAGAATCACTGTGTATATACCTCTCAGCGATGGAGATGCAGCGGAGTCCAAAATAATACGCCTCAATCCTCACTGGGCTACTATGCACGCTCTGTAGGGGGGAAAATAGAGTGGGATGAGCAACCACACGCTCAGTAAGGCAATAATGCAAGCATGGTAGATAACTACTCTATCTACATGCTGATAGTGTTATGCATAAATCATTTATAGTAGGAGCATGAGGAATAAAACTATGCCATATGAGTATACATATATATCATGTATCAAAGTCATGTAAAATTGGCATATAAAACATGGTAAAACATCATGTATAAATCATCTCATGCTCGATCTCATTTAAATTCATAAAAAGGGCAATTCATTAAGAAACCTCCTTTTTAAACCCACGTCATAAAACTCTTTCTCATCATATACAATCACATCACATCAATTCACAATCACAATCTCATTTTCATTTCATAATTCAAATCCACGAGGCTCGACCCCTCCTTCGGGTCTACCTTAAACAATCACAAATCACACTTAGAGATTTAGAATCATGTGGTAGTAAGTAATTCAAGCAAGGAGACAGGTTACTATATCTCAAGTGACTACGTTGGCTAATCGTCACATATCATCCCAGACCACACGGATTCCGGTGTGCGGGGTATCATGCTGGTACGAAGGTGGGTTAGTTCTCCGCCAGACTTTCTCAATCAAGTAACCACCACGCGGTACATCGTACTCCATGTGATATACACGGTACATCATACTCCGCGGACCCATAACATGGTTGGGGGTGCCTGCCATAGGTCTTATCTACCCCATACCAAGTGTAACCTTTATAGTCTCAAGAGCGCGTAGGAGTAACCTCAATACCAGGTCCTAGCCCCTCATGGCCTTGCTCGCCCCTGTTGGGTTCCCTGATCCAGGTCCTAACCCCTCACCCTCACCCCACCTAAGAGGTCTGTCAGGCCTGTTGGGTTCCCTGGATGGATTTTGTCAGGTCCTAGCCCCTCACCCTCACCCCACCTAAGAGGTCTGTCAGGCCTGTTGGGTTCCCTGAGTTAATTCGTATCTCTCGCCACGGCCTCATACATACCACAGTGTGAAAACCAGCGCAAGCTACGCTCTAGCGCGAATTCATGCATCAAACCAATCACTTCGTACGAGCAAAGCTCTGGTACGGCATTTATGCATAAAATATGAAGAAACCATGTACGAGCATAGCTCCAGTACAGTTATATGCATAAGAAAAACCACTCAAATCCACGTACGAGCGTAAGCTCCAGTACGGTTTATAAACATCATCACAATTCAATTTCAAAGTGCGGGCTAAGCTCGAGCACGTTTCACACAAGTGAAAACATAGAAATCCAGCGCGAGCGAGGCTCTAGCGCGAATTGAATCACATACACGCGATAGGCGGCTTACATGCATTCAAAACATCTCATAATATGCTTAGTGCCTCATATGGGCTATTTCACAACATCATTCAAGTACTAGCCAGCCTATCCTTTTATTTGCTCAAATCAAAGCATTGTGTTTTGTAAAAGCATTCAAAACACATGATTTATGCAATTATTAGCCTTACTATCCCTTTTTCAATAACCATTTCAAACAACCGAATCTCATACAAATACTCATACACCATCAAAACACATTTCTATAAGTCCATGCACATTTCCAAAGCCCTATATATACCCACGAGTTCAAAATACGAGCAGCTACCTCTATATACTTACAAAATTCCCTTACCTGGAATCGCGATGCGTGATTCCACTTCCTTAAGCTGCTTACTCGTACGGTTCGGTTCGCCTTCAACGAACTCTTCGGGACTGCACAAAATCGTATCCCGCATTATATTCGATCCATATATTGCAACCCTTGTGCTTGCTATAGTCAATTTAATCTATAGCCTCTATTAAAGCTTATTTGGCCTCGTTTCATTACTTTACCCATAGCTCGAGTCTATGGGCCTTCTTAGGCCTATTAACTTATTCAAAGTCGATATCAAATCGACATAAAGCTCATAGCGTTCATATTCCATGAATCCCCTCACTATGGCATTTATCAATCATATACATACCCATTTCCATAATTCCTCCAAACTCACAATGTAATCTCATTTAACCATTTAAGATCATAAATATTACCCCAATAACAACTTTAGCATGCCATAAATCATAGGCTCATTCAATCCCACATATCCTCACATTATACCCATATTAGATTTCTAGGTCACACTAATTCCACTACATTCCTAGGTAGTTTATCCATCAATACTCATATCAATCAACTCCAAAATCAATTAAATAGCTAATGCATTTGGATTGGAGTGTTAGAATCTTACCAATATGATTTCTCTTCTTGCTCCAAATGGTAATGCCCTTAACTCCTTCAATTCCAAAGATGGGAAAATGCCCTCTCACTATGTTGTTCTTCTCTTTGATAGGAACAACTTTGCCTCTAATGATCTCTCTCCAAATCTCACTGAAAATGGCTGATTTTAGAGAGGGAAAGTTAGGTTTTTGGGTTGAGATTGTAAGGTTAAATGTTTTTCCGAGATTTCCAGATTTTCAGCTCTCCTTATATAGAAATGACTTGAGGAGATCGATTTGGTCCAAGAGGAGATCGATCCGGTCCCTTAAAATCCCTCTTTTTCACGACATTTTTAAGCCTAAGATCGATCTGTCGAAGCAATGAGATCGATCTGTTGAAGCATGAGATCGATCTGTCGAAGCATGAGATCGATCTGGTCCCAAACAGAGAGCTAAGGAGATCGATCTGGGTGCTTGAGGATCGATCTTTTCACTTACAGAATGCTTGGCAGATCGATCTGGCTCCATTGGAGATCGATCTGCTCTATTCTTTCGCCCAAATAAGAGCATTCTGGCTCTTCCAGATCGATCTCTCATCCTATGAGATCGATCTGGACCTCATGTTTTCCAGATTTCCTGCAGTTTCTTTGCTGCAACTCATACCAACACATCCTTAATCTATTGCCATGGCCATTTTCTCATCCATCCACCTTTATAACTTGAAAATGGCATCCATTCATACCTTATGCACATTGAAACTTGTGTGCATTCATTGTATGTTCAAAGGCATGCTACATAAAACCAAATGGAAGCATAACTCCATTCCATTTTACCACACTACTCGTCTTGAGTCTCAATCACATCCATCACTTGCTAGAACTCATTTCTTCGTATTCATACTCAATGAAACTTGTATGTACGTTACAATTTATATTACACATACATACATTGAATCCATGGACTTACATCAATCATACTTTACATTACAAGTCCATTGATATTATTTGATCCAATTACACACATTACCCTTATACATATACGGGGTCTTACATTCTCCCCTCCTTTAAGGAATTTGGTCCTCCAAATTAGAACCAAGTCACTCTTCAAACAGTTGGGGGTACTTCTCCCGTATCAAGTTCTCCAATTCCCACGTGGCCTCTTCCACCGTGTGGTGTTGCCAAAGCACTTTCACGAAGGGAATTGTCTTATTCCACTACACTTTCTCTTTCCTATCCAATATCCGAACCGGCTTCTCAACATACGTCATACTCTCATGAAGCTCCAACGGCTCATATGTTATCACGTGTGCCGGGTCCGGGTGATACTTCCGAAGCATCGAGACGTGGAAGACGTTGTGGACATTTGCCAAGTCCGGTGGCAATGCCAATCTATACGCCTTATCTCCCACTCTCTCCAAAATCTCGAAGGGTCCGATATATCTAGGGCTCAGCTTGCCCTTCTTACCAAATCTCATAATACCCTTCGATGGTGATACCCTCAGAAACACCGACTCACCCTCATCAAACTCCAGTGGTCTTCGTCTCTTGTCAGCATAACTCTTTTGCCGGCTCTGAGCTGTCCGTAATCTCTCACATATCGACTGGACATTCTCAGATGCCTGCTGCACTAAGTCCGGAGCAAAAATCTGTCTGTCACCAACCTCTTCCCATCCAATAGGGGAACGGCATCTACTCCCGTATAATGCCTCATAGGGTGCTATCCCGATACTAGCATGATAGCTATTATTATAAGCGAACTCGGCTAACTGCAGGTGGTCATCCCAGGAGCCTCTAAAATCCAGCACACACGCTCTCAACATATCCTCGAGGGTCTGTATAGTCCTCTCTGACTGTCCATCTGTCTGAGGATGAAAAGCGGTGCTAAAACTCAGTCGGGTCCCCAGCGCTTCCTGAAAATGTTCCCAAAAAATGGGAAGTGAAGCGGGCATCCCTATCAGAAACAACGCTCACTGGTACACCATGTAGCCGTACTATCTCTCGAATATACAGGTTCGCCAACTGACTCAGTGTATCGGTAGCTCTCATAGCCAAGAAATGGGCGGACTTAGTCAACCGGTCCACAATAACCCATATGGCATCATGACCTCTACGGGTCCTCGGCAACCCCATCACAAAATCCATGGTGACATGCTCCCACTTCCATGTCGGTATCGGTAGAGGCTGCAATAATCCTGCAGGCTTCTGATGCTCTACCTTCACTTGCTGACAAACGAGACACTTAGCGACATATTTAGCAATGTCTCTCTTCATTCCAGACCACCAATAAACCTTCCGAAGGTTTTGATACATCTTGGTACTTCCCGGATGTATCGTATACTTCGATGAGTGAGCCTCTGATAAAATCGTTCTCCTGATCTCAGGATCCCTGGGAACGCATATTCTGCCTCTGAACCTCAATAAGCCATCAGCACTCTGCTCAAAATCAATACCCACACCTGTCTGTATCTGCTTCAGCCAATCGATACACCGTCGATCGCTCTGCTGGGCTTGCCGAATACGGCCAATCAACTCTGGCTCTAGTTTCAAACTAGCCATGATCTCAAGTCTCTCAGATCCAGGTGGGGTTACATCCAAACTGAGGTTCGCAAAGTGTTCTAACAGTTCATGTTCCCGTACCATCATATAAGACACCAACCCAAGGTTCTTTCTACTCAAAGCATCGGCAACTACATTTACCTTACCTGGGTGGTACATGATTTCACAGTCATAGTCTTTCAGGAGTTCGAGCCATCTCCTCTGTCTCATATTCAGCTCTTTCTGCGAGAACAGGTACTTAAGGCTCTTATGATCTGTGAACACCTGAAATTTCTCACCATAGAGATAGTGGCGCCATATTTTCAAAGCAAATACTACAGCCGCCAACTCCAAATCATGTGTCGGGTAGTTCCTCTCATGATCTTTCAACTGTCTAGATCCATAGGCAACTACCTTCTCATCCTGCATAAGCACACAGCCCAGTCCCTGGTGTGATGCATCCGTATACACCGAGAATCCTCCTGAGCTGGTAGGAATGGTGAGAACTGGAGCAGTCGTCAATCGACGCTTAAGCTCCTCAAAACTCCTCTCACATGCCTCATCCCATGTAAACTTAACATCCTTACGCGTGAGGCGTGTCAACGGAGCAGCTAGTCTGGAGAAACCCTCTACAAATCTCCGATAATATCCTGCCAACCCCAAAAAACTCCTGATCTCAGTTACTGTCTTGGGCTATTCCCACTGCACAACTGCCTCTATCTTGGATGGATCCACTGATACCCCATCCTTTGACACGACATGCCCCAGAAATGAGATCTGTTCCAACCAAAAGTTACACTTGCTGAGTTTGGCATACAATTCTCTCTCTCGGAGGGTTTGCAGAACTATCCTCAAGTGCTCCTCATGATCTTCCCTGGACTTGGAATACACCAAAATATCATCTATGAAAACAATCACGAACTTGTCCAGGTATGGCTTGAATATATCATTCATCAATGCCATAAATGTTGCGGGAGCATTCGTCAGTCCGAATGGCATCACCAAAAACTCGTAGTGGCCATAACGGGTACGAAATGCTGTCTTGGGTACATCTCCACTCCTGATCCTCAACTGATGGTACCCTGACCGCAGATCTATCTTAGAAAATATTTCGGCTCCCTGGAGCTGATCCAACAAATCATCGATTCTTGGAAGGGGGTACTTGTTCTTAATGGTGGCCTTGTTCAACAACCGGTAATCTATACACAATCGGAGGCTTCCATCCTTCTTCCTTACAAATAGAACTGGTGCTCCCCAAGGTGAGACACTCGGTCTAATAAACCCCTTCTCCAACAACTCTTGCAGCTGTTTCTTCAGCTCTTCCAATTCTATCGGAGTCATTCTACAGGGTGGTTTCGATATCGGCTCTGTACCAGGCACTAACTCAATGCAAAATTCCATTTCCCTTTCAGGTGGTAGTCCTAGTAATTCATCCGGAAAGACATCAGGGTAATCCGTAATTACGGGTATGTCCTTCAATTCCGGGTGTGCCTCATCTATATTGACCACCTAGGCAATGAACCCTTCACATTATCCTCTCCATCGTTAGTAACATAAACCATCACTCCACATTCAATATTTATCAAAAACGAATAATTTATCTCTCAAGCAATATGCATTTAAAATCATACTCCTTTATTTACAACTAACATACTATTTTCATATCATTTCTTTTCATCAAAATTTACAATAAGATTGTCTAATCCTGAAAACATCAATGTCTTGGCATGACAATCCATCACAACACGATTGGTAGCCAACCAATCCATTCCCAAAATTACATCAAAATCATTTATATTCAATAAAATCAGATTGGCTATCATTTCCTTCCCCTCTATCTTTAACTTACAATCTCTACATACATGCTCAGTCAATTGACTATCATTCATGGGTGTGGAAATCATCAACATTTTATCCAACAATGTTGGTTTCACATATTTCAACAATTTATGTGCAAAGGAAGGTGATATGAAAGAATGCGTGGCACCAGGATCAAATAATACCAATGCTTCTAAATCAAAGATTCGGATGGTACCTTTAATCACATCCGTCGATGCGTCTGCAGTGTCCTGATCCAATGCATGTACTCTTCCTCTGCTCACACCCGCAGCCTGTTTCCCTTTTTCCTCAGCTGTAGCCCTCCTCCTAGGGGCCGCTGACTCATTTGGAGCTCCCTCAGGCTCCTTGCCCTTCTGTGGGGCAACTTCAATCATCTCAGTGCAGTACCTCGATATATGCCCTGGCCTCCCACACCTAAAACACGAAACAGGGGCGCCTGACATGGCCTAGTCCCATGGTATCTCCCACATCTCCTACACTGATCCGTGGTAGGTCGTGGTCCTCCAATAGTTATACCCCTCGGCGCTGTCAAGGCTGGGTATACGGGAGGTCTGGCAGCTCTCTCCTGCACCTCCTCGATCTTAGGCCTCTTCTCGAAAAACTTTTGGCCACCTCTCTTGGCCACTCTTCCAAACCCGGATCTCTTTCGGTCTCTGTCCTTCCTGACACTGATCCTTCCAAGCTCGGAGGCATTTCGCTCAAAGTCTTGCTCACATAACTGAGCCTTATGTACAGCCTCCTCATAAGTCACAATGTCGAAGGGAGCTAGCTTAGTCCGGATGGCCAATCTCAATCCATCCATGAACTTCTGAATCTTTCGGGTCTCACTACCCATCGTGTCAGGGTCATATCTCCCTAATGACATAAACTTGGACTCATACTCGTCCACAGTCCGGTTCCCTTGAACCAAATTCATAAATTCCATCCGCAGTTTCCTCTGTGCAGTAGCTGGGATGTACTGTCTCCTGAAGGCCTCTAGAAATATCTCCCACGAGATCTCAGAGTGTCTGGCCCTCAAAATAACCTCGGTGGACCTCCACCAATGCTCGGCCTCGCCTTTCAACATAAATACGGCAAAGGCTACCTTTTCAGCTAAAGTACATCGGAAAAACCTATATAGTTTCTCCATCTCATACACCCAATCCTCCGTAATCACTGGGTCCTTCACCCCTCTAAACACTGGGGTTTTCAGCGCTTGAAACTCTCGCAACCTGCTCAAGTCGCAGTCATAACCCAAATCACTACCGCTCTGCTGTGGAGCGATAGGAGAAGCTATATCCTGGGCTGGAGGTGGTGTAACTATAGCTGTCTCAGTGGCATGAGGTCTCTCCGCCTCTGTAGCTGCCTGTTCAGTAGTAGGCTATGCTGCGGGACCTCGTCTATCACCGGCACCCAATGCCTGCGTGACTATCTCCACCAAACTCTCAATACTCTGCTCTAACCTAGCGAAGCGAGCCTCAGTATCACCTGCTCTCTCAGCAGGGTTCTGTGGAGCCTGCTCAGTCTGTGGCTCCGCACGGCTCTCAGGCCTACCTCTACGGCCTCTAGCACGTGCTCTCACCCCTCTACCTTTGCGTGTAACTGGCATAGTGCCTAACTTCCTGTATTATAATAATTCATTAAGCTCAATCCATCACCGTATACACAGTTATATCTAAACAAAAGCACAGTACTATGGGGATGTACTTTCCTACGTTTTATTAATGACTCACATCAGGCCAACACAGCTCTGATACCAATCTCTGTCACGACCCAATTCCATTCTTTTTAACCGAAAATCACTGAAAATTTTTCGCGTTTTACTGTTACCTTACCCGGTCGTGAACTAAACTCACCACACACTGTTGGGCTGTGAGTCAATAATAAACACCACATCTCATTCATTCTCCATTAATTAAAACGATGTCATACATGTGCATTTAATCGTGTACTTATACGAATACATGTTTTACTGACATCTACATCCCCCATACCTCTCAGCGATGGAGATGCAGCGGAGTCCAAAATAATACGCCTCAATCCTCACTGGGCTACTATGCACGCTCTGTAGGGGGAAAATAGAGTGGGATGAGCAACCACACGCTCAGTAAGGCAATAATGCAAGCATGGTAGATAACTACTCTATCTACATGCTGATAGTGTTATGCATAAATCATTTATAGTAGGAGCATGAGGAATAAAACTATGCCATATGAGTATACATATATATCATGTATCAAAGTCATGTAAAATTGGCATATAAAACATGGTAAAACATCATGTATAACTCATCTCATGCTCGATCTCATTTAAATTCATAAAAAGGGCAATTCATTAAGAAACCTCCTTTTTTAAACCCACGTCATAAAACTCTTTCTCATCATATACAATCACATCACATCAATTCACAATCACAATCTCATTTTCATTTCACAATTCAAATCCACGAGGCTCGACCCCTCCTACGGGTCTACCTTAAACAATCACAAATCACACTTAGAGATTTAAAATCATGTGGTAGTAAGTAATTCAAGCAAGGAGACAGGTTACTATATCTCAAGTGACTACGTTGGCCAATTGTCACATATCATCCCAGACCACACGGATTCCGGTGTGCGGGGTATCATGCTGGTACGAAGGTAGGTTAGTTCTCCGCCAGACTTTCTCAATCAAGTAACCACCATGCGGTGCATCGTACTCCATGTGATATACACGGTACATCGTACTCCGCGGACCCATAACATGGTTAGGGGTGCCTGCCATAGGTCTTATCTACCCCATACCAAGTGTAACCTTTATAGTCTCAAGAGCGCGTGGGAGTAACCTCAATACCAGGTCCTAGCCCCTCATGGCCTTGCTCGCCCCTGTTGGGTTCCCTGATCCAGGTCCTAGCCCCTCACCCTCACCCCACCTAAGAGGTCTGTCAGGCCTGTTGGGTTCCCTGGATGGATTTTGTCAGGTCCTAGCCCCTCACCCTCACCCCACCTAAGAGGTCTGTCAGGCCTGTTGGGTTCCCTGAGTTAATCCGTATCTCTCGCCACGGCCTCATACATACCACAGTGTGAAAACCAGCGCGAGCTACGCTCTAGCGCGAATTCATGCATCAAACCAATCACTTCGTACGAGCAAAGCTCTGGTACGACATTTATGCATAAAATATGAAGAAACCATGTACGAGCATAGCTCCAGTACAGTTATATGCATAAGAAAAACCACTCAAATCCACGTACGAGCGTAAGCTCCAGTACGGTTTATAAACATCATCACAATTCAATTTCAAAGTGCGAGCTAAGCTCGAGCACGTTTCACACAAGTGAAAACATAGAAATCCAGCGCGAGCGAGGCTCTAGCGTGAATTGAATCACATACACGCGATAGGCGGCTTACATGCATTCAAAACATCTCATAATATGCTTAGTGCCTCATATGGGCTATTTCACAACATCATTCAAGTACTAGCCAGCCTATCCTTTTATTTGCTCAAATCAAAGCATTGTGTTTTGTAAAAGCATTCAAAACACATGATTTATGCAATTATTAGCCTTACTATCCCTTTTTCAATAACCATTTCAAACAACCAAATCTCATACAAATACTCATACACCATCAAAACACATTTCTATAAGTCCATGCACATTTCCAAAGCCCTATATATACCCACGAGTTCAAAATACGAGCAGCTACCTCTATATACTTACAAAATTCCCTTACCTGGAATCGCGATGCGTGATTCCACTTCCTTAAGCTGCTTACTCGTACGGTTCGGTTCGCCTTCAACGAACTCTTCGGGACTGCACAAAATCGTATCCCGCATTATATTCGATCCATATATTGCAACCCTTGTGCTTGCTATAGTCAATTTAATCTATAGCCTCTATTAAAGCTTATTTGGCCTCGTTTCATTACTTTACCCATAGCTTGAGTCTATGGGCCTTCTTAGGCCTATTAACTTATTCAAAGTCGATATCAAATTGACATAAAGCTCATAGCGTTCATATTCCATGAATCCCCTCACTATGGCATTTATCAATCATATACATACCCATTTCCACAATTCCTCCAAACTCACAATGTAATCTCATTTAACCATTTAAGATCATAAATATTACCCCAATAACAACTTTAGCATGCCATAAATCATATGCTCATTCAATCTCACATATCCTCACATTATACCCATTTTAGATTTCTAGGTCACACCAATTCCACTACATTCCTAGGTAGTTTATCCATCAATACTCATATCAATCAACTCCAAAATCAATTAAATAGCTAATGCATTTGGATTGGAGTGTTAGAATCTTACCAATATGATTTCTCTTCTTGCTCCAAATGGTAATGCCCTTAACTCCTTCAATTCCAAAGATGGGAAAATTCCCTCTCACTATGTTGTTCTTCTCTTTGATAGGAACAACTTTGCCTCTAATGATCTCTCTCCAAATCTCACTGAAAATGGCTGATTTTAGAGAGGGAAAGTTAGGTTTTTGGGTTGAGATTGTAAGGTTAAATGTTTTTCCGAGATTTCCAGATTTTCAGCTCTCCTTATATAGAAATGACTTGAGGAGATCGATTTGGTCCAAGAGGAGATCGATCCGGTCCCTTAAAATCCCTCTTTTTCACGACATTTTTAAGCCTGAGATCGATCTGTCGAAGCAATGAGATCGATCTGTTGAAGCATGAGATCGATCTGTCGAAGCATGAGATCGATCTGGTCCCAAACAGAGAGCTAAGGAGATCGATCTGGGTGCTTGAGGATCGATCTTTTCACTTACAGAATGCTTGGCAGATCGATCTGGCTCCATTGGAGATCGATCTGCTCTATTCTTTCGCCCAAATAAGAGCATTCTGGCTCTTCCAGATCGATCTCTCATCCTATGAGATCGATCTGGACCTCATGTTTTCCAGATTTCCTGCAGTTTCTTTGCTGCAACTCATACCAACACATCCTTAATCTATTGCCATGGCCATTTTCTCATCCATCCACCTTTATAACTTGAAAATGGCATCCATTCATACCTTATGCACATTGAAACTTGTGTGCATTCATTGTATGTTCAAAGGCATGCTACATAAAACCAAATGGAAGCATAACTCCATTCCATTTTACCACACTACTCGTCTTGAGTCTCAATCACATCCATCACTTGCTAGAACTCATTTCTTCGTATTCATACTCAATGAAACTTGTATGTACGTTACAATTTATATTACACATACATACATTGAATCCATGGACTTACATCAATCATACTTTACATTACAAGTCCATTGATATTATTTGATCCAATTACACACATTACCCTTATACATATACGGGGTCTTACAGTTGTAGTGCTCAAGTGTTGTGGATTAAACAACAAATGAAAGACTATGGTATTGACATGAAACAAGTTTCTATTAAATGTGTCAATACCAGTGCTATCAACCTATCTAAAAATCCTATTCAACACTCTAGAACCAAGCATATTGAGATTAGGCATCATTTCCTTAGAGACCATGTTCAAAAGGGGGATATAATTCTAGAGTATATTGACACTCTACATCAAATAGCTGATATATTCACCAAACCTCTTGATAGAGATAGGTTTTGTATCCTTAGAGGTGAATTAGGACTCATGAATATCCCTAAAGATGTATATGCTTCAAAATATTGGTTTTAAGTTGGTTTTAAAAGAGTTTTTCAAGGATTTTTCTGGGCAACAAGTATGAAAGATTGATCTCCTATCAATATAGATCGATCTCCATACTTCCAACAAGCCTAAAGCATTAAGGTTAAGCTAGGCAGATCGATCTTCTATCCATAAGATATATCTCCTTAGGCCTCTGTTAAACAGCAGATCGATCTGTGCATACGACAGATCGATCTCTTCAAGCCTCTGTATTCTGAAGATCGATCTATGCATTTGGCAGATCGATCTCCCTAAGCCTATGTCAAACAGCAGATCGATCTATGCATACGACAGATCGATCTCCTTAAGCTTCTGTATTCTGCAGATCGATCTTATGGAACCACAGATCAATCTCCTGTGCCTTGGACTATAAAATCTGGCGAAAAATCTCCAAATTTCAAAACTTCAAATTCTCAAATCCCTAACCTCCTGTCGCACATCCTCTCTCAATTCTCCCTCCAGATCGATCTTCGGTAAGAATCTTGCCTAATCCTCTCATCAATCAGGGTCAAGTAACCTACATTGCTAATTTTTTCTTCAAAATTTGTCTAGTTTTTGTGTAATCTTAGTTAGGGCAATTTTTACACTGTTCCATTGGATAGGTGTCTAGAGAACTAGCCTTAAGATTCAATCTAGTGTCTAGAACCATGCCTAGATTTAAGAGAGTAGGCCAAAAACCTCCCCGATATAATGTAGAACAAGGGTCATCTTCCCAATCCATTCCTCCCTCTTCAGTCGCTACCTTCAACAGGTGTTTTAAAACACCTGTGAAAAGGAAGCGATATGAAGAATATTTTTCCACCATGCCCATTAAGCATTGGCGAACTCTCGATTTTTCCTTCCTAAATCGAATTGACTTTCCCTATCTAACCAAATTTGAAGAATTTGGTTGGATGTCGTTCCTCAAAATCAATACTCTCGTACCTCCAAACATCGTTCGAGCATTCTTTTCCAATGCCGAACTCACCTATGATCCTCATGACACTTGTAAATGTCAGACCCAGATTTTTGTAGCTTGTACCTTATGATTCCTATGTGTATGAACACTATGTAATTATAGTTGAATCATAAGAAGAGTATTTACTAGACTTAAAGTGTTATTGAAATGAATTAACACGCAAAAGCTACATAAAATGCCTAATATGAGCAATAGGTATCACAGGCTAAATCGAGTTATTCTAAATCATTCTGACTGAAAATAAGAACTTAAAATAAGAGAGCGTAGAGAGCTCATGAAGAGAAGTCAGCTTGATTTAGACCCGAACATATAAAACAAGTGTAAAAGCTAAAAAGGGTAAAATGAACCTTTTTGGCAAGAAAAGGAGTTTCGGGTGAAATTATCCACTGGGAACGGTTGGAATATAAAGACGAGAGTGTAAGCCATAAGAAATGACACTTTGAAAATTTTAAGAAAAAGTCAACATAGTCAATGGTTAAGAAAAAAGTCAACTATAGTTAAGAAAGTGGACTTTTACCATAGTTGACTAATCATGGTTAAAAATTAACCTAAGTGTGGAGAAAAATTTGGGAAAAAATATTCTTGGCTAGAATACAAGATAATCATCCCTAGAAGTAATGAAAATTTATTCGGAAGGATTCCGAAATAAATTTAATGGTTAAAAACGTGATGGGCCTAAGGTAAAAATTTTAAAGCCCATTAAGGTATACTAAACGTATGTTGAAATTTCTAGGTCCTTTAGACCGAATTGTTGGACCAATTGATCGGCCAAATTTTGAGACAATTAAAGGCCCGAGGTATAGTAAAAATTTCAGCTCGAAAGCCCATTAAGAAAGCCCAAACCGAGAAGCCCAAATGGAAAAGCCCATGAGATAAATATCTAACCATAGTTAAAGTTAACTATGACTCATAAGGTGACTTATAAGGTGACTCATGGCTAAGGCTTGGAAAGTCAAGTATAATGGCTGGAAAGTAAGGCTTAATGGCTAAGTATATGGCTTATAAATTCAGCCACACCATTGTCATCTTCATCACACCAAATCCGGCTAGAAGAAAACACCATTGAAACATATTTTCCAAGCTTTCTCTCACTAGAAATCACTAGGAATTAGGCATACTTGGAACTTGCATTCTTCATGGAAGTTGTTCCAAATTGTAAGGAGATTGACATATGTTGGAATTGGCTATCAAGGAGCCATAGAGTGCAAACCGAGAGCCTCCAAAGTTTCGGCCAAAGGGTGAACACAACAATTGGTATATTTTCTAATTTCCAATTTCATATATGTTCATGTATGAATGATTACAAGTATGTTGATATATGTTTTAAGCATTGAAACATATTAAATCACCATGAAATGGGTTAGGCCGAGAGTGATCAATGGGATATTAAATTATGTCAATATGATTTTAAGACATAAATGGATTAGTGTACATGTATTAATGTTAATGATGTAATTAGAATTAATCAAATTGATTAATTAATACATGTAATTTGTTGGCAACCATTGTGTTTGATAAAATGCCTAAATGAACTATATGATGATTGGTAATGTTGCCTACCAAGTGTTTGTAAAAATGCCTAAGTGAAAATGGCTAAATAATAGGCATGGATGGCATGCCATGGTGAAACCAAGGCATGGGTAGCTCTCGGCCAAGGCATGTGGCCGAGAGGACCAATGGGCCAAGCCCAATTATTTTAGGACCAATAAGGTGTAATGGGCCTAGGATAAGCCCAATAAAAGTTGGTGGGCCCCACAAGCCCAATAGGCCAAACGAAAGTGAATAGTAATATGAAAATGGACTTAAGGCCTAGTTAGGCCCATTAAGGGAAAATAGACTGTATTAATGTGTAATACAGTAGGAAAATTATGATTAACCTGAGGAATGGTTATTTACAGCTCCAGAGTTTACATTGAGAGCTGATCGGACTGCGGGATTTGGCAGCACCGAGGAAGTGAGGTCACGTGACGTGATCCGAGGTAAGGGACTTTTGCGAGAAGTTAGAGATATCTGCACGTATTTTCGTCTGCTTTTACATTCACTTAAAAACTCTGAGGGTCAGAGAAAGTGAATAATAATTATTGCGACCCGATAGTGGCAAATTACGATTTTACCCCTAGTTAGTCAAAAAGTCAACTTTTGTGAAAAGTTGCGAAAAGCATGGAAACAATTATTGTGAGTGTTTAACTGCTGTTTAGCATGAAAATAAATAGATGGGCTAATGATTTTAAGGTTGATGTGACTTAAGCACACTTTATAGTGCTGATTTTGATGTTTTATAAACAATCCCTTTTAAATAGCCATCTATCATATTATGTGAGAATGAATCGTGTTAGAGCACAGCTCTCACTAGGATTCATATGTTTTCCACATACATTAGTGCTGGATTTTTATACGCACTAAATTTCCATGACATGCATGATAGAGTACTGGAGTTTTACTCGTACTCAGTTTTATATGATATATGCATGACACAGAGTGCTGGAGCGATTAGCTCGTACTCGAGTTTTACATGAGATACATGACAGAGTATTGGAGCGTTGCTCGTACTCGATTCTTCATGGTTTATACATGACATAGTATTGGAGCTATTGCTCGTACTTGATTTGATATATGCATAGCATAGTACTGGGAGCTATTGCTCGTACTTGATTTAATATATGAACTATGCATTGACCTAGTTGCTGGAGATTGCTCGCACTAGAGTTGAGTTTGTTATGTGAAACAGTGTTCGAGCGCAGTGTCGACTGTGTGTCGCACTCGAGGACGCACACTGTATGTGATATTATATACATGGTACCTATTCATGCCGCATTCTTGTGTGACTGAGTGTCACATTTTGAGAGGATGGCCAGCATGAGGGTATTTGTGAATGTGGTATAAATATTTCCATAGTTACGAGGGCTAAGTCCTATGGGAGGCACCCTGGCTGTGAGGGTCCACGGGTGTATTTTGTACCGTGCCTAGGGCACGAGGTGTACGCTGTACCGTGTGTTACGCATAGCTGATGGCTGTAGTGGACTGACCATCCTCCCGTTGCAGCAGTGATGCCCCGCACATCGAGATCTGTGTTGCTTGGGATCACATTTCGGATATGATCATAGTCCAGGATACTATTTGCATTTAACCACAGAGTCTTACATGATATATCACATTGATTGAATGATTTAAACTACGGACAGACCTGAGGGATGGGTCGGGCTCCGATTTTGTGTTGTGAATCATTTGATGCCATATTTATTGCGATTTAAATATACATGGCATGATTTACATAAAGGCATGATTTATATACGATGCATTGTTTTGCACTACATGCCTACATTTGAGAAAGAAAGCATGATTTTCTGTACATGGGATTTATTCTGTACAAGTATATATATTATATTTCAAGACATGCTTTTTAAAGCGAGTAAAGGAAATAATGTTTTCAAGGCATAGCATTATTTTGAGTAGATAGTGTTGATATCTACTTGCTTGCCTGATTTCCTTACTGAGCACGTTGTATGCTCACCCCCTTTCTTCACATCTCTCTACAGAGCGTCAGTAGAGCGAGAGCTATCGAGGGATAGTGTCCCAGAGTCCACTGCTAGTTCCTATCGATCGTCAGGTATACATATTATGTACAGTTGTGTATCTAAACATAGAAACAGCACAGTGATGTATACGTTATATATTATGGGGAATGTATTTGTATTAGATTTTATATAATCTTACATGTATAATAAAAGCAGTTACAGTCAGTAATAATATATTGACATGTATGTATGAAATGGATGATGTGGTAAGTGAGGACTCTGACATCGAATCACAGCCCAACCATTGAAGAGAGGAAAGGTAAGTTAAAAATGCAAAAAATTTATAGTGATTTTTGGATAAAGTCATGGATTGAGAAGAGGGTATTGACAGTAAAATTCTCGGGTTTACAACGTATGTCATGGGCAAATCCATTGCAATAGACCCTGAAGCCCTAGCCCAAGCTTTTAACATACGCGATGAAGGCTTGACAAATGAAGATGAGGAAGTCCCTTTGGAGTTTGATATTCCCAGGGATAAGGCGAGTGACCTCCAAATGCACCCACGGTTACTCCACCTCATCCTATCTTGGAACCTTCGTCCTTTCGGTACCCGTCATTTCACCGTTAGGAGGCTAGATCGCTTTTGGATCCACCACATACAGTCTACCAGTCAAAAACCCAACCTTGTCCACTTTATCTATCAAGACTGGTTGAAGATTGTCTACGGCCAAGCCACAACGATAGTGTTTCCACAACCATTGGCGTATTTTCTCCAACGACTCGGAGTGGACAGCAGTTGCGAAACGTGTGAAGTGCCCTCTCCAAAGAGTGTCCTAAACATCGGGACACTCCACCACATGGGCTACTACAAGGACTTCCGAGGCGATTGGAAGAAGAAACGCGAACAACCACCTACTGCAGCCGTGGAGGAAGATCCCTCCGATGAGCCTATGGATCCACCTGCTGCACCGACTGCGGGTCCATCGCCCTCGACTCCTCAGCCTACTGTACCTGCTACCTCAACCGCTGACATGGAGTCCATTGTGACAATATTGAGTGCACTAAACAAGAAGATCGATGAAGGCTTTGCAACCCTTCATGCCACCCAGCAGCGGATGATCGAAGAGCTGAACCGCAAAGTAGATGAAGGCCTTGCAAACCTTCATGAGACTCAGCAGGCTATGTATGATGAGCTTCAGGTCGTTCGTACTCACATTGAGGATCTTATGGATCGAGTTCCTCCGCCGTAGGCTATGCATATTAGGATAACATTAGTTAGTTTTCATGTGTACTTCTTGTTGTTTTTAATACTGCATTTGCTTGAATGAAATGATATATCATTTGTTGTTGCAATATGCTCAAATGAATTACTATTTTGAAATGCACAATGTGTTTACAGTTGAACTGTTTCCTTAATCTTTAGTGTCATTGATATGACAAAAAAGGGGAGAAGAAAAGAGAACATGTGCATATGGGTTAATTAAAAGATGTGTAAATGGCTTTAAGAAACATGTCTAAAGTTTTAAAGGAATGATTAAAATGAGGGGGAGTTAAGAAAGTAACGAGGTCAAAAGCTAAAAGAAAGGGGGAGCTTACAAAAAGGGGGAGCTTGTGCAAATTAACTAAACATGTTGATTGAATAGGTTTTGTCATATCAAAAAGGGGGAGATTGTTGTGATAATATATTTTGAAATGACAAAACAAGTAAATTCAATAATATAAAGATGATATAAAAACATGTTTAGAAGTTATCAGTACCAGAACTTGGTTTTCTATAGATGAGAGATCGATCTGGGTTATGAGAGATCGATCTCCTGGGTTTTCTATGATGAGAGATCGATCTCATGTAGATGTAAGATCGATCTGCTAAGCCTTGAACCTGTACAAAAGTATTGAGGAAGATTGAGATCGATCTATAAGGGTTATGAGATCGATCTGCCTAATACTGGAGTTGAGGAGATCGATCTGATCTAGGAAGAGATCGATCTCCCTTAAAGTAAAGACAGTAGATCGATCTGTAAGATCGATCTAGACTCAAACAGAGGGATTGGAAGATCGATCTGCCTATTCGACAGATCGATCTCCCCTAACATGTTCAAATTGTAAGATCGATCTGCTCATATATGAGATCGATCTCCTTGTGTTATTTTGCTTTGATCTTGCAGGATTTATAACTAAGAGATCGATCTGGCCAAGATGGCAGATCGATCTGGCATTCTACTGGAGGTACCCAACGGCTAGTTCTGCAAAAATCTCAACGGGAAAAACAGCATTTAATGCTCCAACTACCAATCCTTCAGTATTTAACCAAGCAATGAAGACAATGAGAATAGAGACACTATTGCTGCACATTTATTACATTCTCAAGAGTTTAATTCTTTCATTCCTTGTGTCTTCATTCCTCATTTATTGAGTTTGTTGTATAAGCTTAAGTGCAAAAGCTGTAATTGTCCTACCCACATTAAAAGCTTGATTTTGTATTCATCCTTACCTTAAGAGAGAAGAGGATTGTTCCTCAGTGAGATATAAATTGTAAAAGGGTGAATACATCTTTGTATTGCAAAGGGTAGAGAGGTTATTCCTTAACCTGAAAAAGGAACATTGTAACTTCTGTTGAAGGAGAGAAAGAAAGCACTTGACAAGAAGGTCAAGGAGAGAGGACGTAGGTAAGAGATTGGTCGAACCTCTATAAACGATTGTGTTTGTTTCTCTCTTCCCTATCTTGCATTAATTTGTTTAATTTCATTGTATTGCTCATTATCATTTGCTGATTAAATTAGGATTAATTTAAAATTTGCCATTAACATTAGAAAACCGATTCACCCCCCCTCTCGGTAGAGCTAACTCTAGCCATCAAAAGTACAGACTCCTAGAGTGCTTTAGCAGAGTTATATGTGAGAGAGATAGCTCAGTTGCATGGGGCTCCTGTGAGCATTACATCAGATAGAGATTCCCGATTCACTTCTAGATTTTGGGCTCATTTTCAAGAAGCCATGGGATCTCAGCTTAATCTGAGCACAGCCTATCATCCTCAGACCGATGGTCAGTTCGAGAGGACCATTCAGACCTTAGAGGATATGTTGAGGGCGTGCGTTTTGGAGTTTAAGGGCTCATGGGATGATCATCTGTCTCTCGCAGAGTTTTCTTACAACAACAGCTATCATGCTAGCATCGGGATGGCACCTTATGAGGCCTTGTATGGTAGAAGATGTAGTTCTCCAGTGGCTTGGGAAGAAGTGGGAGACAAAAGGATCTTGGCTCCTGAGTTGGTAGAACAGGCAGCAGAAGGTGTTCGGATAATCTGTGATAGACTTAAGACCGCACAAAGTAGGCAGAAGAGTTACGTGGATAAGCATAGGTGACCACTTGAGTTTCAGATAGGGACTCCGTGTTTCTTAAGGTATCTCCGAGCAAGGGTATCATGCAGTTGGGAAAGAAGGGGAAATTGAGTCCTCGCTTCATTGGTCCTTTTGAGATCCTAGAGAGAGTGGGAGACGTAGCCTACAGACTCTCTTTACCACCACAGCTTTCTGGGGTACATAATGTCTTTCATGTCTCGATGTTAAGGAAGTATAATCTGGATCCCTCACACAACATTGAGTATGAGCCCTTGAGCATTCAAGAGGATATGAGCTACATTGAGCGACCTATCCAGATTTTGGACTGGAAGGAAAAGGTACTTCGATCGAAGACGATACCTTTGGTAAAGGTTCTCTGGCAGCACCATTTGATTGAAGAAGCTACATAGGAGCTAGAGAGCCTTATGAATGAGAAGTACCCACATCTATTCTGATGGACCCGAATGAATTTGGAGGACCAAATTCTCTTAAGGTGGGGAGAATGTAAACACCATAAAATTCCTATATTTAATTAGAGTATATAAGAATAAAAATAATATGTCTTAATGGAAGTGCGAATATTCGTTGTAAGGCTCGAGGAGTATGGGAGCCGAGATGCCCGTGAATGACGGAGAGCCCGAAATACAAGAAGTGATGAAGCGAATGCAAGCATGGAGGGATCAAAAATAATTTTGATGTAAAAACTTATATCGGGGATTTATGAGAAATGATGAAATCTCAAGAATATTTCATTCCCAAAATAATGAAAATTTCATGGAAGGCATGAATATTGTGACATTGGATAAATTATAGAAGAAAATGTATGTATGTATATATATATATATATATTAATATATATATATATGTTAATATAATATCTATATAGTATTGTACGGAATTAGCTTTCAAAGAAACCAATTCAGTTTGCTGCAAATTGAAAAAAACAGAGGTATCCTTTGCTTGGCGGGAAAGCAAGGAAAGAAAAGAGGAGAAAGAAAGAGCTGGTTGGCTGTGAAAGAAAGGAAAGAAGAGGAGAGCTGGCCGGAAAGGAAGAAAGAAAGAAAGAAAAGAAAGGAAAGAAAGAAGGGGAGAAGAGAAAACTGGTCAGCCGAGGGAGAAGGGAAGAGAAGAAAGAAAGAAAAGAAAAGAAAGAAAGAAAAGAAGAGGAAAAAGACCAAGCAGAATCGGGGCTGGAAAACAGAAGCAAGAACCGAGAGGCTGGCCGATCGAAGGAGAAGCAAACCGAGAGGGGGCTGAAGGAAGAAGCAAGGACCGAGGAAAACTGAAGCAAAAGACATGATAGAAAGAGAAAAAAAAAACTTAAGCTGTCGGGCTCGGTCATTTTAGGGTGCAGTCCTCGGGTGGAATAGGGCGGTTCAAAGGGATAAGAAGTGAGGGATAGGAGATTTTCTTGGCTAAAACAGAGGACTAATCCTCTGATTGAAGAAATGAAAACAAGAAATGAGGCTGAGAGACGAGAGGTGAGGAAGAAGGAAGTAGAGAGCTGTTTCAAAGCTTTGTCGTTTTCTCCATTTAGGGTACAGTAGTTGTCAAGGGGCAAGAGACAAATGTGAAGGTTCTGGCCCAAGCCACTCTCCATTGTCTGAAGTTTTTAAGTGTAGAAGAAGTTACGGTGAAGACCCGAGGCAGAGCATTTTGCTTGATTTAAAGGCTGATGGTGTTGGTGATGGAAGAACACGGAAGGAAAGAGTGAAGTCGAGAGTGTGAGGCGTGAAACAACAGCTTTCGGCAATCCTTGGAGCAAAGGGGGTTGTTGGAAAACACACCTCGAGCTGCTGTTTTGTGAGACAACAAAACTTACTCTCAAGCCAAACAAGGCATAGGTTGGCTTGGAAGAGTGCAACAAAGGGGTTGCGAAAATTACATAGAAAAGAGAAAAAAGGGGAAAGCTGGAAATTGGAAAAGAAAAGGTAAAATATATATATATATATGTATATTTAATGTACATGTATATATGTGTTGTATTTATAAGCATGATAATGTAAATTAGATTAGATATGGAAAATAAATGGGAAAGATGAGAAGTAGACAAATAAATAAATATATGTGATAATGAATAATGAAAACAAATAATAATATATATATATATATGTGTATATACATATAGGTGTATATAATAAATGTGTATGTTAGTATATGTATGTAAACACCACAAATTTCCTACATTTAGTTAGACTATATATAAAAATGGGAATAATAAATTTTAATGGAAGTGTGAATATTCGTTGAAGGGCCCGAGGACTATAGGAATCGAGAAGCCCGTGAACGACATGGAACCCAAAAATACGGGAAGTGATAAAGTAAATGCAAGCATGAAGGGATCGAAAATAATTTTGATGAGAAAACTTATCGGGATTTATAAGGAGTGATGAGATCCCAAGAATATTTCGTTTTCGAAATAATGAGAATTTCATGAAGACATGAATATTGTGTAATTGAATAATTTTATGAGAAGGAAATGTATATTTATATATATGTATATGTATATATATATATATTTATATATATATATATATATATATATATATATATATATATATACTAGGAAAAATGTAAAATGGATAAATAATGATATATATATATATATAACAAATATATATCTATATATATATGGTAATGTGTAGTATGTATTATATAGGTAGCAATAAAAAAAAAGTAAAATAGGATGAAATGAAATAAAATGAAAAATGGAATGAAAATAAACACAAAACAAATAAAACAATCAAAACAAAGAATATCCCTAAACAAACAAATGATATATATATATATATATATATATATATCTATATATTAATATAACATATATGTATATATATTAATATAATATAAATATATAGTGATATAATATATATAATGAGGTGTACGGTATTAGCTTCAAAAAGAAGCCAATCCTGCACACCTAGAAATGAAAAAATTGGGAAGACAAAATTCAAAGAAAACAGAGAGGAGCTGGGCGGGAACCGAAGAAGAGAAGAAAAGAGGAAAGAAAGAAAGAGGGGGCTAGCCGGGAG
This sequence comes from Firmiana major, assembly GCA_033439115.1. Taxonomy (NCBI): domain Eukaryota; kingdom Viridiplantae; phylum Streptophyta; class Magnoliopsida; order Malvales; family Malvaceae; genus Firmiana; species Firmiana major. Next base: position 34,278,650 of record CM065907.1, on the reverse strand, counting down.
AGAAACGAAAAGGGAAAGAAGAGAAGGGAAGAAAGAAGAGAAAGGAAGAAAGCAGACCCGAGACCGAAGGGAGGCTGAAACCAAGAATGTGCAAGGGAGATTGAGAAAGAAGAAGACTGAGTTAGGCGACAAAGAACCTGAAGCAGAACAGATGTGCGTGGCTGGGAGTAGGACTTGGTGAGGCATTTGAAAGTTGAAATAATGTCGTGTACCTTGGTGTTATTTTAGGGGTTGTTGGTGTTGCCTCTTTGACGTGGGAAATAGAGGCAGTAACGGGGAACCAAGCTGATCAGGCGTAGAGCAGCTTAAGGCCGAGAAAATAGAGGAAAAGAAAGGGAAGAAGCTGTTGGTGTGAGAAGGAAGAGAGGAAGGCTGGGCCTCACGGCCAGCAGCTGAAGAAGATTGAAAGGTTGTAAGAAGTCGCATGTTAGACAAAAAAAGAAAAGAAAAGGGAAGCTAGGCAGAACGGGAACTGAAACAGGGGACGTGGGGCAGGAGTCTTCATCTTTGGCTGAGCAGAAAACAAGAAGAAGACAGCTGGGAACGTGGAAAATGGTGAGGAAGAAAGAAGACGAATCAGTGAGGAGAACAGAGGAATAGCCATTGTACGTGGCTGAACTAAGTGACTCTCAATTTTTTTTTTTTTATGGAAGTGCAAGCCGAGAGTTTCTTTTGAAGGCTGGAAATTTGGAAAAGAAAAGGTAAAAATATATATATATGCATATATGTATATTTAATGTACATGTATATATATGTGTTGTATGTATATAGCATGTTAGTGTAAAGTATAGTAGATGTCAAATAAAAAAATGGGAAAAATGACATATAGACAAAAATATATATGTATATATATAATATATATATATATATATATATATATTTATGTGATGATGAATAAGGAAATTAAATGATAAAAGGAATATATGTATATACTTAGGTGTATATACAAATAGGTGTTTAAGATAAATGTGTGTGTTAGTATATGTACATACAAAGAATATATATGTGGTAAGGAAAAATGAAAACAAATAATAATATATATAGGAGTATATATATATATATATATATAAATATATTTATGTGTATATACATGTAGATGTATATAATAAATCTGTATGTTAATATTTGTATGTACAAAATAATATATAGTAAGGAAAATATATAAACGTGCGTGTTGGCCTAGGTATGTGCAATAGTGCGTACACACGAAGTAGTATCGAATAGGTTACGATTTTAACGCAATTCGGACAATTCGCATGAATAGGGTGCTAAGTATACAATTTCGGTGTAGGTGATCGTAGAAGGAAGTAAATGAGGTACTAGGAGGCGTCACCACTCGAATTCGAAAATTTCGATAAATCGAGGTAAGGGGTGTAATTTAAGATGGTAATGGTATCCCCACCTTTAGACTCCAATTTATCTATGTGTTTTCGAGCCTTCTCGTGCAACCCTTGAGTTTTATTTGGTTATGTTTGCAGCATAAAGAAATGTCATATGAAATTAAATGCATAGTTTCAAGCATGATTTCAGAATAAATGTTATGGTTTTGACTTATGTATGAACTGATTTCACGTTTTTGAAAGAAATGAAATTTGGTATGTGAAAATATGTTTAAGAAAAGAAATTTGTTTTTGAAAGGTGATTGTGAGGGCCACCTCTTGAGTCCTGCGAGAACAAAGTGTCACACAGTCTTTCTGTTTTATGAAAGAGTTTTCAGATCTCAAGGAATTCGATTTTATTATTCGATATGAGTTTATGGGTTATAAAACCCAAGAAAGATTTTGAAAACCCTATTTTGAGACAAAAAGGCTTTGTATAGTGGAATTGTGGGGGCCACCTCTTGAGTCTGACGAGAGCAAAGTGCCACGCAATTTTCACAATGACATGTGAACGTGGGGGCCACCTCTTGAGTTCGACGGGAGCAAAGTACCACGCGGTTCACAATGAAATGCGATCATGGGGGCCACCTCATGAGTCCGAGAGAGCAAAGTGCCGTGCGGTTCACAATGATATGCGATCGTGGGGGCCACCTCTTGAGTCCGACGGGAGCAAAGTGCCACGCGGTTCACAATGATATGCGATCGTGGGGGCCACCTCTTCGGTTCTGTGGGAGCAAAGTGCCACACAGTCTGTGTGACTATGGGGGGCACCTCTTGAGTCCTACAGATGCAAAGTGCCACATGGTTAATGCATTTTTCTCATGCGCGCCTTTGTGGCGTATATGAATTCTGCCTTCGGGTATGTTTGATTTGTTGTACGACCTTAATCATGTCTACAGCCTTGCCATGGCCATGATTATGATTTTCCTCTACGGAGGATGAATATGTTATCATTGCATGACAATTTTATAAGTTAGCCAAGTCTCCATCCGATATGAACTATGTTATATGATTTTGATCCTTCGATATATGTTGATGCATAAGTTATGCTTTTGAAGTTCTATTGGTTTTGAAATATTATGGAGTTTTGTATGTTTCAATTGATTGTGATGTAACTGAATAGATTTGTTACTTCAAAATTATATTTCTATCGATTATGTTTTATATATACGCCTTTGAAAGCTATGTGATATTTGTAAAGAAACGTTATCTCTTAGTTTTATCATGCATTTAATGCGATTTAGCCACCATGATCATTTTAAATGCTTTTCTTACTGGGCTTTTTCCCGAAAGCTCACCCCTCTACCCTTCAGATTATTTGCAGTGATCTACAGACGCTACCTGTCGCGTACACGACGTAGGCTGGTGGGAAAGAGCTACCCTAGGCTACTTTTTGTACACGCAGCAAAGGTATACAATTACATTCCTTTACCAGACATATTTGTACGCACAGACATATATATTGGAAATATTTTGTTGGGATGTAATTTGTAAGGAAAACGATGTAAACAATATTATTTTGGGATTATATTTTGAGATGACTAGTATCAAATCGAAATAAATATATTGAGTTGTAAAGGTGGATTTGGAAAGTATGCTTGGTAGTTGTGGATATCTAGGATTGTTGGAAAGCATGCTTGGTAGTTGTGGATATCTAGGATTGTCAAAACAATTGTTTTGCAGGTGGGTAGGCTTATATATAAGCCGTTATGCTACCGAAATTTCTATCGGCCATATAGGTCAAATAGGAAAATTAAATATAATTACGGATAAAGAATTAGGAAAAGTGATTCGACTCTGCACAGGAATACAACCTAAGTGAATAAAGGAATAAGTGGGTAAATTAAGTTAAAAAAAAAAAAATTTTCCCCGATTTTCAAGGGTCAAGGGTCGTTACAATGTACATACAAAAAAATAAATAGTAATAAAAATATATAAACACACGCAATAGCCTAGGTGATAATTCTATATTTTTAGAATTATTTGTGCTTAATTTCCTAATTAATTATTTAAATTCCTAATTTATTTTGTTAATTATCCCCTTTATTTATTTAAAATTCTCATGTTTGTAAATAAATTAAATCCGGATGAATTTTGAATATTTCGATAGAAAATGGACCGGAATTGGTCTAAAATCGAGATTGAGCCACGCGGACAACACGAGCCATGCCACCTAGCAAATCCAATTGGACAAGAAGACCGATGACATGGAAATATCTTTCCAAGGAGCCAATGGTCTCAAGACTAGTGGCCAAAAAAATGCCAACTCATCTAGGATATAGAAATTACAATTATACCCCTTGTGTGTGTATAAATAAGACATGTATGACAATTGAAAAAGAATGTAATTTAGGAGTATGAGTAGTGTAGAGTAATTTAGGAGTAGTTTTTAGAATAGTTTAAAGTTTTATTTTAAAAGATTTATTGTTGGATTTTATTTTATTTTTTATTTTTCAAACTTTTTCCCTTTAGTAGTTTATTTTCAGCCACTATTGTTCTTACTACCATTGTTATTACTGTTCATGGCTTCCTTCAATGAATTAGAAATTTCCATTTTAGCTTTTCTTTAAGCTCGGTTTCATTCTTTTCCCTGATGATCATTTTCTCTGGATCTATTTTACTAATGTTACAGTAACTCATCATTTAAATATCCTCATGCTTCTCTTCATTTTTCTATTTCGATTTAAGTTGTTTATGATTTGAATTTTTTTTTTGCATTTCACCTTCCTATCTCGGTTTCATTAGTTTGCTATTCTTGCCGGTAGTTGCTGGCACTGGTGTTGTCCAGCAAATGCTGTCCATTTATTCACTGCATTTCATCTCAGCAATTGTAGTGCATGGGTTCATCTGTGGAGCATAGTTCACTCTTGGCTTCATTTTTTTTACCCTCTGCTATGCTCTGTTTCAGTTTATAGGTACTGTTTCTATGAGTGTTGTGCTAAATGGTTTTTGTTGCCTTGTTGTTATTGTCGCTGAGATGAAGTTGGGCATGCAAGGAATGAGCATGCTACAGCAGTACAGAGGCATGTCGGCAGGAAAGCTTGTAGAGGTCGTGTAAATGAAGCTGCTGCAACTTGGAAGGAAACGTGGTAGCAGCACCTGAAGCAGTCGGCATGGACAGAAATGCCTAGTACAGAGCAGTAGCTGGGCATTGTCACGGAGAAGAAGAAGAAGGAGCAGGTCTGGACACAACAGGTTTCAGCTGAAGCAGGAGTTGGCGTAAAGGCAGCTTGCTTCTCTCGGTCACGTGAAGGCAGATACAATGCTGAACAAATCCATAAAATGAAGCTTGAAGCAGCTGAAGTGGTTGGTAACGTGAGGAGTTGGATTTGTTGCAGGAATGGAGCTGACCACGAAAACTAAAAACCAGACTGGATGTAGTAGAGTTGTGGGATAGTCGACTAGGACAAAACCGAGAGCAAGCAAGCTGGACACGTCTGGCCAGAACTGAGAGCAACCAATCCGAGACCAAACCAGAAAATGCAAATTGAAGATATGAACAGTGAATGAAGGGATTTGGTTGATTTAAAATTTGTTAAGGCTTTGTTTGGCTAGTTCATTGTAGTTAATTAAGTCATTTTCATGCATTATTAGTATAAGTTAATTTCAATTTAATTTGCTAGCTTAGTTTAGAGTCTTTAATTAAATTGCTTGATTAGTATTCTTGCTTAGTGGTATAAAACTTAGTTTTAATTAGGTTGATAGTTAATTAAGTGTTCATTTAGAATTAGATTACGGGTAAATTTATTTCATTAAATCTTAACTTACTTTAAATTGCATTTTGATTAAGTAGTTAAATTGCATTTTAGGTTAGATTAATTTTAGTTTAATTAATCTTGCTTTGTTATTTTCATAATTGCATTTTATTTTAATTGCGTTAATTAGTTTTAACTATTTTAATTATTTTTGTAAGTTTTTATTTTATTTTAATTGCATAGAGCACTGTAAGTAATTTTGCTCGGTTTTATTTAGTTCTTATTATTTTATTGCTTTCCAGTAATTTTAATTTTAGACTTAGTAGATCACCTACCTTAATCTCATAATTTGCTAGAATATACTTAGGGTAAGATTAACCGGTAGTTAATTAGGCTAACCAACTTCTCTGAGGGACGAGAACTCGGGACTCAAATCCCATTATTACTTGTACAACCCATTCGCTTGCGAACTATTCCTTCAGGGCGTGTCACTAGGTATATACAATTATACGTACACACGAGGTAGTAACGAATAGGTTACGATTTTGACGCATTTCAGACAATTTGTATGACTAGGATACTAAGTATACAAACTTCAGTGTAGGAGAATCGTAGGAGGAGTTAGGGGAGACATTGGGAGGCGTCATTACTCGGATGTGGAATATTCGATAAATCGAGGTAAGGGGTACCATTTAACTCAGTTCTGATAATGCATTCTTATTTCATCGATAAAAGATTTTATGAAGGAGCATATAATTTGAAATGATTTATCACTGCTTTCATACTTGTGAAACAGTTTACGAAGCATGTTTTAGTTTTAAGAAATATTCCCCGAGTACCTCCATGTTATGAAATGAATTTTTCCTAAGGTATGAAACGTATGGAAGCTTTACATTTATTTATGATTTTATATCCATATTGTTAAAGAAACTTTTGACAATTTCAAAAGCATAGAAAAAAAGGAAAAGGGGAAAAAGAAAAGAAGTTTTTGAGACTATAGGCTTCATGCATGTTACTTCTTGAGGTGTTCCGGCTCCACCACTTGGGTGCCGGTACGTAGGGCCCCTGTAGCACTTGACTCAACCTGTGTGGAAGATGTCGTGCTACTGGTGGTTTATGATGATGTTTTCGGTAGTATCTCGTGCCCGCGCAGTACGCAATTATGTTTCCCACACGGAGAGTGCCTTTGATACCTGTGTCCTAGCTAGGCGCTAGTGAAAATAAGTAAGATAGATACTACCCATATTTTATGAAAGAACTGTATGACCCTGATCCAGTCTATAGCCCCCTTACCATGGCCATAGGTATGATGACTATCTATGGAGAATGACACGTATCGCATGATTTAGTTATAGCCTAGTCTCCTCGATTTGATTATGAATGTCGACTATGATGAATGAATATGTGTTTTCATGAGATTTACGATAATTGGTTATGAACAGATATGTTTTATCAAGTGTTTATGAAATGTTTATGAACATGATGATTTTAAGAACTCATCCATGAACAATGAAAAGTTTGTAAAATAGTTAAGCATGTTATTTGTTTTAAAGAAACGCATGCTTTATGATTTTTATGATGACTATTTATGAAATGACAATTTATGTATCACATTAAAGATTGGTTTTATGAACAATTTCACATGCTTTTACTTATCAGGACTGCTTTAAAAGTATTATCTTACTGGGCTTTTCCCCAAAAGCTCACCCCTCTACCTTTCAAACTATTTGCAGTGATCTATAGGCGTTACCTGCTGCGTACACGGCGTAGGCTGGTGGGAAAGAGCTACCCTAGGCTACTTTTTGTACACGCAGAAAGGTATACAATTACATTCCTTTACCAGACATATTCGTATGCACAGACATATATCGAAAATATTTTGTTGGGATGTAATTTGTAAGGAAAACAATGTAAAGAATATTATTTTTGGGATTATATTTTGAGATGATTGGTATTGAATCGAAATGGATGTATTGAGTTGTAAATGTGGATTTAGAAAGTATGCTTGGTAGTTGTGGATATCTAGAAGTGTTTAAACAATTGATTTGCAGGTGTGTAGGCTCATATATAAGCCGTTATGCTGTCGAAATTTCTATCGGCCATATATGTCAAATTATGGAATTTAAATGTAATTACGGATAAAGAATTAGGAAAAGTGATTTGACATTGCACGGGAATATAACCTAAGTGAATAAGGGAATAAGTGGGTAAACCAAGTTTAAAAAAAAAGTCCCTCAATTTTCAAGGGTCAAGGGTCGTTACACCAGCCATCAGCTACACTTGAGAAAGAAAAGCTGAAATCATGCCAGCATGTGCTGCTTCAATAGCTCCAGTGGATATGTTCCACTTTGTACCTTGACCTTGCCTCTGCCCGAGCCACTCACCTATAGCAGCAAACATAAAATTAGTGTAGACTAAAAGCAAACACAAAGATGAACAGTATAATAAAATTGAAACAGACCAGAATAGAGGAAGGTATGTGATCCCTGTCCACTGTAACAGCGCATTTCAGCCTTGGTTCAGCTGCTAGAAACATTTGCTACAACACCATGCGCTAGCCACATTCTTGCTTCCTGCTAGCTTCTGCAGCCACACACTGCCTATAGATCACGCTCTGGCAAGAATGAAGCAATCCGGGCTAGCACCAGTAACCACGACCTCTCTGTACGCTCAACAGCAGGTGGCAACACAATCAGCAGATAACCTGAAATGCAACTCAGCGAAGCAACATCCTGCTGTGCTCAAACTGAACCAACATAAGCAAACCATATCGAAAATGCAGGAAAGTGAAACAGGGTAAAAGGAGTGCTTGCGGGAAAAATGAGTTTATGCGCCTTCACCCCATCTTAAACTTAAGCTAGATGGTGCCAAAAACTAAAAATTCTTTGCGCTCCTAAACTAGAAATAACCGTGAATGGAACCTTAAAGGCAGAAGAATAAATAGCAAATGAAAAATAAACCGAATAAAGGAATTAAAAGAAGGAATACAAAAGCTTCATTAATCAAAGAAAATGTCGTGAAGGTTTGGATGCAGAATAGCTACTGTCACCAGGCATTCTTGATAATTCTATTTTTAATAGAATTATTTGTGCTTAATTTATTAATTAATTATTTAAATCCTCATATTATTTTATTAATTATCCCCTTATTTAATTAAAATTTTCTTGTGTGCAGATAAATTAAATTCGGATGAAACTCAGTCGTTTCAGTCGAAATTAGGCTGAAAACGGGCTAAAGGAGACTGGACCACTTCCAATTTGCAGACCGAGTCACCAGTCGTCTGGATACACGTGATGCCAGGTGTCCGTTTTTTATTTGCTCCAAAACGATAAGATCAAAGGACACCGTGCCAACCTTATGGAAAACACACATTGAGTCGGGCCACATCGCACAACCAATTGGACAAAATGACTGATGACGTGGAAATATCTACTCTGCAGCAAATTAAAGTGAGACAAGTGGCCAAACAATGCCAACTCATCTAGGATAAAAAAATTGCCATTGTACCCCTAAGTGTGTGTATAAATAGAATATGATGGCAATTGAAAAAATCAAGTAGGAGTAGGGTAAGTAGTGTAGGTAGCATGTAAGTTAGGGTAGAATAGTTTTTTTTAGGTTAACTTTACATTAAAAGTCTTACCTTCCTTGTTTTCTTTTCCCGAATAGTTTTTTTAGCCTCTATATTTTTTTAGCTACTGTTCTATTCAATTTAGTTGATTTTGAAAATATCTTGTTTTTAAATTCATGAGTATCGTGCTTAGAATTTGTCTTTACCAATTCAGTTTGCTTTACACGTTAAAATCATATTCTTGATAGAAGTTTTAATCCATTTTTGGTTGTAGTCTAAAGCATTTGCAATGCTTTGATCATCAATGCCGATCATTATATTCTGATTCAGTATTGCTGGTCTAATATGTTGAGATTAATCTGTGTATTGACTTGCAATACTGAAATGGTGGAACAATATCGGTTTGATTGAGAAATGAAGGAAACTGTGGCTATTGGAAATCTCTCGGTTGATGTTTGATAAATTTTCTTCACGTATGGCTTAGTTTTAATTATTAGTTTTCAGCATCTCTATTCTCTTTATCTTACTTGAATATATTTAGTCTAATGCTGACTGAGCTTCTTCTTTTTTTATTTTTTTTTATTGTGTGATCCGTTGTTTGTGAATGAAGAAATACCTCAGTTGATAAAAAAAAATCATGCTCTTTTTCATCCTCTCTCACTGTTAACGTTTTTAGTTTTTTTTCTTCAGTTTGGATCGTCTATTCTATCGATTTAATTTTTTGTTTTCTTCACTTATTAGCAGCCTCTCTTCTAAGTTATATTACCAGCAATTTGGCTTTGCTTCATGTTCAGTTTTGTGTCTCTTAAACTGTGAATGTTGCAGTGAATGGTTGTATGTTTCTCCTCTGTTCTCCCCTGTAACGACCATTGACCCTTGAAGATTGGGGGATTTTTTTTCCAATTTCCAGCCTACATTCAATCCACCGAATACCCTTTCTTTCCTTATCAGTCGTGTGCCTTCTCGCCCCTGCTTCAGCGTAACACGACACTACAATGGCAGCCACCAGCTGGGCTTCGTGGCATTTCTCTTGCATTGCTTGGAAGGCTCTCGGTTCTGCCCTATCATGCCTTGGTCGCTAAATCCGATCTCCCTGAGCTCCCGTCTTGTTTTCTGCTCGTTGTTTTCTGTTTCGTCGCCTTCCGAAAAACAAAAGCTTCTCCCTTATGCAACCAAGTTTCCCACACTCTCTCTTTCTCTTCGGCGCTGCTTCTGTTCTCTTCACTTTCTCGGTTTCATTCTCCTTTGCTCTTTCACTTCACTGTATCGGCTTTGTCAACCTCTCCTGGTTGGTTTTCTTCCTCGGTTTGTTTTAATTTCCATGTTCTGCACAGCAAACAACTTTGGATTCCAGCAGCAGCTCTCCTGCTCTGTTTCACGTTCCAGCCCTGTTTCTGTTTCCCCCGCAGCCTCTCGGTTCTACTCTCCCTTCGGTCTCCCTCTCCTTCTCCCTCAGTTTGTTCAGCTTTCTTCCTCCTCTCTTCTTCTTCTCCTTCCTTCTTCTTTTTCTTCCTTTCTCTTCTTTCTTCCTCTCCCTTCTTGGCCTGTTAGTCTTCTTCTCTTCTCCAATTTCTTCCTCTTCCGGCCGACCAGCCCTCTCTTCCCCTTTTCCTTCTTCTTCTCCTCTTTTCTTTCTTTTTTTCCTCTCCTAACCAGTCCTCCTTTTTCTCCTCTTTTCTTGCCTTGGTTTTCTTTTCTTCTTTGTTTGTTTCCAGCCCAGCAGAGGATGTCTCTGCTCTTTGAAACATCAAATATGTGGAATTGGCTTTCAAAGAAAGCCAATTTCGTATAACATTAATGGATATTATATTAATATTATATTTTTTATATATATATTATATTGATTTATATATATATATATTATATATATTTGTTTATGGGTTTATTTGTTTGTTTTTGTTTATTTAGTAATTCTTATAAATTACATATTATACATTACAATATACGTATATGTATTTGTTATTTATATTATTATTTATCTATTTTAAATTTTCCTAGTATATATATACACACACACACTTATATATATATATATATATACATTTTCTTTTTATAAAATTATCCAATGACACAATATTTATGTCTTCATGAAATTTTCATTACTTCGAGAATAAAATATCCTTGGGATTTCATCATTCCTCATAAATCCAGATATAAGTTTTTTTTTTTTTTACATCAAAATTATTTTTGATCCCTCCATGCTTGCATTTGCTTCATCACTTCCGATAAAATATATTATACCCATTTTTATATAGTCTAATTAAATGTAGGAAATTTGTGGTGTTTACATTCTCCCCACCTTTAAAGAATTTGGTCCTCTAAATTCCTCTTGGTCCTTTAAAATAGATAAGGGTACTTCTAGACGCTGTCAAGTCTCTCGGGCGGTGAGGTATTTTTAAAAAAACTTTTATTGGCCATCAAACTTGACCACGCAAACCTGTTACGGATATAAGTATTCAAGGTTCAATTTCAATAAGGAAATAGGATACCAAACTTATCATCACTTGATCCGAATCACTTCACATACTAGAGATATTCGTACCTTGCATACATCTCTTATTTCAATATGACTCGTATATTCAGGATTTATCCCATCTCAAAGCTTGTCTCATTTCGTACATCAACTATAGCAAAACTCTTTCCTTATTACAATTAAGTTTCATATTCAAAACATAAGAATATAGAAATTACAATCCTTAGATTCAATACGTAATCCGTATTCTAAAGTTTCCTTATATCTCAAACTCTGAATCTTCATAATAGTTTGGATCTTTCCTATTAACATGTAACCTCTGTTTGGGAAATCCTACTTACACCCATTCTTAATACACTGTGACCCAAGAGACTTCGAGTCTCCTTAAAATTTAACACCAGTACACTCCAAGGTGGGTCACTGGGTCAAAAAATCTCCCCTTCATATAGTTCTTATAATTGCTCTTTCAGTGTTTCTAATCTAAGCAAAGTCACTCAGTACAGTGGTCTGAGTACTTAATTCGATGCCACATGCTAAATCAATTCTGGAACTTCTCCTTTCAATTTAGGGTTAACTTTGATAAATCATCTAATTATGTGCCAGAAAACTTTCTCTATTTACAGGGATGTTTCTATACTCCGAACATGCCCTATGTTTATCAATCATGTAAGCAGTGTGACCTTTAGAGTCTTATTTATACCGTTAGTTCCCTGATTCATTCTTCCAGCTATAGTGATTGTGCTCTTTCATTGTCACTATTTCCCTTGTAGATCTCTTTTCCGTCATTCTCTTTATCTTTCCCTTTTCTTAGTGACTTTAGAAATATACAATTCATATCATCATAATTGCGCCTTGCGCACTGTTTCATCAAAATAATTTCAATTGGAGTCATCTTAGTTTGACTAAATATCCCAATATCTCCTATGAGTTTTTGAACTTCCTTTATCTAACAGGTCTTGCAACTCCTTTTTCAATTCCTCAAGATCCACAAAGTCCATCTAGTAAGGAGACTTCGAGATTAGCTGAGTCTCTGATGCCAAATCTATAGTGAATTCCAACTCTCTCTCTGATGGTAGTCCCGGTAGTTCCTTAGGAAACACATCCGAAAACTCGCATACCACTGATATGTCCTGAATACTTGGACATTCCTGACTAATATCGGAGATGAATGCAACATAACCTTCACATTAACATGTTCGTAAAATATTTTCATCAATAGTCAAAATCATACACTTTATTCCTTAACTGCAAAGCATGCAACAAACTTATCAGGTAGAAGGAAGGTTACAGTCTTGGTGTAACAATCTAGACTTATGCGAGTGGTGGCTAGCAAATCCATACCCAAATTTACATCGAAGCCACACACATTCAATAAGATTAAATCTGCTAAAGTTGCCCTATCTCCTATCTTAATTTCACAATTCCTACAGACCATATCAGTCCTTTGAGGTTTATACAGGGGTGTGGTAACATGCAACATGAAATCTAAAGGCTCAGTTTTCATAGGCAGTTTACATGCAAAATGGGGTGATATAAAAGAGTGCGTAGAACCTGAATCAAATAATACATGTGCCTCGTGATTATAAATTAGAAGCTTACCCTGAATGGTCTCAGTGGAAGCATCAGCAGTCTCTCTGTCCAAGGTAAAGACTCTCCCATGAGTGACAGGCTTCTTGCCTTTCTTTGCTGCGGTAGCCTATCTCTGTGGAATATGTCTCTAAGGAGCTTGCCTTTCAGGTTGTCGTGGTTGCTCCAGGGGCTGTGGAATTTGATTCTGTGGGTAATCCTTTACCATGTGCCCCTTCTGTCCACACCCAAAGCAGCTCCCTGTGGCCCGGTAACAAATACCTTCATGGGGTTTACCGCACTCCCTACATAACTTCCCATATTGTTGTAGACCACTGGTAGTCTGTGGAGCAGGTATAGGAACTGTGGGCCTATTAACCCTAGTCCTAGACTCATCTGTCCTCTGCCTCTTGGGCTGGCCCCTTCGATAATCATGTCTCACAAACTCCGTCTTCTTACTCTTATCCTTGCTTTTTCCCTTAAAGCCATACTCCATCTGTGTGACATTTAGACTCCTCTCAATCATCTGCGCTCTACCCAGGGCATCCTGGAATTCAGTAATCCATAACTCCAAAAGTCGATCTCGGATAGCTGGCCTTAACCCTGCTAGAAAGCTCTCAGTCCGACGCTTTTCATTCTGGAACTTCTCTGGGTCATACCTCATCAGCATTGTAAACTTACTTTTGTACTCACCCACGGTCATACTACCCTATACCAAATTCAGAAAGTCCATCCTCAACTTTTGCTGGGCAGTTCATGGAACATACTGTTTTCTGAAGGCTGTAGAGAATGCATCCCAACTTATCAGACCCGCATTTTATGCAGCCAGTACCTTATGATTCCTATGTGTATGAACACTCTATTATTATAGTTGAATAATAAGAAGAGCATTTACTAGATTTAAAGTGTTAGTAAAACGATTTAACACGCAAAAGCTACATAGAAAGCCTAATGTGAGCTATAAGAGTCACAGACTAAACCAAGTGGATCTAAATCATTCTAACTGAAAATAAGAACTTAAAATGAGAAGATATAGAGGGCTCATGAAGGAAAGTCAGTTTAATTTAGTTCTGAACACAAGGAACGAGAGAAAAAGCTAAAAAGGGTAAAATGGACCTTTTTAGCAAGTTAAGGTGTTTCGGGTGTAATGATCTACCGGGAACAGTTGAAACGTAAAGACGAGAGTGTAAGACATAAGATATGACACTTTTGGAATTTTGAGAAAAAGTCAACTATAGTTAAGAAAAGTGGACTTTTTCCATAGTTGACTAACCATGGTTAGAAATTAACATAAGTATGGAGAAAAAAATTGGGAAAAAATATTCTTGGTTAGAATACAAGACAATTATCCCCAGAAGTAAGAAAAATTTATTCGGAAGGATTCTGGATTTAATTTTATGGTTAAAAACGTAATGGGCCTAATGTGAAGATTTTAAAGCCCATTAAGGTATATTAAACGTAGATCAAAATTCTTAGGTCCCTTAGACCGAATTGTTGCACAAATTGATAGGCCAAATATTGAGACAATAAAAGGCCTGAGGTATAGTAAAATTTTCATCCTGAAAGCCCATTAAGAAAGCCCAAATCGAGAGGCCCAATTGGAAAGCCCATTAGATAAATATCTAACCATAGTTAAAGCTAACTATGACTCATTAGGTGACTCATAAGGTGACTCATAACTAAGCCTTAGAAAGTCAAGTTTAATGGCTAGAAAGTAAGGCTTAATGGCTAAGTAAATGGCTTATAAAATCAGCCACACCATTGTCATCTTCACCACACCATTCTCGGCTAGAAGAAGAAACCATTGAAATACATTTATCCAAGCTTTCTCTCACTAGAAATCACTAGGAATTAGGCATATTTGGAACTTGCATTCTTCATGAAAGTTGTTCCAAATTGAAAGGAGAGTGACATATGTTGGAATTGACCATCAAGAAGCCATAGTGTGCAAACCTTGAGCCTTCAAAGTTTCGGCCAATTGTGAACACAAATATTAGGTATATTTTCAAGCTTTCAAATTCATATATGTTAATGTATGAATGATTTTAAGTATATTGGTATATGTTTTATGGATTGAAACACATGAAAACACTATGAACATGTGATGGCCGAAAGTTGGCATATGTGTTTTGATAAATACCCATGTGATTTTAAGACATGTATAGGTTGATATGCATGTAGACATGATTGTGGCATGGTTAGTCATAATCAATTTGTTCATATGGATGATGGTATGATATTGGCACATAAGGTGTTTGAGAAAATGCCAACAAGAACTATAGGAAAGGCTTAAGACATGCCAACCAAGTGTTTGTGAAAATGCCTAAGTGAATTGGCTAAGGAAATGGACATAGACAGCATGCCATGGTGTGACCGACGACATGGGATGCTCTCGGCCATGGCATGTGGCCGAGAGGTCCAATGGGCCAAGGGTAATTATTTTATGCCCAATATGATGTAATGGGTCTAAGACAAGCCCAATAAGAGTTTGTGGGCCCCACAAGCCCAATAGGCCCAACGAAAATAAATAGTAAAATGGAAATGGGCTTAAGGCATAGTTAGGCCCATTAAAGTTTATTAAAGCCCATTAAGGGAGATAGACTGTATTTAATGTGAAATACAGTAGGAAAAATATAATTAACCTGATAAATGGTTATATACAGCTCCAGAGATTATTGGAGGAGCGAATCGGACTGCTGGATCGAGTAGCGTTGAGAAAGTAAAATTTCTCGAGTGATTGCAGGTAAGGGACTTTTGTGAGTAGTTAGAGATACTTGCACGTATTTTCATCTGCTTTTACATTCACTTAAAAACTCTGAGGGTCAGAGAAAGTGAATAATAATTATTGTGACCCAATAGTGGTAAATTATGATTTTGCCCCTAGTTAGTCAAAAAGTCAACTTTTTTGAAAAGTTGTAAAAAGCATGGAAACCACCATTTTGAGTGTTTTACTACTGTTTAGCAGAAGAATAAATAGATGGGCTAATGATTTTAAGGTTGGTGTGAATTAAGCACACTTTATAGTGTTGATTTTGATGTTTTGTAAATCTTCTCTTTTTAAAGAGCCATCTATCATATTATGTGAGAATAAATCGTGCTGGAGCACAGCTCGCACTTGATTTCATATATTTTTCACATATATTAGTGCTGGATTGTGATTCGCACTAGATTTCCATGACATGCATGATGGATTACTGAAGTTCTTAGTCGTACTCAGTTTTATATGATATATGCATGAGAGAGTGTTGGAGCGATTGGCTCATACTCGAATTTTCATGAGATGCATGACAGAGTGCTAGAGCGTTGCTCGTACTCGAATTTTCATGATTTATACATGACATAGTACTTGAGCTATTGCTCGTACTTGATTTGATGATATTGTGCATAACATGGTACTGGAGCTATTGCTCGTACTTGATTTGAAACATGAACTATGCATTAACCTAGTTGCTGGAGGTTTACTCACACTAGAGTTTAAGTTTGTGATGTGGAACAGTGTTTGAGCAGAGTGTCGACTGTGAGTCGCGCTCAAAGGCGCGCACTATATTTTATGTGATATATGATACATGTTGAAAATTGTGTTTAATTTTCTCGTGTAGACATAGTGTCACACTATGAGAGGTTCATGTGAGGATTTAGAGACGTGGTATGATATTTCATGGTTTGAGGGCTAAGACCTATGGCAGGCACCCCGGTTGTGATTTAGGGTCCACGGAGTATGTTGTACCATGCGTGTGGCATGGAGTTCACTGTACCATGTGGTGTTGTGGAGTTGAGGAGGATATAGCTGGCGGTTGTGATGGACTGACCCCCCTCTCATTGCAGTAGTGATGCCCTGTACACCAAGATTTGTGTTGCCTGGGATCACCATCGTCGGATATGATCATATTCCAAGATACTATTTACATTTTCACCACAGAGTCTCGCATGATATATCACCTGATTGACTGATTTACTTACGGATAAACCTGAGGGATGGGTCGAAATCCGATTTGTGTTGTGAATGATTTAATTGCCATAATTACTGTGATTTAAACATACATGGCATGATTTATCTAAAGGCATTGTGATATTATAAAGATGCATTATTTTGCACTACATGCCTACATTTGAGAAAGAAAGCATGATTTCTGTACATGGGATTTATTCTGTACAAGTATATATATATATATATATTAAAGACATACTTTGAAAATGAGTTGAGGAAATGACATTTTGAGGCATAGCATTATTTTAAGTAGATAGTGTATATGTCTACTTGCTTGCCTGATTTCCTTGCTGATCACGTTGTATGCTCATCCCCCTTTCTTTACATCTCTCTACAGAGCATCAGCAGTAGAGTGAGTGTGCTTAAGGGATAGTATTCCTATTGTTCGCTGCTGTTTTCTATTGATCGACAGGTATACATATTTTTTACGATTATGTATCTAAGCATAGAAACAGCACAGTGATGTATACAATATATATTATGGGGAATGTATCGGTATTAGCTTTTATATGATCTCACATGTATTATAAAAAAGAAGTTACAGTCAGTAACAGTATATTGAATTGTATGTATGATAATGGATGATATGGAATGCGAGGAAGCTAATATCGAATCACAGCTCAACCATTGAAGAGAGGAAAGGTAAGTTAAAAATGTGAAATATTTATAGTGGCTTTGGTTAAGTCATGGATGAAGGTCGTGACAGAATGGTATCAGAGCCAGGTTGCTTTGATGTGAGTTGGTGTTAGAAAATAAGAAAGTGTACATCCCTATAGTACTGTGCTGTGTTTAGATACAACTGTGTATACCGGATGGGAGACAGATAAATTCATGATTGTGAATGAAGGAACTTTGCCTATAGGGCAAATACTCGTAGTGGTAGAGGGACGAGAGGTAGGACTCGAGGCCGTGGAGATAAGCCTGAGAGATGAGCTGCTACCGAACCATTACCTACCCATGAGACTCCAAGTGCTACTGAGGCACCAGAGTGTGTTGAGACGTGTTTTATGAGATTAGAGCGTAGTCTAGAGACGATAGTAGAGATATTGGCACAGACGATGCCAGGTAGGCAGGGATAGGAGGCAGGGTCTACGACAGGAGAGGCAGTTACCCCTGATACTCCTACACAGCCAGCACATGTATCGAGGACTATAGATACTCCTACACCCCCACCAGTTTCAGGTAGTAGTGGATTAGGGTACGGATGTGATCTGCATTGGTTACGAGAGTTCCAGAAGTTTAGACCTCCATCTTTTAGTGGGGTCAAGGACCTGTAGCTGCCGAGGAGCGGGTTGCTGAGATGGAGAAGCTTTATGGGTTCTTCAAGTGTACAACATCGGAGATGGACGCATTTGCTGCGTTCCTAATGAAGGGAGCTGCAGAGCATTGGTGGAAGTCCACCAGACCCATATTGAGAGCCCAACAAATAAATATTAGTTTGGAGGCATTTCGGGATGCCTTTAGGAGGCAGTTTGTTCCCGATACCCCACAGCAGAAACTACAGGCAGAGTTTCTGGGACTGAACCAGGGGGTTTGTCAGTGGATGAGTATGAGACTCGATTTCTATCCCCGGGAGATATGACCCAGATACCATGTATAGTGAGGCTAGGAAGGTCCATAGGTTCATCGATGGATTGAGACCGGTTCTGCGGTCCAGGTTGGTTCCATTAGATATAACCACCTATAAGGAAGCAGTGCACAGGGCGCAACTGTGCGAGCAAGATTACGAAAGGAATGCTTTTGAGTTTGGGAAGTTTAGCCGAAGCCGAGATATACAAAAGAAGAGGTCGGCTAGGGATTTCAGTTACCGAGGAGAGAGGAAACTCTTCGGTAAGAGATCATGGGTTAAGTAGGCACGAGAGAGACTTGCTAGACCTCCTGCTTATCCGACTGTAACTCCAGCAAAGGTTATTGTCATAGGAGGACAAAGATCTACTACTGATCAGTGCAGAAGATACGGTAGGCCACATGGAGGTAGACCGTGTCCGTTGACTCCTGAAGTGTGTTTTCGATGCGGGAAACAGGGGCATATTGCTAAACCTTACCCGAAGATGGTTGAGACTGCTTCATTGAAGGGCAGGGAGCTAGAGAGAGCTCCAGTTGATCCTTCTGCTTCGAGGAGGAGAGCGACAGCAAAAGAGAAGGGGAAGCAAGTTGAGAGTAGGGAATAAGGATATGAAAGCCAATCTAATATTGCTAAGTATGAGTGACTTTGATATAATCTTAGGAATAGATTGGTTATCTGTAACCATGTTGTTTTAGATTGTTATGCTAAGACAGTTATGTTTCCTAACCCTACTAGATATGTTGTAAAGTTTAATGAGAATAAATGAAAGGAGAAGTTATGATTATGATATGATTTACTGACTTAGAAAACCTTCAACATATCAAGGTTTTATTGCGTACGTGGTAGATATGAATAAGGCACATCCGGAGTTGTTAGATATTCCTGTGGTCAACGAGTACCCAGATGTTTTCCGGATGAGTTGCCAAGATTACCACTAGACAGAGAAGATGGCTAAGGCTTCTGAAGGACTAAGATTGCAAGATACTTTGTCATCCGGGTAAGGCTAACGTTGTAGCGGATGTTTTGACTAGGAAGATGTCATGACCCTTGACCCTAGAAAATCGGGGGATTTTTTTTTTGAACTTAATTTACCTACTTATTCTCTTATTCACTTAGGCTGTATTCCTGTTCAGTGTCAATCCTTAAAAATATTCCATTTCATTTATTCTTATACAGGTTTCATCCCGACACATTACTTTCAATAGATGTCTGTGCATACAAATATGTCTGGTAAAGGAATGTAATTGTATACCTTTGCTGCATGTATAAAAAGTAGCCTAGGGTAGCTCTTTACCACCAGCCTACGTCATATATGTAGCAGGTAATGCCTATAGATTCACTACAAATGGTCTGAAGGTAGAGGGGTGAGCTTTTGGGTAAAAGCCCAGTAAGATAATACTCTTAAAGCAGTTCTGATATATAAAAGCATTTGAAGTTGTTCATAGAACGAAACATAATGCAATACATAAATTTCCATTTCATGCATAATCGTCATAAAGCATGCGTGTCTTTAAAACAAATCACATGCTTAACCATTTTACAACTTTTCATAAACCTTTCATGAACATTTCATGAATCATTTCGTAAACATTTCATGAATATTTCATAGTCATTTCGTAAACATCTCATGAATATTTCATAATCATTTCGTAAACATTTCATGCATATTTCAAAATCATTTCGTAAACATTTCATGCATATTTCATAATCATTTCATAAACATTTCATGAATCATATCGGTCGTAACCAATATTTGAACATATCATGAAAACACATATTCATTCATCATAGTTGATTTTCATAATCAAATCGAGGAGACTAGGCTATGACTAAGTCATGTGATACCTGTCATTCTCCGTGGAGAGTCATCATACCTATGGCCATGGTAAGGGGGGGCTGTAGACTAGATCAGGTTCATACAACAATAATAATTATAAACATGGGTAGTATCTTCTTATTTCTTATCATATACTAGCACATAGCTAGGGCACGGGCACCTGTGGCACTCACCGTGCGGGGAACATTCATGAGTGCTGCGCAGGCACGAGATACTACCAATACATCGTCATAAACCACCAGTAGCACGACATCTTACACAGAGGTTGAGTCAATTGCTAAAGGGGCCAACGTACCGGCACCCCAAGTGGTGTAGCCGGAACACCACAAGAAGTAACCATGCATAAAGCCTATAGTCTCAAAACAGAGTTTCCAAAATATTTCTTGGGTTTTATAACTCATAAACTCATATCGAGTAATAAAATTGAATTCCTTGTAATCTGAAAACTTTTTCATAAAACTGAAAGACTGTATGGCACATTGTTCCCGTACGACTCAAGAGGTGGCCCCCACAATCTCCTTTCGCAAACAAGTTTCTTTTCTTACATACTTTTGAAATTGTCAAAAGTTTCTTTAACGATATGGATATAAAAACATAAATAAATGTAAAACATCCATATGCTTCATACCTTAGGAAATTCATTTCACAACATGGAAGGTACTCGGGGAATATTTCGATAAATTAAAACATGCATCGTAAACAGTTTCACAAGTATGAAAGCATTGATAAATCATTTCAAATCATATGCTCTTTCATAAAATCATTTATCGGTGAAACAAAAATGCATTATCAAAACTAAGTTAAATAATACCCCTTACCTCGATTTATTGAAAATTTCAGTTCGAGTAGTGGCGTCTCCAAGTATCTCTCTTAAATCCTTCTACGATTCTCCTACACTGAAATTTGTATTCTTAGTATCCTATTTATCGAATTAACTACGATGCGTCGAAAATCGTAACCTTGCTTACCTAGGAAAAATACACTCGAAATTATAAAATACGTACAATTATCTCTAAAACTTGTATAAATTTCTTACCTCAATGTCTGTCTGTAACCTTTGATTGCTTCGACTTAAACAGTCGATGAGCCCAACCATCCCGATTTATGTCACCGAAAATTTCAAATAAATATTTTTGATCGCCCCTTTTTCCTCGGGTTTTCTCAAATTCTCGGTGTTTTTGTTGCATCCTCCAAATATACACACATATATATAATTATATATATATATATGTGTGTATAAATAAATATAAAATATTACTCTTTTTTTCGATTACTATTCATCCTCTTCTCCTCTTTTTTTTTTCTTTCCTTTGAATTTTTTTTCCCGCCACTTTCTTTTTATTTTCTTCTTTCTTCTTCGTTACCATTCCTTCCTGCCCGCAGCCTCTGCTCATCATCTTCACACCTCCTCGGCACTGCCAGCCTACCTCTCGGCTGGGGTCTCATCCTTCCATCCTCCCTCGGCTTTCCAGTCTTTCACCATGGGAGAAATCCTCTAACTCACGCTTCGCCAGTCTCTAATCCCATCTCCTCATATCCATTTTCAGTTTCAGTTTCCAGAGGGTGAAACGTCCTCTGTTTCATTCCCATTTCTTACTTTCTCCTATCTATATGTATATAACATATGTCATCGGTTTCTTCTCTTTTCATTTTCTGCTCCCCACATGCTCGGGCCAGTCTCTGTTTAACAACCTGCGGCAATCTCGAGCTTTCACTCGTCCTCTGTTTTTTTTCCTCTACTATACTTTTCTTCAGTTCCTCGACTTCGGTATTCTTCCTTTTGATTCATTTTCAAGCTTTTCTAAATAACATAGTATGAGAGACCTCACTCATTTTTTTTGTCCTCAGTCGAACTCTCCCTGAAACGCCCCGTAACTTCGACTGCCAAACCTGCTGCAGCTGCTGCACTCCCTGCACCCTTACATGCCTTTCTCTTTTTACTAATTCCGATCTTCTCTCTTTCCTTTCCTTCTGCATCAGTTTGATATATATAAATATATACTTTCCAAATTTTAGAGCAGTAAATCTCTGCCCTCTCCTCCCCTTGCTGCTATCACTTCTTCCTTAAGCTTTCAGGTCTCGATTTTATTTCTCCCTTATACCGACCATCACAATCCCATTTCCTCTTTTATTATTATTATATATATATATATATATATATATATATATATATATATATATATTTTTTTTTTTTTCCACTGTCGTGCCTGGTAATGTTCAAATTATCTCCCCTCTGCTTGCTATCATCATCTGTCTTTATTCTATTATTTTTTTCTCTGTCATTTCGTCCCTCACCACCATCCTTTCTACTGCAGTTTTACTGCAGCACTGCTCTCAGATTTCCTTTTTTTTCGTTGTTTCAAGCTACTCGCTACCATTTCTCTACTGCACAGCAGTCACACGATAACTCCTCTCCTTTCCCTTTCGGTTCCTAGTAGCTCCCCACAATCTCCTTAGTCTTTCCCATTTAAATTTCATCTCATTGCTCCTATGGATTTGTGCACGTCAAAGACCTGCAACACCAGACTTCTCACTTGTTCCAACTGCTACAGTTGTTAGCAGAGGTCACGGGTATTCTACTGCAGATCACTTGCTCGGTTTGGATCCTCTTCTGTTTCCAACTCCTTTTCCCCCTCTTATCTTTTGGTTCCTTTCGTTCCCTCTACTGGCAGCTACCCTATTTCTTCATTCTTCTACTCTAGCTACCTTACCAATGCCGTTCCTTTCTCGAAACTGAATTCTACCAACTATTCTTACTTTTCTTTTATTTTTCCTTTTCCCAATAGTTCATCACATTTCCTATAGTGTCAATTCTCTTCATTATTACTCTCATGGCTCGGTTTCTCATTCTATTGCTGCTAGCAGCGGCATATACATATGTATATTTCCTAAATGGGCTCTCGGTCATGCTCCCATATATATATATATATATATATATATATATATGTGCACTTGGTAAATTTTTCTTGTAATATTTATTTATATATATACATATAAAATGACTTTAATCTAGTAGTTGTACTTAAATTACATGTATATACATTTCCTAGCTCATATGTATATAAATCTTACCTCTATTTCCCATAGATATTCTTCCTTAGAATCAATATAATTTAATTAAATTAATTTTTTCTAAATCCCTCTCATTCCTCAAATATATTTCCAATTAATTCTCCATGTATATATACACGTATCGTTCACATATGCTTCCTATCTTCAAACTCCTATTCACACTGCATTTGTACACATAAATCTTGTATGCGTGTGTGTGTATGTATATATATATATATATATATATATATATATATATATATATATATATATATTTATATATCTACAACGGCACGTACAAATGTATATATATATGTATATATACATGTGTATTCTCATCCATGTATTTCAAATAAATTCTCATTTATTTACTAACCAATTCCAGGTAATTATTTAATATTCCATCATATATATATATATATATATATATATATATGTATATACATGTAAAAGAAAATTTGTAAATCAACCTCGTCTAAATCTGAGTCTCTCGTATTAACATTAAGATATAATCTTGTTTGTTTGTTTTGTTTGTTTTGTTTTTTTTTTTACCACAGGCATAATTTAATCCCAATCAGTATCACTTAAAACCAAGTACCGAAAAATTTTGTGGGGTTTACATTCTCCCCACCTTAGGAAATTTGGTCCCTAAATTTAGGAGTACCTTAGTCCTTAAACAATGTAGGTACTTCTCTCGCATTAAATTCTCTAATTCCCACGTGGCCTCTTTTAAAGCATCGTACTGCCACAGAACCTTGACCAAAGGAATCGTCTTAGACCTCAATGCCTTTTCTTTCATGTTCAAGATCCCAATCGATTTGTCCACGTGTCTTATCCTCTTTCAATTCCAGTGGTTCATACTCAGTCACGTGTGTCGGATCTAGGTGATACTTGTGTTGCATCGATACATGGAGGATATCACGAATACTTGATAATTTTGTCTTCAAAACTCAATAAATTATTAGTACCAATGCTCAAGCTAGTTGTAGCACCTACCTGGGTCTGATTAGCTACATCAATATGGTACTTATTAATATGCTGAGCTTGCTCGATTCGATCAATCAATTCCAGTTTTCAACTCTCAGACTCACTACCACGAAATAAATATCAATATCAGAAAGGAACCACATCCAGTTGAGGTTCACTAAATAATTCAATAACTCATGTCCTTGACCAATGTACATGACGCCATCCCGTAATCACTTCTGCATAAAGTACTAACCCGAGTCATTTCCTTCTCCTTGTATTAAACAGCCATTGTGAAATTTAATAAATAAACCTTCTTGATTTGTAGAATTCCATAATTCTTCACCGCACAAGTAATGATATACTGACCTCAAACACAATTATTTCGATTATCAATTTCAATTTATCCTTTAGTCGCACTCATTCTATGTTCATATCACTTGATTTGAATAATTTAATGTACCAGAGGTATTCATACATCGTATACATCTCCTGTTCATAGTATCACCTGTATTCAGAATCTATCACATTTCAAACTTGCCTCATTTCGTACATCAATTATATCAGAACTCTTTCCTTATTCCAATTAAGTCTCATATTCGAAACATAAGCATGAGCAATTTACAATCTTTAGACTCGATACATAATTCAGATTCCAAGGTCTCCCATATCTCAAACTCAGAATAATCTTTAAGAGTTTTGTGTCTTTCCCACTGATCCATAATCTCTGTTTTGGGAGAATCCAATTAACTCTCGTTCTTGGCATATCGTGACCTAAAAGACTCCGGGTCTCCTTGATAATTAATGCCATTACACATCAAAGTGAATCACCTGGTTCGATAATCTCCTTTTCATGTAATCCTTATAATTGCTTCCTCAGCATTTTAATTCAATCCTGTAAGCAGTGTGACCTTCACTTATACTTTTAGTTTTGTAATTCACCTTTTCAGTTACAGTGACTTTACTCTATTACTCTCATTGCTTCCTTAGTACATCACCTTTTTGTCACTCTCTTTACCTTTTCATGATTTTAATAACCTCGAAAGTATATATCTCATATTCTCATAGTTGTGCCTTACGCACTGCTCTCTCAAAATAACATCAAGTTAAGCTAACTTAGCTCGATTGAGGATCTTAGTACCTCTTATGAGTTTCCTGGATTTTTTTCGTTTCACATCTCTACTTATCTGGATTATTCTTCTTCCAAAGCAATAAATTTAATTTCATAATCATCCATAGACTTGTTACTTCATGTTCGATTGCAATCATTTCATTCATAATTGCCACTTTATTTCATCTGGAATGTGCTACCGCCTAAGGGCCTTCGAAATATATTCCATGTAATCTTCTGATGTCAGCTCTCGGATTAAATCGGGGAACTTCCCTCCGAGTTCGACTTTCCATTTCGATATTGATGCTACAATGGCTACTTTCTTTATAGTAGCACACTCTGAAAATCCGTGTAGCTTCTCCAATTCTTTAACACAAAAGTTGCAAAAGCATCCTTCTCAGTAGAGTTACTTCTAAAATCATCAAGCTTTTCTATCTCATTCATCCAATCCCTTGAATCACTGAATTCTTAACCTTAATGAAAAATGGAGGCTTAAACTCTTGGAACTGCCTCCAGTCTATTAAACTCACAGTCATACTCTAAGAATCCATGCAAGTTTTCCCAATTTAATTTTCCATTTTTCCATTACAATTGGATTCTTAAATCTAGTATGTAATAGCATACTATCATTCAAAATCAGCTCGATCTCCATCTGTTAGTGAACTTACAGACATTTCTTAACTTCACTGCTCATAATGTTGGGTCATACCTTTCCAGGGATATAAATCATAATTCATACTCATTATCAGATCGATTTCCTTGTGCTAGACCCATAAATTTCATTCGTAGTTTCCTTAATCTCATTCATTCTGTTCTCTATAACTACTGGGCCCTTTATCCTATTTAATATTGGCGGTCTGAACATCTGAAACTGCCTCATCTCATGAAGCTCCTACTCCTAACCCAAGTCATCATCATTCCGCTGTGGAGCTACAGGAGCAGGCATATTTGTAGTTCTGAAACATCTCTACAGGTTGTGCGGACGTATCGGGAGTAATCTGTCTGTCTATTCTTCTATCTACCCCATCACCTAACATAGCCTGTATCCCAATTTTCCATAATATGTTAAATATTCCACTCAACCTTAGCAGAGTGTGTCTCTATACCATCTGTCCTTTCCACAGGACCTAATGGAGCACGCTCAACATCAGTTTCAATATCGGTTTCATTTATGAGTCTCATATGATGACTCTGTATGATTCTTAGGCCTATCTCTGCGGCCTCTAGCTCGTGATTTAATTCTTCACGTAGATAAAACATTAAGTCTTAACTTCATTAGGTATACTTAGTCTACAACCAGACAAGCACAGACATTTGGGATGTAATCTTATCCTTATTATTGACACTGATAGTACTAGACAGCCTTGGCTCTGATACCACTAAATGTAACGACCCTTGACCCTTGAAAATCGAGAAATTTTTTTTGAACTTAATTTACCTACTTATTCTCTTATTCACTTAGGCTGTATTCCTGTTCAGTGTCAATCCTTAAAAATATTCCATTTCATTTATTCTTATACATGTTTCATCCCGAAACATTACTTTCAATAGATGTCTGTGCATATAACTATGTCTGGTAAAGGAATGTAATTGTATACCTTTGCTGCGTGCACAAAAAGTAGCCTATGGTAGCTCTTTCCCACCAGCCTATGTCATATACGCGGCAGGTAACGCCTACAGATTCACTGCAAATGGTCTGAAGGTAGATGGGTGAGCTTTTGGGGAAAAGCCCAGTAAGATAATACTCTTAAAGTAGTTCTGATATATAAAAGCATTTGAAGTTGTTCATAGAATGAAACTTAATGCAATACATAAATTTCCATTTTATGCATAATCGTCATAAAGCATGCGTGTCTTTAAAACAAATCACATGCTTAACCATTTTACAACTTTTCATAAACCTTTCATGAACATTTCATGAATCATTTCGTAAACATTTCATGAATATTTCATAGTCATTTCGTAAACATCTCATGCATATTTCATAATCATTTCGTAAACATTTCATGCATATTTCATAATCATTTCGTAAATATTTCATGCATATTTCATAATCATTTCATAAACATTTCATGAATCATATCGATCGTAACCAATTTTCGTACATATCATGAAAACACATATTCATTCATCATAGTCGATTTTCATAATCAAATCGAGGAGACTAGGCTATAACTAAGTCATGCGATACCTGTCATTCTCCGTGGAGAGTCATCATACCTATGGCCATGGTAAGGGGGGGCTGTAGACTGGATCAGGTTCATACAGCAATAATAATTATAAACATGGGTAGTATCTTCTTATTTCTTATCATATACTAGCACATAGCTAGGGCACGGGCACCTGTGGCACTCACTGTGCGGGGAACATTCATGAGTGCTGCGCGGACACGAGATACTACCAATACATCATCATAAACCACCAGTAGCACGACATCTTCCACACAGGTTGAGTCAAGTGCTAAAGGGGCCAACGTACCGGCACCCCAAGTGGTGTAGCCGGAACACCACAAGAAGTAACCATGCATGAAGCCTATAGTCTCAAAACAGAGTTTCCAAAATCTTTCTTGGGTTTTATAACTCATATCGAGTAATAAAATTGAATTCCTTGTAATCTGAAAATCTTTCATAAAACTGAAAGACTATATGGCACTTTGTTCCCGCAGGACTCAAGAGGTGGCCCCCACAATCCCCTTTCGAAAACAAGTTTCTTTTCTTACATACTTTTGAAATTGTCAAAAGTTTCTTTAACGATATGGATATAAAAACATAAATAAATGTAAAACATCCATATGCTTCATACCTTAGGAAATTCATTGCACAACATGGAAGGTACTCGGGGAATATTTCGATAAATTAAAACATGCATCGTACACAGTTTCACAAGTATGAAAGCATTGATAAATCATTTCAAATCATATGCTCTTTCATAAAATCATTTATCGGTGAAACAAAAATGCATTATCAGAACTAAGTTAAATAATACCCCTTACCTCGATTTATTGAAAATTTCAGTTCGAGTAGTGGCGCCTCCAAGTATCTCTCTTAAATCCTTCTACGATTCTCCTACACCGAAATTTATATTTTTAGTATCCTATTTATCGAATTAACTACGATGCGTCAAAAATCATAACCTTGCTTACCTAGAAAAAATACACTCAAAATTATAAAATATGTACAATTATCTCTAAAACTTGTATAAATTTCTTACCTCAATGTTTGTCTGTAACCTTTGAGTGCTTCGACTTAAATAGTCGGTGAGCCTGACCCTCCCGATTTATGTCACCGAAAATTTCAAATAAATATTTTCGATCGCCCCTTTTTCCTCGGGTTTTCTCAAATTCTCGGTGTTTTCGTTGCATCCTCCAAATATACACACATATATATAATTATATATATATATGTATAAATAAATATAAAATATTACTCTCCTTTTTTTCGATTACTATTCATCCTCTTCTCTTCTTTTTTTTCTTTCCTTTGAATTTTTTTTCTCGCCACTTTCTTTTGTTATCTTCTTCTTTCTTCTTCGTTACCATTCCTTCCTGCCCGCAGCCTCTGTTCATCGTCTTCACACCTCCTCGGCGCTGCCAGCCTACCTCTTGGCTGGGGTCTTGATGTTGCCTGAATGAACAGCAACAGGAATTTACCTTCCACGTATTCTGATTGCACTAACGACAAAAATGTGACGTCCGTGCGATTTGTTCCACGTGTTCTTCGTATAATCTGCAAAAACAACAGGAATCAGAGGGGGCAGGGATTTGTCCCTGCACGCGCACTCCGATGATTAAGTAAGTAATCGGGAGTTGTGTAAGTAAGGGGAAGAGAATGTGTTTCTTAATTCAAAGAGTTGAAGTATTTTTCCCTGATTTTTGTTCTTTGGTTTCCTCTTTTCTTTTTCTTTTTTTTCTGAGAGCTCCTCGGCATATTTATAGGTTTCTTCTAAGTCGGTTCGAGCTGAGGCCCAGGCGCGTGTCTGGGTCGCGACAGAGTCATGGAGCACTCTGTCGCGCTTCGGGTTAAGCAGCTTGCGGGAGACCTCTACCGCGGGCTGTGCAGGAGACCTATACCGCAGGCTGTGCGGGAGACCTCTACCGCAGACTGTGCGAGAGACCTCTACCGCAGTCTGTGCGGGAGACTATGCCACAGGCTGTGTGGGAGACCTCTATCGCGGGCTGTGCAGGAGACCTTTGCCGCGAGGGCATTGCGGGAGACCTCTACCGCGGGCTGTACGGGAGACCTTTGCCGCGAGGGCAATGCGGGAGACCTATGTCGCAATAGAGGCGATGGAGTCTGTCGCGCCTATTGTGCAGCACACATACCAGGCGACGGAATCCCTGTCGCCTCGAACATCTGTCGCTCAACAAGCAACTGTGTCGCGTGACCACACTGTCGCCACATCAGCCACGTGGCTTATTCTTGTTCTGACACGTGGCGGTCTCTAGTTGGCAGACAATTATACACGTGGATTCTGGTGACACTACCACCATCAATTGCTCCCCACTCTTTGGTAGGAATATTTCCTGCGAAAGAGGATTCTTGATATAAAGATATATTTTCGGAAAGAATTTTACATACCTTTCTGAGGCCTGACTATCACGACGCGAACGCGTCTCCAGTTCTTACGGCCTTTAAATTTTTGTTGCCTGGCCACAGTGACGCATAGCGCCTCAGGCTCTTACGGCTCTTCTGGATATACGCCTGGCCACAGTGACGCATAGCGCCTCAGGCTCTGACGGATCTTCTGGATATACGCCTGGCCACAGTGACGTATAGCGCCTCAGGCTCTTACGGCTCTTCTGGATATACGCCTGGCCACAGTGACGCATAGCGCCTCAGGCTCTTACGGCTCTTCTGGATATACGCCTAGCTACAGTGACGCATAGCGCCTCAGGCTCTTACGGCTCTTCTGAACATATGCCTGGCCATAGTGACGCATAGCGCCTCAGGCTCTTACGGCTCGGCTGAACTACGCCTGGCCACAGTGACGCATAGCGCCTCAGGCTCTTACGGCTCGGCTGAACTACGCCTGGCCACAGTGACGCATAGCGCCTCAGGCTCTTACGGCTCGGTTGAACTACGCCTGGCCACAGTGACGTATAGCGTCTCAGGCTCTTACGGCTCGGCTGAACTACGCCTGGCCACAGTGACGCATAGCGCCTCAGGCTCTTACGGCTCGGTTGAACTACGCCTGGCCACAGTGACGCATAGCACCTCAGGCTCTTACGGCTCGGTTGAACTACGCCTGGCCACAGTGACGCATAGCGTCTCAGGCTCTTACGGCTCGGCTGAACTACGCCTGGCCACAGTGACGCATAGTGCCTCAAGCTCTTACGGCTCGGCTGAACTACGCCTGGCCACAGTGACGCATAGCGCCTCAGGCTCTTACTGCTCGGTTGAACTACGCCTGGCCACAGTGACGCATAGCGCCTCAGGCTCTTACGGCTCGGTTGAACTACGTCTTGCCACAGTGACGCATAGCGTCTCAGGCTCTTACGGCTCGGTTGAACTACGCCTGGCCACAGTGACGCATAGCGCCTCAGGCTCTTACGGCTCGGCTGAACTACTCCTGGCCACAGTGACGCATAGCGTCTCAGGCTCTTATGGCTCGGCTGAACTACGCCTGGCCACAGTGACGCATAGCGCCTCAGGCTCTTACGGCTCGGTTGAACTACGCCTGGCCACAGTGACGCATAGCGTCTCAGGCTCTTACGGCTCGGCTGAACTACGCCTGGCCACAGTGACGCATAGCACCTCAGGCTCTTACGGCTCGGTTGAACTACGCCTGGCCACAGTGACGCATAGCGCCTCAGGCTCTTGCGGCTCGGTTGAACTACGCCTGGCCACAGTGACGCATAGCGCCTCAGGCTCTTACGGCTCGGCTGAACTACGCCTGGCCACAGTGACGCATAGCGCCTCAGGCTCTTACGGCTCGGCTGAACTACGCCTGGCCACAGTGACGCATAGCGCCTCAGGCTCTTACGGCTCGGTTGAACTACGCCTGGCCACAGTGACGCATAGTGCCTCAGGCTCTTACGGCTCGGTTGAACTACGCCTGGCTACAGTGACGCATAGCGCCTCAGGCTCTTACGGCTTGGTTGAACTACGCCTGGCCACAGTGACGCATAGCGCCTCAGGCTCTTACGGCTCGGTTGAACTACGCCTGGCCACAGTGACGCATAGCGCCTCAGGCTCTTACGGCTCGGTTGAACTACGCCTGGCCACAGTGATGCATAGCGCCTCAGGCTCTTACGGCTCGGTCGAACTACGCCTGGCCACAGTGACGCATAGCGCCTCAGGCTCTTATGGCTCGGTTGAACTACGCCTGGCCACAGTGACGCATAGCGCCTCAGGCTCTTATGGCTCGGCTGAATAGATCTAAGCTTTTCCTTAGTGTTTCTGAATCCTTTTCTTCTACTAAGGGCACCATCTTGGGTGACAGTGCTCCAATTTCCATGGGAATCAATGCACCACCCTTGCCTCTCGGGGCTGTACCCTCTTCATTACTTCTTCTTGAGCCACATATTTATTGGCTCTAGCAAACAGGTCAGAAAGTGTCGTCGGCTGGTCAAGGGAGAGGGATTCTTGCAACTTTTCAGACTTCGTCCCTTGCAACATTGCAACCGTGGCTACCCCTGCTGGTGGATCATCCACCTCCAAGGTTGCATCTCTGAACCAATCTACGTAGCTCCTCAAGGATTCTTTATTTCCTTGTTTAAGAGTGAGGAGGTAAGTAGCGTCCTTTTTTCTGTGGCTGTGGATAATGAAGACTTCCAGAAATTCGTTTCGCAATTGGTCGAAGGATGAGATGGAAACTTGGCGCAACCCATTGAACCACTTCAGAGCGTGCCCAGACAATGTGAGTGAAAAAGCCCGACACATAGTCTCGTCCTCCCATCCATGCAGCAACATGAGGGACTCGTATTTCTGTATGTGGTCATAGGGGTCTGCTTTGCCGGTGTAAGTGGCCATAGAAGGCATCTTGAACTTCTTCGGCAAAGGTTTGTTCATGATCTCCGGACTGAACGGAATCCTCCTTTTTTGACGATCATCCGGAGACACCAGTTTCCTTTTTCCCAAAATCCTTTCGACGACTTTCTCCACGTTTTTCGACCTTTGGACTGAGTATGCTCCCCTCTCTTCGGGTCTAGAAGAGTCTGACTGGTAAGCACCCCTTCTAGCGCCTCCCGTTCTAGGACTTGAGATTTCGAGACCTTCTCGTGGGTCTGGACCTCTCTGTCTCCGTCGCTCCCCAGCCCTATATTCTCTTAAATCATGTTCCGACTCCACGGGAGATGAGCTACGGCATGTAGGGGAACTCTGCCGCCTATCGGCTAGAGGAGGAGTCTGCCGCCTGTTGGGCAGAGGAGAAGTCTGTCGCCTATAAGCGGCGGGAGAGCACCGTCGCGTACGTGTTGCGGGATAGCTATGCCGCATGTAGTCCGCGGGAGAGCTCTGCCATAAGGGATCTGCTAGAGAACACTGTCGCACGAAGTCTACGGGTGAGCTCTGCCGCACATTTGGCGAGCTCTGCCGCCTATCGGCCAGTGGGGAACACTGCCGCCGTTGAGCTGCGGTTGAGCTCCGTGGTCTATCTGCTGGGTGAGACCTCTGCCGCGCGAGGTCTGCTGGTGAGCTTTGCCGCACAGGTGCTGTGGGCGAACTCTGTCTTGCTGGATCCGCAGTGGCATTATTTTGTGTTCCTGCCTCTTGTCCAGCATTTACCAGGGTGGAGGGCTGACCTCTCTCGTAGGTGTGCCTAGGCGTGCTTTCCCCCACTAACTGCTGCACTTCTTGGGGCAAGCTGAATTGGGGGAGAGCCTCTCTGAAGAAGCTCACCATAGCTCTTAATGCAGTCGTAGTCTCTTCATTCTTGCGTTTCAGGGTCTCAAATTCTTCTAGAGAAACCAAGGCTTCTCCGTCACCCCTTTCACTACGTCTTCGTCTCTGCTCTGGTCTGACAGGGGGACTCACAGAATTCTACCCTCCTGTCAACTCTGCTGTAGAGCGTGTTCTCACCATTTTGATGAAAAACCTGACTTTTTGTCAAAGTTCCCACAGACGGCGCCAATTGATGTTGCCTGAATGAACAGCAACAGGAATTTACCTTCCACGTATTCTGATTGCACTAACGACAAAAATGTGACGTCCGTGCGATTTGTTCCACGTGTTCTTCGTATAATCTGCAAAAACAACAGGAATCAGAGGGATTTGTCCCTGCACGCGCACTCTGATGATTAAGTAAGTAATCGGGAGTTGTGTAAGTAAGGGGAAGAGAATGTGTTTCTTAATTCAAAGAGTTGAAGTATTTTTCCCTGATTTTTGTTCTTTGGTTTCCTCTTTTCTTTTTTTTTTTTTTTCTGAGAGCTCCTCGGCATATTTATAGGTTTCTTTTAAGTCGGTTCGAGCTGAGGCCCAGGCGCGTGTCTGGGCCGCGACAGAGTCATGGAGCACTCTGTCGCGCTTCGGGTTAAGCAGCTTGCGGGAGACCTCTACCGCGGGCTGTGCAGGAGACCTATACCGCAGGCTGTGCGGGAGACCTCTACCGCAGACTGTGCGGGAGACCTCTACCGCAGTCTGTGCGGGAGACTATGCCACAGGCTGTGCGGGAGACCTCTATCGCGGGCTGTGCAGGAGACCTTTGCCGCGAGGGCAATGCGGGAGACCTCTACCGCGGGCTGTGCGGGAGACCTTTGCCGCGAGGGCAATGCGGGAGACCTATGTCGCAATAGAGGTGATGGAGTCTGTCGTGCCTATTGTGCAGCACACATACCAGGCGACGGAATCCCTGTCGCCTCGAACATCTGTCGCTCAACAAGCAACTGTGTCGCGTGACCACACTGTCGCCACATCAGCCACGTGGCTTATTCTTGTTCTGACACGTGGCGATCTCTAGTTGGCAGACAATTGTACACGTGGATTCTGGTGACACTACCACCATCAGGTCTCATCCTTCCATCCTCCCTCGGCTTTCCAGTCTTTCACCATGGGAGAAAGCCTCTAACTCACGCTTCGCCAGTCTCTAATCCCATCTCCTCATATCCATTTTCAGTTTCAGTTTCCAGAGGGCAAAACGTCCTCTGTTTCATTCCCATTTCTTACTGTCTCCTATCTATATGTATATAACATATGTCACCGATTTCTTCTCTTTTCTTGTTCTGCTCCCCACATGCTCGGGCCAGTCTCTGTTTAACAACCTGCGGCAATCCCGAGCTTTCACTCATCCTCTGTTTTTTTTCCTCTACTATACTTTTCCTCAGTTCCTCGACTTCGGTATTCTTCCTTTTGATTCATTTTCAAGTTTTTCTAAATAACACAGTATGAGAGACCTCACTCGTTTTTTTTGTCCTCAGTCGAACTCTCCTTGAAACGCCCCGTAACGTCGATTGCCTAACCTGCTGTAGCTGCTGCACTCCCTGCACCCTTACGTGCCTTTCTCTTTTCACCGATCCCGATCTTCTCTCTTTCCTTTCCTTCGGCATCAGTTTGATATATATAAATATATACTTTCCAGATTTTAGAGCAGTAAATCTCTGCCCTCTCCTCCCATTGCTGCTATCACTTCTTCCTTCAGCTTTCAGGTCTCGATTTTATTTCTCCCTTATACCGACAATCACAATTCCATTTCCTCTTTTTATTATTATATATATATATATATATATTTTCCATTGTCGTGCCTGGTAATGTTCAGATTATCTCCCCTCTGCTTATTGTCATCACCTGTCTTTATTCCATTATTTTTTTCTCTATCATTTTGTCCCTCACCACCATCTTTTCTACTGCAGTTTTACTGCAGCACTGCTCTCGAATTTCCTTTTTTTTTTCGTTGTTTCAAGCTGCTCGCTGCTATTTCTCTGCTGCACAGCAGTCACACGTTAACTCCTCTCATTTCCCTTTCGGTTCCTAGTAGCTCCCCATAATCTTCTTAGTGTTTCCCATTTAAATTTCATCTCATTGCTCCTATGGATTTGTGAACGTCAAAGACCTGCAACACCAAACTTCTCACTTGTTCCAACTGCTATAGTTGTTGGCAGAGGTCACGGGTATTCTGCTGCAGATCACCTGCTCGGTTTGGATCCTCTTTTGTTTCCAACTCCATTTCCCCCTCTTATCTTCTGGTTCCTTTTGTTCCCTCTACCGATAGCTACCCTATTTCTTCATTCTTCTACTCTACCTGCCTTACCAATGCCGTTCCCTTTCTCGAAACTGAATTCTACCAACTATTCTTACTTTTCATTTATTTTTCCTTTTCCCAATAGTTCATCACATTTCCTATAGTGTCAATTCTCTTCATTATTACTCTCATGCCTTGGTTTCTCATTCTATTGCTGCTAGTAGCAGCATATACATATGTATATTTCCTAAATGGGCTCTCGGTCATGCTCCCATATATATATATATATATATATATATACATATATATATAAATGGGCTCTCGGTCATGCTCCCATATATATATATACATATATATATATATATGTGCACTTGGTAAATTTTTCTTGTAGTATTTATTTATATATATACATATAAAATGACTTTAATCTAGTAGTTGTACTTAAATTACATGTATATACATTTCCTAGCTCATATGTATATAAATCTTACCTCTATTTCCCATAGATATTCTTCCTTAGAATCAATATAATTTAATTAAATTAATTTTTTCTAAATCCCTCTCATTCCTCAAATATATTTCCAATTAATTCTCCTTGTATATATACACATATCGTTCACATATGCTACCTATCTTTAAACTCCTATTCACACTGCATTTGTACACATAAATCTTGTATGCGTGTGTGTGTATGTATATATATATATATATATTTATATATCTACAACGGCACATACAAATGTATATATATGTATATATACATGTGTATTCTCATCTATGTATTTCAAATAAATTCTCATTTATTTACTAACCAATTCCAGGTAATTATTTAATATTCCATCATGTATATATGTATATACATGTAAAAGAAAATTTGTAAATCAACCTCGTCTAAATCTGAGTCTCTCGTATTAACATTAAGATATAATCTTGTTTGTTTGTTTTGTTTGTTTTGTTTTTTTTACCACAGGCATAATTTAATCCCAATTAGTATCACTTAAAACCAAGTACCGAAAAATTTTGTTGGGTTTACAAAAGAGCCTTGGGATGGTATCATAAATGATGGTTGGGGAACATGAGTTGCTAGAGCAGTTTGCTAGCCTCAGTTTGGGAGTTGTGCCTTCTGACACCGGTTATGTGATAGCTAGTCTACACTTGGAGACAGATCTGTTGGATAGGATCAGAGTGGCTCAGTAGACTAATCCGTTTTGTATGAATGTGAGTGGTCAGATGCAGAAGGGCACAGTGACTGATTTTGAGTTGAGTTTTGATAGACTATTGAGGTTTAGAGGTAGATTATGTGTTCCCGAGGATCCAGGACTCAGGAGATTGATATTGGCAGAAGCTCATTCGTCGAGGTATACGTTACATCCGGGGAGTAACAAGATGTATCAGAACCTCCGAAAGGTATACTGGTGGTCGGGTATGGAGAGAGATGTAGCAGATTTTGTGGCAAATGTGTCTCGTATGTCAGCAGGTGAAGGTAGAGCATCAGAAACCGACAGGGTTACTGCAGTCTCTACCTATATCGACATGAAAATGAGAGCATATCACGATGGATTTCGTGATGGGTTTACCGAGAACCCGCAGGAATCACGATGCTATTGTCATGACCCCAATTACCTAAAAATCAGAGTAAATTTTTTGCTTTTTAATTTTCTTACCCGTCGTGAACAGTTACACTACTAAACAGTTGGGCTATGATTCGGTGTTAGTCACCTCTCACCTATTTACCATTCCATTTTCATATTCCATTTACATATCAATTTATTTTAAATAAATACATCCCCAATATTACATCTATATACAGTACTGTGCCACTATATGTTCAGATACAAAAATTATACAAATGTGTATACCTGGTCTTGATAAGAAGCAGTGGATATGACTACTGTCGTTCTCTTCTACTGAATGTACCCTGTGGGGTGGAAAATGAAAGGGTGAGCATAAACAGCTCAGTAAGGCAATAATGTAAGCAGGTAGATAACTATACTATCTACGTGCTGATAATGTCATGATATAAAATCGTTTACATTTGGAGCATGAGGTATGACTAAAACGATGCCACATGTATGTATATATCATATAAGATAAATCATGGAATCGACATATAAAACAAACATGGAAAAATCATCATGTATGTCATCTCATGCTCGTCACATTTACAACTTATTTGTTTCATCATAAACTCATCACGTTAAAACTCATTTGTTTTATCATAAAACAACCACATCAAGGCTAAACCCATCTCTTGGGAATACCTTGATTCATTGAATCACATCTCTTTTAAAAACATAAATCGGGACATTGCCCCTCCCTCGGGTTCGTCCTGGTCTATCTAGACCGTATGATATCATGTGAGGCATGTAGGTTACTGTATGAAAATCGAGGACTATGGCCATACTTTGTCCCTGTGATCCCAGGCTACACGGATCCCGGTGTATGGGGTATCACAACTGCAAGGGGAGGTGGGGTCAAGTCCTACCCGCCAGAATATCAAGTAACATCATAGAGTCATCATGACTGCACGGTACAGCGTACTCCATGTGACATACATGGTACAGCGTACTCCGTGAACCCATATCATAGTTTGGGGGTGCTTGCCGTAGGTCTTATCCACCCCAATACTATGTCGATAACCAACCCATGTCTCAAAGTATATGTGCGAGCATCTCAACTCTCTGTGACACACAGTCTACAGGAGGCTTCCACACGACTATATGCATGTCAACTCACGTCTAGTGCGAGCGAAGCTCCAGCACCACGCTATGCATATCATGATATCTAAAATCTCGTGCGAGCGAAGCTCCAGCACGGTTTTGTGCACACACAAATTTCTCATACGAGCAATGCTCCAGTACGACTTTTCATGAGAAATAAATCAGTAAACTTGAGTGCGAGAAAGACTCTAGCACTCTTTTTACTCATGTAAATATGATAGGTGGCTCAATCTTTATAAAACATCTTTTAAAATAGTAACCGGTCCAAACCGGCACCCTTTCGTATAATTCACGAAATCAACAGCCAACCTATGTGCATATTTGCTTAAATCAAAGCAACACATTCATATAAAGCATTAAAAACATGAAATCATGTAATTTATCTGCCTTACTACCCTTTTTGTAATTTTTACTCTCAGGAGCAAAATCATGTTTTTCTTTATTCACCTAAGCCCCGGTTTTCGTAAAATTATCATTTCGTTTTCTAGACACTTTAAGGAATTCTAAACCCTGTACATCCCCTCAAAATTACGTATAGGTATCTCTATGCACATACAAAATTCCCTTACCTCGATTGTCGTCGAGCGCGTATCTAAATTCCACTGTCGGAGGCTCGTCTGATCCGATTTGCTGCTAATCCAGTCTCTGGGGTTGCAGATAATTATTTATCATGTCAATTTAACCCAATAAATATAATTCTCCTGTTTACTATAGTCGATTTAACTAATTGGGCCAATTTACTCTTATTGGGCCCAATCGCACCTTAATGGGCCTCGACCCATTTTCAGCCCGTTTCTACTAATTAAATTCCTTCTTCGGGTTTACTGGGCTCATTCAGCTTACCAATAATCATCGGGCTTCGTTCCAAACTCATTGGATAGCCCATACACTATTTACGATAATTACTGTAAATTTTTGAATAATATTCCTTTTTATACAGAATTATTCCGTAAATTTCATAAAATAATCGAAACTCTGTATTAAAGGACTCTAATTGTCGGAATTAAAATATACTTACCCAATATGATGCGGGGTATGAAAATCAGAGCTCAATCGGCTCTCGTTCGGGCTTTGTCGTAAAATTGCACAATTAATATTTAATTTCGGGTTACTTTTCAATTAAATATAATTTAAATAAATTTCCCAGAATTTAAAACGGTCACTTTTGACCTCTTACCGACTTACCCGAAGTCCGATGTATCCCCAAAAATTCTTTCCCTTTTTCTTTTTTCTCTTTTTCTCCCTTTTTCCCTTCTTTCTTGGCTGAACCGGTTCAGTCCGGTTCAAACCCGGTTCAGACCTGTCCGGTTCAGCCGGTTCAGTCCGGTTCACCCCTTTGCTGAACCGGTCTGTACCGGTTCAGACCTTCCCGTCGCCGTTCTCGGCGTTTTCGGTCGGTTCTCGGGCCATTTCTGGCTCCATTCGACGCGCCATCACATGGGAGTTCAAAATCGGGCCTCGGTGTGGGTTGAAACGGCACCATCGCCGGTGAATCTTTCCTTCTCCCCCGCGGCTGTCACCTCTTGATCCGACGAATTCCGACGATTTCGCCGGCCGATATTGGTCTCTAAAGAACCGCATCCTCTTCCCAATCACGCCAGTGTCCGCAGTTCGAGCCCAGCTGCCGTGGATCGCCGGAATCGACCCCATTTTTCTCGCGGCTTTCTCTTCCTCCGTTGGTCGGACACGACCATCGTCGGCGCGCGTCACTGGTGCCCAGAGCTTCGCCGGCCTCTCCTCTTCCTCCTCGGCTATTCATCGGCGCTTGATGATCGCCGGTGGCCGTGGGTCGGTCGGCCACGCGCGGGTAGCTTCCTCGGTTTCCCATTCTTCTTCTCTCTCCCCGATAACATTTTTCAGATTTCTCTCTTTTTTTTTGATTTATTTTATTTTTATTTATTATTATTTATAAATTAGTTTATTATTATTTTATTCATTATTTTAGTCAAAAATATTCTAAAATATCTACACAATTAATTTTTTATTCCAAATAAATTAATTTAATTTAATTTATTTATTATATTTTTAACCATTTTTCGGGTATAATTTCTTCGTATTTTCGGGATATTGTCCTGAGTGACTTTTCGGTATTTCTAAAAATTTTGGATCTTGATCAATTGGACTCGAAATTTAATTATTTCTTCGTTATTGATCAAGATTCTCAAATCCATTATTTTTAATTAAATTTTCTTATCGAATTTATTCCGGCTTTCGATCTTTTGATCGTTTTGCCCTTGCACGTGTTCGGGATTAATTTAACCCGACTTTCCTTCATGAATACTCATTCATTTCACATTTTAAATTGTTATTTCCTATCCGAATCCCGTTTCATTTAATTTGGGACCAT
Organism: Firmiana major; assembly: GCA_033439115.1. Classification (NCBI taxonomy): domain Eukaryota; kingdom Viridiplantae; phylum Streptophyta; class Magnoliopsida; order Malvales; family Malvaceae; genus Firmiana; species Firmiana major. The sequence continues at coordinate 34,238,269 of CM065907.1, read as the reverse complement.
TTTCAATTCTTTATAAGAAATTACGATATAATTTTCGGGTCTTACATAATCTCCCCCACTTAAGAAATTTGGTCCTCCAAATTAGAACCAAGTTGGTTTGTAATTCACTCCGGATATTATACACATATCATACACTATAATTCCCTTGTGACTTTTTTCAGGAGTGTAATACTACTAAAGGACTTTGATTAGGGAGATCGTCTTAAACTTCAACATTTTCTACTTCCCGTTTTAATACCCGAATCAAGTTTTCAATCATACGCTATACTTTCATTGAGCTGAGTCTCATATCTGATCACATATGTTGGGTCCGGATAATATTTCTGAAGCATCATAAGATAGGACACATTGTGGATGCCTACTAAATTAGGTGGTAACGCCAACCTACAGGTCTTATCTCCCACTTTGTCCATATCTCTTTCTGAATCTCGTTATGTCCTTATGTTATGTCCTAAGGACATGTAACTTCCAACAATATAAGTTCACCCTCGATGAATTCCAATGGTTTCTATCTCTTGTCAGCATAGCTTGTCTATCTACTCTGAGGTGTTCTTAATCCTTCACAATTAACTGAACATCCTCAGAGGTTTGTCTTACCAATTCGGGAACAATTTTCTATCTGTCACCCACTTCTTCTTATCCAAATCAGGGAAACAACCCTTACGACCATACAATGCCTCATCTGAAGTCATCCCGATACTCAAGTGACAACTGTCATTATTGGCGAATTCGATTAGTAACAACTGATCATCCCAGGAGCTTATCAATTCAATGGCACATGCTCTCATCACATCCTCCAGAACCTGTACAGTCCTCTCTGATTGACCATCTGTCTGAGGATGGGAAGCTGTGCTAACACTCAGTTAGGTTTCCAATAGCTTCCAACAATATTCCCAGAAGTGGGAAGTGAAGCGGGAATCCCTATATGATACAATGCTCACTGGAAAAATACTTGGTGTTCCACAATTTTCCATAAACATAAATTTGCCTACACACTCAGAGTATCTAGGGATTTTCCTAACCAGAAGGTGGGTAGACTTAGTCAATCTATCGACTATCACCTAGATAGTCTTATGATTCATCCGGGTCCTCTATAACCCATCACGATATTCATGGTAACTTGTTCCCATTTTCGTGTCAATATAGGTAGAAACTGCAATACCCTTGCAAACTTCTTTTGCTCTACCTTACCCTGCTGACATACGAGATACCTTTCCACAATCTCCACTATATCTCTTTTCATATCTGACCACCAATACTCTTTTCTAAGATTTCGATATATTTATTACTTTTCAGATGCACTGAATATCCCGAATAGTGAGCTTCTGATAATAACTTTATCTCATCAACTATGGTCCTGGGGAGCACTTATATTATCTCTGAACCTTAGTAAGTCATCATCATTCCCTGTGAACTCTGTCACTGTACCCTTCTAAATCTGACCCAAATTATCGACACCATGCCGATCATCACGCTAAGCCTGTCAAATCCGGGCACTCTCATCCGGTTCTAGTCTCAAGCTAGCTGTCACATAATCACTGTCATCATCAGAAGGGATCACATCACTACTGAGGCTCACAACTGCTCTAGCAGCTCACGCTCCCTGACCATCATATGTAATACCATCCCGAGGCTCTTTCCGCTCAAGGCATTAGCCATTACATTAGCCTTTCCTGGGTGGTACTATTTCCACAATCATAATCTCTCAGAAGCTCTAACCCACTATGTATTCTCATATCCGACTCTTTCTGTGAAAACAGATACTCGGGACTTTTATGATCAGTGCATACCTGAAATTTCTCACCGTATACATAGTATTGTCATATACTCAATACCACTATCGCTGTCAACTTTTAATTCATGGATCGAATAGTTCTTTCATGATCCTTGAGCTGTCTGGATCCATAATCGACTATCTTCCCTTTTTTCATCAATACACAGCTCATTCATTATTTTGAGGTATCCATAGACTCATGAGAAACCTCTTAATCTGTTGGGTATGGTGAGAATAAATGCGGTGGTCAATTTATTACTTCAATACACCAAAACTCTTGTTACGTCTATCATCTCATTCAAATGCAACTTTTTTCTAAGTTGAACGTGTCAACAAAGTAGTCCATTCCGAGAACTCGCAACAAATCATCTATAAAAGCAATTTCCAATTTTTGCTTATAATTTTCCCTGGACTTTAAATACACCCAAAAATCATCAATAAGGATGATAACAAATTGGTCCAGGTAAAGTTTAATTAACTTGTCGTAGTTGACTTCCACTGAATACTTCAATTACCCATTTCCTTGACCTATGTACGCATAAACGTATAATGTTCCTTTCGAAATAGCTTCCGTTGAAGCTACTAACCCGCGTCATTTCCTTTTTAACGGCTTTTATAAAATTTTAAATTTTTAAACTTTCCTGATTAATCGAATTCTATATTTCTTTATCGTACAAGTGAAGGTACCCTAATTTTAAACGTATATTTTTACGACTATCGATTTTAATTTATAAATTACATGTATACTTTTAGACGCTATCAAGTCTTTAGGCGGGGAGGTATTTTGAAATACCTTTATTAACCCTTAGACTTGACCACAATTGCTTTACATGTTAGTCTATGTGATCACAATTCATATTCGCTACTAATTGCTTTAATCTAAATTACTTCACGTATCAAAGATATTCGTACTTTACATACGCCTCTTATTCTAGTCTATCTCGTATTTAGGATTTATCACAAAACTTATCTCTTTTCGTATATCACTTATAACAAAACTCTGTTATTACTCATTCCTTGAGTACAATCATTTGCTCCTTTAATTTCAATCGCTACACCCCTTTTATTACTTGTCAAAACTTACAGTATACTTTTCAGGTGTAACTATATCACTATCTTAAAATAGAACTTTAAACATCATAATTTGTAGTAGACCAATTGAGATTTATTCTCAATATTACTTCAAATTATTCATAGTCCATTGAATAAAGTCGGCTAACTTAGACTTCTTCCCCCGTTTTCAACTTATAATCTCTTCATAATTATTCCGTTAATTAACCCTCCTTCATTGGGGTACTAACTATCGGCATTGTGCCCATAGGCGTAGGCATTCACATCTTTTACTAACTTATATTCAAATGAAGGCGGTAAGTCTAAATACGTGGCACCAGGATCAATTGAAATAATTACTTCTTTATTCATAACAAGTGTGGTATCTTTCACCACATCATATGAAACATCAATAATGTCCTGGTCCAAGGCATACACTCACCCTCGTCCAACAGCCTACTTTCCCTTTCTCTTCGGCTGTGTCCTCCCTTTTTCGGTGCGGAGATACCAACAGGGTTTTCTCTGTCTCTTTGCTCTTCTGTAAGGTAGTCTCACCCAACTCTGAGCAATCATTAATTAAGTGGTCCGTCTTACCACACTTAACGCCTATTTTAGTTAATAAGGTGTAGGTGTAGGCCTTTACTTCCGTGGTATCTACCACACATCCTGCACTGCTTACACTGCTACTCTGCTTACACTGCTACACTACTTCGTAACAGGTTGGGGTTCTCCAATCACAATACCCCTCATAAGTGTTAAATTGGATGCACTGGGGCCTTACCAATAATCTTACCCCGTGACTCATCAGCTCTAATGTCTTACCAACTGGTCTCTTTCCCGCTCTGACATCTCTGTCATTTTCTATTCTCTTTTGTCTCTATTTCGGCCCTTACTACCTTTCCCAATCTCAGAGGCGTGCAACACATGATCTTCTTCACGCAACTGTATTCTGCGCACTGCCTCGACATAGGTAATGAGCTAATCGGACTCTAATCGATAATTTGAGTCCTTCCATGAACTTTTGGACTTTTCGACTCTCACTGTCTACAATATCGGGTTCATACTTGCCCAGGGATGTAATCTGAGATTCATACTCATCAATCAATTAATGACTATGGGCAGTGTAAGAAATTTTAATTGTAATTTCCCTTAAGTAGTGTCCGAAATATTCTGTCATCAGAATACATCCAAAAACATTTCTCATGTAGACTCTGGACGTCTAACTCTTCAGATGGGTTGAACGGACTTCCACCAATGTTCCGTCTCACCCTCTAACATAAATGTATTTAAAAGTCTCTTTCTCGGTCGACATACACCGAAAGAATCCATACAACTTCGCTATCTCATACACCCAATCCTCAGTGACTATTGGTTTCTTTACTTCACTAAATACCGAAAGGGTGTAAGAATCTCTATAGTCTGAGGCATCTGTTTAGGCTTTACCCTGCCTATCCTCAACTACCTGCATAGACTGAGTAAACAACTCCGAAATATTTTCTACACTTCACTCCATCCTCTCGGAGCGTGTCTCAATACTGTTTGGTCTCTTTATAGGACCCTATGGAGTATGATCAACATCAGCCTCCACCTCACTCTAATCTTGAGTCTCATGTTACGACTCATTCGATTCTCAGGCCAATCTCTATGGCCTCGAGCATGTGTACTCACCCCTCTACCATAGCGGCTATCATTTATAAAAATTATATTCTTGCATTCGAAACTAAATTCTTAGCTGCACTTCTACCTTGATATACACAATTGTATCTAAACAATGCACAGTACATGGGGATGTAAATTTACTTAACCACTAACACCGACTCATATCAGGCCAACTCAGCTCTGATACCATCTTTTCTGTCACGACCCAAATTACCTAAAAATCAGAGTAAATTTTTCGCTTTTTAATTTTCTTACCCGTCGTGAACAGTTACACTACTAAACAGTTGGGCTATGATTCGGTGTTAGTCACCTCTCACCTATTTACCATTCCATTTTCATATTCCATTTACATATCAATTTATTTTAAATAAATACATCCCCAATATTACATCCATATACAGTACTGTGCCGCTATATGTTCAGATACAAAAATTATACAAATGTGTATACCTGGTCTTGATAAGAAGCAGCGGATATGACTACTGTCGTTCTCTTCTACTGAATGTACCCTTGGGGTGGAAAATGAAAGGGTGAGCATAAACAGCTCAGTAAGGCAATAATGTAAGCAGGTAGATAACTATACTATCTACGTGCTGATAATGTCATGATATAAAATCGTTTACATTTGGAGCATGAGGTATGACTAAAACGATGCCACATGTATGTATATATCATATAAGATAAATCATGAAATCGACATATAAAACAAACATGGAAAAATCATCATGTATGTCATCTCATACTTTCCACATTTAAAACTTATTTGTTTCATCATAAACTCATCACGTTAAAACTCATTTGTCTTATCATAAAACAACCACATCAAGGCTAAACCCATCTCTCGGGAATACCTTGATTCATTGAATCACATCTCTTTTAAAAACATAAATCGGGACATTGCCCCTCCCTCGGGTTTGTCCTGGTCTATCTAGACCGTATGATATCATGTGAGGCATGTAGGTTACTGTATGAAAATCGAGGACTATGGCCATACTTTGTCCCTGTGATCCCAGGCTACACGGATCCCGGTGTGCGGGGTATCACAACTGCAACGGGAGGTGGGGTCAAGTCCTACCCGCCAGAATATCAAGTAACATCATAGAGTCATCATGAATGCACAGTACAGCGTACTCCGTGTGACATACACGATACAGCGTACTCCGTGGACCCATATCATAGTCTGGGGGTGCCTGCCGTAGGTCTTATCCACCCCAATACTATGTGGATAACCAACCCATGTCTCAAAGTATATGTGCGAGCATCTCAACTCTCTGTGACACACAGTCTACAGGAGGCTTCCGCACGACTATATGCATGTCAACTCACGTCTAGTGCGAGCGAAGCTCCAGCACCACGCTATGCATATCATGATATCTAAAATCTAGTGCGAGCGAAGCTCCAGCACGGTTTTGTGCACACACAAATTTCTCGTACGAGCAATGCTCCAGTACGACTTTTCATGAGAAATAAATCAGTAAACTTGAGTGCGAGAAAGACTCTAGCACTCTTTTTACTCATGCAAATATGATAAGTGGCTCAATCTTTATAAAACATCTTTTAAAATAGTAACCGGTCCAAACCGGTACCCTTTCGTATAATTCAAGAAATCAACAGCCAACCTATGTGCATATTTGCTTAAATCAAAGCAACACAATCATATAAAGCATTAAAAACATGAAATCATGTAATTTATCTTCCTTACTACCCTTTTTGTAAATTTTACTCTCAGGGGCAAAATCATCTTTTTCTTTATTCACCTAAGCCCCGGTTTTCGTAAAATTATCATTTCATTTTTTAGATACTTTAAGGAATTCTAAACCCTATACATCCCCTCAAAATTACGTATAGGTATCTCTATGCACCTACAAAATTCCCTTACCTCGATTCTCGTCGAGCGCATATCTAAATTCCACTGTCGGAGGCTCGTCTAATCCGATTTGCTGCTAATCCAGTCTCTGGGGCTGCAGATAATTATTTATCATGTCAATTTAACCCAATAAATATAATTCTCCTGTTTACTATAGTCGATTTAACTAATTGGGCCAATTTACTCTTATTGAGCCCAATCGCACCTTAATGGGCCTCGACCCATTTTCAGCCCGTTTCTACTAATTAAATTCCTTCTTCGGGTTTACTGGGCTCATTCAGCTTACCAATAATCATCGGGCTTCGTTCCAAACTCATTGGATAGCCCATACACTATTTACGATAATTACTGTAAAATTCTGAATAATATTCCTTTTTATACAGAATTATTCCGTAAATTTCGTAAAATAATCGAAACTCTATATTAAAGGACTCTAATTGTCAGAATTAAAATATACTTACCCAATATGATGCGGGGTACAAAAATCAGAGCTCAATCGACTCTCGTTCGGGCTTTGTCGTAAAACTGCACAATTAATATTTAATTTCGGGTTACTTTTTGATTAAATATAATTTAAATAAATTTTTCGAAATTCAAAACGGTCACTTTTGACCTCTTACCGACTTACCCGAAGTCTGATGTATCCCCGAAAATTCTTTCCCTTTTTCCTTTTTCTCTTTTTCTCCCTTTTTCCCTTCTTTCTTGGCTGAACCGGTTCAGTCCGGTTCAAACCCGGTTCAGACCGGTTCGGTTCGATCGGTTCAGTCCGGTTCACCCCTTTGCTAAACCGGTCCGTACCGGTTCAGACCTTCCCACCGCCGTTCACGACGTTTTCGACCGATTCTCGGGCCATTTCTGGCTCCATTCGACGCGCCATCACATGGGAGTTCAAAATCGGGCCTCGGTGTGGGTTGAAACGGTACCATCGCCAGCGAATCTTTCCTTCTTCCCCGCGGTTGTCACCTCTCGATCAGACAGATTTTGGCGGTTTCTCCGGCCGATACCGATCTCAAAAGAACCGCATCCTCTTCCCGATCACGCCGGTGTCCGCCGTTCGAGCCCAGCTGCCGTGGATCGCTGGAATCGACCCCGTTTTTCTTGCGGCTTTCTCTTCCTCCGTTGGCCGGACACGGCCATCGTCGACGCGTGTCACTGGTGCCCAGAGCTTCGTCGGCCTCTCCTCTTCCTCCTCGGCTATTCGTCGGTGCTTGATGATCGCCGGTGGCCGTGGGTCGGTCGGCCACGCGCGGGCAGCTTCCTCGGTTTCCCATTCTTCTTCTCTCTCCCCGATAACATTTTTCAGATTTCTTTCTTTTTTTTTATTTATTTTATTTTGATTTATTATTATTTATAAATTAGTTTATTGTTATTTTATTCATTATTTTAGTAAAAAATATTCTAAAATATCTACACAATTAATTTTTTATTCCAAATAAATTAATTTAACTTAATTTAATTTATTTATTATATTTTTAAACCATTTTTCGGGTATAATTTCTCCGTATTTTCAGGATATTGTCCTGAGTGACTTTTCGGTATTTCTAAAAATTTTGGATCTTGATCAATTGGACTCGAAATTTAATTATTTCTTCCTTATTGATCAAGATTCTTAAATCCATTATTTTTAATTAGATTTTCTTATCGAATTTATTCCGGCTTTCGATCTCTTGACCGTTTTTGCCCTTGCATGTGTTCGGGATTAATTTAACCCGACTTCCCTTCATGAATACTCATTCATTTCGCATTTTAAATTGTTATTTCCTGTCCGAATCCCGTTTCATTTAATTTAGGACCATTTTCAATTCTTTATAAGAAATTACAATATAATTTTCGGGTCTTATAGCTATATGGGTGATTGTCGATAGACTGATGAAGTCAGCCCACTTCCTAGCTATGAGAGCTACCGATACTCTGACTTCATTGGCAAAGCTATATGTACGCGAGGTAGTGAGGTTACATGGTGTACCAGTGAGCATAGTCTCTGATAGGGTTTCCCGCTTCACTTCCCACTTTTGGGAACATTTTCAGGAAGCCATGGGAACCCAGTTGAGTTTGAGCATCGCTTTCCATCCTTAGATAGATGGTTAGTCAGAGAGGACTATACAGAATCTGGAGGATATGTTTAGAGCATGTGTGCTAGATTTTAGAGGCTCCTGGGAAAACCACTTGCCACTAGCCGAGTTCGCCTACAACAACAGTTATCATTCGAGTATCGGGATGGCACCATATGAGGCTTTATTTGGCCGAAGATGTCGTTCCCCTATTGGATGGGAAGAAGTGGGTGGCCGTAAGATTTTTGCTCCTGACTTGGTTACACAGGCATCTGATGACGTCCGTTTGATTGTAGAGAGATTGAGGACAGCTCAGAGTAGATAGAAGAGTTACGCTAACAAGAGACGGAGGCCACTAGAGGTTGCAGTTGGTGAATCCATGTTCCTGAAAGTTTCTCCTTCCAAGGACATAGCGAGATTTGGGAAGAGAGGATAGTTAAGTCCTCGTTATATTAGAACCCTTTGAGATACTTGATCGAGTGGGAGATAAGGCCTAGAGGTTGGCATTGCCACCAAATTTGTCAGGCGTGCATAACATCTTCCACATTTTGATGCTTCGAAAGTATCATCCGGATCCGACACATGTGATTAGTTATGAGCCTTTGGAGCTCCGAGAGGACATGTCATATGTTGAGTGACCGATTCGGATATTGGATAGGAAGGAGAAGGTACTGAGATCGAAGACCATTGGGTTAGTAAAGATTCTCTAGCAGCATCATACTTCAGAGGAGGCTACTTGGGAGCTAGAGAGTCTAATGCAAGAGAAGTACCCTCACCTATTTGATGACTGACTTGGTTCTAATTTGGAGGATCAAATTTTCTGAGTGGGGGAGGATTGTCAGACCCGCATTTTATGTAGCCAGTACCTTATGATTCCTATGTGTATGAACACTCTATTATTATAGTTGAATCATAAGAAGAGCATTTACTAGATTAAAGTGTTAGTAAAACGATTTAACACGCAAAAGCTACATAAAAAGCCTAATGTGAGCTATAAGAGTCACAGGCTAAACCGAGTGGATCTGAATCATTCTGACTGAAAATAAGATCTTAAAATGAGAAGATATAGAGGGCTCATGAAGGAAAGTCAGTTTAATTTAGTTCCGAACACAAAGAACGAGAGAAAAAACTAAAAAGGGTAAAATGGACCTTTTATGCAAGTTAAGGTGTTTCATGTGTAATGATCTACCGAGAACGGTTGAAACGTAATGACGAGAGTGTAAGACATAAGATATGACACTTTCAAAATTTTGAGAAAAAATCAACTTGGTCAATGGTTAAGGAAAAAGTGAACTATAGTTAAGAAAAGTGGACTTTTTCCATAGTTGACTAACCATGGTTAGAAATTAACCTAAGTATGGAGAAAAAAATTGGGGAAAAATATTCTTAGTTAGAATACAAGATAATTATCCTTGAAAGTAAGAAAAATTTATTCGGAAGGATTCCGGATTTAATTTTATGGTTAAAAACGTAATGGGCCTAAAGTGAAGATTTTAAAGCCCATTAAGGTATACTAAACGTAGATCGAAATTCTTAGGTCCCTTAGACCGAATTGTTGGATCAATTGATAGGCCAAATATTGAGACAATAAAAGGCCCAAGGTATAGTAAAATTTTCAGCCCAAAAGCCCATTAAGAAAGCCCAAACCGAGAGGCCCAATTGGAAAGCCCGTTAGATAAATATCTAACCATAGTTAAAGCTAACTATGACTCATTAGGTGACTCATAACTAAGCCTTAGAAAGTCAAGTTTAATGGCTGGAAAGTAAGGCTTAATGGCTAAGTAAATGGCTTATAAAATCAACCACACCATTGTCATCTTCACCACACCATTCCCGGCTAGAAGAAGAAACCATTGAAATACATTTATCCAAGCTTTCTCTCACTAGAAATCACTAGGAATTAGGCATATTTGAAACTTGCATTCTTCATGAAAGTTGTTCCAAATTGAAAGGAGAGTGACATATGTTGGAATTGGCCATCAAGAAGCCATAGTGTGCAAACCGTGAGCCTTCAAAGTTACGGCCAAGTGTGAACACAAATATTAGGTATATTTTCAAGCTTTCAAATTCAAATATGTTAATGTATGAATGATTTTAAGTATATTGGTACATGTTTTATGGATTGAAACACATGAAAACACTATGAACATGTGATGGCCGAAAGTTGGCATATGAGTTTTGATAAATACCCATGTGGTTTTAAGACATGTATAGGTTGATATGCATGTAGACATGATTATGGCATGGTTAGTCATAATCAATTTGTTCATATGGATGGTGGTATGATATTGGCACATAAGGTTGACACGCCTAATGGGTATTGTCCGCAAGTGCACGGGTCGTACAAGTAATAATGAGATTTGAGTCCCGAGTTATCGTCCCACAGAGAAGTTGATTAGCCTAATTAACTACCGGTTAATCTTACCCTAAGTATATCCTAGCAAATTATGAAATTAAGGTGGGTGATCTACATAGCTAGAATTAAAAATACTGAAAGCAATAAAATAATAAAAGCTATAAAATAAAGAAATTAAAACCGAGCAAAATTATTTACAGTGCTCCACGCAATTAAAATAAAAAACCTATAAAAGAAATTAAAACAGTTAAAACTAATTAACGCAATTAAAATAAAATGCAATTATGAAAATAAAGCGATAAAATTAAACTACAATTAAACTAACCTAAAAATGCATGTAATTAAACTAATAAAAATTGCAAATTAAACTAACCTAAAATCTAATAAAAATAGAAACCAAATTAAAAATGCATGAAAAACATTTAATCTAGATTAATTCTAAATGCCACTTATAAAACACTAAACTAAAATAAAATCCTAAAACATTTAATATAAAATTAACTTCTAACTAAAAATTAACACTACAAATTAAATTAACATGCAAAACAATAAAGCTACCCTACCATTACTTAATTAAATTACCTAAATGACAACTAACAAGTATTAATCAATTTAATTCATTAAAGTAAAAACATGAAATAACACATTAATTGGCCAAACAAGGCCTTAAACAATTTAAATCAACAAAGAACTCCCTCCATTCACTGTTCACGTGTCTTTCACATTTTCATTTCCAGGTTTTGGTTCGGTTTGTCCTCTGGTCCAGGCTTTTGCCTGCTGTTCGGTCAGCTGTTCTCTGCTACTCACGGGTTGCTCGATTCTGCCATCTGCTGCTGGTGATGTCCTCCACTCCCTGCTACTCCAGTCCTGCAATCGACTGCTCTACACATCTTGCTTCAGGCTACTATTCTGTGCTACTACTGGGTTCCAGGCGCTATGCTGCACTCTACTTCTCGATTTTGTCTACTCCTGTACAGCTTTTGTATTTGCAGCATGTACCAGCTTTGTTCTGCAGCAGTAGCATCAGTGAGCTCCCTGTCCTGCTTTCAGCTCCATTCTGCTGCACTTGCTCTTGCATCCAGCTCCATTTTGCTACACGGGTCCTGCGCTCTCGGTCTTACAATTACTGTTGATCAAGCTCCCAGCTGCTGTTACTGAGGGCATGTCCAGCTTCTGCTCAGGTGCTGTTAAACCGAGAGCTTGAGCATGCAACAGACACAGCACGCACATCAGCACCTCCTTGGAACCGAGAGCAACCAGCCTTGGCAACACCACGACAAGCTAGCACCCCAAGTCGACCAGGAGACGTCCAGCAATGCCCAACTGCAGCTCTGTTCCTCCTACACCCTCCACAGAAGCTCGGTTATAGTAATGCTATCATACAGCCGTGTTAAAGACAAATAAAACAATGATGAACAGTACAAGGCTCATGAAATAGAGGAGAACAGAGTAGTCTCTTGTTTCTACCTTGCTTTCGGGATACTAGCTGCTGCCTCTCTAAATCTGCACCACAACAGTTAAATAGCTGAAGAAGATGGCCACTGTCACCGGCTTCTCCTTCCTCTACTGCTGTTATGCAATGCTTGGCAGTGAGCAAGTTTCAGCACTTCACAGACCCGAATGGAGAGTGGGAAAATAAAATATGAAATCCAACATGAAGGCTAAACTGAGGATTAAAAGAAATTTGAGAACTCAAGTGCTAAAAAAAAATATCAAAGAACTAAGCTTACCAAACCGAAAACATGAAAATGAAAGTGATTATCCATTGAAAATGAAATTTAACAAAGGCTAATGAAGAACACGAAATGCATAGTAAAACAAACGGGAAAATAATAAAAATACTAGGAAGGAAAATAATTCTAAAAACTACTCTACCTACACTACTCCTACTCCAAAATTACATCTTACTTCTACTCCTAAAATTACATAATTTTTCAATTGCCATCCATGTCTTACTTATACACACAAAATGGGTATAATTGTAATTTCTACATCCTAGATGAGTTGGCATTTTTTTGGCCAGTTGTCTTCACACCATTGGATCTTGAAAAGATATTTCCATGTCATTGGTCTTCTTGTCCAATTGGATATGCTAGGTGGCATGGCTCGTGTTGTCCATGTGGCTTAATCTCGGTTTTTGCCCAATTCCGATCCATTTTCTACCGAAATATTCAAAATTCATCCGGATTTAATTTATCTGCAAACATGAGAATTTTAATTAAATAAAGGGGATAATTAACAAAATAAATTGGAGATTTAAATAATTAATTAAGAAATTAAGCACAAATAATTCTAAAAATATAGAATTATCACACCCCAAAACTTGAGCTTTTGCTTGTCGTCAAGCAAAACAAAATGATTGTCGGAATGACATGTACAGAACACAATAATTTCCCCAATATCATCCTCAAAGAAAAAGTACAGATTATGAAATCAAAGACTCACAATTACAAGTCCAGCACTTAGAATCATTCAATCATAAGTCCTAACCCAAATTGGATTCCTCGTGAGTGTGTGAAAAATGTCTAAGTCACTTCACAGTACATTATCCGGATCAGATTATGCAACACAGTGAATGCAAAGTCAATGACATGTGATCATTCCCATAAGTTTGCTTTTGACTTCTCTCTCCACTAATGTAGTCACACTTAACCAAAGATTAATAGGACTTTATTAAGCTTGTAATGTAAGGCTGGGGCTAAGGTATGATAAAGTCGATTTAGGTTTAATTACCCCTTAACATGCATTACTTCTAGGATCTATAATGTAAGAGCTCTAATTATTTCCCCCAAACTTATTTCTTTTGCTAATAATTTTTTTTTGAATTTTTCTTCTTTCTTCTTTTTTTTTCTTTCTTTCTTTTTCATCATTTTTTTTATACATACTCTTTCACTATCACTTAATACCCATATAGCTCATAATATATCCCAATGACTTTTCATGCTTTTGGGGTAAGGGATAGGAACAAAGTATTTAAGCTAAGGAAAATAACGTAGGTATATTTACAGAGAAAAGCTTATTTGGCCCAGATGGGTGACTAGGGGTAGAATATGTACAAGGAAGGCTAGAAAGGCTCAAACGATCCAAAGATGGCCTAAATCATCTCCCTAATCAAGTGTGATCTAATATTTCACCTCGAGATCAGATCAAACAAATTCTAGAATATGATGCATAAAATCAACTGAACAAATGCAATCCTCTGTACACATAAGCTTTCTCTAAATAAATATATCGATTCATGACATGACATGTGCATAAGATGAGGAAATCACAATCAGAATCAAGATAAATTTAAGAACTCAACTTCATGATTTTCCTATAATCATGCATCTCAGTCAATCAAAGTCAGACTAAATCATGGGGTCATATCATCGGAATATGGGAAAACTACATGCTAAGCACTAGATCATCCCAAAATCAAACAATTTAAGCTCATATTATCGAAAACATTTTGAAAATTCTTTCTCAGATTTTTGAAAAAATTTTGAAAATTTTTCCAATTTTTCACAAAATTGCTCAAGTGATATCCCCTCCCCCAAACTTAAAGTACATAGTGTCCTCAGTGTGCAGATAATATAAGAATTTAAGCTCGAGAATAGAGTACTCCCCTTTCTGATGATGATGAACAACTGGAGCTTGATTGAAAGCATAATACTAGAAAATAAACCTGCAAAATAAACAAGGAAAGAAACAACAGAAAAGAAAAAGAAAAACGAACTATATACAAAGTGAAAAGAAAAACACAGCCACTTCAAATGCAGCTGAAGAAAACAACACTCAGCAGCAGGGCGAAGAGTAGGAGGATTAGCCAAAATGGTGACAGAATGTTAACAGTTAAATCCTCCTGAGCCCTATCTACTTCCTTCTTTCTCTCAGATATTATATGCTTAAGCCTTATATTCTCCTCAATCTCCATCTTAAAACATTCTTGAGAGTGATCAGGGAACTTCAAAGGTTTGAAAACATTAAACTTCACTTCCTGATCTAGGACTCTCATAGTTAACTCCCCTTTTTGTACATCAATTACTGTTCTACCAGTAGCTAGGAAAGGTCTACCTAGTATAATGGGGACTTCCCTGTCTTCCTCCATGTCCAAAACAATAAAATCTGTAGGGAAAATAAACTTTTCTACCTTTACTAAGACATCCTCAATGACCCCATTCAGATATTTAATTGATCGATCAGCTAACTGGAGGGTCACTGTGGTGGTCTTGGCATCCCCTATTCCTAACTTATGATAGATAGATGATGGCATCAAATTTATACTAGCTCCTAAATCGCACAGGGCTCTACCAAAGAATAAATTTCCAATAGTGCATGGTATGGTAAAACTCCCGGGATCCTTGAGCTTGGGAGGTATTCCTCAGTTAAGGCCACCATTTCATAGTCTTCCAGTCTTCTCTTCCTCGAGAGGATATCCTTTAGAAACTTCACATAACTTGACATTTGCTCTAAAGCATCTGCGAAAGGAATATTGATGTGAAGCTTCTTAAAAACCTCAAGGAATTTAGCAAATTGTCGTTCTAGGTTTTGATCTTGGAACCTCTGAGGAAATGGTACTGGTGGTCTAACTAGAGGCAATGTAGTGGAAACATGTATAACATCAGAGGGCAAGGAAGGCTGTAAAATAGAAGAAGGTATAGATGAAAAAGTGCCTAGCTTGGATTCTTTTGCAGCCTGATCCTAATGTTCTTGCTCTTTTTGAGCTGCTTCATTAGAACTTATGGGTTTTTCAACTATGGGCTCAACAGGACTGGACTTAACTGGTGGCTCATCTAGCTCTTTGTCGCTCCTAAGGATGATGATTTGACATATTCTTTACCTTCCCTTTGCTTAACAGGATTAGCTTCAATGTTACTGGGAAGGGTTCCTTGAGGACGTTGGCTAAGAGCATTTGCTATTTGTCCCACCTGAACCTCTAAGTTCTTAATTGAAGCAGCTTGATTTTGCAGGATAGTCGTGAACATTTCCTCAAACGAGGGCTTCTTCTCAGCTGTTGGTGCATGGTAGGGTTGTGGTGGTGGTGGTGGTTGGTGGAAGTGAGGTGGATGATGCTGAAATTGAGGTAAGGATGGATGATATGGTGGATGGTGTGGAAATTGTGACTGTGGTGGTACCTGAACCGGTGGAGCTTGAAAATTAGGGGGTCCTACAAATATGGAGTTAGAGGTTTGCCCTTGGTTTTGGCTCTAGGAGAAGTTAGGATGGTTCCTCCACCTTGGATTATAGGTGTTTGACAAGAGGTTGTTCTGTTGCTTAGGAGGGGCAACGTACTAAACCGATTCTAAGTTAAGTGGACACCTATCTACAGAGTGGGTACCACTACACAGCTCGCAGGAAAGGAAAGGACTTTGGACAAAATACACAAGGTTAGGACTAGTGGGAGGATTATGTTGGGTACTGAGCGACTCTACCTTCTTCGTAAGATTAGCGATTTGAGAGGTCAAGGTAGATAGTGTGTCGAGCTCATAAATACCCGCCGGCTTCTTTGGTATTTGCCTCTCCGAGGACCATAAATAGTTATTAGCCGCCATCTTTTCTAACAACTCTAAGCTTCCTCCACTGTTTTGCACATCAGGACTCCACCCGCAGTAGCGTCAACAATGGTCCTATTTTGGCTTGTAAGTCCGTTGTAGAAGGTCTGGACTTGCAACCACAAAGGTAGGCCACGGTGAGGGCACTTCCTAAGAAGCTCCTTATATCGTTCCCATGCTTCATAAAGAGATTCAGAGTCGTACTGGGCAAAGGAAGATATATTACTATGGAGTTAGGCCATTTTAGAGGGAGGGAAAAACTTATATAGAAATTGATGGGCAAACTCATCTCATATAGAAATGGATCCTGGAGGCAGGGAGGTTAACCAGTGTCTCGCCCTATCCCTAAGTGAGAAGGGGAATAATCTAAGCCTAAGCGCATCATTAGATAATCCATTATGTTTGAAGGTGTTGCACAAGTCCAGGAATTACCCAAGGTGAGCATGTGGGTCATCGTGTGGAAGCCCACTGAACTGTAAAGAAGTCTGGATCATCTGGAGGATGGAAGGCTTAATTTCAAAATTGTTTGCATGGATAGCTGGTGGCCTAATGCCGGAATGATAACCTCTAATAGTCGGCATTGCATAATCTCCAACGGTCTTAATTTCCCTATTTTCTATCATGATGCTTTGCAGCGGAGCTATAAATTTCCTAGAATCCTTTCGAATTTTTTTAAGAGTGCGTTTGATTTTAGGATATAGGGGAAAGCAATCAAAACTTCTGGCTCTACGCATGCAATCATTGAAAAGTCCTTAGAAATTGTTTTTTTGAATTTTTAAATTTTTAAAATTTTTTTATTTTAATTTTTCAATTAACTAATCTAGATTGAACTTCTAAATATTTACAAGCTAGAATTACACCTAAGCATAATTTCATCGATATTAACTAATGGCTAATTAGGACTTCTTCGGCAACGGTGCCAAAAACTTGACACACCCAAAGGGTATTGTCCGTAAGTGCACGGGTCGTACAAGTAATAATGGGATTTGAGTCCCGAGTTATCGTCCCACAGAGAAGTTAATCAGCCTAATTAACTGCCTGTTAATCCTATCCTAAGTATATCCTAGCAAATTATGAAATTAAGGTGGGTGATCTACATAGCTAGAATTAAAAATACTGAAAGCAATAAAATAATAAAAGCTATAAAATAAAGAAATTAAAACCAAGCAAAATTACTTACAGTGCTCCACGCAATTAAAATAAAAAACCTATAAAAGAAATTAAAACAGTTAAAACTAATTAACGCAATTAAAATAAAATGCAATTATGAAAATAAAGCGATAAAATTAAACTACAATTAAACTAACCTAAAAATGCATGTAATTAAACTAATAAAAATTGCAAATTAAACTAACCTAAAATCTAATAAAAATAGAAACCAAATTAAAAATGTATGAAAAACATTTAATCTAGATTAATTCTAAATGCCACTTATAAAACACTAAACTAAAATAAAATCCTAAAACATTTAATATAAAATTAACTACTAACTAAAAATTAACACTACAAATTAAATTAACATGCAAAACAATAAAGCTACCCTACCATTACTTAATTAAATTACCTAAATGACAACTAACAAGTATTAATCAATTTAATTCATTAAAGTAAAAACATGAAATAACACGTTAATTGGCCAAACAAGGCCTTAAACAATTTAAATCAACAAAGAACTCCCTCCATTCACTGTTCACGTGTCTTTCACATTTTCATTTTCAGGTGTTGGTTCAGTTTGTCCTCTGGTCCAGGCTTTTGCCTGCTGTTCGGCCAGCTGTTCTCTGCTGCTCACGGGTTGCTCGATTCTGCCATCTGCTGCTGGTGATGTCCTCCACTCCCTGCTACTCCAATCCTGCAATCGACTGCTCTACACATCCTGCTTCAGGCTACTGTTCTGAGCTACTACTGGGTTCCAGGCGCTATGCTGCACTCTGCTTCTCGGTTTTGTCTACTCCTGCACAGCTTTTGTATTTGTAGCATGTACCAACTTTGTTCTGCAGTAGCATCAGTGAGCTCCTTGTCCTGCTTTCAGCCCCATTCTGCTGCACTTGCTCTTGCATCCAGCCCTATTTTGCTACACGAGTCCTACGCTCTCGGTCTTGCAATTGCTGTTGATCAAGCTCCCAGCTACTGTTACTGAGGGCATGTCCAGCTTCTGCTCAGGTGCTGTTAAACCGAGAGCTTGAGCACGCAACAGACCCAGCACGCACATCAGCACCTCCCTGGAACCGAGAGTAACCAGCATTGGCAACACCACAACAAGCTAGCACCTCGAGTCGACCAGGAGATGCCCGACAATGCCCAACTGCAGTTCTGTTCCTCCTACACCCTCCACAGATGCTCGGTTACAGTAATGCTATTCTACAGCCATGTTAAAGACAAACAAAACGATGATGAACAATACAAGGCTCATGAAACAGAGGAGAACAGAGTAGTCTCTTATTTCTGCCTTGCTTTCGGGATGCTAGCTGCTGCCTCTCCAAATCTGCACCACAACAGTTAAATAGCTGAAGAAGATGGCCACTGTCACCGGCTTCTCCTTCCTCTACTGCTTTTATGCAATGCTCGGCAGTGAGCAAGCTTCAGCACTTCACAGACCCGAATGGAGAGTGGGAAAATAAAATTTGAAATCCAACATGAAGGCTAAACCGAGGATTAAAAGAAATTTGAGAACTCAAGTGCTAAAAAAAAAATCAAAGAACTAAGCTTACCAAACCGAAAACATGAAAATGAAAGTGATTATCCATTGAAAATGAAATTTAACAAAGACTAATGAAGAACATGAAATGCATAGTAAAACAAATGGGAAAATAATAAAAATACTAGGAAGGAAAGTAATTCTAAAAACTACTCTACCTACACTACTCCTACTCCTAAATTACATTTTACTTCTACTCCTAAAATTACACAAATTTTCAATTGCCATCCATGTCTTACTTATACACAAAAAAGGGGTATAATTGTAATTTCTGCATCCTAGATGAGTTGGCATTTTTTTGGCCACTTGTCTTTACACCATTGGATCTTGAAAAGATATTTCCATGTCATTGGTCTTCTTGTCCAATTGGATGTGATAGGTGGTATGGCTCGTGTTGTCCGTGTGGCTCAATCTCAATTTTTACCCAATTTCAATCCATTTTCTATCAAAATATTCAAAATTCATCCGAATTTAATTTATCTGCAAACATGAGAATTTTAATTAAATAAAGGGGATAATTAACAAAATAAATTGGAGATTTAAATAATTAATTAAGAAATTAAGCACAAATAATTCTAAAAATATAGAATTATCAAAGGTTTTTGATAAAATGCCGACATGAACTATAGGAAAGGCTTAAGACATGCCAACCAAGTGTTTATGAAAATGCCTAAGTGAATTAGCTAAGGAAATGGACATAGATGACATGCCATGGTATGACCGACGACATGGGATGCTCTCAACCATGGCATGTGGCCGAGAGGTCCAATGGGCCAAGCCCAATTATTTTAGGCCCAATATGATGTAATGGGTCTAGGACAAGCCCAATAAGAGATGGTGGGTCCCACAAGCCCAATAGGCCCAACGAAAATAAATAGTAAAATGGAAATGGGCTTAAGGCATAGTTAGGCCCATTAAAGTTTATTAAAGCCCATTATGGGAGATAGACTGTATTTAATGTGAAATACAGTAGGAAAAATATAATTAACCTGATAAATGGTTATATGCAGCTCCAGAGTTTATTGGAGGAGCAAATCGGACTGCTGGATCGAGCAGCGTTGAGAAAGTAAAATTTCTCGAGTGATTGCAGGTAAGGGACTTTTGTGAATAGTTAGAGATACCTGCACGTATTTTCGTCTGCTTTTACATTAACTTAAAAACTCTGAGGGTCAGAGAAAGTGAATAATAATTATTGTGACCCGATAGTGGCAAATTAAGATTTTGCCCCTAGTTAGTCAAAAAGTCAACTTTTGTGAAAAGTTGTAAAAAGCATGGAAACCACCATTTTGAGTGTTTTACTGCTGTTTAGCAGAAGAATAAATAGATGGGCTAATGATTTTAAGGTTGATGTGAATTAAGCACACTTTATAGTGCTGATTTTGATGTTTTGTAAATCATCCCCTTTTAAAGAGCCATCTATCATATTATGTGAGAATAAATCGTACTGGAGCACAACTCGCACTTGATTTCATATATTTTCCACATATATTAGTGTTGGATTGTGATTCGCACTAGATTTCCATGACATGCATGATGGAGTACTGGAGTTCTTACTCGTACTCAGTTTTATATAATATATGCATGAGAGAGTGTTGGAGCGATTAGCTTATACTCGAATTTTCATGAGATGCATGACAGAGTGCTAGAGCGTTGCTCGTACTCAAATTTTCATGATTTATACATGACATAGTACTTGAGCTATTGCTCGTACTTGATTTGATGATATTGTGCATAGCATGGTACTGGAGCTATTGCTCGTACTTAATTTGAAACAAGAACTATGCATTGACCTAGTTGTTGGAGGTTTACTCATACTAGAGTTTGAGTTTGTGATGTGGAACAGTGTTTGAGCGGAGTGTCGACTGTGAGTCGCGCTCAAAGGCGCGCATTATATTTTATGTGATATATGATACATGTTGAAAACCGTGCTTGATTTCCTTGTGTAGACTGAGTGTCACACTAAGAGAGGTTCGCATGAGGATTTAGAGACGTGGTATGATATTCCATGGTTTGAGGGCTAAGACATATGGCAGGCACCCCGACTGTGATGTAGGGTCCATGGAGTACATTGTACCATGCGTGTGGCATGGCGTACACTGTACCGTGTGGTGTTGTGGAGTTGAGGAGGATATAGTTGGCAGTTGTGATGGACTGACCCCCCTCCTATTGCAAGAGTGATGCCCCGCACACCGAGATCTGTGTTGCCCTGGATCACCATTTTCGGATATGATCATAGTCCAAGATACTATTTACATTTTCACCACAGAGTCTCACATGATATATCACCTGATTGACTGGTTTACTTGCGGATAGACCTGAGGGATGGGTCGAAATCCGATTTGTGTTGTGAATGATTTAAATGCCATAATTACTATGATTTAAACATACATGGCATGATTTATCTAAAGGCATTGTGATATTATAAAGATGCATTATTTTGCACTACATGCCTACATTTGAGAAAGAAAGCATGATTTTTGTACATGGGATTTATTCTGTACAAGTATATATATATTTTAAAGACATGCTTTGAAAATGAGTTGAGGAAATGACATTTTGAGGCATAGCATTATTTTAAGTAGATAGTGTAGATGTCTACTTGCTTGCCTGATTTCCTTACTAAGCGCGTTGTATGCTCACCCCCTTTCTTTACATCTCTTTACAAAGCATTAGCAGTAGAGTGAGTGTGCTTAAGGGATCGTATTCCTGTTATCCGCTGCTATTTCCTATTGATCGACAGGTAAACATATTTTGTACGGTTATGTATCTAAACATAGAAACAACACAGTGATGTATAGGATATATATTATGGGGAATGTATTGGTATTAGCTTTTATATGATCTCACATGTATTATAAAAAAGAAGTTACAGTCAGTAACAGTATATTGACATGTTTGTATGATAATGGATGATATGGTATGCGAGGAAGCTAACATCGAATCACAGCCCAACCATTGAAGAGAGGAAAGGTAAGTTAAAAATGTGAAAAATTTGTAGTGGTTTTGGTTATGTCACGGATGACGGTCGTGACACAACTAATCACCGGATGCTGAGCAGTCAAAAGGACCTTGGTGGATCCCCACCAATACTCTGCTTGGCCCTTCAGCATGTATGTGGCTATAGAAACCTTCTTGACATCAGAACACCTCAGAAAGTCGAAGATCTTCCCAAGGTTTACCAGCCACTCTTCAGCCTCTATTGGATCCTTAATCCCCTTGAATGCTGGAGGCTTCATCTTCAGGAAGTCCCTCATCCTACCGATATCCCTCTCCTCCCTCTGGGCTTGTACAATAGGCTAAGGCGCCATAGGTACTGACAGAACTGGTAGAGGAGGAGGTGGTGCATGTGGCGAAGTTGGCATCGGAGTAGGGATCGGTGCTTTGCCAGTTGAATCAGAAGCATTTACCCCTAAATGTTGGGCAACCATGGCAGCTATCGATTCCAGTCCTCGCTCGAGACGCTGCTCCAATCGCTATTCAAACTTAGCCATACGAGTATTAAGGCTCTCTGGCTGTGGTGGAGGAGGTGGAGCTGGCTGAGCCTGCCTTCGAGGACGTCCACATCTTCCACTCATCATGCAAGTGATCTAATACCTACGCGTAATTCCAAAGATCAAGTTTTAGTTTCATTAGGTATACATTACCTACAACTAGACAAGCACAGACATTGAGATGTAATTTTAGCCTTATTTTCGACACTGACAGTACTAGACAACCTTCGCTCTGATACCACTTAAACAGTAACGACCCTTGACCCTTGAAAATTGGGGGATTTTTTTTTGAACTTAATTTACCTACTTATTCCCTTATTCACTTAGGTTGTATTCCTATTCAGTGTCAAATCACTTTTCCTAATTCCTTATCCGAATTTATATTTAAACTCCATATTTTGACTTATATGGCCGATAGAAATTTCTGCAGCATAACGGCTTATATATGAGTCTACCCACCTGTAATTCAATTATTTTAACAATTTTAGATATCCACAACTACCAAGCATGCTTTCCAACAATTTTAGATATCCACAACTACCAAACATACTTTCCAAATCCACATTTACAACCCAATATATCCATTTCGATTTAATACCAATCATCTCAAAATATAATCCCAAAAGTAGAATCCTTTACATTGTATTCCTTACAAATTACATCCCAACAAAATATTCCCAATATATGTCTGTGCATACCAATATGTCTGGTATAGGAATGTAATTGTATACCTTTCTGCGTGTACAAAAAGTAGCCTAGGGTAGCTCCTTCCCACCAGCTTACTTCGTGTACGCGACAGGTAGCGTCTGTAGATCACTACAAATAATCTGAAAGGTAGAGGGGTGAGCTTTCGGGAAAAAGCCCAGTAAGAAACGCATTTAAAATGATCATGATGGCTAAATCACATTGAATGCATGGTAAAACTAAGAGATAACGTTTCTTTACAAATATCACATAGCTTCCAAAAAGTGTATATACAAAACATAATCAATAGAAATATAATTTCAAAGTAACAAATCTATTCAATTACATCACAATCTTTCGAAACATATAGAACTCCAGAATATTTCAAAACCGATAGAACTTCAAAAGCATAACTGATGCATAAACATATATCGAAGGATCAAAATCTTATAGCATAGTTCAGATCGGATGGAGACTTGGCTAACTTATAGAATTGTCATGCGATGATAATATAGTCATCCTCCATAGAGGGAAATCATAAACATGGCCATGGCAAGGCTGTAGATGTGATCAATGTCGTACAGCAAATCAAACACACCCGAAGGCAGAATTCATATTCGCCACAAAGGCGCACATGATAAAAATACATTGACCGTGTGGCACTTTGCATCTGTAGGACCCAAGAGGTGGCCCCTACAGTCACACAGACTGTTTGGCACTTTACTCCCACAAAACCCAAGAGGTGGTCCCCATGATCGCATGTAATTGTGAACCGCTCCCGTCGGACTCAAGAGGTGGCCCTCACGTTCACATGTCATTGTGGAAATTGCATGGCACTTTGCTCCCATCGGACTCAAGTGGTGGCCCCCACAATTCCACTATACATTGCCTTTTCGTCTCAAAACAGAGTTTTCAAAATCTTTCTTGGGTTTTATAACCCATAAACTCATATCAAATAATAAAATCGAATTCCTTATAATCTGAAAACTCTTTCATAAAGTGAAAAGATTGTGTGGCACTTTGTTCCCGTAGGACTCAAGAGGTGGTCCCGACAATCACCTTTCGAAAACAAATTTCTTTTCTTAAACATATGTTCACATACCAAATTTCATTTCTTTCAAAAACATAAAATCAATTTATACGTAAGTCGAAACCATAACATGTATTCAGAAAGCATGCTCGAAGCTATGCATTCAATTTCATATGGCATTTCTTTGTTTTGTAAACATGACCAAATAAATCTTGGGTTTTGTTTTACAATCAGGGGTTGCATGAAAAGGCTCGAAAACACATAAATAAATCGGAGTCTAAGGGTAGGGATACCATTACCATCTTAAATTACACCCCTTACCTCGATCTATCAAAAATCTCGAATTCGAGTGGTGACGCCTCCTAGTACCTCCTTTAATTCCTTCTACGATCACCTACACCAAAATTGTATACTTAGCACCCTATTCACGCGAATCGTCCGAATTGCGGTAAAATCGTAACCTATTTGTTACTACTCTGTGTGTATGTGTAATTGTACATACCTAGGCCAACACACACATTTATATATTTTTATTACTATATATATATATATTCTTTGTATGTGCATATACTAACATACACATTTATCTTATACACCGATATGTATATACACCTAAGTATATACACATTTTTATTTTATCATTTAATTTCCTTATTCATCATCACATAAATATATATATATATATATAATTTTGTCTATTTCTCATTTTTCCATTTTTATTTCACATACACCTTAATTCACACTAACATGCTTATATCTCAAACACACACATAGATATATATATATATATATATATATATATATATGTATATATATGTACATTAAATTTACATATCTAAATTTTACCTTGGTCTCTCTTTTTTTTTTTCCAATTTCTAGCCTATATTCAATCCACTGAATACCCTTTCTTTCCTGATCAGTCGTGTGCCTTCTCTCCCATACTTTAGCCTAACACGGCACTACAATGGCAGCCACTAGCTGGGCTTCGTGGCATTTCTCCTGCATTGCTTGGAAGGCTCTCGGTTCTGCCCCATCACTTGATCGCTAAATCCGATCTCCCTGAGCTCCCATCTTGTTTTTTGCTCTTTTTTTCTGTTTCGTCGCCTTCCAGAAAATAAAAGCTTCACCCTTATGCAACCAACTTTCCCACACTCTCTCTTTCTCTTCGGCGCTGCTTCTGTTCTCTTCACTTTCTCGGTTTATTCTCCTATGCTCTTTCGCTTCACTGTATCGGCTTTTTCAGCCTCTCCTAGTTCGTCTTCTTCCTCGATTTGTTTGAATTTCCAGGTTCTGCACAGCAAACAACTTTGGATTCCAGCAGCAGCTCTCCTGCTCTGTTTCACGTTCCAGCCCTGTTTCTGTTTCCCTCGCAGCCTCTCGGTTCTGCACTCCCTTCGGTCTCCCTCTCCTTCTCCCTCGGTTTGTTCAGCTGTCTTCCTCCTCTCTTATTCTTCTTCTTCTTCTCCTTCCTTCTTCTTTTTCTTCCTTTCTCTTCTTTCTTCTTCTCCCTTCTCGGTCGGTCAGTCTTCTTCTCTTCTCCTCTTTCTTCCTCTTCTGGTCGACCAACCCTCTCTTCCTCATTTCCTTCTTCTTCTCCTCTTTTCTTTCTTTCTTTCCTCTCCCGACCAGTCCTCCTTTTTCTCCTCTTTTCTTGCCTTGGTTTTCTTTTCTTATTTGTTTGTTTCTCGCCCAGTAGAGGATGTCTCTGCTCTTTGAAACATCAAATATGCGGAATTGGCTTTCAAAGAAAGCCAATTCCGTACAACATTAATGGATATTATATTAATATTATATTATATATATTATATTGATTTATGTATATATATTGTCACGACCCAAAACTACCCAAAAATTAGAGTAAATTTTTCGCTTTTTGTTTGTTCTTAGACTTTTACCTGTCCTCTGATCGTGACCACACTCAGCTAATAATTGGGCTGTGCGTCAATGTCAGTCCCACCAAATTAATTCTTTTTCAGTAATTTATAAATGTTTACAATATTTATACATCCCCTAAAGTCACTTACAAACATGTTACTGTGCTATGCTTATTTAGATACAATATGTACAAGTGTATATACCTTAAATGATGGGCAACAGCGGATATCCGAAATGCAATACTCAGTCGCCTCAACATCTACTGGAGATTATCTGTGTGAGAAAATGAAAGGGGTGAGCACATCAAGCTCAGTAAGGTAATCCTACGAACAAGTAGGTAACCATACTACCTACATGAACGTGGTGCCATGCATAAACCACCCTTTCTCCACACATTTTAAAACTAATGCTATGATTCATGATGTCATGTAAAACACGTTCGCATGGAAAATTCAACATGCAACTCTTTTTAAATCATTTCTTTCTCATTTAAAAATTTCACAACAAATCCAGGACTCAACCCATCCCTCTGGTGGTCCTGACTCACACAAAACCATGAAAATCAGTTTACATCACACATGGGTTTAAAAAGCATGGAAATAACATCATGCAAATTTAGTTTAAAACCCAGTTTCAGTCTCGTCAAAATCATCAACATGCCAGACTAGGCAACATCTGTATATCGGTAATAACCAGGACTATGGCCATGTGTCCTCGTGAGCCCCTCTGCTACACGGATCCTAGTGTGCAGGGTCTCACCCTGATCGAGAACTGCCCTGGAGGTGGGTCAATCCAACCTGTCAGTCTTATCCGATCCCACGCATCCGAAGATGCCGTATCCGAAGATACCATGTATCCGAAGATACCACACGGTACATCATAATCCATGCTACTTGCACGGTACATTGTACTTCGTGGACCCATATATCATACCCTGTCTCAGAACGCACGTGCGAGCCTATTTAGTCAGTGACACACAGTCTACCCGTTGCACCAAGCATGGCTCATCGCATGTTCTCATAAAATCAGTGCGAGCGATGCTCAGCACTCTCATCAAATCAAGTAAAACTAGTGCGAGCTAAGCTCTAGCACTCTATATGCAAACCATGTGAAAATCTGGTGCGAGCGAAGCTCCAACACCCTGTCTCAAAAATCATATAAAAATATGGTGCGAGTTAGACTCTAGCACCCTGTCACGAAAATCATGTAAAACCTGGTGCGAGTTAGACTCTAGCACCGTATCACGAAAATCATGTAAAATCAGGTGCGAGTTAGACTCCAGCACCAATGCATGTAAAACTCTAGTGCGAGCTCTCGCTCCAGCGCTAATGCATGCATCACCAAAATCAAAATATCGTGCGAGCTGAGCTCTAGCACATCACATGTCAATAAAAACACGTAGGCGACTCTGTTTCCTCAAAACAGTTTTCAAAACAATTTCCTTGTTGAAAATATGCAATGCTGTGCATTTTTCTTTGAATGTTAGCTAGCCTACTCATGCATGCATCAAAACATCTGCAGAACGAGCAGTAACCTCTTGTTCTTGCTCCTCCCAATTTTTCCTAAACTTGAAAATTTTACCCTTAACAAGGGTATTTTGGTAATTTGCCCATTCGAGGCACTAAAATTATTAACTTACTTCTAGACCCTTCAGATACTTGAAAAGACTGCATATGGACTTTGAAGTTTCGTAAAGTTACCTCTAGCAGCCCGTAAAATTCCCTTACCTTATTTTTCTGTAGTGTTTGACCTTTCCTTTTCCACTGTTGTCTCGACACGCAGTCCGATCTGCTCCCAATCCAATGTCCGGAACTACGTATAAATATTCCTCAGGTCAGATATCATACAATTTAATTGTATTTCCTATTTTCTGGGCTTAATTTAAATTATTGGGCCCATTTACCCTTATTGGGCCCGATTGCACCTTAATGGGCCTTACTCGACCTTTAGCCCGTTTTCCACTTAATTTTCACATTATCGAGGTCTATTGGGCTCATTGGGCCTACCAATAATTTCTTGGGCCTCGTTCTAACTCTCGAATAGCTCAATTTATTATTTACGACAATTTATCTAAATTTCCATAATTTAATTTATTTTATGCGATAATTAAATCCGAAGCACGTATAACGATGTAAATTATCGTAAATAAGGGTTACTTACCTGAGATTCCATGCTAGTACGCAATTCGAGGCTGTCTCAAGCTCTCGTTGGATGCCAATTGTCGAGCTACACAATTTCATAAATTTACGGGTAAATTTCCAATCGAAAATTTATTAAATAAAATATTCCAAAATTTAAATCGGTCAATTTCGACCGCTACTGACTTACCCGTATCTCGATTACATCGTCAGGATTTTTCCTCAATTTTTTCTCTTTTTCCTTTTTCCATTTTTCTCCTCTTTTCTCTTTCCTCATTGGCTGAACCGGTTTGGTCCGGTTCAACCCAGTTCGAACCGTCGGTTCACTCCGGTTCGGCCGGTTCAGTGCCTTGTCGGCCGGTTCTCCGTCGGCTTCCACCGCCAGTGGCTCCGCTGGGCCGTCCGCAATACGAATCTGCCATCGGTTTCGTCCAAGGCCGCCGAAAAGTCACAAGTCCGGCTGTTCTCTCTCGGCCGTCGGTACCCATTTCTGGTCTTGGTCGTCATCGACGATTCCGGTCGTTTCGCCGATTGCTACCGGTCTCAAAATGATCGGCTCCTCCTCCTGAACTCGTTGGTGGCCTCCGTTCAAACCCAGCCGCCGTACATCGTCGGGAATCAGGCCATTTCTCCCTCGGTTTTTCCTTCCTCCGATCGACGTCTTCTGGCCTCCAAACGGCGCCTCTCCAGTGTCCTGAAGATCGTCAGCCTCTCCTCTTCCTCCTCGGCTCCTCGTCGGGGGTCATCGGTCGTCGGTGGTTCATCGATGGGTTTCGATTTTCGCGGTGCAACGTGGGTCATTTTCGTTTCTCTCTCCCCGATTTTTTTCTGATTCCCCTTTTTTTTTCTTTTTTTATTATTTTTATTATTTTATTTATTATTTATTTTTATTATTATTATATTCAATTATTTTATTATTATTTGGCAAAATATCTAAAAATAATCCTAGTTTATTCATTTAACCCATAAATAAATTTATCAGTATTATTTCGACTTTTCGGTATATTTTTCGATTATTTTCGGGATTATTTTTTGAAGTAAGGATCCCGATTAATTCTGATTAATTCCCATAAATTCATATCTTGATCAATTTAACCCGAAATTTAATTATTTCTTCGTTATTGATCAAGATTTCTCAATCCCAAATTTTTAATGAAATTTTCTTATCGAATTTATATCGGTTTTCGGTCTTTTGACCGTTTTACCCTTCAACGTGTTCGAGAATTCCATTTCAATCCTTTTACATTTTTAATTTCGTGTTTTAACTAAAATTGGGTCTTACATAATCTCCCCCACTTAAGGAATTTGGTCCTCCAAATTAGAACCAAGTCATATGAGTCCATAGACTACTCCGGGTACATCAATTGTATCATACTTTTTAATTCTCATGTGACCTTTTTTCGGAGTGCAATACTACCAAAGGACTTTAATTAGGGAGATCGTCTTAAACCTCAATACTTTCTCTTTCCTGTTTAATGCCCGAATCAACTTTTTCAATATACTTATATTTGCACTGAGCTGAACTGTTGGAGTTTATATCTGAGCACCTATGCTGGATCTGGATAGTATTGCTGAAGTATCAAAAGATGGGACACATTGCGGATGCCTGTTTATTCAGGTGATAACGCCAACCTACAGGTCTTATCTCCCACTTGTCCAATCTGTCAAAAATTTCATTCAGCAAAACTCAATTTGCCTTCTTCCCGAGTCTCGTTATGTCCTTATTCCCTTAGGACAAATAACTTCAACAATGCTGATTCACCCTCGGTGAATTCCAATGCTTTTTGTCTGCTCTGAGGTGTTCTTAATCTCTCACTCAACTGAACATCCTCAGAGACTTATTATACTAATTCGAAAGAAATTTCTATCTGTCACCGACCTTTTCTTGTCTGAGTCGAGGAACAACCCCTACAGCCATACACTGCCTCATAATTGTTATCCTGATACTCAAGTGCTAACTGTTGTTATTGGCGACTTCAATTTGTAACAACTGATCATTCCAGGAGCCTATAAAATTAACGGCACACACTCTCATCATATCTTCCAGAACCTGTACAGTCCTCTATAACTGACCATCTGTCTGAGGACGGAAAGCTGTGCTAACACTCAGTCGGGTTCCCATAGCTTCCTGAAAAATATTCCCCGAAGTAGAAAGTGAAGCGGGAATCCCTATCTGATATCATGCTCACTGGAATGCTACATAATGTTCCACAATCTTCCTTACATATAACTTCGCCTATGCACTTAGAGTATCTAGGGATTTCCTAACCAGAAGGTGGGTAGACTTAGGCAATCTGTCGGCTATCACCCAGATAGCCTCATGATTTACCGGGTCCTCTATAACCCATCACGAAATTCATAGAGACTTGCTCCCATTTCCGTGTTGATATAGGTAGAGACTGCAATAACCCTGCAGACTTTTAATATTCTACTTAATTCTGCTGACATACTAGGCACTTTTCCATAATCTCTACCATATCTCTTTTCACATCTGACAACCTATACCCTTTTCAGAGATTTCATATATATATTCATTACTTTCCGTATGCACTGTATATCCCGAAGAGTAAGCTTCTGACAATATTACTATCTCATCAACTGTGGTCCTAGGGAGCACTTATACTGTCTCTGAACCTCTCTGTAAATCATCAACAATCTCTGTGAACTCTATCACTGTACCCTTCTGAATTTGACCCAAACTATCGACACCATGTCGATCATCACGTTAAGCCTGTCAAATCCGGGCACTCTCATCCTGTTCTAGTCTCAGGCTAGCTGTCACATAATCACTGTCATCATCAGAAGGGATCACATCAATATTGAGGCTCACAACTGCTCTAGCAGCTCACGCTCCCTGACCATCATATGTAATACCATCCCGAGGCTCTTTCTGCTCAAGGCATCAACCATCACATTAGCCTTTCCTGGGTGGTACAATTTTTCACAATCAAAATCTCTCAGAAGCTCTAACCCACTTTATTATTTGGTATTCTACTCTTTCTGTGAAAACAGATACTCGGGGCTTTTATGATCAGTGCATATCCACAATTCCTCATCGTGTACCTAGTAGTGCCATCTACTCAGTACAAATACTATCGCTGCTAACTTTTTAAATCATGGTCAGATAGTTTCTTTCATGATCCTTGAGTTATCTGGATCCATAATCGACTATCTTCCCATTTTGCATCAATACACAGCTCATTCATTATTTTGAGTCATTCATACGCACAGAGAGCCTCTTGAGCTGTTGGGTATGGTGAAAATAATCACGGTGGTCAGTTCATACTTCATTACACCAAAACTCCTGTCACGTCTATCATCACATTCAAATACCACGCTTTCTTTGTTAAACGTGTCAACAAAGTATACCCTTTTTAGAACTCGCAACAATCATCTATAAAAGCAATTTCCAATTGTTGCTTATAATTTTCCCTGGACTTTAAATACACCCAGCATATCATCAATAAGGATAATGACAAATCGGTCCAGGTAAAGTTTAAATAACTCATTGTAGTTGAGCTCCACTACATATTACAATCGCCCATATCCTTGACCTATGTACGCATAAGCGTATAATATCACTTTAAAATTGCTTCTGTTCATGATACTGACCCGCGTCATTTCCTTTTTTCTTATATTAACGGCTTTTATTAAATTTTAATATTTTAACCTTCATGATTAATCGAATTTTATAATTCTTTATCGTACTAGTGAAGGTGTCCAAATTTTAAATGCATATATCTTACCACGGTCGATTTCAAGTTATAGATTATATATATATATATATATATATATTTCTAGACGCTGTCAAGTCTTCAGGCAGGGAGGTATTTTGAAATACCTTTATTAACCTTCAGACTTGACTACATTTACTTTACATATCAGTCCATGTAGTCACAATTTATATTCACGACTTATCGCTTAATCCTAATGACTTCATATCGTAAAGATGTTCTTACCTTGCATACGGCTCTTACTCCAATACATCTTGTATTTAGAATCAAGTATATCTCAAAGATTATCTCCTTAGTGTATCAATTATAACGAAACTCTGTCATTATTCATTTCGTGAGTACTATCATTTGCTCCTTTAATTTCAACCATTGCACCCCTTTTTTATTACTTGTCAAAACTTACAGTATACTTTTCAGGGGTAAAACAGCACTATCTTAGGATAGAAATCCGGACAGCATAGCTTGCAGCCGACCACTTTATTCTCAAATATTACTTTAAATTATTTATAGTCCATTGAATAAAATCGGCTGACTTATACTTTTTTCCTCGATTTCAACTTAAAATGTCTTCAGAATTATTTCGTTAGTTAACCTTCCTCTATTGGGGTACTCATTTATCAGCATTGTGCCCAAGAGTGTAGGCATTCATGACTTTTACTCACTTACATGCGAATGAAGGCTGTATGAAGAAATACATGGTACCAGGATTAATTAACACAATTACTTCTTTATTCATAAGCAGTGTGGTATCTTTCACCACATCCTATGAAACATCAGTAGTGTCCTGGTCCAAGACATACACTCGCCTTCGTCCAACAGCCTACTTTCCTTTTCTCTTCGGCTGTGGCCTCCCTTTTCGATGCAGCTATCTCAACAGGGTTTTCTCTATCTTTTTACCTTTCTGTGGGGCAATCTCGCCCAACTCTGAGTAATCAAAATAAATGGTCCGTCTTACCACACTTAACGCTTATTTTAGTCAATAAAGTGTAGGTGTAGGCCCTATTTCTGTGGTATCTACCACATATCCTACACTGCTCACACTGCTTACATTGCTACACTGCTACACTGCTTACACTGCTACTCTGCTCTGTAGCAGGTCGAGGTCCTCCAATCACAATACCCCTCAAGAGTATCGAAATTGGATGCACTGGGACTTTACCAATCATCTTACTGTATAACTCATCAAATTAGATCTTTTACCAATTACCTTTTTCCAATTCTGACTTTCTGTCATTCTCAATTCTCTTTCTGTCTCTATTTTGGCCCTTACTACCTTTCCCAATCTCAGAGGCGTGCAACTCACAATCTTATTAACACCACTGTAGTTTACGCACTGCCTCGACATAGGTAATATCTCATGGGCCAATCGGACTATAATCAACAATCTGAGCCCTTCCATAAACTTTTAGACATCTCGACTGTCACTGTTTATAGTGTCGAGGTAATATCTGCCCAAGAATATAACTGAATTTCATACTCATAATTCATACTCATCAATAAATCAATTCCTCTGGGTCAGAGTAAGGATTTTATCTATCATTCCCTTTAAACAGTGTCCGGGATATTCTATCACCGAAATACATCTAGAAATATTCCGCATGTCAGCTTTGGATGTCTAACTCTTAAGTTGGGTCGAGCGGACTTCCATCAATACTCCGACTCGCCCTCAAATCGTATGCATACTCTGAGCAATTTTGCTCCCAAAATATTCTCCACACTCCGCTCGAAACTCGCGAAACGTGTCTCAATACCGTCCGATCACTCTGTCGGACTCTGTGAGGCATGCTCAACATTAGCCTCTATTTCAATCTCATACTGATTCTCCTAGGTCAACACAACACGACTAGCAGGCTCAGGTCTACCTCTACGACCTTTGCCTCCTGCTCTACCTCCTCTATCAGGACTAATATTAGGCATTCCTACATTCTCAACCATTTCTTAGTTAAAACCCATCTCGATATACACTATTGTATCAACAAAGCACAGTAACACGGGGATGTAATTTCTTAATTACTGACACTGACACACATCAGACCAATTTCGCTCTGATACCACCTTTGTATGTCACGACCCAAAACTACTCAAAAATCAGAGTAAATTTTTCGCTTTTTGTTTATTCTTAGATTTTTACCTGTCCTCTGATCGTGACCACACTCCGCTAATAATTGGGCTGTGCGTCAATGTCAGTCCTACCAAATTAATTCTTTTTCAGTCATTTATAGATGTTTATAATATTTTTACATCCCCTAAAGTCACTTACAAAAATGTTACTGTACTATGCTTATTTAGATACAATATGTACAAGTGTATATACCTTAAATGATGGGCAGCAGCGGATATCCGGAATGCAATACTCAGTCGCCTCAACATCTACTGGAGATTATCTGTGTGAGAAAATGAAAGGGTGAGCACATCAAGCTCAGTAAGGCAATCCTACGAACAAGTAGGTAACCAAACTACCTATATGAACGTGGTGCCATGCATAAACCACCCTTTCTCCACACATTTTAAAACTGATGCTATGATTCATGATGTTATGTAAAACACGTTCGCATGGAAAATTCAACATGCAACTCTTTTTAAATCATTTCTTTCTCATTTAAAAATTTCACAACAAATCTAGGACTCAACCCTTCCCTCGGGTGGTCCTAACTCACACAAAACCATGAAAATCAGTTTACATCACACATGGGTTTAAAAAACATGGAAATAACATCATGCAAATTTAGTTTAAAACCCAGTTTCAATCTTGCCAAAATCATCAACATGCGAGACTAGGTAACATCTGTATATCGGTAATAACCAGGACTATGGCCGTGTGTCCTCGTGAGCCCCTCTGCTACACGGATCCTAGTGTGCGGGGTCTCACCCTGATCGGGAACCACCCGAGAGGTGGGTCAATCCAACCCGTCAGTCTTATTCGATCCCACGCATCCGAAGATGTCGTATCCGAAGATACCACGTATCTGAAGATACCACATGGTACATTGTACTCCATGCTACTTGCATGGTACATCATACTCCGTGGACCCATATATCATACCCTGTCTCAAAACGCACGTGCGAACCTATTTAGTCGGTGACACATAGTCTACCCGATTGTCCAAGCACGGCTCATCGCATGTTCTCATAAAATTAGTGCGAGCGATGCTCAGCAGTCTCATCAAATCAAGTAAAACTAGTGCGAGCTAAGCTCTAGCACTCTATATGCAAACCATGTGAAAATCTGGTGCGAGCGAAGCTCCAACACCCTGTCTCAAAAATCATATAAAAATATGGTGCGAGTTAGATTCTAACACCCGGTCACGAAAATCATGTAAAACCTGGTGCGAGTTAGACTCTAGCACCGTATCACGAAAATCAGGTGCGAGTTAGACTCCAGCACCAATGCATATAAAACTCTAGTGCGAGCTCTCGCTTCAGAGCTAATGCATGCATCACCCAAATCAAAATATCGTGCGAGTTGAGCTCTAGCACGTCACATGTCAATAAAAACACGTAGGCGGCTCTGTTTCCTCAAAACAGTTTTCAAAATAATTTCCTCGTTGAAAATATGCAATGCTGTGCATTTTTCTTTCAAGGTTAGCCAGCCTACTCATGCATGCGTCAAAACATCTCCAGAACAAGCAGGAACCTCTTGTTCTTGCTCCTCCAAATTTTTCCTAAAATTGAAAATTTTACCCTTAACAAGGGTATTTTGGTAATTTGCCCATTCAGAGCACTAAAATTATTAACTTACTTCTAGACCCTTCAGATACTTTAAAAGACTGCATATGAACTTTGAAGTTTCGTAAAGTTACCTCTAGCAGCCTGTAGAATTCCCTTACCTTATTTTTCTGTAGAGTCTGACCTTTCCTTTTCCACTGCTGTCTCATCACACAGTCCGATCTGCTCCCAATCCAATGTCTGAAACTGCATATAAATATTCCTCAGGTCAGATATCATACAATTTAATTGTATTTTCTATTTTGTGGGCTTAATTTAAATTATTGGGCCCATTTACCCTTATTGGGCCCGATTGCACCTTAATGGGCCTTACTCAGCCTTAAGCCCGTTTTCCACTTAATTTTCACATTATCGAGGCCTATTGGGCTCATTGGGCCCACCAATAATTTCTTGGGCCTCGTTCTAACTCTCGAATAGCTCAATTTATTATTTACGACAATTTATCTAAATTTCCATAATTTAATTTATTTTATGCGATAATTAAATTCGAAGCACGTATAACGATGTAAATTATCGTAAATAATGGTTACTTACCCGAGATTCTATGCTAGTACGCAATTCGAGGCTGTCTCGAGCTCTCGTTGGATGCCAATTATCGAGTTATACAATTTCATAAATTTTCGGGTAAATTTCCAGTCGAAAATTAATTAAATAAAATATTCCAAAATTTAAATCGGTCAATTTTGACCGCTACTGACTTACACAAAGCTCGATTACATCGTAGGGATTTTTCCTCAATTTTTTCTCTTTTTCTCTTTTTCCTTTTTCTGTTTTTCTCCTCTTTTCTCTTTCCTCATTAGCTGAACCGGTTCGGTCCGGTTCGAACCGCCGGTTCACTCCGGTTCGACCGGTTCAGTGCCTTGCTGGCTGGTTCTCCGTCGGCTTCTCCCGCCAGTGGCTCCGCTGGGCCGTCCACAACACGAATCTGCCCTCGGTTTCGTCCAATGCCGCAGGAAAGTTGCCGGTCCGGCTGTTCTCTCTCAGCCGTCGGTACCCATTTCTGGTCTTGGTCGTCGCCGGCGATTCCGACCGTTTCACCGACCGCTACCGGTCTCAAAATGATCGGCTCCTCCTCCTGAACTCGTTGGTGGCCTCCGTTCAAGCCCAGCCGCCGTAGATCGTCGGGAATCAGGTCGTTTCTCCCTCGATTTTTCCTTCCTCAGATCGGCATCTTTCGGCCTCCAAACGGCGCATCTCCAGTGTCCTGAAATCGCCGGCCTCTCCTCTTCCTCCTCGGCTCCTCGTCGGGGTTCGTCGGTCGCCGGTGGTTCGTTGGTGGGTTTCAGTTTCCGCGGTGCAGCGTGGGTCGTTTTTCGTTTCTCTCTCCCCGATTTTTTTTTGATTCCCCTTTTTTTATTTTTTATTTTTTATTTTTTATTTAATATTTATTTTTATTATTATTATATTCAATTATTTTATTATTATTTGGCAAAATATCTAAAAATAATCCTATTTTATTCATTTAACCCATAAATAAATTTATCGGTATTATTTCGACTTTTCGTTATATTTTTCGATTATTTTCGGGATTATTTTTCGATGTAGGAATCTCGATTAATTCCGATTAATTTCC
The DNA here is from genome assembly GCA_033439115.1 of Firmiana major. NCBI lineage: Eukaryota > Viridiplantae > Streptophyta > Magnoliopsida > Malvales > Malvaceae > Firmiana > Firmiana major. The sequence goes on along the minus strand of CM065907.1, from coordinate 34,201,032 downwards.
ATAAATTCATATCTTGATCAATTTAACCCGAAATTTAATTATTTCTTCGTTATTGATCAAGATTTCTCAATCCCATATTTTTAATGGAATTTTCTTGTTGAATTTATATCGGCTTTCGATCTTTTGACCGTTTTACCCTTCAACGTGTTCGAGAATTTCATTTCAATCCTTTTGCATTTTTAATTTCGTGTTTTAACTAAAATCGGGTCTTACATATATATTATATTTGTTTGTTTTTGTTTATTTAGTAATTCTTATATATTAAATATTATACATTACAGTATACATATATATATATATTTGTTATTTATATTATTATTTATCTCTTTTAAATTTTCTTAGTATATATATATATATATATACACATACATATATATATATATATATATATATACATTTTCTTTTTTATAAAATTATCCAATGACACAATATTCATGTCTTCATGAAATTTTCATTACTTCGAGAATAAAATATCCTTGGGATTTCATCATTCCTCATAAATCCCGATATAAGTTTTTTGTTTACATCAAAATTATTTTCGATCTCTCTATGCTTGCATTTGCTTCATCACTTCCAATAAAATATATTATTCTCATTTTTATATAGTCTAATTAAATGTAGGAAATTTGTGGTGTTTACATCCCCTGTTTTCATTCTTATTTACTGTACATGATTATTTTTCTATGTTAAGCTATTGGATTTAAGTTTTCCATGATTTCCATTCACTGTCTTAAGATTCACAAGGTAACTATGTGTGCATGTTAAAGCAGCGCGAGACAAGGAGTATATTCGGTGCATGTCGCGGACAGGAAATCAATGGTGATAAGGAAGTGGTGTTGAGCCGAGAATGTGCAGCAAATAGCAGGAGTAAGTAGACCTGGATCCAGCTGAGGACAACACTTAAATCAAATCTGGACAACAGCTGGCTAAGGTTTGCAGACATCACCTTGAATAGAACCTAGACAACAGCTGGAAAAATCTGGAATTGGAGAAGATGAACAGTACGTTGCACTAGTCGGAACCGAAACAGCCAGCTGGAAAATGGGTTAAGGCCATGTTTAGCCATTCGGTTCATTTGTGCAATTAGTTTAAGCATGTTTGGGATTTATCTTTTTATGTCATTTATAGTATTTGTTAAGATAGGTAAAATAGATTTGCATTATTTGTTAAATTAGTGATTAGTCTTAATTAAGTTAATAGTTGATACATTAGGTTGATAGTTTTATTTTTATTTTAAGAAACTCATGAATTGCATTAGAATTAATTTAGAGATAGAAGTAGTTCATAATTTAGTTCTCAAAAATAAAAAAAAAATTGCAAAAATATCATTCTCATGCAATATTTACTTATTTAGACAAGTTAGTGATTAGTTAGAATTATATTTAGGGTCATTTTTAGAGTTAGTTAATTTCTTAGTTATATTTAGGAATTTCTTTAGGATTAATAAAATTTTTATTTTATTAGATTAGCTTAATTTACTTTTTTATTAAGTAGTTTAATTACACGCATATTTTATTTTAGGCTTGTTTAATTTTAATTTAATTAATTTTGTTTCTTTATTTTCATATTTGCATCTTAGTTTAATTGCGTTACTCAATTTTAACTGTTTTAATTTTCTTTTGTAGGTTATTTGCTTGTAATTGCTTGGAGCTTTGTAAGTAATTTTAGCTCGGTTTTATTATTTAGTTTATAGTTTTCATTGTTCTATTGTTTTCAGTATTTTTAATTCTAGCTTTGTAGATCACCCATCTTCAATTCATAAATTGCTAGAATATAGTTAGGGTAAGATTAACCGGTAGTTAATTAGGCTGATCAACTTCTCTATGGGACGATAACTTGGGACTAAAATCCCATTATTACTTGTACGACCCATGCACTTACGGACAATACGTTTAGATCGTACCAAGTTTTTGGCGCCGTTGCCGGGGAAGTCTTAATTAGCCATTAGTTAATATCGATGAAAATATGCTTAGGTGTAATTCTAGCTTGTAAATATTTAGAGCCTTCGTTTGGGTTAGTTAAATTTTCTCTATCTAAATAAAAAAAATTGGAATATTTAAAAACTTAAAAAAATTTCTAAGGACTTTTTGATGGTTGCATACGTAGAGCCAAAGCTTTACTTGCTTTCCTTTAGATCCTGAAATTGAAAGAACCCTTAGAAAAATTTGAAAGGATTCTAGGACATTTATAACTCTGCTGCAAAACATCATGGCAGAAAATAGAGAAATTAAGACAGTTGGAGATTATACAGTGCCAATAATTGGAGAATATTATTCCGGCATTAGGCCACCAGTTGTCCATGCAAACAATTTTGAAATCAAGCCTTCAATTCTCCAGATGATCCAGACTTCTCTGCAGTTCAGTGGGCTTCCATATGACGACTCACATGCTTACCTCGGGCAATTTTTGGACCTGTGTAACACATTCAAGCACAATGGATTATCTGATGATGCGCTTAGGCTTAGATTATTCCCCTTCTCGCTTAGGGATAGGGCGCGACACTGGTTAACCTCCTAGCCGCAAGGATCCATTTCTACAAGGGACGAGTTAGCCCATTAATTTCTAGCTAAGTTTTTCCCTCCATCTAAAATGGCCAGACTCTGTAGCGACATATCTTCCTTTGCCGAGTTCGATTCAGAAACTCTTTACGAAGCATAGGAAGGATATAAGGAGCTTCTTAGGAAGTACCCTCACCATGGCCTACCTTTGTGGTTGCAAGTCCAGACCTTCTACAACGGACTTACAAGCCAAAATAGGACCATTGTTGACGCTGCTACAGGTAGAGACCTTATGTGCAAAAAAGATGAGGAAGCTTACGAGCTCTTAGACAAGATAGCTGCTAATAACTATCTATGGTCCTCGGAGAGGCAATTACTTAAGAATTCGGCGGGTATCTATAAGCTCGACACGCTGTCTACCTAAACCTCTCAAATCGCTAACCTTACGAAGAAGGTAGAGTCACTCAATACCCAACATAATCCTTCCACCAGTCATAATCTGGTTTATTCTGTCCAAAGTCCTTTTCTTTCGTGTGATCTGTGTGGTGGTACACACTCTGGAGATAGGTGTTCGCTTAACCTAGAATCGATTTAGTACGTTGCACCCTCTCAGAAGCAATAGAATAACCCTTTTCAAACACCTACAATCTAGGGTGGAGGAACCATCCTAACTGTTCATGGAGCCAAAATCAAGGGCAATCTTCTAACTCCATATCTGTAGAACCCCCTGGTTTTCAAGCTTCATCGGTTCATGTACCACCATACCAACAATTTCCACACCATCCACCTAATCATCCCCATCCACCTCAATTTCATCAACCACCACCACCAAATATGCAGCCACAGCACGTACTTGCATCAGCACCAGCAGCTGAGAAGAAGCCCTTGCTTGAGGAAATGTTCACGACTATCTTACAAAACCAAGCTACTTCAATTAAGAACTTAGAAGTTCAGGTTGGACAAATAGCAAATGCTCTTAGCCAGCGTCCTCAAGGGACCCTTCCTAGTAACACTGAAGCTAATCCTGTTAAGCAAAGGGAGGGTAAGGAACATGTTAAATCCATCACCCTTAGGAGTGGCAAAGAGCTAGATGATCCGTAAGTTAAGTCCAACCCTGAACAGTACATAGTTGAAGAATCCTTAAGTTCTAACGAAGCAGCTCAGAAGGAGAAGGAACCAAAAGATCAGGCTATAAAGGAATCAAAGCTAAGCGCTTCTTCATCTATACCTTCTTCTTCGCCTTCCTCGTCCTCTGATGCTACACATGTTACCACCACATCCCTTCCAATTAGACCACCTGTACCTTGTCCTCAGAGGTTTCAAAACCAAAAGCTTGATTAACAATTTACCAAATTTTTTGAGGTTTTTAAGAAACTTCACATCAATATTCCTTTCATAGATGCCTTAGAGAAAATGCCAAGTTATGTGAAGTTTTTGAAGGATATCCTCTTGAGGAAGAGAAGATTGGAAGAGTATGAGACGGTGGCCTTAACTGCGGAATGTAGTGCAATTATTCAGAGGAAATTAGCCCCCAAGCTCAAAGATCCCGGGAGTTTTATCATACCTTGCACTATTTGAAATATGTTCTTTGGTAGAGCCCTGTGTGATTTAGAAGCCAGTATCAATCTGATGCCTTGGTCAATCTACCAAAAGTTAGGAATAGGGGATGTCAAGCCCACCCCAGTGACCCTTCAGCTAGCTGATTGATCTATTAAATATCCAAAGGGGGTCATTGAGGACGTGCTAGTAAAGGTGGACAAATTTATTTTCCCTGCGGATTTTATTGTATTAGACATGGAGGAAGACGGGGAAGTCCCCATTATACTAGGAAGACCTTTCCTAGCTACTGGTAGAACTTTAGTTGATGTACAAAAGGGGGAGTTAACAATGAGAGTTCAAGATCAGGAAGTGAAGTTTAATGTTTTCAAACCTTTGAAGCTCTCTGATGACTCTCAAGAGTGTTTTAAGATGGAGGTTAATGAGGATATAAGGCTTAAGCGTAAGAAATCTGAAAGAAAGAGGGAAGTAGATAAAGTTAGGAGGATTTAACGGTCAACATTCTGTCGCCACTTTAGCTGATCCTTCTACTCTTCACCCTGCTGCTGAGTGTTGTGTTCTTTAGCTGCATTTGAAGTGGATTTATTTTTCTTTTTCACTTTTTGTACAGTTCTTTTCTTTTCTGCTGTTTCTTCCTTTGTTTATTTTGCAGATTGCTTTTCTAGTTTTACGTTTTCAATCAAGTTTAAGTTTTTCGTCATCATCATCAGAAAGGGGAGTAATTTGTTATTGAGCTTAAATGTTTATATTATCTGCACACTGAGGACATTGTGCACTTTAAGTTTGGGGGAGGGGATATCACTTGAGCATTTTTTTAAAAAATTTGGGCAAAATTGAAAAAATTTTCAAAATTTTTCGAAAATCTGAGCTGATATTGTTTGATTTCAGGATGATTTAGTACTTAGCATGTAGTTTTCCCATATTCCGATGATATGACCCCATGATTAAGTCTGATTTTGATTGACTGAGAAGCATTATTATAGGAAAAGCATGAAGTTGAGTTCTTGAATTTGTCTTGATTCTGATTGTGATTTCCTCATCTTACACACATGTCATGTCATGAATCTGTATATTTATTTAGAGAAAGCTTATGTGGACATAAGGTTGCATTTGTTCAATTGATTTTGTGCATCATATTCTAGAATTTGTTTGATCTTGTCTCGAGGTGAAATATTAGATCACACTTAATTAGGGAGAGGATTTAGGCCATCTTTGGATCGTTTGAGCCTTTCTAGCCATCCCTGTACATATTTTACCCCTAGTCACCCATTTGGGCCAAATAAGCCTTTCTCTGTAAATACACCTGCATAATTTTCTTTAGCTTAAATACTCTGTTCCTATCCCTTACCCCGAAAGCATGAAAAGTCATTGGGATATATTACGAGCTTTGTACATATGGGTATCTGGTGATAGTGAAATTTAAAAAAGAAAAAAAGAAGAAAGATGAAAAATACAAAAATAGAATAAAATGTTTAGCAAAAGAAATAAGTTTGGGGGAAATAAATTTGAGCTCTTACATTAACGATCCTAGAAAGTAATGCATGTTAAGGGGTAATTAAACCTAAATCGACTTTATCATACCATTGCCCCAGCCTTACATTACATGCTTAATGGAGTCCTATTGATCTTTGGTTAAGTGTGACTACATTAGTGGAGAGAAAAGTGAAAAGAAAACTTATGGGAATGATTACTTGTCATTGACTTTGCATTCACTGTGTTTACATAATCTGATCCGAATAATGTACTGTGAAGTGGCTTTGACATTTTCACACACACACAAGGGATCCAATTTGGGTTAGGACTTATGATTGCATGATTCTGAATGTTGGACTTGTAATTGTGAGTCTTTGAGATCATAGATTGTACTTTTTCTTTGAGGATGACATTGGAGAAATTATTATGTTTTGTACTTGTCATTCCTACATCTATTTTGTTTTGCATGAGAACAAGCAAAAGCTCAAGTTTGGGGGTGTGATAATTCTATTTTTAATAGAATTATTTGTGCTTGATTTCTTAATTAATTATTTAAATCCCCATATTATTTTATTAATTATCCCTTTATTTAAATAAAATTTTCTTGTGTGCAGATAAATTAAATCCAGATGAAGCTCAGTCGTTTCAGTCGAAATTGGGCTGAAAACGGGCTAAAGGAGACTGAACCACTTCCAATTTGCAGACCGAGTCACCAGTCATCTGGACATGCGTGATGCCAAGTGTCCGTATTTTATTTGCTCCGAAACGATAAGATCAAAGGACACCGTGCCAACCTTCTGGAAGGCACGCGCTGGGCCACATCACACAACCAATTAGATAAAAAGACTGATGACGTGGAAATATCTACTCTACAGCAAATTAAAGGAAGACAAGTAGCCAAACAATGCCAACTCATCTAGGATAAAAAAATTACCATTGTACCCCTAAGTGTGTGTATAAATAGAATATGATGGCAATTGAAAAGATCAAGTAGGAGTAGGGTAAGTAGTGTAGGTAGCATGTAAGTTAGGGTAGAATAGTTTTTTTTTCTTAGGTTACCTTTACATTAAAAGTCTTACCTTCCTTGTTTTCTTTTCCTGAATAGTTTGTTTTAGCCTCCACTTTTTTTAGCTACTGTTCTATTCAATTTAGTTGATTATGAAAATATCTTGTTTTTAAATTCATGAGCATCGTGCTTAGAATTTGTCTTTACCATTCAGTTTACTTTACACGTTAAAATCATGTTCTTGTTAGAAGTTTTAATCCATTTTTTGTTGTGGTCTAAAGCATTTGCAATGCTTTGATCATCAATGCCGATCATTATGTTCTGATTCAATATTACTGGTCTAATATGTTGGAATTAATCTGTATATTGACTTGCAATACTGAAATGGTGGAACAATATCGGTTTGATTGAGAAATGAAGGAAACCGTGGCTACTGGAAATCTCTCAGTTGATGTTTGATAAATTTTCTTCACGTATGGCTTAGTTTTAATTATTAGTTTTCAGCATCTCTATTCTCCTTATCTTACTTGAATATATTCTGTCTAATGCCGAGTGAGCTTCTTTTGTTTTTTTATTATGTGATCTGCTGTTCGTGAATGAAGAAATACCTCAGTTGATAAAAAAAATCATGCTCTTTTTCATCCTCTCTTACTATTAACGTTTTTAGTTTTATTTCTTCAGTTTGGATCGTCTGTTCTATCGGTTTAATTTTTTATTTTCTTCACTTATTAGCAGCCTCTCTTCTAAGTTATATTACTAGTAATTTGGCTTTGCTTCATGTTCAGTTTTGTGTCTCTTAAACCGTGAATGTTGCAGTGAATGGTTGTATGTTTCTCCTCTGTTCTCCCCTGTCTTCGTTCTTATTTACTGTACATAATTATTTTTCTATGTTAAGCTATTGGATTTAAGTTTTCCATGATTTCCATTCATTGTCTTAAGATTCACAAGGTAACTGATGTTGCCGCGCTGACAGCAACAGTGCTTTGCCTTACACGTGGTCTGATTGCAATGCTGGCAAACGAGTTACGTCGATGGAATCTTCTTGTCACGTGTTCTTCGTATATCCTGTAAAAGCAACAGGAATCAGAGGGGGCAGGGATTTGTCCCTGCACGCGCACTCCGACGATCAAGTCAGTGATCGGGAATTGGTGTATGTATGTAAGAAAATGAGAGTTTATAGCTTAAATCAGAGTGTTTAAGTGTTCTCCCTGTTTTTCTTGGATTTTGGATCGATCTCCTCTCCTTTTTTTTTTTTTTTCAGAGAGCTCACCTAGTATTTATAGGTTCCTGAGGCGGTTCGGGCTGAGACCCAGGCGCGTGTCTGGGCCGCGACAGAGTTATAGAGCACTCTGTCGCTCCTCGGGCGTCATAACTTGCGGGGAGGTAGTCTGGCGGCAGAGTATGCATGGAACCTCTACCGCTATTGTGCGGGAGACTTCTACCGCGATCCGTGCGGGAGACTATGCCGCATGCTGAGCGGGAGGCTTCTACCGCGGTCCGTGCGGAAGACTATGCTGCATGCTGAGCGGGAGACTTCTACCGCGGTCCGTGCGGGAGACTATGCCGCATGCTGAGCGGGAGACTTCTACCGCGGTCCGTGCGAGAGACTATGCCGCATGCTTAGCGGGAGACTTCTACCGCGGTCCGTGCGGGAGACTATGCCTCATGCTGAGCGGGAGGCTTCTACCGCGGTCCGTGCGGGAGACTATGTCGCATGCTGAGCGGGAGACTTCTACCGCGGTCCGTGCGGGAGACCTGTGTCGGGGGCAATGCGGAGTCCTGTGATGTACATGGGCGATGGAGGTCTGCCGCTCAAGAGGTGCGGTAGACTGTGAGGCGGCAGACTCCTCTCGCATCAGACACCTTGTCTCACCTCTAGGAACGGTGTCGTATGGCGGTTCTGTCGCCAATCTGCCACGTGGCCTGTTCTTGGTTCGACACGTGGCAGGCGGATAGTCGACACACGTGGATCTGGTGACACGACCACCATCAATGGCTCCCCACTCTTTGGCGGGAATTTTTCCCTCGAAAGAGTATCTAGGTCCGGCATTTCTCGGGCCGGGTCGGACCTCCGCGTGTGTGTGTGTACCCAGGCAAGCCGCTATAAATACTGGGCCCCTGACATCCTTGTCGCTACTGAATTCTCTCGCAAGGACACTCTGTCGCGACTCTCAAACACTCTGTCGAAAGTCCTTCGCCACACTGTCGCAACTCTGCCGCGAGACTGCTCACTGTGTCGCTAGTCTGCCGCGGACTTTCGCACTCTGCCGCGAGTTCTGTTTGCATTACCTTAGGTAATTTTTCGTAGCCCGTAATCCCACTTCTTTGATCTACGAGCTTCTAAGATGGCTGGACATGGTATAGGAAAGCAAATCGATCTAGACTTTAAGTCGACTTTAAAGGAAGCCGACGTCCAAGACCTAGAATCTCGATTTCCTTTATCCGAGGGATACACTTATAGACTCCCAACCCCTCAGGAGAGCGACATACGTCGTGTGTCTAACGGGGCTGTCGTTTTTAGGGCAGCTTTGGAGTTAGGACTCCGCTTCCCATTGTCCGACTTTGGGGCTTCCTTCCTCAGGACGCACAGGGTATCCCCGGGGCAACTGCATCCTCATGCATGGATGCAATTGGTAGCATTCACTGTGCACTGCCATTTAAGGGGCGTCCCTCCGTCTCTTCCTCTTTTTGAAGTATTCTTTAGGCTTCGAGGGAGTCCCGGCTTAGTGCCTTACTCGCTTCAGCGGGTGTACCAGCCCGGTTTTGAGAATCGATTATTCGAGAAACCTGCTAACAAGCTTCATGGTTTCGAGACAGAATGGCTGGTTGTGGAAGTGCCCGAGGGCCTGGATATCCCTACTCGTTGGGAGAATAGGCACGAAATCCTCAAGGGTCCCCGGGTCGCCACACTTAGGGAGCAGTTGTCTTCTGACATCGACAAACTGCTGGTCCCTCATCCCCTTAGCTTGGACACCCTTGTATCAAATGAAAATTTGATATTAGCAGGCTGGGGTGTGGGTCCGGTCCCTGTTGCCGGACCCTCTGTTCCGTCGTCAGATCCTCTGCCTTCGGCTTCTCCCGAGTTGAATCCTGAAGCTCCTAGGCCACAAGAGGATATAGGGGGCACCAATCTGGATTCTAGCTCTGGTAGCGAACCCTTAGCCGATCTCACTGGTTGGGAAGGGTTCGGCTCCACTTTCATGGTGCTTCCAGACGACGAGGGGATAAATTCAAGTCCCTTCAGGAGCACTTAAACTCTCCTGACGGTAACTTTTATTTTTTCCCTCTACTTATCATTTTTGATCAATTTATTAACCATTGATCTTCTTTTTCTTTTTTGCAGATATGAGTCATTTTCGGCAATCATTGGGTCGCCAGGCTTCTGAGGCTGGTCCTTCCAGCGCTCCTGTCAGGAAGAGGCATCGTTTGGCTGACGATGTCCCAAGTGAGGCACCGGTCCCCTCTCATCCATCTCGTGCTCGGACCCCTCCAGTTTCTAGGCAAACGATGCCTCCCCCTCCTTCAGAGCAGAGAGATTTCTCTCGGGATAGGGGGAGAGTTGCCTCGTCTTCACGGGGGGCTTCCGGGTCATCCGGGCGATCACGTTCCGAGGAGCGCGCGGAATGCAATATCATTCCGTCTCAGCGGAAGAATAGAAAGTGCCTGTACATCGAGGGTTCGATGGGAAGCAGGCCGATATTGCCGAGGATAGGTCCTGCCGACGAGAGGCCCTATTCCGTGGATGGGGGGAATATTATGAGGGGCCACGAATTCCGAGTCTACCCCGGGGTTCGTGATAATGATGTTCTGGACACTCTCGGGGTGGCCTCTCGGTTGAGCTGGTCCACTATCCTTCCTCGAGATGAGGCAAGGATATTCAGAAACTACCCCGAGGGGGAAGACTTAGCCGATATCGAGGCGTTGAGGGTAAGTTTCTGATTTCTTCTCTTTTTGATTGCTTTTTTGCAGCATGCTTTGAATCTAACATTTTTTTTTTTTTGTTTTCGCAGCTGGCTCAACGAACCGCGGCAAATAATGCCCAACATCGGGCTTATCGGGAGCGAGCCGACAGAGAGATCCGGGAGTTGAGGGACAAAGTCATGGAGTTACAGAACACGGTCAACAACTTGTCCCCTCTCTCGGATTTAGTTCGAAGCCTGGAGGAGCAGCTTGCTAAGGCTCATCAAGACCTCGGTCTTGCAAAGGGGGATCTCACAGTGGAGACGGCCCGGTCTTGTAAACTCCAAGAGGACCTGCAGGAGGCTCATTCTGAGTTAGACCGTATGCAATCCAACTACATGTCTATGCTCACTCGGAATCAAGAGCTCGAGCAGCGTGTTGGTGAGTTGGAAGGCCAAACTGCTCCTGTACTATCCCAGGCCGAAATTGACAGCATACGGGCCGAGGCCGTAAAGGAGTATCGTCTCTCCAAAGACTGCTTGAGGCGGAAGGAAGACTTCTCCAACCCTTATGTTAAGTACGGGTTCTACCTGGCCCGATCTTGGCTAGAAGCACACAGGGAGGGAGAGGAATTTCCTGAGCTCCAATATACCCCTGATGCGATGCTCTTTGAGGCCCCTGATTGGACCAAGTACGAGCCCGAGGCTGAGCCTGCGGACGACCTGTTCAAGAGGAGTGCTCAGGACGATCTCGTCAACCTTGCTGGTCCTTGGGAGCCCGCGGATCTGGACGGTGCTCCTGAGCCTATAGAAGCCCTCATTGATTTAGACGGCGAGGAGGGCGAGCAGTCCCTTGGAAGTGAAGGTTTTACAGCTGATCCCCAGCTTCCTCCCGGAGAGTAGATAGGGATTTTTGCTTTTTTGTTTTTTGTATTTCATTTCAAGTACTTTGTTTTTTGTTTTAACTTTGTACTTTTGTCGAAATGCAATTGTAAAGATCTGTTAAAGATCTGTTTGTACCGACACTCGAATGAAATGAAATTGAGATTTTTGTTCATGCTTTGTCTTGCACTACTTCTCTAATTGTCATTTGTCATTCTTTGTCTGATTGTTTCTTTTGCTTTGCTTGTATATACTTTGCTTGTATATAGCTTTGTATTGATATTCGTGTATGCTCCCCAATTCTTGATAGAAAGGTATACTTTCAGGAAGAATTTTTTGTGCAAACGCGCAGTTGTTTAAGGCTTGAGTACTGTGACGTGAAGGCGTCTTTAGTTTTTATAGCCTTAGTATTTTGATTACCTGGCCACGGTGACGCGTAGCGTCTTAGGCCTTTATGGTTAATTGAATGCTTTATGCCTGGCCTTAGTGACGCATTGCATCTCAGGCTCTTACGGCTCTTTTGAGTATACGCCTGGCCACAGTGACGCGTTGCGTCTCAGGCTCTTACGGCTCTTTTGAGTATACGCTTGGCCACAGTGACGCATAGTGCCTCAGGCTCTTACGGCTCGGTTGAACTACGCCTGGCCACAGTGACGCATAGCGCCTCAGGCTCTTACGGCTCGATGGAACTACGCCTGGCCACAGTGACGCATAGCGCCTCAGGCTCTTACGGCTCGGTGGAACTACGCCTGGCCACAGTGACGCATAGCGCCTCAGGCTCTTACGGCTCGGTGGAACTACGCCTGGCCACAGTGACGCATAGCGCCTCAGGCTCTTACGGCTCGGTGGAACTACGCCTGGCCACAGTGACGCATAGCGCCTCAGGCTCTTACGGCTCGGTTGAACTACGCCTGGCCACAGTGATGCATAGCGCCTCAGGCTCTTACGGCTCGGTGGAACTACGCCTGGCCACAGTGACGCATAGCGCCTCAGACTCTTACGGCTCGGTGGAACTACGCCTGGCACAGTGACGCATAGCGCCTCAGGCTCTTATGGCTCGGTGGAACTACGCCTGGCCACAGTGACGCATAGCGCCTCAGGCTCTTACGGCTCGGTGGAACTACGCCTGGCCACAGTGACGTATAGCGCCTCAGGCTCTTACGGCTCGGTGGAACTACGCCTGGCCACAGTGACGCATAGCGCCTCAGGCTCTTACGGCTCGGTTGTCCGCTTTGGGTTTGGCCCGTTGGTAGCCTGCGTTCGCAGGGCCCGAACCAAGGGCAGCCCTCACGGTTTTGAATCCTGTCACGAGATTTTGACTTACAACAAAAAGATAATTCATATATCGGTTAGGTAATGACATCTGGTGACAGTGTAAGTAAAACAATAGTGCTTGGGGAGGAAGAGGTAATGGTTAATTCAAATACAGCTTTAAGTGATTTGAATTCCACATTTTACCTATCTTCTTCCCTTGTAGAGTTTCCAGAGTGCAGGTGTTGGGTCCAATCTTGCATCTGATTCTGTAGGGACCTTCCCAGTTGGCTCTGAACTTCCCATCCTCTTTCAGGGCATTCGTGATCTGCGACTTTCTGAGCACGAGATCTCCCTCAGACATTGGCCTATCTCTTACCCGGCTATTATAGTAGTTGGGCACCCTCTGATGATAGGATGCCAATCGAATAGCCGCGGTTTCTCTATGTTCATCGAGTAGGTCCAAGCCTTCCCTTAGAGCTTGTGAGTAGGTCCAGTTGAGAATCACTGTGTGCTACCAAGTGGTGAACCTGCAGTTTCTCCGCTAGTGCCATCCCTGCTATCAGAGCTTCATACTCCGCTATGTTGTTCGAACTAGGGAATCCGAATCGTAGGGAGTATTTCAGGGATTTTCCTTCTGGGGACACCAGGACTATACCCGCTCCACTTCCGTTGGCACTTGATGACCCATCGACATGCAGCAACCATGGGTGAGCCTCCCCTTCACTGCTGTCGTTTGGGATAGTGCATTCCACGATAAAATCAGCTAGAGCTTGACCTTTGATAGCCTGCCTCGGTTGGAACGTGATGTCGTATCCTCCAAGCTCCACCGCCCATTTCACTAGCCTTCCTGAATGTTCAGGTTTCTGGAGGATCTGTCTTAATGGTTGGTCTGTTAAGACAGTGATGGGATGTGCTTGGAAATACGGACGCAACTTTCACGAGGCCATCAAGAGGGCTAATGCTAGCTTCTCGGCCAGTGGATAGCGGGTCTCTGGATCCAATAATACTTTGCTCACGTAGTAGATGGGACGGTGTATCATTTCATCTTTCTTCAGTAACACCGCACTGACGGCGAAATCACCGACTCCCAAATACATATAGAGCTGTTCTGATTCCAGGGGCCTTGTTAATAGAGGCAACTGCTTCAAGTATTCCTTGAGCTCTTCAAAGGCTTTTTGACAATCTTTCGTCCATTCGAAATTCTTCCCCCCCCGTAGAGTTTTGAAGAAAGGCAAGCTCTTTTCTGCTGATTTTGACAAGAAGCGATTTAGAGCCGCTATTCTGCCCGTCAATCTTTGGACCTCTCTTACGGTGGTTGGGGGTTTCATGTCAATGACAGCCTGTATCTTCTCAGGATTTGCCTCGATGCCCCTGTTAGTGATCATGAAGCCTAGGAATTTTCCTGATTTTACCCCGAATGAGCACTTTTCGGGGTTTAGCTTCATGTTGAATCTCCTCAATACTTCGAATACCTTGGACATTTGATCAGTATGAGATTCTCCTATGCGGCTCTTGATTATCATGTCGTCCACGTAGGCTTCCATGGTATTTCCCAGAAGATCCTTGAACACTTTGCTCACCATTCGTTGGTAGGTAGCACCCGCGTTCTTTAAACCGAACGGCATTACCCGATAGCAATAGGTTCCATCATCGGTTATAAAGGAAGTCTTTTCTTCATCTTCTGGGTGAAGCATGATTTGGTGATACCCGGAGAATGCATCCAAGAAACTGAGGAGTTCGTAGCCGGATGTATCATCTACGAGCCTGTCTATCCGAGGTAGGGGGTATGAATCTTTGGGGCAGGCTTTGTTCAGGTCTGTGAAATCAACACACATTCGCCATTTCCCGCTAGATTTCTTTACCATCACCACATTGGCTAACCACTCAGGGTAATAGACTTCTCGGATGAATCCGGCGCCTAGGAGTTTAGTCACTTCTTCAGTGATTGCTTTTTGTCGCTCCGGGACGAAACTCCTCTTCTTCTGTTTGACGGGTCTATGTCCGGGTATGATGTTAAGTTCATGGCATATGACTTCGGGACTGATCCCGAGCATGTCCGCGGGGCTCCAGGCGAAGACATCCGAGTTTCTCCTCAGCCACTCGACTATCTCCTTTTTCTGTTGCTCGCCCAACTGAGTCCCAATGAATGCCCTTTTTTCGCTATCCCCTCCAGTTAGCGCGATGGCTTCTGTTTCCTCTACAAGTTGGGGTTTAGGCGGATCGTCGATGCATAAGGTTTCTTTTCTCTGTGCTACCTTGTTGGCAGTGGAAGCGAGATAACAAGTACGGGCACTCCTTTGGTTTTCGCGTACTTGCCCGACTCCGTTGGGAGTGGGGAACTTCATCAATAGGTAGCAAGAGGATATCACCGCCCTCATGTCGTTCAGCACCGGCCTGCCCAAGATCATGTTGTAGGCAGCTGAGGTCGATCTGACTACCATGAACAATACTTGCTGGGTCACGTCTTTCGGGTGCTCACCGAGAGTTACAGGCAACTCTATGGACCCGGCAACTTTCACTCGCTCCCCCGTGAATCCATATAGTGGTGTCGTAACGGGTTTCAACCTATCCTCGGATATGCTCATTTTTTCGAAGCAGTTCCAATAGATCAGGTTCACTGAGCTCCCGTTATCGACCAGGACCCTGCTCACCGGGTGTTTGGCCACCACCGTGGATATCACCATGGGGTCGTCATGGGGCATGGCGACATCGCCTCTGTCAGCCGGAGTGAAGATGATGGGCTCTTCATCCGCTTGGTCCTCCATCACCATGTTAACCTGATACGCTTGCCTAGCGTAACTTTTGCGGGAAGTAGAGGAGCTTCCTGCACGTGAGTCCCCGCCTGCAATGACATTTATCGCGGGGGCTGTAGGTTCGTTGTTTGGCGGATTAGCACGGGGGATGGGCCTGACTGCTTCGTTTCTAGGCCTATCCCTCCTGATATCATTATTCGCCCCCGTCCGCAGACGATTATTCCTTTGGTCACGCGGAGGATATCGGGGTCTCTCGCTTCGCCACAGGAAGCGGTTGATCTTCCCCTCTCTGGCCAGTCTTTCTAACTGGTCCATTAAGTCTTTACACCTCTCTGTTGGGTGTCCATGAGCACAATGGAATTCACAGTAGGCTTCAGTGTTTCGGCCTACGTCTCCAATTTTCTTCTTGGGGAATTCCAGTAATCCTGCCCCTTCGATAGCTGCCAGTATTACAGTGCGAGGCTCGTTTAACTTGGTATAACCTTCATACCTGAGCCTAGGGGCTTTGTCAGTTCTCACGGGTCTTGGGAAGCTTCTCTCGGATGCGTCTCTCTCTCTTTTCTTTCCTTCCTTCACCTCCTTGGGCTGTATCGTTCTCATCACTTCTTCTTGAGCTACATATTTGTTAGCCCTGGCAAAGAGGTCGAAAATCGTCATCGGTTGATCGAGAGAGATGGATTCTTGTAGCTTCTCGGAGCTCGTTCCTTGTAGCATTGCGGCCAAGGCTACCCCTACTGGTAGATCTTCTACCTCCAAGGTTGCATCTCGGAAGCGATCTACATAGCTTTTCAAGGATTCTCTATTTCCTTGTTTAAGCGTGAGTAGGTAGGTAGCATCTTTCTTCCTCTGGCTGTGAATCATGAACACTTTGAGGAACTCATTTCTCAACTCGTCGAAAGAGGAGATTGAACTTTCGCTCAGCCCGTTAAACCATTTCAGAGCGTGCCCGGACAATGTGAGAGAAAAAGCTCTGCACATGATTTCGTCCTCCCACCCATGAAGCAGCATTAGGGATTCATAACTCTGAATATGGTCGTAGGGATCCGCTTTGCCGGTATAAGTAGCCATAGAAGGCATTTTGAACTTCTTCGGCAAGGGTTTGTTCATGATCTTCGGACTGAATGGGATCCTTCTCCTTTGTCCGTCATCCGGAGACACTAGCCTTTTCTTCTCGAGGATCCTTTGGACGACCTTCTCCACGTCCTCCGACCCTCGAGCTGAGTAAGGTCCTGTCCCTTCCGGTCTAGAAGAGTCCGATTGGTAAATACCTCTTCCAGTACCTCTGACTATGGGACTTGATATCTCGGGACCTTCTTGTGGGTTAAAATCTCTTTGTCTTCGCCGCTCCCTAGTCCCATATTCTCCTAACTCTTGTACAAACTCCAAAGGAGAAGAGCTGCGGAGTGTAGAGAAACTCTGCCGCACAGGGGCTGTAGGAGAACTCTGTCGCCTGGCCGACAGAGGTGAAGTCTGACACGCATCGGGCAAAGGTGAACTCTGCCTCCTAGCGGCGGCGGGAGAGTGCTGTCGCCCATCTGACCTGAGATATCTCTGCCGCATGTGGTCGACGGGGGAGCTCTGTCGCCTTTGAGCCAGGGGAGAGCTCTGTCGCGGGGATGCGGGCGAGCTCTGCCGCCTCGGGACCAGAGGCGACCTTTGTCGTGGTTGAGCTGCGGGTGAGCTCTGTCTTGCTGGGTAGGCAGTAGCATTATCTTGCGTTCCTGCACCTTGTCCAGCACTCGCCAAAGTGGAGGGCTGACCTCTCTCGTAGGTCTGCCTCGGTGTGCTTTCCCCGACTAACTGCTGTACTTCATGGGGTAAGCTGAATTGGGGGAGAGTCTCTCTGAAGAAGCTCACCATGGCTCTCAGGGCTGTCGTAGCCTCTTCATTTTTGCGCTTCAAGGCGTCGAATTCTTCCAAGCAGACTAAGGATTCTGCTTGAGCCCTTTCACTGTGTCTCTTCCTTCGTTCCGATCTGGCAGGGGGACTTACAGAATTCCGCCCTCCTGTCACCTCCGCCGTAGAGCGTGTTCTCACCATTTTGATAGAGAATCTGGCTTTTTGTCAGGATTCCCACAGACGGCACCAATTGATGTTGCCGCGCTGACAGCAACAGTGCTTTGCCTTACACGTGGTCTGATTGCAATGCTGGCAAACGAGTTACGTCGATGGAATCTTCTTGTCACGTGTTCTTCGTATATCCTGTAAAAGCAACAGGAATCAGAGGGGGCAGGGATTTGTCCCTGCACGCGCACTCCGACGATCAAGTCAATGATCGGGAATTGGTGTATGTATGTAAGAAAATGAGAGTTTATAGCTTAAATCAGAGTGTTTAAGTGTTCTCCCTGTTTTTCTTGGATTTTGGATCGATCTCCTCTCCTTTTTTTTTTTTTCAGAGAGCTCACCTAGTATTTATAGGTTCCTGAGGCGGTTCGGGCTGAGACCCAGGCGCGTGTCTGGGCCGCGACAGAGTTATAGAGCACTCTGTCGCGCCTCGGGCGTCATAACTTGCGGGGAGGTAGTCTGACGGCAGAGTATGCATGGAACCTCTACCTCTATTGTGCGGGAGACTTCTACCGCGGTCCGTGCGGGAGACTATGCCGCATGCTGAGCGGGAGGCTTCTACTGCGGTCCGTGCGGGAGACTATGCCGCATGCTGAGCGGGAGACTTCTACCGCGATCCGTGCGGGAGACTATGCCGCATGCTGAGCGGGAGACTTCTACCGCGGTCCGTGCGGGAGACTATGTCGTATGCTTAGCGGGAGACTTCTACCGCGGTCCGTGCGGGAGACTATGCCGCATGCTGAGCGGGAGGCTTCTACCGCGGTCCGTGCGGGAGACTATGTTGCATGCTGAGCGGGAGACTTCTACCGCGGTCCGTGCGGGAGACCTGTGTCGGGGGCAATGCGGAGTCCTGTGATGTACATGGGAGATGGAGGTCTGCCGCTCAAGAGGTGCGGTAGACTGTGAGGCGGCAGACTCCTCTCGCATCAGACACTTTGTCGCACCTCTAGGAACGGTGTCGTATGGCGGTTCTGTCGCCAATCTGCCACGTGGCCTGTTCTTGGTTCGACACGTGGCAGGCGGATAGTCGACACACGTGGATCTGGTGACACGACCACCATCAGTAACTATGTGTGCATGTTGAAGCAGCATGAGACAGGGAGTATATTCGATGCATGTCGCGGACAGGAAATGAATGGCGATCAGGAAATGGTGTTGAGCCGATAATGTGCAGCAAATAGCAGGAGTAAGTAGACCTGGATCCAGCTGAGGACAACACTTAGATCAAACTTGGACAGCAGCTGGCTAAGGTTTGCAGACATCACCTTGAATAGAACCTGGACAACAGCTGGAAAAATCTGGAATTAGAGAAGATGAACAGTACGTTGCACTAGTAGGAACCGAAACAGCCAGCTGGAAAATTGGTTAAGGCCACGTTTGGCCATTCGGTTCATTTGTGCAATTAGTTTAAGCATGTTTGGGATTTATCTTTTTATGTCATTTATAGTATTTGTTAAGATAGGTAAAATAGATTTGCATTATTTGTTAAATTAGTCATTAGTCTTAATTAAGTTAATAGTTGATACATTAGGTTGGTAGTTTTATTTTTTATTTTAAGAAACTCATGAATTGCATTAGAATTAATTTAGAGATCGTAGTAGTTCATAATTTAGTTCTAAAAAAAAAAAACAATTTCCAAAAATATTATTCTCATGCAATATTTACTTATTTAGACAAGTTAGTGATTAGTTAGAATTATAATTAATTTAGGGTCATTTTTAGAGTTAGTTAATTTCTTAGTTCTATTTAGGAAGTTCTTTAGGATTAATAAAATTTTTATTTTATTAGATTAGCTTAATTTGTATTTTTATTATGTAGTTTAATTACATACATATTTTATTTTAGGCTTGTTTAATTTTAGTTTAATTAATTTTGTTTCTTTATTTTCATATTTGCATGTTAGTTTAATTGCGTTACTCAATTTTAACTGTTTTAATTTTCTTTTGTAGGTTATTTTCTTGTAATTGTTTGGAGCTTTATAAGTAATTTTAGCTCGGTTTTATTATTTAGTTTATAGTTTTTATTATTCTTTTGTTTTCAGTATTTTTAATTCTAGCTTTGTAGATCACCCATCTTCAATTCATAAATTACTAGAATATACTTAGGGTAAGATTAACCGGTAGTTAATTAGGTTGATCAACTTCTCTGTGGGACGATAACTCGGGCCTTAAATCTCATTATTACTTGTACGACCCGTGCACTTGTGGACAATACGTTTAGATCATACCAATTCTACACTACCCGAAAAAATGAGCAGGAAATGAAAATAAAGAAAAGAGAATAGTAAATGGAAATAGTAAAACATGAATATAACTTTTCATTCGTAAAGCTTAAATGTGCCGAATTCAAGGGAAATAAAACTTGTAATCCTAGAACAATGGTGGCTGCCAACGTGAAATAGCTTAAAAGAAAACTAGGCAATGAAAATGAACCTAGCAATAAAAACTTTAACCTACAAAATACTAAAACTACTTCTAAAAACTACTTCCTAGAAACTACTTCCTAAAAACTACTTCTAAAAACTACTTCTAAAATCTACTTGGTTTCCAATTGCCTCATCATTTTCTATTTGTACACAAAATTGGGGGTACAATGGTAATTTCCAATCCTAGCTGAGTTGGTATTGTTTGGCCACTTGTCTTCATTCCATTCGCTTTAGAGAAGATATTTCCACGTCATTTGTCTTCTTGTCCACCTGGATCTGCGATGTGGCCCGACGTGTATCTTCCATGAGTTGGCCACAGTGTCCGTTGATCTTATCCTTCGGAAACGAATAAAATATGGACATTTGGCGTCACACGTGTTCAGAAGAATGATGACTCATGCTGTGAATTGGTAGTGGTCCAGTCTCCTTTTAGTCCATTTTCAGTCCCTTTTCTACTGAAATAACTGAAATTTATCTGGATTTAATTTATCTGCAAACATGAAAATTTTAATTAAATTGAGGGGATAATTAACAAAATAATATGGGGATTAAAATAATTAATTAAGAAATTATTTACAAATAATTCTATTTTAATAGAGTTATTGTAGAACAACATTTTTTTTGTGTGTGCTTCATATATTCTTTGAATTTTGTGTTTATTTTCAACACAATTTGAAACTAAAGACACAAATCACAAGTTGATCTCTTTACATGGAGTTCAACTTGAATTCTTCTATCAAACTATATTTATTGACTAACAGCCATAGTCTTCCTTCCATAAATTTCACACGATTCAGAGTGTTCTTTACTGACTCGATCAACAAGCTGAAGATAAAATTATCAGGAGCGCATCTCTCTTCTTCATCTTTTTTTTTTTGTTGTTGAATATATGAACTTATCATTTAGCTCTCGTATACCCCATCATAAGTCAAATGTACATTGATGTTATAATTCTTGTTATGTCGCCCTACTGTACTGTTATTATACGTAACCTGAACTCTGTTGTTGTTCACATATTGCTGTGCCACCGTTGCGGCCATCATCTTCCCCAAGTCTGTGCAGCGCCTCACTTCATCCTGCTTCCTTACTAGCTGCTGCCCATGCCTCTTCTTTGTTTCAAGGGTTATGTTTTCTGCTCTGAAATTGATTCTGCCTCCACCTTCTACATTGGCCACGATATTGTACTGGCTAGCAAGTCATCCAACAGGCAGCGTGATGCCTTCTTCCAACAGATTTTGACTTCATGATTTGTAAGACCTGAAAATCTATAGTATAATCCTTATGATTTAATATTCTGAACATTGAAAATATGTTATTGGAATTATAAGAGAAGTGATTATTAAATTACAAGTGTAATTGAAATACAAAGTGCTCATGAAAGCACAAAAATGCCAAGTATGAGCTATAGCGAGCTCAGGCTAAACCGAAGGGATTCAAAACATTTTGACTGAAGATAAGAATTTAAAACATCAAAATATAGAGGGTTCAAGAAGGAAAGTCAGTTTGGTTTGGTCCTGATAATATTGAAGTGATGAAAACGCCAAAAAGACCCGAAATTCAGTGTCATTTCCTTAAGAAATTGTCATTATAAACATGGATTCATGAAATCTTGATCAATAAAGAAGAAATAACTGAATTCCAAGTTCAATTGATCAAGATGCGAAATTATAATGATAACCTGAAAATTTACCCCACCTCGAGAATTTATCTCGAAAATATGGAGAAATAATTTTGGTAAAATAAAATAAAATAAAATAAATATAAATATAAATATAAATATAAATATAAATATAAATATAAATATAAATAAAGATAAAAATAAATGATAATAAAATAAAATAAAATAAATATATATTTAATTGATTAAATATATATATATGTGTGTGTGTGTGTTATTTGTATAAAGATATTTTGTTAAATAATAATATTATATTATTAGATTTTTTTAGTAGTACATGTGAGACCCCATATATGTATAACTTTGTATATATGTAAATGGAATTATAATATGGATGATTTTGGATCAAGTAAATGTGAATGAAGTTCAAATGAGAATGAATGAGTATCGTGGATGCATGTGAAAGTTAAATAAGGGCTGAAGTAGCCACAAACTAAGTAAATGAAAAACCTTAAGCATCCGAAATGAGTATAAGGATGTGAAATGTATAAATTAGTGTAAAACGAGGAATTATACGAACCTTTTTTATTTCCAAGTGATACGCATAAGTTTCATAATGTGAAAGTCATAGGAAATGAGCCTTACCAAGCTCTAGATGGATATGGATTGCAAAATGACTAGTCAAGCAACTAAAGGCAAATTAACCTTTGAAAATTCTGGGAAAACTGTAGTGGAAATGCAGAAAATGAAGGCCAGATCGATCCCATGCAAAGAAGCCTGGAGAATGCAAAAATCAAGCATGATTGGAAGAGGCAGATCTATCCCCTACTTAAGCAGATCGATCTCCTTAACTCTCGGGTTAGAGCAGATCGATCTCCCCTTAAGACTAGATCAATCTGTCACGACCCAATTCCATTCTCTTTAACCGAAAATCACTGAAAATTTTTCGCGTTTTACTGTTACCTTACCCGGTCGTGAACTAAACTCACCACAAACTGTTGGGCTGTGAGCCAATAATAAACACCACATCTCATTCATTCTCAATTAATTAAAACGATGTCATACATGTGCATTTAATCGTGTACTTATACGAATACATGTTTTACTGACATCTACATCCCCCATAAGTACAACTCAAAAGAATACTGTGCTTTTACATTGTTTAGATACAAAAAGAATCACTGTGTATATACCTCTTAGCGGTGGAGATGCAGCGGAGTCCAAAATAATACGCCTCAGTCCTCACTGGGCTACTATGCACGCTCTTTAGGGGGGAAAATAGAGTGGGATGAGCAACCACACGCTCAGTAAGGCAATAATGCAAGCATGGTAGATAACTACTCTATCTACATGCTGATAGTGTTATGCATAAATCGTTTATAGTAGGAGCATGAGGAATAAAACTATGCCATGTGAATATACATATATATCCTGTATCAAAATCATGTGCATTGGCATATAAAACATGGTAGAGACATCATGTATAAATCATCTCATGCTCAATCTCATTTAAATTCATTAAAGGGCAATTCTTTAAGAAACTTCCTTTTTAAACCAACACCATAACACCACCAAATCAACTCACAAACCACAACCACATTTACATTCCACAATTCACGCATGTGTATAAATCTAGGTCACTATATCAAAAGTGCCTATGTGAATCATTACATCATAAATCATCCCAGACCACACGCATCCAGGTGTGCGGGGTATCATGCTGGCACGAAGATGGATTATCCCTCGCCAGACTTTCTCATCACATAACCATCATGCGGTACATCGTACTCCATGTGATATACACGGTACAGCGTACTCCGCAACTCATATCGTGATCGGGGGTGCCATTCCTAGGTCTTATCTACCCCATACCAAGAGTTTTCCATATTCCGTGAAGGAGAACCTCCCTGCCGAACAGAGCCTCCCCGCCTAACCGAGCCTCCCTGCCTCCTCGGGCTTAAGGATGTTAGCTTAAGGATGTAGGGCTTAAGGATCCTTTCCGTAAGAGAGCCTCCCCACCGAACAGAGCCTCCCCGCCTAACAGAGCCTCCCTGCCTCCTCGGGCTTAAGGATGTTACCGTACCCATGTAGGAGAGCCTCCCCGCCTAACAGAGCCTCCCCGCCTCTTTGGGCTTAAGGATGTTGGCTTAAGGGTCCCACCGTAAGAGAGCCTCCCTGCCAAACAGAGCCTCCCCGCCTAACAGAGCCTCCCTGCCTCCTCGGGCTTAAGGATGTTAGCTTAAGGATGTAAGGCTTAAGGATCTTACCCACTTTCACAACCCTATACGAATCCCATTGTACAAGCTTGTGCGAGCAAAGCTCTAGCACGACTCATGCATCATGCATCTTCTCATAAAGAGGCGCGTACGAGCATAGCTCTAGTACGGTTATATTCATAAGACAACCACTCAAAATCCACGTACGAGCAGAAGCTCCAGTACGGTTTATAAATATCATTATAGATTCCAAATCAAGGTGCGAGCTAGGCTCCAGCACGTTTCATACAAATGAAAACATAGAAATCCAGCGCGAGCGAGGCTCTAGCGCGATTTATGTCATACAAGTGTGATAGGCGGCTCATATACAATTCATCAATCCCGGCAATTCGGGTTTAGCACTCACAAATGCTTTTCTACAACAACAATACAATACTAGCCGTCCTATCTACGAGCTTGCTTAAAACCAAGCAATTCGTTTTGGAAAAACATCAAAACATTAGATTTATGCAATTATTAGCCTTACTATCCCATTTCATAAAATCCACTTCAAATCCAAAACCACGCATATACTCGTCATCATTCACGAATACCATCCATCATTTATTTGAGCAATTCGTGCATTTCATACAACACCCAATATTCACCCACAAGTTCAAAGTACGAGCAGCTACCTCTATATACTCACAAAATTCCCTTACCTGGAATCGCGATGCATGATTCCACTTCCTTAAGCTGCTTACTCGTACGGTTCGGTTCGCTTCAACGAACTCTTCGGGGACTGCACAAAATCGTATCCCGCATTATATTCGATCCATACAATGCAACCCTTACGCTTGCTATAGTCAATTTAACCTATAGCCTCTATTAACGCTTATATGGCCTCGTTTCATTACTTTATCCATAACTCGAGTCTATGGATCTTCTTAGGCCTATTAACTTATTCAAAATCGATGTTAAATCGACATTAAGCTCATAGTGTTCATATTCCATGAATTCCCTCACTATGGCATTTATCAATCATATACATACCCATTTTCACAATTCCTCCTACTCACCAAGTAATTCCATCTAACCCTCTAAAATCATAATATTACCCCAATAACAACTTTAGCATGCCATAAACCATAAGCTCATTCAATCCCACATATCCTCACATTATACCCATTTTAGATTTCTAGGTCACACCAATTCCACTACATTCCTAGGTAGTTTATACATCAATACTCATATCAATCAACTCCAAAATCAATTAAATAGCTAACGCATTTGGATTGGAGTGTTAGAATCTTACCAATATGATTTCTCTTCTTGCACCAATTGGTAATGCCCTTAACTCCTTCAATTCCAAGAATGGGAAAATGCCCTCTCACTATGTTGTTCTTCTCCTTGATAGGAACAACTTTGCTTCTAATGATCTCTCTCCAAATCTCACTGAAAATGGCTGATTTTAGAGAGGGAAAGTTAGGTTTTTGGGTTGAAAATGGGAGGTTAATATGTTTTTCCGAGATTTCCAGATTTTCAGCTCTCCTTATATAGAAATGGCTTGAGGAGATCGATCTGGTCCAAGAGGAGATCGATCTGGTCCCTTAAAATCCCTCTTTTTCATGGCATTTTTAAGCCTGAGATCGATCTGTTGAAGCAATGAGATCAATCTGTTGAAGCATGAGATCGATCTGTCGAAGCATGAGATCGATCTGGTCCCAAACAGAGAGCTAAGGAGATCGATCTGGGTGCTTGAGGATCGATCTTTTCACTTACAGAATGCTTGGCAGATCGATCTGGCTCCATTGGAGATCGATCTGCTCTATTCTTTCGCCCAAATAAGAGCATTCTGGCTCTTCCAGATCGATCTCTCATCCTATGAGATCGATCTGGACCTAATGTTTTCCAGATTTCCTACAGTTTCTTTGCTGCAACTCATACCAACACATCCTTAATCTATTGCCATGGCCATTTTCTCATCCATCCACCTTTATAACTTGAAAATGGCATCCATTCATACCTTATGCACATTGAAACTTGTGTGCATTCATTGTATGTTCAAAGGCATGCTACATAAAACCAAATGGAAGCATAACTCCATTCCATTTTACCACACTACTCATCTTGAGTCTCAATCACATCCATCACTTGCTAGAACTCATTTCTTCGTATTCATGCTCAATGAAACTTGTATGTACGTTACAATTTATATTACACATACATACATTGAATCCATGGACTTACATCAATCATACTTTACATTACAAGTCCATTCATATTATTTGATCCAAGTACACACATTACCCTTATACATATACGGGGTCTTACATTCTCCCCTCCTTCAAGGAATTTGGTCCTCCAAATTAGAACCAAGTCACTCTTCAAACAGTTGGGGGTACTTCTCCCGTATCAAGTTCTCCAATTCCCACGTGGCCTCTTCCGCCGTGTGGTGTTGCCAAAGAACTTTCACCAAGGGAATTGTCTTATTCCGCAACACTTTCTCTTTTCTGTCCAATATCCGAACCGGCTTCTCAACATACGTCATACTCTCATGGAGCTCCAACGGCTCATATTTTATCACGTGTGCCGGGTCCGGGTGATACTTCTGAAGCATCGAGACGTGGAAGACGTTGTGGACATTCGCCAAGTCCGGTGGCAATGCCAACCTATACGCCTTATCTCCCACTCTCTCCAAAATCTCGAAGGGTCTGATATATCTAGGGCTCAGCTTGCCCTTCTTACCAAATCTCATAATACCCTTCGATGGTGATACCCTCAGAAACACCGACTCACCCTCATCAAACTCCAGTGGTCTTCGTCTCTTGTCAGCATAACTCTTTTGCCGGCTCTGAGCTGTCCGTAATCTCTCACATATCAACTGGACGTCCTCAGATGCCTGCTGCACTAAGTCCGGAGCGAAAATCTGTCTGCCACCAACCTCTTCCCATCCAATGGGGGAACGGCATCTACGCCCGTATAATGCCTCATAGGGTGCCATCCCGATACTAGCATGATAGCTATTATTATAAGCGAACTCGGCTAACTGCAGGTGGTCATCCCAGGAGCCTCTATAATCCAGCACACACGCTCTCAACATATCCTCGAGGGTCTGTATAGTCCTCTCTGACTGCCCATCTGTCTGAGGATGAAAAGCGGTGCTAAAACTCAATCGGGTCCCTAGCGCTTCCTGAAAATGTTCCCAGAAATGGGAAGTGAAGCGGGCATCCCTATCAGAAAAAACGCTCACTGGTACACCATGTAGCCGTACTATCTCTCGAATATACAGGTTCGCCAACTGACTCAGTGTATCGGTAGCTCTCATAGCCAAGAAATGGGCGGACTTAGTCAACCGGTCCACAATAACCCATATGGCATCATGACCTCTGCGGGTCCTCGGCAACCCCATCACAAAATCCATGGTGACATGCTCCCACTTCCAGGTCGGTATCGGTAGAGGCTGCAATAATCCTGCAGGCTTCTGATGCTCTACCTTCACTTGCTGACAAACGAGACACTTAGCGACATATTCCGCAATGTCTCTTTTCATTCCAGACCACCAATAAACCTTCCGAAGGTTTTGATACATCTTGGTACTTCCCGGATGTATCGTATACTTCGATGAGTGAGCCTCTGATAAAATCGTTCTCCTGATCTCAGGATCCTTGGGAACGCATACTCTGCCTCTGAACCTCAATAAGCCATCAGCACTCTGCTCAAAATCAATACCCACACCTGTCTGTATCTGCCTCAGCCAATCGATACACCGTCGATCGCTCTGCTGGGCTTGCCGAATACGGCCAATCAACTCTGGCTCTAGTCTCAAACTAGCCATGATCTCAAGTCTCTCAGATCCAGGTGGGGTTACATCTAAACTGAGGTTCGCAAAGTGTTCTAACAATTCGTGTTCCCGTACCATCATATATGACACCAACCCAAGGTTCTTTCTACTCAAAGCATCGGCAACTACATTTGCCTTACCCGAGTGGTACATGATTTCACAATCATAGTCCTTCAGGAGTTCGAGCCATCTCCTCTGTCTCATATTCAGCTTTTTCTACGAGAACAGGTACTTAAGGCTCTTATGATCTGTGAACACCTGAAATTTCTCACCATAGAGATAGTGGCGCCATATTTTCAAAGCAAATACTACGGCCGCCAACTCTAAATCATGTGTCGGGTAGTTCCTCTCATGATCTTTCAACTGTCTAGATCCATAGGCAACTACCTTCCCATCCTGCATAAGCACACAGCCCAGTCCCTGGTGTGATGCATCCGTATACACCGAGAATCCTCCTGAGCTGGTAGGAATGGTGAGAACTAGAGCAGTCGTCAATCGACGCTTGAGCTCCTCAAAACTCCTCTCACATGCCTCATCCCATGTAAACTTAACATCTTTACGCGTGAGGCGTGTCAACGGAGCAGCTAGTCTGGAGAAACCCTCTACAAATCTCCGATAATATCCTGCCAATCCCAAGAAACTCCTGATCTCAGTTACTGTCTTGGGCTGTTCCTACTGCACAACTACCTCTATCTTGGATGGATCCACTGATACCCCATCCTTTGACACAACATGCCCCAGAAATGAGATCTGTTCCAACCAAAAGTTACACTTGCTGAGTTTGGCATACAATTCTCTCTCTCGGAGGGTCTGCAGAACTATCCTCAAGTGCTCCTCATGATCTTCCCTGGACTTGGAATACACCAAAATGTCATCTATGAAAACAATCACAAACTTGTCCAGGTATAGCTTGAATACATCATTCATCAATGCCATAAATGCTGCGGGAGCATTCGTCAATCCGAATGGCATCACCAAAAACTCGTAGTGGCCATAACGGGTACGAAATGCTGTCTTGGGTACATCTCCACTCCTGATCCTCAACTGATGGTACCCTGACCGCAGATCTATCTTAGAAAATACTTCGGCTCCCTGGAGCTGATCCAATAAATCATCGATTCTTGGAAGGGGGTACTTGTTCTTAATGGTGGCCTTATTCAACAACCGGTAATCTATACACAGTCGGAGGCTTCCATCCTTCTTCCTTACAAATAGAACCGGTGCTCCCCAAGGTGAGACACTCGGTCTAATAAACCCCTTCTCCAACAACTCTTGCAGCTGTTTCTTCAGCTCTTCCAACTCTATCGGAGCCATTCTATAGGGTGGCTTCGATATCGACTCTGTACCAGGCACTAACTCAATGCAAAATTCCATTTTCCTTTCAGGTGGTAGTCCTGGTAATTCATCCGGAAAGACATTAGGGTAGTCCGTAATTACGGGTATGTCCTTCAATTCCGGGTGTGCCTCATCTATATCGACCACATAGGCAATGAACCCTTCACATTGTCCTCTCCATCGTTAGTAACATAAACCATCACTCCACATTCAACATTTATCATAAACAATAAATTTATCTTTCAAGCAATATGAATTTAAAATCATACTCCTTTATTTACAACAAACATGTTATTTTCATATCATTTCTTTTCATCAAAGTTTACAATAAGATTGTCTAATCCTGAAAACATCAATGTTTTGGCATGACAATCCATCACAACACGATTGGTAGCCAACCAATCCATTCCCAAAATTACGTCAAAATCATTCATATTCAATAAAATCAGATTGGCTATCATTTCCTTCCCCTCTATCTTTAATTTACAATCCCTACATACATGCTCAGTCAATTGACTATCATTCATGGGTGTGGAAATCATCAACATTTTATCCAACAATGTTGATTTCACATATTTCAATAATTTATGTGCAAAGGAAGGTGATATGAAAGAATGCATGGCACCAGGATCAAATAATATCAATGCTTCTAAATCAAAGATTCGGATGGTACCTTTAATCACATCCGTCGATGCGTCTGCAGTGTCCTGGTCCAGTGCGTGCACCCTTCCTCTGCTCACACCCGCAGCCTGTTTCCCTTTCTCCTCAGCTGTAGCCCTCCTCCTCGGGGCTGCTGTCTCAACTGGAGTTCCCTCAGGCTCCATGCCCTTCTGTGGGGCAATCTCCATCTTCTCGGGACAATACTTAGCCATATGTCCTGGTCTCTCGCATCTAAAACACACCATAGGGGTCATCGGACAGGGCCTATTCCCATGGAATCTCCCACATCTCCTACACTGATCAGTAGTAGGTCGTGGTCCTCCAATAGTCATGCCCCTTGGCGCAGTCAAGGCTGGGTATACGGGAGGTCTAGCAGCTCTCTCCCGCACCTCCTCAATCTTTGGCCTCTTCTCGAAAAATCTTTGGCCATCTCTCTTGGCCACTCTTCCAATCCCGGATCTCTTCCGGTCCCTGTCCTTTCTGACACTGACCCTCCCAAGCTCAGAGGCATTTCGCTCAAAGTCTTGCTCACATAACTGAGCCTTATGTACAGCCTCCTCATAGGTCACAATGTCGAAGGGAGCTAGCTTAGTCCGGATGGCCAATCTCAATCCATCCATGAACTTCTGAATCTTTCGGGTCTCACTACCCATCGTGTCCGGGTCATATCTCCCCAAGGACATAAACTTGGACTCATACTCGTCCACAGTACGGTTCCCCTGAACCAAATTCATAAATTCCATCCGTAATTTCCTCTGTGCGGTAGCTGGAATATACTGTCTCCTGAAGGCCTCTAGAAATATCTCCCACGAGATCTCAGAGTGTCTGGCCCTCAAAATAACCTCGGTGGACCTCCACCAATGCTCGTCCTCGCCTTTCAGCATAAACACGGCAAAGGCAACCTTCTCACTTGAAGTGCATCGGAAAAACCTATACAGTTTCTCCATCTCATACAGCCAATCCTCCGTAATCACTGGGTCCTTCACCCCTCTAAACACTGGGGGTTTCAGCGCTTGAAACTCTCACAACCTGCTCAAGTCGCAGTCATAACCCACATCACTACCGCTCTGCTGTGGAGCGATAGGAGAATCTGTATCCTGGGCTGGAGGTGGTGTAACTGTAACTGTCTCAGCAGTCTGAGGTCTCTCCGCCTCTGCAGCTGCCTGTTCCTTAGTAGGCTATGCTGCGGGACCTCGTCTGTCACCGGCGCCCAAGGCCTGCGTGACTATCTCCACCAGACTCTCAATACTCCGCTCTAATCTAGCGAAGCGAGCCTCAGTATCACCTGCTCTCTCAGCAGGGTTCTGTGGAGCCTGCTCAGCCTGTGGCTTCGCACGGCTCTCAGGCCTACCTCTACGGCCTCTAGCACGTGCTCTCGCCCCTCTACCTTTGCGTGTAACTGGCATAGTGCCTAACTCCCTGTATTATAATAATTCATTAAGCTCAATCTATCACGGTATACACAGTTATATCTAAACAAAAGCACAGTAGTATGGGGATGTACTTTCCTACATTTTATTAATGACTCACATCAGGCCAACACAGCTCTGATACCAATCTCTGTCACGACCCAATTCCATTCTCTTTAACCGAAAATCACTGAAAATTTTTCGCGTTTTACTGTTACCTTACCCGGTCGTGAACTAAACTCACCACACACTGTTGGGCTGTGAGCCAATAATAAACACCACATCTCATTCATTCTCAATTAATTAAAACGATGTCATACATGTGCATTTAATCGTGTACTTATACGAATACATGTTTTACTGACATATACATCCCCCATAAGTACAACTCAAAAGAATACTGTGCTTTTACATTGTTTAGATACAAAAAGAATCACTGTGTATATACCTCTTAGCGGTGGAGATGCAGCGGAGTCCAAAATAATACGCCTCAGTCCTCACTGGGCTACTATGCACGCTCTGTAGGGGGGAAAATAGAGTGGGATGAGCAACCACACGCTCAGTAAGGCAATAATGCAAGCATGGTAGATAACTACTCTATCTACATGCTGATAGTGTTATGCATAAATCGTTTATAGTAGGAGCATGAGGAATAAAACTATGCCATGTGAATATACATATATATCCTGTATCAAAATCATGTGCATTGGCATATAAAACAGGGTAGAGACATCATGTATAAATCATCTCATGCTCAATCTCATTTAAATTCATTAAAGGGCAATTCTTTAAGAAACTTCCTTTTTAAACCAACACCATAACACCACCAAATCAACTCACAAACCACAACCACATTTACATTCCACAATTCACGCATGTGTATAAATCTAGGTCACTATATCAAAAGTGCCTATGTGAATCATTACATCATAAATCATCCCAGACCACACGCATCCAGGTGTGCGGGGTATCATGCTGGCACGAAGATGGATTATCCCTCGCCAGACTTTCTCATCACATAACCATCATGCGGTACATCGTACTCCATGTGATATACACGGTACAGCGTACTCCGCAACTCATATCGTGATCGGGGGTGCCATTCCTAGGTCTTATCTACCCCATACCAAGAGTTTTCCATATTCCGTGAAGGAGAGCCTCCCTGCCGAACAGAGCCTCCCCGCCTAACCGAGCCTCCCTGCCTCCTCGGGCTTAAGGATGTTAGCTTAAGGATGTAGGGCTTAAGGATCCTTTCCGTAAGAGAGCCTCCCCACCGAACAGAGCCTCCCCGCCTAACAGAGCCTCCCTGCCTCCTCGGGCTTAAGGATGTTACCGTACCCATGTAGGAGAGCCTCCCCGCCTAACAGAGCCTCCCCGCCTCTTTGGGCTTAAGGATGTTGGCTTAAGGGTCCCACCGTAAGAGAGCCTCCCTGCCAAACAGAGCCTCCCCGCCTAACAGAGCCTCCCTGCCTCCTCGGGCTTAAGGATGTTAGCTTAAGGATGTAAGGCTTAAGGATCTTACCCACTTTCACAACCCTATACGAATCCCATTGTACAAGCTTGTGCGAGCAAAGCTCTAGCACGACTCATGCATCATGCATCTTCTCATAAAGAGGCGCGTACGAGCATAGCTCTAGTACGGTTATACTCATAAGACAACCACTCAAAATCCACGTACGAGCAGAAGCTCCAGTACGGTTTATAAATATCATTATAGATTCCAAATCAAGGTGCGAGCTAGGCTCCAGCACGTTTCATACAAATGAAAACATAGAAATCCAGCGCGAACGAGGCTCTAGCGCGATTTATGTCATACAAGTGTGATAGGCGGCTCATATACAATTCATCAATCCCGGCAATTCGGGTTTAGCACTCACAAATGCTTTTCTACAACAACAATACAATACTAGCCGTCCTATCTACGAGCTTGCTTAAAACCAAGCAATTCGTTTTGGAAAAACATCAAAACATTAGATTTATGCAATTATTAGCCTTACTATCCCATTTCATAAAATCCACTTCAAATCCAAAACCACGCATATACTCGTCATCATTCACGAATACCATCCATCATTTATTTGAGCAATTCGTGCATTTCATACAACACCCAATATTCACCCACAAGTTCAAAGTACGAGCAGCTACCTCTATATACTCACAAAATTCCCTTACCTGGAATCGCGATGCGTGATTCCACTTCCTTAAGCTGCTTACTCGTACGGTTCGGTTCGCCTTCAACGAACTCTTCGGGGACTGCACAAAATCGTATCCCGTATTATATTCGATCCATACAATGCAACCCTTGCGCTTGCTATAGTCAATTTAACCTATAGCCTCTATTAACGCTTATATGGCCTCGTTTCATTACTTTACCCATAACTCGAGTCTATGGATCTTCTTAGGCCTATTAACTTATTCAAAATCGATGTTAAATCGACATTAAGCTCATAGTGTTCATATTCCATGAATTCCCTCACTATGGCATTTATCAATCATATACATACCCATTTTCACAATTCCTCCTACTCACCAAGTAATTCCATCTAACCCTCTAAAATCATAACATTACCCCAATAACAACTTTAGCATGCCATAAACCATAAGCTCATTCAATCCCACATATCCTCACATTATACCCATTTTAGATTTCTAGGTCACACCAATTCCACTACATTCCTAGGTAGTTTATACATCAATACTCATATCAATCAACTCCAAAATCAATTAAATAGCTAACGCATTTGGATTGGAGTGTTAGAATCTTACCAATATGATTTCTCTTCTTGCTCCAATTGGTAATGCCCTTAACTCCTTCAATTCCAAGAATGGGAAAATGCCCTCTCACTATGTTGTTCTTCTCCTTGATAGGAACAACTTTGCTTCTAATGATCTCTCTCCAAATCTCACTGAAAATGGCTGATTTTAGAGAGGGAAAGTTAGGTTTTTGGGTTGAAAATGGGAGGTTAATATGTTTTTCCGAGATTTCCAGATTTTCAGCTCTCCTTATATAGAAATGGCTTGAGGAGATCGATCTGGTCCAAGAGGAGATCGATCTGGTCCCTTAAAATCCCTCTTTTTCATGGCATTTTTAAGTCTGAGATCGATCTGTTGAAGCAATGAGATCGATCTGTTGAAGCATGAGATCGATCTGTCGAAGCATGAGATCGATCTGGTCCCAAACAGAGAGCTAAGGAGATCGATCTGGGTGCTTGAGGATCGATCTTTTCACTTACAGAATGCTTGGCAGATCGATCTGGCTCCATTGGAGATCGATCTGCTCTATTCTTTCGCCCAAATAAGAGCATTCTGGCTCTTCCAGATCGATCTCTCATCCTATGAGATCGATCTGGACCTCATGTTTTCCAGATTTCCTGCAGTTTCTTTGCTGTAACTCATACCAACACATCCTTAATCTATTGCCATGGCCATTTTCTCATCCATCCACCTTTATAACTTGAAAATGGCATCCATTCATACCTTATGCACATTGAAACTTGTGTGCATTCATTGTATGTTCAAAGGCATGCTACATAAAACCAAATGGAAGCATAACTCCATTCCATTTTACCACACTACTCATCTTGAGTCTCAATCACATCCATCACTTGCTAGAACTCATTTCTTCGTATTCATGCTCAATGAAACTTGTATGTACGTTACAATTTATATTACACATACATACATTGAATCCATGGACTTACATCAATCATACTTTACATTACAAGTCCATTCATATTATTTGATCCAAGTACACACATTACCCTTATACATATACGGGGTCTTACACAATCTCCTTAGCTCTCTGCCTGAAGCAAATCGATCCTGTCTCATTGAGCAGATCGATTTCATTATAAAGAATAGATCGATCTCATACCTTCAAAATGTCATGAAAATGAGGAATTTAAGCAAGGCAGATAGATCTCCACTCTATGCAGATCGATCTCATTAAGCCAATTTTATAAATATGGATAGTTGTATCTACATTTCACGGAACAAAACCATTCCTTTCCATTTTCAATCCAAAACCTAGCTTTCTCACTCCTAAATCCACCCATTTTCATAAAGATTTGAGGGAAAGCTATTAGATACAAAGTTGTTTACATCAAAGAGAAGAATAACATAGCTTGGAGTCATTACCCCATTTGTTGGATTGAAGGACCAAATGTGTATTTCCATTTGGAGCAAGGAGGAAATCAAGCTAGGTGAGTTTCTAATGCAATAACCCAAGTACTTTTGCTTAGATATTGATTTTAGAGTAGATTGGCATGTATATATTAATGGTAGAAACTACCTAGAATGTAAATGAATAATTATGACCTAGAATGAGTCTAGTGTGAGAAAGTGAAATGTATGGGAATTAATGATGAATGAGATATCTTAAGGTGATAATGGTGTTGTGAGTATGATTTTAAGATGGTGTTATGGAATGAATTGTGAGACTTACCCAAAAAAGGGTAAAATGTGTATTTAAGGCATTGGGTGAAATGCATAAATGAATGAGAGAGTAAGGGTAGAGTATTTCACATCAAGTCCTAAACAAGTAACTAAGTGAGTTACTAGATAAACTGGTTGGAAATGGCTGGATGATGGCCAAATGCAAAAATGGGCCAAACTTAATGAAATAGGCTCAATGAAATATGTTGACCAATTGAAGTCAAAGTATGAGTTAGCAACATTAACTCAAGTGATTGATGAATGATTTGTAGCTCCCGAGGATACACCGGAGCAAGTTGAACCAAAAGCGCGAGAAGCGTAAAGGAAGAGAGTTGTTCCCAAGTAAATCGAGGTAAGGGAATTGTGTGGACTCTTAAAGATATCTATGTGCATTTTGGGCGCATTATGTTTTCTAGAATGCATGTGGTAATAGGTAATGAAATGGGTGATTGAAGGGCAAAGAGTTGGGTTTTGAGAAATGTGCATGAAAATAAAAGCATGATGCTTTGAAAATCCTGTTTTATTGCTTTTTAGCAAGTTAGGTTGGCTAACATTTGAAATGATTTGCAAAAGAAATGATTTGATTTGGTTTATAACCATGCTTTGCAAAGCATTGAGCCACCTACATGGATTTCATGAGAATGAAAGCGTGCTAGAGTATGACTCGCACGAGATTTTATGTGTTTTATACGTATGAGTGTTGGAGCTTAGCTCACACTAGTTTTCACATGGATTTCTATGATGTTGTACTGGAGCTTAGCTCGCACAGACTTTATAGTGGTTTTGACATGGTACTGGAGCATAGCTCGCATTAGATGTCCACAATACTTGTTATCGTGCTTGAGATTACTCGCACTTGGTTTTATGACATGATTAATAGTCGTGCTAGGAGCTTCAGGTAGACTAGGTGTCGCACCGATTAAATAGGCTCGCACGTGCATATTGAGATGTGGCGTGATATGATGTGATGATATGGGTCCACGGAGTATGTTGTACCGAGCATGTAGCATGGAGTACGTTGTACCATGTTGAGATTGTGATATGCCGTCTTCGGACGATGTTTAGATCTACTATGGACCGGTGGGTTGGACGTGACCCACCTCCCGTGCGGAAGCAGTTAGAGGTGATACCCCACACACCTGATCAGTGTAGCCTGGGATCACAGAGGATATGGCCATAGTCCTAAAGGATATTTCCCTGTTATATTACCTATCTCGCATGTCTCTTATTTATGAATGAATCCATGTTTTGAAATGTATTGTGAGTCAGGACAGTCCAAGGGAGAGGCTGAGTCCTGACAAGTGTTGATTTTATTGAGATGAGAAAGCATGATAATGGCTTTAAAGTGTACTGATGCATGATGATTTTCCATTCCTTACTAGTGAAACACGCATGAAGGTTATGAATCCATGTTTTGAAATGTATTGTGAGTCAGGACAGTCCAAGGGAGGGGCTTAGTCCTGACAAGTGTTGATTTTATTGAGACGAGAAAGCATGATAATGGCTTTAAAGTGCACTGATGCATGATGATTTTCCATTCTTTACTGGTGAAACACACTTGATGGTTTTCCATGCTTTGAACTTGATTTGTTCACTGAATTTAAATAGCATGATTTGCTTTACATGCCATTAACACAAGCATGAACTAATGCTTTTGAGGTGTGATGAGAAATTGTATGGTTTTGAGCATGGCATCACGATCACGTAGATAGTGCAATATCTACCTATTCGCATGGTTGCCTTACTAAGCATGTTGTTTGCTCACCCCCTTATTTCCCCCTCTCTACAGAGCATTGAGTATAGACTGAGAGAGCAACTGGAGGTTTCATTTTTGGGTATCCGTTGCATCCCATCGCGTAAGGCATACACACTGATATAATTTTGTATCTAAACTTTCCATAACACAATAGCATTTTGAATGTAATCATTAGGGATGTAAAGTAATGTAAACACATGTAAACAACAACTCTGATTTATTTATACAAGTGTTTACTTCTAATTATAATACAAATCAAATTGTTATGGTTGGATGAGGTAAGCATCGACACACACCTCAACTGTTGAGAGTGTAGCTGATCACGATCAAGGTAAGGTAAGAACGAATAATAAATAAGGTATAAAAATAAAAAAATTTGTGATGATTTTTGGTAAGTTGAGGGTCGTGACAGTACATCTATATTATATTTTATTAGAATATAATATAATATATTATATATATATAAAGAAAAAAAAGTAGAGTAAAAAAAAGAAAAAAAAAATGAAAACTGGACCGCGCGAAATGGAATCGTGCGACCTAGGGAAAAACCAACCCCAACCTTCCCTTCTGCCTCTCCGAACGGAGGCCACCGAAGGGCGAGCCCGGACAGGAAGCCGAAGAGAGAGAGGAGAGGCCACCACCAGCACTGACAGCCCGAAGGAACGACGACCGGTGAAAGAGAGAGAAATGGCGAGACCGAGAGAAAAGAGGGTGAAAGAGAGGAAAAGAGAGGAGAAAGGCCGAGGGAAGGGACATACTGACCAGAGGGGCAGAGAGGAGTCACCACCGATGCTAGCTCAGCCAAAAAGCTGACGAAAAAAAGTCGAAAACGACGAAGAGAAGAGAGGGCAGTGACTCCGAAAAAGGAGAAGGTCGAACCGGCATCGTCGCCGTCGATCCGAGTGTGGCCACCACTAGACCCATGCTTTGTGTGGCCAGACGGACTCGCTGGAAGTGGAAGCCGGTGAAGAACCGACCGACAGAGGCTTGAACGACGAGGTTTAGTGCTGAACCGGTCCGGATCGGCTCAACTAAAGAGAAGGTGCTGAACCAGATCGAACCGGTTCAGCCCAAAAAAAGAGAAAAAAAGGGAAAAATTCGATGATGCATCGGGTCTAAGGACAAGCCAGTAAGTGACCGAAATTCATCATTTTAAATTTTTGGAAAAGTTATTTGAATTTATATTTGACTGGAATTGACCCAATTTAATTATATAAATGTATATTGCGACAATTAGCGACAAACGAGAGTTTGAGTCATCCTCGATTTACGTGCTATCATGGAATCTGAAGTTAGTGAACCTCACTTACTATAATTTGTATAATTATACGAGTTAGTAATTTATCGTATAAGTTATGGATTAATTCCGTATAAAAATGCTTAATGTTTGGAATTTAGAATCGACCGTCGTAAATGATTGCGTAAGCTGTTCATGGAGATTTAAAAAAAAAAAAGGGCTTAAGATGACCAAATAAGTATTAATGGGCTTAATGAGCCCAATGGGCTTTAAAGGAATGAATAATAAGTGAAAATTAGCTTAAAATTAGTTAAGGCCCATTAAGGCGCAATCAGGCCCAATAAGAGTAAATGAGCCCAATGCTTTAAATTTAGCCCAATAAAGGTGAAATAATGCTGAATGCATTGTAATTAACCTGATATGTGGTTATACGTAGCTCTGGAGAGTTGACTGCGAGCAAATCGAACTGAGCAGAATTCTCAGCGTTGGAAAAGTTAGATTGTATAGAGAATTGAGGTAAGGGAATTTTGTGAGTAGCTAGAGATAGCTACACGTATTTTCGTCAGGTTTTACATACACTCAAATAGTCAAGGGATTTTAAAAACAAAATAAAAATTTTAGTGCCTCGGGATTGGCAAATGACTATTTTACCCCTATTAAGGGTAATTACTATTTTACCCCTATTGAGGGAAATTTCACCAAAGTATGGTAAAGGCATGACATGCATGAAAGGCATGATTTGAGTGGTTTTTACTGCTTTTTAACAAAACAAATTGATAGGTTGGCCAATGTTTGCATAAATTGCATAACAGCACTCAGTAGGTGTTATTTTTAAATTTAAAAGAAAACTCTTTGAAAAATGAGCTGCCTATCAGATTTATGTGAAAACAAACGGTACTGGAGCATTGCTCACTTCGAGTTTGAGGTTTGTGGTTGTGCATGAAATGTGCTGAAGCAGTTGCTCGCGCAAATTTTCTTATTGTCATTTGCATGAAATGTGCTGGAGCCTTGCTCGCTCCATGTTTTGATTTAATCTAATTTAATATGCCTGAAAGCGAGCTGGAGCTAGCTCGTACAAGATTTTCATATGACATTGCATCAAAGTCGTATTGGAGCCTTGCTCGTACGTTATTTAAATTGATTTGATATGCATAAAACCATATTGGAGAGTTGCTCGTACGAGGATTTTATATGACATATAAAGCCGTACTGGAGCGTTGGTGGCATGAGGTTTTGATTTATTATACATAAAATCGAGCTGGAGTGTAACTCGCACGAGATTTTAATATCATGATATGCATGGAGTAGTGCTGGGAGCTTTGCTCGCACTAGACTCTGTTGACATGCATAAAGCTGTGCTGATTGCCTCGTGTTGACTGTGTGTCACATAGATGAGATACTCGTACGTGCATTTTTACACGTGGATAAGGGATTGATATGATATGAAGTCCACAGAGTACGTTGTACCATGCACGTAGCACGGAGTACGTTGTACCATGTAGTCTTCGGATAATTTGTGTGAGTAAGGGACGAGCCTCGGAGTCTGACCACCCGGTCCTTAGATGATATTTATATAGGCTGGCGGATGAAGATTTGACCCACCTCCCATTGCAGCAGTGATGCCCCGCACACTAGGATCTGTGTAGCTTGGAATCACAGAGTAGGATATGGCCATAGTCTAGTATGTTACCCGATACCTACCTAGTCTCATAAGATATAAATGTTGATTGAAAGCATATTTCTATGCTGTATATAATTGCATATTTTACATGGTTTTGTGGATCAGGATAGCCCGATGGATGGGTTGAGTTCTGATAAGGGTTTTAATTGTTTTAAAGGGTCAGTGTGAAGCTTAAACCGTTAGGTAAAGTTTTCTGAGAAGAAGTAAAAGAAATAGATGTTGTGAGAAAAAAAAAAGAATAAGATTTTATGCTGACTAAGAAATAATGTATATTTTTGAAGGATTTATTACGTACATGGTTGATTTGGATAAGGCAAGTTCGAAATTAAAAGACATTTCAGTGGTAAAGGATTTTCTTGATGTCTTTTCGAATGATCTGCCACGGTTACCACCAGACAGAGAGATGGAATTTTGCATTGATTTGGTATCTGGCATTGAGACGATATCTAAACCACTGTACAGAATGGCTCCGGCTAAGTTAGAGGAGCTAAAGAAGTAATTACAGGAGTTGTTGGATCAACTTCAAGGAGCATAGATCTTTTTCAAGATAGATCTGAGGTCTGGGTACCATCAGTTAAGAGTTCGGGATGGAGATGTGCCCAAGACAGCATTCAGTAACCGTTATGGTTATTATTTTATCTAAGTCTAGAATTTCATATAAAATCTGGCAGCATAACGGCTACAAACTGAGCTAAACCATCCCCACAAACAAATTAAATACATAATTTATATCCGCAATCATCAACTACATAATTTAAATCTCATCTTCTACTCTATTTATCCACAAAGTAACATTAACATACCTCATCATAAATCATTCATCAAAATTTAATTTGAACTTGGATTCATATTAGGCTATTTAAAAGCGTATATTACCAAGAAAATGAGATATCAAGCTTCTACATGAAGATCGAGAGTTAACCACATCATTTTCATATTTCGAATAGAAAGAATCTAAACTCCCTTTTTCTTAATATTTCTACCCCTATAAAGATTAGCTAATACATCCCAAAGTAAACAATTATATATGTCTATGCATACATAGAAGGTTTGAAATAATAATATAGGAGTTGTGTGCTAAACTCAGTAAATGTGACATCTGGTTGGAGCAGATTTCATTTCTGGGCCATGTTGTATTGAAAGACGGGGGGGTGTCAGTGGATCCGTCTAAGATTGAAGTTGTAGTTCAGTGGGAACAGCTTAGGACAATCACAGAGATTAGGAATTTTTGGGTATGACAGGATATTACCGAAGGTTTGATGAAGGTTTTTTCAAAAACATTAGCTGCTCCGTTGACTTGTCTCACTTAGAAGAATGCTGCACTTGAATGGGATGATGATTGTGAAAGGAGTTTCGGTGAATTGAAGCATCGACTAACCATCGCCCCGATTTGCACCATTCCTACCAACTCAGAAGATTTTTCAATATATATAGATGCTACACATCAAGGATGGGGCTATGTATTGATACAAAATGGAAGACCAGTTTCTTATGGATCTAGACAGTTGAAGAATCATGAGAAGAACTATCTGACTTATGATTTAGAGTTGGCGGTCGTAGTGTTTGCACTGAAGATATGGCGCCGCTATCTTTATGGTGAAAAATTTCAAAATTTTTACTGACCGCAAGAACCTTAAGTATCTTTTCTCGCAGAAGGAGCTGAACATGAGATATAGAAGATGGCTAGAGCTTTTGAAGGGCTACGATTGTGAGATATTGTATCACACGGGTAAGTCGAATGTAGTTCTGAATGCTTTGAGCAGAAAGGGTATCAGGTTGATATCATATATGATGGTTCAGGAAGAAGAGTTGTTACAGCAGTTTGTGAGCCTCAGCTTAGATGTAACCTCATCGGATACTGACAGCTATGATGTTATAGCTAGCCTAAGATTGGAACCGAATTTTATTGAGAGAATCTGACAGGCTCAACTTAGTGACCAACAATGTGTCGAGGTGATGAGTAAGATTTAGATGAGTGAAAGTGCTGATTTTGAGTTAAGCACTGATGAGTTACTGAGGTTTAGGGGTAGAGTATGTGTTCCCAAGGATCAAGAGATCAGGAATATTGATTTTGGCATAAGCTCATTCATCGAGATATACAGTACATTCAGGGAGTAATAAGACGTATCAGAATCTCTGAAAACTGTAGTGGTGGTCAGGGA
This sequence comes from Firmiana major, assembly GCA_033439115.1. Lineage (NCBI taxonomy): Eukaryota > Viridiplantae > Streptophyta > Magnoliopsida > Malvales > Malvaceae > Firmiana > Firmiana major. Next base: position 34,158,890 of record CM065907.1, on the reverse strand, counting down.
TGAAGAAGGATATAGCAGAGTATGTTGCGAGGTGTCTCGTCTGTCAGCAAGTTAAGGTAGAGCATCAAAAGCCTGTAGGGTTATTGTAGTCTCTACCGATTTCGACATGAAAATGGGAGCATGTCACTATGGATTTCGTGATAGGTTTACCGAGGACACGAGGACTCACGATGCCCTTTATACGATTATGGATAGGTTAACTGAGTCTACCCATTTCCAAGCTATGAAGGCCACAGATACTCTGAGTACATTGGTGGATTTATATGTACGCGAGGGAACCCATTTGAGATTCAACATAGCTTTCCATCCTTAGACAGATGGTTAGTCAGAGAGGACCATACAAATTCTGGAGGATGTATTGAGAGCGTGTGCACTTGATTTTAGAGGTTCTTGGGACGATCATTTACCATTAGCCGAATTCGCCTATAATAACAGCTATCACTCGAGTATCGGGATGACACCGTATGAAGCATTTTATGGACATAGGTGTCATTCCCCTATTGGATGGGAAGAAGTTGGTGACTGACAAATATTGCTCCTGGTCTAGTAAGATAAGCCTCTGATGATGTTCAGTTGATTTGTGAGAGATTGAGAATAACTCAGAGAAGACAGAAAAGCTATGCTGACAAGAGACGGAGAACATTGGAGTTCATCATGGGTGAGTTTATCTTTTGGAAGGTTTCTCCTTCCAAAGGTATTTCTCCTTCCAAAGGTATAACGAGCTTCGGATATTGGACTGGTAAGGAGAAAGTGTTGAGGTCTAAGACGATCCCTCTAGTTAAGGCCTTTTGGCAGTACCACACTCCGGAAGAAGCTACATGGAATTGGAGAACATGATACGAGAGAAGTACCCGGAGTTATTTATGGACTGACTTGGTTCTAATTTGGAGAACCAAATTTCTTAAGGAGGGGAGGAATGTAAGACCTAAAAATCTACAGTATAATCCTTATGATTCAGTATTGTGAACATTTAGAAATATGTTATTGGAATTATAAGAGAAGTGATTATTAAATTACAAGTGTAATTGAAATGCAAAGTGCTGATGAAAGCACAAAAATGCCAAGTATGAGCTATAGCGAGTTTAGGCTAAACCGAAGGGATTTGGACCATTCTGACTGAAGATGAGAATTTAAAACATCAAAATATAAAGGGTTCAAGAAGGAAAGTCGATTTGGTTTGGTCCCGATAATGTTGAAGTGATGAAAACACCAAAAAGACCCAAAATTCGATGTCATTTCCTTAAGAAATTGTCATGATAAACATGGATTCATGAAATCTTGATCAATAAAGAAGAAATAATTGAAATCCAAGTCCAATTGATCAAGAAGCGAAATTATAATGATAACCCGAAAATTTACTCCACCTCGAGAATTTATCTTGAAAATATGGAGAAATAATTCCAGTAAAATAAAATAAAATAAAGATAAAATATAAATATAAATATAAATATAAATATAAATATAAATATAAATATAAATATAAATATAAATAAAGATAAAAATAAATGATAATAAAATAAAATAAAATAAATATATATTTAATTGATTAAATATATATATGTGTGTGTTATTTGTATAAAGATATTTTGTTATATAATAATATTATATTATTAGATTTTTTTTAGTAGTACATCTATATTATATTTTATTAGAATATAATATATTATATTATATATATAAAAAGAAAAAAAAGTAGAGTTAAAAAAAAAGAAAGTAACCAAAAAAAATGAAAACTAGATCGCGCAAAATGGAATCATGCCACCTAGGGAAAACCCAACCCCAACCTTCCCTTCTGCCTCTCCGAACGGAGGCCACCAAAAGGCGAGCCTGGACAGAAAGCCGATGAGGGAGAGAAGAGGCCACCCCCAGCACTGACAGCCCGAAGGAACAACGACCGGAGAGAGAGAGAGAGAGAGAGAGAGAGGGATGGTGAGACCGAGAGAAAATAAGGTGGAAGAGAGGAAAAAAGAGGAGAAAGGCTGAGGGAAGGGAGATGTCAGCCAGAGGGGCAGAGAGGAGTCCCCACCGATGCCAGCTCAGCCGAAAAGCCGACGAAAAAAGGCCAAAAACAGTGAAAAGGAGAGGGCAATGACATCGAAAAAGGAGAAGGCGAAACTGGCCTCATCGCCGCTGATCCAAGTGTGGCCACTACCAGATCCATGCTTCGCGTGGCCAGATGGACCCGCTTGAAGTGGAAGCCGGTGAAGAATCGATCGGCAGAGGCTTGAATAGTGAGGTTTAGTGCTGAACCGGTCTGGACCGGTTCAGCTGAAGAGAAAAATTTTATGATGCATCGGGTCTAAGGACAAGCTGGTAAGCAACCAAAATTCATCGTTTTAAATTTTTGGAAAAGTTATTTGAATTTATATTTGACTGAAATTGACTCGATTTAATTATATAAATGTATAACGCGACAATTGGCGACAAACGAGAGTTTGAGTTAGCCTCGATTGGCATCCTATCACGGAATCTTAGGTAAGTGAACCTCGCTTTCTATAATTTGTATAATTATACGGGTTAGCAATTTATCGCATAAGTTACGGATTAATTTCGTGTAAAAATGATTACTGTTTGGAATTTAAAATCGACTTTCGTAAATGATTGGGTAAGCTGTTCAAGGAGATTAAAAACAAAAGGGCTTAAGATGACCCAATAAGTATTAAAGGGCTTAATGAGCCCAATGAGCTTTAAAGGAATGAATAGTAAGTGAAAATGGGCTTAAAATTAGTTAAGGCTCATTAAGGCACAATCAGGCCCAATAAGAGTAAACGGGCCCAATGCTTTAAATGAAGCCCAATAAAGGTGAAATAACGATGAATGTATTGTAATTAACCTAATATATGGTTATACGCAGCTCCAGAGAGTTGACTGGGAGCAAATCGAACTGAGCAGAAATCTCAACGTTGGAAAAGTCAGATTGTACAGAGAATTGAGGTTAGGGAATTTTGTGAGTAGCTGGAGATAGTTATACGTATTTTCGTCAGGTTTTATATACACTCAAATAGTCTAGGGATTATAGAAATGAAATAAAAATTTAAGCGCATCGGGATGGGCAAATGACTATTTTACCCCTATTAACGGTAAATTATTATTTTACCCCTATTAAGGAAAATTTCACCAAAGTATGGTAAAGGCATGACATGCATGAAATGCATGATTTGAGTGGTTTTTACTGCTTTTTAACAAAACAAATTCATAGGTTGGCCAATGTTTGCATAAATTGCATAACAGCACTTTGTAGGTGCTATTTTTAAATTTGAAAGAAAACTCTTTGAAAAATGACCCATCTATCAAATTTATGTGAAAACAGACGGTGCTGGAGCATTACTCATATCGAGTCTGAGGTTTGTGGTTGTGTATGAAATGTGCTGGAGCGGTTGCTCGCACAAATTTTATTATTGTCATTTGCATGAAACGTGCTGGAGCCTTGCTTGCACCATGTTTTGATTTAATCTGATTTAATATGCCTGAAAGCGTACAGGAGCTTAGCTCGCACAAGATTTTCATATGATATTGCATAAAGCCATACTTGAGCCTTGCTCGTACGTGATTTAAATTAATTTGATATACATAACACTATGTTGGAGCGTTGCTCACACGAGGATTTTATATGATACATAAAGCCATGCTGAAGCGTTGCTCGTACAAGGTTTTGATTTATTATACGTAAAACTGTGGTGGAGTATAACTTGCACGAGATTTTAATATCATGATATGCATGGAGTAGTACTAGGAGCTTTGCTCGCAGTAGACTCTGTTGACATGCATAAAGTCGTGTTGATTGCCTCGTGTAGACTGTGTGTCACACAGATGAGATGTTCGCACGTACATTTTGAGACGTGGATGAGGGATTGATATGATATGGGGTCTACATAGTATGTTGTATCATGCACGTATCACGGAGTACACTGTACCGTACAGTCTTTAGACAATTTGTGTGAGTAAGGGATGGGCCTCGGAGTCTGACCATTCTGTCCTTAGACGATATTTATATAGGCTGACGGATGAGGATTTGACCCACCTCCCATTGCAACAGTAATGCCCCGCACACGAGGATCCGTATAGCCTGGGATCACAGAGTATGATATGGCCATAGTCCAGTATGTTACTCAATACCTGCCTAGTCTCACATGATATAATTGTTGATTGAAAGCATATTTATATGGTTTCTATAATTACATGTTTTACATGATTTTGTGGATCAGGATAGCCCGAGGGATGGGTTGAGTCCTGATAAGGGTTTTAATTGTTTTAAAAGATTAGGATAACCCGAGGAATGGGTTGAGTCCTGATGTATGATTTTAATGCTTTAGGTGAAAAGCATTATTTTATGATTTTGATGCTTTTGGTAAAAAGCATGATTTTATGATTTTAATGCTATTGGTGAAAAGCATGATCTTAAATGCAATTTGAGCATAAGTTATATGATTTCCATAAGTTCAAAAAATTAAATGATTTTTACTGCATAGATTATGCATGTTTCCGTGTTTGAGATTTTTAAATAGAAAATAATGGATTTAAGTTTTAATGGAAAAGAATAGACTGAAGTTTTAAGGGAAAAGAATGGATTTAAGTCTTAAAGGAAAAGAATGGATTTAAGGGCATGACATTATGATCATGTACATAGTGTAGTTATCTACTCGCTTGTATAATTACCTTACTGAGCTTGTTTTACTCACCCTTTTCACTTTCCCCCTCTCTACAGAGTATTTACAATAGATTGATAGCTGCTGAAGCCTTATATTTTAGGATCCGCTGTCTTCCATCACTCGGAAAGGTATACACGTAAATATTTTATATCTGAATAATGTAATAGCACAGTACTATAAATGGATGTAACTTTTAAGGATGTAAAAGGTATGTAAATACAATTAACTTTGGTATAGGAAAGTAAATTGTAATGGATGTTAATCAAAGACAAGTAATAGTAAAAGACTAATATTGACTCACACCTCAACAGTTTAGTAGGATGGTCACGATAGGGAAAGGAAATAAAAAGTGAAAAAAATTGTAGTGATTTTAGGTAAGACGGGTCATGACATGATTCTACCTTCACATTCTGCAGTTCATGCATAGAATCTGCTAAGTTAGACATAGCTGATTTAGAAATCATTCCTTAAGCTTCATATGAAGGATGCACAATCAGCAACGAAAATTCTCGAGAAGTGTTAGTCTCTTCAACACTAATAGAGAGCGAACTCGAGGGCGTCGGTTCATCAGGGCCACCACCAGCACCAGCTAGGCAATCATTTGATTCTTCAAATTTAACTGGAGCAGTTTTTTTTCTTTCTAAAATCTCTTGCGTTATTTGTTCATCTTTGGTTTGATGTCTGTCTACTGCATCAATTGACTCTGCTGGCACATGGGTTTAAGCCTCATGGCTACTGTTCTCTACTCTTTCTTCATGTAGTTATCTTGCTTTCTCAATAGTGACAACAGGCAAGGGACTTGATGGTGTAAGGATACAACGCTGTGAAGATGATGCAGTGATGCGAGCACAACAAACAGCTTAAAGATTGTAAGCAGTTTGATGCTGGGAAAGATGCTATGCAATAACAGGCAAGCGGCACTAGACTTTTATACTGCTTGTTGAATTATCAAGCCATGCTTCTCTTACTGCATTGTTGTTTGGATGACCAATCGTGATCGTTCGATCTTTCATGTCACTGCCTATTTCTAAGCAATCAACCAATGGAGCAGTACAAAAACTATTTTTATACATCATCATCTCCATCGCAGCAACCTTTGCAGCTTTCTGTCTCATCATGTCCATCACAGCAGCCTCAACAGCTTTCTGTTTCCATTTCTCTTCATTGTTCGAGCCTCTACAGCGGAGTCCATTTCATCAGATACATCACTAGTTAGACAGGCGGGCAGAAGGCTAAGCTTCTGCAAGCTTAAGACACAATCTAATTTATTTCTCCAGCCACTGTGAATATAATCACCATAGCTATTTACTATTTAGAAAACAATTGTGGTTGCCATCCTGCCTCTGGCATCATCGTCGAAGGAGACAATGACCTCTTCAGTAGACAATAAAGTCCAGAGGGTTGTGAATTTACAAATAGACACAACCAAATCGTCCAATACATCACCAAAGTGATAGTGTGCTGAAATTCTCGCAATGTCCAAGAATCCATTAATGCATGTTTGTAAATTATCTTCCTGATCCACTTGATAAAAAATCACTGACATCGCATCAATCGTGCGGCTAGATAGGATAGAAAACATATCATTATCAAGGAGTGCCCTTGAATTACCGGCAATGAAAAAAGTGCTTTCTTTGGATTTGTGCATGAATTTTTTTTTTTTTTGTGACTGAACTTAGGATGGAGGAATTTCCTAAGTTACCTACGTACCTTCTAAAAAAAGGATCAAATCATTACGTAGTTCCTTTGTTGTTTTTTTTATTGGTCTTAATTTTTGCCTAGATCACCTCAATGAGGTTTTCAATCTAGCAGGCTTTTTTTTAATATATTTTTTCGCCTTAATTTTTGCCCAGATCGCCCTAATGGAGTTTTGAATCTAGCAGTCTTTTTTTTTTTTTTTAGTTTTATGCATAGAAATTGCAACTTTTATGCATAATAGCGCTTCAAAAATTTCCCATTGATAGGGCCAACTCGCAATCTTTCATTGTCGACTATCTTGTAGGCATTGTTTGTATAAACTTCTTGCACAACATATGGTCTATCCCATTTGCAAGTAAACTTATCACTGGGATGATGATGGAAGTTAATTGGCCTGCGGATAGCAAAAACTAAATCTCCTACTTGAAAAGAACGTGGGCAAACTTTCTTGTTAAAGGCTTTAGAGAGGCGCGTTTGGTAGCATTCAAGATACTGTTACGCTTGCAAAAGCTTTTCATCTAATGGTTCAAGCTATTGGAGATGCAATTGGGCATTACTTTCTTGTGTTAAACCTTTTTGGATAGCAATTCTTAAGGTAGGAATTTGAAATTCCAACGGAAGAATGGCTTCGACACCATAAACAAGGGCATATGGAGCAGCTTGCGTGGGTGTTCGATATGTAGTGTGATACACCCAGAGTGCTTCTCCAATTCTTTCATGCCAATCTCTCTTACTTTTTACAACTACTTTCTTCAGCAAATTACAAAGTGTCTTATTGAAGGCTTCTGTGAGACCATTTGCTGGAGCATTATATATGGAAGAATTATATTCTTTGAAATTGAATTTCTCGTACAATTTATCCATGAGGCTATTGTACAATTGTTTGCCATTATCGGTGATGATGTACTGAGGAACTCCATAGCGATAGATGATCTGCACGCGAATGAACTCTACCACTTGTTCTTTCTTGACCTCTTTGAAAGGTAGTGCTTCTGCCCATTTGGAGAAATAATTTGTTGCTGCCAAAATGTATAAGTGTCCTCATGTAGACTTAGGCAATGGCCCTATAAGATTAAGCCCCCATCCATCGAAAGACCACGATACAACCGTGGGATGAAGAGGCTCTGGTGGCTGATGTATGTAATTGGCGTGAAATTTGCATGGTTGACATTTCTTCGTAAAGTCTATAGCATCTTGCACCATTGTAGGCCAAAAATACCCCATTCTCTTGATCTTATAATGCATTTTCAACCCAGATTGATGTCCATCGCAAATTCCAGAATGAACCTCTTCTAACACTTATTTGGCTTCCTCACTTTCTAGGCAATGTAAGAACAGCCCATCAAATGACCTGCGATACAAGGTATCCTTATAATAGATGAACCTTGTCGCCTTGCGTCGTACTTCAAACTTATGACATAAATCATTCGGAAGTTTACCATGCTAAAGATAATCAATAATATGCTATCGCTAATCTTCAACTTCAATTGTGCATATCGATATCGCACTAACTTCTTCTTGAACTATGTCTTGTAGAGGCACTATCCATCTGCGACATATTGGAACATTAAACTTTTCATCCTCATCGATGGCCAAAGTTGTTGCCAAGTTAGCCAAAGCATCTGCTTGTCGATTTTCACCTCTTGAGACTTGCTTCAACATTATGTAATCAAACTTATCCATCAACCGTTTAACATATTTGAAATGCGAAATCAAATCTTTTTTCTTGACTTCATATTCTGCCAAGAGTTGATGTATTATTAGCTTAGAGTCTCCATACACTTCAATGTCCTTAATCCCCATTTCAAGTGCCATTTCTAAGCCTAAAATAAGTGCTTGATATTCAGCAACATTGGTAGAGCATAATTCACTCAAGACAAAAGAATATGGTAAGACTTGATTGTAAGGGGTAACAAAAATTGCCCCCGCTCCTCCCTCGTTTTGTCTTGCAGCTCCGTCAAAAAATAATTTCTTGCTTGGCTTCAGGTGACAAAGAGGACCTTTTCATCAGGTAAATTATCTGACAATTTCAAATCTAACGTGATAGGATGATCTACTAGAAAATTTGCCAAGGCCTATCCTTGTACTGCCTTTTAGGGAACATAAACAATGTCATATTGTTGAAGGATTACCGCCCACTTTGCCAATCTCCCAGAAAGAACTGACCTGGACAAAATATATTTCCCAGGATTTGCTCATGCTATTAAGTGAACCATGTGCTTGCATGTAATGTCTTAGTTTATCAATGGCGAAGAATAAAGTAAGACACATTTTCTCAATAGGGGAGTAGTTTAATTCTACCCCTACAAGTGTTTGACTTAAATAGTATAAAGCTCTTTGTTTCTTTTGCTCATCCTCTTGTGCAAGAAATACCCCTGAGGACTTGTCCTGTGCAGAAATATAAATGATTAATGGCTTCCCAGGAATTGGTGCTTCCAAAACTGGAGGATTAAGCAAGTATCTATTAATCGCATTAAAAGCGTTACTACAGGATTCATCCTACTCAAATTGTGCATCCTTCTTCATTAGTCGACTGAATAGTTGTTATCTTCCAGCTATGTTTGAAATAAACTTTTGAATATATGCCAATTTACCCTAAAGACTTCAGAGCTCTTTTAAGGTTTTAGGCTTTGGCATATTCTGGATAACATCTATCTTAGACTGATCTATTTCAATGCCTCGGTGTCTTACGATAAAACCAAGGAACTTCCCAGATGTCACTCCAAAAGCACATTTTAGCGGTTTCATCTTCAGTTGGTACTTCCTCAACTTATGAAACACTGAACGAAGAACTTCTAAATGGCCATTTCTTCTTTTTGACTTGACTACAAGATCATTAACATAATATTCTACTATTTTATGCAGCAAGTCATCAAAAATTCTTTGCATAGCTCGTTGATAGGTTGCACCAGTATTTTTCAAACCAAATGGCATTACTTTATAGTGATAAATTCCCTTAGGTGTTCGAAATGCGATTAGTTCTTCATCTTTTAGCGCTATTCAAATTTGGTTATATCCAAATGATCCATCCATAAATGACAAGGCCTCATGCTCTGTAGTAGCATCGACAATAATCTCGGTGATAGGTAGTGGAAAATCATCTTTTAGACATGCATTATTTAGATCACGAAAGTCGACACAGATAGGAAGTTGTCCATTCTTTTTTTTACTAGCACTATATTAGCTATCCATGATGGATATTTCACTTCTCATATGAATCCCGCCTTGATTACTTATTGACTTCAGCTTCTATGAACGAGATAAGGTCAGGTCTATAATGCCTTTGGGGCTGTTTAATTGACTTCACTCCCCTTCGTACGACCAAGTTATGAATTGTAACTTTCGGATCAAGTCCAGGCATCGTTTTACATATCCAGGGGAAGACGTCTTTGTATTCTAGCAATAGTGCAACATACTTTTCTTTTTCTTTTGGGCTAAGGAGTGCACTCAAAAATATAGGGCGTGGTGCATCCGAGGTGCCAAGATTTACTTCTTTAAGTTCGTCTACAGTCGCTTGCCCCCTGTATTCTAAATCAGTGAGAGCTTCTTCTTCTTCGATTTTGGATAGCTCTTCAAGCTAATCTTCTGACGATTCATCATCTGTACTTTCTTGGATGGTTACATGATATGTTGAATAAATTTTTGTCTTATCTTCATCGAGATATACAGATGAAGTGGTGTCCACAACAGTATGACATCGCACTTTCAAGGGCCCTTCTACAGAGATTTCAAGATCCAAATGTCTCTTCATGCGAGATGGAATCGAGCTTCGGATTTCCTTATCATCCTTCAGTTTAGTGTAGTTTTAATTCTTCTCTTGATACGCTCCACTGTTTGAAGTGTTTAATTTATCAAAAATTGAATTGCGCCTTTTGAATGCTTGGTGTAACTCAGGGTAAGGGACATTCAGTCTATCAAACACTGAAATACGGGTTGTTGGCATTCCCAAACGATCAAATATTGATACACGAGTGGTGTTTTGAGAAGATTGAGTTGGTGAAGTTTTCAGTTCATCAGATTCTTCAATAACCTCTACTGAAATGTGTTGAGTACTGGGCGATTTATTCTTCCTATCAACATGAATTCATATTGGGTTTTAGGATTCATATCTTAATCCATCTTTTGGAAAAAATGTTTCTCATTCGACTCGCTTACTAGTTTTTTATGAGTTTCAATAATTCCTTGTAACTTTACAGTCATCTTCCCATCATGCAACATATTCATGGATGATGGCTTGGAAAAGTCGAACCCAACCATAGCGATCAGTTTATAAGCCTTTGGATTGTAATTTTCAACAGTACGACCATGAGGCAAAGTCTCATGTTCTATTGCGCCTTGAGACGGTCGAACGAACCCTTTCAATGGCTTTTTGGCTTGAGTAATGTTAGTCAGGGGTAACGTGTAAGCATCCTTCAACATTTGTATGTCTTCTTTTACTTTGTCAGGAGAACACTCTGCTTGGTTAAATTCTGAGCATTCTAAGAATGGCGATTGACCTTCCTTGCGACGCACCTTTAGAATATAACGAAGAATTGGAGTTTCTTTTAACTCCCTGGGTAAAGATTCGATTGGATTGTTCCTTACTGTATCTTCCAATGTAAGCTTGGAAACACTCTCAAGGGATGCATTTAAAGGCTCTTTCATCACAGTAATATATATTTTCTTTTTACCCTTAATTTCAATTTTTTTTGTGCTTGGCATTTGAGCGAGTAAAACTTCTTTTATATCACAGTTCTATAAGTAAAACTTTGCATCAACATAGTGGGACTCGACCTCATTGATTTACTTGAGCATTCATTCGTGCTGGAGCATTGCTCGCACGTGATTTTATATGGATTTATAACTCATTTTAAAGTCATACTGGAGTGTTACTCGTATGCAGATTTTACTAATTTTTTTCACACTGTGTTAGAGCTTCGCTCGCACGAGATTTTTTGATATCATGAATATTAATGGAGCCGTGCTAGAGCTTCCCTCGCACAAGGATTTATATGACATGCATATAGCTGTGTTGGAGCCTCCTGTTGACTGTGTGTCACAGTGAGATGATATGCCCACACGTGCATACTGAGACAGAGATGGTATGGGTGGATAAGACCTATTGCAGGCACCCCTGACTGAGCTTGGATTCATGGAGTACGTTGTACTGTGTATGTCACACGGAGTACGCTGTACCACGGGGATTGTTGGAGTGGAGTGGCATTAGCCATGAGGCAGCAAGCCTTGCCCTCGCAATCCTGATGTTATGCTGTTCTGGCGGGTAGGACCGACCCACCTCCTGTTTCAGGTGTGATACCCCGCACACTAGGTACCGTGTAGCCAGGGATCACTAGGTTATGGCCATAGTCCTCGTTATTACTGATATAGTCACCTACATGTCTCACATGATATAACTTGTGGTCTCGATAGACTAGGGTAGACCCAAGGGAGGGGTCAGGCCCTCGATTTTATGATTTTCTATTATGCCGATAGATGTTTTTAGAGGATCTTATGTTATGTGACCCTGAAAAAAGGGTGATTTTATAACCGAAGTTTTTTAATGAATTTTAATGAGTTTGATTTATGAGATGCTTAACCCCTTTGGGTTATTTTATACTGCAGTTTCAATGAAATGATTTAAATGCAGTAGCATGATGAGTTTTCCATGCGTTAATGATAAATTGATGAAAAGAATTGTTTCTCAGGATTTTTTTTACACATGGTATGAAATTATGCATGATCTTGATTTACCTCATGCTAAGTATGATTTAATGATGTCACATAAAATGCCTTTGATGCATGAATTACATGATTTCTATATGCACAAATAGTTTTGATAAATTATGTCATTGATGTATGCATGAATTTGTGCTTGAGATTTTAATGAAAAGAAATGGATTTTAAAGGCATGGCATTATGAGCATGTAGATAGTGGAGCTATCTACTTACTTGCATAGTTGCCTTACTGAGCGTGTGGTTTGCTCACCCCCTTATTTTCACATCTTTTTAGAGCACTCACAATAGTTAGTGAGCGGCTGAGGACTTGCATTTTTGGTATCCGCTGCTTCCCATTGAGAAACAGGTATACACATTTGTATGGTTTTGTATCTAAATATGTAATTCACAGTACTGTAAATGGATATGATGTCGGGGATGTAAGGTGATGTAATACCATTTTATATGTATTAGTTAAAGTCAAAGGATAGTAAATCCTGATATATGAATGTGATTATGGGAATGGAATGGTAAATAGGTGAGAGGTGACTAACATCGAATCATAGCCCAAATGTTTGTAGGATGGTCACGATGAGAGAAATGTAAGAATTAAATAATAAACGAAAAAGTCAAACATTTACTCTGATTTTTAGGTAATTTGGGTTGTGACAGTTTTTATATCAGAGATTAAGTTGGCCTGATATGAGTCAGTGTTAATGGTTAAGGAAGTTTACATCCCCATGTATTGTGCATTGTTTAGATACAATTATATATATCTAGAAGGAAGTGCAGCTAAGAATTTAGTTTTGAATGCAAGAATCTAATTATTATAACTGATAGCCGCTATGGTAGAGGGGCGAGTACAAGAGCTCGAGGCCGTAGAGGTAGGCCTGAGAGTCGTACTGAGTCGCCACATGAGACTCAAGATGAGATTGAAGTGGAGGCTAATGTTGAGCATGCCACACAGAGTCCGGCAGAGAGATCGAACAGTATTGAGACATGCTTCGCGAGGTTGGAGCGGAGTGTGGAGAATATTTTGAGAGCTAATTGCTCAGAGTATGTATGAGATTTGAGGCGAGTCAGAACATTGGTGGAAGTTCGCTCGACCCATCTTAAGAGTTAGACATCCAGATTGGACATGAGAACATAATTCTAGATGTATTTCGATGACAGAATATCTCAGACACTGCTTAAAGAAAATTACAGATAAAATTCTTTACTCTGACCCAGAGGAACTGGTTGATTAATGAGTATGAATCTCAGTTTATATTCCTGGGCAGATATGATCCCGACACTATGAACAGTGAGAGTCGGGATGTCTGAAAGTTCATGGAAGGGCTCAGATTGTCAATTAGAGTCCGATTGGGTCGTTAGATATTACTACCTATGCCGAGGCAGTGTGCACACTACAGTTGTGTGAATAAGATCATGAGTTGCACGCCTTTAAGATTGGGAAAGGTAGTAAGGACCGAAATAGAGATAAAAAGAGAATAGTGGATGACAAAGATATCATAACGGAAAAAGGGTAGTATGGTAAGAGATTAGAGTTGATTAGTCATGGGGTAAGATGATTGGTAAGCCCCCAGTGTATCCAATTTCAGCACTTTTTAGGGGTATTGTGATTGGAGGACCCCGACCTGCTACAAAACAGTGTAGGATGTGTGGTAGATACCACAGATATAAGATGTTGGATGAGAGCGAGTGTATGCCTTGGACCAGGACACTACTGATGTTTCATCTGATGTGGTGGAAGATACCACACTGGTTGTGAATAATGAAGTAATTATTTTAATTGATCCTGGTGCCACGTATTTATTCATACCGCCTTCAGTTGCTTATAAGCTAGTAAAAGATGTGAAGCCTGTACCCTTAGGCAAGATGATGATAGTTAGCTGAGTATCACTAACTGAATATGGGTATAGGGCTTTTAAGTTGAAAATGGGGAAAAAATGATATGTCAGCCAATTCTATTCAATGGAATATGAATAATTGGAAGTAATATTTGAGAATAGATTGATTCGGCTGTAAACTATGATGTTTAGATTGCTATCCTAAGATAGCGATGTTTTCACCCTTGAAAAGTGTATTGTAAGTTTGACAAGTAATGAAAGAGTTTGTTATAAGTGATATATCAAGGGAGATAAGCTTTGAGATGTAATAAATCCTGAATACGAGATATATTGGAAGAAGAGGCATATGCAAGGTAAGAATATCTTTGATATGTAAAGTAATTTGGATTAAGCGATATGTAGTGAATATGAATTGCAGCCAAGGATAATAGGAGGATATATCCATAACCAGTCTATGTGGTCAATTCTGAGGGTTAATAAAGGTATTTCAAAATACCTCCCCGCCTGAAGACTTGACAGCGTCTAGAAGCGCACACATAACCTATAAATTGAAATTGACAGTCTAATATATACATTTGAAATTTGGGTACCTTTGCTGGTACGATAAAGAAATATAGAATTCGATTAATCATGAAGGTTTAAAAAAAATTAAATTTTATAAAAACCGTTAATATAAGAAAAAGGAAATGATGTGGGTTAGTATCTTGAACGGAAGCGATTTCGAAATGACATTATATGTTTATGCGTACATAGGTCAAGGATATGGGTAATTGAAATATTTAGTGGAACTCAACTACGATGAGGTATTTAAACCTTACCTGGACCCATTGGTTGTCATCATTAGCGATGATATTTTGATGTATTCGAAGTCCAGGGAAGAGCATAAGTAGTAACTGGAAACTATCTTACAGACGAGGTGTTATGAGTTTCTCGAATTGGGCTGATCAGTTGACACTTATTGTTCGAAAAAGATTGTATGTCAGTAGGATGATAAGTATGAAAATGGTTGCAGTAAGTTTTGGTATATTAAAGTAATAAACTGACCACCATAATTATTCTCGCCATAACTAACATCTCAAGAGATTTCAGTGTGTATGGATACCTCAAAATAATGGGTGGGCTATGTATTGAGGTAAAATGAGAAGATAGTCGCTTATGGATCCAGATAGTTCAAGGACCATGAGAGAAACTATCTGACCCATGATTTAGAGTTGGCAACTGTAGCGTTTACACTTAAGGTATAGCGCCACCACTTAAACGGTGAGAAATGTCGGGTATGCACTGATTATAAAAAGCCCCGAGTATCTGTTTTAATAGAAAGAGTTAGATATGATAACCAAGAGGGTTAGAGCTTCTGAAGGATTATGATTATGGAAATTGTACCACCCAGGAAAGGCTAATGTAATGGCTGATGCCTTGAGCAGAAAGAGCCTCGGGATAGTATTACATATGATGGTCAAGGAGCGTGAGCTGCTAGAGTAGTGTGAGCCTCAGTAGTGATGTGATCCCTTTTGATGATGACAGTGATTGTGAGACAGCTAGCTTAAGGTTAGAATCGGATTTGAGTGATCGAATTTGCCAGGCTTAGAGTGATGATCAACATGGTGTCGATAGTGTGGGTCAGATTCAAAAGGGTATAGTGACAGAGTTCACAGAGAGTGATGATGACTTACAGAGGTTTAGAGACAGTATAAGTGCTCCCCAGGACCATAGTTGTTGAGATAGTGTTATTGTCAGAAGCTCACTCTTCGGGATATACAGTGCATCCGGAAAGTAATAAATATATTAAAATCTATGAAAAAGGTATTGGTGGTCAGGTATGAAAAGAGACATTGTAGAGATTATGGAAAAGTGTCTCGTATGTCAGCAGGTTAAGGTAGAGAAAAAGAAGTTGCAGGGTTATTGCAGCCTCTACCTATATTGACACGAAAAATAGGACAAGTTACTATAGATATCTTGATGGGTTACAGAGGACCCGGATGAATCACGAGGCTATCTAGGTGATAGTCGATAGATTGATTAAGTCTACCCACCTTCTGGCTAAGGAAAATCCCCAGATACTCTGAGTGCATAGGCGAAACTATGTGTATGGAAAATTGTGAAACATTATGTAGTGTTCCAGTAAGCATGATATCAGATAGGGATTCCTACTTCACTTCCCACTTCTGGGAATATTTTTAAGCTATGGAACCCGACTGAGTGTTAGCACAGCTTCCATCCTCAGACCGATGGTAAGTCAGAGAGGATTGTATAGGTTCTGGAGGATATGATGAGAGTGTGTGCCATTGATTTTATAAGCTCCTGGGATTATCAGTTGTTACTAATCAAATTCGCCAATAATGATTGCTATCAGTCAGAGAGGCATTGTATGGTCGTTGTGATTATTCCCCGACATAGATAAGAAGAAGTGGGTGACAGATAGAAAATTGTTCCCGAATTGGTAAGACAAACCTCTAAGGATGTTCAGTTAAGTTGTGAAAGATTAAGAACACCTCAGAGCAGACAGAAAGACTATGCTGACAAGAGACAGAAAACCATTGGAATTCACCGAGGGTGAATTAGTATTGTTGGTAGTTACATGCCCTTAGGACATAGCATAAGGACATAACGAGATTCGAAAAGAAGGCAAATTGAGTTTCGTTAGATAGAATCCCTTGAGAGATTAGACAAAGTGGGAGATAAGGTCTATAGGTTGACGTTACCACCTAAATTAGCAGGCATCCACAATGTGTCCTATCTTATGATGCTTCAGAAATACTATCCGGACCCAGCATATGTGATCGGATATAAGCTCCAATAGCTTAGCTCAATGAAAATATAACATATGTTGAAAAAATCGATTCGGGTATTAGACGGAAGGAGAAAGTGTTGAGGTTTAAGATGATCTCCCTAGTCAAGTCCATTGGTAGTTTTACACTCTGAAAAAAGTCACATGAGAATTAAAGAGTATGTTGTGATAGACATACTCGGAGTTGTTTATAGACCTATTTGACTTGGTTCTAATTTGGAGAACCAAATTTCTTAAGTGGGGAGATTGTAAGATCCAATTTTATTTAAAACACGAAATGAGAAAAGATCAAATGAAGGATTGAAATGGGATTCCCGAACACGTGCAAGGGTAAAACGGTCAAAAGACCAAAATTCGATATTAATCGGGATAAGAAAATTTAATTAAAAATAATGGATTTGAGAAATCTTGATCAATAACAAAGAAATAATTAAATTTCAGGTTAAATTGATCAAGATATGAATTTATTGGAATAAATTGAAATTTTTACATCGAAAAATAATCCCGAAAATAACCGAAAAATATACCGAAAAGACGAAATAAGATCGATAAATTCATTTATTGAATAAATGAATTAAATATAATCTTTTAGGATATTTTGGATTATTATTGAATATTTTAATGGATTAAAATAATATTATAAATAAATTATAAATAAAAAAATAAAAAAATAAAAAAACGAAAATGGAAAAATCGCAGAATCGCGATCTGAAGGAAAACGAAGCAGGAAACTGAGGGAGTCGGTTCCTTCATCGACGACCACCGGGAAGAGACGTCGAGGAAGCAAGGCGAGGTAGCTGAGCCACCACCGGCATCAACGAAGTGGTGAACGACGGCCGACGGAAGGAAAGAGAGAGAAACTGAGCAACCAAGAGGCAAAACGAGGAACCCGATGACCGGCGCTGATCTAGGACCGGCCACCGCCAGTAGAAGGAGCGTCACGCCAAGATCGACTGATCAGCGGCTGAATCGGCCAGTACAATGACGGCCAACGTCGGCAATGGAGGAAGAAAGGAAAGTCATCGACGGCGAGGAGAGAAGAGGCCGGACCGGCCACTTTTCGGCCACCTCGAACCGAACCGACCCCAGATCCGTGCATCGGACGATCCTGCGGAGCTGCTGGCGGTGGAAACCGGTGGAGAACCGGCCAGCAAAGCCCTGAACCGACCGAACTGGACTGAACCGGCTGGACCAAACTAGTCTGAACTAGGTTAGACCGGACCAGAACGGTTCACCCAAAAAGAAAAGGAAAAAAAGAAAAAAAAGGAAAGAAAAAGAGGAAAAATTGGAAAAAATTTCAGTGATGCAATCGAGCTACGGGTAAGTAGGTAAACGGTCGAAATTGACCAATTTAAATTTCGAAATATTTAATCTGATTAATATTCGACTGAAAGTTATACCGAAAAAAATATAATTATGTAGCTCGACAATTAACGTCAACCGAGAGCTCGATATAGTCTCAATTTGCGTACTATCATGGAATCTCAGGTAAGTAACCATTATTTACGATAATATTGCATTGATATGCGTGTTAAAAATTTACCGCATAAATTACGGATTTAATTTTCGCATAAAATGAATTATATTCTGGAAATTGAGATATATTGTCGTAAATAATTCATTAAGCTATTCAAAAGTTTAGAGCGAGGCTCAATAAATACTGATGGGCCCAGTGGGCCCAATAGGCCTCGATAATGTGAATAGTAAGTGGGAAAACTGGCTTAAGGTCGATTAAGGCCCATTATGGTACAATCGGGCCCAATATGGGTAAACGAGCCTAATGGTTGAAATTAAACTCATAAAATATGAAAAACAATTAATTATATTGTATTTGACCTGATGAATAATTATACGCAGTTTCGGAGATTGGATTGAGATCAAATCAGACTGCGTGACGAGACATCAGTGGAAAAGGTCAGACTGTATAGAAAAATGAGGTAAGAGAATTGTGTGAGTAGCTAGAGGTAGCTACGCATATATTAATAGCTTTTGTATACACTGAATATGTATGTATAGACAGAATATGTATAAAAGTCCTAGAAATAAATTAAAGATTGTAAGGACTCGAAATAGGAGAAGACTATTTTACCCCTATTGAGGGAAGTTCACCTAAGGATGGTGAAAGCATGACATGCATGAAATGCATGATTTAATAAATTTTCTAAATTAAGGAATTTTCTTGGTTTTTAAGCAAAGTAAATCGGTAAATTAGCTAGTAATTGTATAAATTTCACAAGATAACACTACGTAAGTGTTATTTAGATTTAAATGAAATTTCTTTAAAAAATAGGCCAACTATCAAGTTTATATGGAAACAGATAGTGCTGGCACATAGCTCGCACTATATCTGCGTTTGTGAGTGTGTTTATACAAAATGCTAATTTTTATTATTGTGAAATGCATGAGAGGTGCTGGAGCCTAGCTCGCACCTTGTTTTGACTGTTTTGACGGTTTTGACTGAATATGCATAAAAAGGTACTGGAGCGATTGCTCGCACTAGTTTTAATGATTTGACATGCATGAGAGGTCCTGGAGCCTAGCTCACATCCAGTTTTGATATGATATTGTATAAAAGTCGTGCTGGAGTGTAACTCGTACGAGATTTAATGTATTTATGCATCAAACCGTACTGAAGCGTTGCTCATATGAAGTTTTGATTTACTTGAGCATTCATTCGTGCTGGAGCATTGCTCGCATGTGATTTTATATGGATTTATAACTCATTTTAAAGTTATACTGGAGTGTTACTCGTACGCAGATTTTACTAATTTTTTTGACACCGTGCTAGAGCTTCGCTCGTACGAGATTTTCTGATATCATGAATATGCATGGAGTCGTGCTAGAGCTTTGCTCGCATAAAGATTTATATGACATGCATATAGCTGTGTTGGAGCCTCTTGTTGACTGTGTGTCATAGTGAGATGATATGCCCACACGTGCATACTGAGACAGAGATGGTATGGGTGGATAAGACCTATTACAGGCACCCCTGACTCTTCTTGGATTCACAGAGTACGTTGTACCGTGTATGTCACACGGAGTACGCTGTACCGTGGGGATTGTTGGAGTGGAGTGGCATTAGCCACGGGGTAGCAAGCCTTGCCCTCGCAATCCTGATGTTATGCTATTCTGGCGGGTAGGACCGACCCACCTCCCGTTTCAGGTGTGATACCCCGCACACTAGGTACCGTGTAACCAGGGATCACTAGGTTATGGCCATAGTCCTCGTTATTACTGATATAGTCACCTACATGTCTCACATGATATAACTTGTGGTCTCGATAGACCAGGGTAGACTCGAGGGAGGGGTCAGGCCCCCGATTTTATGATTTTCTACTATGCTGATAGATGTTTTTAGAGGATCTTATGATATATAACCCTGATAGAAGGGTGATTTTATAACCGAAGTTTTTTAATGAATTTTAATGAGTTTGATTTATGAGATGCTTAACCCCTTCGGGTTATTTTATACTGCGATTTTAATGAAATGATTTAAATGCAGTAGCATGATGGTTTTCCATGCGTTAATGATAAATTGATGAAAAGAATTGTTTCTCATGATTTGTTTTACACATGGCATGAAATGATGCATGATCTTGATTTACCTCATGCTAAGTATGATTTAATGATGTCACATAAAATGCCTTTGATGCATGAATTACATGATTTCTATATGCACAAATAGTTTTGATAAACCATGTCATTGATGTATGCATGAATTTGTGCTTGAGATTTTAATGAAAAAAATGGATTTTAAGGGCATGGCATTATGATCATGTAGATAGTGGAGCTATCTACTTGCATAATTGCTTTACTGAGCGTGTGGTTCGCTGACCCCCTTATTTTCCCAACTTTTCAGAGCACTCGCAATAGTTAGTGAGCGGGTGAGGACTTGCATTTTTGGTATCTGCTACTTCCCATTGAGAAACAGGTATACACATTTGTATGGTTTTGTATCTAAATATGTAATGCACAGTACTATAAATGGATATGATGTCGGGGATGTAAGGTGATGTAATACCATTGTATATGTATTAGTTAAAGTCAAAGGATAGTAAATCCTGATATATGAATGTGATTATGGAAATGGAATGGTAAATAGGTGAGAGGTGACTAACACCGAATCATAGCCCAACTGTTTGTAGGATGATCTCGATGAGAGAAAGGTAAGAATTAAATAATAAACAGAAAAGCGAAAAATTTACTCTGAGTTTTAGGTAATTTGGGTCGTGACAGTTATAGATTTCTTTTGTCCCCAATGTGGATGCGAATTATTTATCTGTTGAATTTCGTTTTAAAAATGAGTGTTTGTGGATTGGACATATTGTTTTTGCAATTTTCGTCGCGTTACCAGTGTCCATTGTTCTTCATCATCCGCAGCAGATTCATCGTCTTTAAGAGAGCTAGTAATTGAATTCGTTACTACAATTGGCAAGGCAACAGGTTCTAAGCAGCCAAATTGTATCGGTTGATACGTTATATCCTTTGCAGGCAAAGCAGTGAAAATAGCATGATTTGATTCTACTATATCGTCCATATCAAGTTCAATCTTGCGCTCATTCACTAGGTTCATTATTAAATCTTTCAGGTCAAACATTTTTCAGTAGGGTGATCAATGATGCCATGATACTTGCAATACTTTGGATCGTTAGCTTTTCCTTTTCCTTTTCCTCTTGGCCTCTTGGACTCTGGGATATAACCAGCTTCTATTTCAGGAGTTGATCCAGCATATCAGGCACATTTGAATCAGGGAAAGGGTATTTCTTTGCTTCTCTTTCTTGGAAGCTTATGCGTTGTTTATTTCTCACTTGAGGTCGCCCGATATTTTCCTCAATTTTCTTAGTGCCTTTGGAGGAAAATTTTAGAGGTTTAGTCTCCACGAACATAGACTCCTTAGTAGTGCTCTTTAAAGACTTCTCAACCTTCTTGAAATCCTTCTTATCTTTCCTAGGATCAAGAATCGAAGAACTTTTGTTACCAGAGTGAGCACGGATGGCTAATTTTTCGAAAGTATGCGGCTTTTTTCCTTAAAGAATGTAAAGGAGTTCCTAGTGCATACCTTGGATGCACATCTCAATAGCAGAAGTTTCAAAGAGCTTGTCTTTGCAGTAAAGACTTAACGTTCTCTATCTATTGATGTAGTCGACAATTGGTTCATCCTTCCTTTGCTTGGTATTAGTTAGATCGATCATACTCACTGTGCGGCGAGTACTAAAGAAACGATTGAGGAATTCCCTATTGAGTTGTTCCCAACTATCAAAGGACTCATATTACAGGTCAGTATACCATTCAAAGGCATTTTCTTTAAGTGACCTTACAAATTGTTTGACCAGAAGATCTCCATATGTGCCTGCGTTGTTACATGTTTCCACAAAATGGGCCACGTGTTGATGTGGATTTCCCTTCCCATCAAACTGTTGGAACTTAGGAGCTTGATAATTTGTTGGCATCCTTAAATCATCAATTCTCCTCGTGTAAGGTTAGTGTATGCATAATAGGACTTGGATGATGATCCACCATATTGTGCCTTGATGGTATTTGCAATCATCTCTTGCAATTGTTGAACAGATAATGACCCAACTGATATTGAGGATGATCCATTCGCTTCAGGATTCTTAGCATCATGAATTGCTTTCAGTTTCTTAGCGGCTTTAGCAGTTAGTTTATTTGGTGCCAGGTTATCATTGGATTCTTCATCGTATTGAGCTTCCAGTTGACTCTTCAACATCGCAATTTCAGCATCCTTTTCTTCTACTATCTTGTGTAAAGTTTACATCATCCTTTCCATTTCAGTGATCCTTTCCTCTAGGGTAGTCACATTGGTAACCATTGTAGACATGGTTTGTAGAGAAGGGAAAGTAGATGCCAATTGTTCTATTGGTAATTGTGAAGCAGATTTTCTTCCTGCCAAAAGATCCATCGAGATGACAAGTTAATGAGCAGCATTGTTGGTTGACCCAATTAAATCTTGACCGTGCATAGCAAGATATCGTATCCTAGCACGAGTCGTTGGTCCAGTGTAACTGGGTTGCACAGTTGCGGCAAGATTGAACTTGTGACTTGGTGCAGCGGTCTTTGGAGCCATAGATCTGAATGACTGATTGATCTTGATTGCTGTCGGAGAACGAGATGAGAGGTAGAGAAGTCCCACTGGGCATGCCAGAAATTCGTATACACGAATTTATCATCTAGAAATTTTAAAACACGAATTGGTGATGAAAATTTAATTTTTATTTATTTATGGGTGTGTGGGTATAAATCTCTCTATTGAATTCTACATAAGAGAATAATCCTCTGATTCGATCTCATAAAGTAAATTTGTCGAGGGCTTAACGCTTAATCCCGACGGAGTGGTGTTGCGAGGAACTGGAGAAGGCTTGTGGTTCCTGTAGATTTGTACGGCGCGACTGATTGTTGAAAGAACAGTATGTGACTTGTTGTCCTCTCATGGATTTGTAGCGGCTTGGTTGATCGTTGAGAGAACGGTCTGTGATTTGTTGTCCTCTTGTGGATTTGTAGCGGCTTGGTTGATCGTCGAGAGAACGATCTGTGACTTGTTATTCTCTTGTAGATCTCTTGGCGGCTTTGTTGAAGAGAAGACTTGGTTGAAGAGAAGCTTGATCGGAGAACGGCCGATATTCTGATGGCTTCTAATTCTCTGAGGAGGTTAGGACTTCTCTTCTCTGTGTGTTATGCTCTTCTTCTGTGTGTGTTCTGTTCCCCTGAAAGAGCTCTCTATTTATAATCCTAGGTGACAGAGAGTTTTAAAAGGACTCAATCACTTCAAGATTTATCTCTAATTAATTTAATTTAATTAGAGAAAATATAAATAGTTAATTCTTTTTTAACCATTCTATTATGAATTATTAATTAATTAAATATTTAATTTAATTAACTAATAATATTAATTGATTATTTTTTAATGCCTACAATAATAACTAAATTTCATTTATTATCATATAAATCACAAGTAAATGAACAAAAATAAATATTTAATAATTAAGTAATTAATTAAAATAAATAATTATGTAAATAATAAAGTAAATATATATATCTATAATTTTATTTTGTAATGTGAAATTTTATTATTATTTTTAAATAAAAATATATTATATATTAAAAAAATTACTATTTAGTAAATATAATTTGAGTAATTTTAATTATTTATTAATTTCAAAAATATCAAATGTAGATTATAAATTTTTTTCATACAAATTCTAATCTAATGTTCTTGAATCTTAATGGTTATTTTCTTTTTTGGGGTTCGATGTTGCCAAACTGACAGCAACAAGAATATACCTTTCACTTAGTCTGATTGCACTAACGACAAAAGGGTGACGTCGATGCAATTTGTTCCACGTGTTCTTCGTATATCCTGCAAAAACAACAGGAATCAGAGGGGGCAGGGATTTGTCCCTGCACGCGCACTCCGATGATTAAGTAAGTAATCGGAGTTGTGAATGTATGAAGAAGAGAATGTATTGCTTAAATCAGAGAGTTTAAGGCTTTTCCCTTCTTTTTGGTTCTTTGGTTTCGGATCCTTTTTTCAGAGAGCTCACCTGGTATTTATAGGTTTCTCTGGGTCGGTTCGAGCTGAGGCCCAGGCGCGTGTCTGGGCCGCGACAGAGTCATATAGCACTCTGTCGCGCTTCAAGTAAAGCAGCTTGCGGGAGACCTCTACCGCGGGCAGTGCAGGAGAACTATGTCGCAGGCTGTGCGGGAGACCTTTACCGCACTCTGTGCGGGAGACCTCTACCGCAGTCTGTGCGGGAGACTATGCCGCAGGCTGTGCGGGAGACTATGCCGCAGGCTGTGCGGGAGACCTCTACCGCAGTCTGTGCGGGAGACTATGCCGTAGGCTGTGCAGGAGACCTCTATCGCGGGCTGTGCAGGAGACCTATGACGGGGTGCAATGCGGGAGACCAATGTCGCGATATGGGCGATGGAGGTCTGCTGCGCCTGCTGTGCGGCACATCTCAAGGCGACAGACTCCTATCGCATCGAACACTCTGTCGCACTGCTAGGAACTGTGCCACGTGAACACTCTGTCGCCCAATCTGCCACGTGACTCATTCTTGGTTTGACACGTGGCAGGCGGATAGTTGCACACGTGGATTCTGCTGACACGACCACCATCAATTGCTCCCCACTCTTTGGTAGGAATCTTTCCTGCGAAAGAGTATCTGAGTCTGGACTTTTCTCGGGTCGGGTCGGATCTCCGCGCGTGTGTCGACGCAGGCGAGCCGCTATATATACTGGGCCCCTGCTGTCCTTGTCGCTATTGAGTTCTCCCGCAAAAAGACACTCAGCCGCGATTTTCTCTGGACACTCTCTCGCAACTCTGCCGCAACTCCACCGTACTCTGCCGCAACTCTGTCGCGTACACATCACTGTGTCACAACACTGCCGCAGCTTCTTCATACTCTGTCGCCAGTTCCTCCTTTTCTTCATTTTAGGTAATTTCACAGTCCGTAGTCCCACTCTTTTGATTTACGGACTCCTAAAATGGCTGGCCATGGTATAGGAAAACAAATTGATTTAGGCGTTAAGTCGACTTCAAAGGAAGCCGACATCCAAGACCTAGAATCCCGATTTCCTTTACCCGAGGGATACTCTTATAGGCTCCCAACCCCTCAGGAGAGTGACATACGTCGTGTGTCCGACGAGGCTGTCGTTTTTAGGGCAGCTTTGGAGTTAGGACTCCGCTTCCCATTGTCCGACTTCGAGGCTTCCTTCCTTAGGACGCACAGGGTATCCCCGGGACAACTGCATCTTCATGCATGGATGCAATTAGTAGCATTCACCGTGCACTGCCATTTAAGGGGCGTCCCTCCGTCCCTTCCTCTTTTAGAAGTATTCTTTAGGCTTCGAGGGAGCCCCGGCTTAGTGCCTTACTCGCTTCAGCGGGTGTACCAGCCCGATTTTGAGAACAGGTTGTTCGAGAAACCTGCTAACAAGCTTCATGGTTTTGAGACAGAATGGCTGGTTGTGGAAGTGCCCGAGGGCCTGGATATCCCCACTCGTTGGGAGACTAGGCGTGAAGTCCCCAAGGGCCCCCGGATTGCCACACTTAGGGAGCAGTTATCTTCGGATGTTAACAAACTGCTAGTCCCTCATCCCCTTAGCCTCGACACCCTTATATCAAATGAAAATTTGATATTAGCTGGCTGGGGTGTGGGTCCAGTCCCTGTTGTCGGACCCTCTGTTCCTTCGTCAGATCCTCTGCCTTCGGTTTCCCCCAAGTTAAATCCTGAAGCACCTAGGCCACAAGAGGATATAGGGAGCACCAACGTAGAATCAAGTTCTGGCAGCGAACCCTTAGCCGATCTGACTGGTTGGGAAGGGTTCGGCTCCACTTTCATGGTGCTTCCGGATGACGATGCGATAAATATCGAGTCCCTTCAGGAGCATTTAGACTCTCCTGAAGGTAACCTTTCCTTGTTTCCCGTTGCTTATCGTTTCTGATCAATTTTTGACCATTGATGTATTTTCTTTCTTTTTTGCAGATATGAGTCATTTTCGACGATCGTTGGGTCGCCAGGTCTCTGAGGCTGGTCCTTCCAGCGCTCCTACCAGGAAGAGGCGTCGTTTGGCCGACGATGTCCCAAGTGAGGCACCGGTCCCCTCTCAGCCACCCCGTGCTCGGACCCCTCCTGTTTCTAGGTAGGCGATGCCTCCCCCTCCTTCGGAGCATAGGGATCTCTCTCGGGATAGGGGGAGAGTTGCCTCATCTTCACGGGGGGCTTCCGGGCCATCCGGGCGATCACGCTCCGAGGAGCGTACGAAATGCAAAATCATTCCGTCGCAGCGGAAGAATCGAAGGCGCTTGTACATCGAAGGTTCGATGGGAAGCAGGCTAATACTGCCGAGGATAGGCCCTGCTGACGAGAGGTTCTACCCCGTGGACGGGGGAAACATCATGAGGGGCCACGAGTTTCGAGTCTACCCTGGGGTTCGTGACAACGACATTTTGGACACTCCCGGGGTGGCCTCCCGGTTAAGCTGGTCCACTATCCTTCCTCGGGACGAGGCAAGGATATTCAGAAACTACCCGGAGGGGGAGGATTTAGCTGACATGGAGGCATTGAGGGTAAGTTTCATACTCCTCTTCGTTTGACTCCTTTTTGCCACATTCTTTGAATCTAACTTTTTGCATTTCTTTGCAGCTGGCTCAACGAACTGTGGCTAACAATGCCCAGCACCGGGCTTATCGGGAGCGTGCCGATAGGGAAATCCGGGAGTTAAAGGACCAAGTCATGGAGTTACAGAACACCGTCAACAACTTGTCCAAACTTTCGGATTTAGTTTGAAGCTTGGAGGAGCAGCTCACAAAGGTTCATCAGGACCTGAATCATGCAAAGGGGGATCTCACTGTGAAGACGGCCCGGTCTAGCAAATTTCAAGAGGATCTGCAGGAGGCCCATTCTGAGCTAGACCGTATGCAATCCAACTACGGGTCTCTGCTTGCTCGAAATCAGGAGCTCGAGCAGCGCATTGCTGAGTTGGAAAGTCAAGCTGCTCCTATTCTGACCCAGGTAGAGATCGACAGTATACGGGCCGAGGCCGTGAAGGAGTACCGTCTCTCCAAGGATTGCTTGAGACGGAAGGAGGATTTCTCGAATCCCTATGTAAAGTACGGGTTCTATCTTGCCCGATCATGGTTAGAAGCACATAGGGAAGGAGAGGAATTCCCCGAGCTCCAGTACACCAACGAGGCGATGCTATTTGAGGCCCCCGACTGGACTAAATATGAGCCTGAAGCTGAACCTGCAGACGAGTTATTCGAGAGGATCGCCCAAGATGACCTCGCCAACCTCATAGGTCCTTGGGAGCCCATGGATTTGAACGGTGCTCCCGAGCCTATCGAGGCTCTTATTGATTTAGACGGCGAGGAGGGTCAGCAGTCCTTGGGAAGTGATGGTCCGTCTGCAGCTGATCCCCAGTTTCCTCCCGAAGAGTAGATAGCTATTTTTGTTTTTTGTATTTCTTTTCAAGTACTTTGTTGTTTTTTATTTTAACTTTGTACTTTTGTCGAATGTAATAGTAAAGATCTGTTAAAGATCTGTTTGCAATGACTTTTGAATGAAATGAAATTGAGATTTTTGTTCATGCTTTGTATTGCACTACTTCTCTATTTATCATTTATCATTCTTTGTCTGTTTGTTTATTTTGCTTGAATGTATTCATTTGAATGTAGCCGCGGTTTCTCTATGTTCGTCGAGTAGGTCCAAGCCTTCCCTTAGAGCTTGTGAATTTTCTTCCTCTACTAAGGGTATCACTCTTAGTGATAACGCTCCAATTTCCACGGGGATCAGTGCTTCTGCGCCGTATACAAGGCTGAATGGCGTTTCTTTAGTCGACACACGACTGGTGGTACGATATGCCCATAAAACACTAGGCAATTCGTCCACCCATGCCCCTTTTGCTTTGTCTAGCCTAGTCTTCAGCCCATGAAGGATAGTTCGATTACTGACTTCGGCCTGTCCATTAGCTTGAGGATATGACACTGAGGAGATCCTTAGCTGAATGTTGAGGCTCTTACAAAATTCACGGAAGGCGTTGCAATCAAATTGCTTTCCATGGTCGGCATTTAAGATGCGGGGAATTTCGAATCGACAGATAATGTCTTTCCACACCATTGCCTCCACTTTCTTTTCCGTGATTGTGGCTAAAGGCTCTGCTTCAATCCACTTTGTAAAGTAATCGGTAGCCACTAATAGGAACTTTCTTTGACCCGTGGCCAATGGGAAAGGTCCAAGAATGTCCAATCCCCATTGCGCAAAAGGAATTGGCTGTACTGTGCCTTGAGAGGGAGTCACTGGGGCTGTTGTGATAGGCGCAAACCTCTGGCATTTGTCACACCTGCGGGTTTGGTCCATCGCATCTTTCTTCAACGTTGGCCAGTAGAATCCCGATCGCAGTACTTTAGCAGCAAGAGCTCTCGCTCCTAAGTGTTCGCCACAAATTCCTTCATGCACGGCTAAAGCGTAGCTTGCTTGTTTCGGTCCCAGACATTTTAATAAGGGTGACGAATATCCCCTTTTGTACAGTTCTCCATTGATGAGTGTGAACTTCGCCCCTTGTATTTTTAAGTGACGAGCCTTGTCCTTATCTTGGGGGAGTGTTCCTTCGGTGAGATACTGTTTGTATGGGGATCTCCAATCGTCTCCCACTTGAATGTCACACACTTCGACCTCTTCAATACTAGGTCGTTCGAGCCTCTCCACCTTCACTGTCCTTCCTCGTGTTTCGGTGGAAGAGGCTAACTTAGACAATGCATCAGCATGTGTGTTTTCGGACCGGTTGATTTGTATCAGCTGAAAGCTTTTGAAAGTCTGGGCCAGAAGTTGGACTTTCTTCAAGTAAGGGACCAGCATCGGTTCCCGTACCTCGTACTCTCCGCTGAATTGGTTCACCACCAATTGAGAATCACTTTGTGCTACCAAGTGGTGAACCTGCAGCTTCTCTGCTAGCGTCATCCCTGCTATCAGAGCTTCATACTCCGCTATGTTGTTCGTACTTGGGAATCCGAACCGTAGGGAGTATTCCAGGGATTTTCCTTCGGGTGATACCAGGACTATACCCGCTCCACTTCCGTTGGCACTTGATGCCCCGTCGACATGCAGCAACCATGGGTGAGCCTCCCCTTCACTGCTGTCGCTCGGGATAGTGCATTCTACGATGAAGTCAGCCAGAGCTTGACCCTTGATAGCCTGCCGTGGCTGGAATGTGATTTCGTATCCCCCAAGCTCCACTGCCCATTTCACTAACCTTCCTGAGTGTTCAGGTTTCTGGAGGATCTATCTTAACGGTTGATCTGTCAAGACGGTGATAGGGTGTGCTTGGAAATACGGGTGCAACTTTCGCGAGGCCATTAAAAGGGCTAATGCTAGCTTTTCGGCTAGGGGGTAGCGGGTCTCTGGATCTAATAACACTTTACTCACGTAGTAGATGGGACGGTGCACCATTTCATCTTTCTTCAGTAGCACCGCACTGACGGTGAAATCACCGACTCCCAAATACATATAGAGTTGTTCTCCTTCCAGGGGCCTTGTTAATAAAGGCAACTGTTTCAAGTATTCCTTGAGGTCTTCAAAGGCTTTTTGACAATCTTCCGTCCATTCGAAGTTCTTTCCCCCTCGTAGAGTTTTGAAGAACGGTAGGCTCCTTTCTGCTGATTTTGACAAGAAGCGATTCAGAGCTGCTATCCTGCCTGTCAATCTCTGGACCCCTCTTACGGTGGTTGGGGGTTTCATGTCAACGACCGCCTGTACCTTCTCAGGATTTGCCTCAATGCCCCTGTTAGTGATCATGAAGCCTAAGAACTTCCCTGATCTTACCCCGAATGAGCAGTTTTCAGGGTTTAGGTTCATGTTGAATCTCCTCAATACTTCGGATACCCTGGACATTTGATCAGTATGAGACTCTCCTACGCGGCTCTTGATTATCATATCGTCCACGTGGGCTTCCATGGTATTTCCCAGAAGATCCTTAAACACTTTGCTCACCATTCGTTGATAGGTGGCTCCCGCGTTCTTTAGACCGAACGGCATTACCCGATAGCAATAGGTTTCGTCGTCGGTTATAAAGGAAGTCTTTTCTTCATCTTCTGAGTGAAGCATGATTTGGTGATACCCGGAGAATGCATCCAAGAAACTGAGGAATTCGTAGCCGGATGTTTCGTCTACTAGTCTGTCTATCCGAGGTAGGGGGTATGAATCTTTAGGGCAGGCTTTGTTCAAGTCGGTGAAATCCACACACATTCGCCACTTCCCGCTAGATTTCTTTACCATCACTACGTTGGCCAACCACTCAGGGTAGTAGACCTCTCGGATGAATCCGGCGCCCAGGAGTTTATTCACTTCTTTAGTGATTGCTTTTTGTCGTTTCAGGGTGAAACTCCTCTTCTTCTGTTTGACGGGTCTGTGCCCGGGTATGATGTTAAGCTCATGGAAAATCACTTCGGGACTAATCCCGGGCATGTCTGCCGGGTTCCAGGCGAAGATATCCGAGTTTCTCCTGAGGCACTCGACTATGTCGTTCTTTAATTGTTCGCCGAGTTGAGTCCCGATGAATGCCTTTTTTCCTCCATCTCCTTCAATTAGCTCAATGGGTTCTGTCTCCTCTACAGGCTGAGGTTTGGGCGGATCATCTATGCACAAGGTTTCTTTCCTCTGTGCTACCTTGTTGGCAGTGGAAGCGAGATAACAAGTACGGGCACTCCTTTGGTTTCCTCGTACTTGCCCGACTCCGTTGGGAGTGGGGAACTTCATCAATAGATAGCAAGAGGATATCACCGCCCTCATGTCGTTCAGCACCGGTCTACCCAAGATCATGTTATAGGCAGCGGAGGTCGACCTGACTACCATGAACAATACTTGCCGGGTCACGTCTTTCGGGTGCTCTCCGAGAGTCACAGGCAACTCTATGGGCCCGGCAACTTTCACTCGCTCCCCCGTGAATCCGTATAGTGGCGTCATAACGGGCTTTAACCTATCTTCGGATATGCTCATTTTTTCGAAGCAGTTCCAATAGATCAGGTTCACTGAGCTCCCGTTATCGACCAGGACTCTGCTCACCGGGTGTTTGGCCACTACCGTGGATATCACCATGGGGTCGTCATGGGGCATGACAATATCACCTTTGTCAGCCAGAGTGAACATGATGGGCTCTTCATCCGCCTGTTCCTCCATCACAACGTTAACCTGATACGCTTGCCTTGCGTAGCTTTTGCGGGAAGTAGAGGAGCTTCCTGCACTTGAGTCCCCACCTGCGATGACATTTATTGTGGGGGCTGTAGGTTCGTTGTTTGGCAGATTAGCACGGGGGATTAGTCTGACTGCTTCGTTTCTAGGCCTATCCCTTCTGTTGTCATTATTTGCCCCAGTCCGCGGATGATCATTCCTTTGGTCACGCGGAGGATAACGGGGTCTCTCGCTTCTCCATAGGAAGCGGTTGATCTTCCCTTCTCTGGCCAGCCTTTCTAACTGATCCATCAAATCTCTGCACCTCTCTGTTGGGTGACCGTGAGCACAATGGAATTCGCAGTAGGCTTCGGGGTTTCGTCCTACATCTCCAATTTTCTTCTTGGGGAATTCCAATAATCCTGCCCCTTCGATAGCTGCCAGTATCGCAGTACGAGGCTTGTTCAACCTGGTATAGCCTTCATACCTGAGCCTAGGGGCTTTGTCTACTCTCACGGGTCTTGGGGAGCTTCTCTCGGGTGCATCTCTCTCTCTCTTCTTTCCTTCCTTTGCCTCCCTGGGCTGTATCATTTTCATCACTTCTTCTTGAGCTACATACTTGTTAGCCCTGGCAAAGAGGTCGGAAATTGTCATCGGTTGATTGAGAGAGAGGGATTCTTGTAGCTTCTCGGAGCTCGTCCCTTGCAGCATTGCAGCCAAGGCTACGCCTACCGGTAGATCTTCCACTTCTAAGGTTGCATCTCGGAAGCGGTCTACAAAGCTTTTCAAGGGTTCCTTATTCCCTTGTTTAAGCGTGAGTAGGTAGGTAGCGTCTTTTTTCCTCTGGCTGTGGATCATGAAGACTTTCAAGAATTCATTTCTCAGCTGGTCGAATGAGAAGATCGAGCCTTCGCTCAACCCGTTGAACCACTTGAGAGCATGGCCAGACAATGTGAGAGAAAAAGCTCTGCACATAATTTCGTCCTCCCATCCATGCAACAGCATGAGGGATTCATAACTCTGTATGTGATCGTAGGGGTCCGCTTTGCCGGTGTAAGTAGCCATAGAGGGCATTTTGAACTTCTTCGGCAAAGGCTTGTTCATGATCTCCGGACTGAATGGGATCCTCCGCCTTTGGCCATCGTCCGGAGATACCAGTTTTTTCTTCTCGAGGATCCTTTGGACGACCTTCTCCACGTCCTCCGACCCTCGAGCTGAGCATGGCCTTGTCCCTTCGGGTCTAGAAGAGTCCGATTGATAAGCACCCCTTCTAGCACCTCCCACTCTGGGACTTGATATTTCGAGGCCTTCTCGTGGGTCAAAACCTCCCTGTCTTCGTTGCTCCCCAGCCCTATAGGTTCTCGGATCATGTTCTGACTCCACGGGAGACGAGCTGCGGCAGGTGGGGGAACTCTGCCGCTTGGCGGCCAGAGGAGAAGTCTGCCGTGCATCGGGCAAGGGTGAACTTTGCCGCCTATTAGAGGCGGGAGAGCACCGTCGCATATCTGATGTGGGATACCTCTGTCGCATGTAGTCCGCGGGAGAGTTCTGTCGCCTTTGAGCCACGGGGGAGCTCTGCCGCACATTTGGCGAACTCTGCCGCCTATCGGACAGAGGGGAGCTCCGCCGCTGTTGAGCCGCGGGTGAGCTCTGTCGCTGTTGAGCCATGGGTGAGCTCTGTCTTGCTGGATTGGCAGTAGCATTATCTTGCGTTCCTGCACCTTGTCCGGCACTTACCAGAGTGGAGGGCTGACCTCTCTCGTAGGTCTGCCTCGGTGTGCTTTCCCCCACTAACTGCTGCACTTGATGGGGTAAGTTGAATTGGGGGAGAGCGTCTCTGAAGAAGCTCACCATAGCTTTCAATGCGGTTGTAGTCTCCTCATTTTTGCGCTTCAGGGTCTCAAATTCTTCGAGGGAAACCACGGCTTCTCCCTGACCCCTTTCACCATGTCTTCGTCTTTGTTCTGCTCTGACAGGGGGACTCACAGAATTCTGCCCTCCTGTCACCTCCGCTGTAGAGCGTGTCCTCACCATTTTGATAGAGAATCTGACTTTTTGTCAGACTTCCCACAGACGGCGCCAATTGATGTTGCCAAAATGACAGCAACAAGAATATACCTTTCACTTAGTCTGATTGCACTAACGACAAAAGGGTGACGTCGATGCAATTTGTTCTACGTGTTCTTCGTATATCCTGCAAAAACAACAGGAATCAGAGGGGGCAGGGATTTGTCCCTGCACGCGGACTCCGATGATTAAGTAAGTAATCAGAGTTGTGAATGTATGAAGAAGAGAATGTATTGCTTAAATCAGAGAGTTTAAGGCTTTTCCCTTCTTTTTGGTTCTTTGGTTTCGGATCCTTTTTTCAGAGAGCTCACCTGGTATTTATAGGTTTCTCTGGGTCGGTTCGAGCTGAGGCCCAGGCGCGTGTCTGGGCCGCGATAGAGTCATATAGCACTCTGTCGCGCTTCAAGTAAAGCAGCTTGGGGGGAGACCTCTACCGCGGGCAGTGCAGGAGAACTATGCCGCAGGCTGTGCGGGAGACCTTTACCGCAGTCTGTGCGGGAGACCTCTACCGCAGTCTGTGCGGGAGACTATGCCGCAGGCCGTGCGGGAGACTATGCCGCAGGCTGTGCGGGAGACCTCTACCGCAGTCTGTGCGGGAGACTATGCCGCAGGCTGTGCGGGAGACCTCTACCGCAGTCTGTGCGGGAGACTATGCCGTAGGCTGTGCGGGAGACCTCTATCGCGGGCTGTGCAGGAGACCTATGACGGGGTGCAATGCGGGAGACCAATGTCGCGATATGGGCGATGGAGGTCTGCTGCGCCTGCTGTGCGGCACATCGCAAGGCGACAGACTCCTATCGCATCGAACACTCTGTCGCACTGCTAGGAACTGTGCCACGTGAACACTCTGTCGCCCAATCTGCCACGTGACTCATTCTTGGTTTGACACGTGGCAGGCGGATAGTTGCACACGTGGATTCTGCTGACACGACCACCATCAGGGTTAAAATGATTATTTTCTTTTCTCATTACACTTCATCATCACTGTCACCACTACATTTGCATCCAAACACATATCTCACTATTACAAGATTCAATTTCATTGTATAATAACTAATTTCACCATCATTACTATTTTTAATTTTACCGAAACTTATATCACCGTCCATTAAATCGAACCCTTATTCAAGTGATCAAACTTAAGATAGGAAGACCAAAATGATACAGATTAGTATATATATTTTGTATGCAATATGCTAAAATTAGTCTTCCATTGTACTTCTCAATAGAAGAGAAAGGAAGGAAAAAGCTCTCACTGTGAAATGTAAAAAAAAAAAAAAAAGATTTTTGAAGATTTGTTTTTTAATTTAGATTTTAATGGAAAATAATTTTTTGTAGAAATGAAAACAAAAAATTTTAAAATTGTTAATTTTGTTACATTATATTCATTAACATGTTTACAGTTTCGACATTCTTCATCCCTAA
Organism: Firmiana major; assembly: GCA_033439115.1. NCBI lineage: Eukaryota > Viridiplantae > Streptophyta > Magnoliopsida > Malvales > Malvaceae > Firmiana > Firmiana major. The sequence continues at coordinate 34,124,035 of CM065907.1, read as the reverse complement.
GTGAATAGTCTCTATGTATGAATATAATATTATATTTTCATAATAAATACTATAAAAGGAAATTAATTAAATTTTAAATGAAAATAATTTCCATATAAAATAATATTTAATTGAAAATAAATAATTTAAAATTAATATATTTATTTGAATATGAAAATTATGAAAAATATAAAGATAGACTTAATAGCCAAATGAGTTCAAAAAATTTTATAAACATACATATATATATATATATATTATTTCTCATTAATTTATTTATTTTGTGCAATTTTTATATTTATTTCATTTTTTATTTTAAGTAGTAAAAGTTTTATTTTATTTTATTTATTTTTTACTTAATAACTTGTGATTTAATTAAATAAAGTTTATTATTTTATTTTTACAATTACTAAAAACATTAAAAAAAATCTATTATGTAACAGTCCCAGAAGCAAAATTTTAGGCTAACTTTCCCTTTACTTATGTAACGGCCCATCCTAGCCGGCCATGGCTACCCCTCTTTGGGCCCACAACATCAACTGTTGTGACATTGTTACTCACTCATACTATCCACTTTGGGTCCACTGACCTGCACGGATTTACCGTGGGTGAGCTAGGGTCAAGTTAGCCTGGGGTTTGCCTCTCCACAATTCGCGTCCCCATGGAGTTTCGAACTCAGGACCCTTATGTCCATAGATTCTACACTCATGGTAGAACTAAGGCTATGTTTGACGAGTTGCAGATAACTCGTGTTTGTGTCGATGAACTTTTTGATCACTTTCCTCCATCATCTTAGAGTTCATTATACACATCCATGTTATCTATACTCTTTATCTATATTTTGAAATGATGTTTGCTATATGTTACTTAATTATCAAGTCATTTGGTATGCTATTTTCACTTTGACTGGTGCTTTGGAATGCTAATATTTGCTTTCTTGATATGACTAAAATGGGGAGAAGATAAATGGTATGCATATATTAAGGGGGAGCAAATACATATATTAAGGGGGAGCAGATTTTTAAAATACAAATGATTTGGAAACCATGCATATATTAAGGACCAAAATCTTAAAATATTGAACTAAGTTTTGTCATATCAAAAAGGGGGAGATTGTTAGTTTTGGATGATATCTTTTGAAATGACAAAACATTAATTTAAATGTGATTATTTTAAACCTTCAAATCATTTGTGAGGTATAATTTCTGAGAATTGTCTTAGAGAATATATTGCCAATTGTACTAAAAATTACTTAGAAAACTTGTGAAGATCTAAACTTAGAATCTCTTATAAACTAAATTTTTGTTGGGAAAACTGATACTTAAGCCAAGAGATCGATCTCCTGGAGTTGTGAGATCGATCTTCTTTTGGCAGAACCATTGTGAGATTGATCTCCTAAGGTTGTGAGATCGATCTCCTTTTGGCAGTAACAATCTGAGATCGATTTGCTTTGGGAGAGAGATCGATCTCCTCTAGGCAGTAACAATTTGTTCAATGCAGTAATAGCAAAGAGATCGATCTCCCTTGAATAAGAGATCGATCTCCCTTGTTTTACGGAATGTGATGCACTAACTTCTCGAGAAGAGGAGATTGATCTTTCTTTCTTTGAGTACCTTTGTGATTGCAGGTTATGGAACTAAATGATCAATCCTCTCGGGTAAGGAGATTAATTTGGCATTCATCTGCAGGACTCCAACGGCTAGGTTTTCAGGGTTTCAACGGGAAAAATAGCATTAAATGCTTCACCAACCAATTGGGTATATAAATACAAGTCATAAAGACATTGGAGAAAGGAAGAGAAGCTCTAAGTATTCTTGTAGAAAACATTCGTTGTGGCTTCAACTAAAAGTGTACTTAATTGTCATTGAAAGCTTTAGTTAAGCTATTCATTTTCATCACCTACCCATTAAGAAAACCTTAATTGTATTCATTCTTAATCTTAAAGCAAAGGGAAGAGTTCCTCTGTGAGAGAGGTGTTATAAAAGAGTTTGAATAACAATATTTGCTAAGTGGGTAGAGAGGGTATTCTTTAACCTTGAAAATGAAGTTGTAAAGTTCATCTTAATAGTGGAAGTGACTCCTTGACAAGAAGGTCAAGAAGAGAGGACGTAGGCAAAAGATTTGGCCGAACCTCTGTAACTCATTGTGTTTGCTACTTCTTTCCCTTATCTCATTTATTTACTGCACATTTGTTCTCAATCTTATAATAGTTATAAATTTATTTGTGTGCAATATTAGCTAAGTAAGTTTTAAATTTGGTAAATTGATAGAAAACCGATTCACCCCCCTCTCAGTTGAGCCAACAGTAATCAATATATACAAATGAAAGTTGGAACCATATTGCACTAATTGTAACGACCCTAATTACGCACAATTCGATTGGGCTACGAGTCGATAACATATCAAAATCCATAAATCTGTCTATTTAATTTAATTTCCTTGGTAACAATTTAAAACAAAAATAATGGTAACTACTTCTTCAATTAATCAGCACTGTAGACCTTTTACAAAACCATTCATGTTCACATTCCCCAAACACATTTCGTATACATTACTACACTTTCAAAATGTAGATACAAAAAAAAGTCTATACTGGGTATACTTTTAGCGCAGAAGAACGCTTTTCTGATGAATGACTATGCAAAATAAACAACTTATAATGACGGTCTCCGCTACTGATGAGGGTTTGTGGAGGAGAGTAAGGGGGTGAGCTAACGTGCTCAGTAAGAGAAAATAAATCTCATGACAGACAGATAAACACACTATCTATCTATATAGGTTTGAAATGCTCAAAATCATTTACAATTCAACGCAGTAATTAGTGGTAATAATAATAGTATCACGAGTATTGCACTGCGGTAAACATTTAAATTGAGTATAGTAAACAAATCAATTTCATACAGTATCTCAGTTTATACTCTCAATACAGTAATTTAAATGGACGAGATAAGGTGAAGCATGCTATAATAGTAATCAGTAGGACAATTGGCCAATGTTAGTGACTCCGGGCAATCACTGATCAGGTGTGCCAGGATGTCAAGTGCAGTGAGAGTGATCAGCTACCCAAATGGCTCACACAGTACACTATTTCCAGAACACGGTACATCGTACACACATGCACACAGCATGGTACATCGTACTCCATGGACCTCGACATCATTCACAATTCAGTATAATTTCATCATTCACAATTCCATATAATTTCATCGTCGCCTTTTTGCCTCATACCGCATTCGAGCAGGTCAGTGCAAGAACACACAGCAACACACGCCTGACTAGCATGGTTTTATCATCAAAATACTTAAATCTCGTTTTAGTGCATAAAATAGAGTAAAAGGGGCCGATCTTGCCATTTTTCAGTTAAAATCCAGAAAAATACGATTTTTTCAGTATAATTTTGAAATTTTAGATTTTTCACAAATAATTTTAGAACTACTCAAATAGCTATTTAAATAGGCTAAATAAAACTATACCGAAAATCAGGGTGATTTACATAGTTTAAAACGTTTTCTTAAAATTTCAGAATGGTAAAACTCGACCTAGGATTTTTTACAGTTCAGGTGACTAAAAATTTCTGTCCTAAAGTTCGTAGTCTCAAATACCAAAAAATATATGCAGATATTTCTAGCAGTTCGCGAATATTTTTCTACAGTAGAAATACAACCTAAATTTATATCTACAAAGCATCAGAAAATACGTGCAATTTATCTTTAGCAGCACACGATAATTTTCCTCGCCTCAGTATCTGCCCGCAGTCTGCAATGCCTTTAGTGATTGGAATCTGTGGGTCTGATCTACTTGGTTAATTTCCCCGGAGCTCATTCCCTCCGGTTTCCAAATTTCTTAGTGCATTCTCTCCTATCTCCGAATATTTTTATATATTTATATATATATAATTATATATATATATATAAATACTTCCTCTCTTTTTCTTTTTTAAAAATTTTTTCTGCCAACTATTTCTCTTTTGTTTTCTTCTTCTTCTTCCTCGCTAGTACTGCTCACTCAGTTTACCTTATTCCTCCCGACACCGCCCCTCTTCATTTTCACCTATATGCTCCTCATCCTCATCCTCCTCCTCCTTCCTCTTGCTATCACCGTTTTCACTATATCCGTCTAGCCTCCCCGTCCCTCCACCTCTCTCGGTTAGTAGCTTGCCTCGGTTGCCACCCCTCATTTTGAGCTTCTCCAATCTGTTTTTAATTGTTGGCCAGTGGAGTGAACATAGCGAGGCTTTACATGCTGCACTACTGCATTTAATTTTTGAAGTAACCTCCTAGCAGCCCGTGGTCACGCTGTAACGACCCATTTTACTCTTACTTTTACTGGTTAGGTTACAAGTCGATATCAGATCAGAAATTGTAAACACGAGTACTAGATTTCATTTTTTGGTGACAAATTTAAACAAAAATGATCATCATAATTGTTCTTTCATGTCCACAATTCCCCAAACACATTTATCTATATATTATTGTACTTGTAAAATATAGATACATATAAATGTCTATACCGGATGTACCTTTAGTGCTGAAGAGTCATTCGCTGACACATGACTGTGTAAATTTATTCGACTTACAAACACTCCCAGCTATTGACGAGGCTTTGTGGAGCAAAGTAAGGGGTGAGCTCAACATGCTCAATAAGAAAAATCCAGCGGCAGGTAGATAAATACACTATCTACAAAATACGGGCTTGAACTAATACCATACAGCTCAGTGTAGTATAGTGAAAATTACCATTTTCTCACAGTATCGGTAATATTAAAAGCATTACTGCAAAATATCAATTAAATCAAATGCAGTAAAATAAAACTCATTTCATATCAGAAATTCACTTTCATCAAACTCAGTTCAAATAAATCAAATAAGTGAGGCATGGCAGAATATTCATTATCCATAATCAATCAATAGGATAATTGGCTAATGTTAGTGACTCTGGGCAATCACGGGCCAGGTGTCCTGAGATGTCAAGTGCCGTGGGAGTGGTCAGCTACCCAATCGGCTTACTCATTTCTCTATTTCTCAATTATACTATACATCATACTCACGTCCACATAGCAGGATACATCGTACTCCATGGACTGGGCATCATTCTCAATTCACATTTCCATATAATTTCATTTCTAATCACACGGTACATCGTACTCACGTGCACACAGCATAGTACATCGTACTCCATGGACCTCGGCATCATTTACATTTCCATAGAATTTCCATCGTCTTCTTTACCTCTAATCACGTGCGAGCAGGTACGTGTAAGATCACACAACAATACACGTCTGACAGGCATGATTTATCAAAACAATTTAAAATCACATGCGAGTAGGTCAGTGCAAGATCACATAACAATACATGACGGCTGGCACGGTTTTACTTCATGACTTAGATCAAAATAAAGTGCGAGTCGGACCGTGTGACATAGTTAGCACCCGCTCAAGCCTGTCTCTTCAGTGCGAGTCAGGCCATACGACACACAATCAGCACTTGCTCAAGCACATCTCGTCAGTGCGAGTCGGTCCGTGCGATATAATCAGCACGTCCTCCAACTCATCTCATTCAAAATTTTTCATAAATAGTACATGTATCTTAAAATACATATAAAATTCCATTTGTTTCACGAAACAGTTCAAAATAGCCTGTCTAGCACAGTTTTAACTTCAGAACACTTAAATCTTATTTTAGCATATAAAATAGATTAAAAGGGGCAAGTCTTCCCATTTTCAACTAAAAATTCATAAAACATAGTCTCGGGTGCAAATTCTTAATTTTAGGTTTTTTCGTGATAATTTTTAAAAACATACTCTAATATTTATTTAAATACACTAAATAGGGCTATTCCAAAAAATTGGAGCAATTTGAGGTTCCATAAAACTAATTTCCAAATTTCAGGCAGTAAAATTTGCATAGGGATTTTCTACGTTCAACGTATCAAAATTTAGTCTTAGTGTTTGCTGTCTCCAAATACACAGTAAATATACGTAGTATAATTTCGACAATTCTCAGGTAATTTTTTCTACAACATAAATAAATATATATTTCCTAAATTCATGTCTACCAAAAATCATCGAACAATACGTGTATTCATCTCTAATAGCACAACCCAAATTTCCTTACCTCGGTGTCTGCTTGCAGTTCAGAATACTTCCACGTTTGGAGTCAGTAGACCCGGTCCACTTGGTTAATTTTCTCCTCAGAGCTCTTTTACTGACTTTTCTATTTTTTCTCCTTATGTCTTTTTCACTACCTCCAATTATATTTAAATATATATTTAAATATTCCTTCTTCTTCTTCTTCTTCTTTTTTCTTTTTTTTTTTTTAATTTGGAGCTTCGCGCCAAATTCCTCCCTTCTCTTCTCCTTCTTCTTTTTCCTCTCCTTCCTCCTCCTTCTCCCTCTCCGTTTTCCATTCCACTAGTCACCCGAGGAGCTGCTCACCACCTCCTTCCTCTCCTCGGTGTAACCACCATCCTCATCACCTCCATTCCTTGCTTCTGCCACCACAATTATCATCATCGTCGCCTGCCGCAACCTCGGTTCTCCTTAGCTCTCCTTACTGTTTCACTCCAACCAACCTCTCCCCCTCGGCATCATCATCCTCTCCATCTTTTCGGCACCACCATCACCATCATCACCTTCACCATCAACCGAATGCCTTTGTCTTCCTCTATTTCTCCCTCTCTTCACTGTTCACTCTTAGCCAAACCTTCTCTCTCTCGGTATACTCTCCTTTTTATAGCCATCAATGGCAGAACGGGGTGGTGTGGGGCTGGGCGTGTAGGGGTGCAAAATCTGGTGGCAGGGGTGCAGGACTGGGTAGCAGGTGGTCTGGCGTTTTGTGGAGGCAGGGGCGACTGGTGTACAGGGGGTATGCAAGACCGTGTTGGTGTCTAGGGCGTACAGGTTTGGCGTGGAGTGAGCTGCGCACAAGGCCTGGCACGTGCAGGTTGTAGGGAGTGTCGGGTTGTGTAGGTTGACGCGACTGGGTGCAGGGGCTGATGCTGGTTAGGCATTGGGTGCCTGGCATGTGGGCAGGGTGCTGGGGTGTGCAGTGGCAGACGCAGATGTAGGGTACATGGGGCTCGGGTGCAGGTTGATACGCGACTGAAGGTACAGGTTGGTTTGCAGGGGAGCAGACGCAGACGCAGGCGCAGGGGGTACTGGGCCCAGGCGTGGTCGGGAGAGGCAGGGGTGCTCCAGGGGCTTGGTGCAGGGAGGCTATCCCCTCCCAAAACGCATCGCTTTGTTTGTGTTATTATTATTATTATTATTATTATTATTATTATTATTATTATTATTATTATTATGTTGAATTTTTAACAGAATGTTTAGCCTAACCTAATCTCTCATTTTTGACATAATTAATTTAATTATCCGCAGGCAAACTATGAATTAAATTTAAATCGGATGACGCTCGAGTCAAATTTTTGAAAACAAATTGGGGGTTTACATTCTCCCCACCTTAGGAAATTTGGTCCCCAAATTTTAAGAGTACCTTAGTTTTTCAAACAACTGCAGATAATTCTCTTGCATTAAGTTTTTTAATTCTCGCGTGGCCTTTTCTAACGTGCGATACTATCATGAAACCTTGACCAATGAAATTATCTTAGATCACAATGCTTTTTCCTTCCTGTCCAAAATCCGAATTGGTTTCTCCACATACGTCATGTCCTCCTTCAATTCTAGCGTCTTGTACTTGATTACGTGTGTGGGATCTGGATGATATTTACGTAGCATCGACACATGAAAGACATTGTGGATGCTTGACAAATCTGGTAGTAACGCCAATCGATAGGCTTTGTCTTCTACTTAGTCTAAGATTTCGAAAGGTCCAATATAATGGGAACTCAGTTTTCCTTTCTTTTTGAATCTTATTATACCCTTGGACGGAGAAGCGTTCAGAAACATCGAATCTCCTACTAAGAATTCCAGGGGTCTTCGTCTTTGGTCAGCGTCACTTTTCTATCGACTTTGAGCAGTTCTCAGCCTCTCACAAATCAACTGTACATCCTTAAAAGCTTACTTGACTAAATCGGGAGCGAATATCTTTCTTTCACTTGCGTTTTCCCATCCTATTGGCGATCGATACCTTCGACCATAAAGCGCTTTGTATGGTGCCATTCCGATACTTGAATGGTAGCCGTTGTTATATTCAAACTCTGCTAGCGATAAATGGTTGTCTTAGAAGCCTTTAAAATCTTGAGCACAAGCTCACAACATGTCCTCCAATGTTTGAATGGTTCTCTTCGATTTGTCCATCTGTTTGAGGCTGGAAAGTCATGCTAAAATTCAGTTGGGTTACTATGGTTTCTTAGAAATGTTCCCAGAAGTGTGAAGTGAATCGAGAATCCCTGTTAGATACAATATTCCCTGGTATGCCATGTAGTCTTACAACCTTCCGTACTTACAGATTCGCTAGCGCACTCAAGGTATCCGTAGCCTTTATAGCTAGGAAGTGAGCGAACTTTGTCAATCTATCTACTGCTACCCGAATCGTATCGTGGTTCCTACGGGTCCTTGGTAATCCCATGATGAAATAAATTGTGACGTGTTCCCATTTTCATGTTGGTATCAGTAGAGGCTGTAACAACCTCGTAGATTTCTGACACTCTACTTTAATCAACCGACATAAGTTAGCGGCCACATATTCAGCCACGTCTTTCTTCATCCCTGACCACTAATACACCTTTCGTAAATTTTGATACATCCTATTACTTTCCCTAGTGTAGGGTGTACCTCGAGGAGAGAGCTTCAGACAATATTAGTTTCCTCAATCGTGTGTTATCAGGAATACAAATTCTACCTCTGAATCTTAATAGACCGTCAGAGCTAACATCAAAATCTATCATAGAACCCAACTGGGTCTGTCTAGCCACATCTACGCAATACTTATCCTTACACTATCTGTTGGATTCTATCAATCAAATCTGGTTCTAATCTCATGCTAGCTACCGCAATATACATACATGTCAGTATTAGTAGGGAACCACATCAAGTTGAGGTTTGCTAAATATTTTAATAACTCATGTCCCTGTCTTATGTGTATGTAAAATGTCATCTCGAAGTCACTTCTTGCTCAAAGCACTAACCCTAATCATTTCCTCTTTTCTTGTTTTAGACGGCCTTTGTGAAATCTAATATTTTAATCTTTCATGATCTGTTTAACTCCATAATTCTTCATCGCATAAGAAATGATATCCTGATTTTAGACGCGAATATGATGACTATCAACTCTAATTTATGGGTTATGAGTACTTCTAGACACTGCCTAGTCTCTCAGGCATAGAGGTATTTTGAAATAACCTTATTAGCCATCAGACCTAACCACATAACTAATTATGGGTATAAGGGTTCAAGGTTCAGTCCCTATAAAGAGTAGGATACCATAATTTATCATAATTTCGTATTTATCCTTTAGTCACCACTCATTCACCGTTCACCTTGCTCGATCTGAATCATTTCACATTCTAAAAACATTCATACGTTGTGTACATCTCTCGTTCCAACTATAATCATGTATCCATAATTTATCACAGTTTAAAAATTGTTCTCATTCCATACATCAATTATGACAAAACTCATTCCTTATTCCAATTAAGTCTCACATTCGAAACACAAGAATATATAATTTACAGTCCTTAGATTCGATACGTAATTCATATTCCAAAGTTCCCTTATACCTTAAACTTCGAATCATTTTAACAGTTTTGGGTCTTTCCAACTGTTCTATAATCTCTGTTTTGGGAGAATCCAATTGACTCCTATTCTTGACACATCGTAACCTAGAAAACTCTGAAACTCCTTAATAATTAATGTCCGTACATGTAAGGCCCGTAAATTTCTATGTATTCTTTATGATTTCGTGATGTATAGATAAGTTACACTAAATATGAGTCATAAGAAATGGATATTCTTAAGGTCTAAGTGTGAATGAAATGCAAAATGAGTAGTGAAGATATGGAATATGAGTTTACCTTTGAAAATCTAGGAAAATTACAGCTGAAATGCTGTAGGATGAATGCCAGATCGATCTTAGTGCAAGGGAATCGATCTCATTGTCTTGAAATATTAGAGCTAAAGCATTCTGTAAAAGGGAGATCGATCCCTCATTCAAAGCAGATCGATCTCAATTTGCCTTTCCCTAAACAAGATCGATCTCTTCCATAAAACAGATTGATCTCTAAAGGATTCTAGCTAGTAAAGATCGATCTAATCCTCAAAGCCAGATTGATATGTAAAGTCTTCTGCCAGACAAGGATCAATCCCATCCCTTGAGGCAGATCAATCCCATCCAAAAAGGTAGATCGATCCCATCCAAAGAGGCAAATCGATCCCACAGCCTGCAGATCAAAATCTAAAAGAGTTTAAGCAAAGGGCAGATCGATCTCTCACCCTTAGAGATCGATCTCATTAGGCCAATTCTATAAAACTCGACAGCTGAGTTCTTCTTCAACGAAACAACTCATTCTCCTCAATTGAAAACAAAGTAACTTAGCTTTCTCGCTCTAAAATCATCACCTTCCAATCAGATTTAAGAGAGATTCCTTAGAGAAAAGTTATTCCTAGTGAGAAAGAGAACAACATAGTCAAAGATTGGAAGCTAAAACTTTAGACTGAAGGAGCATTTTTCCCCAAATTTGGCAAAAAGAGGAAAAGTCAAGCTAGGTAAGATTTCAATACATCAACTTCAAGTGTGTTAATCCACGCATTTTGATGAGTTGATTGGTGTATATGTTATTGCCTGAAACATCCATGAACATGCTAAATCTTCCATGACCTAGAATGGGTTTAGTGAGAGAAAGTTGATTGGGTATGGACTTAATGATGATTTAAGCATGAAATGATGATATTGAGCATGTATAGATGATTCTAAGATGCTTTTGTGAAATCCATATCTTGGAATTAATGATGAATGAAAATAGGCATATGAGGTATATGATGAAATGCCTTAGTGAAAGAGATTGATGAAATTAAGGCATTGCGAGATTAATGCCGGTTCAATATGAATCATTAGACTTGATGAGTCTAAAGGATTCTTGAGAAATGAAAAGAACAATCGAAATGGGCTTAAGAGAAAATAATGTCCAAAAGATGTAACGAGGCCATATTGATGTAAACGGGCCCAATGCATCGATTTGAAATTCATGCAAATGAGAATTGAGTATATTCTTGGAGACAAAATTGGAGCCGATAAGACCAGATCACGAGCATTGGAAATCAAAGGAAAGTGATTCGAGCATGATTCGTGGTAAGGGATTTATGCGAGCTATTAGAGATAGCTATACGTATGTTTCTTACCTTCTGTGTGCAATTAAATACGATAGAGTATTTAGATATTAATATATCTATGTGAAAACTAAGTATGAGAAGAAGCTTATATGCACGAATTGCATGCTTTCAGTATCTATGTGGTGATAAGTTGTTTTGAAAATGTAAAAAGATAGATTGGCTCCCGATTTAACTACGACCATAAAATGCATGTTTTTACTACGTAGAAAGCATTTAATGAGTCATTGAAGGGAAATTTCCCTTTCACTCATACTTTGTGATTAGTCAAAATGAATTTAGTCAGGGATATCGTTTTCACATGAATGGAGTTGTCTATCGAATTTCTGTCTGAACTTATGCTAGAGCCAACGTAGTAATGGTAGATTTACCAACCTTGCTCGCACATCATTTTAAAAGGATTTTTGAGAAAAGAAAGCGGTGCTAGAGCTGAGTGTAAGCTGTGTGTTCCGCTCGAGAGCTCATACTAGATTTTGGGAATCATGCTAGAGCCATTGAGTACTGCTAAATGATCTTACTCTGACTATACTTGCATGTAATTTCCTAGACTTATAGTGATTTTAAATGAAACTGTGCTAGAAGCCTCAGGTATGCTGTGTGATCTTATGCTGAGTTGCTCACACGTGGTTTTATAAGATTTCTATGTGATGAGACAAAGCCGTGCTAGAGGCCTCAGGTATGCTGTGTGATCTTACGCCGAGTTGCTTGCACGAGGTTTTATGATTTTTGCTGTGTGATGACTCAAACCATGCTAGAGGTCTTAGGTATTGTTGTGCGATTGTACGCAGAGTTACTCGCACGAGGTTTTATGATTTTTGTTGTGTGATGAGTAAAACTATGCTGGAGCCATCGTGTATTGCTGAGTGATCTTACACAGACCTGCTTGCACGTGATTTTGAAACAATGGAAATGGGTGATAAGGATCCATAAGAGCACGATGTACTGTGAGCGTTAGCCACGGAGTACGATGTGCCATGATGTCTTCGTGATTTCTTAGTGAGCTGAAGGGATGGTTGATCCGCCTCCCCAAGCATGGGATTCTCGCACACCTGATCAGTGATTGCCTATGATCCAGACTATGGCCATAAGTCATTTTATTTGTGTGATACGACATTATGTCGCTACTGTGTGAGGTGACATATGTCCCCCTGCTATGTGATACAGGGTGATATGATATCCCATACTATTTCTCATGTATATTGATGTTTACTAAGTGATTTGCTAAGTACGAAGAAATTTCTAAGTGTGTACTGTGTGAATTGAAAATGAAGCTGTGTGATTTTAAAGAGTATGCTGTGTGATTCTGGGTGACTTGAGAATGAAATATGTATATACCCATCTAGTGAATTAATAGTTTCGCACCGATGGAAGTTATTTTAAAAGAATTGCATATGTTTTATAAAGGAAATAAATGTATATATTTTAAGCATGTAGATAGTATAGTTATCTATCTGTTTTCATATTTTCCTTACTGAGCGTGTTAGGTCACCTCCTATTTTTTCCTCCTCTACAGATTCTAGGCAGTAGTGAGTTTACTGCTATTGTTCCTGCTGCTGTGTTCTCTATTTCTCCAGCAGTATAAAGGTATACACTCATGAGAAAATTTTGTATCCTGTAAAATTAATGCACAGTAAAATTATCTTTTGTACGAAAGGGATGTATATAATAGAAACTGATGTAAACGCTTCTGCATATATTTATAAAAGTATAGTTTCTATTTCATTTAATCAACTTAAATTATAAAATGGATGAGATGTGGATATGGATGTTTACTCACAGCCCAATTGTTAGCAGTAAGGTAAGTCATGGGAAGAGGGTTTTGACAGAGGTGGTATCAGAGTCGAGTTGGTCTGATATGAATCAGTATCCATAATTAGGAAATTATACATCCCTAAAGTACTGTGCATTATTTGGATACAATTGTGTATACCAAGTTGGAAATGTGACTGAGACACTTTCTATTAAGTATGTAGAATGTCGAATAGACTACGCACTTGTAGAGGAGAGAGTTCGTGCTCTCAGGGGCATAGAGATGAATCTGAGAGGCGTAGTGGGTCCAATTCTAGTAGAGATCCACCTGGTCTTAGTGATGTCGCTGAGGCACATATAGCGCAATTACAGCGTAGTGTAGACACTATTACAAAGATGTTTACATAGGCGATGGCCAGATTTGAGGGTAGACAAGAGAACCTTACTGGTCAGGCTACTGTATCTAAGAGACATGAGCCTATACAGCCTCCGTCGAGACCTCGGGCTGCAGAGGTAGAGATTCCTACACCTCCTCCAATTTAGGATATTCCCCCACCAGTTTAGGATCCTGTAGTTCTACAACAGGTTGGTGGTGAAGGAGTTTATGATTGTGATCTGGGCAGATTGAGGGAGTTCAGAAAGTTTGGACCACCTTCATTTAGTGGGGTGAAGGACCCAGTGTTAGCGGAGTATTGGAATCGTAGTATGGAGAAACTTTACAGATTTTCCATTGCTCTGCTGCAGAGAAGGTCACCTTTGCGGCTTTTGTATTAGAGGGTGAGGTCGAACATTAGTGGATGGCCATACAGCTGATTTTGAGTGCACGACACTTGGTTGTGACTTGGGATATATTTCTAGATGCCTTTAGGAGGCAGTACATTCCAGCCACTGCTGAGAGGAAGATGCAAATGGAATTTATGACCTTTACTCAGGGGAACCGTCCAGTTGATGAGTATGAGTCTGAATTTACCTCGTTAGGTAGGTATGACACAGTGACCATGAGCTATCAGGACAAGAAGGTTTAGAAATTTATTGAGGGGTTAAGAGCTTCAATCAGAGCTCGGTTGGCCCCATTTGACATTACCACCTATGACGAGGCAGTACGCAAAGCTCAATTATGTGAGCAGGATTATGAGTGGCATGCCTCGAAGTTAAGTAAGAGTGGTAAGGGCAGAGATAGAGACTGGAAGAAGTCAGTTGATGATAGAGGATTCAGAAAGGGCCGAAGGTTATTTGGTAAAGGGCCAAAGATTGAAGAAGTACGAGAGAGGCCAGTGAAACCTCCAGCTTATCCAGCTTTACCTCCAGCATCGAGGAGTATCGTTATTGGTGGACCTTGACCTACCACCAAACAGTGTAGATTGTGTGGTAGATATCATGGGAGTAGGCTGTGCCAGTTGATGATGAAGTCATGTTATAGATGAGAAAAACCAGGGCATATAGCTTGTGAATGCCCATAATTGGTTTATACAGCCCCACAGAAGAGTAAAGAGCCAATGAAGGCTACAGTTGAGACACCTACTCCTAAGAGGAAGGCCACGACTAAAGAGAAGGGAAAACAAGCTGTTGATCGAGGGTGAGTGTTTACATTGGACCAGGCATCTATAGAAGCTTCTATGAATGTGATTAAAGGTACCATCCTAGTCTTTGATTTTGAAGCATTAGCATTAATTAATCCTGGTGCCACACATTCATTTATATCACCTTGCATGTAAATTGTTTCAACATGTGAAACCTATACCTTTAGGTAGGGTATTGCTTATAAGCACTCCAGTAAGAGATAATGAAATGATGGAGTATATATGTAAGAATTGTAAGTTAAAAGTAGGGGAAAAGGATATGTCGATCGATCTCATCCTATTAAATATGAAGGATTTTGATGTAATATTAGGAATGGATTGGTTGGTTGCAAACCATGCTGTTTTAGATTGTTATTCTAAGACAATAATGTTTTCTACCCCTGATAAGTATGTTATAAGATTTGAAAAGTAATGAAAGATGTAGTAAACTATTTACAAGGATGATTTTATTAACAAATTTAATGACAATATGTTGAAGGTTTTATCGCATATGTGGTTGATTTGGATAAGGCACACTCGGAATTACCGACATCCTAGTGGTTAGAGAATTTCCTGATGTATTTTCGGATGAATTACCAGGGTTGCCACCAGATAAAGAGATGGAGTTCTGTAATGATTTGGTACCTAAACCGATATCCAAACCACTGTATAGAATGGCTCCGATTGAGTTGGAAGAGCTAACGAGACATTTGCAAGAGTTATTAGATAAGGGGTTTATCAGATCGAGTGTTTCACCTTGGGGAGCACCGGTTCTGTTTGTAAAGAAGAAAGATGGAAGTCTCTGACTGTGCATAGATTATTGGTTGTTAAACAAGGCTACCATCAAGAATAAGTACCCCCTTCCATAGATTGATGATTTATTGGATCAGTTGCAAGGAGCACAGATCTTTTCAAAGATCGATCTGAGGTCTAGGTATCATTAGTTGAGGATTCGGAATGAAGATGTGCCCAAGACAGCGTTTCGGACCCGTTATGGCCATTATGAGTTTCTGGTTATACCATTTGGGTTGACAAATGCTCCTGCAGTGTTTATGGCATTAATGAATGATGTGTTTAAGTCATACCTGGAAAGCTTTGTGATTGTCTTTATATATGACATTTTAGTATACTTGAAGTCCAGGGAAGAGCATGAGCAGCACTTGAGAATAATGTTGCAGACCCTCCGAGATAAGGAGTTAATGCTAAACTCAATAAGTTTGATTTTTGGCTGAGTGATATATCATTTTTGGGTCATGTAGTCTCGAGAGATGGGGTATCAGTGGATCCGTCCAAGATAGAGGCTGTGGTACAGTGGGATAGACCTAAGACGGTTATAGAGATCCGTAGTTTTCTGGGTTTAGCAGGTTATTACCGACGGTTTGTCGAGGGATTCTCTAAGCTAACTGCTCTGTTGACACGTCTCACTCGAAAGAATGTGGCATTTGAGTGGGATGATAAATGTGAAAGTAGTTTCTACGAGCTAAAGCATAGATTGACCACCGTACCTATTCTCACCATACCCTCCAGCTCAGGAGGTTACTCAGTGTATACAGATGCCTCGGAACAGGGACTGGGCTGTGTGTTGATGCAGGACGGGAAGGGAGTAGCCTATAGATCCAGACAGCTTATGGACCATGAGAAGAACTACCCGACCCATGGTTTATAGTTAGTAGCCATGGTATTAGCATTAAAGATTTGGCGCCACTACTTGTACAGTGAAAAATTTCATGTGTTTACAGATCATAAGAGCCTCATATATCTGTTTTCACAAAAATAGTTAAAATATAAGGCAGAGACGGTGGATAGAGCTTCGAAGGACTATGATTGTGAGATACTATACAATCCGGGAAAGGCTAATTTTGTGGCTGATGCCCTGAGTAGAAAGAGCCTCAGAGTGGTATTGTACGTGATGGTTAGGGAATTTGAGCTGCTCAAGCAGTTTGCTCACCTCAAGTTGGATATAGACCCTCTTAATGTAGACTGTGACTGTGTGATAGCTAGCCTGCAAGTGGAACCGAATTTGATTTACCAAAAAAGGACAAACTCAGCATGTCGATCCGCTGTGTGATAATCGTGCAAGTTTAATTCAGAGGGGTGGTGTGGCCGATTTCTTAGTGAGTGATGATGGCCTACTGAGGTTTAGAGGCAGGATTTGCGTTCCCAATGACCCAAAATTAAAGAAAGTGATTTTGACAGAAGCTCATTCATCGAGATATACATTGCATCCAGGGAGTAACAAGATGTATCAGAATCTCTGGAAAGTGTATTGGTGGTCAGGGATGAAAAGAGATATCACAGAGTTTGTGCGAAATGTCTCATATGTTAGCAAGTGAAGGTAGAGCATCAGAAGCCTGTAGGATTATTGCAGCCTCTATCTATACCAACTTGGAAATGAAAGCATGTCACCATGGATTTCATCATGGGATTATCGAGAACTAAGAGGAACCATGATGCCATCTAGGTAGTGGTAGACAGACTGACAAAATCCGCCCACTTTCTAGCCATGAAATCCACAGATACTCTGAGTACTTTGGTAAAGTTGTACGTACAGGAGATAGTGAGGGTACATGGTGTTCTAGTGAGCATTGTATTAGATAGAGATTCTCGTTTCACTTCTCACTTTTGGGAACATTTTCAGGAAGCTATGGGAACCTAGTTAAGTTTCAGTATCACTTTCTATACTCAAATCGATGATCAGTTAGAGAGAACTATCCAGACATTAGAGGATATGTTGAGAGCGAGTGTTATAGATTTTAAAAGCTCCTGGGATGATCACCTACCATTAGCTGAATTTGTTTACAACAACAGTTATCAATCAAGTATCAGAATGGCACCGTATGAGACGTTGTATGGTAAAAGATGTCGTTCCCCTATTGGTTGGGAAGAAGTGGGTGATAGAAAGACTTTTGCTCTTGATTTAGTGCAGCAAGCCTCTGAAGTTGTTCAGTTGATATGTGAGAGATTAAGAACAGCACAGAGAAGGCAAAAGAGTTATGCTGACATGAAACAGAGGCCACTAGAGTTCACTGTAGGTGA
The DNA here is from genome assembly GCA_033439115.1 of Firmiana major. Lineage (NCBI taxonomy): Eukaryota > Viridiplantae > Streptophyta > Magnoliopsida > Malvales > Malvaceae > Firmiana > Firmiana major. The sequence continues at coordinate 34,106,431 of CM065907.1, read as the reverse complement.
CTCAGTGTTTTTTAGAGTTTCTCCCTTGAAAGGGATTATGAGGTTCGGTAAGAAGGGTAAGTTGAGCCTTTGGTATATCGAGCCATTTTAGATATTGAACCGAGTGAGAGCTAAGACCTACAGGATAGCATTGCCACTGGAGCTAGCAGGCATTCATAGTGTCTTCCACGTATCGATACTTCGAAAGTACCATCCAGATCCGACCCATGTGATTCCGTATGAGCCGTTGGAGCTCAAGGATGATCTATCGTATGTAAAGAGATCGATCTGGATACTAGATAGGAAGGAAAAGGTGTTACGAAACAAGAAGATTCCACTTGTTAAGGTTCTTTGGCAGCACCGCAATTCAGAAGAAGCTACCTAGGAGTTAGAGAGCTTGATGCGGGAAAAGCACCCCCGACGTTTTGATGAATGACTTGGTTCTAATTTGAAGGACCAAATTTCTTGATGAAAGGGAAGATTGTAAGGCCCATAAAATTCTATGTATTCTTTATGATTCTGTGATGTACAGATAAGTTACACTATATATGAATCATAAGAAATGAATATTTTTGAGTTCTAAGTGTGAATGAAATGCAAATTGAGTAGTGAAGCAATGAAATATGAGTTTACCTTTGAAAATCTAGGAAAATTGCAGCTGAAATGCTACATGATGAATGTCAGATTGATCTTAGTGCAAGGGAGATCGATCTCATTGTCTCGAAATATTAGAGCCAAAGTATTCTGTAAAAGGGAGATCGATCCCTCATTCAAAGCAGATCGATCTCTATTTACCTTTGCCTAGACAAGATCGATCTCTTCCATAAGGTAGATCGATCTCTAAAGGATTCTGGCTAGCAAAGATCGATCTCATCCTCAAAGCCAAATCGATCTCTAAAGTCTTCTGCCAGACAAGGATTGATCTCATCCCTTGAGGCAGAATGATCCCATCCAAAGAGGTAGATCGATCCCATAGCCTGCAGATCAAAATCTGAAAGAGTTCAAGCAAAGGGCAAATCGATCTCTCACGCTTGGAGAACGATCTCATTAGGCTAATTCTATAGAACCCGACAGCTGACTTCTTCTTCCATGAAACAGTCCAATCTCTAAAGTCTTATACCAGACAAGGATTGATCTCATCCCTTGAGGTATAACGATCCCATCCAAAGAGGCAGATCGATCCCACAGCCTGTAGATCAAAATCTGAAAGAGTTTGAGCAAAGGGCAGATCGATCTCTCACCCTTGGAGATCGATCTCATTAGGCTAATTCTATAGAATCCGACAGCTGAGTTCTTCTTCCACGAAACAGCTCATTCTCCTCCATTGAAAATAAAGCAACCTAGCTTTCTCACTCTAAAATCATCACTTTCCAATCAAATTTGATAGAGATTCCTTTGAGCAAAGTTGTTCCTAGTGAGGAAGAGAACAACATAGTCAAAGATTGGAAGCTGAAACTTTGGATTGAAGGAGCAATGTGATTTTTCCCCAAATTTGGCAAAAAGGAGAAAAGTCAAGCTAGGTAAGATTTCAATACACCAACTTCAACTATGTTAATCTACGCATTTTGATGAGTTGATTGGAGTATATATTGTTGGCTGAAACATCCATGAACATGCTAAATCTTCCATGACCTAGAATGGGTTTAGTGAGAGAAAGTTGATTAGGCATGGACTTAATGATGATTTAAGCATGAAATGATGATATTAAGCATGTATAGATGATTCTAAAATGCTTTTGTGAAATCCATATGTTTGAATTGATGATGAATGAAAATAGGCATATGAGGTATATGATGAAATGCCTTCGTGAAAGAGGTTGATGAAATTAAGGCATTGCGAGATTAATGTCGGTTCAATATGAATTAGTAGACTTGATGAATCTAAAGGATTCTCAAGAAATGAAAAGAACAATCGAAATGGACTGTCAGACCCGTATTTTTATGTAGCTTGTTCCTTATGATTTATACATGTACAGACATGTATTGAGTTATTTAAATCATAAGAAGAGTATTTACTAGATTTAAGTGTTAGTGAAATGCTTTAACACTTAAAATCTACATAAAGGCCTAATGTGAGCTATGAGGGCTACAAGTTAAACCGAATGGATCTAAATCATTCTAACTGAAGAGAAGAACTTATGATGTGAAAATATAGAAAGTTCATGAAGGAAAGTCAATTTGATTTGGTCCCGAACACATAGAGGTAGAGTAAATGCCAAAAAGGGGGTAAAACAGACTTTTAAGTCGTTCAAGGTGTTTTAGGTATATTCACTTCCTGTAAACGGCCAAAACGTAAAGACGAGAGTGTAAAACATAAGATATGACACTTTCAAAATTTTGAGAAAAAATCAACTTTATCAATGATTAAGGAAAAAGTCAACTATAGTTAAGAAAAGTGGACTTTTACCATAGTTGAATAACCATGGTTAGGAATTAACCTAAGTATGGAGAAAAAATTGAGAAAAAATAATTTTAGCAAGAATACAAGATATTTATCCTCTGAAGTAAGGAAAATTTATTTGGATGAATTTCAGATTTAATTTAATGGTTAAAAACGCAATAGGCCAAAGTTGGAAATTTTAAAGCCCATTAAGGTATCATAAGTATAGGCCGAATTTGGAAAGCCCAATGGGTCGAATTGTTGGGCCAATTTGTGAGCCCCATATTGAGACAATTGAAGGCCCAATAGGTAGTAAAAATTTCAGCCTAAAATTGTCAGACCCAGATTTTTTGTAGCTTGTACCTTACGATTCCTATGTGTATGAACACTATGTAATTATAGTTAAATCATAAGAAGAGTATTTACTAGACTTAAAGTGTTAGTGAAATGATTTAACATGCAAAAGCTACATAAAATGCCTAATGTGAGTGATGAGTATCACAGGCTAAACCGAGTTATTCTAAATCATTTTGACTGAAAATAAGAACTTAAAACAAGAGAGCATAGAGAGCTCATGAAGGAAAGTCAGCTTGATTTAGTCCTAAACATACAAATCGAGAGTAAAAGCTAAAAAGGGTAAAATGGACCTTTTTGGCAAGAAAAGGTGTTTCGGGTGAAATTAACCACCGGGAACGATTGAAACATAAAGAAGAGAGTGTAAGACATAAGATATGACACTTTCGAAATTTGGAGAAAAAGTCAACTTGGTCAATGGTTAAGGAAAAAGTCAACTATAGTTAAGAAAGTGGACTTTTACCATAGTTGACTAATCATGGTTAAAAATTAACCTAAGGGTGGAGGAAAATTTGGGGAAAAATATTCTTGGCCAGAATACAAGATAATCATCCCCAGAAGTAAGGAAAATTTATTCGGAAGGATTCCAGAATAAATTTAATGGTTAAAAACGTAATGGGACTAAGGTGAAAATTTTAAAGCCCATTAAGGTATACTAAGCGTATATCGAAATTCTTAGGTCCTTTAGATCGAATTGTTGGACCAATTGATTGGCCAAATTTTGAGACAATTAAAGGCCCGAGACATAGTAAAAATTTCAGCCCGAAAGCCCATTTAGAAAGCCCAAACCGAGAAGCCAAAATGGAAAAGCCCATGAGATAAATATCTAACAATAGTCAAAGTTAACTATGACTCATAAGGTGACTCATAAGGTGACTCATGTCTAAGGTTTGGAAAGTCAAGTATAATGGCTGAAAAGTAAGGGTTAATGGCTAAGTAAGTGGCTTATAAATTCAGCCACACCATTGTCATCTTCATCACACCAAATCCGGCTAGAAGAAGAAACCATTGAAACATATTTTCCAAGCTTTCTCTCACTAGAAATCACTAGGAATTAGGCATATTTGGAACTTGCATTCTTCATAGAAGTTGTTCCAAATTGAAAGGAGATTGACATATGTTGGAATTGGCTATCAAGGAGCCATAGAGTGCAAACCGAGAGCCTCCAAAGTTTTGGCCAAAGGGTGAACACAACAATTGGTATATTTTCTAATTTCCAATTTCATATATGTTAATGTATGATTGATTTTAAGTATGTTGATATATGTTTTAAGCATTGAAACATATTAAATCACCATGAAGTGGGTTAGGCCGAGAGTGAGTAATGGGATATTGAATTATGTCAATATGATTTTAAGACATAAATGGATTAGTGTACATGTATTAATGTTAATGGTGTAATTAGAATCAATGGAATTGATTAATTAATACATGTAATTTGTTGGCAATCAAGGTGTTTGATAAAATGCCTAAATGAACTATAGGATGATTGGTAATGTTGCCTACCAAGTGTTTGTGAAAATGCCTAAGTGAAATTGGCTAAATAATAGGCATGGATGGCATGCCATGGTGAAACCGAGGACTGGGTAGCTCTCGGCCATGGCATGTGGCTGAGAGGCCCAATGGGCCAACCCCAAATATTTTAGGCCCAATAGAGTGTAATGGGCCTAGAACAAGCCCAATAAGAGTTGGTGGGCCCCACAAGCCCAATAGGCCCAACAAAAGTGAATAGTAAATGAAAATGGGCTTAAGGCCTAGTTAGGCCCATTAAGGATTTTTAAGGCCCATTAAGGGAAAATAGACTATATTAATGTCTAATACAGTAGGAAAATTATAATTAACCTGAGGAATGGTTATTTACAGCTCCGGAGTTTACATTGAGAGCTGATCGGACTGCGAGATTGAGCAGCACCGAGGAAGTGAGGTCACTTGACGTGATCCGAGGTAAGGGACTTTTGCGAGTAGTTAGAGATACCTGCATGTATTTTCGTCTACTTTTACATACACTTAAAAACTCTGAGGGTTAGAGAAAGTGAATAATAATTATTGCGACCCGATAGTGGCAAATTACGATTTTGCCCCTAGTTAGTCAAAAAGTCAACTTTTGTGAAAAGTTGTAAAAAGCATGGAAACTATTATTGTGAATGTTTAACTGCTGTTTAGCATGAAAATAAATAGATGGGCTAATGATTTAAGGTTGATGTGACTTAAGCACATTTTATAGTGCTGATTTTAATATTTTGTAAACAATCCCTTTTTAAAGAGCCATCTATCATATTATGTGAGAATGAATCGTGCTAGAGCACAACTCGCACTGGATTTCATATGTTTTCCACATACATTAGTGCTGGATTTTGATACGCACTAGATTTCCATGACATGCATGATAGAGTACTGGAGTTCTTACTCGTACTCAGTTTTATATGATATATGCATGACAGAGTGCTAGAGCGATTAGCTCGTACTCGAGTTTTACATGAGATACATGACAGAGTACTGGAGCGTTGCTCGTACTCGATTCTTCATGGTTTATACATGACATAGTACTGGAGCTATTGCTCGTACTTGATTTGATGATATGTGCATAGCATGGTACTGGAGCTATTGCTCGTACTTGATTTAATACATGAACTATGCATTGACCTAGTTGCTAGAGCTTTACTCGCACTAGAGTTGAGTTTGTGATGTGAAACAGTGTTTGAGCGGAGTGTCGACTATGAGTCGCACTCAAAGGCGCGCACTGTATGTGATATATAATACATGTTACAAACCGATGCCCGCATCCTTGTGTGACTGAGTGTCACATTATGTGAGAGGATAGCCGCATGAGGGTATTAGAGATGTTGTATGATATTCCACAGGTACGAGGGCTAAGACCTATGGCAGGCACCCTGACTGTGAGGTAGGGTCCACAGGTGTACTTTGTACCGTCCATGTGGCACGAGGTGTACTCTGTACCGTGTGTTGTTGTGGAGTTAAGGAGGATAAATCTGGCGGTTGTCATGGACTGACCCCCCTCCCATTGCAGCAGTGATGCCTTGCACACCGAGTACTATGTTGCTTGGGATCACATTTCGGATATGATCATAGTCCAGGATACTATTTACATTTAACCACAGAGTCTCACATGATATATCACATTGATTAACTGATTTAAATTGCGAACAGACCTGAGGGATGGGTCGGACTCTGATTTTGTGATGTGAATTATTTAATGCCATATTTATTGTGATTTAAATATACATGGCATGATTTACATAGAGGCATGATTTATATACGATGTATTGATTTTGCACTACATGCCTACATTTGAGAAAGAAAGCATGATTTTCTGTACATGGGATTTAATTTGTACAAGTATATATATTATATTTCAAGACATGCTTTTAAAGTGAATAAAGGAAATAACGTTTTCAAAGCATAGCATTATTTTGAGTAGATAGTGTAGATATCTACTTGCTTGCCTGATTTCCTTACTGAGCGCGTTGTATGCTCACCCCCCTTTTTCTTTACATCTCTCTACAGAGCGTCAGTAAGGCGTGAGCTATCGAGGGATAGTATTCCTGAGTCCACTGCTAGTTCCTATCGATCGCTAGGTATACCTATTATGTACAGTTGTGTATCTAAGCATAGAAACAGCACAGTGATGTATACGTTATATATTATGGGGAATGTATTCGTATTAGACTTTATATAAATCTCACATGTATTATAAAGCAGTTACAGTCAGTAATAATATATTGACATGTATGTATAATAATGGATATATGGTAAGCGAGGAGTCTGACATCGAATCACAGCCCAACCATTGAAGAGAGGAAAGGTAAGTTAAAAATGCAAAAAATTTGTAGTAATTTTGGTTAAAGTCATAGATTAAGAACGGGTCTTAAAAGAATGGTATCAGAGCCGAGGTTGGTCTGATGTGAGTCGGTGCTAGAAAAATAGAAAAGTGTACATCCCCATAGTACTGTGCTGTGTTTAGATATAATTGTGTATATCAGATAGGAGACGGACTAATTCATTATTATGAATGCAGGAACTTTGCCTATATGGCAAATACGCATAGTGGTAGAGGTATGAGAGGTAGGGCTCGAGGCCGGGGAGATAGACCCAGGGACGAGCCGCTGCCGGACCATTACCTACGCATGAGACTCCAGGTGCTACTGAGGCACCCGAGTGTGCAGAGATGCGCTTCACGAGATTAGAGCGTTGTCTCGAGATTATTATCGAGATACTAGCACAGACAATGCCAAGTAGGCAGAGACAGGAGGCAGGAGCTACGACAGGAGAGGCAGTTGCCCCTGATACACCTATAGAGACAGCTGATGCACAGAGGACTGTAGATACTCCTACACCCCCACCGGTTTCAGGCGGTAGTGGATTAGGATATAGATGTCATCTGCATCGGTTGCGAGAATTCCAGAAGTTTAGACCGCCATCCTTTAGTGGGGTCAAAGACCCAGTGGCTGTTGAGGAGTGGTTAGCAGAGCTGGAGAAGCTTTACTGATTCTTTGAGTGTACGACCTCGGAGATCCTCGCGTTTACTGCGTTCCTACTGAAGGGAGCTGCAGAGCATTGGTGAAGTCCACCCGACCTATATTGAGATCCCGACACACAGACATTAGTTGGGATATATTTCGGGAGGCCTTCAGGAGGCAGTTTGTTCCCGACACCGCACAGCAGAAACTACAGGCAGAGTTTTTAGGACTAAACCAGGGGAGTCTATCTGTGGACGAGTATGAGACTCGATTCCTATCCCTAGGAAGATATGACCCGGATACCATGTACAGTTAGACCAGGAAGGTCCACAGGTTTATTGACGGGTTGAGGCTGGTGCTACGGTCCAAGTTGGTCCCATTAGACATAGTGACCTATGAGGAAGCAGTGCGCAGGGCGCAACTGTGTGAGCAGGATTACGACAGGAATGCTTCTGAGTTTGGGAAGTTTAGCCATAGCCGAGATATACAGAAGAAGAGGTCGGTTAGAGATTTCAGTTATCGAAGAGGGAGGAGACTCTTCGGTAAGAGATCACGGGTAGAGGAGGCACAAGAGAGATATGCTAGACCTCCTACTTATCCGACTATAGCCCCAGCAAAGGGCATTGTCATAGGAGGACAGAGACCTGCTGTTGATCAGTGCAGAAGGTGTGGTAAATAACATGGAAGTAGACCGTGTCCGCTAACTCCTATTGTGTGTTTCCGATGTGGGAAACAAGGGCACATTGCTAGAGAGTGCCCAGAGACATTTGTGACTGCACCACTGAGGGGCAGGGAACCTGATAGAACCCCAACTGGTACGTCTGCTCAGAGAGGTAGAGCGACGGCAGAAGAGAAAGGGAAACAAGTGATGGGTCAAGGGCGAGTACATGCTTTGGACCAGGGGATAGCTGATGATTCATCGGATGTGATTCGAGGTAACATCCTGATTTATGATATTGAAGCATATGTTTTAATTGATCCTGGTGCCACGCATTCTTTTGTATCGCCTTCATTTGCATGTAAATTAGCAAGACATGTAGAGCGTACACCTTTATGTATGATGATATTGATTAGTACGCCTATGAATAGTAGTCAAGTTGTAGAATATGTATTTAATGACTGTAAGTTGAGAGTAGGGGATAAGGAGATGACAGCCAATCTAATATTACTAAGTATGAGTGACTTTGATATAATATTAGGAATGGATTGGCTATCTACAAACCATGCTGTTTTAGATTGTTATGCTAAGACAGTTATGTTCCCTAACCCTACTAGATTTGTTGTAAAGTTTAATAAGAATAAATGAAAGGAGTAGTTATGATTATTACGTGATTACTGATTTAGAAAACCTTCAACATATCAAGGTTTCATTGCGTACGTGGTAGATATGGATAAGGCACATCCGGAGTTGTCAGTTATTACAGTGGTCAGTGAGTACCCAGATGTTTTCCCAGATGAATTGCCAGGATTAACACCAGACAGAGAGATGGAGTTTTGTATAGATCTGGTACCTGGTACGGAGCCTATTTCGAGACCACCATATCGCATGGGCTTAGTTGAGCTGGAGGAGCTCAAGAGACAGTTACAGGAGCTGTTGGATAGGGGTTTTGTTCGACCGAGTGTTTCACCTTGGGGAACACCGGTTCTATTTGTGAGGAAGAAGGATGGGAGCCTCCGATTGTGTATAGACTACCGATTGTTGAATAAGGCCACCATCAAGAATAGATACCCCCTTCCACGTATTGACGACTTGTTAGATCAGCTTCAGGGAGCACAGGTTTTTTCCAAGATTGACCTGAGGTCTGGGTACCATCACCTGAAGGTTCGGAGTGGAGATGTACCCAAGACAGCATTTCGTACCCGATATGGCCACTATGAGTTCTTGGTCATGCCATTCGGATTGACGAATGCTCCAACTGCTTTCATGGCTTTGATGAACGATGTGTTCAAGCCATATTTGGACCGGTTTGTTATCGTCTTTATCGATGACATATTGGTGTATTCGAGATCCAAGGAGGAGCATGAGGAGCACCTCGTGTTGCAGACGCTACGAGATCATGAGTTATATGCTAAGCTCAGTAAGTGTGACTTTTGGTAGTCACAGATCTCGTTTTTGGGACATGTTGTATCGAGAGATGGTGTATCAGTTGATCCATCTAAGATAGAGGCTGTAGTTCAGTGGGAACAGCCGAGGACAACCACCGAGATCAGGAGTTTTCTGGGTTTAGCTGGATACTATCGGAGATTCGTTGAGGGATTTTTGAAATTGGCTGCTCCGTTGACACGTCTTACTCGAAAGAGTGCACCGTTCATATGGAACGAGGATTGTGAGAAGAGTTTTGAGGAGTTGAAGCGTCGATTGACCACCGCTCTGATTCTCACTATCCCTACCAGCTCAGGAGGATTTGCAGTGTATATCGATGCTTCGCATCAGGGACTGGGCTGCATATTGATGCAGGATGGGAAGGTAGTTGCTTATGGATCTAGACAGCTGAAGGATCATGAGAAGAACTATCCGACCCATGATTTGGAGCTAGCAGTAGTAGTGTTTGCGTTGAAGGTATGGCGCCACTACTTATATGGCGAGAAGTTCCAGATATTTACCGACCACAAGAGCCTCAAGTATCTATTCTCACAGAAAGAGCTGAACATGAGACAGAGAAGACGGCTAGAGCTTCTGAAGGACTACGATTGCGAGATACTTTATCATTCGAGTAAAGCTAACGTTGTAGCTGATGCCTTGAGCAAGAAGAGCCTGGGGATGGTATCGTATATGATGGTTAGGGAACATGATTTGCTAGAGCAGTTTGATAGCCTCAGTTTGGGAGTCGTGCCTTCTGACATGGATACAGACTATGTGATAGCTAGTCTACGATTGGAGCCGGATCTGTTGGACAGGATCAGAGTGGCTCAGCAGACTGACCCATTTTGTATGGATGTGAGTAGTCAGATGCAGAAGGGCACCGTGACTGACTTTGAGTTGAGTTCTAATGGACTACTGAGGTTCAGAGGCAGATTGTGTGTTCCCGAGGATCCAGGACTCAGGAGATTGATATTGGCGGAAGCTCATTCGTTGAGGTATATGTTACATCCGGGGAGTAACAAGATGTATCAGAACCTCCGGAAGGTATACTGGTGGTCGGGTATGAAGAGAGATGTAGCAGACTTCGTGGCAAAGTGTCTCATATGTCAGCAGGTGAAGGTAGAGCATCAAAGACCTGCAGGATTATTGCAGCCTCTACCTATACCGACATGGAAATGGGAGCATATCACCATGGATTTCGTGATAGGTTTACCAAGAACCCGCAGGAATCACAATGCTATATGGGTGATCGTCGACAGACTGATGAAGTCAGCCCACTTCCTAGCTATGAGAGCTACCGATACTCTGAGTTCATTAGCAGAACTGTACGTACGCGAGGTAGTGAGGTTAGATGGTGTACCAGTGAGCATAGTCTCTGATAGGGATTCTCGCTTCACATCCCACTTTTGGGGACATTTTCAGGAAGCCATGGGAACCCAGTTGAGTTTGAGCACCGTTTTCCATCCTCAGACAGATGGTCAGTCAGAGAGGACTATACAGACTCTGGAGGATATGTTGAGAGCATGTGTGCTAGATTATCGAGGCTCCTAGGATGACCACCTACCACTAGCCGAGTTCGCCTACAACAACAGTTATCATTCGAGTATCGGGATGGCACCGTATGAGGCTTTGTATGGCTGTAGAGGTCGTTCCCCTATTGGATGGGAAGAAGTGGGTGACCGTAAGATTTTCGCTCTTGACATGGTTACGCAAGCATCTGAGGACGTCCGCCTGATAGTAGAGAGACTGAGGACAGCTTAGAGCAGACAGAAGAGTTATACCGACAGGAGACGTAGGCCACTAGAGTTTGCAGTTGGTGAATCCGTGTTTTTGAGAGTTTCTCCTTCCAAGGGCATATCGAGATTCGGGAATAGAGGGAAACTAAATTCTGGCTATATTGGACCCTTTGAGATACTTGATCGAGTGGGAGATAAGGCGTATAGGTTGGCATTGCCACTGGACTTATCAGGTGTCCATAACGTCTTCCACATATCGATGCTTCGGAAGTATCACCAGGATCCGGCACATGTGATTAGTTACGAGCCTTTGGAGCTCCGAGAGGACATGTCATATGTTGAGAAACCGATTCGGATATTGGATAGGAAGGAGAAGGTATTGAGATCGAAGACCATCGGATTAGTGAAGATTCTCTGGCAGCATCATACTTCAGAGGAAGCTACTTGGGAGCTAGAGAGTCTGATGCGAGAGAAGTACCCTCACCTATTTGATGACTGACTTGGTTCTAATTTAGAGGACCAAATTTTCTGAGTGGGGGAGGATTGTCAGACCCAGATTTTTTGTAGCTTGTACCTTATGATTCCTATGTGTATGAACACTATGTAATTATAGTTGAATCATAAGAAGAGTATTTACTAGACTTAAAGTGTTAGTGAAATGATTTAACACGCAAAAGCTACATAAAATGCCTAATGTGAGCGATGAGTATCACAGGCTAACCCGAGTTATTCTAAATCATTCTGACTGAAAATAAGAACTTAAAATAAGAGAGCATAAAGAGCTCATGAAGGAAAGTCAGCTTGATTTAGTCCTGAACATACAAAACCGGAGTAAAAGCTAAAAAGGGTAAAATGGGCCTTTTTGGTGAGAAAAGGTGTTTCGGGTGAAATTAACCACCGGGAACGATTGAAACATAAAGACGAGAGTGTAAGACATAAGATATGACACTTTCAAAATTTGGAGAAAAAGTCAACTTGGTCATTGGTTAAGGAAAAAGTCAACTATAGTTAAGAAAGTGGACTTTTACCATAGTTGACTAATCATGGTTAAAAATTAACCCAAGTGTGGAGGAAAATTTGGAAAAAAATATTCTTGGCCAGAATACAAGATAATCATCCCCAGAAGTAAGGAAAATTTATTCGAAAGGATTCCGAAATAAATTTAATGGTTAAGAACGTAATGGGCCTAAGGTGAAAATTTTAAAGCCCATTAAGGTATACTAAGCGTATATCAAAATTCTTAGGTCCTTTAGACCGAATTGTTGGACCAATTGATTGGCCAAATTTTGAGACAATTAAAGGGTCGAGACATAGTAAAAATTTCAGCCCGAAAGCCCATTTAGAAAGCCCAAACCGAGAAGCCCAAATGGAAAAGCCCATGAGATAAATATCTAACCATAGTTAAAGTTAACTATGACTCATAAGGTGACTCATAAGGTGACTCATGGCTAAGGTTTGGAAAGTCAAGTATAATGGCTGAAAAGTAAGGCTTAATGGCTAAGTAAGTGGCTTATAAATTCAGCCACACCATTGTCATCTTCATCACACCAAATCCGGCTAGAAGAAGAAACCATTGAAACATATTTTTCAAGCTTCCTCTCACTAGAAATCACTAGGAATTAGGCATATTTGGAACTTGCATTCTTCATAGAAGTTGTTCCAAATTGAAAGGAGATTGACATATGTTGGAATTGGCTATCAAGGAGCCATAGAGTGCAAACCGAGAGCCTCCAAAGTTTTGGCCAAAGGGTGAACACAACAATTGGTATATTTTCTAATTTCCAATTTCATATATGTTAATGTATGATTGATTTTAAGTATGTTGATATATGTTTTAAGCATTGAAACATATTACATCACCATGAAGTGGGTTAGGCCGAGAGTGAGTAATGGGATATTGAATTATGTCAATATGATTTTAAGACATAAATGGATTAGTGTACATGTATTAATGTTAATGGTGTAATTAGAATTAATGAAATTGATTAATTAATACATGTAATTTGTTGGCAATCAAGGTGTTTGATAAAATGCCTAAATGAACTATAGGATGATTGGTAATGTTGCCTACCAAGTGTTTGTGAAAATACCTATGTGAAATTGGCTAAATAATAGGCATGGATGGCATGCCATGGTGAAACCGAGGCATGGGTAGCTCTCGGCCATGGCATGTGGCCGAGAGGCCTAATGGGCCAAGCCAAAATATTTTAGGCCCAATAGAGTGTAATGGGCCTAGAACAAGCCCAATAAGAGTTGGTGGGCCCCACAAGCCCAATAGGGCCAACAAAAATGAATAGTAAAATGAAAATGGGCTTAAGGCCTAGTTAGGCCCATTAAGGATTTTTAAGGCCCATTAAGGGAAAATAGACTGTATTAATGTGTAATATAGTAGGAAAATTATAATTAACTTGAGGAATGGTTATTTACTGCTCCGGAGTTTACATTGAGAACTGATCGGACTGCGAGATTGAGCAGCACCGAGGAAGTGAGGTCACTTGACGTGATCCGAGGTAAGGGACTTTTGCGAGTAGTTTGAGATATCTGCACGTATTTTCGTCTGCTTTTACATTCACTTAAAAACTCTGAGGGTCAGAGAAAGTGAATAATAATTATTGCGACCAGATAGTGGCAAATTACGATTTTGCCCCTAGTTAGTCAAAAAGTCAACTTTTGTGAAAAGTTGTAAAAAGCATGAAAACTATTATTGTGAATGTTTAACTGCTGTTTAGCATGAAAATAAATAGATGGGCTAAAGATTTAAGGTTGATGTGACTTAAGCACATTTTATAGTGCTGATTTTAATATTTTGTAAACAATCCCTTTTTAAAGAGTCATCTATCATATTATGTGAGAATGAATCGTGCTAGAGCACAGCTCGCACTGGATTTCATATGTTTTCCACATACATTAGTGCTGGATTTTGATACGCACTAGATTTCCATGACATGCATGATAGAGTACTAGAGTTCTTACTCATACTCAGTTTTATATGATATATGCATGACAGAGTGCTAGAGCGATTAGCTCGTACTCGAGTTTTATATGAGATACATGACAGAGTACTGGATCGTTGCTCGTACTCGATTCTTCATGGTGCTCGTACTTGATTTGATGATATGTGCATAGCATGGTACTGGAGCTATTGCTCGTACTTGATTTAATACATGAACTATGCATTGACCTAGTTGCTAGAGGTTTACTCGCACTAGAGTTGAGTTTGTGATGTGAAACAGTGTTTGAGCAGAGTGTCGACTGTGAGTCGCACTTAAAGGCGCGCACTGTATGTGATATATAATTCATGTTACAAACCCATGCCCGCATCCTTGTGTGACTGAGTGTCACATTATGTGAGAGGATAGCCGCATGAGGGTATTAGAGATGTGGTATGATATTCCACAGGTGCGAGGGCTAAGACCTATGGCAGGCACCCTGACTATGAGGTAAGGTCCACGGGTGTACTTTGTACCGTGCATGTGGCACGAGGTGTACTCTGTACCGTGTGTTGTTGTGGAGTTGAGGAGGATATAGTTGGCAGTTGTGATGGACTGACCCCCCTCCCATTGCAGCAGTGATGCCCCGCACACCGAGTACTGTGTTGCTTGGGATCACATTTCGGATATGATCATAGTCCATGATACTATTTGCATTTAACCACAGAGTCTCACATGATATATCACATTGATTGACTGATTTAAATTGCGGACAGACCTGAGGGATGGGTCGAACTCCGATTTTGTGATGTGAATTATTTAATGCCATATTTATTGTGATTTAAATATACATGGCATGATTTACATAAAGGCATGATTTATATACGATGCATTGATTTTGCAGTACATGCCTACATTTGAGAAAGAAAGCATGATTTTCTGTACATGGGATTTAATCTGTACAAGTATATATATTATATTTCAAGACATGCTTTTAAAGTGAATAAAGGAAATAACGTTTTCCAGGCATAGCATTATTTTGAGTAGATAGTGTAGATATCTATTTGCTTGCCTGATTTCCTTACTGAGCGCGTTGTATGCTCACCCCCCTTTTTCTTTACATCTCTCTACAGAGCGTCAGTAGGGCGAGAGCTATCGAGGGATAGTATTCCTGAGTCCACTGCTAGTTCCTATCGATCTCCAGGTATACCTATTATGTACAGTTGTGTACCTAAACATAGAAACAGCACAGTGATGTATACGTTATATATTATGGGGAATGTATTCGTATTACACTTTATATAAATCTCACATGTATTATTGTCACGACCCAAATTACCTAAAAATCAGAGTAAATTCTTCACTTTTTCATTTATTATTTAATTCTCACCTTTCTCTCATCGTGACCATCCTACAAACAGTTGGGCTATGATTCGGTGTTAGTCACCTCACACCATTTACCATTCCATTTTCATAATCATATATCAGAGTTCACTATCCTTTTGACTTTAAATAAATACATACTCAATGGTATTTACATGACTCTACATCCCCGACATAATATACGTTTACAGTACTGTACATTACATATTTAGATACAAAACCATAAAAATGTGTATACCTGACTCTCGATGGGAAGCAGCAAATACCAAACATGCAAGTCCTCAGCCGCTCAATAACTATTGCAAGTGCTCTGAAAAGATGGAAAATTAAGGGGGGTGAGCAAACCACACGCTCAGTAAGGCAATTATGCAAGTAAGTAGATAGCTCCACTATCTACATGCTCATAATGCCAAGCCCTTAAATCCATTTCTTTTCATTTAAAATTTCACGCACAAAGTCATGCATATTCAATGCCATAGTTTATCCAAAACTATTTGTGCATATATAAATCATATAATTCATGTATTCAAAGCATTTTATGTGACATCATTAAATCATATTAAGCATGAATTTAATCAAGATCATGCAGTCTTTCATGTCATGTAAGACAAATCATGGATTTCAATTGAAAGCATGAAAAACTTCACATGCTACTGCATTTAAATCAATACATTAAAACTGCAGTAAAAACTAACCCTTCCGGGTCAATCAACTCATAAAACAATCTCATAATTCCATTTCAAACTCATAAAACAATTCGTTAAATTTTCATTATAAAACTTCGGTTATAAAACCACCCTTCTTTCAGGGTCACATATCATAAAATCATAAGAAATCATAAATTCGTCAAATCGGGGGCCTGACCCCTCCTTCGGGTCTACCCTGGTCTAACAGACCACAAGTTATATCATGTGAGACAATCAGGTAATTATCAGTAACATCGAGGACTATGGCCATATCCTAGTGATCCCTGGCAACACGGTACCTAGTGTGCGGGGTATCACACCTGAAACGGGAGGTGGGTCGTCCTACTCGCCAGAACAGCATAACACCAGGATTGCGAGGGCAAGGCTTGCTACCTCGTGGCTAATGCCACTCCACTCCAACAATCCCCACGGTACAGCGTACTCCGCGTGAAATACATGGTACAACGTACTCCGTGAACCCAAGCTCAGTCAGGGGTGCCTGTAATAGGTCTTATCCACCCAAATCATCTCTGTCTCAGAATGCACGTGTGAGCATATCATCTCACTGTGACACACAGTCTACAGGAGGCTCCAACACGGCTATACGCATGTAATATAATTCCCTGTGCAAGCGAAGCTCAAGCACGGCTCCATGCATATTCATGATATCAGAAAAACCTCGTGCGAGCGAAGCTCTAGCACGGTTTCATAAAAATCAGTAAAATCTGCGTACGAGCAGCGCTCCAGTACGACTTAAACTGATTATAATTTCAAGTAAAATCCTCGTACGAGCAATGCTCTAGTACGGATATGTAAAACAACTCAGTGAAAACCTCGTACGAGAAAACTCCAGTACGACATTCAAATGAATTATGAAAACCATATAAAACTTTGTGCGAGCAACGCTCCAACACAAATGAATGCTCAAGTAAATCAAATCTCGTGCGAGTTACACTCCAGCACGGCTTTATGCATAATTAAATCAAATCTCGTGCGAGTTACACTCCAACACGGCTTTATGCAATATCAAATCAAAATAGGATGCGAGCTAAGCTCCAGCATCTCTCATGCATGTCAAATCATTAAAACTAGTGCGAGCAATCGCTCCAGCACCATTTTATGCATACCATGTCAAAACAAATCAAAACATGTCAAAACATGTCAAAACAGAGTGCGAGCTAGGCTCCAGCAACTCTCATTTCACAATAATAAAAATCAGTGCGAGCACCATGCTCTAGCACATTTCATGCATATGATGTCACACAAGTCGGTGCGAGCAAGTGCTCAAGCACATTTATGCACAATCACAAACGTAGATATAGTGCGAACTACGTGTCGGCACCATCTGTTTCCATATAAACTTGATAGTTGGCCGTTTTCCAAAGAAATTTCCATTTAAATATTAATAACACCTACGTAGTGTTATTTTGGAAAACTTATGCAATTATTGGCCAATCTATCGATTTACTTTGATTAAAATCAAGAAAATTCCTTAATCATAAAAATCCTTAAATCATGCATTTCATGCATGTCATGCTTTCACCATCCTTAGGTGAACTTCCCTCAATAGGGGTAAAATAATCTTTTCACCTATTTCGATCCTTAAAATCATTCAAACCATTTTTTAGCACCTTTATACAATATTAATGTATACATACAAAATCAGTGTATATAAAAACTATTTAAAGTACGCGTAGCTACCTCTAGCTACTCACATAATTCCCTTACCTCATTTTTCTGTACAGTCTGACCTTTACACCGATGTCTCGTCACGCAGTCCGATTTGCTCCGAATCAAAATCAAATCTTCGGCACTGCAGATAAATGTTCATCAGGTCAAACACAATACAATTTAATTGTATTTCACAATTTTTTGGGCTTAATTTAAATCATTGGGCCCGTTTCCCATTTTGGCCCGATTGCACCATAATGGGCCTTAATCGGCCTTAAGTTCGTTTACCACACTTTATCGATGCCTATTGGGCTCATTGGACCCATCAATATTTATTTAGCCTCGTTCTAAATTTTCGGATATCTCAATTTAATATTTATGACAATTTATCTCAATTTTCAAAATTTAATTCATTTATGCGGAAATTAAATCCGTAATTTATGCATTAAATATCAATCACGCATAACGATGCAAAATTATCGTAAATAAGGGTTACTTACCCGAGATTCCATGATAGTATGTGAATCGAGGCTGTCTCGAGCTCTCGGTTGATGCCAATTGTCGAGCTACACAATTAAATATATTTTCGGGTAAACTTTCAGTCGATTATTTATCAAATTAAATATTCCAAAAATTAAATCGGTCAATTTGATCGCTTACCGACTTACCCGAATCTCGATTGCATCACTGGAATTTTTTCCAATTTTTTCTCTTTTTCTTTTTCCCTTTTTCTTCTTTTTTTTCCTTCTCTTTTTGGCTGAACCGGTCCGGTCCGGTTCAACCCGGTTCGGACCGCCGGTTCGGTCTGGTTCGGTTTGGCCGGTTCAGTCCGGTTCGGCCTGTTCAGGCAACATTTGGTCGTGCCTGCGCCGTCCGCCCGGTTCCCGGCATGATTCCACCGCCGTTCGGTGCGCCATGGCCTGGGCTTCCTAAATCGAGCCTCGACTGGGGTCGAATCGCGGCCATCGCCGGCGAATCGAAGCTTCTCTCCCGTGGCCCTCCTCCATCGATCTGGCGTTTTTCGGCGACTTCGGGGCTCGTGGGTGTGCGGGTCGACTTCCTGGGGTGCCGATTGACCTTCGCCGGCCGTCTCCTCGCGTCGTTCGCCGGTGGTTGCGTCGGAGCCGACGATCTCTTCTTTCTCGCTCTCGGCTTCCTTTCTTTCTTCCCCATTCGTCCGCCGTTTGCCGCCGTCCGTCAGACCGTTCGGGGTGCTCGTGGCTCGGCTGGCCTCGCCTCTGGTCTGGGCCTCTGCCGATAGCCGGTGATCGGTGAGGCAGAAGGGGGTTTCCTCTGTTTCGGCTTCCTCAGAAAATCGTGTTTTCGCGATTTTCTGTTTTCTTTTTTTTATTTATTTATTTTTAAAATTATTTTATTCAATAAAATAATATTAAAATACACAAATATCTTTAAAAATTTATATTTTATTCATTTAATCACTAAATGAATTTATCGGTATTATTTCGACTTTTCGGTATATTTTTCGATTATTTTCGGGATTATTTTTCGATATGAAAATTTTGATTTATCCCAAATAAATTCATATCTTGATCAATTTAACCCGAAATTTAATTATTTCCTCATTATTGATCAAGATTTCTCAATCCCTTATTTTTAATTAAATTTTCTTGTCCCGATTAATACCGAATTTTGGTCTTTTGACCATTTTACCCTTGCATGTATTCGGGAATGCCATTTTAATCCTTTTGCATTTTTAAATGCACTCGAAAATATCAGGTCTTACAATTATAAAGCAGTTACATTCAGTAATAATATATTGACATGTATGTATGATAATGGATATATGGTAAGCGAGGAGTCTGACATCGAATCACAGCCCAACCATTGAAGAGAGGAAAGGTAAGTTAAAAATGCGAAAAATTTGTAGTAATTATGGTTAAAGTCATGGATTGAGAACGGGTCCTGACAAAAATCCCAAAGGAAAAGCCCAAACCGAGAAGCCCAATTGAAAGCCCATTAGTATAAGTTAAAAGCCATTAATGAAAGGTAACGAAGTCTAAAATGTTAACCATTACCTAAACTTTTTGGAAGTCAATTAAGGTGGCTGGATTTTAGCTTAATGACTAAGTAATGGAGTTATAAATACCAGCCAACACATAATCATCTTCATCCTTTCATTTTTGGCAAAGTGAAGAAACCATAACCGAAACGTTTTCTAAACTTTCTCTCATAGAAATCACTAGGAAAAAGGCATATTTGGAACTTACAATCTTCATGAAAGTTGTTCCAAATTGAGAGGAGCCATAGTGTGCAAACTGTGAGGCTTCAAAGTTTCGGCCAAGTGTGAACACAAATACGAGGTATAATTTCAAGCTTCCCACTTCATATATGTTAATCTATGAGTAATATAGAGTTGATTGGTATATGTTTTATGGATTGAAACACATGAAAACACTATGAACATGTGATGGCCGAAAGTTGATATATGAGTTTTGATAAATACCCATGTGATTTTAAGACATGTATAGGTTGATATGCATCTATACATGATTATGACATGGTTAGTTATAATCAATTTGTTCATATGGATGGTTGTATGATATGGCACATAAGGTGTTTGATAAAATGCCAACATGAACTATAGGAAAGGCTTAAGACATGCCAACCAAGTGTTTGTGAAAATGCCTAAGTGAATTTGGCTAAACAAATGGACATGGACGGCATGCTGCCATGGTGTGATCGACGGCATGGGATGCGCTCGACCATGGCATGTGCCCGAGAGGTACAATGGTCCAAGCCCAATTATTTTAGGCCCAATGTGATGTAATGGGTCTCGGATAAGCCCAATAAGAGTTGGTGGGCCCCACAAGCCCAGTAGGCCCAACGAAAATGAATAGTAAAATAGAAATGGGCTTAAGACATAGTTAGACCCATTAAGGTTTATTAAAGCCCATGAAGGGAAATAGATTGTATTTAATGTGAAATACAGTAGAAAAAATATAATTAACCTGATAAATGGTTCTATGCAGCTCTAGAGATTATTGGAGGAACGAATCGGACTGCTGGATCGAGCAGCGTTAAGAAAGTAAAATTTCTCGAGTGATTGCAGGTAAGGGACTTTTATGAGTAGTTAGAGATACCTGCACGTATTTTTGTCTGCTTTTACATTCACTTAAAAACTCTAAGGGTCAGAGAAAGTGAATAATAATTATTATGACTCGATAGTGGTAAATTACGATTTTACCCTTAGTTAGGAAAAAAGTCAACTTTTGTGAAAAGTTGTAAAAAGCATGGAAACCACCATTTTGAGTGTTTTACTGTTGTTTAGCAGAAGAATAAATAGATGGGCTAATGATTTTAAGCTTGATGTGAATTAAGCACACTTTATAGTGCTGATTTTGATGTTTTGAAAAACATCCCTTTTTAAAGAGCCATCTATCATATTATGTGAGAATAAATCGTGCTAGAGCACAACTCGCACTTGATTTCATATATTTTCCACATATATTAGTGCTGGATTGTGATTCGCACTAGATTTCCATGACATGCATGATAGAGTGCTGGAGTTATTAATCGTACTCAATTTTATATGATATATGCATGAGAGAGTGCTGGAGCGCTTAGCTCGTACTTGAATTTTACATGAGATACATGACAGAGTGCTAGAGCGTTGCTCGTACTAGATTCTTCATTATTTATACATGACATAGTACTGCAGCTATTGCTCGTACTTGATTTGATCAGTTTTGTGCATAGCATGGTACTGGAGCTATTGCTCGTACTTGATTTGAAACATGAACTATGCATTGACCTAGTTACTGGAGGTTTACTCGCACTAGAGTTGAGTTTGTGATGTGAAACAATGTTTGAACAGAGTGTCGACTATGAGTCGCGCTCAAAGGTGCGCACTGTATTTTATGTGATATATAAGATATGTTGAAAAACCATGCTTGATTTCCTCATGTAGACTGAGTGTCACATTATGAGAGGTTCGAATGTGGATTTAGAGAGTGGTATGATATTCCATGGTTTGAGTGCTAAGACCTATTGCATGCACCCCGACTGTGGTGTAGGGTCCACAGATTACGTTGTACCGTACGAGTGGCATTAGGTACATTGTACCATGTGGTGTTGTGGAGTTGAGGAGGTTATAGCTGGCGGTTGTGATGGACTGACCCCCTTCCCGTTGCAGCAGTGATTGCCCCGCATACCGAGTACTGTGTTGCCTGGGATCACCATTATATGATATGGCCACAGTCCAGGATATTATTGCATTTCACCACAGAGTCTCACATGATATATCACTTGACTGATTTATTTATAATACGGATAGACCTAAGGGATGGGTCGAAATCCGATTTTTTGTTGTGAATGATTTAAATGCCATATTTACTGTGATTTAAATATACATGGCATGATTTATCTAAAGGCATTGTGATATTATAAAGATGCATTATTTTGCACTACATGCCTACATTTGAGAACGAAAGCATGATTTCTGTACATGAGATTTAATCTGTACAAGTATATATATATATATTTAAAGATATGCTTTTAAAATAAGTTAAGGAAATTATGTTTTCGAGGCATAGCATTATTTTGAGTAGATAGTGTAGATGTCTACTTGCTTGCCTGATTTCCTTACTGAGCGCGTTGTATGCTCACTCCCCTTTTCTTTACATCTCTCTACAGAGTATCAGCAGTAGAGTGAGTGTGCTTGAGGGATAGTATTCCTGTTGTCCGCTGCTATTTCCTATCGATCGACAGGTATACATATTTTGTACGGTTATGTATCTAAACATAGAAACAACACAATGATGTATATGATATATATTATAGGGAATGTATTTGTATCAGATTTTATATGAGCTCACATACATTATAAAAGAAATTACAGTCAGTAGATAATGTATTGACTTGTATGTATGAAAAAGGATGAATGATATGGTAAGCGAGGATTCTGACATCGAATCACAGCCCAACCATTTATAATGAGAAAGATAAGTTAAAATGCAAAAAATTTGTAGTGGTTTTGGTTAAGTCAAGGAAGGGTCTTGACAGAATGGTATCAGAGTAGTGGTTGGTCTGATGTGAGTCGGTGTTAGAAAATAGGAAAGTGTACATCCCCATAGTACTGTGCTGTGTTTAGATACAACTGTGTATACCAGATGGGAGACGGACTAATTCATCATTGTGAATATAGGAACTATGCCTATATTGCAAATACTCGTAGTGGTAGAGGGACGAGAGGTAGGGCTTGAGGCCGTGGAGATAGGCCTGAGAGACGAGCTGTTATCGAACCATTACCTACCCGTGAGACTCCAGGTGCTACTGAGGTACCAGAGTGTGCTGAGATGCGCTTTACGAGATTCGAGCGTAGTCTAGAGATGATAGTAAAGATATTGGTACAGGCGATGCCAGGTAGGTAGGGACAGGAGGCAGGAATTGGGACAGGAGTGGCAATTGCCCCTGATACAGCTACACAACCAGCTCATGCACCACAGACTACAGATACTCCTACACCCCACCAGTTTTGGGTAGTAGTGGATTTGGGTACGGATGTGATCTGGATCGGTTGCGACAGTTCCAGAAGTTTAGACCTTCATCTTTTAGTGGGTTCAAGGACCCTGTAGCTGTTGAGGAGTGGGTTGCTGAGATGGAGAACCTTTATGGATTCTTAGTGTGTACGACATCGAAGATGGTCGCATTTGCTGCGTTCCTACTGAAGGGAGCTGCAGAGCATTAGTGGAAGTCCACCAGACCCATATTGAGAGCCCGACATACGAATATTAGTTGGGAGATATTTCAGGATACCTTTAGGAGGCAGTTTGTTCCCGATACCGCACAGTGAAAACTACAGGCTAAGTTTTTGGGACTGAACCAGTGGGTTTGTTCATGGACGAGTATGTGACTCGATTCCTATCCCTAGAGAGATATGACCCAGATACCATGTATAGTGAGGCCAGGAAGGTCCACAAGTTCATTAGAGATAGCTATACGTATGTTTCTTAGCTTCTGTGTGCAATTAAATACGATAGAGTATTTAGATATTGATATATCTACATGAAAACTAAGTATGAGAAAAAGCTTATATGCACGAATTGCATGCTTTCAGTATCTTTGTGGTGATAAGTTGTTTTGAAAATGTAAAAGGATAGATTGACTCTCGATTTAACTACTACCATAAAATGCATGTTTTTATTGAGTGGAAAGCATTTAACAATGATTGAAGGGAAATTGCCCTCTCACTCATACTTTGTGATTACTCAAAATGAATTCGGTCAGGGATACCGTTTTCACGTGAATGGAGCCGTCTATCGAATTTCTATGTGAACTTGTGCTAGAGCGAATGTGGCAACGATAGATTTACTAGCCTTGCTCGTACATCATTTTAAAAGGATTTTTTAGAAAACCAAACGGTGCTAGAGGTGAGTGTAAGCTGTGTGATCCACTCGAGAGCTCGTACTAGATTTTGGGAATCATGCTAGAGCCATCAAGTACTACTAAGTGATCTTACTCTGACTATGCTCGCATGTAATTTCCTAGACTTATAGTGATTTTAAATGAAATCATGCTAGAGGCCTTAGGTATGTTGTGTGATCTTATGTTGAGTTGGTCGCACGTGGTTTTATAAGCTTTCTGTGTGATGAGACAAAACCGTGCTAGAGGCCTTAGGTATGTTGTGTGATCTTGTGCTAAGTTGCTCGCACAAGGTCTTATAGTTTTTGTTGTGTGATAAGTAAAATCGTGCTAGAGGCCTCATGTATTGCTGTGTGATTGTATGTTGAGTTGCTCGCACGAGGTTTTATGATTTTTGTTGTATGATGAGTAAAATCGTGTTGGAGTCGTCATGTATTACTGAGTGATCTTGCACAGGCCTGCTCGCACGTGATGTTGAGACAATGGAAATGGGTGATTAGGATCCACAGGAGCACGATGTACCATGAGCGTTAGCCACAGAGTACGATGTGCAGTGATGTCTTCATGATTTCTTAGTGAGATGAGGGGATGGTTGATCCGCCTCCCCAAGCATGGGATTCCCGCACACCTGATCAGTGATTCCTTGAAATCCAGAATATGGCCATAAGTCCTTTTATCATTGTGATACGACATTATGTCGATACTGTGTGAGGTGACATATGTCCCCCTGCTGTGTGATACAGGGTGATATGATATCCCATACTATGTCTCATGTATATTGATTTTTACTAAGTGATTTGCTAAGTGCAAAGTAATTTCTAAGTGTGTACTGTGTGAATTGAAAAAGAAGCTGTGTGATTTTAAAGAGTATGTTGTGTGATTCTGGGTGACTTGAGAATGAAATATGCATATTCCCATCTAGCGAATTAATGGTTTCGCACCGATGGATGTTGTTTTAAAAGAATTGCATATGTTTTATAAGGGAAATAAATGTATATATTTTAAGCATGTAGATAGTATAGTTATCTACCTGCTTTCATATTTTCCTTACTGAGCGTGTTGGCTCACCCCTTTATTTTTCCTCCTCCACAAATTCTACGCAGTAGTGAGTTTATTGTAGTTGTTCCTGCTGCCGTGTTCTCCAGTTCTCCAGTAGTATGGAGGTATACACTCATGAGAAAATTTTGTATCCTGTAAAATTAGTGCACAGTAAAGTTATCTTTTGTACGAAAGGGATGTATATAATAGAAACTGATGTAAACGCTTCCGCATATATTTATAAAAGTATAGTTTCTATTTCATTTAATGAACTTAAATTATAAAATGGATGAGATGTGGATATGGATGTTGACTCACAGCCCAACTGTTAGTAGTATCGTAAGTCACGGGAAGAGGGTTGTGACAGTACACTCCAAAGTGGATCATTCAGTTTGATAATTTCCCTTATCATATAAATTTTATAATCCTTGTAATTACTTCTTCTGTTCTTCAAATCAATTGAAGCCATTCAGAATGGGGGTTTGAATACTTAGTTCAGTACCAAGTATTAAATCACCTCAAAACCTCATCCTTTTATCTAGAGGTAACTCTAATGGGTCATCCAAACATGTATCGAAAAACTCTCTATCTACAGGGGTGTCTCTTTACTCCGAACACGCCCTATATTTATCAATCATGTAAGCAGTATGACCTTTAAGTTCCATTTATACATTTTGTTCTGTAGTTCTTACTTCCAGTTATAAATACTCTATTCTTTATTAGATCTCTCTTCTGTCACTCTCTTTATCTTTCCCTTCTCTTGGTAACCTTAAAGATATACATTTCGTATCATCACAGTTGCGCCTTGCGTACTGTTTCCTTAAAATAATGTCAAATGGAGCTTCCCAAGCTCGTTTAGGGTTCTAGTATCTCCTACGAGTTTCTGGATTTCCTTCATTTCACAACTCCACGTACCGAATTATACTTCTCCAAAATCATAAATTTAGTTTCATATTCATTCTCGGGCTTGTCACCTTATATCTGATTTGATCTTTTCATCTATAATTGACATTGTATTATATCCAGGATGTGTTGCCAACTACAAACATCCAAGAATGTATCCCATATGACCCTTTAATTTCTAGTTCTTAGAGTAATCAGGGAAACTTCCACAAAGGTTTGGCTTCCCATTTTAATATCGACACTGCGGGAATTACCTTCCTTTCAGTGGTGTCCCTTAGAGTCCATATAATTTCTCTGATTCTTTAGCACATAAGTTGCAAAAGCAACTGTCTCGGTAGAGTTACTTCTAGAATCCTAGAGCTTTTTCATCTTATTTAACCAATCTTCCGAAGTCACTAAATTCTTAACCTTACTGAAAAAGAAACGGAGGCTCAATCTTTTGAAATTGCCTCAATCTAATATGTTCACAATCGTATCCTACAAATCCATATAGGTTTTCCAATTCATTTACTCCAGCTTTCCATTACAATTGACTCCAGTGTTTAATACTGTACTATTTTTCGTAACTGTCTCAGTCTTTCTCTAAGTCACAACTCAATCACTATCATCATCATTGTGTCGCTAACATTTAGCCGAACAATGTCATCACTGTTTGATATCTGCTCAAATCTTATATAGTGGACTCAAAAATTTCAGTTAAACTAAAAGGGTGTACATTCAGATGGGGGTTCACTAAATCTCTCGGGACCAATCTCTACGAGCTCGAGAAATAGTTCCTTTTCGTCAACTAATATGGTTGTAATACCAACTAGCCATAATTATCAGTTTTTCCTACATTCAATGACTCAATTTCTCAATAAAACACAGCCCAAGTATACCCATTTGTATCTAAACAATATACAGTAATACTGGGGATGTGAACATTTCATATTTTCTCTTACTCCTAATATCGACCCGTATCAAGCCAACCTTGATCTGATACCACTTCTTGTAATGACCCATTTTACTCTCACTTTTGCTGGTTGGGCTACGAGTCGATATCAGATCAGAAACCGTAAATGCGAGTACTAGATTTCATTTTTTGGTGACAAATTTAAACAAAATTGATCATCATAATTGTTCTTTCATGTCCACAATTCCCCAAACACATTTCTCTATACATTACTGTACTTGCAAAATATAGATACATATAAATGTCTATACCGGGTGAAAATTTATTCGACATACAAACACTCCCAGCTATTGATGAGGCTTTGTGGAGTAAAGTAAGGGGTGAGCTCAACATGCTCAGTAAGAAAAATCAAGCGACAGGTAGATAAATACACTATCTACAAAATATGGGCTTGAAG
This sequence comes from Firmiana major, assembly GCA_033439115.1. Taxonomy (NCBI): domain Eukaryota; kingdom Viridiplantae; phylum Streptophyta; class Magnoliopsida; order Malvales; family Malvaceae; genus Firmiana; species Firmiana major. Next base: position 34,079,081 of record CM065907.1, on the reverse strand, counting down.
TAATACCATACAGTTCAGTGTAGTATAGTGAAAATTACCATTTTTTCACAGTATCGGTAACACAGAAAACATTACTACAAAATATCAATTAAATCAAATGCAGTAAAATAAAACTCATTTAATATTAGAAATTCACTTTCATCAAACTCAGTTCAAATAAATCAAATAAGTGAGGCATGGTAGAATATTCATCATCCATAATCAAACAATAGGACAATTGGCCAATGTCAGTGACTCCGGGCAATCACAGGCTAGGTGTGCCAAGATGTCAAGTGTCGCGGGAGTGGTCAGCTACCCAATCGGCTTACTCATTTCTCTATTTCGAAAAAATATTGCACATCGTACTCACGTGCACATAGCACGATACATCGTACTCTATGGACCGGGTATCATTCTCAATTCACATTTCCATATAATTTTATTTCTAGTCACTTGGTACATCGTACTCACGTGCACATAACATGATACATCGTACTTTATGGACCTCCGCATTATTCACATTTCCATATATTTTTAATGCCTTCTTTGCCTCTAATCACGTGTGAGCAGGTACGTGTAAGATCACACAACAATACACGTCTGACAGGCACGGTTTATCAAAACACTTTAAAATCACATGCGAGCAGGTCAGTGCAAGTTCACACAGCAATACACGATGGCTGGCACAATTTTACTTCATGGCTTAGATCAAAATCCAGTGCGAGTCAGACTGTACGACACAGTCAGCATGCGCTTAAGTACATCGGTCCGTGTGATACAATTAACACGTGCTCTAGTACATCTCATTGAAAATTTTTCATAAACAGTACACGTGTCTTAAAATACATATAAAATTTCATTTGTTTCACGAAACAGTTCAAAATAGGCTGTCTAGAACAGTTTTAGCTTCAGATCACTTAAATCTCATTTTAGCGTGTAAAATAGATTAAAAGGGGATGGTCTGCTCCTTTTTCAGCAAAAAATTCATAAAACGTAGTCTTGGGTGCAAATCCGTAATTTTAGGTTTATTTCGTGATAATTTTAAAAAATACTCTAATATTTATTTAAATACACTAAAAAGGGCTATTTCGAAAAATCGAGACAATTCTAGGTTCCATAAAACTTATATCTAAATTTCAGGCAGTAAAATTTGCCTAGGGATTTTCTACATTCAGCGTATCAAAATTTCATTCTAAGATTCACAATCTCTAAATACACAGTAAATATACGCAGTATAATTTCGGCAGTTCCCAAGTAATTTTTTCTACAGCATAAATCAATATATATATTTCCTAAATTCATATCTACCAAAAATCATCGAAAAATACATGCATTCATCTCTAATAGCACAGCCCAATTTTTCTTACCTCGGTGTCTGCTCACAGTTCAGAATACTTCCGCACTGGAGTCAGTGGACCCGGTATACTCGGTTAATTTTTCTCCTCGGAGTTCTTTTACTGGCTTTTTCATTTTTTCTCCTTGTGTCTTTTTCACTACGTCCAATTATATTTAAATATATATATATATATTCTTTCTTCTTATTTTTTTTCTTTCTTTTGAATTTAAAGCTTTGCGCCAAATTCCTCCCTTCTTCTCTTCTCCTTCTTCTTTTTCTTCTCCTTCTTCTTTTTATTCTCCTTCCTCCTTCTTCTCCCTCTCTATTTTCCCTTCCACTGGTCATCCGAGGAGCTGTTCACCACCTCCTTCGTCTCATCGGTGAAACCACCATGCTCATCACCTCCGCTCCTTGCTTCAGCCACCATCATCATCATCATCATCATCATCGTCGCCTCCTCCAACCTCGATTCTCCTTAGCTCTCCCTATTGTTTCACTCAAACCAACCTCTTCCCCTCGGTATTTTCAGCCTTTTCATCTTTTCGGTACCACCATCACCGGCCTTAGGTCTCTACCATCACCATCAACTTAATGTCTCTATCTTCCTCTGTTTCTCCCTCTCTTCATTGTTTAATCTCAGCCAAACCTTCCCTCTCGGTTTGCTATCCCTTTTATAGCCATCAGTGGCAGAACGGGGTGTTGTGGGGCTCGACGTGTAGGGGTGCGAAATCGGGTGGCAGGGGTGCAGGACTGGGCAGCAGGTGGTCTGGCGTTTTGTGGAGGCAGGGGCAGCTGGTGCGTAGGGGGTGTGCAGGACCGTGCTTGGCAGGTCCTGGTACTGGCAGGTGTTTGGCATGGCACGGGAGCTGGTGCAAGTCAGTGCTGGCGTCTAGGGCATGCAAGTTTAGTGTGGATTGAGCTGGGCACAGGGCCTTGTGCGCGCAGGTTGCAGGGAGTGTCGGGTTGTGCAGGCTGCCGCAACTGGGCGCAGGGACTGATGTTGGTCAGGCGCTGGGTTCCTAGCATGTAGGCAGGGTGCTGGGGTGTGCAGTGGCAAACGCAGATGCAGGGTACAGGGGCTCGGGTACAGGCTGTTGCGCGACTGGGGGTACAAGGGTGCAGGCTGGTTTGCAGGGGAGTAGACGTAGGCGTAGAGGGTATTGGGCATAGGCATGGTCAGAAGAGGCAGGGGTACGCGAGGGGCTTAGGGCAGGGATGCTATCCCCTCCCAAAACACACCGTTTTGTTTGTGTTTTTTTTTTTAAAAAAATTTATTATTATTATTATTAATTTATTTTAATAAATCGAATTTTTAATAGAATTTTTGGCCTAACCTAATCTCTCATTTTCAACATAATTAATTTAATTATCCATAGGCAAACTGTGAACTAAATTTAAATCGGATGATGCTCGAGTCGAATTTTTGAAAAAATTCAGGGGTTTACACATGCGTCTCCTGCACACAGCCGAGACTGCTCTCAGTTGCAACAAAACAGATAGGGGACACTCTATTCCCTGTCTCACCTCCTGTTTCTTCCTGTTCCAGGCCACTCCCGATCCTTCAGCCAACCTCTACCATCACCATCATCTTTTCAGCCTCCACTGTCAGCTCCCTTTCTTCCTCCCTCACTTCTGTTGTAGTTTACAGAGGTTAGAGCCCTTTGTTCTGGTCTCTTAAACTTCTCAGTTTCTCGGGTTCCCTTCCTCTCTTCTCTACTTCTTTCTTCAGTAACCCAATCTCCCTTTCGCATCCTTTTATTTCGGTTTCTAGCTATGTACAGGATAGAGACAGAGCAGACAGACTGAAGATGTGTTGATGGAGGGAAATGGGAGCAGGTTTGACAGGAGGTGTGCGAGGTGCAGTGGAGTTCATTGTACATGGGGGGTCGGTGGGCAACCAGAGCAGGGGCATGGGTGTTTGTTGTTTTCAGTCCACTACTACTCATATTCTCGGTCTGTCCCATGCCCTGTAGACTACTCTCTTAGCCTTCTCTTCTTTTCTTTTCAATTCTGCAAACCATCATCCACTCTAATACATATATATATATATATATATATATATATATATTTCCTTCCACCAAAAATCATCATCTTCATTTATTATTATTATTTTTTATTTTTTAAAATATATATATATATTTATTTATCTATTTTATTTTATGTAGTTGTTTAATAATTAATTTTTTTTGTCATGTATGATTATTTTTACAATATATTTAGTCTAATAGTTATACTCAAATTAATTCACCCATATTCGCACATTTAACCTTAACTGTCTTAATTATTATTTATAGACAACAGTAAGTACATTGAAAATTTTACAGTATTTACATTCTCCCCACCTTGGAAAATTTGGTCCCCAAATTTAAAATTACATCAGTTCTCAAACAAGCCTGAGTATTTCTCTCGCATGAAAGTTTCTAATTCCCATGTGATCTCTTTTGAAGTGTGATACTGCCATAAAACCTTGACCAGCGAAATTGTCTTAGACCGTAATACCTTCTCCTTCCTATTCAGTATCTGAATTGGTTTCTCCACATACATCATGTCCACCTTTAACTCCAGTGGTTCATTGATAATTCTATCTTTTTAGAATTATTTGTGCTTAATTTCATAATTAATTATTTAAATCCCCGATTTATTTTGTTAATTATCCCCTTTTATTTAATTAAAATTTTCATATTTGCAGATAAATTAAATCAGGATGAATTTTGAATATTTCGGTAGGAAATGAATCGGAATTGAGCTAAAATCGAGATTGGACCATGCGGACAACACGAGCCTAGCACATTCAATTGGAAAAAAAGACAGATGACATGGAAATATTATTTTTCAAGGAGCCAATGGTGTGAAGACAAGTGGCCAAACAATGTCAACTCATCTAGGATGAAAATATTACAATTGTACCCCTAAGTGTGCGTATAAATAGAAAAATATGTCAATTGAAAAAAAGGTAGCTTTTTGTTTTTAGTTTTTTAGGTTAAACATTTATTTTAGGTTTTATTTTTTCTTCAACCTTTTTATGTTTTCGGCTAGTGACAGCAGCCACCATTGTCCATTTTCTTCTGGGATTTATTCAATTTCCATTCATTGTTATTTTACTGTTTAAGTTTTAATTTACAGTTATTATTTTTATTTTGTTTGCTTTCGGGTTCTTCCTATTCAGTTTCATGTCTTTGTTCTTCTCTTGTTTTATTAAAACTTTGCATTGGTTTATTAAACTGTGATTGTTTCCATGTTCCTCTCGGTTTGGTAATTTCTTTGCTCTATTGTTTTTAAGTTTTTCGTTTTCCGATCACCACCGTTGTTAAATCACTGTTTAGAACCATTTGTATGTTTACAAAAAGCTTTGAATTCTTTAGTTACTCTCAGGTTACACAGGTTTTGTTTTACTCCTTTGTTGATTTAAATTTTTTATTTTATGTTATTTCTTCTTTAGTAAACCGGTGTGTCCAGTTGGTCTCCTTTGTGTTTGAAATTTCTTTTTAGTATGATTCTAATAGAAGGTGCAGAGCAGAACTGAGTAAGATAATCGGGCATGAAGCAAGGGATTTTGCGTTTCCATAATTCATTATTCTTTTCAGTTTCAGTTTAAGATCTCATTTGCAAATTGAAGCAAGAGCCAGCGCCGGTGATGAGCAACAATAGCAGGAGTTTTCTCCTCTGTTTTGCCCTGTTTCAAAAACTTTGCACTGTTCATTGTCTATATATGTGATTATGCTGCTTTAATGATTTGTTGTCTGGTTGCAGGTTCATTTCGGGTTGCTTATGTTAGTACTGAACTGCTGGAAGAGTCGTGACTGGTTGCATCTGAAGTGTTATCGGTGTAAAGCTTGCATTATCAAGCTTGGGTTCAGCTACCGTTTCTGTTTTTACCTGGACAGTGCATGGAGGAGAGGTAGCAGGACAGTAGCCGAGCGCAGCAGCACTTGATGCAGCAAACTTGGACGAGAGGCATGGACAGGACTTACCCCGAGAGCATGCAGTATTCACACCTGGATAGCATCACCGAGAGCAGCGAGCAAGCCAAGAATGCTAGAAAAGAAATCTAAATTGGTGAAGATGTGAACAGTGTTGGAGGGAGATGTGAATGATTTAAATTGTCTAAGGCCACATTTGGTTATGGTTTCATTGGAATTTTATTGCATTTTTGATTATTTTCATTAGTATTAGTTAGAATAGTGGTAATTGATAGGTAAATTTAATATTTTAAGTTGTTAATTTAATCTTGCCAGGACCCGTTCTAAATCCTTGACTTTAACCAAAAACCACTATAAATTTTTCGCATTTTTAACTTACCTTTCCTCTCTTTAATGGTTGGGCTGTGATTCGATGTCAGAGTCTTCACTTACCATATCATCCATTATCATACATGTCAATATATTATTATTGACTGTAACTGCTTTTATTATACATGTAAGATTATATAAAATCTCATATAAATACATTCCCCATATAACGTAGACATCACTGTGCTGTTTCTATGTTTAGATACACAACTGTACATAATATGTATACCTGGCGATCGATAGGAACTAGCAGTGGACTCTGGGACACTATCCCTCGATAGCTCTCGCTCTACTGACGCTCTGTAGAGAGATGTAAAGAAAGGGGGTGAGCATACAACGCGCTCAGTAAGGAAATCAGGCAAGCAAGTAGATATCAACACTATCTACTCAAAATAATGCTATGCCTTGAAAACATTATTTCCTTTACTCGCTTTAAAAAGCATGTCTTGAAATATAATATATATACTTGTACAGAATAAATCCCATGTACAGAAAATCATGCTTTCTTTCTCAAATGTAGGCATGTAGTGCAAAACAATGCATCGTATATAAATCATGCCTTTATGTAAATCATGCCATGTATATTTAAATCACAATAAATATGGCATCAAATGATTCACAACACAAAATCGGAGTCCGACCCATCCCTCAGGTCTGTCCGCAGTTTAAATCAGTCAATCAGTGTGATATATCATGTAAGACTCTGTGGTTTATGCAAATAGTATCCTGGACTATGATCATATCCGAAAAGTGATCCCAAGCAACATAGTACTCGGTGTGCGGGGCATCACTGCTGCAACGGGAGGATGGTCAGTCCACTACAGCCGTCAGCTATGCGTAACACACGGTACAGGGTACACCTCGTGCCACTCAGACACGGTACAAAGTACACCCGTGGACCCTCACAGCCAGGGTGCCTCCCATAGGACTTAGCCCTCGTAACTATGGAAATATTTATACCACATTCACAAATACCCTCATGCTGGCCATCCTCTCAAAATGTGACACTCAGTCACACAAGAATGCGACATGAATAGGTACCATGTATATAATATCACATACAGTGTAAGCCCTCGAGTGCGACACACAGTCGACACTACGCTCGAACACTGTTTCACATCACAAACTCAACTCTAGTGCAAGCAATCTCCAGCAACTAGGTCAATGCATAGTTCATGTATTAAATCAAGTACGAGCAATAGCTCCCAGTACTATGCTATGCACAATATCAAATCAAGTACGAGCAATAGCTCCCAGTACTATGTCATGTATAAACCATGAAGAATCGAGTACGAGCAATGCTCCAGCACTCTGTCATGCATCTCATGTAAAACTCGAGTATGAGCTAATCGCTCCAGCACTCTGTCATGCATATATCATATAAAACTGAGTACGAGTAAAACTCCAGTACTCTATCATGCATGTCATGGAAATCTAGTGCGTATAAAAATCCAGCACTAATGTATGTGGAAAACATATGAATCCCAGTGCGAGCTATGCTCTAGCACGATTCATTCTCACATAATATGATAGATGGCTATTTAAAAGGGATTGTTTATAAAACATCAAAATCAGCACTATAAAGTGTGCTTAAGTCACATCAACCTTAAAATCATTAGCCCATCTATTTATTTTCATGCTAATAGCAATTAAACACTCACAATAGTATTTTCCATGCTTTTTGCAACTTCTCACAAAAGTTGACTTTTTGACTAACTAGGGGCAAAATCGTAATTTGCCACTATCGGGTCGCAATAATTATTATTCACTTTCTCTGACACTCAAAGTTTTTAAGTGAATGTAAAAGCAAATGAAAATACGTGCAGGTATCTCTAACTACTCGCAAAAGTCCCTTACCTCGGATCACGTCACGTGACCTCACTTCCTCGGTGCTGCTCAATCTCGCAGTCCGATCAGCTCTCAATGTAAACTCCGGAGCTGTAAACAACCATTCCTAAGGTTAATTATACTTTTCCTACTGTATTATACATTAATACAGTCTATTTTCCCTTAATGGGCCTTAAAAATCCTTAATGGGCCTAACTAGGCCTTAAGTCCATTTTCATTTTACTACTCATTTTCGTTGGGCCTATTGGGCTTGTGGGGCCCACCAACTCTTATTGGGCTTGTCCTAGGCCCATTACACCTTATTGGGTCTAAAATAATTGGGCTTGGCCCATTGGGCCTCTCGGCCACATGCCATGGCCGAGAGCTACCCATGTCTCGGTTTCACCATGGCATGCCATTCATGCCTATTATCTAGCCATTTTCACTTAGGCATTTTAACAAACACTTGGTAGGCAACATTACCAATCATCATATAGTTCATTTAGGCATTTTATCAAACACCTTGGTTGCCAACAAATTACATGTATTAATTAATCAATTTGATTAATTCTAATTACACCGTTAACATTAATACATGTACACTAATCCATTTATGTCTTAAAATCATATTGACATAATTTTATATCCCATTGATCACTCTCGGCCTAACCCATTTCATGGTGATTTAATATGTTTCAATTCTTAAAACATATATCAACATACTTGAAATCATTCATACATTAACATATATGAAATTGGAAATTAGAAAATATACCAATTGTTGTGTTCACCCTTTGGCCGAAACTTTGGAGGCTCTCGGTTTGCACTCTATGGCTCCTTGATAGCCAATTCCAACATATGTCAATCTCATTTCAATTTGGAACAACTTCCATGAAGAATGCAAGTTCCAAATATGCCTAATTCCTAGTGATTTCTAGTGAGAGAAAGCTTGGATGTTTATGTTTCAATGGTTTCTTCTTCTAGCCGAAATTGGTGTGATGAAGATGACAATGGTGTGGCTGCATTTATAAGGCATATACTTAGCCATTAAGCTTTACTTTCCAGCCATTATACTTGACTTTCCAAGTCTTAGCCATGAGTGACCTTATGAGTCACCTTATGAGTCATAGTTAACTTTAACTATGGTTAGATATTTATCTCATGGGCTTTTCCATTTGGGCTTCTCGGTTTGGGCTTTCCTAATGGGCTTTGGGGCTGAAATTTTTACTATGTCTCGGGCCTTTTATTGTCTCAAAATATGGCCGATCAATTGGTCCAACAATTCGGTCTAAAGGACCTAAGAAATTCGATATACGTTTAGTATACCTTAATGGGCTTTAAAATTTTCACCTTATGCCCATTACGTTTTTAACCATTAAATTTAATCCGGAATCCTTCCGAATAAATTTTCCTTACTTTCGGGGATGATTATCTTGTATTCTGGCCAAGAATATTTTTCCTCAAATTTTCCTCCACACTTAGGTTAATTTTTAACCATGATTAGTCAACTATGGTAAAAGTCCACTTTCTTAACTATAGTTGACTTTTTCCTTAACCATTGACTATGTTAACTTTTTCTCAAAATTTCGAGAGCGTCATATCTTATGTCTTACACTCTCGTCTTTATATTCCAACCGTTCCCGGTGGATAATTTCACCCGAAACTCCTTTTCTCGCCAAAAAGGTCCATTTTACCCTTTCTTAGCTTTTACTTTCGTTTTATATGTTCGGGACTAAATCAAGCCGACTTTCCTTCATGAGCTCTCTGCGCTCTCTTATGTTAAGTTCTTATTTTCAGTCAGAATGATTTAGAATAACTCGGTTTAGCCTGTGATACCCATCGCTCACATTAGGCATTTTATGTAGCTTTTGCGTGTTAATTCATTCCAAGAACACTTTAAGTCTAGTAAATACTCTTCTTATTATTCAACTATAATTACATAGTGTTCATACACATAGGAATCATAAGGTACAAGCTACAAAAAATCCGGGTCTGACAAATCTTTAGTTTTAAGTCTTAGTTAATAGTTACTTTTCGTTTATACATGTTAGGATTTAATTTTTATTTTAGTATTTTATGAGTTATATTTAGAATTAATTTAGATTAAATTTATTTGCATGCATTAGTTAAATCTTGTTTTATTAGCATTTAGTTAGAGTTAAGTTTAAGAATTTCTTTAGGTAAGTAGTTGTTTATCTTATTAGACTTTAAGTTAGTTTAAATTGCATTTTCTTAATTAGTTTAATTACATTCACATTTTACCTTAGGTTTGTTTAATTTTAGCTTAATTAATTTTGTTCTTTAGTTTAGCATTTTATTTTGAGTGCGTAATTAATTGTCTTAATTTTCTTTTGTAGGTTGATTGCTTGGAGTATTGTAAATATTTTTAGCTCGGTTTTATTTTATTTAGTTGCTTTCCAGTAATTTTAATTTTTAGCCTTATTTGATCACCCACTTTTAATCTCATAATTTGCTAGGATATACCATAGGGTAAGATTAACCGGTAATTAATTAGACTAACCAACTTCTCTGAGGGACGATAACTCGGGACTCAAATCCCATTATTACTTGAACGACCCTTGCACTTGTGGACAATACCTTTAGGGCGTGTCATTCATACTTAATCACATGTGTGAGATCTATATGATACTGCCAAAGCATCGAGACATGGAGTGTCACGACCGCCCGTGACTTCTACTACCAAAAACCACTACAAATTTTTCACGTTTTACATACCTTTTCTTCACCAACGTTTGGGCTGTGATTTGGTATTAGTCACCTCTTCCATATTATCTTCTCATTCATACATGTCAATATAACTATCTATTGACTATAATTTCTTTTGTCTCATGGTGAGCTCACATATATTAAATACAAATACATCCTCCATATTACATACGTTTACATCACTGTGCTGTTTATATGTTCAGATCTAAAATCGTACGTGTGTATGTATACCTTTCGCTCGATGGGAGTGCAGCGGACACAAGGAATGCCAGACCTTAGTCGTGCTCAACTACTACGGACGCTCTGTAGAGAGGGGGAAATAAAAATGGGTGAGCTCACAGCTCAGTAAGGAAATCAAGCAAACAAGTAGATATCAACACTATCTACTGAAAATAATGCTCTACCTTGAAAATATTATTTCCTTAACTCACTACAAAAGCATGAATTTAATATATATATATATATATAATTGTACAGATTTAAATCCCATGTACAAAATCATGCTGAGTTCTCAAAACATAGGCATTTCGTGCAAAACAATGCATCTTTATAATTTCGTAATGCCTTTAGATAAATCATGTCATTTATATTCAAATCACAGTAAATATGGCATTTCAATCATTGAAAACACATTAACTGGGTTTCGACCCATCCCTCAGGTCTACCCGTATCATAAAATCAAGTAAAATCATGTGATATATCATGTGAGACTCGGTGGCTAAATGCAATACTCCCCGTGACTATGACCATATCCTATAATGTGATCCCAGGCAACACAGTACTCGGTGTGCGAGGCAATCACTACTGTAACAGGAGGGGGGTCAGTCTATCACAACCGCCAGGTATCAACTCCTCAAGTCCACAACTGCACAACAACAGACGGTACAGTGTACTCCATGCCACTCGCACGGTACAATGTACACACGTAGACCCTCTGCTCATGGTCGGGGTGCTTGCCATAAGCCTTAACCCTCATACTATGGAAAATAAATGCCACGTCTCTAAATCCATGTGCAAACATCTCACAGTGCGACACTCAGTCTACATGAGGAAATCGTCATGGTTTTTCTAACATGTCTTATATATCACGTAAAAACTACAATGCGGGGCTTTGAGTGCGACTCACAGTCGACACCCTGCTCAAACACTGTTTATGCATCTCAAATATCAAACACTAGTGCGAGTAATCTCCAGCACTAGGTCATGCATAGTTCTCATTTCAAAACAAGTACGAGTTATCACTCCAGTACTACGCTATGCATAAAACTCATCAAATCAAGTATAAACTATCGCTCCAGTACTATGTCATGTATAAATCATGTAAAAATCCAAGTACGAGCAACGCTCTAGCACTCCGTCATGCATCTCATGTAAATTCGAGTACGAGCAATTCGTTCCAGCACTCTGTCATGCATATCATATAAAACTGAGTACGAGCAATGCTCCAGTACTCTATCATGCATGTCATGGAAATCTAGTGCGAGTTATACTTTAGCACTAATATATGTGAAAAACATCTGAAATCAAGTGCGAGCTGTACTCCAGCACAATTGTTTTTCACATAATTCGATAGATGGCTTTTTGAAAGGGATGATTTTTCAAAACATTAAAATCAGTACTATAAATTGTGCTATTTCACATTAACCATGAAAACATTAGCCCATCTATCTACTCTTTTGATAAACAACAGTAAAAACACTCAAAAACAGGTTTTTTATGCTTTTTACAACTTTTCCTAAAAGTTGACTTTTTGACTAACTAGGGGTAAAATCGTAATTTATCGCTATCGGGTCGCTATAAATATTATTCACTTTCTCTGACCCTCAGAGTTTTTAAGTGAATGCAAAAGCAGACGAAAATACGAGCAGGTATCTCTAACTACTCGCAAAAGTCCCTTATCTCGAATCACGTTACGTGACCTCACTTCCTCGATACTGCTGAATCTCGCAGTCTAATCAGCTCCTAATATAAACTCTGGGGCTGCATATAACCATTCATTAGGCCAATTTCACTTTTCCTATTGTATTACACATTTAATACAGTTCATTCCACTTAATGGGTCCGTTTACTCTTATTGGGCTTTAATAACTCTTAATGGGCCTAACTCTATCTTAAGCTCATTTTACTTTACTATTCATTTCAGTTGCGCCTATTTAGGGTTGTAGGGCTCACCAACTCTTATTGGGCTTGTCCAAGGCCCATAACACCTCATTGGGTAGAGAACATGTCGGCTTGGCCCATTGGCCTTCTCGGCCATGGCATGTGGCCAAGAGCAATCATGTCGTCGGTCATGCAACACCACGCCACTCATGGCTATTTACTAGCCAATTCACTTAGAAATTTTATCAAACACTTAGTTGGCATGTCTTAAGCCTTTCCTATAGTTCATGTTGGCATTTTATCAAACACCTTATATGCAAACATCATACAACTATCCATATGAACAATTTGATAATAACTAACCATGCCATAATCATGTACACATGCATATCAACCTATACATGCCTTAAAATCACATGGGTATTTATCAAAAATCATATACCAACTTTCGACCATCACATGTTTATAGTGATTTCATGTCTTTCAATCCATAAAACATATACAAATCAACTCCATATAATCCATATATTAACATATATGAATTTAGAAGCTTGAAAACTCACCTAGCTTATACTTCCCACTTTGGCCGAAACTTCCTTGATTTTTGTCTCTCTCAATATGGCTCATTGATAGCTGATTCCAACATATGTTATTCCTCTCTCAATATGGAATAACTTTCATCCAGATCACTTGTTCCAAATATGTCTCGAACCTAGTGATTTCTAGTGAGAGAAAGCTTGAAAACTATTTGGTTATGGTTTCTTCACTTTACCCAAAATGAAAGGATGAAGATGATTATGTGTTGGATGGTATTTATAGCCTAAAAACGTAATCATTAAGTCATAAATTCAGCCACCATAATTGACTTTTAAAAAGTTTAGGTGATGGTTACCAAATTGGATTTTGCTTCCTTTATTTAGGTGATGGTTACCAAATTGAATTTGGCTACCCTTTATTAATGGTTTTCAACTTATACTAATGGCCTTTCAGTTTGGGCTTTTGGGCTGAAAATTTCTCTACCAATTAGGCCTTCAATTGTCTTCATATTGGGCCTACCAAATTTCCCAACAATTCGACCCATTGGGCTTTCCAAATTCGGCCAACACTTGTTTATACCTTAATGGGATTTAAAATTTTCAACTTTGGCCCATTGCGTTTTTAACCATTAAATTCAATCCAGAATTCATCCAAATAAATTTTCCTTTCTTCGAGGGATGAATATCTTGTATTCTAGCTAAAATTTTTTCCCCAAATTTTTCTCCATACTTAGGTTAATTTCTAACCATGGTTGGTCAACTATGGTCAAAGTCCACTTTTCTTAACAACAGTTGACTTTTCTTGACCATTGACCACGTTTAACTCTTTCTCAAATATCCAAAAATGTCACTTTCCATGGTTCACACTCTCATCTTTATGTTTTGTCCATTTTCGGGAGGCGAATATATTAAATACCTCTCAAACGGCTGAAATGGTCCATTTAGCCCCTTTTTGACATTTACTCTAATTCTATGTGTTCGGGACCAAATCAAACTAACTTTCCTTCATGAGTTCTCCATATTTCCATTTCATAAGTTCTTCTCTTCAGTCAGAATGATTCAGATCCTCTCGGTTTAGCCTGTGGATATTATAGCCCTTATTCGGCCTTTACGTAGCTTATGTGTGTTTAACCACTTTACTTACAATTTCTATGTAGTAAATACTTTTCTTATGATTAAACCAACATAATAAAATGTTTGTACATATAGGAATCATAAGGGATAAGCTACATCAAAAATCCGAGTCTTATAGTCCTCCCTAACTTAAGAAAATTTGATCCTCCAAATTAGAACCAAGTCATACCTCAAATAATTGGGGTTACTTCTCACGCATCAGGCTCTCTAATTCTCAAGTAGCCTCTTCCAAAGTGTGGTGCTACCAGAGAACCTTAACCAAAACGATCGTCTTCGACTGCAATACCTTCTCCTTCCTATCCAGTATCCAAATCGACTTCTCAACATGTGACATGTCCTCTTTGAGCTCCAACAGCTCATGACTGATCGCATGTGCCGAATCCGGGTGATTCTTTCGAAGTATTGAAATGTGAAAGACGTTATGTACACCTGATAAGTACGGTGGCAACGCCAACCTATAGACCTTATCTCCTACTCGATCAAGTATCTCAAAGGTCAAATTTAACGAGGGTTCAATTTACCTCTCTTCCTGAATCTCTTTATACCTTTGGAAGGAGAAACTTTCAAAAAACTAACTTGCCGACTGTAATTCTAGTGGCCTTTGTCTCTTGTCAGCATAACCTTTCTGTCTGCTTTGAGTGGTCCGTAAACTATCGTATATCGACCAAACATCCTCAGAGGCTTTCGTGACTAAATCAGGAGCAAAAATCTTTCGGTCACCCTCTTCTTCCCAACCAATAAGGGAAGACATCTACGGCTATACAAAGCCTCCTACGGTGCCATCCAGATACTTGAATGATATCCGTTATTGTAGGCGAATTCGGCTAGTGGCAAACGATCATCCCAAAAGCCTCTAAAATCAAGCACACATGCTCTCAACACATCCTCCAGAGTCTGTACAGTCCTCTTTGACTTACCATCTGTCTGAGGATGGAAAGTGGTGCTCAAACTTAATGGGTTCCCATAGCTTCCTGAAAATGTTCCCAAAAGTGGGAAGTGAAGCAGGAATCCCTATCCGAAACAATGCTCACTAGAACACCATGTAACCTCACTACCTCTCGTACATACAACTTCGCTAATGCGCTCAGAGTATCGGTAGCTCTCATAGCTAAGAAGTGGGCTGACTTCGTCCGTCTATCCGTGATCACCCATATAGCATCGTGATTCCTGCGAGTCCTCGGTAAACCCATCATGAAATCCATGGTGATAGGCACTCATTTCCATACGGTATAGGTAGAGGCTGCAATAATCCTATAGGCTTCTGATGCTCTACCTTCACCTGCTGATAGACAAGACACCTCGCCACAAACTCTACTACATCCTTTTTCATATCCGACCACCAATACACTTTTCGGATATAACGTGTACCTAGAAGAATGAGCTTTCGATAAAATTAGTCTCCTAAGCTCTAGGTCCTCGGGAACACACACCCTACCTCTAAACCTCAGTAGTCCATCTGTATCTGACTAGTCATATCAGCGCAATAGGGATCACTCTGCTGAGCCTGTTTGATCCTGTCCAACGGATTAGGTTCCAACTTCAGCCTAGCTATCACACAATCCGTATTCTTATCAAAGGCACAACACCCAAACTGAGGCTAGCAAACTGTTCTAGCAACTCGTGTTCCCTAACCATTATTTACGATACCATCCAAAGCTCTTCCTACTAAACGCATCCATTATAACATTAGCCTTACTCGATGATAAAGTATCTCATAATCATCATCCCACAAAAATGTAACACTCTTTCGAGTGAGACGTGTCAACAGAGCAGCTAACTTCTAAAATCCCTCAATGAATCTCTGATAGTAACCAGCTAAACCCAAAAAACTTCTGATCTCGGTGACTGTCCTTAGTTGTTCCCACTAAACTACAACCTCAATCTTAGATGGGTCCACTGACACACTATCCCTCGACACAACGTGTCCTAAAATGAGATCTCGGTCAACCAGAGGTTACACTTACTAAGTTTAGCATACAACTAATTCTCAGAGAAGAAGTATCAACTAGAGCTCTCTCTAGCCCATTACCCTCCTATTGGGCAGTCTTAATCATCTCTGGGCAAGCCCTAGCAATTGCCCTTATTTCCCATATCGAAAACATATAATAGGAGTCATCGAAAAGGTCTATCTACATGATATCTGCAACATCTACTGCACTGCTCAGTAATAGGCCTTTGTCCTCTAATCACGACTCCTTTTGCTTGAGCTATGGTCGGATAAGCAGGAGGTGTAACAGGTCTCTCTTGTATCTGTGGTCTCTTACCGAAGAGTCTCATCCCTCCTCAATAATTGAAACCTCTATCTCTAATCGGCCTCTTCGTATCTCTATCTCTACTCTGGGTAACTGTCCTGGACTCAGAGGCCCTGAGCACTACCTCCTCATATGTAAAGATATCAAGTGGTAGTAATCTAGACCGTAGTACCGGTCCTAGTCCATCAATAAATCTACAGACCTTTCTCGTCTCATTATACATAGTGTCGAGGTCATACCTTCCCAAGGATATAAATTGTATATCATACTTATCTACTAACAGACTCCCTTGGCTCAACCCCAAGAACTTGGCTTACAGCCTTCCGCTGTGCCGTATCTGGAAGAAACTGCCTCACAAAGGCATCCAAAAATATCTCCTAACTAATATCCATATGTTAGGCTCTCAATATGGGTCTGGTGGACTTCCACCAATCCTCTGCCGCTCCCTTGAGCGTGAAGGCGACGAAAGCAACCATTTTGAGAGTCGTACACTTTAAGAATCTGTACAACTTCTCAATTTCTCTAATCCAATTCTCTGCACTGGGTCCTTGACCCCACTAAACGATGGCGATCTAAACTTTTGGAACTGTTGTATCCTATCAAGCTCACAACCATACCCCAATCAACTACTACCCTGCACTAGAGCAATAGGAGTATTTATAGGCTCTGGCGTCTGAACAGGTAGAGGTGTAGGGGTACTCGTAGGTTGTAGTGTTTGTGCAGGCTGTGCAGGCGTATCTAGAGCAACTCCTTATCCAGTATTAGCCCCTGAATTCGTGCCTTGCCTATCATACATAGCCTATGTGAAAATCTCCATCATGGTCTCTAGGCTATGCTTTAACCTCGTACAGCGTGCCTTAGTACTCTCTGGTACCTCAGTGAGACTTAGAGTCTCATGGGTAGAAGAAGACTCGTCTTGGCTCTCAAGCCTATCTTTAGTCCCTCTACCACGGCTGGTATTAGCCATAATGGCTCAATTCCTGCATTCACAACCATTAATTATGCAATTCTTATCTCGGTACACACACTTTTAACTGAACACAGCACAGTAATATGGGGATGTAAACTTTCCTAATTACTAACACCGACTCACATCAGGCCAAAACTCTACTCTGATACCATTCTGTCACGATCGCCCGTGACTTCTACTACCAAAAACCACTACAAATTTTTCGTGTTTTACTTACTTTTCTCTTCACCAAGGTTTGGGCTGTGATTCAGTATTAGTCACCTCTTCCACATTATCTTATCATTCATACATGTCAATATAACTATCTATTGATTGTAATTTATTTTGTCTCATAGTGAGCTCACATATATTAAATACAAATACATCCCCCATATTACATACGTTTACATCATTGTGTTGTTTATATGTTCAGATCCAAAATCGTACGTGTGTATGTATACTTTTCACTCGATGGGAGTGCAGCGGACACAAGGAATACCAGACCTCAGTCGTGCTCAACTACTACGAACGCTCTGTAGAGAGGAGGAAATAAAAAAGGGTGAGCTCACAGCTCAGTAAGAAATCGGGCAAGCAAGTAGATATCAACACTATCTACTGAAAATAATGCTCTGCCTTGAAAATATTATTTTCTTAACTCACTACAAAAGCATGAATTTAAAATACATATAATTGTACAGATTTAAATCCCATGTACAAAATCATGCTGAGTTCTCAAAACATAAGCATTTCATGCAAAATAATGCATCTTTATAATTTCATAATGCCTTTAGATAAATCATGCCATTTATATTACAGTAAATATGGCATTTCAATTATTCACAACACATTAACCGGGTTTCGACCCATCTCTCAGGTCTACTCGTATCATAAAATCAAGTAAAATCATGTGATGTATCATGTGAGACTCGGTGGCTAAATGTAAAACTCTCTTGGACTATGGCCATGTCCTATAATGTGATCTCAGGTAACACAGTACTCAGTGTGCGGGGCAATCACTGCTGTAACAGGAGGGGGGTCAGTCCATCACAACCGCCAGGTATCAACTCCTCAACTCCACAACTCTATAACAACACATGGTACAATGTACTCCATGCCACTCGCATGATACAACGTACACCTGTGGACCCTCCCCTCATGGTCGAGGTGCTTGTCAAAGTCTTAGCCCTCATACTATGAAAAATAAATGCCATGTCTCTAAATCCATGCGCAAACATCTCACAGTACGACACTCAGTCTACATGAGGAAATCATCATAGTTTTCCTAACATCTCTTATATATCACATAAAAACTACAATGCGTGGCTTTGAGTGCGACTCACAGTAGACACCCCGCTCAAACACTATTTATGCATCTCAAATATCAAACACTAGTGCGAGTAATCTCCAGCACTAGGTCATGCATAGTTCTCATTTCAAAACAAGTACGAGTTATCACTCCAGTACTACGCTATGCATAAAACTCATCAAATCAAGTACGAACTATCGCTCCAGTACTATGTCATGTATAAATCATGTAAAAATCCAAGTATGAGCAACGCTCTAGCACTCTGTCATGCATACCATATAAAACTGAGTACAAGCAATGCTCCAGTACTCTATCATGCATGTCATGGAAATCAAGTGTGAGTTATACTCTAGAACTAATGTATGTGAAAAACATCTGAAATCAAGTGTGAGCTGTGCTCCAGCACAATTGTTTTCACATAATTCGATAGATGGCTCTTTGATAGGGATAATTTTTCAAAACATTAAAATCAATACTATAAATTGTGCTATTTCACATCAACCATGAAAACATTAGCTCATCTATCTACTCTTCTACTAATCAGTAATAAAAACACTCAAAAACAGGTTTTCCATGCTTTTTACAACTTTTCCTAAAAGTTTACTTCTCGACTAACTATGGGCAAAATTGTAATTTGCCACTATCGGGTCGCTATAAATATTATTCACTTTCTCTGACCCTTAGAGTTTTTAAGTGAATGTAAAAGCAGATGAAAATACGTGCAGGTATCTCTAACTACTCGTAAAAGTCTCTTACCTCGGATAACGTTACGTGACCTCACTTCCTCGGTACTGTTCAATCTCGCAGTCCAATCAGCTTCCAAAATAAACTCCAGGGCTACATATAACTAGTCAATAGATTAATTTCACTTTTCCTACTGTATTACACATTTACCATAGTCCATTACACTTAATGGGCCCGTTTACTCTTATTGGGCTTTAACAACTCTTAATGGCCTAACTTTGTCTTAAGCCCATTTTACTTTACTATTCATTTCAGTTGCCCCTATTTAGGCTTGTAGGGCCTACCAACTGTTGTTGGGCTTGTTCGAGGCCCATAACACCTTATTAGGCTGAGACCACGTCGGCTTGGCCTATTGGCCTTCTCGACCATGGCATGTTACCGGGAGCCATCATGCCGTCGGTCATGCAACACCACGCCACTCATGGCCATTTACTAGCCAATTCACTTAGACATTTTATCAAACACTTAGTTAGCATGTCTTAAGCCTTTCCTATAGTTCATGTTTGCATTTTATCAAACACCTTATATGCCAACATCATACAACTATCCATATGAACAATTGGATTATAACTAACAATGCCAAAATCATGTACACATGCATATCAACCTATACATGCCTTAAAATCACATGGGCATTTATCAAAACTCATACACCAACTTTCGGCCATCACATGTTCTTAGTGATTTCATGTGTTTAAATCCATAAAACATATACAAATCAACTCCATATAATTCATAGATTAACATATATGAATTTAGATGCTTGAAAACTCACCTAGCTTATACTTCCCACTTTGGCCGAAACTTCCTTGATTTTTTTCTCTCTCAATATGGCTCCTTGATAGCTAATTCCAACATATGTTATTCCTCTCTCAGTATGGAACAACTTTCATGCAAATCACTTGTTCCAAATATGTCTCTATCTTGGTGATTTCTAGTGAGAGAAAGCTTGAAAACTATTTGGTTTTGGTTTCTTCACTTTGCCAAAAATGAAAGGATGAAGATGATTATGTGTTGGATGGTATTTATAGCCTGAAAACTTAATCGTTAAGTCATAAATTCAGCCACCATAATTGACTTTTAAAAAGTTTAGGTGATGGTTACCAAATTGGATTTTGCTTCCTTTGTTTAGGTGATATTGAATTTTGCTACAGTTTATTAATGGTTTTTAACTTATACTAATGGCCTTTCGGTTTGGGCTTTTTTTGAGCTTTTGGGCTGAAATTTTTTTTTACAATTGGGCCTTCAATTGTCTTCATATTGGGCCTACCAAATAGCCCCACAATTTGGCCCATTGGGCTTTCCAAATTCGGCCCACACTTGTTTATACCTTAATGGGCTTTAAAATTTCCATCTTTGGCCCATTGCGTTTTTAACCATTAAATTAAATCCAAAATTCATCCAAATAAATTTTCCTTACTTCGGGGGTTGAATATCTTGTATTCTAGCTAAAATTATTTTTCCCAAATTTTTCTCCATACTTGGGTTAATTTCTAACCATGGTTAGTCAACTATGCTGTCCACTTTTCTTAACTACAGTTGACTTTTCTTGACCATTGACCACGTTTGAATTTTTCTCAAATATCCAAAAATGTCACTTTGCATGGTTCACACTCTCATCTTTATGTTTTGGCCATTTCCGGGAGGCGAATATATCAAATACCTCTCAAACGGCTGAAATGGTCCGTTTAGCCCCTTTTTGACATTTACTCTACTTCTATGTGTTCGGGACCAAATCAAACTGACTTTCCTTCATGAGTTCTCTATATTTCCATTTCATAATTTCTTCTCTTCTGTCAGAATGATTCAGATCCTCTCGGTTTAGCCTGTGGTTCTTATAGCCCTTATTCAGCCTTTACGTAGCTTATGTGTGTTTAACCACTTTACTTACAATTTCTTTGTAGTAAATACTCTTCTTATGATTCAACCAACATAATAAAATATTTGTACATATAGGAATCATAAGGGATAAGCTACATCAAAAATCTGGGTCTTACATGAAGGACATTATGAATACTCGATAAATTAGGCGGTAACGCCAATCTGTAAACTTTGTCTCCCTCTCGGTCTAAGATCTTGAAAGGCCCAATATAGCGGGGATTCAATTTCTCTTTCTTTCTAAAGCTTTATTTACCTTTGGATGGAGAAACTTTCAGAAACATCGAATTTCCTACTGAAAATTCCAAGGGTCTGCGTCTTTGATCAGCGTAACTCTTTTGTCTACTCTGAGTTGTTTTCAACCTCTCACAAATCAATCGAATATCCTCAGAAGCTTGCTTAACCAAATCGGGAGCAAATGTCTTCCTTTCACCCACTTCTTCCCATCCGATTGGCGACCGACACCTTTAACCGTACAGTGCTTTAAAGGGTGCCATTCCGATACTTAATTGATAACTATTATTGTGCGTAAACTCCGCTAGCGGTAAATGGTCATACCAAGAGCCTTTAAAATCTTGAGCACAAGCTCTCAACATATCCTCCAATGTCTGATTAGTTCTCTTCGACTGCCCATTTTTCTAAGGATGGAAATCTGTGCTAAAATTCAGTTGGGTTCCCATGGCTTCTTGAAAATGCTCGCAGAACTGTGAAATTAACCGGGAATCCCTGTCAGAAACAATGCTCACTGGTACACCATGTAGTCATACAATTTCCCGTACATATAGACCCGCTAGTGTACTTAAAGTATGAGTGGACTTCATAGCTAGGAAGTGGGTGGACTTTGTCAGTCTATCAACAATTACCCAAATCGCATCATGGTTCCTCTGGGTCCTTGGCAACCCCATAATGAAATCCTTGGTAACATGCTCCTATTTCCATGTGGGTATCGATAGAGGCTGTAACAACCCTACAGATTTTTGATGTTCTACCTTAATCTGCTGACACACAAGACACCGAGCCATAAATTCGGCCACATCCTTTTTCTTCCCTAACCACCAGTACACTTTCCATAAATTTTGATACATCTTATTACTTCTCGGGTGTAAGGTATATCTCGAGAAATAAGATTCTATCAATATCAATTTCCTCAACTACCCATTATAGGGAATAAAAATTCTACTCTTTAACCTTAATTGACCATCGAGGCTAACTTCAAAATCTGTCACAATGCCCAACTGGATCTGACCAGCCATATCTACATAGTACTTATTAGTATGCTGAGCCTATCGGATTCTGTCAATCAAGTTCGGTTCTATTCTCAGGCTAGCTATCACGCCACGACCGGCAGTGTCAGATGGTTCAATGTCCAAGTTGAGGTTTGCAAACTGTTCCAACAATTCGTGTTCCCGAATCATCATATATGATATTAGCCCCATATTCTTCCCACTTAAGGCATCTGCTACCACATTTGCCTTTCCCGGGTGGTATAGGATCTCACAGTCATAGTCTTTCAAAAGCTCCATCCACCTCCTATGTTCAACTCCTTCTGAGAAAATAAATACTTGAGGCTTTTATGGTCTATGAAGATCTAAAACTTCTCTACATACAGATAATGGTGCCATATCTTTAGTGTAAACACTACGATTGCCAATTCCAAATCATGGGTCAGATAATTTCTCTCATGGTTTTTTAATTGGTGGGAGTCATAAGCCACTACCTTCCCATTTTGCATCAACAGACATCCCAAACCTTGACTAGATGCATCCGTATACACCGAGAAGCCTCTCGAACTAGCGAGGATAGTTAATTGGGTGCGGTGGTCAGTCGGTGCTTCAACTCCTAAAAACTTCTTTCACATGCATCACTCCACTCAAACTTAACAATCTTCTTCGTAAGTTGTGTTAGAGGAGCAACTAACTTAAAGAAACCCTCCATAAATCTTCTGTAATACCCGACCAAGCCCATAAAACTTTGGATCTTAGTGATAGTCTTGGGTCTTTCCATTTCATCATAGCCTTGATCGTAGACGGGTCCACAGCCACCCCGTCTTTCGAGACAATATGACTTAAAAATGCAATCTGATCTAACCAAAAATCACACTTGTTGAGCTTGACGTATAACTTCTTCTCCCTAAGGGTTTGCAGAACCATTCTTAAATGCTGCTCGTGTTCTTCTCTGAACTTGGAATACGCCAAAATATCATCAATGAAAACTATGACAAATCTGTCCAAGTACAGCTTAAGTACTTCGTTCATCAGTGCCATGAAAGTTGGACGAGCATTCATCAACCCGAAAGGCATAACCAAAAACTCATAATGTCCGTATCGGGTTCTGAAAGCTGTCTGGGTACATCCTCACTCCTGATTTTCAACTGATGGTACCCTAACCTTAGATCAATCCTGGAAAAGATCTGTGCTCCTCGTAGTTAGTCTAACAAATCATCGATACGGGGTAAGGGGTATTTGTTCTTGATGGTTGCCTTATTGAGCAATCTGTAATCGACACACAGCCTAAAACTCTGTCTTTCTTTTTCACAAATAATATCGATGCACCCTATGGTGAAACACTCGTTCTGATGAACCCTATATATAGAAACTCTTGTAATTGCTTTATCAACTCTTCTAATTCAACATGAGTTATTTTATAAGGCGATTTAGATATCGGCTCAGTACCAGGCATCCGATTGATGCAAAACTCCATATCTCTATTTGGAGGTAGCCCTGGTAAATCGTCCGAGAATATGTCGAGAAACTCCCGACTACGAGGATCTCGCCCAATTCCAGACTTGCCTTATTCATATTGATTACATACGCAATGTAACCTTCATAATATTATACATACAGTTAATAAAAATTTGTCATTGGACCATGAAGTCTTTTCCATTACCTTTCAAAAAAACTTACAACATAGTTTTCAGAAAATAATTTCACTGTCCTATTATGACAATCAAGGTTAACCCTATTTGCTGTTAACCAGTTCATGCCCAATATCACATCAAAATCATACATATTTAATAGGATCAGATCTGCTAACATGTTCATGTCTCCTATTTTAAGTCTATAATCTTTTTATAGTTGCTCTGTCATTTGACTATCTTTCATTAGTGTCCTAATCGTTAGCGCCCTTCCTAATGGTTTAGGTTATACATATGAAATCAGTTTACATGCAAACATGGGCGACATAAATGAATGAGTTGCACCAGAATCAAATAAAACTACTGCCTTAATATAAAAAATTAGAATGGTACCTTTAAACACTTCAGCTGGTGCCTCATTTACTGTTGCCTCATGCTCAAGGGCGTACACTTGCCCATATCCTACAACCTATTTGCCCTTCTCTTCAACTATGGCCCTCTTCCTCAGTGTAGAGGTAGTAACAGGTGCCTTTATCTATTCTGGGTTCCTCGGTGGGGCTGAGTCAACACCCTCGGGACAGTTTCTAGTCATATGTCTCGTCTTACCACATCTGAAACAAGTCTGGGTCAATAGATAGCAAAGCCTGTTTCTATGAGTCCTCCCACAATGTCTGCATATCTCAAAATCAGGTCGGGGTCCTCCGATCTCAATTCCCTTAGTAGGTGTTGGGGCCAAATAGGTGAGAGGCCTGACATTCTTACCCCGCGACTCCTCATAACCTCTCTGTCGCTGTACAAACGGCCTCCTGCCCTCTTTGCCACTCCTATCCCTAGCTAGCCTCATCTGATCTTGCTTCTTACCTTAGCCCACATTGTTAGACTCAAAGGTATGCATCTCATAATCTTATTCGCACAACTGGGCTCGACGAACTACCTTCTCATAAGTATTAAGATCCAATAGAGCTAGTTAGTCTCAAATTGAAGGCCTCAGTCTATCTATAAACTTCTGGACTTTCTTCACCTCATATTCTATGGTGTCTAGATCATATCTTCCCAATGAGGTGAACTTTGATTCATACTCATCCACAGATTTATTCCCCCGAGTCAAGTTTGAGAATTTCTTCTGTAGTCTCCTTTGGGCAGTATCTGAAATGTACTTC
Source organism: Firmiana major (assembly GCA_033439115.1). Taxonomy (NCBI): domain Eukaryota; kingdom Viridiplantae; phylum Streptophyta; class Magnoliopsida; order Malvales; family Malvaceae; genus Firmiana; species Firmiana major. The sequence goes on along the minus strand of CM065907.1, from coordinate 34,054,010 downwards.
CTCTGAAAAGCATCAAGAAATAAGTCCCAAGTGATTAGCCCATGCCTATTTCTTAGGATCAATCAAGTAGACTTCCACCAGTGTTCAGCTTCCCTTTTTAGTACAAAAGCTGCAAAAGCAACTTTCTAGGTAGAGTTACATCGAAAAAACCCATAAAAGCTTCTCTATCTCATTTACTGAGTCCTCTGCAACCACTAGATCCTTAACTCCACTAAAAGACAGAGGCTTGAATTCCTAAAAGTGCCTCAGTTTCTCCAGTTCACACTCGTATTGAATTCCTAAAAGTGCCTCAGTTTGTCCAGTTCACACTCGTACCCATATCATTACTATGCTGCTATGGGCCACTAGTGCCGGTGAATGTGGCACAAGTGGGGTCTAAGGCAGTGTAGTAGAAGGTTCTTCCGCTAACGGCACTAGCGCTGTCTGTGCTGGCGACACTGGCGCTATCTGGGCTGGTGCAAGCTTGTCCGATGCAACTGCTGGAGTAGTTTGTGCAGCATGAGCAGCAGTGCCCAGTGGATTATCTAGCTTGGCCATCACTTACCCGATCAGGTTTAGTATTAACTCCATGCCCTGTTCCAAACTAGTAATTCGAGCCTCGGAGCTCTCAGTAGGGTCACGAGCGGGCTGTTCAGCAGTAGGGCAACCCGATCATTCAAGCCTCTCTTTTCGGTCTCGAGATGACCTGCCCCCTCATCCCCTCGGTCGATCTCGTCATCCACCAACCATAACTAATCAGCTTCCTTCTTTCAGTAGCAATTTCTTTGCAAAACACAACCACGTATACTCGTTTGTATCTAAACAATGTACAGTAATGCTGAGGATATGAACTTTCCAAATTTTCTCATGCTCCTAATATCAACTCGTATCAGGCCAACCTTGCTCTCATACCAACTTCTGTAATGACCCTAATTACATAAAATTTGGTTAGGCTACGAGTCGATAACAGATCAAAATCCATAGATCCGCCTATTTTATTTAATTTCCTGGGTAACAATTTAAAACAAAAATAATGCTAACTACTTCTTTAATTAATCAACATTGTAGTCCTTTTACAAAAACATTCATGTTTACATTCCCCAGACACATTTCGTATACATTACTGCACTTTCAAAATGTAGATACAAAAAAAATGTCTATATTGGGTATACCTTTATCATAAAAGAACGTTTTTCTGACGAATGACTATGCAAAATAAACAACTTATAATGACGGTCTCCGCTATTGATGAGGATCTGTGGATGAGAGTAAGGTGGTGATCTTAACGTGCTTAGTAAGAGAAAATAAATCTCTTGGCAGACAAATAAACACACTATCTATCTATATAGGTTTGAAATGTCCAAAATCATTTACAGTTCAGTGTAGTAATTAACAGTAATAATAATGGTATCACGAGCATTGCACTGCAATAAACATTTAAATTGAGTATAGTAAACACATCAATTTCATACAGTATCTCAGTTCATACTCTCAGTACAATAATTTAAATGGACGAGATAAGGTAAAGCATGGTATAACAATAATCAGTAGGACAATTGGCCAATGTCAGTGACTCCGGGCAATCACTGATCAGGTGTACCGAGATGTCAGGTGTCGTGGGAGTGGTCAGCTACCCAAACGGCTCACACAGTATACTATTTTCCAGTAACACGGTACATCGTACACACATGCGCACAGCATGGTACATCGTACTCCATGGACCTCGACATCATTCACAATTCCCCAAAATTTCACCGTCGCCTTTCCACCTCAGAACACGTGCGAGCAAGTCAGGTGCAAGATCACACAGCAATACATGCATGACTAGCATGGTTTTATCATCAAAATACTTAAATCTCGTTTCAACGCATAAAATAGAGTAAAAGGGGCTGGTCTTTCCCTTTTTCAATCAAAATCCACAAAACACGATTTTTTCAGTATAATTTCAAAATTTTAGATTTTTCACAAACAATTTTAAAACTACTCAAATAGCTTTTTAAATAGGCTAAATAATACTATACCAAAAATCAGGGTGATTTTCGAAGTTTAAAACTTTTTCCTAAAATTTCAGAATGGTAAAACTCGACCTAGGATTTTCTACAGTTCAGGTGACTAAAAGTTTATGTCCTAAAGTTCGCAGACTCAAATACCCAAAAAAATATACGCTGATATTTTTAGCAGTTCACAAATATTTTTCTACAGTAGAAATACGACCTAAATTTATATCTACAAAGTATCAGAAAATATGTGCAATTTATCTCTAGCAGCATACGAGAATTTTCCTTACCTCAGTGTCTACCTGCAGTCCACAATGCCTGTAGTGACTAGAATCTGTGGGTCCACTCTACTCGGTTAATTTCCTCGGAGCTCCTTCCCTTGGGTTTCCAAATTTCTTCGTGCCTTCTCTCTTATCTCTAAATATTTAGATATATATAATTTTATACATATATATAAATATATACTTCTTTTCTTTTTCTTTTTTCTTTTTTTTTTAATTTTCCCGCTAACTCCTTCTCTTTTGTTTTCTTCTTCTTCTTCTTCTTCCTCGCTAGTACCGTTCACTCAGTTCGCCTTCTTTCTCCCGACACCGTCCCTCTATGTTTTCCCCTCTATGCTCCTCATCCTCTTCCTTCTTTGTAAGACCCGTATTTTTGTATATAAACCTTATGAAATGCATATGTATATACATGTACATGCTATGTGAAGCATAAATGATATAAGTCCATAAGTTGGTGTAGTCACTTGTGATATAAGCTTGTGATGTACACACAAGTTTCATTATGTATGAATGTGAAGAAATGGACTTTTCTCAATGACGAATGTGAATAGAACTAAAAATGAGTAGTATGGTAAAAAAATGGAAGGAAGTTGCATGAGTTGCATAAAGCCTTATACTTCCATTTGATATATATATTGTATACCTTTGGTTATACAATGAATACACACAAGTTTTAATATGCATAAAGGATAAATGGATGTCATTTTCAAGCCTTAAAGATGGTTGAATGAGAAAATGACTATGGCAGCAAAATCAAGTATGTTTGGTGTGAGTTACTGTAGAAAAGTGTAGAAAATTTTGGAAAATATGAATGCTAGATTGATCTCATTTAAGGAAAGATCAATTTGGAAGAGGTAAAACTACTTCTGTTTGAGCAATGGAACAGGGCAGATCGATCTCCAATGGAAACAGATCGATCTCCTTAAGCTACTGACTTGTAGTAGATCGATCTCATGCAAGAGAAGATCGATCTCCTTAAAGTTCTGTGTTGTACAGATCGATCTCATGCTAGGAGCAGATCAATCTCATTAAGCTTGGAAGGTTAGTTTCAAGAGGAAAAATGCTGAGAAGATCGATCTCTTGGGGTAGCAGATCGATCGCATCAAGGCAATTTCTATAAAATAGGACCTAATGACCTGCATTCATGGGAAAAAAACCAAAATCTTCCCATATTTTGACACCAAGTGACCTAAATCCCCCTCTAAACTATACATCAAAGTTGTTCATAGAGTGGAGAAGAACAACATAGTTGGAAGCTAGAAGTTAAGGTGATCCATTTAAGGGAGAAAATGAGTTTTCCCCCAAAGTGTGCTAAGTGGAGAAAAGATGAGATTGGTAAGATTTCAATATCCCAATCTCATATTTATTAATTTATATACTTGTGTGAGTAGATTGGTATATAAATTAATGGTTGAAACATCTTAGAAGTGCTAAACTATCCATGACCTAGAAAATGGCTAAATGAGCCAAACTGAAGAGTTATTGAGTAGGTATGGATTTGATGATGAGTTAAGCATGCCTAGAAGTTATTAAGCATATATAGATGCTTATAAAATGATTTGATGAAGTTCATGTACTAGAAACAAAAGTAGCTCAAATTGACTATAAGTGGTGTGTGATGAAATGCCACAATGAAGTGAAAATCATGAACTTGAGGTATTAAGAGTGTAATACCGGTTTAAGATGAATCGATAGACTCGAGGAGTCTAAGGGATTCTTGGAAAAGAGTTATAGACTCGAAATGGACTTGTAAGAGGATAAAGTCCACTAAGGCATAAAAAGGGCAAATGAGATGTAAATGGCTAAATGCATTTATTTGAATATTATGCATGTGAAATAAAGTATATGACAGTATAATGATGTGTGTGATACACAACTTCAGCTACGAAAGATAAAGGTGGAGTTGATATGACCGGATCACAAGCTAGTGGAATCAAAGAAAAAGATTGCGTGATTTGAGGTAAGGGATTTATGTAAGCTATAGAGATAGCTATACATATGTTTTCTTATTTGCTGTGTGAATTGTATGTGATAATAAATAGATATCGATATATCTAGAAGAAAACTACATATGAAAATAAGTCGATAAGCATGTGTTGCATGACTTCTATGATTGTTGTGAAAAGAGATTTCTCAAATCTTTTGAAAAAGAACAATAATAGACATGTTCTGATTTTAAGCACTTGTGTGAAATGTATAGACAGAGTGATTGAAGGGAGTTACCCTTTCACTCATACTTAGTGAAAGGAGCTATTCTATTTCTTTACTGTGTGTCGTGCTGAGCATGAGAGGCAAAGGTAGATTGAGCAGCCCTGCTCGCATAATATTTTCAAAAGGATTTTGAGAAAGAAAATAAGTGTTTGATGCTTCGAGGATATTGTGTGTTTCACTCGAGAGTTCGCATGTGATTTTGAGATAATAGAAATGGGTGATAAGGATCCATGGGAGCACGATGTACCGTGAGCGTTAGCCATGGGGTACGATGTGTCATGACTATCTGTGTGACAACTATGTGAGATCTGTGTGATATCTATGTGATGCTGAAGGGATAATTGATCCGCCTCCTTAAGCGTAGGGTTCCCGCACACCTGAACAGTGTAGCCTGGAATCTAACTATGGCCATAAGTCTGTAAAAGTTGCATAAGTCTGTATCTGTGTGATACGATATTGTCACTACTGTGTGAGGTGACAGACATCCTCCTTGCTATGTGATATTGAAAGATAATCTGCGTGAAGCTATGTGTTTACTGTGTGAAAAGTGATTTCAAGTGTGAACTGTGTGTAGTTTTAAACTCAATGGTTTTGTATGATAAACTGTGTGAATATGCACATACCCATCTGGAAAATTAACGTTTTCGCAGTGATGGAAATTGATTTAAAGAACATGCATATTATTTTATAAGGAAATGTGAGTATATATTTTAGCATGTAGATAGTGTAGTTATCTACATGCTTGCACATTTTCCTTACTGAGCGCGCTATGCTCACCCCCTTATTTCCTCTTCCACAGATACTACTCAGTAGTGAGTACTGCAGTCGTCTTTGCTACGGTATTCTCTAGTCATCCAGCCATACAGAGAGGTATACACTATGTGATGATATGAAGAGAAATTTTGTATCCTGTAAATTAATGCACAGTCTAGTAATGTGTTGTACAAAAGGGGATGTATAGTTAATAGGAACTGATGTAAATGTTTCTGCATATGTTATAAAAGTCCAGTTTCTATTTCAATTTGTTTAATTATATTAATTAAACTATAAATGAGTAAGATATGGATTGGATTTGACTCATAGCCCAACTGTAAGTGGTAAGTGTTAGGTCGCGGAAGAGGGTCGTGACATTCTTCCTCTTGCTGTCACTGTTTCAAATATATCTGCATAGCCTCCCTGTCCCCCCGCCTCTCTTGGTCACCAACTTGCCTCAGTTGCCACCCCTCGTTTTGAGCTTCTCCAATCTGATTTCAATTACTGGCCAGAAGAGTGAACACAATAGGGCCTTACATGTATGCACAGCTACCTTTAGTTTCTAAACCAGCCTCCTAGCATCCTGTGGTCATGCGTTTCATGCACACAGCCGAGATTGTTCTCGGTTGCAACAAAACAGAGAGGAGGCACGCTGTCCCCGTCTCACCTCCTGTTTCTTCTTGTTCTAGGCCACTCCCTATCCTTCAGCCAACCTCCACCATCACTATCATCTTTTCAGCCTCCACCGTCAGCTCCCTTTCTTCCCCTCTCACTTCTGTTGTAGTTTACAAAGGTTAGAGCCCCCTGTTCTGGCCTCCTAAACTTCTCAGTTTCTCGGGTTCCCTTCCTCTCTTCTCTACTTCTTTCTTCACTAACCCAATCTCCCTTTCTCATCCTTTTATTTCGGTTTCCAAGTATGTACAGGACAAAGACAGAGCAGGCAGATTGAAGACGTGTTGATGGAGGGAAATGAGAGTAGGTTTAACAGGAGGTGTGCGGGGTGCAGTGGAGTTCGGTGTATAGGGGCGTCGGTGGGCAACCAGAGTAGGGGCGTGGGTGTTTGCAGTTTTCAGTCCACTACTACTCATATTCTCGGTCTGTCCCATGCCCTGCAGTCTACTCTCTCAGCCTTCTCTTCTTTTCTTTTTAATTCTGCAGACCATCAACCACTCTACTACCTATATATATTTTCTTTCACCGAAAATCATCATCTTCATTTATAATTGTTATTATTATTTTTTATTTTTTAAATTTATTTATTTATTTATCTATTTTACTTTATGTAGTTGTTTAATAATTAATTTTTTTGTCATGTATGATTTTTTCTTACAATATATTTAGTCTAATAGTTATACTCAAATTAATTCACCCATATTCGCACATTTAACCTTAATTGTCTAAATTATTATTTATAGACAACACCAAGTACATTGAAAATTTTACAGTATTTACACTAATGCATGAGTGTGGGATGCTTAACCAATTCAAAGTGTTTCATGTAATGCATCATGTGCTCGCAAATGCATCCTAACAGTAACTAACCTAAAACATCTCGAGTTAAGGTTTTAAAAGGTATCAATCGAGAGAATGTCTCATAACACCTCATTTCCCTATACCTTAATATTATACACTGAGAGCTACATTTACACAATAGAATGCAGGGATGCACATGCTATACTTAGAAACTGAATGCCTTCAAAACAATATAATGATGCCACTTTTCAAAACACGTCGAGTTTGAAAAATAAGTAGAGTTGGAAAAACAAATAATAGACAAAGCATAAGTATCATGCAATACCTTTTAATTCAAGTACTTGTATTCTAAAAACCAATGTATGATTTGAACACAATTTACTGAAGAGTTATGCATTAAAACAATGCACAATATACAATAGGTTATTTTGAAAACTAGGCATATATCTCCAATAATCATAATACTAATCACAATAACCCACTGTAGCTAGCAGTGGTCTAAACTCCCATATAAGGCATTCTCTATGGCAATAGAATCAATCCCAATCTCCACTAATCAACCAATAACGTCTGTTGTCGAACAAGTCACTAAGCTTAGGTATGTCTAGTTAGGTACAAACAATCATATACATATATATATATATGCATAAACACAACTTGTCGAATAGGCATAATCATTAGTGAGCCAATTGTCTCAAAATCGAAATCCTTTTCAATTCAATTAAGATAGCCCAAATGTTAGAAAACATTTCTAAATGCAACAATCCTTTAAAGCCAATACACAATCAGAGGAGAGGTTCACAATAAACATAGTATTAAGCATTCAAAACTCATGGTTGTCTTACAATCATAATTAGCTCAAAATACAATAAAAGATTTTGATGCAATAGCTTTAAAATAAAATATTTTGATGACATGACTCTTGTTGTCATATGTTCTATGCCATGCATGAATGATCAGAACCTTATTAAGATATGCCTAGATATGTTCCAGTTCCCTTACTGCACTTATATAAGCATGAATATACCAGGGCATTCCTTAAATTTACTAAGTTACCAAATACACAACAAAGTATCCTAGGTATGATCACAACTTACTTTACATATACAACTATGCTTTCATTAGCATTAGCTCAATAGAATCATACCATATGAACTATAATGCTCTCACTAGGTAAAAGGTAACGCACATAAACATAGTGTTATCATACCCTAGCATAAACTCAATTAAATCAATATTGTAATCTCAATTTAAGCCCATAACACACGTCAACACTTAGATAAGCAATCTCAATGATCCATATACAATACTACATCATAGCTGAATGCATCATCTAGCATTAACATATCTCTTTCATCTCAATTTCACAAGCTTATAACGCATACCAACTCATAAGCAAATAACCATAAAATCTTCCTCAAAACCATATATCAACACCATTTCCATACCATGGTTGAATACACCAATTTACTCTACCATGGCTTTCATTTCAAATCCCACAGGCACAATCATATTTATCTTATGCTAAATCATCTTGCACAATGCAACACTAGTAACCTCATACTATCACATCACATTTCATACTATTAATATTATCACAATTGCCAATATTCCTCAATCAATTTCATAGCAACATGCTAAACAATCATTAATATATATCACTTACCTTAAAGCACCAATTTTAGTTCGGCCACCACCACACATACCCTAACTGAAAATGCAAAATTACCAACTATTAATTTTCATTACAATTCCACAAAACTAATTAATCTTAGACTAAACTCAATTACACTATAACAATTTAACTATACTAAGAAAACCACATCGGGAAAATATCCTTGCAAAAGTCAAATTCTAGTGCAATAAAACTACCTTACAGATTTTGAGTAGCAGGGAAGAAAAGAAAGTTAAAAGAAATCTAAGAGGCTTAGGGTTTACCTTTGATTATGGGTTGAAAGGGTCTAGGTAAACAATGAAAATGATTTGAGAATAGTGATTTTGGTGCTGGAGGGAATTCGTGGTTTAGATTTTGATGGTTTAGGGTTTAAAGAGTGATTTTGGTGGTTCAATTTACCTCGATGGTATTTTAGGCATTTTAATCGTATAAAAGGGATTTTATGAAGAAAAAATATATATATATATATACATATATATATATATATTAGAATTTTATTAATAGTAATTTAATGAGAAAATGTTGGATTTCAAATAGAATTTCTCATTAAAATGAATAAATAATCTAATATTTGACTCAAATGTCTCATTTTCCTTTTCAACTTGAAATCATTTATTTTATGAAAAAAAATGAAATGTTACCATTGCTCAAAATTTTTTCCCCTTAAAATTTTTGCTTCTAACAAAAACTATATTCTTTTCACTTTTTTAGGTAGCCTATTTTTTGCTATTATTTTATTATTCCATTAAACAAAACTTATTCATCAAAATAAACTCCACATTTAATACGGTGGTTAATCAAAATTTTTATATTATTTTAATCTAAAACTTCAAAATTCAAATGGCACATCGATAAGAGACGTAATATATGTTTAGTAAAGATATTATATATATTATAGTTAATTACCCACACATTTGTCTTAAGATTAAATATTATTAAACAAATTTAAAAAAATATTGTAATTTATTTTATATATTTTATTTAAATATGCTCATTTGTTTTTAATTCTCAAGAATATAAGGTAATAAATTTTTATATTTGATTATTTTTGTACAAATTATTTAAACTATAGATTTGTCAAAGAAAAAATCAAATAAATAAAAACTAAAAAACCAAAAGTAAGAAAAAAAATAGTAGTTATCAATTGTTATAGATAAAATAAAATGTACAATGAAAGAAACTGTGAAACTCAAATTTTTCCCAACTACTAATCATTTTAAGTTAAGATGAGAAGTCTAAGATTTATGTGAATTTTCATGTAGGGCCCAAAATGCTCGAGAAAGCCCGGGATAGTGGCACGAGGCCTGAGGCACGTACTTCGAGGTAAGAACTTGAGTCTAAGTATTATCCATAAAATGTGAAATAAAGTATTAATTGATGATTCGAAAGTGAAACTAAGAAGTTAGAAGTAAAAAAGTTGGTAAAACTCGAGTTTGCGATAAACCGAGCAAATTGGCCCAATAAGAGAAATAAATTTAGAATAGATTCTAAAAATTCACAAAAATTATTCCGAGACCATAGAAAATTCACATAAGACATAATTAACATGAGGAATAAAAATGGAGTGGACATATTGAGGTTTTAATGGCTAAATGAATTTTTAAAGTTAACCGAAAACCTTAAGTTTTATTGATCAGTATGGACCTAGCTGCGTAAAATGGGCCCAATTGAAAAATGTTCTTAAACAAGTGGGCCCCAAAGTTTTATGAGAGATGTTAGAGACATATTATGACAGATGAGAAGTGACATTTTGGAAGCAATTGGACTAGAAATAGTTTTTAAGGATTTTTCTAATTGGACTAGTGGATTGCCCTGTTTTAGGTAGCTTGACCCATCAGCAATTTGGGCCTGATTTGAAGCCCATACTAAGGCCCAAAAATTCAAGCCTTTTCCATATTTGATCCTCACTCCATAAGCTTTATTTGGGCGCTGGAATCACCTGATTATTATCAGCCAATTACGAGAACCACTTCCTTCTTCTTTGTGCAGGCGTTCTTGAGGGCAGAGGAGTCCACGATTTTTTATAGCCTCTTCTAGCAATTTTATGAGTTTGGTAAAGAAGAACCGTTTCTTCTTAATTGAACCCCATACAACATATAAACATTTCAGCTTCATTGAAGGTCATTTGCTAGGTGAAAACCTAGAGAGAAAGTTAGTGACAGAAACTATCCTGTTTATGAGGTGAGAGAGAGCTTGATTTAAAACATTTTTGGTTGGATTTTGTTGTTGTTTTGGATGATTTTAAGATGTAAACTTGTTGATTTACAGTTGAAGAACAATTTGGTGAATCAAAGGAGTGGTCAACTTTGGTCAAAGGTGAGAGAAGTTTGATGAATGATGAAGAAGATGAACTTTGTTCTTATTTAATGGTTTTTAAGGATTTTTAGTTAAGTGAAATTAATTGAAATAATTTGTAGGGTGCTTATGAATTTCGGCCAGCATAGGTTTTGATGTAAATGGTGAAATGTGGTTTGATTTAAGGTTATTAGATGTTTATTTAATACCGAAGAAACTCGGTTTATAGCCCGGTTAAGTGAAAAATCGAAAAAGAGTGAAAATTGACCAATTTGGCTATTTTGAGTGATTAAATAAAGTATAGGATAAATTTTTAAGCTATTGAGTTGATAAGCCTAAAAATTGGTGGAAAGAAAATAAATGAAATAGCTTAAACCAAGATTTTATCGGTAAAACCGAAAAAATGAGCAAAGTTGGCATAAAGGTCAAACTTGGTCAACTTTATAAAACTAAACAGTTGAGCATGTTGGGATGCTATTGAGTTATATTAGATGATTTGACGTTATTTTGGGCAACTCATGAATTCGGCACGTGAATTGAGACTAGTCCGAAACACAGTGATATTGCACTGCCCCAAGGTGCAAGAGTTAAGGGATGCAACCGTTTTGTGCATTGTGATCTTTACCCAAAAAAATGCTTTGGTAGCATGAAAACATTTTATTAATGAGCATATGTTTTGAGAAAAGTGTTTAACTTGAGATTTCTTACTTGAGTGCATGTTTTACCGGTTTGATCTCGGTTTCGTGATTTGAGTGTTTTTCGAACAAATATACTTTATATTTGAATGAGATTTATAAAGCAAAACTATTATGAGCTTTACGTGAAGGCAAAACTATTTTCTGCATAATAATGACATGCTTTTTAGATTAAAGGCTCGTTATGAAACTTACACATTGGTGTCTACCTTCACTCTCGTTGATGTCGAGGCTTTGCTAGGCTCGAGTCTCACAATAACTCCGCTGTTGTAGAGTTGAGCTGGCTCCACTTTGGTAACATAGAGCCGAGGCTGTATGACCCTAATCCAGTGTACAGCGATACCATGGCCACAGGTAGATGATTCCCTCATTTGAGAATGTCCTCATTGAGGATGATGTGATGTGATGTGATGTGATGATTGCTTTCATGACACTTATATTATGCCTAGTCTCCATAACTATTTTGAGAAATGACGTGTTGTGAAATTGAGTCGATGATGTTTTGATGATTTGTGATTTTAACCACGTGCTTATAATTCAGCGAACTTATGCCATTATTACATTTATGCTTTGATGATGATTTTAAATCTCATATGCACTCCTTATTGAGTTAGTTGAAGCTCACCCCCTTCTTTTTCTCCCCCCACAGATTATTTACAATAAGCCCAAGTACCTGCTGCTTATGTGACATAAGTTGGTGGATGAGACTCTCCTTAGGCTATTGCTTGTACACGCGTGAGATATAATTCAATTCATTTTGTATCCAGACAATTATGTAATGCAAACACTTATATTTAAGTAACGTTGGGATGTAATCAGGATGGTATACATATATAAATTAGAAAAGTGGGTTGATTTTGATATCATGTTATTTGATTAAGTAAATATTGATGTTGAGAGATCATTGGGATATTGGTTGATGAAATAGAAATAAAATCAACTGGATTGTGGATATTAAACTGCTTTTTAAATTTGTAGGAGAATAGTGATAAATATAAGAGGAGATACTGCCGGATTTTCGTTAGAAAACAGTATAAGTATAATTAAGTATAAGCAGTTTACAAATGAACAGATATGAGATTAACTGACACTGTACAAGAATACACCTCGAGTAGGAAGTTTAATTTAAGAAAAATTTTAAATTAGCCGTATTTTCTGAGCTTCCGGGCTGTCACAGAAACAAATTTAAGGAAGAAAAAGCAAAAAGTTATATCTAAGAAAATTTCTCTTACTTTTGAAAGTAAGAGAAATTCAATTTACAATAAAAAAATTGCTCTTTGCAACTCAAAGTTCATCTTTTATGTTATTACCAAAATACCCTTAAATACAAAGATTTTATTAACCTTATTAAAATTACTTAATTATCTCTAATACAATTTTTTTTCCTTCTTATTTTTTTCTTCATATACTATTCTCTCTTCAAAATCCGTTGCTTGGCTTTCAAGTCGATCGTTGATCGTTGCTCACTGACGATGGTTTACTTGTAAATATATGTCAAAATTTTCTTCATTTCCTCTTTCTAACCTTCGTTTCTTCCAAAAATGCCCGAAATGCAATAGATCTAAGATTAAAGCCCTAAACTTACACCTTAGATTTATGATTTTTTTAATGTATTTTTTAAGAAAATTAGATCAGAAGAAAAAAAGAAATTAAAAAAATGTTTTGACTTTTTTAGAGGCAAACCGTCGTCAATAATAGTCGCTAGTTATTGTTCATCACCACCAATCATTGGTCACAGGTGGTAGTTTACTTCAAAAAATATACTAAAATTTTTGTCATTTCCTCTTCTTTCCACTTCTAACCTCTATTTCTTCCAAAAATGCCATTGTAACAACCCAAATTACACACATTTTGGTTGGGTTAAAAGTCGATAATAGAATCAGAACAGTAAATTTTGTTCGTTTAAGCACATTTCTTTTTGACAAATTTGAGTATAAAAACTATTCCATTACAATGTGTTCGTGTATACATCCCCCCAGACACATTTCTGTACACACTACTATACTTAAAAAAAATTTAGATACAAAAGAATTACTTAAACCTGGGTATAACTTTGACGCAGAAAGATACTCTGCGGAATCATAGCTATGCGAATTGCCCTACTAACAGAAGCGGTCCAAGTTACTGATGAGGCTCTGTGGAGGAAAGTAAGGGGGATGAGCTCAACACGCTTAGCAGGAAAAACCCGATCAGGTAAATAAATACACTACCTATATAAGCATTTGCCAAATAGAGGCTCTTATGAAAACATACAGATAATTTGGGAGTTCAGAAATACCAAGGTCTGAAAATCGAAAACAGAACTAATATCGATAGTATATGCGGTTTACCACGATAGATATAGAATATCAAAACTCTAAGCAGTAAATTAAACAATTTTCGAATAACACAAAGTCACTGCCAGTTCTGTAAAATCAAAATCGAAAAATCCACAACAATATCAAACCCGAGAGTATAAACATGGAACTGAAATTAATATATGTTCTAAAACTTTATACAACTTTTAAAGTGGCAACTGAATGACACTTTGGTCCTGCAAAATTCAAGAGGTGGCCCCCACAGTCCTTATGTAAATAAATAATAAAGTTCAATACGAAAACACAGTCATAAGATCAAATTAAAAAATTCAAATAGACAAGACAAGGCAGAGTAGGCTATATCAGATATCAGAATGATAATTGGCCAATGTCAGTGACTCCGAGCAATCATGGGCCAGATGTGCCGGGATGTCAATTGTCGTGGGAGTGGTCAATTACCCAAACAGCTCACAAATCAGAATGTTCGAAGACCAGAATGTACGGTACATCGTACTCACATGCTTATTGCACGATACATTGTACTCCGTAGACAGCAGAAATAGAAACAAATCATCACTGATGTAACAAACCAGCCCAGCCGACCATGGCCACTCCTGTGGGCCCACAAACAATGATTGCTGTGACAACGTTATAAACCACAGAAACAAAAACAGTTCACCACTGATGTAACGGACCAGCCTAGCCGGCCATGGCCACCCTTATGGGTCCACAAACAATGACTACTATGACAACGTTATACGCTAACATTAATAGTGAAGCATAAATAATCATCGCCTTTGTCTTAAAATCAGTGCGAGTTAGACCGTGCGACACACAGTCAGCATATGCTCAAGTACATCATATCAGTATTTCTTTATAATCAGATCATTTTCCTTAAATCACATATAAATTCAGTTTGTTTTATAAAACAATTCAAAAGGGATGACTAGCCATATTTCTCTCGGTTAAAAAATGCCAATAAATAGGCTATGATGAGTAAACTAAGGAATTTTGATTTAAAATCAATAATTATAATTACTGGGATTTTTGTCTAAATAAACCAAGTAAATCTATATCGGTAGCTGGGCCGATCTACGGAGTTTAAAATTTTCCTTAAATTCCAAGGCGTAAAATCGACCTGAGGTTTTCTATAATTTCGGTAACTAGGAAATTTACCCTAAAATTTATATACAAATACAGAGAAATTATGTATATTTATCTCTAGCAGCACACAAAAATTTTCTTTACATCAGTGTCTATCCATAGTCATCAAAGCCTTCGGGACGTTGCGAGTCGGCGGGTCCGGTCCACTTGGTCTATTTCTCTGGAATTTCGTACCAGTATTTGCAATAATATTTTCGAACAGTCTATCCCTCGAATTTTCCAAACTCTTTATGTACTCTGATCTAACTTAAATTTTATTTTATATATATATATATATATATACACAATAATATATATAAATAAATAAACATTTCCCTTCTTTTTTGAATTTGGCTTCGCGCCAAATTCTTTTTCTCCCTGCCTTCATCTTCTTCCTCCTCTTCATCGTTTGCTGTTTTTCCTTCTCGACACTGTTTCTTATCATCCCTATTCCTTCATCGCTGTTATCACCCTCGTTCTGCCATCACCATCGCCCATTATCATTCTTCCTCTCGGCCTGCCAACTCCGGCTTCCTTCTTTCCTCCCTCGTCATTGTCTTTGCTTCAAGTTTTCAGCCTTCCCGCTTCTGTTCTATTTTCAGGTGCCCAGGCAGCCCATAACTCCCTTACTCCTTCTGCCATGCTTTGCTCCAACTGACCTCCACCCCTTGTTCACGCCACTGTCCCACGTATCACACTTCTGTTCAGCACTAAGAAATTAAGGCATAATTGCCTTAGCACTCTCTCTCACGTTGTTGCAGTTTCCAGAGGTCGAAGTCCTCTGTTTTGGCCTACTACTTCAGCTGGTCCGTCCCTCTTTTCCAGTTCTAGTCTTGCGCTTCTAGCCTCTATTTCCTGACCTCGGTTCTGCCATCAAGAAAACTACGAGCCTTCAATCGACCTCCCTTCTTTTACTTCGGTTACTTCAGAGCTGCTGCTGTGGTCTTCCAATGCCATATATATTTGTCGTCCTTGTCAGTATATATATATATATGTATATATATATACATACATATAAGCTTCAGTGTAAACCCTTGAAAGTTTTTAGAATTTCACCTGAGCGTTATTCAATTTAAATTTAATTTACTTTCGCCTATGAAAATTTGATTTAATTATGTTGAGAAAGGCGAAATTAGGTTAAGCCGATATTTTTATTTTTAAGCTATGAAATTTAACTAATAATAATAAAATAAAATCGATAGTAACTAAATTAGACTAATTAAACGTTGCGTATAGGTTTATACAAAAAAATTAGAATTAATTTTTTTTAGAAAAAGCTAAATGGTGCGTTTTAGCCATCCCTGCTTCTCTGCACCCACAACCTTCGCGCACCCCTGCATCGCCTGCAGGCTACACCATGCCTGCAGGCCCTGCACACCTAGCCTGCTTGTATCCTTGCATCCTGCATCATGCTAGCATGCTTCTACAACCTGCCTATGCACCCGACACCCCAACGCACCGTGCATCACACCCAGAGCTCGGACCCCTGTGCACCTATGCACCCCAGCCCTTACCTCTACTCCACGATTTTGTAACCTGTACCCAAGGCTAGCTCTGAGTCACGCCAAACCCTGCACCATCTACTACAGTTACCTAAAACATGCCCTGCACCTACGCCCCTGCTACCTAAGGCTTGCACCGTCCACACCCAGCAGCCTCTGTAATTATTCCCCTTCATGCCCCACGCTAAGAAAATTATCGAGCCCCAATCTGCACCAAAGCCTGCACCCTGTCATGTCTGAGTCTACCCTCTGCATGCCCAGACCTGCATGCCCCAGGTCCTGCACCCCTCTATCTTTTGCCAAACAAGATATAAAAACCAAATGAAACATGAACAAAACAGGAGAACGAGAAAACAAAGAGGAGAGTAGGGAGATGGATAGAGGGAAGACAGTGACATTCGGGTGAATGGTTAAGATAACGATGACAATGTGAGTAAGAGGAGAGGAAATCAAGGTAGGGAAAATGAGAGAAAAGGAAGAGGCTGAGAAGAACAGTCGAGGGAACTGAGAACAGGGATGAACAGAGCCATCATGAGGAAGATGACAATGATGACGTTGGTGGTCGGAGTAAGCTCTGTGGTGATGAAGATGATGATCGAATAGGAAAGGTAGTGATGATTTGCTTCGAGTGGAAAAAGAAGAAGGAGAAGAGGAAGGAAAGGGAAGAAGGAATTTGGCGCGAAATGCTAAATTCAAGCAAGTAAGGGAAAAAAAAGAAAGTTAGAAATATTTATTTAGATGTATATATATATACATAAATGAAAATTAATAACATATATTGGAAGTAGGAAAAAGGCACGGAGGAAATTGAGAAATTCAGGAAAAGAGTTCTGAAAAGGAAAAGTATCGAAAGGACCAGATCCACTAACTCCAGATGCGAAGGTAGCTAGGACTACATGTAGATATCGAGGTCAGGAAAATTATAGTGTGCTGTAGAGATGAATGCACGTATTTTCTGATGATTTTTGTAGATACGTATTTTAGGAAATATATTTTTTTATGCTATAGAAAATCACCTGTGAACCGTTAAGATTATACTGCATATATTTGCTGTGTTTTTGAGACTGCGAACCTTAGGACAAAATTTTGATACGCCTGAACGTAGAAAATCCTTAGGAAAATTTTACTGCCCGAAATTTAGAAAGAAGTTTTAAGGAACCTCGAAATCTGCCTTGATTTTTCTGAAATAACCCTATTTAGTATATTTAGACAAATATTAGAGTATTTTTAAAATTATCGCAGAAAAACCTAAAATTTTGGATTTGCACCTGAGGCTATGTTTTAAGTTTAATGAAAAGAAATAAAAGTAGTAGTTATGGCTACAATAAACAATGTACTATGCTAACTACGAAATGAAAATTTTAAAGGTTTTATTGCATACGTGATTGATACAGATAAGGCACATTCGGAGTTGACAGATATTCCTGTGGTTGGTGAGTTCCCAGATGTCTTTCCAGATGAATTGCCAGGGTTATCACCAGACAGAGAGATGGAGTTCTGTATAGATTTGGTGCATGGTATTGAGCCTATTTTGAGACCACCGTATCACATAGTCTTAGTGGAGCTGGAGGAGCTCAAGAGACAGTTACAAGAGCTGTTGGATAGAGGGTTCATCAGACTGAGTGTTTCACCTTGGGGAGCACTGATTTTGTTTGTGAAGAAGAAGGATGGAACCCTCCGATTATGTATAGATTGCCTATTGTTGAATAAGGCTACCATTAAGAATAGGTATCCCATTCCACATATTGATGACTTATTAGATCAGCTCCAGGAAACGCAGGTCTTTTCTAAGATTGATCTGAGTTCTGGGTATCATCAATTGAGAGTTTGGAGTGGAGATGTGCCCAAGACAGCATTTAGGACCCGATATGGCTATTATGAGTTCTTGGTTTTGCCATTCGGACTGACGAATGCTACCGCAACTTTCATGGCCTTGATGAACGATGTGTTCAAGCCATATTTGGATCAGTTTGTTATCATCTTCATCAATGATATATTGGTAAACTCAAGATCTGAGGAGGAGCATGAGCAGCACCACAGGATTGAATTGCAGACCCTACAAGAGCAGAAGTTGTATGCTAAACTTAGTAAGTGTGACTTTTAGTTGGCAGAAATATCATTTTTGGACCACGTTGTGTCGAGGGATGGAGTATCAGTGGATCCATCCAAGATTGATACTATAGTTCAGTGGTAACAGTTGAGGACAGTCACCGAGTTCAGGAGTTTTTTGGGTTTAGTAGGCTATTATCGAAGATTCGTTGAGGGATTTTTGAAATTAGCTACTCCGTTGACACGTCTCACTCGGAAGAGTGTAGCATTTGTATGGGATGAGGATTGTGAGACGAGTTTCCAAGAGTTGAAGCGTCGATTGACCACCACTCCGATTCTCACTATCCCTACCAGCTCAGGAGGATTTTTCAATGTATACTGATGCTTCGTATCAGGGATAGGGCTGTGTATTGATGCAGGATGGAAAGGTAGTTGCTTATGGATCCAGACAGTTGAAGGACCATGAAAAGAACTATCTAACCCATGATTTAGAGTTACCAGCAGTAGTGTTTGCGTTGAAGTTATGGCGCCACTACTTGTATGGTGAGAAGTTTCAAATTTTTACCGACCATAAAAGCCCCAAGTATCTATTCTCGCAGAAAGAGATGAACATGAGACAGAGAAGATAGTTAGAGCTTCCAAAGGACTATGATTGTGAGATACTTTATCATTCGGTTACGGTTAATGTTGTAGCTGATGCTTTGAGCAGGAAGAGCTTTGGGATGGTATCATATATGATGGTCAGGGAACATGAGTTGCTAGAGCAGTTTGCTAGCCTCAGTTTGGGAGTTGTGTCTTCTGACATGGATACGGACTGTGTTATAGCTAGTCTACGCTTTGAGTAGAATCTATTGGAAAAGATCAGACAAGCTCAGATAGGCTCAGTAGACTGATTTGTATTGCATTGATATGACTGGTCAGATACAGAGGGGCACAATGACTGAGTTTGGGTTGAGTTCTGATGGACTACTGTGAGAACTGTGAATTTTGTATACCCTATTTATGAGAATTGTAAATTTTTGTATGTAATTACGATATGTATATGTACACACAAGTTTTAAACATGATGAAGTATAAGAAGATGGGGTCTTTAAGTCTTTAATGTGTATGGATTAAAATATAGATTATGGGGTAGATTTTGAGAAGTTTTACATTGAGTTTTCTACAAATTGATGCAGTAGCAGGACAATCTGTGAAGGCCAGATCGATCTCCAAGAATGAGAGATCGATCTCATGGCTCCAGAATGCAAAACATATGTAAGAACTGATAGGCAGATCAATCTCATAGGCAAGCATATCGATCTCATGAAGCATTCTGTCAATAGCAGATCGATCTCCTCAAGGAGCAAATCGATCTCATTTTAAGCAAGTAAGAGATTGATCTCACCCCACGACAGATCGATCTCCTATGCATAAAATTACCCCAAAATGTTCCCAAATTAAAAAAAAAGATCGATCTCATCAAGGACCAGATCGATCTCATCAAGGACCAGATCGATCTTCTACCCTCTGTCTATAAAAGAACCTCTGTGTTTTCCTACATTTCATCTTTTCTCTCTTAGAAACCGAAGCCCTAGCTTTCTCTCTCTTCCAAAGCCCTCTTTTTCATCAGAATCAAAGGTTGTGGCAAGATGAAAAGTTGTTCCTCATCCAAAGTAGAGCAACATACTTGGAAATCGTAGGACGAATCGAATCGAGGTGTGAATAGAGCACTCCACGAGTTTTAGGTAAATTTCTAAACTTTGATCTTGGATTTTTCAAGTGATTTTGGTGATTATGGCTGTAGGCATTGTGATGAAATAGCTAGAAAAGGATTAGAGATTGATGAAATTGTAATTTTGTGAGAGTAAAGATGATATTATGTAATTGTGGTAATTTGGGGATTCATGACTATAAGTTTGGAATTGAGGCAATGAGGTGAATTGGGCATGAAGATTGTACATGAAAAATGTAGGATTTGAGATGTAATGAATGAGAGTGTGGGTTGTGATAGAATTATGAGAATTGTGTTATTTGAGTATTTAACGAGAATGTGAACAAATATGTGCTCGATGATGTGATTGAGGTGAATTTTGATCTTTTTACATCGTTTGGACAGCCCGAGAGTTCCAAAGAGGAATACGAGGCTAGTCCGTCGTTTGGGGGAAATGATTGCACTATACGAGGTGCAACGAGGTAAGGGAAAACTTAAACTCATTTGTGTGTGTGTGATTTTACGATGAATATTGTAGCATGTAATGTGATTTGAGAAAACAAGCATGTTTTTATAAGTTGTAAATAAGTTGTTGCACACGATTTTATAGCCGGTTGGGGCTCAATTTTTGATGAGTTGTAAACTAAATGTGAAATTGTTTTACAACCGTTTTGAGTTTAAAAAGTGAAAATGTGATTTGGGCTTTACGTTAAGGCGTATTGAGATTTGAGAAATGTGTGCGTTGTTTACCGGTTTGAGCTCAGTTTTGACATGTTTTGTGTTGAGTACAAAACGATTTTTGAGATGAGTTCTACGAGAAAACCATTATGAGTACTATGTGAAGGCAAAATCGATTTTATTTGATAATGGCTATTACTGAGACTTAGGCGTGTCATGTTGAATACACATCGGGCTTTGCTCTTGTAGCATGTAAGACCGGGTCATGCTCTAGCAGCATGTAAGACCGACTCCTTCGTTCTGGTAAAGTGAGATGACCCTACTCCGCGTCAGTGTTGGGTGGCATTGCTCTGATAGCATGTAAGACCAGGCTGTGCTTTGATAGCATGTAAGACTGACTACTGTACGACTTTGATCAAGTCTACAATGAACCATGATCATGGGTGTATTATTGTCGACAAATCCCTCGAATGGGGATGTTCGCCTAGGGGATGAGTTCAATTGTTTTGATGTGCCATGACGAGTTTTTATATGAGTTTTGCTGCCTAGTCTCCGTTTTATACACATGAGATTGTGTCTAGTGGCTACGCCACGTGCATTACTACATGCGGTGATTTTTATCACGTTTTTATAAGAAAAGATATTATCGCATCCTGATTTCCACATGCTTGTAATTACTTGTGACCATGGCTTTGTGTTAAGCCATTTATTATCATGTTTCTACATGAGCTTTGAGAAAATGAGCTGAGATGATGTTTTAATTGTTCATCCTACATTTTTTACTAAATTTTATTGGCTTTTCACCCACAAAACAAAATGATTGTGATGTGCAAATCATTATTTTATCAATGAGTCCCATACCCCCTTACTGAGCGATTTAGAAGCTCACCCTGTTTTATCTCTTCCCTAGATTTCTTCAAGTGAAGAGAGTTTTCCTGCGGCGTACGAAGTAGTGGCTAGTGGAGGACTTGAGCTCCAAGCTATATATTTTACTTTGAGGTATAATTTATCATTTCATGTACCCAAACTAATATTGTATTTATAGACACTTGATGTACAATGATGTATGGGATTTATTAGGATTAATTAACCTTGAATTGAGTAATGTGTATAGTATGATGTATAATTATGAGATGATGAGATCCTGAGGTTTGATATGAATCATGATGTATGACACTGTACAGGAATGCATCTAGAATTGTGAATGGATGTGAAAAAGTTTTAAATTTGCCCAGTTTTTCGCGCTTCTGGGGCGTCACAACTACTGAGGTTTAGAGGCAGATTGTGTGTTCCCGAGGATGTAGATCTCAAGAGATTGATTTTTTCAGAAGCTTATTTGTCGAGGTACACGTTACATCCAAGGAGTAACAAGATGTATTAGAACCTCGAGAATGTGTACTGGTGGTCGAGTATGAAGAAGGACGTGACGGATTTTGTGGCGAGATGTCTCGTATGTCAGCAGGTGAAGGTAGAGCATTAGAGACCTGCAGGGTTATTGCAGCCTCTACCTATACCGACATGGAAATGGGAGCATATCACCATGGATTTCGTGATGGGTTTACTAAGGACTCGTAGGAATCACGATGCGATATGGGTGATTGTTGATAGGTTGACGAAGTCAGCCCACTTCCTAGCTATGAGAGCTACTGATACTCTGAGATCATTGGCAGAGTTGTATGTACACGAGGTAGTGAGGTTACATGGTGTTCCAGTGAGCATTGTCTCAGATAGGGATTCCTACTTCACCTCCCATTTTTGGGATCATTTTCAGGAAGCCATGGGAACCAAGTTGAGTTTGAGCACCGCTTTCCATCCTTAGACAGATGGTTAGTCAAAGAGGACTATACAAACTTTAGAGGATATGTTAAGAGCATGTGTGCTAGATTTTAAAGGCTCTTGGGATGATCGTTTACCACTAGTCGAATTCACCTACAACAATGGTTATCATTCGAGTATTGGAATGGCACCGTATGAGGCTTTATATGGTCGTAGATGTCGTTTCCCTATTAGTTGGGAAGAAGTGGGTGACCGAAAGATTTTTGCTCTTGATTTGGTTACACAGGCCTCTGAGGATGTCTTGTTGATTGTTGAGAGATTAAGAACAACTCAGAGTAGATAGAAGAATTATGCGAACAGGAGACAGAGGCCACTTGAATTCATAGTTAGTGAGTCAGTGTTTCTGAAGGTTTCGCCTTCCAAAGGTATAGCAAGATTCAGGAAAAGGGGTAAGTTGACTCCTCTCTACATTGGACCCGTTGAGATACTTAATCGAGTGAAAGATAAGGCCTATAGGTTGGTGTTGCCACCGGACTTATCAGGCGTGCATAATGTCTTACACATTTTGATGCTTCAGAAGTATCATCCAAATCCGACCTATGTGATTTAGTATGAGCCATTGGAGCTCAATGATGATCTGCCATATGTAGAGAAACCGATCCAGATACTAGACAAGAAGGAAAAAGTGTTACGGAACAAGATGATTTTGCTTGTTAAGGTTCTCTGGCAGCACCACAATTTAGAAGAAGCTACCTGGGAGTTAGAGAGCCTGATACGGGAACAGTACCCTCGACTTTTTGAAGAATAACTTGGTTCTAATTTGGAGGACCAAATTTCTTGAAGAAGGGGAGGAATGTAAGACCCGTAAATTCATATGTATTCTTTATGATTCCGTGATGTACAGACAAGTTACATTATATATGAACCACAAGAAATGAATGTTTTTAAGTTCTAAGTGTGAATAAAATGCAAAATGAGTAGTGAAGTAAGCGAATATGAATTCACCTTTGAAAATCTAGGAAAATTGCAGTTGGAATGCTGCAGATGAAGGGCAGATCGATCTCATTGCAAGGGGAGATCGATCTCATCACCTTGAAATGCAATGCCAAAACATTTTGCAGAAGGGAGATCGATCCCTCATTCAAAGCAGATCGATCTGTAAAGGATTTTGGATGGCAAAGATCGATCTCTTCTCAAAGCCAGATCGATCTCTAAGTGATTTTGCCTGGCCAAGATCGATCTCATACTAAGAGGTAGATCGATCCCACCTTCTAAATGTCGAATTCTGAAAGATTTCAAACACAGGGCAGATCGATCTCTCATTACTAGGAGATCGATCTCACAAGGCAATTCTATAAAAACCTGACTGTTGCATCTTCTTCCCCTGAAATCATGGATTGAAGGAGCAAAGTGATTTCCCCAAATTTGGAAAAAAGAGGAAAACGTCAAGCTAGGTAGGATTTCAATACACCAACTTCAAGTATGTTACTATAGGCATTTTGGTGAGTTGATTGGTGTATGTTTTATTGGTTGAAAACACCCTTGACATGCTAAATCTTCCATGACCTAAAATGAGCTTAGTGTGATTAAGTGAGAGAAAGTTGATTTGGCATAGATTAATGATGATTTAAGCATGTAGTGATGTTATTAAGCATGTATACATGATTGTAAGATAGTTTAGTTGAAATACATGTGTTTGAATAGATGATGATTGAAAATAGGCTTATGAGATGTATGGTGAAATGCCATTGTGGAAGAAAATGAGGAACTTAAGGCATTGAGAGATTAATGGCGGTTCAATTCGAATCAATAGACTTGATGAGTTTAATAGGTTCTGGAGAAATGAATTGTAAAATCGAAATGGACTGAAGAGAGAGTAAGGTTCAATAAGATGTAATAAGGCCAAATGGGTGTAAAAGGCCTAATGCATTGATTTGAAATTCATGCGAGTGAAAATTAAGTATATTAAAGTATACTGATGTGAATGGTTATTTACAACTTTGTAGTTTATATTGGGAGCTGATGGGACTGCGAGATTTAGCAGCACCGAGGAAGTGAGGTCACGTGACGTAATCAGAGGTAAGAAACTTTTGTGGGTAGTTAGAGATATCTGCACGTATTCTTGTCTGCATTTGTATTTCACTTAAGAAAATAGTCTGAGGGCCAAAAAAAGGGTAAATTACGATATCACCCAGTTAAGGGTAAAAAGCTTAAGAAGCATGTTTGTGACTAGTTTTAATATTATTTGACATTTACATAGATAGACTGGCTAATGTTTCATGTTATATGTGAAAACAGCACGCAATAGTGCCAATTTGATTTAATTGAATGAATTCATTTGAAATAAGCCATCTATCAATTTGTGTGAAAACCAATCATGCTAGAGCACAACTCGCACTGGATTTTGTATGTTTTCCACCCAATTGGTGCTAGAGGGATACTCACACTAGATTTTACATGATATGCATCACATTGTACTTGAGTATTTCTCGTACATGAATTTTAATACGATTTGAGCATGATAGAGTACTGGAGCATTTCTCGTACTCAGTTTTATTGATTGATGCATAATAGAGTGCTGGAGCGTTGCTCGTACTCAATTTTACAGACATATTGTTGGGAGCATTGCTCACACTAGATTTATATGACTTGTGCATAAGGACGTGCTAGAGTTTACTCGCACGTATCGATTTTGAAAGAGATAACATGAAACAACCGTGTTGGAAGCCTGTGCAGACTGTGTGTCGCACCGATTATATGCTCACACGTGCATTTTGAGATATGGCAGAGGGCTATCGAAACTATTATCCATGGTATGAGGGCTAAGACCTATGGCATGCACCCCAACCTTGATATTGGGTCTATGAAGTACTTTGTACCGTGTTTGTCACATGGATTACGATGTACCGTGAGTACACGATGATATAGAGTTGTTAGCTGATGGTTGAGGATTTGACCCACCTCATGTTACAGTAAATGTGAGGCCCTGCACACCCAGTACTGTGTAGCCTGGGATCACGAAAAATGGGATATGATCATAATCCTTGAACATGTAGTCGCCTATCTCATCTCACTTGATATTTCTTGTTTGAATTGTCACATGATTTTATAAATTGGGTAGACCCGAGGGATGGGTTGAGCCTCGACATGTGACTTTGTGAATTGTAAAAGGGTAACCCGAGGGATAGGTGAGGCCCGGATGATATGCCATCTTTGTCTTGATTTAATTGATATGGCATAATGAAATGTGATTTACAGTATTTACATGACAATTAAATGTTTTGCATAAATTGCTGAGGTTATTAAACCAGCATGTTTTTCGTTTATACTGATGGTTTGTATCTATATATATATATATGCTTGAATAAATGTTTCAAGAAAGATACATGCTTTAGATGTGAATCGAAAAGGAAATGATTTCATGGCATGAGCATTATATTTTGTAGATAGTGTGGTTATCTACTTGCTTGCGTTATTTCCTTACTGAACTGTGAGCTCACCCCTTTTTATTTCCTCCTCTCAACAGAGCGTTCACAGTAGTTAAGCACGGCTGAGGACTGGTATTCCTTTATCCGCTGTACACCCATCATACAAAAGGTATACACATTTAAAATGTTTTGTACTGAACAATGTAAAAGCACGGTTATGTAAACGAATGTATTGTCGGGGATGTATATGTACATGTATTTGTATTTAATATATGTACATGTATTACATGTATTTGTATTTAATATATGTAAATTACTTATGAGAATGAGTACTTACGGTCAATAGATAATTGTATTGACATGTATGCATGCTATGAAATGAATGTGGTTGAGGTGACTAATACCGAATCACAGCCCAACGGTTTGGTGATTGAATTATGACAGAAGGAAAGGTAAGTAAAATGAGAAAAAATTGTAGAGATTTTTGGTAAGTCACGGGCAGTTATGACAAGTGATTGCAGGGTTGGTGCTAATTTGTTTTGTTGCTGCAGAATGTGGCTGACAATCGAGGACGTGGCTGCTGCCTTGGCTGTGCCGACGGAAGTGAAGCAAGGAATGAAGGCGTGGCAGTAGCTGGTGACAGAGTTGGTCTGTGCTAAAGTAGCTGCAAGACGCATGTGCAAGAGCTATTTGTGCAGAGCAGGAATGTTGGCAGCAGGACGTTATGCGTGAAGAAGCAAGAGATGTCAGAATTGTGGTGCGCATGAAAGGTTGGAAGCAGGGTCTGCATGGCTGAGTTTTATTTTATTTTTACAATTTGCTTTATCATGTTTTCCTATTAATTGTTAGATGTTAGTTTTTCTTTTATTACTATTTGTTAGTTTAGGTAATAGTATTAGTGGTTAAATCATAATTCTTGAATTAATTTGCACGCTAGCTTAATTTTCTTTGCTTTTTAGTTTAGGATTTAATTTTAATTATAATAATATTTAATTTTTGAATACAATAGGATTTAAAATTTAGTTTTAAGTGTAGTGCCTATGTATTGCATTTAGAGTTAGTTTAGGGGTAGAATCATTTAATGCATCTTCAGGATAGTTTTTATTTTAAATTTTAGAAACCCAAGAATATTTTTTTTCTCATGCATCATTTAGAATAGATTTTATTATTTCTTTAGGCATTTTATTAATTTAGTAATTATCTAGAGCTAAATATAATTTAGGGTTACCAAATTAGGCATTTAGGTTTAAAGTTATACTTAGGAATTTTTTAGAATTTTTATTAGAATTTCATTCCATTAGGTCTTAGGTTATATTATTTTGCATTTTTATCAATTAGATTAATCACATACAAATTTTATTTTCATATTAGGATTTTCGAGTTTTAATCGATTTATTTTTTAGTATTTTCTTATATTTGCATCTTTAGTCAATTTACACTAATTAATTCGAGTTTTAGTATTTTCTTTCTTTTGCAGATTCTTGCTTTTATTTTACTTGGAGCTCTGTGAGTAATTTTTGCTCTATTTTGATTTATTTTAGTATTATTATTATTTTCCTTGCTTTCTAGTATTTACAAATTAAACATTGTAGATCACCCTTTTAACATTCATAATTTGCTAGGATATACTTAGGGTAAAATTAATTGGTACTTAGTTAGGCTGACTGTGTTCTCTGTGAGATGATAATCTAGGACTCAGTTCCCTTTATTACTTGTGTGACCCGTGCACTTACGGTATACACGTCTAGTAAGGATGCAATCAAGTTTTTTGCGCCGTTTTCGGGGATCACACTTAGCCATTGACTAATATCGGTGAAATTATGCTTAGGTATGCTTCTAGTTTTGTACATACTTAGGTTGTAAATATTTAGAGCCTTAATTTAGATTAGTTAATTTTCTCTCTCTAAAAAAAATCATTCCTTAAGGGCTTCTGAATGTCTGCATGCATAAAGCTAAGAGCTTTGACTGCTTTCCTTTAGATCCTGAAATAGAAAGAACATTTCGAAAAATCAAGAAGGACTATAGGAAAATAGTAGCTCCGCTACAAGACAAGATGGTTGAAAACAGAGAGATCAGGACTGTGGGAGACTATGTTGTCCCGACCATAGGAGGTTATTACACTGGCATTAGGCCACTAGCTTTCCCTGCAAACAACTTTGAGATTAAGCCTTCTATCCTCCAAATGATCCAAACTTCGCTTCAATTCAGTGGGTTTCCCTATGATGACCCATATGCTCACTTAGGGCAATTTCTAGATCTGTGCAACACTTTCAAGTATATGGACTCTTGGACGATGCACTTAGGTTTAGGCTATTTCCTTTCTCTCTTAGGGACAGAGCTAGACACTGGTTGACCTCTTTACCTCCTAAATCCATCTCCACCTGGGATGAGTTAGCCCACCAGTTCTTAGCCAAGTTCTTCCCTCCTTCCAAAATGGCTAAACTACGCAGTGATATATCTTCATTTTCTCAATTCGACTCTGAGTCCATGTATGAGGCATAGGAACAATACAAAGACCTTCTTAGGAAGTGTCCCCATCATGGCCTACCCTTATGGCTTTAAGTCCAAACCTTTTATAATGGATTCACCAACTAGAATAGGATCATAGTCGATGCTACTGCGGGAGGAGCTTTGATGTGTAAGACAGAGGAGAAAGCTTATAGTTTGTTGGATAAGATGGTAGCTAACAATTATCAGTGGTCATCAAAGAGGCAGTTACCTAAGAAAGCTGTGGGTATTTATGACTTAGACACACTTTCTACCTTAACTTCTTAAATTACCAATCTCACAAGGAAGGAAGAGTCTTTTAGTACCCAGAATAGTTCTGCCAATAGTCCCAGTCTTGTGTTAGCTGTCCAAAGTCCCTTCATCTCATGCACTTTGTGTGGTGGTACACACTCGATTGATAGGTGCCCATTAAACTTAGATTCTATTCTGTACATTGCCCCACCTCAAAGGCAACAAAACAATCCATCTTTGAGCACCTACAATCCAGTGTAGAGGAATCACCCTAATTTTTCTTGAAACCAAAATCAGGGGCAGTCTTCTAATCCCAGACCTATGGTACCCCATAGTTTTCAGGTTCCACCTGTTCATATACCATCACCTGAACAACTTCTACATCATCAGTCTAATCATTCCCCTCACCTATATCAGTTTCAATATCACCCACCACCACCGCCACTATGTAGCCCCAACACTTACCTGCACCAGCAGCTGCAGTTGAGAAGAAGCCTTCACTTGAGGAGATGTTCACGACTATCCTCTAGAATCAAGCTACCTCTATTAAGAACCTGACAGTCCAGGTTGGCAGATAGCTAGTGCTCTCAGCCAACATCCACAAAGGACCCTCCTAGTAATACCGAAGCTAACCCTATCAGACAGAGGGAAGGTATGGAACATGTTAAGGCCACAACCCTTAGAAGCGTGTCATGACCCTCCATGACTTAACCAAAACCATTATGAATTTTTCACATTTTATTTTACCTTTCTCCTTATCAATGGTTGGGCAGTGATTCGATGTCAGCATCCTCGCTTACCAGATCATCCATTATCATACATACATGTCAATATACTATCAATGACTGTAATTTCTTTTATAATATATGTGAGCTCATATAAAAACTAATACAAATACATTCCCTAAAATATATATCGTATACATCACTGTGCTGTTTATATGTTTAGATACAGAACTGTACAAAATATGTATACATGTCGATCGATAGGAAAAGGGAGAGGACAACAGGAAATACTATCCCTCTCTCATAATCGCTCTACTGCTGATGCTCTGTAGAGAGATGTAAAAAAACGGGGTGAGCTCACAGCTCAGTAAGGAAATCAGGCAAGCAAGTAGACATCTACACTATCTATTCAAAATAATGCTATGACTCGAAAATATCATTTCCTTAACTCACTTTAAAAGCATGTCTTTAAAATATATATATATATATACTTGTACAGATTAAATCCCATGTACAAAAATCATTCTTTCGTTCTTAAAAGTAGGCATGTAGTGCAAAATAATGCATCTTTAAAATATCATAATGCCTTTAGATAAATCATGCCATTGATATTCAAATCACAATAAATATGGCATTTAAATCATTCACAACACAACAATCGGATTTCAACCCATCCCTCAGGTCTATCCGTATCATAAATAAATCAATCAGGTGATATATCATGTGAGACTCTATGGTGAAATGCAATAATATCCTGGACTATGGCCATATCCTATAATGGTGATCTCAGGCTACACAGTACTCGGTGTGCGGGGGCAATCACTGCTGCAACAGGAGGGGGTCAGTCCATCATAACCGCCAGCTATCAACTCCTCGACTCCACAACACCACACGATACAGTGTACTCCATGCCACTTGCATGGTACAACGTACTCCTTTAGACCCTACATCACAGTCGGGGTGCCTGCCATAGGTCTTAGCCCTAAAACCATAGAATATAAATACCACGTCTCTAAATCCACATATGAACATCTCATAGTGTGACACTCAGTCTACACGAGGAAATAAAGCATGGTTTTCAACATGTCTTATATATCACATAAAATACAGTGCGTACCTTTGAGCGTGACTCACAGTCGACACTCCACTCAAACACTGTTTCAGATCACAAACTCAAACTCTAATGCGAGTAAACCTCCAGCATTAAGTCATGCATAGTTCATGCTTCAAATCAAGTACGAGAAATAGCTCAAGTACCATGCTATACACAAAACTCATCCAATCAAGTACGAGCAATAGCTCCAGTACTATGTCATGTATAAATCATGAAGAATCCAGTACGAGCAACGCTCTAGCACTCTGTCATGCATCTCATGTAAAACTAAGTACGAGCAATTCGCTCCAGCACTCTCTCATGCATAAATCATATAAAACTGAGTACGAGTAATAACTCTAGCATTCTATGATGTATGTCATGGAAATCTAGTGCGAATCATACATCAGCACTAATACATGTGGAAAATATATGAATCATGTGCGAGCTGTGCTCTAGCACGATTTGTTCTCACATAATTCGATAGATGGCTCTTTAAAAAGGGATGATTTTCAAAATATCAAAATTAGAACTATAAATTGTGTTATTTCTCATCAACCAAGAAAACATTAGCTCATCTACCTACTCTTCTCCTAAACAGCAGTAAAAATACTCAAAATGGTGGTTTCCATGCTTTTTACAACTTTTTTCCAAAAGTTGACCTTTTTTCCTAACTAAGGGTAAAATCGTAATTTGTCACTATCGGGTCACAATAATTATTATTCACTTTCTTTGACCCTCAGAGTTTTTAAGTGAATGTAAAAGCAGACGAAAATACATTCAGGTATCTCTAACTACTTACAAAAGTCCCTTACCTGCAATCTCTTGAGAAATTTTACTTTCTCAACGTTGCTAAATTTAGCAGTTCGATTTGCTCCTCCTATAATCTCTGGGGCTAAATATAATCATTTATCAGGTTAATTACACTTTTTCTACTGTATTTCATATTAAATACAGTCTATTTCACTTAATGGGCTTTAATAAACCTTAATGGACCTAACTATGCCTTAAGCCCATTTCCATTTTACTATTCATTTTCGTTGGGCTTATTGGGCTTATGGGGCCCACCAACTCTTATTTTGCTTTTCCGAGACCCATTACATCACATCGAGCCAAAACCAATTGGGCTTGGCCCATTGGACCTCTCGGCCATATGCCATGGCCGAGAGCATCCCATGCCGTCGGTCACACCATGGCATGCCGTCAATGTCCATTTATTTAGCCATTTCACTTAGGCATTTTCGCAAACACTTGGTTGCCAATGGTCTTAAGCTTCACTTAGTTTATTTAAGCATTTTATCAAACACCTTGATTGCCAACTAAATTCATGTATCAATTAATCAAATTCATTAATTCTAACTATACCATAATCATAAACACATGTACATCAACTCATTTATGCCTTAAAATGGGCATTCATCAATTTATCACTACTCACTCTTGGTCAATCCATGTTCATAGTGATTTCATATGTTTCAATCCTTAAAACATATACCAATATACTCAAAATCATTCATACATTAACATATATGAATTTGAAAGCTTGAAATTATATCTAGTATTTGTGTTCACACTTGGCCGAAACTTTGAAGCCTCACGATTTGCACACTATGGCTCCTTGATAGCCAATTCCAACATATGTCACTCTCCTCTCAATTTGGAACAACTTTCATGAAGATTGCTAGTTCCAAATATGGCTAAATCCTAGTGATTTCTAGTGATAGAAAGCTTGGATAAATGTGTTTTAATGGTTTCTTCTTCTAGCCGAGAATAATGTGTTGAAGAAGACCATGTGGTGGCTGATTTTATAAGCCACTTACTTAGCCATTAAGCCTTACTTTCCAGCCATCATGTTTGACTTTCAAAAAGTTTAGGTAATGGTTACCAAATTAGAAATGCTTACCTTTAACTAATGAGCTTGATTTTAATCCATTTGGGCCTTACAATTGGGCCTCTCGGTTTGGGCCTTCCTAATGGGCTTTCAGGCTGAAATTTTTACTATACATCGGGCCTTTAATTCTCTAAATATTTGGCCTACCGATCGGTCCAACAATTCGGTCTAGGGGACCTAATAATTTCGATCTACACTTAGTATACCTTAATGGGCTTTAAAATCTTCATTTTGGCCCATTACGTTTTTATCCATTAAATTTAATCCGGAATCCATCCGAATAAATTTTCCTTACTTCCGGGGATGATTATCTGTATTCTGACCAAAATTATTTTTCCCCAAAATTTTCTCCATACTTAGCTTAATTTTTAACCATAGTTCGTCAATTATAGTAAAAGTCCACTTTTCTTAACTAGTTGACTATTTCCTTAATCATTGACCAAGTTGATTTTTTCTCAAAATTTTCAAAGTGTCATATCTTATGTTTTACACTCTCGTATTTAAATTTTGGCCGTTTTCGATAGGTAAATGCACCCGAAATACCTTAACTACCTTAACTCGCTAAAAAGGTTCGTTTTACCCTTTTTGGCTTTTTACTCTTGTTCTTTGTGTTTGAGACTAAATCAAACTGACTTTCCTTCATGAGCTCTCTATATCTTCTCATTTTAAGTTCTTCTTTTTAGTCAGAATGATCCAAATCCACTCGGTTTAACCTGTGGCTCTTATAGCTCACATTAGGCTTTTATGTAGCTTATAAGTGTTAAATCATTTCACATACACTCTAAACCTAGTAAATACTCTTCTTATTATTCATCTATAATAATAGAGTGTTCATACACATAGGAATCATAAGGAATAAGCTACATAAAAATACGAGTATGACAATCCTCCCCAACTAAGAAAATTTGGTCCTCCAAATTAGAACCAAGTTAGTTATCAAACAGATGGGGGTGCTTCTCTCGCATCAGACTCTCCAGCTCCCAAATAGCCTCCTCTAAAGTATGATGCTGCCAAAGAACCTTCACTAATATGATAGTCTTCGATCTCAAGACCTTATCCTTCCTATTTAATATCTGAATCGATCTCTCAACATATGACATGTCCTCTTTGAGATCCAACGGCTCATAACTAATCACATGTGTCAGATCTGGGTGATACTTTCAAAGCATCGATATGTGAAAGACGTTATGGATACCTGATAAGTTCGATGGCAATGCCAACCTATATGCCTTATCTCCCACTTGATCAAGTATCTCGAAGGGTCCAATATAGTGAGGACTCAGCTTTCCTCTCTTTCCAAATCTTGCTATGCCCTTGGAATGAGAAACTTTCAGAAACACTGATTCACCAACTCCAAACTCTAGTGGCCTTCGTCTCTTATCAGCGTAACTCTTCTGTCTACTCTGAGTTGTCCTTAGTCTCTCTATAATCAAACAGACATCCTCAGATGCTTGTGTAACCAAGTTAGGAGAGAAAATCTTATGGTCACCCACTTCTTCCCATCCAATAGGGAAACGACATCTACGGCCATATAAAGCCTCATACGGTGCCATCCCGATACTCGAATGATAACTGTTGTTGTAGGCGAACTCGGCTAGTGGCAAGTGATCATCCCAATAGCCTCTAAAATCTAGCACACATGCTCTCAACATGTCCTCTAAAGTCTATATAGTCCTCTCTGGCTGACCATCTATCTGAGGATGGAAAGTAGTGCTCAAACTCAACTGGGTTCCCATGGCTTCTTGAAAATGTTCCCAAAAGTGGGAGGTGAAGCTGGAATCCCTATTAGAGACTATGCTCACTGGTACACCATGTAACCTCACTACCTCGCATGCATATAGCTCTGCCAATGAACTTAGAGTATCGGTAGCTCTCATAGCTAGGAAGTGGGCTGACTTCGTCAGTCTGTCGATGATCACCCATATAGCATAGTGATTCCTGCGGGTCCTCGGTAAACCCATCACGAAATCTATGGTGATATGTTCTCATTTTCATGTCGGTATAGGTAGAGGCTGCAATAACCCTGCAGGCTTTTGATGTTCTACCTTCACCTGCTGAAATACAAGACATTTCGCCATAAAATTTGCTACATCTCTCTTCATACCCGACCACCAGTACACCTTCCAGAGATTTTGATACATCTTGTTACTCCCTGGATGTAATGTGTACCTCGACGAATGAGCTTCCACCAATATCAATCTCCTAAGTCCTGGATCTCGAGAACACACAATCTGCCACTGAACCTCAGTAGTCCATCAGAACTCAACTAAAAATCAGTCATTGTGCCCCTCTATATCTGACCACTCACATCAATGCAAAACAGATCAGTCTGTTGAGCCACTCTGATCCTATCCAACAGATTCGACTCCAAGCGTAGACTAGCTATCACATAGCCTGTATCCATGTGAGAAGGCACAACACCTAAACTGAGGCTAGCAAACTGCTCTAGTAACTCATGTTCCCTAACCATCATGTACGATACCATTCCTAGGCTCTTCCTACTCAAAGTATCAACTACAACGTTAGCCTTACCTGGATGATAAAGTATCTCATAATCGTAATCCTTCAGAAGCTCTAGCCATCTTCTCTGTCTCATGTTCAACTCCTTTTGTGAGAATAGATACTTGAGGCTCCTGTGGTCGGTAAATATCTGAAACTTCTCACCATACAAGTAGTGGCACCATACCTTTAACGCAAACATTGCTGCTAACTCCAAATCATGGGTCGGATAGTTCTTCTCATGATCCTTCAACTGTCTGGATCCATAAGCAACTACCCTCCCATCCTACATCAATACATA
Source organism: Firmiana major (assembly GCA_033439115.1). Lineage (NCBI taxonomy): Eukaryota > Viridiplantae > Streptophyta > Magnoliopsida > Malvales > Malvaceae > Firmiana > Firmiana major. Next base: position 34,018,837 of record CM065907.1, on the reverse strand, counting down.
GCCCAGTCCCTGATGTGAAGCATCGGTATACATTGCAAATCCTCCCAAGCTGGTAGGGATAATGCGAATCGGAGCGGTGGTCAATCGATGCTTCAGCTCCCGAAAAGTCTTCTCACAATCTTCTTTCCATACGAACAGTACACTCTTCCGAGTGAGACGTGTCAATGGAGCAGCCAACTTAAAAAATACCTCAACGAATCTCTGATAATATCCAGCTAAACCTAGGAAACTCCTGATCTCAGCGACTATCCTCGGCTATTTTTCACTGAACTACAACCTCTATCTTGGATGGATCTATTGATACACCATCCCTCAATACAACATATCCTAAAAATGAGATCTGTGACAACAAAAAATCACACTTACTGAGCTTAGCATATAACTTCTGCTCTTGTAGAATCTGTAATATAATCCTGAGATGCTCCTCATGCTCCTCCTTGGATCTCGAGTATACCAATATGTCATCGATGAAGACGATAACAAACTAATCCAGATATGGCTTGAACACATTATTCATCAAAGCCATGAAAGCCGCAGGAGCATTCATTAATCCGAATGGCATAACCAAAAACTCATAATGGCCATATCAGGTACGAAACGCTGTCTTGGGTACATCTCCACTTCGAACTCTTAGCTGATGATCCCCAGACTTTAGATTAGTCTTGGAAAAGACCTGTGCTCCCTGAAGCTGATCCAACAAGTTGTCAATACGTGGGAGGGGATACCTATTCTTGATGGTGGCCTTATTCAATAATCGGTAATCTATACACAATCGGAGGCTCCCATCCTTCTTCCTTACAAATAAAATCGGTGCTCCCCAAGGTGAAACACTCGGTCTAATGAAGACCCTATCCAATAGCTCCTATAATCGTCTCGTGAGCTCTTCCAGCTCAACTAAGGCCATGTGATAAGGTGGTCTCGAAATAGGCTTTGTACCAAGCACTAAGTCTATACAGAACTCCATCTCTCTGTCTTGTGGTAACCCTAGCAACTCATCCGAATAAACATCTGGGTACTCACTGACCACAGGAATATCTAACAACTCCGGATGTGCCTTATCCGTATCTACCACGTACGCAATGAAACCTTCAACATATTCGTTTATCAGTCAGCAGAGTATATCATCATTATAGTCATAACTACTACTTTCATTTATTTTCATTAAACTTTACAACATAACTAGTAGGGTTAGGAAACATAACTGTCTTAGCATAACAATCTAAAACAGCATGGTTTGCATATAACCAATCCATTCCTAAGATTACATCAAAGTCACTCATACTTACCAATATTAGATTGGCTGTCATCTCCTTGTTCCCTACTCTCAACTTGCAATCATTAAATACATACTCTACAAGCTGACTACTATTCATAGGCGTACTAATCAACATCATCATACATAACGGTGTACGCTCTACATGTCTTGCTAATTTACATGCAAATGAAGGCGATACAAATGAATATGTGGCACCAGGATCAATTAAAACATATGCTTCAATATCATAAATCAGGATGTTACCTCGTATCACATCCGATGAAGCATCAGTTGTGCCCTAGTCCAAAGTATGTACACGCCCTCGACCAATCACTTGTTTCCCCTTCTCTTCTGCTGCCACTCTCCTCCTCGAAGCAGAAGTATCAATTGGAGCTCTCTCTGGCTCTCTGCCCTTCAGTGGAGCCGTCTCAACCATCTCCGGGCAACCTCTAGCATTTTGCCCTGGTTTCCCGCTTCGAAAACACACTACAGGAGTCAACGGACAAGGTCTACCTCCATGATGTCTACCGCATCTACTGCACTGATCGGTAGTAGGTCTCTGTCCTCTAATGACAATACCCTTCATTGAAGCTATGGCCGGATAAGTAGGAGGTCTAGCAAATCTCTCTTGTGCCTCCTCAATCCGTGGACTCTTACCGAAAAGTCTCCTCCCTCCTCGATAACTGAAACCTCTATCTCTAGTCGATCTCTTCCTCTCTCTATCACGACTCTGACTAAACTTCCCGAACTCGAAAGCATTCCTCTCATAATCCTGCTCGCACAGTTGCGCCCTGCGCACTGCTTCCGTATATGTGGCTATATCCAATAGGACCAATCTGGACCACAGAATCGGTCTCAGTCCATCAATAAACTTGTGGACTTTCCTGGTCTCACTATACATGGTGTCTGGGTCATATCTTCCCAGGGATAAGAATCTAGTCTCATACTCGTCCACGGACAAACTCCCCTATTTCAGTCTCAAAAACTCAGCCAGTAGTTTTCACTGCGCGATATCTAGAACAAATTGCCTCCTAAAGGCATCCCAAAATATCTCCCAACTAATATCTGTATGTCGGGCTCTCAATATATGTCTGGTGGACTTCCACCAATGCTCTGCAGATCCCTTCAGTAGGAACGCAGTAAATGCAACCATCTTTGATGTCGTACACTCGAAGAATACATAGAGCTTCTCCATCTCTCCAACCCACTCCTCAACAGCAATAGGGTCCTTGACCCCACTAAAAGATAGAGGTATAAACTTTTGGAACTGTCGCAACCGATCCAGATCACATCTGTACCCTAATCCACTACTACCCAAAACTGGTGGGGGTGTAGGAGTATCTGTAGTCCACAGTGCATGAGTTGTCTGTGTAGGCGTATCAGGGGCAACTGCCTCTCCTGTCGTAATTCCTGCCTCCTGTCCCTGCCTACGTAGCATCGTCTGTGCCAACATCTCCACTATCGTCTCTAGGCTACGCTCTAACCTCGTGAAGCATGCCTCAACACTCTTTGGTACCTCAACAACACCTAGAGTCTCATGGGTAAGAAATGGCTAAGTAGCAGCTCGACTCACAGGCCTATCTCTACGGCCTCGAGCCTTACCTCTCGTCCCTCTAACACTACGAGTATTCGCCATTTATGCTAAGTTCCTACATTCACAGTCATGAATTACTCTATTTCCCATATGGTATGCACAGTTATATCTAAACACATCATAGTAATATAGGGATGTATACTTTTCGATTTACCAACACCGACTCACATTAGAACAACCTCTGCTCTGATACCATTATGTCATAACCCTTCATGACTTAACCAAAACCACTACGAATTTTTTGCATTTTAACTTACATTTCTCCTTATTAATGGTTGGGCTATGATTCGATGTCAGTATCCTCGCTTACCAGATCATCCATTATCATACATACATGTTAATATACTATCACTGACTATAATTTCTTTTATAATATATGTGAGGTCATATAAAATCTAATACAAATACATTCCCCATAATATATATCGTATACATCATTGTGCTATTTATATGTTTAGATATAGAACCGTACAAAATATGTATACATGTTGATCGATAGGAAAAGGCAGTGGACAACAAGAAATACTATCCCTCTCTCGTAATCTCTCTACTGCGGATGCTCTGTATAGAGATGTAAAAAAAAGAGGTGAGCTCACAGCTCAGTAAGGAAATCAGGCAAGCAAGTAGACATCTACATTATCTACTCAAAATAATGATATGCCTCGAAAATATCATTTCCTTAACTCACTTTAAAAGCATGTCTTTAAAATATATATATATATAATTGTACAGATTAAATCCCATGTACAGAAATCATGTTTTCGTTCTCAAAAGTAAGCATGTAGTGCAAAATAATGCATCTTTAAAATATCACAATGCCTTTAGATAAATCATGCCATTGATATTCAAATCACAGTAAATATGGCATTTAAATCATTCACAACACAACAATTGGATTTCGACCCATCCCTCAGGTCTATCCGTATCATAAATAAATCAATCAGGTGATATATCATGTGAGACTCTGTGGTGAAATGCAATAATATCCTAGACTATGGCCATATCCTATAATGGTGATCTCAGGATACACAGTACTCAGTGTATGGGGTAATCACTGCTGCAATGGGAGGGGGTCAGTCCATCACAACCGCCAGCTATCAACTCCTCAACACCACACGGTACAGTGTACTCCATGCCACTCGCATGGTACAACGTACTCCTTAGACCCTACATCATAGTCATGGTGCCTGCCATAGGTCTTAGCTCTCAAACCATGGAATATAAATATCACGTCTCTAAATCCACATGCAAACATCTCACAGTGTGACACCCAGTTTACACGAGGAAATAAAGCATGGTTTTCAACATGTCTTATATATCACATAAAATACAGTGCGCGCCTTTGAGCGCGACTCATAGTCGACACTTCGCTCAATTACTGTTTCAAATCACAAACTCAAACTCTAATGCGAGTAAACCTCCAGCACTAGGTCATACATAGTTCATGTTTCAAATCAAGTACCAGCAATAGTTCCAGTACCATGCTATGCACAAAACTCATCTAATCAAGTACGAGCAATAGCTCCAATACTATGTCATGTATAAATAATGAAGAATTGAGTACGAGCAATGCTCTAGCACTCTGTCATGCATCTCATGTAAAACTGAGTACGAGCAATTCGCTCCAACACTCTCTCATGCATAAATCATATAAAACTGAGTACGAGTAATAACTCCAGCATTCTATCATGTATTTCATGGAAATCTAGTGTGAATCATACATCAGCACTAATACATGTGGAAAATATCTGAAATCAAGGCGAGCTGTGCTCTAGTAGGATTTGTTCTCACATAATTCGATAGATGGCTCTTTAAAAATGGATGATTTTCAAAACATCAAAATTAACACTATAAATTTTGCTATTTCTCATCAACCAAGAAAACATTAGCTTATCTACCTACTCTTTTGCTAAACAGCAGTAAAAATACTCAAAATGGTGGTTTCCATGCTTTTTACAATTTTTCCCAAAATTTGACCTTTTTTCCTAACGCAAGGCAAAATCGTAATTTGCCACTATTGAGTCACAATAATTATTATTCAATTTCTCTGACCCTCAGAGTTTTTAAGTGAATGTAAAAGCAGATGAAAATACGTGCAGGTATCTCTAACTACTTACAAAAGTCCCTTACCTGCAATCACTTGAGAAATTTTACTTTCTCAACGCTGCTCGATCTAGCAGTTCGATTTGCTTCGCCTATAATCTCTGGAGCTGCATATAACCATTTATCAGGTTAATTACACTTTTTCTATTGTATTTCATATTAAATACAGTCTATTTCACTTAATGGGCTTTAATAAACATTAATGGGCCTAACTATGCCTTAAGCCCATTTCCATTTTACCATTAATTTTCGTTGGGCCTATTGGGCTTGTGGGGCCCACCAACTCTTATTGGGCTTATCCGAGACCCATTACATCACATTGGGCCAAAACCAATTGGGCTTGGCCCATTGAACCTCTCGGCCACATGCCATGGCCGAGAGCATCCCATGTCGTCGGTCACACCATGGCATGCTGTCCATGTCCATTTATTTAGCCAATTCACTTAGGAATTTTCACAAAGACTTGGTTGGCAATGTTCTTAAGCTTCACTTAGTTCATTTAAGCATTTTATCAAACACCTTGATTGCCAACTAAATTCATGTATCAATTAATCAAATTGATTAATTCTAACTATACCATAATCATGAACACATGTACATCAACTCATTTATGACTTAAAATCATATGGGCATTCATCAATTTATCACTACTCACTCTCGGTCAATCCATGTTCATAGTGATTTCATATGTTTCAATGCTTAAAACATATACCAATATACTCAAAATCATTCATACATTAACATATATGAATTTGAAAGCTTGAAGTTATACCTAGTATTTGTGTTCACACTTGGTCGAAACTTTGAAGCCTCACGGTTTGCACACTATGGCTCCTTGATAGCGAATTCTAACATATGTCACTCTCCTCTCAATTTGGAACAACTTTCATGAAGATTGCTAGTTCTAAATATGCCTAAATCTTAGCGATTTCTAGTGAGAGAAAGCTTGGATAAATGTGTTTTAATGGTTTCTTCTCCTAGCCGAGAATGATGTGTTGAAGAAGACCATGTGGTGGCTGATTTTATAAGCCACTTAGTTAGCCATTAAGCCTTACTTTCCAGCCATCAAGTTTGACTTTCAAAAAGTTTAGGTAATGGTTACCAAATTAGAAATTTTTACCTTTAACTAATATGTGGGATTTTAATCCATTTGGGCCTTACAATTGGGCATTCATAATGAGTTTTCGGGCTGAAATTTTTACTATACATCAAGACTTTAATTGTCTAAATATTTGGCCTACCAATTGGTCAAAAAATTCAGTCTAAGGGACCTAAGAATTTCGATCTGCACTTAGTATACCTTAATGGGCTTTAAATTCTTCATTTTGGCCCATTACGTTTTTATCCATTAAATTTAATCTGGAATCCATCCGAATAAATTTTCCTTACTTTCGGGGATGATTATCTTGTATTCTGACCAAAATTATTTTTCCCCAAATTTTTCTCCATACTTAGCTTAATTTTTAACCATGGTTAGTCAACTATAGTAAAAGTCCACTTTTCTTAACTATAGTTGACTTTTTCCTTAACCATTGACCAAGTTGACTTTGTTTCAAAATTTCTTAAGTATCATATCTTATGTTTTACACTCTCATCTTTACGTTTTGTTCGTTTTCGGTAGGTAAATACACTCGAAATACCTTAAATACCTTAACTCGCTAAAAAGGCTGTTTTACCCTTTTTTGGCTTTTTACTCTTGTTCTTTGTGTTCGGGATTAAATCAAACTGACTTTCCTTCATGAGCTCTGTATATCTTCTCATTTTAAGTTCTTCTTTTCAGTCAGAATGATCCAAATCCACTCGGTTTAACCTGTGGCTCTTATAGCTCACATTAGGCTTTTATGTAGCTTATAAGTGTTAAATCATTTCACATACACTTTAAACCTAGTAAATACTCTTCTTATTATTCATCTATAATAATAGAGTGTTCATACACATAGGAATCATAAGAAATAAGCTACATAAAAATATGGGTCTGATAAAGCGATAGAGAGTTAGATGATCCACATGATAGGTCTAGTCCTATTAAGCCCACAGTGGCAGAGCCCTTAGGTTCTAAAGAAGCAGTTCAAAAAAGCAGGAACATGATGATCTGGCTTAAAAGAAAATTAAGTCAGGCGCTTCTTCATCTTCATCTTCTTCTTCACAACCTTCCTCTCCATCAGATACTACACCTACTACCACTACACTTCCTCCAGTTAGACCCCCATTACCTTTTCCTCAAAGGTTCCGAAACCAACAGCTTGATCAGCAATTTACTAAATTTCTTGAGGTGTTTAAGAAGCTTCACATTACCATTCCTTTCGCGGATGCTTTAGAGCAAATGCCTAGTTATGTGAAGTTCATGAAGGATATCCTCTCGAGGAAGAGAAGACCAGAGGATTATAAGACAGTGGCATTTACTGAGGAGTGTATCATTCGGAGGAGATTACCCCCAAAGCTCAAAGATCCAAGTAGTTTTACCATACCTTGCACAATAGGAGATCAGTTCTTTGGTAAAGCCCTATGTGATATAGTAGCTAGTATTAATCTCATGCCTTGGTCCATATACCAAAAGTTATGAGTAGGAGATGCAAAGCCTACCACAGTGAACCTTCAGTTAGTTGACAGATTTATTAAGTATCCGAAAGGGATCATTAAAGATGTTCTAGTTAAGGTGGATAAGTTCATTTTCCCTGTAGACTTTATTGTGTTAGATATGGAGGAAGACAGGGAAGTCCCCATCATTCTAGGTAGACCCTTCTTAGCTACTGGTAGGACATTGATTGATGTGCAGAAGGGGGAATTAACCATGAGAGTTCAAGATCAGGAGGTGACATTTAATGTTTTCAAATCTTTGAGGTTCCGAGATGACTCTCAAGATTGTTTTAGGATGGACATTGTAGATAGAGACATCACCGAGGAGTTCTCTAAAACACACCCATTTAACCCTTTAGAAGCTTCCTTGGTGAGATCAATTAATCTTAAGGAATATAGCGAGGATGATGATGATGTTTATGAGGCTTTACAGTTGTTAGAGGTTACTCCCCTCGTGGAGATTGCCCAGTTTGAGACTTTAGACACTTCATCTACTCCAACTTTAGATGTCTCTCTATCCACCAGTGATCCTCCAGCTTTAGAGCTTAAGCCCTTACCCTTACACCTTACATATGCTTATCTTGGTAAGTCCTCTACTAGGCCAGTAATAGTGTCTGTTGCTCTCTCCATTGATCAAGAGGAGAAATTACTACAGGTTTTGAGAGAGCACCTAAAAGCTATAGTTTGGTCTATTTATGATCTCAAGGGTATTAGTCCCTTAATATGTATGCATAAGATACTTGTGGAGGAAGGGTATAGGTCCTCAATAAAGCACCAGAATAGGTTAAATCTTGTGATGAAAGAAGTGGTCAAAAAGGAGGTAATTAAGTGGTTGAATGCTGGGATCATATATCCCATTTTTGACAGTGCATGGGTGAGCCTAGTTCAATGTGTCCTTAAGAAAGGAGGGATGACTGTGATTGAGAACGAGAACAATGAGCTCATACCCACTAAGAGTGTTACTGGTTGGCGAGTACGTATGAACTATAGGAAACTTAACAAGGCCACAAGGAGAGACCACTTTCCTCTACCCTTTATTGACCAAATGCTAGATAGGTTGGCTGGTTATGAGTTCTACTGCCTACTGGATGGGTACTCTGGGTATAATCAAATAGCTATAGCCCCAGAGGACTAAGAAAAGACCACATTCACCTATCCCTACAGGACGTTTGCTTTTAGGAGGATGCCTTTTGGCTTATGCAATGCACCTGCTACCTTCCAACATTGCATGATGGCCATATTTCATGATATGGTGGAGGATTTTCTAGAGGTCTTCATGGATGGTTTTTCTGTATTTGGGGATAGCTTTGATCTTTGTCTCCACAACTTGGCACTTGTTCTGAAGAGATGTGAAGAAACGAATTTGGTGCTTAATTGGGAGAAGTGCCACTTTTTTGTTAAGGAGTGTATAGTGCTTGGGCATAAAATATCTACTAGAGGAATTAGAGTGGATAGAGCTAAAGGAGAAATCATTGAGAAGTTACCTCCCCCTACCTCTGTTAAAGGAATTAGGAGTTTTTTGGGCCATGCAGGGTTTTACAGAAGGTTCATAAATGACTTTTCCAAAATGTCAAAGCCTTTTTGTAACCTTCTGGAAAAAGATATTGCATTCTGTTTTGATGATCATTGCTTAAAAGCATTTAAGACTTTGAAGGAGAAGTTAGTTACAACCTCTGTAATCATAGCTCTGGATTGGAGTTTACCTTTTGAGCTGATGAGTGATGCAAGTGATTATACAGTTGGGGCTGTACTTGGACAATGAAAAGGAAAAGTCTTTTATGTTATCTATTATGCAAGTAAGACTATGAATGAAGCCCAGTTAAACTATGCTACTACCGAGAAGTAGCTGTTAGCTGTAGTGTTTACTTTTGATAAGTTTCACTCCTATCTCATTGGCACTAAGGTGGTAGTATATATTGATCATGCTGCCATTAAGTACCTAGTTTCCAAAAAGGATGCAAAGCCTAGATTGATTAGATGGATCCTCCTGCTACAGGAGTTTGACTTGGAGATTAGGGATAGGAAAGGGATAGAGAATCAGGTTGCTGACCATTTATATAGATTGGAGAGTGGACTTAAAGAAGATGGTACAGTAATTAATGAGTCCTTTCCCAATGAGCAGTTATTTACTTTTGGGCACTTTAGTTTGCCCTGGTATGCTGATTTTGTGAACTATTTGGTGAGCAATGTGATGCCACCAGATTTGACTGCCCAACAAAAGAAGAAGTTTTTGAGTGATGTCAAGTATTATGTCTGGGATGAGCCCTTTTTATACAAGAAATGTAAAGATCAGGTTTTAAGGAGGTGTGTCCCCATGGAAGAAGTAGAGGATATACATAGACATCACCATTCTTCTTATTATGGAGGGCATTTTGGAGGAGAAAGGACAGCTGTTAAGGTTTTGCAATCTGGATATTACTGGCCCACCTTGTTTAAGGATGCCGACTACATTATGATGAAATGTGATAGATGTCAGAGGGTAGGTAATATTTCCAAAAGAAATTAGATGTCTTTGACTAATATTTTGGAAGTAGAGCTTTTTGATGTTTGGGGTATAGACTTCATTGGACCTTTTGTTCCTTCATATGGCAATCTCTACATTTTGGTGGCTATAAATTATGTGTCAAAATGGGTTGAAGCAATGGCTTCACCAACCAATGATGCCAAGCTGGTGATAAGGTTTTCGAAGAAGAATATTTTTACGAGATTTGGTACACACATAGCCATCATTAGTGATGGGGGATCCCATTTTTGCATCAAGAGTTTTGATGGGCTTTTAAAGAAATATGGGGTTAAGCATAAGGTAGCCACTGCTTATCACCCATAGACTAGTGGTCAGGTAGAGTTATCCAACAGGGAGATTAAGGGGATATTAGAGAAGATAATGAATCCAAGTAGGAAGGATTGGGCCATTAGGTTAGATGATGAACTTTGTGCCTACATGACTGTCACGAACCTCACTCTCTATCCGTGACCTTTACCTTACCACTTACTATGAGATCTGAGAATTTCAGACATATTTCATTGAAGTAATAAGAATTTGAAGGGTAATTTATTGAGCTAAGTGAATTGTGGGAATTATAATTGGAGATTTATATGTTAAGTGTGTAAAATAAGCATGAAGTATGAGGACAGATCGATCTGGGAGAATGAGAGATCGATCTGGTGAGTTAGAAATGACGAGGAATGAGGAATTTGAGGAGCAGATCGATCTCCAATGGAAGAGATCGATCTCCAAATGATTCTGTTTGAGAAAGGATCGATCTCATGAGGAAGAGATCGATCTCCAAATGATTCTGTTTGGGGAGAAGATCGATCTCTTTAAGAGCAGATCGATCTCATAAAGCCATAAAGAGATCGATCTCACCCCTCGACAGATCGATCTCCTAGGCATAAAATTGCCCAGATCGTCCCCAAATTTCAAACGCAGATCGATCTCATCAAGAGGCAGATCGATCTCCTACCTCAAGTCTATATAAGGAACCCGTGTTTTCTCCTGCAATTTCACTTTCTCTCTCTTCCAACCCCCATTTTTCCGAAAACCTAACTTTCTCACTCATCCAAATCACCCATTTTCGGCCGAATCAGCTGTTGAGGTAAGAAGGAAAGTTGTTCCTCATCAAAGGGAGAACAACATACTTGGAAATCGAAGGACGAATCGGATCGAGGCGTGAGTTGTGCGTCTCACAAGCTTTGGGTAATTTCTAAACCTCGATCTTGATAATTGAGCTGATTTTGATGATATTGGTGATTGTCATTGTGTTGAAATAGCTGAGAAATGATTTGGGATTGATGAAATTTCAATGTGGTTTGAATGATAATGATATTTAGCAATTTTGGTAATTTTAGGAATTTTGCGCTATAAATGGAAATATAGACAATGTGGAGAATTAGCCTAGATAATTGGCATGAGGAATGTAGGACGTTGAGATATTGTGAATGAGGTTGTAGTTTAGGGTTGAGTTACGAGAATCAAGAGATTTGAGGTGTTATGAGCAATTATGCTTGATTTTGAGAATTAAGGGTTATGAGATAATTGAGTATTGATGTTTTAACATCGTTTGGACAGCTCGGGAGTTCCAGAGTGGAATGCGAGGCTAGTCCGTGATACGGGGGAAAACGATTGCACTATACAAGGTGCAAAGAGGTAAGGGAAATCTAAACCATTTGTGTATGTGATTTGTGAACTGTTATAGCATGATTTGTGGTTTATAAAACAAGCATGTTGAGTGTTTTGTGTTGAGATACAACTGCACACGATTTTTATAGCCGGTTGGGGCCCAATGTTTTTATGAGTTTATAACTGGGCTCTACGTTAAGGCAATATTGAGATTTGAGAAATGTGTGCGTGTGCTTTGCCGGTTAGAACTTGGTTTTATTACGTTTTGTGTTGAGTACAAAACGGTTTTCAAATGAGTTTTATGAGAGAAAAACCATTACGAGTTCTACGTGAAGGCAAACCCGTCTTATGTGATAAGACTTAGGTGTGTAGTTGTGAGTACACACCGGGCATTGCTCTGGTAGCATGTAAGCCCGATTTCTTCTCCGTTCTGGTAACGTGAGAATAACCTATTCTGTGGCTACGCCACGTATACTTGGTGGCCGTTGCCACGTTGAGAAACCCCATTGGTGGCTGTGCCAAGTTAAGAAACCCCATTGGTGGCTGTGCCACGTTATACCCTATTGGTGGCTGTGCCACGTTGAGAAACCCCATTGGTGGCTGTGCCACGTTGAGAAACCCTATTCTGTGGCTATGCCACGCGAGAAATTAAATCAGTGGCTTTGCCACGTGTGTTTTGTGGCTATGCCACGTGAGAAATTAAATCAGTGGCTTTGCCACGTGTGTTTTGTGGCTATGCCACGTGAGAAATTAAATCAGTGGCTATGCCACGCGTGTTTAGTGGCTGTGCCACGTGCATTATTTTTACTGTGATTTTATCACGTTATTTGAGAAAGCGTTTAACGCGTTGTTTTCACATGCTTTGTTATTGCTCTAGAGTGAGCCTTTTACTTCATGTTTTCACATGACTTGACACATGAGAGTGTCGTTTTGAGTACTTTCATGCTATGGTTTTCAAATGAGTTTCACATACAAATAAACCTTTTGTGATGTGCAATTTGGTTTGTGAAATGAGTTCCTTACCCCCTTTACTGAGCGATTTAGAAGCTCACCCTGTTTTCCTTTTCCCCCCAGAGTTCTTCAAGTGAATAAGGACTTCTCTGCGACGTACGGAGTAGTGGCTAGTGGAGGATTTGAGCTCCAGGCCATATATATATTGCATCTTGAGGTATATTTTATCTTTTCATGTACCCAGACTATCATTGTAATTGCAGACACTTGATGTACAACATTATATGGGATGTACTAGGATTAATTAACTTGAGATGGATTAATGTATTTGATATGATATATAAATTCTAGTGATGAGATCCTGAGGCATAATAATTATGATGATGTATGACACTGCACAGGAATGCACCTTTAATTGTGAATTAATGAGTAAAAAGTTTTAAATTTGCCCTATTTTCCGCATTTTCGGGGCGTGACACTTACAGTTGGGCTGTGAGTCAACATCCAATCCATATCTCATACATTTAGAATTTAAATGGATTTATACACTTGAAGTAGAATAGAAACTGGACTTTTATATATATATATATATATATAAGTGCAAAAACGTTTTCGTCAATTTCTATTATATACATCCCCCCAAAATACAAAATACAAACTTTACTGTGCATTAGTTTACATGATACAAAATTTTTCATCTCAATTGTATACCTCTCTATACTACTGGATGACCAAAGCAACACGATAGCAAGGATGACTGTAGCATACTCACTACTACGTAGAATCTGTGGAGGAGAAATAAGGGAGTGAGTTAACACGCTCAGTAAGGAAAATATGAAAGCAAGTAGATAACTACACTATCTACATGCTAAAATTATAATCATTTTCCTTGTAAAACGTATGTATTCTTTAAAATAGCTTCCATCAATGTGAAATCACTAATTCGCTAGATGGGTATATGCATATTCACATAACATACTATTTTCACATAGCTCATCTTTAAAATCACGCAATACACATTTAGAAATCACTTTGCACTGAACAAATCAATATACATGAGACGTAATTATGGGTTATCATGTCCCCATACACACAGCAGGGGGACATATGTCACCTCACACAGTAGTGACAATGCCTTATCACACAAATACAAGAAGACTTATAGCCATAGTCGAATTCCAGGCAACACTGATCAGGTGTGCGGGAACCCTACGTTTAGGGAGGCGGATCAACCATCCCTTCAGCTTATACTCAACTCGCGGCACATCGTACTCCATGGCTAACGCTTACAGTAAATCGTGCTCCCGTGTATCCTTATCACCCATTCCCATTGTCTCAAAATCTCGTGCGAGTAGGTCAGTGCAAGACACATAACAGTACACGACAACTCAAGCATGGTTTTGTACTTATTACATCACAGTCATAAACCACGTGTAAGCAGGTCAATGCAAGACACACAACAGTACATGACGGCTCTAAAAAGGTTTTACTCAACACACAACATAATCATAAAAACCTCGTGCGAGCAACTCAGCGTAAGACACACAGTATACTTGAGGCATCAAACACGGTATTACTAGGAAATTACATGCAAGCATAGTCAGAGCAAGACACAAATCAATACTCGAAGGCTCTAGCATGATTCCCAAAAATCTAGTGCGAGCATCTCGAGTGGAACAAAAGATCATCCGAGGCATCGATCACTCTTTTGTTTTTCTCAAAATCCCTTTAAAAATAACGTGTGAGCAGGGCTTGTCAATCTATCGTTCCACTCAGGCTCTAGCACGATTTCACACAGAAAAGAAATAGAAGGGACTCCTTGTATAGTCATGAGTGAAAGGGAAAATCTCCCTTCAATCACTCGTTAGAAGAATTTTATGCAAATAATTAAACTAGGAGACCGTCTATTATTATTTTTTCTCAAAACGTTTGCAAAACCTCTTTTCACAACAATAACATAGAAGTCATGCAACTCATACTTATAGACTTATTCTCATACGTAGTTTTCACCTAGATATACCAATATCTATGTACTTATCGCATACATTTGCACACAACACGCAAGAAAACATACGTATAGTTATCTCTAATAGCTCGCATAAGTCCCTTTGTCAGACCCAGATCTTTGTAGCTTATACCTTATTATTCCTATGTGTATGAACACTATGTAATTATAGTTGAATCATAAGAAGAGTATTTACTAGACTTAAAGTGTTATTGAAATGAATTAACACGCAAAAGCTACATAAAATGCCTAATGTGAGCGATGGGTATCACAGGCTAAACTGAGTTATTCTAAATCATTCTGACTAAAAATAAGAACTTAAAAAAAGAGAGCGTAGAGAACTCATGAAGGAAAGTCAGCTTGATTTAGTCCCGAACATATAAAACGAGAGTAAAAGCTAAAAAGGGTAAGATGGACCTTTTTGGCGAGAAAAGGAGTTTCGGGTGAAATTATCCACCGAGAGCGGTTGCAATATAAAGACGAGAGTGTAAGACATAAGATATGACACTTTCGAAATTTTGAGAAAAAGTCAACATGGTCAATGGTTAAGGAAAAAGTCAACTATAGTTAAGAAAGTGGACTTTTACCATAGTTGACTAATCATGGTTAAAAATTAACCTAAGTATGGAGAAAAAATTGGGGAAAACTATTCTTGGCCAGAATACAAGATAATCATCCCCGGAAGTAAGGAAAATTTATTCGGAAGGATTCTGGATTAAATTAATGGTTAAAAACGTGATGGGCCTAAGGTAAAAATTTTAAAGCCCATTAAGGTATACTAAACGTATATCGAAATTCTTAGGTCCTTTAGACCGAATTGTTGGACCAATTGATCGGCCAAATTTTGAGACAATAAAAGGCCCGAGGTATAGGAAAAATTTCAGCCAGAAAGCCCATTAAGAAAGCCCAAACCGAGAAGCCCAATTGGAAAAGCCCACGAGATAAATATCTAACCATAGTTAAAGTTAACTATGACTCATAAGGTGACTCATAAGGTGACTCATGGCTAAGGTTTGGAAAGTCAAGCATAATGGCTGAAAAGTAAAGCTTAATGGCTAAGTATATGGCCTATAAATCCAGCCACACCATTGTCATCTTCATCACACCAAATCCGGCTAGAAGAAGAAACCATTGAAACATATTTTCCAAGCTTTCTCTCACTAGAAATCACTAGGAATTAGGCATATTTGGAACTTGCATTCTTCATGGAAGTTGTTCCAAATTGAAAGGAGATTGACATATGTTGGAATTGGCAATCAAGGAGCCATAGAGAGCAAACCGAGAGCCTCCAAAGTTTCGGCCAAAGGGTGAACACAACAATTGGTATATTTTCTAATTTCCAATTTCATATATGTTAATGTATGAATGATTTCAAGTATGTTGATATATGTTTTAAGCATTGAAACATATTAAATCACCATGAAATGGGTTAGGCCGAGAGTGAGTAATGGGATGTTAAATTATGTCAATATGATTTTAAGACATAAATGGATTAGTATACATGTATTAATGTTAATGGTGTAATTAGAATTAATCAATTTGATTAATTAATACATGTAAGTTGTTGGCAATCAAGGTGTTTGATAAAATGCCTAAATGAACTATGTGATGATTGGTAATGTTGCCTACCAAGTATTTGTGAAAATGCCTAAGTGAAAATGGCTAAATAATAGGCATGGATGGCATGCCATGGTGAAACCGAGGCATGAGTAGCTCTCGGCCATGGCATGTGGCCGAGAGGCCCAATGGGCCAAGCCCAATTATTTTAGGTCCAATAAGGTGTAATGGGCCTAGGACAAGCCCAATAAGAGTTGGTGGGCCCCACAAGCCCAATAGGCCCAACGAAAGTGAATAGTAAAATGAAAATGGACTTAAGGCCTAGTTAGGCCCATTAAGGATTTTTAAGGCCCATTAAGGGAAAATAGACTGTATTAATATGTAATACAGTAGGAAAAGTATAATTAACCTGAGGAATGGTTATTTACAGCTACGGAGTTTACATTGAGAGCTGATTGGACTGCGGGATTTAGCAGCACCGAGGAAGTGAGGTCACGTGACGTGATCCGAGGTAAGGGACTTTTGCGAGTAGTTAGAGATAACTGCACGTATTTTCGTCTGCTTTTACATTCACTTAAAAACTCTGAGGGTCAGAGAAAGTGAATAATAATTATTGCGACCCGATAGTGGCAAATTACGATTTTGCCCCTAGTTAGTCAAAAAGTCAACTTTTGTGAAAAGTTGCGAAAAGCATGGAAACTATTATTGTGAGTGTTTAACTGCTATTTAGCATGAAAATAAATAGATGGGCTAAAGATTTTAAGGTTGATGTGACTTAAGCACACTTTATAGTGCTGATTTTAATGTTTTGTAAACAATCCCTTTTTAAAGAGCCATCTATCATATTATGTGAGAATGAATCGTGCTAGAGCATAGCTCGCACTGGATTTAATATGTTTTCCACATACATTAGTGCTGGATTTTTATACGCACTAGATTTTCATGACATGCATGATAGAGTACTGGAGTTTTACTCGTACTCAGTTTTATATGATATATGCATGACAGAGTACTAGAGCGATTAACTCGTACTCGAGTTTTACATGAGATACATGACAGAGTACTGGAGCGTTGCTCGTACTCGATTCTTCATGGTTTATACATGGCATAGTACTGGAGCTATTGCTCGTACTTGATTTGATGATATTATGCATAGCATAGTACTGGAGCTATTGCTTGTACTTGATTTAATACATGAACTATGCATTAACCTAGTTGCTGGAGGTTGCTCGCACTAGAGTTGAGTTTGTGATGTGAAACAGTGTTCGACCGTAGTGTCGACTGTGTGTCGCACTCGAGGGCGCACACTGTATGTGATATTATATACATGGTACCTATTCATGCCGCATTCTTGTGTGACTGAGTGTCACATTTTGAGAGGATGGCCAGCATGAGGGTATTTGTGAATGTGGTATGATATTTCCATAAGCGTGAGGGCTAAGACCTATAGTAGGCACCCTGACTGTGATGTTGATATTCCACGGGTCCGAGAGCTAAGACCTATGGTAGGCACTCTGGCCGTGAGGACGGGTCCACGGGTGTACTTTGTACCGTGTCTGAGTGGCGCGAGGTGTACGCTGTACCGTGTGTTGTTGTGGAGTTGAGGAGGATATAGCTGACGGTTGTGATGGACTGACCCCCCTCCCATTGCAGCAGTGATGCCCCGCACACCGAGTACTGTGTTGCTTGGGATCACATTTCGGATATGATCATAGTCCAGGATACTATTTGCATTTAACCACAGAGTCTTACATGATATATCACATTGATTGAATGATTTAAACTGCAGACAGACCTGAGGGATGGGTCGGACTCCGATTTTGTGTTGTGAATCATTTGATGCCATATTTATTGTGATTTAAATATACATGGCATGATTTACATAAAGGCATGATTTATATACGATGCATTGTTTTGCACTACATGCCTACATTTGAGAAAGAAAGCATGATTTTCTGTACATGAGATTTATTCTGTACAAGTATATATATTATATTTCAGGACATGCTTTTTAAAGCGAATAAAGGAAATAATGTTTTCAAGGCATAGCATTATTTTGAGTAGATAGTGTTGATATCTACTTGCTTGCCTGATTTCCTTACTGAGCGCGTTGTATGCTCACCCCCCTTTCTTTACATCTCTCTACAGAGCGTCAGTAGAGCGAGAGCTATCGAGGGATAGTGTCCCAGAGTCAACTGCTAGTTCCTATCGATCGCCAGGTATACCTATTATGTACAGTTGTGTATCTAAACATAGAAACAACACAGTGATGTATACGATATATATTATGGGGAATGTATTTGTATTAGATTTTATATAATCTTACATGTATAATAAAAGCAGTTACAGTCAGTAATAATATATTGACATGTATGTATGAAATGGATGATGTGGTAAGTGAGGACTCTGACATCGAATCACAGCTCAACCATTGAAGAGCGAAAAGGTAAGTTAAGAATACGAAAAATTTTTAGTGATTTTGGTTAAAGTCATGGATTGAGAACGGGTCCTGACACCCTTACCTCGAACCACGCTTGAATCGCTTTTCTTCGATTTCCACTTCTCGTGATCCGTCCTATCGACTCCAATTATATCTTTTGGAGCTGAAATTGTGTATTACACACATCGGTATATTGTCATATACTTCATTTCACTTGCTTGATATTCACATCAATGCCTTGGGCCATTGTGATGCCCCGAAAGCACGAAAAACAGGACAAATTTAAAATTTATTTACATCATTTCACAATTCTAGGTGCATTCCTGTGCAGTGTCATGCATCATCATATATAATGTATAAGCTTACACCTCAGGATATCATCATTCAACATCTATATATTACATCATATACATCCTTCAATTCCGAATTAATTAATCCTAATACATCCCATACATCACTGTTCATCAAGTGTCTGTAAATACAATATTAGTCTGGGTACATGAAATGGTAAATTATACCTCAAAGTACAATATATGGCCTGGAGCTCAACTCTCTTCACTTGAAGAAATCTGGGAGTAGATAAAATAGGGTGAGCTTCTAAATCGCTCAGTAAGGAGGTAAGGGATTCATTAACAAAATAATGATTTGCACAGCACAATCATTTTGTCTTGTGGGTGAAAACACAATAAACTCAGTAGAAAGTGTAGCATGAATAATTAAAACACCATCTCAACTCATTTCTCAAAGCTCATGCAGAAACATGAGAATAATGGGTTTAATACAAAAACCACATTTACAACCATGTAGAAAACAGGATGCGATAATGGCTTTTCTCATAAAACGTGATGAATATCACTGCAATAGTAATGCTCGTGGCGCAGCCACTAAACACCATCTCATGTGTAAAACGAGACTAGGAAAATAAAACTCATATAAAAATTCGTCATGGCACATCAAAACGATTGAACTCGTCCCCTAAGCGGACATCCCCAATCGAGGGATTTCGTCGACATTAATACACCCATGGCCATGGTTCGTTGTAGACTTGATCAGAGTCGTACAGTCGTCGGTCTTACATGCTATCAATGCACGGCTCGGCCTTACATGCTATCAAAGCAATGCCACCCATCGCTACTGCGGAGCAGGGTCATCTCACGTTACCAGAACAGAGGAGTCGATCTTACGTGCTGCTAGAGCACGACCCGATCTTACATGCTACAAGAGCAAAGGCCGATATGTATTCAACATGACACGCCTAAGTTTCAGTAATAGCCATTATCAAATAAAACCATTTTGCCTTCATGTAGAGCTCATAATGGTTTTTCTCATAAAACTCATCTCACAACCGTTTTGTACTCAACACAAAACATGTCAAAACCGAGCTCAAACCAGCAAAACCACGCACACATTTCTCAAATCTCAGTACGCCTTAACGTAGAGCCCAAATCACTTTTCACTTTTTAAACTCAAAACGGTTGTAAAACAATTTCGTATTTAGTTAACAACTCATAAAAATTGGGCCCCAACCGGTTATAAAAACGTGTGTAACAACTCATTCACAACTCATAAAAGCATGCTTGTTTTCTCAAATCACATTTCATGCTACAATATTATCACAAAATCGCATACACAAATGAGTTTAAGTTTTCCCTTACCTCGTTACACCTTGTATAGTGCAATTGTTTCCCCAAACAACGGACTAGCCTGACATTCCTCTCTGGAACTCTCGGGCTGTCAAAACGATGTTAAGACATTAATAATTCATCTCAACCACACCATCGAGCACATATTTACTCATATTCTCATTAAATACTACAAATCTCATTTTCCTCATATTCCTATCATAATCCACATTCTCATCCCCTATAATTCAAATCCTACATTTTTCATGCATAATAGCCATGCCAAAATCACCTCATTATCTCAATTCCAATTTATAGACAAAATCCCAAAATTTCCACAAATTATATATTATCATCATCACTCCAACAAAATTACAATTTCATCAACTCTAATCATTTCCTAGCCATTTTATCACAACACGCATAGTCATAATCACCAAAATCACCCTAATATCAAAGATTAAAGCTTAGAAATTTTACCCAAAATTTTTGGAGAGCTTTATTCACACCTCGATTTGATTCGTCCTTCGATTTTCAAGTATGATGTTTTCCTTTGGGTGAGGAACAACTTTCCTTCTTGCCTCTGCCTGAGATTCGGACGAAAATGGGTGTTTTGGAGGAGAGAGAAAGCTAGGGTTGCGAAAATGGTGATTTGGGAGAGAGAGAGATCGATTTTCAAAAAAACAAAGGGGTCCTTATATAGGCCGAAGGTAGGAGATCGATCTGGTCCTTGATGAGATCGATCTCTCTTTAAATATGGGAACGTTTTGGGGCAATTTTATGCTTAGGAGATCGATCTGTCGTGGGGTGAGATCGATCTCATATTTGCTTCATGAGATCGATCTGCTCCTTGAGGAGATTGATCTTTGGTTTACAGAATACTTCATGAGATCGATCTGCTCCTTGAGGAGATCGATCTTCTCTTTACGGAAACATTTGGGGATCGATCTGCTTGCATATGAGATCGATCTGCCTATCAGTTCTTGCACATTTTTTGCATTCTGGAGCCATGAGATCGATCTCTCATCCTTGGAGATTGATCTGGCCTTCACAGATTGCATTGTTGTTGCATCAATTTGCAGAAAACTCAATGTAAAACTTCCTAGAATCTACACCATAGTCCATAGTTCAATCCATACACATTCAAGACTTAAAAACCTCATCTTCTTATACTTCATCATGTTTAAAACTTGCCTGTGCATTAAGATATCACAATTACATACACCAAATTACAATTCTCATGATTGGAGTATACAAAATTCTCAGTTCTCACAGCCATTTATATCTCATTTGGCCTCGTTACACCATTATCGGACCTTACTCTTTTATAAGTCCATTTCGAGTATATAACTCATTTTCGAGAATCTCTCAGACTCTTCGAGTCTATTGATTCGTATTAAACCGATGTTAAGCTTACAATGCCTTAAGTTCATTATTTCATTTCATTTTGGCATTTCATCGAATACCTCATATACTTACTTTCAACCATTATTGTTTCTATCATATGGATTTCACCAAACTATTATACAAGCATATATACATACTCAATAACATCAATGTATACTTAATTCATCATTAAATCCTTGCCTACTAATCCTTCTCTCATTTTGACACATCAAACCATTTATAGATCTTGGAAGATTAGGCATGAACTATGATGTTTCAACCATAAATCTATATACCAATGAACTCATACCAGTGTATAGATCAACATATATAAGATTGATGCATTGAAATCTTACCTATCTCAGTTTTTCTCATTTTTTCACACCTTTGAGGAAAACTCCTTTTCTCCTTCGTTTCAGCGATTCTACCTCTTGTTCCCAACTATGTTGTTCTTTTCCACTCTATGAACAACATTGATGAAATAAACTTTTCTCCAATCTCAATGGAAGGTGTTGATACTTTAGATAGGGAACTAGGTCACTATGCCTTAAAAATGGAAGGGTTTTAAGATGTTTCTCATGAAATGCAGTCAGTTGCCTAGTTTTTATAGAAATTGCTTGATGAAATCAATCTCCATAAGTGAGGGATCGATCTTCTTCTACTTTTAGTCTCTCGGTATTTAGTTTTCAAGCATGAGGGATCGATCTATCGAAGAGCATGAGATCGTTTTTGGCCAGGCAGATAGCTTCAAAGATCGATCTGCTTCTGGTCGAGACATAAGGAGATCAGTCAGCTTGAGGATGAGATCGATCCTTGCTTGGTAGAAGCTTACCAAGATCAATCTGACTTGAAGGAGAGATCGATCTCCCCTTACTCTACAACATACTTAGCCGAATTTCATCCCAAATTCCAAAGTTAACTTCATATCGATTTACCTCAATACGCATTTTGTATTCAATCCACCTCTATCACGTAAAAAAGGGTCCAATTCTTATAATTTATACTTAACGAAACTTGCATGTACATCATGAATTCACATAACAAGTGTGTACATCAATTTTATGGACCTTACTTCACTTATGATTTATATTACATCAACAAGTGTATGCTTAGGGAACCATAAGGATTACACATGAAAATACGGGTCTTACATTCCCCCACTCCTTTAAGAAATTTGGTCCTCCAAATTAGAACCAAGTTACTCCTCAAAAAGTTGAGGGTACTTTTCCCTATAAAGTTCTCCAACTCCCAAGTAGCTTTTTCTGAAGTATGATGCTGCCAGAGAACCTTAAAAACCAGAATCGTCTTGTTCCTTAACACCTTTTCCTTCCTATCTAATATCTGGATCGGTTTCTCTACGTATGACAAATCATTGTTGAGCTCTAATGGCTCATACCGAATTACATGAGTTGGATCTGGATGGTATTTCTGAAGCATCGATACGTGTAAGACATTATGTATGCCTACTAGCTCTGATGGCAATGCTAGCCTGTAGGCCTTATCTCCCACTTGCTCCAGTATCTCAAATAGTCTGATATACCCAGAGCTCAACTTACCCTTCTTACTGAACCTCATAATCCCTTTCGAGGGAGAAACTTTTAAGAAAACTGAGTCACCCACAGTGAACTCTAGTGGCCTCGTCTCATGTCAGCGTAACTTTTCTGCTTGCTCTAAGTTGTTCTCAATCTCTCACATATCAGCTGAACAACCTCAGAGGAGCAAAAAATTTCCTTTCACCCACTTCTTCCAAACTAATTGGGGAAGGACACTTTCTACCATACAAGGTCTTATACGGTGCCATCCTGATACTCGAGTGATAACTATTGTTGTATGGGAATTTGACTAATGGTAGGGGATCATCCCAGGAGCCTTTAAAATCCATAACACTTGCTCTCAACATATCCTTTAACATCTGGATGGTTCTCTCTGACTGACCATCAGTTTGAGGATGGAAAGCACTACTGAAACTCAATTGGGTTCACATAGCTTCCTGAAATTGTTCCCAAAAGTGAGAAGTGAAGTGGGAATCCCTATCCGATATGATGCTCACTGGAACACCATGTAGCCTCACTATTTCTCGTACATACAACTCTGCAAAACTACTCAAAGTAACTGTAGATTTCATTGCTAGAAAGTGGGAGAATTTCGTCAATCTGTCAACCACTACACAGACAGCATCATGGTTCCTCTTAGTCCTCGGCAATCCCATGATGAAATCCATGGTGACATGCTCCCATTACCAAGTCAGTATAGGTAGAGACTGCAATAACCCTGCAGGCTTCTGATGCTCTACCTTCACTTGGTGACATACAAGACATCTTGCCACAAATTCTGCGATATCCTTTTTCATCCCTGACTACAAATACATTTTTCGGAGCTTCTGGTACATTTTGTTACTCCCCGGATGCATTGTGTATCTCGATGAATGAGCTTCTGTCCAAATCAATCTCTTAACTCTGGGTCATTGGGAATGCAAATCCTGACTCTAAACCTCAGTAGGCCATCATTACTTACTAAGAAATCGGCCACATCACCCCTCTGAATTTGACTCACACGATCCTCACACAGTAGATTAGTATACTGAGCCTAGCGTATCCAGTCAATCAAATTCGGTTCCACTCGTAAGCTAGATATCACACAGTCTGTGTCAACATCAAGAGGGTCTATATCCAACCTGAGGTGAGCAAATGGCTTGAGCAGCTCATATTCCCTAACCATCATGTGTGATACCATTTTGAGGCTCTTTCTACTCAGGGCATTAGCCACAACATTAGCCTTTCCTAGACGGTACAGTATCTCACACTCATAATCCTTCAAAAGCTTTATCCATATTTTCTGCCTCATATTTAACTTCTTCTGTGAAAACAGATATTTGAGGCTCTTATGATCTGTATACACTTGGAATTTCTCACTGTATAAGTATTGGCGCCAAATCTTTAATGCAAATACCATGGCTACCAACTCTAAATCATGGGTCGGGTAGTTCTTCTCATGGTCCTTAAGCTGTCTGGATCCATAGGCTATTACCTTCCGATCCTGCATCAACACACAACCCAGTCCTTGTCCCGAGGCATCTGTATACACTGAGTAACCTCCTAAGCTGGTGGGTATGGTGAGAATAGGTGCGATGGTTAGTTTGTGTTTTAACTTGCATAAACGTCTTTCACATTTATCATCCTACTTGAATGCCACATTATTTCGAGTGAGACGTGTCAACGGAGCAGCCAGCTTAGAGAATCCCTCGACAAATCGTCGGTAATAGTCTGCTAATCCCAGGAAACTACGGATCTCTGTGACCGTCTTGGGTCTTTCCTACTATATCACCGCCTCTATGTTGGACGGATCCACTGATACACCGTCTCTCGATACTACATGACCCAGAAACGATATCTTACTTAGCCAAAAATCACACCTGTTGAGTTTAGCATACAGCTCCTGATCTCTGAGGGTCTGTAACACTTTTCTCAAATTCTGCTCATGCTCTTCCTTGGACTTCGAGTACACCAATATGTCATCTATAAAGACAATCACGAATCTATCTAGGTATAGCTTAAACACATCATTCATTAAAGCCATGAACGCTGCAGGAGCATTCGTCAACCCAAATGGTGTAACAAAAAACTCATAATGGCCATAACGGGTTTGACATGCTGTTTTGGGTACATCTTCACTCTGAATCCTCAACTGATGATACCTAAACCTCATATCAATCTTCGGAAAGATATGTGCTCTCTGTAATTGATCCAATAGATCGTCTATCTGTGGAATGGGATACTTATTCTTGATGGTAGCCTTATTTAACAATCGATAATTTATACACAGTCAGAGACTCCCATCTTTCTTCTTTACAAACAAAACTGGTGCTCCCCAAGGTGATACACTTGGTCTGATAAACCCTTTGTCCAATAACTCTTACAATTATTTCTTTAGCTCCTCTAATTCAAAAAGAGCTATTCTATACGGTGGCTTAGATATCAGTTCAGTTTCAAGCACCAAATCAATACAGAATTCCATTTCTTTGTCTGGTAGCAACCTTGGTAATTCTTTCGAAAAGACATCAGGAAATTCTCTCACCACTAGGATGTCCTTCATATCCGGGTACACCATATCCACGTTAACCACATAAGCGATAAAACCTTCAACACATTATCATTACATTCGTTAGCAAAATCATCCATCCTTGGAAATTAATTTACTACTTCTTTTATTACTTTTCAACCTTACAATATACTTTTCAGGGATGGAAAACATTACTGTCTTAGCATAACAGTCTAAAACAGCATCGTTTTCAGCCAACCAATCCATTCCTAGCATTACATCAAAGTCTTTCATAGTTAATAGGATAAGATCGGCCGACATGTCCTTTTTCCCCCTACTTTTAACTTACAACTCTTACATACATACTTCGTCATTACATTGTCTCTCACTGGAGTGCTTATAAGTAAAATTCTACCTAAGGGTACAGGTTTCACATGTTCACACAGTTTACATGCAAATGAAGGCGATGTGAATGAATGCGTGGCACCAGGATCAATCAACGCTAATGCTTCAAAATCAAATACTAGGATGGTACCTTTAATCACATCCGAGGAAGCCTCTGCAGATACCTGGTCCAATGCAAGCACTCGCCCTCGACCAACAGCTTGCTTCCCTTTCTCTTCAGCTGTGGCCTTCCTCTCAAGTGTAGGTGTCTCAATTGTAGCCTTCTCTGGCTCTTTGCCCTTCTGTGGGGTTGTATCAATCAACTCTGGGCATTCACGAGCTATGTGCCCTGGTTTGCCACACCTATAATACGATCTCATTGATAACGGGCATGGTCTACCCCCATGATATCTATCCATATCCTACACTGCTCGGTGGTAGGTCGAGGTCTGCCAATAACTATACCCCTCGAAGCTGGAGATAAAGCTAGATGAACTGGAGGCTTCACAGGCCTCTCTCATACCTCTTCTATCTTATGCCCCTTACCGAATAACCTTTAGCCCTTTTTGAACCCTCTATCATCAACCGACCTCTTTCGATCTCTATCTCTGGCCTTACCACTCTTGCTCAATTCTGAGGCATGCAACTCATAATCTTGCTCACATAGTTGAGCTCTGCGTACTGCCTTATCATAGGTGGTAATGTCTAATGGAGCTAATCGTGCTCTAATGGAAGGTCTCAGTCCTTTAAGGAATTTTTGAACTTTTTTGTGTTCAAGGCCCATCGTGACTGTATCATATCTGCCCAGGGATGTAATGTCACGACCCGAATTACCTAAAAATCAGAGTAAATTTTTCGCTTTTTCATTTATTATTTAATTCTTACCTTTCTCTCGTCGTGACCATCCTACAACACAGTTGGGTTATGATTCGGTGTTAGTCACCTCACACTATTTAACATTTCATTCCCATAATCATATATCAGAGTCTACTATCCTTTTGACTTTAAATAAACACATACCCAATGGTATTTACATGACTCTACATCCCCGACATCATATCCATTTACAGTACTGTGCATTACATATTTAGATACAAAACCATACAAATGTGTATACCTGTCTCTCGATGGGAAGCAGCAAGCAGCGGATATTAAGCATGCAAGTCCTCAGCTGCTCAATAATTATTACAAGTGCTCTGAAAAGATGGAAAAATAAGGGGGGTGAGCAAACCACACGCTCAGTAAGGCAATTATGCAAGTAAGTAGATAGCTCCACTATCTACATGCTCATAATGCCATGCCCTTAAATCCATTTCTTTTCATTAAAATCATCAAGCACAAAGTCATGCATATTCAATGCCATAGTTCATCCAAAACTATTTGTGCATATATAAATCATGTAACTCATGCATTCAAAGCATTTTATGTGACATCATTAAATCATATTAAGCATGAATTAGATCAAGATCATGCAGTCTTTTATGCCATGTAAGACAAAACATGGATTTCAAATGAAAGCATGGAAAACTTCACATGCTACTGCATTTAAATCAAAACATTAAAACTGCAGTTAAAACTAACCCTTCCGGGTCCATCTCATAAAATAATTCAATAAAATTCATTATAAAACTCCGGTTATAAAACCACCCTTCTTTCAGGGTCACATATCATAAAATCATATGAAATCATAAATTCATCAAATCGGGGGCCTGACCCCTCCTTCGGGTCTACCCTGGTCTAACAGACCACAAGTTATATCATGTGAGACAATCAGGTAATTAACAGTAACATCGAGGACTATGGCCATATCCTAGTGATCCCTGGTAACACGGTACTAGTGTGCGGGGTATCACACCTGAAACGGGAGGTGGGTCGTCCTACCCGCCAGAACAGCATAACACCAGGATTGCGAGGGCAAGGCTTGCTGCCTCGTGGCTAATGCCACTCCACTCCAACAATCCCCACGGTACAGCGTACTCCGCGTGACATACACGGTACAAAGTACTCCGTGAACCCAAGCTCAGTCAGGGGTGCCTGTAATAGGTCTTATCCACCCATATCATCTGTCTCAGAATGCACGTGTGAGCATATTATCTCACTGTGACACACAGTCTACAGGAGGCTCCAACACGGCTATATGCATGTAATATAAATCCCTGTGCGAGCGAAGCTCAAGCACGGCTCCATGCATATTCATGATATCAGAAAATCTCGTGCGAGCGAAGCTCTAGCACGGTTTCATAAAAATCAGTGAAATCTGCGTACGAGCAGCGCTCCAGTACGACTTAAACTGATTATAATTTCATGTAAATTCCATGTACAAGCAATGCTCTAGTACGGATATGTATATAAATTCAGTGAAAACCTCGTACGAGAAAAACTCCAGTACGACATTCAAATGAATTATGAAAACCATATAAAACTTTGTGCGAGCAACGCTCCAGCACAAATGAATGCTCAAGTAAATCAAATCTCGTGCGAGTTATACTCCAGCACGGCTTTATGCATAACTAAATCAAATCTCGTGCGAGTTACACTCCAGCACGGCTTTTATGCATAATTAAATCAAAACAGGATGCGAGCTAAGCTCCAGCATCTCTCATGCATGTCAAATCATTAAAAGTAGTGCGAGTAATCGCTCCAGCACTATTTTATGCATACCACGTCAAAACAAATCAAAACATGTCAAAACATGTCAAAACAGAGTGCGAGCTAGGCTCCAGCAGCTCTCATTTCACAATATTAAAAATCAGTGCGAGCACCATGCTCTAGCACATTTCATGCATATGATGTCACAAGTCGGTGCGAGCAAGCGCTCAAGCACATTTATGCACATTCACAAACGCAGATATAGTGCGAACTACGTGTCGGCATTATCTGTTTCCATATAAACTTGATAGTTGGCCTCTTTTCCAAAGAAATTTCATTTAAATATTAATAACACCTACGTAGTGTTAATTTGGGAAACTTATGCAATTATTGGCCAATCTATCGATTTACTTTGATTAAAACCAATCAAATCTTTAATTCGAAAAATTCCTTAAATCATGCATTTCATGCATGTCATGCTTTCACCATCCTTAGGTGAACTTCCCTCAATAGGGGTAAAATAGTCTTTTCACCTATTTCGATCCTCAAAATTATTTAAACCACTTTTAGGATCTTTATACATCATCAAGGCATACATACATATTCAATGTACAGAACACTATTAAAATACGCGTAGCTACCTCTAGCTACTCACACAATTCCCTTACCTCCTTTTCTGTACAGTCTGACCTTTACACCGATGTCTCGTCACGCAGTCCGATTTGCTCCAAATCCAATCTCCGAAACTGCGGATACACATTCATCAGGTCAAATACAATACAATTTAATGTATTTCATATTTTTCTGGGCTTAATTTAAATCATTGGGCCCGTTTACCCATATTGGGCCCGATTTCACCATAATGGGCCATAATCGGCCTTAAGCCCGTTTACCACAATTTATCGAGGCCTATTGGGCTCATTGGGCCCATCAGTAATTTATTTAGCCTCGTTCTAAATTTTCGGATATCTCAATTTAATATTTACGACAATTTATCCATTTTTTCAGAATTTAATTCATTTATGCGGAAATTAAATCCGTAATTTATGCGTTAAATATCAATCACGCATAACGATGCAAAATTGTCGTAAATAACGGTTACTTACCCGAGATTCCATGATAGTATGTGAATCGAGGCTGTCTCGAGCTCTCGGTTGATGCCAATTGTCGAGCTACACAATTAAATATATTTTCGGGTAAACTTTCAGTCGATTATTTATCAAATTAAATATTCTAAAAATTAAATCGGTCAATTTGACCGCTTACCGACTTACCCGAAGCTCGATTGCATCACAGGAATTTTTCCCAATTTTTTTCTCTTTTTCTTTTTCCCTTTTTCTTCCTTTTTTTCCCTCTCTTTTTGGCTGAACCGGTCCGGTCCGGTTCAACCTGGTTCGGACCGCCGGTTCAGCTCGGGTCCGGTTCGGGCGGTTCAGTCCGGTTCGGTCGGTCCAGTTATCCTTTGGTCGTGTCAGCGCCGTCAGGCCGGTTCCCGGCGCGATTCCGGTGCCGTTCGGCGCGCCATGGCATGGGCTCCCTAAATTGGGCCTCGGCTGGGGTCGAATCGGCGCCATCGCAGGCGAAACCAGTTTTCTCTCCCGCGACCTCACTCCGTCGATCTGGCGTTTTTCGACCACCTGGCCGGGCGTCGATGCCACCGGTGGGTTTACCTGAGGTCGGTCGACCTTCGCCGACCCTCGCCTGGGGCCCTTGGCCGCCGGTGACCGTCGGACGAAGGGAACCGACACCCTCGGTTCTCGCTTCACGTTTTCCCTCTGTTTCTTTTCTTTCTGTTTTCGTTTCAGACTATTCGTTTCTTTTTTTTTCTTTTTTTTTTCAATTTCATTTTATTTATTTATAATTTATTTTTAATATTATTTTAATCAATAAAATAATATTAAAATACACAAATATCTTTTAAAAATTATATTTTATTCATCTAATCTGTAAATAATTTTCTCAGTCCGATTTTACCTTTCCGGTATATTTTTCGATTATTTTCGGGATTATTTTTTGATGCGAAAATCCCGGTTTATTTCAATAAATTCATATCTTGATCAATTTAACCCGAAATTTAATTATTTCTTCATCATTGATCAAGATTTCTCAATCCCATATTTTTAATTAAATTTTCTTGTCCCGATTAATACCAAATTTTGGTCTTTCGACCATTTTGCCCTTACACGTGTTCGGGAATACCATTTCAATCCTTTTGCATTTTTAAATGCACTCGAAAATATCAGGTCTTACATGTAAATCCAGACTTATACTCATCCATTGTCTGATTTCCCTGAGTCAATGTCATAAATTCCATCTGCATCTTTCTCTGAGTAGTGGCTGGAATGTACTGCTTCCTGAAGGCATCCAAGAATATATCCCATGTCACAATCGGGTGTCATGCACTCAACATCGACTGTGTGGCCATCCACCAATGCTCGGCCTCATCCTCTAATACAAAAGCCGCAAAGGTGACCTTCTCTGTGGCAGAGCAATGGAAAAATTGGTAGCACTTCTCCATACTAAGTATCCAATGCTTAGCTAACATGGGTTCTTTACCCCATTAAATGAAGGTGGTCCGAACTTCCGTAACTCTCTCAATCTACCCAGATCATAATCATACACTCCTTCACCACCAACCTGTTGTGAAGCTACATAATCCTGAACTGGTGTGGGAATGTCCTGAACTGGAGGGGGCATAGGAATCTCCGCCTCAGACTAGTGGTTAGGTAGAGTTATCCAATAGGGAGATTAAGGGGATATTAGAGAAGATAGTGAATCCAAGTAGGAAGGATTGGTCTGAACACTATGTTATTATAGTTGAATCATAAGAAGAGTATTTACTAGACTTAAAGTGTTAGTGAAATGATTTAACACACAAAAGCTACATAAAATGCCTAATGTGAGCTATAAGTGACACATGCTAAACCGAGTGGATCTGAATCATTCTGACTGAAAATAAGAAATTAAAATGAGAAAGTCAAGAGACCTCATGAAGGAAAGCCAGCTTGATTTAGTTCCGAACACAGAAAACGAGAGTAAAAGCTAAAAAGGGTAAAATGGACCTTTTTGGCGAGATAAGGTGTTTCGGGTGAAATTATCCACCAAGAACGGTTGAAACGCGAAGACGAGAGTGTAAGACATAAGATATGACACTTTCAAAATTTTGAGAAAAAGTCAACTTGGTCAATGGTTAAGGAAAAAGTCAACTATAGTTAAGAAAGTGGACTTTTACCATAGTTGACTAATCAAGGTTAAAAATTAACCCAAGTGTGGAGAAAAATTTGGAGAAAAATATTCTTGGCTAGAATACAAGATAATCATCCTCGAAAGTAAGAAAAATTTATTCGGAAGGATTCCAGATTAAATTTAATGGTTAAAAACGTAATGGGCCTAAGGTGAAAATTTTAAAGCCCATTAAGGTATACTAAACGTATATCAAAATTCTTAGGTCCTTTAGACCGAATTGTTGGACCAATTGATTGGCCAAATATTTAGACAATTAAAGCCCCGAGACATAGTAACAATTTCAGCCCGAAAGCCTATTAAGAAAGCCCAGATCGAGAAGCCCAAATGGAAAGCCCATGAGATAAATATCTAACCATAGTTAAAGCTAACCATGACTCATAAGGTGACTCATTAGGTGACTCATGGCTAAGGCTTAGAAAGTCAAGCTTAATGGCTGGAAAGTAAAGCTTAATGGCTAAGTAAGTGGCTTATAAAATCAGCCACACCATTGTCATCTTCATCACACCAAATTCGGCTAGAAGAAGAAACCATTGAAACAAATTATCCAAGCTTTCTCTCACTAGAAATCACTAGGAATTTGGCATATTTGGAACTTGCATTCTTCATAGAAGTTGTTCCAAATTGAAAGGAGAGTGACATATGTTGGAAGTGGCTATCAAGGAGCCATAGAGTGCAAACCGTGAGCCTCCAAAGTATTCGGCAAAGGGTGGACACAACAATTGGTATATTTTCAAGTTTTCAATTTCATATATGTTAATGTATGAATGATTTTAAGTATATTGATATTTGTTTTAAGCATTGAAACATATTAAATCACTATGATTTTGGTTAGGCCGAGAGTGAGCAGTGAGATATTGATTTATGTCCATATGATTTTAAGGCATATATGGATTAATGTACATGTGTTAATGATTATGGTGTAATTAGAATTAATCAATTTGATTAATTAATACATGTAATTAGTTGGCAATCAAGGTGTTTGATAAAATGCCTAAATGAACTATATGATGTTTAGGAATGTTGCCAACCAAGTGTTTGTGGAAATGCCTAAGTGAATTGGCTAGACAAATAGGCATGGATGGCATGCCATGGTGTAACCGAGGACATGGGTAGCTCTCGACCATGGCCAAATATTTTAGGGCCAATATGATGTAATGGGTGTAGGATAAGCCCGATAAGAGTTGATGGGCCCCACAAGCCCATTAGGCCCAACGAAAATGAATAGTAAAATGAAAATGGGCTTAAGGCATAGTTAGGCCCATTAAGGACTATTAAAGCCCATTAAGGGAAATAGACTCTATTTAATGTGAAATACAGTAGGAAAAGTGTAATTAACCTGATAAATGGTTATATACAGCTCCAGAGAGTATTGGTGAAGCAAATCGGACTGCTGAAACGGGCAGCGCAGAGAATGTGAAATTTCTCGAGTGATTGCAGGTAAGGGACTTTTGTGAGTAGTTAGAGATACCTGCACGTATTTTCGTCTGCTTTTACATTCACTTAAAAACTCTGAGGGTCAGAGAAAGTGAATAATAATTATTGCGACCTGATAGTGGCAAATTACGATTTTGCCCCTAGTTAGTCAAAAAGTCAACTTTTGTGAAAAGTTGTAAAAAGCATGGAAACCACTATTTTGAGTGTTTAACTGCTGTTTAGTAGGAGAATAAATAGATGGGCTAAAGATTTTAAGGTTGATGCGAAATAAGCACACTTTATAGTGCTGATTTTGATATTTTGTAAATCATCCCTTTTTAAAGAGCCATCTATCATATTATGTGAGAATGAATCGTGCGGGAGCATAGCTCGCACTGGATTTCATATATTTTCCACATACATTAGTGCTGGATTATGATTTGCACTAGATTTCCATGACATGCATGATAGAGTACTGGAGTTCTTACTCGTACTCAGTTTTATATGATATATGCATGAGAGAGTACTGGAGCGATTAGCTTGTACTCGAGTTTTTCATGAGATGCATGACAGAGTGTTGGAGCATTGCTCATACTCGATTCTTCATGATTTATACATGACATAGTACTGGAGCTATTGCTCGTACTTGATTTAATGATATTGTGCATAACATGGTACTGGAGCTATTGCTCGTACTTGATTTAATACATGAACTATGCATTGACCTAGTTGCTGGAGGTTTACTCGCACTAGAGTTGAGTTTGTGATGTGAAACAGTGTTTGACCGGAGTGTCGATTGTGAGTCGAGCTCAAAGGCGCGCACTGTATGTGATATATAATACATGTTACAAACCCATGCCCGAATCCTTGTGTGACTGAGTGTCACATTATGTGAGAGGATATCCGCATGAGGGTATTAGAGATGTGGTATGATATTCCATGGTTTGAGGGCTAAGACCTATGGCAGACACCCCAACTGTGATGTAGGGTCCACGGAGTACGTTGTACCGTGCGAGTGGTATGGAGTACCTTGTCGTACCGTGCATGTAGCATAGGAGTACACTGTACCGTGTGGTGTTTTGGAGTTGAGGAGGATATAGCTGGCGGTTGTGATGGACTGACCCCCCTCCCGTTGTAGTAGTGATGCCCCGCACACTAGGATTCCGTGTAGCTTGGGATCACATGTCAGATTTGATCATAGTCCAGGATACTATTTACATTTCACCACAGAGTCTCACATGATATATATCACTTGATTGACTGATTTAAATTGCAGACAGACCTAAGGGATGGGCCGGACTCCGATTTTATGATGTAAATTATTTAATGCCATATTTATTGTGATTTAAATATACATGGCGTGATTTAGCTAAAGGCATGATTTATATAAAGGTGCATTGTTTTGCACTACATGCCTACATTTGAGAAAGAAAGCATGATTTCTATACATGGGATTTAATCTGTACAGGTATACATATATATATATATATTTAAAGACATGCTTTTAAAGTGAGTTAAGGAAATAATGTTCTCAAGGCATAGCATTATTTTGAGTAGATAGTGTAGATATCTACTTGTTTGCCTGATTTCCTTACTGAGCGCGTTGTATGCTCACCCCCGTTTCTTTACATCTCTCTACAGAGCATCAACAGTAGTGCGAGAGCTATTGAGGGATAGTGT
This sequence comes from Firmiana major, assembly GCA_033439115.1. Lineage (NCBI taxonomy): Eukaryota > Viridiplantae > Streptophyta > Magnoliopsida > Malvales > Malvaceae > Firmiana > Firmiana major. The sequence continues at coordinate 33,983,877 of CM065907.1, read as the reverse complement.
TCCTGAGTCCACTGTTAGTCCCTATCGACCGCCAGGTATACAGATTTTGTACGGTTATATATCTAAACATAGAAACAGCACAGTGATGTATACGACATATATTATGGGGAATGCATTTGTGTTAGATTTTATATAATCTCACATGTATTATAAAAGCAGTTATAGTTAGTAACAGTATATTGACATGTATGTATGATAATGGATAATGTGGTAAGCAAGGAGTCTGACATTGAATCACAGCCCAACCATTGAAGAGAGGAAAGGTAAGTTAAAAATGTAAAAAATTTGTAGTGGTTTTTGATGAAGTCATGGATTGAGACCGGGTCCTGACAGAATGGTATTAGAGTAAAGGTTGGTCTGATGTGTGTCGATGTTAGAAAATAGGAAAGTGTACATCCCTATAGTACTATGCTGTGTTTAGATATAACTGTGTATACCAGATAAGAGACAGACTAATTCATGATTATGAATGCAGGAACTTTACCTATATGGCAAATACGCGTAGTGGTAGAAGTATGAGAGGTAGGGCTCGAGGCCGAGGAGATAGACCCGAGGGACGAGCTGCTACTGAACCATTACCTACGCCTGAGACTCTAGGTGCTACTGAGGCACCTGAGTGTGCTAAGACGCGCTTTACGAGATTAGAGCGCAGTCTTGAGACGATTGTAAAAATGTTGGCACAGACGATGCCAGGTAGGCAGAGACAGGAGGAAGAAGCTGCGACAGGAGAGGTAGTTGCCCCTGATACACTTACACTAACAGCTCATGCACTGAGGATAGTAGGGACTCCTACACCCCCACCAGTTTTGGGTGGTAGTGGATTAGGGTATGGATGTGATCTGCATCGGTTGCGAGAATTCCAGAAGTTTAGACCTCCATCTTTTAGTGGGGTCAAGGACCCTGTAGTGGCTGAGGAGTGGTTAGCGGAGATGGAGAAACTTTATGGATTCTTCGAGTGTACGACCTCGGAGATGGTCGCATTTGTCGCGTTCTTACTGAAGGGAGCTGCAGAGCATTGGTGGAAGTCCACCCGACCTATATTGAGAGCTCGACACACAGACATTAGTTGGGAGATATTTCGGGAGGCCTTTAGGAGGCAATTTGTTCCCGATATCGCACAACAGAAACTACAGGCAGAGTTTTTGGGACTAAACTAGGGGAGTTTATCTGTAGACGAGTATGAGACTCGATTCCTATCCCTAGGGAGATATGACCCAAATATCATAAATAGTGAGGCTAGAAAGGTCCACAGGTTTATCAATGGGTTGAGCCGGTTCTGCGGTCTAGGTTGGTTCCATTAGACATAGCAACATATGAGGAAGCAGTGCGCAGGGCGCAACTGTGTGAGCAAGATTATGAGAGGAATGCTTCCGAGTTTGGGAAGTTTAACCAGAGCCGAGATATACAGAAGAAGAGGCCGGCTAGAGATTTCGGTTATCGAGGAGGGAAGAAACTCTTTGGTAAGAGATCACGGGTGGTGGAGGCACGAGAGAGATATGCTAGACCTCCTGCCTATCCGACTATAGCCCCAGCAAAGGGCATTGTCATAGGAGGACAGAGACCTGCTGTCGATCAGTGCAGAAGATGCGGTAGACCACATGGAGATAGACCGTGCCCGCTGACTCCTATTGTATGTTTCCAATGTGGGAAATAGGGTCATATGGCTAGAGCTTGCCCAGAGATGGATAGTACTACACCACTGAGGGGCAGGGAGCCTGATAGAACTCCAGCTGGTACGTCTGCTCAGAGAGGTAGAGTGACGACAGAAGAAAAGGGGAAACAAGTGATGGGTCGAGGGCGAGTGCATGCTTTAGACCAGGGGACAGCTGATGCTTCATTGGATGTGATACGAGGTAACATCCCGATTTATGATATTAAAGCATATGTTTTAATTGATCCTGGTGCCACGCATTCTTTTGTATCGCATTCATTTGCATGTAAATTAGCGAGACATGTAGAGCATACACCATTATATATGATGATGTTGATTAGTACGCCTATAAATTGTAGTCAGGTTGTAGAATATGTATTTAATAACTGCAAGTTGAGAGTAGGGAATAAGGAGATGACAGCCAATCTAATATTACTAAGTATGAGTGACTTTGATATAATATTAGGAATGGATTAGCTATCTGCAAACCATGCTGTTTTAGATTGTTATGCTAAGACAGTTATGTTTCCTAACCCTACTAGATATGTTGTAAAGTTTAATAAGAATAAATGAAAGGAGTAGTTATGATTATTACATGATTACTGATTTAGAAAACCTTCAACATATCAAGGTTTCATTGCGTACGTGGTAAATATGGATAAGGCCCATCTGGAGTTGTCAGATATTACTGTGGTCAGTGAGTACCCAGATGTTTTTCTGGATGAATTGCCAGGGTTACCACCAGATAGAGAGATGGAATTCTATATAGATTTGGTACCTGGTACGGAGCCTATTTCGAGACCACCATATCGCATGGCCTTAGTTGAGCTGGAAGAGCTCAAGAGATAGTTACATGAGCTGTTGGATAGGGGTTTTGTTCGATCGAGTGTTTCACCTTGGGGAGCACCGATTTTGTTTGTGAGGAAGAAGGATGGGAGCCTTCGATTGTGTATAGATTACCGATTGTTGAATAAGGATACCATCAAGAATAAATACCCCCTTCCACGTATTGACGACTTGTTAGATTAGCTTCAGGGAGCACAAGTCTTTTCCAAGATTGACCTGAAGTCTGGTTATCATCAGCTGAAAGTTCGAAGTGGAGATGTACCTAAGACAGCATTTCATACCCGATATGGCCATTATGAGTTCTTGGTCATGCCATTCGGATTGACGAATGCTCCAGCTACTTTCATGGCTTTGATGAACGATGTGTTCAAACCATATTTGGACCAGTTTGTTATCATCTTTATCGATGACATATTGATATATTCGAGATCCAAGGAGGAGCATGAGGAGCACCTCAAGATCGTGTTGCAGACTCTACGAGAGCAAGAATTATATGCTAAGCTCAGTAAGTGTGACTTTTGGTTGTCACAGATCTCGTTTTTGGGACAAGTTGTATCGAGAGATGGTGTATCAGTTGATCCATCTAAGATAGAGGCTGTAGTTCAGTGGGAACAGCCAAGGACAGTCACTGAGATCAGGAGTTTTCTGGGTTTAGCTGGATACTATCAGAGATTCATTGAGGGATTTTTAAAGTTGGCTACTCCGTTGACACGTCTTACTCGAAAGAGTGTATCGTTCGTATGGAACGAGGATTATGAGAAGAGTTTTAAGGAGTTGAAGCGTCGATTGACCATCGCTCCGATTCTCACTATCCCTACCAGCTCAGGAGGATTTGTAGTGTATACCGATGCTTCGCATCAGGGACTGGGCTGTGTATTGATGCAGGATGGGAAGGTAGTTGCTTATGGATCCAGACAGTTGAAGGATCATGAGAAGAACTATCCAACCCATGATTTGGAGCTAGCAGCAATAGTATTTGCGTTGAAGGTATGGCGCCACTACTTGTATGGCGAGAAGTTCTAGATATTTACCGACCACAAGAGCCTCAAGTATCTGTTCTCACAGAAAGAGTTGAACATGAGACAGAGAAGATGGCTAGAGCTTCTGAAGGAATACGATTGTGAGATACTTTATCATCCGGGTAAGGCTAACGTTGTAGCCGATGCCTTGAGTAGGAAGAGCCTAGGGATGGTATCGTACATGATGTTTAGGGAACATGAATTGCTAGAGCAGTTTGCTAGCCTCAGTTTAGGAGTCGTACCTTCTGACATGGATACAGGCTATGTGATAGCTAGTCTACGCTTGGAGCCGGATCTGTTAGACAGGATCAGAGTGACTCAGCCGACTGATCCATTTTGTATGGATGTGAGTAGTTAGATGCAGAAGGGTACCGTGACTGACTTTGAGTTGAGTTCTGATGGACTACTGAGGTTCTGAGGCAGATTGTGTGTTCCCGAGGATTCAGGACTCAGGAAATTGATATTGACGGAAGCTCATTGATCGAGGTATACGTTGCATCCGGGGAGTAACAAAATGTATCAGAACCTCCGGAAGGTATACTGATGGTCATGTATAAAGAGAGATGTAGCAGACTTTGTGGCAAAGTGTCTCGTATGTTAGCAGGTGAAGGTATAGCATCAGAAACTTGCAAGGTTATTGCAGCCTCTACCTATACCGATATGGAAATGGGAGCATATCACCATGGATTTCGTTATGGGTTTACCGAGAACCCGCAGGAATCACGATGCTATATGGGTAATCATCGACAGACTGACGAAGTCAGCCTACTTCCTAGCTATGAGAGCGACCGATACTCTGAGTTCATTAGCAGAACTGTATATACGCGAGGTAGTGAGGTTACACGGTATACCAGTGAGCATAGTCTCTAATAGGGATTCCCGCTTCACTTCCTACTTTTGGGGACACTTTCAGGAAGCCATGGGAACCCAGTTGAGTTTGAGCACCGCTTTCCATCCTAAGACAGATGGTCCGTCAGAGAGGTCTATACAGACTCTGGAGGATATGTTGAGAGCATGTGTGCTAGATTTTAGAGGCTTCTAGGATGACCACCTGCCACTAGCCGAGTTTGCCTACAACAACAGTTATCATTCGAGTATCGGGATGGCACCGTATGAGGCTTTGTATGGTCGTAGATGTCGTTCCCCTATTGGATGGGAAGAAGTGGGTGACCGTAAGATTTTCACTCCTGACATGGTTACACAAGCATCTGAGGACGTCCACTTGATAGTAGAGAGACTGAGGACGGCTCAGAGTAGATAGAAAAGTTACGCTGACAGGAGACGTAGGCCACTAGAGTTTGCAGTTGGTGAATCTGTGTTTTTGAGAGTTTCTCCTTCTAAGGGCATAGCGAGATTTGGGAAGAGAGGGAAACTAAATCCTCGTTATATAGGACCCTTTGAGATGCTTGATCGAGTGGGAGATAAGGCGTATAGGCTGGCATTGCCACCAGACTTATCAGGTGTCCATAACGTCTTCCACGTATCGATGCTTCGGAAGTATCACCCGGATCCGACACATGTGATTAGTTACGAGCCTTTGGAACTCCGAAAGGACATGTCATATGTTAAGAGACCGATTCGGATATTGGATAGGAAGGAGAAGGTATTGAGATCGAAGATCATTGGGTTAGGGAAGATTCTTTGACAGCATCATACGTCAGAGGAGGCTACTTGGGAGCTAGAGAGTCTGATGCGAGAGAAGCACCCTCACCTATTTGATGACTGACTTGGTTCTAATTTGGAGGACCAAATATTCTGAGTGGGGGAGGATTGTCAGACCCAGATTTTATGTAGCTTGTACCTTATGATTCCTATGTGTATGAACACTATGTTATTATAGTTGAATTATAAGAAGAGTATTTACTAGACTTAAAGTGTTAGTGAAATGATTTAACACGCAAAAGCTACATAAAATGTCTAATGTGAGCTATAAGTGACACAGGCTAAATCGAGTGGATCTGAATCATTTTGACTGAAAATAAGAGCTTAAAATTAGAAAGTCTAGAGAGCTCATGAAGGAAAGCCAGCTTAATTTAGTCTCGAACACAGAAAACGAGATAAAAGCTAAAAAGGGTAAAATGGACCTTTTTGGCAAGATAAGGTGTTTCGGGTGAAATTATCCACCGAGAATGGTTGAAACGCAAAGACGAGAGTGTAAGACATAAGATATAACACTTTCAAAATTTGGAGAAAAAGTCAACTTGGTCAATGGTTAAGGAAAAAGTCAACTATAGTTAAGAAAGTGGACTTTTACCATAGTTGACTAATCATGGTTAAAAATTAACCTAAGTGTGGAGAAAAATTTGGGGAAAAATATTCTTGGCCAGAATACAAGATAATCATCCCCGAAAGTAAGGAAAATTTATTCGGAAGGATTCCGGATTAAATTTAATGGTTAAAAACGTAATGGGCCTAAGGTGAAAAGTTTAAAGCCCATTAAGGTATACTAAACGTATATCGAAATTCTTAGGTCCTTTAGACCGAATTGTTGGACCAATTGATTAGCCAAATATTTTGACAATTAAAGCCCCGAGACATAGTAAAAATTTCAGCCCGAAAGCCCATTAAGAAAGCCCAAATCGAGAAGCCCAAATGGAAAGCCCATGAGATAAATATCTAACCATAGTTAAAGCTAACCATGACTCATAAGGTGACTCATTAGGTGACTCATGGCTAAGGCTTAGAAAGTCAAGCTTAATGGCTGGAAAGTAAAGCTTAATGGCTAAGTAAGTGGCTTATACAATCAGCCACACCATTGTCATCTTCATCACACCAAATTCGGCTAGAAGAAGAAACCATTGAAACAAATTATCCAAGCTTTCTCTCACTAGAAATCACTAGGAATTAGGCATATTTGGAACTTGCATTCTTCATAGAAGTTGTTCCAAATTGAAAGGAGAGTGACATATGTTGGAATTGGCTATCAAGGAGCCATAGAGTGCAAACCGTGAGCCTCCAAAGTATTCGGCAAAGGGTGAACACAACAATTGGTATATTTTCAAGTTTTCAATTTCATATATGTTAATGTATGAATGATTTTAAGTATATTGATATTTGTTTTAAGCATTGAAACATATTAAATCACTATGATGTTGGTTAGGCCAAGAGTGAGTAGTGAGATATTGATTTATGTCCATATGATTTTAAGGCATAAATGGATTAATGTACATGTGTTAATGATTATGGTGTAATTAGAATTAATCAATTTGATTAATTAATACATGTAATTAGTTGGCAATCAAGGTGTTTGATAAAATGCCTAAATGAACTATATGATGTTTAGGAATGTTGCCAACCAAGTGTTTGTGGAAATGCCTAAGTGAATTGGCTAGACAAATAGGCATGGATGGCATGCCAAGGTGTAACCGAAGACATGGGTAGCTCTCGGCCATGGCATGTGGTCGAGAGGCCCAATGGGCCAAGGCCAAATATTTTAGGCCCAATGTGATGTAATGGGTCTAGGACAAGCCCAATAAGAGTTGATGAGCCCCACAAGCCCAATAGGCCCAACGAAAATGAATAGTAAAATGAAAATGGGCTTAAGGCATAATTAGGCCGATTAAGGACAATTAAAGCCCATTAAGGGAAATAGACTATTTAATGTGAAATACAGTAGGAAAAGTGTAATTAACCTGATAAATGGTTATATGCAGCTCTAGAGAGTATTGGAGAAGCAAATCGGACTGCTGAAAGGAGTAGCGCAGAGAAAGTGAAATTTCTCGAGTGATTGTAGGTAAGGGACTTTTGTGAGTAGTTAGAGATACCTGCACATATTTTTGTCTACTTTTACATTCACTTAAAAACTCTGAGGGTCAGAGAAAGTGAATAATAATTATTGCGACCTGATAGTGGCAAATTACGATTTTGCCCCTATTTAGTCAAAAAGTCAACTTTTGTGAAAAGTTGTAAAAAGCATGGAAACCACTATTTTGAGTGTTTAACTACTGTTTAGCAGGAGAATAAATAGATGGGCTAAAGATTTTAAGGTTGATGCGAAATAAGCACACTTTATAGTGCTGATTTTGATATTTTGTAAATCATCCCTTTTTAAAGAGCCATCTATCATATTATGTGAGAATGAATCGTGCTGGAGCATAGCTTGCACTGGATTTCATATATTTTCCACATACATTAGTGCTGGATTATGATTCGCACTAGATTTCCATGACATGCATGATAGAGTACTGAAGTTCTTACTCGTACTCAATTTTATATGATATATGCATGAGAGAGTACTGGAGCGATTAGCTCGTACTCGAGTTTTTCATGAGATGCATGACAGAGTGCTGGAGCGTTGCTCATACTCGATTCTTCATGATTTATACATGACATAGTACTGGAGCTATTGCTCGTACTTGATTTAATACATGAACTATGCATTAACCTAGTTGCTAGAGGTTTACTCGCACTAGAGTTGAGTTTGTCATGTGAAACAGTGTTTGAGCGAAGTGTCGACTGTGAGTCGCGCTCAAAGGCGCGCACTGTATGTGATATATAATACATGTTACAAACCCATGCCCGAATCCTTGTGTGACTGAGTGTCACATTATGTGAGAGGATATCCGCATGAGGGTATTAGAGATGTGGTATGATATTCCATGGTTTGAGGCCTAAAACCTATGGCAGGCACCCCAACTGTGATGTAGGGTCCACGGAGTACGTTGTACCATGCGAGTGGCATGGAGTACCTTGTCATACCGTGCATGTAGCATGGGAGTACACTGTACCGTGTGGTGTTGTGGAGTTGAGGAGGATATAGCTGACGGTTGTGATGGACTGACCCCCCCTCCCGTTGCAGCAGTGATGCCCCGCACACTAGGATTCCGTGTAGCTTGGGATCACATGTCGTATATGATTATAGTATAGAATACTATTTACATTTCACCACAGAGTCTCACATGTTATATATCACTTGATTGACTGATTTAAATTGCGGACAGACCTGAGGGATGGGTCGGACTCCGATTTTATGATGTGAATTATTTAATGCGATATTTATTGTGATTTAAATATACATGGCGTGATTTAGCTAAAGGCATGATTTATATAAAGATGCATTGTTTTGCACTACATGCCTATATTTGAGAAAGAAAGCATGATTTCTGTACATGGGATTTAATCTGTACAAGTATACGTATATATATATATATATATTTAAAGACATGCTTTTAAAGTGAGTTAAGGAAATAATGTTTTCAAGGCATAGCATTATTTTGAGTAGATAGTGTAGTTATCTTCTTGCTTGCCTGATTTCCTTACTGAGCGCATTGTATGCTCACCCCCTTTCTTTACATCTCTCTACAAAGCATCAGCAGCAGAGCAAGAGCTATTGAGGGATAGTGTTCCTGAGTCCACTACTATTCCCTATCGACCGCTAGGTATACAGATTTTGTACGGTTATATATCTAAACATAGAAACAGCACAGTGATGTATACGACATATATTATGGGGAATGTATTTGTGTTAGATTTTATATAATCTCACTTGTATTATAAAAGCAGTTACAGTCAGTAACAGTATATTGACATGTATGTATGATAATGGATAATGTGGTAAGCGAGGAGTCTGACATCAAATCATAGCCCAACCATTGAAGAGAGGAAAGGTAAGTTAAAAATGCGAAAAATTTGTAGTGGTTTTTGGTTAAGTCATGGATTGAGAATGGGTTCTGACATGGTCCATTAGGTTAGATGATGCACTTTGGGCCTATAGGATTGTGACGACCCTCTCTTTCTGTCCGTGACCTTTACCTTACCACTTACAGTTGGGCTGTGAGTCAACATCTAATCCATATCTCATACATTTAGAATTTAAATGGATTTATATAATTGAAGCAGAATAGAAACTGGACTTTTATATATATATATATATATATATATATATAAATATATATAAGTGCGGAAACGTTTACGTCAGTTTCTATTATATACATCCCCCTAAAATACAAAATACAAACTTTAATGTGCATTAGTTTATAGGATACAAAATTTTTCATCTCAAGTGTATACCTCTCTATACTGCTAGATGACCGAAACAACATGATGGCAGAGACGACTACAGTATACTCACTGCTGCGTAGAATCTGTGGAGGAGAAATAAGGGGGTGAGCTAACACGCTTAGTAAGGAAAATATGAAAGCAGGTAGATAACTACACTATCTATATACTAAAATTATATAATCATTTTCCTTATGAAACATATGCATTCTTTAAAATAGCTTCCACCAATGTGAAATCATTAATTCGCTAGATGGATATATGTATATTCACACAGCATACTGTTTTCACACAGCTCATCTTTAAAATCACACAGTAGACATTTAGAAATCACTTTGCATTCAGCAAATCAAAATACATGAGACATAATTATAGGTTATCATATCCACAGACACACAGCAGGGGCACATATGTCACCTCACACAGTAGTGACAATGCCTTATCACACAGATATAAGAAGACTTATGGTCATAGTCGGATTCCAGGCAACACTGATCAGGTGTACGGGAACCCTATGCTTGGGGAGGTAGATCAACCATCCCTTTAGCCCATACTCAACTCACGACACATCGTATGTCACGACCCTTCATGACTTAACCAAAAACCACTACAAATTTTTCGCATTTTTAACTTACCTTTCCTTTCTTCAATGGTTGGGCAGTGATTCAATGTGAGCTTCCTCGCATACCATATCATCCATTATCACACATACATGTCAATATACTCTTACTGACTGTAACTTCTTTTTATAATACATGTGAGATCATATAAAAGCTAATACAAATACATTCCCCATAATATATATCGTATACATCACTGTGCTGTTTCTATGTTTAGATACATAACCGTACAAAATATGTATACCTGCCGATCGATAGGAAATAGCAGTGGACAACAGGAATGCTATCCCTCAAATGCTCTCACTCTACTGCTGATGCTCTGTAGAGAGATGTAAAAGAAAGGGGGTGAGCATACAACGCGCTCAGTAAGGAAATCAGGCAAGCAAGTAGACATCTACACTATCTACTCAAAATAATGCTATGCCTCGAAAATATCATTTCCTTAACTCACTTTAAAAGCATGTCTTTAAATATATATATACTTGTACAGATTAAATCCCATGTACAGAAATCATGCTTGCATTCTCAAATGTAGGCATGTAGTGCAAAATAATGCATCTTTATAATATCATAATGTCTTTAGATAAATCATGCCATGTATATTTAAATCACATTAAATATGGCATTTAAATTTATTCACATCACAACAATCGGATTCTGATCGATCCCTCGGGTCTATCCGTAAATAAATTAGTCAATCAGGTGATATATCATGTGAGACTCTGTGGTGAAATGCAATAATATCCTGGACTATGGCCATATCCTATAATGTTGATCCCAGGCTACACGGAATCCTAGTGTGCGGGGCATCACTGCTGCAACGGGAGGGGGGTCAGTCCATCACAACCGCCAGCTATATCCTCCTCGACTCCATAACACCACACGGTATAGTGTATTCCATACCACTCGCACGGTACAACGTACGTCGTGGACCCTACATCACAGTTGGGGTACCTGCCATAGGTCTTAGCCCTCAAACCATGGAATATCATACCACGTCTCTAAATCCACATACGAACCTCTCATAGTGTGACACTCAGTCTACACGAGGAAATCATGCATGGTTTACAACAAGTATTATATATCACATAAATTACAGTGCGCGCCTTTGAGCGCGACTCACAGTCGACACTTTTCTCAAACACTGTTTCACATCACAAACTCAACTCTAGTGCGAGCAAACCTCCAACAACTAGGTCAATGAATAGTTCATGTTTCAAATCAAGTACGAGCAATAGCTCCAGTACCATGCTATGCACAAAACTCATCAAATCAAGTACGAGTAATAGCTCAAGTACTATGTCATGTATAAATCATGAAGAATCGAGTACGAGCAACGCTCTAGCACTCTGTTATGTATCTCATGTAAAATTTAAGTATGAGCTAATCGCTCCAACACTCTCTCATGCATATATCATATAAAACTGAGTACGAGTAATAACTCCAGCACTCTATCATGCTAATATATGTGGAAAATATATGAAATCAAGTGCGAGCTGTGCTCTAGCATGATTTATTCTCACATAATTCGATAGATGGCTCTTTAAAAGGGATAATTTTTGAAACATCAAAATTAGCACTATAAAGTGTGCTTAATTCACATCAACCTTAAAATCATTAGCCCATCTATTTATTCTTATGCTAAACAGCAGTAAAACACTCAAAATGGTGGTTTCCATGCTTTTTACAACTTTTCACAAAAGTTGACATTTTTCCTAACTAATGGGAAAATCGTAATTTGCCACTATCGGGTCACAATAATTATTATTCACTTTCTCTTACCCTCAGAGTTTTTAAGTGAATGTAAAAGCAAATGAAAATACGTGCAGGCATCTCTAACTACTCATAAAAGTCCTTTACCTGCAATCACTCGAGAAATTTTACTTTCTCAACGTTGCTCGATCCAGCAGTCTAATTCGCTCCTCCAATAATCTCTGGAGCTGCATATAATCATTTATCAGGTTAATTATATTTTTTCTACTTTATTTCACATTAAATACAGTCTATTTCCCTTAATGGGCTTTAATAAACCTTAATGGGCCTAACTATGCCTTAAGCCCATTTTCATTTTACTATTCATTTTCATTGGGCCTATTGGACTTGTGAGGCCCACCAACTCTTATTGGGCTTGTCCTAGATCCATTACATCACATTGGACCTAAAATAATTGGGCTTGGCCCATTGGACCTCTCAGCCACATGCCATGGTCGAGAGCACTCCATGCCGTCGATCACACCATGGCATGCCGTCCATGTCCATTTCCTTAGCCAATTCACTTAGGCATTTTCACAAACACTTGGTTGGCAATGTTCTTAAGCATCACATAGTTCATTTAGGCATTTTATCAAACACCTTGATTGCGAACTTAATACATGTATTAATTAATCAAATTAATTAATTCTAACTATACCATAAACATTAACACATGTACATTAACTCATTTATGCCTTAATATCATATGGGCATTCATAAATATTTCACTACTCACTCTCGGCCTAACCATGATCATAGTGATTTCATATGTTTCAATGCTTAAAACATATACCAATATACTTAAAATCATTCATACATTAACATATATGAATTTGAAAGCTTGAAAATATACCTAGTATTTGTGTTCACACTTGGCCGAAACTTTGGAGCCTCACGGTTTGCAAACTATGGCTTCTTGACAGCCAATTCCAACATATGTTACTCTCCTCTCAATTTGGAACAACTTTCATGAAGAATGCAAGTTCCAAATATGCCTAAATCCTAGTGATTTCTAGTGAGAGAAAGCTTGGATAAATGTATTTCAATGGTTTCCTTGTGTAGCCGAGAATGGTATGGTGAAGATGACAATGGTGTGGCTGATTTTATAAGCCATTTACTTAGCCATTAAGCCTTATTTTTCAGCCATTAAAATTGACTTCCTAAGGTTTAGTTATGAGTCACCTAATGAGTCATCTAATGAGTCATAGTTAGCTTTAACTATGGTTAGATATTTACCTAATGGGCTTTACAATTAGGTCTCTGGTTTGGGCTTTCTTAATCGGCTTTCGGGCTGAAATTTTTTACTATACCACGGGCTTTTTATTATCTCAATATTTTGCCTATCAATCCATCCAACAATTCGGTCTAAGGGACCTAAGAATTTCGATCTACGTATAGTATACCTTAATGGGCTTTAAAATCTTCACTTTAGGCCCATTACGTTTTTAACCATTAAATTAAATCCGAAATCCTTCCGAATAAATTTTTCTTACTTTCGGGGATGATTATCTTGTATTCTGACCAAGAATAGATTTCTCCAATTTTTTCTCCATACTTAGGTTAATTCCTAACCATGGTTAGTCAACTATAGTAAAAGTCCACTTTTCTTAATTATAGTTGACTTTTTCTCAAAATTTTGAAAGTGTCATATCTTATATTTTACACTCTCATCTTTAAGTTTTGGCCATTTTCGATAGATAAATACACCCAAAACACCTTAAATACTTTAACTCGCTAAAAAGGTCAATTTTACCCTTTTTAGCTTTTACTCTCGTTCTTTGTGTTCGGAACTAAATCAAACTGACTTTCCTTCATAAGCTCTCTATATTTTCTCATTTTAAGTTCTTATTTTCAGTCAGAATGATTCAAATCCACTCGGTTTCGCATGTGACTCTTATAGCTCACATTAGGCTTTTATGTGGCTTATGCGTATTAAATCATTTCACATGCTCTTTAAATCTAGTAAATACTCTTCTTATGATTCAACTATAATAATAGAGTGATCATACACATAGGAATCATAAGGAACAAGATACATAAAATACGGGTCTGACAATCCTCCCCTACTAAAAAATTTGGTCCTCCAAATTAGAACTAAATCAGTCATCAAATAGATGGGGGTACTTCTCTCACATCAGACTCTCTAGCTCCCAAGTAGCCTCCTCTGAAGTATGATGCTACCAGAGAACCTTCACTAATCCGATAGTCTTTGATCTCAATACCTTCTCCTTCCTATCCAATATCCGAATAGGTCGCTCAACATATGACATGTCCTCTCGGAGCTTTAAAGGCTCATAACTAATCACTGTGCTGTGTTTAGATACAACTGTGTATACCAGATGGGAGACAGACTAATACATGATAGTGAATGCAGGAACTTTACCTATATGAGATGTAAAAAAAAGGGGGTGAGCATACAACACGCTCAGTAAGGAAATCAGACAAGCAAGTAGACATCTACATTATCTACTCAAAATAATGCTATGCCTCAAAAATATCATTTCCTTAACTCACTTTAAAAGCATGTCTTTAAATATATATGTACTTATACAGATTAAATCCCATGTACAGAAATAATGCTTGCTTTCTCAAATGTAGGCATGTAGTGCAAAATAATGCATCTTTATAATATCACAATGCCTTTAGATAAATCATACCACGTATATTTAAATCACATTAAATATGGCATTTAAATTTATTCACATCACAACAATCGGATTCCGACCAATCCCTCAGGTTTATCCATAAATAAATCATTCAATCATGTGATATATCATGTGAGACTCTGTGGTGAAATGCAATAATATCCTAGACTATGGCCATATCCTATAATGGTGATCCCAGGCTACACAGAATCCTAGTGTGCGGGGCATCACTGCTACAAAGGGAGGGGGTCAGTCCATCACAACCTTCAGCTATATCCTCCTCAACTCCATAACACCACACGGTACAGTGTACTCCATGCCACTTGCACGGTACAACGTACTCCGTGGACCCTACATCACAGTCGGGGTGCCTGCCATTGGTTTTAGTCTTCAAACCATGGAATATCATACCACGTCTCTAAATCCACATGCGAACCTCTCATAGTGTGACACTCAATCTACACGAGGAAATCAAGCATGGTTTTCAACATGTATTATATATCACATAAATTACAGTTCGCGCCTTTGAGCGCGACTCACAGTCGACACTCCACTCAAACGCTGTGTTTAAGGACCTGGTTAAGGCTGAGGAGTGAGTCGTTGATATTGAGGTGATATTTCAGTTTTTGGGGTAAAGTGATAGGGAGAGAGTGACTATGGCAGGTTAAATGATGAAAGGACAGGCTAAGTTTTAGTGGAGATCCACACAGATGATATTAACTGAGGATCCCTCAGAGATCACATGGAATGCTTTCGTAGTCACATTCTGAGAGCAGTATGTACCTTTTGTAGCTTGAAAGAAGATGCAGACAGAGTTTTTGGATTTGTAACAGGGAAGTTCTACAATAGACAAGTATGAGAATAGATTTACAACCTTGATGAGATACGATCCAGAGACAGTTCGAGATCTCAAGCGTCAGATAGAGAGATTTCTTGCAGGATTGAGATCCGGGATCAAAGATAAACTGTTAGGTCAAAATATCGTTGATTTCAGAGATGCTCTGAGGTAAGCCCAGGAGATAGAGAAGGGCTTAAACATTACTCAAGCAGAGTATGGTTTCAGGAGATTGTTCAGAGTTAAGGGGAAGAGAGCAGTTACTTCTCAACATGATTTGAGAGGGGGTCAGACTATGAGACAGAGGGTGGAAGGACCTCAGATAGGGGTCAGTAAGCCCAAGACTTCGGTTGGTGTCATAGGTATGATTAGAAGCCTTGAGATAAGAGTGCCATGGTGCAAGACATGTGGCAATACTCACACTGGACCTTGTCGCGCAGGTACCTTTACTTACTACAGATGCGGTGAAACAGGACACCTGATGAGAGAGTGTCTACTTACGAGATCTCAAGAACCTCGTGAGGCACCTAGACTGACAGAGAGACAGGCTCAGGTTCCACAGAGGAGAGCCACAGTCGCAGGCAAGGATAAGAAGCCTATCTCCCAAGGTCGAGTGTACGTCCATGATCAGGAGACAGTAGATACATCCTTCGATGCTATCCGAGGTACTCTCTTTGTCTGTAATCATGAAGCACATGTACTGTTTGACCCAGGTTCCACACACTCGTTTGTGTCACCACTATTTGTATGTAAGTTTTATAGGAAACCTGGAGTCACTAGATTACATGTTGCACATAAGTACACTTATGCACGAGATACAGAAAACAGATATGATATGTAAAGCTTGTGATATGATGGTAGGAGATAAGAAGTTTTTAGCAGATCTGGTATGGTTGAATATGCAAGACTTTAATGTAATATTAGGCATGGATTGGTTAGTTACCAAATGTGTAAGTCTAGACTGCTACACTAAGACCTTAACTTTCTCTTTACCAGTAAAGTTCAGTGTATGTTTGGTTAGAAAGTAATAAAAGTGCATAGTGTTAAAGTTATGAAATGATATGATGTTTATGTATGAGATTGACGTGTGATGTTTTACTTTGTGAAGGATACATTGCCTTTATTTTTGATGAGAACCACTAAGTAGGATGTTTCAGTGGTATGTGAGTTTCCTGAAGTATTCCCAGAGGACTTACCGGGGTTACCACCAGAGAGAGAAGTTGAGTTTACCATTGAGCTAGTACCAGATACTCAACCCATCTCCAAGCCACCCTATCAAATGGCATTGGTAGAGTTTGAAGAATTAAAGAAGCAGTTGCAAAGATTACTCGATAAGGGGTTTATAAGGCCTAGTGTGTCACCATGCGGTGCAGCAGTACTATTTGTCAGAAAGAAGGATGGTAGTTTCCATCTATGAATAGACTACAAGCTTTTGAATAAAGCAACAGTTAAGAACAAGTATCTCCTGCCAATGATAGATGACTTATTTGATCAGCTGAGAGGGGCTTCAGTGTTTTCAAGGATAGATTTGAGATCAGGTTATCATCAGCTAAGGATTAAGGAGGCTGATATATCAAAGACAGCATTTCAGACCCGATATGGGCACTACGAGTTCCTAGTTATGCCCTTTGGATTGACTAATGCCCCAGCTGCATTTATGAGTCTTATGAATGATGTCTTCCGAGAATACTTGGATGGATTGATGATAGTATTCATCAATGACATCTTGATTTATTTTAGATTCCAGGAAGAGCACGAATAACATTTGAGGACTGTGCTCGAAACTCTCCATGAATGGAAGCTATATGGTAAATTTAGTAATTGTGCTTTCTGGCTAGATCAGATTGCATTCCTCAGACATGTGGTATCTAAGGACGAGGTGTCAATAGATCCGTCCAAGGTAGATGCAGTGTTGAGATAGGAAAGACCGAGGACAGTCACAGAGGTCAGAAGCTTCTTGGGAATGGCAGGGTATTACAAATGGATTGTCAAAGGGTTTTCACAAATAGCAGCTTCATTAACCAGACTGACCCGTAAAGAGGTTCAGTTTATATGGTCTGAATAGTATGAGCAGAGCTTTCAAGAGCTCAAACGTCGGTTGACTACGACACTAGTCTTGACCATTCTGAGTGGTCTGGGTGATTTGTGGTATACAATGATGCTTCCCACCAGGGTCTCAACTATGTGCTTATGCAGCATGGTAGAGTGGTAGCTTATGGATCCCGTCAGCTAAAGGATCACGAGCGTAATCATTCCACTCACGACTTGGAGTTAGCTACAGTAGTGTTTGCACTCAAGATATGGAAGCATTAATTGTATGGAGAAAGATTTCAGATCTTCACTGACCACTAGAGTCTTAAGTACTTGTTTGATCAGAAGGAGCTGAATATGAGACAGTAGAGATGGATAAAGCTTCTGAAAGACTATGACTGCGAGATTTTATACCATCCTAGTAAGGCGAACGTGGTAGTCGACACCTTGAGCAAAAATGGTATGATGTCCTACATGATGATTAAAGAGTGGGACTTATTGGAACAATTCACCAAACTCAGGATCAGTATGGATAAGATTGAGCATGGATATATGGCTAGCCTATGGATTGAACCAAGTATACTAGATCAGATTAGAGCTGGATAGCGATACGATCAAAGGTTACTGGATATGGTTAGCCAGGCGGAGGAGAGATTGCAGTCTGAGTTTACGGTCAGTGATGATGGATTACTAAGGTCCCAAAGCCGTATTTATGTGCCACAAGATGACACCTTGAGACAAAGCATTCTGAAGGAGTCACATTATCCTAGATGCACCTTGCTCCCGATTTAATGGAACAGGCAATTAAGGGTGTTCAGCTCATATGTGATAGATTAAGGACCGCATAGAAAAGTTATGCCTATGTGCGCAGACATTCTCTCGAATTTCAGGTTGGGGACTCTGTATTTGTTAAGGTGTCACCGATGAAGGGTATAGTACGCTTCGAAAAAAAAGAGGAAGTGTTACGATTTAAGACTAGTCCACTAGTAAAGGTTCTCTGGAAACACCATAAGATAGAAGAAGCCACTTGAGAACTAGAGAGCCAAATGAGGGAGAAGTACACTCACCGAGTTGATGGACCAGCTTGAATTCAGAGGACTGAATTCTTAAAAGGTGGGGAGAAATGTGAAACACAGATTTTACCCATTATGTTCATTAATTGGAATCATAAGACGGATGATTTAGAACATATGAATGTGAATGATGTAGTGGAGGTATGAAAATACAGAATTTAAATGAGAAAAGATAGTGAGTTCAAGAAGAAAAATCGGTCTAAATTTGGTCCCGACATGTAGAAGGGTAAAATGGTCAAAAGATCCTAATTTTGGTGTAAATTCGATAAGGAAAATTCATTAAAAATATGGATTTAGGATATCTTGATCAATAAAGAAGAAATTATAGAATTCCAAATCCAATTGGTCAAGATACGAAAATATTACGAATTTTCGTAATTTTCGCCCGGGACGTTATCTCAAAAATATGCGAAAAATACACCGAAAAAGTTAAAATAAATTTAATTAATTAATTAATTAAAATATGATTTTTTGAGATATTTTGGGTATTTTATTATATTTTATTTGATTATAATAATATATAATAAAATATGAAAAAAAGTAAGAAACTCTATTGCGCGAAACAGAGTCGCGAGACAGAGAGGAAATGGAGAATCGAGAAAACCCGATCCTCCCAAATTCTTAATCCCCCGACGAGGACGCCACTGGAGGAGTGACCTGATAAGTCCGCCCGAGTTCGTCGGCACCGACAACTGAGGAGAAACGGTGATTGACTAAAGAAAGAGAGAGAAAGAGAGAAACCAAGAGAGAAAGAGCAAGAAAGAGAGAGAAAGAGAGAACGGAGGCAGACGGAGGCAGACGGAGGCTAGAGGAAGAGAGAGGGCCTCACCACCGACTAGGAGGAGGTCTGATCTGTGACCGTCGACGACGAAAATGGCCAAAAACGATGGAAAAGAAAGACACCAACGACGTCGAGGGAGAAGAGGCCGGACCGACCATTTTTCGGCCAGCCATGGAGAAACCGAGGCCAGATCTGAGTTTCGTGAGGTCCGACGGAGCTGCTGGCAATGGAAGCTGGCAAAGAATCGACTGACGAAGCATCGAACCGACTAAACCGGACTGAACCATACTGAACCGGACCGAATCGGTTTAGCCAAGAAAGAGGGGGAAAAAGGAGAATAAGGAAAGAAAAAGAGAAAAAGGAAAAAGGGAAAATTTTTTGAGGATACACCGAACTTCGGGTAAGTCGGTAAGAGGTTAAATGTGACCGATTTAATTTTTGAGAAATTTATTTAAATTATATTTGATCAAAAATTTACCCGAAATTAAATATAAAATTGTGCAGTTCGACGATAAATCACGTACGTGAGCCCGATCGAACTTCGATTTGTGCACCATCGCATAATCTCGGGTAAGTAAAGCTCATTTATGACAATTTATGTAATTATCAAGTATTAAAGATTTATTTTACGAATTACGGCTTAAATTCCGCATTTAGTGGATTAAAGTGGGATCTTTAATTAAATTGTCGTAAATGATATACGGACTGTTCAAAGAGTCTAGAAAAAACAAAGGCCCAAGGCCCAATAAGTACTAATGGGCCCAAAGAGCCCAATAGGCTTGGATGAAAGAATTAATAAGTGGAAACAGGCTTAAAACGGATTAAGGCCCATTAAGGTGCAATCGGGCCCAATAAGAGAGAAATTGGCCCAATTAGCTAAATCGACTGTAGTAAATATGAGAAAAATATTTATTGAGTTAAATACGATTAAAATGAGGTTTATACCGATAAAACCGAGCAAAAAGAGTAAAATCGATTAAAAGTCAACTTTTAGTCAAAGCTTCGATATAATCACATATTTGGATATGTTGAGATGAATTTAAGCCATATGTGATAAGTTGAACTTGTTTTGCAACAACTCGATCTATTGACACATTTTACGAGGTAAACTCGAGCATCGAGGAAAGTGCTCTACATCAGTCGTTAAGAGGTAAGGGATATAATTTAGAGTAGCGTTAGTACTCCTTCATCCTTACCAACTGTTTATGTATGAGAATTAAATGAGATTTTACGAAATGGATTTCTAACTGTATTCCAACCGAAGCCAATACCATTTCCCGAGTTTTCAGCATGTTTTATATATATGAGATACATTTTTATAGCATACATGTTTATAAAAGTGATTTTCCACTTCTGAAATGAAAGCATAGTGTTTTCATGTGAAATTACGGGTTAAAGTCCCGATATGTTTTATGAAACAATGTTTTCATGACACGGGTTTCATGGTACGGGTATGAGTCTCGAGAACTGACTTTAATAACTATGCTTTCCATGTTTACACAGGCTACAGTCTCGTAATGATTTATGAAAACCATGTTTTCTATGAGAAACATATTAGAGTTCCGTAACGATTTTGAGAATCGGGTTAGAGTCTCGTGATGATTTTTAATACACAGGTATGAGGCCCGAAATGATTTTGATAAATTGGGTAAGAGGCCCAAAATGAATTTTTGTGAGGTAAAAAGGCATGATATGACAATAGTCATAGGATCTGGGGTCGATCTCGCATACATAGGGTAGCGTATGGAGACGATCAAGGATCTACCTAGCCGACGGCCAGAGAACGGGCAGGCTCTGACTTGATATGAGAAACATGCGCATAGTCCACACTTGGTGATGCACGTGAGTTCATGCGTATAGTCCCCATTTAATGGTGCACGAGAGATAGGGCAGCGTACGACCCTGATCCAGTCCTACGGCTCCCCTGTACAATGGCCATATGTACCTATGATGAATGTCCTATGGGACCAGATGTATGATGTCCTTCGAGACTAGTATATGAGACGATTGCCTGACCCTACACGATGAATTGACGGAATGATATATATATGTTTTCGCACATTTCATGCTACCTGCTTTATGATTTTATTGAGCATAAATTTTCTATGATGAGATTTTAAAGGTAGCCATGAGTATGTGTTACGAAATGTGCATACGATAATAAGATTTCATTTTCAAAGTGATAAGCATGTTATGATATGCATGATTAAGTTTTGAGATGCTTTTTACTTGTATACACGACGTGATATGCTTACTATATATATGAGTTTTACCAAAAAGATGCATGATGTGTAAACTTATGATTTAAGCATATTTTTACTGCTTTTATGAAATGTAAGCATCTCCACTCAGTACATGTTTATGCTGATTTGTAAAACCAAGAGTTTTACCATGTTTTGAGTATTGAAAGCTATTTTAAATGTATCTCTTACTGAGTCTAAAAAGCTCACCCCCTCCTCTCCATCTCTCAGATTTTTACAGTGAGTCTACTGCACATACGAGACTATGGTCGTTGACAAGATAGTCTAACCTTTTATCGGATACTTTGGTAACCTTGAGGTACAGTCTTACCGTATTCCAGACATGTGATACAGAATAGACACTATTGTATATAATAGTCGGGATGTAATAGTTGTAAATGATTATATATATACAAAGCGTATGTAATGTAATGAGATCCTAGAAAATGAAAAAGATTTTAAATCTAGACATGGACAGGAAAACAACATAATTAATGGATAAAAAGTTTAAATTATCCCCATTTTTTCGCACTTTTGGGGTGTGACAAACCAACCTAATTTTTCCTGGAGCCAAAATCAAGGGCAATCTTCTAACTTCATATCTGTAGGACCCCCTAGTTTTCAAGCTTCATCGCTTCATGTATCACCATATCAGCAATTTCCATATCATCCATCCCCACCTCAATTTCAGCATCGTCCACCTCATTTCCATCAACCACCACCACAACCTATGCAGCCACAACATTTACATGCACTAGCAGCTGAGAAGAAGCCTACACTAGAGGAGATGTTCTCAATGATCTTGCAAAATTAAGCTGCTTCAATTAAGAACTTAGAGGTTTAGGTGGGATAAATAGCAAATGCTCTTAGCCAACGTCCTCAAGGGACCCTTCCTAGTAACACTGAAGCTAATCTTGTTAGGCAAAGGGAGGCTAAAGAAAATATGAAATCCAACACCCTTAGGAGTGACAGAGAGCTAGATGATGATCCACAAGTTAAGTCCCAACCTGAACAACATATAGTTAAAGAATCCTTAAGTTCTAACGAGGCAGTTTAGAAAGAGCAGGAACAAAATGAAAACCAGGCTATAAAGGAATCAAAGATAGGCGCTTCTTCATCTATACCTTCTTCTACTTCACAGCCTTCCTCATCCTCTGATACTACACATGTTTCCACTACATCCTCTCCAGTTAGACCACCAGTACCTTTTCCTCAGAGGTTCCAAAATCAAAAACTCGATCAACAATTCACCAAATTCCTTGAGGTTTTTAAGAAACTTCACATCAACATTCCTTTCGCAGATGCCTTAGAGCAAATGCCAAGTTATGTAAAGGTTTTAAAGGATATCCTCTCGAGGAAGAGAAGACTAGAAGATTATGAGACAGTGGCCTTAACTGAGGAATGAAGTGCAATTATTCAGAGGAAATTACCCCCAAACTCAAAGATCCCAGGAGTTTTACCATACCCTGCACAATAGAAAATCTGTTCTTTGGTAGAGCCCTGTGTGATTTAGGAGCCAGTATAAATCTGATGCCTTGGTCAATCTACCAAAAGTTAGGAATAAGGGATGCCAGGCCTACCACAGTGACCCTGCAGCTAGCTGATCGATCCATTAAATATCTGAAGGGGGTCATTGAGGATGTGTTAGTAAAGGTGGACAAATTTATTTTCCCTGTGGATTTTATTGTATTAGACATGGAGGAAAATAGGGAAGTCCCCATCATACTAGGCAGACCTTTCCTAGTAACTGGTAGAACATTAATTGATGTACAAAAGGGGGAGTTAACCATGAGAGTCCTAAATCAGGAGGTAACATTTAATGTTTTCAAACCTTTGAAGTCCCCTGATGACTCTCAAGACTGTTTTAGGATGGAGGATATGAGGCTTGAGCATAAGAAATCTGAAAGAAGGAGGGAAGTAGATAGAGTTAAGGAGGATTTAATTGTTGATATTTTGTCACCACTCTGGCTGATCCTCCTACTCTTCACCCTGCTGCTGAGTGTCGTGTTCTTTAGCTGCATTTGAAGTGGCTTAATTTTTCTTTTCACTTTGTATATAGTTCTTTTTCTTTTTTTTTCTTTTTCGTTGTTTCTTTCTTTATTTTGCAGATTTCCTTTGTACCATTACGTTTTCAATCAAGCGTCAATTGTTCATCATCATCAGAAAGGGGAGTACTCTACTCTTGAGCTTAAATGTTCATATTATCTACACACTTAGGACACTGTGCGCTTTAAGTTTGGGGGAAGGAATATCACTTGAGCAATTTTGGGCAAAATTCAAATTTTGTTTGAAAATATGAGCTTAAATTGTTTGATTTTGGGATGATTTAGTACTTAGCATGTAGTTTTCCCATATTCCGATGATATGACCTCATGATTAATTCTAACTTTGATTGACTAAGAAGCATGATTATAGGAAAAGCATGAAGTTGAATTCTTGAGTTGGTCTTGATTCTGATTGTGATTTCCTCATCTTATGCACATGTCATGTCATGAATCTGTATATTTATTTAGAGAAAGCTTATGTGGACATAAGATTGCATTTGTTCAATTGATTTTGTGCATCATATTCCAGAATTTGTTTGATCTTGTCTCGAGGTAAAATATTAGATCACACTTAATTAGGGAGACGATTTAGGCCATCTTTAGATCGTTTGAGCCTTTCGAGCCATCCCTGTACATACTTTACCCCTAGTCACCCATCTGAGCCAAATAAGCTTCTCTCGGTAACTACACCTGCATAAATTTTCCTTAGCTTAAGCACTCTTTTCCTATCCCTTACCCCGAAAGCATGAAAAGTCACTGGGATATATTATGAGCTTTGTACATATGGGTATCTGGTGATAGTGAAAGTTAAAAAAAAAATAAAAAATAAAAAAGAAAAGAAGAAAGAAGAAAAATACAAAAATAGAATAAAATGTTTAGCAAAAGAAATAAGTTTGGGGGAAATAAATTTGAGCTCTTACATTAAAGATCCTAAAAGTAATGCATGTTAAGGGGTAATTAAACCTAAATCGACTTTATCATACCTTAGCCCTAGCTTGACATTACAAGCTTAATGAAGTCCTATTGATCTTTGATTGAGTATGACTATATTAGTGGAGAGAGAAGTGAAAAGCAAACTTATGGGAATGATCACATGTCATTGACTTTGCATTCATTGTGTTTGCATAATCTGATCCCGGTAATGTACTATGAAGTGGCTTTGACATTTTCACACACACACGAGGGATCCAATTTGGGTTAGGGCTTATGATTGAATGATTTTGAATGTTGGACTTGTAATTATGAATCTTTGATATCAGAGTTTGTACTTTATCTTTAAGGATAATATTGGGGAAATTATTGTGTTTACTACTTGCCATTCCTACATTTCTTTTGTTTTGCTTGAGGACAAGCAAAAGCTCAAGTTTGGGGGTGTGATAATTCTATTTTTAATAGAATTATTTATGCTTAATATCCTAATTATTTATTTAATCCCCATATTATTTTATTAATAATCCTCTTTATTTAATTAAAATTCTTTAATATGCAGATAAATTAAATCCTGATGAAACTCAGTCCTTTCAATCGAAATTGGGCAGAAAATGGGCTAAAGGAGACTGGACCACTTCTAATTTGCAGACTGAGTCACCAGTCGTCTGGACACGCGTGATGCCAGGTGTTCGTATTTTATTCGCTCCGAAACGATAAGATCGATGGACATCGTGCGAACCTTCTGGAAGACACACACCGGGCCACATCGCATAGCCAATTGGATAAAAAGACTGATGACGTGGAAATATCTACGTTGCAGCAAATTAAAGGAAGACAAGTGGCCAAAAATGCCAACTCATCTAGGATAAAAAAAATTATCATTATACCCCTAAGTGTGTGTATAAATAGAATATGATGGCAATTGAAAAAATCAAGTAGGAGTAGGGTAAGTAGTGTAGTTAGGGTAGAATAGGAGTAGTGTAGAGTAATTTAGGAGTAGTTTTAATTTAGGGTAGTTTGAGTTTTTGAAGTTTTTATTTTAAGATTTTTGATTGTAGTTCTTTTTAGCCACCATTGTTAAAGTTTTACAAGCTTTCATTTTTATTTTATTGAAATGAAAAAGTCTCATTCTAGTAATTAGTATTATCTTTTATCACATTTGTTTCTCATTCCGTTAGTTATTCATTCGGTTTAAGAGGAGAGCATGGTGACAGCTGCTCAACCTTAAATCATTTCCAGGCTTTTCATTACATTTTCCTATGATTGCGATTTGACTTCTGTTACAGCTTGAATTTTTGCCTAACCCGAGTCTCACTAGCTCTATGTAATCTTCGATTTTCTTTCTTTGTTTTCATACTGCTTATTCATATGTAGCCACAATCACTCTGGATGCTTCAATTTTTATTGCTTGTGTCTTATTCTGATGTTTTGATGCGGGCTGGATGTTGGGTATTACTCCTGAGTTGTTGGTACAGAGGAACGATGGTGACTGCTGAATTAGAGAAGGAGCAAGCGGCTGCTGAAGATGGCGTGTGTCTTCCGTTCAGTTCCAAGCAGTAGCAATAGTGTACTATTGCAACGTTATGGATCATTTACATTCTCTACTTTGCTCTATTTCATGTGTTATTTACTATTTATTTTCTTTCTTTGCTTTAGTTTTTGGTTTCATTCATTTTATGTTTTCTGTCTTTCATTCACTGCCTTAAGCTTACACGTTAACAATTTTTGCTTGTGTTTTATCTAATGTCTCGTTCTGTTTCATCTATTGGTCGTCATTTTGGTTTCCTTCATTTTATGTTTTAGCTTGTGTTCTATCTTATTTCCCATTCTGTTTTACTAAGCATTGCAGAAAGATTGGATGTACGGCTCGACAAGACGTGGCAATAGCAGTTGCTGTGTGTGCATTTTGTTCCAGTAACCAGTGCCTAGCTGATGCAACAGTAGATGACAAAACCAAGAGTAACCTGGAGCACTTGGAACAGAGGACAAAATCGAGAGCAACTTGCAGCACCTAGAACAAGATGCTGCTAGTGCCTGATGTAGCAGTGCAGGACAGGAGCTGGGATATACTAAGCTGAAGGAAGAAGTGGACAGAAATACAGGATGCATAGCTGAAGACAACACCTGGAGCAGAGGACAAACCGAGAGGCGTGGACAGACCGGATGCAGCAAACAGCAGGCCTGGACAAACCGTGAGCACCTGGAAATGAAAATGAAACTGAAGAAGACGTGTACAATAGTGCAATCGAGACCACTCAGCTGGATATTTAGCTAGGGCCTTGTTTGGCTATTGCATTGTATCTATTTAATTCATTTTTATGCATTTTTAGTATAGTTTAATTTCAATTTAATTTGTTAGCCTAGATTAGAGTCTTTAATTAAATTGCATGTTAGTATTCTTGCTTAGTGGTGTAAAACTTAGTTTTAATTAGGTTGATAGTTAATTAAGTGTTCATTTAGAATTAGATTAGGGGTAGATTTATTTCATGCAATTTTAAGTTTGTTTCCATTTTAAATTTAATCCAAAGATATTTTTCATGCATTATTTAGATTTTGTTTTATTGTTAGAGTTAGATTTAATTTAGGATTATTTTATAGGTAGTTAATTTCTTAGTTAGATTTATGAATTTCTTTAGGTTAGTAGATTTTTATTTTATTAGATTTTAGGTTAGTTTAATTTGCAATTTTTATTAGTTTAATTACATGCAGTTTTTATTTTAAGTTTGTTTAAATTTTAGTTTAATTTTATTTCTTTATTTTCATATTTGCATTTTATTTTAGTTGTGTTAATTCATTTTAACTGTTTTAATTATCTTTTGTAGGTTGTTGCTTTTAGTTGCTTGGAGCACTGTAAGTAATTTTAGCTCAGTTTTATTTTCTTTATTTTATAGTTTTTATTGTTTTCAGTACTTTTAATTTCAGCCTCGTAGATCACCTATCTTCAATTCATAATTTGCTAGAATATACTTAGGGTAAGATTAACCGGTAGTTAATTAGGCTGATCAACTTCTCTGAGGGACAGTAACTCGGGACTCAAATCCCATTATTACTTGTACGACCCGTGCACTTGCGGATAATATGTTTAGATCGTATCACCTCATCATAAGTGGTAATGTTTAGTGGAGCTAGTCGAGCTCTGATGGAAGGTCTCAGTCCCTCAAGAATTTTTGAACCTTTCTCTCCTCAAGGCTCATCGTGACTGTATCATATCTGCCCAGGGATGTAAATCCAGACTCATACTCATCCACTGTCCAGTTCCCCTGAGTCAATGTCATAAATTCCAACTGTGTAAAACCCAATTTTATTTAAAACACGAAATGAGAAAAGATCAAATGAAGGATTGAAATGGAATTCCCGAACACGTTGAAGGGCAAAACGATCAAAAGACCTAAATTCGATATAAATTCGACAGGAAAATTTCATTAAAAATATGGGATTGAGAAATCTTGATCAATAACGAAGAAATAATTAAATTTCGGGTTAAATTGATCAAGATATGAATTTATTGGAATAAACTGAAATTTTCACTTCGAAAAATAATCCTGAAAATAATTGAAAAAAAATACCGAAAAGATGAAATAATATCGATAAATTCATTTATTGAATAAATGAATAAAATAATAATTTTTTAGATATTTTGGATTTTTTAATAATAAAATATTGATTAAAATAATATTAAAATAAATTATAAATAATAATAATAATAAAACAAAAACGAAATCTGCGAAAGGAAAGAGAAAAGCAAAGAAGAAAATGTGAAGGCCGACCCGAGGAAGAAGAGACTCACCGGCGAGCCACAAGCGGCCAAGAACCCCAGGCGAGGGCCGACGAAGGAGGTCCAACACCCATGCGACCCACTGGCAGCCGCGACTCGCGGCAAGGTCGTCGAAATCGGCAGATCGACGGAGGGAGATGCCACGGGAGAGAAAGGAAATCGACGGCCATCGGCGCTGATTTGGTCCAACCCGAGGACCAATAATGAACGCCCAGCCGCAGCCGAGCCGAATGGCACCAGAATCATGCTGGGAACCAGCCAGACGGCGTTGAAACGGTGAAATGAAGCCTAAACCGGTATGGCTGGTTCAGTGCAGTGACGGTATGTTGAACCGGACCAAACCGGTTCATCCAAAAAGAAAACGAAAAAAAAAAAGAAAAAAAAGGAAAGAAAAAGTTGAAAAATTGAAAAAAATTCTAGTGATGCAATCGAGCTACGGGTAAGTCGGTAAGCGGTCGAAATTGACTGATTTAAATTTTGAAATATTTAATTTGATTAATATCCGACTGAAAATTTACCCGAAAAAATATTAAATTGTGTAGCTCGACAATTGACGTCAAACGAGAACTCGAGTCAATCTCGATTTGCGTACTATCATGGAATCTCGGGTAAGTAACCCTTATTTACGACAATTTACATCGTTATGCGTGTTAGAATTTATCGCATAAATTACGGATTTAATTTTCGCATAAAATGAATTAAATTATGGAATTATAGATAAATTGTCGTAAATAATTTATTGAGCTATCCGAAAATTTAGAATGAGGCTCAACAAATACTGATGGGCCCAATGAGCCCAATAGGCCTCGATAATGTGAATAGTAAGTGGAAAACGGGCTTAAGGCCGATTAAGGCCTATTATGGTACAATCGGGCCCAATATGGGTAAACGGGCCTAACGATTTAAATTAAGCCCAGAAAATATGAAATTCAATTAATTGTATTGCATGTGACCTGATGTATATTTATACGCAGTTCCGGAGATTTGATTGAGGTAAGGGAATTGTGTGAGTAGCTAGATATAGCTACGCGTATTTTAATAGTTTTTGTATACACTGAATATGTATGTATACACTGAATATGTATAAAGGTCCTAAAAATGGTTTAAAGATTTTAAGGACTCGAAATAGGAAAAGACTATTTTACCCCTATTGAGGGAAGTTCACTTAAGGATGGTAAAAGCATGACATGCATGAAATGCATGATTTAAGGAATTTTCTGAGTTAAGGAATTTTCTTGGTTTTTAAGCAAAGCAAATCGGTAGATTGGCCAATAATTGCATAAATTTCACAAGATAACACTACGTAAGTGTTATTAAGATTTAAATGAAAATTATTTAGAAAATGGGCCAACAATCAAGTTTAAATGGAAACTGATAGTGCTGGCGCGTAGCTTGCACTATATCTGAGTTTGTGAGTGTGCATAAAATGTGCTTGAGCGGTTGCTCGCACCGACTTGTGTGACATCATATGCATGAAATGTGCTAGAGCGGTTGCTTGCACTGATTTTACTAATGTGAAATGCATGAGAGGTGCTAGTGCTTAGCTCGCACTCTGTTTTGACTGTTTTGACTTGTTTTGACTTGATATGGATAAAATGGTGCTGGAGCGATTGCTCGCACTAGTCTTAATGATTTGACATGCATGAGAGGTGCTGGAGCTTAACTCACATCCTGTTTTGATATGATAATTGCATAAAAGCCGTGCTAGAGTGTAACTCGCACAAGATTTGATGTATTTATGCATAAAGCCATACTAGAGCATTGCTCGTATGAAGTTTTGAATTACTTAAGCATTCATTCATGCTGGAGTGTAACTCACACGAGATTTGATTTATTTATGCATGAAACCGTGCTGGAGCGTTGCTCACACGAAGTTTTGAATGATTTATGATTTTATATGGATTTATAACTCATTCATTTTTAAGTTGTATTGGAGTGCTACTCGTACGCAGATTTTACTGACTTTTATGAAACCATGCTAAAGCTTCGCTCGCACGAGATTTTCTAATATCATGAATATGCATGGAGCCGTGCTAGAGCTTCGCTCGTACAAGGATTTATATGACATGCATATAGCTGTGTTGGAGCCTCCTGTAGACTATGTGTCATAGTGAGATGATATGTTCACATGTGAATACTGAGACAGAGATGGTATGGGTGGATAAGACCTATTGCAGGCACCCTTGATTGAGCTTGGGTTCACGGCGTACATTGTACCGTGTATGTCAGGCAGAGTACGCTGTACCGTGGGGATTGTTGGATTGGAGTGGCATTAGCCACGAGGCAGCAAGCCTTGCCCTCGTAATCCTGATGTTATGTTGTTCTGACGAGTAGGACAGACCCACCTCCCTTTTTAGGTGTGATACCCCGCACACTAGGTACCGTGTTGCCAGGGATCACTAGGTTATGGCCATAGCCTTTGATGTTACTGATATAGTCACCTACTTGTCTCACATGATATAACTTGTGGTCTCGAAAGACCAGGGTAGACCCGAGGGAGGGGTCAGGCCCCCGATTTTATGATTTTTTACTATGCTAATATATATTTTAGAGGATTTTATGATATGTGACCCTGAAAGAAGGGTGGTTTTATAACCAAAGTTTTATAATGAATTTTAATGAATTGTTTTATGAGATGATTAACCCAGAAGGGTTAGTTTATACTGCAGTTTTAATGGAATGATTTGAATGCAGTAGCATGATGATGATTTCCATGCTTTCATTTCAAATTCATGATTTGTCTTACATGACATGAAAGAATGCATGATCTTGATTTACCTCATGCTAAGTATGATTGAATGATGTCACATAAAATGCCATTGATGCATAAGTAGTATGATTTATATATGCACGAACAGTTTTATAAACTAAGTCATTGATGACATACATGATTTTGTGCTTGAGATTTTAATGAAAAGAAATGGATTTTAAGGGCATGGCATTATGAGAATATAGATAGTGGAGTTATCTACTTTGTTGCATAATTGCCTTACTGAGCATGTGGTTTGCTCACCCCCCTTATTTTCCCATATTTTTAGAGCACTCGCAGTAGTTAGTGAGCGACTAAGGACTTGCAATATTGGTATCCGCTGCTTCCCATCGGGAGTCAGGTATACACATTTTTATAGTTTTGTATCTAAATATGTAATGCACAGTATTGTAAATGGATATTATGTCAGGGATGTAAGGTTATGGAAATACCATTGTGTATGTATTTAGTTAAAGTCAAAGGATAGTAAACTCTGATATGTTAATGTGATTATGGAAATGGAAATGGTAAATAGGTGAGAGGTAACTAACACCGAATCATAGCCCAACTGTTTGGCAAGATGGTCGCGATGAGAGAAAGCTAAGAATTAAATAATAATCGAAAAATGAAAAATTTATGCCTTATTCAACAACCTGTAATTAATACATAGTTGGAGGCTCCTATCCTTCTTCCTTACAAACAGAACCGGTGCTCCCCAAGGTGATACACTCGGTCTGATGAATCCCTTAGCCAACAACTCCTGTAACTGCTTCTACAATTCCTCCAATTCAATCAGAGCCATTCTGTACAGTGGTTTGGATATCAGCTTTGTACTAGGTGCCAAATCTATACAAAATTCAATCTCTCTATCCGGCGATAACCCTGGTAAATCATCCGGAAAGATATCTGGACATTCCCTGACCACTGGGATATCTCGCAATTTCGGGCATGCCTTATCCGTCTCAACCACGTACGCAATATAACCTTTCAAAATATCAATCATTAAATCAGTACTAAGATTCATATATCTCACTCACAACCACAACTGCTTTCATTACTTTTCAAGGGAATTTACATTACATTTCTCGGGGAAACCTATGGTAACGTTATCTACGCCTGAAAATGTTACCGTCTTAGAAAAACAATCCACTACAGCCCGATTGGCAGCCAACCAATCCATTCCTAGGATTACATCAAAGTCTTTCATATACATTAAAATGAGGTTGGCTAACATTTCCTTTTCCCCTACTTTTAACTTACAATCTCTAAATACATACTCCACTAACTGGCTATTATTCATGGGAGTACTTATCAGTATCCTCCTACTCAACGGGGTAAGCTTCACATACTTAAACAATTTACATGCCAATGCAGGTGATACAAATGAATGTGTGGCACCAGGATCTATTAAAACATAAGCTTCAAGATCAAAGATTAAGATGGTACCTTTCACCACATCTGATGACTGATCTGCAGTATCCTGGTCCAAGGCGTGTACTCGCCCTCTGCCAATGTCATGGACAAGAGATCAACCCTCTATACCAGTCCGTGACCTTTACCTTACCACTCACCATTTACAGTTGGGCTATGAGTCAACATCCAATCCACATCTCATATACATTCATTTAATTGAAATAGAATAGAAACTGGACTTTTATAAATATATGGAAGCGTTTACATCAGTTTCTATTAACTATACATCCGGTTGGTACAAATATTACTAGACTGTGCATTAATTTATAAGATACAAAATTTTTCTTCTCATCACAAGTGTATACCTCTCTATACTGCTGGAGAACTGGAGAACACCTTAGCAGGGACGACTGCAGTACTCACTACTGCGTACTATCTGTGAAGGAGGAAATAAGGGGGTGAGCATAACATGCTCAGTAAGGAAAATGTGTAAACAGGTAGATAACTACACTATCTACATGCTAAAATACATATATGATCATTTTCCTTAAAAAACAATATGCATGTATTTTAATCAACTTCTATCAATGCGAAACCATTAATCCGCTAGATGGGTATATGCATATTCACACAGTAGCACACAGCTTTTCACAGCATAATCGATTCACACAGTTCATATATAGAAAATGCTTTTCATAAAACCCACACAGTTCATTTTGAAATCACTTTGCACAGAGCAAGTCAATGTTCATATGAGACATAATCATGGGTTAACACATTCCCCAGACACACAACAAGGGAACACAGATATAGAAGACTTATGGCCATAGTCGGATTCTAGGCTACATTGATCAGGTGTGCGGGAACCCTACGCTTGGGGAGGCGGATCAACCAATCCTTCAACATCACAAAGATAGTCACGACACATCGTACCCCATGGATAATGCTCACGGTACATCGTGCTCCCACGGATCCTTAATTACCCATTTCCATTGTCTTAAAATCACGTGCGAGCTCTCGAGTGGAACATAAAATATCATCGAGGCATCGAGCTGTAAGACCTACTTCGTATGTATTGTTGCTATATTCCTTATGATTCATGCGATGTACACTTATATATATTCATTGAATCATAAGAAGAGCATTGACTGAATTAAATTTGTAAAGAAAAAAATGGAATATCGATGGACGTCAGAAGTAATTAAATACGAGCCGAAATGGCTACTAATCAAACGAAAATGATCAAAATGAAGTTAACCGAAAATACGAAATTTAAATAAGAAAAGATGGGGGATGTATGAAGGAAAGTCGGGTTAAATTGATTTCAAAACAAGAGCAGGGGTAAAATGGTCAAAATACCAAAATCCGGTATTAGGGCGATAAGAAAATTTTTAATTAAAAATAAGTATGTAAGATATCTTGATCGATAATGAGGAAATTATACAATTTCGAGTCAATTGATCAAGATTCAGAATTTTTAAAAATACCGAAAAAATTACTCGGAACAATATCTCGAAAAATACGAAGGAATAATATCGAAAATTTGAGAAAAATGTATTTAATAAATGAAATTAAATAAATTAAATTAGAATAGAATAATATAAGTTGTAGATATTTTGGATTATTGTAGATTATTTTAATGAATAGTATAATAATTAAA
The DNA here is from genome assembly GCA_033439115.1 of Firmiana major. NCBI lineage: Eukaryota > Viridiplantae > Streptophyta > Magnoliopsida > Malvales > Malvaceae > Firmiana > Firmiana major. The sequence goes on along the minus strand of CM065907.1, from coordinate 33,949,815 downwards.
TAAATTATAATAATAATAATAATAATAATAATAAAAAGGAATCTGGAAAAAAAAAGTAGAGAAAAGGATCGAGATAAACCCGAAAACAGAGAACCCGAAAGAGACGAGAAACTAAAACCACCGAGGGAGCACCGGCGATCCTTGACCGCCGACGAAGCCACGAGAAGGAAGAGGAGAGGCCGACGATCACGTGGACACCGGAATCGTGCCGTCAGGTGACCGGAGGAAGCCGATCGGAGCGAAGGAAGATCGAGGGAGAAATGGGCTGATTCCCGATGAACTACCGCGACTGGGCTGGAACGGAGGCCACCGATGCATTCAGGGGGAGGAGCCGGTTCTTTTGAGACCGGTCTTGGCCGGCGAAACCGTCGGAAACGCCGGCGACGGCAAGTGGCAGAAACGGCACCGTTTGGCTGAAAGGAAAGGGAAGGAAAAGGAGGGAAAAGGAAGGAAAGAGGAAAAGAAAAGAAAGGAAAAGGAAAGAAAAGAAAGGAAAAAGGGGAAAAGGAAAGAAATTTACCGGGGACGGCTCGAGATTCGGGTAAGTTGATCGAGGGTCGAGATTGACCTACGGGTAAATTCCGAAAATTTAATTTAATATTATTTTAATGGAAAATAATCCGGATTTACCTAATTGTGTAGCTTTACGACAGAGATCGAACGAGAGCCGATTGAGCTATGATTTTCTTACCCCGCATCGTATCGGGTAAGTACAATTTAATTTCGGCAATATGAGTCCTTTAAATACAGAGTTTTAAATTATTTTACGGAATTATGGATTAATTTTGCATAGAAAGGAATATTATTCGGAGTTGTAATATAATTGCCGTAAATGGTATACGGGCTATCCAATGAATTTGGAACGAAGCCCGATAATTATTAGTAAGCTGCATAAGCCCGGTATACCCGAAGAAGGGAATTAATAAATATAAAAGGGCTGAATTGGGCCGAGACCCAATAAGGTAGATAGGGCCCAATACTTTAAAGTTGGTCAGTAAATGCAATATACTGATCAGGATAATTGAATTGACCTCGACTGTGTGGTTATATGCAGTTACGTACATTTGGTTGGCGCGCATTTGGGTTGAGAGATTCAGTATCATCGAGACAGGTTAAGTCTGCGCGCGATTCCAGGTAAGGTAATCTTACAAACTGCTAGAGATAGCTTTACGAATTTTCGACGCCATTTACATACCTTTAAATTGTCCGAAAGGTCTAGATTTGGGATAAAAATTTTAGGGCCCCAAATGGGCAAATTACAAAAATACCCTCGTCAAGGGTAAAAAAAAATTTCAAAGTTTAGGAAAGAGTGTAAGGAGCAAGAACTAAGGGTTCCTGCTAGTTTTTGAAGTATTTTGGTACATGCATGAGTAGGCCGGCTAACGTTTAAATGAAATTGCACAGCATTTCATATTTTCAACAAATGTTGATTTTCGTTGAAATCGATTTGAGAAATGTAGCCGCCTACGTGATTTTTCAGATATGTGACGTGCTAGAGCTCAGCTCGCACGAGTTTTGAATTGTGAAATGATTTCATTAGTGCTGGAGCGAGAGCTCGCACTAGAGTTTTACATGATTTTCATGACACGGTGTCGGAGTCTAACTCGCACCATATTTTTATATATGATTTTTCGTGACAGAGTTCTAGAGCTTAGCTCGCACTAGTTTTACTTGATTTACTGAGAGTGTCGGAGCACCGATCGCACTATTTTTCTGACATCATACGATAAGCCGTGCTTGGAGCAGCGGGTAGACTGTGTGTCACAGATTAAATAGGCTCGCACGTGCGCTTTGAGACATGGCACGAGTATAGAGACATGATATGGGTTCACGGAGTATAATGTACCGTGCAAGTAGCATGAAGTACGATGTATCGTGTGGTATCTTCGGATACGTGGTATCTTTGGATACGTGGTATCTTCGGATGCGGCATCTCCGGATGCGGCATCTTCGGATGCATGGGATCGGATAAGACCGACGAGATGGATTGACCTACCTCCCGGGCAGTTCCCGATCATGGTGAGAACCCACACACTAGGATCCGTGTAGCAGAGGAACTCCTGAGGACACATGACCATAGTCTTGGTTATTACCGATATACAAATATTGCCTAGTCTCGTATCTCGTAGATTTATGTTTTCGGATATTGATGTTTTCGAGAAACACAATTTCACGAATTTTGTGTGAGTCAGGGCGACCCGAGGGAAGGGTTGAGTCCTAACCTTATATGAAATTTTAACGAGAAATAAATGATTTAAAAGATATGCATGTTAAGTTTTCATGCTTTTTGGGATTACATATGAGTTATTTTACATGACATCATAACATAGCATCTGTTTTGGAAATGTGTGGAGAAGGGGTGGTTTATGCATGGCACTACGTTCATGTAGGTTGTATTATTATCTACTTGTTCGTAGAATTGCCTTACTGAGCTTGATGTGCTCACCCCTTTCACTTTCTCACACAGATTTCTTCCAGTAGATTGGGAGGCGACTGGGTACGGCATTCTAGTTGTCCGCTGCTGCCTATCTTTTTGAGGTATATACACGTCATATATATGGTTCTTGTATCTAAATAACATGAGCACAGTATTATATTTTGTATGACACTGGATGTATAGACTGGGTATAAATATGTAATGAAATCGAAGAAATGTAGTGCAGAATATATGAATTTGTATTTAAATTAAATTGTGCACTGATTGTAAATGTATGGAGAAGATATGGGCACTGACATGCAGCCCAATTATTAGTTATGGTTGGTCACGATAAGAGGTAAGTATAAAATAATAAAACGCGAAAAATTTACTCTGATTTTTGGGTAGTTTTGGGTAGTGACAATAAAGGTGGTATCAGAGCGGAATTGGTCTAATGTATATCAGTGTCAATAATTAGGAAATTACATCCCTGTGTTACTGTGCTTGGTTAGATACAATCGTTTATATTGAGATGGGTTTTAATTAGGAAATGGTTGTGAATGCAAGACTATAGGCAAGATGCCTGTTACTCGTCGCGGTAGAGGAGGTCGGGCACGAGGCAAAGGCCGTAGAGGTAGGCCTACGACTGATAGACATGCCGAGTTACCTCATGAGACTCAAGAGGAGGCTGAGGTAGAGACCGGGGTGGAGCATGCTCCACAGGGTCCTACAGAGAGAGATACTACAGAGCAGGGTACTGCAGAGAGGGATACTGCAGAGACATCTGCTGAAGCGATTGAGGCACATTTCGCTAGGATAGAGCGGAGCCTCGAGGTGCTTATGGAGTTGGTTTCGCAGTCAGTATAGGGAGTTAGAGGGGGACAGGGTGATGCTGGACAGGCAGCTACTCCTGATGCGCCTGCTCAGCCAGTTCAGGATACAGAGACTCCTACACCCCCACCGGTCCAGGACATGGATTCTCCTGTCGCCCCACACCAGAGTATTAGAGATTGGGGTTACGGTTGTGATATGGATAGACTGCGACAGTTTCAGAAGTTCAAACCGTCGGCATTTAGTGGGGCGAAGGACCTAGTGGTAGCTGAGGATTGGTTGAGTGAGATGGAGAAGCTATACGGGTTCTTCGAGTGTACCCCTACGGAGATGGTGGCATTCGCGATTTTTATGTTTAGGGGATAGGCGGAGCATTGGTGGAAGTCCACCAGACAGATTCTCAGAGCTAGACATACTGTGATTAGCTGGGAGATATTTTTGGAGGCCTTTCGGAGGCAGTATATCCCAGATACAGCGCAGCGGAAGCTGCAGTCTGAGTTTTTGAACTTGACCCAGGGTAGTCGATCGGTAGACGAGTACGAGACAAGGTTCATCTCCTTGGGCAGGTATGACCCGGACACCATGAGTAGTGAGACTAAGAAGGTCCAAAGATTTATAGATGGATTGAGGCCAGCGATCAGATCTAGATTGGTCCTTTTGGCTATCCCAACTTACGAGGAGGCAGTGAGTAGAGCGCAGCTGATTGAGCAGGATTTTGAGAGGACTGCCTCAGAGTTTGGGAAGACTGGCAGCAGACATAGAGAGAGGAAGAGATTAGTGGGAGATAGAGGGTCTGGTTATAGAGGGGGCAGACAATTGATTGGGAAGAGGCCGAGGATAGAGGAGATTCGAGAGAGGCCAGCTAGACCTCCAGTTCATCCGGCCATTTCATCTGCTCCTCAGAAGGGCATTGTGATAGGTGGGCCACGACCTACGACTGAGAGATGCGGTAGGTGTGGTAGATATCATGGTGATAGACCCTGCTTTATTCCTACAGTAGTATGCTTTAGATGCGGGAAGCCCGGGCATGTGAGCGAGATTGTCCCGAGATAGTGGAGAGTGCCGCTCAGAAGGACAAGGGTTCAGAGAGGGCTTCTGGTGATACATCTGCGCCGCGAAGGAAAGCGACAGCGGCAAAGAAGGGAAAGCAAGCGGTTGGTACAGGGTGAGTGCATGCTCTTGACCAGGATACAGCGGATCAGTCATCAGATGTGGTGAAAGGTACTATTCTGATCCATGATTTAGAAGCATATGTGTTAATAGATCCTGGTTCTACGCATTCATTTGTATCACCCTTGTTTGCATTTAAATTGTGTAATTATGTGAAACCTACCCCTCTGAGTAGAAAGTTATCTATAATGACACCCATGAATACTAGCTAATTAGTGGAGTATGTATTGAGGGATTGTGAGCTGAAATTAGGTGGTAGAGTGATGACAGCCAATCTAATCTTGATGCATATGAGACATTTTCATGTAATCCTAGGAATGGATTGGTTGGCTGCTCATCGAGCTGTTTTAGATTGTTTTGCCAGGACAGTCACGTTTCATACTACAAAAAAATGTATTGTGCAATTTCCTTGAAGTAAATGAGAATGAGAATTTTATGAGAGTATGAATGAATGACGTACTAATTTGGTGGACAATGTTGTGAAGGTTATATTGCGTACGTGGTAGATACGGCTGTGGCACGTCCGGAATTGACAGACATTCCAGTAGTCAGAGAATTTCCATATGTCTTTCCGGATGAGTTACCAGGGTTACCGCCAGTGAGGGAGACAGAGTTCAGTATTGATATGACACCCGGCACAGAGCCGGTATCTAGACCACCGTACAGGATGGCTCCAGTTGAGTTAGAGGAGCTGAGGAAACAATTACAGAAACTGTTAGAGAAGGGGTTCATCAGACCGAGTGTGTCACCATGGGGAGCACCGGTCCTGTTTGTTAGGAAGAAGGATGGGAGCCTTCGGTTGTGTATCGACTATCGATTATTGAACAAGGCTACCATCAAGAATAAGTACCACCTTCCGAGGATTGATGATTTACTGGATCAGTTACAGGGAGCACATGTCTTTTCTAAGATTGATCTGAGATTTGGGTACCATCAGTTGAGAATTCGGGATGGAGATGTACCCATGACAGCTTTTCACACCCGTTATGGTCACTTTGAGTTTACGGTTATGCCATTCGGGTTGACAAACGCTCTCGCAACTTTTATGTCATTGATGAATGAGGTGTTTCGACCTTATTTGGATCAATTCGTGATTATCTTCACCGATGACATACTGGTTTATTCGAGGTCCAGAGAAGAGCATGAGCAGCACCTGAGGATTGTATTGCAGACCCTCCGTGAGAAGCGATTGTATGCTAAGCTCAGTAAGTGTGACTTTTGGCTTGAGCAGATCTCCTTCTTAGGACATATTGTGTCGAGGGATGGTGTGTCAGTAGACCCATCCAAGGTTGAGGCAGTATTACAGTGGCAGAGGCCTCAGACAGTTACGGAGATCAGAAGTTTTTTGGGTTTAGCTGGATATTATAGACGATTTGTGGAGGGGTTTTTGAGATTGGCTGCTCCGTTGACACGTCTCACTCGGAAGAGTGTTGCATTTGAGTGGGACGACAGATGTGAGGAAAGTTTTCAGGAGTTGAAGCGTCGATTGACCTCTACTCCGATTCTCACCATTCCTACCAGCTCAGGAGGTTTTTTCGTGTACACAGATGCTTCTTACCACGGACTGGGCTGTGTATTGATGCAGGACGGAAAGGTAGTCACTTATGGATCCAGACAGCTGAAGGATCATGAGAGGAACTACCCGACCCATGACTTAGAGTTGGCAGCCGTAGTGTTTGCATTGAAGATATGGCGCCACTATTTATATGGTGAGAAATTTCATGTATTTACCGATCACAAAAGCCTAAAGTATCTATTCTCACAAAAGGAATTGAACATGAGACAGAGAAGGTGGCTTGAGCTTTTGAAGGATTACGACTTTGAGATCTTATACCACCCGGGTAAGGCGAATGTAGTGGCTGACGCATTGAGTAGGAAGCATCTCGGGTTAGTTGCTTATATGATGGTACAGGAGCACGAGTTATTAGAGCAGTTTGCGAGCCTCAGTTTGGATGTGACCCCACCTGATGCTGATAGTGGTTATATGATTGCTAGCCTGCAATTGGAGTCGGATTTGATGGATCGGATTCGACAGGTACAGCGTGATGATCAGCAGTGTATTGAGGTAGTCAGGCAGATGCAGAGGGGTATTGAGACTGAGTTTGAGTTGAGTTCAGATGGATTATTGAGGTTTTGAGACAGGATATGTGTTCCCGAGGATCCTGAGATCATGAGGTTGATCTTGACAGAGGTTCATTCGTCGAGGTATACCTTGCATCCGGGTAGTACAAAGATGTATCAGAATCTCCGGAAGGTATACTGGTGGTGGGGATGAAGAGAGATATAGCAGAGTTTGTTGCGAGATGTCTCATATGTCAGCAGGTGAAGGTAGAGCATCAGAAGCCTGCAGGGTTATTGCAGCCTCTACCTATACCGACTTGGAAATGGGAGCATGTCACCATGGACTTTGTGATGGGCTTACCGAGGACTCGTAGAGGGAATGATGCCATATGGGTGATAGTCGACAGATTGACGAAGTCGACACATTTCCTAGTGATGAGAGTCACTGATACTCTGAGTGGATTGGCGGAGCTTTATGTGCGCGCGATTGTGAGACTGCATGGTGTCCCAGTGAGTACTGTGTAGGATAGGGATTCCCGCTTCACTTCCCGTTTCTGGGAACACTTTCAGGAAGCTATGGGGACCCAGTTAAGATTCAGTACAGCTTTCCATCCTCAAACAGATGGGCAGTCAGAGAGGACTATACAGACCCTTGAGGATATGTTGAGAGCTTGTGTACTTGATTTTAGAGGCTTCTGGGATGATCACCTACCACTCGCGGAGTTCGCCTACAATAATAGTTATCATTCGAGTATCGGGATGGCACCATATGAGGCCTTGTATGGTCGTAGATGTCGATCTCCTGTAGGATGGGAGGAGGTTGGTGACAGGCAGATATTCGCTCCCGATTTGATACGTCAGGCCTCTGAGGATGTCCAGTTGATCTGTGAGAGGTTGAGGACAGCTCAGAGTCGACAGAAAAGTTATGCTGACATGAGACGTAGACCATTGGAGTTTACAACAGGGGAGTCTGTATTTTTGAAAGTTTCTCCTTCCAAGGGTATTACGAGATTCGGGAAGAGAGGGAAGCTAAGCCCTCGCTTCATAGGACCTTTTGAGATACTCGAGAGAGTGGGAGATCGAGCTTACAGGCTGGCATTACCACCAGAGCTAGCGAATGTCCATAATGTCTTCCACATCTCCATGCTTCGGAAGTATCAGCCGGATCCATCGCATGTGATCAGATACGAGCCACTGGAGCGCAGTGAGAGTATGTCCTATGTTGAGAGACCGATTCGGATTGTGGATAGGAAGGAGAAGGTATTGAGATTGAAGACGATTCCTCTGGTGAAAGTACTGTGGCAGCATCACACTCCGGAGGAAGCGACTTGGGAGTTAGAGAGTTTGATGAAAGAGAATTACCCGGAGTTGTTCAGAGATTGATTTGGTTCCAATTTGGAGGACCAAATTCTTTTAGTAGGGGAGATTATGTAAGACCCACTTCGTATGTATTGTTGCTATATTCCTTATGATTCATGCGATGTACACTTATATATATTCATTGAATCATAAGAAGAGCATTGACTGAATTAAATTTGTAAAGAAAAAAAAATGGAATATCGGTGGACGTCGGAAGTAATTAAATACGAGCCGAAATGGCTACTAATCAAACGAAAATGATCAAAATGAAGTTAACCAAAAATACGAAATTTAAATAAGAAAAGATGGGGGATGTATGAAGGAAAGTCGGGTTAAATTGATTCCGAAACAAGAGCAGGGGTAAAATGGTCAAAATACCAAAATCCGGTATTAGGGCGATAAGAAAATTTTTAATTAAAAATAAGGATGTAAGATATCTTGATCGATAAAGAGGAAATTATACAATTTCGAGTCAATTGATCAAGATTCGGAATTTTTAAAAATACCGAAAAAATTACCCGGAACAATATCTCGAAAAATACGAAGGAATAATATCAAAAAATTGAGAAAAATGTATTTAATAAATTAAATTAAATTAAATTAGAATAGAATAATATAAGTTGTAGATATTTTGGATTATTGTAGATTATTTTAATGAATAGTATAATAATTAAATAAATTATAATAATAATAATAATAATAATAATAAAGGAATCTGGAAAAAAAAAGGAGAGAAAAGGATCGGGATAAACCTGAAAACAGAGATCCCGAAAGAGACAAGAAACTGAAACCACCGAGGGAGCACCGACGATCCTTGACCGCCGACGAAGCCACGAGGAGGAAGAGGAGAGGCCGGAGATCACGTGGACACCGGAATCGCGCCGTCAGGTGACCGGAGGAAGCCGATCGGAGCGAAGGAAGACCGAGGGAGAAACGGGTCGATTCCCGACGAACCACCGCGACTGGGCTGGAACGGAGGCCACCGACGCATTCAGGGGGAGGAGCCGGTTCTTTTGAGACCGGTCTTGGTCGGCGAGACCGTCGAAAACGCCAACGACGGCAAGTGGCAAAAACGGCACCGTTTGGCCAAAAGGAAAGGGAAGGAAAAGGAGGGAAAAGGAAGGAAAGAGGAAAAGAAAAGAAAGGAAAAGGAAAGAAAAGAAAGGAAAAAGGGGAAAAGGAAAGAAATTTAACGGGGACGACTCGAGATTCGGGTAAGTTGACCGAGGGTCGAGATTGACCTACAGGTAAATTTCGAAAATTTAATTTAATATTATTTTAATGGAAAATAATCCGGATTTACCTAATTGTGCAGCTTTACGACAGAGACCGAACGAGAGCCGATTGAGTTCTGATTTTCATACCCCGCATCGTATCGGGTAAGTACAGTTTAATTTCGACAATATGAGTCCTTTAAATACAGGGTTTTAAATTATTTTACGGAATTATGGATTAATTTCGGAGTTGTAATATAATTGCCGTAAATGGTATACGGGCTATCCAATGAATTTGGAACGAAGCCCGATAATTATTAGTAAACTGCATAAGCCCGGTATACCCGAAGAAGGGAATTAATAAATATAAAAGGGCTGAATTGGGCCGAGACCCAATAAGGTAGATAGGGCCCAATACTTTAAAGTTGGTCAGTAAATGCAATAGACCGATCAGGATAATTGAATTGACCTCGACTGTGTGGTTATATGCAGTTACGTACATTTGGTTGGCGCTCATTTGGGCTAAGAGATTCAGTATCATCGAGACAGGTTAAGTCTGCGCGCGATTCCAGGTAAGGGAATTTTACGAACTGCTAGAGATAGCTTAACGACTTTTCGACGCCATTTAGATACTGTTGAGTTAATATATTTTGAAATGACAAAACAAGTAAATTCAATAAATAAAAATGATATAAAAACATGTTTAGAGGTTTTCAGTACCAGAACTTAAAGTTCTATAGATGAGAGATCGATCTCTTGGGTTTTTCTTGGATGAGAGATCGATCTCAGGAAGACATGAGATCGATCTGCCAAGCCTTGAACTTGTTCATAGATATTAAGGAAGAATGAGATCGATCTGTAAGGGTTATAAGATTGATCTGCCGAATACAGGATGCTGGTGAGATCGATCTGGTATACCAAGAGATCGATCTCCCCTAAAACAAAAGGTAAAGGCAGAAGATCGATCTGTAAGATCGATCTGTATGCAAACAGAGAGTTTGTGAGATCGATCTGGTTTAGGAAGAGATCGATCTCCTCAAAGTCAGAGAGCTAAGGAGATCGATCTTGGTTGATAAGAGATCGATCTCCTCACTAAGACAATACCTGGAAGATCGATCTATAGATCGATCATGCTTCAAATAGAGAGGATGGAAGATCGATCTGCCTGTTCGATAGATCGATCTCTTCTAACATTTTCAAATTGAAAGATCGATCTGCCAGTTCGGCAGATCGATCTCCTTGCTTCATTTTGCCTTGATCTTGGAGGAACTATAACTAAGAGATCGATCTTGTCAAGAAGGCAGATCGATCTGGCATTCCACTGGAGGTACCCAACGGCTATTTCTGCAAAATCTCAAAGGGAAAAACAGCATTAAATGCTCCAACTACCAATCCTTCAGTATTTAACCAAGCATTGAAGATAATGAGAAGAGAGACACTATTGCTGCACATTTCTTACATTCTCAAGAGTTTAATTCTTTCATTCCTTGTGTCTTCATTCCTCATTTATTGAGTTTGTTGTATAAGCTTAAGTGCAAAAGCTGTAATTGTCCTACCCACATTAAAAGCTTGATATTGTATTCATCTTTACCCTAAGAGAGAAGAGGATTGTTCTTAAATGAGATAAACATTGTAAAAGGGTGAATACTTCTTTGTATTTGAAAGGGTAGAGAGGTTATTCCTTAACCTGAAAAAGGAACATTGTAACTTCTGTTGAAAGTGAGAAAGAAAGCACTTGACAAGAAGGTCAAGGAGAGAGGACGTAGGCAAGAGATTGGCCGAACCTCTATAAACGATCGTGTTTGTTACTCTCTTCCCTATCTTGCTTTAATTTGATTCATTTCATTATATTGTTCATTTATCATTTGTTGATTAAATTTGAATTAAGTTAAAATTTGCCATTAACATTAGAAAACCGATTCACCCCCCCTCTCGGTAGAGCCAACAATTGGTATCAGAGCTAGGACTCTTTAATCACATATGAACAACTTCCTAAGAGTTAGAAACGATCAAATGGCTCACAACAATGTAGCAACTAGTTTGGTAGGAGAGGGGCATTCTACGGTTGGGCCTCCTATGTTCAATGAGGAACATTATGCCTATTGGAAGACTAGGATGATGTTATTCATTCAAGCAAATAATTATGAGGTGTGGAGGATTATAACTAAAGGACCTCAAATCCCCACAAAAAGAATAGAGGGAAGAGATATCCCTAAGGAAGAAGAAGAATGGGACTCAAATGATGTTAAATGTGCCCAACTAAATGCTAAGGCCATGCACACTCTCTTTTGTGCTTTAGGGCCAAATGAATACAATAGAGTCTCCGGATGTGACAATGCCAAACAAATTTGGGACAAATTGGTAATAACTCATGAGGGTACAACCCAAGTAAAGGAGACTAAGGTAGGAATGCTCACACATGACTATGAGCTTTTTAGGATGAAGGAAGGAGAATCAATTAGTGATATGTTCACTAGATTCACTGATGTAATTAATGGATTAAAGTCCTTAGGAAACATATACTCTAATATTGAAATGGTCAAGAAAATATTAAATAGCTTACCTAAATCATGGGAAGCTAAAGTGACTGCAATTGAGGAATCTAAGGATCCTCACACATTGTCTTTGGATGAATTAATAGGATCACTACTCACTTATGAGATGAAGTTGAGAAGAAATGAAGAGCCACCCAAGAAAGTGGGAGTTGCTCTAAAATCTACTGCTCAAGAGGAGATTAAGAATGAAAGAGGTAGTGAAGAGGATCTTGAGATGGCAATGTTTGCTAAAAGATTTAACAAATTCATGAGAATGAGAGCTAGTGGTAGTAATAGGAGAAACCACAAGAGAGATCAAGAAGAGGTAGGTAGAAAAGATACAATTGTGTGTTACGAATGTAAAAAACCAGGACACATAAAATTTAACTGCCCTCTTCTTAAAAGGTCCAATGATAGGTTCCACAAAAAGAAGGCAATGGTGGCAACATGGAGCGACAGTGACTGCTCCGATGATGACTCAAATGAGGACATTGCCAACTTGTGCTTCATGGCTATTGAGGATGAAAAGGTAACTTCAAACCTCAATGAATATTCTTTTGATGAATTGCAAGATGCATTTGATGATCTTGCATTGGAATATGAATGCATGAGTATGAAATATAAGAAGATAATATCTAAATTGAAGAAAGAAAATGAGTTAATTCTAGAGGACAAATTAGAATGTGAAAAGAAACTAGAAATTACTAATCTTGAAATTTGTGATCTAAAAGAGAAGAATAGTAATTTACATAATTCCTTTAGTAGATTTTATATGGGACAACAAAAGCTAGATAACATGTTAGAAACTCAAAGAGCATTCTTTGATAAAAATGGGTTAGGATATAATGGAGAAAGTAGAGAGACTCATCTCAAAAGCTTCATTGCTAGAAAGAGCTTGCATAAACCTTCAACTATTTGTTCATATTGTGATAGAAATGGACATACATCACATAATTGCAATAAGAGGTTGACCACTCTTAAAGGAAAAATAGTAAAAAGGATATGGGTTCCAAAAAAATTAATTAACTCAAAGGATGCTAATGCATTAGCAAAATAGATCCCAAAGGGATCAAGAATTGCATTCACTAACCTCAAAGGACCCAAGAGAATTTGGGTACCTAAGACTTGAGCTTGAATCTTTTTGTAGGTGATTGAGCAGTGCCACAAAGCTAAGATAAAGGAAGCTTGGTACTTAGATAGTGGATGCTCAAGGCACATGACGGGTGATAGAAGCCACTTCAATTCATTTAAATCAAAGGTTGGTGGAGAAGTCACATTTGGGGACAACTCCAAAAGCCAAGTTGAAGGGAGTGGCTCAATAGGTAATGACTACTTTTCTTTAGAAAAAGTATTGTTAGTTAGGGGCCTAAAGCATAACTTACTAAGCATAAGTCAACTTTGTGACAAAGGTTACAAAGTAATTTTTGATTGTATGAAATGTCATGTTATAGATCCTAAGTCAAATAAAGTTCTTTTCTTAGGCCATAGACAAGGTAATATATACATTGTCTATCTTAATGAACTTAAGAATGAAAACATATGCCTAATGGTAGACAAAGAAAAAGAATCTTGGTTATGGCATAGAAGACTAGGTCATGCTAGCATGCATGTACTTTCTAAGTTAGCTAGAAAGGATCTAGTTATAGGATTGCCTAAGATGTCATTTGACTATGAAAAAATATGTGAGGCTTGTGTTAAAGGAAAACATAAAAGGACAACATTTAAGCCTAAGGATAGTGTATCCACCTCTAGGCCTCTTCAATTACTCCACCTAGATTTATTTGGACCAACTAGAACAACAAGCCTTGGTGGGAAACACTATGGATTTGTAATAGTTGATGATTACACTAGGTTCACTTAGGTGTTCTTTTTGAGAGTAAAAAATGAAGCCTTAGAAAAATTCATAGCCTATATAAAAGTGACTCAAAATGAAAAGGGATACACAATAACTAGTATTAGAAGTGATCATGGCAAGGAATTTGAGAATATAGGATTTGATGAGTATTGCAATGATCAAGGAATTAGTCATAATTTTTCAGCCCCTAGGACACCACAACAAAATGGTATAGTTGAGAGAAGAAATAGAACATTGGAAGAAATGGCTAGAACCATGTTGTGTGAGAATAATTTACCAAAGTATTTTTGGGCTGAAGCTATAAACACATCTTGCTATATAATTAATAGAGCTATGATTAGACCCATGCTAAAGAAAACTCCTTATGAGCTTTACAAAGGTAAGAAGCCTAACATTAGTTACTTCCATCCTTTTGGCTGCAAATGTTTTGTCTTAAATAATGGGAAAGATAACTTAGGAAAATTTGATGCCAAGAGTGATGAGGGAATCTTTCTAGGGTACTCCTTGAATTCAAAGGCTTATAGAGTATATAACAAAAGAACATTGATGGTTGAAGAATCTATTCATGTTATATTTGATGAGTCAAATGATGTAGTTAAAGATTCAACCAATGATAAGGATGTTGGAATATTTGAGGAAACTCCAAATTTGGAAGATGATTTATTAGAAAAACTTGACTTAAATAAAGAAGATGAAGAAGAAATAGAGATATTAGAGAGAGAGTCTAGAGAACCAAGAGAGTTAGGATATGTAAAAGATTGTGAAATAGTAGGAGATCTAACTCTTGGAGTTAGAACTAGATCATCTCTAAGGAATATGTGTCAATCTATAGCCTTTGTATCTCAAATAGAACCTAGAAATGTCAATGAAGCCTTAGATGACAATAATTGGTTCCTAGCAATGCAAGAAGAATTAAATCAATCTGAGAGAAGCAAAGTATGGAGACTAGTTCCTAGGCCTAGTGATCACTCTATAATTAGAACTAAATGGATATTCAAGAACAGGATGGATGAAAATAGTGTGATCATAAGAAACAAGGCTAGGTTAGTTGCACAAGGCTATAGACAAGAAGAAGGTATAGATTATGATGAAACCTATGCACCGGTAGCTAGACTAGAGGCAATAAGAATGTTACTTGCCTTTGCATATTATAAAAACTTCAAATTATATCAAATGGATGTAAAGAGTGCATTCTTAAATGGTTTCATTAATGAAGAAGTCTATGTTGAGCAACCTCCCGGCTTTGAAAATCATGAATTTCCTGAACATGTTTTCAAACTATCTAAGGCACTCTATGGTTTGAAACAAGCTCCTAGAGCATGGTATGAAAGGTTGTCAAAATTCTTAATAGAAAAGGGATTTTCAAGAGGAAAAGTGGATACCACTTTATTCATCAAAAATAAAAATAAGGATTTACTAGTTGTACAAGTGTATGTAGATGATATTATTTTTGGATCAACTAATGAATCTTTATGCCAAGAATTTGCTAAGATCATGCAAGGTGAATTTGAAATGAGCATGATGGGAGAACTCACTTTCTTCTTGGGACTTCAAGTGAAGCAAACAAAAGATGGAACCTTCATCAATCAAGCAAAGTATACTAAGGATTTGCTCAAGCGATTTGGAATGGACAATTGCAAACCTCAAGCAACTCCAATGGGCACCAACATCAAGCTTGATAAAGATGAAAGTGGCAAGTGTGTAGACATTAAACTCTATAGGTCTATGATTGGCTCATTGCTCTATTTAACTGCAAGTAGACCAGATATTTTGTTTAGTGTATGCCTTTGTGCTAGATTTCAATCCTCTCATATGGAATCACACTTATTAGCAACTAAAAGGATCTTTAGATACCTTAAGGACACTCCTTCTCTAGGACTTTGGTACCCCAAGGACTCCACCTTTACACTTCATGCATTTTCAGATGCAGATTTTGGGGGATGCAAAATAGATAGGAAAAGTACTTCAGGTACTTGCCAATTCTTAGGGAATAGATTAATCTCCTGGTTCTCTAAGAAATAAAATAGTGTGGCTCAGTCCACAACTGAAGCTGAATACATAGCAGCAGGTAGTTGTAGTGCTCAAGTGTTGTGGATTAAACAACAAATGAAAGATTATGGTATTGACATGAAACAAGTCTTTATTAAATGTGATAATACCAGTGCTATCAATCTATCTAAAAATCCCATCCAACACTCTAGAACCAAACACATTGAGATTAGGCATCATTTCCTTAGAGACCATGTGCGAAAGGGGGATATAATTCTAGAGTACATTGACATTTTACATCAAATAGCTGATATATTCACCAAACCTCTTGATAGAGATAGGTTTTGTATCCTTAGAGGTGAATTAGGACTCATGAATATCCCTTAAGATGTATATGCTTCAAAATCTTGGTTTTAAGTTGGTTTTAAAAGAGTTTTTTCAAAGATTTTTCTGGGCAACAAGTATGAGAGATCGATCTCCTATCAATATAGATCGATCTCCATACTCCAAATAAGCCTAAAGCATTAAGGTTAAGCTAGGCAGATCGATCTTCTATTCATAAGATCGATCTCCTTAAGCCTCTGTTAAACAGCAGATCGATCTGTGCATACGACAGATCGATCTCCTCAAGCCTCTGTATTCTGAAGATCGATCTATGCATTTGGAAGATCGATCTCCATAAGCCTCTGTCAAACAGAAGATCGATATGTGCATACGACAGATCGATCTCCTTAAGCCTCTGTATTCTGAAGATTGATCTTATAGAACCACAGATCGATCTCTTCGGGCTTCTGGAAATGACAGATCGATCTGTCGTCTCGACAGATCGATCTCCTGTGCCCTGGACTATAAAATCTAGCGAAAAATACCTAAATTTCAAAACTCCAAAATCTCAAATCCCTAACCTCCTGTCGCACCTCCTCTCTCAATTCTCATCCCAGATCAATCTTCGGTAAGAATTCTGTCATCTTTTCTCTTCGATTCTTGTTCTAGTAACCTACATTGCAAATTTGTTTTACAAAATTCTTAGATAAGTGCTCAATTTCTCTCTAGGGCAAATCTAGTTACTGTTCTATTGATTTTGTTTTGTGAACCAGTTTTAGAGTAATTCCCGTGTCTAGAACAATGCCTAGACTTAAGAGAGCAGGCCAAAAACCTCCTCGATCTAGTGTAGAACCAGGGTCCTCGTCTCAATCCATTCCTCCCTCTTCTGTCACTACCTTCAACAGGTGTTTTAAAACATCTGCCAAAAGGAAGAGATATGAAGAATATTTTTCCACCATGCCAATTAAACATTGGCGAATTCTCGATTTTTCCTTCTTAAATCGAATTGACTTTCCCTATCTAACAAAATTTGAAGAATTTGGTTGGATTCCATTTCTTAAAATAAACACTCCCGTACCCCCCAACATCGTCCGAGCCTTCTTTTCAAATGCTGAACTCACCTATGAACCTAACGATCCTTGTCAAATTCTAGGGTTTACAACATATGTCATGGGTAAATCGATTGCAATAGACCCTGAAGTCTTAGCCCAAGCTTTCCACATAAGCAATGAAGGCTTAACCAATGAAGATGAGGAAGTCCCCTTGGCATTTGACCTTCCCGGGGATAAGGCGAGTGACCTCCCAATGCACCCACGGTTACTCCACCTCATTATTTCATGGAATCTTCGTCCTTTCGGTACCCGCCATTCCACCGTTAGGAGGCTAGATCGCTTTTGGATACACCACATACACACCACCAGTCAAAAACCCAACCTTGTCCACTTTATCTATCAAGACTGGTTGAAGATTGTCTGCGGCCAAGCCACAACGATAGTGTTTCCGCAACCATTGGCGTATTTTCTCCAACGACTTGGAGTGGATAGCAGTTGTGAAACGTGTGAAGTGCCCTCTCCAAAGAGAGTCATCAACATCGGGACACTCCACCACATGGGCTACTACAAGGACTTCCGAGGCGACTGGAAGAAGAAGCGGGAACAGCAATCTGCAGCAGCTATGGAGGAAGATCCCTCCGATGAGCCTATGGATCCACCTGCTGCACCGACTGCGGGTCCATCGTCCTCGACTCCTCAGCCCACTGCACCTGCTCCCTCACCAGCTGGCATGGAGCTCATTGTGACGATGATGAGTGAGCTGAACCGGAAGATAGATGAAGGTTTTGCAAACCTTCATGCCACCCAGCAGCGGATGATCGAGGAGCTGAACCGCAAAGTAGATGAAGGCTTTGCAAACCTTCATGATACTCAGCAGGCGATGTATGATGAACTTCAAGTCACTCGCACTCACGTTGCGGATCTCATGGATCGATTTCCTCCTCCACCACAGGACTTATTTGATAGCTCTAGTTTTGTTATATGTTCTAATTACTCGTTGTTGTTTGAACTGAATTTGCTTGAATGAGTTGCCATCTGTGTTCTTGTTGAATGAGTTTTAATGAAATGCTATTTTGAAATGACAGGAGTATTATTTAGATTTTTCTTTCTTGCCATTGATATGACAAAAAGGGGGAGAAGAAATTATGTTAAGAACACATGCGTTGGTTAAAACATGTTAAAATGACTTTAAGAAACATATCTAATGGTTTAAAGGAATGATTAAAATGAGGGGGAGTTAAGAAAGTTTAGAGATCAAAAGCCAAAAGTAAGGGGGAGTTTACAAAAAGGGGGAGTTTGTGCAAAATGCAAATAGGTAACTAAACATGTTGATTGAATAGGTTTTGTCATATCAAAAAGGGGGAGATTGTTGAGTTAATATATTTTGAAATGACAAAACAAGTAAATTCAATAAATAAAAATGATATAAAAACATGTTTAGAGGTTATCAGTACCAGAACTTAAAGTTCTGTAGATGAGAGATCGATCTGGGTTATGAGAGATCGATCTCCTGGGTTTTTCTTGGATGAGAGATCGATCTCAGAAAGACATGAGATCGATCTGCCAAGCCTTGAACTTGTTCATAGATATTAAGGAAGAATGAGATCGATCTGTAAGGGTTATAAGATCGATCTGCCTAATACAGGATGCTGGTGAGATCGATCTGGTATACCAAGAGATCGATCTCCCCTAAAACAAAAGGTAAAGGCAGAAGATCGATCTGTAAGATCGATCTGTATGCAAACAGAGAGTTTGTGAGATCGATCTGGTATAGGAAGATATCGATCTCCTCAAAGTCAGAGAGCTAAGGAGATCGATCTTGGTTGATAAGAGATCGATCTCCTCACAAAGACAATACCTGAAAGATCGATCTATAGATCGATCATGCTTCAAACAGAGAGGATGGAAGATCGATCTGCCTGTTCAACAGATCGATCTCTTCTAACATTTTCAAATTGGAAGATCGATCTGCCAGTTCGACAGATCGATCTCCTTGCTTCATTTTGCCTTGATCTTGCAGGAACTATAACTAAGAGATCGATCTGGTCAAGAAGGCAGATCGATCTGGCATTCCACTGGAGGTACCCAACGGCTATTTCTGTAAAATGTCAACGGGAAAAATAGCATTAAATGCTCTAACTACCAATCCTTCAGTATTTAACCAAGCATTGAAGACAATGAGAAGAGAGACACTATTGCTGCACATTTCTTACATTCTCAAGAGTTTAATTCTTTCATTCCTTGTGTCTTCATTCCTCATTTATTGAGTTTGTTGTATAAGCTTAAGTGCAAAAGCTGTAATTATCCTACCCACATTAAAAGCTTGATATTGTATTCATCCTTACCCTAAGAGAGAAGAGGATTGTTCCTCAGTGAGATAAACATTGTAAAAGGGTGAATACTTCTTTGTATTTGAAAGGGTAAAGAGGTTATTCCTTAACCTGAAAAAGGAACGTTGTAACTTCTGTTGAAAGTGAGAAAGAAAGCACTTGACAAGAAGGTCAAGGAGAGAGGACGTAGGCAAGAGATTGGCCGAACCTCTATAAACGATCGTGTTTGTTACTCTCTTCCCTATCTTGCTTTAATTTGATTCATTTCATTATATTGTTCATTTATCATTTGTTGATTAAATTTGAATTAAGTTAAAATTTGCCATTAACATTAGAAAACCGATTCACCCCCCCTCTCGGTAGAGCCAACACACACCTTTAAATTGTCCGAAGGGTCTAGATTTAAGATAAAAATTTTAGGGCCCCGAATGGGCAAATTACCAAAATACCCTCGTCAAGGGTAAAAAAAATTTCAAAGTTTAGGAAAGAGTGTAAGGAGTAAGAACTAAGGGTTCTTGCTAGTTTTTGAAGTATTTTGGTACATGCATGAGTAGGTCGGCTAACTTTTAAATGAAATTGCACAGCATTTCATATTTTCAACAAATGTTGATTTTCGTTAAAATCGATTTGAGAAATGTAGCCGCCTACGTGATTTTTCAGATATGTGACGTGCTAGAGCTCAGCTCGCACGAGTTTTGAATTGTGAAATGATTTCATTAGTGCTGGAGCGAGAGCTCGCACTAGAGTTTTACATGATTTTCATGACACGGTGCCGGAGTCTAACTCGCACCATATTTTTATATATGATTTTTCGTGACAGAGTGCTAGAGCTTAGCTCGCACTAGTTTTACTTGATTTACTGAGAGTGTTGGAGCACCGCTCACACTATTTTTTTGAGATCATACGATAAGCCGTGCTTGGAGCAGCGGGTAGACTGTGTGTCACCGATTAAATAGGCTCGCACGTACGCTTTGAGACATGGCATGAGTATAGAGACATGATATGGGTTCACGGAGTACGATGTACCATGCAAGTAGCATGGAGTACGATGTACCGTGTGGTATCTTCGGATACGTGGTATCTTCGGATACGGCATCTCCAGATGCGACATCTTCGAATGCATGGGATCGGATAAGACCGACGAGATGGATTGACCCACCTCCCGGGCGGTTCCCGATCATGGTGAGAACCTGCACACTAGGATCCGTGTAGCAGAGGAACTCCCAAGGACACATGGCCATAGTCCTAGTTATTACCGATATACAGATATTGCCTAGTCTCGTATCTCATAGATTTATGTTTTCAGATATTGATGTTTTCGAGAAACACAATTTCACGGATTTTGTGTGAGTCAGGGCGACCCGAGGGAAGGGTTGAGTCCTGACCTTATATGAAATTTTAACGAGAAATAAATGATTTAAAAGATATGCATGTTAAGTTTTCATGCTTTTTGGGATTACATATGAGCTATTTTACATGACATCATAACATAGCATCTGTTTTGGAAATGTGTGGAGAATGGGTGGTTTATGCATGGCACTACGTTCATGTAGGTTGTATTGTTATCTACTTGTTCGTAGAATTGCCTTACTGAGCTTGATGTGCTCACCCCTTTCACTTTCTCACACAGATTTCTTCCAGTAGATTGGGAGGCGACTGGGTACCGCATTCTAGTTGTCCGCTGCTACCTATCTTTTTGAGGTATATACACGTCATATATATGGTTCTTGTATCTAAATAACATGAGCACATTATTATATTTTGTATGACACTGGGATGTATAGAGTGGGTATAAATATGTAATGAAATCGAAGAAATGTAGTGCAGAATATATGAATTTGTATTTAAATTAAATTGTGCACTGATTGTAAATGTATGAAGAAGATATGGGCACTGACATACAGCCCAATTATTGGTTATGGTTGGTCACGATCAGAGGTAAGTATAAAATAATAAAACGCGAAAAATTTACTCTGATTTTCGGCTAGTTTTGGGTCGTGACACGAGCACTCTTTTGTTTTCTTAAAATCCCTTTGAAATAATGTGTGAGCGGGGCTGGTCAATTTACCGTTGCCTCTCATGCTCTAATCTCGAGTTCACACATAAAAGGAATGGAACTGCTCCTTTCACTAAGTATGAGTGAGAGGGTAAACTCCCTTCAATAACTCTTTATACACATTTAAAACTTGTGTGCATTCATTGTATAACCAAAGGTATACAATACAAAACTAAATGGAAGTATAGAACTAATGCAACTTCATTCCATTTTACCACACTACCCATTTTCCATTCCACTTACATTCATCACATACAAAAGTCCATTTCTTCATATTCATACATAATAAAACTTGTACGTACATCACAAACTCATATTACAAGTGTGTACACTGAATTTATGGACTTTACATCACTTATGCTTCACATAGAATGTACATGTATATACTTATGAATTCATAAGGTTACCACTGAAAATACGGGTCTTACATTCCTCCTCTCCTTAAAAGAATTTGGTCCTCCAAATTAGAACCAAGTTACTCTTCAAAAAGTTGGGGGTACTTTTTTCGTATCAGGTTCTCTAACTCCCAAGTCGCTTCTTCAGAATTATGGTTCTGCCAGAGAACCTTAACAAGCAAAATCGTCTTATTCCGTAACACTTTCTCTTTCCTATCCAATATCCGGATCGATTTCTCTACATATGTCAAATCATCTTTGAGCTCCAATGGCTCATACCGAATCACGTGGGTCGGATCTGGATGGTACTTTCGAAGCATCGATACGTGGAAGACGTTATGAATGCTTGCCAACTCCGGTTGCAACGCAATTCTGTAAGCCTTATCTCCCACTCGCTCCAATATCTCAAATGGTCTGATATACCGAGGGCTCAACTTACCCTTCTTGCGGAACCTCATAATCCCTTTCGAGGGAGAAACTTTCAAAAATACCGAGTCACCTACAGTGAAATCTAGTAGCCTGCGTCTTATGTCAGCATAGCTTTTCTGTTTGCTCTGATCTGTTCTCAATCTCTCACATATTAGCTGAGCAACCTTATAGGCTTGCTGTACCAAGTCAGGAGCAAACATTTTCCTCTCACCCACTTCTTCCCAACCAATTGGGGATCGACACTTCCTACCTTACAAGGCCTCATATGGTGCCATCCCGATACTCGAATGATAACTATTGTTGTATGCAAATTCGGCTAAGGGTAGGTGATCATCCCTAGAGCCTTTAAAATCCATAACACTTGCTCTCAACATGTCCTCTAACGTTTGAATGGTTCTCTATGATTGACCATAAGTCTGAGGATGGAAAGTAGTACTGAAACTCAATCGGGTTTCCATAGCTTCTTGAAATTGTTCCAAAAAATGAGACGTGAAGCGGGAATCCCTCTCTGGTACGATGCTCACTGGAACACCATGTAGCCTTACTACCTCTCGTACATACAACTCTGGTAAGCTACTTAAAGTATTTGTAGATTTCATAGCTAGAAAGTGGGCGAATTTCGTCAGTCTGTCAACCACTACCCAGATAGCATCATAGTTCCTCTTAGTCCTCGGCAATCCCATGATGAAATCCATGGTAACATGCTCCCATTTCCAAGTCGGTACTGGTAGAGGCTGCAATAACCCTGCAGCCTTCTGATGCTCTACCTTCACTTGCTGACATACAAGACATCTTGTCACAAACTCTGCGATATCTCGCTTCATCCCTTACTACCAATACACCTTTCGAAGATTTTGGTACATCTTATTACCTCCCAGATGCAATGTGTATCTCGATGAATGAGCTTCTTTAAAAATCAATCTTCTTAGTTATGGGTTATTGGGAACGTAAATCCTACCTCTAAACCTTAGTAGGCCATCGTCACTCACTAAGAAATCGACCACATCACCCCTCTGAATCTGACTCGCATGATCCTCACATAGTAGATCGGTATGCTGAGCCTAGCATATCCAGTCAATCAAATTCGGTTCCACTTGCAGGCTAGCTATCACACAGTCTCTGTCAATATCAAGAGGGTCTATATCTAACCTGAGGTGAGCAAACTGCTCGAGCAGCTCATATTCCCTGACCATCATGTGCGATACCATTCCGAGGCTCTTTCTACTCAGGGTATCAACCACAACATTAGTCTTTCCTCGTTCGTACAATATCTCACAATCATAATCTTTCAGAAGCTCTATCCATCGTCTTTTCCCCATATTTAACTCTTTCTATGAAAACAGATATCTGAGGCTCTTATGATCTGTATACACCTGAAATTTCTCACCTTATAAGTAGTGGCACCATATTTTCAATGCAAATACCATGGCTGCCAACTCTAAATCATGGGTTGGGTAGTTCATCTCATGGTCCTTAAGCTGTCTGCATCCATAGGCTACTACCTTCCTTCCTGCATTAACACAGCTCAATCCCTGTCCCGAGGCATCTGTATACACTGTATAACCTCTGAGCTGGTGGGTATGGTGCCAATAGGTGCGGTAGTCAGTTTGTTCTTTAACTCGCAGAAATGTTTCTCACATTTATCATCCCACTCGAATACCACTTTCTTTCGAGTAAGATGTGTCAACAGAGCAGCCAGCTTAGAGAATCCCTCGACAAATCGTCAGCAATAACAGGCTAAACCCAGGAAACTACAGATCTCTGTAATCATCTTGGGTCTTTCCCACTATATCACAGCCTCTATCTTAGACGGGTCCACTGATACACCGTCTCTCGAGACTATATGACCCAAAAATGATATCTCACTCAGCCAAAAATCACACTTGTCGAGTTTAACATACAACTCCTGATCTCGAAGGGTCTGTAACATTGTTCTCAGATACTGCTCATGCTCTTCTTTGGACTTCGATTACACCAATATGTCATCTATAAAAGCGATCACGAATCGATCCAGGTATGGCCAGAATACATCATTCATTAGAGCCATAAACGCTGCAGGAGCATTCATCAACCTAAATGACATAACTAAAAACTCATAATGTCCATAACGGGTCCAAAACGCTGTCTTGGGTACATCTTCACCCCGAATCCTCAACTAATGATACCAAGACCTCAGATCAATCTTCGAAAAGATTTGTGTTCCTTGCAACTAATCTAATACATCATCAATCCGTGGAAGGGGGTATTTGTTCTTAATTGTAGCCTTGTTCAACAACAGGTAATCTATACACAATCGAAAACTCCCATCTTTCTTCTTTACAAATAGAACCGGTGCCCCCCAAGGTGATACACTCGGTCTGATAAACCCCTTGTCCAACAACTCTAGCAATTGTTTCTTTAGCTCCTCCAATTCCACTAAAGCTTCGATATGGTGGTTTGGATATAGGTTCAGTTCCAGGAACCAAATTGATATAGAATTCAATCCCTCAATCTGGTGGCAATCCTGGTAATTATTCTGGAAAGACATCAGGGAATTCTCTCACCACTGGGATGTCAGCTAATTCCAGATACACCTTATCCAAATCAACCACATAGGCTATAAAACTTTCAACATATCATAATCACATTTTATCAGTACAATCATCCGTCCTTGGACATAATTTACTACTTCTTTCATTACTTTGCAAAGCTTACAACATACTTTCCAGGGGTAGGAAACATTACTGTCTTAGCATAACAGTCTAAGACGGCTTGGTTTGCAGCTAACCAATCTATTCTTAAGATTACAACGAAATCTTTCATATTTAACAAAATTAGATTGGCTAACATCTCCTTTTCCCCTATTTTTAGCTTACAACCATTACAGACATACTATATCATTACATTATCTCTAAGTGGAGTGCTTATAAGTAAAGTCCTACCTAGAGGTACAGGTATTACATGTTCAATCAATTTACATGCAAAGGTAGGCAATATGAATGAATGTGTGGCACCAGGATCAATCAATGCTAATGCTTTTATATCAAAGACTAGGATGGTACCTTTAATCACATCCATAAAAGTCTCTGCAGAAGCCTGGTCCAAAGCAAAAACACTCACCCACGACCAATAGCTTGTTTTCCTTTCTCTTCAGTTGTGGCTTTCCTCTTAGGTGTAAGTGTCTCAATCGTAGCCTTCTCTGGGGTTGTATCCACCAACTCTTGGCATTCACGAGCTATGTGCCCTACTTTACGGTATTTATAGCATAATCTTATCATAGGGCATGGTCTACCCCCATGATATCTACCACACATCCAACATTGCTCAGTGGTAGGTCTAGGTCCACCAATAACAATGCACATGCCCCTCGATGTTGGAGAATAAGTTGGATGCACTGGAGGCTTCGCAGGCCCCTCTTGTATCTCCTCAATCTTAGGCCCCTTAACGAATAACCTTCGGCCCTTTCGAAACCCTCTATCATCAACCGACCTCTTTTGATCTCTATCTTTGCCCTTACCACTCTTACTCAACTTTGAGGCATGTAACTTATAATCTTGCTCACATAGCTGAGCTTTGTGTACTGCGTCGTCATAGGTGGTAATGTCCAATGGAGCTAGTCGAGCTCTAATGAAAGGTCTCAGTCCCTCTAGGAATTTCTGAACCTTTCTATCATCAAGGCTCATGGTGACTGTATCATATCTGCCCAAGGATGTGAATCCAAACTCATACTCATCCACTGTCCAATTCCCCTGAGTCATGTCATGAATTCTTCCTCTGAGCAGTAGTTGGAATGTATTGCCTCCTGAAGGCATCCATAAATATATCCCATGTCACAACCCGGTGACGTACACTCATTATCGGCTGTGTGGCCATCCACCAATGCTCGGCTTCATCCTCTAACACAAAAGCTGCAAAGGTGACATTCTCTGTGTCAGAGCAATGGAAACATTGGTAGAGCTTCTCCATACTACGTATCCAATGCTCAGCTGACATTGGGTTCTTCACCCCATTAAACGAAGGTGGTTCGAACTTCCGAAACTCTCTAAGTCTACCCAAATCACAATCATAAATTCCCTCTCCACCAACCTATTATGGGACTACAGGATCCT
The DNA here is from genome assembly GCA_033439115.1 of Firmiana major. Taxonomy (NCBI): domain Eukaryota; kingdom Viridiplantae; phylum Streptophyta; class Magnoliopsida; order Malvales; family Malvaceae; genus Firmiana; species Firmiana major. The sequence continues at coordinate 33,923,712 of CM065907.1, read as the reverse complement.
AAACCGGTGGGGGAATGTCATGAACTGGGGGAAGTGCAGGTATCTCTACTTCTGCAGCCTAAGGTCTTGGTACAGGCTGTGTAGGCTCATCTCTCTCAGGTGCAATAGCCTGACCAGTAGGGTTTTCGTTTCTACCCTCCATTCTAGCTGTTGCTTGTGTAAACATCTCCATCACTATGTCTACACTGCGCTGTAACTACGCTATACGGGCCTCAGCGGCGTGACTAAGCTCTGGTGGATCTCTACGAAAACTAGACCCACTGCGCCTCTCAGGCTCATCTCTATGCCTTTGAGAGTGCGAACTCTCTCCTCTACAGGTACGTCGTCTATCAGATATCCTGCATACTCAAAATAAGTGTCTCAGTTACATTTTTCAGCTTCGTATACACATTTGTATCCTAATAATGCACAGTACTTTAGGGATGTATAATTTCCTAATTATGGATATGACTCACATCAGACTAGCTCAGCTCGGATACCATTTTGTCATGGACACGAGACCAACCCTCTATACCAGTTTGTGACCTTTACCTTCCCACTTACCATTTACAGTTGGGCTATGAGTCAACATTCGATCCACATCTCATATACATTCATTTAATTGAAATAGAATAGAAACTGGACTTTTATAAATATGCAGAAGTGTTTACATCAGTTTGTATTAACTATACATCCCTTTGGTACAAATATCAATAGACTATGCATTAATTTATAGGATACAAAATTTTTCTTTTCATCACAAGTGTATACCTCTCTATACTACTAGAGAACACCTTAGCAGGGACGACTGTAGTACGCACTACTGCGTAGTATCAGTAGAGGAGGGAATAAGGGGTAAGCATAACATTCTCAGTAAGGAAAATGTGCGAGCAGGTAGATAACTACACTATCTACATGCTAAAATACATATATGATCATTTTCCTTATAAAACAATATGCATTTATTTAAATCAACTTCCATCAATGTGAAACCATTAATCCGCTAGATGGGTATATGCATATTCACACAGTAGCACACAGCTTTTCGTAGCATAATTTATTCACACAGTTCATGTATAGAAAATGCTTTTCCTAAAACCCACACAAGAGCATTTCGAAATCACTTTGCACACAGTAAGTCAATGTTCATATAAGACATAATCATGGGTTAACACATTCCCCAGACACACAGCAATGGAAGATATCTGTCAATTCACACAGTAGTGACAATATCATATCACACAGATTTAGAAGACTTATGGCCATACTCGGATTCCAAGCTACACTGATCAGGTGTGCGGGAACCCTACGCTTAGGGAGGCGAATCAACCATCCCTTCAGCATCACACAGATATCACAAAGATAGTCACAGCATATCGTACCCCATGGCTAATGCTCACGGTACATCGTGCTCCCATGGATCCTTAATTACCCATTTCCATTATCTCAAAATCACGTGCGAGCTCTCGAGTGGAACACACAATATCATCGAGGCATCGAGCACTCTTTTGTTTTCTTAAAATCCCTTTGAAATAATGTGCAAGCGGGGCTGGTCAATTTACCGTTGCCTCTCATGCTCTAATCACAATTTCACACAAAAAAGGAATAGAACTGCTCCTTTCACTGAGTATGAGTGAGAGGGTAAACTCCCTTCAATAACTCTTTATACATATTTAAAACTTGTGAGCATTCATTGTATAACCAAAGGTATACTATACAAAACTAAATGGAAGTATAGAACTCATGCAACTTCATTCCATTTTACCACACTACCCATTTTCCATTCCACTTACATTCATCACATACAAAAGTCCATTTCTTCATATTCATACATAATAAAACTTGTACGTACATCACAAACTCATATTACAAGTGTGTACATAAAATTTATGGACTTTACATCACTTATGCTTCACATAGAATGTACATGTATATACTTATGAATTTATAAGGTTATCACTGAAAATATGGGACTTACAGCCAACCACCTGCTTTCCTTTCTCTTCAGCAGTTGCCCTCCGTCTAGGAGTAGGAGTATCAGAAGGAGCTCTCTCCGGCTCCTTGCCCTTCTGTGGGGCACTCTCAATAATTTTTGGGCAATTTCTGAACACATGCCTTGGTTTTCCACATCGAAAACATACTGTAGGAGATGCATAATATGGTCGGGTCATATGGTACCTACCGCACTTACTGCACTGTTTTGTAGTAGGTCATGGCCCTCTAATCACTATTCCCTTTACTAGGGCTATTGCCAGATACACGGGAGGCTTAACTGTCCTCTCTTAGATTTCCTCAATCCTCGGCCTCTTCCCATAAAATCTCCTGATTCCCTTATAATTGAAGCCTCTATCCACTGTGGGCCTCTTTCTATCATGTCCCTCACTTTACCAACATTTCCATACTTTGAGGCAACCCACTCAATATCTTATTCGCACTATTGTGCCCTGTGCACTGCCTCCTCGTATGTCGGTATGTCAAACGGGACCAATCAAGATCTGATGGCGGGTTCGAACCTTGTTGACCTCACTGTCCATCGTATCAGGATCTTACCTGCCCAGGGAGATAAATTTAGTCTCATACTCATCGACTGATCTGCTCCCTTGCGTTAAATCCAAAAACTCCATTTTCAGTCTCCGCTGTGTAGTATCCAAAACATATTACCTCCGAAAGGCCTCCACAAATTCATCTCAGCTAATCTTTGTATGTCAGGCTCTCAAAATGGGTCGAGTGGACTTCCACCAATGTTCTGCTGATCCCTTCAACATGAATAAGGCAAACGCCACCATCCGGTAGTAGTACACTCAAAGAACCCATATAGTTTCTCAATCTCATTCACCCAGTCCTCTGCAGCTACTGGGTCCTTAACTCCACTAAAAGAAGGCGGTCCAAACTTCTGGAACTATCGTAGTCTATCCAAATCACATCCATAACCTCAATCTCTACTTTTTTGTGGTGGAGCTACAGTAGATTGGTGTTTCCTATACTAGTGGGGGTATGGGAATATCTGTAGTCTAAGGTTCTTGGGCTGGTTATGCAGGACTCTCAGGTGCAACGGTTGGTCTCTCATCATCACCCTGTGCAACTGGCTCTTGCTCGCCCCCAGCTCCAGGCAATGACTGGGCAATCAATCCCAATATCAACTCTAAGCTCTGCTCTATCCTCGTGAAGCGTACCTTAGTACTCTCTGGTCTCCCTGTCGGACCCTGTGGAGCATGCTCAATATCAACCTCCACCTCTACCTCCTCATGAGTCTCATGTGGTAATGGCTCAGCACGTCCACCAGGCCTACCCCTCTGGCCTTTAGCTTGTGCTCTCGCCCCTCTACCGCGACTGGTATTAGGCATTATGCTAAGATTCCTACATTCACAATCATTTCTTAGTCAATCTCATCTCGATATACACAGTTGCATCTAGAAAAGCACAGTAACATGGGGATGTAATTTTCCTAATTTTTGACATCGACACATATCATACCAACTCAGCTTTGATACCAATCTCTGTCACGACCCTCAACCACCAAAAATCTACTACAAATTTTGGCCATTTTTAAATTTAATGTTTGACCCGTTATTTATTGATTAATCTTTACCTGATCGTGAACAGCTACACCACCAACAGTTGGGCTGTGTATTGATGTCAATCTCATCCAACAAAGTCATTTGAAATTTCAATTCATTTAAATGTAGACACTTGTATTTTTTTAATCGCAGTTGTCATTTACAGGTGTTTACAAATTCTCTACATCTCCAAAATTACATTAAAGATATTACTGTGTTTGTACATATTTAGATACAAAAACCATACAAATGTGTATACCTCGTGTGCTGGGATGCAGCAGGCACCAAAAATTCAATTCTCAATCGCTCTCTCTATCTACAATAAATACTCTGTAGAGGAGGAAAATAAGGGGGGTGAGCAAACCATTCGCTCAGTAAGGCAATCATGCAAACAGGTAGATAACTGCACTATCTACGTGATCGTGATTCCATGCTTAAATCATAGACTTATTTGTCATACTCCAAAATGTATGCTCATGCTTGTGTTCATGACATGTAAAGCAATTCATGCTATTTAAATCAGTGCACAATTCTCAAATCATAGCATAGAAAAGCATCATGCGTAAAACTAAATCAAGGCATGGTAAGTCATCATGCAAAGTGCACTTATAAAGCATTTCAAATCTCTACACAAGTTGTAATAAAATTCACCATTCGTCAAGACTCAACCCCTCCCATGGACTGTCCTAACCCACAAACACATTTCAATACATGGATTTATCAATTCATAAATCAAAAGACATGTGAGATAGGAAATATAATAAGGGCAATATCCTCTAAGACTATGGTCATATCCTCTATGATCCTAGGCTATACGGATCCTAGTGTACGAGGTATCACCTCTGTTTGCTTCTGCACGGGAGATGGGTCACGTCCAACCCACCGGTCCATAGCAGAATCCATCATCCGCAGATGACATAGATAATATCACACATGGTACAGCGTACCCCATGCTACTTGCATGGTATAACATACTTCGTGGACCCATTTCATCACAATATATCCTGCCATATCTTAATACGCACGTGCGAACCTATTTAATCGACATGGCATACAGCCTACCTGAAGCTCCCAACACGGCTCCCAACATGTCACAAAACCACGTGCGAGTAGTCTCAAGCACAGAAACAAGTATGGTGGACATCTAGTGCGAGCTATGCTCCAACACCATGTCAAAACTAGTATAAAAATCTATTGAGCTAGGCTCCAGCACAATGTCATAAAAATCCATGTAAAACTCTAGTGCGAGCATCGCTCCAGCACCAATGCATGTATAAACATGTGAAATCTCGTGCGAGCAACACTCTAACATGTTTCATTTCCACAAACTCATGTAGGTGGCTCATTCTTTGCAAAACACGGTTATAAAACCAAATCAAGTTATTTCTCGTGCAAATTATTTCAAATGCTAGACAACCTACCAATCATATGCTAAAAAGCAATAAAAGGGTTTTCAAAGCATCATGCTCTTGTTTTTCATGCACATTTCTCAAATTCCCTTTCTTTGCCCTTCAAACACCCATTTCATTCCTATTTCCATAAATATTTTAGAAAACCATAGTGCGCCCAAAATGCGCATAGATATCTTTAAGAGTCCACACAATTCCCTTACCTCGATTCTCTTGGAAGCAATCCCTTCCTTCCTTTCCCACATTTCGCGATTTGGCTCAACTTGCTCCGGTTTTATCCCCAGGAGCTGTAAATATACATCAATCATATGAGTCAATATCAATAACTCATATTCCAACATCAACAAATTCGATATATCTTATGGAGCCTATTTTACCGAGTTTGGCTTATTATCATATTTGGCCATCATTATGCCACTTCTAGTCCCTTTAACTAGCAACACACTTAGTTACTTATCAAATACTTGGCATAAATGTTTATCCATAATCTTCCATCATTTATGCATTCTCTACAACACCAGTTATGCACATTTTTATCATTTGACTAATCTCACAATGTGGCTTCGTCCAATCATCTCGAAATCATCCACATTGTCTCACTAACAACTTGATAAAATCATTTTCATCATCAATTCAACCACATTTTACTTTCTCACACTAAACTCATTCTAGGTTAGGCTTGCATCATTACATTCTAGGTAGTTTCAATCATCAATGCATACACCAATCTACTCACAACAACAACTAGATGAATATACATAGAGTTGGTGTATTGGAAACACACCTAGCTTGACTTTCTTCTTTTCCAAGTTTGGAAGACTCCTTAGATCCTTCAATACAATAAGTTAAACGTTGGTTCCAAGCTATGTTGCTCTCCTCCTCAAGATGAACAACTTTGGCTCTAATAGCTTTTCCTTAATTCTTTTTGGAAGAGGGTGCTTTCTAGAGAGAGAAAGCTTGGTATTTTTGGTAACAATGGAAGAGGTGTATTGGTTTGTTGAAGAGAAGGTTTTATCGTGGGGTATTTATAGATTGAGAGGGATGAGATCCATCTACTAGGGTAGGAGATCGATCTTCCCGTGGTTTTTGTACTCGAATTCTCAGGTTTTGGAAGGGGGAGATCGATCTGCTCAAATTAGGAGAGATCGATCTTTGCTTGGTAGAAGCTTAAGGAGATCGATCTACTCATGGGGAGAGATCGATATGCTCTTTACAGAATACCAATGGGATCGATCTGCACTTAAGGGAGGATCGATCTGGGCTTTGCAGAGGCAAATGCAGATCGGTATGGTCATTAGGGAGATCGATCTGCTTAATAGGGAGATCGATCTGCCTTAGCAGATTCATTTGAAATGGCTCTGTTTTGCACCAGGGATCGATCTTCCTTGAATGGGAGATAGATCTGCCCTTTATTTGCAGCCCTTCTGCTGCATGTTTCCAAATTCTTCCAGTGATGAATTCCTATTTTATTGCTCCAATACTCATTTTGCATTTTAATCCCACTTCGAGCATGGAAAGACTTATTTCCTATGATTTTCGTGTTATGAAACTTGTGTGTATTACTTGGAAATCAAAAATGGATAAATAATTTCATAATCCATGCTTTATCATTCCGTGTTTTCATTACTTATCTTAAATCCAAGTGTTTAAAGTTTTATTCGTTTAGTTTACGGCCACTTCCGCCCTTATTTATCCTTTACATGAATCATGACATTCGTCTATCCCATTGGAAATTCATTCACATTTACTTAATCCAAAATTATCCATCTTATAGTTCCATTTACATATATTACAAAGTTATACATATATGGGGTCTCACACTACTCTACTCCAATTTCTTTACTTTTTGTTCTTTGCTACGGGAGCTAGTATTTTGCTGCTTACAGGGCTATGTGTTATTGCCTGGTTGTCAAGGAGGTACTGATGTGTGGCATAGCAAAACTATGGCGTGGTGGAAGAACACGAACTGCAGTGATTGCAGGGCTGGTGCTAATTTGTTTTGTTACTGCAGAACGTGGTTGACATTCGAGGACGTGGCTGCTACCCTGGCTGTACCGACGAAAGTGAAGCAGGGAATGAAGGCGTGGCAGTAGTTGGTGACAGAGCTGGTTCGTGCTGAAGCAGCTGCAAGACGCATGTACAGGAGCTGTTTGTGCAGAGCAGGTATGTTAGCAGCAGGATGTGGTGCGTGAAGAAGCAAGAGATGTCAGAATTGTGGTGCACATGAAAGGCTGGAAGGAGGATCTACATGGCTGAGTTTTATTTTATTTTTACAATTTGCTTTATCATGTTTTCCTATTAATTTTTAGATATTAGTTTTTCTTTTATTACTATTTGTTAGTTTAGGTAATAGTATTAGTGGTTAAATTATGATTCTTGAATTAATTTACGCGCTAGCTTAATTTTCTTTTCTTTTTAGTTGAAGATTTAATTTTAATTATTGTTGTGACAGATAATAATAATAAATAAAAAAAGAGAACGCAAAAACAGTAATTGGCGTTAGATTCAAACTCAACCTCATCTATATAGTTGTAAAATTATCAAGGTAAAAATCAGAATATATATAGATAAAGAAAGAAGGTTTTAATCTGGTACAAACTCATATCTTTAAAAGCACAATCACCATCAACAAGTAGGGGGATAGGTATGATACATGAAACTAAGTCTCTATTTTCTTTACAAAAACTCTATCAAATCCTCTGGCTGACTTAAGCATCGGAGTGATTACGGAGGGAACAACCCTTGCATCCCTCTGATCATTATTTTTCTTGTAGAGCTTTCGATAGCACGTGACATAAAAATCAAGGTGATGATGTAAGCAATTTGTAATTGTTGTAACCGAGCAACAAGTGGCGCTATCTGTGGGAATTTAACTCTGCCTTTTATTTTGATTTTTATATGCTCTATTTTACATGCTCTGTTTTTTCCCTTGGATGGACTAATTTTTTGTGTGATAATAACCTTGTGGCGAAGATGAACACTGCTTCTGAAGTGCTCTGAACGGCCACATGCTTATGATTCCTGCTTGTGGTAGTCTCCATTATTTATGCTAACTAAAGATAAGCCTGTTATGCAAGAGGCAGACAAGATCATTTTACTTGGTTTTTCAATGTTTAAATGATATTATAAAACAGCTTGAGGCTAAAAATTGCATATGCAAGGCATAGGTCATTTCTCAGAACAAGTGAAATATGAGCTAGTCATGTAAAAGTATGTGTATAAGTATATTTAAATCGTAAGAATTCAATTATTTTCCTTGAGACAATGGGAATTTTGAGTTTTTGACTGCTTTTATTTTGATAAGGAAGACACATTGGATTCCTCTAGTCATATTACTGATGCAAATTTTGTGTTATCCTATAAGCTAATTTCTGTTATCTTGAGTCACGAGGTTCTTTCCAATACATTTGAAAGAGAAAGTTTGAGATTCTAAATACAAGAAAGAAACAAAAATAGGAATATGAAAGGAGGAATATGCAATAGAGGCAAAATTTTCTAAAGTATATTTTTCTTTGACATAAGAATATTACATTTGTGTTGCATCTACTGTACAGGATGAATTCACATGATATTTGAGGCTATCTAATGGTTGAGTATGTTGAGAATATTGACTCTAACTTTAATCAGGCGCCTCAAGAAACCCTCAAGTCCTTCTTCAAAGTATTAAATGCAAGATTGATTTTTGCAATTCATTTTGAACATTCTCAATTTGCATGATGTCAGATTTTCTTGTTGTAAGGGATAGCAATTCCCAAAAGTGAAGGACAACAAGGAGTCTAGCACACTGACTGTGATTGCTTGCGCCTCCTTAAGAGGCTAATCGTGGCTCCAAACTCATTACAAACAGTGCTTTGTTTATTTTTCTTATGCTCTAAATCTTTTAGGGCCTTCAAGATTGCCTTTTTAGTTGCATTCATAGGAGGCAGCCTTGGCGGTGGAGCACACATCCAAAAGGCTAAGAGATCCATTCAACAACTTATCTATGTATTCTCTCTGCTTTTCTTGGGTTAAGATTTATTGTGTGGGGAGCAGGTTGAGACTTGGAAATGTTGCTTGAAGGTTCCTAGTATCTTTTGCTGGAAGGTATCTATCGTATGGTTATTCCCTTGCATCCACACATGTTCAGAGTAAAGAGGATTCCCCTAGTTGTGGTCATGAATTATACAAAATATATGTCCCTCAAACTGAACCAGATCTCTTTGGTCCTGCATTCATTTAGGTTGAGAATCAATTTAGATTATTAAATTTTATTCTTGTCCTAATTGGAGACAAAGAAGTTTGTTCTGAAATGAAGTCAATACAGTGGAGGTTTGATGCATCTCTTTTTCGGGGAGGATCAAAAGTTCCTGCCTTTGGGTCATTGTTTGAGGCATGTGAAGCATCAACTTTGCGACAAGGAGCTTATTCTGACCTTGTTTTAGATATAGCATGGTTATTGGGGGAGCCTAAATTGGAGACTTTTCAAGGAATTATGGCATCTTCTCAAAGATTCAATTGTTTATTGAGTTCTCTCATACAAAATGAATCAACAATCATTCTAGAGAAAGTATTACGAAGTCTGAAGATTGTGGTGGAAAAGAATGCATTTAATGGAACTAATAATGATTCTGACATAAGGTTATTACAAAAATATGTGGATTATGCTAAAGATATCCTTAATAACAAATATCATAAAGATGAAAGTCCAGTGATTTCAGAGTACATTGAGCAAGAAAGATAATTTTATTCTCAAAGTAGGTTCAAAGATGATGAGTTATCAGCTGTTCCAAATGTCACGCAGGATTTACAAAAAATGGTAAATTACAAACTATAATGGCATAAAATGCGCGAGGTAAGCCACGCACCTAAACAAACAAGGGCTTAAAGCCAAAAATGCGTGAGGTAAGCCACGAAGAAAATGTACAAGGGCTTGAAGTGAAAAATGCGCGAGGTAAGCCACGAATAAAATGTGCAAAGGCTTGAAGTGAAAAATGCACGAGGTAAGCCACAAAGAAATGTGCAAGGGCTTAAAGCAAACAATGCGCGAGGTAAGCCACGCACCCAAATAGAGGGCTTGAAGCGAAAAATGCGCGAGGTAAGCCACACACACAAATAAATAAGGGCTTGAAGTGAAAAATGCGCGAGGTAAGCCACGAAGAAAATGTGCAAGGGCTTGAAGCGAAAAATGCGCAAGGTAAGCCATGATAATTCATTATGTTAATGTACGAATGATTTTAAGTATATTGGTATATGTTTTAAGCATTGAAACATATGAAATCATTATGATCTTGGTTAGGCCGAGAGTGAGTCGTGAAATATTGATGAATGTCCATATGATTTTAAGACATAAATGGATTAATGTACATGTGTTAATGATTATGGTTAGAATTAATCAATTTGATTAATTAATACATGTATTAAGTTGGCAATTAAGGTGTTGGATGAAATGCCTAAATGAACTATGTGATGTTTAAAAGTGTTACCAACCAAGTGTTTGTGAAAATGCCTAAGTGAATTAGCTAAGGAAATAGGCATGGATGGCATGCCATGGCATGATCGACGGCATGGATAGCTCTCGGCCATGGCATGTGGCCGAGAGGCCTAATGGGCCAAGCCCAAATATTTTAGGCCCAATGTGATGTAATGGGTCTAGGACAAGCCCAATAAGAGTTGGTGGGCCCCACAAGCCCAATAGGCCCAACGAAAATGAATAGTAAAATGGAAATGGGCTTAAGACATAGTTAGGCCCATTAAGGATTATTAAAGCCCATTAAGGGAAATAGACTGTATTTAATGTGAATACAGTAGGAAAAGTGTAATTAACCTGATAAATGGTTATATGGAGCTCCAGAGAGTATTGGAGAAGTAAATAGGACTGTTGGATTGAGCAGCGTTGAGAAAGTGAAATTTCTCGAGTGATTGCAGGTAAGGGACTTTTGTGAGTAGTTAGAGATACTTGCACGTATTTTCGTCTGCTTTTACATTCACTTAAAAACTCTAAGGGTCAGAGAAAGTGAATAATAATTATTGAAACTCGATAGTGATAAATTACGATTTTACCCCTAGTTAGTTAAAAAGTCAACTTTTGTGAAAAGTTGTAAAAAGCATGGAAACCACAATTTTGAGTGTTTTACTGCTGTTTAGCAGAAGAATAAATAGATGGGCTAATGATTTTAAGGTTGATGTAAATTAAGCACACTTTATAGTGCTGGTTTTGATGTTTTGTAAATCATCCCTTTTTAAAGAGCCATCTATCATATTATGTGAGAATGAATCGTGCTGGAGCACAGCTCGCACTGGATTTCATATATTTTCCACATATATTAGTGCTGGATTGTGATTCGCACTAGATTTCCATGACATGCATGATAGAGTACTGACGTTCTTACTCGTACTCAATTTTATATGATATATGCATGAGAGAGTGTTGGAGTGATTAGCTCATACTAAAATTTTCATGAGATGCATGACAGAGTGCTAGAGCGTTGCTCGTACTCGAATTTTCATGATTTATACATGACATGGTACTTGAGCTATTACTCGTACCTGATTTAATGATTGTGTGCATAGCATGGTATTGGAGCTATTGCTCGTACTTGATTTGAAACATGAACTATGCATTCACCTAGTTGCTGGAGGTTTACTCGCACTAGAGTTGAGTTTATGATGTGAAACAGTGTTTGAGCGGAGTGTCGACTGTGAGTCGCGCTCAAAGGCGCGCACTGTATGTGATATATAATACATGTTGAAAACCATGCTTGATTTCCTCGTGTAGACTGAGTGTCACACTGTGAGAGGATTCGCATAAGGATTTAGAGACGTGGTATGATATTCCATGGTTTTGAGGGCTAAGACCTATGGCAGGCACCCCGACTGTGATGTAGGGTCCACGGAGTACGTTGTACCGTGCATGTGGCATGAAGTACACTGTATCGTGTGGTGTTGTGGAGTTGAGGAGGATATAGCTGGCGATTGTGATGGACGGACCCCCTCTCGTTACAGCAGTGATGCCCCGTACACCGAGATCTGTGTTGCCTAGGATCACATTGTCGGATATGATCATAGTCCAAGATACTATTGCATTTTGCATTTCACTACAGAGTCTCACATGATATATCACTTGATTGATTGATTGATTTAATTGCGGATAGACCTGAGGGATGTGTCAGACTCTGATTTTGTGATGTGAATGATTTAATGCCATATTTATAATGATTTAAATATACATGGCATGATTTATCTAAAGGCATTGTGATATTATAAAGATGCATTGTTTTACACAGCATGCCTACATTTGAGAAAGAAAGCATGATTTCTGTACATGGGATTTAATCTGTACAAGTATATATATATTTAAAGACATGCCTTTAAAATGAGTTAAGGAAATGATATTTTCGAAGCATAGCATTATTTTGAGTAGATAGTGTAGATATCTACTTGCTTGCCTGATTTCCTTACTGAGCGCGTTGTATGCTCATCCCCCCCTTTTTCTTTACATCTCTCTACAGAGCATCAGCAGTAGAGTGAGAGCATTTGAGGGTAGTATTCCTGTTGTCTGCTGCTATTTCCTATCGATCGACAGATATACATATTTTGTACGGTTATGTATCTAAACATAGAAACTGTACAGTGATGTATATGATATATATTATAGGGAATGTATTTGTATTAGATTTTATATAATCTTACATGTATTATAAAAGAAGTTAAAGTTCGAGTATATTGACATGTATGGATGATATGGTATGCGAGGAAGCTAACATTGAATCATAGCCCAACCATTGAAGAGAGGAAAGGCAAGTTAAAAATGCAAAAAAAATTTGTAGTGGTTTTGGTTAAGTCATGATGGGTCTTGAAAAAATGGTATCAGAGCAGAGGTTGGTCTGATGTGAGTCGGTGTTAGAAAATAGGAAAGTGTACATCCCCATAGTATTGTGCTGTGTTTAGATATAACTATGTATACCAGATAGGAGACAGACAAATTCATGATTATGAATACAGGAACTTTGCCTATATGGCAAATACGAGTAGTGGTAGAGGGACGAGAGGTAGGGCTCGATGCCGTGGAGATAGGCCTGAGAGACGAGCTGCTGCCGAACCATTACCTACGCATGAGACTCCAGGTGCTATTGACGCACACGAGTGTGCTGAGACACGCTTTACGAGATTAGAGCGTAGTCTAGAGATAATTGTAGAGATATTGGCACAGAAGATGCCAGGTAGGCAGGGACAGGAGGCAAGAGCTAAGACAGGAGAGGCAGTTGCCCCTGATACACCTACACAGACAGCTCATGCACCGAGGACTGTAGATACTCCTACACCCCCACCAATTTCGGGTAGTAGTGGATTAGGGTACGGATGTGATCTGCATCGTTTAAGAGAATTCCAGAAGTTTAGACCTCCATCTTTTAGTGGGGTCAAGGACCCTGTAGCTACTGAAGAGTGGGTTGCTGAGATGGAGAAGCTTTATGGATTCTTCGAGTGTACGACATCGAAGATGGTCGCATTTGGAAGTCCACTTGACCCATATTGAGAGCCCGACACACAGATATTAATTGGGAGATATTTCGAGAGGCCTTTGGGAGGCAGTTTGTTCCCGATACCTCACAGCGAAAACTACAGGCAGAGTTTTTGGGACTGAACCAGGGGAGTTTGTCAGTGGATGAGTATGAGACTCGATTCCTATCCTTGGGGAGATATGACCTAGATACCATGTACAGTGAGGCCAGAAAGGTCCATAGGTTCATCGATGGGTTGAGACCGGTTCTACGGTCTAGATTGGTTCCATTAGATATAACCACTTATGAGGAAGCAGTGCGCAAGGCGCAACTGTGCGAGCAAGATTACGAGAGGAATGCTTCCGAGTTTGGGAAGTTTAGCCGGAGCCTAGATATACAGAAGAAGAGACCCGCTAGGGATTTCAGTTATCGAGGAGGGAGGAAACTCTTCGGTAAGAGATCACGGGTTGAGGAGGTACGAGAGAGATTTGCTAGACCTCCTGCTTATCCGACAGTAGCTCCAGCAAAGGGTATTGTCATAGGAGGGCAGAGATCTACTGCCGATCAGTGTAGAAGATGCGATAAACAACATGGAGGTAGATCGTGCCCACTGACTCCTATGTGTGTTTCTGATGCGGGAAACAGGGGCATATTGCTAGAGCTTGCCCAGAGATGGTTGATACTATGCCGTTGAAGGGCATGGAGCCTGACCGAGCTCCAATTGGTGCGTCTGCTCAGAGAGGTAGAGCGACGAAAGAAGAAAAGGGGAAACAAGTGATTGGTCGAGGGCGTGTACATGCTTTGGACCAGGGGACAGCTGATGCTTCAGCAGATGTGATACGAGGTAATATCCTGATTTATGATATGGAAGCATATGTTTTAATTGATCCTAATCCCACGCATTCTTTTGTATCGCCTTCATTTGCATGTAAATTAGCAAGACATGTAGAGCGTACACCGTTATGTATGATGATGTTGATTAGTATGCCTATGAATAGTAGTCAAGTTGTAGAGTATGTATATAATGACTGCAAGTTAAGAGTAGGGAACAAGGAGATGACAGCCAATCTAATATTGCTTAGTATGAGGGACTTTGATATAATCTTAGGAATGGATTGGTTATATGCAAACCATGCTATTTTAGATTGTTATGCTAAGACAATTATGTTTCCTAACCATACAAGCTATGTTGTAAAGTTTAATAAGAATAAATAAAAGAAGTAGTTATGATCATAATATGATATACTGACTGACAGAATATTCAACATATCAAGGTTTCATTGCGTACGTGGTAGATATGGATAAGGCACATCCGGAGTTGTTAGATATTACTGTGGTCAGTGAGTACCCAGATGTTTTTCCAGATGAGTTGTCAGGGTTACCACCATATAGAGAGATGGAGTTCTGTATAGACTTGGTGCTTAGTACGGAGCCTATTTCGAGACCACTATATCACATGGCCTTAGTTGAGCTGGAGGAGCTCAAGAGGCAGTTGCAGGAGCTGTTGGATAGGGGTTTTATTCGACTGAGTGTTTCACCTTGGGGTGCATCGATTTTGTTTGTGAGGAAGAAGGATGGGAGCCTCCAATTGTGTATAGATTACCGATTGTTGAATAAGGCCACCATCAAGAATAGGTATCCCCTTCCACGCATTGATAACTTGTTAGATCAGTTTCAGGGAGCACAGGTCTTTTCTAAGATTGACCTGAGGTCTGGGTATCATCAGCTGAAAGTTCGGAGTGGAGATGTACCCATGACAGCATTTCGTACCTGATATGGCCATTATGAGTTCTTGGTCATGCCATTCGGACTGACGAATGCTCGAGCTGCTTTCATGGCTTTGATGAACGATGTGTTCAAGCCATATTTGGACCAGTTTGTTATCGTCTTTATCGATGACATATTAGTGTACTCGAGGTCCAAGGAGGAGCATGAGGAGCACCTCAGGATCGTATTGCAGACTCTACGAGAACAGAAGTTATATGCTAAGCTCAGTAAGTGTGACTTTTGGTTGTCACAGATCTCGTTTTTGGGACATTTTGTATCGAGGGATGGTGTATCAGTAGATCCATCTAGGATAGAGGCTGTAGTTTCGAGGACAGTCATCAAGGTCAGGAGTTTTCTGGGTTTAGCTAGATACTATCGGAGATTCGTTGAGGGATTTTCAAAGTTGGCTGCTCCGTTGACACGTCTTACTCAAAAGAGTGTACCGTTAGTATGGAACGAGGATTATGAGAAGAGTTTTCAGGAGTTGAAGCGTCGATTGACCACCACACCGATTCTCACTATCCCTACCAGCTCAGGAGGATTCCTAGTGTATACCAATGCTTCGCATCAGGGACTGGGCTATGTATTGATGCAGGATGGAAGGGTAGTTGCTTATGGATCCAGACAACTGAAGGATCATGAGAAGAACTATCTGACCCATGATTTGGAGTTAGCAGCAGTCGTGTTTGCGTTGACGGTGTGGCGCCACTACTTGTATGGTGAGAAGTTCCAGATATTTACCGACCACAAGAGCCTCAAGTATCTATTCTCACAGAAAAAGCTGAACATGAGATAGGGAAGATAGCTAGAGCTTCTAAAGGATTACGATTGTGAGATACTTTATCATCCGGGTAAGGCTAACGTTGTAGCCGATGCCTTGAATAGGAAGAGCCTAGGGATGGTATCGCAAACTAATCCGTTTTGTATGGATGTGAGCTGTCAGATGCAGAAGGGTACAGGGATGGACTTTGAGTTGAGTTCTGATGGACTATTGAGGTTCAGAGGCAGATTGTGTGTTCCCGAGGATCCAGGACTCAGGAGATTGATATTGGTGGAAGCTCATTCGTCTAGGTATACGTTACATCCGAGGAGTAACAAAATGTATCAGAACCTCCGGAAGGTATACTAGTGGTCAGGTATGAAGAGAGATGTAGCAGATTTTGTGGTAAAGTGTCTCGTATGTCGTAGGTGAAGGTAGAGCATCAGAAGCCTGTAGGGTTATTACAATCTCTACCTATACCAACATGAAAATGGAAGCATATCACCAAGGATTTCGTGATGGGTTTACCGAGAACCCGCAGGACTCACGATGCTATATGGGTGATTGTCGATAGACTAACGAAGTCAGCCCACTTTCTAGCTATGAGAGTGATCGATACTCTGAGTTCATTAGCAGAACTGTATGTACGCGAGGTAGTGAGGTTACACGATGTACCAATAAGCATAGTCTCTGATAGGGATTCACGCTTCACTTCCTACTTTTGGGGACATTTTCAGGAAGCCATGGGAACCCAGTTGAGTTTGAGCACCGCTTTCTATCCTCAGACAGATGGTCAGTCATAGAGGACTATACAGACTCTGGAGGATATGTTGAGAGCATGTGTCTTAGATTTTAGAGGCTCCTGGGATGACCACTTGACACTAGCCAAGTTCGCCTACAACAACAGTTATCATTCGAGTATCGGGATGGCACCGTATGAGGCTTTGTATGGCTGTAGATGTCATTCCCCTATTGGATGGGAAGAAGTGGGTGACCGTAAGATTTTCGCTCCTGACATGGTTACACAAGCATCCGAGGATGTCCACTTGATTGTAGAGAGACTGAGGACAGGTCAGAGTAGACAGAAGAGTTACGCTGATAGGAGACGTAGGCCACTAGAGTTTGCAGTTGGTGAATCCGTGTTTTTGAAAGTTTCTCCTTCCAAGGGCATAACGAGATTTGGGAAGAGAGGGAAACTAAATCCTCGCTATATTGGACCCTTTGAGATACTTGATCGAGTGAGAGATAAGGCTTATAGGTTGGCATTGCGACCGGACTTATCAGGTGTCCATAACGTCTTCCACATATCGATGCTTCGGAAGTATCACCCGGATCCGGCACATGTGATTAGTTATGAGCCTTTGGAGCTCTGAGAGGACATGTCATATTTTGAGCGATCGATTCGGATATTGGATAGGAAGGAGAAGGTATTGAGATCGAAGACCATCGGGTTAGTGAAGATTCTCTGACATCATCATACTTCAGAGGAGGCTACTTGGGAGCTGGAGAGTCTGATGCGAGAGAAGTACCCTCACCTATTTGATGACTGACTTGGTTCTAATTTGAACGACCAAATTTTTTGAGTAGGGGAGGATTGTCATACTCGTATTTTATGTAGCTTGTACCTTATGATTCCTATGTGTATGAACACTCTATTATTATAGTCGAATCATAAGAAGAGTAATTATTAGATTTAAAGTGTTAGTAAAATGATTTAACACGCAAAAGCTACATAAAAAGCCTAATGTGAACTATAAGAGTCACAGGCTAAACCAAGTGGATCTGAATCATTCTGACTGAAAATAAGAACTTAAAATGAGAAAATATAGAGAGCTTATGAAGGAAAGTCAGCTTGATTTAGTTCCGAACACAAAAAGAACGAGAGTAAAAGCTAAAAAGGGTAAAATGGACCTTTTTAGCAAGTTAAGGTGTTTCGGGTGTAATTATCTACCGAAAACGGCTGAAACGTAAAGACAAGAGTGTAAGACATAAGATATGACACTTTCAAAATTTTAAGAAAAAGTCAACTTGGTCAATGATTAAGGAAAAAGTCAACATAGTTAAGAAAAGTGGACTTTTACCATAGTTGACTAACCATGGTTAAAAATTAACCCAAGTAGGGAGGAAAATTTGAGAAAAAATATTCTTGGTCATAATACAAGATCATCATCCCCAGAAGTACGGAAAATTTATTCAGAAGGATTCCGGATTAAATTTAATGGTTAAAAACGTAATGGGCCTAAATCGAAAATTTTAAAGCCCATTAAGGCATACTAAACGTAAATCGAAATTATTAGGTCCTTTAGACCAGATTGTTGGACCAATTGATCGGCCAAATATTTAGACAATTAAAGGCCCGAGGTATAGTGAAAATTTCAGCCCGAAAGCCCATTAAGAAAGCCCAAACCGAGAAGCCCAAATGGAAGCCCATTAGATAAATATCTAACCATAGTTAAAGCTAACCATGACTCATAAGGTGACTCATTAGGTGACTCATGACTAAGCCTTAGAAAGTCAATCTTAATGGCTGGAAAGTAAGGCTTAATGGCTAAGTTAGTGGCTTATAAAATCAACCACACCATTCTCGGCTAGAAGAAGAAACCATTGAAACACATTATCCAAGCTTTCTCTCACTAGAAATCACTAGGAATTAGGCATATTTGGAACTTACATTCTTCATGGAAGTTGTTCCAAATTGAAAGGAGAGTGACATATGTTGGAATTAGCTATCAAGGAGCTATAAAGTGCAAACCGTGAGCCTCCAAAGTTTCGGCCAAGTGTGAACACAACTATTGGTATATTTTCAAGTTTTCAATTTCATATATGTTAATGTATGAATGATTTTAAGTATATTGGTATATGTTTTAAGCATTGAAACATATGAAATCACTATGATCTTGGTCAGGCCGAGAGTGAGTAGTGAAATATTGATGAATGTCCATATGATTTTAAGACATAAATGGATTAATGTACATGTGTTAATGATTATGGCATAATTAGAATTAATCAATTTGATTAATTAATACATGTATTAAGTTGGCAATTAAGGTGTTTGATGAAATGCCTAAATGAACTATGTGATGTTTAAAAATGTTGGCAACCAAGTGTTTGTGAAAATGCCTAAGTGAATTGGCTAAGGAAATAGGCATGGATGGCATGTCATGGCATGACGGACGGCATGGATAGCTCTCGGCCATGGCTTGGGACCGAGAGGCCCAATAGGCCAAGCCCAAATATTTTAGGCCCAATGTGATGTAATGGGTCTAGGACAAGCCCAATAAGAGTTGGTGAGCCCCACAAGCCCAATAGGCCCAACAAAAATGAATAGGGGCTTAAGGCATAGTTAGGCCCATTAAGGATTATTAAAGCCCATTAAGGGAAATAGACTATATTTAATGTGAAATACAGTAGGAAAAGTGTAATTAACCTGATAAATGGTTATATGCAGCTCCAGAGAGTATTGGAGAAGCAAATCGGACTGCTGGATTGAGCAGCATTGAGAAAGTGAAATTTCTCGAGTGATTGCAGGTAAGGGACTTTTGTGAGTAGTTAGAGATACCTACACATATTTTCGTCTGCTTTTATATTCACTTAAAAACTCTGAGGGTCAGAGAAAGTAAATAATAATTATCGTGACCCGATATTGGTAAATTACGATTTTACCCCTAGTTATTAAAAAGTCAACTTTTGTGAAAAGTTGTAAAAAACATGGAAACCACCATTTTGAGTGTTTTACTGCTGTTTAGTAGAAGAATAAATAGATGGGCTAATGATTTTAAGGTTGATGTAAATTAAGCACACTTTATAGTGCTGGTTTTGATGTTTTGTAAATCATCCCTTTTTAAAGAGCCATCTATCATATTATGTGAGAATAAATCATGCTGGAGCACAGCTCGCATTGGATTTCATATATTTTCCACATATATTTGTGCTGGATTGTGATTCGCACTAGATTTCCATGACATGCATGATAGAGTACTAGAGTTCTTACTCGTACTTAGTTTTATATGATATATGCATGAAAGAGTGTTGGAGCGATTAGCTCATACTCGAATTTTCATGAGATGCATGACAGAGTGCTAGAGCATTGCTTGTACTCAAATTTTCATGATTTATACATGACATGGTACTTGAGATATTTCTCGTACTTGATTTAATGATTGTGTGTATAGCATGGTACTAGAGCTATTGCTCATACTTGATTTGAAACATGAACTATGCATTGACCTAGTTGCTGGAGGTTTACTTGCACTAGAGTTGAGTTTATGATGTGAAACAGTGTTTGAGCGGAGTGTCGACTGTGAGTCGCACTCAAAGACGCGCACTGTATGTGATATATAATACATGTTGAAAACCATGCTTGATTTCCTCGTGTAGACTGAGTGTCACACTGTCAGAGGATTCACATGAGGATTTAGAAACGTGGTATGATATTCCATGGTTTTGAGGGCTAAGACCTATGGCAGGCACCCCGACTGTGATGCATGGTCCACGGAGTACGTTGTACCGTGCATGTCACATGGAGTACACTGTACCGTGTGGTGTTGTGGAGTTGAGGAGGTTATAGCTGGCGGTTGTGATGGACTGACCCCCCTCCCGTTGCAGCAGTGACGCCTCGCACACCGAGATCTGTGTTGCCTGGGGTCACATTATCGGATATGATCATAGTCCAGGATACTATTGCATTTTGCATTTCACCACAGAGTCTCACATGATATATCACTTGATTGATTGATTTAATTGCGGATAGACCTGAGGGATGGGTCGGACTCCGATTTTGTGATGTGAATGATTTAATGCCATATTTACTATGATTTAAATATACATGGCATGATTTATCTAAAGGCATTGTGATATTATAAAGATGCGTTGTTTTGCACTACATGCCTACATTTAAGAAAGAAAGCATGATTTCTGTACATGGGATTTAATCTGTACAAGTATATATATATATATATTTAAAGACATGCTTTTAAAATGAGTTAAGGAAATGATATTTTCAAGGCATAGCATTATTTTGAGTAGATAGTGTAGATATCTACTTGCTTTCCTAATTTCCTTACTGAGCACGTTGTATGCTCATCCCCCCTTTTTCTTTACATCTCTCTATAGAGCATCAGCAGTAGAGTGAGAGCATTTGAGGGGTAGTATTCCTGTTGTCTGCTGCTATTTCCTATCGATCGACAGGTTTACATATTTTGTACGGTTATGTATCTAAACATAGAAACAACATAGTGATGTATACGATATATATTATGGGGAATGTATTTGTATTAGATTTTATATAATCTTACATGTATTATAAAAGAAGTTAAAGTCCGAGTATATTGACATGTATGGATGATATGGTATGCGAGGAAGCTAATATCGAATCACAGTCCAACCATTGAAGAGAGGAAAGGTAAATTAAAAATGCGAAAAATTTGTAGTGGTTTTGGTTAAGTCAGGATGGGTCTTGACAAAAATCAAGGGCAATCTTTTAATTCTAGACCTGTAGAACCCCCTATTTTTCAAGCTTCATCGGTTCATGTACCACCACAGCCGCAATTTCCATATCATCCACCTCATCAACCATCCCCACCTCAATTTCAGCATCATCCACCTCACCTCCATCAACCACCACCACCACCACAACCCCAGAACTTACCAGCAGCTGAGAAGAAGCCCTCACTTGAGGAAATGTTCACGACTATCCTGCAAAACCAAGCTGCTTCAATTAAGAACCTAGAAGTTCAGGTTGGACAAATAGCGAATGCTCTTAGCCAGCGTCCTCAAGGGACCCTTCCTAATTACACTGAAGTTAATCCTGTTAGGCAAAGGGAGGGTAAAGAACATGTGAAATCCATCACCCTTGTAAGACCTGATTTTATCGTAAGAGAAAAAAGGGAATGAATATAAATTTTCGAGTGCATTTAAAAATGCAAAAGGATTGAAATGGTATTCCCCAACACATGCAAGGGTAAAACGATCAAAAGATCGAAATTCAGTATTAATCGGGACAAGAAAATTTAATTAAAAATATGGGATTTGAGAATCTTGATCAATAACGAAGAAATAATTAAATTTCGGATTTAATTGATCAAGATATGCATTTATTGGAATAAACCAAGATTTTCACTTCGAAAATAATCCCAAAAATATTCAAAAATTTTACCGGAAAGTCGAAATAATACCGCTAAATTCATTTAGTGATTAAATGAATAAAATATAAAATTTTTAAGATATTTGTGGATTTTAATATTATTTTAATGAATAAAATAATATTAAAAATAAATTATAAATAAATAAATAAATAAAGTAGAAAAACGAAATGGGAAATCTGATTTCACAAAACAGAGAGAAGAAACAGAAAACGAAGAGGAAAATAGCGAAAACAAGGGTGAGGAACCGAGGGAGTCGGCTCCCTCCGATCCGACGACCACCGGCGGGGCTGAGGGGCCGGCGAAGGTAGCTCCACACCAGGCGACCCACCAGCGGCAGCGACGAGCCGTGGAGTCGCCGGAATCGACAAATCGGAAGAGGAAATGCCGCGGGAGAAATACCTCGATTCGTCGGCGATGGCGCTGATTTGGTCCAACTCGAGGACCGATTTTGGAAGCCCAGACGATGGCGCTCTGAACAGCGGTGGTGAGACACCGGGAACCTGCCGGACGGCGTCGAAACGACCAAATGATGCCGAATTGGACTGAACTGTTGAACAGAACAGGACTGAACCGACGGTCTGAACCGAGTTGAACCGGACCGGACCGGTTCAGCCAAAAAAGAAAAGGAAAAAAGGAAGAAAAAGGGAAAAAGAAAAAGAGGAAAAATTTGAGAAAATTCAAGTGATGCAATCGAGCTTCGGGTAAGTCAGTAAGCGGTCGAATTGACCGATTCAAATTTTGAAATATTTAATTTAATTAATATACGATTGAAAGTTTACCCGAAAAATTATGTAAATTGTGTAGCTCGACGATTGACGTTAACCGAGAGCTTAAGACAGCCTCGATTTGCATATTATCATAGAATCTCGAGTAAGTAACCCTTATTTATGAAAATTTTACATCGTTATGCGTGACTGATATTTATCGCATAAATTACGGATTTAAATTCCGCATTTAATGGATTAAATTCTGGAAAATCAGATAAATGGTCATAAATACTAAATTAAGCTATTCGAGAGTTTAGAATGAGGCTCAATAAATATTGATGGGCCCAATGAGCCCAATAGGCCTCGATAATCTAAATAAAGTGTGGAAAACGGGCTTAAGGTCGATTAGGGCCCATTATGGTGCAATCGGGCCCAATATGTGTAAACGAGCCCAATGATTTAAAAATTAAGCCCAGAAAATATGAAATACAATTACATATATTGTATTTGACCTGATGAATATTTATCCGCAGTGCCGGAGATTTGATTTGGATTGGGAGCACATCGGACTACATGACGCGTCATCAGTGGAAAGGTCAGACTGTACAGAAAATGAGGTAAGGGAATTGTGTGAGTAGCTAGAGGTAGCTACGCGTATTTTAATAGCTTTTTTGTACACTGAAAATGTATGTATACCTTGATTATGTATAATGATCCTAAAAGTGGTTTAAATGATTTTAAGGATCGAAATAGGTGAAAAGACTATTTTACCCCTATTGAGGGAAGTTCACCTAAGGATGGTGAAAGCATGACATGCATGAAATGCATGATTTAAGGACTTTTATGATTAAGGAATTTTATTGGTTTTAATCAAAGCAAAATGATAGATTGGCCAGTAATTGTAAAAATTTCAAAAGATAACACTATGTAGGTGTTATTTATATTTAAATGAAATTTCTTTGGAAAATAGGCCAACTATCAAGTTTATATGGAAACAGATAGCACTGGCATATAGTTCGCACTATATCTATGTTTGTGAGTGTGCATAAATG
Organism: Firmiana major; assembly: GCA_033439115.1. Taxonomy (NCBI): domain Eukaryota; kingdom Viridiplantae; phylum Streptophyta; class Magnoliopsida; order Malvales; family Malvaceae; genus Firmiana; species Firmiana major. The sequence goes on along the minus strand of CM065907.1, from coordinate 33,899,861 downwards.
TGCTTGAGCGGTTGCTCGCACCGACTTGTGTGACATCATATGCATGAAATGTGCTAGAGCGGTTGCTTGCACTGATTTTTATTCTTGTAAAATGCATGAGAAGTGCTAGAGCTTAGCTTGCACTCTGTTTTGACATGTTTTGACGTGATATGCATAAAAAGGTGCGGGAGCGATTGCTCCCACTAGTTTTATGATTTGATATGCATGAGAGGTGCTGGAGCTTAGCTCGCATCCTGTTTTGATATGAAATTTGCATAAAGTCGTGCTGGAGTGTAACTCGCATGAGATTTGATGTATTTATGCATAAAGCCATACTGGAGTGTTGCTCGTATGAAGTTTTGATTTACTTGAGCATTCACTCGTGCTGGAGCGTTGCTCGCACAAAGTTTTATATGATTTTATAATTCATTTTAAAGTCGTACTGGAGTTTTTCTCGTATGAGGTTTTCACTGAGTTTTTATACATATCCGTACTAGAGCATTACTCGTACGTGGATTTTACTTGAATTCATAATTATTTTAAGTCGTACTGGAGCGCTGCTCGTACGCAGATTTCATTGATTTCTATGAAACCGTACTAGAGCTTCGCTCGCACGAGGTTTTCTGATATCATGGATATGCATGGAGTCGTGCTAGAGCTTCGCTCGCACAGGGATTTATATTACATGCATATAGCCGTGTTGGAGCCTCCTATAGACTGTGTGTCACAGTGAGATGATGTGCTCACACGTCCATTCTGAGACAGAGATGATTTGGGTGGATAAGACCTATTATAGGCACCCCTGATTGAGATTGGGTTCATGGAGTACGTTGTACCGTGTATGTCACGCGAAGTACGCTGTACCGTGGGGATTGTTGGAGTGGAGTGGCATTAGCCATGAGGTAGCAAGCCTTTCCCTCGCAATCCTGTTGTTATGTTGTTCTGGCGGGTAGGATGACCCACCTCCCGTTTCAGCTGTGATACCCTGCACACTAGGTACCGTGTTGCCAGGGATCACTAGTATATGGCCATAGTCCTCGATGTTACTGATATAATCAGCTGTTTGTCTCACATGATATAACTATTGGTCGATAGACCAGGGTAGACCCGAGGGAGGGGTCAGGCCCCTGATTTTATGATTTCTACTATGCTAATACATGTTTTTGAGGATTTTATGATTCGTGACCCTGAAAGAATGGTAGTTTTATAATCGAAGTTTTACAATGAATTGTTTTACGAGTTGAGATTTGAATTATGAGATGCTTAACCCCTTTGGGTTATTTTATACTGTGTTTTTAAATGAAATGATTTAAATGCAATAGCATGATGTGTTTTTCCATGCTTTAATGATAAATTCTTGAAAGGATTATATCTCATGATTTGTTTTATATCGCATGAAATAATGCATGATTTTGATTTAATTCATGCTAAGTATGATTTAATGATGTCACATAAAATGCTATTGATGCATAAGTAGTATGATTTATATATGCACGAACAGTTTTATAAATATATGTCATGGATATATGCATGATTTTGTACTTGAGATTTTAATGAAAAGAAATGGATTTTAAAGGCATGGCATTATGAGCATGTAGATAGTGGAGCCATCTACTTACTTGCATAATTGCCTTACTGAGCATGTGGTTTGCTCACCCTCCTTATTTTCCCATATTTTCAGAGCACTCCGCAAAAATTAGTAAGCGCCTGGGGACATGCATCTTGGTATTCGCTGTTTCCCATCGAGAGACAGGTATACACATTTGTATAGTTTTGTATCTAAATATGTAATGCACAGTATTGTAAACGATTATGATGTTGGTTATGTAAGGATATGTAAATACCATTGTGTATGTATTTAGTTAAAATCAAAAGATAGTAAACTCTGATATGTGAATGTGATTATGGAAATGAAATGGTAAATAGGTGAGAGGTGACTAACACCGAATCATAGCCCAACTGTTTGGTAATAGTCACGATGAGAGAAAGGTAAGAATTAAATAATAATCGAAAAGCAAAAAATTTACTCTGATTTTTAGGTAATTTGGGTCGTGACAAGTTTTGGTATCAGAGCTGAGTTGGCCTGATATGAGTCGGTGTTAGTGGTTAAGGAAGTTTACATCCCCATGTACAGTGCATTGTTTAGATACAATTGTGTATATCAAGATGGAAGTGCAGCTAAGAATTTGGTTTGAATGCAAGAATATAGACTCATTAATTGATAATCGCTATGGTAAAAGGGCGAGTACATGAGCTCGAGGCCGTAGAGGTAGGCCTGAGAGTCGTACTAAGTCACCACATGAGACTCGAGATAAGATTGACGTGGAGGCTAGTATTGAGTATGCCCCACAGAGTCCGACAGAAAGATCAGACAGAGTCCGACAGAGAGATCGGACAGAGTTCGACAGAGAGATCGGACAATATTGATACACGCTTCACGAGATTAGAGCGGAGTGTGGAGAACATTTTACGAGCTAATTGCTCGGAGTATGCATGAGATTTGAGGGTGAGTCGGAGCATTGGTGGAAGTCCGCTCGACCCATCTTAAGAGTTAGACATCCATAATGGATATGGAAAAATAATTCTAGATGTATTCCGGTGATAGAATATCCCAGACACTGTTTAAAGGAAATTACAGATAACATTCGTTACTCTGACCTAGAGGAACTGATTGATTAACGAGTATGAAACTCAGTTTATATTCCTGGGCAGATATGACTCAAACACGATGAACAATGAGAGTCGAGATGTTTAAAAGTTCATGGAAGGGCTCAGATTGTCAATTAGAGTCCGATTAGCCTGTTAGATATCACTACCTATGCCGAGGCAGAGCGCACAATACAGTTGTGTGAATAAGACCATGAGTTGCACGCCTCTGAGATTGGGAAAGGTAGTAAGGGCCGAAATATCGAAATAGAGACAAAAGAGAATAGAGAATGACAAAGATGTCAGAACGGGAAAAAGATAGTTTAGTAAAAGATTAGAGTTGATAAGTCATAGGGGTAAGATGATTGGTAAGACCCCAGTGTATCCAAATACAATATTTTTTAGGGGTATTGTGATTTGAGGACCCCGACCTACTACGAAGCAGTGTGAACAGTGTAGAATATGTGGTAGTTACCACAGAAATAAAATGTTGGATGAGGGCGAATGTATGCCTTGGACCAGGATACTATTGATGTTTCATCAGATGTGGTGGAAGATACCACAGTGGTTATAAATAATGAAATAATTATTTTAATTAATCCTGGTGCCATGCATTTATTCATACCACCTTCAGTTGCTTATAAGCTAGTGAAAGATGTGAAGCCTGTACCCTTAGACAAGATGATGATAATAGTTAGTTGATTTTCACTAACTGACTATGGGTATAGAGATTGTAAGTTGAAAATAGGGGTGAAAACATCATTGAAAAGCATATTGTAAGTTTGACAAGTAATGAAAGAGTTGTTATAAGTGATATATGAAAGGAGATAAGCTTTGAGATATGATAGATCTTGAGTACGAGATATAATGGAATAAGAGGCATATGCAAGGTAAAAAGATCTTTGATATGCGAAGTAAATTGGATTAAGCATTATGTAGTGATTATGAATTGCGACCAAGGATAAGAGGTTGATATATCCATAACCAGTCTATGTGGTCAAGTCTGAGGGTTAATAAAGGTATTTCAAAATACTTCCCCGCCTGAAGACTTGACAGCGTCGATAAGCGCACACTTAACCTATAAATTGAAATCGACAGTCGTAATATATACATTTAAAAATTTGGGTACCTTTACTGGTACGATAAAGAAGTATAGAATTCAATTAATCATGAAGGTTTAAAAATTAAAATTTTATAAAAGCCGTTAATATAAGAAAAAAGGAAATGACGTGGGTTAGCATCTTGAACGGAAGCTATTTCGAAATAACGTTATACGTTTATACGTACATAGGTCAAGGATATGGATGATTGAAATATTTAGTGGAACTCAACTACGTTGAGGTATTTAAAGCTTACCTAGACCGATTGGTTGTCATCTTTAGCGATGATATGTTGATGTATTAGAAGTCCAGGGAAGAGCATGAGTAGCAATTAGAAACTGTCTTACAGAGAAGGTGTTGAGAATTTCTCAAAATGGGCTGCTCAGTTGACACATCTCATTTGGAAAAAGATTGTATACGAGTGGGATGATAAGTATGAAAGTAGCTTTCGTGAGTTTTGGTATATGAAAGTAATAAACTGACCACCGTAATTATTCTCACCATACCCAACAGCTCAGGAGGTTTCTCAGTGTATATGGATACCTCAAAATAAGGATTGGGCTGTGTATTGATGTAAAATGGGAAGATAGTTGCTTATGGATCTAGATAGTTAAAGGATCGTAAGAGAAACTATCCGACCCCTGATTTAGAGTTGGCAGCCTTAGCGTTTTCACTGAAAGTATGGCGCCACCACTTAAATGGTAAGAAATTCTGGGTATGCACTGATCGTAAAAGCCTCGAGTATCTGCTTTCACAGAAAGAGTAGAATATGAGATAACCAAGAGGGTTAGAGCTTCTAAGGAATTATGATCGTGAACATTGTACCACCCAGGAAAGGCTAATGTAATGGTTGATACCTTGAGCAGAAAGAGCCTCGGGATGGTATCACATATGATGGTCAGGGAGCGTGAGCTGCTAGAGCAGTTGTGAACCTTAATAGTGATGTGAATCCCTTCTGATGATGACGGTGATTTTGTGACTGCTAGCCTGTGGTTAGAACCAGATTTGTGTGATCGGATTTGCCAGGCTTAGCGTGATGATCGGTATGGTGTCGATACTGTGGGTCAGATTCAGAAGGGTATAGTGACAGAGTTCACGATGAGTGATGATTATTTACAGAGGTTCAGAGACAGTATAAGTGCTCCCCATGACCACAGTTGATGATATAGTGTTATTGTCAGAAGCTCACTCTTCGGGATATACAGTGCATCCGAGAAGTAATAAATATATCAGAATCTCTGAAAAAAATGGTATTGGTGGTCAGATATGAAAAGAGACATTGTAGAGATTGTAGAGAAGTGTCTCGTATGTCAGCAGATTAAGGTAGAGTACTAGAAGTCTGCAGGATTATTGCAGCCTTTACCTATATCGAGACAGAAATGAGAACAAGTTACCATGAATTTTGTGATGGGTTACAGAGGACCCGGAGGAATCACAAGGCTATCTGGGTGATAGTCGATAGATTGATTAAGTTTACCCACCTTCTGGCTATGGAAATCCCCAGATACTCTGAGTGTGTAGGCGAATTTATATGTAAGAAAGATTGTGAAACATTATATAGCGTTCCAGGGAGCATGGTATCAGATAGGGATTCCCGCTTCACTTCCCGCTTCTGGGAATATTTTTCAGGAAGCTATGGGAACCTGATTATGTGTTAGCACAGCTTCCATCCTCAGACAGATGGTCAATCAGAGAAGACTGTACAAGTTCTGGAGGATGTGATGAGAGTGTGTGCCACTGATTTTATAAGCTCCTGGGATGATCAGTTGTCACTTGAGTATCGGGAAGACTTTATATGAGGCATAGTATGGCCGTAGGGATTATTTCCCGACTTGGATAAGAAGGAGTGGGTGACAAATAGAGAATTGTTTCAAATTGGTAAGACAAACCTCTGAGGATATTCAGTTGATTTGTGAGAGATTAAGAACACCGCAGAGCAGACAGAAAAACTATGCTGACAAGAGACAGAAACCATTAGAAATTCACCAAGGGTGAATCATTATTGTTGGCAGTTACTTGTCTTAAGGACGTAACGAGATTCGGATAGAGATATTAGACAAGTGGGAGATAAGACCTGTAGGTTGGCGTTACCACTTGAATTAACAGGCATCCACAATGTGTCCCATCTTTTGATGCTTCGAAAATACTATCCGGACCCAGCATATGTGATCGGATATGAGTTTCAACAGTTTAGCTCAATGAAAGTATAACACAGGATTGGAAAATCGATTCGGGTACTAAACAGGAAGGAGAAAGTGTTGAGGATTAAGACGATCTCCCTAGTCAAAGTCTGATGGTAGTAGTACACTCCAGAAAAAGTCACTTGAGAATTAAAGAGTATGATGCGATAGACGTACCCGGAGTGGTGTACGGACCCATTTGACTTGGTTCTAATTTGGAGGACCAAATTTCTTAACTAGGGGAGATTGTAAGACCCGATTTTATCGTAAGAGCAAAAAGGGAATGAATATAAATTTTCGAGTGCATTTAAAAATGCAAAAGGATTGAAATGGTATTCCCCAACACGTGCAAGGGCAAAACGGTCAAAAGATCAAAATTCGGTATTAATCGAGACAAGAAAATTTAATTAAAAATATGAGACTTGAGAATCTTGATCAATAACAAAGAAATAATTAAATTTCGGATTTAATTGATCAAGATATGAATTTATTGAAATAAACCGAGATTTTCACTTCGAAAAATAATCCCGAAAATAATTGAAAATTTTACCGGAAAGCTAAAATAATACCGATAAATTCATTTAGTAATTAAATGAATAAAATATAAATTTTTTAAGATATTTGTGGATTTTAATATTATTTTAATGAAAAAATAATATTAAAAATAAGTTATAAATAAATAAATAAATAAAGTAAAAAAAATGAAATGGGAAATATGATTTTGTGAAACAGAGAGAAGAAATAGAAAACGAAGAGGGAAATGGCAAAAACGTGGGTGAGGAACCGAGGGAGTCGGTTCCCTCCGATCCAACGACCACCAGCGAGGCTGAGGGGCCGACGAGGGCCGACGAAGGTAGCTCCACACCAGGCGACCCACCAGCGGTGGCGACGCGCCGTGGAGTCACCGGAGTCGACAGATCGCAAGAGGAAATGCCGCGGGAGAGATACCATGATTCTTCGGTGATGGTGTCGATTTGGTCCAACCCGAGGACCGATTTTGGAAGCCCAGACGTTGGCATGCCGAACGGCGGTGGTGAGGCATCAAGAACCGGTCAGACGGCACCGAAACGACCAAATGATGTCGAACCGGACTGAACCGTTGAATCGAACCGGACTGAACCGACGGTCTGAACCAGGTTAAATCGGACCTGACCGGTTTAGCTAAAAAAGAAAAGGAAAAAAGGAAGAAAAAGGAAAAAAGAAAAAGAGAAAAAGTGGGGGAAAATTCCAGTGATGCAATCGAGCTTCGGGTAAGTCGGTAAGCGATCAAATTGATCGATTTAAATTTTAGAATATTTAATTTAATTAATATTCGACTGAAAGTTTACCCAAAAAATTATGTAAATTGTGTAGCTCGACGATTGACATTAGCCGAGAGCTCGAGACAGTCTCGATTTACGTACTATCATAGAATCTTGGGTAAGTAACCCTTATTTATGACAATTTTGCATCGTTATGCGTGACTGATATTTATCGCATAAATTACGGATTTAAATTCCGCATTTAATGGATTAAATTCTGGAAAATTGGATAAATTGTCGTAAATACTAAATTAAGCTTTTCGAGAGTTTAGAATGAGGCTCAATAAATATTGATGGGCCCAATGAGCCCAATAGGCCCCGATAATGTAAATAAAGTGTGGAAAACGGGTTTAAGGGCGATTAGGGCCCATTATGATGCAATCGGGCCCAATGATTTAAAAATTAAGCCCATAAAATATGAAATACAATTACATATATTGTATTTGACTTGATGAATATTTATCTGCAGTGCCGGAGATTTGATTTGGATTGGAAGCATATCGGACTACGTGACGAGTCATTAGTGGAAAGGTCAAACTGTACAGAAAATGAGGTAAGGGAATTGTATGAGTAGCTAGAGGTAGCTACGCGTATTTTAATAGCTTTTCTATACACTGAAAATGTATGTATACCTTGATTATGTATAATGATCCTAAAAGTGGTTTAAATGATTTTAAGGATTGAAATAGGTGAAAAGACTATTTTACCCCTATTGAAGTTTACCTAAGGATGGTGAAAGCATGACATGCATGAAATGCAAGATTTAAGGACTTTTATGATTAAGGAATTTTATTGGTTTTAATCAAAGCAAAACCATAGATTGGCCAGTAATTGTAAGAATTTCAAAAGATAACACTACGTAGGTGTTATTTATATTTAAATGAAATTTCTTTGGAAAATAGGCCAACTATCAAGTTTATATGGAAACAGATAGTACTGGCATATAGTTCGCACTATATCTGCGTTTGTGAGGGTGCATAAATGTGCTTAAGTGGTTGCTCGCACTGACTTGTGTGACATCATATGCGTGAAATGTGCTAGAGCGGTTGCTCGCACTGATTTTTATTCTTGTGAAATGCATGAGAAGTGCTGGAGCTTAGCTCGCACTCTGTTTTGACATGTTTTGACGTGATATGCATAAAGAGGTGCTGGAGCGATTGCTCGCAGTAGTTTTATGATTTGATATGCATGAGAGGTGCTGGAGCTTAGCTCGCATCCTGTTTTGATATGAAATTTGCATAAAGCCGTGCTGGAGTATAACTTGCACGAGATTTAATGTATTTATGCATAAAGCCGTACTGGAGCATTGCTCGTACGAAGTTTTGATTTACTTGAGCATTCACTTGTACTGGAGCGTTGCTCATACGAAGTTTTGATTTACTTGAGCATTCACTCGTGCTGGAGCGTTGCTCGCACGAAGTTTTATATGGTTTTATAATTCATTTTAAAGCCGTACTGGAGTTTTTCTCGTATGATGTTTTCACTGAGTTTTTATACATATTCGTACTAGAGCAGTGCTCGTACGTGGATTTTACTTGAATTCATAATTATTTTAAGTCGTACTGGAGCGCTGCTCGTACGCATATTTCATTGATTTCTGTGAAACCGTGCTAGAGCTTCGCTCGCACAAGGTTTTCTGATATCATGAATATGCATGGAGCCATGCTAGAGCTTCACTCGCACAGGGATTTATATTACATGCATATAGCCGTGTTAGAGCCTCCTGTAGACTGTGTGTCATAGTGAGATGATATACTCACACGTCCATTCTGAGACAGAGATGATTTGTGTGGATAAGACCTATTACAGACACCCCTAATTGAGCTTAGGTTCACGGAGTACATTGTACCGTGTATGTCACGCGGAGTGTGCTGTACCGTGGGGATTGTTGGAGTGGAGTAGCATTAGCCACGAGGCAGCAAGCATTGCCCTCGTAATCCTGGTGTTATGCTGTTCTGGCGGGTAGGACGACCCACCTCCCGTTTCAGCTGTGATACCCCGCACATTAGGTACCGTGTTGCCAGGGATCACTAGGATATGACCATAGTCCTCAATGTTACTGATATAATCAGCTGTTTGTCTCACATGATATAACTATTGGTCGATAGACCAGGGTAGACCCTAGGAAGGGGTGAGGCCCCCGATTTTATGATTTCTACTATGCTAATACATGTTTTTGAGGATTTTATGATTTGTGACCCTGAAAGAAGGGTAGTTTTATAACCGAAGTTTTACAATGAATTGTTTTACGAGTTGAGATTTGAATTATGAGATACTTAACCCCTTTGGGTTATTTTATACTGCGTTTTTAAATGAAATGATTTAAATGCAGTAGCATGATGTGTTTTTCCATGCTTTAATGATAAATTAATGAAAGGATTATATCTCATGATTTGTTTTATATCGCATGAAATAATGCATGATTTTGATTTAATTCATGCTAAGTATGATTTAATGATGTCACATAAAATGCTATTGATGCATAAGTAGTATGATTTATATATACACGAACAGTTTTATAAATATATGTCATGGATATATGCATGATTTTGTGCTTGAGATTTTAATGAAAAGAAATGGATTTTAAGGGCATGGCATTATGAGTATGTAGATAGTAGAGCTATCTACTTACTTGCATAATTGCCTTACTGAGCATGTGGTTTGCTCACCCTCCTTATTTTTCCATCTTTTCAGAGCACTCGCAAAAATTAGTAAGCGGCTGGGGACTTGCATCTTGGTATTCGTTGTTTCCCATCGAGAGACAGGTATACACATTTGTATAGTTTTGTATCTAAATATGTAATGCACAGTACTATAAACGATTATGATGTCGGGGATGTAAGGATATGTAAATACCATTGTGTATGTATTTAGTTAAAATCAAAAGATAGTAAACTCTGATATGTGAATGTGATTATGGAAATGAAATGGTAAATAGGCGAGAGGTGACTAACACCGAATCATAGCCCAACTATTTGGTAAGATGGTCACAATGAGAGAAAGGTAAGAATTAAATAATAATCGAAAAGCGAAAAATTTACTCTGATTTTTATGTAATTTGGGTCTTGACAACCCTTAGGAGCGACAGAAAGCTAGATGATGAACCACAAGTTAAGTCCAGACCTGAACAACCCATAGTTGAAGAACTCGTTAGTTCTAAAAAAGCAACTCAAAAAGAGTAGGAACCTAAAGATCAGACTGCAAAGGAATCAAAGATAGGTTCTTCTTCATCTATACCTTCTTCTACTTCACAGCCTTCAAAGTCCTCTGATGCTATACATGTTAACACTACATCCTTTCCAGTTAGACCACCAGTACCTTTTCCTCAGAGGTTTCAAAACCAAAAGCTTGACCAACAATTCGCCAAATTTCTTGAGGTTTTTAAGAAACTTCACATCAATATTCCTTTCGCAGATGCTTTAGAGAAAATGCCAAATTATGTGAAGTTTTTGAAGGACATCCTCTCTAGGAAAAGAAGATTGGAAGATTATGAGACAGTGGCTTTAATTGAGGAATGTAGTGCCATTATCCAGAGAAGATTACCCCCCAAGCTCAAGGATCCCAGGAGTTTTACCATACCATGCACTATTGGAAATTTATTCTTTGGTAGAGCCCTGTATGGTTTAGGAGCTAGTATAAATTTGATGTCTTTATCTATCTATCAAAAGTTAGGAATAGGGGATGCCAAGCCCACCACAGTGACCCTCCAGTTGGCTGATCGATCAATTAATTATCCGAAGGGGGTCATTGAGGATGTGTTAGTAAAGGTGGACAAATTTGTTTTCCCTGCAGATTTTTTATTTTAGACATGGAAGAAGACAGGGAAGTCCCCATTATACTAGGCAGACCTTTCCTAGCGATTGGTGGAACCTTAATTGATGTACAAAATGGGGAGTTAACTATGAGAGTCCTAGATCAGGAGGTGATATTTCATGTTTTCAAACCTTTGAAGCTCCCTGATGACTCTCAAGAGTGTTTTAAGATGGATATTGAGGAGGATATAAGGCTTAAGCACAAGAAATCTGAAAAGAATGAGGGAAGTAAATAGAGCTAAGGAGGAGTTAACTGTCAACATTCTGTCACCATTTTGGCTGACCCTCCTACTCTTCGCCCTGCTACTGAGTGTTGCTTTCTTCAGCTACATTTGAAATGGCTATGTTTTTATTTTCACTTTGTATATAGTTCTTTTTCTTTTATGTTGTTTCTTTCTTTGTTTATGTTGCAGATTTCTTTTCCAGCATTACGTTTTCAATCAAGCTTCAGTTGTTCATCATCATCAGAAAGGGGAGTACTCTGTTCTTGAGCTTAAATTCTTATATTATCTGCATGCCGAGGACACTGTGCATTTTAAGTTTGGGGGAGGGGATATCACTTGAGCAATTTTGTGAAAAATTGGAACAATTTTCAAAAAAATTTTGAAAATCTAAGAAAGAATTTTTAAAATTTTTTCGATAATATGAGCTTAAGTTGTTTGATTTTAGGATGATTTAGTGCTTAGCATATAGTTTTCCCATATTCCGATGATATGACCCCATGATTTAGTCTGACTTTGATTAAATAAGAAGCATGATTATAGGAAAAGCATGAAGTTGAATTCTTGAATTTGTCTTAATGCTAATTGTGATTGCCTCATCTTATGCACATGTCATGTCATGAATCGGTATATTTATTTAGAGAAAGCTTATGTGTACATAGGATTGCATTTGTTCAATTAATTTGGTGCATCATATTCTAGAATTTTTTTGATCTAATCTCGAGGTGAAATATTAGATCACACTTAATTAGGGAGATGATTTAGGCCACCTTTGGATTGTTTGAGCCTTTCTAGCCATCCTTGTACATATTTCACCCCTAGTCACCCATCTCAGCCAAATAAGCTTTTCTCTGTAAATACACCGCGCCTGCTTATTTTCTTCCGTAGCTTAAATACTATGTTCCTAAAGCATGAAAAGTCATTGGGATATATTGTGAGCTATATGGGTATTAAGTGATAGTGAAAGAGTATGTATTAAATAAATGAAAGAAAAAGAAAAAGAAAAGAGGAAAGAAGAAAAATACAAAAATAGAATAAAAAGTTTAGTGAAATAAATAAGTTTGGGGGAAATAAATTTGAGCTCTTACATTGAAATCCTAGAAGTAATGCATATTAAGGGGTAATTAAACCTAAATCGACTTTATCATACCTTAGCGCCAGCCTTACATTACAAGCTTAATGAAGTCCTATTGATCTTTGGTTAACTGTGACTACATTAGTGGAGAGAGAAGTGAAAAGCAAACTTATGAGAATGATCACATGTCATTGACTTTGCATTCACTATGTTTGCATAATCTAATCCGGATAATGTACTGTGAAATGACTTAGACATTTTTCACACACTCACGAGGAGTCCAATTTGGGTTAGGACTTATGATTGAATGATTCTGAATGATGGACTTGTAATTGTGAGTCTTTGAGATCATAGTTTGTACTTTTTCTTTAAGGATGATATTAAGAAAATTATTGTGTTTAGTACTTGTTATTCCTACAATTATTTTGTTTTGCTTGAGGACAAGCAAAACCTCAAGTTTGGGGGTGTGATAATTCTATAAAAATAGAATTATTTATGCTTAATTTCTTAATTAATTATTTTAATCCCCAAATTATTTTGTTAATTATCCCCTCATTTTGACTAAAATTATGATGTTTGCAGGTAAATTAAATACGGATGAATTTGGAAAATTTCGGTAGAAAATGGACTAGAATTGAGCTAAAATCGAGATTGCACCATGCAGATAACACGAGCCATGCCACCTAGAACATCTAATTGGACAAGAAGATAGATGACATGGAAATATCTTTTCAAGGACCAATGGTGTGAAGACAAGTGGCCAAACAATGCCAACTCATCAAGGATGGAAAAATTACAATTGTCCCCCTAAGTGTGTGTATAAATAGGAAAGGATGACAATTGAAAATGCATGTAATCTAGAGTAGAATAGTTGTAGATTAAATTTTAAGGATTTACTTTCCTGGTTTTTTTTACTTTCATGTTAGCTCCATCTTTACTTTTATTGTTCAATCCATTTTTATGTTCTTCATTTTCTAGTCTTGGATAATGTTTTTATTTGAAGAACCTCTATTTTTTTTATATAGTTCTCGATTTTGCTTCCTATTTGTAGTTGTTTTGTGTTTTGTTATTGTTCAATGAAGCTCTCGGTTTGTACCTTTAATTTTAATGCTTTCTTGCTACTGTGTCCCTCACATTTATGCACCAGATGTTTTAATTCTTTCATGATAGCTTTTATTTAGTTGATCTCCATTTGCCAATTTTTTTAGTTCCACCTCCTACAGTTTCATTTTCTACTCGGGTCATGTTAATTTAATCATTTTTTTTTCTTACTGCTTCAATCGGGTTATGGAGTCTGGTGGCTTTCTACACTGCATAGAGTGTTGCCGATTGATGGTGTTGTCTCGGTGAAAGTTTCCAGTTTGCTCCTTTGACAGGGACCGATGCTTATCGTCTATTTGCCTCTGTTTTTCTTCCTTGTTACTGTTCATTTTATTTGCGTTTTGTTTCATGTTAAGCTAATTGTTTTCTGCTATTAGGTTGCTATAGATTGATGTTTAGACTGAACCGGGAGTGAGCTGGGCATGCGAGGAACGAGCAGCAATAGCAGTAAAGGATAGAGCAGACCAAGAGTAGTGCATCACTCACAGCACTTGGAAATGGATAGCAAAGCTGCAATTGATAAATAAAGTGCAGCATTGCAGTGCAGTGCAAGAGCAGGACCCTTGCAAGAGAGAGCATGATATCACCTAAAGCAAATCTGGAACCGAGAGCAGTTGGATGCACCTGCTAGCTGGACAGTGGCCTGGAGCTGCACCTGAAGACAGCACGAAATAGCAAATGGTTGCAGGGAATGGAGCCGAGGATGTGTAGAGCAGGTCTCGGCAGGCAGCGGCATGGGCAGAAAATGAAGCTGAAGTGGTTGGTAACGTGTTGTGTGTTGAGTACAAGAAATGATGCTGTGCACGGAACCGAGGCAGAGTTGGTGGAAGCTACAGAGCAGGAGATGGACACGCCTGGGCAGCAAAATGAAACAATGAAGAAGACGTGTACAGTAGTGCAATCGGGACCACTTGGCTGATTTAAGCTTAAGGCCATGTTTGGCCATAATTCAATTTAGCCATTTTATAGTTTAATGCATTTTTATTAGTATTTACATTCCTTGCATTAGTTGTTAAGTAGGTTGATTGTTAAATAGGTTAGTTATAGTGTTTGTTTGTTAATTTAATTGTTAGTTTTAATTTAGTTAATAGTCAATTTTATATTATATGTTTTAGGACATAATTTTAGTCTAGTATTTTATGAGTTGTATTTATAATTAATTTAGATTAAATGAGTTTCATGCATTTTTAATTTAGTCTTCATTTTTATTAGATTTTAGGTTAGTTTAAATTGCAATCTTTATTAGTTTAATTACATGCATATTTTATTAGTTTAATTGTAGTTTAATTAATCTTGTTTTGTTATTTTCATATTTGCACTTTATTTTAATTGCGTTAATGAATTTTTAACTGTTTTAATTATTTTTGTAGGTACTTGCCTTTAATTGCTCGGAGCACTATAAGTAAAGTTGGCTCTGTTTTATTTTCTTTATTTTATAGCTTTTATTATTTTTAGTACTTTTAATTCTAGCTTTGTAGATCACCCATTAAGACTCCATAATTTGCTAGGATATACTTAGAGTAAGATTAACCGGTAGTTAATTAGGCTAACCAACTTCTCTAAGGGACGATAACTTGGGACTCAAATTCCATTATTACTTGTACGACCCGTGCACTTGCGGATAATACGTTTAGTTCGTACCAAGCCACGCACCCAAATAGAGGGCTTGAAGCGAAAAAATGTGCGAGGTAAGCCACGAAAAAAATGTGCAAGGGCTTGAAGTGAAAAATGCGCGAGGTAAGCTACACACCCAAATAGAGGGCTTGATGCGAAAAATGCGCGAGGTAAGCCATGGACCCAAATAAAGGGCTTGAAGCGAAAAATGCACGAGGTAAGCCACGAAGAAAATGTGCAAGGGTTTGAAGCGAAAAATGTGCGAGGTAAGCCATGCACCCAAATAAATGGCTTGAAGCAAAAAATGCGCGAGGTAAGCCACATACACAAATAAAGCGCTTGAAACGAAAATGCGCGAGGTAAGCCATGAAGAAAATGTGCAAGGGCTTGAAGCGAAAAAGCGCGAGGTAAGCCACGCACCCAAGTAGAGGGCTTGAAGCAAAAAATGCGGGAGGTAAGCCACGCATCCAAATAAAGGGCTTGAAGCGAAAAATGCGCATGGGAAGCCACGAAGAAATGTGCAAGGGCTTAAAGCAAAAAATGCGTGATGTAAGCCATGAAGAAATGTGCAAGAGCTTGAAGCGAAAAATGCACGAGGTAAGCCACGAAGAAAAAGTGCAATAGCTTGAAGCGAAAAGTGTGCGAGGTAAGCTATGCACTCAAAGTAAGGGCTTGATGCGCGAGGTAAGCCACGCACTCAAATAAGGGCTTGAGAATTGGACGGCTTGAGAATTTGGTGTCAGAGTCTAGCTTGAGAATTCGACTTCAGAGTCTAACGTGAGGACTTGACCTGAGGCTACGATGTGAATAGATGTGCTATTTTGCAAGATTATACCTAGCGAAAGAGAGGGGAGCAATTATTGTGACTGATAATAATAATAAATAAATAAATAAGCAAAAAAGAGTAATTGGCGTTGGATTCAACCTCAACCTCATCTATATGGTTGTAACATTATCAAGGTAAAAATCAGAATATATATATAGATAAAGAAAGAGAGTTTCAATCATGTACAAACTCATATCTTTAAAAGCACAATCACCATCGACAAGCAGGGTGATAGGTATGATACATGGAACTAAGTCTCTATTTTCTTTACAGAAACTCTGTCAAATTCTCTGGCTGACTTAAGCATCGGAGTGCTTACGGAGGGAACAACCCGTGCGTCCCTCTGATCATTATTTTTCTTGCAGAGCTTTCGGTAGCATGTGACACAAAAATCAAGGCGATGGCGTAAGCAATTCATAATTGTTGTAACCGAGCAACAACAATTATAATAATATTTAAGTTTTGAATGCAATAGGATTTAAAATTTAATTTTAAGTGTAGTGCTTATGTATTTCATTTAAAGTTAGTTTCGAGGTAGACTCATTTTATGCATCTTTAGGATAGTTTTCATTTTAAATTTTAGAAACCCAAAAATATTTTATTTCTCATGCATCATTTAGAATAGATTTTATTATTTATTTATACATTTTATTGATTTAGTAATTATCTAGAGCTGAATATAGTTTAGAGTTACCAAATTAGGCATTTAGGTTTAAAGTTATACTTAGGAATTTTTTAGAATTTTTATTAGAATTTCATTCCATTAGGTCTTAGGTTATATTATTTTGCATTTTTATCAATTAGATTAATCACATACAAATTTTATTTTCATATTAGGATTTTCTAGTTTTAATCGATTTATTTTTTAGTATTTTCTTATAGTTGCATCTTTAGTCAATTTACACTAATTAATTCGAGTTTTAGTATTTTGTTTCTTTTGCAGATTCTCGCTTTTATTTTGCTTGGAGCTCTGTGAGTAATTTTTGCTCTATTTTTCTTTAGTTTAGTGTTTTTATTATTTTCCTTGCTTTCCAGTATTTACAAATTAAACCTTCTAGATCACCCTTTTAATATTCATAATTTGCTAGGATATACTTAGGGTAAAATTAACTGGTACTTATTTAGGCTGACTGTGTTCTCTGTGAGACAATAATCTGGGACTCAGTTCCCTTTATTACTTGTGCAACCCATGCACTTGCGGTATACATGTCTAGTAAGGACGCAATTATGAGAAAATAGTAATTTTCATTATACTATACTGAACTGTATGATATTACTTCAAGCCCGTATTTTGTAGATAGTGTATTTATCTATCTTTCGCTTGATTTTTCATACTGAGCATGTTGAGCTCATCCCTTACTTTACATCCACAGAGTTCCCTCAGTAGCAGAGGTTGATGGGTAGATTTTAATCTGCGGCCATACGTCAGAGGGACACCCTTCTACGCACAAAGGTATACCCTGTTTAGACATGTAATTGGTGTCTAATTTTGTAAGTACAGTAATGCAGTATTGTATCTAAGTCTAGGGGAAATATGTGAACTTAATCTTGTGTAACAAACATTTATTCTGTTTAATTACGAAAAAAAAATTTACTCAGATTTTATATTCAATTTGTTACCATAAAATACATAAGAATGATAATTTACTATGGGAAATAATCATCGACTCTTAGCCCAACTAAGGAAAGAGTAGGAAAATTGGGTCGTTACATTCAGTTTCTCTGTTTTCTTTTCCTTTCAACCTTGTCTTCCTCGGTCTGCCGATTTCCCATTTTTTTCTTCTCCTAACTGAAACCTTCCCATTCAGTCTGTAGTATCCTTCTTCCACTACAACTGTTTCGGTATGTATATATATATATATATATATATATATTTGTATGTACACCACAAAGAAGGCCTTTCCATTTGTCAGGCCCTTCACTCACACGTGACTTTTGCAAAATCACCTCAAATTTTTCACATCTCACTTACCTTTTCTTTTGTCATCGCTGCACACCAATTAGTTGGGCCGTGATTCGATATTAGTTACCCATGCATATTCATTCACAACATACATAGAATTTAATATTCTTTTCTATAATGTAAACTCTTATACATCAATACAAATACTTATACATATACATCTCGACTGTACAATCGTTTACATAACTGTGCTTTTACATTGTTTAGTACAAAATGTTTCAACTTGTGTATACCTTGTGTAAGATGGATAAGCAGCGGATCAAAATCTACCAGTCCTCAGCCGTGTCCACCTACTGTGGATGCTCTGTAAAGAGGGAAATAAAAAGGAGGTGAGCTCACAGCTCAGTAAGGAAATCAGGCAAGCAAGTAGGTAACTGCACTATCTACAAAATACTATGCTCATGCCTTGAAATCATTTCCTTATCTATTCGTATCTAAAGCATCCATCCTACTTAAGGCTCTTATGCAATATATATAGATACAAAACATCAATTATAAAACTGGAAATATGATGATTTAACAACTTCAGCAGTTTATGCAAAATATTGCATCTCTCATGTAATTTCACACAAATCACATTTATCATGTCATTTTACATAAATCACATTTATCATTTCATTCATTTAAACAAAATAATATGGCATTCAGCATGTTCAAAACACATGGAAATCTGGGCCTCACCCATCCTTCGGGTTACCTTTTCACAACTCATAAATTCACATGTTCAGGTTATAAAACCATGTGATAGTTCAATCAAGAAACTCAATTACATTGCATGAAAAGAAAATGAGATAAGCAACTACATGTTCCGAGATTATGATCATAACTCATTTTTCGTGATCCCACGCTACACAGTACTCGATGTGCGAGGTCTCATAATTGCTGTAACGGGAGGTGGGTTAAATCTCTACCGTTAGCTTTCAACTGAGGACCTGATCCTGGAGCACACCAGATCCCACTGGATCCCGCTCCCACTGCTAACCAGTCCTATCCAAGTACATTCAAGTACTCACGGTATAACATACTCCATGTGACATACACGGTACATAGTACTCCATGGACCCTATCTCAAGGTGGGATGCTTGCCATGAGTCTTAGTCCTCTTACCTTAGATTGTGAGATCTGAGAATTTCAGACATATTTATTGATGTAATAATAATTTGAAGTGTAATTAATGGGACTAAGTAAATTGTGGGAATTATAATTGGAGACTTATGTGTTAAGTGTGTAAAATGAGCATGAAGCATGAGGACAGATCGATCTGGGAGAAGGAGAGATCGATCTGGTGAGTTAAAACTGACGAGGAAGGAGGAAATTTGAGAAGCAGATCGATCTCCAATGGAAGAGATCGATCCCCTTATGAATCTGTTTGAGAAGGGATCGATCTCATGAGGAAGAGATCGATCTCCAAATGAATCTGTTTGAAGGCAGATCGATCTCATGAGGAAGAGATCGATCTCCAAATGCTTCTGTTTGGAAGAAGATCGATCTCCTCAAGGCACAGATCGATCTCATAAAGCCATAAAGAGATCGATCTCACCCCTCGACAGATCGATCTCCTAGGCATAAAATTGCCCAGATCGCCCCCAAAATTCAAACACAGATCGATCTCATCAAGAGGCAGATCGATCTCCTACCTCCAGTCTATATAAGGAACCCGTGTCTTCTCCTGGAATCTTACTTTCTCTCTCTTTCAAACCTCCATTTTTCCGAAAACGTAGTTCCTCACTCCTCCAAATCCCCCATTTCCGACCGAATCAGCTATTGTGGTAAGAAGGAAAGTTGTTCCTCATCAAAGGGAGAACAACATACTTGGAAATCGAAGGACGAATCGGATCGAGGCGTGAGTTGTGCGTCTCACAAGCTTTGGGTAATTTCTAAACCTCGATCTTGATATTTGAGTTGATTTCGATGTTATTGGTGGTTGAATGTGTGTTGAAATGGTTGAAAGATGACTAGGGAGTGATTAAATTTCAATGTGGTAGGAGTGATATGTATATTGAGAATTTTGGTGAATTTAGGAAATTGTGAGTTATAAATGGAAATTGGACAATGTGGAGAATCAGCCTAGATAATTGGTTTTAGAGATATAGAACGCCGAGATATTGAAAATGATGTTGTAGTTTAGGGTTGAGTTGCGAGAACCAAGAGAATTGAGGTGTTATGAGCAACTATGCTCGATTTTGAGAATTGTGGCTTATGAGAATTAAGTATTGATGTTTTAACATCGTTTGGACAGCTCGGGAGTTCCAGAGTGGAATGCGAGACTAGTCCGTGATACGGGGGAAACGATTGCACTATACGAGGTGCAAAGAGGTAAGGGAAATCTAAACCATTTGTGTATGTGATTTGTAAACTGTTATAGCATGATTTATGATTTATAAACAAGCATGTTGAGAGTTTTGTGTTGAGATTTGAACTGCACACGATTTTATAGCCGGTTGGGGCCCAATGTTTTATGAGTTTATAACTGGGCTCTACGTTAAGGCAACATTGAGATTTGAGAAATGTGTGCGTGTGCTTTGCCGGTTAGAACTCGGTTTTATTACGTTTTGTGTTGAGTACAAAACGATTTCAAATGAGTTTTATGAGAGAAAAACCATTACGAGTTCTACGTGAAGGCAAACCTGTCTTATGTGATAAGACTTGGGTGTGTAGTTGTGAGTACACATCGGGCATTGCTCTGGTAGCATGTAAGCCCGAATTCTTCTCCGTTCTGGTAACGTTGAGAAACCCATTGGTGGCTGTGCCACGTATACCCCATTGGTGGCTGTGCCACGTTGAGAAAACCCATTGGTGGCTGTGCCACTTATACCCCATCGGTGGCTGTGCCACGTATACCCCATTGGTGGCTGTGCCACGTTGAGAAAACCCATTGGTGGCTGTGCCACGTATACCCCGTCGGTGGCTGTGCCACGTATACCCCATTGGTGGCTGTGCCACGTTGAGAAAACCCATTGGTGGCTGTGCCACGTATACCCCATTGGTGGCTGTGCCACGTTGAGAAACCCCATTCTGTGGCTATGCCACGTGAGAATTAAATCAGTGGCTTTGCCACGTGTGTATTGTGGCTATGCCACGTGAGAAAATAATTCAGTGGCTTTGCCACGTGTGTATTGTGGCTATGCCACGTGTGATTTTAAACCAGTGGCTATGCCACGTTATTTGAGAAAGCGTTTAACGCGTATTTTCACATGCTTTGTTTTGCTCTAGAGTGAGCCTTTTTACTTCATGTTTTCACATGACTTGACACATGAGAGTGTCGTTTTGAGTATTTTCATGCTATGGTTTTCAAATGAGTTTCACATACAAATAAATGCTTTGTGATGTGCATTTTGGTTTATGAAATGAGTCCCCTACCCCCCTTACTGAGCGATTTAGAAGCTCACCCTGTTTTTCTTTCCCCCCCAGAGTTCTTCAAGTGAATAAGGACTTCCCTGCGACGTACGGAGTAGTGGCTAGTGGAGGATCCGAGCTCCAGGCTATATAATTTGTACTTTGAGGTATATTTATCTTTTCATGTACCCAGACTATTAATGTATTTGCAGACACTTGATGTATGACATTAAATGGGATGTATTAGGATTAATTGACTTGTAATCGAGTAATGGGTATAATACAATATTTATTATATCATGATGAGATCCTGAGGCATGATAATTATGATGATGTATGACACTGCACAGGAATGCACTCTTTATTTGTGAATTAACGAGTAAAAAGTTTTAAATTAGCCCTATTTTCCGCATTTTCGGGGCGTGACATAGATATACCTCATAGTCGGGATGCTTGCCATAAGTCTTAGTCCACATACTATGGGTTGTTTCAATAGCCCTCGGCCATATCTCAAAATAATGCACGTGTGAGCATATAATATTGGTGCGACACATAGTCAGCACAGGCTCTCAACACGGTTGTTTCATGCTCTTTTCAAAATTGGTACGTGCGAGTAAACTCCCAACATGACTATATCACAATGATATAACTCTAGTACGAGTAATGCTCCCAACACTATGTTATGCAAAAACATGAGTATGAGCAAAGTTCCCAATACTCTATAATGCATCAATAATGAAAACTGAGTACGAGCTAAGCTCCCAATACTCTATCATGTAAAACTGAGTATGAGCAAAGCTCCTAATACTCTATAATGAATCAATCAATAAATCTGAGTTCGAGCAATGCTCCCGGTACTCTAACATGCATAAATCGCATTTAAAATTTAGTACGAGAATACACTCAAGTATTATGTGATGTATATCTCAAAATATACTGCGAGTATTCTCTAGCACTTATGGTTTACACACAAACCCTGATAGATGGCTCTTCAAATCATAATTCACCCAATTAAATCAAATCGGCACTCAAGTGTGCTGTTTTCGTTTATACATGAAAACATTAGCCATTCTATCATGCATCTATGAATTTCAGTCACAACATGCTTCTAAGGTCTTTTCACCCTATTTTTTGATTAAATCACACTTTATCTCATCAATTTCTATCACAACATGTCTATACACGGGAATTCATATAGAATATAGTATCAAAATTCTATTCGAAATATGTGTAGCTATCTCTAGCTACTCACGAAATTCCCTTGCCTCAAATCATGTCAAGTGACCTCACTTCCTTAGTGCTGTTCACTCTTGCAGTCCGATCAGTTTCCACTGTGATTTCTGAAGCTGTTATAATTATCTACGTTAGTATACCATAATATACGTGATTCATTTGAAAAATCTCAATTCAATTCATCAATCTCATCACTTTCTTCCATTATGGTATTATACTATATTTTTCATATATCTATCTTCATATCTCCTCATTTCCAATTTATGCATTTCATAAAACCACCTTACAATCTCCCATACATGCATATTCCATCACTTAAATACCACTTTCTCACTTCCATGACAATAGCTAGGTTATGGATATTTTTCATGATCCTTTTGTTTTCAACAATTTATACAAATACCAATTAACTCACCAATACAACTAGATTAACATATATAAACTTGGTGCATTGAATCTTACCTAGCTGAAATTTTCCTCTTTTTTCTCCAAAATTGGTAAAATCCTCCTCGCTTCTTCAATCTTTAATTCCAACTTCTTGCTTCTAAATATGTTGCTCTCCTCTTGATTAAGAACAACTTTGCTTATCTAAATCTCACTCAAAACTGATTGAAAGATGAAGTTTTCTGGATTAGAAATGTTAGGTTTAGCTTTAGGTTTTAAATGGAATAGTGCTTCTCGTGAAACAGAGGTTGCAGAGGTCTAGTATTTATAGAATTGGCTCTTAGAGATCGATCTGCCAACTACATGAGATCGATCTTCCCTACAATTTTCTACTCAAAAATTGACCTTTCAAGTTGATGAGATCGATCTGCCCTTAAGTATGAGATCGATCTGCATTACTCAGAACCTTAAGGAGATCGATCTGGCCTTGTAATGAGATCAATCTGTTGCAACCTGAGCCTTATGGAAATTGATCTACTTCAGCTAGAACTTGCTCAAGATCGATCTGCATCATTGAGGGATCGATCTACTCTTGTGAAGGGATCGATCTGCCTCTTGCAGATGTTGTGATATTACATATTCAACCTATGAGATCGATCTCTATTGCCAATGAGATCGATCTGCTCCCCTTTAGAAGCAGTTCTGCTGCAACTTTCATCCCAAAATCGTTGTTACATTGGTATTTGATTTACTTAACCATCCATTTTACATTTCATACACATTGGAAACTTAAATACATTCATTCCTTATTATTTATATCAATTGTGACTTGTCCATACATCACAATATCATAAGGAGTACGTATTAAATTACGGGTCTTACAATTCTCCCCACCTTAATAAATTTGGTCCTCCAAATTAGAACCAAGTTACTCTTCAAACAACTGGGGATATCTCTCCCACATCAGACTCTCTAGCTTCCAAGTAGCCTCTTCTGAAGTGTGATGCTGCTAGAGAATCTTTACTAACCCGATGGTCTTATTTCTCAAGAGTTTCTCCTTTTTATCTAGTATCAGTATTGATTTCTCTGTATATGTCAAATCATCTTTGAGCTCCAATGGCTTATATTGAATCACATGATTTGGATCTGGATATTATGCACTTCCGATAATTTCGATGGCAAAGCTAATCTGTATGTCTTATCTCCCACTCTGTCTAGTATCTCAAAGTGTCCAATGCAGCGAGGACTCAATTTACAGCTCTTCCCAAATCTCGTTGTACCCTTGGAAGGAGAAACCTTCAGAAATACTAAATCACCAATTGCAAACTCAAGTGGTCTCCATCTCTTGTCAGCATAGCTTTTTTATCTACTCTAAGCTGCCCTCAATCTCTCAACAATCAACCGAACATCCTCAGAGGCCTGTATAACCCAGTCAGGAGCAAAAAAATTTATGTCACCCACTTCTTCCTAATCGATAGGGGAACGACATCTACGACCATATAAAGCTTCATACGGTGCCATTCTAATACTCGCATGATAACTGTTGTTGTAGGCAAATTCGGCTAGTGGCAAATGATTATCTCAAGAGCCGCTAAAATCCAGCACACACGCTCTCAACATATCCTCTAGAGTCTATATAATCCTCTCTGACTGACCATCTGTCTGAGGATGAAAAGCGGTGCTCAAACTCAACTGGGTTCCCAAGGCTTCCTGAAAATGTTCCCAACAGTGGGAAGTGAAGCGAGAATCCTTATTCGAGATAATGCTCACTAGAATATCATGTAACCTCACTACCTCGCGTACATACAACTCTGTCAATGAACTCAGAGTAGTGATAGCTCTCATAGCTAGAAAGTGGGTTGACTTTATCAGTCTATCAACGATCACCCATATCGCATCGTGATTCCTCCAGGTCCTTAGTAAACCCATCATGAAACCCATGGTGATATTCTCTCATTTCCATGTCGGTATAGGTAGAGACTGCAATAGCCCTGTAGGTTTCTGATGCTCTACCTTCACTTGCTAACATACGAGACATCTTACCACAAATTTTGCCACATCAGTACACCTTCCAAAGATTTTGATACATCTTATTACTCCCCGGATGTAGCGTATACCTCAATGAATGAGCTTCCATCAATATCAATCTCCTAAGTTTTGGGTCCTTGAGAATGCACAATCTGCCTCTTAACCTCAGAAGTCTATCAGAACTTATCTCAAAATCGGTCACTATGCCATTCTGTATCTGACTACTCATGTCAATGCAATACGGATCAGTCTGCTTGTGAGACCCTATTTATGTATAATTGTAAAATGTACATAGAAATGTAAATGGAGTTATACTATGAATTCATAAGTGAAGTATATGTAATGTAAGTCCATAAGATTATGTACACACTTGTAATAAGAGTTGTGATTATACATACAAGTTACATTATGAATGAGTATGAAGAAATGGACTTAAGCATGTGAAAAATGTGAATGGGATAGAATATGAGTAGAGTGGTAAAATGGAAGGAAGATTTACATAAGTTGTGCACTTCCATTTGGTTTATATTAAGTACCTTTGATCATACAAGGATTCTACACAAGTTTTAATGTGTATGAAGTATTATGGGATATCATTTTCAAGTCTTAAAGATGATTGGATGAGAAAATGACCATGGCAGCAAATTAAGGATGTTTTGGTATAAGTTTCTGCAGGAAACTGCAGCAAAGTCTGGAAATTATGAAGGTCAGATCGATCTCATAGGATGAGAGATCGATCTGGATGAGCCAAAATGCTTGTATTTGAGCAAAGGAATAGGGCAGATCGATCTCCAATGGGGTAAGATCGATCTCCTAAACATTTTGTACCGAAAAGATCGATCCTTAAGCACATATATCGATCTCCTTAGCTCTCTTTTTGGAGCAGATCGATCTCAAGCTTCGACAGATCGATCTCATGCTTAAAATGCCGTGAAAAAGAGGAATTTAAAGGGACTAGATCGATCACCTCCTTGTGCAGATCGATCTTCTCAAGTTATTTCTAAAAAAAGGGCGATGAAAATCTACAGATTTCGGGACAAAACCATTTCCTTCCCTTTCCAACCCAAAACCTAGTTTTCTCTCTCTAAATCCAACCATTTTCTAGGAGATTTGAGGGGAGACTAGTAGAGGCAAAGTTGTTCACATCAAGGAGAAGAACAACATAGTTTGAAGGCATTTCCCCATTTGTTGGATAGAAGGAACAAAGGGCATTTCTAATTGGAGCAAAGAGGAAATCCAAAGAGGTAAGTTTCTAATGCACAAATCCAAGTACATTTGTTTAGTTGATGATTATGAAGTTGATTTGGGTGTGGACATTGTGGGTAGAACGACCTAGAATGCCATGAAATGAATATAACCTAGAAATGGGTTAGTGTGAGAAGTGAAATGTGGTGGAATAAATGATGAATGGGATATCTTGAGATGATAATGGTGTTGAGGAGATAATTTTAAGATAATAATATGGAATAAATAGAGAGGCATACCCAAAAAGGGGCAAGATGAGCGTTTAAGGCATTGGGTGGAATATATAGTTGAATGAGAGTTAGTAATACTAACTCGAACATATGATGTTTAAATTGCAGCATCCGAGGATACACCAGAGCGAGTTGAGCCAAGAGTGTGAGAAGCTAAGAGGAAAAGAGTCACACCAAGTAAAGCAAGGTAAGGGAATTGTGTGGACTCTTAGAGATATCTGTGCGCAATTTGGGTGCTTAAATGCTTTGCTAGAATGCATGAGATGTTGGGAAATGAAATTGGGTGATTGAAGGGAAAAAGTTGGGTGTTTGAGAAATGTGCACGAAAACAAAAACATATTGCTTTGAAAATCATGTTTTATTGCTTTTTAGCAAAGGATTGGTAGGTTGGCTAACATTTGAAATGAATTGCAAAAGAAATGAGTTGTTTTGGTTTGTTAACCATACTTTGCAAATAATTAAGCCACCTATATTATTTTCGTGAGAATGAAAGCGTGCTAGAGTATGACTCGCACGAGATTTGATGTGTTTTATACACATGAGTGCTAGAGCGTAGCTCGCACTAGTTTTCACATGGGTTTCATACTGGTTTTGGCATGATGCTTAGAGCTTAGCTCGCACTAGATACCCACCTTATTTGTTGCCGTGCTTGGAGCTTCGGGTAGACTGGATGTCAACTCGATTAAATAGGCTCACACATGCATTATTTTTACACGATGATTAGCCGTGTTAAGACCTTCGGTTAGAAAAGAGGTCGTACCGATTAAATGGCTCACACGTTCGTTTTGAGATGTGGCGTGATATGATGTGTTGATTGGGTCTATGGAGTACGTTGTACCGTGCATGTAGCATGGAGTACGTTGTACCGTGCATGTAGCATGGAGTACGTTGTACCGTGTTGAGATGTGATGTGTCGTCTTCATACGAGATCTGCTATGGACCGGCAGGCAGGATTTGACCCACCTCCCATATGGAAGGAGATAGTGGTGATATCCCGCACACCTGATCGTGTAGCCGGTATCACAGGTTATAGCCATAGACCTTGAGGTTATTACCTATTATTGAATTGCCTATCTCACATGTCTATTTCTTTAAGAATAAATCCATGTTTGAAATGATTTGTGGGTCAGGATAGTCTGAGGGAGGGACTGAGACTTGACAAGTGTGGACTTGTTTTGATATATCGATGTTAATGGTTTTTAAAGTGCACGAATGCATGATGTTTAATGCCATGCTTTATTGTGAAAAATGCATGATGGTTAATGTCATGCTTATTTAAGAAAACGCATGATGGTTAATGCCATGCTTATTTGAGAAAACGCATGATGGGTAATGCCATGCTTTATTATGAATTATACATGATGATTTATACCATGCTTTGAATTGAACTGTGCACTGGATTTTAATAGCATGAATGCTTTACATACCATTAACACAATCATACACTCATGTTTTGAGATAAATGATGAACTAAATGCTTTTGAGCATGGCATCACGATCATGTAGATAGTGCAGTATCTACCTGTTCGTATGATTGCCTTACTGAGCGTGTGGTTTGCTCACCCCCCTTTATTTTCCCCTTCTCTACAGAGTGTTGAGTATAGATTGAGCGTGACTGGAGGCTTTCCCTTTTGGTATCCATCCCATCGCTAAAGGTATACATACTGGAATTATTTTATATCTAAACTAGACATAGCACAGTAGCATTTTGTAAGTAACTATTTTGTATGTAAAGCAATATAAACACTTGTAAACAGTAACTTTGATATATTTATAAAAGTGTTTACTTCTAAAATTATATTGCAAATTTAATTGTTATGGATGTATGAGGTAAACATTGATACACAGCCCAACTATTGAGGAGAGTTTCTATTCACGATTGAGGTAAGGGCGAATAATAAATGATGTATGAAAATGCAAAAAATTTGTATGTATTTTGGTAAGTGAGGGTCGTGACAGAAGTTGGTATCAGAGCTTGAGTTGGTCTGACGTGTGTCGCGTCTAAAATACTTAATAAGTTGGAAAATTACATCCTCATGTTACTGTGCTTGTTTAGATACAATTGTGTGTGTGTCGATGGGTTGACTAAGTAATTGGTTGTGAATGTAGGGAATTGAGTAATTATGCCTAATGCCAGTCGCGATAAAGGGATGAGAGCATAGGCTCGAAGCCGTAGAGGTAGGCCTAGGGGTAATGCTGTGCCAGAAACCTACGAGGTTCAGGATGATATTGAAGTGGAGGCTGAGGTTAGCACGCTCCATAGGGTCTAGAGGAGAGGCCCGAGAGTACTGAGGCTCACTTCGTGAGGATTGAGTGAAGCATTGAGATGATATTGGAGTTGGTCACCCAATCCTTACCTGGAGTTGGCGGTAGATAGAGTCCCGCTACACAGGGTGATACCGAGCAGGCAGCAACTCCTGAGGCACGGGCAAAGGAATCCCAGAGGCCATAGACGACAGATACCCCACCCACACAGGATGTGCCTATGCCGGTTACTACACCGGGCAATAGAGGTTGGAGATATGGATGTGATTTGGATAGATTGCAGCAATTCCAAAAGTTTGGACCGCCGTCTTTCAGCGAAATTAAGGACCCAGTGGCAGCTGAGGATTGGATTAGTGAAATCAAGAAGTTGTATAGGTTCTTCGAGTGCACTACCACCGAGATGGTAGTGTTTGCCGCTTTTATGCTGAAGGGATCAACAGAACATTGGTGGAAATCCACCAGGCCTATTTTGAGAGCCCGACATACTGAGATCAGCTGGGATATATTTTTGGAGGCCTTCCAGAGATAATACGTTTCGGACACCGCACAGCATAAGATGAAAAGGACATTTTTGGGACTGACCCAAAGGAGTAGGACCGTGGATGAGTACGAGATGACTTTTATCTCCTTGGGCAGGTATGATCCCAACACTATGAGTAATGAGGTCGAGAAGATCTAAACATTTATGGATGGATTGAGACCGACCATCAGGTCCAGATTGGTTACCCTGGATATACCGACCTGTGAGGAGGCAGTGCGCAGTGCGTAATTGTGTGAACAAGATGTTGATAGAATCGCCTCAGAGTTTGGAAAGGTTGGTAAGATGAGGGACAGAGATAAGAAGAGACCAATGATGGATAGAGGCTTCAGTTATAAAGGAAGTAAGAGATTCTCTGGAAAGAGGCCGAGGATTAATGAGATCTGGGAGAGGACAGTTAATACTCCCATGTATCCGGTCATTACTCTAGCTAAGGGAATTGTGATTGGAGGGCCAAGGCCTACGACAGAGCAGTACGGTAAGTGTTGTAGGTACCATGGTACTCGACCATGTTATGGACCTCAGGTAGTATGCTTTAGATTTAGGAAGTCAGGGCACAAAATCAGAGATTGCCCATAGATAATAGAGAGAGCCCCACAGAAGGACAGGGAGCCAAAGAGAGCTCCAGTTGGGACAACTACTCCAAGAAGGAGGGCTACAACTGAGGAAAAGGGGAAGCAAGCAGTGGGTGTGAGCAGAGGACGAGTGCACGCACTGGACCAGGACACTGCGGATCAGTCATCGAATGTGGTAAAAGGTACCATCCAAATCTTTTATTTAGAAGCTTATGCACTGTTTGATCCTGGTGCCACGCATTCCTTTATTTCGCCATCCTTTGCATGTAAATTGTTTAAGCATGTAAAACCCACGCTGCTTGATAAGATGTTGTTAATATCTACCCTTATGAATGATAGTCAGTTGACTGAGCATGTATATAGAGATTGTAAGATGAGGATAGGAGGTAAAGAAATGGCAGTCGATTTAATTTTACTAAATATGGGTGATTTTGATGTGATCCTAGGAATGGATTGGTTGGCTACCAATCATGTTGTTATAGATTTTCATGCAAAATCTTTAATGTTTCCAAAGTTATACAAACTTGTAGTAAATTTTGTGAAATGAAATTTAAAAACATGATTATTATAAGTGTGATGAGTACAATCTTGATACACGATGTATGAAAGATAAATCTGTTTATAAATCTTATGTGTGAATGTGATGATTTATGTTACTAATGATGGAAAGAATAATGTGAAGGGTTCATCGCCTATGTGATTGAGACGGATAAGGCACGTACGAAATTGGGAGACATTCTAATGGTTAAGGAGTTTCCAGATGTCTTTCCAGATGAGTTACCGGGGTTACCTCCAGATAGGGAGATGGAGTTTGGTATAGACTTGGCACTTGGTACAGAGCCGTTATCCGAGCCACCGTACAGAATGGCTCAAGTTGAGTTGGAAGAACTAAGGAAACAATTACAAAAGTTGCTAGAGAAGGGATTCATCAGGCCGAGTGTCTCACCTTGGGGAGCACCGGTTCTGTTTGTAAGGAAGAAGGATGGAAGTCTCCGACTGTGTATAGATTACCGATTGTTGAATAAGGCCGCCATCAAGAATAAGTATCCCCTTCCACGCATCGATGACTTATTGGATCAGCTTAAGGGAGTACAAGTCTTTTCCAAGATAGATCTGAGATCAAGGTACCATCAGTTGAAGATACGGAGTTGAGATGTACCCAAGAAAGCTTTTCGCACCCGGTATGGACATTATGAGTTTATGGTTATGCCATTTGGGTTGACGAATGCTCCCGCGGCTTTTATGTCGTTAATGAATGAGGTATTCCACCAGTATTTAAATCGATTTGTGATCGTGTTCATTGATGATATACTGGTATACTCAAGGTTTATAGAGGAGCATGAAAGGCATCTAAGGATAGTGCTACAGACCCTTCGAGAGAAGAAGTTGTACGCTAAACTCAGTAAGTGCGACTTTTGGTTGGAACAGATCTCTTTTCTGGGTCACATAGTATCAAAGGATGGAGTATCAGTGGATCCATCTAAGATTGAGGTCGTAGTTCAGTGGCAGAGACCCCAGACAGTGACAGATATCAGAAGTTTCCTGGGCTTAACTGGGTATTACCGAAGGTTTGTATAAGGATTTGCTCATTTGAAACGTCTAACAAGAAAGAATGTTAAAATTGTGTGGGACAATAAGTGTAAGGAAAGCTTTGAGGAGTTGAAAAGGAGATTAACTACAGCTCCGATACTCACTATTCCTACCAGCTCAGGAGGTTTCTCGGTGTATACGGATGCTTCACACCTAGGACTGGGCTGTGTATTGATACAGGATGGGAAGGTAGTTGCATATGGATTAAGACAGTTAAAGGATCATGAGAGGAACTACTAGACCCATGACTTGGAGTTGGCAGTCATAGTGTTTGCATTAAAAATATGGCACCACTATCTTTATGGTGAGAGATTTCAGATCTACATAGATCATAAGAGCCTTAAGTACCTATTCTCACAAAAAGAGTTGAACATGAGACAAATAAGATGGCTCGAGCTATTAAAGGATTATGATTGTGAGATCTTATACCACCCGGGCAAAGCGAATGTGGTTACTGATGCATTGAGTAGGAAGCATCTCGAGATGGTATCATTCATGATGGCAGGGAACACGAGTTGTTGGAACAGTTCACAAACCTTAGTTTGGATATGACCCCGCCTGACGCTGATAGTGGATTTATGATAGCTAGCCTGCAGTTGGAACCGAATCTGGTAGATCAAATCCGACAGGCTCAACGAGTTGATCAGCAGTGTAGTGATATAGTCGGGCAGATACAGAGGGGTACAGAGATAGACTTTGGATACGGTGGTTTCGATATAGGTTCAGTACCAAGCACCAAGTCTATACAGAACTCCATCTCTCTATCTGGTGGTAACCCTGGCAATTCATCTGGAAAGACATCTGGGAATTCACTAACCACAGAAATATCTACCAACTCCAGATGTACCTTATCCGTATCAACCACCTACGCAATAAAGCCTTCAACATATTCATTTCTCAGTCAGCATTGTACATTGTCAATTACATCCATAACTACTACTTTTATTTCTTTTCAACAAACTTTATAACATATTTTTTAGGGTTAGGAAACATAATTGTCTTAGCGTAACAATCTAAAACAACATGGTTTGACAATAACCAATCCATTCCTAAAATGACATTAAAATCGCTCATACTTAACAATATCAGATTGGCTGTCATATCCTTATCCCCTACTCTCAGCTTACAATCATTTAACACATATTCCACTAGCTGACTATTATCTATAGGCGTATTAATCAACATCATCCTACTCAAAGGTGTACACTCTACATGCTTTGCTAACTTACATGCAAATGAAGGCGATACAAATGAATGCGTGGCACCAGGATCAATTAAAACATGTGCTTCTAAATCATATATCAGGATGTTACCTTTAATCACATCCGATTAAGCATCAGCTGTCCCCTGGTCCAAGGCATGCACTCGCCCTTGTCCAATTACCTTCTTGCCTTTCTCTTCCGCTATCGTTCCCCTCCTCGAAGTAAACATATCCGCTGGAGCTCTCTCAGGCACCTTGCCCTTTTGTGGGCCAATATCTATAACCTCTTGGCAAACTCTGGCTATGTGTCTTGGCTTCCCACATCTGAAGCACAAACCGCTAGAAATAGGACAAGGTCTACCTCAATGGAATCTACCACATCTACTGCACTGCTCAGTGGTAGGCCTCGATCATCCAATCACTACTCCTCTAGCTGGAGCTATAGCTGGGTATGCAGGAGATCTGACAATCTTCTCCAGTACTTCCTCTATCCTTAGTCTCTGACCGAAAAGTCTCCTTTCTCCTCGATATCTGAAACCTCGAGCACTGTCACTCATCGGTCTCTTCCTATCTCTGTCTCTACCTTTTCCCATTATTCTGAACTCTGAGACATTCCTCTCATAATCATGTTCATAGAGTTGCGCCCTACGCACTGCCTCATCATAGGTAGAGATGTCGAATGGAACCAGTTTAGACTGTAATACTGGTTTTAGTCCATCTATGAATCTGTGAACCTTCCTAGTCTCGCTACTTATGGTGTCAGATTCATATCTCCCCAGGAATAAAAATCTAGTCTCATACTCGTCCACTGAATGACTCCCCTGGCTTAACCCTAAAAATTCAGCTTGCAACCTCCGCTGAGCCGTATCTGAAACAAACTGCCTCCTGAAGGCATCCAGAAATATCTCTCAACTGATCTCTGTATGTCGGGCTCTCAATATGGGTCGGGTGGACTTCCACCAATACTCTATCGTCCCCTTCAGTAGGAATGCAGCAAATGTGACCATATCTGAAGTCGTACACTCAAAGAATCCGTACAACTTCTCCATCTCTCCTATCCACTCCTCCACCAAAACTGGGTCCTTAATCCCACGAAAAGTTGGAGGTCTAAGCTTTTGGAATTGTCGGAGTCTACCAAGATCACAACAATACCCCAAAGAATTACCGCTCTATCGTGGAGTAACATGAGACGGCATATCTGGAACTGGTGGGGGTGTAGGTGTATCAGGTGCAGCGGCCTCTCTAGGCCAGTCTCTGCATCCTGTCCCTGTCCTCCTGGCATAGTCTGTGCTAGTATCTCTACTATAGTCTCAAGGCGACGCTCTAGTCTCTCGAAACTTGCCTCGGTACTCTCTGGTACCTCAGTGGGACCTATAGTATCATCTTAGGTCTCTGGCCTACCTTTACAGCCTCGAGCCCTACCTCATCCCCTCTACCACAGCGAGTATTAACCATAACGGTTAAATCCCTGCATTTATAACCATTAATTAATATGATTTTCCATATCGCATACACAATTGTAACTGAACAAAATACAGTATTATGGGGATGTACACTTTCCTAATTACTAATATCGATTCACATCAGACCAACATTGCTCTAATACCATTCTGTCATGCCTTTCACTCACACGTGACTTCTCCAAAATCACTTCAAATTTTTCAAATCTCACTTCCCTTTTCTTTTGTCATGGCTCCACACCAATTAGTTAGACTGTGATTCGATATTAGTCACCCATTCACATTCATTCACAACATACATAGAATTTAATATTCTTTTCTATAATGTAAACTCTTATAAATTAATACAAATACTTGTACATATACATCCCGACCGTACAATCATTTACATAACTGTGCTTTTACATTGTTCAGTACAAAATCTTTCAACTTGTGTATACCTTGTGTAAGATGGATAAGCAGCGGATCAAAGTCTACCAATCCTCAGCCGTGTCCACTTACTGTGGACGCTCTGTAAAGAGGGAAATAAAAAGGGGGTGAACTCACAGCTCACTAAGGAAATCAGGCAAAAAAGTAGATAATCGGACTATCTACAAAATACTATACTCATGCCTTGAAATAATTTCCTTATCTATTCGTATCTAAAGCATGCATCCTGCTTAAAGCGCCTATGCAATATATATATACAAAACATCAGTTATAGAACTGGAAATATGCTGGTTTAACAACCTCAGCAGTTTATGAAAAATATTGCATTTCTCATGTAATTTCACACAAAACACATTTATCATGCCATTCATTTAAATCAAAATAATATGGCATTCAGCATGTTCAAAAACATGGAAATCTGGGCCACACCCATCCTTCGGGTTACCCTTTCACAACTCACAGATTCAGATGTTCAGGTTATAAAACCATGTGATAGTTCAATCAAGAAACTCAATTACATTGTATGAAAAGAAAATGAGATAGGCAATTACATGTTCCGAGATTATGATCATAATTAATTTTCCTTGATCCCAGGCTACACAGTACTCGATGTGCGGGGTCTCACAATTCCTGTAACGGGACGTGGGTCAAATCTCTACCATCAGCTCTCAATTAAGGACCATATCCCGGAGCACACCAAATCCCACTGGATCCTGCTCCAACTGCTAACCAGTCTTACCCAAGTACATTCAAGTACTCACGGTACAGCGTACTCCATGTAAAATACACGATACATAGTACTCCATGGACCTTATCTCAAGGCGGGATGCTCGCCATGAGTCTTAGTCCTCTTACCTTGGATATACCTCATAGTCCAGATGCTTACCATAAGTCTTAGTCCACATACTATGGGTTCTTTCGATAGCCCTCGGCCATATCTGTGAGGCCCCGTAAGCACGAAAAATAGGGTAAATTTAAAACTTATTTACATCAATACACAATTCTGGGTGCATTCCTGTACAGTGTTATACATCATCATATATACGTTATCAAACTGTCACCTTAGGATCTCACCATCTAATATTTATATATCATACCATATACATTCTTAAATTCAGAGTTAATTAATCCTAATACATCCTATACATCATTGTTCATCAAGTGTCTGTAAATATAACTTTAGTCTAGGTACATGAAATGTTAAAGTATACCTTAAAATACAATATAAGGCCTGGAGCTCAAGTCCTCCACTAGCCACTACTCTGTACCTCGTAGCAAACTCTCTTCACTTAAAGAAATCTGAGGGGATATAAAATAGGGTGGGCTTCTAAATCGCTCAGAAAGGGGGTAAGGGACTCGTTAACAAAAATGATTAATCACACAGCACAATCATTTTGTTTTGTAGGTGAACTCAATAAGCTCAGTAGAAAACGTAGCATGAAATCATTAAAACATCATAATTATCTCATTTCTCTAAAATCATGTAGAAATATGAGAGTAAATGGTTCAGCATAAAAACCATAGTTACAAGCATATGGAAATAAGGATGCGGTAATGGCTTTTCTCGTAAAAACGTGATAAAAATCACCTCAGCAGTAATGTAAGTGGAAAGGCCACAATCTCATGTATAAAATGGAGACTAGACAATAAAACTCATATAAAAATATTCGTCATGGCACATCATAATAATCCCTTCTGGGTGCGCATCCCAGGCATCCTCAAAAGAGGGAACGTCGACAATATAGTCGTGTACATGGTGTATTGGTCTTACGTGTTACCAGAACAAGGCTCGGACTTACATACTACCAGAGCAAGGCCTCTCCTCATGCACACTATCGATCTTACATGTTACCAAGGCAAGGCCTGGACTTACATGCTACCAAAGCAAGGCCACCCAGCACTACCAGAGCGGGGGTCATCTCACGTAACCAGAATGGAGGCATCTCTCGCTACCAAAGCGGAGGAATATAGGACTAACATTCTACCAAAGTAAGGCCCGAACTTATATGCTACCAAAGCAAGGCCCGATGTACGATCACATGACACGTCTAAGTCTCAATAACAGCCATTATCATATAAAACTGTTTTGCCTTCATGTAAAGCTCATAATGGTTTCTCTCATTAAATTCGTCTGAAAACCCTTTTTGTACTCATCACAAAACATGTCAAAACCGAGCTCAAATCGGCAAAAACATATACACATTTCACAAATCTTAGTATGCCTTAACGTAGAGCCCAAATCCCATTTCACTTTTTAAACTCAAACGGTTTGTAAAATAATTTCACACTTTGGTTACAACTCATAAAAATTGGGCCCCAACCGGCTATAAAACTGTGTGCAATAAATCAATCACAACTCATAAAACTTGCTTGTTTCTCAAAACATTTCATGCTACAATTATCATCCCAAATAACATACATAAATGAGTTTAAGTTTTCCCTTACCTCGTTGCACCTCGTATAGTGCAATCGTTTCCCCATAGCGGCAGACTAGCCTCGCATTCCTCTCTGGAACGCCCGGGTTGTCCAAACGATGGAAAAACATCATCAACATACCATTACATTGTCTCAAATCTCAACATCGAGCATAATTGCTCACATTCTCATAATTTCTCAATACCTCAATGATTCTAACAACCCTAACCATTTTCAGCCTACTCATTACAAATCTACAGCCACTATTACAGAAATCTACTTCCAAATCAAGGATTAAAGCTTAAAAATTTAACTAAAACTTGTGGAGTGCTCAATTTATGCCTCAGCTCAAATCATCCTTCGATTTCCAAGTATGTTGTTCTCCTTTTGATGAGGAACAACTTTCCTTCTTTCCATTACCTCTGATTTGAACGAAAATGGGCATTTTAGAGGAGAGAGAAAGCTAGGGATTTTAATTTTTTGGAGAGAGAAAAGATGAATTTCAACAAAACACAGGGGTCTTTATATAGGTAGAAGGTGGGAGATTGATCTGCTCTTGGGTGGAGATCAATCTACCATTGAATTTGGGAATGTTTTAGGCGATTTTTATGCCTACCAGATCGATTTGTAGTGGGGGCAAGATTGATCTCATAATCTTGAGATTGATCTGCTCCTTGTGAGGAAACCGATCTACATTTTACAGAAACATTTAGAGATCGATCTGCTCTTGTAGGAGATCGATTCCTTTAAGGCAGAATCACAAGGAGATTGATCTGCTTCTATTGGAGATCGATATGCTCATTTAGATTTTCCATTCCTTGTCACTTTGGCCTACCAGACCGATCCCCTCTTTTTCAAGATGGATCTGGCCTCATAGTTTCACACTATAGTTGTACTCTTGGCATAAAATCTCATTACATAATTACGATAATTTACTCCATTGACTATTTCTCATTTAATACTCATTCATCACTTAGAAATTTCATTCCTTACTACCTCAATATATTAGTACATCACATTTAGATCAAACAATTACACTTCATGTTCACATTACAAAATTAGATGTGTACAGAATTCTCAGGTCTCACATCCTCCCCACCTTTAAAAGAATTTAGTCCTCTAAATTCAACTCGACTCATCAAACAGATGGGGGTACTTCTCCTTCATGAGGCTTTCCAATTCCCAAGTTGCCTCTTCCATTGAGTGATTTTTCCATAAAACTTTCACTAGTGGGATGCTTTTAGTCTAAAGCACTTTCTCTTTCCTATCAAGGATTTGGACGGGTTCTTCAGTGTAGCTCATGTCCTCTTCTATGTCTATCTCTTCATACTCTATGACATGAGAAGGGTCTGGGTGGTACTTCCTCAACACAAATACATGGAAAACGTTGTGTATCCCAGACATTTGTGGGGGTAATGCCAACCTGTAGGCTACCTCTCCCACTCTCTCAAGAATCTCGAATGGTCCAATGTATCGAGGACTCAATTTTCCTTTCTTTCCAAACCCCATGATACCCTTACTCGGTGATATCTTCGGAAATACTGCATCACCAACATCAAACTCGAGTGGCCATCTACGCACATCCGTGTAGCTTTTCTATCTACTCTGTGCAGTCTGTAATCTCTCACATATGAGTTTCACACTTTGTACAACCTGTTCAACAAGGTCGAGAGCATTTATCTTTCCGTCACCCACTTCTTCCTAAGCTACAGGGGATCTACACCTTCTACCATATAGAGCCTCAAAAGGTGCCATTACAATACTCGCATGATAGCTATTATTGTATGCAAACTCTGCTAGGGGCAGGTGATCATCCCATGATCCCTTAAAATCCATCATACACACCCTCAACATGTCCTCCAGGGTCTGAATAGTCCTCTCTGACTGAACATCTATATGAGGATGATAGGCGGTACTAAAACTCAATCGAGATCCCATGGACTCCTAAAAATGCGTCCAAAATCTGAAGGTAAATTAGGAATCTTTGTCAGAAGTAATACTCACTGGAGCCCCATGTAATCTAGCTATCTCACTGACATATAACTCAGCTAAGGCATCCACAGTATCAATGCTCTTAATGGTGAAGAAGTGGGCACTTTTTGTCAGTCTATCCACTATGACCTATATAGCGTCACGACCTCTTCGGGTCCTCAGTAAACCCATAATAAAGTCCATGGTGACATGTTCCCATTTCCATATTGGCACAGGTAAACGTTGTAATAATCCTCCGGGCTTCTGATGCTCAGCTTTCACTTGCTGGCACACTAAACATCTAGCCACATAACCTGCCACGTCTCGCTTCATACCACCCACCAGTACACCTTTCTCAAATCTCGGTACATCTTAGTACTTCCTGGATGCATGGTATATCGCAAGCAGTGAGATTCTCTCAGTATCTGTTTCTTCAAGGTATTATCGTCCAGTACACAAATTCGTCCTCTAAATCTCAATAACCCATCCTCACTGACTATGAGATCCGACTGTTAAGTTTACTAGGCTTGGCTAACCAAATCAATCAACCTCTGATCATTGCGCTGCCCAGTTCTAATCCGATCTAAGACCCTAGTCTCTATTCACATGCTAGCCAAAAATCCAGTCTCTACCTCTTTAACTCTTATCCGGAGTTCGACGAACTGCTCCACTAAATCCCATTCCCTGACCATCATAGCAGATATCATACCTTTCCTGCTGAGGGCATCAGTAACTACGTTCACTTTCCCTGGATGGTACAGAATCTCGTAGTTATAATCCTTAAGGAGTTCCATCCATCTCCTTTGTCTCATGTTTAACTCTTTCTGATCAAACAGATACCTCAAACTCTTGTTGTTAGTGAAGATTTGAAATCTTTCCCCATATTAGTAGTGCCGCCAGATCTTCAAGGCAAATACCACAGCGGCTAACTCCAAATCATGGGTGGGGTAATTTCGCTCATGATATTTAAACTATCGTGATTCATAGGAGACCACTCTTCCACGCTGCATGAGCACACACCCTAATCCTTGATGGGAAGCATCACTATACACTGAAAATCCTCTTGATTCCTCAGGGATAGTCAACACAGGTGCCGCTGTTAATCTCCTCTTTAATTCCTAAAAATTGAGCTCACATTGATCAGTCCATATGAACGAAATCTCCTTGCCCGTGAGCTTGGTCAAAAGAGCGACAATCCTGGAAAATCCTTCAACAAATCTTCTGTAATACCCTGCCAAACTAAGGAAACTTCGTACCTCTGTAACTATCCTCAGACTTTCCCAATTAAGCACAGCCACCACTTTAATTAGATCAACTGATACTTCCTCCGCTGAGACTATATGTCCAAGGAAAGCTATACGATCCAACCAAAACTCACACTTACTAAGCTTTCCATATAATTACTTATCTCGGAGTATCTGAAGTACTAACCACAATTACTGCGCGTGTTCCTTATAAGACCAAGAGTACACCAAGATATCATCAATAAAGACTATCACAAATTTATCTAGATAGTCTTTGAACACCTTATTTATTAACCTCATGAAAGTTGTAGGGGCGTTTGTCAATCCAAAGGGCATCACTAGAAATTCATAGTGGCCATACCTTGTCTTGAAGGCCGTCATCAGAATATCTTCCTCCTTAATTCTCAATTAGTGATAGCCCGATCTTAAATCAATCTTAGATAAGACTGAGGCCCCTCTCAGCTGATCAAGAAGATTGTCAATCCTAGGCAATGGGTATTTATTCTTCACAGTGGCTTTATTCAATAGTCGGTAGTCTATGCATAATCTGAGACTACCATCCTTCTTCCTTAGAATAACACAGGTGCTCCCCATGGTGAGACACTAGGTCTAATAAATCCTTGATTCAATAACTCCTGTAGTTGTTTCTTCAATTCCTCTAATTCCACTAATGCCATCCTAGATGGAGGTCTAGAGATAGCCTGAGTATCTGGTACCAAATCAATGGTAAACTCCAGCTCTCTCTTTGGTGGTAAACCGGGCAACTCATCTAGGAAGACATCTAAAAATTCACACACAACGGGTATATCCTCAATCCTCGGATGTTACCGGTTATCATCTGAAATGAGCGCTTCATAACCTTCACATTAAAAGCAAATTTTATACTCTCAAAAGGTAACATCATAAATTTCAAATTGTTTACACAGATTCCACACATTTATTTCCTCAATATTTCAAACGTACACCGTAAGGTTCAGGTAGGGAGAATGTTATTATCTTAATCTAGCAGTCTAAACTCACTCGATTGATTGCCAGCCAATCCATTCCCAAAATCACATCAAACCCATGTATATTTAACATCATTAGATCTGCTAACATTACTCTATCTCCCACCTTTATTTCACATCCTCTACATATCATATCCGTTCTCTGAGACTCACACATAGGCGTATTTACATGTAGGATATACTCTAGAGGCTCAAACTTCAAATTTAACTTGCATGCAAAATGTTCAAAAATAAACGAATGCATGGATCCCGGATCAATCAACACATGAGCCTTCTGATTACAGAAAAAGAGTGTACCTCTTATAGTTTCTGCAGAAGTGTCTATTGTTTCCTTATCCAGAGCGAACACACGTCCCACTATGACGTGCTTTCTTCCTTTCTCTGCAACAGTGGCCCGTCTCGAGGGATTCACTCTCTGAGGCTGCTGTCTGGTAGGCTCCGGAGCATGTGGTGTCAGACCCGAGTTTTTTGATTTACGTATGTAGCTTGTACCTTATGATTCCTATGTGTACGAACGTTATATTTCATAGTTGAATCATAAGAAGAGTATTTACTATCGTGCAATCGATTTTTTGAGAATTAAAAATGCATGTAAGCTACATAACAGCGAGATAAGGGTGCAGTTTATTTTCGAGTAAGTACAGGGGTAAAACGGTCAATTGACCAAAATTCAGTATAAATCCGATGAGAAAATTTCATTAAAAATATGAAATCGAGAGATCTTGATCAATAACGAGGAAAATATTGAATTTCGAGTCCAATTGATCGAGATATGAATTTAATTAATATTTTTGGAATTTTTATCTCGAAAAACGAGCCCAAAAATAGTGGAAAAATATACCGAAAAAGTAAAATCGGACTGATAAATTCATTTACGGACTAAATGAATTTAATTGGAATTTTTGAGAATTTTTGAGATATTTTTGGGATATTCTAGGATTTTAATATTATTTTAAGGATTAAAATAATATTAAAAATATATTATAAAGTTAAAAAAAAAAAAAAAAAAAAAAAAAACGAAACAGAAACGGATTGAAGAAAACGCGGGGAGAGAGAAGGAGAGAAACCGAGCAGACCCGAGGAGAGGAGAACCACCGGACCAGCCATCTCCGGCGACCAGCGGCCAGGCACGCGACCGGAAAAGGAAGCCGACACCCGCGCGATCAACCAGTCACCGGGAACGCGCTCCACCGGCGCCGGAAAAGGGAGATCGGCGAGGTTGAAGCCGCGGAGGAAAAAGCGGGCGTTCGTCGGCCACCGGCGGGAGTTGGCTCCGATCGAGGCCAACCGAGTGACCCCCTGTCCAAGACACGTCGAACGGCGACAGCGGCACGTCGGGAACCGGCCGGACGACGCCGGCACGGCTAAATCACTCCTGAACCGGTCGGCGGTTCAGTGGAAAGTCACTGTGCTGAACCGGACCGGACCGGTTCAGCCAAGGAGAAAAGGGGAAAAAAAGAGGAAAAAGGAAAGAAAAAGGAAAAGAAAAATTTTCGGGATTTCACCGGACTTCGGGTAAGTCGATACGAGGTCAAAAGTGACCAATTTAATTTCTGATAAATTTATTTAAATTATATTTAATCAGAAATTGACCCGGAGTTAAATATACGAAATTGTGCAGTTCGACGATTAATTCCGAACGGAAGCCCGATCGAACTCCGATTCGAGCACCATCGCACAATCTCGGGTAAGTAAATCTCATTTACGACAATTTATGTGATTTATGCGTATTTAAGATTTAATTTACGCATTTCGGATTAAATTTTGGATTTAGTGAATTATATTCAGAAAATTGAATAAAATGTCGTAAATGATATACGGGCTATCCAAAGAGCTTGGAATAAAGCCCAATGGGTATTGATAGGCCCAATGAGTCGATAGACCTTGATGAACGGGCTTAATACGGATTAAGGCCCGATTAACGTGATTAAGGCCCATTAAGCGTAAAAGGGCCAATTTAAGTGAAATAAACTGTATTAAATGTGTAATACAGTAAGAAAAGTGTAATTAACTCAGTGAATGATTAAATGCAGTTCCAGAGTCATATTGAGAGTTGACCGGACTGCGAGATAAGACAGCACAGAGGAAGAGAGGTCACACGACGTGATCCGAGGTAGGGGACTCTTGCAAGTAGCTAGAGATATCTGTGCATATTTTCGTTGGATTTTACATTCACTGAAATTGTTTGAGGGTCAGAGAAAATCTATAATAATTATAGGGACCCGATATGGGTAAATTACGATTTTGCCCCTAGTTAGGCAAGAAGTGAAATTTTGGGAAAAGTGGTAGAAAGCATGGAA
This sequence comes from Firmiana major, assembly GCA_033439115.1. Taxonomy (NCBI): domain Eukaryota; kingdom Viridiplantae; phylum Streptophyta; class Magnoliopsida; order Malvales; family Malvaceae; genus Firmiana; species Firmiana major. The sequence continues at coordinate 33,856,592 of CM065907.1, read as the reverse complement.
ATGATGTTTTGAGTGGTTTTTACTGCTGTGTAGCAGAAGAGTAGGTGGATGGGCTAATGTTTTGAGGTCGATGTAAATTAAGCACACTTTATAGTGCTGATTTTAGTGATTTTTAACATCCCTATTTTTAAAGAGCCATCTACCGAATTATGTGGAAACAATCGTGCTAGAGCATAACTCGCACTTGATTTCAGATGTTTTTCACATACATTAGTGCTGGAGGTTGACTCGCACTACATTTATTTGACATGCATGATAGAGTATTGGAGCATTGCTCGTACTCAGTTTTTATGTGATTTGTGCATGACAGAGTGCTGGAGCGTTTAGCTCGTACTCGAGTTTTACATGAGATGCATGACCTGGTGCTGGAGGTTCACTCGCACTAGTGTTGATATTTTGACATGCATATACAGTGTTTTGAGGCGGAGTGTTGACTGTGTGTCACACTCAAGACGCGCACTGTAGTTTTTCGTGATATACACACATGTTAGAAAACCGTGACGATTTCCTCCGTGTAGACTGAGTGTCACATTGTTGAGATGTTCTCACGTGAATTTAGAGACGTGGCATTTATTCCATGGTTTCGAGGGCTAAAGACCCTGGCTATGAGGTTTTCCATGGTTTCGAGGGCTAAAGACCCTGGCTATGAGGTTTTCCATGGTTTCGAGGGCTAAAGACCCTGGCTGTGAGGGTCCACGGGTGTACTGTGTACCGTGTCTGAGTGGCACGAGGTGTACACTGTACCGTGTGTTACGTAGCTGGCGGCTGATAGTGGACTGACCCCCCACCCGTTACAGCAGTGATTACCCCGCACACCGAGTACTGTGTTGCCTGGGATCACCATTGTTAGGATATGGCCATAGTCCGGAGATACTCTCTTACGGTAAGATCCTTAAGCCCAACATCCTTAAGCCTGTTAGGCGGGGAGGCTCTGTTCGGCGGGGAGGCTCTCTTACATAGTCTAGAGAGATTGCATTTAGCCACTGAGTCTCGCATGATATATCACATGTATTTTATGATACGGGTAGACCTAAGGGATGGGTCGAAACCCAGTTTATTTGTGTTGTGATGAGAAATGCCATATTTCCTGTGTTTTGAATGTAAATGGCATATTTTATATAAAGGCATTCTTAAATGATTAAATATGCACTGTTTTGCATGAATGCCTCTGATTGATAAACCAGCATGTGTTTAGTACATGGGATTTTAAATCTGTACTATATTATATATATTTTAAACATGCTTTTGAAATGAGAGAAGGAAAGGCAAAGCACTATTTTCAAGTAGATAGTATGGATGTCTACTTGCTTGCCTGATTTCCTTACTGAGCGCGTTAATAGCTCATCCCATTCATTTTCCCCCCATCTCTACAGATTCTCGTCAGTAGATTGAGTCGGCCAGGGTATTGCATTCCTTTGATCCGCTGCCACTCCCCATCTAGCGAAAGGTATACACACGCGTACTCTTTTGTATCTGAACAATGTATAAACACAGTGATGTACACGTTTTAATATGGGGGATGTAATGATGTAATTATATTTAAGAATACGAATTTACTTATGATATAAATGTCATGTATGTATGATACGAAAAAGAATGGTAAGGTATGCATGGATGAGGAGACTAATGCCTATTCACAGCCCAACTGTTGAGGAGATAAAGGTAAGTAAAAAGAGAAAAATTTATTGTGGTTTTTGGTAAAGTCGCGTGTGGGAGGAGGGCGTGACAAGAGTGGTATCAGAGCGTAGTTGGTCTGATGTGGATAGGTGTTAGTAATTAGGAAAATGTACATCCCCAAATCACTGTGTTTTGTTCAGTTACAATTGTGTATATAAGATGGGAGTTGGACAAATTAATGTTTGTGAATGCAGGAATTGAGCCATTATGGCAATTACCCGCCGTGGTAGAGGGGCGAGAGGTAGGGCTGGAGGCCGTAGAGGTAGGCCGGCTAGCCAGGGTGAGTCTTCGACTACCCATACACCCCCAGGTACTGCTGAGGTACCAGATACTACTGAGGCACGCTTCACGAGGATAGAGCGTAGCCTAGAGGCGATAGTAGGGCTGTTGGCACAGACTTTGCCAGGTACACAGAGACAGGATGCAGAGACTGCGACTGGAGAGGCAGTTGCACCTGATACACCTACGCAGCCTGTACAGATGCCACAGACTACTGATACTCCTACACCCCCACCAGCTCAGGTTAGTAGAGGATATGGGTGTGATTTGGATCGGTTGCGACAGTTCCAAAAGCTTGGACCTCCATCTTTTCGAGGGGTCAAGGACCCAGCCAGTGCTGAGGAGTGGATTGGCGAGATGGAGAAGTTGTACGATTTGTTTGAGTGTACGACTTCTGAGAGAGTCGCATTTGCTGCGTTCCTACTGAAGGGAACGGCAGAGCATTGGTGGAAGTCCACCAGGCCGATATTGAGAGCCCGACATGCTGAGATTAGTTGGGAGATGTTTCTAGAGGCCTTCAGGAGGCAGTTTGTTCCTGATACTGCGCAGCGTAGACTGCAGGCTGAGTTTTTGGGATTGAGCCAGGGGAGTCTCACAGTGGATGAGTATGAGACCAGATTTTTGGCCCTGGGGAGATATGATCCCGATACCATGTACAGCGAGACCAGGAAGGTCCGCAGATTTATTGACGGATTGAGACCGGTGTTGCGGTCTAAATTGGTACCACTAGACATTGGTACATATGATGAGGCAGTGCGCAGGGCGCAGCTTTGTGAGCAAGATTATGAGAGGCATTTCTCTGAGTTTGGGAAGTTCAGTCGGAGCCGAGATAGAGAGAGGAAGAGGCCGGCTTGAGATAGAGGGTTCAGTTATCGAGGAGGGAGGAGACTCTTCGGTAAGGGACCACGGATAGAGGAGGTGCGAGAGCGACCAGTCAGACCTCCTACATACCCGACCATAGCTCCGACGAAGGGCATTGTGATTGGAGGACCGAGGCCTACTACTGATCAGTGCAGCCGATGTGGCAGACATCATGGCGGTAGACCTTGTCCGTTGAGCCCTGTTGTGTGTTTTCGATGTGGGAAACATGGGCATATGGCTAGAGAATGCCCAGAGACATATGTGATTGCCCCACAGAAGGGCAGGGAGCAAGATAGAGCTCCAGCTGGTACGTCTGCTCAGAGAGGTAGAGCGACGGCAGAGGAGAAGGGTAAGCAGGTGATGGGTCGAGGGCGAGTACATGCTTTGGACCAGGACACAGCTGATGCTTCTACGGATGTGATTCGAGGTAACATCCTGATTTATGATTTAGAAGCATATGTTTTAATTGATCCTGGTGCCACACATTCATTTGTATCACCATCATTTGCATATAAGTTAGAAAAGCATGTAAAGTGTACTCCTTTAAAGATGATGATGTTGATTTGTACGCCTATGGATTCCAGTCAGCTAGTTGAGCATGTGTATAACGATTGTAAGTTAAGAGTAGGGGAAAAGGATATGACAGCCAATCTAATATTGCTAAGTATGAGTGACTTTGATGTAATATTAGGTATGGATTGGTTATCTGCAAACCATGCTGTTTTAGATTGTTATGCTAAGACAGTTATGTTTCCTAACCCTACGAAAGTTATTGTAAAGTTTGATAGGAAGAAATGAAAGAAATAAATATGTTGTTAATAAATAAAAATATTTTGCTGACTGAGAGATAAATATCTTGAAGGTTTCATTGCATACGTAGTGGATACGGATAAGGTACATCCGGAGTTGGTAGATATTCCTGTGGTCAGTGAGTACCCAGATGTTTTCCCGGATGAGTTGCCAGGGTTACCACCAGACAGAGAGATGGAGTTCTGTATAGATTTGGTGCCTGGTACTGAGCCTATTTCGAGACCACCGTATCGCATGGCCTTAGTTGAGCTGGAGGAGCTCAAGAGACAGTTGCAGGAGCTGTTGGATAGGGGTTTTATCAGACCGAGTGTTTCACCGTGGGGAGCACCGGTTCTGTTTGTGAGGAAGAAGGATGAGAGCCTCCGATTGTGTATAGACTACAGATTGTTGAATAAGGCTACCATAAGGAATAGATATCCCCTTCCACGCATTGACGACTTACTGGATCAGCTTCGGGGAGCGCAGGTCTTTTCTAAGATTGATCTGAGGTCTGGGTATCATCAGTTGAGAGTTCGGAGTGGAGATGTACCCAAGACAGCATTTAGGACTCGATATGGCCACTATGAGTTCCTAGTTATGCCATTCGGACTGACGAATGCTCCCGCAGCTTTCATGGCTTTGATGAACGATGTGTTCAAGCCATATTTGGATCAGTTTGTTATCGTATTCATCGATGACATATTAGTATATTCGAGATCCGAGGAGGAGCATGAGGAGCACCTCAGGATCATATTGCAGACTCTACGAGGGCAGCAGTTGTATGCTAAACTCAGCAAGTGTGATTTTTGGTTGACAGAGATCTCGTTTTTGGGACATGTAGTGTCGAGGGATGGTGTATCAGTAGATCCATCCAAGATTGAGGCTGTAGTTCAATGGGAACAGCCGAGGACAGTTACCGAGATCAGGAGTTTTCTGGGTTTAGCAAGGTACTATCGGAGATTCGTTGAGGGATTTTCGAAGTTGGCTGCTCCGTTGACACGTCTCACTCGGAAGAATGTTGCATTCGTGTGGGACGAGGATTGTGAGAGGAGTTTTCAGGAGCTGAAGAGTCGATTGACCACCGCTCCGATTCTCACTATTCCTACCAGCTCAGGAGGATTTTCAGTATATACCGATGTTTCGCATCAGGGACTGGGCTGTGTATTGATGCAGGATGGGAGGGTAGTTGCTTATGGATCCAGACAGTTGAAGGACCATGAGAAGAACTATCCGACCCACGATTTAGAGTTAGCAGCAGTAGTGTTTGCGTTGAAGGTATGGCGCCACTACTTGTATGGTGAGAAGTTTCAGATTTTTACCGACCACAAGAGCCTCAAGTACCTGTTCTCACAGAAGGAGCTAAACATGAGACAGAGAAGATGGCTAGAGCTTTTGAAGGATTATGATTGTGAGATACTTTATCATCCGGGTAAGGCTAATGTTGTAGCAGATGCTTTGAGTAGGAAGAGCCTTAGGATGGTATCGTATATGATGGTCAGGGAGCACGAGCTGCTAGAGCAGTTTGCTAGCCTCAGTTTGGGAGTTGTGCCTTCGGACAGAGATGCAGATTGTATGATTGCGAGTTTACGTTTAGAGCCAGATCTGTTGGATAGGATCAGACAGGCTCAGCAGACAGATCTGCAGTGCATCGATGTGATTGGTCAGATGCAGAGGGGCACAGCGATAGATTTTGAGTTGAGTTCTGATGGACTACTGAGGTACAGAGGGAGATTGTGTGTTCCCGAGGACCCAGAGCTCAGGAGATTGATATTGTCAGAAGCTCATTCATCGAGGTACACGTTGCATCCGGGGAGTGGCAAGATGTATCAGAACCTCCGGAAGGTGTACTGGTGGTCAGGTATGAAGAGAGATGTGACAGATTTTGTGGCGAGATGTCTCGTATGTCAGCAGGTGAAGGTAGAGCATCAAAAACCTGCAGGATTGTTGCAGCCTCTACCTATACCGACATGGAAATGGGAGCATATCACCATGGATTTCGTGATGGGTTTACCGAGGACCCGGAGGAATCACGATGCTATATGGGTGATCGTTGATAGACTGACGAAGTCAGCCCACTTCCTAGCTATGAGAGCTACCGATACTCTGAGTACATTGGCAGGGTTGTATGTACTCGAGGTAGTGAGGTTGCATGGTATTCCAGTGAGCATTGTTTCGGATAGGGATTCCCGCTTCACTTCCCACTTTTGGGAACATTTTCAGGAAGCTATGGGAACCCAATTGAGTTTGAGCACAGCTTTCCATCCTCAGACAGATGGTCAGTCAGAGAGGACGATACAGACTCTGGAGGATATGTTGAGAGCATGTGTGCTGGATTTTAGAGGCTCCTGGGATGATCATTTGCCACTAGCCGAGTTCGCCTACAACAACAGTTATCATTCGAGTATCGGGATGGCACCGTATGAGGCCTTGTATGGCCGTAGATGTCGTTCCCCTATTGGGTGGGAAGAAGTGGGTGACCGTAAGATTTTTGCTCCTGATATGGTTACACAGGCTTCTGAGGATGTCCGGTTGATAGTTGAGAGATTGAGGACAGCTCAGAGTCGACAGAAGAGTTATGCTGACAAGAGACGTAGGCCACTTGAGTTCGCAGTTGGTGAGTCCGTGTTTCTGAAGGTTTCTCCTTCCAAAGGTATAGCGAGGTTTGGGAAGAGAGGTAAGTTGAGTCCTCGCTACATTGGACCCTTTGAGATACTTGATCGAGTGGGAGATAAGGCTTATAGGTTGGCATTGCCACCAGATTTGTCAGGCGTGCACAACGTCTTCCACATTTCGATGCTTAGGAAGTATCACCCGGATCCGGCACATGTGATTAGTTATGAGCCTTTGGAGCTCAGTGAGGACATGTCATATGTTGAGAGGCCGATTCAAATACTGGATAGGAAGGAGAAGGTTTTGAGATCGAAGACTATCGGGTTAGTGAAGGTACTATGGCAGCATCACACTTCCGAGGAGGCTACTTGGGAGTTAGAGAGCTTGATGCGAGAGAAGCACCCCCAGTTGTTTGAGGATTGATTTGGTTCTAATTTGGAGGACCAAATTCTTTTAGTTGGGGAGGATTGTCAGACCCGAGTTTTTTGATTTACGTATGTAGCTTGTACCTTATGATTCCTATGTGTACGAACGTTATATTTCATAGTTGAATCATAAGAAGAGTATTTACTATCGTGCAATCGATTTTTTGAGAATTAAAAATGCATGTAAGCTACATAACAGCGAGATAAGGGTGCAGTTTATTTTCGAGTAAGTACAGGGGTAAAACGGTCAATTGACCAAAATTCAGTATAAATCCGATGAGAAAATTTCATTAAAAATATGAAATCGAGAGATCTTGATCAATAACGAGGAAAATATTGAATTTCGAGTCCAATTGATCGAGATATGAATTTAATTAATATTTTTGAAATTTTTATCTCGAAAAACGAGCCCAAAAATAGTGGAAAAATATACCGAAAAAGTAAAATCGGACTGATAAATTCATTTACGGACTAAATGAATTTAATTGGAATTTTTGAGAATTTTTGAGATATTTTTGGGATATTCTAGGATTTTAATATTATTTTAAGGATTAAAATAATATTAAAAATATATTATAAAGTTAAAAAAAAAAAAAAAAAAAAAAAAAAAAAAACGAAACAGAAACGGATTGAAGAAAACGCGGGGAGAGAGAAGGAGAGAAACCGAGCAGACCCGAGGAGAGGAGAACCACCGGACCAGCCATCTCCGGCGACCAGCGGCCAGGCACGCGACCGGAAAAGGAAGCCGACACCCGCGCGATCAACCAGTCACCGGGAACGCGCTCCACCGGCGCCGGAAAAGGGAGATCGGCGAGGTTGAAGCCGCGGAGGAAAAAGCGGGCGTTCGTCGGCCACCGGCGGGAGTTGGCTCCGATCGAGGCCAACCGAGTGACCCCCTGTCCAAGACACGTCGAACGGCGGCAGCGGCACGTCGGGAACCGGCTGGACGACGCCGGCACGGCTAAATCACTCCTGAACCGGTCGGCGGTTCAGTGGAAAGTCACTGTGCTGAACCGGACCGGACCGGTTCAGCCAAGGAGAAAAGGGGAAAAAAAGAGGAAAAAGGAAAGAAAAAGGAAAAGAAAAATTTTCGGGATTTCACCGGACTTCGGGTAAGTCGATACGAGGTCAAAAGTGACCAATTTAATTTCTGATAAATTTATTTAAATTATATTTAATCAGAAATTGACCCGGAGTTAAATATACGAAATTGTGCAGTTCGACGATTAATTCCGAACGGAAGCCCGATCGAACTCCGATTCGAGCACCATCGCACAATCTCGGGTAAGTAAATCTCATTTACGACAATTTATGTGATTTATGCGTATTTAAGATTTAATTTACGCATTTCGGATTAAATTTTGGATTTAGTGAATTATATTCAGAAAATTGAATAAAATGTCGTAAATGATATACGGGCTATCCAAAGAGCTTGGAATAAAGCCCAATGGGTATTGATAGGCCCAATGAGTCGATAGACCTTGATGAACGGGCTTAATACGGATTAAGGCCCGATTAACGTGATTAAGGCCCATTAAGCGTAAAAGGGCCAATTTAAGTGAAATAAACTGTATTAAATGTGTAATACAGTAAGAAAAGTGTAATTAACTCAGTGAATGATTAAATGCAGTTCCAGAGTCATATTGAGAGTTGACCGGACTGCGAGATAAGACAGCACAGAGGAAGAGAGGTCACACGACGTGATCCGAGGTAGGGGACTCTTGCAAGTAGCTAGAGATATCTGTGCATATTTTCGTTGGATTTTACATTCACTGAAATTGTTTGAGGGTCAGAGAAAATCTATAATAATTATAGGGACCCGATATGGGTAAATTACGATTTTGCCCCTAGTTAGGCAAAAAGTGAAATTTTGGGAAAAGTGGTAGAAAGCATGGAAATGATGTTTTGAGTGGTTTTTACTGCTGTGTAGCAGAAGAGTAGGTGGATGGGCTAATGTTTTGAGGTCGATGTAAATTAAGCACACTTTATAGTGCTGATTTTAGTGATTTTTAACATCCCTATTTTTAAAGAGCCATCTACCGAATTATGTGGAAACAATCGTGCTAGAGCATAACTCGCACTTGATTTCAGATGTTTTTCACATACATTAGTGCTGGAGGTTGACTCGCACTACATTTATTTGACATGCATGATAGAGTATTGGAGCATTGCTCGTACTCAGTTTTTATGTGATTTGTGCATGACAGAGTGCTGGAGCGTTTAGCTCGTACTCGAGTTTTACATGAGATGCATGACCTGGTGCTGGAGGTTCACTCGCACTAGTGTTGATATTTTGACATGCATATACAGTGTTTTGAGGCGGAGTGTTGACTGTGTGTCACACTCAAGACGCGCACTGTAGTTTTTCGTGATATACACACATGTTAGAAAACCGTGACGATTTCCTCCGTGTAGACTGAGTGTCACATTGTTGAGATGTTCTCACGTGAATTTAGAGACGTGGCATTTATTCCATGGTTTCGAGGGCTAAAGACCCTGGCTATGAGGTTTTCCATGGTTTCGAGGGCTAAAGACCCTGGCTATGAGGTTTTCCATGGTTTCGAGGGCTAAAGACCCTGGCTGTGAGGGTCCACGGGTGTACTGTGTACCGTGTCTGAGTGGCACGAGGTGTACACTGTACCGTGTGTTACGTAGCTGGCGGCTGATAGTGGACTGACCCCCCACCCGTTACAGCAGTGATTACCCCGCACACCGAGTACTGTGTTGCCTGGGATCACCATTGTTAGGATATGGCCATAGTCCGGAGATACTCTCTTACGGTAAGATCCTTAAGCCCAACATCCTTAAGCCTGTTAGGCGGGGAGGCTCTGTTCGGCGGGGAGGCTCTCTTACATAGTCTAGAGAGATTGCATTTAGCCACTGAGTCTCGCATGATATATCACATGTATTTTATGATACGGGTAGACCTAAGGGATGGGTCGAAACCCAGTTTATTTGTGTTGTGATGAGAAATGCCATATTTCCTGTGTTTTGAATGTAAATGGCATATTTTATATAAAGGCATTCTTAAATGATTAAATATGCACTGTTTTGCATGAATGCCTCTGATTGATAAACCAGCATGTGTTTAGTACATGGGATTTTAAATCTGTACTATATTATATATATTTTAAACATGCTTTTGAAATGAGAGAAGGAAAGGCAAAGCACTATTTTCAAGTAGATAGTATGGATGTCTACTTGCTTGCCTGATTTCCTTACTGAGTGCGTTGATAGCTCATCCCATTCATTTTCCCCCCATCTCTACAGATTCTCATCAGTAGATTGAGTCGGCCAGGGTATTGCATTCCTTTGATCCACTGCCACTCCCCATCTAGCGAAAGGTATACACACGCGTACTCTTTTGTATCTGAACAATGTATAAACACAGTGATGTACACGTTTTAATATGGGGGATGTAATGATGTAATTATATTTAAGAATACGAATTTACTTATGATATAAATGTCATGTATGTATGATACGAAAAAGAATGGTAAGGTATGCATGGATGAGGAGACTAATGCCTATTCACAGCCCAACTGTTGAGGAGATAAAGGTAAGTAAAAAGAGAAAAATTTATTGTGGTTTTTGGTAAAGTCGCGTGTGGGAGGAGGGCGTGACATGTGGTCTCTGAGGTTAAGGACAGTCTTTTACTCTATGACCCATTTCTCCACACTTAAAACATCCACGGATCAACCCAGTACAATTTCCCTCATGCGGTCGGCCACAATCTCTACAAACCCTTATCTCAGGCCTGACATCTCGAGGGGTCTCCCTAATGATGGGATAAGCTCTGGGTCTCTCCAATCTGCCCTTCTATACCTTAATCCTTCCTCTTCTGAAGGAACCTCTCCGAACATCTGTCTGGGAAATCGTTAGCATCTTGCCCTTATCCCTAGTCACTACTCTGAACTCATTCTAGGATTGTACCATTTCGATTCCCCTCTCAATCTCTTGTGCTCATCAAAGAGCATCTCCAAACTTAGTAATACACATCTCTATCAATCTATCTCTGATGATGGGCTTTAGTCCATATACAAATCTCTCAGTGCGGAGCTCTTCGTGCTTAAAGGTCTCTGGATCATATTTCAATAGAGTGGTAAATCGACCCTCATAATCATCCACAGACATATCGCCATGTACCAGACTCAAAAATATAGCCTACATCCTTCTCTGGGCAGCACATGGTACATATTGGGCTCAAAATGCCTTCTGAAACTCTTCTCAGCTAATCACGTCCTGGCGGGACATCAGAATACTCTGGGTAGTATCCCACCAATCTCGAGCTCTTCCTTTTAACATATAAGCACCCATACTGACCCTTTCAGCATTAGTGCATCCCAAATAGTCAAATATGACTCTCAACTCAGTCAGCCACTCCTCAGCCTCTACGGGATTTTTCTCCCCTTGAATATGGGTGGATTCATTTTCAAAAAGTCCCTCAGTCTGACCATACCCCTGTCATTGGGCTGAGTAGTGGGAGGTACCGGGTCCATCTGTATTTCGAGCGCGGGAGGTCCTTGTGGTGGTGTAGGAGTGGTACTCGAGGTATTAACTCTAAAATGTTGCGCAAATAGTGCTGCCATCTATTCAAAACCCTGCCGCACATCTGTCTCAATCCGGTTAAATCGAGAGTTAGGACTCTCCAGTTGTGGGGCAGGTGGCGGAGGTGGCTCTGCCTGCCTCCTCGAACGACCTAGTCGTCCACTCATTTTTCAATCTCAATTCGTTTCCTGCACGTACACATCAAACTTGATTGAAATCTCAATCCTCAATTCCAGTTCATGACCAGACTTATACAGACACTTGGGATGTATCCTATTTCACTTATCCGATACTGACAGTACTAAACACCCTAAGCTATGATACCAAATAAATACTCTGTGACGCCCCAGAAGCACGAAAAATAGGGCAAATTTAAAACTTATTTACATCAATACACAATTCTGGCTGCATTCCTGTGCAGTGTCATACATCATCATATATACGTTATCAAACTGTCACCTTAGGATCTCACCATCTAATATTTATATATCATATCATATCATATACATTCCTCAAGTCAGAGTTAATTAATCCTAAAACATCCCATACATCAGTGTTCATCAAGTGTCTGTAAATACAACTTTAGTCTGGGTACATGAAATGTTAAAGTATAACTTAAAATACAATATAAGGCTTGGAGCTCAAGTCCTCCACTAGCCACTACTCCATACGTCGCAGCAAACTCTCTTCACTTGAAGAAATCTGAGGGGATATAAAATAGGGTGAGCTTCTAAATCGCTCAATAAGGGGGTAAGGGACTCGTTAATAAAAATGATTAATCACACAACACAATCATTTTGTTTTGTAGGTGAACTCAATAAGTTCAGTAGAAAACGTAGCATGAAATCATTAAAACATCATTATTATCTCATTTCTCTAAAATCATGTAGAAATATCAGAGTAAATGGTTCAGCATAAAAACCATAGTTACAAGCATATGGAAATAAGGATGCGATAATGGCTTTTCTCGTAAAAAAGTGATAAAAATCACCTCAGTGGTAATGCACATGGCAAGACCACAATCTCATGTATAAAATGGAGACAAGGCAATAAAACTCAGATAAAAACATCTGTCTGGCACATCATAATAATCTCCTCTCAGTGCGCATCCCAAGTATCCTCAAAAGAGGGAACGTCGACAATATGGTGGTATACGTGGTGTATTGGTCTTACGTGTTACCAGAACAAGGCACGGACTTACATGCTACCAGGGCAAGGCCTCTCCTCATGCACACTATCGGTCTTACATGTTACCAAGGCAAGGCCCGGACTTACATGCTACTAAAGCAAGGCCACACAACACTACCAGGGCGGGGGCCATCTCACGTTACCAGAACAGAGGCATCTCTCGCTACCAAAGTGGAGGAATATTGGACTTACATGCTACCAGAGCAAGGCCCAGACTTATACGCTACCAAAGCAAGGCCCAATGTACGATCAAATGACGCGCCTAAGTCTCAATAACTGCCATTATCATACAAAACTGTTTTGTCTTCACATAAAGCTCATAATGGTTTCTCTCATAAAACTCGTCTAAAAAACCCTTTTCGTACACATCACAAAACATGTCAAAATCGAGCTCAAACCAGTAAAACCATGCACACATTTCTCAAATCTCAGTATGCCTTAACGTAGAGCCCAAATCCCATTTCACTTTTTAAACTCAAACGATTTGTAAAATAATTTCACACTTTGTTTACAACTCATAAAAATTGGGCCCCAACCGGCTATAAAATCTTGTACAATAAATCAATCACAACTCGTAAAACATGCTTGTTTCTCAAAACATTTCGTGCTACAATTATCATCCCAAATCACATACACTAATGAGTTTAAGTTTTCCCTTACCTCGTTGCACCTCGTATCATGAAATCGTTTCCCCTTAACGACGGACTAGCCTCGCATTCCTCTCTAGAACTCTCGGGCTGTCCAAACGATGTAAAAACATCATCAACATACCATCACATTGTCTCAAATCTCAACATCAAGCATAATTGCTCACATTCTCATAATTTCTCAATACCTCAATGATTCTAACAACCCTAACCATTTTCAGCCTACTCATAACAAATCTACAACCACAATTGCAGAAATCTACTTCCAAATCAAGGATTAAAGCTTAGAAATTTACCCAAAACTTGTGTAGTGCTCAATTTACGCCTCAGCTCAAATCGTCCTTCGATTTCCAAGTATGTTGTTCTCCTTTTGATGAGGAACAACTTTCCTTCTTGCCACTACCTCTGATTAGAAAGAAAATGAGCATTTTTAGAGGAGAGAGAAAACTAGGGATTTTGGTTTTTTGAAGAGAGAAAATATGAATTTCAACAAAACACAGGGGTCTTTATATAGGCAGAAGGTGGGAGATCATTCTGCTCTTGGGTGGAGATCGATCTGCCTTTGAATTTAGGAACGTTTTAAGCGATTTTTATGCCTACCAGATCGATCTGTCGTGGGGGGCAAGATCGATCTCATAATCTTGAGGAGATCAATCTGCTCCTTGCGAGGAGATCGATCTATATTTTACAGAAACATTTGGAGATCGATCTGCTCTTGTAGGAGATCAATTCCTTTAAGGAAAAATCACAAGGAGATCGATCTACTTCCATTGGAGATCGATCTGCTGATTTAGATTTTCCATTCCTTTTCACTTTGGCCTACCAGATCGATCCCCACTTCTCCAAGATCGATCTGGCCTCATAGTTTGACACTATGGTTGTACTCTTAGCATAAAATCTCATTACATAATTGTCATAATTTACTCTATTGACTATTTCTCATTCAATACTCATTCATCACTTAGAAATTTCATTCCTTACTACCTCAATATATTAGTACATCACATTTAGCTCAATCAATTACACTTCATGTTCACATTACAAAATTAGATGTGCACAGAATTCTCAGGTCTCACAATATTTCAAAATAATGCACGTGTGAGCATATAATATCGGTGCGACACACAGTCAGCATAGGCTCTCAACATGGCTATTTCATGCTCTTTTCAAAATTAGTACGTGCAAGTAAACTCCCAACACGACCATATCACAATGATATAACTCTAGTACGAGCAATGCTCCCAACACTATGTTATGCAAAAACACGAGTATGAGCAAAGCTCCCAATACTCTATAATACATCAATAATGAAAACTGAGTACGAGCTAAGCTCCCAGTACTCTATCATGTAAAACTGAGTAAGAGCAAAATTCCCAATACTCTATAATGCATCAATCAATAAATCTGAGTACGAGCAATGCTCCTAGTACTCTAACATGCATAAATTGCATTTAAAATTTAGTACGAGAATACACTCAAGTACTATGTGATGCATATCTCAAAATATAGTGTGAGTATTCTTTAGCACTTATGGTTTACACACAAACCCTGATAGATGGCTCTTCAAATCATAATTCACCCAATTAAATTAAATCGGTACTCAAGTGTGCTGTTTTCGCATATACATGAAAACATTAGTCATTCTATCATGCAACTATGAATTTCAGTCACAACATGCTTCTAAGGTCTTTTCACCCTATTTTTGGATAAAATCACACTTTATCTCATCAATTTCTATCAAAACATGTCTATACATGGGAATTCATATAGAATATGGTATCGAAATTCTATTCGAAATACATGTAGCTATCTCTAGCTACTCATGAAATTTCCTTACCTGGATCACGTCAAGTGACCTCACTTCCTCAGTGCTGTTCACTCTTGCAGTCCGATCAGCTTCCACTGTGATTTTTGAAGCTGTTATAATTATCTATGTTAGTATACTGTAATATACGTGTTTCATTTGAAAAATCTCAATTCAATACATCAATCTCATCACTTTCTTCCATTATGGTATTATACCATATTTTTCATATAACTATCTTCATATCTCCTCATTTCCAATTTATGCATTTCATAAAACCACCTTACAATCTTTCATACATGCATATTCCATCACTTAATGTCACGCCCTTCTCTCACACATGACCTTCTAAAAACACCACAAATTTTTCACAATTTCCTCATCTTTCCTTCTATCATTACTCACCTCAAACGTTGGGCTATGATACAATATTAGTCACCCATTCACATTCATTCATAACATACATAGAATTTAATATTCTTTTTATAATATAAACTCTTATACACTAATATCATTATTTGTACATATACATCCAAACCATACATTAGTTTACATAGTTGTGCTTATACAATGTTCAGTACAAAATATCAAGTGTGTATGCCTCTCACAAGATGGATATGCAACTAATCAAGGAATCTCAGTCCTCAGTCGGGTCCACCTATTGTGGATGCTCTGAAAAGAGGGAAATAATAAGGGGGTGAGCTCACAGCTCAGTAAGAAAATTAGGCAAGCAAGTGGATAACCACACTATCTACAAAATACTATGCTCATGCCTCGAAATCATTTCCTTACCCTATCTGTATCTACAGCATGCATCTCTCTCAAAGCTTTATGCAATATATATGTATAAATACAAAACATCAGTTATAAAACTAGAAATATGCTGGTTTAACAACCTCAGCATTTTATGCACAACACTGCATTTCTCATGTAAATTCATAAATCTCATATTTATCATGCCATTCAATTAAATCAAAACAATATGGCATTCATCATGTTTAAAAACATGGAAATCTGGGCCTCACCCATCCCTCGGGTTATCCTTTCACAACTCACAAATTCACATGTTCATATCATAAAAACCATGTGATAATTCAATCAATAAATCTTAATTTACATCACATGGAAAGAAAACCGAGATAGGGGACTACATGTTTTGAGTTTATGATCATAACTCATTTTACGTGATCCCAGGCTACACAGCACTCGATGTGCGGGGTCTCATAATTCCTGTAACGGGAGGTGGGTCAAATCACTACCGTCAGCTCTCAATCTATGGACCTGATCCCGGAACACACCAGATCCCATTGGATCCCGCTCCTACTGCTAACCAGTCCTATCCAAGTACATCAAGTACTCACGGTACAGCGTACTCCATGTGACATACATGGTACATAGTACTCCATGAACCCTATCTCAAGGTGGGTGCTCGCCATAAGTCTTAGTCCTCTTACCTTGGATATACCTCATAGTCGGGATGCTCGCCATGAGTCTTAGTCCTCATACCATGGGTTATTTCGATAGCCCTCGGCCATATCTAAAAAATAATGTATGAGTGAGCATATATATATATCAATGCGACACATAGTTAGCACAGGCTCCCAACATGGTTGTTTCATACTCTTTTCAAAAATGGTACGTGCGAGTAAACTCCCAACATGACCATATCACAATGATATAACTCTAGTGCGAGCAATGCTCCCAGCACTATGTCATGTGAAAACATGAGTATGAACAAAGCTTCCAATACTCTATAATGTGCAATATGTGAAATCTGAGTATGAGTTAAGCTCCCAGTACTCTATCATGTAAAACTGAGTATGAGCATAGCTCCCAATAATTTATAATGCATCAATCACAAAACTGAGTACGAAAAATGCTCATAGTACTCTAACATGCATAAATCGCATTCAAAATCTAGTACAAGTATATACTCCAGTACTATGTTATGTATATCTCAAAATATAGTGCGAGTAATTCTCTAGCACTTATGGCTTTCACACAAAACTGGATAGATGGCTATTCAAATCATAATTCACCCAATGAAATCAAATAGGCACTCAAAAGTGCTGTTTTCGCATATACATGAAAACATTAGCCATTCTATCATGCAACTCATGAAATTTGGTGACAACTTGTAACGACACTTGACCCTTAAAAATCGAGGGATTTTTTTTAATTTACCCCCTTATTCCCTTATTCACTTAAGCTGTATTCCTGTTCAGTGTCAATCCTTAAAATTATTCCATTTCATTTATTCTTATACAGGTTTCATCCCGACACATTACTTTCAATAGATGTCTGTGTATACAAATATGTCTGGTAAAGTAATGTAATTGTATACCTTTGCATCGTGTACAAAAAGTAGCCTAGGGTAGCTCTTTCCCACAGTTTACGTTGTGTACGCGGTAGGTCGCGCCTACGAATCACTGAAAATAGTCTGAGAGGTAGAGGGGTGAGCTTTCGGAAAAAAAGCCCAGTAAGATGATGTATTTAAAACGATCCCAGCAATTCAAATATATAGAAGACATAATAGTACGTATAATGATACTTTCTGAAAACTAATATAAATGACATTCAAAGATTAAGTAAAATCAGAAACATCGAGATTCAAAATGTAATTCTTTAAGTACGTGAAACTTAACAGATATTACGTAAAACTGGTTGTACATTCAGAATTCCAAACAGGAATACATATCAAATCACATACTACAAAATCCGTTTCTGAAATCAGAGTTAAATTTCCAAATTGAAACTACATCGGCCATAGAATTTTCACGTGGCAATAACAAATTCATCACGCGGCAAAATAACTCGGTCATCCTCCGTAGAGGGAATTCAGGACCCGAAGGTATTTCCCGATGCCACAAAGGTGAAGTACAGGCGCCACAAAGGTGAAATATAGGCACCACACAGGCGAAATACAGGCGCCACGAAGGCGAAATTCAGGTGCCACAAAGGTGAAATTCAGGCGCCACGAAGGTGAAATACAAGCGCCACGAAGGTGAAATACAGGCGCCACGAAGGCGAGTTCAGACGCCACACAGGCGAAGTTGATGTGCATAAGCACACAACATAAATGGCCCTGCATAAGCACACAACATAAATGGCCCTTAGTCTCAAAACATATTATAGTTTTCATATATGAAAACATCGAAATAAAATCATCTTATTTGAAAGATTATTTCAAAAGACATGTTTTTATTTCAAAAGCACAAATACAGAAAGCATAGTCTTGATCAGAAATATAATTTAGAAACACGCAGGAAAATCATACATCATGTCATTGTAAGCTTTCTTTATCAAGGTTCAGAAAGTTACTATTACCATTTTAAATTATATCCCCTTACCTCGATTTATCGGAAGTACTAGTTCGAATAGTGACACCTCCACGTATTCTTCCTTAAATCCTTCTACGATTCTCCTACACCGAAATTTGTATTTCTTAGTATCCTATTTATTCGAATTACTTACGATGCGTCAAGATTGTAACCTTGCTTACCTAGGGAAAATATACTTGAAATCGTAAAATACGTACAGTTATCTCTAAAACTTACATAAATTCCTTACCTCGGTATTTGTCTGTAATCCTTGATTGCTTCGACTTAGCGAGTCGATGAGTTCCCAAGTCCGATCCACTCGATTAATTTTTCGGAGTTCTTTCCCGGAATTTCTCAAATTTTCAGTACACTAATATATTTTCCATGTGGTTCTATTTATATATATATATATATATATCTTAAAATAACATCATCATCATTTTTTTTCTTCTTTCTCTCTTTTTTTTTACTGTTCATCCCTTTTTTTTTAATTGTTTTTCTTTTTTTTCCCGCCCTTTCTTCCTTTCACGATTTTCTTTCTTCTTCACTTTCACCCCGATACTGTTCATCATCCTCAACTTCTCCAGAGGCTCACGTTGCCATCACCTGATCATACTCGGCCATCATCTCACAACCTTGCCAGCTCCAGTGCCATTCCTCTCCTGTCTCGGTTCACTCTCCCTCGTCTCCCTCTCTACTCACTTCCTGCTCTAACTTCTCACTATAGTCATCTTTTGGTTCTAGCCTCTCTCTCAGCTCCAACCATTTTCTTTTCATCATCCACCTTAATTCATTTCATTCATTTTTTTCCATACTATTCCTTCCTTGCTGCACTGAATCGGCAGGCTTTTCCCCGCCAACTACACTGCTGCACATTTCAGTCCCATGCCTTCCTCGGTCTGCTCTGTTTTCAGTTCGTGTTCAGCCACCAACCAAACTAGTCGTCGGTTTCCTCTTCAACTCTGTTCTGACTTCCCTCTTATCCGTCACCGAACAGGAGCTGCTGCTCTCCCTTTCCTACTCTTGTTTCGGTTTACACTTCCTCCTCCTGGCGTTATCTTTCTCTCGGTTCACTCTCTGTTTCCAGATACCACATTCGGCCTCTGCCTCAACTCTCCATTTGGCTTCCATTTTGGTTCCTTTCACCCTCGGTTTCACCTCTTTCAGCTACTGGCCAAGAGGTTCGGCCTCCTCTTCTCCTTCTCAAGCTAGCAAATCCTTTCCCCGATTTTTCACCATGGTTCCTGTAGCCAGAGGAGGGACTCGTACTAACCAGCCTCTTCTTCTCGGTCTTCTCGTGCCTTGACCTGTGGAAAGAGAGCCCTACACCATTTTTTTATCCCTCGGTCTGCTCCATCTATTTGCCAGTTCCAACAAACCGAGATCGGTCCTTCTCACATCTTCTTTCTTTTTTTCGGTTAACCCCGAATGTCACCATCTATTCACGTTTTTTTTCTTTTCTTTCTTTCCACTATTCAGCCTATTTCTTCATCCTTCTACCGTAGCTACCAGTTCTAGATCATATATATATATATATATATATATATATATATATATATATATATATATATATATATATACTTATATATTTCTTTACATTCCCTCTTATCGAGAACTCAAACCCACCTCCACTATTCTCTACGTTTCCCACTACATGCTCTTGCTTTAATTAAATGTTTCCAGACTTTGCATCCGTAAGATTTCTGCCATCCACAGGCTACTATGTTTTGTTTTTTTTTTCCTTACTTCTCTTCTACACCGTGAATTGTCACCATCAATTTCTTTTATTTTCATTTCCATTTTCTGCCACAGGGTACCTTATCCCATTTTTCTTCACCGAACACCATGCTTCATCATTCATTCATTTTTTTTCTTTCCCTCCTTACTTCACGCTTCCTGGTTAGTCATAGATCATTACCATTGCTCATGTTTTCTTAGGCTTCAATAACATCCTCTTCATTCTTTGTTTTCTGCTGCAGTTTGTTGAAAATGGCTATCGGTCTTGTTTCACTTCCATACATATATATATATATATATATATATATATATATATATATATATGTATATATCTTTTATTTATATACATCTTATTTCTTCTACCGATGGACATTACTCCCAACATCAGCTTTGGGGACTTATGTTTGTTCCCCTTTAATGTATTCCAATATATACATATATTTCCCTTATGTATTGAGACCAAGGATACTCTCGAGATTGACTTCATTTAGGGTCAATTCTTGCTCCTTAGATTATTTAAATGCCCTAATAACCATAAACTATATAATTTAACTAATGGGTGTAGAATTTTCACATTATATTCCATTTAGCATTTTTGTATGGTATAGTATTTATTTATACTTTAAAATAAATACTTACTTGTTTGAATTTATCAAGATTCTCCATACCACATTATAATTAAATTAATCATCCACCAAGAGCTCATTTCAATTCCCATCGATTAATTTACTATCCATGGTTAAGACTAATTGCATGAAAATTTGAGAAGATTACATTCTCCCCACCTTAGGAAATTTGGTTCCCAAATTTTAATCTAAGTTAGTCTTAGAACAGATGTGGTATTTTTCTCGCATCAAGTCTTCCAATTCCCAATAGACAGTAGGATACCATAATCAATCGTAATTTTCTCATTTATCCTTGGTCACTATTCATTTTCAATTCATATCACTTGATCTGAATCACTTCACATATCAGAGACATTCTTAACTTGTGTATGCCTCTCATTCCAATTACAATCCAGTAATCAAAATTTATCACACTTCTAAGCTTGTATCATTTCGTACATCAGTAATAACGAAATTATTTGCTTACTCAAATTGAGTCTCGCATTCGATACATAAGCATATACAATTTATAATCCTTTGATTCGATACGTACTTCATTCTTCAAAGTCTCTTTATACTCCAAACTCTGAATCATCTTGACAGTTTTGGGTCTTCCCACTGATCTATAATCCCTACTTTGGGAGGATCCTTTTGACTCCCATTTTTTTATACAAAGCGGCCCAGAAAGCTCCGGATCTTCTTAACAATTAATGCTGGTGCACTCCAAAGTTGATCAACTGGTCTAATAACCTCCTTTTCATGCAATTCTTGTATTTGTTTCTTCAGCATTTCTAATTCAATCAAAGACACTGAGTACAGTGCTCTGAATAATAAATTCGATGTCAGGTGTTAAATCAATTTCAAAACTTCACCTTTCAATTTAGAGGTAATTCTGATAAATCATCTGAATACATGTCGAAAATCCCTTTGTCTACTGGGGTGTCTTTTTACTCCGAACACGCCCTAACTTTATCAATCTTGTAACCAGTGTGACCTTCACTTATACTTTTAGTTCTGTAATTCATCTTTTCAATTACAGTGAGTTTACTCTATCACTCTCACTACTTCTTTAGTACATCACTTTTCTGGCACTTTCTTTACCTTTCCATTTTCTTAGTACCCTCAAAATATACATTTCATACCATCACAGTTGCGCCTTGCGCACTGCTTCCCCAAAATAACATCCAATGGGGATAATTTAGCTTGATTAAGGATCTTAGTACCTCCCATGAATTTCTTGGACTTCCTCCATTTCACATCTCTACTTATCGGGATTATACTTCTTCCAAAACCATAAATTTAATTTCATATCCATCCACAGACTTGTTACTTTATGTCCGATTATAATCATTTCATCCATAATTGACACTTTGTTTCATTCGGAATGTGGTGTCATCTAAAGGCCTTCAGAATATGTCCTATGAAATTTTCTGATGTCGGCTCCCAGATTAAATCGGGGAACTTCCCTCCGAGTTCGACTTCTCATTTCGATACTGGTGTTACAAATGCTACTTTCGTTATAGTATCACATTCTGAAAATCCATATAGCTCCTCTAATTCTTTAACGTAAAAATTGTAAAAGCAACTTTCTCGGTAGAGTTACTTCTAAGATCATCAAGCTTTTCGATCTCGTTCATTCAACACTCGAATCACTGAATTCTTAACCTTATTGAAAAATGGAGACTTAAACTCTCGAAACTGCCCCCAGTCTATTAAGCTCACAGTCATACTCGAAGAATCCATCCAAGTTTTCCAATTTAATTTTCCAGTTTTCTATTACCATTGGATTCTTGATTTTAGTATGTAATAGCATACTACCCTATGAAATCAGCTCGGTCTCTATCCGTTAGTGAACTTACTGACATTTCTTAACTTCACTGCTCATAACGTTGGGTCATACCTTTCTAGGGATATAAATCATAATTCATACTCATTGACAAATCGATTTCCTTGTGCTAGACCCATAAATTTCATTTGTATTTTCCTCAATCTTAGCAAAGTGTATCTCAGTACCTTCTGTCCTTTCTACAAGACCTGATGGAGCATGCTCAACATTAGTTTCAGTCTCAACATCATTTACGAGTCTCATATAACCACTCTGCATGATTCTCAGACCTATCTCTGTGGCCTCTAGCCCAAGATTTGATTCCTAACGTAAACCCAACATTAAGTCTTAACTTAATTAGGTATACTTACTCTACAACCAGACAAGCACAGAAATTTGGGATGTAATCTTACCCTTATTATTGAAACTGATAGTACTAGACAGCCTTTACTCTAATACCACTAAATGTAACGACCCTTGACCCTTGAAAATCGGGGGATATTTTTTTTTAATTTACCCCCTTATTCCCTTATTCACTTAGACTGTATTCCTGTTCAGTGTCAATCCTTAAAATTATTCCATTTTATTTATTCTTATACAGGTTTCATCCCGACACATTACTTTCAATAGATGACTGTGCAGACAAATATGTCTGGTAAAGTAATGTAATTGTATATCTTTGCATCGTATACAAAAAGTAGCCTAGGGTAGCTCTTTCCCATAGTCTACGTCGTGTACGTAGCAGGTCGCTACGGATCACTGCAAATAGTCTGAGAGGTAGAGGGGTGAGCTTTCAGGAAAAAGCCCAGTAAGATGATGTATTTAAAACGATCCCAGCAATTCAAATATATAGAAGACATAATAGTACATATAATGATACTTTCTGAAAACTAATATAAATGACATTCAAAGATTAAGTAAAATCAGAAACATCGAGATTCAAAATGTAATTCTTTAAGTACGTGAAACTTAACAAATATTATGTAAAACTGGTTGTACATTCAGAATTCCAAACAGGAATACATATCAAATCACATACTACAAAATCCGTTTCTGAAATCAGAGTTAAATTTTGAAATTGAAACTACATCGGCCATATAATTTTCACGTGGCAATAACAAATTCATCACACGGCAATAACAAATCAATCACGCTGCAAAATAACCCGATCATCCTCCGTAGAGGGAATTCAGGACCCGAAGGTAATTCCCGACGCCACAAAGGTGAAGTATAGGCCCCACGAAGGTGAAATACAGGCGCCAGGAAGGCAAAATACAGGCGCCAGGAAGGCGAAATATAGGCGCCATGCAGGCGAAATACAGGCGCCACGAAGGTGAAATACAGGCGCCACGAAGGCGAAATACAGGCGCCTCGCAGCTGAAATACAGGCGCCTCACAGCTGAAATACAGGCGCCACGAAGGCGAAATACAGGCACCACGCAGGCGAAATACAAGCGCCACGAAGGCGAAATACAGGCGCCACACAAGCGAAATACAGGCGCCACGAAGGCGAAATACAGGTGCCACGAAGGCGAAATACAGCGCCAAGAAGGCGAGTTCAGACGCCACACAGGCGAGTTCAGACGCCACACAAGCGAAGTTGACGTGCATAAGCACACAACATAAATGGCCCTTAGTCTCAAAACATATTATAGTTTTCATATTCGAAAACATCGAAATAAAATCATCTTATTTGAAAGATTATTTCAGAAGACATGTTTTTATTTCAAAAGCACAAATACAGAAAGCATAGTCTTGATCAGAAATATAATTTAGAAACCTGCAGGAAAATCACACTTCATGTCATTGTAAGCTTTCTTTATCAAGGTTGAGAAAGTAACTATTACCGTTTTAAATTATATCCCCTTACCTCGATTTATCGGAAGTACCAGTTCGAATAGTGACACCTCCACGTATTCTTCCTCAAATCCTTCTACGATTCTCCTACACCGAAATTTGTATTTCTTAGTATCCTATTTATTCGAATTACTTACGATGGGTCAAGATTGTAACCTTGCTTACATAGGAAAAATATACTTGAAATCGTAAAATACGTATAGTTATCTCTAAGACTTACATAAATTCCTTACCGCGGTATTTGTCTGTAATCCTTGATTGCTTCGACTTAGCGAGTCGACGAGTTCGCAAGTCCGATCCACTCGATTAATTTTTCGAAGTTCTTTCCCAGAATTTCTCAAATTTTCAGTACACTAATATATTTTCCATGTGATTCTATTTATATATATATATATATATATATATCTTAAAATAACATCATCATCATTTTTTTTCGTCTTTCTCTTTTTTTTACTGTTCATCCCTTTTTTTAATTGTTTTTCTTTTTTTTCCCGCCCTTTCTTCCTTTCACGATTTTCTTTCTTCTTCACTTTCACCCCGATACTGTTCATCATCCTCAACTTCTCCAGAGGCTCACGTTGCCATCACCTGATCATACTCGGCCATCATCTCACAACCTTACCAGCTCCGGTGCCATTCCTCTCCTGTCTCGGTTCACTCTCCCTCGTCTCCCTCTCTACTCACTTCCTGCTCTAACTTTTCACTATAGTCATCTTTCGGTTCTAGCCTCTCTCTCAGCTCCAACCATTTTCTTTTCATCATCCACCTTAATTCATTTCATTCATTTTTTTCCATACTATTCCTTCCTTGCTGCACTGAATCAGCAGGCTTTTCCCTGCGAACTACACTGCTGCACATTTCAGTCCCATACGTTCCTCGGTCTGCTCTGTTTTCAGTTCGTGTTCAGCCACCAACCAAACTAGTCGTCGGTTTCCTCTTCAACTCTGTTCTGACTTCCCTCTTATCCTTCACCGGATAGGAGCTGCTGCTCTCCCTTTCCTACTCCTGCTTCGGTTTACTCTTCTTCCTCCTAGCGTTATCTTTCTCTCGGTTCACTCTCTGTTTCCAGATACCACATTTGGCCTCTGCCTCAACTCTCCATTTGGCTTCCATTTCGGTTCCTTTCACCCTCGGTTTCACCTCTTTCAGTTACTGGCCGAGAGGTTCGGCCTCCTCTTCTCCTTCTCAAGCTAGCAAATCCTTTCCCCGATTTTTCACCGTGGTTCCTGTAGCTAGAGGAGGGACTTCCACTAACCACCATCTTCTTCTCGATTTTCCCGTGCCTTGACCTCTGGAAGGAGACCCCTACACCATTTTTTTTATCTCTCGGTCTTCTCCATCTATTTGCCAGTTCCAACAAACTGAGATCGATCCTTCTCACATCTTCTTTCTTTTCTTCGGTTAACCCCGAATGTCACCATCTATTCACGTTTTTTTTTTCTTTTCTTTCTTTTCACTATTCAGCCTATTTCTTCATCCTTCTACCGTAGCTACCAGTTCTAGATCATATATATATATATATATATATACTTATATATTTCTTTAACATTCCCTCTTATCGAGAACTCAAACCTACCTCCACTATTCTCTATGTTTCCCACTACATTCTCTTGCTTTCATTAAATGTTTCCAGACTTTGCAGCAGTAAGATTTCTGTCATCCACAGGCTACTATGTTTTGTTTTTTTTTCCTTACTTCTCTTCTACACCGTGAACTGTCACCATCAATTTCCTTATTTTCATTTCCATTTTCTGCCACAGGGTACCTTATCCCATTATTCTTCACCGAACACCATGCTTCATCATTCATTCATTTTTTTTCTTTCCCTCCTTACTTCACGCTTCCTGGTTGGTCATAGATCATTAACATTGCTTATGTTTTCTTAGGCTTCAATAGCATCCTCTTCATTCTTTGTTTTCTACTGCAAATTGTTGAAAATGGCTCTCGGTCTTGTTTCACTTCATCCTTTATCACTTCCATACATATATATATATATATATATATATATATATATATATATATATATATGTATATATCTATTATTTATATACATCTTATTTCTTCTACCGATGGACATTACTCCCAACATCAGCTTTGGGGACTTATGTTTGTTCCCCTTTAATGTATTCCAATATATACATATATTTCCCTTATGTATTGAGACCAAGGCTACTCTCGAGATTGACTTCATTTAAGGTCAATTCTTGCTCCTTAGATTATTTAAATGCCGTAATAACCATAAACTATATAATTTAACTAATGGGTGTAGAATTTTCACATTATATTCCATTAGTATTTTTGTATGGTATAGTATTTATTTATACTTTAAAATAAATACTTACTATAAGACCCGATTTTAGTTAAAATATGAAATTAAGAATGCAAAAGTATTGAAATGGAATTCTCGAACACGTGCAAGGGCGAAATGGTCAAAAGACTGAAAATCGGTATAAATTCGATAAGGAAATTTAATTAAAAATATGGATTTGAGAAATCTTGATCAATAAAGGAGAAATAATTAAATTTCAGGTTAAATTGATCAAGATCCAAAATTTTTAGAAATACCAAAAATTCATTCGGGACAATATCCCGAAAATACGGAGAAATTATACCCGAAAAAGGTTAAAATATGATAAATAAATTAAATAAAATTAAATTAATTAATTTGGAATAAAATAATATAAGTTGTAGATATTTTGGAATATTGTAGAGTATTTTAATGAATAGTATGATAATAAAATTAAAATAAATAAATAAATAAATTTAAAAAGCAAAAAAAAAAGGAATCAGAAAAAAAATCGGGGAGAGAGAAACGAAAAACGGAGCCGAACCCGAGGAGAAGGCCGAACGACCATCGGCGACCCAATCGGTCAGTCGAGGGCCGAAAAAGGAAGAGGGCGTCGGCGCGACCTCCCTGGTACCGGCGACGCGCCACACCGACGCCGGAGGAGGGCGAAAACGGAAGGAGAAGCCGCAGAGAGAGGAAGCAAAATCGGCGGCCACCGGCGCAGATTTGACCCCGACCACCGCCAACCGAAGATTCCCCACTTAATGCCGAGCCGATTGATGCTGGAAACAACCGACGAAACTGCCGGCAAACGTCAAAAATGGCGAAAAGAGGAATGGGTACCGACGGTGGAGAGCACAGGCCGGACCGGTGACTTTCTGGCGACCTCGACAGAAGCCAACCCCAGATCTGAGATGCGGACGACCCAACGGAGCCACTGGCGGTGAAGGCCGACGGAGAACCGGAGTGAATCGGGGTGAACCGGCGGTCCGAACCGGGTCTGAACCGGACTGAACCGGTTCAGCCAATGAGGAAAGGAAAAAAAAGAAAAAGGGAAAAAGAAAAAGTGAAAAAATTGGGGAAAAATCCCGGCGATGTAATCGAGCTCCGGGTAAGTCGATAAACGGTCAAAATTGACCGATTTGAATTTTGGAATATTTTATTTAATTATTATTCGACTGGCAATTTACTCGAAAATTTATGAAATTGTGTAGCTCGACAATCGACGTCCAATGAGAGCTCGAGACAGCCTCGATTTACGTACTATCATGGAATCTCGGGTAAGTAAATCTTATTTACGATAATTACATCGTTATGCATGCTTCGGATTTAATTATCGCATAAAATAAATTAAATTATGGAAATTTAGATAAATTGTCGTAAATAATAAATTTAGCTATTCGAGAATTAGAACGAGGCCCAAGAAATTGTTGGTGGGCCCAATGAGCCCAATAGGCCTCGATAATGTGGAAATTAAGTGGAAAACGGGCTTAAGGCCCATTAAGGCCCATTAAGGTGCAATCAGGCCCAATAGGGGTAAATGGGCCCAATGATTTAAATTAAGCCCAAAAAATAGGAAATACAATTAAATTGTATGATATCTGACCTGAGAAATAATTATACGCAGTTTCGGACATTGGATTGGGAGTAAATTGGACTGCGTGACGAGACAGCAGTGAAAAAGGAAAGGTCAGACTCTACAGAAAAATAAGGTAAGGGAATTCTACGGACTGCTAGAGGTAACTTTACGAAATTTCAAATTCATATGCAGTCTTTTAAATTATCTGAAGGGTCTAGAAGTAAGTTAATAAATTTTAATGCCCCGAATGGGCAAATTACCAAAATACCCTTGTTAAGGGTAAAATTTACAATTTTAGGAAAAATTGGGAGGAGCAAGAACAAGAGGTTCCTGTTCGTTTTGGAGGTGTCTTGATACATGCATGAGTAGGCTGGCTAACCTTGAAAGAAAAATGCACAGCATTGCATATTTTCAATGATGAAATTGTTGTGAAAACTGTTTTAAGGAAACAGAGCCGCCTACGTGTTTTTATTGACATGTGACGTGCTAGAGCTCAGCTCGCACGATATTTTGAGTTGTGTGATGCATGGATTAGTGCTGGAGCGAGAGCTCGCACTAGAGTTTTACATGCATTGGTGCTGGAGTCCAACTCGCACCAGATTTATATATATATATGATTTTCGTGACAGGGTGCTAGAGTCTAACTCGTACCAAATTTTTTCACATGATTTGATGAGAGTGCTAGAGCTTACCTCGCACTAGTTTTACTTGATTTTATAAGAGTGCTGGAGTACCGCTCGCACTATTTTTCTGAGATCATACGATGAGCCGTGCTTGGAGCGGCGGGTGACTGTGTGTCACACTGATTAAATAGGCTCACACGTGCGTTTGGAGACATGGCATGAGAATGCAGATATGATATATGGGTCCACGGAGTACATTGTACCGTGCAAGTAGCATGGAGTACGTTGTACCGTGAGGCATCTTCGGATGCGTGGTATCTTCGGATATGTGTGGCATCTTCGGATGCGTGGTATCTTCGGATGCGTGGTATCTTCGAATACGTGTGGCATCTTCGGATGCGTGGTATCTTCGGGTACGTGTGGCATCTTCGGATGCGTGGTATCTTCGGATACGTGTGGCATCTTCGGATGTGTAGGATAGGATAAGACCAACGAGATGGACTGACCCACCTCCCGGGCGGTTCCCGATCATGGTGATACCCCGCACACTAGGATCTGTGTAGCAGGGGGCTCACAAGGACACACGGCCATAGTCCTGGTTATTACCGATATACGATGTTGCCTAGTCTCGCATGTTGATGATTTTGATGAGATCAAAACTGGGTTTTAAATCAGATTTACATGATGTTATTTCTATGCTTTTTAAACCCATGTGTGATGTAAACTGAGTTTCATGGTTTTGTGTAAGTTAGGACCACCCGAGGGGGTTGAGTCTTGGATTTGTTGTGAAATTTTAAATGAGAAAGAAATGTTTTGAAATAGTTGTATGTTGAATTTTTCATGCAAACTTGTTTTACATGACATCATGAATCATAGCATCAGTTTTGAAATGTGTGGAGAAAAGGTGGTTTATGCATGGCACCACGTTCATGTAGGTAGTATGGTTACCTACTTATTCGTAGGATTGCCTTACTGAGCTTGATGTGCTCACCCCTTTCATTTTCTCACACAGATAATCTCCAGTAGATGTTGAGGTAGCTGAGTACTGCATTCCGGATATCCGCTACTGCCTATCATTTAAGGTATATACACTTGTACATATTGTATCTAAATAAGCATAGCACAGTAACATGTTTGTAAGTGATTTTAGGGGATGTATAAATATTGTAAACACTTATAAATGACTGAGAAAGAATTAAGTTACATGGTAAATGAATGGTGGGACTGGCATTGACGTACAGCCCAATTCTTAGTGGAGTGTGGTCACGATCAGAGGACAGGTAAGCATGAAAGAAAATAACAAACGCGAAAAATTTACTCTGATTTTGGGTAGTTTTGGGTCGTGACATATAAAGGTGGTATCAGAGCAGAAATTGGTCTGACGTGTGTCAGTGTCAGTAATTAAGAAATTACATCCCCGTGTTACTGTGCTTGGTTAGATATAATAGTGTATATCGAGATAGGTTTTAACTAAGAAATGGTTGAGAATGCAGGAATGCCTAATATTAGTCGCGGAAGAGGAAGTAGAGCACGAGGCAGAGGTCGTAGAGGTAGGCCTGAGCCTGCTAATCGTGCTGAGTTAACCTATGAGAATCAGTATGAGATTGAAATGGAGGCTAATGTTGAGCACGCCTCACAGAGTCTGACAGAGTGATCGGACAGTATTGAGACACGTTTCGCGAGGTTAGAGCGGAGTGTGAAGAATATTTTGGGAGCAAATTGCTCAGAGTATGCATAGGATTTGAGGGCGAGTTGGAGCATTGATTAAAGTCCGCTCGATCCATCTTAAGAGTTGACATGAGAAATATTTTGGATGTATTCCGGTGATAGAATATCCCGGGCACTGTTTAAAGGGAATGATAGATAAAATCCTTACTCTGATGACGAGTATGAATTAAGAGTATGAAACTCAGTTATATTTTTGGGCAGATATTACCTCGACACTATAAACAGTGACAGTCGAGATGTCTAAAAGTTTATGAAAGGGCTCAGATTGTCGATTGGAGTCCGATTGGCCCATGAGATATTACCTATGTCGAGGCAGTGCGTAAACTACAGTGAGACCCCGTATATGTATAGCTGTATATAGGAACATGGGAATGTAAATAGAATCATAAGTAAGATGATGTATTGTAATGTGAAGTATATGCGATGTAAGTTTATAAGATTATGTACGCACTTGTAATAAGAATAGTGATTATACGTACAAGTTGCATTATGAGTGAGTAGGAAGAAATGAACTTAAAACGAGAAGAATGTGACCGAAATGGAATAGGAGTAGTATAGTAAAATGGAAGGAAAGATTTACATAAGTGTATATTTCCATTCGAGTAATATCGTATATATTTGGTCATACAAAGATTCTACACAAGTTTTAATGTGTATGTAGTGAGGATGGATCCCATTTTCAAGTCTCAAAGATGAATGAATGAGAAAATGATCATGGAAGCAAATTAAGGGTGTTTGGTAAGGGTTGTTGCAGAAAAACTGCAAGAAATCTGGAATTTGTGAAGGCCAGATCGATCTCATAGGATGAGAGATCGATCTGGGAGAGCCAGAATGCCCTTATGTGAGAAATGGAAGGGAACAGATCGATCTCCGAAGGAAGCAGATCGATCTCCTTAGCTCTCGGGTTGGAAGCAGATCGATCTCCCCTAAGACCAGATCGATCTCCTTAAGCTTCTGTTTGACAGCAGATCGATCTCTAGTCTCGACAGATCGATCTCCTACCTTTAAAACGTCTCAGAAAAGAGGGATTTTTGAGGAACAGATCGATCTCCACCCAAGGAAGATCGATCTCATCAAGTCAAAACTATAAATGGGAGCAGTTGGATCATCAAAATTTCGGGAAAACATTTCCATTTCACTTCAACTCAAAGAAATCTAGTTTCTCACTCCTAAATCCAGCCATTTTCAGTGAGATTTAAGGAGAGGCTATTAGAGACAAAGTTGTTCACATCAAAGAGAAGAACAACATAGTCTAGAGGCATTTTCCCATTTGAAGGATTGAAGAAATAGAGGGCAATCCTAATTGGAGCAAGAGGAAATCCAATGAGGTAAGTTCTAATGCACAAATCCAAGTACATTGGTTTAGTTAATGATTATAAAGATATTTGGGTGTGCATATTGTGGATAGAACTACCTAGGATGGTATGAAATGCATATAGCTTAGAAATAGTCAAGTGTGAGAAAGTGGAATGTGGGGAGTATTTTTGATGAATGGGATATCTTGAGTGGATGAGTATGTTGTGGAAATGGTTTGGAAATGTTGATATTAGGATAAATTGGGAGATTTACCACAAAGGGTAAAAATGTGTAATTAAGGCATTGGATAAATGCTTAGTTGAATAAGAGTTAGAAACATTAACTCAAATGTTGATGGATGAATTTCAGTTTCGGATGATACGCCGGAGCAAGTCAAGATGAGAACGCAAGAAGCATAAAGGCGGATAGTTGCACACAAGTAAAACGAGGTAAGGGACTGTGTGTTAGCTATAGAGATGTTCGTACGTAATTACAGCAATTTCGTAGATATATTGCTAGGACTAGTACGATATTATAATCCTAGGAAATGATGTAGAAGTATGAAAAGCACTATGATGTATATATGTATTGAGAAATGGGATAGGGTAAGGAAATAGCATGATATGCATGTTTTCAATGATTTTCTCAATTTTACATTGTTATTTATGATTGAGAAACGTTGATGATAGGTTGGCTAATTTTACATGTTTTAGCATGAAGAGGCATGCTGTATGAGTAAACGTGTTTTGAGTTTTAAAAAGAGAAAATAGCCATCTATCAGTTTTGAGATGAGATTTGGTGTTGAAGCGTTAGCTCACACCCGGTTTAAAGCCTTGATGTACCGTGCGGGAGTTTTAACTCGCACGGAGGTTTTGAGAAAGTGCGAGAACTATGCTCGTACCTATTTTGTTGAGTTAAGGTAAACCTGGGGGTCTGGGACCCAAGGGGATACCAGCCGACGGCCAATTGAACGGGCTGGGCCTTAACGATAGATCGTACCGCGCTGGAGCTTTGCGTTAACTGTGTGTCACACTGCTTGCTCGCCTGGTATATGAGACATGGTTTAAGGATAAAAAGTCCATCGGAGTTGGAGTATGGACTTGGGTCCACGGCTGTACGTAGAACAGTGTAGTCACCCGTTGGTATACTATGTACCGTGCTGGGTGCACGTGAGTACGAGTATCGCGTAGATGACACACGACGTATCTTCACCGTGAGTATACGAGGAGATGAGGTGGATTGAAATGAGCCGGAGGGTAGGACTGACCCATCCCCCTTCAGGCGAAGTGATACCCTGTGCACACCCGATCAGTGAGGCCTGGGATCACTGACTGTGGCCATAAGTCGTGGATATTTGATTGCCTAAAATTCCATGCCTGTCTCAGAGATTCGAGAAAATAGAGACAATCTCAGAAAAGAAAGAGATTTGCGAGAAAGAATGATTTGAGAAGTGAAAGAGATTTCGTGTTTTAATAAATCTCTGATTTCACATTCGTGCCATGAGGGCACTATTTATGAGCATGTTTTAAATGGAAGTTTGACATTTGATTTACACGAAAATGCTATTGAGAAATATGTGTTTAAATGCATTGTTCGTATGATATTTCCATTTATAACGAAAACATGGTTTTGGTTTATGCATGCATGGGCTATGTAGGTAGTACGATATCTACCTGCTAGCATACATTTCCTTACTGAGCCGTGGTTTGCTCATCCCACTATTTTTCCCCCTCCAGGTACTGAGAAGTAAGAGAGCGGTGATCTCTAAGTCTTTTGTGTTGAACAGCTCCCACAATACGCAAAGGTATAAGATTTGTATACACGAGTATTTTGTATCTAATATATTGTATCGCACAGTTATATCTTGGAATTGTAATCAGTATTATGGGGATGATATGTAAACACTTGGTATTTATACAATTAATTTTGTGTATTTACACACACACCTGGGAGTGTGAACTAAAGTTTTAAATATTCCGCTGTAAATAAATAAATTTTTAGTAATTGCATCTTCTCACAGCCCAACCGTAGTAGAGATTGTATGGATAGAAGGGTTCCCGAAAACGGGGCATGACAGGCTTGGTATCAGAGCATGGTTGGTCTGATGTGAGATGATGCTTAGGACTAAGAAAACATACATCCCCAAGTTACTGTGCGATATTTAGATACAAATGTGTATACGGAGCTGGTAGTGAATTAAATGTTTGTTATAACGCAGGAAAGTTATCAGGCTAGTGAGTTATGCCTGAGAGACACCGCAAGAGGGGAGAGAGCTCGAGGGCAAAATGACAGGACTGAGAGGCACAGTAGATCATCCTCTAGTCATGAGCCCCAGGAACAGATAGAGGCTTCTGATCCTCGAATAACTCGATTGGAGGAAGACATGCGCACGATGATGACCATGATGGGTGAGATCATGGCTAGGTTTGAGGGTACACCTGGTACAGCGGGACAGGCTGCACCGAATCCCCCAGCAGCTGTACCTGAACCTGAGAATGTTGCACCTGCGCAAGCTGAACCGGCTAGGCCACGGGAACCTCATATTCGACCGGTACCTCCTCCGGTAGCCCCACATCAGCATGATGATGATTTGGGGTATGGATATGATTGTGATATGGAAAGATTGAGGCACTTTATGGACTTTAAGCCTCCTTCGTTTAGCGGAGTAAAGGATCCGACGGTGGCTGAGGACTGGATCAGTCAAATGGAGAAGTTATTCGACTTCTGTAGATGTTCAGCTACGGAGAGAGTAGCACTTGCGGCCTTTGTATTGAGAGGCGAAGCAGAGCACTGGTGGAAGTCCGTCAGGCCGATGTTAAGAGCTCAAGGAATGGTTATCACGTGGGATATGTTCTTGGACGTTTTCAGAGAGCAATACATCCCAGATACTGCTCGACGGAGACTACAGATGGAATTTCTGAATCTGACTCAAGGGAATCGAACAGTTGATGAGTACGAGTCACGATTCACTTCACTGGGTCGATATGATCCAGACTCGATCAGGAGTGAAGCTGTCAGAGTCCGTAGATTTGTAGATGGACTGAGGCCTTCGATCCGAGCGAAGTTGGCCCCATTTGATGTCGCTACATATAGAGAGGCTGTGCGACGGGCCCAGTTATGTGAGCAGGATCATGACTTGCAGATTTCTGAGTTTAGTTGGGGTAAGGATAAGGGTCCGAGGAAGTTGGGAGATGGCAAGAGTGCCAAATTTGGTCAAAAATTCATGAGTAAACGTCGGAGAGAAGTAGATGAGTTCCAGAAGAAGGTTGTTAGACCTTTTATGCCTCCGACTCAGACACCAGCCAGGGGTATAGTGATTGGTGGACCCCGACCGACTACAGATCAGTGTAGGCTATGCGGTCGATACCATGGTGGTAGGCCATGTCATCTTCAGGGTACCCGATGCTTCAGATGTGGTAAATTTGGACATTATGCCAGAGAGTGCCCGGAGATAGTTGAGGCAGTTCCACAGAGGGGTAAAGAGCCAGAGAGGGTTCCTACAGTTGCACCTCCTGCAAGAAAGAAAGCCTCGGCTGAAGAAAAGGGAAAACAAGTTGTGGGTCAAGGCAGGGTGTATACGATAGACCAGGCATCGGCTGATACCTCTTCTGAAGTGATAAAAGGTACAATCTTGATTTTCAATCTAGAGGTTATAGCTTTGTTTGATTCTGGTGCTACGCATTCCTTCATATCACCTGCATGTGCATCTAAGTTAAAAGGTTTTGTAGAACCCACATACTTGAGTAGGACTTTACTAATAAGTACTCCAATGAGAGTTAGCCAATTAGTTGAACAAGTGTATAAAGATTGTAAAGTGAGGGTAGGAGATAAGTGCATGACAGCTAACTTGATTTTGTTGAATATGTACGACATTGATGTAATTTTGGGAATGGATTGGTTAGCCGCCAATCATGCTGTCATAGACTGTCGTTCTAAGTCCATTAAGTTTTCTCTACCTGAAGAATGTGTTGTAAGATTATAAGAGAAGAAATGAAATCTTAAATTTTGTATTAAGTAAAGTACTTTGGTATAAATGGCTTGAGTGTTGTTTTGAAGGTTTTGTTGCTTATGTGGTGGATTTGAACAAAGTACATCCGGATATGGAGGACATCTCAGTGGTCAGAGAATTCCCTGATGTCTTTCCAGATGATCTACCAGGATTGCCACCTGATAGAGAAACGGAATTCGGTATAGACTTGACGCCTAGAACCGAACCAATATCGAAGTCACCATATAGGATGGCTCCAGTTGAGTTAGAGGAATTAAGGAAACAGCTGCAAGAGTTGTTAGAGAAGGGGTTCATAAGACCGAGCATCTCACCATGGGGAGCCCCGGTATTATTTGTGAAGAAGAGAGATGGGAGCCTCAGGTTGTGCATTGACTATCGGATGTTAAACAAGGCTACCATCAAGAATAAGTACCCCTTGCCACGCATTGACAATTTATTTGATCAGCTTCGGGGAGCACAGATCTTCTCCAAGATAGATATGAGGTCTGGGTATCATCAATTGAAGATTCGGAAGGAGGATGTGCCCAAGACAGCATTTCGTACCCGCTATGGCCATTACGAATTTTTAGTGATGCCTTTTGGGTTGACCAATGCGCCGGCAGCTTTTATGGCTCTAATGAATGAAGTTTTCAAGCCATACCTGGACCAATTCGTAATTATTTTCATTGACGACATATTGGTGTATTCAAGGTCCAGAGAAGAGCATGAGCAGCACTTAAGGATTATTTTGCAAACCCTCCGAGAGAAAAGGTTATATGCCAAGCTTAACAAATGTGACTTTTGGCTAGAACAGATTTCTTTTCTAGGCCATGTTATATCGAAGGATGGGGTGTCAGTAGATCCATCCAAGATTGAGGCAGTCGTTCAATGGGAACAACCTAGGACAGTCACGGAGATCAGGAGTTTTCTGGGATTGGCTGGTTACTATAGAAGATTTGTAGAGGGTTTCTCTAGATTAGCTGCTCCATTGACACGTCTTACGAGGAAAAGTGTGGAGTTTTTATGGGATGAAGCTTGTGAGAGGAGTTTTCAGGAACTTAAGCGCAGATTAACTACCGCGCCAGTTCTTGTCATCCCTAACAGTTCAGGGAATTACTCGGTGTATGCAGATGCTTCGCATCAAGGACTAGGCTGTGTTTTGATGCAAGATGGAAGGGTAGTAGCTTATGGATCTAGGCAGTTGAAAGATCATGAGAAGAACTACCCCACTCACGATTTGGAGTTAGCGGCCGTAGTGTTTGCGTTGAAGATATGGTGCCACTACTTATATGGTGAGAGATTTCAGATCTTTACGGATCATAAGAGTCTGAAATATCTATTCTCACAAAAGGAGTTAAACATGAGACAGAGGAGGTGGTTGGAACTCCTCAAGGACTACGATTGTGAGATCTTGTACCACCCGGGGAAGGCAAATGTAGTTGCCGATGCATTGAGTCGGAAGAGTCTCGGGTTGGTATCACATATGATGGTTAGAGAGCACGAGTTGTTGGAACAATTCACGAACCTTAGTCTGGATATGACCCTACCTGAGATTGGCAGCTATGGGATCATTGCTAGCTTGAGATTAGAACCGGAGTTGATTGAGAGAATCCGACAAGCTCAGCAAATCGATCAATGGTGTATTGTCATGATTAGCCAAATCCGGAAAGGGAAGGGTGCTGATTTTGTATTGAGTCCAGATGGAATACTAAGGTTTAGAGATAGAATATGTGTTCCTAAGGATTTAGAGCTGAGAAAACTGATCTTATCAGAGGCACACTCGTCGAGATACACGATACACCCGGGGAGTAGCAAGATGTATCAAAATCTCCGAAAAGTATATTGGTGGTCTGGAATGAAGAGAGACATAGCTGAGTATGTCGCTAGATGTCTCATTTGTCAGCAAGTAAAAGTCGAACATCAGAAACCAGGAGGATTATTACAACCTCTATCGATACCAACATGGAAGTGGGAGCATGTCACCATGGATTTTGTGATGGGGTTACCGAGAACCCGTAAGAACCATGATGCGATATGGGTGATAGTAGATCGGTTAACGAAATCGGCGCATTTCTTAGCCATGAGATCTACTGATACATTGAGTGCACTGGCGAATCTGTATGTGCGAGAAATAGTGAGATTGCATGGAGTCCCGGTGAGTGTTGTTTCGGATAGGGATGCCCGCTTCACTTCCCACTTTTGGGGACATTTCCAAGAAGCGATGGGGACCCAGTTGAGTTTTAGCACCGCTTTTCATCCTCAGACAGATGGTCAGTCAGAGAGGACTATACAGACCCTGGAGGATATGTTGAGAGCGTGTGTGCTGGATTTTAGAGGCTCATGGGACGATCACTTGCCATTGATTGAGTTCGCCTACAATAACAGTCATCACTCAAGTATTGGTATGGCCCATTATGAGGCACTATACGGTCGTAGATGCCGATCGCCCATTGGTTGGGAAGAAGTTGGTGACAGACAATTGCTCGCCCCCAATTTGGTTAAGCAAGCCTCCGAGGAGTTCAGATAATATGCGAGAGGCTGCGAACAGCTCAAAGTCGACAAAAGAGCTATACTGACAGGAGACGGAGACCACTTGAGTTTGATGTTGGCGAGTTTGTATTTTTGAAAGTATCTCCTTCTAAGGGAATAATGAGGTTTGGGAAGAAAGGAAAATTAAGTCCTCGTTACATTGGTCCCTTTGAGATTTTGGATAGAGTGGGAGAAGGAGCATATAGGCTAGCCTTACCACCTGACCTAGCAGAAGTCCACAATGTCTTCCACATTTCTATGCTTCGGAAGTACTACCCGGATCCGACACATGTAATTAGTTATGAGCCATTGGAGCTCAAGAAAGATATGTCGTATGTCCAGAGACCGATCAGGGTGTTGGACAGGAAAGAGAAGGTGTTGCGGAACAAGACGATTTCATTGGTTAAGGTTTTGTGGCAACATCACACTGTGGAAGAGGCCACATGGGAACTGGAAAGTTTGATGCGGGAAAAGTATCCCGAGTTATTCACAGATTGAATTGGTTCTAATTTGGAGGACCAAATTCTTTAAGTGGGGGAGAATGTGAGACCCCGTATATGTATAGCTGTATATAGGAACATGGGAATGTAAATAGAATCATAAGTAAGATGATGTATTGTAATGTGAAGTATATGCGATGTAAGTTTATAAGATTATGTACGCACTTGTAATAAGAATAGTGATTATACGTACAAGTTGCATTATGAGTGAGTAGGAAGAAATGAACTTAAAACGAGAAGAATGTGACCGAAATGGAATAGGAGTAGTATAGTAAAATGGAAGGAAAGATTTACATAAGTGTATATTTCCATTCGAGTAATATCGTATATATTTGGTCATACAAAGATTCTACACAAGTTTTAATGTGTATGTAGTGAGGATGGATCCCATTTTCAAGTCTCAAAGATGAATGAATGAGAAAATGATCATGGAAGCAAATTAAGGGTGTTTGGTAAGGGTTGTTGCAGAAAAACTGCAAGAAATTTGGAATTTGTGAAGGCCAGATCGATCTCATAGGATGAGAGATCGATCTGGGAGAGCCAGAATGCCCTTATGTGAGAAATGAAAGGGAACAGATCGATCTCCGAAGGAAGCAGATCGATCTCCTTAGCTCTCGGGTTGGAAGCAGATCGATCTCCCCTAAGACCAGATTGATCTCCTTAAGCTTCTGTTTGACAGCAGATCGATCTCTAGTCTCGACAGATCGATCTCCTACCTTTAAAACGTCTCAGAAAAGAGGGATTTTTGAGGAACAAATCGATCTCCACCCAAGGAAGATCGATCTCATCAAGTCAAAACTATAAATGGGAGCAGTTGGATCATCAGAATTTCGGGAAAACATTTCCATTTCACTTCAACTCAAAGAAATCTAGTTTCTCACTCCTAAATCCAGCCATTTTCAGTGAGATTTAAGGAGAGGCTATTAGAGACAAAGTTGTTCACATCAAAGAGAAGAACAACATAGTCTAGAGGCATTTTCCCATTTGAAGGATTGAAGAAATAGAGGGCAATCCTAATTGGAGCAAGAGGAAATCCAATGAGGTAAGTTCTAATGCACAAATCCAAGTACATTGGTTTAGTTAATGATTATAAAGATATTTGGGTGTGCATATTGTGGATAGAACTACCTAGGATGGTATGAAATGCATTGTAAGACCCCGTATATGTATAATGGTAATGTGAATAATTGGATCAAATAATATGAATGGACTTGTAATGTAAAGTATGATTGATGTAAGTCCATGGATTCAATGTATGTATGTGTAATATAAATTGTAACGTACATACAAGTTTCATTGAGTATGAATACGAAGAAATGAATTCTAGCAAGTGATGGATGTGATCGAAACTCAAAATGAGTAGTGTGGTAAAATGGAATGGAGTTATGCTTCCATTTGGTTTTATGTTGCATACCTTTGAATATACAATGAATGCACACAAGTTTCAATGTGCATAAGGTATGAATGGATGCCATTTTCAAGTTATAGAGGTGGATGGATGAGGAACTGGCCATGGCAATAGATTGAGGGTGTGTTGGTATGAG
Source organism: Firmiana major (assembly GCA_033439115.1). NCBI lineage: Eukaryota > Viridiplantae > Streptophyta > Magnoliopsida > Malvales > Malvaceae > Firmiana > Firmiana major. The sequence continues at coordinate 33,816,346 of CM065907.1, read as the reverse complement.
TTGCAGCAATGAAACTGCAGGAAATCTGAAAAACATGAGGTCCAGATCGATCTCCTAGGATGAGAGATCGATCTGGAAGAGCCAGAATGCTCTTATTTGGGCGAAAGAATAGAGCAGATCGATCTCCAATGGAGACAGATCGATCTGCCAAGCATTCTGTAAGTGAAAAGATCGATCCTCAAGCACCCAGATCGATCTCCTTAGCTCTCTGTTTGGGACCAGATCGATCTCATGCTTCGACAGATCGATCTCATGCTTCAACAGATCGATCTCATTGCTTCGACAGATCGATCTCAGGCTTAAAAATGCCATGGAAAAGAGGGATTTTAAGGGACCAGATCGATCTCCTCTTGGACCAGATCGATCTCCTAAAGTCATTTCTATATAAGGAGAGCTGAAAAATCTGAAAATCCCGGAAAAACACAAAACTCTACAATTTCAAACCCAAAAACCCAACTTTCCCTCTCTAAAATCAGCCATTTTCAGTGAGATTTAGAGAGAGATCATTAGAGGCAAAGTTGTTCCTATCAAAGAGGAGAACAACATAGTGAGAGGGCATTTTCCCATTTTTGGAATTGAAGGAGTTGAGGGCATTACCAATTGGAGCAAGAAGAGAAATCATATTGGTAAGATTCTAACACTCCAATCCAAATGCATTAGCTATTTAATTGATTTTGGAGTTGATTGGTATGAGTATTGATGGATAAACTACCTAGGAGTGTAGTGGAAGTGGTGTGACCTAGAAAGCTAAAATGGGTATAATGTGAGGATATGTGGGATTGAATGAGCTTATGATTTATGGCATGCTAAAGTTGTTATTGGGGTAATGTTTATGATTGTAGATGTTAAATGGAATTACTTGGTGAGTTGGAGAAATTGTGAAAATGGGTATGTTTATGATTGATAAAATGCCATAGTGAGGGAATTCATGGAATATGAACACTATGAGCTTAATGTCGATTTAACATCGATTTTGAATAAGTTAATAGGCCTCAGAAGATCCATAGACTCGAGTTATGGGTAAATTAATGAAACGAGGCCCAATAAGCTTTAATAGAGGCTATAGGTTAAATTGACTATAGCAAGCACAAGGGTTGCATTGTATGGATCGAATATAATGCGGGATACGATTTTGTGCAGTCCCGAAGAGTTCGTTGAAGGCGAACCGAATCGTACGAGTAAGCAGCTTAAGGAAGTGGAATCACGCATCGCAATTCCAGGTAAGGGAATTTTGTGAGTATATAGAGATAGCTGCTCGTATTTTGAACTGGGTGAATATTGGGTGTTGTATGAAATGCATGAATTGCTCAAATAAATGATGGATGGTATTCGTGAATGATGACGAGTATATGAGTGGTTTTGGATTTGAAGTGGATTTTATGAAATGGGATAGTAAGGCTAATAATTGCATAAATCTAATGTTTTGATGTTTTTCCAAAACGAATTGCTTGGTTTTAAGCAAGCTCGTAGATAGGACGGCTAGTATTGTATGGTTGTTGTGAAAAAGCATTTGTGAGTGCTAAACCTGAATTGCCGGGATTGATGAATTGTATATGAGCCGCCTATCACACTTGTATGACATAAATCGCGCTAGAGCCTCGCTCGCGCTGGATTTCTATGTTTTCATTTGTATGAAACGTGCTGGAGCCTAGCTCGCACCTTGATTTGGAAACTATAATGATATTTATAAACCGTACTGGAGCTTCTGCTCGTACGTGGATTGTGAATGGTTGTCTTATGAGTATAACCGTACTAGAGCTATGCTCGTACGCGCCCCTTTATGAGAAGATGCATGATGCATGAGTCGTGCTAGAGCTTTGCTCGCACAAGTTTGCACGAGGGGATACGTATAAGGTTGTGAAAGTGGGTAAGATCCTTAAGCCTTACATCCTTAAGCTAACATCCTTAAGCCCGAGGTGGCAGGGAGGCTCTGTTAGGCGGGGAGGCTCTGTTCGGCGGGGAGGCTCTCTTACGGTGGGATCCTTAAGCCAACATCCTTAAACCCAAAGAGGCGGGGAGGCTCTGTTAGGCAGGGAGGCTCTCCTACATGGGTATGGTAAAGGTAAGATCCTTGAGCCCTACATCCTTAAGCTAACATCCTTAAGCTAACATCCTTAAGCCCGAAGAGGCAGGGAGGCTCTGTTAGGCGGGGAGGCTCTGTTCGGTGGGGAGGCTCTCTTACGGAAAGGACCCTTAAGCCCTACATCCTTAAGCTAACATCCTTAAGCCCGAGGAGGCAGGGAGGCTCTGTTAGGCGGGGAGGCTCTATTCGGCAGGGAGGCTCTCCTTCACGGAATATGGAAAACTCTTAGTATGGGGTAGATAAGACCTAGGAATGGCACCCCCGATTACGATATGAGTTGCGGAGTACGCTGTACCGTGTATATCACATGGAGTACGATGTACCGCATGATGGTTATGTGATGAGAAAGTCTGGCGAGGGATAATCCATCCTCGTGCCAGCATGATACCCCGCACACCTGGATGCGTGTGGTCTGGGATGATTTATGATGTAATGGTTCACATAGGCACTTTTGATATAGTGACCTAGATTTATACACATGCGTGAATTGTGGAATGTAAATGTGGTTGTGATTGTGAGTTGATTTGGTGGTGTTATGTTGTTGGTTCAAAAAGGAGGTTTCTAAATGAATTGCCCTTTTATGAATTTAAATGAGATTGAGCATGAGATGTTTTATACATGATGTCTCTACCATGTTTTATATGCCAATGCACATGATTTGATGCATGATATATATGTATATTCACATGGCATAGTTTTATTTCTCATGCTCCTACTATAAACGATTTATGCATAACACTATCAGCATGTAGATAGAGTAGTTATCTACCATGCTTGCATTATTGCCTTACTGAGCGTGTGGTTGCTCATCCCACTCTATTTTCCCCCCTACAGAGCGTGTATAGTAGCCCAGTGAGGACTGAGGCGTATTATTTTGGACTCCGCTGCATCTCCATCGCTAAGAGGTATATACACAGTGATTCTTTTTGTATCTAAACAATGTAAAAGCACAATATTCTTTTGAGTTATACTTATGGGGGATGTAGATGTCAGTAAAACATGTATTCGTATAAGTACACGATTAAATGCACATGTATGACATCGTTTTAATTAATTGAGAATGAATGAGATGTGGTGTTTATTATTGACTCACAGCCCAACAGTGTGTGGTGAGCTTAGTTCATGACCGAGTAAGGTAACAGTAAAACGCGAAAAATTTTCTATGATTTTCGGTTGAAGAGAATGGAAATGAGTCGTGACATGCATATAGCTTAGAAATAGTCAAGTGTGAGAAAGTGGAATGTGGGGAGTATTTTTGATGAATGGGATATCTTGAGTGGATGAGTATGTTGTGGAAATGGTTTGGAAATGTTGATATTAGGATAAATTGGGAGATTTACCACAAAGGGTAAAAATGTGTAATTAAGGCATTGGATAAATGCTTAGTTGAATAAGAGTTAGAAACATTAACTCAAATGTTGATGGATGAATTTCAGTTTCGGATGATACGCCGGAGCAAGTCAAGATGAGAACTCAAGAAGTATAAAGGCGGATAGTTGCACACAAGTAAAACGAGGTAAGGGACTGTGTGTTAGCTATAGAGATGTTCGTACGTAATTACAGCAATTTCGTAGATATATTGCTAGGACTAGTACGATATTATAATCCTAGGAAATGATGTAGAAGTATGAAAAGCACTATGATGTATATATGTATTGAGAAATGGGATAGGGTAAGGAAATAGCATGATATGCATGTTTTCAATGATTTTCTCAATTTTACATTGTTATTTATGATTGAGAAACGTTGATGATAGGTTGGCTAATTTTACATGTTTTAGCATGAAGAGGCATGCTGTATGAGTAAACGTGTTTTGAGTTTTAAAAAGAGAAAATAGCCATCTATCAGTTTTGAGATGAGATTTAGTGTTGAAGCGTTAGCTCACACCCGGTTTAAAGCCTTGATGTACTGTGCGGGAGTTTTAACTCGCACGGAGGTTTTGAGAAAGTGCGAGAACTATGCTCGTACCTGTTTTGTTGAGTTAAGGTAAACCTGGGGGTCTGGGACCCAAGGGGATACCAGCCGACGGCCAATTGAACAGGCTGGGCCTTAACGATAGATCGTACCGCGCTGGAGCTTTGCGTTGACTGTGTGTCGCGCTGCTTGCTCGCCTGGTATATGAGACATGGTTTAAGGATAAAAAGTCCATCGGAGTTGGAGTATGGACTTGGGTCCACGGCTGTACGTAGAACAGTGTAGTCACCCGTTGGTATACTATGTACCGTGCTGGGTGCACGTGAGTACGAGTATCGCGTAGATGACACACGACGTATCTTCACCGTGAGTATACGAGGAGATGAGGTGGATTGAAATGAGCCGGAGGGTAGGACTGACCCATCCCCCTTCAGGCGAAGTGTGAGACCCCGTACATGTATAGCTATGTATATAGGAACATGGGAATGTAAATAAAATCATAAGTAAGATGATGTATGCAATGTAAGTTTATAAGATTATGTACGCACTTGTAATAAGAATTGTGATTATACGTACAAGTTGCATTATGAGTGAGTAGGAAGAAATGAACTTAAAACTAGAAGAATGTGGTCGAAATGGAATATGAGTAGTATAGTAAAATGGAAGGAAAGATTTACATAAGTGTATACTTCCATTCGAGTAATATCGTATATGTATTTGATCATACAAAGATCCTACACAAGTTTTAATGTGTATGTAGTGAGGAAGAATCCCATTTTCAAGTCTCAAAGATGAATGAATGAGGAAATGATCATGGAAGCAAATTAAGGGTGTTTGGTAAGGGTTGTTGCAGAAAAACTGCAAGGAATCTGGAATTTGTGAAGGCCAGATCGATCTCATAGGATGAGAGATCGATCTGGGAGAGCCAGAATGCTCTTATGTGAGAAATGGAAGGGAACAGATCGATCTCCAAAGGAAGCAGATCGATCTCCTTAGCTCTCGGGTTGGAAGCAGATCGATCTCCCATAAGACCAGATCGATCTCCTTAAGCTTCTGTTTGACAGCAGATCGATCTCTAGTCTCGACAGATCGATCTCCTACCTTTAAAACGTCTCAGAAAAGAGGGATTTTTGAGGAACAGATCGATCTCCACCCAAGGAAGATCGATCTCATCAAGTCAAAACTATAAATGGGAGCAGTTGGATCATCAGAATTTCGGGAAAACATTTCCATTTCACTTCAACTCAAAGAAATCTAGTTTCTCACTCCTAAATCCAGCCATTTTCAGTGAGATTTAAGGAGAGGCTATTAGAGACAAAGTTGTTCACATCAAAGAGAAGAACAACATAGTCTAGAGGCATTTTCCCATTTGAAGGATTGAAGAAATAGAGGGCAATCCTAATTGGAGCAAGAGGAAATCCAATGAGGTAAGTTCTAATGCACAAATCCAAGTACATTGGTTTAGTTAATGCTTATAAAGATATTTGGGTGTGCATATTGTGAATAGAACTACCTAAAATGGTATGAGATGCATATAGCTTAGAAATAGTCAAGTGTGAGAAAGTGGAATGTGGGAGTGTTTTTGATGAATGGGATATCTTGAGTGGATGAGTATGTTGTGGAAATGGTTTGGAAATGTTGATATTAGGATAAATTGGGAGATTTACCACAAAGGGTAAAAATGTGTAATTAAGGCATTGGATAAATGCTTAGTTGAATAAGAGTTAGAAACATTAACTCAAATGTTGATGGATGAATTTCAGTTTCGGATGATACGCCGGAGCAAGTCGAGATGAGAACGCGAGAAGCATAAGGCGGATAGTTGCACACACAAGTAAAACGAGGTAAGGGACTGTGTGTTAGCTATAGAGATGTTCGTACGTAATTACAGCAATTTCGTAGATATATTGCTAAGACTAGTACGATATTATAAGTTTATGAAATGATGTGGAAATATGAAAAGTACTCTGATGTATATATATGTATTGAGAAATGGGATAGGGTAAGGAAATAGCATGATGTGCATGTTTTCAATGTTTTTCTCAATTTTATATTGTTATTATTGATTGAGAAATGTTGATGATAGTTTGGCTAATTTTACATGTTTTGGCATGAAAAGGCATGCTATGTGAATAAACGTGTTTTGAGTTTTAAAAAGAGAAAATAGCCATCTATCAGTTTTGAGATGAGATTTGGTGTTGAAGCGTTAGCTCACACCCGGTTTAAAGCCTTGATGTACCGTGCGGGAGTTTTAACTCGCACGGAGGTTTTGAGAAAGTGCGAGAACTATGCTCGTACCTGTTTTGTTAAGTTAAGGTAAACCTGGGGGTCTGGGACCCAAGGGGATACCAGCCGACGGCCAATTGAACGGGCTGGGCCTTAACGATAGATCGTACCGCGCTGGAGCTTTGCGTTGACTGTGTGTCGCGCTGCTTGCTCGCCTGGTATATGAGACATGGTTTAAGGATAAAAAGTCCATCGGAGTTGGAGTATGGACTTGGGTCCACGGTTGTACGTAGAATAGTGTAGTCACCCGTTGGTATACTATGTACCGTGCTGGGTGCACGTGAGTACGAGTATCGCGTAGATGACACACGACGTATCTTCACCGTGAGTATACGAGGAGATGAGGTGGATTGAGATGAGCCGGAGGGTAGGACTGACCCATCCCCCTTCAGGCGAAGTGATACCCTGTGCACACCCGATCAGTGAGGCCTGGGATCACTGACTGTGGCCATAAGTCGTGGATATTTGATTGCCTAAAATTCCATGCCTATCTCAGAGAATCGAGAAACAGAGACAATCTCAGAAAAGAAAGAGATTTGCGAGAAAGAATGATTTGAGAAGTGAAAGAGATTTCGTGTTTTAATAAATCTCCGATTTCACATTCGTGCCATGAGGGCACTATTTATGAGCATGTTTTAAATGGAAGTTTGACATTTGATTTACACGAAAATGCTCTTGAGAAATATGTATTTAAATGCATTGTTCGTATGATATTTCCATTTATAACGAAAACATGGTTTTGGTTTATGCATGCATGGGCTATGTAGGTAGTACGATATCTACCTGCTAGCATACATTTCCTTACTGAGCCGTGGTTTGCTCATCCCACTATTTTCCCCCTCCAGGTATTGAGAAGTAAGAGAGCGGTGGTCTCTAAGTCTTTTGTGTTGAACAGCTCCCACAATCCGCAAAGGTATAAGATTTGTATACACGAGTATTTTGTATCTAATATATTGTATCGCACAGTTATATCTTGGAATTGTAATTCAGTATTATGGGGATGATATGTAAACACTTGGTATTTATACAATTAATTTTGTGTATTTACACACACACCTGGGAGTGTGAATTAAAGTTTTAAATATTCCGCTGTAAATAAATAAATTTTTAGTAATTGCATCTTCTCACAGCCCAACCGTAGTAGAGAATGTATGGATAGAAGGGTTCCCGAAAGTGGGGCATGACACGAAGTGATACCCTGTGCACACCCGATCAGTGAGGCCTAGGATCACTGACTGTGGCCATAAGTCGTGGATATTTGATTGCCTAAAATTCCATGCCTGTCTCAGAGATTCGAGAAAACAGAGACAATCTCAGAAAAGAAAGAGATTTGCGAGAAAGAATGATTTGAGAAGTGAAAGAGATTTCGTGTTTTAATAAATCTCTGATTTCACATTCGTGCCATGAGGGCACTATTTATGAGCATGTTTTAAATGGAAGTTTGACATTTGATTTACACGAAAATGCTATTGAGAAATATGTGTTTAAATGCATTGTTCGTATGATATTTCCATTTATAACGAAAACATGGTTTTGGTTTATGCATGCATGGGCTATGTAGGTAGTACGATATCTACCTGCTAGCATACATTTCCTTACTGAGCCGTGGTTTGCTCATCCCACTATTTTTCCCCCTCCAGGTACTGAGAAGTAAGAGAGCGGTGATCTCTAAGTCTTTTGTGTTGAACAGCTCCCACAATACGCAAAGGTATAAGATTTGTATACACGAGTATTTTGTATCTAATATATTGTATCGCACAGTTATATCTTGGAATTGTAATCAGTATTATGGGGATGATATGTAAACACTTGGTATTTATACAATTAATTTTGTGTATTTACACACACACCTGGGAGTGTGAACTAAAGTTTTAAATATTCCGCTGTAAATAAATAAATTTTTAGTAATTGCATCTTCTCACAGCCCAACCGTAGTAGAGATTGTATGGATAGAAGGGTTCCCGAAAACGGGGCATGACAATAAGATTGTGAGTTGCACGCCTCTGAGATTGGGAAAAATAGTAAGGGCCGAAATAGAGACAGAAAGAGAATCGAGAATGATAGAGATGGTAGAACGAGAAAAAAGGGGTAATTTGGTAAAAGATTTGATTTGATGAGTTATGGGCTAAGATCATTGGTAAGGCCACAGTTATCCGATTGTAGCACTTTTGAGGGGTATGGTGATTGGAGAACCCCGATCTGCTACGGATCACTATAGAATGTGTGGTAAATACCACGAAAGTAGGACCTATACTTACATATTATTGATGAAAATGGCCGTTAAGTGTGGTAAGACGGACCATTTATTATGATTGTCCCACAGAAAGGTAAAGAGATAGAGAAAACCCTGTTAAGATAGCTGCATCGAAAAGGGAGGCCACAGCCAAAGAGAGAAGGAAAGTAGGCTGTTGGACGAAGGCAAGTGTATGTCTTGGACCAGGACACTACTGATGTTTCACTGGATGTGGTGAAAGATACCACATTGCTTATGAATAAAGAAGTAATTGTGTTAATTTATCCTGGTACCACGTATTTCTTCATGCCGCCTTCATTCGCATGTAAGTGAGTAAAAGACATGAATGCCTACACTCTTGGGCATAATGCTGATAAATGAGTACCCCAATAGAGGAAAGTTAACTAACAGAACAATTATGAAGAGATTTTAAGTTGAAAACGGAGGAAAAAGTATAAGTCAGTCGATTTTATTCAATGGACTATGTATAATTTAAAGTAATATTTGAGAATAAAGTAGTCGGCTGCATATTATGATGTTCGGAGTTCTATCCTAAGATAGTGTTGTTTTACCCCTGAAAAGTATACTGTAAGTTTTGATAAGTATTAAAAAAGGGGTGCAACGGTTGAAATTAAAGGAGCAAATAATGGTACTCACGAAATGAATAAGGACAGAGTTTCGTTATAATTGATATACAAAGGAGATACTCTTTAAGATATGTTTGATCCTAAATACAAGATGTATTGGAATAAGAGGAGTATGTAAGGTAAGAATATCTATGATACGTGAAGTAATTAGGATTAAAGCAATTAGTAGCGAATATGAATTGTGACCACAGGGACTAATATGTAAAGTAATTGTGGTTAAGTCTAAGGGTTAATAAAGGTATTTCAAAATACCTCCCTACCTGAAGACTTGACAGCGTCTAGAAATATATATATAATCTATAACTTGAAATCGACCGTGGTAAGATATAAATTAAAAATTTGGATACTTTTACTAGTACGATAAAGAACTATAAAATTCGATTAATCATGAAGGTTAAAATATTAAAATTTAATAAAAGCCGTTAATATAAGAAAAAGGAAATGAAGCAGGTTAGTACCTTGAACGGGAGCAATTTTGAAGTGATACTACACGTTTATGCGTACATAGGTCAAGGATATGGGCGATTGAAATATGTAGTGGAGCTCAACTACAATGAGTTAATTAAACTTTACCTGGACCGATTTGTCATCATCCTTATTGATGATATGTTGGGTGTAGTTAAAGTCCAGGGAAAATTATAAGCAACAATTGGAAAATTGCTTTTACAGATGGTTGTTGCGAACTCTGAAAAAGGGTATACTTTGTTGACACGTTTAACTAAGAAGCGTGGTATTTGAATAGGATGATAGACGTGACAAGAGTTTTGGTGTAATGAAGTATGAACTGACCACCGTGATTATTTTCATCATACCCAACAACTCAAGAGGTTTCTCCATGTGTATGAATGACTCAAAATAATGAATGAGCTGTGTATTGATGCAAAAAGGGAAGATAGTCGATTGTGGATCAGACAACTCAAGGATCATGAAATAAACTATCTGACCCATGATTTAAAGTTGGTAGCGGTAGTACTTGTACTGAAGATATGGTACTATTATGTACATGGTGAGAAATTTTGGGTATGCACTGATCATAAAGCCCCAAGTATCTGTTTTCACAGAAAGAGACGAATATGAGAATACATAGTGGGTTAGAGCTTCTGAGAGATTTTGATTGTGGAAAATTGTACCACCCAGGAAAGGCTAATGTGATGGCTGATGCCTTGAGCAGAAATAGCCTCGGGATGGTATTACATATGATGGTCAGGGAGCGTGAGCTGCTTGATTAGTTGTGAGCATCAGTAGTGATGTGATCCCTTCTGATGATGACAGTGATTGTGTGACAGCTAGCCTGAGACTAGAATTGGAAGAGAGTGCCCGGATTTGACAGGCTTAGCGTGATGATCGGCATGGTGTCGATAGTTTGGGTCAGATTCAGAAGGGTACAGTGACAAAGTTCACAGAGAGTGTTGATGAATTACAGAGAGGTTCAGAGATCGTTGATGAGATAGTGATATTATCAGAAGCTCACTCTTCGGGATATACAGTGCATACGGAAAGTAACGATTATATATATGAAATCTCTGAAAAGGGTATTGGTGGTCAAATGTGAAAAGATATATGGTAGAGATTGTGGAAAAGTGCCTAGTATGTCAGCAGAATAAGGTAGAGTATTAAAAGTCTGCAGAGTTATTGCAGCCTCTACCCATATCGACACGGCATGAAAATGGGAGCAAGTCTCCATGAATTTCGTGATGGGTTATAGAGGACTCAAATGAATCACGAGGCAGTGTATGGCTGTAGGGGTTGTTCCCCGACTCAAACAAGAAAAAGTGGGTGACAGATAGAAATTTCTTCTGAATTAGTATAATAAGTCTCTGAGGATGTTCAGTTGAGTGAGAGATTAAGAACACCTCAGAGCAGACAAAGAGCATTGAATTCACCGAGGGTGAATCAGTATGGTTGAACTTATTTGTCCTAAGGGAATAAAGACATAACGAGACTCGGGAAGAAGGCAAATTAAGTTTTGCTGAATGGAATTTTTGAAAGATTAGATAAGTGGGAGATAAGACCTGTAGGTTGGCGTTATCACCTGAATAAAAAGGCATCCACAATGTGTCCCATCTTTTGATACTTCGGCAATACTATCCAGATCCAGCATAGGTGATCGGATATGAACTCCAACAGTTCAGCTCAGTGCAAATATAAGTATATTGAAAAAGTTGATTCGGGCATTAAACAGGAAAGAGAAAGTATTGAGGTTTAAGACGATCTGCCTAATTAAAGTCCTTATGTAGTATTACACTCTGGAAAAAGGTCACATGAGAATAAAAAAAGTATGATACGATTGATGTACCCGGAGTAGTCTATGGACTCATATGACTTGGTTCTAATTTGGAGGACCAAATTCCTTAAGTGGGGGAGATTATGTAAGACCCGATTTTAGTTAAAACATGAAATTAAAAATGCAAAAGGATTGAAATGGAATTCTCGAACACGTGCAAGGGCGAAATGGTCAAAAGACCGAAAATCGGTATAAATTCGATAAGGAAATTTAATTAAAAATATGGATTTGAGAAATCTTGATCAATAAAGGAGAAATAATTAAATTTCAGGTTAAATTGATCAAGATCTAGAATTTTTAGAAATACCGAAAAGTCATTCGGGACAATATCCCGAAAATACAAAGAAATTATACCCGAAAAAGGTTAAAATATGATAAATAAATTAAATAAAATTAAATTAATTAATTTGGAATAAAATAATATAAGTTGTAGATATTTTGGAATATTGTAGAGTATTTTAATGGATAGTATGATAGTAAAATAAAAATAAATAAATAAATTTAAAAAGAAAAAAAAGAAAGAAAAAAAAGAAGAGGAATCAGAAAAAAAAATCGGGGAGAGAGAAACGAAAAACGGAGCCGAACCCGAGGAGAAGGTCGGACGACCACCGGTGACCCAATCGGTCAGTCAAGGGCCGGAAAAGGAAGAGGGCATCGGCGCGACCTCCCTGGTACTGGCGACGCGCCACATCGACGCCGGAGGAGGGCGAAAACAGAAGGAGAAGCCGCGGAGAGAGGAAGCAAAATCGGCGGCCACCGGCGCAGATTTGACCCCGACCACCGCCAACCGAAGCTTCCCCACTTAATGCCGAGCCGATTGATGCCGGAAACGACCGACGAAACTGCCAGCAAACATCGAAAATGGCGAAAAGAGGAATGGGTACCGACTGTGGAGAGAACAGGCCAGACCGGTGACTTTTCGACGACCTCGACCGAAGCCAACCCCAAATCTGATATGCAAACGACCCAGCGGAGCCACTGGCGGTGAAAGCCGACGGAGAACCGACCGACAAGGCCCTGAACCGGTCGAACCGGAGTGAACCGGGGTGAACCGGCGGTCCGAACCGGGTCTGAACCGGACCGAACCGGTTCAGCCAATGAGGAAAGGAAAAAAGGAGAAAAAGGGAAAAAGAAAAAGAGAAAAAATTGGGAAAAAATCTCGGCGATGTAATCGAGCTGCGGGTAAGTCGATAAACGGTCAAAATTGACCGATTTGAATTTTGGAATATTTTATTTAATTATTATTCGACTGGAAATTTACCCGAAAATTTATGAAATTGTGTAGCTCGACAATCGACGTCCAACGAGAGCTCGAGACAGCCTCGATTTATGTACTATCATGGAATCTCGGGTAAATAAATCTTATTTACGATAATTACATCGTTATACGTGCTTCGGATTTAATTATCGCATAAAATAAATTAAATTATGGAAATTTAGATAAATTGTCGTAAATAATAAATTTACCTATTCGAGAATTAGAACGAGGCCCAAGAAATTGTTGGTGGGCCCAATGAGCCCAATGGCCTGATAATGTGGAAATTAAGTGGAAAACGGGCTTAAGGCCGATTAAGGCCCATTAAGGTGCAATCGGGCCCAATAGGGGTAAATTGGCCCAATGATTTAAATTAAGCCCAAAAAATAGGAAATACAATTAAATTGTAGGATATCTGACCTGAGGAATAATTATACGTAGTTTCGGACATTGGATTGTGAGTAAATCGGACTGCGTGACGAGACAGCAGTGGAAAAGGAAAGGTCAGACTCTACAGAAAAATAAGGTAAGGGAATTCTACGGACTGCTAGAGGTAACTTTACAAAATTTCAAAGTCATATGCAGTTTTTTAAATTATCTGAAGGGTCTAGAAGTAAGTTAATAAATTTTAGTGCCCCGAATGGGCAAATTACCAAAATACCCTTGTTAAGGGTAAAATTTACAATTTTAGGAAAAAATTGGGAGGAGCAAGAACAAGAGGTTCCTGCTCGTTCTGAAGGTGTCTTGATGCATGCATGAGTAGGCTGGCTAACCTTGAAAGAAAAATGCACAGCATTGCATATTTTCAATGATGAAATTGTTGTGAAAACTGTTTTAAGGAAACAGAGCCGCCTATGTGTTTTTATTGACATGTGACGTGCTAGAGCTCAGCTCGCATGATATTTTGAGTTGTGTGATGCATGCATTAGTGCTGGAGTGAGAGCTCGCACTAGAGTTTTACATGCATTGGTGCTGGAGTCCAACTCACACCAGATTTATATATATATATATATGATTTTCGTGACGGGGTGCTAGAGTCTAACTCGCACCAGATTTTTTCACATGATTTGATGAGAGTGCTAGAGCTTAGCTCGCACTAGTTTTACTTGATTTTATAAGAGTGCTGGAGCACCGCTCGTACTATTTTTCTGAGATCATATGATGAGCCGTGCTTGGAGCGGCGGGTGACTGTGTGCCACACCGATTAAATAGGCTCACACGTGCGTTTGGAGACATGGCATGAGAATGCAGATATGATATATGGGTCCACGGAGTACGTTGTACTGTGCAAGTAGCATGGAGTACGCTGTACCGTGAGGCATCTTCGGATGCGTGGTATCTTCGGATACGTGTGGCATCTTCGGATGCGTGGTATCTTCGAATACGTGTGGCATCTTCGGATGCGTGGTATTTTTGGATACGTGTGGCATCTTCAGATGCGTGGTATCTTCGGATACGTGTGGCATCTTCGGATGCGTGGGATCCGATAAGACCGACGAGATGGACTGACCCACCTCCCGGGCGGGTCCTGATCAGGGTGAGACCCCGCACACTAGGATCTTTGTAGCAGAGGGGCTCACAAGGACACACGGCCATAGTCATGGTTATTACCGATATACAGATGTTGCCTAGTCTCGCATGTTGACGATTTTGATGTGATCAAAACTGGGTTTTAAAACAGATTTGCATGATGTTATTTCCATGCTTTTTAAACCCATGTGTGATGTAAACTGATTTTCATGGTTTTGTGTGAGTCAGGACCACCCGAGGGATGGGTTGAGTGATGGGCCCTAAGGGTATTACTCCGCAAGTACACGGGTCGTACAAGTAATAATGGGATTTGAGTCCCGAGTTATCGTCCCACAGAGAAGTTGACTAGCCTAATTAAATACCGGTTAATCTTACCCTAAGTATATTCTAGCAAATTATGGAATTAAAGGGCGATCTACATAGCTAGAATTGAAAATACTGAAAGCAATAAAATAAAGAAAATAAAGGAAATAAAACCGAGCAAGAAGTACTTACAATACTCCAAGCAATTAAAATCGAAAACCTACGAAAGAAATTAAAACAGTTAAAACTAATTAACACAATTAAAATTAAATGCAAATAAGGAAATAACAAAGCAAGATTAATTAAACTAAAATTAAACTATCCTAAAAATGCAATTAAACTACTTAATCAAATGCAATTTAAACTAACCTAAGATTTAATGAAATGAATTTACCCCTAATCTAATTCTAAATGAACATTTAAGTAACTATTAACCTAATTAAAACTAAGTTCTACACTATTAAGCAAGAATAATAATTATGCAATTTAATTAACAACTCTAAACTAAGCTAACAAATTAAATTGAAAATAAACTAAACTAAAATACATGAAAATGAGTTAATGCCCAAAATGCAAAAGCCAAACAAGGCCTTAACAATTTAAACATTTCCCTCCAAAATACTATTCATTTATCATTTTGCATTTTGTTTTTCGGTTTCCAGGTGTGGTCTCGGGTGTCCGCTGGTCCGCTGCTGTTTCCGCTGGTCTGCTGCTGTTGTTAGCTCACGGGTGAGGCCTGTCCATGCCTCTAGGTTCAGGCTTTTGCCAGCTACTCCAGGCTTCACGGTTTTGTCCTCTGCCACCTGCTACACTGCTAGCTCCAGCTGTGTCCATGCTTCCATTCTCGGTTCTGCAACTGCTGCTGTTCTGGTTGTGTCCTCTGCTGTTTCAGTTACACGGGATGCTCTCAGTCTGCTCACGTTATTCAGCTGCCATTCCAGGTTCACGGGTTGTGCTCCATGCCTTGCAACACAGCCCTGGCAGCAGGCAATATCCATGGTGCAAATCGTGCAACACAATTTATCAACTGTTACAACTAAATGGGACAACACAACAGCTACACCAGCTAACTCGAAGCCTCCTCTTGCTTCAGTCCAGCCTTCAGCACCTTGACAGTACCCCGAGCCTCACTCTTCCAGCAGAAAATGATAAGAAGGTTACAAACAACACCAATATGAACAGTCAGTACTTCACAATACAGAGGAAACAGAGGAAAGTTCTCGGATTGCTTGCTGCTGCCTGTGGGATGCTAGCTGCTGCTTCTCCACCTCTGCACCACAACCGATTAAATAGCTGAGGAAGATGGCCACTGTCACCGGCTTCTCCCTCCTCTACTGCTGTTACACAATGCTCGGCAGTGAGCAAGCTCAGCACCTCGCAAACCCGAATGCATGGAGAGTGGGAAAATAAAGATGAAATCCAATCATGAAGGCTAACCCGAGGATTAAAAGAGATTTGAGAATTCAAGTGCTAAAAAAAAAAAATATTAAAGAGCTAAGCTTATCAAACCAAAAACATGAAAATAAAAGTGATTCTTCCTTGAAAATAAAATTTAACAAAGCTTAAATAAGAACATGAAAATGCATAGTAAAACAAATGGGAAAATAAAAAATACTAGGAAGGAAAATAATTCTAAAAACTACTCTACTTACACTACTCCTACTCCTAAAATTACACTAACTTCTACTCCTAAAAATTACATTCCTTTCAATTGTCATCTTCCTATTTATAAGCACACTAGGGGCAAAATGGTAATTTTCACATCCTTGATGAGTTGGCATTTTTTTGGCCACTTGTCTTCACACCATTGGCTCCTTGAAAAGATATTTCCATGTCATCGGTCTTCTTGTCCAATTAGATGTGTTAGGTGGCATGACTCGTGTTGTCCGCGTGGCTCAATCTCGATTTTAGCCCAATTCCGATCCATTTTCTACCGAAATATTCAAAACTCATCCGGATTTGATTTATCTGCAAAAATGAGAATTTTAATTAAATAAAGGGGATAATTAACAAAATAAATTGGAGATTTAAATAATTAATTAGGAAATTAAGCACAAATAATTCTAAAAATATAGAATTATCACACCCCCAAACTTGAGCTTTTGCTTGTCCTCAAGCAAAACAAAATGCTTGTAGGAATGACAAGTACAAAACACAATAATTTTTCCAATATTATCCTCAAAGAAAAAGTACAGACTATGAAATCAAAGACTCACAATTACAAATCCAGCACTTAGAATTATTCAATCATAAGTCCTAACCCAAATTGGACTCCTTGTGAGTGTGTGAAAAATGTCAAAGTCAATTCACAGTACACTATCCGGATCAGATTATGCAACATAGTGAATGCAAAGTCAATGACATGTGATCATTCCCATAAGTTTGCTTTTCACTAAACTCTCCACTAATGTAGTCACACTTGACCAAAGATTAATAGGACTTCATTAAGCTTGTAATGTAAGGCTGGGGCTAAGGTATGATAAAGTCGATTTAGATTTAATTACCCCTTAACATGCATTACTTCTAGGATCTTAATGTAAGTGCTCTAATAATTTCCCCCAAACTTATTTCTCTTGCTAAACATTTTTTTTCTTGAATTTTTCTATTTTTTTCTTTTTCTTTCTTTTTCATCATTTTTCATTTTTTTTTTTTTACATACTCCTTCACTATCACTTAATACCCATATAGCTCACAATATATCCAATGACTTTTCATGCTTTCGGGGTAACGGATAGGAAAAAGTATTAAAGCTAAGGAAACAAAAATAAGCAGGTGTATTTACAGAGAAAAGCTTATTTGGCCCAGATGGGTGACTAGGGGTAGAATATATACAAGGAAGGCTAGAAAGGCACAAACGATCCAAAGATGGCCTAAATCATCTCCCTAATCAAGTGTGATCTAATATTTCGCCTCGAGATTAGATCAAACAAATTCTAGAATATGATGCACAAAATCAACTGAACAAATGCAATCCTATGTACACATAAGCTTTCTCTAAATAAATATACAGATTCATGACATGACATGTGCATAAAATGAGGAAATCACAATCAGAATCAAGACAAATTCAAGAACTCAACTTCATGCTTTTCCTATAATCATGCTTCTCATTCAATCAAAGTCAGACTAAATCATGGGGTCATATCATCGGAATATGGGAAAACTACATGCTAAGCACTCAATCATCCTAAAATCAAACAATTTAAGCTCACATTATCGAAAAAATTTTGAAAATTGTTTCTCAGATTTTCGAAAAAATTTTGAAAATTTTTCCAATTTTTCACAAAATTGCTCAAGTGATATCCCCTCCCCCAAACTTGAAGTGCACAGTGTCCTCAGTGTGCAGATAATATAAGAATTTAAGCTCGAGAACAGAGTACTCCCCTTTCTGATGTTGATGAACAATCGAAGCTTTGATTGAAAGCATAAAACGAGAAAATAAACCTGCAACACAAACAAAGAAAGAAACAACAGAAAAGAAAAAGAACTATATACAAAGTGAAAGTGAAAACACAAACACTTCAAATGCAGCTGAAAAACACTACACTCAGCAGCAAGGCAAAGAGCAGGAGGATTAGCCAAAATGGTGACAGAATGTTAACAGTTAAATCCTCCTGAGCTCTCATTACTTCCCTCCTTCTTTGAGAATTTTTGTGCTCAAGCCTTATATTCTCCTCAATCTTTATCTTAAAACATTCTTGAGAGTCATCAGGGAGCTTCAAAGGTTTGAAAACATTAAACTTCACTTCCTGATCTTGGACTCTCATCGTCAACTTTGTAGCATCAAAGGGCGAGGAAGGCAATGAATAAGAAGAAGGTATAGATGAAGAAGCGCTTAGCTTTATTTCCTTGGCAGCCCAATCCTGATGTTCCTGCTCTTTCTGAGCTGCTTCGTTAGAACCTATGTGTTCTTCAACTATGTACTGTTCAGGTTGGGACTTAACTTGTGACTCCTCTAGCTCTCTGCCACTCCTAAGGGTGATAGATCTAACATGTTTCTTACCCTCCCCTTGCTTATCAGGATTAACTTCAGTGTTACTAGGAAGGGTCCCTTGAGGATGTTGGCTAAGAGCATTAGCTATTTGTCCCACTTGAACCTCTAAGTTCTTAAGTGAAGCAGCTTGATCTTGCAGGATAGTCGTGAACATCTCCTCTAATGTATGCTTCTTCTCAGCTGCTGGTGTGTGATAGAATTGGGGCTGCATGAGTGGTGGTGGTATTGGTGGTGGTGATGGATGATATTGAAATTGAGGTGGGGATGGATGATGTGGATGGTGTGGAAATTGAAATTGCGGCTGTGGTGGTACCTGAACCGGTGGAGCTTGAAAACTAGGGGGTCCTACAGATATGGGATTAGAAGTTTGCCCTTGGTTTTGGCTCCAAGAGAAGTTAGGATGGTTCCTCCACCCTGAATTATAGGTGTTTGAAAAATGGTTGTTCTGTTGCGTTTGAGAAGGGGCAACATACTGAACCGATTCTAAGTTGAGCGGACACCTATCTACAGAGTGGGTACCACTACACAGCTCGCAGGAAAGAAAAGGACTTTGGACAGAATATATAGGGTTAGGACTATTGGGAGGATTATGTTGGGTACTGAGCGACTCCACCTTCTTTGTAAGATTGGCTATCTGAGAAGTCAAGGTGGACATCCTGTAGAGCTCATAAATACCCGCCGGCTTCTTTGGCATTTGCCTCTCCGAGGACCATTGATAGTTGTTAGCCACCATTTTGTCTAGCAACTCATAAGCCTCCTCATCTGTTTTGCACATCAAGGCTCCACCCGAAGCAGCGTCCACTATGGTCCTATTTTGGCTTGTAAGTCCATTATAGAAAGTTTGGACTTGAAGCCATAGAGGTAGGTTGTGGTGAGGGCACTTCCTAAGAAGCTCCTTATATCGTTCCCATCCTTCATAAAGAGATTCAAAGTCGTACTGGGCAAAAGAAGATATATTGCTACAGAGTTGGGCTAGTTTAGAGGGAGGAAAGAATTTGGCTAGAAATTGGTGGGCTAACTCGTCCCATGTGGAAATTGATCCCGGAGGCAGAGAGGTCAACCAGTGTCTTGCCCTATCCCTAAGTGAGAAGGGGAATAATCTAAGCCTGAGTGCATCGTCTGATAATCCATTATGCTTGAAGGTGTTGCATAAGTCCAAGAATTGCCCGAGATGAGCATGTGGGTCATCGTGTGGAAGCCCACTGAACTGTAGAGAAGTTTGGATCATCTGGATGATTGCAGGCTTAATTTCAAAGTTATTTGCAGGGACAACTGGTGGCCTAATGCCGGAATAATATTCTTTAATTGTCGGCATCGTATAATCTCCAACAGTTCTAATTTTCCTATTTTCTGCCATGGTGAATTGCAGCGGAGCTATAAGTTTCCTAGAGTCCTTTCGAATTTTTCGTTCGATTTTAGGATCTAGAGGAAAGCAATCAAAATTTTTGGCTCTACGCTTGCAATCATCGAAAAGTCCTTAGAAATATTTTTTTTAAGTTTTTTAATTTTTCAATTTTTTTTTTGGATTTTAATTAAGAGAAAATTTAACTACCCTAAGTTAAGGCTCTAAATATTTACAAGCTAGAATTATACCTAAGCATAATTTCACTGATATTAACTAATGGCTAATTAAGACTTCCCCGGCAACGGCGCCAAAAACTTGATGGGCCCTAAGGGTATTACTCCGCAAGTACACGGGTCGTACAAGTAATAATGGGATTTGAGTCCCGAGTTATCGTCCCACAGAGAAGTTGACTAGCCTAATTAAATACCGGTTAATCTTACCCTAAGTATATTCTAGCAAATTATGGAATTAAAGGGCGATCTACATAGCTAGAATTGAAAATACTGAAAGCAATAAAATAAAGAAAATAAAGGAAATAAAACCGAGCAAGAAGTACTTACAATACTCCAAGCAATTAAAATCGAAAACCTACGAAAGAAATTAAAACAATTAAAACTAATTAACACAATTAAAATTAAATGCAAATAAGGAAATAGCAAAGCAAGATTAATTAAACTAAAATTAAACTATCCTAAAAATGCAATTAAACTACTTAATCAAATGCAATTTAAACTAACCTAAGATTTAATGAAATGAATTTACCCCTAATCTAATTCTAAATGAACATTTAAGTAACTATTAACCTAATTAAAACTAAGTTCTACACTATTAAGCAAGAATAATAATTATGCAATTTAATTAACAACTCTAAACTAAGCTAACAAATTAAATTAAAAATAAACTAAACTAAAATACATGAAAATGAGTTAATGCCCAAAATGCAAAAGCCAAACAAGGCCTTAACAATTTAAACATTTCCCTCCAAAATACTATTCATTTATCATTTTGCATTTTGTTTTTCGGTTTCCAGGTGTGGTCTCGGGTGTCCGCCGGTCCGCTGCTGTTTCCGCTGGTCTGCTGCTGTTGTTAGCTCACGGGTGAGGCCTGTCCATGCCTCTAGGTTCAGGCTTTTGCCAGCTACTCCAGGCTTCACGGTTTTGTCCTCTGCCACCTGCTACACTGCTAGCTCCAGCTGTGTCCATGCTTCCATTCTCGGTTCTGCAACTGCTGCTGTTCTGGTTGTGTCCTCTGCTGTTTCAGTTACACGGGATGCTCTCAGTCTGCTCACGTTATTCAGCTGCCATTCCAGGTTCACGGGTTGTGCTCCATGCCTTGCAACACAGCCCTGGCAGCAGGCAATATCCATGGTGCAAATCGTGCAACACAATTTATCAACTGTTACAACTAAATGGGACAACACAACAGCTACACCAGCTAACTCGAAGCCTCCTCTTGCGTCAGTCCAGCCTTCAGCACCTTGACAGTACCCCGAGCCTCACTCTTCCAGCAGAAAATGATAAGCAATGAAGGTTACAAACAACACCAATATGAACAGCAAGTACTTCACAATACAGAGGAAACAGAGGAAAGTTCTCGGATTGCTTGCTGCTGCCTGTGGGATGCTAGCTGCTGCTTCTCCACCTCTGCACCACAACCGATTAAATAGCTGAGGAAGATGGCCACTGTCACCGGCTTCTCCCTCCTCTACTGCTGTTACACAATGCTCGGCAGTGAGCAAGCTCAGCACCTCGCAAACCCGAATGCATGGAGAGTGGGAAAATAAAGATGAAATCCAATCATGAAGGCTAACCCGAGGATTAAAAGAGATTTGAGAATTCAAGTGCTAAAAAAAAAATATTAAAGAGCTAAGCTTATCAAACCAAAAACATGAAAATAAAAGTGATTCTTCCTTGAAAATAAAATTTAACAAAGCTTAAATAAGAACATGAAAATGCATAGTAAAACAAATGGGAAAATAAAAAATACTAGGAAGGAAAATAATTCTAAAAACTACTCTACCTACACTACTCCTACTCCTAAAATTACACTAACTTCTACTCCTAAAAATTACATTCCTTTCAATTGTCATCTTCCTATTTATAAGCACACTAGGGGCAAAATGGTAATTTTCACATCTTTGATGAGTTGGCATTTTTTTTGGCCACTTGTCTTCACACCATTGGCTCCTTGAAAAGATATTTCCATGTCATCGGTCTTCTTGTCCAATTGGATGTGTTAGGTGGCATGACTCGTGTTGTCCGCGTGGCTCAATCTCGATTTTAGCCCAATTCCGATCCATTTTCTACCGAAATATTCAAAACTCATCCGGATTTGATTTATCTGCAAAAATGAGAATTTTAATTAAATAAAGGGGATAATTAACAAAATAAATTGGGGATTTAAATAATTAATTAGGAAATTAAGCACAAATAATTCTAAAAATATAGAATTATCATTGAGTCCTGGATTTGTTGTGAAATTTTAAATGAGAAAGAAATGCTTTGAAATAGTTGCATGTTGAATTTTTCATGCAAACTTGTTTTACATGACATCATGAATCATAGCATCAGTTTTGAAATGTGTGGAGAAAGGGTGGTTTATGCATGGCACCATGTTCATGTAGGTAGTATGGTTACCTACTTGTTCGTAGGATTGCCTTACTGAGCTTGATGTGCTCACCCCTTTCATTTTCTCACACAGTTAATCTCCAGTAGATGTTGAGGTGGTTGAGTACTGCATTTCGGATATCCGCTGCTGCCCATCATTTAAGGTATATACACTTGTACATATTGTATCTAAATAAGCATAGCACAGTAACATGTTTGTAAGTGACTTTAGGGGATGTATAAATATTGTAAACACTTATAAATGACTGAGAAAGAATTAAGTTATATGGTAAATGAATGGTGGGACTGGCATTGACGCACGCCCAATTGTTAGTGGAGTGTGGTCACGATCAGAGGATAGGTAAGCATGAAAGAAAATAACAAACGCGAAAAATTTACTCTGATTTTGGGTAGTTTTGGGTCGTGACACTTACTTGTTTGAATTTATCAAGATTCTTCATACTAGATTATAATTAAATTAATCATCCACCAAGAGCTCATTTCAATTCCCATTGATTAATTTACTATCCATGGTTAAGACTAATTGCATGAAAATTTGAGAAGATTACACAACATGCTTCTAAGGTATTCTCACCCTATTTTCAGATAAAACACGCTTATCCTCATTAGTCTCTATCACCATAACATGCCTATTCATGGGAATTCATATAGCATATAATATCAAAATGCTATTCAAAATACGTGTAGCTACCTCTAGCTTCTCATGAAATTCTCTTACCTCAGATCACGTCACGTGACCTTTCTTCCTCGGTGATTGCTCACTCTTGCAGTCCAAACCAGCTTCCAATGTGATTTTTGAAGTTGTTATAATTATTTACATTAGTATACTGAAATATACTTGTTTCATTTACCAAATTCCAAACCAATACATCAATCTCATTATTTTCTCCCATTATGGTGTTATACCATATTTTCCATACATCTATCTTTATTTCACCTCATTTCCAATTTATGCATTTCATAAGATTAACTTAAAATCTTTCATACATGCATATTCCATCATTAAATTTATGCCAACACCATTTCCTCATCATTTTCTCACTTTCACACCAATAGCTAGGTCACGCTCATTTTTCATGATCCTTTTGTTTTCAGCAATTTATATCTATACCAATGAACTCACCAATACAACTAGATTAACATATATCAAAGTGGTGTATTAAATTTTACCTAGCTGAACTTTCCTCTTTTTCTCCAAAATTGGTAGAATCCTCCTTACTCTTCCAATCTTTGATTTCAGCTTCTTGTTACCAAGTATGTTGTTCTCCTTTTCACCAAGAATAACTTTGCTTAACTATAGCTCACTTAAAACTGGTTACAAACTGAAGTTTCCTAGTGTTAAAATGTTAGGTTTAGCTTTAGTTCTTGAATGGAATAGTGAATCTCGTGAAACTGAGGTTGCAGAGGTCCAGTATTTATAGAATTGCCTCTATGAGATCGATCTGCTAACCATATGAGATTAATCTGCCCTGCATTTTTCACATCGAAACTGACCTTTTAGGCCTAATGAGATCGATCTACCCCTAAGCATGAGATCGATCTGCACAACTCAGAACCTTAAGGAGATCGATCTGGCCTTGCAAAGAGATCGATCTGTCGTAACCCGAGACTTAAGGAAATCGATCTGTATTGCCAAGAAGATCGATCTGCTCCCTTTCAGAAGCAGTTCTGTTGCATTATCCATCCCAATTCACTGTTACATTGGTATTTAATTTACTTAACCATTCATTTTACATTCCATACACATTTACAACTTCAAAACATCCATTCCTCATAATTTATATTAATTGTGACTTGTCTATACATCATAAAATCACAAAGGTTACATATACAATTTCGAGTTTTACACTTAATTCATGCCAATACCACTTTTTCACTTCTATGTCAATAGGTAGGTTATGGATATTTTTCATGATCCTTTTGTTTTCAACAATTTATACATATATCAATTAACTCACCAATACACCTAGATTAACATATATAAACTTGGTGCATTGAATCTTACCTAGCTAAAATTTTCCTCTTTTTTTCTCCAAAATTGGTAAAATCCTCCTTGCTTCTTCAATCTTTGATTCCAACTTCTTACTTCCAAATATGTTGCTCTCCTCTTGATTAAGAACAACTTTGCTTAACTAAATCTCACTCAAAACTGATTGAAAGATGAAGTTTTATGGATTATAAATGATAGGTTTAGCTTTAGGTTTTGAATGGAATAGTGTTTCTCATGAAACAAAGGTTGCAGAGGTCCAATATTTATTCAATTGGCTCTTAGAGATCAATCTGCCAACTACATGAGATCGATCTTCCCTGCACTTTTCTCCTCAAAAACTGACGTTTCAAACTGATGAGATCGATCTGCCCTTAAGTATGAGATTGATCTGCATTACTCAGAACCTTAAGGAGATCAATCTGGCCTTGCAATGAGATCGATCTGTTGTAACTCAAGCCTTATGGAAATCGATCTGCTTCAGCCAAAACTTGCTCAAGATCGATCTGCATCATTGAGGGATTGATCTACTCTTGTGAAGGGATCGATCTTCCTCTTGCAGATGTTGTGATATTGCATATTCAACCTATGAGATCGATATGTATTGCCAATAAGATGGATCTGCTCCCCTTTAGAAGCAGTTCTGCTACAACTTTCATCCCAAAATCGTTGTTACATTAGTATTTGATTTACTTAACCATTCATTTTACATTTCATACACATTGGCAACTTAAATACATTCATTCCTTATGATTTATATCAATTGTGACTTATCCATACATCACAATATCATAAGGAGTACATATTAAATTACGGGTCTTGCACCATTCCCTTTGATGTGTTTCGTGTTTTCTTTATTGTTTTTCTCTACTCCTACCGACTCCTTCCCTTTAGTTATTTCAGTCACTATCATCGCCCTTACACGATTTCATCCTTCTTCCTTCATTGGTTACACGCAAGCTCAAGTTGTCAGCACGCTACCAGCCTTCTTTCATGCTTCATCTCATTCTCGACTTCCTTACATTCAGACTTAGTATTATTATTATTATTATTATTATTATTATTATTTAATTTTTTAAACATTTTTCCTCAACCAACTCAGTTTTGCCGTGCTCAGTTGGCCTTATTATTGTTTTAATATTATTTTCATTCTTTTCATTTCAGTGTCCCCACCCTTTGCTAGATTGTTGTTGTCCCATTTTTCAATATATCTCATCCATTTCCTGTTTCCCTTCCTATCACTGTCAGTCATGCTAACATTGTGTCACGACCCGAATTACCTAAAAATCAGAGTAAATTTTTCGTTTTTTTCATTTATTATTTAATTCTTAACTTTCTCTCGTCGTGACCATCCTACAACACAGTTGGGCTATGATTCGGTGTTAGTCACCTCACACTATTTAACATTTCATTCCCATAATCATATATCAGAGTCTACTATCCTTTTGACTGTAAATAAATACATACCCAATGGTATTTACATGACTCTACATCCCCGACATCATATCCATTTACAGTACTGTGCATTACATATTTAGATACAAAACCATACAAATGTGTACACCTGTCTCTCGATGGGTAGCAGCAAGCAGCGGATATTAAGCATGCAAGTCCTCAGCCGCTCAATAATTATTACAAGTGCTCTGAAAAGATGGGAAAATAAGGGGGGTGAGCAAACCACACGCTCAGTAAGGCAATTATGCAAGTAAGTAGATAGCTCCACTATCTACATGCTCATAATGCCATGCCCTTAAATCCATTTCTTTTCATTTAAAATTACACGCACAAAGTCATGCATATTCGATGCCATAGTTTATCCAAAACTATTTGTGCATATATAAATCATGTAACTCATGCATTCAAAGCATTTTATGTGACATCATTAAATCAATATTCAGCATGAATTAAATCAAAATCATGCATTACTTCATGCGATATAAAACAAATCGCGGGATATAATCATTTCATGAATTTATCATTTAAGCATGGAAAAGCACATCATGCTACTGCATTTAAATCATTTCATTAAAATTGCAGTAAAAACTAACCCTTCCGGGTCAATCATCTCATAAAACAATTCATTAAAATTCATTATAAAACTCGGTTATAAAACCACCCTTCTTTCAGGGTCACATATCATAAAATCATCTGAAATCATCAAATCATCAAATCGGGGGCCTGACCCCTCCTTCGGGTCTACCCTGGTCTAACAGACCACAAGTTATATCATGTGAGACAATCAGGTAATTAACAGTAACATCGAGGACTATGGCCATATCCTAGTGATCCCTGGCAACACGGTACCTAGTGTGCGGGGTATCACACCTGAAACGGGAGGTGGGTCGTCCTACCCGCCAGAACAGCATAACACCAGGATTGCGAGGGCAAGGCTTGCTGCCTCGTGGCTCATGCCACTCCACTCCAACAATCCCCACGGTACAGCGTACTCCGTGTGACATACACGGTACAAAGTACTCCGTGAACCCAAGCTCAGTCAGGGGTGCCTGTAATAGGTCTTATCCACCCATATCATCTGTCTCAGAATGCACGTGTGAGCATATCATCTCACTGTGACACACAGTCTACAGGAGGCTCCAACACGGCTATATGCATGTAATATAAATCCCTGTGCGAGCGAAGCTCAAGCACGGCTCCATGCATATTCATGATATCTGAAAATCTCGTGCGAGCGAAGCTCTAGCACGGTTTCATAAAAATCAGTGAAATCTGCGTACGAGCAGCGCTCCAGTACGACTTAAACTGATTATAATTTCTTGTAAATTCCACGTACGAGCAACGCTCTAGTACGGATATGTATATAAATTCAGTGAAAATCTCGTACGAGAAAAACTCCAGTACGGCATTCAAATGAATTATGAAAACCATATAAAACTTTGTGCGAGCAACGCTCCAGCACAAATGAATGCTCAAGTAAATCAAATCGCGTGCGAGTTATACTCCAGCACGGCTTTATGCATAACTAAATCAAATCTCGTGCGAGTTACACTCCAGCACGGCTTTATGCAATATTAAATCAAAACAGGATGCGAGCTAAGCTCCAGCATCTCTCATGCATGTCAAATCATTAAAACTAGTGCGAGCAATCGCTCCAGCACTATTTTATGCATACCACGTTAAAACAAATCAAGACATGTCAAAACAGAGTGCGAGCTAGGCTCCAGCAGCTCTCATTTCACAATAATAAAAATCAGTGCGAGCACCATGCTCTAGCACATTTCATGCATATGATGTCACACAAGTCGGTGCGAGCAACTGCTCAAGCACATTTATGCACATTCACAAACGCAGATATAGTGCGAACTACGTGTCGGCACTACCTGTTTCCATATAAACTTGATAGTTGGCCGTTTTCCAAAGAAATTTCCATTTAATTATTAATAACACCTACGTAGTGTTATTTTGTGAAATTAAACAATTTCTGGCCAATCTATCGCTTTGCTTTGATTAAAACCAATAAAATTCCTTAATCATCAAAAATCCTTAAATCATGCATTTCATGCATGTCATGCTTTCACCATCCTTAGGTGAACTTCCCTCAATAGGGGTAAAATAGTCTTTTCACCTATTTCGATCCTCAAAATTATTTAAACCACTTTTAGGATCTTTATACATCATCAAGGCATACATACATATTCAGTGTACAGAACACTATTAAAATACGCGTAGCTACCTCTAGCTACTCACACAATTCCCTTACCTCATTTTCTGTACAGTCTGACCTTTCCCACTGATGTCTCGTCACGCAGTCCGATTTGCTCCGAATCCAAATCAAATCTCCGGCACTGCGGATACACATTCATCAGGTCAAATACAATACAATTAATTGTATTTCACAATTTTCTGGGCTTAATTTAAATCATTGGGCCCGTTTACCCATATTGGGCCCGATTGCACCATAATGGGCCTTAATCGGCCTTAAGCCCGTTTACCACACTTTATCGAGGCCTATTGGGCTCTCTGGGCCCATCAGTAATTTATTTAGCCTCGTTCTAAATTCTCTGATATCTCAATTTAATATTTACGACAATTTATCTAATTTTCCAGAATTTAATTCATTTATGCGGAAATTAAATCCGTAATTTATGCGTTAAATATCAATCACGCATAACGATATAAAATTGTCGTAAATAAGGGTCACTTACCCGTTATTCCCTGATCGTATACAAATCGAGGCTGTCTCGAGCTCTCAGTGGATGCCAATTGTCGAGCTACACAATTAAATATATTTTTCCGGGTAAATTTCCAGTCGGAATTAATTAAATTAAATATTCAAAAAATTAAATCGGTCAATTTGACCGCTTACCGACTTACCCGAAGCTCGATTGCATCACTGGAATTTTCCCCAATTTTTTCTCTTTTTCTTTTTCCCTTTTTCTTCCTTTTTTTTTTCCCTCTCTTTTTGGCTGAACCGGTCCGGTCCGGTTCAACCCGGTTCGGACCGCCGGTTCAGCTCGGGTCCGGTTCGCCCGGTTCAGTCCGGTTCGGCCGGTCCAGTTATCTTTTGGTCGTGTCGGCGCCGTCCGGCCGGTTCCCGGCGTGATTCCGGTACCGTTCGACGCGCCACGGCCTGGGCTTCTCAAATCGGGTCTCGGCTGGGGTCGAATCACGGCCATCTCCGGCGAATCGAGCTTTCTTCCCCGCGGCTCTCCTCCGTCGATCTGGCTTTTTCCGGCGACTTCAGGGCGCGTGGGTGTGCGGGTCGGCTTCCTCGGGTGCCGATCGACCTTCGCCAGTCGCCTCCTCGCGTCGTCCGCCGGTGGTTGCGTCGAATCGGACGTTCTCCTCTTTCTCGGTCTCGGCTTCCTTTCTTCCCCATTCGGCCGCCGTTTGTCGCCGTTCGTCAGCCTGTTCGAGTTGCTGGTGGCTCGGCTGGCCTCGCCTCTGGTTTGGGCCTCCGCCGATCGCCGGTGATCGGTGAGGCAGAGGGGGCTCCCTCTGTTTCAGCTTCCGTTTCCTGTTTCTCTTCGCGTTTTCGCGAATTTTCTTTTTTTTTTTTTTCAGATTTTATTTATTTATTTATAATTAATTTTTTTTAATATTATTTTAATCAATAAAATAATATTAAAATACACAAATATCTTTTAAAAATTTATATTTTATTCATTTAATCTGTAAATAATTTTCTCAGTCCGATTTTACCTTTTCGGTATATTTTTCGATTATTTTCGGGATTATTTTTCGATGCGAAAATCCCGATTTATCCCAAGAAATTCATATCTTGATCAATTTAACCCGAAATTTAATTATTTCTTCATCATTGATCAAGATTTC
Source organism: Firmiana major (assembly GCA_033439115.1). Taxonomy (NCBI): domain Eukaryota; kingdom Viridiplantae; phylum Streptophyta; class Magnoliopsida; order Malvales; family Malvaceae; genus Firmiana; species Firmiana major. Next base: position 33,786,566 of record CM065907.1, on the reverse strand, counting down.
TCATTCTCATATTTTTAATTAAATTTTCTTGTCCCGATAAATACCGAATTTTGGTCTTTTGACCATTTTGCCCCTGCACGTATTCGGGAATGCCATTTAAGTCCTTTTGCATTTTTTAAATGCACTCAAAAATATCGGGTCTTACAATCTCCCCCACTTAAGAAATTTGGTCCTCCAAATTAGAACCAAGTAATATGAGTCCATAACAACTCCGGGTATATCTATCGTATCATATACTGTCATCCTCAAGTGACTTTCTCCGGAGTGTAATATTACCATCATACTTAACTAGGGAGATTATCTTAAACCTCAACACTTTCTCCTTCCGTCTAATACCCGAATCGATTTCCAATCATATGTTATACTTTCATTGAGCTAAACCGTTGAAGCTCATATCCGATTACATATATCGGGTTTGGATAATATTTTCGAAACATCATAAGATAGGACACATAGTGGATGCCTGTTTATTCAAGTGGAAATGTCAACCTACAGGTCTTATCTCCCACTTGTCCAATATCTCTATCCGAATGTTGTTACGTCCTTATGCTCTTAGGACAAGTAACTATCAACAATAATGATTCACCCTCGGTGAATTCCAATGATTTCCTGTCTCTTGTCAGCATAGCTTTTCTATATGCTCTGAGGTGTTCTTAATCTCTCACAAATCCACTGAACATCCTCAGAGGTTTGTCTTACCAATTCGGGAACAATTCTCTATTTGTCACCCACTTTTCTTATCCAAGTCAGGGAACAACTCCCTATGGCCATACAATGCCTCATTTAATCTCATCCCGATACTCAAGTGACAACTGTCATCACTGGCGAATTTGATTAGTAGCAACTGATCATCCCAGGAGCTCATAAAATCAATTGCACACGCTTTCATCACATCCTCCAGAACCTGTACAGTCCTCTCTGACTGACCATCTGTCTGAGGGTGGAAGCTGTGCTAACACGCAATCAGGGTCCCATAGCTTCCAAGAACATATTCCCAGAAGTGGAAAGTGAAGCGGGAATCCCTATCTGATACCATGCTCACTGGAACGCTACACAATGTTTCACAATATTCCACACACATAAATCCGCCTATACACTTAGAGTATCTAGGGATTTTCATAACCAGAAGGTGGGTAGACTAAATCAATCTATCGACTATCACCCAGATAGCCTCGTGATTCATTTGGGTCCTCTTTAACCCATCACGAAATTCATGGTAACTTGTTCCCATTTCCGTGTCAATATAGGTAGAGAATGCAATGACTCTGCATCTTCTTTTACTCTACCTTAATCTGCTGACATAGAAGACACTTGTAAACAATCTCTACAATATCACTTTTCATACCTGACCACCAATACCTTTCTCAGAGATTCAAATAAATTTATTATTTCTCGGATGCACTGTATATCCCGAAGAGTGAGCTTCTGTCAATAACATTATCTCATCAACTGTGGTCCTGGAGAGCACTTATACTATCTCTGAACCTCTGTCAGTCATCATCACTCACTGTGAACTCTGTCACTATACCCTTCTGAATCTGACCCACACTATCGACACCATGTCGAAATCATCATGCTAAGCCTGGCAAATCCGGTCACACAAATCCGGTTCTAACCTCAGGCTAGCTGTCATAAAATCACCGTCATCATCAGAAGGGATCACATCACTACTGAGGTTCACAACTGCTCTAGCAGCTCACGCTCCCTGACCATCACATGTAATACCATCCCGAGGCTCTTTCTGCTCAAAGCATCAGCCATAATATTAGCCTTTCCTGGGTGGTACAATGTTCACAATCATAATCCTTAGAAGCTCTAACCCTCATGGTTATCTCATCCGACTCTTTCTGTGAAAACAGATACTCGGGGGTTTTTACGATCAGTGCATACCCGAAATTTCTTACCATTTAAGTGGTGACGCCATACTTTCCGTGTAATCGCTACGGCTGCCTACTCTAAATCATGGGTCGGATAGTTTCTCTTATGGTCCTTGAACTATTTGGATCTATAAACGACTATCTTCCCATTTTTACATCAATACACAGCCCAATCCTTATTTGGAGGTATCCATACACACTGAAACCTCTTGAGCTGTTAGTTATGGTGAGAATACTTACGGTGGTCAGTTCATTACTCCAATATACCAAAACTTTACCGAAGCTACTTTCATATATATCATAACACTCGTATGAAATCTTTTCCCGAATGAGACGTGTCAACTGAGTAGCCCATTTTGAGAAACTCTCAACACCTCGTCTGTAAGACAGTTTTCTGTTGCTACTCATTCTCTTCACTGGACTTCGAATACATCATAATATCATCGCTGTAGATGACAACCAATCGGTCCAGGTAAGGTTTAAATACCTTAACGTAGTTGAGTTCCACTCAATATTTCAATTTTCCATATACTTGACCTATGTACGCATAAACGTACAATGTCATTTCGAAATCGCTTCCGTTCGAGAATACTAATCCGCGTCGTTTCCTTTTTCTTATATTAACGGCTTTTATAAAATTTTAATTTTAAACTTTCATGATTAATGAATTTCTATATTTCTTTATCGTACCAGCAAAGGTACCCAAATTTTAATGTATATATTATGACCGTCGAATTCAGTTTATAAGTTATGTGTGCGCTTATCGACGCTGTCAAATATTTAGGCAGAAAAGTATTTTGAAATACCTTTATTAACCCTCAGATTTAACCACATCGACTGGGTGTAGATATATCTACCCCTTATCTTGGTCGCAATCCATATACACTACATATTGCTTAATCCAAATTACTTTGCATATCAATGATATCCTTACCTTGCATATGCCTTTTATTCCAATATATCTCGTATGCAGGATCTATCACATCTCCAATCTTATCTCCTTTCATATATCACTTATGGCAAACTCTTTCCTTACTTGTCAAGTTACAATACACTTTTCAGTGATATTTTCACCCCTATTTTCAACTTACAATCCCTATACCCATATTCAGTTAGTGAAAATCAACTAACTATCATCCTCTTTATGCTTAAAGGTATAGGCTTCACATTTTTCACTAACTTATAAGCAACTGAAGGCGGTATGAATAAATGCGTGGCACCAGGATCAATTAAAATAATTATTTCATTATTCTTAACCAGTGTGGTATCTTCCACCACATCCTATGAAACATCAATAGTGTCCTGGTCCAAGGCATACACTCGCCCTCGTCCAACATCTTATTTTCGTGGTAACTACCACACATCTTACACTGTTCACACTGCTACTCTGTTATACTGTTACGTAGCAGGTCGGGGTCCTCGAATCACAATACCCCTCAATAGTGTTGAAATTAAATACACTGGGGCCTCCAATCATCTTACCCCGTGACTCATCAACTCTAAGCTTTTACCAAACTACCTTTTTCCCGTTCTGACATTCTTGTCATCCTCTATTCTCTTTTTGTCTCAATTTCAGCCTTTACTACCTTTCTCAATCTCAGAGGCGCGCAATTTATAATCTTATTTACACAACTGTAGTCTGCGCACTGCCTCGGCATAGGTAGTGATGTCTAACAGACAAATCGGACTCTAATTGATAATCTGAGTCCTTCCATGAACTTTCAGACATCTCGACTCTCACTGTTTATCGTGTCCGAGTCACATCTGCCCAGGAATATAAACTGAGTATTATACTCGTCAATCAACATGTTCCTCTGGGTCAGAGTAAATAATGTTATTTGTAATTTTCTTTTAAACACTGTCCGGGATATTCTGTCACCGGAATACATCTGAAATTATTTTTCATGTCCATTCTGGATGTCGAAATCTTCAAATGGGTCGAGCGAACTTTCATCAATGTTCCGACTCGCCCTCATACATACCCTGAGCAATTAGCTCGCAAAATATTCCCTACACTCCGCTCCAACCTCGCGAAGCGTATCTCAATACTGTCTGATCTCTCTGTCAGACTCTATCCGATCTCTCTATCGGACTCTGTGGGGCATGATCAACCAGCCTCCACGTCAATCTCATCTCAAGTCTCATGTGGCGACTCAGTACAACTCATGGGCCTACCTCAACGGCCTTGAGCTCGTGTACTCGCCTCTCAACCATAGCGGCTATCAGTCAATGAGTCTATTCTTGCATTTAAAACCAAATTCTTAGCTGCACTTCCATCTCGATATACACAATTGTATCTAAATAATGCACAGTACATGGGGATGTAAACTTCATTAACCACTAACACCGACTCATATCAGGCCAACTCAAGCTCTGATACCATTAAACCTGTCACGACCCGAATTACCTAAAAATCAGAGTAAATTTTTCGTTTTTTTCATTTATTATTTAATTCTTAACTTTCTCTCGTCGTGACCATCCTACAACACAGTTGGGCTATGATTCGGTGTTAGTCACCTCACACTATTTAACATTTCATTCCCATAATCATATATCAGAGTCTACTATCCTTTTGACTGTAAATAAATACATACCCAATGGTATTTACATGACTCTACATCCCCGACATCATATCCATTTACAGTACTGTGCATTACATATTTAGATACAAAACCATACAAATGTGTATACCTGTCTCTCGATGGGTAGCAGCAAGCAGCGGATATTAAGCATGCAAGTCCTCAGCCGCTCAATAATTATTACAAGTGCTCTGAAAAGATGGGAAAATAAGGGGGGTGAGCAAACCACACGCTCAGTAAGGCAATTATGCAAGTAAGTAGATAGCTCCACTATCTACATGCTCATAATGCCATGCCCTTAAATCCATTTCTTTTCATTTAAAATTACACGCACAAAGTCATGCATATTCGATGCCATAGTTTATCCAAAACTATTTGTGCATATATAAATCATGTAACTCATGCATTCAAAGCATTTTATGTGACATCATTAAATCAATATTCAGCATGAATTAAATCAAAATCATGCATTACTTCATGCGATATAAAACAAATCGCGGGATATAATCATTTCATGAATTTATCATTTAAGCATGGAAAAGCACATCATGCTACTGCATTTAAATCATTTCATTAAAATTGCAGTAAAAACTAACCCTTCCGGGTCAATCATCTCATAAAACAATTCATTAAAATTCATTATAAAACTCGGTTATAAAACCACCCTTCTTTCAGGGTCACATATCATAAAATCATCTGAAATCATCAAATCATCAAATCGGGGGCCTGACCCCTCCTTCGGGTCTACCCTGGTCTAACAGACCACAAGTTATATCATGTGAGACAATCAGGTAATTAACAGTAACATCGAGGACTATGGCCATATCCTAGTGATCCCTGGCAACACGGTACCTAGTGTGCGGGGTATCACACCTGAAACGGGAGGTGGGTCGTCCTACCCGCCAGAACAGCATAACACCAGGATTGCGAGGGCAAGGCTTGCTGCCTCGTGGCTCATGCCACTCCACTCCAACAATCCCCACGGTACAGCGTACTCCGTGTGACATACACGGTACAAAGTACTCCGTGAACCCAAGCTCAGTCAGGGGTGCCTGTAATAGGTCTTATCCACCCATATCATCTGTCTCAGAATGCACGTGTGAGCATATCATCTCACTGTGACACACAGTCTACAGGAGGCTCCAACACGGCTATATGCATGTAATATAAATCCCTGTGCGAGCGAAGCTCAAGCACGGCTCCATGCATATTCATGATATCTGAAAATCTCGTGCGAGCGAAGCTCTAGCACGGTTTCATAAAAATCAGTGAAATCTGCGTACGAGCAGCGCTCCAGTACGACTTAAACTGATTATAATTTCTTGTAAATTCCACGTACGAGCAACGCTCTAGTACGGATATGTATATAAATTCAGTGAAAACCTCGTACGAGAAAAACTCCAGTACGACATTCAAATGAATTATGAAAACCATATAAAACTTTGTGCGAGCAACGCTCCAGCACAAATGAATGCTCAAGTAAATCAAATCGCGTGCGAGTTATACTCCAGCACGGCTTTATGCATAACTAAATCAAATCTCGTGCGAGTTACACTCCAGCACGGCTTTATGCAATATTAAATCAAAACAGGATGCGAGCTAAGCTCCAGCATCTCTCATGCATGTCAAATCATTAAAACTAGTGCGAGCAATCGCTCCAGCACTATTTTATGCATACCACGTTAAAACAAATCAAGACATGTCAAAACAGAGTGCGAGCTAGGCTCCAGCAGCTCTCATTTCACAATAATAAAAATCAGTGCGAGCACCATGCTCTAGCACATTTCATGCATATGATGTCACACAAGTCGGTGCGAGCAACTGCTCAAGCACATTTATGCACATTCACAAACGCAGATATAGTGCGAACTACGTGTCGGCACTACCTGTTTCCATATAAACTTGATAGTTGGCCGTTTTCCAAAGAAATTTCCATTTAATTATTAATAACACCTACGTAGTGTTATTTTGTGAAATTAAACAATTTCTGGCCAATCTATCGCTTTGCTTTGATTAAAACCAATAAAATTCCTTAATCATCAAAAATCCTTAAATCATGCATTTCATGCATGTCATGCTTTCACCATCCTTAGGTGAACTTCCCTCAATAGGGGTAAAATAGTCTTTTCACCTATTTCGATCCTCAAAATTATTTAAACCACTTTTAGGATCTTTATACATCATCAAGGCATACATACATATTCAGTGTACAGAACACTATTAAAATACGCGTAGCTACCTCTAGCTACTCACACAATTCCCTTACCTCATTTTCTGTACAGTCTGACCTTTCCCACTGATGTCTCGTCACGCAGTCCGATTTGCTCCGAATCCAAATCAAATCTCCGGCACTGCGGATACACATTCATCAGGTCAAATACAATACAATTAATTGTATTTCACAATTTTCTGGGCTTAATTTAAATCATTGGGCCCGTTTACCCATATTGGGCCCGATTGCACCATAATGGGCCTTAATCGGCCTTAAGCCCGTTTACCACACTTTATCGAGGCCTATTGGGCTCTCTGGGCCCATCAGTAATTTATTTAGCCTCGTTCTAAATTCTCTGATATCTCAATTTAATATTTACGACAATTTATCTAATTTTCCAGAATTTAATTCATTTATGCGGAAATTAAATCCGTAATTTATGCGTTAAATATCAATCACGCATAACGATATAAAATTGTCGTAAATAAGGGTCACTTACCCGTTATTCCCTGATCGTATACAAATCGAGGCTGTCTCGAGCTCTCAGTGGATGCCAATTGTCGAGCTACACAATTAAATATATTTTTCCGGGTAAATTTCCAGTCGGAATTAATTAAATTAAATATTCAAAAAATTAAATCGGTCAATTTGACCGCTTACCGACTTACCCGAAGCTCGATTGCATCACTGGAATTTTCCCCAATTTTTTCTCTTTTTCTTTTTCCCTTTTTCTTCCTTTTTTTTTTTCCCTCTCTTTTTGGCTGAACCGGTCCGGTCCGGTTCAACCCGGTTCGGACCGCCGGTTCAGCTCGGGTCCGGTTCGCCCGGTTCAGTCCGGTTCGGCCGGTCCAGTTATCCTTTGGTCGTGTCGGCGCCGTCCGGCCGGTTCCCGGCGCGATTCCGGTACCGTTCGACGCGCCACGGCCTGGGCTTCTCAAATCGGGTCTCGGCTGGGGTCGAATCACGGCCATCTCCGGCGAATCGAGCTTTCTTCCCCGCGGCTCTCCTCCGTCGATCTGGCTTTTTCCGGCGACTTCAGGGCGCGTGGGTGTGCGGGTCGGCTTCCTCGGGTGCCGATCGACCTTCGCCAGTCGCCTCCTCGCGTCGTCCGCCGGTGGTTGCGTCGAATCGGACGTTCTCCTCTTTCTCGGTCTCGGCTTCCTTTCTTCCCCATTCGGCCGCCGTTTGTCGCCGTTCGTCAGCCTGTTCGAGTTGCTGGTGGCTCGGCTGGCCTCGCCTCTGGTTTGGGCCTCCGCCGATCGCCGGTGATCGGTGAGGCAGAGGGGGCTCCCTCTGTTTCAGCTTCCGTTTCCTGTTTCTCTTCGCGTTTTCGCGAATTTTTTTTTTTTTTTTTTCAGATTTTATTTATTTATTTATAATTAATTTTTTTTAATATTATTTTAATCAATAAAATAATATTAAAATACACAAATATCTTTTAAAAATTTATATTTTATTCATTTAATCTGTAAATAATTTTCTCAGTCCGATTTTACCTTTTCGGTATATTTTTCGATTATTTTCGGGATTATTTTTCGATGCGAAAATCCCGATTTATCCCAAGAAATTCATATCTTGATCAATTTAACCCGAAATTTAATTATTTCTTCATCATTGATCAAGATTTCTCATTCTCATATTTTTAATTAAATTTTCTTGTCCCGATAAATACCGAATTTTGGTCTTTTGACCATTTTGCCCCTGCACGTATTCGGGAATGCCATTTAAGTCCTTTTGCATTTTTTAAATGCACTCAAAAATATCGGGTCTTACACATTGCTTTCTTTTTTTGAGTGGAGCTCACCCTGCTTCCTGCTACAACTGTTTTCCAGCAGCAAATTTGGTGGAGATAGCAGATTTCACGTGGATCTTTTTGTCACTTAATCCTCTCCTTTCTACTTCACGCTGAGAGCCATCAGTATCACTCTTATTTTCCATTCCCTTTTCTGCTAGAAGGTACACTTGCCCATTTCCTCTGTCGTCATATACTTTCATACTATTTGCTTATTCTCCATACTATCTCTGACCCCCTTCCCTCACAAATATATATATATATATATTAAAATTGAATGAGACTGTGCAGATGGGACAACATCCAACCCCCATGTATCCTTCCCTAGGCCATTTGGCCATCATCCACTTTCATTTCATCATCCTTTCCCCTTCACTACCGAATAGCCTTTACTTCTCCATGAAAATTCTTCAAAATTCAATATATATATATATATATATATATATATATATATATATATATACATAGGGTTATACATATACATCTTGCAATTATTTTTTTATTTAGTTATCGGGATTAGCTTCATTTGGAAGCCAATCCACAGTCCTCGTAGGTGCTCATTCATATTTACTCGTATTCCCATTTGTATATTTCTATATTCCTTACTTAATAAATGGTAAAATATTATATCCTCTCATGTATATCCACATATGAATATACATAGTAGATTGCTCTTATGATTTTTGAGAGTTAATATATTTACCAATTAACTCTTCCAAATCTCTTGGTGTACAAACAAAATCTTTATACGTACACTTAAAATTCAATTTGTTTGTTTATTAACTGAATATATAAAGAAAATTTTGTGGGTTTTACAGCCATAAATGCAGTAGATCTAAGATTGTATTCACAAACTTAGACATTATATCTAGGACTTTTTTGCTTATTTTGTAACAAAACTAATTGCATAGGAAAGAAAGGAAATCAAAAGGAACATTTTGATATTTTTTAAGCAAATAGTTGTTGAAGACTAGCATCTGATTTTGAGTGTAGTAGTAGTTTAGGGGTACAAAGGTTTAAAGGTTTGAAAAAGAGTTAAATGAGAAACTAATTTTAGGTTATAATAATTTTAAAGAGAAATTTTGATTTTTAGTTAGGTTATGTTTGGTACTAGATTGTGAGGAGAAAAACTTGAATTGTATTTAGAATTTCTCTCTTAGGGGCCGTTTGATTCAAGGAATTTTAGGTTCCCTTATAATTTTTTCCATAATACTATTACTTTATTTGGTTCACCTATTTCCCCCTGAATCAATAATCTAATATTACCAACAGTACAAGAATGAGGGGAAATAGAGGGTAAAATGATTCCTTTCTTATCGTGAGATTTTTTAGGATTCCGAGAGAAAATAATTTTTTTCTTATTTTGCCATGTATTAATTGCTTCTTGTGACTAATTTACACCTAAACGTATCTAATATTAAGAACCTAAAGTTTTTTTGGGTACTATTTATGTTTCCTTTAATTACGGTTATTGTTGGCTTACTCTTTCCATATGGTATCTACTATTTTTGTTTTATTACTTTATGCTTTTCTCCTAGTCATAAACAAAATCAACATGATGATGAATTTGTATTTAATTGCTAGACTTCTTTGGCTAAATCTTTGAGTCGAGATTAGTGTTATTTCTTGCAACATTCTTTCTAAATATGGTTTCTAAATTACAGCCTTTTGTTTAAGTTACAAAGATCATGTGACATGTTAAGTTTCATCATCGACTATTTTTATGCAACAATGCCGAAAATTTCACAATTTTAGATATGAAGTAGTCTGTCAATTTTAGAGATATTTAATGTATAAGCACCTATCTGCATTACTTATCATGGTGTACATAGATATTTAATGTATAAGTACCTATCTGCATTACTTATCATGGTGTACATTAGATATTGCGGTACTTCTATTTACTTTTTCTCTAACTTATTCAAAAAAAGGTATTTTTTTTTATTCTTAAAGAAGAGCTAAATCAAGCAACATTTTTGTTTAATAATTTTGAAATATTAATAAATCACATATTGTTAACATGATCATAAACTTAATAACATTTCTAATTGATTGGAAGATGCATGTACAAGATATTTGATATTCTCGTATTTTCAATTAAATATGTTAATTTAGTATATAGATCAATTGACATCATATAAATGACTAGCTTCACTAATTAAATAATCAAAATAATTAAATAAATTTGCATAAAAAATCAAAATAATTTACATATTAAATAAATTAATTAACTTGTGTTAAATAAATTAATTAACATTTGTTAAATGAATAAGCTTAAATAATAAATGAATAAACATATAAATAAATCTTTTAAACATAATTTTATCAAAGTGCTATTCACTTTAAATCAACTATTTATTTACTTTAATACAAAATGGTGGTATAGAAAAAAGTGTCATTTAGTAATATTAAATTTCTCAAACCAAATACAAAAATCAAACACTCCCTCCAATGCAACCAAACGTAGGAATTTATATTCTCTAAAATTTATCAAGTGAAATGATTGGAGAAAAACTTTTTACCAACGAAAATTTTTTCTACGAACCAAATGCTACCTTTAGTTGAAATTGATTTTGGATTTTTAAAGTCTTATAAGCCTACCTAAGCATAATTGGACAGTAAAAAATAATTTTGGGTCGGATGAAGGCAACAATCCATTCTTCTCATGATTAGCCCAAAATTTTGTACTTCTATAATAAATTATTGAAAATTCGCGTCTTTCAGGACATGACAAGAATCACTAAAAAATTTTAAATGTAAACTGCTATAGACTACTATGCACATGATCCCATACACAATTATTCTCAAGATTAGCTACTTTCCACATTAGCTCAAGTCATTATGCCTTCGCTTCTCATCATTCTCCCATGTCTTAACTACTTGATCAGTTGTCAACTTGGCTCCATAGTCATCATTTCCTCCCTTAAGCTTCATCTCCAACTCCATGCTTAGCTCATGACTACTAGTTTCTTTCTTCATCTCTCTACTCGTCTTACTAGACTCACAATTTGCTGCCTTGCATTTTACCCCAAGCTCCAATTTCAATATACTAGTCAATATATAGCTTGTGTGGTCCCAACTTATTATTATCGATGAAAAATATTAGTTAGAGAAATAGTTGAACAATACCTAATGACTTTATGGAATTTGTTAATAGGTAATGACAATTGAGGGTGAGGGAGGTGATGAGTGCCATATTTTTATTATTTATTTCCTTCTACATTTTAATATTTTGCTATGTTACTCCTGTTAATTAGAGTACTTATGTTAATTTTTTGATTTTGACAGATAAATTGGGCTTCAAGAGCTTAACCAAAGAAATTGGACAATTTTAGTGCTGTTTGGAATTTTGGCTCTAAACGGAGTTCCAGTCCTCCAAATTATGCAAAGTCAGGCCTAGTGGAACACCGACTTACTGATTTACAACTTTGAAGAAGAGCCCAAGATCCAATTCGGCCTATTTCCATTCCAAAACTAGCTGTGAAGAAAAAACCCGAATATGTCAACTCTTTTCCTACTTGTAATAGGATTTTCGAATTTAGGTTTTTTTACTATATATATAGTTTCATTTTCTTTAGGGAGTACATGAGAGATACAGAAGAGGGCAGCAGTCAAAATAAAAAATAATTCATCCCCTATATTTTTATTTTCATTTCTAATAATCATGTGCTGCTAAATCCTTTATTCGATTCAAGGGAATCGAATCCAGTAAAATTCAACGATTGAAAAACACGGTTTGTTGTTCTAAACTATTTTTTTATTCAATTATCTATTGTTTTTGGTATTAATTGTTTCGATTGCATGACAAAATTATATGATCTGGCCAATTAGATAATCTTCGCATGTGATTGTATGCTATTTGAAATTTTCACAATCCGTAATTGTTGTGATAGAAATCAGAATCAATGGCAATTAGGGTTCGTCAACTCTAGGTGAAACAATAGAACGGATTAAACATTCAACTCGTGGTTGAAGTGTTATTCGGTTTAGTAGTCTTCCTAGAGTGTTAATGTTATTCCTAGTCTAAATAGGATTGCGTCAAAATCGATTAGATTAAGGATAAAAATTTAATTCGGCTGCTAGGCTTGAGCTAATAATAGCAAGGAAGAAGAGATATTATCTTGCTGGGAGATAATACCTTGGCTAAATAATTGAAGACAAGATGGTAAATTAGGTGTTAAGGATCACTTGTTAGTTACTAGGCAATTCCTTTGAATCAAATTTGTTAATCTTGGTTTACCCTCTTTATAATTAGTTAAATATCAATTCTGTTTTAGGATTTTAATTCTGTTAAATTACACCTTCCCCCCCTCCCTCAATTATTTTAGTTATTGGATGATAATTAATCCACCAGTCTCTAGGGTTCGACTTGGATTTGCTGCTACTGCAGAATTTCGGTAAGACTAGTAATTTAAATTTAGTTTAATTCAACACTCACCAATTTTTGGCGTCGTTGCTTGGGACCGGTTCTGATTAATTACTATGTTTTTATATTATTCTCATTATTCTTCTTTTAAATTCTTGTGATTTTGTGTTTTTATTTATATATTTTTTTTGTTTAGGGTTTTCGATACTATTCACATTACTATTTACAAGAAAAAATTTTGTTGAGTTAGGAGGCGTGTGAGTACTTGTTTTCAAGTGGAAACGATGAAATAAAACAAACCAGGGGTTTTCCTTGACCCCACCCTATCTCGGTCGAATTTCATTGTTTTCTTATAGTTTTAGCCCATTTTTTGTTTCGCTTATGATTATTTTGTGATTTTTTATCTTTATTTTTATTTTTATTTTTATTTTGTGTTTTTATGACCAGATCCTCCAAATCGGGTGAAATTGCACTTTAATTGGATCCATAGATAGAGAGAACCTTGAGGAGGTTGAAAAGAGACTAAGAAGCTGCAACCGTTGTAGAACCCTTAGATCCCGAAAGTACTCCAGACAAGAGCTCAATAGAGGAGTTGACACTGACAACATGGAAATGAATAATAACAGGACTTTGAAGGAGCTTGCTGCTCCTGACTTAAACTTAGAACATTTGTAAATTGAGTACCCTACTTTAGATGTGACTTTTGAATTTAAATCGAGATTAATACATCTTTTGCCTACTTTCCTTGGAATTACAGGTGAAGATCCCCAAAAGCTCCTTAAGGAGTTTCTTATGGTGTGTTCGAGCATGAAACCACAGGGCATCTCAAAGGATCAGAACAAGCTGAGTTCCCCTTGTTGTTGGCAGATCAAGCGAAGGACTGGTTATACTACCTTCCTTTGGGATCAATACATTCCTGGAATGAGATGAAGCGGTTATTTTTGGAGAAGTATTTCCCTGTTTCTAGGGCTGCAAATATAAGAAAAAAGATTTATGGCATTTGGCAATACAATGGTGAAACCTTGTATGAGTATTGGGAGCATTTTAAGAAGCTGTGTGCGAGCTGTCCACACCACCAGATTACTGACCAACTTCTAATCCAGTATTTCTATGAATGTTTAATGTCGATGGACAAGAGCATGATTAATGCTGCCAGTGGAGGAGTACTAGTTTATAATACCCCATAGGTTGCAAGGAATCTCATCGCCAACATGGCAGCCAATACACAACAGTTTAGGAGTAGATTGGATCACACACCGAATAAAGTAAATGAGGTAAGTACTTCCAACCTGGAATGTCAAATTTCTGATCTAACCTCTTTAGTCCATCAAATGGCAGTATGGAACTTATAAGCAGCAAAGGTGTGCGAAATCTATTCGTTGGCAGGACACAATATTGACATGTGTCTGACTTTTCAAGAAGATGACCCAGCCATGCAACAAGCAAATACCGTAGGAAATTTTCCAGGTTAACCCCAACAAAGACATGATCCGTATGCAAATACATATAACCCAGACTGGAGAGATTATCCCAATTTGAGATATGGTAACCAAGCTGGCTATCAACATTCTGTTCAGAGGCAACAAACAAATCAATCCACAAGCTTAGGTTCAAGTATGTCACTTGAAGAAATTGTGAAAAACCTTGCTAACAACACTTTGCAATTCCAATAGGAAACAAGGACAAGCATTAGAACTTGGAAAAATAGATGGATCAACTAGCAACCACGGTTGGCAGATTAAAAGCTCAAGGCTCTAGGAAGTTACCATCTCAAACAATAAAGAACCTCAGGGAGAATGCGAGTGCTATAGTGTTGCGTAGTGGAAAAGAAATTGAAAGGCATATTTCAGAGGCAGAGTAAAAGGTTGGGACACAGATGCAACCTGTTATAGATAACACTAACCCTATCTGCCCTCCATTTCCTTACAGGTTAGCTAAGACACAGAAAGAGGAATAACAAAAAGAGATCATAGAGGTATTTAAGAATGTGGAAATTAACATACCGTTTCTGGACACAGTAAAACAAATTCCAAGGTATGCAAAATTCCTTAAAGAGTTATGCACGATAAAGAGGAAACTAAGAGGCGATAGAAAGTAAGTGTGAGGGAGAATGAATCTGGGGTCATTCAAAGAAAACTGCCCCAAAAGTGTAAAGACCCAGATACGTTTACAATCCCTTGCATAATTGGTAATAGGCAAATCGAACATGCCATGACAGATTTGGGTGCATCGATTAATGTTATGCTTTTCTCAATTTATGCATCCCCAAATCTATGTCCTTTGAAAAAAAAATTGGAGTGATCATACAATTAGCAGATCGATCTAATGCATACCTCGAAGGGGTAGTTGAGGATGTTTTGGTGCAGGTGAATCAGTTGATCTTTCCTGTTGATTTCTACATTCTAATTATGGACGACAGCAGTATCCCGGTGAATCCCGCACTAATAATTTTAGGCCAGCCCTTTCTTGCCACTGCCATGACTAAGATTGATGTGTTTGATGGGACATTAACCATGGAGTTTGATGGAGAGATTGTCAAAATTAGCATCTTCGATGCTATGAGGTATCCAACAAATGTACATTCAATATTTTCCATTGGCAGTTTTGATGTCTTGATGTAGGATACATTTGAAGTAAGCATAATGGATGAGCTGGAAGTGGTGATCAGTAAAAGCTTGATGCGGAACGAGGCTAAATTGGAGCTAAGTCCTGAAGTTGAAGAAATGATCATGGCCATGCAGTCATTGCAGCCCAGGTATGTAGTTAAAAGATTGGAACTACCATTTTCTTACACGAAGTTACTACCTTTTGTTGTGCAGGTATTGATTATGGAATTGAAGTCTTTACCTGACCACTTGAAGTATGCTTACCTGGGCGATGATGAGACACTTCAAGTCATTATTGCGAAAAACTTGACAGTGGTGCAAGAAGAAAAGTTAATCAGAGTGCTTCGTGATCATAGAACAGCCATAAGATGGACCATAGCTGACATTAAGGGAATTAGTCCATCCATGTGCATGTAGAGAATTCTGTTGGAAGAAGGATCTAAGCCAAGTCGAGAGCCTCAAAGAAGTTTAAATCCCCAAATGATAAAAGTGGTCAAGACAGAGATTCTAAAGTTGTTGAATGTAGGTATAATCTATCTAATTTAGGATAGTAAATGGGTAAGTCCAATCCATGTTGTGCTAAAGAAGACTAGGATCATGGTTGTGAGAAATCAAAATAATGAGTTTGTTCCAACGAGAGTGCAGAATGGGTGGAGAGTGTGTATAGACTACCGCAAGCTGAATTTAGCAACTAGAAAGGATCACTTTCCTTTACCCTTCATTAATCAAATGATTGAGCGTTTAGTTGGTAAATCTCACTACTGTTTTCTAAATGGATTTTCAGGTTATAACCTGATTGTGATTGCACCAGAAGATCAAGAGAAAACAACTTTCACATGCCCATTTGGAACATTTGCTTTTAGGAGGATGTCGTTCAGCCTTTGTAATGCACCAGGTACTTTTCAAAGATGCATGGTAAGTATTTTTTCTGATTTGTTGGAAAATTGCATTAAGGTGTTCATGGATGATTTCACAGTGCATGGTGACTCATTTGATAAGTACTTAAATCATTTGACGAGTGTGCTTGAGCGTTGCATTGAAACTAATCAAGTGCTGAATTTTGAAAAATGTCATCTCATGGTAGAACAAGGCATTATTTTAGGGCATGTAGTTTCATCCAAGGGCATTGAAGTAGATAAGGCTAAGATTGATTTGATTTTGAACTTACCCTACCCCACTAGTCTGCAGAAAGTGCGTTCTTTTCTTGGTCATGCAGGTTTTTACCGCAGATTCATTAGGAACTTCTCGAAGACAGCTCTACCATTGTTGAAGTTGTTACAGAAGGACGTACCCTTTGAATTCGATGAAAAGTGTAAGGTAGCTTTCGATGAATTGAAGTCTTCTTTGACTTTTGCCCTTATCATTCAACCATCAGATTGGGAGTTGCGTTTCGAAATAATGTGTGATGCAACCAATTATGTTGTGGGGGCTATTTTAGGACAACGGGTCGTTAACCAGGCCCATGTGATCTATTATGCATCAAGAACGCTTAACCCAGCTTAATGCAATTATTCCACGATCGAAAAAGAGCTTTAAGCTATTATATTTGCTTTAGATAAGTTTTGATCTTACTTGCTTAGGACTAAAGTTGTTGTGTTTTTTGACCATGCAGCTTTGAAATACCTTTTGGCAAAAAAAAAGGCAAAGCCAAGGCTGATTAGGTGGATTCTTCTACTGCAAGAGTTTGATCTCGAGATCAAAGATAAGAAGGGGGTAAAAAACCTAGTACTTGACCACTTGAGCCGGTTAGTGAGAGAAGAAGATCCAGTGCCATTTTAAGAAACTTTCCCTGATGAGCAGCTCTTTACGGTGTAAGGTATGACCCCTTGGTATGCTGACTTGGTAAATTATTTGGTTACTAAGGTCATACCTCAAGATTTGAGTTGTGAGACCTCGTATAGGTTTAACCTTATATATATATGTAAATGAATTCATGAGTATGGAGATATACTTGTAATATGAAGTATATATGATGTAAGTCCATAAGTTTAATGTACACACTTGTAATAAGAGTTGTGATTGTACGTACAAGTTACATTATATATGAATATGAAGAAATGGACTTAAACATGAGAAGAATGTGAGTAGAAAGGAAAATGAGTAGTGTGGTAAAATGGAAGGAAGATTGCATAAGTTGTGCACTTCCATTTGGTCTATATCGTATACCTTTGGTTATACAAGGATTCCACACAAGTTTTAATAGGTACAAAGTAGGAATGGATGTTGCTTTCAAGTCTCAAAGATGAGCGGATAAGAAAATGACTATGGCAGCAAATTGCAGTTGTGTTGGTGTGAGTACCTGCAGAAAACTACAGTAAAATCTAAAAATATCAAGGCCAGATTGATCTCATGGGATGAGAGATCGATCTGGAAGAGCCAAAATGCTCTTATTCTAAGCTATGGAATAGGACAGATAGATCTTCAATAGAGCCAGATCGATCTCCTAAGCATTGTGTAAAATACAGATCGATCTCCCCTAAGACCAGATCGATCTTCTGAACCTTCTGTAAAATGCGATCGATCTTCCCCAAGACCAGATCGATCTCCTTAACCTCTTGTTTGAAGCAGATCGATCTCAAGCCTCGACAGATCGATCTCCTACCTTCAAATGCCATGGAAAAAAAAGGGATTTTAAAAGGACTAGATCGATCTCTACCCAATGCAAATCAATCTCATCAAGCACATTTTATAAATATGGAGCAGTTGGATCTGCAATTTTTCGAGACAAATCTAATCTTTTCCATTTCCAACCTAAAACCTAGCTTCTGACTCCTAAATCCACACATTTTCAGTAAAATTTGAGGGAAAACTATTAGAGGCAAAGTTGTTCACATCAAAGAGAAGAACAACATAGTTTGGAGGCATTTCCCCACTTGTTGGATTGAAGGATCAAGGTGCATTTTCATTTGGAGCAAAGAGGAAAACAAGCTAAGTGAGTTTCTAATGCAAATATTCAAGTACATTGTTTGGATATTGATGTGGGGAATGATTTGGTATGCATAGAAATGGTAGAAACTACCTAGAGTATAATGAATCCACCATGACCTAGAAATGGTCTAGTGTGAGAAAGTGAAATGTAATGAGATTAATGATGAATGGGGTATCATGAAGTAATAACAGTGTTGTTAGTATGATTTTAAGATGTTGTTAGTGAATAAATTGTGAGGTTTACCAAAAACGGGTAAAATATGGATTAAGGCATCTGTAAAATGCATGAATGAGTTATATTGACTAGTGAGGTCAAAATGTGAGTTAACAACATTAACTCAAGTGGTTTGGATGAATGAATTGCAGCTCCCGAGGATACACCGGAGCAAGGAGAGCCAAGAGTGCAAGAAACTAAGAGGAAGAGAGTCTCACTTAAGTAAATCGAGGTAAGGGAATCTTGTGGACTCTTAGAGATATCTATGCACAATTTGGGTGCTTAAATGCTTTGCTAGAATGCATGAGATATTAGGAAATGATATTGGGTGATTGAAGGGTAAAAAGTTGGGTGTTTAAGAAATGTGCATGAAAATAAAAGCATAATGCTTTAGAAAATCATGTTATATTGCTTTGTAGCAAGTGATTGGTAGGTTGGCTAACATTTGAAAAGAATTGCAAAAGAAATGAGTTGTTTTGATTTGTTAACCATACTTTGCAAAGAAATGAGCCACCTATATTGTTTTTGTGAGAATGAAAGTGTGCTAGAGTATAACTCGCAAGAGATTTGATGTGTTTTATACGCACGAGTGCTGGAGCTTAGGTCGCACTAGTTTTCACATGGATTTCATACTGGTTTTGGCATGGTGCTTGGAGTATAACTCGCATCAGATGCCCACCTTATTTGTTGTCGTGCTTGGAGCTTCGAGTAGACTTGGTGTCACACTGATTAAATAGGCTCGCACGTGCAGTTTGAGAATTTGACATGATTAATAGTCGTGTTAGGAGCTTCGGGTAGACAAGAGGTCGTACCGATTAAATAGGCTCACACATACGTTTTTGAGAAGTAGCGTGATATGATGTGTTGATGTGGGTCCATGGAGTACGCTGTACCGTGCAGGTAGCATGGAGTACGTTGTACCGTGTTGAGATTGTGATATGCCGTCTTCGGACGAGATCTGCTATGGACCGACGGGTTGGATTTGACCTACCTCCCATGCGAAAGCAGATAGTAGTGATATCCCACACACCTGATCCATGTAGACGATATCACAGGTTATGGTCATAGTCCTAGAGGTTATTTCCCTTATTGAATTGCCTATCTCACATGTCTATTGCTTTGTGAATAAATCCATGTTTGAAATTATTTGTGGGTCAGGATAGTCCGAGGGAGGGGCTGAGTCCTGACAAGTGTTGAATCATTTTGAGATATTGGTTTGTTAATGGTCTTAAAGTGTACTGATGCATGATGTTTAATGCCATGCTTTACTTATGAAATGTGCATGATGATTAATGTCATGCCTTACTTATAAAATATGCATGATGGTTAATGTCATGCTTTGAATTGAATTATGCACTGGATTTTAATAGCATGAATGCTTTACATACCATTAACACCAGCATAAACTAATATTTTGAGAAAATGATGAAATGTATGCTTTGAGCATGGCATCACGATCACGTAGATAGTGCAGTATCTACCTGTTCGCATGATTGCCTTACTGAGCGTGTGGTTTGCTCACCCCCCTTATTTTCCCCCTCTCTATAAAGATTTGAGTATAGATTGTGTAAGACCCGATATTTTCGAGTGCATTTAAAAATGCAAAAGGACTTAAATGGTATTCCCGAATACGTGCAAGGGCAAAATGGTCAAAAGACCAAAATTCGGTATTAATCGGGATAAGAAAATTTAATTAAAAATATGAGAATGAGAAATCTTGATCAATAACGAAGAAATAATTAAATTTCGGGTTAAATTGATCAAGATATGAATTTATTGGAATAAACCGGGATTTTCGTATCGAAAAAATAATCCCGAAAATAATCGAAAAATATACCGAAAAGGTAAAATCGGACTGAGAAAATTATTTACAGATTAAATGAATAAAATATAAATTTTTTTAAGGATATTTATGCATTTTAATATTATTTTATTGAATAAAATAATATTAAAAGTTAATTATAAATAAATAAATAAAATAAAAAAAAAAAAAAAAAAAAAAAAAAAACGAAATTCTGAAACAGAAAGAAAAGAAACAGAGGCGAAAAACGAAGCGAGACCGAGGGAAGAAGAGAGACTCACCGGCGAGCCACCACCGGCGAGGCTGAGGGGCCGACGAGGGTCGGCGAAGGTCGGCCGACCTCGGGCGAACCACCAGCGGCCAGGACGCGCCGTGGAGTCGCCGGAAAACGCCGAAAAGCGAAGGAGATGCCGCGGGGAAGAAACGTCGATCGGCGGCCATCGGCGCCGATTAGACCCCAGCCGAGGCCCGATTTAGGAAGCCCAGGCCATGGCGCGCCGAACGGCACCGAAATCGCACCGGGAACCGGCCGGACGGCGCCGGAACGGCAAAATGATGGGTGAACCGGACTGAACCGGCGGTCTGAACCGGACCGGACCGGTTCAGCCAAAAAGAAAGGGAAAAAAAGGAAGAAAAAGGGAAAAAGAAAAAGAGAAAAAATTGGGAAAAATTCCTGTGATGCAATCGAGCTTCGGGTAAGTCGGTAAGCGGTCAAATTGACCGATTTAATTTTCTGAATATTTAATTTAATAAATTCCGACTGGAAATTTACCCGGAAAAATATATTTAATTGTGTAGCTCGACGATTGGCATCCACCGAGAGCTCGAGATAGCCTCAATTTTTGTATTATCATGGAATAACGGGTAAGTGACCCTTATTTACGACAATTTTATATCGTTATGCGTGATTGATATTTAACGCATAAATTACAGATTTAATTTTCGCATAAATGAATTAAATTCTGGAAAATTAGATAAATTGTCGTAAATATTAAATTGAGATATCAGAGAATTTAGAACGAGGCTAAATAAATTACTGATGGGCCCAGTGAGCCCAATAGGCCTCGATAAAGTGTGGTAAACGGGCTTAAGGCTGATTAAGGCCCATTAAGGTACAATAGGGCCCAATATGAGTAAACGGGCCCAATGATTTAAATTAAGCCCAGAAAATTGTGAATACAATTAATTGTATTGTAATTGACCTGATGAATATGTATCCGCAGTGCCGGAGATTTGAATTGGATTCAGAGCAAATCGGACTGCGTGACGAGTCATCAGAGGAAAGGTCAGACTGTACAGATAAATGAGGTAAGGGAATTGTGTGAGTAGCTAGAGGTAGCTACGCATATTTTAATAGTTTTTCTGTACACTGAGTATGTATGTATACATGGATATTGTATAATGATCCTAAAAATGGTTTGAATGATTTTAAGGATCGAAATAGGTGAAATGTCTATTTTACCCCTATTGAGGGAAGTTCACCTAAGGATGGTGAAAGCATGACATGCATGAAATGCATGATTTAAGGACTTTTGATGATTAAGGAATTTTATTGGTTTTAATCAAAGCAAAGCGATAGATTGGCCAGAAATTGTTTAATTTCACAAAATAACACTACGTAGGTGTTATTAATAATTAAATGGAAATTTCTTTGGAAAACGGCCAACTATCAAGTTTATATGGAAACAGATAGTGCCGACACGTAGTTCGCACTATATCTGCGTTTGTGAATGTGCATAAATGTGCTTGAGCAATTGCTCGCACCGACTTGTGACATCATATGCATGAAATGTGCTAGAGCATGGTGCTCGCACTGATTTTTAATATTGTGAAATGAGAGCTGCTGGAGCCTAGCTCGCACTCTGTTTTGACATGTTTTGACATGTTTTGATTTGTTTTGACGTGGTATGCATAAAATAGTGCTGGAGCGATTACTCGCACTACTTTTAATGATTTGACATGCATGAGAGATGCTGGAGCTTAGCTCGCATCCTGTTTTGATTTGATATTGCATAAAGCCGTGCTGGAGTGAATCTCGCACGAGATTTGATTTAATTATGCATAAAGCCGTGCTGGAGTGTAACTCGCACGAGATTTGATTTACTTGAGCATTCATTTGTGCTGGAGCGTTGCTCGCACAAAGTTTTATATGGTTTTCATAATTCATTTGAATGCCGTACTGGAGTTTTTCTCGTACGAGGTTTTCACTGAATTTATATACATATCCGTACTAGAGCGTTGCTCGTACGTGGAATTTACATGAAATTATAATCAGTTTAAGTCGTACTGGAGCGCTGCTCGTACGCAGATTTCACTGATTTTTATGAAACCGTGCTAGAGCTTCCCTCGCACGAGATTTTCAGATATCATGAATATGCATGGAGCCGTGCTTGAGTTTCGCTCGCACAGGGATTTATATTACATGCATATAGCCGTGTTGGAGCCTCCTGTAGACTGTGTGTCACAGTGAGATGATATGCTCACACGTGCATTCTGAGACAGAGATGATATGGGTGGATAAGACCTATTACAGGCACCCCTGATTGAGCTTGGGTTCACGGAGTACTTTGTACCGTGTATGTCACGCGGAGTACGCTGTACCGTGGGGATTGTTGGAGTGGAGTGGCATTAGCCACGAGGCAGCAAGCCTTGCCCTCGCAATCCTGGTGTTATGCTGTTCTGGCGGGTAGGACGACCCACCTCCCGTTTCAGGTGTGATACCCCGCACACTAGGTACCGTGTTGCCAGGGATCACTAGGATATGGCCATAGTCCTCGATGTTACTGTTAATTACCTTATTGTCTCACATGATATAACTTATGGTCTGTTAGACCAGGGTAGACCCGAAGGAGGGGTCAGGCCCCCGATTTGATGATTTGATGATTTCAGATGATTTTATGATATGTGACCCTGAAAGAAGGGTGGTTTTATAACTCAAGTTTTATAATGAAATATAACAAATTGTTTTATGAGTTTTGAGATGATTGACCCAGAGGGGTTATTTTATACTGCGTTTTAAATGAATTGATTTAAATGCAGTGGCATGATGTGTTTTCCATGCTTTCATTTGAAAACCTTGAATTGTCTTACATGACATGAAAGACTGCATGATCTTGATTAAATTCATGCTTAATATGATTTAATGATGTCACATAAAATGCTTTGAATGCATGAGTTACATGATTTATATATGCACAAATAGTTTTGGATAAACTATGGCATTGAATATGCATGACTTTGTGCGTGTAATTTTAAATGAAAAGAAATGGATTTAAGGGCATGGCATTATGAGCATATAGATAGTGGAGCTATCTACTTACTTGCATAATTGCCTTACTGAGCGTGTGGTTTGCTCACCCCCCTTATTTTCCCATCTTTTCAGAGCACTTGTAATAATTATTGAGCGGCTGAGGACTTGCATGCTTAATATCCGCTGCTTGCTGCTACCCATCGAGAGACAGGTATACACATTTGTATGGTTTTGTATCTAAATATGTAATGCACAGTACTGTAAACGGATATGATGTCGGGGATGTAGAGTCATGTAAATACCATTGGGTATGTGTTTATTTAAAGTCAAAAGGATAGTAGACTCTCATATATGATTTTGGAAATGGAATGGTAAATGGTGTGAGGTGACTAACACCGAATCATAGCCCAACTGTGTTGTAGGATGGTCACGACGAGAGAAAGTTAAGAATTAAATAATAAATGAGAAAGCGAAAAATTTACTCTGATTTTTAGGTAATTCGGGTCGTGACAGGGTTTAATGGTATCAGAGCTGAGTTGGCCTGATATGAGTCGGTGTTAGTGGTTAAGGAAATTTTCATCCCCATGTACTGTGCATTATTTAGATACAATTGTGTATATCGAGATGGAAGTGCAGCTAAGAATTTGGTTTTAAATGCAAGAATAGACTCATTGACTGATAGCCGCTATGGTTGGGAGGCGAGTACACGAGCTCAAGGCCGTTGAGGTAGGCCCATGAGTTGTACTGAGTCGCCCCATGAGACTTGAGATGAGATTGACGTGGAGGCTGGTTGATCATGCCCCACAGAGTCCGATAGAGAGATCGGATAGAGTCTGACAGAGAGATCAGACAGTATTGAGATACGCTTCGCGAGGTTGGAGCGGAGTGTAGGGAATATTTTACGAGCTAATTGCTCAGGGTATGTATGGTATTTGAGGGCGAGTCGGAACATTGATGAAAGTTCGCTCGACCCATTTGAAGATTTCGACATCCAGAATGGACATGAAAAATAATTTCAGATGTATTCCGGTGACAGAATATCCCGGACAGTGTTTAAAAGAAAATTACAAATAACATTATTTACTCTGACCCAGAGGAACATGTTGAGTGATGAGTATGATACTCAGTTTATATCCCTGGGCAGATGTGACTCAGACACGATGAACAGTGAGAGTCGAGATTTCTGAAAGTTCATGGAAGGACTCAGATTATCAATTAGAGTCCGATTTGTCTGTTAGACATCACTACCTATGCCGAGGCAGTGCGCAGACTACAGTTGTGTAAATAAGATTATAAATTGCGCGCCTCTGAGATTGAGAAAGGTAGTAAGGGCCAAAATAGAGACAAAAGAGAATAAATAATGACAGAGATGTCAGAACGGGAAAAAAGTAGTTTGGTAAAAGCTTAGAGTTGATGAGTCACGGGGTAAGATGATTGGAGGCCCCAGTGTATTTAATTTCAACACTATTGAGGGGTATTGTGATTTGAGGACCCCGACCTGCTACGTAACAGTATGACAGAGTAGCAGTGTGAACAGTGTAAGATGTGTGGTAGTTATCACGAAAATCAGATGTTGGATGAAGGCGAGTGTATGCCTTGGACCAGGACACTATTGATGTTTCATAGGATGTGGTGGAAGATACCACACTGGTTGTGAATAATGAAATAATTATTTTAATTGATCCTGGTGCCACGCATTTATTCATACCGCCTTCAGTTGCTTATAAGTTAGTGAAAAAAATGTGAAGCCTATACCTTTAAGCATGAAGAGGATGATAGTTAGTTGATTTTCACTAACTGAATATGGGTATAGGGATTGTAAGTTGAAAATATGGGTGAAAATATCACTGAAAAGTGTATTGTAACTTGATAAGTAAGGAAAGAGTTTGTTACAAGTGATATATAAAAGGAGATATATTGGAATAAGAGACGTATGCAAGGTAAGGATATCCTTGATATGCAAAGTAAATTGGATTAAGCGGTATGTAGTCAAGTCTGAGGGATAATAAAGGTATTTTAAAATACTTCCCTGCCTGAAGATTTGACAGCGTCTGGAAGCGCACGCATAATCTATAGATT
The DNA here is from genome assembly GCA_033439115.1 of Firmiana major. NCBI lineage: Eukaryota > Viridiplantae > Streptophyta > Magnoliopsida > Malvales > Malvaceae > Firmiana > Firmiana major. Next base: position 33,760,862 of record CM065907.1, on the reverse strand, counting down.
GAATTCGACGGTCATAATATATACATTAAAATTTGGGTACCTTTGCTGGTACGATAAAGAAATATAGAACTTGATTAATCATGAAAGTTTAAAAATTAAAATTTTATAAAAAAAAAAGCCGTCAATATAAGAGGAAAGAAATGACGTGAGCTAGTATCTTGAACGAAAGCTATTTCGAAATGACATTGTACGTTTATGCGTACATAGGTCAAGTATATGAAAAATTGAAATATTGAGTGGAACTCAACTACGTTAAGGTATTTAAACCTTACCTGGACCGATTGGTTGTCATCTTTAGTGATGATATTATGATGTATTCGAAGTCCAGGGAAGAGAATGAGTAGCAACAGGAAACTGTCTTACAGACAAGGTGTTATGAGTTTCTTGAAATGAGTTGCTCAGTTGACACGTCTCATTCGGGAAAAGATTTCATACGAGTGTTATGATAAGTATGAAAATAGCTTCAATGAGTTTTGGTATATTGGAGTAATGAACTGACCACCGTAAGTATTCTCACCATGACTAACAGCTCAAGAGGTTTCAGTGTGAATGGATACCAAAATAAGGATTGGGCTGTGTATTGATGTAAAATGGGAAGATAGTCGTTTATGGATCCAGATATGTTCAAGGACCATAAGAGAAACTATCCGACCCATGATTTAGAGTTGGCAGTCATAGCGATTACACTGAAAGTATGGCGCCACCACTTATATGGTAAGAAATTTCGAGTATGCACTGATCGTAAAAGCCCCAAGTATCTGTTTTAACAGAAAGAGTAGAAAATGAGATAACCATGAGGGTTAGAGCTTCTAAGGATTATGATTGTGAATATTGTACCACCCAAGAAAGGCTAATGTAATGGCTGATGCCTTGAACAGAAAGAGTCTCGGGATGGTATCACATATGATGGTCAGGGAGCGTGAGCTGCTAGAGCAGTTGTGAACCTCAGTAGTGATGTGATTCCTTCTGATGATGACGGTGATTGTGTGACAGCTAGCCTGAGGTTAGAACCAGATTGTGTGACCGGATTTGCCAGGCTTAGCGTGATGATCGGCATGGTGTCGATAGTGTGGGTCAGATTCAGAAGGGTATAGTGACAGAGTTCACAGTGAGTGATGATGACTCACAGAGGTTCAGAGACAGTATAAGTGCTCCTCAGGACCATAGTTGATAAGAAAGTGCTATTGTCAGAGGCTCACTCTTCGGGATATACAGTGCATTCGAGAAGTAATAAATATATCAGAATCTCTGAAAAGGGTATTGGTGGTCAGGTATGAAAAAGAGATATTGTAGAGAATTGCGAAAAAGTGTCTCGTATGTCAGCAGAGTAAGGTAGAGTAAAAGAAGTTGCAGGGTTATTGCAGCCTCTACCTATATTGACACGGAAATGGGAACAAGTTACCATGGATTTCGTGATGGGTTACAGAGGACCCGAATGAATCTCGAGGATATCTAGGTGATAGTTGATAGATTGATTTAGTTACCCACCTTCTGGTTATGAAAATCCCTAGATACTCTAAGTGTATAGGCGGATTTATGTGTGTGGAATATTGTGAAACATTGTGTAGCGTTCCAGTGAGCATGGTATCAGATAGGGATTCCCGCTTCACTTCCCACTTCTGGGAATATTGTTTTTGAAAGTTATGGGAACCCGATTATGTGTTAGCACAGCTTCCACCCTCAGACAGATGGTCAGTCAGAGAGGACTGTACAGGTTCTGGAGGATGTGATGAGAGCGTGTGCCATTGATTTTATGAGCTCCTGGGATGATTAGTTGCTACTAATCAAATTCGCCAGTGATGACAGTTGTCACTTGAGTATCAGGATGAGATTATATGAGGCATTTTATGGCCATAGGGATTGTTTCCCTGACTTGGATAAGGGAAGTGGGTGACAGATAGAAAATTGTTCCCGAATTGGTAAGACAAACCTCTGAGGATGTTCAGTTGATTTGTGAGAGATTAAGAACACCTCAGAGCAGACAGAAAATTCATGCTGACAAGAGACAGAAAATCATTGGAATTCACCGAGGGTGAATCATTATTGTTGATAGTTACTTGTCCTAAGAGCATAAGGACGTAACGACATTCGGATAGAGATATTGGACAAGTGGGAGATAAGACCTGTAGATTGGCGTTACCACTTGGGTAAACAGGCATCCACTATGTGTCCTATCTTATGATGTTTCGAAAATATTATCCGAACCCGATATATGTGCAGATATGAGCTTCAACGGGTTAGCTCAATGAAAGTATAACGTATGATTGGAGAACTGATTCGGGTATTAGACGAAAGGAAAAAGTGTTGAGGTTTGAGATGATCTCCCTAGTTAAGTATGATGATAGTATTACACTCCGGAGAAAGTCACTTGAGGATGACTGTATATGATATGATAGATGTAACCGGAGTTGGTATGGACTCATATTACTTGGTTCTAATTTGGAGGACCAAATTTCTTAAGTGGGGGAGATTGTAAGACCCGATATTTTCGAGTGCATTTAAAAATGCAAAAGGACTTAAATGGTATTCCCGAATACGTGCAAGGGCAAAATGGTCAAAAGACCAAAATTCGGTATTAATCGGGATAAGAAAATTTAATTAAAAATATGAGAATGAGAAATCTTGATCAATAACGAAGAAATAATTAAATTTCGGGTTAAATTGATCAAGATATGAATTTATTGGAATAAACCGGGATTTTCGTATCGAAAAAATAATCCCGAAAATAATCGAAAAATATACCGAAAAGGTAAAATCGGACTGAGAAAATTATTTACAGATTAAATGAATAAAATATAAATTTTTTTAAGGATATTTATGCATTTTAATATTATTTTATTGAATAAAATAATATTAAAAGTTAATTATAAATAAATAAATAAAATTAAAAAAAAAAAAAAAAAAAAAAAAAAAACGAAATTCTGAAACAGAAAGAAAAGAAACAGAGGCGAAAAACGAAGCGAGACCGAGGGAAGAAGAGAGACTCACCGGCGAGCCACCACCGGCGAGGCTGAGGGGCCGACGAGGGTCGGCGAAGGTCGGCCGACCTCGGGCGAACCACCAGCGGCCAGGACGCGCCGTGGAGTCGCCGGAAAACGCCGAAAAGCGAAGGAGATGCCGCGGGGAAGAAACGTCGATCGGCGGCCATCGGCGCCGATTAGACCCCAGCCGAGGCCCGATTTAGGAAGCCCAGGCCATGGCGCGCCGAACGGCACCGAAATCGCACCGGGAACCGGCCGGACGGCGCCGGAACGGCAAAATGATGGGTGAACCGGACTGAACCGGCGGTCTGAACCGGACCGGACCGGTTCAGCCAAAAAGAAAGGGAAAAAAAGGAAGAAAAAGGGAAAAAGAAAAAGAGAAAAAATTGGGGAAAATTCCAGTGATGCAATCGAGCTTCGGGTAAGTCGGTAAGCGGTCAAATTGACCGATTTAATTTTCTGAATATTTAATTTAATTAATTCCGACTGGAAATTTACCCGGAAAAATATATTTAATTGTGTAGCTCGACGATTGGCATCCACCGAGAGCTCGAGATAGCCTCAATTTTTGTATTATCATGGAATAACGGGTAAGTGACCCTTATTTACGACAATTTTATATCGTTATGCGTGATTGATATTTAACGCATAAATTACAGATTTAATTTTCGCATAAATGAATTAAATTCTGGAAAATTAGATAAATTGTCGTAAATATTAAATTGAGATATCAGAGAATTTAGAACGAGGCTAAATAAATTACTGATGGGCCCAGTGAGCCCAATAGGCCTCGATAAAGTGTGGTAAACGGGCTTAAGGCTGATTAAGGCCCATTAAGGTACAATAGGGCCCAATATGAGTAAACGGGCCCAATGATTTAAATTAAGCCCAGAAAATTGTGAATACAATTAATTGTATTGTAATTGACCTGATGAATATGTATCCGCAGTGCCGGAGATTTGAATTGGATTCAGAGCAAATCGGACTGCGTGACGAGTCATCAGAGGAAAGGTCAGACTGTACAGATAAATGAGGTAAGGGAATTGTGTGAGTAGCTAGAGGTAGCTACGCATATTTTAATAGTTTTTCTGTACACTGAGTATGTATGTATACATGGATATTGTATAATGATCCTAAAAATGGTTTGAATGATTTTAAGGATCGAAATAGGTGAAATGTCTATTTTACCCCTATTGAGGGAAGTTCACCTAAGGATGGTGAAAGCATGACATGCATGAAATGCATGATTTAAGGACTTTTGATGATTAAGGAATTTTATTGGTTTTAATCAAAGCAAAGCGATAGATTGGCCAGAAATTGTTTAATTTCACAAAATAACACTACGTAGGTGTTATTAATAATTAAATGGAAATTTCTTTGGAAAACGGCCAACTATCAAGTTTATATGGAAACAGATAGTGCCGACACGTAGTTCGCACTATATCTGCGTTTGTGAATGTGCATAAATGTGCTTGAGCAATTGCTCGCACCGACTTGTGACATCATATGCATGAAATGTGCTAGAGCATGGTGCTCGCACTGATTTTTAATATTGTGAAATGAGAGCTGCTGGAGCCTAGCTCGCACTCTGTTTTGACATGTTTTGACATGTTTTGATTTGTTTTGACGTGGTATGCATAAAATAGTGCTGGAGCGATTACTCGCACTACTTTTAATGATTTGACATGCATGAGAGATGCTGGAGCTTAGCTCGCATCCTGTTTTGATTTGATATTGCATAAAGCCGTGCTGGAGTGAATCTCGCACGAGATTTGATTTAATTATGCATAAAGCCGTGCTGGAGTGTAACTCGCACGAGATTTGATTTACTTGAGCATTCATTTGTGCTGGAGCGTTGCTCGCACAAAGTTTTATATGGTTTTCATAATTCATTTGAATGCCGTACTGGAGTTTTTCTCGTACGAGGTTTTCACTGAATTTATATACATATCCGTACTAGAGCGTTGCTCGTACGTGGAATTTACATGAAATTATAATCAGTTTAAGTCGTACTGGAGCGCTGCTCGTACGCAGATTTCACTGATTTTTATGAAACCGTGCTAGAGCTTCCCTCGCACGAGATTTTCAGATATCATGAATATGCATGGAGCCGTGCTTGAGTTTCGCTCGCACAGGGATTTATATTACATGCATATAGCCGTGTTGGAGCCTCCTGTAGACTGTGTGTCACAGTGAGATGATATGCTCACACGTGCATTCTGAGACAGAGATGATATGGGTGGATAAGACCTATTACAGGCACCCCTGATTGAGCTTGGGTTCACGGAGTACTTTGTACCGTGTATGTCACGCGGAGTACGCTGTACCGTGGGGATTGTTGGAGTGGAGTGGCATTAGCCACGAGGCAGCAAGCCTTGCCCTCGCAATCCTGGTGTTATGCTGTTCTGGCGGGTAGGACGACCCACCTCCCGTTTCAGGTGTGATACCCCGCACACTAGGTACCGTGTTGCCAGGGATCACTAGGATATGGCCATAGTCCTCGATGTTACTGTTAATTACCTTATTGTCTCACATGATATAACTTATGGTCTGTTAGACCAGGGTAGACCCGAAGGAGGGGTCAGGCCCCCGATTTGATGATTTGATGATTTCAGATGATTTTATGATATGTGACCCTGAAAGAAGGGTGGTTTTATAACTCAAGTTTTATAATGAAATATAACAAATTGTTTTATGAGTTTTGAGATGATTGACCCAGAGGGGTTATTTTATACTGCGTTTTAAATGAATTGATTTAAATGCAGTGGCATGATGTGTTTTCCATGCTTTCATTTGAAAACCTTGAATTGTCTTACATGACATGAAAGACTGCATGATCTTGATTAAATTCATGCTTAATATGATTTAATGATGTCACATAAAATGCTTTGAATGCATGAGTTACATGATTTATATATGCACAAATAGTTTTGGATAAACTATGGCATTGAATATGCATGACTTTGTGCGTGTAATTTTAAATGAAAAGAAATGGATTTAAGGGCATGGCATTATGAGCATATAGATAGTGGAGCTATCTACTTACTTGCATAATTGCCTTACTGAGCGTGTGGTTTGCTCACCCCCCTTATTTTCCCATCTTTTCAGAGCACTTGTAATAATTATTGAGCGGCTGAGGACTTGCATGCTTAATATCCGCTGCTTGCTGCTACCCATCGAGAGACAGGTATACACATTTGTATGGTTTTGTATCTAAATATGTAATGCACAGTACTGTAAACGGATATGATGTCGGGGATGTAGAGTCATGTAAATACCATTGGGTATGTGTTTATTTAAAGTCAAAAGGATAGTAGACTCTCATATATGATTTTGGAAATGGAATGGTAAATGGTGTGAGGTGACTAACACCGAATCATAGCCCAACTGTGTTGTAGGATGGTCACGACGAGAGAAAGTTAAGAATTAAATAATAAATGAGAAAGCGAAAAATTTACTCTGATTTTTAGGTAATTCGGGTCGTGACAGATTGAGAGCGACTGGAGGCGTTCCCTTTTGGTATCTACTGCATCCCATCGCATAAGGTATACACACTGAGGAGATTTTTCTATCTAAACTTTCCATAGCACGTAGCATTTTGTATGTAACTATTGGGGATGTAAAGCAATGTAAACACATGTAAACTGTCAGACCCAGATTTTTGTAGCTTATTCCTTATGATTCCTATGTGTATGAACACTCTATTATTATAGTTGAATCATAAGAAGAGTATTTACTAGACATGAAGTATTAGTAAAATGATTTAACATGCAAAAGCTACATAAAAAGCCTAATGTGAGCTATAAGTGTCACAGGCTAAACCAAGTAAATCTAAATCATTCTGACTGAAAATAAGAACTTAAAATGAGAAAGTATAGAGAACCCATGAAGGAAAGTCAGCTTGATTTAGTCCCAAACATAGAAAACGAGAGTAAAAGCTAAAAAGGGTAAAATGGACCTTTTTGGCGAGATAAGGTGTTTCGGGTGAAATTATCCACCAGGAATGGTTGAAACATAAAGACGAGAGTGTAAGACATAAGATATGACACTTTCAAAATTTTAAGAAAAAATCAACTTGGTCAATGGTTAAGGAAAAAGTCAACTATAGTTAAGAAAATGGACTTTTACCATAGTTGACTAATCATGGTTAAAAATTAACCTGTGTGGAGAAAAAAATTGAGAAAAAATATTCTTGGCCAGAATACAAGATAATCATCCCCAAAAGTAAGGAAAATTTATTCGGAAGGATTCTGGATTAAATTTAATGGTTAAAAACGTAATGGGCCTAAGGTGAAAATTTTAAAGCCCATTAAGGTATACTAAAAGTATATCGAAATTCTTAGGTCCCTTAGACCGAATTGTTGGACCAATTGATTAGCCAAATATTTAGACAATTAAAGGCTCGAGGTATAGTAAAAATTTCAGCCCGAAAGCCTATTAAGAAAGCCCAAACCGAGAAGCCAAAATGGAAAGCCCAAACCGAGAAGCCAAAATGGAAAGCCCATGAGATAAAATATCTAACCATAGTTAAAGCTAACCATGACTCATAAGGTGACTCATTAGGTGACTCATGGCTAAGGCTTGGAAAGTCAAGCTTAATGGCTGGAAAGTAAAGCTTAATGGCTAAGTAAGTGGCTTATAAAATCAGCCACACCATTGTCATCTTCATCACACCAAATTCGGCTAGAAGAAGAAACCATTGAAACAAATTATCCAAGCTTTCTTTCACTAGAAATCACTAGGAATTAGGCATATTTGGAACTTGCATTCTTCATGGAAGTTATTCCAAATTGAAAGGAGAGTGACATATGTTGGAATTGGCTATCAAGGAGCCATAGAGTGCAAACCGAGAGCCTCCAAAGTATTCGGCAAAGGGTGAACACAACAATTGGTATATTTTCTAGTTTTCAATTTCATATATGTTAATGTATGAATGATTTTAAGTATATTGATATATGTTTTAAGCATTGAAACATATTAAATCACTATGATGTTGGTTAGGCCGAGAGTGAGTAGTGAGATATCGATTTATGTCCATATGATTTTAAGGCATAAATGGATTAATGTACATGTGTTAATGATTATGGTGTAATTAGAATTAATCAATTTGATTAATTAATACATGTAATTAGTTGGCAATCAAGGTGTTTGATAAAATGCCTAAATGAACTATATGATGTTTAGGAATGTTGCCAACCAAGTGTTTGTGAAAATGGCTAAGTGAATCGGCTAAGAAAGAGACATGGCCGGCATGCCATGGTGTAACCGATGGCATGGGTAGCTCTCGGCCATGGCATGTGGCTGAGAGGCCCAATGGGCCAAGCCCAAATATTTTAGGTCCAATAAGATGTAATGGATCTAGGACAAGCCCAATAAGAGTTTGTGGTCCCCACAAGCCAAATAGGTCCAACGAAAATGAATAGTAAAATGAAAATGGGCTTAAGGCATAGTTAGGCCCATTAAGGACTATTAAAGCCCATTAAGGGAAATATACTGTATTTAATGTGAAATACAGTAGGAAAAGTGTAATTGACCTGATAAATGGTTATATGCAGCTCCAGAGATTTATTAGAGGAGCAAATCGGACTGCTGAAACGAGCAGCATAGAGAAAGTGAAATTTCTCGAGTGATTGCAGGTAAGGGACTTTTGTGAGTAGTTAGAGATACCTGCACATATTTTTGTCTGCTTTTACATTCACTTAAAAACTCTGAGGGTCATAGAAAGTGAATAATAATTATTGTGACTCGATAGTGGCAAATTACGATTTTGTCCCTAGTTAGTTAAAAAGTCGACTTTTGTGAAAAGTTGTAAAAAACATGAAAACCACTATTTTGAGTGTTTAAACTGCTGTTTAGCAGGAGAATAGATAGATGGGTAATGATTTTAAGGTTGATGTGAAATAAGCACACTTTATATGCTGATTTTGATATTTTATAAATCATCCATTTTTAAAGAGTCATCTATCATATTATGTGAGAATAAATCGTGCTGGAGCACAGCTCACATAGGATTTCATATATTTTCCACATACATTAGTGCTGGATTTTGATTCGCACTAGATTTCCATGACATGCATGATAGAGTACTGGAGTTATTACTCGTACTCAGTTTTATTTGATATATGCATGAGAGAGTGCTGGAGCGATTAGCTCGTACTCGAGTTTTACATGAGATACATGACAGAGTGCTGGAGCGTTGCTCGTACTCGATTCTTCATGATTTATACATGACATAGCACTGGAGCTATTGCTCGTACTTGATTTGATGATATTATGCATAGCATGTTACTAGAGCTATTGCTCGTACTTGATTTAATATATAAACTATGCATTGACCTAGTTGCTGGAGGTTTACTCGCACTAGAGTTGAGTTTGTGATGTGAAACAGTGTTTGAGAGGAGTGTCGACTGTGACTCGCGCTCAAAGGCGCGCACTGTATGTGATATATAATACATGTTACAAACCCATGCCCGAATCCTTGTGTGACTGAGTGTCACATTATGAGAGAGGATATCTGCATGAGGGTATTAGAGATGTGGCATGATGTTCCATGGTTTGAGGGCTAAGACCTATGGCAGGCACCCCGACTGTGATGTAGAGTCCACGGAGTACATTGTACCGTGCGAGTGGCATGGAGTACCCTGCCGTACCATGCATGCAGCATGGGAGTACAATGTACCGTGTGGTGTTGTGGAGTTGAGGAGGATATAGCTGGCGGTTGTGATGGACTGACCCCCCTCCCGCTGCAGTAATGATGCCCCGGACATCGAGATCTGTGTTGCTTGGGATCACATGTCGGATATGATCATAGTCCAGGATACTATTGATAAGTCATTATTTATGCACTTAATTTACCTTGATTTCCTATGGTTTTGTATGAATTTTATACTTAATCTACGAATAATTAATCATTCTTGAATAATTGTAGGAATTCATGAAATTGATGGATAAAAGGATGATTTAGAAGGATTTTGGAACAAGGGAAATCATGAAGAAGAAATGAGAAATGATGAATGGGAGCAAAGTTAGTGCTGGGTGCAGCCTTAGGCGAGACTCTCACCTAAGGGTCTTATTGATTGTGCAGTTTTTAAGCCAAGTCAGTGCTGGGTGCAGCCTTAGGCGAGACTCTCGCCTAAGGTTCCCTTCACTGAGCAGTTTTCCTTCCAAAGGCAGAACCGGATGCAGCCTTAGGCGAGACTCTCGCCTAAGGGTCTTCTTGACATGCGACTTCAATATGTTGGACAGAGATGGGTCAAGGCTTAGGCGAGACTCTCGCCTAAGCATCCAATACGACGATTTTCTCTCTCCTCGAAAGATTTGATTTTTTTATTACTTGGAAGACTTTTTATAAAATTATTATTTTAATTAAATTGAAGGACTTTAAGTCCAACTAGGAGTAGGACTCTTATCTCTATTTTTAGTTATAAATAGGTTCTTAAAGATCTAGGTTAGGCAGACTTTTATTATTAGATTTTCTGATAAAAATATTTTCACTATTTTTACCTAATATTAATGGGTTGCTAAACTCTCTTTCCAATCTAAGGATAATTAAAGATTTGGTTTATAAGTTGTGAGATCTAATTGGTCTTATTTATTTTCTTTAATATTTTCTATTCTTATAATTTCTGCACTTCATTATTATTATTGTTTTGCGGTTGCTTCAAAAAGGCCTATTGATTCATTCACAAGGTAATATACATCCAATTGAAATATCTGAATCCGTAATTGTTTGGTTGTTTCAATAACAAGTGGTAAGTAACAAGATTAATTGCACTTCTAGTTTTTAGTCTTTGTTATGTGATTATAAGATCTGATTTAAATAAACCTACATGTGTGTTTGTTAATTAGAATTGGTAGTCTCTTTAGTATTCAAAGCTATTGGTAAATTAAATCCTAAGATCGTATCTAGGGTTGTTTATTGGTAAGAGCAGCAATTAGAGAACGTTTCCTGATTGTCAAAACAGTAAGAAGACATAGGTTGTTAGGTCGTACCAACAACCATAACCAGTTTAGTTGGGATTAAGAAAAATTATCTTGCATCAATGATCAACTTATCGAACCAAATCTGAAAAATACTCCTTGGGTTGGATTTCTCAAATTATTGAATTCTTCTACTCAATTTTGTTTTCCTTCTATTAAGTTTTGTTATTTTAGTTAATTCAAACTTCCAAACCCCTCTTGTTTTATTTTCCTTTTATTTTCAGAAAAGTAAATCGAAATTAATCAATCTGTCTTGGGACACGACCTTGCTCCCTATACTACTAATTAATTATTTGAGCAAGTTATTTAATATGTTGGTTTCGACAACCATCAATTTTTGGCGTCGTTGCCGAGGAGATTAAATTTAATTTTGATTTATTTTGATGCTTCGTTCTTCTCGTACAGGTGAATTAATTCCATACGATCCTGACATCAAGAAGACTGAAAGAAGACTTAAGAAAGAAGCTAGAAATCGCAAGCACGAAGAAAACTCTTCATCATCACCAGGATTGAATCTTGCATTAGGCCTTACAAGTGACTCCGAATCCGAGCGAGAGATGGACAACAATCAAGAGAGAACTCTTAGACAACTCGCCGCTCCAGCTTTGGATCAACAACCATTATGCATTCAATATCCTGCTTTGCAGACAGAGTTCGAACTGAAATCCGGACTGATCCACCTTCTTTCAAGGTTCCATGGGTTGGAAAATGAAGATCCTCATAAACATCTCAAGGAATTTCATGTGGTTTGCTCCAGTATGAAGCCACAAGCTGTTACGGAGGATTAAATCAAGCTTAGGGCTTTTTCGTTCTCACTCGCAGATAGAGCTAAGGATTGGTTATTCTACCTTCCTCCAGGTTCGGTTACAACATGGACTGACATGGTAAGATACTTTCTTGATAATTTTTTTCCAGCTTCTAGGGCCGCAAACATAAGAAGGGGGATATGTGGAATCAAGCAAAGAGATACCGAAAATCTTCATGAGTATTGGGAAAGATTCAAACAACTTTATGCCAGTTGCCCACAACATGAGATTTCTGAACAACTACTCATCCAATACTTCTATGAAGGACTCTTGCCAATGGAAAAAAAAATGATAGATGCTGCTAGTGGAGGAGCATAGTCAATAAAACCCCCACCGAAGCTAGGAATTTAATTTCCACCATGGCTGCAAATTCTCAACAATTCGGGACTAGACAGGATGTGCCTAGAAGAGTGAATGAGGTAAGTACATCTTCAGTTGATAATCAAATTGCTAATCTAACCTCTATTGTGCAGCAACTTGCTTTAGGAGTGGGAAACATGCAACAACCTAAGGTATGTGGAATTTGTGCTAGTGGACATCCAACCGATATGTGTCCTACGCTTCAAGAAGATTCACAAAAGCATGCTAATGCGGTTGGAGGATACCAAGGGCTATCCCAAAGAAAATATGATCCCTATTCCAATACTTACAATCCAGGATGGAGGGATCATCCAAACTTCAATTATGGACAAAGGCTGCAATACCAAAACTACCAACCTAGACAACCTCGTCAACAAATGCAGCAACCATCAAATTCAGGTACGTCTCTTGAAGAGATTGTTAAATCCCTTGTTGATAGTACTCAAAAATTTCAACAGGAAACAAGGTTCAACCTCAAGGAATTAAAAGATCAAGTGAACCAACTAGCCGCATCAGTAAGCAAGCTAGAATCCCAAGGAAGATTGCCATCGCAAACCATAGTCAACCCTAAGCAAAACGCAAATGCAATCACTTTGAGAAGTGGAACCAAACTGAAAGAACATCAAATCCGAACCCATAGTGTCACGACCCGAATTACCTAAAAATCAGAGTAAATTTTTCGCTTTCTCATTTATTATTTAATTCTTACTTTTCTCTCGTCGTGACCATCCTACAACACAGTTGGGCTATGATTCGGTGTTAGTCACCTCACACTATTTAACATTTCATTCCCATAATCATATATCAGAGTCTACTATCCTTTTTACTTTAAATAAACACATACCCAATGGTATTTACATGACTCTACATCCCCGACATAATATCCGTTTACAGTACTGTGCATTACATATTTAGATACAAAACCATACAAATGTGTATACCTGTCTCTCGATGGGAAGCAGCAAGCAGCGGATATTAAGCATGCAAGTCCTCAGCCGCTCAATAATTATTACAAGTGCTCTGAAAAGATGGGAAAATAAGGGGGGTGAGCAAACCACACGCTCAGTAAGGCAATTATGCAAGTAAGTAGATAGCTCCACTATCTATATGCTCATAATGCCATGCCCTTAAATCCATTTCTTTTCATTTAAAATTACACGCACAAAGTCATGCATATTCAATGCCATAGTTTATCCAAAACTATTTGTGCATATATAAATCATGTAACTCATGCATTCAAAGCATTTTATGTGACATCATTAAATCATATTAAGCATGAATTTAATCAAGATCATGCAATCTTTCATGCCATGTAAGACAAAACATGGATTTCAAATGAAAGCATGGAAAAACACATCATGCCACTGCATTTAAATCAATTCATTTAAAACGCAGTATAAAATAACCCCTCTGGGTCAATCATCTCAAAACTCATAAAACAATTTGTTATATTTCATTATAAAACTTGAGTTATAAAACCACCCTTCTTTCAGGGTCACATTTCATAAAATCATAAAATCGTCAAATCGTCAAATCGGGGGCCTGACCCCTCCTTCGGGTCTACCCTGGTCTAACAGACCACAAGTTATATCATGTGAGACAATCAGGTAATTAACAGTAACAATCGAGGACTATGGCCATATCCTAGTGATCCCTGGCAACACGGTACCTAGTGTGCGGGGTATCACACCTGAAACGGGAGGTGGGTCGTCCTACCCGCCAGAACAGCATAACACCAGGATTGCGAGGGCAAGGCTTGCTGCCTCGTGGCTCATGCCACTCCACTCCAACAATCCCCACGGTACAGCGTACTCCGCGTGACATACACGATACAACGTACTCCGTGGACCCAAGCTCAGTCAGGGGTGCCTGTAATAGGTCTTATCCACCCATATCATCTCTGTCTCAGAATGCACGTGTGAGCATATCATCTCACTGTGACACACAGTCTACAGGAGGCTCCAACACGGCTATATGCATGTAATATAAATCCCTGTGCGAGCGAAGCTCAAGCACGACTCCATGCATATTCATGATATCTGAAAATCTCGTGCGAGGGAAGCTCTAGCACGGTTTCATAAAAATCAGTGAAATCTGCGTACGAGCAGCGCTCCAGTACGACTTAAACTGATTATAATTTCATGTAAATTCCACGTACGAGCAACGCTCTAGTACGGATATGTATATAAATTCAGTGAAAACCTCGTACGAGAAAAACTCCAGTACGGCATTCAAATGAATTATGAAAACCATATAAAACTTTGTGCGAGCAACGCTCCAGCACAAATGAATGCTCAAGTAAATCAAATCTCGTGCGAGTTATACTCCAGCACGGCTTTATGCATAATTAAATCAAATCTCGTGCGAGTTACACTCCAGCACGGCTTCATGCATAATTAAATCAAAATAGGATGCGAGCTAAGCTCCAACATCTCTCATGCATGTCAAATCATTAAAACTAGTGCGAGCAATCGCTCCAGCACCATTTTATGCATATCACATCAAAACAAATCAAAACATGTCAAAACAGAGTGCGAGCTAGGCTCCAGCAGCTCTCATTTCACAATAATAAAAATCAGTGCGAGCACCATGCTCTAGCACATTTCATGCATATGATGTCACAAGTCGGTGCGAGCAAGCGCTCAAGCACATTTATGCACATTCACAAACGTAGATATAGTGCGAACTACGTGTCAGCACTATCTATTTCCATATAAACTTGATAGTTGGCCCATTTTCCAAAGAATTCCATTTAAATATAAATAACACCTACGTAGTGTTATCTTGTGAAATTTAAACAATTTCTGGCCAATCTATCGATTTGCTTTGATTAAAAACCAATGAAATCCCTTAATTCGAAAGGTTCCTTAAATCATGCATTTCATGCATGTCATGCTTTCACCATCCTTAGGTGAACTTCCCTCAATAGGGGTAAAATAGACATTTCACCTATTTCAATCCTTAAAAATTAATTAAACCACTTTTAGGATCATTTTACAATAATCGTGTATACATACATAATCAGTGTATACAAAATCTATTAAAATATGCGTAGCTACCTCTAGCTACTCACACAATTCCCTTACCTCATTTATCTGTACAGTCTGACCTTTACATCGATGTCTCGTCACGCAGTCCGATTTGCTCCAAATCCGAATCAAATCTCCGGAACTGCGGATACACATTCATCAGGTCAAATACAATACAATTAATTGTATTTCTTAATTTTCTGGGCTTAATTTAAATCATTGGGCCCGTTTACCCATATTGGGCCCGATTGCACCATAATGGGCCTTAATCGGCCTTAAGCCCGTTTACCACACTTTATCGAGGCCTATTGGGCTCATTGGACCCATCAATATTTATTTAGCCTCGTTCTAAATTCTCTGATATCTCAATTTAATATTTACGACAATTTATCTAATTTTCCAGAATTTAATCATTTATGCGAAAATTAAATCCGTAATTTATGCGTTAAATATCAATCACGCATAACGATACAAATTGTCGTAAATTAAGGGTCACTTACCCGTTATTCCATGATCGTACACAAATCGAGGCTGTCTCGAGCTCTCAGTGGATGCCAATTGTCGAGCTACACAATTAAATATATTTTTCCGGGTAAATTTCCAGTCGGAATTAATTAAATTAAATATTCAGAAAATTAAATCGGTCAATTTGACCGCTTACCGACTTACCCGAAGCTCGATTGCATCACTGGAATTTTCTCCAATTTTTTCTCTTTTTCTTTTTCCCTTTTTCTTCCTTTTTTTTTTCTCTCTTTTTGGCTGAACCGGTCCGGTCCGGTTCAGACCGCCGGTTCAGTCCGGTTCACCCATCATTTTGCCGTTCCGGCGCCGTCCGGCCGGTTCCCGGTGCGATTTCGGTGCCGTTCGGCGCGCCATGGCCTGGGCTTCCTAAATCGGGCCTCGGCTGGGGTCTAATCGGCGCCGATGGCCGCCGATCGACGTTTCTTCCCCGCGGCATCTCCTTCGCTTTTCGGCGTTTTCCGGCGACTCCACGGCGCGTCCTGGCCGCTGGTGGTTCGCCCGAGGTCGGCCGACCTTCGCCGACCCTCGTCGGCCCCTCAGCCTCGCCGGTGGTGGCTCGCCGGTGAGTCTCTCTTCTTCCCTCGGTCTCGCTTCGTTTTTCGCCTCTGTTTCTTTTCGCGTTTTCGCAAATTTTCTTTTTTTTTTTTTTTCTTTCAGATTTTATTTATTTATTTATAATTAATTTTTTTTTTTTTTATTTTATTTATTTATAATTAACTTTTAATATTATTTTATTCAATAAAATAATATTAAAATGCATAAATATCCTTAAAAAATTTATATTTTATTCATTTAATCTGTAAATAATTTTCTCAGTCCGATTTTACCTTTTCGGTATATTTTTCGATTATTTTCGGGATTATTTTTCGATACGAAAATCTCGGTTTATTCCAATAAATTCATATCTTGATCAATTTAATCCGAAATTTAATTATTTCTTCGTCATTGATCAAGATTTCTCATTCTCTTATTTTTAATTAAATTTTCTTATCCCGATTAATACCGAATTTTGGTCTTTTGACCATTTTGCCCTTGCACGTATTCGGGAATACCATTTAAGTCCTTTTGCATTTTTAAATGCACTCGAAAATATCGGGTCTTACAATCTCCCCCACTTAAGAAATTTGGTCCTCCAAATTAGAACCAAGTAATATGAGTCCATAACAACTCCGGGTATGTCTATCGCATCATATACTGTCATCCTCAAGTGACCTTCTCCGGAGTGTAATACTACCATCATACTTAACTAGGGAGATCATCTTAACCCTAAACACTTTCTCTTTCCGTTTAGTGCCCGAATCAATTTCTCCAATCATACGTTATATTTTCATTGAGCTAAACCATTGAAGCTCATATCTGATCACATATACTGGATCCGGATAGTATTTCTTAAACATCAAAAGATAGGACACTGTGGATGCCTGCCAATTCATGTGGTAATGCCAACCTACAGGTCTTATCTCCCACTTGTCCAATATCTCTATCTGAATCTCCTTACGTCCTTAAGACAAGTAACTGCCAACATAATGATTCACCCTCGGTGAATTCCAATGATTTCCTGTCTCTTGTCAGCATAGCTTTTCTATCTGCTCTGAGGTGTTCTTAATCTCTCACAAATCCACTGAACATCCTCAGAGGTTTGTCTTACCAATTCGGGAACAATTCTCTATTTGTCACCCACTTTTCTTATCCAAGTCAGGGAACAACTCCCTACGGCCATACTAAGCCTCATATAATCTCATCCCGATACTCAAGTAACAACTGTCATCACTGGCGAATTTGATTAGTAGCAACTGATTATCCCAGGAGCTCATAAAATCAATGGCACACGCTCTCATCACATCCTCCAGAACCTGTACAGTCCTCTCTGACTGACCATCTGTCTGAGGGTGGAAGCTGTGCTAACACGCAATCAGGGTCCCATAGCTTCCAAGAACATATTCCCAGAAGTGGAAAGTGAAGCGGGAATCCCTATCTGATACCATGCTCACTGGAACGCTACACAATGTTTCACAATATTCCACACACATAAATCCGCCTATACACTTAGAGTATCTAGGGATTTTCATAACCAGAAGGTGGGTAACTAAATCAATCTATCAACTATCACCTAGATAGCCTCGAGATTCATTCGGGTCCTCTGTAACCCATCACGAAATCCATGGTAACTTGTTCCCATTTCCGTGTCAATATAGGTAGAGGCTGCAATAACCCTGCAACTTCTTTTACTCTACCTTACTCTGCTGACATACGAGACACTTTTCCGCAATTCTCTACAATATCTCTTTTCATATCTGACCACCAATACCCTTTTCAGAGATTCTGATATATTTATTACTTCTCGGATGCACTGTATATCCCGAAGAGTGAGCTTCTGACAATAGCACTTTCTTATCAACTATGGTCCTGAGGAGCACTTATACTGTCTCTGAACCTCTGTGAGTCATCATCACTCACTGTGAACTCTGTCACTATACCCTTCTGAATCTGACCCACACTATCGACACCATGCCGATCATCACGCTAAGCCTGGCAAATCCGGTCACACAAATCCGGTTCTAACCTCAGGCTAGCTGTCATAAAATCACCGTCATCATCAAGAAGGGATCACATCACTACTGAGGTTCACAACTGCTCTAGCAGCTCTCGCTCCCTGACCATCTTATGTGATACCATCCCGAGGCTCTTTCTGCTCAAGGCATCAACCATTACATTAGCCTTTCCTGGGTGGTACAATATTCACAATCATAATTCTTAGAAGCTCTAACCCTCATGGTTATCTCATTTTCTACTCTTTCTGTGAAAACAGATATTCGGGGCTTTTACGATCAGTGCATACCCGAAATTTCTTACCATATAAGTGGTGAAGCCATACTTTCAGTGTAATCGCTACGGCTGCCAACTCTAAATCATGGGTCAGATAGTTTCTCTCATGATCCTTGAACTATTTGGATCTATAAATGACTATCTTCCCATTTTACATCAATACACAGCCCAATCCTTATTTGGAGGTATCCATACACACTGAAACCTCTTGAGCTGTTGGTTATAGTGAGAATACTTATGGTGGTCAGTTCATTACTCCAATATACCAAAACTCATTGAAGCTATTTTCATACTTATCATAACACTCGTATGAAATCTTTTCCCGAATGAGACGTGTCAACTGAGCAACTCATTTCAAGAAACTCATAACACCTTGTCTGTAAGACAGTTTCCTGTTGCTACTCATACTCTTCCCTGGACTTCGAATACATCATAATATCATCATTAAAAACGATAACCCTATCGGTCCAGGTAAGGTTCAAATACCTTAACGTAGTTGAGTTCTACTCAATATTTCAATTTTCCATATACTTGACCTATGTACGCATAAACGTACAATGTCATTTCGAAATAGCTTTCGTTCAAGATACTAGCTCACGTCATTTCTTTCCTCTTATATTGACGGCTTTTATAAAATTTTAAATTTTAAACTTTCATGATTAATGAATTTCTATATCTTTTTATCATACCAATAAAGGTACCCAAATTTTAATGTATATATTATGACCATCGAATTCAATCTATAGATTATGCGTGCGCTTCTAGACGCTGTCAAATCTTCAGGCAGGGAGATATTTTAAAATACCTTTATTATCCCTCAGACTTGACTACATACCGCTTAATCCAATTTACTTTGCATATCAAGGATATCCTTACCTTGCATACGTCTCTTATTCCAATATATCTCCTTTAATAAATCACTTATAACCAACTCTTTCATTACGTGTGAAAACTTACAATCCTTATACCCATATTCAGTTAGTGAAATTCAACTAACTATCATCCTCTTGCCTAAGGGTACAGGCTTCACATCTTTCACTAACTTATAAGCAACTGAAGGCGGTATAATTAAATGCGTGGTACCAGGATCAATTAAAATAATTATTTCATTATTCTTAACCAGTGTGGTATCTTCCACCACATCCTATGAAACATCAGTAGTGTCCTGGTCCAAGGCATACACTCGCCCTCGTCCAACATCTTATTTTCGTGGTAACTACCACGCATCTTACACTGTTCACACTGCTACTCTGTCATACTGTTACGTAGCAGGTCGGGGTCCTCAAATCACAATACCCCTCAAAAGTATTGAAATTGGATACACTGGGGTTTATCAATCAACTTACCCCGTGATTTATCAACTCTAAGCTTTTACCAAACTATCTTTTCTTGTTCTGACATCTTTGTCATTCTCTTTTCTCTTTTTGTCTCAATTTCGGCCCTCACTACCTTTCTCAATCTCAGAGGCATGCAACTCGTGATCTTATTCATACAACTATAGTCTGCGCACTGCCTCGGTATAGGTAGTGATATCTAACGGGCTAATCGGACTCTAATTGTTAATCTGAGTCCTTCCATGAACTTTCAAACATCTCGACTCTCACTGTTCATCGTGTCCGAGTCACATCTGCCCAGGAATATCAACTGAGTATCATACTCGTCAATCAACATGTTCCTCTGGGTCAGAGTAAATAATGTCATCTGTAATTTCCTTTAAAACAATATCCGGGATATTCTGTCACCGGAATACATATAGAATTTTTTTTTTCCATGTCCATTCTGGACGTCTAACTCTTCAAATGGGTCGAGCGAACTTCAATTAATGCTCTAACTCGCCCTCATATATCATATATACCCTGAGCAATTAGCTCGCAACATATTCTCCACACTCCGCTCCAACCTCGTGAAGCGTATCTCAATACTGTCTGATCTCTCTGTCAGACTCTATCCGATCTCTCTATCAGACTCTGTGGAGCATGCTCTATATCAGCCTCCACGTCATTCTCATCTCGAGTCTCATGTGGCGACTCAGTACAACTCTCGGGCCTACCTCTACGGCCTCGAGCTCGTGTACTCGCCTCTCAACCATAGCGGCTATCAGTCAATGAGTCTATTCTTGCATTTAAAACCAAATTCTTAGCTGTACTTCCATCTCGATATACACAATTGTATCTAAATAATGCACAGTACATGGGGATGTAAACTTCCTTAACCACTAACACCGACTCATATCAGGCCAACTCAAGCTCTGATACCAAAAATTGTCACGACCCGAATTACCTAAAAATCAGAGTAAATTTTTCGCTTTCTCATTTATTATTTAATTCTTACTTTTCTCTCGTCGTGACCATCCTACAACACAGTTGGGCTATGATTCGGTGTTAGTCACCTCACACTATTTAACATTTCATTCCCATAATCATATATCAGAGTCTACTATCCTTTTTACTTTAAATAAACACATACCCAATGGTATTTACATGACTCTACATCCCCGACATAATATCCGTTTACAGTACTGTGCATTACATATTTAGATACAAAACCATACAAATGTGTATACCTGTCTCTCGATGGGAAGCAGCAAGCAGCGGATATTAAGCATGCAAGTCCTCAGCCGCTCAATAATTATTACAAGTGCTCTGAAAAGATGGGAAAATAAGGGGGGTGAGCAAACCACACGCTCAGTAAGGCAATTATGCAAGTAAGTAGATAGCTCCACTATCTATATGCTCATAATGCCATGCCCTTAAATCCATTTCTTTTCATTTAAAATTACACGCACAAAGTCATGCATATTCAATGCCATAGTTTATCCAAAACTATTTGTGCATATATAAATCATGTAACTCATGCATTCAAAGCATTTTATGTGACATCATTAAATCATATTAAGCATGAATTTAATCAAGATCATGCAATCTTTCATGCCATGTAAGACAAAACATGGATTTCAAATGAAAGCATGGAAAAACACATCATGCCACTGCATTTAAATCAATTCATTTAAAACGCAGTATAAAATAACCCCTCTGGGTCAATCATCTCAAAACTCATAAAACAATTTGTTATATTTCATTATAAAACTTGAGTTATAAAACCACCCTTCTTTCAGGGTCACATTTCATAAAATCATAAAATCGTCAAATCGTCAAATCGGGGGCCTGACCCCTCCTTCGGGTCTACCCTGGTCTAACAGACCACAAGTTATATCATGTGAGACAATCAGGTAATTAACAGTAACAATCGAGGACTATGGCCATATCCTAGTGATCCCTGGCAACACGGTACCTAGTGTGCGGGGTATCACACCTGAAACGGGAGGTGGGTCGTCCTACCCGCCAGAACAGCATAACACCAGGATTGCGAGGGCAAGGCTTGCTGCCTCGTGGCTCATGCCACTCCACTCCAACAATCCCCACGGTACAGCGTACTCCGCGTGACATACACGGTACAACGTACTCCGTGGACCCAAGCTCAGTCAGGGGTGCCTGTAATAGGTCTTATCCACCCATATCATCTCTGTCTCAGAATGCACGTGTGAGCATATCATCTCACTGTGACACACAGTCTACAGGAGGCTCCAACACGGCTATATGCATGTAATATAAATCCCTGTGCGAGCGAAGCTCAAGCACGGCTCCATGCATATTCATGATATCTGAAAATCTCGTGCGAGGGAAGCTCTAGCACGGTTTCATAAAAATCAGTGAAATCTGCGTACGAGCAGCGCTCCAGTACGACTTAAACTGATTATAATTTCATGTAAATTCCACGTACGAGCAACGCTCTAGTACGGATATGTATATAAATTCAGTGAAAACCTCGTACGAGAAAAACTCCAGTACGGCATTCAAATGAATTATGAAAACCATATAAAACTTTGTGCGAGCAACGCTCCAGCACAAATGAATGCTCAAGTAAATCAAATCTCGTGCGAGTTATACTCCAGCACGGCTTTATGCATAATTAAATCAAATCTCGTGCGAGTTACACTCCAGCACGGCTTCATGCATAATTAAATCAAAATAGGATGCGAGCTAAGCTCCAACATCTCTCATGCATGTCAAATCATTAAAACTAGTGCGAGCAATCGCTCCAGCACCATTTTATGCATATCACATCAAAACAAATCAAAACATGTCAAAACAGAGTGCGAGCTAGGCTCCAGCAGCTCTCATTTCACAATAATAAAAATCAGTGCGAGCACCATGCTCTAGCACATTTCATGCATATGATGTCACAAGTCGGTGCGAGCAAGCGCTCAAGCACATTTATGCACATTCACAAACGTAGATATAGTGCGAACTACGTGTCAGCACTATCTATTTCCATATAAACTTGATAGTTGGCCCATTTTCCAAAGAATTCCATTTAAATATAAATAACACCTACGTAGTGTTATCTTGTGAAATTTAAACAATTTCTGGCCAATCTATCGATTTGCTTTGATTAAAAACCAATGAAATCCCTTAATTCGAAAGGTTCCTTAAATCATGCATTTCATGCATGTCATGCTTTCACCATCCTTAGGTGAACTTCCCTCAATAGGGGTAAAATAGACATTTCACCTATTTCAATCCTTAAAAATTAATTAAACCACTTTTAGGATCATTTTACAATAATCGTGTATACATACATAATCAGTGTATACAAAATCTATTAAAATATGCGTAGCTACCTCTAGCTACTCACACAATTCCCTTACCTCATTTATCTGTACAGTCTGACCTTTACATCGATGTCTCGTCACGCAGTCCGATTTGCTCCAAATCCGAATCAAATCTCCGGAACTGCGGATACACATTCATCAGGTCAAATACAATATAATTAATTGTATTTCTTAATTTTCTGGGCTTAATTTAAATCATTGGGCCCGTTTACCCATATTGGGCCCGATTGCACCATAATGGGCCTTAATCGGCCTTAAGCCCGTTTACCACACTTTATCGAGGCCTATTGGGCTCATTGGACCCATCAATATTTATTTAGCCTCGTTCTAAATTCTCTGATATCTCAATTTAATATTTACGACAATTTATCTAATTTTCCAGAATTTAATTCATTTATGCGAAAATTAAATCCGTAATTTATGCGTTAAATATCAATCACGCATAACGATACAAATTGTCGTAAATTAAGGGTCACTTACCCGTTATTCCATGATCGTACACAAATCGAGGCTGTCTCGAGCTCTCAGTGGATGCCAATTGTCGAGCTACACAATTAAATATATTTTTCCGGGTAAATTTCCAGTCGGAATTAATTAAATTAAATATTCAGAAAATTAAATCGGTCAATTTGACCGCTTACCGACTTACCCGAAGCTCGATTGCATCACTGGAATTTTCCCCAATTTTTTCTCTTTTTCTTTTTCCCTTTTTTCTTCCTTTTTTTTTTTCTCTCTTTTTGGCTGAACCGGTCCGGTCCGGTTCAGACCGCCGGTTCAGTCCGGTTCACCCATCATTTTGCCGTTCCGGCGCCGTCCGGCCGGTTCCCGGTGCGATTTCGGTGCCGTTCGGCGCGCCATGGCCTGGGCTTCCTAAATCGGGCCTCGGCTGGGGTCTAATCGGCGCCGATGGCCGCCGATCGACGTTTCTTCCCCGCGGCATCTCCTTCGCTTTTCGGCGTTTTTCGGCGACTCCACGGCGCGTCCTGGCCGCTGGTGGTTCGCCCGAGGTCGGCCGACCTTCGCCGACCCTCGTCGGCCCCTCAGCCTCGCCGGTGGTGGCTCGCCGGTGAGTCTCTCTTCTTCCCTCGGTCTCGCTTCGTTTTTCGCCTCTGTTTCTTTTCGCGTTTTCGCAAATTTTCTTTTTTTTTTTTTTTCTTTCAGATTTTATTTATTTATTTATAATTAATTTTTTTTTTTTTTTTTTATTTATTTATAATTAACTTTTAATATTATTTTATTCAATAAAATAATATTAAAATGCATAAATATCCTTAAAAAATTTATATTTTATTCATTTAATCTGTAAATAATTTTCTCAGTCCGATTTTACCTTTTCGGTATATTTTTCGATTATTTTCGGGATTATTTTTCGATACGAAAATCCCGGTTTATTCCAATAAATTCATATCTTGATCAATTTAATCCGAAATTTAATTATTTCTTCGTCATTGATCAAGATTTCTCATTCTCTTATTTTTAATTAAATTTTCTTATCCCGATTAATACCGAATTTTGGTCTTTTGACCATTTTGCCCTTGCACGTATTCGGGAATACCATTTAAGTCCTTTTGCATTTTTAAATGCACTCGAAAATATCGGGTCTTACACATAGCACCAAAGGTGAAGAAACGAAAAAAGGAGTTGAACCACCTCAACTTAAATCTAAAACGACCACTAAAGGGAGCACAAAGATACCAGAGATAATACCTCATTTTCCTCCAAAGTCAAAATCCAAAAAAGAAGAGGAAGAGAAGGCAATTCTAGATACCTTCAGAAAAGTCGAGGTAAATATTCCCTTATTAGATGCTATCAAACAGGTTCCAAAGTATGCCAAGTTTCTCAAAGAATTGTGCAACAATAAGAGGAAGCTTAAGGGAAATGAGTATGTGAACATGGGAGAGAATGTTTCTGCAATCCTCCAGAAAAAATTACCACCCAAATGCAAGGATCCAGGTATGTTCACTATCCCATGTAAAATAGGCAATTTAAAGATCGAAAAAGCCATGTTAGATTTAGAAGCCTCAATTAATGTCATGCCATTATCTATTTACAAGTCTATGACTACGGGGAAATTGAAAAATACTGGCGTGATAATTCAATTGGCTGATAGATCTAACGTTTATCCCGAAGGAGTATTAGAAGATGTTTTGGTGCAGGTTAATGATTTAATCTTCCTAGCAGATTTTTATGTCTTAAACATCGAGGAAGATGATACATCTTTGATTTTATTGGGCAGACCTTTCCTGAAAACCTCTAGAACAAAAATAGATGTTTACGATGGCACTCTTACTATGGAATTTGATGGAGAAGTTATAAAATTCAATATATATAATGCCATGAAATACCCTAGAGATATGTCTTCTGTTTTTGTTTTAGATATTATTGATCCTTTAACTGACATGTATTTGAACATTTGTGATGAGGATAAATTGAAGGTTGTTTTGAGTAGGCACCTCACGCTTGAGGATTCAAAGAGATTGGAGAAGAAGTTTGCATGGGAATCGAAATTATTGGAAACGATCCAAAAGCTAAGATCACTGAGCACGATGAGGTTTAATGTTTCTCACATTCAATTGCCATTATCTCATACAAAACTTCTTCCTTCTATTATGCAGGCACCAGATTTAGAATTGAAAACTCTTCCAAAACACCTCAAATATGTTTTCTTAGGTGATAAGGAAACACTTTCGGTGATCATCTCCAATAAACTATCCAATTTGGAAGAAGACAAGTTGCTAAGAGTGCTCAAGGAATACAAGGAAGCTATCGGATGGAGAATAGCAGACATCAAGGGAATAAGCCCAACAACTTGCATGCACAAGATCCTTATGGAAGAGGAATGTAAGCCTACTAGGCAAGCACAAAGAAGACTCAACCCACCAATGATGGAAGTAGTTAAAAAGGAAATTCTGAAACTACTTGATGCAGGTATGATCTATCCAATTTCGGATAGCAAATGGGTAAGTCCAATCCAAGTGGTTCTAAAGAAAATGAGTATAACGGTTATACAAAACCTGGATGGTGAGTTGGTAGCCACCCGAATTCAAAACGGGTGGCGAGTATGCATAAATTATAGGAAGTTAATTGCATCTACCAGAAAAGACCACTTCCCTCTCCCTTTTATTGATCAAATGCTTGAAAGATTGTCAGGTAAAACTCATTATTGTTGTCTTGATAGATATTCAGGTTTTCATCAAATTTCGGTGGCACCCGAAGATCAGGAAAAGACTACCTTTACATGTCTGTTTGGGACCTTTGCTTACAAGCTCATGCCTTTTGGTCTATGTAATGCTCCAGCCACATTCCAGAGATGTATGGTTAGTATATTTTCTGATTATGTAGAAGATATAATAGAAGTATTCATGGATGATTTTACTGTTCATGGGAATACCTTTGATGAATGCTTAGCTAACCTCACTAAAATCCTCAATAGATGCATAGAAAGTAACCTTATCTTAAATTATGAAAAATGCCATTTTATGGTTGATCAAGGTATTATTCTAGGGCATATAGTATCTTCTAAGGGGATAGAAGTGGATAAATCAAAAATAGAAGTGATAAAATCTTTGCCTTACCCCGCATCTGTGCGGGAAGTTTGCTCTTTTCTTGGACATGCAGGATTTTATAATAGGTTTATTAAGAACTTCTCCAAGGTCACCCAACCCCTATGTCGACTACTACAAAAGAACGTAGCATTCGAATTTGATGAGACATGCAAGAAGGCATTTGACAAACTCAAAGACATGTTGACCACCACGCCGATCATCCAACCTCCAAATTGGAATCTACCGTTCGAAATCATGTGCGATGCAAGTAACTACGCAGTAGGAGCTGTACTTGGGCAAAGAGAGGAGAGAGTTCCACAAGTCATCTACTATGTCTCACGAACCCTTGATAGTGCACAAAGCAACTATTCCACAACGGAAAAAGAACTTCTAGCTATTGTTTTTGCTTTAGAAAAATTTTGTTCTTATTTCCTAGGAGCTAAAGTGATTATTTATTCTGATCATGCAACTCTCAAGTATTTACTCTCAAAGAAAGAAGCAAAACCAAGACTCATCAGGTGGATATTGTTGCTACAAGAGTTCAATATAGAAATCAAGGATAAGAAGAGAGCCGAAAACCTGGTGGCTGATCACCTTAGTAGACTCATCACAAGTGAAGAACCTTCACCTTTTAAAGATGAATTTCCAGATGAGTATCTTTTTTCCATTCATGAAACAAGACCATGGTATGCTGATATTGCTAATTTTTTAGCTACAGGAATTTTGCATAATGAATTGTCTAGGTCTCAAAAAGATAAGATAAGAAGAGATGCTAAGTATTATGCTTGGGATGAACCTTATTTGTGGAAATATTGTGCGGATCAAGACATTAGAAAATGCATACCTGACCATGAAATCTCTTCTATCTTAAATTTTTTCCATTCATATGCATGTGGTAGACATTTCGGTCCAAAGAGGACATCACGCAAGGTACTTGAATGTGGATTATTTTGGCCAAAAATTATTTCAAGATTCTTATATGTTTTGTAAAACTTGTGAGAAGTGCCAAAAAACAGGAAGTCTAGGACATAGAGATCAATTACCTTTAACACCTATTCTAATCTGTGAAATTTTTTATGTATGGGGTATTGACTTTATGGGCCCTTTTCCTGTTTCTAATAATCATGTTTATATCTTGCTTGCTGTGGACTATGTTTCGAAATGGGTTGAAGCTAAGGCAACCCAAACTGACGACGCTAAAGCTGTTGTCAATTTTGTCAGATCTAACATCTTTTCTAGGTTCGGGACACCGAGAGCAATAATAAGTGATAGAGGAACCCATTTTTGCAACAAGGTGGTGGAAGCACTAATGAAGAAATATCATGTAACTCATAGAGTATCTACCGCCTATCACCCTCAAACAAATGGTCAAGTTGAAGTGTCAAACAGAGAAATCAAGTCCATCCTCGAAAAGACAGTAAACCCAAATAGAAAGGATTGGAGCACAAGACTTGAAGATGCACTTTGGGCATATAGAACGGCTTACAAAACTCCCATAGGTATGTCTCCTTATCTCATTGTTTACAAAAAATCATGCCATCTTCCTATAGAATTGGAGTACAAGGCCTATTGGGCAATCAAGCAGTGCAATATGAACTTGAATGAACCCAGTGAAATGAGAAAACTTCAATTGCAAGAGCTGGAAGAGATCCGAAATGATGCATATGAAAATTCTAAGATCTACAAGGATAAGACAAAAGGCTTTCATGATCAAATGATCTCCAGGAAACAATTCTTTGATGGTCAGAAAGTTATTCTTTTTAATTCTAGGCTTAAGTTATTTCCTGGAAAATTACGCTCTAGATGGCTAGGGCCCTTTGTTGTTACTAACGTCTTTCCTCATGGTGCAGTTGAAATACAAAGTATGGATACAGGTAAGATTTTTAAGGTTAATGGTCATCTTTTGAAGCCTTTTTTATGAAGGGTTTCAAGTGCATGAGGTTGATCTAATTGATTTAGAGTATCCTAAGTACGAATGAGAGGTAACAACGTCTAGCCAAAGACGTTAAAGAAAGGCGCTTGTTAGGAGGCGACCAAATTTTTATTATTATTTTATTTATTTATTTACATATTTTCATGCATTTTTTTAGTAAAAAAATAATAATAATTTTTTTACAGAAACGAGTCACACCTTAGGCGAGAGTCTCGCCTAAGGTGTTCTCAAAAAAAAAATTTACAGTAACGAGTCACACCTTAGGCGAGACTCTCGCCTAAGGTGTCCTCAAAAAAAAATTTACAGAAACGAGTCACACCTTATGCTAGAGTCTCGCCTAAGGTGTCCTAAAAAAAAAATTTTAAGCCAAAATTTTTTAGGAGCCCGACACTCTCTCTCTTTCTCCTGCTTTACTCTTCATCCTTTCCCCCATTTTCCCATTTTCACCCAAAACTCAATCTCATACAAATCCTTTACCAAAAACACAAAATTTCTCCATATTTCAACCCAAAAACACAAAACCCATTCCTCTTTTCATATTGTAAGATCTCTCATCATCTAAGGAAATGAGTGAAAGCCAACCATCACCATCCCGTCAACAAAGGGCAAGAGTATCAAGGAAAAATGTGGTTTTACCCAAGTCCAACCTACATAGTAACCTAGGCTTCACTGCAAAAATCGAAAAGAAAAGGTATGAGAATTTATATGGTAAAACAATTGTATCGGGTAAGCGATACGATGACCCAACCTTGGAAATCTTAGGGATTCGAGAAAAAATTCATACTTATATTGACAACATAGGTTGGAGACCATTCTTTGAAATTACTTGTCATACTTATACCGAACTATGCAGGGAGTTTTACGCAACTTATAAATACACTCCTCCAGAGGAATACAACCTCAATACTCCCAAAGTAGTGAAGTTTAGGATTATGGGCAAGAAATTTGAGTTATCTATAACTCAATTTAATATTGCTTTGGGGCTTATTACCAATGAATTTGCTGAAAGTCATGAATACCTTAGCAGCCTTTGTGATTATGATCTTAATTTTGATGCCATACAATTTTATAGAAATGAATTGACAGGGAAACCTAACAAGTATTATGACCCCAGTCACACCACTGATAGTGAATTTCAAGAACCTGCTCAACAATACATGCATAGGCTTTTAGCCTATACTTTTTCTGGTAGAGTAGCAAATGCGGCTCTTTTAACTAAGGTCGAGAGTTACTTTCTTTGGTGTATTTCAAAGGGTCTTAAGGTTAACTTAGGATATTGGTTGGCTTCTCAATTTAACAGCGTAGGAGATTCCAAAAAGCCTTTGATTCTTGGTTCTATGATTACTGCTTTAGCTGTTTATGTAGGTTTGTTAGATCCAAATGATACGTTACTTCACGTAGCAGGGCAGATGCAACCACTAGACATCCGATCATTAATTCACCAAAATCTTATAAGGCAGAATGACAATAGAACATTCAGTTTCTAAGGTCCAAGACCTTATAAGAAGAGGGCCAGAAGAATACTTCCATCTGTTCATGAACAAGAAGATGACGATGTGGGGCCGTCAAATCAAACCTCCGAACTACTCACCGATCTACGGATCCAAGTTTCACAATTGGCTTTTGATCAACACCAAATGCAGCAAAACCAATTCCGGATGGAGCAAAATCAATTGGCATTTTATGCACATATGGGCTTTACCCCACCGTTCCCACCACCACAGTAAGCCACCATGGCTTCCGATGCTCAATAACCTCATGAGAGCATTCTTTTTCCTTTGTCTTTTCAAATTTTTAAATATTGAGCATTTGTGACGTTGGGGACAATGTCCCATCTAAGTGTGGGGGGTGTTTAGGAAGTTGGTTCTATTTCTTATTTGTTTGATTTGATCAAATTTCTGCAAAACCTTATTCAAGATGATTTTAGTTCACTAGTGAGCATATGTTCTTTCTTAATTGCCATCTATGAAATTTATGATCTTCTTATACTCATCCTCGAACTGAAATTATGATCTTCTTGTATACGAAATTGTTTTGAATTTTCATCTTGATGCTTATGATTATTGAATTGAATGAACAAATGCATAGATTAGCACATTACACCCTTGTGAGATTTGAGCCTAATGAGCATTCATTACATCATGCTCTTATTTCCTTTATGTGTGATTAAAATGCATAGTTAGTAATTCTAGAACTTTCCATGTTATACATGTCTCTATCAACCACTTTGATGAATATGATGCATTGATCAAAAATAAAGAGCATTAGGATTAAACCATTTTGGATTTTACCCTTTTTCTTGTTAACCTACCCTTTATTAGACTCTTAGTGAAACCTCTTTGAGTTTTAAGCCTTTTCTTTATTCTTAAACCACATTACAAGCCAATGAAATCCCTTTTCTTGTTTTTATCTAAACATATTTTGAACCTTGAATTGGAAATTATTTGAACTTAGATATAGGAGACTTGAATTCATTGGGAAAAAGATTGTTTTGTATAACCCATGTTCATTAATGATCGATTCTTCCTAGATGAAAAGAAAGAAGATTTGAATCTTATAAAAAAAAGGAGAAAAAAATAAAAATAAAAAGAAAAGAAGAAGAAAGGAAAATTCACAACAAAAAGAAAAGGAAGAAAAGCAAGAAGAATGATTGAATTTCAAGTAAGTCTCCTATGTTTATGTTTGAATTATTCTGATTCCCGTAAACCGAAATAGCCTTGACATACCTTACCCAAGCCCCATTACACCCTTTTACGCTCTTGATTTATGTATCTTGTTCCATTGAAGGAGGAAGAGATGTGATTTAATGGCAAGCTTATGGTAAGAACTTTCTATGCATTGACTTGAGTGATCAAATGATAAACCGAAACACTTTGAGTGTAACTAGTGAAACTGTAAACCCCACGAAATTTCCTTGTGTTTGGTTAATAAAACAAATAAGTGAAATTTTAAATTGTATGTGTCGGTATTACATTTCATAAATGAGAGACTTAGAAGAATTAATTTAATTAAAATATAATAGTTCTAAGAATGAATATCTATGAGGAAGTAGAAATAAAATTTTTTTTTATAAGTTAAGAAAATATCTATATAAATATACATACTAAATTAAATTCATTTTATACGTACTACATAAGGAATTTATCAAGGGCATATATATAACTATATATATGTGTATCTGTATAGATATATATCAAAGTATATACATATATCTATATAAATGTGCATGTTTCTACATGGCCGAAGAGCTGCACAAGGATCCAATTTCAGAGAACATATTAATATATATATATATATATATAATATAGGTGCATACCGAATATATATATATATATATATGAATGAACTGAATGAGAAGGAAAAGAGATTGGAAAGAACCGAAAAATAAAAGGGGGCAAGAAGCAGGTTTTAAGCCAAAACCCGAGAGCTCAATGGACTGGAAAAAAAATGGAAGGAAATGAAGGATAATGATGCCGTACAACCAGGAAGTGGGGAAAAGACAGAATTCAAAAAAATTAAATTAATTAAATGTCTGACCGAAAGAATGGGTGATCAGCAGGAAACGTGAGTAGAACCGGAGCAGGTTAAAGGTGGAGAAAACGCTTGCTACACACGGTAGTAGTCAGTAGAAGACAGGATGGCAGTGATGGGTCCGAATCAACTGAAGCAGCCTGGGACTGTGCAGAGACTAAAATGCTCCTGATAGATCGATCTTGTACCGAGGGGGTTAAGTGGACTGAAAACCAAGAAAAGTGGGGCCAAAGAAAAAGGAAGAAAAGGGGCTATTGTGAGTGTGGTCTATGGAAGATGAACAAAAATGAAGGAGATAAATAAGGTCTGACCGAGAGAGAGAGATGGGGAGAAGGAACTGGGAACAGAGGATTTTCATCCTTTGAAAACTGAAGCAAAATATATGGGAAAGAGAGAAGCAAATCGAGAGGCTGGCTTTGTTAGTCCTCGGAAGTAAAAAAAATAAAAAAATAAAAATAGAGAGGAAACAGTGAAAGGAATACCCGAACTGTGAACTGAAGAGCTGAAGCAGAGGAGTGCAGAAGACCGTGATTATTGATGAAAAGAAAGTCTTGGCGAGAAAAGCAGGACTGGGTAGCTCGAGGAGAAGCGAATGAGAGCTGAGAAACTGAGTAAGCAGGGAGGAGACTGAGAGTATGCAGGAAGGAGATCGAGAGTACACAGGGGCGTGATCAGGAGGCAGAAACTCAGCTGGTAACAGAAGCAAAACAGAGATGGTGAGGCTGTAGGGAAGGGACCTCCTTTCATAAAGGAACTACAAAAAGAAAAAGAAAAAAAAACCAGAGGAAGTGTAGGAAACTAGCCGAGGTCGGTGCTGAATCGAGGAAGCTTGGGTGTGGCTTGGAACAGGAAGAAACAGAGGCAGTGCTAGTCAGGAAGTTGGAAACCGAAAGGAGCTCCGATGGACGGGAAGCAGAGACAACGAGAAGACAAGGGACTAGCTAGGTGTTGAGGTGATGGCCGAATGGAGAAGAAAGAAGGATGACAGGCCGGAGAAGGAAAGAAGGAAACTGATAAAGCCGATGAACAGTGCATTCGGGAATTGTGGCAAGGAAAAAGAAGAAATGAAGAAGAAAAGGTGAGAAAATTTGAAAAAAAAATGAACTGAATGATGAATAGTGAAAAATGAACAGTAGCCGAGAGGAAAAAAATAAAAAAGGGGATTTATATATATATATAAGTATATATATATATTTGGAATAGAGGAAAGGACACAAAGAATGTGAAAACCCAAGGGAGAGTAGATCGGACTTGCCGACTCACTAAGTCGAAGCAATTAAGGACTACGGACAGACACCGAGGGGAATCGTACAAGAATTTAAGGAAGAATACATGGAGGCGTCACTATTCAAACTGGTACTTTCGATAAATCGAGGTAAGGGGATATAATTTAAAACGGTAATAGTTACTTTCTGAACCTTGATAAAGAAAGCTTACAATGACATGAAGTATGATTTTCATGAATGTTTCTAAATTATATTTCTGATCAAGACTATGCTTTCTGTATTTGTGCTTTTGAAATAAAAACATGTCTTCTGAAATAATCTTTCAAATAAGATGATTTTATTTCGATGTTTTCGAATATGAAAACTATAATATGTTTTGAGACTAAGGGCCATTTATGTTGTGTGCTTACGCACGTCAACTTCGCCTGTGTGGCGTCTGACTCGCCTGTGTGGCGTTTGAACTCACTTTCGTGGCGCCTGTATTTTGCCTGTGTGGCATTTGTAATTCGCATGTGTGGCGCCTGTATTTCGCCTGTGTGGCGCCTATAATTCGCCTTCGTGGCACCTGTATTTCGCCTTCGTGGCCCCTGTATTTCACCTTCGTGGCGCCTGTATTTCGCCTGTGTGGTGCCTGTAATTCGCCTGTGTGGCGCCTGTATTACGCCTGTGTGGCGCCTGTAATTCGCCTTCATGGCGCTTGTATTTCTCCTTCGTGGCGCCTGTATTTCGCCCTCGTGGCGCCTGTATTTCGCCTGTGTGGCGCCTGTAATTCGCCTGTGTGGCGCCTGTATTTCGCCTTCGTGGTGCCTGTATTTCGCCCTTGTGGCGCATGTATTTCGCCTTTGTGGTGCCTGTATTTCGCCCTTGTGGCGCTTGTATTTTGCCTGTGTGGCGCCTGTATTTCGCCCTCGTGGCGCCTGTATTTCGCCTTCGTGGCGCCTATATTTCGCCCTTATGGCGCCTGTATTTCGCCTGTGTGGCGCCTGTATTTCGCCCTCGTGGCGCCTGTATTTCACCTTCGTGGCGCCTGTATTTCGCCTGTGCGGCGCCTGTATTTCGCCTATGTGGCGCCTGTATTCCGCCTTTGTGGCGTCGAAAATTACCTTTAGGTTTCGAATTCCCTCTACGGAGGATGACCGGGTTATTTTGCCGCGTGATAAATTGGTTATTGCCGCGTGATAAATTCGTTATTGTCACATGATAATTATATGACCGATGTAGTCTCAATTTGAAAATTTAACTCTGTTTTCAGAACCGGACTTGTAGTTTGTGATTTGAATTTACGACTAGATTACGTAATATCTGTTAAGTTCACGTACTTAAAGAATTACATCTTGAATCTCAATGTTTTCTGATTTTCTTTAATCTTTGAATGTTACTATTATTATTTTCAGAAAGTATCATTATACGCATTATCATATTTTATACATATTTGAATTGCTAGAATCGTTTTTAAATACATCTTCTTACTGAGCTTTTTCCCGAAAGCTCACCCCTCTACCTCTCAGATCTTTGCAGTGAATTACAATTAATAAATGCTGCGTAGACAACGTAGGCTGGCGGATAAGAGCTTCCCCAGACTACCTTTTGTATATGCGTGAGGTATACACTCTTATCCCTATACCAGACTATTTGTATGCACAGACATCTATTGAAAATAATGTGTCGGGATGAAACCTGTATTAGGATAAATGAAGTGAAATATTTTTAAGGATTGACACTGAACAGGAATACAGCCTAAGTGAAGAAGGGAATAAGTGGGTAAAATAAGTTCAAAAAAAAAAAATCCCTCGATTTTCAAGGGTCAAGGGTCATTACAGAAACCTTTGTGAGGGTGCTAAAATCTATGTGTTTTAAGTTTGATTTGATTTCATTATGTGTTATTGGTGAGAATTCACATGAACTTAATATTTTTATGCATGCTAAAATGTTTGGATGGGTTAAAGTCGAGCAAAGATGAATGGAAGGTTATAAAGTTTGAACTAATGTTTGCTTGAGGACAAGCAAGGTTTAAGTGTGGGGGTATATGATAAGTCATTATTTATGCACTTAATTTACCTTGATTTCCTATGGTTTTGTATGAATTTTATACTTAATCTACGGATAATTGATCATTCTTGAATAATTGTAGGAATTCATGGAATTGATGGATAAAAGGATGATTTAGAAGGATTTTGGAACAAGGGAAATCATGAAGAAGAAATGAGAAATGATGAATGGGAGCCAAGTCAGTGCTGGGTGCAGCCTTAGGCGAGATTCTCGCCTAAGGGTCTTATTGATTGTGCAGTTTTTAAGCCAAGTCAGTGCTGGGTGCAGCCTTAGGCGAGACTCTCGCCTAAGGTTCCCTTCACTAAGCAGTTTTCCTTCCAAAGGCAGAACCGGATGCAGCCTTAGGCGAGACTCTCGCCTAAGGGTCTTCTTGACATGCGACTTCAATATGTTGGATAGAGATGGGTCAAGGCTTAGGCGAGACTCTTGCCTAAGCATCCAATACGACGATTTTCTCTCTCCTCCAAAGATTTGATATTTTTTATTACTTGGAAGACTTTTTATAAAATTATTATTTTAATTAAATGTAAGCACTTTAAGTCCAACTATGAATAGGAATCTTATCTCTATTTTTAGTTATAAATGGGCTCTTAAAGATCTAGGTTAGGCAGACTTTTATTATTAGATTTTCTGATAAAAATATTTTCACTGTTTTTACCTAATATTCATGGGTTGCTAAACTCTCTTTCCAATCTAAGGATAATTAAAGATTTGGTTTATAAGTTGTGAGATCTAATTGTTCTTAATTATTTTCTTTAATCTTTTCCATTCTTATAATTTCTGCACTTCATTATTATTATTGTTTTGTGGTTGCTTCAAAAAGGCCTATTGATTCATTCACAAGGTAATATACATCCAATTGAAATATGTGAATCTGTAATTGTTTGGTTGTTTCAATAACAAGTGGTAAGTAACAAGATTAATTGCACTTCTGGTTTTTAGTCTTTGTTATGTGATTATAAGATTTGATTTAAATAAACCTACATGTGTGTTTGTTAATTAGAATTGGTAGTCTCTTTAGTATTCAAAGCTATTGGTCAATTAAATCCTAAGATCATATCTAGGGTTGTTTATTGGTAAGAGCAGCAATTAGAGAACGTTTCATGATTGTCAAAACAGTAAGAAGAGATAGGTTGTTGGTCGTACCAACAACCATAACCAATTTAGTTGGGATTAAGAAAAATTATTGTTGGCTCTACCGAGAGGGGGGGTGAATCGGTTTTCTAATGTTAATGGCAAATTTAAACTAATTTAAATTTAATTAACAATAAATGAATAAACAATGTAATAAAACAAATTAAAATAAGATAGGGAAGAGAATATCAAACGCAGTGAGTTATAGAGGTTCGGCTAATCTCCTGCCTACGTCCTCTCTTCTTGACCTCCTTGTTAAGAGCTTTCTTTCTCTCTTCCAATGAAAGTTACACAATCCCTTTTTCAGGTTAAGGACTA
The DNA here is from genome assembly GCA_033439115.1 of Firmiana major. Classification (NCBI taxonomy): domain Eukaryota; kingdom Viridiplantae; phylum Streptophyta; class Magnoliopsida; order Malvales; family Malvaceae; genus Firmiana; species Firmiana major. The sequence continues at coordinate 33,723,950 of CM065907.1, read as the reverse complement.
ACATCTCTACCCTTTCTAATACAATGATGTATTCACCCTTTACAAAATTTATCTCACTGAGGAACAATCCTCTTCTCTCTTAAAGACAGGATGAATACAATATCAAGCTTTTAATGTGGGTAGGACAAATACAGCTTTTTACACAAGCTTAAAACAACAAACTCAATAAAATGAAATTGAAGACAAATAGAATGTAGGAATTAAACTCTTGAGAATGTAAGAAATGTGCAGTAATTGTGCCTCCCTTCTCAGTGTCTTCAATGCTTGATTATATACTGAAGGATTGGTGGTTGGAGCATTTAATGCTATTTTTCCCGTTGAGATTTTTGCAAAAATAGCCGTTGGGTACCTCCAGTGGAATGCAAGATCGATCTGCCTTCTTGACCAGATCGATCTCTTAGTTATAGTTCCTGCAAGATCAAGGCAAAATGAAGCAAGGAGATCGATCTCATATCTGAGCAGATCGATCTCATAATTTGAAAATGTTAGAGGAGATCGATCTGTCGAACAGGCAGATCGATCTTCCAACCTCTCTGTTTGAGGCATGATCGATCTATAGATCGATCTTCCAGATAATGTCTTAGTGAGGAGATCGATCTCTTATCAACCTAGATCGATCTCCTTAGCTCTCTGACTTTGAGGAGATCGATCTCTTTCTATACCAGATCGATCTCTCAAACTCTCTGTTTGCATACAGATCGATCTTACAGATCGATCTACTGCCTTTACCTTTTGTTTTAGGGGAGATCGATCTCTTGCTATACCAGATCGATCTCACCAGCATCCTGTATTAGTCAGATCGATCTTATAACCCATATAGATCGATCTCACTCTTCCTTAATACCTTTGAACAAGTTCAAGGCTTAGCAAATCGATCTCATGTCTTCCTGAGATCGATCTCTCATCCAAGAAAAACCCAGGAGATCGATCTCTCATAACCCAGATCGATCTCTCATCTACAGAACTTTAAGTTCTGGTACTGATAACCTCTAAACATGTTTTTATATCATTTTTATATTATTGAATTTACTTGTTTTGTCATTTCAAAATATATTAACTCAACAATCTCCCCCTTTTTGATATGACAAAACCTATTCAATCAACATGTTTAGTTACCTATTTGCATTTTGCACAAATTCCCCCTTTTTGTAAACTCCCCCTTACTTTTGGCTTTTGATCTCTAAACATTCTTAACTCCCCCTCATTTTAATCATTCCTTTAAACCATTAGATATGTTTCTTAAAGTCATTTAAACATGTTTTAACCAACCCATGTTTTCTTAACATAATTTCTTCTCCCCCTTTTTGTCATATCAATGGCAAGAAAAGTCTAAACAATACTCATTTCATTTCAAAATAGCATTTCATTAGAACTCATTGCAATAATAACAAAGATGGCAGCTCATTCAAGCAAATTCAGTTCAAACAACAACGAGTAATTATAAAAGATAGCAAAACTAGATCTATCAAATACGTCCTATGGTGGAGGAGGAAATCGATCCATGAGATCCTCAATGTGAGTGCGAGTGACTTGAAGCTCATCATACATCGCCTGCTGAGTAGCATGAAGGTTTGCAAAGCCTTCATCTACTTTGCGGTTCAGCTCCACGATCATCCTCTGCTGGGTTACCTGAAGGTTTGCAAAACCTTCATCTATCTTCCTGTTCAGCTCACTCATCATCGTCATTATGGACTCCATGTCAGTGGGTTAGGGAGCAGTTGCAGTGGGCTGGGCAGTGGAAGATGATGGACGCTCAGTTGGTGCAGCCGATGGATCTATGGGCTCATCTGAGGGATCTTCCGCCATAGCTGCAGCAGGCGATTGTTCTCGTTTCTTCTTCCATTCGCCTTGAAGTCCTTGTAGTAGCCCATGTGGTGGAGTGTCCCGATGTTTAAGACGCTCTTCGGGGAGGGTATTTCAAATGTTTCATAGCTGCAGTCCACTCCAAGTCGTTGTAGAAAGTACGCCAACGGTTGCGAAAAAACTATCGTGGTGGCTTGGCCGCGTACGATCTTCAACCAGTCTTCATAGATAAGGACAAGGTTGGGTTTTTGACTTGTGGAGTGGATGTGGTGGATCCAAAAACGATCTAATCTCCTAACGGTGGAATGACGGGTACCGAAAGGACGAAGATTCCATGAGATAATGAGGTGGAGTAACCGTGGGTGCATCGGTAGGTCACTCACCTTATCCCCGGGAATGTCAAATTCCAAGGGGACTTCCTCATCTTCATTGGTCAAGCCTTCATTGCGTATGTGGAAAGCTTGGGCTAAGACTTCAGGGTCTATTGCAATTGACTTACCCATGGCATATGTTGTAAACCCGAGAATTTTACAAGTATGATTAGGATAAAGGTGAGTTCGGCATTAGAAACGAATGCCCTAACGATATTTGGGGGTACGGGAGTATTGATTTTTAGAAACGAAATCCAACCAAATTCTTCAAATTTGGGTAGATAAGGAAAATCAATACGGTTTAAGAATGAAAAATCGATGGTTCGCCAATGTTTAATTGGCATGGTGGAAAAGTACTCTTCATATCTCTTCCTTTTTGCAGGTGTTTTAAAACACCTGTTAAAGGTAGTGACTGAAGCACCAGAATGTGGTTGTGAGGAAGACCCATGATCTATACTTGGTCTAGGAGGTTTTTGTCCTACTCTCTTGAGTCTGGGCATTATGCTAGACACGGGAAACGCTCTAGAGAATCTTAAAACTAGTTCACTAAAAACTAACCAATGGAATAGTAACTAGATTTGACCTAGAGTGAAATTGAGCACTTATCTAAGAATTTTAAGGAAAAATCTTACAATGTAGGTTACTAGAACAAGAATCGAAGAGAGGATGTGACAAATTTCTTACCGAAGATCGATCTGGAGGGAGAATCGAGGGATGAGGTGCGACAGGAGGTTAGGGATTTGGGATTTTGGAATTTTGAATTTCAGGGATTTTTCACCAGTTTTTATAGTCCAGGGCACAGGAGATCGATCTGTCGAGACGACAGATTGATCTGTCGTTTCCAGAAGCTCGAAGAGATCGATCTCTGGTACCACAAGATCAATCTTCAGAATACAGAAGCTTAATGAGATCGATCTGTCGTGTGCCCAGATCAATCTGTTGTTTGACAGAGGCTTAAGAAGATCGATCTGCCAAATGCATAGATCGATCTGTCGTTGAACAGAGGCTTATGGAGATTGATCTGCCAAATGCATAGATCGATCTGCTGTTTAAATAGAGGCTTAAGGAGATCGATATTATGGATGAGAAGATCGATCTGCCTAGCTTAACCGTAATGCTTTAGGCTTATTTGAAGTATGGAGATCGATCTATATTGATAGGAGATCGATCTCTCATACTCTTTGCCCAGAAAAATCATTGAAAAATTCTTTTAAAACCAACTTGAAATCAAGATTTTGAAGCATATACATCTTAAGGGACATTCATGAGTCCTAATTCACCTCTAAGGATACAAAACCTATCTCTATCAAGAGGTTTGGTGAATATATCAGCTATTTGATGTAAAGTGTCAATATACTCTAGAATTATATCTCCCTTTTGAACATGGTCTATAAGGAAATGGTGCCTAATCTCAATGTGCTTAGTTCTAGAGTGTTGAATAGGATTTTTAGATAGATTGATAGCACTGGTATTATCACATTGAATAGAGACTTGTTTCATGTCAATACCATAATCTTTCATTTGTTGTTTTATCCACAACACTTGAGCACTACAACTACCTGCTGCTATGTATTCAGCTTCAGTTGTAGACTGAGCCACACTGTTTTGTTTCTTAGAGAACCAAGATATTAATCTATTCCCTAAGAATTGGCAAGTACCTAAAGTACTTTTCCTATCTATTTTACATCCCCTAAAGTCTACATCTGAAAATGCATGAAGTGTAAAGGTGGAGTCCTTGGGGTACCAAAGTCCTAGAGAAGGAGTGTCCTTAAGGTATCTATGGATCTTTTTAGTTGCTAATAAGTGTGATTCCCTAGGAGAGGATTGAAATCTAGCACAAAGGCATACACTAAACAAAATATCTGGTCTACTTGCAGTTAAATATAGCAATGAACCAATCATAGACCTATAGAGTTTAGTGTCTACACACTTACACTTTCATCTTTATCAAGCTTGATGTTGGTGCCCATTGGAGTTGCTTGAGGTTTGCAGTTGTCCATTCCAAATCGCTTGAGCAAATCCTTAGTATACTTTGCTTGATTGATGAATGTTCTATCCTTTGTTTGCTTCACTTGAAGTCCCAAGAAGAAAGTGAGCTCTCCCATCATGCTCATTTCAAATTCACCTTGCATGATCTTAGCAAACTCTTGGAATAAAGATTCATTAGTTGATCCAAAAATAATACCATCTACATACACTTGAACAACTAGTAAATCTTTATTTTTATTTTTAATAAACAACGTGGTATCTACTTTTCCTCTTGAAAATCTTTTCTCTATTAGGAATTTTGACAATCTTTCATACTAAGCTCTAGGAGCTTGTTTCAAACCATAGAGTGCCTTAGAAAGTTTGAAAACATGTTCAGGAAATTCATGATTTTCAAAGCCGGGAGGTTGCTCAACATAGACTTCTTCATTAATGAAACCATTCAAGAATGCACTCTTTACATCCATTTGATATAACTTGAAGTTTTTATAGCATGCAAAGGCAAGTAACATTCTAATAGCTTCCAATCTAGCTACCGGTGCATAAGTTTCATCATAGTCTATTCCTTCTTCTTGTCTATAACCTTGTGCAACTAATCTAGCCTTGTTTCTTATGATCACACTATTTTCATCCATCTTGTTCTTGAATATCCATTTAGTTCCAATTATAGAGTGATCACTTGGCCTAGGAACTAATTTACACACTTTGCTTCTCTCAAATTGATTTAATTCTTCTTGCATTGCTAAGAACCAATTATTGTCATCTAAGGCTTCATTGACATTTCTAGGTTCTATTTGAGATACAAAAGCTATATATTGACACACATTCCTTAGAGATGATCTAGTTCTAACTCCAAGAGTTGGATCTCCTACTACTTCACAATCTTTTATATATCCTAGCTCCCTTGGTGCTCTAGACTCTCTCTCTAATATCTCTATTTCTTCTTCATCTCCTTTATTTAAGTCAAGTTTTTCTAATAAATCTTCTTCTAAATTTGGAGTTTCCTCAAATATTCCAACATCCTCATCATTTGTTGAATCTTTAACTACATCATTGACTCATCAAATATAACATGAATTGATTCTTCAACCATCAATGTTCTTTTTTTATATACTCTATAAGCCTTTGAATTCAAGGAGTGCCCTAGAAAGATTCCCTCATCACTCTTGGCATCAAATTTTCTTAAATTATCTTTCCCACTATTTAAGATAAAACATTTGCAGCCAAAAGGATGAAAGTAGCTAATGTTAGGCTTCTTACCTTTGTAAAGCTCATAAGGAGTTTTCTTTAGCATAGGTCTAATCATTGCTCTATTAATTATATAGCAAGATGTGTTTATAGCTTCAGCCCAAAAATATTTTGGTAAATTATTTTCACACAACATGGTTCTAGCCATTTTTTCCAATGTTCTATTTCTTCTCTCAACTACTCCATTTTGTTGTGGTGTCCTAGGGGCTGAAAAATTATGGCTAATTCCTTGATCATTGCAATACTCATCAAATCCTATATTTTCAAATTCCTTGCCATGATCACTTCTAATACTAGTTATTGTGTATCCTTTTTCATTTTGAGTCACTTTTGTATAAGCTATGAATTTTTCTAAGGCTTCATTTTTCACTCTCAAAAAGAACACCCAAGTGAACCTAGTGTAATCATCAACTATTACAAATCCATAGTGTTTCCCACCAAGGCTTGTTGTTCTAGTTGGTCCAAATAAATCTAGATGGAGTAATTGAAGAGGCCTCGTGGTAGATACACTATTCTTAGGCTTAAATGTTGTCCTTTTATGTTTTCCTTTAACACAAGCTTCACATATTTTTTCATAGTCAAAGGACATTTGGGTAATCCTATAACTAGATCCTTTCTAGCTAACTTAGATAGTACATGCATACTAGCATGACCTAGTCTTCTATGCCATAACCAGGATTCTTTTTCTTTATCTGCCATTAGGCATATGTTTTCCTTCTTAAGTTCATTAAGATAGACAATGTATATATTACCTTGCCTATGACCTAGAAAAAGAACTTTATTTGACTTAGGATCTATAACATGACATTTCATGCAATCAAAAATTACTTTGTAACCTTTGTCACAAAGTTGACTTATGCTTAGTAAGTTATGCTTTAGGCCCCTAACAAGCAATACCTTTTCTAAAGAAAAATAGTCATTACCTATTGAGCCACTCCCTTCAACTTGGCCTTTGGAATTGTCTCCAAAAGTGACTTCTCCACCAACCTTTGATTTAAATGAGTTGAAGTGGCTTCTATCACCCGTCATGTGCCTTGAGCATCCACTATCCAAGTACCAAGCTTCCTTTGTTTTAGCTTTATGGCTATGCTCAATCACCTATAATCAAAAATTCAACTCAAGTTTTAGGTACCCAAATTCTCTTGCGTCCTTTGAGGTTAGTGAAAGCAATTCTTGATCCCATTGGGATCCATTTTACTAATGCATCAAAGTCTTTTAAATTAATTATTTCTTTTGGTACCCAAATTCTTTTTACTGTTCGTCCCTTAAGAGTGGTCAACTTCATATTGCAATTATGTGATGCATGTCCCTTTTTATTACAATATGAACAAGTAGTTGAAGGTTTATTCATGCTCTTTCTAGCAATGAAGCTTTTAATTCTAACATGTTATCTAACTTTTGTTGTCCCATATAAAATCTATTAAAGGAATTATGTAAATTACTATTTTTTTCTTTTAAGTCACAAATTTCAAGATTTGTAATTTCTAGTTTCTTTTCACATTCTAATTTGTCCTCTAGCATTAACTCATTTTCTTTCTTTAATTTAGATATTATCTTTTTATATTTCATACTCATGCATTCATATTCCAATGCAAGATCATCAAAGGCATCTTGCAATTCATCAAAAGAGTATTCATTGAGGTTTGAAGTTACCTTTTCATCCTCAATAGCCATGAAGCACAAGTTGGTATTGTCCTCATTTGAATCATCGTTGGAGCAGTCACTGTCGCTCCATGTTGCCACTATTGCCTTCTTTTTGTGGAACCTATCATTGGACCTTTTAAGAAGAGGGCAGTTAAACTTTATGTGTCCTGGTTTTTTACATTCAAAACACACAATTGTATCTTTTCTACCTACCTCTTCTTGATCTCTCTTGTGGTTTCTCCTATTGCTACCACTAGCTCTCATTCTCATGAATTTGTTAAATCTTTTGGCAAACATTGCCATCTCAAGATCCTCTTCACTACCACTCTCATTCTTAATCTCCTCTTGAGCAGTAGATTTTAGAGCAACTCCCACTTTCTTGGGTGGTTCTTCATTTCTTCTCAACTTCATCTCATAAGTGAGTAGTGATCCTATTAATTCATCTAAAGACAATGTGTGAGGATCCTTAGATTCCTCAATTGCAGTCACTTTAGCTTCCCATGATTTAGGTAAGCTATTTAATATTTTCTTGACCATTTCTATATTAGAGTATATTTTTCCTAAGAACTTTAATCCATTAATTACATCAGTGAATCTAGTGAACATATCACTAATTGATTCTCCTTCCTTCATCCTAAATAGCTCATAGTCGTGTGTGAGCATTCCTACCTTAGTCTCCTTTACTTGGGTTGTTCCCTCATGAGTTATTGCCAATTTGTCCCATATTTGTTTGGCATTGTCACATCCGGAGACTCTGTTGTATTCATTTGGCCCTAAAGCACAAAAGAGAGTGTGCATGGCCTTAACATTTAGTTGGGCACATTTAACATCATTTGAGTCTCATTCATCTTCTTCCTTAGGGATATCTCTTCCCTCTATTCTTTTTGTGGGGATTTGAGGTCCTTTAGTTATAGTCCTCCACACCTCATAATCATTTGCTTGAATGAATAACATCATCCTAGTCTTTCAATAGGCATAATGTTCCCCATTGAACATAGGAGGCCTAACCGTAGAATGCCCATCTCCTACTAAACTAGTTGTTGCATTGTTGTGAGCCATTAGATCGTTTCTAACTCTTAGGAAGTTATTCCTATGAGATTAAAGAGTCCTAGCTCTGATACCAATTGTTGGCTCTACCGAGAGGGGGGGTGAATCGATTTTCTAATGTTAATGGCAAATTTAAACTAATTTAAATTTAATTAACAATAAATGAATAAACAATGTAATAAAATAAATTAAAACAAGATAGGGAAGAGAATATCAAACTCAGTGAGTTATAGAGATTCGGCCAATCTCCTGCCTACGTCCTCTCTTCTTGACCTCCTTGTCAAGAGCTTTCTTTCTCTCTTCCAATGAAAGTTACACAATCCCTTTTTCAGGTTAAGGACTAACCTCTCTACCCTTTCTAATACAATGATGTATTCACCCTTTACAAAATTTATCTCACTGAGGAACAATCCTCTTCTCTCTTAAAGACAGGATGAATACAATATCAAGCTTTTAATGTGGGTAGGACAAATACAGCTTTTTGCACAAGCTTAAAACAACAAACTCAATAAAATGAAATTGAAGACAAATAGAATGTAGGAATTAAACTCTTGAGAATGTAAGAAATGTGCAGTAATTGTGTCTCCCTTCTCAGTGTCTTCAATGATTGATTATATACTGAAGGATTGGTGGTTGGAACATTTAATGCTATTTTTCTCGTTGAGATTTTTGCAGAAATAGCCGTTGGGTACCTCCAGTGGAATGCAAGATTGATCTGCCTTCTTGACCAGATCGATCTCTTAGTTATAGTTCCTGCAAGATCAAGGCAAAATGAAGCAAGGAGATCGATCTCATATCTGAGCAGATAGATCTCATAATTTGAAAATGTTAGAGGAGATCGATCTGTCGAACAGGCAGATCGATCTTCCAACCTCTCTGTTTGAGGCATGATCGATCTATAGATCGATCTTCCAGATAATGTCTTAGTGAGGAGATCGATCTCTTATCAACCTAGATCGATCTCCTTAGCTCTCTGACTTTGAGGAGATCGATCTCTTTCTATACCAGATCGATCTCTCAAACTCTCTGTTTGCAAATAGATCGATCTTACAGATCAATCTACTGCCTTTACCTTTAGTTTTAGGGGAGATCGATCTCTTGCTATACCAGATCGATCTCACCACCATCCTGTATTAGTCAGATCGATCTTATAACCCATATAGATTGATCTCATTCTTCCTTAATACCTTTGAACAAGTTCAAGGCTTAGCAGATCGATCTCATGTCTTCCTAAGATCGATCTCTCATCCAAGAAAAACCCAGGAGATCGATCTCTTATAACCCAGATCGATCTCTCATCTACAGAACTTTAAGTTCTGGTATTGATAACCTCTAAACATGTTTTTATATTATTTTTATATTATTGTATTTACTTATTTTGTCATTTCAAAATATATTAACTTAACAATTATCTTGCATCAATGATCAACTTACCGAACCAAATCTGAAAAGTACTCATTGGGTTGGATTTCTCAAATTATTAAATTCTTCTACTCAATTTTGTTTTTTTTCTATTAAGTTTTGTTATTTTAGTTAATTCAAACTTTCAAACCCCTCTTATTTTATTTTCCTTTTATTTGCAGAAAAGTAAATCAAAATTAATCAATCTCTCTTGGGACACGACCTTGCTCCCTATACTACTAATTAATTATTTGAGCAAGTTATTTAATATTGTTGGTTTCAGCAACCATCAACTATTTACATTTCACCACAGAGTCTCACATGATATATCACTTGATTGACTAATTTAAATTGTGGACAGACCTGAGGGATGGGTCGGACTCCGATTTTATGTTGTGAATGATTTAAATGCCATATTTATTGTGATTTAACTATACATGGCATTATTTATCTAAAGGCATGATTTATATAAAGATGCATTGTTTTGCACTACATGCCTAAATTTGAGAAAGAAAGCATGATTTTTGTACATGGGATTTAATCTGTACAAGATATATTATATTTAAAGACATGCTTTTAAAGTGAGTTAAGGAAATAATGTTTTCAAGGCATAGCATTATTTTGAGTAGATAGTGTAGATATCTACCTGCTTGCCCGATTTCCTTACTGAGCCTGTTGTATGCTCACCCCGCTTTCTTTACATCTCTCTACAGAGCATCAGCAGTAGAGCGAGAGCTATTGAGGGATAGTGTTCCTGAGTCCACTGCTAGTCCCTATCGACCGTCAGATATATAGATTTTGTACGGTTATATATCTAAACATAGAAACAGCACAGTGATGTATACGATATATATTATGGGGAATGTATTTGTGTTAGATTTTATATAATCTCACATGTATTATAAAAGCAGTTACAATCAGTAATAGTATATTGGCATGTATGTATGATAATGGCTAATATGGTAAGCGAGGAGTTTGACATCGAATCACAGCCCAACCATTAAAGAGAGGAAAGGTAAGTTAAAAATGTGAAAAATTTGTAGTGATTTTGGTTAAAGTCATGGATTAAGAACGGGTCCTGATAGAATGGTATCAGAGCAAAGGTTGATCTGATATGAGTCGGTGCTAGAAAATAAGAAAGTGTACATCCTCATAGTACTGTGTTGTGTTTAGATATAACTATGTATACCAGATAGGAGACGAACAAATTCATGATTATGAATGCAGGAACTTTGCCTAATGGCAAATACACGTAGTGGTAAAAGTATGAGAGGTAGGGCTCGAGGCCGAGGAGATAGACCTGAGGGACGAGCTGCTGCCGAACCATTACCTACGCCTGAGACTCCAGGTGTTACTGAGGCACCCGAGTGTGCTGAGATGCGCTTTACGAGATTAGAGTGTAGTCTTGAGATAATTGTAGAGATGTTGGCACAGACGATGCTAGGTAGGCAGAGACAGGAGGCAGGAGCTGCGACAGGAGAGGCAGTTGCCCCTGATACACCTACGCAGACAGCTCATACACCGAGGACAGTAAAGACTCCTGCACCCCCACCGGTTTCGAGTGGTAGTGGATTAGGGTATGGATGTGATCTGTATCGGTTGCGAGAATGCCAGAAGTTTAGACCTCCATCTTTTAGTGGGGTCAAGGACCCTGTAGCTGCTGAGGAGTGGTTAGCGAAGATGGAGAAGCTTTCTGGATTCTTCGAGCTTACGACATCGAAGATGGTCGCATTTGCTGCGTTCCTATTGAAGGGAGTTGTAGAGCATTGGTGGAAGTCCACCCGACCTATATTGAGAGCCCGACACACAGACATTAGTTGAGAGATATTTCGAGAGGCCTTAGGAGGCAGTTTGTTCCCGGTACCGCACAACAGAAACTACAGGCAGAGTTTTTGGGACTAAACCAAGGGAGTTTATCTGTGGACGAGTATGAGACTCGATTCCTATCCCTAGGGAGATATGACCCAGATACCATGTATAGTGAGGTCAAGAAGGTCCACAGGTTTATTGATGGGTTGAGACCGGTTCTGTGGTCCAGGTTGGTTCCATTAGACATAGCGACCTATGAGGAAGTAGTGCGCAGGGCGCAACTGTATGAACAAGATTATGAGAGGAATGCTTTCGAGTTCGGGAAGTTTAACTGTAGCCGAGACATACAGAAGAAGAGGCTGGCTATAGACTTCGATTATCGAAGAGGGAAGAAACTCTTCCGTAAGAGATCACGGGTGGAGGAGGCATGAGAGAGATATGCTAGACCTCCTGCTTATCCGATTGTAGCCCCAGCAAAGAGCATTGTCATAGGAGGACAGAGACCTACTGCCGATCAGTGCAGAAGATGCAGTAGACCACATGGAGATAGACCGTGCCCGCTGACTCCTATTGTATGTTTCCGATGTCGGAAATGAGGTCATATGGATAGAGCTTGCCCAGAGATGAATAGTACTGCACCACTGAGGGGCAGGGAGCCTGATAGAAATCCAGCTGGTACGTCTGCTCAGAGAGGTAGAGCGACAACAGAAGAAAAGGGGAAACAAGTGATGGGTCGAGGGCGAGTGCACGCTTTGGACCAGGGGACAGCTGATGCTTCAACGGATGTGATACAGATAACATCCTGATTTATGATATTGAAGCATATGTTTTAATTGATCCTGGTGCCACGCATTCTTTTGTATCGCCTTCATTTGCATGTAAATTAGCAAGACATGTAGAGCGTGCACCATTATGTACGATGATATTGATTAGTACACCTATAAATAGTAGTCAAGTAGTAGAATATGTATTTAATGACTGCAAGTTGAGAGTAGGGGATAAGGAGATGATAGCCAATCTGATGTTACTAAGTATGAGTGACTTTGATAAAATATTAGGAATGTATTGGCTATCTGCAAACCATGCTGCTTTAGATTGTTATGCTAAGACAGTTTTTTTCCTAACCCTACTAGATATGTTGTAAAGTTTAATAAGAATAAATGAAAGGAGTAGTTATGATTATTACATGATTACTGATTTAGAAAACCTTCAACATATCAAGGTTTCATTGCGTACTTGGTAGATATGGATAAGGCACATTCGGGGTTGTCAGATATTACTATGGTCAGTGAGTACCCAGATGTTTTTTCGGATGAATTGTCAAGGTTGCCACCAGACAAAGAGATGGAGTTCTGTATAAATCTGGTACCTGGTACAGAGCCTATTTCGAGACCACCATATCGCATGGCCTTAGTTGAGTTGGAGGAGCTCAAGAGACAGTTACAGGAGCTGTTGGATAGGGGTTTTGTTCGACCCAGTGTTTCACCTTGGGGAGCACCGATTTTGTTTGTGAGGAAGAAGGATGTGAGCCTTCGATTGTGTATAGATTACCGATTGTTGAATAAGGCCACCATCAAGAATAGATACCCCCTTCCATGCATTGACGACTTGTTGGATCAGTTTCAGGGAGCACAGGTCTTTTCTAAGATTGACCTGAGGTCTGGGTATCATCAGCTGAAAGTTCGGAGTGGAGATGTACCCAAGACAGCATTTCGTACTCGATATGGCCATTATGAGTTCTTGGTCATGCCATTCGGATTGACGAATGCACCAGCTGCTTTCATGGCTTTGATGAACGATGTGTTCAAACCATATTTGGATCAATTTGTTAACGTCTTTAACGATGACATATTGATATATTTGAGATCCAAGGAGGAGCATGAGGAGCATCTCAGGATCGTGTTGCAGACTCTACGAGAGCAGGAGTTATATGCTAAGCTCAGTAAGTGTGACTTTTAGTTGTCACAGATCTCGTTTTTTGGGACATTTTTAGGAAGCCATGGGAACCCAGTTGAGTTTGAGCACCGCTTTCCATCCTCAGACAGATGGTCAGTCAGAGAGGACTATACAGTCTCTAGAGGATATGTTGAGAGCATGTGTGCTAGATTTTAGAGGCTCTTGGGATGACCACTTGCCACTAGCCGAGTTCGCCTACAACAACAGTTATCATTCGAGTATCGGGATGGCACCGTATGAGGCTTTGTATAGCCGTAGATGTTGTTCCCCTATTAGATGGGAAGAAGTGGGTGACTGTAAGATTTTCGCTCCTGACATGGTTACACAAGCATCTGAAGACATCCACTTGATAGTAGAGAGATTGAGGATAGCTCAGAGTAGACAGAAGAGTTACGCTGACAGGAGACGTAGGCCACTAGAGTTTGCAGTTGGTGAATCCGTGTTTTTGAGAGTTTCTCCTTCCAAGGGCATAGCAAGATTTGGGAAGATAGGGAAACTAAATCCTCGCTATATTGGACCCTTTGAGATACTTGATCAAGTGGGATATAAGGCATATAGGTTGGCATTGCCACCGGACTTATCAGGTGTCCATAACGTCTTCCACATATCGATGCTTTGGAAGTATCACCCGGATCCGGCACATGTGATTAGTTACGAGCCTTTGGAGCTCCGAGAGGACTTGTCATATGTTGAGAGACCGATTCGGATATTGGATAGGAAGGAGAAGGTATTGAGATCGAAGACTATCTGGTTAGTGAAGATTCTTTGGCAGCATCATACTTCAGAGGAAGCTACTTGGTAGCTAGAGAGTCTGATGCGAGAGAAGTACCCTCACCTATTTGAAGACTGACTTGGTTCTAATTTGGAGGACCACATTTTCTGAATGGGGGAGGATTGTTAGACCTAGATTTTTGTAGCTTATTCCTTATGATTCCTATGTGTATGAACACTCTATTATTATAGTTGAATCATAAGAAGAGTATTTACTAGACATGAAGTATTAGTAAAATGATTTAACACGCAAAAGTTACATAAAAAGCCTAATGTGAGCTATAAGTGTCACAGGCTAAACCAAGTAAATCTAAATCATTCTAACTGAAAATAAGAACTTAAAATGAGAAAGTATAGAGAACGCATGAAGGAAAGTCAGCTTGATTTAGTCCCGAACATAGAAAACGAGAGTAAAAGCTAAAAAGGGTAAAATGGACCTTTTTGGCGAGATAAGGTGTTTCGGGTGAAATTATCCACCGAGAACGGTTGAAACATAAAGACGAGAGTGTAAGACATAAGATATGACACTTTCAAAATTTTAAGAAAAAGTCAACTTGGTCAATGGTTAAGGAAAAAGTCAACTATAATTAAGAAATTTGACTTTTACCATAGTTGACTAATCATGGTTAAAAATTAACCTGTGTGGAGAAAAAAATTAAGAAAAAATATTTTTGGCCAGAATACAAGAAAATCATCCCCGAAAGTAAGGAAAATTTATTTGGAAGGATTCCGAATTAAATTTAATGGTTAAATACGTAATGGGCCTAAGGTGAAAATTTTAAAGCCCATTAAGGTATACTAAAAGTATATCGAAATTCTTAGGTCCCTTAGACCGAATTGTTGGACCAATCGATTGGCCAAATATTTAGACAATTAAAGGCCCGAGGTATAGTAAAAATTTCAGCCCGAAAGCCTATTAAGAAAGCCCAAACCGAAAAGCCCAAATGGAAAGCCCATGAGATAAATATCTAACCATAGTTAAAGCTAACCATGACTCATAAGGTGACTCATTAGGTGACTCATGGCTAAGGCTTGAAAAGTCAAGCTTAATGGTTGGAAAGTAAAGCTTAATGGCTAAGTAAGTGGCTTATAAAATCAGCCACACCATTGTCATCTTCATCACACCAAATTCGGCTAGATGAAGAAACCATTGAAACAAATTATCCAAGCTTTCTCTCACTAGAAATCACTAGGAATTAGGCATATTTGGAACTTGCATTCTTCATGGAAGTTGTTCCAAATTGAAAGGAGAGTGACATATATTGGAATTGGCTATCAAGGAGCCATAGAGTGCAAACCGAGAGCCTCCAAAGTATTCGACAAAGGGTGAACACAATAATTGGTATATTTTCTAGTTTTCAATTTCATATATGTTAATGTATGAATGATTTTAAGTATATTGATATATGTTTTAAGCATTGAAACATATTAACTCACTATGATGTTGGTTAGGCCGAGAGTGAGTAGTGAGATATCGATTTATGTCCATATGATTTTAAGGCATAAATGGATTAATGTACATGTGTTAATGATTATGGTGTAATTAGAATTAATCAATTTGATTAATTAATACATGTAATTAGTTGGCAATCAAGGTGTTTGATAAAATGACTAAAAGAACAATATGATGTTTAGGAATGTTGCTAACCAAGTGTTTGTGAAAATGCCTAAGTGAATTGGCTAAGAAAGAGACATGGCTGGCATGCCATGGTGTAACCGATGGCATGGGTAGCTCTCGGCCATGGCATGTGGTCAAGAGGCCCAATGGGCCAAGCCCAAATATTTTAGGCCCAATAAGATGTAATGGGTCTAGGACAAGCCCAATAAGAGTTTATATTTCCCACAAGCCCAATAAGCCCAACGAAAATGAATAGTAAAATGAAAATGGGCTTAAGGCATAGTTAGGCCCATTAAGGACTATTAAAGCCCATTAAGGGAAATAGACTGTATTTAATGTGAAATACAGTAGGAAAAGTGTAATTGACCTGATAAATGGTTATATGCAGCTCCAGAGATTTATTAGAGGAGCAAATCGGACTGCTGAAACGATCAGCGTAGAGAAAGTGAAATTTCTCGAGTGATTGCAGGTAAGGGACTTTTGTGAGTAGTTAGAGATACCTGCACGTATTTTTGTCTGCTTCTACATTCACTTAAAAACTCTGAGGGTCAGAGAAAGTGAATAATAATTATTGTGACCCGATAGTGGCAAATTACGATTTTACCCCTAGTTAGTCAAAAAGTCAACTTTTGTGAAAAGTTGTAAAAAACATGGAAACCACTATTTTGAGTGTTTAAACTGCTGTTTAGCAGGAGAATAAATAGATGGGCTAATGATTTTAAGGTTGATGTGAAATAAGCACACTTTATAGTGCTGATTTTGATATTTTGTAAATCATCCCTTTTAAAAGAGCCATCTGTGAGAATAAATCATGCTGGAGCACAGCTCGCACAGGATTTCATATATTTTCCACATACATTAGTGCTGGATTTTGATTCGCACTAGATTTTCATGACATGCATGATAGAGTACTGGAGTTATTACTCGTACTCAGTTTTATTTGATATATGCATGAGAGAGTGCTAGAGCGATTAGCTTGTACTCGAGTTTTACATGAGATACATGACAGAGTGCTGGAGCATTGCTCGTACTCGATTCTTCATGATTTATACATGACATAGTACTGGAGCTATTGCTTGTACTTGATTTGATGATATTATGCATAGCATGGTACTGGAGCTATTGCTCGTACTTGATTTAATATATGAACTATGCATTGACCTAGTTGCTGGAGGTTTACTCGCACTAGAGTTGAGTTTGTGATGTGAAACAGTGTTTGAGCGGAGTGTCGACTGTGACTCGCGCTCAAAGGCACGCACTGTATGTGATTTATAATACATGTTACAAACCCATGCTCGAATCCTTGTGTGACTGAGTGTCACATTATGAGAGATGATATCCGCATGAGGGTATTAGAGATGTGGTATGATGTTCCATGGTTTGAGGGCTAAGACCTATGGCAAGCACCCCAACTGTGATGTAGGGTCCACGGAGTACGTTGTACCGTGCGAGTGGCATGGAGTACCCTGTCGTACCGTGCATGCAGCATGGGAGTACACTGTTCCGTGTGGTGTTGTGGAGTTGAGGAGGATATAGCTGGCGGTTGTGTGGACTGATCCCCCCTCCCGTTGCAGTAGTGATGCCCCGGATACCGAGATCTGTGTTGCTTAGGATCACATGTCAGATATGATCATAGTCTAGGATACTATTTACATTTCACCATAGAGTCTCAAATGATATATCACTTGATTGACTAATTTAAATTGTGGACAGACCTGAGGGATGGGTCAGACTCCGATTTTGTGTTGTGAATGATTTAAATGTCATATTTATTGTGATTTAACTATACATGGCATGATTTATCTAAAGGCATGATTTATATAAAGATGCATTGTTTTGCACTACATGCCTACATTTGAGAAAGAAAGCATGATTTCTGTACATGGTTGTTAATCTGTACAAGTATATATATTATATTTAAAAACATGTTTTTAAAGTGAGTTAAGGAAATAATGTTTTCACGGCATAGCATTATTTTGAGTAGATAGTGTAGATATCTACTTGCTTGCCTGATTTTCTTACTGAGCGCGTTGTATGCTCACCCCCCTTTCTTTACATCTCTTTACAGAGCATCAGCAGTAGAGCGAGAGCTATTGAGGGATAGTGTTCCTGAGTCCACTGCTAGTCTCTATCGACCGTCAGGTATACAGATTTTATACGATTATATATCTAAACATAGAAACAGCATAGTGATGTATACGATATATGTTTTGGGGAATGTATTTGTGTTAGATTTTATATAATCTCACATGTATTATAAAAGCAGTTACAGTCAGTAACAGTATATTGACATGTATGTATGATAATGGATAATGTGGTAAGCGAGGAGTCTGACATCGAATCACAGCCCAACCATTAAAGAGAGGAAAGGTAAGTTAAAAATACGAAAAATTTGTAGTGATTTTGGTTAAAGTCATGGATTGAGAACGGGTCCTGACATAAACAACAACTCTGATTTAATTATACAAGTGTTTACTTATAAATAATATGCAATTTAAATTGGTATGGTGGAATGAGATAGAGATTGACACACAGCCCAACTATTGAAAGTGTGGTTGTTCACGATCGAGGAAGGACGATTAACAAATGATGCATGAAAATGCAAACAATTTGTACGTATTTTGGTAAGTTGAGCGTCATTATTTTGGTAAGTTGAGGGTCATGACATGAGTAGAGCTAAAAAAGATAAAATGAAAAGTGAGGCTAAATACTATGTATGGGATGAACCATATTTGTGGAAATATTATTTTGATCAAATTATTAGAAGGTGCATCCCTGATTCGCAAATTCAGTCTGTCCTTACTTTTTTCCATGCCTATGTTTGTGGGGTCATTTTGGGCCAAAGAGAATAGCTAGGAAAGTGTTAGATTGTGGTTTTTATTGGCCTACTTTGTTTCTTGACAGTTATGTGTTCTGTAAAAATTGTGAACGATGTCAAAGGATAGGGAACTTAAACCGTAGGAATGAGATGCCTCAAAATCCTATACTTGTGTGTGAAATTTTTGATTTGTGGGGTATTGACTTTATGGGTCCATTTCTTCCTTCCTTTGGGTTTGTTTACATTTTACCTGTTGTTGATTATGTGTCAAAATGGGTGGAAGCAAAGGCCACCAAAACTGATGATTCACGAGCTGTTGCAAGTTTTATCAAATCTAACATTTTCAGCAAGTTTGGCATACCAAGAGCATTGATTAGTGATTAGGGGACTCATTTTTGTAATCGGTCAATGGAGGCTTTGTTAAAGAAGTATGGAGTCCTGTACAAAACCTTCACAGCTTACCATCCCTAGACAAATGGATAAGTCAAGGTGTCTAATAGGGAAGTCAAGTTGATCTTGGAGAAAACGGTGAATCCAAACAGAAAAGACTGGAGTCTCAGACTTAACGATGCTTTGTGGGTTTATAGGATAGCATATAAGATGCCTATCAGGATGTCCTCGTATAGGCTGGTTTTTGGTAAGTTGTGTCATCTGCCTGTAGAGTTAGAACACAAGGCTTATTGGGCAGTTAGACGATGCAACATGGACCTACAACAGACAGGTTTGGAAAGGAAGTTGCAGTTGCAAGAATTAGAGGAAATTCGACTTGAGGCCTATGAGAACTCACGAATTTACAATGAGAAGACCAAGGCATTTCATGATAAGATGATCATTAGGAAGTAATTTATGGTTGGCCAAAAAGTCTTCCTATACAACTCAAAATTGAAGTTCATGCTTGGTAAGTTACGTTCCCATTGGATTGGACCTTTTGTTGTTATTAATGTATCTCCTCATGGTGCAGTTGAGATTCAAAGTAGGAAACCAACAAGGTGTTCAAGGTTAACGGGCATAGACTCAAGCCATATTATGAGGGTTTTTAAGCACACACGGTTGAGGAGGTGCAGTTAGGAGATGCGGTCTACTTCGTGTCGAGCCAACGACATTAACTAAAGGCGCTGTGTGCGAGGCAACCCATGAACCCTAGATTTGATCTCTTACCCTATCTCTTTTAATTTTACTTGTCTGTTATTTGTTTTAATGATGTGTCTTACATTGGGGACAATGTAAGATCTAAGTGTAGGGGGAGAATTTAGGATTTTTGAATTTTTACATAAAAATAAATAAATGCAAATAAAAAAAAGGATTCTTAGTGCATGTTTTATGCTTTCTATCACTGAAAGTTTATATTTATCATAAACTTGAATCAACTGGATTTGAAAGGAGGATAACATAATTGAATTGATTGACTTTTCATCTTAAAATTTATTGATTCAGTGATTGATTTTGGAATGTTGGTGAATTGAATTGGTAGACTTTAAAAATGTGAGATTTTAAGCCTAGAGATTAAGCATTAATATCGATCTTTTTTTTCTTTTGATGTGTGATATTCTTCCATAGATGTGTTTCTCTAGAACTTGCTTTGATTCTTTTTTAGATTACATTGATTCAGGCATACATAAAAGTGATTAAGGCCATTTTTGGATGAATCACTCTAGCCAAATAACCCACCTAACATAATTTACCATTGTTAAGCCCCTTTGAGCCTAATTGACTTTTCTTTGTTGAATAACTTATCTTAACCTTGAGCTTAATATGAATGACTTTACCTAACCTTAAAGACTAGTAGGGCATTTGAAAATTCTTGAGCAGGTTATGAAACAAGTATGGGGGTGTGATTAATTCCATATGTAAGTGGTGGTGATGGTGGATATAAAAAAAGAAAAATAATAAAAATAATAAAATAATTTTTAAGAAAAAAACAAAACAAAAAAAAAGTTATTTGTTTAATAAAGGAATTGAGTAAGGTGTGAGTGATGAATAAAGTATTTGTATTTTAGGTGATTGCGGGTCGTTGATTGCTTTATTTACCCGAGTTGTAATTTTGAATGCTCTATTAATAAACTCTCTTACTCAAAAAATAATTCTTTACCTTATCCCTAGCCTCGTTACAACCCTCGAATAAAGTCCTTTTGATTTGTGTTATGCATGAATACTAAGTAGTGGAGATTAGATGATATGCAAGCTTATGGTAGGACATGTTTTATGGAATGAATGTGAGTAAAATACTTACCTCTTAAACGCTTGAGTGAATAGAGAGATTAGTGTGGGGATCTACTAATTCAATTTTCTTCGTTTTGAATAAAATTGCTATGTTGGCAAATTCTTGAGATTGTTAAGGATTTTGATTCGTGACATGTTATGTTTCTCGAAAATGTTGGATGATTTTTTGTTTCTGGTTTTTGTAAACTTGATGTAATTGAAAAGTTTTAGAGGGTGATTTAGTCTTAGATTTTGAGTTTGCTCGAGGACGTGCAAAAATTTAAGTGTGGTGGAATTTGATGAGTGCCATATTTTTTTATTATTTATTTCCTTCTACATTTTAATATTTTGCTATGTTACTCATGTTAATTAGAGTACTTATGTTAATTTTTTTATTTTGGCAGATAAATTAGGCTTCAAGAGCTTAACCAAAGAAATTGGATAGTTTTAGTACTGTTTGAAATTTTGGCTCTAAACGGAGTTCCAGTCCTCCAAATTATGCAAAGTTAGGCTCAGTGGAATGCTGACTTACTGATTTACAACTTTGAAGCAGAGCCTAAGATCTAATTTGGCCTATTTCCACTCCAAAACCAGTTGTGAAGAAAAAGCCCGAATATGTCAACCATTTTCCTACTTGTAATAGGATTTTCGAATTTAGGTTTTTTTACTATACATATAGTTTCGTTTACTTTAGGGAGAACATGAGAGATACAGAAGAGGGCAGCAGTCGAAATAAAAAAATAATTCACCCTCTATATTTTTATTTTCGTTTCCAATAATCATGTGTTGCTAGATCCTTTATTCGGTTCAAGGGAATTGAATCCAATAAAATTCAACGATTGAGAAACACGGTTTGTTGTTCTAAATTATCTTTTGATTCAATTATCTATTGTTTTTTGTATTAATTGTTTCGATTGCATGACAAAATTATATGATCTGGCTAATTAGATAATATTTTCATGTGATTGTATGCTATCTGAAATTTTCACAATCCGTAATTGTTGTGCTAGAAATCAGAATCAGTGGCAATTAGGGTTCGTCAACTCTAAGTGAAACAATAGAACGGATAACCCATGGTTGAAGTGTTATTCGGTTAAGTAGTCTTCCTAGAGTGTTAATGATATTCCTAGTCTAAATATGATTGCGTCAAAACCGATTAGATTAGGGATAAGAATTTAATTTGGGTTCTGGGCTTGAGTTAATAATAGCAAGGAAGAAGAGATATTAACTTGCTGAGAGATAATACCTTGGCTAAATAATTAAAGACAAGATGGTAAATTAGGTGTTAAGGATCAATTGTTAGTTACTGGACAGTTCCTTTGAATCGAATTTGTTAATATTGGTTTACCCTCTTTATAATTAGTTGAATATCAATTCTGTTCTAAGATTTTAATTCTGTTAAATTAGACCTCCCCCCCCCCCCCCGCCCCAAATTATTTTAGTTATTGCATGATAATTAATCCACCAGTCCCTAGGGTTCGACCTGGATTTGCCGATACTGCAGAATTTCGATAAGACTAGTAATTTAAATTTAATTAAATTCGACACTCACCAGGAGGCTAGATCTAACAGAAAGAGAGGAAGAGAGGGCCTGAGCTGAGGGGGTAAAGAGGCAAGAGTGGGCTTAAGCAATGGGCAAGGGTACAAGCATAGAGGATTAGGAACAGGTTAGGGCTTGAGGGATTTAGCCTGAGGTAAGGGAGTCTCATCTGGATCTAAGATAACAATAGAAATATGGAGAGTAGGGGCTTAGAGAGAGAGAGAAAAAAAAGAAGTGAAAGAGGGAAAGAAAGACAGGGAGATAAGGTTTTATGTTATTAGGTTTTAGCGACAAAATTGACAATGCAAATTCCTTCTTAAAAGCCTATTCATTTTTTATTTTTTTATTGATAATGAATTCATTTTTTATTTTTTTATTGATAATGAATGATTATAGACAAAATTTTGTAGCTACTTCCGAAGGTAAATTTTCAAAAGTATATTTTTCACTAAAAGGAACTTTTACCGACGAAATTTCATTAGTAAATGGGAAAAAGGTTTTTTTGGAAAAAACAATAAATTCTTTAGAAAACAAAAAGTTTTATTTTTTGAAAAACAATAAATTCTTTAGAAAACAAAGAGGCAAATATTTATTTCTCAGCAATAGAATTTCTGTCGAAAATTTTGTCACTAATGGTAAGAAAAATGAGTAGTCAATAGCGACAAATTTCCAATAATAAATTCCATCAATAAGGGTCTTCCACTAAAAAGAAATATTGGAATTAGCTATTAGCAATAGAATTTTCATAAAAAATTTTGTTACTAATGGATTGTTTCCTCTTAAAAATTTTAAGAAAAAATTTAAAGAATAGGAATTAACTATTAGCGACGAAAATTTCATAAAATATTTTGTCATTAATGTTTTTCCCTTAAACTATTTTTGAAGAATAAAATGGGAACTAGCAATTAGTAACAAAATTTCGCCCATCTTTTGTAACGGATTTCCTATAGAAAATACTTCTATCATAAAGGTTTGTTATTAGCTGTGAAATTTCATCGTTACATCTTAAACAAAAATCATAAAAAAAATCATTACCAATTTCTGTTGCAAATCAGTCATTAGTCTGTCACTAGTACCTTTTTTTTGCATGGAAAAAATATGTTGCTAAATTCTCATTGCTTAAAGCTATTTCTCGTATATTGTGACTTATTTTTATGTTTCATAAACCTTTAATAATCTTTTCAAAAAAGAGGTAGTTTATCCAAAATGGTACACTTGGAAAGTCTCCAACATCATTATAGTTAATAACACTATCATTCAATTCATTAATTTGATCAATGATGAGTTTAGATTTCATAATTTTAAAGTTACATAATTGTTCACAAGGAAAAACATGTTTTTATACCCCTCCTCCCCCAAATGCTCATACATTTCTACAATTACATATCTCAATTCCAATGCTAACTTGTGTTTGTGAAACATATTGAAAAGGGAGTTGTTGAGTGCTTGAAAGATATTAAGATAAAATATATAGTCATCTTCAATCCATTTTTGTTGTTTGGTTGTAAGTTATTCCTCATCAGTTACTTATAGAGGAAAGTACTCATGAAATACATGTGAGGTCCCGGCCCAGCCCAGCCTACACAGGCGCAACCCCTCATGGGCCCCTGGTCCGACTGCTGTGACATCGGCGCCCCTCACTCAACCGAACTGTCATCTTTGGCAGCCCACAGGCCCCTCAAGGTTTTCTTTCGCGTCCCCAAGGGTTCGAACTCAGGACATCATGCCTGATTTTATGAAATTAGGGGTGTCGAATCAGGCATGATGTCCTGAGTTCGAACCCTTGGGGACGCGAAAGAAAACCTTGAGGGGCCTGTGGGCTGCCAAAGAGGACAGTTCGGTTGAGTGAGGGGCGCCGATGTCACAGCAGTCGGACCAGGGGCCCATGAGGGGTTGCGCCTGTGTAGGCTGGGCTGGGCCGGGACCTCACAATACATATGCCACCATTAAGAGAATCACTTAATATTAAATCTTCATACTCCAGGATTTGTAATTCAATCCATTAAATATATCAAGTTTTTCCACTTTTTAAACTTTAAGATTGATTGCAGTAATCACCATCTTGAAGAATTATTATTCTTAACTTGTTGAATATGAGTGTGGTTGGTGACTAATGCAATCAACTTGTTGAAAGCTTAAAATTAGGAAGACACTTCAAATAAGCTATCTTAAGAATAATAATTTCTCCATACAAGTGTAAATCGTTTTGGAAACATTGTTCTTAAAATACAATGCCTACTTCTAAAAAGAATTCGATTGCACTAAAATTTCTCTTTCTGAACTACTTAAACAAACAAATCAAAAAAGATAGTTTCAAATTTTTTTTGACAAAAAGAGTGTAAAAAATTGTTAAAATGAATGTTAATGAAACCATTTTTAAGTTCCAACAAGTGCTAGAAATACCATCCACCCAAAATGTCTCAAGAAACATCACTAGACAAATCTTCTTGATAGTATCTGTGTATCTAGTATGTTTAAATGCATCAACATGTTAATGGTAGTAGCAGGCTAGCAACCTTAAACAACAAGAGCTTCACGGGAAATAACTCTGACATGGCAACATTTACAAGCGAGGTGACAAAAGTGATAACGTTGGATTATAAATTGTGTTCCTAGGGACAAGTATAGGAAGGAAACAGAATCATCTGATGCATCTTCACGGCTACAGATTTCACTTGGTTGGAACAGATATTGCTCAGAATTTTGACAATGTGACTAATTCACATATCTACAATTTGATTGATACACCAAAAATCAACACCACGGACTCCTTAGAAATGGATGGGGCTATTAAATTTAAAGCTGATAATCCTAGTGTATATGCTTTCTTTTCTCATGCTAAATGACATTTTAATTTGGTCCAAATTAATTTAGTGCCGAAGCATATAAAATAAGCTAATGGTTTTTTTTTTTTTGTGCCCATTGTGTTAGGTGTTTGGTTTATGCACTGCCATTTAAAGCGTCATACAACATGGGGAATCCAGCCACCGGTTAAACCAGCTTATTGTATGCCTCGCCTTCATCATAGTTTTATGCGCTTCTCTACGTTTAATAGTTGCAAGGAAAAGACCTCCTTACCTAAATTAGATAAAGAAATCCCAAATTTAAATCTCACAAATATTTATTTAAATGATTTATGAATGTAATATTGACTTATGATCATAAGTTCCGTAATATATCCTTTGAAGATTATTCGGTTGTTTTTATGAAAGTCATGCAATCCAACCCGAATGAATTTCCACTATATCTGGCATCTAAATTTGGGCCAACCTCTGGCATCTAAAGGCCTTGTCCGCTTAACTGTAGTCTCCAACAAATCACTGTAGTTGATGAAACAAAAACTTTCCATCACCGAGAAAAATGAAAAGACAGCATTCACAACTCTTTCAAAAACAAGCCCACCAATTACAGCTAACAGACAACTTTTAATGGGAAAAGACAATTTATTTCCACACCAAGCATGAATTATTCAAAGGGCATCGATATACATCATATATATAGTGGCTTGCCCCATTGAATCTCTTATTCGAGCAACATGTTAACTATACCCTTGGCATTCGAAACAATGGAATTAAATTAAGAACTAGTGGTGCGATAGCGTACAATTCCGAGGGTACTATGTCTACGGGAGGAAGGTCGAGCAGTCATGTAATAATGGCCAAGATTTTGGTCTGCACAGAACAAAACATCTAGTGTTTGGCCTGGAGCTAATGTTAGAGAATTGGCAAATGAGCGTCTGGTGTAAGCCCCATTTTGTCCAATAATTGTGAAGCTGTGGTATGCGATGCCAAACACCATTGTTTCATTGGCCACAACATTTATTAAGCGGAGAAGGTAAACAGACTGGTAATCTACTTGCAGCTCATACGTTGTATCTGTGCAACATGAAATTATAATCTTGTTATTACAAGGCCGCCATAACAACAAAATATTAGCATTTATATATAAAGCAATGAATAATTATTACATATATAAATAGGTATTTATTTACGAGGTTTCTGATCTTTGTCTCTATTTCATTTTTTTTTTTTTTTTTGCCAGAAGCCCCTATTTCACTGTTATTAAATTTTTATTTTATTTATTATTTTATTTTTTTGCAATCAAGAAGCAATTAATAAAAAGCTAACAAAAAAAGTAACAACGGTTTCATTTGAATAATAATTTTGTTATCATTTTATAAAAAATAAAATAAAAATTGTATAAAAAACAAAAAAATAAATAGTAAAAATATCAATCATCTAAATGAGACCATCACTACAACTTTATTACTTATTTCTGTGATTACTGCTTAATCTATTTCAGATTTCATTACAAAATAAAAGCAAAGTATTGCTTAATGATCATAACATATTATTATCTCACACTCGAAAGAAAGGCTTTCACATTTGGATAGTGAGTAAATGCACAACAATTACATTCGGGAAGAAATTAATGAATAAATTACTAATAAAAAAAAATTAGACACAAAAGTCGCAAATACTGATATTGGAGACATGATCAAAAGTCTAGTAATACATCATTAGATTGTAATGTCTTCTTTTGGTTGCGCAAAAATTAATAAACTAATCTAAAATAAAAGTGGTCGCTTTGGAATAGATGGTTGAAACTTAATGATAATTATAAGCCAATAAAGGAAAATGAGCAGTAAATTAATGTAAGTGGAAAATCGTATAATCTTATAATTTGTTAATTATGATTAGAAAACTGCTCTCATTTTCTGAAAACCATTGAGACAACATTACGGGTAGTAAATAAACTAGTACAAAAGGCTAAATATTAAGTTAATATATAAACTGTCCTCATCATGTGGTCAGGATTCATTATTTAATTAGCTGTTTAATTATTTATTTATTTTTGCCTTGTATCCTTCTTAATTTTTAATACGACAAAGGAATATTTAGTTTCTCAGTGATTATCTCTTCCATCAATCTCTTTTTCCTAGAAAGTCATCAGCTTTCAAGTTTGCTAGGGAAAAAGAGGATGCAGATTTACTATCTAAGATAAATTATAAACAGCAGTTCATACATACCATTGCGGCATCCATATGTTTCTCCAGGGTGGCCGTTGATTGTGTAAGCATCTGCTTGGCCAGGAGCAATGGTTTCATTAGCTTCCGTTAACTCCCGTTTAAACCATGGTCCTGACAGAACAGAAGAATATGCCAAGGAGTTGTTAAGATTCATAAGTTTCAGAAAATATGAATCAAATGAATATAAACATAGAAGTAGAAGAACTGTGAACCATCGTACCAAGTATAATTGTTTGATCTGAAGTAGGGGCAGGGAAAGGATAATCTTCATCGGCCGCAGGCAAAATGACAAAGGGGCCATGGACGGTAGCACCAGCCCAGGCACTCTTAGCGTGCCACCATAGAGTTCCTATTTCGTCGTCTAATTCGATCTCATAAGTGAAATTTCTACCAGGCTGAATCAAATCATCTGAACCATCAATGGATTCCTCAACGCCCTCCCTACCAATGTTCCAAGAGAGAAAACCGGCTAAATATTTGATAAATTATCTCATCATAAATTAACAGCTCAAAAAATGATCAGAAGAAGGAAAGCTAGAGGTAGTACCACTTCATGGAAACAGCATGGTTTCCTTGATTGTGGACATTAACGAAAACTGTGTCCCCCCTCCGAACCCGAATCTCTGGCCCTGGAAAACTGCCATTTACGGTTAAGATGCTTTTTGTGCTACACAGCTTCGTAACCTCTGATTCTTGCAGCTGCAACCAGAGATAGTTAGAAACAATCCAAAATGAAAATTCAACACTCTAATTAACAGGAAAAAAAAAAAAGTAAAGAAGTTGAACATACAATAAATTCATAATGGTGAACATCAGCCGAGGAAAAGAGAAGGATATTCAGAAACAAAAGCCCTGATAATAAAACAAAGCCCTCCTTTTGAGATCCCATGTTATGTATCTGTGTTCTTCAGTTCTCCCCCTTTCTATTTGTAATATTTCCGTTTAATCCATTTTCTTATTTATAAAAGTAGCCATTGTCCATTCTAAAGTCTTTTGCTTAGGGGGTGAGTTATTGGCTTAAAAAAAAAACGAAGGTTCTGAAATCACTGTAACTAATCAGAAATTCAAAATGTTCGGCCGAGCCAACTTTCTAGTTCTAGATGTATAGTCTGATCAAAGCTTTTGTCTCACCTAATTGTCCGAATTCAAAGCCAAAATCGTTAAGAAATATAACTCTTAACAAGAAAGATAAGGATAGCAACGCCGGTCGTTTTCATGTGTCTGGCGATCTGCAAAATTCCGCGGTGGCGCGAGAAATGGTCGGCGATCTTCTCCTACACCTGACCATTTTCTCCTATTTTTCTAGTTTGGCATTCAAAGAGAGACAAAATTAATACTTTAATAACTTTTCCACCTTTGACGAAAGCGAAAGTCCTTAATATCATTACGTTCACGATCAACATGGTCTTTAATATCATAATATAGAATTCACCGGTGGTAAGTAATTGGCAGGGAAGTTTTTTTAAGAATGGGTTTGTTTTCTTTCTCGAAATCAAGCCAATAAATCCGGAAGTTAAACAAAGCTACAATTCTGGAGATTGTCACGGCATAATTTACAAAGTATGATTAGAATCACTTTTACCCAAGAGTTTTGGGTAGAGAATTCTCATAACACTAAAGTAAAAAAAAAAAAAAAAAAACACACACACACACACACATTTGTCTACTATATCAGACGTTGAAGGGGTAGCTAATATTTCAAACTTGGATCATTTCAAATCTATTGTGCTGTTATTAGCTAATTTTTATTGAATAAGAAAGTTGGAATTAAATTACAAAGGAATGTTGAATATATATATATATATTTGAGAATTTTATAGTAAGACCCGTTTTCGTTTATTTTTATATATTTAAATTTATTTTTATATTTTTATATTTTTATATTTATTATTATATGTTTATATTTTTTTATATAAAATTTATGTTTTTCATATGTTTATATTTTTTATCATGTAATTACGTCTATAATATTAATTTTATATTTATTCTCATATTTTTACTATATTTTTAACATAAACATAAATTTAAAATAAATATAAAATAATTTAATTTTACAGTAAATTCGATTCTTAATTTAAAATTTTTATTTTTTTTCTTATAAAAAATTTAGACAACACGTTGAAAAGACCCATTTTAATTATTACAAGTGTATCTTAATTATGACTTCACCGACAAACGGATCTAACGTAAGTTGTTCAGTCGTACGGGGAATGATACTCTCAAAGTAATAACCCTTTAAGGGATAATAACGAACTTTTCGCCTAGGGAATAAACTTTTCTTTTCTACTTATGCTTGAATTATTTGAGCGATCTTGTGTTTTAATTGTTTCAGTAAAATTATCAGTTAAAAACAAACCTATATATCTGTTTTGGTGCCATGCAAATAATTCGTACAATTTCTTTATTTGGTAAAATCAACAATAATAATATCAACTACATATGTTTTGCCAGCACAACATGTGAGACCCCGTACATGTATAGCTATGTATATAGGAACATGGGAATGTAAATAAAATCATAAGTAAGATGATGTATTGTAATGTGAAGTATATGCAATGTAACTTTATAAGATTATGTACGCACTTGTAGTAAGAATTGTGATTATACGTACAAGTCGCATTATGAATGAGTAGGAAGAAATGAACTTAAAACGAGAAGAATGTGATCGAAATGGAATATGAGTAGTATAGTAAAATGGAAGGAAAGATTTACATAAGTGTATATTTTCATTCGAGTAATATCGTATATATTTGGTCATACAAAGATTCTACACAAGTTTTAATGTGTATGTAGTAAGGATGGATCCCATTTTCAAGTCTCAAAGATGAATGAATGAGGAAATGATCATGGTAGCAAATTAAGGGGGTTCGGTAAGGGTTATTGCAGAAAAACTGCAGGAAATCTGGAATTTGTGAAGGCCAGATCGATCTCATAGGATGAGAGATCGATCTGGGAGAGCCAGAATGCTCTTATGTGAGAAATGGAAGGGAACAGATCGATCTCCAAAGGAAGCAGATCGATCTCTTTAGCTTTCGGGTTGGAAGCAGATCGATCTCCCATAAGACCAGATCGATCTCCTTAAGCTTCTGTTTGAAAGCAGATCGATCTCCAGTCTCGACAGATCGATCTCCTGCCTTTAAAATGTCTTAGAAAAGAGGGATTTTAGAGGAACAGATCGATCTCCACCCAAGGAAGATCGATCTTATCAAGTCAAAACTATAAATGGGAGCAGTTGGATCATCAGAATTTCGGGACAAAACCATTTCCTTTCCACTTCAACACAAAAACTAGCTTTCTCACTCCTAAATCCAGCCATTTTCAGTGAGATTTAAGGAGAGTCTATTAGAGACAAAGTTGTTCACAACAAAAAGAAGAACAACATAGTCTAGAGGCACTTCCCCATTTGATGGATTGAAGAAATAAAGGGCAATCCTAATTGGAGCAAGAGGAAATCTAATGAGGTAAGTTCTAATGCACAAATCCAAGTACATTGGTTTAGTTAATGATTATAAAGATATTTGGGTGTGCATATTGTGGATAGAACTACCTAGAATGGTATGAAATGAATATAACTTAGAAATAGTCAAGTGTGAGAAAGTGGAGTGTGGAAGTGTTTATGATAAATGGGATATCTTGAGTGGATGATTATGTTGTGGGAATGGTTTGGACATGTTGATATTGGGATAAAAGTGTGAGGTTTACCACAAAGGATAAAAATGTGTATTTAAGGCATTGGATAAATGCTTAGTTGAATAAGAGCTAGGAACGTTAACTCGAGTGTTTGATGGATGAATTTCAGTTTCGGATGATACGCCGGAGCAAGTCGAGATGAGAACGCAAAAAGCATAAAGGCGGATAGTTGCACACAAGTAAAACGAGGTAAGGGACTGTGTGTTAGCTATAGAGATGTTCGTACGTAATTACAGCAATTTCGTAGATATATTGCTAGGACTAGTACGATATTATAAGTTTATGAAATGATGTGGAAGTATGAAAAGTACTATGATGTATATACGTATTGAGAAATGGGATAGGGTAAGGAAATAGCATGATATGCATGTTTTCAATGATGTTCTCAATTTTATATTGTTATTGATGATTGAGAAATGTCGATGATAGGTTGGCTACTTTTATATGTTTTAGCATGAAGAGTCATGCTGTATGAATAAACGTGTTTTGAGTTTTAAAAGAGAAAATAGCCATCTATCAG